>OU026155.1:92823206-102823206 GCA_907269105.1 Volucella inanis | reverse complement strand
AATGTTGCCTAACTTTGACTAAACATCACTTGACTTAAATCTGGCTTACTTGTTCTTGAAGGGATATAACGCCAACAAGCTAGAGTCCCTCGAACAACTTAAGGCCAACGAAATGACGAAATGACCAATGACCCAATCGTTACATGGCCCAAATAATGCCCATTTGTCAGATAAAATATTCAAGAAGTGATTAATTAAATTGTAAAGCTCCAAATTAAAACGTAATAGAGTTAATTAAGTTTTAGCACAGCTTTTCAAAAACAGCCTTTAATACATACCAAAAAAAATCATCCTGTACTACAGGGCTTTTCATACGACGTGCTTCAATTTGTTTTTAAAATAGAAAGATGTGTTTACGTGCAAATGAAACTTTTATTTTCTACTGAAATAAATGGTGTTTTGAAATAAAACACAAAGAAGTTGAGAAAAAAAGTATTGATGACGAAAAGCGATTACGATAGTGTCTCAGGAACCGCATCCTGGATCATTTTCGACCACTTTATTTACCATGATTTGCCCGCATAGACAAATGTTCTCGAATATTCGGCAGGAAATAATCCAGCTGCAACAAATCATACGATTGTGGAAGCCAGACCGCTATTATTCTGTTTCTAAAGACAATGTTGTCGGCGAAGACTTTCTTTAATAACTCGATGGCTTCGACGGTAGTATCATGTTGAAACCAAATGTTCCGCAGACTATGTTTACGGATTTTTGGAAGCTTTTTATGTCTCTGTGCCAGGTGCTGTTTAAAGTGAGATTTTGGTTTTCTTCATTTTTGAAGTAGTATGTATGTACGATGGTAACGCCAGCCCATAAACTGCACCAACCAGTATATTGATTGCTGAGGAATCACCTTTAGATTTTTCTTGATTTAAATTTGACAATTTTGCTATGACAGAAGTGAGCCATAAACAGAACAAAATTTGACGTTAGAAAATTGGATCGACTTCCAACTATTCAAGCGCCAAATCAGCAAAGTCACAAAGTAAGCGGTAATCGCCTTGCTTTAATGCATGCAATAATTATTTTTGTTATAATTTATGCACGCTCAAGGTGTTTAAGTACTCCTAAAATGCTTGCACACAGCGCTTTCGACTCTTGTTAGCATGTAAACCAAGATTCATGCATAAAATCTTCCATAAAGCCGATGTACGAGTTCAATTTTGTATGCACGATCACGAATTGAAGTAATAAGATCTTCCTCAATGCCGGCCTCAACTGCACCGGTAATTTCATCTAAGAGGACTTTGCACACTTTTCCCAGTGCATGGCTTAAGGTTCAAAAGAGTAATATTGTGAGAAATTTTTTAATTGTGTTGCAAATAGACAACTTACTTAACTAACCAACTAACATAGAAAATATTTGCGGTCTAAGAAGTAATCACTTCTTTGCGTACGTCCACGTACGTAAATATAGGCCAGCTGTTATAGAAGTAGGTGAAACACCGGTAGATCCTTGCCGACACCTCTCAGATCACTCTGATCTGAAGCTACCTGGCTACGAAGTAGTGGCTTTAGTCTTCTCTTACCACATTCTCGCCATTTACGTGCATAGTAAGGTAGCTTACCAAACTCCATCACAATATATTCGCCGTTCCAATTAATTCAATTTCATGTTGTTAAAATTCCATCTCCGTAAGCAAATTATCCACTTTTGCCTTATTTACAGAAGCAACAAACTGGATACGATGTCTGAACTGTATTCCTGTATCCCCGTAATTATGGGAGATTTTAATATACAAAATTCTGGTGGCTTCCACATTCTAGAAAGACAACACCTGAAGAACGGTTTGTTGAGACCACCGTGCGAAAAACAACGTCAATAATCCCACACGAATACCAGGTGTAGACAGTCATACCACCAATACCCTCTGAACTTGATTTTAACTTCTCACCCTTTAAGTATAAGACCGATGTGCTATTCCCTCTATGCTCGTCAGACCACTGTGCCATATCTGTTAATTTCTCGTTAACCAACCACACAGTTAGAGAAAATATTCCTAAAAGGACTATATGGCAATTTGAGAGAACTTAACAGCTTGTTTAGGAATTTTAACTGGTCGTTACGTTTCCTCGATGACGACGTGGATGCCGTCCGTTTTATAGTAAAACACAAAATTTTTGCAAAATTCAACTTTATTTATTAATATAGTTGCCTTCGAGGGCGATACACTGATTGAAATGATTTTCCAATCTTTAGATACCAGTTTTGTAGTACGATTTCGGTTTAGCCTCAAAATAGGCCTCTATTTCGGCGGTTACTTCTTCATCGGTCTTAAATCTCTTTCCGGTGAGCATTCTTTTGAGATCTGTGAACAGGAAATAGTCATTGGGGACCAAATCTGGAGAATACGGTGGGTGGGGAAGCAATTCGTTGCCGAAATTATTCAATTTTGCCATCGTTTTTATCGACTTGTGACACGGTGCATTGTCTTGATGAAACAGCACTTTCTTTTTCTTCAAATGCGGCCGTACAACGCAATGTAATAGTCGCTGTTGATAGTCTGCCCCTTTTGGAGATAGTCGATGACAATTATTCCATGTGTATCCCAAAATACGGATGCCAAAACCTTGCCAGCCGACTGTTAAGTTTTTGGTCGTTTTGGACGAGGTTCGTCGCCTGCTCGTCATTCACTTGACTGCCGACTTGACTCTGGTGTAAAGTGATGGAGCCAAGTTTCATCCATTATCACATACCGACGTAAAAATTCGGCTTTATTGCGATTGAACAGCTTTAAACACTCCTCTGAATCACCAACACGTTGTTGTTTTTGGTCGACAGTGAGCAAACGCGGCACCCACTTTGAACAGAGCATTCGCATGTCTAAATATTCGTGTATGATATATCCAACACGCTCTTTTGATATGTCCAGAGCCTCAGCTATCTCGATCAACTTCACTTTACGGTCATTCGTAATCATTTTGTGGATGTTTTGATGTTTTTCCCTGAAACAGCCTCTTTTGGACGTCCATTGCGCGCATCATCTTCGGTGCTTGTATGACCACTTTTTAATTTTTCAGTCCACTTGCGAATGGTTTGTTCGGCTAGTACAGAGTCCGGGTAACACTTATCAAGCTATTTCTTTGCATTGGCAATTTTTTCCTTTCAAAAAGCAATGATAAATCAACACACGAAATTGCTTTAAATCCATTTTTTTTTTTTCACAATAACAAAAGTTGCTTCACTCGAAACGCTATATCTCGAGAACTAATCGAGCTCTACAGCTGTCAAATTTTGTACACGTATCTTTTGAAGGTTGGTACTAACTGAAAATGGTACGGATTTAATTCAAGTAGTGCCCTCTCTTAGAAACGGCACGGATAATACAGCCCATGTATTAGCAATCACCGTAGTGAACATCACAGTTTTTTATCTTTCTCTTGCCCGGCCAATCCCACCACACTTCCTAGATGTCGGTGATATCTTCTTTATAGTAGTATGGGACCTCCGCTGCAGATCCGAAAGGCGTTGTCTTTTGTTCATTTTGCAGGGTCGTCCACAGTTAATATGTCCTTATCCGAGGCTATTGGTTGCTTCCTAACAATTAATTTTTTACTTGGTTGGGAAATTAACCCCACGCACAAGCCACTTTTTTTGGTACCCCTAGGACAAAAGGTGACAGACCCGCTTTGGGGATTTGAGTGCTGCTGCTGACCCTAATTAAGCGCTCATCCACCACCAACACCCTGACTTAGTGTTGGAGATCTCTATAGACCTGGTATTCAAATACGATATGTTGAAGCAACTCCACCTTTGATTCCATCCTAAGATCGTTCGCTGCCGCTTGGAAGCAGGAGAAAGTGCCTTAGTGAGATGGCACTAATCCCTCCCCCCTCTCGACAGCTTCCACCAACGACCTTCCACAGGGATTGGTTACCCCATCTCCAGTCGAAGCAGTCACCACGATGTAGAAGTTAATGGATTAGATTAGATTAGATTTCTTTATTCAATACATATAATAAAGTGCACATTATAATCATTGATAAAAAAAAAAAAACTGAATAATATAAGGCATGACAATTATGTCGTCTGACTGAGTAACAACGTTTTCATTAGTTTTACAATATATTAATCATTAAACGAAACTTTAAGCGCATTTTAATAACACTTTCATGTGCTTCTGTTTAGTTAAAACTTTACTGACTTTAAGTTTAGTTAAAATAAAGATAGGTTTGAAGGAGACTTTAATATTTTTCTGGGCTTTTAGTTTTGATGTATTTTTTTAGAATTTAAAGTTTTTTAGTTTAGTTAAAAACAAATTACGGATGTTAACAATTTCGTTTGTTGAAAAGAATTTTAAAGAATGTTCGTCCCAAAGTGGAAACGTCCCAATACTTTCAGTACAGGACATACGCCAAAGAAATGCAGTTGAGAAGAGTACAACTGGGACATAGTTTTGTTTAACCATCTCTCCTCTAATTTAGAAAATTGTTCCAATCATAGAACTGGAATAGTTGCTTTTGAAGTAATTGTTTTGATTTAGGTTATAATTAACCTTCTAATAGTATTGCCTCTCTGTTGACTCCCGCGCTTTTTCAATAAAGCCTGATAACCTCATAAAAAGCCTTTTTCCATCCATCATCATTACTTTCGGCGAAGTTTATCGTCACACCACAGTCCGCTGCTAATTTAGTCCAATCTTTGACAAAAAGAGTTTCAGTACTGCGTATCGCAGAATCAACTTTGGTAGTCTGTAATCATTAATTTTTTGTACCCTTGATAGATAAACTGTATTTAGTTTTAGAGATGAAATAAACATTGTTCGAAGACTCGATACATGTATGGTATTTCGGTGTACTAATGGGCAAGTAGAAGATTTTATTCGATGATTTCGTACCTCTGATCACCCCAAACCTGTGCACCATACAAAAGGATTGATCGCATTAAATACGCTAAATTTCGAGCAAACACCTATTAATTTATTGCTGAAAATCCTATTCCGATTCGAATATCCACTTTAGTTTTAAGATGTTTTTCCATTTTTAAGTTGGACGACAGTTCCATTCCTAGGTATGTATATTTTTTTACTACTTCCAACCTGTGTTCACCATATTTCCATCTTTCGCCTCTTGCTATTCTGTCAAACCCTTTTTAAAATATCATAACTTTCGATTTTTTTAACGTTAACCTCCAAAGCCCACAGTGTGCAGTACTCGAAAAGTTTGTTTATCGTCATCTGAAGAGAACAAGGTGATTCTGCAAGTATGACTATGTCATCTGCATACATGATAACTTTAATTTTCGTACTGCCACCAGTACACCACATGTAAGCCATTCCACGAGATCATCCAGAAACAGAGCGAAAAGTAGGGGACTCAGGTTACAGCCTTGTTTGACTCCTCGGCTTATCATAAGCTTTTCAGATTGTTCCTTGTCATTACATATGTTTGCCGTAGTTTGTTGGTACAACTTTTCTAATGCCTGAACAACCTTTGAAGGCATTCCTATGTTGAACAGTTTATAAAACAACGCATTTCGATTTATCATATCGAATGCTGCTCTAAAGTCAAAAAAGAAAGGTGAAAAGCTTTTTACTGTGGTCCATCTTATTTTGGACTATAGATGTTAGTACGAAGATACTGTCTAATGGTGGGAGGCTTAACTGAGAACCCTTGTGCAAATTTTAATATTCTAAATTAATTACTAGAATATGTAATTGAAAATATTACACTTATAAAATATTCTTTTATCTAGTACAAGGGTGTATTTCAATATTTTCCAATTCAATAAACCGAATAAAATTCAAGTTTTACCATACACACTGATTAAGAATTTGCTCCATTGGAAACATAATCCTCATCGTCATCGCTACTAAATTCTTTTTGTTTTTTTCAGGGTACTTACTATTCCTACTTCAATAGATATATGTTGGTAAAAAAAGAAGTTTTTTCGGATAAAATGTGAAATAAATACGTTTCTCCATACAATATACAGGAAGATTTGATCAAACCTATTTCATTTTTTTCGCACCAACCTACATCCACTGACAGAAGGGTTAATATTACTATATCCGCATGTCCCGAACATCAACATGAATTTCCTAGAATATTTTTCTCTTTGAATTAGGAAATCCGTATCATATACCGTCTTTATTCCATCAGAAAATATATAACATCAGAACTCCGTTTATTTGTTGGTAAATGAAACAATTATTATAATTGCTTGCATATACTACCTATAACCAATTTATATATGTATAGAGATAAACGTGTTTAATAAAAATTTCTCCATGAAATGTCCTTAAACTTAGTTTATTAACTTAACCATCTAGTCGTTGATCTCATTGACAAAAAATCTCCTGGCAACCACTATATCGAAAGTTAACGCGAGTAAAGAGCACGGTAAAAATACACCGTGACAAGCAAGTACAAAGTTTAATTAGTTTTTTATATTTAAACAAACTTTCATAAAGTTAACTTCACTACTAGAGCACACTTATTTAAGAGAAAATTTAATAAAAATTCAAACAAATAATAAATGCAACTGTCTTCTGCGCAATTAGGGCATATTCAACTCATTACAGGTTTAGAAATGTTACTCAACTTTCGGTGAATTGAACTGAACTGTTTATTTTTTTTTTTCTTATTTTTACAAGACTTTTTTATTTATAATAAATTAAAAAGTATATCCAATTATCTATCATGAAGCACCATTCAACAACATACACTTCTGTTTTAATTAATTGAATTAAAAATCTGTTGAATAGTACGCACTTTATTAGACTCAGTTGTGGACAAAAATACGTAGAAGGACTAATGAATACTCGTCTCCAAACTGTTATAGCTGTTTTTGTAAGCTCACAATTTGTACAATCTAAATTATACTTTGTGTGCTTAAAAAGTTTTAAAATTTTAAAGTAACTTGTAACTTCTTTTTTTTTGTGCTGGTATTATGAGATTAGACTCATTCTACAAATTAGATTATTAAAATATAAGGTACAACGTTAGTAGCAAAGACAACTTAGCATCAAATATTGGCACGCAGAATTCAAAATAGTTCAAATCATTGCATTAACGAGTATAATGTGATACATTATTTATTTATCAGTGAACAATTTCTGTTTTTGGTTGAAAAACTGAATCAAATGGTTTTTTACAGACTTGTCTTGAAGTCCAGAAACAGGAACAAGTGATAGTCAAAGTGAGCTATGTTGGGTGCATTCCAACTAAATTCTCTCAATTTCAGATGGGTCATCCACGAAGCATGTGATTAGGCATTGTCGTGATGCAATTTCCTATTGATAAATTCGAGCTGTTTTATTTCTTAGTAGATCTGATAAATTGCTATTCGGCCGCTTGGAAATACCTAATGGTGGGCGATAATTTTCCAGTCCTATAATTCACACAGCATTATCTTATGCGCTGTCAGTCCTAGCTTCAGAAATGTTCCAAAACGCTCTTCATTCTTTGCATACGATCTGTAGGGCTTCTGATTATTGTTACGGGATCCAATTTTCACAGCCGGTTATTGCTCGTTTCAGAAATCGCTCGAGCTAACAGGGTTTCAACAACGTATCGCAGGTGTTAACTCTGTCTTTCATCTGGCGCTCAATTCATGAGTAATCAATAATTGAGCTTGTTCTTGTATCCAGCCTTCTGTAAATGGTTTAAGATAGTTTTGTGATTAATGCCTAGCTCCATGCCAATATCGGCAGTACTGTGATGGCCATCTTTCAGTCATTCATGATTGGACGATCATAGCATGGCTTATCTTTGACATTAAAATTGTCCCGTACAATTTGTGCAGCGTTCTTCCTCTTTTCGTTTTAAAATCGCACACCAATTCAATCATTAATCTTACGTTTCAAATGAGCGTCCGCAGTTGTTAAAGCAATCAGCTTTTCTTAAGTTATTTGCATTCAGCATAACGAACCTGTCCAAGGTGCGTTACTGCGCGCGCTTCTTCCTCCCGTTTTCTGTCGCTTTTGCGTTTCACCAGTGTTTGCAAAATAATTGCCCAACGAACGAAAAGAAGTTTCACTTTATGTCGCTTTTTCGTTTCATCGGAGTTCGGAATTACGAGCCACAAAAATCATAAGTTACGTGATCTTTAGTTACAAACGACGTAACGAAGGACTTCGAAATCCAACAACCTGGCCTAGAATGTTAAGAAAATGTGAAGCCCAGCTTTGGTACGAGAATTTAGCGATGCTTCACGCCAGAAAGCACTTATTCTTGTTATCATAACATTAAATGCTATCTGTAGCCCGAACAAACAAAACGGGGTATGTAGGCTTTTTAGCAGTGTAAAGGAGCTATCAGTGGGATGATCATCCAGATCTTCATGGCTATAATAAAAAAAAAAAAACTACATATCCTCTGTGTTTGTTTTTTAGTGGTCTATTTTGGCAGTGTATGGGCTTTGCACAGTATCCTTTCTCTTGGTATTCATATCATGATACCACCTTCAGTGGTAAAATTCAAAACACTGTTCTTATGGATATACAGTCTGATGCAATAACACCAGAATCTCTGTCGTTCAGAAAATACAAATCCGAATTTGTCTGAGATCAGGAATGGTTTCGACCAGAATTTGAGCCAGAAAAGGAATAAAATCCGGTCTTCACGGACGTCTTCAAAACATTTCGAATGTGGCGCTAATATCTATCTAGATTTTTTTTTATACAATAATTTTGTGATAACCGACACCACTTGACCCATCACCCGTTTCTAGTTTGACGTTAAGTTTTGGGACACCCTGTATATATCTCCAGATAAAATTGAACAATTCTCAATGTATGAGTATAAAAACTAAGAGAGAGAAAAAAAGTCAAAGAGTTAGGTGTTATTGTTTATGTAGAAGGACTTAAGTTCATTTCTAAACCTACTGGTGCCACAAGACTTCCGACATACCGTGGTAAAGAGTTTCACAGGCGAGTAGAAATTATGAAAAATTCTGCTCAGATGTTAGGCATGAGAAACGAGATTGAGTGATTTGTCGAGATCTTTTAAACATTGTAAATCTTATCTTAACTACAATAAAAAGGTAACAAGACTGATTGGTTTGAATCAAGTTGGAAAGTAATATAAGGGATTGATAGCGCATAAGATGGTCAAGTGACATATTATACAGCAACTTCCAGTATCCTGTCGAAGCGTCGAAGATTGAAAACGTAACGCACAATATTGTTGAAAGCGACACTAAGTAATAGAGAACAAAGAACTGGTACAAGGAGTGTTTTAGCTAGTAAGAGACGAGTTTTAAAAGGGGACAAGTAGTGTGACATTCAGAGCTGGCGTAACTTTCCATACACCTTACCAACTATAGTGTTGATGTGTTTATTCCATATAAGTTTTCTGTTAAAAACAAATCCTAGATTATTGAGATTTCAACGTACTCGATTTTTGAGCCATTGAGCACATTAAGTTTTGCGTGGGTTTAGAAAAAGTCAATTTTTTTTACCAGTTTGATATGCGCTCCAGGTCTGAATAGAATAGGCCCCAGGATGGAATGTTGTGGAACCCCTCTAGTATTATACATAAGATCGGACCATTTTTGCCCAACTGTGTTCGAAAAACCAGACAATGTCAGCAGTTTCTTACAGGTGTTTGTGTGGTAAACTGTGCCGAATGCTTTCGAGAAATCCAAAAATACCAAAAAGTACTATGTCTTTATCCAACGCCTCTCTGATATCATCCACAACTTTAATTATGGCCGTTGTACAGCTATAGCTTCTCCTAAATCCAGATTGCATTAAAGAGAGCAAGTTGTTGAAAAGAATATAGGAGTTTATTTGCCCCTGAAGTACCCTCTCAAATATCTTAGATAGGTAACGTAGTATAGATATTGGCCGACATTCCATACTGTTAGAACTCTTATCTATAGGAATTATTTTGCCACATTTCCATTGAGAAAGGTAAATGCCTGTTATTATTAGGTTGAAGACATGTATCAGAGATGGAAGAATAATTGGGAGGATTATTTTCACAAATTTGGGATGGATTTCTTCAAAGCATACAGCATTTTATTTGACCGACAATAAACAAGCAACCATTTTAGCATCGTCTATACACGAAAATTCCAAAGCACTGTCCAGAAAGTTAATATCAAGCGGATTTACAGGAACAACATTATAATCAGGAAAAGGGAGGAAAACAAAGCTTGTATTCTTTGAAAGTACTTGAAAGTACTCCGAGCGCATCCAATACATTGTCGGTGGATTTGAATACCAATGTTTTTTTTTTTTTTTTTTAGCATATTACTAAATATTGAAAGGGAAAAAAGAGAAGCTTTTACATCTACGGTAGAACACATATGGTAGTGTGCAAGTCTATACCTCTGGGAACGATTCAGTGCACCAAAAATTGATAAATTGCTTTAAAGACGATGAATTGAAATACCATTTGACATTTCTTCAAAAAGCCATTAGTATGGCTTAAAAAAAATAAAAAATAAGGATACAGTCATGCTTTGCGGAATATTATATTTTAAAATTAAAAAAAAATTCATCCATTTGATTATATTACTTCTTGTATCAGCAAAAATTATGTAAAAAGGAGCAGTTCTTAGCATATTCTGAGAAAAAACTGGAAAAACAGGACAAATATTGGATGCAACACAAAGTTTGTAAAGCTTGCGCGGAGCCATTTTATTATTGAAGTATCGAGAATATGGAACGATACACAAAAAGTGTATCATGAACCGATAAAAAAAGTGCACATGATCTTATCCAAATACAACATCGGCTAAGCCACCAACGTTGCGTAGTGAAGACTTGCATACACTGATATTTCTGCCTTATCAAACGTGGATGGAGATGATACTGAGATTTAAGATATACAGGGCAAAAGCGCCAGTGAATTTTACGGATGCAATCCTTAGGGTTTCTCTTAAAGTGAACTAACGACTTAATTTGAGATTTCAATATACCATATCGAAGAAATCAGCCGGGTTTCTTCCGTCAAGACTTAAGGAAAAATCACTGTCTTCGGTCTAACGTGTCAATGATATTGTGCCGGACTTAAGAGCGAGATATTCTTCCATATTTTACTGAGATATCATTTATTGTGTGATATTCCCGGGCTTTTGAATTTAATGGGTCTTTCAGTATATCGGCCTAAAGATTTTTTACTGCATAATGAAAACAAATTAGCTTCAATTCCAATAGGTCATTCAACGAAACTTTAGGAAGAATATGAAAAGTGGCTATACTAAATGCCCGTGTTTGCGTTATCAATGTGACATTTTCCATTTTTAATGCGTTTTTCTTTATACTTCTTAAATTTACTATACTTACATTCTTACAGAAAAAATGCTTAAAAGCTATGGGGCATTCGTGCAAAAAACGTACACTATAGCTGAAACAATTGGCCGTCGAGTATAGATATGATTGTGGGAAAAGCTTACAAAAAAAACAATTTTTCTGCCCCTCCATATAGAACTTGAGCTTATAAAACAGTTTGTGAAGGCTTTAGACAAGAATGGTGATTGCTTTAAGAATATTTTTGTCAATCATTTTCCACCGCGGTCTCACCATTTACGTGCGTATTAATGTAGATGACCAAAGTTCACCCTTTTTTAATCCGGAATTCAATTTTATTCATTTTTTGTTTCATTTATAGAAGCTTTAAACTGGACAGCAATTCGACTTTTAACGAGTTCGATTCTGATTCCTTTCAAACAATTGTATCCCTGTATTGCCATTATTACGGGCGATTTTAATATACACAATTCTAGGTGGCTTCGATATTCTGGACAGAAAACACCCGAGAGACGGTGTTTTGAGTTCTCTGCTGCGAAAAATAACTTGACTCAGCTAGTAAATGAGCCCAGATTAATCCCAAAAGTTAATCGTCATACCGCCAACACCCTGGACTTGTTTTTAACTACAATGACCACCACCTACATGACCACCAATACAAGGTCGATGTGCTATCCCCTCGCATTACTGTGTATACTGATATGACACAGTACTCGTACAATGTACTCGCGTAAGCCCAGCACATAGTTAGAGAACATATTCCTAAAAGAACCATATGCCAATACGAAAAATTCAATTGAAGAAGACTTAACAGCTTCTTTAGGAAAATTTACTGCTCGTTATATTTCCACGAAAATGACATATGATGATACGAAAACTGCTGATATGATCACTGATACTAGCGTGTAGCGTGTATGACCCGAGCTGTAAAGAAGGTATCAGGGTTAGAAAAATATTTTTTTCGGTCCTACAAGGTCAACCAGACAGAGGAAAAACAAAAAAATTTTAAATGACCCCGGAATGACTGTAACGTCTTTCTTAAGGAGTTAGGCCACTCTAGAGGCCGTAAAAATAGAATTTTTTGTTATTCTTTTTCAGGAAAAACATAAAATAAATCGGACTTACAAAGGTTTCCCAGATGACCTCATTATTTTTTTTTTTATTGTACCTGACAACAGCTAGAGAAGTACGTGGAATTTTTTTGATGTATTGATTTTTGGCCGAATTTTTAATAAAAAATAAACTATGCCATATAAAAGAAATTCTACTTACTTTTATCTAGATCTATTTTTTTAAAGATCTTGTTAAAATTTGAGGTGGATTGGTTGAAAATTGTTTAAGTTATGGGTGCGGCAAACTTGAAAAATGTAGTTTTGAGATAAACGCGTTTAAAATTTTAAGTTGGCTCGCTGCCTACCTGGCGGCCTTGTACAATACTATGAAAAACAAGTACTTCGAGCAAAAAATACAACACTTAGCCATTGTCCATGAATGGCATTTGCATCGTCGGAACCGAAAAGCCTTACATTCAGTGTGTCAATGATAACTTACGATGGAACGACCACATATTCGATGTCTTCAGAAATGCTGCGAAATATCCAGGTTACCAAAAGTGAGGAACACTTCAGTGCCTCTGATCTGGGGTCAATACATAGTGATTTATATAATGATAGTTTGATAGCCGACCTAAAAGTTGGCGAATTCGATGGTTTTCCGACTTAATTTGAATTTAACATCTGCTTTGAAACAATCAGACGTATGCCAAGCTTTTGTCCGTACACCTGCTTCTTTAATCCTTTGCACAAATCTATTTGTGTATTATTACGACGGTTATACTATCGACTTAATCAATCGTTGTCTTTACCCCAGGTAGAGTTAATCGTAGGAGTCCGTCTTATATGATCTCAGCTTCCCGATAGGGTTCTCTCAGTCACTCTAAAGCACTTTACCCTTTCATATATATTGTACCTGAACCTTCTGTTGTTAAGATAGTTCGTTACTATACACAATAAATAGAGTTGTGGATCCACTGTCAAACGATGACTTGTTCGCAACGTAAACATCGTTTTAAACGTCCCATACTACATTGTACCCTTCCATGTCATACTTACTGCTTCAATGACACATTCCATGTTATCAACTGCTGGTGCTATGGCATAGATAAAGATTTTTTTAAAGCCAAGGACCATCCGATGGGCTTCTTTCTGCTCTCTATTGCTAATAAATTCTAGTATCTTCTCGAGAACCTAGTATATAAGTAAAAGATGGCTACCTGGAGGCTTCTTTCGTTTTGGTAATAATCCTTTTGGAAGCAATTGTTTTGCTAAGCACTTCTGCGTTATAGCTATAAAAATTCCAGGTATGGTACACTACGGTTCACTTGAATACAGGCAACACTTTTATTGACCTAAACGGAGAATTATGTCCCGTTAATTCGGGATACAACTATAATCAGTGAGTGAAAAAAAGTTTCCGAATATCTTAAGAGAATATTGGAAAATAAATATAAAGGAAGAACATCTAGTGATTTCAGCAGCCGACAGGCGTAAAATCATTCGTTGTGCTTCTAATTCTAGTCACTCGATATCGAAAACTATATTCGAGACCGAAGTAAATGCCAGCAAATCCAATGTTCGGGCTGTGATTTTTAGTGCTAAGAACCTAAAGCGGTTAAAACTGTTGAAAAAACTCCTCTTAACGATGTCCGTGAGCAGGTTCGACTACAGTTTGCAAAAAATTACATGGCTTGAACTATAGGACAGATTTAAATTAAGAACGACTGGCGAATGGTTGCTTTCACAGATGAATAAAAAGTTTAACTTAGATGGGCCAAATGGCTGTAATTACTACTTTCATGATCTACGAAAAGGATAAAAGTTTTTAACAGGTCATCACAGTCGAGAGGATAGAGTAATGGTCTGGGGAGTGATCAGCTACGATACTATGGAGCACTTGAGCTAAATTTTCTGAGCATGATGGGAATTGTCTACAAAGTAATACTGTCGTCAGCATTTCTTAAATTAAAAGAGTTATTTGGATCTCTACCTTGGACTCTGCAACAGGATAATGCACCAATCCACACTTCTCGCTTAGTAAAATCATTTGTTGCAAGCCAAAAAGTGGAATTATTAAATTGGCCACCATATTCATCTGATTTAAACGTTCTAAAAAATGTTTGAGAATGACTAACTCGTAAAGTATACGAAGGAGGAAAGTAAGGACTCACTTCTTAGGGATATTCAGTCAGCTTGGCCTGAAATTTCCCTTAATTACCTTAAATCGTTGTACAACTCACTTCCAGACTGATTGTAGCGTGTGCTGTGTGGCTTGTGGCACCATCCTGTTCAAACAACATGTCGTCCAAGTCCATATCTTCCAATTCGGGCCAAAAATAATCGGTGATCATGGCGCAATAACTCTGACCATTCACAGTAACGTGACGATCGTTATCGTCGACGAAAAAATATGGCCCATACAGTTATTTTTTGTGGATGAAGTGGTGATTCATGACGCATATTTTGCTTATTGACGAACCCATTGAGCCAAAAATGAGCTTCGTCACTGAACATGATTTTGTGATAAAATTCGTCATCTTGGCGCATCTTCTCCAGAACCCATTTGGAGAGCGTAGCTCGTTAGTGTACTTTACCATGATGAAAATATTGAGTTTACTGAATAAATTGACAGTGACAGTTTGATGATTAGTAAAAGAGTGCGTTCACAAATTAAATTCAATGTCAAGTCCCTATTGGAAAACCCTATAGTTGTGTTCCTTTATTCATGTGTAAAGGAACAAATTCGTCGTTAATTCTTGGAGGCAAAGTGGAAATTTTTTGACGCAGTACACTTGCCACCGCAAGGATATAGATTTGTAAATTTAAATCCACGGTGTTATAATAAGTACTTTTGCATTCTATTCCGATTTTTTTGTTTTTACTGCACTCTTCCTACAATGATTTTAGAACTTGATGTCAAAGTTCATATTCGAATGACGAATAGACGAATGTGGCATAGACAATAGACTCCATATGCACGCAGTATTGAAATATCTTTTACCTTTCGTTAATTCGTGCGGTTTCTTTAAGTTTGCATTCCCATCCTCAAGAACTTAAATCTGTGTCATATTTCCTTAAAAAATACGCTACTTTCTACTTTCAAAAACGCATTTCTTATGTTGGCAATTAGACTTACAAATTACCAGTCTGTGCAATGCTTTCCACTATAAATCGAATCAGATTTCTTTCATTTTAATGATCCCATTTTCTTTCTCATTATTGTCTGTTTCTGGTACTTATCCTAAATGTCAACATGCGGTCATTAGGACACAGTATGCTTGGAAAAATAATTTTTTTCTGGTTCCTAATAATGTCTTTCATTCAGTGACCGTTACTCTCGTGAAATAATATTTTGAAATATTTTTCGAATCAATTTTCCCCCATGCTATATCCAAGTATTAGTAGCATACAAATTCGCAGTTGTTGTAAAAGTTTCGACCGTTTAAAATTTGTGAAAAATTTGTTATCCTGGGCTTGGTCAGTTTAGTTTTTCCTCTTTACGTGTCTTGAATGGAATCGTTCTGTCGTTTGAGTTAGGATTTAAAATTAGAGTTGGATCGAGTTGAGCTGAAAGGATTTTAAAAGTTAAGGAAATGTAAGTCATTATACTTACATTGGGAATAGAGAAAAATGAAGTTTAACATAAGGGAAGTGTTTTTTTTTTTTTTACTTTTGTTTGATTTTAGAAGAAGAATTTGGAATTGAATTCATAATCTTAATCCTCAGCAAGGATACAATTATATGTTTCGATATTTTAGCACTCGAAAAAGAAATTGTGATCCAAACAACAAGTCCTATATATGACAAGCTCTTTAAAAATAAGAATAAATCATTTGGTTCATGCGATTTTCAATCAAAAGTTATTGGTGTCTTCGGAAAGTCTTCAAAACTGCCAAAGATATCTACGAGTATAAGGTCGAAGTGCTCATGCTTATGGGAAATATTCATATCTTTATTCCCTATATAAGTTTGAATTAACAACTATTACTTTCATTTATCTTTTTTGTACGGTTAAAGAGTCCATCACTTTATGGGATTCGGTACAAATAGTCAATTAATAGCTGCTGAAATTGCTGTAAAAAAACTCGCTATTCCCTTTGTTTGATGACCAGATTTCCTTATTACGAAGAGAATTTTACCAGTGTGAAGTCAGATTCAGATTTTTTAGTTTTTTGTTACTTATCCATCCAGTTAGTGTGGTATGTGAACCACTGTCTCCAAATGCGCACGCCAAAATAGTTGAGGTCACCAAAGCTCTTGAACGCAAATGTAGACAAAAATCACTCGCATTGTTCAAAACGAACAAGATTGCTAACATCTATATCAAAGAGCAGAACTAGGATAAATAAAGGCTTTAATACAGAGTTAACTCTTAGTAGAGACAGCGTTTGGCATGTGTAACCCTTCGTTTGATTTCTGATGAGTTAATCATCAGAGTTATTAGTGGAGCCTAGATTATATCGGACACGTCGATTTTGCAGGCCCCTTCTTATTGGGTGACCGTGTCTCAAGTGGTAGTGTATTGGCTTCCAAATCGGACGGTTCGGGGTTCAATACCAGCTATTGCGGAGATTTTAAAAGAAACGCTTAAATAGTCAATTCACTTTTTCGATTCATAGTATTTATATGAATCTTTATAATTATAATAGCGATTACAAATTATTAAGTTTAGCCTTTTAGTTTCTGTTCCGGTAGTTTATTCGTGCGCTGCTAGTTGTTGCACCTTTCTCAGTCGGTTACCGAAAAGCGAAACCCAAGGCGGAAATTGCTTGAGGTTGATGACAAGGGCATGACTTACGGCTCTGAAGTAGTCTATGTGTGACTGTTTATTTCTTTGCAGCTGTCACTTGAGGGTGCGTTCGCAACACTCTCCTACCTCCATAGTTCCAACATAGAGTACAGCTGGCCTTACTGCCGGTCTCTCGAGTATCGCGTTATTCGTTAGGATGGTTTCATGGTTCTTACTTGTCCGTCCTTGGCTAGTCTAGTTTCTAATACCTTTCCTTTTGGCCAACAATTTCGAGGGTTATTAGGGTCCACTATTATGACTACATCGTTCTTCTTAATTGGCTTCGTCGGTAAGATCGTCGGAAGGTACTCTTTTATCCATCTGCGCCAGAAATATTGGGCGGATCTTTGCGAGATAAGCCAATTACTATCTTGATTAAATTTAGCCCAAGGCTTTGATCCGTTCGAGGAGCCTACGAGTAAATGGCTTGGAGTAATAGCTTCCTCATTATCACTTTCGATTGGAATGTACGTTAAAGGTCGAGTGTTAACTATGTTCTCGGCTTCAGTTAGCATATTTTTAAGCAGTTTGTCAGGTGGATTACGCACAGGAGCTGTTTCGTATAGACCCGATTTTACTGAAAGAACCAGCCTCTCCCAGCTTCTGCCCATATGTGGAGGCCCAGGTGGTATGAAATTCCATTGAGTGTTATACGTCGTGAAGGCTTGCGCTAGTTTGTTTTTATCAACTTTTTTGTATGCCTCTCTCAGCTCTCGCTCTGCTCCTCGAAAGTTTGTCCCATTGTCACTGAATATCTCGATTGGTGTTCCTCTGCGCGCTTTAAAAATACGAATTGCCATAATACATAAGTCTTTAGTTAATGAGTGGGTCACCTCTATGTGGATCACTTGAATTATCAGGCACGTAAAGAGGACTCAGTGACCATCGTCACTGCTAATGGTCCAAAAAAATCAACCCTGACGTATCAGAAGAGCCGACAGAAGGAAGCTAACCTGGCTCTTTGCAGTTGAGCCATTAGTAGCGGTTCTGGTTTCGCAACAAAGTTTTTACATTTTTGACAATTTATCCGCACCTTACGAAAAACGGGTCGCAACTAGGGGATATAGATCCTCTGGCGCAACTCGCTGACTCGTTTCTATGAAAGTATAGCTCATGATGGTGCGCAATTATCGGGTTCGTTATGTGGTGCTGCTTCGGAAGTATGATTGGATATCTTAGATCTTCATGACTGTCTTCGCTTCTTTTCAGCCTACTATTTGATCTCAGGACGCCATGTTCATCCAGCATAGGACAGAGTGAAACAATTGAACTTGATTTTTCTACATTCCCCTTGTTTGCAAGGTTGCTAATTTCGCCCCGAGTAAAGTATCCTGTGGTTCAAATCGTATTTTTGCATTTGGCCCATTTGTTGTAAATGTATCGAAGAACTGTGGAGGCGCAGCGTAAGAGTCATGTCCAGTTGGAAAAACGTTCCGGAGTAAACACACGCATTGGAGTTGCGAAATGGACATTGACATATTGTGTCTTCAATTTTTCCTTCGTGGTAGAGGCTGTAGAAACTTCAGTTGGCAAGAATTCGGAAAACAACAATAAGGAACTTTGGACCTTTAAACCAACGGCCTGCGGCGTCAAGCTCTGGTATTTTCTGCCACTTTGTTGCCTCGTCGGAGGCGTTCAGTTTCGTCGGAACCTAGAGCCAGTCATCAAATTTACTATGGTCAAGTATCTCGCTTACACGAACAGCAACAAATCGACGGTATCTTCTATGGTCGGACCGCAACTAACTTAGCACCGTTTTGGAATCCGAGCAAAAAACTTGTTTTTTGAATACTATTGAATGTGATTGTACTATGGCTCTGTCAAGACGGACACCCAATACTGCAGCCTGCAATTCTAATCGAGGGATGGAGAGACTTCTAAGGGGAGCCACTTTTGTTTTAGCCCCTATAAGGTTACACTCGACAAGATGTTCGGAGCTCTGGCGTATGCTACGGCTGTAAATCCCTCCTTGCTGGCTGGATAATCGTTGACGCGCTCCAATACGTAATACCTTGCAATTCGCATGTTTTCAATACGCGGTAAGATTCGAGCCCAAAATAGCCCAATTGATTCCCGACCGCCACACATCTTGAAGTGAGACCTTGGCTTACATGAGAAAATTCGGTGAAGTAGTCCGCTTTCACACAGCACCACATACCAAAAACATTTCGGTTGTGAGCTCTGCATTAGCATTGATGTTGACTTCTTCTTTGGGTGTTGACTGTATGGTTTCCATTACGAGCTTGGAGTTGGAAATCCAGTTCTGGATGTTGAACCCGCCCTGATGTGAATATAAGTTATGTTCTTTGCTAGATTTACCGCTTCTTAATCAGAATCTACGCTATCCATGTGGTCATCTACATAGTGGTTCTCTTGAATGGACCTCGCAGCTCGCGAGTAGTCCGCCATGAATTCTTCCGCATTCCTATTCTTAATGTAGTGAGCGGTACAAGGAGAGCACGTAGCACCGAATATCATTACCATCATGATATATTCTTCCCCGGTGTTGTCGTCTCGATTAGGCCACAAAAAACGCTGATATTGTTGATCTTGTTTACGTATCCGGATCTGGTGGTACATTTCTTGAATATATAGATGGCGGAGCGTCTTTCCCGAAACTTGAAGATCATAGACATTAAGGGTGTAAGTAGATCCGGTCCTTTCATTAGAATGAAGTTAAGGCACAGTCCATCCACTTTGGCTGCAGCATCCCAGACTAAACGAAGATTTGCTGGTTTGTTAGGGTTTGAGACTGGAAAAATCGGCAAGTAAAAGTTTTCTTATGTGTTCTTTGGAAATATACGTCTTTATCTGCTGATGAAATTTCTCTGCTAATTCGGGATCACGCTGCATTCTCAGCTGGAGACAACGTAAACGTCTTTTCGCCATGGAATAACTGTTAGGCAACTGGACTTCATCGAACTTCCATAAAAGAGTGGTTTTAAAGTGGCCTTCTGTACGCCGATTGTTATTCTCCAAAAGCCGGAGGGCTCGCTGCTTATCTGACGATCGAAGAATCTTGGAAAACTCTGACATTCAAAACTAATTATACCAATAATTTATTCTCCCCATTAATTTTTGGATGCCACCCATGAAGCAAAATAACCACTGAGCCCAAAAATCCTTCTTTCTCTCTCTGTCCCATTTTCCTAAAAACTTAACACGTGCTCAGGTACAAACACCATAAACAAAGTTTCCTCTCGTTCACAGTTGTATCAGCTTTTACTGCTTTTGTAGTAACACTTTCAAAGCATGTGTTCTACTCTTGATATCAATATCTTGCGCATGCAAGATGTTACAAAGACTTTTGGAAAAATGTAAAATCTAGTGTAAGCCATACCCTTGTCTAAACCATTTTTTGGCATCAATTGTCACGTTGAAGTTGCGTTTCCAGAACAGCAGGTTTTCTCAATCGTCATTCTGAACAATCTGACGAGCTTGGCACAGATGACAAGACTAGATATGGCTCTGTACAGCTTATATCTGTAGATGCTATCATATGCGGGTTTGAAATCGGTAAAGAAATTGTGAGCATCTTTTTGGACTTTTTTGATTTTTTTTAGGATCTATTTTTACTGTGCTGACCTAAATCCGCACTGATAGGAACCAATTAAGTAGTTGATGAATGGCTTTAAAGTTGAATTGCGTCACTTCTGATGGCTTCTTGACTTTGATGTCACTGATCTGTAGCACTGAATGGATGTTGTAAAGATATTGAAGGATAAAGAACACACGGGCCATACCAAAATATGTCGTGGTTCGTCTGCACGTGGCCTGTTTCAATTCCCAAGTTTCATGTGCAGGTGTGAACATTGTTTTCATAAATCCGTGTATACGAAAGGCCTTAGGCTTCTTCGGTAGCTGTAAGGAACAACCGAACTGAAAGTGCTGACAAATCAGAAACCTTTAAGCACAAAGCGAAATTTGACAGAAAAAACAGAGCTTGTAGATCAAAATAGAGTTAAGTGATTCTGAATAACAAAGTCCGCAAATAAAAGATACAAATTTATTGTCAGTATAAATATAATAAATACATTCAAGCTTAAGTAGCAAAGTTTAAAAGCACAACTGACTGACTCATACTACCATTATTGTTGCTCAAAGAAATATTCAATAATATACATATTTCAAAAGTTAATACAAAAAAAAAAAAAAAAAAAACACACAAATTCCAGCAAAAGTTTAAAATAACTGGAACTAAATACAAAGAAGCATCATACCCGGATGTATGGAAAGTTTATGGCTTATATAAATTAATGAAAAAACTTCTCCCCATAAGCTCGTACAAGTTTCCATCAGCTTGATGAATGAATCAAAAGCAGGATTGTTTGTTAAATTTATTATTTTTGTTTTTTGACTCGTTATTGTATTTTAACTCATACGAATATGAAGCTATTTATTAAAGTAGTTTGCAAAAGTTTTTTTCTGCTTCGAGTGTGAACCAAAAATCTGCAGATTTATGTGTATAATTAAAATACATTTGTATCCCCTCGGCAACTAAAGCAATAAAATATTTTAAGGACAGCTTAAAGGATATTCGTAATCTGACCCATGAAGGGGGTCTGCTTACGTAATGAGATGCATATGGCTAATAGGCATAGGAAACACATTTAATTTTATTAAGTTAAGTTAACACTACAGCTCTGGAACCTTAGTCTCATTGTCCTTCTAGGATATATTCGAAAAAATTTCAGGACAGAATGTCAATGTTTATTCGGTCAAAATGTCCCAGCCTTCTGAGATGTTCAGCTCTAAACCATTCAACATGGTTTATGTTGCTATATACCTAACACAGTTAAGTGTTGTGTCTTCTTTTCCAAATTCAGTTCATGAAAGCAGGAGAGAATGTCATTGAATAACTTTTCTTTTAAAGCAACCTGGGTGATTTTCATCTGCTACTGTTAAAGTAAATATAGCACTTTTGCGGTAAACGGTAAGACTGTGACCATAAGGCTGTTATAAAGCCAGCTTTCTTTATTATTCGTGCCTGAATACAAGTCATGTTTCAGCTGCCTTTTACGTAAGTCTAAAAGTCACTTATTATTGTCACATTTCATTCAACTTCTACCTTTTGGCCTTAAAACTATCTTACGACTAGTACTAGCTAGCATCTATACTAATATTATAAATACGAAAGTAGCTCTATCTGTCTCTTACATTTTGGCAATCACTTAACCGATTTTGATGAAACTTGGTACAAACATAACTAAAACCTGTGGTCTCCTTGCCACAGTTCATATAAAACGGCTTAAATTTTTTTTATTAAAATTTTATTATTAATTACTTAATTTTGTAACACTTTACACGAATACGCAGTTAAACAAAGATTGACTATATATATTTTTATACACTAACCCCTTCATAGTGAAAATGTTGCGGTTTTTCAAACTATACTGCTTGATTTGGTTATGGTCGGTCTAGAGGATGTAGATGTTTTTTCCTCGAGTGGTTTCGATTCGGCAGGCTTGGTTTGCGTTCGGCGCTTTTTGAATTGTTGTTCTCTTTATTGAATATAAAAGTTGGCTTAAGTCAATTGATAAATATTTGCTGCGCTTTTATATCGGGTTTAAATACGGTTCGGACCCCAAACAATATAAAAGGTGTGGCATCGCTCTATTTCGGATTTTTATGGCACATCAACGCCGTTTTTAGAGTTCGATCCATTCGCTTTACTATTCCATTTGCCTGTGGGTGATAAGGCCTCGTCTTAAGGTGAACTGCACCTAAAAGTTTAGTCACTTGATGGAAAACTGAAGATTTAAATTGTCTTCCGAGGTCCGTGGAAATTTTTGCCGGCACCCAATATCGTGAAACCTAAACAATCATTTGTGATATTCAACATTGGTATAACCTGTGGCCAACAGGTAAATCTATCGATTGTGGTTAGACAGTACCGAAACTTTAAGATGCTTGCAACGGTCCAATAATATCTACGTCGATTTGACAGGATCTTTCGTCAGGTAGTTCGTACGTACCCAATGGACCTTTGGTATGACGATGAACCTTTGCAAATTGACACCGTTTGCATTGTTTGAGAAAAGTTATTAACTTAGTGGTAGTGCGTACTAATTGTTGGGACAGACTATGAAAATTTACCATTTCAAGCCTTCTGCAGTTCCTCGGAAAATATGGTCGAAACATTCAATTTGAAATGTCACAATAAATTGAAATGAAGATTTTAAAATGGGCTAGTTTTAATGGTATTTGCAGAGCAGGGTTTGTTAGCATCCGTTGTAATTCCACATCGGATTGTTGATCATTGATGTTTTTGGCTTCGCCACTTATCTCGTGGACTCGTGACAAAAAATTCGCTTCCTTATTCTCTTCTCCTGGAATGTGTCGAATGTCGCTGGTAAATTATTCGATTAAATCCAAATGTCGAATTTATTGGGGTGGAGCTTTGTTAATATTATATTTAAGGACAAAGATTAGAGGCTTATGATCAGTGCAGATACAAAACTCGCGTTCTTTTACCATATGGTATACTTGAAGTATTTGACCCTTTGGTACATCGGTATATATAGGGTTTTCTAATAACGACTTGACAACTTTTTTTTAAATAAAAGGCAAACCATTTGAGATACTTCAAAACTTTATTATTGGCTTGAAGTACAATCAAAACATTTATGAATGGAACTCGACTTCGTTCATATGGCCACCGCGGGCACGTTTGCAGCGGTCGATTCGTTGGACCCAATTTTCAACGACTCGGTCACACATTTCGGCGGAAACAACCGCTATTTCGAATTCAATGTTGGCTCTGAGCTCTTCCAACGTCTTCGGCGTGTTGTCATAAACCAATAACTCAACGTAGCCCCACAGAAAATAGTCAAGCGGCGTTAAATCGCACGAACGAGGCGGCCAATCGACTGGTCCATGTCTTGAGATAACACGCTCACCATTCTTACTCTTCAATAAATCGATTGTAGCGTGTGCTGTGTGGATTGTGGCACCATCCTGTTGAAACCACATGTCGTCCAAGTCTATATCTTCCAATTCGGACCAAAAATAATCGGTGATCGTGGCGCGATAACGCTGACCATTCACAGTAACGTGACGATCGTTACGATGGAGAACGTACGTCACTACAAATGGTCCATCGGCTTCAAGTCTTGAGTCAGCTTGATCTTGTATGGATGTAAACCAAGATCCTTACGCAAAATACGCCATAAAGTGGTCTGAGCGATGCCCAATTTTTGAGATCGCCGTGGAATTGACTGATTTGGATCGTTTGCTACGGACGTCTGAACGGCAGAGATATTTTCGACACTTCGACCAACCCGTTGTCTCACCGACACGGCAACATCACACAACGAATACGTAGACTCAAATTTTTGCACTAAACTTGGGCGAGAATTACGACCGAAAATTGGAGTTAACGCTCTTAAAGTTGCAGTCACCGACTCTGAATATCTGTAGAAATTTTTTTTTAATTGCAGACGTTGCTCGTTAGTGTACTTTACCATAATGAAAAAGTTGAGTTTACTGAATAAATTGACAGTGACAGTTTGATGATTAGTAAAAGAGTGCGTTCACAAATTAAATTCAAAGTTGTCAAGTCCCTATTGGGAAACCCTATACTCTGTTTGTGCCGTGGTCGATTTCTTTGAGAAAAAAACTAAAGGCATGGTATCGTTACCTATCGTTTGATGTTGAACAGCTCGTATTGCTGTATCCGATGCGTCTACTTCCAATGATACTACTTTATTTTTAGGTCGATGGGCTAACAATGAAACCTTTGCTACATCGCATTTGCATTTTTTGAAAGCGTTAGAAGCTTCTTCGGTTCATACTAATACCGCCCGATCGTTTTTCATATTCCCTGATATCATGGCCTGTGACTTCAATTGAAAATTTTTCCGCATTAACTTGAATTGATCTTTCCCAAAGATACATTTCGAAGCGTTTATGCACAGGTTGTTCTGTGTTCTTTTTTATATTGCGGTACGCGATACAAATGTCTTCAATGTAAGGGAAAGCTGAATCCAAATCTTTCAAAACTTTGTTTACAGGAGGTGCGTTAAAAAAGTAAGGCGACAATTGAAATTTCGCTGGCAACGTACGTATTCGATTATCGATTTTTTATTTTTTTTACTGTGTTAGTACACATGTCCCGAACATACGAGAATGTTAACAGTTTCCAGTATATATTTTAGCATACTTGCTATATATTTGTTTTTGACATATAGAAAGGTTAGACGTGTTTCGGTGTGCTCAGTGATTTTCAATTATTAGTTAAAATGTAGCAAAAAATTTGCACCAAATTTTGAGTAAAAAATGGAATCAAGTACTCTAAAACACTTGAAATGTTGACAGTGCCATTTGGTGAGTCTGCTCTAAGTAAAACAATTTTTTACAAGTTGTACAAGCTCTTCCAAGATGGCTGAGAAAATCACAATGAGGAACTTCGCTCTGGACGCCAAAGCACATCAACAAAAGACTTGTCGTTTTGGAATGTCGTGAGTTATCATAAGAGAAGTTGATGAGGATGTTTGTATATCGATTGGCTCATGTCATGCATTTTTTTCGGATGTTTTTGGCATGAGACGTGTGTTAACGAAGTTTGCTCCGAAAATTCTTAGTTTTGATCAGAAGAACCGTCGCATGAGCATCGATAAGGAGCTCTTGAATGACGTCAATGATGATCCTGACTTGCTCAAAAGGGTCATAACTGGTAACGAATCGTGGGTATATGGTCATGACGTCACAACTAAAGCCCAATAGGCTCAATGGAAGCACTTAGGAGAACCAAGACCAAAAACAGCACGATAAGTTAGATCAAATGTCAAAGTTTTGATCACTGTTATTTTCAATTACAGTGGAATAGTGCAACAGGAGTTTTCACTTCAAGGTCATACGGTCAAAAAGGAGTTTTAGCTTGAAACTATGCGCGAGAGGCAATACGAACAAATTGCGGAGAAACAGTTCATGGGTTTTGCATCACAATAAGGCACCTGCTCATTCATGGTTGCTTGTGAGAGATTTTTTGACCAAAAACAACACGACAATAATGTCACCGACACCATATTCAACATAAAAACGGCATCGCTGGAAGAGCTCAAGGCTATACAAAAAAAGTGCTTGTGGAGAGTGCTTCAAAGATTGGGAAAAGGGTTGGCAAGAGTGTATTATATCTCAAGGGGGCAGCATTTGGTGAACAGGAATTTGGTGTTATGCCTTCTGCAAATCTAGAGATAAAAGTACTAATTTACCGTATAAAATATTGAAGAAATCTTGAATGTATGTAGCTGGTTATCTTGTCTTGCGGTAGTCTCCGCAACGCTTCACTCTCCGTTGGATTTCCTTACTATATGCAAAGCACTTGCCTAATTATTATTGTTAGAGTGTGATGTGTAACCGTAGAGTCAGGCGTTTATAGCTTTCTGTTTGCAGTTTTTAAATTTTAAAATATTTGTGCATACTGGTTACTTATGTCGATCGTTGTAATAGTGGTCTTTTTGTCCTTGTTGTTCGTTTTTGATTTGTTGTTCTAAATTGATGTTGTTGTTTTAAATTACAATTGCATTCTCTGCTTTCTATACATTGGAATAATGGTACCGATCCTTGAAATTAGTCCGCTTTGCAACCGTTCTAAAAAGTATCGTATACTTATTTCGGAGTATATAATTGGCCGTTTGTCAGGTTTCGTAAAAGAGGGAAAGTGAAAGATTGCAACAACTATTTTAAGTAAAATCATTTTAAGTCTTTTTTATTTTTGATACGTAATTTGTATTTTGTACATGATTATTACTCCATTTCGCAGCAATTTCGCACGATTGTCATCGCACATCGGTCGATGGCAAGAAGGACACTTGAATTTTGTCTAATAGTCTTTGGATCAAGTACAAGGAGCGCATCGAACTCTTTTTCCGAACGCCGGACGTGCTATCTCCAAAGGTGGCACCAGATCGATAGCCAACATGTTATCGATGCTTTTCCGGATGCCTATTCGCAGCGTTGTTGCTTCTTGTAAACGACGCTGCCGTAACGGAGTAACAAGGTGTTCAGCAGTTTCCTTCTGGCTTTCTCTTCGTGATAGTTTCTGTTCTATCTTCTCTTAATGATGCATCATATGACACGCATCTTAGTGGCCAACCCTTTCTACCCCGCGCGACACTATAAGAATGACACAATTTGTCGAAAACATCCGTGCCTCCTTTAGTATTGTCATAGTTGTTGATTAACTCGGGTTTCTCCAATCTGGCATCAATTTTCGACGACCTTGTAAATGAAGATGCTACCAAAACAATTTTGTTCTTCTTTGGAGTCTAAGAGAGTAGTACGATATGGTCATGAAAACAATACTTTGTACTTTTTTGTTTGTTTGTTTGCATTTGTTCTTCCTGAGAGTGCCCGTTATTTTCAGTTTATAAGGGTCACGCAGCGCTTTTCAATTAAGGGAATCGAATTAAACTAATTATCATAAGTTACGCTACGATCCGTTCCATGTGTCGGTTCGGTCACTTTTAAAAACACATGTTCAGGAACAGATGACCCTTCCTCGATGGTTGTTTTGCCTGTATACGGAACATTATTTAGCAGGTAGAATGTTTTTGCATTGTTCAATGTAACGATTTTAAGATCATACCTATCTGGTTTACTTTTCACGTAAAAACGAAAAACTTGCTATTTAACGGTGAAGTAGTTGTGCGTTTTACTGGTCTTGTGGATTAAAGAAATGTTGATGAATAGGACATTGATTGCGGATGCTAGCCGCGGCCAATATGTGGTGACGGGTGTAAACAGGGGTTGCCTGCAAGATGGCGTTCTGTCTCCACTGCTATGGTGCATGTTGGTCGACTCACTGCTCAACGCACTCAATAGTTCTGACGTCTAGGCACAAGCATATGCAAATGATGTAGCTGTACTGTCTGGTGTCTAGCGACTGAATGCTCCAAAGCACAGGCATCCCTAGACGGGATCGACGACTGGTGCACTATTAATGGGCATTTAGTCAATCCTCTAAAAACTGAGGCTGTTCTGTTTACGAGGAGGTGGAAGCTCCCTGGTCTGACCATGTAGTGCTTAAAGGCATCATCATCCAATTCTCCAAAGAAGCTAAGTATTTGAGTGTTATCCTGGATAATAAACTTCTCTGGACTAAACATGTTACGAAGAAAGCATCTAAGGCGCTGTCTGTCTTCTAACAGTGTAGAGGAGCTATCGGCAAAACATGGGGTCTGTTACTGAAAAAAATTCTTTGGATCTACACGGCTATGATAAGGCCAATTATATTCTATGCTTCGGTTGTCTTGCGGAATATCCTCTCGCGAAAATACGTAATTGCTGCTTTCACCAGAATCCATGCTCCGCTCCAGACGCATTGATGAATCTCCCTTGCCATGACATTCATATCATGGGCTGCACACTCAAAGCCATCTTCCGATTAAAAAGAAGTGGTATTTAGTATAACACGTACTGGAGCTTCCACGACCTTGAGTGCCGGCTGTCTTATGACTCCGGTCTTATGGACATGCCGTCCGATGAAATGACACCATAACTCCTGTTGCGGAAAATATACAAAATTGACTTTCCTTGTACCCAGGACTGGTTTCGGCCAGAATCTGAGCCAGGAAAAGAATGCAGTCGGGCCTTCTACGGATGGCTCCAAAACCAATATAGGATGTTGTGCTGGTGTCTTTATGGAGGGCGACAACGTTAGACTTCCCTTCACGTTAGAAAAGCTTGCATCTACTCGTATCTTCCAAGCAGAAGTTTACTCAGTCCTGATGGCTGCGAACTGTTGTGCGGAGAAATGGTGGAAGGGGCGAAGTTTTGCATTTGCAGCGATAGCCAAGCTACGCTTAAAGCCTTGCTGAACACTCTTACGAATTCCAAGCTAGTTCGAGAATGCAAAAGAACGCAGTCGGAAGGCTAAATTCAGTGATCGTTGTCACTTGTCACAATGTGATCACGGGAAATGAAATCCCAGACGAACTTGCCAGGCAAGGTTCAGAGAAGAGTTTTTTAGGACACGAACCTACGTTCCCGACGTCTCTAGTAAGTCAGCGGCCTTTCTACTGTCTCTCAGCATAAAAAAACTGCAGGTTGCTTACTGGCGTCGTGACGGAACATTAAACTTTTGCAAAGCGTGATGGGTATAATCGACGCAATATACCGCGATGCTTGCTGCAGAGCACTATCTCTGTGAATGTTCGGCTTACTTTCGCATCAGGCTGCAGGTACTTGGCTCTGACGTCATAAGTGCTGGTACTTAAGACATCCATCCCTATTCGCAACACTGAAAGATTTTATTTAAAGAAACTTTACAAGGAGTATAATAAATAAATAAATAAAAATAAAAAATTTGCGTTTAACAACTTGTCTGTATCTCTTGATAAACATGTTCCAACAATCAGTGGTTACTCAGCTGTAGACGCCTTTACAGAAGCCAATGGAATAGCCATATATGTTGAATATCGAAATCAATATCAAAAATGCGAACTTTTGCTAAATTTTAGATAGCGGAAATGTATTTCTGATCAATATCGGGTTTGAAAACATTGTATTATATAAACCATGGGCTGAAAACTCAGTGAAGTTTTATAGTAAAACACAAAATTTTTGAAAATTCAATTTTATTTATCAATATAGTTGCCTTCGAGGGCGATACACTGATTGAAACGATTTTTCAATCGTTCGATACCAGTTTTGTAGTACGATTTCGGTTTTGCCTTAAAATAGGCCTCTGTTTCGGCGATTACTTCTTCATCGGTCTTAAATATCTTTCTGGCGAGCATTCCTTTGAGGTGTGCGAAAAAGAAATAGTCGCTGTTCGTAGCCGGATTCATTCAATTATGCCATCGTTTTCATCGATTTGTGACACGGTGCATTGTCTTGATGAAGCAGCACTTTCTTTTTCTTCAATGTAATAGTCGCTGTTGATAGTCTGCCCCTTTTGGAGATAGTCGATGGAAACTATTCCATGTGTATCCCAAAATACGGACGCCATAACCTTGCCAGCCGACTGTTGAGTTTTTGGTCGTTTTGGACGAGTTTCGTCGCCTGCTCGCCACTTAGCTGACTGCCGACTTGACTCTGGTGTAAAGTGATGGAGACAAGATTCATCCATTGTCACATACCGACGCAAAAACTCGCCTTTATTGCGGTTGAACTGCTTTAAACACTCCTCTGAATCATCAACACGTTGTTGTTTTTGGTCGACTGTGAGCAAACGCGGCACCCACCTTGAACAGAGCTTTCGCATGTCCAAATATTTGTGTATGATATATCCAACACTCTCTTTTGATATCTTCAAAGCCTCAGCTATCTCGATCAACTTAACTTTACGGTCATTCGTAATCATTTTGTGGACTTTTTTGATGTTTTCATCTGAAACAGCCTCTTTTGGACGTCCACTGGGTGCAACATCTTCGGTACTTGTATGACCACTTTTAAAATTTTCAATCCACCGACACATTGACACCGACATTTTTTTTATAATCTACGCACATTCTAGGAAATGAAATGAAATGCCTGTACACAGCGCGAGCGAAGGCAAGTAAGGGAGGGAAAAAAGAGAGATACCGACGTGCTTTGGTCTTAATTGTTCGCAAGTTATAATGAGTAGGAAATAATATTAGGTCTATAACTTAGTTCGTGCGGTTTTCTAAGAGATGGCGTAAGTTGTATTATTCCATTGGAACATGCGTTGGAAAACTACTGTTATTATACGTAATTTAAGTATATGTCATTCATTTGAAGCGTAAACAACAAAAATTTTTTTCACTCAAATATGTCGAACTTTGTGCCTGAAAAAGTGTTTTTGCGGGGAGTTCTTCTTCATTACTTTAATATGAAGAAAACTGCTGCCGAAAGTCATCGTATTTTGGTGGAAGTTTTTGTTGAACATGAGCTGGCTGATTTTGGCTTGGAAGACGATGAACGTCCTGGGCAGCCAAAAAAGTTTGAAGATGAAGAACTGGAAGCATTGCTCTATGAAGATTGTTGCCAAACACAAGAAGAGCTCGCAAAATCTTTGGGTGTCACTCAAGCAGTCATTTCAAAACGTTTAAAAGCAGCTGGATATATTCAAATGCAAGGAAATTGGGTTCCACATGAACTCAAGCCGGGAGACGTCGAAATGCGGTTTTGCATGTCCGAAATGCTGCTGAAACGCCACAAAAGGAAGTCATTTTTGCATTGGATTGTTACTGATGATGAAAAATGGATCCATTACGACAACCCCAAGCGCAAAAAATCATATGTGAAACCCGGCCAACCAGCCAAATCAACGGCAAAGCCGAATATAAATGGCGCGAAGTTAATGCTCTGTATTTGGTGGGATCAGATGGGTATGCTGTACTATGAGCTGCTAAAGCCGACTGAAACCATTAACGGACAACGCTACCGAACACAATTAATCCGTTTGAAGAGAGCAGTAGCCGAAAAACGCCCGGAATATGCGACCAGACACGAGGCAATAATTTTCCGTCATGACAACGCTGCCAAGCCGGCGCATTTCCTTTGGGATGGGATCCATAAATTGCCAGAAAGATGGGAAAAAGTCATAGCTTCAGATGGGCAATACTTTGAACAATACTATTGTACATGTTTTTCTTAAATAAACGTTCAAATTTTGAAAAAAAAAAAACCGCACGAATTAAATTACATACCCAATATGTAATATGTATGTAGTATGCTCTGGTGGCAAATTCTCACTTTCATCTCTAGGGGAGCCAGAGGAACCCCTAAAAACTCCACAGAACTAAACAGAATTATAAAATACAATTTATGCTTTCAGACGACTTCATCTGGTGTAGAAACAGAAGACATAATGCCAGATTTTGAACCTAATTTTATGATCCAAGGTCAAATTTACGATAGAATTGGCACTTTGCTCCCACCAGATAACCTTCAGCATAAGTTGCTGCATATTTACTTTATGGTGGACCGTTAGTGTCAAAATATCCAAGGCGCAGAAAAACCATTTTAGATAGAATGCTGGAAGAAGATTACAATTTAATGCAAAGAGACCATACACCACGTAGGAAATACAAGAGACAATATGACGCACCACTGGTAAATGAAGTCGCACTCATGGTTAGAGGTGAACAGTTCGCAATTCGCGACATCGTTTTAGATGGCCATAATGACAGATAAACTAGGGTGTCTTATACGCTTTAATATTAAGATACACCCAAATATACTCTAATTTTTAGCAAGGGGTAGGAAAGTAATCATTTTCAAATACCGTAATTAAGCCCCATAATGGGTTCTTCTTGCCAAACAAGAAGATATCTTGTATGGACTTTTATGCATATCATAATGATGATAGGAGAAAATGACTTTAATATACTACCACGATGCAAGCAGCTGGCTAATCAGTTTAATGTCGATATATATGTGAAGACTGAATGGCATACATATGTATGTATACATGAAATCAAGCTAAGTTGAGAGCTGAGAATTATATTCAAGAATTATCTTCAAGATGCTGCGGCAAATGTAAATTCTAATAATATAGGCAGGATGATAACTCTACCCTTTTCATTTGTGAATAGCTCACGATACCTGTATGAGTATACTCAAGATGCTTTCGCCTATGTGCGCATGTATGTTCGTCCTAATTTATTCGTAACTTTTACATGTAACCCAGCATGGAAGGTACTAGTCGATGAATTATTACCATCCCAAGCCGCCATTAATAGACTTGATATAGTTGCAAGAGTTTTTAGGTTAAAAGTAAGGAAGCTTATGTTCGGTGAAGTGAAAATATATTATATAGAGGAGTGTAATGTTTTATGTAATCTACTAGTATAGATTGGCAGAAGCGCGTTTTACCACATGTTCACATGTCCACCTTTTTCTTTGGTTAAGAAACGAGTTGGGACCCAATTAAATTGATAACATTATCAGCGTAGAAATACCTAATACAACAAATAACAAGACACTACACGACATTATAGTAAAAAAAAAATATAATCCATGGTCCATATGACTCTAACACTCCTTAATATCTTTGCATGCAAAATGGGACACGTAATCAAAAGTTTCCATGTAGGCTTCACAAAGAGATCAAATATAATGAAAACAGATAATCCATGCACCGAGTAACAGCGCCAGAAGATGAAGGTCAGACTGCGATAATAAAGCTTCGAAAAGCTAGCTACTTCAATGTTGAAAGTAGATGGATGGTCCCCTTATCCCAAATCCTAATCCTTAGCCGATATCAATTTAGAGGCTTGCAGTTCAGCTCGTGCTATAAAATATGTCGGCTTTTGTGTTGTGTGCCGGCTTTTAGGTTTCCCGTTACACGAAAGACCCCTTACTGTACTAGGTGGGGTGAAAAGCAACCTCCTTGGAAATGAAAAACATTTTTTATAGTTTGATACACTTATTCTGGCGATTTTTCAACTTCTTGATACTCCTCCGTGTCGTCGATGATTTTTCATTGATGAGCCATCTTTTGAGGTTTGGGAAGAGATAATAGTCCGAGGGAGCCAAACCGGGCGAATACGGTGGATGCGACAGCAATTGGAGCCGTAAGTCATTGATTTTAGCCGTGGTAGCGATGCTCTTGTGCGCCGGTGCATTGTATTGCAAAAACAAAATTTTGTTTCGCTTCATGTGAGGCCATTTTGCAGCGATTTCGGCCCTCAATCGCTCCAATAATGCACAGTAATACTCGCTGTTGATGGTTTTTCCTTTTTCGAGGTAGTCCACGAAGAGTATGCCATGACAGTCGCAGAAAGCCGACGCCATAACCTTTTCGGCTTCAGTCCATTGCCACTCATTCTGCTCTCTGGTGTTCAGCAGTTACCAATCGACGCCAAATGTTCGCCCGATTCCGCATCAGCAAGTCCAAACACTCTTTCGAAGTGCTCTTGCGTTCGTGTTTTTGGTCAGGAGTGAGGATGCGCGGCACCCAGCGGCAGTATAACTTTTTCATATGCAGAATAATGCCCAAAATATGGCGTGTGCGCTTAGTACTTATCTTTGTGGTATCTGCTAGCTCTCGCTTCTTCACTTTCCGGTCAGTTAACACCATTTCATGTCCTTTTTTTTGAAATTGTCCTCTGACGGATCGTTTTGCCTCTCAGAAAATAATGTTTTATGAGAGAACGAAAATCGTTTTTCTCCATACTCAACATGATGCCAAACACGTCAACAGCAATTTGCTGTCAAAACAAAACTAAAGACAGTATCGCACTGAAAGTCACCATAACCTTTTTTGCAGTAGCAGCGCATTCTGGCGGTCAAGGAGCTTACTTTTCACTCCACCTAGTAAAATACCTCAATGTTCACTTAGAGAATGATGATAGGGAGTATTTTAAAAAAATAATTTCCGTGATCGAATATCAAGCCCGACAAAAACAACATTGAGTGCATATTTTTAACTTTGTGCTAGAGACGACTTTGTGAAAACGGTTTTACGTTAAGGTGGCGAAATATTTTACCTAGAATACGTCATGAGAAGAATGGACACATCGTATTGCTACAGGTGCTAACGGTATGTTTATATTCTATGGGTCAATTGAATTCAATTCAATTTATAATAAGTATTTAGTACATTAAAATATATAAAGTGTGACCCCTAATTCGTCAGAGATAATTTGGGAAAGAGATCGTTCTACTGTAAGGCTCTTTAGTTAGTTAGTTAGTTAGTTAAGACTTTTATTTCAATTCATAAAAAGGTAGGGTTGATACATTATCACACATAATTTTCAAGTCTAAATAAGGTTTGGTCAATAGTCGAACGTCTACCAGATTGACATTTATTTAGGTTCCCTACATAAAATATGAATTAACTTACATAGTACACTATAAACTTTAAATATTTGCATAAGAAATTTAAGATTTGCATAGCAAAAACTATCTATATTGGCTATTTCAGAAATTTTCCTCCATAATACGTTTTCTATACGTTAACGCCTTCGTGGTGTAGTTATATAACGCTTGTCAACCATGGTTTCCAGTTAAAATACTCAATGTTCTCTCCTCATCTAACACTGTGGCCCCAAAGTATATGAAGCGGTATTCTTTCAAAGTAGGGCATATCGCTATAAAGTGGAAAACGTTCTCTCTTACATTGTTGTTACAGAAATCGCAAAGGATTGGCAGCTGTGGACCGTGCGGAATATAATTAAGTGCGATCAGTTCACCTCTTATTTTCAGTAGTAGACTTATTTTGTCGGTTGAGTTGCTGTTTAAAAAGTAAGTTTCATCTTGTAGATCATATCTCAGTTGCGAATTATACATTAGATGCTGGGAAACTCGAGCATCGTTTGTGTATCTCTCGTATCTGTCTCGTTTGATTGATGATAATAGCTCGCTCAATTTAGATCTTATCGCTGTAGCCTGTTCCGTCGTTGTTTATCTAAGATTAAAACAGCATTCGGACGCTAAATGAAGTGTTTGAGCACCAACTTAGGTAACCTGCCTTCTTCCATTTCGATTATTTTAACTACATATATACTCAAAGTGCAGACTTAGAGCGTCTAGAAAAAGAGGAGGTAACCCTGTCACCAAATACAGCATAAAAATAGATGTGTTGTTGGACACTTGGACTCCATACAAAAGAATCGATTTTGCGGTTGCAGAAAATATTTTTTGTTTTGAACTGTGAGTTATGCTTTTGTTAACAATACAACGACTCCAAACTAAAGATATTGTGCGTTTTGCTCCCGAAAGTTTTGCAGTAAGGCTCTTTATTCAATGTTGACATCAATTATCGATGATTTAAGAAGAGGCCGACTCGGTGTACACTAACCCATGTTAATGCTCTGTTAATACTAATGGTAAAAACTTTATTTAGGACTTAACTTTTAAAAGAAATAGTAGACTTTGTTACTGTGTTTAAATAAAGTTAATGTCTAGTTTAAGTCTTTAGATATTCAATTTCTAACTCTGTTCCATTTTGATTGCCATGATAATTTTTGACTTTGAGGTCACGTTCCGCTAGAAAATGCATAATAAACATAACGCTTTACTATTTTTTTTTTATGAACGCAACAATAATAAAAAAAAACACGACTTTTGTGGCTAATACGGTGCCACATTTTGCAAAATATTGTTGTCGTTGGATCAAATCCTCAGTAAGTCAATAATTTTTCTTATGATCGGTGATCAAAACGCTTAAAGAGTTCGGTTAGGACTAAATTATTTTATTCTCTTACAACTATATAAGTTAATTTTTCATAAAAATTTGTCAAAAAATATCATCACTACAAGTCAGGAATTGTTTTTAGAATCACTCTTAATAAAATTTTACCTTTACTTTTTAACTTTACTTTGGGTAATAATAGGTACCGACGTCTCTCATGGTTAATTCTTTTTCTTTCAATTAAGTGAAATGAAACTTCCGTAATATCCTCTTTTCTCATCTGATCCCAAATATCTAAAATTATTTGGTTTCTTAATTATTTTGGCTGGCATTCATTTAACATACCTAATTTGAAAAAAATATTTCGATATTATACGGTATCTCCTACTTTATAGTCTTAAGTCATTAATTTGTGTTGCTGTGCATATAAATTTCAATCTTTTGAAACAATTTTCGCCTTATTTGAATTATTTCTTTCCTGATGAGTAGAATTCAATCAAACAACATCTTGAACAACAAATTTGCAGCCGATAATTTAGTAACGGTGCAAGGAATATTCTTACACTTTATCAACAAAAAAAAAAAAAATATATCTAATTCCAAATTCCAAGGTAGCAAATATGTATACGTATCCTTGGATATACTAACAATCTCTATCTACTTAGAAAACGTATCAATCACTATAAGAGATCTTTTCCAAAAATATGGTCCAGCTTCTATAGAAACAACCTCTTGCCATTTGCCTGTAACAAATATATAAACTTCCTGCAAAACCTTATCTATTTTTGTTTCTCGGCGAACATTTTCTTCTCTCAAAGGGAAATCAAATATTTTCAAGGAATCAATGCTATTGTCCTTAACTCCTGTGCCGTCCGAAAGAGACATTCTCCGTAATGCATTTGCACTTCCTATCCGCTGAAACTAGTCCATACATATATGTAACACATGGGCTAAAAATTGTATAGTATCTAAAACACAAACTTTATTTATCAATATAGTTGCCTTCGAGGGCGATACACTGATTGAAACGATTTTTCAATCTTTCGATACCAGTTTTGTAGTACGATTTCGGTTTAGCCTCAAAATAGGCCTGGGGGCCAAACCTGGAGAATCCGGTGGGTGGGGAAGTATTTTTTCATTTCATTTAATATGCATTTTTATTTAATTTAATTTTTATTTTATTTTTATTTAATTTAATTTAATAATAGTTATTTAATAACTCTTACAAGCTATACAAAAAAAAAACGCTTAAAAATTAGCTTAATTAACTTAAAATTATTTTATTCTAACTTACTTACTTAGTGTCCGCATGCACTCTAAGTTAAACCTAACAATTAAAATTTGTCTTTCGACGTTTGATTTTGACATTATTTTGTATTAAACAGAATTAAAACTAAGAAAATAAATTTGTTACAAAAACTTAGTAAATTGACTTATTTTTTTATCATCTTTTAAAACTTAAAACTAAAACTTAAAAACTATTGTACCTTAACACTATTCTTAATCTACTTAGGGTACTTAAGCTTCTTAAAATTATCTTATCATTTGGGTATTATAATTTTTTTTTTTTTGTGAGAAGAAGTTACCCGAAGGTTACCTATCTCTTTGTTGTTCTATAACGTTTTTTGTATTTTTGTTTTTGTATATATATATATACATATACATTTTTTTCCCCCTTAAAACTATACTAATCCTACCTAAATCTATGTAAGTCGTCCACGGCTAGAAAATTAGGCTGCCGACCCTGGAATTCGACGACGTAGATTCCGCTCCTTCAAAAAGCCACCAAAATTGTTGGTGCCGAGCGACATACTCATGTTACGATTCTTTACCGCCCTACTGAACCGGAGATGCTCCGCACTGCCGTGTGCGACGTCTCTATCGTAGTTAAGTCGTCTCTTCGCAGCTGTTTGAGCGACATGGAAGATTAACGGCACCGCTAATCTATCCTGGATCAGACCTTTCATGTCGAGGTAAAGGAACGCTTCTGGAGGAATAAAGCCGTCAAAGCGAACTCTCTCGTGATACATATAATTGGGGTAGTAAGCCCCAGAGATCAGGTTATTCGACGAGGTCATTGCTCTTGCAATGTGCCTTCGAGTCAACTTGATAACAAAATTGTCCACTATTATTAGGTTAACCTTATTGTACAAGACCTCATTGCGATAGAATTTTATGTACTCAGAATCTGGTGTTCTGTATAGGCGAAGGCAAGCCCTCTCAAACACCCGAATCTTTTCCAAAAGACTTGCACTCACGTTGAACCACACGGGACAACCAAATACAAGCATAGGCCGGATAAGGGTCATGTAGCAGATCACCTTTACCCTCTTATCGAGTTGCCTGTTATAAAACAGTCTCTTTGTAAGAGTAAAAGCACCTTTGGTTCTGGCCAGAGTAACGTCTATATGTTTGTTAAAATATATTGTAGATATTGATCTAGCCAAATCCCAAGGTATCTGACTACATTTCGACAAGCAAGTAGCTGCCCGTGTTGTCCCACGATCGGAAACTTTTGCCAATTCTTTCTGGTATCCGTAGAGGTCCTATTCCTAAACAGAATGGTTTCCGACTTCTGAAAGTTGATCTTCAACTTCCAGTCGTCGCAATATTGTTTAATTTTATCGAAGTCACACTGCAAAAGAATGTTTATAACCTCGATTTTTGGACCTGATCTGTACGCGATTAAGTCGTCTGCGTACGCTATGGCATTGTGAAGTGAACCTATCAGATCACTTGTGTAAATGTTGAAAAGAATTGCCGAATTGACTGCACCTTGTTGCAGACCGTTTTTAGTGTTGAATGTACCAACAGTCTATCTTTGAGCATATTGAAAAGAACATACAGCAGTGGCTTACTAACGCCCAGTCTGTTCAACTTGTAGAAGAGTCCCTCTAACCATACAGTATGGAAAGCCTTCTCCAAATCAATCAGGCAGGCACCCGTGCACTGTTTCTTGGATTTGTTCCATTGGATATCAGAAACCAGCTTAGACGCGGCATTATAACAATATGCCTCGTAGGTGGGGAAGCAATTTGTAGCCGAATTCATTCAATTTTGCTATCGTTTTCATCGACTTGTGACACATTGCATTGTCTTGATGAAACAGCAGTTTCTTTTTCTTCAAATGCGGCCGTTTTTCTGCAATTTCGTCCTTCAAACGCTCCAACAATGCAATGTAATAGTCGCTGTTGATAGTCTGCCCCTTTTGCAGATAGTCGATGAAAATTATTCCATGTGTATCCCAAAATACGGATGCCATAACCTTGCCAGCCGACTGTTGAGTTTTTGATCGTTTTGGACGAGGTTCGTCGTCTGCTCGCCATTCAGCTGACTGCCGACTTGACTCTGGCTTTATTCCGGTTGAACAACTTTAAACAATCCTCTGAATCATCAACACGTTGTTGTTTTTGATACTGTGAGCAAATGCGGCACCCACTTTGAACAGAGCTTTCGCATGTCCAAATATTTGTGTATGATATATCCAACACGCTCTTTTGATATCTTCAGAGCCTCAGCTATCTCGATCAACTTCACTTTACGGTCATTCGTAATTATTTTGTGGACTTTTTTGATGTTTTCATCTGAAACAGCCTCTTTTGGACGTCCACTGCGTGGATCATCTTCGGTGCTTGTATGACCACTTTTAAATTTTTCAATCCACTTGCGAATGGTTCGTTCGGCTGGTGCAGAGTCCGGGTAACACTTATCAAGCCATTTCTTTGCATCGGCTGCATTTTTTCGCATCAAAAAGCAATGATAAATCAACGAACGAAATTGCTTTGAATTCATTTTTTTTTTTTTTTTTCACAGTAACAAAAGTTGCTTCACTCGTAACGCTATATCTCGAGAACTAATCGTCAGACAGCTGTCAAATTTAAAAACGTATCTTTTGAAGGTTGGTACTAACTGAAAATGGTATGGATTTAATTCAAGTGGTGCCCTCTCTTAGAAACGACACGTACTTTTCTCTATGCAATTGCGAATAGTTTTTTTTTTTTTCCGCAGAACTAAGTGTGCTAGATACAAACATTATAGGGCGTTCTACTCCATCGAATTACAATCGGAAACTTAGGATCATAATGCTTTTACAACTCAATTCCTAACACTAAATTTTTACTTCTCTCAAACGCAATTTTGTGGCTGTCATTCCATAGCTTATTGATCAGAAAGTTCTCCTGATAGAACTACGTGGTTAATTTGGTCCCACGAGTATTTTTCCAGTATGGCAATCAGTATGTATCCAGTGCGATTGAGATAATTTTAATGTCATACTTATTGGGATTTTTTAGATTATAACAAATAAATTAACACCTACCTGTAAAACAATATTTCTGATCAACGATTGTACAATGTTCGTAAAGTGTGTAAAATTCAGCGCATTTTTTTAAAATATCTCTTCAAAAATCTCGTACAGCTGTAGATTTGTCGCTTTCCTGTCGAGTTTTTCTAGTATTTTTATCGTCCAATCTAATATTTTGAGCAATAGATTGGAATCTATTTTTTGAAATAGGTAGTTGCACGGTAACATCTATATTCGAGACCTTTATCCATTAATTTCGTTATGTCAACTCTGTTTTGTATCATTTTACCATAATGCCAATTACAAACATCAATCCAACAAATATCTTCTTTGAGCATCCTTTCAGATTGTTTTCCTTCTTTCTGTGTTTTACAATTATTGCAAACTTTTCACTTGTATAAAAATAAATTAAATGCATCCTCAGGACTTCGAATATTTTTTGAATAACCTTTACAAACGGGAAGGCGTATAACAATATTTGTCCTACTAGGTGTTCCCCTTGAACTTAGCTTGAACAAAAAATTAATCAGTAGACCTAATTTCTATCCACAACGTACTTAACCGGTTTTTTTTTTCGTTTAAGTGAATATAAAAGCTCTGATGAATTGGTTTCGTAATTTTCTTAAATTTTATTAGCCATATCTTTCCTTATCGGGAATATCACTGTCATCATCCGTACCTCTTTCAAAAATCGTTGACTCAAAATTTTTATCTTCTTCACTGTCATTCACAAAAAGTCATTGTCATACTCTTGGAGATATTCTTGATGATATATTGTACTATCATCCTTTAAGAATCGTCGTGCCATTTCGTCCAATAACATCTAAGAAATACAAACACGAAAAACTTACCCATCATGGGTAAAAATTACCCAAAAAAAACTTTACCTCCTGGTTTGCAAACAAACTAAACCATATAGTGGATGGACAAATGCCCAACTTTTGTGATCGGCGCCGGATTAATAATTTCAAATCTGGTAAATTATGACGAACAAAAAAATCTCGTTTCGAAAAATACAGAACAATGTACAAAATAAGTTTGAATGATGCGGAACCGTTTATTTTCTTCATGTAAGTCAATATTTATGACGATTTGTCAAACAGTACTCAACATAAGTGTCAAAGACCTACCAAATTGACTCCATTTGAAGAGATATCTGTAAAAACAACACCATTTTGGAGATACAATATTTGGTCATACAAATACCGGTCGAAGGTTCTTATGGGGTGGCCGTGATGTAGTAGTATATGCATAGACTCCTAAAGCAGAGGGTCGCGGGTTCGAATCCCGTGCGAAGCAGTTCTCTGAAAAAGTGTTTTCATAGAATTTGTATGTACTTATATAAAAATCCCGTCGGCGTCAACTTTGACATTAAGGCATAATACTGATGTTGGAGTGGTTGCTGGGTGGGCTAAATGTAACGAACTAACAACTAGCACGTACTAAGAGGTCCGATGGTTTAGCATGTACTGCCTCGTCCCGTCTAGTTTGACAACCGAATTTCGAAACCTAATACACCTAAGTTTCAAACTACTACACACCACCCGCCCGCGCCCTGGAGAAAGGCCAGTAAAAGGGTATTTATACCCTAAAAATAGGGTTTGCTTATGACTTAGTAATGACTCGTCGGTTGATCTCGGAACATGAGATGTATCGGGTTTTCCAATAATGGCTTGACAACTTTTTTTTTAAATAAAAGGCAAACCATTTGAGATATTTCAAAAACTTTATTATTGGCTTGAAGTACAATCAATTGGGTCGAATCGTTGGACCCAATTTTCAATGTTGGCTCTGAGCTCTTCCAAAGCCGTCGGCGTGTTGACATAAACCAATGACTTAACGTAACCCCACAGAAAATAGTCAAGCGGCGTTAAATCGCACGAACGAGGCGGCCAATCGGTTGGCCCATGTCTTGAGATAACACGCTCACCATACTTACTCTTCAATAAACCGATTGTAACCTGTGCTGTGTGGCTTGCGGCACCATCCTGTTGAAACCACATGTCCTTCAAGAATCAAGTGATTCATGAAGCACATGTGGGTTTTCACCCGACCAATAACTCATATTTTGCTTATTGACGAATCCATTGAGCCAAAAATGAGCTTTGTCACTGAAGATGATTTTGCGATGAAATTCATCATCTTGGCGCATCTTCTCCAGAACCCAATCGGAGAACGTATGGTCCATCGGCTTCAATTCTTGATTCAGCTTGATCTTGTATGGGTGTAAGCCAAGATACTTACGCAAAATACGCCATAATGTGGTCTGAGCGATGCCCAATTCATGAGAACGCCGTGGAATTCACTGATTTGTATCGTTTGCTACGGACGTCTGAACGGCAGAGATATTTTCGACACTTCGACCAACCCGTTGTCTCACTGACACGGCAACATCACACAACGAATATGTAGACTCAAATTTTTGCACTAAACTTGTTACTGCCTGTCTACTAGGGCGAGAATTACGACCGAAAATTGGAGTTAACGATCTTAAAGTCTTGCAGTCACCGACTCTGAATATCTGTAGAAAATTTTTATAATTTGCAGACGTCGCTTGTTAGTGTACTTCACCACAATGAAAATGTTGAGCATACTGAAGAAATTGACAATGACACTTTGATAATAAGTAAAAGAGTGCGTTCACAAATTAAATTCAAAGTTGTCAAGTAATTATTGGAAAAAACTTTAGTTAAGAGTATCTTTGCATGATTTTGGGCACATAGAATATTGCACAATCAATCCTTTTCTATATTTTCACAAAGACAATTCTGGCGATTTCTGAAGGCAGTTCTTGAGCATAAAATTAGTAATTTTGTCTTTTTTAAGAATGATTTTCATTCAAGCACAAGCTGCAGGTATTTAAATCGTCTATTCATTCTTCACCAATAAGGTAAACTAGTGTACATGTACATGTGTTTCAAAGGTCATCGAGTTGACTTATCTTGTTTGTTCTTGTCATCGTTGCAAATAATTTAACCCCTAGCCAGATTCCTGAGGAGGTAATGTTGAGAATACTGATCCTACATAGAGGCAAAATAAAAAAAAAACCAATGCAATGAAGGGCAGAAATTTTGTATCATCATGGTTGTCATCCTGATATCATCACATGGCTTATCACATATTTCTTGCACATGACCATATTTTAAGTTTTTTTTAATTTAATAGTGACATTTATTTCTTTTAAAAATATCCAGCTACTTATCCTTATTTCCATTATTAATTCAGCAGACTTATTTGGATTTATTGTATTTTAATGATACGAGTACTTTGATTTTGATTCCAATTTATCCAGCTTATTATATTATTATCCAATGTTTTATTGATGAACCATGCAACATTATCATTGTAACAAAACAAATTTTGTAATCATAAGCACACACAATTTACAAAAAAATTTCATAATTCATCTTTTCTGGAATTAAGTATTTAAATTGACTTAAATTTATTGCATAGTCGACATAAAGAAATTTGGATAAAATACTAAAACAAATCACTAATGGGAAAATAGTTACAATACTTTGTGAAAGCCATAATCGAATTTTTATGTTAATATAATTTTAATTAAATCTTTAAAATATGTATATATAATGTTCAATGGTATTCGGGTCGGATCCACTATAAATATTAAGACTAGAAAAATGCATATTGAAAAATGAAATCCGGGATAAATTACATCGTCATGGTACAACTGATAGCGGATTGGTATACAAATAACAAAAATGATTCTGTTATATTGGGTATGTAATTTAATTCGTGCGGTTTTTTTTTTTTTCAAAATTTGAACGTTTATTTAAGAAAAACATGCACAATAGTATTATTCAAAGTATTGCCCATCTAAAGCTATGACTTTTTCCCATCTTTCTGGCAATTTATGGATCCCATCCCAAAAGAACTGCGCCGGTTTGGCAGCCAAGAATGAATCAAGCCAATTTTTGATATTCTGCTCTGATGTGAACCGTATTTTAGTGAGAATGTCCTGCATCGACCGGAACAAATGGTAGTCAGAAGAGGCAAGGTCTGGGCTATAAGGCAGGTGGGGTAAGATTTTCCATCCACTGTTTTCCAAATAGTTCTTAACCGGAATAGCAACGTATGGCCGAGCGTTGTCATGAAAATTATTGCCTCGTGTCTGGTCGCATATTCCGGGCTTTTTTCGGCTACTGCTCTCTTTAAATGGATTAATTGTGTTCGGTAGCGTTGTCCATTGATGGTTTCACCCGGTTTTAGCAGCTCATAATACGGCACACCCATCTGATCCCACCAAATACAGAGCATTACCTTCGAGCCATGGATATTCGGCTTTGTCGTTGAATTGGCTGGTTGGCCGGGTTTCACATATGATTTTTTGCACTTGGGGTTGTTGTAATGGATCTATTTATCATCATCAGTAACAATCCGATGTAAAAGTGACTTCCTTTCGTGGCGTTCCAGCAGCATTTCGGACATGCAAAACCCTCTTTCGACGTCTCTCGGCTTGAGTTCATGTTGAACCCAATTTCCTTGCTTTTGAGTATATCCAGCTGCTTTTTAACGTTTTGAAATGGCTGCTTGAAAGACACCCAAAGATTCTGCTAGCTCTTCTTGTGTTTGGCAACAATCTTCATAGAGTAATGCTTCCAGTTCTTCATCTTCAAACTTTTTTGGCTGCCCAGGACGTTCATCCTCTTCCAAGCCAAAATCACCACTTTTAAATCGTGCAAACCACTTTTGTCACGTTTGCTCAGCTAGCGCATGTTCACCACAAACTTCTATCAAAATGCGATGACTTTCGGCAGCAGTTTTCTTCATATTAAATTAATGAAGAAGAAATGATGTACAATGACAGTAGCTTTCCAACGCATGTTCCAATAGAGTAATAGCAATGGAATAATACAAGTTACTCCATCTCTTAGCAGACCGCAAATTAAGTTATAGACAGAAGATATAGAAGTTATAGATAGAAGTTTTTTTATTTTGCTTTAGGACAACAAACAGATTATGAACAATTTTGCTATTCTAATTGTGTATTCCTAATTGCTCTTATCTTATAGGGCAGCTGCTATATTTAAGGTCTGTAAGGGATAAAGAACTGCTTTTTTTTTTCGGTTTTATCAATTCGATAGAAAATACGGATCTAGAAATTACTACATTGCCTTTTCTAAACGTGTAAAGTTTTAATATGATCCAACATTAAGGCAAAAAATATTATGGTAACCTATGAATCTGTCTTTAACTCCATCCCGATGTAATGGGATCAATCTAAACAATATAAATGCTAACAGTTTTTCAGAAGCTCAAATTGGTTTCATGAGCAATACAGCATCACGTGGCATCGCAATGCACCAATAGATATAAGTGGGTTGATTTTTTCCTCCAACAGTCACTCTAAGCTAACTTAACTTTAATACCTCTAATTGGGTTCACCAACAGGTAGTGCGTTAGAATGTTCAGTTGTGACACGTAATATTTCAGAAATGTTGATACGCGTACATTGGGTATAATCTAAAAAGCATTGCATGTCTCACCTTTAACTTAATACTGCTAACCTGTGACATGTTCATGTCGTTTATTAGAATTCTCATGAGTTATTCCTTGTCCTGTAACTCCTTCAATCCTCTCTCTTCTGTTTTTGATTGTTTACACTCTATCTGCCAAAACAGTCGCGTCTCTACTATGGAAAATTTTCATCTACTTTAGGTTTTTTATTCACAATCTCAAGTACTCGTATGTACATTCATTATTCATAATGAATAATGAATATAAACGTACCCGTTTATAAGGTCCGATAATAACAAATTTTGATAGTCTATGTACCCGTGTCCACTATGCTTGAGCCTACCATTTGTTTAATTTTTCCCTGCTCCCTGTAAAAATCGGGAACTTCAACAAGAGTTCATCATCGTAATCTCTTCACTCATCAATTGTTTGGCTAGTTGCATCCACATCAGTTCTGAGATTTGATTGATTCGTTGGGGTGCAAGCTCCAAGGATTGTTGCCTTTGGTCTTACAATGGGCATCTCATATATTACTTTAAGTATTTAACAGTCATTCACATAAATGACACCTTAGACAGAATATAGCTTCGCTGTATCTACGGGCTTTAAATTAATTCGTCTGATTCTACAGAATTAGTAATATATGTTAGCACGAGATCATATTGAGACATTTATTCGTCGGTCAGTTTTTCACAGATTGAAATTGATGGAGAAAATACAGCAACATACTGTATGAGTCTTACAGTCACATTCCGAAATATATATATCACAATGCCTGACATATGTCGAAATTTCGTAAACTCACTTGGAGCACAGAATATGAAAAGTATTTTACCAAGTCAAAACGTACGTAATTGGGGTTAGCAGATGTAAAACATGTAGATAAGGTGATGCTGAATTCCTCGTGGATGCCGAATTCTAGGTGTACAGATGTGACTCCTAGCAGTAGCTCGTACATGATCTATTTGCTTGATGATACGCTGTCGCGCCGGTCCTGCTCCAGGTAAGTAGGCGCTTCACAGTACAAAACCTCTACCAAGAGCAAAACAAGTGTACTAATGTGTCCCTTATCTTGTCGTTGATTTATGTAAGTATGCGTACCAGGTGTTACTTAGAAGTTTATTTTCATGTCGATTATTGACTTTTTCCTTCTAATTGGTTATAACATTATAACGAGATTTTCTGTGATAATAATTCGTGAGTGAGCACACATGTACCAGCCTAAAGGTTGCATAATGATGAGGCATTTAACATGTAAAGCATTCCAACACTCCAGGAACAGAAGTTCTAAGCATTGTTCATCAGTATTTTGTGTCCCTTGCCAATATGAGATCTTTTCAGATATAACAAAAAAATTCGAACCTACTCGTATTTTGAGGTCATAAGCTCCACCATTAGTATGAGTCGAGGCCAATCCAAAACCCCTTGCCTTGCGAAAGACCTTTTTGGCGATTTTAGGGGGCCTACCTCTTATAAGTCAGCCCTGGACCGAAGTTTGTGGAGCGCTGATTATTCATGGTACGGCTTTTAAATCCTTGTAGAACTCCCGCACAGTACCGAACAGTACCTTATGACCGGCCGCTCATAATGTAACTGGTCAATTCGTAGCAACCTTCAGTGTCGTTAATCTGAAAGCCATTATGATAAGACCGGTGTTCATTACGTCTTCGATGGGTATAGCCTTGGTAATTGGATAAGCGCCCCCCGCCTCCATCCATCACCATGACGACGTGTGTCATATGTTTTAAGTGAACGCATCCCGTGCTGGCTTAAGTTTATTGAATGCCTATAGATGCATGGGGGTAAAGATACGCCTTGGTGTTACTCTTTCTGTCTTTTGTACTACAGTCTTTTTACTGAGGGCAGCATGAACGTGGCTGAACTCTTTAAGTTTTCGGACAACTTGGTTTGCTGGCAACCAAGAAAGTCAAGCATTATAATCCCAATTTCAAGTCCTGAAAAACTCTCCTCTGAGGTTTGCCTAGCTTGCTTGTCGGCGAGCTAATTTCCCGTGTTCCCACATTGACCTGAGACCAAAACAAGACTCAGTGAATTTAGAGTTTCAAACCCTTAACAGAAATCTTGCAATCTCGAACTATCTTGAAAGCTGTGAGGCAATTGCTTCGAAGTACTTTCTTTGTATATACTTGTGTCTCTTTATTTCAGGAGGAGTCCGGTGGAAAATTAGATCCAAATGTTAGGAATACCGTACACATCGCTGAGTAACCTCTTCTTGCTCCTGTTTCCTAAAAGATTGTTGATGAAATCACCACGGACAATTTCTTTAAAAAATATATATTCGTCAATGGGTTGTATTTTTTGAATAAATGGTGTTAACAGAAACTGCAGATGCCTGCACCCTTCCTATTTGGTTTTCTTGCTATTGCATCTGCCGTAGTATGCAGTATCAACAGGCTTTGTCTACAAATATTATTTTTTTTATTCATTGAAATCGAAAACTTCTCAGAAACAATATAAGACGTATAATCTCAAAAAAAAAAAAAAAATAAAAAAATATCTAAGTCATTGCAACAATTTCATAACTCTTCTACTCAATTCCAAAATAGAAGCAGCTATAAGTACAATCCTCTTGAACGTAATGCTTCTTCAGGAAGCTTACATTGTCGTTAACATCTACATATTCTACGATCTCTTAAATCGTACTTCCGAATATTGCTGCCAGTTCCATGAGTTCCAAGTTCCAAAGTAAACAGAATTATTTGTCTAGCAAGCAAATTATCTCCTCTACGAGTACTAAACTAACATATTCTTTTGATGATTTTCTAATTCAAAATCTAAAAGTACACATACGAGTAAATACTTGTGCTCGTATCTTTAACACTGCATTCGTGCGCAATATAAATATAAGAATACAGATACTCGTACTTTCAAATTCTGAATCCTTTAGCTGGCGCATGAGCTACATCCCGAATTTTTCTTATCGAATGCTCGTATAACGCCAACAACATTCGTATTGTAGGGCAGAGGGATACCAGTACACCATCACAATAGATTCCGTCCTTCTAAGTTCTTACGTAGTTGGCTTATGAAACATTGTACTTTTTCTTAACGATTCTTGACAAGCTCTAGGACATGAGGGTTACTCCCACTTCTCACATATCTAAAAGGGCAAGCCACTATTTGTAGATGCTACTGTTTGGCTGATGCATTTCTGGGCTGCTGCATCAATTGCAGAAAGTATGTGGTGTTCTAGTCGTAACTCCGTGGCTCTTGCATCTGCAACTGCATACTTTCACAAACGGATGAGACTTTCACATCGGTAACGACTTGACTCAACAAAAATGTCTGCCATGTGTCCGGAGGATATCTGTTGTCCCAAAAAAAAAAAACAAAAAAAAAAAAACGATACAAAATGCTACATTCAGTAGTAGGAATGGGTTGAAGGTATGGTTGGTAGAGGTTGCTTTGTTCACAGACACATTGTGAACTTGATATTATTTTAGAATTCATGCATGTTACGGTCGGTCGAAGTGCAGTGGTATCCATATAACATATGTACGTATAAATACGACCAACATACGGATGTGAACGTAGTCAGTGTTTTTGGCTATAGTCGAGTACCATAATGGAAGTGGCTTTTAGATATGAATTTAGAAAATTTCAACACGAATTTGTTCCATCCAGCACTTAGTGGCACTCGGAGTATTGTGCACTTGAAATGTGGAAATCGTTTTTGAATGTTGATAAATTGCAGGCATCTGGGGAAGATGCTACCCGGTACTCTGTACTTGGAGAGCTACTGTGCTACATGATAATGGAGCGATGTGGCGCACAAGTCGCATAAAACCAGACACATCTGCCAAATATTGTAAAGCGCTTAATATTTTTGGTTTTATTTTATTTTTTATTTTTTATTTTTTTTTTCTTGCTAAGAGTTTGTGGTAGTTCAAAAGTATTTTGTAGAATAATTTTATCTGTTTCGTGAAATTATGCGAACAAGTTCGTCAAGTTGGAGTTGAGGATATGAAAACTGATTTATTCAACGAATTGTCTGAAGAGCAGATAAATGAAGTTGGGTTTTGAAATTATTGTACTTAACAAGATGTGCTAAAAGACTGATTTTTGATCACTGCTACTGATATGTTTGTCACTTTTTGAAAAAAATTTAATCTAGGACAACTATTCAACTTCGAAGTTGAATTCTTCCCTGACCACAAGGTGCAGACAATCTTCTTCTTGTGTAGACTATCTATCACCTTAGGGCAAGATTCTCTGTAACATACTGCAAGTTCGAGATCACATGGGATTAGCATTATTTACTTGCTTAAAGAACGCTTGGCTAGTAGACAATATTTCTCTGAGGCAGAGAAATTTTCCATCACTATTGATACCTGGCGTCATGGTATCGGCTATTCCATCCAAGAGATTTCCCATCTGATCTTAAAGTCTGAATTTTAAAACGGAAGATCAGTTTCTGTATCAAACCTGTGGATTAGGATTCGAAACCCCTTTTCGACTACCCGTTCATAACATTCTATTAGTCGTTAATGTTTTCGATTTTCTTCAAGTTTTTTGAGCATCGTCCACTTCTAACTATATTTCATCGATTTAATGGTTAAGACTTCTAATATCACATACGAGGATGGTCCCAGAAGTACCTGGCCTGACCAAAACATGTATTGGAAAGTACGCAGTCTATAGAGCATATGTTTTAAGTTCAAGTTTCAAGCGCCACGTTGTTTAGTATTTGTTTGGCAGCCCTCAATAGTGAACGTTGTCAGTGTTTCTATGAAAATGGAGAAAATTGGTCATCGTTATGTGATACAATACTTTTATTTGAAAGGCCCCAGCTTAACCAATATAAAAGCTGAACTGGATTCTACTCTGCGTGAGTCTACTCCTTCGTTTACAACAGTAAAACTTTGGGTTGCTGAGTTTAAACGAGGCCGTACGAGCTGTCAAGACGAGCATCACAGTAGTCGACCAAATGAGGTGACGACTCCAAAAATGGTGAAGAAAGTCCACAAAGCGGTACTGGATGATCGTCGACTGAAAGTGCGCGAGCTAGCAGACATTGTAGGCATTTCAAAAAGTGCGGCACATCGCATATTGTTTGAAAATTTGGACATGAGAAATCTGTGTGCAAGATGGGTGCTGCGTTTGCTCACACTCGAGCAAAAACAGTGTCGTGAGTGCAATAGCCAAAGTTTGAATTGCTAACTCATGCACATTATTCGCCAGATATGATATCCCCTCGGATTATTTTCTGTTCCCAAACTTGAAAAAATGGCTCAGTGGTCAATGATTTTCCAATAATAAAGAATTGATGTCGGCAGTTAATGGCTATTTTGAGAAGCAAGACAGTTCTTATTATAAAAAGGGTATCGAACTTTTTGAACATCGCTGGGAAAAGTGTATAGAGCTGAAATTCGATTATGTGGAAAAATAAATAAATTTTTCTCCAAAATTTTTGTGTTTTCTTTCTTGGGTCGGTCACTTCTGGGACCGCCATCGTAAGGCACTCCAGATCGTAAATTAGAAATCCTTTAAGGATTTCTGCCTAACTGTTCTGATCCATGTTTGTTTTTGGCAACCAGGTTTGCATTTATAAACGAATTGTATGGCATTGTTTTCAGTAAAGTTGCCTTCTCGCTTTCATGTAATTTCTTTCCACTATCACTTGCTTCACTGTATGGGAATACCTTACTTACTTACTTAGGTGGTGCTAACGTCCTAGGTAAACCTGTGCGTCAACCAACAAGCCTATTCAGCTAACATAGTCTCTTGTCAGCTATCGAAGACTTTGTGGGCCGGAGCTGTGACATTCATTCACTCAACATGGCTCAGCATCTCCGACTTGTCCAATGTTGCTGTACATCATGTATATGTAATTCAATCTTCTGCTCTATTCCCCGTCAATAGAAACGGGACCGAAAATCACACGGTATATCGTTCTTTCAAAGCGACCAAATTCTTCATCAACTGCCATAGAGCAGGACCTAGATGATGAAGATCTTGTATAGAATCAGTTTCGCTTACTCGAGAGGGATCTACGAGTATTATAGTTAGACGAAGTCTTTAACTATCTCGAAGTTATAATTACCAATAGTAAGCCGGGGGTAAGCCGCTTTTGGTATGTGTCCTTTTCTGTTACAGCTGCTACAATATTCTGTTTTACCATCAGGCCTATGTTGGGGACATCCTTCAAAGCTAACAAAAGCACATTAATGTCATCGCGTATGTAAGTAAGTAATTCTGCGGACTTAAAACTCTTCATGATTTTTTTGTTGGCCAGTGAGTTCTGCACGTTTTTTCCTTTGCCAGTATTAAAAAATTCAATTCAGAGTGCGTCGCTTGTCCAAAATCTTTCTTGACATTGAAGATTGCAGCTAATTCATAACCGATCTGATGGAGCAGCGAGATTACTTTATAAATCGGTGTTGTGTAACTCGTCCCTATGTGGCTTTGAAGTTAATATATATGTTAGATGGCGAGTGCTGATCTAAAATTTCTTGATTTTTATCAAGATTTGAAGTAGTGTGAGAATTTATCGTTGATAGATTTTCTTGGCACGAAACCGCAACGGTATGGACAGACCAGATTTTTCGTGAATGTTTCTGGACGCTCACATAATGCGACACAAAAGATCTTACAGGCGATGTTTAGGTGACTCAATATTCTATATGGTAGTAGGCGCAATTAACTGGGTATTATTTCGTGTAAATGAGACAAACGATGATGAGATTTCAAGCTTCAAGCATGCTTTTCCCTGCATATTCAGCCGGTAGTCTATCTGCGGAGGTCTTTATTATTGTTATTGCTACCTTAACTTCGTCTAGATCAGGGGGACGAAGTTTTATTTCATCTTCCTGCAGGGTGATTGCTTCACTATGATCGGCAGTGGTATTTTGACCACCATCGCCACTATACAATCTGCAGAAATGCTCCTTGTATATCCATACATGATAATGAACTACTTCTGTGACCTCCTGTCCTACTCTTTGGTTCGAATGCATTTATATATATTTAGTCTTCAGTACCAAGCAAGCTCTTAATCGTGGCACAAAATCTATAAAAAAAAGATTTATAATAATAATAATAAAAAAGAAAACCAAAGCATAAGGTTTAGTTAATAGCGCTCGCTCCTATGGCGGCAGAAACAAAAAACTGGTTTGGGACACTTAATTTAGATGACCCAATGCAAATCAATAATGAAGCAAAAAGAAGAAGAACTATAAGTGGAACAACAACTTCACGAAATCATTGGCCAACCCTTTGCTCCTCTATGAAAACAGCAGCTGACTTTTCGAGATTTCTAGTGATCTCGAATTCTGCGGTAGATAGTAACAAAAATCCGATTGCAAATCGAAATCCGATTATCATAGGGAAGGGAATCGACGCAATTAGCTCCCAATATAAAGATGTCAAAGCCCTTAGAAACGGCAATCTTTTGATACAGGTAAATAACAACGAAATTGCGGAGAGGTTTGGTAAGTGTAAATTCCTTGGACATATACCTGTGGAAATAAAGTAACATTGGTCCCTTAACTCTTGTCAAGGGCGAGTATACTCTCATAACATCAAATCTTTGGGGGAAGCAGATATTTTGGACTCTCTTAATAAATTCAATGTGATTGAAGTTAAAAAAACTATTCAAAATTGATGGAGCAGCTCAAAACGTTACGGGGGCTGCGATTATTACATTTGATGCTTTTGAGCCACCTACTGAGGTCAAACTTGGATGGCAAATATTCAACGTGGACCTATACTATCCCAATTTAATGTCTTGTAGGATATGCCAACGGATTGGACACACTTAAAATCACTGCAAGGAAATTACCAAAGTTTGTCCAAAGTGTGCAGATGCCTCACCCCATCAAGACGAATGCAAAAGGAAGTATTGTATTGAAATTGTATTATTGCCCTACTTTCTTTAACGAAAAAAACAATAGTGATTATCAAAACCAAAAATCGTTGTTCGATTAAAGAAGCCAGGGAGGAGTACACAAAATCTGGACACCTGTATGCTCCGAAAGTTTACTCAAAGGAACCAAAAAAATCACAAGTAGATATCATCAAAAAAAAAAAAAAAAAACATATCACAAAACAGGCCTACAAACAAACAGCATTCTCCTAACATAGACTGTAATAACGACATAACAATAACTAACACATCATCGGTTATGACTTCCCAAGAAACTTGCATCAGAAACTCAGCTTATAACTTCACGGAAAAAGGTATTAATTTTTCAACTAACAAAATTCTAAATAGTCCAAATGATGCACTTAAAATTGCTCACACTCGTACACTCTTACTTTCATCGAATCAGTCCTCATCCGGGTCGGGTGGGCAGACGGTTCACTCTAACATTCGATTACTTAAGAAGTTCACTGCAGAAAAACCCTTCTCTAATATTTTAATGGATAGGCAAAGCAAAAGAACAAATCTTAAAATTCTTCAATGGAACATCCAAGGATTCTTTAACAATCTTCCGTACTTGGATATGGTTAACAAAATTTACTCTCCCTCAATCATTGCGCTACAGGAAACTAAAGTTCTTGTAGAAAATGCTCCCAAAAAAATATAAAGACTACTAGGCCTACTTTAATAACAAGTCGCGTACCCGCAATAAGGATGGCACAGCCATACTTATAAAGATCGAAATTCCACATTCATATTCAGGCTTACTTTCAAAATTATTGACCCAAACGCTAAAAATAGGCTTGCCAGAACCTATACCACTACAAAATATTTACAGACAATCACATGATTTTATGTTACAAAGGGAATATCTTGGCTTAGAAGCAAATCACCTATCGCGCAGCATTGTGCTGGGTAATTTTAATGCCAACAACTCCTTTTGGGGCTCGCCCCACAGAAACAGTGCAGGATTGGTTGTAGGTAACTGGCTGCAACAATCTAATCTCGTTCTTTTGAACAATGGTTCACACACTCATTTTTCAACGAAAAACACTTACACTGCCATAGACTTAACTCTAGCGTCACCCACTGCTGCTAGAGTGTGATCATTTTCCGATACTAATCGAAACATCAGCATCCTTTTGTGTAATGGGAATTTTTCGCTCTAGGTTTGTTGAATCTAAGGCTAATTCGAACTTAGCATATTTACAAATGTTGCTAAACAAAAGACCTGTTCAATCCAAATTTCAGAAAATATTAACAAAGAAGCAGCCATAATCAAGAAAATTATCAGAATAGCTGCGTCAACATCAATTCCAGCGACACACACAGGGACACTGTTAAAGAGCATCCAAATAATAAAAAAGTAATGTCATGTAGGCGCATAGTAACGACTTTAAAACGTGCGGTTCGCATTGCGTAATCTAAAGCATGGTCTCAGTTCGTGTCGTCTCTTAGTCCTTTACTGGACTCCAGCTCCTTGTGGAGCAAAGTTAGAGCGATTAATCGGAATCAATCAATCAAGACCAATCTATTTGCATTACAGACCCTTTTGAAATGGCTCAACTTTTTGCAAATAAATGGTCCGGATATAGCTCAGATGCAAACTTCTCTCCTATGGTCCTTGAACAAAAATATGCCTTCTCCCCTGGTCATAGTTTGCCAGCGAGTTTTTCTCTTATATCGCTCCCAGAGTTTATTCAGTCGCTAAGAGGTACAAAAGGCTCAAAGCCAGGTTCGGATAAAATATCATTCAAAATGATTAAGCACTTACCAATTGAAGTTATGTTTAGGTTAGTTAGACTATACAACAATATTCTGGGAACTGGCATTTTTCCACATGAATGGAAAAAAGCTCATTTGATCCCAGTCCGTAAGGCAAACGCAGACCACTATAGTTACAATAGTTTTCGTCCAATATCTCTATTTTCCGCCCTGTCAAAAATATTTGGAAAAATAATTGGAAGCAGGCTCAAATGGACGTAAGAGAAAAACCTTAATGGCGAACAACATGGCTTTAGATCTGATAGAGGCACACATACTCTACTCAGTGTGCTTTATCACACTGTACATACTGAGCTGTACTTTTCCATGGACTTAGAGAAGGCTTTTGAAAGTGTACCTCGTTTTGGAATAATAGAACAACTAAGAAAATGTTACATTAATCAGCATCTGTTAAGAGTGATCTGTTCGTTCATGTTGAGTTGGATGATGACTGTGAAAGTCAATGGATATCTCTCATGACCCACGCGCATAGAAAATGGAGTGCCTCAAGGCTCTCCGATTTCTACAATCTTATATAACGCTTATGTGAATCCATTACTTATTGACTTAAAATCGGATAACACAAACATAAAAGCTATTTTAACTTACGCGAACAACATATTTGTTCTGGCATCAGGTAAGCCAGAAACAGTCATAGATGCTCTGAATCAAACAGTTTACAAAGCTCAAATTTGGTGTCAAAAATCAGTAAATTTGGAGCACTACGTATATGTCGAAAACACAAGTGCCAAAACACCGCGGTAAGGCTGTGTAATATAAGTCTTCCTCTGTCAGAAAAGATGGGAGTCCTCGGTCTGATATGCAGCAAATCCTGGAGATGGAATGCGCACCATAAGTTGATCATAGAAAAATTAGCAAAAATCCAGAATCTTCTTAAAATTATCTGCAAAAAACAACAAGGTCCGCACATAAATACAGCAGTGACAATTTCCCACACTTTAATCAGAGGAGCCACCCAGCACGGACTATCTGTGTACTCGCACTGGACAAAAAGAAGCGGCCAAGAAGTACAAACCGAAATAAACGCAATTTCGCGCATATGAAACATTTTTAGTAGAAGAAGATTATAAATTATATTTAAACCATTTTAAAAGCTTCAAATTTGTTTAGATTTCCGCTTTAAAACAAAATACACTAGGAAGAGCAAGTGGGGGATGCTTCTTTGGATACAAAAAACATAGTTCTAGGCACAACATATCCTTTGAATATGAATCGGTATATTAAATTAAACTTTTAAAAATATCAATTGAATCAAACAAACTATATATACTACCAATTAATATCAATTGTAACAACTGGGAAAGGGATTTTGTTGCATTAGTTGAAGCAATTGAACACTGTTAATACGACGATATGATGATCATCGGTGATCTTAATGTCAGAATAGGAAAATACGAGGAAAGAGAAAATAGATTCGCAAATAAAGTGAGAAAATCAGAAGATGGAACCACAAATGCAAAGGGAGTAAAATTGTTAGAATTATGTGATTCTCATGGATTTTATATACTAAATGGTACAAGCAGTTCAGTCTCCAGTGAAAGTACACGTTCATAGAACAACAATTATGTTCAGTCATAGATTACTGCATGGTACGAGGATTATGAATATCCTTAGTAAATGATCTTGCAGTTCTCAGACCATATGCTTATTGTTGCCGAGTATGGTACTTCACCGACAGAAAGAAAAGATACAAGAACGATAAAACTAACCCATAAGCTGATGTGGAAAGACTCAAATGCCCCTTAGTATAGACGGAAACTCGACCTCAATGGATATCGACAATTTATTAAAAATTTCTTACCCGCCAAAAATACAAGCATATAAAAAAAGATACATTTTTAAAGAAAAATGGTTTGACACTTAGTGTGAAGCAGCGAGAAGAATATCTTTTGGATGGCTAAAAGTTTTTCGAAAGTTTGGAGATCAGTTTTTTAAATGAATGTACTGCCAAACAAACACAGCTTTTAAGCAAATATGTATGAAGAAAAAAAAAAAAAAGATTTTTTGAAACCAAAGCTCACTACGTTTCACTACGTAATGCCATTAATTAAAAATGAAATATTAGATGCACTTATTACACAGGGAGAAATATGTAACTTTTTGAAAAAACTTCAAGATGGGAGGGCACCGGGAGCTGATCGACAAAATAGCTGTGATTTTCAATGGGATGCTGGAAACAGGTAACCTACCGCCACAGTTAACAAACAAGCCATAATTTATCCGATTCTTAAAAAAGACAATATAGCTGATCCCGCAAATTACGATTATGGTGAAATATATTTCCTTAACTCATTTTACAAGGTTTTCACAAAACTTTCAAATGAGTGTATGTCAATTTGGATCGAAAACAACAATTTTATCAAAGAATTCCAAGCAGGTTTTCGGAATGGTTATTCAACCGTTGACAATATTTTCGTACTGCAAAACATTGCTGGGACACTGTTCGAACAAAAAAAAAAAGAAATTATTTGCCTTTTTCGTTGATTTGAAATCAACGATAATATCGATCGAAAAGCTTTAATATTCAAACTTTATAACTCTGGAATGAGCCAAAAGCCAAAATGATGTACGCAGTGCAATCTTGGGGATACTACCAATATGAAACAGTAGAGCAACTCCTTAGATACTACATAAAACGATGATTTAGCTTACCAAGTACAACACCAAACTATAATATATGATCAATATCGAAACAGGACTGTGACCGGATGTGCTCGGTAATCTTTTTGCCAAAGTAGATGAACAATACAGAGCTGATTGCGTGGATATAGCTTCATTGTCCGTTCACCGAACTACACCGTTTTAAAACACAATCTGTCTGAAAAAAATTATTTCCACAATGACAACAGCAAAGAACTAATTTCGGCTGTTTTTAAGATGAGAGACGAACTAATCGCCTTAATTATATCTTCCAGACCTACCAATTTATTGTAGTTGTTGTAACTTATCTGAGAGTGAAGACGTTATACATTTCATCGGAAGATGCCCCACCCTTAAAGAATTAAGAAAATATTTTCTATGAAACGACCCAATATCTGAGAAAAAAGTTATAGCCTATCTAAACTGCGAAAGTGATGTAAAACAACTTTTTTATTTCTATAAAGCAGCAATCAATTACCGTAGTAAAATTATTACTGAGAACTTTTAACTTTGTAAAAAAAGAAAAACAAATTAGTACACTATTTTTTGTTTATTACTTTTTTAACACATCCTTAACTCTTTTTAAATTCAAGAATTGAATATACGTACATTAAAACAAACATACATCTCCACCACACAACATCCCTCTTACATTTTACTACCAGAATGTAAGAGGTCTTCGCTCTAAAACCAATGCTGTCCTACGTCAATCGCATTCTCTTCCCTTTGATATTTACGCCTTGACTGAAACCAATTTGATTCCCGACATAAAGAACCAGGAATTGTTCCCCCCTACTTTTAATGTTTTTCGCGACGACGATCCTACCCGCCCACATGATGATTCCCACTGTCGAGGCGTCTTACTGGCGGTCCACAACAGCCTTAACTTTTCTCCCATTAGCATCTCTTCATCCTCTAAAGTCGACTTTGTCGCTATAAAAATATCACTCCCCTTCAAGTCCCTTTACGTTTTATGTTGCTACATCCTGCCAGCTCAACCTACCGAATCTTACCAACTCGTTGTCGATGCGATCGATTATTTAATTGACCTGTCTGACTCTACTGACGATATCTTTGTTTTCGGCGACTTTAATCTTCCTCAGCTACAGTGGATTCCATCAGACGATCAATCGTTCTTCATCGCTTCAAATGCCAACTCAGCTAAGGAATGTCTCTTCTTAGATCGCTTAACAGACTCAAGTCTATGCCAAGTCAGTGATGTATCCAACTATATGGGCAGGCAATTGGACCTTATTTTCACAACAGATTCCATTAACTCCTCAGTCTCACTTTGTCCCCTATCTCTCTCTACAATCGATAACTACCCCCCTTCTACTTTCATTTTTTCATAACTCTTCTTTCCAGTCCACTCCTCCCACAACTCTCTCATCCTACGACTTTCATAAAGCAAACTTTCACAAAATCAGTGACTATCTTAGCAGATCCCCCCCTTAACATTCACAACCTAAGCGTAAATGATGCCTTATCCATTTTTTATAAAGAAATATTTAATTCTTTCAGCCTTTACGTTCCGTTTTCTCGCCTTAAAACATCATCTACTAGTCCTCCCTGGTATAATCGCAAGCTTCGTTCCTTACGAAACAAGAGAAACAAGTTATGGGCTGTTTTCCTGCGTACCAGATCCTTGTCCGACTATTCCAACTATCTTGGTGCTTATCTTCATTTCACCGAACTTTACGATTCCCTTTACCAGCGTTACCTTAACAATGCGCAAGTCAACCTTATAAATGACCCTAAGTCCTTTTACCAATTTGTTAACTACAAAAGAAAGTCCGATGATTACCCTCCTTCCCTCTCTTTCAACAACAAGTCATCAACCGATCCACTCACCACTGCCAACCTATTTGCCAGCTTCTTTAAAAAATCTTTCACCAACGACTCCTTTGTACCAGATCCCTCCTATTTTCGTTACCTACCGAACTTCTCCAACAGCCCACATCTCTCTCACATCTTGGATCCCTCTTATATCGAATATAAATTACACCAACTCAATGACGAATTTACACTCGGTCCAGATGGCCTCCCTGCCATATTTCTTAAAAATTGTTCTTCGTCTCTTTCCCTTGCCCTTTCTGATCTGTTTCGTCTATCCCTTTCACAAGGAGATTTTCCTCAGGTTTGGAAAACCTCCTTTATAACCCCGATCCACAAAAAGGGATCAAAGAACGAAATAACAAACTATCGTCCAATCGCTAAACTCTCCCATATTCCCAAACTCCTCGAAAGTATTTTGTATGAAGCTCTAAGTTTCCAATGCAAATCACTTATTTCCCCTAGACAATATGGCTTCCTAAAGGGTAGGTCAACCACCACAAATCTTGTTGAATTCGTATCCTTTGCCATCTCTGCCCTAGAGAACGGCAACGAAGTCGATGTAGTTGCAACCGATTTTAGCAAAGCCTTCGATAAAATCTCTCATCGATTAATACTCTTCAAATTGTCTGCCCTCGGCTTTGAACCCATACTATTAAAATGAATATCTTCTTACCTCGAAAACCGTTTTTACAGTGTTCGTTTTAGGTCAGCCCACTCCACTCCATTTTTGGCCACCTCTGGAGTTCCTCAAGGTAGCCATCTCGGCCCCCTTCTCTTTATATTAACCATAAATGATCTCGATAGGATCATCAAATACTCCTCCGTCTCCCTTTACGCCGACGATACTAAATTTTTTCAAAACCATTTCCTCTCCCCATGACTCCTTCCTTCTTCAACAACACCATGATAGTTTTTCGATCTGGTGCCTCAAAAATTGTTTGGAACTTAATATCACCAAATGCCAGTCCATCACCTTTTCACATAAGCGGCTCAAATCTCCTCCCCGATTCTACCGTCTCCACAACCAACCGATCTCCTCCGTTGAATCTCTTCGCGACCTCGGCATTTTGTGTGATAGGGAGCTCAATTTCCGTTTGCATATGGATGGGATAATCCTTAAAGCCAACTCTGCACTAGGTTTTGTAAAACGATGGTCCAAAGAATTCACCAACCCATACGTGACGAGGTCCCTCTATATTACCTTTGTTCGTCCCCTTCTAGAGTACGCTAGTCAAGTATGGTCCCCATATCATCGCGTTCATATCTCGAGAATCGAAAGCATCCAGCGCCGTTTTCTTCGATTTGCTCTTCGAGGTTTGCCCTGGGATGATTCTTTTACTCTGCCCCCCTATCAAAACCGTCTCAAACTTATTAACCTAAACACCCTTGAGGAACGCAGAGACGCAGCCGACTTTCTCTTCATTCATCGACTTCTTTCAGGTCAGGTTGAATGCATGTCCCTTCACAATTCTATTTTCCTCAACACTAACCCTCGTAATCTACGTACCCCTCGTCTCTTCTATCTCCCAACCCACCACACCACCTATGGCGCGAACGAACCGATCTCCCGCATGCTACGAAAAATTAATTCAAACCCTAGCGTCTTTGACTTCCACCGCACCACTTCCTACCTCAAATCGGTTCTCCTTCACCACAACAACCAACCTTAGTTTTAAGTATTAGTTTAAGTTTAATTTTAAGTTATAGCTTGTATTAAGCCGAATAAACGGGGGCTTTCGCCCCCACCAAAATTAATAAATATAATTTCATGTCAATCAGGCAGACGGCAAAGCCATGCCTAAAGATTTTTGTAACATAAATTTGTATTATAAACAAGAAAACAAACAATAAATCTAATCTAATCTAAATCTTAAATCTCAAACCTTAAATGTTTCTGCATATTCTATAAACCTTGTGGTATTGCTTCAAAATACTTAAAGTGTAATATATACAGACAAAGCAAACTTATTTGTAATTCGGAAGTAGGCTCTCAGACATTTTTTGACTTGCGTGTATGGCCTAATATCTGTCTCGAAATTCAAAATGTTAAGACTTTCAAATATTTCTATGTTTCGCTTGACTGGAAGATGAGTTATTCTGCCCATACCGATACAATTAAAAGATATCTCATAGCTGCGACTAGTCAACTTTTTTTAAATCTTATTGATTTACGGGAACTTCCTAAGTATATTTAATGTGGATTTATTCATTCTAAGCTTGTGTATGGCATTGTTTAGTAGAGTGTATAAATAACAAGAAAATTAACCTGCTTTTAGTCGTTCAAAAAAACCTTACTCCTCTAATTTGTAATAAAAAAAGCGCTTATCAAATAGCTTAGTACTTTTCAGAAGACTTAAGATACTTCCATTAAAATTATTAGAAATATTCTTCATCAGATTTAGTTATTTATTGAATCGATGCTCTTTGGCTTCAATATCGCATCGAAATCTGCAGATTTTTTTAAACTTTTTTACGTCTACAACGACAAGAAAAATGATATGAAATGAGAAATAAATGGGGAGCCAACAGCTAGTGTGGAAGTTTTTAATAAACAAAACACATAATTATTAAGAAATATGGTTTTTGGCAATTAGAAATGAAACACAACATTGTTCATGTGATCAACACGACTTCTGTTGCAAGTGACCATCCGAAGGTCAAAAATATTAATAACTTTTTGAAGAATAAGTCGATCAATGGCTGCAATTTTAGTTTGGATGTTATGTTGGAGATCCGTAATTGCCGCATGACCTTTAGAAACCAATCAACTTCTCCTATAACCGAAATAATGTGATCCTCAAACTACGTACGCAATAAATTGATTGATTGATGGCTTGTGTAGACGGTAACAGCATTCTGTTGAAACCGGAGATCATCCAGACCCAATTCTTTCAATTTTGGAAAAAAAATAAAAAAAAAATAGCCAGTCAACAATTTGCGGTAAAGTTCTCCATTCACTGTACCTGTCTCTCCAGGCTCATCTTTAAAAAAAAAAAAAAAAAATACAGGCCAGTGAAGACGCAACATACACTGACTTTTTTTGAGATTTATTGGGTTTTTATGAATTTCTTACGGGTTCTCCGGTGCCTATTTTTGTTTATTTACCTACCCATTCATCTAAAAATGGGCTCCTCTTACGCTCTCAGTGGTGATGTTTTGGCGTGCACCATACATGCTGATGTAGAGTTTGACCCGACACCGAACCAATTTTTTTAAATCGCTTCACCATTGCTTGAATTTCGGACACACTACGGCGATTATGTTGACCGAAAAATTCACGAATTTTGCGAAATGTTATATTTATAGATAAAGCTTACTTCAGTATTTATTTTGAGTTACGAAGAATTGATAAAGCAATAAATTACCATGCAATTGAAATTAAAAAAAGAAAGAACAGATAATTGTATCTACTTGTAAATAAGTTAAAACATAATCTGTGATCATGAGGCCATAATTTTTACTATAATGCTATTCTCTGCAAACTCAAGAAAAAGGCCTAGATGATTCCGTTCGTCGATAAGGTCTACAAATACTAACCCTTGGGCAATGTTAAATTGTCGGTTTCATTTTCGTGGATCCACGTACCGATAGAAATGATTATTTACGTCCCCATTCAGTTTTAAGTGGGTCTCTGCCCTCCGGAAGATGGAATTCATAGTGCAAGATTTCTACAACAACAGAAACAAAAGTTTCTGTGTCAATTAAATTAATTTTCCCACCAAAATAATCTTAAAACTTGAATTTTTTTTCTAGAATTATATGAACAATATTTTTTGGGAGTCTCAAAGCAGCCAAAGTAACTCTGAGATTCCAGGATTTTCACACAAGCTTCGTTTTACAGAACAAAAGTTTTCGATGGTCCTCGATGTTCCACTGCGCTATGACGAACGATTATTCAGAGTTGTAGTAAGAGTACTAAAGATCTAAATACATCTAAATCCGCTGGTCCAGATGTTCTTTTTCTTTTGAATAAGTGTTCTTCGTGATCTTAAGCGTGAACTTTTTCACCGAACCAACCCTATAGGACTATGTCCAAATATCTAGATGGAAACAAAATTTATCCAGCCTGTCCCTAAAAATTTCAAATTTTTTTCTCCATCCTCCTACAGTCTGAGTGCACGAACATCTCTTCTTTCAAACGTCAATGAAATGCTGATAAACCGCGTCGAGACATGAATATTTTTCAATGATAGTTGCAACGTTTCCACATGTCTCATGGCCCTAAGAAAGTGGTAGTGTACTGGCTTCCTAATCGGATGGTTCGGTTGCCAATTCCAATCGCGCCAGAAAATTGTTTTTTTTTTTTTTTTCAGCCAACCTAAATCATGTAGCTTGGTTTTCAAGGAGTGGATTTCTTGAATACAACAACAAGTCAAATTACCCTAATAACTTAGTCTACCCATTAAATGTTGGATGCCACAAATGGAACGAAATAGCCGCTGAGTCTAAACATCTTTCTTTCCCTTCTACTTCCCAAAAAAACTTAACACGTGCCTTGGCATCATACTAACTTAAGTGTTAGGTTCTATAAGAAAAAGAAACAAAGTCTTTACAAATCGGCCTAAAGCACGATACTTCCACTTGATAATTCGTAGGTATTTGACAGAGTTTGGCTCTAGGATCTTGTGTCAAAAATGCTAGCATTTGGATTGACGGATATTTTTTCCTTTAGAAAACAAATTACGTTTCAGAAGGTCCAATTCAAGTTGTTCTGGGCGGTTCCAAGCCTGAAGTTCACGAAATAATTGCTGCTGTTCTACAGGGCTACGTTCTGTCGCTGCTACTTATAATTCAATAAAACTTTCCACTATGTGTATCAAGGAGAAACTATGTTGCTTCTATTTCCCTTAAATTGTTGCAAAATGTCTAGGTTGCCTCCACGAATGTAAGATAAACTTTATCTCTTCTAATCTGAGCTTTATACCTGCCCACATTTGGTCAGGTGCTTCTAAACCACATATGCACTTGCTAGATAGGACTCAATACAATGCGATAAAACTTATTGGTTACACCAATACTATCCTGTCACTAGATATTCTTCAACACCGAACATACTTTGTTCTATCCTTATTTCTGCTCCAGCGAAATTTCCAATAAGGTCCGGTCTCGTATGGCTTTACTATAAAAGTGCAACCGCCCTAAGGCAAGAGCTCTTGATTTCTCAAAATCTAAATGTCGTACTTAAACATTCACTTACCACTTCCATCGAAACTCTTATCGATCCATGAAAGAAACCCGTATAGTATATGAAAATTTCAAATCTGATAGTTATTGAGAAACTTCTAACATTGGGTGTTCGTTTGGATTTTGAACGACTCAAAATAATATGCTACATTGGTCGAACAGAGCCATTGAAGGATTCTATTTCATTCTACCTTTCCGTCTTCTTTATTATTAAATTTCACAACCAATGAATTGGCAGAATACTCCTTCAGCATCTCATCTCATGTTGTTTTCAATAATTAATAAGTTTTCTGCAGCGCCAGCTGGTTACACCAGCTTACGGTCAGAAAGCTTGATGACATCTTAAACGGAATTAAAATACTATTATCTAATGGTCATCAAAATCAATCCAACATATGATGGGAATAACAAATTAATGACAACCTCCTCGTTGCTGTTGTTGTATCCACACCATGTGGAGTAGACACTCATATTTTCATTTTCATTACCTTGGCAGCAATTTCGGTTTTTTTCGTCGACCTCCACGGTGGATGTGTATGTCGTATGTATTTTATGTTTCGTATCCCGGTCACCAACAAATTTATCACCTTAAGTATTATAATCATTCGCACGTAAACAACTAGAGGCAACAGCCCTCGACATCATAACTAAATGCAACTAACACTTATGAGTCATACCTTTCCACTGAATATTTTATCAGCCCACGTTTTTCTCCAACTGTTTCTTGTTTCGACCGTCAATGAACATATTTACCCCATGTAGATGGGCACAGACATTGTTTGTAGACGACGGCATTATGGATACTTGCGGTTAAATGCGTCAGTCATTTCTCGCCCTCAATGCTTGACCAATATTTGAGAGGTTCATAACCCCTTTTGTGGTAGTGTAAACGGGACATGTCTGTCTCCGTGTGCCATGTCCAATGCAGTGAGGACAGGGCAGGACTACTACACAGATAGGACATTTGCCAAACATGACCCACCTCCTTGGGATGGAATCCGTATCCGTGTCTGTATCCGTTTCTGTTTCTGTGTCCGTATGTGGTTACTAAATGACCTAACATACGCTGCCAATCGAGTAGTTGGTTAGCTGACGGTGGTTGTTGCCGGCAGATCATGTCAATGTTACGGTCTGTGTTTGGTTATAGCAAATGCTACAACGACGCAACAGAAAAATCTTATGTTGTATCACAATATGGTGCTTAGAGCTCCTGTGGGTTGTAGCTCCTCTTGTAGCATGATTATAAGTTCGCCCCCGTTTACCCAGATAGAAAAGAAAAAAAAAAAAAAATAATAAAAAAATCTCTTCCATACGCGTGGCGGTGGTCTTTAACTCGAGGTATGGGCTTAATTACTCCACGGGGAACTGTAGAAATAATATTGGTACTCTGGTGGCTGCTCAGTATCATCGGTTTATATCTGTGAATGTGTGTTCGTATGTACGCTCCTGGAAATGACAGGCATTTTACAAAGACGCCAACCAACGCAGATAATGACTTTCCGCTCGATTCTGCATGCAAAAGCCCACCACTCCGTTCAACAGATTGAAGGATGGGCTGACGATACAGTGCCAACAGAGCTACCCAGGAAGGCTTTAAAGCATGAAACATGTGAGAAAATTGTTATTATGCGTGGAAATGACTGCTGCCATTAGCAGTTGTAATGGTAACTGCCATTTGTTCTACCTACCATCCTTCCGCTTACATACTCGTCTTCGTATAACCTTCAAGGAAAAAATCTTCATATCTGTTTACGAAGGTCTTAGGAAAAGCCTGTGTTTTAGACCTTAGATCTAACACAATTCGAATAATAACACCACAAACCTTCATAGATACTCTACTCATATAGGAGTATGAATATGTACGGACAACATCAGACTTTGACATTGGATTGATGAGCGGAAAATACCAACTTCATGGGTTTAGACATGGCATGAGATATTGTAAAGGGCGGCATTTTTACCCCCTGCTATTTAATAGCTACGTTCGCTTTTACCAACTTCGCATGCTAAATTAGGTAAACCTATTTGATGCGCGAGATGTGTGTACTAAGCGGTGGAAATCACTCCTAAGAATTGCGAAATCTACGTCACAATTTATAATGACGAGGTTAGTTGATCTGCGGCAGCTTGAAGACATTTAGATCTGAGTTTCAACTAAATGTTGATGACGACGGCAATAACCTAAAACTGCGGAAGTCTCTAGGTTTCATAGTGTGGGTCGTAAAACGTGGGTTGTATGTACAATATTTTGTGAGCGATGTCTATCAGGGTTATTAAAAATATCTGAATAGTTGATTTTGGTAGGTAAAATGGCGCGGCAGCAGGTGGGTGACTGCAAAATGAGTTATGAAGCCATTATCTCTTAGGATTACTTGTATGTGTTATTTTGTGCTTGAGTAGACCTTCAATATGGCTACAGGCGAGTTAACGATTGCTTTACGAGTGGAAGCACGTGATTTATGAGAAAATTGCAGGAAACCGGCTCTTCATCGGGTCTTGTTACGATCTGTTAAAATACGTTGGTTGAGGTATTAAATTTCGGTTACTCCATAGCAGGTGCTATTCAAAGCGCTGTATTTGTTTTCCTTTTGTCGAATTAAGTATCGTTTTCAACTCGATGTTCATCACAAGTAAGTAATTACGGAAATTTCCACCTTTCACACGTCCATAGCCAAATTTAACACCCTTGTTAAATTTAACTGTAAAATTTGATGACTTATTAATTTAATTTAATTTAATTTTTAATGCTTATTGCAAGCTTATTCTTAGAACTAACAATTTTTCACTTAAAACTAAAGATAAAAACTAAAGGGTGGGAGAGGTTAAAAAAAGTTAGGACGTGAGGCATAGGTGGAAATAAGAGTGTTTTAAAGAGAGAGTTTAGTGAGATGGTAGTCGAAGAGAGGCAGAAGAAGGGCAATCGATATTACCAACCAAAATTTGATGAATAAAGAGAATGTTGGCAACTTTTCGACGTATAGAAAGGGGTTGTAAATTTATAAGTTTCAGCCGGTCAGTATAAGGTGGTAAGTTTTGGCTATCATCCCAGGGAAGACCACGTAAAGCGAATCGTAAAAACCCGCGTTGAACAGCTTCTATCCGGAGGATGTGTGTTCTGTAGTAGGGTGACTAAACTTGGCTTGCATATTCAAGAAGAGGCCTAACAAAGGTTATGTAAAGAGATTTGGTAACATAAGGATTGGAAAACTCCTTAGACCAGTGCTTGATGAAGCCAAGGGCCGAGTTGGCGTTCTTTATTATGTTATCAATGTGAGAACGGAAATTGAGTTCCTTATCACAGGTAATACCTAAATCACGTAACTCATTCACTAAGGGAATAGGCAGATTAAAGATTAGATAGCAGCGAGGTAAAAAAGGGGGCCGCTTAAGGGAATACGCTATAGCCTGACACTTTTTGACGTTAAGCTTAAAAAAATTATTCTGACACCAAGTTCAAAATCTATCAAGATCTTTCTGCGGTGGTAGGCTGTCTGATTTTATTATCGTCTGCGAAAACAGATATGTATGAATTTTTAATGATGCAGTCATCATAATTAATGGCCAGAATAAATTCTAACCTACTCCAATTCTTGGTGAATGAATAGCTTTAATTTTCGAATCCTAATCTAATGAAGCCGATCCCACTCTATCAAATGCTTTTGAATTATTGTGCAAGTATCTTGCTTTTGGTAGATTTCCGCAAATGGGCTGGACAAATACTGTTTTCTATCTACTCGAAAAGATTTCGTACGAATAGTGTTGATAGAAGAAATAGCGATGGCTTTGCCAATTTGAGAGGACATCGGGACCAATTTATTTGTTTGCAGTGGGATTTTCGAAAATGAATTTATACCTTTAAGGATTCGACGGGCTCTAACGTAGGCGAAAGCATGACACATACGGAAACCATTGAGCTATCTGCAAGGTATTTAGCATTTTTGCTTTATCCAAAGAGGAATAAATGGTTTTGAAAGAAACAGAAAGTATTTGTGATCATATTAGTAGCGGCATACACGTTATAAACCAATTGGCTCGTAGCTCATTGTATTGCAGTATGGTTTTATTTTGAACTTTTATGCGAGAATTAAGTAATATGCCACAGTGATCTGACGAATACAGAAGGGAGAGCACATCAACAGTATAGCTATCAGGGTCAGAAGATAAAAGCAAATCCAGGATGTTGGCGATATAACTTTCCACGTCAGGTATTCAGTTGAACTTATTTTTAAGCTAAATTGTCGATTTCTGCAGCGAAGATTTGAACATTCTGTTTTTCGGGTGTTGTTTGTCCAGAATGTGGAAGCCGCCCAGAATTGTGCATATTAAAATCGTCCGCAATAACGATTTCATTATGGGGATACCGCAATACAATTTTCTGTATAGAGTCAGACAGCACATAAAACTAATAAGAAGCCAAATTATCATCCAGTTTAAGGTTTCTTTAATGAAAGTAGCAGAAGATAGTTTGCTGATGAAGATGAAACCACATGGATGGAAATCCGGAATAGAACGGAGAATAGATTGTGGTTGATGTTGGGAAGCTACTAGTTATTAGCATTACCATTTACCTAAATAGCGAGACCGCAGAAATCAGTGTGATCCAAAGAGTATGGATGTGGTTAATGTTTTAGCCCACACATGATAAGCAACTTTTATTTGACTAGTGTACTCTTCGAATATTGGCTCTGCACAGAAACGATTAGAAACCTGCTAGTTGTCATGATCCAGTCTACAGAGGAATAAGTTTGTTTGATTCTTGTTAAGTCTATATACGAGAATTGCGGCAGGAAAAATGGGACCACTTAGTAGATAAATCTAATGAAGCTGAAGCAATTTAAGTAGAACTTATGTTGTCAATATGCGTATTCCCCTGGAGATGTTTTCATTACTATCGAGCTCACCTGCAGCTTATGTTATCTCCTAGAACGCGGATAGTACATGAATTAAAGGCGAGGACGTCTATATAAAAACTTCCACTGTGGCTATAACTAAATTAAAGGCGCTGGAGGTAGACCTTGCGGATACTGAAATTGCGGGCACTTTATTACTAATTGAAAACCTTTGGACTTCTATTGTTTCTAAGTAAGGATGGCTTCTTAAAATAACTTTCACCAATACAGAATTAGACAGGATGTAAGCTAATATCAGCGGTCGTCTTTATAAAGGCGTGATCATACTATTAACAACAAGATCGTCTATTCTGCCAAAAGCCAGTACCTTTTCTCCATTTGCTGTTTATTTTTCATGTATTGCTTCATGTATATTTCAGTTGTTAAAAGGTCTAAGACATCTATAGATCCGGTATTGGGTGAAAAAACTCTGTGCTATCTATACCAATATTCCGTTCTGCAGTAAAATCAAAAGACATAGTCCGTTTTCAGGTCTTGTCATATTTACTGCAGTTCTCTTACGTTTTATCAAGGAGGACGGTGAAACATTCTTTCGTATATATTAGGCTGATGCTGACATTTAGGCTTGATGCGAAATATTAAAATACATTCGTTTATAAGCCAACGGTTCAGCGTTTTAAGGCTTAGTGTAATGCGCACGCAAATTTGCATTATATTTGCCGTAGTATATGTTATTGGGTCTATAACTTTATAGATAATTCATGTGGTTTGTTAAGAGATGGCGTAACTTGTTTTATTCTGTTGTTATTATTCCATTGGAACACGCGTTGAAAAGCTACTGTCATTATACGTTATTTCAGTATATGTCATTCATTTGAAGCGTAAACAACAATAATTTTTTTTCACTCAAATATGTCGAACTTTGTGCATGAAAAAATGTTTTTGAGGGAATCTCTTCTTCATTACCCTAATATGAAGAAAAATGCTGCCGAAAGTCATAGTATTTTGGTGGAAATTTATGGTGAACATGCGCTAGCTGAGCAAGCGTGCTAAAAATGGTTTGCACCACGATTTAAAAGTGGTGATTTTGAATTGTAAGACGATGAACGCCCTGGGCAGCCAAAAAAGTTTGAAGATGAAGTACTGGAAGCATATATATTTAAAAGCAAGAAAATTGGGTTCCACATGAACTCAAGCCGAGAGACGTCGAAAGGCAGTTTTGCATGTCCAAAATGCTGCTGGAACGCCACAAAATGAAGTCATTTTTGCATCGGATTGTTACTGGTGATGAAAAATGGATCCATTACGACAACCCCAAGCGCAAAAAATCATATGTGAAATCCGGCCAACCAGCCAAATCAACGGCAAAACCCAATATCCATGGCGTGAAGATGATGCTCTGTATTTGGTGGGATCAGATGGGTTTGCTGTATTATGAGCTGCTAAAACCGGGTGACACCATCAATGGACAACACTACCGAACACAATTAATCCATTTGAAGAGAGCAGTAGCCGAAAAACGCCCGAAATATGCGACCAGACACGAGGCAATAATTTTCCATCATGACAACGCTCAGCCCCACGTTGCTATTCCGGCTAAGAACTATTTGGAAAACTGTGGATGGGAAGTCTTACCCTACCCGCCTTAAAGCCCAGACCTTACCCCTTCTGACTACCATTTGTTCCAGTCGATGCAGAATGCCCTCACTGAAATACGGTTCACATCAGAGCAGAATATCAAAAATTGGCTTGATTCATTCTTGGCTGCCAAGCCGGCGCAGTTCTTTTGGGATGGGATCCACAAATTGTCAGAAAGATGGGAAAAAGTCATAGCTTCAGATGGGCAATACTTTGAAGAATACAATTGTACCTGTTTTTCTTAAATAAACGTTCAAATTTTGAAAAAAAAAACCGCACGAATTACATTACATACCCAATACAAAAACTATAATATCCTCTTCCTCAATGGCCGATTTGTTTAGCTGCAGCTGCCTATTTAAATTTCTAACATCCAATGTGCAAATTTAAACGCCGTTGTCCTTTTTCCGAATTGCAGAGTCGTCAACAGTGAATTCGTCCCAATCCGAAGGTGTTTGTTGTTATGCAGAGGCAGGTATTTTATGTGCAATGCCTGGGAACCCTTAGGCCAAACCAGACAAAAATTGTATTCCGTATCTCGGGTAATAGAAGCTGGCACAATTTCCATTTTAATAACCTAACTAGTTCTGAAAAATTCTTACTGAGCTGAGCTGCAAATATGTGTAGGTTAAAGTAGCTTTTACAAATAGAAGACATCAGTCACGAGAATTTATCCACCCATCTACCTTATTCGTATATCTGAGAATCTAAATGGATTGATTTCGTTCTGATAGCCTGTGTATTTGGATTGAAATTGAGTGTCTTTTTAGTGACCCCATAGAATGATTTTAAAATAATTTGCGTTAGACTCGAATAAAAATTCAATTGCTCGTTCACTGCAATTTATACAGAAATCCTCTAGCCCGGAAAACGTCAGATTGGAGGTGGAAGATGTACGACATCATACGACATACGACAGATGTAGGACATCTCTGTGTATCGAGGGCAAAGAATTAATGGATATCATCTCTTTATTTTTAGGGACGACCAAAATGGGCCCTCGTAATTTTGATTGGAAAGGTTAAGGTTTCTGCTGATAAAAAATTCATAGAGTAACTCAGCCCTGCTTTTGATATTCATCGTCCTTCAAGTAGTATGAATAAAATTCGCTGTATCATTGTGTATGCCCATAAGCTATGTAATGGGTTTCTCTCAGACACCAGAAAAGATATCTGATACATTTTTAATATCTGGACTTGATCAGATTTGAATAACTGATTTTACCATATCGACGAAGGTCAATAGAATGAACTGAAGCTCTACATTTGGATCCCTCCTGGATATTCAGTAACAGGAACAGTTGTCGCACAGAATTTATGAGGGGAATCATTTCTTGCAGTCGGTAGGTGGGAAATCTCAATACCTAATATTTGAAAAACTAATTTCTTAACTGCCTCAGGTGGAAATTACTTGAAGCCAATATCCCTTTTAGTTTAACAAAAAGTAAATCGAAAAAGCACCTTGACAAATCCTTAAGAAAACTGAAAGATATGAGAGAATTTTAAATGAACGGCTGTGTTATTCTGGTACCCAGATTTGTTCCTGATATCTGTTTAGTTTAAGATTCTTGTTGCTCCTATGTTACTGGTCAAAGTTTCGGGTTTTAAAATTTACTTGTATATCCTCTTATTCATCTTTTGCATAATAATATCATCTTGCACACAATTTTTTTTGAAAGGGTTAAACTCATGTATTTTCTTACAGGAAAAACACAACACAGAACACTGGAAATATCCTTCTACTCTTACCTAAACAATCGATCCTATAATTTTATATTGTAAACTCGAAAAAGGCCATAAACTGGGCTGGGTATCCATTGCCTAAAGAATAAATTTTTTACTCCCTCACTAACTTTGGCGTAACAAATTGAAATTCCTAAACGAATTTTTTCCAAAACAAAAAAAAAAAAAAACATCCATCCATCAATCCATTCAATCCATCCATGTGAAGTAGACGTTCGTATGTCCTTTATAAAACAAATATTGTGCCTTACGAAAGAGGATATACCCAGATTTTCCCAGATACGAATATGTACATCGATCCGAAGGCAATTTTTGATTTGTTTCCATCTTGAAATAGCCCTGAGAGATAACAGACTTATCACCAAAATCCAAAACTACCCCAAGGGTACTGAGTAAAATATTCACACAATGAATATGTTGACAAGGACGTTAGTGAAGCCCAAGAGTTAGGCGTTCTCCAAAGTATCCCTTTCTGCGATTTTGTTTTTTTTTTTGTTTTTTTTTTTTGTTTTTTTTTTTTGCGTACATATTTTTCAAATGTACTGAAACGCCCAAGTGTCAGCAGTACGCTCAAGTGTTTGTTTATTCATTGTAGAAGGGGTAAATGAAAAAAATGTGAACAACTTTTGGAATGTCAAAAGCGAATCATGAGATACGCTCTTTTATTTGGAAATAGGTTTTCTAAGAATTTCGAATTCCCAAAAAGATGAAATAGCGTAGTGTATAGTGTGGCAGTACATATGTTCATAAATATTTTAGAAATAAATTGCTTCATTTTAATGTGTCCCCTGGTCTCAGATTGATTGTGAAATTTAGGGGCATTTTTTCTTTTCCTGTAGTATAATGGGGACATACGCACAAGCATAGTGTTCCATTACGACACTAATAAGGAAGCTATACCTTTATCTAATAAGGGTCAATAGGAAATTTTCTGACATTTTAGAGAGATCTGGAAACATTTATTTGGTCTGAAAAATAAAACTATCAATGAAGCCATAACCGAGTACGAGGACAGTCTTCATGCGCGTTCGGGGTCTGAGAACTTCTTGGCTTCTAGTCTTTCGATTGCTTTCAGAGGAACATTGTATTTTCGAGCTTGTGTTGAAGTTGTTATAAAATTTGAGGTCTTACACAAAGCTTGTTTGTCTCTACAGAGCCCCTACCTATTTTTCAGTTAATTCATTTCCATATCAACTTGGAAAACAGGCAAAAGTTTTTCAAACGAGGAATAAAGTCTAAACAAAAGACACCAGATTTGCAAAGGAGATCGGTTCTGAAGCCATTCGTAAATAACCCACTTTATTCACTTTCTGGTTCAGATTCTGGCCAAGAATATTACTGAGCCCAAGGAAATTCGATTGGGCAGAAACAATGGTTCTGATGATATTGTCCATAAAAACATAGTCAAAAGATATGGTCATCATCTAAAGAAGTTTGTCATTCAGGATGACACTCAAATACCAAGTTTCGTTGTAAAGATGGATGAAAACACTTTTATATTATAGTAAATACAAGTCTGCTTCCTCCTTCACGTAAGAGTATCACCTCAGTTTAAAGAGGACTAATTGAAAATCAGTTTCTACTACAAAAACCGTCTATATTCGATCTCGTTTAGGGCTGCCTGCGCTTTAGTGCAAGCAATCACTGGGCATGATATAAAAGGCTGTACACAAAGATAATAATCATTTGACCTGAGCGTAGACTTCTTAAGGGCGTTAAGAAGTGAGTCGACCAACATACCACCTTGATCAAAAAAAAGCGGAATAACCACGGTGTTGCGCTTCTATTGTTCTGATTTGAGTTCTGTTTTTTTTTGTAAAGTTGGTACATCTGTTGTTGATATACATCTGTTGACTAGCGTCATAGCATGACATTTGCAAAAGTTAAGTAACCAAGGGTACATTTATCTCTATGTACAATTTTAGAAATGGATTTAAATTTGCAAGAACAAATTTGTATTAAATTTTGCGTAAAAAACGGATTTAATAGTGCGCGAACGTTGGAAATGTTGGAAAAGTGTTTCAGCAACGATTCCCTTAAGAAAACGGTATCTTACGAGTGGTACGAGCGGTTCAAAAGTGGTCGTAAGTCAATCGAAGATGATGAACGCAGTGGCAATCCATTGACATCAAAAACCGACGAAAACATTGATGAAGTAAAAGAAATGTTCGTAAATAACCGCAGATTAACCATCAGAGAGATAGCGCAGGACTTGAACATTGCTTATGGATCCGTCTAAGACATTTTGGTTAGTGATTTGGGTGTTGACGTCGCAAAAGAGATGATTTGCGAGGCTGAATCCGATCTCACATTCATCAAAAAAGATGGCAATGCTCACGATTTTCATGGATTATAACGGTGTAGTGCATCATGAATTTTTGCTAGAAGGCCAGACAGTAAGCAAAGAGTATTATTATTGGGCGTTATGAGACGTTTGCGTGAAGCAATTCGCCGAAAGAGACCAGAATTACATAAAAAAGTGAGCAAAGTTATAACTGTGATTAGTATTATAATTTAGTTCAAAATTAATTTTGAAGTTACACCTAGTTGCTTGAGTTCAAACTTAATAAAAAAGTTTTTTTCTTTTTCTAAAGTTTATAGTATTTAAAATTTGGTGAGGTAATTCGTTGATTATTGTGGGAACAGTATATTGAAGTTTGCGTCTACCGTAGTTTTTATAGTTTCTGGGAGTTTGTAGCATTCTTTGGGCACGTCTTCTGGTGTTGACTTGATGCTGTATCGGTTGTGTAAATCGGTGTGTCAGCAAAGTATTCAATAGCGGTGGTCATCTTAAATATATCCTCTACCCGAAGAATTTTGAATTTTTCTCCATTTCCTCGATGTGTTATACTATTTATGTGTTTAACAGCTGCGTTTCGTAGTTTTTGTATTTTGAAAATGTTTATTCCATATCGTATCTTCGACTCTATAAGAGCAAAATACACCTGCGTTAAGACCTCTTTGGAAGCATGGTACTTCAAATGCGAAATGGCAAATGGATTCCTTTGTAATGGAATCGTAATTGTCCAGATAAATCCGCTGCTCTATTGACTTGAAGTGAGGACTTCTAATGTGCATCATTTTTGTTTTAGAAGCGTTAATAATTAACCCGTTATCATGACACTATCTCACAGCCAAATTAAATTCTTCTTGCATCACCCTTATTGCTGTATCTAGAGATCTATGACGTACTACAATGGCAGTATCATCGGCAAAGGCGAATGGTATATTTTGTTTAAAAATTCGTAGTCACTCATTTGTATATAGTACGAAGAGAATCGGCCCTAATTTTAACCCCTGTGGAACTCAAAATTTCATTGTCTTTTTCTCGCTGAAAGCATCTTTGATCTTAACACCAAAAGTTCTGGTCTGAAGGTAGTCAGTCATCCAATCACCAATTTTAGCACGTATCCCTTGTAGTATCAGTTTCAGCTATAAATGTTAGTTGTAGCCTATTCTGATCTGGTAACTTGGAAATTGAGCTGTGATCATGTGACACAGGGTCTCTGCTTAGTTTGGGTGCCATAGGACTGTAGAGCCTTGGTATCCTTGTTCTCGTTTGGACGTTCAGAAAATCTACAAAAAACATATTGTTAAGACCGGTAAAAATACCACTTGCCACTTAGATTCTAGAAGAGCCCAGGGCTATCCTTTTCCCTACGGTCTTACAACGAATTAACTAACAATGCGCCAGAATCTCAGGAATGTTTGTGTACGACACCTTTTGAAGCAATTGAAGAGATTAAGATGAGGCTGGAAATGACATCCGTTAAAAGACTGCCTTATCCTTGCTACATGTTCTTCGAATACCTTGTAGTATTTTTCCAAATAACCGTAAATAGGACCCTTAACCTCGAGCATCGAAAGGATAGAACTTTAATGAAGATCTGAAGCAGATCCTAATGACTTCAAAGTATATCATATGCGATATAGGTATGAGGATACTCGTAAGCTAACCTATATATATCCAACAAGGTCGATAGCAGTTAGTAGGTCTCTTCAAACCGTCTTCATCGAACGGAAGTTGGTTTACTACATAACTTAAGACCAAAGTCAAAGTCTGTCTGATTTTCGCCATCTGTGATTTTTTTTTTTTTGGAAATTGTAAAGCGGAGAGAGGAAAAGACAAAAGAAAATAGAACAATTGTCGATTTGTTGTGTCCTTCGATCTACAGTACGAAAGTCTATAGTACTAGAAGAAGCTATATGGAGACACAGCTGCAAACATCATCCCATGAAAACCTATATTTTTTTTTAGTAATATCAGTTGTGGATATGCTCTGGAGGTAGGCGAAGCATTTCGAATTGGTTTTAAGTCGTTTCCGAGTCTAGTCGATCACTTTGATCATTGTTGAGCAATGCAACGATATATGTATGTAGATCTCCGCTCTAACTTACTTAGCGCCCGATCTTAACCAATAAGACTTTTCAATCTGCACAGTCTTTCGATTCCATGATGATTGAGCTCCTCTTTTACGTTAGGAAAGGTCTTCTTCTATAACGTCCTTCGTCCGGGTAAAAAATAAAGATTCTTGGAGCTGAAGCGTTGAAATTCATTCTTAGACGACTACTGCTCACTTTTCTGATATCTGTGTACAACTCCTAGAGTGTATGTAAACGAAACCATAAATAACTCGACCAATGATATGTTCGACCGGCTTCACAAATATCTGTGACTCTGCATCATAAGGACTTTTAATGTTATATGGGTTTATAGAGAGATTCTTTAGTTATTTTCAAATAATTAGATATAGAATGGTCAAATAAGCCGCTGTTGGCAAGTGTGACACTTCTTTGCTTATATCTAAGTAAGAGCTGCTTAACATATTGTAATTTCACAGTATTTAAGGCGCATTGTTAAATGGTGAACGCAATACCTTTTGAGAAAATAGACTTGTACGGCTATAGCTCACCCAATCTTTATTGAAGTCTATTCTAAAATCATCTTCATTTTAAATACACGGTTCGGGAAAAATCATACATGGTAAAGAAATATGGTAACTTCTTTCCGACAAAGTACGTCTCTCTTAGGAGCGGCAGCGTAATTTGATTTGATTGTACTTAAGAACTTTTTTTTAATTTTTAAGGATCTAATCCGCCAATTGTGTGTGCACTGCGACCTAAAATATCTGTACCACAAATTGGTATTAAGAAGCCAATAGAGGATTAACTCTTTTGATGGAATTCAGAATTTCTCTTGAAAAATTCTCCAAGGATCAAGATTTCTCTGAGGAAGTTATGTCTCCTTTAGAGCCATGCATTCAAATAAAATGTGTTCTTCTATGCAAAGACGACATTCAGTTTTAGTTTCCTAAATAAGATCTATTTTGTGTAAGTGATATCGAAGATGGTGTCCATTTAAAAATCCAACCAGTCTTCTGATATCGTCCCTTATGAGTTGTAGGGATTCTTTTGATTTTTTGTGAAAGGGTTTGAGGTTTTTCTTAGCCTGTTGAATCCCTCGTATGTTTTTCCAATGAGATGAACAAATGTTGTTGTCCCAACTCGTTATTGCTAAGTTAACTGCTGAATTCGGGATATTACAGCACGGCTCAGGGCCAATGAAAGAATCAGCCAAACCTTTTCTAGCCAGTTGGTCGGCTATTTCATTACCGTCAAATACCTTTATGACCAAACCAAAGTTTTACTCTGTTCTTATGGGAGATATCTTGTGGTGTATTGAAGCAGGGCATGACAGATTTGGATTGAATGGGATTAGAGCCTTATGTTTTAATGCCTACGTGACTGCCCGTGAGTATATGGATGGGGACATCCTTCATCCCCTTATCGAAGATGAGATTTGCACACACTTGAATGGCATATATTTCCGCTTGAAATACGCCGGAACTTGTTCCCATTGGTGTGATCAAAGTGTTTAATCTCTTCTGTTTGTAGTAACATGACTGTGCTACGAATTTAGCTGCTGTGTGGCTTGTGTGCATTGCGTCGGTGATGCCGAGGCATGCAAATTTTTGTAGCCGCTGCAGCTTTTGTATGACATATTTCTCTTTTGTTTTCTTCCACCATACTACTGGGGTTAATCCCCAGGTCTTACCATACATACGATGGAGAGCCCATATGGCTTTAGTTGCTTTGCCAATTTTGTTATTGTTTACGAATCCAAATTTAGTTTTTTTATTGAGAACCAATCCAAGATATTTTACTTCCTTGAAGTACACACTGTACCGTTAAGTGAGATCTGGTCAAGACTCAGATTTATTTTACGAGTGAAAGCAGTAAGTAACGAGTTTAACTTTACTGAAGTTAATTGAGACATTTTCTCCAACAAAGCAGCCTTTTACTATCTTTAGAACAATCTGCATCTAACAGCAAACGTCTTTATGATATTTACCCTTCACTGTTATGACTAAATCGTCATCGTATCCTATTGTTTAATAGCCCAGATTGTTAAGTCTTACTAGTAGGTTATCAATGACAAGTTATCAGCTATGAAAGAACACTTCCTTGTGGACAACCTTTGACGGTTGGGACAGAGATTTAAGTCTCACCAGAAAATCTGCAAATTCTCTGGCTTACGAGCATCGCTCTAACCCAATGTTTAAGATATATGGTTTGATAGGGTGTAGGTAGTTAACTAGGTCTACCTAGCTGGTAGCTTTCTGGCTAAATAGTGGGTTAGAGTAGAAAAAATCTGGTACCAGATCTTTAAGAAACAGTGCTGGGAACTGGAAACTGGAAACTGCGATAACTTTGTCTATGCTGAACATATTTCCAGATAGACTCATAATTCTGTTGTTGTAGAATAAGCTTGTGGCTTCAGAATTAACATATTGTGATTTGTTTAAAGGGGTCGAACCTGAAAATTGAACCCTATGTAGTATTTTAAGAGTTTCCTCTCGACTAGCTGTGAAAGTACCATCTTCTTTTTGTAACAGACCTAGGCTATTGGAAAAATCCTTCGAGTAAACTTTTTGAAGGATGCATGATTTTTGGCAGTTTGTAAAGATTTTTGCAATTTTTTCAGCAGGAAGTTCTCTTGGACTTGGATATTTAATTTTGGAACTGATCATTACTGATCAATACAGCCTTCAGTATAAAATCTCCTCAGGAAAATTCTATATTCATTATTGTTGAAGCCAAATATCTTACCCTCAATAGTCCAAGGTTCTTGAATTAGTCGTTTGGTGATGTTTTCTCTTGCACGTGGTTAGTTAGAGGTATACAAGGCGAATGTAGCATGGTGGAGGTTTCCTACAAAACCTTTTATTATTATTATCGCATCTCCGCCATAGGGGAATCTCGCCAAAGGCATGGCTCTTTTGTCTCACTCTTGTAGGACGACCTGCGTTTTCTACCGCTTGACTGATCGATAGAGATAGATGAACTCTACTTTTAGATTTATTTGCAGCCATTGCTTCTTCTGTTAATCGGCTGAGTTGTTGCATGGATCCAAGGATGCGATAGTTTTTACGTTAGCCAAGCCGATGCTTTTTCATTAAGAACATCCTTATGATGTGTTGTTTCGGAGATTAATTCCCCTCCACTAACTCCGTTCCGACCGCATTTCTCCTTGATCTTAGAGAAATTCCTCCTGAGCCAATTTGCTGTGGCTTCATTGGAGCAAACAAACACAATCCAGCCAGCCCTGGTAGTAGAACTGTCGGTAGACAGTTTCACGTCTTCGTTTCAAAGCTCAATTGAAATATCAATAAAGTTCTCCTTTATTTGAGCCATTTGCTCAATACTAAGGGTGTTAAGATTAATGTCTTCCGGGATTACATCCAGACGGACACAGCCCAGTATATTGCTTTACGGAAACTTATCGATTGTAGCATTTCCTGTTCGGTCTCTCTTTGTTTCCGTCGTCGAGGGAGTGGAGTGCTTAGATCGGTTTCCTTTGTACTCTGCGCTGTTGTTTCCGGTTTTGCCAGTGGCAATCTCTATAGTACGTTTCCGAGAGTTGCCTTGTTTCAAGGACTGTTTGAACCTTCTCCTATCCGAAAGTCTTAGTTTAATGTAGCCGGTAGATTTTTGCTACATGTTCACAGAACTTCCGGCTACTTTCGCATTAAAAGAAGGTTACACATAACTCGTCCGATAGAATGCGTAGTGTGTCTTCGCACAAACCGTCTAAGTCGTTCAGGAAGGGCGAATCCCCGTCCCCGCTTCTGTTGGCAATAGATGTCCAACTGACAGTTTTTGCTGCAAGAGGCACAGGTTCGTTTCTATAATTCCCGAAACGAACCATTTCCACGAGTAATCGAAATATGTAGGTAACCAAACAGCATAGCCCGTTTTGCTGAGAGAAGAGCTGGGTAATTAAATCGGTGGGAGCCTGGTATCCGAAGTTTGTAAACTAAACATTAAGTACCCTCATAGCCATGCATCACTGCTATTTTATTCTACCTTGGAGTTAGAGTTTTTTTTTAATTTTTTTCCGATATTATCACACGTGCACAAAGCGTAAACTCTTCAATTCTACAAGCGAGTGCACACAGCATACAGAGTCTGTAATATCAAATTGAATTCATTGGCCGTGAAATAATCACCATCAGCTAGCGGAATGGAGGCAATTTGTTTTATTGTGTCAGTTACTCTTAGGGATTATCCTAAGAGGACTTTACCCTAGAAGTCCGCACCTGATCACCAGGGATATCTTGATGTCAAGGAAGTCTGAGTTAGTTAGATTGTATTGCGTAATCCACTAATTTTTTGCTGATCGCCTTGTCACAGTTTACCTTTAAACCATTCCAAATACTGGCTATTGCTTATTTTCTGTGATTTTAATATATTTGAACTGGATCCTACACACACCTAGTCCCACTTTAGTTGATACATGTATGTACTTTAGATACCCACTTGTACTGACTGTGCAACTTATACTTAGTGCTTGTGTATCTAATTAGCAGTCAAAAATGCAACCAGGAGACTTATCTTTTGATCCATTTTGGAACATTATTTCAGTAAATTCAGTACATAAACATGAAGGACTCTTTTGACTCACACAAACTGCTCAACACCTTAGAATACATAAGGTCTACCTTTTCGAAGATTCTAAAGAAAATGCCAAAACTGTGTAAGCACCAAGTAACAACTTAAGAAATCAAACTTCACTGACATACACAGAATGAGTAACCATGTGAGAAAGACAGAGTACAAAACATAAGCAAGCGAAATGAAAATAAACAGACAAAAAATTAGGGATACACTTATTGAAGTGACGTTGTTCACTTACTTTCCTCCAGCAGTTTCATGCTTCATCAAGGACTCTTCCTTTACCCAGAGAACCGGAGAAAATCTAAGGAATGACTCAAAGTGGTTGCTGCTTAAACGTTTTAAGCAAGCCCCCCTACTCCCATCCGTTGAATGAGATTGGAAAATCGAAAAAACCACCCATGAGCAGGTATCCTTGTACGAGAGCGGTAGCACAAATACTCCAAACTCAAACCCTAACATATTCGTACATACAAGTATTTGCTATTTGTGTTTAAGTTATAATGTCAGGAAAAGGTATTCCTTCTCCGTTCGTCTTCGTTTAGTTTATTGCAAGGATAAACCTTTGAATCGGCATACCACCCTATCTTTACCCCAACCCATCTTTCTCTAAAAGTGAATTGTGTGTGGTATGTGATGTGTCTTTTGATGTAGGTTTAGAGATATTCATACTTATAGCCGTACACCTTGTGTGATGGAAAATCTCTGTAGGCTTTCACCGTCCTACTACAAGAATTCAATATAACGTCTCCGTGTTTACCAACATCCCCAGAGCTATACGAATTCGACAAGGAGATGAAGGGGTTTGCTTTGGGTTTTCATTTTAAATCCTTGAAAAGTATTTCTGTCACCAGTTTGATTCTTCAACTGCAAAAAGTCCTAACAGGAAGAGGAATGTGTATTCTACGGGGAGGTGGAGGCAAATGGCAAATGAAAACAATTCACGTGTAGTGGGATTGTTATCCGGATTTTTTGCTGTTGCTGAGCTATCATTGTTCGTGTTGAGTGAGAGGAAAACTTTAAACTGGTTGGGGAATTTTGGGCTTCAATTGAATATGAATGTCAGATATCGCTCTTCGAGTAGGAAGGGTGACCGCCAGGGAAAGAAAATTCTTAATTATCCTTATTTCCATTAGTAAAATCTAATAGCAGTCTTGAAACGTTATACATAGCTTGAGTTGATGAGGAGGAGAATGCTTTAATAAAATGCTTCTCTTTAATTATTCAACAACCTTGGTTAAGTGGGTCCTCTGCTTCAGTTGGTCGAATTTCAGTGGCTTTCTTTGGTTTGAAGAAGAGGTTAGATGGTGTATATACGTTAAAGTTGGAATGCTCTTTTGGTACCCAGAAAATGTTGAGAAATGTACTTCCAAATCACTTAATTGTCATTTTGGGTAATAGGTATACAATTTTCAATTTAGGTGGTAGCCTTCCGTTTAAGTGACACTCGAAAGAAGATGGACAAATGTAGTACATACATATACAAATATGTAGATTTGTTTTTTGAAGCATTAAACATGTTTTCTGGTCCGTTTGTTTCTGCCCCTGGGATGTGGAAAAGAAAATTATTTCATATTCATCAAATGATATTATTCAGACAATTATTTCTTTTGTATGAAGTTTATCAATTTTTTTTACATAGATAAAAGACAACCACGAGCTAATTTGATATCTGCACGTGGCTGTCATGTACAAAACCTTTGGAAGACAACCATTATGCGAAACAACGAAAGCTTTCTAAGGTGTCATCTTGGTGCATAGCAACAAAGTATTTTTAGGAGCTTCCAAGCTTCTTTTTCAAAGAAACTGAGTGATAGGAACACAGCGTCATATTGAAACCTTGAATTTTCACAATAAATACAATTTCCGAGCTGCGTGGAATTAAGAAAGAAACCCAGCCTCAGGAGTGTTAAGTGTTAAGCCATTTGTTTGTAATCTTTTCAAACCCTTGTTGACCTCTTGAACCTAATGTATAAAAAATTTATCTGTCTGGTGTATCTAAAGTGTGCTGCATTAAAATTAATTGATTAACCACTGTACCCAATCTATGTGCCTATGATATTGCAGTCGTAGAAGATTGTTTTTATTTTTTTTATAATCGGCGCGATTATTGGTCTAAAATGTTTGCAAGTTACAATGACTAGGAAATAAACAGCTCGGTAAGGAATTCCATTAGCAAGTTGTTCGGCTTAGGAAGGAATAACGATGTTTCAGAGTAAGTTCAAAAGTGGTCTTTGAAGAATACTGATGAGCATGCGAGACGGGTTTTACGACAGAAAGTGTAAAGGGACGGAATGCCACTGGCAGTTTCGATGGAGCACTGGTGGTAAAAACAGCTATAGAACAAGGTGAGACAGAAGACATTATGAGGGTGTCAATTGACTGAGTGATATTAGCATCGCCTATGAGTTTTATCGCATGATTTTGAATCCCATCTAGCAGGCGTATCGATGTTATAAGAGCACCTGCCCAGATGCATTAAAGAAGACTAAAAACATTGTCGGAGACAGAGCGGAGCCCTGGGGTATACCAGCGTTTATTTTGTGAATATCGAACTTGAAACTATCCTAGACAATTTGAATTAATGGTTCCAACAGGTAAGTTTTAATCCATTGAAGAAGAGATTCGTCTATTCTAAATGCACGAATTTTCGAAAAAGAGCCTGATTTCAACTCTTGTCTTAGAAATATCGAGTGCAACTATCTTGTTTTCGACTAATATTCAGTTATTGGATAATAACCGAATCATGCTTGTATTTATAAAGTATGGTTTGAGCTGTCTTCGTTGTTTAATGTCTTAGTACTTTCGGTGGTTATAGTCTTTTGGTCATATTTGCTACATTGCTCCACTTGGATATAGATCGTCGGAAAGCGAGCAGGTTTTTCCGACTAAATTTCCAGACAGCAACTGTCTGGGAGGTGATTTGTAAGGTCATTGTTTGGGAGCACAGACAGAGCCCAGACATACTTTTCAGACTTTCTGACTGCCTGGCCCCCGGTGTTGTTTGGAAATGCTGAAAGAGATGCTTTGAAATCAACTTCTTACAGCATTTGTCCCATTTGTCCATCTGGCCATGTAAGTAAATCTAGATCGTAATGAATCGATATCATGAAGGTCTTCCTTTGGGGTATTTTATGGATTTTGCTATACGTCCATAAAGGAGTAAGATCGTATTGACAAAAGACACAAATGACAAATATTCACTTCGAACTTTAGCTGACTAGCCTCTATTGAAGATTGGAGAGATCCACTGGAAAATCATTCTGTGACGAGACACATTTCTGGCCAATACTAGGTGGGGTAAAAAGTAACCTCCTTGACCGCCAGAATGCGTTGCTACTGCTACTGCGATACTGTCTTAAGTTTTGTTTTAACAGCTGATTGTTGTTGACGTGTTTGGCATCACGTTGAGTATGGACAAAAACGATTTTCGTTCTCTTACAAAACATTATTTTTTGAGCGGCAAAACGGCGAAGGAAACAAAAGAAAAGTTGGATAAATATTATGGGACTAATGCTCCACCAGATTACACCGTCAAATCGAGAATTTCGTTGTGGCCGCAACTTCACTACCGATCAAGTCCGCAGCGGCAGGCCCACCGATGCGGTTACAGAAAACAATGTCAAAAAATACATGAAATGTTGTTGGCTGACCGGAAAGTGAAGTGCGTGAGCTAGCAGATACCAAAAAAATTAGTACTGAGCGCACACGCCATATTTTTGGCAATATTCTGCATACGAATAAGTTATTCTGCCACTGGGTGCCGTGCATACTCACTCCTGATCAAAAACACGAACGTGAGAGCACTTCGAAAGCGAAAGAATATTTTGACTTGCTGATGCAGAATCGAGCGGACTTTTGGCGTCGATTGGTAACTGTTGGTGAAACTTGGATCCACTATTACAAACCAGAAAACAGAATGAGTGCCCGACTATAGACTGAAGCTGGCACGAGTGCTCCGAGGTGGCCGAGGGAGGCTCGATGGGTCAGAAAGGTTATGGCATTGGTTTTCTGGGATTGTCATGGCATACTCTTCGTGGACTACCTCGAAAAAGGAAAAACCATCAACAACGAGTATAACTGTGTATTATTGGAGCGATTGAAGTCCGAAATCGCTGCAAATCGGCATTTGTTTTTGCAAGACAATGCACCGGCGCACAAGAGCATCGCAACCACAGCTAAAATCAATGACTTACGGCTCCAATTGCTATCACATCAACCGCATTCACTCGGACTATTATCTCTTCCCAAACCTCAAAAGATGGCTCATCAATAAAAAATTCAGCTCACGCGGGAAAATCATCGACGCCACGGAGGAGTATTTTGCAGACCGGATCAGACGGGATCAAGAAGTTGCAAAATCGCTAGAATAAGTGTATCAAACTAAAAGGGGACTATATTGAATAAAAAGAAAAAAAAAACATTTAAAAAACAAATTTTTTTCATTCCCAAGGAGGTTACTTACTTACTTACTTACTTCTTATGAGATAATGCCGCCGAATCGATTACATTCAATTGACGTTTATCTTTGTTTTTTGATTTTTGGAGGATATGTGGTTCCAGCAGCAGGATGCAACTCGCCGAACAGCGCGAGACAAATTCGAATTGTTGAAGACATAATTCGGTAATGTATGCAAACAAACCAACCACACACCTTAAACGACCTGGAGGACCATTTGACACGAAATTGCTGAATTATCGACAAAATTATGCAAAAAAACCATCAAAAATTGGGTGCAAGATATGCACTCATCCAAACCATTTCGTGGAGGAAAAAATAAAAATTTCCTTGGTAAAAGACGTATCTGGTGCGTCTTATAAAAACCCATGTATATTATAAATTAAAATTTTTTCATTTTGTTAAAATTAAATACAGGAGTTATATTTAATATCAAATCAATTAGGACTTCAGTTGTATGTACACACAAGTAGCTATACATTGTGCAATCTGCAAAACCTACAAACGCTATTAAATTGCAATAAATCGATAACAATCCCAAACGTTTGCTCAACGAATATCAAACCTATTCTGCTCTCGCCAAAAATATCTACACAGTAATGTCAAAATTGATTGCCACAATTGTTTTATATAAAAAAAAAAAATCAAATGAGTTCCAATATATGGTATTCCATTTTATCATTTTATTTAGATTGGGAAAGTTAAACGCTCAAAACCGGAACTCTGTAATTTTTTCTATGCCACATTCAAATCGTAAACAGAAACATTTTGGACGTTGCTTTAATTAAAAGGATTATGTACATATATACTCGTATGTACATTTGTTTGAAATGCAGCTGCATAAAAAGTATCAACATATGGTGTGTTATGCTAAGATCACTTTAGGTAGCTTTGGCGAAAATGATATTTTAAGCTGACGAATTCACTCACACTTATTATTTTTTCCGCCACTGTATATCCGAGCAAAAGGTAATCGAATCTATTGAAAACACTGAATCCGAGCTATAAATCTTTTAATGGATACTTGTTTTTTATTGATTTATTTCTATATATTGTATTTAAATTCACCATTCATTTCGAGTTGTTCGATTCGACGATTCGAAGTACATTCATAAACGAATGCATCACCGTATCCATAAAACATATGGTACTCGTACGTAATTGCAACCGTACACACGAATCTGCACAGTGATGAATGCACATGAAAATGTCAGATCTTTATCAATCCAAACAGCAATTTTTTGGTTTTTTTTTTTGAGATACCATACGAAACATGTTTTTGTTTTTGTGAGAAAACAAAAGAGCTCTGTCTCAGTTGCATATCATGAATCGGTTGCAAAATTCATAGATATGGAAAAATAAAAAAATAAATAAAGGCACTAGCGAAACTTCGAAAGGCTAAGCGTTTTACATACTAGGTGGGGTGAAAAGTGACCTCCTCCGTTTTTTTTTTTATTTTATTTAATATAGTCCCCTTTGAGTTTGATGCACTTATTCCAGCGATTTTACAATTACTTGATCCCGTCCAAAAAGTAGTTTTCCGAAAGGTCTGCAAAATACTCCTCCGTCGCGTCGATGATTTCCTCGCGTGAGCTGAATTTTTAATTGATGAGCCATCTTTTAAGGTTTGGGAAGAGATAATAGTCCGAGGGAGCCAAATCGGGTGAATACGGTGGATGCGACAGCAATTGAAAGTAATTGATTTTAGCCGTGGTTGCGATGCACTTATGCGCCGGTGCATTGTCTTGCAAAAACAAAAATTTTTTTGCTTCATGTGAGGCCGTTTTGCAGCAATTTCGGCCTTCAATCGCTCCAATAATGCACAGTTATACTTGCTGTTGATGGTTTTTCCTTTTTCGAGGTAGTCGACGAAGAGTATGCCGTGACAATTCCAGAAAACCGACGGCATAACCTTTTCGACCCATCGAGCCCCCCTCGACCGCTTCGGAGCACTCGTGCCGGCTTCAGTCCATTGCCGGGCATTCATTCTGTTCTCTAGTGTTCAACAGTTATCAATCGACGCCAAAAGTCTGCCCGATTCCGCATCAGCAAGTCCAAACACTCTTTCGAAGTGCTCACGCGTTCGTGTTTTTGGTCAGAAGTGACCAAATATGGCATGTGCGATCAGTACTAATCTTTATGGTAACTGCTAGCTAGCGCACTTTCCGGTCAGCCAACACCATTTCATGTATTTTTTTGAAATTGTCCTCTGTAAGCGCATCAGAAGGCCTGCCGCTGCGGACTTGATCGGTAGTGGAGTTTATCCAACTTTTCTTTTGTTTCCTTCGCCGTTTTGCCTCTCAAAAAATAAAGTTTTATGAGAGAACGAAAATCTTTTTTGTCCATACTCAACATGATGCCAAACACGTCAACAACAATCAGCTGTCAAAACAAAACTAAATACATTATCGCACTGAAATTTGGCACATCCGCCTAAATATGAACAGACTTCAAGGCAGTCTGCTGCAGTAGCAGCGCATTCTGGCCGTCAAGGAGGTTACTTTTCACTCCACGTAGTAGTTCCCGCAACATTGAGGGCTTTCGTAAAATTCCTCCGACATTGTTCCGTATTATGCGAGTAGTTACATCAGTTCTAGGAATAAACGTATTTTGGTACATAACGATGTTAGTTATTCAATATGACGGTACGAGTTTCATGTTCAATGTAAAATTGTTCCTCAAATTAGACCTTAATGTCTTGATGGGTTAGACAAGAAGCGAAATACCATAGACCAAATGAACATGTGGCTTTCTGGAAGAACTTTGAAACACGCTCTTACAAATTTGGTAGACAGCAGTTGATATCTCCCATTATCTAATATGTATGCCCCAATAGAGGAGAAAGGCCTGTTTGTGAGCACTTTATGAACTTCTAAAGAAAACCTATGAGCAGTGTCCGAAGTATAATATTAAAATCGTACTTGGGGACCATAATGAAAAATTGAGAAAGGAGAGCATCTTGGTGGCACAGCCGCCATGACATCGCATCCAGAAACAGACGTTGGCCGATAGGCCTTGCAAATTGACATATTATCAACATCGCAAGCATGCGTTTGCCGCAAGCATGTGGGCCGAAAGGCCACTTGGGAGGCTCTTGATCGAAACATAACTTAATAATAATATTAAGTTCCAAAGGCCACACATTTCAATATGCCAACATTGATTCGCACAACTTTACGAATGTGGATTTGATATCCACATGCCTTTTCGTTTTTTTTTTCTGTCAGAATAGAACAATTAGACAAAGAATTTATACTCCTTGTTTGCTGAATTTTCTCCATCCTTCGTAGAAAGTGGAATAAACGCATCAGTAATAAAGTGCCTACATCATCCGCATCCGAGTGCCTCCAGCCTGATGAGCGACTATAGGCCGGACACTCACATATAAAATGTACTGTGGTCGCATTTGTGTCGCAAGATATTGTGTCACTTATGCTTTTGTGCTTAGTAACAGCTAAGTGTCACGTTATGACGCAAGCAAATAGAGAACATTTTTTTTTTCGGCTTAGGGAATTGGATAATTGGAAAAGGATAATTGGAAGAAGAAGTCTCTGACCTCTATGAGAAATCGGAAAGAATATGTTTGGTTTGCCAACATTCTGGAAATTTATGTCATTTGCAGTTATAATCACATGAACTATATATCAGTGAAAGACCTTAACAAAAACGAAGGGAGTAACGCAAGTGAGATTTGATGGATCAGACAAACCAGCTCTCTCCCAATAAAGAGAACAATCTCTGTTTTGAAGGGAATTCGTAGCTCATTTCTGCTGCAGCAGTCCTCAATCATTTCTAGAGCTAGTAACACTTTATAGCAGATATTATCAGTATGTTCGCAGTCAGAGTTGTATTCACCAGCAACGTTCTGAACCGCAAAACAAGCAGCTAAAGCGTATGTATTTCAGCTGGTCTATTTATTTTTGGTTACAGTGAAATAATATAGCTACGTAGTTTTTGATATTGGGCAGGTAAAATAACATATTACCCCGAAAAGTTTATTCACACAAGTAATGTACCCGCCACTCAGATCATGAACCCATCGGAACCCATTACGGAGGCAAATCGCGGTTTTGAGGCTTGGCTTAATCAAAAAATAAAAAGGTCGTGCGATATAGAACCTTAAATGGAATAAATTCACAAGACTAGACGGACTTACTGCCGAGTTTTTCAAGCTTGGAGGAAATAAGCAATATAAACTTTGGGAGAAATCGTAAGCGGCAAGTATCAGCTCATCTGTAAAATTCGATCAAAGGGATGTATTCCGACAGATAGAAACTCTATACGGTCAATGAAATGCAAAAGAGAGGAGATCTTCTGACCGGTAGCAGCAGCTACAGGACATGATATTACTTAATATCGCACATAAGATCCTTTTCGTATTATGTGAACATCTAAAACCGATCATCCCTAACCTCGTCCACTTTCGACCAAATATTCAATATGTGATAAATCTTGGAGAAGACTCAGTGATACTTAATCGATACACAACAATTCAATATATAGAGGTATGATTGGTCTTGGCATCCCCGCCCAACTCATTTGGTTGTGCAAAATGTCAATGAACGACACCTGTTGGTCTATTAATGTCGAACCAAACATTATCAAATCTTTTGGTGTTAAAATAGGCATAATCCTGTTCAAACTCTCGCATTTGCAGATGACATTGAAATGATTGCGAGAGATTAGCTGTATGTTAGTGAAGTATTTTTAAGTATTGGAGCAGTAGCAGCAGAAATGAATTTGCCTATCAAAGTAAAACAAAATATGTGCAGTCATCGAAATTGTAAATTTTTTGTATAATGTTGTTGTCAGAAATAACCTTTGCCAACCGCTATTTCTATGGACTAATAATGAAGTTGAAAAGCCATATCTCGCACAGCAAATAAGCATTATAAATACAAAATTCTCGTTAATCCTGTTTTATTGTATTGCGCAGATACATATGGTATATGGACACTCCCAAAAGCGGATAAAGGGTCTCTTATCTGCTGTGAGCGTAACATTTTCTAAGCCATCCTTGATCCTGCCTCTATTGATAGGGTGTGGAAGAAAAAATATATTGTAATGAAAAACTGTTCCTGACATACAGTGACAAAAATTTGGTCGGAGTGCTTCGCCGACCTCCGGCTGTGTCATAAAGAGTGCTGGGATTCCAATAACTCAGTTTAGAAATATCGTACCTAATCTTATTCGTAAAAATATAATTATTTTGGGTGATTTTAACATCGTTCTGACTAGCTCAAATGAAGCGTAAGGCTCAAAATACAAGGTTCTGGTTGTAGATTACATAGAAATAATTCTTTTAAATTTCTAACGCCTATATTTGAGTTCAAAATAAGTGACCACAGCCCTACAGATAAAGCTTACAGACTACAGGATCCATCTACTGCCTTTGATTTGTTTCTCAATAAATTACAATTTCTTGTCCACCTCATTAGAAAGCACAACTTCTATATCCAACCTTCAACGTTATTCTGAAACACTCACAGTTTTTGAATTCGAAGCTGTATCGGAAGTTAATGTCATAAATATCATTCGGTCACTTAAATCAGATGCCGTTGGTGAGAATGGAGTTCCTATCCGCCTTGTCCAAATGGTATTAATCCACAATCTTCGTGTAATTACTCACGCAATTATTTTTTCCGTCATCATCATCATCATCATTTCCGTCTAATTGAAAGCTGGCTTAAGTAATTCCTGTCCAGAAAAAACCTCAACCGTCTTTGGCTGTAGACTTTCAAGCCATCAGTATATTACCTTGCCTCTCAAATGTTTTGTAAAAAGTCCTTGCCAAGTAAATCTTATGTAGTCGAGGTCATCATAAGCTACTTGCTTCGGTACAGTCTGGTTTTCAAGCCAACAATAGTTGTTCTATAGCTATGGTTAAAATTCTCGATGAAATAAGGATCAGCTATGATTCGGACTTCCTCACCATACTTTGCCTCCTTGACTTTTCAAAAGTTTTCAAAAGTCAACCACTCAATTCTTTCTGAGATACTAAAAAGGTGTTTTGGTTTTAGTGAAAGTAATTACTTAAGTAATCGCTGTTAAAGGATTGTGGCTGGTGACAATTTTTCTTGTATTAGGAATATACAAGCAGGAGTACCAAAGGACTCAATTCTGAGTCCAATATTCGTTTACATATTTATTAATAACCTCCCCAAAGTTTGCTTAAACTCTAGTCTTCACTTCTATGCGGATAGTGCGCAAATATCCATACTTATCTAGGCCTAGTCTAGTTGAAGATATTGTTTGCAGATTGAATGAGTATTTATCCCCAATCTACCAATGGTTGCTACGTAATTGTTTGACCCTCAACCCAGCAAAGTCTCAGCTGATTTTGAAATCTAAAAAACTTTACAATACTGAACTACTGAAGCCTATTTACCCCAAGGACACACAATTGCAATTCGTGGAGATTGTAACCAACCTGGGTTTTAAGATAAACCCCTCCATCTCCTGTGTTAGATACATCAATTACACTGTGAGACCTTACTTGTTCCGTACACTTCATCAGAAGTGTACGCCAAACTTGACTCCATATCTCAGCATAAACTTACTGTGGCATTCAACGATATGGTAAGGTTTGTGTATGGGCTTCGTCGACACGACCACATATCCAATTATAATACAAATATCCTTGGTTGTAAGCTCCAGCAGTTCTTCAGTTCGCTCGTTCGCCTAGAACATACAGCCTTATAACTCCATCCTCGAACTATTTGAACTTCTCGCGCCTTTTCTTCATCTTTTCTACCACAATGGAATTCTCTGCTCTTATTAAAATACAACAACAGGCTATTTCTTTTTCTTTACTATTCCCCTCCTCCACACTATCCATTCTTTTATATTCCTTTCCTGATTTCTGTATCTTTTAATGTTAAATATAAATACTAAACTAATCTTGTATATTATCCATAATTTTAAGTACTATAAAACACTAAGTCTTATTCGTACATTCTTAATTGTATAAATTGGATTGAATTGAATTGATTTGAATTGCATTTATTTCGTGCAAGTATAAAAATTAAAAAGAGTAACAAATTGAAACCCCTTAAGCAGTGGATGGATGATGCTCTGATTAATAAAATCAGGCTGAAAAAACTTTTGTCTAAGCGTGTAAAAAAACATCCCTGCAATTCTAGGTTGAAAAGGTATTACTATATGATAAGGTTGTCAAGAGGTGAAAACGGAAATACTTTACATCTTCAAAGAGATAACTTTTATGTTAAAAAGTAAGCCCAAAATATTGGTAATTCCAAAAATGGATGGCAGGTAGTCAACCAAATCCTGAAGAAAACCAGACCTAACGCCGATGTCGAATACACTTTTTATAATGCGATTATATCTGAGCGTTTTGAAGTTGCCACTGTGTTTTATGACTATTTTTCCAATGTATCAAGACTATTCAGAGCTTCTTAAAAATATATCATTCTGATTGTCTAGTTGGTAGCACTCTTACTCATGACCTTTTCCAAAGACAAAGCTTTTTCTTTGAATTTTGTTCACCATTTGAAGTACACTTACATACAGATGCTTTAAGATCTAATTCAACTTTATGTGATGAAATTACAAGTAACATTTTGAAAAGCATATCTTTTCTTGTTTCAGATGTCTTATGTCATATTTTCAATTTAAGTATACAAAAGGGTATCTTTCCTGAATAATTAAAAACAGCTGTTGTTATCCCACTACACAAGAAATGTGATACTATGTCTCGTAAATAATTACCGCCCAATGTCCCTTTTATCAGTTTTTTTCTAAAATCTTCGAAAAGGTGGTCAAATCAAGAATGCTGTCCTTCTTAAATAAAATATGTTTCTTCAGTGATTCGCATCTGCAAATACACTGCAGATGCCTTGTTAAAGTTGTGCGGAGAAATATACATAGAGCAGTCTAAATGAATCTGATACCCCGGCTGCTCTATTTATTGACATCACTAAAGCTTTTGACATGGTGGACCATAAAATATTGTTTAAAAGATTTTATAACGCAGGTTTCAGAGGTTTTATCCATGAATAATTTTACTTCTTATCCGGAAAATCGTAGTCAGAGAGTTTGAGTGCTAAAATTCTCATCACAATAGGTGTTCCACAAGGCTCTGTGGTGGGTCCTATTCTTTTTAGAATATTTATAGATGTAAACCATGATTTTAAAATAAAGTACTGTGGAGATGGTCCAAACTTCATAAATTTACTTTGTATTACACTTTTTTTTTTTAATAATTCTTTTTGACCTTTTGAATAACCATTATATAGCTTATAGCAACGTCTGCAAATTATAAAAATTTTCTACAGATATTTAGAGTCGATGACTGCAACTTTAAGAGCGTTAACTCCAATTTTCGGTCATTGTTCTCACCCTAGTCGACAGGCAATAACAGGTTTAGTACAAAAATTTGAGTCTACATATTCGTTGTGTGATGTTGCCTTATCAGTGAGACAAGGGGTTGGTCGAAGTGTCGAAAATATCGCTGCCGTTCAGACGTCCGTAGCAAACGATCGAAATCAGTCAATTCCACGGCGTTCTCAAGAATTGGGCATCGCTCAGACCACATTATGGAGTGATCAAGCTGACTCAAGAATTGAAGCCGATGGACCATTTGAAGTGACGTACGTTCTCCGATTGGGTTCTGGAGAAGATGCGCCAAGATGATGAATTTCATCGCAAAATCATCTTCAGTGACGAAGCTCATTTTTGGCTCAATGGGTTCGTCAATAAGCAAAATATGCGTTATTGGGGAAAACTCACATGTGCTTCAAGAATCACCACTTCATCCACAAAAAATAAATGTTTGGTGCGGTTTGCATGCCGGCGGTGTTATTGGGCCATATTTTTTCGTCGACGATAACTTCATGTTGCTGTGAATTGTCAGCGTTATCGCGCTGGACTTGGAAGACATGTAGTTTCAACAGGATGGTGCCACAAGCCACACAGAACACGTTACAATCGATTTATTGAAGAGTAAGTCGATTGGCTGCCTCGTTCGTGCGATCTAACGCCACTTGACTATTTTCTGTGGGGCTACGTAAGTCATTGGTATATGCCAACACACCGACGACGTTGGAAGAGCTCAGAGTCAACATTGAACGCAGCGGCCGTTTCGGCCGAAATGTGTGGCCGAGTCGTTGAAAATTGGGTCCAACGAATCGACCGCTACAAACGTGCGAGCGGTGGCCATATGAACGAATAAGAGTTCCATTCAAAAATGTTTTAATTGTACTTCAAGCCAATAATAAAGTTTTTGAAATATCTCAAATGGTTTGCCTTTTATTTAAAAAAAAGTTTGTCAAGTCGTTATAAGAAAACCCTATATATAAATAAAAAATAAAAAAAAAAAACTTGCAGGTTGAAGAAGGTCTCAACCAACGCAGGCTGCATAGCTAGGGGTAGTTAACTATTGATCTAGAATGAGCGGAGAGGTTAGTCCTTATGTCCATGATGTAGCTGTCTGTGTGCCTGAATACGGTATGCATACTTGGTCGTAAGCTATGATTGTTGCATGGTAGATGGATATAAATGAGCCCTCAGTCACTCCTCACAATACCAGAGAAATATCAGAGTGCCATTGTGGCCACTCCTTTGGACTAACTATATTGCGTTAAAAACTAGTAGGGTGCTTTCGGTCGGGAACTCTTGGCACAACATGGTTATTGTGACTGAAGGAGGGTTATTTGGATTAATCTTCACATCAACATTATCTACCCGGGTAGATATTTGAATTTCCTTTTTCCAATGTTTCCGCGATTCGATTGACTCAGTGACTTATTTTTTTGTAGCTTTGAGAATATGCTAAAAAAAAATTATTCAGGGAATGTTCCTTCATGTTTTTTTTTTTTTTTTTTTAACTTTTGACTTTTAAGTGCACGAACAGTATCTACCAAGGTAGATACAGTATTTTTCGTGCATTTTGTATTGAGATTTCAGTAGTTTGGTACTGAGATATCATGGAACGGCGAATTAGATAAAGAAAATATTTATTCGTATATAAATATGTTATGTATGTATACAAACATTCCTGAAAAAAGATTTAATTCCTGAAGTCATACGAGAAATAAAAAAATTGATTTATCTGTTGCATTTTAAAAATTCATGTCTCAATGTTCACATTTTGTCTGGTTCAGACTGTGTTGTACGTGTAGGTCGCTTTTCTTTATTTAGTTGGTAACACATATAGTATACACCCTTTTGTCGTAAGCGACCACTGGAATCTCGATCATCGGTGTCATCTGGAATAAACGTCTCATCAGCAAAATATAATCGAATGACCTTAAATACGCTCCATAGCACTTCGTATAGCAATTATACCTGTTACTCTAGGATTTTTTGCTCTCTTTTTAATAAGAGGGATACACAAGTTCTCCCTTAATCTCTCCAAGAAGTGACGTATCCGACTTTGTTGTACAGCTGCTGTGAGTTGTGGATTATTTGTAGAGTAAATTATGTAACCCATAAGCACTGCTGTACCCAAAAAATTATAAAACAAAGCCAACAGCCAACATATGTCTTCCTTTTCGTTGTGTACTGGCTCAACATTTTGTCCATGGTGTCCACTCCATCTTAAGTACGATTGTAGCAGTGGATTATATCAGGTTTAGGTTTTGATCCGGAAACGGACTAACTATGGTGAAATGTTGAGAGTAAGACTACTGACTTGTCTTTCAGCAGCATTGTCTTTTCACCAGCATTTACGTAATAGCGTTTATTCTTCTTTAGAGTGCGCACAACTGATATTTTTCAACCAACTAGTTCATTAGCCAATGAAAGGGTTGTTACAAAATTGTTCATGGTCACATTTCTACTAGAATTTTTGTATGGAGCAACCAGCTGATTTACAATTCTCTCGCCTTGTTTCACATCTCTCACACCACATACCTTCCCAGTGTATATTTGTCCATTTAGGAGGTACTATGTTGCGGAATCACAAGCCCACAAAAGTTTGATCCCATACTTGGCTGGCTTAGACGGCATATATTGGGTGTGTCCAATGTATCGGAATAATTGCTCATCTAATGTGATTGACTCAGATGGCCAGAAATTGTGCTTTAGGTTGGCATTGCTCAAGTCAAAGATATCTGCAATATGAGCCGCTTTGTCAGTGGCTATCCGAGCTGCACTTGTAACATCTGAATTAAGCCGAATGAACCTGGAAATGAATTTGAAGCGCATAACTGACATTAATGCTTTATAAAGCAGAAAAGCATTCTTTTTCCGCAGTTTATTCAATCTTTCAAAATTGGATTTATGGCAGCCCATGACTAGCAAAATACCTAAATAACCCGGAAATTCTTCCTGATTTAGAAATTCCCATTTCAGTGGGGTTTTTTCGGGATTTTGAACATTCCATTTACTATTTTCACTTCTAGTTTTTCTGTTCGTGTGCCAGCAAATGATGTCTTGAATTGATTGCTAATGATACAAAAAAAGGTATCTATATCTGCTAGGTTTTTGGTAGCTGGATTTGATCCCACATATAAACTGTCTCGAAAAATTTTATGTGCCGCTTCACGATGGAGATTTAGTAGAGTCTTTTACTACTTGTTTTCATCCTTCCCAACTCAGAAATTACCTAAAACTTCACTTGCATCTTCTTCTTCAGGATCATGTGCTTCGATGTTCTCGTTTTTAACTTCACCTCCCAATCTCTGTTCTTCATTCGACTCAGATCCCCTGTCATCAATCAGCTTTTCTTCCAGATTATTCCGTTCAACATTACTACTACCGGTTGCCTCTGCAGTCAAAAATTTTTCATCGGACTCACCATCTGCAACAACTTCTTCTAAATTCGACTCCGAGTCGGAGCTGATTTCTTGCAACGTCTTGCAAAATATCGTTGTCGTTCATCAAATGGCAATCTATCAGCAAAATTATTACTCAAAGTATTATAAGTCATTAATTAATTAATATTATTCAAATCTGGAAACAGCTGACGATGAAAGGTATTCAAAATCATTTCCTATATTCTGCATTTTTGAATAAAATTTAACAAAACGCCAAAATATCTCAACATTGCATGGTTTCAACTTTGCGAAAATATTAAATATCTACTCAGATTCGATTTGCAAGACTTCGCTTTGAGCGAAATACCATATTTTCTTGGGTGGATAACTATGGATTACCATGAGTTGTGCGAAATGCACTCAACACCTTAAAGTAAGCAAATTTGCAAGATTTAAATGAAAACGTAGAATATTAAAAAGAAAAAGGAAAGAACAACCCGTAACCTAAGATGCAACTCATACAAAATATATGAGATCATTTTTAATCTATCCCGGTAGATACTGTTTGCGTAAGTAAATTAAAATTGCTGTTAATGTGAAGGTTAACCCGGTTAAGTTAAGACCAATTCTATTGTGTGGATCAATGGTTGGGCAAAATAAGCTTTCTTGCAAAACATCGCTGCTGCTGTCATAGCGGCTGTCATTGGAGTTCGGATAATTTTGCAATCGGATATTGTATTGAATCTCTGATTGCATAAAGAATACGGAGCCAACTTTACTTGTATTTAAGATTGGATCTAGCCATGAAAGGAATGAAGTTGAATATTTATAAATAGTTTAAAGATTCATTAAGTGTGTAGTGCTGGGACTTTCAATAATTTTTAAATTCACACAAACATCTGTAGGGACAACCAAGGTTCGCTGAAAGCCAATTCAGTTCAAGAATATAGTATAAGGCTCCCTCAAACGGATTAGCATCTGGCTGAATTCATTTCATTTGCTCTGGATCTAAAATTACTGGGAAAATGGTGTCTATGAAAATGAAATCACCGTAAAACTTGGTGGCACGAGTCAAAAAAGTCAATCCCAGAAATTGAAGAGGGGAATTGGGTTTCTGATGGGTGCTGGAAACGAAGTAAGCGCTTTCTGGCGATTTTAAAAAGTCATCGATATTATTGTTGTCTCTCAGCAGGAAAGACTGTTAGGTATTCACTGATGCTTTTGTTATACGAAATACAATATTTAAATGTGATCACTTCTGAGGAGTGCGAATAAAAGATTAGCTCAAGTTGCGTGTTCTTCATGCAAACATGCATAAAAATATATAAATATGTGAAAACACATATGTATATAGTTGACAAGCTAAAGATCTATTTACTGTGCTAGTTCGTAATTTTTTAGTTTAGATAGCCTTCAAATGCCAGCAACTTTATACGCTAAGACACTAAGGGACATCAAATGTTCAGGTTATGGTTTAAATTGGAAAAACTTTTTCAAACGTGGTCAGCTTAATTTGCAAGACTGTGTTGACAAAAATCTCCTGATGGACAGATTTTAGTGCATGAACCATACAGAAGATTTTTCAATAACATATTACATCAATCCCTGCATTGAGCTTAATATTAATAATTTAATCCGATCTCAATAGTTGTTCTCTTTTATTCGTTTTTATATGCAATAATTGCGATGAAAAGCAAACATCTTTTTCCGTTGAATTACATTTATTTATGATGAAAACCCTTTCTTTTTTAAAAAAAAAAGAACAAAATCAAAATAAGGAGAATACACCCCCATGTGTGGTACGTAAAATTAAACACGATGGGCTTTTACCCTCTCAACACTACTCACGAATAACCTGAATGCAATCTTACTGTCCTGCATAATGTTTTAAATGGATGACATAGGAATACACAAACATACATGTGTATGGTATATCCTTTTGTAGCCTGTGAAACAGGCTATAGAGGAAATGAGACTGCGACCTACTAGGTTGTGGTTTTCACCTTAATCACTTCCAGGCTCACCATCCACTTGCCTGGGCAAACAAGTTTAACCTTCAGGGGTGGATTTTCAGGTTAATGTGATTAAAAATTGTCGCATGTGTGCACCTGGATAGTGAATTTTCTCCGTACGAGTGCAACTATGTAGATCCTGTAAGGAAACCTTTAGTCCCGGTCGATATACCGGGTTCAAGCATAATCATCCTGACATTTTATTTGCTTTTTTTTTTCTCGCAAAAATTAAAATTTAGGCTGATGAGCTCTACTTGTACGAGCATCCTTGCTAATGAATAGATACACACAGTTATTTTTGGATTTGTTTTTTTTGTTGTATTTTTTTGTTTTGTTTTGAGTTTCTATACACACACTGTTCTCGCATAAGTATTTTGCTAAAAAAAAAATAATTGTTAATTACACTGTGATTTCATGCAATGGATCCTTAGGCTTTTACCTTTAGTTACCTTCCAAGCAAACCATGATCCACCACAAAATTGGCTTCGGATATTTGGGGGAAATTACATTTTCCTCGTCACATGTATTTCGTTTTGAATAATCCATCGTTCAATTTGTGTAACGCGGATTACTGTAATTAGAAAACGCATTTGAAAGGATAAATAATAAATAAAACCAGAAGGTTGTAATTTGTAAAAAGCTCCCTTCGGCCAAATGCTGCCAAATGGACCCAACATTCGATGGAATGTGATTGTGCGGTCTGGTAAAAAGGCGGATTCAATTATTTGAATTAACATGCGTTGTGGCAGCAGCCCCCAAATCCCTTTGGATAAAATACTTATGTGATACCTGTTATGGGGATTAAATCATTTTACCAACGAATGACTGATTTTGGATGACATGATTGAATTAGAATTTGAGAGATGGTCATAAGCCCCTACATGCTTGTATTTTTTCGTTTACGCAGATGGGCTTTAAATATGCAATAAGGGTGCATTTGTCCACAGTCCCCAAAGAAAAAAAATTTGACATCAATTGAGAGGTTTGCTAAAAGTTTTGCAATCAGTTAAAGCTTCAGGTTCAGATGTCTTCCACCTCAAAACTCTATAGGTGTTTAGTTTTCAAGTTTCCTTGACTGGGGCATTGTTACCAATCGAATTCATGATATGATATGTACATAAATTTATTGATATATGTACAAAGTAGGGTTCCAAATCGGTTAAGATCTCTGCCAGATAATGTGCCTTCTGTAATCGGCTTCCAATTCGAATATTCGGAATAAATTGATGTGTAAACCTGACTAGGTATTCCTTTTGACCGAGACTCATTATTTTTCTATGGCTTGAACTAGGGCGCTGCTCTGAAAAACCTATCCAGCCATAAGTAAAGTAAGTTTATGTTAATCAAAGGTATAATGAATATGCCATCACAAAGGAATCAAACACAAAAATGGGCCCATTGCGATCGCTGTGGAACCAGTTGAATTTGTTTTCAAATGGCAAAAACATAGACAATCTCCCTGGTGAAGCACCCAATTTCCTTGCAAAAGCCAAGAAAGCCTTTGAAGTCCATCCTCGCATTCACACAGTATATTCAGTTCTCCACTTGATTGGAGATTACCTCAGAATCTGCAAATATCCGTATCTGACAATTTGAGCCTCTTTGCGTGTTGTCGCAGGAGACAATGGCTTGTCAGGATTCCTATTGCTGTCCTAAGCTTATCCCTGTTTAATTTTATTTCCTTTCTAGATCTGTTGCCATCAAAAAGCGGCCAGAGAGCCTAGGATATCCTGTGTCCTTCGAGACTTGACCACCTTAGTTAAGAAGTCTTTGTGATTTTTTCTTCGATAGTGCTTCTCACTATGTAGAGGGGTGGTTTTATGTTGGCAACCACACTATTTCTTGCAAAACGCTTGATCACTTATTTAATATCGCAGTATCCTGGCACCCAGCACAGTCTTACCTGGCTCTGACTGCATAGCCCTGCCCCTGACTGTATCAGACTTAATGTTGGCTGATTCCATTGGATTGAGTGCGTCCTGGATATCAATGTAGATAGTGATATCTCTTTCAGATACCGATCTCATCTGCATTAGCTCAGCCGCCATAAAAATAGCCAGAACCTCTGATTGGAAAATACTGCTTGCGTCTGGTAGTCTTATAGACATACTTAGTTCTGAATCTTCTGAAAAGATACCAGCAATTGTTCTTTTCTCCGTTTTCGATCCGTTTGTGAAAATTACAATTTCATTTGATTTTATTACTGCATTTTTTTCCCAGTTCTCCCTCTTCGGATATATTACATCATACGGGATGTCAAAGTCGCCCAAGGAAGGAATTTTATCTGTAAGAATTGGATTGCCTAGCAGTAGCTCTGCTAGGAACCCTGACATATCCGAAACTACTGCTCTTAAAGAAGGTTACCTAGATTAGTAAGTCATATCGTCCTGTTGCCAGTGAATTTTTTGATCTGTAAATCAAATGGTGTTAGGTGCAGGAAGGTGTTTAATGCCATTCTTTGAACCGGCGCTAATTTTTTGTAAACTGTTTTCCTGTTTGTTGCTAGTGCGCCGTATGTATGGGTCTTACCACCAACGTATACAGCCAGTACACCATAGCAAGTTTATAGTCCCAAATGTTTTATACTGTTCTCTTTCAAATAAAAAACTTTTTTCTAGCCACACTTACTTACTTAGTGAGGCACCTCTAAGGTTCTGGATGGACCAGAGCCTTTTTAGCTAGCGCAGTTTTTTGCCACCAGCCTCCAATTTCACACACGAAGTGGTGGACTTACCATCACAAGCAGATTTGCATACAGCTGCATGGGCTCTCCAAGGCTTATCATACGCCAACAGCAACTTTGTATTTGACTTTCTAGACTAACTCTAAAAATAAGATTATGATTCAATAGCACTCCTAGATGAGTAAATCTGCTAGAAATCCTTCTGCTAAAAATCTTGCTGAAAGAGGCCTTAAACCCTTTTCATTGCTTTCCCAAGCACTGAGCTGAGTATCCCTCTCATTTCGGAGACGTTGTTAGATTTTATAGAATTCGCTGATGCCAGTGACTATTTTTATTCGTGGCATATATGACCAGGTAGGGGCATTTAAGTGCCGCTGTTGTGCTGCTTTTCATACTGGTTTTTACAATATTTAATGCACTTCTCCGTAAGTTATATTGTAGTGGTTGGTAGGTTTAATATACGTCGTTCTTAAAATTCCTAATATGAAGTATATTTTTCTTGTTGTTTTCTTGCATACCACAGCTGACGAATCTGCATTCTAAGATATGCCTCTCTCATTTTATTAATTTAAATAATTTTTCCAGTACCTCGGTGTTCCTCTGATTCTTCTTTGTTTTTTATAGAATGAATCCCCGTTGACCTCTCAGCTTGATGATCTGAAAAAATAGCAGTCATTACTACTTGCATAAAAGTCATAAACCTGTTCTTCGAACTTTCTCGGTATGGCTTCGCTGGCGAATGTTAGGTTGATTAAAAATACCTGTATACGCCAAGCTAATTGCAAATCGCCTCCAGAGATGTTTTACCTTTGGGCTTGTTCCTCGCAGTAACTAATTCTACCTACAGACCTACTACGATACTATAGCAATGAACGTCCAGTCTATGCTGGAATTGTGCCAAGTATTGATTTTGGTTGATTTTAGCGAGGAAGTGGCCCATAACACATGCTTTCTAAATGAAGTCATCCCACTTTTTTGGTTTGTAGTGAATTTTCATAAGTTCATATCATACATAAGGGTTCATTTCATAGCTGCCTGAGTGAGCAGACCTTATGCTATCTCGCTGCTATTAAGATACATTTCATTGTTTTTTAAATGCATCGCGTATCGTGCCTTTAATAGAGGCGCATCTCTAATATCCAGTAGCTTGATTGTTACCTCCTTCACTATTTCTGTCCCATATCATGACACAGACTTTCGTCACGCAGTGCATTTCTTGGCTATATAACCGTTGCCTACAACGTGTCCATTGGTGATATAGGTTACGGGTAAATGCCAACAATTTACAATACTTTTAGAATTTGTATAACATCTGTAGTTCGGCGTGGTCCTCAAATGGTTATGCCTTCAGTGGTTATTTCTCACTTCAGTTCTGATGCGATGTCTGAACAACTATAAAATATGCTAACTTTACGGGTATTAGATATGCTTAACTGAATTATCAAGTAAACAAGCCACATCATTTTAGCATATTGCTTTTCTAGATGGACTAACGTTCAACATAATAATTACATGCACAACAGTTATAGTATAACATCACTGTGTTTTCGAAGACCTTGTTTTTTGCGCAAATTTCATGGCACCTTGCGTTCTTTTGGTTCAGAAATAATTTAACGGCATACCATTGGTTTATTCATGATAAATTCAATGTCCTTCAATGTAATGCAAAAAGTGGTAATACCAATTATTCATGCAATGTCTATGAAGTGAACAATGACATTTATACCCTTGCCGATCTTTTTTAAGGAATAACCCAGTCACATTGACACTGAAATGCTGTTTTTATCCAAAGAACACTCTCAGTTAAATGTAAGTCTGGCTATGAAAATCCTTGATGATGGAATTTTGAATGCTTTTTAGCGTCACCAGTAGGTAGTTTCCGTCAACAAACTTGCAGAGAAAATCACTCCGTAGAGAATATTTATCGAACTCTCTCTCAGCAAGAATAGAATTGATCAAGTTACAATGTTCGTCTTCCTCTTGAACTTGGCGAATTCTGCAAAGAATTTCGGACTCGATATTAAGTAAGGATACCAATTTAGAGTATCCGCATGCTACATCGCTTCTGCTAGCTTGTGGTTGACAGTTCCCACTTTAGTTCTTTTCCCCGCATGGTATTGTATAACGGCTGGCAGTCGGTATAGATTTGGAATTTCTTATCCAAAATATAAAATCGTACTTTCTCCAATTTCAAGCCACTTTACGAGTACAATTTTCAAAAAATTTGAGATTGTAACTTCTACACACCTTAAAACTGATAAAGAAAATAGAAAGCAACTTGGTATTATCACTTTTCTACAGAAGAGAGGCTCCTAGATTAGTTTTGCTGGAATTCACGTGTTTCTCTAGATGGGTTAAACAGCTTCACCACAAGTTCGCTACATAACTTCTCCCTGATGATGTTGAATGACCCTTGCTCTTTTTTGGTCCAGTGAAATTCTTTGTTTCTTCTGATTAAATCAAAAGATTGACCAGCAATGAATTTTCGGAAAAATTCGAGAAAAGACTGCACGTCCTTCACTGTTTTCGGACGAAGACTACCAGATACTGCCCGTGGCCGAATGGGTCGTCAGCTTTAATAAACACAGTGAGCTACGTGCTATTCTCAGCTAAGTCGATATGGAAAAATCCATTACCTAGATCCAGCGTAGTGAATATCCGAACATCGTAAAGATCTTCCGGCAATTCCTTGATGACAGATAGTGGGTATTCATCCTTTACCATTTTAGCATTGAGGCGCCAGAACAAATTTGAATTGCTTGATTTACTTTATCGAAGCACTCACCTGCTTCGCAATAAGTTATTTCTCAGCGGAAGCGAAACACCGGGGCTTTGATACAATGGCTTTTCGTTATCTAAGAAGATTTTTAAATTAATACAGGACTTTTCAGGCGTCGCAGATAATAATCATTTAATAGGCGCTTCACAGCCAATCGAGCGCACTTCAGGGTTCTCTAACTGCAGCAAACTATCAAATTCGGGATCTTCTGTAACCTGTGAAACAGTCACCAAAATCGCATTTGCCTGCATTGCGGTTTTCTGTGGCCTCATCTGGTTACTTTCGTCCGCCTACCTACCGTCACCTACTCATCTCTCCTTTGCTTAAATGGATGTACATTTTTCATCACCTAGAAAGACAGCAACTTGTTCTCGGTCTCAGGATGGACTTGTGTTGATTGAGCCTAAGGCTTACTTCCTGGAATGTACAATGCCATTAATCCAAATGCTCGAACTTCGAATGGAATTGTTCTCGGCTACATTCTGAACAGATTCACGTGCAGAGGTGGCGTCTCTACCAGTGTCGAGCAGAGCTGAATAAGGGCTCTCACCGAGTACAACTTCGACCACTGGGTCTCCATACGAAATCACCCCTTTTACGCTAACCTACCATCTAGCGCGTTTGTTTTATTTCAGCTCAACATATTCGTTGAGAATATACGTCACCAAACTCTCGTCATCGACATTTCCTTGGGCGGCTAGTTGCTTCATCATACATCTGTATTCGAGAAATGTATTGTCGTTACGTTTTTTTCTGCCTTTCAAAGCTTGATGAATGCGGATAGTCGTGAGGGGAATGGCGCAATATGAAATTCGCTAATGAGAGAAGTTTGCCCCCCTAATTGCAAACAGTAGCAGCATCATTAACGTTTTTCAGCCAGATTTAAATGTTTTCTCCCCGCTTTACCTTTTATGTTTTTTAGAGACTTGTCGACGTCTCTAAAAGGGGTAAAATTATTTACTGTTCTTGAAATTATTTTAACAATCTCTCCTCTAGAAATTCTCAAGTCTTCCTTTGACCAATAAGAGTACTTAACGCTATTATTGTTTACAGGGAATTTTAATTATCTTGTTGGGAGCTTATCGAAATTTTCCATTAAACGAAAATCATGTCCTGGAAAACAGATTTTTTTTTTTGGTTTTGTTTTTTTTATCTTAATTTATGGATGCCCGTGCTTAGAACGAGGATCCCACTTCCTGAAACCATTTCTTATGAGTTCAACAAAAAAAAAAAAAAAAACCCGGATTACTATTAAAAAAAAAAAGGTTTTATAGAAATTATGACATTGACGAAAAAAAAAAAAAAAGATTGATGATGAAAAAAGAGCAAAAATGATTTCCTTTACTATGACTTCGCGCAACTGATCAACTTGACTTTCCTTTTTTACTGAGTCTTCTCTTTTCTTAACAATTAACTTTTTTTTTCTTTGTTTACATTTTTTTTTTGTCTTTTCTTTTCAACAATTTGAACCTTCTGATAATTTTTTTTTTTTTTAATTTACTTTTCCTAAATTCAAAATTATACTACATACCATATACATTATGCTGCGTAAGCACTTGCTATTATTTTTGTGATAATGAATATAAAAACCTTAATATTTATTATTTTCGAAGCTCAAACTTTTTCTTTACATTTGTTTGTACATATATCCATTGCATGTAATTCAAAATCCTTGATGTTTAATATTTTAATCATAAAGTTCATAATTGAAGCATTTGTTCACTTACATAACACATACTTACAAATATTGGTATTTTTGCAGCTAGAGTACTTCTTTGTAAACAACATTTGCTGCTATAATATTCGGTGTTTGGTGACAATAGATGCAAATTTTCCTGCTTATTTACTCGTAAGCAGTCCACGTTAATTTGTCCATGAGAAAAGCATTGTTTATTCAAATCAACGTCCGTAAATTTAGTAGTTTGACCTTGAGCCTTATTGTCAATGCAAAGCATAGTTTTATTGGAAGTTGTAGTCTTTTAAAAAGAAATTCACAGTTTGAAGTTATCATCGTTATTCTTGGAATAAATACATTTTCACCTGTGCCTGGTCGTGTTATAATAGTAGCTAAGATTACATTAGGTCTCACATCTTTAACCCTGATAGTCCTGCTAGATTTGTAGAATATAAAAATTCTGTTGGAAAGTGTAAAGAGTCATCAGTATTTAAAACGATATCAATGGATTTATAAATTCGTACGTCACCATTAATCTTGCTTAGTTATTTCATTTGAACGCACAATCATATTTTGGTGCAAGAATAGCTATTTCTCTGAACCAAGAAGAAGTCTTGCTGTTTGTATGTTGAACAGAAGGATATATGCAGTCCACTAATTCATTGATGTTGCTTGTAATTCTACCTTCTGGTACTGCTTCATTTTCGATTTGTACAAGCATATCATGCAAATGAACTCGCATATTCTTTGAAAGATTCATTTTTCCAACAAATTGCCATATTGCAGATTTCTTCAAGAAGGCGTTTATTTCGTCAGATCGAGTACCTCGAGGTACAACTGGCGATGTTTGATGGAAGTTACCTGCTAGTAATATAGTTACACCGCCAAATGGCGCATTAGTTGACCTTAAATCCTTTAAAGTTCTATCAAAAGCTTCTAATGACTTTTTTTTGCGTTATAGTACAATCATACCAAACAATTAGAAAAAAATTTTGTAACAATTTTGCAACTGCACTTAAAAATATTACAAACTGCACTACTAATGTTCGCACACTGACTGGTAATTTAAAGGCTCCCATTTCGTGAGTCGCTGCAATGCAAGAAGATGCTACCGCTATTGCAACCTTTCCAGTAGATCTAACTTTTGCTGAAATTAAATTAACTATAAAGATTTTTTCCGTTCCTCCCGGAGCATCCAAAAAATATATTTTGTTCACATTATGTTCGATACTAATTAGAATGTTATTGAACACTACTTTTTGCTCCACAGTCAAGTACTGTTTGCATTTATCTACTTCTTGCAGTAGCTCCTCTTTGTTGTATGACGTTTCTTTAATAAATTCCATATCACAACACATGGGCTGAAAAGTCCGTTTCTCAGAGAGGGCACCACTTGAATTAAATCCATACCATTTTCAGTTAGTACCAACCTTCAAAAGACACGTGCATAAATTTGACAGCTTTCGAACGATTAGTTCTCGAGATATAGCGTTTTGAGTGAAGCAACTTTTGTTATTGTGAAAAAAAAAAAAAAAAAAAAAAATGGATTCAAAGCAATTTCGTGTGTTGATTTATCATTGCTTTTTGATGGGAAAAAATGCAGCCGATGCAAAGAAATGGCTTGATAGGTGTTACCTGGACTCTGCACTAGCCGAACGAATGATTCGCAAGTGGATTGAAAAATTTAAAAGTCGTCATACAAACACCGAAGATGATGCACGCAGTGGACGTCCAAAAGAGGCTGTTTCAGATGAAAACATCAAAAAAGTCCACAAAATGATTACGAATGACCGTAAAGTGAAGTTGATCGAGATAGCTGAGGCTCTCAAGATATCAAAAGAGCGTGTTGGATATATCATACACGAATATTTGGACATGCGAAAGCTCTGTTCAAAGTGGGTGCCGCGTTTGCTCACAGTTGACCAAAAACAATAACGTGTTGATGATTCAGAAGAGTCTTTAAAGCTGTTCAACCGCAATAAAGCCGAATTTTTGCGTCGGTATGTGACAATGGATGAAACTTGGCTCCATCACTTCACACCAGAGTCAAGTCGATAGTCAGCCGAGTGGTGAGCAGGCGACGAACCTCGTTATGGCATCCGTATTTTAGGATACACATGGAATAATTTTCATCGACTATCTCCAAGAGGGGCAGACTATCAACAGCGACTATTACATTGCGTTGTTGGAGCGTTTGAAGGACGAAATCTCAGAAAAACTGTTTCATCAAGACAATGAACCGTGTCACAACTCGATAAAAACGATGGCAAAATTGAATGAATTCGGCTACGAATTGCTTCCCCACCCACCGCATTCTCCAGATTTGGCACCCAGCGACTATTTCCTGTTCAAAGACCTCAAAAGAATGCTCACCGGAAAGAGATTTAAGACCGATGAAGAAGTAATCGCCGAAACAGAGGCCCATTTTGAGGCTAACCAGAAATTGTACTACAAAACTGATATCGAAAGATTGAAAAATCGTTTCAATCAGTGTATCGCCCTCGAAGGCAACTATTGTGTTATTAATTATGTTATGTATTAAGAGTGCAACTGAGTTCTCTGTTTTTCAATAGATGGCTCCAGTAGTAAGTGCTGGTCGATATTTACATATACAAAACGTAATGAACCAAGCTTAGACATATGATTTTGTTTTGGCGTCATCACTTTTGGTTGTGAGAAAATGCCTGATTTTGTACCAAGTAATCGTAATTTGCGAGAGGTGGTGATTTTCCTCTTTCATTTCTGAGATGCTGCTCTAAGTTAAGCAACGTGCCGTGATTAATTCCGGTGCTTCAAAGACGGTGATTTCGATGTCGACGACCGTCCGCGTGAAGGTAGGCCAAAATCCTTTGACGACGATGAATTGGGGGCATTGCTCGATGAGGATCCGTGCCAAACGCATGAACAACTCGGTGTGTGCGACAGATCATTGCACAGGGTCTTAAGAACCGAACTGCAGACAACTCAATATAACATCCAATTAAGGCTAGATTTAAAGCCAGTAGACACTCAACAATGTATTATTAGCGAACAGCTTGATCGTTTACAACAAGTGGTTTTATGTGGTGTTTTACCTCAATAAAAGTTATTGGGCTGTTTTTTTTTTTCAAAGAATATGCCGCCAATACTATTATACAAAATATACAAATATATGGGGCTATGAATAAAATTGTAAGGACATGATTATTTGTTCTATACTGATGTTATCCTTTCTTAAACCAGCGCAACTTAAGGCTTTGAGCAAAACTGTGAGTGTGCAGGGAAAAAGTGAAAGCTCTGTTCAAGGTGGGTGCCGCGTTTGCTCACAGTGTTTACAGCTGTTCAACCGCAATAAAGCCGAATTTTTGCATCGGTATGTGACAATGGATGAAACTTGACTTCATCACTTCACATCAGAGTCAAGTCGGCAGTCAGCTGAGTGACGAGCAGGCGACAAACCTCGTCCAAAACGACCAAAATCTCAACAGTCGGCTGGCAAGGTTATGGCATCCGTATTTTGGGATACACATGGAATAATTTTCATCGACTATCTCCAAAAGGGGCAGACTATCAACAGCGACTATAACATTGCGTTGTTGGAGCGTTTGAAGGACGAAATCGCAGAAAAATGGCCACATTTAAAGAAAAAGAAAGTGCTGTTTCATCAACACAATGCACCGTGTCACAAGTCGATGAAAATGATGGCAAAATTGAATGAATCCGGCTTCGAATTGCTTGCCCACCCACCGCTTTCTCCAGATTTGGCCCCCAGCGACTATTTTCTGTTCGCGGACCTTAAAAGAATGCTCGCCGGAAAAAGATTTAAGACCGATGAAGAAGTAATCGCCGAAATAGGGGCCTATTTTGAGGCCAAACTGAAATCGTATTACAAAACTGGTATCGAAAGATTGAAATATCGCCCTCGAAGGCAACTATATTGATAAATAAAGTTGAATTTTGAAAAAATTTTGTGTTTTACTATAAAACTATAAACTTTTCAGCCCATGTGTTATTATGTATCATCATTAGCACAATCAGTTGGCAGAGGCAGTCTAAAATTGCTTATAGTTTTAATTCTTATTGATTGTACGATTCGCTCAAGAAGCATAAGAGCTTCATTTTAAATGCTGTCGTTTTAATCAACATCTGCATATACATTCCGCATGCGAATTAGTATGTCTTGAGCAAAACTATTTCTGAACTCCTGTCAAAGCCTTAGAGATTCAAAGACATGACATCCATTTCAATGTGTATCATCTTCTATCATTCCTAGAGCCTTGCAAGTAGATTTGTAGATGCATTGAGATACTCAGTTTACCATTTTTAAGCTGGAAAATAATGCAGCATGCAAATATGAAAACCGTCTAAATTGTTAGGATGTACCCGGGTGTATTCGTATATATATTTGTATAACGTATATATTCGGATAACTACTCACATTCTCGCCTTGTTTTGGACTTTGGAACTGTTTCATGTATAGTTCATTGGTATTTCATTGTATAGGAGAGTTCTAGCAAAATCATCCTCTTTGCAAAGTTAAAAAAAGCTGTTAAAGTAGTTTCACGCGGTGCAACAATTATGTCCTGAACATTTTCCTGATCCCTTCGGTTTATTTATAGGTGAATCGCAAGGTAGATGACAGTAGGCGAGTTCTCGTGAATATTAAATGAATATTAAAATTCGCCACACTGCTTCCGAGATACTAATATAGGGTGATTCATCGTGAGGTTTGACTTTCAATAGGCTTTTTTTTACACATCACGCATAACTCCTATCAAACTGTTTTGTGAAGAGACTCACTGCACGTAGTGAAGAGACTAAAGCAGCTGTAGCTAAGAGCGTACGCGAAGACCGTGACGAATCAATTCGTCGTCGTTCTCATAAGCTTGACTTGACGTATTTTACGTGAGGATCTCTACTTAAAAGCGTACAAAATTCAACTTGTGCAAGAATTAAAGAAAAGCGATTGTCATATTTTCAGTGAATGGGCTCTGGAAAAACTTACTGAAAATCCGGTGTTTTATTGTGAAATTTTGTTCAGTGATGAAGCCCATTTCTGGCTCACTGGATACGTTAATAAACAAAATTGCCGAAGAGTACCATTACATCCATTAAAAACAACGGTATGTTCTGGCTTATGGGCTGGTGGAATTATTGGTCCATATTTCTTCGATAATGAGGCAAATCAGAATGTTACCGTCAATGGTAAGCATTATCGCGCCATGTTAATGAACAATGTGCTTCCTGAAATTCAAGCACATGGTCTCGGTGTGCTCTGGTTTCAACAAGACGGCGCTAAAAGCCATACAGCGCGTGATCAATTGACTTGTAGAGAAATCATTTTGGTGACCACTTAATTTCACGTTTTGCTACTGTAAATTGGCCGCCTAAATTGTGCGATATCACACCTTTGGACTATATTCTCTGGGGATATGTAAAGTCTCAGGTCTTCAAAAATAAGCAAGCTACCATTGACGCTTTGGAAGCCAACATTACTCGAGTCGGCCAAAATTGTACCTTCCGAATGGACCACCTCAGACGTAGTTGTGGCCAACAATAATATGATATCATTTTCAAAAAGTAAATGCCATAAATTGTTCTTTTAACCGATAGTAAAAATTTTAAGTTCACTTACAAATTTAAGTGTTTTATTTTACATTATAAATCGAACCTCACGATGAGTCACTCTATATATCGTCCACTTCGATACATTTCTATTTTGTCCTGTCGATTTTGTAAGAAAAACGTCGCTTGATCACTTCCTTTATTAACATACTTGCAGACGTATTTGATTGACTTAACTGAACTGCATATTTAAAAAAAACCGGATTATACGGGACAACTCAATGATTAATTATAATAACATTTTGTTTGCCCACTATCTACCCATTATCTCCTGTTACAGTTTGCTCCATAAAAGATTTTGGATATCTTGTGGTGCACATTTTAGAGCTGATACAGGGTGACGTTGGGTTAAGAGTACCGCAAGGACTATTATTTATATTATTATTATTATTATTTATTACGATATTGTGCAATTTTCTGTGTATTTCAGCATATATCGTGGAATCAATGTAATTGCTATGAATCTTTTCTGAAAGCCAGAGTAGCAAATGTACGTGGGGGAGACCTCTCTTTGGCCACACAATGCTTTACATATAACAAAGATACTTTCCAAAAATATTCTCTTTGGTTAAGAGGTTCATAAGCTTCTTCACTTTTCCATGAAAGACCCTGGCAAATGATATTGTTATTTCCGGCCATTTGCTGTTGCACGTCATAGTAATGCACTCTACAGATAATCTACGCGAATCTGTTGAAGTTTGAGGAAACAAATCAGCGGTTCCTATAACAGCTAAAAGTCTTGCAAGCAGAAAATTCCGACCTTAAATTGAGAGTTAATGTTTTGGAGAGGAAGCTCAAATAGCTACAACAGCATCTTTTCAGCAATTCAATCGAAATTGTGGGTGTGTCAAACATAACTAAATCCAACGCTGTTATGACGGCAAAAAATGTTCACGAATGCTTTGTCTATTGATGTTTCTGACAACGAAATAGAACATTGCTATGTGAAAAAAATAAAAACAAAATCGTCTGTACTGAAATCAATCATATGCTTAAGATTTGTCAGCCTAACGACGAAACAACGAATAATGTGCATAACGAGAAACAATAGAAATAAACTGAACACACATTCTTCTAGAAACGAAAACCAGATTGAATCAGATGGCAGCAGCAGCATCAGAAAACGAGTTAATACAGGAATATGGTATACATTAACGATTCTCTCACGAAATTCACCTAAGCTGTATACTTGAAGACTGAAGAGGCGATGAAGTAGAAAAGCGGCAAATATAACTGGTTCAATATTAACTTAATTCTAATTAGAAAGGAAGAAGCGGGAAAAGTCATCTCAATCAAAGCTTTCAATGACTTTGCATTTATTAAATGCAGTAGACTCTACTTTGTGTAGGGTTTTCTAATAATGACTTGACAAAAGGCAAACCATTTGAGATATTTCAAAAACTTTATTATTGACTTGAAGTACAATCAAAACATTTATGAATGGAACTCGACTTCGTTCATATGGCCACCGAGGGCACGTTTGCAACGGTCGATTCGTTGGACCCAATTTTTAACCCAATTTTTCCAATTCGGGCCCAAAATAATCGGTGATCATGGCGCGATAACGCTGAACATTCACAGTAACGTGACGATCGTTATCGTCGACGAAAAAATATGGCCCAATAACGCCGCCGTCATGCAAACAAACAGTTATTTTTTGTGGATGAAGTGATGATTCATGAAGCACATGTGGGTTTTCACCAGACCAATAACGCATATTTTGCTTATTGACCAACCCATTGAGCCAAAAATGAGGTTCGTCACTGAAGATGATTTTGCGATGAAATTCATCATCTTGGCGCATCTTCTGCAGAACCCAATCGGAGAACGTACGTCGCTTCAAATGGTCCATCGGCTTCAATTTTTAAGTCAGCTTGATATTGTTTGGGTGTAAACCAAGATCTATACGCAAAATACGCCATAATGTGGTCTGAACGATGCCCAATTCTTGAGAACGCCGTGGAATTTACTGATTTCGATCATTTGCTACGGACGTCTGAACGGCAGCGATATTTTCGACACTTCGATCAACTTGTTGTGTCACTGACACGGCAACACTACACAACGAATACGTAGACTCAAACTTTTGCACTAAACTTGTTATTGCCTGTCTACAAGGGCGAGAATTACGACCAAAAATTGGAGTTAACGCTTTTTAAGTTGCAGTCACCGACTCCGAATAAATGTAGAAAATTTTTATAATTTGCAGACGTTGTTCGTTAGTGTACTTTACCGTGATAAGAATGTTGAGTTTACTGAATAAATTGACAGTGATAGTTTGATGATTAGTGAAAGAGTGCGTTCACAAATTAAATTCAAAGTTGTCAAGTCCCTATTGGAAAACCCTATATTTACATTTCTATGAATCTGCAAGATGATTTCATCGATGACTTTTCTTCTCCTACTTTACATATTGCTTGCCTTGAAAATATTTTCTTAAATCGTTCCTTTTGAAATGATAAATAGTTTATTGTTCCAAAACGTCAGAAGTTTAAGAGAAAATTTATCAGTCCTTGTCACATATCCGATTTCTTTTGCTTGTAATACATGGGCTGAAAAGTTGTGAGTGAAGCAACTTTTGTTATTGTGAAGAAAATGGATTCAAAGCAATTTCGTGCTTTTTGATGGGAAAAAATACAGCCGATGCAAAGAAATGGCTTGATAAGTGTTACCCGGACTCTGCACCAGCCGAACGAATCATTCGCAAGTGGATTGAAAAATTTAGAAGTGGTCATATAAGCACCGAAGATGATCCACGCAGTGGACGTCCAAAAGAGGCTGTTTCAGATGAAAACATCAAAAAAGTCCACAAAATAATTACGAATGACCGTAAAGTTAAGTTGATCGAGATAGCTGAGGCTCTGAAGATATCAAAAGAGCGTGTTGGATATATACACAAATATTTGAACATGCGAAAGCTCTGTTCAAAGTGGGTGCCGCATTTGCTCACAGTATCAAAAACAACAACGTGTTGATGATTCAGAGGATTGTTTAAAGTTGTTCAACCGCAATAAAGCCAGAGTCAAGTCAGCAGTCAGCTGAATGGCGAGCAGACGACGAACCTCGTCCAAAACGATCAAAAACTCAACAGTCGGTTGGCAAGTTTATGGCATCCGTATTTTGGGATACACATGGAATAATTTTCATCGACTATCTGCAAAAGGGGCAGACTATCAACAGCGACTATTACATTGCGTTGTTGGAACGTTCGAAGGACGAAATTGCAGAAAAACGGCCGCATTTGAAGAAAAAGAAACTGCTGTTTCATCAAGACAATGCAATGTGTCACAAGTCGATGAAAACGATAGCAAAATTTAATGAATTCGGCTACGAATTGCTTCCCCACCCACGGGGCATAATGTCATAATGCCGCGTCTAAGCTGGTTTCTGATATCCAATGGAACAAATCCAAGAAACAGTGCACGGGTGCCTGCCTGATTGATTTGGGGAAGGCTTTCCATACTGTATGGTTAGAGGGACTCTTCTACAAGTTGAACAGACTGGGCATTAGTAAGCCACTGCTATATATTCTTTTCAATATGCTCAAAGATAGACTGTTCATCGTGAAAAATGGCGATGTGACTTCTATTGGTACATTCAACACTAAAAACGGTCTGCAACAAGGTGCGGTCGATTCATCAATTCTTTTCAACATTTACACAAGTGATCTGATAGGTTTACTTCACCATGCCATAGCGTACGCAGACGACTTAATCGCGTACAGATCAGGTCCAAAAATCAAGGTTATAAACATTCTTTTGCAGTGTGACTTCGATAAAATTAAACAATATTGCGACGACTGGAAGTTGAAGATCAACTTTCAGAAGTCGGAAACCATTCTGTTTAGGAATAGGACCTCTACGGATACCAGAAAGAATTGGCAAAAGTTTCCGATCGTGGGACAACACGGGCAGCTACTTGCTTGTCGAAATGTAGTCAGATACCTTGGGATTTGGCTAGATCAATATCTACAATATATTTTAACAAACATATAGACGTTACTCTGGCCAGAACCAAAGGTGCTTTTGCCATTACAAAGAGACTGTTTTATAACAGGCAACTCGATGAGAGGGTAAAGGTGATCTGCTACATGGCCCTTATCCGGCCTATGCTTGTATTTGGTTGTCCCGTGTGGTTCAACGTGAGTCCAAGTCTTTTGGAAAAGATTCGGGTGTTCGAGAGGGCTTGCCTTAGGGCTTGCCTTCGCCTATACAGAACACCAGATTCTGAGTACATAAAATTCTATCGCAATGAGGTCTTGTACAATAGGGGCTTACTACCCCAATTATATGTATCACGAGAGAATTCGCTTTGACGGCTTTATTCCTCCAGAAGCGGCGTTCCTTTACCTCGACATGAAAGGTCTGATCCAGGATAGATTAGCGGTGCCGTTTATCTTCCATGTCGCTCAAACAGCTGCGAAGAGACGACTTAACTACGATAGAGACGTCGCACACGGCAGTGCGGAGCATCTCCGGTTCAGTAGGGCGGTAAAGGATCGTAACATGAGTATGTTGCTCGGCACCAACAATTTTGGTGGCTTTTTGAAGGAGCGGAATCTACGTCGTCGAATTCCAGGGTCGGCAGCCTAATTTTCTAGCCGTGGACGACTTACATAGATTTAGGTAGGATTAGTATAGTTTTAAGGGGGAAAAAATGTATATGTATATATATATACAAAAACAAAAATAACAAAAAAAAAATTATAGAACAACAAAGAGATAGGTAACCTTCGGGTAACTTCTTCTCACAAAAAAAAAAATAAATAATAATACCCAAATGATAAGATAATTTTAAGAAGCTTAAGTACCCTAAGTAGATTAAGAATAGTGTTAAGGTACAATAGTTTTTAAGTTTTAGTTTTAAGTTTTAAAAGATGATAAAAAAATAAGTCAATTTACTAAGTTTTTGTAACAAATTTATTTTCTTAGTTTTAATTCTGTTTAATACAAAATAATGTCAAAATCAAACGTCGAAAGACAAATTTTAATTGTTAGGTTTAACTTAGAGAGCATGCGGACACTAAGTAAGTAAGTTAGAATAAAATAATTTTAAGTTAATTAAGCTAATTTTTAAGCGTTTTTTTTTTGTATAGTTTGTAAGAGTTATTAAATAACTATTATTAAATTAAATTAAATAAAAATAAAATAAAAATTAAATTAAATAAAAATGCATATTAAATGAAATGAAAAAATGCTTCCCCACCCACCGGATTCTCCAGGTTTGGCCCCCAGCGACTATTTCCTGTTCGCAGACCTCAAAAGAATGCTCGCCGGAAAGAGATTTAAGACCGATGAAGAAGAAATCGCCGAAACAGAGGCCTATTTTGAGGTTAAACCGAAACGTACTACAAAACTGGTATCGAAAGATTGAAAAATCGTTTCAATCAGTGTATCGCCCTCGAAGGCAACTATATTGATAAATAAATTTTTACTATAAAACGGCACTGAGTTTTCAATCCATGTGTTATACCTGATTTAGTTTTCGTGTCCGAAATTTGGATATACGATTTTGAAAAAACTGATTACTTTATATCTACTGGGGTTTGCCTATTTTGCTAAAACAAATGAAAATTACGCTGCGGGAGGAGTTGGTTGTTTTGTGAAAAAAGATGTCACGTTTGTCGATTTTTTGAGTGTGTCCGTAGAAGTAAATCGTCTATAGGCTCCATATATTTAGTGTGTTATCATTTAAAAGTGAATACTCAGAACTTCAATCAATCAGAAAACTTGATCATTACTGGTGATTTTAATATTAATAGCGTGGATAGTAAAGAAACTATATCCAACTATGTATACGTTCTTGCCTCTCATGGTCTAGTTTCTTATATTAACGTGCCCACTAGACCTTCCTCAGGATGATATCTAGACCATATCTATGCACGTTTTAGAAATGTTGAATCGAAGTGTGAAAAATGTGTCTCTGATTTAAAATTTACTGATCATGCTATGAAAGCTCTTTTATTAACTAACTCGAAAATAAAAGTTAATACATGTTCTAATTGTTGTTCCTTATATCTGTATAATAGAATAATGGTAAGAAGACTTAAACCTTGGATCTCTTGTCCTTACTGAACAAAGTTTTAACAAAAAAAAATAGACTTTATATTAAGTGCAATAAACAACCAAATAACGTAGACTTATTAAACAAATATAAGAAAATATGTGACGAACTAAAAAAAGAGATTCCAATTTGCCGTGATATATATTACTGTGCTTTATTTAATTTAGCAAAGGAAAGGAATGGAAAATTTTTAATGGCTTACTTAACAAATCTGCTTCTTTGAAAAAACCTACAGTTTTATGTATTGACAAATCCGACGTTATTGCTTAAGCTTTCAATAACAATTTGTTAATGTTGCCTCGAGTCTGCAACCGAGTTCTGTTCAATTTATGTGTTCCACCTGTCCGTCTGTTTGTGACACTGCAGAACCATTGCTTAGCAATACCTTTGTGCTTAATCCCATAATTGCTATTGAAATTTGAAAAGTGATTGGTACTTTACCGAATTCATAGTCATGTGGAGCTGATGGTATTTTAAACTTTACAATCAAACAAATTGCATGTTTCATAGTTGATGCATTGTCTCATATTTATAATCGTTGTGTGTTTGAAGGGGTCTTTCCAGCTGAGCTTAAATGTGCTGATGTCATACCGTTACTTAAAAAAGGTTCTGCCACAGAAATCGGTAATTACAGGCCCATTTCACTTCTTCCGGTTTTTGGAAAAAAAACCTTTGAAAAGCTCATGAAAAATAGGATAATGAGTTTTTCAATTTTGCTCTATTTGGTTTTTAAAAAGGCAAATCGACGGAAGATGCGTTATTGAATTTTTGTTCGTAAAGTATGGCAGACCTTGATGCCTAAAAATGCACCGCGGGCTTATTCATTAATATTGATATGTTCAACCACAATATCTTGCTAAATAAGCTGTATAATGCTGGATTTCGAGGAATTATACTTGATCGGCTTAGATTGTATCTAAAAAATAGGTCCAAAGTGTTTTAATTGACAAAATAAGGAGTGAAAAAATGTTTTTCGATGTGGTTGTTCCTCAGGGTTCTGTTTTAGGTCCTATTCTATTCTTGGTGTGTTTAAATTCACTATTTGCTCTTCAATTTAAAGACTCACCCATTGTATTTGCCGATGACATTGGTTTCAACAGTCCTTTGGATGTAATTACCGATGTATATAATATAACCTTAATTTATTAAGGCTCTGTTTTGCTAAGTCCAGTCCAGTTATAAGCTCAAAAACTAAAATAATGGTTTTTGGCTTATCTACCTTCTACAATTGGGGTACAAATGTGTACTTTCACTTGCCTGAGTGAAACTGCAATTGTAACTCCAGTTTTTCCTGTCCGACTTTTTGTTATAATGTAGCTTGTGGTAATAAATGTTTTTTAATCGAGAATGTTGACAACTTTAAGTATTTGGGGCTCTACCTGAATTGCAGAAGGTGTATATCGAAATAAATTACAATCTTTGTTGACTCTACAAAAATATGTTCTTAGAAAAATGTTTCGTAAATCTAGTAGATATTCCAGCTTTTCTTTATTCCGCAATCTAAATATTCTTCCTGTTCGTCATTTGTGCTGTTTTAAAGAATTAAAAATGTTTTTTATGAGGTCTAGTAACCATAATTTTCGTTTGATTATAATCTTTGTGGAAACCTTTTCTATACCAAATTTCCGTATTACTTCCTTCCGTCACTTCTTCTCTGTCTTCAATTTTCGGCTATTTAATAAACTCCCTCGTTCAACAAGGGTTTGTTTCAATATCCCACTTGTTTTTAACAAAAGTAAAAAAATTGTCTCTTTGAATATACTCGTAATTACTCTGAAATTGAATCCCTAATTTTTTGGTTTTGGTATAAAATGTTGTTTTTATTTTCCTTTCCTCCTTTTGTTCTCTATAAAACTCAATTTATCTCACTTGAATAAATTATGTCTATATTTCTTTTGAGGATCACCCCACCCAAAATTTGTTCATTATGATCTTAAGCTCATTAAAGTGGCATTCTACATTATTTTTTACTTTAAAAAATTGAATGTCATGAAGTTTTCTTATTCTTAACCCATATTATACCAGCGCCCCATTTAACGTGCGGTTCTGAAACTCAGCTTGTATAAAATACAGATTTGCAAAACGGTAACCTTTATCTCTTTAAGAAACTTCGTGCGGTTTGCTAAGAGATGGCGTAACTTATATTATTCCATTGGAACATTCATTTGATGCGTAAACAACAAAAAAAAATTTTTCACTCAAATATGTCGAACTTTGTGCCTGAAAAAGTGTTTTTGCGGGGAGTTTTTCTTCATTAATTTAATATGAAGAAAACTGCTGCCGAAAGTCATCGTATTTTGGTGAAAGTTTATGGTGAACATGCGCTAGTTGAGCGAACGTGTTAAAAGTGGTTTGCACGATTTAAAAGTGGTGATTTTGGCTTGGAAGACGATGAACGTCCTGGGGAGCCAAAAAAGTTTGAAGATGAAGAACTGGAAGCATTACTCTATGAAGATTGTTGCCAAACACAGGAAGAGTTCGCAAAATCTTTGGATGTCACTCAAGCAGGTATTTTAAAACGTTTAAAAGCAGCTGGATATATTCAAAAGCAAGGAAATTGGGTTCCACATGAACTCAAGCCGAGAGACGTCGAAAGGCGGTTTTGCATGTCCGAAATGCTGCTGGAACGCCACAAAAGGAAGTCATTTTTGCATCTGATTGTTACTGGTGATAAAAAATGGATTCATTACGACAACCACAAGCGCAAAAAATCATATGTGAAATCCGGCCAACCAGCCAAATCAACGCAAAGCTGAATATCCATGGCGCGAAGGTAATTCTCTGTATTTGGTGGGATCAGGTGGGTGTGCTGTATTATGAGCTGCCAAAAACCGGGTGAAGCCATCAATGGACAACGCTACCGAACACAATTAATCCGTTTGAAGAGAGGCCCCACGTTGCTATTCCGGTTAAGAACTATTTGGAAAACAGTGGATGGGAAGTCTTACCCCACCCGCCTTATAGCCCAGACCTTGCCCCTTCTGACTATCATTTGTTCCGGTCGACGCAGAACTCCCTCACTGAAATACGGTTCACATCAGAGCAGAATATCAAAAATTGACTTGATTCATTCTTCGCTGCCAAGCCGGCGCAGTTCTTTTGGGATAGGATCCACAAATTTCCAGAAAGATGGGAAAAAGTCATAGCTTCAGATGGGCAATACTTTTAATAATACTATTGTACATGTTTTTCTTAAATAAACGTTCAAATTTTGAAAAAAAAAAACGAATTAAGTTATATACCCAATACCTTGGGATAATATGGGCTAATTTCTGAAATGTTTATATATTTTAAATTATTTTGTACAATGAATTATGAGAAAAATAAATCAATCAAACCTAGTAATCTAATTTAAAAAAAAAAAAAAAACAAAAACAAAAGATCAGGACAACCATAATCTCTTACGTAGGTTATTGCATTTTAAATCCTTTCGTGCATATATCGAAGACTCCCGATTACAGTGGAAGGTAACATATACAGCTTACCAATGTTCGAAATATGTATATAGCTCTCTGCTCTAAGTTTCTACTGATTAAGCCGAATATAGGCAAGACTTTCCGTTTCAATTTTTGCATACATATCAACCCAATACTGGTTAGTGAATTGTCCGAAACGATGGACTGCATTGAATGCATTTTTCCTTACCATTATCCGATAAGCATATAAATTCAGAATATTTCAATCCAATCCAGATATCCTTAGTAATAATTCGATATTACCTTAATCTTTTTTTATTAGTTTGAATCTGAATTCAAGCTTCACTTGTTTATAAGATAGATGTATGGCTTAAGGTGGTTGAAAAATAATAAAAACTAATTAATTTAAATTAAAATTAAAACACCTATGTAAGTATAAGTATAGGTTCTATTTAGGAGATTCCAAAAATTATTTGTAATTCAAAGAAAGTTGACATATCAAAAATCAGTCAACAGAATATATATAATACACCGGAAGTTCAAATCGGTTAGACTTCATTTCATTTTGCCTACCTCCATTTCTGTGAGGGTTAATTGTGGTCTCTATGAGATTCAAATGTCCATCGTTAATAACTAGAGCACTAGGGATCTAAAAATAGTTACTACCCTTCTTGTATCGTGCATCAAAAAAAAAAAAAAAAAAAAAAAATCCTTTCCAATGTCACTTCAACCACAACATAAAAATATGAAAACAAATACAAGTAGAACAACCCCTCTTAACTGATACTCTAAAAGCAATATTTGCAAATTCCTTCTTTCGAGGACGAATATCTAATCCTTTAGAAAATTGATAGTTCCATATCAAACGGAGTTTTCGGCCATTATTTTTTCCATGCCAATAACCCATATTTTGGATTTCCTCTGGGGGATAGAAGAAGAAATATTTCATATCTACCATCCCGAAAAACATGACACAAGAGATCGAAAATCGAACGGTTTTATGACGGATGGAGTCTATGTATCAAGATGTCAGTGACCGTGTAGCTGTTCCAAATTCTTCTCTTGCCTTGCACCAAATGTTCAATCCTTCACATTTTCAGTTTGTTTTTATGGCTCAAAACTGTTTCTGAGCGGTATAACCATACAGTGCAATGGTGCAATTCACCTAGTTACCTAAAAAAATTTTTTTTTTTTTTATTTTAGATTTTTTTGCTCCTACAGCACTACCATACTGGCTAGCTAGCTAACGTTTCGTGTGAATTATGACATTCTTAATCACCGTCATACCATTTGGTGCACAAAATAGCTATCCGAAGAATGTCATGTTTTTTAAGGCACCTACACTAGTACGGATAATGTACCATGCCATGCACAGTTATGGATCAACTGAGCACTCATGAGGATTGCAGCAAGAGTAAAAGTTTCCCGGTTTTTACAGTAACAGCTTCCTCCCAACTACAGTTGGCAGGATTCCAATTTTCTAATTAACATGGCATGCGTGGTAGCGATAGTTCTGGCTAAAAGAGCTACCACATTTTACACATTCGCCACGTTTTATATATTTATATAGTTTTTAAAAGATACCGAAAATTTTGAACTAAAAAATTGTTTAACAGACTTAAATGGAAATAGAATCATGAAAAGATGAAAGATGCTTGTCAGATGAACCTGACTTTCGGCACATAAGATGATCCATGAGTTGTGTGGTGATTGATGGGCCATTTCTATACCTCTGGCATTTAAAACGATGTTCGTAAATGTGCTCTACCGTAACTAAAATTGGAAGATGAACCTTTAAATATGCTCGTATTACTCGTCGCCAATATTATCACCAACTGTTGTTTGATCCCGTCATATGATTTACGAGGCTCTCCGAACTTGTTTCTGTCATCTGAAAAGTGTTTGCAGTAAAACACCGCATCTCACTTGTTTATATATTTCGGGCACAGCGGTGAACCTTTGTCTCTAAATGTATAAAGATATTTTCGATATCCGCATTGCCCGGCTGAAAAATGGTTTGATGATAAAAGCTGGCTTTGAAGAATGCCTTACGTGGCTAGGAAAATTGGTGCTCATGCTGCCGTTTCTTCCTTTTTTACAATTTTAGCTCCAGTCAGTTTGTGTTTCTGTTTGTGGTAGACCATCTGTATCTCATTCGCAAGGATATCAACGGCGATTATTCTGGCGATCATAGGCTGCTTCATTCGAGATGTTCGGAATTATTCGAGAGAGTGCCTTATTGCTAGCATACTCCGTGAAGTGTACCATGATTTCTTGGTTTTTGACTCGAAAGTTGTAATACTCCGCAGTCTTGTAGTTGGTTATTAGAACAGCCTTAGTCTAGTAGCTGAATAGTTTCAGATCAATACACTCTAACCAATGTAATATGCTTGGCTACGGTAACCACGGAGATGTCGTCAACGAATCACTCTTATTATTTGGGGTAAAGTTAATTGCAAAACTCCACCATACATTATGTTCTTAAGCAGAGGTCTAATGACTGACCCTTGCGAGACTCCAGAAGAAAGTAAAGAAAATTGAGGTTTGGAATGCCAATCATCCGGTGATATTAGATATGAAAACTTTTTTTGTAGCCCAATATTGAGTAGCTTTCACCTTGTAAACTTGTTAGAGTATCCATAATTTGTTTGAGATTGTGAAACCTACATCATTTCACAAAATAGTTGTTTGATAAGCTTTCATCAACTCTTTTCTTGTAAAATTGGAGGTCGTCAAAGCCATCATAAAAGCTCATTCCTCACCTTACCATTACTGTCTCTAGATTCAACCCTCTTAATCAGTTCTGATGCTTAAATTGTTTAAAAGGGATTCAAAAAACTACAACAACTATGGAACTATCGAAGGAGTCATCGATTCTTCACCCATTGAACCTCACTTTTAGTGGTGCTTTTAGTGGGGTGTGTTTTATGAAGATATATTGGCTGTACGCTAGCACACCATAGTTACGGCTCTGTTGCTTCTTCGACTGCGACTTTGCTAGCTCCATGAATATCTACATCCACATTAGTTATGAGATTTGATCCTCCAGCCGCATCACCACTAATTGTGGAGTGTAGTGCTCCTCAAGCCTTAATATTGTATGGCCTTTATTGGGGTTTCAGTTTCTGGGATTGTTATCGCCACCAATCATCATCATGTTCTAAAAGGACCGTCCGTCCCCACCCCGCAGCAACTTTCAGATGTCATGTCTGATACTGCTCCAATCTATCGTGTCTTCCCTACGGGATCCGACAAAGGTGTTCTTGATCTTTTGGTTCATCGTTAATTTTGCTACTATCCTTTGGGCCTCACCGATTTAACCTTCTCATTTTCTTATTACTCTCGAGAACAAATTTGGGTTATTTTCCGAGATCAGGGGTTGTTGTATTATCGGCTGATGGGAAGATGGCTCCGCCAGAGCTCGGTATTTCATCATAACAAAGAGGGATCGGAAATGACGATACAAGGAAAGGAAGGTCGCATTTATCGCGGGAAAAATTAGCGAAACACATCTATGAATTTATTGGATCACACAACAATGAAATTATTTTAAACTTTGCAATCGTAAGAAACCGCTGGAAACTTTGCCGAAAATCGTGGCATTTACGCCAAGAATCCGTTAGAAACGCTGCCACTTACTTATATGCTGGGTTTCACTCGAAAGTACAAGCATGCAAAAGCTACAAATATAGAAAAATTAAAACGGCCCATTGTGCGAGAAAAATATCAGAGAATAACATTGTCTTCTTCAAAGACAAAAACAGAACATGATTGTCGCATGATCGAGGAAATGGAGAGCTGTGACTTGAACATTATGTATATGGAATACTGACCAGACGATTAAAAGGACAGACCTGAACTGAGACCTATAGAAACAACTAAGAACATACATATAAAGACTTTTGCTGACTATTAAATGGTCAATAAAATGAAGCCCAGATGATATGTCAAGAATTCCGCCTATCCCACCAAAATGAAGAAAGGATAGCAATACTCTAACTTAGTCACAACAATACGCTGGATTGAGCGACCTGCCAGTGGAAAATGACTTGGTAGAGAGCATTCGGAAGTATGCCGAATAAACATCCGTAGCATTTAGCTGAATTACAAAATCTAATACCACCCCTACACTTCGCTTGATGTAGAGGCAGCGGCCTAATTAACACGGGAGAGATTGAGTGCAGATTAGTTCGTAACGTTTTGTACGTTCAAACAGGATATCTAGTGAATCAAATTCTTACTTAACAAACGAGAGATTGGTGATGTTCGAATGGCTCCATATGCTTTTAAAGCAAGCAAAGGTTGAGATTTCATTTCTGCTGGAAAGCTTAGCTTCAAATGATGCAGCTGCTTATCAGTTTCATAATCTGATCTCATCCAACTATACACGTTATTGTAGTTGACATATGCCAAAAATGTAGCTTATACTTCTGAAAACGCATGAGAATTTTTAATGTGTGTCGAAGGGAAAAGGCTCTGGCACATCAATGATCAAGGTAGCCTAATAACGTCCCGAACCTTACGGTTTCCAAATGTCAAAGCTAAAGTTATTTGTCGATATGATGTAGTTAACAGATTTAGGGCCTCTGCTTTTTACATATTTGCAAGCCCATAAATTGCATATTTATTTTTTCCACAAAATAAATAATATATTCTAGATTCATATGGGTAATTGTTACAGAAATACCATATATTAGGTGGCGAAAGGAAAATGATTATTTGAAATTTAGCCTCTACTTAGGGAGGCTAAATGTACGAAGGCATATCCTGCAACCTAAGATTTAAAAATTATATTGAATACATCACGGGTAATATATTTTGAATGAACGTTTGCATTTGGTAATTTATGCGAGGGCGATATTAACAGCTGTACGACCGCAGATACTTTGAATTCATTGAGCTACTCGCTTGTGAAGCTGCCACTGCCGCTGGCTATGAATCTCTCCTTGGTTTTGCTTGGTTTTTGGTGGAGTAAATGGTTAGGTCTATCTCTAAGGACTCATTTATTTTGGCAGAGCAACGCTTTCATATTAATTACTGCCCAATGCTCTGACGAACGGGTACAATTCCAGGGATGAATTCTGCTGCGAGATGAGAATTGAATTAAATTCATTTTCATCCTTTTTCGTGGTTAAAGCGACGGCTGTTTGGTTGGAAATGTGGTTGATGGTGGGTGAATAAGGCGTGGTAGAATCTCTTTTATTGTTGAGGTTTCTAATAGCCCAAACTGGTAGAGAAAAATGTTCCCTTAATTACTAAATTGCCATAGTGCATAAACACAGGCAATTTTAAAATACTAATAAATTTTATATGCTCTTTGTTAGTGTGTTGAAGTATCTTTTACTATGGATGTTAACTTTTGGTGTTGCTGTTATATATATATATATTTTTTTGTCTTTGTGTTGTTCTGGTTTTGAGAAAATGGTGTTCTAAATGCGAAGAAGATCTTAAGGACCATTGTGATGATTATCCGCCGTTGTGATTTTGAGGGAAATGGTACACATTTAGGAAATATGTATCGTAATCGCCTCTGAATAAAATTATTTTATTTTGAAATTCCAAAAGATACTCGTAATAATGCTAATTTTGTTGCTAATGAACCTATGCGTTATGCAGTTTATGAAAGGACCTTGGCGTTGTTTATTAACCTTTTGTTCTCTCTTCCTATTTATTTTTTTTAATTTTTATTTGTATTTCTTAAGAGGAAATTACAGTTGGATGATGGCTTTTAGTATGATGAAACAGATTGTTGAGTTATTTATTTGCTGTAAAATAAAGTGGAAAATGTTGGTGTTCCTAATTAATGCCAATAATCTGTAGTTATTAATACTCAGACGGGAGTTATCTGAGATAAATAAAGTAAACCACAATCTTGTTTTTGGTATTTAATTACACCATGCTGGCAATCAAACAGACTCTGCTTACGATAGATCAACCTTTCAAATGAAATGTAATTCCTTCATATTCATTTAATTAAAGGCAATATCCAGATAGAATTACAACAGATGATGTAATTAGACCAAAGAAATTCTCTTAAGTGTTTGGGTAAAAGTCACTCTGTGGTTTCTTGCATTAATAAGATAAAACAATTGAAAATTTTGCTAAGCAATTCTTTAAACAAAGATAATATTTCTCACTTTGCAGGTTGTTTTACCTATCAGATAAAAGGATTTTGGTGGTAAACTAACGTTAAACGGCTAAAAAATCAAGAGGCCATGTGAACAACTTTTTTGAATGGATACGTATAAACTCTTTTACCATCTTAATCCGTTTCTTATGTGGTATTTTCAGCTAACTTAGTTACTTTTTTACGTAGCGCTACAGTTCAGAGGAAAGTGGTCTCCAACTAATATGCCTTTACGTGTCGGTCGTGGTCGATGTACAGCACGTATATTTCGTCGTTGAATCTTTTCCTCCAAAACCAATCAACGCAAATGGTAGCGAACATTTTTCGAAAGATTTTTCTCTTGAAACGACTGAAAATATCTTCATCCGCATTGGGCAAACCCGATACATCAGCGCTATAAAGTAGAACAGGGATAATCAATGCGTTGTAGAAGTGAGTCACTTTTTATATTGTATTATAAGTACTAACCTCAACTTTTATAATAAGACACCGAGAAGAAGTGTCAGATATCACTCTTGCCTCCGACAACATCAAACAAATGCTAATACCACAAATGGTATCGTCTGCAAACTCATTTTCAGGCCACAGATATATCCAATTCGACCTGAGTCGCTATCTGACTGCGGATGAAGAGAGGCGGTGCTTGTTTTTTCGATTCCCATTATTTGAAATACGTGCTTAAAAATTGCTGAATCAATTTCCTCACTTGATCTAAATGCAGTTGAAGTGGGCTACAAATCGAAGAAATATATGTGTCACTAAAGCTTCTGCAACCGTCTCTGTTGTTTGGTCTGGGAGAGGAATGATTGGCTGTGGTTCAAGTAATAGTGAATTGACTTTGTGCTCCGTGCTCGATATGCACGGATTGTAGTCGAGCATGACTCTTCTTCGGATCGTACACATGATACGCAATATTGTTCGATAGCGTTTCATATCCGACCCAATAGTACCTATTTTTGCCAACGTTTTCTGAACTCCAAAAGGACCTCCCGTTGGACTGTCGTACATAGCTTTAAGAATCTATGTCTCCATCTGCAAAGTACTCCCAATATGTTATCTTAGGATAGGATAGCTTTTGGTATTCGAAAATGTCTGTATTTGCACTTATTCGCACAAGAATACATTGTTTATCCTCCAGATGGGACACAATATCGACAGCTTTATTGCTCGCATGGTGGTTGTTCCCAGACCACGGTGAAATCGAACTCCTATAACAGTTACTTTCATCGTCCCATCTGCTCTTTTGGTTCTGGTTCTGGACAGCTAAAGACATCACAGCAGCTAACAACTTTTGTCGAGTAGTACCCTCCGGGTGGCTGAAGTTCTATCTGCAGTACTCAATTACTTTTTGTTCGCCATGTTGTAACTAGTATAAAACGGATCCCCAAGCATATGAGTTCGCATCTGTGTTCACGACAAAGACATTATACTCGTTCAGCTGGATAAGAATTGGTGCTGTGGTGAGTTTTTCCTTTAAAAGGTTAAAAGCATCTTCACTGGCTGAAGTCCATACAAATTACTTTCTTTGTTCAGTCAACATCGAAAGAAGGCTTGGCAATAGTTGAAAAATCGCGGATAAAGAAACGAAAGTAGGTGCATACTATAGGCCCATAAACGACTGAACTTCGGTATTCTTGAGTATTGGCCACTAGCGGAATGCCAACACCTTCCTTGGATCAACTGTAATGCTTTCACCTGTGACAGCTAGGTCGTAGACCAGCGCAAATACCAGTTATAAATTGCAAATTAGTTCTTCAAACGCTTTTCCTTGGGCAAAAATGTCGTCAAGGTAAACCAGGCAATCTAAGAGTGAAAGATCTTGGAGGATGGCGTCTATGAGACGCAGGAATGTGGCATTGGTTAAGCCGAAGGGCATAACACTGCATTTGAATTGAATTTATGATTGGATCGATCTTATTTTGGAAGCACTATGAGGATCAATTTGGTTCGTCACAATCGATCCCAAGTATGCTTACTGGCAGGTGGAGATGGCGAAATTCTTAGGATAAAACGGCTTGCGCACTAGGACCACAGAAGAATTCCAAATGGGTTCAGGGCGGTTGTACAACTTTCTGAATCTTCAGGTTATTCAGGATTTGTTCAGTCTCCACACAAAGAGAAAAAGGCAAATTTCTGGGAGGTTGTTTGAATGGATTGCCTGGCCTGGGTAGGTGATGGACATCCGACCTGGTGTATCATTTGTGCATGCAAATACAGAATTATATTGAGAAACTAGTGAAGCTAACCTACTTTGTTGTCTATGTTTGCTGCGATTGAAAAACGTTTTAAAACTTATAATTGTGTTAATAGCTGGAATAAGTCCGTATTCTGGGGTATCCAAATGTCATCTTCCGAAGTTTTAGGCATGGTTACCCATATCGTTCCATCTTTCACTTGGCATATAAAATCTGAAGTGATCAAGTGATTTATTGGGGGCATGGCAGTTGCTGCTATTGTTCTATTTTCGAACATGGTGGTGGACAATCGTAGACGTGAATCGGTTACAACTGGTAACCTCTTAAGTCCAGATCGATTATCCGGTATAAATACTCTAAATACTCAATGCTGTATTTTAAATATTCCTCTTTAAAAATCGACTTCAAGGATTCCCTCAACGGGAGTGACGTCGCCAGTAATGGTCTGAAGTATAGTGTGCGATGTCCTCCATGCCGGGTGGGAATCAATCTACTCGAGCACTAACGGATTCAAAGTTGTTCGTGTTGCAACTTATCAAGGATGGTCAAGTATTTGATGTCGTTGATTTTAATTTAGAAGACAAGGTTGTGAGGGTTGCAGGTAGAGCGAAGCAGCTCAGTACCTGGTAGAGGGACTTCCGTTTCCACTTATTTCCCGCGCCTCCCGAATTAGTGGGTTTTTGTTTCTCGTATTGTTTTGTGAGGCTTCACTGATTCTGAAATTGATTACTATTGGACAAAGCCAGGCGTCCTCTATATGCAAAATTAATGATAAACCCTCTTTGTTTATACTTGCTTGGTACATAAGCTACGTCATCAATATCACAACTTTTAACGAACTTATAACCAGATTTGTAAATGAATTTAATTCTACCCATAGCTTCTTTTTCAATTACGCTTTTTGGGTGAACGATGGCAGTTAAATGCTGCGTTGTCATCATTAGAGCTTTTGGGTCTTTTTTTGATGCCTACCGTTCGATGCTTCATCGTTCTCGTTTCCCGAAAAAGATCTCGGCAAGAAACGGTCATCATCTAAAACAAAAACCTACTCTTATCTGCCATCGACTAAGCGACTAGGGGGTACACGTCTAGTCTCTGCGTGTGCTGCAATATTGAGGGCGGAGTATGAACTCTTTGCTGCTGTTTGACATCCAAGATGTAAATTCATCCTCGATGAATTGTGCTGGACCGATTTTGTCGCTCGCCTACTCTGAATAATCTGTAAAGCCAGTTTAACAAGACGCTGAATATCACTAGACAATTCTTACCAGGTGTACCGGTAAGCATTTTTTTTTTGTGAGAATAAAACACTAATTTTTAATCGGAAAGTAAAAAACATTTTATTCAAAGTATTGACCATTGCTAGCTACACATTTTTAGGATTCCAAGTCTGGTGAATACGGCATATGAGATAGCAGCTCCTAACCAAGTGCTTTGGTTGTATCCTGAACCAGTTTTGCTTTGTGTGCAGGTGCATTGTCATGGAGCAAAATTACCTTGCCGTGTCTTCTTGCCCATTCTGGTCGTTTTTCGATCAATCCATGATTCAAATTGATCATTTGTTGCCGGTAGCGATCTATATTAACGTGGATACATCACAACTTTCTGGTCCCACCAGACACACAGCACTGTCTTCTTGCCGAATCGATCTGGTTTTGCAGTCGAAGTTGATGGTTGCCACGGATAAACCCATGTTTAGGATTCTAAAAAGTAACAATTCGATGCAAAACTGATTTTTTATCGTGTCTTTGAAGCAAAACTTCACAAGTGGGTTTTCGGTTTTCCATCTGTATTTCATTCAATTCATGTGGCACCTATTTTCCAGACTTTTGTAACTTTCCCATAGCTTTTAAATGCTATTTACAATTTCTGCCAATTGTTTCAGACTCAAAGTGTCATCTTCATCCAATATTGTTTGCAATTCGGCGTCTTCAAAATTTTTTTGTGGTCTTCCACGTTCTTCATTTCTCACATCAAAATCGTTATCTCTGAACCGGTGAAACTATGCATTCGATGCACTCTTTTCTTTAAATGAAAACAAAAAATTAATGCTTTCCGCAAGTCATCATTTTCAGCTAATGATGACGAAAAAATAAGATGCTGTTTGCTCAATGACTTGATGTATACTAAATATGTTTAACAGGTGTCATATCAACTAAACAAAAAAAAAAAAAAAAATCAAGGCCCGTTTACAATAAACGTTCCCTATCAAGACATTTGTATCTTGACGCTCACTTCATACCGGCATCTGGTAAGAACTTCACTCGTCCACGCAATTCTGAGTGTGCTGTATACAGCTTGTATTCAGTGCTAAATCATTGTTATTAACCCATTAATGACCGCTACATTCGTAAACTTTGATAAAGGATTTTGATCCTGTTCTAGGAGTGAAACGTGTAAAACCAGTTTCTGTGACTAGTAACATCTGTAGCGATCAAAAATAAAGAGATAAGAAGTTAGTTTTGTGCGAGTGTTCGGTATGATAAGTCGCTTTTTGAACATCTGTGTCCTTGTGGGGAAAAAAAAAAGTAAACATCTCGAGACGCGAATAGGAAGTATTTCAATAATTTCTTTACTTTGTTTCACAGCGGTGAGTTATTTAGTACAGTTATTGTATATTGATTGCTTTTCATAATGAATCTCGATTTTGTGTAATAGTTCATTAAATTTCAACCAAATGTGAGTGTTGCATAAATGCAACACTTAGCTATTCTATAATAATTCTGTGGTACTTTTTTTGTGTAATTTAGTTTTCGTACTACCAAAGATGCAATTAATTTTCTGGAGTCTTTGCAATCTGACGAAGAAGATGATTGTGAAATTGAGAAGTTGTATATTGAGCCCCCTGCACCTGAGAATATTAATTCCGAAGAAGATTCTGGTAATGAAGACGACGGTGGAATGCTTCATAACTTACCAAAATCAAGCCTTCTTGCTCCATGCTGCATTCAACTTAAATCTTCACGGGATATTTCTGATATTGAAATACAGGATTCTTGTACAGGATTCTCAAGTACACTCATCATTACTCGTTTACGAAAGTAATAGTTATACTGTTTATTGTGGAAAGGCAAATTAGAACATAACCGCTGGTGAGATTCGTGTCTTTATTGCAATTCTAATTATATCGGGCTACAATTTTACACCGTAAAAAGAGGCTGATTTCAAAAATGAATTAGTTTCAAATGCTATGAGAAGGAATCGTTTTGATGTAATATTCCGCTATCTACACTTCACAGATAATTCAAAACAAGATTTAGAGGACAGTATTTGGAAGTTGTGACCATTGACTGATGCTTTGATAGATAGATTTTTAAAAAAAAACTTTTGTCCAGAGCAAGACTTATCGTACGATGAATCCATGATACAATATTTTGGACGACATGGATGTAAACAGTTTTTGAGGGTTAAAGCCACTACGCGATTTAAAATTTGGTGCTTGAATACACCTTTAGGTTGCCTTGTAAATTTTGAGATGTATCAAAGAAATAATCCTCGCTTAAACAAAGCTTATCAGTCTAATTATGGTAAAAATATTTCACCTCTATTCGACATGATTGAACAATTTGATGAAAATGTGAAAAGATTCACATTTTGCTTTTATTTTGATAATTTATTTACTTCAGTTAGCACCCATAGAGGGGCTATCACGGTACCGGTACTATTCGGCAAAATATGATACCAAAATCGTGTCCATTGCCATTGAAAAAAGAGTTGAAGAAAGAGGTTAGAAGTTTTGTAGTCAGCAGTGAAATAAGCGATAGTAATATTAAAATTACAAAATGGATTGACAACTCTGTTGTTGCTATAGCTTCAATTCTATTTGGCAGAAATTCTATAGGAAAGGTACAGCGATATTCTAGAATACAACTTCAGCGTATTTCAGTGCCACGAATAAATTCCATTGCAAAATATAATTAATGTATGGGAGGTACTGATCGTATGGACTAGAATATCAAGAACTACAGGATGGGTGCTCGAGAAAAAAAAAATTGTCGTATTCTATTTTAACGTGGCTGGTAGATGCGTCAATACAAAACGCATGGATATTGCACAGGAATGAAGACGGTTCATTAACAGTTACAACTTCGCAGGAAAATATAACATGTATATGGCATCGTACGATCACCACAAGGATACTGTCGCCCGCAACAAGTTGATGAATACTCTCTTCGGTATGACAATATTGGCCATTTCCTTGTTGAAATATCTAACAACAAAAGACGACGATGTACATATGAATTTTGTTCATCAATTGTGAAAACTATGTGCAACAAATGTGACGTTGGTTTGTAGATAAAGTGCAATTTGAAGTATCATTTTATTCAATCAGACTGAAATACTAGGTATTTTAAATGTTTTATGTATATTTAAGAGGTTTTGTGGATTTAGCTTTTAGAATGAATTTTGTTTTTTAATTTTATGTTCTGTATATTTTATATTCTGTACAATAAATATTACAAAAAACTCAAAATTTAAGCATTTACTTACTAACAATAATTTTTTTAGCTTTTATTTCTAACAATTTCATTTTTAGTATTGAATATTGCCCACAGTTGCATACATGCAACAGGTAAAATCGAGGAGAGTATAATAACTTTTAAAAAATTGAAAACAAAATTAATGTTTGCAGCAGGAATTAAGGACATCCTGAAATTTTTATCTATTTACGCAAAAGAAAACGCTCTGGGCACTAATGGATTAAGCTATCAAGAAGGAAATAATCATATCGGACACCTGGTTGCAGTGCTTCGTCGAAGGCTGGAACTGTGTCCCTCAAAAACGGATCTTTATGTTCTTGCGTCCAACTATTTACTCAAGCTGTACCATTTCAAAGTGCAGTCGAAATGTGCCCATTGGGAGCTGTGTCCCCAATTCGTACACATTCTAGATTAGTTTCAATTACTCGTTACTTGTGCATAAAAATGCATTTGCATTGGTTGCTGTGATTTGGGTGACCGTGTCTCAAGTGGTAGTGTATTGACATCCTAATCGGATGATTCGGGGTTCAATACCAACCGTGATCGAAAGACTTTTGGTCTTTCTTTTGGTTGCTTTAATACAACATCAAGTCAATTTACATTAATACTTGAGTTTCCCCATTAAATGTTGGATGCCACACATGGAGCGAAATAACCACTGAGCCCAAAATTCTTTCTTTCTCTCTCTGTCCCATTTTCCAAAAAACTTATAGTACACATGCTAAGGAATTATAAGTTCTTTAAAAAAAAAAAAAAAAAAAAAAAAAAAAATATAGAAAATGAGTACAACTAGTTGGTGGTACATTAGTTGTTCTAAGATTAGCCGAGGCAAATTCAGATGGATAAGAGTAGGCGACTGCGATTTTCCTTCAGTATTTCGACCTGTGAGAGTAGACAAATTATCTAAGGCTTCTATTCTGGTGTCTAATGATTCCTGCTGTGTGGTTTCCACTCACGCTCAAGATTTCTTGAAAATTATAGGTGAGCTCATCCGCTATTTTTTTTTAATCCAAATTTACGACTCATTTACGAAGTCGATCGTACTCCGCATCTGACACCAATTGTAACCTCTCGTGGTAGTACAAATAAAAAGAGTTTATTAGGCAGAAAGTTATTTTCCAGAGAAATTACGAAAATTACAATTGAACAGTCGTCGGTCGTACTTTTTTTGACAGATCCGCTTCTTCTGGTTCTTCTCTTTTGTTCTACATGCTATGCCTGGGACATTTTCTCAGCCTCTACATTGGATTTTTATAGTTAGTAACATTAAGTTACTTTATACAACACAGGCTGAGTTCATTAAGATTTCTTGTTATTGAAATTTGTTCGCAATATTTTCTCGAGCCTTTTACCTATAAATGTCACGTTATCAGAGGTAACGATACATTAAGCTAACTAATCGCAGTAATAAGGACTTGTTTAGAAAATACTAAAAAAAACTTTTTTACGACATTGCTCTATGGTGTACGAACATAGACCTTGACGAGGGAGGATACTCGTTTTTGACTTGTCCTAGTTTGTATTTTTCTTGCATATATCCAGTTATGCTGCAAGTAAACATTGAAAATAATCCTTACTTCGAGTCTGGTACTAGCAAACATATTGAAACCATTGGGGAACAGTAAATGTACAAAAGTTGAAATGTAGCAGTCTAAATAATGAGGGTGATTCTTGCTTCATATTGAAGTGTAAAGAGAGCGAAAAACCCATTAATGCGAAAAATATTGCAAAACTTAACTTCAACATTTTTGGTGGCAAGTGTATTGCAGTCAGGCAATAAGCTCTACATAGAAGAATCTCTAATTTTGTGGACTAAAGCATTACAGGAAAACAAAACCTTGATTATGGATACTGACTGCAACTACTATAAAGTACACTTGATACACCCGCATCGGTTCTGAAGGGATTCTCAGCTCTGTCCTTTTGTAGAGTTATTGTTGATAAATATCAGAATCAACGAAAATGTGTTGTGCTCCGACTTGAAATTGTTGATTTTTGTAGGATTTGTCGATTATCGATTTGTTTTACCGAGGGTCAGATTAGTATGTGCCAATTATTATACTGTAGAAGGAATTAATAGAAGACATTGGAGCCTATATAACCTTAAGCATGAGTATGCCTTTGCAGTTATTTCATAGCCTTTTTTGTAAATATTCCAGTGTACTTTATGTTACGGCTTACTAAGGTGACTAGCCTCTCTAGCTAGCGCAGTCCATTGTCAGCTGCCTAATGTTGGGAATATGAAGGTTAGTGTGGTTCGTTTCAGTTTGTTTGTATCACCTATGATGAGTTTGTTCTCTACCACATTGCCGCTTTATGTAGGAGTCGAAAACTAATCGGCCGGACGCTCTGTCAATGCCTTCGAAATGAACTATCAACATAAGCCGGCTTATCCAAGCTTTTCTGATGAGGTCGTCTTCAATGTACGGCCCGTACAATTCGCAAATGGGAACTTTTCAGTCGAAGCGTCCGAAAATATATTCATCCATTTACGTCAATATCTAAGCTTAAGCGCCATAAAGCAGGACTGGGATGATTAGGTCAAAAGAATTATTGGCATCGGACACGACCGTGAAGACCAACGGAGGTGAAGATATTAAATTATATGAGCGTAGTGTTCTACAAAAACAACTGGAGATGTATGTACGTCACAAGGTCTGGGAGAAGTGTATTGCTAGGAAGGGACTTTGAAAAGGATTGGATTTATTTGTTAACGAAAATCACAGATGATAAAACTGAACAAGTAATAAGTTCATAAATGTTTTTGAAAATAAATTGGGAAAATTTAAATTCGAAAAAATTAATCTCAAGCTAAAAGACGGACTAGGCGAAGTAAATCCAGTATTTGTAAAGCCGAAGTACGAAGTGTTCGAAAAGAAGACCGTCATGTAGAAGAAGGAGACATCACAATAAATGGGGAACACACCTAAAATATGTAATAAATTTCGATGGTCGCATCTAACTATGTGGGGATTATAAGTCGACATTAAGCAAATATCTGAAAGTAGATAAATTTCCGACGTGAGAAAGCTTCACTAACAGGTGGAGCTGGATGAAGAGAGTAAAAAACTGTAGGCATGACCAACATCAAAGGCGGTATACTTAGCAAATGGCGTGTCATATGTGTATCACCGGTAACATCTTAGTTCCAAAGAATCATAATAAAAATTTTTTTTTCTTTTTTAATGACATATTGGTTATGTGGAGAAACGGCAATGAACACATTACAAGCCTTTAAAGAGTTTTCAAGAGAATGCAAGATGGGAGTATGACGGCGAAGCTGAATAAATGCGAGTTTTTTTAGGAAGAGATCTACTACTTGGGTGCAATACGATCGAATGTGATGCTTCAGAAAAGGAATTGCGGCAGCACTGTCTCAAATGTCGCCGTCTGGAGAAGAACGTTTCATTTGCTTCAAGGGCTTTGTCATCGGCAGAGTGCAATTACAATATGGTATGTTCGATGACGAGGCTGTGACAGTATATTATGGAATTCAAAAGTTCTCGGACTATTTGTACGACATGCAGTTCATAATCAGGAGCGACCATAAGAAGCCCCTGCTTGCGAAATATGGTGAACATCGTGGCATTTCAATGATGGTCGCTAAAAGAGTGCAGAGATAGGCCATATACCTAGCAGCATTTAACTACAAATTTGAATACATCAAGGGGAAATATAATAAGGTGGCCGACATGCTGTCAAGATTCTCAAGTAAGGACGGAATAGATGGGAACAAACAGGTAATTCAGCAGTTCTTGAGAAAGGTTTACTCAAGTATCTTTCAAGAACCGACCAAGGAAGATCGAGTTCTTAGAGAAGTCCTAAGAAACATGGCCAAAGGGTGGCAAAAGAGTGTCAGCGAGAAACCATATTGGCGTAGAAAAGATGAGCTCGAACTGATCGATGACATACATACTCATGTGGGGCTATCGAGTACTGGTACCAGTGCAGCTGCTGGGTATGGTAAAAATAAAATTATTATCAAGATCGTATGTTTGGTGGCTAAAAATGGATTTGTGCTATGAACAAATGATGAGAAGTTGTCAACCAATGGCCGAAAGCAACGGAACCATGGAAAAGGGTACATATCGATTTTACGGGATCTTTTCTCATCGTAGACGCCATCACAAAATAAGTAGAAATTTATACGATGAACACCATCGCAACAATTATGAAGTTCTGCGAAACCTTTGAACGAAGGTGGAAAGATTGGATTGATACTGACAGAAAGAAGTTGTGGAAGAGGCATTTCAACCAAATGAAGAAGTATGCCGAAATTTAAGACTTCAAGTCGGCGAACATTCCAACAGCATTCAATCAAGGTCCTTGAGAGAGAAGTCAATTGCTGGAAAATATGATTTAAGATGCCGCAGTCAATTCAAGATACCGAGGAGATATCGAATTTAGGGGAAGAACATGTTATATATTGGCAACAGTGATTTTAATTTACTTATTTTACTAACAATTCTTCATTAAACTATATTCTAGTATATACATAAGTATATACAATCCATCGAGCATATAACACATGGGCTGAAAAGTCAGTGCCGTTTTATAGTAAAACACAAAATTTTTGCAGAATTCAACTTTATTTATCAATATAGTTGTCTTCGAGGGCGATACACTGATTGAAACGATTTCGACACCAGTTTTGTAGTACGATTTCGGTTAAGCCTCAAAATAGGCCTCTGTTTCGGCGATTACTTCTTCATCGGTCTTAAATCTCTTTCCGGCGAGCATTCTTTTGAGGTCTGCGAACACAAAATAGTCGCTGGCGGCCAAATCTGGAGAATACGGTTTGTGGGGAAGCAATTCGTAGCCCAATTCATTCAATTTTGCCATCGTTTTCATCGACTTGTGACACGGTGCATTGTCTTGATGAAACAGCACTTTCTTTTTCTTTAAATGCGGCCGTTTTTCTGCGATTTCGTCCTTCAAATGCTACAAAAACGCAATGGAATAGCCGATGTTGATAGTCTGCCCCTTTTGGAGATAGTCGATAAAAATTATTCCATGTGTATCCCAAAATACGGATGCCATAACCTTGCCAGCAGACTGTTGAGTTTTTGGTCGTTTTGGACGAGGTTCGTCGCCTGCTCGCCACTCAGCTGCCGACTTGACTCTGGTGTGAAGTGATGGAGCCAAGTTTCATCCATTGTCACATACTGAGGCAAAAATTCGGCTTTATTGCGGTTGAACAGCTTTAAACACTCCTCTGAATCATCAACACGTTGTTGTTTTTGGTCGACTGTGAGCAAACGCGAAACTCACTTTGAACAGAGCTTTCGCATGTCCAAATATTCGTGTATGATACATCCAACACGCTCTTTTGATATCTTCAGAGCATCAGCTATCTCAATCAATTTCACTTTACGGTCATTCGTAATCATTTTGTGGACTTTTTTGATGTTTTCATCTAAAACAGCCTCTTTTGGACGTCCACTGCGTGCATCATCTTCGGTGCTTGTATGACCACTTTTAAATTTTTCAATCCTCTTGCGAATAGTTCGTTCGGCTGGTGCAGAGTCTGGGTAATACTTATCAAGCCATATCTTTGCACCGTCTGCATTTTTTCCCATCAAAAAGCAATGATAAATCAACACACGAAATTGCTTTGAATCCATGTTTTTTTTCACAATAACCAAAGTTGCTTCACTCACAACGCTATAACTCGAGAACTAATCTTCCGACAGCTGTCAAGTTTATACACGTATCTTTTGAAAATTGGTATGGATTTAATTTAAGTGGTGCCCTCTCTTAGAAACGGCACGGACTTTCTTCGAGATCAAGGGATGTGCAAGCAAAGCCCAAATAAAGAACGTCTGTTGACAAAATGACAGTTCAGTGATTTTGAAATCTGATCTCATTCTGAGTCACACAAACTTGTGCGTCCACAGTTACTGGTATATTTGACAAAATTAATTCACACTTTGTTCGGATTTTCGAGATACAGATTTGTCGGCACTCCGCTCATATCATTTTCCCCTAAAAAGTCTCAGGATCAACCTTACTTGTAGCTTGTGGGAGTATGCAAATCAAGTACCAGAAATACTATCAAAACAATATATATAGGCTACTGGAAAAAACTTAAAACTACCTCCTCAAATTCTGGAAAATCTCAAGTTTTAAAGAATTAAATTCATCTTCGACATGCAAAAAGGTGCTTGCTTTCAAGAAATTCAAAGACATTTGTCGGATAATTGCAACTTACATTTATGTAAGTTCTCTTAGTTTAAAATTAATTCAATTCAAAAGTAAAATGTCCTTCTGGCTTAGTGTTTGTATATATTGGACAAAAACATGCTTTGCTGAGCACTCTCAGACAGTTTTAATTTCGAAAATATTTCGCCTCTTAGGATGCCATTCTGAAAATCTTGAAAACAAGCACCAATTTTAACCACTTTCTGGGATTCAAATAATTGAATTATCCTAGATCTCAAAAAGCACACATAAAGAAAGCAGTCCTACTCTGTTGTATGCATGTACATTGCTTGTCTCAAGCAATACGGCTACCAAAGGTTACAATAAATTTTGTATTTCCAGCAAATTTCAATAAAGAGCTACAGCCTACGAATTACTTCTTCCATCTGCACTTCAGTTTAAGTCAAAAGATGCCTTCGATGGTTCGATTTAATTAAATATTATAATAATACTTTATTGAGACTCCTCAAGTGCTCGTTTAGTACCACATGAGTTTCAGTTAACTTTTCATCTGAATTGGGAATTTCATTTACAATAACGTTCCTCCGAAAGTGAAGGCGTATGTAGGAGTATATACTATCTACATGCTTGCCCTCAATTGGAGTTTACTTCATATTTTAAATTAAAGTGTCATTCAGAATTCAGCTACTGCTATTTGGGGTGTTTCGTTTTGTCTTTCCACTTATCTATGTGGCAATTTTGGGTACACAACCACAAAACCTCTAGCACTAGTTGCAAGTTACTCTCCTATTCGTAATCATCTTCGTATTCGTATATGAATTCCTTTTCAACCTAAGTGATGACCCATCATAACATATGCCACTTCATGAATATACAGCATTCCAGGATCAGAAAGGGCGAAGTAAGAGAGGTGGGTTGTGACTCGATGTTGGCCTCCTTTGGACCGACAAAAGACAGCAGCCAGCGCCTCGATTTAATAGATAACTGCAATTATTTTATGCTGATGCAGACTGTGTAATACACAAGTAAAACTGGGAAAACTTCTTCAAATTCTATCCAAGTATCCTACTCGAGATACTTGTATAAGCAGTAGGGTACGAGTATATACAGAAATATCTACACAATACGCAATTCATGCATGTGGTAGAAAAACAAAGTTTCAATGCACTTCCCTTGTATGATGGCCTAATTCCAATTATTCTGTCATGCCAAAATGAATCCTTTTCATGGAGCCAACAACCATCTACGAGTATATAGTATAGACGCTTGAGAAAGTTTTATTTGCTGTAGCACCAGGGCTCACCAGAGCTTACCAAAAGTGTTACGATTCAATAGAGGTTTTTTTTTTTTTTTTTTTTTTTGGGGTACCCACATTGTAGCCATATTTACTTGCGGCACTTTTATACGAGTATTCGTACAAGTCTACAGATTCATTGCGACATCTATTTGAACTCAACGCAAAAACAGATACAACATCAACGGATACAACGAGGCCAAAGAATCTATTGATACGGACTATCGAAAGGGATGTCAGAAAGGAAGACTCCCAATGTGGCATGCTTGTGCCTTGTGCTTGTTTCTTAGATAATGCTGAATTCTACATTGAAATAGAATGCCAACTCTAAAGAGATAGGTCGAAAGTTTAGATGAGAGGATCAACAAGAATCCACACAATGGCAAAGGATAATGGGAAATGGCATTTTAAACAAGACAACAAACGCCTACAAGCGGAACTACGAATAGAACCGGAATTTTGGATTATCTTTAGGAACTGAAGGAACATATGCATTCTATAGGAAGCCAGCAAAATTATAAGGACATTCATTATTTGGGCATTCGGGCAGACCGGAAAAACACTACCATGGGATGTGTGTGGGGAAAACGCTGCATTGCAGGAAAGCAGATTTTCATCGTCCCCCTATCATAGTGATGGCGTATTCGTTTTATTGTTTCGTTATTTCTTGGGAGCATTTTTAAGCCTGCCCACTGGGGAGATGATGCTATCCGTTTTCCCGATCTTCTTTCTGGTACACATATAAATATATACATATATGTATGAATATCTGTACATTGACCGACCACCTTTGGGGGCTTGTTAATTCCTGAATTTGTTTCTCTTTTATCTTTAGGTTTCCGTTTTAGCGCGTCGTCGATTGAGTTCGTGCCGATGAGCTGGGAAGGTTCATACCGATGCCAATGCTGATGAAGGAAGCTAGTATTTAATTGAACCGGAATGAGTATCCGGTTGATTAAGTGATTTCTTACGTTTCACTGGACCAGAAAACGCACGTAATCGAAAAATATTGCCAGCTGTTAAAATGCTGTAGGTTGTTGGCGACGGTAAAGTAGTTAAAGACGAAGAAGTATATAGAGAAAGACAAAAAAGGGTAAATTAAGGAAGATTCAGATGTATTATCATGATCTTGAGGAAGTAATTTTACAATGTGGTGAAAAAGAGTGTTAAGAACTGCTGAAGATAACCCCTGGGAATAGAGTTCATTTGACGAAACTGCGGACCAAAGTAAATTAGGATAGAAATGCTGTTTAAGCAGTTATGGATCAATGATAAGAGTGTTGTCACTTTTAATCCCGTTCTTCCTACTCATCCTGTAAATGAGCTGAATAATATCTTACAATCTGCTTTAAATGACGACTGAAATCGATTGCGGTTTTGAATGAGGCCATAAAATACCCCAGTAATTTTTCTGAATGTATTTAAGTTACTTTTCATTGAAGCCATACATTTATATAGGTTCTTGGTATATACCTCCAATGGTACTGGCCTATATGACATACTACTGGGGTCCAACTATAGCTTTTAAGTCAAAGTTCAATTAAATTTCTGTAGTAAACGAACGATTAGTCATGAGGTTTCAAACAAAGAACATGCCCTCAGTAGGGCAAAAGCCGGATCTTGGTAATGCCTTCATTGCCATAAGATGGCGATATACATATATTAGATTGTTCGTATCTGGAGAAAAGCTGCGTTAAGTAGTAAGTTACGCTAGCATGACTTCTCTCCCGCCACAGGCGCAGCATGAGTATTAACCGGATATCGGTACATCTAAAAAAAAATAAATAAATAAATGGCGCGATAGCCCGTTGTGGGCCAAGGCCAAGCATCTCGCACTCATTTGTGTTTCTCACTTTGTGAATTTTTTACACTCCTGACCAGTGCCTGCTACTTATTGCCGGCTTCGAACGGCTCTCCTGAGAGACTTTCTCATAGGCAGAATTTGAATTTCGGAGGTTTTCCATTGCCCGCCGAAAGGGTGATGACGATTTTGAAAAATTTGCTGTTATGCTCCTACCGGGATTCGAACCCAGTGAGTCAACCATCACGCCCTCGTCACCACATCTAGCCAAGTTAAATGCGTTCTTGACGTCGAGCGTGACCAAGCTGTCAACTTGAGAGATGCCTCGTTTGCTATGATATTCCTTCTTATCTACACAGGGTGAGCCGGAAACAGAGTGGATATCGCTTACTCCATGAAAGGCGGTCTTATCTGATCTACCTTGAGTTAGAGTCGCCCAGCTTATGGAACTCCAATCGATACATCTGGCGCACGTGTTCTTATCTAGTTGGGCAATAAGCTCGTGTCAACGGCGCTTTTGGCCCGTTCCTATCATCAGTTTTTTCCTCGCTTCCTTTTATGCTGCCTTGCCAACCCTACGTGTCTACGACTTTTGTTCTTCTAAGACATGCGGCGAAGTCACTTGCTCGGCATCCGTCGTACTTATTATTGTATTCAAGTCAACAGGATGTGGCACATCAGCCAGCGCTTCACGAAGCGCTCATCGGTTGAAACACGCTACATCTCATCAGTGACATCAGTGACACGTGCACGGGTCCGTCTAAGGGTCGCTTTATCACCAGTTTTTAACACCTCCCGTTCCCAAAGATCGGGAAGATGATAATTGGTCGTTACTTGCAAACCAAAATGGCCGCTATCGCTATAGCGCCGGTCCAGAAAAACTGAGCAAGCAAATTTTTATTTTTTTTTTTTTTTTGTTAGTGTCAGAACAGAGCACTCAGACAAAGAGCTAGTCCACTGTACTCTTTGTAAAGTTCCTTTGTATTTAAATGTTTCAGTCTTACGAAGAAAGATGAGTAAGGTCTTCAGTGATAAGGTGCCTACAGTACCAACACCCACCACGTCAGAGCCAAGTACATGCAGCCTGATGCGGACGTAAGCGGACTCCGCGATGTCGCCATGACTTTCGCAGCAAGTATCGCAGGATGTTGCATCACTTATACCCAGCACTTTTAAGTGCTTTGCAAAAGTGTAATGTCCCGCCACGACGCCGGTAAACAACCTGCAGTCTTTCCTGCTGAGACAGCAGAAAGGCCGCTGACTTCCTAGAGACTTCGGGTAGTTTTCGTTTGGTCTGCCTACAACCCGCGGAACTATGCCATCAGCAGTTGTGCTCGTATGAGACCCATCTGTCAATGGAAGCCTTAACAGAGGACGCAGGCAGGCCCAACGTACGTTCGGGTCCTCAAAAACTCTCTTCTGAACCGTGTCTGGCAAGTTCGTCGGCGTGATCATTTCCCGTGATCCCATTGTGTCCTGGGACCCGGACAAGGGTCACTAATTTTAGACTTCCGGCTGCGTTCAGTGATCTCTTGCATTCTCGAACTAGCTTGGAAGTCGTAAGAGGGTTCAGCAAGGGTCTAAGTGCAGCTTGGCCGCCGCTGCAGATGCAAATGTTTCACCCCCTCCACCGTTTCACCGCAATATAGTTCACTGCCATCAGGATTGCATAAACTTCTGCTTGAAAAGCAAATGCAAGCTTTCCTAACGTGAACACCAGGGCCACATCCTTTATTGGTTTTGGAGCCGTCCGTGAAGACCTGACTGCATTGCTTTCCTGGCCAAGATTCTTGCCGAAACCAGTTCTAGGCACAAGGAAAGTCGATTTCGTAGTTTTCCGCAACAGGAGGATTTCTGGGATCATTGCATAGGACGGCATATCTATAAGACCGGAGTCATAAAACAGCCGGCGCGCAAGGTCATCGACGATCAAGTGCGTGTTGTATCAAAGACCACTTCTTTTTAATCATAAGATGGCTTTGAAGGTGCAGCCCATGATATGAATATCAAGGGGAGGGAGATTCATCAATGCGTCTAGAACGGAGCCAGGAATGGTAGGGAACTCCCACAGCGGGAGCGCCGATAGCACCTAAAATGCCTCGTCGTAATATGTTTAGTCCAGAGAAGTTTATTATCCAGGATAGCACCCAAACACTTAGCTTAAGCATTAGATTATCAGACCAGGCAGCTTCCTCCTTCTCGTAAAGGTAACAACCTTAGTTTTGAGAGGATTGACTGAAGGCCCATTACTAGTGCACCAGCCCCTTACTAGATCACGTCTAGGGCTGTCTGCGCTTTGGAGCAGTGGAGACAGAAAGCCGCCCCTGTTTACGCCCGCCACCACATATTGGCCGCGGCCAACATCCGCAATCAATGTCCTATTCACCAGCATTGCTTTAATCCACAAGACCAGTGACTCGTCTACGCCGTTTTGTGTTGCCGAGTCGCACATGTCATCAAAAGTTGCGTTGCCAAAAGTTGCGTTACCCTCAACGTCGATGAAAATGCCCAAGGCGTATTTCTTCTTGTCGAGTGCGTCTTCAATTCTTCTGAAGCGCACTCTCGCATGATTTTCCGGCGATTATCGGCGACAGATGATGCATTCTCAAGGCGGTTTTGCGCACATGGATCTCGCCCATTCTTTCAATGCTTTTCAGCATGAAGGAGGTCAGGCTTGTAGGTCGAGCGAGTAGTCATCCTTTCCGATTTTCGGTATACAGGCCACTCTCACCATTCGCCAGGGATGCGGTATGTATGTCAGTGCCAGGCTATCAGCGAAAATTCTCTTGAAAGCTGCCAGCAGCTGGTCTATACCTTTTTGTAGCAAACCTGTGTAAATGCCATCGGTGCCAGGCGACTTGAAGCCGTCAAAGAAAGGAACAGCATGTTTTATGGCCTAATCCGTCACCACATTCGATGAGATATACCAGCTACGGCGTATTGTGTTATTCAGGTCTCTACCAGCTTCTTTGATAGGAGCTTGTTGTGAACTGGTTTTGATCAGGTTACCTAAGGAGTAAGACTCAAGCATGAGATCAACTCCTGCGCAGCCTTGAAATCTCAAGGTTTTCCTGTAGAATCATAGCTATTTCCGTCAACTGAAGTACCCCAGTTCAGCGATATGACAATGTATTAAGATCATGTGAGTTGCACAAGAAAATTTGTGGAAAAAAGACTACAGAAAATCCAAGATAACAAGCGTGCTAAAAAATTTAATGTAATTCCTAGACTTCCATGCGAGCAGAGTAGGCTTACAACTAAGCGATTGTTCCATGTTGGCAAGACCATTGCATACGATTTTTTATTACCTACACTTTAGGGCTCTTTCCGAGCAGATTGAAAATAGCATTTGTCCAGCGCATACCTAAAAAAGGCGAATCTTTTTCTCTATCTTCCTAGAGACTCGTTGCACTTACGTCCCTTTTTTCCGAGATCATGCACACGCTGATAAACCAATGAAATAGCTCGAAACAAGAAAACTTCTCAATATATGGTATGAAGCGTTTATCTGCTCAATACTGGAATACAATGCACACATCAGCACAGGTGTCTCTAAAACCTCTTTGCACTTGCATTCATTCGGCACGTCCGAATACCAGCGTTACGTCTGATAGCTCAACTTGTTGTTTCGCTATTTTTACCACCAATGCTCCAACGAAATAGCCAGTAGCATTATGCCCCTTTAAACTTTAAACCATAACACCCGTCTCGCTATAAATGTTCATCAGTACATCCTCAAGACCACCTTCGGACGTACTCTGAAATATCATGATTCTTTCCTAAGTCGTACAACTCGTTTATGGAATGCTCTGTATATTTCCTGACCATTATAAATTTCAAACATTCAAAACGAATGTACATCGTTAACTATCTTTCTTTCTTCTCTAATTTTCCTTCTCCCTCAGTGTGTGCAAATATTTTAAGGGTACCCTTACACCTTCATCGCACGCTAATTAAAAAAACCCGGTTGTAAGACACCTGCAATTCTGACCTCAAGCCGGTTTATAGACAACTATTTGGATTAAATGAAAATCTTGCCAAGACGAAAACGATGAGTGAAGCCAGAAATAAAAAAATAAGAACAAGAAAGAACCTCAAGATAACAATTGCTAATTTTTCTAAAGTAAGGCACTAAAGGATGATTAACTAGTCGCAGAAAACAGTGAGAAGTGTAAACACTTTGAAACTGAAACAATGGACGAATGTCATAAGTTAGAGGAAGCATTAATACTATTCTTGAACGTCCATTAATATTTAAATGAGGACTTGGAAGTGGAAATACAATTAAAGGGCGAAAACTTTGAAACATAATTTTAACACAAAAGACAACAGATTACGTTTCGACATTATCGAATTCTTCGAAATATTTACAAAAGAGCAAAGTGGATAGTACTCAACTATGAGGTTGAGTTTTCTACTGTATATCTGACTGACGAGAAGGTACTAAAAAAGATGTGGCTACCTTAGCATGAAATGCTCTGAGAAAGCAGTTCGTGAAGTTCTGCGTAGAATGCTATTATGAACATTTATCACTGTACACCTATGTAGATGAATGATGTATTCATAATTCGGAAAAGCAAACGGATTAACAATATTACTTATTACCATCCCGAAAAAATTGATGTTAACAGATCTAGGAATCTATACGTGTGGATATCCGTATTATTTCAAGAAATAATTGGAATCCTCTGAAGAAGAAGCGAAGGAATAAGCCCAAACAAATGACAAAAGGAAGACTATTTTCGCTATGACCTTACGGAAAATAGATATAACGCTTTCGAACAGCATGTGAATGAATGCATCATGTCACTTTACAGAAAGGCTTACTTCGTAAACGGAATTCGTAACTCGCATACATGAGTCTTTAGATGAGAAAGTCGATAGCACAAAGAGTCTTAGAAGAGCAATGCGACTAACGTGTTTCTTAATATGCAAGCCAGGGTAAGAAGGGAAACTTTGAATTGAAAAGTGGAGTATGGGTGACACCATTTTTGACACCATATTCTTCTGAATACCTGGTAGATAGCTGATTGATTGACAATGTCTGTATGATTTTACCCCAATATTGTGGATAGAAGGACTTCAGGTCGGTGAGTAAGCAATTTTTCAGAGGTCTCATTCTTCTCTTGGAGAAGACCGATGTAGAGTCATGCAGCAGAAGAAGTTGTTGAGGTATACACTCAAGAGTTCAGCGTAAATTTCGATCGCGTTTGAGTGACACAGTCTTACAAGAAAGTGTGATAAGAAAAACGATTATTCATAAGAATGCCGAGTGTCTCTTCATCAATTAGGAAAACAATCATCAACAAGGTTTATACACAATGAATGCCGCCAATTACGGCTCAACCCAGAATTTTTCTGAGATAAGATGCCTCGTATTTAATTTCATAGACCTCCGCACAGCTGCTTATAGACGTACTACTCTATGATACCTTCTTAAGTAAGGGTTCACGATGCTATGGAGCTAAATTTTTAAACAAAGCAGTCGATTCCTACCTTTTGTAGTACTGACCGTACATACTCAATCGACAGTATGATATAGAGAGTAGGTAAGAGCATCGACCTCATTGCTGATTTAAAGAATTCTCTGTTAAAATTCAATGCATACAAAAAATGCATCCAAATGACTTTGGGAGCATCCCCTCTCACTAGGTTGTAATCGGATCAAGGACCATCTAACTTTCGAAGTCCAAACATTTAGATATAACCACACCATGGGTGAAATTGATCAGGTTACTCATACTACCAAGCTAGCAAATGTGAATATGAGAAAGGTAAACGTCGAACGGGCAAAATAATGTGAAAGCGCTTTCATTTTTACAAAATTAAGTCAAATCTTTTATGGTGAGTCTATGGATGCGTAGTAGAGCCCAGGAAGAGATTGTTTATAACAAATGTTTTAAATTACTAAATCGGACTTTTACAAAAACTTTAAAAACGAAAAACATACCCTTCCTTCATACCTAGACAGCTCCATCAAATTACTGTGAAGTTTTAGAAGCAACATACCATAAGATTGCTACGAGTTTTTTTTTTCGAATTCTCTAATCTACAAGTATTTCCGCTTGTTTTATGATTTCAAACAATTTCTCCACAATTCCTTCTCACTTTAGGTTTTCGCTGATCACCCATTTTAAAGTATCTCCCTACAAGTTTAAAATTTTAATTTAACCACCAGCAGGAATCTCACAAACGATGAAATTCCCATTGGCTATACTTGCGGCTTACCCCGGCACTATCACTTTATGAAACGTCAAAGTAGATTGGCTACCACAGTAAAACTATTCCTATTCATTTAAAAATAAATTCATTCCTTTCTCCAAACCATCCTTTGGGTGGATTTGAAGACCGAAGGCAAACAAAAAGAGAATACGAATATCGTAAAGATAAATCACGCTTTCAAAACTACTCTGCTATCGTACTGTCATTCTTCTTGCAGTTCCATACAATGATGTGAAAACGGTCCATGATTATCAAGTGAAACTTGGAAGCCTGAGGTAATGTTGCCTTAGGGTATCAGCGCACTCCTCACCAAGTATCGTGATGATTCGGCGTAAAGTACCATTTTTCAGTCTTTTCTACGCCTTTTCAATGGTATTCCCTTGACATCAACACCCGTTTTCTTTCACTTTTATCGTCTTCTCAACTGCTTCTAATACTTTCGTTTAACACTCGTTCAATTCAGAGTTGCTTGCCCATGATGCCGGTTGGTCTTCTTTGGGTTTGCTATTCCAGAATTCAGTCAAACGAAAAGAACAGTACTGAGAAAGAAAGTTAAAAAAAAAAAAAAAATTAATAAAAATAAAAATCCCTACAAATATGTGGACATACGTACATACATACACGTATGTGTGTTAAATATTTAGATACTCGTATGCAAAAGGAGGGAAAAGAGCCTGAAGCACACAGTCTCCCAATCCCAACCCAATTCTAGCGACAGGACGAACTGAATACATGATGTTTCTTTAGAAACAATAAAATTCATGTGCGAGGATAATTGAATTGCTGATTTCGAAGGTGGACGGACGGCAAAAGACCCTATATCTTACATCATCGTAGATTCTTTGTGTAGATCAGAAGCAGATATTACATGTATCTTTCTATCATATTGTCATTTTTGTCTTTCCTTGAACAATCATCGTAAGAGTTGCATGTGACACATTGATGATGGGTTGATGGTTGTTGATGTTGGTTTGCGGTATAAGGGGGGAATGAGAATGGCAATGACGATAGTGAAATAATGGGATAGATCCTTCCAGGGGTGTTAACTATGTTCTCTTTTGTTTTAGCATTGTGCCGCTGATGAATTTCATTTCGTTCAAGATTACATATTGTGTGCTTGAGGTGTAATTTATGAAATGTTCTCTGACAGATGGCATTTAAAATGACATTCCATCTGGTATAGCTGTGGCATTTGTGGCATCGTTATTGAAATTCAAATTATTATGAAAACCAAAGGGAGGTTGGTTAGGTAACTGAAAACAAAACTTGAAAATTTCATCAGAGTCAATATTGTATATTAAATGATTAAGTGCTAGAACTTTGCTGTTAAAGCTCACAGAAGGAAAGTGGTTGTTATTTTAAGAGCACTAATTGTATGTTTATGTTTTAGGATTAATGACTGAGAGCTCATTTGCCGTTGCCTAAACATTTCTTAGACTGTCCTGCACCATGTAATATAAGGTGATTCATCGCCAGGTTTGATTTATAATGTAAAATAAAACACATAAATTTGAAAGTCGACTTAAAATTTTAATGTCTGTTAAAAGGACAATTCATGACATTTACTCTTGAAAAATGATATCATGTAAATATTGGCCACGACTACGTCTGAGATGGTCTATTCGGAAGGTCCAGTTTTGGGCGACTTGTTCAAGCATAGCGAATGGTATCTCGCGGATAACACGAGTAATGTTGGCTTTTAAAACGTCAATCGTAGCTAGCTTTACGACTTTACATATCCCCAGGGAAAATAGTCCAAAGGTGTGATATCGCACGATCTAGGCGGCCAATTTTCCCTAGCAAAACGTGAAATTAAGTGCTCACCGAAATGATTTCTCAACAAGTCCATTGATTCACGCACTGTATGGCTCGTAGCGCCGTCTTGTTGAAACCAGAGCTCGCCGAGACCGTTTTCATGGCGTAATAACAGTTACCATTGACGGTAATATTCTGATTTGCCTCATTTTTGAAGAAATATGGACCAATGATTACACCAGCCCATAAACCACACCATACCGTTGTTTGTTGTTTTTAATAGATTTAATGGTATCTTTTGTTACTCTTCGGGTTGCTCATCACCCCAAATACGGCAATTTTATTTATTAACGTATCCATTGAGCCAGAAATTGGCTGCATCACTGAACAAAATTTCACGATAAAACACCGGATTTTCATTGAGTTTTTCCAGAGCCCATTCACTGAAAATATGACGCAAATTCAAGTCGCCTGGCTTTAATTCTTGCACAAGTTGAATTTTATACGCCAAGTTGTCGAATACGCCAAGCCAAGCTGCTGAAAACGACGACGAATCGATTCGTCACGGTCTTCGCGTACACTCTCAGCTACAGGTGTTATAGTCTCTTCACAACGTGGTGGATGTGGTCTAACCGTTCGAGTATAATCCACTTATGTAAACTGGGACTCAAATTTGCGAATGGTATTGGCAATAGTGGTTTCAATAGATTGATTATGCGCACCGTAAGTTCCTCTAATCGCACGAAAAATATTTCTCACCAAACGCCGATTTTTGTAATACAGCTGAACAATTTGGAAACGCTGTTGTAATGTGAGTCTTTCCATGATGATCTGCCAAACGATACAAAACAAAAATGACAAAGCAATTTGATAGGAGTCACGCATGATCTATCAAAAAAATCCTATTGAAAATCAAGCCTCACGATAAATCACCCTACACTGTGTAAGTAATACATATTTTGTTGCTGCTTACATTTCAAAGTTACTTGGCCTTTAGTTCTTTTGCTTTTTTTTCGGGCAAAATATTTAGTAAGCGATATGATTGGAGCTCAATGAATGCTCAATGTTCGAAAGAGCATTAGTAGCTTTTTTAATTGCATATCGCCACCCTATCGCAAGTAGTAAGCTGATGTCAGTCTCTCTGTTCATCCTGGACGACTGAATTTCCATTACCCTTAGAGATTGAAAGTTATTGACGTGCAAACCTTATATCCGTGAAAACATATAGCCTTGTCACAGTTCACACATTTTTTGAGTTATTGTCATCGGGTTACAACAAATATTATATCCCCGTTTCCGCGCATAAAACTAATAGAAGAGCAAGCAAAGTGAGCGGACAGACTAGGCTTGGTTTCCCACAAAATATACCACCTTGATCAAAAACATTTCGGAATTTATTCAGAAAATTAAAAATACAAATTTATTCATCTAAATCGATATTGTCCCCTTCAAACTAATCCCCATCGACTGCAACACACTTATGTCAGCGCTTGATCCAATCCTCAAAACATTTTTTATATTTGGCTTTCGGTATGTCCATCAGTACTTCCTGCGATTTTTCCATAACTTTCTCTCGGCTGCTAAAATGTGTTCCCCTTTGTGGTTTTTTAACTCGATTGTACAGAAAGAAGTCACAGGGAGCCAAATCAGGTAAAAAAATAGCCGCTGAATGGTATTTATTGCATTTTTTGTCAAAAAATTACGAATAATGATGGCACTGTACGACGGTGCGTTATCATAGTGCAAAATCCACGAGTTTTCTGCCCACAATTCTGGTCTTTTTCGGCGAATAATAACGCCCAAATAATACTTTTTGTTTACTGTCTAGAATTCTGGCAAAAATTAATGATGCACTACACTGTTGTAATACATGAAAACCGTGAGCAATGTCTTCTTTGTTGACTGAAAACGACGTGTTTTTTTTTTTGTTTCCGCTCATTTGGTGAACGCCATTCACTTGTCTTATGTCTGGATTGCGTGTCGGACTCATAAACCCACGTCTCGTCTCCAGTAATAATCCTTTTGATGAATGTGGGATCGGATTTAGTCTCGCAAATCATCTCTTTTGCGACGGCAGTACGATCTCTTTTTTGCATGAAATTGAGATCTTTTGGCACCAACTTGGTTCCAACATGACGGAAACCTAAATCATTAACCAAAATATCTTGGACGGATCCATAGGCAATGTTCAAGTCCTCCGCTATCTCTCAATGATTTTGTCGTTTTTTGATGTCGATGGTCTGCCACTGCATTCATCATCTTCGATTGACTCACGACCACTTTTGAACCGCTCGTGTCACTAGTAAACGACCGTTTTCTTTAGAGAATTGTTGCCGAAACACTTTTCCAACGTTTATAACGTTCACGCACCATTAAGTCCGCTTTTTATGAAAAATTTAATACAAGTTCTTTGTTGTACTTTTGGCTACGCAAGTTTTGCAAATATCACGCTAAGATTTAGAGGGAACGTCAACAACAGATGTACCAACTCAACAACAAAAACAGAACTCAAATCGGAACAATGCGAGCGTCACACGGTGGCAAGGTGGTATGCAACATAAAAGAGAAACAGTAACGTATTTCAGGCAAATCATTTTCCTGTTAAACATTCGAAGTATTCGAAAGGTCTATAACGCAAGGAAAAAGGGGCTTTCAGTCAATGTACCATGTACACATGTACACATGTACCACAAACTTCTTTGAACTAAATATTAAGGCCCTGTCAGCTTTTTGTCAGTGTAAAGGACCTTTCGGCAAGTAATGGGGTTTGTCACTGAGGAGACGCCCAGCGGATGCTCGTAAAGTGCAAATATTATCATTGTCACTGCAGCTTTTACTCATCTTTGTACGAAAGACTGAGAAACTTTAGTAAAAGTAACAAACGTTGAGTAAAATATATTAGTTATCAGTCTAAACTAGGGACCCAAGTGCTTAGGAATTTGGAATCTGAATTATAAGAGCTATGTTGATCACAACTTGATTAATCTGGACAAATAATTCCGCTCTGGTAAGTGCACGCTATATGAAGCTAGTGGTGTTGTGTAGGAGGGAAGGAAAATGCCAGATCAGCGCTCCAAGTTGGTACACACGTCTGTGGAGCAACATGTTGATAATAAAAGTCATGCGTGTGGACCACGAACCAGCATCATCAAGGCGAATATTCCAGAAACGACTATGCAGTTTATGGATGACCGGCCTCTTACGATATTGAAAATTTTTGTGCAGCTCGTATTTTATGTGAGTACCATATTTTCGATCTATACATATAGAACGGGTCTCTCTTTCAACGCAAAGGATGCTGATATATCATTTATCAGCCATATAGTACACTCTTCTGACTTGATCTATGAAATGAATCGTTGTATGCTCACCATAAGGTTACTTTCAGCAGTTTTAAATACATCGGCCAGTGAGGTATCAGGTCCATCGCTTTCTACGTTTCTTGCTTAGCAGCACGAGCTTGCTGACATTTTTCATCAAACTAAGAATAACTTGGTTATTTGCGGCATCATTGATGGCACGTTGGCAATATTGCCACGGTACTTCATATTGGTGGCATAAGGGTGGTTGAGATATTTAGGATACACAGGTGGCCTCTTGCGATTGCAGCCTTTCTACGTTATATATTTTTACAGTTATTCGTTCGTACCTAGGCTGCAACAAGGTAGTGGTTCGAGTCGATGTTAACTACCCGGAAAATTTTGACGTCTGGAATACCGGAAACATGTCTTACGTCGATCGCAAAATTTTCAATTTGACTGAATGCTTTACGATCTGGAGAGAGCCGTGGTGTCCTACCGAACATGTCTTCATTTCCTACCTTGGCGTAAAAATAGCCTGGTAAGATTCTATCGTCATACTTGGGACATTGCTCATATGTCCTGTCGAGGAGCTCGCAGAAACATTTTTTTAGTAGAGTCGTCCTGATCGTTAGGTCTTCCTTTTTTTAATTTTTTAGTGCAATTAAAAAGTTTGCACACAGTTACAATTATTAGGAAATAAAGAGCTAGATAGGGCATTCCATAAGCGAGTTTTACGGATTAGAAAAGAATCAGGATATTTAAGAAATGATGAGCACTTATAGCGAGACGGGTGTTACGGTTGAAGGTTCGAAGGGCCAGAATGCTACTGGCGTTTTCAGTGAAACACTGATGGTGGAAATAGCGACAAATAAAGTGAGACAGGAGACATTACGTCGGTGTTCGAGGATGTAAATTGACACACTGATATTAGTATCACCCTTGAGTTTATTGCACAGTTTTGAATCTTATCTAGCAGATGCAGATACGATATGTTTTAAAAGCCCCTGACCAGATTTGGGTATTGTAGTCCAATTTTGGGCTAATGACTGTCTTATATATTGAGACCAGACCAGAAGCGGTGAAATATTTCTAACATCGCTTGAGGAAACCTAAGTATTTCGCAGCATTTTTGGCAACATCGAATATGTGGAATTGAAAGTTTTCCAGTTTTGACGATGCAAATGCCATTCATGCCATTTAACGACAGCAGACAGCATTGTGCATCGGAAGCATTGAATTTCACTCTTCCTAATCCTAATTTGAATTTCATGAGCTTAACATACGCTGCCGTTCCCGTTCTACAGCCGAAAAGCAGGGACTGGAGTCCGGGAACGAATATAAAAAGCAGAGAGAACTGTCATCAGCAAAGCAGTATATTAGATTAGAAGTAGCAGACAAAAGACTAAAATTAAAAAGAGTGTCGGAGACAAGACACCAGCATTTATTGTGTGAATATGAGACTGGAGAGCATCCAAGGCAACTTGAAATGAATGTTGCACATTGTCATGTGAGCATATTAGACTTATGCCAGAGAATTAAAGTTTAATGCAGGTTGTCATAAGACGCTTACTCTAATGTCGGAAGCTTAAGATTTCTTGTCAAAGTCAGCCACGTCTAAAAAATCCACACTCGAATAAGCGCTGTTTCTGTTCTTTTTGACAATCACCAGAGCAGATGTCAACATTTTTTATAACCTCTTTTTGCTCGCCCGTCCCATTGGCAAAGCGGTCAAATGCTTCTGTTAAATTTTGGGCTGCACGTGGCCTTTTAAGGGTCATAGAAGTATCATAGCACACCTCTTAGTGAATCAAGTCCAGTCACCCCCGTTTAACATGTGGCTTATGACAGATAATACACTGGCCTTAATTCTTAGGGTATGTCTTAAAATACAAAATCACTTGTATAATACTTATGCGCTCATCATCGTAAAGCCCAGAACTAAAACTGAATAATTCAAGGACTGACATCGTACCGAGATAAACATCGAATTAAATTATAAGCTTCATCCAATATTTTATGGAAAATTCTGATATTTAAGTGCGCTGTTATAGTTTTTACGACTTCTCAAATAACCATTTATTTTAATATTACCCTCGTAAGGGTTTCTGAGAAAACATTAATCCGATGCCCAATACACATTTGACTCTCAGCGATTCAATTTACTTCCTTCGAAATTATTCAAATGCAGAGTAGAGTCTGTATACGTATGTGTTTTGTTACCTTCGGGACTCCTTTTATATGATATTTTCTCCTTTTAAATCACCAGAAGAACGAAGAAGCGTTAATCTTCTACCATTTTAAATTTCGCTGCAAAATCTTACAAGTTCAACTTAAAGAAAATGGGCTTCGTTACTTTATGAAGAGTGTTACTTTCAGTAAAAATACCCCCACATGTCATGTTTAACAAATAAAAATTCATAATTCCACCATGCATACAATTTAGAAATACAAAATACATTTTCAGTTATAAATGAATGAATTTTTCCACCTGGGAATAACCACATATGGATGAGTTTATGTGATACATGCTTACAACCTAGCGAAAGCCAACGCAAATCCTTAATGATAATGAAGCAGCACTTTCGTGAAATCACATTGAAACCGAGTTTTGTTTTTCCTTTCTTTTTTTTTTATCTTTTTAATGGAAATTAGGGGCGGAATTAATTTTTCTCTCTAATGTACGGAAAATATTTATGCACCTAGTGACATGAAAAAAAAAAAAAAAAAAAAAAAAAAAAAAAAAAAAAAAAAATTGAAATGGTATCCATTAGGCGAGATCACTTAAGGGGTAAACTCGGCAGAGTAACTAATTACAAAGTTACTTAGGTGCATACTCGCATATAATGACATTCATTGGCTTAGATATTTGTTTTGGAACAAGAGTTGTTTTCCCAATTGTATTTAACTTTTTTTTTTTATAATAATGACATATTGTACGAGCATATGGGTGGTGGGTTTGAGTAAATGTACAAATGGAACGAAAAACATTTCACTTCGATTTGTTGAGTGATATTTTGTTGACCTTTCCTTCTATTTGGAATGCTTATAACTTGCATTATGACGTTTCTAACTTTTACTGGCATCTGCTTTCAAACCTTATAACTATAAGTGATGGCACACTTAGCTTTGGTCATTTATGACGTCGTAAAATTGGGTGATTGGACTCGAAAATATTCGCTTGTTAATGGCTCACATTACTTACTTTGTCCATTGAAGAATCGCGCATCCTATCCAAATTTGGAAAACTTTCATCTCATTCATTGCCGTAGAGTCACAGCCAATGTTGAGGTTTATAAGGCTGCATTTTGCCCTTCACCAGTCAACATTACAATCTTTTTTGGTGCTGCCTTAAAGATGGAGCGTCTGCCACCGACGAGATATCGCCAAATATAGTGTCTATGGAGATTAGTCATTCAAAGACTTGTCACGTCATTGTCACATTTATCGGGATGTTGAATATAATTGTGCAACTGGGCAACCTGAATACCTCGTTATGATAGTAAAGGACACGAATATTTCTGAGATGTGCTATACAATATAAGAGAACAGATGCTAGGCATTAAAATATTTTGATTCTTGTTCAGCTTTTCATCGACACTGAGAGAGCCGTGGAAGGCAATGTTTAAGCCGGGCAAAGAAGGCGTATGCTTATCACAAGTTTTGTGGATAAAAGCAATTCTGGTGAATAGGACACTGATTGCGTAAGCTGACTGCGACCAATATGAGGTGGCGGTAATAAACCGGGATTACAGGCAAGGCTGCGGCCGTGGTGCATATTTGTTGACTCACTGTTCAAAATTTACGTTATAATGCCAGAAAATTACAGATGATGTAGATGTACTTCCTATTGCGTCATGCCTAGTTTGAGCTAAAGCACAACCAGTCCTAGATGAGATCTACGATTTGTGCATTAGAAGTGGGCTTTCAGTCAGTATTTTTAAAACTGAGGTTGTTCTCTTCACAACAAGGAGGAAGCTGAATCGTCTGACTAATCTACACCCTAACTGACTCGAACTGTAACCAACTTCAGACTGCTATAATTTCCAAACCGTTCATGACAGTGAGTTTAAATTTTGACACATGACAGATAATTTTATTATTTATAAGCCTTTTAAAGGATTTTCGTCTCAGTTGTGTGTGGGTGATTGCTTTATATTTGGCTGGAAAACCACAAGTAGCTATCGTTAGAGCCTTCCAGCACCTCAACGTGAATAAATCATTTGTGTCTCGAACCATAGCTCGTTATCGTGATATTGTCAGCGTTGCAAAATGCCATGGAGGTGGTCATAAGAAAACAGCAACATCGGCAGAAATGGTTCGGAAAGTGAAGGTTCGAATTGAGCGAAATCCGCGTCGAAGTGGAAAAAAATTGCTCGTGAACTCAACATATCGTTGAAATGGATGCAACGCATACTGAAAAATGAGCTTGGGCTCAAGCCATTAATGTTCAAGAAAAGCACACGATCTCAACACCTCAACAGAAAAAAGTTAGAGTCGAAAGAGCTGGTGGTGAGTTGCCGATTTTGGTTTTTTCCGATGAGTCGCCATTTGTTATCGAGCAATATATCAACAAACGAAATGACCGAGTTTACTTGCCAGAGAGGTCCTTCGAAAATTTACACCTTCGGAAGGCCACCAGAAATTAGGCAGCACCGATGGTGATGGTTTGGGCCGCCATAATCGCCGGTGGTCGCTCTCCGCTCGTATTTTTGGACCGTTGCGTCAAAATTAATGCGATTGTATACCGTGAAATTATTTAAGAGGCAGTATTGAAGTCTTGGGCAAACAACCATTTCGGTCGGAGACCGTGGACATTTCAACAAGACTCGGAACCGTCTCACAAAGCGCGCGTCAACCAAGATTGGTTAAAAAAACAAGTTCCACACTTCATTTCTTCGACATGACACAATGGATTGCAAATTCTCCGGATGCAAATCCGTTGGATTTCTCTATCTGGGGTATTTTGAAGGCGAAGGTTGGAAAAATATACTACAAAATACCAAAGTTTGTACCACCTCAAACAAGCATTTCGCCGGGAATGGGCCAAAATACCGCACAGCCACTTGCGTGCAGCGTGCGATGCTTTCTTCGACCGTCTCAAGGTCATTATTCGCGCCAAAAGTGGATATATTGAAAACTACTGATACAATTTGAAAATTGATGTATTTTCCAACATTTTTTGCTTCGGCACAATAAAATTTATCCAAAAATAAAAAAATGATAGCATTTAAAAAAGTTGTAGTCAGTCAGGGTGTAGTATAAAATACATCTCCGTCTAATTTTCCAACGAAGTTAAGTATTTGGGCATAAATTAACTAAGATGGATGAAAAACTTTCTAGATTTTGGCCGTTGCGAAAACCGCTTTTAACTGATCAGCCCTATCCGTGAGACTCTGCCTGTGAATACGTGTAAATTGCCATCAATGTCAATTCGTGTCACATCTTACAAATACACTTCCTCCATAAAACAAATCCATAGTGAACTTAAAGTATAAATTGCTTTAATTTCCGCAAATTTAATGTAAACAACCAATCAATGGGCGGTTCACAGGCAGTGGACAGTGCAAAGGGTTGCAAAAGTATTAGTAGAATTCGCCATCTATCATAGCATGGGTGTCACTTTGGAAAACAAACTTCTTTGGACCAAACTTGTCACAAGCCTTCTGCCAGTGTGAAGGACCTTTCGGCAAGACATAAGGCTTGTCACTAACGAGGGTGTTCTAGATCGACACGATTACTACATGGCCAATTATATCATATGCGTTTGTTTTCTCATGAACAATCTTTTACTTTTATACGACGCAGTTATTTTTGTCAGTCTCCAAATAACGCATCTCGCCTTGATATTATAGGAATGCACTCTCAAATACATGTTCCGTTTAAGAGGAAATGGTCTTTCTAAGAGCACGCACTGGGGTTTTGATCACTGAATATCTTTTGACTCTGGTCTTATGACTATGCAGCCTTATGCAATAAAACCAGAACTCTTGTTGCGGAAAAAAATACGAAATCGACTCTCTCAGTGACTAGGAATATTTTTGGCTAGAATTAGAGCCATCCGTACGTTTTCAAAATCGAATTTCCTCGTTAAGAAAACTTGCCTCTGTTTTCCAATCGAAGATATAAGCAATCCAACTATATTGTAAAAAATCGATAGAGACAAGCTGCGCTTAAAGGCTCGATTGCACGAAGTCGGAAGGGTAAATTCACCAAGGCTTTTCTGAGATCCAGGTAATAATAGAATCACGGAAAATGCAAGCGTCAATTAAATTTCTAGGCAAAGCTCAAAGAAGAGATTTTCAGGACCTGAATCTACGTTAGGTCTGCCTGTGTCCTAATTTAGGACTTCTATTGCAGCTGGTTTTCAAATAAGCATAGCTGCAGATAGCACGACTCTCCAAATGAATGCATCTTGAATTCTCTATGGGTTCAGCGGCTTTTCCGTTTTCCCTCAGTAGGAAACTGCAAACTGTACTGTCTATGTCACGGAGCTCTACGCTTTTGCTAAGCACTTAATTGCTGAGATAATGATGACAACACGTACGATAATGAGTACTAACTCTAAGAATGTCCGGACAACGCTCGCATGAGGCTGCACGGTGATGATGTATTGGGTCCTGGTAACGTAGGCAGCTCTTACCCATCTCTCTTCGAAAGGCTGATTTCACTAAAAGGGACATGCAGGGAACAGTGGACTAGCTCCATCCCTGAGTGCTCTGTTCCAATTAAAAAAAAAAAAAAAAAAATACGCAAATTGTAAGGAACACTGTGAACTTCTACTGAGTACCACAGACATTTGAAACTCTTGACTCCAAACTGGTCTAGTATACATAGCTAGGATTCCTACATAGACTCTTGTGAGAACAAAGTCAACGACAGGGCTGGAGGCTATTTGTAGTCCACTGCCCTTAAACTTCAATCTGCAGCTAAAATTACTTGAAGATTATGTTAGCTAAATGGATATTAACAAAATCGAAATTAACCATTAATGGAAGCATTCCCATTATCAAAATCTAAGATATTCACTTTATCTTTCGGAACACATAAGTGTCTTCGAACCAAATGTATTGCTCGTATAATAGCGAAACGAACTAGCGCTGATAAGAGCAATATCCCACGAGAATATTATGATTCTGATAGTTAGAATCAATATTTGTGAACACATTCTTGTTCAAGTTCAAGTTCTGGTGGCCACAGAGGAATAACAGTAAGAAAACTTGCTTACTTCCCATACGGCGTTGCAGAGCCGGGCGGACCTGCGCCTTGGTCAATTTAGTTTTCCACTTAGAGCTATTTTTTGCCAAATTGTTCAAGTTACGTACCCTACTGCGTCATCTGTTCGGATAGGTTTTAAACACTTTGCGGAAGATAGTTTAAAATTCGTTCGTTCTATATGCCCAATCCACGAGCACTTTTCTGAAAATGTTGATGTTACTGCACAGCTCATTGAGTTTGCTAGTATATCCTCTCCTCCATAGCCTGTCAACGCAAGCGGTACCGACAATCACTCGATAACTAGTGCGTTTAAAACGATAGAAATCATTAGATATTTATCTAACTTCGCTAACATCCATGGTGGACTTGGATAACTAGGGTCTAATAATTATAAAGTTACGGTTTCTAGGCAAAACTTTCATACTTAAATATCCCATCATTCCAAAGAAACAGCGATTGCCAAGTGTAATTCTTTGTTTGGTTTCTGTTGAAATGATATCGGACTTAACAGCGGATCCGTGGAAGACAAAATTCATAACTACCTCAAAATTATAACTGGATTCTCTCTTGAAATTGCCGTTGTTTGAATATTTAGGGGTTTGTGCACTTAGCCGCCTTAAAACCGCACTGATAAGGGCCAATCAGAACATTAAAACATAGTTCCAGGCAATAATGTAATGCCGCAGACAAGACGTTGTACGCGATATTGAGTAAATTTATTCCGCTTTAGTTGGCGCAGTTTACAGAGTCTACTTTTTTCCTTTTTTTATGAACCGAACATACCATGCTTAGTTTCCATTCGACAGGAATACTTTCCTGGATATTGCCGTATTTGCCGTTTAGGTGGGAAAAAATCTTGATATTCAACACCAAAGTTGAATGGTTTGATTTGCCCGATAGCGGAGCTGGGGTCGCTTTCGCCAGTTAAGAGTCTGCAATAGTAGTTTTTCAATACCCTCAACACCAACTACGACTACCGAATTTCCTTGTTCCACTCAACAGGTTTCTCTTCGGATCTTATTCGCTTGACACGTTCTTGCTATCCTTGGTAGGACATCCGAACGTTATTCCAGGAGTAGAGTTGCAAATCTACGTTTCCTCTATTGTTCGCTTGTCATGCTACTTATTTTTTTCTCTCGAGAAGTCAATGTTATTTTCACCGCTTTCGACTGTGAAACATTGGTATAGTGTTTTTCAAGAAAAGAGAAAAAACATATTAAAGAGGACGTGCTCATCCGTGCATTTTTATTCTCTTACTCTTTCTCCACATATTGCCGTTGACTAACTGTTTTAAGTATCATAATACCAATCTCATTACTCTTTGTAGCGAGCTGTTTTACAATACTTTATTTTGTGGTATTCAATTGCTAACCATCTTTTCACACACAATGAAGGAAAATGAAATGAAACCACACTTTGATAATTTAACAATTAATAACTCCTTATTTCACTACTTACTACATACGTCTTTAAACTTTCAGTCGTTAGCGCGAACTGCCCCTCGTTTTTTGGTTCGTTCGTTTCATGACTGTCTTTTTCCTAAGATCCGTTTGTTACTGTAATCATTGTCTCTTTGTTTCTGAGTAAGTCTGGTGTGTAGTTTATCGTTCGTTTTTCTGGCCCGATCTCACATATAGTGCTTTTCAAAACAGTTGGTCAGTCTACTGAGCAGATCTTTTAAATATATATATTCTCACGAAAACTCAAATTTCAAAAGAAAATTTAAAAATCGCTGAAAGAGAACAAAAAGAAAAACAAAAAAATGGAAGAGGACATGCACAACCATCTATTTTCATTCTTTTACTCTCTTTGCGCATCCGTTCATTGGACAATAGGCAATATAATATATTGTCACACTGTTCACGGCTATACAATTTCCATGGAGTTGTACATAAGAATACATCTGCATCATTCGCTACATGCATATGCATCTTGCAAACACTTAACCCCTCAAAAATCACAAAAGTTCTTTTTGCCGCCATCTGGAGGGAAACATGAAATATCCACATGAATGTAATTGCACATCACATGATGAGAATTTAGAATCCGACCAGTCAAAGAGCATTATAATTATACAAGTGAGTATCTGAACCCGAACCGAAAAGATAAAAAAATGCTGATTCTATCCCAACTTGTCAAAAAGACCTTTTTCAAAAGATATGTCAAAAATATTTCCAAAGGCAACAACTAAAAGATTAAGCAATTTCTTTCACATGCAGGGACACATAGGAACTGAATACTTAACATAAAAACATCAGGTGGTTGTCAGCTTTAAAAAAATAAAACAAAAAAAGATTGTTGCCTTCTCATCGTCGTGCCATCAAAGCAACTCTTATCCACCGCCGTCCCCCAAAACCTTCACTATACAACCGTTCTTCACAGGACCCAGAAAAACCTCCTTCAATCTCTTCTTCACACATCAACTATTCTCTGTCAGATTCAAAAATGACAACAATAGAATAGAGTAAAGCGAAAATGAAAAAGCAAAAAAAAAAAAAAAAAAAAAAGGACGGAGGTGTAGAAAAAGGAGAGAAAGTGAAAAAATTGTGGAATTAAAACGATTCCGATTAATAACTTCTGGTGACAGGCACACCATCTCCAGACGTTTCTGCCACAGGAAATTAATGCTCGGATGACAAGTGGTGTAAATATGGCGCAAACAAATTGTAAATCACTCCGTAATGACGGGTATAATCCTTAAACCGCTTTGTCTTTGCCCTCTCAAGTCAAACTACATATATTTCGGAATATGAATTTTAATTAGATACAAGTATATAACGGCATACGACGCTACATTACCCAGAATCTAAGGTCGTTACCGCTCTTGAGGTTACACAATCAACTTTACTAAATGCAAAAGTGCCTCGCAACTTGGCATTGAAATTAGTTTGTCGCTTAATTAATTAGGTATGAGCAATGAAAATTAATTTCAAAACCAACAAATGAAAAATTAAATGATGTTATGTCAAGTGCCAGCCGTAGCCGGGGTAGTAGCGGGTGCAAAATTTAAAACAGAAGGAGCTGGGCCTCACTACATAATCTTATGAACTTTAATTTACTCGATTAGATCTGGCGACATGACAAAAACTTGTAAAAGTGGTAATAGCTTCGTAAGAATGTTATCTTTTCGAACCTTTTCAGTAGCTTTTACCAAGTACGAGTGATGACATTTTCTCAAATGCGGTAAACCGCCACAAGTTTAATTTTAATTTATGGTGTGGATACATACCATCAAACATTTTGAGGTAAAGCAATAGGGGGTCGTATGTTTAAAAAAAAAATCATTTAATCTTCTCGAAAACACTAAGCAGCAAAGTTTATAACAACTGGTTTTTGCCAACTGAAACCGCCAGAAATGTGATATGAATTGCGTTAAGTGATGAGCCAACAAAACATCAATCCAATATGTGCCTAATCAACAATAACAGATCGCAACGACCATGTGGAGATGTCACTCGATATCCCATCGCTTTGTCCAAATCCATTGGCATTTAAAGTGAGATTGTTTCCGAACTGCATGATCTGAAGAATTTAGCAGGCCAGATCAAAACTATAATAGATATGAGGTTCTACTCCGTAAAAGTTAATGTTCTTCTCATTTATTTTATTCGTAGACTGTATGGACTGCTCTTGACCTTCTATATAGCACCCTAAATTGTCGGAATTTTTCATCGGTCGAGTGAAATTTAGAGCATCAGTTAGGACATATGTGATGACTCCTTGACGTAGGTTGCATATATGTATGTATAAAAACTTGTCGATAGGTTGAGAGACAAGCGACTGGCAATGGTTATGGCGTTTTTACCGTCTATTACTATGCCGTTTAATATATTGGTATCATGGCTACTATTTGGTAGTGATCCCAGTCTGCATTCACCACTAGGAATTTTTGAGCAGCTATAATACCTGAAAAGTGTCTGAGGTGGTTCATTCCAAAGGTAAAATTTTGGGCGACTCGTTCGAGCATAGTGACTGGTATCTCACGGAAAACAGGAGCAATGTTGGCTTCCAAAGCGTCAATCTTAGCTGGCTTAATACTGAAGACCTGAGACTTTGCACAACCCCAAGGAAAATAGTCCGAAGGTGTGATATCGCACGATCTAGGTGGCCAATTTACCGTAGAAAAACGTGAAGTTAAGTGCTCACCAAAATGATTTCTCAACAAGTCCATTGATTCACGCACTGTATGGCTCGTAGCGCCGTCTTGTTGAAACCAGGGCTCACCGAGACCGTTAACATGGCGCAATAACAGTTACCATTGATGGTAACATTGTGATTTGCCTCATTTTTGAAGATGATACCACCAGCCCATAAACCACATCATACCGTTGTTTTTAATAGATGTACTAGGTGGAGTGGAAAGTAACCTTTTTGAGCGCCAGAATGCTTTGCTACTGCAAAAAAGGTTATGGTGCCTTGAAGTCTGTTCAGGCATGTCTGCCTGCCAAATTTCAGTGTGATACTGTCTAATTTTGTTTTGACTGCTAATTGTTGTTGACGTGTTTGGCATCATATTGAGTATGGACAAAGACGACTTTCGTTTTCTCATAAAACATTATTTTTTGAGAGGCAAAACGGCGAATGAAACAAAAGAAAAGTTGGATAAATATTATAGGACTAATGCTCCGTCAGATTACACCCTCAAATATTGGTTTCGAGAATTTCGTGGTGACCGCAACTTCACTACCGATCAAGTCCACAGCGGCAGGCCTTCCGATCCGGTTACAGAGGACAATGTCAAAAAAATACATAAAATGGTGTTGGCTGACCGGAAAGTGAAGGTGCGCGAGCTAGCAGATACCACAAAGATTAGTATTGAGCGCACACGCCATATTTTGGGCAATATTTTGCATATGAAAAAGTTATCCTGCCGCTGGGTGCCGCTCATACTCACTCCTGATAAAAATTCGAACGCGAGAGCACTTCGAATGAGTGTTTGGACTTGCTGATGCGGAATCGGGCAGACTTTTGGCGTCGATTGGTAACTGTTGAACACCAGAGAATGAGTGCCCGGCAATGGACTGAAGCCGGCACGAATGCTCCGAAGCGGCCGAGGGAAGTTCGATGGGTCGGAAAGGTTATGGCGTCGGTTTTCTGGGATTGTCATGGCATACTCTTCGTAGACTACTACTATTACTGTGCATAATTGGAGCGATTGAAGGCCGAAATCGCTGCAAAACGGCCTCACATGAAACGAAAAAAAATTTTGTTTTTGCAAGGCAATGCACCGGCGCACAAGAGCATCGCAACCATGGCTAAAATCAATCCATCGTATTCGCCCGATTTGGCACGCTCGGACTATTGTCTCTTCCCAAGCCCCAAAAGATGGCTCATCAATAAAAAATTCAGCCCACGCGAGGAAATCATCGACGCCACGGAGGAGTATTTCGCAGACCTTCCGGAAAATTACTTTTCGGACGAGATCAAGAAGTTGGAAAATCGCTGAAATAAGTGTATCAAACTAAAAGGGGTCTATATTGAATAAAATAAAAAAAACATTTAATTAATAATTAAAAACATATTTTTTTTTTATTTTTTTTTTTTACATTCCCAAGGAGATTACTCTTCACCAGTTATGGTAGCTCTATCCATTGTGTCAGAAATGGGCTTCATCACTGAATGCAATGTCACGAAAAAACACTGGATTTTCATTGAGTTTTCTAGAGCCCATTCACTGAAAATATGACGCAAATTCAAAAAAATTCTTGCACAAGTTGAATTTTATACGCGTTTGGGCCGATGTACTCACGTAAAATATGCCAAGTTGTCGAATACGTCAAGCCAAGCTGCGTACACTCTCAGCTACAGCTGCTATAGTCTCTTCAGTACGTGTTAGATGTAGTCTAACCGGTCGAGTATCAATCACACATGTAAATTGGGACATAAATCTGCGGATGGTATTGGCAATAGTGGTTTCAGTAGGTCGATTATGCAAACCGTAGGTTCTTCGAATCACACGAAAAACATTTCTCACAGAACGCTGATTTTTGTAATACAGCTGAACAATTTGGAGTCACTATTGTGGTGTAAGTCTTTCCATGATGCCAAACGACACAGAACAAAAATGACAAAGGATGTTTGATAGGATTCACGCGAAATTTTTTCAAAAAAATTCTATTAAGCATCAAACCTCAGGATGAATCACTAAATCTAAAGTCAAGACTGCAGCAAGCCAAATAAAAACAAAGTCACCCGGTAGGAATGCAATGACAAATGAGATGTTGAAATATGGAGGTAACGAATTACTTAAACAGTTAACAATTTTGTTTAATATTACTGTTCCATCAACCAAAGTACTTCATTTATGGGAAACAAGTATCACGATATCGACCAGACCTGTTGATTTACCAACGCTTGATCCCACTACCCCATTCACCGGCACAAGGAGCCGTGTTCGCCGGAGACGAAGTTTTTAAACCGCATACTTACTAATAAGTGAAGCTTTACAACCGCTGTCCACAAGTGCTTGAAGTTTAGATGATGTTCAGTAGCAGATCGTAATTTAATTTGAGATTTAGCCAGCAGAACTGGTACTAGCTTTGCAAGTGATGGGGGTCAGAGGTGCTATTGGTGCATAAATGCTGTCATGCAAAATTGTGTGTTAAAACCGATGGGCAGTTCTGTTGTACATGGTTAGCTTTGAAACAGTTTTTATACAGCTTTGCTTTCATCACAAATATCAATCTCTGTGCTGAGATTTGTTTTCTGAAATTAGGGCAAATCATGATTACCAGATCAACTTGGGCATCGATTGACATTTGCTGTGGGCCATCGCATCCAGTCCTTTGAGGCGGTTTTCCGAAAACTTTTCCAGCTTTGCGTACGTAGGAATGGACTTCGGGCTATCAAGTGAAGTTTCTCAGTCTTTAATGATGACAAGATCCAGTTTTTCTGTTACGTGCAGAATTATACAATCGTCCCACCGGTCAGTTGGTCGCCCTAGTAGCTTCAGAGGCCGAACGGCTTCAGTGATTCAATCAAGAATCTGACGTACGATCAAAGACAATCTTTATTTATTACTTGTTAGTCATGGTTGGCAGCTTTACAATTTCACGAAGTTACTGTTTATTAGATTTGAAAGTTGTCATCTCTAATCTGAACATTTTTCAACACACTCGCAGCACTACCACAAAGGCTACAATTGAGATAATGTAGTCATTGGACATTGTTGAGCAATGTATTATTGATCACGCAGTTGGTGAACATGTCTTTGGAGTTCAGCCACACGTGAAAAGATCCATCGAAAGTGGGCAGTTGAAGCTTTGGCGAAATTAATTTGACGTTGCTGTCTTCGCTTTCGATGAGTCGGGTCGGAGTTTAATGAGACATACTCATAGTTATGGTATCATGAGCAGTAGTGGACAGCTCGTCAATGAGATCCTTGAGTTCTCCTAAGGCTTCACAACACGTAGATATAATTTTGGCAAAACGCTTATCCGATAGAAGGCTTTGGTTATTCTTTTCCTTGTCTTCCACTACCTCTCTTGATGATTTGCCGTCATAGGCATCATTGAATTTGCTTCAGTAGTCATTAAGATGTTTTCTCCTTCCCACGAAGTAGCCTTTTGAATTAGATGAGAAGTTACAATTTAGCTTCTCAATAAATTTTTCTTTAGCCAGCACCATTCTTCTTTAAAGTAAACCTTTCCAATTAGAAAACCGAATATTTTAAAGCGAAAGAATCAGGTTCCCCACAAGTTATGCCAATATTTGAATTTGGAAGAAAGATCTTTGTGAACTTGAGAAGAAAACCAAAGAACCACATTTTTATTAATGTTTTGCCATATGTTTGACATTCCGATGAATATCCTATCTAACGATAGTATATCACATGGTGGGCAATATTAAAAACTAGTTTTTAGTACTTTTCAACGACAAACCTTTCATATGAGAGATTCTCTTAACTAAACAAATCTGATGTCTAGCTATATATAGGGTTTTCTAATAACGACTTGACAACTTTTTTTTTTTTTAAATAAAAGCAAAACATTTGAGATATTTCAAAAAATTTATTATTGGCTTGAAGTACAATAAAAACATTTATGAATGGAACTCAACTTCGATCATATGTCTACCTCGGGCACATTTGCAGTGGTCGATTCGTTGGACCCAATTTTCAACGACTCGGCCACACATTTCGGCCGAAACGACCACTATTTCACGTTCAATGTTGGCTCTGAGCTCTTCCAACGTCGTCGGCGTGTTGGCATAAGCCAGTGACTTAACGTAGCCCCACAGAAAATAGTCAAGCGGCGTTAAATTGCACGAACGAGGCGGCCAATCGACTGGCCCATGTCTTGAGATAACACGCTCACCATACTTACTCTTCAATAAATCGATTGTAGCGTGTGCTGTGTGGCTTGTGGCACCATCCTGTTGAAACCACATGTCGTTCAAGTCCATATCTTCCAATTCGGGACAAAAATAATCGGTGATCATGGCGCGATAACGCTGACCATTCACAGTAACGTGACGATCGTTATCGTCGACGAAAAAATGTGGCCCAATAACGCCGCCGGCATGCAAACCGCACCAAAAAGTTATTTTTTGTGGATGAAGTGGTGATTCATGAAGCACATGTGGGTTTTCACTCGACCAGTAACGCATATTTTGCTTATTGACGAACCCATTGAGCCAAAAATGAGCTCCGTCACTGAAGATGATTTTGCGATGAAATTCATTATCTTGGGGCATCTTCTCCAGAATCCAATCGGAGAACGTAGCTCGTTAGTGTAATTTTCCATGATGAACATGTTGAGTTTACTGAATAAATTGACAGTGACATTTTGATGATTAGTGAAAGAGTGCGTTCACAAACTCAAAGTTGTCAAGTCCCTGTTGGAAAACCCTATATTAGATGGAACTAGGAGGAGAGTTTTACTTGAAATCATAGTCGTTCACAGAGGAAGTAGCATTTAAAAAAATACTGTTCTTTTGTGTATGTATGCGTATAGCCCATTACCGTACCTAAACAACACTGTTGACGACTGAAATTAACTTCCTCAGCAGGTCATCATCATCGATACTGCAAACCATATTTATACCAATTATTTTTTAACCTTAAATAGAGAAACAAGTCTTCTCTTTTTTTAAATCCCAAACTACAGGTTAAATACTTTCCTTGACTTAAATCCTTTAACTCAACTCACCTTTAGTGTATTCGGATTTACGACATGCTCATAATTTACTCACAAGTCACAACCTTTTATAAATTGTAAGCTTATCCGACTATCATACAGCATAAAATTCGTAATTTCCAAATGACAATATCGTTTATCCTTTGTTTTGTTTTCTTTTCCAGGTAAGGAACCAAAGAAGTAAAATAAAAGAAAACTCTTATCCAACAACATCCGAAGTATGTACGAGTTCTTGAAGGTAAAATCTATCCAAAATTGAAATAAAAGTCATAAAACTAGAAGCTGTCGTTTATTGAAGCATTATTTGATTTTAATAAAGAAATTGTACTTTATAAGGTTTTAAAATTTGGAACTTCCTTTTATATTCCTTTTATATCTGTCATTTTGTGTATTCCCTTTTTAAGGTTTGGCTTATCTCTCTTAGTTCCACAAAACTTTCATTTCGACCTTGTGAGCTCAGTTTGAGTATCTAAGGTTTTTTAAAAAGAAAATTCGACTTTGTACGACCAAAATAAAGGGCTATTATTCCCAATTTCAAGGCGTGTTAGTAATTGTTAACACCGAAAGATATATGAAGAAGAAATGCGCCCTCTTTTAACATATCTACACATTTAGATTTAGTGTACGGTGATCGTTGTTTCATATGAAAATATTAATTTGGTCGTTCGTATGAGCAAGCATTCTTACACAGGCTATACAGATGTACAACTAGTTAAATCTTTACAAACTAATTACCTTTTATAAAATCATAGAATTCGTGTAAAACGAGGATATATTCTCAGTGCCAATAAAGAAACATTTTTGAGCGACATGTCGAAAAGGCTATCGAGTTGCTACTTAAGGGCTAGAGAGCTTTTTATTCGAAAATATAAAAGCAAAAGTGACTATAACATTGTAACGGCGAACCTTATGTTACATACAATAAATATCTACGAGGACTATTTGATGAATACCCGGACTAGAAATGGATTAACTCGATACACTTTTTCCAACCGTGCTGCAACTTTTTTAACCCCTCCGTCTAGTACGAATTTTTTTTGGCATACAAAATACTCCTCCACGGAAGAGTACTTCTTTCCGGCGAGCAATCTTTTAAGGTTTGGGAACAAAACGAAGTCGCAGGGAGCCAAATCCCGTGAATACAGGGGATGGGTTAGGGGGGGGGGCAATTCGTAGTGCAGTTCGCCCAATTTTATTGTGGCGACTGTGGAGAAGTAAGCCGGTGCGTTATTGTAATGGAAGAGCCAAATGTGGTCGCTTTTTTTTCAATTCGACGTTGAATCGGTCCAATAAATCGACGTAGTATACTCCTGTGATTTTTTTCCCCTTCTCTAAATGGTCAATGTGGATCGCACCTCGTGCGTTCCAAAAAATGATGGCTATCAACTTGACGGCCGAAGGCACGGTCTTTGCCTTCTTTGGAGCATGTTCACCCGGTAAAACCCATTGCTTCAATTGTTATTTGGTCTTTGGTGTGTACCAGTGAATCCATGTCTCAACGACGCAGAAACTCCTACGGATTTTGATTACACATCATGCCCAAAATCTTGTGCAGAATATGTCGCTAACGCGTTCAAGTGAGATGCCTGCTATATCAGCCAACTCGCGAATTTTTACTCGGCGGTCCGCCAATACGAGATCATGGATTTTTTTCACGGTTTCCTCTGCGGTAAGCGTTTTTGGGCCACCTGGATGCAGTTGATCAAAAACTGACGTGCAGCCACGGCGAAACTCTGCGAACCAATAGCAAGCGGTTGTACCTCGCCTTATTTCTTTATTTCCTCTCAGGTTTTGACACTCAAAAACTAAAGTCGGATCACAGAACGATACTGCTTTTTTTCCGTGGTCGCAAAAAACAATAACACGATGTTTTGTAATGGGTGCCAAAACAAAACTAAGTTTTAGAATGTCACCAGATTTTGACAGGTGGGTAGTGTGTTTCTGTTTTAAGGTTTTGGTAAGCAATTCATGATCTTTGTGCTCGGGAATAGCAGAAATACCGCTGAAGAAGAGCGCTTTTTTGTTCCGGCGGCAACCTTGAGAGTCATTCCACAATAGATTAAGCATATTAAAGGCTTAACTGTCAGTGGAAGTCCCAATTGATAATCCAGGCAAGCTTAACGCAAGTTTAAAATGTCCTACAATGATATTTCACAGGGCGTTATCAATGACTTGATTGTCTCACCGAGACTCTGTCTAAATTATCTAAATTTCAAATCTGAGTGCATCTAATCGTAACCGGTAACTAGGAAGTGGTTTTAAGATTTATTAAGACCCTTGCTTGACTGGCATCATAGAAATATGTACATCGAAGTTTTCACCCGTTTTACATATGTACAATATATCATAAATATAATTCATTGCCAATGATATTATTTTTGTATCCGATTAAAATATAAACTGATGTTTATCTTATCCAAAATGAAAACGGTTTCAGATGTACTAAAGGAAGAGTCGTAAAGATTCTATTTCATTTATTTTCTTACTTTATTCGCGACCTAAGGAAGTTCTAGTGCAGGGAAATTCGTATTTGTGTTCTCGCAACAAGTATTTGTGTGTTATTAGCCCAGATCAGATCATAAGACCAGTTTCAAGGGCAGGGTAAACCAAACTCCAATGCTTATTCTACAAAATACCATGTCTTTTTTAAGTAAACTTACTTTGAGTGTATTGTACATGATATGAATATTAAGGGAAGCTAAAATCACCAGTACAGTATAGCACAGCCATATAATTTGCAATCGAAACAGACCGCTTTTTGGAGTCCTCTAAAAGCAGAATTGGCACATTTACATGAAAACATGTTCCATTAACACGTAACCAATGCATTGGATGTAATTGGTCTTATCAAAGGACCCTCCTCGATGGCAAGTCCTTTTAATAACTACTTTACGCTGCTAGAAAGCTGACAATCCTTTGGAGATTTCTAAGGCGATGTGTTGTCTAAAGAAGTTTGAATGACACCCAATGACATCGTTTAAAAAACAGAAATGCAAGTTTTGCAAAGTTGTTTTAAGCACATGAAGCTCAACCATCGTCTTCATGCTCTTTAACATCAAGGAGTTCAAAAAAGAGTTTTTTGTAACTCTTGGGAAATGTGTAAAATCAGCTATTTTTTTGTTGTGCTAGAAGTAAGAAACCTTGTAGTGTAGGATTTTTACCTGATAAAACCATCTCTTCTTAAACAGGCTCTTACCATCTAAAGTCGTTGTCTATGTGCAGTACTATATTAATAACAATAGTCCGGGTTTCCTCGTTTTAAGCCATATGCCTCATGAACCATCGGGAGTGGGCAACTATCTTAATTTATTGCGTAAGACTGTGCTCTCGGTTTCGTACCGCAAACAGATGAAAGAACACATGTTCCACGTTTTTCGAGTCTGTTTCACCACACCTGTTTTTGATATTTTCGCGTTTGCATATGAAAAGATACTCTTTTAAGTCAACGGCTTTGACTTAATGAGGTGCCCATTTCCCCTATAAGGAACAGCTTTGTTGTTGCTAAGTTGCAGCAACAAAATTTTAACCCGGCTCAGACGTGCTCTCAGCAATATTTCTCAAAAAATGTGAATCCACTGTCTCTCTCTTTTTCTTCACCTTTCTCACATATTTGATTTATCCCTTACATAAGTTTCTCAAGTTTCATAAGCCCGGTTCACAAAAAGAGATCAAAGAATGCAGTAACTAATTACCGTCCCATTGCTAAACTTTCTCACATACCTAAAATGTTCAACAATTTCTCATATCCCCTGTCAACATGTATTCCTGAAAGGTAGATCAATTAGTACAAAGTTACTAGTTTTCGTATCGCTTTCAGTTCTTGAAAATGGCAACGAAGCCGAAGTTATTGCTACATAACTACAATGTTTCTTCAGTTGACCCTATATTACTAAAATGGATATCTTCTTATTTGGAAAACTTTTATTATAGCGTTTGCTTTAGGTCAGCTCTCCCAACCCTGTTTTAACTACCTCTGGTGTCCCACAAGGCAGTCATCTAGGCCCCTCATTTTCAACTTAGGTTATGTAAGGTAAGAGTGGCTGTTGGACTCAGGTCTACAGACCCGTTGTGATACAACGTCTTTTGAACTTAACTAGGATAGTATAAAATAAATCTTTAGGTAATTATATAAAAACTACGCATTGTCCATTTGCACTGACCAAACCAAGTTATCCAAAATTATTTCTTCACCTCAAGACTCTATTTTCCTTTAAAAAGACCATGGTAGGTTTTCTAATTGCTTAGAGCTTAATGTACGCAAATGATAATCTATGACTTTGTCACGCAAATGCATTCCATCTCCCCCTCGACTTTATCTTCCGCACGGACAACCAATACATCAGATTCAATCCCTTCGCGAAATTGGAATATTGTTCTATAGAGAGTGTTAAACCTTTGCTCACATACTGATTAGATAATCCTTAAAGCCAACTCATCGCTTGGTTTTATCAAACGTTGGTCTAAAGAATTTGGCAACCCTTATGTGACAAGATATCTTTACATTACCTTTGTCCTGCCTCTTTTGGAATATGGCAGTCAAATTTGGTCCCCTTTCACCGAGTTAATATATTCAGGGTTACCCTGGGTTGACTCTGTCGAGACCGTCCTTACCTCTAAACTTGATCTACCTCATCTACTGTTCCTTTACAACGATGGCGTCGCTTTTTCCATATTCCATCACACCGCTTCTCTTATGGTTCAAATAAGTTTGATCAAATATACTCTAAGCTTCGAAAGGTCAACTCAAACCTCATTTTCTAAGTTTTAAAGTCCTAGTTAATAAGTTAGATGGAACCAAATAAATGGAGTCCTAAGCCCTCACTAAAATTGAAAAGTTACCTCTTGCTTTTGAATCCTACCATTTTTTTCAGCAGGTAACATAAAAGATACGACGAGCATAGGGAAATGCGAAACCGTTCGAAACACACGGACGTAGGACCTTTGGGGCACTTGATCATATTTCAGCCCCAGTAAGAAGGAGACTTTTATCTTGTTTTGGTCTCCAGATACTACTCGTCAGCTTTGTAAGAGCATATGGTATCATCGGTAATCTGGTAACCGATGCTTCGCATGCAATCTGTGGGCATAAAATTCCATCATATATAATCGGAAGTACTACCTTGATCAAAAAAATTTCGGAATTTATTCAGAAAATTAAAAATACAAGTTTATTCATCTAAATCCATATTGTCCCCTTCAAAATAATCCGCATCGACTGCAACACACTTATGCCTGCGCTTGATCCAATCCTCTAAACGTTTTTTTATATTCGGGTTTCTGTGTGTCCACCAGTGCCTCCTGCGGTTTTCCCATTACTTCCTCTCGACTGCTGAAACGCGTTCCCCGTAATGGTTTTTTAACTCGATTGAACAGAAAGAAGTCACAGGAAGCCAAATCAGATGAATTCGGTGGCTGTTGGATGGTATTCGTTGCATTTTTCGTCAAAAAATTACGAATAATGATGGCACTGTGCGACGGTGCCTTATCTTGGTGCAAAATCCACGAGTTTCTGCCCACAATTCTGGTTTTTTCGGCGAATAATAACGCCCAAATAATACTCTTTGCTTACTGTCTGGCATTCTGGTAAAAATTAATGATGCACTACAACTTTGTAACCCATGAAATGGGTGCGCCACACGGTGGTTATAACTTTTTTTTTTTTTATCAAGGTAGTATAGTATAGTATAGTATAGGAAACCTATGACCAAGCCTTGTGACAGACTGTCAGTAAATAATTATGTTTTAACTTTATCATCAGATACATAGAGAACGATACTTTCGAGAAGTAGAGAGTTTTCTAATAACGACTTGACAATTTTTTTTCAAATAAAAGGCAAGCCATTTTGAGATATTTCAAAAACTTTATTATTGGCTTGAAGTACAATCAAAACATTTATGAATGGAACTCGACTTCGTTCATATGGCCACCGCGGGTACGTTTGCAGCGGTCGATTCGTTGCACCCAATTTTCAACGACTCGGCCACACATTTCGGCCAAAACGGCCGCTATTTCGCGTTCAATGTTGGCTCTGAGCTCTTCCAACGTCATCGTGTTGCGTGTTGCGTGTTGGCATAAACCAATGACTTAACGTAGCCCCACAGAAAATAGTCAAGCGGCGTTAAATCGCACGAACGAGGAGACCAATCGACTGGCCCATGTCTTGAGATAACACGCTCACCATACTTACTCTTCAATAAATCGATTGTAGCGTGTGCTGTGTGGCTTGTGGCATCATCCTGTTGAAACTACATGTCGTCCAAGTCCATATCTTCCGATTCGGGCCAAAAATAATCGGTGATCAAATCGCGATAACGCTGACCATTCACAGTAACGTGAAGATCGTTATCGTCGACGAAAAAATATGGCCCAATAATGCCGACGGCATGCAAACCGCACCAAACAGTTATTTTTTGTGGATGAAGTGGTGATTCATGAAGCACATGTAAGTTTTCACCCGACCAATAACGCATATTTTGCCTATTGATGAACCAATTGAGCCAAAAATGAGCTTCGTCACTGAAGATGATTTTGCGATGAAATTCATCATTTTGGCGCATCTTGTCCAGAACCCAATCGGACAATGTACGTTGCTTCAAATGGTCCATCGGTTTCAATTCTTGAGTCAGCTTGTTCTTGTATGTTATACGCCATAATGTGGTCTGAGCGATGCCCAATTCTTGACGTCTAAACGGCAGCGATATTTTCGACGCTTCGACCAACCCGTTGTCTCACCGACACGGCAACATCACACAACGAATATGTAGACTCAAATTTTTGCACTAAAGTTGTTATTGCCTGTCTACTTGAGCGAGAATTACGACCGAAAATTGGAGTTAACGCTCTTAAAATTGCAGTCACCGACTCCGAAAATCTGTAGAAAATTTTTATAATTTGCAGACGTTGCTCGTTAGTGTACTTTACCATGATGAAAATGTTGAGTTATTGAATAAATTGACAGTAAAGGTTTTATGATTAGTGAAAGAGTGCGTTCACAAATTAAATTCAAAGTTGTCAAGTCCCTTTTAGAAAACCCTATAGTTCGTTATTATTTTACTGAGATAATTCGGTATTTGAATTCGATAAAAAGGGTTCATAATCCATTCCAAATTCGCCGAATTATACGCGTTATTCATGTTCAGGCTTCTAACTTCCATATGTTTATTGGTGCCTAATTTCCAGTATCTGCACTTTAAAGCATCTTAAGCTCTAGTTATAATCACATTCATTTCGTCTGCGGTTGAAGATGACTTACGAAAACCGTATCAGTGTTCCGACAGCCCTCCTGCAGTTTCATTTGCTGGCAAATATCTATTGTAAATGACTGTCTCAAGCACATAAGACCAAAAATTGTTTGGGTTCCTTTTTCCTTTTGGTAATAGCAGAATCCGTTGGGGCTTCCAAAGCTTAAAAAAAACCCCTATTGAAAACACGAGTAAAACATTTCAACAAATGAGTGGGCTCGAATTATTGTTTGACATCTCAGCGCACCTTTTTACTTCCATGAACACATTCTTTACATGCAATTATAGGTATGAGTGTATTCTCGTGATGAATTTAAATAACTGCTACCCCGGAGGGAGCAAATAGAGTCACAACCGGGTAAACTGGCAATTGCGCGAAGGCCTTTCAGCCTAATTGATATAATTTGACACATTGTGGTTAAGTTGTTCTTAAAGCAAAGGCACTGGCAAGACTTAATCACTTTTTTTTAGTCGGATTCTTGCTTCCAGAAACGGTGGTACTCTTACTGGTCGTAAGGAGTTCGGTATATGTGCCACCCTAGAAGTGAAGTATCTTGTCGGAGTTGTAAACCATTGATCTATACTTTTTGTAGCATAACTACAATGAACCAAGCTACGGGGGCTTATGATACACAGCTCACAGCGATAGGAGCTGGTTCCGAGCTGGTTTTGATCAAATTAAATAAAGGATACCGCAAAAGCCCTTGCTTAAGACTTAATGTGGCAATAATCAACATTTTCTTTAGAGTTAACAACAGCTAATATATACCTATTTGCAGCATGAATATATGTATATCTATATTTCAACGGTGCCGTTGAAATTTTGTATTTCATCACGAACGTAAGTTATTGAAATCAGGTCATAGATAGCTATTAAATCTTATATGTAGTAAGTATAATTTCTACTAGCTTCCCTGTTTTACAGTTAGCTTAACATTCCGTATCCGTCAGATTAAAAGCCAATTCAGTTAAGTGGTTCTTTAAGAAGATTTTCTTCAATAGGATGACCCTATTACCATTCACTTCCGTGTTACACTCTCTATTCGTAACCAACCGACAAGTTTTTTTTTCCTGTGCCACCATCATGTGCAGCAACTTGACAATTTCATCTAGTAGTTGCGCCCGACTTCACCTGTTCCTTCCCTATTCAATCAAAAACAGCATCTAACACAGCTCATAGTGGCATCCCCATTCCATGTGTCATTTATGCTGTTTAATGAATACTATCCATCTTTATGGGCACATGGGGAATTATTTATAGAAAATGAGCTTTTAATAGCTTGCATGGATAAGCTGAAAGAAAAGATGATTATCCTTCTGCAACCAGGATAGTCTGTACCCTCTATATTCTCTGCTAAGTGACAGAGTATTCATTTTACTGAAATAGAGACAGCACAGAAGGTTAAGTGGCAAGACTGGAAGAAGTAAGAAAACACCATCCAAGTAAAACATTTTTGTAGTCCTCAAAATGTTTAAACAACGCAATGAGAACACTTATTTGAAGGGACTCTTGTGTGAATAAATACCCCCAAAGGGCCACATAGAAGCCTCCAAGTCTCCCCGGGAATCCAAAGAGCCCTAGGAAGACCAGGATCCCCAGGCAATCTCATATACTTGTATCTATGTATTTAACATCGCTTACTGAGTTCTTGTTTGAGAGAATTTCTATGAAAATCACGGAGCATAGTTCAGTTGAGCTACTTAAGGCGCTATTTGAACTTAGTGTGGAGTTGCAGGATTATTTCCCTTTTTTTTTAGAAAAGAAAAAGTAAACCAAATGTATTCAACAGTAAAGTTGACGTGCGATTACATTTTAGATTGTGGAACCTTGTACATACATTTTTTTTTTTTTCAGTTCTTTCTGCATGTCTCTGGAGTGAAATGGGATGTTCACCACACACAAGTAGCGCAAATGTGTTTATTATTTCCTCTTTTTACTTACTAAAATGGTTTAAAAGTAAATTTTGTTAGTTCACAGGATGATACCGGAAACTAAAATCAAAAGATGTAAGCAAATATGCTGGGTATGAAAGCATTTGGGTACAGGCTTTGAAATATCCAGCTAACTGTTTTTTTTCTTCTTTTACCATGAGATAAAGCTAATTGCGAGGTTTTCATTTTTAAGCATTTTCTTCATCCTGTTACAATTTATCTAAGTAAAAGAAAAGTGGGAAAGTCCGAAATATGTGGTAGATAGTTAAAGCAGTAACATGTTCTCACACAATTTTTATTCTTTTGAGTTACTGTCATACTTATTTTCGGTCTTTTTATGTGGATCCTAAGATCTTCCTTCATACCGTGCCATTTATCTTTGTCGCTTCCATTGCTGGAGGATTTTTGGTCAATTATCTTATAGAGGTGCTCTCAAACCAAAAACTCCGTTCCTTATATTGAAATTTATGTGCAATTCAAAGAAAAAGGGTAAACGGTTCAGTTAAAAATGACCTACACACCCAGCACATCAGCCATAAGTACCCCCCGACTGATGCGAGCTAACGCTGGACACTCACAGAGGTAATGACCCGCAGTTTTATCAACACTTTCACAGCAAATAGAGATGCTGTGTCACTTATGCTCAACACACTTAGGTGCTAAGCAAAAGCGTAATACCTCGTCCCAACCCCAGTTATTTCCCCCAAGAGACAGCGGAAATGTCGTTAATCTCTTATAGCTGTCATAATTGGAATAGCTTCGAGGTAATCGGTTCGATATTAAAAGCCAGAGGCGAAGTACGGTTGGCCGTGGCTCAAGTGGTAGTGTATTGGCTTCCCAATAGGACGGTTCAGTTTTCAATCCTAACCACCCCGAAAAACATTTTTTTTTTTTTGGAATAATTTAGTCTCTCCATTAAATGCCACCCATGGGGCGAAATAATCACTGATCCCAAACATCTTTCTCTCTATATATATCCAATTTTCCGAAAAACTTAACACGTGTTCCGGCATTTGAAGGGTGGTCATACCTTTTTTTGTGTTGAGTTTTTTTTTGGAAAAAAAAAAAAACATGTCACATGGAACTGATGAAAGTGATGAATGTATGGTACTCTGTGCAACCATAGAACAGGAAAAGACGACATTTATTTCATTGGGGTCTGCCCAATGCAGCGCTCAATTAGAACATCCTCTTTGGGAGAAAATACTCTTTCTTCTAACGAAGTCTTTCGCATTCTAAATGAAAAACACTGGACTATACTGTTTAAATTTATAAAATTTGCTCTAAAATACTGACTGTAGTAGAAGTAGTAAATAATTTTTATTCAAATAATTTTTCAATATCATAAAAAGTAAAAAATTATATAAAAGCATGGTATTTTTTTTTTTTTAAATATAATGTTCCTGTGTAAAGTTAATTTTAAGATCAATTAACAATTTTCGGTTAACATCGTTTTTATTACATATTCCACAAATCACGAAGGGATCACTCATGTGTGATATAAAACTTAGACGAATCAATTCGCTTCGCAGTTTCACCATCATTGAGATCACCTGTGTTGTATACTTACCCGAAAACAGTTATTGTATATTATGTGTTAAAGCATAGCCGACTATATAATCTTCTATGGGTTAATGTCTCCACTTCTCTGCACCAATCATTTCTAAATTGGGGATCCAACTTTAAGAAGAGCTCTGTCAGTACCGGCTTCTAATATTGAAGAGCAACCTGATTGAGATTCAGCTCCATCCCACAACTATGGGCTAAGTCTACCTACTCGCCAAAGCAAGACTTGAGTGCAACTATCTTAGGAAGTCGATGGTTTTCCATGCCCAGGACCTTTAAAATAAAGTAAGCTTGCAGCTTAAATGTTTCAATAAACATGGGAGACAGTCCTGTCTATTGTGTATTGGGCGGCAGGTGGAAAATTCACTTGACTTAGTATCTCTGGAGTTTTTCGACGGTCTCATACCTCTTATTACCCCACAATTGCGCTGCATAAAAAAGAATGGACTCTGCAACCGCTTTGAAAACTTTATATTTACTACTATGAGCTATATTTATATTTGCAAAACATTTACTCCATGTCGTATTTATTGCAGTTTTAGCCTTCGTAAGTTCCTCTTTCAAATGTTTTTCCATGCTCACATTTTCAGTTAATATCACACCAAGATATTTGTACTCCTTGACAATTTCGATTTGATCCCCATTAAAAGTTCATCCCTCGTTGGTACAGTTTCTTCTTCCACCGTTTTTAAAAATCATCACTTTTGATTTCTCTAGGTTGACCACGAAATTGCATAAGCGGCAATGCCACCTTGATCAAAAAGTTCATTTATTCAAAAAATTTAAAATACAGGTATATTCAACTAAATCTTTATTGTCCCCTTTAAAGTAGTCCTCATCGACTGCAAGACACTTATGCTAGCGTTTGATATAATCCTCGAAACATTTTTTATATTCGGTTTTCGGTATGTCCATCAACGCTCCTGCGATTTTTCCATTACTTCCTCTCGGCTGCTGAAACTCGTTCCTTGTATTGGTTTTTTAACGCGATTGAACAGGGAGCCAAATCAGGTGAATTCGCTGGATTCGTTGGATGGTACTTGTTGCATTTTTCGTCAAAAAATTACAAAAAATGATGGCACTGATGATGGCCTTACCTTGGTGCAAAATCCACGAGTTTCTGCCCACAATTCTGGTCTTTTTCGGCGAATAATAACGCCCAAATAATACTCTTTGCTTACTGTCTACCTTCTGGCAAAAATTATTGATGCACTACACCGTTGTAATCCATGAAAACCACGAGAAAAAACAGAACTCAAATCGGAACAATGGGAGCGCCACACGGTGACGCCACCGGGAACTTTTTGATCAAGGTGATATTCAGCCAACGATTTATTATCTGCTGCTGTGTTTCAGGGGAATGAGCTAGGAGCACAATATCGTCAGCAAAGAGAAGTGCTTTGAATACTATACCGGCATATTCCACACCTCCTGGTAGAACTTCAACAATATCCTGAATAAAGAGTGCGAATAATATCGGGCTCAATGAACAACCTTGCTTGACTCCAGATTTAGTCTGGAACCAATCCAAAAGTGCCTCGCCATTCCACACATCAACTTGCGTATCATGGTATGAATTTTGTAGGATCCTTCCAAATTTAAGAGAGATTCCCATATGTGTTTCTGTCCACTGTATCAAACGCCGCCTTAAAATCTACAAAAAGGCGTACAGCTTTGTACCCTCCGCTACTAATGACTCTGCAATACTGTTTAACACAAAGATATGGTCCACTATTGAGTACCCAGTTCTGGATCCCGTCTGGAATTCCTTGAAAACCTTATTATCCGTGATCCAAGTTGTCAACTTTTCTCGTAGCACGGACGTAAAAATTTCATACGATCATAGTGCTCCAGAAAACAATCAGCGGAAGAAGTGGTCGAAGCTTTATAACTATTGACTTTGTAGTTCATAATATGCATATGGTATACATGTATATAAAGTGCAAAGCGACAAGTACCCATGAGACTAATCGGTTTAAAACGGAGTGACTTCTGACGACCTTATTTTATCTGCTGTGTGTGTCATAGACGGAGCAGGAGATGTCATCTAAATGCAAAGAGAAAAAATTCGGGTCAGCAACCAGGTCAATAATTGGATTTTTCCAAGATTATTTCTCAATTTATATAATCCGAAGTGTCTACAGTGTCTTTAAACGGATTTTAACATTAACAACTTTTGGGGTACAAAGGTTTCTTATTTTTTTAAATATCCTACGACACTCACAAAAACTTTGAAATTATTTAAATCCTCTTCTCACTTAGTTTACAAAAATCATTTAAATATTTGCAACAATTCCTTTAAATTATATTATTTAAATTAAGGTTTGACACCAGGCTTAAGTTCAGTACCATGATGACCAACACCAACGTATCTTTTAATAGAGGTTTTTCATGAAAAGCAAATATACACTCTGTGGTCGGGAGTAAACCACCCATACCGAAGAACATTTTGGACATCATAGGAAAGTCAAAATTGAAAATGTTAAATTCGATTCCGGTTTCATTCTTATCAAAAACGATTGCCATTTTTCCATTGATATTTGAAATTCTTAGAAAGAGCATTCACTTAAAGCCATCGGACTGATAAACAAACCTTCCAGGTTTGTTGTTAACAGACATTCTGACCTCTGCCAACATCCCACATTTCATGTTACCAGTTGCAGAACTTAAAAATGTTCCCCAATCTTATGGCAGATGTTTTTTTCGTTTTCGAAATCATGGACTATGAAATTCATTCACTTAACAAGCGGCCGATAAGAATTCAATTGCATGAAGGAGTAAAAATACCTTCGACTGGATAGATATTCGTGCACATACCATACTCCCAGATCAATCGAAAAGCTATTCACTTCATCATTGTTTTCATGGTATATCCCCCTCTTCACTGCCATTTCGAAGTCATTACTTGAAAACGACTTCCTCATCGACCTATTACGGCTGTCTTTCTATACTATACTATACTTCCTGCTTTTGTAACGTCAACACCCTAGCACACAATCTTTTCCGACAAACAAAATAAAATTCATCTCAAACGCAAACGTAATCCGTTTAACATTGCTTGCAGCAGACAAAAGAGATTACGGCTTCACTCATATTGAGACTGCACAGGTGCACCCCTGCCGCGCTGGCTATACCCACCATATTTTTCCACTCGTTTCTCACTTTTCATCCTACAGCCACCACAGAAATCTATGTAAAAACGAATGAATCCTTTAAATGGAATGGGCGGGTAGTTTCAATACGCAAAAAAGAGCCAACCTTCATTATACATTCGAATCATCATCACTTAATTCTAGTCCAGTACGTATCCACATCCTTCAGCTTACCGTTGACAAGGACACCAAAGCACAAAGCATGCAGAAAAAGTAAGAAAAAATAAATTTTAAAGAAAAATTGTTCTAGGATATTTTAATATCCATTCAGGACTTGGGAAATGATGATGATGCGATTTTTTTTTTAATATATACTTCTGCAAGGAGCTTTGCCTGAACTTGATACCGGAACTTCATTCGAAACAGACGTATTAATTCCTGCTAATAGTGTGAAAATTGTCAAAAGATTGTGTCCTGTTGATGTCGAAGACATCATGTCTTCTAACATCAAAGCAAGGAAAGTATCTAATAGATATAGAGACTCTAATACTACTATAATTCCTGCAGGCCGCTTCAATCCCTACCAGGCCAAAGTGCCTTGAATCAATGCGTTGCACCAAACTAATATTTACATTCATAAGCTGTTAAATGAAAATAAAATGTCAAAAGGAATTAAAGTAAATTGTGTTGACGTTGAAACGCATCAAAAAGTGTGTGCTCTTTTTAAAACCATGCAGTGGCGTTCCCCCGAACTTAAGTAGGACTTAAATTGTTATGAACGATATATGCATGTGTTCTACATAGTGTTTCTCGAGATTGGTTCCATTAGACTAATAAGAACTAAATAAGAATTTTGGGTTGATTTTTAAAACGGGACTTTGCACAAACAAACAAATTGACACAATGCTTCAACTGTCAAATGTTTGGGCATGGCGAAACAAACTGCAATGTAAAAACCTTCCATGCTATCTGTTCACAAAATCACAAAACAGAAAATTGTACTGATAAAAGTGCAATTTCATGCGCGAACTGCAACGGGCCTCATAAATCGGATGATGTTTCTTGTAAAAGTCGTCAAACATTTTTGCAAATAAGAGAATATCTCATAAACAAAAAAAAAAAAAATCCCTCGCAGTTCTTCGCAATTCATAAAAAAAAACTCACCACTTAATATGAGTTACCAATCTTTTCCACCACTTAACGCGCAAACTACGCGTTAGTTTGATACACTTATTCCAACGATTTTCCAACTTCTTGATCTCGTCCGAAAAGTAATTTTCTGGAAGGTCTGCAAAATACTCCTCCGTGGCGTCGATGATTTCCTCGCGTGAGCTGAATTTTTTTATTGATGAGCCATCTTTTGAGGTTTGGGAAGAGATAATAGTCCGAGGGTGGCAAATCGGGCGAATACGATGGATGCGACAGCAATTGGAGCCGTAAGTCATTGATTTTAGCCGTGGTTGCGATGCACTTGTGCGCCGGTGCATTGTCTTCCGAAAACAAAATTATTTTCTTCTTCAAATGAGGCCGTTCTGCATTTTTTTTTTTTTTTTTTTGCATTTCGCAATCGCTCCAATAATACACAGTAATACTCGCTGTTGATGGTTTTTCCTCTTTCGGAGAGTCCACGAAGAGTATGCCATGACAATTCCAGAAAACCGACGCCATAACTTTTCCGACCCATCGAGCCTCCCTCGGCCTCTTCGGAGCACTCGTGCCGGCTTCAGTCCATTGCCGGGCATTCATTCTGTTCTCTGGTGTTCAAAAGTTACCAATCGACGCCAAAAGGCTGCCCGATTCCGCATCAGCAAGTCCAAACACTCTTTCGAAGTGTTCTCGCGTTCGTGTTTTTGATCAGGAGTGAGTATGCGCAGCACCCAGCGGCAGGATATTTTTTTCATATGCAGAATATTGCCCAAAATATGGAGTGTGCGTTCAGTACTAATCTTTGTGGTATCTGCTAGCTCGCGCACCTATTTCATGTATTTTTTTGACATTGTCGTCTGTAACCGCATCGGAAAGCCTGCCGCTGCGGACTTGATCGATAGTGGAGTTGCGGCCACCACAAAACTCTCGAAACCAATATTTGACGGTGTTATCTGACGGAGCATTAGCCCCATAATATTTATCCAACTTTTCTTTTGTTTTCTTTGCCATTTTGCTTCTCAAAAAATAATGTTTTATGAGAGAACGAAAATCTTTTTTGTCCATACTCAACATGATCGCACTAAAATTTGGCACATCTGCCTAAATATGAACAGACTTCAAGGCACTATAAGTTTTTTTTTTTTTTTTCTGGCGGTCAAGGAGGTTACTTTTCAATCCACCTAGTACATTGAAAGAAATCATCGCTCTCACAACTGAGATGACAACTTTACTCAGCCAATGCAGCAGCAGATCGAAGCAATGTAATGTTATTACTCAACTTGCAATAAAGTACATTTAAACTAACAAATAATGAGTGCTAGCTTAAGAATAATTACTTGGAATGCAATAGAAGCATTCGAAATAAAACTTTAGAGTTTTTTACTTTCTTAAGTAAATATAATATTGATGTAGGTTTAGTTTCTGTAACAATGCTTACAAATGAAATTAATATATCTAATAATGGTGGCGTTGCCATTGTAGTAAGAAGAATTATACGTCACTTCGCATTGTAAATACAATGATAGTAGAAAACGTAGGCATAGAGATTCCATTTTGCAATGGAAACTCCATTGAAATATATTCTGTCTATTTTTCAGGAGGAGCTGGAAATCCATCAAAACGAGCTGCCTTAAAGAGTGATTTAATAAGACTGACAAATCGTAATAATACGATTAGGTTTGTAATTGGGGGAGATCTTAATACTCTCTGACCTAAATATGAATAATAACTTCATGATTTTATATCCGCCACAGCCTACATACATCCCTTCGAATAGTAGGTTTAACCCTAGCACACTTGATCTTTTCTTAACCAATTCCGTTGAATTTTTAAGTCAACCAACTGTAATTAATGATCTCAACTCGGAACATCTGCCAGTTCTTTGTAGTATATTCGGTACACCTATGGTAAAAAATACCTTCATATATGATCTCAAGGCCGCAAATTGGAATTGGTATAAATCAACTCTAAAAAGAAAGTTAGAAACCGTACATGTGGAAGAAATAAATGTTGTGAGGCCTCCTGTCCTTGAATAGTTAATTGAAGCCTTGAATATTTCGATTCTTGTGTCAGTGTATTAATGTGTCAGTGCCCAAAAAGTCCGTTTTGTCCGTTAATTATTGTCCTTTACCACAATGTATCCTTGACTTAGTTAAGTTGCGAAACAATCATAGGAGAAAGTGGCAACAATTCAGACTTTCTCACTATCTCAATTGTGTCAAATTCCCAAATTCAAAAATTAGAGACGAATTGGTGAAATTTAAAAATAAAAATTTGGAATCAAAATCTTTGCCGCTTAAGTAAAAATAATAAGCCATTTTGGAATATAGTCAAACATACTTATATTCCCACTCTTAGAAATGGAATCATTACAGCAATCTCAAAGACCGAAAAAGCTAACATGTTAGCAACATCCTTTGAATCCAACTTTATGTTAACCTTACACCATTGAAACTTTGGTGGAAGCTACTATCAACGAATTGCATAACCAAGCCGTTCCTCAGCACCGGGAGTTAATATCAATAGAATATGTAAATTATACTACAGGGTGACAGGTGTGCTTTTCGGAACTTCAATAGCTTGATCCCAAGCTCATTTTTCAGTATGTGTTGCATCCGTTCCAGCGATATGTTAAGCTATTTTTCTTCCACTTCGACGCGGATTTCGCTCAATTCGAGCTTTCACTTTCTGAACCATTTCTGCCGATGTTGCTGTTTTTTTATCACCACCTCTATGGCGTTTTGAAACGCTGCCAATATCACTGTAATGAGCTATGGTTCGAGACACAAATGATTTATTCACGTTGATGTGCTGGAGGGCTCTAACGATAGCTACTTGTGATTTTCCAGCCAAATATAAAGCAATCACATTATCACGTTTGAATTCCATCGCGGATAAAAATTTTTCAACACAACTGAGACGCAAATCGTTCAAAAGGCTTATAAATAATAAAATTATCTGTCATTTGTCAAAATTTGAGCTCACTGTCATGAACGGTTTGGAAATAATAGCAGTCTGAAATTGGTTGCAGTTCGAGTCAGTCAGGGTGTATACATCCGACTTCCCGCGCCTAACAAACTGTGATTCTGCAATATTTGCTGATGACACGTGTGTTTTTTCTTCCGATGCTTTTGGTTTTGCAATTGAAACCAATTTGCAATCAGTGGAAAATAAAAATAAATGCTCTAAAATCGCAGGCGATCTTCTTTACAAGGAAGAGAAAAGCCTGCTTTTTTCCAAGTCGCACTTTAAATATGGTTGGGTTACTTATTGAATGTAATCAGTCGGTTAAATATCTCGGTGTAATAATTGATAAAAGATTCACATTTGGTCCTCATATTTGCTATGTTATTGAAAAGATGAGTAACACAATTAAAACTCTCTACCTCTTTATAAAGCGAAAATCAAAGTTAATCCATAATCCAATCCAATCCATAATGTTTTATGCAGCTCCAGCTTGGAGTAGTTGTGCAAAAACCCATATCCTAAAAATTCAAAGGATGCAAAATAAAATACTAAAAATAATGGTTAACTTACCATGGCATTATTCTACCAACCTTCTTCACGAAAGAGCAAATATTGATTTTGTATCAGATCGCATTATTTAGTTATGAAACAATTTCCGCCGATCATGCGAGTTAACAGACAATATCCTAATAACAAACCTAATACACAATTAAATTACTTTACATTACATCAATATTATAACTGTATAAACTTTATTATTTATCAATATAAATATTTAATTGCTTTCTTTATAATTATTTACGCATATATTATTTGTTCATTTGTTATTAATTAGTTTAATTCATTTATTTATTTATTTTCTTATGTTATGACCTTTTTTTCTTTTCTTTTCTTTTATTATTTATTTGTTATTGTAACTGCTCACATACTTTCTGTTAATTTATTATTTACTTATACACTTATATATTTATTTTTTTTCGGACTTATGACCTGCTTTGTTATTTACTTAAATGTTATTTGCTATATAGCGTAATTATTTGTTAAATTATAAGTTATTTGAACACCTATTTTTTACTTGTACATATTTATATTGGTTTAATTTTTTTTTTGTTATTGTTTCACTTATGGTAGCTTTATTATATTTATTATACACCAAACAACTGTGATATTTTATATGAAGTTTTTAAGTATCTTTGCCTTCCACTATTTGTTTCTACATTTAGCTTGCACTCATTATCCATATTCTTAATAAGAAAGGCGAATAAATTCTGGATATGTGTACATTACAGTTTAAATAATATCAGCGTAAACATTTATGCTACAATAAAAAAACAACATTCTACATTCTGATAGATTGAATTTCGAACTAAATTTTTCGTAGAATCGTGGTGAACCGGAAAGCGAGTTTCGGCCTTCATCCGTGCACATAATTCTAAGGTATTGAATGTCAACATTTTGAAAAATTTAATACTGGATCCTTCAAGATAAATGTTACTGTCATCAAAAAGATACGAGATATAGAAAGGGTTAATAAGAACCGGTACCTCCTGAACTTACACTCGGTTCACTTAAATAAAGACAACCCTTTTACTGATCTTAAGAGAGAATTATGTCCTTAATTCGAAACACAACTATAATCAGTGAGTGAAAAAACAAAAAAAAGGTTCAGAATATCTTAAGAGAATATACGAGTACTTAAAAACATAAATTTTCTGTAAAAAGTAACGAAACTTTATCGAAGCTTGTAAACAGAGTCATAAATGCAAACAATAAAATCTGTTCACATGAAAAGAGTCAAAGACAATAAATAACGAAAATACTCGTATGGACTCTTTGTTTTTATTTATCCATTTTTGTTGGTAATTATTATAAAAACTTATTTAAAAAAAAAAAAAAAAAGTTAATAATGTGTATGGCTACCATTATCGGAAATTACGTCTGAAAGTAAGACGTACAACTTTTTTAGGTAATTAAGGGAAATTTTCGAACAAGCTGACCTCATATCCATAAGAAATTATTCCTTATATATTCCTTCGTATACTTTACGGGCTAGGCATCCTCAAACATTTTCTATTAAGTTTAAATCAGGTGAATATGGTGGCTAATTTATAAATTCACCTTTTTGACTTGCAACAAATAATTTTACTAAGCGAGAAGTATTGATTAATGCGTTATCCTGTTTCAGAGTGTCCAAGATAGAGATCCAAATAAATCTTTTAGTTTAAAAAATGCTGACGACAGTATTACCTTGTAGACAATTCCCATCATGCTCTGAAAATTTAGCTCAAGTGCACCATAGTATCGTAGCTGATCACTCCCCAGACCATTACTCTATCCTCTTGACTGTAGTGACGTGTTAAGAACGTTTATACTTTCCGTAGATCATGAAAGTAGTAGTTATAGCAATCCGGCCCATCTAAGTTAAACATTTTTTAATCCGTGAAGGCAACCATTCGCCAGTCATTCTTCATTTAAGTCTGACCTATAGTCCAAGCTATGTGATATTTGCAAACTGTAGTCGAAGCTACTTACGGACATCGTTAAGAACCGCTTTAGGTTCTTCGCACTAAGAATCTAAGGGCTATAATTATAACGCCATCTCGTGCGGTTTGCTAAGAGATGGTGTAACTTGTATTTTTTCATTGTTATTATTCCATTGGAACACGCGTTGGAAAGCTACTGTCATTCATTTGAAGCGTAAACAACAATAATTTTTTTTCACTCAAATATGTCGAACTTTGTGCCTGAAAAAGTGTTTTTGCGGGCAGTTCTTCTTCATTACTTTAATATGAAGAAAACTGCTGCCGAAAGTCATCGTATTTTGGTGGTATTTTGCGCTAGCTGAGCGAACGTGCCAAAAGTGGTTTGCACGATTTAAAAGTGGTGATTTTCGCTTGGAAGACGATGAACGTCCTGGGCAGCCAAAAAAGTTTGAAGATGAAAAAGTGGAAGCATTACTCTATGAAGATTGTTGGCAAACACAAGAAGAGCTCGCAGAATCTTTGGGTGTCACTCAAGCAGCCATTTCAAAACGTTTAAAAGCAGCTGGATATATTCAAAAGCAAAGAAATTGGGTTCCACATGAACTTAAGTCGAGAGACGTCGAAAGGCGGTTTTGCATGTCCGAAATGCTGATGGAACGCCACAAAAGGAAGTCATTTTTGCATCGGATTGTTACTGGTGGTGGAAAATGGATCAATTACGACAACCCCAAGCGCAAAAAATTATATGTGAAACCCGGCCAACCAGCCAAATCAACGACAAAGCCGAATATCCATGGCGCGAAGGTAATGCTCTGTATTTGGTGGGATTAGATGGGTGTGCTGTATTATGAGCTGCTAAAACCGGGTGAAACCATCAATTGACAATGCTACCGAACACAATTAATCCGTTAGAAGAGAGCAGTAGCCGAAAAACGCCCGGAATATGCGACCAGACACGAGACAATAATTTTCCATCATGAAAACGCTCGGTCCCACGTTGCTATTCCGGTTAAGAACTATTTGGAAAACAGTGGATGGGAAGTCTTACCCCACCCGCCTTATAGCCCAGACCTTGCCCCTTCTGAGTACCAATTGTTCCGGTCGAAGCAGAACGCCCTCACTGAAATACGTTTCACATCAGAGCAGAAAATCAAAAATTGGCTTGATTCATTCTTGGCTGCCAAGCCGGTGCAGTTCTTTTGGGATGGGATCCACAAATTGCCAGAAAGATGGGAAAAAGTCATAGCTTCAGATGGGCAATACTTTGAATAATACTATTGTACATGTTTTTCTTAAATAAACGTTCAAATTTTGGAAAAAAAACCGCACGAATAAAATTACTAGATCGATCGCTAGGTTAATACGTCGTATATAGCTGAGTTTCGTGTTGAGTAGTAAGCCTCACCTGGTGCGAATGACGTGATGGTTGACTCACTGGCTGTCACACCACCTACCTGGATTCGTATCTTGGTAGGAGCACAACAGCAGGAGAGCCGTTCGTAACCGGCAAGGAGTGTAAAAATTCACAAAGTGAGAAATACAAATCAGTGCGAGAAGCTAGGCATTGGCCCACACCGGGCTGTCGCGCCAAACTAATGCTTAGTAAGCCTCACCTTGTCTTATAATATATACCGATAATCCTGAATGCCTTTCCTGTATCAGAATCTATCTTAACCTATCAGATTGAATATTTATTTCAATTTCCAAAATTTAGTTCACCGAAAGAGTGTGAATTCAGGGAGAAATTCACGTAGAAACAACTGAACATATTTTAAGGAGGAGATCGACTCAGAAGGAATCAGAAGGTAGTGAAAGCTATTTAGAACCGGAACAGTGCTTTCAACAAATGTTCGCATGTTCGGCTAAAAAAAAAAAAAGAAATCTTTTTTTTTGAATGTTAATAAGCGCGCCTTCAAGGGATTGTTCGTATCCTAAAATGTTTGCACACATCGTGGGAGGAAAGAAAAGGATATACCGATGAATGTTAGTATGAAATGTTTACAAGTTATCATGACTAGGAAATAAAGAGCTCGACAGGAAATTCCATAAGCGAGTTGTATGGATTCGAAACGAATCACGATATTTCAGAGTACATCCGAAAGTGGTTTTGATGGTATACTGATATATGGTATATTCATAGCGAGACGGGTATTACGGTGGAAGGTTTGAAGACAGGAAATGATATCGGCGCTGGAGAACTGGTTGTGAAAATAGATATAAAACAATGCGAGGTATTACGTAGGTGTTTCAATCGACTGGGTGGCATGTTTTAGCTCCACGTAAAATTTCATTGCACGGTTTTGAATCCCATCTATAGGCGCAGCGATGTTATAGGAACACCTGATCAGATGTGAGCATTACACTTCAATTTTGAAATATGAATGCCTTCTTTATTGGGGCTAGATTAGAGGAGGTAAAATATCGGTTGAGGACACCTAGACATTTTGCAGCATTTTTGGCAAATCTAAGTTTTGACACACATGCCGGGAATGGAAAGTTTTTCGGTTCCAACAATGCAAATGACATTCATAGATAACGGTTGGGTGTTTGAATTTTGCTCTAACGAAAGCATATGGCATTCAATTCTACTCTGTTGATGGCTCCCTAATTAGTAATGCTGTTTATATCGGAATTAAGTTAGCTAAGTAAATACTATCCTTCCGGATTGATGTATGCTTTGGTTCCACTTTTCATGACCTTAGAAATAAGGGACGTAAGTGTGATGGGTCTGCAGGAGGAGAGAGAAGAAAATATGCTTCCTAGAAGAAGTCCTAAAGAGTAGAATGAATGAAAAAGCTTGTGCAGAGGCTTAGCTTTTCATAAGAGAGGGGATATATATACCATCTGTATCAGTCGGCTTGATATTATCCATCCCATTGAAGGCTCGACGCACTTAAGTGTAGATGGAGACATGACATAATTTTGAAGAATTGAACTGGCTAATTGGTGTTGTCCAAAGATCTGACATCAGGAATATCATTATAAATCAGCGTTGCGCTGAAGGATGAGGCGGAATTTCTAATATTTTTGATAAACGGTCCAAAGTTTTTACTACCTTTGGGGCGTTGTAGTATTTTACAGTGGCCAAAGAGCTTAGAGGGGATCTAACAAAAACTTCGTACTTATCAGGGTGAAGCTAAAAACAAATCAACTCTGTGGCAGTAAAGCTATCAACGTGTGGACTCATTTACGAGCTGGATTAAGTTGTTTTCTGCAGCAAAGTTCTAAGCATAAAGTCTTCGGGTGTTGACTGTCCAGAATGTCGAAGCCACCAAATAACTATTTCAAAGTGAAGTTACAATTATTTGAATGGGGTCAGACAGTGCATCGAAATCCTTAAATCTCGAATTGTTGTCCAACTTGGTGCTTGGGGCAATAGTTGATAGTTTGCTTATGGAGAGGGAATTGGCAGAGTTTGGTAAACTGCATTACTACACATGGTAATTGCGAGACCGCTCTGAAAAAAGAATAATAAGCTCGTAGCTAGGTAGCTTCAAAACAGAGTGATTTGAAAGACTAGCTTTCACAGATTTCTACAGATGTGGATGTATCCAGAAAAGTGATTACTTGCGAATATTTGGTGTGTTCACTACAAATAAATTTACAAAATACAATTAACATAAATTTGGACGAAGCTAAATAAGTTTGCGAGGTGAGAATTCTGATGTTGGTTTACTGAATCAAATTGTTGTAGGTGTTATGCCCTTGCAACAATATAAAACAGTGCACCAGCAAAATTTACAATCGCACCCCGCTATCTAACGGCTGTTACATACACTCAGTCATTGTCTTTACCATACGTCAATGTTATATACCAACAGAAGTGATTGAGTTCAAGCAATTATATTTACTAAGACCAGGAGTGGGAGAGTTTGGATACCCTCCTTTAATACTCCGCTGCAGCGCATTATCACATCAATATGATTCTGCTTATACTAATCAATATGTGAAGTTTTGTCTTCTGGGCTGACTATCCTTATATCGATCCTAAGTAGCTTTCTTACATTCCATTCCACATTCAGATACTGAATCTTTCATGAAGAGCTTTCCATTTGGTTTCAGCAAGACTGGTCTTATCGTAAGAATTGTCAATGTCAAAGGGCGGCCCCACTAGCGTTTCAACATTTGTAGAGCCTTTTCTTTAGTCTCTTGTCTACGTAAACATTCGACCTTAAATCAATGCAGTATTATGCAATGAATTATGTGAAGAAGTTATAAAATCTTACGCTACCACTCACTCACTCATACAATAGCTTCTTTGAAGGATATTTGAATGATGTTTTATATTTCAATCGAAAATGTAAATACCACTAATACCTTAAACATACGTCACACAAATTGAGGGCATTAAATGAAAAACCCTGTACTAGTAGACAAACGTATGCTATAGCTTACTGTCTATAAATCGTATAGCTCTTTGCCTGTTAAAGGTACAGAGCTGACAATAGCTTCTGAAGAACTTACTGTTCGGTGGCTTTTTAATAAGTGGTTTTATTGCTGGCTGCCTTTCTAATGATATCTACTTGATAAGTTGGCCAACTTTGCAATCGCTGACGAACTGTACTGTACTGCTAACACAAACACTGGTTCTTATTCAACAGAAAGCCAACATCGTTAACAATTGACGATATCGAAATTATATCGGTATTTGATAAGTGCCAACCCAAACACCATATTGCCTTAACCATATGTTTGTCACTCAAAAAGTGTGAATACGGTGTGTGGTAATTGTATTCGTAATGTAAACAGGAATGAAAGCACCAAACATACGAGTACGGTATTTCCTATCAGATATGGCGCGTATATAGTATGTACTATGTAAATACGAGTACGAATATAGAAACCTGAAGGAACAAAATCAAATGTTCGCGACAATAAGAAACCGGAAAAACATCTCACATTTCATCAAGTCAAAGTCGCTTTATTAAATTTCCACCTCCTATACCATGCCTTTATTGTATCTTTTGTACGCTCGTGTAGTTCTAACGCGACATATGGTGGCAGAAACAGTAATACGGATACAAAACATGTACAGCAGCGTTTATGAAGAACCGCAAAAAGGGAGAAATAAATTCTCCTCCTTTATGTTATCATCATTTTTTTTTTTTTTTTTTTTTTTTCGTCCGGATACTCCGGTGCCTCTTAGATTGTACCTTGTACATGTATATAAAGTTCGAATAATATGTTGGTTAAACTGGCCCTTTTTATGGATACGCATTGTAGGTATGTTAGATAGCATATTCGAAGGTCAAAAACGGAACCTACAGCACGTACACGCACAGGATGTGCGTTTGTACCTGCTACGGATACACAAGCAACAATGGTATAAAGAGAGGAAAACTTATAAAATGTCTTTATCTGGCACTTGAGTTCTTTATGAATATTTCAGGGGCGTGATAAGAAATTTTTGTCATTCTATACCGTTATCAACCGACAGGGACTGGGACTCTGACCTGAGTTGGGGCAATGGAAAAAGTTTATAAAATTCGAGGGCGGCTTAGTAAAGATTTCACTGCACACAGAATGGTACATATTTAAGGTGTTTTTGGTGTTGTTTCGAGAGGGTTTGGAAGGATGGAAATTGCAATTTAAATGTCAGTTACTGTGTGAACCTTGGTGGGCACTTATTTATGTCGTGATGGGAGATTTTTCATAGTTTTATGGACTTTTAGGTGAGTTGTCTTTATAGCCGCAGGGAATTTCTGGTGACGTGCAAGGGTTTTTTTTTTTTAATGTGGTTATGCGTATCTTGTTGTGATATTTACTTGTAGCTGTCCTTTGGTCATCTGCAAGAATTTGTTTAGGTTTTACATAGTTTAAATGTTTAAAATATCACTGATATAGTAAAATATTAATACTTGTGGTTTTAAAGGCAAGCACAAGCTATGCATGAACTATGTTTTTTTTATAAAATTTTTGAAATTTGGGTCAGCGACAGTGGTTAGTACAACTATTTGGTTAAATGCATACTGATGGTTGCTTTTCTAGATCAGATATTAGTTGCGCAATTAAATTTTTTTTTTTTTTTTTACGAAAATGCAACTTTATTGTGAAAAAATGGTTACAAATGTTAAATTTTTTGACATCTTCATATGGGCGGAACTGCTGATCAGCCAAACCACGTGCCATCGAACGGAGCAAGTAATAATCCAACGGGGCAATATTGGGCGGAGTAGGAGTTCTTATTTGAGCGTTTTCATGTTGGTTCTAACGTATTTGGCAACGTGAGGCCGAGTGTTATCATGCTGTAGAATCACTTTTTCGTACCTCTGCCGTATTGTGCTTGTTTTTCGCGCATTGCTCGGCCCAATTGCATCAATAATAAATTTCATAATAAATTTCACCGACCTGTTCTCACCAAAAACCATGCCTTAACTTTCGCAACGTGAGTATTTGGCCGAGCCGACGACGAAGAGGCATGACCAGGTAATCCTCATGACTTTTTTCTCTTTGAGTTGCTGTAATGAATTCATTTTTCCTTACCCGTCACGATGCGATGAAAAAAACCCTTCCTTTTTTGCCGCTGGAGCAGTTGTTCGTGGGCGAAAAAACTACAATCAAAGTCCCTTGGCTTCAAATGATAAGGAACCGAAGTTCCTTGTTTTTGAATCATTTTCAATGCACATGATCGCTTGAAAATGGCTTGGCGGGTAACTTTTAATGCTGAAACAAGCTGTTCATGCGTTTGGCACGGATCCTCATCGGCAATGCCCCCAATTCAGCGTCGTCAAAGGATTTTGGCCTTCCTTCACTCGAACGGTCGTCGACATCGAAATCACCGTCTTTGAAGTACCGGAATTAATCACGGCACGTTGCTTCACTTAGAGCAGCATCTCAGAAATGAAAGAAGAAAATCACCACTTCTCGCAAATTACGATTACTTAGTACAAAATAAGACATTTTCTCACAACCAAAAGTATATGACGCCAAAACAAAATCACTAATGTGTCATAGCAATTTGTTTACCATATGTCTAAGCTTCGTTCATTACGTTTTAGATATGTAAATATCGACCAGCACTTACTACTGGAGCCATTGACAAGCAGAGAACTCAGTTGCGCTTCTTATACATATGTTTAGGGTTTTCTAATAACGGCTTGACAACTTTTTCTTTAAATAAAAGGCAAACCATTTGAGATATTTAAAAAACTTTATTACTGGCTTGAACTACAATCAAAACATTTATGAATGGAACTCAACTTCGTTCATATGACCACCGCGGGCACGTTTGACCTAATTTTCAACGACTCGGCCACACATTTCGGCCGAAACGGCCGCTATTTCGCGTTCAATATTGGCTCTGAACTCTTCCAACGTCGTTGGCGTGTTGGCGTAAACCAATGCCTTAATGTAGCCCCACAGAAAATAGTCAAGCGGCGTTAAATCGCACGAACGAGGCGGCCAATCGACTGGCCCATGTCTTGAGATAACACGCTAACTATACTTACTCTTCAATAAATCGATTGTAGCGTGTGTTGTGTGACTTGTGGCACCATCCTGTTGAAAAAACATGTCGTCCAAGTCCATATCTTCCAATTCGGGCCAAAAATAATCGGTGATCATGGCGCGATAACGCTGACCATTCACAGTAACGTGACGATAGTTATCGTCGACGAAAAAATATGGCCCAATAACGCCGCCGGCATGCAAACCGCACCAAAAAGTTATTTTTTGTGGATGAAGTGATGATTCATGAAGCACATGTGGGTTTTCACCCGACCAATAACGCATATTTTGCTTATTGACGAACCCATTGAGCCAAAAACGAGCTTCGTCACTGATGATTTTGCGATGAAATTCATCATCTTGGTGCATCTTCTCCAGAACCCAATCGGAGAACGTACGTCGCTTCAAATGGTCCATCGGCTTCAATTCTTGAGTCAGCTTGATCATGAATGGGTGTAAACCAAGCTCCTTACGCAAAATACGCCAAAATGTGGTCTGAGCGATGCCCAATTCTTGAGAACGCCGTGGAATTGACTGATTTGGATCGTTTGCTACGGACGTCTGAACGGCAGCGACACTTCGACCAACCCGTTGTCTCACTGACACGGAAACATCACACAACGAATATGTGGTTAAGATATGCACTAAACTTGTTACTGCCTAGAAAACTAGAGTTAACGCTCTTAAAGTTGCAGTCACCGACTCCAAATATCTGTAGAAAATTTTTATAATTTGTAGACGTTGCTCGTTAGTGTACTTTACCATGAACAAATTGACAATGACAGTTTGACGATTAGTGAAAGAATGCGTTCACACATTAAATTCAAAGTTGTCAAGTCCCTATTGGAAAACCCTATATTATTAAATACTTTGAAGCGACGATTTGACACAAAACTTTGAACAATTCTACAAAGAAATGAAGGAAAATAAGCCCAGCATGTCAAACGGAGCCAAAAGCTTTCTCAATATCCAACAAAATCATCCCAGTTGATTTACCTATTGCACGATTACTCTTTATCAGATTGCATAGTCTGAGAGCCTGATGCGAGGTACCATGATTATGTCTAAAACCAAACTGCTCATCAGGGTATATTTTTTGTTCTTCGATATGTTTGACAATTTTATCTTTAAGTATTTTTTCGAATATTTTACTCAAATTGCTAAGCAAACTAATTGGCCTATAGCTAACAGGATCATTAAGGGGTTTACCGGCTTTTGGAATTGCGACTACCTTTGTTAGTTTCCATGCAACTGGAAAGTATTTCAACTTAAGACAGGCGTTCATGAAAAATGTAAGAAATTTTATTACAATTTTAGGCATTTCTTTTAGGTAACGATTTTTGATTGTGTCAATACCACTGGTTTTTCTTACCTGCAATTGGTTTATAATATATATTATTTGATGTCCATTCAGTAACAAATTCATTTGGAGGAGTATTACAATTAATTTCATTTAAAGTACTTAGTGCGCCCTTCACAAGCGTAGTAGTGTTTGCGTTGTCTATATGTTGAAATACCGTGTGATTTTCTGAAAATTTTGGGAAAATACATTGGCCTTTTCGTTGTCAGCAACAAAGACATTGGTGTTGCATTTAAAAAAAGGTATTTGCTTGTTTTTATTTCTAATTACTTCGACTAAATTCCAGAATGGCTTTCCAGCTTTATTGAGGGTCTTCAACTTATTGTTCTATTCTGAGTTTTGATGTGCATTTATGTTATATTCGTACTGTGGGTATTTCAAATTCTGATAAGATTTAGAATATGACTCGGTAATTTCATTGCAGTTACTTTTTTACAATTTTGGGGGATACTAGAATTTTTAATGTGCTCTGTAAATTGTTGAAGGGTTTGTCAATGTCTCGTTTGTCTTTTGGCACAGTTAGAAGTTTTTCTTTTAGTTCTTTTCGAAATTTTACCCAATTGGCATTTTTGATATCTACAAAATATTGCACTTTTTCTACTCCCGACCAACTGCCGAGAACTGGATTATGATCGAAACTAAGATCATTGAAGAGAACAGGTTGTAAGAAATGACCAGAAACATTTGTTACAAATAAATCTATTACAGAGGTACTACTACGAGAACTGGTTGGTCTAAATGTAGGACTAGTGGGAAACATTGCAGATATTGGTGACAAAATAGGGAGGTACGACAGAACATTCCCCCAGGAATTTGCTCTTACACAGCCCCAATCCCTGTGTCGGCAGTTTAAATCACCTCCTATCAAGAACTTGCAGTTCATATTGAAAAATTTTCTAAGCTCATTTTTAAATCTGCGCAAAGTTTCCTACTATTTTTCCTGGAAAATAGACAACAATAAATCTTGATCGTTTTATTGTTTATCAATTTTACTTCAATCCCTATATTTTCAATTTAGTTTGTTTGAATCCAAGGTAGAAACTCATGTCGAATTAATGTCATAACCAGAATTGCAACACTTCCCCCACCCCTCTTCTATTATCACCATCCACACGATAACATTTAAAATTTGGGTTCGATATCCGATCGTTTGGTTTTAACCACGTTTCAGTAACTAAAGCAATTTCGTTTGTGTTCATGAAATTTACAAATTCAAAATGTTTGTTACATATAGCTCTGGCATTCGAGGTTATAATATAATTAATATTGTTTCTTGAATTACTTAGCATTATACAAGATCTTAGATGTTAATTTAGCGACAACTTTAAATTGGTCTAATTTAGTTTTACATGTATAGGGTTTTCCAATAAGGACTTGAACACTTTGAATTTAACCTGTGAACGCACTCTTTCACTAATCATCAAACTGTTACTGTTAATTTATTCAGTAAACTCAACATTTTCATCATGGTAAAGTACACTAACGAGCAACGTCTGCAAACGTTCTCCGATTGGAGAGGATTGGCGCCAAGATGATGAATTTCATCGCAAAATCATCTTCAGTGACGAAGCTCATTTTTGGCTCAATGGATTCGTCAATAAGCAAAATATGTGTTATTGGTCGGGTGAAAACCCACATGTGCTTTATGAATCACCACTTCATCCACAGCGTTATCGCGCCATGATCACCGATTATTTTTGGCCCGACGACATGTGGTTTCAACAGGATGGTGCTACAAGCCACACAGAACACGTTGCAATCGATTTATTGAAGAGGAAGTATGGTAAGCGTGTTATCTCAAGACATGGGCCAGTCGATTGGCCGCCTCGTTCGTGCGATTTAACGTTGCTTGACTATTCTCTGTGGGGCTACGTTAAGTCAGAGCCAAATAGCGGCCGTTTTGGCCGAAATGTGTGGCCGAGTCGTTGAAAATTGGGTCCAAGAAATCAACCGCTGCGAACGTGCCCGCGATGGCCATATGAACGAATTCGAGTTCCGTTCATAAATGTTTTGATTGTACTTCAAGCCAATAATAAAGTTTTTGAAATATTTTAAAAGGTTTGCCTTTTTTTAAAAAAAAAAAAGTTGTCAAGTCGTTTTTAGAAAACCCTACACTTAGCTGTGTAATCATCTCTAGTACGAACGAATTCAATTCGTCTATTGAAAAGAGTTCCTCATTGTGATTGATGATGTTGCTGTTCAAATTACTCTGGCGTATAGATGGAGCTGCTGCTGGAACATGCATCCAAGCTTTCTGGAAGTTGTTGTTGGTTTCCACCACTATCCGCTTGTAGTATGCGGTGGCGGAGGGGGAAATCATGCATTGTCATCGGTGGAATATTGTTGTTGCTTTTTCTTGAATCCAAGCAATGAACTTGCGCACATTTGTATATACCCGAGTTCTTACAATTAGAAGTTTTGTGATTACCGGCGCAAGTGGAGCAGTATGTTTTGATGTGGCAGTTACGTCCGCCTTGTCGTTGCGACATTGTGTTTGTCAATTCTTTTGTTTTCTCTGATAGTTCTCATTGATTTGGGTATGAGTTTCTGAGTTCACTGAGTTTGATTGAACCACATTCCAGGAAAACTAGATAAATGATGTCAGTGTATTGTTCTTATGTTCTAGTTATCAAGTCGTATTAGTTCATATGCACCTAAACCAAATAGCAGAACTTTGAAAGCTTTCTCACTTTTCAATTCGTGTGTGAAATATTGGCAATTTTCGGATTTAAGTCTATCGAGTAAAGAACGATATGCAACCATACTTTCACATAAAATTTTCCATCTTTTTAATGGAATAATCACATATCTTTAAAGTTTTCATAAGAGTATGAACGAAGTCACTAGATTTTTGTAGCAGTTTTATTGGAGGGATAAATAGTTTTGTGGTCTTAGCTGGTAGCACAATATCATCACTATCAACATCGCTATCCGGCAAGCATTGCAGTGGACTCCAGTAGTTGGAGTCTTTTCTGGTCAAAACCATTTTGGGCACTGATTTAGGTTTTTTATCAGAGGACATTTACCTGCCCTCAGAATTGGGCGATCTCGCGCGTTTACTTATTTTGACGGGATTTAAGAAACACTTAGAGAAACAGCAAATTTTCGTAAAGCTACACCTAATACTGCATTTCTGAGTTTGTTATTGAATTCCATGAGTCTCTATTTGAGTTGCCTCATTCCAGGCACTTTTAGCTGTTCGCAATTGGTTACTGAGTATGATTTTTCGATAGGAAAATGGGTTGATATCAAGATGCTCAAGATTGTAGTCCATTGTAAGCCATGGTCTCCTGGCTTTAGTTAATGTAACGGCTGGATCTTGGGCAGATTAAGACCGAGGCTCTTCGTAAAATGTTTCACTTAGTTGATTCACAGTGATTACAGTTTCTTTCGTACATTAATTGACGCGTGTTTGGAAAACAACATGACGAACGGCAGGCTCAATTGGCCAATTATGAGTGTCTGCAAAATCACTCAATTAAAAAAGTTTGAATGATGAGATGATGCATTCATCTATGATATTCATGATGATTTATCGAACAACAATTAACATAAATGTTGGAGGACATTCAAAAATGACAGCTCGATTTTCAAGTTATTCCTATTAGAAAATCTAACAGTCAAAGCTCGTCTAGTCTTCTATGCATGCACTTTGTCACTAAAAGGTGATAATATTATTGTATTATTTTTTGTTTTCATATTTGATTCCTCATTTTGACCTTTATCTGCTTCTCTTGAGTACTCGTGAGTAACTCTATAAAAAGGTGATATCTTCTGCAATAAGTCTGTTGCTAAGCATAAGAGGATTGAAGCCAAAGCGCCTAAATTTTCATCTTTATGTTCTGTTTGACACCCGGTTAAAATATGACTGACACTAGACAGCTAATAAAGCAGCTGTCAACTCGTGTTACAAGTCTGATTCAAACTTTGCCATAAAGTCTTAATGGGTGCTTTCTATTTGTATATATGTATGACTCAACTACTGCCATCATTTCTATGATTCTTTTACCAATTTTCCCTTAAGATGTCTATCTTGGAGTCAAATTTTCAGGTTTCCTTATTTTTCTCTCTTCTGTTACTCTCAATATCAGTCCCCAAATATTTCAAAATAATGTCATGGAGCAGAATTAAATGGACAGGTCGCGCTCGTGTTAACATTGTTATGCAAATTAGTTATTTGACGAGTTCCGATGAATCCTTATTTCCCGGTATGCTTGAATTATTGTCATTTTGATTAAAATTATTTCAAAACTTTTTCCACATTCAAATAACAGTTTAAAGGCAATGAGAAAAGTTTTTTCCCGCCACAGAAACAATGTCAGCACGTGCCAATAAATCTGTTGAGACTTTTATTCATTTCCCCAAGGGTTGTCTCGTGAAATTCTTCTACTAAATTCCAAACAAATATACATATTTCCAGGCAAATTCCGTTTATTATATTTCTTAGTTATAGCGAATATTTTACAAAAGGCCATTCGGCATTTATCTGTCTTTCACTCAAGTCGGAGAAACATTAAGTACATCACCTACTTCTCGTAATTCCACTAAAAACTGTGGAAACTTTCTGTCATCCAATTAAATTAGAGGCTACCCCCTTCGCACCACCACCCACCCATAAATTACTTAGTTCTTCTGATTAAAAAAAAAAATTAATTCCGTTTCCATTGCGTCAGATGCTCTAATCCTTAGATTTGAATAGCGCATGTGGACTACCTCCTGCTCTGCCTCTTAATTACTCAGCAATGACATACTGGAAGGAGTTAAACAGTGAAATATTGTAACATACATAAATCTGATTTAACTTCGTCAAATAATTTTTTAATGAGACTACGACGGACTTAAATTGGAATTGCGTCGGCATCTTGCTGGGGGTGTTTTCCACAAAATTGATTTATTCTTTTTTTCTGCAAAATTTTGAACTTGAAGTTAAATTTGCCTGTGGCTTGCAAACGTGGCTGAGAATGCTATGCGAAATGGATGTAACCTCTAACTATTTGTCTACCCACTGGTATTTAGGATATTTTTGTGTAATGGCATTGTAAGCGGAGATTTTATACCAGGGATTTATCGGACAAATAAAATTATACGAATCGCAACGTGTTGATTAAATTATTTTCTAAAACAAATTGAAAAATTCCTATTGTAGTGTACGTTTTTTTTCTCTATTAAAAGGATCAAATATTTTGAATAAGAGAATTTAAATGGAGTAACCTTTAATATTTGGAACTTTAAAGGTTCTATCACACAACAGTTTGCCTAATTTTTAATTTTATACTAACTTCCACTCTTATCAGAATTACTTTAAAATTAATTAAGATATCCAAGACAAAAAAAGGTTTGATATGAAGTAACAGCAAGTTACATTATTGGTGATGTCATTACCAATTTAGGTCAGGAAAGTACTTCTGGTGTAACAGTTAGAAAATATAGCCTGCATTCATGTAAAAGTCAGCGATCAACGGAACCGGCTCAAGGAACTTTGTGCCGGAGAGAAATGTCATCATAGGAAGCAAACGTTTCTTACATCTCAACAGCTCTAGCAAACTGCATATCCAAATGGTTCGGGGAGCCAAAATCGACTCTGACCACTACATTGTTTTAACCATGACACGACTATGAATATCCCGGGTAACTGAGCATCAGAAAAGCAGGAACCTTTTCTGATAGAGTTTTCCTCACTTTTTGACTAGTCATATGTCGGATATACCAATGCCAATATTGGAAATAGGCCATTGCGTTAAATTTTACCCGACTACCAAAAGCATACAAAACAGCACAGCAAGGAAATATGAGAGCTGCTAACTTGTTTTCTGAGAAAAGGAAACGGAAATGTTCTATCGTGGTAATAGCATATTCCTTCATGATTCATTTCTTCTCTTTCTACAGAAATGACGTCCGGAAGTTCTACTAAAATATGGAAAGTAAACGTCAAGGAACAAATTTTGAACAGAAATAGGCAGAAATAGGGATGAGAACGTTATAGTAGAATCATAGTTGATCATAAGAATTTTTAAAAAATACTTCTACAGAGTATTTAAGGGCAAAAACGACCAAGATACCACTCTGAAACAGAACGAATTATTTAACTTAAATTATGATCAATAACAACTTAGCCTTCCTTATCAAGATGATGCCTGGATAGCGATATTTATACTAAAGATTACTAGGCTGCAGGAGTAGACGCACTTTCTGTTCAATAATTTAAAGAAGCAAGAAACTGAGATGGTAAGGAGCATAACAATTCATCATGGTTCAACGAAAGTATGCCTAGTAAATTGAATCTCAGCATCTTGTGCCCGATCTTAAAACTATGCTCTCTAAATTCAGTCAACTATAGAGGACTGAATAAAACATGGGCTGAAAAGTTCCGTTTCTAAGAGAGGGCACCACTTGAATTAAATCCAGACCACTTTCAGTTAGTACCAACTTTCAAAAGATACGTGTATAAATTTGACAGCTGTCGGACGATTAGTTCTCGAGATATAGCGTGTTGTGAGTGAACCAACTTTTGTTATTGTGAAAAACAATGGATTCAAAGCAATTTCGTGTGTTGATTTATTATTGCTTTTTGATGGGAAGAAATGCAGCCGATGCAAAGAAATGGCTTGATAAGTGTTACCCCGACTTTGCACCAGCCGAACGAACCATTCGCAAGTGGATTGAAAAATTTAAAAGTGGTCATACAAGCACCGAAGATGATGCACGCAGTTGACGTCCAAAAGAGGCTGTTTCAGATGAAAACATCAAAAGAGTCCACAAAATGATTACGAATGACCGTAAAGTGAAGTTGATCGAGATAGCTGAGGCTCTGAAGATATCAAAAGAGCGTGTTGGATATATCATACACGAATATTTGGACATGCGAAAAATCTGTTCAAAGTAGGTGTAGCGTTTGCTCACAGTCGACCAAAAACAACAACGTGTTGATGATTCAGAGGAGTGTTTAAAGCTGTTCAACCGCAATAAAGCCGAATTTTTGCGTCGGTATGTGACAATGGATGAAACTTGGCTCTATCACTTCACACCAGAGTCAAGTCGGCAGTCAGCTAAGTGGCGAGCAGGCGACGAACCTCGTCCAAAACGACCAAAAACTCAACAGTCAGCTGGCAAAGTCATGGCATCCGTATTTTGGGATACAGATGGAATAATTTTCATCGACTATCTCCAAAAGGGGCGGACTACCAACATCGACTATTCCATCGCGTTGTTGGAGCATTTGAAGGACGAAATCGCAGAAAAACGGCCGCATTTGAAGAAAAAGAAAGTGCTGTTTCATCAAGACAATGCACCGTGTCACAAGTCGATGAAAACGATGGCAAAATTGAATGAATTGGGCTACGAATTGCTTCCCCACAAACCGTATTCTCCGTTTTTTGGCCCCCAGCGACTATTTCCTGTTCGCAGACTTCAAAAGAACGCTCGCGCGAAAGAGATTTAAGACTGATGAAGAAGTAATCGCAGAAACAGAGGCCTATTTTGAGGCTAAACCGAAATCGTACTAAAAACTGGTATCGAAAGATTGAAAAATCGTTTTAAGCAGTGTAACGCCCTCGAAAGAAACTATATTGATAAATAAAGTTGAATTTTGCAAAAAGTTTTGTGTATTACTATAAAACGGCACTGACTTTTCAGCTCATGTGTTAAGTATAGTTTTAAGCCTCATAAGTTTACCATTACCATATACTCATCTTACGGAAGATCGCGAGAAGAACCAAGAAACTTCGAATCGATACTCACATCGTGTTTAATAAGTTTAAAGATACATATGCGAATATTTACTGATATGAGCTATATACCTAGAGAATGTTAAATTTTACCCTCTTTGACAATTTGGCAATGGCTTACCTTAAAGACAACAAAAACAATTTCTCGTTACTGTACGATAAATGTATAGATACATATATATCCCCCCCCCCGCACATAATTCTAACCTTTAATTGTTTAAGTGACTTGATTAATAACATCAATAAAATAAACAAAACCAATTTAAGAAAATTTGATGACTTTCTTAAAAGTATCGAAGATTTTACAAACACTTTTGAGCAATTTGATATCTTCTATAAAAACAAATTCAAAAAAATTGACAAGTAGCTGTGTAAAAATTAAGATCCTCTTAAACGCAAAATCTTCCCGAAATTTTTATATTCCAAATATAGCTGATTTGCTTAATTCTCTGCAATCGAACCTTGATTTCATTTCATTTTCAAAATCAATTTTTTTGGTAGTACCACTTCACCTATTAACAATCGATAACAGATAGAATGATATCTGTATAGACGTGTTAGCAACAGCGTTCGTAAAACTTTCAAAAATCTGACGTTGTTTTAACCATAAAATCTTTAAAGTGCGCGTAGTAACTAATTTAAAAAGTGCGTTAGCTTGTAAATGAAAAAGACCTATACCAGTGATCTTTTCTTTAATGAAACACAAATAAGCAAAATCACAAATTAAACTCTATTGCTTTTGAAGTGGTATTGTATTTCAATTTTTCTTAAATTTTGTAAGTCATAATGGCGAGAAAAACACGATCGGCTTCCATTACCATCACATTCGACACCAACGTCCAACTTTACACCATCCTGGAAAAGAGTCAATGTCGGCGGCAGCTCCACAGCAACATCAAATATCATTGCCGATCTGGAACTGGAGAAGCGATTAAGTGACTTGGCTGAGAACATTGTCAATCGTATTTCTGCTGAAATTACGGATCTCAGAAGCGATCTTATTCAGCGTATTGCTCTCATTGAAAACAACTTAGAAGCCCACTTTGAAAAGGGTAAACAAGTCGCCCTCTGATCTGCAAAACCGAGTCGAGAAAATTGAAACAGCGCACTCTGTTGAATCTCAAACAAAAAAAGAAGAAATCGCAAACTTACAAAAACGATGCGAAGCTTACGAAAAGAGAGAATTACCAGCTGATGCCGTGCTTTTCGGTGTCCCCCACCTACCTGCTGAGAACCTAAAATCAATTTTCAATCATATCTGTCATACCATCGACTGCAGAGTCCCTATATTATAAGCGATTTTCCGTTCTCAAAAACAAAATCCTCGCATATTATAGTCAAATTTGGCTCTTCCTATGAGAGGAACACCGTTTTTAAACACATTGCTCTTCATTGCAAACAAGAGAAGGAACACCTGTGTCTCCAAGATAATGGTGTCTTCAAGCCAACAACAATAATATATATAGGGTTTTCCAATAGCGACTTGACAATTTTGAATTTAATTTGTGAACGCACTCTTTAACTAATCATCAAACTGTCAATGTCAATTTATTCAGTAAACTCAACATTTTCATCACGGTAAAGTACACTAACGAGCAACGTCACTAAATTATAAAAATTCTCTACAGATATTCAGAGTCGCAAAATCATCTTCAGTAAAGAAGCTCATGTTTGGCTCAATGGGTTCGTCAATAAGCTTCACTTCATCCACAAAAAATGACTGTTTGGTGCGGTTTGCATGCCGGTGGCGTTATGGGGCCATATTTTTTCGTCAACGATAACGATCGTCACGTTACTGGGAATGGTACCATGGTTACCATTCACTTTTACTGTAGTTTTGGTACCAATCTACTTAAACTGTAATCATTAGCAGCGTGATTTCGATAAACTCTGCGACTTACTGCACTCCTTGGACTGTACGGATATAATGCTTATTGGGGATTTTAATGGTCGTGTGTGTGTGGTCCTAACAAAATAATTTCGCATCGGGATACAACAGTACTCTGCTGGAACCGTGTCGCAAATCTAGAGACCTAATTTGTGAAAACAAAGGAGCAAAAATAATTGAACTTGCTGATGAGTATGACATGTGATTCTTGAATGGTAGTTGCAAAGGAGATCCAGATGGCGAATTGACCTTTATCAGAGGAACATCATGCTCAATAATAGATTACTGTTTTGTTTCGGAAAATTGGCTCAAACTTACAGTTTTCAAGAAGGACCCGAGATCTTTTCGGACTACATGCCCTTGGAAGTAACCCTTACAAAGGTAAGGCTACCTAGCTAGAACCAACCAAATACAAACACATCTGTTACATCAAAAAAGTAGCCTTTGAACAACAAAATATTGCGATCATAAATAATTCAAAATCTTCTGCTCAGTTCTGGAAAGCTGTCAAATACCTAAACGGTATTTCAAATCAAATAAAGTAACTGGTATTGATCGCATCCAGTTTAAGTTCTATAAAAATTGCACATATGAGTTTATGAATTCTCTCACAATTGAATTTAATCGAATATTCGACTCTGCTAATATCTCCGACGTATTCAGGAAAGCAATAATTGTTCCCCTACATAAAAAAGGTGATTACAGGTACCCAAAGAACTACAGAGGAATCACATTTTTAAACGCTTCAGCCAAATTGTTTGCTTCATTTATTTACAAAAGATTGTATGAATGGGTACAAGAACATAACATCCTTAAAGAATTCCAAGCTGGATTTAGGAAAAGGTTTTCTACAATCGACTAGATATTCTGCCTAACAAACATTGCTGAAACATACAAGAGCAAGAAAAAAAAAAGGTTGTACGCCTTTTTTGTAGATTTTCGAGCAGCATTCGATTCAATACCACGTGAGGCACTCTTTTACAAGCTTTCCAAAATCGGTGTATCAAGTAAAATTATTCGAATCCTGAGATTCGAGAATCTTGTATGAGGATAATATTGCATATGTATGGGATGGAGACTTAATTTCTGAAGAGTTCGAAACTTCAATGGGTGTTAAACAAGGCTGTATTTTAAGTGCTCAGCTTTTTATATTATACATCAATGATATAACAGAGGATGTCAAAGGTGGAATAAGCTTCAACGGTGTATCAATTCCTGCGCTGATGTATGCTGATGATATAGTCTTTCTGGGTGACACAACTCAAGGTATGCAGTTAATGATAAACAGGCTTAATGCTTTCTAAAAAAGTTGGAATCTCACTGTAAATCTTGATAAATCAAAAATGATGATACTCAGAAATGCAGGAGCACGCTTGGAAAAGTTGAATTTAGACGGGGAAGAGATTGAGGTAGTATCCAGATACAGATACCTAGGTATCCTTATATCGTCCTCCTTAAATTTCAAACCACACTTTAAGGAAAAATTACAATCGCTGTTGCTAAAAGAGCTATCTGTTCGATTTAAATATGCATCGCAAAGTGCAAAACAAACTTTGTTGCACTCAACCGCACCGTCGATAATGCTTTACGGAGCTCAGGTATAGGGTTACAAAGGCTACGATGCTGTTGAAAAATGTCTTCGCTACTTTTTGAAGAAGATTTTCTGATTACCAAAAAATGCCCCGAACTATATGCTACATCTTGAAGCGTGAACTCCTCCTTTGCCATTGTACACGCTCAAAATGCACTTCAACTATATCCTAAAAATACTAGAAATGAATGAATGCAGAATATCAAAAGTAGTTTTAAGAAGTATAATTAGAACAAACGGAGGTATTTGCGAGGAATGGAAGAAAACAGCTTCTGAATGCAGAGTAAATCTGTCTATTCAAGTGAACGAGCATCCTCATCTTTAAAGAGAAAAATTTAACTTGGTTTTGGAGAATTTTGGTAGACATACACATGACCAATATGTCGAAGAAACTGAATCGTCACTGTTTAGTAACTTTTACAGAAAACTAAACCATTTTCTAAATGAAATAACATACTTCCTAGACAGTCGCGCAGTTGACAAAATAAGTACTATTTTCAAACTGAGATTGGAACTCGTTCAACTAAACTTTATACCCCATAGACCAGATTTACCAATACTTTGTGACCTCTGCAACATGAAGAAGAGAGAAGACATCTTACATTTTCTTGGTGTTTGTCCGATTTTAAAAGAATTTCGACTATCAATGTTCAGAATACATGATTTAGACGAAGATGAAATAATGAGCTGATACTCAGTATCAGCACTTTGTTATAGAAAGCGTATCATAGATGGAGATTTTTAGTGTAAGACTTAAGTATGTATTTTGTCAACCTGGTAGACGTCCAAAGGCCAAACCATTAAAGACTTAGGTTAATCGTTATATTGTAAAACATTTATTGAAAAAAAAAAAAAAAAACAAACTAACTAACTAAACGGTGAATGGTCAGCGTTATCGCGCCTTGGTCACCGATTATTTTTGGCCCGAATTGGAAGATATGGACTTGGACGACATGTGGTTTCAACAAGATGGTGCCACAAGCCACACAGCCCACGCTACAATCGATTTATTGAAGAGTAAGTATAGTGAGCGTGTTATCTGCAGACATGGGTCAGTCGATTGGCCGCCTCGTTCGTGCGATTTAACGCCGCTTGACTATTTTCTGTAGAGCTACGTTAAGTCATTGGCTTATGCCAATACGCCGATGACGTTGGAAGAGCTCAGAGCCAACATTGAATTCGAAATTGCGGTTGTTTCGGCCGAAATGTGTGGCCGAGTCGTTGAAAATTGGGTCCACCGAATCGACCGCTGCAAACGTGCCCGCGGTAGCCATAAGATCGAAGTCGAGTTCCATTCATAAATGTTTTGATTGTACTTCAAGTCAATAATAAAGTTTTTGAAATATCTCAAATGGTTTGCATTTTATTTGAAAAAAAGTTGTCAAGTCGTTATTAGAAAACCCTATATGTATGTTTGGAAATGTGCTGATATTGAAAGATATCTTAATCACAATCCAACCTAGAACTATTGGGCTATCGATCCAATTTAAATCTCAAATTTCTTTGATATTTAAATTAAAAATTATCGACTTGTTTGATGGATTCTTAGAGACTTTTATCGACGGACTCACTTTTAGAAAAATTTGAAGTAATCAAACCGTTTTAAATAGTACAACACTTAACCTTCGTATTGGATTTGTGCATATTTTCCATTTGTAGTATCCCAATTTGGAGATACTTGTAATAGAACTTCCACTCACTGTAGCTTTTACAAGGCCATTACGTAAGGCTTTAAAATATCGATAACAGTTTCTATGACATATCTACCCCAAGATGAATATCTTCTATTGAAATGAATTGCAAAACGTTCTCATTAGGCGTCTACTTTTTAGCAATAGATCGATTTTTAAAAGCAAATGAGGCCCTATTCACTTTTCTCATGTAGGCAGAATCATTATTTTCATTTCAAGAAAGCATGATTAATCACATCTAGATTTGATACTGGTTCCGTCATAAACCAAAAAATATCCGCTATGACAATTTTCCACTAAATTAAGTAAATTCATCAAAAACCGAATAACTATGAAAGTATTCTGCTGCCGCGAATCTTAAATTAAATAAAAACCCTTGACATCCCAAAACATCCATCAAACTGAAGACGTATAAATAGGTTTTGAATTTTATTACTTCCGAATATCCAGTTATTGGCATAATCTATGATGCTTTATGACAACGTCAACCACTCCATTAAATATGAAAAGTCATATACATGAACGTGTCCTTCGTCCTTCACCGGGGACATCTAATAACGACAACATTGGGTTATACTATACGCTTTGAACCCCCGATGAATTTCAAAAAAAAAAAAAAATTCACCCTGTTTGAATTTTAGCTTTTACATCCCGCATAAATGATATTTTTGAACGGTCCTCATAAATTCTTCAGACCATACTTGCATTTAAATAAATTTATTCTTCAATCTTACTATAGCGAAAAATATTTCCATTTTGTCCTCTTTTTTTTCGAATCAACTTGCTGAGTTAATTCCCAAGAATCGCCAATTCGATTTCAGCTAAAGAGCTCATTTAGAATTCTGATCACGTTTCATTCATCATCATAATCCAAACACTCGAATGAAGTTGGGATAGAAGGAGTCAGACGAAGAAAATATGGATAAAAGAATCGATTTGCCTGTGCTAGGACATTTGTCTCGCACCTGAGCAAAACATATTTTCGACAACGGCAAAAGCAATAGGAATTCAGACGAAATGAAATTAAATAGGCTCTTCACGTGACATATTAAGCTTGAATTAGTGTGCAAAGGGGGAAACGTCCTCATACATCTTTCGAAAGTCTTTCTCTTAACTCCTATGGAATGGGAGAAAGGTCCAAAGCCAAGTAAAACTTCATGTAGAGGATTAGTGTCTTATATGGGGTCTCTTAAGTGTTTCCGGGTCGAGTGTCAAGGATTAAGGTCCAACATGGGGTCTATTTAGTAATTCCGGGCCGAGTGTTAAAGCGGTTGGTTTTCTAGCATGAAAGCAACAAATGACAATGGATTATATTACCCGAAATTCTACCTTGAAATTGAAATAAGCATGTTTTCTACTAAGTGCAACTATCTACCCATACTGCAAATGTTGTGCAAGATATGTATCTCAACGTTGGTGGGTATTTTTAAGAGCAAAACTGATTTTCTAACGATTTTTCCGCTTTCCCTTGGATTTGATCAAATAACAATGCCAATTTATTGGCTCTATTCACGATGTCTAAAACGTTGGCTTATGATAACACCTGAATAAGCTCGAAGCTGATTGTATGTTGTAGTATCTTAACCATTCAATTGCAAGCATCTCCACGTCAATTCGAGGCAATAGTTAAAGTGCTCATGCGTTTATCGAAACATATTGAATTAGTTTATATAATTGACTGCATTAACAAGAATTACCTGTCAGATTGACAAGAGAGATAATTGTATTTCAAGAACTGTTTTCACACCAAAGCCACAGTTTGTTAAATTGGCGACTTAAGCATCAAATTTCAGACGTCCTTCAAAATATCATCTTTAATTACCTTAGAATACTTGTCGCACTGTCAACTTGTCCGAATTACCACATAACTACTAGTTGATAGAAAATAGTAAAATACCCGTGGGCAATTTATGTGTTCTGAAGTAGAAGTAGAAGCAGCAGAAATTGGTCTGGCTATAAACGAAAACAAAACCAAATAAACACTGTTATCCAAAAATAACATTATCTTATAAATAAAGTTTCAACTAAGGCGTCATTCGAAGGTAGATACTGCTGGCTTACAATTGTTTTAGCTTGAGAGACATTTTGGTATAGGCCTGTAGGCTATTATTGAAAGAAATGTCTAGGTATCTACCCATTATATTAAGAAGACTGGAAATCTAAACCCTCAAGACTCGAGGACTCTCATTTTTGTATGGGGTCTAACACAACGGCTGAAAACTCAGTGCCGTTTTCTGGTAAAACACAAAATTTTTGCAAAATTCAACTTTATTTATCAATGTAGTTGCCTTCGAGGGCGATACACTGATTGAAACGATTTTTCAATCTTTCGATACCAGTTTTGTAGTACAATTTCGGTTTAGCCTCAAAATAGGCCTCTGTTTCGGCGATTACTTCTTCATCGGTCTTAAATCTCCTTCCGGCGAGCATCCTTTTGAGGTCTGCGAACAGGAAATAGTCGCTGGGGGCCAAATCTGGAGAATACGGTGGGTGGGGAAGCAATTCGTAGCCGAATTCATTAAATTTTGCCATCGTTTTCATCGACTTGTGACACGGTGCATTGTCTTGATGAAACAGCACTTTCTTTTTCTTCAAATGCGGCCGTTTTTCTGCGATTTAGTCGTTCAAACGCTCCAACAACGCAATGTAATAGTCGCTGTTGATAGTCTGCCCCTTTTGGAGATAGTCGATGAAAATTTTTCCATGTGTATCCCAAAATACGGATGCCATAACCTTGCCAGCAGACTGTTGAGTTTTTGGTCGTTTTGGACGAGGTTCGTCGCCTGCTCGCCACTCAGCTGACTGCCGACTTGACTCTGGTGTGAAGTGATGGAGCCAAGTTTCATCCATTGTCACATACTGAGGCAAAAATTCGGCTTTATTGCGGTTGAACAGCTTTAAACACTCCTCTGAATCACCAACATGTTGTTGTTTTTCGTCGACTGTGAGCAAAAGCGGCACACCCTATGAATAGAGCTTTCGCATGTTCAAATATTCGTGTATGATATATTCAACACGCTCTTTTGATATCTTAAGCGTCTCAGCTATCTCGATCAACTTCACTTTACGGTCATTCGTAATCATTTTGTGGACTTTTTTGATGTTTTCATCTGAAACAGCCTCTTTTGGACGTCCATTGCGTGCATCATCTTCGGTGCTTGTATGACCGCTTTTAAATTTTTCAATCCACTTGCGAATGATTCGTTTGGCTGGTGCACAGTCCGGGTAATACTTATCAAGCCATTTCTTTGCATCGGCTGCATTTTTTCCCACCAAAAAGCAATGATTAATCAACACACGAAATTGCTTTGAATCCATTTTTTTCACAATAACAAAAGTTGCTTCATTCACAACGCTATATCTCGAGAACTAATCGTTCGAAAGCTGTCAAATTTAAACACGTATCTTTGGTATGGTATAGTATGGATTTAATTCAAGTAGTGTTCTCTTTTAGTAAACGGACTTTTCAGCCCATGTATTTATAAATCTAGCAAAGCTGTACATTAAAGACACTTAAAGTCTACTTTTTAGGCAATTAATCTGATAAATAGTCTATAAATAAGTTCGATTTCTTGTATCTGAGCAGTCTGTGTATACCGAAATTCTAATATTTTGTTATTGATGTGGACGTTATTACAGTCGACCATGATTTACAAAGACCGCATCACTTTAAGACTAAAAAGTCTACGTCTGCAATTTCTTTTATGTTGCGGAAGCTCCTAAAAACAGTGGCTATAATTCATCGATATCTTATTCCGCAAGGGCATTGATTATTTAACTTACTATTGACAGATTTTCGCAGTAACCTGTGCAGCAAAAGTTGTCCATAAGGTTGTGCCCTTTCGCCTCCTTACAATTTGATTGAATATGCTGATAAAGTAATCATAATTGTTGGCGACCGAAGATAAAATGTTTTCAAAAGTGTTAACACTACGTCTCCGACAGATGTGACTAGGAACGTCTTTCAATGTACCCAACTAAAACATTCGTAATGGTCTCGAATAGGAGAAGAAGGCTTAATCTAGGCTTAATGGAACTCTCAATGATACAACAAAAGTTTCATCTCAACGAGTTGGATATGTAGGAGTTATTTTCGACAAAACTTTTAACTGGAACTGCCATATAAGAGAAAAAATACCATAAATAGAGAGAGAAGTCAATGCCTTGTAGGTGAGTCGTAGCATATATGTATGGTAAAATACAATAGAGGCAATACAATGGTAATAACATAATCACGTATGCTTCTGTTAGATGAAAGTAATTACAAAAAAAGCCATAAACACAAAACTAGAACACCTTTAAAAGTAAGAATGCTTCATGGGAGAATTGCTGAATGGCAAAATCTGACTTCATTTCACATACGGTTTGATGATGATCACAAATCTCGAAAACAACTGGGGTTCTCTTGTTAAACCGTAAAGGTCTAATGTGATATGATCATGGATAGTGCCACCATTGATAAATTCCTTGATATACAAGAAGACTTTAATGCGCTGTATTCTCATTTTATGAAGAACAGAAGACTGAACGACCGACGACTCTTTCAATGTATTATAACCCCCGGAGATATTATCAGAATCTCGGCTAGGAAACTCCTTAAATTCATAGAAAACGTTGAAGAGCTCCTTATCCAATTGGCTGTGTTTTTGAGCCAAAGTCAATTAAAAAAATTATTTTACTTGACAACAGGATATTGAACATAATAGCAATTAAACAGTCTGCTTCCACTAATACTTTCCCTTTGATACCCCGCAAGATTCAGTTCGAGCTTCGGGGACCTGTACTCACGGAGAAGTATGTGCTCATAGTAGCTCGTAGAATTCCTACTTTTAAATGTCGTCATTGATTATAAAACAAGTGACTTTGCTGTGGCTTTATTGACAATTTAGGCAGCCAGATCATAAAAGAATCTGGAAGTGTCTTTTGACTTCAATGCTTTCAGGTATATTTTTTCTATATTTCTTCGATGTTTTCTTGGCCGATTATGAATGTTGACTCTTTAGAATTTTCAAATTTTGAGCATATTAGTGCTACTCTAAATATTTGGGGCCGATCATAATGCGATTAATCTGCATGAGCGTTTGTTTTTCAAGGAACCACCAAGCCCAAATAAAGTCAATCAGCAGAGTCAATCAGTTGGATTCAGTTTTCTTAAAAGGAAATGTATGGGCAGGTTCTTTCGACTATGGTGCCAAAGGTCTCATATTTTCTAGCTTGAGATTTACATCACCAGGAATAACTTTAGCTCTTTTTTGTTGTCTGTATTAGAATATTACTGGTAAGACTTACAGGCAAGTACAGGCAAGAAGAAAGAGCCATAAACTGATGTCAAACTTGTCATGGAAATTAAAACTTAAATGAAGTATTAATTCACCAGAATGTGATAAGTAAATGACTGAAATGGATCCTGTATTCATACGCAAAGGTTCAAAGTAATCTTTAGATGGCTATTCGTTACCTGGTCTGCTTAATCTTTCGGATACCAATTCCTTACAAACCAAACACGCATAACAGTTTCTTGAGCTTTAAAATTCACTCAATTTTATATTTTTACGCTAAAGTAACGCAATCCCAAACCCTATTCTAAATTCCAACTTCCCTTTTAGATGGTTTTTGATATTAAATGGTACACAGCTGATACACAAAATTCAAACAGATTTCCATCATCTTGATTAGGATAAATTGCCAAGCTAATATTTGAATTTTCAGCACAACACAACTAAACATAAATAAAAGGTCAAGGTCAATTTTCTTGGCACAAACATAAAACAACATCTATACCGTATACATTTATCCATTTGTATAATGGACCCTTTAGCACAAAGTATAAAATGTCTTACTTTAATTTTTCCGAAATTTAGGGCACCATCCCTTTTATCTGTCCGTATAGATAGAAGAACATATGTTTATACGAATACCAGGAGTGTAGATGCATTGTTTTCTTTCATGGAATGATTACAGCCATCAGCAGATGACAGTTGCCTAAATTGCGCTCTGATATTCAAAGATTTTAATTTCCACATCGGAACTCTAGCACACTGTCAGTATGACTAGCAGCACTACCAACCTATTCCAGCTACCTCATGTCAATTCCGACTAAAATCACATTTTATTCACTACCACTACATCGAAAAAGACATTTTTTTTTTTGTATTTATTATATGACATTCCATGTGCATCCGCTGTGCATCATCGCAACAATATATGCGAAGGACACAGAGTAGGAGAACAAAATTGAAAAAAATCAAAAAAAAAAAAATCACAATAAAATAACTTCCACCCGGAATGGCATTTAATCTCGGAACAGTTTTTGCCCTTAGCTGCATGGACTCCTGCCCATATTAACGGTTTTCCACCATTTTAACCACCCATTCGTTCACACCATAGTTCAGGCAAGAGCAGCAATGAAAAAATAAAAAATAAAACCAACAGTCAACCAGTACCTCCAGTGTGTCCGGTCAAATGCAAATATATTACAATGGACAACATTGTCCAACAGGAAGGGTGAGGTGGGTGTATACAGTTCTCCTCCTCCAAATAGCTTCCCCTTTGGGCATCTAGTAGAAGTACTCGTATGTAAACCGCTTTAAGCTAGCGAATAACAAAACATGAACGAGCGTTAACTACCACACGCTTCAGTGCTTATCATCCTCTAGCAGCATATGCTCTAGCTATAGGGGAGTGAACTGGTGATCCTAGTATTCACTGTCCACTGTGGTGTCTTCTGTTTTCCATTTTCGCCTAGTAACGCATCATTGAGTATTATCCGTTCCGCAAAAGCACTAGCACAGTAGTAGCAGAAGCAATATGCACAGATTCATCTATACCGGGAGGGGGTGGCCTTTTTTTGTGCTCTTCCTAGCTACCCTTTTGGATGGACTCCATGCTCCAGGGCAAACAGTCATGCATCACTATGTAGACGGATGGAGTTTGATATTTGTTCAGATGACAAGAATACTGCCGATGATGGTTGTTGGTCACCGTCATAGTTACCGCTGTCGCTATTGCCACCAGTGATGACGGCACTTGCCGTCATGCTAAAACAGCATCATCTTCTATTGCAAATTTGTGGCAAGGAAATATAGTGGCATTTATAGACACTTCAGTTCAATCTATCCTTTCTACATGAGCCCGATTTAGTAGCAATGTAGCGATGTCAGATTTTCTGTTGCATCATTGCACCGATATTCGATGATGGGTTCAATACGTACTCAAAGTACTAGTAGTTGCACTCGAAACACACAAAGGGAACTTCCTTTGGTCATCCAATTGGATATCAATGTGGACTTGGCATTCAATATTGACAAAGATACAAGTACACCGCCTTGAGTATAGGATTGTAGTGAACGAGAAATAAGTATCTTATGCTGGCAGTGGAGTGCATTGGGTTTGATAATGATCTGGGCTATGACCTTTTATTAGACCGCATTATGGTAGAAGTAATGATGATGCTGCTGTGCTATGTCCCAGTACACATGCATGTACGTAGGTGCCATTGATTTTATAATTTAACGTTGACACCTTTAAAGTTCATTGCACTACAAAGATTGCTTTCAATCTCTGCTATTATAAAATTGTAATCTAGTCGTGTCTGTACGTTGAAGATATTAAAAAAAAAAAAAAAAAAACACACACAAAGTTATGTAGTCTTCGTGTGCCTGTACCCATATCAAAGGTTTCTAGAATTTTTGTCCGCTGGTTTCTTTGTCTGTTTGTCCGAGGATCAAAAATAAACTACTGAACCGATCCCAACAGAGTTTTCCGTGTTCAAAAGCCCATTCTCAACAATATGTGTACTTTATTGTGAGCGTCTCTAAATATCCTTTTTAATATAAAAACCTGGCGATTAGCCACGATTCAAGTGGTTGAGGTATTGAATGTTATTTTTAAAGATTAATCTATTTATTTGATTGAAATATTTAAAATAATTAATTAATTTTCAATATTTGGCAATTTAGGGGATTTATCACCAAGTTGATCTTAGCCACATTTATTCATAACCTTTTCCGACTGCATTTTTGGTGTTAACCATGTCTCTAGTCTATTTCACGTACCAAAGAGAAGAAATATTGTTGACTCAAAAATAACGCGAGGCTTTGAAAAATCTTTGGAAACGCACCAAGAACATATAACCCGTTTGGCATCTGATCGTGCCTGTCACATGGTTTTCGGAGCAGCAGAAAGCAGACCACCAGCAGTCCTGCGCTGATACTGCAAAAAAAGTTATGGTGCCTTGAAGTCCGTTCACATTTAGGCAGACATGCCAAATTTCAGTGCGATACTCTTTTTAGTTTTTTTTTGACAGCTGATTGTTGTTGACGTGTTTGACATCATGTTGGGTATGGACAAAAACGATTTTCGTTCTCTCATAAAACATTATTTTTTGAGAGGCAAAACGGCGAAGGAAACAAAAGAAAAATTGGATAATTATTATGGGGCTTATGCTCCGTCAGATTACACCGTTCAATATTGGTTTCGTTGTGGCTGCAACTCCACTACCGGTCAAGTCCGCAGCAGGAGGCCCTCCGATGCGGTTACAGAGGACAATGTCAAAAAAAAAAAAAAAACATGAAATGGTGTTGGCTGAACGGAAAGTGAAGGTGCGCAAGCTAGCAGATACCACAAAGATTAGTACTGAGCGCGCACGCCATATTTTTGGCAATATTCTGCATATGAAAAAGTTATCCTGCCGCTGGGTGTCGCGCACACTCACTCCTGACCAAAAACACGAACGCGAGAGCAATTCGAAAGAGTGTTTAGACTTGCTGATGTGGAATCAGGCAGAGTTTTGACGTCGATTGGTAACTGTTGAACATCAGAGAACAGAATGAGTGCCCGGCAATGAACTGAAGTCGTCACTAGTGCTCCGAAGCGGCCGAGGGAGGCTCGATGGGTCGGAAAGGTTATGACGTCGGTTTTCTATGATTGTCATGCTCTTCGTGGACTACCTCGAAAAAGGAAAAACCATCAACAGCGAGTATTACTGTGCATAATTGGAGTGATTGAAGGCCGAAATCGCTGCAAAACGGCCTCACATGAAGCGAAAAAAAATTTTGTTTTTGCAAGACAATGCACCGGCACACAAGAGCATCGCAACCATGGTTAAAATCAATGACTTACGGCTCCAATTGCTGTCGCACCCACTGTATTAGCCCGATTTGGCTCCCTCGGACTATTATCTCTTCCCAAACCTCAATAGATGGCTCATCAATTAAAAATTCAGCTCACGCGAGCAAATCATCGACGCCACGGAAGAGTATTTTGCATACCTTCCGGAAAATTACTTTTCGAACGGGATCAAGAAGTTGGAAAATCGCTAGAATAAGTGTATCAAACTAAAAGGGGACTATATTGAATAAAATAAAAAAAAAAAACATTTTAAATAAAAATTTTTTTCATTCCCAAGGAGGTTACTACAGAAAGCACACCAGAGCATGAAATAAGGCTCAGTGCTCAAGGAGAACACCGAGGATACTGAGCAGTCAAGCCGCTGTTAGAGCCGCAGAGGTAGACGAAGATAACAAAATTAGTTAAGAAGTAGAACGGGAACGCCACGCACGTAATCGTACATTAGAATCTGGCATTAGAGCAATATGAACTGGAGAAGCAAACGAAGGCTCGTTGATAGTCAAAGAATAAACGAGTTGTGCTGGAAAGAGAGTGGCAAACAGTACACAGAATATCCGATTAAATCGATTAAAACACGCTCTGGTAAGAATGTTAAATGAAGAAGGACCGTGGACGATGTGGACTGCAAAATATTTGAGTGAAATTACTTACAGCGCCAACACAAACTACGGATAATACACTTCTTTGGACCGCATAATAGATACATACCTGTACATATTGAAGGGCACTGAAGTGGCGAGGAGTATCAAAAGGCTTATGGTGAAGTGAAACTGATACCTTTAGAAGAGCAACCTGAACCATTGAAATCTATCTTGACGGGGGAACATCGCGAGTGTAGGCACTTTTTATTTGCTGTGCATGTTTATAATGGAGCATTTCGGATGACCTTTTTTGGGGGTAAGAAAATCAAGAAGCATCTATTTATGCCAACAAGGGTAGGTTGATCATCGTATCAGCGTACTTCTTTCGGTTGAAAAGGCTGGATTTGAATTTATGAGTTTTTTTTATTGTCGATTAACATAAACAGGTAAATTAAATCGGGAAATTATGGTAGAATTGCTTACTGCATAAGCACTCGTATTACCCATACGTCTGAGGTTTTAATTGGGTCATGAGTTCGAATGGGAAAAATTTTAAAGTTGCGAATTATCGTTGACTTTATGCCGCTATGATTAAATAGCGAACGAGGTGGGAATGGTGATGAGTGAGTGATGAAAGCGGCATATGCGACATTGTGTTACGAACTCACAGCGATCAATTGCAGCGCATTCGAGAAAAAGATAGAATATGACGAAGATGGTTTCTATTTCGTAACACAAACAAACAAAAACTTCTTTTGTTCAATATTACGCGTACTGAATTATAGTTGAAAATGTCAGCAAAATTATTTTCTTTATTTTCTTCAACTCCTTAACCAGCCAAAACCGAGGCTAAACGCTTACTATACCTATTTTCGAACTAAAAAAAGTCAATTCCACTCCGAAAACTATATCCACCTGCAAAACGTTCTCAGACAAAACGGTGTTCCTAACAACCTAAAGCGATGGGTGATATTGCCACCTTATTTCACTGGCAGGCATCGCTACAAGTATATGCACCAACGCCCTTAAGATGCTTCTGTGTACGTTCAAAGATATGGTCATCCCGATATATGTGAAATGAACATTTCGAAGGGCATGTATCTCAACTCGTGGAGGTGGACAACAGGTGGGTGGTGCTTTTTTGCCGACACTATCACGTGCTCTGAAAACACATATCAGCGTTGAATACTGTGGCACGTTTGAGCCTATGAATTACCTTTATAAATATGATATTGTATGTAAGGTACTGATCAGCCCATGATTTCTGTTTAAAAAAAAAAGGATTAAGTGATGCGGTATGAATCTGAGAGATATGCTAGTAAGAATATACAGACTTATAATTGGAATACCATTCAGGTGCGACTCCCTCCAGTTTTTCAATTGGAGATACCTAGTATATACTATAGTATATACTATATACACAGTCACAACTATGCGAGCAAGATAAATTTACAAGGACTCTGCTTTATGAAGAACTACCAGCTTACTTAAGTTTGGTAAACGGAAAGGAATATTCAGCCGGAGATGACTTGGGACTCGGGTGCTCATCCCGTTAAAAGAAAATACTCTGGGCCGCCTTTATAAAATATATCCATGTACTATTGAGTGCTTCAACATCTGCTTAACTCTCCATACAATGCACGGCCCAACGTTGTACGTTGATGTTGATGGCATTAAATACCCTACTTACCAAGGGGCATTTGTAGCCAACACTGGAAAGAAACTCAGAGGCAAAGGCATATATTGCTCGAAGTAGTCCTAGATTGCGCCAATTTTTCACGGTATTATTGGTGCTATGTAGCTTGTCAGATGCAAACCAACTGTGAAAGAATAAATGGCCAAAGACTTAATACACGCCCTCAGAAGAGCAGCATCTGGGGCCGATGATGGCATCTACCGCAAAAGCATTGAAAACAGTTGTCTCTGAGATATACAAGAAAACGAATTTTCAAATAGAGGATATCGATTAGCTCAATTTGGTCTTCCGACTCCACATGAGCCTACCAATATCGCCGCACTCGCAGCTCCAGCAGCCGAAAGCGAACAACAACTTACTGCTGTACAGCGGCAGATCTACGAAGAAATTATTTTCTCTAAAGAATCACACTACCCCTTCATTTTGTAACACTGTTCCGACAGTAGATGCACAGATATAAAAAGGACGAGATTTTTTAGTTTTGCAAACGCGGTATACTTACGCTTAAAAATGACACAGTGCAGTTCACTAAACATTCCATCCAATTTTATTTGCCCTCAAGTCCGTGATAGATTTTAGCTGATCTGGCCTGACTGCACATGAGCAGAAGTTAAAAGTTGGGACACCTATAATGCTCATGCGCAACTTGGATCGCCATGCAATTGTGCATTCTATGACGTTCCCTAGAATGAACTCATTTCACTTCCAGTGTCTCTGTTCGCTCACGATGTAACAAGGGGGTTAGTGTCGCAAAACCTAGAACTAAATAATTAAATTCTAAATACATTAATAAAGGATGATTCATCGTGAGGTTTGATTTATAATTTAAAATAAAACACATAAATTTGAAAATGAACTTAAAAATGTTATTATCGATTAAAAGAAAAATTCATGGCATTTAGTTCTTAGAAATGATATTATGTCAACGTTTGCCACGACAAGGTCTGAAGTAGTCTATTAAGAAGGTCCAATTTTGGGAGACTCATTCGAGCATAGCGACTGGTATCTCGCGGATAACGCGAATAATGTTGGCTTCTAAAGCGTCAATCGTGGCTGGCTTGTTCCTGAAGACCTGAAGCTTTACACATCCTTAGAGAAAATAGTTCAAAGGTGTGATATCGCACGATCTAGGCGGCCAATTTACTGCAGGAAAACGTGAAATTAAGTGCTCACCAAAATGTTTCCATTGTTTCACGCGCTGTATGGCCCATAGCGCCATCTTGTTTAAACTAGAGCTCACCGAGATCATGGGCTTGAATTTGAGGAAGCACATAGTCCATTAAGATGGAGCGATAATGGTTACAATTGATGGTAACATTCTGATTTGCCTCATTTTTGAAGAAGTATGGACCAATGATTCCACCAGCCTATAAACCACACCATACCGTTGTTCTTAATGTATGTAATGGTAGCTTTTGTTACTATTCAGGCTGCTCATCAGACCAAGTACGCAGTTTTGTTTATTAACGTATCCACTGAGCCAGAAATGGGCTTCATCACTGAACAAAATTTCACGATAAAACAAGCTGCTGAAAACGATGACGAATCGATTCGTCACGGTCTTCGCGTACACTATCAGCTACAGCTGCTATAGTCATCCGCTAGTATAAACTGGGACTCAAATCTGTAAATGGAATTTGCAATAAGAGTCTCAGTAGGTCGACTATGCGCACCGTAAGTTTCTCGAATCGCACAAAAAACATTTCTCACAAAACGCTGATTTTCGTAATACAGCTGAACAATTTGAAGACGTTGATGTGGTGTGAGCCTTTCCATGTTGACCTGCCAAACGATACTGAACAAAAATGACAAAGCAGTTTGATAGGAGTCACGTGTGATCTGTCAAAAAAAGCCTATTAAAAATCAAACCTCAGGATGAATCAGCCCTTACATAATTTAACATTTACCATGGATTTAGCTTTCCAAAAGATGGAATAATTTTTTTGTTTATGTTTTTCTTTATATAGGGTTTTCTAATAACGACTTGACAAATTTTTCTTTAAATAAAAGGCAAACCATTTGAGATATTTTAAAATTTTATTATTGGCTTGAAGTAAATGACTTGACTTAACGTAGCCCTACAGAAAATAGTCAAGCAGCGTTAAATCGCACGAACGAGGCGGCCAATCGACTGGCCCATGTCTTGAGATAACAGTCGAACTTTGTGCCTGAAAAAGTGTTCTTGCGAGGAGTTCTCCTTCATTACTTTAATATGAAGAAAACTGCTACCGAAAGTTATCGTATTTTGGTGGAAGTTTATGGTGAACATGTGCTAGCTGAGCGAACATGCCAAAAGTGGTTTGCACGATTTAAAAGTGGTGACTTTGGCTTGGAAGGCGACGAAAGTCCTTTGCAGCCAAAAAAGTTTGAAGATGAAGAACTGGAAGCATTACTCTATGAAGATTGTTGCCAAATACAAGAAAAGCTCGCAGAATCTTTGGGTGTCACTCAAGCAGCCATTTCAAAATGTTTAAAAGCAGCTGGATATATTCAAAAGCAAGGAAATTGGGTTCCACATGAACTCAAGCCGAGAGACGTCGAAAGGCGGTTTTGCATGTCCGAAATGCTGCTGGAACGCCACAAAAGGAAGTCATTTTTGCATCGGATTGTTACTGGTGAGGAAAAGTGGATCCATTGCGACAACCCCAAGCGCAAAAAATCATATGTGAAACGGCCAACCAGCCAAAACAACGGCAAAGCCGAATATCAATGGTGGGATCAGATGGGTGTGCTGTATTATGAGCTGCTAAAACCGGGTGAAACCATCAATGGACAACGCTACCGAACACAATTAATCCGTTTGAAGAGAACAGTAGCCGAAAAACGCCCGGAATATGCGACCAGACACGAGGCAATAATTTTCCGTCAAGACAACGCTCGGTCCCACGTTGCTATTCCGGTTAAGAACTATTTGGAAAACAGTGGATGGGAAGTCTTACCCCACCCGCTTTATAGCCTATATCTTGCCCCTTCTAACTACCATTTGTTCCGGTCGATGCAGAGCGCCCTCACTGAAATACGGTTCACATCAGAGCAGAATATCAAAAATTGGCTTGATTCATTCTTGGCTGCCAAGCCGGCACAGTTCTTTTGGAATGGGATCCACAAATTGCCAGAAAGATGGGAAAAGGTCATAGCTTCAGATGAGCAATACTTTGAATAATACTATTGTACATGTTCTTCTTAAATAAACGTTCAAATTTTGAAAAAATTAAGTTATATACCCAATATTTTGATCTCGATGGTAGTGATTTTCGAAAGATTACTATAGAAAATTGTGTTCACCAACTGACTATATTAGATCTTGGTTCGCCAAAGCGAAATGCTTCTTCGCATGTCTTTCTCGATTTTTCTTTTCCTGGTCGTCCTGTTAGATATTGGTATGCAAAGCATTTCGTTAACGATTCGGTGCCTTAGTATTATATGGCCATACCATCTGAATCATGAAATCAAAACTAAACAAAAGCTGTTTCAATGTTTTGAAGGTTTTTCCTTTCAATTTTACAGAATGCTATTTTTACCTTATACAACGAATGTGGTAAACACGTATAAGGGTATCCTGAGTTAATTTGATGTTGGACGTCTTATTGTTTTTTACGATACAAAATTTAACAATTAACAATTAAAAAAAAAAATACATGTACTATTTAGAAATGATCTAGGTGAGTATCGATATCAACAACTGAAGAAAGGGTTCATTTACTGGCCATAAACCATAAGCTGACCATGAGATTGTAAGCAGAAAAGACCAATTTTGTGATTGGATCCATTCACATTGCAACAGACACGCTCTCTGAAGCTGATTCTGACACAACATTAATCAAAAGTGTCATTACTGTTGGTAAGAGCAAGCTCTATGGGTTTGACATACAAGGCAGACATGACAATGACCCAAGTATTGTGAAGAAATCATTGTCTCATTATTGTGTATCATGAATTTCTTCTTGAGTGCCTGGCTGTCTATAAGAGGTATAATTTGGGCTTTATGAGATCTTTACGTGAAGCATTTCCTAAAAAAGACCTCAATTGTGGAAAGACAAATCGCGGATGTTGCATCACAATAAGCCCCATCTTATAATTATGATTAGCCATGTATTTCTTGTCAAAAGCAAGAAAACCCCAATTTGGAATCGCGTTTTCTTGTTCCATCAACCAATAAAACCGCTTCGAAAGAAGCTTTTTACGAGTATTTTGAATTAAATGTTGAAAATGAAGACGATAATACCGGTATAAATGAATAAATTCCTATTTTTCATCTCAAAAATAAATTGAGGAACAAGTGTACGTAGAAAGTATTGTATTTGTGCTACCCTTTTTTGCTTAAGGTATTCCACAAAGACGTCATAATATTTAAATTTAGGATTAAACCTCTAGAAACTTTGGGTATTGTATGTTTTAAAATGGAAGTGAGGTTTGGTAAGAGGAACGCGATTGTTGATAGAATTATTATGTGGTGTTCGAAACTTGAATATAGTAGATGCCTTCGAAATGTCTCCAAAGTTCTACAAAGTCTTATATTCCAACCGCAACTTACTATATATGGGTGTATTCTCATCTATGGCGATGCTTTGACGATGTCTTTATTCGTGGAGGAGAGCAAAAACGCTCAACTGTTGTTATGCACATTAACTGACTGCGCAAAGTAAGTTAGAAAGGTTAATTCTAGTAGGGTGACCACATACCAAATCTATGTTAGCTCATCTCCTGTAACAGATATCGACTGATCGGCAAATATTTATAGTCAGTCATCCCAAGTCTCTACTGTATGACGGAGTAAGCCCATAGAATTGAATTTTCAATCAGATTGCTGCTTCTACTGCAGGCCGGGCGTCATCTATTATCTTTGCTTAAACCAATCTACCAATCTGAAAATTTTGGTATCGATTTCGCTTAAGACAGCCTTTTTCAATTCTCTATGCTTTCATATTAGCAAACTTTTTATCTGTGAGTTATACGTATAATCACTATCCATATTGGTCCTCGTCCATTCCATCACCCAACGATAAGCGTAGAAAAAAAAAAAACTTTCACCCCTAACTAAGTAGAAGTGAAATAAAAATTTATTCCTCAATTCGAATAATGGCAAATGCAAAGCGAATAACACTAAAATAAAAGAAATAACATTGGACTCAATAAAAAAAAAAAAAAAAAAAAAAAAAAATCGAAATAAAATAAAACTACGAAATCATTGTGTTAAATGATGATAAAACCGGGCTTCGTCAATGCTTCCCCGGATTCCTGGTATCCTGTTGTCAAATCGTGCGTCTCAGGATACCCCATATCGTTGTTTGTCCATACATTAGCTCCGGCCTTGAATTGTTATTGAATTGACCCCTGCCGTTTCTCCAAATGGTGATGATGAAATGAAACAAAAAAGAAAACAAAAAAAGAAACAGGGTAGATGAGAGTCGTTTTCAATTGGCTTATACTTTCATAAACATAAAAATTTCGATTTTCCTTTTCTCCAAGGTTGGGCTACATCCCCTTGGTATGGCTTTCCCACCCTTGGTCATCAGATAGGCATATGTACAACTCCATACGTGATCGTTAGATGCCGAAAAGTTCAAAAACAAATCTTGATATGAATAGAAATTGAAGCGATTATCATAGAATCAGTAGAATTAGACCCCCTGATGGTTAAATGCGATCCGATATTCACATTTATGCCAAAGGGGTGTTTTCGAAGACAATTATGATAAGGGGGATGATTATTTTTATACAGCCTTGTTGAAAATTTCAACGTTTTTCTGCTTTCATTTATTTTTATTCGCTTAGATCTGTCATTCGTTGTGACTAGAGATATTATTGAAGGACTTTACGCTGAGCGTACAATGGCTATTATTTTAAAGAATTGTTGTGAGTTGTACTTGAAATAGAGGACGTTCTACATTTTAAGATGGTTTTGAAGTTTATTTCCATTTTGGGAGTAACTTTTCGTAGTTTTTTTTTTTTTGTTTTGAAATACTTTCAGATAGATTATTTTAGAACGTCATATCATTAAGTAATAGATGGGTAAGCAAAAGTCTTAAAACCAATGTAAACCGTGATTTGAACAAATAAATAAAAAATCGATAGCATAATTGTGTCCATCAATTATGGCTTATGTTCTTCAGTCACTGTACTCAGTAGCACTAATTTCCGTAGGTTTTCCATTGCATATATTATTATTTCTATCTTTGGAATTGAACACATATAAAAAATACTTTCTATACGAAAAATAAATCAGTTATGTGAAAACGTTTATTAAAAAAAAAAAAATCTATATTAGAAAAGTTTTCCTTGTAGAGGGTTCCGAAAACTGTAAGAAAAAAACGATTATAAGATTTTTTTTTCTTATAAAACCACTTGCACTTACATGTATTGATACACTTTTCTGGTAGAAAATGTAGTGCATTTCTATGTACGACAAGTTCATCGGCCTTGCAACTTTTCGAAATTTTCTTACGTCCTACGCAGCACAAAGATTAATGTCATACTTCGTCATCTAGGATTTCCTAATGGGATCCTGCATATATTCAGGATAGTGTGCCTAGTTGCCTTTCTGGACCATCGTGAGCCTACTTGAGGAACAACATCTATCCCAGCACCTTCCAAGAGCCTCTTTCACCGCATTTCCTTTTCAATAAGGATGTTCAGCTGCAGCCAAGGTTTGTGGGTTGATCGATGTAGATCGGTCAGATCATGTTTACACATTATCGATACATTGGGTTTTCTAATAACGACTTGACAACTTTTTTTTTAAATAAAAGGCAAACCATTTGAGATATTTCAAAAACTTTATTATTGGCTTGAAGTACAATCAAAACATTTATAAACGGAACTCGAATTCGTTCATATGGCCACCGCGGGCACGTTCGCAGCGGTCGATTCGTTGGACCCAATTTTCAACGACTCGGCCACACATTTCGGCCGAAACGGCCGCTATTTCGCGTTCAATGTTGGCTCTGAGCTCTTCCAACATCGTCGGTGTGTTGGCATAAATCAATGACTTAACGTAGTCCCACAGAAAATAGTCAAGCGGCGTTAAATCGCACGAATCAACTGGCCCATGTCTTGAGATAACACGCTCACCATACTTACTCTTCAATAAATCGATTGTAGCGTGGGCTGTGTGGCTTGTGGCACCATCCTGCTGAAACCACATGTCATCCAAGTCCATATATTCCAATTCAGGCCAAAAATAATCGGTGATCATGGCGCGATAACGCTAACCATTCACAGTAACGTGACGATCGTTATCGTCGACGAAAAAATATGGCCCAATAACGCCGCCGGCATGCAAACCGCACCAAACAGTTATTTTTTGTGGATGAAGTGGTGATTCATGAAGCACATGTGGGTTTTGACTCGACCAGTAACGCATATTTTGCTTATTGACGAGCCCATTGAGCCAAAAATGAGCTTCGTCACTGAAGATGATTTTGCGATGAAATTCATCATCTTGGCGCATCTTCTTCAGAACCCAATCGGAGAACGTATGTCGCTTCAAATGGTTCATCGGCTTCAATTCTTGAGTCAGTTTGATCTTGTATGGGTGTAAACCAAGATCCTTACGCAAAATACGCCATAATGTGGTGTGAGCGATGCTCAATTCTTGAGAACGCCGTGGAATTGACTGATTTGGATATTTTCGACACTTCCACCAACCCGTTGTCTCACTGACACGGCAAAATCACACAACGAATATGTAGACTCAAATTTTTGCACTAAACTTGTTATTGCCTGTCTACTAGGGCTAGAATTACGATCGAAGATTGAAGTTAAAGCTCTTAAAGTTGCAGTCAGCGACTTCGAATATCTGTAGAAAATTTTTATAATTTGCAGACGTTGCTCGTTAGTATACTTTACCATGATGAAAATGTTTGCTAAATAAATTGACAGTAACAGTTTGATGATTAGTGAAAGAGTGCGTTCACGAATTAAATTCAAAGTTGTCAAGTCGCTATTGGAAAAACCTATATTTCTTTTTTACAAAGCTACAAAACCACTTTTACAGTTAGCTTAATGTAAAGAGCTTAGTATCATTCCACAGGCTAGATCTATTTAAGATAACTGAGATTTTGAAACCAAGGATTTGCTAATATTCTTGAGTTCTCCAATTACTTTGCTTTCAGTCCATTTTTCAAATCACACACATGGGCTGAGACTCTATTTCTGACGTATTTGTTGAATATGGCAATCAAACTGGTTTGTGCTTGGAAGCTTCCAAAAAATCGCATACTTCTTAACAAACCAAACAACCGTTGACATCCGTAATATTTTCGAGTTTTGTTACTGCCAATTTTGCTTTATACTTGTCAGACACCAACATTAGGATACATGGATATGTATATGTATTTTCTCGCTGATTAATGAATAACAACAAAACCTAAGTAACTAAATTTTTCGCACTTCGTCACGATGTACACCATTCCAATATATGTATATCAGGACCACTTTGCAGCTCATTTTTTCTATAGCCTTTTTCCAGTGCTTTGAATAATTTGCTATGGGGCTATTAAGTCGTTGCATATGACAGTGCTAACATCGGCGTGCAAAGGAGAACTCCTGACGTTCGTATGCTGCTTCAATAGAAAACAATGAACTTTGTATACTGCTTTGGTATACCTGTGCTCCTGTGCATTTTACATTCTCGGACATATTTCATCTCTTTCTTATACCATATACGTTTCAGGTACAATTTAACATAATGAGTCCGTTCATAAATATCTCTGGCAGCTCTATAAAACCTTTTTGGCAAAACGATTTAGACAATTAACAGATCCGAAACTTCACTATATTTCTCTATCATTACGAGTATCTGTAAACTTTAAATCGCGTCAAATGTCGATCTCATAAATTCGGGCTATTTCCGAAAAAAAGGCGAATATTCTTCTCTCTCCTCCTACAAGGTCATAGAAATTGATAAATCGTCATCTGACCGGCAGTACCGATTTCGTAGCAACAGGTTCACTGGTAATTTGATGACATGTCTCACCAAAAAGTGGAACCTAAGAGTACATCAATCTGACGAAAGAAAGATAATTGCACTTGATATTTCTAAGGAATTTGTCAGAATATGGTATCAGGATCTTTTGTCAAAAATGCCTGCTTCTGCCATCGACGACTCTCTTCTTCAATGAATTAAAAACTATCTTTCGGACAGTTACAGTTCAAGTTATCTTGAACAGTAAAGTCAGGAGCGTATGTTAAGCTCATTAAATTCTGATATTAACTGCATAACCAATTGGGGACCTATCAGCAAATTGAAATAAAATATCTCCAAAACACAATCCTGTTTTCTGTCGTTAAAGCGAAATTTAAATACCCAATAAGTGAATTTAAATGGAAATTTAATTATCGAAACCGAAAAACTTTCCATTTTCGGTATGTGTGTCAGTTATATCGAATGGCCAAATATTCGATATTGCTAAAATGCTGCAAAATGTTTAGGTTTCCTCATGCGATGTAAGAAATATTTTACACCCTCTAATCTGGCCTCAATATACTATATAAAGCATTCATCCACCCAAAATTGGCGTAAAATACCCGCATCTGGTAAAGTGCTTCTAAAACATATCTGCAGCTGCTAGATAGAATTCAAAATCGCCATTTTCTTCACCAGTGCTCCATAGAAATCGCCAGTTACATTCCGCCTCATCAAACTGTCAACCGTAACACCCATTCCGGTAACAGTGCTCATCAGTAAGCCCACTTTCGAACGAATTTGACAGAGTATGGTATCAGGATCTTTTGTCAAAAATGCCTGCTTCTGCGATCGACGACTCTCTTCTTCAATGAATTAAAAACTATCTTTCGGACAGTTACAGTTCAAGTTATCTTGAACAGTAAAGTCAGGAGCGTATGTTAAGCTCATTAAATTCTGATATTAACTGCATAACCAATTGGGGACCTATCAGCAAATTGAAATAAAATATCTCCAAAACACAATCCTGTTTTCTGTCGTTAAAGCGAAATTTAAATACCCAATAAGTGAATTTAAATGGAAATTTAATTATCGAAACCGAAAAACTTTCCATTTTCGGTATGTGTGTCAGTTATATCGAATGGCCAAATATTCGATATTGCTAAAATGCTGCAAAATGTTTAGGTTTCCTCATGCGATGTAAGAAATATTTTACACCCTCTAATCTGGCCTCAATATACTATATAAAGCATTCATCCACCCAAAATTGGCGTAAAATACCCGCATCTGGTAAAGTGCTTCTAAAACATATCTGCAGCTGCTAGATAGAATTCAAAATCGCCATTTTCTTCACCAGTGCTCCATAGAAATCGCCAGTTACATTCCGCCTCATCAAACTGTCAACCGTAACACCCATTCCGGTAACAGTGCTCATCAGTAAGCCCACTTTCGAACGTACTCTGAAATATCGTGATTTATTCCTAAGCCAAAGACTTTCTTATAGAATGTCCTGCCGAGCTCTCTATTTCCTATTCATTATAAGATGCAAACATTTAAAACCAGTGTACATCTTTTCTTCCTCACTACTTTTCCTTCGCTCGCGCTGTATACAAACATTTTTAGGGTACGCAAATCCTTTGAGCTCGCGGTAACTATAAAAAAAGGAAAATTGTTTAACCATCAGACATGTAAACTCCAGATACGTTATAACTCCGATTGAAGAATATCATATCAGTCCACATTCCTCTGACAACCATTATGAGAGATAATGCTACAAACTTCACCTCAAGAATTTCTTCTAATTTATTCAAATCAACCTTATTGGCCGGGATTAAATAGTATATCTCTCTTGTTCAACTATGTAGTTCCTTAAATTCTTTCAAAATGTAAGTCAGAAAGTAACCTCCTTGACCACCAGAATGCGCTGCTACTGCAAAAAAGGTTATGGTGCCTTGAAGTCCATTCATATTTAGGCATACATGCCAAATTTCAGTGTGATACTGTCTAGTTTTGTTTTGACTGCTAATTGTTGTTGACGTGTTTGGCATCATGTTGAGTATGGACAAAAACGATTTTCGTTCTCTCATAAAACATTATTTTCTGAGAGGCAAAACGGCAAAGGAAACAAAAAAAAAAATTTGGATAAATATTATGGAGCTAATGCTCCGTCAGATTACACCGTCAAATATTAGTTTCAAGTTTCGTGGTGGCCGCAACTCCACTACTGATCAAGTCCGCAGCGGCAGGCCTTCCGATCCGGTTACAGGGGACAATGTCAAAAAAATACATGAAATGGTGTTGGCTGACTGTAAAACGAAGGTGCGCGAGCTAGCAGATACCAAAAAGATTAGTACTGAGCTCACACGCCATATTTTGGGCAATATTCTGCATATGAAAAAGTTATCCTGCCGCTGGGTGCCGCGCATACTCACTTCTGATCAAAAACACGAACGCGAGAGCACTTCGAAAGAGTGTTTAGACTTGCTGATGCGGAATCAAGCAGACTTTTGGCGTCCATTAGTAACTGTTGAACATCAGAGAATAGAATGAGTGCCCGGGAATGGACTGAAGCCGTCACGAGTTCTCCGAAGCGGCCGAGGGAGGCTCGATGGGTCGGAAAGTTTTTGGCGTCGGTTTTCTGGGATTGTCATGGCATACCCTTCGTGGACTACCTCGAAAAAGGAAAAACCATCAACAGCGAGTATTACTGTGCATAATTGAAGCGATTGAAGGCCGAAATCGCTGCAAAACGGCCTCACATGAAGCGAAAAAAATTTTTGTTTTTGCTAGACAATGCACCGGCGCACAAGAGCATCGCAACCATGGTTAAAATCAATGACTTACAGCTCCAATTGCCCGATTTGGCTCCCTCGGACTATTATCTCTTCCCAAACCTCCAAAGATGCTCATCAATAAAAAATTCAGCTCACGCAAGAAAATTATTGACGCCACTGAGGAGTATTTTGCAGACCATCCGAAAACTTACTTTTCGGACAGGATAAAGAAATTGAAAAATCGCTTAAATAAGTGTATCAAACTAAAAGGGAACTATATTGAATAAAATTAAAAAAAAAAATTTTTTCATTCCCAATAAGGTTACTTTTCACCCCACCTTCCTGAAGTAAGCCATTAATTCGGGCAAGCACTCATCACTACTGCAATCTTTGCACAATCTCCTCCATGGATTCGAGCCCTGAATTCGCGATAAAGTTCTCCTTGGAACAGAGAAATGTGATATCGATAGAAATTATCAACTATTTCAACTAAATTAGGACCGCGAGAAAGCACTGATAAATCTCAACAAAATCCGTATTGATGGACACAGGCGTGCCTTCATTATGAAAGTAGGAGATCTGGTGCTCGCTTAGTTAAATCCATATCAAATTTCAAGCATCTTGAGCTATCAACATTCGTTAAAAAAGTATTTTGCGTGTAAATTAGAACAATAAATAGCGATGTACGTTAAGTCAATTTATATATGCTATCTACTTGGCGGATACATATAAAATAGTCCTTCCAAATGCTATTTTCATCGTTTGCGGTGAATCTTTGCAATGAATTTCCAGAAATTTCAAACATTTGCCAACTATATTTTTTCAAAACAAACAAATGAACAAATGAAAATCAAACAAATGATCTATGAGCTGCCATTAAATGTCATAGATACATATATCTGTACTGCCAAGTTTTTGTGATGAACTCCGGAGTTGTCGTCGTTTTTTGTGACCGTGGCTAACATGCGTGCATAAACAAGAAAAAAAAAAAAAAAACAGAATTACCCACACAGTTCTGTTAAAAAAAAAAAAATGCAAACAACTAAATGAAATTCATCTGCTTGCTGATGAAAGAAAATTTCGATAATAACACAGGTCTGCAAAATAATTTTTTTAAAAACTTTGCTTTTGTAACTTTTACAATGATATGAGTATATAAAGGGAAACATGTTGTATTAATTAAGAGCGCTAAGAAGCGGTGGGAGAAGATTTAACATTTTACTCACGTGGTTCATTAGTTAGTACGCGAATGCTTCGGTCGTTTTTTCGTAGAGAGTTCCACAAAATGTTTAAAAGCTGTCCTTCTCCACAATGGAAATAAATGTTCATCTATATCTTTGGCTTATTCCGCTATGCTTCAAAAAAATTACGAAAGTGTGAAAATTTAAAATATCATAATATGTACATAGTATGAGGTATCCTTAGTCAGTGATAGCGGATTTCGTATGGAAAAACATTATGTTAAATGTGACCTAAAATCTATACATACTATGTGTTGATACCTTCATTTCATATAAAATTAGGCCTTATGAAGAAATTCGCAAAAGCTCTTTGTCAAGATTCTAAAAGATTTCAATATCTGAAAAGATTGTTTCCTAAGTCATCAGTAGCCAAATTTAAAGCTAGTATTTTCGTCAGAACACAAATAAAGAAAATAATAGCCAGCAATGCATTTTACACTACCCAATACTCATGAAAGGCCAGTATATTTTATTTTTAGTATTTTTATTTTGAACACTACAAGGAATTATTATCATTAAAAGAGGTGAATGAGCATTTTTTTCTTCGGCAAATGTGGTAGTTTTTTCTTTAAATCGACGTTGAATCGGCTCAAAAAAATCGACGTAGTACGCTCCTGTGATTGTTTTCCCTTGCCCTCCCTTTCTCAAGCACAAAATTTCGTACAGAATATGTCTAACGCATTCAGTTGAGATGCCTGCTATCTCAACCAACTCGCGATTTTTACTCGGCCGTTCGCCAATACGAGATCATGGATTTTATCCATGGTTTGATGGTGGGCTTGATTTTCTCGCAGTTTTTACCACTCAAAAACCAGAATCGAATCACGGAGCGATACTGCTCTTTTTCCATGTTCGCAAAAAAAAAAAAACACTAACACGGTGTTTTGAAATGGGTGTCGAAACAAAACTAAGCTCCGGATTGTCTTCAAATTTTGACAGGCTGTCTAAAAGAGGAACACTGATGGTATACTCATTTTGGCTAAGTAGCGCCACTTATCTTCCAATCTGGGTACATATCAAACCGCCCTCGTGGGTTTTCTATTACTGTGATACTAGCAGTGGAAACCTCAAATGATATGATCGAAGGACATCTAGGCAACAAAATGTTTTTCAGTGGACTTAAGTCCACGATATCTTGGTCTTGAGTATGAAACTTTTACATTCATCCTTATGACAATACTTAGTTTTGGTTTTGTTGTTGACAGCTTGATAATAAAAGATTAATTAGATTCGTGAAGTAAACGGTGCTTTCTTTAATATCCAAAGTTTGTTTTCAACTTCAATAGCTATACTTAGTTACAAGTATTAGATATATGTACATTAGTCAAAAATTGTTTTCATTAAGCCTGAATCTTCCTACGAATACATTAAGTTAAATCTTTTTTATGTTTCCGTCACCCAAATAAGAAACAGGGCAAAGAGCACTGAATCACTTTCTACTTGAGTGGCTTTAAAAATGAATCTTTCCAACACCAAATAAACACAGACACAGATACACATCCAAATGCATTAACGCGACGAGTATTATCGATTTTCCAGCTCTGTTTGTTTCAACTCCCAATTCATTCCACTGAACCAACCAAACCTGGTGCGATATCAAATAGCTTCAAGGACTACTTATAGTGATAGAACTTTGTATCTCATTTGGGGAAACACAAATTTTTTAAGGGCACATGGAGAAAGTGGAATAAGCAGTTTACAAACACAAATATATATCCAATGTCAGAATGATTTTATGCAAGAGCAGTTGGTATGCAAGTAACTATGGCATTCACGTAATTTTTGGATGGCATCATCTCTTTAAGTGAAAACAACATTATGATTGTGTATCTCTGGCGAGTCAAAGCCAGCCATGTGGAAATTATAAAAAACAGTCACAATTTTAATGAATAAAAATGTTGTTGCCATTTACAAGGACTCGCTCTGGTGTTCAATTATATATAGGAACACTATTCTGTATGGATATCTACCAACTTTCAGCTTAAGATGTCCATGCGAATACAACTAATCATCATTGACCCTGAATTTTCGTACAACAGCTATTTCGTACAACACCATTTGAGACAAGGTGAATGTGATTCCAAAAGTAATGCTTTGAAAGCACGAGCATATCATGGCCATGAGCTCTTAGCTCTATCGATTATATATCATACATAATATGTAGATACATGGTTGAACCTCCAATTTTAATTCTGTTAATTGCTTTGTTCTAGCTATGAGTAAATACTTGTCGAACTTTAAAACTAGGAACGAGTAACTGGAGCAGAACACGAAATAATTAATTGACTCCTAGTGATTAAGGATACGCTCGCACTTACTTTTCGTAAACTTCATATTTCTAACATTTTTTGAGTTTGGATACTTACTGCTTTAGCATAAAGGGGAAAACTTAGAGGAAACTGAAAAGTTTATGAGAAATAGTATCGTTATTAAGAAGTGGTTTTATTTTCTGGAAAATTAAGTCATTTTTGGTTTTCAAATTTTTGAAAGTTTTCAAGTCTTGCTAGGGCTACATGGATGAAATGACGTTCTTCAATAACTGCTACTGCAGTTATTCTTCTGATCTCACAGGAATTTGGTTAACATCTGTTTCTAAAGAAGTCTTTTATGTTGTGCCCGATGGATCCTTAATTGAAGTGGAAAGGTATTGAAAGAAAGATCGAAGTGGGTTGATCTCATTGGAAAAAAAATGTTTTAGTTACGAAAGCAGAAGATAAAGGTTTTCAAAACTTTTTGCTCACCTAAGATTCCTTTTATTGTTGAAAGCTTCTTAGCATCTATTAGGACCACGCCTCGTCTACTGTTCTCTTCTTCCAGCTTTCGTTATTGTCATTCTGAATTAGGAAAAATATACATATCTGTATCAATATCATATCTTTACTTTCCCTTTGATTTTGTGCTGTTACCTTCACCAAAAACATTAGTCAAACTCATTTAAAAGCGTAATGTTAGTAAGATGGGAATGATCATAGGTTGCGATGCTAATAGTCTTACCTGTACTTAAGAGACCAAACCATTGGGTTTCATACCACCATCTGAATTGGTTGTCAACAGTGTTAGATCCTATCCAACAGGTAAGCTAAAGAGACCACTTGAAAGTAAAGGGTGATTCATCATGGGGTTTGATTTATTATGTAAAATAAAATACATTAACTTGAAAGCGAACTTAAAACTTTTATTATTTATTAAAAGAAAAATTCATGGCATTTATTTTTTGAAAAAGATATTATGTAAATATTGGCCAAACCTACGTCTGAGGTGGTCCATTCGGAAGGTTCAATTTTGGGCTACTCATTGGTGCATAGCGACTGGTATCTCTCGAGTAATGTTGGCTTCCAAATCATCAATCGTAGCTGGCTTATTCACGAAGACCTGAGACTTTACATATTCACAGAAAATAGTCCAAAGGTGTGATATAGCACGATCTAGGCGCTAATTTACCGTAGCAAAACGTGAAATTAAGTGCTCACCAAAAAGATTTCTCAACAAGTCCATTGTTCCACGCGCTGTATGGCTCGTAGCATCATCTTGTTGAAATCAAAGCTCACCGAGACCATGAGCTTGAATTTCAGGAAGCACATAGTCCGTTAACATGGCGCGATAATAGTTATCATTGACGGTAACATTCTGATTTGCCTCATTTTTGAAGAAATATGCACCAATTATTTCACCAGCCCATAAGCCACACCATACCGTTGTTTTTAATAGATGTAATGGTAGCCCAAATACGGAAATTTTGTTTATCAACGTATCTATTGAGCCAGAAATGGGCTTTATCACTGAACAAAATTTCACGATAAAACACCGGATTTTCATTGAGTTTTTCCAGAGCCGATTCACTGAAAATATGACGTAAATTCAAGTCGCCTAGCTTCAATTCTGGCACAAGTTGAATTTTGTATGCTTTTTGGCCGATATCCTCACGTAGAATACGCCAAGCCCAGCTGCTGAGAACGACGACGAATCGATTCGTCACGGTCTTCGCGTACACTCTCAGCTACAGCTGCTTTAGTCTCTTCACTACGTACTGGATATGGTCTAATCGGTTGAGTATCATCCATTAATGTAAACTGCGACTCAAATTTGCGAATGGAATTGGCAAAAGTGGTTCCAGTAGGTCGACTTTACGCACCGTAAGTACCTCGAATCACACGAAAAACATTTCTCAGTGAACGCTGATTTTCGTAATACAACTGAAAAATTTAGAAACATTGTTGTGGTGTGAGTCTTTCCATTATGACTTGCCAAACAATACTGAATAAAAATGGCAAAGCAGTTTGATAGATGTCACGCGTGATCTGTCAAAGAGAGCCTATTGAACATCATATCTCACGATGAATCACTCTATATAACATTATCGGAAAGTATATATAAGTATAACGTCGGCGCTAGAAATTAGTCACTTTTCGCAACCTTTAGACTAGTTTGACATACAGATTGCTACTATCTTCCTTCAGGTAGAGTAACACTTAGCCACGGAAAGTGCTAAATATACCAGACCACTCACGGTGCATGAAGATATCTCTCAATTAACCGACTTTCAATTATCTAAAATCGACTTCAACGCTTACTTCAGAAAGTTCGTCAATTTGTATTTTCACAGAAAGCTCTAAGATAGTGGATGTTGACTTAGTGGATAAACTTAGGAGTTTATCTTGATAGCCTGTGCATACAAAAATCCTTCAACCTTCCACATACTATCTTCAAAGCCAAAGTCCTAGCTTTTCATCGGGATAAGCCTTCATCCAATACCTGCTTCGAGTACATATACATAGACAGTCAAACAGCAATAAAATCTCTAAGATCGACCACCGTAAATGCGAAAGCATTAATAGATTGCCACGCATCTCCCAACGAGATGGTTAGGCAGCACAAGATCACAATCTCTTAGGTTCCGCAACATTCTTTCGAGTTAACTGTGTCGCTGTTGGACTGGTCTAATGCCAGTCGTAGGTGCACTGTGCAAACCAACAGTGAACCAACTAAACTAATATGGCAGATACTCGATTCTTAACGATAAGGAAAGCTGTCCTCAGAGAAAGAGACATCTCCAAACTTAAAAACATACTCATAACATACTGTGCTATTGGAAAACAAACACAGCTTTATAGTGTTCCTCAGAACATTTTTTTCAACGAAGCAGAAAAGGAGGAAGGAATCTGTGGTGGACTTCTTCTACTGCTGCCTTGGTTTGTCACGTCGGATGTCTATGTATATGATCTTTTACAGAAATCTTGTAAAAAAAAACATTTTTTGATAAATATAACAATACATGTCCTTGGTTCCAAGATTTGCAGTGAGCCGAGCGACCTATTTGGTTACAAAGTTAGAGATTTGAGAATCACTCTGATGGAGATAATTTGCACTCCCTCTAAGGCACTAACAATTCCTTGGAAAAGAATTCAGCATTGTGCTACGTATTCAAAAAAGTATGTATTCAGCGGTTGCATCGTCTCCCATTAAAATTCTAATTCTAATCCTAATATTTGTCATACGCGGCATACTAAGGTAAGAAGTTTGACCTTCCAATGCATGACCAACGTCTTTTGGCAATTTCCAATAAGACTAAACTAATAACATATGTGCCCATAGCAACACTACCAAAGAATATTTAAACGAGGTCTTTGAAGAACATAAGTACTAATAATGTCCTCAGTAAGAACATACGATTCTAACGCCAAGACAGAATAGAAGGTCATCATTGATAGGACAGTTGATAAGAATAGCCAATGAACTTAGGCTTATTGACTTTGCGGTGGGACGAGATATCACTAAAGCAAGCACACGGTTTCCTCATTTCAATATACACAAGGGGATTAGACGGTCTCCTGATTATGAAACGCTTATTCAAATTGAACAGATTGTGATAGACATAAGACATGCCTCAAGTATTCTGGATGTCCGAGCCTTCCGGGCAGCCAGCATTGACTCGGATCACTATCTTTTTGCAGGCAAGTAACGAGTGAACCACTGTGAGAGAATAACGTAGAAAAGCAGTACGTGTAAGCGGCCCATAGACTCTTTGCCGAATGCGTATGGCGAAATCTCTTAACAACTTTTATGCCGACAGTATTACCTACCACCAAGGAATCCCTATTTCATTTTTCATGGTTAATGCATTTTATTTTATTCTTTCTTAAATTTACTATGTCACCTGGCCTGACCTTTCATGTCAAAATAAAGGAACGCTTCAGGCGGGATATAGTAAGTAGTTGGAGTAGTAGGCCCCAGATATCAGGTTGCTGGACGAAGTCATCGCTCTTGCAAAATGCCTTCGAGTCAACTTAATAGCGAAGTTGTCCACTCTTATTACATTCGCGCTGTTGTATATGACCTCATTAGGATAGAATTTTATGTACCAAAAAATTCCTGGTTTGAAAAATAATGCCGAAAGGCAGATGAAGCTAAACAAGAAGCGTACAAAGCGACACTGCAACGAAAGACGAGAGCGCGATCCAAGATATTATTAAGAGTTTGTACTCAAGGGATAACGTATGGAATGTACATTTATACCTATAGGTGTGGATGGCCGTGGTAGTGGACAGGCTTCCAAATCGAAAGGTTCGGTGTTCGAATCCCCACCGCGCCCGAAGGATATTAATTGTTTCAGTTAGTAAAAATCAAGTAAAATGAATAGTTGACTAGAAATCAACAATAAGCCAACTTTCACTAAGAATTTAGTCTCCCCATTAAATGTTGGATGCTACCCATGGACAAAATAACCATGCTGAGGCATTAAAGGTTTATTCATACCCACTTGGGTTAACTTCACTTTTTTTTTTTTAAACAAAAAAAAAGTAAAAAGAACGTGTCATGGCAAAAAGACCCGTACAAGTCTATACAGATGAAGAAGAAAACATGTAGTAGAGTCATAGTCGGTTTTAGGAATATGGAAATTTTTTTTTGCAGTCTGTATAACGGAAAAGAAGCCCAAGATACTCGTAGTTCGCTTGATTAAAAGGAAGTTAGGTCAGTAATTTATAAGCTTGTATCCAAAAAAGCTGTTGGACCTGGCAGCTTACCTGACGAGCTATTCAAAGTTGCTATGAGTGTATGGAAAGCATACACTTATCTTCAAATTTAGTCAGAAGAGTTTATGCTTGGTGAATGCAATCTCAGCATCATTTGCCTGATTCAGAAAAAAAGGAGACTACCTCAAATGGACAAGTATAGAGGTATACGAGTAAGTCTCTTCAACCTTGCGTATAAGATCTAATTTGCCACCTTGTGCAATGTGACCTTTCGTCACAACTTGTTTGGTCCTTATTAGTGTGGTTACAGGCCAGGCAAGCTCACAATCGACTCAAAAACTCAAGATGTTCAAATTGTTCCCACCATCTTCTCATCGATTTAAAGGCCACATATGACAGTATTTATAGCGACAAGCTATATAGAGGCATGTTTTGACATGAAGATGGAGAACGCTCGCTGCTCCACCGAGATCGATAACTTTAATCTCCAAAAAGGCATCAATTGCCTGAGATGGCTAGTACAGCCTGCAGACTCTTTAAATCTAACCCGTATAGACAACTTAGCAGAGAAATACCTCGCCTTATGTGGCACGCACAAGTAGAAAAGGACCACAACCGACCTGGAAGCAGTTAGCTAAGTATCGGTCTAACTAGAGAGCAGGTTCAGTAAGGTAAGAAAGTCCTTATAATTATGAACGATTTCACATCCTTTTTTTTTTTTTTTTTTTTGTCTCTTTTAAAATGTTATAATCGTTGCAGAAGTTTTGTAAATGTATCTGTAGCTAAGTGTTTGTATATTGTAGTTCGGACTAATGTCGTAAAGTGCTTCCCCAATTTCAGTCAAAAGTTAATGTTACTCAACTTTAACTCCAAGACCACTAACCTTGGTCTTTTCAAAAAAGAATTCTTAACTATCCACACTGCCATAAGCTGACTACATTATTTGTATTTATTTTTTATTCCATAATCGGCCAGGATAATGGATGCAAAGCAAATAACTTTATTCGGTCGAGACATGTTACCGAAAGTAGAATCTTTTAAGCAAAAAAAAAAATAAATAAATAAAATAAAATTTGGAAAACGGTCCGCGTCACTATCCAATAGCCACAAAAGAAAACAGAAAACTTTCTCTCCTTTTCAATGGTCTTTTCCTTTTATTTTGTATTTTTTAATGGCAAATTTTTTTTTTCCTTTTCAATTTAAAAGAAGTAGAGTAAGAAAAGGAAGGAGAAAAAGAAGTCTTGATTATTATTAACCGGCGCAGGGGCAAGAATAAGTTTAGATTCTTTCCTCTGCTGCCCGTCTATTGCCATAGACGAATTATCTTCTACCGGAGTTTAGTTTCCTCTTGTATTGTTCGGCTGATTTCTCCTGATACACTCTTCCTACCCCTTTATTAGAATGCACGAAGGTTTGATTCGGCCCTGGAGACTAGAATATAAGAAATAGAAGAAAAAAGGGAAGAAAATTCCCCAAGGATTTCGATTGCTCCTTAAGGGATTTTCTAAATTTCCTTAGAGCAATTTTCTTTCTTAAATGCCCGAGAAAATTGGTATCCGAGATGATAAGGCCTATTTTCTCCAATTCAAGGAATCCAAATTACTTTGAAGTAATTCTTCTGACCTGGCTTGGTCTATTTTTTTGGTACACACTTATTTTTTATTCTGGTTTTGTTGTGCTTCTGGGTCGTTCGTATTTCGTTCTCATTGAATTGTGAATTGCTAGAGCTAGGCACTACAAGTATTACAGGTATGAATATCTTTGCCAACCTTTGGCATTCAATCAATTTTAATTGCAATGATGATTAAGTTCTTTTGGTTTCGCAGGGGTCGATGGGAAATGAAAAAAAAAAAGGGAAGAACGTATTAAAAAACAAAACGAAAAAGAGAATACTAATAAATGGCGGAAATTCAATCTTCGTAAGGAATTTGTAATTTCCTTTAGCTTTGGTCGAAAATATAGTGCAATTACAGGTTTTTTTTTTTCCTTTTTCGTGACACATCCTAGCAGATGAGATATATTCTATAATTTGCTCGTAACTCTCATTCCTTGACTGTGTATCATGTGAATTTGTATTGCGTGTTCTTTTTTCCCGTCTACAAATAACGTCATCAATTCGATTAAATTTCCATAATCAATTTTACGCACTTCGATAAGCGTTCCTCGGCGCCATTGTTTATTACATTCTCTATAATCCATATTTTCCGTATCCTGTGTAGTCCTGTTTTGCTGTTTCTTGTGTGTTCGTCCTTTTCAATTATTTCAATTTTATCCTTTGGCTGAAGGGAAAACCGGACCGTACCGGAGGCGGCTGTAGATTAATGTACATATGTACATAATTCTCCTTGTCCCTCTTTATTTTTTTTTTTTCTGGTTTCCTCTTCCTGTCCACTGTTTGCGTTTTATTTCCACATTCGTCTATTATGATTTTACGAGGTATTTCCTTTTATTCGTACTGACGTGTTCCCCGAAGATCTGACATTCTTTCTCCTTGTTTTCCGTTCTTGTGGTTTCGGTTTATTGACGGATTGATGAATTTTGATAATGAATACCAGGGCAGGGAATTTTTTTGGAACTACGAGTAGAGAGCTTTGGCGAGACCGTAAAGGCATTGCGTTGGTAATCATAATTGAACGGGAATACCCAAAAGCGATACACAGAACGATTACATAATCGTGTGTTTAATTTTTGACAAATACCCGACAATGTTTTGACAAATCCGTGGTTATTTATTTATATCAAATTATTGGTAGTTAATAAATTATATTTATGAATCAAATTTTTTTAGTTAATGGGCGGCTTGTTTGATCGCCACAAAAAGGTGGTACTTTTGGGAACTTGCGATTGGCGTGGTAGAAATTGTGGAATGACATGATGTTTGGGGAGAGCTAGCTATTAAATTGTGGTGACGATTTGGCGCTTAAGGCGTCGGGATAATTTTGATTATCAATTGATGGAATCTTGTCTTTATTAGGTATTTACAAATGACTATAATTTAAAATTTTTTTTTTAACTTAGATGATTATGAGCTTTTGCAGAGAAATATTACTCATTTCAGCAGTTTTTTTTTATGTAAGAATATTTAGTAGTTCCTTCGTCATAGCCATCAAAACATCAAAGATTGAAGCAGACTTAATTTAATTTAACTTATCAGGCAAAATCAACTTGTACAATATTTCGAAAACCTCAGAATGCAATGGTTAGGGTAACTCACCCAGTAGTCAGCCCTCAATATATTTTAAAGCAAAAATCACCACCACAATATTTAATATTATTTCAAACATCTCGCGTACATTTACAATATAGAGCCTGTAAGCTTCCGCAAAATTTAACTCAAATGGAATGCTGACATGAACGTGTGCAGACGAGAACAACCACTTAATACGAATGTTTTTGTAAAGTATAGTACTAGGAAAACAAGTAGGTTTTTCATGCATTTTTCACCGTTTTGATGACTTGTATAGATTTTCTTTATAAACAATACTTTATCCTTAACAAGTAATAACAAAATCGAATTTTTTAAAAATATACTAAGCAACTTAGAAGGAAGCTGACTTCTAGGATAAGTTCTCAGCCCCAGGCAGCCGACTACTGGTGTTTTCGTGAATATAGTTCAAATTGATTGTAAAAGTCAATTCGATTGTACTGATTTATAAAAAAAAAAAAATCATTTAAGAAGGATTTATAAAATCTTAGCTAGTAGTTGGCCACTTTGAAAAGTTATTTGGTGTGGCAGGTTGAGTTCTGGTAATCCTTCTTCCAGCTGTCAGCCTAACAATGGTTTGGGTCTAGATATTGGTATTTCAAGCGAATTTTGAATAATATTTTTAAATTTTGTTGGTAAGAAAACTTATTCAATTGAATATTTATCATTTAGACAAATATTTGCTTTGAAATCCGTTTAAGGTCTCATGTCGAAGCGGCCAATTCACGAATACTCTGAAGAACAAATTTCCAAAGCAATGATGGCAATGAGAAATGGAATGAAGGTACGGAAAGCTAATCGAAAATATATCGTGCCAAGAGGAGCCTTTAAAGATAGACTGCATTTAAGAGTACCAGAAGGATGGGACTAGAAGCCCTCCTATCAAAAGAAGAGGAAACAGAAATTGCTGATTGGTGCATCAACCTCACTAAAAGTGGATTCCCTTTGAAATTCGAAGATGTTCTGAACACAGTCCAAACTATTATTTTGGAAAATAAAAGGCCGTTCCTTTTTGTTGGAATCCAATACTGTATCATAGGGCTCCCGATGATCTATCAAAACTTCGGGCCGTTATAACAAAAGAAGGATAATTGGTTTCTAGGAAAATCTGACACCGGATAGATGAAGTCCAATATAATCCGATATTATCGATGAAATAACAAAAAGGCTAGACAAGAGGATAATGGACGAAAATGTTAAAAAAAACCAATCCCTGTCTTGGTTGCCAGACATCGAAGTCATCATTTAATCCAATCTTGCTTTGACAAAAATATAATTTTGCATGTTCTGCCACCAAATATTACCCACATAATGCAATCTGCCGACGTTAGTGCTTTCAAGACTCTTAAGTCGGAATGGAAGAATAAGTTTCATGATTGGGCAAAGCCAATATTCTGTTCTCTTTCAGAGAGAATTTTCAGAAAAAAAAATTTTTGACAGAAATTATTATTACTGGTTTCCGAAAATGTGGGTTGTATGCGCTAGGAAATTTAAGTCTTCGGAAGTCTACAGAATCCTACTATTTCTACCTTGTCAATTGAAAAGGAAGCTGCTGAACCTATTGTCGATTCGTCAAATGCCCTTCCAACTGTAGTAATAGCAGAAGACCAATGTGATATCGGTTCTTGATAGTGAAACATTGTGGAACAATTACTTGTTTAACAAACGAAAACGAAATAGCATTCCAACCATTTGGTGGTAGAAAATAGTCCTGAAAAGGAAAACCGAAAATAAGAGTGTGGAGAAGATATTTACATTGATATACTGTCTGGGAACTTAGAAGTTTCGACAAAAGGTTTTTTAGTTCCTTTTGAAAACAATGTGGAGCTAAAAAGCGATAGGAAAAAAACCAAATCAGAAAATAAAAAAGGCTTTGAAAAAATGAAAGCAGGAAATAGTAGCATGATAATGGGAAATGAAGTCCAAAAACCTTTATCTCTCCCTAACACATTCCTTAAAATACCAAGCTTATCTCCTGTGGTAAAAAAACATTTAAAAATACCCTCTCCAATGAAGAAATCAGATAAATCGAAGTCAATCAGCAAAATTAAAGCAATATCTTCTGATGAATGGAGGCAGTTTGAAAAGGAAAGTGAGGAACCGAAAGAAAAACAGAAGGCAGATATTTTAAGAAGAAAACTACATAGAATTGAGGAAAAAGAAAATTAAGAAGAGGCTCGCAAATAAAAGGAAGAACAGCAACAGAAAAGAAACACGAAATGATATTTTTAAAAAGTTAGATGTTTTCAAAACAACGGTTTAAAAAACATAGGACGCGACGAATGTGAAATATGGTTCTACCTTAGGTGGCCTTATTTCAATGGAAAAATGTATGAAGAAGTCTATAACCTTCCTTTTGAATTTTTTAATGCTAAATGTAGCTGAAATTTAAATTAATAATTTAAGGGCCAATTACTGGTTCATACCTGATTGATTACTGAATTTTCGAGGCTGAGCAGTGAGCAAAAGTTACTTATTTTTTATCTATAATAGTTGAAAAAGAAAGTTTTTTTTTATTTGTTATTTTAAAATTTGTTTTATTTTCGAAGCGCCATGTGGCGCTTTTGAAGTTCTAGTTTGGCAAACCTGACTTGTCACGTTGACACCTGCTGTCAATGTATACCATATATAGCTCCCGATTTTACTTAGATTTTTGTCCTCGCCACATAAAGTATAGCACAGAAGACCTTAAATATTGTATCTATTTAGTTTAGCAATGAAACTAAGATTATAATAAATTTTAATTGGTTTTGATTTCGAACAAAAAACACATCATCTTGGTGACGAGGTATATTATTAGAACCCATGAACATAAGACTGGTGGAAAAATACTAGCACAGCAAAAGAAATGGATGGAGAATGTACTACAATCAAATGCAGACCGCATGGAAAAACTTTTTCAGTTTCGAGAGACTTGGGAAAACTATTTGCTCTAGCTTCAGCAACACTTTAAAGGCAACGCAGTAGAGGACGACAACCTAAAAAATAGCAAATTTCTTGTCAACCTATGTAAACTACATCAATGAGGTACTCCAAAAACTATTCGAAACTACTGATGTAAGTAAACACACATTCAAAATTTTGACATCTAAACTGACAAATTTTTTCCAAACAAAATTGCATTTACTCGCATCGAGATACAAATGGTTTGAGATGAAACGTACGCCGAGTGGATCGCCGACCTAATTTGACTAGCAAGAAACTGCAAGTTCGTCTGTGCAAAGGAAAACTTCAGTACTTCATACACCACTTGCGCGATCAGAGATATGACCGTTTATTACACCCCACATGAACTCGTCCGCATGAACGCTTTTCAAAAAAAAAGACCCGAGCCTAGGAGAGAATGAAAAACAAGCTACAACATTTAAGTTAACCCAAGCAGCCGGTGAACTTTTAAAAGGAAACATTGCTTCGACAGCATCGTCAGCAAATGAAATCAACCAAATCATCTATAAACGTGGACAGCAACATCCAAGTAAGTCCAATGAACATTATCTTGCTAGAAAGTCTTGCTCTGGATGTACAATATAATCCATCACGACCGGGAGTAGTGCAAACACATGAATTAAATTTGCAATAACTGCCACCGGAGAGGGCATGTCAGTACAGTTTGTTTGTCAACAAAGAAAAGTAAAACAAGTTTTCGTAGTAAGTCAGGGCAGCGCGTAGGTCGTCATCACATTCTGTCACTAGACATGAAAATTAAAATCGTTCAAACCCCTGCAATCGCTCCAAGCGCTCGAAAACAAATCCTTCAATCAATGAGATAATTGAAGATGGTCAGGACGATCAGGTTTCGTCACTCCTCCACAAATTACAAGCTGGTCAACACAAGGTCAACTTATTCGATACCTACCACCAAGTCCCTTTAGACGAAGAGTCAAGGAAATTTTACGTTATTGCCGTAGAATTTGGTCTTTTTGAATACCAACGTTTACCTTCTGGAATTTAAAGTTCCACTGGAATTTTCCAAAGGTACAATCTCTGACATTGATTTTTCCACATCATATTTAGATGACATTATCGTTTCTAGACGGACCAATGCTGAGCATCTGCATAACTTAAAAACTCTACTGTTGCGGTTAGAACGCCATGGATTGAGATGTCGCCTTGAAAAATGTCTATTTGCCCAGAGCGAAATTAAATACTTGGGCCATATTATCAATGTCGCAGTAATATTATAATCAGTTCATCAAGCACTTTGCCCAAGTAGTCGCCCCACTTAACAAACTACGTTCGATGGATCAGCCTTTTATTTGGGGAGAATATACAAAAAATGCTGTCAATCTATTCAAAGGAGACATCTTGAACGTAACACATTTTCGTGATGATTTTCTAATCACATTACCCACCTGCCACGGATGTATCCACAAACGGAATTGGTGTCGTGATTTCTCACGTGTATCCAGACAAAAGAGAAAGACCGATCGTTAAAAAACGCTTAATGACTTTAAAAAAAATACAGCCAATTTGAGAAGGAAGCCCTTTCTATCATTTACGGAGTTAAGAAATTCCATCAGTACCTTTGTGGACTTCAATTTGAATTGGTTACTGACCAACAAATGCTGGTCATGATTTTTAATCCATCTAAGAAGCTTCCACATAAGACGATACGATAGTATACGTTATTGTCCCACAAAACAACGTGGTAATTTAGACTGCCTGTCGTGTCTGCCAGCTGACCAAATGTCACATTTGACCGTACCGAAGAATCTTGTCTTCATGTGGATGAAGTGAACTCTGCAGTTTTCTATATGGTAGATTCCCACATTATAGCTAAGGCTACGCAGTGTGACCCAGCACTCACAAAGGTTATCAATAACTTCCAGAGGGGATGGCCAAACGATAAGCTCAAATCAAATCTTTCCTTATTACCTTTTTTTCGTAAACGACTTTCTTTTGAAAAACTTAATAATGTCCTTCTCTTCCACAGTGAAAGTCCTAGAGAGTTATACGCTTCTTCATCCAGGACACTGGGGACTAACCCGTATAAAGTAGATATTTAGAAGATATTTCCAAGACTATTTTCAGATATGTTGCATGTCAAAGCAATGAAAATAATTCCCCACGAGAGTGTAGCAACTGGCCGATTACAGAAGAAGTATAGGAACGAATATACATCAAGTTTGCTGGATCATTTCAGAAGCATATGTGGTTAATTGTTGTCGACTCCAAGTCAAAGTTCCCATTTGTCATACGTATGGCACTTCGAAAGCAACGCGTCAAGCTTTGCGATGAATTTTTGCATTGGAAGGACTTCCCAAAACCCTGGTGCCTGATAATGACACCCAGTTTACTTCGAGTGAGTTCTAGAATTTCTGTCGAAGCAACTCAATTAAACACACAACATCAGCGCCCTTCAATCCAGAATGGTGCTGTAGGGGGATGGTGTGGACTTTTAAAACCACTCATAAACAAGTTTGCTTAAAACACAACGGTGGGACTAAAAAACAGCAACCAAAAAAAACAGCAACACCGGCAGAAATGGTTCGGAAAGTGAAGGCCCGAATTGATCAAAATCCGCGTCGAAGTGGAAAAAAATGGCTAGTGAGCTCAACATACTGAAAAACTAGCTTGGGCTCAACTGCAACAGAAAAAAGTTAGAGTCGAAAGAGCGAAGGAGTTGCTACGTTTGCACGAAAATGGTGATTTGCCGAATTTGGTTTTTTCCGATGAGTCGCCATTTGTTATCGAGCAAAATGTCAACAAACAAAATGACCGAATTTACTTGCCAGAGAGGTCTTTCGAAAATTTACAACTCCGGACGGCGATCTGAAAGCAGGTAGCACCGATGGTGATGGTTTGGGCCGCCATAACCGCCGATGGTCGCTGTCCGCTCGTATATTTTGATCGTAGTGTCAAAATTAATGCGACCGTATACCGTGAAACTCTCTTAGAGGCAGTATTGAAGCCTTGGGAAAACAATCATTTCGGTTGGAGACCGTGTACATTTCAACAAGACTCGGCATAGTCTCACAAAGTTAAAGAACAATGTTCCACACTTCATTTCTTCGACACAATGAATTGCAAATTCTCTGAGTGCAAATCCGTTGGATTTCTCTGTCGGTAGTATTTTGAAGGCAAAGGTTGGCACTAAAAAATACCAAAGTTTGAACCACCTCAAACAAGTTCTTCACTGGAAATGGGCCAAAATACAGCAGAGCTACTTGCGTGCAGCGTACGATGCTTTCTTCGGCCGTCTCAAGGCCATTATTCGCGCAAAAGGTAGACATATTGAATACTACTGATGTATTTTCCAAAATTTCTTGCTTTGGCACAATAAAATTTATTAAAAATTAAAAAAATTATAGCATTTTAAAAAGTTGCAATTCGAGTGAGGCAGGGTGTAGAATCAGATGAAATTTCGGTCTCCAACTGAAAGTGAAGTCGGTTAGCTTTTTATACAAATTTTTACCTCAACACGTCATAACAACACAGAAGTAGGCCAAGCAGCATCAAGCGATGATAGATTAAATTTGAATGACTCTGACGTTGTGAGGCAGCCGGATTCATCTCCAGTTACCGTCAATCTTGATTCATCGCAATAAACTACGAATCCAGTCCGAATAATACATCCTAGAACCATTGTAGGAGATACACATTCATCGGATACCTCACTGCAACTTAGACGATCTGTGCGGCCTCAAAAACAGGTCGTATTTTATCCATATTAGGTGAAGAGGAAGCTGATATATTCTGGCAACATTGCTTCATAACCTATTTTAGAGGTAGTGATGTGTTTAACTTGGAGGCTTTGTAATTTTTTTTACTTATTTACTCACTTTTTTTTTTGCATAGTGAGCAGTGAATTTTGTGCACAATTTTGAATATCAGGCAATTCTTAGTAATTTTTTTGTGCTTCTTTTTTTATGCAATTTATTTCGAGCATAGTAACGATTTTGGCAGGTACACCCATTTTGAAGGACTCCAAGGTTTATAAAGAAAAAAAAAATTTGAAACGAAAAAGTCAAACGGATAGCAGAAAATGGTATGTAAAATGGATGTTATAGGTACAAAAGATAAGACCGTGATCAGAAATGGCAGTATTGATGCAAACTGCTTCTTTATTTTATTGCAAGGATGGGATGGTAGCTTGGTATTGTACGGTTATTCAATCAATCAATCAATCAACTCAATTAATTCCACAAATTGTTGTACGAAATGTACATACAGGGTTTTCTAATAACGACCCAATTTTCAACGACTGGACCACACATTTCGGCCGAAACGGCGCTATTTCGTGTTCAATGTTGGCTCTGAGCTCTTCCAACGTCGTCGGCATGTTGGCATAAACCAATGACTTAACGTAGCCAAATAGTCAAGCGGCGCTAAATCGCACGAACGAGGCTTCCAATCGACTGGCCCATATCTGGAGATAACACGATCACCATACTTACTCTTCAATAAATCGATTGTAGCGTGTACTGTGTGGCTTGTGGCACCATTCTGTTGAAACCACATGTCGTCCAAGTCCATATCTTCCAATTCGGGCCAAAAATAATAGGTGATAATGGCGCGATAATGCTACCCATTCACAGTAACGTGACAATCGTTATCGTCGTCGGAAAAATATGGCCCAATAACGCGGCCGGCATGCAAACCGCACCAAACAGTTATTTTTTGTGGATAAAGTGGTGATTCATGAAGCACATGTGGGTTTTCACCCGACCAATAATGCATATTTTGCTTATTGACGAACCCATTGAGCCAAAAATGAGCTTCGTCACTGAAGATGATTTTCCGATGAAATTCATCATCTTGGCGCATCTTCTCCAGAACCCAATCGGAAAACGTACGTCTTTTCAAATGGTCCATCGGCAGCGATATTTTCGGCACTTCGACCAACCCGTTGTCTCACTGACACGGCAAAATCACACAAAGAATATGTAGACTCAAATTTTTGCACTAAACTTTTTGCCTGTCTTCTAGGGCGAGAACTACGACCGAAAATTGGAGTTGCAGTCACCGACTCCGAATATCTGTAGAAATTTTTTATAATCTGCAGACGTTGCTCGTTAGTGTACTTCACCATGATGAAAATGTTGAGTTTACTAAATAAATTGACAGTGACAGTTTGCTGATTAGTGAAAGAGTGCGTTCACAAATTAAATTCAAAGTTGTCAAGTCCCTATTGGAAAATCCTATATAATACAAAAAGTGATACAAAAATCTATCTTTTTGATCAAAAAAAAAAAAAAAACGGAATAATCACCGTGTGGCGCTCCCATTGTTTCGATTTAAGTTCGGTTTTTTTTTTTTTTTGTTTAGTTGGTGCATCTGTTGTTGGCATTTCCTCTAAATCTTAGTGTAATAGCTTGACAATTGCAAAAGTTACGTAGCCAACAGTACATCTATCTCTGTGTGTGTTGTCGATTTTTTACAATTTTATAAATGTATTGAATTTGTATTGTATTAAATTTTGCGAACGGATTTAATGGTGCGCGAACGTTAGAAAAGTGTTTCGACAACGATGCTCTAAAGAAAACGATCGTTTACCAGTGGCACGAGCGGTTCAAAAGTGGTCGTAAGTCAATCGAAGATATAAAACACAGTGGCAGACCATCGACATCGAAAACCGAAGAATATATTGATGAAGTAAAAGAAATGTTGGTCAATAACAATATTGCCTATGGATGCGTCCAAGACATTTTAGTTAATGATTTGGGTTTCCGTCGTGTAGCAGCAAAGTTGGTGCCAAAAGACCTCAATTTTATGCAAAAAAGAGACCTTGTTGACGTCGCAAAAGAGATGATTTGCGAGGCTAAATCCGATGAGTATGACACGCAATCTAGACATCAGGCAAGTGAATGGCGTTCACCAAATGAGCTGAGATCAAAAAAATCCACGTCATTTTCTGTCCAAAAAAGAAGGCAATGTTCACGGTTTCCATTGGTATTATTTGGGCGTTATGAAACGTTTGAGTGAAGCAATTCGAGGAAAAAGACCAGAATTATGGGCAGAAAACTCGTGAATTTTGCACCATAATAATGGACCGTGGCACAGTTTCATTATTATTCATAAATTTTTGACGAAATACGAATACAAAAGCCATCGATTTCACCTGATTTGGCTCCCTGTGACTTCTTTCTGTTCAATCGCGTTAAAAAACGACTACGGGGAACGCGTTTCAGCAGCCGAGAGGAAGTAATGGAAAAATCGCAGGACTCACTGATGGACATACCGAAAACCGAATATAAAAATATGTCTCGATTATTGGATCAAGCGCTGCCATAAGTGTGTTGCAGTCGATGGGGATTACTGTGAAGAGGACAATATAGATTCAGATGAATAAACTTGTATTTTTATTTTCCTGAATATATTCCGGGAACTTCGATCAAGGTGGTATATCATTGCTTAAATCCTTCTGCCAAAACTTATTGAGGTTTTAAGTATTGTACAAAATAAATATTTACATAAATTAAGGCAACATGTAGTATATAAAAATGTAATCTATTTAATTTTACTTACAGTTACAAGTCTTCCTCTTTTATTGTTCTTTTGAAATGTAAAGTTCGACCACAGTATGCCAATAGGGCATTCCAATGTATTCTGTTTAATAGATACTTCACCATGCCTACGGATATGATTGGTTTTCCAAAGCCTGCTTCGTAGTTCAAAGGAATACAATATTGGGAAATTTCCAAGAAAATGGATGGTATTCTCTCTTTATAATAGCTTACAGATCGAACAAATATAACCGAAAGATCATCCCAGTGTAGTAAAAGAATGTGAAAAATTAGAGAAATCTCTCTATGTATCGACGCCTTCATCGATGAGTTTTTGCCTAAAACATGTGTCTAATGCCCAGTGGTACAATTTTGACTATGGATCAATTCTGCTTATTTCACCACTTCGCGGTAGCTACCAGTTCCTTGTATTGTCTGAATGGGTTAGATCTAGAAAATTAATAACCGCGATTATTGAACACGAACAATATACAAGTGCATATAGTAATACCATAACGCCCTATAAGAAATGACTGAATCTCAAAGAGAGGTTAAATTTGTGTTCGTCAGTTTTCTAAAACAGGGATGGTGGCAAATGAATCCCCTTATCGTTGGCCAGCACTCATATGCGAAAATCGGGTTACTTACTCCGGAATATCTGACCTTTTTTGCTACTTTTTGAGGTTGTTTGAATGATAAACCAGCCGGCCACGTACTTGCAGTTACGAGGCAAACAATAGCCTTCGATAAGAGCTTGTTGATTGACTTGCAAAACAAAAAAATTACAATGGCTAAAATTGGGATGAAAAACTGTGACTGAATTTTTTTTAAGTAACATATATTTCTATGGCAAGAAATCTCTAGCTTTTAACACGTACATAGTAACAATCCATATCAAGGCTTAATCCGCCAAACTTCAATCTGATATGTGAACACGATAGGATATAAAAAATATCGTAGTTGACGGTCGTCAAGAATATACGTGCAATATAGCCCTGAGTATGCTAAACTAGGAAAGAGAAATAGGACTTGATATAATCGCCCCTGCTGGGGGAAGAACTATCATTATAGCAAGTACATGATTTCCTTGACTTAATATTCACAAAGAATCAGCTTAGCTAACACTCTGAGCGGCCAATGTTGACTTGAACCAATATATTTCACAACAATTGAGGAATAGCTTAAGAAAATTAAACTTTTATTGAGCTGCAATCGCATGCTTTATATTCACGTTTTTCGATTGCTAAACATTTCTCAACCAGAGAAAAAGGAGGTAGAGAATAGATCAAAACATGAAAAAAGCTTTTGGTTTTTAATTGTCAAAAAAAAAAAAAAAAAAAAACAGAAAATTACCAAAAGTGTCTACAATTCTTAGTTGAGTTGTTAAACCAATGCCTGTCATTTACTTTCTAAAGTTTATTTTATGTAAATGTTGACCACGACTACGTTTAAAGTGGTCCATACAGAGAGTCCAATTTGCAATCACGTGCATATTAGCTGGTATCTCGCTAGTTACACGTGTTATGTTTTCTTCCAAGGCTGCAATTGACGCTTGTTCATCTGCGTAGAGAAGTGACTTGATGTAACCCCATAAAAAGCTAGTCAAAAAGCGTCAAATCGCACAATCTAACACATGGGCTGAAAAGTCAGTGCGGTTTTATAGTAAAACACAAAATTTTTGCAAAATTTAACTTTATTTATCAATGTAGTTGCCTTCGAGGGCGATACACTGATTGAAACGATTTTTCAATCTTTCAATATCAGTTTTGTAGTACGATTTCGGTTTAGCCTCAAAATAGGCCTCTGTTTCGGCGATTACTTCTTCATCGGTCTTAAATCTCTTTCCGGCGAGCATTCTATTGAGGTCAGCGAACAGGAAATAGTCGCTGGGGGCCAAATCTGGAGAATACGGTGGGTGGGGAAGCAATTTGTAGCCGAATTCATTCAATTTTGCCATCGTTTTCATCGACTTGTGACACGGTGAATTGTCTTGATGAAACAGCACTTTCTTTTTCTTCAAATGCGGCCGTTTTTCTGCGATTTCGTCCTTCAAACGCTCCAACAACACAATGTAATAGTCGCTGTCTAGTCTGCCCCTTTTGGATATAGTCGATGAAAATTATTCCATGTGTATCCCAAAATACGGATGCAATAACCTTGCCAGCCGACAGTTAAGTTTTTGGTCGTTTTGGACGAGGTTCGTCGCCTGCTTGCCACTCAGCTGAGTGCCGACTTGACTCTGGTGTGAAGTGATGGAGCCAAGTTTCATCCATTGTCACATACACATGCTTTAAACACTCCTCTGAATCATCAACACGTTGTTGTTTTTGGTCGACTGTAAGCAAACGCGGCACCCACTTTGAACAGAGCTTTCGCATGTCCAAATATTCGTGTATGATATATCCAACACGCTCTTTTGATATCTTCAGAGCCTCAGCTATCTTGATCAACTTCACTTTACGGCCATTCGTAATCATTTTGTGGACTTTTTTGATGTTTTCATATGAAACAGCCTCTTTTGGAACGTCCACAGCGTGCATCAACGTCGGTGCTTGTAGTACCACTTTTAAATTTTTCAATCCACTTGCGAATGGTTCATTCAGCTGGTGCAGAGTCCGGGTAACACTTGTCAAGCCATTTCTTTGCATCGGCTGCATTTTTTCCCATCAACACACGAAATTGCTTTAAATCCATTTTTTTTTCACAACACTATGTCTCGAGAACTAATCGTCCCACAGCTGTCAAATTTATACACGTATCGTTTGAAGGTTGGTATTAACTGAAAATGGTAGGGATTTAATTCGAGTGGTGCCCTCTCTTGCAAACAGACTTTTCAGCCCATGTATTAGCCGGCCAATTTAGCGGTCAAAAACGAGAGATAAATTGCTCACCGAACTCATTTCTCAATTGGCCCATCGATTCAAGTACTGTTTGGCATGTAAGGCAGTTTTTCTGGAACCACACGTCGAAGAGGTTCAGCTCGTGCATTTTGGGCAAAAAAACGGTAACCTTGTTTTCACGATCATTTTTGAAAAAAATACTGGCCAATAATTTTTCCGGATGATGTTGCTCATCGAATTAAATACGGCAGTTTTGTTGATTAACATACCTATTCAACCAGAAATGAGCTTCGTCGCTGAAGACGATTTTTCGGTAAAAAAGCGGATCTTCTTTCAGCTTTTCCAAGGCCAACTCACCGAAAATTCGACGCGGTGGCAAGTATTACGGCTTAAACTCTTGCACGAGTTGTATTTTGTAAGTTTCTAGACCAAAATTCTTGCGTAAAGTCTTCCATGTAGTCGAATAACAGAATCCCAATAGATGCAAACGGCGACGAATGGACAAATCATGATCCTTATTAACACTGGCAGACACAGCAGCAATATTTTCCTCTGTACGCACTCTACGTATACGGGTAGGTGGCTTGATGTCCACTAGTGTGAAATTGGTGAGAAATTTGGTCAATATGGCTTGGATTTCTTGCTCAGTAGGTCGATTATCACGACCGTAAAATGATCAAAGTGCGCGAAAAACTTTTTTCACAGAACACAAATTTTGATAATAAATTTCAACAAATTGTAAGTATTGTTCGTATGTTAGTGGCAATGCTAACTGTGATGTTTTTCTTTGACATATGTCATGAATCACTCGTGTGCTGTCAAAAAAAGAACACTGAAATTGCATACTGCTAAGAAATCATCCTTTACAAGCACATCGTTGCGTATTTTTTTAACATCTTGATGTTGGTCCGTCTTGCGGGTTCAGTTCAACAAGCTGATATGCCATAAGGGAATTAGTCTTGCCACTATGCCCATAATGTTGCAGACGCAGTCTTCCAGTTTTCTTACATCCCCCTTGCGCTAGAAAACGGCAAATAGAGCTAATGTACTCGTATTTTCCATCTCAGTTTGCTGTTCAGGATGTGGCCTGGATATAAGTTAAGACTATTCAGATTTTATTTTCATTTGTGCTCACGATCCCATCCATCCATCCATATTCATCCGGAACTTTACACGTGCAACCGATTGGTCCCCTGTCGCAATTCAAGGATTATATAATGCAATGCAATACCAAGAAACTGCAATTCTGTGTAACCAAATAGAATATCTCGCATCATTTTTATTATTTTTTTTTAAAAGTATATTAATTTATGATAATTTAATTTACATCTTCATGAGACTGAGAAGAGTCGCTATTTAACAAACACAAGGAGAGCTAATATTGTAGCTCTGAATTCGGACATTTTTTCATCTACTCTATGCTTGTTTCACAATTGCGCTCACCAAAGGTAGAAAAGACTCCCTCCTTTACTTTTGATGTTGCAACAGTGCATGAGGTCCAGTAACGACTATCTTTGACTCCTGGGGAATTCTTCCAATGAATCTATATAACAGCATGTGCAATCTTTTGTTACAATTGTATTGAATATCGCAGTTTCTTCGTATTCATATACCTGGTTATATATATCATATCTTCTGAGTCACAGTAAAAGTGGTTATGTTGTGCACAAAGATGGAAACAAAATATTTATACAGGGCTTAATATAGCAGGTATATGGGAATATTTACTGGAACTCGGGCTAAGGAAATGTGAGCTATGTTGTCCTTAACTATCTCTTTTCTCTGAAATAATCGATACTACATTATTCAATTGAAAAAGGAAAATTTACGAAAACAAATACCAAAATGTTATTGATAGACGGTGGTATTGTCAGGCATTCTATACTTTTCAAATTTATTTAATCAACTGATGAATTTTTTGGACTATTGCATATAATGGATAAATTCCGATCTTGGTATCTACATATTTGTACGAATCCATGTCCATATTAGTTTCCGGTACAATTTAATTCCTCAGTTGCACTCGAAATTTTACAGGTAAAAATCATTGAAATGGGGTCGAACTTAGCTCAGTTTGAATGTGATTCAAAAATTTAATTAAAAGACCATACAACCCCCATCAATGTGAAAAATTTCATTGGTAAATCTGCTCTGTGGCTCCCCTTCGCTTTGCTTAGTGGCAGCGGTTGTTATCTATTATATCCGCTTTGTGTATTGTCTGCCATTTGCAATCGAGCACAACATTGTTCTGTTGGTTTTTATCCTCGAATTCCGTTCAAGTTTGAAAATTAATTCCAAAGGAGCTCTGCTCCTTCTTGAATGGTTTTGGTGGTGTTTGGGAATGTTTTTATAGATTGGGGCAAATGCAAGTGTGAAGAAATCCCACAAATTGGTGTACGAGTATGTGTGTGTCTGTCCTCTGTTCTGAATATTTGAAAAGAAAATCTAGAATACGTTCTCAACAAAAAAAAAAAAAAATAAATAAATAAATAAAAATAAATAAATCCTTATCCAAAAGAAGAGAACAAACAACCAAACGACTACCAGGACATTATCTGATTTAATTATAAAATTTATGAATACGAAATGCGAACGGAAAACAAGCAAAAATTGATTTTCATATTTATGAACTGTTTAGGCACTTGTAAGCGAAACAACCGTAAAGATAGAAAAACAAAACAAAACAAAACAGGTCCTCAGTCAGGGACAAAGGGATCACACTGTCTACGGATATCTATTTAATTTTTGGTTTGTTCTGTGGGGAGAATGTTGGAAATTCATAATCGTTTTGGAGTTGGTTGGTTTGTGGGTCCAGAATTATACGTGGCTATCCGAAATCCCCTACTTGGCATTCATGCGTAATAAATGTCAACATAGATGTAGTATCTAATATCATTTAGAGAATAAATTAGGATATTCTGGCGTACTTAATTGACCTTTTGAGATATTTATGGGTGTTTCGCTTAGTATTTTTTTTTTTTTTCTTTTGTTAAAAGGCTTTAACTTCTTGGCTGGATTTGAAATTCACACGAACCCTTATTCTTATAATTTCTTTTTTGCTACTTGACTTCTTGCCTTCTTTGCCTGGATGGCAAAGATTCCATATTAATTTATAGGAATTTTTGCTTAATTTTTTTTTCCCATTTTTGGAAGAGCTTTTTCCCATGAGATGAATTTCCCTGGAGAACATCCTTTTTGCTGTATTTAAATAGGCATTTAGACATAGAGCTAGGTATGGAAACTGATACTCATATTCAGGACCATTTTCCTTTAGTAGGATTATGACGTATAACCATCTCCCTCCCCCCTCCTCAGCACTTGAGAGACGATGGTTTATTATTATACAATATTTACCTCTTCCTATTTATTTGTGAGTAGGGCACGAGCTCAAGGGTATTCCATTTATCTGTAGGAATCTAACTACCTGAGAAGAATTTCATGGCTCTAGTCTACTTGAAAAGCAAACCACAAACCAGAAGTATTCTTGCCATGTTCGAGTAGCTGAGAGTTTTGTTTCCCAAGAATGATTCAAGGAACTGTCCTGTTTTCGATGGACAAACTTTTCGAAAAGTGGGGAAAGGTAGTCTGCACTACCTTAAGTAGGTCAAGTAGAGTTAAGTGCTTAAGAATTGTTGAGGTGATTGTAGTTTTACCATTTCGAAATGTATTGTAGAGTAAACACACTTCAATGCTCACCAAATACATTTTAAAATCGAAACAATTTCATTCAATACATATGATACTTGAGATTTTTTCAAAAATTTGTCGTTCAGTCTACAGTTACACGACAACGTGATTGACTTGTAAGTTCAGTTTGTCCTCTTGTTGTGTCCATTCATTGTACTATAAATTAAATCTATTTTACATTTTAAGTAAGTCATTTTTCCATATATAATAATTTTTTATGAAAGTAAATGTAGGTAGTATTAATTTTATTTCATTTTCAAAAAAAATTCAGTCAGATCCCCAAAATGTTCCTTTTCTATCGAACAGTGATAGACCACTCCAAAACACCTTTTTCCATATAACAGATCAAAATCGAATGTTTGTATGTTGTTCAAAGGATCGAACGGTCTTCTTCCTAATAGCTTGAGTTTCAAACTGGTGCGAACGTAGACCGTTCACTCAAAGAGGAAGTGCTGTGTCACCATCTCTCTCACAATAAGCTTAGCAGGCCATTTTAACACTTTTGCTTCCACACTTAGGTGCGAAGGAAGAAATTGCAGATCAGACAAATCTAGAGCGCTGCCTACTTTAAGCTACATATGCAGATACTTCGCTTCTTCAACCGTTTCTTCACAGCATAGTGCATTGCCCTCAAGATTTCTTATATCTCCATATGGAAGATAGACGCAAGTATTCGTGTTCCAAAAAGACACCGGCAGCGCTGCCATTTAAGACCATCAGTGGGGACCCCACTACACTCCTTTTTTGACTCAAATTCTGGCCGAAACCATTCCTGGGCACAGAGAAAGTTAATTACGTTTTCTCATATAAACCCAAATTCTGGTGTCATTACATATAAGTACTATATAACACATCAGACAAGCAAGGTTCTATTGTAAAAACTGCAGTACATGTTCCACCAAAGACCGCTTCTTTTTAAAACGGAAAATACCTGAGATCCCAGGAGTGCTAAGGTAAGCCCCTTTTCAGTGATGTATTTTCGGAAAAGCGTAGTTCACGAGACAACCGACTTTTAAGATATAATTGGTCTTATTATAGCGTGTAAAGAAAGAAAAGCCCTATGTCTTACCAAAAGCTCCTTTACACTGCAAGAGCTCCTGGAAGTTTGTTACCGAGGATGACACCTAAATACTTAGCTTCGTTGGAGAAACGAAGATGATGATACCTTTAATCACAAGATGAGTCTGAATAATCATTTTTCTCTTTCTGTTAAGGAGCGCAATATCAGTTTTGAGGTTTTTCAAGTGCACCAAACAACGATTTCCTTATGAGCTTCTCGACTTTTTTTAGCAGACATAATTCAACAGACAGTACAGTAATGTCCAAGCATTAGCTAACATTACAACCATTGAGTGGGTTAAAGAGTCAGTCGACTAACATGAACCTTGGCAATAGGTGATAAGACGCCACACTGCAGACAGCTCCAGCACATTTTAGCTGCAGTCAGCACAAGCATTGCTCTTATTCACAAAACAAGATCTTCTTCTAAGTTGTCCTGTCTGGCCGAGTTACACATGTCCATACTGTCAATGAGACTGTCAACCATGTACTGCTTCTTGTCGAGTGCATCTCCAATTCAAATTTTGAAGCGCAGTCTAGAAGGAGCTACCATGTAGGTAGACATGTTTGATCTTAGACGGAAGATGCATTCGTAAAACAAAGTTGTCTAACATTTGTCTTAAAAAACAAGCAAGTGACACTGGTTGGTCTGAAGGTATTGGTGAGCGTATGGTCATCATTCTGTCGTAAATTTTTGGTAACCAGTGGGGCTTTGGTATGTATGCTATGGCTAGGATTCCAATAAGACTACTTTCAGAGTTACCATCCGTCACTGCAACCGATGACGGATACCGGCTACGTCGGGTTGTGTTACTTAGCTTATATTACCTGGAAAGTAAGTCTTATACATGAAACAAGGAGTCTTCGTTTTCGCTTCAGTGCAGTCCCATCAGAACTGCTGTGTTTCTAGTCCGGCTGGTTTTCCCCCAATTGATGTTTTTGACTTGTCTACTGGTTTCACCAAGTATTTCGGTGTTCGAAATGTGAATAAGTTGCCTATCTTTCTTTTTTTTTTGGCTTTTTTTTTGTAAAGATTTATGTCATCCTCTAAAGTATTCTGTACTTTTTCAGAACTGGATATGTCAGTTGAAAACACACGATAAGAATACAGGGTCCGAACAACTTTCTTTACGGTTTATTTCATTCTGAGTTTTGCTGAAGCATTGATGCACTTCCCGAGCCTCTCGTTAAAGTGTGCTTAGTTGGTTTTTCCGCTTTCGTTCTCTTCAGCGAGGGCGAAATATGACATTTGATCCTGAATTCGATGAGCCTTTGGAAGACTCCGATAGCAAGCTTCAGTCTGAATATTTTCTGTATTTATTTATAAAAAAAAAAAAATGATGGCTAACAGAGAACATTTTTATTAAATCGATCAGATGAAGATGTTTACTTTTCACGTTACATCTTCAACGAGTTCAGCTTCTGATTGATTGGTGATTGTGACATCCTCAGTAACCTCATCTTGGATGCAAGATTGTCCATGTTCCGATGGGTCTCGCCATGTTGTGGTGTGAAACATTATGAGTGTTTACATAACACGTACTTGGTTATATTCTTGTTCGCTTTAGAAGCAACTCTCAACTTTCATCTGTCATACTGCGGGACTTAAGTCAAGAATGGATCACTAAAAGCAGGCTATAACTTGCGTAGTAATATGTAAAATGTGTTATATTTTAATTGAAAATATTGCCAAAAATAAATTTTTTTTAATGTGTCTAATTTTATGAAGTAGATCAAACAATATGATATTCCCTCGTACTACATATATAGAGTATTTCGTATTGAGAAAACATCCCAGCACGTAGTTCGGGATCTTTTTCTATATTTCTTACAGTTTCAGTCATTTATTCTCTACTTTTTGTAGGCAATGGAAACGTCTTACATAAATATCCTCGATGTCTCAAAAGTTGGAACGTGCCTAAGAAAAGAGAAACTCATGTGCTCTACACCCATTAAGCAAATAAGGCTATTTAATAAAGTTGTCATCAACAATATATAAACATCTTTGACTAAAACAATACACTTCTTATCTCAATTCAAAATATAAGGGGTGATTCATCGTGAGGTTTGATTTTCAATATACTTTTTTTAGCAGATTACGCGTGACTCCAATCAAACTGCTTTATCATTTTTCTCCAGTATAGTTTGGCAAAATATTATAAGAAGACTCACACCACAACAGCGTCTCCAAATTTTTCAGCTGTATTACGAAAATCAGCGATCTGTGAGAAATGTTTTTCGTACGATTCGAAGAATTGACGGTGCGAATAATCGACCTACTGAAACCACTATTGCCAATACCATTCGTTTACATTATCGGATGACACTCGACTGGTTAGACCACATGCAGCGCGTAGTGAAGAGACTATAGCAGCTGTACCTGAGAGTATACGCGAAGAATTGTGACGAATCGATTCGTCGTTGTTCTCAGCAGCTTGGCTTGGCGTATTTTACATGAGAATCTCGGCTTAAAAGTGTACAAAATTCAACTTTCGCAAGAATTGAATGGGCTCTGGAAAAACTCAACAAGACAGCGCTACGAGCTATATAGCGCGTGAAACAATGGACTTGTTGACAAATCATTTTGGTGAGCACTTAATTTCACGTTTTGCTACGTAAATTTGCCACATAGATCGTGTGATATCACGCCTTTGGACTATTTTGTAATATATATGTAAAGATATATAAAATCTCAACAACACTCGTGCTATCCGCGAGATACCAGTCGTTATGTTAGAACGAGTCGCCCAAAATTGAACCTTCCGAATGGACCACCTCAGACGTAGTTGTGGTCAACATTTATATGACATTATTTTCGAAAAGTAAATGAAATGAATTCTTCTTTTATCCAATAATAAAAAATTTAAGTTCACTTTCAAATTTATGTATTTTAATTTACATTATAAGTTACATTATAAAATGAATCACCCTTTAAAGATCGCTCCAGTTTGTCTCTGTTGTCATATTAACTGCTTATACCTATGTTAACTCCGAAGGTACCTTAAAAAACGCACCAGGCTCCTTGAAACATTAATAAAATCTCTTTCTCAAAATTCTTTCAATATGACGCCATATCCACTCGGCGAAAATATGTCTCTCTTTCCATAAAAACAAACGCTGAAGAAACATTCGGCCATCAGAAGCACCAGAAGTATGACCCAGTTGCAGAATGTTTCTGCAGAAACTAATTCAATATACTGAATAATCTAACTGTCCATTGTGACTTAGGGAGTTAGACAAGCAGACTTAAAAGCAATGATACGGAATTGATCAAGTTGATTTTGCTACGGCGGAGATGGGAAAAATTTCGCCCTTAGAGAATATGATGCGAAACACTTAACTACTAATAGTCGGTGACTATTCGACGGTCGCGAAAAATATTGTCCTGACAAAAACCATCAAAACTCCAGGTGCGGATGGCTACCGCGCAAAGTTTTCCTAGGCACAATTAACGAAGATTCCGTAGCATAGGCACGTATCTTTAGGCAATTTATGGTTAAATCAAGGCATTGCCAGTGAGTAGAATCCAAGCCCTTTTTGCCTCATTTATAAGAAAGGTGATCCCAAGGTTTTGTACTATTTATATGTTAGAATGAGAATACATACATGGCATATCAGCTTTTATAGGATCATCCAATATGGGTTTGACATCCCTGCTTTAATCACATACGTCGAACTTATCTAAGACTGTACATGTTTAGTATGAGGTTTGGCGTTTTACAATATGGATTGTTTAATAATCATTAAATGTGTTAAAATTGTGAAAACTTACTACAGAAATAGTGATTATATGGTATATTAGGAACGTTTCACGCATTACGAGCAATTTATGTTCGAGAATAGTCGTCTATCTGAGCGTACCATAGGCAAAACTGTAAAAAAAAATCAAAGAAGCTGGCTCGGTTGATCAGATTCAGGAATTTATTCAGAAAATTAAAAATACAAATTTATTCATCTAAATCTATGTTATATTGTTCACTTCAAAGTAATCCCCATCGACTGCAATACACTTATGCTAGCACTTGATCTAATCCTCGAAACATTTTTTATAATCGGTTTTCGGTATTTCCCTCAGTGCTTCCTGCGATTTTTCCATTACTTCCTCTCGGCTGCTGAAACGCGTTCCCCGTTGTGGTTTTTTAACGCCATTGAACAGAAAGAAGTCACAGGGAGCCAAATCAGGTGAATTTGGTTACTGTTGGATGGTATTTGTTGCATTTTTCGTCAAATTACGAATAATGATGGCACTGTGCAACGTTGCGTTATCATGGTGCAAAATCCATGAGTTTTCTGCCCACAATTCTGGTCTCTTTCCACGAATTGCTTCACGCAAGCGTCTCATAACGCCCAAATAATACTCTTTGTTTACTATCTAGCCTTCTGGCAAAAATTCATGATGTATTACACCGTTGTAATCTATGAAAACCGTGAGCATTGCCTTCCTTTTTGACTGAAAACGACGCAGGTTGTTTGGTCTCGGATCATTTGGTGAACGCTATTCACTTGCCTGATGTCTGGATTGCGTGTCGTACTCGTAAACTCACGTCTCGTCTCCAGTAATGATCCTTTTGATGAATGTGGGATCGGATTCAGCCTTGAAAATCATCTCTTTTGTGACGTCAACACGATCTCTTTTTTGTATGAAATTGAGGTCTTTTGGCACCAACTTTGCTGCTACACGACGGAAACTCAAATAATTAACCAAAATGTCTTAGACAGATCCATAGGCAATGTTTAAGTCTTCCGCTATCTCCCTGATGGTTAATTTGCGGTTATTGACCAAGAATTCTTTTACTTCATCAATATTTTCGTCGGTTTTCGATGTTGATGGTGTGCTACGGCGTTCATAATCTTCGATTGACTCACGACCACTTTTGAAGCGCTGGTGCTACTGTTAATTGTTGCCGAAACCCCTTTTCCATTTTTTACTCAAAATTTAATACAAGTTCGTTGTTGCAAATTGAAATCCATTTTTAAAATTGTAAAAAATCGCCAACACACACATAGATAGATGTTCTCTTGGCTACGTAACTTTTGCAAATGTCAAGCTATGACGCTAAGATTTAGAGGGAATGTCAACAACAGATGTACCAACTTAACAAAGAAAACAGAACTCAAATCGGATGAGGCTCATTTTTCTCTCAGTGGATACGTTAACAAACAAAATTGTCGAGTATGGTGAAGTGAGAAGCCACATGTAACTGTCGAAAGACCATTTCATTCACAAAAGGTCACTGTATCGTGTGCAATTTGCTCTATTTTCATTGGTCCATACTTATTCGAAAGTGAGGAAGGTGTAAACATCGTCGTAAATTCTGGTTGCTATAGCCAAATGTTAACAAAATATTTTTAGCCTTAAGTCGAAGATATGGATGTTGAAGACATGTACACAATCCGTAAACTGTTGACGCTTTGAAAATTAATATTGGAACAGGTTATGGCCGAGTAATTACCCGACATGTATCCATGTATCGAAAGATCGTCGAAAATTACCTTGTTAAAATCAAGTCTTGCAAGAACACCCGTAAAGAATGGCAAGATCCAAACAATATATTGAAACAAAAATTTAATCGAAATCTAAACCATTAATTCGTTTTATAAAAATGTACTTTGGGAACCACAAAATGGATGACCTTGTATGAAGAGATAGATTAAAGTTCACTCATGCAAAACTAAGTATATCTTAAGACCTTTTTAAAGCACCGTTGATCAAGTAACTCATGGTGTTAAATTCTAAAAAAAGGAGGATAAAAAAGAAAACTAACTCCAGCCGTGAACGAGGGAAATGCTACATATTAATAACAATTGTCGGGGGCGAAAAGTTCATGGTCGTTGGACTACTCGTTCCTTTTAATAACTATTGTACATTCTCATAAGCAAAGAATAAATAATAAAATAAACAAACAGAACAAATCACAAGCTTTACGAACTGTACTCCAATATTGATGTACTCGTAGTAAAGCGCATAAAGCACTTTCAGAAACGTACTCGTACGTCTTTGTTTCTATTTCAAGGACCAACTTGGTGGCGGCATGTCTGTACTTGCGTTACTTTGTTCGCCGCGATAAACATTCCCAAAAAGAAAGATATTTTTCGCGGTTTTCCCAGAAATATCCTATTTTCTTTATAAGAGCTGCTGAAAGAGCATTTGGTACTCTGACACTTTTCTAAAGGATATTTGCAATTTTCCGAAGCTACTTAGTTCGTCACTTCCACATGTAGTTCCATTGACCAGGTCAGCTCTTGTATTTTTTGAACTATAGATTGCAAAGATTTTGTAAAAGTAATTTGTACTTAAATGCGTACTCGATTTTTGTTTGTCCGTTTGTTTGTTTTGTTTGTTTCGCTGAGAGGGATGTATTAAACACACGAATTAGAAGTATTAGTACTATCACAATCAATTGGCTCTTGTAATTCTTAAGCTACACGTATTTCACAGTTTTACCCGAAAAAAAAGCAGTGCTCTTGGTTTTCTAATTGTTCATGGAATCTAGCTAATACCATGACAGCATATTCGAGGCCATCTCAGTTTTTCATTCCTGTTACGATTGTTTGATAATAGCGGGCTGTTTTTGTTTCCATCAGGAGACTTGGTAGTGGTACTCTTAATAATTTCTTGGTCAAATTAGGTACTCAAAGCTTTCTGATGCAAAGCTCTCTGTAATCGGATATGTGGGACCACTTTCATGCGTTAGCTGCTACATGCGCATACTAGAACGAATTGAATGTTTTCATAGGAGTACTGATGTATGCGAATTTTTGGCTGGACCTTCAGATCAGGAGATGAGATAAATCTTATGTGCGACATTGGAAGGGTATATTCTTTCATTACAACTATAGCATGTAATGTAAATTGGTGGAAAGGTCTGCTTAGCAAGTATATCCTTGTATGTATTCTGTGTCAATAAAGATCATGTGATAGCATTGATGACTTTATTAGAACTGATCTGGTTTAATTTTCATAATTATTACATGGGTCACTATGTTTATGAGAAGGTTGTATAACTATGAGGGCCAAATAACCATAATCACGAGGGCATTTGTAACTTTCGCCTTAATAATGCTGACCATATCCTGTTGAACGATCAGCAGTTGGGGAGTTCAAGTATGAGAGCGAGTTCATTAGTTTTTCCATCTGTAGTCTTGCACTTTTATGAACCATATGTATATCTCTATCATGTGAAAGAATAGCATATTATATATCTGTTTGTTATTTTTTCTTATTGAGTTCCTATACCATATTCAATTATTACTTCATTCAAGGAACACCTAACCAGTTCCTTTTGAAGGTGACATAATTCAAATCGAAAACGTAAGGAGATTTAGTTTTTACTGTAATCATTGCTTCTCAAATCCTCAACCAGGTTTTGGGTGTCAAGCTTTTTGCTATCTTTTCCTTGACCTTATCTGCTCATAATTTAAGTAAAGCTCGTAACAGGTTCGTAAACAAAGTCTATTTGAAAAATTGCAGCGAATCTAATACAGGAACTGAAAAATTATTCTCAATAAAAGTAAAATATCGTACAAGTAGTTATCCATACTATGTTTCTATACGTAACTAGACAACATTCTTCCAAAAATAACTCATAGGCTCCATGACTTTATCTTAAAACGCTCTCACAGATAATAGTTTCACAAACAGGGTACGAGTAACTGCCACCCACCCCAATGACATCGCATAGAAATAAGGGTGCAGCAGTAAACAACCCTCAAAATTGGTACTTATTTTCGCACTAAATATGTCACATAAGAAAGCTGTGAAAACTCTCATGATCATAAAAAAAGGCCCAGCAACAAATATCCATCTCTCGAAACTTCTGCTAACATTTCACAAAATCCTATTTACATAATCGCGCACGCAGTGCTTCCAAAACAAAGCTCTCATTTCATATCCAAATAAGGCCCCCTACCGTGTGCCAAAGGCGTATCCTGACACTACTCAAAATGAAACTCCACTCAACCAACAACAATACAAAAACGTCAAAATATTATTATTCATTCGCTTCAGCATAGATGCTAGCAAAGGTGGTAGACTCAAAGGGGTGCACGAATATGTGAGTGTAGAAGGAAGAGGTTGAATTTGACAAGTAGTGCTGCCAATGCCAATCCACAATGGAGCACATGATTACCCTCGCGACAATATTCGTAATTTATTCCATGTATTTGTTTACATCAAACCAAATCTGGCACAGCAAGGATGTAGGATTTCTAAGCGATCTCCATTTCTCATCCCTCTTTCATATTTAACATTTCACATTATATTCGCGTCCATTGCCCACTTTTGGAATTCTTTCGGATGCGAGAAAGTTCTTTATATTCATTTAATGGAAAGCTCGATGGTTGATGGTGATAGTCGTTGGTCAATGCCCATTGGTTGTTGAGTAGATAGTCTATAATCAACGTGAATGGCAGTGCCATTCCCAATCAATATTTAGGTTCAAATGACATGACAGTCTTCATCGATAATGTACATAGAATGCCAACTGAATTGGAAAATTATCATCAAGAACTGACAGACGATGGGACAATGTTGAAATTCAATACTACCCACGGCCATGAAAACATCAATCGGGTAGCATCATCAGCCACGTTATTAACTATCAACATCAGTGTGTCATCATCAGCATTTGGGCACTGAGTTTATAAACCTGGTACGAATAGACGGTTAGGGAACCAATTTTGGAATTCAGGCCTTAACAATTCAAAAACGCTTAAAGTTTCAGGTTTAATAGGACATAGCAGAGAATTCGATGGCTTTGCCACAAATAAATTTGACCAATGGGTGAGTTGGATTGTGAACCAATTGAATTGAGGACGCGATTATGCAACCAAGAATGAGGATGAGAAATTGAAGTCCTAGAATTTGTGATTATTGATTTTTGAAATATACATACCTACTTTTGGATGTAGAGGTGTTTAGAGGAAAAAAAAAACTAAATTTGGATAATGTATCTGCAACAAGGCCAGTTTCATCAGGAGTTTTACTAGTTAATCATTACAAAGAGATTCAGTAATATTGATCATATAAAAAGTCTCCGGAGTTTTTAGGTAGATTTTTGAAAAAAAAAAATTTTTTATTCAAAATCAATTTCAATCAAGTATATATTGACCATTATTATCTATGACATTTTCGGGTAGCTTCGTAATTCCATCGGTGTAGAACTTTTGTGGTTTATCAGCGAAAAACTTGGCCAAGTGATTTTTAGAGGCTCTTCGGTCAGGCAATTTTTTACCATCAATAGAGTTTGGCAAAGACCGAAAAGTATGGTAATCAAAGGGTGCAAGGTCCGAGTTATAAGGTGAATGCATCAAAATTTCCCAACCAAACAACGTCAATTTATTCCGGGTCATCAAAGATGTGTGTGGCCTAGCATTGTCATGATGGAAGACAGCTCTCTTTCTGTTGGCCAATTCTGGGCACTCTTTCTTGAAAACTTCATTTAAAAGGTCGAGCTGTGCACAGTAGAGGATCGAATTGACCGTTTCACCACGTTCTAGCAGCTCATAATAGAGAATTTTCTTCCAATCCCAGGAAAATAACCTTGTTTGCTATCAATCCAGACTTTGAAGTTGTTTGTGGTCGGCCACCGGCCTTTGACCATGATGGCTTCCGTTGGATATTCTTGTATTTAATTCATGTTTTATCGCTCGTAATGAATCGCTTCAATACTGGTTCCATTTCGTTACGTGTTAGCAGCGTTTCACTGATGGTTATTCGGTCAATCAAATTTCTTGTATTAATTCATGCTTAAGATGATTCCAAACTGTCATATGTTTGATGTTTAGAGCCTCCGCTATCTCCAGACAGATTTCGTGCTGGTCTTACTCCATCAGTTGCAAAATTTCATCGACTTTTCCAGTGACAGGTCGACAAGTGCGAAGTACACCTTTTACATCAAAACTTCCGAAACGGAATCGAACAAACCACTCCTGCGTCCGGCATACACTCACAGCATTCTCACCGTAAACTGCACAAATTTTTCGGCATCCTTTTGAAGCATCACATAGCGTTTTTCTGCAGATATTTCACTCATATTCAAATCAGTATAACTTTTAAAACGAGCAACGAATTACACATGCCACCTTTCAAACACGTGTTCGTTTGACACAATTAGATTAATGTTTTCAGATAAATGTAAACCAACACCATCTTGTGACAAAAAACCGCATTAACTTTTTGTATGGCCCACTACTTATAACTTCATTTTATGTTTTTCATTATTTTGTCCCATAAGTATGTGTATATATGAGAGGAGAGCCTTAAGAGATTGACATTAAAAACACAGAGTGCATTTCTTAAATAAGTTTACAATTTTAATTAACAATAACAAAAGAAAATTCGATTTCAATCAATCTAGGGAAAGTGCACGTGCATGTTCTTAACCATGCTATCTGCAGCCGCTTTTAATAGCTCAACAGGCAGTCCATCCGCGCCTGTAGCTTTACTAGATTTTGTCTGTCATATTGCTCTCTAAACTTCGTGACGGAAGTTGTTTTTTTCCCCCCCTTCATTTATATGCCTTCTGTTTCGTATACCTGCGTATATTTCATAAATAGGAGTTTCGATCGAGAAAGATTCCATTAATCCCTTGCGATTGTAGCTTTTCGACATCAAACTTTGGTGGCATTACTTAACTTAATTGTTATTGTGTGTCCGTACGTACTCGTACGAATACTGGAGGAGTGTCTGTAGTCGATCGCTATATGATCAATCTGGTTGACGCTCAATTTACAAGACAAGAGAGAAAAAACTCTCCATGTATGTTGAGATATGGGACCCGCGTGCTGGTAACTGAAATTTTACGCCCTGTTAAAAATTCTTAAAACTTAAATCCATTGTCGTGGTATTATAGAGGCTGTATTTTCCGATAACCCGCTTCTTTACCCATTATATCTGTAATGTTCGGTGTGGGAGGTCAAAAACTTCGTCGTTAGCTGTTAATGGTTTACATTAACCAGACATTATGGACTTTACTTCAGGGTTTCAGCAAGCAGAATGCAGTGACCTAATAAAACATCTAGCTGAGGAGTACATCAATCCTGAAGCAAGCTGCATCAGTTAATTGTGAATTGGATATACAATCATTGTCCTATCCAATGTCTACATTGTATCAATTGTGGGAGTTTGGATAAAGTCGATAAAGGCGAGCCAATCATCCAATAACTAGGCAGCATTAAACATATGGTTGACATCACTCGAACCAAAATAATTATGAAACTCCAGTACAGAAAAAGCACTTTCGGGAAAAAGTTACCAAGAATACCAATACACATTATCTTAACAATTGACACATAGCACACCTCGACATTGTTAAGATAGAAAGCGATCGGATAAGCTGACTGTCCGTTTCGTAAGTCGAAGAGTGTTTGGATGACTTTTATATGCTCTTCTTTTCAGCTGCATAAAGTATCTATCTCTTGGGGAATGGGTTTTGGGGTTAAAGATCAATCAGTTGCACAAGGCACCACTAATCACCAATAAAGTTGATCGTTTAAACTATTCATTTTCGTTACCTATCTGTTTAGACAGACTGTTTGCTTTCTAAAACATTTTTTTTTTCAAAGTTCATCCTGTTACCAAATAATCGTATATGGTATTTGTGCATATGTAGTAGCGGCTTACTCATTTGAATGGAATATTGATCGGCTCCTTATACCTATAACCTACATATCCAAGAAATATATTTATGTATTGTATGTATCGAACTGAGAAATGAAGTATTCCTCAACACTGACCACCGATGGATATTCACTAACGAAACAAAGCCAGAGCAACAACAATAAAAAAACAAAATTAACAAACACCGAAAAGGGGGGAATTGCGAAATTATTATTATTTATTGGTAGTCAGCTGAAACTATTTATTATTATTGCCAACATTATTGGGGCCATAGCATTATACCAGCATAGCGATAGGGACCAAAAGAATTCAATGCTGCTTATCCTTTTACCACCCACATTGTCATTATTCACATGGAGGACATTTCCAATAATAGCTCCATCAATGTTTGTTATTTCTGGAAGAGTTTTCGTATATCTCGAACAACGAAACATATTCCCCGGCAATCAGTTTGACAATGATTGCTTAACATATTACAATCGCAGGAGAAAATCGTCCAAGTAAAGTTAAACAATTCATATGAAATCGAGAGTATATTCGATTTTGAAGCAGAAAATACTTTTTCAAGGCTTAAAAACGGAGTAGTGCCCAGTGCCTATAAATAAATTCATTTACAACTCATTCGCGAAAAAAAAAAAAAAAAATATAAAGAAAATGGAATAAAATAAAATAAAAGCCAGAAGACAGAAGAACTAACCCAAATGGAGCCTAAAAAGGATTCAAGAAACTTCAAAGCGTCCACAGACATTGTATCATTACAATCCCGTATACCCAAGCCACACATACGCAGAAAAGTTGGCCGCGATAGGGTAATTCTATACGTCTTAGGACTAACATAGTTTACAGTGTGGTAGTGGTAATAGTGGAGAAAGGGAAAGGACAATAAAATTGGAGACATAATGTCTGGATATAGACAAAACGACTGACAAAATAATATCAATGTTTTCTCTCATTCGTCTTTCTTCTCATCCTTCCTTTTATTGTATGCTGTATGATGGTACGAATACTCCTTGCAGGAAAGGAATGAGAAAACTTTGTTAACATCCTTTTGAATAGAGCAAAACGAACGAAACGAAGTAGTGTGAAGTTAAAGAAGGAAAAAAAACTTCAGAGAAATAGGTCGCCGAAAGGACCTATATAACTAAAGTACTTAGTTCGTTGAGTTTGTTTGGTAGCACATAGGAATAGGGAAAGGAAAAGCAATTCCTCCTTCTTTCCCTACCCATATCATTTTCTTTGACGTTTGATTTTCCATTTTTAGATGATTTCGTTGGTTAGTTAGCGTACAGAGTTGCCGTTGTTACTTTGATTTGAACTGAATATTCAAATTTTGTCGCAGTCATTTGGTACTATTCATTGTGCAATTAGAGCAGCTGAGAAGTTTTTTATGTACGAATGTTAGGTTCGATAATATTGAATCATCTAATCTGACAGATCTACTTTTTGAGGAGGAGTACCACATCCGGACTGTTCTTTGAATCTTGATACTTTCGCGAGGCTTAATTCTCCTCACTCATTCCCAGAAAATTCGAAGCAAGGTGAAGAACTTTATTACTTTTATTTCCGCAGTAATATTGTGAAGATACTCTATGGCAAAACTTAAACATTTTCGAAGCAAGACAATTAAGCAACAAACAATTTCATCACCATGTATCCCTGTGTCATTATAGGCATTTGCATCCGTAGCTGCGCTTAGAGCTTTGCTGTACCCTTTTGAGAATTCCAAGTAAATTTGAGAATGAAAAATATTACTGAACGCAGTTGTAAGGCAAAAATTGACTGAATTTTGTCTGGGTCCCAGGTCTCAGTTGAATAATAGGAAATTAAAGCACCGATGAACTTGTTTGGTAAGGCTCAGAGGAGAGTTTTTGTGGACCTAACCTACGTTAGCTATGCTTGCGTCTTCGGTCAAGGCTTAAGTTGACAGTTCTTTTTCATAATTGCACAACTCCAAATGACTTCTTTATGAGGTCAGTGGCTTTCTTGCTGCCCTACAGTGGAAAAGATTGTAGACTGCTTACTGGCGTAAGCATTACACTTCTACTAAGCACTTAAATGTGCCGGGCATACGTTATTCAATATCCTCCGATGCTTGCAGTAAAAGAAATGCTGACACCGGTAGGAACTACCTTAGTGAATATCCGAAGACTGAGAAATTCAATTAAAATTAACTAACAAGGACTAGTGTTTTTGTCTGACTGCCCTGTTCCGATAGAAAAAAATAAAAAAATTGTTCGCCATGGCAGAGGTTTACTTTTAGTGCCAATTATTGGAATCGACAAGTGATTTCTCAATTATAGCCAGTTCTTTGAACAAATAGTCCTTACATTCATTTAAAAAATTAGTAATTTTAGTGGCATGCAAATGAGTTGGCAAGGCATACGACTGTTGCACTGTTATATGTTTAAAAAGGGGAAAAAAAGATACCCTATCGCCGAACAAAGTACGTGGAAAAACAAAAAATTTTTTGCAAAATTCAACTTTATTTATCAATATAGTTGCCGTCGAGGGCGATACACTGATTGAAACGATTTTTCAATCTTTCGATACCAGTTTTGTTGTACGATTTCGGTTTAGCCTCAAAATAGGCCTCTGTTTTGGCGATTACTTCTTCATCGGCCTTAAATCTCTTTCCAGCGAGCATTCTTTTGAGGTTTGTGAACAGAAAATAGATGCTGGTGGCCAAATCTGGAGAATACGGTGGGTGGGAAAGCAATTCGTAGCCGAATTCATTCAATTTTGCCATCGTTTTCATCGACTTGTGACACGGTGAATTGTCTTGATGAAACAGCACTTTCTTTTTCTTCAAATGCGGCCGTTTTTTCTGCGATTTTGTCCTTCAAACGCTTCAACAACGCAATGTTATAGTCGCTGTTGATAGTCTGCCCCTTTTGGAGATAGTCGATGGAAATTTTTCCACGTGTATCCCAAAATACGGATGCCATGACCTTGCCAGCCGACTGTTGAGTTTTTGGTCGTTTTGGACGAGTTTCGTCGCCTGCTCGCCACTTAGCTGACTGCTGAGTTGACTCTGGTGTGAAGTGATTAAGTTTCATCCATTGTCACATACCGATGCAAAAATTCGGCTTTATTGCGGTTAAACAGCCTTAAACACTCCTCTGAATCATCAACACGTTGTTGTTTTTGGTCGACTGTGAGCAAACGCGACACCCACTTTGAACTTTCGCATGTCCAAATATTCGTGTATGATATATCCAACACGCTCTTTTGATATCTTCAGAGCCTCAGCTATCTCGATCAATTTCACTTTACAGTCATTCGTAATCATTTTTTCTTTGCATCGGCTGCATTTTTTCCCACCAAAAAGCAATGATTAATCAACACACGAAATGGCTTTGAGTCTATTTTTTTCACAATAACAAAAGTTGCTTCACTCACAACGCTACATCTCGGGAACTAATCGTCCGACAGCTGTCAAATTTATACACAAATCTTTTGAAGGTTGATACTAACTGAAAATTGTATTGATTTAATTCAAGTGGTGCCCCTCTTAGAAACGGCACCTTTTCAGCCCATGTATTATTTATAGTTGATAGTACTTGAATTTCCTTGTGAATTTGAAAAAAAAAAAATATATTATCAATATACCACCTTCATAAAAATGACCGGAATTTATTCAGAAAATAAAAAATACAAGTTTATTCATCTAAATCTATATTGTTTCCTTTAAAGTAATCCCCATCAACTGCAACACACTTATGCCAGCGCATCCTGCTATTTTTCCATTACTTCCTCTCGGCTTTTTTTTATTTTTTTTTTTTTTATAATACCGCGCGCGTACCAAGAGGATATGAATACCCTTTTTACTGGCTTTTCTCCAGGGCGTGAACGGGTGGTGTAGTAGTTTGAAACTCAGGTATGTTTGGTTTCGATATGTTTCCCAGAGGTGGTTGTCAAACTGGACGGGACGAGCTAGTTCATCCTCAACCAGTTGGTCTTAGTACGTGCTATTTGTTAGTTCGTTACATTTAACCCAGCCAGCAACCACTCCAACATCAGTGTTATGCTTTCATATCAGAGTTGACGCCGACGGAATTTTCATATATAGTAACTACATACAAATTCTATGAAAGGACATTTTAAGAGAATTGCCTTCCACGGGATTCGAACCCGCGACCCTCTGCTTGAGGAGTCTATGCATATACCACTACACCACGGCCACCCCTGCTGCCCACCACGGCTGCTGAAACGCGTTCCACGTAGTGGTTTCTTAACTCGATTGAACAGAAAGAAGTCACAGGGAGCCAAATCAGGTGAATTCGGTGGCTGTTAGATGGTATTTGTTGCATTTTTTGTCAAAAAATTACGAACAATGATGACACCGTGTGACGCGACGGTGCGTTATCATTGTGCAAAATCCACGAGTTTTCTTCCCACAATTGTGGTCTCTTTCGGCGAATTGCTTTATGAAAACGTCTCATTACGCCAAAATAATACTCTTTGTTTACTGTCTGGCCTTCTAGCAAAAATTAATGATGCACTACATCGTAGTAGTCCATGAAAACCGTGAGCATTGCCTTCTTTTTTGACTGAAAACGGCGTTTTTTTTTTTGGTCTCGGCTCATTTGGTGAACGCCATTCACTTACCTGATGTCTGGATTGCGTGTCATACTCATAAACCCACGTCTCGTCTCCAGTAATGATCCTTTTAACAAATGTGGGATCGGATTCAGCCTCACAAATCATCTCTTTTGCGACGTCAACACGGTCTCTTTTTTGCATGAAATTGAGGTCTTTTGGCACCAACTTTGCTGCTACATGACGGATACCTAAATCATTAACCAAAATGTCTTGGACGGATCCATAGGCAATGTTTAAGCTCTCCGCTATCTCTCTGATGGTTAATTTGCGGTTATTGACCAACATTTCTTTTACTTCATCAATATTTTCGTCGTTTTTCGATGTCGATGGTCTGCCACTATGTTCGTCATCTTTAATTGACTCACGACCACTTTGGAACCGCTGGTGCCACTGGTAAACGACCGTTTTGTTTAGAGAATCGTTGCCGAAACACTTTTACAACATTTCCAACGTTCGCGCACACAGAGATAGGTTTACTTTTGCAAATGTCAAGCTATGGACGGAATGTCAACAACGATGGACCGACTTAACAAAAAAAAAAAAAAAAAAAAAAAAAACAGAACTCAAATCGGAACAATGGGAGCGCCACACGATAGTTATTTGATTCATGCGATATTATGGTTATTCCATTTTTCTACATTCAAAAAGCAATCTAGTCATCCCCTTTATTTGAATACTTTTAATGCAGAGTAGCTGCTCCGCATGTTCTGTGCTGGGATCTACTTGCACAAAATCAACAATGACCCATTCGTCTTCCTAAACAGCAGATTTATCGACAGAAATATCTCGCTTTCTTACTCTTCGATCTCAAACGCACCAAGCCACGACTCAGTACCATTAATAAAAGACTTAACATTTCTAAGATGTTGAATATCAATAACAATTCCATGACGCCATTGCTGGAGTCTTTTTCACTTTTTTTCGAATGCCCCGAAACTCTCGTTATCGCATGTCGCAAAGCGACATATTCGTCTTTGTAGAAATCATATCGGCTGTATTCGATTACACAGATGACTATGAAGTTGGTTCGGGCTACCTGCCGGGCAATGGCAGCAGGAAATGGAGGGCATATCCCAACATTCTTTGTATGATACATAACACAGGATTACTTGTAAATTGCACGTACTAGATCTAGTACACTGTATTACGTGAACGGCCGAAATCGTTTGTAAGACATCTAATAGCCCTTCCACATTGCGGGTTTAAACTCAGTTGGTCCACATTTGACCAAATATTCAACCTATAGCAAGCTCTAGATAAAACTCACCCAAAATTTCGACATACAGACTACGTATATAAACTTTTTTAAAAATCTGAGCAAGTACCTGCATACGCTGATGACATTGGTATCATTGGCAGAAGCAGTAAGCTGTTACCGTTGTGGTTGCCCCGGTATTGGAACAGAAATGGGTTTAGCTAACAATTAGAGCAAAGTTAGCATTTCCAATAAGTTCCACTAAGTCACTTTTCAGAGCTTCACTTTTACAATTTCACTCCCGATGGAATGCGTCGTAATGTGAATATGTCTGAACGGTGGAGTCTCAAAGTAGCATGGGTGACCATAGCTCTACTGATAGTGGACTGCCTTTCAAATCGGAAGGTTCAATGTTCAGCTCCCAACCTCTCCCGAAAGATAAAAATTTTTCCAGTTAACGAAAATTAAGGAAGATGAGTAGTTGAGTAGAAATTAACAACAAGCCAACTTTCTCTAAGAATTTAGTTTCCCCATTAAATGTTGGATGCCTCCCATGGAACGAAATTAACCACTGATCCCAAACATTTTTTCTTTCTCTCTCTATCCCAATTTCTAAAGAAACTTAACACATGCTGAGGCATGCGGACAAAAAAATTCATCTCATCGTTCAACGAAAAAGCGAAGTTCCCAAAATAAGAGTAGGTACGTTGGGCAGCATTCACTTGGTCTACATGCATTCTGGAGATACTTGCTATCTTGAATCTCAACTATCAATTAAACCACTAGATGGGGACGCAGTGCTAACGCAGATTGACATCTAGAGAAACTTTCATCTAACTGGCATCCAAGATGGCAGACAAGATTTAGTAAACTGTATTTTCTTATTGCGTTGGGACTGAACTTGCTTCCTTGAACTAGCTTGAGAATGGTTTGGTTAGAACTGTAAAAAGATTACTAAAGCTTGGTAAAAACTCTATTGATGATGATTATGGTGGATTTTTGTAAAAGCTTGTTCTGTCAGGCAGCCGACGCATAGAATATAATTGGTCTTCTCAAAGCCTTGTATATCCAAAGGACCCCATCCGGTGATGGGTATGATACCTTTTATCTTTAGAAATGCCTTTATGTGACTTTTTGTTTGGAATAAATCCAACATCTACAGTCGAGAAATGCCTCTAAAGACTTTATCATAGGTTGGGACTTTTGCGGCATCATTATTGGCCGGTTTCTTCTTAACTCACTGTCACCAAAGTTTTTGGTATTTGGAGAAAAATTAAAAAAGTGTTTACAATTTTTATAGGAGTTAATTAATCAATACTTGCCATTTACTCTGTAAAGATTATTTTATGTGAATGTTGACCATGACAAAGTGGTCCAAACGCAGAGTACAATTTTGAAACATTTTTTCGAGTATATTGCCTAGTATATCGCTAATAACAAGTGTAATGTTGGCATCAAAAACTCTAATTGACACTGGTTTATCAGCGTAGACGAGTGAAAATCCCCATAGAAAATAGCCTAAAGGTGGCAAATCCCACAATCTAGTCAGCCAATTCTAAGGGCCAAAACGAAAGATAAATTGCTTACCGAACTCGTGTTGTGTGGCATGTAGCGCCAAGAAAAACATCCCCAAACAATCTGGCTTTGAGGAAACTTCACTGTTTTGACTATGCACTCGTCCTTGAACCTTTCACCTGCTGACCGTCGTACGTATGGCAAATTGTCGACACACAAAAAATTAAATTTACTTTCATCGGACCATATCACACATTGCCAATCATCAAAGGAGCTTTTTTAATTTTTGTGGTTAGGAGAGGTTTTTTCGCTGATCGTCTTCCATATAAACCTATCTCTTGTAGCCGTCGGCATATGGTTTCGGCGCTTAGATTAACTTGATGAAATTCACTCAGCTCTGCTCTTATACGGACAGCATTTTTAAAGCGATCTTTCATGCTAATTCGTTGTAATACATTGTCCGTCTTCTGGGTTGTTTTACGTTTTCGTCCCGAGCCTTTTTTCCTTTCCAGTGGATCCAAATTTTCTGTTTTCTTCATCAGTCGTTGAATGACAGCATACTATTTTAACCGCAATCTCACGATATCCAAGCCCTTCTTCGACTAAAGTCAATATTTGAACTTTTTCGTCCCGAGTCAGTTGATGATATTTACCAGGCATTTCACTTTTTTTTACTTGTCACCGTCTCAACTCAATTCAAACTGATTTTTTTCACTGAATACGAGGCGAAACTCCGCTATGGGGGATACCCTTCATTAGTATGGGAAAAACCCTTACGATCTGATGTAATTAGGCATTTTTTGAGAACTCATTAGGTGGTGCGGTTTTTATGACCGCAAGTGTAGGTGAGTGAATGCAACTGCACGTTGCCAGCTGTATTGAAGAGCATCACTTTTGTTTTACTGCTTCTTAAAAACTTCTGAGCACTAGATGAATGACTAAGCATTTTCACATCATTATCTATGTCGGCTATCAAGTCTAGAATAATCGAAGAGGGTTAACAAAATGCAATTTCATATGCAAACCAGGTAGGAACTCTCTTAAATTTTAAGTTAAAAATGAAATGTAATGTAAATTAAGTACAATATGGGAGCAAGTACAGATTCCTGTGGAACCCCAATTTGAGTTTCCCCTATTCCACTATACTAAGTATCTATTTTAACTGAATTTCGCAAAAAAATGCGAAGCAAATAAGTACAAATTATCTTATGCCGGCTTTTTCTCAATTTGATGACAATTAATCGTGATCATCAAATGCTTTTGTTGTATTAATGAATAGAGGCGTGCACATATTTTTCGTATCTAACCCATCGTAAGCTAAGGTGAAGAAAAGAAAAGAAAGAAAGAAAAGATTTAAACCCATATTGATCTGGGCTAAAAAGAATAGTATTTAAGGAACTCGTAAAGACGAAACAGAATGCTTTAGATCCATAATCTTCTTCGAAATTTCGTAGGACGAGATCGGCTTGCAGGAAAAACGAATAACAAAAGACCATAACGAATGCAGCCATTTCTATTTTGATTAAGTTCTGCTACAGTGAAAAAATTCACTATTTTTTCTTCTTCTCTATACTGAAAACAGGCCGGGTAGTTGAAGGACATTCATTCAAGTAATTTATTAACTACTCCCAATTTTTTAAAAAATATTATCTTACACAGATTTTTAACAAATCACAAAAAATGTCATAGGCAAGAGATGGAATATTGGCATTTTACATATATACTATCTCAATTTTCAAAAAGTAAAAGTTCATTAAGTTGATTAAAATGACAAAAATCTTTTGTTTTTATCACATCCGAGAATTAAGCCAGCATGCAGTGACCATATATTGGGTATGTAACTTAATTCGTGCGGTTTTTTTTTCAGAATTTGAACGTTTATTTAAGAAAAAAATGTGCAATAGTATTATTCGAAGTATTGCCCATCTGAAGCTATGACTTTTTCCTATCTTTCTGGCAATTTTTGGATCCCATCCCAAAAGAGCTGCGCCGGCTTGGCAGCCAAGAACGAATCAAGCCAATTTTTGATATTCTGCTCTGATGTGAACCGTATTTTAGTGAGGGCGTTCTGCATCGACCAGAACAGATGGTAGTCAGAAGGGGCAAGGTCTGGGCTATAAGGCGGGTGGGGTAAGACTTCCCATCCACTGTTTTCCAAATAGTTCTTAACCGGAATAGTAACGTGGGGCCAAGCGTTGTCATGATGGAAAATTATTGCCTCGTGTGTGGTCGCATATTCCGGGTGTTTTTCGGCTACTGCTCTCTTCAAATGGATTAATTGTTTTCGGCAGCGTTGTCCATTGATGGTTTCACCCGGTTTTAGCAGCTCATAATACAGCACACCCATCTGATCCCACCAAATACAGAGCATTACCTTCGCGCCATGGATATTCGGCTTTGCCGTTGATTTGGCTGGTTTGCCGGGTTTCACATATGATTTTTTGCGCTTGGGGTTTTCGTAATGGATCCATTTTTCATCACCAGTAACAATCCGATGTAAAAATGACTTCCTTTTGTGGCGTTCCAGCAGCATTTGGGACATGCAAAACCGCCTTTCGACGTCTCTCGGCTTGAGTTCATGTGGAACCCGATTTCCTTGCTTTTGAATATATCCAGCTGCTTTTAAACGTTTTGAAATGGCTGCTTTAGCGACACCCAAAGATTCTGCGAGCTCTTCTTGTGTTTGGCAACAATCTTCATAGAGTAATGCTTCCAGTTCTTCATCTTTAAACTTTTTTGGCTCCCCAGGACGTTCATCGTCTTCCAAGCCAAAATTACAAAATCGTGCAAACCACTTTTGGCACGTTCGTTCAGCTAGCGCATGTTGACCATAAACTTCCACCAAAATACGATGACTTTCGGCAGCAGTTTTCTTCATGAAGAAGAACTCCCCGCAGACACACTTTTTCAGGCACAAGGTTCGACATATTTGAGTGAAAAAAAAATTATTGTTGTTTACGTTTCAAATGAATGATATATACTGAAATGACGTACAATGATAGTAGCTTTCCAACGCATGCTCCAATGGAATAATAACAATGGAATAATACAAGTTACGCCATCTCTTAGCAAACCGCGCGAATTAAGTTATAGTCCCAATATTTTAAAATCGGATATGGAGATGACAAGAGATATTTTATTTTTCCGATCTAATCTACCTAGAATGCGGTCAATGTATGTTTTTGAAATATCAGTAGTCCTGGTTGAATTGGTAATGCAAGACTCTAGACTATTATTCGATACTACTGATGAATATCTTAAAATAGTTGCTGGTTTTGTAAAGATATCAATATTGATGTCGCCTTAAATAAAGAGATTTTTTGATTTTTTATAATTGCGCACCACTAGGTTTCTGAACAAAGGCAACCTAATATTTATCATGTAATCTATAATTGCAAATATAAGTGCTTTTCTGGGAGCTGATAGTACATGAGATTTTCATAATATCTATCAAAATAGCTCCACACGATGCGTATGTATTAGGAAAAAACTCATATCCAGAGGAAAAAGACAATGCTACCAAATAAAACTTACGAGCTCCTCGACAAAACTTACGAGCAATGTCTGATATATGACGTTAAAATCGTCCTAGGCGACTTTAGTGCCAAAATTTGAAGGGATGACGTCTTTGGTAGGGACGTTACTTTACGTTACTATAACAAGCACACGGTTTCTTCATCTCAGTATTCACAAAGGGAATACGGCGGATGCTTGCAGTTGCAACAAGCCGCCAGAACCTTTTCCGATCTTGTATCCCTCTACCTCTAGAGAAGTCCTTTGCAGCCAGCATCAAGTGCTGAAGACCAGTGGCTTAGATGCCGAGAAGCCATCAGAAATACCGCATTTGGCGTGCTAGGTTTCACCCGCCCACCACCATGAGACCTCTGGTTTGATGGAGAGTGCCGGTAAGCACATGCAGCAAAACAACATGCCTACAAAGCTGCGCTGCACAAAAGGACAAGAGAGGCTCGTGAGCTCCTCTTCTCCGGAGAAAAAATAAAGAGTATGAGAAGCACGCAATCGAGGAAATAGAAAGGTGCTATTCCAGGAATATTGTTCGGAAGTCTTACCAAAAAGTGAAAAGAACGTGTCAGAGTAGTAAGACCCGACTGGAAACTTGTAGAGACGATAAAAAGAAAAGTTTGTATTAGAGTCACTTTCGATGCAGCGGATATGGAAAAACCAAATCTGCAGACTGCTAAGCGGCGAAGACGATAAAAATTTCACTGTTAGGCAGAGCGAACCATTCAAGATTGACGATACAAGTCAAGTGATACCTAAATATGTCGAAACTGGAGTCGAATAAGGCTGCCAGCCGAACTATGGTATTTAAGGCAGCAGGAGATGACTTGGTAGAGAGCAGACACCAACTTGTTTCCAATATTTGGTCAGTTGAATATATGCCTGTTGAATGGAACCTCAGAATCATTTGCCCGGTTCGCAAGAAACGAGACCCTCTAAATTGGTATCAGTCTCCTAAACATCACATATAAGATTTTGTTTGCCGTATTGTGCGAGCACCTGAAACCATTTTTCAGATTGGACCGGTAAGTCCAAAATGTTTAAATATTCACACTACGGCAGATCCTGGATTCAGATCGATACTCACCACCTATACAAAGCCATGTCTAGTTTTGGCATCCATACCAAACTCATCCGCTTATTCAGGAGGTACGATCTTTCAAAAGTCTGCTCAATTGCTGTATGCGCCGATGATATTAATATGATATTGAGCGAGCTGTCACTGGTGCGTTTGAGAGTATAAGAACATATAAGAAGCGGCACAAAGAGGTCTAACGATAATCGAGCGCAAAATAAAGTATATGCTCTCAATAACTTTGAGGTAGTAAGAGACTTACAAAAGGATTTGATTTGATGATTTAAGGAACACTTCTAACACTGCTTAGATACAAAAACCCTTTTCGAGAGGGTATACTAATCCCATAGGCACAGTGAGAGGTTCAATAGAGACCTCACAGACACTTTATGGAAAGTATTAGAGCTTCTCTGCGGACCGAGTTTTCTGGTTCTAAAATTAACTTATGAGAACATGAAGCATCAGGCAAGTTACAGTGCGGACTGGCCTTTGTATTGCCATACTAAACGAAATAGGATTTTGTGACAGGAGTCAATGTTTAGGACGGTTTGTTTTATCTGCAATTTCGCAACGTTATTCTTTTCGTCGATTAGACTCATTCTTCTGCCAAAAATACCTAAAGGGCATACTCTAAATCGTTGCCTACAAGACGTTGATCGGGGTGAAAATAATAAAGCCCGACGAATAACTCCTCTAAGGGAATATTTCCAACTTTTCAAACTTCATATACTCGTATTGAAAATTCATTCAAAATGGCAACACTATCAGCAGTATGACACATGGTACTACTACATTAAATGAACTCTGGTAAAGGATAGAACCGCTCCTTGTGTCACTACTTCTTGCTCCTATTTCATTTTTTTTTTTTCGTTTTTATTTCTTTTGAAAGAAGAAAGTGCCTTAATAGAATGAAGGATGAGGGGAAGCAAAAATGTATACCAAAAAGTAAAGTGAATACTCACTGCTGTAAAATTGGGACGAAAAACTTGAACTTTAGGAGCTACTATTACTCTTGAGCTTGAGAAAATAAACGAATGGCACATGGGACGTGATAGTACTAGAGCGAGCGAATTAAATGAATATCCTTAGGCAGACATTTAAATATTTAAAATAAAAAGGAAAGTTACAAAGCACATTCGAAACAAACAAAGCGAATTAATTCAGTTAAAATGAACAGCGATAAAAAAATGACAAATGGCATTAATTTACAATTTAATAGGACTTGTGCTGGCAAGCGTTTGTTTTTGATATTGATGCTCGTACCGTCATCCCGTATCTAAAGTCCGGGCATTCGGTTAAATAAATTTTTGTCGGCACCCTTAAGGTGATACAAGTGTCTATGTTTGTATCTAGTCATTGATTGAAAGATAAGATGTGTTATAAATTTCGGCAACTAGGGGTATCATTGGACTATTAATGTCACACTATCTGTCGAAAGAGAATCGACAAGGATCTGAAGTTCCAAATACAATATATAAATGATGTACATATATTTATGTATGCATGTATTTATATGATATAACGAGATAAACAATTGACATCGATAAATTTGCAAATCAGGTAATAAAAGCACAATCAAATATGGAAAAAAAGAATCTTGAGAATGAGGACAAAAATCAGAAAAGTTGGAACTTCCTCACTCTTGAATTAGAGTACATTCGTATGTTCAGTGACTTGACAATTGATTGATGATTTACTTTAGTATCACAAGTAAAAGTAAACATTCATGATTGTTTTCTGAAGTGTTCTTGTACTTGTCGAATGACGATTTTTACGACTTTTATTATATTTACATACTCGTAATTCGTTGAAAGGAACTGAAGCTTGAAAATGTTTTCTTTGTGTACTTCAAAAGTGTCTGTAAGATATTGGAGTAGTTCTTGTTAATAGTGCTGGTACTTGAATATTTGTGGCAATATTACGTTAACTTAGACTTTCGTTCACACAACGAAAAGACGTAATTTTTACGGAATTATATTTGCGAATAGAAAGATTACACAATATTTTTTTTCATGAGAAATCCAGAAATATCTTTTGGTGCAGATCCCAAAAGAGGCTATATGATTTGAAGGGGCTTTGAAATTCTTAGAAAATACCTTAAAAGTTATACGACTGAGTCGTATCAATTTTTTTGAAATGATTGGCTGATAAAAACAGATTTTTTAACTAATTGCCTAGAAATGAGCACTCTGGTTTTAGATTTAGATCCTTCTTAGTTTGTATTTTCAAATGTATTTTCAATGTATTTTCCTACTAACACGATGGATTATATCAAAGATTTCTTTGATCGATGACTTCATGACAATATACCCATCATTCCTAAGATATGCTTTTGTTAAAAGGTATTTTCTCCATTGTCATCACATGGATGATTTGATTACATTCCGATCAAATTGAACAAACACTTTTATTTTAAATTAACCAAACATCAATTGTGAGTGCTATATTGTGCAAAATCAAGTTATGCAGGATACTGAGCGGTTCACTCTCCCCATGACCTGATCAGCGGATGGCATGATAAAATTATCAATGTAGATAGTATTTACAGGCCATCCAGCAATTATTACCGGTCAAACCAATACAAAACGAGGATGAAGCCAAAACCAATCCGTTCAAAAACCTCTCCCTATAAATTTTAATTGAAAAGCTACCGGTTGGTTGGAGGAGGATAAATGGCGACAATATCAGAAATGTGGTAAATAATTAATTTCATGAACTACTATCTATATGTCTCCAACAGTGATGAAGGCCACCACATTGATAAAATGCCATAAACTTCTCTTATGGCATGGAAAACTATATTATAGTCGAGAACGATAAATTTGAATCTTTTAACAGCAGTATTAAGCAGCGGCAAAAACAGTTGTTGGCCATTAGGCCAAACGAGTTTTGAGAAACGGAATCAGAATAAAGAATCATCAACAATTACAGCAGAAATTGCAGAACAGCAGCCGACACAGCAACAATAGTAGCAGGAGCAAAGATTATAACACAAAGGGTGTCACCAATAAGCAGATATACTATTGTATATGTAAGGTAAAATTAAAGGAAGCTGTTAAACATTGTAACTCGGCAATAACTATTACTACATATATATAAAGATTAAACCTTGATAGGAACTCGATTCACTGTAGAACGCTAGTATAACATTAAAAATTGATTGGAGGATCCGAGAATGAAGTTCTTCTCCTTTACTTAGAGGGATGAAAAGATTATACAATAATAAGAAAATGTTGCCGAGAGTTCAAAAACTATCTACTGATCCCGAATAGCTCCTCGACATGCTTCAAGACAAAGATTATCACAAGTTACCTTTGGTAGGAATTAAGTCATTTGAGATACCTAGAGCCAAAAGGGAAAAGCGGGTTGTCTTACATCCTAGTTCAGCTTACTACCAACAGTAAGCTGGATAGTCTAAAAATATGTTATATACTGCAAAACTGTGAAGTCAAACGAAAATATTTTACAATGTGTTCACTTGAACAGGCTCGGGCACGCAGCCTTAAATTACGAAATACATTATTATTCTACCCGATGTATTGTAATACAATAATGCCTATTATACAGTGGTTGTGCATCCAATACCAAAAAGAGAGGAAGACTTGTCTAAACAAAACTTCCTTCTGAACAGCAGCAAGTTATTCTAAAAGGTGATCAAAAGATTCCCAACTTCGTTTCTTTAGGACTTCAATATAGTTGCGGATGTTCAATTCTATTTCAAGGTTGGGCAAAATCAAGAAACAATGCTTAGTTGACTTTGAAAACGCTATCGAAACCGTTTGGTTAAAGGTAGGAAAAGTAGAACTATCCATTCCTGAAGTATACCAATGTCACACTTCTCTGGATCCCAGGGCATAGTGACATAACTGGTAATGAGAGTGCGGATGAGCTGGCCAACAAGGGCTCAGCACTACACTCCTCGCTCTCAAAGAGGTTCCACATTCCGCTAGGAAAGGTTAAACTACAAATACATTCATATATTCTACAGAAAGTCAATCTCCAATGGTCGGGATTGACAAACTGCGTCATATCAAGGAAAATATGGCCTATCAAAATAAAACGAAGAACCTATTTAACAGAACCCACTCAGAAATCGCCAGAATCACGGCAATAACCACGTGACATTGGTCAATTGAAGACCATGCAGCCAAACTAGGTATCTCATACAACCCTCACTGCCGCAGTTGCGGAAATACAAACGAGAAAGAAACTCTCTTCCACTTCCTCTGCAAATGTTCAGCTCTAGAGCCAAACTGCGCGCACTAAACCAACCATTTTTTGACGACCTTAGTGACATTTTGGGTAAAGGGATACAGGATCTTATCCGCTTTCTCAAATTTACAGGTTGGTTATAGACCGGACCACATCCTTAACAACCATCACAAAATAGGTTACATGAGGCGTGGTAACAAAACGGCGCATCCTTGTGCTAATTGGGTTCAATGGCATGAATCTACCTACCTTCCTATACCAGTTTGACTTTCGATTGAACATTTGAAATTAAGAACGGCCTCCAACAAAGTGTGGTTAATTCGCAGATCATATCCAAAAATTTCGCACGTGATTTTGTGCGATCATTTCGATATTGCGACGACTGGAATTTGAAGATTATCTTCCAGAAGTCGCAAACCATTCTTTTTAGAATGCTATTGTCTCGATATATGAGTAAGACAATGAAAATGTTCAATCTTGATGGATAAAACGGACAGCCACTTGCTTTTCGAATTGTATTCAAATACCTTAGGATTTGGTCTGGTTAGAGCCAAAGGTTCTTTAGTTTTTACAAAGAGATTTTTGAAAGCAGCCATGTCTCTGCTATGCTGCTAGTAAGTTGTAAGGCCCTTATCCTGCCCATATTTGTAATTGGAAGTTCGAACAAGTCACTTGGAAAAGATATTTGATGGGGCTTACCTTAACTTATGCAGAATAAGCGTCGGACTATGTTATAAAGTATGATGGTGTCGTATTCCAGAAAATGACTCGAAAACATCTCGCAAGAGCAATAACCCCGACGAACAACCTGATCTGTAGGTATTGTTACCCCGAATATATGTACTACGAATTTTCTTCAACCGCTTTGTTATTTCACGACCAGTACCCTTATCTGCATAAAAAAAAAAGCTGATCCAGGACAAGTTAGAAATGCCCATTAATCTTTAACGTCGTTCGAACAGCTGCAGACAAGCGACTCAACTGTGACAGAAACATCGCAAATGACAGTAAGTAGTTGAAATAAGAATACCGAATTCCATATTAGACTTACTTGTTAGCAGAGGTCGCTCAAACCTTCCTTTACTTTTTCCCTAATCTGCTAGTCTCACTTTCTTACTATTTAACTTTTGATTAACTCATTCGCTAACTTCTTGTTCGATCTAGAGGTAAAACTTATAAAGCTGTTAAATGATTTTTTTGTCTGCTTAATCTTTGTCTAATAAATCTCCAAATTAAGAACCCACGGATACCTGAAAAAGCGGTACTATACTCAAAACTGACCATAGACCTGTTCGGTTCTCCTCTACAATGTTTCTATAGGAAAGCCCGAAATAGATGAAAAAATGATGTTTATTTGGCCTTCCTTGCCTAAAACTGCACTTGGAAACTTATTAGCATAAGATATGCTGTTTCCGTGGTCTTGTATACAATGTTAAGGAGGTTGATGCCGCTCTAGTTGGCCTACTTGAAGAAATGTTTAATCTATCTTCTGGACTAAACAAATGCTGTTTCACCCATGTGCTCGTAATTATCTAAATTGAAATCTAGAAATGTGTTGGGGATAATATCATTTTCCCGTTGTTTCAAATAAGTCTGTGTCCAAGCCATCAGGCCTCTCGTACTCTATTTTGAAAACCTCGACGGATGTCTTTTGTATCGTGAGTAACATGAAATGTTTTAGAATGTTGGATGTATTCACTTATTAAGCGCTTTTTCACCTGTCTAGAGTTCTTGCTTATGACAGCGTACTTTTCCATACTTGATGATCGTGATCAGAGGTTCCCATCTTCCTTGTTTTCTCAAACTGTTACAACAAAAGCAATCTAAAGGAACCGAACTGAAATGAGAGAAATTAAGTATAACTCAGCTAAACACATGTTACTTTATCAGATATAAAGCTATAGAAGCTTTATCAAAGTTCCCAGAATAACCGTGTGGTACTCCCATTGTTCCGATTTGAGTTCTGTTTTTTTTTTTTTTTTTTTGTTAAGATGGCCCATCTGTTGTTGACATTTCCTTTAAATCTTAGCGTCTTAGCTGGACATTTGCAAAAGTTACGTAGCCAAGAGTACATCTATCTCTGTGTGTGTTGGCGATTTTTTACAATTTTCTAAATGGCTTTAAATTTGCAACAACGAACTTGTATTAAATTTTGCGTAAAAAATAGACTTAATGGCGCACAAACGTTGGAAATGTTCGAAAAGTGTTTCCAAGACGATTCTCTAAAGAAAACGGACGTTTACCAGTGGCACGAGTGGTTCAAAAGTGATCATGAGTCAATCGAATATGATGAACGCAATGGCAGACCATCGACATCGAAAATGATGAAATAAAAGAAATGTTGGTCAATAATCATCAGAGAGATAGCGGAGGACTTGAACATTGCCTATGGATTCGTCCAAGACATTTTGGTTAATGATTTGGGTTTCCGTCATGTAGCAGCAAAGTTGGTGCCAAAAGACCTCAATTTCATGCAAAAAAGAGACGGTGTTGACTTCGCAAAAGACATGATTTACGAGGCGGAATCCGAACACAAATTCATCAAAAGGATCACTACTGTTGACGAGATGTGGGTTTATGAGTACGACAGGCAATCCAGACATCAGGCAAGTGAATGGCGTTCACCAAACGAGCCGAGTCCAAAAAAACACGTCATTTGCAGTAAAAAAAGTAGGCAATGCTCACGGTGTTCATGGATTACAACGGTGAAGTGCATCATAATTTTTTTCCAGAAGGCCAAACAGGTTACAAAGAGTATTATTCGGGCGTTATGAGACGTTTGCGAGAAGCAATTCGCCGAAAGAGGCCAGAATTGTGGACAGAAAACTCATGGATTTTGCACCATGATAACGCACCGTCGTACTGCGCAAAAAATACCATCCAACAGCCACCTAATTTGGCTTCCTGTGAATTCTTTTTGTTCAATTCAATCTAAAAAACCACTACGGGGAACGCGTTTCAATAGCCGAGAGGAAGTAATGGAAAAATCGCAGGAAGCACAAACGGAAAACCGAATATAAAAAAAATTTCGAAGATTGGATTAAGCGCTGGCATAAGTGGGTTGCAATCGATGGGGATTACTGTGAAGAGGACAATACAGATTCAGATGAATAAACTTGTATGTTTAATTTTCTGAATAAATTCCGGGAACTTTGACCGAAAATTTGAAAATTTCTTACAAAAATTAATTATTCGTTATCGGTCACTCCATGTGCCCATCCAGAGTCCATGTAAATTCTATGAAAGCATATCTGACATAGTATCCTCCATTCTACCACTGTCACTAAAGTGGCAACCCAACATAACAACGTCCATACTTATCTTTGCCCTATCACATCGTCAGAGTGTTTTATTAGACAAACCACTTGGATGTTGCATATTCCCAATGGTCCCATCAATTACAATTCACTTCTCTACATGTCATCCTAGTTAACAACAAATTACAGTTCACCACGAATACTGATGTAGCATGGCATGAACTTCAAAAGGCACATCCGAATGCCACTCCCTACAGCAAGTAACCGCTAGACACTATTTTATTCGTATTCGGATATTACTGCTGCCACTAGTACTGAGCCTGAGGGTAGTGTGTCCAACCTAGAGTTGATTGTTTCGGTGATTTCTGATCCGGTGCATGGGTCAACAAATCGATTTGCTCGACGCAATTTCAATAAATTCACAAATTAAAGCAAAATAGCGCAAATAAATCGCGTAAAGGATACGTGCTCACCACCATACACCATCGCGTCCGCCACCCTGAACTGTACTAGTGAATTACAATTCGCGCTGTTGTTTTAATTGCAACTGTAAATGGGTTACACATTTCAACCGGTCCAAGGCGATTAATTAAGCTGCTCTGTATTTTCCTACCCTCTCTTGGGAATAAAGTGTCCGAACCACGAGGACGAACAGGAAATTGAGAATGAGAATTCCGTTTCCGACACCCACCCATTGGACAGAGGGTTGAAATAAACACCGTCGGTCATTATCAGCAGCTTTGCGATAACAGTATAGGCGTGCGACAATGAAGTTCTTCTTCCTCTTAACATCCTCCAGGATTATCGTTCTGATTTTGATTGTTGTTTTGTTTTTTTCTTCCACTGGCGCCCTTAAGCATACAATCAACTACCGCCTTATAATTGTGCAGCGATAAATTTTGAATTTTCACATTAAACAAAACAAAACAAAAAAATATCAGAAGGACCAACTCGCGTAAATAAAGTGAAAACTTCCAGGAAGGACTGTGGAACAGCAGGACGGCCCAAGACCTATCGTACAACAAAACAGGGAAAAAAGGTCGTGAACTACGTTTACGGAAATGGTGACAACATTAAACAGCAATACTTTGTATCCTTTTTTCGTGCATGGATAGAGCACTTTGTGTTGGGTTGTCCTGTGAGTTCCGTCGTCATCGGTCGCACCGGGTCGAACGTGAGGAAATTAACAAAAGGGATTGCGCCCGGTTACTTTGTGCTGCGGTGTGAAATCGTGAACAATTAAAACAACGAAAAAATAAGAAGGTTGTGAGGTGAATTTTTTTTTTTTACTCCTTTTCGGGTTGCTTATTTGTATGCTCCCTTTTGGGACTTTTTTATTTTGTTTTTTTGTTTTTTTTGTTTTTTTTTGGATTTGTTTCGCTAATGTTATGCTTTGTTGTCGCCTGGCTTATGGGAGAAAAACCCTTTAAAGTAACCTTTATCTTGGATTTTGTTCAACTTTTGTCATCACAACAACAACAGTTTGTTTTATTTTTTTATTTTATCTTGAAGAAAGAAAAGGTACTCGGTACCAACCGCTATCCAGATTGATTTTTGGCTTAAGGACTTGTTTAGAATACTAATGTCAAGGAACAGGATTCTGGCAATTATTCACTAAGTAAGAGGTTAGCTTTCTATGAATTTATTAGGCAGATCCTGCTGTGGGTGACAGAAAAATATGTTAATTGACAGGGGATGAGCTGAATATTAAGTGAATTGTTTTTTTCAATCTGATTTCAAGTTTAAGCCTTATTTTTAGAGGCTTATCACGAATGAGCTTTAATTTGGCGAAGCTTGATGGTATCTACTAAACTGTCAATATGTAGTTACCTGGACATAAACACGCCGAAATTGCAGTCGATTTCTTTGAAATTGAGATAGAAGACGATGTCAACGATAGTAATCAAAACAAGATCCTACATTAAGAACAAACACGTGCTTGTAAAATTTAAAAAATTTCAATGACTTAATGCGGATACAAGACCATAGGCTTCCAAACGAAATCCATTTAAATGACTCATGCTGCAATTAATAAAAATATTGCAATAGTATCAGGTCTAAGATGCTAGCATCATAAAGACCTGAATTTCAGAGAAAGCCTGATTGAAATCCACATGCATACTTTTATTAGGGTGAACTAGGGCTTCAACCAATATACACCTCTAGGCAGTCTTGTTGTTTGTCAGCTGTTTATAATTTTGTTGGCAGGAAACAAAATGAGCACATCACCTAAAGTAGTTGCTATAGTCCATACTTCTGTACTATACCTAGTGGAGAATTGGGACGATTGTTTTTTTAGTTGTTGAAGAGTTGTTTAGAGAGTCTTACTAAACTCTCACGTAATGTAGCCATTAAGTCGACGGACTTTCAAGGTCTAAAACCACATTATTAAGAAGCAATCGGTCGGCTGGCGGGCGTTTTAGGTGATTAAGTTGCATGGCAGAGAAGATCTAAAAGACAATATTAAGGAGGTGGACCCCTTTAGAGTTGACTAAATAAAAATTAAATAGAGGGTCTCATTTCTTCAGTTGGGAGTCTACTACTAGGTTCCTTTTTTCGTCGTTGTAGTGCTCTGTTCGTACTTTGTTGGTTAATTTAACTTTTTGGCAAAATTTCTAAACGTCTACATCTCTCGATATTCTTGATTGTTTTTTGCTGCCGTTAATTTAATTTGAATTCTTCCAGCACCATCTGAACATCTTAATAGTAAGCTTTAAAGACCCTATGAGAACTTAAAGCGACAACTTTGTGTGAACTTGACGGCGCTTAACATATGTGTTGAGCTTTTAGCCCAAAAATACGTCTTGTCGTCCAAATTATGGTTCATCTTCCTATTATTCCATTCTTATACACATTTACCCCCATGGAGTATAATTTATGAAAGTACTAACTTGTCATGACTATCATGGCAATATAATCAATGCTGTGCTCTTGAGTATCGTAGAACTGAGAGGCAACTCATGTAACCAAATGGAACATGTAGTTGGGTGTACTTTTCGGAAGTTTAAAAACTTTTTACGATTTCAAAAGAGCAGTATCCACATACTTCTGCGTAAAAAAAGTAGATATTGCTGCGGCACGGAAACTTTGGTATTTTTTAGTGCCAATCTTCGCCTTCAAATTACTGCAGACATAAAAATCCAACGGATTTGCATCCGGAGAATTTGCAATCCATTGTGTCGAAGAAATGAAGTGTGGAACATTGTTCTTTAACCAATCTTGATTGACGCGCGCTTTGTGAGGCGGTGCCGAGTTTTGTTGAAATGTCCATGGTCTCCGACTGAAATAATTGTTTGCCCAAGGCTTCAATACTGTCTCTAAGACCGCTTCACGGTATACGATCGCATTAATTTTGACGCCACGGTCCAAAAATACGAGCAGAGAGCGACCATCGGCGGTTATGGCGGCCCAAACCATCACCGTCGGTGCTGCCTACTTTCTGGTGGCCGTACGAAGGTGTATATTTTCGAACAACCTCTCTGGCAGGTAAACTCGTTCATTTTGTTTGTTGACATATTGCTCTATAACAAATAGCGACTCATCGGAAAAAACCAAATTCGGCAACTCACCACTTTCGTGCAAGCGTAGCAATTGCTTCGCTACTTCGAATTTTTTCTGTTGCGGTGTAAGATCGTGTGTTTTTTGGAACTTCAATGGCTTGAGCCCAAGCTAATTTTTCAGTATGTGTTGCATCTGTTCCAACGATATGTTGAGCTCACGAGCCATTTTTCTTCCACTTCAACGCGGATTTCGCTCAATTCGAGCCTTCACTTTCCGAACCATTTCTGCCGATGTTGCTGTTTTCTTATGACCAGCTACATGGCGTTTTGCAACGCTGCCAGTATCACGATAATGAGTTATGGCTCGAGACATAAATGATTTATTCACGTTGAGGTGCTGGAGGGCTCTAACGATAGCTACTTATGGTTTTCCAGCCAAATATAAAGCAATCACACTATCACGTTTGAATCTCATCGCGGATAAAAAATTTTTAACACAACTGAGACGCAAGTCGTAAATAATGAAATTATCTGTCATGTGTCAAAATTTGAGCTCACAGTAATGAACGGTTTGGAAATTATAGCAGTCTGGAGTTGGTTGCAGTTCGAGTCAGTCAGGGTGTATTATGGACACATCCACCCCAAACGGCATATATCACCTAGCTTTATTTGCAGATGCTTTTTTCATATTTAAAAAAGATATTATCAAACCTCGAAGATATTTGTACTATCGCATAATTTTGATATGTTCACCTACGATCATCCACTTTTCTTTTCAAGCGTATCTGCCACCGCCATTAATGAATGTCATCATCTTTGACTTCGATAGGTTTACAGACAGGTTCCAGGTTTTGCAATAGCTCTCGAGTCTGTTAACCCTGCTCTGCATAGTATCTACTGAATCCGATATACTGAACTCTACCGGCACGTTGTTTCCATCCCAGGCACATGCCACGTTGTTTTTGTACATAGAGCCCAACACTCTAAAAATAACTGTCGAGCTTGTAGAAGAACAACATTGTAATATGCGAAGAACGATTTCATTTTATAATTTTTACAATTTTGCAATGAGAATTAACTCTAGAACTAGTTCTTTTACAAGAAGATCTTCGGTCGTCAGAAGAGTTTCCTGTTCATTATTCCAATGAAAAGATTAAACATCATCAAAACTATAATTTTCTGTAAAATCACACTGTATGAGGGTTTCACATTCATCGATAGTCTCCTTGAAATTTTTAAATTAAACCACCTGTTCTCCTGAAATGTAAACATGGGGTTTTAAAGTGTCCAAAGCGTTATACAAGCTTATAAAATGAAATTCTTTTAAGATGAAAGGTACGTGGTAGTTCCAGCTATAAGATTGATAATATCTCCTCCATTTAATATCCGTTTAACATTTGGATGATAATTACACACGCACCGATCCCGGCCTTAGTACTTTTGCGTGCACTTGGTCACTGCTGTTGCTATGTTTATCATACCGCACGGGCAATCATTGAGTGTATGTAACACCCGATCGATAGCGGGTTGCAAGGATAAATTTTGTTAGTGCTCTGTTTCATTTTGTTGTAAGTGCATACCACCTACCACATATTAGTGCCTTATACTTCTCTCACCGCGATCTCGCCATTTACATGCGCAGTGATGTAGATTACCAAACTCTGTCACAATGTGACCCGTGTTCCAATCTAAAATTCAACTTCTTTTTAAATTTGATCTGAGCTCAGTAACACATGGGCTGAAAAGGTGGTGTCGTTTCTAAGAGAGGATACTACTTGAATTAAATTCATACCATTTTCAGTTAGTACCAACCTTTGTATAAATTTGACAGCTGTCGGACGATTAGTTCTCGAGAACTAAAGTGAACCCACTTAATTTATCATTGCTTTTGGATGGGAAAAAGTGCAGCCGATGCAAAGAAATGGCTTGATAAGTGTTAGCCGGAAGTTCCATTCGCAAGTGGATTGAAAAATTTAAAAGTGGTCATACAAGCACCGAAGATGATTCACGTAGTGGACGTCCAAAAGAAGCTGTTTCAGATGAAAACATCAAAGAAGTCCACAAAATTATTACGAATGGCAGTAAAGTGAAGTTGATCGAGCTAGCTGAGGCTCTGAAGATATCAAAAGAGCGTGTTAGATATATCATACACGAATATTTAGACATGCGAAAGCTCTGCTCAAAGTAGGTGCCGTGTTTGCTCACAGTCGACCAAAAACAAAAACAACGTTGATGATTCAGAGGAGTGTTTAAGGCTGTTCAACCGCAATAAAGCCGAATTTTTGCATCGGTATGTGACAATGGATGAAACTTAATCACTTCACACCAGAGTCAACTCGGCAGTCAGCTGATTGGCGAGCAGGCGACGAACCTCGTTCAAAACGACCAAAAACTCAACAGTCGGCTGGCAAGATTACGGCTTCCGTATTTTGGGATACACATGGAATGATTTTCATCAACTATCTCCAAAAGGGGCAGACTATCAACAGCGACTATTACATTGCGTTGTTGGAGCGTTTGAAGGACGAAATCGCAGAAAAACGGCTGTATTTGAAAAAAAAGGAAGTGCTGTTTCATCAAGACAATACACCGTGTCACAAGTCGATGAAAACTATGGCAAAATTGAATGAATTCGGCTACGAATTGCTTCCCAACCCCCCGTATTCTCCAGATTTGGCCCCCGGCGACTATTTCCTGTTCGCAAACCTTAAAAGAATGCTCGCCGGAAAGAGATTTAAGACCGATGAAGAAGTAATCGCCGAAACAGAGGCCTATTTTAAGTCTAAGCCGAAATCGTACTACAAATCTGGTATCGAAAGATTGAAAAATCGTTCAACCAGTGTATCGCCCTCGAAGGCAACTATATTGATAAATAAGGTTGAATTTTGTGTTTTACTATAAAACGGCACTGGGCTGTTTTACTAAACACAGCCCATGCGTTATATATCCACCTTAAATTGGAGTACTATGCTCACATTTGGTCAGGTTATCCTAAAACATATCTGTACCTGCTGGGTAGGATTCAAATAAACACCCTCGAACACCACGAAATGTCTCTTGCCTCACTTTTTTTATCGCTATTTCCATAACCCATAGAAATTTGCCCCTTCCAACTTTCAACCGTAATACCCCTCTCGCTATGAATGCTCATTAGTAAACCCTCAAACCCACTTTCGGACGAACTCTGAAATATCGTGACTCATTCTTAATTCGTACAACTCTCTTATGGAATGCCTTGCCGAACTCTCCATTTTCTCTTTATTATAATTTGCAAGCATTTCTCCTTTCTTCCTCACTGATTTTCCTTCGCCCGCTCTGTGTACAAACAATTTTAAGGGTATCAAATCCCTTGAGCGCCACAAAAAAAAAAAAAAAAAAGAAATATGTGTTACAGGGTCGCCAGTGAGGAACATAAACCACACCAAACAGTTACTAGTCGTGGATGCCTTGGCACCTCTTGAATTGCTCGTGGATTTTTGGTGCGCCAGGTGCGATAATTTTGCTTATTAAGTAGCCGTCAATATGGAAATTGGTGTTACCCAAAAACATGATTTTCTTGCCAAAATCAATGCCAGCATGCATGTTTTCCAGCACCTGATCCGAGAACGTACGATGCTGCTGGTGGTTGTCCGTCTTCAGTTCTTGTGTTAATTGGATCGTCAAAATTCGGTGCATCGTGACTCTGGAGAGGTCAAGCTCCTGAGAATCGTGATGAATGGTGGTATTTGGGTTATTTTCGACACTTTCCTTAACTATGGGGATATTTTCTATTGAACTTCCGGGCCGACCACATTTCGACATCTTTGCATTCTGTACTGAGTCCATCTCTTCGAATTGTTTAATTACGATGCACACACACGTTTCGATGACACGATGACACATAACTACGTGCAATTGTACATGAAATTTTGTAATAAAATTCAACGTTTTATAACTCTTGCTTTTGTTAGTTAACAGCTGTAAAGGGTAGTCAATAGATATTTTTTTGGAAAGAACGTAACTTATGAAGTTTTTTTTTTTACGAGGAATTAAAATACTTTCCACAAGCCGTCAAAAGCGTACAAAAACGTCCTTTCATTGAAATAAAAAAATAGTCACGATAAGCGAATATTAGCATATATATTAAGTAAGGTAGGGCTGAAGTAGTGTAAGGACAAACAAAGGTCAGAAATATGATATATAAATGGGAAATAGGCACTTATGTGTTCTATTGTGTTATTGATAAGCATTGTTTCTAGAACGCGTGGACTACTGGTTATTTGTAATTGCAACCAATTTGAATCTTCAACACTCAAGGTATCGAGGAAGTAGATATCTAGGGTTTCTTTCTATTTACGTTTCTTGGTTTACGGTTGCCCTAGCCCATCTTGCTATCTCTTGATAAATTGATTAAAGTGAAAATTTGATCAATAATAGAACTTCAAGAACAGTCTCTTTAGTTCCTAAAAAATTGGTTCCAGGTTTTCTTCATTCTTTCAGGATCCTACCTTGAAGTTCGATTCTTCCTTTGGCGTTTTTTTAAACTTTAATATACTTCACCACACTGGCGCTTTGTCCTCCTTCTGGCCGCAATATTCTTTCGTTACTTCCTAGCTCCATTTGCAACTTTGTTAAATGTAGAATCCTAATTTTCTCTGTCTACATTTTTGGTTTATAGGGATCTGTATTGAGGTTAATTTCCAATTCCAAGAAACACATGCAACTAAATGCACCATGCCCCTTATTTTGCTCTCAACTTATGCAGTCAGAAAGGATAGAAAGGAATACATTTACGTTGTAATCAACTTATATATGTTTAGCTTATAGTATCCACATTTGATCGATCTGCTTTCTTGTTGTAGATTCTCAGCTTCTTGTCCGTGAGGATATCAATGGAAAGCTTGATAACTACTGATGGTCCTTCGTGCGCGGCGTATGTAAACTGAAGACAATTACTCTCTTATTAATTTTTTCTTTGTCAATAGTAGCTCTATCCAAACTCGAACAATATAACAAGATGAATAGTAGCCAGTTTTTGTATGTAACTATTGCTTCGTTCTGAATAGTATCTGTCTCGTGTGAATGGTAGTGTTGTCAACAAATCCAAATATTTTTACTGTCCGTGACAACATTGTTCTTAGAACTTTTTCAGGTTAATCTTTACTCCGAAATAATTCTAGATGTGATCTGGTGATTACGGATCAACAGTCCTGCAGATTTAACTAGACCGTAGCTATCCTTATTGTCTATATCTTATCTTATAGTGTCTATATCTTATTCTGGATTGCCCTTTTGAGATTCTCCTTTGTAAACACGAAAAATTCAGACGTTCTTTTAAATCGTTGAACTCTCTTGCATTACACCCTAAAGTGAAAGTGCGGATGATTTGATAAGACAGGATTTGGCAGCTGTGCTACGATTTAAATATCTATTAATCAGCATTTATAAGACCATATAAATGTCCTATATAAGGACACTATACGCCTTTAGTTTCTTCGCTAAATTTTATCTCCTGATTTTGGCTTTTCGTATATTTTGCCACGTGGATAGGAGTTGCTCAAAGAAGTAATTTTTGTAAATGATTCTTACCCTGCGCTATTCTTTTCATCAAAGGCGAGAGATCCCAGCCTTAAGAAATTTTTATCATTTGTTTCCCAACTCGCATAAAGTGACTTCACACTTTTAAATAGCGAAATAGAAACCGATTAACAAGTAGTTGTGTGTGGCTTACTGGGGCGTTAGTGGACACGGTACGTGGGGACCTAGGTTCGAGTCCTGTAGAAAATTCACGGGCTGCTTTTTTTAATTTATTAATATTAAAAATATAATAAAAAGTGGTAGTTTGGTAGTAGTGTTGACTTACGATGGATACTGGTCAGCCGGAGGTCCCGCAGGTGGAACCGGTATCGAATCTAATGATGACGAGAGCATGTGAAATGCAGCAACAGCAAGCAAGAACAAGTCTTAAGGCAGCAGCAATGCAAAAGTCAGATGATGATACGAAAGTGGAAAAGAGGCGGAAAGGAGTACTCTTATGAGTCTGAAGGGGGCGAGTGCCGCTACAGGGAGAGGGGATTCCCTTTAAAGCATTATGAGATACTAATACCTTAGCGAAAGAGGAAGAAGGTGAGGAAGCTCAGCTTGACAAGCTTATAAAAGAGCTCCTGGTAAAAGAGAGAAGTTGCGGCAGCAAAGGCAACAACAAAAACTGCAACAACAGAATAAGGAAGCTATGAAAAAGGGATCGATCCAGAAATAAAAACGGAGGAGCTCGAAGCAAAGCTCAAAGGGTCTAGAGAGCGACGACCTTAAGTTCGTGGGGGTCAAGCCGTTTACCACGGCCGCGGCAATGGGTGGTAACCGTAAATTACCATTCTTCCTAGTGCAATTAACGCCCAAAAGCAAAATCGATAGTCTGCGAAAAATCAAATTCCTGTACTATCATGCTGTAAGTTGGGAAAAATTAAAGAGCCCAGATCGTGTACTGCAATGTATGCACTGCCAGAGGTTCGGGCACGCCGCAATTAATTGCAATATGCAATTTAGATGCGTTAAGTGCGATAAGGACCGCAAATGTGGAGAATGTTCTTTAGGCAACGAAAGAGTAGTAGATAGGGGTCAGCTCTTTTGTGTACTCTGCAGGAACTCGGGGCATTATGCCAGTTTCAGGGGTTGTCCTAGGTTTCAAGAGCTGAAAAAGAAAGTCCAGGCTCGAAAACAGTTCATCGAAGAAGAGAAACGTCAAAACAGTGGTGCTTTCTCTAATTTTGTGGCACCCAATTTATCCTTTGCTCAAATGGTATCTGGAGCGGGTAAGGCCACAATAACAGCAAAAAATAGGCCAAAGGTAGCTGAAAAAGCACCGGAAGAGGATCTGGATTTGAAAGCGATTCTTCTGTCCCTACACGGAAATATTGATCATTTCCAGAAACAATTAAATGAACAAGCGGCTCGGATTGACGTCATCTGTTTGACAAGTCTGGCACGCCGATATAATGTCTGCTACGTTGAATGAGGTTAATCTGAAGATAATTGTGTTAAACGTAAACTCACTAATCAGGATCGAGAGAAGGGCCAACCTACAAAATCTGTTGTTAAGTGAATGCTCAGATGTGCTTTTGGTTAGCGAAACTAAGCTCAACCAGAATCACAAAATTGGCCACAGTGGCCATAATATATATAGAAGAGACCGTCCACATTCCTCACGAGGGGGTGTGGTTGGTATCTAAGTACGCAAAGGCATGCGCCATAGGGTCATATATAGCGGGGATTTAATGAGGTTCCGGGTGTTGGAAGACTGCATCGTATCCATTCCTCTTCATAGTCGAAGGCGAGTGTATGTGGTGTCACTTTATGCACCTGAAGTATCTAATCCCATTCAATTTATAACTGAGCTCGAAATACTTTTTCGTTGCCTTCAGCTTCAATCAGAGGAAAATTATTATTTTTCGGCAGGAGATCTTAACGCTAGACATGCGGTATGGGGAAATAATCCGCCAAGCCCAGGGGCAACCAGTTATATTACTGGTGGGGTCAAAATAAGATTGAGTACAGACTTGAACTGTACGCGACGAATATCCCATCCTTCCCGTCAGCCGGTTCTTTCCTGGACTTGGCATTAACAGTCAGTAAACTAGAACTGACTAACACGGATCGAAACACAAGGAACTGTTTGCGAGCGTTGGAGTACGATAGTGATCACTACGGACTTGCCGCCACAATACAGATCTCCAATGAGCAAACGCAGCTGGAGTAGTATGATCAAGCGTACTCATACGACTACCATAGAGTAGAATCTTACAGCGTAAATTATGTTTGAGTGGAATTGATTCCCCAACTAACAGAAATCGTAATTTACTGACGATGCAAGATGTTGTCCAACGAACTATGGAGCAGACTATCCCTCGGATAGAATACTCCGACGAAAGCCAGATAGAAAAGTACAGAACTCCAACAATCAACGCATTATACGCACACAAAAGTAGACTGCTCTCGAGGCTTAAGCAGCTGTACAGACAGTTTACTGACAGAAACGACCCGGCAGTAAGAACACTAAAGTCACTGATCAAGTGACAAAGTGGATTTGCTGGGAGCTTTTTTCGAAGCCGTGTATATGGTGAACAATCCAGTTCGCTGTAATCACGACATTGACAATAGGGCCTACGTAAGTCACTATTATCTGCGCAACGAACCTCAAAATTGCCAATCCGAGAATCACGGTTTCACCGTATTTAGTGAAGAAAACTCGGCAAACGTCATCATCGCCGATGAACGAGCGTCCTCGCATTTGTTCGTGCGAAAAGATTAACTCCTGCGTATCTTTGAGTCTCTGAAAAACAAAAAGTCGTCGGGAGTAGACTGTATTCCGAACGTCGTATTAAGATACTTGCCCTTGGAAGCAGTGGATATATTTACTACGCTATTCAACAATGTGCTGAATAATGCATATTATCCGACGCATTGGAAAACATCTGTGGTGCACCCAATCCCGAAAAGGGATAAAGTTAGAACTAACCCTGCTAATCTTCGGTCAATTATTGTAGTTTGCTTCCGAATATTAGCAAGGTATTCGAGAAAGTGGTTAATAGAGCGCTGTTAAAGTGGGTTGAGAAAAATAATAATAAAATAATTCCGGAAAATCAGTTTGGTTTCAGGGCGAGGCATGACACTATTCATGCTGCGTCAAAGCTGGTCTCCGACATACAATGGAATAAAGGCAAGAACCAGTGTACGGGTGCCTGCCTCGTTGACTTTGAGAAGGCCTTCGATGGGCATGCCGAAAGCCCTGCTATATATGATTTACGGCATGCGGAAAGAAGTTCGTTGTTAAATGTAACAATGTTATTTAGATACCTTTGACATTAAAAACGACTTACAGCAGGGGGCTGTGATTTCTCCGATACTGTTTAACATTTACACAAACGATCTAGTAGATTCCCTCAATCATTCCATAGCGTACGCAGACGATTTAGTGGCGTACAGATCAGGTCCAAAAATCGAAGTCATTCACATCCTTGTGCAACGTGACTTCGATCATATTAAAGCGTATTGCGACGATTGGAAATTGAAAACGAATTTTCAAAAGTCGGAAAGAATATAGTTTCGAACTCCATTGAGATGGGCTTCTAGGGATACCAGATATAACTGGCGAAATTCGGTCATCATTGGACAGCACGGACTGCCATTAGCGGTGAGAAGCGTAGTAAGATACTTTGGAATCTGGCTCGATAAGTATTTGTATTTTGATAAACTTATAGATGCTTGTCTTGCTGGGGCCAAGAAGGCTTTACCCTGAAAAGAAGACTATTTCACAGCAGTCAACTTGTCTCCAGGGTGAAGGTCATATGCTACGTGGTCCTAATCAGGTTAGTCATCGCGTATGGTTGTCCTGTGTGGTTCAATGTACCGCCGTATCAGAAGGAAAGGATTCGGGTGTTTGGAAGGCAGTGTCTTAGGACCTGTGTCGGCTTGTACAGAACACCAGAATCTGAGTACAAAAAATATTATCCCAACAAAGTCCTTTACGATGGAGATAATCTGAATAGGATTGACAATTTCCTGATTAAGGTCATCCGAAGAGGCGTTGCACGAGCAATGACCAACGATAATAGCCTGATTTTTGGGGCTTATTACCCCAATGAAATGTACCTTGAGAGTACGCTTCTATCGCATTTCTCTATATTGATGCTAAAGGGGTAATGCAAAGCAGGGATGGTACCCCGGTAATATACCACCGCCACCGCAGTGCCAAGGACAAGCGGCTCATCTACGACGGGTATGTCGCCAATGCTCAGGAGCTCCTCCGTTTTAGTCCCGCGATTGCGGACAGGGATCGGACCGATGCCGAGAAACAGTACACCGAATTCTGGTGGCTTCTAGAAGGGAAGAGGGTGGTCTCGCTTTCCTAGGTCGGTACGTTACTAAGGTAACACACACCTCTTAGTTGTAAGTTAGAATAAGGATGGTTAGGGGGATTTCGTGGAGAGACTACGTTCGTCAACATAAGGCGGCGCCGCTGAGAAGTAACGGATGCTTTATGGCATTGGTTAAATTTAGAGGATGCTTGTGCATGATGTTGACGAATGCCAGGCGCCTGAAATCGCAATTAGTATGGTGACCACTTGGTGCGAGAGGCTACGAGTGCTCACCACCCCGATTATAGTTAAGGTAGGCTAAGTATCTTAGGTAGGTTAAGTAGAATAGGGACATAGTTTTAAGTTATATAAACAATTTTAAAGTCTTCTCTTAGAATTTTCATATATTATCTATATTTCATATAGATAAGATTAATTGTAAGATAGTTTTTAAGGCCGAAAGGTAAACTTTGAATGAGATGGTAAAGTTAAGAGCGCTCGGTAAGAGCCAGTAAGCTACAATAAGTAACCAGTAATCATTGTGAAATTAGATTTAAGCCATTTTTGTCTAGAATGTAAGTAATAATGAAAGAATCAATAAAAGAGAATTTAAAAGTAAAAAAGAAGAGGTCGCGGCAATGATAGCATGTTTTCTGCATAAGAATTTCATATGAAATGAAGTCAAAAAACTTACAGGCATCTTTCCAGTGATTTTTTTTTATTCCTACCAGCAACAACAGCGTTTTTAAACATTAAATTTGTGTTGCTATTATCCCATCTACCCTCTCTCAGTATCGTTTCCCAAGGTGATAGTTACTCGGTCTTAACAGACTTTTAGAAAAGACAACCCCACAATGGAATCATCAGCCACAACATAAAGCAAATTGCGTCGCATAGTCATAATCAGCTTAAAAATATTAACACGTGTTGCATCTAATTTTGTGTTAAAGCTATCTTTAAAATGAGTCTCAGAAGAAAGAAGAAAAACCTAATTTTCTCGCTAATCTTCTTCTATTCTCTTGAGAGAATACATCCACAATACCCTTAAGGTCAATCTTACTACGTATGTACATACTTTCATCCTTTGGAGCTCATTTAGTCTAATGTCAATTACACGGAAAATTAACCCCATGGCCTTCACCTAATCACTTTCATTACCACACCTTTTGTCCATAATAGGGTAGTGAAATGAAAATGAATTGTAAGCATTCCCTCTCCATTTATAGCCAAAGCCTAGTACAATCCAGTTGGGTCCAACATCCTACCAGTTTTCGCACATAGATCTTTATCCTTTATAATCCGCTCCAGTGCCAAAGACATACACTTTCTGACTTTAATTCTGCTCGCCACAGTGTCCCAAGTGATGGGGAAGCCATTTGGCTTTTGATCCAAAATCGATTTTATTATCAACACCCCGACCACTCAACACCATCGTTTTCGTTTGCCCTGTCGATGATAACATTACCTGAGTCATCATTATAATCCTTTTGCCCGAATGAGCCACAAATTTACTCCCAAGTTCCTGGGGCACAAGAAGTACTATACGAAGCTACCGAAGTAGCACAGAGCATACTATTCGCCAAGCTCTAAGCAGCAATGCACCAACAAAACAGAGCACCAAACGAAAAGAGTCATCGAGGCGTACTCATTCTTGGTAAAATATTTCTTTGTTTAGTGTTAATTTCACCCTAGGGCAGTAATTGTTTGGTACGGAAAAGCTTAAGAAGATTCCATCTGTCCATCGTGTGACCTGAAAATGACCACCAAAGAGCGGTTCTGGGAACCAATATAGCTGTTGTTATGTACTCCATGAAATGAACTAGTAATGATCCCATTATGAGGCATTTGAATGGCGCCACCTCTTATCCAAGAGGATTATCGCAAACCATCCGGCGATAATTTTGTGAGGTGTTCGGTTTCGATTATGAGAGAAGGTCCAACAACTCTATAACAAAGAAAGTGGAATCGTAAATAAAAAGAAAATTTGATTTAGGGATAAAATGATGTCAAAATGTGTCGGATTCGGAAAATCTGTCTATGGTATGGATTAAGGTTTTAAGTAAGAAAGGCTATGAAATTCTAGACATCCCAAAATAGGTAATATAAAAGAAAAGTTTGCAAATTCATTGAGTGGAAATTTCCTTTAAAGATTAGGCTAGGTTGAACAAGCTTTTACTTTAGACAAACAACGTCTATCGTATCTGTAATTAGCAGGCAGCAACCTTGGGCCAGTGAGCCATATTAGATTAGATTAGATTTGATTAGATTATATTTATCTCCATTTCAATATAAGCTCAGTACATTTTTCATTATGTAGATACATTTTTAAAGAAAGTATAGACGAAACTCTGGGTATTATGATGCCGAAATAAGGTAATAATAATAATAAAACACTTTGTGGTGTTATACAACCAGTATCAAGTGTATGAATAATAATAATATTAAAAGGATTTAAAACGAAAGGGGACGATGAAAAGAAGAGTGCAATTAACAGCGCAAAAATTAAGATATTAAAAGAAGAACAACTTGGAACAATGTGAAAATGTAAATAAAATATAATTTTAAGTAAATACTACGTTAAGACATAAGTTGTAGTAGTGTTTTATATCTCATATCTTCTTCATATTCTTCAAATTGAAGCTGAATCTATTTATTTTTTCTTAGTTAACTAATTTGACCTTACTAAAGATGCGTTAATTTAACGTTTCTCCAGAGTTTGTATTGTAAACAAAAATCATTGTATCTTCTTGTGGATGGATCTTCAGCATCACAACTTCTTCCAAAGAGTAACAATAATTATTATATAATATGAAAGTATTTTTTAATGCAAGTAACACACCAGAAGCGGATGCAAAATCTCAGAGGAATCTACGAAAAGCTACTACTAACGCAATTCTATCAATGCTCCGCCTAAACGAAACCGAAAGTAAAAAAGAGTAGGTGGTTCTGTCCAGAACCTTAAGGTTGTATTCACTAAATACTTTGAATTCCAGTGAACTTCTGTAGATCGTACGTACCCTTGTGGAAAGCAGATTTGCATTAACTACGTAAGGAAATCGGAAAACTTCCAAACAAGTCACTTATGACTTATTTGAGGGAAGACTGGAATATTTATAGATGAAAGTTAAAAGATTGAAAGATGCTTATTCGAATTATAAAGAGTGCTTTTTATAAGAATTTTTGGGGGATGAATTCGGATAGACCTTACCTACATTTAACTCTCTGGTTCACACTTGAGGCTCACTTCCCAGGTAAAGTGATCAGAAATAACTCACAACCAGCTTCTATCACCGAAGTTGAATGTGCGCTGAATATAACACAACAATTCGTAGTTTTTTTCTTTTGTTTTTGTGCGTTTTATTGTTACCAGATAAAACCAACTTGTGCACGCCGTGGTACCGCATTAAGCCATTATTTCGGTCGATGACTTAGCTTACTCCTACCGCTTCGATAAAATTACCAGTTTGCTTTACGATGATACTCTGAATATGTGAGTGTGCGAAGTATGTGGAACGCTTTTAGAGCTATCGTCTTAGTTTTGTATCGTAGACACAGCAGAAGTACTTATTTCGCGTTTTCTGGGACATTTCCACAGCATGGGCAGTTTGGAAAATGTTCGCGTTTCTATTTAAATAAATACTCTTTGAAACAGCCGTATCAAGACGGAGACTACATTAGATAGAAATTTGTTTGGTCATGATTTAGTTTAACCTTCATTGTCAGAGTCTTAGAGGAGGATCCTATTCGAGAAGTAGCCCTTATGGTTTTAAAGAGATACTCGGGTATTTATCGGCATTCTTGATGTCCAGGATTATAATGGCACAGTGTTTCTTAGTGCCTCCTTTCAACCGGCTGCTTTCGAGCTCTGTATTGCCGCTGTTGACTGTGACTTACAAAAACTATATTGCTGTTTCAATTGTTGGCAAAAAAACTGTATTTTTACAATAAATAATCCGCTCAAGCATTTTTGCAAACGTATCAGGCAAAAAAAGATGAAGGAGAGTTTGGGTTCCCTTTCTCTTTGTCATAGTAATAGTCGTAAGCGCTTTTATGATTTTAATGTCGATTTTCCTGGCTTTATTTTGGTCACCGTCCAGTTCCGGTAATTTTTTGTTGCGCACATTTTTATATGGTTTGTGCAATTCTTTGCGTGTATGAGGTACTCTCGTGAAGAATTTGACCAACAGGCACTGTTTGTATATAAAAAGAAAAAACTCATGTTTGTGTAACTGTAGTGTGTTGTATAAATAATAGTAGTTTGGCATTAAAAAATAAACGTTGTTATGTAATTGTTCAAAATAAATGTTTTATATAAATTTTGACTAAATTGAGAGAAAGTTTCAAACCGGCACCTTACTTTTATTGCGAGGAAATAGGGTCGCAACAGTAACGTGAATGTTAATGAATGCAAATGGAATCCATTCAGTATCATTGATTCAATTTGATAATCTTTACCCTGCAGCCCATAACTGCTATCTTCCAGCAGACTAATCAATCTGTCTCTTAAATGTTTAAGAGCATGGACAGAATGGTCGAGCTTCGTGTGCACAAATTTGCTATGCGTATGCATCTTTGCTTAAGATGCAACATACCTACCAACACGCAAGATACCGCGAGAATGCACTTAAAAATCTCAAGAGGGACAGTGCGCTTGATATTTTAATCAACAATGCTGTATAACCGAGCAAGACAAAAAGGCGTAAATTAAAGTTTTGTGGAAAAGGGCTGGTAAATAAGAGCCTGACTTCATATGCTGGGGATGATCTTTTTGCGAGAAGAAGGAGGTCTGACACATCTAGTAATTAAAGGCTTTATAATTTATTTTACTGTCGAAGTTATGTAATTGGATGATGTCCTGGATAGCAAATTTCTTTGGATAAAACATGTTGCGCCGAAAAATTTCAAGACGCTGTCGCTCTTCTGGTAATGTTAGCTAGCTTATGATACGATATGAGGCTTGTCACCGAGTGCTGGCATCGTTTTGGAAGACGATGGTCCGGCGATAACCTTACTAGGCACACAAAGGCGATTTTTCCAGATCCAGAATCTGCCTTATAATTTGGGTTTTTAGGAGTGTAACTACAGATTGCATGATTCTCCAGGATACTCACAGAAAAACACTTTCCAGGGTCAGACTTTTTCGTGTACATATAAGCTATCTTTTATTTTTCGTCAGGTATTCAGTCTTGTTGAGCTAGCCTAACAACGAAATTTTTTTTTACATTATGCAGTAGACGGTTTACATCTTTATGCAATACAAACTTAACAAGATTGCACGGATTCGGAGCCAGTAGTCTTGAAGCCATTAAAATATGTTATCTCATACTTTTTCTTCTGACGTATTCGTCATATTAATCTTTCTATTCTCTTTCTTATCATAGCCTTAGGAACGGTGCAAAGACCATTATAAGCAAACATCTAGTGATGGAAGTTATTTTCATGAAAATAGCATTGTAAGATTTTAAAATTTTTCTCATAAGTCAATCAATGTAAAGAATTCTCTCTGCTATTTTCCTCAACAAGACGTATCCGTTTGTTCCATTAAAGGAACTTGATATCAAAAAAAAAAAAAAAAAAAAAAAAAGAGGAGATTCTAAAAACAATTCCTTGGCCAAATAGCTTTAACACAAATTGTCAGCAAGTTTTCTAAAGCGACAACACCTTCTAAGTATTCGCAACTGAGGCCATCCAATGTTATTGGCACGACTTTAATGAAACGTTTCCAGCACATCAAACCAAAAGTGAAATTTTGCTCTTAATTTATTTGACGGATACAAAAAAGAATTTCACTTAAATAAAAAAGAAAACCTGAAACACCCAGTTCCCGTTCCAACCCTTATCCGAAGTTTTCCATTCAATGCCTCATTCTGGCGCTCTAGCATCCAAGTTTTATGTTTATGAAAGTACGTGCTGTCATGTAAATTTGAATTCCATCTAAGTGCCTGTCGATACACCTAGGGTATGGTGCAGACCTTAAAAATACGAACACTCGTAACCTTCCTTTGGGTAGAAAATGAGACAACTCTGAGGAACGCGAATACTCGTAACGTAAATCGTAAGTATCTGACTAAGCCCGGTATTTTACCGTTCCGTAGTGTACTGCCGATTGCGAGTATCTGCGAAGTTATTTACGAGTCCTCTATCCTCGTTCTCATTTCAGGGTTGGCGCTGTTTTTTTGTTTTTTTTTTTTTTTTTTTTTTCTTTTTTAGTTTTACCGATGTTCCTGCTAACTGAGGAGGAACAATGTTCTGAGCTAGAAAGTGGAACTAATATCCCGGAAATATACGGGATGAGACTAGTAAGAAGGGAAATAAAGTTAATTTTCTAACTTATATTAGGCAGGTTCTGCGGTTAACAACTTCTTGTTGGAGAACGTGATTTATTGAACTTCAATGCAATTCCAAAAAAGTTTTGTTCACCGCGACAGCAGGACTAGATCCCAATCGGTCAGGGGTTGGAGCTAGGGTGTGATGCGTGCTACAAGCAACAAATTGTGAAATTACTTCAATCAGCCGTACCCCGGTTTGTTTTTATTTTGCTCAACTGACGGAGGGAGGCTTGTCATATGTACTTTTTGTAGCGCGTGAGATATTTCCAAGGACTTTCATTGTTGCCGCGCTGTTCAGATGATGGTGGATGGTAGTTGGGTGTTATATTTCGCTTGTCTTTTAATGAAAAGACTTTCCTACGAGACTGAATGGAGGTCCCGACCGAACATTGAGAGTAGATATTGTGTATGCAGTACAGATAAATGCAGGATATTTTGTATGGGACTTCTCGTGTTTTTCATGTCACTGTCGCAATCGTTCATTTTCAGAGGCGGAAAACAACGCAATACCCGCCAATGTATGTAGGTACATCTGTTTGTACTCGTAGGTTATCAGTGGAAGAAAATTGGTATTCTTATGATAAATGGGTTGCTCAACATGGTATTGATGTCAATATCGCGGTTGATTGATTGTGAATTCATGTCACGTTAATCGTTCAATTATAAATCTATTTTACAGCGAATTGGTAAACGAGAATGGGAAAACGAAAATATTCGAGACAATCGACGAATAAATTCGTAAGGATACAAGGATTCTTTAAAAAATATTTCATACGTACATTGCTCCGGGTAGTTAAAGGAAACACATCGTCGTTTGTCTGATAATCATGTGACAATTCCATCAGCGTTTTGTAGGTTAAGCGTCATTTGTACTTAAACTGCAATACACGGAGTTTCATGCGAATGCGTGGTGTCATTAAGAGCACGTTTTTAATGAGAAATAAATTGATAAAAGTGGCGTTATGCTATGCAAAGCATTTGGTATGACTATTAGTGGTGATGGGTTAAGGTGCGGAAAATATTTCCTGTTTGCATGGTAGAGCATAGTGAGATAGACGATGTTGTATACATTCGTATATCGTTGAAATTCACTTGGTTAAAACTGAACTCTTCTCTGAAAGTGCATTGGAATGGAAAAGATACGAGATTCGTAGAGGCCAACGAAATAAATAGTTAAATTAAAATTATCTTTTGATGTACCTTTTGGGGAAGGAGTTTCTTTTTTGTACACAAATATGCCGCAATTTATCAGATTAACGCAAGGATAAGCATTCTTTTTTATCATGACAAATTAAGATTTGTGTGTATTGCAAAGGGTTCAAAGACAAGCGATACATAGATGTCAACTGGATCTTTTATAACGTGTGCCTTTTTTCAGTGATTTGTTTTTTAAATTGGCGATAATTTTTCCAGAGACAGCCTATTTTACAGCTGACATTTGACAGATGATTGCACTATGAATAATTTAGATTTTCGCCAGAACAAGGTTTGCAAATTGTGGAAATTTATTTCGTAAATCGTTGTTCACATGGCTGGATATTGTATCATTTATATCCACCACAATTAAGTGCTTAGCAAAATTGAAGTGCTCCGTTACAATGACAGAACACGTGTAGAGATTTACATGGACACCTGCTGAATTGCTTTATTCCAGTACCAATTTAAAAACTTGTTTAGTCGAGGGTGAATAAATACCTCCGCCAACCTTAGGGTCATGGCGCCCTGTAGGATTTGCTACATTTCAAAACTTTCCAAAACTTTCAAAACGAAAGTTGTAAAACCCTGCGACTTTAGGTTTACACCCCATCCAATATGACGCTTCCACAAGAGGGCCTTCAAAACAAATCTGAAACCAAAGTTTCAGATGCTCCTGAATCCAATTTAACAGAATTAAGCCTCTGTCGGGCTACCAGCAAGACTCCTCGAAAAACTCTCTTCTGACCATTGCCTAGCAAGTTCGTCAGTGATTTCATTTCCTGTGATCCCATTTTGATCTTTAACCCAGACTGTAGCCTTTCGAGTGCTTTCAGTCAAATCTTGCATTTTCGAACTGTCTTGGAAGTCGTAAGAGGGTTCGATAAGGTTCTACGTGCGGCTTGGAAGACAGAGGCAAATTCTTCTAACGAGGAGTGACATCTAACATTGTTACCACTCCTGGGCACAGTTAAAGTCGACTTCCTATTTTTGCAGCAAATGGTGTCATTGTATTACAATGCATGCCAAAATAAAGATTACTTTGGACCTAAGGATCGAGTCCTTAGGAGTCCTTAATGCAGCCGACTGCAGACTGTTCTTTGAAAATCGGAAAAAGCAACAGTGATGTCTTTTTGTGAGAGAATAATCCACCAGACAACCGACGAATAGGATATAATTGGGCTTATTACGGCCATACAGATACAGAAGACCTTTGGTGACAAGCCTCATTACTTGCCAACAACTCATTTGCACTACCGGTAGGCAAACCATCACCTATGAGGCGTAAAATATTTATTCCAGGGAAATTTGTTATCCAGCAGGACATTCAAATACTTAGCTTCCTTGGAGAATTAAACAGTGATGCCTTTTAACATAAGATGAGCCAGGCCAGTCAAGGCAATTCAAATTTTGCACCTGAGACAGAGAACTTATTCGCAAAGCAGAAACTCGACCATTTTTTTCCATACCTTTCAATATGAACAAAGTCAGATTTATAGGTCTGAAGCTCTTGGTGAGCGTATATTCCTGTTTTTCGATTTCGAGGTTTCGGTATATATGCCAGTGCCAGACTAGATTTTCTTCAGAATTACCAGCAGCTGGGCTATACTCACGAAACTTACTGTCCACTTGATATATTCGTCCATCTGAGTTACATACTCGAATAACCATCGACCATTTTCAAACTACGCATACGCCAATTGATAACAGTCATCGTCAGAGACGTCGCACAATACGCACCGAAGACGCTGTTACTGTTGTGGAGCATAATATTGAGAAGCTCCCGAACAAATAAATTCCTAATTCACAAGTTTGTCTAAAAATGTTTATTTATGAGCTTACAAGATCTACCTTGTGCAAGATCTTGACTATTTTATGTGTCGTATGTTCTTTGAGTGGCCCAACAACGAAATTGCTTTTGATTCTATTTTTCAATATAAAATTTTGTTCAGCAATGGGGATATTTTTTCGTTGAATGGCTACTCCAACAAGGACAATTGCCGCATTTAAAGCGAATCGAAATAAAAATCACTGTTTGATATGATTTATGCTCAGCTGGGGTCATTGGTCAATATTTCTTCAAAAAATATGCCCAACAGAATTTTACAGTAAATCGAAGTAGCCGTAGATGCATGATTTTCGTTTTCTTATTGAATGGGGCATTAATGTAGAAGATCTTAAGTTTCATAGCGCCATAATCAATTTATAAAAGCAACTATTCGATGAGTAGACAGTTTGCGTATCGTGATAGATCTGTGAATTTACCTCCAAGATGTTGTAATTTAACACTTTAGGATAATTTTCAGTATGAATGTATATCTTCACTATTCTATGCCGTTAAAGCAGAGGCGATAAATGACTTTGAAGCTATGACTCGCAGCTATATTGCTAATACACGGTACCAGGTGCTTGAAAAGTTGTGGAAAATTCGATCTTCAAATTACTTTATATTCAAACCAGCTGCGGCGCTCATATAAACGTACATAAGCACTGGTAGCATAACATTATCCTTTCTACACTAATATCATGGACATTATCACGATTTCATGCGTTTTATTACTTTCCCTCTATCCTCGACACTGAAGTCTTTATTACGGGTGGTTCTAATAAAGGCAATGCTGGGTGGCTAGGTGACATTCTGGAAAGATGACACTCGAAGGACTGTGGAATAAGGAGCTCGCGACGGAAGATAACTAACCTAAATGCACGTTAACCCACGTGAACACCTGTCGTTGATAGTTATGCTGCCAAAACCAATAACCTGTTGAATTGGTCTCCTCTATAGGCTTGTCGAACCACTATGTCATATCACCTTATTCTCCATAGAGTGACCACACACTTTGAGAAAGAATTACTTGATTACCTTATTCTTCATAGAGTGACGACACACTTTGAGAAAGGATTACTTAAGCAAAACCATATGATAATAAGAGAAATATAATTGGAGCTAACTTAACATCTTCATTAGGAATTTGAAGTAGTACTTTCCTTCAATTTGCCTTTCCTGGCAAATCAATTACTGAGCATAAGCATTTCGGACATGCAAAACCGCCTTTCGACGTCTTTCGGCTTAAGTTCATGTGGAACCCAATTTCCTTACTTTTGAATATATCCAGCTGCTTTAAAACGTTTTGAAATGGCTGCTTGAGTGACACCCAAAGATTCTGCGAGCTCTTCTTGTGTTTGGCAACAATCTTCATAGAGTAATGCTTCCAGTTCTTCATTTTCAAACTTTTTTGGCTGCCCAGGACGTTCATCGTCTTCCAAGACAAAATCACCATTTTTAAATCGTGCAAACCACTTTTATCACGTTCGCTCAGCTAGCGTATGTTCATGACTTTCGGCAGTAGTTTTCTTCATATTAAAGTAATGAAGAAGAACTCCCCGCGAAAATACTTTTTCATTGGAATAATAACAATGAAATAATACAAGTTACGCCATCTCTTGAATGAATTAATATTTTTCAATATTATTTCAAAAACTAATTAGCACTTTTCTAATAAGGTGACTTGCGGTCACCACCTGGGTGGATTTGGGAGAAAATTGACCTTGGCTGATTAGGGTTAATAAAAGAAATAAGATTGCACTTTTATAATTTATTTAATTTAAGGCAGTTGAAATAGCACCAATCAATTATACCACATTGTCGAAAACCAATTGAATCAGAGAACAATCACCATTGCGTTCTATTGAAGAAAAAAGTTGCAAGTCATCTGCATGGAGGAGATTAACTGAAATAATAAAAAGAAAGAAATTGATTCTTTGCGATAAACCTGAAGACCTTTCTGTCGATTTTAACTCATACGATCAGACGCAACCAACCAAATGCAACCAAGAATTTCGGAATGAAACCCTAGGGATTACAGTTTTTCGAGTAGAATTGAATGATCGTCTGATTCAAAAGCTTTACTGAAATCTGTATCAATTTGATTTTTATTTTTTATCTAAAAATTAAAAATATAAGATGAAAAAAAGGCTAACTTTGTTACAGCAGGCTGACCAGAAACAAAGCCATTTTGGAGTTTAGACAGAGAGTCTGTATTTAAAAATGCTCTCAAAGAGCTTAAGAATAGCAGATAGCTTACTCTATAAACAAAATTATTCTTGGTTTCAGAATTGTGGAGAGGGACTACAGTTTCTATCCCTACCTTCATGGAAGGTAGGAAGTGGAAAGTAAAAATCAATAACATTACTTTAAAACATTGCATACAATATTATGGGGTATGAACAACATCGCAATGAGCACATAACAAACACCATAGGTGGAGGCATTACAATTTACTGTAGGTCTAATCTCCGTTGTCTAGAAACTGCTGAATCCTTGTCAACAAATCACCGCATTAAGTACAAAATAGAATAGTAATTGTGGACCGAAGTAGTATGGTAAATGTCTTTTGTCCTTTACCGTTTTTTACGGCGATAGCCGACTTTAGTACTCCATACGAACACAGAATTTTGCGCAGTGATTTAAACATCAATATGTTAATAAAACATAGTTTATCGAGACAATTTTTTGACCTAATAGCAGAAAATGCTCTTGCTATTGTAAACTTCTCCCCGACTCTGTATGCTTCAAAAGTAATTCCAAGTTTAGTGGATCACAGCGGTGTGTCAGATGTGGAAAATGTCCTTCTTTGTGCTCAAATTTCCCTTAAAAGTATATCAAACCATGATTACATTTTTCTGACTCATAGAATAAACTTTACACTTAGTTTTTTGCCCCACGCAAGAATATGAATTCAAGTTGTCAAAAGCCGTCTTTAAATTATTGAAAAATAAATATAGTGTTCATGTCGTCGATACAGGAGGATCTTGAATGCAATTTCTAAAGCTTTGGCCAATGGTAAAGTGAACGATCTGGTTCGATGTAAGTTGCCGATGAGCCGAGACACAGCTGCTACGTTGGCACTTCTACCAAAGCAAATGCAGTATACTTGCAATGAAAATGTAGTATTTTTAAAGAAAATCTTTGGTTTTTTCTTTCTCATTTTTTTATTGTTTTTAGAATATGCAGATTATAAAACATATTTCAGAAAATACTGAATAAAAAAAGAACTAGCCGAAATGAATGCCACTGATAAGCCCCGCCAAAAACTTTCTGATTATGAGAACTTCCAGTATACTCCTTCAAATTTACATTTCATCAGGCAACTGCGTTGGATCGTCTCAAAGAGCATGGTTTTGTGTCAAAAATTTCTGTAGTGGTGCCACTTTAAGTAAAAAAAAAAAATAATAATAAAAATCAATGAAACCTATTTCAATATGTACCTCAAACATTCCTCGTCAGAAAAGAGAGCCAATCTAAGACCGCTTGGATAAGTGAGATGAAAAAAGGATTTTATAAAATATTTTCAGAGAAAAAGCCTATCATCAACATCAACAACTAGTTTGCGTCTGAAGGAGATAATGCTGTTTCTGGTCCTACCGCAAGGCTCTGCTGTAACAGGAGATGGTTTAAGGAAATAAATTGGTAAATGCTAGTCATTATTTTATGGTATTTACCTTGAATTTTTGAACAAAGAAATGCAGCGCAAACGCCCACTTTTGGCAAACAGAAAGGGCGAAGTCTTTCATCACGACAACGAAACTATATATTCCTGATATTGCACAATCGGATTACCAAATATTTAGATCTCGTCACCAAGACTAAGAGCTTTTATCCACTTGATTGGATAAGCTTCCAAAACACTTTCAAATAGCTTTAACCTATGAACTGAACTACATTTCTGACTGAATAATTTTTGAAAAAAGACATGTTGTATTATTTAAAAAAAAAAAAAACGACAAATTTTAACCTCTTACGCAGAGGCGAGCGCGGATAAGCCCCGTCTGTCATGCAATTTCTGATTTTTGTCTCATCAAAACCTATCATCCATACAAGTTTGAGCGATTAGATGTGAGACTTCTTGTGTGAACGAAATCATATTTGATTTGAAATTTTCGTTAAATGTCTGATATATCACCTTGATCAACATTTATTCAAAAAATTAAAAATAGAAGTTTATTCATCAAAATCTATATCGTCCCCTTTAAAGTAATCCCCATCGACTGCAACACACTTATGCCAGCGCTTGATCCAAACTTCGAGACATTTTTTATATGTCCATCAGTGCTTCCTGCGATTTTCCATTACTTCCTTTCGCGTTTCAGCGTTCACCGTTGTAGTTTTCTTAACGCGATTGGACAGAAAGGAGTCACAGGGAGCCAAATCAGGTGAATTTGGTGGCTTTTGGATGGTATTTGTTGTATTTTTCGTCAAAAAATTACGAATAATGATGGCACTGTGCAATGGTGCGTTATCATGGTGCAAAATTCACGAGTTTTGCACACAGTTCTGGGAAATTTTCTTTCGGCGATAACGTCTGATAACGCCCAAATAATATTCTTTGTTTACTGTCTGGCCTTTTGGCAAAAATTCTTGATGCACTACACCCTTGTAATCCATGAAAACCGTAAGCATTGCGTACTTTTTTTGACAGAAAATGACGTGGTTTTTTGGGTTTTGGCTCATTTGGTGAACGCCATTAACTTGCCTGATGTCTGGATTGCATGTCGTACTCATAAACCCACGTCTTGTCTCCAGTAATGATCCTTTTGATGAATGTGGGATCGGATTCAGCCTTTAAAATCATCTCTTTTGCGACGTCAACACGGTCTCTCTTTTTTGTATGAAATTGAGGTGTTTTGGCATTAGTGTTGCTACACTACGGAAACTCAAATCAATGTCTTGGACGGATCCATATGCAATATTCAAGTCCTCCGCTATCTCTCTGATGGTTAATTTGCGGTTATTGACTAACATTTCTTTTACTTCATCAATGTTTTCGTCGTTTTTCGATGTCGATGGTCCGCCACTGTGTTCATCATCTTCAATGGACTCACGACCACTTTGGAACCGCTCGTGCCACTGGTAACTGACCGTTTTCTTTAGAGAATCGTTGCCGAAACACTAAGATTTAGTGAAAATGTAACAGATGTAACAACTTAACAAAAAAAAAAAAAAAAAAAAACAGAACTCAAATCGGAACAATGGGAGCGCCACACGATGGTTGTTCCGTTTTTTTTTTTTTTTATCAAGGTGGTATATGATAATAAATTTTCTTATACGCAAATGGTGCTCATAAGACTCTATCCATATGTTCACTTAAACAGCAGTTATTTCCATATTTTTCTTTCTCTCAAAATGAGCGATAAAATGTGTTGTCTACCAAACAGTAAAACTCTATTGCTTCTTATACCTTCAATAATTTTATTTCGCCATCCAACCACTTGGCCATTGTTGTTTCATCAAATATGTCTCAGAAAGTAATCCACAGCATAGAAATTTTGTAGTCATACGTCTTTCTGACTGCATTATCATTTTTTTTTAATTTTCTTCTTGCGTCTATTTAAATTAGATATAAACACGTTCTAAGCTCTCAGTTTCCTATTTTCCGCATCGTCAGAGTATTCAGCAGGATGTTCTTTTATCGTCCTTCCAAACATCCCAGATAGGAGACCTTAGGGCCAGCATCATATACATAGTATCCTCTTCCAATTTTGTCTTTCTAGTTGCGCGTAATATTTTCTTTGATTATTCAAATATTTACTCAAATAAATCACCGTCGTATTCGGATGGATGGAACGAAAACGTCGCCGTCTCTATACCGTATTCGTATATCTTGGAATCAACAACAAGCAAAAACCAACGCACTATGATTGGATTGAATTTATGTACCAAAGTAGGTGAAGTATCTAAGTTTGCGTATCTATCTTTATAATGATGTGTCACACAAGACGACGCCTCAAAAACAACTTCGAACAGAAAGTCCTGTTTTCGTAAACTTCTGGATACAAAAAGGAAACGTGTGTCAGATGTCTAGTGTCTCCAAAATGGAAATGATAATCAGTTGGGCGTCACCTAGTCATCGCTGTCATATAATGTAGAAGACACAATGAGGATACCGAAGATACTCGAATTTGTTGTACTTGTGTTGTATTTTTGTGTTGAATAAAATTATATTTTAAAATATGTATTCTCAGTTTCTCATCTTAAAGAGATGTGGATAATTTTGCACATTGCAAATCAGTGTGACCAGCAATATGCAACAGACATTTCTAGACATTTCTAGACAGTCAGATATCCAGAATCCCCTGTACTAGAAATTAACTTGTAAGTGGATACCGTTTGAGTATCATACATACAAGGTGGCGAAAAACTAATCATCCAACTTTGTTGATTCCCGGTGATTACTGTTCGCATTCGTGTGGAATATTTTTCTTAAGGGCTGCGATTGTCTAAGGCGTGCTGACATAAACCCGCGACTTCAAGTAGGCCCAAGGAAAGAAGTCTGGGATAGTTAAATCGGGCGATATTGCTGGCCATGCCAGATCGCCAAAAAGGGAGATTACGCGACCAGGAAACGCTTCCTTCACAGTATCTAAAATTCGCTAAAGGTCTGTCTGTTGATGCCCAATTGCATGGCCCGTTGTCTGGTTGATGTTTCTTCATTCTCAGCGACATCGCTTCAGCCCCAGCTGCGATATTTTCGGCCGAACGATAGCCAATATCGTATTGAGGTTTATATTTGTCTCTGATTTTAGCCACTCTATAGAGAAGCAGTTTCTGTTGTGTTGAACAGTAGTTATCACCTCTTAAGTAAATTTATATGAGGCAAAGCGCCTCATTATGGTATAAGTTATTTAAAGCAGAATGTCATTATGTTGATCGTCTAAGGATAAGGAACGATCAGAGAAAGGAGGAAATGTATTATTGGGTCTATAACTTAATTCGTGCGGTTTGCTAAGAGATGGTGTAACTTGTATAAATCCATTGCTGTTATTTCATTGGAACATGCCTTGGAAAGCTACTGTCATTGTATGTCATTTCAGTATATGTCATTCATTTGAAGCGTAAACAACAATAATTTTTTTTCCACTCAAATATGTCGAACTTTGTGCCTGAAAAAGTGTTTTTGCGGGGAGTTCTTCTTCACTACTGAAAACTGCTCCCGAAAGTCATCGTATTTTGGTGGAAGTTTATGGTGAACATGTGCTAGCTGAGCGAACGTGCCAAAAGTAGTTTGCACTATTTAAAAGTGGTGATTTTGGCTTGGAAGACGATGAATGACCTGGGCAGCCAAAAAAGTTTGAAGATAAAGAAATGGAAGCATTATTCTATGAAGATTGTTGCCAAACACAAGAAGAGCTCGCAGAATCTTTGGGTGTCACTCAAGCAGCCATTTCAAAGCGTTTAAAAGCAGCTGGATATATTCAAAAGCAACGAAATTTGGTTCCACATAAACTCAAGCCGAGAGACGTCGAAAGGCGGTTTTGCATGTCAGAAATGCTGCTGGAACGCTACAAAAGGAAGTCATTTTTGCATCGGATTGTTACTGGTGATGAAAAATAGATCCATTACGACAACCCCAAGCGCAAAAAATTATATGTGAAATCCGGCCAACCAGCCAAATCAACGGGAAAGCCGAATATCCATGGCGCGAAGGTAATGCTCTGTATTTGGTGGGATCAGATGGGTGTGCTGTATTATGAGCTGCTATAATCGGGTGAAACCATCAATGGACAACGCTACCGAACACAATTAATTCGTTCGAAGAGAGCAGTTGCCGAAAAACGCCCGAAATATGCGACCAGACACGAGGCAATAATTTTCCATCATGACAACGCTCGGCCCCACGTTGCTATTCCGGTTAAAAACTATTTGGAAAACAGTGGATGGGAAGTCTTACCCCACCCGCCTTCTGACTACCATTTGCTCCGGTCGATGCAGAACGCTCTCACTGAAATACGGTTCACATCAGAGCAGAATATCAAAAATTGGCTTAATTCACTCTTGGCTGCCAAGCCGGCGCAGTTCTTTTGCGATGGGATCCAAAAATTTGCCAGAAAGATAGGAAAAAGTCATGGCTTCAGATGGGCAATACTTCGAATAATACTATTGTACATGTTTTTCTTAAAAAAAAACCGCAGAAATTAAATTACATACCCAATAGCTTTCTTAAATGACAGCTTTTTAAAGGCAATATATGGAATTAAAACGAAATTGACTATTGAATCAACTAATAAACGGTTTTAAAGAAGTTCTTAAATAATTTGCCAAAGATCACATATTTTAAAAAGAAAATGTATTTATAGGCTTAGCGGACAAGCTATAATTTTTGTGAGTTTATCAATCATCAAATGACCAATGGGAATGATGTACCAATCGTGTTGATAAAAAGCCGAAAATAGTCCCATGTTCTGCAAGTATCAACTTCAATTCTATAGGAAACCCTCGATGCTCTAGGTGATAAATGAATAAAATGACCGTCTTGTGTTATTAGATAGGCTTGGAATTGATAGACAATTTGAGAACCGGCAAAATTGTTACATTTTAGTTCTTTGACATTGCACCATCTTTACTTAAAGATGGTACATCCTGTCTGAAGAGCTGTCATTAATTTATATTCAGAAAAGTGGTAGCCTTAGCGTTTTGTAGAATTTGAGGAAGCATTCAATTAGGGCCCATACTACGAACTCTGAACAAGAATACACAAGAGGGGGTTAATGGCTGTAAATTGACAACATTGAATCTAGGCGTTTGACTTTGCCAAACATTAACTGCTATTACATATGTACAAGTACAAGCATTTTAAACTGACCCTCAGGTAAAATTTCTGGACATATTAAAAACTCAACAGTGGGTAAAGAGATGCTTAATGAAGGCGAACGTAGCTAAACCAGAAGTGGTTGTGGTTCCTAAAACCCCAATTGAGTTTACACTTCATGTTGACGGAAGATGAAGAAGTTTAGCTAAATTGCGCTTTTAGGTGTCAGGGCTTAGCTTATGATCTTAAAACGGATCCGGATTCTAACATCTCATTATTTTCCAACCACACATGGATATGTTGCTGAGCATCATTTTGCATGATTGACACATTCTGTCACGTAACAATAATTTAAGTGTTATTTATTGTAGTTGCCGATAGGATTTTCTTTTGTAATGAGAAAATCTATAATTCTCCATCAATATGGAAAAAAAAGATAAGAAATTAATAAGAAAATTGATTATCACTATTAATTGTGACTTAAGCGCTAAAAGTTTGATAAGTTGCATATCAAGTGTGTGTATTTTTAAACGTGAAAAGTTTGATTGGAAGCTTTCCATCGATTCAAGTGTTAAGTTTGTTTTCAAGAGTTAGAAACGTGATTACATCTAACTTGGATTATTGGTAAAAAAAATAGTAAAGATGCCTGTAAGCTACGTATAAAATTAATTAACAAATAAGCTATAAATGTAAGTACTCACTAAATTCATAAATTGTTAAAAAATTAAAATCAAAATAAGTTTTTAAAGAAGTTAGTTAAGTTATTAACTTGGAAGAACTAGACAACTACAAAACAATATAAAAAATAGAGAATCTAATGGATGAGGAAGATTTAACAATAACAATGTGGCAAGATCGAAATCAGAATACACAAAGTGGTATACCCGATAAACAAGAAATAAAAACGATTCCAGTGGCCAATTGCGACGAGGTACTCCAAACTATGCAAATAATAATGAAAATAGGCAGGAAGAAATAGCGAAGAACCAATGGATATACCTACAAGCGAAGAAAACTTTCACAGAGGCGCCTCATACATGCTCTATTTGTGTAATAATAAATAATCAAGTTTAGGCCATTCGATTTCTTATAGACTTAGGAGCAGAGGACAGCCTAATGAATTCTGGACTATGTTAGGATAAGTGGAAGAAAAAGTTAATGTCACTCTACGCGCTCTTAATAAAACTTCTCAAACTTCGAGAATTAAATTTAGTTGACTATTACATAGATTTTTTGGAATATAAAGTTTCATAATAGATTTTTTGGGCTTATAGCAAATAATATTCTATGTTGTCTTAATGCTTAGATAAGATATTGTGCTTACTACGAATAATTTAGATATAAAACCGCAATGCATATGAGGATAACGAAGTCCAAATGTTAAGAATGAAATCAAGAAATGAAATATTTTACAACTCATACTAGACGATCACCTTAATCCCGAAGAAAATATTTTGTTACATAAACTCATTAAACAAAACAAAAGTGCCTTAAAGACAATGATGATCTCACGTTCACAAGTAAAGTAAGACACAGAATCTTAACCAAATATGACTTAGCCCGAAATTCACTGAAAAGAAGTAGACTTACAAATTCACGAAATGCTATGCCAAGTAGTATTAAAAGGAGTCAAATAGCGCTAACAACACTTCTACAACGTAAATGGCTTATCTTATTGCTTATCTTATTCTTATTGACTACAAAAAACTTAAACATAATAGATGACAAGTTTCATATACCCAATGTGGAAGACATTTTTGATAAACTGGGAAAACGCGTTTATTTTTCAAAGCCAGATCTGGCTTCAGATTGAAATAGATGAAAGGGATCTGCACAACAACGGTAACAGGTTCATATGATTTTAACCGAATGCCGGCAACATTTCAGCAAATGATATAAAAAGTATTAAAGCAGTACATAAACAAGATATGTACGGTGTACTAAGACGACGTATGAGTCTTTTCCTCAAGCTTAAGAGGGCACTTTAATTCATTAAATTGAAACCACGAGGACTGTAAGATGCCAACCTAAAAATTCAACTTCAAAAATGTGAATTTCTAAAGAAAGACACCGGTTTATTCGGCCATATCATTTTTGAAGAAGGTATACAACCAAATCCTAGCAAGGCATCACCAATTAAAACCTTCCTCAGTACAACCAGTTATAATAGACATTTTATAAGGGACTACTCACGAATCACATATTCAGTAATTAAATATTCAAAGAAAAATGCATGAATAGATCTAAATGATAAACATTATGTCAATGCGTTTAATAAACTGAACCCTAACTCAACAATTGAAGCAGTTCTAAAGTGCTTTTAGTGCAGAGCAATCATATCATATCGTACTACAGCACAAATCAGTACTTAACGATAGAAAAGGAGTTACTAGCTATAGTGGCATTCACAAAATATTTTCGACCTTATTTTTTCGGTCGAAAGTTTGTAATGAAACAGATCATAGGCCGTTAGTTTGGTTAGACTCTTTGAAGGACTCGAATTTAAAACTACAAAGATGGAAGATAATGCTCAAAGAATTCGATTATATTATAGAATATGGGAAAGGAATTAGGAAAGGAATAAGCAGATTGTCAGTCGAAAATGAAAGAGAAGTAAACAGTAATGAAGAAGAACTTGTCAATAGTGAAGGAAATGATAAAAATATTGATAAGTCGAAGCTATGACAAACCAATTGGAAGGTCGAACTATTGATAACAATGATCAATCAGCAGCAGAAGATGATCAGAATTACATTCCTTTTATTGAAAAACCAATCAACATTTACAAGATCATACAGAAAATTGTCTAAGCTACTAACAAATGTAATCTGTTAGACATTATGAAAAGAGTGTTACTCGATAAGGGTACCATAGCAGTCTACCGCGAAGATATGTGAAATTCCAAAACTTTTATGTAAAATACTTTTCGTGTAACAAAAGCTTAACAAACATAAAAGACTTGAATGTCAATATCTTAAAGAAAACAATATTGCATTTCTAAAAATCGGCAACGTAGATATAGAAAGCCTTCATTTGACATTGAACGAATACCTCAGAATAACAAAAACAGAAAAATATACTTCAGATCTAGGAGAAAAAAATCGTTAAAGTTCTACCTATCCATTCAACAACAAATATGAAACCCATCGATTCTATAAACAAAAATTTTACCACAAAAGATATTGGAGCACTATTATATAAATTTTATGAGGACAAGATAAGAAGAATAGATCATATAGAATATAAAATAGAAATAGAGACTCTTTAGTTGGCCAATGCGAAAACATAGTTGCGAATAGATTTATAGGCAAAACTAACTCGAAAACTAACAGAAAACTAAATAAGTTTTGAACATTTTAGATAAGTCAACTAAAAGCTATCATCAGTAGCAATTAAAACGAAAGTACAAATATAATCTCTTTTATTTCATAGTCATTCCAGGAAATCATAGGCATAATAATGGTCCTAATTATTTAGCCTGTCATTATATATACTTCGCCCTTGTTAGACCTTATCTGGAACACGCACTTTTGATTTAGAATCTCCCAATCTTTTCTCTGATTCTGACCGAATTGAACGTGTTCAAAAGTGTTTCACAAGATTAATTTTTCATAGAATGCATTGGAATTTTTAGTAATCGCTAATGTCTAGACGTACTATACACGATATAATGTTTGTTAGAGACCTTCTCAGTTATTATATAAGATGCTCTATTCTATTATCAAAAATAGGATTTCATGTCCCCTTACGATCATTGAGAACACGGCATCTTCTCTTTGTTGAATACTACAGAATGAATTATGGTATTAACTAACCGCTTACTCGAACCGTCAAAGTCTTCAACCCCTTGGAAGTTTATATAAATAGAATTCAATTTAAAAATTTATTCAAAACTCCATAAATTTTTTAAATTTCATTTATGTAACACATGGGCTTAAAAGTCCTGTTTCCAATAGAGGGCACCACTTGAATTAAATTCATATCATTTTCATTTAGTACCAATCTTCAAAAGATCAGTGTATAAATTCGACAGCTGTTGGACGATTAGTTCTCGAGATATAGCGTCGTGAATGAAGCAACTTTTGTTATTGTGAAAAAAATAATGGATTCAAAGCAATTTCGTGTGTTGATTTATCATTGCTTTTTGATGGGAAAAAATGCATCCGATGCAAAGAAATGGCTTGATAAGTATTACCCGGACTCTGCACCAGCAGAACGAACCATTTGCAAGTGGACTGAAAAATTTAAAAGTGCTCATACAAGCACCGAAGTTGATGCACGCAGTGGACGTCCAAAAGAGGCTGTTTCAAATGAAAACATCAAAAAAGTTGATCGAGATAGCTGAGGCTGTGAAGATATCAAAAGAGCGTGTTGGATATATCATACACGAATATTTGGACATGCGAAAGCTCTGTTCAAAGTGGGTACCGCGTTAACTCACAGTCGACCAAAAACAACAACGTGTTGATGATTCAGAGGAGTGTTTAAAGCTGTTCAACCGCAATAAAGCCTAATTTTTGCGTCGGTATGTGACAATGGATGAAACTTAGATCCATCACTTCACACCAGAGTCAAGTCGGCAGTCAGATGAGTAGCGAGCAGGCGACGACCCTCGTCCAAAACGACCAAAAACTCAACAGTCTGCTGGCAAGGTTATGGCATCCGTATTTTGGGATACACATGAAACAATTTTCATCGACTATCTCCAAAAGGGGAAGACTATCAACGCAATTAGATTGCGTTGTTGGAGCATTTGAAGGAAGAAATCGCAGAAAAACGGCCGCATTTGAAGAAAAAGAAAGTGCTGTTTCATCAAGACAACGCACCGTGTCACAAGTCGATGAAAACGATGGCAAAATTGAATGAATTCGGCTACGAATTGCTTCCCCACCCACCGTATTCTCCAGATTTGGCCCCCAGCGACTATTTCCTGTTCGCAGACCTCAAAAGAATGCTCGCTGGAAAGAGATTTAAGACCGATGAAGAAGTAATCGCCGAAACAGAAACCTATTTTGAGGCTAAACCGAAATCATACTACAAAACTGGTATCGAAAGATTGAAAAATTATTTCAATCAGTGTATCGCCCTCGACGGCAACTATATTGATAAATAAAGTTGAATTTTGCAAAAATTTTGTGTTTTACCATAAAAATTTTCAGCCCATGTGTTATGTATATTTTGTTTTCTGAAATTTGTTAGCACTTAAGTGACTTGTAGATGTTTATATAAATAAATTAATAAATAAATAAACAAATAAATAATTAAAATAACTCCAATATACAGGAACAATTGTTACTTAATACAGAAATTACAAGCGAAACTTATCGTTAATAACTACGTCAGATTGATTTACAGGAATATATCAGGATAACTAATGTTATCGAAGCTAGTATTGTATAAAAGCTTTCTAACTAAGTAATGCTGACGTAAATTCAGAGTTGTTATAGAGGGAACTTTATCAATTACGAGAAAATATAAACACAATTATACCAAGACGACGAAAGAGAGGACCCATTAACAAATGGGAGAATTCATTGAAATGTTTGGCTGGTGTTATGAACAATGAAAATACGGATAAGACATACGCACAACTAAATAATTTAGATGAAAGTTCAAAGCAAATAATAGCCAAATTTAACAAACAACTAGCTTCGGGTGATAAAATAAAGAATCACCTATACCATATGAATAGCAATCGATTAAGCGAATTTGTATAAGACGTACGAGGGCTGGTTTATGAATACCCGGACTAGAAATGACAACTAAACTTTTTTAGGTTTTAAGAATTTATTTTTCAACATAATCCCAATAGTACGACTTTTGTTGGCCTGCAAATAACTCCTCCGTGCGTTAACGTAATGGAAGAGCACTTTTTTCTACGCCAAATGTGGTCACTTTTTCTTTAAATCGGCGTTTAATCGGCCTAATTAATCGACGTAGTATGCTGTTGTGATTGATTTTCCCTTCTAGAAAAAGTCAACGTGGACCACACTTCGAGCATTCCAAAAAACGGTGTCCATCACCTTTCTGGCCGAAAGTATGATTTTCGACTTCTTTGGAGCACGTTCACCAGGTAAAACCCATTGCTTCGATAGTGCTTTCAATTAAACAGGACCAAGCACGTCTTTGAATTGGTATCACGACTGCGCTTGTTCTCCGTTGTGGCAAACACGGCATCGTGCCATCGTGCGGACAGCTTTTTTCATGCCCAAAATCTCGTCCAGGATATAACTAACGCGTTCAGTTGAGATGCGTGCTATCTTAAAGGAGATTTAACTACATTTTTTTTTTTTTTTATAATACCGCGCGCGAATCAAGGGAATATGAATACCCTTTTACTGGCTTTTCTCCAGGGCGAGAGCAGGTGGTGTAGTAGTTTGAATCCCAGGTGTGTTTGGTTTCGATATTTTTTCCAGAGGTGGTTGTCAAACTGGACGGGCCGAACCAACCAGTGCATCCTCAACCAATGGGTCTTAGTACGTGCTAGTTGTTAGTTTTTTACATTTAGCCCAACCAGCAATCACTCCAACATCAGTGTTATGCCTTCATGTCAGAGTTGACGCCGACGGGAATTACATATATCTACATACAAATTCTATGAAAAGAAGAAGACTTTTTCAAAGAATTGCCTCGCACGAGATTTGAACCCGCAACCTTCTGCTTAAGGAGTCTGTGTATATACCACTACAAAACGGCAACCCCTAACCACAAAAAACGAGTTAATATCATATGCGATAATTGTTTCAAAAAGAGGGGGGAGGCTATATCCAGATTTGACAACCTCAACATTTTCCCACTACAGACAGTAAGTTCGCTGCATGATCGGTACATTCTCTCACGTAGCAATAATTTGAGTTTTGTTTTTTTCTTTTATTTTACAATGAGAAAATGTATCTTAGTTTAGTTTTAAATAAACTCTTGATCAACACGGACAACTGGTTATCATTGCTATATATAGGGTTTTCTAATAACGACTTGACAACTTTTTTTTAAATAAAAGGCAAACCATTTGAGATATTTCAAAAACTTTATTATTGGCTTGAAGTACAATCAAAACATATATGAATGGAACTCGACTTCGATCATATGTCCACCGCGGGCACGTTTGCAGTGGTCGATTCGTTGGACCCAATTTTCAACGACTCGGCCACACATTTCGGCCGAAACGGCCGCTATTTCGCGTTCAATGTTGGCTCTGAGCTCTTCCAACGTCGTCGGCGTGCTGGAATAAGCCAATGACTTTACGTAGCCCCACAGAAAATAGTCAAGCGGCGTTAAATCGTACGAACGAGGCGGCCAATCGATTGTAGCGTGTGCTGTGTGGCTTGTGGCACCATCCTGTCGAAACCACATGTACTCCAAGTCCATACCTTCCAATTCTGGCCAAAAATAATCGGTGATCATGGCGCGATAACGCTGACCATTCAAAGTAACGTGACGATCGTTGTCGTTGACGAAAAAATATGGCCCAATAACACCGCCGGCATGCAAATCGCACCAAACAGCTATTTTTTGTGGATGAAGTGGTGATTCACGGAGCACATGTGGGTCTTAACCCGACCAATAACGTATATTTTGCTTATTGACGAACCCATTGAGCCAAAAATGAGTTTCGTCACTGAAGATGATTTTGCGATGAAATTCATCATCTTGGCGCATCTTCTCCAGAACTCAATCGGAGAACGTACGTCGCTTCAAATGGTCCATCGGCTTCAATTCGTAAGTCAGCTTGATCTTGTATGGGTGTAAGCCAAGATCCTTACGCAAAATACGCCATGATGTGGTCTAATCGATACCCAATTCTTGAGAACGGACGTCTGAACGGCAGCGATATTTTCAACACTTCGACCAACTCGTTGTCTCACTGACACACAACGAATATGTAGACTCAAATTTTTGCACTAAACTTGTTATTGCCTGTCTACTAGGGCGAGAATAACGACCTAAAATTGGAGTTAACGTTCTTAAAGTTGCAGTCACCGACTCCGAATTATAATTTGCAGACGTTGCTCGTTAGTATACTTTACCATGATGAAAATGTTGAGTTTACTGAATAAATTGACAGTGACAGTTTGATGATTAGTAAAAGAGTGCGTTCACAAATTAAAAATCGTCAAGTCCCTATTGGAAAACCCTTTACAAACTAATCGTGAATAACTGAATGTAATGCCGAAATTAGATATTTTATTTATATTGCTGGAGTAGTAGCTAATTATTTCTCATGTGATAAGCATGTCTTTTTTCCGACCATCTAGGATATTCTAAATTGCCGTGTCATCGATCAGACAAAGCATACAATAGTTGATTCAAAGCTAATATTTGATTTGTAGCCGTCTTAGAATTCTTAAATATATTCTTATCTGAAAAAAAAAAAAAATCAACGCTTCTGTCGTTTCATCCTGTTAAGAGTTTGCTTTCGGTAATCGAATTACCGGGATTAAGACACATGGCGACTCTTACTTCAATATGGCAAATACTTCTCTTAGGTGACATGCCAAATCAAATGTGATTGTCAATTTTTCCGCTGCTAAAGACCAATAGATTGCGAACACGTTGATTTTAAGTGCTACTGAATGCTTTTGACAATTTCGTCGTTACAGCACTGATGACAAAAATGGCTTTAAATCAGTATAAAGCTGATGAACTTACGTCGGTTGTGTGTCAATTTATTGTACAATATTAATGTCACCTTAAAGTTATTCACTTTTTTTCGTTTGAATAATGTTTAAGTGGCAACCGACAAGATGTAACTATTGCTCTTCAATCTTGGGCATTTGACAGCATTTTTATACTGGCCCCATACAGAAAGAGATGAAGTATTGCTTTGCATTTTTGGCGACATCAAATGTGTTCTAATTAACATGTTACAAATATGTTACAAATGTTCATTGTAACACATATAACATAGGTATATACCAAAAGTGGAAAGTTCTCGGTTTCGGCGATGTAGATAGCATAGAAGATAATATTATAACTTAAGGTTTACCTACATGGTATTCAGGTGTGCAAAAATCACATCCTCGATAAGGAAATGAAGGGTGTTTCCTTTCGTCTACTAACGGAAAGTCAAGCAGCCATAAAAGCATTAGTTTCTAACATAGCTCCAAATCAGTCATGCTAAATATACTACTAAAAGATTTCTTCTATAAAAACAAAGTAAAATGTATGTGGGTGCCTGGTCATAAAGGTATTGTTTAAAGTGGAATAGCCGACGAACTGGCTAAAAAAGGTTCAGCTGGTTCTTTCGTTGGCCCTAAGCCGTTCTGTAATATTCAAAGTTCACAAAGTAACTCAGCAATTGAGCAAAGAGTTGAGAGAACAAAATATTTTTATCCCATTGAGAAAAATTCGTATGGCTTCGCCAGGCTTAAAGAGCCATGAAACCCTTCCACAATAAATCTAAAGAATCCCTACAACTTAAAAGAAATGATATCAGAAGTCTCTGGATTTTTAAACGCCACTACCACCTTCGATATCACCTACACAAAATAGGTCTTATTCAGGAAACTGAATGTTATCTTTCCATGGAAGACGACAAAACTGCGGAATACATTTTATGTGAATGCTTGACTCTAAGTGCCTAAAGGAGACGATACTTTTTTAGAGAAATTTCAATCCCTGGAAACATTTTCAAAATCTCCACCATAGAGATTCTCAAAAGAGTTGACCCTCTTTGGTTTCTTAATACTGATTTTGAAGTGCAAAAGATCTCTTAGTTCGCTGTGCCCCCGCATATGTAAAAAGTTTCATTTAATAGTAGACGACAGCATTATGCCTAGGAGCCAGTAAAATTCACTATGTTCATGGAGATAACAGACTCAACTAGAAGCGGAGACTTGGCCATTAGCATTTATTTTGTGAATATCAGACTTGAAACGGTCTAAATTTCTAAAGTTTTCATAATCCTTTCCAAACATTGTAAAATGCCTTTGAAAGCGCTCTAGATAGACTAATGAAGGCTTAAGCTTATTAGTGAAATACACCATCAAATTAGAAGTGGACCAAACTGACGGTCATTTAATAATTTTCGTGTCTGAAGATATTTCATAAGCTGAGAGTGACGACGGGGAAGGCACATTCTGAAATGCAACAGCTGACCTTAAATCCGTTCTGGCGCGATACAACTCACTTTTGTAAGATAAACTCTTCACAACGCAGGTCGGTTTATGCCTTTTCCTATATTCTTATACTATTCATCGAATGTGATTATGCAGGTATAATGAAAAATTACGAACTTTTTTTAAAGAAAGTCGGCTTAAATTGACTATACGGTTCTTTTAGGATTTTTCCCTCAAACTGTGTCGTCATAATATGGGTCCAAGACAGGTAAAAAAATTCCTCAAGGCTGAGACCCCGAAAAGAGGGTGGGTAAGGTATTATTTTTCACAGCAAAAATTTCAGGACACGTCTTTACAGAATTGTCTTCCACGGATATTGAAGTCATCCGTACAGCGCACCAAAGAGATCACATTGGGATTGCGTTTGGAGGCTAGATCGCTACATACATTAGCAGGAAAACACGAATGTGAATAGACTTTATCCAGGAACACTCAGAATAGAATAATCCGAGAGATCTGGCATCGGATCCGTGATTGGGCTTTAAATCAACTGGAAGCTTACCCAGTTTTTAACCATACAATTTTGTATAGTTATGAGGCACATTTCTAGTTCAACGGCTACGTTTTCATGCAATGGAGTCATTTCAAGATATATACCCAACGTTTGGTCACCATTTGGCTGTTTTTTGTGGCACTTCATGAAATCACTATTTTATACCGATAAATAAGCAATTAAAGTTTTGGATCAAAACATTGTTCGAATAATATGCAATCTATATACGTCTATAGTTGCCCGAAAAAGTAGTCGATATTTGGACCTCTACAATGCGCTTTGTATAAGGCAGCCGTAAGCATATGCTAGGTAGGTATGCATTTGCAAAAATTATTTTTTAATATTTAATGACATGAAATAATCTTTTGATAAATTTATTAAGTCATCATCGATTTAATTTATTTCTGATTCATTTAAACAAAACAGTCTAAACCTCTTAAAAAGACACACTTTATATAGTATGCATCTGCCTGTGTAAAGTTATGTGTATGCCTCGCAAAGCCGACATACGCCTATACGAGAATGTATCTATGATAATAACTTGTAAAATATTGTAGCCTACTCCTTGACTCTGGTCACACTACTCGATTCAGCTGTACTCGTGCCATAATATACAATATGTCATCCTCTATCTCCTGTTCTGTCGGCATTGATGCTCTGCTTATGGAATAAATTAAATGGCACATTCATTTAAATTTGCTTTCCTTGCTCGCACTACTCCCAATACAATCCAATCTAAGAGGATTCAACGGTTGAGGGTAGTTGTATCCGTACCCACTTGCATCTGTCATCTGTAGACATATAGTCAGAGCCAAACTATTGGAATGGGAATTGGGCGTGAATGCGTGCTATAATTGTTATGAAACATTCATTCGGATTACTGATGTATCTTAGGTGATTTATGTTCGGCGAAATTGAATTCCACCCACTGATGTCATATCCATTGTATACTCACTGCTCCTACAAAGACACTTTCTTGTCTAGAACGACTCTACTGAACTGAACGGCTGAACCTCACGGTGAAAGATAACCCTGTAGGGAAGCTATTTTCGGAGCACAAGCAAACATACGAGTATAGTGCTTTTTGGAGTAAAAATAAGAGACATTTAAGCAATTTAAAGAATTCCCTATATTGGCAAAGGGATTAGACACAATTTACTCTAGCAACAACCATTAGAGGCAACAATCAGGATGGAGGCAACTTTTCATTTTAACTGACTCTCAAAGTAGGATAACGGGTAAATAATTGACTAATCTTTAATTTAGAAATCGCAATTAAAACTTTATCTTTTGTGTAAGCAAGCGGACCTAGCATGAGTGCGTTCAACTTTTCCGTGTTAATCTATTCAAATATCGAGTATAGTCCTACTATTGATTCAACACTGAAATGAATAGTGCGTTTCATTAAAACTTATTGAAGGCATTAGTGTTGAGATAATAAGATTGTAATTCTTTCAGAAGATGCTTTTGCGTCAAGTAGCAACTGTAATGGGAAAGTCATTCTCGTCATTAATTTATTACTTTTTTTTTATTTGATTTCGTTTTTCTTTAGAGTTTTATGTGGTTAGACCAGCTCAGTTAATGAGATAAATTAATTTGAATTGGGTGGATTCTGGGATGAAGGATTCAAATGGGTTTTCCAGACCAAAGTGTGAGTATATATGTCTGGGAAAAAGTTTTATCTTATACATAATCCAGCAGTGCGGTAGACATACATACGTACTCAAATGTTATTATTATTCCATGTACTTCGTAGAAAGTAAAACGTAGTAGTGATGCGTGAATCAAATTAATTAGAGAGTTCTGTTAACAATCTTTGAATCTTATCCTTCAGAGGAAAAAACAATTATAGATGTCTTCCAGACATTTTTTTCCAAATTCAAAGTTAATTTCAGGGTCAACTTATTAGTCCACTTTTTTAATAACCAAGAAAGCTGCTGGGGCAACAGGATTATGAAATCTCGCGACAAGGCAGCTTTCTTTTCATATCCATAAGAGGATAACGAGCTTTCACTGAGCGTTTTTTTTTGTCTTTTTCACATGCATTCAAAACTGTCAGTCTATCGTTAATCTGGAAGTCAGTCATTGTGATTTGGCTACCCTTTGTCTTACACTGAGGATATACATATAATTCTGATGGTTCTAAATGGCTTTGATTCAATAAAGTCTTTTAGTTTTGTTACTTTATTGCCCAGTTAAATTCTGCAATTCTGCACACTTTTGTACATTTAGTACTGGGTAAAGTTAAGCTCCCTGTAAAGCTGCCTCCCTGTATTTGTGTAATTCAACATCCTATAATTTACAATAACTTTTTTGTACAAACTAGTGTTGCTTCCCAATAATGCTTCAAAATCGTTCATCCGATTAAATTATTTCATTGACAGCTTGTCCACGATTTTAACATATCCTTCAACAATTTTACCAAAAAATCTTTTTAAGAAGGAAATCGTTTCGAAAAATCTTTTGATTTTTTTAAATACGATATTATTAAATAATTAAATCAATTTTCGTTATGAGTTTGAAGATGTCAATATGGAAGGATTTGATAATATTTTTAGCCGTAAAAGTGCTCCTGAGGAAGATACACTTCTTTAAATTGTAAAATTCATTCAAACTTCTTCGTGAGACTGATTTTACATAGGTGAAATCTAAGCGCATAATATCCTGAGAGGAAATCGGCAGTCTTTGATAAAATTCCTATTTATTTGAGGATATTCCTGAAGTTTCTTTCTTAAATACATAATACATATTGGATGATTCATCGTAAGGTGTGATTTATAATGTAAAATAAAATACATAAATTTGAAAATGAACTTAAAATTTTTTATTTTTGGTTAAAAGAAAAATTCATGGCATTTATTTTTTAAAAATGATATCATGAAAATGTTGACCACGACAATGTCTGAGGTGGTCCATTTGGACGATCCAATTTCGGGTAACTCATTCGAGCATAGCGACTGGTATCTCGCATATAACACGAGTAATGTTGGCTTCCAAAGCGTCAAACATAGTTGGCTTATTCCTGAAAAACTGAGACTTTACACATCCCTATAGAAAATAATCCAAAGCTGTGATATCGCAAAACCTGAAATTAAGTGCTCATCAAAATGATTTCTTAACAAGGCCATTGTTTCATGCGCTGTATAGCTCGTAGCGCCGTCTTGTTGAAACCAGAGCTCACCGAGACTGTGTGCTTGAATTTCAGGAAGCACATAGTCCGTTAACATCGACGGTAACATTCTGATTTGCCTTATTTTTGAAGAAATATGGATCAACGATTCCACCAGCTCATAAACCACACCATATCGTTGTTTTTAATGGATCCCAAAAGGACAATTTTGTTTATTAACGTATCCATTGAGCCAAAAATGGGCTTCATCACTGAACAAAATTTCACGAAAAAACATTTTCGTTAGGTTTTTCCAGAGCCCATTTACTGAAAATATGACGCAAATTCAAATCGCTTGGCTTCAATTCTAACACAAATTGAATTTTGTACTCTTTTAGACAGAGATCATCACGTAAGTTGTTGAATACGCCACGCCAAGCTGGTGAGAACGACGACGAATCGATTCTTCACTGTCTTCGCGTACACTCTCAGCTACAGCTGTTATTGTCTCTTCACTACGTGCTGGATGTGGTCTAACCGGTCGAGTATCATCCACTAATGTAAACTGGGACTCAAATTTGCGAATGATTTTGGCAATAGTGGTTTCAGTAGGTCGACTATGCGTACCGTAAGTTCCTCGAATCACACGAAAAATATTTCTCATAGAACGCTGAATTTCGTAATAGAGCTGAACAATTTAAAGACGCTGTTGTGGTGTGAGTCTTTCCTTGATGACTTGTCAAATGATACTGAACAAAAACGACAAAGCAAAAAGCAAAAAGAGCCTATTAAAATCAAACGTCACGATGAATCACCCTATATAACATATTGACATTTTTGTGCGTTTTTATGCTGGCAGAAAAAGAAGGCTGTTATAAAGTAAAGGACACTGTGGAATATTTTGGTTAATATGCAAGCACCTTTCAGTCGAGTTTTATCTTAAAAACACAACAGTCTTTGTAACCACTGTGCTAGATTTTGAAGAAGCAATTTGTTTACACTTTTCAAATCCATAAAACGAACAACACTTAAAGTCAATTTATCCACGATGGCATCTTCTGTGCCTGTCTAGAAATATATTTGTATAGATGCGCCAAGATACTGAATTTCATCGCAAAATCATCTTCAGTGACGAAGCTCATTTTTGGCTCAATGAGTTCGTCAATAAGCAAAATATGCGTTATTGGTTGGGTGAAAACCCACATGTGCTTCATGAATCACCACTTCATCCACAAAAAATAACTGTTTGGTGCGGTTTGCATGCTGGCGGCGTTATTGGGCCATATTTTTTCGTCGATGATAACGATCGTCACGTTTTATTTTTGGCCCGAATTGGAAGATATGTGTTTGTATGACATGTGATTTCAACAAGATGGTGCCACAAGCCACACAGCACATGCTACAATCGATTTATTGAAGAGTAAGTATGGTGAGCGTGTTATCTCAAGACATGGGCCAGTCGATTGGCCACCTCGTTCGTGCAATTTAACGCTGCTTGACTATTTTCTGTGGGGCTACGTTAAGTCATAGGTTTATGCCAACACGCCGACGACGTTGGAAGAGCTCAAGGCCAACATTGAACACGAAATAGCGGTCGTTTCGGCCGAAATGTGTGGCCGAGTCGTTAAAAGTTGGGTCCGCGGTGGCCATATGAACGAAGTCGAGAAGTCGAGAAGCCAATAATAAAATTTTTGAAATATCTCAAATGGTTTTCCTTTTAATTAAAAAAAAAGTTGTCAAGTCGTTATTAGAAAACCGTATGTATTATCGTACGTTCATTTATGCCTTCAAAACTTTTTGATTTTATTTAATATTTCATCACCATATACCAAATTGGTAATCATTCAGTATACCAAACATTTGTCATTTAATAGAGGACCTCCTGTTGTCAAGTCTGCACCAAAAAGGACTAATTTCATGATTTCGTTTCGTATGGGCAAACCTAGTTATCTTTATAAGAGCTTGCCAAAAGGTAACGGGATTTGATCCATTTGATCATAAATTTTGCAAATGAGGTATGAACCCTCAATGTTCATACGTTCGTACGCTTAATAGTTAACTCCATTAGCTGTTTTGGTTTTTAGTTTTGATATTGCTATTCAAGGCACTTTCTAGACAAGTGCTTGACAGGGGGATTTGTATCATCTGCGATATTAAAGAATATGCCGAAGTAATTTATTCAACCAGCAGTAGTTACATTTCTAAAAAAATTGCAGGTTTTCTTACCTCTTTTGATCAGCAATTCTATCACACTTCTTGGTAGCAGTAGTAGTAGCGTTAATTTTTAGAGTCTGCAGAATGCTCTTACGTGCATAAAAAGAAGATCGCCATCTTTCTTTCGCTTGCTGAGGTCGTTACATAATCAATGATCATTTAGGTCATATTTCAGATGAACTTTGAATTTTTACCGCCCTCTCACCGACTTTGGCCCGATAGTACTTAGTGGCTATCGCATAGTAACCATAAATGTAGGAGAATATACAACAATATCGGCCGAGAATTGCTCTTTTTGTGAAAAATTCATGTACATCATTTAACCTTGGGGAATTTTGCAACAATGATTTAATTTTGCTATAAAACGACGGATAGTTTGGTAACACAGTTGTAATCGTTAAATTGTGTGTTTCTGGGAAGATAAGACTTATCATAGCTGAGATATACCATATGTACTTTTAACATAACACTTTCCGTGACAAAAGCAAAATGCAACATCCGAGGCAAATATGTATCTTCTAGACTTGGATTGGCTCTCAACCAATGTTTTTTACGAAAGTAAGACAGCAACAATCGATGAAACGATATCCAACAAGTACGCTAATGAGATTACTGCCTGGAATGTGATATTTGAGAGATCCATGTCAAATTGTGGGTATACCGAATTCGGAAGCTAGGTCTTGGCCTTTTTAAAGACGAGGAATCTGCGAAAAACCAACTGGACGGGCTTTGAGGTGGGGCGCGGACATACCTGTCAAAGTTCCGCCTAAGCCCAGAACAAAACAGAAGGTAGAAGTAGCAGAATCTAGATCATACCTCAAAAGAATTTTTAAGCTGACATGTCTACCCTCTTACTATATAAAGAATTTTGAGAAAATCAGAATCGACAATTTTGATTTTTCTCAGCAGCAGCTAGAATTAATGGGAATTGCAAAAAAAAAAGTCAAACCAAAAAAAAAAAAAAAAAACTATGCGAATCAAACCAAACTTAGATTTATTAGACAATGTTACCAAAAAGTATGTTGCTTCGGCTGTGAGATGAATTCAATCGTCGATAGTTTTCGCGACTAACTTTAGTTACACTAACAACGCAGTGGGTTTACTTGAATCCTCTTATCCTGTTGTGCGAGGAGCGTTGAGAGCGATGTGTATTGATTGTGTAATGTTGTTGTGATGCAACTAGGCAGTTGGTTTTTTTTTTTTACAAATATAAAAAATGTAAAATGTCACAAGACGATGGTACTAAATTAGCAAACATAGCTTGTTTTATTCCTTTTTTTTACGAAGTTAACTAAATAATGATTAAACTAAAAATAACAACAAATAATCTTAAGCTAACACTATGTAGAAATATACAGGTTCCGGTATTGATATAGACTTGTAGAGCACAACCTAAAAGCCGTTTGGAGTACAAAGAACTGTGGTCAGATCTACGGATACCAAACACGTACTGTACAAAACTGCGTATAGTGGCTGCTCGCAGAAATCCAAAAGTATAAAGACGAAAAGTAAAACAATGAAAGAAGGAAGGAAAGAATGTCAGTTACATTAAACTCAGTGAACGTCATTAAGATGCCTTGACACTTTTGCCGCATTTGAAGTGGTGTAAAGTACGCAGTTAACCACAGTTTCCGAAGATATCCATATACCCGACCAACCAATGAATATGCAAGAGCGATTGTAACCAGATAAGTAACTTTCTATAATATGTACTACCAACGCGATACCAGTAACATGTTCTATAAATTCTATTTTATTGCCTTCGTATCATGTATCGGTAAAGATGCTCAAGTCGAAACATTTGTGAGATATAAGAATTACCTGAGACTTCTAAGGATTTCAATTTAACCTGTTTACAACTGATCACTTTTGTTTTTTCGTGACTTTTGACATTTCGAGGGCAACGTACGAGTATATTCGATTATCGATTTTTTTCTTGCTGTGCTGGTACACATGTCCCGAACATATGTTCACAATTTCAAGTATATAGCATACTCAGATTTCTATTTTTTTTTTTTTTTTTTTTTTGAAAGATAGGAAGGTTGGACTTGTTTAGGTGCGCTCGGCGATTTTTTATTATTATAAAAAATGGAGCAAAGAATTTGCACAAAATTTTGTGTAAAAAATGAATTCAAGTGCTCTAAAATATTTGAAATGTTGACAGTGGCAAACAGTGAGTCTGCTTCAAGTAAGAAAAAAAATATTACAAGTGGTACAAGCTCTTCCAAGATGGCCGAGAAGATGACAATGAAGGACTCCGCTCTGGATGCCCCAGCACATTAACAAAAGATGATAACGTCGAAACTGTGAAGAAAACTGCTTTGGAAAGTCATCAAGTTACCATAAAAGAAATTGCTGAGGATGTTCGCATACCAGTCCGCTCGTGTCATACAATTTTTGCAGATGTTTTAAGCATGTGTCAGCGGAGTTTGTTCTGAAACTTCTTAATTTTTATCAGAAGAACCGTCGCATGAGCATCGCTCAGAAGCTCTTGAATGACGATTTTTGGCCAAAAACAAACCGATAATCAATTCTCAGCTACCATATTTACTGGATTTGGCCCCATGCGACTTTTCATGTTTCCAAAGCTGAATAGACCTATGAAAGGACGGATAGTTGCAACGATTGAGCTCAAGGCCATACCAAAAAGTGCTTATAAGAAGTTCTTCGAGGATTGGAAAAAGCGTTGACACAAGTGCATTTTATTTGAGGGAGATTACTTCGAAGGCGATACCATTAATATTGATAAATAAACAAATATTTTTTTACAAAAATATAAAGTAACCTTCGCCAATTTTGAAAAGGCTTAGCAACATGGAGTTAGACTTCATCGGTATAAAGTACGGCCCCAAAATTGTTATTTCCTGTGTAATTGTTTTTAGAGTATTAATGATTTCTATTTGGAATGAACTTTTGCAACGTCTCAGAGAAGAAACTATCAACTAGTTTGCCTGGCCTGTCACTAAGTCCGAAAATGTTTTTCAGTTTCTAGCAAAGAATTTTTTAGTTTACTGTATGCAAACAGCAAGGATTGTTTTGTTTTTTTTTTTTTTTTTTTTTTTTTGCAATTGTTAACACTATTCTCGAGGGCTGTGGGAAAATTGATGTTGGGATGCACCAGTTAATCATTTGGATGAAGTTGGTGATAATATGTGGCACAATAAGTTAAGCAAAGCTTATTGGAATACCGTCCTTTCCGATAGATTTGCACTTTATAGCATTTACTTGGTATCGTTTCCACTGACTACAATAAAATCTTGTTAATTTGACAGGTACACTCCGTTGACGCACAATTGGCATCTATTTCACTACACGAGAAATCTCTGCGGGACACCAATTTTACGCAACTTCCTCCAAAGATTTTTTTGGCGGGTAGGTAAATGTTAAGCTTTGAGGTATGGTAATTTTGTTTAAAAGTGTGGTATATTGGGGCTGAACAATTCCTAGCAGCCTTGTGCGCAGTAAAGTTTAAATGTGTTGGTTGGCGCTTCCACCTGCTATACAATCTGTTATGTTTTTTGAAAGGACTAACAACACCAGATGTCAATAATGGGAAGCCTTGTTTTGAATTCGAACTGTTTTGGTCGGTACAAATTGATCATATAATGCTGTCAGGATTAATTGGAAACTACTCACTTTTACATTTGCGTCATCAATTCACCGATATTCTTTCACGGAGCTGATGTTATGATAATATAAAACTCATTTAAATCTATGGATCTAAAACCTTTACAACTAAAAGAGTCAGTTTATGCCGATCGCACAAAACGACGCTATACGTGGCCAGAAAAACAGTCAAAAAACTTGTATATTTGATAATAGGACTAATTATAAATCAGAAACAATTATATGATCAAGCAGACCTGGTCAACGAATTTTATTGGGTATGTGGTATTAACAATACGCAGTCAGTAAGAATAATCAACTGCGGAAACATGACCTTTTAACAGAGAGGCACTTGAATCAATCTGCATTAAAATATGTGTGTATAGCTCGATTCAAATCAAGTGGCCAGTTAACTGCGCGGATCTCTTAAATTTGCTCTCACAAAATTTCAAATTCTTAAAATACTCCTTGTCATTTGGTTCCCAACTCCGAGTCGGACCCCTTGCCGTTCCTTTCCCATGGCTCACACTGACGGATCTGCCTCACCACACTTGTAACTCCTTCCCGTTTACTGTCTTTTTGGAGTTTTAGCATTCACAGAGAGATGGTTGTTAGGGAAAGTTTGAAGTGGATGAACTTTATTGGCTACGTAGGGGCACTACTGGTGGAAGCAAGAAATACGATGGCGTTCCCAGAAGTACCCGACCTAACAAGGAAAACACAAAAATTTATTTATTTTTCAACATAATCGCCTTTCAGCTCTATACATATTCCCAGCGATGTTCATAAAGTTTGTAACCCTTTTTATTATAAGAACTGTCTTGCTCCTCAAAATAGCCATTAACTGCCGACCACTGAACCATTTTTTCAAGTTTGGGAACAGAAAATAATCCGAGAAGGCTAAATTTGTCTTTTTGAAACAACACTTTATTTTTAACCAAATTCGACCGTTTTTGCTTAATTTCTTCACTAAAATGTTGCAATAAGTTCGCATAATTCTGGACGTTGATAGTTTTTCCTTTTTCAAGATAGTCAATCAAAATTATCCCATGCGCATCCCAAAAAAATCGACGTCTTAACCTTGCCTGCAGATGAAACGGTCATCGCCTCCTTTGGAGCCGGTTTTCCCTTTTGAATCCATTGTTTTGATTGTTCTTTTGTCTCGGGTGTAAAGTGATGGACCCATGTTTCATCCATTGTTATGAAACGGAGCAAACATTCTGCTTTGTTGCTGTGAAACATAGTAAAATTCATGATTTTTTCTGTAAATAATCTACCAAATAAGTTAACAATTTAAAGGTTAGTGAACAGAAACTGTTTTTATCGAAGATCGAATAAGGTCTGGTAGACTGGCATTTCAACTGTCAGCTATTTGGACATAGTCATTCTGCTTGCTGCACACTTTGCGGCCAGTTCAACACTCCTAGATTGTACATTGTCTCCGTCTACACTTGAGTGCGTTGAATTTTCAACGCGACAAATCCACTTTCGCACTCGTATAGTAGCAATAGTTCTTAAAGATCTTAGCAAACACAAGCCGCTGGCACAGATGGTATATCTCCCCTTTCACTGAAGAGGTGTTCTTGCTCGCTGGCAAAACCACTGGGTAAGCTTTTTCATCAATCCTGCTCTTTAGGACTCTTTCCAAACAGATGGGACACAGCATTTGTCTAGCCCGTCCCTAAAAAAGGTGATCTTCTCTTTCCTCCTACTGACCCATTGCACTTACGTCCCTTCTTTTTAAGGTCATGGAAACGCTGATAAACCGTCAGCTCATGAAAAATCTCGAAACACGAAAACATCTGAATGACCGGCAGTACAGTTTTCGTAATAACAGGTCCACAGCTGATTTGATGGCATGTCTTAAGTGGAACTTGAGAACTGGAACCAAAGCGTACACCAATCTGCGAATAGTTTCACTTGATATTTCTAAGGTATGTGACAGAGTTTGGTACCAGGCTCTTTTGTCAAAAATACATGTTTTTGGGATCGATTCAATGGATTAGAATTAATTCAAGTTGTTTTGGATGGTATTGTTTTGGTATTCACTAAATAAATGCTGGTGTGCCCCAGGGCTCCATTCTGTCTTCGATAATCTTTTTAATTTCCATCAACGATCTCTTGTCTGCTACTTCTAATCTAATAGTTTCCTTTGCTGACGACAGTACTCTCTGCTTTTCATATTCGTCCCCTGACCCACGTGACTGCTCTTCGGCTGTAGAAAGGGGAACGACAGCGTATGTTGGGGGAATTTGGGAACTACTAACAGAGTAGAATTTAATGATTCCAAAACACAATGTTGTCTGCTACCGCTAAAGCGAAGTGTGCGTCAATGACAACTTACGTTCGAATGACCATAGTGTCATCAATAACGCTGCAAATGTCCTTGAACACCAACGTAATGTCTGGTGTCTCACTTTGTTTTATCACTTTTTCCACCACCAATGCTCCATTGAAATCTACCATTTCAAACTTTTAACCCTAATACCCATCTTATGGAATGACCTGCCTAACTCTTTATTTGCTAGTCATTATAACCTTCAAACATTTAAAACCAACTTTCATCGGTACCTCTCTATCCATCCTCCCTGATTTTCCTTCGCCCGCGCTATATACAAGCATTTTAAGGGTACTCAAATCCTTAATCCTTAATCAAATTTTTCAGGCATTAGGCACTCATTTTAGATAAGCATTTCCATCCATCATTATCAACGCAGAACTTTCGGTCTAAGTTTCCAGGTTGATTACTTTCAAATAATGGGAAACTATATCTTACGATTCATTATACAAAATCAAAATCAAGAGATATTTTGGAAGTTTGTTTAATAACAAGCAGACATCTCCATTCCCAAAACTAGCTAGTTGTCCAGTGAGTGTAATCTATAACCATGTGGTTATAGTAACATGAAAAGTTTTAATCATGGTTCGATGCAGTGTGCAAATTTCACAACATAGTCACATTACAAATTGAAATTACTTTTATTTAGCTTTCACTTATCATTTCAATATGATTCGTTTGTTTTTTGATTTGCTCGAATTACATATCAAAAGAAATATCTCGTTCCGGGACTTCCTTCGATTTTGTTTCGACACAAACATCATGATGATGATTTCCAAATGAAAGGGAACCCCAGAAAAATTAGTAAGGAGGTGGAGGAATACATTTAAATTTAACCTTAATTGCAATCCTTTGTTCTGTTCTTCTCCCTCATGTAGTCGTAGTTGTATTACAGTCACGTAAAGGAAACCCTAATTCCTAAATTACATACCTACGTACGTTTAACGCTCTTTGTTGATTTTTTCCCCTCAGATGCTTTATTAGCTATGGCTTTTCTTGTCGTCAGACCGTTTTTTCATTCCTTCGAATTGGCCTAAATGTATTTTTCCTCAAATGCTCCCGACAATAAGTTGATGTTGATTTGTTGTATTATTAATAAATTTTTGTTCGTTCTATTTTTTTGTTGTTGTTGTTTTTTCTGGGTGATGAAATTCCAACACTCTGGGTCTGATTAAGAGCTTTGCGTGTGGTGTATCCATAGAAAGCGACAACTGAAGCATTTGACTGACGTAGGCTTAGATCTCGATGTCATGTTCAGTTTCCGACTATGAAATGCAAGCGATAAAAAGGAAATTAATTTGTCCACGTAAAAAAAAATAAAAAAATAAAAAATAACATCCAAAACGAGGACATTTGATTATGGACAAGTGTTGGTAAATATTTCCTTAAGTCGAGAGTCACACAATTGATTGTCACTAGCCAATATGATCAAGTTTGACACCTCATTTAGGATAGATAAAATGAGGATAATACGATTTTAATATGAATCTGGCCAAGAATTATTGCTGTTAATTGAATATCTTTTATAAGTAGAACTGAAAAGCTCTTGCAAAAGAAAGACATAAGCTGATATACTTGAGTTTTATGCTAAAGTGCGCTAGCTTAATGCAGTTTTAAAAGAGGTCTAAATGTGATTTTCTGAGCACAAGCGAATAACTGAGCATTTAATGAAATAAAATCGAATCGACTTAATCACTTCATAATGGTATCATGTCAGGCAGACTTCGAAAAGCTAGATATAATGAGAATATTTGCCACCATACCCGAGTCGATAAGTCAAGACAGCAATAAATTGATTTCGCGCCGTTTTTAAAAGCCAAGCATCTCTCGAATGTTCATATGGGGTATTTTGCGAAGACTTGGCTGTACGTCCATATATATTAACCCTTTTGTGAGGGCCAAAAAAATATCTTCATCAGAGTGACGAGGCACTCTGGTACGAGTAGGGAAGTTCTGTTGCGAACAAAGCGGGGAAGGGTGAAGTGTGGTATGCCATTGTCGACGCACGAGAATCACTCATTCTGGGTATTACTTATTTAATGCATCGTGCTTTTTGTTGACACTTGACCTCATATGTTTGTTTATTTTTTACGAGTTTAATTGTTATTTTGTAAGTTCATAATTATTTTATCTTGAATAATAATAATTCGACAGAAATACAAGCGATACTAGCAGATTCTTCAAGTAATGAAGGTGAGTTTGTTGCTTCTGATAATGAATAAGATTATATTCCTTTGATTGACGAAGGCAGATCGGAAGTTTTCGATGTTGAACCAAAACTGAAATTGAAAATTTTAGTGACTATTCCGATTTAGATGATAGTCTTGAAGGGGAATTATTGCAAAAGATGGCACTCAGTGGCAGCCTGATCCATTTCCAAGCACACTGACACACTTGACACTTGACACTTGATGTTTGTTTGTTAACCTGATGGTTTGTTAGCTGATAAAGCAGCCGCTATACGAGATATTTGGTCTACGTTCATTAAGAATTTGAATAAAAATTATGAGCCACGTGAATGTATTACCGTTGACGAACAGCTATATGTGTTCCGCGGGCGGACTAGTTTTACTAAATACATGCCATCGAAACCTGAAAAGTATGGCATAAAAATATTCTGGGCTTGTGACGCAAATAATTCATAACCCCTAAATGGAACAACATACAATCAAAAAGTTTTATCTATATAATCTATATGGTTTATATTGTCGAATTCAAAGTAATCCCCATCCAGCGTTTGATCCAATCCTCGAAACATTTTGCATACTCGGTTTTTGGTATGTCCATCAGTGCTTACTGCGATTTTTACATTACTTCTTCTCGGCTGCTGAAACGCGTTCCCCGTAGTGGTTTTTGGTCAAAAAATTACGAATAATGAAGGCACTGTGCGACTGTGCGTTATATTGGTGCAAAATCCACGAGTTTTCTACCCACAATTCTGGTCTCTTTTGGCGAATTGCGTTCAAATAATACTCTTTGTTTACTGTCCGGCCTTTGGCAAAAATTCATGATGCACTACACCGTTGTAATCCATGCAAACTGTGAGCTTTGGCTTCTTTTTTGACTGAAAACGACGTGGTTTTTTGGGTCCCGGCTCATTTGGTGAACGCCATTCACTTGTCTGATGTCTGGATTGCGTGTCGTATTCATAAGCCCACGTCTCGTCTCTAGTAATGATCCTTTTGACGAATGTGGGATCGGATTCACCCTCGCAAATCATCTCTTTTGAGACGTCAACAAGGTCTCGTTTTTGCATGAAACTAAGATTTTTTGGCACCATTTTTGCTGCTACACGACGGTAACCCAAATCATTAACCAAAATGTCTTGGACGGATCCATAGGCAATGTTCAAGTGCTCCGGTATCTCTCTGATGGTTAATTTGCGGTTATTGACCAACATTTATTTTACTTCATCAATATATTCTTCGGTTTTTCACTTTTGAACCGCTCGTGCCACTGGTAAACGATCATTTTCTTTAGAGAATCGTTTTAGAAACACTTTTACAACATTTCCAACGTTTGTGCAGCATTAAATATATTTTTTACGCAAAATATAATACAAGTTCGTTGTTGCAAATTTAAATCCATTTCGAAAATTGTAAAAAATCGCCAACACACACAGAGATCGATGTACTCTTGGCTACGTAACTCTTGCAAATGTCAAGCAATGACACTAAGATTTAGAGGGAATGTCAACAACAGATGTAGCACCTTAACAAAAGAAACACGGTGGTTATTCCTTTTTTTTTTGGATCAAGGTGGTATACTGGAATGTCATGTGATGGCAATCGTCAAACAAATTTTGGAGAAAGCACTGTATTAGTCCTGGTATCTAAATATAAATTCAGGATTTAATGTAACAACGGACAATTTTTTTACGTCTCTTCAACTGGCTTATTCTTTGAATTTGTGGAACATGACACTTATTGGAACGGTGAGAAAAATTAAACAGCCTTTAGTAGAGTAGCAACTGTTTGTTCTTACGTTCCTAAAAAGAATAAACCAATAATAATGTTGTCATCGATGCACATGTCACCAGTTATTGAAAGTAATAAAGAAACTGCTAAGCCACAAATAATTTTATATTATAATAAAACCAAAAGTGGAGTGGATAACATGGATAAGCTGTTAGGAGAATAAACCATAAAATGCAAGACGAATCGCTGGTCTTTAGCACTTTTTTACAACATCATTGACATTGCATTTTTGGATGTATATGTTATTTACATGGAGCATAATCCGCAATTTGTCTCAAGTGAAAAACGTAGAAAATTTCTAAAATCCGTGAGTCTACAACTGTGTCGTGAAAATATAGAACTAAGATCAAAAAATTCCATTGTGATTTCAAAATTACATGTTAGATCTGAAATGCAAGACATGCTTGGCCAAGAATTACATACATTCTATTCCTTCTGGATCTACAACATCTACAAGTCAAACTAGACGAGATTCTATAGGCCGTATTGCAATTGTCGGAAGTTACTTCATGTGCTGAGAACTCAAAAAGAAAAACGCGAAAAGCTTGTTATATGTACGAAAGACCAGTTTGTGATGAACATGCAGTAACTCGTCCAACATGTAACACCTACTTCGAGAGTTGTTCTAAATCTAATTCTGTATAAAGATAGAAATTGTATTTTTTTAAAATACAATAGGTACCAATATATATTTTATAAATATTTAATTTTTTTAATTCGTATTTCGAGTACATTATTACAAATACTTGCAACGTCATATAAAACACAAAGAGGCACTCGGGTACCTTGCCACTCTATTATGGGGGTAAAAAATGTGTTGGCTTCTTCAAAATATTGTGAATGGATTGACGGGGTCAACCCATAAAAAAAAAAAAACCAAATTTTTGGTTTACAAAAAGTTAACATCTCTCAAGAAACCACAGCTATTTAAAATGCGTAAAATATACTTTTTATTGTAGTTGAAAATGCAAAAGGTACCCGGGTGCCTCGTCACTCACACAAGGGTAAAGATGGTATAAACCCAAGACCTAAGACCAAATGACCATTATACCTACAATGTTTGTTCAAAAAGGAAGTAAGATATTTCACGGGGAACGTACATTTGATTACCGATTTTTTTTTTTTCAGTTTCAAGTATATAGCATACTTAGTTTGTTTTTGAAAGATAGAAAGGTAAGACGTTTATTTTAATTAATTTTAATTTTTTTAATTAATTCAAAAAATGGAGTAAAGAATTTGCATCAAATTTTGTGTAAAATGGAATTAAGTGCACTTGAAATGTTGACAGTGACATATGGTAAGTCTGCTTTAAGTAACAAAAAAATGTTTACAAGTGGTACAAGCTCTTCCAAGATGTTCGAGAAGATGCCAACGACGAACCCTACTCGGGACGCCTCAGCACATCAATAAAAGATGATAACGTCGAAGCTGTGAAGAAAATTGTTTTGAAAAATCGTCGAATTAACAAAAGAGAAGTTGCTGAGGATGATGGCATATGGGTCGGCTTTTGTCATTAAATTTTTTCGGATTGCATGAGACGTGTATCAGCGATGTTTGTTCCGAAATTTCTTAATTTTGATCAAAAAAACTGTCGCATCGTTCAGGACTTGATTTGATCAAAAGGATCATAACTAATGACGAATCATGGGTATATGCTTATGTCAATAAGGAGTATTACCTTGAAGTTATGCTCTATACATGACTCTTCCATCGCGATAATGCATCTGCTTATTCATCTTTGCTTGTGAGAGACTTTTTTGGCTAAATACAACACGACAATCTTGCCTCAGCCACCATATTCACCGGATTTGGCCCCGTTCGTCTTTTTTCTGTTCCAAAAACTGAAGAGACCTGGGAAAGACCGAGATTTGTAAGGATTGAGGAAATAGAAACAGCATCGCTGGAAGAGCTCAAGGCTATACCAAAAAGTGATTATGAGAAGTACTTCGAGGATCGGAAAAGCGTTGACACAAGTGTTTTATATCTAAGAGGGATTACTTTGAAGGGGACGAAGTAAAGTAATAGTTTTTTATAAACCCTATTCTGATTTTGCTCTATAGAAGGTGGAAGGTCTGGATTACCACTAGAAACTTTATAATCAAGACTGCCGCATTTGTATACGAAAACTGAAGTGATATCAATAGAGAAAGCAGTCGCCTCAGTTTTATCAATTCTTTTTTGGATATATGGTATGGTATATGTTAGTTGGAATTGGAAAGTTTAGATGATATGTAGCTTAGAGGAGACGCAGTCACTTACCACAAAGTGCTTAAAACGGTTATCGTCTTAACGTGGTAAATATGTATGTTTGTCAGTTGATGCTATTTAACACCTTTAGAGTCTTTTCTTTAAGGCTACCTTAAGTCTCTGCTTTTTCCCAACGTTCGAAAAAAAATTTCTGTAATATCTGTCGAGTTAGGCGAAGACTTTATAGAAAACTTGGTTAAGGCCTCATTGGAATTAAATTTTGTTATTATTAAGTTCTTTTCAATTGGGATGAGATACAAGATTTGTTGGTCCAGAACCTTGCTATAACATATTATTTTGCGACTCAGTATCCCTATTCTCTAAGTCTCACTGCGATATACGATCCAATACGTCTAAAATTCCGGCCAGGCAATACAAAGTGCAAAATATGTTTTGCTTCGGTCGGACTCTGCTAGCCAACCTAAAACTCTTCTGAGTTTTGTGGTAATGTGAACCTAATTTGAGACGGGTTATCAAACAATTGAACATTAGATCACATATTACCAAAATTGTCGCAGTATACGAACAAAGGCATACACATGTTTTAGCCCGGTTAACCTTAAGGTTATGTTTAAAATTGTGAATTACTCTTCGATACTAAGCCTCGATAGAAATAAATAATAGTTGTTTGCTCACGCATTTCAACATTTTTGCACACAATTCTTATCTATAGGATGTGGTGTACTATAATTCCTCGACTTTACAAAACATCTCTGTGTAAAAGAGGGAGGCAGTTGCAATGCTTTTTTTTTTTTTTGATTAGGTGACTGACAGTTATCTTTGTAAATGATGAAGCGTGGAAAACGTCTGGTTGCCATAATGAGATTCAGCGACGCAGGGAAGTCGGTTAACCTGAAGCTCGTCTCGTTCTTTTTCTCTGTGGGGGGTGAGTGCATATCAGGTTTATAATTGCAAATTGACCACGAATGCGAATTGTTATCAGATGTGCACTCAGATGGCTAAAGACTTTTTGTATAGTTTTCCCTCTAATGGCACAATCCACATCGTTACAAGTGCTGTTTTTCCTTTTTATAGTAACCACAGTTTTTCTTCTTTCTTTAAGCCAGTCTATCCCATCGAACTTCTTGGTTTGTAGTGATATCAAACTTGTAGCAGTTTAGGGCTTTCGTTTATTGAGCCATGTTAAGTTTTGTTATCACTTCAAAACTCGAACCTTTATGCAGGATGACAATAGGAAATGTCCGCTGCCCACAAAAGTTGTTGCCACTGAAGCATTACACTGAAGGTAACTGTCTTCAACATCATACTTGAAAGAACTGTATCGAGTCTCACTGGCCAATACCACAAAAATTTAAAAAAAAAATGTACACCTACAAAACTGTGACGAAATTGATATTAAAGGAAAAAATCAGCAAGTTGTCACTGAACGTTTGGGACCATTGAGTTGAAGTGGCCAAGACGAATTCAATAGTAAATGGAAAAAATTATGCACACATATGTAAAAGTAAATAAAAATAAAAACTTCCAAAGGATCATATGAATATTAGACTTGTCCGGTTAGTCTCTTAATTAAGCCATGTATGAAACAGAAAATGAAGCTTAGTATAACTTTCCTGGGAAAACTGGAAGCAACTTATCAGCAATAGAGCTAGTTGAAAGTGCTTGCTAACTGATTCAGGCTCACTGCATCATACGAGTCGTCATTATTAAAAAAATATCTAAAGTACGTAATAATACGAGTTTTGTTCTGAATGATAATTCATCCAAAAGGATTCAAAATGGAGCTGCTTATCTTCAAGTAATCAGCTTTACCAAGAATCAGTGCAAAATCATCGTAAATTTTCATAAATATAAAGCTTAAAAGAACTAATTTTAAAAGGTTAAAAAGGTAAGTTATAGTACATATGGTACTTTGACTTAAGATTCTTTGAATCATAAATGTAAGTTGAAAAGGATATTGGATATGAGTTGTATGAAACTCGTTTTCCTGCTTTCGTATAAGTGTTTAAAGTCTGACTTAATATTTTCTTGGCCTACCAAGAGGTCTAGTTATAATTTTTTTTTTTTTTTTCAATGTTAGAATACACATTGTTTCCTTAAATGTTTGTTATTAGCTCTATTCATGTAGTTAAGGTTTGTATATTTTAGCCTGAAGTCTTTGCAAAATCAAAAAATACTCGTGATATTGTTATATAGTTTTAACTGTGTTATTTCTAGGTATATTTTAATTTTCTTTGTTTCTCTTTGCTTGTACATTCCAAGAATGATGCATAAAATTTTGAATGCATTCACAATTGCTATTGTCTTCTCTTACTTACAAGGACATGTCATCAAGTACAAGTCGGTGAACTCTGTTTTTATTGTTTTTAACTCCATCCTACGTATGATAAGTACTCGTATACCTACACCATTTAAACTAGAATTTAAAATGAACTACCTGGATTTGTTTAATGAATAAGAGTTCTACCTTGAATGTTTTAACAATAGGGTTTCTTTTATAAAAAAAACTTTAAATGTTTATGTTTTTAAAAAAAAACATAATAGAGAAGGAAATTTTGTTCTTGTGCTTTAAGTTGCATGAAAACTATGGATTATACCAAGCTATGCTTGGGTAAGGATATTGAAGCGAGCTTCAAACAAACTTCAAAGAAGAATTGTTAATTGACAATACATGCAATAACTTCCTGGCACACGGACAACGATTTTGACATCAAAAATTGCTAAAACGGATTTTTTTTCTTGCTAAAGTCTGGTGGTTTGCCACTGAGCTCCAGAGAAGTGCGACCTGAGACTGCATTAGCATTAGTATTAGTAGTTTGTGTTAGAATAATCCAACAATTTTGCTTTATTTGACCCTAACACCCGTCTCGTTATGAATGCTCATCAGTAAAAAAAAAATTCAAGCCCAGTTTCTTGCGTACTCTAAAATATCGCGATTCTTTCCTAAGCCGTATAACTCGCTTACGGAATGTTCTGCCGAGCTTATTGGGTATGTAATTTAATTTGTGTGGTTTTTTTTCCAAAATTTGAACGTATTGCCCATCTGAAGCTATGACTTTTTCCCATCTTTCTGGCAATTTGTGGATCCCATCTCAAAAGAACTGCGCCGGCTTGGCAGCCAAGAGTGAATTAAGCCAATTTTTAATATTCTGCTCTGATGTGAACCGTATTTCAGTGAGAGCGTTCTGCATCGACCGGAACAAATGGTAGTTAGAAGGGGCAAGGTCTAGGCTATAAAGCGGGTGGGGTAAGACTTCCCATCCACTGTTTTCCAAATAGTTCTTAACCGGAATAGCAACGTGGGACCGAGCGTTGTCATGACAGAAATTTATTGCCTCGTGTCTGGTCGCATATTCCGGGCGTTTTTCGGCTACTGCTCTCTTCAAACGGATTAATTGTGTTCGGTAGCGTTGTCCACATATGATTTTTTGCGCTTGGGGTTGTCGTAATGGATCCATTTTTCATCACCAGTAACAATCCAATGCAAAAATGACTTCCTTTTGTGGCGTTCCAGCAGCTTTTCGGATATTGAAAACCGCCTCTCCACGTCTCTCGGCTTGGGTTCATGTGGAACCCAATTTTCTTGCTTTTGAATATATCCAGCTGCTTTTAAATGTTTTGAAATGGCTGCTTGAGTGACACCCAAAGATTCTGCGAGCTCTTCTTTTGGTTAGCAACAATCTTTATAGAGTAATGCTTCCAGCTCTTCACCTTTAAACTTTTTTGGCTGCCCAGGACGTTCATCGTCTTCGAAGCCAAAATCACCACCTTTAAATCGTGTTAAACACTTTTGGCACATTCGCTCAGCTAGCGCATGTTCACCATAAGCTTCCACCAAAATTCGATGACTTTCGGCAGCAGTTTTCTTCATATTAAAGTTATGAAGAAGAACTCCCCGCAAAAACACTTTTTTAGGCACAAAGTTCGACATATTTGAGTGAAAAAAAATTATTGTTGTTTACGCTTCAAATGAATGACATATACTGAAATGACGTACAATGACAGTAGCTTTCCAACGCATGTTCCAATGGAATAATACAAGTTACGCCATCTCTTAGCAAACCGCATGAACTAAGTTATAGACTCAATATTATTTCCTACTCATTATAACTTGCGAACAATTAAGACCAAAGCACGTCGGTATCTCTTTTTTCCCTCCCTTACTTGCCTTCGCTAGCTATGTGTGCAAGCATTTTATTTCATTTCCTAGAATGTGCGTAAATTATAAAAAAAAATTGAGAGATGGCACAACTTTATTTGATTAAATCCATACTATTTTCAGTTAGTACCAACCTTCAAAAGATACGTGTATAAATTTGACACCTGTCGGACGATTAGTTCTCGAGATATAGGGTTGTGAGTGAAGCAACTTTTGTTATTGTGAAAAAAATGGATTCCAAGCAATTTCGTGTGTTGACTTATCATTGCTTTTTGATGGGAAAAAATGCAGCCGATGCAAAGTAATGGCTTGATAAGTGCTACCCGGACTCTGCACCAGCCGTACGAACCATTCGCAAGTTCACTGAAAAATTTAAAAGTGGTCATACAAGCACCGAAGATGATGCACGCAGTGGACTGACAGAGGCTGTTTCAGATGAAAACATCAAAAAAGTCCACAAAATGATTACGAATGACCGTAAAGTGAAGTTGATCGAGATAGCTGAGGCTTTGAAGATATCAAAAGAGCGTGTTGAATATATCATACACGAATATTTGGACATGCGAAAGCTCTGTTCAAAGTGGGTGCCGCGTTTTCTCACAGTCGACCAAAAACAACAACGTGTTGATGATTCAGAGGAGTGTTTAAAGCTGTTCAACAGCAATAAAGCCGAATTTTTGCATCGGTATGTGACAATGGATGAAACATGGCTTCATCACTTCACACCAGAAACAAGTCGGCAGTCAGCTGAGTAGCGAGCAGGCGACGAACCTCGTCCAAAACGACCAAAACTCAACAGTCGGCTGGCAAGGTTATGGCATCCATATTTTGGGATACACATGGAATAATTTTCATCGACTATCTCCAAAAGGGACAGACTATCAACAGCGACTATAACATTGCGTTGTTGGAGCGTTTGAAGGACGAAATCGCAGAAAAACGGCCGCATTTGAAGAAAAAGAAAGTGCTGTTTCATCAAGACAATTCACCGTGTCACAAGTCGATGAAAACGATGGCAAAATTGAATGAATTCGGCTACAAATTGCTTCCCCACCCACCGTATTCTCCAGATTTGGCCCCCAGCGACTATTTTCTGTTCGCAGACCTCAAAAGAATGCTCGCCGGAAAGAGATTTAAGACCGATGAAGAAGTAATCGCCGAAACAGAGGCCTATTTTGAGTCTAAACCGAAATCGTACTACAAAACTGGTATCGAAAAATTGAAAAATCGTTTCAATCAGTGTATCGCCGTCGAAGGCAACTACATTGATACATAAAATTGAATTTATGTATCAGTTTTGTTTTTTACTATAAAACGGCACTGAGTTTTCAGTCCATTTAGCTAAAGTTCGCATTTTTGATATTGATTTCGATTTTCAACATATGTGGCTATTCCATTGGCTTCTGTGAAGGCGTCTATAGCTGAGTAACCACCGATTTCCCTTTGAGCTAAACGAACATTCACCCATGTAGTGACTCACTCAAGGGAGTAATATATCTATATATGTTATGTAGAATGTTCTTATCTGGTAGTCAAGTTATATGGTCGTCATATTCTTTGCTAATGTTTTTTTTTTATCGATTAAATTGGCAGATACCAACAGATAGTCTCTTATCTCGAGTCAGGTGGCGACATATTAATACGTTTAGAACTGGATATTCTATGGGGAGCCTCTTTTATTGTTTTGAACTTTTTATTGTCGTTATTTTTTGTCTATTTACTATATTTTAGATAAGAATTTACTTTCAGTTTTACTAAGGGATCCATTATTATGGTTTGTCTTTTTTATTGAAAATGTACAACTCCCAATGCTACTTAACTTACCTAACCCAGCTAATCTGTAATCAGAATATCAAATGTTTGTTGCCGAGGTTGGTTACTTTCTTATTGCCATAGATGTCATCAGACCTCTATTGAGTTTTTTCAATTATCATGATCGTTAACTGAAGATTATCGGGGTTAGTGCACTTTATTTTCTTTCAGGATAGGGAATACGCCGCTTAGGGTGCAATCTATTCCCAAAGCATTTTTGTATTTTAATACATCCAAGATGCGGTAGCTCTTCAATTGATAGCATTTGATGACATTTGTCACAGTTATCCTAATTGAGTACAATAAGCTGGGATTTTTAGAATCTTTCAGACTAAATTTAATAGTCTCAACACAAACCTACGGGCTAACTAAAATTGTTCTTTACACTCGCTTCAATGACTTTATTTCCATGTCGTGCTTTTCGGTAATATGTTTGTACAATAGTTTATGTCTCGAGTTTGTGTGCTTATAAGGTGTGCTTGCAGGCAGATTGCTTTTTGAACTTTCTACTTGAGAGATAGTCGCTCCATCTGCTAAATAGCAAAGTCAATTTATAGTAACAGTCTGTCGACTTCAGTGTTTGCCAGATTTCTGTTAGTCGTGGACCTATTCCACTCAATCATTAATTAAACTTTGAAATCCTGAACAAGTGTGACTATAACACAACCCGACAAGTACTTGTAGGACAAGTGAAGTTCGTCAACTTGTGAACACTTAGACAATTGTCACGATGAAAGATGACCATTGGGAAATTGTTTAATTTCCTTCTTTCTGTAACAGAATGCGACAAGTGTCTCAAAATACTTGTAGAGCTGTGGTTCATTGGAGACAGGTGATTTAAATGTCGTCGAAATATGAATCTTTTCCTGCAATCGATTGAAATATATAATCTTTAATTCAAAATGTACTCTTTTGATCGGATCAGATTTCGATATTGACGGTGATAGTGACAATAGTGAATATAGTCATAGTTTGAACGTTTTTCAATCAATAATCAATTCTGATGTCATGGTCATTTATTTATTGAAAATCTCGTTATCAAAATTAACTGCACACTGTCTTGCTGAAAATCTTACCAGTAAACTACAGTGCACTACAAATAAATGGCCTTCATTGACGGTTTGTCAAAAACTGGGTTCAAGCACAATATCATATTATAGGTGATTTGCACAAACAATTCTGTTGCCAGAAGATGTGCATGCTATTATACAGAAATTTTATGAAAAAGATGGGATGCTGGAAGTTTGTGGTGCAGTTGATGAATGAAGCAGTTTTTTTGATCGGCATTGTCAGCACTCGTCACGCCACCTACCTGGGTTCGAATCCCAGTAAGGGCACAACAGCAAATTTTTCAAAATCGTCATCACCCTTTCGGCAGGCAACGGCAAACCTCTGAAAGTCAAATTCTGCCTATGAAAAAGCTTCTCAGGAGAGCCGTTTGGAACCGGCAATATACAGTATGCCCTGCTCAGAAGTGTAAAAGTTCACAAAGTGAGAAACACAAATGAGTGCAACAAGCTAGGCAGGCCTTGGCCCACACTGGGCTGTCGCGCCACTTATTTATTTATTTATTTTTATATCAGGATGGAGGCTTTTTAAAAACCGCATTATTATTTGAGATTGTGCATATCCACTTAAAACATGGCTTATGTCCCCAGCTATAATTTTAATTTTGGTGGGGGCGAAAGCCCCCATTTATTCGGCTTAATACAAGCTATAACTTAAAATTAAACTTAAACTAATACTTAAAACTAAGGTTGTTTGTTGTGGTGAAGGAGAACCGATTTGAGGTAGGAAGTGGTGCGGTGGAAGTCAAAGACGCTAGGGTTTGAATTAATTTTTCGTAGCATGCGGGAGATTGGTTCGTTCGCGCCATAGGTGGTGTCGTGGGTTGGGAGATAGAAGAGACGAGGGGTACGTAGATAACGAGGGTTAGTGTTGAGGAAAATAGAATTGCGAAGAGACATGCATTCAACCTGACCTGAAAGAAGTCGATGAATGAAGAGAAAGTCGGCTGCGTCTCTGCGTTCCTCAAGGGTGTTTAGGTTAATAAGGTTGAGACGGTTTTGATAGGGGGGCAGAGTAAAAGAATCATCCCAGGGCAAACCTTGAAGAGCAAATCGAAGAAAACGGCGCTGGATGCTTTCGATTCTCGAGATATGAACGCGATGATATGGGGACCATACTTGACTGGCGTACTCTAGAAGGGGACGAACAAAGGTAATATAGAGGGACCTGGTCACGTATGGGTTGGTGAATTCTTTGGACCATCGTTTTACAAAACCTAGTGCAGAGTTGGCTTTAAGGATTATCCCATCCATATGCAAACGGAAATTGAGCTCCCTATCACACAAAATGCCGAGGTCGCGAAGAAATTCAACGGAGGAGATCGGTTGGTTGTGGAGACGGTAGAATCGGGGAGGAGATTTGAGCCGCTTATGTGAAAAGGTGATGGACTGGCATTTGGTGATATTAAGTTCCAAACAATTTTTGAGGCACCAGATCGAAAAACTATCAAGGTCTTGTTGAAGAAGGAAGGAGTCATGGGGAGAGGAAATGGTTTTGAAAAATTTGGTATCGTCGGCGTAAAGGGAGACGGAGGAGTATTTGATGATCCTATCGAGATCATTTATGGTTAATATAAGGAGAAGGGGGCCGAGATGGCTACCTTGAGGAACTCCAGAGGTGGCCAAAAATGGAGTGGAGTGGGCTGACCTAAAACGAACACTGTAAAAACGGTTTTCGAGGTAAGAAGATATTCATTTTAACAGTATGGGTTCAAAGCCGAGGGCAGACAATTTGAAGAGTATTAATCGATGAGAGATTTTATCGAAGGCTTTGCTAAAATCGGTTGCAACTACATCGACTTCGTTGCCGTTCTCTAGGGCAGAGATGGCAAAAGATACGAATTCAACAAGATTTGTGGTGGTTGACCTACCCTTTAGGAAGCAATGTTGTCTAGGGGAAATAAGTGATTTGCATTGGAAACTTAGAGCTTCATACAAAATACTTTCGAGGAGTTTGGGAATATGGGAGAGTTTAGCGATTGGACGATAGTTTGTTATTTCGTTCTTTGATCCCTTTTTGTGGATCGGGGTTATAAAGGAGGTTTTCCAAACCTGAGGAAATTCTCCTTGTGAAAGGGATAGACGAAAGAGATCAGAAAGGGCAAGGGAAAGAGACGAAGAACATTTTTTAAGAAATATGGCAGGGAGGCCATCTGGACCGGGTGTAAATTCGTCATTGAGTTGGTGTAATTTATATTCGATATAAGAGGGATCCAAGATGTGAGAGAGATGTGGGCCGTTGGAGAAGTTCGGTAGGTAACGAAAATAGGAGGGATCTGGTACAAAGGAGTCGTTGGTGAAGGATTGTTTAAAGAAGCTGGCAAATAGGTTGGCAATGGTGAGTGGATCGGTTGATGACTTGTTGTTGAAAGAGAGGAAAGGAGGGTAATCATCGGACTTTCTTTTGTAGTTAACAAATTGGTAAAAGGACTTAGGGTCATTTATAAGGTTGACTTGCGCATTGTTAAGGTAACGCTGGTAAAGGGAATCGTAAAGTTCGGTGAAATGAAGATAAGCACCAAGATAGTTGGAATAGTCGGACAAGGATCTGGTACGCAGGAAAACAGCCCATAACTTGTTTCTCTTGTTTCGTAAGGAACGAAGCTTGCGATTATACCAGGGAGGACTAGTAGATGATGTTTTAAGGCGAGAAAACGGAACGTAAAAGCTAAAAGAATTAAATATTTCTTTATAAAAAATAGATAAGGCATCATTTACGCTTAGGTTGTGAAAGTTAAGGGGGGATCTGCTAAGATAGTCACTGATGAAGTATCAGTTCTTTGATACAACAGGGCTTACAAACTCAACCAACGTTTCGTATAAGGTACATTTGGAGTGCAAAAGGAAAATTTCTTGATTAAACCACTAGTTTATGCTGCACACATATTTAAATGCCGTGTGGGATTGTGTAGTCTTTTCCGCTGCGATAACGATAACTTACATAATGTGATTGCCGAGGTAAAATATTAATATACCAAGCCACAATTTATTTTTAGCCCCTACCAAAGTTAAGACAGCAGAAACTTGTTGTTAACTTCTTGAACGTAGACTAATAATAAAAGCATTTTAGCTTAGAAATTTATTTAATTTTCGGTGGAAATATTAAGAACAAATTATTAATTTCATGAAAAAATAAAAAATGTATTAAATTTGCTTAGCTATATTTAAAATTTATATTTCGTCGATTTGGTCATTTTCAGCACTTTCAGAACTGACACCATAATCGGTTATGGACTCTTTTAAAATGTTCGTGAAAGATAAAGGTAGATAGCCGAGCTTCTTTTCTAATACAGCAAACTCCAATTTTCCTTTATAACTTAAAATCTCAAGGTTTTCTATCATTAGTTTCCTTTTTTTTTTTTTTGAATTAAGCGGAGATTATTTATTGGAGATTTTCTTCCTCTTAAATTGATATTATGTTCATGTATAAGAACTAACGTATAACGTTCATACAAACCTCCCTTTCTCCGAAATGTGTAGGCATTTTTTCTAGGAATAGTGTTTCCTGCTGCCAAGCAAGCTAGAACTGTAGAGCAAGAATCTATTAAATACGAAAATTGATTATATTTAACAAATGTCCAATATTATACTTACATAAACCGTTAGTGGTACTCAAAGACTCTGCAACGTTGAGTACAATAACATTTCGAGCACAACATTATCACAAATGGTCAATAGGCAGTCTCTTCCACCATCAGAATCGGTTATTATTGAGTTATCCACTTTTGCATAGATTTGGTTTTGTATATTTAACGTTTTGTTTTGAAATTACTTATTGGGGAACTTATTTTAGGGAACAATGCTAATGAGTTCAAAAAGTAAGGTGACTTTATATGTTTATGAAAAAAATATTTATTTATTCACCAATATTAATCTTGCCTCTTCAAAGTAATCCACCTCAGTGTCAACGCTTTTTCCACTCCTCGAAACATTAGCAATTTGTTGCCTTCTAGATGTTTCAATTGGCGCGATTGGGCTATGGTTTCGACGGCATAACCATATGGTATACTCATGATTCGTCGCCAGTTATGACCCTTTTGAGCAAGTCAGGATCATTGACGTTTTTCAAGAGCCTTTGAGCGACCGTTCTTCTGATCAAAATTAAAAAGTTTCGAAACAAACCCACAACATGCGAAAAAATTGCACAACACGAGCCGACTAATATGTCAACATCCTCAGCAACTTTTCTTATGGTAATTCGACGACTTTACAAAACAATTTCCATCACAGCTTCGACGTTATCATCTTTTGTTGAAGTGCTGGGGCATCCAGAGCAAGATTAGTCATTGGAAACTTCTTGGACATCTTGGAAGAGTTTTTACCCATTAGAGCAGCCTCACCGTATGACACTGTCAACATTTTAAGTGTTTTTGAGCACTTAATTCCATTTTACACAAAATTTGATGCAAATTCTAAGTGTCTAACCTTTCTATCTGTCAAAAACAAACTAAGAATGCTATATACTTGAAACTGTGAACATATGTTCGGAACATGCGTACCAACACAACAAAAAAAATCGATAATCAAATGTACGTTGCCGCCAAATTTCAAAAGTTACCTAAGTTCTTAAACACGCCTCGTATTTAGGCTTTTTGCCAAGTTATTGATCTCTTTACACTTTTCACATTTTTTTTTAGAACATCAATAAACGCACCAGAAAGGTGTTTTCTCTTATTTTCGTTAGAATTGCAATATATTTTTCCGCCATTTATCGAATTGTCCACATAGGACAAGTCGAGGGGAATTATTTTTTTCAGACAAGTGCAACCATTTGCGTTGTGTTACAGAATTAAGTAGTATAGGATTTTCCAACAGGGACTTGACAGCTTTGAATTTAATTTGTGAACGCACTCTTTCACTAATCATCAAACTGTCACTGTCAATTTATTCAGTAAACTCAACATTTTCATCATGGTAAAGTACACTAACGAGCAACGTCTGCAAATTATAAAAATTTTCTACAGATATTCGGAGTCGGTGACTCCAACTTTAAGAGCGTTAACTCCAATTTTCGGTTGTAATTCTCGCCCTAGTAGACAGGCAATAACAAGTTTAGTGCAAAAATTTGGGTCTACCAACAACGAAGTGTCGGAAATATCGCTGCCGTTCAGACGTCCGTAGCAAACGATCCAAATCAGTCAATTCCACGGCGTTCTCAAGAGTTGAACATCGCTCAGACCACATTATGGCGTATTTTGCGTAAGGATCTTGGTGTACACCCATACAAGATCAAGCTGACTCAGGAATTGAAGCCGATGGACCATTTGAAGCGACGTACGTTCTCCGATTGTGTTCTGAAGAAGACGCGCCAAGGTGATGAATTTCATCGCAAAATCATCTTCAGTGACAAAGCTCATTTTTGGCTCAATGGGTTCGTCAATAAGCAAAATATGCGTTATTGGTCGAGTGAAAGCTCACATGTGCTTCATGAATCGCTACTTCATCCACAAAAAATAAATGTTTGGTGCGGTTTGCATGCCGGCGGCGTTATTGGGCCATATTTTTTGGACGACGATAACGATCGTCATGTTACTGTGAATGGTCAGCGTTATCGCGCCATGATCACCGATTATTTTTGGCCCGAATTGGAAGATATGGACTTTGGCGATATGTGTTTTCAACAGGATGGTGCCACAAGCCACACAGCACACGCTACAATCGATTTATTGAAGAGTAAGTATGGTGAGCGTGTTATCTCAAGACATGGGTCAGTCGATTGACCGCCTCGTTCGTGCGATTTAACGCCGCTTGACTATTTTCTGTATGGCTACGTTAAGTCATTGGTTTATGCCAGCACGCCGACGACGTTGGAAGAGCTCAGTGCCAACATTGAACGCGAAATAGCGGCCGTTTCGATCGAAATGAGTGGCCGAGTCGTTGAAAATTGGGTCCAACGAATCGACCCATTCATAAATGTTTTGATTGTACTTCAAGCCAATAATAAAGTTTTTGAAATATCTCAAATGGTTTGCCTTTTATTTAAAAAAAGTTGTCAAGTCGTTATTGGAAAATCATATACTTGTCGGGTTGTGTTATAAGCCCCTGGTCTAGTTTTTTCTTGTTCGTTTGGGAACCATAGTGTTCACTATTGTACTCAAACGATGTTCTGTATAGTTGTATAGTTCTGTATGATGAGTTAATGTTAGTATAAGGATATTACGTCGGTTAAACAGAATCGAAAAGATGTTATCGAGATTTTGGACTGCCATTTTATTTAATAGTTCCTGCACGTGATTGGTATTCCACGCAGAGACAGAAAAATCTGTTTCAAATCTCAAGTCACAGAAGTTAAAAGAAACAGTAAAAACGCCGATGTTCTGATTATACTACAACGATATACAGTAGTTTACCCTCTTTTCATAGTTTCGCAAGTTGCTGGTTTCTACTCCCAATACGAGGGCGGTCCCAGAAGTACTCGGCCTAACCAAGACATGGCGGTAGTTATTTGAAAATATCACTGTATTGAAAAGTATGTTTCAAAGTTTGAAAGCGCCATGTTGCTTAGTATTTGTTTGGCAGCCATCAATATTGAACGTTGTCAGGGAAGTTGTGAAAACGGAGAAAATTGGTCATCGTTATGTGATACAATATTTTTATTTGAAAGGTCTCAGCACAACCAATATAAAAGCTGAACTGGATTCTACTCTGGGTGAGTCTGGTCCTTCGTTTGCAGCAGTAAAATTTTGTGTTGTTAAGCTGCTAAAAGGAGTATTGCAGTGGTCGACCAAATGAGGTGACGACTCCAGAAATGGTGAAGAAAATCCACAGAGCGGTACTGGATAATCAACAACTGAAAGTGCGCGAGCTAGCAGACATCGTACGCACTTCAAAAAGTGTGGTACATCGCACATCATCGCTGTGTGCAAGATGGGTGCCGCGTTTGCTCACACTCGAGCAAAAACAGTGTCGTGAAGATGTTTCAATTGAGTGTTTAGCGAAGTTTCACAGCAACAAAGCAGAATTTTTGCGCCGTTTCATAACAATGGATGAAACATGGGTCCATCACTTTACACCCGAGACAAAAGAACAATCAAAACCTTGGATTCAAAAGATAAAACCGGCTCCAAAGAAGGCGAAGACCGTTTCATCTGTAGGCAAGTTCAAGACGTCGACTTTTTGGGATGTGCGTGATACAATTTTTATTGACTATCTTGAAAAAGGAAAAACTATCAACGGCCAGTATTATGCAAACTTATTGCAACATTTTAGCGAAGAAATCAAGCAAAAACGGCCGCATTTGGCTAAGAAGAAAGTATTGTTTCATCAAGACAATGCACCAGCTCACAAACTTGTTATTGCAATGGCTAAAATTAATGAATTAAAATTTGAATTACTACCTCATGCATCCTATTCGCCACATTTAGCATTCTCGGATTATTTTCTGTTCCCAAACTTGAAAAAATGGCTCAGTGGTCAAAGATTTCCAAAGATGAAGTAGTGATGTCGGCATCTAATGGTTATTTTGAGGAGCAAGACAGTTCTTATTATAAAAAGGGTATCGAACTTTTTGAACATCGCTGGGAAAAGTATATAGAGCTGAAAGGCGATTGTGTTGAAATATAAATAAATTTTTTTCCAAAATTTTTGTGTTTTCTTTGTTGGGTCAGGTATTTTTGGGACCGCCATCGTACTATGCGAATTAAGCCGTCAGATTCCAAATAATTCTGGATGGTCTTAAAATTTTAAAATCTAATTGAGAACGTCAGTTAGTACTTATAATTTAGCAGATAAAATCTTGAAATGCTATAATTTTTTTATTTTTTGATAAATTTTATTGTGCCGAAGCAAAAAACGTTGGAAAATATATCAATTTTCAAATTGTTTCAGTAGTTTTCAATATGTTCACCTTTGGCGCGAAAAATGGCCTTGAGACAGCCGAAGAAAGCATCGCACGCTGCACGCAAGTCGCAGAGCCACTTGCCACTATTTTGGCCCATTCCCGGCGAAGTGCCCGTTTGAGGTGGTCCAAACTTTTGTATTTTTATTGCCTTCAAAATACACGAAACAGAGAAATCAAACGGATTCGCATCCGGAGAATTTGCAAACCATTGTGTCGAAGAAATGAAGTTTGGAACATTGTTTTTTAACCAATCTTGGTTGACGCGCGCCTTGTGAGACGGTGCTGAGTCTTGTTGAAATGTTCACGATCTCCGACCGAAATGATTGTTTGCCCAAGGCCTCAATACTTTCTCTAAGAGATTTTCACTGTATACGATCGCATTAATTTTGACGCCACGGTCCAAAAATACGTGCGGAAAGCGACCATCGGCGGTTATGGCGGCTAAAACCATCACCGTCGGTGCTGCCTGCTTTCTGGTGGCCATCCGAAGGTGTAAATTTTCAAAGGACCTTTCCTGCAAGTAAGCACGGTCATTTTGTTTGTTGACATATTGCTCTATAACAAATAGTGACTCATCGGAAAAAAACAAATTCGGCAACACACCACTTTCGTGCAAGCGTAGCAACTCCTTCGCTCTTTCGACTCTAACTTTTTTCTGTTGCGGTGTAAGATCGTGTGCTTTTTGGAACTTGAACGGCTTGAGCCCAAGCTAATTTTTCAGTATGTGTTGCATCCATTCCAACGATATTCAATTCGAGCCTTCACTTTCCGAACCATTTCTGCCGATGTCGCTGTTTTTTTATGACCACTTCAATGGCGTTTTGCAACGCTGCCAGTATCACGGTAACGAGCTATGGTTCGAGACACAAATTTATTCACGTTGAGGTGCTGGAGGGCTCTAACGATAGCTACATGTGGTTTTCCAGCCAAATATAAAGCAATCACACTATCACGTTAGAATTCCATCAAGGATACAAATTTTTCAACACAACTGAGACGAAAATCGTTTAAAAGGCTTGTAAATAATAAAATTGTCTGTCATGTGTCAAAATTTGAGCTAACATTAATGAACATTTTGTAAATTATAGCAGTCTGGAGTTTGTTGCAGTTCGAGTCAGTCAGGGTGTAGTTGAAGAAATGGGATTTTTGGCATAGTCCGGGCTCTTCTCATGATGCTTTGACGGATTCGCAACCATCTGCTGGTTTCTAATGAAATAACATGTTTTTTTTTCATATGAATAGTTGTATCCCGCTAAAATAAATCACAAGAACACAGTTTCATAACTCCGCGGTAATTTACCATATTTTTGAATTCGTTGGCCTCCTATACGCAAGTTTATGAAAAAAGTTTTAGAAATAAGCACGTTAGTTGATAGCACAGTTTTTTTATTTGTTGTTACTGAAAGTGTAAGCGAGAACCTCAACTCGCCATAGATATCAGATACTGAACATAAACCCCACTAGTTTGAGAAGATGACGTGGATTAATCAGAAATAAACTGGCTTCCCGCTTTAATACCGCTTCCGTTTTAAAACAGTCATTTTAAATACATAATATTCTGTAACTTAACAGTCTTTTAAATTTTATGTCCAAAAGAAACTATCTTCACTATTTATTTCTATCATGACCGTCATATCAAGAGGAGCATACTACATCAAAGTAGAGGGATTTTGACGAGATTCTGTTGATAATTTGACGGGAAAAAGACCGTACGTGTCTAATCCAATAAATCTAAATTCAGAATCGAAAATTACTCTGCTCAGGCTCTACGCGGATAAACCAAATATTAATGTCAGAATTACTGTATTTCAATACGGATCTCCAGAAGATATAAGTATGCCTTGGCAAAGGTGAGGTGGTCTCCCTTTCATTGGTCGCATTGTACTTATAACTTCGGATTATACAGCCATTACGCAACTCTCAGGTTTACATAACCCTTTGAATAACAATTAGTCCAGGTGGTTTTAAAAGCTCCATGTACGACAGAACTTATATTTGTAGATGGCTTTCCATTGAAATTTCTTAAGTTCATTAGATTCTACAACACCCAGAAAAGTACCAAAATATTTTTACTGGATAAAATAATTCCCTTCTTTCCAATCGATTATCACCGATATGGAAGACAATAAATAATCACCAACAACCGAATAGAAGGATGCATGGTTCATTTAAGAATCCACAAATCTCAAAATTACAGACTCTCGAATTCAATTGTCCCGCATCGTCGGTTCTGATCAATTATTCTCATGTCGGACTTGTTGTGATTAAAAAAAATAAAAATAAAAATAAAAAAGAAACACATTTCCTTCGGATTGCCTTGGATTGAATGAATGAAATTCTGTTATTCGGGATTTCAGATTACAAGGACCTTTTTTATTTTCACTTCGTGAGAGATTGTACAAACGAAGATGCTGCTACACAAACAGAGTGCTTAAGTATTCCGGGAACGTAACTGTATTATTCGCTTGAAATAATTTTAAGTGGATATAAATTAGCAATCGAATTGAATTTATTTACTTTTTTATCTCTGTAGGTAAGGTACCCTTTCTTGCGCTTTAGGGGGAGGTGTGAAGTTAATAAGCACAAGTTAAAAAAAAAAAAAAAAAAAAAAACCAATAAGGTGTTCGGTGTATAGAACCTGAACTTGGTTCTATAAACTCCCCAGGGGAATGGTAACAAATTGAAAAAAATAAAAAGAAAAGGGTGCTAGAACGAATCTGTAGTCACCCAATAGCGCACGTTTGAGTGCACATGAATACCTTGTCAAAGAGCTTAATTATGTGGCAGTGATTTCAGACAGCATTACAAGATTCGGTTTTTTATCCTCTCTTCTTGTTCAAAGAAATCTAGCCCCCCAAATTGAATAGACGATTTGAGAGGATTCAATTTGTTGAAATTTGAAATAATGGATTTTGAGATTTGAAGTCTAGAAAGATTTCGTTGCGGAGTGTGAATAAATTTTGTTAGAAAACTAAGATTGTCGCGCATGAAGACCCTTTCGAAGTCAACGAAGCAGTAAAACGTATGAATCGAGGAGGTTCAGTTGGACCGGATCACATATTCTCTGAAATATGGGCAATTATCGGTAATATTGGATGTAAATGGGAAGGAGCACGTTTTCGCTTGACTGAAAAAAATTATGGCGTCAACAGTGAGCACGGCAGACTCTTTATATTAACAACTCCAATGTTCTCGTATTTGAGGCTGTGTTCAATAGTCTGGGCGTTGAAATAGAGATGGTGACAGATGAAACGCAAGCTTTCATACTTTCGAAAAGCGTTACTGGCTCTGGAATTTTTTGCTTTTTGAAAAAATTACAAAGGTCCTTAACATCCATCCACTACTGCCCGGCTAAATGTGAACCCTACTGTTGCAAAACAATTAATAAGGTTGAGTTTACAACAAAGTGAAAAAAAGAACAACCATGTAGGCCACGTCCATCCGAACAACTATCAAAGGCCCTTAACTGCCATAAAGCAAATGTCACTGACAACAGTGTCTATTTGTATGGAGGTTTTTTGTAAACGGCAGATTGAGGCAAAAAGTGTGGAGCTTTTAATTGAACAATTGCATGCTACTTGCATCTGTTGCAGGACAAAATACCTATATAACTGGTAAACAGAGAAACATGGCAGTCATCATATCATAAAGGCACCGTTCTAGTTGAGCCATAAGCAATGGTATAAGAGAAGACGAATGAATATATCTTTCATCGTTTTGAGCTTAATATGCTTCATTTATTCCTTATTACGTTGAGCAATTTTTGAGGGGCAGATATAAAAACCTGAATTTTTTATTTCTGCCCGAAGAAAATAGAGGATACCACGTCTTAGCTATCGTGTACAAATGAAAAGTAATCTCAACAATCTTAAGGTACGTACATATTTGGGAGGGGACGGCCTGCTGGGAAGCGTACTGGTTGCGGTTTCTATTCCTAAGATGGATGGGAAATAAACTGAGATTCCCTAATTTATTATACGATATCATGACATCGTTAATTTTTTTTTCTCTTTTTTTTTGTGAGCAATCGAAAAACTGCTAAGTTCTTATATTAAAAGTATTCTTAAGAGTAGCATCCCTAAGCAAAGTAGCGATCTTTTGACAGCACTAATTCTGATCTAGTCAATTATATCTTATCGGACTGAGGTAAAAATCGTCCAGCTATCCAGAGCGCCAAAGCAATGCCCAAAAACCGATGAATTACAAACAACTCTAAGTGGTTTCTATAGCAGTAGTGGCAGCGAAAGCATACCAAATAAAGCGCCTTCAGTTATCCCAGTCTTTAGATAACTGCCTTCAGTTGCGTTCTTCAAGTAAGATAAGGCACTCTTCTACTTATGTGCGCATTCTAAAGAAAGGCCTTCCTTTACTGCGTTGTTCCTCCGGGTTAGATTCGAAGACTCTGTGGGCCGGAGCATTGGTGCCCATTCGCTCTACATCTCAGGTGATTAATATGCAGTTTTCTGAATAGTTCAATGTCGCTGTATAGCTCGTATAGTTCATCGTTTAATCTTCTCCTTAATAGAACATCAACGCAAACGAGACTGAATCTTTTTAGAAGGATTTTTCTTTCGAAACGACTGAGAATATCTTCATCCATGCTTCAATGCCAATAAGTAGGACTAAGATGATTAAGGTTTATTCTCTCTTTTTTTGTTCGGGATAGGGCCTTACTATTAAACTTAATGGCCTTGTTGGCCCAAAGAAAAAGCGATTAGCAAGAGTGATTCTCAGTTTTACTTCTGCTGAGATGTGGTTGGCAGAATTTATAGCGGAGCCTAGATAGACAAAGTTCCTTACTACCTCGAAATCATAGCTGTCGACTGTGACATTCTGTCCCATTCGTCAATGTTGCGTCCCTTCTTGTTGACAGCATATATGTACTAAAAAACACACTACTTACAGCTCGCTGTGTTCTGCCAATTATGTCGATGTCATCGGTGTACGCTAGTAGTTACAGACTTTGTCGAACGCAGTGTTCGCTTGTGAGTTCCGCACAATTCTTTCAAGTTTGATATTAAAGAAGTCATATGATAGGGCTTCACTTTTTGTACACGTGCTCCGAACATTTTGTCATAAGAGTGCTGCTTGAGTTTTTTTAAAGACTTAAAAAACTCATCTCAGCCAAAAAAATGGAGTTAAATAGTGAACTTTTTCTTGGGAGGATTTTTTATGCTTTTCGGCATGGACTAACTTAACAACTGTATGACGATCAACTCGCTTCGACTTTTGGTGATGATGCATTATCCAACGCCACTGCATTTCGTAGGTATAAGATTGTCACAGGCCAAGAATCATGGATCTGTGTATATGAGCCCAAAACTAAACAGCAGTCGACTGTATGGGACTTTCAAGATGACCCAAATTCAACAAAAGCTTTTCGCGCATGAAGTACTTCTTTGCAAATGGACGTCTGTTTCTTCGGAAAAACTGGACATGATGCCAATAAAGCAAAGTGGAAGGGTCAATTCGGAATGATATGCCACCATTTGTTTGCCAGAAGGAGCAGCAACCAACGAACACAGTTCATCCTCCAACACGACATCATCACGGGTCATCTCAAACAAGTGATTTTCGAGCACTCAAAACATCGAATTGATGGGTTATAAATACTGGACAACCTAATGACTTCTTTTCATTCCCGCATATCAAAAATTAATTGCGAGATCAACGTAATTCTATGCCTGAAGAAGAGGTTGGTGGGTTTGAAACTCATGTTTTGGGGTTATCTTGTTCGTAGTGGTAAAAGTTGCAAAAATTGGTTGAAGCGCATGCAATAACAAAAGCGCTTCTCTTGGGGTTGGCTTTGAGGCCGACTTTGGTGCACCATTTAGCAACAAGGTTCAATGCCCTGTGGATTCTTTGGTTTTGATATAGAAGCGATCATTGCTGAGAATAATCAGTAGTTCATTAACTACGTTTGACCATAGTAGGGGTGATAGTACTCCTTCCTTAAGGCATCCATTCGTAGCTATCACTCTGAGTTTGTTGCTGTCTAATGAGATTTTTATAGTTTTGACTTTAATAATGCATTTTATCCATTTACATGTGGTGTCGTCAGCTCCGATGTTTTGAATGCTTCAACATATATATCTGGAAGATATAGTGTTATCAAATGCTCCTTCTATATTGAGGAAACAACCAACCGCTGCCTCCTTGTCTCTGAGAGATATTTCAATTCTTGTGTTAAAATTTTGTAGGATGTATGTGGTTGATTTTCCAGGTTAATAAGCATATTGATATTTGTGTCTATCAAAGATTTTTTCCAATGGTTTTAAGGAAAAAGGAAGTGAGGCTGATTGGTCTATGCGACTTTGGTAGTTCAGACGGTCTGCGTCCTACCTTAGGTATAACTATGTTTAACCGCAACCTATACCACTTTTTTGGTATATGTCCCCACGCGTAGCTAGCTCTGAATAAGTTAATTAGTACAGGTAGCAGTTGGGGGATGCCATTTTGTAGTAAAGCAGGGAATATTCCATCCTCACAAGGGGCTTTGAGCGGTCTTTTTATCTTTCTCTGGAGAGAGTTTTTTGGGCTCTTGGAACTATTGTCGAGTCTTGGAAGAGTGTTTCGGCTGAGATCTGAACAGTCTGTAGCCCATTCTCGGTGTATTTGGCGTCGGGTATTTTCATTTACCCGATAGGATTAGTGTGCATCTTAAAAAGTATTTTATGTATGGGGGTACAACTTCTAGTGTCATCGATTGTATGACAGAAGATTCTCCACTATTCTTTTTCGATTGTACATATTGAGTGTTCTTCTGTATATTTCCCATTCACCATTACGCTTAGCCCGGTTAAAGAGCTTTCTAGTCCCTGTTCTGAGTTCGACTAGTTTTTTATTCCACCAAGGAGTAAGTCGATTGCCAGTTTTTTCTTTTTCTGGGCAAGCTTGATGAAGTGTTGATTGCCATATTGAGATTATCACAAGTTAACACGATATTGTTTATGTCTCTGATGTTTGAGTTACATCTACCCAGATTGTCCATGAGTTGCTGGCGATGTATATCTTATTCTCTGGACTTGGGTTGTCTTTTTCAGATATAATAGTTCTCAAGGTCAAATAGAATGTGGCGATGGTCCGACATTGAGGCTTCGGATGAGACACGTCAGTTCTTAATAAAATTTTTTTTATAAAGTTTGTGCATCGAGTGGGATCTAGGATCTCTGTCATAATGCTGTTTATAAAAGTTGGGTTGCATCCCTGGTTAAGAATTTGTAAAATTCTAGAAGAGACTCACCCCGTTTGTTTATATTTGAGCTGCTCCAGATCGTGTGATGGGTGTTTGCCTCGCAGCCTACAATTAGTTGCAGGCTCTTAGCACAGTAATCCACCAATCCCTTTAGTGGCAAGATGTCCAATTCGCGGGAGTCACCGGTCATGAGCATATTAGAGCTTCTGTATAGACTGCATTGGTATGGAGCTCAGCTTTTGCGGCTACCAGATCCTTGTTGATGTGTTCTGGAATTGGAAACAGTTTTGTTTTGTTTTTGCTTAAGATACATACTCTGGGTTTTCAAGGTTAAGTGGAATCATATAATAGCTCACCTGAGAGTCCATTTACCTGGCTTTTGAGGATGTATGGTTACTGGATAAAAACGACGTCTAGGTGATCCTTGTTAAATTTGTAGCTGAGGACCGACGAGGCGGCCTTAGCATGTTGTAGATTAACTTGGATGCACCTTAGTCCCATTATGTTAAAGTTTTGTGATGCTGTTAAAGTTTCGAGTATTTGGAGACAGCTCGGGTCTTGGGGTGGCTTCTAGTGGTTCGGGCATAAAGATAATATCTTCTGATGCTCCGACGTTTGAGCTATTGTCTACATCCCTTGAGCTGTCTGTGGCATTTTTGGTGTGGGATGACAATCTGTATGGGCTTTTTGTGCTTCAAATTGTTCTAATAATCTGAAATCAAGCAGTTTTGGATGTACGCTCATCCCAGATTGAGGGGCTGTAGTCTGTGGAATGGCAGTGTGTCTTACTGCTTGTGATAGTCATTTGATTTTTGCTCCAACAAGTAATTCTTGGACTTTTCGTCAATGGAAAAAGTCACTGTTTTACCTTCCGTCTTTTCTTTTGAGACCCTGGGAACACGCAAGCCTGTCGTGGAAGTGCCAGGATTTTGTTTGGCGATTCTTGACAGGAAGACTTTCTTGGGCATTTTGTCATCGTCTTGGAGGAACGTAATGCAGGTGTACAGTTTGGAAATTTCACTTCTCTCTATTGTGTTGAGTTTGGCTTCTGGCCATGGCTTTATCTTCCTTATCGTTGACTTAAGGCAGTCTCTTATATCTGTATCGTAACAAGTGATAGAAAGCCATCCATCCCTTGGTATTCATGCAACAAATTTGAGGGGACTGTAGTTGTCAGCTTTGTCCACGTCGATCATCAGGCATTTTTTAACCTGCTGAATTTGTTGCACTGACAGAGATTCTTTGTGTATTTTATGCATTATAGCAACTTTGCATTGGGTTAATGCGCCTTTATAGGACAGTCCTGATGTCGAACGTGCTGCTGTTGTATTATTATCCGAGGGTTCGTTCGCGTTCCTGCTCTTAATATATTCTTCGCTGGATCCTTTCTTATTAGAACCTAAACGAGGTTTAGTATGAGAGGTGTGTTTCCCACCTTGCCTCGGAGCGCTTGATTTTCCGGGCGCCTGGTATCTAGACCCACCATTAGTGAATGAGCTATATTTGGGCCCTCAGCCAGGTTGGTTATTGGCACGGTTTGGATAAAACTGTCCATGATTAGATGTTAGTTTTCAAGTCACATCTGGCTCTACCAGAGGAGTTTCGTTTTCTTTTCTGGTCTATCCTCCTATTTCTTTAGTTAAGCCGTCCCACCTCGGCAAGGTGTCCAATATTGGGGGGGTGTTGTTAACATTTTACTGAATCAAAAGCATTGATTTCTAACCGAAACTAGTGCTGCTTTTTTGCGAAACGCTTTCAAATTTCAGAAAAACAAATAGCGCCGAAAGGAGACGTGACATGGGACTCACTAGCAGAGCTACAAGAAGAACTGTTTGATTGGCACTTTCCACTATGAGGTCAATACAAGTTATTGCTTCGAATATCCTTCTGCCTTGTTACGCAAGTTACAGTGTACCAACAGGAGAGCAGAAGTCATGTCTGTAAAAGACAGGCAAAATTAAAGCTTGTTAGGACCTGTTCCTCAATCATTAACTAACAGGGACATTAAATAATCAAATGACAAGACTGAACCTTACTTCCCTCCTGTTAAATAAGCGTTAAAAGGAAAATTTCTTTAAGTAAATTTCTAAAAGGAAGTTAACCTCGATAGGATGCATATATTTTACTTACGACATTTTTAGTTATCATATCCGTTATCGTATCCGCTTTATTATTATTTCAACATATTTTGTTTTGGCATATTCGAATTCCGATACGAAAAGTTTAACGTTTAAGTCTCTCTGGGAAATTCCTACAGAGGCAACTTCTTTAACACAAAAGGCTTAGCACGGAGACTGACCGATTTTAATATTTGAACACAAAAAAAGTGAATCAAAACTTTTAAATCCGCATCGAATTTCCTTACGAAGAGATTTTCAACTGAAATTTAATTCATTTTTTTCCGCTCTTGTTGTTATTTATCCTCGACTTTACTGTTGCTTGCAGTGCTTCATAGCAATCAATTTTTTTTTTGTTTAAGAAACATTCATACCCTAGCCCCGACACAGTGTCGTCGTCGTCATCATCGCTGTTGATGGGGGACTTAAGATTTCAATTTCGTTTCGTATTTGTTTAAGGTTTTAGTGAAATCGAATTTTATTTATGTTAAAAACTGGAAAAAAACAAAACAAATGCAAAAACCTTCAGTAACAACAACCAACCCCTTTGCAACTCTAAATGGTTTGAAAATGTTTTCCATTTGTCGAGTCTCACTTCAACTTTGGAAAAAGTTAAGAAGTTTTTCATTCGATGAAATCGACAGATGAATTCCTATTTTCATCCCTTGGCAATGTCGTGGAAGAAGGTAATCCCTTTTGTTTGTGCGTCAATTTTTAATATGGAAATACTCTTGACACTGATCCTTTTTTTATCGAATTTTTCTTTTTATTTATTTTTGACTGTTTAAGGATACCGACATTTTAATACATATCATACGAAATGGTTTGGTTGGGGCTGTTTTCGATTTTTTCTATAATTTTAGCCGCCTTGTTTAAGTGATTCTGACTTGAGTTTTCTTTATGTGCTTCCATTTGTATTTACAGAGTCGTTAAGTTCATATTCAACAACGATGACAACAACATCAACGACAACTTTGTCGCCAGCAAATATCCTGCCATATTTTGACTTTGATGTGCCGCGTAATGTGACAGTGACGGTGGGACAAACAGGCTTTCTATACTGTCGAGTGGAGCGACTGGGAGACAAAGATGTGAGTTTGTTTGTCTGTTTTTTTTTTTTTTTTTTTCATTATTTTCTTATATATCGAATAAATGAGAAGATAAAGGATCTTACTTTTGTTATTGCATTTATTGAGATTCCTTTAAATTTTATAGGCAAGTCGTAAGATAAATAGAAAAGTTGCTTAAAAAAAGTGTGAGAATTTTTTGTTTAGAATTTAGGTTATCTCTAAATCGACATAGGGAGGTTAGGTTTGGTTTTCCAATGTATGGAATAATAATAGACTTTTTGTAGATTAAATACACTCCTTAGATAAGTGATTCTCTAATGAGCTCTTAATGACACAAAAAGCATGCTCCTTTCTATAAACCATATTATGCTTAATTTGTCAAACCGTTTTTAAGAAAATTGAGGTTTCCTAGACGTCGGTTAATTCAGTGCTATCAACATCTCTCAACGATTAGTTTATTTTTCTAATTTACGTGGTGTTACAGTTCGTCTGCGCTAGCAGTATCCTTGGTTAACCGCCATCAGTTGCCCACTCCAAAACTTTTGAGGTCCACCACCACATTAGTGCATCGTATAAGTCTTCGTCTTCATCAACTACATCCAAAGTGTGGGAAGGAAGTGAATATTCCTCAGACCCGAGCGTTAATATCCCGTCGTTCTACATATAGCGGTTTCTTCAATAAGGATAAAACAATTTTGTATTTAAATAAAACACAAAATAATTGGGATATCGGTCTGAAATTTATTTCTTGTGTAGTACACATGTTAGATTTAAGTAAGGCATTCGATATTGTTCATGTGACACTTAGAGTAATTTGCAGCGATCGATTTTTGGAGCCAATTTCCCACCACTCTGCCAAACATATCGGCCGGAACATTGGGAATATCGCATCGATATTATACCTGAGCTCCCTTAATGTTGTTGGCTTGTTGGTATAAGTCAACGACTTAACATAACCCCTTAAAAAGAAATCGAACGGCGTTAAATCGTTGGTATATCTGTTGTTGCCATTCTCTCAAGCGTCATAGCTTGACATTTGCAAAAGTTACGTAGCCAAGAGTACATCTATTGTGTTGGAGTTTTTTACAATTTTAGAAATGGATTTAAATTTTGGGTAAAACACGGATTTAATGGTTGGAAAAGTGTTTCGGAACCGATTCTCTAAAGAAAACGGCCATTTATTAGTGGCACGAGCAGTTCAAAAGTGGTCGTGGCTCAATCGAAGATAATGAACGCAGTGGCAGACCATCGACATCGAAAAATGACGGAAATATTTTTAACATTGATAAACTAAAAGAAATGTTGGTCAATAACCGCAAATTTAACGTCAGAGAGATAGCGGAGGACTAGAACATTGCCTAAGGATTCGTCCAAGACATTTTGGTCAAAAGACCAAAAGTGCCAAAAGACCTCAATTTCATGCAAAAAAAGAGACCGTACTGACGTCGTAAAAGAGGAGATTTGCGAGGCTTAATCCGATCCCACATTCATCAAAAGGATCATTACTGGAGACGAGACATGGGTTTATGAGTACGATACACAATCCAGACATCAGGCAAGTGAATGGGGTTCACCAAATGAGCCGAGACCAAAAGAACCACGTCGTTTTCAGTCAAAAAAGAAGGCAATGCTCACGGTTTTCATGGATTATAACGGTGTAGTGCATCATGAGTTTCTGCCAGGAGGCCAGACAGTAAGCAAAGAGTATTATTTGGGCGTAATGAGATGTTTGCGTGAAGCAATTCGCCGAAAGAGACCAGAATTGTTGGCAAAAAACTCATGGATTCTGCACCATGATAACGCACCGTTGCACAGTGTCATCATTATTCGTAATTTTTTGACGAGAAATTCAACAAATACCATCCAACAGCCACCGAATTCACTTCATTTGGCTCCCTGTGACTCCTTTCTGTTCAATCGAATTAAAAAATCACTGCAAGGAACACGTTTCGGCAGCCGAGAGGAAGTAATGGAAAAATCGCAGGAAGCATTGATCGACATACCAAAATCCGAATATAAAAAATGTTTTGAGGATTACATCAAGCACTGGCATAAGTGTGTTGCACTCGATGGGGATTACTTTGAAGGGGACACTATAGATTTAGCTGGGCAAACTTGTATTTTTAATTTTCTGAACAAATAAATTTGATCAAGGTGGTATTTCTCGAGATTATACGACTACCGAACTTAGAACAATACATCAAGTGTTTGACTGTGTGGCATGAGGCACCATCGCGTTGGAACCACATATCACTGATGTCAAGTCCATCCAATTCTGGCCAAAAATAGTCTTCGAACATGTCACAACAGAGTACTCCATTAAGCGTAAAATGGCGATCATTGTCATCGACGAAAATATAGGATGATTCATCGTGAGGTTTGATTTCCAATAACCTTTTTTGACAGATTGCGCGTGACACCCATCAAACTGCTGTATCGTTTTTGTTCAGTATTGTTTGGCAAGCCATTATGAAGAAACTCACTTCACAACAGCGTCTCCAAAATGTTCAGCTGTACTATATTACGAAAATCAGCTTTCTGTGAGAAATGTTTTTCGTGCGATTCGAGGAACTCGTAATTTTGAGTCCCAGTTTACATAAGTGGATGATACTCGACCCGTTACACATCCAGCACGTAGTGAAGAGACAATAGCTGCTGTAGCTGAGTGTGTAGTCGAAGAACGTGACGAATCGCTTCGTCGGCGTTGTCAGCAGCTTGGCTTGGAGTATTTAACGAGAGAATCTCGGCCTAAAAACATACAAAATTCAACTTGTGCGAGAATGTTTTCAGTGAATAGGCTCTGGAAAAACCTAATAAAAATGTTTTATCGTGAAATTTTGTTCAGTGATGAAGTCAATTTTAGGCTCAATGGATACGTTTATAAACAAAATTGCCGTATTTGGGCTGATGAGCAACCCGAAGAGTACCAAGAGCTTCCATTACACCGATTAGAAACAACGGTATAGTGCTGTTTATTGGTTGGTGAATTCATTGGTCCATATTTCTTCAAAAATGAGAAAGATCAGAATGTTACCGTCAATGGTAACCGTTATCGCGCTATGTTAACGAACTATGTATTTCCTGAAATTCAAGCACTTAATCTCGGTGAGCTCTGGTTTTAACAAGACGAAGCTACGAGCCATACAGCTCGTGAAACAATGGATTTGTTGAGAAATCATTTTGGCGAGCACTTAATTTCACGTTTTTGCTACGTGCAATATCACACGTTTGGACTATTTTCTTTGGGGATATGTAAAGTCTCAGATCTTCAGGAATAAGTTGGTTACGATTGACGCTTTGGAAGCCAACATTATTCGTGTTATCCGCGAGATACCAGTCGCTATGCTCGTACGAGTCGCCCGAAATTGGGCCTTCCGAATGAACCACCTCAGACATAGTCGTGGCCAACATTTACATGATATCGTTTTGAAAAGGTAGTTGCCATAAATTGTTCTTTTAATCAATAATAAAAATTTTAAGTTCACATTTACATAATGTCATTTTTAAAAAGTAAATGTCATGAATTGTTCTTTTAACCAATAATAAAAATGTTAGGGTTATTTTCAAATTCATTTTTCAGATTCATTTTACATTATAAATCAAACCACACGATGAATCACCCTATATATACACATATTGTTAACATAGGAGTTTCAACTAGATTCTCTTTTAATGTTACAAATCATTTTATCTTCTACTCTCCCATCTTGAATTTAACATTATGCGTGCTATGAGTGAAAACCCTTTAACAAATCTTCTAAAATAGGAACACAAGCCTAAGGAGCTATGCACAGCATAGCTAAGAAGTTAAGTTAGGCGCAACATTCTGTGGTATTGGGAAATTACAATACGTACAGGCTCAACACTCTTTTCTTTGGGCTAAATTCAATCTTTAGAAACTGTGTAACCTAAATACCTTATTTTAGATTCCAACAGCCAAAACTTATTTTATCTCAAATTCAATTTGTTTTTAACAAGTCTTTCAAAAACTTCTCTCAGTATATTCAAAATTTCTTCAATAGTTTCAGTCGCTTTTATCATGTCATGAATGTATATATTTACTTTTTCTACTCTTAAAAGGTCTTCTAAAACTTGATTGACAAAGCGCTGAAATTTGGAGGGAACATTTTCAAATATTCAGATTGGTCTAATGGGGTCACGAAGGATATTTATTTTACAGATTCTTCGCTCATCTAGACATGGTAAAAAGCGCTTTTCAGGTCTAGAAGTGTAAATATTTTCTTACCAGTTAATCCATCCAGTAAATCGTCTATGAGTGGAATAGGGTAATTATCTATTAATGTCCTTTTATTTAAGGTTTGGTTTTCTACACATAACCTGATCTCATCTGATTTTTACTCTACTAAGACTACATGAAACGAATACTCTGACCTTCTCCTTTGAACAATTTTTTGCTCAAGTAATTTTTATAAAATGACTTGCACATATTCTTTCTCATAATAAGACAATCCCCGCGCGAGACAATGGAATGGCTTTTCATTATCTAACACAAAATTTAATGAAAAGTATCTTTCATTGAAAACACAATCATTTGACATAAATTCTATATTATTTTTGTTAATAAAATCAATCAATCGTCATGAATCTTAAGTACTCTTTATTACGTTAGTCATCTTCAATATTGTAAATATTTTGTAACATCTTTCCCATTTGAGTATCCTATCTAGATGTTTTGCAGAAGATTTAAAATGTGCTTTTGTCATTTTTCTCTTTAAAAAAGGAAGCAAACATGAAAAAAGGAACTACAGACCAATTTTTGTGTTGTCTTTTATCACTTAGATTTTTAAGAAATGGGTAAAGAAAAGAGTTTTAAAGTATCTAAACAAAATAAAGTTCTTCAGTCCGATGCATTTTGGGTTAAGATCTGTTTTATCTACTGAAGACGCCCTTTAAGAGTATAATCCATTCATATAAACTTAGACTTAAATTTGCGAATGGTATTGGCAATAGTGGTTTCAGTAGGTCGATTATGCGCATCGTAAGATCCCCGAATAGCACGAAAAACATTTCTCACAGAACGCTGATTTTCGTAATACAGCTGAACAATTTGGAGACGCTGTTGTGGTGTGAATTTTTCCATGATGGCTTGCCAAACGATACTGAACAAAATTGACAAAGCAGTTTGATAGGAGTCATGCGTGATTTGTCAAAAAAAGCCTATTGAACATCAAACCTCACGATGAATTACCCTATATGACGCTAGCTCTGTAGGTTTTTGAGCCACTTATTAGTATTATTTATTAAATTTCATATTCCATTAGGAGCTTAAAGAAACAACAAATGATTTAAATCTATCTCTTTTCTGTGAGATGTAGTTTCAGTAAAGATCGTTCTCCCCCATGTTTTCGTAGGTCTGCCTCTACGTCGGGTTCCTTGAGGATTCCACATTAGCGCTGCGTGTGTGGCCTATCCAACCATATTTTCTATTTTGGATATCAGTGTTTATAGACGTTTGGCCAGTTTGCCTCCAAAGCTCCTCATATGTTATCGTTCTCGACCACCATATCTTTATAATATTTCGTAAGCAACGACTGACGAAAGGGTAAAAACTATGAAATTCTGAGTGAAGATAATCTCTTTAGGAAGCAGCCTTTGGTGTCAGCAAGTTTGAAGGTAGAGAAAGGAAGAGTTTCATCCAATTCTTATAAAAAATAATAAGCGGAAAAAAGCTAGCAAGTTAAAAGAAAATTTTAAAGGTTGTTGCTTATGATATAGGAGACATGACGGCGCACACCGAGTAATTCTGCACATCTAGCGGAACTTTATTCAAGAATCAAAGTAGGATGAATGATATGAATGAGATGACAGTTACAACCAAAGACTGTAGCATGATAACAAAAAAATAAAAAAATAAATCACAAACAGCCATAAAGCCTTTTCACAGAAATAGATGAAATCAGTGGCATATGTGAGTCAAATTGGTCATTGTTGTTGAAAGCGATAAGCATAGCAGTAATTTTTAAATAAGGATGGATAGGGAAATTAAGGTTTTGTGAAAAGGACTTAGGCTTTTTTTTTGTGTTTTGTGTATTTGTGAAGACCTTTAAAAATATATCCTTCGTGAAATGTGTATTATTAAAAAATTCTTTGGTGTTTAATTTATCAGAATCCTTTTATAATTTTTGCTCTTGAGTACGTACCACATACAACTTCTTTCTTCTTTTTTTGTTAGGCCTATAGCAAAATGAAAATACAAGCAATTTTTGAGATTTGGGAAATTTTTAATAAAGGGGACCGAAATAGGCAAATTTAGGCTTAGATATAGAAAGCTTTGGCTTTGTGAACACTAATAAAGTCACCAGAGTTCTGCAAACATATGTGAGCTTTATGAGTTACAAAATTAATGAAAAGTGGCAATGAAGTATGCGAGATAATAAAAGGCTTCATAGGAATAATAAAAAAGGGTTGGATGAGCACATATAATTGCCGGTATTTGTGGTAATTTTCCAACATCAAGCAATCAATTGAAACCTGGATGACCTTTGAAAGTATTTGAAGATTGTGCATCTAAAATGCAAAAAAGAAAAATAAGAAAACTCGTGTGCACAACAAAAGATGTGTTGCAGAGGTGGTAAAGGAGGTTCCATTTAGTTCCTCTGCAAGGGTTACATACAGTCAAGGAAAGCAAATTAAAAAAAAAACTAGTATAGAGAAGTGAGAAGCAGAAACTCATGATGCATATTAAATTAAGTACTTTTCAGTATAGGATAACGCGGATAAGGATAAAAATCCAAATGTGTACTCAGCTTACTATTTATTTCAAGAGCAAAGGTAGACTGCTATCCTAAAGAAGCAGCTTTTAGCGTGACTGATGTGTTTGCTGAAGTTAAGTTGCAAGTTTTACTGGATTTCATAGTAAAACGCATCATCAATGTTTTGTCTTTCCGGCTAAACTTCAAATTGGACTGTGATGATAGCTCACCACAAAGTCGATATAAATAAATTATGGATGATGCAGAATGTAACACATGGGCTGAAAAGTCAGTGCCGTTTCTAAGAGAGAGCACCACTTGAATTAAATCCATACCATTTTCAGTTAGTAGCAACCTTCAAAAGATACGGGTATAAATTTGACAACTGTCGGACGATTAGTTCTCGAGATATAGCGTTGTGAGTGAAGCTACTTTTGTTATTGTGAAAAAAAATGAATTCAAAGCAATTTCGTGTGCTGATTTATCATTGCTTTTTGATGGAAAAAAATGCAGTCGATGCAAAGAAATGGCTTGATAAGTGTTATCCGGACTCTGCACCAGCCGAACGAACCATTCGCAAGTGGATTGAAGATATCAAAAGAGCGTGTTGGATATATCATACACGAATATTTGGACATGCGAAAGCTCTGTTCTAAATGGGTGCCGCGTTTGCTCACATTTGACAAAAAACAACAACGTGTTGATGATTCAGAAGAGTGTTTAAAGCTGTTCAACCGCAATAAAGCCGAATTTTTGCGTCGGTATGTGACAATGGATGAAACTTGGCTCCATCACTTCACACCAGAGTCAAGTCGGCAGTCAGCTGAGTGGCGAACAGGCGAAGAACCTCGTCCAAAACGACCAAAAACTCAACAGTCGGCTGGCAAGGTTATGGCATCCGTATTTTGGGATACACATGGAATAATTTTCATCGACTATCTCCAAAAGGGGCAGACTATCAACAGCGACTATTACATTGCGTTGTTGGAGCGTTTGAAGGACGAAATCGCAGAAAAACGGCCGCATTTGAAGAATAAGAAAGTGCTGTTTCATCAAGACAATGCACCGTGTCACAAGTCGATGAAAACGATGGCAAAATTGAATGAATTCGGCCACGAATTGCTTCCCCACCCACCGTATTCTCCAGATTTTGCCCTCAGCGACTATTTCCTGTTCGGAGACCTCAAAAGAATGCTCGCCGGAAAGAGATTTAAGGCCGATGAAGAAGTAGTCTCCGAAACAGAGGCCTATTTTGAGGCGAAACCGAAATCGTACTACAAAACTGGTATCGAAAGACTGAAAAATCGTTTCAATCAGTGTATCGCCCTCGAGGGCAACTATATTGATAAATAAAGTTGAATTTTGCAAAAATTTTGTGTTTTACTATAAAACGGCACTGAATTTTCAGTCCATGTGTTAGTAATGACAATTAATCCTTAATAACATTTGTCCCACTTCGTTTGTCTGATTATATTGTATGCCAAAACCCAGGGCTAAATTCAACACTGTGTTGCAGGCTTGTTAGATTTATTTTTAAAAAAGCTAACAAGGAACTTATTAACACTGAGAAACATCAAATGCAATATCAAACCAATTAACTCCATTTTAAGTGACATGCAAGTACAATGCAAGCGCGAGATTCTTTCTGCAGTGGTAGAGGGAAAGTTTTGTAGTACTTTGTCGCATTAAGACTCCTCCTTAAAATGGTATATTTGTGGTGCAACTCTCAAGGAGATAATTAACAAAAGAAATGTCGTTAAAAAAAAAAACAGATAAACAAATGCTGAATTTTGGGATGTCATCAATGCATTCTTGGATAATAGCATTTGAATGTCTATTACACATCTCATACAAAAGCGGTGTACAATCACGATTTCGGGATCTAGTGAGATTGTTAGTAGACATGCCAAAGATAATAGCAGGGAACCCAAATTATATCAACAATATAAGCGCAGATATAACTGGCATCAACATTGATCTCATCAAACATTGTCGAATTTAACTCTAAACAATATCGAGTGAACATGGAATTGACCCACACCAATTTGCAAGCTATGCCTGTGAAATCCAAAAAATACGAATATATGTGCAGCATTCCGCTTAATATCATAGGCCTGCGAGCATACATCAGATTCTCATTCGTTCAAAGGATATCATTCAAACTTGCATTATGCCACTTAGGCACCTGTCGGAAGAAGAACAGGAAGCAAACAATAAGGAATACAGACTCCAAGAAAAAGGCGAATAGATTTTTACTTTTGTCAGACCCATATTTATCGAGTAGTCGTGCAATGTGTGTAAGACCTCTTACAATTAAATAAAGTGTTTTGAAATAAGGACTTGACAACTTTGAATTTAATTTGTGAACGCAATCTTTCACTAATCATCAAACTGTCACGCGAAATCCGGACGATTACAAGTCAGGACAGCCGAGCTATAGCAAAACTATAAGGAAATAAAGAAAACAAACTAAGAAAGAGAAGGGCGTGTGAAAGACAAAAAAAAGATAAAAATAGAATTAAAGAAAAAATCAACTCTTGCAGTAGCTCTGCCAAGGAAAGTTGTTATATTTAAATTGTTTCGTGTTTTTTGATACAATGGATGCGTGATCGGATTATTATCTTTGGATGAAAAAAGGTGCGAAGAAATAGATTCAAAGTTTGATACTATCTATGGAGTCTTTTTACCATCTGTGACAACTGTGAGGTATTGTTTCAATGCACTCAAACATGGACGTACATTTGTTTTTTAATGAGGAGCATGCAGGGCAACCAGCAGAAGGTGAAAGGTTACGTGACATCGTTTTTTTTTTTAATCGCCGAAGGAAAGCTGATAGATCGTAGGCATATCGTAAGGAACGGCAATAAATATTTTACATAACAATTCGAATATGAGAAAGCTGTTGTCTCGATTGGCTCCGGGTTTGGTTGCAGCGGTTAACTTCGATGCAGTGTTTGAAACATTTTAAGCTTAAATCCAGAAGTTTTTGGATCGAGAATACCTACAATTTTTTGGGATTGTAGTCCTGATGGATTTGGAAGAATGCAGCATAACCAGAGGGCAGTCTCACTGTAAGCTATTGAATCGAATTGATAAACATTTTTTCAAAAGCGTGGTTGCTTTTAAACAACTCTTAAAAATTAGATAATGGTGCTCAAAGATAAAGAGTTACAAATAAGTCCTATGTGCAAACTCAACTTATTCTAGAGTAGCCATCGGGCCGAAGTAATATACGAACAATCTTATTACTCTTCAGATCGTAGAAATTGCGAAGATTTATATAGCAGAGTTAGAGTGGGATGACTGAAATGGCGTTAAATCTTCGCAGTATTTTATGATAGAACGATGACGCTTACACTTTTGTATTACAAGTTTTGTAATACACAAAATTCATTTGCCCAGCTTAAATGTACACAATTTTAGTCGGTGTGTATGAGAAAAATGACGGCGGTGGATATGAAGCCAGCGTAACAAAATATGATCTCATAAGAAATTCTCAAATTTGAAGAATTTCATTCAGGTCATCCGAAATGACCAAAATAGGTTAATATAACAAAGAAAATCATTCGAATCATTTTTCGACAGTCAAATCATACGCATGTGAAAATCTGTTAATACCTAAGACTGGAAAAAAATTTGTCGGAGATACTCTTAACTTAAATAAGAAAGTTTTGAAACAAGAGAAACATTTTGTAAAAACTTCACATGGGAACGTGCTAAGAAAAAATGGCATGCTTTTGTTTTACTAGTACTACATTTTTGCAATATTAGTAAAACATTTGGGTGATTGATTGTAATGATCTAAGTGTTTTAAATATTTTTTTTCCGGTGTTTGAAAAGCAAGTAAAATGTATGGCTTTTTTTTTTAGTTCAGCTCTTCTCCATTTTTTTGACTTAACACTTCTTGATATTTTCCTGCTTGAACAAATAGTTCAAATCAAATTTTTTTTTCATTGCCACCAACGCACTTTTTCGTCATTCTTTCTCCGCTTTTTTGAAATCTCAGTCCTAGAAAAATAAACCTCCAATCATCAGCTTATTGTAAACAATGTGTGATCCTTGTGTCAATCTTATTCTTACAACTTTAACACTTAAAAAAAGAATACAATTCTGAAGTTAGTCTTCATATTCCTTATTATTTTAATTCTATATATAAACAAATTTATTTCTATAATTTTTTGTGATTAAAGAAAAAAGCTTGAAATTAATTAAAGTGCCTTTTATACTCCATTGAAAAGCAAATAAATTATAAGTGAATGGATATCCATTGTCGGGGTTATTGTTTGATATAACGTAAGCGAACTCGAACAAATATTTCGATTTTATTTACCATGGTTTCACTTGAACAAAACAACTCAACAAACAATGGTTGTACACAAATCGGGGAAAACATAAATAGCCCGGAGGATGGCATCAAAACATTCACTAGATTTTTGTTCAGAACAAAAAATTAAATAAAAGTGGAGAGAAATATTTGTTAAATAATATTATATATGTACATATGCTAGGAAAACAAACCCCATAAATTAATTTTCCTAACCAGATACATTTGCCTTCTGAAGAATCTTATTAAAATATTTTAATTTAAATTTTTTTATTTATTTTTGTATTTTTTTTGATTTCTCTTTAAAATGTCTACAACACTTTTTTTATTAAAAATTTAATGATTGTCGATTCGACCTTAATTCCAGAGATTTATTTCAAAATTTGTTAGTTTTTTTTTAATCATGTTTGTCATTAAAATGAATCTCTTAATTAAGTATTTGTGGATCCACTTTTTATTTGGTAACAAATTATTTATTTATATTTTCAAAAACTAGATGGCACAGGTATTTAATTTTGTGTGGCTCTTGATTAAAAAGTAACTTAACCAACAGGTTTAATATTTTACAATATTTTACAGATCATACAGTTTGTGACTGCATTTTTTCCTCCTCTCATATATTCCATACGACCATACCTCTTCGCTATAGAAGAAGGCTAGAGCAATCAATGTTTTATAAAGTTATGTAAGGTTTGATTTATGTATGATTAAAAAAAAAAAAAAAAAAAACACATAAATTTGAAAAAAATTTACTATCGGTTAAAGGAACAATTCATGGCATTTACTTTTCGAAAATGATATCATGTAAATGTTGGCCATAACTACGTCTGAGGTGGTCCATTCGGAAGGTCCAATTTTGGGCGACTCGTTCGAGCATAGCGACTGGTATCTCGCAGATAACACGAGTAATGTTGGTGTACAGGATTATTGTACATCAACTCGATTTTTAAATTTTTGTAAACGCGGTTTTTCACTATTTGGCATCACCAAATAGCAATTAGCGATTCGTTCCTTATCCTTTTTGACAAGCACTGAAGACTTCTTTTTATACTATGAATTCTTTTTTTGTTTGTCCAGTTGTATTCTTATCGTCTTGGCGAGCAAGCTCTTTGAGCTCCTTTTTTGTGATTTTCTATGTGAATAAAAATATCGTTGAAATTGAACTGTCTTCTGTTTTTACATTTCCTTCCTTTTTTAAACAATTGTCCGCGTGTATAATTTTTTATACATTTTTTGGTGCCTCCTGTGAGGACGAGAACATTCGTGTGTTGGACAGTTACGGTTACTTGAACGAGAAGAGCGTGGCGTGGGTTTTGGCGTACAGTTATCCTGCATACCGGATCATTTGGCAACTGTACCTTCTTTACGTCATCCGGTACATTGGAGTCTCCTGCAACAATGGCGGATCTCAACCGACGCACCACCGCAGTTACCTCAATCAAGCCTATCTCAACAAAGGTTGCGAAGAGTGTATTCTCGGACGACGAATTTGGCCTTCAACAGGAACTCAACTCGCTACAAATGCATTTCGACAGGTTCGTGGCTGCTCATGACGCACTTGTGGCAGTAGCACAACCGACCAATGGATTTGAAGTCAGACCTACTGGCGGTCCCGAAATTCGATGGCACATTCCGAAATTGACTTGCGTTCAAGGACACTTTCGAGACGCTGGTTCATTCGCAGGACTTTCCAGAAGCATACAAGCTTGGCAAACTGCGTGACACAGTTCAAGGCAACGCCGTGGCATTGGTTGGCGGCATGTACACTGGCAGATATGAGGATGTATAGAAGGCATTGAAGACCCGCTATGACAGTCCGAAGCATTTGGCTGAGATTCATGTCTCCAGATTCATTGGCCTCAAACAACAAACTGTTGAAACCACTTCCTCGTTGCTCTCCGTGGTGGACACAGTAAGGGAATCTTTCCGCGCACTTGCTGTGATGAAGCTACCCGTTGAAAGTTGGGATACGCTGGCAGTTCCGATCATCACATCAAAAATTCCTCCAGCGACTCAGCAGGCTTGGGGTATGAGTCAGACTTCAAACGAGATTCCTAAGCTAGAGGACTTGTTAACATTTGTGGAGAAACAAGCTTGGCATCGGACGTATTGTGATGGAATGATGTCGACCTTCACAACAAACCTGGTACGAAGGTAAATCCCAACCCTCCAAATCGTGCATCGCGCTTACTGAAGACGAGCTTGGCTGCAACTACACCTGGCGATTGCGAGTTTTGCGACTCCAAGATTCATCGTATCAGCAGCTGCCCAAAATTGTGGGCCTGCCTGTGGCTGAACGATTCAACAAACTTCTTGAGGGCGGGACATGCAACTAAGGCATGTTCAGGTGGCAGCTGTCGAAATTGCCAAGGCAGACATCACACATTGCTGTGCAGCATCAACTCTTCCGGCACTACACCAACCACCAAGCGGTGCTGCTGCTCAACCGTTTGCAGCATCATCAAGTCAACCACCGAGGAACTACACAGCCTGACTACCATCAGCAGCTAAGACGTTTGTAGTGATCGGCGAGAGGGTGGTTTTCTTGGCGACTGCGATTGTTTGCATCAAGGATGGCTATGGTTACAACTTTTTTAATAAATTGACTATTTGCAGAAAACCCTGTGCGGTTCTAGTAGAGGGTGTTGGTTCTGCCATAACACACACACGTGGCCGTGCTACAATCCCTTTGACGTCGTGCGATGGCACATTTGGCATCGATGTCAACTCTACTTGTTGACCACAATTACAACACCGACTCCAGAGCTGATATTGCGCCGTATTGCTGGCAACAACAAAGACAACAACTTTGTCTTTGGCAGATCTGTCATTTGGAAAAACGGGTCCAATCGATATACTTCTTGGAGCTGACGTCTGGGATCATATCATCCAAGAGGGCATCGTACGAGGTTCATCAAATGAACCCTTTGCGGAATCAACAACGCTTGGCTGGGTGATCTTTGGACGAGCCGAAATCAACACTCCACTGGCATCATCCATTTGTTCATCGCTGACGGTTCATGACGACTTCACATCAGCACTTGTTACTGCAAAAACTCGTGTGGCACCAGCTCGAGTTGACACTCAAGGCAATCCGACCACAACGACACCAAGGCTGGAATTGTGTGCAGCGCGACTATTGACTGTTGGCGGTGTAAAACATGCATTGGACTTGGCACATGCACCATGTACTCTATGGAGCGATTCTACCATCGTTCTTTGCTGGCTGCGCAAATCAGCTGCTACGCTCAAACCATGTGCTGCACACAGAATTAGCTACATACAACAACACACCTGGAGGATTGGCGACATGTCCGCACTTGTCTAAACCCAGCAGATTGTGCGAGTCGTGGAATTTCGGAATTTTGGAATATTTTGCTCGTAGGGCTTAAGTACTTATTTGCAGACCCGCTTTATATTCATTATGTTTCATTTTATTCTTTTTTTTTTATTCTTTAGACGATATTCATTATCAAATCATACGTTTCGCAGTGGTGCCAGGGGGAAACCTAGCATATCAAAGGCGACAGCCTTGAAGATATGAAACAAGATGCTGGTAGCTCACGACTTCGAAATTAGGGGGTACTTGATCAGTAGAGGCCCCAACAGCCCTTCGATTGCATCTCTTTGAGGTTTAACTTCCTCACAGTATTTTCTCTTCTTCTTTCTTGTCTGGGATATTCGCAATCATCTCTTGGTTCTAGTCAATATTGGGGCCGCAGAACGTTAGGACATTTAACATACTGTGCGTCAATCGTAATGTTATTAGTATGCCATACGCAGAAAACTTCTGTCTTTATATATCTACAGTCCATTATGAATACAGAGCTCAACCAATGAGCTGCTCTGTTCGGCTCGATCGTAAGCTAGCTGCCTTCAATTTCGCATTCAAAGATTCGCTGGGACTGTACAATGGTGTTCGTCCACTCTACATTCTCCAGTCAGTGTCGTCATTGTATTTGTACTTTTCTTTCAAGATATGTAGATTTCATTGCCGTCCGGATTGGCAGACTTTCATGGTTTGAAGCCATGCGGCGCCCATTTGTTTTAGCCGGGATACCTCAGAGGTTTCTTTTATTTTGCCACAGAATGACCTCCGAGATTGTCGCTTTGCCTTCCTTAGTTCTTTTTTATTTATTTTGAATCTCATTCAGTCACTTTTATTGTGCTTTTTGCCTGGTTTAAAAGCGGTCACTAAGCAGTGCCAGTAAGCGGTTACTTTTTATGTAGAGTGGAACATATTCAAGTGTCCCAAGTACACTAACCCCGCGTTCTACAATCCATGGTTCCTGATTTTGGATAATATTTTCTTCGTCTTCTGCGCCCAAAAGCTCGTCTTCATCCTCTGACTGTAAAGGATCTTTTTTGATTCATCGTCGGTATCAATTTCCGACAGGGTCTCAGACGCGGAAACCTTTGGGTTGGTTGTCATTTCAGAAAGATTGGGGTCGTCGCTATCCATTTCAGGAAAGAATATCGACGTTGTAGAACCTTAGGTTGTATTTCCTGCTTTATTTAAACGGGAAGAAGGTTGCTTATTTGCATCCAAACCATCATTTTTGTATTATTAATTTGCGCCAGAGGGTTAAGGGATTCCTTTGGGTTATTGGTCACAATTAACGCGCATATATAGGGGTCCCTTAATCCTTCCAGTTTCGCGACTTTCAATCATGAGACATTCTACTGAGCATAATAATCTCCAGAATGTCTTCTGGGGCGGAGGACTTAGCTGGGATCCAGATGCAGGTTCTAACTCTGCAGGAATATCCGTCTTAGACAAAGTTTTGAACTTCGCACCCGCCCAAACCTCTCCCAATCCACCTACGACTTTTGAATAAAGATTTTGGATCTTTGTTCGGCATTAGCGAAAAACTTGCCGTTGCTTTGGTACTAGCCAGCGTCGCTTGCAATGCAAAGTGTTTCATTCATCCCGCATGATGGCCTACCCGCAAATTTTAATTTGACCAACTGCCACTGTCTTAGGTAGATTTGACCCGTCGGCGTCGCTTTTATCGAACAACGCTATGCTTATTTCGTATTTTAGGATTTTGAGTTTGAGCACTTTTAATTTTGGGCTTTTTGGGAAAAGGCACGGTTTTCTCCCATGATCTCTGGCGCTAGAAGGAGTCTTTCAACGTTTTGGGAACTGTGGGTAATCCATCTACTAGGATTTTGGTAGCCCGAGGGTTTTGATAATGCATGAAGTATTCTGCCGTTTTATATAAAACATCTTAAAGAGGGCTTGTCGATGTAGCTGAGGCTCTGATTTTTTTTTGAGAGAGAAATTTTAATATCAGTAGAAAGACTGCTACAAACTTACTGCTGCTAGCAGTGGAGGAAATGGTAAGATCATGGGTTTGGGTTTGGCTCGTTGGGTTTGCCTTCAGAATCTGCACCACAGATTTTTCTTTGCTTTGCGTTGCAAAAGCCTTGCCGTGCGGTCTTATGAGGGTACCAGTGCTGTACTACAATAGTTATAAGGATAAAATTCATTCTATTAAATGGTAATTATGAAGATATTCATATTTATATATAACTTAGTTTTCTGGATGAGCCTTTTTGATTTTTACGCTTTCTGAATACCTCTGATGAGCCCTTCAGGCAGTCGCTGTGCCACGTGATTGACTGTAAATGTTTATATTCAAGCCCTTCGATCACAATCAAATGGAACTCCTGTGTATTGTAATGGCTCCAAAACAGATTACATAAATGCAGTTCTCCCCCTGTATATCCTTTTCCATAAAGGTAAATGCTGGATTCGATGTGATCACAATATTTTACGCGAAAAATGTCAATCAAAGTGCAAAAATTGAATCCAACTGCTTTCACAACTTCTTGGGGCCATTAAAAACCGATGAATGCCAAATAAATTCTTTCTGGTGCTGACATTTGGATATCAAATCTTAATTGTTTCATAATTACACTAAATTGCTTGACCTTTTACAAATAAAAAAAAATCCAGTTCATACAATAACTCAATTGCAGTCTGGTTCAACGATTTTCGAAGAATTTTTCAAAAGTGAACATTACTCTGATTCGTATTTAATATGCTGATTTTTATTTTTTGTTTTCGTTTTTTTTTTTTGGTAAAAACACCACTGAAAGTCTTCCCCAGAAAAGATACCAAAAATAACATTTCCTCTTCCAATACATTTGCAATTTAGGTCATTCCATTGGTAGAAATAAAAGTTACGAAAGCAACAGCGATAAAACTTGTTTTATCGAAATTTTCTTTCTCAGCAGCGAAAGTCAAACAAGTTTTCTTTAAGGAATAATTTCGGCGACTCCAATAAATCCACAGCGAAACGACCTAAATGGATTTGCGACGACCGTTCACGAAATACATGCCGTAAACATTAGTAGAAGCCCAATCTTTACTACAGCCACTGCCACTTCCACTGCCACAATCAATGCTCCAGCTACGTTGGCCTGTTGGATCGTCAATCATGTTTTGCGTTTTCTTAGAAATTTATTGACTTCACTTCGTGACTTCGAACTATTTTAGCAACATGTGAAGGTTTTTTTCTATTCTAAGCACGAAGAGTTTTTTTTTTTTTGTCCGACGGTCTTTAAGCAACTACCCCTGCCAAACCGTAAAACACTGTCCCCTTGGGCTGAAAGGAAAGTTGAACTACGACTATTCTCTAAGGCATACCGGTGTTAGCTTGAACTTAACGTAATTTAACCAAGGCTATGATTAATGGCCGCACTAAATAACGAAATTTATCAAATAGACCACAGGTCTCCCAATCTGCAATCATTCGCGGCATTGTCAATTGAAAAATGTGCGAATTTCTTCCAGAACACAAAGTTTACATGTAGGTGCCAGATGAGACTTTTGCTAAAATAGCGTTGGACTTTTTTTGACGTTGCTTCTTTATTCTATTCATTTTAAAGCAAAAACTCATCGGATCTTTTGGTCAAAAATTCTTACTCCTTCCTTGTTCCTTGCTTCTTTGTTCTTAGTCCAAAAATTAAAATGTCAACATTTATTTTGAAATCTACCCTTACCTAGTCGATTTGTAGAGGAGATAATGAAGAAAAAGTGTGAAAATTCATCAGATGTCTAACCTTGTGCGATATTTAATGATGATTTTAAGAACAACTGGTGCAGAGAAAAGCGAAAAAAGGCAAATTAATGATGATCGAATCCATCGGATAATGAATTTTGGTACTGCTTTGATAGAACTCGGCGTCTGGCAAAATATAATGCTGAGCTGAGGGGTGAAATATGAGCTAGATACAAATGTCAAAACACGTAGTTAATGGTGTTTTTGAATAAAAAATTGTTTTGGGCAAAAAGAATTTTTCTAAAGGATTTATTATTTTTTTGTTATAATAGCCCTAAATCGAAATTTCCGACTGACGTTGAGGAGGTTATTTTTTCCTGTCACGGTTTCTCATTTTTTCTGTAACATTCAGGTGTATCTTCTGGTCATGTATATATAAAAGATATACGAGTATTGCCTACTAACATATATATATATACCTTTTTCGGTCTTGCGTTCGATTAAGATGGTACTTCTAATGCATTGAGAATGGCCTGCTTTCTCTGCCGGTTACGTTTTTTGTCAGCCTATAATTTATCTTCATCCGATGGCACCTACCTTGTCAGCTTTCTTAGGCAAAGATTTTTTTGAATATAGTGAACTTCTGTGGGATGGCGATCAATGTTCCCTAGAATGACAATCCAGAGGGTGTAGAGTGGTAACTTGCTTGTTCTGCATCGAAAGTTTCCTTAGAATTGAATTGTTTTGCCTTAGGATTTGCGCAAGCCTTCATTCCTTGGAGACCCGTCTATTCTTTTATTTACTTTTTTTGGGGACCTTACCTCTGAAAATATTTCTAGTGCTGCTTTTAATAGGTTGAAAGATGTGTCATCATCAGAAAATACGGTCTTGCTTTTTTCCAATGTCTTTACAATTAAACAAGCTTTTCTATAAGTTAATTCTAGCCACTCAAAGCTAATTTAATATTTGTTTAATTATGATATGATGTTCAGAACTAAAGTAAAATACTTCAACAATGTCCTAAATTAGCCATTTTTAGATGTTAGCTAATTTATTAGTAATTCTGTAAATTCTTTTGTCCATAGATTTACTTGCCATCACATATGTTATAAATCTTGTTTGTAAGGATCAATAAATGTTCTCATTGCTGATTTGCACAAGAAAGTAACTTGTGCATGACATCTTAATCTTTTACGTTAATTGTTATCAAGTGCAGTCCATATTTGGCTGTATATTCTAGATTTGTTATAAGAAGTAGACTTGAGAATCAAGTTAGATTCTCTGAACATATAAGCGGTTGTCTAGAGGCAATATAAGACTTATATGCGCTCGTGCCGTAACAGATTAGAAAGACGATTCTACTAAGAAAGGCTTGTACGAATTCCTACAAAAAAACAAAAAAACTATTTCCCAAGTATGACGTAAAAGCTCCATACTCGTATGTCAATTTTGATTCCCGGTAAAAGCCACGCATCCAGGATTCTAGATGTCCACACATTCCATTACCTAGTAGTGCAGAACAGAGCCGGGAAAACGATGTGACAAGGTTTGGTGTCAAAAGGCTACAATCGCAAGTTATCGCGAGAGCCCTTGCCGAAAGAAATTCCTTCAATTTCGCATAATCCTGCATCATAAGCATCAAGTGCGGATTATCGGTAACAATGCCGCTAGAAGACCCTCGGAATTGCCTCGTTTTTCACAATGTTCGAAAATAAATGCTTGCGTACACTCTAAGCCAAGCAGGAAGGACTATGACTGACTTGAGAGCCGATGTTGATACGGTATAGTAGAGTATTAAAGCAAACACTTTTTGAAAAAAAAAAAAAAAATAATAAAATGTTTGAGAAACGCGAAATCGCTAAGATCAAAAGATGCTACTGCAGGAATGAAGTTCGGCAATTTTACTAGAAGAGAAAAAAAGCTGTCAACATTCAAGCCGGGCGAAGATCAAAAGAAAATATTCACCCACCGAAGTAAGGATATCAAAATTTATACTCAAATCTAACAAATCCCCAATAGGCGACGACCTAGATGCCAAGCTTTTAAAAAGGTGTACGCTTCAGCTGATCTCTAAAATTTAGACCGAGAAACATATGTTCAATGAATGAAATCTCATAAATAAAGGAGACCCCCTTGAACTTCATGGACATAGACCTTTAGTAATTCAACTATCATTCTTTCTGTGACAAATTTTAAAGGGGACCCGAGAATACCAAACCGATTCCAATGTTGCTTTTGATAGCCTCTATAGAGCCGAGCTATCCAAAGCTGTGCCTTACCTTAGAATCCCTGATTGTTACATACCGATTCAAATCTTCCGCATACTCAAATGACTTAGACATAATCGAGAGAAACCAGCGTTGTTTTTGTGGGTTGGGAAGACAGTTGAGCAGCAAAGTCCTTTCTTAAGCAGCAAGTAGCAGATTTGAAGCATTCAATCAAACCTTTATTATTTATAATCCATTATACGTCGTCAACTTTTCTATACTAGCCTGGCAAAGTATTTACCGAAGATGGTTTTATTGGTAACTTTCTTGAATACGATTTTAAGACTGTTATTTGGGCATGTTTTCAGCTACACGGCATAGATATAATCATGATACCTTATACATCAGTTATATGCTTATACGGTTTGTCTCGAATGCGCCCCCGCCTCTGCCTGATACGCATTGATAAATATCTCTCTCGTTGATACTAGTACTCATATTCATATCATGGGCTGCACCCTCAAAGCTATTTTTCCTTTAAAATGAAATGACCTTTGGTATAACCTGCACTATAGTTTTGATGAGCTTGGATCGTCTGTTTTTTTTTTAATCTGGCCATACAGATATGCTTTTTAAGGCAGTGACACCAGAACTCCCGTTTCTGCGAAAATACTAAATCGATTTTCTATGTGGCCACGAATTGTCTATTCCAGAAACTGAAACAGAAAAGAAGTGATGTCGAATCTTTGGATTGCTTTAAAATCGATCTAGGATGCAACAGTATATTAGATTAGATTAGGCGAAGAGAGGAGGTAGGACTATGCGGCTAGATTAGGCCTATTGTGATTTCTTCATGTTAGATTTCACCCATGATGCCTGACATTTTAATAAACTCGGCTATATCTTTAAGTGAACTGGCAAGGTATAGTTTACCTAAACGTAGACGTACTCTGATTAATTGGTTGCAGTGGCAAAGGATATGATCTGATGTAGAATGCCTAGAAGATTGTAAGAGTTATCTTGTTCTTTTGAGGAAAGGAGCTGGTAAAAATTTCTTGCATTTTATGTTGCCTTCAGTTTCCGTGCAGTAATGGAATGCATTTGTTTTCAGCGAGTTATTTAAATAGCTTTTTATGGAGCTATTTGGTAGTCCGCATAATGGTCATGGCGATATGAATGTTGACGCCGAACCTTTTCTGGCCAATTCGTCTGCAATTTTATTACTATCAAACCACTGTAACCTGCCAACTAAATTAAATGGACTCAACTGGTGCTGGTTAGTGTTATAAAAAGTGTAGTGCATCCCAGATAATTTTTGAGGTTATATCAAAAGCGTTGGTACCAAATAGGGTCGCTTGGCTGTCACTATAAATGTTTTTGTTGGTGGAAGATATACATATTTAAGCTCTCCCTAATGCAGAGCTCTATTGCGTGTATATACAGAGATGCTATTGTCTATTCTTCCCTATAGTTTCTCCGTATATGCCTACTCCAACACCTTCCTCTGTGTTGGATTAGTCGGTGCACTTCACCAGTTAATACCTTTTAAACACGGCATTATTCTGTTCCCAGTTCTGTCGATAATAGTTCATTCCTTCTGAGTTCAATTAAAAGTTATAGGTGAATTATTTTGGAACTACTGTCATACTGAAATGGGAGTTTCAACAGAACCTCTAATGATTCGGTCTGTGCTATTCTCAATGCTCTCGTAGTACATACAGAGGCAAGTCTTTCAAGTTTGTTTAGTCTAACCTGTGTAGATTTTGTGATTATCTTTCTGGCAATTGCTATGTACATCCACAGTTTTATTTTTAAGTTAGAGCCCCAAATTTTAACCAATAGACCTTTTCTATTTTTTTTTTTTTTTTTTTTTTTTAATATGTGTGTTCCAAATGAGTTTTTGATGCAGGGTCACCCCAAGGAATTTCATTTCACTTGAAAACATTATGGTCTCACCAAAAAGTGTTGGCGAAGGCAACTAATTTTTTGGAGTTAATGTTGTCATCAGCGTATCCTTGGACATAGAAACCATCGTTGCTCAGTATATTTAGCAGTTCATTTACTACGAACGGGGGGTAGATAAAAACACCATGGAGGCAATCTGTTGCAGCCGTAACGCTAGTTCTGCCACTGCGTCACAGCGTCGATGTTTCTACCATTAAGCATGTTCTGTATCCAGCTACATGTAGTATTATTTACTTCTCTGTTTTATATGCGTGTGTATATCTGGGCGTATTCGATATTTACGAAAGCTCGTGGTGAGCAAACAGCCCACCGCCATTTTTTTGTCTCGAAAGCATTTCTCAACCTTTGTGGTGAGTTCATGAAGAGCTCCTTCATGTTCATGAAGAGTGGAACATCCCTTATACCTCCATCAATTATTGTTTCCATTGTTTTTGGGAAAAATGAAGTGTGGCTTATAGGTCTCTATGATTTGGGTAAATCAGTCGGTTTACTACCTGCTTTGGGTATACTTTACCTTTACCTTTCTTCAACATTTTGGTATGCAACCCCAGGCATAACTGGTTTTGAATATGTTTATCTGAAGTGGGGTTATTTGTGTGATACCTCTTTAAAGGAGTACTGGGAAGATTCTATCTCCACCAGGTGTTTTGAATGGATCAAATTATGGCCCATTTTATTTTGCATTCATGAAACATTTCCTTTATCCTTTTACGGTTCTCCCTGGTTAGTCTATTGTTCTTTTTCTGGAGAGGATTTTCTGGGACAGTGGGTATACTGGTGGTATTTGGGAAATTGGTTTTGGATAAGAGGTATCCAAATGGGTTACATTCGGTTTTTTCATTAGTTTGATTCGATTTACTCATATGTGCTGTTTGGATAGAGTTCTGTGGATATGAGCTCTGCCTCAAATTTCAGAGGAATCTTATCTTAACTTTTTACCCTGTGAGTGTCTCAAAGCACTCAGCCCATTTCTCCATGCGTTTCATCCTGTTGAATAGCTTCTTTTTTTTTTTAATTTGCTGAGTTTATTATTCTAAAAGCGATCGTTTTACTTTTCTTTCGAAGGCAAGACTTTTTTTTTTTCTACGTAAAAAGCAACAGAGATTACACGTTTAAATTGAAAAACAATTCTTTATTTATTACTTAATACATATTCTTTTATATAATATAAAGTTAAAGCAAACATCTTTGCGATACTCAGAGCATGCGAACAATTGGCATTTTACGCAAAGAGTTTTAACTTGTTTGTCTTGTTTTCATGGACACAGCTCAAATCACCAATCGACGCTTCATATGGGGCTCCGCAAGTTGTAAGGGCAGCTTGATCAAACATACCGCATAAGTAACGAAGTGGCCAACGTCTTGTGTTTCTGCTCGAACTATAGGGTGATTCATGGTGAGGTTTGATTTATTATGTAAAATAAAATAAATAAATTTAAAAGTGAACTTAAAATTTTTACTATTGATTAAAAGAACAATTCATGGCATTTATTTCTAAAAAACAATAATATGTAAATATTGGCCACAATTACGTCTGAGGTAGTCTATTCGGAAGATCAAATTTTGGCGACTCGTTCGAGCATAGCGACAGGTATTTCGCGGATAACACGAATATTGTTAGCTTCCAAAGCGTCAATTGTAGCTGGCTTATTCCTTAAAACCTGAGATTTTACATATCCCCAGAGAAAATAGTTCAAAGGTGTGATATGGCACGATCTAGGCATCCATTTTACCGTAGCAAAACGTTAAATTAAGTGCTCACCAAATGATTTCTCAACAAGTCCATTGCTTCACGCGCTGTATGGCTGGTAGTGCCGTTTTGTTGAAAAAAGAGCCCACTGAGACCACCAATGGACTTCACCACTGAACAAAATTTCACGATAGAACACCGGATTTTCATTGAGTTTTTCAAGAGCCCATTCACTGATCTGCACAAGTTGAATTTTGTACGTCTTAAGGCCGAGATCTTCACGTAAAATACGCCAAGTTTTCGAATACGCCAAGCCAAGCTGCTGAGAACGACGACGAATCGATTCGTCACGGTCTTCACGTACACTCTCAGCTACAGCAGCTATAATTTCTTCACTACGTGCTGGATGTGGTCTAGCCGGTCGACTAATGTAAACTGGGACTCAAATTTGCGAATAGTACTGGCAATAGTGATTTCAGTAGGTCGATTATGCGCATCGTATGTACCTCGAATCGCACGAAAAATATTTCTCCCAGAACGCTGATTTTTGTAATATAGCTGAACGATTTGGAGACGCTGTTGTGAGGTGAGTTTTTCCACGATGACTTGCCAGATGATAGTGCTAAAAAAATGACAAAGCAGTTTGAGAGGAGTCATACATGATTTGTCAAAAAAGCTTATTGAAAATCAAACCTTACGATGAATCACTCTATATATAAATGCAACATTTTACCGAACGTATAGTCAATGTATTATTACCAGTTTGCTGGTTTAGTTTTTTTTTTTTTTTTTTGGTCTTATTGTTGATAAGAGTAAAATAGATGTAAAAGAAACCAGTGTCTTTTGCTCGAAAGCAAACTGAAAAAGGAGTAGTGTTTTGCTTTTATGTAGGCTTTTTCACATAACTGACAGGTGTTTTACCTCTGTTCTTTTGCAAATATATAGAATAGCATAAGACATATAGAACGTTACAAGCGGCTACTACTTTCAGTCCATACTTATCCAGCTTCGAAGCTATGTATAAAAGTTGTTGTTGTTGTCAGTTGTAAAAAAGAAAATAAAAAAAAAAAACAGGATGGTACGAATTTCTGCACTTTGTTATCAATAGCGTCCATATGTCTCTAATTAGGGCAAATGTATCTTCTCTATCACGATTTGCCTTATCATCGAGTCGTAAGCATATAAGAAAAAATCGAAAACGATTGCCATTCATAATAGCTTTGTAGATGACCGCACTAAATAGCGACCACATATCCTTGACCCTTTTATGATTATCTTTATTTTTAGGCGAAAAAAACAGAAGCCCTATCAATTCTTCAAGTTCTGTGTTCCTTGTCGGCGAATATTCACAAGGTTTCTTCGAGGCTAGTGGAACAGAAGACCAAACATCAATATACTTACCTCTTAGCAAATTTCCTCGTGATTGAGCTAGCGGAGTATCATCATTGTCACAGCTTTCGCCATTGAAAATAATATGTTCCTCTTCTGCACAGATTAATTATCTTCAGTTTTAGATATCCCACCATCCTCTGAATAGAGCTCATCATCAGAATTATTTGCAAGTTATTTTCAATTTTATCATCCGAAACCTATGCGATTTTCGTCTGAAAACTAAGCATCAGAGTTATAAACCTGTGGTAATCCACAGCAAAGTAAATGACTTAATATTTTTATTTTTACTTTTTTTTATAATTAGCGCGATCAAGGGATTTGTGTAGCATTAAAATGTTTGTACACAGCGCGGACGAAGAAAATTTAGGGAGGAAGAAAAGAGAGGTACCTATGTTCATTGTTCTATAATGTTTGCAAGTTATAACGACAAGAAAATAGAGAGCTCGGCAGCGCATTCCATAAACGAGTTAGGAGCGAATCACGATATTTTGGAGTACGTCCGAAAGTGGGCTTGAGGGTACATGATGAACATTCATGGCATGACGGGTGTTACGGTTACGGTTGAATGTTTGAAGGGGCAGGATGCTACTGGCGATTTCAATGGAGCACTGGTGGTGAAAATACCGATAAAACAAAGCGAGACAGGAGACATAACGTCGATGTTCAATGGTGTTAATTGACCGAATGATATACGTATCACCTATTAGTTTTATAGCACGGTTTTTGAATTCTATCTGGCAGGTGCAGAGATGTTTTAGGAGCACTTGACCTGATATAGGCATTGTACTCCAAAATTGAGTCCAGGCCAGAAGGGAAAAAGTATTTCTTACATCGCTTGTAGGAACCTAGAGATTTTGTAGAATTTTTGTCGACATCGAATATATGATCACTTCAACGTAAGTTGTCACTGACATATATACCGAGAATGGAAAGTTTTTCAGTTTCGACGATGGATTTATGGAAAATGGCTGGGTATTTAAATTCCGTTTTAATGACAGCATAATAAAGCATTCTGCTGATAGTTCCTCAATTATTTATGCCATTAACATCGGCCATTCCACAGCCGAAGAGCAGGGACATAAGTCCGGGAACGAATATGAAAAGCAGATAGTACTGTCATCAGAAAAGGAATATATTGGATTAGAAGAAGCAGACAAGAGATCATTTATGAAAATTAAAAAGAGTGTCGGAGACAGAACGGAGTCCTGGGGCACACCAGTATTTATTTCGTGAATACCAGACATGATAGCATACAAAACAACTTGAATTGAAAGTTTCAAAAGGTAGTTTCTAATCCATTGAGAAAAAAGTCATCGCATGCATTTTAGACAAAAGAGACTGATGCCAAACTCTGTCAAATGCCTTAAAAATATCAAGTGCAACTATCTTTCTTTCGCCAGAATAATGTAAGCTTTGTTTCCACTGTTCGGTGAGACTTTCCATTTAATCACCATTGGAATTTGTGAATGTTAAAATCTTCAAGTACACTTTCTACTACACAAGTGCGATATTGCATTCGTCTAATTAAAGATTCGACGTACTTAAGAGTAAGCGGGGACAAAGCACAATCTGAAAGTGTTGAGTTGGCCGCAATGTTTGCAGCAAGCAGATTAGTTTTGTCCAAAGACCAGACAGCTGAAATGTTTGTAAATGAGCATTGCGATTGGAGATGAGACAATGTTTCTAAGGTTTTTAACGAATGACCAACAATGTTTACTACTTTTAGGATTTTGTAGTATTTTTTGGCCTCAGTTGTTGGTCGTGTTGAAATTTCACATGCTTAAGAAAGGCGTTGTAGTCATTCCTGGCTTGCTTGAGTTAATTTCGGGTTTCCCCTGTTGAGTTGGTCTTGTAGTACCAAGTAGCAAGTAAATAACTGCCTACAAGAAATGTACAGAATAGACCGATCGAAAGAAAGAGACGACAATATAAACAAAAATATCAAGCCTTCGGAAAGATAATTGCAGCGTTGAGGCTTTCGCAGCGAAGTTCTGGGCTGCTTTTCGTACGCTTTTATGGCAATTGGCCATGGATCATGTAAGTTGTACGCTATGTATGTCCCAAACTTTTAATCTAGGCTATCTACAAGATTTGGACATTTTGAAGCCTAATGGGATGTGGAAACAGATTTGTCATCGATAAGACATCGATGTTTCAGTTGGAACTTACCAGTTCCTTATAAAATTTATTATAAATGGAGCACATAGGGTGAGGTCGAGGGCTTGCTCCCTTCGTTTATATACAAAGACAGGGCCATTTCCGTAGTTGATAGCTAATATTTCTGTAACGACAAAGTTAGAATTTACTCCGCGGACGCACTTGCTAGAAGAAAATCAGGTGAAAGCTTCTCAGAAATCGAACCTGCATTAAGATTGCTTGCGTCATTGATTGGGGCTCCCATTTATAAAAAGTTTTCATGTAAAAATTGCTGCAGATAACGTGGCTCTCCAGAATGTTGGCTGATCAAACGGATGATTTTCAAAATTTCCTGGATCTCGAATTTCTATTGTCTCTCAGAAGGAACGACTGCTGATTTGTGTCGTGGCAGTGCACTACGTATCTTACTGTTTAATGCATATGTGACACAACATTCTGGCTAATGATACGAAGCGCTATCTCTTTAAATTTCTAACCTACACTCGTATCAGGCCGCAGGCCGCTCGTATAGGCACCATATCACTGAAGCATTGAACAGCCTTTTTACGAAAGGCTAATTAGTTTGGTAGAAGGAACAAGCAAGGAGTACAATGGACAAATAGTTAGTCTATGTGCTCTCTTCGAACAGAAAATGACAAAGAAAAACTCCACCTCATTAGATATACAAAGTGATTTTGTTTGTGGTACCTAATGTTAAAATAGAATAAAAATTGACAGGAACTATTAAATCCACATTTGACAACTCGTATTAGAAGCTGTATTCCGGTCAAATGTGCTGTAGATTTAGATTTTACTTCGAAAATTAGTTTTTTCTTACATTTATGCAACAACGTGTATATACAAATTAATATCGCCATCACCATCAATATTATCGCCTAATAGCCAAAACAATTAATCCCCTAGTGACCAAATTCAATGAAGGTGGTAGTGAGACAACTTAGAAAACAACAACGACGGATCACTCAAAATCCAGAATTAATTTTTGCAGCATTTTACAGTCACCAAAAATTACGGCCTGATATGATGTATGCTCTGAAAGAGTCATTGTCCCTTACCTTATTCGAATACGATAATGGCGAGCAGTCTTTGGTCAACGGATTGTGATATATGCCACTGAGAAAAGAGCAGATATTTGTATGGTGGCAAAGAAAAATTTTAGGTACCACTTAAGAAAATCACCCTGTGTATATATGTTACGCGAAGACTAAACTAGCCTTCCGTGGACTGAAAGAAGACCGAAAGACACACATCAATTCACAAGAAGATGCATGGTAGAAACTCTCATACCAGGATTGATGTCTTTTCTAAGAGTATACACAGAGCTTATAAAGGCGAAGGATGTCATATATAGATGTTCCAAAATATAAATACCATTAATTACGTGGTATTGCAATGTGTCAATTTGGTGGCTATATTTTATCCTTTTATATGTCAGGACCTTACGTACTATTCCGAATTATTTATGAGAAGTGCAAATTTAAAAACATTAAGTGGACCTTTTAGGAGCAGCTGAAAACATAATCAGTGCTTTCAGTTTCTAGGATGCCTAAAATTAATACGAAACTTGTAGTTAGCTAGGGCATAGGAAACAAACCTAAATTTTTTACACCAAAAAGACAGTAGACAAGTATTATGGCCATGAATCCATTCATGAATGTTGAATCTTGAACTAAGGGTAAAGCTCTTGACATTGTTAAAGTTGTATATCCGATATTGTGACCATTAGCTACCATTCCTTCTTTTATCAGCTCAGCTAAAGAGCATAAGACTTTGGGATATCTTCAACAATATTTAAAAACCGACTTAAGACAATACCTAAATGAATCAAAAGACATTGTCTACAACAATAGATCCGACAGTCACAGAGATTCCCGCAAATTAAAACACAACAAGAAACAACAAGGAAATCAATTTATTTAAAAATGAACAACAAAGGACAACTGCCAATTCGAGAAACAATTACCATTACCAAAAACCAGGAAAAGGACGAAAAGCTCAATTTGTAAAATACCTGAAGGCGGTTACAGGAACAAGTACGAGTACGGGTATAAGAACGAATACCATCTCTGTTATGGTTGTGGCAATGTCAATTGACGAATTTCAAATGTTGAAGAAAGCCACTGCTACTGAATTGCTATTATGGTGCTGTCCTTGTTGCTGCTCCTGTGGCTGTCGATGCTGCTGTTGCTGCAATTGCCGTTCCAAATGTTCTTCATCACTTGTAGCCATCATCGACGTTTCGTCACTTGTAGTGGAAGCCAGAGCATTTCGTCGTCCACCATCATTCCCGTCATTATCGTTTGCGTCAATAACGTTCAAAAGGACTCTACTCACAGGAACTTCCGCTTCTGTGATTGGCATATTCCGATATGCATTCTGTAAGCTGAAGTTGGTTGTTGTCGGTGTTGCTGCGGGTGTTGCTTCGGGTGTTGCTTTGGTGTTTTCCAATCTCCGGAATGGGTGAAGCGTTTTTCGATTTTCCAAAATTAATTTGATTTCCCTTGCAGACTGCCACCATCTGGGGATATGGAAATTTGTTGGTTATGCCAAGTAAAAAGAAAGTTGTCATGGAAGTGAAGTTTTAATTTTGTTTAAAAGATATTTGTCAATTTTTAATAAGACTCAGCCAAGCGACTTGAGTGATATGGATCATCATTTTTCTAAAATAACTGTCTTTGTGTGAGAATGTCAAGGCTACACCTAACGCATAAATGAAGTAACACACTTCGACGACTCTTAAATGGCTATTCAACCATCAAATTATTGATTCTCATATAGACAACACAAATCAAAGCAAATTCAGAAAATTGTCTACATTTGACTAATTGCATTTGGCTTTTTGTGGTGTGCCTTGTAATCAAGCAGGTACAACAATTTCCACTTGGTTTCTACTCGTATGTTCGGACAGATACTTCTCGATCTGACTGACAGATAAATTTGACTTTGTGTGATTTGAGGTTTTACACCAGTTACAGTGTGATGTTTTTTTTTTTTTTTTGACTTGAGCTGACATCAGCACCCAAGCAAGAACTGGAAAAGGAAATTCAAATTCGACGTTCTTAATTTCCTCTTTTGCCTTTGAATTCAAACTTAAATGCAGGGATTTCTTCAGCAAACTCGTACTCCGTCATTGACTGTAAATGCATCTGATGTCTGTTTACTTGCATGACATTTCTACCTGATGAAATTTTGATTGAATTATTCCCACAGAATGGAAAAGGATGGAGATAATCAGGATGCATGCCAAGTTGAGTTAAGATACGTAAAAAAGTAGAAAATTGAGTTGTCAGAAATATCTAGGGTAGCAATCGATTCGATAGAGATATTGCTTGAGTAAATATTTGTAGAGCTATTCGTACTTACCTGTACCAAGGTGAGAATTGCCCTCTTGCAATCACGTACACGTTGATGAAGTAGACGATAACCTGAAAGTAAACAAAAACAAACAAAAAGAACGTGAGATGAGAAGTAAAATGTTACAGACTATTCAATTGGGAAAAGTAATTCAGTTTACAGGTGCAATAAAATTGAAATAAGGATGCTGTAAATCTCGCGAAATCATATTTTATAAAATATTCATTGGTTTTAGTGTATCTATAATAATTGGTCCAAATAAAGGGTGACCAGATAAAAACGATAAGAAAATAATAATTAAATGAAACAATAACGGTGTGAGTTATAAAATTGATTCTGGCTTTACTTAGTAGCTACGTTTATGCCATGATGTGTGGAATACCACATCATCCAAATATCCGCCTTGGCTTCGCTGACAGTGCTTCAAGCGGTTGGTCAAATTTTTGATGACTCGGTCCAATATATGCAGCATTATTTCGTTCTCGATCTCGTCCAAAGTGGTTGGCTTTTTAGCATAGACTAAGAACTTGACGTAACCCCAGAGCAAGTAGTCGAGTGGTGTTAAATTGCATTTGATTTATGAATGATCGCCGTATGATGACCCAGTCGTCAAAATCCTCCTTCACAACTTTGAACATTGTATGGCATGTAACGCCGTTTTGTTGGAATCACAGCTGGGATACTATATATCGATGTTGTCGAGTTCTTACTACAGAAAGTCGGTTAACATCGCTCTATACCTGAGACCATTGACGGTAACAGTATCTCCTTCCTCATTTTGAAAGAAAAAAGGTCCGCTGATGCTGCGGATGCGGCCATTGATGATTGTCCGAACACTTCTAGATTGTGTTCGCTCCAATAGTGGAAATTTTGCTTGTAAACATAGCTGCTGAGCCAAAGATGGGCCTTGTCCGAGAGGTTGATTTTTCGACCAAATTCCGGCCAACATTTTCAGCACCCAATGTGAGCGAGCTCACGGCGTTGCCCATGTTCGTACTGCCTCAATTCTTGACTCAGCACAATGGTATATGGATGTAGGCCTAAATCCAACCGCTCTGTCGATGCCCAATTCAGCTGATTTGCACCGAATCGACATTTCTGGGTCTTTTTTGATACTGGCCGCTTCGGCGGCTTTGTTTTTTTCATTTCGCACCAATCTCTGTCGGGTTGGTGGCTTAAGATCCAAAAGAGTGTGCGACGAAGGCAGGATGACGACCGCTAATATTTGATAATAGTTCTTAATAATTTCTGCACGATTGGCAAGCGTAAAACGATGAATGATGAAATGGCAAACCTTACTGATTATTTTGACAGCTGGAGGCCATGGATGTTTCGACTTCAATCGTAGGGTAGGTTAGGTTTAAGTGGCTGTTAAATCTGTGATCCTCCTACTCCAAAAACCATTTGGAGCTCTTAATAAAGCGTAGGAGACTTTTTATGTCACTTAATTCGTTGTGGAAGAAGCCCCCTATGTGGAGATTTCTTCTTTGGCTGAAAGCTGGACATGTACAGAGGAGGTGAGGGATTGTCTCATCTTCCTCCTTATCCATGCAGCTTCTGCAAAAGTCGTTAGTAAACATGACAAGCCTTCTTCATGATAGCAGCCTGACTATCGGAAAAGATATTACATTTTTTATTCAGCCAGGATAGGGCTTCCTTAATTGCCAGAATTTCCGAAGGCGGAGGGAATTAAGATAAGGTTGAGCTTATCGGCAAAAACACCACTACCAACCCCACCAACAATCTTTGAACCGTCGGCGTAAAAATGTATTGAATTGTCATTCAGAAAGGCATTTGGATGATCTGGAGGGAATCCTTACATGGAAGCCCTCGTTAAGCCGTTGTCTATGGTGTAGTCGATATTTTTTGGTAGGATTCCTAGTGCGTTTAGAATATTTGCGTGGCCAAAATTTTTATTTACCCGCTGTTAAGTCGCTTTAGGGCGAATAGCTGCGTTGGTGTCTTCTTGTCATCTATAAATGTAGAGGGGTGTAAGGCGAAACAGAATGTCCAGAGCAGCGGAGGGAGTAGTGCGTAGGGCTCCGCTTTTGCCCAGATATGCTGTTCTTTAGACTTTTCTTAGCTTCATGCAGTTCACTACTTTGAGGCTTTCTTTACTCTTTCTTGAATGTTAGATTTCCAGCTTAGTTTCCTGTCAAATATTAAACCCAGATATTCCGCTGTATCAGAGAAGACCAAGCTGGTACCATTGATTGAGGGAGGGTCTATGTATAGTCGGAATATTGTATTTTCTAGAGAAGAGGACAAGATCGGTTTTATGGGGGCTTATTCCCAGTCGACAGCTTGTTAATATATTAAGATTATACTGAAGCTCTTTAATCGTATGTAGGTATTTTCCTGAGACGGTTATAACAACGGTATCCATCTCCGACGTTAAACTAGAGATGGATGCCGAAGTCTTATGAGTCAATCCGGACTGGTTGGAGTCGTCGCTTAGATAACTTAGGGAAAGATATCTTCGCTCCAATGTTCGAGACTAGGTTTTTACTATCTCTTAAAGGAGGGGGCTGTTACTTATCAGCATCCAGCTCGTCCTTCTTGTAGACCCTTAGGTAGATAGACTCGAAGCCAAACCGAGTCATGCTTTTGGGATTCCTTATTGATCACAACTAACGCGCATCTGTAAGGGCCCCTTAGTGGCTTTAGATTCGCGACCTTCCAGTCACGATTCAGAAAGGTCGGCTTATTGAACCGAATAATCTATAGAATGTCTTCTGGGGAGGAGGGTTCAGCTGGAATCCAGGTGCGGGCTCTAGGTCTGTTAGAGATATCCCCCTTTGCCACGACCTCGAGCCTGACCAGACCTCTCCTAGACCACCTATAGCCTTTTTATAGAGATTCAAGGATCTCTGGTCAGTGCAAGCGATCAGCTTGATATGGCCCTGGTACCAGCCAGCGTCGCTTGTGATGGGAAGAGGTCCTGGGTTTTCCTGCATGATGGTCAAGAAGTTGCTCGAAAGCTTCAAATTGACCAGTTGCCACCGGTCTGTTGAAATTTGTCCGTCGTCGTCGCTCCTATCGACCACCGCGATCGTGATTTCGTCTTTAAGCACATCGCTAAAAGACCATAGAGATGTTGCATTGAAAGGTCATGGGGGAGTTCTCACTTTAGGCCTTTTGGGAACCGGAATGGTTTCCTTCAAAGATCTCTTGCGCTTGGAGGAGTATTTAAGGGATTTGGAAACGGTGGGGAATCCATCTTTAAGGATTTTGTTCGCCCATTCTAGTTTCCTTTTTGTTTCCGCATCTCTCTCCACCTCCGGAATAGATCCGCAGGTTTTGATGATGCGTATCGCATTTCGGCGTTTTTTGTAAAGCGCCTTGCTAGGAGCTCTCTTTCGGTGTTGATCTCAACTAGCCCCTTTGATTGAACGTTTTTGGTAGGAGCAGGGCATCTATGGCCTGCCACAGACTTGCTGCTGCTAGGGGTGGAGGAAGTGTCTTGCCACGGTCCTGCTGCTTCCTGAAAGCTTTATTTTGGGCTCGTTGCTTTTGCCTTGTAAAAGATAACTATGGGCTAGGGAAAGTCTCGAGAATCATTGATCTTACTCAGCCTCTACAACTCGACAAGTTCGATGCTCGGGTAAAGTTGTAACAAAAAACAGTTGAAACCTCTCTCATTCCATGAACAGAGCTGATGGTGTGCGTATAAGAAGCAGATCGAAATAACTGATTGTGCGGGAAAATAGTGATGAAATAAAAAGTCTCTTACACGAACCTGCAGCAGATTCGTTACAAGCAATCAACAAATCGACATCAAAAAGCATAAAGACTACATACTCGTACATGGCTTTAGTGCAGCCAAGTTTACAAGCAATGAGAACAAGCACTCTAAGAGCTCAAACAGCTCAAAACAGACGTCAGTAGACTGGCACTTTCTTCATACTCTATAATAGGCTAAGAACCCATCAATGAAATGTCAAAGGACGTACTTGTCAGGGGAATCGCAGATTCATATTATAACAGTCAGTAAAAAGGATGGCCGGGAAAAGAACCCTTGTTGTTTTGGGAACAGAACCATTTATTCGTCACCAGTTATGACCTTTTTGCGCAAGTCAGCATCATAATTGACAAAGAGCTCCTGAGCGATGCTCATGCGACGGTTCTTCTGAAATTAAGAAGTCTCGGAACAAACACCTCTGACACACGTCTCATGCTCTAACCATCCGAAAAAATTGCATGACAAGTGCCAACCGATACGCCAATATTGTCAGTAACTTCTTGTAATTCGACGATTTTCCAAAACACTTTTCTCCACAGCTTCGACGTTATCATCTTTTGTTGACGTGCTGGGGCTTCCTGAGCGAGATTTGTCATTGATATCTTCTCAGCCACCTTCGAAGAGCTTGTACCACTTGAAAACATTTTTTTTTTTTATTGTACTTAGAGCAGTCTGCCACTGTCAACATTTCATGTGTTATTGATTTTTTAACAAAAACACGTCTAACCTTAGACAGAGTAAACAATGAATATAGCAGAAAATTGTTTGATAATTCAGGGGCATGTACATCAACAAAATAAAAAATAATTTGGCTACCGGGCTCTCCAAACCCGCAAACACACCTCGTATACCTCACTGCATAAGAAGAGCAAATAACTAAAATTTCAACAGGACTGGAAACGTCCGTATAAGATAAGTAATTAAAAATCTTTGACAACTCATAGTGAATTTTCCCAAAAAATGGAAAGATGTATGGACAGCTGGCTAGTACAGAAAGTTCTCGATAGCAGGGAGTATAAATGCCGGCTTTGAACTGAGATGAAAGCAGTTTTGAAGTTGAATTTGAAAAGAGAATTAAGGGTAGTAGTATTGGGTATATATTTTAATTCTTTCGGTTTTTTTTTCAAAATTTGAACGTTTATTTAAGAAAAACATGTACAATAATATTATTCAAAGTATTGCCCATCTGAAGCTATGACTTTTTCCCATCTTCCTGGCAATTTGTGGATCCCATCCCAAAAGAACTGCGCCGAGCCAAGAATGAATCAAGCCAATTTTTGATATTCTGCTCTGATGTGAACCGTATTTCAGTAAGGGCGTTCTGCATCGACCGGAACAAATGGTAAACAGAAGGGGCAAGGTCTGGGCTATAAGGCGGGTGGGGTAATACTTCAAATTCACTGCTTTCCAAATAGATCTTTACCGGAATAGCAACGTGGGGCCGAGCGTTGTCATGATGGAAAATTATTACCTCGTGTTTGGTCGCATATTCCGGGCGCTTTTCGGCTATTGCTCTCTTCAAACGGATTAATTGTGTTCGGTAGCGTTGTCCATTGATGGTTTGACCCGGTTTTAGCAGCTCATAATACAGCACACCCATCCGATCCCACCAAATACAGAGCATTACCTTCGCGCCATTTATATTCGGATTTGCCCTTGATTTGGCTGATTGGCCGGGTTTCACATGTGATTTTTTGCGCTTGGGGTTGTCATAATGGATCCAGTTTTCATTACCAGTAACAATCCGATGCAAAAATGACTTCCTTTTGTGGCGTTCCATCAGCATTTCGGACATGCAAAACCGCCTTTCGACGTCTCTCGGCTTAAGTTCATGTGGAACCCAATTTCCTTGCTTTTGAATATATCCAGCTGCTTTTAAAAGTTTTAAGATGGCTGCTTGAGTGACACAGAAAGGTTTCTGCGAGCTCTTCTTGTGTTTAGCAACAATCTTCGTAGAGTAATGCTTCCAGTTCTTCATCTTCAAACTTTCTTGGCTGGCCAGGACGTTCATCGTCTTCCAAGCCAAAATCACCACTTTTAAATCTTGCAAACTACTTTTGGCACGTTCGCTAAGCTAGCGCATGTTCACCATAAACTTCCACCAAAATACGATGACTTTCGGAAGCAGTTTTCAGTAATGAAGAAGAACTCCCCGCAAAAACACTTTTTCAGGCACAAAGTTCGACATATTTGAGTGAAAAAAAATTATTGTTGTTTACGCTTCAGATGAATGACATATACTGAAATGACGTTAAATGACAGTAGCTTTCCAACGCATGTTCCAATGGAATAATACAAGTTACGCCATCTTACGACAAGTTATAGACTCAAAAATTAGATTGAATTGTAAGCTATAGTTTCACTACAATTATAAATAAAGCGATTTTGTTGAAAGAAATAAGTTCTATATTTTGAACCCATACCACATTTTGAAGTATATTAATCACAGGGTTCTTTATCGTATAATTGGACAAGTTACTGAAAAGTTTGTATTTGTAATAATCATAAGGGCTCTCTAATTCAACTCAAGGTGATCTTTCCTAGACATGTAATAATTCTGTGAAGTGAGTTTCATTGCAATAAAACTACTCAACTAAGAAAGAAATTAAATCCGTTCAGCTAAATAAAGGTTAACTAGTAAAAGCTAGCAAAAAGGCAAAATTGAGGTGAAAACTTCAATTTACAGCTGATGGAGGTGTAAGAAGATATCTCAAGCTTGGAATACAATGTATGTCTAAAGATGTTTAATAAAAGTTATCAATATGTTTTGATGAAAGTGCAACTTTATTGTGAAAAAATGGTTACAGATGAATCATTCAAAGTATTGCCTATTGCTAGTCACAACATTTTCCCATCTTTCTGGCAGAGCTTGAATTCCGTTGCGGTAAAAGTGTTTATTTTTTGAAGCTATAAACGAATTAATCCCTTTTTTGATGTCTTCATATGAGCGGAATTGCTGATCAACCAGACAATTTGCCATCGAACGAACCAAGTAACAATCGGATGGTGCAATATCTAGAGAATATGGCGGATGTTATAGAACTTTCTATTTGAGCATTTTTAGGAAGGTTTTAGCAGGTTTGGCAATGTGAGGCCGAGTGTTGTCATGCTGCAGAATCACATTTCTATGCCTCTACTCGTATTGTGGCTTTTTCGCGCCATTCGATGCCATTCTCCAGTGTTGATTTTGTTTGGTCTTAACAGCTCATAATAAATACCACCGACCTGGTCCCACCAAATACAGAGCATAACCATCGCAGCGTGAATATTCAGCCAAGCCGACGACGTAGAAGCATGACCGGGCAGTCACCATGAATTTTTTCTCTTTGAGTTGCTGTAATGAATTCATTTTTTATCACCCGTCACGATGCGATGAAAAGAACTCATCCTTTTTCGCCACTGGAGCAGTTGTTCGACTGGAAAAAGCTTGGTGGGTAATTTCTAATGCTGAAGCAAGCTATTCTTGTATTTGACATGAATCCTCATCGAGCCACGAGGTCGTCAACATCGAAATCACCGTCTTTGAAGCGACGGAACTAATCACGGTACGTTGTTTCACTTAGGCAAGTATAACGTAAACTTTTTGGAGCTCTCGATGCGCTTCAGCCGACGTTTTCTTCGAAGGAAATAAGAAAAATAAAACACTTCCCCCAAATGGCGATAATTTGGCACAAAATCAGACATTTTCACACAACCAAAAGTATATGACGCCAAAACAAAATCACTAATGTGGCAAAATTGTTTGTTTAACAAACAAACAAAACAGAAATTAGATTCTCAATCAGGTTTCGTGTCTCTCCCTAAATAAGAAAAAAAAAAATACGAATCAAACGTTATCAGAAAAATTATTTGGTCAATAATGAACAAAGGAAATTGCAGAAAACAACAAAACTAAAAGAAAAGAACGTAGATGCGAATGCATTATTACATAGGGTTTTCCAATAGGAACTTGACAACTTTGAATTTAATTTGTGAACGCACTCTTTCACTTTCACTCAACATTTTCATCGTGGTGAAGTACTATAACGAAGAACGTCTACAAATTATAAAAATTTTCTACAGATAATCGGAATCGGTGACTGCAACTTTAAGAGCGTTAACTCCAGTTTTCAGTTGTAATTCTCGCCCCAGTAGAGAATCAATAACAAGTTTAGTGCAAAAATTTGGGTCTACATATTCGTTGTGTGATGTTGCCGTGTCAGTAAGATAACGGGTTGGTCGAAGTTTCGAAAATATCGCTGCCGTTCAGACCCGAAGCATACGTCAATACCAGTCAATACCACGGCGTTCTCAAGAATCGGGCATCGCTTAGACCACATTATGGCGTATTTTGCGTAAGGGTCTTGGTTTACACCCATACAAGATCAAGCTGACTCAAGAATTGAAGCCGATGGACCATTTGAAGCGACTAACATTCTCCGATTGGGTTCTGGAGAAGATGCCCCAAGATGATGAATTTCATCGCAAAATCATCTTCAGTGACTCATTTTTGACTCAATGGTTCACCAATAAGCAAAATATGCGTAATTTCAACAGCCACATAGCACACGCTACAATCGATTTATTGAAGAGTAAGTATGGTGAGCGTGTTATCTCAAGACATGGGCTCAGTCGATTAGCCGACTCGCTCGTGCGATTTAACGCCATTTGACTATTTTCTGTTGGGCTACGTTAAATCATTGGTTTATACCAACACGCCAACGACGTTGGAAGAGCTCAGAGCCAACATTGAACGCGAAATAGCGGCCGTTTCGGCCGAAAATGTGTGGCCGAGTCGTTAAAAATTGGGTCCAATGAATCGACAGCTGCAAACGTGCCCTCGGTGGCCATATAAACGAAGTCGAGTTTCATTCATATATGTTTTGATTGTACTTCAAGCCAATAATAAAATTTTTGAAATATTTCAAATGGTTTGCCTTTTATTTAAAAAGTTGTCAAGTCGTTATTAGAAAACCCTATATTAAATGCAACCACTTTATATTGAGAACCAATTTGAAAAATAATTAGAGAAAGCGGAAACCAAATCAAGATAAACACATTTGAAAATGATGAAAAATGCTCTCCAGCATCCAGCAACAAATTTGAATTGAACCGGAAATCTAATTAATATCTGGGAATTAAAAAAAAAAATCAGAAAACACGAACAAAACCCAAACACCTGCTTCTTCAACGCTTATAAGATCAATGATTCAAATGTAGCTGATAGAATAGCAAACCCATTGAATTCCAAGGAATATCAGGTAAAGAGAAAAAAGTAACATAATCAAGAGGAAAACAAACCAGGCCACGAACTCGGCATATGAAAAACAAACAAAAAGTACGACAAAAAATAATGAAAACTCCACAACCCGGCTGATTACCGCGAAAAGCTATGATCGAAACCCCCCAAACCCAACACACCCTACTAAGAACACATCTGAAGGACAAGCATCGCCATATTGAACTACAATAGAAAAGGACTTGAAATAATTAATTGGGATATACCATAGTTGGGATGTCGGAGACTCGGCTATGTGGAGAAAAATTAATGGAAAAACAAAATTGAAACAATTTCGGCTTTAATGAAGAAATAAGAGACTGTATTGGATCGATTTTTTTAATTAAATATAAGTGGGAATGCAAAATTCAAAATATTAAGTTCCATAACAAAATAAAAAATTCTCCATAATGGAGAGTACGCTTACTCTAACAGAATCAGCACCCAATGAGGTCTTACAAAAGTTTGATATGGATGATGAACATGAAATTGTTAAAAATAAAAAAAAGGAGATTAGTCTTCAGTCTTACCGACCTATCTAAACGGAGCTTGGATACTAAATAAATTCGAACACAATGGAAAGCGTTCACTATCATCCTTTTACAAAAAAAGTGAGACATCGCAAATATAAACAACTATCAACCCATTGGCTTGATATTGGTAATATAAGATATTTTTGCAAAATGCATTTTTGGAGAATCCGAAAAAACCTTACACGAACAACAACCCAGAGAGTAGGCCAACTTTCGCCAAGGTTTTAGCACTATGGACCTCCTGAAAACAGTCGATCAAGTAATAGAAAAGTACAAAGAGTATCAGTAGAGCTAAAGTCTGAACTACCTCTCGATTTTAATTTTCGTCGGATATGGTATGAGGACAATATCATTCACCTTCAATGGCTTTGCTTTCCTGTGCTATTTTGTGCCATGTGGAGGAGTAGTCAGATACTCCAGAACCCATCTTCTTCAGAATTTCTGTTTAAGCTGTTGGAGAATATGACAGTGTTTGAGTAAACACACTTCTTCATTCAACGCTGATGTTTACACATAATTTTGACAATCGAATAAGAAGTATTTAAGCCTAAGGGGCTCGGCACTTTCGGTTTTTTTTCCAATGAAAAATTAGTAATTGAGATCTTTAATTTACCAGATTTAGTGGGAAATTTAGTGTGTATCTGTGGTGCATTCCTTTTTAAGGTAATCGTCAGGACATGTTTACTACACCGGCCGCCGTGTGCACTTTTTTTCGATGACACCTTTATTAATTAACCATTTTTCTAGCTCAGCGAAACAAAATTAGTACTTCAATCGCTCCTGAGACAAACAGGTATTTCTAGGCAGATTTACAAAAATTCGAAAGCACAAAATTACAGCGTCCGTGGATAAGTCCTTTGCTAACTCAAGATGAATTGCGTGAATGGTTAGGCATGTATGGTGGGTAGATACCCATCGCTTCACATGTCCACAACCAATGGTTACTTGCATTAATCTGATGGAGCTTCAAGTACCAACAGTATAGACCTTTTCTCAGTTATTTGGTCTTGCACCTTGGTGTAAATAGGTATTTTGGGTAATTCGTCAATATGACGATTATTTCATTGTCATTTGTGGGTTTGTGCATTCATCAGCTGGATTTTGAGTTTCCGGTACCCATTTGTAGTTATGTATATCTGAAGATTCGATATGCAACATTTTGTCTTTTCCATAACAAAAACAATTTTAACTTCACTTTTATATGATATGCACCAATAACCAACAGCTGAATTTTCAAGTTCGGTTGCGTCAAAGAATATATGAAGTTGATACTCAATGCAAGCAGGCAGCGGTTAAGTTAGGGTAGTAGCACCCTAGAATCTCAACTTGTACTCCAATTGTTTGAACAATTTTTGGATAAGTGCCTTGAAATATCGCCAAATGTAAAAATCTTAAATTTTAAAGTTTTGAAAGTTTGTGGAAGTAAAATAAGGCCAAAAGAAGTCACTAATCCAAAGTGAAATAAGGCCAAATCATGAAAATGTTTATTTATCAATAGACGCTGACTGTTTTTGACAAAGTGGTCAAGGCCCTAGATATTATATCAAACACTGAAAATAAAAGGATCAAAAGGTCAAATGTGTTCACTTTAATCATTGCAAACTTCTTAGGATGGCAATTGATTTAAACCGGGTAAGCAAAATTAACGACGATGAAAAGTGAAATAACACCAAACTGGGCTTATTTCACTCTAACAAATTTTAACTTTTGGCTTTATTTCACTTACACAAAGACAAATAAGGCAAAAACTTGGCCTTATTCCACTTGACCTAATTACATGGCATCCTTTTGAAAAAATTCTCTACAAAATCATTGACGTAGTGGCAATTAACTATAGCGGACACAGCTCATGGGTAAAGGTATTCAGATGTTGTGACGTCAAGGTTCTAAACGGCGAGCTTCTCGTAAACTTCAAAACGGTTTCTACCCCGTCTCCATAAAAATCGTTGAGCGTTTTGATCTTGTTTACGTATTTTTATTGACAAGAATACAATACAGGATCCTGCCAATACTTTTTAAAAGTAATAATTGCTGTGAATTCAGGGCACTTGAACAGCTTACATACAATATGTGAGCCTACAATTAGATAATTAGATTAGATAATATATTCTCAACGTATCTAAACAGCAACCATTGGGAGAGAAATTTTGAGAAACTACAAGGGGCAATGATTTGTTGTACTCAACAGAACATAATTGTAATCGGTGATCTGAATGCGCGAGTGGGTGAGACCTGTGGGGTGGAAAATTTCAAAGCTGGCACAAAACGACGGTCTAAGTATTCATTGTGTAATAAAAAAGAAAAAAAAGCTTATATGGTAGATTTCTGTGATTCGTTTAGATTTCGAGTTCTAAACGGGACCAGAGAAAGTAATGAATTGGGAAAACTAACATTTATTGGCGGACAGGGGACATCAGTTCTTGACTACTGTTTGGCAAAGAGGGAATGGAACCACAACACCATACATTTTGAAGTTAAGCAAGTCACATATTAACATTGTCATGCTTGCTTACTCAAAACTTGAAAATAAGCTAATTAGGCACATGATCTTTCTCCACAAGCTGATATGGACCGATAACAATGCCGCTCTATACAGGATGAAGGTTGATGAGAAATTGCAAGGACAACATGTTATGAGCTTTGCTGAAATCGAGCAAATTATTAAAGAATCGAATCCTCCAGCAAGTCAGGGTAGAGGTTTTAGTTGAAAGTATAAGGAAAGCCTGGATCGATAAAAGTTGTTCAAGTGTAAGATCGGTTTCGTTTGTGTGGCTGAAGTTATTTCGTGCCTTAAATACAGAAGCCCTTAGAAAGTCGTAACTAAAATCTGAACGAAAATTTAAAGCGGGGTGCAGACACAGTAGGATAAATTACTTTGGAAACAAGGGGCGCATACTAGGATGCTGCAATAACTCGTCAAGAAACTTAACGCAGAAAGGTATGTACTCAACAGAGGTCTCAGGCCGGATACCATCAGGTCCTTGTTTTTTTTTTTTGTGTTGTCCAAGTTTGAATCAACCACACTACGCCAAGCTACTAAAATCCAAAATATTGAACGAGTTTTTTTTGACGACTTTCTACAAACAGGTTCAGTTTCTACATTTCCGTTCGATTGAACACAGAAAAGTAGTAATAAGCATATCTGATTTGAAATTTTATTGGAAATAGGGATGCAAGTGGGCCCAAAAATCATTTCATTGGAATTGTATGCCAGTAAATAGGCGATAATCTCGTTAGAGCAACATATGCCTAATTATCATTTTCCGATACTGAAGAGAGCTTACATTTTCTTGTTAGCATTGTGGTTTAACATAAAAATTATCAATTCTTATATTTGCTTTCAAAATGTTGTTTATATTTTTTCTGCCAGCACTTTTTTTTATAAAATATTCACTCTAGACATTGTTAGACGATTTTAATATTCCACATTTTATCAAATTACTCAAAACAGAAAGAATGTGCCAACGAATTGTTTAACGCAAGGTCTATACGAAGTTGGCAATCTCGGTGAATGAGAAAGCCTACACTAATACGATTTAATTGATGTATTTTTGTAACTTATTTTCGTTATTAAGTTACTGACGATCAACTTTGTTAGTTAAAAAAATTACATTCAAATCCATACCCCTCATCGAGTTTGATTTTGGGAGTGCTATGATCTAGAGGAATGTGTTGTGTAAGTTTATATTGGTGTCAGATGCCCACTAAAATTATCCGAATAATTTTCAATATATTTGAACTGTTGCTGATGAGAAGAGAAAATACATCGAAATACAGGAATTCAAATTTTGGTACTTGGAGCATATGAACCTTAATGTAAACAGAATTGGCAAACACGTTTCAATCTGTAGAGTTAAGTTGTACTTAGCGCCAGCTAAATAAGAAAATACCACTTTGATCAAAAAAATTTCGGAATTTATTCAGAAAATTAAAAATACAAGTTTATTCATCTAAATCTATAGTTTACCCTTTAAAGTAATCCCCATCGATTGCCACACACTTATGCCAGCGCTTGATCCAATTTACGAAACATTTTTTTATATTCGGCTTTCGGTGCTTCCTGCGATTTTTCCATGATGGTATTTGTTGCATTTTTCGTCATGGTGCAAAATCCACGAGTTTTCTGCCCACAATTCTGGTCTCTTTCAGCGAATTGCTTCACGCAAACGTCTCATAACGCCCACATAAAATTCTTTGCTTATTGTATGACCTTCTGGCAAAAATTCATGATGCACTACACCGTTGTAATCCATGAAAACCGTGAGCATTTTGACTGAAAACCATGTGGTTTTTTTGATCTCGGTTCATTTGGTGAACCTCATTCGCTTGCCTGATGTCTGGATTACGTGTCGTACTCATAAACCCACGTCTTATCTCCAGTAATGATCCTTTTGATGGATGTGGGATCGGAATTAGCCTTGCAAATCATCCCTCTTGCGACGTCAACACGGTCTCTTTTTTGCATGAAATTGAGGTATTTTGACACCATCTTTGCTGCTACACGACGGAAACCCAAATTATTGACCAAAATGTCTTGGACGAATCCATTGGCAATGTTCAAGTCCTCCGCTACCTTTCTGATGGTTAGTTTGCGGTTGATGACCAACATTTCTTTTACTTCATCAATGGTTTCGTCAGTTTTCGATGTCGATGATCTGCCACTGCGTTCATCATCTTCGATTGACTCACGACCACTTTTGAACCGCTCGTACCACTTATAAACAACCGTTTTCTTTAGAGAATCGTTGCCGAAACACTTTTGCAATATTTCCAAGGTTCGCGCACCATTAAATCCGTTTTTTACGCAAAATTTAATACAAGTTCGATGTTGCAAATTTAAATCCAATTCTAAAATTGTAAAAATTCGCCAACACACACGTAGATAGATGTATTCTTGGCTACGTAACTTTTGCAAATGTAAAAAGCTATGACGCTAAGATTAAGACCAACCAACCAACCAACTTAACAAAAAAAAAAAAAACAGAACTCAAACCGGAACAATGGGAGCGCCATTCGGTGGTGCGCCAGAAACTTTTTGATCAAGGTTGTATGTTACTGTCATTCAAAATTAACCTTCTTATGTCCACTTTCACGATTTGGGTAAGTCGTTAGGCGTTCCTAGTCCCGATCGGAAAAATAAAACATAACCGGCGATTACTCTTACAGTCTGAAAAAAAAAATTAACTTTGTAATTTTAATACAAAAATAAAATATTAATCAATCATATGTGGATATAATAAAAAAATATAATCTTACACAAAATTATTTTTACTTACTGTAGTAAATAAAAAGAACAACAGCCAACTCTTTGTCCAAATTCTTGTTAAAGTCGAGGTGCTGCTTCTTATTTGTGCGAAGTAATATTGTATTCCCACCAGCATATTGACAATAATTCCAAATGCCACCAGTGTCAGCAAGGATAACATTTGGCAATCTTCCTACAAAATTTTGAGTTGCTTTTATTTAATTGATTTTATAATTTTTTTTTTTTCAAAAAAGACAAGGAGTACTCTTTTTTTATCTTTCTAATTTTTTTAAATTTTCAATACAATTAACAAGAAATAAAAGGGTCCCATCAAACTACCAAGAGCTTATTTTTAAGTTAGCTGGCTAAAAAATGTCTGCAACGGTTTAAATAAATTTTAAAATATATTTTTCTCATAATTGGAGAATGGAAAGATATTTCCTATTTTTACATACTGTAGAGTCTATAAAAAGATACATGCGCACCCCTTCTGAACATCAATTATCACAGGTATTCCCAGGTTATTACAAAAGTAAACTATATGGGATAGCAAAAATGTGTATGATTAATGAATTATTTCACCAAAAAGTGTCTTCAACAAGCTTCGTTGAGCTTGATACAGTCTATAAAACTTTTATAACAAAAGAAGCAGTATAAGCAGTTAAGGGGCCAAGATCACCCACAAAAACAAAAAAAGAAATGTCTTTCATAACTTTGAAACTTTATGGGTTCCTTTCTCCAGATATGTTTTAGGGCCTTCAACACATTATCAATGAAGGCTCAACAATCCGGTGTAGAAGTATACACTGTACTGAGAGGGACCTAATAGATTTTTTTTTCATGTTGAATATTTAATTAGCGACACAACATCTTACTGAAGATGTTTAATTGTCAGATCGTTACCTCTATTTTAGGTATGTGTCAACTATTTTAAACACTGGTTTCCACCTAATTATCATAATTCCATTGAAAATTAGGAACTCATCTCAAAAAATAACGAAGGTTATAAAAAGAGGTAAATGCTATAACTAAATGTTATTTGTTGACTTTGTTATCTTCTTCACTCAAGATTATCATTGTTCAAGGTATTTGAGGTAGAAATGTTATTAATTCGCTGTCAGTATCACATCGCTTCATGTTCACGTCAAGTGATTGCTTCGCCTCCTTAAGGTGGCCACCAAAAAATACATTTGAAAACCTTTGCAAGTACCAGCCAAGACTCGACGTCGTACAAAGAAAAACCGAAAAAACTCACCAGATAAAATCAACGGCATTGCTTGTATCCAGCCTATTAATCCGTTCGTGCTCTTTCAGCGTTGCTATGAAATGTTCAAAGGTCATGTTTGAAAGGGGCTTCAGAACCAGTTGTCCGGTCTTCAGAAGTAAAGATGATGGCGGAAAAACTTAAATTTGGCCCAAATGTACCCAGGTTCTTGCGTAAAATGATTCCATAAAAGGCGCAACACTTGGAAGTTAGTCATAACCAAAAACCTCTCATACGAATACTACCAATGTAAGCGTCCCGAGTTGCTAAAAAATGGCAAAAGATTTTCTATGCAACACGTGCATTTTAAGCACCCTTAACAAGTAACATGCAGCAGAACCACTCTTGGATCCCATAGATAAGCGGATCTAACCGTAAAAAAAGATCTAGGTCCATCCAAGAACTGCGATGGAATGGATCAAAATATACGAAATGTCGTATGACGATTGGTACCTGGAAGACAGCCAGCAGCTACATAGATGCGGAGTAAACATTAGAACAGACTTGGAAAAGATTTCTTAAGTTTCAGGTATAAATACGAGGCTCTCGTAATAATACGCATCAAGGCAAAACTAGGCAACATCAGTCTAATATTTGCTCACTCCCCAACGGAGGTAAAAGATGATGGCACCTAAGACTGATTCATTGATCTTCACGTCCTATGCGTGATGCTAAAATCATCTTAAGCGATTTTAAAGTAAAGCAAGGAAACGAGTTCTAGGAGTACAATAGTTAGATAAACATAATACCACCTCGGATAAAGGATTCCGGCTTATCGGTTCGCGCATTCCGACATTCACAAGGGGATCTGGCCGTTAGATTCAATCTACGATCAAACGGATTGATCGACGACGTGTCTGAACATTATATGGGGCCGATATTGATATAGACCATTTTTTGTTATAGTCTTTGTATGGATACGGATATCTCTAACGCCGTGAGGAAATTTGACTTAAAAAGGCTACATCCTCAAGGAACCCTCAGTGGTTTTGCGGATCAAGTACGACTTAATCTTACTTGACATCAGAGATGTCGCTTCTTCCAAACACCACTGAGAAATCTGACGATTAATAATGAATGAAGGGTAGGGTATGCAAAATACCGAATAAAGAGCAGTACGCTGTATGAGCAAAAGCGGACGAGCACTGGAATTTCAAAAGGAAAACAAGAAGCGAGAGATGTTATAACAGAAAACATCAGATTCGTAATCAGTGCTAGGAATATGCAGTATTCATTTGTGTTGACTGTTAAACGGCGATTAGGATAATGCAGAATGATCTTGTATTATGTAACTGCCTATAACTTTTTGTCAATCAAGTGGTTAGTCCTGATCAGTATGGCTTCAGACTTGGAAAGTCTACCATCGGACTGATTTTTACAGGACCCATTACCCATTTTCCTGTCTTAAGACCGCTTATGTATAGCGTATATCGAGAAATGTTATACAAAGCCCTTGTGCGGTTTTGGTATTCTTTATCTGGCTCTGCAAGTTGACCATCGAGAAAGCTCGCTGCTCCATGAGTCGAAAATCAGTTACCTAGACCTTTGTTGTCAAAAAAGGCCGTACTTGCCAATGTGGATAATATTGTATACGAGTACATTATCAGCAGAACACAGCATCACTTAGGTTATTCGAAAAGTATGCGAATAAGTTATGCGAAAAGATGCTTTTTTCTGGGGGGGGGGGGGGGGGGGGGTTAGAATGTAACAGCAGATCTATTTTCTGAGCAACCAAAACCAACATTGATCATCTCAATCCTCCTCTATGGTACATTTGAACAGGAAACAAATAAAGAATACACCTCTGCAGACTATCAGATAGTCACATTATTAAATTTAAACATACTCTTCCAACAGACTTAATTTCTTTATTCGAGGAATTGCTACAAGTGACGATTAAAATATTAATTTACGTATTTCCATGTTTTCTTTGGAATCTTTCCTGCAAGTAACATTGGCTCTTTATAATTCGGACGTATTTTGTAATTGTTATTTTAATTTGTTATGAAAAACTGACTTATTTTTCAGACTGTCAGGGACAGCTTCGCTCAGCTACAACGATGAAACCTATGTACATATTAAGTGGTACAAAAATAATTTCAATATTACGAAAACCTTTTAATCCGTTGGAAAAGCTCTGCACCAACCATTTATTCATTGTGACCAGAAAGCAATTATTATCCTTTGTTATTATTACCAACGCAGCGTCAGCATTATCGCCATCATAATCATTTGCTTCAATACAGATTGTCCATTGGTTCTATATTTATTTTCTCTTTTTTTCAACCACCAGACACACCCTTCTGAACTATAATTCTCTGGATACCGGAGAAAATATAGATTATCGGAGAAAAAAAATACGACAGCACTTTTGGCCGCTCTTACATTATTGCCAACCTCGATGTTAATTAGCATAAAAATGCGGTTCTAGGACCACCAGACTCTGGCGTCAACGTCCAGCGACTGAATACTCGTACAGTGGCTGCATTAACAAAATTAATGGGTATGGGAAGAAAAATAACAGAATAATTCACCACGAAGAAGGAGGAAAATGTCGAAAACTTTTGTGAATACCACCCAAAAATGTAGCTCACCTGCAACGCACGTCGGTTCATTGCATTCGAATACCACATACGTAGCGACTGTAAACATGTGTATCTGAAAGTAAACATATTTAAGAGATTAACTGGGAACAACTGGCAATGCTGTGCAGTAAAGGTACGACTACATGTTGTGTTAATTCTTATGCATTGGTTTGTGTACACAATGTTTGGTTAAATGTTTACGCATGCACACAGGACCCTACCATAGTACGGGCTGTCCGGTTTTCGGCGCGTATTCTATGGTTTGGTATGGTATGGATGTGTAGATGTGTATTCGTTAATGTAGTTGTTGCTATCCTTTATTAAGTCCGCTTTCAAGGGTTTTAAAATGGTTGCCAATTATACGAGTGTTTCCGATTGATTGTTTAAGTAGAATCTTGCTGGCCCAGTGTTTGCTTTCAATCAGATTTGCATACCCATGAATTACGTGGAGTTGAGTCGCTGCTAATTGAGACGTTAATGCAGTTATTGACCAGTAAAAGTTTGTGTGGGAAGCCCCAAGTGAACAGAATTCAGGTATAGCCACAAAGTAAACAGAATGAATATTCAGATACCTTCGGCTTAAAACATATTATCGATCGGGACATTGCTCAGGATTGAAATTAAAAAAATTGCTGTTCTTATATAAGCAACAATGTATAACCTGTATGCAGTCATGTCAGACACGCAACTATCAGTTTTTTATACCAAACTCTTCTGTGTATCTGCGATTACTTGGCCCTTAAGCTGGAAATCTGATCTTCGTTTACTTCTCAAATCAAAGGGTTTAGATTTGAAGACCATTTTACAGTAGTTAGAACACTGTTGTACATTCACTCGAGTCATTGTGGATCTCGTATGATAGGTTCTTAGACTAAATTCTTATCTTGGTACATTTCTCTTTACTACTAGATAGAGTTAAAAGTAACCTCTTTGACCGTAGAATGCGCTACTACTGCAAAAGAAAGCTTATGGTGCCTTGAATTCCGTTAATAGTTAGACAGACATACTAAATTTCAGTGTGATACTGTTTTTAGTTTTGTTTTGACAGCTGATTGTTGTTGACGTGTTTGGCATCATGTTGAGTATGGACAAAAAAGATTTTCGTTCTCTCATAAAACATTATTTTTTGAGAGGCAAAACGGCGAAGTAAACAAAAGAAAAGTTGGATAAATATTATAGGGCTAATGCTCCGTCAGATAACACCGTCAAATATTGGTTACGAGAGTTTCGTGGTGGCCGCAACCCCACTACCTATTAATTCCGCAGCGGCAGGCCCTCTGGTGCGGTAACAGAAGACAATGTCAAAAAAAAATACATGACACGGTGTTGGCTGACCGGAAAGTGAAGGTGTGCAAGCTAGCAGATACCACAAAAATTAGTACTGAGCGCACACTCCATATTTTGGGTAATATTCTGCGTATGGAAAAGTTATCCTGCCGCTGGGTGCTGCGCATACTCACTCCTGACCAAAAACACTAACGCGAGAGTACTTTGAAAGAGTGTTTGGACTTGCTGATGCGGAATCAGGCGGACTTTGGGCGTCGATTGGTAACTGTTGAACACCAGAGAACAGAATGAGTGCCCGGTAATGGACTGAAGCCGGCACGAGTGCTCCGAAGCGGCCGAGGGAGGCTCGATGGTTCGGAGAGGTTATGGCGTCGGTTTTTCTGGGATTGTCATGGCATACTCTTCATGAACTACCTCGAAAAAGGAAAACCATCAACAGCGAGTATTACTGTGCATTATTGGAGCGATTGAAGGCCGAAATCTCTGCAAAACGGCCTCACATGAAGCGAGAAAAAATGTTCTTTTTGCAAGACAATGCACAGGCGCACAAGAGCATCGCAACCATGGCTTAAATCAATGACTTAAGGCCCCAATTGCTGTCGCATTTACCACAATCGCCCGATTTGGCTCCCTCGGACTATTATCTCTTCCCAAACTTCAAAAGATGGCTCACCAATAAAAAGTTCAGCCCACGCGAGGAAATCATCGACGCCACGGAGAAGTATTTTGCAGACCTTCCAGAAAATTACTTTTCGGATGAGATCAAGAAGTTGGAAAATCGCTGGAATAAGTGTATCAAACTTAAAGGGGACTATATTGAATAAAATAAAAACAAACATTTAAAAAAAATTTTTTTTTCATTCCCAATGTGGTTACTTTTCACCTCATCTAGTACTCCTACACGGGTCGTAGGATAAATCCGTGTCGTTTCCACTTTTTTGCTTATAGTCCGGCACTCGAAGCCGTAGAAAGGAACTATTGTAGAAGTGTCAATCACTTTATCCTTCGTGTTGGCACTTTCAATTTCAGTTGCTTAGCAAAATGAAAGTAGCAATGGTTCGGTTGAGTTTATCTTTATTGGATTTGTAACTATCGGGTTATAAGAACCCGTTTACGATCACAAAGTTAAAGCTGTTGACCGTGATATGATATTTGGGTCCGAACGATAGTTAAATCTTTGTTGTCAGATTGCATTTCGTCTTAAAGTTATCATTTGTACAATGCAGTGGAAGACGTTTAAGAAAGCTGTATCGTGTGAACATTTTGCGCATATCTTATCCAGCCGGTTTTCGCTAATATATACTGAATCTCATGCAAATTCATAAAGTTTACTTTTGGTAAGCTAACCAATTATAGCTCCCGCAAAGGGGCAATTATACTAACCAGTAGTATTCAGTAAATACATTGTATTCAAATTTATTTCATTTATTAGACCACAATATTGATTATTAAAAAAATTTGGTTTACTCGAAATGACTACCGTTTTATTTTAACACAAACTTCCAAAGGGTGTGGTCATTAGGCTGCTCTGGTTAATGCTGTTTTAAGACTTTCCAAATTTCTGTGGGGAATCTTGCAGGTCATGTTCTCCAATTCTCATCACAAAACATAATCCAGTGAATTCAGATCTGAACTCCCAGACGGCTAATCTTCTGCTGCTATAAAGCCAGGAATATTGACTCTGAGTCACTTCTGCATAATTTTGACTTTGTGCGCTGGAGCAGAGTCCTGTTGGAAGATCAACGTGTATCCACTGAAAGAGGTATTGGTCAAACTCTCACAACACCCTCTAGCATATCTTCTTGGTAAATCTTTGCATAAGTTTTAACGCCTTTTTCACAGAAATGGACAGATGTGTCACCATGGTGAGAGACCCTCCACCAAACCATTACGGAACCTCTGGAACAAATTTTTTCGCTGCCTTAGATGGTAAATAAATTTTGTCATTCTTTTTAGTTAAAAACTTCTTCCACGGTAAAAATGTTTTCATCTGTAAACAGAATGTTTTTATGGCCATTGTCCGCGTGTTACAAGAAAAGTCACTTGCATCTTTCCAACCTAATTTTTTTTTAGTTGAGGAGTTAGAAGATGACCCGTGGAGAAACGATAAGCTTTCATATGAAGATCATCCCGATCAAGCCTAGACATGGTTTTGGTTGATATATCCAATTCCTTGGACGATTTCCTAAGGCGATTTCTCCGAATTCGTTTATGCACTGTCTTTACTACCGCATTAGTACGGATGACGTTCGCTTGTCTTCTAATCCAGACAATTCGCCGAAGCAAGGGATAGCCCGATAATAGAATATTCTCGATATTCCGAATGATTTTAGCAACTCGAAAATTTGGTTGGCACTCTATATGCACTTATTCAACTCTATTACCGCCACTCGATTCTGTTTAACGCTCTACTTCATATTAATGGCTTGCAAGCTGAAACCAAACCAACTAGTATTCTACACTGATCAGTGCCTTTGTTTTGAAAAAAAATTAACGGTTCTATTCCCGCAAGAAGTATGGAACGATAAACGCTGGAAATTGTGTAACAGAACTTTTCGCAGGGCTAGGTACACTATTGGGTCTAAATAAAAGTTCATGGCGTATTTTGGGATAAATGGCAAATGGCTTTGAATTATAATATTTCAAGAACAGTTACTTGTATTGACAAGGGACACGCTTTTTTTTTTTGCAGTAGTTGTATAGTTGTAGTGGACAAATAATGAAAAATTTAATTTTATTTTTGTACCACGATAAAGGGAAGAACTCTTGGCAGGCCTATGAAAAAAAATGTACTTTTTACGGGTAATGAACTTTATCAGAATCCTCTGCGTGGAACTGGTTCGATCGCTTTCATCACGCAATTTTGCTTTCAATTCAATCACCCTGATGAAATTCTTGAAAAGCTCGAACAAGACAGGCTTTTCAACTCTGTTGGTATTGATATGGAAGAAGACATTTACAACAGAAATATCTTGAACCATATAAAGAAAAGGAAGCTCGATGTATGAGTTTGAGTTCCTCATGAACTGACCGCGAAAAACATGATGTATAGAATTAACTTCTACAATACATTGTTGAAATCTACAGGGTGACTGACTCGAACTGCAAATTTTTAAAATGCTATAATTTTTTTAAAAACTTTATTGTGCCAAAGCAAAAAATATTGGAAAATACACCAACTTTCAAATTGTGTCAGTAGTTTTCAATATGTCCACTTTTGGAGCGAATAATGGCCTTATTCGGCAAAAAAAAAAGAAAAAAGCATCGCACTGGTATTTTTGGCTCTGGCTCTGCGGTATTTTAGCCCATTCACGGCGAAGTGCTTGTTTGAGGTGGTCCATACTTTGGTATTTTTTAGCGCCAACCTTAGCCCTCAAAACACCCTAGACAAAGAAATCCAACGGATTTGCATCCGGAGAATTTGCAATCCATTGTGTCGAAGAAATGAAGTGTGGAACATTGTTTTTTAACCAATCTTAGTTGACGCGCGCTTTGTGAGACGGTGCCGAGTTTTGTTGAAATGTCCACGGTCTCCGACCAAAATGATTGTTTGCCCAAGGCTTCAATACTGTCTCTAAGACAGTTTCACGGTATACGATTATTAATTTTGACGCCACGGTCCAAAAATACGAGCGGAGAGCGACCATCGGCGGTTATAGCGGCCCAAACCATCACCATCGGTGCTGCCTGCTTTCTGGGGGCCGTCCGAAGGTGTACATTTTCGAAAGATCTCTCTGGCAAGTAAACTCGGTCATTTTGTTTATTGACATATTGCTTTATAACAAATAGCGACTCATCGAAAAAAACCAAATTCGGCAACTCACCACTTTCGTGCAAGATGCGGTGTAAGATCATGTGTTTTTTGGAATTGCAATGGCTTGAGCCCAAGCTCATTTTTCAGTATGTATTGCATCCGTTCCAACGATATGTTGAGCTCACGAGCCATTTTTCTTCCACTTCGACGCGGATTTCGCTCAATTCGAGCCTTTACTTTCCGAAACATTTTTGTCGATGTTGCTATTTTTTTAAGACCACCTCCATGGCGTTTTGCAACGTTGCCAGTATCACGGTAACGAGCTATGGTTCGAGACACAAATGATTTATTCACGTTGAGGTGCTGGAGGGCTCTAACGATAGCTACTTGTCGTTTCCCAGCCAAATATAAGGCAATCACAGTATCACGTGATTTTTTCAACAAAACTGAGACGCAAATCGTTTAAAGGGATTGTAAATAATAAAATTATCTATCATGTGTCAAAATTTGAGCTCACAGTAATGAACGGTTTGGAAATTATAGCAGTCTGAAGTTGGTTGCAGTTCGAGTCAGTCAAGGTGTATTTCTGAAACGAGTCAGAATGGTGAGCCTTCAAAGCGTTTGCGAATTGATAGTTCAGATTGGGATGTTGTGTGTGTGGTGTTGCTAGGAAAGAATCGTCCAGCATGAGGTATTGTATAATACTTCCACGTGGAGTAGAGGCTCAAATTGATCAATAGGAAAGGTGTTGTCTTAGTCTTTCTGAGGGACCACTAAAGATGAGTTAACAACCCCGAGAAAGTTGAACTATATTTGGCATCAGAAAAATACACCTGCATAGGTATTTACTTTACAAAAACAACTTGCGCATCATTATTGAGTACAATACTTCATCCATTTTTGAATGTTTTAAGTGACGTTCGAAACTGTGTTAGTCCTGTGAAGTGTATTTGATCTGCTTTACGTTGGGGAAGGATCTCTGATAGCTATTATCAGAAATACTGATATTAGGTCAATCTATACTCAGAAAAAAGTTGATTAAGGAATTTAAAATTGTCAATGTTGCTGAAAATGTTATTATTGTAGTTCTAGTGATAGTTTGGTTAGTGATGAGACCAAACAAGAACAAGTAAGCATTGCGCGTTTTTTTGGGTTGTTGTTTTCCAATTGCCATTAAATGAATAAAACCAGTTTAATTCGGAAACCGTTATGGAAGTTAACGTTAACGTCAATGTAAACATTTTTAACTAAATTTTGAAATGGATGTATCGGAAGAGCATATTCAGCACATTTGACTGCTTTTATTCCGGAAAAAAACAGAATAAAGATGAAGTCTCTAAAGAAATACAAAATGTGTATGAATAAGGTGTTGTCAGCAAGTCCAAGTCTCGGCCTTGATTTGCAAAATTTAGAAATGACAATTTGGACGTAAAAGGTGAACTCAGACGATAACCTTCTGATGTCCACCGTCAAAAGAAATAGCACTTTTAATGTAAAGGAATGCGTTACCCATACTATTATCCACCGATACCTTACAAATGTGGGAGAAGTTTTTAACCGCATCTTTACCGGATATGAAAAATGGGTTCTTTACAATAACATTAAACATCGCCACGAATGGTTTAGTTCAGAAGTAAAACCAGCACAACATCGCAGGAATGAAATTAACGCTCTCAATGCATTTCTGTCTGTATGGTGGAATGTTGATACTCCAGTTTTAGCTGTTGCCTCGTAACCAGACCACTAGTTATTCAAAGTGGTGTCCTGTAATAATTCAGCAGGATTTATATTCATCTGTTAAAAAATGTTCCATCAGACTAATTCTCCAGATTTAGCGCTTTTGTGTTCCGAACTCTGCAAAACTTTTTGGAAAAAAAAATAAGACTTCGGGATGATGTTCAAGAGGTTAGTGCGCTATTTTCTTCGTTAAAGCCAGACAATTTTTTTTAGTGACACATACGGCATTAAGAAGTTACCTGAGAGTTGGGTAGAAGTTTTGCATAATGTAAGAAATTACATTAACTGATATATGTACATTTGGTAAAAATAAATTAACATTGAACAAATCAAGAATCAAAGATCGTGCAAAACATATGTAATTCGTACAACTCGATGGAATTTATTTAACGCGCATTCGAAATACGGGTACTGACTGATATGGAAAATCAAATACAACTTTTTGGTTTATTATATAGAAAGTAACCATCACTGCACACGTCAAAGTTGCAAATAAAGTAATGGGTTTCTTCGAGGCACCATTACGGTTTTTTTTTTTCTATTTTTGTCTTTAGGACAGAGGAAGTTAGACAAGAAACTAATTCTTACAATCAAACCAGGAAAAGTAAGACTTTAAAATGGATTTAGCAATGCAGAATGTCGAAAAAATTTATTGGATGTCAAAACACATATACGTGTACTTAACTCGCCATACACTATGAAGAGTAGGCTTGGTAAAATATCATGATTTCTCAATTCTGGTATAAACATTCTGCTCTTTAGCATTTGTTTGATTTAAAAAATAAGTCGTAGTATCTTCTACACTCAGAAACTCTACATTTTGAACTTATTTTTGAATAGAGTTCTTAATGATAAATCCAACTAATGTTGTTCTGTTTAACAAATGTTGTGATGTTCAACAAATGTTGATTTTGATCAGCTAGAGCTCGACATAAACGTAAGCATGTTGTTCTTCTTCTGGAATAATTCCTGTAGAATGTGTTTAAAAATTTGTAAACAATGAAGCTGTTTGTTGTTCTAAGTAACTTCACTTCGCTAACATACGGGTGCATTTTATATAGTTTGTATAGTTTGGTTAACCATTTCAGCATAAAGAAATAGAAAACGGTTTGAAGTACCACGCGGTACATCATTTATTTTCGGGTCGACAAATCATCCATCTAAGCAAGTAATTTGAATATGAAAAAATCGTATACTCTCATTGATAATGCGCATCAGCTGGGACGACTTATCTTGCGCACCGAAGAAGCTATTACTGCTGTTTAGTGAAGTATTTAGGCGAACACTCATGTAAAGTTTTGCGGAAAAATGTTGGTTAAAGAGCTTGCTAGATCCAACTCAGGCAATAATTGAAGCCGCTTGACCATAGTGTATGTCCTACATTTGGTGAATGTGCCACCACAAAATTTTGTTCAGTGAAAAGGATAAATTTTGCTTGAACAACTATGTAATCAAGTTAAATTAACGAATTTGGACTAAAGACATTCCTTCAAAAACAATGCAGGTCAGAATAGTACAGTGGATAAAGAACCCATAGAACACTACCTAACTGACTTTTTCGTTCCCGAATTGAATGGCATTAATGTGAAAGAGCTGTCACGTAGCGCACGTCAAAATCAATTTGCTGATAGAAACTTTCAATTAAAGGAATAATTTCACATAATTTTTGTCATGTTGCCTCTAAGATCGTGAAACTAAACACCTTTGGATTATTTTCCGTGGGAACATGTGAAAGAGCTGGTCTACGCCGACAAACGCCGCTTTATAGCCGACATACGGCCCCAGATGCATTGAGAAGTGGTTGCAAATTAAAGCACTAATAATGTATAGTTGTTTGCCCAATAAAGACAATACAATACCAATACCACGATAAAATATTTCTTGTTACATGAAAAGTACCCTTGAGTATCAGAACCTCTTTTGTAAAAATATTGTAACTGTTAAAGTCTTACAAATGTTTACTTTTTGATGCACATAGGTGCATAGAAATAACATACACTTAAGTCTGTTGAATCTTCCATGTTTCGAATCCAGTTTCGCACACGTGTAGTATCAAGAGTACTTAAAGATCTTAATATACACAAATAAGCTGGTTCAGGTGGTATGCCATCTCTTCTTCTAAAGAGGTATTCTTCCTCGCAGGCAAAACCACTGCGTAAACTTTTCCGTTATTCCTACTCCTTAGAACTCTTTTCGAGCTGATTGAAAACAGCATTTGCCCAGCCCGTCCCTAAAAAATGCGAGTCTTCTTCCTTATCTTCCATCAGACCCATGGAAGGGCTGATAAACCGTGAGCTCATGAAATATCTTAAACGCGAGAACATCTCAATGACCGGTAGTATGATTTTCATAGCAATAGGCCCACTGTTGAACTGATGCTATGTCTCACCGAAAAATAAAACCAAAACGTACATCAATCTGGCGAAAGCAAGATAGTTGCATTTGAGATTTTTAAGGCATTTGACAGAGTTTGGAATTTGGCTCTTTTGTCGAAAATGCATGCATTTGGTATAGTTGACACTCTTCTTCAATGGAGTAGAAACTATTTTTCGGAAAATTCAATTCAAGTTTCAATTCTGATTTTCACAGAATAATTGCTATTGTGTTCCAGGGCTCCGTTTCGCCTTTGACACTTTTTTTAATTTTCATCAACGGTGTCTTGTTTGCTACTTATAATTCAATATATTACTTCGCTGATGACAGTACTCTCTACTTGCCATATTCGTTCCCGGACTCCAGTCCCTGAATAATGGGGATAGTAGTGTGAAATCTAATGCTTCCAAAATACAATGCTGTCTGCTGTCGTTAAAGCGAAGTTTAAATACCCAGCTATTATCCATGAAAGGAACTTGCATTGTAGAAACCGAAAAACTTTCCAATCCCGGTATGTGTGTCAGTGAAAACTTACGTTGGAATGACCACATATTCGGTGTCCTCAAAAATGCTGGAAAATGTCTAGGTTCCCTCAAACGATATAAGGAATACCAATACCCCTCTGATTTGGCCACAATTTATAAGGCATTCATCCGCCCAAAATTTTAGTACAGTGCTCCTATAACGTTTTTGCTAGATAGGAATCAAAACCGTGTAATAAAACTTATAGATGATACTAATATCAGTCAGCTAATTAACACCCTCGAACAACGACGTCATGTCTCGTGTATCACTTTGTTTTATCGCTATTTTCAAAATCGGTGGTAGTATTTCGCGCCTTCAAACCTTCAACCGTAACACCCGCCATGAATTCTCATTAGAAATCATAATGATAGCACCATAAAATATCGTGATTCGTTGCTAAGCTGTACAACTCGTTTATGGAATGTCAGTTCTCTATTTCCTAGTCATTATAACTTGCAAACATTTAAGACCAATATACATCGGTACTTTTCATTTTTTCCTCCCTAAACTTCCCTCGCATGCGATGCGTACAAATACTTTAAGGGTACACAAGTTCCCAGTTATAAAAAAAAAAGAACAATAAAGGACACATAAAACTTAGCGTTGCTGAAATAACTTTGCCAAAACCATCACGATTCCATTCACTAGGAGAAGAAACTTTGCAAACTTAAGGAGACTATCACCAAATGATGTTTATTTTCTCAAAGGAAACAAAACATATTGGGATAACTGAAGAGTGAACCTCATTAACTTAAATATTGGCTATAATTAGGCAAATTTACTTAAAAGACGGCAAAAGTTTTATGGGACTGCTATAGTATTCAAAAACTTATTTAACCATCTTTACCCCAACAATAAGTTTCGCATCATTTGTGTAATGAGGAAAGGATTATCAAGTTATCATTCGGTTCGATCATAAAGAGTGTATACCTGCGTAAGTATTGCAGGTGCAGAATGCATATTTCCGACAGCTTCCCGTATATTCATATTTATGTTTAAAGACTGCAGCTGTATGTGAACCAATGCGTCACTATTCTATTCGACAAGAATACAATTAAACTAGTCTGTACATAATGATCTTAAAAATAATTTCGATGATATTTCTACAATCTGTGCTCCTTTCTGACTTCATGTCCCAAACAAATCCAGATTAATCACTTCTTTAAGATCGTCTTACTGAATTGCCAGAAAAAGCTTTAAAATAAATTTCCGAAGATCACACATCAACATAAGGTCAGATAAATTAGAAATTTTCAAGTCCCTAATTTTGAGTATAAGCTAATTTGGAGCTGTTTGCAGACGCTACTGTAGCTTGCCGCCCATAATAAAGTTACACATGTTTTCATGGACTCAGAGGTATTTCTGGCGATGTAGTTATTTGCAAAATCGGTAAAGTCTATGCTCAGTCATTTTTATTTTTCAACCAGATTAAGATTGAACTTAAACAATAGGAAGGAACGACTAGAGTGCTCTAACTGGCTTTAAACATGCTAATACGCCTATCAATTTCTCCAGAACTTTAACAAAAGAACTTCTACAGATAAAATTGGGCCCAAGACCGTAACTGATTTCCTTGCTGGTTGTTGTTTATTTAAATCAAAAATGTCTCAAGAAGATGATTCTCGCTCTATCGGATATCTACTGTTTGGAAGAAACCGATACAGCCCAACATTTATTGTTCCACTCCCTGAACTCTGGCTTAAACACTTTCACTAATGCTGAAATTTATCGTTTCATGCTGGCTCTACCTCAACTCAAATAAACATAATTTTAAACGATAATCTATGAAAGTAACCAGCGCAAACCAATGCACTCAAGGTATCTTCTATGGAACTTCCTCTCTAAACTTTATTATGAGAACTCCAATCCCTCTGTCACCAATTTTTACTTATAGTACATGACATGCAGTATTTGTGTAGTTTTCACGATGTATCAACACTTGGTATTGAACAGCAAAGTTCTTCACCATGTATTCGAAATTCTTTGGCGAATCAGGTAAACTAATCAAATGTAGATGTTCAGGTTAAGCTTTCCATGATTTCCGGTATATACTTAAGCCGAATGACAGTAAATTGACATTGTAGTTGTGAATTAGGAAGACAACCTTATCTAGCCTACGTTTACGGCTTCTAACGTGGTTAACCAATCCATTCCATTTCTTAATTCCATTAATCCGTCGTCCATTGCAGGTTGATATCCAGCCCCCAGAAGCAGCTTGTAATACAAACGCAAATGCAATTAACCAAAATGCAAACATACTATAGTATTTCGTGCATATTTACGACTTGGGAACAATCGCTCGTTTACTCTGAAATTCGAAAACTTCCAAGTGTATCAAAATTTTCTAAGCAAACAAATCAATGAGAAGTTTTCATGGTTGCTAGAGCTTGTTGCTCGCAAAGTATGATACTTGCGTCAATTCCAATTAAAATGCATGCCCGCATTCTTTCGTATTTACACTTTATTGTAACTCAATCCAAGATACAAACCCTCATAGCCAATCTAAGTATTTCCTATCCTTGAATTCTGAGTAATGCTAAGTGAATTGAAAACCATTACTCAACAAATTATCCCGCACTGCACGCGAAATACGAGTACTTCCCTGGAAACCTCACTCAACCGATGATAGAGATAAGCGTTTACATATCCATATCCACATCCGTATCCGAATCCCTATCCGTTCATATAACGCCTTCTTCAACGCTTCATATTTCAGAGCAACAATTTCTAATTGGACCATATCCCGCCGACATTGACTGCCACTACAACTGCCAGGTGGGGTGTGAGATGGAGAAACATGAAATATGCCAGCACCAACACGCTTGTAATCCATTGCAGACAATGCACGCTGGGTTCTAACATAGCGTCCAGATACCCCACAAAAAGGATTGTTACAAGGATTATCAGTAGATGGGAAAAAGGCAATACGAGGCTACAAAATAGAGTGGCTAAAGATAAAAAAAAAAAAAAAAGGAGAGCAACAGAGTAAGCAAAGGAGGAGGTAAAGTATAGTATTGTAACGCCACAAAACAAGTTATGATTGTTTCATTTTGTGGAAAAGTGCTCGAGGTTACTGCGGAGCAAATGAGCTGAAAAATTGTTTTCAACAAGGCTATTCACGGAATGTGCTGTACTTGGATTAAAAAGGGTGGGTAGTTTCAACCCCATCATCACCACCACCATAAGTCTCCTGCCAAACATGCATTTATTTGTGCCGAGTGCATACAAAGTATCTAGATATGTGCGGAATATATGTATGTATTTTCCAACTCGATGCTGTAATGTTTCTGTATATACCGTTTTAGATTACAAGTTTTTTGAAGTTTAGCTCCCCATGTTTTTTATTTGTGCTAAGCAGCATTAGCTGTCCTTATGTTTTTCCTTTTTATTTTATTTATTTATTTATTTTTATTTTTCTTTTTTTTTTTTCAACAGGAAGGGGATGAATACATTAACCTCTTTTGTTTTGACATGAACTGAAATGCCAAATATGATGGTTTTTGTATGAACTATTATTCTTCCGACTGACGATGCCGACGACCAGGTCATTGTATGAAATAGGCATATTTAGGGGTGATGTACTCGTACTTGTACTTGTATTTTTGTGGACCTTTTGTTTAGGGTTGGCGTTTTGCTGTTCGGAATGGCATTATATTTTTCAAGAAAATAATGAGCTTTTGAATGTTTCTTTCAAAACTATGTACCCACTCACAAAAGTATGGATACTTATGCAAGAGTGGTTGTTTTGTAATGCAGCAGGTGGTTGTAAAAAATGTTTGTTCTCCTTAACGAGTCGAGTTTAACTTTTAAACGGTTACAAAAAAAGAAATTTCAAACTACAATTAGGCAACAATAAGGTGGGCAATCGCATGACTTGTTGAGTCGAATGCGTTTACATATATGTAAGTATGTAGAAAATGTACTTTGGCGAAGTAGATCTTGATTAGAAATTAATTGGTGGCACTAGAGAACAAACAAGTGGAACGAAACTGGAAGTGTACAATGGAATAACGTTAACAGAACGAGCAATTATTTAGTTTTCTTGAGGCATAGGAATGTAAGACAGTCAACAGCTTCAAGTAATTCAACGAAAATTTACTACAGGTAACAATCTGACAAAAAAAAAACTTCTACAATTATATCATAAAATGCTTTGTTTTACAGCCAAATCAAATGAATGATTTGCGTTCATGCATTTATCATACAGATGATGAGAACGACGGCATCACAGATAAATTCTATAACCATTGAGATCGAACATATGCTCAGCCCCCCCAGCTATGACACCAAAACTAGGTTAGGAGTTCTAAACAAAGGGCTGGGTAAGTAATCATGTCATCGGAAAGCACAGTCTATATAACACCACATCCGACAATAGATTCATATTCTTGGAATTTGTAACAAAGTTCTCACATCCCAACATCGATAGAGGACTTGACTTCCGCAGATCGATCAACCGTCAACCAGATTAATCTTATTATTATTATTCTTAGAGCATACTGGATGTCCGAACTTTGCGAGGAGCCAACATTGACTCGAATCATTACCTGGTACTAAGGATGCGGATTTCAAAAGCACAATGGCGGCAAGAAAAATTACCAAAGTTGGATGTTAAAAAGACGCAATCGCAAAAGACATCTAGAGACTTCGCCGATTGCGTTTCCTTTAAGCTTTCTTAAAATTCAATCCCCCTTACACTCAAAAGCTTCATCAGAGAAGACAACAAGCCTGCCAGGATTACAAAGATGAAAGTGCTCAACTAAAAGTAGAGTTACAGTTGGTGCTGAGAATATGGAAAACCTACTTCTGCAGAGTATGCAACGACGATGATAGTCATGAATTCCGTCTTCCTGATCTAGTCAAGTTTAAAGTACAACCTCATGACCAATTTAAATCAACCTGAAATGATTTAACTGGGAATACCAGAGGAATAAAATCTCGACAACGTTTTTTTAATCTACTATACATGACCCCTTTTACTACGCCAACTATAAAGAGCAATAAGCATAAGCGGCACCAGTTCAGAAATCAGACTCCATAAATAGGTAATGACAATATGGTGGTCTTTCATAAGACCAAACTTACTTTTTTAAATTAAACAAATCATCCCGGGTCTGCTATATAATGCAGAAACATGCATCCTTTCAAAAACGAGTGAAGAAGCACTTGACTGTTTGAGCGATTTTTTGTCATTTTTATATTGACGGCATCGGCTTACCCAGCCGTCTTTGGATCCAATATCCGAAACTGCTGAGCAATGTTGAGAGAATGGACATCACAGCTCTGGCCCAAAGGATCTGGGATTTTTACCCCCCCCCCCCCCCCCTTATTCTTACGATAATTGTCCGAATTTTAATGTCCGGCTTTATTTAAAAGGCCTGCAGTAATATTTATGTAGGATCGTTTACTTTTTTCATGAGACTGTAGTGATCGCTTTTCAGGTGCCACATACATAATATATATGGTACATAATACATAATGATACCATAATGAATTCGTACTGTTTCTAAGAGAGGGCACCACTTGAGTTAAATTCATAATATTTTCAGTTAGTACCAACCTTCAAAAGATACGTGTATAAATTTGACAGCTGTCGGACGATTAGTTCTCGAGATATAGCGTTGTGAGTGAAGGAGCTTTTGTTATTGTGAAAAAAAAATGGATTCAAAGCAATTTCGTGTGTTGATTTATCATTGCTTTTTGATGGGAAAAAATGCAGCCGATGCAAAGAAATGGCTTGATAAGTGTTACTCGGACTCTGCACCAGCTAAGCGAACCATTCGCAAATGGATTGAAAAATTTAAAAGTGGTACTACAAGCACCGAAGTTGGTGCACGCAGTGGACGTCCAAGATAGGCTGTTTCAGATGAAAACATCAAAAAAGTCCACAAAATGATTACTAATGAACGTAAAGTGAAGTTGATCGAGATAGCTGAGGCTCTGAAGATATCAAAAGAGCGTGTTAGATATATCATACACGAATATTTGGACATGTGAAAGCTCTGTTCAAAGTAGGTGCCGCGTTTGCTTACAGTCGACCAAAAACAACAACGTGTTGATGATTCAGAGGAGTGTTTAAGGCTGTTCAACCGCAATAAAGCCAAATTTTTTCGTTGGTATGTGACAATGGATGAAACTTGGCTCCATCACTTCACACCAGAGTCAAGTCGGCAGTCAGCTGAGTGGCGAGCAGGCGACAAACCTCGTCCAAAACGACCAAAAACTCAACAGTCGGTTGGCAAGGTTATGGCATCCGTATTTGGATGGAATAATTTTCATCGACTATCTCCAAAAGGGGCAGACTATCAACAGCGACTATTACATTGCGTTGTACGGCCGCATTTGAAAAAAAAACAAAGTGCTGTTCCATCAAGACAATGCACCGTGTCACAAGTCGATGAAAAAGATGGCAAAATTGAATGAATTCGGCTATGAATTGCTTCCCCACCCACCGTATTCTCCAGATTTGGCCCTCAGCGACTATTTTCTGTTCGCAGATCTCAAAAGAATGCTCGCCGGAAAGAGATTTAAGACCGATGAAGAAGTAACTGCCGAAATAGAGGCCTATTTTGAGGCTAAACCGAAATCGTACTACAAAACTGGTATCGAAAGATTGAAAAATCATTTCAATCAGTGTATCGCCCTCGAAGGCAACTATATTAATAAATAACGTTGAATTTTGCAAAAATTTTGTGTTTTATATAAGAGTAGATGTCGTCAGGGTGGTCCAGGTGATTATACCAGGATGTAATTGTCCTTTGGATTCCTCTGTTTCCCTTTGACCGCTTCTCTGTAAAATCGCTTATTGTTACCAGATAGAAAGTTATTGTACAACCCAGCATTGTCATTATACGCTTTTAAAAGGATATGACTGCTAACCATCGCTTTAACAGAGAAGGCTCTCCATATGACCCCCAATTCACACTGTCGAAAGTTTTCACTGAATCCATAAAAATCAGGTAAAGTAGGCATTACCCAATAATAACACCAACTGTGTTTGTATGTCTGTTGCAGGAAGATCGAAAGAAAAGGCGTTAGAATACCACATATATCGGATCAATTAGCGCAATCTATTGGATTGGCCTTTTGTCTACAAGTTTTACTGGCTCTAGTAACCCGTGAATATTCACGGCTTTGTTTTTGTTCACTGTGGTGAAGATCTCTGCATTGCTAGAGGGACTGGTACGTATTCGTATTAGATCGACACGTTCATTAATATTCGGGGCCATTGTGCTACCATCTAGAAATATAAAGTCAACGAAATGTTCTCACGTCAACTCCAGAGCAGTTTGGCCATAATCTGTACTACTTCACTAGTAACACACCTTTTCTGAACGCTTTACCTACTCGTAGACAGCTGAATTGGTGATGTGAATACGCTTTAACTATAACCTAGTTCTTTCTGCTAGTGTAGCTTCTGCAAATTAATTTTTAAATGATCCATATCTTAGCCAAACACCTTTGTCTATTCACCATTTGCGCACACATTTCTGGTTGGGCTTCACTGTTGTTTATTAAATATTTTGATTTAGCGGGTTCTTGAATTGAAGACGCAATATCTATCGGTTTTTTACCGTACTGACTATGTTAGTACAATTGCTGCCCTTAGACGAGCCTTCCGACGAAAGGTTACACAGTATAGTGGTGATCTGTATTTTACTATCAATATCCAGTCTCTAAATGGTGTGCTTTAAACGACATGAACGACAGAATTAGCCCTACGCCGGACTCGTACATATGTTAAGCTGCATTAATGGCATTTTTGAAAGCCAAAGGCTACTTTGACCATCCTTTCTCACTGATTCATAATAAAGGGATTATTGCAAGAACTACATTTCAGAAACTAAGTAAAAATTAAACAGCTGACAGTGATGTTTGTGTATATATATGTATAGGTATTAAGTATCAATGTTTATATATATTTTTTTAAATTTAAAACTTACCTTAAAGTTTGTATAGTTGTGTATTGAAATTGACACAGTTCACACACCGTCTTCCTTGAAGTACTAATCCAGTGCTCTAAACAACAAACATGGACGTACGAAAGTGATCCTTTGCAGAAACATGGCGACACTAATCTGAAAAGTAGAAGTGACAATGATTGAACCAGGATTAAATGTATGTATACACATATCAAATATAATGTCGTAATTTTAATGAAGAAAAACCTATTCATAATCTCAAGGATCTTACAACAAATAAAGAATTTAAGGAAGTAAAATTGTAAGAATCAGGAAGGAGTGCACCTTTCCGAAAAATCACTAGGGCATTTCAACATCTTTGAAAGTGATAATACCTCGGCAGCCTTTTACAAACTTTTTCCTGTGGACTTAACAGCATTAGTAAAAACACAAGCTCGGAACAGGATTAAGACGGATAAAAATTTAGTGCCTGATGATCAGGATAGAATCATAATAGATGAATAAACAGCGTGTGATGATCCACTGTGTTAAAGTAACATATTTTAAGGCTGCTTAAGAATCTGTTTTTTTTTTTTTTTTCATAAGTTGGCACAAAATCAGCTTGTTATTAATTTCTAAACCAAAACTAAGCAAAATCGTTCATGCTGTTGAGGTCCTCCTCTCTTCCTCGTCGTCAACTTATACTCGTATTTATATTTACTGCTTAGCAGCAGCACAGCATCCTTACCAGATTCTTATGCCGGCAAAGCAATCGTTGCCTGCTTTCTAGTTTCAAGGTAGATGCTCTCCTTCGAATTGCACAACTTTTTGCTGTCATTAAAAATCAATGAGACAGTCTTGCAATGGTTGCTTTCGATGATGCATAAGGAACCACCGGCCGAAACGGTAGCAGTGGGACCAATACATTCACACATATTCTTATCTAACTCTTAATGGTTAAAATTTGGACTTTCATAGACGAAGCAGTCAAGCCGAGGATTGAGTTGGAATGATTTAGAGAAATAGGCGCATCAAATCAAAACACAATTTGTTAGCTTTTTCCCTGGAACTAAACAAAATTATGACGATAGTCAACAGATGCAGCGACGCAGAGGACATCCCAGTTGTGGTTTTGTCTTAGAAGTTTGATAAAGCATACTACAGGATAGAGAAGAGTATTCTCGTCTTGGTTGAACCTTTGGTAAGTTCTGACCAAAACAGCGCGAATTACGGGCACACTTATGCACCGGAATGGTATCTGAGAAGAATCCTTAAATCTGTTTTTTTCATAACAAAAATAAAGGTAACATTCATCAACCCATCAACTAACTAACTAACTAACTTACGTAAAAAAACTACAAGTAATTCATCCTGAATTAAAAACAGTAAAGTTCTGGTTGCGCTCTACTCGTGTAAGCAGGTTGTAGATACCAAGCTGCATCAACAACTGTAAGCTACAACATGGTCGTTAAACTAATTCTCAACGACATAGCTGTCTGGGGACTTCACTATAAAAGAGGAATTCCACCAATTTCCATCGAACTTCTAAGTATTTCCGGCATGCAGCTTGCAACAAACTCAGCATTTAGGTTTAGAGACACTCAGTAGTTGAAAAAGAAAATATTTTCATCATCTTTATTTTGAAAAACTGGTCTAAAAGCAATAAATGTGTCTACTCGGTGTCTGAAGATCCTTGAATGCAATATCTTTGGTCCACTGTCTTCAGTTGTGCATTTCAGAACGACTAAGGTTCCCTTCTACTTTTGCACGTCACCAAATACAAAATCTTCCTCTATTGCGTTGTAGTAGCGGATAGAAATCAAAAACTCTTCGGGCCTAGGTGCTATTATTTAGATGCTCTACAAGTCCTATCTGTCTCAGGAAACTTATTGTCACTTTTCTGACGAGGTTAACTTGGTTGCAGAGATCGTAGAGCTCGCTGTCATCACTTCTCCAAACAAAATCAAAAATAGCTCGAAAGAACCGACGCGCGTCCGGTATGACAATGATATCTTCGTAAACTTTCGCTAGCACCATTATTTTAAAACATAGGAACAGTACAGTAGAACCTCATTAGAGTTGAGAATAACTTGACACGATCTTATTACTCGATTGCCTTAGACCCATTGGCACGTGGAATCTATGGAAATCGGAATCCGCTGATTCTTGGATTGGTCCAGCAGCACAACAATCAAGTTCGTAACGTAGTACTTGCCCTAATTACCAGTGGTGGTTCCCGATAAGGATTTAATCAAGTAGGCTATAATGGCAAGGATATGGTCGAACAATAGAATAATAATGGCCTACGTCGTTATAGGGCTATGTGGAGGAAATTCAAAGATGTCACGAAATATCTTGACTACCCTGACAAACGTTTAAAGGACAATGACCTTCGGATCTGAACGTCGAATGTTCGGAGCCTTAACAGACTACGTACAGCCAAACAATTAGCAGAGATCATTGGCTGGTATCACGCAGATAAAATCGCCACACAAGAAGTGCTATGGAATCAGCCGAGCATGGGGAGATTGAGAAACCGTAATATACTCGTATATAGTACAATTGTAATTGGTACAGGGAAAAGGAACAGCGTTATTCGGATGCGTATTTCCCATATGCGGAAGACATAGGCAAGAAATTTCGAACTTCAGACACATGAGCGAATATCTTATAATGATCTATATCAAAGCTAAATTCTTTAACATGAGCCTAATATGCGCCCATGCCACTGTGGAAGACAAGGACGTCACCAAAGAATGTTGCTTAAAGCTCCACGATAAGCCACATAAGCAATGTCCTAAGTATGGAGTCAAAATTAAAACTTAGCGTCACTACAGCCAGTATACGGCTTCCTCATCTCAATATACACAAAGAAAAATGGCGACCTCCGGATTATGAAACGCTAAATCAAATTGATCATGCGTTAGACGTTAGGCATGGGTCAAATGTTTTGGACAACCTCCACTAAGAAATCTCTGATTTGATGATGAATGCAAGCACTGAAGTAAGAGGAGAGCCGTTTGTGATCTCAACGAGTGAAAGAGACGGGAAGAGTATCAGCTTCTCCAGATAAAGAAAGAGAGCACGAGAAGCAGTTGAATGCAAATTATTGAAAGTTTAAACTTTAGGAATAACGTACGGAAGTTTTTTTCAACAGGTCGAAAGAACGTGCCAACTTTGTAAGAAACTTTGTAGTTGAGTCAGAGTCGGTGCTGATAATATGGAAACATATTTTCTGTAAATTGTGTAACGGTGAACCAAAATGAAATAAGAATAACAATATCTAAGCCGAAAACGAACCAAGCAGCTGAACCAGACAAATTACCGCCGAGGTATTTAAAACTGCTGGAAATGATTTCTCAAATCGGGTCAGAAGATCCGTGTCGTTTTCCCAATCCACAAAAAATGAGACTTCCTCAACGGCGACAACTATAAAAATGTAAGTCTTCTCAACATCGCATACAAGACTTTATTTGTCAACAACCTGAATGGCCTTTGTTATTTTTTTTTTTTTGAATATCAGCGCGCGCTCAAGGGGTTTTTTTTACCCTTTAAATGTTCATACACAACACCGGCGAAGGAAATTTAGCGAGCAAGAAAAGATAGGTACCGATGTACATTGTTTTTAAATGTTTGTAAATTAAAACGAGCAGGAAACACAGAGGTCGGCAAGACATTCCATAAGCGTGTTGTATGGCTTAGAAAAGAATTACGATATTTTAGAGTATGTCCGAAAATGGGCTTCAATGTATACTGATGAGCATTCATAGCGAGACTGGTGTTACGGTTGAAAGTTTGAATGGGCGGAATGCTACTGGCGATTTCAATGGAGCACTGGTGGTGGAAATAGCGATAAAACAAAGTGAGACAGGAAACGTTACGTCGATGTTCGAGGGTGTCAATTGATTGACTGATATTAGTATCACCAATGAGTTTTATCGCACGGTTTTGAATCCTATCTAGCAGGTGCCGATATGGGCATTGTACTCCAATTTTGGGCGGATGAATGCCTTATACATTGTGGCCAGATCAGAAGGGTAAAATATTTCCGAGAATGGAAAGTTAATCGGTTTCGACGATGCAAGTGCCATATATGGATAATGGCTGGGTATTTGAATTTCGCTTCAATGAAAGCAGATAGCATTGAGTTTTGGAAGCATCAGCAAAGGAATATATTGAATTAGAAGAAGCAGACAAGAGACCGTTGATGAAAATTAAAAAAAGTGTCGGAGACAGAACGGAGCCCTGGAGCACACCAGTATTTATTTTTTGAATATCAGACTTCAAATTGTCCAAGACAACTTGAATTGAACGTTCCCAAAGGTAATTTCTAATCCATTGAAGAAGAGAGTCATCGATCCTAAAAGCACGCATTTTCGACAAAAGAGCCTGATGCCAAACTCTGTCAAATGCCTTAGAAATATCAAGTGCAACTATCTTGCTTTAGCCAGATTGATGTATGCTTTGGTTCCACTTTTCGGTGAGACATGCCATCAAAAACCATATTGCCGGTCATTGAGAAGTTTTCGTGTTTCGAGATATTTCATGAGCTGACGGTTTATCAGCGTTTCCATGACCTTGGAAAGAAGGGACGTAAGTGCAATGGGTCTGTAGGAGGAGAGAAAAGAAGACGGGCTGAACAAATGCTGTTTTTCATCTGCTCGGAAAGAGTCCTAAATAGTAGGATTGATGAAAAAGCTTACGCAGTAGTTTTGCCAGCGTGGAAGAACACCTCCTCAGAAGAAGTGGTGATATACCATCTGGACCAGCGGATTTATGCATGTTAAGATCTTTAAGTACTCTTGCTACTATACGAGAGCGAAAGTGGATTCGTCCCATTGTAGATTCGACGCACTCAAGTGCAGGCGGGGACAAAGCACAATCTGGGAGTGTTGAGCTAACCGCAAAGTGTGCAGCAAGCAGATTGGCCTTGTCCAAAGAGAGATGAGGCAGAATTTTGTAATATTTTTGACGAATGACCAAAAATTGTTACTGCCTCTGGCACATTGCAGTATTTTTTGCCTTAATTTTTGGTCGTATTGGAATTTGGAGTCATTTCTGGCTCATTTAAACTTTTTTCGTTTTTCCTCTGTCGGGTTAGACTTATAGGACCGAAAGAACAATTCTCTAACAATGACAGCCTCTTTACAGCTCGAGTCATACCATACCTTTTCTTTTGGTTTGATACTCTTCAACCGATAAGGGATAAAGCATCTCATTCCAAAGAGAATAGTTTCTGTGATCACGTCGTTATCGAGGAAACATAACGACCAGTTAAAATTCCTAATGAAGTTATAAAGTCCGCTTCAATTGACTTTCTCGTACTGCCATACGGTTCTTTTAGGAATCTTTTCTCTGACTGAGTGGTGGGTGTACGAGAATTTAGTAGATATGACACAATGGTCCAACGAGCCTAGAGGGGAGAGCACATCAACGCAATACTTGTCAGGGTGAGAAGTTAAAAACAAGTCCAGGGTGTTGGCGGTATGACTATTAACGTCTGGTATTCGTGTGGGCTCATTCACAAGCTGGATTAAATTATTTTCCGCAGCGAAGACCATCCTTCGGGTATTGTCTGTCAAGAATGTTGAAGCCAACCAGAATTATGTACATTGAAATCGCCCGTAATCACGATTTCAGTATGAGGATACAGGGATACAATTCTTTGAATCTAGTCAGCCAGCGTATCAAACTCCTGAAAGGTCGAGTTGCTGTTCAATTTTGGGCTTCTGTTAATAAAGCAGTAGTGGATAATTAGGAGATGGAATTTTAACCACATGAAATTGAATTCCGAATTGGAATTGGGATTACTTTGTGGTGGAATTTGGTAAGCTACATCACTACATCATACGCACGATGGGGAAAGAATAGTAGGGTCGTAGTCAGGTAGCTTAAGATCAGAATAATCTGAGAGGTGTGGGCGGAGATCTACCTGTGTTTCACTAAGTGCCAAAACAGATGTTCGGTGCTTACAAACGTGGACGTACGCAGAAAAGTGATTACTTTTCTACTTTTTACCGCGTATATTGGCTACGTCCACCCTGAATTTTCTAGTCATAATTACAAGCAAATACAGCAAACACAAACACCCACGATGCTAAGCAAGGCTGGTAAGTGAAAATTCTGGCTATGGTTTACCGAATCAAATTGCTGTAGGTGTTATGCCCTTACAACAATATGAATCAGTGCACCAACAAAATTTTTAGACACAACCCGCTATCCATCGGTTATTAAATACACTTTTGTTTTGGTTTTTTTTAGACCAGGAAAGTCCACAATTGACCAAATCTTAACACTCAAGAAGGTCAAATCGATATCCACCATCATTTCATCGATTTTAGAGCCGCATATGACAGCATTTATAGAGACGAGCTACATCGTGTCATGTCCAGTTTTGGCATACCTGCCAAACTCGTCCGTTTGTGCGGAATTACGATTGAAAACTGACTTCTTTAACATCATTTCTGAAAGAATTATGCGGAACTTACAAGCGAACTCTTGAGGTGCAATTTTTCAAAACTCATTGGGAGTGCTCAGTGAACTTTCACTGGTGCTTTAGTTAGTACTTAAATGGAAGCTTCCAAAACGGGTTTAGCGGTAAATGAATGCAAAACCATATAGTGTCAACAAGAATGGGCACACAACATCTACGAATTGGATAGAATGTCACTTTCAAGAGCCATAATTTCGATGTAGTGAGGGTCTTTGTCTATTAAATCTCTCAAAAAAGCCTCAGTATATATAAAATGAAGAATCACTCTCTCCAATCTCTGTTTCGTTGAGTTAAGAAAGCAATCCCTCTCTCGAGACCCTGTATAAAACCTTAATCATCCCAGTCCTACTTTATGGCGCTGAAGCATTTATTATATCGAAAGGGGACAAAAATGTTCTCAGTCGTATCGATAATAAAAATTCTTTGTAAAATATTTAGTCCCGCTTGCATTGGGACTTTGGAGGGAAATATTCTACGACGAGCTATGCGAGCTATACAACGACGTCGACGTCAATTAGAAAACTGAGCATAAGTCGCCTGAGATGGCTAGGACATGCCTTCCCGCGAAGTTTTCGCATCTAACACACCAACGACAGTGCAGTAGAGGACCACTTCGCTTTCGGTATGGCGCACAAGTATATAGGGACCTCAACCGACTTGGAGCAACTGAAGGCAGTTAGATCTAATTTGAGATGCTGTAAGATGGGCATATTTTTGGAGTCATTTGAACCTACAAACTATTGGTGGTATCATTGTTTCGTATTTTTTCAAAAATTATAGTTTTTCAGCAATTGCAGCTGGCTATTATCAGTGATTCTATCTTTGAAAATATGGACAACATTGATTGAAATATGTTTCTAGCAGAATGGCATTATATGTCACACTTCTGGTAAAATCACTGAACTACTGAGGACTCGATTCAACGACGCCATTGTATTGTATAACGTACGATTGAATTGGTTCTATATGTGCATCGTTTCGTACATTCGACCCCTCTTGATGCATCTTGAGGAGCTGTTGAGAGAGAGTTCCAGGGTGGCGGACGGGATGTCAGAAAAACAGCCTTACAGAAAGTGCATAGTGCATAGTGTATAGTGCATTTGCACCATTAATTTATTCTTTCAAGATTCACGTTCCCAAATGCCCCATTTTGTCGTACTTATTAAAAACTCTGTGAAATAAATTTTAATAATTTGCTAAAAATTAAGAAGGATGAAAGTTTATGAGATAATATAATAGTTCGCCACGTAACTGTCGAAAATCGTTGCATAACGACAAAATGTTATGGAATTTACATTCCAGTTAATTACTCCAACTAAAGCATAAATAAAAGGATTAATTGGTTGAATATTTTCAACCAAATTATCTCATATGCATTTATTCTGACAGCAATTTCAGTGCATGCCACAAATTTCAAATAAGCACTCAACCAAATATTGATCATTAAATATTATACTCCACTTAAGTCTCTGTTGCTTTTCAATAGTGAAAACGTTTCACCACTTTTACACATTCAATCGGAACTAAAATAGTTTTAATTTCTGTAAATATTAGAAAATTGGTGTGTCAAGTTTTTATATTGTACAATATATTATTGTTTTTGTAATTAGTTTAAACGAATCGCTTAATTAAAATTGTTGGTGCATATTCAAATGTATTTCGAAAAACTCAGTCATGTGAAAGGATACACACTAGCCAGGACCGCTCGTATCTATGGCCTTCAGTGAAACGTAATAAACTCAAAATGTAAAAATTTTAATCTTGTTGATTTCTTTTTTGTGTCCACTGTAGAGCAAATCCGTGAGGCACTTCCGCTGATAAAAACTGGACCGGGCGTTAAAAAAAAAAAAAAAAAAAATACAAAATACAAAATACAAAATATGGCGCAGTTTTAATTAAAATATTTTTGACACAGAGTTTGTTAATCAGATCAGATTACCGTTAGTGTGTTGTTTATTATTTGGTTTTGTACGGAATGGGGAAGGATAGTGAAAGGTTTTCGTTTCACACAACGTAAGACTGAAGCCGGTATACATACGAGTATGGCCACACACAAAACTGAAATTATGGTATACAAATTTTTTTTTTTTTTTTTATTTAATAATTTTATTTTTTTTGTTAAGTGGAAGCATTCTAGATACGAGCATGAAGAGTGTGTAGAGTGTGATTTTAAATGGAGGACGTATTTTATTTTTATTTTTAATAGTTATAAGGGGACCAGAGAGGAGCATTTCCGATGAAAATTTGTTGCACAAGTATGTGTTTTTATAAACGGTTGCCAGCGCAATGCATTCCATCGTCAATTAGCCTTAAGGCAAACAAACAATAGTACGTGCATATGTACACAGAATTTAAAATATCTTTTCAATAGTACACCTTTAATCACATCACTATAACTTCACAATAATTCTGGTCTACATTCATATAGTGATGAGTGATGATATTACGAGCGTAAGATAAAAGATTGAGAATGAAAATTAAATCTTTCAAAACAAAAGGTTCTGAGTTCAGTGTATAGTCCGGTGAAGGTAGACATTTCAAATAACAAAAATTCCGACAGACCTGAATTTTGATAGAGACCTTGGGTACATCAGTAGAAATAAAGTGCCAAAAGTTCCCATAGACCCCATGTGTTCTAAAAAAAAGTTATTCAGGGTTAAATGTCAAAATTTTTGGTTTTTTGAATTTTTCTCAAAAACGGTAGGTTTTATCAAAAATATAGCCCAAATAAAAACTGTAGATCATAAAATTCTCTACAAAAATAGTCCTTATACTTTTTTTTCTAAGAATCACTATTCCAAAGATATCGCCATTCTTAAAGTTAAAGGAGTTACACTTTACATGATATCTACACATTTTCACACCACCTGTGAGGTGGTGTACTTGGCGCGTTTGTTTTTAACGTGGTTTCCTCGTTAGGCCTATTCTACAATCTGTGGGAAAGCACTGTATTTATATATTATATTGGTATAGGTTATTGGCTTAAACTGTAGTTCTGCTTTCTGTTAATATATTATTCTGATTTATACTCATACTCTTCTACTTTCTCTTCTTCTTGCTGGATGTTCATAAATTGTTCAACTATCTACATCTACATTACAACATTTTTTGCAATTGTAAAAAAATAGTGTTTAGAAGTTTTTTTCGAAGCTGTTGGGAGTATAGTTTGAATCGGTTCAAAAGTATTAGGTCTATAACTTTACTCTAACTATAACTATAACTATTCGTGCGGTTTGCTAAGAGATGGCGTAACTTGTATTATTACATTGCTATTATTCCATTGGAACATGCTTTGGAAAGCTACTGTTATTGTACGTCATTTCAGTATATGTCATTCATTTGAAGCGTAAACAAAAATAATTTTTTTTCCACTCAAATATGTCGAACTTTGTGCCTGAAAAAGTGTTTTTGCGGGGAGTTCTTCTTCATTACTTTAATATGAACAAAACTACTGCCGAAAGTCATGAACATGCGCTAGCTGAGCGATCGTGATAAAAGTGGTTTGCACGATTTAAAAATGGTGATTTTGGCTTGGAAGACGATGAACGTCCTGGGCAGCCAAAAAAGTTTGAAAATGAAGAACTGGAAGCATTACTCTATGAAGATTGTTGCCAAACACAAGAAGAGCTCGCAGAATCTTTGGGTGTCACTCAAGCAGCCATTTCAAAACGTTTAAAAGCAGATGGATATATTCAAAAGCAACGAAATTTGGTTGCACATGAACTTAAGCCGAGAGACGTCGAAAGGTGGTTTTGCATGTCCGAAATGCTGCTGGAACGCCCCAAAAGGAAGTCATTTTTGCATCAAATTGTTACTGGTGGTGGAAAATGGATCCATTACGACAACCCCAAGCGCAAAAAATTATATGTGAAACCCGGAGAACCAGCCAAATCAACGGCAAAGCCCAATATCTATGGCGCGAAGATAATGCTCTGTATTTGACGAGATCAGATGGGTGTGCTGTATTATGAGCTGCTATAATAGGGTGAAACCATCAATGGACAACGCTACCGAACACAATTAATCCGTTTGAAGAGAGCAGTAGCCGAAAAACGCCCGGAATATGCGACCAGACACGAGGCAATAATTTTCCATCATGACAACGCTCGGCCTTGCTATTCCGGTTAAGAACTATTTTAAAAATCGTGGATGGAAAGTCTTACCCCACCAGTTTTATAGCCCAGACCTTGCCTCTTCTGACTACCATTTGTTCTGGTCGATGCAGAACGCCCTCACTGAAATACGGTTCACATTAGAGCAGAATATCAAAAATTGGCTTGATTCATTCTTGGCTGCCAAGCCGGCGCAGTCCTTTTGGGGTGGGATCCACAAATTGCCAGAAAGATTAGAAAAAGTCATAGCTTAAGACGAGCAATACTTTGAATAATATTAGTGCACATGTTTTTCTTAAATAAACGTTCGAATTTTGAAAAAAAAAAACCGCACGAATTGAAATATATACCCAATATTATCTGTTAATGTCCAACCCCAGTCTTCGGGGTTCAGTTGAAAGCCTTGCCATGTCTGAACTTGATACAACAGAAGCTGATGTTTGAGAAAGACAAAATTTTTGAAGAAAATATGTGCTCTGTTCGCTGTTGAGCCTTTCCAGGTTTTAAAAAGTAAAAAAATTTATCAATTGGAGTCCGTACAGTAAAAAGTTATAACAAATCAATATCTTCACAAACCACAACAGTTGTATTTCTTGCACTGAATTGTTCAAATGCTATTTCAATTATGAGGACATCAGCGTCATTTTGAGCTTGTTTAACTGTAATAATTTCAGTGGTCAGCCCGTTACTTAACATAGAAATGAAACGAGATTCATTATGTTGGCGAGAAATTGTTGTTGGTTTGCTGGAGCTGTCATAAATTGATCGAAACATGAAGATGTTTTCGTTGTCCGACGACGATATTCTTCAGATTTAATGTTTTTTGTCGAGTCACTATAACCATCAAAAACTATCGTCACTATATGATCCTAGTGTCTGCGTAGATATTGAACGTATTTTTCGAAAATAACGTCGAAAGTTTCTACTCGAACCCACACAACGTGATGTAACAGATATCTTCAATCGATAATGTATGGTAAGTAGCGTTTGTAGTATCAATTTCAGCATTGACTGATTGAAAGTAATCGTAAATGGCTGACTTTGGTGTTTTGCACATTCCAAATGCATCAAAGAGTGATAACGGGTAAGGGGCTAATTTATACTTAAAATGCGCGTTGCCACGCGGACAATACAGTACACAGACGTTAATCAAGGCCATGCGGGTAGAAGGGACTGGCTAAGGGAATGAGTTTCTTTTAAGTGTATATTCTCAGAATTGTATATTTTATACCTACTATACATACAAAAGATACAAATAGGCATTTCTACTTATATTAAGTGCCTGACTATGTACGATATAATTGGAATGGAGATTCTTAGAAAAAAAAAGTATGAAGACTATTTTTGTAGATAATTTTATGATGTACAATTTTTGTCTACGGTATATCTTTGATAAAACTTACCGTTTTCGAGAAAAATCCAAAAAACTGAATATTTTGAATTTTGACCTTGAATAACTTTTTTAGCACACATGGAATCTATGGAGACTTTTAGCCTTTTACTTCTATTGGTGTACCCAAAGTCTCTACCAAAGTTTACCACTGTTATTTGATTATTTTTAAGTGTATTTTGACCGGACTAGTATGTGAACGGACAAAGTATCATATATCATATCATATCATACTTTAACTCATAGAGCTCTTGATTGTTTCTTTTGACTACGCGTATACCATACGAAGTAAATTGCACAAAGAAAGAGTGACGCATGGGCTTATAAATGTTTTTTTTTTTTTTTGCTATCTGGTTTTTCAGTGTTCTATTTTTGAGTCAAATATGTTCACTTAGCACTGGCACTTCATTATGGAAAGCCTTACAACCGAACAACGCTTACAAATTCGCTTACAAAAATTCTTCGACCATTTTACGGTCGCAATAATCCACCTACTGAGCAAGCAGTTCAAGCCACAGTGACCAGATTTCGCAGCAAATTTACGCTATTGGACATCCAGTCCGGACACCCGTCTGTGTAGGGTACGTACAAAGGAAAATATTGCTGCAGTATCCGCCAATGTTAATGAAGACCATGATTTGTTCATTCGTCGACCACCTAGAAGATTTAACACAAGGATCGTTGTCTAAAACCTTACGAAATATAGGTAGTGCAATAATTTAGGCTAAATGATCTGCCACAGTATCGAATTTTCAATATTTTGCACGAAAAGGACTGAAAAGGAAAAAGGAAATGGTTTTTATACATTTTAAGTTTGGAGTGGGTGTGTATTTATTGGGTGGTATGGACAAGAACAAACCAATCAATGTTGAAGGGGTCGCAAAATTAGAAGACTGGCCGATTGAACAATAAGAATTATTGGGAAAGTAAACAAAATGTAATAAGTGCAATGTACTCGTATATCTTTGATTAACGAAAGGCTCCAATTGTTTCAAATTATTTCACACAAAAAATTAAGTCATAAACTTAAAACAAATATGAAATAAAATTAATTATTTATGGAGTGTTAACAACAATTATTTACTATTCTTACGATTATATGCCAGTATTTAAAGAAGTACCCTCCTGAGACCATGTTGTAATCTCTTATAATCAAGAGCTGTAATCTCCAACAGATATTGTTTTAGTATAACACATGAGGGATAGGGATAAACATTACGTATGACCTGTCCATAACACAGACGCATATTTACTTAATGAGGAATGAATCCAAAGTCCTTCTTTGGACCATCTGTAGCACATTCACTTTTTAATGAATGCTTATTTTGAAAATACTAACCGTTGTTACCAAATTGTTACCAAACCTGCCAATATTACAGCTGACAATATTATTTAAACTGGACATTATGCCCGTAATGCAGGCTACCTAACAGCGATGTTTTTTTTTTTTTTTTTTTTTTAAAGATGTTGCGAATTATATGCGGATGAAAATTTTTCACTCGCACTTAGACACAAAACTGGTTCATTGTTCTCCATGTATTCCGACTGTCACGGAACATCTGTCTCTTTGTAGAAGATCACAATCGAATGTCAAATTCATTCAAAACAAGGAAGATGAATGCAAACGAAAGGTATGAGGCTTTTAGTGGCTGGCCTCAGGAATGGCCGTTATTTATCAGTTGTTACGAAAATTCGACCAGGAATTGTGGCTTCTCTGATGATGAAAATCTGATACTTTTGCAGAGGAGCCTCAAACAAAGTTTTATTCTCACTTTGCTAATGAGATATGGACGTACAAAAACTATTTTTATTATCAAGGGAACGATACAAGTTAATTTGTAGTCCGGGATTTGTGGTCCGGGACTTAACGCCGGGGTACTATGCCCTGGTGGCGCGTACAAAAACTCTTATAAACTCACTTATAGCAAACATTCGAAATGAATCAATACCAAAGGGTGATAATCTTGATTCGTTGATTTACCTTGCATTGGCTGTTCAGAATGAAGTGGCAAATATGGAATCAACCGTTCTAAATAGTCACCTTAACATTTCTTGCTTTTTGCAGGAGTTAGCAGAAAAGCTTCCCGGTCAAACTCGATTAAACAGGGGAAACTACAAATTGAGAATTAGCACAGCTAACACGTTCACATCCTGCTTATATTGAATGGCAGAAGCAGCTAACAAGGTAACAGAGTCAACATTTTTGAAGGACAAAGATGTTAAGATTGATCAAAGACGTAACTTTAACAACAAATTTCTTAATGTTCATCAGACTCAATCTTCTCTTGCAATTGTGTAGTATGCAACAAAGACTGGGAACACGCAGAATCCTGCACTTAATTTCGTAACATGAGTCTCAATCACAAGTGGGTACTTATGTACGTTCTTATACGCAAGGAAGATGTGAAACTAACGATCGCTGCCGCATTAACAGCTGCACGTTCATACATCGCAAACTATTGCACAAGTATTCAACGAAGCGGTTACTATACCATACCATGACCAACCAGAAGAATTCAATGTCAACATGCTCCAATCGAATTCTTTATCATTGTTTTAGGTATTGCCTATCACTTTCATTAATAAAAACATTCGTATAGACACATATACGTTACTTGATGATGGATCTTCGGTTACGCTGATTAAGGATGAATTTGCCGATCATCTTCTTTAATTAAAAGGTAATAAGGAACAGTTATGTAGAGCATCATTCGAGGAGAAAGCATATTTTATCCAATATCCACACCGTTAAATAGCTTGATCTTCCCCAAAAACTTCTCAATTTTGACATCGTGCAATCAAACTTCCCGTATTTGAGAGGTTTACTAGCAAACACACGGGCTAGATCACTGCGTTCTACTGAATGCGATGAAACACCGATATGTGGGGTTAGACGAACCTGCTGTGATTAAATCCCGATTAGGATGGGCGATCTTTGGTCCGTTTGCCAAACCGAATCGATTGGAATATTGGCCGCGATTGAACCTTCACATATTAAAAACGAAAGACTAATTGAATTACAATAGAAAAGAAAATGTTTGCAATCGACAGTGTTGGAGCGCGTGCCGACGATCGTAGGATGTGCAGAAGCGATAAAAAAGCAAATATGGTATTGAAAGAGATTACCGCACTACATGGGAACCAGTTCGTAGTCCCATTATTATGGAAAGATAAAGAGATATGGCAGAGCGTAGACTTGTGTGCTTGGAAAAAAAAAACTCTTAGAGAATCCTGCACTTACGTTGAACACAAATCAGCAAATATAGGATTACGTCAACAAAAATTATGCAAGACAGCTCACCAACAAAGAGTTGATTGATCATAATCATAACAAAGTATGGTAACTTCCCATTTTTCCAGTTATAAATCCAAATAAACTGGGTAAGATTCGGATCGTATGGAATGCTGCGACTAAATTCTTTGCTGCTTACAGGGCCAGACAACATTCTTTCACCTGTTGAAATTCTGTTTCGTTTCAGACAAAAGAAAATCGTGATATGCCGGGAAATTAAAAGATGCTCCATCAGGTATTAGCGCAATAAGATGATCAACATGATCTAAGATTTATTTGGAGAAATCAAACTACGGGTGTCATGCTATGGAGGTCCTAACAATTGGGTCCACTTGTTTGCCTTGCTGCGAACAATTTATAAAATATGAAAATGCTATGGAATTTGCCTTAAAGTTTCCTAGAACTGTGGAAGAAATTTTTGAAAATCAATATGTCGACGATTTTCTAGACGGCGTAGATACCGAGGAAAAAGCGGTCTCCCAAAATTCTAAGTGCATCTTTGAATAGAGATACTCACAATGGTGATAAATATTTAAATGATGCAGTGTTACGATACATGAATCCGAAAAGATACCATGGATGCCTATAGTCTGCTGTGGTTACAGACTATAGACATGTTTTTATTCCTGAATAAGAACAAATTTTTAGACAACGATATCGGACAGATATATCCGACGAAGTGGGGAATTCTTAGGTCTAATTTCACATTTTCTTATTCTCTTAAAAATAATCTTGCAAGAAGTTTGACGACAGCGTACGCTATGGGACTAGACAATACACGCAGATCAACTGAGTTTATGGTTCGAATGGATAAAACTGTTACCTAAGGTTAGGACAATTGTACAATAGTAAGATGATCCTTTGTATCTAAAATAAAATTTTAAGTGGGCTCCTCTGTAGAGCTTCATATATTTGTCGATGCCAGTATTACTGAATATGTTGCTGTTGCTTATTTGCGTGTGCAGCAAGGTTCCTTAATCGAATGTACTTTAGTATGTTCCAAACAAAGGCAGCTTCGATTTAAAAGATATTTGTTCCACGCATGGAATTGGAAACGGCGGTACTAGGCGTCAGAATATCGAAGGCGTACAAAATTCATATAAATAACCGGTACTTCTGGTCAGACTCGAAAAGCTAGGTTATGCTGGATAAAAAATGACCAACTTAGGCTTAAACAATTTGTAATGTTTAGAGTTGGAGAAATTTTAGAGAACTCAAATGAAGGTGAGTGGAGATGGGTTCCATCGGAAATTAATGTGGCAACGGAGTAGACTTATCATCACAGAGTCATTGGTTCACTAATCCACAATTTATATTATTCAAAAGATCAGTGGCCGGCATCCGAAAGAAATGTTAGTACCAACGATAGGTTTAAGTGGCATACCCCCATTCCTCACCATTCGTCTACTACACCAGATTCTCTTTATGGAAAGACACCTATCAGACATTATTATGAAACGGGATAATATGGACCATATGTAGACTCAAAGTCAAAATTAAAATAGGATAAGTCAAAATGATGCATTTCCTGTTGAACTTGGCATTCTGCAGAATAATCAACATAATCAAGAAGAACGCCACGTGCCTATATATGTGGACTCAAGTGGCATCATCCATATTAGGAGACGAAAAGATGCTGCAGATAACGTCTTATGGAGCTGTTAAGGCTCCTTACATTTGAATTCCACAAACGTTATAATCACCAGTACTTTGAGACAGTTGTAAATGAGCTACGTCAGATGTATTACATTCCATCACTGTGGTCGCTTTTAAAAGGTTTTTGTCGAAGTTGCCAAAAATATGAAAGCAAACCTGATAGTCTTTCCCACCCGTCGATGGGCGAATTGCCGTCAACAAGGATTAAGTCATTCAATAGACTATTTTCATATGTCGGACTAGAAAACTTTGGTTCTATGGCTGTCATAGAAGGTCGACACTTAGAGAAAAGATGGGAGTTTTCTTTATATGCCTAACAGTAAATGCGATTCGAATTGAAATATCCTTTAGTTTGACAAGTGATTCATCCTGGCAATTCAAAGGTTTTATGCAAAAAGGGGTAAGCCAATCGAATTGTGGAGTGATAACGGTATCAACTTTAAGGGAGCAAGCAAGGAGTTAAAGGAATATATACGAGTACAACATAAGGACATAAATATATTGGCTAACAACTTTATTCCCCCCTCATCATTTCTCCATTCAGTAAATAGTACACTTACACAATACAGGTTACACGTAATCCAAAGAATGAAGTCTTAACTAGCATGATAGAGAAGGTAGAAAGTATCATTAATTCGAGACCTTTTACTTATGTTCTTTTAGGTAAAGATAACGAGGAGGCTCTGACAACCAACAAGTTTTTGTTGGGTTCATTACGTCATCAAATATATCCTCTTGAGAAAACAACGGCTTATCTACAAAAAATATGGTACACGATTCTGGAGACGGTGGACACAAGAATATTTACCTATCCTTACCGGAAGGAAAAAATGGTTTTGCCCCGCAAAACCTAACAAAATCGGTGACATAGTTATTGTAGTAGACGACAATAATCCGAAAGGTACCTGGCCTAAAGGACGTGTTATAGAAACAAACAATAACCTTAGATCGGCTGTTATTCAGACGGTGGATGGAATTGGCGATGATGGTAACCCAAATAAGACAATCAGTTTACCCGGAGCCGGAGGAAATGTTACCAAACCTGTCAATATTATAGTTGGCAATACCATTACAACTGGACTTCGTACCAGTAATGCAGGATACCCTAATTCAGCGACGTTAATATATGTCAAAAACGACATGTGAGGTTACCGGATTAAGACCCTTTGTTCAGTAATTGAATTTAAATAAATTGAAATCGCTAAATTGTATGTCTATTTATTTGTATTTGTTTTTTTGAAATCGCGGTAACAAGAACTATCTGTAAATATTTAATGAGCATCACTTTAAAGGCAGCTGCATACCAGTTCATCATCTATATGTACCTGAGCCTAAGAATTCTCTAGATCTTTAAGTAAAAATGATAAGTCTTTAACATGTATATAGGTACATAGGTACCCGTAAAATTTTTAAAATAAATTAGCAATAAAGAGATCTTAAATATTTTTTTAAATTTTTCAATGCCTAGTATCTTTACTTTTGCTTTACCTGCCATTGAATGAAACCTTTTATCTATGTAGTACAGCAATTATAAAATAAAATTTTTAAAATAAATTTTAAGATTTGAACAAGTCTATTGTATGGAATTGAGATATCAAAGACAGTATACAATAAAATATTCTTCCCTATAACCAGCATCCTTTCAAAAGAAACTCTAAGTACATCCTACTGCGAGTATATTTAATACAAGCAGTATCTATTCTGCAGCCATTTATAGTTTTCTTACCTTTCAGGATGCTCATCATTGTGGCAAATACGACACACAAAGGATCCAATCGACCGTATCGACGTTGTACTCTCAGTGATGTTATTATGAAGCAAGTCAACGGCTTCTTTTGTCTTTATCTCTTTCAGCATTTCAAATGATTTTTTTCGTATTGTTATCCTTGTAGTTGTGTTCATGTCCATATTGTCCTCACAACGATGACAACAATGATTTTCAGTACTATCTTGTAGATCCTGAGGCGTTTCCAACCCTTCTATTGTAGACCTGTCACCTATGTTAAACTCCCTGGCAAATCCGTCCGGTTCATTGTTCGCATTCTCCTCGTCTATTCCTACTACAACTTGGTTGGGATTGTTGCTCTCCGAATTCTCAGGGTTCTGTTCTATCTCATTTGTGATAAGACCCACGTTGTTGCTGTCATAAGTGTAAACTGAGTCAAAGGTGAATTGAACTGCTTCACTTGTACTATTCGTTATACGCCAACCGTATCTATTTTTTATACGGCGCGTCGGTAGTTCTTCCGGGATTTGAGTTGCTTGTGGCAATCTAGAACTGTCTACTTCTGGATCTGATGTGTCAACTGGCGGAAGTAGAACATGAACAAATAAAAAAATTATATATTCTGAAATGAAAAACTTTGAAAGTAACGTTCTGTGTTTACGCGAACACAAACAAAAATACGCGGATACTATCCGTGTAGTATTCATTCTTTGTTCATCTTTTGCTTAAAGGTTTCATCCATATCCCTTACGGGTTAGAAATGCAAATACATTTTCAAAAGTAAAAAAGTTTACGATGTTTTTTTTTTTTTTTTTTGGTACATTTTGGTTTTCCTTTTTCCGTCTTTTCTTTGTTCCTTTGTTTGCTTTTGTCCTTTCTGGCCAAAAGAAAATAAAAGTAGTCGAAGTAATTTCTTCTCCGTTATACACATGGGATTGCGTCGTTGATAAAAAAAAGTTTACACGAGAAAGCTTTTACTCAATAGACTGCGTGGAGATTTAGTCGCGATGGCCATGCCTAGGAATTGGATATTGGAATACTCGTACACGTACATATTCCATAGTTGCCATCCGTGTCTAGGGCCGAAAACTAAAAACTTGAAAAGGAACTCGACGGAAAAAAGAAGTCGGTATGATGAGGGAGCTGTTGTTTGACTTTCATACAAACTTACCCCTTCCAGCGGTTGGCATTCTTGTTGTCTTAATTTCAAATGGATTTTTGAACAAAATTTTACAAAGAGAAACACAAAATGGCAGATGATACTCGAACCTTTATTTTTGCCTTGTAAAAATTCAAAAAAAAAAAAAAAAAAATGTAACATATATGTAAAGACAGCAAAAGAAAAGTAAGTCGAATGAATCTTTTTTAGAAGCCAGCAGGTAAGAACGAATATTTTTATAGCCTTTAGACTGTTGTATATACATATACTACGTACGAATGCATACCAGCTCACTGGCATGTATTTTTAAATTTGCAAAGACCCTATGCTGATGTCTATTTGATCTGGTTACCTACATATTTTACAGATCGAGTGTGTAACTGACAAGGACAATGTCAACGTTGTGAACGTTGCCCAAAAAGAGATTTCTATATATCAGCTATCTGCCACACTTTTAAAAAATAAAATCTTAAATGTATTGTTGCACAATTTTCCCAATTTAATGTTTCCAATTGGCGGACTGCCGGCAAAACCAAAACTTAAAAAACGTTCAAACCAAAAAAAAAAAAAAAAAAAGGACCACGCAGATGGTGGTCAGGATCCGTGCGACGACCAGTCACTTGGGATCAGGGATAGAAAAAAAGTGCCCTTGGGAAATTTGCGCTGTCAGCAAATTGTTTGCTGAACCTATTGACTGCTCAGCTGGGCTGGGTTCAGGAGAGTAATTGCCATACTCAGAAAATTTCACTTCAAAAGAATTTAGTTAGTAAAGTATTTTTACAAGTTGCGAAAGGATTCACCCGGGGTAACACGACACTATATATGTATAAAAACCTATTTTTGTATGTATTAAACAAGGGGTACTTGTCCTTCCTTTCCTTAAACAAGTTCCTCATCCGTAGGACTACCTTCTAGTCCTCTTCTGTCAGTCTTGAATTCGTCCTTGTTTCTTCCTCAACTCGCTTATATCCTTTTTTTGGCTTAACTGCTTTCCAAATTTGATTTAAACTTTTTGGTGGTCAACCAAGAAGTGGTTAAACCTATCCCATAACTATTATCTCGGCCCGTAGGTCTCACGGGTGCAATGGGCCAATTTTGGCCACCGTTCCTTGGACTCCCGTTGTTTTCTCTCACACACACTCATGCACTCCTCAAACTTATTTCCCACATCTGAAGAAATTTTTCCAAGATTGGGATTTCCCTTTCACCGAACTTATATTTTCCCACGATTAGACATTAGTTGCCAGTCCCTCTCAAAATATACGAAAAAGGAAAAAGATGATTTGCCAACAATATATATCCTACTCGAGTTCATACTTCCTGATCATTTTCAGGAAGTGAAGGGAGAGCGAAACGAGGAACTACTAATACGATGGGCCTTTGTGGAGGAAGTTTTACTTTTGGAACGCTACCCAATATAAACTTAACGACATCCCGGTGAATCATTTTGTTTAGTGTTTCGGTGGTGCGAGGCACGCAGATAGGGGTCCAGTCTTTACAAATTACTTTTTTTTATTTTATTTTCGTATAGAGGATTCCGGTGGGTGACCGTCAGTCACCGAGTAGAGCGTCGGCGATATCTGTTATACGCAGAGGTTATCAGACCAATTCTTCCCGCTAACATATTTCTCCAAGGAGACAACGGACATAAAGTGAAAGCTTGGGCAAAAAGCGGATCGGGCAGGAGAGACAGTAATGAGCGGAGACGCCTTTTAAGGCAATGCAAACTACCCGATAGGAAAGACAACACAACACAAAGGCCGTCCTACCTGCTGTGGTTAATCCTTCAAGATACTAGGAGGGTGTACCAATGGCTGTTGGACACATGGCTGCCAAACATCCTTCTAGGATCGTGAAGAACCAACGGAAAAGAATGTAGATGAGTGAGGCTGAGAGGAAAGGGAAATAGTAAAACTTGTAGTGGTAAATCTTACCGCAACAGTATGTCTCATTTGTCGGTTGTAAGGGTCTTACAAATTCAGCGTATACTAGGGGGAGTGAAAAGTAACTTACTTGATTGCCATAATGTGCTGCTACTGCAGAAAAGGTTATAATACCTTGAACTCCGTTTATAAACAGGCAGACACGCCAAATTTCAGTGCGATACTGTCTTTAGTTTTGTTTTGACAGCTGATTGTTGTTGACGTGTTTGGTATCATTTTGAGTATAAACAAAAACGATTTTCGTTCTCTCATAAAACATTAATTTTTGAGATCAAGTTCACAGCGGTAGGTCCTCCGATACGGTTACAGAGAACAATTTAAAAAAAAATACATGAAATGGTTTTGGCTGACCGGAAAGTGAAGGTGCGAGCTAGCAGATACCACAAAGATTAGTATTGAGTGGACACGCCATATTTTGGGCAATATTCTGCATATGAAAAAGTTATCCTGCCGCTGGGTGCCGCGCATACTCACTCTTGACCAAAAACACGAACGCAAGAGCACTTCGAAAGAGAGTTTGGACTTGCTGATGCGGAATCGGATGGACTTATGGCGTCGATTGGTAACTGTTGAACACCAGAGGACAGAATGAGTGCCCGGCAATGGACTGAAGCCGGGGAAGCTCGATGCGTCGGAAAGGATATGGCTTCGGTTTTCTGGGATTGTCATGGCATACTCTTCGTGGACTACCTCGAAAAAGGAAAAACCATCAACAGCGAGTATTACTGTACATTACTGAAGCGATTAAAGGCCAAAATCGCTGCAAAACGGCGTTACATGAAGCGAAATTTTTGTTTTTGCAAGACAATACACCGGCGCACAAGAGCATCGCAACCATGGCTAAAATCAGTGACTTACGGCTGCAATTGCTGTCGCATCCACCGTATTCGCCCGAATAGTCCATATTCGGACTATTATCTCTTCCCAAACCTTAAAAGATGGCTCATCAATAAAAAATTCAGCTCACGCGGGAAATCATCGACGAATCATGGAGGAGTATTTTGCAGGCCTTCGGGAAAATTACTTTTCGGACGGGATCAAGAAGTCGGAAAATCGATAGAATAAGTGTATCGAAGTAAAAGGGGACTATATTGAATAAAATAAAAAAAAAATTTAACAAAATTTTTTTTTTTTTTCATTCCCAAGGAGGTTACTAGGTTCACCCCACCTAGTAATTCGTAATATCTGCGATGGGTTATTGCCAATAGTCAATACTGGCATCTAAGTAGGGACGAATATTGAAAAACGGAACCTGTATCATGCATCGATCGTATTATGTCTTGAAATTGAGGATTTGAATTAGCGAAGCCAACACCATGGGAAATTTCATTCAGTGACCCTTGTCTGGGTCACAGGTCACAATGGGATAAAGGGAAATTAAATCGCCGATGAACTTGCCAGACATGGTTCAGAGGAGAGTTTTTCAAGACGCGAACCTACGTTGGGTCTGCCTACGTCCTCGGTTAAAGCTTCCATTGACAGTTGGGTCTCATGCGTGCACAACTGCATATGGCACAGCTCCACCGGATGTAGACAGACAACGTGAATGCTTCCTGACGTCTCTAGGAAGTCAGCGGCTTTTCTGCTGTCCCTCAGCAGGAAAGAATCTAGGCTGCTCACTAGCGTCGTGACATGGCATTACACTTTTGCAAACCACTTAAATGTGCTGGGTATAAGTGCCACAATGTCCTGCGATGCTTACTGCGAAAGTTATGACGACATCGCAGAGCACTATTTCTGTGAATATCTGGCTTCGCTCGCATCAAGCTGCATACTCGTAAGATTAAAAGATTTCATTAAAAGGAAGTTTACAAACAGTACAATGGACCAATAAAAATTTAGTTCCTAAACATCGTCAATCTTTGATACTTTGGAGTATCCACTAGTTCATTGTATAACTGCTTACCTTCCACACTGGTGTTGTTGGAATTTGTATATAAAATGCTTTTACCCATATTCTACATAAGTACTATCAAAATCTAGCTGGGAAACTGTTATGCTAGACGGAGGAGGCAGCCTCAGTTGTGATATAGTACTGTACAACCTAGAAGACATTACATTGAGAAACAGAACTAGGTTGGTTGATTTCGCGAATAGATCAAATATCGTGGTAGCAGGTATCCATTTTGCACATATAATGATGAACAAGGCTGCATGGCGATTTCCTGATCAAAAGATGACAAGCCAGATTATTCACATTGCGAGAGACAAACTATACGCATCTACTATTCTGAAAACTGGCTCAAGCTCCAACGAAGCAGTAATGAATCGCTTCAAAAATGGTTCCATTTCGTTACGTTTCAACAGCGTTTCACTGATGGTTATTTGGTCAACTAAATTTCTTTGCGTTAATTCATGTGGCACCCAAACATCGAGCTTTTTTGAGTAGCTTGCTCGTTTTAGATGATTCCAAACTGTCATATGTTTGATGTTTTGTGCCTCCGCTATCTCTAGACAGCTTTCGTGCCGGTCTTGCTCCATCAATTGCAAAATTTAATCGACTTTTTCACTGACAGGCCGATCTGTGCGAGGTGCATCTTTTACATCGATATTTCCGGAACGTAATCGATTAAATCACTCCTGGGTCCGGCGTTCACTCACAGCATTCTCATCGTAAACTGCACAAAGTTTTCGGCATGTTTTTTAGCGTATTTCTTCAGATATTTCACTCATATTCAAATCAGTATAAATTTTAGGTTTTAAGAGCAACGAATTACACAGCTGCCTTCACAAAAAATGTAGCCTGACATGTCACCTTTCAAACACGATGTCACCAACACCATCTAGTGACAAAAAACCGCGGAGACTTTTTGTATGACCTTTTTCAGGTCTTTGTCTTTAGCTGCGATATTAGACATAATATGGTAAATGAGAGGATTTTTGAATTGAGCCATCTGACAAATGAAGATTTGGGTGAAGAGCATGAAATCCTGAGTGAAGATAATCTCTTTAGGAAGCAGCCTTTGGTGTCAGCAAGTTTGAAGGTAGATAAAGAAAGAGTTTCATCCAATTCTTATAAAAAATAATAAGCGGAAAAAAGGTGGCAAGTCAAAAGAAAATTTTAAAGATTGTTGCTTATGATATAGGAGACATGACGGCGCACACCGTGTAATTCTGCACATCTAGTGGAACTTAATTCAAGAATCAAAGTAGGATGAATGATATGAATGAGATGACAGTTACAACCAAAGACTGTGGCATGATAACAAAAAAATAAAAAAATAAATCACAAACAGCCATAAAGCCTTTTCACAGAAATAGATGAAATCAGTGGCATATGTGAGTCAAATTGGTCGTTGTTGTTGAAAGCGATAAGCATAGCAGTTATTTTTAAATAAGGATGGATAGGGAAATTAAGGTTTTGTGAAAAGGACTTAGGCTTTTTTTTTTGTGTTTTGTGTATTTGTGAAGACCTTTAAAAATGTATCCTTCGTGAAATGTGTCTTATTAAAAAATTCTTTGGTGTTTAATTTATCAGAATCCTTTTATAATTTTTGCTCTTGAGTGCGTACCACATACAACTTCTTTCTTCTTTTTTTGTTAGGCCTATAGCAAAATGAAAATACAAGCAATTTTTGAGATTTGGGAAATTTTTAACAAAGAGGACCGAAATAGGCAAATTTAGGCTTAGATATAGAAAGCTTTGGCTTTGTGAACACTAATAAAGTCACCAGAGTTCTGCAAACATATGTGAGCTTTATGAGTTACAAAATTAATGAAAAGTGGCAATGAAGTATGCGAGATAATAAAAGGCTTCATAGGAATAATAAAAAAGGGTTGGATGAGCACATATAATTGCCGGTATTTGTGGTAATTTGCCAACATCAAGCAATCAATTGAAACCTGAATGACCTTTGAAAGCATTTGAAGATTGTGCATCTAAAATGCAAAAAAGAAAAATAAGAAAACTCGTGTGCACAGCAAAAGATGTGTTGCAGAGGTGGTAAAGGAGGTTCCATTTAGTTCCTCTGCAAGGGTTACATACAGTCAAGGAAAGCAAATTAAAAAAAAAAAAAAACTAGTATAGAAGAAGTGAGAAACAGAAACTCATGATGCATATTAAATTAAGTACTTTTCAGTAAAGGATAACGCGGATAAGGATAAAAATCCAAATGTGTACTCAGCTTACTATTTATTTCAAGAGCAAAGGTAGACTGCTATCCTAAAGAAGCAGCTTTTAGCGTGACTGATGTGTTTGCTGAAGTTAAGTTGCAAGTTTTACTGGATTTCATAGTAAAACGCATCATCAATGTTTTGTCTTTACGGCTAAACTCCAAATTGGACTGTGATGATAGCTCATTACAAAGTCGATATAAATAAATTATGGATGATGCAGAATGTAACACATGGGCTGAAAAGTCAGTGCCGTTTCTAAGAGAGAGCACCACTTGAATTAAATTCATACCATTTTCAGTTAGTACCAACCTTCAAAAGATACGTGTATAAATTTGACAGCTGTCGGACGATTAGTTCTCGAGATATAGCGTTGTGAGTGAAGCTACTTTTGTTATTGTGAAAAAAAAATGGATTCAAAGCAATTTCGTGTGCTGATTTATCATTGCTTTTTGATGGGAAAAAATGCAGTCGATGCAAAGAAATGGCTTGATAAGTGTTATCCGAACTCTGCACCAGCCGAACGAACCATTCGCAAGTGGATTGAAAAATTTAAAAGTGGTCATACAAGCACCGAAGATGATGCACGCAGTGGACGTCCAAAAGAGGCTGTTTCAGATAAAAACATCAAAAAAGTCCACAAAATGATTACGAATGACCGTAAAGTGAAGTTGATCGAGATGGCTGAGGCTCTGACGATATCAAAAGAGCATGTTGGATATATCATACACGAATATTTGAACATGCGAAAGCTCTGTTCAAAGTGGGTGCCGTGTTTGCTCACAGTTGACCAAAAACCACAACGTGTTGATGATTCAGAAGAGTGTTTAAAGCCATTCAACCGCAATAAAGCCGAATTTTTGCGTCGGTGTGTGACGGCTCTGTCAAGTCGGCAGTCAGCTGAGTGGCGAACAGGTGAAGAACCTCGTCCAAAACGACCAAAAACTCAACAGTCGGCTGGCAAGGTTATGGCATCCGTATTTTGGGATACACATGGAATAATTTTCATCGACTATCTCCAAAAGGGGCAGACTATCAACAGCGACTATTACATTGCGTTGTTGGAGCGTTTGAAAGACGAAATCGCAGAAAAATGTCAGCATTTGAAGAAAAAGAAAGAGCTGTTTCATCAAGACAATGCACCGTGTCACAAGTCGATGAAAACGATGGCAAAATTGAATGAATTCGGTCACGAATTGCTTCCCCACCCACCGTATTCTCCAGATTTGGCCTCCAGCGACTATTTCCTGTTCGCAGACCTCAAAAGAATGCTCGCTGAAAAGAGATATAAGACCGATGAAGAAGTAATCGCCGAAACAGAGGCCTATTTTGAGGCTAAACCGAAATCGTACTACAAAACTGGTATCGAAAGATTGAAAAATCGTTTCAATCAGTGTATCGCCCTCGAAGGCAACTATATTGATAAATAAAGTTGAATTTTGCAAAAATTTTGTGTTTTACTATAAAACGGCACTGAATTTTCAGTCCATGTGTTAGTAACGACAATTAATCCTTAAAAACATTTGTCCCACTTCGTTTGTCTGATGATATTGTATGCCAAAACCCAGGGCTAAATTCAACACTGTGTTGCAGGCTTATTAGATTTATTTTTAAAAAAGTTAACAAGGAAGTTATTAACACTGAGAAACATCAAATGCAATATCAAATCAATTAACTTCATTTTAAGTGACATGCAAGTACAATGCAAGCGCGAGCTTCTTTCTGCAGTGGTAGAGGGAAAGTTTTGTAGTACTTTGTCGCATTAAGACTCCTCCTTAAAATGGTATATTTGTGGTGCAACTCTCAAGGAGATAATTAACAAAAGAAATGTCGTTAAAAAAAAAAAAAACAGATAAACAAATGTTGAATTTTGGGATGTCATCAATGCATTCTTGGATAATAGCATTTGAATGTCTATTACACATCTCATACAAAAGCGGTGTACAATCACGATTTCGGGAACTAGTGAGATTGTTAGTACACATGCCAAAGATAATAGCAGGGAACCCAAATTATATCAACACAGCAAGAACTTTTTTTTAGAAACGCTAATATAAGCGCAGATATAACTGGCATCAACATTGATCTCATCAAACATTGTCGAATTTAACTCTAAACAATATCGAGTGAACATGGAATTGACCCACACCAATTTGCAAGCTATGCCTGTGAAATCCAAAAAATACGAATATATGTGCAGCATTCCGCTTAATATCATAGGCCTGCGAGCATACATCAGATTCTCATTCGTTCAAAGGATATCATTCAAACTTGCATTATGCCACTTAGGCACCTGTCGGAAGAAGAACAGGAAGCAAACAATAAGGAATACAGACTCCAAGAAAAAGGCGAATAGATTTTTACTTTTTTCAGGCCCATATTTATCGAGTCGTCGTGTAATGTGTGTAAGACCTCTTTAAATTTAATTTGTGAACGCACTCTTTCACTAGTCGTCAAACTGTCACTGTCAGTTTATTCAGTAAACTAAACATTTTCATCATGGTAAAGTACACTAACGAGCTACGTTCTCCGATTGGGTTCTGGTGAAGATGCGCCAAGATGATGAATTTCATCGCAAAATTATCTTCAGTGACGAACCTCATTTTTGGCCCAATGGGTTCGCCAATAAGCAAAATATGCGTTATTGGTCGGGTAAAAACCCACATGTGCTTCATGAATCACCACTTCACCCACAAAAAATAACTTTTTGGTGCGGTTTGCATGCCGGCGGCGTTATTGGGCCATATTTTTTGGACGACGATAACGATCGTCATGTTACTGTGAATGGTCAGCGTTATCGCCCCATGATCACCGATTATTTTTGGCCCGAATTGGAAGATATGGACTTTGACGATATGTGTTTTCAACAGGATGGTGCCACAAGCCACACAGCACACGCTACAATCGATTTATTGAAGAGTAAGTATGGTGAGCGTGTTATCTCAAGACATGGGTCAGTCGATTGACCGCCTCGTTCGTGCGATTTAACGCCGCTTGACTATTTTTGGTATGGCTACGTTAAGTCATTGGTTTATGCCAACACGCTGACGACGTTGGAAGAGCTCAGAGCCAACATTGAACGCGAAATAGCGGCCGTTTCGGCCGAAATGTGTGGCCGAGTCGTTGAAAATTGGGTGCAACGAATCGACCGCTGCAAACGTGCCCGCGGTGGCAATGTTTTGATTGTACTTCAAGCCAATAATAAAGTTTTTAAAATATCTCAAATGGTTTGCCTTTTATTTAAAAAAAAAAAGTTGTCAAGTCGTTATTAGAAAACCCTATATATTACATTGCTGGACAAGTACATATCAAAAAATATGTATTCAAGCGCAAAAGGAATACAGTTCCAATAGATCTAGAAAATAGCACACTGTGCGGCAGTTCAGTGTTCTTAAACGTTTTTCGACGACATTTTTATTGAATCCTTTATAAATTCCAGTAGGGAAGACTGTATGTCTAAAAACATTAATTAAACTGGAACTGCGAAGGTTTTTGGCCATTTTGATCGTATCTGGTTACAACTGTGCCTATTCAAAATTATAACCAAAACGTACCGATCTAGTGAACCAGAACCGCGCAAAAAATGGTGGTGGGTATTATTCGTATGTAAGTTGGATGCATCGGCTTAATTCAAATTCAACAAAATTAACCCAACTAAGCTTTCGTCGGGATTTAGCCATGTACGATTTACTGCAGTCAAAAGAACACAAAAGCTTTACAAATGTTACCAGAGTTCAAGAAATTTGTTTCGACCGAATCGGGCACTATGTAAAGAAAACCGTTAACAGCAAACAGAGACGATGTGCAGGAAATGGCTGCAAAATTTAGAGTACATATAGTCAATATTCGCTTGCTAAAAAGTTGTCACTTTCTGCGAACGATAACCATAATATTGAAACACAGGTAGATCCCCGCCTACATCTCTCAAATCACTCTGATCTGGATCTATCTAGCTAGCTTTCCATTATTCTTTTCTCACCGCTGTCTTGTCATTTACGTACGTAGTGATGTGCCTGGCCAAACTCCAGCACAATAAAATGCTTGTTAAAATCCAAAATTTAATTTTATGTGATTAAAACTCCATCTTCTGGCACAGAACAGCAAATTGACGCTGTCGGATTCTGTATCTCTCTGTATGACTCATACCTCATCCTCATACTGAAATCGATATTACGGGTGATTTTAATATACGCAATTCTAGGTGGCTTCGATATTATGAAAAGCCGTCACCCGAAGGACGGTATGTTGAGATCTTTGCTTCGGAAAACAACTTAACCCAGCTTATAATAGAGCCCACATAAATAATACACTTTGATAGTCATACTGTCAACAGCCTGGTCTTTTTTTTAACTTCTCACCCTAACAAATACAAGGTTTGTGTGCTATCCCAAAAGAAAGGGCATGGTACGACTCGTGCTGTTACGACGCTGTCAGGCTAAGAAAAAAGGTTTTTTTTTGGTCCTTCGACACCAACCCGATAGAGGAAAATTGAAAAAATTCCAAACGAGACAGGAATGACTGCAACGTCTGTCTTAAGTCTGTAAAATTCCAATACGACCAAAAGCTAAGGCAAAAAATACCACAATGTTCCAAAGGTAGTAAAAATTGTTCGTCTTTTCTCAAAAAAATTTGAAATTCAGCCTCATCCTTCATCCCAACATTCATTTATTATGACATTCTAGCTGTCAGCTCTTTGGATAAGGCCTATCTGCTTGCCTGCACACTTTGCAGCCGGATAAACACTTCCAGATTGTGCTTTGTCTCCGCCTACACTTGGGTACGTCGAATATTAAATGGGACGAAGAGTACTAGAATTTCTTAATAGTCACAAATCCACTAGTTCAGATGGCATATCTCCCCTTCTTTTGAAGAGGTGATCTTCCACGCTGGTAAAACAACTGCGTAAGCTTTTTCATCGATCCTAGTCTTAAGGACTACTTTTGAGCAGATGGAAAACAGCATTTGTCCAAGCCAATCCCTATAAAATGCGAATCTTCTTCTCTCCCTTCCTGCAAACCCATTGCACTTAAGTCCCTTTTTCCCGAGGTCATGAAAAAGCTGATGAATCATCAACTCATAAAATATCTCGAGACAAGGGAACTTCTCAATGACCGGCAATATGGTGATCTGGTTGCATGTCTGACCGAAAAGTGGAATCAAAACGTAAAGGGTGAGCAGATAAGAAAAGAAATGTACACAACTGTGTGTGAAATATAAAATTGATTTTAACTTTATTTTGATGCTACATTCATGCCATTATATATTCAGTAGCACACCTTCTAAATGGCCGCCTCGTATTCGCTGTCAGTGCTGTCAGTGCAAGCGGTCGGTCCAATTTTTGATGACTCGGTCCAATATGTGCGGCGTTATTCCGGCAATAGCTTGTTGAATTTTGGCCTCGAGCTGGCTGTCTTATTAACATAGACTAACTAATATACGCAACCCCAGAAAAAATACTCGAGTATCTCATGATCGCGGCTGCCAATTTGTGAACGCTCGCAGTGAGGTGACTCAGTCGCCAAATTTCTCTTTCACAACGTCGAGCGTTGATGTCACTGGTATGGTACGAAGCTCCGTCTTATTAAAATCACAGCTGCAATATATTGGTTTTGTCAAGCTCTGACTACAGAAAGTTGATTAACATCGCTCTATACTTGAGATCATTGAGAGTTACGGTGTCTCCTTCCTCATTTCAAAAGAAATAAGGTCCGATGACGCCGCTATGCCATAAACCGCACCAAACAATCAATCATTATGGATGCATTGATGCTTGTCCGAATCCTTTTGGATTATGTACGCCCCAATAGTGGCAATTTTGCTTGTTGACATAGCCGCTTGTTGACAAGACGACCTTGAGCCAAAATCTGAATTCCCGACCAACATATCTATCGCCCAATTAGCAAACTCACGGTGTTATCAATGGTCGTCCGACCTCAGTTTTTGCGTCAGCACAATCTTACTATATACGGATGCAGTCCCAAATCCAACCGCAAAAAAGCCGGGCTTATTCTTTGGCGATGGCCAATTCAGCTGATCGGCGCTGATCTCTGTCTAGTTGATGGGTTAAGATGCAGAAGAGTGTACTAAAGCTCAAACTTTTTCAAGGTGCGGAGAATTGTCTGCACACTGAAGGCATGATGAAGCCGACCTCTCAACGAAATTCTCGTTACGTATGACGGAATTTCGATTATATTTTGTTATAGATTCCGTACGTTCGGCAAGCGTAAAACGATGCATGATGAAATCGTACGGCTTACTGAAAATTTTAACAGCTTGATGTCATTGGTAACATTGGCAGCTACTGAATAAAAACAATTGAAAAAACTTTTATTGAATTACATCAATCGGGCTAAAGGAAGATAGTGGCACTTAATATTTCTAGGGCATTTGGCAGAGTTTAGCATCAGGCTCTTTTTTTTCGAAAATGCGTGCTTTTGGATTAGAAACTACGGTTTGGAACGTTCAATTCAAGTTGTCTTGTATGGTTTCAAGCCTGATATTCACAAAATAAATCCAAAATATGAGCCATGGCTCCGTGATGTCTACGATACTCTTTTTAGTTTTCATCAACGATCTCTTGTTTTCTACTTCTAATCCAATACAGTCCATTATATTACTCTCTGTTTTTCATATTCGTTCCCGGACTCACTTGTCTAATCTTCGGCTGTAGAACAGAAATAGCAACGTACGTTTAACTCACTAAATTCTGATATTTACAGCATAACTAAATGTGGAACTATCAACAGAGTGAATTAATGCTTCCAAAACACAATGCTGTCTGCTGCTTCGGAGCACTCGTGTCGGTTTTAGTCCATTTGCCGGGCACTCATTCTGGCACTCATTTACCAATCGACACCAAAAGTCTGCCCGATTTCGCATCAGCAAGTCCAAACACTCTTTCGAAGTGCTCTCGCGTTGTTGTTTTTGGTCAGGAGTGAGTATGCGCGGCACCCAGCGGCAGGATAACTTTTTCATATGCAGAATATTGCCCAAAATATGGCGTGTGCGCTCAGTACTAATCTTTGTGGTATCTGCTAGCTCACGCAACTTTACTTTCCTTTTACTTTACTTTTTTGACATTGTTCTCTGTAATCGTATCGGAGGGCCTGCCGCTGCGGACTTGATCGGTAGTGGAGTTGCGGCCACCATGAAACTTTCGAAACCAATATTTGACGGTATAGTCTGACGGAGCATTAGCCCCATAATATTTATACAACTTTTCTTTTGTTTCCGTCGACGTTTTGCCTCTCAAAATGATGTCTTATGAGAGAACGAAAATCATTTTTGTCCATACTCAACATGATGCCAAACACGACAACAACAATCAGCTGTCAAAACAAAACTAAAGACAGTATCGCATTGAAATTTGGCATGTCTACCTAAATATGAACGGACTTCAAGGCACCTTAACCCTTTTCGCAGTAGCAGCGTATTCTGGTGGTCAAGGAGGTTAGTTTTCACTCTACCTAGTATATTATCACAGTTGTACAGGGTCATTCATTTTATGGGTCCGAAAGTGAATTTAAAAAATAAAGACATTTATGATTTAAATTTCGATAAAATTTTTACTTTAATCTATTACTTAGATCTTGACATTATGAATAGAATATAAACATCATTCAAATGATTCTGGCAGGACTAGAATTTGACAAGGTAATTTCCGATAATTTTCGACACATATCTGGCAATAACTCGGCCATAACTTAACGAATACTCGTTTTCAAAGCGTGAAAATTATGCGGATTGTGTGCATAAACACAATATTGGGTCATATAAAAACTTGGCTAAGTGATTTTCAGCGGCTCTTCGGTCGGCCAATTTTTTACGATCAAATAGTTTTACAATGACCAGAAGAAATAATATTTAGAGGGTGCAAAAACCGGGCTATTCGGTGAATGCATCAAAGCTTCCCAACCAAGCTCCGTCAACTTGTTCCGGGTCATCAAAGATGTGTGTGACCGAGCATTGTCATGATGGAAGACAACTCCCTTTGTTTTGGCCAATTCTGGTCGCTCTTTCTTGGTAGCTTCATTCAAACGGTCGAGTTGTACTTAGTAGAGAATCGAATTGACCATTTCGCCATGTTCTAGCAGTTCATAATAGACAATTCCCTTCCAATCCCAGCAAACATTCACGACTTTTAAGTCGTTAGTAGTCGGTCACTGTCACGAATATCACGAGATATTCTCGTATTTAATCCATTTCATCGCCCATAATGAATCGCTTCAAAAATGGTTCCATTTCGTTACGCTTCAGCAACGTTTTACTGATGGTTATTTGGTCAATTAAATTTCTCCGCTATCTCTAGACAGGTTTCGTGCCGGTCTTGCTCCATCAATTGCAAAATTTCATCGACTTTTTCAGTGACAGGCCAACCAGTGCGAGGTGCATCTTTTACATCGAAATTTCCGGAACGAAAATCGAACATATTACTGTTGGGTCCAGCGTTCACTCACAGTATTCACACCGTAAACTGCACAAATTTTTCGGCATGTTTTTGCAGCGTTTTTCCTTTTTTATAGTAAAAAAGCATCATAAAGCGGATTTCTTCGGATATTTCATTTAAAATCAAATAAGCATAACTTTTAATACGAGCAACGAACTACACAGCTATCTTCACAAAAAATGTAGCCTGACATGTCACCTATCAAACACGTGTTCGTTTGACACAATCATATTAGTGTTTCCAGATAAATGGACACCAACACCATCTAGTGACAAAAAACCGCGGGTATATTTTATATGACCCAATATTTTGCAAAGCCCAACAAAAAGAAATCAAATGTCAACAAATCACACGATCTTGGTGGCCAATTCTTATCACTATGTTAAAACTCGACATAACTGCTTCTGGAAATTTTTCTTACAATAAAGCCAAAACGGGTCCCTTTTGTGTGATGTGGAACCGTCTTGATTTGAGACCAAACAAATTCGGGTAACATTTGTCTATTGCGATGAGTATTGACAGTGACGTTTACATCTTCCTCATTTTTGAAGAAGTATGGACCAATGACACCACCCGACCATATTGCACATCATATACTGACTTATGTTTATGCAACGGGTTTTAGTCAGTTACATGTGAATTTTTATTGTACTTCCCCATATGCGATATTTTTGTTTGTTAACGTATCCGCCGAGAGGTAAATGAGCCTGATCGCGGAAGAAAATGTTGTATGAGCATTGGCCATCCAAATGCTGATTTTCAAGCATCCAATCAGCGTATGGTTAGCTGATCAAATCATGAGTTAGTAAAACTTTATAAAAATGTAGATGCAAATTAAAAATGCAAAATACACCATAATGTGCCCAAATTCTGTCCTCGCCGTGAAATCGATAGATTTGGATTTTCTTCAACACTTTCATTAACGGCTGCAATAGGCCTTAGGCCATCTGTAACAGTGCCAGTCTCTTCGAATTTTTCTTTTACAGTTTTGCCTATAGTACGCTCGGATGGACAATTATGTCGACTATAATCTGCTCGTATTGCGCGAGTTTTCATAATTTTAAATCGTTAAACGGTTGTTAAACGATCCATACTGTAAAATAGCAAACTTTAAGCTTAATATACATACACAGTATCTGATGACAGCTCCGTTTGATATATGTGATTGAAACAGGGATGTCAAACCCTGACCACGAATCTGATGGCCCTATATTATCAGAAACAAACAGGCATTTTATCGCAGCTGCGTCTTGGCCGGAAACCAGACTATAGAGGATTAAGAAACTGCTTGTCTTTAATAAACTCTCTTATTTCGCTCTTTAAAATTGATTTAAGGGCTTTGGATAAAAAGGTGAGAAAAGGAATCCATTTATAATCAGAATTTCTTCCCTTTTTAGAAATCGAAATGATTTTTGATTTCTTCCAGTCACAGGGGTAAGTAGATGTCATTATATTGGTGTTAAATATTTATATGGGTGATGTAGGGCAGTATAAGGGAAAGATTTATTTTTATAAAGGAAAGATATAGATAGGACAGCATTTCCTACAGGTTAAAAATGCAATATCTCTGTCATTCGGTGTAGGCAAATAGATATTGCTGTTATGAGTCTAAATTTCAATTCACCTAAATTAGTAATGTCATCTGAGACTGCGATATTTTTATATTCAGTCTAATATTACGAATTTCATTCCAGCATACAGTTTAGCCGGTGATGTTCTTTGTATTTAAATTGTGGACCTTTAATTTAATTACTCCTTGAAGTAGGAGCAGTAAATTTATACATATTCAGACGTAAGTCACCAAAACATAATTCAAGTTACTTAAGATAAATCTCGAAGAACTTCTAGTAGCCGTTTGTAGGTGAAAACACTTACATTCGTCTAAAAAGGTGTTGTAAAATAGGAATTCGTACTCGCAAATCAATCATACTTAATCTTTGTCAGAGTTCATGTTCAAAACGATTTAAATGTCAGAGTGCTTACCACGCACTATTTGATAAAATTCAAGTGACTCTACTTAGTCATTTTGTTGAGCAGAAACTTTTTCATGAAGACATGCGCCGTTGCTTTCCAAATGAGTCCTCGTATCGAAAGACATTACTTTTAATTGTATGCGTAGCTCCTCTACTTGGCAAGGTCAAAATAGCGGTGGCAGTTATTTGTCCCATTCAAAGTTACGATGACATTTAAGGTGACTTTATCTTCCAATTACAAGGGAGTTATATTTTGTTTTTGCGAAACTTTTCTTATCGAATTAATTATACGCCATTCCCTAGCCCATTCAGGGTACACCATTACACCTATTCCAGTACAAGTCGCATAGTCATCTCATGACTCCCACAATAGCGTTAAAATTCAAAAGTGTTTTTTTGGCAAATTATGCTACCAACGATGACAACACCAGGGCACAGTGGTGCCAAATATAATGAATCGAATCGAATACAACCAAAAAAATACTTCAAGACTGAAGAAATACGATTCGTTATGTCCTTCTCCCAAGAGGGCCAATTTCATTACGGTTTCATTTCCGTTTAATTTTAAAACTTTTAAGATTCAGTGTTTCACCTTTATACGAGTACTTACTATTCTCAAACGTGCGAGTGATTCTTTTCACTAGAAGTCCTCGACATTAGCCTCAGATTCAGTACGAGGTTACAGTGCTCCTTTAATCGGATTTATCGCAATTGAAAAGCAAATAAAGGACGAAAAACTCCTTTATTAGGAAATTTTTGGCAAAACTTTTTTTATTTACCATAAATAAAAATGAAAATCACATAATGGAGGAACCAAAAACAAATGCGGATATCTACTCTCCATGTCCTACGCAGCCGACACGCGACAGAGGGAATGTAAAAAAAATTAATTTGTCGACTTTTGGAGTGTAATACATAGGAGAAGGCGCTGTATGACTGTTTGTGAAAAAGATTAGTGCACTGCAGAGTAGAGCATAACGTAATCACAAACAGAGACCCAGACATAGATATAAATACAAAATGAGGTCGACAATGACTTTGAAATGGCTTTTTATTTCAGAGGCGAGTAGAATTTGTCCCCTTTGAAGGTAAAGTTTGGTTGGGCGGCTTTAAACTGAATTTCTGAAAAAACAGGAAAATTAATGTTTTTTAATTCCGGTTACACTATGGAGCACGAAAACACTTTGTTCTCTGGAGTTTATATGGGCGATGATGTTTGCCAGCATTGTCGAGACAGAATATTTTGAATTTTCAACGGCATGATTTTTTTTTTCTCCTTTTTGTTTTAATTTCAAGGAAAACTTAAAACTAATTAAAATGTTTTTGTGTTTTTTTTTTTTTTTTTAACAATGAGTAAACAAAAAGTGAGTTTATGCGTAGTATACTTGTGAAAATGAAAGTTGGAGAGGTTTTAGTGTAAATCAACTTAAAGAGTTTTTCAACCAGTTGGCGCCATGGAAAATTGTTACGTTCTTGTGTTTAACTCAAGATTTTTCCTACAATTTGAATACGGCGAAATGTTTTTACAATCTTTGTGAAAGCTTCTTAAAAGTTATCCCGACAACAGCATTGTGTTGAACAAACATGACTTCTAAAGGGGCTCGTTTATGAGACTTTCTTTTTATTAACGGATGCTATTTTGAAGATGAAGACTTTTTATCAATGCCTACATTCAGAGGATATCTTCGATGAGATTCTACCTATATATGAAAGTTTGCCAGTTTTTAGGTGACTGTTGGCAAATTTTACCAATATTAAGCGAGAACTACACAATCGCCTAGGACATTGCTCATATGTCGATTAGTTCGTAATAACATCCTTTAGTGGCGTAGAACTTTTTAATTTTTCCATTGTATTGATGTGATTTCGAGGGACAGTCACCAGAATGGCCATATATTTCAATGACATTCTACATCAAGGGTTCGTCCCAAACCAACACTTTTTTTAAGAACCTACCTCAGTCTTGAAAGTTTCTTATTGACCTTAGCTCTGAATACGTCGAGGTAGTTCAGATAAAGTTTCCGCTAATATGGCTGTTAACTCCATCGAGGGGAATCCGTCCTCTGCACGTCCTCCTTCTGAGGAATTCTCGCTAGATGTCTAAGTGCACTTGTACACCATGATTCTCCCACAAAGGGGCTTCCCCTTCAAGTCAGGCCCGGCCCGAAATCCGGGGTGCTCCTGACTCCCACAGTAACGTGCTTCAAGTCCAACAGGACGTATGACCGGCCGCTTGTTACTGCTCAAATCGTAGCAACCTTCGGTGGCGATAAAACTCAAAAAAAAAAAATTTGAAAATAAAATGTTTGTCAAGAGTCACGATATTTTAGAGTACTTCCGAAGACTTAAAATCAAGACGGAAGGGGCTGAACACTATTACAAATTTAGCTGGAGGACTAGTGCTGAAAATCGCAATAGGACAAGGTCAGTCAAGAGACATAATGTCGGTTTTAGAGTGTGCAAGTCTACTTGATAATATTGGCGTCACCTGTACGATTTTTTGATGTGGGCGTTATAATCCAATTTAGGGCGAGTAAATTCTTCGTATATTGAGGTCAGATCAGAAGATGAATAGTAAGGGGTGATTCATAGTAAAGTTTGATTTTCAAAAGGCTTTTTCTGAGAGATCACGTATGACACCTATCAAAATGCTTTGCTATTTTTGTTCAATATCGTTTGGCAAGTTATTACATAAAGACTCACATCACAACAGCGTCTCAAAATTGTTGAGCTATATTAAGAAAATTAGCCTTTTGTGAAAAATGTTTTTCGTGCGATTCGAGGAACTTACGGTGCGTATAATCAACCTACTGAAAGTGGATGATACTCGACAGGTTAGACCACATCCAGTATCGATGTGGTCGTCGTCGTTCTCAGCAGCTTGGCTTGGCGTATTCGACAACTTGGCGCACTTAACGTAAGGATCTCGGCCTAAAGGCGTACCAGATTCAACTTGTGCAAGAAATAAAGCCAAGCGACTTGAATTTGCATCATATTTTCAGTTAATGGGCTCTGGAAAAACTCAATGAAAACTAAGTGTTTTATTGTAAAATTTTGTTCAGTGATGAAGCCCATTTCTGGCTCAATGGATACGTTAATAAACAAAATTGCCATATTTGGGCTCGTGAGCAACCCGAAGAATAACAAGAGCTACCATTACATCCATTAAAAACAACGGTATGGTGTGGTTTATGGGCTCGTGGAATCATTTGTCCATATTTTTTCAAAAATAAGGCAAATCAGAATGTTGCCGTCAATGATAACAGTTATCGCACCATGTTAACGGATTATGTGCTTCCTGAAATTCAGGCACATGGTCTTGGCGAACTTTGGTTTCAACAAGACGACGCCACGAGCCATCATTTTGGTGAGCACTTAATTTCACGTTTTACTAGGGTAGATCGTGCGATATAACACCTTTGGCCTATTTTCTTTGGGGATATGTTAAGTCTCAGGTCTTCAGGAATAAGCCGGCTAGGATTGACGCTTTGGAAGCCAATACCCAATATACCTGTTGTTATGAGCTATAGTTTTATAGGCAGTTTTATAGGTAGTAAGACTACAGAGTCAGTCGGAGCAGGAAAAAAAATATTCGCCTTTTTAGGTGACTGGGCTAGACAAATGATGCTTTCTATTTTCTCGGAAAGAGCCCTTGAAAGAAGGATTGATGATGAACCTTACGCAGTGGTATTGCCAGCGGAAAAAAATACCGCTTCAGAAGACGAGGATGTAAAGGTATATGAATCAAAGGATTTGTGTACATTAATATCTTTGTCTTGCTGCTACCATATAGTTATGCGAAGGTTGTTTCGCCTCACTGAAGGCTCGACGACTCAAATATATGCGAAGACAAAGCATAATATTGGAGTATTGAGGTGGCTGCAAAGTGTCCGGCAAAGCAGACTTGCCTTGCCCAAAAAGATTACAACTGGAATTTCACTATGAATAAGCGTTGGGATTGAGGATGAGACAGAAATGTGTAGTATTTTTGGTGAACTTCTATCTTGTTTTAACTTTTTTGAGCTTGCTCTGTTGAGTTGGTCTTGTAAAGTCGAAAACACAGTTTTGCCACACTGATTGGCTGTTTACAGCTCCAAAGTCGTACTACGCTTTTTCTTTTGGATTGATACTCTTCATTCTATGAGTGATAAAGGTTCAATAAGATTGAGAAAATGATTTGGAAATATTCTCTGGTATCTATGAATGTCACTGTGTCTGCATGTTCTGATCGTCGTGTAATAAAATATATTTTATACTTTTCCCAACATGAATAACTTATCTGTTTTCTATTGTCAAAGCAGTAAGTTTGTCGAAAGGTGTATAATCTAATGCGATATTGCTGCTCATTTTTTCTTCGTGTTGAAAAACGTAACTCTTTTAGATTTTAGAAATTCTTAAAAGGTGAAACTATTCAAACCTTCACCTGTCGCTCTACTCTCAGCTTATATACAGTCAATTATTCTCGCTTAAATGATCCTAATGTTTATCGGTTACAATCTTCGTACGCATCATTATCGAAAAATGCAGCGGATCAACTACATGAAGCATATGGCTAGTATATCCACTATCGTGGAAACCTCAATTTGAAAAATTGCTCAAAATGGTAAGAAAATGTTTAAATAAATCCAAATACCCGAAATTGAGACCTATACAAGTTCGCATTAACTTACTTCACTAAGAATTGGAAAAGTCAAAAAGAATATCCTGGAGAAGAAGAGAGAAGAAAGAACTTTGAAGACCTGGAAGAACTATCAGAAGTCGTGCATCTCCAAAAAATTCTCTCAAAAGACTCTTCAAATAGCTAAGATCTGTTAGAAAAAGTAGATGCTACTTTCACAGATAGTCGAGAAGAAACTCTAAAAATACTACCTAAGATTCATTTCCGTAGCTCAATCCTTTCAAACAGCACATACTGTGTAAAATTCCGAAGTCACAAGCGTATCCTACAATAACAGGATAAACAGACTATTTATGTTCCGCATAGGCTATATCACCTTGATAAAAAAAAAAAAAAACGGAATAACCACCGTGTGGCGCTCCCATTGTTCCGATTTGAGTCCTGTTTTTTTTTTTTGTTATGTTGATACATCTGTTGACATTCCCTCTAAATCTTAGCGTCATAGCTTAATCTAGCCAAGAGTACATCTATCTCTATGTGTCTTGGCGATTTTTTACAATTTTAAAAATGGATTTAAATTTGCAACAACGAACTTGTATTAAATTTTGCGTAAAAAACGGATTTAATGGTGCACTAATGTTGGAAATGTTAGAAAAGTGTTTCGCCAACGATTCTCTAAAGAAAACGGTCGTTTGCTAATGACACGAGCGGTTCAAAAGTGGTCGTGAGTCAGTCGAAAATGATGAACGCAGTGGCAGACCATCGACATCGAAAACCGACGAAAACATTAAGAGATAACGGAGAACTTGAACATTGCCTATGAATCCGTCCAATACATTTTGGTTAATGATTTGGGTTTCCGTCAGCAGCAAAGTTGGTACCAAAAGACCTCAATTTCATGGCAAAAAAGACACCGTGTTGACGTCGCAAAAGAGATGATTTGCGAGGCTGAATTCGATCTTACATTCATCAAAAGGATCATTACTGGAGACGAGACGTGGGTTTATGAGTACGACACGCAATCCAGACATCTGGCAAGTGAATGGCGTTCACCAAATAAGCCGAGACCAAAAAAACCATGTCATTTTCAGTCAAAAAAGACGGCAATGCTTACGGTTTTCATGGATTACAACGGTGTAGTGCATCATGAATTTTTGCCGGAAGGCCACACAGTAAACAAGGAGTGTTATTTAGGCGTTATGACATGTTTGCGTGAAGCAATTCGTCGAAAGAGTCCAGAATTGTGGGCAGAAAACTCGTGGAATTTACACCATGATAACGCACCGTCGCACAGTGTCATCATTAATCGTAATTTTTTTTTTGACGGAAAATGCAACAATTACCATCCAAAAGCCACCAAATTCACCTGATTTGGCTCCCTGTGACTTCTTTCTGTTCAATTGAGTTAAAAAACCGCTACGGGGAACGCGTTTCAACAGCCGAGAGGAAGTAATGAAAGAATCGCAGGAAGCTCTGATGGACATACCGAAAACCGAATATAAAAAATGTTTTGAGGATTGGATCACTTGTTTTTTTTAAATTTTTTGAATAAATTCTGATCAAGGTGGTATGTCCAGTGCAGACAAAATTAAATGTGCGTTAAACTCATTTAAACCGTATAAGGCACCTGAATAAGACAGAAACTTCCCAGCACTGATACAAAAAGTTCTGGTCCAGATTTTCCCCACTCTAATTGCTTTATTTAAGTATAGCTTCAACTGAGGATATATCCTACAAGCCTGAAGAGAGGTAATGTAGCTTTAATACTCAAACCAGACCAACCTAACAAACCACCTTAATCTTTTCGACCCATAAGTCTTACATCATTTTTCTAAAAACCATGGAAAGACTTATCGATTTACACATCAGTGACCTGTTCAACTGAAATTCATCCCTGCACCCTCATCAATATGCATACAGGAGCGAACTATCCACGGAAGGCACCCTACTATATGTGCCTTCTTAAATATTATCCACACTCAAGTGGGTATGGATACACTTATAATGCTTTAACATGTGTTAAGTTTTTCGGAAAATGGGATAGAGAGAGAAGATGTTTGGGCTCACTGTTTATTTCGCTCCATGGGTGACATCCAATATTTAATGGGGAGACTAAATTCCTAGTGGAAGTCGACTAATTGTTGATATAGAGTCAATTTCTCATCATACTTGATTTTTTTTTTTTTAATTGAAAAAATGAATTCGAACACCGAACCTTCCGATTTGGAAGCCAGTCCACTACCACTTGGGCCACGGCATTCACCGAATAAGAATCTATTTCGGAAGCCATCTCCAAAAAGGATATTGACCATCCGACTGACCATCTCTCAATCAACTCCTATAAAGCTTTACTTGTTTCCTTCATTCGTAAGAGAAATCGAAGTCTTGTTCAGATCTCACTTAACGATACAGAAACTGTGGTGCCCAACGAAGTAAAATATTTACTAATGGCTGTATAATGGGGATAAAAAACAAACGTTACCCATTGAATATGTATATACAATAAGAGGACGACCCATCATCACCTACTCATCAGTAGTATGGTAGAACAAAACAAAAGAGAAATATGCCATACAAAAGCTGCAACGGCTACACATGCCCCATAGCAGCAATAGGAGCCTTCATTGGCATGACGCCGCTCTATCTCTTTTTCTAAAATATTGAAATTCGTAGCACTAAAAATAGGAGAAATAAGTCACTTAGATCACATGGATCAAATGAAACTTCTCTCTGAAATTCCCGAGTCAAGAAACAGAAAACTACAAAATCCCAACTTCAAACGTTAAAAGTATTAAGTGGCATACGGATGGATCAAAGATGGACTCTTGAGTGCCGGGTGGGTGCTGATATTTTTGGCCCAAACGCCGGAATTTCAAAACCTATGGGAAAAAGTCCCTGTATATTTCAAGGAGAAACACATACCATTCAGTTGTGCGAAAATCTCATCCTCGATAACATAATGAAGTGCTGTAACTACCGCCCAAGACGCACTCTATCGGTTTCTCTGTGAATAAGCCGGCATCGTTTTCAATGTTCGTCTTATATATATGGCCTTTTAACGGGGACGTTTAAAATTTTGTAAGGTTATAGCGGCCGTGTTGTCAAAACAGCGTTTGTAAAATTCATTGTGAACTGTTTAGTAGTGTTTATTGGGTATGTAATTGAATTCGTCCGGTTTTTTTTTTTCAAAATTTGAACATTTATTTAAGAAAAACATGTACAATAGTATTAATCAAAGTATTGCCCATCTGAAGCTATGATTTTTCCCCATCTTTCTGGCAATTTGTGGATCCCATCGGAAAAGAACTGCGCCGGCTTGGCAGCCAAGAATGAATCAAGCCAATTTTTGATATTCTGCTCTGATGTGAACCGTATTTCAGTAAGGGCGCTCTGCATCGACCGGAACAAATGGTAGTCATGAGGGGCAAGGTCTGGGCTATAAGGCGGGTGGGGTAAGACTACCCATCCACTGTTTTCCAAATAGTTCTTAACCGGAATAGAAACGTGTGGCCGAGCGTTGTCATGCAAATTATTGCCTCGTGTCTGGTCGCATATTCCGGGCGTTTTTCGGCTACTGCTCTCTTCAAACGGATTAATTGTGTTCGGTAGCGTTGCCCATTGATGGTTTCACCCTGCTTTAGCAGCTCATAATACAGTACACCCATCTGATCCCACCAAATACAGAGCATTACCTTCGCGCCATGGATATTCGGCTTTGTCGTTGATTTAACTGGCTGGCCGGGTTTTACATTTGATTTTTTGGGCTTGTGGTTGTCGTAATGGATCTATTTTTCATCATCAGTAACAATCCGATGCAAAAATGACTTCCTTTTGTGGCGTTCCAGCAGCATTTCGGACATGCAAAACCGCCTTTCGACGTCTCTCGGCTTGAGTTCATGTGGAACCCAATTTACCTACTTCTGTATATATCCAGCTGCTTTTAAACGTTTTGAAATGGCTGCTTGATGGCTGCCCAGGACATTCATCGTCTTCCAAGCCAAAATCACCACTTTTAAATCGTGCAAACGACTTTTGGCACGTTCGCTCAGCTAACGCATGTTCACCATAAACTTCCACCAAAATACGATGACTTTCGGCAGCAGTTTCCTTCATGAAGAAGAACTCCCCGCAGAAACACTTTTTCAGGCACAAAGTTCGACATATTTGAGTGAAAAAAAATATTGTTGTTTACGCTTCAAATGAATGACATATACTGAAATGACGTACAATGACAGTAGTCTTGCAACGCATGTTCCTATGGAATAATAACAATGGAACGATACAAGTTACGCTATCTCTTAGCAAACCGCACGAATTAAGTGCAAATTATCATATTTTTTTCAAAGTCATCTTTAGCGACGTGGCTGATTTTTGGATAAATCAATGTGTGAATAAGCAAAATTGTCGGAATTGGGATGATAGCAATCCACTAGATATACGAGTACACCTCCACAAAATGTATTCCAAGAAAGTTTGATGATGATGTCCGTACTTCTTCTAAAACGAACATAACCGTCAACATCGAGCGCCACGTATCGATGATAAGCAAGTTTATGTGACCTAAATTGGATGATATGGGCATCAACGATATGTGGTTCTACAATAACAAGTCATGCTACACAGCGCATACCACGATGGACATTTTGCATGAGCGATTTTATGGCATAGCTATCTCACTCGGCAGATGTGAACTAGCCACAGATATCCCGCAAACAACTAATGCACTCAAAGTCAACATAACGAACATCATGCAGCAAATTCAGCCAGATTTATGCGAAAAAGTCATCCAAAAATGGACCTCCGAATACGTGCCACCAAACAAAGCCACAGCGGACATTTGAACTACGTTAAATTCCACACTTATTGGAATAAAATGTTCTTTCAAATCAATAAAAATTGAGTAGATATCTCACACACAATCGTAAGTAATCGATGAATCAATCTTTCTGAATTGCTTGCTACAACTAAGCGTAAAATGGAACTTTTTCCAGGTTAAAATGATTTTGTTAAGCTGTCATTACGACAAAGGTTTCTGAAATGCTCTTTAACTTTTTGAATTAAGTATTTTTGTTACTCTTTTAGACTTTTACTTTTTTTTTTTTTAAATGTCTTCCCCAAATGCTGACACTTCAGCATTTCGATTAAATGAAAAGTCAACAGAAAGATAATATTGTCCAATTGTCACGTAATTAATTTATTTATGCACAAGATTCAAATTTGTGACAACAGATAGGACTGTCACACCCAAAATCGTATCTACTAAATGGGCTTTTTAAAATTGTTTTTAACATATTTGTAACCCCGTAGGAGAAACCCGAGTGCTAAAGTCAATGTAATTTTTTTTTTCAAAAAAGTTCAACAGCCATTGTTGTAAGTCAAAAGATTTCTCGTATGTGTTCGATGCATAATTAATGAAACTACAAAATAACAAGCGAATGTAACTACGCTCCCAAGATATATTGTAAAATGTGAAAAAAGGGTCCAAAGTGTTTGCAAACCCTTAAACTTAGTGAACCGAATCAACAAAAAAAAAAACAAAATAGATGTCACTTAAATTGTATGCACAAGCTGATTTTAAAGATGATGCCCAATGAAGATGGGAACAAATTTATTATTTTACCCAGCAAACAGGGTGGTAATTAATTCTGAATCTCTTTCAAAAACATATATCCTTTCAGGTTATGTATAACTTTGTTCATACATAAATCAACAGCATATAACATGTGAAATGGTGCAGAGCTTATCAGCAATCGATCTTCACCTGCTCCTTCAGTGTTAAATGCAAATATGCTGTCAATAAAAATCAGAGAGATCTCCGTAAGAGAAGAAGAAAAAAACTTCATTCTCATTTCACGGGCATCGTACGATTATGTATCTGACTAAAAATTCATGTCCTTTGTTTATGGAAAGGCTGGTGACAATGTGTTATGGTATTAGGGAAGTGGGAGAAAAAATAAATCAGAAAACTTTCATCAGAGTTTTAACAGTTGGGTCAACCGGTACATATCATGATCTGATTTTATATGGAAAAGATTAATAAATATTTCATTCGGTTCAAGCTGTTATATATAAAGGATACCAATCTCTATTGAATGCTAGGACGATAATCCTCTTTGCATCTAACAGGGGTTCATTAAAATGAAAACACTTTACATATACATGAATTTGTCTTAACGCAAATGTAACATATTTTACAGGATATCTCCTGACACTCTCACAAAATGTCAACACAAAAGCACTAAGCTGTTTCGTAGTAGACACAATGTTAATTTTGTCCTTCCTTTTTCCACCCTTCGTCTTAAATTAACTATTTCCTTTCCTTATTTGTCCTTTGGGTTTTGTTTCAGATTTCGACAAAAAAAAAAAAAAAAAACTGTTTATATAGTGACCACTTGACTTATCATAGATATGATGCGGATGAGTTTCGATTCCAGTTCTATAGGGTTTGTTAATAACGACTTGACAAATTTTTTTTTTTTTTAAATAAAAGGCAAATCATTTGAGATATTTTAAAAACTTTATTATTGGCTTGAAGTACAATCAAAACATTTACGAATGGAACTCGACTTCGATTCGTTGGACCCATTCTTCAACGATTCGGCTACACATTTCGCCCGGAACGGCCGCTATTTCGCATTCAATGTTGGCTCTGAGCTCTTCCAACGTCGTTGGCGTGTTGGCATAAACCAATGACTTAACGTAGCCCCACAGAAAATAGTCAAGCGGCTTTAAATCGCACGAACGATTCAGCCAATTGACTGGCCCATGTCTTGAGATAACACGCTCAAAATACTTACTCTTCAATAAATCGATTGGAGCGTGTGCTGTGTGGCTTGTGGCACCATCCTGTTGAAACCACATGTCGTCCAAGTCCATATCTTTCAATTTGGGTCAACAATAATCGGTAATCATGGCGCGATAACGCTGACCATTCACAGTAACGTGACGATCGTTATCGTCAATAACGCGGAAAAAACCGCACCAAACAGTAATTTTTGTGGATGAAGTGGTGATTCATGATGCACATGTGGGTTTTCATCCGACCAATAACGCATATTTTGCTTATTGACGAACCCATTGAGCCAAAAATGAGCTTCGTCACTAAAGATGATTTTGCGACTCCGAATATCTGTAGAAAATTTTTATAATTTGCACACATTGCTCGTTAATGTACTTTACTATGATGAAAATGTTGAGTTTACTGAATAAATTGACAGTGACAGTTTGATGATTAGTGAAAGAGTGCGTTCACAAATTAAAGTTGTCAAGTCCCTATTTGAAAACCCTATAGTACTGATTCAGCCGCCTTGAAAAACTACATTAGCTAGTTTCTGGCTACAGAGATGATTTCGATGAAAAGTTAAAGAAACTGAACTGAGTGACAAAGTGACAAGCCTTTGGAATATTTCGACATAACGTGAGATTTCAGAGGGCTCATGATAAAGACATTTATTGTTAAGCAGAGATGGCTAGTTACTCTGATATGACAATATATTGTTTCAATAATAGTTTTCTGTTTATATAGATAGATAAAGCCAAAATAATTCAGATGAGTCAAGCTCAAGTTATGTAAAACCGAACATTAATTCCTATATCTGTTACGTGCACGCACCGCGTTCATATTCTGGCAGCGGCTTAAGTTGTAGTTTTCAAACAAGCTCTAAGTAGAACTTCTGAATGATCGGCCGTATGACAGACATCAATCTGGTGAAAGCAAGATAGTTGCACTTGATATTTCTAAGGTATTTGACAGAGCTTGACACCAGGCTTTTTTTTATCAAAAATGCGTGCATTTGGGATCGATCGATGTATCCTTCAATGAATTAGAACTTATCTTGCACTATCTTTAATTCAAGTTGACCTGGATGGTTTCAAATCTGATATCCACAAAATAAATGCTGGAGTGTCCCAGGGCTCTGTTCTATCTTCGATACTCTTTTCACTCCTAATTATTGATCTCTTGTCTGCTACTTCTAAATCAATACATTCCTTTGCTGGCGACAGTACTCTCTGCTTTTCATATATGTTCCCGGGCTCACGTCCACGTTTTTCGGCTGTAGAACGGGAAAGAAGCGTATGTTAAACCCATTAAATTCCGAAATAAACAACATTATCAATTGAGAAACAATCACCAGAGTGAATTTAAATGATTCTAAAATATAATGCTATCTGCTGTTTGTTAAAGCGGAACCGAAATACCCAACTATTATCCATGAATGGCACTGCATCGTTGAAACCGGCAAACTTTTCGTTCTCGGCATGTATGTCGATGACAACCTGCGCTGGAGTGACCAAATATTTGCAAAATATCTAGACTTCCTCAAACGATGTAAGAAATACCTTTTCCCCTCTTATCTGGCCACAATATGTAAGGCAATTCACATTGAAATATCGTGATTCTTTCCTATGTCGTACATCTCGTTTATGGAATGCCCTGCCGAGCTCTTTATTTCTTGACTATTACTTTCAAAGATAGTCGAGAAGAAACTAAAAATACTACCTAAGGTTCACTTCCGTAGCTCAATCCTTTCAAACAGCACATACTGTGTATATTTCTGAAGTCACAAGCTTATCCTAGGTTTATCCAATAGGGACTTGACAACTTTATTTGTGAACGCACACTTTCACTAATCATCAAACTGTCACAGTCAATTTATTCAGGAAACTCAACATTGTCATCATGGTAAAGTATACTAACGAGCAACGTCTGCAAATTATAAAAATTTTCTACAGATATTCGGAGTCGGTGACTGCAACTTTAAGAGCGTTAACTCCAATTTTCGGTCGTAATTCTCGCCCTAGTAGGCAGGCAATAACAAGTTTAGTGCAAAAATTTGAGTCTACATATTCGTTGTGTGATGTTGCCGTGTCAGTGAGACAATGGGATGGTCGAAGTGTCGAAAATATCGTAGCCGGTCAGACGTCCGTAGTAAACGATCCAAATCAGTGAATTCCACGGCGTTCTCAGACCATATACCTTGATACCTTGAAATCTGCGTCAGATCTGTTCATATTGTGCAGTTTTTTAAATAGACGAACATTGACAAAGGGCTTGTTATCCATCTACTAGCGATTGTAGGCTTTAACCGTTAGCCTGACACATTAAGCATACTTTCTCTATGAATTTGGTTGAGAATTGCATCCAATAGACAGTACATAGGACTATAGCAAGACTTCTCTGAAGTGGGTTTTAAAGCAAGCCGCTTGGGTTAAGCTCAAGATAATACTTTCCAGGACCGCAATTTAAATTCTCTAAAAGTAAAATTATTATTATATGTTAGAGAATCTTAAATTAGCATTTGTTATAGTCCTCATCTATCTTTGTATAAAATGACAAGAGAGCGGTACTTAGCCAAAAAATGCAGCCAGTTGTACTCTTTCTACCATAAGTTCATTGTATTTTTTTTTAAATTTTTGTAGAAATATGATTTATCTTGTCAGTGATATAGTCATCACTTCATCGAATCATCACTTAGTTTAAGCAACCTTAGATAAGCATTAGGTCTACAGCTTGCTAAAGTTATTCATTTTTCGTATGAGGTAACTGAATCGAAAAGATTAAATGAATCCTTACTCTACCAAGGCATCCAGAGAAGGACCGGAAAAAGATATTGTAACAAAACATAAGAAGGCAAGAATAAGAAAAGCAGCAAAAAACAGCAAAAGTACTTAATAGGGTAGCCGATTTAAGGGTGTTATTTGCATGCCACATATTTGTATTCTAACATATCTAATTAATCTAATAATCTTATTTGTTGCAAACTTAAGGGCTTGGATGATGTCTCCTTATAACCTAAAACTTTGTAGACAGATGCTATTATCTCTGTCAACAAATTCGGTCTAACTGTATGAGCGAGCCGACAGCATACCTTGTTGAGCCCATACCTGAAACGGATTTGTATTCTGGAAATTGAAACCGATATGCTTGGGGTGCAGAAAAATAAATAGCTTTGATGAGCTTTTCAGAAAATACTAAGGGAGCAAATGCTTCACATCGGTGCAGATTTAAACAGACACGTCGAGGAATCGTTTTGGAACGTAAATCTCATCTTACCATAAACACACGGCACTCAACTACTTACTGAACGCAGTTACCAGATCAAAAAAAAAAAAAAAAAAAAAAAAAAAAAATGGAATAACCACCGTGTGGCGCTTCCATTGTTCCGATTTGAGGTCTGTTTTTTTTTCTTTGTTAAGTGGGTACATCTGTTGTTGACATTCCCTCTAAATCTTAGTATCATAGCTTGACATTTGCAAAAGTTACGTAGCCCAAGAATACATCTGTCTCTGTGTGTGTTGACGATTTCTTGCAATTTTAGAAATGGATTTAAATTTGCAACAACGTACTTGTATTAAATTTTGCATTAAAAACGAATTTAATGGTGCGCGAACGTTGGAAATGTTGGAAAAGTGTTTCGGCAATGACTCTCCAAAGACAACGGTCGTTTACCAGTGGCACGAGTGATTCAAAAGTGGTCGTGAGTCAATTGAAGATGATGAACGCAGTGGTAGACCATCGACATAGAAAACCGACGAAAAGTAAAAAAAATGTTGGTCAATAACCACAAATCAAGCATCAGAGAGATAGCGAAAGACTTGAACATTGCCTATAGATCCGTTCAAGATATTTTGGCTGATTTGGATTTCCGTCGTGTAGCAGTAAAGTTGGTGCCAAAAGACCTCAACTTCATGCAAAAAGGAGACCGTGTTGACGTCCCAAAAGAGATGATTTGCGAGGCTGAATCCGATCCTACATTCATCAAAAGGATCATTACTGGAGACGAGACGTCAGTTTATGAGTATGACACGCAATCCAGACATCATGGAAGTGAATAGCGGTCACCAAATGAGCCGAGACTAAGGAGACCACGCCGTTTTCAGTCAAAAAAGAAGGCAATGCTCACGGTTTTCATGGATTACAACGGTGTAGTGCATCATGAATTTTTGCCAGAAGTCCAGACAGTATTATTTGGGCGTCATGAGATGTTTGCGTGAAGTAATTCGCCGGAAGAGACCAGAATTGTGGCAGAAAATTTATGGATTTTGCACCATGGCAATGCACAATTACCATCTAACAGCCACCAAATTCACCTTATATGGCTCCCTCTGACTTCTTTCTGTTCAATCGAGTCAAAAAACCACTAAGGGAACGCGTTTCAACAGCCGAGAGGAAGGAATGGAAATATTTCAGAAAGTACTGATCGACATACCGACAACCGAATATAAAAAAATGTTTCGAGGATTGGATCAAGCGCTGGCATAAGTGTGTTGCAATCGACAGGGATTACTTTGAAGGGGAGAATGTAGATTTAGATGAATAAACTTGTATTTTTAATTTTCTGAATAATTTCCGAAATTTTTTTTGATCAAGGTGGCACCATGTTACCAAGGAGTAACATCAAACAGGAAGTGAAAGATGTCGGACATGATTTTCTACTAAAACTGCGTTGACGAGCTCGGAATAAGCTCTGTTTTTCTGCCGATGATAGTTCTATCAAAAGTGAGGCATGCCTGTGCTCGGAAGCTCTTAATAATTGGATAAGGGCGTTAGTATCGGTAACACTAAGGCCTAATATCTGCGTTATTGGTTGTAACATATAGCCGTTTTGTTAATATGTATTTATTTTTGAAAAAGATAAGAATAATTAAAGGATAATAAGAGAAAGGGTAGGATATTGCGGAGAACCAGAGAAACACGTCCGTCTTCAACGACCACCTAATCGAGACTCCCTGTCAGCTCGGCCTTTCCTGACTCATCATCGTTCCCCGACGATTCGTCCTAATATTCTTCAGCTTCTACTGGTCCCAATGAGCACCATGGATTCATGTTGTCACTCGCAATGACGCCTGTATAATGCTTTCGGGATTTTGGAACATCCGGCAAATCTGTCATTGTTGAGCACTTTTGTCACCACCTATGGTTCATCGTAGATCTAATTTATGCGACATCCCGCTTGATGATGACACATAGTCAATAACGACCAGATCACCTTCAGAGTATATTTTCGGCTTCTGATGTTTTGCGTCAAACCTCTGCTTCAATTTCTGCTTCTCCTTAGTAATGTTGTCGAGCGCCAGTTGCTTCTGATAATCCATATCCACAGCTTCCCCAGAATCATCTTAAATTGCCTGAATAATACGATTTGTTGTCACATCACGTAGATTAGAGTTAAAGACCAATAGGTTCGGGCTGAACTTTGTTGTTGCGTTCATTTATGAGTTTAGATTCCATTGCAGGGAAGACAACGCTTCGTCCCAATCCTTATCGTTTTCAACCTAACATTTGAGAGACTCCAGCACTGTTCTGTTTACTCGTTCGGCTTGTACGTTGTCTCTTGGGCACCTCACCGCTATTTTCACATGATGCATCCCATAGTTTTTTGCAAAGTTATTGAATTCTCTCAAGGTAAATGCAGTGCCCCGGTCAGTGGTGATTTTCAATGGAGTGCCATACACCGTCATTAAATCGACTAAGACGTTGACAACTGGTTTAGTCTTGGTGTTACGAAGAGCTTTCAGTAAAGAGTATTTACTGAAGGCGCAGACAATTACGAGAATATAGCTGTTGTCCACTTGCTTCTTTGGAAAGCACCCAAGTGATCCATGTACAGACTTCGGAAAGGAATAGGCAACACCTCGTCAATGTATAGTTGCTCCTCTGGCTTACTGCATTTCGCTTTATTCAAACAGCACTCCGAACATGCTTGTTTGTAGGATTTTACGTATCTTCTCATGCGTTCGAACCAAAAGCCCTTCGAAAGTCGCTCCAAAATGCCCAGATTCATCATGACATAATCTCGTTACTCGCCACCTGATTGCTTTTGGTATCACCAGTCTAGTTTGCCCGTCTATTTTACGAAGCAGCCGCCCTGTATGTAATATATAATAGCAATCCTTCCCCTCTCAAAATTTTGACTATTTCTTGCAGGTTTCCATCTTACATTTGCATCGCCAGTATCCAATCGTCATTCTGGATGGAAATTCTGAATACTTTTTCGGAAACCGTGTCAAGCAACTTTGCAATCTGTAATGACATTGAAATTATAACCCAGAAAATACATTCTTTGCAATGACTCCACGATGGCCAGCACCTCCAATTCGTGACTAGAATATCGTACTATCTACTACTTCCTAACAAATTTTCTAATAAATCCTGTGATTCCTAGGAATTGTCTCACTCCCGTTGCTGTTGTTGGCGTCGGAAAGTCTTCGATACATTTTGTCTTCTCGGACCCCGACCGCATACCTCGATTGTCGATGACGTGGACTAAAAGCTTCACGGACGTTGCTAAGAAGACTCATTTTGACGGACGTAGAATTAATTCTTCTCGCTCAGCTGCTTCTAGGAACTCCCGCAATGCACCAATGCCTTCCTCTGGTGACTTCCTCGCTATAATGACCTCGTCGACATATTTTATGATGCATTACGTTGTGCTCGTACAATCCCTTATGTATCAAGAAAGCTGTGAATTTCCTTGATTCTTTTTCTAAAGGGATCTGGTAATATCCCGACGTCATATCAAGAGATAAGAAGTGGGTGTTTCCAGCAAGACGAGACAGTTGTTCCTCAACGATAGGCATCAAATACTGTTTTTTAACGGTCACAGCATTAAGCGGTCTGATTTGATTTTTTTACTAGGAGTACCGAGGCTGCTTGAGGCAATGAACTCGGAACTGTGACGCCGTTCTCTTATAGATTCTGCAGTTTCTCAGAAAGTTCAGCACGCTGTGAGAAAGGAACTTGGTAACGTTTCCAAATTATCGGGTTTTCGGTCTTGATCTTGATGTTTATTTTCGTGGTGTTACATCTTCCCAGGCCAGACAAATTCTCTGAAAAACTGCTTTTAAATTCATCGAATAACTGACGTACCTGAATGAACATCCTTACGGAGTACGTCACGTCCCAGTAGTATCTCATAAGGGAGTACTCTGTCTGGGACAATGTACAGTGTTACGTATATGTTACGATTGTCCATTACAATGCGTGTCATGATTTTTCCTACAACTTCAATTTCGGATCCTCCGAAACCAATCAGACGCTTTCTTGCTGGATATCGTTTAATGTCCGGAACTTGAGATTCTTGAATGAGAGAGACATCGCTGCCCGTATCTGCAAATGTTGAGTACTCCTTTTTCTCTAGCTTAACATTTAACATCACTGGAGGCACGAATTCTTCTGATGATGATGTAACTTCGAGCTTAGAAATGCTCGCCTTAGTGGACATCTGACTGAGGTTTTGGGCATTTCGCAGCTATATGGTCAAACTCGTTGCAGTTGAAACATTTCACGTCCTTTGCGACCGTTGTTGTGCAGGACCTCCTGACTTTCTGGTGCTGTTTTCTTTTCTGCAATACATCTTGGCGAAGTCGACAAATTCTCCAGCGACCGTACGTCGTTGCGTGCGTGTAAGTGAGATATCGTTAATTTCATCGACAATGTAAGAAATCAAAGATGATTCGTCTTACTTACCTCGCCGTCCAGTGTTTAGCATTGTGTAGTAGTATTCCCTCAGAGATTCGTCTGTTCTACGCCTACGTTTTGACAATTCTCGGTGCACCTCAACCACATTAACGAAGCTGCTAAATCCTTTGTGAATTGTGACCACGTACGAAATACCGGCTGCGCATCGCCCCCCCAAGTTTGTGTTGCACTGCAAGTAATACCGCTTCTTCGCTTAAAGAGTACAATTGCCGCATCTGTTCTACTTTATCGATGAACTGGTTTGACATTATATCTTTAAGGGGGTTGAAATCTGGAACCACTCCAACTATATCCTGAATTCGATTGGATTGATGCCATTTCCCGATGTTCCTGTTTGCGTTCCGTGTTGGTGTCGTTTGTCTTGAAGATACGGAGACTAGAGAAGCTGATGATGTAGTTAGTTCTTCCTCCTGCTCATCGTTTACATCATTGACTGTTGAATTGGCGGCCTGTTCTGTCGTTGGCGCTGCTGCTTATTCTCGTTCGTTTTGAATCATGCCGCTGCTTGTATCTGCACGTTGTACCTTTGCTAGTTCATTCCTCTCAAGATTTGCAGCTATGGCGCTCACAAATTCGCAACTATATCCCGCAGGTCGTCTATCCTCCTTTGGAAATCTGGAACTTCTTATTCATCGAATTCGTCATTGCTGATTTCATCTGATCCGTAATTTTGCTACTTTTACAGCTTTATTCTGGTTTCTCAGCGAACGATTTAACTGTGCCACGAATTTAATTTGAGCATGTTGTATTCTTCTTGACTGCCTGATCATGACCACCGTTTCCTTTGTTCCTCGTTCTCGTATATCCTTCGTGTGCGTACGTGACTTATCCTTATATCACATGGGCTGAAAAGTTTATTTGTAAAAACAAAATTTTTGCAAAATTCAACTTTATTTATCAATATAGTTGCCTTCGAGGGCGATACAGTGATTGAAACGATTTTTCTATCCTTCAATACTAGTTTTGTAGTACGATTTTGGTTTAGCCTCAAAATAGGCCTCTGTTTCAGCTATTACTTCTTCATCGATCTTAAATCTCTTTCCGGCGAGCATTCTATTGAGGTCTGCGAATAGGAAATAGTCGCTGGGGGCCAAATCTGGAGAATACGGTGGGCGGGGAAGCAATTCGTAGCCGAATTCATTCAATTTTGCCATCGTTTTTATCGACTTGTGACACGGTGCATTGTCTTGATGAAACAGCACTTTCTTTTTCTTAAAATGCGACCGTTTTTCTGCGATTTCGTCCTTCAAACGCTCCAACAACGCAATGTAATAGTTGCTGTTGATAATCTATAGTCGATGAAAATTATTCCATGTGCATCCTGAAATACGGATGCCATAACCTTGCCAGCCGACTGTTGAGTTTTTGGTCGTTTTGGACGAGGGTCGTCGCCTGCTCGCTACTTAGCTGACTGCCGACTTGACTCTGGTGTGAAGTGATGGATCTAAGTTTCATCCATTGTCACATACCGACGCAAAAATCAGGCTTTATTTCGGTTGAACAGCTTTAAACACTCCTCTGAATCATCAACACGTTGTTGTTTTTGGTCGACTGTGAGCAAACGCGGCACCCACTTTGAACAGAGCTTCCGCATGTCCAAATATTCGTGTATGATATATCCAACACTCTTTTTTGATATCCGCAAAGCCTCAGCTATCTCGATCAACTTCACTTTACGGTCATTCGTAATCATTTTGTGGACTTTTTTGATGTTTTCATCTGAAACAGCCTCTTTTGGACGTCCACTGCGTGCATCATCTTCGGTGCTTGTATGACAACTTTTAAATTTTCCAATCCACTTGCGAATGGTTCGTTTGGCTGGTGCAGAGTCCGGGTAACACTTATCAAGCCATTTCTTTGCATCGACTGCATTTTTTCCCATCAAAAAGCAATGATAAATCAGCACACGAAATTGCTTTGAATCCATTTTTTTTTTCACAATAACAAAAGTAGCTTCACTCACAACGCTATATCTCGAGAACTAATCGTCCGACAGCTGTCAAATTTATACACGTATCTTTTGAAGGTTGGTGCTAACTGAAAATGGTATGGATTTAATTCAAGTGGTGCCCTCTCTTAGAAACGGCACGGACTTTTCAAAAAAAAATCGTTTCTTTTATTTTTCTCTCCCCTACTCCGTTGGCATTGCGTTTGTTCTCGATCGATCGTGTTCCTTGAATCGTCTTTATGTCGCCTGCTTATGTGTTTGGGACCGTTTCGCTTATAAGTAAACAAAGAGCGCCTTTGTTACGCGTGCCCGTTTGCTTGCTACGTTTTGCCTTTTTTTTTTCTTGTTGAGGTATGAAGATCATGTGTCTTGATGTAGATACAGGTATCCCACTTCTGAGTTGTAACAAATAGCCGTTTTGTTAATATGTATTTATTTTTGAAAAAGATAAGAATGCAAGTAATAATAAAAGAAATAAGAGAAAGGGAAGGATATTGCGGAGAGCCAGCAGAGAAACACGTCCGGATTTAATGACTACCTAATCAAGACTCCCTGACACGATTTTCCGAATCCAACTACTAACATTTGTATAGATGGAGTCAAGTCAAAATTTATAATGTCCCTTTTTCGTTGAAGGAGGAAACTGTAATCTTACTTATTTACTAAGCTGGTGCTACAGTCCTGTTCGGACCTGGGCCTCAATAAATAACCTTGACCAATTAGCGCGATCTTTGGCTAACTGCTTCCAGTGGCGCACTCCAGGTTGATTAAGGTCCCTTTCCACTTGCGTGCGCCACCTAAGGCGAGGCCTTCCTCTATTGTGTTGTCCTTCCGGATTAGAGCCCAAGATTCTGCGAACTGGAGCGTTAGTGTTCATTTTCTCTACATATCCCAGCCATCTTAAACGTCCAATGCGAAGTTTTTTTGACCAAGTTGATGTCTCTGTACAGAGACAATCGTCTCCCCCAGAACCCGTCAACGCATACGGGACCAAATACCTTCGTTATTTTTCGTTCGATTTTTGAGGAGATGTTGTATTCATATGTGATAGCAGAGCCGAGGTAAACAAAGTCCCTTACTATCTCAAAGTTATAGCTGTCGATTATAATATTCTGACCGATTCGTCGATGTTGGGTTTCCCTTCTTGTTAACAGCATATACTTCTGTTAAACGCTAAAGCCATTTTTGCCGTTTCTGTTCTATACTCGCTAACGCACTAGTGACAGCTTGCTATGCTCTGCTAATAATATCAATATAGTCGGCGTATGCAAGCAATTAAATAGATTTTTGAAAGATCATATCTCCAGTTTTGGCTTGTGAGCTTTGCAAAAGCGCATCGCCTTGTCTAATCCCTTTTTGACATCAAAGGTCTCGGTTAGGTTGCAAGCGACCTTGATGCAATAGTGAGCTTTCTCCACCATCATTCTGTACAAGCCGACGAGTTTGGCAGGGATGCCAAAATTAGACATGGCTCTGTATAGCTCTTCTCTGCATATGCTGTCATATGCGGCTTTGAAATCGAAAATATGTGGTGAGCATCGATTTGAACTCCTTGGGTTTTTTCCAGGATCTGCCGTAGTGTGAATATTTGTCAATTGTGGATTTGCCGGACGTGTATGCTCTCTTCCAAGTCATCTCCTGTTGCATCAAATTATTGGGCGGGTAGGCCGTCCGGCCCAGCAGCCTTGCTCGATTTTAGTTTAGGTATTGCTATCTTTACTTTATATGGGTCGGTTGGACGAAATTCTTGACTTGCATCGTCAATATTGAATGGTTGGCTCTGCCTAACATAGGAATTTGTATAATTTTCACTGTTTAACAGTCTACAGAAATGGATTTTCCATATTAACAGCACCGACTGTGACTCTACTTCAAGGTTTCATCTTGTTCATCTCTACAGGTTTCCTTTCAGGTTTTATTACTTGACATGTTCTTTTTACCTTTTGGTAAAATTTTCGAACATTATTCCTGGAGTAGCCTCTCTCTATATCCTCAATCGCAGGCTTTTTATGCTCTTTCTTTTTTCTCCGGAGAAGCCGATGTTCTCCCCTTCTCCTTTGCCAGTAGAGCTTTTGTGCAGCACCACATGTTGTCTTGCTGCCTGTGCTTGCGGGCACCTTTCATAAAACCAGGGGCTTAATGATGGTGCGGAGGCGAAACCGAGCACGTCAGTTGCTTCTCGGCATCTAAGCTTTCTGATTTTTAGCACTTGATGCTGGCTGCATAGGTCTTCTCGATAGCAGCCGTTCAACATTATTCGCAGACGTACCTTGGCTACAACTAGATAGTGGTCCGAGACTATGCTGGCTGCTCAGAATGTTCGAACTTCTAAAATACTTGAGGAGTGCCCTACGTCGAGCGCAACATGATCAGTCTGGTTGACAGTTTGCTGATCTGGTGTCGGCCACATTCTCTTATGAATATTGAGGAGAGGAAGCCGTGTGCTTGTTATAGCAATGTAACGCTCCGCAGCGAAATCAATTAGCCTAAGTTCTTCCTTAGGCATGGGGTGAGTAGGCTATGTCTTTCGATTGTGCCACTAAAGATGTGCTCCTTTCCAAATTTGGCATTAAAGTCGCCTAGGACGATTTTAACGTCATACGTCGGACAGTGCTAGTAAGCTTTTCCGAGGAGCTCGTAGAAAATTTTTTTAGTGCTTTTTTTAGTCCGTTTCCTCTGTTGGGGCGTGAGCGCATATAAGGCTGATGAAAGCGAATTGTTATAAGACGTTCACTCATGTGTCGAAAGCTGAAGACTGAAGACTTCTTGCCTAAATCTCCTGTTTACTGCAAATCCGCATTCAAATAAACGCTGTAAACATCAAAGTTTTTCATTTTTCTTTTGCCCGGCCCATTCCACTGCACATCCTAGATGGCGGTGATATCTTTCTTATAGCAATTTAGGGACTCTGCTAATCGTTTGACTGCACACGGTCTGCTCAAGGTCTGAACATTCCACGTGCAGATCCGAAAATCATTGTTCAGGGTCGTCAACAGTGAATCCGTCCTTATCTGAGGCTAAAACATTTAGTTTTTTTACGTGGTTGGGTAGTTGACTCCACGCACAACCCCAAACCTGGAGAATCAGGCCCTTTTTGGGGCCCCTAGGACAAAAGTTGCCGGACCTAATATCGGAGCTAGTAACACACTTCGGCGATGTGAGTGCTGCCGTTGGTCTTTATTAAGGGCTCATTCGCCACCAACTTTTTTCCAAAACCCTGACTTAGTGTTGGATATCTCTATAGACATGCTCGTCAAACACGTTGAAGCAGCTCATATACTCGTAGAGATAGCACTAGTACAACCTAACGCCCCTCCCCCCTCTTCTTTCTCGCCAGGTGCCAAGAACGACCTTCCACATGGGTTGGTTACCACATACTCAGTCGAGGTACTAGTAGAAGTTGATGGTGTGAGGCTAAATTGAGAACGCTCAATTCACCAATGCTTGTATCTTACAAATACCATAAATTTCGATTCGAAATGATGAGTACTATGGAACTTGTGAATATAATTTGAAGGCAATTAAAAAGAATCATCTACAGATGTTCTTTAGGAGAACGGTCATGAAATACCGAAGGCTTGGGTTGCGTGAATACTTCTATAGTAAAATGTTTCTTTAATATTTGAAATGCATAAAAGTAATTCTGAATTTAAAATTTTTATAAAAGCAATCAAATATCTTTTTTCACATTATTTCAGGTCTCCTGGATCAGAAAACGTGATTTGCACATCCTTACAGCTGGATCCACAACATACACATCAGACCAGAGATTTCAGGTAAGTGTAGGAGACAACGTTCCGTTTTTTGCCTTTGTCCAGCTTTGGCTTCCTTTTTTTTTTTTTTTTTTGTAACTGAGAATATACATTTTAAGTCATGCATGCTTCGTCAGGTTTGGTATATCAATCTCCGCCTTGTATGATACTTAATCGAAAACCTTTTTCATCAGAATACAGCACCAGACAATGTTTGGAGACTTTTATTCTTCATGGTTCAATACGTACACCACACCACACCATTGCATTCAAATTGAATTGAACCTTTCTTAGCGTTCACATGAGCGAGTCTTTATTTTGCCATATTTTCCTTCACATTTTCGATCACTTATACTTTGGTTCCGACAAGTTAAGAGGCATTTTATCCTTTGAATGCCAAGCCTGCCGTAAAGCTAAAATATATACTTCTCAAAACAATGTTCGACCTGCAGTCGGGTCCATTGACCATTGTCCTTTATGCAGTACTTTATTTCTGTTCGGTGTTGTATCTTGTTCTTGGTATTCTGTATTCGTATTTTTATCCCTGTTGTATTGATTTCTTTTTAATTTGAGACTTGCATGTCTGTCGAAAGCTTATCCCAAGGACATGTACGATATCCTTTGAACTTTTAAAAATCTCCAGTTTTTTTTTTTTTTTTCCGTAGGTGATACGACCGGAGAACTCTGGCAATTGGACTCTGCAGATAAAGTATCCACAGCCAAGGGATTCTGGTATCTATGAGTGCCAAATCAACACAGAGCCAAAAATGTCCTTATCATATAATTTCAACGTCATTGGTAAGTACATACACGTGGAGTGATGGTTTTTTTTTTTTTATATCCCAAGTATAACAAAGTATGAGATAAAGAAGACATGAATTGTAGGCGTATTTTTGTTTCGGTTTACTAAGAGAGGTGTTCCTTAATATAAAGGAATATGTGAGACAAGTTGCACGTACATCTGTAACATTAACAGCTGTAAGAAACATCCTTTCATCATTTCTCATCTCAATTTTGCCGAAAAAAAAAAAGACGATTTAATTGAATTTGTGATTCCTTCCTTAGGAAGATATATTTAAGCTTGGCAGTCATTCTTTTGACATGGCTGTTGTTGCCTTTTATTTTACCACATTCTTACTTCCACCACCGGCATTCTTTTCTGTTTGTTTTTATTAAATATTTTACACTCTCACTGCAACACATATACACATACCCACTTGTATGTGTATACAATTGTTCAACAGAATATTCGGGGTAAAGCAGAAAACGGTTTGAAGTCGTGGAGTAAGAAGTCGAAGGGAGCGAATATTGAAGCCGTCAACACTCCACGCTGTTGTTTTTTTTTTTTTTTTTTTTTTTTTTTTTTTTTTTTGGAAGCGAGTCTGAACAAATTCACTTATCTAAAGTTTTATGGATTCAAAATGGGATTAGGTTTCACCCTCTTATCCATTTTGAGTAAATGTTTTAAATTGGCAAAAACTTTTACAAGCCAATCAAGATTTGCTTAGAGCAAACAATACACTGAAGCCTATAAAATCTTTAGACACACCAATATTTATTTTTTGCACGGAAAGTATTTTAAGATACTGTTTCAAAGGTGTTATATGCTCCTTCGAATACGCTGAATTTAATTCTTGAGTACCGTTAACTCACATTGTAAACAAGCAGCAAACATAATGCTAGAGATTTGCTCTGTTTTGATTAGATTTCCCAAGGACGGTTCTCTTTTCTTCAATGAATTTAGTCAGTGACTGTTATCATTTTTTAAGTTTGTGTCCATCTATGCAAACTGCGTATAATTTTGCGTATTTTTATGGTAAATAATGGATACGACACCTCAGGAAGCAGCTCAAGCTGTAGCACTACTTCAAGTTGCACAACGTTATGTCGCTCGAAGACTTCAAATCAGCAGATCTTCGATGCAATGAGTTTACAGAAGATACCTAGAGACTGGAGCATTCGATCGATTTGCAGGTACACAACTGGAAAACGACTTCCTTTTGCATAATCTTATTCCATTCCATTTAATCAATGTGAAACGCATGTAGGTACCACTTTTTGGTTGTAGCATGTGGCCCGCATATATGACAAAATTATTTTATTATATGATAATATAAAGAAAGATATAAGCTAAGATGATGGTCGTTAATTATCTTCGGTTATAGGGCACTGTAAAGCTCAGCCTTAAGTTGAATAGTGCCAAGCTGGCCACGAAGATTATTTTCCTGACAATAAACAGATATCGATTACACAAAACCTAAACTGCAGTTTACTTCACGTAAGCTTCCTCTCTAGATCCTTCTGGGAAAAAAATATTTTCGTGGAGAATAAGTCAGTCCACTTCTATACATATGGATCTAAGACCGATAGCGGGAATGGTGGCGGTGTCTTTTAAGTTAAGTTAGTCTATCCATCCATCTTCAAAATCACTGCAGCGTTTTTAAAGCGGCAACTTCGGTAATTAAGGACGCTCTGTCCTGGCTGGAAAAAAAGTGATATCTGCAAAGGATATCCGTATCTTTTCGGATAGACAGGGCGCTATCAAGTCCTTGGACTCCGTCTCATTAAATTCTAAAACCGCCCTTGAATGCCAATTATCTCTTACAGAGATGGCTGAGCAATTCAACCTTCACTTTTGTTGGGTGCCGGGCCACAGAGGCATTCCAGGGAATGACGAACTCGACAAAATTGGAACCACTATACCTATTTACCGGAAAATGGTAGCATAGCTATACCAATCGCTACGTGCAAATTATTATTGAAGCTGGATGCTAATAAATGAACAGACCTTAGATGGACACGTGGATCAACATGTCTAGTGTTTTTTGACTGTCAACCTGTGCGGACGTGTTTTCTCTTGTATACCGAATTCTGTTACTTTTCCGTTTTCCTTCAAAGCCCCGTAAACTGCCGAATCAGTATATTTCAGTTTTGTACCCCCCCCCCCCCCCCCTGTGCTGTGCTAGTGTTTTGTGCTCAATTGTTGACCCCAACGTGGAATGGGTAGCCTGCAATGGTCTCTGCGGAAAATCATTCCATGCCATATGCATCGGACTTACCCGGAGATCCATCACCTACCTCAAGGAGTATTGCAGTCTTGCTGTGCTAGTGTTTTGTGCTCAATTGTTGACCCCAACGTGGAATGGGTAGCCTGCAATGGTCTCTGCGGAAAATCATTCCATGCCATATGCATCGGACTTACCCGGAGATCCATCACCTACCTCAAGGAGTATTGCAGTCTCTTCAATTTTATTTTTACTGCGACGAGTGCAAAGAGATCACCTTGGCTCACGTTATGCTGGCAATTAAATGCAATAACGAGTCTATCAATGCGATGCTAACCGAGAACAATCATATTAGCAGAACTATTCTCGACAGAATAGAGAAGATTAAAGACTCAGTAAACTGCATTGACAGTAATGTGGAAGCTTAAAAATCCACAGGAAGAATGATAGAAAAGCAGCTGACAGCGATCCACAATCTGTCCAAAAATCAATCTCATCACGACAACGAGAGCGAAGTGATCAAATATCACTTGGATGGATTAAAAGCATTCCTCAAAACAAATTTTGCCAACCTCCTTAAATCCAACGTACTCACACACATAAACGACTCTATCAATCTTTTCCATACTGATCTCGACTTGCTATTTCAATCCTCCTCCAAAACAATACATCCCACCCCGCATCCATCAGACTCTACGCTCGATGACTTAACGCTAAAAATAATAGACGTCAGCGAGGAACTCATAGCAACTCGGTTGACCGTTGCCGAAATTGGTAAAGAAGTGAGATTGGCTTCCCACAAAATCGATGGAATCCCCGATTAAATTCAATTCCAAGCTAGTTCTCCGTACAATGTCTCAATTCATAATGAATTAGTAGACACGGAGTCATTTTCAAATACTCCTCCCGCCGCCCTAACAACGGAAACCGAAACCGCGTTGCCTATCCCGCCGCCCCTGCCCCACGCAAACTGCTCAAACAATTCGGAACTTCATGGACCCCCTCCGAATGGAAAAGCCGACTCGAAAAGTTGAAAGAAGGAAACCATACAGCATTCTACGTTGAAGGGGCTTCTCAACAGGCTGATGTTAGTTGGGTGCGGAATTTCTTTCACCGAAATTATGCCATCACCATTAGCGAGTGCGAGATGATTTTCCCTGCTAACTCCAATAGTTCCTGCAGCTTCAAAATCAGCATCCCAACCAAATATTCATGGTTATTCCCCACTTCAGATCCACATCCCGATCCCAACTGGAGCTTCAGAACGAACTTGTTCTCCGATTTTAGTCCCCCTCCTCATTTATCTGACACAAAGCCCTTACACACCAATCCTCTAATCCGCTAATTTCCGATTTCCACCCAAGCCCCCGCGTTAACGCGTCTCTTTCAACTTAACCCCAACCACCCATATTATCCCTTCTCTATCTTCTACGCCACCGATCCCAGCAAACAACTCGTTTCTTAACTTCGACCTACAAACTGGAGCTAAGTACCCTAATTTTATTAACTCCCATACCCTAAACCCAACATCTCATCCGGCGCCCAACTCCATATCCAACCACGAATCTCCATCTCCCTCCTCCACTGCCCCTATTCTTGATCCTCTTTTTCCGCCCACAGTTAAACTAACTCAGCAAACCAATGGAACTACAGAAAGTCGCTATGCACTCTCTAGGCTTAGAGAGAGAAAAAATATATAAAAACATTAGTCTTTTTCTCGCCTATCTACACGACAAATCGGACTCGGTCTGCTACGAAGGGAAGACCAAATTCAGCGTCATGGTATCCATCCAGCAGGAAGGCCCCCCTACCGACCCTATCAGTCTCAGGAACCTTTAGGTCAGGTACCACGAGATTTTTAGCATGTCCCCTCAGAAAGTAGCAGACGACCTTGCTGCATTCGGCCACTACGTTCACTCTAAACGAGTCTCACACCTACAGCGAAACACCTACAGCCTTCCTCGTCAGCACTTAAACCATCCCGCCATACATCCACCTCACAACATCCCTCTTACATTTTACTACCAGAATGTAAGAGGTCTTCGCTCTAAAACCAATGCTGTCTTACGTCAATCGCATTCTCTTACCTTTGATATTTACGCCTTGACTGAAACCAATTTGATTCCCAACATAAAGAAGCAGGAATTGTTCCCCCCTACTTTTAATGCTTTTCGCGACGACGATCCTACACGCCCACATGAAGATTCCCCCTGTCGAGGCGTCTTACTGGCAATCCACAACAGCCTTAACTCTTCTCCCATTAGCATCTCTTCATCCTCTAAAGTCGACTTTGTCGCTATAAAAATATCACTCCCCTTCAAGTCCCTTTACGTTTTATGTTGCTACATCCTGCCAGCTCAACCTACCGAATCTTACCAACTTGTTGTCGATGCGATCGACTATTTAATTGACCTGTCTGACTCTACTGACGATATCTTTGTTTTCGGCGACATTAATCTTTCTCAGCTACAGTGGATTCAGACAATCAATCGTTCTTCATTGCTTCAAATGCCAACTCAGCTAAGAAATGTCTCTTCTTAGATCGCTTAACAGTCTCAAGTCTATGCCAAGTCAGTGGTGTATCCAACTATATGGGCAGGCAATTGGACCTTATTTTCACAACAGATTCAATTAACTCCTCAGTCTCACTTTGTCCCCTATATCTCTCTACAATCGACAACTACCACCCCCCCCCCCTCTACTTTAATTTTTTTATAACTCTTCTTTCCAGTCCACTCCTCCCACAATTCTCTCATCCTGCGACTTTCATAAAGCAAACTTTCACAAAATCAGTGACTATCTTAGCACAACCTAAGCGTAAATGATGCCTTATCCATTTTTTATAAAGAAATATTTAATTTTTTCAGCCTTTACGTTGCGTTTTCCCGCCTTAAAACATCATCTACTAGTCCTCCCTGGTAAAATCGCAAGCTTCGTTCCTTACGAAACAAGAGAAACAAGTTATGGGCTGTTTTCCTGCGTACCAGATCCTTGTCCGACTATTCCAACTATTTTGGTGCTTATCTTCATTTCACCGAACTTTACGATTCCCTTTACCAGCGTAACCTTAACAATGCACAAGTCAACCTTATAAATGACCCTAAGTCCTTTTACCAATTTGTTAACTACAAAGGAAAGTCCGATGGTTACCCTCCTTCCCTCTCTTTCAACAACAAGTCATCAACCGATCCACTCACCATTGCCAACCTATTTGCCAGCTTCTTTAAACAATCCTTCACCAACGACTCCTTTGTACCAGATTACTCCTATTTTCGTTACCTACTGAACTTCTCCAACGGCCCACTTCTCTCTCACATCTTGGACCCCTCCTATATCAAATATAAATTACACCAACTCAAACGAATTTACACCCGGTCCAGATGGCCTCCCTGCCATATTTCTTAAAAAATGTTCTTCGTCTCTTTCCCTTGCCCTTTCTGATCTGTTTCGTCTATCCCTTTCACAAGGAGATTTTCCTCAGATTTGGAAAACCTCCTTTATAACCCCGATCCACAAAAAGGGATCAAAGAACGAAATAACAAACTATCGTCCAATCGCTAAACTCTCCCATATACCAAAACTCCTCGAAAGTATTTTGTATGAAGCTCTAAGTTTCCAATGCAAATCACTTATTTCCCCTAGACAACATGGCTTCTTAAAGGGTAGGTCAACCACCACAAATCTCGTTGAATTCGTATCCTTTGCCATCTCTGCCCTAGAGAACGGCAACGAAGTCGATGTAGTTGCAACCGATTTTAGCAAAGCCTTCGATAAAATCTCTCATCGATTAATACTCTTCAAATTGTCTGCCCTCGGCTTTGAACCGAGTGTTCGTTTTAGATCAGCCCACTCCGCTCCATTTTTGGCCACCTCTGGAGTTCCTCAAGGTAGCCATCTCGGTCCCCTTCTCTTTATATTAACCATAAATGATCTCGATAGGATCATCAAATACTCGTCCGTCTCCCTTACGCCGACGATACCAAATTTTTCAAAACCATTTCCTCTCCCCATGACTCCTTCCTTCTTCAACAAGACCTTGACAGTTTTTCGATCTGGTGCCTCAAAAATTGTTTAGAACTTAATATCACCAAATGCCAATCCATCACCTTTTCACATAAGCGGCTCAAATCTCCTCCCCGATTCTACCTTCTCCACAACCAACCTATCTCCTCCGTTGAATTTCTTCGCGACCTCGGTATTTTGTGTGATAGGGAGCTCAACTTCCGTTTGCATATGGATGGGATAATCCTTAAAGCCAACTCTGCACTAGGTTTTGTAAAACGATGGTCCAAAGAATTCACCAACCCATACGTGACCAGGTCCCTCTATATTAAATTTGTTCGTCCCCTCCTAGAGTACGCCAGTCAAGTATGGTCCCCATATCATCGCGTTCATATCTCGAGAATCGAAAGCATCCAGATCCGTTTTCTTTGATTCGCTCTTCGAGGTTTGCCCTGAGATGATTCTTTTACTCTGCCCCCCTATCAAAACCGTCTCAACCTTATTAACCTAAACACCCTTGAGGAACGCAGAGATGCAGCTGACTTTCTCTTCATTCATCGACTTCTTTCAGGTCAGGTTGAATGCACGTCCCTTCACAATTCTATTTTCCTCAACACTAACCCTCGTAATCTACGTACCCCTCGTCATTTCTATCTCCCAACCCACCACACCACCTATGGCGCGAACGAACCAATCTCCCGCATGCTACGAAAAATTAATTCAAACCCTAGCGTCTTTGACTTCCACCGCACCACTTTCTACCTCAAATCGGTTCTCTTTTACCACAATAACCAACCTTAGTTTTAAGTTCTAGTTTAAGTTTAATTTTTAAGTTATAGCTTGTATTAAGCCGAATAAATGGGGGCTTTCGCCCCCACCAAAATTCAAAATAGTGACTTAATAGATCTGGCCAACGTTGGACCTGAATGGCTATAAGAGTCTGATTTTTCTAAACAAGAAAATTCTCATTACCATCGTAGGTGTCATCATTGGACTGGAATGCTTGGCGCCTTTACAAAGCTGCATGGAAGAGAAGACAATCCTCCATCTTCTCTGTAAATGTTTAGCTTTTTCCCAGAAAAGAAAACTTCTTTAGGAGCTTTCTTCTAAATTGACTTAAATGATCTAATAAATATAGACGTTAACAGTCTCCTGCGGTTTTTCGTGACCTCAAACTGGTTACATGAGTAAGAGAATCATAGAATCATAGTTTTCTAACCGCCACTCTCACCACTTACCTAACTAAGGAACAAGAAATAAATAAAAAAAAAAAAAATTATATAGTAGAACGGTATCGTGTACTTAAGAAAAAAATGGTTTATTGGCACTCCTCAGTTTTTTGGATGTCCAAACGTTCCAAACTGCTTACATCAACACAGATTATCATTTTGCTGTTGCCAAGATATGGACGCAGATATCCGACAGCGAATCATTATGACATATCTTGACATATCTTGACATATCTTGACCTTTAACAATCAAGTTTCATTAAACCTAGAAGACTTAGAGCAAAACTGCCTGAGAGCAATTAGAATGATCGCTTCTAATGTACTGGCTGGCCTTTAATTCACCCCAACAACTAAGCGCCTGGTTCGAAGACGAATGCATAAAGCCACATTTTAAAGACAACGTATGTACAGAGTGGTCCTGCAGAAAAGTACGAAAAGTGTTCTACGAGCAGGAAAAAGGGGAAGAAGTTTGAGAAACCCTTGATTGAGACCTCTCAGAAGAATAAAGTTAAAAAGTTTTTTAAAAGAAATAAAATGAACACTAAACCCGAACAGAAATCCAAAAGGACGAAGAAGAAAACCTCACAGTAGAACCACAGTCGGTGCTGGGCAGATAATTTAAGCAGACTGTTAAACAGTGATGACGAACATTATCCCACTGTCAGGCAAAATGAACCATTCAACCAAGACAAAGGCAGATAAGATTTTCGTCCACCCAATTAAGATGAAGTCAGGACAGACATTTCCAAGCTTAAGTGCAACAAAGCTCTTTGATCGGATGGCTTAACTGCCGAGCTGTTTAAAGCAGCAAGTGTTGACGAAAAATTGCTGGATGAATGGAACCTCCTCAGCATTGTTTGTCCGTTCCTTATGAAGGGAATCTCCCTGCCCTGTGTCGACATTGGGGGGACCACAGGAAAGCAAGTCTCTTCAATATCGCATCGAAAATCCTGACCGTCTGACCAATCCACAAATGTCCACCCTAGATCAAATTTTCATATTATGGCAGATCTCGAAAAAAGCCCAAATCGATATACACCATCGCTATAGGATTTATAGCATCTACAGAGATGAACTACGATTATAAAGAGCCACCTTGTTTTGGCATTCCTGCAATCCTATGTAGGGTGAATTTCAAGGGCAATATAGCTGTGCCGACCTTGTCGAAAAATCTGGAATAACCCTGCTTAGACGACTAGGTCACCTTGAACGCATGAACATCAGCGTCCCGTCTCTTAATTGGCGCACAGAAGTGGCAGAGAACCTCGACAGACGACCGTTTCTTCTTCTGGATATTTTTAAGAAACATGTGAAGATATTTACATTCTTCTGCAAGGGGTCGATAAGAGGTGCTCAGACTTTTAAAAACAATCTGCCTCAGTGGATTTTTATTAAATTCTGGCTCTTAGCCCCCAAGTCTTTGCTATATCTCTCACTGTATGCTATTTTTTAAAGACTCATTCATATTCATATTCGCGATGAACGTTTGATTGTCATAGTGATTGATACCTTACATATGGATTGTTCTACATAGCTACATCATATTTCTGCAAAATGCCTATCGGAACTCCAAATTATTGACATTTAATTAAACCCAATATACAAAAAAATACAACTTCGAGCAATTTAAAATCTCATCGCTCTCCTTTTGACTGATGTTTACTAAGTACGCAAACGATTTACTCCCCATGTCAGTCCAAAAAACAAGTTACTCTTACGATTTTTCGGAATCATGGCGGGAATGTAGGTACCTTTTTCAATTCTACTTCAAGTTAAAAGTTCACCACACGATCGATTGGTTATTACAACGAAATCAGGTAAAGTATATCTAAGTTATCCCTACAAACAAGTTTTTTGAATTCAAAAACCAATCCATTAACCAAAAAGTACGTCTAATATACGTAGTCGTACATATTTTCAACGCACGACAGGGCATATCTTTTATAGGTAAAACACTAGCTTTTGCCAAGGCTTTTTTGACAGATGAACTGGGCGGGAAATAAAAAAAAAAGCAAAACCCCTACTATTCCTTTGACAATAGAAAAATAGGACTAAGGGCAGTAATGGGACCAAGACCACGACCAGGAACTGGACGACTATAACACCAAATGGGACCAGTACAGTCGAATCTCTTAATTCCCTTTTTGCTGTAACTTTGTCAATCCCTCTACAAATAGGGTTTCCATGTTGGACTTTCGTGGAATTTCACTTTTCTTAGATACGAATATCTACTGTTGTTATTCATGCCCCTTCGTACGTAGTCAAAGTCGGGTGCAAATGATGTTTGACAGTTTGTCCAGAAACCATTGCCTTTCCAAGTGGGACGGCGAGCAATCTCTGTTTCGATTACGGTGGTTTGCTTTTTTTTTGGTTTCTTCTTTTTTTAAGTTCTGATTGACAGTTGGCAGGATTTACAAAGTAATTGAATGGGTCACTAATAACGGGAGGCTTAGTACTAAGTATCCGATGATGTAATGATTGTGTATGTGTTAGAGTATCTACTTTACGGTCCAATGGCATGAAGTAGTTAAAAACTTGTATCCAGTTGAGCATGACGTAAACCAATTTTTAATGGGGGTCTCCTCCTGGTCATGTGGGAAGTAAAATACCTAAATGTACTTGTACGACGAAACTTTTGTGTGATGGTCTTCTCGAATGTACATATAAAATATATTTTGTCAAGGACAACACGTGCCTTTGATTATATATATATATATATATTTTTTTTTTGGGGGGAATGGGAGAGGGTATAAGAAAAAAATTCCTTTTTAGGTAGATATCCTTATTTTTATGGATGATGTCGTTTCGTCATGGTAAGTTCTGTCAACCGATACTCTAATTGACTTATGGTGCGGGTTGATTAATTCATTCGCACCATTGAATCCTTGAAAGTCAATTAGTATCGATTCGTGTGAGATTGTGGAAAGATGGAATAAAAGATTCTTTCGTCTCAAACTAATTGCATTATATTGATCCTGTTTAGTGTGCGAATACCCATGAGGGTGTATTTAATTACATGACTTAAACAAAATAAATATAACTTATTTTTCGGCTGGATAGTCAAGGGAACATTTATGGGGAAATTTTTACTGAATATACTTCTTTGAGATTGCTATCTTAGTTCGATATGTATAAGTTCTGATCTTATGTATGATTTGTTATACAAGTTAAATATATCCCCCAAATTTAACTTTTGGTTCCATTAGGTATCGGATCGGATCGTCAACAACAGTCAATGTGGTTTCTTGTTTACCGGCAATTGAATTCAATATCTAAAGGGAAAATCTCTCTTTTAGTTTTACTGATCCGGAAAAAGCTATCACATCTTTATTGGCATTACAAGTAATATATAAATAAGGTAACATGAAAACAGCCTCCTGGAAATCAATTCAATGATTTTGATATTATCAGCCCTAGTCTATACCACGAAGAGCATTAAAATGGTGCAGACATATAGACGAATTATTGGCGTATTAAAAGTATTCGGATTTTCCAAAAAGACTTTTAGTCATTTCTGTATCATTTGTGCAGTAGTCGTCTAACTTGTTTAAATTGGAACGAGAATTAAATTTAATTCAGTTAAAATCTTTAAATATTTTGAGTCAAAAGAACGGTTTTAAAAATTGTTTGAGTTGAGTTAAGGCTAGGTTCCAGAGGAAAGATTTTAACAGAAAACGAGCAGACTTTATATCTTGTTCAAAAGGCTGTAGAGTGTTAGTCCCCTTCCTTCTCTTTCATTTCGTTTTCCAGACCTTGAAGGGAATATAATGTGAAGCAATTCTATTCAGCAGTTGGACCAACTTTCGCATACACTGAGACTTAAAGGTGGCTTCTATTGAAGTTCTTCTAACTGTCGAAACATTATTATTGACACTTGCTTTGCGTTATTTTCGCAGCTGAGTCAAAAGAATTTTTGTTTTTTTGTTTTTACCTTCCTTCATGTTTTTCCCTTACGAATCTTTGCTTCTTAAGTAAGAATAGACCACATTAAATTTTCACACATTTATTTTCACTTAGGTCACTTCGCAAAATCATCTTCAGTGACGAAGCTCATTTTTGGCTCAATGGGTTCGTCAATACGCAAAATATGCGTTATTTGTCGGGTGAAAACCCACATGTACTTCATGAATCACCACTTCATCCAAAAAAAAAAAAAAAATAGCTGTTTGGTGCGGTTTGCATACCGGCAGCGTTATTGGGCCATTTTTTTTCGTCGACGATAACGATCGTCACGTTACTGTGAATGGTCAGCGTTATCGCGCTATGATCACCGATTATTTTCGGCCCGAATTGGAAGATATGGACTTGGACGACATGTGATTCCAACAGGATGGTGCCACACAGCACACGCTACAATCGATTTACTGAAGAGTAAGTATGGTGAGCGTGTTATCTCAAGACATGGGCCAGACGATTGGCCGTCTCTTTCGTGCGATTCAACGCCGCTTGACTATTTTCTGTGGGGCTCCGTTAAGTCATTGGTTTATGCTAACACGCCGACGACGTTGAAAGAGCTCAGAGCCAACATTGAATGCGAAATAGCGGCCGGTTCGGCCGAAATGTGTGGCCGATTCGTTGAAAATTGGGTCCAACGAATCGACCGCTGCAAACGTGCCCGCGGTGGCCATATGAACGAAGTCGAGTTCCATTCATAAATGTTTTGATTTTACTTCAAGCCAATAATAAAGTTTTTAAAATATCTCAAATTTTTTTTTTATTTAAAAAAAGTTGTCAAGTCGTTATTAGAAAACCCTATATAACTGCTTAAACTTATTGTCCTCTTTTGGTTTAAAATCTTTAATTATGGATCCAACTAGAACCACAGACAATTCACAAACATGCATTTATCATACTTTTGTAAGATTTTCTTCCCATTTTGGACATAATCTATCTACTGAAGTACTTGATCACAAAATCTCGGATCATTGCATGACTAATCTTAATTATGAAACAATTAAAACAGGAAATTCAGACAAGTATATCCCTTGTTTGAGGTGGTCCAAACTTTGGTATTTTTTAGTGCCAACCTTCGCCTTCAATATACCCCAGACAGAGAAATCGAACGGATTTGCATCTGGACAATTTGCAATCCATTGTGTCGAAGAAATGAAGTGTGGAACGTTGTTTTTTAACCAATCTTGGTTGTCGCGTGCTTTGTGAGACGGTTCCGAGTCTTGTTGAAATGTCCACGGTCTTCGACCGAAATGATTGTTTGCCCAAGGCTTCAACTCTAAGACAGTTTCACGGTATACAATCGCATTAATTTTGACGCCACGGTCCAAAAATACGAGCGGAGAGCGACGATCGGCGGTTATGACGGCACAAACCATCACCGACGGTGCTGCTTGCTTTCTGGTGGCCGTCTGAATGTGTAAATTTTCGAAGGACCTCTCTGGCAAGTAAACTCGGTCATTTTCTTTGTTGACATATTGCTCTATAACAAATAGCGACTTAACTGAAAAAACCAAATTCGGTAACTCAATACTTTCGTGCTAGCGTAGCAACTCCTTCGCTCTTTCGACTCTAATTTTTTTCTGTTGCGGTGTAAGATCGTGTGCTTTTTGGAACTTCAATGACTTGAGCCCAAGCTCATTTTTCATTATGTGTTGCATCCGTTCCAATGATATGTTGAGCTCACGAGGCATTTCTCTTCCACTTCGACGCGGATTTCGCTCAATTCTAGCCTTCACTTTCCGAACCATTTCTGCCGATGCTGCTGTTTATTTATGACCACCTCCAGGGCGTTTTGCAACATTGCCAGTATCACGGTAACGAGTTATGGTTCGAGACACAAATGATTTATTCACGTTGAGGTGATGGAGAGCTCTAACGATAGCTACTTGGGGTTGTCCAGCCAAATATAAAGCAATCACAATCGAATTCCATCGCGGATAAACATTTTTCAACACAACTGAGACGCAAATCGTTCAAAAGGCTTGTAAATAATAAAATTAACTGTCATGTGTCAAAATTTGAGCTCACAGTAATAAATGGTTTGAAATTATAGCAGTCTGAAGTTGGTTGCAGTTCCAGTCAGTCAGGGTGTACGTTGCCAATTTGTTCTTTATTTCTTTTGCAACAGAATGGAAATCTTCGCCTTCCTGCAAATATGTACAGCTGCAATTGTAATATGTTTCCAGATGTAGTTGAAGATGTTTCATTAAGTCTTGTCTTGTCTTTCCGCCATTTACACCTACTGAAATCTATAAGTGTATCATGTAACTTGATAATAAGAAGTCTTGCACCTCGGATGGTAAACCAACCTGTCTCTTAAAACGTATTTCTTTTTATGTAATTGATGTCTTAAGTTATAATTATTATTATTATTATTATACAACTTTAGAGTTCACTGTGATAATTTCTCATCATCTTTAAAAAACGCCGAAGTCATTCATCTATTTAACCTTCATCTCATCCTTGAGTAGAAATCTACACAAAAAAATTTTGTTTTCTTAATTTCTCAAAAACCACTAATTGCAAACTTGATTACCAAAAATAAAACGAACCTCCCCATAATAATTACGTTGTCTATCCTCATGTGTAGATTTCTACACATTTGGACAGTAAGTGCATTTCATATAAAAAGTCATTTGCGTTTAGTGTTTTAGCAAGTGAATATCGTTGGTATATTTAGTGAAATTTATAAAAATAATAAAAGATAACAATGTCAAAAGCAAGATATCTGACAAAGGAAGAAACGGAAGCATTTTTGAATGAAGGCGATGGCGATATCAGTGATATTTCTGGAGACAGTGATGACGAATTTGTGCCAGAAGAGAATATTGATGATGACGATGACTTATATACAGACTATAGCGATTCTGACGAAGAGCAAGCGAGTGGCTCAAATGAAACCAACGAATCAATTGCTGAAGTTGAAAATGTGGATCCACTGCTTGTTTCGAAAGATGATATTGTTTGGCAACTACAGCCATTTCAGCATCAAAGTGGTAGATTGCGAAATAAAAATATAATTTATCTTCATCCTGGAACAACAAGATATGCCAAAGCTCGTGTTGATGGTATCAAAGATGCTTTTTTGCTTTTCTTCCCACCACAAATTGAAAATACCATTTTGAAGCATTAAAATGCATATGCACCAGCAAGTATGGTAAGGATTTCAAACAAATCGATTCGAATATGTTGCAAGCATATATTGGTGTTTTGATTTTAGCTGGTGTTTATAGGTAAGTCGTAGTTGCTTTCTTTCTTATTTCAACTGATTCTTGACTTTTTTACTTTTAGATCGAAAAACGAAACTACAATTGAATTGTTTGATGATATTGACGGTTGTCCGGTGTTTAGGGCAATTATGCCGAAGATAACATTTGAGTATTTGAATCGAGTTATTCGTTTTGATGATGTCATTAGCAGACGACAGCAACGATCTACAGATAAATTTTCACCGATTCGGGATATATTTGATAAATGGCCCAATTTATTGAGTGACTACTACAATCCACATGAATGTGTGACAGTTGACGAGCAATTACTTGGTTTTCGTGGAAGATGCCATATATGCCATCAAAACCAGTAAAATATGGACTAGAATTTTGGTTGCTGGTTTATTCTTATACCCGTTAAGTTTGGAAAAACCAGCCATATTTGGGAAAGGCGATTGAAGTAAGTTCGAGTGAAAAAAGACATGGCGAACGAGCAATTTTGGATCTCGTTGTTGGCTTGAAAGGTCACAACATAACAATGGATAACTTCTTTTCCTCATATGAGCTTGGGCAAAAATTGTTGTCAAAGGGCATAACAATGGTTGGCACGATGAAAAAAAATAAAAGAAGCATCCCACCAAAGCTTCTTTAGTGCAAAAATAGACCGTTGTATGAATCTACTTTTGCATTTACCGAAAACAAAGCACTTGTTTCATACATTGGACGGAAAAATAAGTCTACCGTGTTGCAAAGTACTTTGCATAACTCAATTGAAATTGAATCGACTGAAAAAAAGTTACCAGCGATTATAGCCTATTACAATAAAACAAAAGGTTTGTTCATATACTACTTTTTGAAATTTCAACACCCTCTAAGGTTTTTTTTTTTTTCATTCAATATAGGCGGTGTGGATACGGTTGACAAAATGCTCACTTGTTACAGCTGTAAAAGAAAATCTAACAGATGGCCAATGGCTCTATTTGCAAACATGAATGATTAATTATTTTCAAAGAAGTGAATCCGAATTGGCAAAGAACACAAAAAACAACAGTAAGGAGGAATTTTCTACGTGAACTTGGAATATCCCTTGAAAAACCACTTATGGAAGCTAGAAGTGCGAAGCCAAGCTCAGCATCGTCTACTTTATTGCTTCCAACTATTTTGGAAGAAAGTTCACCATCGTCACCTTTAGAAGATGTTTCTGCATCAACTTCAACAAATCCACAAAAACGGTCAAGAAGCGTTCCACCACAAATTAAAGGCAGAGCAAGATGTCAAGTTGTTATAAAGAAAAATCCGCCAAAAAAAAAATATAATGTCTATGAGACGATTTGTTGTTTTTGCACAAAAGCTGCATGTAAAGATCAACATAATCAAAATGTATGTGTTAAAGAAAAATTCAAGAAAAATTAATTTGAACCTACCTACCTTCTCTTGTTATTTTAGAAATAAATCTTGTCCCACCTTCTTATTACAGATGTTAGGTGCTTTCCTGCAAAATTGAATGATAAAAAGACGATTTTGTTGTCCCTCCAAGCGACCACAGCTACGACAACTCCATTGCAGTTACCGACGTGTTCTACTGACGTTCAACGTGGTTCTTTCTTAAAAACTGTCTCGCCTGTCAGCTTGCAGATGGGAATACAGTTTTTTCTTATAGTTCCTAGTGCCAAAATGCCACTGGACTGGACAAGAATTCAATAAGCGGGATCGAGGTGTAGTAATTTTCAAAAAACTTCTGACACAGATGTTCACTCGAGAATTTCTTATTTCCAACTGAGCGAAAACTCAATACTTTTGTTTATATGTCATCATACGTATCGCGTCATATTGTTATATACGCTTCGGAAGCATTTTAAGATCTGAGCATCGTTCACAAAAGATCCATGGCAACTCTATCGAACATTTCTTCCAAATCGATAAGAACTATTGGTAAATTTTGAATCGCGTCATCTGGCAATTTCCCCAGTCAAAGTAGCATCGACTATAACTCTTTCAAATGTTTTTAAATTGCGTAATACAAGCTTGCTGCCATTCTTTTGTCCCCTTTGCATTTATGCAGTGGAACAAGAAAGCTGTTCCTCCTACTGTTTAGTATCCGATCACCTCTCATCGTTTTATTGAACAAAATAGCCAGCCATTTGAATTCAAGGCTTCCGACTGTGGCTCATAATTACAATAGCAGAGTATGGGATCTTATCTGACTGCATGACGCCGCAGAAACGGTATTAAGAGAGAATTTTTTGTAAAGCATTGCATTAAAGTAACTAAAAAACTAAATAAAATAAAAAATATTTATTTATTCATCAATACAAGGTGGTGTGTAAAGTAACCTTCTTGAATTCCAGAATGCGCTGCTACTGCAAAAAAGGTTATGGTGCCTCAAAGCCCCTTTATATTTAGAGATACATCCCAAATTTCAGTGCGATATGGTCTTTAGTTTTGTTTTGACAGCTGATTGTTGTTGATGTGTTTGGCATCATGTTGAGTATGGACAAAAACGATTTTCGTTCTCTCATAAAACGTTATTTTTTGAGAGGCAAAACGACGAAGAAAACAAAAGAAAAGTTGGATAAAAATTATGGGGTAATTATGGCTCCGTCAGATTACACCTTTAAATATTGTTTTCGAGAGTTTCGTGGTGTCCGCAACTCCACTACCGATCAAGTTCGAAACAGCAGGCTCTCCGATGCGGTTACAGAAACCAATGTCAAAAAAATACATAAAATGGTGTTGGCTGACAGGAGAGTGAAGGTGTGCGAGCTAGCAGATACCACAAAGATTAGTACTGAGCGCACACGACATACTTTGGGTAATATTCTGCATATGAAAAAGTTATCCTGAAGCTGGGTACCGCGTATACTCACTCCTGTTTCGACTTGCTGATGCGGAATCGGGCGGACTTTTGGCGTCGATTGGTAACTGTTGAGCACCAGAGAATAGAATGAGTTCCCGGCAATGGACTGAAGCCGGCAAGAGTGATCCGAAGCGGCCGAGGGAGGCTCGATGGCTCGGAAAGGTTATGGCAAGTGACAAGGTATTGTCACTGCATACCTTGAAAAAGGAAAAACCATCAACAGCGAGTATTACTGTTGGAACAATTGAAGGCCGAAATCGCTGCAAAACAGCCTCATATGAAGCGAAAACAAATTTTGTTTTTGCAAGATAATGCACCGGCGCACAAGAGCATTGCATCCACGGCTAAAATCTATGACTTACGGCTCCAATTGCTGTCGCATCCACTGTATTCAAACGATTTGGCTCCCTCGGACTATTATCTCATCCCAAACCTCAAAAGATGGCTCATCAATAAAAAAATCATCGACTCCACCGAGGAGTATTTTGCAAACCTTCCGGAAAATTACTTTTCGGACGGGATCAAGAAGTTGGAAAATCGCTGGAATGAGTGTATCAAACTAAAAGAGGACTATATTGAATTAAATAAAAAAAAAACATTTTAAAATAGTCTACAATGTTACACTTGTGCTAACGCTTCTTACAATCCTCGAAGCACTCATAAGCATTTTTTGGACTACCCTTAAAATCTTTCAGCGATGCCCTCGGCGATCTCGGCTCTCCTTGGTGATTTTATTGAGATGATTTGGCCATGATTCGTCACCAGTTAGGATCATCATTGACGTCATTCAACAGCGAGGAAGTATCTGGAAATAAAATTCGCTGACACAAGTCGTATGCCCAAAATATCCGAATAAAATTGCACGACACAAGCCAACCGATGTGCCAACATTTTCAACAACTTCTCTTATGGTAATTTGACGATTTTTCAAAACAATTTTCTTCACAGCTTTGACGTTTTCAGCTGGTTGATGAGCTGGGGCGTTTAAGGCGAGGCTCGTCATTGGCATCTTCTTGGGCATCTTCGAAGAGCTTTTACCATTTGTAAACATTTTTTTACTTAGAGCAGACTCATCGTTTGCTACTGTCGACATTTTAAGTGTATTAGAGCATTTGATTCTATTTTTTACACAAAATTTAATACAAAGTCTTTTCTCCATATTTTTTACACTAATTGAAAATCGCCGAAAACTCCTCGGAAAACCCTTCTAACCTTTCTATCTATCAAAAACAAACTATACTATATACTTGAAACTGTGAACATATGTTTGGACATGTGTACCAACAGAGTAAAAAAAAAAAAACAATGTAATAATCGAATGAACGTTGCCCGAGAAATTTCAAAAGTCACCTTACATCTTGAACACATTTCGTATTTCCGTATTTCGAGGAAACTCTTTCAAAATTTTTCTTCATTGCGCAGCAAATTGAATTCTTATTTTTAGAGTGATTTACCTTTGCAATTATTTTGTGATAATAGCCGTGAGTAAATCTATTTTCATCACTAACTTTAAAATCGAAAAATAAAATTCATAAATACAAACAGGTTTCCATTTCCAAAAGAACCATGAATAATAACAATCACTCGAAGCCACTTCAAAGTTAAAGAACGAACAAAATTAAAAGCAAAAATATAAACAAATAAATATTTAATGTTTTATTTCATATTAGTTTTCCAAGTATTGGACAATTGAGCAGATAATAAATTATTCCAATATTAATGAGAATAAATTTTCGAAAATTGCCGTCAATCAGACGTAGTATACGTTTGAAGTGAATTTTACAATAATAAAAAGTCAACTTGTATCGTTTTTTTATATTCTTTGTTTTCGTGGTAAGTTTTTCGAATGTATTCATGTATATGGTAGTTACTGACTGCCATAAAATAAGTAATTATCGTTTATCACTGGATTTTGCTGTCAGCTGTGGACAGTTTCCGATTTTCTGTGATGCAAATAAATTTTTATCTGCGAGCGAAAAAAATAAAAAACAAGAGGAGAATACAAGAATGGACAAATAAACCAAACGGAATAATATGTGACAAGGAATGTATGTAGGTATCCTGACAAAACAAGAATATTGATTATGCCGCGTTGCAGACTATGTAGTGAAATGAACGTTGAACGAGCCAAAGGCGTTTTCCTTTTACAGATGATTAAATTTTCATGAATTATCAGATGTAAATGTAAAATCGTTAGCTATTTTTAAAAAAATAAATTTTGACTTGTGAAACAATGTTTTTATTTAAACTTGTAAATTATTGGTAAAACGTCTACAAAAGGATTTTCCATCAACGATACCATTATACCGTCAAGTTTAGTCAAAGCATCATGATTTAGTACTGACTAAATCACAAAACAATAGGCTTGCTTCAAAATACTTATCGTGTTACAACATACATGCGAGTATAAGATCTAGCCAGCTTTTGTATGTCTAGGCTTTGCGACATACTCATACACATTTTTATTTTTTGTAAGCAAATTATCTTTCTAATTAAAAAAATTATGTTATTTTCTAAATGAGATTGTGCGGAGGAATATAGCCTTAATGTCTTCTTTTGAAGGCAAAGCAAGGCACGGCGGCAAAATCCACCTCTAAGAAAACTCCGAAACGCAATAGCAACGAAACCTATAAAGATGCAAGGCGGTCCACTTCTGAGAATAAAGGAGGTTTTCAGTCTACTGAAGCAGACGCACGATTTCCTCTGGATACTGTGCCTGTACGGGGAAATGAGGAATGTGTTGATGCGTCTTGAATTTCACAGGAACAAAAAATCGTTTATATTGGGTCATATAAAAAGTCCTTGCGGTTTTTTGTCACTAGATGGTGTTGGTGTCCATTTATCTGGAAACATTAATCTTATTGTGGCAAACAAACACGTGTTTGAAAGGTGACTTGTCAGGCTACATTTTTTGTGAAGGCAGCTGTGTAATTCGTTGCTCTTAAAACTTAAAAGTTATATACATGCCGAAAAATTTGTGATGTTTACGATAAGAATGCTGTGAGTGTACGCCAGAGTGATTTGTTCGATTCTATTCCGGAAATTTCGATGTAAAAGATACACCTCACACTGGTCGGCCTGTCATTGAAAAAGTGGAAGCAATTGATGGAGCAAGACCGGCACGAAAGCTGTGTGGAGATAGCTGAGGCACTAAACATCAAACATATGACGGTTTGGAATCATCTAAAACGAGCAGGCTTCTCAAAGAAGCTCGATGTTTGGGTGCCACATGAGTTAACGCAAAAAAATTTAATTGACCATAAAACCAACGTAACGAAATGGAATTATTTTTGAAGCGATTCATTACGGTCAAAGACCGGTGACCGACCACAAACGCCTGGATTGACGGCATATAAGGTTATGTTGAGTGCTTGGTGAGATTGGAAGGGAATTGTCTATTATAAGCTGCTAAAACATGGCAAAACGGTCAATTCTATCCTCTACTGTGTACAACTTGACCGTTTGAATGAAGCTATCAAGAAAGAGAACCAGAATTGGTCAACCGAAAGGGAGTTGTCTACCATCATGACATTTCTGAAGACCCGAAACAGATTGACGGAACTTGGTTGGGAAGCTTTGATACATCCACCGTATAGCCCGACCATTGCACCCTCTGATTACCATTTGTTTCGGTCTTTGCAAAACTCTTTTAATAGTAACAAATTGGCTGACCAAAGAGACGCTGAAAATCACTTGTCAAAGTTTTTCGCTAATAAAAAACAGAAGTTCTACACCGATGGAATTTTGAAGCTACCCGGAAATAGGATTGAAATTGATTTTGAATAAAGGAATTTTTTTTTTTCAAAAATGTACGGTATATGACGGTATATGACTCGATAATTTAGAAATTTCCTTGAGTGATCAAGACCATCTAGATCTCTACAATATTTAACTGTGCATAATTCCTGTTTTAGGTTGTTATAATAAGACCCAAAGCATGAGCAGTGTTGTATAAATGGACTTTCTGCACCTTTATTGGCTTAAAGGACCGCCTTTTCATTAACATTGTACCCATACTAGTGAAACTTTGTTCAGGATATGGAGTATTTTATAGCTCTGTAGAAGGTTGTGTGATGAATACGAGTAAAACTTTAGTTTATTGAGTACTGATTGGGTATCAAAATAAATAAAAATTACCAAGCTTATTCTGATTTTTTCATGTCTTTACATAAAAGAATGCATGCAACTTCTAATAAGGCTGATAATTTCGCTTGAAAGTTTGTGTCAATCTAACTTAGTGCAAATGAGAGATGGAGTCGAAGTCTATCTATGTTCTATTTTTTTTTAGTTACCAATGAGGTAACCTGTTTGAAATGTTTTACGCAATGCAAGTCGAGTGTGTGTATGGCCACTTTCCTTTAAATTGCTGCATGGAACGGAGTTAAGTATAATAACGCCTCTAAATTCTGTGCTGCTTTCAAAAACAAGTCGGAAAAATTTGTGTCTTTTTTTGTTGGGAATGGAATAATTGTTGTATTTTTGGGATAAGTTGAGATTCTCTATTCTTAGCACAAATTCAGATAATTGTCAGCGCATCTTGCATATCCCAGATGGTAATAGCGTGGTTGCTCCTAATGCTAACAGAAATATTATCTGGATATCCTATGGCTTTATATCATTTGAATATTAGCCTGAGGCCATATACTAGTACGAACAGAGTCTCAGGACTCCAACCTGAGAACAGACCCTTTCAATAGTGATATTCAGTTCCTCATGGCCTAGATTTCCTTACCTTTACTATCCTTAGGTGTACTATGTTGCTAATTCACTTTGTAATCTTTGGATCTGCATCTCTCCTAGGGATGGTTTTTTCCATCGATCTAACGTTCGTATTGTCAGAAGGACCTTCAATATCCAATGTGCTGTTAGAGCCTAATACCATTCCTATGTCTTAAGACAGTGAGTACATATATAGTAGTACTGATTTTTCTTTTTTGGTATGCAAAACTGTGAAGTGAAGTTCCACATTAAATGAGAGCAAGTATAAAGCACAATTGATATTCGCAATCATTGTCAGACCATAATCAAAGGCGAGAACCAGTCATACGCTAGAGAACCCCACTAGATAAATTGTACACTTTAACATGTAAAAAAAAGTTTAGGATAGAAAGTCGTCCAAAATATATTATGGCACAGTAGTTGAAAATGTCATTAGAAGTCTGTGTTCGATCCCCAAATCATGTACCCAAAAACAGGAACAAACAAACTTTCGAATGAAAAAATTGATGTCTATAAGAAAGACCCTCGTTCCTCTCACCCATCAGAGGTGCGCGAAACTTAAGATCTCTAGACTGTCGGCAAAATGATATTACAAACAAAACAGTGATGCTGTTGATTTTTATTGTCATAAAGATTCCGTAAGACTCACACACAAGAACACTTCTGTATTAATAGAATTTATTTTAAAAATTGGTCCTTAATTCGTAAAACGTATGTATAAAATACAGATGATGCAAGAAGTAAAGTCATGAAATCATGATCAACAATGGTAGTTCGCGGTACATATGTAATGTATTTGCTGCAGATTGACCCACTGCAAACAATTCATACCTTGGAATCCAAGGCGTTCTTCGTTATATAGAGCCCTAAATGCTCACAAAAGTGGCCCAAAATTGGACGAATAGAATGGACTTCATTAAAAACACCTGAGGAGGCCATATGCTTAAAGTCATGTTTAAAAATAATGCCATCAACCACTCAAATTGGCTCTTAAAAGAACACTTTTAATAAAGCCAGGAGTCTCGTCCAAATGGATAAGGTATTTACGTAAATGGACTTAGGATAGTTTATGGTATGAAAATGAATCCATGAAATGTATTCAAGTCTTGAATCTCTTAAAAAAAGAATAAAAAAAGTATTACTCTTATCGACATTAACAACCAATTAGTCAGGCAAGAAAAAAAAAATTTGTAGAACCTTAAGAACGAATCTCCAAACAAGATATAATAGATAAAATCTTCTTTTAGAGATGATCAGTTTTAAAATATGATGATACCTTGTTTTGTTCATTACTTTAGTATTTTAACTAGGTTGTTGCGCCCTGTATTAGGTTAGATAAGGTTGCAGATGCAGGCTCACTTAGAACAGAAAAGTAATCGCTGTAACGTCAATCCATTTTCTCGAATTATGCTATTCTGTTTTAAAAGACAAGTTACCTATGTACGATGGCGGTCCCAGAAGTACCCAGAAGTAAAACAATTATTTATTTTTCAACGTAATGGCAACAAAGAGCTGAAAGCTCTGTACACTTTTCCCAGCGATGTTCAAAAAGTTCGATACCCTTATTATAATAAAAACTGCCTTGCTCCTCAAAATAGCCATTAACTACCGACATCACTTCTTCATCGTTGGAAAATCTTTGACCACTGAGAGATTTTTTCAAGTTTGGGAACAAAAAATAATCCGAGGGGGCTAAACCTGGCGAATATGGGTGCATGAGGTAGCAATTTAAACTTTAATTCATTAATTTTGCCATTGCTTGATTTCTTCGCTCAAATGTTGCAATAAGTTTACATGATACTGGCCGTTGATAGTTTTTCCATTTTCAAGATATTCAATGAAAATTATCAGACGCGCATCCCAAAAAATCGACGCCATGACCTTGCCTGCAGATGAAACGGTCTTTGCCTTCTTTGGAGCTAGTTCTCCCTCTTAAATCCACTGTTTTGATTGTTCCTTTGTCTCGGGTGTAAAGTGATAGACCCGTGTTTCATCCATTGTTATGAAACCGCGCAAAAATTCTGCTTTGTTGCTGTGAAACTTCGCTAAGCACTCAATTGAAACATCTTCACGACACTGTTTTTGCCCGAGTGTGAGCAAACGCGGCACCCATCTTGCACACAGTTTTCTCATATCCGAATTTTTAAGTAATATGCGAAGTACTGCACTTTTTAAAATGCCTACAATGTCTGCTAGCTCGCGCACTTTCAGTTGACGATCATCCAGTACCGCTTTGTGTATTTTCTTTAGCATTTCTGGAGTCGTCACCTCATTTGGTTGTCTTGGCAGCTCGTACGGCCTCGATTAAACTCAGCAAACCAAAGTTTTACTATTGTAAACGAAGGAGCATACCCACCCAGAGTAGAATCCAGTTCAGCTTTTATATTGGTTGGGCTGAGGCCTTTCAAATAAAAGTATTGTATCACATAACGATGACCAATTTTCTCTATTTTCACAAATTCACTGACAACGTTCACTATTGATGGCTGTCAAACAAATACTAAACAACGTGGCGCTTTCCAACTTGAAATGTATGCTTTATAGACTGCGTACTTTCCAATACAGTGAGGGTCAGGGGTACTTCTGAGACCGCCCTATATACAGTTTTCAATCTTATTTTAATAATTTTTTTTTTATACAAAGCACTCAGCCAAAGAACTAATCCATTGTACTATTTGTAGGTTCATTTTAATTGAATCTTTCAGTCTTTCAAAGAAAGATAATTAATCATTTCGTTGACAAAGTGGCTACAAAAGTAGCACCCACCACGTCAATGCCGAGTAACCTGTAGCCTGATGCAAGCGTAAGCCATAAATTCACATAAGTAGTATCCCGCGGTGTCGTCATCACTTTCGCAGCAAGCATTGCACAATTTTGTATCACTTATACCCAGCACACTTAAGTGCCCCGTCAAGACGCCAGTAAGCAACTTGCAGTCTTTCCCACTTAGGGACAGCTGGATCGCCGATGAATACTTAGAGACGTCGGGAAGTATTTAATTGGTTTGTCTGCAACCTACGAAATCAATCAATCTGCAGTTGTTCTCATATTAAACCCAACTGTCATTAAAAACCTTAACCGAGGACGGAGGTAAGCCCAACGTAGGTTCATGTCCTGAAAAAATCTCCATTCTGAGCTTTGCCTGGCAAGTTTTTCGGCGGTTCTATTTTCCGTGGTCCCACTGTGACCTAAAACTTAAACAAGACTCTGTGATTTTAGCCTTCCGACTGCGTTCATTGATGTTATGCATTCTTAAACTTGCTTGAGTATCTGAAGAGGATTTAGCAAGGCTCTAGGCGCAGCTTGGCTATCGCTACAGATGCAAATGATTCCTCCTTCAGCGGACCTTCACAATAAATTTCGCAACCATAAGGATTGCGTATATCTCCACTTGAAAGACAGACTCTAGATTTCCTAACGAGGAGTGAAATCTAATGTTGTCGTCCTCCAGTAACGTCCTCCAGCGACTTTGTAATTTTTTTCGCCGGAAGAGACCCGGTGTCATTGCATCAGATATGTTATCTGTTTAGAGTCATAAGACAGTCGGCGCACTAGGTCATCAAAGCTCCAGTCCGTGTTGTATAAAAGACACTTCTTTTTAAATGAAAGAATGCATTGCCCATAATAAGAATATCGAGGAGTGTTAGGACAGGCACGCTAGGAAAACACCCAAACAGCAAAAACGTATTTTCTTGAGATCATATTCTACCAGACAACCGACACATAGGATACAATTGACCTTATTATAGCCGTGCAGATCCAGAGGACCCTTCTCGGTGACAGGTCCCATGTCTGGTCAATGGCTTCTTTGCACTGCCAGAAATGCGATAGCGCCTTGGAGGCACATGTTTAGTATATAGAAGTTTGTTATCCAGCATGATATCCAAATACCAAATACTTTCTTTGAAGAATTGTATGGTGATGCCTTTAAGCACTAGATGAATCCTTCTTATAGTAAATAGTGCACCAATCGTTAAACACTATCCAACAAGAAAGTGCAAATACAATATTTTCTTATGCTGGTGCAAAGATGTCAGAACTATTGAGTGCGTTGAGCAACATGTACCATAGCAGTGGAGACAGAACGTCACTGTGCGGACAACATTTGGTTACGCTCGCAATCACATGTTGGCCACAGTTAGCATCCCTAATCAGTGTCCTAAACACAAAACCAGTGATTTATCTACGCCGCACAGTGGACCGTTTCATACATGCTAGACGTAAAAAATTCTTAAATTTGAGTGAACGCTTTTATTTTCGATTATTTTACATACAATTCATATAGAACAACATTTTTTTGCTGAAAACATTGAATTTTGCTATCCGAAGTTAAAATAAAAATAAAAAACACTTTTGCTTATGACAGAATTACCAAAAAGTAGAAGAAGCGATTTCTCGATACTGCATGCATCTGAAGTTTTGGCATCTGAGTCCTCATCTTCTTGATTTGTTTGTTGTCTTCTGTTTCCAACCAGTTTAGGTTCAGCTAAAAATTGTGTGATGTCTGATGGTATTGAACTTACATTTTTGAAAGGTTTTTCTCAAAAAAAAAATCTATTATCGGATCAGAGGTTATCAAAAGCATATTTAAAAGGTCTCGGTTAGTATTTAGTCTTGAAGTTTTTCTGGTATGATACATTCGAAAACGTCTGCAGTCTTTGTTTCGAGCCTTTTGACTTTCTTCGGATAATTGTCCTATCGGAAGTATGCATTGTTTAATTACTTCGAAAGAATGACAAAGCAATTTATGTATGCTGATGGCATAGAATACCATCATCGTAGCCCGATGATATACATCTTAAAATGATATAAAACCGTTTTAATACAATATATTCGCATCAATTCCTGTTATTTCAGCGCTTTTTACATGATTTTTGAAAAACCACCTGGCAGTATTGCCATCATTTGTGTTTCCGAAACCCGGTTTCGGTTTGTCTACAATAAGACCCATTTCAGTTTTGAAACGAAATTGAATATTTTTTTTTTTCGCCTCGTCTTTTTCATTTTTTATAGCCCATTTTTGTATGTCAAATCTATATGCTATATGTAAAAAACACTTTAATTCAAGCATGCAAGCTTGACAAACCATATTCATAAAATTCTGTTTTTGGAACTCTGTTAATCATTAGTTGATTCATCTCACTTGGTTTGGCTCCACAAATATAACACGATTGAGTTGACTGGTTGGATGTAAGAAAGTTAGCAACTTTACCGTCTATCGTCGTAAAAACAAATTTAAAAATAATTTTGACATTTTTGCCACCAACCGAGAATTCGACCTCTTCGATATTTGCAATCTGATTCCGAACTGCGTTAAATTCTCTAAGCGCCATATTTTCTGTTTCTTTTGCAAACATAAATTTAATTGGACGGCATAAACGTGTGGATGAAGGATGGGGATTTTGCCATATAATCTCTGTCGGATCCGAAACCAATCTAAACTGAATAGGAACAAATGAAATAAGGAAAAACATTAGTCTGAATTCGCTTGGTTTTCAAAAGCTTGCTTGTAGTTGCTATGAGTTGAGCTAACATCACCTCTCCATTTACAAATAAAAAGAATTGACGATCCGTCTGCTATGTTTTGGGATACAACTCTCTCTTGCACTAATAACAAACGCTTAGCTGTGTGGTAAACTATGTCTTTTAAATTTATGTAGGCACTCGATTCATTGACACATATTGCATTTTCGTAAACTGAGGGATATAATGCATGACCTCTTTCGATCGATTGTTTTCTTAAAGTTTTGTATGTATGACGCGTAAGTTTTGTGTCTATATACAAAGCAAGGGTCTCGTCATTACTGCAGGATCGAACTTTATCTAACTTCCTTTGACTAATTTTATGCAGCTTGAGGATGCTCTGTTACTTCTTTTATAACATCCGCAACTATACGTTTTCCACTTGCATGTTTTGAAGGAGATCTTGATTCGAGGAGATCGCGAACCTTGACGCGTTTAGAGTGATTAACACTATCCTCAAAACTTTTTCTTGGCCTTCCACGCTTAGAAGTATGCGCAGATTCTTCATTTTCACTATCAAAACTATTTGCTTTACGTTCTAGCTTAGAATAAAATCATTGCCATTCAACAAATCTTCATATTTCAAAAGAAACCTTTCTTTTCTCAAGCCGGCTGCTTTCCATTTCTTATCGAAATTTACTGACATCAGTCGAATTTTATTTTTTATTTGCTTGGAAAGCTCGCAATTTTCTTCAGAAATATTTTCATTGGAACACCAAATTCCAAAATACTCCATTCGCGGAATTCCATACTCTATTAGTTAAAGGGAAGAAAATCAAGTTTTGCAAATTTGTGCGAAGCAAAAATGACACATATTCTTTAACTAGAAACGATACACTTTACAAAAATATATAACTCATCTGGATACATTGACAACCTCATATTTAGATTATCTAAAAAAAAAAAAAAAACAAAATCTTTCAATTTTACACCACAAAATACGACTTGCTTTTGAAGCTTATTAACAAAACAATTAAACGAGGCACAACAAATCAAAAATGGATAAATAAAAGAGAATATACCGACTAATAATGAGTCGCAGTTGACTTTTTTACGTCTAGTATGTATGAAACGGTCCAGTGTGCGCCGTGTTGGTCGGCTGAGTTACACATGCCCAGGATGTATTTCTTGTTGTCGAGTGCGTCTTCAATTCTGCAACTAGATTCAACGCACTCTCGCAAGATCTTCTGTGTCGGTAAGCGTGTTGGTGCGCAGAAGGAGGATGCATTTGCAAGACAGTCTTGCGCACATAGATCTCGACTACTCTGTCCATGCTTTTCAACATGAATGAAGTCAGACTTATAGGTATGAAGCTCTTGGTGAGTGTGTAATTCCCTTTTCCGATTTTCGGTACAAAAGCGACTGTCACTGTTCGCCAGGTTTTCGGTATGTATGCCAGTGCGAGGCTGGCAGGGAAGATTCTCTTTATATTTACCAGTAGCTGACCTATAACTTTTTATAGCGTAACCGAGTATATGGCATTGGTTCCAGGCGACGTGAAGCCATCAAGCAACAGCATGTTAAATGGCCGTTATGTTGTTTTATTCAGCTCACTAGTAGCTAGTGAGGAGCCTATAGAAGCGTACTGTTGAAGAGATTTAGACTTTTATATATATTTACGTAAAATGCAAATAAGATTCAATGGTTTTAATTCGAAGTACCTTCAAAATTTACGTCGGTTTTAGACAGTAGAAGAATTTGTTTTTTTTTTTTATAATACCGCGCGCGCACCAAGGGGATATGAATACCCTTTTACTGGCTTTTTCTACAGGGCGCGGGCGGGTGGTGTAGTAGTTCGAAACTCAGGTGTATTAGGTTTCGATATTTTTCCCAGAGGTGGTTGTCAAACTGAACGGGACAAGCTAGTACATCCTCCTCAACCAATGGGTCTTAAGTACGTGTTAGTTGTTAGTTTGTTACATTTAGCCCAGCCAGCAACCACTCCAACATCAGTGTTTCATATAACTATGAAAAGACTTTTTGACGGAATTGCCTGGCACGGGATTCGAACCCGCGACCCTCTTCTTGAGGAGTCTATGCATATACCACTACACCACGGCCACCCCCTGTCGTTAAAAAGCAGAGATGTCGCAGAATTTGAACTTTCCATGTAAGACTTGGTCTTTACCAGACTTTTTACTCTTGATTGATCGTTTGCAATAAACCCACATATATAATATACCATATACCGCCAGATTTAGTCCGACTAGTTAAGTGGCTTTTAAAAAGGTTAAATGATTCACTTTACACTTACTTTTCACAAATCCCTTTTGCACCAATGGCATAGGCTTTCAGTTTTTGTATCTGAAGTCAAAATGAACTTATCATGGGACATTGTTTCCCTTTGCTTTTTAATCACTACATAAATGCAGACGTCCCAAAGTCTTTACTTAAGTTCAGATCAATATTTGAGCAAGTTCCATTTTCTGAATTAATTGAGCTTAAATAAAAGGAATGTAGAAACTTACCTATAGACCTTCTGACACACATCCGTACGAGCACCTTTTACAAATCCCTGGTGCTTCACTAAAATCAACTTTCATTCATAATTGACATGTCCCTGTTTCCATCCCTTGTTCTGTTTATACCACTTTTTAATCTTTGGAAATTTTAAATTTACCCTTAAAGTTACTTAGCTACCTGGGAGCTAAGTAGACTGAAACTATTCAAGGTAAATGTTAACAAAAAAAAAGTTCAAGTATCATCCAACCTATCCCGTTTCTAGGTATTAACAAGGTGGTAAAAAAATTTGCAAAATTTTCAGTTTTATTTCCAGCCCGTACTTCATCAGTCCGTCTCATAACTTTCTGCTAAATGATAACGACAACCAACGGCGCGGCCGCGGTATCTGTGATTGTGCGATTTCTAGTGATGGTACCGACTAAGGGTTGGGGATTGAGTATCGTTCTAACACTTTGAACTTGAAGGGCGAAGAATGCAGTTTGTTGTAATGCAATGTGTATGTGGTAGATATGCTTTTAGAAAAATGAGAAATTTCTCACCACAAATATAGAGCTCCCCCTAGCTATCTCCTCCTATGTTCATCAATCTGTGTTTGGTATACCATACACATGAGGCTTGAGGTCCAAAGTAGAACATTCACAGTGGTTTTACTCGTACTACTTACTGAAAATGGATGTGGTACTCACCCTAAAAATGAAATGGTGTATGTAGTTTTTTTTTTTTATTTAAGTTTTTTGTATTATTCTCTCTATTCCATAGGGTACGAGTATATTAACTTTAGAACAAAGTATTTGTTGTTTGTGAAATCGAAAAAAACGGTATTACCCACTAAAGTGCCGTATATACCTTGACTAAACGACACTGAAAGTTGTATTTTTCTGGTTGACGTTTTGAAAGTCTTTTATTCATTTTAATGGTTCCAAACTGGGTATAACATCAACATATAGTATGTATCTTGGAGCACAGTTAAAAAAAAAAAAAAACTACGGCGGTGTAAAATCTTTCCAAAAGAATACAATGTTTTCAGCATGTTCCTTTTTTTTTTTTTTTTTGTTTTGTTTCTAAACTTTCATCCGTGGATACGTTTGTTGTGCTTTTTGTACGAAAGTGAAAATGTCTTTGACTTTTTTGAAATACGAGTACGAACATCCACTCATGTTTATATGAAAATGAGGGTCAGAATGAGCGAAAAAATTTAGAAAGTTTTATGACTTTTTCAAGGAATGGATTGTAAAATGTTAAAAATCGTAAAACCACACTGACGAAGGACTACAACGGATGATATTTTACTCAACGAAATTGACAAGTAGTCGGGCTCAACATGTGATACTTTTGGCAACTGAAATATAAGTTGAGCAGAACATTTATTCCTGATAATAAAATAAATAAAAAGGTGAGAAAGGAATACTTGCAAAATCGATATCATTTTGAATAATTGGAAATGAGTTTTTCCTTAAACCAAAGGAAATTCGGAAATACCATATTTTGTTGAAGCACATAGTTCTTCTGTCATCATAAGTGTTGTCCAGTGTTTTAGATAAAGTGTCACTATAATTTTCGGTTTAAAGTTTCCATATCGATGTTACTGTTTGTCGAAAAAGCCACGTTTTACAAACAAATAGCAGAGTTATATGTTCTCACACTGTACCTGACCGCTGAGTAGATTAATGATGTATTGCAATATTTTCCCGAAAAAATCATCCTGCTGCTCTTAATTGGAAAGAATCTCTATTATATGGGAAGCCTATGGAAGCAGGTCACATTGAGTAAGAATTTTTGATTCTTGTGACTCAAAAAAAAAAAAAAAAAAAACTACTATAAACGTACACTTTGTCTATTAAAATAATATCAATTTGGTTGCCTCAATTTTGATTAGAACACAGTCGAGTGGTCTTGATAAGTTGAGTTAATATTCTGCTTCTTCTTAAGGAGACATCACTGACGTCCACTTGAGCTCGAAATAGCTCTTTATTAATCCTTCATCTCCTGCTGACTTTATGGTATTTACCTTCTTGAGGATGATGGAACCTATCCTATTGGAAACCTTTTATGGTCAGAGGTCGTCATAAAAACTCAGGGTGCTTAGATTTTATATTCTTATGAATGTACGACTTGTATGAATGTATAGGGGTTGCTTTGCCTAGCTCAAGTGGTAGTGTATTGGCTTCCAACTCGACCGGTTCGGCATTTAAACTCCAACCACGACCAAGATATTTTTTTTTTTCAGGCAAATAAAATCATGTGGAGATGAGTGGTAACGTGGAATACAACATTAAGTCCAATTAAATGTTGGATGCTACCTATGAAATGAGATCAAACATCCTTATTGTCCTTCTTCTCTCCTTGTCAAATTTTATTAAAAAAAAAAAACTTGAAAGGTTAGGCCACTCTAAAGGCCGTAAAAATAGGCTTTTTGTGATTTTTTTTTTTCAGGAAAGAGACAATAAGCTACATATGATTGACTGTAGCCATAATTTTATAAAAAAATTTATTTAAAAATTGGGAGTGCCTACGGCCTTACCAGCAGCTCCTATAAATTTAGAATTATGATAATTCACTAAAAATTTTTTTTTTTATTGTACATGGCATTAGCAAGAGAAGAACATAGGATTTTTTTGATATATTCGCAGAAACAACGCCAGAAAATTGTTAATAACAAATGAACTATGTCATATAAAAAAAAAATCCTACGTACTTATTAAGATAATATATTTTTAAAGATCTTGTTAAAAGTGGAAGTGAATTGATTGAAAATTGTTTAAGTTATGGGTGCGGTCAACTTGAGATAAACGTATGTAAAATTTTAAGTTATAAAAAGTCATTCCTGGCGGCCTTGTACTCTGAGGACCCTTAGAAAGCAATAAAAAAAAATAGATTTTTTAAAAATCATAGAGTGGCTTAATCCCTTAATACGTGCTCCTGCACGTACTCTTGAGTTTTAAGTTTTATTTTTTTTTAAAAAAACAAGATTACGTACCTATATTTGCTTACTTGATAAGGGATGCTGAAATATCTGACCATAGATTTTGTGATGGTGGTGTTTTCTATGAAAAATTTTGTGTTTGGTTTAATGACTTTATTAGGTGAATTCACTTACAACTCGAGTTAATGAGCAATCAAAGAATAGAGACCAGTTGAAGTGTATATTTAGAGGCATATACATCTATGTAATCTTAATATTGAATGTTGCGGCATGTAGGTGTGTATCCAAGTGCAGATAGCTACTTATATAGTACATCAACGATAGGATAAACTTGGTTTGAGAAGAGCTGGGGATCGTTCTGTCAGCCTAAGCAAAGACTTTGCTGTACTTGTTACAATTTTGGTCTGTCCAATTCAAATGGAATTTAATTAAAATCCAATAGGTTGTCAGAAGACCGACTCTACTTACCCTAAACTTTGATTTATGGCGTATACGCCCTTTTTGATAAACAGCAGTACGATGCTTTGTTTTGTCTTTGGAATATGAGCAAATATAAAGGCTATATCTTGTCGGATTTTGGATGATGGTCTTAGACTTCAGTGTTAATTCCACAAAAAATCCGATAGTTTTATGTGCAACCTTTAATGACACCAAATCCCAAAATTTTCTTCAAAACCGGATTAAAACTTTTGAGTAGTAGCAGCGTTCGGAAAATATCCATGTGTGAGTTGCAGATGTTGCTATGTAGTTTCGGTGTAGTGATTCAATGTTAAAAGGTCTGTATCCGAGGCCCAAGATTCTCTCAAATCTCATATGGGATGTGGGGAATTTATTCAGATGACATGATTTCATTTTGTTGGTTACTATTAAATATTATCATCAGGATGTAACATTATATATTAACCGGGGCACTAATTACGCACTAAAAATTGATAAAGTTCCAAAGTCGAAGTTTTTTCTATTGCCTTGCATCTTGATAGATCTGAAGGCTTTCCGTGTCAGAGAGCTGATTGTCAGTAACTTACCACATCTTAGTCATTTTAATGTTTGGCTTTTTGACAATAACCAAGAGCATTGTTGGGCGAATTATGATGTCATGCCAAGGCAAATGCAAAAAAAGATCAATTATTCCTTTCTTTTAGTTGTCGAAACTTCGACTTTATTCATTCACAGCTAAATTAGAACTAGATTTGTATTTTATTATTTTCTAAATTATAAAATCAGTTGATTTGCAGAATTGATTCCAAGAACTGACGTAAGAATATTTATTTACCTTGTGCCGGAAACTGGGCAGACGCTGTGTAACACATGGGCTGAAAAGTCCGTACCGATTTATAGTAAAACACAAAATTTTTGCAAAATTTAACTTTATTTATCAATATGGTTGCCTTCGAGGGCGATACACTGATTGAAACGATGTTTCAATCTTTCGATACCAGTTTTCTAGTACAATTTCGGTTTAGCCTCAAAATAGGCCTCTGTTTCGGCGATTACTTCTTCATCGGTCTTAAATCTTCTTCCAACGAGCATTCTTTTGAGGTCTGCGAACAGGAAATAGTCGCTGGGGGCCAAATCTGGAGAATACGGTGGGTTGGGAAACAATTCGTAGCCGAATTCATTCAATTTTGGCATCGTTTTCATCGACTTGTGAAACTGTGCATTGTCTTGATGAAACAGCACTTTCTTTTTCTTCAAATGCGGCCGTTTTTCTGCGATTTCGTCCTTCAAACGCTCCAACAACGCAATGTAATTGTTGCTGTTGATAGTCTGCCCCTTTTGAGAATAGTCGATGAAAATTATTCCATGTGTATCCCAAAAACGGATGCCATAATCTTACCAGCCGACTGTTGACTTTTTGGTCGTTTTAGACGAGGTTTGTCGCCTGCTCGCCAATCAGCTGACTGCTGAATTTACTCTGGTGTGAAGTGATGGAGCCAAGTTTCATCCATTGTCACATACCGACGCAAAAATTCGGATTTATTGCGGTTGAACAGCTTTAAACACTTCTCTGAATCATCAACACGTTGTTGTTTTTGGTCGACTGTGAGCAAACGCGGCACCCACTTTGAACAGATCTTTCGCATGTCCAAATATTCGTGTATGATATATCCAACACTCTCTTTTGATATCTTCAAAGCCTCAGCTATCTCGATCAACTTCACTTTACGGTCATTCGTAATCATTTTGTGGACTTTTTTGATGTTTTCATCTGAAACAGCCTCTTTTGGATGTCCACTGCGTGCATCTTCTTCGGTGCTTGTATGACCACTTTTAAATTTTTCAATCCACTTGCGAATAGTTCGTACGGCTGGTGCAGAGTCCGGGTAGCACTTATCAAGCCTTTTTTTTGCATCGGCTACATTTTTTCCCATCAAAAAGCAATGATAAATCAACACACGAAATTGCTTTGAAACCATTTTTTTTCACAATAACAAAAGTTGCTTCACTCACAACTCTATATCTCGAGAACTAATCGCCCGACAGCTGTCAAATTTGTAAACGTATCTTTTGAAGGTTGGTACTAACTGAAAATGGTATGGATTTAATTCAAGTGGTGCCCTCTCTTAGAAACGGACTCTTCAGCCCATGTGTTATCTCACGCTATATAACTTCAGACCCAAAGCCCTATTCTATCTCATAGTTTCTTGTTATATCGTTTTGTTTGAGCCAGTGGTATTAGGAGTCCTCCTATATAAAGAGCAAAAACTTTGTTGTACCCCTGCCATTTCTGTCTTCAAAACAAGTAAAACTATTTGTCCAGATATATCCTGTGAAGACCTGTCCGTATTATGATCTTTCAGTTTAAGTCGAACGTAAGCCGAAGTTCTAAGCATTTTTTACTTCCTCTGCGACTGAGGTAAAAAGTAAAAGAAATTATCTCATCATATTACTTAAGAAGAACCTTGATACCAAATGCGGGACGGATGGCTTTAGAAATTTATGTTTCGCCATATTAACCTGTTTCTGTAGTATTCATCACTTAAAAGGAGTGATATTCAATGGTTTTCATTATATTTAAGAATCCACTTACAACTTCATACAAAAAACAGCTTATGTGACGTTGTCTGAATTCTTACCTTTGTCTCAAAAGTCGTAGAAAAGTTCAAATAATTTCCATGCCTTCAAACAAGAACTTAAAGAGTTTCCAGAGTTCGAGAATTATCATACTTCTTTCAACAAACACGCTTGCTTTAAATATTTTATCTGTTATAGTTTCTGTTAAGCTTATTTTCTGGCACCACATCCATACCTACTAAATAACAAAAAAAAAAAAAAAAAAAAAGAAGAAAACTTAGGTACGACTAGAGATACGGATACAAATACCGAGTATCACTGAAAATCGCTGTAAACACTGAAAGTGAAACACGATGGCAATAACATTCTCCTCTTGTTTCTATTTGTTTTCCAAATGAATTCTCCAATTCCGTCTTTGCCCACTTGCCTAAGTCACCAATATTTACTCCGAATGACTACATACCCACTCCATTACTAAATGACGACATATCCTGTTGCAGAATAAAACTGTTTCTATCTCTTAACAAATGCGTATTTATCTTCTGTATCGTTTACAGCACAAGTTGACAAATACGGTCGGAAAGGGATATACTCGTATACAAAGGAGAAACAGAATAAGTTGATTCTCTTTCGTTCATACTGTCACTCTGAATTATTTTGTTACTTTAGCAACCTGACACAGTGTACTTAATTTTTAATGAATTATTCCTATTTCCTGTCCTAACTTCCGAGGTTACCACTCCTATCATATCAAATAAAAAAAAAAAAAAAAAAAAAAAAAAAAAATAACACGAAATACAACAACAGAATAATCAGCACCTACAAGAACAATTCGATTTAGGTAAGCACTAGGCCATGGATACGACGACATCCTCACAAGGAATTAAAATGAAATTGAAATAAAAAGGCAAGTAATCACCTCCTGGTATTCGCAGTCTTGAGTTTGTTTAGGGAGTATGGGATTATCATCCCCAACAGATACAAAGATACACCTATCTACGAATACTCTTTGTGTTTTTTTAAAATATTGTTTCACCGCCACTCTCTAGTGGATGGCAGGAAGAAAATAATTTTGTCAAATGGTTGTATTAAGGAGGTGGGTGAGTCAATCCAAAAGACACCTTGCTTGGTAAAGCACGTGCTTTTGGATTGAAATAATTACGCTGTTTCCTCTGTGGCAGGGAATGAATGTTGGCATAGCGTGAAAGAAATTTAATTTGAAATTACACCTGAAAGAAGCAAAATATTTGCTGTCAACAAATATTACACTGCCAACACAATTGCAGATATAGCAACAAATACAGAAAAAAAGATACACTTCCTGAGCTTATTGCCAAAAAAACACAAAAAAAAAGCGACACGTTAAGAAGGAGAGCGTTAGAAGCAGCGCTGCGAGTCGAAATAAAAATAAATTCCCCCCTTCGGCCTTACCAAAAAGTTTTTCTGCTTGCACATGTCGCTTTGCTGCTGACATTAAAATATTACGTTTACGTCGTCGTGTGGGCAAGAACTGAGAGCGTCACGAATAAATTTATCAGCAGCAATTCCTCACTAATAGATAAATGGATGACATTTTAATGCCTTGTTTAAGCATTTATTTTGGCCGGATATTTGACTTAAATGCTTAACTTGAGTTTTTTTTCCTTAAGTAGCATTTTTATTCTTACCTCCCCCTTTAACTGTACGAAGACGAATGACAAATAAAGCTTTAGCAAAAACATTTATGAGGATGATCTCACAGGTTGACATTTAATTACAAAAAAAAAAAAAAAAAATGTTTTTTTCGGGTGAGTAAAGAATTATATTACTTTACAGCAGTTATAACTGATTTCGGAGTTACAATACGAAATTAAATTTTAAACTTTTGAAGAATGAATTAGTTCGTAAATTGAAAATGGGAATGGCTAAGAGTGAAAGTCTTTATTGTGGCAAGTTTTGAATGTTGATCAAGAAGTTGGTCTTCGATTTTTATAAAGTGTTGAATTGCTCTCTCAATTTATATTTCGCCAACTTTTCTGAATGTACGAATTCAATGATCTTTGCTAGCGTTTAGAACATTTAGAACTCCAAAAGTACTTACTTGCTTATATACTTAGATGACATTACAACCCGGGATGGACCTGGATCTCAGCTATTATGTCTCCCTACTTAGCGTTAGCCGCACTAAGTTGGACGAGGTCTGATTCTACTTCTATGCACCACCTCAGTCATGAATTTGAGTCGAAAATTTTCCGAGTTGATGTCCACGCGTGTTCAAGGTGACCCACCTACCAATGCGAGATTTTCTAACGAGGTCAGCATCGCTGTGCAGTTCGTAAGGTGCCCTGGCATTTCTCCTCCAATCTCCCTCCTAAGCGCCTGAGAGTACTTTCATTCGCTTTCATCAGTTCCCAAGCTTTTGCGCGACTATAAAACGAAGAGGGATGATTAGTGTATAAAGGATACTTCAATTAGGGCCTCTCTACTCAATTGCCATCCAAGCTTAAGAAGCAGCTATTTGCATGTGAAAACTTTCTCATGATTTCCGTGCCAGTGTAATTGTTGGAGTTGATGGCGGGGTCGAGGTAAATAAAGTCCTTTACTACCCCAAAGTTGTAAAAGTCTATCTTCTTTGCTTTTCCTTGTTTTAAATAGTCGCAAAGGCTCAATTGCCAGCTCACTTTGTTCGTCCCATTATGTCAATGTAGTCTGCGTTTGCGAGTGACTGAAGAAACTATTAAAGGATGATGCCACTGGAGCTGACATGTATATTTTACACATGCCTTGCTGCAGTTCTTTTTTGACATTATAGGTCTCGGTTTCGTCATTACCGACATTGACGGAGCAGCGTGCATTCTCTATCGTTGTCGTGCAAAGTCAATTGAGCTAGACAGAGATGCTAAAAGTATACATGAATTCAACTCTATAGATGCTGTCACATGCTACTTTAAAATGATGAATAGGTGGAGTTTATCGGTTTAAAAATCTTGAGATTTTCCGAGTTCTGCCGTAATGTAAAAATTTGAGCTATGGTAGACTTTCCTGGTCTAAAGCCATGCCGATCAGACTGCTGAAGAAGTGTCTTAGGTATTCACATAATACGGCAGACAGGCCTATTTACCTGTAGTTAGTGCAGTTCAAAGCACCACCTGCTGCTTTAAGCAGTTAAGCCATCAGGTCCAGCAGCTCTGTATGTTAGAAAGCCTGTTCTCACTTTATCTTGATCGGGTGAATGGAAAGGTTGTGTATTTTCGTCTAGGTTGAATGGTTTGATTCTGCATGGCGCGGAATGTGTACTATGAGGTTTCTTTCTCCATGCTTTCAGATTTCTTTCGGGCTTTATAGCTTCTTTGTGTTTCTTTTGGTAGCACCTTTCTAAGGCTTCGATCAAGTATTTCTAGGGCTCCTTTTTTTTTTCTGAGGAGCCTATATTTTACCCATCCTTTCTGCTCATAAATCTTGAGCCAATTTTGTCCTCTTCTGCTACACCGCCTTGTTCATCAGCTATTTTTCTAAATTTGCCTATCCGCATTCATCTTCTAACTAGCGGTTTCTTTGTTGGATCCCTTTGAAACCCAGTACATCAAAGGTGGCCACTTTTATTGTTTTTTGGCAGTGATGACATTGGTGTTTTCCGTTTGATGGAATGGAATTTCGATCAGAAATTATCTCGGCGGTCATTTGATGTTTCGGCTGTTCGATATTGAGCTTACTCACAATTGTTTGCTACCACGAAATCACAACGCTGACAGAGTTCTTTGCGTCGATCGCAACATGAAAAATTTGGCTGACAGCTTGTTGATCAGCTATCAACCAGATCCCTTTATCCATATCAAGAAGTTTGAATTAAATTGCGTCGCGCACAAAATCAATAAACCTTTGTCTGTTTCCGAAAGTGATATCGTGGAGACTATTCTTTCAGACCGCATTTCAAAAGATGCTCTCCTTGGCTAGATTGCTATTCAAGTCATGAAGGATGATTTAAAGTAGATATTCTGCTATGTTTTTTAAACTCTGTCATTTCGTTAAGTTTAATTTTTTTTTGTGGGTCAATGTACTATATAGGCAATACCTTCTAGTTTATCAATCTTTTCTTTTTTTTTTTGATTTTCGCAACGGTGGAGGCCGATTCACTGTAGAAGTGGAGGACCTTTTTTTGTGACTTGGCAGATAACGAATAACTCACTGAAAATTTAATTGTTTCCTTTGAAAATTTCAGTGTATATTCGTTATTTATGTATAAGTATATCATCCAAATTTTGAAGCATTGGTTTTCGTTAAAAAAAAATTCCTAAAAATTACCTTTTTTTTCCGTTTACAGTAGGTGTGCCCCTTAAAATGGCAGAGTAATTTTTTCATTTTTTTAAATTTTGACTTGTTCTGAATTTTGTTATATTTAAAAATAAATTTTCAATTTGTTTTCAAAAAAAGTCTGTTGTTTGGTCTGCCAGGTGGACAACTATAAGTTTTTATTGAGTATTTTCTATACATTTCTGCTAGATGCAGGCCTCGGTGCAATACTAAACTAGCTTTTTGACGTTACATTCATTAAGAACTAACATCCTCCGACAATAATACATCCACATTGAAACATAGCCTCCGTATCTCCTTTAAAACTGGGATCTTCCCATAAAGTGATTAGTTTCCTTCCTTTTCTTTAGGTTACATAAGTGACACAAGAGTGGACGGTCATCTCTATATGGAGTGTAATTAAGCTTAAAAAGCTCTTCCTCAATTTAAATATGGGTCCTATTTCATTGGTGCTGTATCTATCTTGGAAGTAGTTCTTATCATATACGAGTAAGTTGTGATTTAGGCCGTAGGTTTCACGAGCCATCATGTCCAATTTAGATATTAGGTGACAGATGAAAAAGCCGCAGTAACTATTCATTACAATCGCAAGGTTTGATGTTTAGCTCACACTTTCTTCACAGCTCTAGTCACTTTTCAAACCATCCTGATCTGGTCTGTATTGCACAAAGCGCTATTATTTTTGGCACTCGGTGATTTTGCATTTTTAGCTTTTAAGGATATAATCGATCTGGAGCTTACGAGTTTTCATAAAGAGTGGAGATGAACCTGTGTCCGTCATTCTCATGTAGTTCAGTGTAGAAGTGTAAGACGAAATGCGCTTTTGATGAAATAACGTAACAAAAGGATCACACGGACCGCCCGCCCATATTTGTGATGCGTAAAACATTACAGCCCCAGCTACAAATAGGAATAGTTAATATTTGCTGCTATGAACAACGAATTTGTCATTAAGGCATTTATTTCAGACGCTGTTTTGGACTTTACTAGCTTCACTAGTTTTTTTCTATTGCAACTGCCTTCACGTTTCTTAAAAATCATGACCTTCAATTTAGAAAGATGTACAATCTACTTTCACAGAACACACTGTAGTGTTTCCGGGGTACTCGCTAGTATTAATATATCATCCGCAAATAAAAGTACTTTGAAAAGAGTTCCACCTCGCCGCCCTCATGACCATAATATCATCAATATATAACGTAAATAGTCTGAGACTTATCTCACATCTCTGTCTTACTCCTGATACTGTTTCGAACCAGTCTGACAGTTCTTCGCCATTCCAAAAAAACTGACCTTATTTCATAGCACATACTTTGTACAACACGACCAAACTTTCATGATAAGCCCATACATGATAACTTGCAAAAGAGCGCCTTTCGAACCACAGTATCAAGGAAAAAGACTTAAAGTTTCCTTTTAGACTGAATAAAACATTTCATGGTATGCTTTTTAGTATTCTGAGTTGTAGAGTATCCAACCATACTTCTCCATCTATAACGATTGTCTATCTTGTAAGATTGTGGTAAAAATTTTGTATGGCGAAATTTGTTTGTTGGTTCATATGTGCAACGGAAAGCATCTTTCCGTTTTATGTGAGACATAGTGAAAATATATTTTACTCGTTCAAGGGCTTAGTATGTTACGGAAGTGTTTTAACAGGCCACTATAGCTCAGTTTGCTATTTATTATGGTACCGACCAGCATTAAGCATCGTAGAAGATTTTCAAAACTATTATCAGTTTCGGCAAGCTAACATTTTCATCGCTAGCGACTTGTAGTGTGCTTTTTTCTTAGTTTTCGTGGCGGCTTTATATGTCGAATTGACTTTAACGTACTGATCTTGCACAACACCCTCGTTATATTTTTAAACAGCCTATGCCAAGAGAACGGAAGCTTCCTTGCCTTGCCTCTCTGGCGGAAAGAAAGAGAGGTACCGATGTAAGTTGGATTTAAATGTCTGAATGTTCCATAAGCTAGTTGTACGACTTAGGAACGAATTAAGTTATTTCAGAGTAACGTCCAAAAGTAGCCTTGAGGGTATACTGATGAGCATTCATAGCGAGACGGGTGATACGGTTGTAGATTTGAAGGGGGTTGAAATCATTGATGAAAATTAAAACATAGTGTTGGATACAGAATGGAGCCCTGGGGCACACCAGCATTAATTTTGTGAATATCAAACTTGAAAACATCCGACTTGAATTGAACATTCTGAAAGGTAATTTCTAATCCATTGAAGCAGGCATTTTTTGACATACGAGGCTGTTGCCAAACTCTGTCAAATACCAAGTGCAACTATTTTGCTCTCACTAGATTGATGTACACCTTGGTTTCATTTTTGAGTGAGACATGCTATCAAATCACCCGTGGATATGTTCCTACGAAAATCGTACTGCCGGTCATTGAGAAGTTTTCTTATTTTGATATATTTCATGCGATAACAGTTTATCAGAGTTTCCATGAACCTGGAAGGAAGGGACGTAAGTACAAATGTGCGTCAAGCAGATTGTACTTGTCCAAAGCGCTGACAAATGGAATGTCATTATAAATGAGCGTCGAGATGGAGGATGAGGCAGAATTCTTAATATTTTTAACCAACGACCAATAATTTTTACTATCTTCAGGACATTGTAGTATTTTTTGCCTCAGTTTTTCGTCGTATTGAAATTTCACACACAGAAAGAGGTTAAAGTCGTTCCTGGCTCGCTTGAATTTCTTTCGGTCTTCCTCTTTTCTTTTCGGAATCGTTTATCTAATTGTGTGGTAGATATACGTGAAATTGGCTGATATGACACAATGGTCAGACGGGCCTAGAAGGGAAAGCACATCAACAGTGTCCTTGTTAGGCTGAGAAGTTAAAAACAAATAAAGGGTGTTAGCTATGAACGTCTGGTATTCGTGTGAACTCATTCACTATCTGAGTTAAGTTGTCTCTCGCAGAAAAGATCTCCACACATCGTTCTTAGGATGTTGAGCTTCCAGAATGACAAAGCCACCCAGAATGGTGAATATATGGTAGAAATCTCCTATAATAACGATTTCTGTGTGTGTCCGACCCATTAAAGGTCGATTTCTATCCAGTTTGGGGCTTCTGTAAATACGGCAGTAGTGGAATTTTAACCACACACGCAGCATGCTCTTTTGCTGGTGGGATCAATTTATGATGATAAATTGAAAACTTATTCTCAAAATAACAAAAGTTCTTATATATACGAACCTTTCGTATAGGAAAATAATACCGAATTCGTTAAAAAAATTATAAAATTCGCTAAATAATAATGTGTTACTAAGACCACATACATTTCGTTACCTTCTCCTCTTTTGAGCAGCCGCAGTGAACCATTTGTGTATATTAATACTTGTGCCACGGAATTTGTGTCAGTCTCACGATAGCGACATTGTTTCTGCAATTCAACTCGCTTGCATTAACAATCAGAATAGAATCGGTTATTGGAGGTAGTGACAGGCACAACTTCATTTTGCTTGCGCATATGAACTTCAATGTTGTTGTTAATGACCTTAAGTTGCAGAGCTTCCACTTTGTGCTCAAGCGAGTAACATCAGTCACCCATATGTACAATAGTAGCTGTTGTTGAAGTGTGTTGCTGTTGGTTGCCAAAGTTTCTATCTCTTTAATATCTCATCGCAATGTCAATTCGCGTAGGCATATTCTTTAGATGGTCATCCAGAATTGATTTCATTGATCCTGTAATGAGATCTTTAAGATGAGATACTCTCATGTTGCCAACATTGATGTTGTTGTTCAACAATGCCCCTTTTCGATACCTGTACCGTCGGTGGTAGATTGTTGTTGTTGTTTCTTGGTAGTTCGTCGATTTGTTATGCACTTTCTATATGATTATTTAGTCAGCGTATTACTCACTCACAACATTCGTCGACTAGACGAAGTCAATCTTAAAACCTACCAACTCCCTAAACTTTGTCAACCTTGAGACTGAAAAAGACAAATTTCATTCTAGGTTTAGCGGTTAGAATAGACTTCTTCAGTCTTCATGACATATGTTTATCGCTCAACAAGGTCACCATGTAATTTTTTCATAAATTTTTTGTGCTCTCAAATATACGGGTATTGTGCGTAAAAATTATAAAGCCAGATGTAACATCCCATAAAACTGACACGTAGGCCATTGGTTCGTTTTTCGAGAGCAACTCATTACAAATCTCCACGATATGAGCATTTTTTTCAGTTGTGTTTATAGTACCAAGCAAGATTACAGCAAAAAAAAAAAAAAATGTTTTCGATGGCTTTGGCTTGTACGTAAGCTCCTTGTCCTAGCAAAACATTGAAGTTTGACATGTCTTTGAGTATTTCTCGCTTATTTGCTCGTAAGGTTCCAACTATGATCATGTATATGGCTCTATCAAAAGTAAACTTGCTAGGTTGACAGACGTAAGCCAATTATCCTGTTGTATCAAACATTCCTGTTTGAGATATGAATTTGTTTCGTTAGTTCTTTCACACAGTACGGATACATCACGCCATTGCTAAAGGCAAGTCGTAACACTCTAAGGATGTAGTATGTGATACCAAAGGTGGTAAAATCATTGAGTTGACAGATGCTTTAGATTGCTCTATTTTAAATGGAATTTGCGAGTGTGGTTCAAAAATTGAGTTTATGTTTCGGCGTGGTGTTGCTTACTCTGTTATAGAATATTTTTCTGTATCCGGAAATTGGCAAACTTGTTTGTATGACTTCAAAGTAGATATAAAAACATTTTCCGACCACATGCCGTTGAAAGTAATAATTAAAACAGCAGACAATTCAAATGAAGTACATGCCAATCAACTGAAACTTCTACTAAGACTAGTATGGTGTTAAATGAAATGGGAGAAATGTCAGATAAACTTAAAAGATCTTCTGAATTATGTTTATATTGTAGTACAACAAATGAAACGCCAGTAATCGAAATACTTATAGAGGTAATATTGGGTCTATAACTATAACGTGCGGTTTGCTAAGAGATGACGTAACTTGTATCATTCCATTGTTATTATTCCATTGGAACATGCGTTAGATAGCTACTGTCATTGAACGTTATTTCAGTATATGTTATTCGTTTGAAGCGTAAACAACAATAATTTTTTTTCACTCAAATATGTCGAACTTCGTGCCTAAAAAAGTGTTTTTGCGGGGAGTTCTTCTTCATTACTTTAATATGAAGAAAACTGCTGCCGAAAGTCATCGTATTTTGGTGGAATTTTATGGTGAACATGCGCTAGCTGAGCAAACGTGCCAAAAGTGGTTTTCACGATTTAAAAGTGGTGATTTTGGCTTGGAAGACGATTAACGTCCTGGGAACCCAAAAAAGTTTGAAGGTGAAGAACTGGAAGCATTACTCTATGAAGATTGTTGCCAAATACAAGAAGAGCTCGCAGAATCTTTGGTTGTCACTCAAGCAGCCATTTCAAAACGTTTAAAAGCAGCTGGATATATTCAAAAGCAAGGAAATTGGGTTCCACATGAACTCAAGCCGAGAGACGTCGTAAGGTGGTTTTGCATGTCCGAAATGCTGCTGGAACGCCACAAAGAAAGTCATTTTTGCATCGGATTGTTACTGGTGATGAAATATGAATCCATTACGACAACCCCTACCGCAAAAAATCATATGTGAAACCCGGCTAAATAGCCAAATTAACGGCAAAGCCGAATATCCATGGCGCGAAGGTAATGCTCTGTATTTGGTGGGATCAGATGGGTGTGCTGTATTATGAGCTGCTAAAACCGGGTGAAATCATCAATGGATAACGCTACTGAACACAGTTAATCCATTTGAAGAGAGCAGTAGCCGAAAAACTCCCGGAATATGCGACCAGACACGAGGCAATAATTTTCCATCATGACAACGCTCGGCCCCACATTGCTATTCCGGTTAAGAACTATTTGGAAAACAGTGGATGGGAAGTCTTACCCCACCCGCCTTATACGGTTCACATCAGAGCAGAATATCAAAAATTGACTTGATTCATTCTTGGCTGCCAAGCCGGCGCAGTTCTTTTGAGATGGGATCCACAAATTGGCAGAGAGATGGGAAAAAGGCATAGCTTCAGATGGGCAATACTTTGAATAATACTATTGTACATGTTTTTCTTATAAAAACCTTCAAATTTTGAAAAAAAACCGCACGAAAATAATTATATACCCAATTAAAAAGGCGGTACGCTCGACGCCTGTGATGACCCTAAAGAAAAGTAGCAAGTAACCAAAATGGTTCGACAACGAATGCATGAAAGCCAGAGACAAACTCTTTGCATCTTTATGGTAAAGATGTGCAAATAAAGAATTTAACTCCCTATGCCACGCAAAATCAATACCCTGAACCATGCTAAATTTCCAAACACATAAATGGAAAAAGAAATGTCGTTTCGTCGTGCCTACATGTTCAGTAGTTGGGAGACCATCTCAAACCCTACTTCATTGCAATCATTTATCATTAGCACACCAATATGCAGCTCATTTCCTCGTTGATGAATATTTAGATGCACCATTTACTTTAAGCGAAGTATAAAGTGTAGTTATGAACCCAAAACAGTAGAGGACCGTGTGCTTTTCGAGTTCTTTAAAATTTGTGTTGTACAACAGAGTTTATAAGCGGCCTACAGATCAATATGCCAACACCTTAAATTCAACGGATCTCGAAATATACATATATAAATTAATAATACAATTCATTAGTGACAATTAAAAAACTTTTTTAAAATATTACCTGGATAAGACAAATTTACTTTTAAAAAGTAGTGGTCCTGGCATTTGAACCATAAATTCAAACAAATCGCACATAAGATATCGCTTATTAACAAAACGTTATACATTTTTCTTTTCGTTTCAAGTGACTGCATTCTAAGTAAAAGACATTTGGAATAACAAGAATGATAAACCTGAAGGCCAGTATTGCAAAGTAAATGACGTAAAGCAAGTCTTAATTTTTTTTTTTTTTTTTTTCGAAGTTTTCGATTCGACTTATGTGTAGATAGTAGAAGAACCACAGAAAATACATAAGCATACCCAACAACAGAACGAACGATGAAACAATATAATTCCTTAATATAATAGTGATAATTGAAACCTGAATGGTTCCTTTTGATGAACCGTATTAGGGAGTTGGCTTTGGCAATAATATAATTTATATGTAGATAAAGTGTTAAATTTCCATCGAAACTCAAAAAAAGATCTTTTAATTTGTCAACAACTCATATTTGAGCGATATTTAATATAATGTGGGAATATGCTATAAAGATAACTTTTATAACTCATGCAAGCGCATTTGTTGATGTTTAACAATAAGTCGTTTAAGCAGCACCACTTAGTGAAGAAATTTAAATCTTTTTGCAATATTAAACAATCATTTATTGTTGATGTTTTGACAGAGTCAGTAATTCAGTAATGAAAAGTATGAATATAGAAGGACCTAAATGGCTGCCTTAGGGAACTCCAGAGAAAATAATGACTTTTCTTTCTGCCATGTAAATAAATTTTTAGCCACTGCAGCAACAAACCATATTAACATTATGCCGTCAGCTGTTCACTCCACTAAGTGCTTTGAAAAAATCTGTGTAGATTACAATACATTAACTTGTTTATACAGGGTTTTCCAATAGGGACTTAACAACTTTCAATTTAATTTGTGAACGCACTCTTTCACTAATAATTAAACTGTCACTGTCAGTTTATTCAGTAAACTCAAAATTTTCATCATGTTAAAGTACACTAACGAGCAAAGTCTGCAAATTTTCTACAGATATTCGGAGTCGGTGACTGCAACTTTAAGAGCGTTAACTCCAATTTTCGGTCGTAGTTTAGTGCGAAAATTTGAGTCTACATATTCGTTGTGTGATGTTGCTGTGTCAGTGAGACAACGGGTTGGTCGAAGTTTCGAAAATATTGCTGCCGTTCAGACCCGTAGCATACTATCCAAATCAGTCAATACCACGGCGTTCTCAAGAATCGGGCATCGCTTAGACCACATTATGGCGTATTTTGCGTAAGGGCTTGGTTAACACCCATACAAGATCAAGCTGACTCAAGAATTGAAGCCGATGGACCATTTGAAGCGACGTACGTTTTCCGGTCGGGTTCTGGAAAAGATGCCCCAAGATGATGAATTTCATCGCAAAATCATCTTCAGTGACGAAGCTCATTTTTGACTCAATGGTTCGCCAATAAGCAAAATATGCGTTATTGGTCGGGTGAAAACCCACATGTGCTTCATGAATCACCACTTCATCCACAAAAAATAAATGTTTGGTACGGTTTGCATGCCGGCGGCGTTATTGGGCGTGAACGATCGTCACGTTACTGTGAATGGTCAGCGTTATCGCGCCATGATCACCGATTATTTTTGGGAAAAATTGGAAAATATGGACTTGGACGACATGTGGTTTCAACAGAATGGTGCCACAAGCCACACGGCACACGCTACAATCGATTTATTGAAGAGTAAGTATGGTGAGCGTGTTATCTCAAGACATGGGCGAGTCGATTGGCCGCCTCGTTCGTGCGATTTAACGCCGGTTGACTATTTTCTGTGTACGTTAAGTCATTGGTTTATGACAACAAACCGACGATGTTGGAAGAGCTCAGGGCCAACATTGAATGCGAAGTAGGGGCAGTTTGGGTCGAAATGTGAGGCCGAGTCGTTGAAAATTGTGTCCAACGAATCAGTCGCTGCAAAAGTGCCCGCGGTGGCCATATGAACGAAGTCGAATTCCATTCATAAACGTTTTGATTGTACTTCAAGCCAATAATAAAGTTTTTGAAATATCTCAAATGGTTTGCCTTTTATTTAAAAAAAAAGTTGTCAAGTCGTTATTAGAAAACCCTATAGTTTTCTAATGAATTCATACAAAAGTTATTAAATTCCATTAAATTAGAAACAGTTGGTCAGTACTCCGAAAAGCCATGTTGGTTCTTGCTGACATGATCTTTAATAGTAAAAATAAGTTTTCCTTTGACAAGGTCATCCAAGAGTTTTAGAACGGTCGAAAGTTTAGTAATTGGTCTATAAGTTGTCCGAAGATATTACTCTAAATATAGATTTAAAGACTATGAATCTATCGTAGAGATCTTTCACTCGCCAGGAAAAAATCCATCAGTATGGGAATGGTCAAATAAATCTGATAAATTAGAACAAAGTGAGCTAGAACAATATTTTAGAACGATAGGAAAGAATTTAAATTACTTAAAGCTGTTTCAATTTTGATATGATCGTAGAATCATGATATGATATGTAGAATCGAAAGTGTTTAATATTTTCCGGGAGGTGTCTAATGTTTGTCAACTGAGTTGAGTGTGTGATGTTGACAACTCAGTTGAAAATATTACTTCCTAGCGAATTTTCGTCAACAACAAATAATGAAATATAGGGATAGTTTTTTTCAAAAACTGCGTGAAAGTCAAATCCGACTTTTTAAGGATAAAAAAAAGAGAATCTCTTGGAATGGGTAGTCTCTTATAAAAAAATATAAGGAAATTAACTGTAATTGAAATATAGAAAGCCTTAAGCTATAATATAAGCTAAAATATTGACGCAATTTTTCTTTGGGAACTAAAAAATAAAAACTAAATAAATACCAGATCGTGAACTGACTCTCAAAAAATATATGTACAAACTTACGGGAGTTTCTGATGGACCAAGAGATACAAATCCTCGGCATATGAAAAAGACGACTTAAAAGACGAACCTATTGCACAAGGAAAAATATATATGCATATGATGTATATATGTACATAATTTAGTGGTAATTTACATGTAATACTTTGCGCTAAATATAGTGTGATTCATCGTGAGGTTTGATTTCAATAGGCTTTTTTGACAGATCACGCATGACTTCTATCAAACTGCTGTGTCATTTTTGTTCAGTATCGTTTGGCAAGTCATCATTGAAAGACTCACACTACAAGAGCGTCTCCAAATTGCTCAGCTATATTACGAAAATCTGCGATCAAAAAGAAATATTTTTCGTGCGATTCGAGGAACTTACGGTGCACATAGTCGATCTACTGAAACCACTATTGCCAAGGGGGTGGCCGTGGTGTAGTGGTTTATGCATAGACTCCTCAAGCAGAGGGTCGCGAATTCGAATCCCGTGTCAGGCAATTCTGTGAAAAAGTCTTTTCATAGAATTTGTATGTAGTTATACGAAAATCCCGTCGGCGTCAACTCTGACATGAAGACATAACACTGATGTTGAAGTGGTTGCTGGATGGACTAAATGTAACGATCTAACACGTACTTAAGACACACTGGTTGAGGAGGATGTACTAGCTCGTCCCGTCCAGCTTGACAACCACCCCTGGGAAAAATATCGAAACATAATACACCTGAGTTTCAAACTACTACACAACCCGCCCACGTCCTGGAGAAAAAGCCAGTAAAAGGGTATTTATATCCCCTTGATGCGCGCGCGGTATTTAAAAAAAAAATTCCATTCGCAAATTTGAGCTGTAGCTGAGAGTGTACGTGAAGATCGTGAAGAATTGATTCGTCGTCGTTCTCATCAGCTTGGCTTGGCATTTTCGACAACTTGGCGTTTTTTACGTGAGAATCTCGGCCTAAAAGTATACAAAATTCAATTCATGCAACTTATCCAGGCGTCTTAATTTTGCGTCATATTTTTAGTGAATGGGCTCTGGAAAAACTCAATGAAAAACCGGTGTTTTATCGTGAATTTTTGTTCAGTGATGAAGCCCAGTTCTGGATCAATGAATACGTTAATAAACATCATCATCATCATTGGGCTGATGAGCAATCTGAAGAGTACCAAGAGCTACCATTACATCCATTAAAAACAACGGTATGTTGTGGTTTTGTAGATCTCAATAAAATATACCTGAAGAAAAAAACGCTGTCTTTAAGGAAATACAACTTTACTGTTTATTAGTGGTTAAATGCTGAACTTAGACTTACTTTCATTAATTCTTGTTCTATTTATTCTTTACTCTTTTTCTTAATTACCATATTCATTTCCTTGACATTTATTTTTCTTGTTTACTTTCTGTTATACACGACTTATGTATCGTTTACATCAATTATGTGTAATCTACTACACCCCTTCTCGATTCATTAGTCCCAATTTTTTAATGATGTATTGGAATTGTGGTTTTGCCAAAGGCTTTGTAAGAACATCTTCTTCTTGATCCTTCGTATTCACATAGTGCAACGTAACTTCATTTTGCTCTATTTTCTGGCGTATGAAAGGATGTTTAACATCAATATGCTTTGAACGTTTGTTTTCCATGTTATATGCCATTTTTATACAACTCTGGTTGTCCTCAAAAATTTCTATAACATCGACATCAATGTGCAAATCAGTTAACAATCCACGAACCCAAACACCTTCTAGCACAGCTAACGCCAAGGCCACATATTCTGCTTAAGTTGTAGAGCAAGCAACAACTTCTTGCTTCTTTGACGTTCAACTTACTACATTTCCAAAAACTTTGTATAGAAAACCACTGTTTGATTTCGCGAGCAGGCGATCAACCTCGTCCAAAATGACCAAAAACTCAACAGTCGCCTGGCAAGGTTATGGCATCCATATTTTGGGATACACATGGAATAGTTTTCATCGACTATCTCCAAAAGGGGCAGAAAAACGGTCGCATTTTAAGAAAAAGAAAGTGATGTTTCATCAAGACAATGCACCGTGTCACAAGTCGATGAAAACGATGGCAAAATTGAATGAATTCGGCTACGAATTGCTTCCCCGCCCACCGTATTCTCCAGATTTGGCCCCCAGCAACTATTTCCTATTCGCAGACTTCAAAAGTATGCTCGCTGGAAAGAGATTTAAGACCGATGAAGAAGTAATCGCCGAAACAGAGACCTATTTTGAGGCTAAACCGAAATCGTACTACAAAACTGGTATCGAAAGATTGAAAAATCGTTTCAATCAGTGTATCGCCCTCGAAGGCAACTATATTGATAAATAAAGTTGAATTTTGCAAAAATTTTGTGTTTTACTATAAAACGGCACCGAATTTTTAGCCCATGTGTTAAGTATCCTAGTTATCAAATAGTTACAGAATCTAGGAAGAAATGCTATCCCGATAATTTAATTGCAACTGAATCTTCAGCTTCGATTCCTCTTCAAAAGTTGCTTGAGCATACTGATCAGAGATTAATAAAGGCTCATGGTGGTGTATTCACTTCTTTGCCAGAAAATGAGAGGAAAAATTTGTGTATAATAGCCAATTGGGGCGGCGATGGTACTTCCAGTCATTCAGAATACATGTAAAAATTTGAGGATGAAAATATTTCAGATGCAAGCATTTATTTACAATAACTGTACCTATACAACTTGTATGTGGAAATGCAGAAGATGAAAATAAGCTGGTTTCATGGAAAAACCTAAAAGCATCTTCGCTAAAATATTGCAGACCCCTTATAAAACAAAAAACCAATTCTGTTTTTTTTATTGCTCAAACGGCAAAAATTTTGTAATTAAACATAGACTGATTTTAAGCATGATTGATGATAAAACCGTTAATGCTGTAACGGATACCCTATCTTTTCAAAGGTGTTATCTTTGTAATTTAACTTCAAATGAATAAATTTTCAGTATGCTTAAATAAAGATATAAGCCAGGAACAGTACATTGAGTTAGGAACAACGACACTACATGCTTGGATAAGGTTTTTTGAGTGCGTATTTCACATTTCTTATAACCTACCAATATGCAGGTGGGATGTTCGAAAACCAGAAGAGAAGGTGAAAATTAATAATAAGAAGAAGGAGGTTCAACAAAATTTTCAAAAAAGACTTGGTTTAATAGTAGATAGGATAAAAACCTGGGTATGGCACCTCCAATACTGGAAATACAGCGCAAACGTTTCTTAGAAATTTTAAGATATCTGCTGAAGTCACTGGAATCACACAAAAATCGAATATGTCGGTTCTACATAATATTTCTTGCTCTCTCTAGTACTACTGCAACCATAGACACCAACAATTTAAGTTGTACTGTCTTAAAACTGCAATAATCTTCGTAAAAAATTACCCTTGGTACAGAATGCCCACCACTGTCTACAAAATTTCATTTCATGGATAAAGCATTATAGAACACGCAATAGTGCCCATTGGTTCTTTATCTGAGGAAGCGGAGGAATCCCGAAACAAGGAAATTCAAAATTATATAGAGAGAGGTTTGCTCGAAAAATGTCACGCATAAAAAAAATGGAAGATGTTGTTCATAATCTTCTAATATCTTTAGACCCCAACATTACAAAGCGCACTATAAAACAAAAGAAAAAAAAAAACAAGTCACTGGTTGATTATCCTGAAGAAGTTATTTCTAGTTAATGATATATAATTTCAGTTTTTTTTTTACTTTATCCATTTTCATGAAATATACTTTTCTAAAAACGTTAAGTATTTGTTCTTTATTGATTTAAAAATGATAAAAAAGTTGTTACAAACTTGATTGGGGTTTTGGCCAAATTTTGTTCCAATTTTTTAATTTCACTAAATTAATTATTTTTGCCCACTATGCGGTGGCGTTTAACTGCAGACTGTCCGAAACAAGAAGAATGGTTGAAAATGGATTTGATATACTCTCATCGAGATTTCGTGTTCTATTAAGTTTTACAAATTTGGAACCTAAAAATGATTCAATAACAACTTTGACAGCGTTTTATTTGCACAAATTTTTAAGGAAAAATAATTAAATGGTATATTTACAAAAAGGTATTGAAGTGGAAAATATCAGCACAGAGGAAATCCAGTAAGACGTCAAATGACAAATTTCCAGCCCACACAATTCAGAAATTCTGGGTCAGCATCTAAAGAGATTAGGAAACTAATTGCTTCAAAGGAAGAGGAGCAGTTCCTTGGGAAACATTACATTTAAATGGAAACAATAAATTATTTTCAATGTTAGGTTTACATATTTATGTAAGAATAAAAAAGTATGAAAAGAAATAATAAAAAAGGATAAAAAAAGAGGTAATAAAAATAGTTCATACAAAATATAAAAACTGAAGTCATAAACAGTACTAAAACACTATATACTAAAAAATAAAGGAAAAGTTACATATGTTATGTATGTAGTTTCATATATTGAATGTCTTTAAATAAATTATTGTATGCTTGGTAGGCGTTGGAAGATTGTATTTGTGTTCTAGGAATATCGTCGGAAATGAAGTTTTTTTATTGGCTTTTATAGCCGCTAAAAAGGTTCGTTTTTTTCTTGTCGAAGTAAATATTCATAATCAGCAACAAAACGAAAATGGCGCTTCCACTGAATTGAGGGTTAACTCTTTAAGCTAACCTTAACCAAGTATTTCGTTATTTGTTTTTTGGTAAAAATCTTTTGTGCTTCGGTCAGTTTTCTGTATGAAGTTGCCTGACTTTCTGCATGAATACTCGCTTATTCCTTTATTCCTTTCTTGAATTTTTAAAGTGATCAAGAACTTTCTACAGTTCGTAGTTCGTTTTTTTTTCGGCAAAAATATATAAATATATAAAATGGAAATAAATTAAATTACTAAATGTTGCTGCAAGTAAAATAAAATAAAACACATAAATTTGAAAGTGAATTTAAAAATTTTATTATCGGTTAAAAGAACTATTCATGGCATTTACTTTTTAAAAATGATATAATGTAAATATTGGCTATGACTTAGTCTGAGGTGGTCCATTCTGACGATCCGATTTTGGGCGACTCATTCGAGCATAGCGACTGGTAACACGAGTAATGTTGGATTCCAAATCGTCAATCGTAGCAAGATTATTCTCGAAGACCTGAAACTTTACATATCCCTAGAAAAAATAGTCCAAAGGTGTGATAACGCACAATCTAGGCGGCGGTAAGATTCTGATTTGACTCATTTTTGAAGATATATGGACCAATGAAACCACCAGCCCATAAACCTGTAGTAGATTACACATAGTTGATGTAAACGATACATAGTCGAGAGAAAATAAACAAGAAAAAGTAATGTCAAGGAAATGAACATGGAAATTAAGGAATAGAGCAAAGAATAAATAGAATAAGAATAAATGAAAGTTTGTCTAAGCTCAGCATTTAACCACTAATAAACAGTAAAGTTGTATAGGGATTTCCAACTTGACAACTTTGAATTTAATTTGTGAACGCACTCTTTTACTAATCATCAAACTGTCACTGTCAATTTATTCAGTAAGCTCAACATTTTCATCTTGGTAAAGTACACTAACGAGCAACGTCTGCAAATTATAAAAATTTTCTACAGATATTCGGAGTCGCAAAATTATCTTCAGTGACGAAGCTCATTTTTGGCTCAATGGGCTCGTCAATAAGCGAAATATGGGTTATTGGTCGGGTGAAAACCCACACGTGCTTCATTAATCACCACTTTATGTCACCTACGCCCAAATGGCGGCAGGTAAGGGAAGTGCGGTACAGCAACAGAAGGCTGCTTCTCAGGCCCCAGCGCCTAGAGCACCGGAACCTGTACCTGACATGCTGGCTATTTTGCTCTCTATTCAAGGACAAATGGCTCAGCTTCAGCGTCAAATACAGGAACAGGCGAAGCGGGTAGATCAAATATACGCGCTGCTGCCGAGTCTAACGCACCTCCAGTCGTAATGGGCACGAACATGGCGGAGCAAACCCTGAAGATCCTTGCAGTGAATATTAATTCACTGATTAGGATTGAGCGAAGAGCCGCATTATTTTAGTTGCTTAAAGACCAAGTCCCAGATGTGCTTTTGGTTAGCGAAACTAAGCTATCCAAAAAGCACAAAATGAGACACAGAAAATACAAAATCATACAAAGAAATCGACCCAACTCCATTCAAGGAGGAGGGGTTGCAATCTTTGTTATAAAAGAACTGCGTTGTAATAGAGTATACAGTCGTGTAGTACGTAGGTTTCAGGTGCTGGAGACATGCATCATCTATATCCCTCTCCGAAGTGGAAAGCGGCTGTACATGGTGTCTGTCTATGCACCTGAGGCTACTCAATCCACATTATTCATCTCAGAGCTCGAGACACTTTTTCGATTGCTGAGATTTCAACGCCAAGCACAGAGATTGGGGAAATAATACACCAAACACTAGAGGGAACCAACTACTCAATTGGTGGGTTCAGCACAGTGTGATGTATTGACTCAGCCTTAAGGCTACGGACAGTTCGTCGTTTCCTAGACACGGTTCCTATTTGGATCTACTGTTGTTCGACTCACGAATTCAACTGACAGGTACGAACCAACAAACTATAAACTGTCTACGCACTTTTGTGTATGACAGCGACCATTGCGGTGTTAGTACCGAAATAACCGTTCCAAACGAAAATGCGGAACTAGATGAATTTGTTCATCGACATTCCTACAACTATAGTAAAGTGCGTTGGACACACTTCTCTAGGACACTGACAAGAGCACACTCCTCGAATTCGCTTTACCCACCGTCCAACAGAAATATGTCAAACGAGGAGATTGACAGATATCTAAAAGTAATGGACGAGACAATCAAACAAACAATGTACAAAACGATACCTCGGTATCAACATACTAACAACGAAGACTTGTTCCGCAATTCAACTATTGACGAACGACCTTTCATGTCTCAAAATCGCCCGAACGACAAACAACGAAAACATACTTTTGACAGCAGGCATAGATCCAAATGAGGCTGTGGAGGATAACAACTTCTTTGTGATCGAGGATCCGCAGGAGAAAGTTGAGGCTATAGCAGCGACTTTTCAGGAAGTATATAGGGCGAATTATATCATTGGCCCTAACCACGACTTGGAAAGTCGAGTCCTTGCGCACAATTTCTACCTTCGAAACGAAATAGTGAACTGGCGAATCGAGAACTCAGGTTTCACCCAGTTCAGTGACGAGAATATGGCAAATAATGTCATCGCCAATGAAAGGGAACTTCCCCCGTTCATTTCGAAGGAAGAGCTCCAAATGATCTTCGACACTCTAGAAGCGGTGGACATTTATACCACCCTGTTTAACAATGCAATGAATAATGCACATTATCCGACGCATTGGAAAACTGCGGTGGTACATCCCATCCCCAAAAGGGATAAAGACACCTCCAATCCGGCGAATCTCCGGTCGATCAGTCTCCTTCCAAACACCAGCAAGGTTTTCGAGAAGGTTTTCAATAGGGTTCTGACTAAGTGGGTTGAGGACACAAATATAGTTCCGGATAATCAATTCGGTTTCAAGGCGGGGCATGATATTATTCACGCTGCGTCTAAACTGGTTTCCGATATCCAATGGAACAAAGCCATGAAACAGTGCACTGGTGCCTGCCTGATTGACTTAGAGAAAGCCTTCGATACCGTATGGTTAGAGGGGCTCTTCTACAAACTGAACAGGCTACAGTTCAGTAGTTCTGCTTCTACAAGCAGACCATTGCTGTATATTCTTTTCAATATGTTCACAGATAGACAGTTCATCGTGAAGAATGGCTATGTGACTTCTACTGGAACTTTTCATGTTAAAAACGGTCTCCAACAAGGTGCGGTTAATTCGCCGATTCTTTTCAACATTTACACAAGTGATTTGATAGGTTCACTTCACCATGCCATAGCGTACGCAGACGACATAATCGCGTACAGATCAGGTCCAAAGATTGAGGTCATAAACATACTCTTGCAACGTGACTTCGAAAAAATTAAACAATATTGCGACGACTGGAAGTTGAAGATTAACTTTCAGAAGTCGGAAACCATTCTTTTTAGGACGCCTTTGTCTGGGGCCTCTGCGGATACCAGAAAGAATAGGCGAAAGTTTCAGATCGTCGGAAAGTACGGTCAACCACTTGCTTGTCGAAATGTAGTCAAATACCTTGGGATCTGGCTGGATCAATATCTGTATTTTAATAAACATATAGATGTGGCTCTGGCCAGAGCCAGAGGAGCTTTTGCCCTTACAAAGAGACTGTTTTATAGCAGACAACTCGATGCGAGGGTAAAGGTGATCTTCTACATGGCCCTTATTCGGCCTATGCTAACATTTGGTTGTCCCGTGTGGTTCAACGTGAGAGCAAGTCTTTTGGAAAAGATTTGGGTGTTTGAGAGGGCTTGCCTTAGGGCTTGTCTTCGCCTTTACAGAACACCAGAGTCTGAGTACATAAAATTCTATCCTAATGAGGTTTTGTACAATAGGGCGAACCTAATAAGAGTGGACAATTTTGTCATAAAGTTGATTCGAAGACACATTGCAAGAGCAATGACCTCGTCGAAAAACCTGATCTCTGGGGCTTATTACCCCAATTATATGTATCATGAGAGAGTTCGCCTTGACGGCTTTATTCCACCAGAAGCGTTCCTCTATCTTGATAAGAAAGGCTTGATCCACGACAGATTAGCGGTGCCGTTAATCTTTCACGTCGCTCGGACAGTTGCGGACAGGCGACTCAACTACGATAGAGATATCGCACACGGCAGTGCGGAGCGTCTCCGGTTCAGTAGAGCGGTAGGGAGTCGCGACATGAGAGATGTTGCTAGGCAGCACCAACAATTTTGGTGGCTTATTGAAGAAGAGGATGCTTCGTCGTCGAATTCCTCAATTACTAGGTAGCTTCCTCGAGTGAAGCAAAGTTGGCCAGCCTATTAGATTTTAGTCATGGCCGACTTACATAGTTTTAGATAGGATTAAGTTAGATTTAAGAAAAAAAATAAAAAAAAATAAAAAAAAACAAAAACAAAAAAATACATATATATATATACATATATTTATATATTAAGTATATATATATTATGTATTTATATATATATAAAATATTTAGCTTTATTGTTTATTAGATGTAAGTAGGTTAAGTATATTAAGATTTATTTTAGGTAGTTTGTAAGCTTTAGTTTTAAGTTTTATATTTCAACAAAAAAAAGTCCATTTACTAAGTTTTTGTTAAAATCTGTTTTCTTAGTTTTAGGCTTAATTAATGCAAATATTAAAATAAGAAAAGACTGTAAGATACGTCGAAAGACATAGATTAAGTGTTAGGCTTATCTTAGAGTGCCCGCATGGGGCCAGTAAGTTAGATTAAGATAGTTTTAAGTTAATTAAGCTAATTTTTAAGCATTTTTTTTTTTTTTGTTTAGCCTATAAGAATTAATATATAAGAAAATAAAAAATGCATTTAAACTGAAACTGAAAAATCACCACTTCATTCACAAAAAATAACTGTTTGGCGCGGTTTGCAAGTCGGCGGCGTTATTGGGCCATATTTTTTCGTCGACGATAACGATCGTCACGTTACCGATTATTTTTGGCCCGAATTAGAAGATATGAACTTGGACTACATGTGGTTTCAACTGGATGGTGCCACAAGCCACACAGCACACGCTACAATCGATTTATTGAAGAGTAAGTATATTGAGCGTGTTATCTAAATACATGGGCCAGTCGATTGGCCGCCTCGTTCGTGCGATTTAACGCCGTTTGACTATTTTCTGTAGGGCTACGTTAAGTCATTGGTTTAGGCCAACACGCCGACGACGTTGGAAGAGCTCAGAGCCAACATTGAACACGAAATAGCGGCCGTTTCGGACGAAATGTGTGGCCGAGTCGTTGAAAATTGGGTCGAGTTCCATTCATAAATGTTTTGATTGTACTTCAAGCCAATAATAAAGTTTTTGAAATATCTCAAATGGTTTGCCTTTTATTTAAAAAAAAAAAAAATTGTCAAGTCGTTATTAGAAAACCCTATATTTCCTTAAAGACAGCGTTTTTTTCTTCAGGTATATTTTATTGAGATCTACAAGTTATGGGCCCAGTTCTCTCATGAATTACGTCGAATGTAATGGAATTAGTTTTTGCAAAAATAAAAAACTTTGATGGTCGAAATTTCGATTCGTGGAAATATAGGGTGGAGAACTTTCTCGAATGTTCTCGACTTTTTGTCACATACGAAACCAGAGGTCACGGCAAGTATAGATGGTGGGCTTGCGGTATCTAAAGATGTCGAAAAATGGAAAGAAGGAAACGCTATGGCTAAAAACCTAATTATATGCTTAGTTGATGATAATCATCAGGAGTATATAAAAGACAAATCGTGACATGAAAAAGCATTTCGCTAAATTCGATGAGTGCACAAGAGAGTTAATTGCTGCTGGTGCTAAGTTAGATTCTAACGAAGTTATTTATTATCTATTTAAATCAACAACTCATAACGGCACTCGAAAACATGCCAGATGACACTTTGACGTTGGAGTATGCGAAGTCACACTTATTGAATGAGGAGATGCGACAACAAGTTAACAAAGAGGCAGTCGATAATGATATTGGTGAGGAAGCAGCTTTTTCTGCACGATTTACAGGAGAATGTTTCAAATGTAAGAGAAGGGGCCACAAAAGTTTTAATTGTCCCCAAAAGAGTTCCGAAGTCAAATTCTAGAAAGAAAGCTTCGCCTTCTAGAAACCCTAGGGATAGCAGTGCCGTTGCGTTCATGGTGGCGAATGCGAATGCTGAACGAAATATTTGGCTGTTAGACTCAGGAAGCACACGGCATGCAACTTATGATCTGGATGATTTGACAGATGTTGAGAAGCTTATAAATCACATGGTAATGCACAGGGGAGTGTTGAGGGGCTATACATATGTGAATAGGTCGAAGGTTGCTATTGAAGTTAAGGAGGTGTTGTATGCAAAAGAGCTTCGGGTGAATCTTCTTTCGATCAAGGCACTTCAAGAGAAAGGTCTCGATATTTATTTCATTCGTGGTCATGATGCCGTAATAAAAATCAATGGACGAACTGGACGAACGAATCAATGGATGAACCCCACGAAAAATCAACTCAACGTGTGCAAGGTAGATGATGTATGGCATCGCATTCTGGGTCACGTGAACGACACGTACTGGTTTGGAATATGGAAAGGAGAAGGTTTCATGCTACCCATGTGCTGCGGGGAAACAAACAGAGAATCCCTTTTCAGGGCTAAGGCCAAAAACTACAAAAATTTTCGAAAGAATTCATACGGATGTGTGTGGTCCAATCACACCAAGTACATATGACGATTATATTCACTTTGCTCGTGTTTTTTCAATTCGACAAATATCTGATGTTTTCAATGTTTTAAGAAAGTTTAAGAAAAAAAAATCGTTTATTTGAGGTGTGACCAAGGGACTGAATATATATCGAATGAACAGAAGCGTTTTTACCGTGAGAAGGGTATTCAATTGGAACCTACTGTTGGTTATTGCTTAAAACAAAATGGTGGTGCAGAACGCTTCAACCGAAGCGTAGTAGAAAGAGCAAGAACTATGATAATGGATTCTGGTGTTAAGAAAGAAATGTGGGGTGAAGCGGTTCTCACTACAAATTATCTGCTTAATAGAAGTCCAACAAGGTGTGTTGTGGGCAAACCAGATCTCAAGAAGTTGCGAATTTTTGGATGTCAAGCATTTGCACATGTGCCAAAGGAAAAGAGAGGCAAATTCGATGCTAAATTTAAGGCGATGATAATTGTTGGTTACGGGGTCAATGGTTACAGGCTATGGGATTCGGGTGCACGAAGAATTGTTGTTGCGAGGAACGTCAGGTTCGATAAGACGTATTTTCCGTCGAGGGCTATGAACAATGGTGAATCAAAGACGATTTGTGTTACTAAAAAATTAACGTCAGTTCAACAAGGGGATCCTGTAAAACAAGAAAAATGTGACAGAGAAGCTGACGATGCAGATGATGGCGATGCTGGTGAGGACAACACAGGTGGTGGTGTTACAGCTGGTGACAAGGACGACTTCGACGAGACAATGGTACAGGATAGTGAAGAGTCAACAGATTCTAATTTTTAATCCGATTCTGAAGATGCACCGCAATTGGCGCTATGGCAGCATAATAATTTGGCAAGACAAAGACAAAGCTGTCGTGAGCGCAGACCTCCAGGCAAGTTAGCATATAAAAATGATTTTGAACAAATAAATCTGTCCCAGTTTAATTTTTCAGTGGAGCCAAAGTCTTTTAAAGAAATCGATCTGAGACCTGATCGGAATGGAATTCCGATTGGAATTATGTTCTTTGGAGAGGAACGAAACAATTGAGCTGGTAGCAAGAAAACCTGATATGAAAATAATCAGTTGTAGATGGGTTTTTAAACTAAAAACTGATAAGGACGGTAAGCCTCATACATACAGAGCACGATTAGTAGAAAGGGGCTGCAATCAAGAATATGGCATTGATTACGAACAAACCTACGCTTCCGTTGCAAAGTTTGCAGCAATTCGTACTGTGCTGTCTGTGGCATTATACAATACAAAAGATATTCGATTTGTCAAATGGATGTACGAACAGCGTTTTTAAACGGAGAATTGCAAGTGACCGTGTACATGGAATTACCAGAAGGTATGAAGATCCAAAAGGAAATGATATGCAAATTGAGGAAATCACTGTATGGTCTAAAACAGTCTCCTCTTTGCTGGTAAAAGAAGTTCCATGACGTAACAATACAAATTGGTTTTGTGAGAGCGCAACTTGAATACTGTATGTATGTGAGACGGTGTAATGGTCATATTAACTACTTAGTCTTATATGTTGATGACTTATTGCTTGTAAGTAGTAACGAAGAAGAAAATAATGGAATACAGAGCATGTTGGCCAGAGAATTGGAGATGTAAGAATTAAAAGAGCTGGAGCAATTTCTTGGTATAGGAATTAAATACAATGACGAAGAGAAATCTATTGAAAATTTACCCATGTAAATGAATATGAAAGATTGTAAAGGAGTGTCTACTCCAATAGATCAATCAACCAGATTAAAGAGGGTCGAGGATGATGCTAGGAAAATAGTTGAACCGTATAGAGAGCTCATTGGGAAGTTCATGTATATGATGCTTTGCAGCAGACCAGATTTGTGCTTTGCCATATCTCAACTGAGTCATTTCCAAGACTGTCCAGGTGTCAAGCGTTGGAATTGCGGACAGAGATTGGTGCGATATCTCAAGGCTACTATGAATTACAAATTGTTAAAACATGGGCTGAAAATTCTGTGCCGTTTTATTGTAAAACACAACATTTTTGCAAAATTCAACTTTATTTATCAATTTAATTGCCTTCGAGGGCGATACACTGATTGAAACGATTTTTTAATCTTTCGATACCAGTTTTGTAGTACGATTTCGGTTTAGCCTCAAAATAGGCCTCTGTTTCGGCGACTACTTCTTCATCGGTCTTAAATCTATTTCCGGCGAGCATTCTTTTGAGGTCTGCGAACAGGAAATAGTCGCTGGGGGCCAAATCTGTAGAATACGGTGGGTGGGGAAGCAATTCATAGCCGAATTCATTCAATTATGCCATCGTTTTCATCGACTTGTGACACGGTCTTGATGAAACAGCACTTTCTTTTTCTTCTTTTTATTCCATGTGTATCCCAAAATACTAATGCCATAATCTTTACAGCCGACTGTTGATTTTTCGGTCGTTTTGGACGAGGTTCGTCGTCTGCTCGCTACTCAGCTGACTGCCGACTTGACTCTGGTGTGAAGTGATGGAGCCAAGTTTCATCCATTGTCACATACCGACGCAAAAATTCGGCTTTATTGCGGTTGAATCATCAACACGTTGTTGTGTTTGGTCGACTGTGAACAAACGCGGCAGCCACCTTAAACAGAGCTTTCGCTTGTCCAAATATTCGTGTATGATATCTTTTGATATCTTCAGAGCCTCAGCTATCTCGATCAACTTCACTTTACAGTCATTCGTAATCATTTTGGCCTTTTGGACGTCCACTGCATGCATTATCTTCGGTGCTTGTATGACCATTTTTAAATTTTTCAATCCACTTGCGAATGGTTCGTTCGGCTGGTGCAGACTCCGGATAACACTTATCAAGCCATTTCTTTGCATCGGCTGCATTTTTTCCAATCAAAAAGCAATGATAAATCAACACACGAAATTGCTTTGAATCCATTTTTTTCACAATAACAAAAGTTGCTTCACTCACAACGCTATATCTTAAGAACCAATCGCCCGACAGCTGTAAAATTTATACTCCTATCTTTTGAAGGTTGGTACTAACTGAAAATGGTATGGATTTAATTCAAGTGGTGCCCTCTCTTAGAAACGGCACGTATTATACCTGTGTTTTTCTTTTCAGGTGTGATAGGTATAGTGGTTCCAATTTTGTCAAGTTCGTCGGCCCTACAATTCCCTGAAATGTCTCCAGTATATTCCGGCAACTAGCAAAGGTGAATGTTAAACTGCTTCGCCATCTCCATTAGAGATGGTCGGCAGTTCATGACTGTTCTTGAATTTAGAGAGCATGAGTCCAGGGATTTGATAGCTTCTTAAATATCGAAAAAGATGTGGATATCCATTGCAGATATTACAGTTTTCTTCAGCCAGGATAGGGCTTCCTTAATTGCCAGAATTTCCGCCTGGAACACGCTCATTTGAAAACACCATATAAAGGGTGATTCATCGTGAGGTTTGGTTTATAATGTAAAATAAAACTTTATGCTTTAAAATTATAAGCTTTATGGCTCGCAGCGCCGTCTTGTTGAAACCAGAACTCACCGAGACCATATTCTTGAATTTCAGGAAGCATATAGTCCGTTAACATGGCGCGATTACAGTTACCATTGACGATAACTTTCTGATTTGCCTTATTTTTGAAAAAATATGGTTCGATGATTCCACCAGTCCATAAACCACACCATACCGTTGTTTTTAATGGATGTAATGGCAGCTCTTGGTACTCTTCGGGTTGCTCATCAGCCGATATACGGCAATTTTGTTTATCAACGTATCCATTGAGCCAGAAATGGGCTTCATCACTAAACAAAATTTCACGATAAAACACCGGATTTCATTGAGTTTTTCCATCGCTTATTCACTGAAAATATGATGCAAATTTAAGTTGCCTGGCTTCAATTCTTGCACAAGTTGAATTTTTAATTAATATTTACGTAAAATATTCCAAGTTATCAAATACGCCAAGCCAAGCTACAGCTGCTATTGTTTCTTCACTACGTGCTGGATGTGGTCTAACTAGTCGAGTATCATCCACTAATGTAAACTAGGACTCAAATTTGCGAATGGTATTGTAGTAGTGGTTTCAGTAGGTCGATTATGTGCACCGTAAGTTCCTCGAATCGCACGAAAAACATTTCTCACAGAACGCTGATTTTCGTCATACAGCTGAACAATTTGAAGACGCTGCTGTGATGTGAGTCTTTCCACGATGGCTTGCCAAACAATACTGAATAAAAACGACAAAGCAGTATGATAGGAATCTCGCGTGATCTGTCAAAAAAAGCCTATTGAAAATCAAACCTCACAATGAATCACCCTATACATATATATATATTACCCGGTGGGGTAAAAGTAACCTCCTTGGGAATGAAAAAAAAATTTTTTTTAATGTTTTTTTTTATTTTATTCAATATGGTCCCCTTTTAGTTTGATACACTTATTCAAGCGATTTTCCAACTTCTTGATCACGTCCGAAAAATAATTTTCCGGAAGGTCTGCAAACTACTCCTCCATGGCGTCGATGGTTTCCTCACGTCAACTGAATTTTTTATTGATGAGCCGTCTTTTGGGGTTTGGGAAAAGATAGTAGTCCGAAGGAGCCAAATCGGGCGAATACGGTGGGTGCGACAGAAATTAGAGCCGTAAGTCATTGATTTTAGCCATGATTGCGATGCTCTTGTGGGCCGGTGCATTGTCTTGCAAAAACAAAATTGCGATTTCGAGCTTCAATCGCTCCAATAAAGCACAGTAATACTCGTTGTTGATGGATTTTCCTTTTGCGAGGTAGCCCATGAAGAGTATGATATGACAATTCTAGAAAACCGACGCCATAACCTTTCCGACCCATCGAGCCTCCCTCAGCCGCTTCGGAGCACTCGTGCGGGCTTCAGTGCATTGCCGGGCAGTCATTCTGTTCTCTGGTTTGTAATAGTGGATCCAAGTTTCATCAACAGTTGCCAATCGATTCCGCATCAGCAAGTCCAAACACTATTTCGAAGTGCTCTCGTTTTCGGGTTTTTGGTCAGGAGTGAGTATACGCGGCACCCAGCTTCAGAATAACTTTTTCATATGCATAATATTGCCCAAAATATGGCGTGTGCGCTCAGTACTAATCATTGTGGTATCTGCTAGCTCGCACACCTTCACTTTTCGGTCAGCCAACACCATTTCATGTATTTTTTTGAAATTGTCCTCTGTAACCGCATCGGAGGGCCTGCCGCTGCGGACTTGATCGGTAGTGGAGTTGCAGCCACCACGAAACTCTTGAAACCAATATTTGAAGATGTAATCTGACGGAGCATTAGCCCCATAATTTTTTATCCAACTTTTCTTTTGTTTCCTTCGCCGTTTTGCCTCAAATCGTTTTTGTCCATACTCAACATGATGCCAAACACGTCAACAACAACTAAAGACATGTCTGTCTAAATATGGATGGAATTCAAGGCACCATAATCTTTTTTGCAGTAGCAGCGCATTCTGACGATCAAGGAGGTTACTTTTCACTCCACCTAGTAATATTAGTAATTAAAATAAATAAATAGACCAGAGATTATATTCCTTAACAGCAGCTTCCATTTTTATTTCTTTATTATTTGAAATGTTAATCGTTTGACAGAAATAAATGTCAGTCTGTTACCACAACACAAAACTCTATAAAATTATTGATGATTCAGGCTGTTTTACTATGCCAATGATCTGATCCAGATCACGTGGACATAATAAAAAACACATATTGTTTGTATAAAAATAATAAACCTAATTGCAAAAGTAAATAAAATAATAAAATTTCTTTTGAAGACTAAATTCTTACTTTTATCAAATAACAAAAGAAATAAATAATGTTTGGTATTGCTTCATAGAAAAGACGACTACAACTTTTTACAAAAAACGAAAAATATAAAAACTTTCAGATGGTACACAAATACACTGTCCCAATTGCAGGATGAACACATACGAGTATTGACGAATGCATAACTCAGTGCTCCCAACTATTTCTTTGTTCTGAATTCCGACTTAAATGACGAAGTACCGTTCTAGGCTTAAATAGAATTCCCAATTGATAAAGGATAACCTTACACAAAAAAAAAATTAAAACTTGTCACGCAGTGTTTATTTGGATAATCGATTATGTAACAAACTAAATATTTGGTCTTTAATTAAACGAAATAATTTTCTATACACAGAAATAAGATTTTTAAAAAGATCCTTGGGATTGTTTATAAACTACAATAGTTTATTGTATGACATAAAACATGCTGGCTATATTTGTTTTTTAAATTCTTTTACCCCAGACATTGTTTCATCAAGCATAGCATTTGCGACGTTTGTGATAGTTATCTGCAAGCCACTTAAAGCGCCATTGAACCACGTAACAATACTGTCTCTTCGAATATCTTAAATATGACGCATGATAGTCCTTTCATCGCCTTAAGGCATTTTACCCAGAACATTCCATGATAATAAATAGAAAGAACATACATTTTTTATATCTTTCCTTTCTTTCCCGCGAACAAAATTTCCGATGTTGGTGTATGTAGGCAGCTCTCGAGCCATTGTTAAAATTGTAGGGCACCCTGAACGACTTCAAATCTTTTAGATTGACATGTACGAGTATGTTTCGAATATGTTGTGTTTCGTTTTGGTTCTTTTGTAGTATTGGCAAAGAAGGGCACCATGGAGAATCCTGTCTTCGTCTGGTGGTAATTAAAAGATGAAGGACGCGATGCTACTCGCATCCATATGTACGATTTGTTCCAAAGAGAACTCAGAAATAGATTTTGCATACAATCAGTTCTCATAACCTAAATTAGGGAGAAGAAAACACAATTTTTCAGTTTCTGAGTCTTTTGACATGGTAGTTTTGTGGATAGGTTTTGTTGTAGCGTTCGTTTTGTTTTTTTGTTTTTGTTTTTTTTTTTTTTTTTTTGTTCTTTAGTCAGTATCCTTTTTGTTTAGTTCACTTGCGTACGTACCTATCTAGCCATCATCGTCAGGGCCTATGTGTGTTTCTGAAATAATTTATAGGCACATGTTACGAAGGACCAGGCACCTACCAGCAGAATCCCATGTTTTAGTCTTGCTGATGTTGTGGATGGCATGCAGAAGCACTTTATGCATCTGGGTTATGCATTCTTCAATTCCTTAAGGATCTCCTGTGTGTTTAACGAGTTCATGTACATCGGTATGCTATGGTTTGGATGTGTTCAAAGGGATATTCTCGTGTTTTTGCTATAGTTGTTCTTGTTGGAATGTTGGCATTAAAACGGAGTGGACTTGAATGGGTATGTAAACAACAGGCGATATAAATGAAAAAATAAAAACGCCTTTCCCTGTTAGTTTTTGAAGTACGCTCCACTTAAGATAAGAGAATTCGATTTGGTTCGCCCTGAAAGTGTGGCATGTTTAAGAGGTTCTGCTATTGGGGTTGGAATGAGACGATTCGCTTCCTTGTTTGCGAGTGTAATAGTGTATCGATTTAATTATGCAGCCAGAGTAATGGTTTATGGTTGGTTTTTATTTTAAGGGTGAGTGAAGGGAAAGCTTCACCTGATAGTGTGGTTGTGGCAGGAGTTCTAATTTTAGATTCATGGTCTTACGGTCTTGCGAGGTGATTCAATTAATTTTAATTATATCTTAACTTAAAATGAGTTGGAGTATACTTTAGCTCGATCGATAGAAGAGTGATGGTATTAATGTTTGGGCCTATAGGTTTTTAAATTGATGCATTGATAAAAGGACCTAGGTACTCAAATTCAAATAGGATTTTGCGAAAACTTTCATAAACTCTGTTGCACATCCAGGCTCGTTTGATAAAATTGTAAATCATATTCTCGCTCGTTATCGGCTTGGTTTATTTGACAACAATACATATACTTCTCCTTCATATGCTTCCAAAGGAAGAAGTCGATCACAGTTTCAATAAATGGCACATTTAACTTCAGTCATAAGAATACATTGGTCATGGTCCGATGGCGCAATCTATTCACAGTTACAGGCATATCCGTACAATTTTCGAAGATATAAGGTCAAATGTACGAATAAATGTTTTCATCTCATTGAATTTTTTTGAATTTTGAATATACGAGTACATAAAATCATAAGCATAAGTAAAAAACAAAAAAAAAAAGTAAAACGTTTTGTTTGTTACGCATTTTCTGAAGAAAAGTGACCTCAAAAGCAAAAAATTAGCATGGACCAGTAAAATGGAATAGGCGTAGAAATTGGATATCTGAAAACTCAAACAAGATATCAAATTCATTTAAACGCAACTACAAAGACTAGTATTCGTCCTAAGAACAAAGTCATAAACAAAGTTTGTACCATGAGCAATTTCCATTCACATGAGTCAGGGTTTTCTTGAATCATCGAACATTAGAGATAGACCCTCACTGTAGAACAATTTATTTCTTAGAATATACTCAAACATCATTCCCCAAATTATTCTTGACGAATTAGGGAACACCTTATAGAACCTCTGAAATGTTTTCAATTATTAGTGGTGCAGTGGATAAACGCTGAAAGTAATTCACAATTTAGTGAGTAATACAGTAATACATCGCAAACACGGGAAACCGATTTAGCAGCCATACCGAAGAGTAATCACCTGACTTCCGAAGAACTTTTAGACTCAATTTTAGAACAATTTTAGAAATGGATTTAAATTTGCAACAACGAACTTGTATTATATTTTGCGTAAAAAACGGATTTAATGGTGCGCGAATATTGGAAATGTTGGAAAAGTGTCTCGAAAACGATTCTCTAAGCAAAACGGTCCTTTACCAGTGGCACGAGCGGTTCACAAGTGGTCGTGAGTCAATCGAAGATGATGAACGCAGTGTTAGATCATCGACATCGAAAACCGACGAAAAGTAAAAGAAATGTTGATCAATAATCGCAAATTAACCATCAGAGAGATAGCGGAAGACTTGAACATTGCCTATGGATCCATCCAAGACATTTTGGTTAATTTCCGTCATGTAGCAGTAAAGTTGCTGCCAAAAGACCTCAATTTCATGCAAAAAAGCGACCGTGTTGACATCGCAAAAGAGATGATTTGCGAGATTGAATCCGATCCCACATTCATCAAAAGGATCATTACTGCAGACGAGACGTGTGCTTATGAGTACAACACGCAATCCAGACATCCGGCAAGTGAATGGCATTCACCAAATGAGCCAAGATAAAAAAAAAACACCGCGTTTTTAGTCAAAGAAGAAGGCGATGCTCACGGTTTTCATGGATTACGAGGTCGGTTCCAGAAGCACCTGTAACTGACCAAGAAATGGCGGTAGTTGACAATATCACGGCATTGGAAAGTACGTAGTCTATAAAGCATAATACATGGGCTGAAAAGTCAGTGCCCTTTCTAAGAGAGTGCACCACTTGAATTAAATCCATACCATTTTCAGTTAGTACCAACCTTCAAAAAATACGTGTATAAATTTGACAGCTGTCGGACGATTAGTTCTCGAGATATAGCGTTGTGAGTGAAGCAACTTTTGTTATTGTGAAAAAAATGGATTCAAAGCAATTTCGTGTGTTGATTTATCATTGCTTTTTGATGGGAAAAAATGCAGCCGATGCAAAGATATGGCTTGATAAGTGTTACCCGGACTCTGCACCAGCAGAACGAACCATTTGCAAGTGGACTGAAAAATTTAAAACTGGTCATACAAGCACCGAAGTTGATGCAAGCAGTGGACGTCCAAAAAAGGCTGTTTCAGATGAAAACATCAAAAAAGTCCACAAAATGATTACGAAAGACCATAAAGTGAAGTTGATCGAGATAGCTGAGGCTCTGATGATATCAAAAGAGCGTGTTGGATATATCATACACGAATATTTGGACATGCGAAAGCTCTGTTTAAAGTGGCTGCAGCGTTTGCTCACAGTCGACCGAAAACAACAACGTGTTGATGATTCAGAGGAGTGTTTTAAGCTGTTCAACCGCAATAAGGCCGAATTTTTGCGTCGGTATATGACAATGGATAAAACTTGGCTCCATCACTTCACACCAGAGTCAAGTCGGCAGTCAGCTGAGTGGCGAGCAGGCGATCAACCTCGTCCAAAATGACCAAAAACTCAACAGTCGCCTGGCAAGGTTATGGCATCCATATTTTGGGATACACATGGAATAGTTTTCATCGACTATCTCCAAAAGGGGCAGACTATCAACATCGACTATTCCATTGCTTTGTTGGAGCGTTTGAAGGCCAAAATCGCAGAAAAACGGTCGAATTTTAAGAAAAAGAAAGTGATGTTTCATCAAGACAATGCACCGTGTCACAAGTCGATGAAAACGATGGCAAAATTGAATGAATTCGGCTACGAATTGCTTCCCCGTCCACCGTATTCTCCAGATTTGGCCCCCAGCGACTATTTCCTATTCGCAGACTTCAAAAGTATGCTCGCCGGAAAGAGATTTAAGACCGATGAAGAAGTAATCGCCGAAACAGAGACCTATTTTGAGGCTAAACCGAAATCGTACTACAAAACTGGTATCGAAAGATTGAAAAATATTTTCAATCAATGTATCGCCCTCGAAGGCAACTATATTGATAAATAAAGTTGAATTTTGTAAAAATTTTGTGTTTACTATAAAACTGCACTGACTTTTCAGCCCATGTGTTATGTTTTAAGTTTGAAAGCGCCACGTTGTTTAGTATTTGTTTGGCAGCCATCAATAGTCAACGTTGTCAGTGAATTTGTGAAAATGGAGAAAATTGGTCATCGTTATGTGATACAATACTTTTATTTGAAAGGCCTCAGTTCAACCAATATAAAAGCTAAACTGGATTCTACTCTGGGTGAGTCTGCTTCTTCGTCTACAACAGTAAAATTTTGGATTGCTGAGTTTAAACGAGGTCGTACGAGCTGCCAAGACGAGCATCGCAGTGGTCGACCAAATGAGGTCCAGCGGTACTGGATGATCCTCGACTGAAAGTGCACGAGCTAGCAGACATTGTAGGCATTTCAAAAAGTGAGGTACATCGCATATTATTTGAAAATTTGGACATGAGAAAGCTGTATGCAAGATGGGTGCCGCGTTTGCTCACACTCGAGCAAAAACAGTGTCGTGAAGATGTTTCAATTGAGTGTTTGGCGAAGTTTTACAGCAACAAGGCAGAATTTTCGCGCCGTTTCCTAACAATGGATGAAACATGTGTCCATCACTTTACACCCGAGACAAGAGAACAATCAAAACAATGGATTCAAGAGAGAGAACCGGCTGCGGGCAAGGTCATGGCGTCGATTTTTTGGGATGCGCGTGGGATAATATTCATTGACTATCTTGAAAAAGGAAAAACTATCAACGGCCAGTATTATGCAAACTGACTGCAACGTTTAAGCGAAGAAACCAAGCAAAAACGGCCGCATTTGGCTAAGAAGAAAGTGTTGTTTCATCAAGACAATGAACCAGCTCACAAATTTGTTATTGCAATGGCCAAAATTAATGAATCAAAGTTTGAATTGCTACCTCATGCACCAAATCATTCTCCAGATTTAGTCCCCTCGGATTATTTTCTGTTCCCAAACTTGAAAAAATGGCGCAGTGGTCTAAGATTTTCCAACGATCAGTAGTTAATGGCTATTTTAAGGAGCAAGACAGTTCTTATTTTAAAAAGGGTATCGAATTTTTGAACATCGCTGGAAAAGTATATAGAGCTGAAAGGCGATTATCTTGAAAAATAAATTAATTTTTTTCAAAATTTTTTGGGACCGCTATCGTACAACGGTGTAGTGCATCATAAATTTTTGCCAGAAGGCCAGACAGTAAAGAAAGCACCGTCGCACAGTGCCATCATTATTTGTAATTTTTTTACGAAAAATGCAACAAATACCATCCAACAGCCACCAAATTCACCTGATTTGGCTCCCTGTGACTTCTTTCTGTTCAATCGAATTAAAAAATCACTACGGGGAACGCGTTTCAGCAGCTGAGAAGAAGTAAAGGAATAAAAAAAATGTTTCGAGGATTGGATGAAGCGCTATTAGTCGATGGGGATTATTTTAAAGGGGACAATATAGATTTAGATGAATAAACCTGTATTTTTTATTTTCCGAATAAATTCAGTGAAGGTTATATTCATCCAAAAGTTTCGGGAAAATTACACTCCTAGTTCCTACTTAACAATTAATGAACTTTTCAACTTTTCGTTGAAATATTTATTCATTTCTTAGAAAACCTGTCTAATACAGCTTTGAAATGGTTTTTTCATGCGACCGTGGCACTAAATACATGGTGGATGCATTGCTCTACTTGAAGAAGAGACCGAAATCAGGAACCGACCTCTTGCTGAGAACTAGTTAGATAGTTAGTTAATTTTATTGATTAATTTCTTTCAAAAAAAAATCTAAGATACTTATTCTTAAATCTATTGGTTTGGCTAAAGCCATCCACCGGATTGAATTTTGTTTCTTACATTGGAAAAAGCGTACCACTTTTACAGCATACTGGTGCAATACATCACGAACACGATCTTCGTTTAAAATACGTATTAAGGAATGTCTTCCTAAAGGACGTATAATTCTAATAAATTATTGATTCAAAGAATAAAATATGAGACTATCCTAGAACTGCACATTTACCAATAAAAGAAAATATATCCTCTTCTTGTCTTAGGTAGAAACATTATTTTGTGGCGTCTTCCTTCTCTTCCGCAGAAGCATAGTCGCGAATTAGGCTTATGTTAGCGAATTTAGCATTGATTCAGGATTTCAGGATTTCCTCAGGATTTCCTGCCTAAGTCTGCGGCATATCGCAAATTCATATCTGGATACGATTAAGTGCTGTTTATTTTCTCAATAGCATTCACTATAGTATATACTCGTATCTTAGTTTTCAATCATGTTCGAGCCAGCCCATCGCACTTCCTGGATAGTAGTGATATCTGCATAGTTAAGGGCCTCTGATAATTTCTCCTGCTGCAATGGTATATCCTGTCAAGGGTTCGAACATTCCACATACAGATCCGAAGTTCATTGCTGTTTAGGCGTTTGCTAGGATCGTCAACAGTGAGTCAATATTTTTCCGAGGCTATCTGTTGGTTCGTCACATATTTGTAATCTCTTTCGTATGCGATATGGATCTTATAACGAATAATGTAAAATGCTACAAGCCGAGCATGCCCTTGCAATTTAAGCCTGCATTAGTAAGGGTTTACTCAATCCATTACCTTGAACCAACTGGGAGGTAACCGAAGCATTTCACTATGAAATTTATTGCTACACTGCTGGCACAATCCAAGTTATAAGACACTCAGCAGTTTTCTGATCAATAGCCATGCATGTTCCCACTCTCACTAGCTAAACTAGGGTAATTTTGAACCATGTTTAAGCGCTTAAGAGATTATGGATTGGAAAGCGCTATAGTAAGCTTCTACATCGAACCACAGGTACATCGAATCTATAATTGGATGTATGGTCTCCGCCTCGTTGTCGAGCAGGAATTATTCGGAAATATAGGAAAAGATAATGAAGCCGTTCAGAACCAGGAACCAGTTCCATGGCGAAACAAAAATTTGCATTCACTACGTAAGAAAACTTGAGAATTTATAAACAAGACTCGTTTACTATAATTCGGACGAAAACAAGAATCTTACTTTTTGGAAGCAATAAGAAGATATGAAGCTTCTTTGAATTTCGAAGAATACTTCTTATAAAGCCTTTTGCAAAAAAATCGAAACACTTGGTTTCTTACTGATTGTAGGATAGTTCTCAAAAAAAAAAGTCAGACTGGAAATACTAAGAAAATCTGACGGCAACTTTCCCGAAGGTTAAACTCATTTCCCAGGTGAACCGATGAAAACCAGCTCAAGACAAATTTTACCTCAGAAGCTTAAAGTGAGCTAATTAATGCAACCCGCGGTACCACGTATCTATTATCGGTTGTTGTACCGGATAAGACCATACAACGCTTTATTGCTTCCTTTATGGCTTCAAGTCTCCTGGCACAAATAGCATACATACGGGTATATCAATTTATACAGAAAGATATAGAGCAGCTCTATAGAGAAACCCCTGGCGAACAGTTAAAGTAACCGTAAATTGGAAAAGATGAGTGCACGCCTGATCTGAAGTAGAAGCATGAATGTAATTTTTTAGCTTCAAGTATACAAAACTGCTTTGTGAATGTATTCTCTATCTAAGAAGCAATATGCCTCTTAACGAGGAAGATCTTGCAAGATTGCGTTTCAACAACTGTTTGAAAGAACTGAAGGTACACTCAAAAAGAAGGATTACGTACTGAATATTTTCATTCATTTTGAGGTTACTTTTGACGACGCAACTTTTGACGGCATGTGTTACTCTGCCAGTCAATAAAGTGCAGTTAGCTTTCAGTCAATCCTCTCAAAATTGAAGTTTTTCTTCTTCTTCTTCTCTTTATGAGAAGGACTAAGCTGTCTGGTCTGATTCACCCAGTGGTTAGATTCATCACCATTTTATTCTCCAAAGAAAGAATTTCCTGGATAACAAACTTCTATGGGCTAAACATGTTATGTTGAAAGCCTCCAAGGCGCTTTCGCGCTTCTGGCAGTCACCCAGAAGGGTCCTCTTTATCTAGACAGTTATAATGAGGTCAATTGTGAAATAAGGTTGTTTGGTGGAATAGGTTCTCAAGATCATTACTGCTTTTACCATACTCCAAAGAGCGGTCCAGCGGTCTAGCCCAGCACGCCGCGCTCCGTTCTAGACGCATTGCTGACTCTACTTCCCTTGGATATTTATATTATGGGCTGGACTCTATACATATTCCTTTTGAAAAGAAGTGGTCTTTGGTATGGCATGCATTGGAGCTTTAATAAACTTTTGCGCTGTCTGTCTTTTGACTCTCGTCGTCCGATGCCTTCGGAAGAAGAAATATGAAATTGACTTCCCCTGTGCCCAAACGTGTTTTCGGCCAGAATATGAGCTAGAAAAGGAATGAAGTCGGATCCTCATGGAAGGCTCCAAAAGCGATATAGGAGGCTTTCTCTAGTCGTAAGGGAAACTTATGTCTGTCTTTCGAGGAGAGATATACGGAATCCTGATGGCAGCGAAATATATTGTTAACAACCGGTAGAGGGGATGAAGAATTTGCATTAGTAGTGAAGATGCACTAAGAGCTTAAGACTTGCTGAAATGACAAGACAGCGAAAGAAAGGTAGGAAGAAGAAGTAAGCTCTCACGCTTACTTTTAAACTTAGGATAAATAATTTTTCAGTTTTATGGTCAGTTAAATGCTATGTACCGCCAGGTTGTTCTTGTCATCTTTAGTTTCTTTCCACCGACTACAAATTTAGTGATGTAATCCAATTCTCGTTGCATGTTATGAGCGTCTCATAACTCTATCATTAAAATAATTTTTTTTTAATATTTTTAAAATTAATTAATAATTAATAATTCAATTATCAAAAATATAACAGTCAGTAGAATAAATCATTGATCATTCTAAAACTTTATAGTTAGCGTTGAATGATCGCCAAAAGGAATTATACTCAAAGAATAACTGACGTGGGGTACCATCTGATTATATGTTAGCTGATTTTATGTTACAAAAAATAAGAACAATTTTTTATATAAGTAAAATAAACAACAAACAATTTAGAGGAGCAAATCATTTTGCGTTTTATTAGTAAGTTGTTACTTTCAAAAATAACTTCAAGTTATACGGGTACATTGGAAATAGGCGGTCTTTGACTTCTTTTAAGACTGAGTTGATGTTGTGATTTAAATGTGCGGATATGGGAAGCTTTTTAAATATTCTACGAGAAAAAACTAAATATTGGATTTAAGTTATAGATTCGTTTGCTAAGAGATGGCGTAACTTATATTATTCCATTGTTATTATTTCGTAGGAACATGCGTTGGAAAGCTACTGTCATAGTACGTCATTTCAGTATATGTCATTCATTTGAAGCGTACACAATAATAATTTTTTTTCACTCAAATATGTCGAACTTTGTGCCTTGAAAAGCGTTTTTGCGGGGAGTTCTTCTTCATTACTTTAATATGAAGAAAACTGCTGTCGAAAGTCATCATATTTTGGTGAACATGCGCTAGCTAAGCGAACGTGACAAAAGTGGTTTTCACGATTTAAAAGTTGTGATTTTGGCTTGGAAGACGATAAACGTCCTGTGCAGCCAAAAAAGTTTGAAGATAAAGAACTGGAAGCATTACTCTATGAAGATTGTTGCCAAACACAAGAAGAGCTCGCAGAAACTTTGGGTGTCACTTAAGCAGCCATTTCAAAACGTTTAAAAGCAGCTGGATATATTCAAAAGCTAGGAAATTGGGTTCCACATGAACACAAGCCGAGAGACGTCGAATGGCGGTTTTGCATGTCCGAAATGCTGCTGGAACGCCACAAAAGGAAGTCATTTTTGCATTGGATTGTTACTGGTGGTGAAAAATTGATCTATTACGACAACCCCAAGCGCAAAAAATTATATGTGAAACCCGGCCAATCAGCCAAATCAACGGCAAAGCCGAATATCCATGGCGCGAAGGTAATGCTCTGTATTTGGTGGGATCAGATGGCTGTGCTGTACTATGAGCTGTTAAAACTGGGTGAAGCCATCAATGGACAACGCTACCGAACACAATTAATCCGTTTGAAGAGAGCAGTAGCCGAAAAACACGAAAACACAAAAAGTACTTTAAAAATGTAAATATACCTGATTGGCAAAATGCACAGGTTGATAAAGAGGGGCACACATTGTGTTAGATTGAAGCTCATTATTTTTGTTTTTTCTCTAATAATAAATTTGTGAATTGTAAGCCAGATTCTTCGAGGTCATGGTTGACTTTCGCAACGCATTCATGAATTGAAAGATCAGTGTATGTGAAAGTGGTATCATCTGCAAAAGCCCTACGCTTACTATAAAAAATTTGATTAAAAAGAGAGTTAATGTAGATGAAAAACAATATTGGACCTAGCACTGAACCTTGTGGGACACCATTTTTAAGCTTTAGTGAAATACTATAGAAACCATTAACTAAAACTCTTTGTTCTCTTTCTAACAAATATGAATAAAACCACTCATATACCATTTCTCTAAAATCTGCTTTGTATAGCTTGGATACTAATATTTCAAGATCCACCATATTGAAGGCCTTAGTCATACCAACAAAAAGTGCCATAGTTGATTTAATGTCACTAATGCCACTAAACAGATCACAACAGACTTTTAAAATGGCATTTTCAGTGGATCTGCCTGGTATAAAGCCATACTGATCGTATGAAAAAAAATATATATATATTTTGTTTTAGAAAAACAGAGTATTCGTGATTTCATTCGTTTCTTAAAAATTTTTGAGAACGTAGGAAGTAGAGAAATATGTCTATAGTCGCTGATGTTATTGTGATTTCCTTTCTTAAACAGCGGAATGACTTTTGCCTTTTTTTAAAGAATTGGGAAACTTACCACTGTTAACACTAAGATTGAAAACATAACACAGGATATCCACAATTTCCCAAGCAATTGATTAAAGTGGAATGGCAGAAATACCGTCATTGTTATCAAGGTTCATAAGTAATTTAAAAACTTCAAACGAAGAAAACTGGAAAAAGCAGAAACTGTTACTTTGCATTAAACTCGATGAAATATTGCAGTTGCAATTCCACTGCAGTTCCACCAAAAAGTAGCTCAGGGAGTTTTAGAGGTTCTGAAATATTGACAAAATACTCATTAAATTTATTTGCTATTAAGATGGATCAGATACGATTGAATATCGTCTTCTATATTTTGAATACAAAAAGATTTCTGTTTCCTACCGATAATACCGTCTACTAATCCCCATTCTTTCTTAGGGTCTCCTCTAAATTGGCTTAAGCGATTTGCGTAGTAAGTGTCGAGTGCTTGAGCAACTATACTTTTATGTTTTTACACAATTTAGTGTAATAAATTTTTCGAGGATGTTTTTTCAACTTTTTTTCGAACTCTCTTTTACGTTTAATAAGGTTTAATAGACGTTATGTCTTCAAGGGGTTTAAAAACAAATCGCATTGTCTTATTTTAATAACAGGAGTTATGTTTAATGTTGATCGTAGGCCACTGAAGGATCATTTTCCGAAAAAACGGGTTCCTAGAATTCATACCTGAGTTTCACACGTAGAATAGAATAGTCATCTTAAGTTTTCTCCTTATAACAAGTTTCCACAGGAGAAAAATACGCTAGAACATAAAGGACACACAGGTGATGATCAGTAATTCTGAAATCGTATACTACACTATTGAAAACACCATTGTTGCAGAATGATTCGATCACAGATAAATTCACTGTATACATCCGACGATGAGGATGCATAATTTGCTGATAATTAATTGAATTGAATTTTTTCTTTCCAAGCGGCTTGAACCACGTTGATAAGAGGATGAATTCTGTCGTGCAAAGCAAGTAGGATAGATGATAAAGCCTTTGTTTTCCTTCTGCTTGGTAACAATGCCACTAAATCTTGCACATTCAAATGACTATATCAAGTTTTGGTGTTTTATCAAACTTTCTTGTCGTTTGCACATTTCGATTTTATATTCTTTCACATGCATTGTAAACATACTTACTTCACCCAAGTTTCTACAGATTTTCTCATATTCCTCATCTCAGTGAGTCCATATGACCTTATTGTACACTATATAGAACAAAACATTTAAAATACGTCTTAAGACACACTTTGAAATCTTTTCTAAGCAAAAGATACAGAGCATATAATCTGTAAATCGATTTCTCCAAAACATTAATCGAAAAGCTGAAAAAAAAATTCAGGGTAGCAAAGGAAGATAACCCTTCTCATTTTCAGTTATGCACACATCTGGTATGCATAAATACTATACATCCTTCAAAACGGCCATCATATCAAAGTAAAACCCGACTTTGTATCACAAGGAAGAAGGCAAGACGAAACGTAAAATATGTTTAAATAAACAAAAACCACTATAAGATACGAAAGCTGCAAGCCAAATCGATTTGTAATGCCCCCATTGACCATAAACTCTTTAACGGATCCAAATCGGAAATTTAAGAAAAAAAAAATCAAAATACAAAAATCGAAAACAACAGGAAACTGGAAAAAATGAAACTTCTCTTATGCAGTACCTTCGTCTGCATGGAAGAGGAAAATCTATGAAAGGGAAATGATATTAAATTTCCGTTTTCCGCTTTGCTTTCGAAAACATTTTTGATTCAGTTTCATAGCGGTACACGTTTTGGTATTGGAATCGGTCTACATTATGTCATATAAGATGCCCTCTACATCATATCCAATGGAATGAGAAAGATCTCAATGCTTTTGGCGTTAAATCTTTTTTTTTTTTTTTTTTTGGTTCTTTTATACAATGTAAAGAAGGAATTCTACTCTTAAGTGAGCACAAACACATATATGCATGTGTGTATATTATACGAGTATTTATCAACTTATTTGGAAAAGGGTATGAAAAAGTGTAAGGATAACGCCTTTAAAATTTTCATTATGATCAAAAATTTAGGGCAGCTGACTTTTGGATATGATTCTTCGGGATATGTGTGTGAATTCCATATGGTTGGCATTCTTCACCACAACATTAGACTCTATGTGATGGCTGAGACAGGAAATAGGGTTGAATAAGTGTTGATTCATCCCGAAGGATTCATTTCTTTATACTGAAATAGTCGCCATCATTATATTTCAAGTGGGGTTGCGTCAAATTGACCGCAATATTTTTTTAAGATGCCAAAAATTGTTGTGAGTAGTCATCGTATCTTGGGATTTACTATTATTTGGTCACATAGGGTGTATTGAATTTGTAACGTAGTTTCACAAAATGAGCACATAAATGAAGCAATACAATTTAATGTCGGTTGTCACTGTATACATATAACAACAAGTTGACCAGCATGATACTATAATTAAACGAAAGAAAGTTTCTACGTAAGGGCGTCCAGTGGAAATTTTTATGTTAAATAATAAATTAAATATATATATATATTATTTATATATAAAATGGAGTTTGACAATGCGGGTTTGATATTTTAGAAACAGTATCGTCTAAATGCCATCCATTCCTCTCAACACACTGTTGCAATCGGTTTTTTTAATTTGTGAGCATACGACTTGATGGCGAATATTTTCTTGCAGGACCTGAATTGATCATTATTGCTGTAAGCCCTCGAAGGTGCCCCCACGCACGGTGTGAGCTCCAGTGACCCAGGTGCCTAGGGTATGCCTCCGTACTTGCTGATCAACTTATTTGGGAAAATTATCCTCAGCTTCTCCACTGAAACTCTAGCTGTGTGTGTAGTGGTCCCGTTTTGCTGAAATTTGTTTTATTATGGAACTTGTCGATCATTTGGCAGTACAATTCGGGAGTAGTTATCTCTCGCTGGTTAAAAAAATAAAAAATAAGGACTAATAATCTCTCGGGCAGAAATCAGAAACCACCCTCTCATTTATGGACAATTCAAACGTTTTTGATCGAATTCCACAAGGTTGTCGAGGCACCAGTATCTTATGTTTTGTTCACTTACTTCACCCTGTTACTTTACAAGCAACTACAATCTAAATTTGACAATTTTCCACTCGACACCCTATAGTTCTGAGAACTAATAGTTTCTGAGAAGGAATTGGTGGTTACCTGCATCAGTGTAAAAATGTTAAAATATTCTCGGACTGTAAAAGATTGTGAAGACTGGGGTCTGTTCCATCGTTATCTGGATTTGATGTGGACAATGAACTGACCACTGCGCTATTAGAGTACGTTAGCTAAATCAGCAGAGTTTGCATTTGGACCATTTGAATTCGGTCAACCTATATAGTCAAAGAATCTATTGTTGCGATTTTATCTACAAGTTTTTCAGACGGACAAACAGTCATTATGCACATCTAACTCAATCTTGCAAGTGATTAGAGTTAGACAAAGAAAGAAAAATTATTAATGTACAACTTTCGACGACTAGAAATGGCCTTGATTTAATCTCATTGATACTCGTACTGATACTACGGTTCAAGAATAAGTTAATTACAGTTGCGCCTTAAAGAAGGACGATAGTGACTTTTCTTGTGGAAGACATCAAGAGATCTGATATTTCAGCCATTTACGCAGGAGAAATGGATCCTTTCAAAGACAGCTGGAAAGTATACTCATGCGACTCACAAAAAACCATATATCAGTTATGCACATCGACTAAATCATAGCTATCACAGAAATTTCATACATTTGTATGCTCAAGGATGCGTCATAGTCATTCATATATACACATCCGCTTTTCAAAATGGTATATCTCCCCTTCTTCTGTATGTTCATCCTGGTTGGCAAAACCATTGCGTAAACTTTCTCATCAATCCTACTCTTTAGGATTCCTTCCTGATCAGATCGAAAACAGCATTTGCCTAGCCGGTCCCTAAAGAAGACGGTTGCTTTTACGTCCCTTCTTTTCAAGGTCATGAATACGCTAATAAACCTTCAGCTCATGAAATATCTGGAAACGCGAAAACAACTTAATGACCGGTAGTATGGTTTGGTGATTTGATGGAATGTCTCACCGAAAAGTGGAACCAATTCATACATCAATCTAGTGAAAGCAAGATAGTTGCACTTGATATTGGACAGAGCTTAGTAGCAGGCTCTTTTATCGAAAATGCGTGCTTTTGGGATTGATAACTTCCTTCTTCAATGGATTTGAAATTACCTTTCGAAACGTTCAATTCAAGTTGGCTTGATGGTTTCAAGTCTTATATTCACATATGATGGCATACCTCAGGGTTCCTTTCTGTCTCCGACACTCTTTTTATATTTTCAGTAATAATAAATTAAATAAAGAACAAGAAAAGAAAATAACGTCATTTCTGCAGTGAACTCTACCATCTCTCCGCTACGAATAGAGGATAAGAAAGCGCATTTTTGGCACTTTTTTTTCTCTAAAAAAGGTGTCAAAACGACAGAGGTGCAACGGGAGATTTGCAGAGTGCACCGACACTTGTCAGGGTTGGTTTACACGCAGGAAATACAAACCTTGATGATGCTGTTCGCTCTGAAAGTGCATCCACCATAGAAAATCAAATCTTGGCTGCAGTTACCGTTGGCAGACATTTAACGGTACGGGAGATCGCTAAGCGGCTTATCACCGCCAATACAATTGTTTCGCAGAGCCTGAAAAAGCTTAGAATGTCGAAAAAGGTGGATGTTTAGGTTCCTCACGAACTCAGTGAAAGAAACATTATGGATCGCATAACAGTCTGTAAGTCTTTTTATTGAGATGGAACTCGGTTGAGGGAGATGATAAATGGGCGGCTTTCAATAACATTCGGCCGGTAAACAAGATTTGTATCTCAAAAAGATCATGTTAAGCATTTGGTGGGACTGGCGAGGTGTCATTTACTTTGAGTTGCTTTCTCAGACAATAAATGCCACTAAAAATTGCCCTCAGCTCAATACTTTGAAGTATTCAGTGGGAAAAAACGGCAAGAGCTGGCAAACAGGAAGGGCCTTGTTTGTCATCATGACAATGCCAGACCACACACAGTCTTAGTGACAAAACGAAAGCTAAATTCATTTGGCTGAGAAGTTAAGCAACACCCACCGTATTCTCCAGACCTTGCGTCTTCTGACTACTGTTCCGCTCTCACCGAAACAATTTGTACGTAAGGCAATTTAATTTCGTAAGTTTTTCAAAACGCATCTGAAAAACTTTTTTATCCCTAAGTTTGGTGAGTTTTACAAAAGAGACATTATATCTCTTTCAGAACATTAGAAGAAGATAATAGAACATGATGGGCAATATCTGATAAATCAAATATAAGTTCTTATACCAAAAATGTGTGTTTAACTCTAATCCTAAAAAAATACTGCAGAATTTATTGAACAACTAATCATCCTAGATTCAATACGACTAAATTACTTTCCTAACTACTGGAAAGTTGCTGGTTCCAAAGCCTACATCCTATTTCCAATTTTTTCCAAAATATTCGAAAATATATCTTTCACTCGACTAAAGCCTATCTTGGATCAAAAAAAGGTTTTAACAAACCATTAATTTTGCTTTCGAGATATACATCGACGAAATAGTATATCAGGTGCATAGAATCACGCACGTTGTCGAAATGACACTAAAAGAAAAAAAAAGGCTTGCTTAGGTCAGTCCACAAGGAAGCTCCAAGATAAAGTCAAGAACAACATGCAGATCCCACGTACACATACTGCTAAGTAATTTGACATCACCCTCGATGCAAAATTAAGATGGAAGGGACATGTGAAAAGAAAAAAAATTAACTTGACATCATTTGACATTTTATTTTTTATTTAAATGTCAGAGTGGTGAGACGTCTTTCTTGTATTCTCTTATATGTAAATATCTGTCACTGTGCTTTCTCACAGAATTTAACGTGAATAAGAGAAAAGTAAATAAAGAAAAAAAATTATTATCTTTTAATTCTTGTCAAAATGAAAGCAATAAGAGTTGAATTCCATCAAATTTTTCGTCAATTTTTTGTTTTCTCTCCCTGTTTTTCCCATCTGCTATGAGTTCTCTTGTGTTAAAAATCACCCGTTCTGCTATGAAAAATAAAAAAATGGCAATACACCAACCACTGGCTCTCCAGCTCCGATACAAAGGCACAACGGAACACCCAAGAATGCACCAACTGATGGTTTCCCAGCCTCCACGTCGAAGCTCACATCTAAATATGCACCGGAACCTCCAAGTATCAACAATGCCCTCACTGCCAATGATCTAGTGGAGCATTTGAAGACTCATACAGAGGAAATTGTCACTCGCTTCATAAAAGAACTAAGCAGTATGCGCACCGATCTCCTGAGCCACATTACAAGTATGGAATTGAAATGGACTGCTCAGCTTAGAAAATATGATCAAACACTCAATGCATTGGTGAAGCGAGTAGAATTAATCAAAGAGAACAGTGAATTTTCTATCCACAACCGAGATGGAGAACAGATGACTGATCTTAAAAAACGGTGTGATGAGCTTGAGAGAAGAGATCTTGCCGCGGACATTATGCCGCTACAGCTGCATAATGAAAACTCCAATTCTATTTTCAACCTTTTATGTAACACCATTGATTGCTAGCCCCCACTTTTGCGATGAATATTTCGCTCCCACCTACGCGATGGATGCAATGACCCACCTTTGATTCTGAAGTTCATTCTGAAGTCATTAGCTGAATACCAAAAAAAAAAAAAAAACCGATCTCTCTTGGCATGGCATGGATTCGAATAGAAGCATATACCACCTTGATCAAAAGGTTCCCGGTGGCGCTCCCATTTGAGTTCTGTCTTTTTTTTTTTTAAATTGGTACATCTGTTGTTGACATTCCATCCAAGCTTGACAGCTTGTGTGTATTTGCGATTTTTTTACAATTTTAGAAATGGATTTAAATTTGCAACAAAGAACTTGTATTAAATTTTGCATAAAAAAACGGATTTAATAGTGCACGAACGTTGGAAATGTCGGAAAATGTTTCGGCAACCGATTCTTTAAAGAAAACGGTCGTTTACCAGTGACACGAGCGGTTCAGAAGTGGTCGTGAGTCAATTGTTGATGTCGCAAAAGAGATGATTTTCGAGGCTGAATCCGATCCCACATTCATCAAAAGGATCATTACTGGAGACGAGACGTGGGTTTATGAGTACGACATGCAATCCAGACATCAGGCAAGTAAATGGCGTTCACCAAATGAGCCGAAACCAAAAAACCACGTCGTTTTCAGTAAAAAAAAGGCTATGGTCACGGTTTTTATGGATTACAACGGTGTAGTATTTGAGCGTTATGAGACCTGAATTGTGGGCAGAAAACTCGTGAATTTTGCACCATGATAACGCACCATCGCACAGTGCCATCATTATTCGTAATTTTTTGACGAAGAATGCAACAAATACCATCCAACAGTCACTAAATTCACCTGATTTGGCTGCCTGTGACTTCTTTCTTTTCAATCGAGTTAAAAAACCAGTACGGGGAACACGTTTCAGCAGCTGAGAGGAAGTAATGGAAAAATCGCAGGAAGCTCTGATGGACATACCGAAAACCGAATATAAAAAATTTTTCGAGGATTGGATCAAGCGCTGGCATACGTATGTTGCAGCCGATGGGGATTACTTTAAAGGGAACAATATAACGGGTGACTATATAATTTTTTTTTTTTGATAAATTTGAAAATATTTTTAAATTGTATCAGTAATTTTCAATATGTCCACCTTTGGAGCAAATAATGGCCTTGAGATGGCCGAAGAAAGCATCGAACGCTGCAAGCAAGTGGCTCTGCGGTATTTTGGCCCATTCCCAGCGAAGTGCTTGCTTGAGGTGGTTTAAGCTATGGTATTTTTTAGGACCAACCTTCGTCTTTAAAATACCCCAGAGAGAGAAATCCAACGGATTTGCATCCGGAGAATTTGCAATCCATTGTGTCGAAGAAATGAAGTGTGGAACATTGTTTTTTAACCAATCTTGGTTGACGCGCGCTTTGTGAGACGGTGGCGAGTCTTGTTGAAATGTCCACGTTCTCCGACCGAAGTCATTGTTTGCCGAAGGCTTCAATATTGCCTCTAAAAGAGATTCACGGTATACGAATGCATTAATTTTGACGCAACGGTCCAAAAATACGAGCGGAGAGCGACCATCGGCAGGTATGGCGGCCCAAACCATCACCATCGGTGCTGCCTGCTTTCCGGTGGCCATCCGAAGGTGTAAATTTTCGAAGGACCTCTCTGGGAAGTAAACTCGGTCATTTTGTTTGTTGAAATATTCTTCAATAACAAGTGGTGACTCATCGGAAAAAAAAACCAATTTCGATAACTCACCACTTTCGTGCAAGCGTAGCAACTCCTTCGCTCTTTCGACTCTAATTTTTTTTTTTTGTTGCGGTGTAAGATCGTGTGCTTTTTGAAACTTCAATGGCTTGAGCCCAAGCTCATTTTTCAGTATGTGTTGCATCCGTTCCAATGATATGTTAAGCTCACGAGCCATTTTTCTTCCAGTTCGAGCGGATTTCGCTCAATTCGAGCCTTCACTTTCCGAACCATTTCTGCTGATGTTGCTATTTTTTTATGACCACCTCCATGGCGTTTTGCAACGCTGCCAGTATCACGGTAACGAGCTGTGGTTCGAGACACAAATGATTTATTCACGTTGAGGTGCTGGAGAGCTCTAACGATAGCTATTTGTGTTTTTCCAGCCAAATATGTAAAGAGTTTTCTAATAACGACTTGACAACTTTTTTTTTAAATAAAGGACAAACCATTAGAGACGTTTCAAAAAGTTTACTTTTGGCTTGAAGTAAAATCAAAACATTTATGAATGAAACTCGACTTCGTTCATATGGCCACCGCGGGCACGTTTGCAGCGGTCGATTCTTTGGACCCAATTTTCAATAGCTCGGCTACACATTTCGGCCGAAACGGCCGCTATTTCGCGTTCAATGTTGGCTCTGAGCTCTTCCAACGTCGTCGTGTTGCGTGTTGGCATAAACCAATGACTTAACGTAGCCCCACAGAAAATAGTCAAGCGGCGTTAATAGCACGAACGAGGAGACCAATAGACTGGCCCATGTCTTGGGATAACACGCTTACCATACTTACTCTTCAATAAATCGATTGTAGCGTGTGCTTTGTAGCTTGTGGCACCATCCTGTTGAAACCACATGTCGTCCAAGTCCATATCTCCCAATTCGGACCAAAAATAATAGGTGGTCATGGCGCGATAACGCTGATCATTCACAGTAACGTGACGATGGTTATCGTCGACGAAAAAATATGGCCCAGTAACGCCGCCGTCATGCAAACCGCACCAATTGAGCCAAAAATGAGCTTCGTCACTTAAGATTATTTTGCGATGAAATTCATCATCTTGGCGCATCTTCTCCAGAACCCAAATGGTTCATCGGCTTCAATTCTTGAGTCAGCTTGATCTTTAGTGGGTGTTAACCTATACATCTGAGCGATGCCCAATTCTTGAATACGGCGTGGAATTGAGTGATTTGAATCGTTTGCTACGGACGTCTAAAGGGCAGCGATATTTTCGACACTTCGACCAACCCGTTGTCTTACTGACACGGCAACATCACACAACGAATATGTAGACTCAAATTTTTGCACTAAACTTGTTATTGCCTGTCTACTAGGACGAGAATTACGACCGAAAATTGGAGTGAACGCTCTTAAAATTACAGTCACCGACTCCGAAAATCTGTAGAAAATTTTTATAATTTGCAGACGTTGCTCGTTAGTCTACTTTACCATGATATACCATAAATTGACAGTGACAGTTTGATGATTAGTGAAAGAGTGCGTTCACAAATTAAATTCAAAGTTGTCAAGTCCCTATTGGAAAGCCCTATATAAAGCAATCACACTATCACGTTTGAATTCCATCTCCAAATCGTTTAAAATGCTTGTTAATAATAAAATTATCTGTCATGTGTCAAAATTTGAGCTCACTGTCACGAACGGTTTGGAAACTATAGCAGACTGAATTTGGTTGCAGTTCGAGTTAGGCAGGCTGTAGTATCTAACACAAACTTGGTTTTGCATTTTGACCAACTTATGGCACCTGCTTTCTCTCATCACGACTTAATTTTCGTGGCACTTAGCGCGCTTTTCACCAATACAGAGGATACGTTCGGGAATAAATTTAGTGGATCTGTTCAATGATAGTCGAAGCGTTGACTGGTCACCTATTTACTCAACATGTGATGCTTATAAACAGATCGAATACTTCAACAATAATATTTATTACCTTTTTAAAAATCATGTGAAAGTAAAACATAAAAAAATTAAGAAAAATAATTTTCCATTGGTAAAGCAAGAAGTAAGAAACCACATTAAGGCGAGTGATAATTTATATGCAAAATAGCAAAGATATAAATGTTCTGTTAGTCATAATGAATTCAAGGTTGCCCGCAATGTAGTCTCTTATCTTATAAGGAGAAACAAAAAACGTTTCTTTAAAAACCAATTTAATCCTGGTGATTCAAGTTCCACTTTTTGGAAAAATTTTCGTCAGGCTGGAATAAGTCGAAGTAAGCAATCTGTTTCAGATCAGATAAATATCGAGGAATTGAATAGGAAATACGTTCCACCTCAATCAAACGTAAGCTCACACGTTTCTAATTCCATTTCCAATCAAGGAGATACTTTCTCATTTTGTTGTGTTGACATAAGTCAAAAGCTATTGATTTAGATAACATCCAACCGGAATTTATTAAGACTCTCCTACCCGTTTTGCTACACCAAAAAACGTTTATTTTTAATACTATTTCGGCCACTTCTGTTTTCCCTGATATCTGGAAAGTTGCTAAATTCTTGCCATTATCTAAGCCATCTCTAGCAAACAAAACCGTATATTGACCAATTTCCATTTTGCCATTTTTGAGCAAAAGTATGGAAACAATCAGATAAAGGTTTTTATTAATAATAAGAAACTAATTGGTAACCACCAATCCGGTTTCTGTGCCAAACACAATTGCACTACGTCTCTGATTAAAATTTGTGAAAATATTCGTGCTGGGTTCGAATGGTGGGTTTAATTGTATTCTTGGATTATTTTTTTTTTTTTTTTGACAATGTCAATCATAACATTTTATGGAATAAACTTAAGACTAAGTTTTCCTTTGTAAGCTCCTTGTGCAACATGATCAACCTTTTTATATCAACCAGATATATGGTAATACCCGCCTCATTTTGCACGGTGGAAAATGATCTGAAGCTCAATCCAATACCAGTTACTACCATGATTTTAAACAGAAGCAGATATAAAGAGCACTCCCTCAATCTCTTCCACAACTAGAACGCAATCGCATAAGTGGAAAACATAAAAAATCTTGGGGCTTACTTTAATTTCGACCTAAACTGGAATGTAAATATAAATATGAATGTTTCAAAAATCTGTGGTAATTTTCAAGGCTTAAGTTCCACAGCGAAGTTACCAATCATGGCTCAGATTAATAAAATCATTGTTCTACCCGTTTTTCTGTACAGCTGCGAGTTATTTGCTAACATGGACTTTGAGTCCAAGAGAAAACTTACTGTTGAATATAACAGCTGCGCAAGATATGTATTTGATCTAAAAAGATACGACCACATTTCCGACCATTCCAAACAAATAGGAGGTTGCTCCTTGTTAAGCTTTTTGAAGTATCAAACTTTGTTATTATTACAAAAAGTAATACAATCTAAAGAACCAAAATATCTTTTTGACCATATCAAGTTTGTGAGAAGTAATCGGACATTATGAATAATTATGACCAGATATAAATACCTTGTGACCTCAAGGCAATTTTTTGTTCACGCCGTTCAACTTTAGAACCAACTTCCCCTCGATATTAAACTTATAAGAAACACAAACACTTTCACGAAAAAGGCTTTTATATTTTTTGCCGAAAATTCCTAATTCCTAATTCCTGCATTTCTTTTCTTTTTGTACATGTTCTTTCCTATCTTTTCATGTCTTCTTTCTCTTCCCTTTCTTCTATTATTTATTATATTTCATTGAATTTTTAAAACTGAATTTCCTTTTTTCAATTTGTGGATCCCATCCCAAAAGAACTGCGCGGGCTTGGTAGCCAAGAATTAATCAAGCCAATTTTTGATATTCTGCTCTGATGTGAACCCTATTTCAGTGAGGGCGTTCTACATCGACCGGAACAAATGATAGTCAGAAGGGGCAAGGTCTGGGCTATAAGGTGGGTGGGGTAGGACTTCCCATACACTGTTTTCCAAATAGTTCTTAACCGGAAAAGCAACGTAGGGCCGAGCGTTGTCATGATGGAAAATTATTGCCTCGTGTCTGGTCGCATATTCCGGGCGTTTTTCGGCTACTGCTCCCTTCAAATGGATTAATTGTGTTCGGTAGCGTTGTCCATTGACAACGGTTTTAGCTGCTCATAACACAGCACACCCATCTGATTCCACGAAATACAGAACATTACCTTCGCGCCATGGATATTCGGCTTTGCCCTTGATTTGGCTGGTTGGCCGGGTTTTGCATTTGATTTTTTGGGCTTGGAGTTGTCGTAATGGATCCATTTTTCATCACCAGTAACAATGCAAAAATGACTTCTTTTTGTGGCGCTCTAGCAGCATTTCGGACATGCAAAACCGCCTTTCGACGTCTATCGGCTTGAGTTCATGTGGAACCCAATTTCCTTGCTTTTGAATATATCCAGCTGCTTTTAAACGGTTTGAAATGGCTGCTTAAGTGATACCCAAAGATTCTGCAAGCTCTTCTTGTGTTTGGCAACAATCTTTATAGAGTAATGCTTCCAGTTCTTCATCTTCAAACTTTTTTGGCTGTCCAAGCCAAAATCACCACTTTTAAATCGTGCAAACCACTTTTGGTACATTAGCTCAGCTAGCGCATGTTCACCATAAATTTTCGCCAAAATACGATGACTTTCGGCAGCAGTTTTCTTCATATTAAAGTAATGAAGAAGAACTCCCCGTAAAAACACTTCTTCAGGCACAAAGTTCGACATATTTGAGTGAAAAAAAAATTATTGTTGCTTACGCTTCAAATGAATGACATATACTGAATGCTTTCCAACGCATGTTCCAATGGAATAATACAAGTTACGGCGTCTCTTAACAAACCGCAAGTTATAGATCCAATACAATGAATATCACAATAAAATAAGTACTAAATACCTAAATCAAACTAAGAAAATAAATTGGCTTATTGGCAGGAAATCACTTCTATCAGTACACAACAAATTAATTCTTTATAAACAAACAATAAAATCTTTGCGGATATAAGGCCTCCAACTGTGGGAGTGTGCAAAAAACAGTACCATCAAAGTACTTCGGGATACTTTAGAGCTAGTTATATCCATCGCGACGTAAAAGTTCAAACCATTGCAAATGAAATAAAGAAGTACGTTACAGTTCATTCAAATAGGCTCAGTCAGCTCGTAAATGAAGAAGCATCTAAAATTCTTAATCAATGCGAGCAAATAAAGAGGGTCAAACGCACAGAATCACATGAGCTCCTAGCACGACAGACTAACTAAAGAATCCAAAGGGAAGTATCTAGTTTAATTTAATAATTCAAAGAACATCTAAGTTGTAGTTGTCGCGTAAATCATCTCTTTTGTATTTGTTATTATTACTCAAATTATGAACTGAAAAAAGAAAGCAAACGAGATAAGTATGTGCTAATTTATCGCACATTTTGATTTGAACTTGCATCACCAAATACTAAATGTTCTGCCTCAATTTGAGCAAAATCATAAATATTTTAGTAACTACAGCCCATACAGCACTTGACGAACTTTAAATCTTGCATCAAAACCATACTAAAAGCCGCAAGTTATATTTAATTAACTCAAGTTACTATAAAATACATGGCTAAAGGTATATTAATTCCTAAACATGTAAACTTATATCTGTAACACACATTTTTTATACACGTTCTTGCACCACAAAACCTTCACCCCAGATGTTTCTAGTAACAGAAAGCAAAATCCCCATTAATAAAAGTATGGTGTTTGATTCTATGTTTTATAACTATTTTACGGGCCAGTCATAAGTAGAATAGGCTTTCTGTAGATATCAAAAGTATGTATATGTCACTCACTTTAAAAGTTCAAAACCATAAGGACAAAACCACGAATCAGAGCGAAAAGAAACCAACAAAAAAAAGAGATTTATCCCCGCGGAAAAGGAAGACATCTTTATCCTAGATATACATACATATGTCACAGGGCTGCGGTGAAATAGGATTTATGTTTGTGGAGCAATAAGAATTTATTATCAGGTGTCTGTACAAGGTCTAGCTGGAAGATATTGCTGTCAACTGTGCTAATATTTTCATCTGTGGTGACCTAAATAATATTGACTTGTCGGCAGCACAATATCTTGTTCATATTTCAAAAGCTCTAAAATAAAAAGTAAAAAATGTTTTATATTGAACCTTCAGTCCGGGTTTCTTCTGGATTTATCTAACCTAAACATTGACTTTTTCCACCACATGACATCATCAACATAGTAAGTACTAGTACTTACAAAGAATCATAATCATAAAATATGTGATTTCATTTATGAAATAGGAGGGAAAAGCAAATCGAATTTATATATTTAAAAAGTTAATTTTAATACAAAGAATTAATAGTTTAATCGTATTTAAACAGAGAGAGTTTACCTTATCAGGGCCCATTTATTAGGTGCGTAACTGATTTTTGATGAAAATGCAACTTTATTGTGAAGAAATGGTTACAAATGAGTCATTCACAGTATTGCCCATCGCTGGCAACAACTTTCTCTCATCTTTCTGGCAGAGCTCGAATACCATTAAGGTAAAAGTGTTTATCTGTTGAGGCTATCTACGAATTAAGCCATTTTTTGATGTTTTAATATGAGGGGAACTACTGATCAGACAGACCATGTGCCATCAAACGGAACAAGTAATAATCGCATGGCGCAACATCTGGGGAATATGGAGGGTGGGGTAGGCCTTTCTATTTGAGCATTTCCAGGTAGGATTTAACTGGTTTGGTAACGTGAGGCCGAGCATTGTCATGCTGTGGAATCACTTTTTCCTTCCTCTGATCGTATTGTGGCCGTTTTTCGCGCCGTTTGATGCCCGCGAATTACTTTTCTTTAAGCCCTCTACTAATGTTTGGACCAGATTTACCAACGACTTTCCCTTCATCTAGCTAATCAGCTTGTTTGCCCAGCCTGAAATTTGTTTCGTACTGGCTCCTTAATGCGTTTTTATGATAGATAATAATAATAGCATTCAGTTCGAACGAGTATGTTAGATACCATAGCAATTGTAACCGTAATTCATTCAATTTGACGGTAGTAATTCTGGATGAGGGTGCTTATGCGTTTTCCTGGTGAAACAACACTTTTTTGCTTGCCAAATGATGCCATGTCCATGGATGAATTAACTTAGATGGCAAACTCTTCTAATACTTTCGCAAATCCTCGAACTTCGAATAGATTCGAATAGATACGAGAGATAAATGGCTTACCTAACTCATTTCTCAATTGGTCCATCGATGCGCGTGCTGTGTGGCATGTAGCATTGTCTTGGTGGAACTACATGTCTACCAGGTTCAGCTCGACCATTTTGGGTAAAAAAAAAGTTCGAAATTATTGAACGAAAGCGGGCGCGTTCTTCTCACAGTCGTATTTGGAAAAAATACGGGCCAATGATTCTGCAAGACCATAAACCGCACCAAGCAGTGCATTTTTTCGGGTGCATTAGCAGCTCTTGTATTGTCTGACTCATCGGACCAAATACGGTAATTTTATTTATTAATATACCCATTCAAGCAGAAAGGAGCCTCGTCGCTGAAGACATTCTTTAGTTCTTGCACGAGCTGTATTTTGTAAAGTTTTAGACCTTGGTTAAGTTTTCCACGTAGTCAAGGAACACTATCCCAATTGCTGCGAACTGCAATGAATGGACAAATCACGGTCTTCATTAACATTGCAGTTACAGCAGCAATATTTTTCTCTGTACACAATCTAAGCATACGGATAGGTGACTTGATGTCCCAAAGCGTAAAATTGATGCGAAATTTGGTCACTACGGCTCAAAAGATAAGCACTTTTACCGTAACGGTATTTAAGCTCTGTCAGAAAGATGGGAAAAAGTTGTAGCTAGCGTTGGGCAATACTCTGTAACCATTTTTTCAGAATAAAGTTGCATTTTCATCCTAACTTAGTTTTGCACCTAATACTTCGGAACTTTTGCCCGTAATTGTGCTGAAGTTCTAGCTTGCGATACATAGTATGCTTTATTTGACCATGCAAATATAGCTGAATACTCGCACTCACCGAATCACAGTTGTATAAACGGCAGTGTATGCATCTGGTTCTAATTGCCAATATAGAACCAAAGGCGATGTCAGTGGTGAGCTCATACAAGATCCTTCGCCGTTCGGAGCTTGGGATATTTGAAGAGTCACAGAAGTGAAAGCTGACATTTTTAAAGCTTGATTGTATCAAATATTGGTGAAATATCCCTAACATCACTTAACATAAAGATAATTTTTGGTGAGTTCGGAATGGGGTCCATTTTGGCGACACAACCGAAATACATAGTATTTACAAAATCACTTTCTCAAACGACACTAGTGTGATTGACTTTGCATCAGCGTAGATGTCATTATAGCTAGCATGCGTTTTTCCATTACTTTAAAACCCTCAAAAGATCTTTCTAAGTAGACAACATTTCCTTGGACCATTACTTTTTAGTAGGTAAAGTGAGAATGGGCATATCTCTATATAAAAACACAAAAAAAGTATTGTGAAAACCTTTGTCGAAAAGCTGCAATCCCAAGACGTTTATAGTGTAATTTCTGATGCCTAAACATCTTATTGACTAATTCTACTAGGTGGCGAAGAAGTCATTACCATAACGGAAGATGCTTAAACTTTTGCATCTGGCGGCAAATATCAATTATACTTTGACATTTGTGAAGTAAGCAATATACTCCTAAATTGTTACGATTTTTTTTACAGAATAATTCGTCCGTGGTGTTGGCATAGAGTGGTTTTTGGCGCAGATTTCCCGTTCGTCCGATACCAACTGGGCAAACATTACGACGCTTAACTGCTCGTCTAGAAGAGTATGGAACAACACGAGATATAAAATGTGTATCTGGCGCTCAAGCCTTACTGAATCTCGACCATGAGGGAGACAACTTTTAATCGAAAATCATCATGAGAGACGAGGTCCATTTTTATCTACAGAGATATGTGAATAAGCAAAATTATAGCTTCTGGGGCATCGAAAATCCATTACACCCGTTCAAAGTTACTACATGGTGTATTGAAGGCGTCATCGGACCTTATTTTTTCGAAAACGCCACGGGCCAAATGATTACTGTAGACGGCGAGCGCTACAGAGCCATGCTCAACAACTTTCTCCTTCCTCAATTGGATAAACTGGGACTAGAGAACATCTGGTTCCAGCAGGATGGAGCAACGGTGCATACTTTACGAGCCACAATTGAAATTTTGAGGGCTGCATTTTCGGGTCGCCTAGTCTTTCGTTTTGGCGATTTTCACTGATTAACAAGATCACCTGATTTAACTGCTCCAGTCTTTTTTCAGTGGAGTTTTTTGAAGTTACGAGTCTATGTCAACAAGTCTCAGACTCTTGAAGCCCTCAAAGAGAATATTCATCAATAATGCGAGGACCTATTGCCGGAAGTTCTGGCAAGAACTTTTCATCAATTCTGACGGCGGCCACTTAGCCGATATCATTTTCTTGACTTAATGAAAAATAAAAAATTAAGACATCAAATAAACATAAATATATAAAAATCACATTCAACTGTGACGGGTGACAACTTTTGCTCCCCTCAGTACAATTCAGTTTAAATGCATTTTTATTTCAGGTAGTTAATTATTGGGCTAAGACTTCCCATCCACTGTTTTCCAATTAGTTCTTAACCGGAATAGCAACGTGGGGCCAAGCGTTGTCATGATGGAAAATTATTGCCCTGTGTCTGGTCACATATTCCGGGCGTTTTTCGGCTATTTCTCTTTTGAAACGGATTAATTGTGTTCGGTAGCGTTGTCCATTGATGGTTTCACCCGGGTTTAGCAGCTCATAATACAGCACACCCATGTGATCCCACCAAATACAGAGCATTACCTTCGCGCTATGGATATTCGGATTTGCCGTTGATTTGGCTGGTTGGTTTGGTTGGTTGGTTTCACATATGATTTTTTGCAGTTCGGGTTGTCGTAATGGATCCATATTTTATCACCAGTAACAATCCGATGCAAAAATGACTTTCTTTGTGGCGTTCCAGCAGCATTTCGGACATGCAAAACCGCCTTTCGACGTCTATCGGCTTGAGTTCATGTGGAACCCAATTTCCTTGCTTTTGAATATATCCAGCTGCTTTTAAACGTTTTGAAATGGCTGCTTAAGTGATATCCAAAGATTCTGCAAGCTCATCTTGTGTTTGGCAACAATCTTTATAAAGTAATGCTTCCAGTTCTTCATCTTCAAACTTTTTTGGCTGTCCAAGCCAAAATCACCACTTTTAAATCGTGCAAATCACTTTTTGCACGTTCGCTCAGCTAGCGCGTGTTCACCATAAACTTCCACCAAAATACGATGACTTTCGGCAGCAGTTTTCTTCATATTAAAGTAATGAAGAAGAACTCCCCGCAAAAACACTTTTTCAGGCACAAAGTTCGACATATTTGAGTGAAAAAAAAATTATTGTTGTTTACGCTTCAAATGAATGACATATACTGAAATGACGTACAATGACAGTAGCTTTCCAACGCATGTTCCAATGGAATAATAACAATGAAATAATACAAGTTACGATATCTCTTAGAAAACCGGACTAAGTTATAGACCCTATATCTAAAACTGTATAAGCCGGCCACTGGTAATAAACCAGACTGACGACCGACCTTGCTTCCTATGGAGCTACCTAGTACTGAGGGAATTAGACGACGAAGCTTTTTCTCCTTCAACTAGCTACCAAAATTTTTGGTGCTGGTTTACAACATCCATCATGTAGCGACTCCCTACCGCCCTACCGGAGACGCTCTGCACTGCCATCTGCGACGTCGCCTGTGTGCAGCTGTTCGAGCGACATGGTAGATTAGCGGCACCGCTAATCTGTCCTGGATCAGGCCTTTCATATCGAGGTAGAGGAACGCTTCTGAAGAGACAAATCCGTTAAAGCGTACTCTTTCATGATACAAAGGATTGGGGTAGTTAGTCACGGAGATCAGGTTGTTCGATGAGGTTATTGATCTTGCAATGTGCCTTCGAGTCAACTTAATATAGTGACGAAATTATATACTCTTATAAGGATCGCTCTATTGTATGTACTCAGAATTTTATGTACTCAGTCTCTGGTGTTCTGTATAAACGAAGACAAGCCCTAAGGCAAGCCCTCTCAAACACCCGAATCTTTTCCAATAAACTTGCTTTCACGTTGAACCACACGGGACATCCAAATACAAGACCTGATAAGGGCCATGTAGAAGATCACCCTCACCCTCGCATTGAGTTTGCTGTTATAAAACAGTTTCTTTGTAAGGGTAAAAGCACCTCTGGCTCTTGCCAGAGTAGCATCCTATGTTTGTTAAAATACAGATATTGATCTAGATATTGCCCCACGATTGAAAACTTTCTTCAATTCTTTCTGGTATCCCTAGAGGCTACATAGAAAGGCGTCTTAAACAGAATGGTTTCCGACTTCTAAAAGTTGATTTTCAACTTCCAGTCGTTGCAATATCGCCTAATTTTTTTGAATAGGATCGGCAAATTTACCGCACCTTTTTGCAGACTGTTTTTATTGTGAAATATACCAGCAGAAGTCACATCGCCATTTTTCATGATGAACTGTCTATCTGTGAGCATATTGAAAAGAATATACAGAAGTGGCCTAATTTGTCCAATTTGAAGAGAAGTCCTTCTAACCATACGGTATCAAAGGCTTTTTCCAAGTCAATCGGGCAGACACCAGTGCACTGGTTCTTGCCTTTGTTCCATTGTATATCAAAAACCAGTTTAGACGCGTCATAAATGATGTCATGTCCCGCCTTGAAACCGAATTGATTATCCGGGAATATGTGATTGTCCTCGATCCACTTAGTCAGGATTCTATTAATCACTTTTTCGAAAGCCTTACTGATGTTTGGAAGAAGACTGATCGACCGGAGATTCACCGGATTGGATGTGTCTTTATCCCTTTTTCAGATTGGATGTACCACCGCAGTTTTCCAATGCGCTGGATAATGGGCAGTACTTTATTCATTGCATTGTTAAACAGGGTGGTATAAATGTCCACCGCTTCTAGTGGGAGATGTCGAAGCACAATGTTCGGTATTTCATCGGTTCTCACTGTTTCCTTACTTCTAAATGATTCAAAGATCGTTTGGTGATCTTTCTTCGAAATGAACGGGGGTAATACCCTTTCGTCGGCGATGACATTATTTGCCATATTCTCGTTACTGAACTGTGAAAAAACCGAGCACTCGAATCGCCAGTTTACTTTTTCATTTCGAAGGCAGAGATTGTGCACAAGGACTCGATTTTCCAGATCGTTTTTCGGGCCAATGGTTTCATTCGCTTTATACACTTCCTGAAAAGTCGCTCCTATAGCTTCTAGCTTCTCCTGCGGATTTTCGATCACAAAGAAGTTGTCATTAACGGCCTCATCTGGATCGATTTGATCTTTCTTCCAAAATATTTTATTTATTTGTGAGAACATATTTGGGTTGCTGGTTTTTATAGTCCAAACTTTGTTGTTCCAATACAAATTTACAGAATTTCTGTAATTTTACTTTTGCCCCACCTTGCAACAGCAACATGTACAGAACATAAGTTTTAATATTTTAAGCAGTCCTTCAGATACTCCGCATTAGATGTGTTAAGTTTTGTACGGGTTAACCACGAAAAGGAAGACGTCGCTACAAAAAAGAACAAGAATTTATCGCAAATTTCGATAAAGGCAATGAGACGGAGAAGAGAAGCACTTCATAGAAGTCATGGAGAGGAAAGTCGCGTATCTATACAATTTTCAATTGAAACTTTAATAGGGAGTACAATTGCAGGTGCCTATCTGGATATTGTTTAACAAATTTACTTCATATCCAGCAATCTTATTGATAATAAAGTAATATTTCTGCCAGTTCAAATTAGTTTTGTATCCTAAATTTATTTGAAAATATTTTAATGACTTAGCAAACCTTTAGTTTGAGTGAAATATCATAGTTTGGATGTTGATGCTTCGCTTCTTAGATCTGTCTTTTAATAGGTATATGCATTGTATATTAAGCAAAATTTTATATATTCTCACTATTGTTTTAGTTTTTTAAAAGTGTCAAAGGATATGCGAAGTAGAATTTTGTGGGTCGGCATCAAAAATTATTTTTTTATACTTTCCGATGTATGATTTCTGAATTAAGCACAGATCATGTCGTAGTACCAAATGAAATCAATCACTGTGCCCCGCCAATACTCTCTTAATGAAATGTTTATTCTGTATGATAACAGGCTAACATTTTCAGAAGTTTGGCAGAAAAGTGAATTTTGTTCACTAATTGTCATTTACGCCTAAGCACACAGACTGACACTCCTCATGCCTCGACAGATACTCGAAGTACAATTTTATCACTCACATATGCCTGCATTCCTCTTCCTATCAAATTGTATATGATCCAGAAACATTTGTTTATATTGAAAGCTGATAAAGTTGCAACTGACCTTTGTGCAGTAAATTGCATTACCTATCATCAAACTGCATAAACTTATAAGTTTTGAGTGGCTCCAAAAAATTACTTTTTTATACAATTTCTTTAAATTAATAAATACTATGTACAGGGTTTTCCAATGGGGGCTTGACAACTTTGAATTTAATTTGTGAACGCACTCTTTCACTAATCATCAAACTGTCACTGTCAATTTATTCAGTAAACTCAACATTTTCATCATGTACACGAACGAAGCTATGTTCTCCGATTGGGTTCTGGAGAAGATGCGCCAAGATGATGAATTTCATCGCAAAATCATCTTCAGTGACGAAGCTCATTTTTGGCTCAATCGGTTCGTCAATAAGTCGGGTCGGGTGAAATGCTTCATGAATCACCACTTCATCCACAAAAAATAACTGTTTGGTGCGGTTTGCATTATTGGGCCATATTTTTTCGTCGACGATAACGAATGGTCAGCGTTATCGCGCCATGATCACCGATTATTTTTGGCCCGAATTAGAAGATATGGACTTGTTATAGTTTCAACAGAATGGTGCCACAAGCCACACAGCACACTCTACAATCGATTTATTGAAGAGTAAGTATGGTGAGCGTGGTATCTCAAGACATGGGCCAGTCGATCGGCCACCTCGTTCGTGCGATTTAACGCAGCTTAACTATTTTCTATGGGGCTACTTTAAGTCATTGGTTTATGCCAACACGCCGACGACGTTGGAAGAGCTCAGAGCCAACATTGAACACGAAATGTGTGGCCGAGTCGTTGTAAATTGGGTCCAACGAATCGAACCATTGTAATCTTATGATTGGCGTATTGTGCATATACTCGTATTTTTGCAAAGGAAAACCATACGTTACAAATAGGATCTTTGTCACCGAAATATCTGTTTCCAAAGGAAATCCCAGTAATGCACATTAAAATACATGAATCTTCCTATTCACCAGACTTCAGACATAGATTACAAACTTAAAAATCTGCTGAAAAGTCTGTTTATTTTGTATACGACTCTTTCAACCTTAAAGTAACAACCCTCTCCCTGAGAATAAACTTAATCTAAAAAAGAGAAAAAAAAATTGCACGTGAATTCCAGTACTAAAATTTCAAGGTGTGCTGAGATAGTACTGTGATTGAATTATTCTTTATAAATAAAAGGTAAATAAATCAAATTCTAACAAACTATGGACTTGTATCTACGTAACTTCTAAAGAAGCTCTCTTTCACGGTTCAAGAGCACATGCAGCTTCTTATAATTGGGATAATCATGGAAACAGTTTTATACAATACATTTCGTCAGTATTTGAAGGAGAATATTCTTTCGTAAATTGGCTCGTTAAAAAGTGAAAATATTGCTCCTTTCCAAAGTATTGTATTAAACATATAAAATGTTTACAAACGCCATTATCTGACTACCGTATGATTCATAAAATTTTTTATTTTTTAATATGCATATACATGTAGTACGAGTATGTGTATCTCCAACTCCTTTCATTTAATTTTTCTTTCTTTTTATATTCCCAAACTCATGTTTCATCGTCCTTATATGGGCTTTCAAGTGCCAAGGAAATGCTTATCTTACTACAACACCATTGCTTCCACCAACTAACTTTGGTAAAGTAAATGCTAACAAGGTACGAATAACGGCAAACAAGGATTTTTTGACTTCCATGAGCACTCATAGATACCCTGAAGAGCAGTGAAACTATATAAAAACAATCGAGATCGCAAGGACGTGGTAAAAATTTCATAAATTCGATAAAATATTATATACGCCCTTGTTCAACTACCATCTAGAGGGAAAACAAAAAAAAAAAAAAAAAAAAAAAAAAAGATTTCCATCTACTTATGGAAGAAACCACTACACAACATCCAAAATGGATAGCTGTACGAAATGCGCAACGATTCCAATTCACCTACAGGCAACCAGCATACGTTTGGCTTTGAGTTTATACTATGTAGTGGCATTCCATGGGGTTCTTATTCCAAGCCACAAACTAACGCCATAATATATAAATTACGTACGAATATGTATGTATATTGGATTCCTGGTCCGGCATTTTGCTCTCAACCTTGCCAGCGACGACACTGATATACACATAGAGTCGTCGTGTGCTTCAATTTCTTCAGAGCCAGAGGCTAAAGTCGAGGAAAGGTAGTAGTGCTCCAATTGAAAACGTACAAAAGACTTCTGAGTCACAAAGAACGGAAGACGAACTATAAGAATTTGCACTAATTCAAAGATTTCTCAGAAAATGTTTTCGTTCTTTTTTTTTTCGCTCGTTCATATGCAGACTCAAGTTGTGGTATACCACGGATTTATGGAATAGTCAGGAACAGAGAAACGAGAAATGGCTATAAGGAAATTATTTGATACCTTAAAGTTGAAATTTATGACCCGACATGGATAGTTTGCACTGCAACGGTTCACTGTTTAACAAATATTTGTTTCTATTTTAGGCCAAAGATGAAGGTATTGCAAAATAAAAAAAGAAATAGATATGGGTGATAGTGAAGCTAATATACGGGTTAGTTAGTGGTACATGGCTCTCTCATAAGAGAAATTCACTTTTTAATAACAAAGGCATATTTGAAAAGGACACTAACTACATTGGGCCGTATAGGTGACTTTATTGGTATAAAGATACATAGTTCTTGCTATGCGGAGATAACAATGAAACTATGTTTTTTAAGATACTTTTTAATTAACACGCCAAATTTATTCTCGAGGTTATGTGCAACAGTTTTGACATCTAGAGGCGAAGGGATAAGGTATTTGCGTAGCTTAATATGATAAACATGAGTTCGCATGAGTTCGATAGGATCTGAGAGCAATGTTGAAGAATCGAACTTCTGGGGTATTTTAGCGACTAAATATTGAGAGCCAGTTTGCAGAGTACAACAAGAGGTACCACTTCTTCTCAATGTTACGTTAAGACTACGTGACGGGTGAAAGTATACGAGTATAGAATAAAAACAAAAACAACCTAAAGCTGTTAACAGAAGGAACTTACAGAGGAATTAAATGCTATGGTAGGCACCGCGAAGAATATGCAAATAGTCGTGACAAGAGTTTGTGGTTTCGGCAGCCGAAATATCTATTCGTGAGTTACTGCATTGAAATTCTTCTAGCTATTGTAGACAAGTGATAAAAAAAATGCCACAGCACCACTATTTTCTGCTTCAACCTACCATTGAATTCTATTCATTAATATCATCGAACTAATTCTAGCAATTAAAATAACAAGGCCATGGAGGAAGAATGAAACTATAGGTTAGTATTGTAAGGATGCTGACATTTCGAAAATTCTTAAATCACACTTAATGGCCTTCAGTGAATTAGGGTGTCCCAAGACATAAGGAAACAATCGCGAAATAAAATACGCATACAGTCTATTTTTATTCCGTTTGACCTCATTGACTCAAATAATAAATATTATTGCGATTGGATAATGATAACCTGTGCCGACTTGATGCCAAACTTTTGACATGAAAATTTGTACTGACTTACTATAGGAGGAATTAAGATTTTAATTTTTATTACATTCGAATAGAACAATATATTATTTACATATTTACATTAAAAAATAATATTATTGCCAGTCAGGATAAATTTTCTGGTGTTCTTGTATGCAACGTAATAAAAATTGTTGTTGTTCCTCCTCAACTGTGATTAATCCATGAAAGTCTTGCATCTATTTAACCGTTCTTTCGGCTACATCGTTTACTACCCTTAGTGCCGAAACTTTCTTTCTAGCTTCTTGAAACGAAGTATTATTTGGGGTGGCCGTGGTGTAGTGGTATATGCATAGTCTCCTCAAGCAGAGGGTTGCGGGTTCGAATCCCGTACGAGGCAATTCTTTGAGAAAGTCTTTTCATGGAATTTGTATGTAGTTATATGTAAAACCCCGTCGGCATCAACTCTGACATGAAGGCATATTATTATTAAGCTTATTAACAAGCCAAAACTTAAAGCTAGACCTAAAACTAACAAAGATATTCTTAACCTAATGGGACGAGGTGGACGAGGGAGATGTTAAGGGAGTGGCATATTGAGTGCTTTTTTTATTTCGTGTTTGATGCTATTTACGTCAAAGACTTCGGTGTAGTTCTTCGTTATACGCAACATTCTAAATATGGGTTCAAAGTGACCGTAGTTGGTGCGGTGAGTTCGGATCAGGAAGAGTGGGAAAGATCTTAGATTACGGGGATTGGGAGTGAATGCAATATTTTGCGTTATTCTCGAGCAGTCGATGTTTCCAGTCAATAACTGGTGGATAAAGAGTACATCAGCGACCTCACGACGTTTTTTTAGGTTATGCATGCTAATTAGTTTTAGCCTATTTGGAGGGGGAGGTAGACGTTTGCGGGAATAGGTTATCGCTTGGCATTTGCTGACATTAAGCTCTAAAAAGTTTTGCTTGCACCATACCGAAAACTTATTTAAGTCATATTCAGAAGGCAATGAAATGACTTTAGAAATTCTCATGTCATCAGCAAAAATAGAAAGATTACAATTCGTTAAAATGGGATTTATGTCGGATAGATTAGGATAAAGATGATTGGTCCAAGGTGACTACCCTGAGAGACACCAGATGTTGCTTTAATGAGGTTGGATAATGAAAATCTGAAGATTACCCTGTATTCTCGATCTTCTAAATAGGAATTTTTCCATGCCACAAAATTAGAGGAAAAGCCAAGTTTTTTTAGTTTAAAAATGATGAATCCGTGCTGATTTTTACAGATAGTTGGCCTACAGTACGGAAGCAGTTGTTGATAAACTATGCTTTCAAAAAGTTTGGGTACGCAAGAGAGTTTTGCTATGAGCCTATAATTATCGACTTCGCCCTTACTTCCTTTTTTATGAATAGGGATGATGTAAAATTCCTTTCATAGGAAAGGTAAAGTATCTGTTGAGACAGACAAGTTAAATAGGGCAGCTAGGGGAGGACCGAGATGGTTAACACACTCTTTTATTACAATAGCCGGAAGGCCATCAGGGCCGGACGAAAAATCATTTTTAAGTTTTGTAATGTTTTCAGATTCCAAAGATGTTGTTATATTTAGCGAGATGGATGATGTCTCAGGATAGTTTCTCATGTAGCTAAAGTAACTAGGATCGAGTTCAGCTGTTTTCTTAGAAAAGGATCTATTAAAATGACAGGCAAAGAAATTTGCAATGGTTTTGGGGTCGGCAGAAGATTCACTAAGAAATTTGAGAGTAGATGGGTAGCCGTAACAAACTGGTAGAAGCTTTTCTGGTCCGAGACTAAGCTAAATTGCATGCAGTGGAGGTACTCAAAGACTCACAAACTTCAAAAAAACGATTGTATACCAATCGATAATTACTGTAGTCGGAATCAGATCGAGTTCTTAAGAATTTATGCCAAAACTTGTTTCTGTAATTATGGAGACAGCGCAACTCCTTGCTGTACCAGGGAGGAGCTGACATGTAGTCCTTTCGGAAGGTATATTGAACCGATTGGGCAAAGCAGGAGAAAATTAACGATTAGAATGTTGATAGGACAAGACCAATGTTAGTTGTCTCAGCAATAAAATCAAAGTTAATATTGCTGATGAGGTTTTTAAGTTTGTTAAATTCGGTCCTTCGGAAGTTAAATGAAAATGAATTTTCCGAATCGACACTTGGGTATATAATTGACAAGGGGGGATGAAGGCGGTCTAGGGTAGAAAGAAGATGATCACTCCTATAAACGACACAGTTATCTGAATCGGATGTAAAGACAAGGTCGAGTTGTCTGTTCATTGTGTTAGGTATTCCAATAATCTGATATAGACTAGAGTTGGATTAGGCAGTCCACCATCAATAATTCTATTTCAGAGGACGAATCAAGAGAGACGAAATGAGACGAATCGTCGGAAGGCTCCCATTTATAATACAATCTTCAGGTTGTGCATTTTCAGTTAAAAAATCTACTGCGTGAACAACAGGTCGATAAGACTCAATTTGTTGGGATGGGTGAATGTAACAACAAAGTACGTAAAGACAGCGTTTGGGGAGCGTAATGTTGACATATACTAGCTCAAAGTTGTCAGTGTGTGGAATATCAACAGGAGTTGCGTGAAAAGAGTTCCGGATTGCTAGTAAAACATCTCGGCCATAGGGATTATCAGCTCTTTCAAATCGATCTTTTCGAAAAACGTTGAAATTTGGAAGAAACAGCTCAAGGTTTTAAATGTCCGGAATTAGATTTGTTTCAGTAAGAACAATTTAGTCATAGGGCAACTTTTGAGAATTGAGATATACGACGGAGATTTCAGAGCGCAAAAATCTTACATTTTGGTAGTAAATGGACAGGCATTGTGGACTGGAGTATACAGGATTTAGTTTGTTAGGAACTGTTAGTTTTTAAAATTTGAACGAGTTCTTTGCAAGTGGGAGAGACGTTTAGAGCTGACATGAGAAGACAGCGTAGAAAGATCATTATGAACTTCATCAGGAGATATGTCGAAACTTCTCGTTGAATCGAAACCATAATGTTGGTTTTGGTTATGCCATCAATGCAAACGGAGTTGGGTTTATCGTGCAAGTAGGCAAGGTAGAGCCGAACATTTTCATAAATGCGGCGGTCTCTCAAACGAGATACTACATAACGACTGTCATCATTCATATCAGAAAATTTTTTAGTGAGTATGACAGTCGGTGGAAGAAGTGGGTCAAGGTATTTCGGGTAAGAATCGGGGGCAGGCGAATTACGAACGGATAAAGAAGGGACAGTTTGTTCAAGCAACCCAGAACTAGAATCTTAACTTATGAAGGGGGTTGGATCAGGGGGATTTGTAGATGAAGATGAGGAAGGGGTGGCTGGATTTAGTATATGGGAGCTGATAAAATTAGGATATTTGACTGATGGGGCAATGTTAGTTGGAACTTGGGTAGAAGGCACAGGAGCAAGGTTAAATGAAACTCTGTTTTGAGGTGGCTTTAAAGGTTTGGTGAGGGAAGCAAGAGGATTTGGTGTCACTACTCTGGTGTTCTTTTTGGATGGTGCAAAGAGGGGAAGGAGTGAGGAGAATCTTGGAAAGATTTGGGTCTTAAATGACCAGTTTGAGTCGGGATGTTAATGGGATAGGGTAGAATTGTGGGTGCTATCTTTTCTTTTATTAGCAAACTTATTATATACCATATCCTTCCGCTGGGTGATGACCATCTTTTCCGCGATTGGTATGCCGTTCGATGATTTGAACATCCAATCGTATTTAGTGGGTATACGTATTTCAAAACACATGCCATTTTTGCTCTTGACTTTGTCAACTTATTTACACTTGATGTCTTGTATACCAAATTTCTTCCTAAAATTTTTTTTGATCCAGGACGGGCTTGCGTGACGTGTTGCAGCTTGGAGGAAGAAAGTAGACAGTTCCGGTCTTGTGGTGGCTTCAAGATTCATTTTATTTAATTTTTGAATTCTGTTGGTCCATTCAGGGAGAGTCCAGTATGTCCCAAAAGCCCTAATTATTGGCAATGGTCTTGGGACGGGATTGGTGATCGAAGTTGCATTTATCGTAGTTGGTTGAACGGGGGCTACAGTGGTAGTGGTTCTTGAATGAGTTGGGGCTGAAGTGGTTGAGGGTGACGTATTGTATATAGCTCGTCGTGTAAGGATTTGTTACACGGGCTTACTACAGATGGAGGTGCATCCGGCTTACTAGAGATGTGTTTTAATTCCTCCAATATCTGCATTGTGGTTGATCTGGTGGATGCGGCTTCCTCACTTAAAAAATTGAGGTCATGTTGGATGGATCCGATGTTTTCGGTATGTTCAGCATGCTTGAGATGTAGAAGAGTAGAGTAGAGTAGACGTTGACATAACTTTTCCCAACTGAATTGAAGTTGACTGAATTGCTGGTAATGTGTTTGAGAAGTGAGGCTTATCAAAATCTGCTAATTTAGTGATTTTAGAGTGCAAGGATTGAACAGCTGATTTTATGGTGGTTATGCTGTTATTGATCGAACAGTTTAGATTCTCATGGCTCTCGGAAATGAGTTTGGTTATATTTTTACCACTGAATTGAACTTCGCATTTCAACTCTGCAATCGAGTTTGCAAGCCCAATTAGTTGCTGGTTTTTACATTTCATAGCCAGCATTATATGTGCCAGGAAGATGGTCCGGCACTCTACACAGAAAAAGCAGAATATACGCTTATACTCTTCGAGATAAGTTTTAGCGTTTCTGCTTAAACCAATGCATATGGGATGGAATTTCTTTTTACATATCCCATTGCATGTAATCACATCCACTGTGTTAGTAGGTACAGCGCAGTCAGCACATCCACAGGAAGACAAGGTTAAATTAGATCAGACTATTAGCAAGTAGGTATTAATTATTATTATTATTATTATTTTTTTTTTTTTTGCTTATTTAAGCACACTGTGCTTTGATGACACTGAGAAAACAAAGTCACTTTGTTTTGATGACACTGAAAATTTATGGTGTTTGTGATTGGGAACAAGTAAAACATGAAAAAAACCAAAAAAAAGTAAAAAGATGAAACAGAAAAACAAATATTCACAATTTATCGCGGAGCGAAATTGAAACACGCCCGAACTTGAAGGTGGGTTGATTGACTTGATTGAGCATAACACTGATGTTGGAGTGGTTCCTGGCTGGGCTAAAAGTAACGAACGAACAACTTGCACGTACTAAGACCCACTGGTTGAGGATGCACTGGCTCCAGTTTGACAGCCACCTCTGGAAAAATATCGAAACCTAACAGCTGAGTTTCAAAACTACTACACCACCCGCCCGCGCCCTGGTTAAAAGCCAGTAAAACAGTATTCATATCCAAAAAAAAAAAAAAAACAAAGTAGGACATTCATGTAGAAAATTGTCCTCAATTTTAAAGCGAACAAGGAACAGAGATGTTTTTTTCTGAAATAAAATAAAAAAAGAGTGTAAAAAAAAAATATACTTTTACAGAAAACAAAGGTAAAAACTTCTATAACTATTAATGCCAATGTTCGTTAATAAACTCAACATACAATGAACCACAAAGTTCTTCTTTCGATGGGATGTATCGTTTTCCATAAGTAATTTGCTCTTTTGTTAAATTTTCAACCATTTTAACCTTAGTTTCTTAGTTCACATCATCGTCAAACAGTTATAATATAGAAACTTCGTCAGTTAAATACCACAAATGCTGAATTATCTTCTGTAAGGCTGATTTTAAGATTTATCAGTTTTCTCGTAAGACTTTATTGATTTCAAAAAGCACAACCCTTGGTTAGGTGCTTTTAATGATGAAGTGCATGGTTTGGTTTAATGTAGGATATTACAATGAACAAGCAAACGTTAATTAATGCCGCCTTTTCTTTGCTTGTGATCTTGAATTGAGCACTAAGTAACGATATTTTCAGGGAATAAATTGCCATCCATCGAGCTTTGTGCATGGCACCTGGAGGTCGGATTTTAAATTTTTTTTCTCCATATGTCCACCTAAAAATATCACAAAAAGCTCTATTAACTCTCGATAATCATCTCTGACTATTTCTTTTATCAACTCAGTTCGGTAAAACTCTAACAAGTTGTCAACTTCGGAGTAAGTCAGTATTTTATCAGCATTAATACTTTTCCAGTGGAACTTTTAAAGAGTGGAATATCAGGCCTTGTAGTTACTTGACTGATTTTTGCTTCAAATACGCCTTTTAAGACCAATTCGTATACGTGATGGCGACAAGCAAAAATAAGCATTTCTCTATTCAGTTTTTGTTCAATAAGCACACAGACACCATTGAAACCAGCTGTGTTTGAAGCAGTAGTATCGAAACTGCCTGCGCTTGTTCACTTCCTGTAGATCTTTCTAATCTTAACACAGCAATAAGTTGTTCTTTGTTTTCATAAGAAATAACTATAGGAAGACGTTCTTCTTCTGATTTCTGATCATTTAATGCAGGCAAAAGCTTGCCGTCCCAATGAACAGTCACAACTTTCGGTACCTCATCTTGGAAATCAATTTTTATGGCTTCAGCGCGCTCTTTCCGTTTTTCTGTGCGAATTCTTTGGATGGAAGACTTACTTAAATTTATCAATATTATACCCAAGTACTTCAATAGTTTCTTCAATAATGAACACAGAATCTGTCATATTCAATTGACACCTAAATAGCGCTGCTACTAATTTTGGAGTTATGAAATCTTTCCGCAGAGGTGTTTTGCTGGGTTGCGTGTTCTCGACAAGATTCGGTGTGTCCTCTTGTAAATGTAAGTTTTCATTAGTTTCAGAAGATGAGTCGTCTTGTAACGATATATATGTTGAAGATAAGATGACGAAGGTGTCGGCTTAGACAAATATTTAGCACGTCTTGAAGGCGCTGTTTAAATATGTCTTGTGTGTTTTGTGCATCCCTCCAAACTTGATAAAAGTTTACAAGTTTCTTCACACAATTAGGCAAAGATTTAGTAAGAATACGCGCCTTTTTCCAATAGATTCGCGCTTTCATTGACAGTTAAATGCACTTCACGGATATTGTAAAATAAAATTGCTAGAACTTGTCCATTAGACAGAAGTTTTGAACCTGTTATTTGATGCTTTACGTCACCTTGTAAAAATATTGCCCTTTTGAAACTGCGTAATTCCACTGACTGATTGAAAACAATGCGCGTTCTGTAACTAAATAATAAGTAATGACAAGCACATCGACACGTTAGGTCGCGTCAGCGTTAGAGAGCAAGTACTGACATGTATCAATGTAAGTACATGTAAATTTTATTTATAATTGTTTTGACCTAAAAGTAAAAAGTTTAGTGGGTATGCGTAAAAAAAAACGACGTTGATGTTTTTGGGACACCCTATTCAGCGTATAGTAGTGAAAAAAACATTAACAAGCTGGGTGGAAAAGATGCACTAAATAAACAAATTAAACAAATAGTTGAAAGCTAGGCCGTGAGGTATAGGTGGAAATAACAATGTTCTTCGGAGAGAGTTTGCTGAGGTGGTAGTCGAAGGAAGGCAGAATATCTAACTTCACGAAGCATTCTAGATATTAGCCACAGATGTTTGTAGTTCATTCTGTGAAGATTCAGCCGGAAAATTGTGGGTTTGTGTTAAAAGAAATAAGTTGAAGTAAAGAAGGGCAATCAATATTACCAACTTAAATTTGATAAATAAAAAAGATATCGGGAACATTTCGGCGTATAGAAAGGGGCTGTCAATTTATAAGTATATGATAAAAAGTTTCGGCTATCATCCCAGGGAAGACCACGTAAAAACTGCGTCGAACGCTTGATAAAGCCATGGTCAGAGTTTGCTTTTTTTTATTATATTATCTATGTGCGAACGGAAATTGAGTTCCTTATCATAGATAAAACCTAAGTCATGCAACTCATTCACTAAGGTAACAGGCAGATTAAAGATTAGATAGTAGCGCGGTGAAGAAGGAGGGTGCTTACGGGTCTAAGTTTTGACCTTAAGCTTAAGGAAATTCTTTTGACACCAAGTACAAAATCTGTCTAAATCTTCCTGTCTGAGGAAAATGATATATATCTTAAGATATTCATATCATCTGCGTAAATAGATTAGTATGAATTTTTAATGAAGCAATCAACATCATTAGTGGCCAAAATAAATAATAGGAGACCAAGGTGGCTGCCTTGAGGGACACCAGAAGAGGCTTTAATTGAGTCAGAAACCATGGACCTAATTAGAACACAGTAATGCCCTTTATTTAGATATGATTGAACCCATCTTACAAATCTTACTGAGAAGCCAAGAGCCTTCAATTTTAGAAGGATTATATCATGAGAAATTCTATCAAAGCTTTGCTGAGATCGGTGGCATTTCCAGATCCTTGTGCAGATTCATAGGTTGTAGATCTACCTATGAGAAATCTGTTCTGGATTTGGGAAACAATAGATTTACAATGGAAAAGAATTATGTAATAAATAATTCTCTCAAAAAGCTAAAGAATACAAGACAGCCTAGTAATTGGTCGATAGTTAGATAAATCGTCTTCTCGACATTTTTTATGTAGGGGAATAACAAAAGACCCTTTTCAGGTTTAGCTAGGTTCATTTTACATTTCTTTAAAAATATAATGAGAAGATCATCAGGGCTCTAAAGTTATAGACAAAAATTCCAAAGATATTTGTTGATGGGCTAAAAAGTCCGCGCCGTTTTATAGTAAAACACAAAATTTTTGCAAAATTCAACTTTATTTATCAATATAGTTGCCTTCGAGGGCGATACACTGATTGAAACGATTTTTCAATCTTTCGATACCAGTTTTGTAGTGCGATTTCGGTTTAGCCTCAAAATAGTTTGAGGCGATTACTTCTTCATCGGTCTTAAATCCCTTTCCTGGGGAAGCAATTCGTAGCCGAATTCATTCCATTTTGCCATCGTTTTCATCGACTTGTGACACGGTGCATTGTCTTGATGAAACAGCACTTTCTTTTTCTTCAAATGCTGCCGTTTTTCTGCGATTTCGTCATTCAAACGCTCCAACAACGCAATGTAATAGTCGCTGTTGATAGTCTGCCCCTTTTGGAAATAGTCGATGAAAATAATTCCAAGTGTATCCCGAAATACGGATGCCATAACCTTGTCAGCCGACTGTTGAGTTTTTGGTCATTTGACTCTGGTGTGAAGTGATGGAACCAAGTTTCATCCATTGTCACATATCGACGCAAAAATTCGATTTATTGCGGTTGAACAGCTTTAAACACTCCTCTGAATCATCAACACGTTGTTGTTTTTGGTCGACTGTGAGCAAACACGGCACCCACTTTGAACAGAGCCTTCGCATGTCCAAATATTCGTGTATGATATATCCAACACGCTCTTTTGATATCTTCAAAGCCTCAGCTATCTCGATCAACTTCACTTTCCGGTCATTCGTAATCATTTTGACCTTTTGGACGTCCACTGCGTGCATCATCTTCGGTGCTTGTATGAATACCTTTAAATTTTTCAATCCACTTGCGAATGGTTCGTTCGGCTGGTGCAGAGTCCAGGTAACACTTATCAAGCCAAATGCATCGACTGCGTTTTTTTCCATCAAAAAGCAATGATAAATCAACACACGAAATTACTTTGAATTCTTTTTTTTTCACAATAACAAAAGTTGCTTCCGACAGTCTGTCTGTCTGTCAAATTTATACACGTATCTTTTGAAGGTTGGGACTAACTGAATGGTATGGATTTAATTCAAGTGGTGTCCTCTCTTCGAAACGGCTTTCGACTTTTCAGCCCATGTGCTAAGTAGAAAAATTAAAAAATCTGGCTCTTGGGAAAGGATGGCGAATGCTTGGCTAAAAAATTGGGAAAGGACTTGCAATAAATTGGGGATCGTCCGAGGATTTATCAAAACAATTCAGAGACGATGGATAGTTATTCGAAATGCTTTTAGTTTTGATGGACTGAATGAATCGTTTGGGAGTCGGAAATGAGTGTGTTGTCCATTCGGTTTAAATAGTTGTTATAGAGAATTTGGCAAAGTATAGAGAAATTTTTTTTTAGATAGACGGGTAGTGAAGAAATCGGCATCGAAACGCGATGTTAAGTAAGTATACCTGAGCTTATTTCTCTTGTTACGAAGAGATCGTAACTCATTATTGTACCAGGGTGATGAAGATGAGGGATTCTTTTTTGGGTAAAAAAAAGGACAGATTGGGAGAAACTTTTGAAAATTTCGGTATAAAAGGATGTGAGAATATTGTTAACCATAAGATTAGGATTTTCTTAGGACAAAATTGGCCATAAAGAGGGGGCTGTTCAGTTTGGTGCAATTAGCGTAGTTAGGAAACGGGATTAAGATCATTGTCATACAAGACAAGATGTCTTCTTTCTAAAACAAAGTAGTTTTCTGTATCAGTGGCAAAGACTAGGTCGAGTTGTCTGCCAATATTATTGGTGACCCCACCTAATTGATACAGACCAGAGTCAATGAAAAGATTTTCTTTATTAGAGGTGGGATTTCTCCCAGGAAATAAGAACTGGTCAGTCTGCGTCTATAGAAGCTTAGGTGGATTAAAATTATCTAAAAAAACTAAGAATATTGTTGGGATCAGCAGCATTAAAAAAAGGTTGCAATTTGGCCTCTAAAATGAGTGATCGAAAGCCAGGACCATCAGTATTGCAGAAAATAAACAGTCATAGTGAAAGTGATGATTTATTGTTTGCATAAAAGAGAAGAAAAAAAAAAACGAAATGTTGTTATTATGTATAGTGACAGTGATCCGGAATATAAGGAAGATATAAATATAAATACAGAACAGTAATACAATACACTCGATCATATTTTTGAGAATTGTGATTGGGAAGTTTCTACTGAAGGTGATATGTACGACTTTTTGAATTCTGATCAAAATGATCCTAGAAAAATTGAAAGGAGAATATAAGATATTTTTAAGCTTGTTACTACAGACGGGCAGTACAAAATATCCAAGAATTGACAACTATTGCAATACAAGCGAACAATTTGGATTTGATTGTTTTTCCCGAAATATGAGCAGACTAAGATTTCAAAACATTTTCATCTTTCTTCTGATTATGACAATGATAATCGCATTTGGAAAATAATTCCCGTTATAAATCACTTCAGTGTAAAAATGAAAGATATTTATAACCCACACAAAGAATTGTCAATAAACGAGGAGGATTAATGTTTAGGCAATATATTGCAAATAAAAGTATAAATATGGTAAAAAGTTATATATTTTATGCGAAAGTTTGGGGAATGTATTGCGAGTAAAAGTATATACGGGAAGTTATGATAATAATACTGGCAAGCGACATGTTGATAAAGTGGTTTTTCATTTGATGAAAAATGTTCTGCATCAAAGACATTCAGTGTTTATGGATAAATTTTACACAAGTTTTGGTTTGACAAGAAAATTGATTGATTGCAAAACTTACTGTACAGAAACTTTGAGAAAAACAAGGAAGGGAAACAATTATAAAGTCATAAAAACGAGACTTTTGAAAAATTAATGATTTCTCGCTACAAAAATGATATTGTAATAGATAAATTCAAAGATAAATGAAACATTTTATTCATTTCTAGTGAATATAAAGCCTATTTAGAAAAATACGAAAATAAAAAAAAAGTCCCTTGTCGGCGTGTCAAAAAGTTGAATATTCGTGATTTAAAGAAAAATAATTACTGATTTTTTAATAAAGACGTCTTTCTTTTAAGATTCTTTTTGGGAGTTCGGTTAAATCTTTTCCTTTTATTGGTTTACTCTTTGTGGTGAGAGAAACTCCTTTTTAAAATAACAAGTACATAACCGCGTTAAACGATGGACTGAGGGACAAGTCCCTCTTAAAAAACTGGTTCAAAAGCTTATCGCCAGATGTAAGTCTATATGAGTACCAAACTAAAAAAACCAAATACAAGCATTCATACGACGTCATACGACGTCAAGAATTAATTTTTAAAGACATCCTACCAGTAAAAGATATGAGATCAGGAGACTTACTGTCAATGTGCTGATCTTGGAAGTAGCTAACAAATTCTTGAAAGATAAACCTATTGATTCAATTCCTGTCAAGGTATCATATCATCTCAGCCTTAATGCTATACAAAGAAGAATCTTCTCAAAGCACGTTATTGAAATCACCGAAGAACTTTTACAAGAATTGAAATAATTCAAATTTATGAATGTGAAAAAATTACCTTTTTCATGTAAATGATTTATCGGTGTCCACAGGTGCGGCTATATAAACTTTCGATTTAATTTGATAACCAAACGAGGTTTAAATTGGATGGGTAAACTTTAAGGTGGACAAGTGCATACCCAACATCATGCGGTGTATAGCATGCCAGAAACTTGGGCAGACAAAAAATTGGTGCACTGGTATCGTATGTGCCAAAACTATTATCTCCCTCCCCCACATAAAGAATATAAGGACCACACATTAAGGACCCCGCTTGTCCTGCTTTCTTCCGGTACAAATCGGTCAACAAGATCAAATCTAATCGTCGATGTACCGTTAGTAATGTTTGTCAGATATTTAATGACAACATCTCTCTCCACCAGCTCCCTGATCAAAAACAAAAAAAAAACGAAATTTTGGAGGTCCAGCTATGGAAAATAAATTGCACGCTCATCAAAACAAATCTAAGAAGCACACGGACACAGAACTCAACAATGAACATAAGAAATCACAACTACCCAAACCGTTTGTCTCAAAACCATAAAAAAACATATAACTCCGATAGTTCAAAACAAAATATCCAAATTGATATCAAATCATGGAAAACAAATAATCAAAACAGCAACCAATTATCAACTAAAAACTTAACAACAATTCAAGCATTTAGCATACGTCGTTCTCCACACCATCTGCCATTTATTATTGGCTCTGAGAACCTCCCTCAGGCTCTTTGTCATCCAGTAAAATCCACTCCTATCTCAAAACTAACTATCTTAAATATCACTTTAAACTCAACTCTCCTAAAACAACTTAGTAATTACACTCTAAATACTTAATAATACTTAAATAATTAATTAATACTTTAACCACAAGACACATCTTTGTGGAGTGTCTCTTATCAAATCAAATCGAGGTACCCAGCAATATACAGCTCTAATAAGCCAACTAGCAAATATATTGAATCCAGCAGATTTTAGGTAGATTAAAGGAATAAATGATGCCACTACATCAATACACAATCTTTAATTTCTTACTTTCTCCTTTTTAAATGTTTCTTATGTAGATTAAACTTATTATTTCCTCTAAAACTTAATGATAATTTGTAATTTGAAATTCTCTTTCTCATATTAAACTTTTGAATTTTATTAAATATTAGGTGGAGTGAAAAGTAACCTCCTTGACCGTCAGAATTCGCTGCTACTGCAAAAAATGGTGCCTTGAAATCCGTTAATATTTAGATAGACACGCCAAATTTCAGTGCGATACTGTCTTTAGTTTTTTTTTTGACAGCTGATTGTTGTTAATGTGTTTGGCATCATGCTGAGTATGGACAAAAGCGATTTTCGTTCTCTCATAAAACATTATTTTTTGAGAGGCAAAACGGCGAAGGAAACAAAGGAAAAGTTGGATAAATTTTATGGGGCTAATGCTCCGTCAGATTACACCTTCAAATATTGATTTCGACAGTTTCAAGATGGCCGCAACTAGACTACCGATCAAGTCCGCAGCGGCAGGCCCTCCGATACGGTTACAGAGGACAATGTCAAAAAAATACATGAAATGGTGTTGGCTGACCGGAAAGTGAAGGTGATCGAGCTAGCAGATACCACAAAGATTAGTACTGATCGCACATGCAATATTTTGGGCAATATTCTGCATATAAAAAAGTTATCCTGCCACTGGATGTCGCGCATACTCACTCTAGACCAAAAACACGAACGCGACAGCACTTCGAAAGAGTGTTTGTACTTGCTGATGCGGAATTGGGCGGACTTTTGGGGTTGATTGGTAACTGTTGAACACCAGAACAGAATGACTGCCCGGCAATGCTCTGAAGCCCGCACGAGTGCTCCGAAGCGGTCGAAGGAGGCTCGATGGGTCGGAAAGGTTATGGCGTCGGTTTTCTGAGATTGTCATGGCATACTCTTCGTGGACTACCTTAAAAAAGGAAAAACCATCAACAGCGAGTATTACTGTGCATTATTGGAGCGAAATCGCTGCAAAACGGCTTCACATGAAGCGAAAAAAAAAAATTTGTTTTTGCTAGACAATGCATCGGCGCACAAGAGAATCAATGACTTACTGCTCCAATTGCTGTCGCATCCACCGTATTCATCCGATTTGGCTCCTTCGGATTATTATCTCTTCCCAAACCTCAAAAGATGGCTCACCAATATAAAGTTCAGCTCACGCGAGGAAATCATCGACGCCATGGAGAAGTATTTTGCAGACCTTCCGGAAAAGTACTTTTCGGACGGGATCAAGAAGTAAGAAAATCCCTGGAATAAGTGTATCAAACTAAAAGGGGACTATATTGAATAAAATAAAAAAAACATTTAAAAAAAAATTTTTTTTTCATTTCCAAGGAGGTTACTTTTCACCTCACCTAGTATCTATGTTTCTCATTTTCTGTAATACGGCATCTTTTAAGGCCTTGATGCCCAGATATCGTTTGCAAATTGTTTGTAAATTTATTTGGAAATTATTTGATTAAATAAATAAATAAATAAAAATTCGAAAACCAAAAACGTTACATAACTACGAATACATGAATGGGATAGATCGCAAAGATTAAATTTTATCTTATTATTCTTGCGCAAGGAGAAAATTTAAATAGTAAATAAAATTATTAATTAATTTAAAAGAAACTTTACCACTAAATTCATTCAACTTGTATAAAATACATTCCTCATCAATAACAAAATTGAATGTTTATCAATGTCAACTCGAGATCTCAGATAAATTCATTGAAATTTCCCAAGATGATTCGTCAAGCTGAAATTCTACCAAGAGGTAAAAATAGAAAAGTGCTCGTAATAAAAAAACGTCAGAGGTGCTACCTGCAAACATGGTGTGCAATCAATTTATTTTTAAGAAGGGAGTTATAAAGGAGTTAAAATATTGGATTCTGGGGATGGCCTCCAAAAGTATGTGCTGTCTCAAAGCCTTACGCTGCCCTGTTTTGGCTCTTTTTGAAAATATTATCTTTCAAATTTACTTTAATCGTTTTAAAGTAATATGTTGCCCTAAAATTTATGTATCAAAGATAAATGAAGATAAAAATTGATATTCTGTTTTTAAAAGGACATAAAATTTTACGACCTAACTTGTTCAAACTAAATTATAAAACTCATAAATGTGATATTCATTCACAAGAGCCCAACAAAATTAACTATGAAAGGTTGCAGCTGCTTTGGATTTTTTTTTTTTTTTTTTTCGTAAAATAAACTTATTTTTTTTATTTTATTAAAATAGGGACTTGACAACTTTGAATTGAATTTGTGAACACACTCTTTCACTAATCATCAAACTGTCACTGTGAATTTATTCAGTAAACATTTTCATCATGGTAAAGTACACTAACGAGCAACGTCTGCAAATTATAAAAATTTTCTACAGATATTCGGACTCGGTGACTGCAACTTTAAGAGCCTTAACTCCAATTTTCGGTCGTAATTCTTGCCCTAGTAGACAGGCAATAACAAGGTTAGTGCAAAAATTTGAGTCTTCATATTCGTTGTGTGTTCAGACGTCCGTAGCAAACGATCCAAATCAGTCAATTCTACGGCGTTCTCAAGAATTGGGCATCGCTCAGACCATATTATGGCGTATTTTGCGTATAGATCTTGGTTTACACCCAAACAATATCAAGCTGACTTAAAAATTGAAGCCGATGGACCATTTGAAGCGACGTACGTTCTCCGATTGGGTTCTGCAGAAGATGCGCCAAGATGATGAATTTCATTGCAAAATCATCTTCAGTGACGAACCTCATTTTTGGCTCAATGGGTTGGTCAATAAGCGTTATTGGTCTGGTGAAAACCCACATGTGCTTTATGAATCATCACTTCATCCACAAAAAATAACTGTTTGTTTGCATGCCGGCGGCGTTATTGGGCCATAACGGGAGTAATGCCCATTTTTTCAGGTGAAAAAAAAAAATGGCCGGGTTTTATGGACGGATAAGTCCAAATTCACTAGGTGTGGAATCACAAATTTCCACAATTTACATATGGCAACAGGCTGATCAGATCCTATCGGCTTCCACTAAGGCTTTCGGGGTTATACGTAGTTGGACGAATAAAGTTACAAGACGAAAAAGTAATTTATTTAACAAACACAGATATAATAATTATGTTTAGTGGCAACATCTTAATGATTTGTAAAAAATATCGAACTGGTGTTGTCGTCCTTGATCACAATAACTCCGGTTAAGTTCATCTAAAGTCTAAAAACCCGAAAGATTCTTTTAGTGGATAGATAAAACTAGGCACTAATTGAGCGAATAATTGAAATTTGAATTTTTAACAAAACGACGGCCACGTAAAACAAATCGAATTTTTGACCAAATGTACCACGTAAAATTGTTTAAAAAAATAGACATAATAATCCGAAATTTTATTCCTTCGACTAACACCAGAGGAATATGTCTGAAAAAATTGTATTAAAATTTTAGACTGATCAGCCATTTTTTATAAATCTTGATCACCGACTTCGAAAACATACGTAGTTATGAGAAAAACGCGTTTAAGATTTCACAAGATTATACATAGGTACATTTTTTTTTACTTACATGGAGTCATCTATTCTAGGGACCTTCCGTATCATTAGCAGCTTCTAGTACCTCGAGTTGATGTTGCCTATAAGCCATTCTTAAATATCGCGTACTCCCATGCGCTCTCAAGTCCGAGATCATGACGAACTCTACATCTTCTTTCTCGATATATGCATGTTCATTGGGCACAATTAATATTCTATTGCTTTCATGTAATATGAAATTTAAGTTTTACAGGTGGTAAAAGTTAGGTGGTAAAGACTGATAATCATATTTATAAGAAGATAACGTGTCTGAAGCTAGCGCTCGCTGCCAACGACACCATGAAACTTCTCTGAACGGGCACCTTTCGTGTTGAAGATTTTCATCAGTTGAACAATAATAATAATAAGTTGCCCATAGTGTCTCCTGATTACCAAACCATAATAAACTGGCAACTTATCGTTAATTTTACCAGAGCTTACCTTTTTCACCAAGTATTCTTTTATTACCTTTATTTACAGTTTCAGTAGTTTTATTTACACACTTGCGGAGTCGTAAGCCCATTCTTCTTCTTTTACTTCAAAATCACCGTAAAGCTTACATTTTAAAATCCCAAAGTATATTTTGGAGTCACCATCACCGATGTTCTCGCTTTTTCCAGGTTCCACCGCCAGATACTGTTAATTCTTCACAACTTTCATCACCTTGAGTTTCACCAGTCGCATCTTTTTCTTCAGCATAAGCTTTTTCGAAAAGTTTCTTGGTGGCTACTTTCACACAAGAGTAAATATTTTTGTCAAGTGAGCTGGAATGTCTATCAATCCACAGAGTTACAAACCAATTCCAAGAATTCTCATCACAAATATATGGTGATTTATTGTGAGGTTTGATTTATAATGTAAGACAAAATACATAAATTTCAAAGTAAACTTAAAATTTTTATCATCGATTAAAAGAACAATTCATGGCATTTACTTATTGGAAATGATATCATGTAAATGTTGGCCACGATTACGTCTGAGGTGTTCCATTCGGAAGGTCCTATGCATCGTTCGAGCATAGCGGCTCATATCTCGCGGATAACACGAGTAAGGCTGGCTTTCAAAGCGTCAATCGTAGCTCGCTTATTCCTGAAGACCTGAGACTTTACATATCCCCAGAGAAAATAGGATAAAGGTGTGATATCGCACGACTCAACAAGTCGATTGTTTCACGCGCTGTATGGCTCGTAGCGCCGTCTTGTTAAAATCAGAGCTCATCGAGACTATGTGCTTGAATTTCAGAAAGCACATAATCCCTTCACATTGGCGGTAATATTCTGATTTGCCTCATTTTTGAGAAAATATGGACCAATGATTCCACCAACCCATAAACCACAACATACCGTGGTTTTTAATGGATATAATGGTAGCTCTTTGTACTCTTCGGGTTGCTCATTAGCCCGAATACGGCAATTTTGTTTACTAACGTATCCATTGAGCCAGAAATGGGCTTCATCACTGAACAAAATTTTACGATAAAACACCGGATTTTTATTGAGTTTTTCCAGTACCCATTCACTAAAAATATGAAGCAAATTCAAGTCGCCTACAAGTTGTTGCCGAGATCCTCATCCAAGCCAAGCTGCTGAGAATGACGACGAATCGAACATTTCTCACAGAACGTTGATTTTCGTAATATAGCTGAATTTGGACACGCTGTTGTGGTGTGAGTCTTTTCATAATGACTTGCCAAACTATACTGACCAAAAATTATAAAGCTGTTTGATAGGAGTCACGCGTGATCTCTCAAAAAAGGCCTATTGAATCACGATGAATCACCCATTACTAGATGAAATGGCCGATTTTCGCTGGGTCAGAAATGAGAAGTTCTCGAGTGAACATCTGTGGCAGAACGTCAAATTTTCTTTTTTTTATAAAACAAAGTGGTACGTGTGCTTGAAGTGTGAAAGTTTTAGGGTTCATTGCATGTACCGTTACGTTTTTTAGGAATTATTTAACATGCTGTTGGCGGTTTAAATTCGAAACCTCTTCCATTTCGAATTCAAAATAGGTCATAGTGCGTCATTGGCAACGAAAAACATTAATAACGCATTTAAAGATGTAGCGTAGATTTCGATTAGTTGACTATAATGTGGATGCGGACCCAACGAAATCGGTGGCAAGAGATAGCATAAAGCATGGGAGTATCCAGTATGACAATAATTCGACACCTTTCTCTCATAGGAAAGGTGAAGAAACTCGATAAGTGGGTACCCCATGAACTGGTCGAATCCCGAAAACTACGTCGCCCCGAAATCTGCGAATTGCTTACATCAAAAACCCAAACTGAAGCGGTTTTGCACCATGTAGTCACCTGTCATCAAAACTGGATAAAAAAAAAAATAAATAAATAATTGGCGCGACAGCTAAGTGTGGGCCAAGGCCTGGCTTCTCGCACTCATTTGTATTTCCCACTTTTGTGATTTTTTACACTCCTGACCAGGGCCTTCTGTTTATTGCCGGCTCCGAACGGCTCTCCTAAGAAACTTTCCCATAGGCAGAATTTGACTTTCGGAGGTTTGCCATTGCCCGCCGAAAGGGTGATGACGATTTTGAAAATTTTGCTGCTGTGCTCCTACCGGGATACAAACAGAGGTAGGTGGCGTAACAGCCAGTGAGTCAACCATCACGCCATCGCCACCACCGATGGAAAGTGGATACTTTATGATAATTGACAAAGATCTGGGCAGTGATTGGATATAGATGAAAAACCAAAACACACCCCCAAGCCCGATCTTCAACTAGAAAGTGTTAGGGTGACAATTTGGTGAACATCAGAAGGACCAATCCACTTTTCATTTCTTCAGCCAAGAGAAACGATAAATGCTCTCAAAACTTGTGAGGAAATCGACATATAAAAAATTGCCGAAATTTATTAAGAATTCGAGTTTATTCATCTAAATCTATATTGTCCCCTTTAACACACTTATGACAGCGCTTGATCCAATTTTCGAAACACTTTTTATATTCGATTTTCGGTATGTCCATCAGGGCTTCCTGCGATTTTTTCATTACTTCCTCTCGGCTGCTGAAACGCGTTCCCGGTAGTGGTATTTTAACTAGATTGAACAGACGGAAGTCATAGGGAGCCAAATCAGGTGAATTCGGTGGTTTCGGATGGTATTTGTTGCATTTTTCGTCAAAAAATTACGAATAATGATGGCACTGTGCGTTATCATGGTGCAAAATCCACGCGTTTTCTGTCAACAATTCTGGTCTCTTTCGGCGAATTGTTTCACGAAAATACTCTTGGTTTACTGTCTGGCCTTCTGGGAAAAATTCATGATGCACTACACCGTTGTAACGCATGGGCTGAAAAGTCTAAGAGAGGGCACCACTTGAATTAAATCCATTTCAAATGAAAACATCAAAAAAGTCCACAAAATGATTACGAATGACCGTAAAGTGAAGTTGATCGAGATAGCTGAAGCTGTGAAGATATAAAAAGAGAGTGTTGGATATATCATACACGAATATTTGGACATGCGAAAGCTCTGTTTAAAGTAACTGCAGCTCAGAGTCGACCGAAAACAACAACGTGTTGATGATTCTGAGGAGTGTTTAAAGCTGTTCAACCGCAATAAATCCGAATTTTCGCGTCGGTATATGACAATGGATGAAACTTGACTCCATCACTTCACACCAGAGTCAAGTCGGCAGTCAGCTGAGTGACGAGCAGGCGACGAACCTCGTCTAAAACGACCAAAAAGTCAACAGTGGGCTGGCAATATTATGGCATCCATCGTATTTTGAGATACACATGGAACAATTTTCATCGACTATCTCCAAAAGGGGCAGACTATCAACAGTGACAATTACATTGCGTTGTTGGAGCGTTTGAAGGACGAAATCGCAGAAAAACGGCCACATTTGAAGAAAAAGTAAGTGCTGTTTCATCAAGACAATACACCGTATCACAAGTCGATGAAAACGATGACAAAATGGAATGAATGCACGAATTGCTTCGCTATCCACTGTATTTTCCAGATTTGGCCACAGCGACTATTTCCTGTTCGCAGACCTCAAAAGAATGCTCGCCGGAAAGAGATTTAAAACCGATGAAGAAGTAATCGCCGAAACAGAGGCCTTACTTGAGGCTAAACACAAATCGTACTACAAAACTGGTATCGAAAGATTGAAAAATTGTTTCAATCAGTGTATCGCCCTCGAAGGTAATTATATTGATATATAAAGTTGAATTTTGCAAAAATTTTATGTTTTACTATAAAACATGGACCTTTCAGCCCATGTGTTAATCCGTGAAAACCGTGAGCATTGCCTTCTTTTTTGACTGAAAACGACATGGTTTTTTTGGTCTCTGTTCATTTGGTGAACGCCATTCACTTGCCTGATGTCTGAATTGCGTGTTGTACTCGTAAACTCGTGTCTCGTCTCCAGTAATGATCCTTTTTATGAATGTGGGATCGGATTCAGTCTCGCAAATCATCTCTTTTGCGACGCCAACACGGTCTCTTTTTTGCATGGAATTGACGTCTTTTGGCATCAACTTTCCTGCTACACGAATAAAACCCAAATTTTTAACCAAAATGTCTTGGATGGATCCATAGGCAATGTGCAGTCCTTCGCTATCTCTCTGATGGTTACTTTGCGGTTATTGACCAATATTTCTTTTACTTCATCTATGCTTTCGTCAGTTTTCGTTGTGAATGGTCTGCCACTACGTTTATCATCTTCGACTGACTCACTTAACGAAACGACTGCTTCCTTTGGAGAATCGTTGCCGGAAAACTTTTTCAAAATTTCCGACGTTCGCGCACCATAAAATCCGTCTTTTATGCAAAATTTTATACAAGTTCTTTGTTGCAAATTTAAATCCATTTCTAAAATTGTAAAAAATTTGCCAACACACACAGAGATAGATGTACTCTTGGGCTACGTAACTTTTGCAAATGTCAAGCTAAGACGCTAAGATTTAAAGGGAATGTCAACAAGAGATGTACCAACCTAACAAAAAAAAAAAAACAGAACTCAAATCGGAACAATGGAGCGCCAGACGGTGGTAATTCCGTTTTTGGATCAAGGTGTATTTCATGCCAAATTAGCGGAAAAGCAACCAGGGTTGGTGAATAGGTATGGTCCGATCCTTTTGCTTAATAATCCTCGACCCCATACCTCACAAATAACAGTGGAAAATCTGTTGCAGTTGGGATTTGAAATTTTTCCGCATCCACTGTACTCTGCTGATATTTCCCCAATGAATTACTATTTTTTCCGCAATCTGGATTCATTTTGCCGGAGGAAAGTCTTCCGGAACCCAGCAGAGGTCATAAAAGGTCAGGACAACAAATTGACCAGAGCTCCTTCGTGTCGATATTTCAGAAATTTATTGAATATCTGCTTGAGTTGGTGATGAAATCCTAGCACGAGTGCTGCAATCATGTTCACAGGTGCTGGATTTCGTACATGAAAATGATACAGATAAGCTCTATGAAATAATCGATCAATAATTTACAAAATTAAATACGAGTTTGGTTTAAGGTTAGTTTTACTCTTTTAATCCCCTTAAGGATAGAAATTTTGAATCTTCAATTCGAATTGAATGGCTGTTTCTAACGCTGTCGCATGCTTAGAGAAAAGAACAACAAAATTGTTCTGCAATTCTCTTGATTTGCCACTAATAACATACCAAATTACGTATGTTGAGTGAGTCAAAGTCAAGAAATATATTGGGTCTATAACTTATTTGCTAACTTAATTGCGGTTTGCTAAGAGATGTTCCAAAAGAACATGCGTTGGAAAGCTACTGTCATTGTACGTCATTTCAGTATATGTCATTCATTTGAAGCGTAAACAACAATTTTTTTTCACTCAAATATGTCGAACTTTGTGCCTGAAAAAGTGTGGTGGAAGCTTATGGTGAACATGCGCTAGCTGAGCGAACGTGCTAAAAGTGTTTTGCACGATTTAAAAGTGGTGGTTTTGGCTTGGAAGACAATGAACGTCTTGGGCAGCCAAAAACGTTTGAAGATGAAGATCTGGAAGCATTACTCTATGAAGATTGTTGCCAAACACAAGAAGAGCTTGCAGAATCTTTGGATATCACTTAAGCAGCCATTTCAAAACGTTTAAAAGCAGCTGGATATATTTAAAAGCAAGGAAATTGGGTTCCACATGAGCTCAAGAAGAGAAACGTCGAAAGGCGGTTTTGCATGTCCGAAATGCTGCTGGAACGCCACAAAAGGAAGTCATTTTTGCATCGGATTGTTACTGGTGATAAAAAATGTGAAAAGAAAGCGCAAAAAATCATATGTAAAACCCGGCCAACCAGCCGAATCAACGGCAAAGCCGAATATCCGTGGCGCAAAGGTAATGCTCTATATTTGTTGGGATCAGATGGTTGTGCTGTATTATGAGCTGATAAAACCGGGTGAAATCATCAATGGACAGCGCTACCGAACACAATTAATCCGTTTGAAGAGCGCAGTAGACGAAAAACGCCCGGAATATGCGACCCGACACGAGGCAATAATTTTCCATCATGACAACGCTCGGCCCCACGTTGCTATTCCGGTTAAGAACTATTTGGAAAACAGTGGATGGGAAGTCTTACCCCACCCGCCTTATAGCTCAGACCTTGCCCCTTCTGACTACCATTTGTTCCGGTCGATGCAGAACGCCCTTAATGAAATACGGTTCACATCAGAGCAGAATATCAAAAATTGGCTTGATTCATTCTTGGCTGCCAAGCCGGCGCAGTTCTTTTGGGATAAGATCCACAAATTACCAGAAAGATAGGAAAAAGTCATAGCTTCAATATGGGCAATACTTTGAATAATACTATTGTACATGTTTTTCTTAAATAAACGTTCAAATTTTGAAGAAAAAAACCGCACGAATTAAATTACATACCCAATACCAAATCATGAATTCTTTCTAAAATTACCATTTTACGCTTAAAACTATGATTTTGAATCTATTAAGCTCCTTCCTCGCAGTAACTTCTTCAAGAAGCACTTTTGTGCCAAAAAAAAAAAACAACATTTTCAACTAGAATTTGTGAAGCTCAAGTTTATTATTAAAATGAATATCAAAGCAAATGTCTACGAATAATAATGTCCTAATTTGTACAGTAGCTGTAAGATACTGTAGCCTCCATTACCAGCTCCCCGAATACTAGACGCATACAAATTTTGAAATATAATCATTGAATTATGCTACAAGACTTTCCAATGTTCCATTTGCAAATCACTATCTACTTACCTATCTTCAACTAGTACTAGTACGAGTATCTCTATGTCCTTGCTCCAATCACACTCAATTCAAATTTTCAAATTCAAATTACTTTTCACCACCCACTTTTTTACCGTTGAAGTTTAGTTATGTTCATCAACATACTCTTGACCTCCCCATATTCGTACTTGAAAATGCTAAGTTATTTCAATCACGGTCCAAAGCTCGTCGTTTGATCTCAATTTCTTTGCCAAAGTTTTCCACTATATATACTCGTATATATAAGGTGAAAATTCCGTTCTTTGCATAACATCAATTCCATCCCCGCCCCTTATCAAACTAGACGAAGATGGAACTAATCAGAAAACTAAAGTCATCTACTTCCAATTACTTTGTAGAGTGTATATTACCATCACAAAGTACTGAACTAGGAATTAATTAAATTTCAAATTCAATTATTCCGGGACACTATTTAAATGTTCCTTGAGTGTATACTGACGTAGAAAGTTATTTTCCTCTGCCAAAATCGTATTTGCAACATTGAAGAAATTAAAAATCAACCTGAAGAAAAATTACTTCGCTACTTCCTCGTGCCCGATGGTTCTCGCACTTCACTGCCATATAATCGTACACAGAGCCGTGCATTAAGTTTCGAATTTCCCTTCGATGGCATTTTAAATTGAATTTGTAGGGTATGGACGAAGGAGAGAGCTGAAGCTATTCTGAAGTCATCCCGCTCGTGGTAATTCCGTAATAAATTCCAAAAATATTCTTCAAAATATCCAATAATCCCAATCTGTATATGTATATGGAACAATATATAATGCACACAATAAGGGCAGGGGTTTAGAGAAAGAAAATTGCTCGCATTGCAATATAGAAAATTCAGAACACGCAGGACTAGTCAGACGTGTGAGACGTTCCAATCCATAAGGATAAATTTATTCCAGCTTCCGTTTTGTTTACTTGTATGCACTACATATGCGGATACTTCCGTCGATGAACAATAACAAAAAACAAGAAAAACGAGAACTTTTACTTCTTTTCTCGTCGAAGACTTTGAGTGCTGGCCGTATTTTAAGTCGTAAATGCCAAATTACGAGTATACACACTTAGCAGCGGCAGTGTTCTCGTTTATACTGTTTAGTATTTGTACTATTTGGGGTCTTTTAATCAATTTTACTACTACTTTCTACAGGTGAATTGTATAATACAAAAACGAGTAGCTTTAGAATATGCCTATTTGAGGGCTTTTTTATTTGTCCAACGACGCTTATAGGGCTTCAATCTGATCTATTGCATTCTATCTCATTCAATGCTGGACAAGTTTTTTTTTTTTTTTTGTTTGGTTGGCTTTAGTTTACGTCGTCTGCTTCAATCGACCCGATTCATAGAAGCTGTCATATTGTCAGGAATTTCACAGGAGTTATAGGGGGGAGCAATTGAATTGAATGGAAACCAGAGGTCCAAGTCGACCTGTGACATGAAGAGCGAATAAATACTAACGGGGTGAAAAATCATCGTCTCATACCGAAAGTGACAAGGTAGTAGAGTTATAGGCAAACATGCTTTGAAGTACATTAGTAGATCAATGAGACTTTCGTAGATTCATGACTAAATTGGCCAATTTATTTTGTGAGATTTCAACTCCGATAGGACTACATATCGCCTAGTAAAGTCAGCTTTGTTAGAGCATTTTCTTGTTTGGTTTCCAGCTGTGGCTAGGGGAACCTATTTTCTACTGCCCCCCATCAACTCTGCTTAGGGGCAACTTATTTTTTGTATTTGTTTCTATCCGAACAGAGTACTTATACAGAAATTAATCCACTTTACTCCATATACCTTTATGAAATTCCTTCATAGAAACATGATTGACCACTTTAGTAATAAAGTGCCTGGGGTACGAGTATCTAACACGGCAGCACAGAGCACATTTAGCGGTAGTGGTCCGAGGTGTCATCATCACATTCACACCAAGTGTTGCAAGATGTTATGTTACTTATGCCCCACACAATTATGTGCTTAGAAAAAATGAAGTGCCCCTTAACGACGCCGATAAGCATTCTACTGATGGACTTCAGAATAGTTTGTGGCCTCTTAAAGATATCGACAGACATTCAATTTACATGCCTGAAAAGTGAAGAATCATTTCATTTATAGTCATGCATATAGGTACGGGGCCAAATAAACTTTCCCCAATCTTTCTTATCAAGTTCACCGGCGTGGCGGTTTCGTTTCTCGCGATACCATTGTGACGTAGAATGCATTTAGGGCTCAGTGAATATAACTTTTTGATTGCGGTCAGCTTATCGTTGGGCCTTACTAAAGACGCAGATACTTTGTCTCCTCCTCTAATTCTTAACAATATGGTTCATTGTCAACAATATTGCGCTTGAAAGACAGACTTGGAGGTCATCCTCCATAAGGACACTAGCAACGCATCCTAGCCATTATAGCCATGAGTGGAATCCCGACTTAATTACTTTTCTGGCTAAGGGACCCCAACTTTTTTAGCAAAGGGAGTTCTGATATGATTTTGTCGATCGGAGTCAAAAGAGTTCCGCTTTAAAAATGTTGTCTATCAGGCGTGTTAGGGAAAAAACCATGCACTCGAGATCTTTCTTTGAACCCTGGTAAGAGCAGCAATGATTTATTTTAGTGAAAGCTCTCTCCACTTAACAACCAACGTAAATTATATAATTAGCCCTTACATAGCAGTGTGGATCTAAGGGACCCTCCTGGGTGGCAAACTGTCTTATCTCTCTCATGGCTTGCCAAGAGTAAAATGTAATGATTAAATAATTTGTAAGTTATCAGCATTTCATCAATATGTAGGTGTTCCTCAGGGTTCTCTTTTGAGTTCCATCCTGTTTTAAATATTTGTGAATTTGCTACTTATCCAACCTCTTAAAGGTTAAATCACAACATTCGCTAACGATATCGCTATTTCCTATTCCAAAAACTTATCTTGATCTATGCGCGTATGGGAACTATGATTTATCATAGATATGAAGAGTTTTTCAATAAGAACATTACAGTTTTCTACTTCAATACAAACGCGCCCTTTAATTTTTTTAAGATCTGTAAATGTTTGCCTTTTTGTCATGTTGGAGTTCACGAATGAGCAACGTTTAGAAATTGTGAAAATATACTACCGAAATTCTGAGTCGGGGGTCGCAGCTTTAAGGGTGCTTACTTAAATTTGCGGACGTAATAATCGTCCCACAAGACAGGCTGTGCGTGCTATAGTAGATAATTACGAGAGAATGTATTTACTATTGAATATTCCTGTGCCAGTGATCGTAGTTATTGACACCGGTCGAAGAACTGGAAATATCGTAGCCACAAAACTTCCTTTCAAAATGAATTAGTCGATTCCACGCCGTTCACAGGAAAATGGAATTGCTCAGTCCACATTTTGGCGTATTTTGCATAATAATTTTGCACCCTACATCCTTTTTTTTTTTTTTTTTTTGTACCCTGCCTACATCCTTACAAGATCAAATTAATTCAAGAACTGAAGCCTCTCGATCATTTGAAGCGCCGAAACTTCTCCGAATGGGCTCTGCAAAAATTTGCAGAAAATCCAGAATTTCATCGAAAAATCATCTTCAGCGATGAAACTCATTTTTGGCATAATAGCTTTGTCCATAAACAAAACATGGGTTAATGGACAGCGATGAACCCACAAGACACTCCATTGCATTGACAAAATCTGGAAATTTCCAGTTTCGTACGTAGTTGTTCAGATCTGCGTTTCCCTGTGGAACGAGCGACCTACTCCACAATTACTTCGTTGGTAGACATATCAGCTCAAGCACTTTTTTTTTCTAAATTGGTTTGTTGTTGCTTGTTGTTGTTGGATTTCCATGTATTGCATCTCTTCTACAAGGTCAACTCATTGTCCGATGCAATTCACGCCTTCAGAAAAAAACTAGCTCATTGAGAAATTGTTTTAGAAAGTGTGCTATGGGTCCTTAAGAACTCAAAATAATAATTTTTAGTAGATTTGAGGAGCTTTTGAATTTTGAATTTTGAATTTGGTGACCTTTATGAGAAGCCAGAAGATATTGTTGATGTAAAGCATATGAACACTATAAGGGGTGATTCATCGTGAGGTTTGATTTTCAACTGACAGATCACGCGTGACTTCTATCAAACTGTTTTGTCATTTTTGTTCAATATCGTTTGGCAAGTCATCATGAAAAGACTCATGCCACAATAGCGTATCCAAATTGTTCGGCTGTATTATGAAAATCAGCGTTCTGTGAGAAATAGTTTTCGTGCCATTCGAGGAACTTACGGGCCACATAATCGACCTACTGAAACCACTATTGCCAATACTATTCGCAAATTTGAGTCCTAGTTTACATTAGTGGATGATACTCGATCGGTTAGATCACATCCAGCACGTAGTGCAGAGTGTATAGCAGCTGTAGCTGAGATTCGTCCTTGTTCTCAGCAGCTTGACTTGGTGTATTCGAAAACTTGGCGTACTAGCGTACTAGCGTACAAAATTCAACTTGTGCAAGAACTGAAGCCAGGCGACTTGAATTTGCGTCATATTTTCAGTGAATGGGCTCTGGAAAACTCAACGAAAATCCGGTGTTTTATAGTGAAATTTTGTTCATGATGAAGCCCATTTCTGGCTCAATGGATACGTTAGTAAACAAAATTGCCGTATTTGGGCTAGTAAGCAACCAGAAGAGTACCAAGAGTTACCATTACATCTACTAAAAACAACGGTATGGTGTGGTTTATGAACTGGTGGAATCATCGGTCCATATTTCTTCAAAAATAAGGCAAATCAGATCGTTACCGTCAATGGTAACCGTTATCGCGCCATGTTAACGGACTAAGTGCTTCCTGAAATTTAAGCACATGGTCTCGGTAAGCTCTGGTTTCAACAAGATGGCACTACCAGCCATACAGCGCGTGAAACAATGTACTTGTTGAGAAATCATTTCGGTGAGCACTTAATTTCACGTTTTGCTACGGTAAATTCGCCGCCTAGATCGTGCGATATCACACCTTTGTACTAATTTTTCTCGGGATATGTAAAATCTCAGGTCTTCGGGAATAAGCCAGCTACGATTGACGCTTTGAAAGCCAGCATTACTCGTGTTATCCGCGAGATACGAGTCGCTATGCTCGAACGAGTCCCCCAAAATTAGACCTTCCGAATGGAACACCTCAGACGTAGTTTTGGTCAATATTTACATAATATCATTTCTAATAAATAAATGCCATAAATTGTTCTTTTAACCGATGATAGAAATTTCAAGTTTGCTTTCAAATTTATGTATTTTATTTTACATTATAAATCAAACCTTGTGATGAATCATCCTTTATTGTTCAAAAGGGCAATTTTTCATGGCTGAAAAATATAAAACTCCTCTTACGAGATAATATATTCAGGTGAAAATTACCTAAAAGAAGCTATCTTGGCCGGGCTGAATCTAAAACAAGACTTATAAGCGGCTATAAACAATGACTGATTAAGGTCAATGCAAAATGTCTACTTTCCTCGTGGCGCTACTCCCTCTGTTAGGTAGGGTGTATGATGCTACTTAGATCGGTATCCCTTGCTGTTAATATGGCATACATTACTCTTACGGGGTTCAATTTCAATGGCTTCAAATTAAATGGAGGTTATTCGCCTGAATATTTTGTCTGGATTTATTTTTAAAGAAATATTCATCAACCACAGCAAACGCGAGGCAGTTTTACGCACACGGATCTCGACCATTCTCAATGCTTTTTAACATAAAGGAAACCAGACATATAGGTCTGAAGTCTTTGGCGAGAATGTGAAGTCCTCTGTTCTGATTTTCGATATAAAGGCTACTCTCACTGTTTGCCAGGATTCCGGATTGTATGCCAATCCCAGGCTAGCAGTTAAGATTCCCTCCAGAGTAACCATCAGCTTCTTGTAACATAATTATGTATATGTTATCGGTGCCAGGTGACTTAAAGCCACGAAAGGAAGAAACAGTATGTTTAATGGACTCATTTGTCACCACAACCTATAAGATATATTCAACTCACTAGTAGCTTCGTTAATACATAGTAGATGGTTGTGAGCTGGTTCTTATTAGGCTACGTGAGAATTGGGTCTTAAGCATGAGACGGAAAGTCTCCGCTTTCGACTCAGTTTAGAATCAGATTTTCTGGGTTGTTCCAGCCTGGTTGATATCCCCCTTTTGAGGGCTTTTACCAGCCTATTGGTTTAATCAACAGTTTTAATCTTCTCGCAAAAATCTTTAAAAGAGGCACACTTCGAAATCCGAATAAACTTCCAATATTATTTTTGCTTCGATCTATAAAGGTACCAGTCTTCCTCTAAATACTTTAAATCGATTACATTATGCTCCAGCTTTGATTTGACAAAGACTTTGATGTAAGCATCCTATCTAGATCTTTTTGGGAGAAAGATGCTTTCATGGACGACAAGTAAAATCATTTCAACACAGATGGATCCAAGACTGCTAGCAGGTTTCTTGCCGGTGTTTTCACAGATAAGCTTTACCTAAGCTATCTGGCTGAAAATTTCCAAAGTAAATCCGTATCACTTCGGATAGTCAAGCTTCTATCAAAACGATGGATCCAGTCTCAGAATTCTAAAACATATCTTCTAAAACCACAATTCGTGACAGGTGATCATCTCTTAGAGCGATGGGACAGCAATTCAATATCCACCCATATTGGGTGGCGGGTGTGAAAAGGGTATCATTGGTATACCAATCTCGACGTGCAAACTAGAACTAAAATCGGATGCTTGTCTAGTTACCAACAAATCCAGCCAAAACTTGATCTGAATCGCTGTTAGAGTTTAATCTCCCCGAATACGAAACATCTCAACCTCATCATAGGTGTCATCACTGGTCTTATACGCAGGCATGCAAAACGGCTCGGTGTTATTAGAATCCACTTAATTTGTACATGTCCAAGTTTCTCCCAAAGAAAGGAAAAATCTTTCTTTTACAATGACTTACGAGCATAGACGTTAAAAGTCTCGTACGCTTCGTCAGAAGCTCAAATTGGTTTCAAAATTAGGAGCATCATAGATCCATGTGACATCATAATGGGCCAAAAGTTTTTCAACAGCCACTGAAACCTAGTCTAACCCACCTCAAAGCGAACAAATTCTTACTAACTTACTTAAGGTGGCGCTACAGTCCGGGGTTGACCTGGGTCTTAACCAACAAGCGTCTCCAGCCAGCATGATCTTTGGCCAGCTGTCTCCGGTTTCGCACGCAAAGTTGGTTAAGGTCCCCTTAAGGCGATCTTCCTCGGAATGGATTCGAAGATCTTTCGGGCCGGAGCATTCGCTTCCATTCGTTCTACATGACCACGCCACCTCTTTCGTTGGACATTCACTCTTCTGGTTAGACTGATGTCGCTGTACAGCCCGTAAAGTTTGTCGTTGACACCGAAGGTCTCGGTGAGTTCTTTACCGACCTTGATGGAGCAGCGTGCATTTCCCATTGTCATTCTGCACAAACGAACAAATTTTTCAGGGATGCCGAAACTAGACATGACCCTGTAGCTCGTCTCTATAAATGCTGTCATAGGCAGCCTTAATATCGATGAAAAGGTGGTGAGTATTGATTTAGTTTTCCAGGGTTTTCTCCATGATCTGCCGCAGTGTGAATATTTGATCGATGGTGGACTTTCCTGGCCTGAAGCCACACTGATATGGTAGCGACCAATCAGGAGTTGACAAAAGGCTTCAGGCGTTCACACAACATGGCAGATAAGAACTTGCAAGTGATGCAAATAAGACTAATACTTTTGTAGTTGGCGCAATTCAGAGGGTCTCCTTGCTTGATGATCTGGCAGACAATGCTGAAATTTCACTCATCGGACATACTTTCTTCCGACCATATTTTACATATGAGCTTTGAATAGCTCGGTGGTTAGGCCATCTGCTCAAGCGGGTTCATTGGATTTAAGCTAAGATATGGCTATCTTCACTTCGTCCAGGTCTGGTAGACAGAGTTGTTGGTCTTTATCGTCCAGGTTGAATGGTTCATTCTGTCTGAAAGCGGGATTTAATTCGTCATCGTCGTTAAACAGTTCATCATCGACTGCGATTTTACTATGATGTTCCCTTGTTCTTCCGTGCGGGCTCTGTAGCCTTGGCAGGTTCTTTTTACATTTTGGTAAAACTCCCTGCTTAGCATCTCTCTATTTCCTCGATCTCGCGCCTCTCGTGCTCTTTCTTTTTTCTCCTGAGAAGCCGGTGTTCGCCTCTTTTTTTCTGCGCGTAGAGCACACAAGCAGCTTTGGTCTTTTGTTTCAGCGCCGCTTGTATGCCCCTTGTTTCACTGCATGTGCTTGCCAACACTCGTCATCGAACCAGGTCGGGTGAAACCAAGCGCCTCAGAGGCGGCGTCTCTGATGGCTGTTTGGCAGTGTTGCCACTATTGTCTATTGAGAGATTAAGAGAGACCCGATCGATCTGGTGATCTCTAGCGATTTTAGCCGTCCGATGTCAAACTTTCTCACAGTATTTACCTGTCTTAGCGATGCTCGGGATATTCAAAGCTTTATTTTAGCTACAACAATGTTGGATTCTCGGAACGTCCGGACATCCATAATACTATAGAAGTGCCTTGTTTCGATAGCAATGTGGTCAATCTGGTTGACGGTTGATTGATCGGATGTTATCCATGTCCCTTTATGAATATCGAGATGCGGGAACCGCGTACTAGCTATTCCAGTATTTCGCCCCGCCGCGAAGTCGTTCAGCCTAAATCCGTTATCTCTTACTATCTGAGGTAAATTTATAAGCATTTGTATAAGCAATATTTTTAGATTTCAAATGAACAAACATTTCGACCCATCTCTGAACAACAGGCTTTCCGTTGGATTACGATTCACTTAATTTATTGGCAGTAACATTTCCTTTCACAAAGGATAATTTATCGAAAAGTTCTCCGTCATTTAAAACTAAGTCTGTTTATTTATTTATTTTTTTTTTTTTTTTGAGAAATAAAGGTGAGGCTTTTTTCAACACTTGACCATTCCGGTGTTTCTCGAAATAAGACTCACCGAAGTACTTCTTCTTTCAAAAATGCGGAATTTCATTATTGATTGATTCCCGATACTTTATTAACCTTTTCCAAATTCAAAAATATATTTCTCGAACGTTTCATTTTTTCTTCTGACTGTTTTAAAAAAGGAGTTAATCGTTGACGCTTCCGGCATTGAAACTTGTTGCAACTCAAAATGTGTAACAGCAACGTGAAACATTGTGCAAAAAATAACCAATATTCAGCAGTTGGATCTGTAAAAAAAAAAAAAATTAATAAAACTCTTGGACTTTTAGTTTGTTCCAAGTGGCTTAAACAGTTTTATAATTCTTTCTAATGCAGGCATTAAAGTGTTTTTACTGTAACCCAACAGCTTGTGGTATTCCACGTCGACGGAACTGCAAATTTCTTTGAATTATTCCAATCGAACCGAGAAGATATAAAGGAATGAATATAACTTAACATCAACTTTAATGCCAATTGGCAGACAATCAATTGCAATCTAAATAGAATTATTGAGTACACAAGGTGTACCGGTAGGAAGTGAGCGTCAAGTTACAAATGTCTCGATAAGGAGCATTTATTGTGAACGGACCTTAATTTTTTTTATTTGTCAAACATATTTAGTATATTGTACATCAAGTCATTGAGCAAACAACATCATATTTTTTCATCGTGTAGCAATAATTTGTTGTTTTCATTTGAAGAAAAGTGCTGCAGAATTGCATAGAATGCTTGTTGAGGCTTATAGTGATCATGCTCTATCAGAAGCGACATGCAAAAGATAGTTTCAATGGTTCAGAAATAACGATTTTGATGTGAGAAACGAAGAACGTGAAAGACCACCAAAAAAGTTTGAAGACGCAGAATTGCAAACAATATTTGATGAAGATGACACTTTGAGTCAGAAACAAATGGCAGAAATGTTAAATGTTGCCCAATAAACAATTTCTGACCGTTTAAAAGCTATGGGAAAGATCCAAAAGACTGGAAAATAGGTGCCACATGAATTGAATGAAAGACAGATGAAAAACTGAAAAACCATTTGTGAAATTTTGCTTCGAAGACACGATAACAAATCAGTTTTGCATCGAATTGATACTGGCGATGAAAAATGGATTTGTTTTCAGAATGCTAAACGGAAAAAATCATGGGTTAATCCGGGACAACCATCAACTTCGACTGCAAAACCAGATAGATTCGGTAAGAAAACAATGCTGTGTGTCTCGTGGGACCAGAAAGGTGTGGTGTACCACGAGTTCCTAGAACCTGATGAAACCGTTTATACAGATCGCTGCCGATAACAAATGATCAATTTGAATCATGCATTGATCGAAAAACGACCAGAATGGGTCAGAAGACACGGCAAGGTAATTTTGCTCTATGACAATGCACCTGCACACAAAGCAAAACTGGTTCAGGATACAACCAAAGCACTTGGCTGTTAACTGCTACCCCACCCACCATATTCACCAGATTTGGCTCCTTTCGACTACCGTTTGTTTACATCGATGAGATACGCATTAGCTGAGCAGCAATTCGAATCCTACGAGAAAGTCGAAAATTGGTTGAATTTATGGTTTGCTTTAAAAGACGAACAGTTTTATTGGCGTGAAATCCATAAATTGCCTGAAAGATGGGAAAAGTGTGTAGCTAGTTAGTTAGTTAGTTAGTTAGTGTTTTATTTGCACAAAAAAACGCTCATACCGCTTCATACCGGTACACATGGTATGTGTGGCACAGTACACACAAATCAACTCTTTCCCAAGTCGCTGCTGAAGCTTATTTTAGTTGGTTTTGTCAACACAAATTGAAAGAATCTTTTAGTTTTGTCTTAGGCATATAACTGCACAAAATATCAGAGGTTTCTGCTGGTAGCTGATCTACTTCTAACATTTTAACTTGAATGCCGTGTTGCTGGGAAAAGTAAAAGGACATAATTTTATGTTTTCGTGGTTTGAACAATCGGAATAAACTGTACAACTGTAGATACTTAATAACTCACTTTTAGTTCTTCTTTGTGACATTGGAGCGAAAATGTTCGTAACAATCGCTTCGCATTTAGTTATAGCATAGGCATAACACATGGGCTGAAAAGTCAGTGCCGTTTTATAGTAAAACACAAATTTTTGCAAAATTCAACTTTATTTATCGAGGGCGATACACTGATTGAAACGATTTTTCAATCTTTCGAAACCAGAGCTCATTGAGACCATGCGCTTGAACTTCAGCAAGCACATAGTCTGTTAAAGTGGCTCGATAACGGTTACCATTGACGGTAACATTATGATTTGCCTTATTTTTGATGAAATACGGACCTATGATTACACCAGCCCATACCGTTGTTTTAAATGGATGGAGTGGTAGCTCTCAGTACTATTCGGATTGCTCATCAGCCCAAATACAGCAATTTTGTTTATTAACGTATCCATTGAGCCAAAAATGGGATTCATCACTGAACACAATTTTACGATAAAAAACCGGATTTACATTGAATTTTCCCAGAACCCATTCACTGAAAATATGACGCAAATTCAAGTCGCCCGCCTTCAAGTCTTGCACAAGTTGAATTTTTTACGCTTTTAGGCCGAGATCCTCAAGTAAAATACGCCAAGACAAACTGCTGAGAACGACGACGGATCAATTCGTCACGATCTTCACGTACACTCTCAGCTACAGCTGCTATAGTCGCTTCACTACGTGCTGGATGTAGTCTAACCGGTCGAGTATTATCCACTAATGAAAGCTGGGACTCAAAATTGCGAATGGTGTTGGCAATATTGGTTTCAGTAGGTCGATTATGCGCACGGTTAATTTCTCGAATCGCACGAAAAGCATTTCTCACAGAATACTGAGATCTCGTAAGAACACTTTGGAGACGCTGTTGTGGTGTGAGTCTTTCCACAAAAACTTGTCAGACGATACTGCACAAAAATGACAAAGCAGTTTGATAGAAGTCATACGTAATCTGTCAAAAAAAGCCAATTGAAAATCCAACCTCACGATGAATCACCCAAGCGCCAAATTAATTGTATCGCGACCAAAATAGGGCATGACTCCAGTATTGTGGACGTCTAAGCTTTTCCGCAGCCCTAATATGCAGGGTTTCACCTGACCACCACCAAGAAATTCTTGGTTTGATGAAGAATGCCGGAAAGCATATGCAGCTAAACAAGAAGCGTACAACGTGAGACGTGAGTCGCTCGTAAGCTTTACTAGCATAAGAGATGGGAAACACATTTTCTTCTCCCGAAAACAAAACAAGAGCATTAGAAGCGCGTAGTCGAATATATTGAGAGTTTGTACTAATAATGTACGAAAGTCTCACCGATAAGCAAAAAGAAAGCGTCAAAGCAAGAAAACTCGGACAGAAATCTGTAGAGATGTAGAAGGAAATTTTTTAATAGAGTTACAGTCGGTGCCAAGTACATACTCGTAATCGTAAATGGAAAAATTGCTTCTGGAGACTGAACAACGACAACGAAGAATGACCCCTGTATTAGGAAGAAAAGTCCGTCTCAGTTCTCAGTGTAGTACGATTTCGGTTTTGCCTCAAAATAGGCCTCTGTTTCGGAGACTACTTCTTCATCGGTCTTAAATCTCTTTCCGGTGAGCATTCTTTTGAGGTCTGCGAACAGGAAATAGTCGCTGGAGGCCAAATCTGGAGAATACGGTGGGTGGGGCAGCAATTCGTAGCCGAATTCATTAAATTTTGCCATCGTTTTCATCGACTTGTGACACGGTGCATTGTCTTGATGAAAAAGCACTTTCCTTTTCTTCAAATGCTGCCGTTTTTCTTCGACTTCGTCCTTCAAACACTCCAACAACGCAATATAATAGTCGCTGTTGATACTCTGCTCCTTTTGGAGATAGTCGATGAAAATTATTCCATGTGTATCTCAAAATACGGATGCCATAATCTTGCCAGTCGACTGTTGAGTTTTTGGTCGTTTTGGACAAGGTTCGTCGCCTGCTCGTCACTCAGCTGACTGCCGACTTGACTCTGGTGTGAAGTGATGGAGCCAAGTTTCATCCATTGTCACATACCGACGCGAAAATTCGGCTTTATTGCGGTTAAACAGCTTTAAACACTCCTCTGAATCATCAACACGTTGTTGTTTTTGGTCGACTGTGAGCAAACACGGCACCCACTTTGAACAGAGCTTTCGCATGTCCAAATATTCGTGTATGATATATCCAACACGCTCTCTTGATATCGTCAGAACCTCAGCTTTCTCGATCAACTTCACTTTACGGTCATTCGTAATCATTTTGTAGACTTTTTTGATGTTTTCATCTGAAACAACCTCTTTTGGACGTCCACTGCGTGCATCATCTTCGGTGCTTGTATGACCACTTTTAAATTTTTCAATCCACTTGCAAATGGTTAGTTCTGCTGGTGCAGAGTCCGGGTAACACTTATCAAGCCATATCTTTGCATCGGCTGCATTTTTTCCCATCAAAAAGCAATGATAAGTCAACACACGAAGTTGCTTTGAATCCATTGTTTTCACAATAACAAAAGTTGCTTCACTCACAACGCTATATCTCGAGAACCAATCGTTCGACAGCTGTCAAATTTATAATCGTATCTTTTGAAGGTTAGTACTTACTGAAAATGGTATGGATTTAATTCAAGTGGTGCTCTCTCTTAGAAACGGCACTCTCTTTTCAGCCCATGTATTAACTTTGATTAAAGCAAGACTTAATCAATTTGGAAATGCAATCATTTGATCATTTACAGCATTTCCCTTTCCCTAGAATTAAAGTTTGTACTCCTCACGAACTTGATCCGGGCTTTACTTGACTTTACTGCAGATAAATAAGCGCGCTTATGTTTTGCTGTCTGAAGGTGCTATGTGATAGATGATCCTCCACCTTTTGAATCAAAAAATGTTGAACAGCATTTATGGCAGCACAGTTCATTTTTTGTTACTATGCGTTTAATATAAGAAAATTCACTTTCCAGTTCAATAATAAGGTGACAAAGTTAACTAGCAATGAAAAGTTGTGTGTAAGGCAATCATTTCCATAAAAAAAAAACTAAAAAGTAGCTGTCACTTCTTCCATTGGCTCCCATTTAGTACTTGACTATGTTTTAATTTATATGTTTGAGCTTGGAGTGAGGGTGTAAACAGATTCAAGTAGTTTACATTGGTATTGTTATGTAGCCTTTTACATATGAGATAAACGTTAATTGCTTTGTTGCTGAAAAAAATATGCTCGATACAACAACGTTTTAAAGGACAGTTTCAAAAATAAAGGACAATAACCGTCCTTTTTTTTAAAGAAAAAATACAGGGCCTAGGTGGGAGAAAGGACTACCCTCTTATATAAAGGACGAATGGTCACCGTACTTATAGCACAAGATATCGGAGATTTTTTTCAGGCAGTCTGATTGTGGGCAGGAGCCTAAGAATTTTAAAGAATTCAAGTGTTGAGGGAGAGATTATGTTGACAGAAAATCACATTTCCGAATTTGTTTTGAAATGGTTGAACTGATAACGAGGGCCTAGATTCATTTACCTTCATTTATTCTCCAAAATGTAGTTCATAGCCCATGATCCCGGTTTGAATACAAACGTATAGTTACCTGATGAGAGGTTAAACACAAAGATGTCTCTTATAGATTCTGGGTTTAAATTTTGCCCAAAATTTATCGTGAACTCAGAGACAGAAGCCTTATTATTGTTGTAATGACAGTTGTATTATCGTTCCGCAATATACAATGCCATAAAGATGGGATAAGAAACTCAACGGTGAGCATCACTATATAATACTTTTCAGTATTGATTAAATGTGAAATCAGCTGTCACATTGAAGTGCCAAGCTTCAATTATTTACAGTACAGTTTGCCATTTTATGACGAAAGGATTGACGCCACAATAATGATTTCAATTCGTTCGAATTCCTTTTCAAAAGAATAGTGCGTTCGGAAGGAAATATCCCGGCTGTGAAAGCTTGTTATGAAGAGAATTGCAATTTATGAATTTATCGCCATTCGCAGCAACTTGGCCTTTATTCATCCATTATCCGGAAAATCCTGAGTAAAGAACTTGGTCTCAAGGCTTATAAACACAAAATGGTGAAGGAGCTAAAGGCACAATGCGATGAACAACGATAATTTGTTCCCAAATTTGCATGACATCAATGTGAGAGACTTCTGGTTCTAATAGCATGATGCCCCATCCCATTCTTCCAAAGAAAGCACTGCTTTATTGAAAACACGATTCAGCAAAAAAGTCATTTTAGGAAAAGGACCTGCCAATTGATCACCAAGATCGTGCAATTTGACGCCATTGGATTATTGTTTGTGGGGCTATGTCAAGTAACTAACCTGTAACGATTGACGCTTTCGAGTAAAACTTTATTCGATATACGGAATTTCTTAAAAAAGCAATCCTTAGGAAAATTGCCTTAAGTGTGAATTTACTGGATCATTTTTGTAGAATGAAACGCACGTCAGTGAAAGACAAATCATACTGTCAAAAGACATGAAAAGTGATTTCATCCAACACCAAACCCAAAAGATTGATGGGATTTTCAATAGGATCATCACCTTTGACTGGCACTTACTTATATTAAACAAGAGGGAAAACTGGCGGGTTCTTGACTCTGTCTACCTCGATATGTTTTTTTTTTTAAATCAAGTTTGCCACCGTGAACGATAGTTGGGTGTAAGAAGCGGAAAAGCTTCTTATTATGAAGAGAAACGCCTCAGTTCTTAAATAAATTGACAACTAGCTCATTCCGTGTGTATCAATCGGCGACAAATGTTGAGCAAGACCACGGTATAAGCAGCATACGTGGTAAGATACTTTTTTATATGGTCTAAAGACCTTCATACTCGTATAAGTAAGTGATTTATCGTTTTACTCCTCAAAAGATACAGTTGTTTGTCTTTTTAATATAATGATGTCTGAATGAATGAATATGCAGAAATCTCATTCATCAGCAGTTCTTTTATAGAAATAATAACCTGTAGTTTAATATTTCAAATATGTTCACTCTTAAGTGGAAATTACCTGCGTAAGGTTGGTTTTAGCTTTCCAAAACGAATGAAAGATGATAGAAATTGTAGCTGCAATTAGCTTCTCTGGATACTTGTTTAGAGGTTCATTTCAAAAGAAAGTACAATTTATTTTCTCGAACATACTACTGACTGTAATATTGTGAATTTTACTACTCTCTGCCATACGCCACTGACAACACTGATTCAGAATAGAATCTGCCTGGTCTTACTGCCAACATGTACGAGCAATCGATAGTAACCCTTGACACGTTGCCTTCCTCTACCAAGGTGCATGGGGGATTCAGTGATTCCCCATTGATTGAAATTTAAGTTCAGTTTTATTCAATCGGGGTGATGCAGTAGATATGGCATACCTCCAGTTAAAGACCGAGACTTTTCATTCAGTGAGCACTGCGAGTATCCGTAATCGTAAAAATATCTATACTTCACTTAAATGGAAAGTGTGCGTACGGTTTCGCCAAGATGCTCCATTGCAAGACAAGGTATTACGAGTATTTCCATAAATTCCCCGGATATCAACTATCAAGAAGTGAATTCGAAATACGTGAATCGAAATACGTGAATCGAAATTGATGTTTGAATGCAACAGCAAATGCTGCATTTCTATCATTGTCGTGATATTCAACGATTTATTGAGTCTCTGTTGTCTGATGTTGAAGGATTGAAGGACAATTTACTACAAGGTGGCTCGTATTACCCACTGCCTTTACACCCACATTTGACTGAGATGTCAATGAGTAACGGAAATGTTTTTCCCATTATCACAGGCGGCATGAAGGACTGTACAAGTACAACAAGGCAACAGATTCATTCTCGATTTAAGACGGATTGAAGGTGCTTTCCGGGCGTTTTCAGTTTATTGAAATGTTGCCATGGAGGGTCGTTGCAAGTCCAGGGGTTAGCATTGAAACGAGACTGGGCGGGCGAATAATAAAATGTTTCGACGCGCCATAAAAGCTAATGGAAATAAAAGAAAAAAAAAAATAAATAAATAAAAAAAAGAACAACACAAAGTACGAGTATGTATCTACATATTACTCAGATGGTGTTGATTTTATTACCCCATTATGATTGTTGATGGTTCTGCAGGGAGTTAAGGTAAAGGGAAATGAATGGAGCGGAATCGAAAGAAATAAAATAGTGAGAACATAAAAACAAAAAGCAAAAAAAAAAAAAATAATAACAGCTGTCCGGATTGTAAAAATGCATTTTAGACGTTCCGACATTGTACTCGTTTAGGTAGGGGAAGCTTGAAAATATACTAAAATGCACGACCATCAAATATACTAAGTATGATACAATATTATAATTTTTATTTTAATTAGAATTTTTCAAATTAAAAAAAAAAAAAATTTATAATGAAAAACGTGAGTAAATTTAAAATTTTAAGAAGTACATGGTGTGTAAGCTACGATTATGTTATGTCTAGTAGACTATACATTTATATGCAGACTTACCATGTTCTTTAGGAATTGCAGAGTGTGTTTATATTTCTTTCATACGATCATAAATATTACTTTCTTTGGCAGTGACTATATAAGCTCTATCAGTATTTTCTGAGAAGAGGTAAAAGATCCTAGAAAAGGCAAATGAAATATCTAAAGATTCGGAAACTTATTGTATAAACAACCGGCAGCAGGTTCACTGTCTTACTGAGAAACTTATGTTTACATCCATCTGACGAAAGCAACACTATTTCTCATTATATATAAAGCTTTTGTTGTTAGTGCATATATTGGCTTCGATTAATCTAATTTCTAAAAATTTGAAAAAAACCTCCCGAAACCTATATTTTAAGTGGTTTTGGGCAGTTTAAGTAATACCCACAAAACAACTGCTGATGCGCTCCGGAGCTCTGCTCTTCCTCTGGCATCATTTTCAATTTTAAATACTCATCCTGTCTATTTGTCCAATCTACTATGTACCTTCTAAAAATAATGTAGCTTTTTTAAGAAATAACAACTTCCGTATTCATTATAATGAATAGGAAAGGGTGACTAGATATGACGGATATAACAAAAAATTAAATAAAACAACAACGATATGCGATATAAAATTAATTCTGACTGTGTGACGTTTTCGCTGGAAGTGCTTTAATCAGTCAGTCCAATTATTGATGACCCGGTCCAGTATGTGCGGCGTTATTCCGGCAATAGCAAGTTGAATGTTGGCCTCGAGTCCATCCAAAGTGGTTAGCTTCTTAGCGTAGACTAAGGACTCAGAGAAAATTAATGAACGCTCGCCGTGAGATGACCCAGTGTCCAAATTTCTCCTTCACAACTATGAGCGTTGCGTCGCTTTTATAGCATGTACCGACGTCTTGTTAAAACCACGTCTCGGACATATCAATGTTGTTCAGTTTTGACGACAAAAAGTCGGTTAACATCGCTCTGTACCTGAGACCATCAAAGGTAACGGTGTCTGGGGATGTGAACAGTGAACTGGTTTTCAAATCGAAAGGTTTGGTGTTCGAATCCCAATCCCCCCTGAAAGACATTCATTTTGCCAGTTAACAAAAACCAAGTATGATGAGTAGTTGACTGGAAATCAACAACAAGCCAAATTCCACTTAAAATTTAGTCTCCCCATTGAATGTTGGATGCTACATATAGAGCGAAATTAACTGCTAAGCCCAAACATATTGTTTTTTCTCTTTATCTCATTTTCCAAAAAATTTAACACGTGCGAGGGCATTATAATATAAGTGTAAAGTTCTTGAAAAAATATAGCGTAAAACGATGCATTACTGAATAATTTGACAGCTGGAGGTCAATGGTTATTTTGCAGAAACATAACCATTGAAAAAACCGACATTGCTATCTGGTCACCCGTTACATGTTATTATATTTCGAAACTGGTTTCAAACATATGGCTTAGTTGCCTGTGTTTGACAAAAGTTATTCTGTCGGTATAATTTCGGGCTACTTTTTAGAGCCTTTTTTAAATTTTAATATTAATATTAATATTAATGCTATCCACTTTAAAGTAATCCTTCTCAGATATAATACACTTGTCGCAACACTTTTTCCAATCCTCGAAGCACGTCTCATAAGGACTTTTTGGTTTACCATTTGCTGCAAATCTCCGTCCTTTCGCAGGACTCTTCAGTTTGTGAAACTGGAAAAAGTCGCACGGTTCCAAATCCGGTGAATATGGTATATGAGGCATGATTGTATCGTTGTTTTTGGCCAAAAAATCTCTCACCAGCAACAATAAATGAGCAGATGCATTATCGTAATCCAAAAGCCATAAATTGTTTTTCCAAAATTCCGGATGTGTTTTTCGTATTGCTTCTCGCAAACGTCGCATAACTTCAAGATAATTCTCCTTTTTGATCATACGACCTGGAAATTAAAACTCATCACTACGCCACGGTAATCGAAAAATCCATTGGGACTATTGGGCTTTAGTTTCGACGTAATAACCATACACTCATGACTCGTCACCAATTATGACCCTTAAAACCAATTCAGGATCATTATTGACGTCATTCAAGACCTCCTGAGCGATGCTCATGCGACGATTCTTCTGATCAAAATTAAGAAGTTTTAGAACAAACTTCGCTGACCCACGTTTCAAGCCCAAAACAACCGAAAAATTTCATTACATGAGCCGACCGATATGTCAACATTCTCAGCAACTTCTCCTATAGTAAGTAGATGATTTTCCAAAACAATTTTCTTCACAGCTTCGACGTTATCATTTTTTGTTGATGTGTTGGGACGTCCAGAGCGAGGTTCGTCATTAGCATGGAAGGGTTTGTACCACTTGCAAACATTTTGTTTTTTACTTGGAGCAGACTCACCGTATATCACTGTTAACATTTCGAGTGTTTTAGAGCACCTGATCCTATTTTTTACGCAAAATTTGATGCAAATTCTAAACGTCTAACCTTTCTATACGTCAAAAATAAACTTAGTCGATATTTTCGACACTTCGACCAACCCGTTGTCTCACTAACAACGCAACATCACACAACGAATATGTAGCCTCAAATTTTTGCACTAAACTTGTTATTGCCTGTCTACTAGGGCGAGAATTACAAAGGAAAATTGGAATTAACGTTCTTAAAGTTGCAGTCACCGACTCCGAATATCTGTAGAAAATTTTTATAATTGGTAGACGTTGTTCGTTAGTGTACTTTACCATGATGAAAATGTTGAGTTTACTGAATAAATTGACAGTGACAGTTTGATGATTAGTGAAAGAGTGCGTTCACAAATTAAATTCAAAGTTGTCAAGTCCCTATTGGGAAACCCTATACTAGAAACTGTGAACATTGTTCGATGATCAATAATCGAATGTACCAGGTGTACTGGTACAAATTGAGCATTTTTTTTTTGTGAACGTAAAACACTTATTTTTAATGCGAAAGTAAAAAACATTTTATTCAAATTATTAAGCATTGCAAGCTATACATTTTTCCCATCTTTCAGGCAATTTTTTGATTCCACGCCAATAAAACTTTTCGTCTTTTGAAGCAAACCAAAAAGTCACCCAATTTTCGACTTGATCGTAGGATTCGAAGTGCTGCTCAGCTAATGAAAACAAATGGTAGTCGGAAGGAGAAAAGTCTGTTAATTCGACGGGTAGGGTTACAGTTCCCAGCCAGATGCTTTGGTTGTATCCTAAACCAGTTTTGCTTTGTGTGCAGGTGCATTGTCATGGAGCAAAATTAACTTGCTGTGTTTTCTCGCCCATTCTGGTCGTTTTTCGATCAATGCATGGTTTAAATTGATCATTTGTTGTCGGTAGCTATCTGTATGAACGGTTTGACCAGATTTTAGGAGCTCTTGGTACAAGACACCTATCTGGTTCAACCAGGCACACAGCATTGTCTTCTTGCCGAATCGATCTGGTTTAGCAGTCGAAGTTAATGCTTGTCCCGGATTAAACCGTTTAGGATTCTGAAAAAAATTCCATTTTTCATCGCCAGTAACAATATGATGCAAAACTGATTTTTTATCGTGTCTTTGAAGCAAAATTTCACAAGTGGTTTTTCGGTTTTCCATCTGTCTTTCATTCAATTCATGTGGCACGAATTTCCCAGATTTTTGGATCTTTCCCATAGCTTTTAAACGGGTTTTTGTGCAACATTTAACATTTCTGCTATTTTTTTCTGACTCAAAGTGTCATCGTTATACAATATTGTTTGCAATTAGGCGTCTTCAAACTTTTGTGGTGGTCTTCCACTTTCTTCGTTTCTCACATCAAAATCGTTATCTCTGAATCGTTGAAACTATCTTTTGCATGTTGCTTCTGATATAGCATCATCACCATATGCTCTAAAAAGCATTCGATGCGACACTGCAGCACTTTTCTTCAAATAAAAACAAAAAATTAATGCTGTCTGCAAAATTCGACATTTTTAGCACGAGGAAAAAATATGATGTTGTTTGCTCAATAACTTGATGTATACTAAATATGTTTGACAGGTGTCATAGCAACTAAAAAAAAAAAAATACAAAATAAGGCCCGTTCACAATAAATGTTCCCTATCGAGACATATGTATCTTGACGCTCACTTCATACCAGTCAAAAGTAACCTTACCTTTTTAACACACATCGGTTGCTTTTGCGCGTTCACCATATAACATAACATCGGTGTAAGTAAAAGTGGTTCATTACCAGTTGTCTTATATATATATTTTTTTAAACTATCGCATGTCATTTTATTAAAATATTATATCTGTCGTTCCCATTTCTTGCATAGCAGCTGAAGGAATTTTCCCTTGAGTAACGAGTTAATCTCTTTTCATCTAATGTAAATTGAATTGTTCCCTGTTAGTAAGCACTGACTCTTTGACTGTGCTCCAACGTTATATTTCTTCTCTTGTTTGTCCCCTGTTCTTACTTCTAAGTCTTTTAATACATGGGCTGAAAAGTCAGTGCCGTTTCTCGAGATATAGCGTTGTGAGTGAAGCAAATTTGTTATTGTGAAAAAATGGATTCAAAGCAATTTCGTGTGTTGATTTATCATTGCTTTTTGATGCGAAAAAATGCAGCCGATGCAAAGAAATGACTTAATAAGTGTTACCCGGACCGAACGAACCATTCGCAAGTGGGTTGAAAAATTTAAAAGTGGTCATACAATACAAACAGGCTGTTTCAGATGAAAACATCAAAAAAGTCCACAAAATGATTATGAATGACCGTTACGTGAAGTTGATCGAGATAGCTGAGGCTCTGAAGTTATCAAAGAGCATCTTGGATATATCATACACAGCTCTGTTCACAGTGGGTGCCGCGTTTGCTCCCAGTCGACCAAAAACAACAACGTGTTGATGATTCAGAGGAGTGTTTAAAGCTGTTCAACCGCAATAAAGCCGAATTTTTGCCACAACGTCGGTATGTGACAATGGATGAAACTTAGATCCATCACTTCACACCAGAGTCAAGTCGGCAGTCAGCTGAGTGGCGAGCAGGCGACGAACCTCGTCCAAAATGACCAAAAACTCAACAGTCGGCTGGCAAGGTTATGGCATCCGTATTTTGGGATACACATGGAATAATTTTCATCGACTATCTCCCAAAGGGGCAGAATACCAACCGCGACTATTACATTGCGTTGTAGAAAAATGGCCGCATTTGAAGAAAAAGAAAGTGCTGTTTCATCAAGACAATGCACCGTGTCACAAGTCGATGAAAACGATGGCAAAATTGAATGAATTTGGCTACGAACTGCTGCCCCACTCACCGTATTCTCCAGATTTGGCCCCCAGCGTACTACAAAACTGGTATCGAAAGATTGAAAAATCGTTTCGATCAGTGTATCGCCCTCGAAGGCAACTCGAAGTTGAATTTTGCAAAAATTTTGTGTATTACTATAAAACGGCACTGACTTTCAGCCCATGTGTTAAGTCTCGTTAAAAATAAGTTTACTGGTAAGGCACGTGCTCCGGCTAATATTTCTTTTCAACTCGTTCTTGCAACCTTCATATTTTAGTACTTATTCGTATCATTAGTCCAACAACAACAGCTATGATTCTTTATTTAAGTTAGTCAGCCTTCCTACACACTGAGCAGAATTTTGAGAACTTTTCTATCAGACATCAAAGTTGTTCCATATACTCGTATGGTAGCTCCTCCAATTAATTACTGGTAGAGGCCATCACTCTACAGTGAGAAAAGTAGAGCGCAGCCTTAAGAAAGAGGTTGCTTAGGTGGTAGTCTTATATAGGTTACAGGGAATTTTGATATTAGATATTAGTTCATGGTATTCGTAGTTCGTTCGATGGAGATTAAAACTGAAGACCAGATCAAAGATCTTTTGTACTAATGTTCAATGAAATAAGTGGCGATAGAGCAGGAGAATATTCAAAGGCAGTTTAAAACAGTTACCATTTCTAAAATGTGAATTACCATTTTCAGTCGATTCAAGCTATCAATACAGGGAGACCCCCTAACGCGAAACATTTTAACCTCTGCTAATAAATTCTTCCCGTAGTAAATGAGCAGTATAATGCGGTGACCGTACTTAACTAGCAAATTCAAAAGGAGTCCGAGCAAGGGATATAAAAAGGAATTCAGTGGTCGGAAAATTCCTTATCCCAGCGCTTGGTTAAAAGAAGAAAATATGCTTAGAAGTTCACTTTGTTGTCACTAATAACCGCCAAATTGTGCATTTTTATCACTTGAAAGCAATCAACGTAATGAAATCAGATTGAAACCCAAGTACATTTGATTTAATGAGGATAACTTTGTGCGAAATTTTGGTAAATGCTTTCCTGAGATCGGTAGTAATTTATTATATCAGCTTCCCGAGCACACAGGGTACTTAATACGAATTCATATAGCTTTGTGGCTGTAAATATACCCTTTATGAATCCGTGTGATTTTTTCGAAAGGATGGACCTGCATTCAAAAACCATTTGCGATGGGATTCACAATGGGTCTTTAATTCAGGATTACGTGTTTAGGGTTTTACTTATGGAATTTACGGTACGCTTTTTCTCAAGAATAAGGAAAAATACACTGTAAAACATGGAGCTGAGAGTGAGCTACATCCAATTGTAACACGTAATTCACACATTTCTATAAAATGATAGCGGGTAGACCATCAGAACCAGGAGAGAATTCATCCATAGGTTTTTCAATCGGTTCTTCATTAAAACTGGCAATAACTCAATTAAGAAAAAAAGAATTTATAAGTATGTTTGGAGTGGTTACCGAATGACTGGCTAAAGAATTGATCAAATAGCTCTTCGATTATTTTAGGTGGAAGGTTTGTTATGGTAAAAATGTAAAAAATTGTGAATAACAGCTGAAAATGTTAGTTTAAAAAGAACGTGAATGTAGCCTTAGGTATATCAAAATTTTTATTGATTATTTTGACTAAGAAAGTGAAAACTAACGCATCTAATACTGCGCAGACACGTCCTCAGATTGAATCTTAATTTTAAAATATTTATTTCCCATTTTATGAACGAGTAATTAAAAAGAATGTTAAGTACAATCAAAACATTTATAAATGGAACTCGACTTCGTTCATATGGCCACCGCGGGCACGTTTGCAGCGGTCGATTCTTTGGACCAAATTTTCAACGACTCGGCCACACATTTCGGCCGTAAGGTCCGCTATTTCGCGTTCAATGTTGGCTCTGAGCTCTTTCAACGTCGTCGGCGTGTTGGAATAAGCCAATGACTTAACGTAACCCCACAGAAAATAGTCAAGCGGCGTTAAGTCGCACGAACGAGGCGGCCAATCGACTGGCCCATGTCTTGAGATAACACGCTCACCATACTTACTCTTCAATATATCGATTGAAGCGTGTGCTGTGTGGCTTGTAGCACCATCCTGTTGAAACCACATGTCGTCCAAGTCCATATCTTCCAATTTGAGCCAAAAATAATCGGTGATCATGGCGCGATAACGCTGACCATTCACAGTAACGTGACGATCGTTATCGTCGACGAAAAAATATGGCCCAATAACGCCGCCGGCATGCAAACCGCACCAAACAGTTATTTTTTCTGGATGAAGTGGTGATTCATGAAGCACATGTGGGTTTTCCCCGACTAATAACTCATATTTTGCTTATTGACGAACCCATTGAGCCAAAAATGAGCTTCGTCACTGAAGATGATTTTGCGATGAAATTCATCATCTTGGCGCATCTTCTCCAGAACCTAATCGGAGAACGTACGTCGCTTCAAATGGTCCATCGGCTTCAATTCTTGAGTCAGCTTGATCTTGTATGGGTAAACTATCGGCAGCGATGGTTTCGACACTTCGACCAACCCGTTGTCTCACTGATACGGCAACATCACACAACGAATAAGTAGATTCAAATTTTTGCACTAATCTTGTTATTACCTGTCTACTAGGACGAGAACTACGACCGAAAATTGGAGTTAACCATCTTAAAGTTGCAGTCACTGACTCCGAATATCTGTAGAAAATATTAATAATTTGCAGACGTTGTTCGTTAGTGTACTTTACCATGATGAAAATGTTGAGTTTACTGAATAAATTGACAGTAACAGTTTGATGATTAGTGAAAGAGTGCGTTCACAAATTAAATTCAAAGTTGTCAAATCCCTATTGGAAAGCCCTAAATTATTACCAATTCGGTATCTTAAGATGTGAAGGAAAGTTTTAAGTGTCCGGATAAAGTTGTCGTTCTGTCTACAATTCTACCAGCACAAAATATGTTGCATTCTTTAAAAGCTCATAGGATTTTTCACTGAATTCACCAGTATTATTCTTTCATCCAGCACCCTTTATACCAAATGATGTGAATGGATAAATATTCTTTTTCCAGAAGTTAACTCCGGTTAAACTCACAAACTGAGGAACCATCATCCTCAAAATTGAAAATTCATTTTCCACTCAATAATTCCTAAAGAAAATCTACCAAAATCAAAACCGGGTAAGAAAAATATTTGAAAAAAAAAACTCGACTTTCGAAATAGTTTCAAACTTGCCGCACTTATATGAGTCTAAAGATGGACGGCAAATAATACATCCAAGCATCCAATTGTGAACACATGAAATTCAGCATATCGCTTCCAAGTCTTTTGTCAAAGTTTGCACTTCAATGAAAAAAGTTTTCAAAAAATATTCAATTTATTCCAATTAAAAAAAAAAAAAATAAAACACAGTTTCCACAATGTGAATTTTATGATTTTATGAAGTCGAAAGGAATTTATCCAACAGGATCGAGCACAGAAAAATTTAAAGGTTCAGGAGAAGGCGGCAAGAACTCTTTTAAAACATAATCTAGAGCGGGAATTTGTATTAAAAATTCCATCATTTAAGTACCAGTAGTTAAGGTATTTCATTGAAATGATTTTGCGTTTGCGGTATAGTAAAGAATGCCAGGGGTTTGTTGAAAGTTTCCGTCTTTTTGAATTTTGTTTTCTTTGATTACTCATACATACTAGTAGGTATGCTCACCGGAAGTTATGCATTTTCAGCTAATGACTGCTTCAAGTTGGTTAGCCTTTCGAGTGGGTAAACATCTACTTCATGGGTGGTTGTAGGAAAACTCTATTTGAAGTGGATTAAAGTATTTTGAATAAATTATGGTGGGATACTTTGGATACTTATAAGGCTATATTTTGTACAATGGTTAAAGAAGGAATTTAAGCAACAAAAATTTTACTTAAGCAATTTTCTTGAGTAAACATGTATCCACATTATGATATGAAATTTTTAAAAAGTTGATCTCAACCACTATTCACCGATTCCAAAATAACGTTGGGGCTTATAATGGTTGATTTTTAGCCGTTTGCTAAAAAAGACACAGTAAAATTGCACAAGTCAATAAAATTTTTGTTTGAATTGATAAATCAATGCTTTTTATTAACTTTTTAAAGATTATTTTTTGTAATTTAGTCACTTACTGGGTGGTATCCCGCTAAAAGCACGTGTAATGCTGTATTCCAAGTCTGCAAATGACGGTGGTTTATCGGCATAGTCGAGTGATTTGATGTAAAAATTAATCCAAAGGCGTCAAATCGAACGATCTATCCTACCAATTCATAGATCCAAAATGATATATCTCATATCTAAATTGGTCCATCGATTCGCTTGCTGTGTGGCATGTATTTTGGGCAAAAAAAGTTCAAAATCATTGGACGATAGGGGGCGACATTGACGGTAACGTTGTTCAGATATCCATCTTTGAAAAAGTATGATCCAATGATTCTGCCGGATTATAAACCGCATCAAACGGTGCATTTTTTCTGCTCATCGGACCAAATATGGCAGTTTTGCTTATTAACTTAGCCATTCAACCAGAAATGAGCTTCGTTCGATAGGTTGTTCGGATTCAGTTATTGCACGAGTTGTATTTTGTAAGATTTTAGATTTTCTTCGCATTCGAAAACACAATTCCGATTGCTGCGAACGGCGACGAATAGACAAATCACGGTATTCATTAACACTGGCAGATAATGGCACTCTACGCAAACGTGTAGGTGGCTAAATGTCCAATAGCGTGAAATTGATGGAAAATTTGATCATTATGGCTTGAATTGCTACCTCAGCAGGTCGATTTTGAAAATTATTTGTAAGTGTCAGTCGGATGTATGTTTTTATATGATGAAATTGCAATATTAACTGAGAATGTTTGCTTTCAAGGAAGCGAACTTTCCTAACTACTTTATGAAAAATTATCTCTGGGATGAATGTTCTGGCAATGGTGGTGGAAACTCACTTTCCGGGATCCACAATATCAAATGACACTAGTATGCTAAGGCACACTGAGAACATTGATCTTTCTCTCTCCGGTCACGGACATGGTCTAAAAATAGGGTACACACCAATAGCTTGGAGGAAAGTTAAGGTGGTTTTTATACCCTAAACTAGCTAGCAAACAGCTGCATATAACAGCAAAAGATTTCAGGCTAACAAGTCAGTCATCATTCATGCTTAAAACCCTAGAGAGATTATTTCAGATTAACATTAGGAATAGATCCAGTAATGGAAATATAGGAAAGAAAAATGGAGAAGATAGAGAACAGTCTACACATCAGTGAGTTTCCGATGGCGGCCTTACTCGTTATTAAAGGAGCCTTCAATACTGTGGAGTGCACTGCCATTAAAAATGCTCTCGTAGACGCTAACATTGAATAGGACATTACAAACAAAGTTTGAAACATGCCTGCAAGCAAGAAAATAATGTGTTCTGTGAGCGAAGCTCAGTAAGAATGTCCATGGTAACGCCTCAGGGGGATTCATATCGCCACTTATGTGGATGCTAGTTATCAATGACATCCTCAAAAAGTTGAGTTGAATGGATATAAGTGCCACGGCGTACGCAGATGACGTGGTTACAATAGTATAAAGAAAGTACTTAAACTTTTTAAGCGACATTATGGAGTTTACCTTGAAGACGATCAGCATTTGCCCAAAAAGCTGCTGTCTCAATGCCAACCCTTCCAAAACGGAACTGGTTCCTGTACTAGAAAATACAGGATACAGCAATTCAAAATCCGAAAACTCAACGGAGTGGAATTTTCATCTTCGGACAGTGCGAAGTATTTCGGCGTGATTCTAGACAAAAAACTGAATTGGAATCTTAATGTAGCGGAAGAATCAAAAAGGTATATAATGCTCTTTTTATCTGCAAAAGAATAGTAGGGAAAATTTGGGGCTTAAAACCTGCTATTGTATACTGGCTATATACGGTGGTGGTAAGACCCATACATACTCGTACATGCGGCGTACAAGTATGGTGGAAAGCAACAAGCAAGAAAACAGTTTATGGAAAATTAGCAGCGGTTCAAAGAAGCAGTAGTTTCGGACTTAGTACGGTTCTACTATCACGCAATCTAATCCTAACGGATGAAATTCTTTCCTTGGTTGACTTCGACATCCTGTATGATGTTATATTATTGTCCTGAGATGGAGGACTAAAAAAAAATGCAATAATCAGGTCAGATGAAATTGCAATTTTCACAGACGATTCGAAAACCAGAGGAAAAAACAGGTTCTGGTATCTTCTCAAAGTATCCAGAACTAAGTGTGTCTATAAGACTACCGGGGGCATGCAGTGTCTTCTAATCAGAGTAAATTTTTAGGAAAATACTTTTCCAAAAACCTAAGGGAAATTCACGGAACGAATTTTAAAGATCTTATTGGCTTTTGCAAGGAAATTGGGTGTATCACAAGGTATACCATATTGTTTATGTTTTTGCCATTTGAAGACAAATTCAACTGTTTCCATAAGGTTTGCGATGAACCTGTTTTGGTACGTGATGTTTGTATTTGTTTTTTTTTTTCGTGGGTAGGTAAAAACCTTCATAGGCACCACCACAGCAGGCACCATAAGCACGAGCACCTACTTCTTACCACAGTGGCATAGCAGCCCCACCATAAGCACGCGCTCATGGTAGTGTGAGATTCTTACTCACTGAAAAACCTCCCATTTTCTATAAGACTACGACTAAGTTTCCTTAACAAGTAGCTCAAGCTTCTGTAGTTTATCGCGTTTGGTAGGTAATTTACCAGCGAAGACACCTACTATTACTGTTATTTCCTACGGTTTCTCCTTAAGGCACTTAGTCGAACGGTCTTGTTCTTTGAAGTCGCCGCACAAAATTTGTCTCGTCCAATTAAAAAAGGATTATTTCCTTTTTGCAATGATTCACAAGACGAGTGCGAAGTTTACGAGCAAAGCTTGTTACTTCGCCTTTCACGGTTGCAATTCAAAGATAGCGGTGAATGTCGCTATTCGTTATATACCATGGAGCATTTACGATTGCACTAACCGCTTTTTTCTGGAACGTCTGTAGGACAGACATATTGCTCGGTTTGGTACAACCCCGTAGCTGTATACCATAAGTCCACGAAGGTTTTAACAGTTGCTTATATATAAGCAGCTTGTTATATGTGCTTAGCTTAGAGTATCTTCCGATAAGCCAATTCATTTCTCTTAGCCTGATTTCGAGCTCTTCACGTTTCTTTTTTACGTGTGATTTCTACTTCAGGGTCATTCCCAGTATTTATACGGAGTTGATGTATAAAGGTAAGTTGTTTATCTTTCTGTATGTGAAATTGACGTGTGTTGACCTTGTCTCGTTTAGCACGATTCGCCAGCTCTTCGTCCACTCAAATATTTTGTTCAGAGCTCGTTGAAGTTTTGCAGTCGGGCATTCAACTGTGTGTGCTGTAGCGAGGATCGCCGTGTCATCCGCGAAAGTGGCTACCACAGACTCTTCATCTACAGGTATGTCTCTAGTGTACAGTAAGAATAGGTATGGCCCTAGAACGCTTCCTTGTGGAACGCCAGCTCGAATTTCCTTGAATTCAGAGTATTCAATCCCATATCTAACCCAAAACAGCCTATTTTCAAGATATTTTCTCTCGGTAAAATTTGTTGTAGCTTGTACTTCAAGCCCTCGTGATATAGATTGTCGAAGGCTTGCGATACATCGAGACAAACGCTTGAACATATCTTTTTTTTTCCCTAGCGCGTTTTCAATTATATTTGTTATCCGATAGACCTGATCGATTGTGGAATGTTTGACCTTAAAGCCGAACTTTTGATCCGGGATCAATCGTCTTTCTTCAGTTATCGATTTTAAACGTTTAAGCAGAAGAATTTCGAAGACTTTTAAAATTATCGGGAGGAGCGAAATGGGTCTGTATGATTTTTTGTTGCTTGGACTTTTCCCCGATTTTTGAACCATTGTGACTTCTGCGACTTTCCATTGGCTTGGAACGTATAAAAGTCCCATGGAAGCATTTATAATGCGGAGGAGCTTGACAAACGCTTTTCGAGGTAGCTCCTTGGTGGTGGTGTTTGTGTGATGGCATATCCATCAAACCCCTGTGTAACCTAATCTAACGTAACTGAGCATGTTTGACTTTGAAATATATCACGAATTACGTGAAAGTTGCCAAAAATAGAACACTAAAAAGCCAAACAGCACAAAAATCAGCCTCTAAAGTCCATTACCATCTTTAGGAGAGGTTAACTCTCTGAATAAAAAAGAAGAGTTTATGTAGCCAAACACTTGGAACCGCGGCTGGAAATGCCTACGTCGCATCTCATACAGTTTCTAAAAGGAATTTTAGTTGAAGAGATGAATATCGAGCATATTAACACACTCCATCAAATTACAGTCAAGTCTACAAAAGTATCCACTTGAGGAAATAAATTCATATCCCCATATCACTTTCTTTCAACTGAAATACAAATAATATCTGTTAATTTTCTCATTACACTATATCTATACATATTGGCTCACTCCACCCAGTTACAATGTGTCGAATTGTTTGTCAGTCAAACTAAATACAACTGTTTTGGGCAACCTGAATTGGTGCTGCAAGCATGCAGCTGCAATTGTTCAAACACATTTGGATGTTTCTCGAAATTATCTTTCGGATTGCGTTGAAAAGAAAATCATTGAGCAAGTACACTTCAATGGCGTTCAATCATTATTCCTATAAATATTTGTCTTATTTGTCATATTTACAAGGGTCTAACTTGTCAGTTAGACCTATGTTGTAATTATAAAAGGCCGAGGTTACACTGCTTTTATGATCAGTTGATCTAACGTATAAGTACTGGAAACATGTCTCGTCGGTTTTTTTTTATTTTTGTTTTTCTGGTATTGGCTTGCATAGTAGCTGCGCAGAGGCTACCGCCATGGCAACAAAACCTAAGACCAAATCGAAGACCAATCTATAGACCTCAACTAGAATCAAACCAAAGTCCTCAGCAGGGAAACCTACAGAAACCACAGCAGAGACCTCAACATGTTTCGCGCCAGCCCACCTTAATGCAATTAGCGCAGTTAGCGGCAATTTGTGAAATATTACCAAAAAGGTGTCTGGTCGTACTTGGAAACGATCAACAGTTTCGGGTAGAAGGACCAAAAACATCAGTTTTATCAACAGAGACATCGGAAAAGGAAACATCAACTGCTTCACCAGTTCAGACGACGATGGATAAATCCAAAAGGCTGCCAGAGAAAGAATTGGCATCCGAAGAAAAAGACCTTCCAGCGCCGGATATCCCAGTCACCTTGTCTAACGATATACCCTTAAGAATATCGCCAAATGAGGTTGAATCACGTTCGAATAAAGATGTCTTCCTGCAGCGCCTACTAAACAGGATTTCCGAAATTCAAAGAAACAACTTAGTTATACAATAGGTCATCCTTTTTTATCATCACGCAAATACTTTGAAATGTGAATAAATATTTTAAAAAAAGTGACACCTTTTCGTATTATGGTGTAAATTTAAGGACCCTCAATTATAAAGCCTTTTAAGTTGATATATATTTGCTCGAGAATTTTTTCGAGTTTTCACAAGAGGCGCATCATTTGATATATCCTTCCTTTTGGCCCGCCGGCTTTTAGGTACAAGCTTGATGGTTATTCAGATCGGGTCACTCCTGTACCGCGTATGATAGTAAATTCGAATTCTTTATTTATTTACTTAATCAGCAAGTTCAGTTTACAGAAGTTAACACGTTAATCATTGAAGCAGGGTATCACGTCACTCATCATAAGTTTCCCACGATTTCCGAAACAACCATTAAGCTGTGTTTTTACAACCGCATCCGGTGGATACCTTTCTGAATTAGCGACCCATGCATTGGGAACGCATTTATTTAAATGAGATCCCTTCGAATCCAAGACAAAAACCTTGTGGCTAGCGAAATTTAGTTCAGATATAGGTAGCTTGAGTTTGAAGCTAATCCAAAACGGTATTTAGGTTAGGTTAGGTAAAAGTGGCTTTTGAAAAGACCAATCCACTTAAGACTATTGGCATATTGTGGTACCACGTGGATCTGTGATCCTCCTACTCTTGGAACCTATATTCTTTAGATCGCTTAGGACATTATAGAAGAAAGCTGCTAAGTATTGTAGATTTTCGTCTTTGGGAGAGAGCTGGGCATACACAAAGTAGGTTGAGGACTATCTCTTCCTTTTCCTCGTCCATGCAGCTTCTGCTGAAATCATTTGTAAAAACAAGCTTTCTTACTTGCTTGCCTATAGGGTAGTGTCTAGTGATGACACCTATGATGGTGCTGAGATGTTTCCTGTCTAGAAAGATCAAACTCTTAGAGCGATTCAGATTCAGCTTTCGCCAGATCTGTATGAATGCTAGACTGTTGATCCAACAGGCTAGCTTTAATATTACTTCGCACATAGCGATTGGTACACCGATGATACCCTTATCGTAAGTTAGGACCGAGCTTCTCTAATCGCCAAAACTTCCGCCTGAAACACGCTACAGTGACTAAGAAGATGGAGGGAGATGCTTAGATTAGGCTTAACACCACCCCGATATCGGTTTTAGACCCAACTCTATAGAAGTGGATTGCCTTGACATTCATGAAAACATCTTCCCACAAGAAGGATCTAGAGAGGAAGCTTACATGAAAGTAATGTTATTGTTCTCTGGGAGGATTCAAAGTACATTAAGAATATTAGCATGGCCAAATAACTTATTTGTCCACAATGTACTTCCTTTAAGGCGATTAGATGCGGTCGGAGCTACTTGCCTGCTAAAGATGTCGAGGGGTGTCAAGTGAAACAGAATATCCAGTATCGGGGAGGGAGTGGAGCATAAGGTTCCGTTTATGGGCCCATAACATGCTGTTTTTTTGATTCAGCTTTGTTTGATCTAGTTAACTGCATTGTCTAAGGCCGTCACCACCCTGTAGGTGAGTATCGGTCTTTTAAGCGAGATGTATAGCCAGTGTGTTAAGCGAGGTTGAAGGCCCCATATGTTCCTAATGGCTTTTTTGCAAGAGGATAAAACAACTGTAGCTTTCCTGACTCTTTCTAGAATGTAAGGCTTCCGGTTTAGTTTCCTGTCAATTTTATCGATCCACATCGATCTGTCTAACAGGTTAATCTGTTAGGATCTGGCTGATGGAGTTCTTTATTTGTATTTTATGATTAATAAACGTTCATTAATTGCTTAGTTCCAGAGAAGAAAAGAAAGAACACCGCTTTGCTGCGTACATCTTTTAGCAGAAGCCCCACCGAGTTCCGAGTGAAGTCGTCTACCTGCAGAGTTGACAGCGCAGTCGTGATAGCGGATGTGCTGAAGTTTTTAAAAGCTCTCTGTATGTCGAAGAAAGTGACCATTGTGTACTCTCTATATTGTAGAGACCATTAGATGTGACTGGTCAGTGAATGCAGGGCCAATCCTACCGACTTTCCTTTACAGCAGGCATATTGAGCCATTGACAAAAGTCGCGGATCAATTTTAAATCTTATATGGATGTCAGTTAGTCGACTTAGAGTTTTTAGAAGGAAAAATGATATACTTACAGGTCTGAGGTCTTTAAAGTCAACATAAGAGCATATTTCGGCTTTGGGAATGACAACTATGTAATATTAACTTCTCTCCATGGCAGTGAATTGTGGATCAATTCTACACAGCTCCTCATGATATTCTCTAGCGTAGACAAGATAATATCTGAGGACTTTTGTAACTCGGCAGGTATTATACCGTCAGGACTAGCAGACTTGTGTGATTTGAAGCTATGCAGCGACCAAAGCAACTTGACTCTTGTAATCTGACCTGTTGCAATACCACCTTGATCAAAAACTTATTCAGAAAATTAAAAATACAAGTTTAATCCCTATCGACTGCAACACACTTATGCCAGCGCTTGATCCAATCCTCGAAACATTTTTTATATTCGGTTTTCGGTATGTGCATCAGTGCTTCCTGTGATTTTTCCATTACTCCCTCTTGGTTGCTGAAACGCGTTCCTCGTTGTGGTTTTTAACTCGATTGAACAGAAAAAAGGCATAGAGAGCCAAATTAGGTGAATTCGGTGGTTGTTTGGGTGATATTTGTTGCATTTTTCGTCAAAAAAAAAAATACGAATAATGATGGCACTGTGCAACTGTGCGTTATCATGGTGGAAAATCCACGAGTTTTCTGCAATTCTCGTCTCTTTCGGTAAAGTGATTCACGCAAACGTCTCATAACGCCCAAATAATACTCTTTGTTTACTGTGTAGCGTTCTGGCAAAAATTCATGATGCACTATATCCTTGTAATCCATGAAAACCGTGAGGATTTCCCTTTTTACTGAAAACGACGTGGTTTTTTTGGTCTCGGCTTATTTGGTGAATTTTTTGCATGAAATTGAGTTCTTTTGGCACCAACTTTGCTACAATACGACGGAAACCCAAATCATTAACCAAAATTTCTTGGACGGATCCACAGGCAATGTTCAAGTCCTCCGCTATCTCTCTGATGGTTAATTTGCGGTTATTGACCAACATTTCTTTTACTTTATCAATGTTTTCGTCGGTTTTCGATGTCAATGCCTGCCACTACGTTTATCATCTTCGATTGACTCACTACCACTTCTGAACCGCTCGTGCCACTGGTAAACGACCATTTTCTTTAGAAAATCGTTGCCGAAATACTTTTCCAACATTCGCGCACCATTAAATCCGTTTTTTACGCAAAATTTAATACAAGTTCGTTGTTGCAAATTTAAATCCTTTTCTAAAATTGTAAAAAATCGCGAACACGCACATAGATAGATGTACTCTTGGCTACGTAACTTTTGCAAATGTCAAGCTATGACGCTAAGACTTAGAGGGAATATCAACAACAGATGTACCAACTTAACAAAAAAAAAAAAAAAAACAGAATTCAAATCGGAACAATGGGACCGCCACACGGTTGTTTTTTTTTTTTTTTGATCAAGGTGGTAGTTTTGTTGTGGTTGCTACTGACCGCGAATAGGGAGCTATCTGAAAAGTGGGTTAATGTTGTACAAGAGACATCGGTTTCCTTCCTCAGTTCTTTTTGATATATTTAGAAATATACTTTGTATGAGTCCCAGTCAGTCATATATTTTGTGCTTTTTACTAGGTTGAACAGTTGTCTGCAAACGTTTTTAAGCAGTTCTAGTGCCGATGTCCACCATTGCGACATCTTGCATCTAAATTGAATAAGAGGACAAAAAACAGCCACAGCTTGATTGAGAGCCATGGTGAAATCCTTGACTCGTTGGTTGTTACAGTGGGGTTCAGAGTACGGTGTTTTCAACAGTATTTTCATCAATGAATCATCAGTTTTCTGATAATTCCGGAATGCTAGTTGGGTGGGAAGAGCATAAATCAGGCTGAATTGCATGTATCTGTGGTCCGAAAATAAATGTTCAGGCCATACCATCCAGTTCGATAACATTTAAGTAATGTTGTCGGAGACAATAGTGATATCTAACAGTTCCTGTCGGTTTCTTGTTATAAAAGAGTTATTACTATCAATGTTGCAAACAACGAGGCAAGTACTTGTAATATAATCAAAAAGTGACTCATCTCTATCGTTTATGTCGGTACTGCCCTATACAGTGCGATTAGATTTCAGAAAAAGATATCGATCCTAAAAGATGTAAGTTTGAATTTGCAGTTTCAGTAAAAGCAGGAGGAGGTTGCTTATCAGCATCCAGCCCATCCTAAGGTGAATTGACTTGAAAACGAACCGAATTAAGCCTTAAGTCTGCACTAGAGGACTAAAGGATTCCTAATTGATCACAATAAACGCGCATCTATAAGAGCTTCTTAGTTCTTCTAGTTTCGTGACTTTTCAGTCATGAGTCAAAAGGATCGGATTGCTGAGCCTGATGATCTCTAGAATGATTTCTAGGGAGGACAGTTCGGCTGGGATCCAGGTACGGGTTCTAGGTCTGCTAGGGATTTCTTTCTTAGCCACGACCTCAAGTTTTACAGTTGGCGAAAATTCTCTTAATCTTACTCTTTATGTCCGCACTTCTCTCAATCTCTGGAATGAATCCGAAGATTTTAATAGTGCGTAAAGCATTTCGGCGTCTTATGTAGAGAGTCTTAGTTGAAGCTTGCCGACACAGATGAGCCCGCTATTCTTCTTTTAAGGGAGGAATTTTAGTAGCAGCAACAAGGTCGTGGCCTGCCACAAGTTGAGAGCTAAGCAGTGAGGATATAGTAATATCATACCACAAGCAACTAGTCCATCTAAAAACAAATAAAGAGTGGAGAAGCATTTGTGTGTAAGAGTATAGTGCGAGACATGTGCGTGTGCAATATTATATAGTATACACGAAAATATATTCTTAATTATTGTTATACGAAAGCGCAAGATAAGTGTGTGTGATAACAATTTATTGTAAGCCGAAAATTGAACCATATTGTGCGAGAATCCATTAAATAAAATAAAGAAGAATAAGTAAGAAACTGTGCATTAAAGGGAAAGAAAATTACAAAAATATAAAAAGTCTAGTAGGCTTAAAAATAAGGATCAGGTCAGAGTTTCATTTTGTGCTTTATTTAATTAAAATGAAAGTAGCAGAAATAACTAAACTGAATGGTGTGATAAACGCAATTCTCCTTCAGTTAAAGTGGTTTAAAATTACCCTTACGTAGATATAAGTAGGTTGTCTGTGTCAAAGAACAACAAGTGTCTTATGAAAATCCGATACAGTACGTCTCTTGAATTCACACCGTTGAGGGTATCCTTAAAGATTTCGAAATTATTAAGTGTAAACCTCTGTTATTCTGCAGCACATAAGAAAATAAAATAAGAGGCAGTGAGAATACCGCACTGATTACTATTCGGTAACGATTGGTGTACAATAAAAAGGTCTTTGCCTCTGCAGTATGCAGACAAATGTGATATAAGAACACTGGAGCACCAGCTAAATAAACTGGTAAAGAGGGGATCGAGGATGAAAATCATAAGCTTTCCTTGATAATACTCATAAACAAGGTAAAAATAGAGTTTTTTTGTAAGAACTTAACACTCAGGTGGATATGAATAGACTTATAATGCCTGCCTCAGAATGTTTTAAGTTTTCTGGAAAATTAAAAATTTGACGGAGAGAGAAGAACATTTAATGGAAAGACTAAATTGTTAGTGGAAGTTGTCTTGTTGATGGTTTCTGCTCAACTACTCCTTTTCTTAAGGAAGGTGCTCTTTAACCATCGAAGAGTTCTTGTAATTCCCCAATATGGGTTGTCCTAAAAAGCTGAAACCATGATATTAACATCACTTTAGCAAGCTGAGGGAAGGCCAAATATTACACCACTCTTCCGATGAAAGTTTCGGATATATCGAAAATGGATCTATTAGTCCTGAACGAAAAATATGTGCCCTTTGGGCACGACATATTCCAAAGAATGATTGATGAGGTACTAAAGCAATACATTGGCCAAATAGGCGTTATCATAATATTTGGTAGCAGCGTAGGATATCTTCTCGAAAATATGGAGATCATATTTTCCACCCTACTTGAGGCAAACCTAATACTTCAGTAGAATTCTAAGGATACATTAATGCCTTTAATGCAATTCAACCAGATTCAAAAAAAAAAAAAAGAAAAAAAATAAAAAAATAAATAAATTCCATTCAAATGATATTACCACTAGAAAGTGACTTGAAAGGATCTCATAAACTTACGTTATTCTATCAAATTTATTAAAGATTACGCCAAAATAGCTAAGCACCTGACAAATATCACTAAAAGCAAAAACGCGCAGGTTAAAGCAAATCAATTGAGACGAGTTGCACTTACATTAAATGAAGAAACACTTCAAACTTTCAATGAAGCGAAACTACTCCTTACTTCTTTGGCGGTCCTTGTATATCCAGACTTTGATAAGTCCTTCAATTAAACCATTGATGCATCAGATGACGGGAGATTCGGGGAACCATATATAGGGTTTTTTAATAACGACTTGACAACTTTTTTTTAAATAAAAGGCAAACCATTTGAGATATTTCAAAAATTTTATTATTGGCTTGAAGTACAATCAAAACATTTATGAATGGAACTCGACTTCGTTCATATAGCCACCGCGGGCACGTTTGCAGCGGTTGATTCCTTGGACCCAATTTTCAACGACTCGACCACACATTTCGGCCGAAACGGCCGCTATTTCGCATTCAATGTTGGCTCTGAGCTCTTAAAACGTCGTAGGCGTGTTGGCATAAACCAACGACTTAACGTAGCCCCACAGAAAATAGTCAAGTGGTGTTAAATCGCACGAACGAGGCGGCCAATCGACTGGCTCATGTCTTGAGACAACACGCTCACCATACTTACTCTTCAATAAATCGATTGTAGCGTGTGCTGTGTGGCTTGTGGCACCATCCGCATGTCGATGAGAAATGAATGCATAGAATATTTGCAGTGTTATATCTTTTAATGAACTTTTTCACATAGCATTTTTTAATGTCAACCGAATACACAGAGACGTTCAATGTATCCGTAAAAAGTTGTTGCGCATATTCTTCTCAATTTTCGTTGTTTGCTTCTGTTATACCAACAATTTCTACCACATTTTCAAGCTGCTTCTGCTCCCATCAGTTCAATTTGCCTTCAAGTTCATTGACCTTCGATTTTAGGGACACATTTTCTTCATTCAACTGCTGAACAGTGCTTAGAATTTCGCTGTTAATTTTTTTTTATACACAACATCTCGTCGTATAGCTGTTGAAGATTGACCTTTGTTGCAGAGGATCCCTCGAACACTCTTGCTGCTCACACATAGTGCTTGTTGTTTTTGCTTGCCTTCGTTTTACCTTCTCTTCAGCAATTTGTTGTTGATACCGCTGTTGTAAAGCTGGTACTGGTCCTGCTGTTGCATTTGTCGGAGCTATTGGTTGAGGTTGCAGCGATTTTCGACGCAGAGAGTTACATTTGTCACAACGATATTTGATATTGTGAGCGGTCATGTATTCAAAGTCATTAAGATTAATGTCACAGTGAAATATACAACTGCAGTCGCCACAAGTAATTTTTGAGACATCGCTTTGGGAAATTTTTTGTTTGCAAATTAAGCATTGCAATTTTGAAAAGATGATTTAAGTTAGTTGGCTGTAGTTCTTTATAAAACGGCGCACCACACAACACTTTAAGTAGAACGTCCGTTCATATCCGTGGTCAACACAATATGCTACCAACGAGAATGAAATGCTGGCAAAAATCTGAGCATTGGATAACCTTCGTTTTTTATGTACCTTCTTATGTATGCGGAGCAAAGAAAATTCTTATTTTCACTGACTACCAGCCTTTTATGTTCGCGCTTAGAAATAGGAATTTTAATCCGAAGCTTAAGTGTTGAAAAATCAGAATTAAGTAGTTCAGCTGTTAGTTGGCTTACAAGTCCCGTAAATCAAACCTAGTAGCAGATGCTCTCTCAAGATTAAAGGTGCAAGACTCAGCACAAGCCGAACCGGTACCAAATTCAAAACATAACTTAGCAACGCACACAGCAAGTGAAACTGCGAGCAGAAGCGACGTTTTAACAGACACAGCCAGTCAAACTAGTTATTGCCTTCTCAGGCACTATGTTGCTTTGAGGGACATACCATAGATAAAATCAACTTGGTAGAGATCCAATGAAAGAAATTAAAACTCAACTTCCAGAATGGTCTTAAGATACCGAAACCCCTCATAGAATTGCTACAATAGGTCTACCTGGAAGCGAATCACTCAGACCTTTGTTCTTTTTCCTGGAATTTTTCAGTCATTTCTAAACAAATGCTTAAAAGCTTCCTAAATACAACCTGATATGGGCGCAGTGCGGCTAGTGCTCCGCATTGTCGTCATCACTCCCAGAGCAAGCGTTTCAGTATATTGTGTCACTTATTTCTAGCACAATTGGGTATAACATGGGTCGTCGAGATGCATCCGTTTGGTTTGTCGGGCGGCTCCTTCGACAACGCTTTGGAGGTTTTTGTTATTCAGGATAATACCCAAACAAATAGTTTTTTTTAAAAAAAATGCTCAAGCGGATATAACGACACTTAAGGTGCCAGAGCACGTGTTAAGGTTTTAGGACAATGGGACTGAGAGAAAAAGAAAGATTTTTGGGCTCACTGGATATTTCGCTCCATGGGTGGCATCCAACATTTAATGGCGAGATTTTATTATTTTCGTAAATTGGCAACCATTCATCTCACGAGAATTTAGTTGCTTGAAAAAAGTCTTTCGGTCACGGCTGATATTGATCCTTAAACCGTTTGATTGCGAAGTCAGTATACTACCACTTGTCCCACGGCCACCCACTCTACTGTCGCTGGAAAAACTGATGGCTTTTGATCTCTTTTTTAGTAAGTCTGTTTCTTTCTTCTCATAGGGAGATTATCCTCAAAGGATTGACCGAAAGCTCATTTCTAGTGCAACAATAGTCGACCACGTATTGGGCTGTCAGTGGATTGAGATCGTCAAGCAGACAATACAGCTACATTATCCGCATATGCCAGAGAGTAGATGTTCGAACCACTCGGATTGTAAAATAATGAGTCGACCAACAGTGGTAGACCATTTTACTCTTGTTATCACCACCATTATTCTTATCCAATAAAAAATATTTTTCTACCCCGCATTATCTGGCTTAACATAGTTCACATGCCTTCAAAAGCTGCGTTATCGCAGGCACCTTCAATGTCTAAGGAATTGGTCATCCTGTAATCCTTTTTGTCGAGTGCGCCTTAAAATCCCTCCACCAGATTTTTAAGTCTCATAGAATGTTTTATATAAGTAAATATGTTGCATCTTCGACAGAAGATACATTCACACAGTAAGCTATTGTTACTGTGTTGTATGGTATATAAGCCATCGCCAGGATAGGATTGAAAATACCAACTAAGGTGCATTTAGTTAATGATCTCACTTGCAACTTTAAAAACAAGAGCCACGAAGATTACTTGGAAAGAGAGTCTGGAACATGTAACAGAGAGCCTTTGCCTCTACCAACATATAGTAGGTGCCATCAGATCATCTGAGTGTTTCAGTCAGCCTGATTTGCCTTTTTTCTTGTGGATTTGATAAGTCAGCCTGCTGCATTATTTTTACATCTTTGGCAAAAGACTTTATTAAGAACATTTCTTGAAATCTGAACTAGTGCCTATTTGTAAAGATTCTAGTCTTTAGTCTTTAGGTGAACTGTTTAGAAACTTTTGGGTTTCCATGGAGCAGACGATCGGTTGCAGTTATTCCAGGATGTTCACTGTTCAGGTTCTGGACACCTTTCTTTACCCTTCGCTTTACACTTGGTTTTTTACGAAGTTCTCATCTTCAAAAAGTTTGAGACCTCGCATTCGACGTACCAATGGTCTGAAATGAAAGCCATCGACAGTTTTTTCCAGTCGATAATCTCCTTAGTATACCTGGTGGTTAGAGATTGATCGAGGTTCGTGAAAACCCCATTTTTATACGGACATCTCAATGCATGCAGACAGAGATGGAATTCTTCTCTAAAATATTTCTATTTTTCTTAGTTAATCGTAAATCGCTAGAAATCATTCCAAATTTCTTTCTCATATAGTACTCGTTAACCCAAAAATCATTAAACAATCAACAAGCCAATATTTGCCCGCAACTGCTCAGCTGCTATTCCCAAATCGACAACTGATTCAAGTTACAATATTTTCGTCGTTTTTGTTTTGATCGATTTTGGAGCCCTGCTGGGAACATGCGTCAACCCTATACCCGGTAACCTGAACCATCTGAAAATTTACCAAAATCTATAAATTCAATTCAAAATATATACATTGACTCCGTTCACTATGCGGATGTGTGAGTGGGTGGGTGAGGGGGGTGGGGTTTTAGAACAACAGACCTAGATGCTGAAACTCCAACACCCGGGACAAACAAATAAATGCCAAATTGGGTGAAAATAAAATTTTTCGAAAGTGGTTCCGGAACTGGAAACTTACTCGTATTTGTGGGAAACTATTGGCTGAATGGATTTGAAATGGTTAAATGTAGTTGATGGTCTTAGGGTGGGTAGTTACAACGTGATTTCATTGCTGCAGTTGTAGCAGTATTATGTGGTGCAGCCAGAAATCCAATAGAATTGGATTCTGACCAAGGGCATGCAATATGCCGTTCGTTTCCCACCATCTAAAGAATGAATTATGAGATGAGAATGGATTTAAATACAAAAAAAAAAAAAAAAAAAAAACAAATGAGGTATAGGGTAAAATATTTGCACTCTGCATCTAGGGTATATTAATTTTCGGGCTTAAATTGGGAGGTATAGAAATAAATATATTGTATATACAAATTAGTTCCATAGTCCTATCAGAATGACTATGGAATCCATTTTTTTTCCTGACCGCATCATGGAGATCCGTATGAGAGCTGTCTTATACTCGTATATGTATGTATAGTATGTATTAAGTGCGCAATATGTCTCGCTGTTTGTCAATAGATGGCTTCAGCAGTAAGTGCTGGTCGGTTTTGACATGAACCAAGCTTAGATATATGGTTAACAAATAGTTCTGACACATTAGTGATTTTGTTTTGGCGTCATATACTTTTGGTTGTGTGAAAATATCTGATTCTGTGCCAAATACTCGTAATCATCATTTGCGGGAAATGTTGATTTTCTTCTTTCATTCGAAGAAAACGGCAGCTGAAGCGCATTTAGAGCTACAAAAAGTTTACGAAGATGGTGCTCTGAGTAAAACAACGTGACGTGATTGGTAGTGGTCGCTTCAAAGACGGTGATTTTGATGTTGATGATATTCCACATGAAGGAACGTCAAAGTCCTTCGAAGACGCTAATTTGGAAACATTGATTTATCAGGATCCATTTCAAACGCAAGAAGAGCTTTCTTCAGCTATAGGAGTTACCTCCTAAGCCATTTCCAAGCGATTTCATGCGTTGGAAGTGATTCAAAAATAAGGAATTTAGGTTCCTTATGATTTGAAACTAAGGTACTTTGAGCGTCGTTTTTTCGCCTGTGAACAACTGCTCCAGCGGCAAAAAAGTAAAGGGTTTCTTCATTGCATCGTAATGGGTGATAAAAATGGATTTGTTACAGCAACTCAAAGAGAAGGAAGTCATGGGGACTGCCTGGTCAGGATTCTACGTCGTCGGCTCGTCCGAATATTCAAACTGAGAAGGTTATGCTATGTGTTTTGTGGGACCAGGTCGGTGTTATCTATAATGAACTGTTAAAAACCCATTGATGCGATTCAGCCGAGCGCTGCGCGAAAAACGGTCACAATACGAGCAGTGACACGAAAAAGTGATTCTACAGCGTGCCTTTCGTTGCCAAACCCGTTAAAACCTACCTCGAAACGCTCAAGTAGAAAGTCCTACCACATCCGCCATATTTCTCAGATATTGCGCTGCCCATTATTACTTGTTACGTTCAACACCAAAAAATGGCTTGATTTGAGGATAGCTTTAAAAGATAAACACTTTAACCGTTACGGTATTCGAACTCCGCCAAAAAGATGGGAACATTTATAGGGCAATACTTTAAATGATTCATTTGTAACCATTTTTTCACAATAAATTTGCATTTTTATAAAAAAAAAAAAAAAATTGCAATAACTTAGTTGCGCACCTAATAGCTATGGCATAAAAATTATCATGATATGTGATTTGGCTAGCAAATATTTATTTGGGAAAAAATGTGAATGTTGGTGGCACTTCTATCGCTCTTCTTAAGCTGGTAGAACCTATCAAAGGGTCGAACAGAAACCTAACTATGGACAACTGATTTACTAGCGTGCCGTTGGCAAGACACCTATTGAGACCAGATTGTTAACAGTTCACATTCATTGGAAAATTATTTAATAGAATAAGTAGGAGCTACCTGAGGAGTTCCGCAGTGTAAAATTACTTCATTGAGGAGTAAATTTATCATTTTTCCTTTACAATCCGAAAGTAAATGCTTTGTCAAACAAACCCTAAACAAACAAAATTTTGACACAAAACATTATAAATGAAGAAACACACCAGCCCGACATTATTCACGTTTACCACACAAGAACTAACGAGTGTGGCAGGCGATGTTTTCGAAAATCGGAAAAGAAAAAATCCTCATCATATCAATCTTTTTCATTCATCGAGCCTCCCTCGGCCGCTTCGGAGCACTCGTGCCGGCTTCAGTCCATTTCCGGTTACTCATTCTGTTCTCTGATGTTCAACAGTTACAAATCGACGCCTAAAGTACGCCCGATTCCGCATCAAAAAGTCCAAACACTCTTTCGAAGTGCTCTCGCGTTCGTGTTTTTGGTCAGGAGTGAGTATGCGCGGCACTCAGCGGCAGGATAACTTTTTCATATGCAGAATATTGCCCAAAATATGGCGTGTGCGCTCAGTACTAATATTTTAGGTATCTGCTAGCTCGCGCACCTTCAATTTCCGGTCAGCCAACACCATTTCATGTATTTTTTTGACATTGTCCTCTGTAACCGCATCGGAGGGCCTGCTGCTGCGGACTTGGTAGGTATTGGAGTTGCGGCCACCACGAAACTATCGAAACCAATATTTGACGGTGTATTAGCCCTCATAATATTTATCCAACTTTTCTTTTGTTTTCTTCGTTTTTGTCCATACTCAACATGATGCCAAACTCGTCAACAACAATCAGCTGTCAAAACAAAACTCAAAACAGTATCGCACTAAAATTTGGAATGCCTGCCTAAATATGAACGGACTTCAAGGCATCATAACCGCGCATTCTGGCGGTCAAGGAGGTTACTTTTCACTCCACCTAGTGTATTCAACAGACGATTTCGATATTCTAAGTGAAAAAGCAATTTGCCTAAAAGATATTCCCGTCGACAAGTACCTGAAACAAAAAAATTAGTTATGTATGTTTTTTTTTTTTAGAAGATGATGCTAAGAAAAACTGGCGGAATTTGCGAGATCAATTCAGCAAAGAATTAAAAAAAAATTCCGAAAAGTAAATCTGGTGATTCCCAAGACCATAAAGCAATTTATTCTTGAAAGTTGCAGTATTTTACTAGCTTACTTTTCCTAAAGGATACAATGACCCCGACAGATAGTAATGGAAATTTGTCGCTGGCATTAGAAGCCAACGGATAATTAGGTCCCAAATACTGAAACAAACGACCCAGATATTAGTTTTATCGAAACATTCAGTTCGTCTAAGAATCCACCACCTCGTCGGAAGAAAAAGGTTACATGAAGAAGAAAACCAGGTTGAGCTAAAGCTTCTAGATATTGAAACCAAAAGACTCGCCTTACTTGAAGGATCAGAGGATGTAAATTCACTTTTTCTAAGGTCGCTAATTCCTTTTATGGCGGAAATTACAATAAATCCAATTCGACAACTTCAAGTAAGGACAAAATTTCAAGACATTTTATTGCAAGATATGGAAACATTCGGGGACAGCATCGCACACAAAACTCGTGCCCGTGCTTATGCTGGACACACCGTAAGACTGCTTTGACATCTATGATACTAAGCTGCTGGTAGAACTTGGAACCGTCTTTCTTTCTTAATTTTTTTTCTTCTTTTCTATAGAGCTCATGCTCTTTTAATCGAACGTTGCCATTCCCTTCACGCTGGACAGTATACGACACCTCTCTACGAACGCTTCTGGATACCGAACATTTTGTTATTTTTCCTGTCAAAACTTCACCTCAGCAAGGATCGTTCTGTTTCATATCATTTTCTCAATGTAATGGCTATTGCATCCAATGCTTTTTGGATCAGTGAGAGTGTGGGTAATGATTTCAGTCCTTCGGGGATTCCCTTTTGATTACCATACTTTGGAGTACAGATGTTAAAAGTTCACATTTCTACCTACGTGGTATACCTATATAATACAATATTTTGAGAAAAATACATGGCAGTCAGTTGAGCCTTAAGTATTTTGGATCAGAGAATCATATCTTCACAGCTTTTAGATCGAGACAATCGTTACTTCGTTCTTTGTATCTGACTTAGCTGAAGCCAATGTTGGTGAGCTTTTTCTATAATTTCACTATCAACTATGCTTCAAACTAAAAGGATATTTTACCTGCTGATCTTGTGCGCAAAAGCCCGTGCATCTATTAACCTAACATCTTCATGTGGATAAATTTTAAACACCAACCACTTTTGCAAAGCGGTCTACTAAATGTGTTCTCCTCAAATTATCTAGAGCTTTGAACAATCTGATTTCGCTAAGTCAATGTTTTCTAAAATATTTATAATTTTCAAGTTATGGTTATAAAGGTAACTGCTTCGATATACCACAGCACACATTTTTCTCGAATCTGGTCTTATTTAAGTAGTTGCAGTTACATGATTATACCTAGCGTAGTAACTTACCATATCCAGCTGAAGGTGCATTTGATACTTTAAGCACATCGTGACCTTTAAACAACTAGGTTTCGCCGATGTACGAGAAGTGACTTGCATCGAATTTTTCTGATGGGTTATCGGGATCACGATATGCGAACTCATTTCGGCACAATTTTTAGAAAAAGGCAACAAAAACACAAATGTTACGGGTTTTGAAGTAAGTTGATTTTATTCCTGGCTCAAAGTTATTCTAAATGAAAGACTTTACGTTTGATGTGTACAAGCTTGTTGAGCAAAAGTTGGGCAAGAGCTTCGGCAGCTGATGGTGAATCGGCAGGTGGAGGTGGAGGTGATGCTGGATATGAACTTAGTGGTGTTGCTAGGGATGATGCTGGAGGTGATGCTGGAGGTGATGCTGGAAATGAAGCCAGTGGTGTTGCTAGTGATGATTCTGGAAGTGATGCTAGATATGAAGCCAGTGGTGCTGCTAGTGATGATCCTGAAGGTGATGCTGGTGGTGATGCTGGTGGTGATGCTGGAGGTGAAGTCAGTAGTAATGCTAGTGGTGATGCTAGTGGTGATGCTGGAGGTGATACTGTAGGTGATGCTGGTGGTGATGCTGGTGGTGACGTTGGTGGTGATGCTGGTGGTGATGCTGGAAGTGATACCGGTGGTAATGCTGGTAGTGATGCTGGTGCTAAGCCTGGATGTGACGCTGGTGCTAAGCCTGTAGGTAATTCTGGTGGTGAGACTGGAGGTATACTTTGCCTATTTATTAAAACTCTCTTAGGCGGTAAAGGTTTGTTCCCAATTAAAGCTTCACATCTTCGTGGTTGTGCTTGACACGCTGCTATAATGTTTGCTAGCGTTTGTGTTGATATTGTTTGAGCATGTCGTTGTGGATTTGGTTTTTCCGCTAATATTAGGGATGCGAATGCAACAATTGCAAAAGCAAAGCTTACTTTATTATGCATGTCTACTTCTGTACGAATATCAAAAACTGAGTCGAGTGAAACCTTTTATACTTAGAACAAGCTACAGCAGTAAAAGCGAACAGTTGTTGCATAGGTATTTATTCAATCGCAACAGCCCAGGTGGTTGGATTTTTTTTTTTTTAGTTCATTTTTATGTAGAAATCAGGTTATTTACACATCAAACATTAAAATTATTGTTGCAACTGCAGGTAGGGACCCAAAATATACATATATGGTACACAAACATTTTTTCGAATTTATTTGAGCGTATTGAATGACATTTTTGGGTTAAAGAACGATGTCATGCTGAAGGTTTTCTCTATTCACTATAGCGTTCACATGTGTAGGCAAAATGTTACCTTCAAATACCTCTAATTTTACAGGTATTTAATTTAGTAGCTTATAGTGATTGCTGTGTTTGCTTTATTTTGAAATACCATTCATGTATAAAGTACAACTGCGATGTCAACATCATGATTTTTCTTTAGTTTAATCAATTGATTGTAAGAAAAAAAATCTCTGATACCCATTTCAAAATTTTTTGTGTTAACTGAGTTTCATATGGTGAATTGCGATTTCCCATCTTTGAATATACGGAAAAATTGTTTATTGTTTTGAAGAACGATTCTGTAGTATCTGGTCACCGTCATACACATGACATCACATCATCACACCGTGAATTAATTCGAAGAGACGATGTGTTGCGTTCAGAGTGAATTTAAAGTATCGTCGTATTGTTGGTCAACTAATAATATCTCCGCCCTTGGTGATAGTGATAGTTTTGTAAAACTCGAACATATTTCAAATTTGTACTTCTTTTGCATACATAGTTAGATTAGGTTTTAAAGGAGGAGGTAGTTGATGCTGAACCATATTTGTACCTCGCTGGTTACGTTAATGTGCAAAATTGCCGTATATGGAGATGCGTTATCACTGATTCGTATGCATTGAAGTCATTATGGTAGTGCATTATAGGTTGTTATGTTTTTGAAAATGATGAAGGTCAATTGATGATAGTCATTGGCCTACGTTATATGCGCATACTGGGCAATTACATTTATAAATCTGGAAAACATGCAGTTCCAAAAGGTTTGTGTTACAAGTCGTTGAGCGTGTGAAACGGTGAAAAAGTTGATTGATGGCCTTATCTCGTTAAGATCTTTTTTTTGTAGGTAACGCAAATATATACTTACATGCCGCTGCAATCCGGAGTAGACCAGGGTCTCATCTAACATGTCTCTCCAGCTTCCGCGTGCATGCACGTGTCTCTACTTGCTTACACATAGTTGCATGAGGTTACATTCAACTTGTTTGCGCCACCTAAGATGAGGTCGTGCTCTACTGCATTGTCTCTCTTGGAGTGGAGTCGAAAACTTTTTAGTGACCTTACCATCTAAGCCGGGTTATCCGAAGTTTTCTAACAAGGACGGCATCATCATATAGGCCGTAAAGTTTGAAGAAACGGGACCGAAATCTCTGAAAGAGTTTTTCTCTTGAAGCACCCCACAATGATGATCGGTGACTTGTATTATGTATTTTTCTTTGCTTTACAACTCGATTGCCTTCTAAGCCCATAGAAGCAGCAATTACCAAGAGTTATTCTTCGAATGATTTCCGCCTTTGGTGTCACTATCGGAGTTGATAGCGGAATGGAGATGTATATAGGCCTTTACTATCTCAAATTTATAGTGACCTATCTTGACGTTTTATCATATGCATCGATCTTGTGTGTTTCTCTTTCTTGACAGCATATACTTTGTTTTTCCTTCGTTGATGTTTCTTCAATGTCGTCTGCATATGTGAGTAATGGAACAGATTTTTGAAAGAAGGTGTCTCTGGAGCTGACTTTTGAGTTTCGCATAATTTTTCCAAGAACAACGTTATAAAAATCACATGACTACGTTTCGTCTTGTTTAAGTCCGTTTCTGATATTGAAGGTCTCGGTTTTGCATTATCGACCTTGACGGGGCAACGTATATTCTCTTTTGTCATCCTGTACGAACGTGCTGGGCGATGGTAAAACTAGACATATCTCTGTATATATCTCTAGAAGCTTTGAATGCGATGAAAAGGTGATGATATAGTTGTAATGTGAACACTTGATCTATGATGGACTTTCTTAGTCTAAAATCACACTTATAGTGTCAGACTGTTTACGTAGGAGCTAGGCGTGCACTTAATACAGCAGATAGATTTTTATATGCGACGTTGAGTTCTTAAGAATCGGAAAAATAATGCTGAGTTTATATTCGTCGGGTATACTTTCGTCGACGCAGATTTTGGTGATGAGTATGCTGCATATCTAATCTGCTGCTTAAAACAGCTCGTTAATTAAGCCCTTGAAGCCGGTAGCGTTGAGGGGTTTAGGCTTGGAAATGAGTTTTCTGACTTCAACTTGGTCTGGTGGACGGAAATATTGTGTATCTTTGTCCAAGTCGAATGGTTCATTCTGCCTAATAGTGTGGTGATGTTCGTTATTTACGTTAAACAGTCTGCAGAAATAATCTTTCCAGACTCTCAACAACAACTACTCTGAGTTCTCCTTCTCTATTTCTGTAAAAGCTTTTTTTTTCGGGCTTCAAGACTTTGGCATATCCGTTTTATTTTTCGGTAAAAATTCAGAACTTTATTCTAAGCACACAATCGAGCATTTCTCGTTCTTATGTTCTTTTCTTTTCTTGAGGTCGTAGACCTTACGAGCCCTTCTCTTTCTTTTCTGGAAGGCCGCTCTGCACATTCGTTGTATTTTCAGGTTTGCCTGCCTGCATTCGTTATCGAACTCGGATTTACTTTGTTGGGGCGGGTTGAAACCCAGTACATCAGAAGCAACTTCTCTGATTGGTCTTTGGAAGTATAGTAATGGTACTTTCGATGCTGGCAGCATCGGATTTCTCGAGAGGTTATGGGAAACTTGATTAAAAAAGATTCTTGCCTTTGTAGCTGTTCGATATTGATCTTCACAACAATGGTTCGGTGGTTTTGGGCTGTTACGGATATACCAATTCGTGCCTTGGCTATAATCATATAAAGCTCCGAGTCGATGCTAGATGCTCGAAACGTTCGAACATGAAAAAAACACTTAAAGAGTGCCTTGCTTCGATCGCAATACCATATTATCAGTTTGGTTAATGGTTTGTTTATCAGGAGTAAACCAGGTCCCTTTATAGATATCAAGGTGTGGAAAATCAATAAACATGTGCCCGTTTCCGAAGGTGGTGCCGTGGGGGCTGTACGTCAACACTGTTTTACCAAAGATACCCTTCTTACCTTGCGTGGTATTGAAATGTGAGTGGCCGTGGTTCAAGTGGTAGTGGGCTGGGTTCCAAATCGGAAGGTTCAGTGTTCGAATGCCGACCGCGTTTGAAGATATACATTTTATCAGTTAACAAAAATCAAGTATGATGAGCAGTTAACTAGATATTAACAAAAAGTGGAACTACGGGCATCCCCCGTAAGTGTTTTATGCCACCAATGGGGCGCAACCGAATAAACGCTCGAAAGGCTGTTCTCGTTGCGCCGGTTGTATGTAGTATTCTCAATAGCAAATATCACAGCTTTTCATGCTCCTATTATCTTGGATGGCGGTTATGTCTGCTTTAAAGCAAGTAATTATCTCGGCTATTTGCTTGGCAGTACGCGCACTGTGAAGGTTCAAGGATTCTTCATGCAGATTCGAAGATCGTTTGTTAGGGTGGGCATCAGTGAATTCGCTTATATCCGAGGCTATTACATGGTTTGTCCCATTTTTTAGTGTCTTCCTTATAGGAATGTGAACCCTTTGACCGTATTGGCCAATATTATGCTGTTGGCTGTTCTTATTCACTATAGGTCCAGCCAGTTCCACCAACAGCTTATTTTATTAAAACTTGAAATAAAGGGTTTCATAACAAAGTAATAAAAATAGTAAAAATCCGCAGTTAACTGCAAATGTTGGATAAGTATTGGGTATATAACTATTTTCGCGTGGTTTTTTTTTCAAAATTTGAACGTTTATTTTAGAAAAACATGTACAATAGTATTATTCAAAGTATTGCCCATCTGAAGCTATGACTTTTTCCCATCTTTCTGGCAATTTTTGGATCCCATCCTAAAAGAACTGCGCCGGCTTAGCAGACAAGAATGAATCAAGCCAATTTTTGATATTCTGCTCTGATGTATTTCAGTGAGGGCGTTCTGCATCGACCGGAACAAATGCTAGTCAGAAGGGGCAAGGTCTGAGCTATAAGGCGGGTGGGGTAAGACTTCCCATCCACTGTTTTCCAAATAGTTCTTAACCGGAATAGCAACATGGGGCCGAGCGTTGTCATGGTTGAAAATTATTGCCTCGTGTCTGGTCGCATATTCCGGGCGTTTTTCGGCTACTGCTCTCTTCAAATGGATTAATTGTGTTCGGTAGCGTTGTCCATTGATGGTTTGACCCGGTTTTAGCAGCTCATAATACAGCACACCCATCCGATCCCACCAAATACAGAGCATTACCTTCGCGCCATTTATATTCGGATTTGCCCTTGATTTGCCTGTTTGGCCGGGTTTCACATATCATTTTTTGCGCCTGGGGTTGTCGTAATGGATCCATTTTTCATCACCAGTAACAATCCAATGCAAAAATGACTTCCTTTTGTGGCGTTCCAGCAGCATTTAGGACATGCAAAACCGCCTTTCGACGTCTCTCGGCTTGAGTTCATGTGGAACCCAATTTTCTTGCTTTTGAATATATCCATCTGCTTTTAAAAGTTTTAAAATGGCTGCTTGAGTGACACAGAAAGGTTTCTGCGAGCTCTTCTTGTGTTTACAACAATCTTCGTAGAGTGATGCTTCCATTTCTTCATCTTCAAATTTTTTTTGCTGCCCAGGACGTTCATCGTCTTCCACCACTTTTTAATCGTGCAAACCACTTTTGGCACGTTCGCTTAGCTAGCGCATGTTCACCATAAACTTCCACCAAAATACAATGACTTTCGGCAGCAGTTTTCTTCATATTAAAATAATGAAGAAGAACTCCCCGCAAAAACACTTTTTCAGGCACAAAGTTCGACATATTTGAGTGAAAAAAAATTGTTGTTTACGCTTCAAATGAATAACATATACTGAAATAACGTACAATGACAATAGCTTTCCAACGCATGTTCCAATGGAATAATAACAATGAAATAATACAATTTACGCCATCTCTTAGCAAACCGCACAATTAAGTTATAGACCCAATATTTATTGTTACCGTTTTAAATCGGGTGTCCCATTAGAACCGCTTATTTTAAAATTTGGAAAAAATGAAGTGTTTATTTGAAAAGTTCTGATGTTTTTATTTTAATGAAGAGTGAAGGTATGGAGGTTATGTATGAAACAATATCCGACCGACGACACGTTCGACCTCAGGACGAAATTTTCGATGACATTTTGGAATAGTGTTGGTTTAATTTCATCATTGCGAATTTTCACAATTTTTATGCATTTATGTAATTCTCCCTGACAAAACCTTAGTGTTTACATTTGACAACTGTCAAACAACAACGCTGTACGACTGACACAAAACTCACTGCGCAAATTCCAATATATGCGGTCCCAATGAAACACGCTTTAGATAGTTATGTCTTTTTGATGGAGTACATGTTTTTGGGTGTCGTTAGTCAATTACCACTTAACAGCTATAGCAGCTCCATTAAGATGATAGTGAAAGCAGGGTAGTTACAAATTATCTCCACCGTGCGTAAAAAATGCAAAGCACTTTGAGTAAAGTATGATCATCATCCTAAGTGGCAACTAAATCTGTTAATGCAAATAAATTAAAAAACAAAAGGATAGTCTATACAATTTCAGTTTGTATTGTATATCTTGTATTGACATTTGACATAGAAATTACGTGAAAAAGAAATATTTGTGACAATAGCGAGTTATTGCCCCTTATCTCAGTCGTTCTTGTGTTCCAGATCTTGAATTGTTTTTAGATTATTAGACTGGACCTAGCTTTGTCGACAAACAGATTTAAATCGCATGATGCCTTATTTGAATTTCGTTTGTCGACTGCGTGATGAGATATACAAATGTGCCGTAGCCCTTCTTGTTGAAACCAGACTTCACCTCAGTCACATTTAATTTATCCAATTTCGGGAACACCAAGTTGGTGAAGACTTATCGATAATATTCAGCATTCACTGTCATGGTTTCTTCATTTTCATCTAAAAATTACCCAATAATGTTGTGAACCCACAAACCAGAGCACATAGTAACATTTTTGGGTTGCATTGGTTTTTCGTTGAATTAAATGAGGACTTTCCAGCTCGATACGGTAGATTTTGTTTGTTTACTCACCGATCAGAAAATCAGAAAGATCACCTTTGAAAATTTTCTCCTCTTTGCAGCATCTATTAAACAAAATGGTAACTCCGTGTGGTCCAATAACTTTAGTTCTTGTCATTTGTACCTTATAAAAGACAAATGGTCAAAATCCTATGTAAAGTGGTGATATTTTTGCGTTTACGAGCTGGCCGTCCATGTTATTATGTTTGCTTACTATTAACTGAACCACTTTGCTAGAAGCCCTTATCCATTGCGAGAATTCACACAACACGAATCTTCATAATAACAAGTATGCGTGGTTATGTAGTAAACGACTCGATGACTAAAATTGTCTTGGCTGGTACTTGACATATATCACAAAGATCAGCCATGACGAATTCAGTAAATGTCATATAAAGACAACCAACATCCACATCATCTCACTTTGCAAAGAACTTGAAAAAAAATGCAGATAAATATTCTAAGTTAAATATTAAGAATGAGGTGCTCCTACACATGCTCTTAAGCTCTATGGTTGTATCAAGAAAATGGGTCCCAATATTTAACAAAGATAATGCGATTAGTTTTCTGTTCGAAAATGAAGCCAACAACAAGGATCGTTTAAATCATGGATTATCAAAACCTATTGACAAAAACCAGACAAAAAAAGCTTACTTAATCTTTCGACTCAGGATGGCAAAAAAGCATGTAAATAGTGCAACAAGCAGGAATTTACATAGAAAAGACACCTGCCAATCGAACATAAAAAACTATTGGATGCGTTTCAACTTGGTTGCATTAAATAACAAAATAACGGATGATTCAAAGATATGTGTTTTAAGCCTCTTACTAAGATGACCACAGCACAGCACAGTCTTCATAAGGCGCATCGGAGATGAAGGTTTTTTTTTTAGGGAGAAAAAAAAAATATTAAAAATGTGCAGTATACATGTTACTTCTCAAATGTTCTTTTCACTGAAATCTGTCAGTCTTTCGTAGAAAGATGAGTAGAAGCATCAGGCCACATCAGCGACAAATACCTGCAGTTTGACAGAAGTAAGCCACGTGCTTGCACTCATAATGCAAGTTATCTGTAGGCAATTTACAGTCCTTCCTACTGAGGGACAGCAGTGAATTCGGTGGCCTTTGAGACCTGTCAGAAGGCACTCTTTGGTCTATGGAAAGTCATGCTATCTTCAGTTCTGCTGACATTAAAATCCTAACAGGGAAGCCAGGAAGTCGCAACATAGTTCGGAGAACTTAAACAACTGTAATCTGAGACTTGCATATGCCATTACGTCTTGGGCCTCAAGTGTCATAATATTCAGAAAACGCAGTTTTCCGACTACATTAAGAGAAGCCCTATATCGGTGAAAGTATTCAGAGGGGACTAAGGAATAGCTTGGCTATCGCTACAGAGACATGTACTTCGTCTCTATCTCCAATTCTTCGCTATATACTCGTAGTTCATTGCAAGTTTACACTCGATACTTCTGTGTTGTAACAAAAAAAAAATTAATTAATAATAACAATAATAATTGTAATAATGCGCGCGTGCGACACAAACAAAATACCCAGTGCAATGCAGTGCAGTATCTAAAAGAAACCAAAAAAAAAATAAAAATAGTGCAGGTATCCCAGCTCTTCTGACTCCGGTAGTGGTACTGCTGCTTGCATTTGATGACTGCTGTTGCTCTATTTGTAATACGGCACGGGCAATGACTGAGGGCATGTAACAATCGATCGATAGCAGGTTGCAAGTGTGAATTTTGTTGGTTTTTTGTTGTAATGGCATAACACCTACAAATATTTAACTTCGTAAACCAACGTCAGAATTTTGACTTAGCAGCCGTGCTTAGCATCGTTTTTTTTTTTTTTTTTTTTTTTTTTTTTTTTTGTTTGTTTGTGATTATGAGTCGAGAACGCAGGGTTGACGTAACTAATATAAGCGAGATAAAAAACTAATTGATTTTCTGCGTCCGTCCGTCCGGGGTAGATCCCCGCCTATACCTCTCAGATAACTTTTATCTGAAGCTAACTGAAGTATTAGTGTCATTACTCTTTTCTTACCGCGGTCTCCCTATTTACGTGCGTAGCGTGTAGCTTACCAAACTCCACCACAAATTAATTCTTGTTCCAATCCGAAATTCAATTTCATGGAAATACGGGAAAGCCAATTGAAGCGAACTTAATACTTTCTTTAGGAATTTTAACTGGTCGCTTTGTATCCCGATAACGACGTGAATACCGCTGCTGATATGGTAAAAGACACTCTCTTTGGAATGCAATCTTTTATACCTCATCACATGAAGATTCACTTTTGAAGACAAAGGAAAAGGCGTGGTACTACTCGAGCTGTAAAGAGGCTGTCAGGGTTAGCGAAATGCCTTTTTGGTCTTACCAGACCGAATCTACAGGGGAAAATCTAAAAAAGTTTCAACGAGCCAGGAATGATGTCTTTCTTAAATGTGTGAAATTTCTTTACGACCAAAAATTAGGGCAAAAAATACTACAATGTCCTAAAAGTTGTAATAGTTGTTCGTCGTTCTTAAAAAAACATTGGGACTCTCCCTCATTCTCCATTCCAACGCTCATTTACAATAACATTTTAGCTGGCAGCTCTTTGGATAAGGCCATTCTGCCAGCTAAAAACTTTCAGATTGTGCTTTGCCTCCGTCTACACCTGCGTGTGTCTAATCTTCAATGGGTTGAATTCATTTTTTCACTCGTGTAGTAGCAAGACTACGTAAATCGCTGGTCCAGATGGTATATATCTCCTTTTTCTAAGCAGATGCTCTTCCTCGTTGGGAAAACCACTGCGTAAGCTTTTTCATCAAATCTACATTTTAGGACTCTTTCCGAGCAGCTGAAAAACAGATCGTTCCCCAAAATCCCACCTTCATCCTTAATAAACCGTCAGCTCATAAAATATCTTCAAACACAAAAACTTCGCAACGACCGGCAATACAGATTTCGTAACAGAAGGTCCACTGATGACTTAATGGCATATCTCACCATAAAATGTAACCAAAGCGTAGGTACATGAATCAGTGGAAAGTAAGATACGAGGGCTGTTTGATGAATACCCGGATTAGAAATGACAATGCATCTTCTTTAGGTTTTGACAATTTATTTTTCAATATAATCTCCTTTCAACTTTATACATTCTTCCCAGCGGTGCAGCAACTTTTTTAACCCTCCGTACAGTACGACATTTGTTGGCCTGCAAAATAATCTTCAGCGGTGGCGATGACTTCTTCGTTCGACGCATACTTCTTTCCGGCAAGCGATCTTTTAAGGTTTGGGAACAAAAAGATGTCGCAGGGAGCCAAATCCGGAAAATACGGAGAATAGGGAGAAATTCGTAGTGCAATTCGACCAATTTGGCTGTGACGACTGCGGAGGTGTGAGCCGGTGTGCTATCGTGAAGGAAGAGATTTTTTTTCCTTCTCTAAAATTTGTCGTTTTTTCTTCAAATCGTCTTTGAATCGGCCCAATAAATCGACGTGGTATGCTTTTATGATTATTTTTCCCTTCTCTAAATATTCAAAATGGATAACACATCGCGCGTCCCAAAAACCGGTGGCCATTATCTTTCCGGCCGAAAGCATGATCTTCGCTTTCATTGGAGCACGTTCACCGGGTTAAAGCCATTGTTTCGATTGTTATCTGGTCTCTGGTGTATACCAATGAATCCATGTCTCAAGTACGCAGAAACTCCTTCGGATTTCGATTAAACAGGGACCAGTGGTGGTTGAAGTGGTCTCACGATTGCGCTTGTTCTTCGGTGTGAGCAAACGCGGCACCCATCGCACGGATAGCTTTCTCATGTCTAATCACAATGCTTTCTGCTGTCGTTAAAGCAAAATTTAAATACCCAACCATTTTCCATGAATGATACTTGCATCATCGATGCCAAAACCTTTCCCTTCTCGGTATGTGTGTCAGTGACAACTTACATTGGAATGACTACATATGCGATGTCGTCGAAAATGCTGCGAAATTTCAAGGTTTTCTCATCCGATGTAGATATATTTCACTCATACTATAATCTCTTCAGCGCGCTAATTACAAAAAACCAAAAAAAAAAAAAAAAAAAAGACGGAAGCGGGTACACTTAACACAGACACCAGTGCCATTATCTATTGAATATATATCCTTCCACGAAGGCTCTGTCAGAAACCATTTTTAGACACAGGGAAAGTCGATTTTGTATTTTTGCAGCAACAGGAAGTCTGGTGTTATTGCAACAGACGTCATGTCCAACAAATCAGAAAGTGGAAAGTGAAAGTGCAGCCAGTTATATAAATATTACGAAGAAGGCGGTCTCTAAAGCAGAGAGAAACTTTTATTTCGAATTTGGTAAAAGGATCAGATATAAAGGGCCCTCCTGAATGCTACAACCCTTGTATTTATCGAAAACTCTTTTACATTGCCAGAAAGCCGAAAGCACGTCATGTTAAGTCCAAAGCAGTTTGCTGTGTAGCAGCCGTGGAATCTTTAGCCCAACGATTTCAGCTTTTGATTATTCGCTAATAGTTTCACGTCATGTTGCTTAAATCATTTTATAGTCGATATTTAGGAGACATATTCTAGCAAACAAAAGATTCTCTTTTTCTCTGTATCGGTGAAAGGTATATTCCCACGTTCAGCTGCTTAAAATAGTTCATCAGATGGTCAGTCTGCACTAGCAGTTTTAGAGAAGAATAGACTCACTGTTGACGATCCTTACGAACATTTAAAGGACAACGACCTTCAGATCTACAAATGGAATGTTCGGATCCTTAACACTTCATGTACAGCCGAATAATTAGCATAAACCCATGACTGTTTTTACGCAGATATCACCGATATCCAGTAAGTGCGATGGGATGGGTCGAACATAAGGAAGATGAAAAACTTTGATATGTATTACATACGAGTATACTATGGTGATTGCTATAGGCAAAAGAAACAGCACTTATTTGGATGAGGGTTTACCATTTATGGCAGACTTAGTCTTAAAGTCTTGAGTTTCCGACAGCTGAGCGAGCGTCTTATGGCGATTCGTATCAAAGCCAAATTCGCTTACATAAGCCTAATTCGCGACTTTAATCCAACGGAAGATTAACGGAATACCCCATCTAAAATGTTTCTACAAGTTCCTTAACAACACATACCTTAGGTACAAGCAATGTCCGAAGTATGACGTTAGAAACGTACTAGGCGATTTTAAGACCAGGATAGGAAGATAGGACTTTTCGATAGCGCAGTTGGTAAGCATAGCCTTCACGGCACCAAGCTTGGAAACGGACTTAGGTTAATTGACTTTGCGGCGAAACGAAATACTCATCGTATCACTATAGTAGGCACACGAGTTCCTCATCTCAATATACATAAAGCGCCAAGCGGTGTCCGGATCATTAAACGCTAAATAAAATTGATCATTTTGCGATAGATTTAAGGCATGTATTCCGGAAGTCTGAACGGCAGCCAATATTGATTCAGATTACCACCTTGTTACAGCCAAGGTGTGAACGCAGATTTTCCAAGCTCCACAATAATGAAGAACTACTTTGATATAAGATAAAAAGTAGAAAAGCTGCAATAACAAAAGACTGCAAGAATCATCGCCGAACGCGTATTCCGAAATTTCTCAACAACACCTATGGTACCAGCATCAAGTGTCGAAAACCAGTAGCAAAGTTAGCAACGTGCCATCAGAGATGCCACAACGCAAGCAAGAAATTCCTGGTTTAATGAAGAATTCTGGGAAGCACACGCACACGGTTTCGAACTAAGAAAATCCACAATCGATCAAATATATACACCCCGGTCAAGTCTAAATCGATAACCACCATCTTTTCATCGATTTTATTCCGCATATAACAGCGTTTAGAGACGAGGTAAATAGAACCATGTCTAGGTCAGAACGCTCGCTGGGTTGAGACCTTTGCTGTCAAAAAAGGTCTTATATTTACAAGGTGACTCACTGCCATGTAACTTTTTTAACATCATACATGAAACAATTGTCCTCCTAAACGGAGGACTGTACGAGCTGTGCAGTGCCATCGACATAGTAGAAAAACTACGCATTAGTCGCCTGAGATAGCTGGGAGACATAGAGCGAATGGATACTATGTAATGCTCTGGCCCGCAGACTTTTTGAATTTAACATGTAGGGACAACGCTGTGAAGGAAGACCCCACCTTAGGTGGCCCGCACAAGTACAAGGGGACGTCAACCGACTTAGAGTGCGCAGGTGGAAGCAGTTAGACAAGGACCGGACTAAGTGAAGAGACTTGTAATTAGAGACTTAGGTTCACCTCGAACTGTAACACCACCTAAATAGATAGGTAATATTGCAACCTAAAATTTGTTTAGGTCAGAGGGATGAAAATTCCTGTCGTCTTCTTTCAAGGTGAATGGTTCATTCTGCCTGACTCTCTTTCCATATTCTCAGGACCGTCTGCAACTCTACTATTAGTTGTCTCTGTTCACTTTTTCAGGCTTGCATTCTGGCTTTTTAGCCTTGGCATGTTCGTTCTATTCGTTAATAAAACTTATTAACTTCATTCGTACAATAGCATGTTTCTATTTCCTCGATGCTCGCGCTCTGCTTTGTTTGTTTACTAAGACAAGTGGCTTAGCAATTCTCTAAAAGAGAAGGTTTTGGAGAACCTATTCCTTGTCACTTCTTGAAAAATTTGCCGAGTTCTGATTCTTTTTATTATTCCGGTCGTTCTGTTAAGAGAAGTGATGAATTTTGCCTAAAAAAAAAATATATATTCTTGATTGCTTTAAAGGATATCTCGCACATGTGATAGGTACGAGTGCTTTCTTTTTATTTTGAGGAAAGATTTTGAAGAAGAGAGAATAAATAATGAGCAGATATCTAAGACGATTACTGTTGATAACTATGAACCTCGGAAACTTTGTTGATTCTGTTTGCAGATCGAGAGCAGATCTCAAATGAGATAAAATCCTACTTCAATTACTTCATTATTGACACTCCAGGTATTGAAGAAAAACTGAAATCTTTATTTACAAAAAGAAAAAAATAATAATAAAGAAACGTTCAGTCTACCCAGAGCTTTCATCCGTGCATGTCAATTAAATTTGATTCTCGCCCACAACTCTCGTAGATTTTCAAAATTTCTAAACATAATAGATCCCCGGAAAACGAGGACATACGGTTGTCCTCGGATAATATTAAAAAAAAAAAATTCGTGTTAACATGAATAACAAAGGTGTACGTAAGGGCTCCAAACTAACTACTGGAGTCCTCTTCAATGTCATCCGGACAGTGACACAGATGATATGGATGAAGTGATCTCACCCAATATAAAAAAAAGTGTTTATTCCGCCAATTAAACTTGTGCAAAAATCCAGCGATTATGTTCACACCACAATGAAAACATTAAATATTTCCGACTACCGCGACAAAAAAATATGGATTGGTATTAAGATTGTGTGTTAATCTATTGATTCTTTCAACACTGTAGTGTGCAGATTGAAGCAAGAATATTCACTAAAAAAGGTGCTAGTGCATTCAAAGTCATACTTTATGGCATGGATGATATGGACAGTGAATTATTTAAAAATGAGTTAGTGAAACTTGGCTTGAAGTGCACTGGTTTAAAAAAAAATTAAAAAAAACCTATGAACACTACAGTGACACTATTTATATTATGTCTTTCGAAAATGGTTCTATTAAATTGGCCGACTTAAAAAGGCGTTATCGTTCCATTTTCCACACGGAAATCAATTGGAGTCACCAAAGAAAACTGAAAGGTAAGCCCACCCAATTCCGCAATTGCCAATTGTTCGGTCATGGGGAAAGGAACTGTAACATAAAAACATATTGTGCTGTATGCGCCGGTTCACATAAGACTGCGGAGTGTGATAATGCGGCTTCACTGAGATGCGCTTATTGTAGGGGTGCTTGGAGTTGAAAGATAAATCTACAAAGCTTAAAAGCTCTTTTCGACTCAAAGCTCCTCATACATCACGTGTTTCTGCAATCCCCGCTTGCACATAAGTTTCATTTTCGTCAATGTTTGATTTTCCTGCACTGCCGCAACCACGTCAACAATTCTCCCAGGCAGAGAAATACGGTCGAACACCCAACCACAATCAATAAATGCATGGGAGACTTACACAAATGGAAATAGGTACAGCAACATCTCTTGCAACATATCTAGCAACATATGTAGCAACAACTCCAGCAACACCTCCGACAACATACCAGGTAACAGTTCCAACACATTGTTTACAGCAGAAGAGATTAATACCTTATGTATGGAAATGATTTCAAAGTTAGCTGGTTGCAAAACTAAATTAGACGGATTTGACGTCATCGCACATTTAGCTACTAAGTTCTTATACCCTAATGTTAAATAGTATGGTAGATAGAAACCTAAGAATAATAACTTGAAATGCGAGAGGTATTCGCGTCAAGATTATTGAATTTATCTATTTCTTTAACAGTAGTAACATTGATATTGCTTTGGTAACTGAAACCATGTTACACAATGATTTTGATTTTAATTTATCCACACCTAACTATAAATGCTATCGGAATGATAGAATGAATAGAGAAGGTGGAGGGGTTGCAATATTAATTAAAAGAACAATAGAACATTCGCCTTTATATGTGTTAAGAACGCGTTATGTAGAAAATATAGGCATTGAACTTAATTTAAACAATCAGAGAACTATAAAGGTATTTTGTATATATTTTCCTGGGGGGAGTGCTTCTCAATACAAAAGAATAGCCGTGAAAAACGACTTCCATAGGTTATTTGCTTTGAATGGTCAAGTTCTGGTTGGAGGTGACTTCAATTGCAGGCATCGTGATTGGGGTTATGTAAAAGCTAATTCATGGGGTAAAATATTGTCATGTCTATGTGCTACCTTGCCAGTGACTGTTGTGTTTCCCCCTAGTCCCACCTACTTTCCGTGTGGTTCACGTGGTCATCCATCTGTGCTTGATTTTTTCGTTACTAATACTCCTAACCTAATAACCCAACCAATTGTTGCAAACGTGCTTAGTTCCGATCATATGCCTGTTTTTTTGTAAACTTCGTAGCCCAGGGGTAAAACGAGCGTAATACATAGAGGACTTAAAAAATGCAAACTGGTCACGTTTTCGTTCAGAAACTGATTATTTGCTCCGAAATGAACCGACAAACTTAGAAAGCGTTTGTACTAAAGGAACTGTTGACACTGTTTTAAATCAGCTTTCGTCGATCATATTGAATGCTGCTGAAAACAGTGCTCCTAAAAAACGTATAAATGAAGTTTACATTAAGCTTTCTCCTAACATTTTGGAGCTTATAAAATTAAGGAACCGATATCGGAAAAACTGGCAGAGATATCGCTACCCCTTTTACAAATATTAGGTATCGAATCTCAACAAACTTATATCCTCAAAAATACTGCACGTTCGCAATAAACTATGGAATAATAAACTTAAGTCACTAGAAAAACATGCCAGACCTTTTTGGAACATAGTTAAGGTAATAAAAAATAAAAGAAAACAATTGCCTTTCCTAAAAGTCTCTAATAACACATATTTTTCGGATGTTGAAAAAGCAAATGCTCTTGCTTCGAGCTTTGTAAAAAAACAGCAACAGCAACCTAACAACAAATTTAGGTGATATAGAAACCGAAAATATTGTAAATACCACAATACAAAGATTTTTTTCTGATAGAGTCTCCCAAAGTACTTCAGTAGGTTTTGTTTCACATGAAGATGTTCAATGTATAGTTAAAGATCTAAAAATAAGAAAAACAGACGAAACTGACTGTATTCAAAACATATACATCAAAAAACTTATTAATGCTTGTTTAAAAATGGAGTATTTTCCTGACGCTTGGAAGTTAGCCATAATTGTACCGGTGTTCAAAGCCGGTAAGCCACCTGAAAGTCCTGAAAGTTACAGGCCAATAAGTTTGCAAAATACTGGAAAAAGTTCTGAAGTATCAAATGCTCAAGCATATCTGTGATAATAATATATTTATTAATGAACAATTTCGTTTTAGGCAATATCATAACACCTCGCATCAAGTTCTTAGAATTTGTAAGTATGTGAAAGCAAATCGCTCCGCAGGTAAATCTACTGTAATTAGACATTGAAAATGCATTCGATACCTTGTGATATAACGGCCTAATATTTAAAATAATATATTATAACTTTCCGTCATATATTTGTGGAATGGTCCAAAGTTTTCTATTTGGCCGTTGTTACAAATTTGGTGTCTCAAATTTAATATCGTTCGATTCTGGTGTTCCCCAAGGTTCAGTTCTAGGTCCTGTTCTATATAACCTCTACACCTCTGATTTCCCTTACTTGCTCAATTGTGAAGAAGCCATGACATAGCTGATGACACAGCAATATATTCTTCGCATGAGCTCGCTTCCAATATTGAAAGCAGCCTCAAAAATGCAATAGAAGTATTAAGGAAATTTTATTCAAAGTGGAAAATTAAATTAAATGAAGATAAAATGCAATCTATCTTTTTTACCAGAAAACGGAAATGTTGCTTTTTACCTTCCACTCAATTACGAGTTAATGGAGTAAACATTCCTTGGGTGACTTGTGTTAGATATTTAGGTATTCATCTAGATACAAAACTAACATTTAACGAACACATAAACAGAACTGTAAAGAAAATAGGTATTGCCATCAAAATGTTGTATCCATTCATAAAAAGAAAATCATCCCTTTCAACAAAAAACAGAGTTATAATCTATAAAGTAATTTTGCAAGCGATTCTGTTATATGGAAGCCAAGTCTGGGGTGATTGTGTAAAATGCCACATAAAAAACTACAATTATGCCAAAACAAAGTTTTAAAGATGATGCTTAAATTACCTTGGCATCATTCTACCCTAGATCTGCACATTAAAGCGAATGTTGAACTGATTTATGAAAGAATTAGAAAACTAAAATCTAAATTTGTCGAACGGTGTAGTTTTGCTGATAACCCTCTCATAAATGAATTATGCGCTAATTAAATGCGACTAAGTTATATATTTATTGTTGAATTTTCTTATTCATTTAGTTTGTTTTCATTTGTTTAGTTTATTGTTAAATTAATTGGATTTATATGTATATTTATTTATTTATTTATTTGCTTAATTTGATCTATTAAATAATTAATTTATTTATTTATTTATTTATTAATTTATTTACCTACTTATTTATTTACTAATTTATATATCATTTGCATATTTTGTGCGTATTTTTTTTTCTCTATATGGAAGGTTTTACTCGTGTTTTCTTCTAAAATTCTTATTTTTATTAAAATTTTTTATTTTCCTGTTAAAAATTATAATAATTCAGTGGAAAGGTAGTATATCGAATCCCTGTATTGTAAAATGTGCGGTAAAAAGCCAATTTGTAAAATATTATACGTAAAAATAAATCTATCTATCTATCTATAATGAAGAAACGTTTGCAAAATATTCTCCCACCAACCACCGCCTCATTCCAAGTCAACCTAAACTGATAAGTTTAAATATATCGTTCTAGTGAATTGATAAAATCTTTTAATTTATAGCAACAGTGATTGACTGGGTCAATAAGATATGCGCTTTTCTACAGAAGCTTTATAAAAAAGATACCAAGCAGACTGAAGCAAGTTACAGATAAATCATTAAAGAGTTCACTTTTACGTTGTAATTAGATTCTCTTTTACTTTGTATTGAGTATAATCCTTGACACAGACAAGCAACAGGATCCTTTGGCTTCCAAATTAATTACATTTTTTTTTTTTTTTTCATCCTTTTTCTTACTGACATTGCTGTTGCATCATTGGTTTTCATTTCATCTAATTGCATAATGAACTATCTGTATACAACTGTAACGTGAAGCAAGGTAGATCAAATAAATGAATATAAAGGGTTTAAAGGAGCTGATTAAATTCATAAGATATTTCGCATTTTGTTACTGTCTGGATGTGTTTTTTTTTTTTTTTTTTTATTATGAAAAAGGGGATGAAAGTGAAAAAATTTTGACAAAATATGGGAAAAAATTTGAATCGAACCTGAACTTTTGAAATCCAAAATGTAGCGTCGTCTTTTAGCCAGGAGGCAATAGAAGGAGTTGATTCAGCTACTTTTCATTTATGCGGAATTTATTTGGTGCATAATCGTAACTCACAAGAAGAACACCAACGAAATATAAGTGGATGATGTTGGTGCTTAAAACCCGAGGATCCATAGATACAACTAGACCAGACAGATGTGACTGTACATGTTCCATACAACCAGGTGCTTCTTCATCTACTTTCGACAAGTTACAAATCTCTGCGCAATAGAGTATAACCGAAATGATAAGGAGTTTTCATTAACCCAGTTTGGTTTTACGACTGGGGACTCGAAACGGCGATTGGCATGGTTTCTCTCATTTCATGATTCTTTTATTGGTCAGTGATTTTTCAATAATCTTCTTTAGGATGATGTTAAAATAGTCGTATGACAGCGCGTCGCCTTCTCTAAAGCTTTTCTTCGTATTGATGGTCAGAGAATTTTCCCCTTTATTCTGCACAACGTGGTGAGTTTGCTAAAAATAACCGCACCACCTAATGCGTTCTCAAAAATGCCTAATTACATCAGATCGTAAGGTTTTTTCCCATGCTAATGAAGGGTATTCCCCATAGCGGAGTTCAGCCTCATATTTAGTGCAAAATCAACTGACTCGGGACGAAAAAGTTCAAATATTGACTTTAGTCGAAGAAGGGCTTGGCTATCGTAAGATTGCGGTTAAAATAGGATGCTGTCATTCAACTGCCGTACGACTGATGAAGAAAAATGAAAATTTGGATCCACCGGAAAGGAAAAAAGGCTCAGGACGAAAACGTAAAACAACCCATGTAAAATAACAATGTACTACAACGAATTAGCATGAAAGATCGCTTTAAAAGTGCTGTCCGTATAAGAGCAGAACTGAGTGAATTTCTTCAAGCGCCGAAACCATACGCCGGCGGCTACGGGAGATAAGTTTATATGGAAGACGACCAGCGAAAAAAAAGCTCGCTTGACGTGGGCAAAAAAGTACGAAGATTGGACGCAAAATGATTGGCGATGTGTGATATGGTCCGATGAAAGTAAATTTAATTTGTTGTGTACCGACAATTTGCCATACATACGACGGTCAGCAGGTGAAAGGGTAAAGAACGAGTGCATAGTCAAAACAGTGAAGTTTCCTCAAAGCCAGATGGTTTGGGGATGTTTTTCTTTTTACGTTTTGGGCCCTTTGCACTTTGTTAATGAAACTATGTACGTTCAAAAATGTTGAACAGCATCATTCATATACTGATGAGTGCATTTTTCAAGATGATTCTGCACCTTGCCACCGAACCAAATTCGTAAGTAAAGATGTCAACTTTATAAATAATAAACAGACAAGTAACTAGAGTCTTTCAATAATTTTCAGCTCAAGTCAAGTCAACGTTTGATGACCTCGGAATTATAAGACTAGACTGGCCAGCTAACTTGCCCGATTTAAACCCAATCGAACACTTGTGGCATGTAATGAAACCTAAGGTGGCTGAACATAAACCAGAGAGTAAAAAAAAGCTAAATGAAATTCTGGAACATGTATGGAATACTGAAATTTCAAGGGATATTACTGAACTTCTATTAAACTCGATGCCTTCTAGAATAAAAACGGTTATAACCGCCAAAGGAAGAGCAACTCGGTATTGATAATTTTTTGGTAAAAGTGGCATATCTAACCAATGACTGTATTAAAATATTTTTAAAAAATAAGAAAATTAACTGGTTTTTCTTTTTTGTTAACATAACTTGTACATAACTTGTCCCAGGTTGACAAATAGATGGATACCGTTGATCCGAAATTGAAGGGTCTTTTCTTAGATCTGCGGTAGTATGAACATTTGATCGATGGTTGACTTTCCTGGCCTGAAACCGAACTAATGAAGCTTATAGGCGATGCTAAAAATAATTATTCCTCACAAGGGTCCCTTTTCTTCCGACGAACGATGTTGTGTTACAATTTATTTGACCATAGCTTGTAGATGAATTGGTCCAACCAGGTCATCTCCAGCTAATTTTGAAAAGCCCAACAGGTTCTCCGTCTGCGCCAATATCTTTGTTAGCTTTAGCTTTGACAATAGTACCTTAACTTCGTCTAGATCAGATTCTCCGTCTTATTCGATCAGGGCGCAATATGGCTTACACTGGAGTTCTGATCGACATTGTCGCTTTAAAGTCTATCGAAATAGTGTTTCCATACCATATTCCTAACGCCGACTCCGACTCTACTACTTGTCGTCCATGTTCATTTTGCAGCCTTCATTTAAACTTTATTAGCCTTGATTATTCATTTTATTCTCTGGTGAAATATTCAAGCGTTATTTTTTCAGTAATATCTTTCCATTCCCTCGTTCGAAAGAGCTTGTGATGTTCGCAGCAGCAACTCAGATAGCCCGCATCTTGCCACTGAAGTAATGTAACCTTCTAAATTTTCAAGTAGTGTCAGATACCTGACCATTATCTTAGAGAGCAATCTAAGGTGATAAGAAAATGTTGCAAAGTTTTAGTTGTCCTCTACTTATGCAAGTTAGCTGTATGTAGATTCCAAGGAGAACCTGCTACATTGGGGCTTGACAACAGTAATTAACCATATCTAACCTATGCTGTACCCGTTTGGTGGTCTGCACCCGAAAGATTAACATCAACATCAACACATACCTGCTCTGTGTAAGCATCACTGGCTCTCTAAAAACCTCTTCAACGGCGGGTCTCTAAAGTTTGCTTCACTTTATACTTATAGACTTGGAAGACACAGGAAGCCATTGCAAATTTGGCAGTTGTTGTAGTTGTTCTTCTTTCACACGTAATGCAATCTCAAGGAAGTTACAACGTCCGATATCTTAATCTTATTTGTTTGGTAGAGGCCAAGGGCTAACGCCCGTTGGTATTGCTGGATTTTTACCGGCTTAACAGACCGATTAGAGCCCCTGCAGTATCGCCGTAATGCATTACTTCGCAGAGATCGTTTTGAAGACTAACCTTACACTTTGCAATATGGTTATTTTACCTGTTCGCTTCACGTTGATGCTGTAACCGTCTAAGTTCACTGAGTATAAGTATATGCGCTGCAATATAATTAACAAATGTCATGCTCGTTTTCAAGAATATTCCGCAAATGATGGAAATGGCGCACTCTCTAAATTCTTCTCGTAAAACTATCCGATCGGTTTCTTACCGCGGCCAGTGAGAAAATACGTGATCCGCGTTTTCCGAGTCAGTTTCACAGTATTAACAGTTGGCGATGTTTTAATGTTTTAATCTTGTAAAAGCACTTACAGTTTTCAATGATTTTTCACATACCTGCTCTAGGTGATATTCAAAACTTAGACAACTGTTAATCACGGCCCCGAGTCACTTGAAGCTGACTCCAGCTTCAGATCGGCGAGTTGTAAATCGCTGTAAACTAACCAGTAATGTACAGCTGTGATCATTCCAATGCTCTATGACTTCTAGTTTTTTGCTACAACCACCACAGTAATTTCATCTGCTAATTTGATAATCGATGCTTCGCTTTGAGTCTGTAGTTGTCATATTTTATCGCACAAACATAAGTTAGTTTTCCATAGTAGGGAGCCTAAAACAGAGCATTATGGCACACAGCTAGTAACTTTGTCTGCTTTAACTCCATCGTCAGTCATAGATGGAGATTCTATTCAGTCTTATTTTACGGAAATAGTTCGGTATTTCCATTCGATAAAGACAGCTCATAAACGTTGGGTTAAACGCGTTCTTCACTTTCAGGTTATGATGTCCTAATATTTATTGACACCTTCTTTCCATTACATTTCGAGCTCTAGTTACTATCCCATTTATAATGTCCACTGTTAAATGTGATTGGCAAGGATACATTGTAAACGATCTGGTCAAGTATTTTTCCGACATTGTCAAACAAACAAGTAGGGTGATAGAACGAAAAATCATTTTTGTTTCTTTCCCCCTTTAACAAAAGAAATACCCGTTAGCCGTTCCAAAGGTCATGAAAAACGCCCTTGAAGATACGCGTCAAATATTTCGACAAATATGTCCGGTTAATAACGATTTTTAAGGGTTTATTTGAAATACCATCTAGTCCCGGCGTACCCTTTCATATGCTTTAAGCAATTCTTCTCGTTTGGTGGCATACCGATCCCAGTTTCCCGATTTCGGGGAGGTCCAGTATTGGGGTGGTTGGTGTTTCCTATTTCCCATTCTTGACATTGGCGCATTACATGCATTTACTATTAACCGCGATACCTTAGTTATGGAATTTCCTGCCATTCTAGCTTCAAATATCGCCTCGCTAAGGACGATGCTTGAAAGATCTTCATCCAGGGTATTAATATTCCATATATACCGTTTGAGTGTTGTGCGGTTACTGCGAATTGCTGAACCGCAACTGGCGACAAACATTATAGCATTAAGATCGCTATGCGTATATTATCTCTCATTAGGCCACCGCTTGCAGAAGTAATATCAATGAAGGAACCTGATCTTGCTGTGCCGGACATATTTCTAGTTCAAGTGTTAGCTAAAACAATATCCAAATAGGGAAGCGCTTCAAGCCGACTCTCTGCGATTCGTATATGGACCGCCCCATTCTGAGGGGCATTGAAATCGCCAACGATTATGATAGGAATTTTGCCTATTTTTTGTAGCTCAAGGTGGTATATAATAGCTCTATATTGTAAGAGACTTTCTTTTTTAATAAATCGAAATAAAATGCGCTTATCCTTTGATTCTCTCTCCAGAGGTTCTATGCAGCCAGAATCAAGCATTGATGACCGGTGGCAGCACTGCTAAAAAGCCATCAGAGACGCCACCTTGAGTTGCTTGGTTTCAGCGCGCGATCGAGGAAATAGAGAGATGTTACAGCAGGCACAAGGTTCGGAAGTTTTACCAAAAGGCAAAAAGAATCTTCCAGCTCTAAAGAGCCCGAACCGAACCTGGAAGGAGAAACAAGGGAACATCATATAGAATCGCAGTCGATGCTGAGGATATGGAAGAAGTACTTCTGCGATGGCGAATTCAATCCCGCTGTCAGGCAGGATGAACTATTCAACGTGGACGATGAAGATCAATAATTTCGTCCGAGGTAAAGATAGCCGTATCCAAGCTAAAGTCTAACAAAGCCGCTGGAGCGGATGGCCTAACCGTCGAGCTATTTAAAGCGGCAGGCGATGACTAGGTAAGGAACATGCACCAACTTATATATAAAATATGGTTGAAAGAAAGTATTCCCGATGAATGGAACTTCAGCATTGTTTACCCGATCCTCAAGAGAGAACACCCTCTAAACTGCGCCAAAACTTAAACGCTAACACCAGAGGAACTATCTTTCAAAAGTCCGTCCATCTATTCGCCTATGCCGACGACATTGACATAATCGGCAGAACGCAGCGGTATCTCACTGGCGCGTTCGTGAGTATTGAGACGGAGGCGACGAAGATGAGTTGGTAAGAGAAAGTATATGCTGTCATAAAGAAAGGACATCAAACACCGACGTCTCGGACAGAATGTCACTATAGACAGATATAACATTGAGGTGGTTAAGGATTTTGTTTACCAAGCCTCCGCTATGAACTCAGGCAATGACATCAGCGCTGAGATTAAACGAAGAATAACTCTTGCCAATCGCTGTTTCTTTGAGCTAAGAAAGCAATTGAGCAGCAAAGCTCTCCCTCGAACAACTAAGGTGCCCTTTCTAAGACCCTAATAATCCCAGTCCTTCTTTATGGTGCAGAGGCATGGACTCTATCAAAAGCGGATAAGGTTACTCTTGGTTGTTTTAGGAGGAAAATTCTTTGAGTAACTTTCGGTCCCGATGGTGAACTAAGTAGGTATTACAACGACGGACTATATGAACTGTACAGCGACATCTATCTAGCCAGAAGGGTAAAGGTCCAACGACTGAGGTGGCTTTGTCATGTAGAGCGAATAGAATCAAATGCTCCGGCCCGAAAGATTTTCGAATCCACTCCCAAGGGACGGCACAGTAGAGGAAGATCGCGCACGCAAGTGGAAGAAGGCCTTAACTATTCTGGCCAAAGATGGTTCTGGCTGGAGACGCTTGTTGGTTGAGGCCCAGATCCACCCCGGACTGTCGCTCCACTTTAAGTAAAAAAGGAGGTAAAATGCGCTTTACATCTTCGAGTTTTCCTGCGTATAATCGTTTCTGCAAACCCAAATCCCTGCCTTATTTTTTGCGTCGCTGTGGTATTTATTTCCAGTAAGCTTTCTGTATTTCTCGCTATTTTAACTTTGAATTTACGAATTGGCCGCTTCGCAATGATTTGGATTTAGCTGCAGGATATTCATATTTGTTTGGGTAGAGTAACGAACGTGTTTTTAATTTTTTGGACATCTCCTGCTACTTAATCAGATTCGACGATGTTGGTCTTGCAAAACAATCAGTCTGTTAATGTGTTGTCATTTTCTCCGGATCTAATGCACAAACCCATTCGGTAGTTAGAGTTTGAAAGTTTTTGAAAAGCGTCCGAATTCGAAGCATCTGAAGCATAGTCTACATCGGTTTGTTTTACCATTAAGGTATTGAAGATAGGTGAATTCTTGAAAAAGTCACCGAATAGCAGAAGCACGGATGATGAGATTGGTCAATAATTTTTTTTTTTTCGTCTACCCACCTATTAGAGCGTAATATTTATATCATGAAAAAGATATGCACATATGTACATACATAAAATTAAATTAATTAAACTACTGCCAAAGATCTTAATGAAATCTTCCATCATAGCAGTGCTACTCATTAGTTTTGTGCCTTTCTTTCACTTAATAAGAGCAAACATAAGCATGTATTTATTTAAAAATTACAAAAACAACAACGTGACCACTTGTTCTATGCAACTAATTTAATCCTTAAAATCAATTGATTTAAAGACAAAAATGTTCAAGTTCTCATAAAATTCACCCTTTACGGTACTGTAAGATTAAATACTCGAGCAGTTCAAACAAAAAAAAAGAAAGATAAAACAAATCTTCAAGTTTAATTCGAGCAACAATCTTCTTCACTACGATGATTACAACGAAGTCATTCAATTTCATTTTAACATCCTCCATCGTTGTCTTCTTTACACCATATTCTTGGCCAACAGACTCATCACCCAGGCATCCGGTGGTAGCAATTTGAACCTGTCCTCTTCGAACTGAAAGAAAGAAAAATTAATTTCCACTTTCTTTCCGCATTCACACAGATAGGCACTTGCACACGATCTTAAGCTCATAAACCGCCTTCATAGGAATTGTAAGGACCTGGGACTACTACACACCCCCGGGATGAAATGCTCATGAATATCACGCAAATCTTGCAAAAACATGGCACGCAAAAGACAAAAAAATAAAAAATAAAAAATGTCTCGAATAATTTTATCCTTTGCTCGTCCATTTTTCTTCTTCTTCCTTTGCCTGTTTAATTTGATTCTGTGACTATGAGTGAAGCCAAAAAAATAGAGAAACTCCGATGCGGGCTATACCCGTATCTATTCACTGTTGCACGCTCCTCGTAAAACGAAGTCATACATATATATGTATGTTTGTACAGACACAAGTGAATGGAATCAAATGGAATTGAATTTAAAACGGAATGGAGGATGAAATGAGGTTGAACTTAGAACCTCAGCGTGGTGGTAATTTGCTTTCTTAAACGTAGATACCCTCTTTAAATGAGGTCCTCACACTCATTCTTAAAGTGAGTCTTCGCCTAAGCAGAGAAATCAAGCACGGGAACCGAAATCTAATTTCAACTGTCTCATTGTCCGGACGGCTGGCGCTACATTTGAGATGCTAATTTATTTCGCCCGCTTGTGTTTGCATAAGCTACCTCCACGTTGAGTGCTTCCCGGTATACATTCCGTCAAACTGTCATTCTCAACCTACCACTACGTCGTACTTCGTAGGACAAACAATTAGTTTCTGTTGCTCCAACTCTGGATTGACATAAGACCAACGCAAAATAATTTCCAGCTAAATCTCCGGGTGGAAGAATGCATTGGAGGATGGCACCACGGATACGAAACTATGGCTCACAAGAAATGATGTCGACAACCGCAATGTCAAGACGCATCAGTGTGAGAATGGATGTAATCTCGGACGTAATCTCTGTATACAGTTACTGGAATTACTTTCAGTGTTGCCACTTTGGTTATTTTAGGCGCAATACATAGGCGAAGTATAGTATTTGGAATGGTTAATTAAATAATCACCTACCAGTAAGGGAAACACAGCTAAGGAAAATTTTATGGTAATTTAGATAGCAATCACAAAAGCACCCCAAATTTTAATAAATCTCTTTACCGCAAGCCAGAGTCCCAAATTTTCAGTCATTCCGTATAAGCTTTGTAATATTTTCAAAACTCTGAGATCTAAAATCAGAGGTAACTTGGTGAATACCGCAGAATATGCTTACGAGTGAGCGTTGGACTATACTATAAATGCTTCTTCTTAATCTTTAATGAACCAGTTGAATATGTTACGCGTAAACTTACATCTAATTTACATCTAATGTAAATACTTCTCTCATTGAGCTGCAATTATTCGAGTATATTAATACCGGTAGCGACTATTACATACTTGATACGACGGTCGATGGCTCAGAGCTTGGACTGTGAGGGAAAGAAGTTCTTAATGAAAATAAGCGGAATATGTAGGGGTTTGTGGCTAAACTTCATCTGGATGGGGTAGTGCTGGTACTAGAGATGTACGTCATCGAGAATGAACTTTTACCCTCATACATTGTATGTTGTTGGGCCATGAAATACCATACATAATGAGAAATTCACGTTTACGAGGGCTGATAATGACTGTTCAAGAAGAAAATGTAAGAAAAGATATTACATTTGACAGTGTCTACTTGGACTTGATTCTATGATACAACCCAAAAAAGTGGTAACTCCCAAATTGGTAAATGAACTCAAGGACTACTATATGAGTTCATTCAACGAGGAAACATCCGAATATGCTAGTCCTATCATATTGGTTCGGAAAAAAGACGGCAACGAACACATGTGTGTGGATTGCAGAAAAATCAACCGATACATGAGAAAAGAAATATTCCCGACACCAAATATCGAAGAGCGTTTGCAAAAAGCCATACAATTCTCATATTACGGTATCATCGATGAACAGGAAATCAGCGAATTTACGGAATTTTTGACAACGGAGGGGCTGTATCAATTGAAACGAATGCCTTTTTGACTTAGAAATGCGCTAGTTGTGTCTCAACGTTTGGTGGCCATAATAAAGGAAAAGAACGCGAAAAGCTGATATGGTCCTTTACAGTGCGACAATTCCTAAGATTGACTGGTTACTTCATGAAAATTGAGCAAAACAACGCATTCATCTCTGAGATTCTGCGAAAATTTTTGCGAAAACATCAAAAATTCGAGTGGACTATTACTTAGGACAACGGTATATACCATATCAAAACAGTCATAACACACCTGGTATTCAAGACCTACCAATTGAATACCGACTACGAAACGATACGACCGAATAGGGTCAGCAAGATGCAGCGCAATGACGAAAACAAGTACAGAGTCGAGCGCCAACCCTGATGTGTTGTGCAAAAAAAAAAAAAAAAAAAAAAAAACTGGTGCTGTGGAGAAAGAAAAATTATTATACAGAGCGGGTATCCAAATCTCCCGCTCCTGGTCGAAGTACTGTTCACAGCCTTGCTTAGCATTGTCGGTGTTTGTGTTTTTATTGTTTGTTTGTGATTATAACTATAGAGTTCAGAGAGGATATAGCCAATATCGCTTTCCTGCTTATGTCTACATCTGTAAGTACAGTTGTTTTGGCATTTAAGGAAAAACTGGAAGATAACCGCCCACACAGATCAGATCACTCTCATCTGACACGAACTAATGCCAATACTCTTTTTTCACTGCGGTCTCGCCATTTACGTAAGTAGCGATGTAGCTTACTAAATTTCACCACAGTGTGATCCATCTTATCTGGAATTAAATTTTATATGGCTAAAACTCCATCTTCGTAAGCAAATGATTCACTATTCGAATTTTGTACCTTTTTCTCCTTCCCATACTGAAATCGTGATTGCGATCGATTCCAATATGCACAATTCTGGGTGGTTTCGACATTCTGGACGGACAACATGCGGAAAACAACTTAGCCCAGCGGGTAAAAAAGCCCACGTGAATACCAGACGTTGAAAGTTATACCGCCTGAACACTGGACTTCTTTTAACTTCTCACCCTGTTAAATGCAATGCCGATGTGCTATCCTATCTAGGCTCATCGGACCACTGTTGCATACCAGCTAGAGAAATGATTCCTAAAAGAATGAGAAAATCAAAAATACGAAAAAGTCAATTGAAGCGGACTTAACAGCTTCTTTAGGAAACACAATTTGTCGTTAGGTTTCTCGATAACGACGTGGATGCCACTGGTAATATGATCAAAAACACTACTCTCTTTGAAATGAGATGCTTTACCCTCAATCGGTTGAAGATTATCAATTCGAAAAAAAAGGCGTGGTACGGCTTGAGCTGTAAAGAGACTGCCAAAGTTAGCGAAATTTGTTTTCCGAACGTATAGAGTACAGAGAAAACAAAAAAAAGTTTAACTGAGCCAATTTCAATATGACCAAAAACTGAGGCAAAAAATACTATAGTGCCCCAAATGTAGTAACAATTTTTGGTCGTTCTTATTCGATATTCTACCTCATCCTACACCCCAACGCTCATTTATAATAATATTCCAGTTGTCAGCTCTTTAGAAAAAGTCAATTTGCTGGTTGCACATTTTGCGGTAAGCTCAAAACTTTCGGATTATGCTTTGTCCCCTTGGAACGAATCCACTTTCTCACTCGTGTAGTAAGCAAGAGTATTTGAATCCGCTGGTGCAGATGGTATACCTTTCCATCTTCTGAAGTGGCGTTCTAGCACACTGCGTAAGATTCTTCATCAATCCTTTTCATTAGGATCCTTTTCGAGGAGATGTAAAACATCAGTTGTCCAGCTCATCTCTAAAAAAGGCGTATCGTCTTCTCTCTCTTCCTACAAACCTTTTGTCCTTGATAAACCGTGAGCTCATGATATATCTCGAAACACGAAAGCTTCTCAACGGCCGGCAGTACGGTTTTCGTAGCATCAGGTCGACTGGCGATTTGATGGTATGTCTCACTGAAAATTGGAACCAAAACGTGCATTACTCTGGCGAAAGCAATAAAGTTGCACTTCATATTTCTAAGACATTTGACAGATGCTCTTTTGTCGAATATGCGTGCATTAATGATCGACGAAACACTTCCTCAATGCATTAAAAATTCATAAAATTAATGCGAAAAAAATGTGCCTCTGTGACCTGTTCTGTCTCCAACACTTTTAAATTTTCATCAACGATCTTTTGTCTGCTACTTTTAACCCAATACATTGCTTTGCCGACGATAGTATTCTCTGCTCTTTATGTTCGTTCCCGTTTTCACGTCCTTACTCTTCAGCTTTAAAACGACAAGGGCAGCGTATGCTAAGCTTATTAAATTCCGATATTTACAGCGTAACCAGTTGGTGAATTGGAGTGGAATTTAATGTTTCCAAGACCGTTAAAGCGCAATCGTTTTATCCATGAATGGAACTTGCATCGTTGATAGCTTGCAGTGATAGCTTACGTTGGAATGACCACATATTTGGTGCCGTCAAAAAAACTGCTAAGTGTCTAGGCTTACATAAACGATGTAAGAAATTCTTTTCCACTTCTGATCTGATCACAATATATAAGGCATTCATCCGCCCAAAATTCGTGTATAATGCCCACATCTAGTCAGGTGCAGCTAAAACATATCTGCACTTGGTTGATAATGTTCAAAACCGTGCGATAAAACCTATGTGGGACCCTCAAACACCGAAATATTATCTCGTGTCTCTTTCGCTATGTTCATCACCATTCCATTTCATTTCATCCGTCCATTCAAACCTTCAACTGTAGCATCTGCCTGGCTATAAATGCGCACTTTCGGACGTACTCTAAAATGTCGTCATTTGTTCGCTTATGGAATGCCCTGCTAAGCTCTCTATATATAGTTTCCTTCGAGCACGCTGTGCGCAAACATTTTAAGGGTATAATACCACAAAATATGTCTTTAAGGTTTTAGATGACGTCAGCAGATATATTGGTCAGTTGTCACCGATAGAGGAACTGCATTCACCTGGAAGGATATATTCAAAATACAGTACGTACGCTGCGGGCAAATGGTCATGCTAAAAGAAACAAACGAATGGTGTTTTCGATGTTACTACCATTGACTGCTAAGGACAAACGACGAAATGCTGCAAAGGATCTGATGGGCAATGAACTCAACAAGAAATAAAACGACGAGACGAACTCCACAGGAGTTATTGTTCGGATTCAAGTAAGGTGACAGCCTGCAAAATAAAGTTATATTGGAGATGAAGCACGATCACGATCATCGAAGAGGAGTTGTAGCAAAGGACAACGACAGGACCCACAATGGTTAACCAGCAGCGAGAGTTAGATATAGAGCCTCTCTATAGTATAAAGTACTAGATAAAGACCCATATGTCGTGGAAGATCCTTAAGCAACGACACTATCGCCCTATGTAATATATGCATCCGACAATATGAAAGATTGGTGTACACACCGCTTGTGAAAGACAGCGGGTAAGGTAAATCTGTAAAGGCCGATTGTATGACTATGCAAAAAGGAGAGGAACGATAGGAATGGGTTGGTTGCAAAGTGTGTGTCGGCGAACTCAATCATATCGTAAGTCCCCTTGTTCTTTTAATATCTGCCGGCGATCTCAGCCATGTTTTAAAGCGTTTTATTCTTTTTTTAATAAATATTTTGTTGATTAACTTAATTTGCCTTATTCTTACATTTTTATCTGAATTATTAAACATGCCTTGCGTGTATGTTTATTAAAGTTTATTAAAGTTCTACCGATGGTTTTCGTTGGTTTTTCTCAGTTGGGAAATCGCTGTAGTAGTTCACTGAGGATCATTTTAAAATCTTTAACTTACCGCTTTTTTGTTTTTTTACCGCTTTTATATCGGGTTTTCCAATAACGACTTGTCAACTTTTTTTAAATAAAAGGCAAACCAGTTGAGATATTTCAAAAACTTCATTATTGGCATGAAGTACAATCAAAACATTTATGAATGGAACTCGAATTCGTTCATATGGCCACCGCGGGCACGTTTGCAGCGGTCGATTCGTTGAACCCAATTTTGAACGACTCGGCCACACATTTCGGCCGAAACGGCCGCTATTTCGCGTTCAATGTTCGCTCTGAACTCTTTCAACGTCGTCAGCTTGTTGGCATAAACCAATGACTTAACGCAGCCCCACAAAAAATAGTCAAGCGTCGTTAAATTGCACGAACGAGGTGGCCAATCGACTGGCCCATATCTTGGAATAACACCCTCACCATACTTACTCTTCGAAAAATCGATTGTAGCGTGTGCTGTGTGGCTTGTTTCACCATACTGTTGAAACCACATGTCATCCAAGTCCATATCTTCCAATTCGGGCCAAAAACAATGGGTGATCATGGTGCGATAACGCGCCTTTCACAGTAACGTGACGATCGTTATCGTCGACGAAAATATATGGCCCAATAAAGCCAGCGGCATGCAAACCGCACCAAACAGTTATTTTTTGTGGATGAAGTGGTGATTCATGAAGCTCATGTGGGTTTTCACCCGACCAATAACGCATATTTTGCCTATTGACGAACCCATTGAGCCAAAAATGAGCTTCGTCACTGAAGATGATTTTGCGATGAAATTCATCATTTTGGCGCATCTTCTCCAGAACCCAATCGGACAATGTACGTCGCTTCAAATGGTCCATCTGCTTCAATTCTTGAGTCAGCTTGTCCTTGTATGTTATACGCCAGAATGGTGTCTGAACGATGCCCAATTCTTGACGTCTAAACGGCAGCGATATTTTCGACGCTTCGACCAACCCGTTGTCTCACCGACACGGCAACATCACACAACGAATATGTAGACTCAAATTTTTGCACTAAAGTTGTTATTGCCTGTCTACTTGAGCGAGAATTACGACCGAAAATTGGAGTTAACGCTCTTAAAATTGCAGTCACCGACTCCGAAAATCTGTAGAAAATTTTTATAATTTGCAGACGTTGCTCGTTAGTGTACTTTACCATGATGAAAATGTTGAGTTATTGAATAAATTGACAGTAAAGGTTTTATGATTAGTGAAAGAGTGCGTTCACAAATTAAATTCAAAGTTGTCAAGTTCCTATTGGAAAACCTTTTATATTGCAAAATTATATGAAACAAGGTCAAATTAATTTACTTAATGTATCATATAAACTGAAATTACCGCAGAAATTGAAAAAAGTTAATTCAGTAATGGACAAATTAAAGAAAAGCTTTAGAATAATGAAATGTTGGTTGCAATATTTTTTAAGTACTGCAGTTTGTCTGTATCTTATTGTTACATTTTACGCTTGATTTTTTTAAAATTGGACCTTCACCACCACTAATTTTTTGCATTGTGGTTTTCACTATAATCATTTCCTTTGCCAAATGTTTTATAATTTCATACAAACCAGAATTTTTTTTGCCAATTATACACTTGAGCCGGCGGTGCCAAGCTTCGACAGAATTTTGTGTTCGTGGGAAATTATGTTTTACAGAATCAGCAACTGACCAAAATTCAGGTTCATACTTTATCATATTTCTGGTAACATAATTTTTTTTTAACCATGAACATACAATAATTGCTTAAAAATGCTGTCCTCGAAACTTCTACTTAGTCTCAAACAATAAGCTGGTATTTCCTCGAAGGGTACTTGCTTTCCATACTTGCTTGAAAATCCTTCTTTTTGCACTCTTCTCCAAATAATTTGTCCAAAATGGAACAAACAACCTTTAAATTGGGCAGATGGAAAATAGGACTTTGCTGCACAAAGAATGGTTTTTTCAAAATCTGAAATAATCACTTGCGGATTAAAATTAAAATACCTTTCCGCGGCCAAGTAAAATAACTAATAAAAGAATTCAGAGTAGGCCTGCAAAAGTTTTTTTTACTCATAAGACAAAAGACCAGAGGCACTACCTGTCCACCAATAAGGCCGTGTATGCTAAATAATTGCCGCATAATAGTTGGAACAACATAAAATGTCCCATCCATTAGCCAGCATTGAACTTGTTCTATTGCTTTCAGTGAAGTATTTGTTCCCAAAGAAAAAATTTTTTCATTTCCGAAAAATTTCTCACTTAAAACAAATAGTTCTCCCTCTACAAACTTTAACTCTTCATTAAATTTTGTATTTAATTTAAGTCTGTTGGTTCAATTGTTGTTGTATCTTATCGGCGAGTACGTATCACTTTAATTTTTTGTGCACGTTTTGCTGCCAAATATACGCAACATTCTCGTTGACAACCAACTATAGTTTCCCTTATAATCTGAGATGGACGCAAAGACGTAGAGCTCGCCATTTCTTTTAACCTATTGTTAGCCTTGGTAGTTTGCAGTTTATGTGCGGAATGGTCTTGATTATGATCTAAGGAAGGCAAATGTAGCTCATGTTTTCCATTTGTTTTTTTTTTAGTGACTACACTTTTACACAAATTAACTTTACGTTTTGCACAACACCATCTAATTTTTTTTTATTTTGGAAATGAAAATAATGGTCATATCCATCGACAAATAGTTTTTCTTTACCTTTATTCGATTTCACCACTTGGATTTCCATTATTCCTATACGATGTCTCTTTATCAAAGGAAAATACACGAATGAAGTGACAAGCTATAAATTTTTGTCTTATCAGTCAATCATCTATGCAATAAACGTTAAATTGCGTACACTACTGTCAACTAAAAGCATTATTGGTCTCTGTTGGCATAGACTGAAAATTGTCTCGACTCTTTGAGACTCGAAAAATATGGGTTCTGTGGTGAACATGCAATCAAGAAAAAGTTTTCTAAAATTTTCTAAAAATTTTTTGTGTCGGTCGTACAGTGTTGATGTCTGACAGCTGTCATGTGTGAACTTTAAGGAGTTTTACACGGACGAACAACGCATAGAAATTGTTGAAATGGTGGGATTTTTTCAAAAACGGTTCGAAAATGTCGTAGTTATCCGATTAATCGTAAAATTTCAGGTAATTGGATCAGTTCAAACCCAGTTAGTGAGAGAGTTGACCACAATCTTCTCACCTCGATTCGTTTCAGTTGACACTAAATTTAAAGCCAGTAGACCATACGCAGCGTTGAACGTTCGCAGAATGGATTTTACAGCAATAACAAGTGAATCCATCCATCCACCACGAGGAACTCTTTGGTGCGTACTTTGGGCTAGCGGACTGATTGAACTATTCTTCTTCGATAATGCGACTGGCAATCTGGCAATCAATCAACGTCATTCATTATAGTGATACGATAAACAACTTCTTCAGGCCTCAAATTGCTGAAATGGGTCTCGAAGACATATGTTTTTACAACAGGGCAACTCGCCACACAGCGATTGAAACAATTGAACATAATTATTCGTTGAATTTTAGATTTGAGATTTTATATTGGATTTCTTTGTTCAAGTTTTTTGAAATCAAAAGTGTATACCAGTAAGCCAAGAACAATATTTCTGAAGTGAAAGACGAGACTATGCCAAAATGTTCCATCGTTCACAACTCAGTCATTTATTAGATATTGTGTTCCCTACAGAGTTTTCCAATAAATACTTCGTTTTTCTCAATATACAAAATATGCGGTCTGAACGGGACAACATTTTTCATGATACATCGGCAATGTAAAACCTGGCGGGGATAATATTTGTAGCTACGTCTCTTAAGATGCTTAATTCATTTGATGCTAACGCAATCTTCAGACAAGGAAGGTGACAAAAATTTGTTTTCAATTAACGTTTTCTATAAGGTTGTCAGAAAAGCTCTAATGTAATTTTCGAACCGAACAGATGGCGTTGGTTTATTTTTTAAAATAATAGATTAAGTGCGTCAATATTTTTGCTATGCTATTTGGCAGCTAATACTTAGGCTTCAACCGTTTTCTGTACTCTCCTATGCGAGATAGTGTTAGAAAATTTTCTTGAAGCAGTCGATTAATTATATTTTCACTTCAGCTAGATGTTATTCACACTTTCATGTGGTAAAATATGCATCATATGATGTTGAACTATATGGTACACATACGCTCCTAAAGATAGATCCTTGAAATGTTAACCCCAAAAAACACCCTTAAGTACCCATAAAGAGTAGGAAATCCTTGCATTCGTTTTCCCACAGATAGATACACCAAAAAAGCCCCTTCGAAGCGTGTTCTTCCGAAATTTATGTCCTCGATTTGTGTGGCTCTTGAGCAGATAATTTCTTTGATATTGAAGACTAGCAGGAGAATACTCATATCTTATTTTTCCCTTTCTCTCTCTTTCTTTATTCCAATTTTGCAGAACTGAAGGCGACGATCACGGGCCCAACTGATTTATACGTGAAGACTGGCAGTGATATTAATCTCGCATGTAAGATCCTTCAGGGGCCACACGAGCTGGGGAACATATTTTGGTACAAGGGTAAGTTGACTTCTATGCCATTTCCATCAACATCCATAAGCAAGAGCCCCACCTTACGGTTTTACCACCCATTATCCTCTGCATCGTCGACATCTCATTATAGAGCTCCTTCCCATGGAGGTATGAGCTTTGGTGAGCTGTGACTTATTGTTGCGCACTTTGCTATTACGATACTTGCGGGTGGTAAGATGGATGGCTCACGGTTTCGCTGGAGTGGTGGCAGTTGAGTTTTCAATTTTAAATTTAAACATCATTTTGTGTATTTTGCAGGCAATGAAATTATTGACATGACAACGAATCATAATGAAATTGACAGCGTAAATCGGATAAGTGTGGAGAATGATTGGACGGAGGGCTTGACATCGAGGTGAGTTAAATGATGATATAATTTAAGTTATTAGATTGGCATTTAGATAACATGGAGAGCTACAGTGGGTGTTGTATTTCTTTTTATTTTCGCTCTGGATTTATTGGCCTTTTCTTTTTGACATATTTTTTTTGGAAAAGCAGGGTTCTACATATATTGTATTCAAAAAATCTCCGAAGAGAGAAAAGAAGAGTAAGGTATTATGAATAACAATACTTTATACCTTATAGCATCACGTTATTTTCTGCCTTGTTGCTCTGACTTTAAGTAAGCTAATGGTTTTTCGAAACTAAATTCTTCAAATAATATGCAAATCCAAACTTCTTGATATTGAAAGCGACTTTTTAGGCATCACATAAGTGTATATGTGTATCGTAGAATAGTCTTCCTTTAACATTTGGACGAAAAAGACTCGGATCGCCTTTGTTGTTGTTTTTCGCAACATGAAGTGCTTTGTCACAGGAGATTTTGTGGGTTGCATGACTATGATAACACTTCTGTACTCGACTGTTTCTTAATTCGGATTCTGGGAAAATTATTGTAAAATGGAATAGAATAGAATGATTTTTATTTTCCAACTTCAACTTGGCAACTAATAAAACTATAGTAGAATATTTTTATTGTGTAGCAGAAAGATTTTTTTTTTTATAAATTAATGGGACCCATTGATGCACTATTTGTTCGCGATAGAGTAAGAAATTTTTGCAAAATTTGTGTAGCTTCTTGGTACCTAATTTTTGAGTAGTAAAATGACCTCAGCCGATAACAGAAATTTCACTTTGAAGATTTGTTTTCTAGTTTCTTTGAAAACCGATTATCATCAAATGATGTGGAAGATATCTTTTCACTCATGCAAGTTGCACAGGTATCACATTTTTATGGTGTGTAATCGAGTCTTAAAAGTTCACATCTTACCACTACGAGTACCTATAAGTGGTACATTTATCTTGAAAGTAGTTCTTTTCAAACAAGTTGTGATTTAGATTTCTACAAACCATTTCATGAAATGATCCGCAAGCTTGTTCAACGAAGGACAATCTATCGCTTTCATCTTTACTAGCTAACATCTGATGCATCTGTGTCTTCCAATTTATTTGTCTTGAGAATTGCATTGAAATGTATTCCTGAAACTACGCCCATACCTAAGTAATGCATCCGAGGCAGTGTTGTCACATACTCTAATGTGAACGCATTGAATATACCTTTAATACAATGGATTCCGAACAACGGACCAGAATTAGTTGTGAATTCACAAAAATGCAGTGTGGATCAGTAGTTCGATAGCGCTCAATTTATAGAGCAGGCGTTGGGAACTCTACAAAATGACCTTGGCGGATGATCGCATAAGTGATATCAAAGCATTTAGCCTTTCTACACTAAAGCTCACAGCTTAAATTTGTTTGTACACAGCGTGAACAAAGTAAAGAAAGACAGATATCGATGCACTTTGGTCTTAAATGTTTTCAAGTTATAAAGACTAGGACATAAAGAGCTTGACAGGACATTCCTGTCCTTTTGAGGCTAAGAAACGAAAGTGGGCTTGAGGGTATATTGATGAGCATTCATAACGAGAAGGGTATTATGGTTAAAGGTTTGAAGGACCGGAATGCTACTAGCAATTCCGATAGGGCACTGGTAGTGAAAAAAATTATAGAACCAGGTGAGATAGAAGGCATTATTCTAGTATTTAATGGCATCAATAGACTGAGCGATATTGGTATCACTATGTGCAGTCACTATGAGAGATACTAAAGAAAAACCTAACCAGGTCTGAGAATTGTGCTCCAATTTCGCATGAGGAAACTAAGGTATATCGCAGGATTTTTGGCGATTACATCAAATATATGGTCATTCTAACGTTCATTGAAATTGCAAGTGCCATTCATAAATAAATTTGGGTATATATTTTAATTCGTAAGAATTTTTTTTTCAAAATTTGAACGTTTATTTAAGAAAAACATGTACAATAGTGCTATTCAATGTATTACCCATCTGAAGTTATGACTTTTTCCCATCTTTCTGGCAATTTGTGGATCCTATCCAAAACAAAACTGCGCTGTCTTGGCAGCCAATAATGAATCAAGCCAATTTTTGATATTTTGCTCTGATGTGAACCGTATTTCAGTAAGGACGTTCTGCATCGACCGGAACAAATGGTAGTCAGAAGCGGCAAGGTCTGAGCTTTAGGGTGGGTGAGGTAAGACTTCCCATCCACTGTTTTTCAAATATTTTTTAACCGGAATAGCAACGTGGGGCGGAGCGTTGTCATGATGTAAAATTATTGCCTCGTGTCTGGTCGCATACTTACTTTTCAATAAATCGGTTGTAGCGTGTGCTGTGTGGCTTGTGGCATCATCCTGTTGAAACCACATGTCGTCCAAGTCCATATCTTCCAATTCGGGCCAAAAATAATCGGTGATCATGGCGCGATAAGGCTGACCATTCACAGTAACGTTACGATCGTTATCGTCGACGAAAAAATATGGCCCAATAAGGCCGCCGGCATGCAAACCGCACCAAACAGTTATTTTTTTGTGGATGAAGTGATGATTCATGAAGCACATGTGGGTTTTCACCCGACCAATAACGCATATTTTGCTTATTGACAAACCCATTGAGCCAAAAATGAGCTTCGTAACTGAAGATGATTTTGGGATGAAATTCATCATCTTGGCGCATCGTCTCCAGAACTCAATCGGAGAACGTAGCTCGTTAGTGTGCTTTACCATGATGAAAATGTTGAGTTTACTGAATAAATTGACAGTGACAGTTTAATGATTAGTGAAAGAGTGCGTTCACAAAGTTGTCAAGTCCCTATTGGAAAACCCTATAGCAGAATAGAATAGTAGAATTTACAACGATAGAAAACCCATCTGGCCCAAGTTCAAAATAACCGAACCTTATTGGAATAAGTTGGTGCACTACACATTTATACGAACATGTTCTGAACATGCCATAAAATTTCATTTAGAAGATAGAAGTTGAGACTGAGATTATATTTTTTTCTCAAAAGAAAGGCGGCTAAAGTTGTTCTAGAAAATGAATTCAAAAGTATTTATTTCAACTCTGACATTGAGAAGTTGCATAGTTCAATAAGTGAAAAATTGAAACCTGCAGCAAAAGAAAGTCAGACTCACTTTTAGTGAATTACCAACACATTATACATCTCTGTAACCTGCCAGAATTGGCTGGAATGAGCACAATTTACAAATAAAGTTGTTAGAATGACAGCGATTTGCACGTAAAGTTTACTATTTGTGTGAAATGTGGATGACTAGATGACAATTGACACGCATTCACAACCAGAGTCACCCGATAAGAAACGATAGTGGAAAGTGGGTTTTGAATCTCCAATAGGTGGAAAGCTAGCCATCTGTGTAAATTCAACAACGGACATGGCGGCACACGAATTATTACTGAATAAATCCAAACCATATCCAAATATCCAAACCTATTATTGATGTATCTGCTATCTACATGCGAAGTCTGTGGAAATTGTTTATTTTACAAGCGGCGTACTTTACGTTCTTAGTGTCACTGTGTCACTGTCAAAAAAATTGCCTTGTTAATTTTGTGTTGTCTACATTTAGGAGCATTTAATCTACCATATATCTAATAATTGTGACAATATAGTTTAAATAATTTCGATTGTGATTTCGATTTGACATTTTATGGTATATAATTGTGAATTGGTATTATTTGTTAGTTGGCTTTTTTTCTTTTTTAAAGCATCTTTGTTGCTGTTTATCTCTTTAAGCATTTAAGAATAAAACGTTTTAGAGATGTGCCTCCATCGGGAGTGAGTTAAAGACGAACGCACACAGCACGAGCAGTGAATATATGTAATTCTGGGAAGAGGATTCTGTGATTCTGAGATTCTGCGACACTTCTTCGGATTCACTGTTTGTTCCTCTGTGTATTTTCTACAAAAAAAAAAAAACCCAAGGAAGAATAGAAAAGCAGTGCCAATGCCGTGATAGTAGATTATTTGAGTCTACGGAATGTTACTTTTGGTGGAGTTTCCTCTCTCACTTTACGGTTTCAAAATGGAACACTCGCAATCTGGTCTATCTTATAGCTTAATAAAAGCCCACCACATGTATTCGTTTTTCTTGCTTCAATTCACTTCTTTTCAGTCTCTTTTCGGCCTTCTTTTGTACTTTTTGCTCTTTCAATTGAATGTGTTTACCACTTGATTTCTTTTTTTATAAATTTTCGGGCAAATATTCTTTGCCGTAACATGCACGGAGTAGGTAATTGCTGATTTGGTATCCAAAGAACTAGGAGACCTCGCTGTCCGAAGCAAATCATTAGAAGAGAGAGATAAAATAAAACCGATAATAACAAAGACGGACACATGGAAAACACGGACAGACGGTGGTTTTGATGAAAAGAACCTTATTCTTACGATTTTTCACTGCTTACCGCTTTTATCTTTTTAATTTTCACATGCCCTATTTATCCACACGTTCAGTGTACACGGAGTGGGAAACACAACGCGCGATATGTGAGCGATAAGGTGAGCGATGACAGAGACTTGGTAAAAAAATAGAAAAAAATTTGATAAATTCGATTTACCTTTGTTCCGGCTGGTAGCCTCAAGTTTAATGCAGAAATGGTGGCAATTTTTTGGATCGTAGACACAAAATCAGAGTTTAAACGCCTGAGATAGAGTCGAATGGTACACACGCATTTTTGGGGAAGCAATGGGACCCATTCTTTGTGCCATCCCGTTTTCGTTTATATTGTGTTAAGAACTACTCTATTTTGAAAACGCAAGTCATTCATTCTAAACACTTTCAAGATATAATCCACTTGCAGTTTTCAAGTCTATGTGTAGAGTGAAGACAGACCTGTTTCGATCATTATTATTTAACTAGATATGTTGGGGGGTAGATGGAATGCTTTTCTAATATAGGGTCTTCCAACAGCGACTTGACAACTTTGAATTTAATTCGTGAACGCACTCTTTCATTAATCATCAAACTGTCACTGTCAATTTATTCACTAAGCTCAACATTTTCATCATGGTAAAATACACAAACGAGCTACGTTCTCCGATTGGGTTCTGGAGAAGATGCGCCAAGATGATGAATTTCATCGCAAAATCATCTTCAGTGACGAAGCTCATTTTTGGCTCAATGGGTTTGTCAATAAGTAAAATATGCGTTATTGGTCGGGTGAAAACCCACATGTACTTCATGAATCACCACTTCATCCAGAAAAAATAACTTTTTGGTAAGGTTTGCATGCCGGCGGCGTTATTGGGCCATATTTTTTCGTCGACGATAACGATCGTCGCGTTACTGTGAATGGTCAGAGTTATCGCGCCATGATCACCGATTATTTTTGGCCCCAATTGGACGTCTTGGACGACATGTAGTTTCAACAGGATGGTGCCACAAGCCACACAGCACACGCTACAATCGATTTATTGAAGAGTAAATATGGTGAGCGTGTTGTCTCAAGACATGGGCCAGTCGATTGGCCGCCTCGTTCGTGCAATTTAACGCCGCTTGACTATCTTCTGTGGGGCTACGTTAAGTCATTGGTTTATGCCAACAGGCCGACGACGTTGGAAGAGCTCAGAGCCAACATTGAACGCGAAATAGCGGCCGTTTCGGCCGAAATGTGTGGCCGAGTCGTTGAAAATTGGGTCCAACGAATCGACCGCTACAAACGTACCGCGGTGGCCATATGATCGAAGTCGAGTTACATTAATGAATGCTTGATTGTACTTCAAGCCTATAATAAAGTTTTTGAAATATCTCAAATGGTTTGTTTTTATTTAAAAAAAAATTGTCAAGTCGTTATTAGAAAACCAAAGCAAAGTAGCTTTTCTACAGTTTAATATTTTTTAGCTCTTCACATCTCCCACGCAGCAAAAACCATGGTAGACTCTGCAACTCTTACAATTATTTATTGTAATTACAGATGTGAGCAATACTAGGTGGAGTGAAAAGTACTGCAAAAACGGTTATGGTTCCATGAAGTCCGTTCATATTTAGACAGACATGCCAAATTTAAGTGCGATATACTGTATTTAGTTTCGTTTTGACAGATGATTGCTGTTGACGTGTTTGGCATCATGTTGAGTATGGACAAAAACGATCTTCGTTCTCTCATAAAACAATATTTTCTGAGAGGCAAAACGGCGAAGAAAACAAAAGAAAAGTTGGATAAATATTATGGGGCTAATGCTCCGTCAGAATGCACCGCCAAATATTGGTTTCGAGAGTGTAGTGGTGGACGCAACTCCACTACCGATCAAGTCCGCAGTGGCAGGCCCTCCGATGCGGTTACAGAGGACAATGTCAAAAAAATACATCAAATGGTATTGGCTGACCGGAAAGTGAAGATGCGCGAGCTAGCATATGCAATATTCTGCATATGAAAAAGTTACCCTGCCGCTGGGTGCTGCGCATACTCACTCCTGACCAAAAACACGAACGCGACAGCACTTCGAAAGAGTGTTTGGACTTGCTGATGCGGAATTGGGCGGACTTTTGGCATCGATTGGTAACTGTTAATGAAACTTGGATCCACTATTACACACCAGAGAACAGAATGAGTGCCCGGCAATGGACTGAAGCCGGCGCGAGTGCTCCGAAGCGACCGAGGGAGGCTCGATGTGTCGGAAAGGTTATGGCGTCGGTTTTCTGGGATTGTCATAGCATACTCTTCGTGAACTACCTCGAAAAAGGAAAAACCATCAACAGCGAGTATTACTGTGCATTATTGGAGCGATTGAAGGCCGAAATCACTGCAAAACGGCCTCAAATGAAGCGAAAAAAAATTTTGTTTTTGCAAGACAATGTACCGGCGCACAAGAGCATCGCAACCATGGCTAAAATTAATGACTTACATCTCCAATTGCTGTCGCATCCACCGTATTCACCCAATTTGGCTTCCTCGGATTATTGTCTCTTCCCAAACCTCAAAAGATGGCTCATCAATAAAAAATTCAGCTTACGCGAATAAATCATCGACGCCACGGAGGAGTATTTTGCAAATATTATTGAAAAATTTGTTCCAGGCTGTGTTAATGGCTCGTCAAGTCAAGGTAATCTAGCCAGAATCGCTTTTATGCTCTCTATATTCTCGTAAAATGCGAACAGAGTATTACTCAGGACATGGCTCTTCCTTACTACCGATATCGTCTTGAACCATGGTGACATTTCCGCGCTATTCTATACACATAACTTGGTTCCCTCGAACGGGCATTGTAACATAGAACCCTTTCAAATTTCCTCGATAAACCAATGCAATAAAACTTGTACATGAGTGCCTTATGAAAAGCGGCCCAAAAGTCAACAAAGAAGACATAAAACTTTTTAATAGCTAAGATAAAAGTCTCCGCTATGCACCTTAAAACAAATATATGGTCAATCGTAGAATATCCAACTTTGAACCCCGTTTGATGTTCTTTAAGCAGTTTGTTTTCCTTGATCCATGTCGATAGACGACACTGTATTTTAGTTGTAAACGTTTTATATGAGGCACTTAAGAATGAAATGCAGGATCTGTATGAAACGTTTTTATTAAAGGATAAAACTAGTTCATCACACTTCTTATTGTTTTCATACTTATAACTTTCAATAGGTATACCATCTGATCCAGGAGCCAAGTGTTTGTGTAACTTCTTTAACTGCTGTCTGTCTAAGATAACAATTTCGAATCCTGGGACCGCATACTGGGAAGCGTACTTGCTGGGAGTTGTGTTAAAAAAGGTGTTAAAATGTTGCGATAGTAAAGAAATTTTGTATATGGCACCTAATGTTTCGCACAATACGAAAGTTAGAAATCGTCTTGAAGGGTTGGGGTCTTTTTTATTCCAAAGTTGTATTATGTGGTGACATTAATCTTGATATTCTAAGGGAGAAAAATAAACAATTTGTTGATACAGTAAATTTGCTGGGCTTTCAATTTGTTAATGATGTCAACCCCACTCATTCTCAACCTGACAAAATATCTTTTTTGATCGATGTTTTTCTTATTTCCCAAATGGAAGTAGTAGCATTATGACCAAATTTCTTTCCCAGGATTATCTTACCATGATATGGTCGTTTTGTTTTCAAGTGTAATGTCTCCTTGTTCGAATGAAACATTCGTTCGATTCCGTAAATTTTCTTCAATTGATGTCGCTATTTTATTTAATGACTGTTATAATCTTGACTGGTCACCAATATATTGCTCGTCAGTTGTAAATGTGCAATCTTCAGGACTAAAAAAAAAAAAAAAAAAAAACGTTGAGAAAATAGAAAATAGAATAATATATCTTGGTTCACCCAACAGATTCAAGAATTGACAAACAAGCCTAATTTATTGTATTTAAGGTGAGGTAAATACAAATTTCCATTCAAGTATGACTAATTCCGACCAATCCGCAATGATTTTATCTCTTTGATTTGGAAAAACAAAACTAAGTATTAGCATGCCAAATCGGCATAACCAAAAGTGATTCCGACAACGTTAATAGTGACAATATGAAAATGTGAAAATACTGGAAAATACATCAACTTTCAAATTGTATCAGTAGTTTTAATATGTCTGCCTTTGGCGCAAATAATAGCCTTGAGACGGCCGAAGAAAGCATCGTACGCTGCACGCAAGTGGCTCTGTGGTATTTTGGCCCATTCTCGGCGAAGTGTTTGTTTTAGGTGGTCCATACTTTGGTATTTTTTAGTGCCTACCTTCGCCTTCAAAATACCCCAGACAGAGAAATCCAACGGACTTGCATCTGAAGAATTTGCAATCCATTGTGTCGAAGAAGTGAAGTGTGGAACATTGTTTTTTAACCAATCTTGGTTGACGCGCACTTTGTGAAACGGTGCCGAGTCTTGTTGAAATGTCCACGATCTCCGACCGAAATGATTGTTTGCCCAAGGCTTCAATACTGCCTCTAAGACAATTTCACGGTATACGTCCACATTAATTTTGACGCCACGGTCCAAAAATACTAGCGGAGAACGACCATCGGCGGTTATGGCGGGCCAAACCATCACCATCGCTGCTGCCTGCTTTCTGGTGGTCACCCGAAGGTGTAAGTTTTAGAAGGACCTCTCTGGCAAGTAAGCTCGTTCATTTTGTTTGTTGACATATTGCTCGATATAAAATGGCGACTCATCGGAAAAAACCAAATTCGGCAACTCACCACTTTCGTGCAAGCGTAGCAACTCCTTCGCTCTTTCGACTCTAACTTTTTTCTGTTGAGGTGTAAGATCGTGTGCTTTTTGAAACTTCAATGGCTTCAGCCCAAGCTCATTTTTCAGTATGTGTTGTATCCGTTCCAACGATATGTTGGGCTCTCGAGTCATTTTTCTTCCACTTCGACGCAGATTTCGCTCAATTTGAGCCTTCACTTTCCGAACTATTTCTGTCGAGTTTTGCAACCCTGCCAGTATCACAGTAACGAGCTATGGTTCGAGACACAAATGATTTATTCACGTTGATGTTCTGGAGGGCTCCAACGACAGCTACTTGTGGTTTTCCAGCCAAATATATGTAAAGCAATCACACTATCACGTTTGAATTCCATCGCGGATAAAATTTGTTCAACACAACTGAGACGCAATTCGTTTAAAAGGCTTGCAAATAATAAAATTATCTGTCATGTGTCAAAATTTGAGCTCACAGTAGTGAACGGTTTGGAAATTATAGCAGTCTGAAGTTGGTTGCAGTTCGAGTCAGGCAGGGTGTAAAACTAACAATAGCTATCAATAAAATAAAATGCTAAATTGACTCAGAGTCACCTACGACACCTCTTGATAGAACCAAACTTACTAACTACAAATGAAAACGTTTTCGAATAAATAGGACTTTCCAATAGGGACTTGACAACTTTGAATTAAATTTGTGAACGCACTCTTCCATCAAACTGTCACTGTCAATTTATTCAGTAAACTCAACATTTTCATCGCAAAATCATCTTCAGTGACGAAGCTCATTTTTGGATCAATGGGTTCGTCAATAAGCAAAATATGCGTTATTGGTCGGGTGAAAACTCACATGTGCTTCATGAATCACCACTTCATCTACAAAAAATAATTGTTTGGTACGGTTTGCATGCCTGTGGCGTTATTGGGCCATATTTTTTCGTCGACGATAACGATCGTCACGTTATTGACTATTCTCTGTGGGGCTACGTTAAGTCATTGGTTTATGCCAATACGCCGACGACGTTGGAAGAGCTCAGAGCCAACATTGAACGCGAAATAGCGGCCGTTTCGGCCGAAATTTGTGGCCAAGTCGTTAAAAATTGGATCTAACGAATCGACCGTTGCAAACATGCCCGCGGTGGCCATATGAACGAATTCGAGTTCCATTCATAAATGTTTTGATTGTACGTCAAGCCATTAATAAAGTTTTTGAAATATCTCAGATGGTTGGCCTTTTATTTAAAAAAAAGTTATCAAGTCGTTGTTAGAAAACCCTATATTTTCCCCACTGTACTTTAGATAGTAAATTTTGCATTCTTCTCTGTAGTCCTCTGTAGCCACAACTTCTTTAAAGCACTCAATAGTTCTAATGTCTACGCATAAGCGTACGCGAATGATGTAGCTGTGCTGTCTGTCGAATCGTGTCGTGCGACTATCTGCTCCAAAGCGCAGGCAGCTCTAAACGTGATCGACCACTCGTGCACTAGTAATGGGCTTTCAGTCAATCCTCTCAAAAGTGAGAGGTTGTTTTCTTTACGAAAAGGAGTAAGTTGACTGGTCTGACCCATCTGGTGCTTAAAGGCATCACCATTAAATTCTCCAAAAAAGCTAAATATTGTATTAGGGTGCTATCCTGGATTACAAACTTCTCTTGAATAAACATGTTATGACGAAAGCATCTAAGGCACTGTCGGCCTTCTGGCGGTGTAGAAGAGCTATCGGCAAGACATGAGGTTTGTCACCGAAAAGGGCCCTTTATGTTTATGATGAGGCAAATATATTCTATGAGTCGGTTGTCTGATGGAATAAGCTTTCGCGAAAATACGTAATTGCTTCTTTCAACAAAAAAGAACGGTTTGTCTCGGTTGCATGGGGGCTTTGCCTAGCACTCCTGGCTCCGCTCTAGACGTATTGATGAATCTCCTTTCCCTTAATATTCATATCATGGGCTGCACCCTCAAAGCACCCTCAAACTACTCCAGGGCTGGCTTCGGCCAGAATATGAGCCAAGAAAGGAATGCAGTCAGGTCCTTACGGACGGTCACCAAAACAATTACAGAATGTGGCGCACAGGCCTCTTCAAATGCGCACACTACTTATCCAACACAACATATTGTTTTATGATAAAAAGGAGGGTATTCATAAGTCCAATATGGTCGCCTAGTCTGGAAATTATTTACATAGCAAGCCTACATACAATCGCTAAGGATGAGTACTGACTTGGCAAAAGTTTCGAAGCTATAAAGCTTGTTTTGTTAGAGAACACAAAGAAATTGGTGGATTTTTCTACTGTCACAGAAGGTTTATTCCAACAAGCGGAATAATGCTTACCAAAATAATTTGGCATGATTACGGTAGTCAGTACGTGAAGGCGTGTGTAAAAGGGCAGCCACTCCACATACCAAAGGGCTTGCTAACGCACTCTTTGCTTGGAGTTATGACATTCATACATTCATATGTAGACGTCCTTAAATTTGGGCTTTTCTTTTCACGTGAAGGAGGAAGGTTACTAGGCCGATACTAGACCATTGTTTGTTTATACGACGAAGTTTATCTTGTTCAAGCTATCTTGGTTAGTAAAGTTTTTTTTTTTCAGCTTTTGAATACCCTTTTACTGGCTTTTTTTCCAGGGCGCGGGCGGGTGGTGTAGTAGTTTGAAACTCAGGTGTATTAGGTTTCGATTATTTTGCCAGAGGTGGTTGTCAAACTGAACGGGACGAGCTGGTACGTCCTCCTCAACCAGTGGGTCTTAAGTACGTGCTAGTCGTTAGTTCGTTACGCTTAGGCCAGCCAGCAACCACCCCAACATTAGTGTTATGCCTTCATGTCAGAGTTGAAGCCGACGGGATTTTCGTATAACTACGCACAAATTTTATGAAAAGACTTTTTTCATAGAATTGCCTGGCACGGGATTCGAACCCGCGACCCTCTGCTTGAGGAGTCTATGCATATACCACTACTCCACGGCCACCCCCAGCTAAATAGATCAGATAAGCGCTGTCAGATTAGTTCGCTTTTTACAATACAAACGCCAAACGCTAGAATAAGGATTCATGTGAATACGCCACTACGTCTTTATTTAAATAGCGATCTTCCTTACCATACAAAATAGTGCCCTTTTGTGGGTGTAATTTGATCACCTGTTGCAATTTCTTTATTTCTTTCCCGAATTGAACAAATTAAAAGTTATTAATTGTTATCGATCGCGAACCACACGAGTGGTGGTTGTATCGGCAATAGTGGACTGCAACGCCAAAAATGAAAACCAAAAAGGGGAAATTTGCAACGGACAGCAGGTTGAGTTCTGCTACTTTCATCTGCTCAGTTCGGGATTTATGGTTAAAAAAATAATGTGGTACAAGGAAGTACCCACTATTAAAAGCAATGTGTCCATAGGAGCCACGCAATCTTTTTTGAAAAAGGAATTGCGAAACCTTAAAAGGATGGAAGAAAAAAAACACACCCAAAGGCGAAAGTCACGTTATAAGAGCGCTTTATTTATAGGAATGTTTATGCGAAAAGGAATTGAGCGGTAAAAAAAAAATTAAAATTAAATCAAGTGGCAGTTAAAACTACCGCAGTGGAAACCGCTTAAGAGTGGGCCGCTATCGTCCGTCTTCCCGAACAGAAAGTTACAGGGGTAAAACTTTTTTTGAAGCCTATCAGGATTTCATTACTCAATCCTGTTCTCTTTTCTTTCCTTTCTTGCAATTTTTTTTTTTTTTTTTGTTTTCCTGTTTAATTTCTCCTTCTATTGGATTTAATATTCTTTCTTTGGTCACTTTGACCTTTTTTCACGTTATAAACATCTGTTTTACGTTGAGGTCAACCAAGAAGTGGCCGCCCTGATTCAACTTATGTCCATTCAGACCCTTGGTCACCCACCCATACCTTCGTGCATTACATCTACTCGGTTAGCGGGCCCAATGTCTGGTGTATTTGTACAGTGCTCCGCTACTTAGCTGGAGCGTGTAACCATGGCTTGGAGCACCGCTAGACCACTTTTTCATACACTGCATTGACTACCCAAATTTTCGGAGAAATTTCCGAAGTGACAAAGAAAGTTCGTTTCATTTGAGACTAAGAAAGGGGAACCAAGTCAGGATCTAGGGATCTCAGGTTAAAACTATCGAAAAGTGTGTTTAACCGTTGCGACGAAGGAAGAAGTAAGCTTCTCTCAAATTAAGTGCACTTATGAAAGGTAGATCCGTGGACTTCAGTGTAGATTTTGGGGGGGGGGGGGAGGCAATATAAGATAGCCTCCCACTCTTTACACTGATTATGCTATGATTCATTGTACAATTTTTTTTTTTTTTTTTGTTTCTGTCTTGTGTTTCGTTTGCTGCTGTGGGGCTATGTAGGTTGCAGAGAGTTGCTAACCGTCCACCTGCCTCTAGGCAACTGGTGCGGTTTATTGATGTTTCATTACACAGAGGGTTCCAGACTGTCCATTTGGCTCTAGGTGTGAAGTTCAATTAATATGACCGTCCGCCATATGTTCAGAGTGTTCCAGGCCGTACTGGTACTGGTTGTCACTTCCGAGGAGCGTAAAGGCAGAAGTCCGGGATTGGAAGAATCCACAGGTGCCTTTCGCAAATACGTTCCTCCAAAGCAACAACGGACACAACAGACAAGGTGGGTCAAAAAGTGAAGTGGTTAGGAGATTTAAGAATGGAGCGGATGCCTTAGCTCTACAGGGTTACTGATTCGAACTGCAACTTTTTAAAATGCTATAATTCTTTCATTTTTTGATAAATTTTATTGTGCCAACTCTTTGTGCCGCTTTGTGAGACGGTGCCGACTCTTGTTGAAATGTCCACGGTCTCCGACAGAGATGATTGTTTGCTCAAGGCTTCATTACTGTCTCTACGACAGTTGCGACATAACCATCGGCGGTTATGGCGGCCCAAACCATCACCAACGATGCTGCCTGCATTCTGGTGGCCGTCCGAAGGTGTAAGTTTTCGAAGGACCTCTCTGATATTTTGTTTGTTGATATATTGTTCGATAACAAATGGCGCTTCATCGGAAAAAACCCGAGCTCATTTTTCAGTAAGTGTTGCATCCGCTCCAATGAAATGTTGAGCTCACGAGAAATTTTTCTTCCACTTCGACGCGGATTTCGCTCAATTCGAGCCTTCACTTTCCGAATCATTTCTGCCGATGCTGCTGTTTTTTTATGACCACCTCGGTATCGAGCTATGGTTCGAGGCGTAAAAGATTTATTCACGTTGAGGTGCTGGAGGGCTCTAACGATAGCTACTTTTGGTTTCCCAGCCAAATATAAAGCAATCACACTATCACGTTTGAATTCCATCGCGGATAAAATTTGTTCAACACAACTGAGACGCAAATCCTTTAAAATGCTTGTAAATAATAAAATTATCTGTCATGTGTCAAAATTTGAGCTCACAGTAATGAACAATTTGGAAATTATAGCAGTCTGAAGTTGGTTGCAGTTCGAGTCAGTCTGTACTTAAGGCTAGAGACTACCCATTAGGGTAGACAAAACAACATTTAGGACAAGGGTATTTCGTGCTAGATCCTTGCAAAACAACCAAAACCTATAGCGCTTTTCTTGCGCTCTTATAACAGGCCCCCCACCTGCTCTGCTGAGTTTTTCCTATAGTTTTTGACCGTCCGTCATACCTAATTATGTTGTCCTTCCGAGATGCTGAGAAGGTGCACCGATGGCTGATGCGCCCATGGCTGTATCATCTCTCAGGATTTTGTAAGATCAACTGTTAAAAGGGGTAAGGTTCGAAGGGGTGAAGCGAATTTTTCAAGGAAAAGAGTCCAGCTTGTTGTGGTAAATTTTACCGCAATGCGTCTCTTCTGTATTTTCTTCACTCCAAATTCTTTTTTGTTCCCAAGCCAATCGACCGAAAGGTGACCCTCATCACTTAACACAATTAATAACGGCTGACTTGCAACTGCTTAAAAGCCCATATTTGGAGATCCCGTCGCAAGGCATGCTCTTGTGCCTATCGTGCCTGCTCTAGCTGGATCATATACGGCTGTATGAAAAGATCTTTTTGCAGAATTTTAGATATAGTAGGTGGATAATTACAAAAGTGTTTTCTACATTTTCCTTTGGACATTAGTACATTAACGTGTTGTTGTCAATACAACAAGCAGTTGGTTAATTATTAAGACCAAACCAATCATGTAATCCTCTGCACGTTTCGCGAATCGAAGATTGATTTTCAAAAGAGGTTTGAATAATAGGGAACCGTTCTTCTGCTATGAATCGATTTATTACGGTTGTCAAGCAAAACTGCACATACAGATCAAAAAATTGTCAAATGACAGCACAGTTTCAAATGTATCCCAATTGGAAGATATATCAAAAAACATATTATTTTCTCACAAGAGTGGTTAAAACTTTTGTAAATGAGAGAGAAACCTGCTCCATGATCTGTGAAATAAGCAATTTATGTCTGTTAAATATTTTTGCTTTAAAATTGGCCACCCCAAATATCATCATATCAAACTTGTTAAGTTTACGATTTACGGGCACTTAAACTAACTTGGTGGACATATTTTTTATTACTTTTTGCTATTAAGTAAGCTCATAAGAATACTTTCAAAGAGTTACGAAAAAGATTTCACTATCTACTGCAGGGAACAGAATCCAAAAATTCACTCCTCTGTGAATTTTCTGAGAATGCATTCGTTTCGTTTCATAAATCCAAATTATCTGAAAAGCTTAGTTTCAACAACTCACCAATTGGATTGAATTAATATCCCTCTCAGAATAATTGAATAAATAGGGATAAATAAATACACACGAATGTACCAACAAAATACAACTAACAAACAATTTCTCATTAATTTTTCAGATTGAAAGCTCGAAGGGCCATGCCCAGTGATACGGGAAACTACACATGTGTTCCGACGATAGCCAAATCAGCTAGCGTTTATGTTCATGTTATAATTGGTAAGTACTTAAGTCCTCTTATGTATGCATTTATAAAAATGTCCGTCCAAACATCTACATGAATATAACATAAAATCGGTGCGGTCGTAAAGATTTTCTTCTCCCTTAGCTGGACAAGAGAAGATTTCATTAATGCCCTTCGAAACTTTTGAACTTACTCGTCGTATTCTCCACATCCTCACCATGCTTTGCATTTCCTACTCTCAATTTCTCAACATCCCGGACAAACAATTTTGGGTATCAGTCATTAACGGAACGAAAGTTGAATTTCATCGATAAATCACTATTTACCTTATGTCCTGCCAATGCTGGAAATCCATAGCGGGGGTGGATGTAGAATCATACCGAACAATTTCAATGGCTATGGAAAATTAACGACCAGAAATAACCAAAGACTTTATATCACTACAACAACTCGTCGTTCGAATGTGACCCTGAGTACGCTAACAATGTTTTGCAGGTTTTATGCACAAGTCATGTCCATAAAAATGCTACATCTCCCACCCCCTTGATGAAAACCAGTAGAACATTGTTTCTTGAAGGTCTTTAAGGTTATGATCTTAATTATTGGTTTGTGGATTTATGTTCTGTAGCAATCTTTGACATGGGATGAGGTTAAATTGATTCACCTAAGACGATAGGTAATATGTACAAGTGGTGGTGATGGCGAATCTACTTTAAATTGGATAAAAAGTTCCTTCCATGTTTAAAATCGAAATTACCTCACAACTAGGGAAGTTTTTGTTACGTACTACATACAAGTACAAGATACAAGTATCTGTATACGACAAAACGTACAGTGATCCGACCATTGTACGAGAAAGACCAATACAAGCCCAGAGGGTACCCACAGGTTAATGGGCGCCAAATAACACTGCCATTAGTCCTTCCATTTACTTTATAGTGTAATCTTCTCCCATGAGCCATGAGAGGAATATGAGTCTGAGTGATATCCATCTAACGGTGACTGAGTGCTGAAAAGCATTAGGGGTAAGTAATTTCGAAAGGGTTTGGCCTCGAGTGCAAAGTGGTATCCATTCTACCCATTTATCTACCTACCTTGTTACAACCTGAATTGTTCTCACCGTGATGCTGCATACGTTCGTAATGGGTTTACAAATTGATAATTATGTTTAGGTGAAAGAGATGGGAAAACCTTAGGGTCCTTGCTTTACCCATAAACGTCCAATTTTGAAACGGGCGGTGATTATCGGAGGTAACCACACAAAAGGATTATACGTGGGAATTGATGGGGTCTAATGAAAATGTATTGTATCTTCTAGATCCTAATCGCGTGGCTAATGAAGTGATTCGGGATGCTTTTTTTCTACTTGGATTTGGTCTTTACAAAAATCCTTATTTTATTTATTTATTTATTTCCTTTTCTCTATTATTTTTTCGGTGAAACTAAATACAAACAGAAAGGGTTATAAGAAAGTGTTAAGGATTCAACAAGAAATGAAGAAATTTGAGTAAAAGTGGACGTTCGATCTAAACCCTTTTGGATATTATGTAGGGAATAATCCGTTTTTGCAGAAAAGTTATCCTTTTTTTGGAAAGGGGATTTATGGACTGAAAAATGCAAAGCAGTTTCCCATAATATTTTGTTAATTGAGCTTTCATCTTTCACTTTTTATTAAGGAAGTATGGTTTTTATTTTCTCTCCTATTACACAAAAAGAAAAAGGTAGATCAATGAACTTTGTAGGAAGACAGGATATGAATTGGTGCGCAATGGCTTTGCAATTTTTTATTTCCTTAGATTTCTGTCATCGGCATCATGATGATGACCAATTAACAGGTAACAGTGATTATCAGTTTTCATCAATACAAACAGAAGAGGTAACATAATTCTCCTCTTCTGATTGAATATAGTCAGCCCACAAATATTCGTATTTGTGTTTGGGAAAAAAGAAAATGTGCTAGTTCCAGAGGCACATTTCTCAATAAAGCATGAAGCTCCAATTTGGCAAACAGCTTCTTTTTACTAAGGCAGCTGCTTACAGTTGCTAAAACTCTTTCTCAGATTTCGAACGCCTTCAAAAATAAGGACATTTTCTTTTGTATTCGAAAGGTATCTGTATAGCGCAGAACCCATCGTCATGAGAACTACGATGACAAAGGGGAGTTTGGTGCTCAAGTACTCATTTTATAATTTATCTTGTCTCTTATTCAGGCTATGACCATAAGTATTCAGAATTACCATTTGCATCCGTGAAAACCCGTTTATCCATCAGGTCGGAGGTATGCTTTCTATGGAAGTTGTTTAGTTCGGTAAGTTAATCCTTTGAAAGCGAAACCTTACTTGACTCACTTGCGTGCCGAAAACTGTTATAGAAACGTCTAATAGTAAAGTCCTTCAGTATTATTTTGACTTTCTTTTCCAGGCAAGCTTCGTTCAAGACGTCTTTATGTTTGACATTTTTTTGAGCGCGCACTCAAGGGGCTAAGGTAGACTTAAAATGTTTGTAGACAGCGCGAGCGACGAAAAGCTAGGTAGGAAAGAAAGAGAGTTACTTACGTACGTTCATTTTAAATATTTGAACGTTATAATAGTCAGAAAATAAAGAGCTCGGCAGGGCATTCCATAAGCGAGATGTATGAACTAAGAACGGATAATGATATTTTAGAGTACGTGCAAAAATGGGCTTGAGGATAAACTGATTGGAATTGATAGCGAGACGGGTGTTACGGTTAAAAGTTTGAAGTCGCAGTTTCAATGGAAATTAAAAATAGCGATGAAGCAAGGTGAGACAGAAGACATTTCGTTGACGTCCCAGGTTTTTAAATAACTGGGTGATATTAGCATCACCTATGAGTCTTATGTACACCCTGACTGACTCGAACTGCAACCAACGTCAGACTGCTATAATTTTCAAACCGTTCATTACTGTGAGCTCAAATTTTGAAACATGACAGATAATTTTATTATTTACAAGCATTTTAAACGATTTGCGTCTCAGTTGTGTTGAAAAATTTTTATCCGCGATGGAATTCAAACGTGATAGTGTAATTCCTTTATATTTGGCTGAAAAACCACAAGTAGCTATCGTTAGAGCCCTCCAGCACCTCAACGTGAATAAATCATTTGTGTCTCGAACCATAGCTCGTTGCAAAAAGCTATGGAGGTGGTCATAAAAAACAGCAACATCGGCAGAAATGGTTCGGAAAGTGAAGGCTCGAATTGAGCGAAATCCGCGTCGAAGTGGAAGAAAAATGGCTCGTGAGTTCGACATATCGTTGGAACGAATGCAACACAACCTTGAGCTTCGCTTGATCTCAAGCCATTGAAGTACCAAAAAGCACACGATCTTACACCGCAACAGAAAAAAGTTAAAGTCGAAAGAGCGAAGGAGTTGCTACGCTTGCACGAAAGTGGTGAATTGCCGAATTTGGTTTTTTTCCGATGAGTCGCCATTTGTTATCGAGCAATATGTCAACAAACAAAATGACCGAGCTTACTTGCCAGAGAGGTCCTTCGAAAATGTACACCTTCGGACGGCCACCACAGAACAGGCAGCATCGTTGGTGATGGTTTGAACCGCCATAACCGCCGATGGTCGCCCTCCGCTCGTATTTTTTTACCGTGGCGTCAAAATTAATGCGATCATATACCGTGAAACTGTCTTAGAGACAGTATTGAAGCCTTGGGCAAACAATCATTTCTCTCGGAGACCGTGGACATTTCAACAAGACTCGGCACCGTCTCACAAAGCGCACGTCAACCAAGATTGGTTAAAAAATAATGTTCCGCACTTCATTTCTTCGACACAATGGATTGCAAATTCTCCGGATGCAAATCCGTTGGATTTCTCTGTCTGGGCTATTTTGAAGGTGAAGCTTGGAAATAAAAAATACAAAAGTTTGGACCACCTCAAACAAGCACTTCGCCGTGAATGGGCCAAAATACCGCAGAGCCACTTGCGTGCAGCGTGCGATGCTTTCTTCGGCCGTCTCGAGGCCATTATTCGCGCCAAAGGTAGACATATTGAAAACTACTGATACAATTTGAAAACTGATGTATTTTTCAACATTTTTTGGGTTGGCACAATAAAATTTATCAAAAAATAAGAAAATTATAGCATTTTAAAAAGTTGCAGTTCAAGTCAGTCACCCTGTAGTAGGCACAGAAAGGTTTTATGAGCACAACCAGATCAGATATGGACGTTATACTCCAATTTTGGGCAGATGAGTCCGGGAACGAATATGAAAACAGAGAGAACTGCCGTCAGCAAAGGAACATATTGAACTAGAAGAAACAGACAAGAGATCAATAAAAAAGATTGAAAAGATTTTCGGAGACAGAATGAAGCTCTGGGGCACAGCAGCATTTATTATGTGGATATCAGACTTAAAATTATTGTTGAATCGAAAGCTCCGAAAAGTAGCTTATAATTCATTGAATGAGAGATTCATCGATCCCAAATCAACGCATTTTCGACAAAAAAGCCTCGTGCCAAAGTTTGCCGAATGCCTTAGACATATCAAGTGTACTATCCTGCGTTCGTCAGCTTCATGCATATTTTGAGTCCACGCCATCATACTACCAGTAAACCTGTTGCTACGAAAACCGTACTGTCGGTCATTGAAAATTGTTCGTGCTTCGAAATATTTCATAAGCTGACAGCACGCATATCTAAATTCCCCCTTCAACTCGCCTTCGTCCTTGGCTTCCGGGGCCTCTGCCCCTATTTTTGATCCCCTTTCGCTACTTAACGTTAAATTGACGCAAAGGAATATACGAGTAGATACCACGGAATGCCGTTATTCGCTACGGGATAAATATATATACGAAATTATACGTCTCTTTCTCGCATATCATTACCATTAATCTGGATCTGTTTGCTTTCAGGGTAAAACCGAAACAAGTCTCATGGTCTCCATCCAACAGAAAGGCCTTCCTACTGATATATATAACTAGTCTCAGGAAACAGAAAACTAGTACCACGCAATATTCAACACACCTCCCCTAAAAGTTGCGGATGAATTCGCTTCTTTCCGCAGCTGTGTATACTCGTACTCTTAAAGAGTTTCTTACCTTTAGCGTAGCCGGGTTGACCAGCACTTGTCTGCATCTCATCGAGACTCACCTACTGCTCCACGCAACAAAGTACCTCTGCTGCTGCCCGCTGCCCGCTGGTTCGGCGTGAGTCTCTCTACCGTCCTTAGGGCTTCACCGACCGAATCCTAGCGTTCTTTTCTGAGAAGAAAATCGCCCGAAGACCTATGTGGGTCTCTTTCCGAGATCTATGGTCGGTGGGCCAATGGTTGATGGGACCATGGCTGCCCTCCACCTCCACCAGAGCTCGGTCTTCCCACTCAAAAGAAAAAGGGAACGAAGGCACCTGAACAAGGATAGAGGGTAAACCTTGTTGCGGGAAAATTTTCCGCAAAGGGACGAACCAGTGCATCCTCAACCAGTGGGTCTAAGTACGCGCTAGTTGTTAGTTCGTTACATTTAGCCCAGTCAGTAACCACTCCAATGTCAGTGTTATGCCTTCATGTCAGAGTTGACGCCGACGTGATTTTCATATAACTACATACATACAATTTCTATGAAAAGACTTTTTCAGAGAATTTCCTCGCATGGAGTCTGCTTGAGGAGTCTATGCATATACCACTACACCACGGCTACCCCTGGTGGTGGCTTATTTAATCGCTATCTGTTAAAATTTGTTTGTATTACAATAACTCTTCCCAATAGGTTCCTAGACGTTATGTGTTGCTACATTCTTCCATCTTGCTATTAAAGCGATTGACCAACTTATTGACCTAAGTGATTTAATCGAAAATATCCTTATCTTTGGTGACTTTAATCTGCCTCTGCAGAAGTGGATTCAATTGGATAATTATTTTTTTTACTGCATCTAATGCTAGTTCATCCATGGAATGTCTATTCATTAATCGCATAATAAACTAATGTAGACCAAGTAGTGGCGTGCCTAACTCCATCGGTAGACACCTAGACCTTATTTTCACTAGCGATCCCATTAACTACAGAGTAAGATTTTGTCAACTATCAACTTTGGACAAATTTCACCCCCTTTCTTTTCTCATTTTTCCATAACTCTCCACCTTTTTCATCCTCTACGATCTCTTCTTATATCTTCCATTAAAATAATTTTCGCAAAATTAATATCTATCTTAGCAAGTCTTCTTTTGATTTTACCAGCCTATCTGTATATGATGCTGTCTCCATTTTTTTAAAGTGAAATATTTGATTTCATTTCTCTTTAGGTTCCCTTTTTCCGCATAAAGCATCATCTACTTCCCTCCCTGGTATAACAGAAGACTTCGCTCTTTACGAAATAAAAGAAACAAATTACGGGTAGTTTTTCTTCGCACCATTTTTTATTCTAACAATCTGGGAATATACCTCCAATTCATCCAGCTCTATAACTGCCTCTTTAACGCTTTCTCAACACAGCGCAGACCAACCTTATGAACGACCATAAGATATTTTATCAATTTGTCAACTGCTAAAGAAAATCGGACTGTTATCTCCTCTCCCTAGAGGGGTTTGATAATATTTCATCGACCGACCCACATAATATCGCCAGCTATTTTGCAATAATCTTTTACAGACAACGTCTTCATACCACAACACGTGGGTGGCCGTGGCTCAAGTAGTAGTGTATTGGCTTCCCAATCAGATGGTTCAATACCAGCCGTGACCGAAAGACTTTTTTTTCAGACAAGATCAAGTACATTTACACAAACATATGTAGAGAAATTTTCTTTCTCTTTCTGTTTTATTTTCCGAAAAACTTAACATATGCTTTGGTATTTTAAGTGTAGTCATACCCACTTAAGTGTTAAGTTCTTTAAAAAAAAAAAAACTTGACCTCATATACATTAAGTGCCATCTCTAATTCTCCATTGACCCCTCTCTCTTTCAATCTCCCCAATATTTCTTAAAAAGTGTGCTTCCAATCTTTGTCTTTCACTTCCAGTTCCCTCACAAAAGGGGAATTTTTTCAAGTTTGGAAGATCAAACGGAATCAAAAAATTAAGTGACTTACTACCGTCCTATTTCTAAGCTTTCTCATTTGTACCTAAAATGTTTGAAAGTATTTTATATGCAGTGTTAAGCTTTCAGTGCAAGTCACTGATATCACCTAGTCAGCTTGGATTTCTGAAAGGTAGATCAACAACTACAAACTTAATTGAATTCGTACCCATTGCGTACGTAATGGCAACAAAAAAGATATTATTGCTAGAGATTTTATTAAGGCCTTCGATATACTACCTCATTAATTGATCCTTTTCAAACTATCTTCCCCCGTTATTACAGTGTCCGTTTTAGGTCAGCCTTCTTAATCTCGGTGTCCCACAAGGCAGCCTTCTAGGTCCTCTCTTTTTCATTTTAACTACAAACGAACTTGAGAGAATTATTATAAACTGCTCCCTATCCATTTACTGAGACGAAAACTATTTCTTCACCCCAAGATTATATTCTCCTTCAGGAAGACCTCGATAGGTTTTGCGCTCGGTGTCTAAAAATTTCTTTGAGTGTAATGTCTCTAAATGTCGATTTATGACTTTGTCATGGTAAATCAAATCAATTTCCTACTCGACTTTATTTCCTTTCGCGACTTTTGAATACTATACGATAGAGAGTTAAACTTCCATTCGCATATTGATGAGATAATCCTTAAATGCAACTCATCGCTTGGTATTATTAAACAAAGGCCAACCTTTATATGAAAAGGTCACTTTACATTACCCTTATCCGGCCCCTTCCCGAATATGCCAGCCAAGTGTGGTCCACCTTCAACGAGTTCATATATCCCGCAACACAGTACACGGGATTTGGCGGAAAAAGTCTAATTTGCAACCAACCACCTATGCACTGTCAAATATTATTTATAAATTCTAGAATAGAACCTACAATAACATCAGAAAGAAAACCTGTAATCCAACGTATGGTTTTTTTTTTCTATAGCTATGGCAAATGTATGATTTGTACATATGTAGCATTAAACAGACTGAGAAAAAACTTCAAAGCTAAGGTGACAACGTATTCCTTAATATTCGTATACCTACCTTATTGTTTGCAATATTGGCAATGAGCCCACTTTTATGACAGTAATCCGACAGGAAGTGCTAGATATCGCTCTTGTCTCAGACAACATCACTCAAATGCTAACGAACTGACATGACAGTCAGGGAATTCACTCTGTCTCTCAAGTGGACTTCAGCACTAGGACTTCTTAGAAACACCTGAAGAAAACTTTTCAACCTTGCAAAAAGCCCAAGACAAGTGACTGACTGGGACTCTCACAAAAAATCCCTCAAAATATATAAAAAAGAACTGAGGAAAGCAAAGCGTCAATCTTGGAGATCATTCTATGACAAGATCTCAGAAACCTCTAAAGCATCGCGGCTAAGAAAAATCCTCTTTAAAAATCCTATGATGCCTAGTTGTTTGAAAAAAAAAAAAAAAAAACAGATGGCTCCTGGATAACCTCAAGTGACTAATCACTCAACTTGCTACTGTTGAGTATCAGCAAAACAGGACTACTGCAGCTGTGAACAAAATTCATGGTCTGATTACAAGAGACAAACTGCTTTGGGCGCTGTATAACTTCAAACCATACAAGTTTGCCGGTCCGGATGGTTTAATAGCGGCCGAACTACAAAGGTCCTCAGGTATCATCTTGCTCACGCTAAAGAATATTATGAGGAGCTGTGTAGAACTGATCCGCATTCCACTGTCATGGAGAGAAGTTAATGTGGTTTTCACTCCCAAGGCCGGAAAATACTCCCATGATATCTCAAAGGACCTCAGACCTATAAGTCTATAATAGTTCCTTCTAAAAACTCTAGAACAACTGATTGATATCCATGTTCGAGCTAAAATTAATAAACCGCTCAACACACCTAATGTAAAGAAAAATCATTGGAAACGGCTCTGCGTTTGCTGACTAGCCACATCGAACGATTCCTACAATACAAAGAGTGTACAATGGTTGCTTTCCTAGACATAGAGGGCACCTTCAAAAACGTCCATACATCCGCTAACACGACGGCGTCATCAAATCTACAGGGAAGCAACTCACTTGGGAAGTTGATCAGAGTTATGCTAAATAGCAGGAAAATCAACTCAAAACTGGGTGGGACGTCTGCTAAAAGTTGTGTTAGCAAAGGTATGCCGCAAGGTGGTGTCCATTCGCCCCTTCTTTGAAACTTAGTGGTAAATGAACTGCTAATAGTGGAAGGGAGAAGGGTGATTGCCTATGTGGACGACGTTGCTATAGCCGTTTCAGGGAAGGATTTCAATACCATCAAAGAACTCCTTTAGCTAAATCTAAGCAGATTAACCCGTTGGGCGGATTGCTGTGGATTGGGAGTTAACTATCACAAAACTGATCTTGTACTCATTTCCAGGAAATATAAAATTCCAACCATAGACACTCCCTCATTAAACGGTACCAGTTTAGTGTTTTCCGATACAGCAAAATACCTGGGTCTCATTTTTGATAGGAAACTAAACTGGAAACCTAACATTCAAGAAAGAGTTAAGAAAGCTACAGTAGATTTATTCTCTTGCAATAAATTCATTGGAAACAAATTTGGCCTCCAACCTCGAATAACCCACTAACTACACATCTCGGTCATAAAACCGATACTCACTTACGGTGTTGTCGTCTGGTGAACGGCCAGAGACATTAGCCGAATCCAAGGAACAGCATGTCTATGCATAAACGGAGCTCTACATTCGACTCCCTCCGCGGCGCTATACATTCTGTTTCACTTGACACCCATCGACATCTTCAGCTGCGATTGCAGCTATTCGCCTCAAAGTGGTTACACAGCGGCCACGCTAATATTCTTAATGTATTAGGAATCCACTTAGAGAACATCGATTACACAATACTTAAACTTCGGTTTGACAAAGTCTTTCATGCGAGCTTTCACTCTAGATCCTTCTGGGAAATAGATTCTTTCATAAATTTAAGACTCTCCTTCCGTCTTCCAAATCACTGTAGCGTGTTCCAGGCGGAAATTTTGCCGATTAAAGAAGGTCTGTCCTGGCTGAAGAAAAACGTGATATATGCAAAGGATATCCGCATCTTTTCGAATAGTCAGGCCGCTATCAAATCTCTGGACTCGGTCTCACTAGATTCTTAAATCGTCCTTGAATGCGAATCTTCACTTACGAAGAGATGCAAAGCATTTCAACCATCACCTTTGTTGGGTGACGGGCCACAGAGACATTTCAGGGAATTGTAGGACTGACGAACTCGCCAAAATTGGAACCACTCTACCTATTCTACCGGAAAAGGGCAGCATATGTATACCAATCGCTACGTACAAATTATTATTTTAGCTGGATGCTAATAAAAAGACAGACCTTAGATGGACTGGTGGGCCAACATGTCTAGCGATTAAACAGAGCTGGCCAAAGCTGGATCTGAATCGCTCTAAGAGTCTGATTCTTTTAAATTGGAAACATCTCAGCCATTATAGGTGTCATCACTGGACACTGCCTTATAGGCAAGCATACAACGATTTCTGTAGAAGTTGCATGGACGAGGAGAAAGAGGAGACAATCCTCCACCTTCTCTGTACATGTCCAGCTCTCTCCTAGAGAAGAAAACTCCACCTAGGAGCCTTCCTCCTAATTTAAAAAATTCAGACGTTAACAGTCTCTGCACTTCATCGTAAGCTCAAGTTGGTATCCCCGTGGTAACACAACGGGCAAATAGGCCTAAGTGGGTTGGTTTTCCAACTGCCACTCTAACCTTACCTAACCTAGAAATAACGTAGACCTGCAAGTTAAGTTATATTTGCCTACAGTAAAAGACTACTATCAACGTGTACCTAGCACATGGGCTGAAAAGTCAGTGCCGTTTTATAGTAAAACACAAAATTTTTGCAAAATTCAACTTTATCGCCTTCGAGGGCGATACACTAATTGAAACGATTTTTCAATCTTGCAGTACCAGTTTTGAAGTACAATTTCGGTTAAACTTCAAAATAGGCCTCTGTTTCGGCGATTACTTCTTCAACGGTCTTAAATCTCTTTCCGGCGAGCATTCTTTTGACACGGTGCATTTTCTTGATGAAACAGCAATTTCTTTTTCTTCAAATGCGGCCTGTTTTTGCGATTTCGTCCTTCAAACGCTCCAACAACGCAATGTAATAGTCGCTGTTGATAGTCTACCCCTTTTGGAGATAGCCGATGAAAATTATTCCATGTGTATCCCAAAATACGGATGCGAGCCGACTGTTGAGTTTTTGGTCGTTTTGAACGAGGTTCGTCGCCTGCTCGCCACTCAGCTGACTGCCGACTTGACTCTGGTGTGAAGTGATGGAGCAAGGTTTCATCCATTGTCACATACCGACACAAAAATTCGGCTTTATTGCTTTAAGCACTCCTCTGAATCATCAACACGTTGTTGTTTTTGGTAGACTGTGAGCAAACGCGGCACTCACTTTGAACAGAGCTTTCGCATGTCCAAATATTTGTGTATGATATATCCAACACGCTCTTTTGATATCTTCAGAGCCTTAGCTATCTCGATCAACTTCACTTTACGGTCATTCGTAATCATTTTGTGGACTTTTTTGATGTTTTCATTTAAAACAGCCTCTTTTGGACGTCCACTGCGTGCATCATCTTCGGTGCTTGTATGACCACTTTTAAATTTTTCAATCCACTTGCGAATGGTTCGTTCGGCTGTAGCAGAGTCCGTGTAACACTTATCAAGCCATTTCTTAGCATCGGCTGCATTTTTTCCCATCAAAAAGCAATGATAAATCAACACACGAAATTGCTTTGAATCCATTTTTTTTTTTTTTCACAATAACAAAAGTTGCTTCACTCACAATGCTATATCTTGAGAACTAATCGTCCGACAGCTGTCAAATTTAAACACGTATCTTTTGAAGGTTGGTACTAACTGATAATGGTATGGATTTAATAAAAGTGGTGCCCTTTCTTGAAAACGGCATAGACTTTTCAGCCCATTTATTTAATACTAGGTCATGGTTCCTTGAAGTCCGTTCATATTTAGGCAGATATGCCAAATTTCAGTGCTATACTGTCGTTAGTTTTATTTTGACAGCTGATTGTTGTTGACGTGTTTGGCATCATGTTGAGTATGGACAAAAACGATTTTCGTTCTCTCATAAAGCATTAATTTTTGAAAGGCAAAACGGCGAAGAAAACAAATGAAAAGTTGGATAAATATTATGGGGCTAATGCTCCGTCAGATTACACCGTCAAATATTGGTTTCAAGGGTTTCGTGGTGGCCGTGTTGGCTGACCGGAAAGTGAAGGTACGCGAGCTAGCAGATATCTAAAAGATTAGTACTCGTACAATAAAAGAAGCCAGAAAAGAATTGATAAAACGAGAGCTTAAAGGTAAAATTGCAATACAGGTCGATACTGTCTGGAAACACGTCACGAAGATTCTTCGCCAATCCAACTTTGGTTTCTGATATCATAGATCTGGACGAAGACTTAGTTAAAAGGTTTGCTGTTATTCTTGAAGCTATAGCTATACGTAAGCCAGTGAACCCAGCCAAATTTGAAGATTTTTATGCACAGACAGCAAAAAAGTTTTATACCTTTGTATGAGTGGTACAATATGCCACCTACCCTCCACAAAATTCTAATATACGGCAAGGATATAATGGAAAAGTGTATTTTTTCTATGGGCTTATTGTCCGAAGAGGCTCAGAAATCCAGAAACAAAGACTACAAGAAGTATGGAGCTGCCACACACTCCAGGAAATGTAGTCGAGTTGTGACGGACGAAGACCCGTTGATATCACATTTGATACCTTCTTTTAGTAAAAATATTTTTATTTATACATTTTTTTCGGTAGTCCACATTTTTCTTATCTTTTTTCTAAAGGCTACAACATTGTCCTTAATCATGTTCTTTCCATATAGAAACATATACAACTGGGTTAGTAGTAAAAATATGAATTTTCTTGAAGAAACATACTTTTTCCCGCATCTCTACACAAAAATTCCCAGTGTGCGTCGTTTCCCTCGATTTGCCCTTCGAGGGCTACTCTTGGATGACCCCTTTATCTTTTTTCCTTATCGTGAACGCCTTAAACTTCTTAAGCTGAACACGAGTACCCTCGAAAAACGCAGAGACGTAGCTGACATTCTCTTCATTTATCGACTGCTCACTGGTTCTGTGAATTGCGCTTTCCTTTACAATCATATTTCCTTCCTTCAACAGTTTCTTTTTTATATTTCAACCCATCGCATCTCTTATGGTTTCAACAAACCAATCTCCCGCTTGTTCCGTAAGATTAACTCAAACCTAACCTCTTAATTGATTTTAACTTGAGCACTTCTCGTCTTAAACTTGATCTCCTCCACCATTCCCTTATTTCCTAACCCCTAGTTTTTGTTACTTAGGCTTAGTTTGTAAGTTAGCTTAAGCTTGTATTAAGCAAAATAAATAAGAGCGTAAGCCCCAAATAAAATTAAATTTAAATTAAACACTGGTGAGGTATACATAGGGACTTTCAAATTTTTTTTAATATTAAATTTCAAGTGTTCACAAAGTATGCTTCTTGTGAACTTATTAGGCAATGTTGATTGGACTCATTCCACCTTAAGTTTGCTTACTTTAGTGGAGTGCTAATCAGACACCGAATACTGGGACTGCGCCAATATTTTACAGATAAGTTGATAATGCTACTCTCTAAATCGATCCCCCTTCCTTAAATATTTTGACATTAAGTCCGCCTGCTCCAGCTAACTTAATTTTTGTTTAGATATCGCTTACCAGGCCGATTCTTGGTCGGATAGATAAAATTGTTTTTAATCATCGCTCACGCTGTTTAAAAAATTCTGCCTTTTAGTGGAATATATTCGTAGGTCGTGCCCGCCGTTAAACAGTGTGCAGAAATAATGCTTTCAGATTTTCATTATCTTCTATCGTGCTCCAATTTTTCTTTCGGCGTGGTTCTGAGTGGGATTTATGCTCTTGGAATGTTCTTCTGACTTAATTTCGCCAATACCCTTGAACCTTAAAAAAATGCTTCTATATTTCTTTATTTCTTTTCTATATTTCTTCTTTTTTAATAATAGAGCTCGTGAGCAGGTTTCGCCTTGTACGCCCTCTGTCTCACAGCAAGCACTTGCCGGCATTCTTCATTAAACCAGCGGTTTATCGTGCTTGTTATGTGAAACCTAACAAATTCACTAAGGCATATCTGATAGCACAATATTTTTAAGTGATTTTAGGAGACCTAATCAGAAAAAGCTTAGGCAAAAGATGTTAAGTCGAAATAATACGGTGGCAGCACGTTCTATCTTCAAGACGATATTACGTATAGGGTTGTGGTGTGTCAACATGAGACCATGTTCTGGGCATAGAAAAGTTTCAAATTGACATCTAGCAAAATGGAGGTATTTCCTCATTTCATTGAAAATATTTGTACTCCTAAGCATAGCTTAGATTTAATGACTCCAGTAATGCTACTAAAAATTATTTCATTTTTTTCCTTTGAAGAAGTATTTTCAATGATTACTTGAAGAATTGGGAACGGATTAAGATATTTTCAATTATAGTTAATTTTTGATAAGCATTCAACCTTTTATAAAACAACTTGTCACTCCAACTTCATAATCTACAATAGACACTTGAGCATCTCATTAGTTAAAACATCATTCATCTAATAATGATCAAAACAGAATTAAATCAAGAAAGGTACCTACTGAGAGCACATCTCATCATCGTCATGATATCATCTACCAGACCATTGCTTCACAAGCGTACATTTATATTAAAAGACCTCTTTGTGGCACATCGTAAAGTAAACATATATACAAAGGGCTTCTTCAAGTATGAGTATCAAAGGCTTTGTATATTTAGTACTTCCATTTCATTTTCAAATTCATCTCATAAATACTGTCTGTGTGCGTCGTATTGCAAAAATTTCGAATCTAATGAGATATCGAGAAATTATTTTCCTTTCCATGAAAGAAATCAGGTCAACTTTGAGACTGAGTCAAACTGTATCGGTTTGATTTCAAGCGATGCATGCATATACATACATGTATATGTAATTAGTATATAACTTTCGAAATGCTATATAGATTAAATTGATTAAAGAAATCGAGTACAAAATAATATATAAAAACAAATCTATATATATTGTAATAATTGCTCGCGTCTTCGTCGTTCGACCGTCGTTGAATCACACCTTGTCTTCTCCTCCTGTTGATTGTTTTTTAGTTCCTCCTTGATCTCTAATTTGATTGTTTGATAGCTTTCTTTTCCGCTCCAGTTATACAGGATATACTAACACTATACTCCATACGAACAAAAAAAAAACACAACTTTAAGATTGATAACTTTTCCCACTTCAGACGCACCTGCTCGCGCTTCACAATGACGACGCTAGTCCACGGTATTATATTGATCATATAAAAAGTCTCCGCGGTTTTCTGTCACTAGATGGTGTTGGTGTCCATTTATCTGGAAACACTTATCTGATTGTGTCAAGCTAACACATGTTTTAAAGGTGACATGTCAGGTAGCCTGACCTTGATCAAAAACCACCGTGTGGCGCTCCCATTGTTCCGATTTGAGTTCTGTTTTTCTTAAGTTGGTACATCTGTTGTTGAGATTCTTTCTAAATCTTAGCGTGATAGCTTGACACTTTCAAAAGTTGCGTAGCAAAGAGTACATCTATCTCTGTGTGTGTTGGCGATTTTTTACAATTTTAGGAATGGGTTTAAATTTGCAACAACTAGCTTGTATTAAATTTTTGCGTAAAAAACGAATTTAATGGTGCGCGAACGTTGAAAATGTTGGAAAAGTGTTTCGGCAATGATTCTCTAAAGAAAACGGTCGTTTACTAGTAGCACGAGCGGTTCAAAAGTGGTTGTAAGTCAATCGAAGATGATGAACGCAGTGGCAGACCATCGATATCGAAAACCGACGAAAACATTGATGAAGTAAAAGAAATGTTGGTCAATAACCGCAAATTAACCATCAGAGAGATAGCGGAGGACTTGAACATTGCTTATGGATACATCAATGACATTTTGGTTAATGATTTGCGTTTCCGTCATGTAGCAGCAAAGTTTGTGCCAAAAGACCTCAATTTCAAGCAAAAAAGAGACCGTGTTGACTTCGCAAAAGAGATGATTTGCGAGGCTGAATCCGAACCCACATATCTCAAAGGGATCATTACTGGAGAAGAGACGTGGGTTTATGAGTACGAAACACAATCCAGACATCAGGAAAATGAATGGCGTTCACCAAATGAGCCGAGACCAAAAAAACAACGTCGTTTTCAGTAAAAAAAGAAGGTAATGCTCACGGTTTTCAAGGATTACAACGGTGTAGTGCATCATGAATTTTTTCCAGAAGGCCAGACAGTAAACAAAGAGTATTATTTGGGCGTTATGAGACGTTTGCGTTAAGCAGTTCGCCGAAAGAGACCAGAATTATGAGCAGAAAACTAGTGGATTTTGCACCATGATAACAATCCGTCGCACAGTGCCATCATTATTAATAAAATGCAACAAATACCATCCAACAGCCACCGAATTCACCTGATTTGGCTACCTGTGACTTATTTCTGTTCAGTCGAGTTAAAACTACTACGGGGAACGTGTTTCAGCAGCCGCGAGGAAGTAATGGAAAAATCGCAGGAAGCACTGATGGACATACCGAAAACCGAATGTAAAAAATATTTCGAGGATAGGATCAAGCTTTAGCATAAGTGCCCGGGTCCTCAAAATTTGGTATCAATCTGGATACTGCGCCAATTACTCGATAGAACTTCCTTCGCTTGCATTTTAAATTGCTTCCAAATAAAACCTTTAGTCCAATAGCCGTAGGTACATGAATTGATGCTGTATTGGGCTCCTTTTTGCGTTATGCGATCTCTTGATACTGATGAGTGGAGCCATATCCTTACGTTTTTTTAAATATCGCTGTAGAGTTGCGCCACTACTTTGCACGTTTATTAAATTTTATTGGACGCTTTTTTATATATGACTGGCCTTAGGTTATTGGAACAAACTGACCATTAGGATAAATCCTGGTAGACTTCCTATAGTCATTTTGCATTTGTTTGTGTGTAACTGCATTTGCTACATGAAAGAGGATTCTGTCTCCAAATTTTCCACTTGTACTTGTGTATTTCATATGATAGCCGTATTCTTTTTTACTAAAAAAGGTCAGAACAGTGAAGTGCTTCTTGCTTCCATCAGAATTGATTCCAAATAATGCTTTATATATCCTAGACATAGATCTATTCTCAGTGTGCATATAAGTTTCTGTGCGAGTTTGTCACCTTTCCGGATAAGTTCAAGCTCTTGCCTTTCCTACAGATTGCTTCCGCTACAAAGCTTTGAATTCACTTCATTCCAAGAGCATTGTTTGTTTTATTTAAGCTGGTTATTGTCAGGAACAATGCTTCCATGATGAATGGAGGTATTTCTACATGATCTGCACCAGCAGAAGAATACTACTTTTATTTCTAAGAAACATACCTTTGACTTTGACGGAAAGTCACTTCTATATGTAAGTGTGTGATTACTTTGGTCTATAAGTTGTCAGTCTTCAAATAAATGTTCTCCTCCTAGAAAAGTAGCACAGTGAAATTTCGTTCGAATAACTGAATCAATTTTTATGGTTGGAACCCATGTTATAGTTCCTTTTTTGGGGAAATTAGGCCACGGAATAGTTGTCTTCTAAATAAAAAATTTACTGCCAATTGAAAAATTCAACTCACAAAAATTTTTATATCTACAGCACCTAAATTAAAATACCTTTTCATCTCAAAGGTGCCAATCGATTCAAATTGTGTTACTATCAACATAAAACAATATGCCTATCTATCATTGACATATAGAAAAATCTTCTCGTTTGCATGGAACAAGGATAATATTTACTGATACAACCAATTTTTCCTGTCAAAAGTATATTCCACAAAACACCCGCGTCTCTAACTCTAAAGACACTTGTATCCTACAAAATAAGCTTCTACTTCATATAGATATATGTATGTAACTCCGTATCCACCTTTGCTGAAAAAGACATCCCAAAACTTTTAGTTGCGACCTTATATCCTCCAATTCAAAAACAGTTTGAAATCAGTAGAAAAGGTGAATGCCTCCGGGTAAACTACTAAATTGCAAAACTACAAAGGGCCTACCCAACGACCCTTAAGCCAAACACAGATACTGACACGTCTATACGAGCTAAACAACAGTGTCTCCCAAATCTTAATAAACACCGTTATATGCTTATATTCTGGTCGTTGCCAGGTATTTGTGCTACCCCAGGAGTACAACTATCAGAATCTTTTGATCGTCCTTAGCATCATTCTCTTGTATTTTCCAGAACCACCACAGTCTATGTTTGTACACTGTTTGTATACCCTTTTCACTTGTTTACTTCAAGGTAAAAAAAAGACAATTTTAAGCCCTCAATGATTCTCTTAAAAAAGGAAAACACACATAGATATATATAAAAAAAAAAGCCTTTGCTAAATAAAGGCAAACAGAGCTAGGTTATATTTTATAGCCGCAAGCCATCCAGAAACAATGTAAGGAGGTGTATTCAACTGCTGAACAAAACAGGATACTTTGTCTTGTTGGGAATCCTTGATAAACTCAGTGCGACACGTTTAATGTTCCATCTCCACAAGTTTGTACACAACGTATAAGGATTTAACTATAGACGTATGAATAGTATGTTATTGCTTTTTTACTTCCTCATACTAACTATTGCTCCCGCTGCTATTGATGGGCCTGTACTTATACCCCTCTATCACATATACTGCTCACATGGAACAGTTTCTTATTTATGTGTGAACGAGGGAAACGAACCAGCAAAAAAGTAATTATTTTCATGCCCTGGAAAGATTTCAGGACCTCGTCCAACTGTTCGTCTGTTTTACACTCGCATGCAGAAAACCAAGCCTTGTGTGTGCTTTTTATTTATTTATTTTATTTTTTATTTTTTTTATTTATTTTGTTTTTTTTTTTTGTTTCCTCAAAAGCTTCATTTACTTGAAAACCTTCCCACTGTTCTTTCTCACGAGTGAGTAAACACTTACTCGTATGTATAGTAAAAATAAGGATTGAAAAACTGGAGGAGATCTGATACGAGTGTTTTGTAATCCTTGAGTTTGAGCTCTTATTTATAGTAAGTGCTAAAAACAGGAACATCGACTTTGTCAGCAAATTCCTACTGTACGAGTACATAAATGCAAATGCATAAAATTCTAAAAAAAATTTAAAGACCATATTTGTATAAAGAATCTCAAAGGGTGAGGTTGATTTAATTTGGGATTGATTTTGTGTAGAGATAAGCTGGAAAGCCAGATATGCGCCAGTTTTTAGTAACCTTAATCTCCTCATATCACCCACAAATCTAAGTGAAAAGACATCGTAGGTCCTGATTGCTCTGAAAAATATGAACACTTTCATATTCTGATAACAACTTTTGGTTATCGAGCGTGAATGACGACCGGATTCTAAACCATAAAGGCTCTCCTCGAATCAGTAAAAAGACAGCAAATAGTTATAACTAAGGAATAAAATTATACGATGCAAGATGATCTGTTCACGTCATCTGACAGCTCGATACTGTGCTTAAAAAATTTAAACCCTGGTGAACACCAGGATCTCATTTATTCCATCATCGGTTTCCATCCAGTACGCACTCAGCTGTAGAAATTTAACATTGAGCACATGTTGAGCTTATTTAATAATATGTATACCATACTTACATCCACCAAGAAAGTACAACTGTTGACGGTTTTGAGTGATAAAATAGAATTACCACAGAGGAAATTTTCTGAGTAAAAAAAATTATAGATGATACTATCTGTTGTCGTTAAAGCGACGTCGTTGAATTACCAGCTCTGTAACATTCTACGTCTCGCTGCGAATCCTCTCAGTTTAGAAGTGTAATGATTTAGGTTTTTCTATCACTATACCAGGTGTACCGGTATGAAGCGAAGTATGAGCGTTTTTTTGTGAAAATAAAACACCAAATTTTAATGGGAAAGTATTGGGTCTATAATTAAATTCGTGCTAAGAGATGGCGTAACTTGTATTATTCCATTGTTATTATTCCATTGGAACATACGTTGGAAAGCTACTGTCATTGTACGTCATTTCAGTATATGTCATTCATTTGAAGCGTAAACAACAATAATTTTTTTTTCACTCAAATATGTCGAACTTTGTGCCTGAACATTACTTTAATATGAAGAAAACTGCTGAAGAAAGTCATCGTATTTTGGTGGAAGTTTATGGTGAACACGCGCTAGTTGAGTGAACGTGCCAAAAGTGGTTTGCACGATTTAAAAGTGGTGATTTTGGCTTGGACAGCCAAAAAAGTTTGAAGATGAAGAACTGGAAGCATTACTTTATAAAGATTGTTGCCAAACACAAGAAGAGCTTGCAGAATCTTTGGATATCACTTAAGCAGCCATTTCAAAACGTTTAAAAGCAGCTGGATATATTCAAAAGCAAGGAAATTGGGTTCCACATGAACTCAAGCCGGTTTTGCATGTCCGAAATGCTGCTGGAACGCCACAAAAGGAAGTCATTTTTGCATCATGGTGATGAAAAATGAATCCATTACGACAACCCCAAGTGCAAAAAAAACATATGTGAAACCCGGCCAACCAACCAAATCAACGGCAAAGCCGAATATCCATGGCGCGAAGGTAATGCTCTGTATTTGGTTGGATCAGATTGGTGTGCTGTATTATGAGCTGCTTAAACCGGGTGAAACCATCAGTGGACAACGCTACCGAACACAATTAATCCGTTTGAAGAGAGCAGTAGCCGAAAAACGCCCAGAAAATGCGACCAGACAAGAGGCAATAATTGTGCATCATGACAACGCTCGGCCCCAAGTTGCTATTCCGGTTAGGAACTATTTGAAAAACAGTGGATGGGAAGTCTTATCCCACCGCCTTGTAGCCCAGACCTTGCCCCTTCTGACTACCAATTATTCCGGTCGATGCAGAACGCCCTCACTGAAATACGGTTCACATCAGATCAGAATATCAAAAATTGGCTTGATTTATTCTTGGCTGCCAAGCCGGAGCAGTTCTTTTGGGATGGGATTATACAAATTGCCAGAAAGATGGGAAAAAGTCATAGCTTCACATGGGCAATGCTTTGAATAATAGTGTTGAACATGTTTTTCTTAAATTAAAGTTCAAATTTTGAAAAAAAAAAAAACCGCACGAATTTAAATATATACCTAAGGATTTCACGCCAATAAAACTGTTCGTCTTTTGAAGCAAACCAAAACGTCACCCAATTTTCGACTTGCTCGTAGGAATCGAAGTGCTGCTTATCTAATGCGTGTCCCATCGATGAAAACAAATGGTCGTCGGAAGGAGCCAAGTCTGGTGAATATGAACCAGTTTTGCTTTGTGTGCGGGTGCATTGTCATTAAGCAAAATTACCTTGCCGTGTCTTCTGGCCCATTCTGGTCGTTTTTCAATCAATTATTGGTTCAAATTGGTCATTTGTTGTCGGTAGCGATTTCCATTTACGGTTTCACCAGGTTTTAGGAGTTCGTGGTACACCACACCTTTCTGGTCCCAGCACACACACAGCATTTTCTCCTTGCCGAATCGATCTGGTTTTGCAGTTGAAATTGATGGTTGTCCCATCAACCCGTGTCCCATCCACTTTAGGATTCTGAAGATAAATCCATTTTTCATCGCCAGTAATAATTCGATGTAAAACTGATTTCTTATCGTGCCTTTGAAGCAAAACTTCACAAGTGGTTTTTCGGTTTTCCATCTGTCTTTCATTCAATTCATCTTTTTCATAGCTTTTAAATGGTCAGAAATTGTTTATTGTGCAACATTTAACAATTCTGTCATTTGTTTCTGACTGAAAGTGTCATCGTCATCCAATATTGTTTGCAATTGGCGTCTTCAAACTTTTTTGGTGGTCTTCCACGTTCTTCATTTTTCACATCAAAATCTTTATCTCTAAACCGTTGAAACCATCTTTTGCATGTTGCTTCTGATAGTGTATTATCACCATATGCCTCGACAAGCATTCGATGAGACTCTGCAACACTTTTTCATCATTTTTATTTTATTTTAGGCCCAGGGCCTATAGTAGTGTGACATTCTTGCTCACTAAAAAACAACTCCCTGCTTGTATAACAGCAGTTTGTTCTCTAAGCTAAGCTTGGAATACCTTCCAATAAGCCAGTAAATATCTCTATATTTGATTTCAAGCTCTTCACGTTTTTTCTTGACGTGTGCTCTCCATTTTAGTTTAGCGTCGAGTGTCATACCGAGATATTTGGCCTCGTTCACGTAAGGAATTCGTACTGCGTTGATAAACACAGGTGGATTCTCAATTTTCTTGAGAGTGAAGTTCACGTGGACAGACTTGTTTTTATTAAGCGCGATTCGCCAAGTCTTTGTCCAATTGTTAATCCGTGTAAGGGCACGTTGCAACTTGGCAGTTGCTTCTTCGACTGTTTTAGCCGTTGCCAAAATGGCAGTGTCATCAGCAAATGTGGCTAGGACAGTGTCGTCCGTTTCGGTATATAGCAGAGGGCCAAGTACACTTCCTTGCAGCACCCCCTCCTTTATTGTCATAAAAGTGTAATATTCATTTCCGTGTCTCACACGGAAGAGTCGGTCTTCCAGGTATGAACCTAAAATACAAGACAATTGCTGGGGTAAGGATTGTCGGAATTTATATTTTAGGCCTTGATAAGGCCACACCTTATCAAAGGCTTGCAAAACATCAAGGAATGCGCTTGAATAGACTAACTTACACTCGATTGCTCGTTCAATTACATCGGTTATTGATTGATTATCGATGTAATCGGGAGAAGCGATATTGGTCTATATGACTTGACTTCAGTCAGCGGTTTACCGGGTTTTGGAACCATAATAGCTTCGGCTACTTTCCACTGGTGCGGTACGTGCTCTAATCTAATGCTGGCATTTATAAGATAAATCAGCTTTAGCAAACCTTTTTTCGGCAACGCTTTAAGTAGCTCTCCCGTTATTAAGTCATATCCCGGGGCTTTATTGGGCTTAAGCGTGTCTATAACTTGTCTAAGTTCCCTAAGTGTAGCCTTTTCTACTGGAAAGTTTGTCGTCACGTCTAGCGTATTGACATTCTCTGGAAGCATTTCTCCGTCTAATGGTTTAAACGTTTCTGCAAGATGGTCGGCGAAAACATTAGCTTTTTTCCTTTTTCCTTTCCTGTTTCTTAACCAAGGATTCGCACAGTGAGAGAATAACTGAAGAATGATCGGAGGAAAGATCGAAGGGCTCTTCAACTTTGACGTAACTAGCGTTTACTTCTTTTTCCATAAAGAAGTCTATTAGATCGGGTGTTTTGGCGACATTCGAGGGCCAGTATATCGGCTAGCCTGTTGAGTAAGAATAGCAACCACATTCCATACCAGCCCTGTAAGGAGTTTTGCCTTTTTGAGAGATACACCTTGAGCCCCAAAAGGTGTGCTTCGCATTAAAGTCGCCACCAATAATGAAGATTGGTCCAAGAGAGTTGAATAGGTCAATTAATGCGCGCACCATATGAATAGCAGTCTTTTATGAATAGGGATGACCTGCCTCTTGCGTTTACCGATGGATGATAAGCGTGGTAGTCGCGGTAACCTTTTAGTTCCACGAGCGATTCTGTCGCTAGGTGAGTTTCAGAAATTAAACATATGTCAATTACTTTTTCCTGCATGAAAATATTTAGTTCATCAAGCCTTTTCTATAGCCCGTTGGCATTCCACACAGGTATATTGAGCTTCTTTGCCATAATTAGTTAGAGAAATTGGCTTCGAACTTAAGAAGCCGTTCGACTATTATCTTATATATTTAAGTCTGTTCTTCTAGTCTCTCGAGAATTACTGATAACACATTTGAGGCAGGATCCGGTGATGTACACTTAGTCATAATAACTCGCGCCATAATTTGCGCGTAAGTTTTTTTACTTTCCACTTGCGCATTGTTATTTTCGACGTTGTTGTTATTGGTGATTTTAGCGTTTGTCACCATTACCTTCTTTAAAGGCTTTGGAGTAGGACCGCTGTTGTTATTTCTCATTCTAGCTGTCCATGCGTTTTTCAAAGGCTTCGTTTTTGATTGATCTCGTAGTTTTTGCAACTCCTTCGCGTTTTCGCAGCCTCATCGTCAAATGGAAACAAAAAATTAATGCTTTCCGGAAGTCATGATTTTCTGGTGCAAAATTCGACATTTTTACCATAACACGATGAAAAAATATGATGGTTAGTATACATCAATGACTTGTTTACTAAATATGTTTGACAGGTGTCATAGCAACCGAACAAAAAAAAAATATTGTATCTTGATGCTCATTTCATTTACCGGTACACCTGGTAAATGTAGATATTCCACCTTTTCAGTTGGTAAATGAATAAATCCTAATAAAGACCAAGCGAATTTTTATTTAACAAAGCATTAGGAATCGCTTCTTAATCTGTTTAAAGTAACGCCATAGCTACTTCCTTCATAGCTTTTAAAGATATCAAGGTATATACTGGCGGACTTTCTGGTCAAAAAAAAGAGAAAAAATGTATGATTTAGTTAACCAGATGAAAGTTATCCATACAAGCCCATAGCAGATAAAGTCCGCCTGTTCTAGCTAAGACTAAATGTTAAACTTTCAGAGACGTTACACATTTCGGTCACTCTGCAGCTTATTTTAAACAAAATACAATTAAAAATACAAGTTTACTCATCTCAATCTACATTGTACCCTTCAAAGTAATCCCCTTCGACTGCAACACACTTATGCTAGCGCTTGATCCAAACCTCGAAACATTTTTTATATTCGGTTTTCGGTATGTCCATCAGTGCTTCCTGCGGTTTTTCTATAAATTCCTCTCGACTGCTGAAACGCATTCCCCGTAGTGATTTTTTAACTCGATTGAACAGAAAGAAGTCACAGGGAGCCAAATCAGATGAATTCGGTGGCTGTTGGATAGTATTTTTTCGTTTTCTGCCCACAATTCTGGTATCACGCAAACGTCTCATAACGCACAAATAATACTCTTTGTTTACTGTCTGGCCTTCTGGCAAATATTCATGATGCACTACACCGTTATAATCCATGAAAACTTTGAGCATTATCTTCTTTTTTGACTGAAAACGACGTGGTGTTTTAGGTGTCGGCTCATTTGGTGAACTCATAAGCCCACGTCTCGTCTCCAGTAATGATCTTTTTGATGAATATGGAATCGGATTCAACCTCGCAAATCATATCTTTTGCGACGTCAACACGGTCTCTTTTTTGCATGAAATTGAGGTCTTTTGGCACCAACTTTTCTGTTACACGACGGAAACCCAAATCATTAACCAAAATGTCTTGGACGGATCCATAGGCAATGTTCAAGTCCTCCGCTATCACTCTGATGTTTAATTTGCGGTTATTGACAGGCATTTCTTTTACTTCATCAATGTTTTCATCGGTTTTCTATGTCGATGGCCTGCCACTGAGTTCATCATCTTCGATTGACTCACGACCACTTTTTATCCGTTCTTGCCACTGGTAAATGACCGTTTTCTTTAGAGAATTGTTGCCGAAACACAAGTTCGTTGTTGCAAATTTAAATCCATTTTTAAAATTGTAAAAAATCTCCAACACACACAGAGATAGATGTACTCTTGGCTATGTTAATTTTGTAAATGTCAAGCTATGACGCTAAGATTTAGAAGGAATGTCAACAACAGATGTACCAACTTAACAAAAAAAAAAAAAAAAAACAGAACTCAAATCGGAACAATGGGAGCGCCACACGGTGACGCCACCAGGAACTTTTTGATCAAGGTGGTATTAGGACACGACGAAATTTAAAATTTTAATTATAGCTTGCTTCCGATTGTAAGTAGTATTGGAGCAAAACAAAATTCGCGATACTTAATTGTTCAACACTTTTTGAAGATAGTATTTTTGCTGTGATAAAAGAGGGTAAAAATTTCCAACTAACTTCACTTCTTGTTACCTAAGATTTTCTCCAAAGACAATGACTAGTGTTCTCGTTTTAATTTAACCAGATATGTTGATCTTTTCTCTTCAGTCGGTCATTTGAAACTCTAAAACAAAAGTTAAAACTATCTTAAAATACCATAAATTCATTTCTTAACTCGTTATTCGTTCACTTAGTTTCTCTTTAAACTGTCGTTCGGCATGTTATTCCAGATACTCAGAACTCAACCCCATCCACTCCAACAAGAAACTGCAATCCTAAGTAGTAAAGGAATAAAGTATATCCAAGTATCTACTTAATTAGATTCGTAGATACTCGTACTCGTATATTATGTTATTTAAAAAAAAAAAAAAAAAACATAAGTCTTACTTTATGCTCATCGTTTTTGCTCCTAAATTTCTTCTCTAGAGTTTCTTTCCTTTTTTTAGTTCATCTCGTTTGTTTTTGCTTTTATCCCTGACACTAGCATTGGTGAGGTTACTTGTGGTAGTGGTTAGTACTGTTGTTTGGCTGCGGCGTTTGTTACGCTGTAGTTTTTTGTTTTTTTCGAGAGGCAGGGAGGTTGGCACTTTGCTAGAAAGACCGCATGTACTTGGTTTTCCTGTAGCTGTGGTCTGTCTTTTTTTTATTTTTTTTTTTATTTTTTAAAGTTTTGTGATTACTTAAGCGATTTTTTGTTTTGTCGTTTTTGTGTGAACAATTTTAAAAGAGCAATATACAACGAAAGTTAAGTGGCTGCTATATGTATGATAAAGACTGAACAAAAAGCATACAACAGCAGTTTAAGTGAAGAAAACCAAAAGAAAGGGGAAAAAAGAGCAATTGATGACAATTTATTAAGGTTAAGTAGATAATGAATATTGTGGTTCCTTTGTTAATTTTTAAGAAAATTAGATAATTTACGAGACACATATATCAGGCGGATGTGTGTATCTCAGGAATTGTACGTTTTTGTGTTACGTGAGTTAGTAAATTTGCCATTTTAATTAAAGAGACAATGATTCGCATGTGAATTTTTTCGATTTCTAATAAAATTGTCATTTACAACTGACAAATATCTCAAAGCCATATCTGTCGATTCTATGGTGTTATGAGTCAATTCTGGTTGACAGCATATACTCGGTTTTACATTCATTAGAGCCAAACCCACTTTTGCTTCAATACTCGCTGCTCGCTACATTCTGCGAATGATCTCAATGTCATCAAAGTATGCAAGTCTGTGGAACTAATTTTTAGAAAATTGTGTCATCAGTGCTTTCTTTTGAGAATGGCAAATTGTTGTTTATTTATTTTTTATTTTTTAAGTGTAAAATTAAGGAAGTCCCATGGCAGTTCATTAATTTATCCTTGGCCTCTGATTTAAATGCAACCATAACTATTGTTCACGGTCATTATGCACAGTCTGAAGATCTTCAACAGGGATGCCAAAATTATTCGTGGCTTCGCATAGTCCGCACGCTGTTATATGCAGTCTTTAAATCGGTAAAATGTTTGTGAGTATATATCTTTTCTTCTTGTGAACTTTTCGAGCTCAAAATAGTGCCAAAAAAACCTTATCAGGTCGTTGACAAATAGTTTAAGCTGTTCTCCAAATATTGTAGACAAGAACTTGTATACGAAATTGCATGCCTATATATGAAATGAGCTAGTTTTTGCTATCTGCCAAGTCACCTTCTGCTGTTTTAAACAACTTAAACAACCGATCAATCCGCCTTATTATGCTTAAGTTAAGATATTGTTAATCTTGATTTTCACAGTCGGAGATAAATAGTTCGTCCTGCCTAACAGGTGAGTTTGAGACGTTTTTTTAATATTCCCATCGCCGACTGCCACTCTACCAATGCATTTCCTTGTTCATCTTTGAAATAACACAGAAGCTGTTTGCCTTGTGAGTTTTTTACTTGGAGTTATATTTGGAATGACAAAAAGAAAAATGATTTCCTATATTGTCTGCTTTGAACAGTGTGTTCTTGAATGGAAATGCAAACCAAAAAAAAAAAAAAGCTTAATAAGAAAAATCTGTGATATGCAATTAAAGAAGATATGTCTGATGACGAAATTCAACAACAGTTTTCTGATCTCGTCTTGTTGGTTTCATTGGATCGCTTCTTGGCATCAATCATACTGATCTACGAGGTGTGTTCAAAAAGTAAGGGGACTTTAAATTTTTTATAAAAAAAATATTAATGTTGTTCCCTTTAAAGTAATCCCCCTCAGATAAAATACCCTTGTGCCGACGCTTTTTCTTATCCCTGAAGCACTTCTCATAAGCACCTTTGGTATAGCCTTGAGCTCCTCCAGCAATCTCCGTCCTTTCATAGGTCTCTTCAGTTTTGTGAACAGTTATGACCCTTTTTTGATAATTCGACGATTTTCTAAAACAATTTTCTTCACAGCTTCAACGTTATCATCTTTTGTTGATGTGCTGAGGCGTCTAGAGCGAGGTTCGTCATTGGTATCTTCTCGGCCATCTTAGAAGAGCTTGAACCACTTGTAAACATTGTTGTTTAATTAGAGCAGACTCAACATTTTAAGTGTTTTAGAAGACATCATTCCATTTTTTACACCAAATTTGATGCAAATTTTGTGCTCCATTTTTCATAATAATTGAAAATTTTCGAGCACACCAAAACACAATCTGTCAAAAACAAACTAAGTACGCTATATACTGTATTTGCAGCTATGAACTGAACACAAATATTGGCTGAAAAGTCCGTGCCGTTTCTAAGAGAGGGCACCAATTGAATTAAATCCATACCATTTTCAGTTAGTACCAACCTTCAAAAGATACGTGTATAAATTTGACAGCTGTCGAAATATTAGTTCACGAGATATAGCGTTGTGAGTGAAGCAACTTTTGTTATTATGAAAAAAAAATGGATTCAAAGCAATTTCGTGTGTTGATTTATCATTGCATTTTTGATGGGAAAAAATGCAGCCGATGCAAAGAAATGGCTTGATAAGTGTTACCCGGACTCTGCACCAGCCGAACGAACCATTCGCAAGTGGATTGAAAAATTTAAAAGTGGTCAGATTAAAACATCAAAAAAATCCACAAAATGATTACGAATGACCGTAAAGTGAAGTTGATCGAGATAGCTGAGGCTCTGAAGATATCAAAAGAGCATGTTGGATATATCATACACGAATATTTGGACATGCGAAAGCTCTGTTCAGAGTGGGTGCCGCGTTTGCTCACAGTCGACCAAAAACGACAACATATTGATGATTCAGAGGAGTGTTTAAAGCCGAATTTTTGCGTCGGTATGTGACAATGGATGAAACTTGGCTCTATCACTTCACACAACGACCAAAAACTCAACAGTCGGTTGGCAAGCTTATGGCATCCGTATTTTGGGATACACATGGAATAATTTTCATCGACTATCTCCAAAAGGGGCAGACTATCAACAACGAATGTACGTTGCCCTCGAGATTTCAAAAATCACATTGCTTTTTTACACACCTCGTATATGAATTAAAGGGTTCTTTGCGATTGTAGTCTTTCACTATTGAATCTTCCGGTACCACAGACGGTTTGCCCATTTGCTTTCGAATGTCACCATAGGGTTTAAAATATAAGACACTGGAGTACGGTTTTGAGTCACCGTTGGCGATATTATTACGATACCTCACTCTATGATAAACTGAACGTTGAAACATCGATTAAATTTTATCAACTTTCCAGCGAGTCCAGAATGATTAGCATGGCTTTCTTTAAACTGTGCAAAGTTTGTTTTCCTGAACTTTGCAATCATGACGATATGCGCTTTTTACAAAAATATCTGTAACGAGTCAAATACCACACCAAATAAGCAAAAGAATTCCTGTGTTTTGCAGTCAATTCTGATGTATCTTCGATATTATTTTCTTCACATGTTGCTTTTTTTTTTCTTCTTGTACAGCGAAAGAAAAAAAAAATGTTCTCTCAACATTTCCTCTACATACATATATATAAACTATACGTTGATTTTGATAAAAGCTTACTTCAAAAATCCATAAAACTTTTTACAGCTAATCCTTTGCGTTATAAAACTAAATCGAGAATTTATTTCATTTACTCTAGAGTGTATTCTTTCAGCAGACGGAATAAATCGAGGCTGTTTACATTTTTCACATGTAACTTTGATGTTGAATCCAAGACCTTCCTTTTTGCACGATTGAAAATTAATTTTATCATCACACTTTACACAATTTACTAAAGTTAACATGGTCGAAAAAAATCCACGATTCTGTAATGTTTTCCAAAATCCTCTGCCACGTCGTGAGAAGTGCTTTTTTTTTTTTTGTTTTTTGCTGTTGCATTGTTTGCTTCTTCCGTTTATGTAGAGGTTCTATACTTCTAGGTTTATGCAACTTTGAACTGGTGTTCTTTTGACCATCTCTGCTAACTCTTTTAGGCACTTTGTTAATATTATTGGTCCTATAAAAGGTCTCCGCGGTTTCTTGTCACTAGATGGTGTTAGCGTCCATTTATCTAGAAACACTAATCTAATTGTATCAAACGAATACGTGTTTGAAAGGTGACATGTCAGGCTACATTTTTTGTGAAGACAGATGTGTAATTCGTTGCTCGTGTTAAAAGTTATATTGATTTGAATATGAGTGAAATTATGATTTTTTTACTATAAAAAAGGGAAAAACACTGCAAAAACATGCCAAAAAATTTGTGGAGCTTATGGTGAGAACGTTGTGAGCGAACGCCGAACCCATAGGTGGTTTGTTCCGTTCTGAAAATTTCGATCTAAAAATGCAGCGATCCATTATGGGTGATGAAAAGTGGATTAAATAAGAGAATATCCAACGCAAGCGATCATGGTCAAAGGCCAATGCCGACCACAAACCACTTCAAAGTTTTGAGTGTTTGGTGGGATTGGAAGGGAAATGTTTATTATGAGCTCCTAGAAAGTGGTGAAATGGTCAATTCGATCCCCTTCTGTGCGAACATTTGAATGAAGCTTTCAAGAAAGAGCGACCACAATCGGTCAACAGAAAGGGAGTTGTTTTCCATCATGACAATGTTAGGCCACACACATTTTTGATGACCAGGAACAGATTGACAGTGCTTGGTGGGGAAGTGTTAATGTATCTACCGTATAGCCCGGATCTTGCACCCTCTGACTACTATCTGTTCCAGTCTTTGCAAAACTCTCTTGATAGTAAAAAATTGGCCGACAGAAGAGCCGCTGAAAATCACTTGGCCAAGTTTTTCGCTGATTAACCACAGAAGTTCTACACCGATGAAATTATGAAGCTACCCGGAAAATGGAAAAAGTCGTAGATAATAATGACCAATATGTACTTGATTGAAATTGATTTTGAATAAAGAAAATTTTTTTTCAAAAAAGCTGCGGAGACTTTTTTTATGACTTGCTAAATCCCCGACAGAACCGATAATTTTAAACTTAACTTTCTTTTCAACACAGTTTTTAAGGCACAGGCATTTACGTATGTAGAGTCTTTGAGAACAGGAGAATTTGGGCATAATAAGACAAAAGGAACTTTCTAGCAGCTACTAGAACACTGACGTCATCATTTTCGCAGCAAGCATCGCAGGATGTTGTGTCACTTATAGGCAGCACATTAAAGTGCTTTGCAAAAATGTAATGCCCTGTCACGATGCCGTCTACATCTGTCTACATCCTGCAGTTGTGCTAGTATGAGAGCCAACTGTCAATAGAAGCCTTAAACGAGAGCACAGGCAGATCCAACGTTTAGGGTACTGAAAAACTCTCCTCTGAACCGTACCTAGCAAGTTCGACGGCTATTTTATTTCCCATTATCCCATTGTGACCTGGGACCGAACTAGCTTATAAGTCGTAAGAAGGCACAGTAAGGCTATAAACGCAGCTTGGCTGTCACTGCAAATGCAAATACTTCGTCCCCTTCACCAGTTCTCCGCAATATGGTTCGCTCCCATGGGGATTGCCAAAATGTCTCCTTAGAACAGAGATGCACGTTATAGTGAAATATAAAGTTGTCGTCCTCACAAAAGACACCAGCGCAACATTCTTATTGGTTTTGGAGCCGTCCGTGAAGACTGCATTCCTTTTCTGGCTCAGATTCTGGCCGAAACCAGTCCTGGGCACATTGGAAAGCCGATTTGGTATTTTTTCCACAACAGAAGTTCCTGTGTCATTGCATCGGACGGCATGCTCATAAGACCGTAGTCATAAGATAGTCGGCGTGCAAGGTTATCGAAGCGAAAGTGCATGTTGAACCAAAGACCACTTTTTTTAAGTTGGAAGATGGCTTTGCGGATGCATGATATGGATATCAACGGAAGGGGGATTCATCAATGCATCTAAAACCGAGCCAGGAGTGCTGGAGTATGACCCATGCATCCGAGACAAACCTTTTCGAGAGAGCTTATTCCACCAGACAACCGACCCATAGGATATAATTGGCCTTATCATAGCCATGTAGATCCAAAGGACCCTTTTCGGCGACAGACCCCATGTATTGCTGATACCTCCTCTGCACTGCCAGAAGGCCGACAGCACCTTAGATGCCTTCGCCGTAATATGTTTAGTCCAGAGAAGTTTGTTATTCAGGATAACACCCAAATTCTTAGCTTCTTTGGAGAATTGGACGGTGATGCCTTTAACCACTTAATGAGTCAGATTAGGCAGCTTCCTCCTTCCAGGCTAGCAGTGAAAATTCTATTCAGAATTGCCATCAGCTGGTCTTTAACTTTTTGTACCATAACTGGGTAAATATCATCGATGCCAGGCGACTTGAAGCCATCAAAGGAAGCAAAAGCATGTTTGATGGCCTCATCCGCCAAAACAACCGATGAGATATACTAGCTACGGCGTAATGCGTTGTTTAGCTCACTACCAGCTTCGTTGTTTAGGAAGTGAGACTGGGAAGCGAGACTCGAGTATGAGACGGAGAGTCTCTGCTTTCGACTGGGTAAAGGTACCGTCAGATTTTCTGAGTGGTTTCAGCCTGGTTGATCTCCCCTTTTGAGGACTATGACCAGCCTACTGGTTACACCGATGATTTCGATTTTTCGCAAAAAGCTTTGTAAGAAGTGCTCTTCGAGGTCTGAATAAGCTTCCTAAAATCCTTTTGCTTTGTTCTGTTAAAGTTGCAATCTTCTACAAAATTAGTCTTAAGGAACCTGTTTAGAATTTTTTTGGATTCTTTGCGAAGGTGCTGTAGGTCTTCGTTCCACCAAGGAATGGGCGATTTGCAGGATTGCTTATTAACTTTACACGCCATTTCGAAACACTTAGTGAGGGCGGCGTTCATGTGCTGAGCAGCTCCTTCAAGCTTTTGTTTTGTTTTGACCTTAGGGAGAGCACTACTGTATTTGTCAAGCTCCTCCTTGAATCGTGTTCAGTTAGTTTTATGCGAATTCCTCCTCTTCAGCAAGGTCGAGACCTCGCATCCGATTTTGAATTCGATGATCTGACATGGAGATGGCCGATGATACTTTCCGGCCAGTAATTTCTTTAGCAAACCTAATGGATAAAGTTAAGTCGATTTCTTGCTGGCTGAGAGCCAACTTTGTTAATATAGCCAGGTCAGACGATACATTTGCTGCTGCCACAGAAGTTGTTCTGAGCATAAGCACAGCAGCATATGAAAAGTCACATCTTTCTGAAATCACAATACTCAATGAGTTCTACTATCGCCTCCGGTGGTGGCGGTTGTAACGAATCATAGGAAAAATAAGCAGACGCAACGACGAACTTGTGCCATTCTCCGTTCGCTTCGTAGTTTATGTCTGCAACATCGGTCTTACCTATCGCTCGTCATAAAATGATGTGAAACCTTTAAACATCCGAAACCACATCCTCCACATCCACACCTATGGTTCCTGTGGAGATTTTATGTGGTGTTTTGTATTCAATACGGAAAGCCTCCTACATAGGGATGTAGTAGAAGACTTGGAATGTTGAAGCTTGATTTAAGTACACAGAATAGATGTCGTCTCCTATTCGCACTCATTTCGAAACAAAGTAAAAATTAACCCTTCCAAAGTGTAGATAGGAACGTGAGTCATACCTAAACTTAATGGTCTTGACAATGGTATAAGCCCACGACAAGAAAAGAGCCGATTCTTTCCCTCGCTGTGAGCGTAGATTTTCCACTTTTTAGTGTCAAGTCCAGGGTTCTGGGTATGAAGACGTATCAGAACATCTTTCGTTTCTCGGAGTTTCCCCGGGACCCAGAAAATGGCGCGCGTCAGTTTGGATTTCCTGAAAACTTGATTTCCAGAGGTGGGATTTTCGGCGCAGATTTGCTCAGCCATTTTTCATACAGTAGCCCTCTGCCTAAATGCAATCATTCTCTGCTTTGGCTATTTTCCACAGTTGATCGACACAGGATTTGCACTCAGCATCGTTCAGACTGTTGTCATTGCCAGTGTTCGGATATAAAACATCATTTATATTTGAATAATTAATGTCTTTATTTAAACTAAGCTTAAACTAAGCGAAATGTAAGAAATGTAACAACTTAACCTAAATGTAAACTAATAAACGTGAATGTTATTGTATTTCCGATACAATAAATTAAGACTCTTTGCTGTTACTTCAAGATGAAAAGACGTGTTTTATTTAAACTGCATTTTTAACTCCCAATTTAACCTTAAACGTAGTTAACTCAAAGATTAGACCCTACACACCCCAACAGCCAGCCTTACTGATTCCAAGCTCCAGATAGGAGATAGCAGTGTCCTTATAAGTGCGCCGGTCTCGTTCCCTTTGGCGTTTTGGGGTTTTATTGGAGATAACTTTTCCAGCGTTTTTGTGTTTTTGTGTTGTTTGCAGCACCGGCTTCAACCGGATCTTGTGCGCTGGGAAAGCCATTACCAGGGTACGACCTTTGTTGGTTGAAGCACTAACTTTGTCCAGACGTCGTGCATGTGAAACCGCCGGTGATTTTCGTGTTGTCAATGGGTTTGACCGCTTCAAGTGAATACCGTCCACCAGAGCCGAGGCCTTTTCTGGTTGCTGGACCAGTTTCATTCGGACATCGTACGCAAATAGACCCGTCGATAGGAATGTCGGAAATTCTCTACCTCTTGGCCCTGTTCAGGACAGAAGAAGAGGGTGCAACTTTAGATCCGAGAGGTTGATTGGTTTCAGTGCGTGCCACTTCCACTGACTTGTTTTCCTTCTCTGTTGCAGCTGGGAGAGTGAGATTTTTGGCACTCGCCCCTTCGATGGCACTTGCCATATCTTTGCGCTGTGCGATTGCCTCGCATCTCCGTCGCCTTTTCAGCTGCCCCTTAGACCTCTTCTGGAGCCATTGTCTCTTCCGAGACAAGCCGTCAGAAACAGTACCATGATTAACCACTGGTCTATTCTGACGGAATTTAACCGTAACAGGAAAGGCCTCTCTTGTTCTCTTTCCATCATTCCAGCTCAATCTACCGAATGTGTCGCAAAAAGAGCCACAGGAGTTGTCGAAATCAAGTGTTCCAGCAGCTTCTCGGCAGCGCCAAAAATGGTGGGGGGATTATAAAATATGTCGGGTGGAGCCGCCAGAATCTGGCCGTAGTCGAAAAGTCTTATTATCTTGTTGGATTACCTCCATACTGTAAACTATTTTACATTTAGTTTTAACGTTCTTAGCACTTAGTTCAACGTGCTATCTGAGTTCTTTTCAGAACCTTAAAATTTTAGGCACTTAAGCTTTCCTACCACGTCAAGGCAGCCAAAGAAAGGAAGTGATAACAATTAATTGTGAACTTTTCAAAGACTTCAATAGCGAGGGAGACAACAATATACTATTGTAGCTTGAACAGCTGAGTCATATGTTCGATTTAAAATAAAAGGGATATCCTGCAAAGTTATAGTTTCTGTTTTTTAAATAATACTGCTGAAATATCAGTGTCCGTTCTACCGATTTTATTTTGTTCACTTCTAAGGCCATGCGTAAATGTGAGAACTTGAAGTATTTGTGTCCATAAACAAAATAGAATTTTCTAAAATATTTACAAATGTTAATCTGGTAATTTTTATAAAACTCAAACATTTATAAGAACAAATTGTTCATAGGTATTTTAACAACTCTTAAAAAAAGGAGTTTTCATGTCCAGCAGAAGAAAAGGATACAGAAAAAAAAACACCTCTCGAGATTTTAGGAAAAAAAAAACATTGTTGGCACCCGTCACTGTCAAGTTTTCTGAGCACAACCCTTGACTTGTTCTTTTTATTTTTATGTCACCAAATGCTTTGGAAACCACTCCATAGCCCCGCATTAAATCTCAAAAAGTTCTTAGAGGATTTTAACTCAACCACACGCATATAAACAAAGTCACATAGAGTCATGTATTATTGTACATTATCCAATTGCGTAAGCTACCGAGGTAGGGTACTACTAGACAGTGGCATGAAATACAAAAAAAAAAAAAAAAAAAAAAACAAACACTCATGCACGAAGGCTTTAAAGGAGAAATCCGATTAAGAACATAGCTCTACACCAACCGACCGAAAGACTCCCCCACAAACATTATCGCATTAAAAATTCAAACATGTGTGCGGGCTGCTCTTATTGCTTTTATTGTTGCTCACTGCCTGCCAGGCGTTTGTTTTTATAGAAAACTTTTTTGTTTTACAATTAATGTGATCACACATCCCACCAAACTTATGAAGTACTTATACACATACGAATCAACAAACATGTTTTCCTTCCTTTTTGTTGCCGAATTTTAAAGATACTAAACAACAAAGCAAGAAAGTCTGTTCTACGAAAACAAAAACTCCCATATCTCCCATTCCTGCCTGGAAATACAGGGATTAATGAAAAAGAAAAGTTTTTTCTTAATAAAAGTTTTTTTTTTTTTTTTTTTCTTTTTTTGAGCAAAATTAAAGAAGGAAAAGACCAAACAACAACTTTTTTGTTGATTTTCAATTTTAAACATTTCGCTGAATTTTAAGTGCCACTACGAGAAAGTGCTGCCAAGTTGGGTTGGTTTGTCACATCCTTTGTATTTTAACTGCCCTAAGCGAATTTGATTCATTCAGTTGGTTGCTTATGAAATTTAAAGTTCGTCTGAGTTCATTGATGTCGTGTTACTAGGGGATGGAAAAAAGAAGGAGAATATGTACAGGGTAGCATGATTTTATTACATTACCATCCAAGAACCAATTCTGGCGCCTATTTTTATGGAATTTTATGTTCCTACTACCTTTGAATATTAAAAATCCACACTGAGATATGGCAAACCCCGGCATTGGATACAAATCCATTTATGGTTGTACAATTACCTCCTTGACAAGAACACAAACGTAGTCATCATAGATACCTTTATAGTCAAATAAATACATTGAAGAGTGATTTGTGTTATTAACATTCTTATGAGAAACGGTATGTACTAAACAAAATCATCTTACATACATAGATGCTCTTCAAAGAGCAGACGATTGCCATGGCGGCATTTCAATATCGAAATTACGAGTATAAGAATAAATCGGCAAACCAAAAAATTAATGATTCTACAACTTCGTACCAGTATTCGGTGTTGGAATATTTGATTCGGTTTCTATTGGCATAGTGTAATAAAATCTGATTGTCTGAAGTGAAATTGATGTCATGACCTTTAAATTCATACCGATTATAACGTAGACGTTCCTTTGATTTCAAATTGTGGGTTTTTGTTTAGACAAGTATCTAACGATGCCAAGAAAAAGCATTTTATTTAAACGAGAACAAACAAGCACGTGGGACTTCAATTTTTTGCTGGTTGGAAAATTGTATTTGAATCAGATTTCAAGCTGAATGAAATGGAAGACTTATTAAAATTACGTTAAGTGACACACCGACAGCCATAGTTCACTTTTGTTCTATGTTACGTGGAAATACTCAATGCATAGATATAATCTCTCGCATATTCGCTCTGTATCGGTTTATAAGGGGTGACTATAAATATTCCCGTTTGTGCTACTTATAAATTTGGTTACGATTCGTCTAGACAAAGATATAGAGTTCACAAATTCGCTAAGAATCGAAAGTGTTAGGGTTTTTGTATATAAATTCATGTCTGATCATCCTGGTCTGAATTTGGCTGGACATGAGCTTATCCATTATTATATTCTCATAAAAAAAAAATCCACCAATGCGATATATTCCTACAAATTTAAAAATTTACGAGTAACTTCTTATGGTAAGAATTCTATCTCGGTTAGCAAATTATCCATTGCTGCTTTCTAGTCAGAAGTTCTAAATGATGCCGCCAATCCATAATTCGCACCATACATTGACTTTTTTGGGATGCATTGGTTTTTCGTGAATCTCGTATGAGTTTTCCGGTCCTCAGAAATGACAATTTCGTTTTTTTACGTAACCATCCATCCAAAAATAGGCTTCATCGGAAAAGATAAAATTCGATCATAAATTGTCCTGGCGTCGTAGATGATCCAAGGGATTTAATTGTTGTGTAATTTGGATTTCATAAGCGTGCAAATGAAGATTTGTTAACTTCGGCGACGAATTGAGGTGCCTGGCTGGTTTTGAGCACTTTCGCTCACTGTGGTGATGTTTTGGCGTTAACGTGCTGGTCGAGCATATTGATATGAAGTTTGACCCGATACCGAACCAGTTCTTCAAAACGCTTCACCATTGCACAAATTCCGGACTCGGACATTCCGGATCGCACATTTTCGTAAAAAGGTTGAAAAACCAAAGTGCGTTGTTGGTTGGTAAACGACTCCATGACTAAAATTGCCAATGATTGTATAACATCTGTCATATCCACATATAAAACGTCGAGTACTAACTGAATACTGAAGGACCTATGTATTCTTTAACAAGGGAAGTGGCTTTTGTTCGGCCGCGCTTTACATTTTGACCTAAATCGATATCTGTGCATACAGCCTGCAATAATACCGGTATCGAATCCATTTGCTTGAACGGCAGGTATATATGGTATGGGTATATATTTTAATTCGTGCGTTTTTTTTTTTTCCAAAATTTTAACGTTTATTTAAGAAAAACATGTACAATAGCATTATTCAAAGTATTACCCATCTGAAGCTATGACTTTTTCCCATTTTTCTGGTATTTTGTGGATCCCATCCCAAAAGAACTGCGCCGGCTTAGCAGCCAAGAATGAATCAAGCCAATTTTTGATATTCTGCTCTGATGTGAACCGTTTTTCAGTGAGGGCGTTCTGTATCGACAGGAACAAATGGTAGTCAGAAGTTGCAACGTCTAAGCTATAAGGCGGGTGGGGTAAGACTTCCCATCTATTGTTTTTCAAATAGTTCTTAACCGGAATAGCAACAATGGGCCGAGCGTTGTCATGATGAAAAATTATTGCCTCGTGTCTTATCGCATATTCCGGGCGTTTTTCGGCTACTGCTCTCTTCAAACGGATTAATTGTGTTCGGCAGCGTTGTCCACTGATCGTTTCACCCGGTTTTAGCTGCTCATAACACAGCACATCCATCTGATCCCACCAAATACAGAGCATTACTTTCGCGCCATGGACATTCGGCTTTGCCGTTAATTTGGCTGGTTGGCCGGGTTTATCATATGATTTTTTGCTCTTGGGGTTGTAATGGATCCATTTTTCATCACCAGTAACAATTCGATGCAAACATGACTTACTTTTGTGGCGTTTCAGCAGCATTTCGGACATGCAAAACCGCCTTTCGACGTCTCTCGGCTTGAGTTCATGTGGACCCCAATTTCCTTGATCTCGAATTCATCCAGCTGCTTTTAAACGATTTGAAATGGCTGCTTGTGTGACACGCAAGGATGCTGTGAGCTCTTCTTGTGCTTGGGAACAGTCTTAATAGAGTAATGCTTCCAGCTCTTCATCTTCAAACTTTGTTGGCTGCCCAGGACGTTCATCGTCTTCCAAGCCAAAATCACCATTTTTAAATTGTACAAACCACTTTTGGCACCAGTTCACCATAAACTTCTACCAAAATACGATGATTTTCGGCAGCAGTTTTCTTCATATTAAAGTAATGAAGGAGGACCCCCCGTAAAAACACTTTTTCAGGTACAAAGTTCGACATATTTGAGTGAAAAAAAATTATTGTTGTTTACGCTTCAAATGAATGATATATACTGAAATGACGTACAATGGCAGTAGCTTCCGAACTCATGTTCCAATGGAATAATACAAGTTACGCCATGTCTTAGCAAAACGCTAATATATAATAATATAGAGTTTTCTAATAACGACTTGACAACATTTGAGATATTTCAAAAACATTATTATTGGCTTGAAGTACAATCAAAACATTTATGAATGGAACTCGACTTCGTTCATATAGTCACCGCGGGCACGTTTGCAGCGGCCGATTCGTTGGACCGAATTTTCAACGACTCGGCCACACATTTCAGCCGAAACGGCCGCTATTTCGCGTTCAATGTTGGCTCTAAGCTCTTCCAACGTCGTCGGCGTGTTGGCATAAATCAATGACTTAACGTAGTCCCACAGAAAATAGTCAACCGGCGTTAAATCGCACGAACGAGACGGCCAATCGACTGGTCCATGTCTTGAGATAAAACGCTCACTATACTTACTCTATAATAAATCGATTGTAGTGTGTGCTGTGTGGCTTGTGGCACCATCCTGTTGAAACCACATGTTCATATCTGCCAATTCGGTCCAAAAATAATCAGTCATCATGGCGCGATAACGCTGACTATTCACAGTAACGTGACGATCGTTATCGTCGACGAAAAAATATGGCCCAATAAGGCCGCCGGCATGCAAACCGCACCAAACAGTTATTTTTTGTGGATGAAGTGGTGATTCATGAAGCACATGTGGGTTTTCACCCGACCAATAACGCATATTTTGCCTATTGACGAACCCATTGGGCCAAAAATGAGCTTCGTCACTGAAGATGATTTTGCGATGAAATTCACCATCTTGGCGCATCTGCTCCAGAACCCAATCGGAGAACGTACGTCGCTTCAAATGGTCCATCGACTTTAATTCTTGAGTCAGCTTGATCTTGTATGGGTGTAAACCAAGATCCTTACGCAAAATACGCCATATTGTGGTCTGAGCGATGCTCAATTCTTGAGAACGCCGGGGAATTGACTGATTTGGATCGTTTGCTATGGACGTCTGAATGGCAGCGATATTTTCAACACTTCGATCAACCCGTTGTCTTACTGACACGGCAACAGCCCACAACGAATATGTAGACTCAAATTTTTGCAATAATCTTGTGATTGCCTACTAGGGCGAGAATTACGACCGAAAATTGGAGTATACGCTCTTAAAGTTGCAGATGTTGTTCGTTAGTGTACTTAACTAAGATGAAAATGTTAAGTTTACTGAATAAATTGACAGTGACAGTTTGATGTTTAGTGAAAGAGTGCGTTCACAAATTAAATTCAAAGTTGTCAAGTCCCTATTGGAAAACCCTATACTAGGTGGGGTGAAAAGTAACCTCCTTGGGAATGAAAAAATTTTTTTTTAGTTTGATACACTTATTCCAGCGATTTTTCAACTTCTTAATCCCGTCCGAAAAATAATTTTCCCGAAGGTCTGCAAAATACTCCTCCGTGGCGTCGATGATTTCCTCGCGTGAGCTGAATTTTTTATTGATGAGCCATCTTTTGAGGCTTGGGAAGAGGGAGCCAAATCGCTTGAATACGGTGGATGTGACAGCAATTGAAACCGTAAGTGATTGATTTTAGCCATGGTTGCTATGCTCTTGTGCGCCGGTGCATTCTCTTGCAAAAACAAAATTTTTTTTCGCTTCATGTGAGGCCGTTTTGCAGCGATTTCGGCCTTCAATCGCTCCAATAATGAACAGTAATACTCGCTGTTGATGGTTTTTCCTTCTTCGAGGTAGTTCACGAAGAGCATGCTATGACAATCCCAGAAAACCGACGCCATAACCTTTCCGACCCATCGAGCCTCCCTCGGCCGCTTCAGAGCACCCGCGCCGGCTTCAGTCCATTTCCAGGCACTCATTCTGTTCTCTGGTGTTCAACAGTTACCATTCGATGCCACCCGATTCCGCATCAGCAAGTCCAAACATTCTTTCGAAGTGCTCTCGCGTTGGTGTTTTTGGTCAGGAGTGAGCATGCGCGGCACCCAGCGGCAGGATTACTTTTACATATTCAGAATATTGCCCAAAATATGGCGTGTGCGCTCAGTACTAATCTTTGTGGTATCTGCTAGCTCGCGCATCTTTACTCTCCGGTCAGCCAACACCATTTCATATATTTTTTTGACATTGTCCTCTGTAACCGCATCTGAGGGCCTGCCGGTGCGGACTTGATTGGTAGAGGAGTTGAGGCCACCACGAAACTCTTGAAACCAATATTTGATGGTTTATTGATCCAACTTTTCTTTTGTTTCCTTCGCCGTTTTGCCTCTCAAAAAATAATGTTTTATGAGAGAACGAAAATCGCTTTTGTCCATACTCAACTTGATGCCAAACACGTCAACAACAGTCAGCTGTCAAAACAAAACTAAAGACAGTATCGTACTGAAATTTGGCATGTCTGCCTAAATATGAACGGACTTCAAGGCACCGTAACCTTTTTGCAGTAGCAGCGCATTCTGGCGGTCAAGGAGGTTACTTTTTACTCCACCTGATACATAACACAAATTAATTCCGAACGTGCTTTGGACTGTGAATTGTCTTTTTTTTTTCCACTTTTTTAAAACATTGGGGGACGCTATGTATTAACTTTACTGCTTCATAATTTCAGATATGTATTGCCAAATTTTCGTGTCGTGTTAAAAGCGTTTTCTTGCATACGAATGTGGCAACACGGCAAAACGATTTTTCTGACCTACATTCTAACTACGAAAATGTACTTTTGTCTATATTTGCGCGCCATGCTGAAGTTTCAAAAACATTTATTAAATTTCTATTCTATTTTCTATCTAATATGTTAAATTTAATAAATAACCGTTGTTATTAAAATTTGAAATATAAAATAAAACACAAACAATGAGATTATTTCAATCACAGCTGACTATGTTGAAGGATTTAAATCTGACATTTAGAAAGGGTTAATACTTTTAGTAATAATTTTGAGATTTAGAGAAGAGAAATCAAGAAAAATAAGAAATAAAAAAATTACGTAGACGGTTTCGTAAAATGTAGTACAATGAGTGAAAGATGTAGTATGTAGCATGGTTATCGAAAATGTAGCAGTTTTGCCACATATGTATGTAGCAAAAGTGACAACGCTGGTGCTAAATCATTTATACGCCCAAAATTGGAGTATAATGCACACATCTGCTAAGATGTGCATAAAGAATAGGATTCAAAACTGTGCAATAAAACTAATAGGTAATGCTAATATCACTCAGTCAATGAACACCTTCAAGGGTGTCGAAATGTCTCGTGTCGCACTCCATTTAAATCGCCATTAGTATTCCACCCCTTCAAATCTTCAATCGTTATACTCGTCTCGCTATAAATGCTCATCAGTGTACAATCAATCCCACTTTCGGGCATAATCTGAAATATCGCAACTCGCTTTTGGAACTCCCTGCCGAGCTCCCTATTTCCTAGTCATTGTAACATTCAGACATTTAAAACCAACGTACATAGGTACCTATCTTTCTTTCCTACCTAGTTTTACTTTTCCCGCTCTGTGTGAAACCTTTTAAGGGTTGGTACCGTAACCCCTTAAGCGTACGCTTAAATTTACACACTCATTTTTCCTTATGATGCTGACTGCTCAACTTTCAGCTATACGCATACATGAGTGAAAAGAATTTATTCCCGTCGTATAAAAATATATGTACATATTGACAAATCCGCTGATAAACACTCACACTTCGCTACAAAAAAAGTATGAAAGGGTAAGGCTGACATTAAGCCAAATTGACAGCTTTATTATCCTGTCATGAGTCGTCCTGATTGTGGATTATTATTATTTTTTTTTTTATTTTCTGTTTTATTTTTATAGAAAATGTCCTTTTAACCTCTTATCCCTTTTACTAATCCCACTGAGGCAACACACATTTTAATTACTTTCATAAAATTATCTTCTTCCCTTTTGGCGTCGTTGTCGTCCTTTTTAAAGGAGGGACGAATAGTTAGTTGTCTGTTCTCAATTTGAAATAAAAGAAGAAGCAAAAAATTTCAACCTAATTTGATGGCATATTTTCTTGGATGGTTTTTATAATCTTTTTTTTTTTTATTATTTTTTTTATTTTTTTCAGGTGAGCATCCAGCTGCAATGCAGCACAATGCCGCAACATCTGTCGTAATAGTAAGCTCAAGGACCAGTTGCAGCAGTTGTCTGTGTTGGATATTGCCCGTGCTATTGCTGTGTTATCTGCGAGTGTTTGTGAAGTCTGTTTCCGGTGTAAGTAATTTGCTGAGGATAAGCAATGACATTAAAAGCTGAAGAAACGCTCCGAGCGACTGTCTTGCATCTGGGAATTAAATTTTTCTTTTAACTTTACTTATGCTCTTGTTTTTTTCTTTTCCGGGTATTTTTTGTTTTTTTTTTTTTTTTGTTTTTTTCATGTCAAATTTTTAGTCGTTGTTTGCTTTTTACATATTCCAGTTTCGCAGGCTTCTCTTGAGGTCATTTTATTTTCCTCTTCTTTTTAAACTTTTTTAAGCATCGAGAGTGCTTTTTGTGTTTTTATATTCAATGGAATATGTAAGGAGCATGTAAGGATTAAATTAATTAATTTAATGAAAGTTATATACATATATATATACACATATTTAGGATTAAGTAAGAAGCATTAATAAGCGTACATACATGCATATACATATAATTTACACATGCATAATTTTTATTGAAAGGTTTTACGTTATAATCAGCAACAATTTGGACTGTAAGGACAAAAGCATACATACACGTGTAAATAGTAGTTTTAAGTACTTTTTTAAGTGGATTTAGTTAAATTTGTTCCCTGTTAACGCCGATAAATAGGTTTTCATATCCATAGAACCCCCACTGCTTGGTTGTGATATGTTTAAAAGAAAAAATAACTTTAAAAACATTTATGTTATGTACCTATTTATGCAGTTTTTCATTACATGTTACATATTTGTATTTATTGCTATGAGGTTTGGCCACTTTAGCAAAATTTTTGACTTAAGATTTTTGACGATTTTATGCTTTGGGCCTTAGTTATGGAAGTTTTTTTTTTTTCTTTAAAAAAGGATCAAGGCGATGGTATACAGTCCTAGGTGTTATTTCCCAGATAATATGGTCAAAAATACACACTTAGTCATTTATAGCTAAATTACATAGAAGTAATGGGATAAATCAATTAGTAACTTGCAGCAAGACGTAACTACGCAAAATAAAACACTTTCGTCGCTTTTGAATGTCAACAGTTTATTGAATCTTCTTTTTTCGTTTTTACATTACAATTTACGTATTCTTTATTTTATTTCTGAAGAAAATTGTGTATATCGATTTGGACCTCCTAATCCTAAAACTGATAAAGCGCTAGAAGTGCAAATTTTTGATAAATGATAGACTTTGTTAACTTAAAACGTCGCACAGGGCTTCATTCATCATCTCTTTCAGTTTATTCATTAGATTTGTTCCCACGACGCCTTTTTCAAATCTTTTAATAGATATGACTACTCGTGGAACATTTAGTTGTTAAGTAATTAAGAGATGCCACCTTAACATACATATAACATCGTACGAGTGACAAGGTGACAAGAAGCCATCTAACCTGACTTAAGTTTTATAAGTGCTCTTGTGTGTGTTGTGCGTGACAGTTGTTCTTCTTTTTATTTTGACGTTATATTTGCCAGAAATAATTTAAATGTCATCCCAGATACATTACTGATGGATCTTCTATTGTCTTCGTTCTCGTCGTATGGTCACAGATGCTGGTTATTATTATTATACGCTCATATCCAAAGCGCTCGAGAATGTGTGCATAAATCTACGACCAAACCACATTTAGATTGACGCTTGCTGTAGTATTCGTATATGCCAATATTTCACCAACATTTTCTCAGCTCTTTGTACTGCATTTATTTTATGACTGTAATGCCTTTTTATATTTTAGTCAGTATACGGTCTTCACTTGTTATGTTGGTTACACCTTCTTCGGCATATTTCAAGCAAGATATGTTTGTTGTGAAAAAATCGATTATAAGCGTGATGGCTGCTGAAATGGCAGCTTTTTCTTGAATGATATCCTTTCCAGATACATCCGTAGTATTCAGATAAAATTTTCATTTAAAAATTACGCAAACCGAAACTGTAGATGTTACTGTCAAAACCATATCCGGAATTTATAATAACAGGATGACTAGCTAGAAATATTCACTCGTTGAAGGTGACCTGGTTGCGTCTTTTATTTCTGCTTTAACTTGTCAACTATTGAAGAAACAATCTAGCTTTTGTCGTAAGTGGACATTTTGGACAGCATTAAGGCTTGAGTTAGAGTTGGATATGGAAAAAGTTATATTTGTGCATGGATTTTTTTTTTTTTTTTTTTTTGCAAAACATTCTCAATTCCTTAAATGTTTACGCAAATATAAACACAAAAATTGTAGTATATAGTCCCTCCTGTTTTTGCAAGCACAAACTGTCTTAACTTCCGCACAAAGTTGATGAAAAAATAAATATTTTGTAATGCACAGACACTTCATGCCGAAGTCAATGTAGTTCTCAATCTCTCAGTTGTAGTTCTCTTCAACATATTCTCTAAAAATAGGTAAAACAAAAGATTGCTTCAATTATCATATAAAGCCCCTGCGGTTCTTTCTAAAAAAGTCGGATAATAGATAAGCGATATCTAAATATCCCTTAAAATTAAAAACAACTGAAGAAACGAATAGTCATAGAGCACTGGTTGAATTAAAAATTTAAATTTGTCTGGTTGCGGAGGTAACCAAGGAATTTGGAACTTTTTTCTTTTGCAAAAGTTGGTTGAGTTTTTTTTGTTTTTTTTTTTTTTATGGTGCTATAAGCACCATAAGCACGCACTGATAAGTGCACCACCACACCACCACAGTGGCATAGCAGCGTCCATCATAAGTACGCACTCATAATAGTGTGAGATTCTTACTCACTAAAAAACCTCACATTTTCTATAAGACTACGACTAAGTTTCCTTAACAAGTAGCTCAAGCTTCTGTAGCTTATCGCGTTTGGTAGCTAGCTTTCCAGCGAAGGCACCTACTATTACCGTTATTTCATGCGATTTCTCCTTAATGCGCTAAGTCGAACGGTCTTATTCTTTAAAGTCGCCGCACAAGATTTGTCTCGTCCAATCTCTGGATTATTTCCTGGTTGCAATGATGCACAAGACGAGTGCGAAGTTTACGAGCAAAGCTTGTTATTTCGTCTTTCACGGTTGCAATTCCCAGATCGCGGTGAATATCGCTATTACTTATATACCATGAAGCATTTACGATTGCTCTAAGCGGTTTGTTCTGGAACGTCTGTAGGACAGACATATTGTTTGGTTTGTTACAACCTCATAGTTGTATACCATAAGTCCACGAAAGTTTTAGCACTTGCTTATATATAAGCAGCTTGTTATATGTGCTTAGCTTAGAGTATCTTCCGATAAGCCAATTCATTTCTCTAAACCTGATTTCGAGCTCTTCACGTTTATTTTTTACGTGTGATTTCCACTTTAGTTTTGCATTTAGGATCATTCCTAAATATTTTGCCTTGTTTGCATACGGTATTTATATGTTGACTTGGTCTCGTTTAGTACGATTAGCCAGCTCCTCGTCCACTCAAATATTTTGTTCAGAGTAAGAATAGGTATGGCCCCAGAACGCTTCCTTGTGGAACGCCAGCTTGAATTTCCTTAAATTCAGAGTATTCAATCCCGATTCGATTATTCGAGTATTCTATTCATTTCTCACGGTAAAATTTATTGTAGCTTATACTTCAAGCCCTCGTGCCATAGCTTGTCGAAGGCTTGAGATACATCGAGAAAAACGGTTGGACACACCTTTTTTCTCTATAGCGCGTTTTCAATTACATTTGTTATCCGATAGACCTGATCGATTGTTGAATGTTTGACCTTGTGATCCGGGATCAATCGTCTTTCTTCAGTTATCTGTTTAAAACGTTTAAGCAGAAGAATTTCGAAAACTTTTGAAATTATCGGCAGGAGCGAAATGGGTCTGTATGATTTTTTGTCTTTTGGGCTTTTCCCTGGTTTTGGAAACATTATGACTTCTGTGACTTTCCATTGGCTTGGAACGTATAAAAGCTTGACAAACGCTTTTCGAGGTAGCTCCTTTAGAAGTTCACTTGTAATAAAATCGTATCCTGGAGCCTTATTATTTTTTTAGGTTTTTTATTGTTTGCTGTACAGACAGTGATACGGATTTTATGTTGTAGTTGTCGGATCCGGTTTTAGGATTAAGTTCTTGGGCCAATTGACGTCTTTCGAAAGGTTTAAATGTTTCTTTCAAGTGGTCGGCAAACAAATTCGCTTTCTGTTTGTCTACTTTTGCCCATTCGCCGTCGGCTGTTTTTATCGGTGCAGATTGCATAACAGGTTTCTAACTCCACTTTACGGCTTTCCAAAGCGAATAATTGTAACTCTTGTCCGCAGTCAAGCCTTCGAGGTAATTAGAAGTCCCACGATTCTTATATTCTTGCCTTCTATATCGGGCGCGTATATTTGCTTTCCGTGTTTTATTCCTCTTGTTCGAAAGGAAGTGTTGTTCTATGCAGCTTTTTGGATGATTTCGACGAACTTGTCAACTTTGTCTTCTATTTGCAACGGCGTCGTAAGTTAAACTCTTAAAGCAATATTTTCCTTGCAATTTCTTCTGAAACCATCCCAGTTTGTTTCCTTGTTCGTCAATCTGGGTGGTCTTTCGGTTTTTGCTTAGCTCCTTCCTTTCTTCTTCTAAAGTCGTGTGATATTCGGGGACCCCTTTTGTAATGAAAAAATCGACCAGGTCAGGTATTTTATTTGTGTCGGTGGGCCAGTATGTTGGCTTGCCCGTCGAAAAAAAGTCCAAGCTTGGTACAGTAGCCTGCCCTTCGTCGAAATGAATCTTAAACTCCAAAATGTATGCTTTGCGTTGAAATCACCACCGAGAATAAAGTTTGGCCCAAGCTGTTAAAAAAGGCAATCGAGGTCGTCGTCTACCATCTTATATCTCGGAGGGAAATAACAAGATGCTATATTATAGTCTACATGATTTATGTTTAAGAAAACTGAACTTATTTGCATGTATTCAAGTGTACTTAGCTCCCTTTTTTAAGTTCCTTTTCTAATTCGTCGATTATTTTCAGAAGGCCATTTGAGCTTGCTTAGTTTTTCAAACAAGAGCTAATTTATTTTTATTTGTTCATCTAGTTTTTCTAAGATGTGTGCGAGAATTTGAGGCAGCGGATCTGTAGTGGCCGAATCTATTTTGTTGGCTTTTGACGCGACCTCAATGTATGAACTTGCGCTTACGCAAGTGTGCAATTGGCACAAACTGCTGAGATTTGCACTATTCCGAGAAGTGCTTGCCTGCGCATTTGACGCATCGTGGATCTTTTTGAAAATACGTCCGCGTGTGGTTAAAATCTTGACAACGTTTGCATTGGATTTTAGTTTGTATGCCCATATGGCTCCATTTTGACTCTGATATTTAAGATACATATCATATCGTCGACTTTCTCAAAGTAATGATCAAAAGTAATCATGAAAATAAGAAGTCCGTGTTTGACTACGGTATCTTTGTAGCTATCCGTTTGTTGCTTTACCTTCTTAATTGTGTTCACGGCGTCAGTAATCTTAAAACCTTGTGCGTGAACGTCTTCTTTTTTGCACGACGGGTGAAGACCCCTAGCGAAGAATGCGCGGTAAGAATCGAAGTCCTCGACATTAATTTTCCACACGTTATTACGGATTGAATTTATTTTGAACTTTCATTTTAGTGTTTTTTGGAGAAGATCCCCTAACTTTCCGTAGTCTGCAATCCCGACCACATTTATTGCGGTTGGAGGGCGAGGTTTCGTTTGGGGTTTTGCTTTGGTTGGTACAGTGGGCTTATTTTCACCTCTTGGTTGTAACACTTCGGGTGATGAGCCTACCTACTCTTTTTGTTAGGCCTTTTCACGTGTACCGGATTGGTTTTGCGAGCAAGTTCTTCTTCGTCCGTCAGGTATTACACTGACTTGCAATCTATAGATAAGCAAGAGTTTTTTGGAACCTCGTTTTCTTTTCGAAATGAATCTACTCTATTTTAAAGCTCGTAAAAGAGTCGTTGCATTTCATTGAGTTTAGCTCGGAGTTCATTGTTCTCCTGTTCGAAGCATTTACTTTTCACTGAGTTCTGATTAACCGATGGACTTCGTTTTCCGGAAATATGCGATCTAGATGGTAGAGATCGGAGTACCTTTGATGTTTTTGCAAATGGATTTGATAGCAATAAATCGCTCTCCCTAGAATCCGTACAGCCTACCTCCGAAGAGGTTAGATTTGCTAATGAAACTGGATTGCCACCTGGGGTATTACTTCTGTTTGTTTTGTCCATTGCATTTTTTGTAGGCCCACGCACTCGGCATACAGAGGATACAGAGGGTAGGCATGTCTACCTCGGGTATATTTTAATTGCCCTATCCGAAGGGGTAAGTTGGCTGAGTGGCGCTCTAAGTTCTTAACTAAATTCTAAACAGAATGATAGGTACGTAGGTTGAATATATTATTTCTGGGTGTATTCCCTATAAATTTTAATTACTCTATGGAATTAATATAGGAGTGATGTGGGTTTAGAAATGATGCGCATACGCCCGAGTTTTTTGTTTTTTTTAAATACTTTTCTAATTCTGCCATTTTTTTGATACTTCAGCAGCAAAGACTGCTAAAATGTACTAAAATGCGCTAGGGATAAGTAATGCAACATCCTGCGAAAGTGATGACGACACCACGGAGTATTATCTCTGTAAATGTTCGGCTTAAGCTCACATTAAGTTGCAGGTACTCGGCGTTTTCCGAAAAAAAATAACAAATATTCAAAATTATTTTAAAAATCGATTAACTCTGCGCTTCTTTCGACGTAATTTCGTGTTATATTTGCAGAAAAAAATCTGCTTAAAATACTGTCATTTAGCTAGTAACTATTGTAACACATGGACTTAAAAGTCAGTGCCGTATTATAGTAAAACACGAATTTTTTTCAAAATAAAACTTTATTTATCAATATAGTTGCCTTCGAGGGCGATACACTGATTGAAACGAATTTTCAATCTTTCGATACCAGTTTTGTAGTAAGATTTTGGTTTAGCCTCAAAATAGTCCTCTGTTTCATTCTTTTGAGGTCTGCGAACAGGAAATAGTCGCTTTGGCCAAATCTGGAGAATACGGTGGGTGAGGAAGCAATTCGTAGCCGAATTCATTCAATTTTGCCATCGCTTTCATCGACTTGTGACACGGTGCATTGTCTTGATGGAACAGCACTTTCTTTTTCTTCAAATGCGACCGTTTTTCCGCGATTTCGTCCTTCAAACGCTCCAACAACGCAATGTAATAGTCGCTGTTGATAGTCTGCCCCTTTTGGAGATAGTCGATGAAAATTATTCCATGTGTATTCGGATGTCATAACCTTGCCAGCCGACTGTTGAGTTTTTGGTCGTTTTGGACGAGGTTCGTCGCCTGCTCGCCACTCAGCTGACTCTGGTGTGAAGTGATGGAGCCAAGTTTCATCCATTGTCACATACCGACGCAAAAATTCGGCTTTATTGGTTGAACAGCGTCAAACACTCCTCTGAATCATCAACATGTTGTTGTTTTTGGTCGACTGTGAGCAAACGCGGCACCCACTTTGAACAGAGCTTTCGCATGTCCAGATATTCGTGTATGATATATCCAACACGCTCTTTTGATAACTTCAAAGCCTCAGCTATCTTGATCAACTTCACTTTACGTCATTCGTAATCATTTTGTGGACTTTTTTGATATTTTCATCTGAAACAGCATCTTTTGAACGTCCACTGGGTGCATCATCTTAGGTGCTTGTATGACCACTTTTAAATTTTTCAATCCACAGTTAGTTGGTACTAACTGATAATGGTATGGATTAAATTCAAGTAGTACCCTCTCGTAGAAACGGCACTGACTTTTCAGCCCATATATTATATGATGAAGGGCATCAAGTTTAATATTTATTGAATTCCTGTAGGCTTTAAATGCTTAAAGCTTTAAATTACTAACAATTGGTCCCCCTTATTATAAATACCATAAGCGCTAATATTTTCAGTCTCATACTAACATGAAAAGAATTAAGTTAAAGTTCACATGATAAGAAAATGTTACTGAAGTCAGGCAATTGGATCTGACGATTAATAATGGTTTCGAAGAGCAAGACTGTTTTTTAGTGTGACAAAAATTTGGATTCTTTAAAGAGACCACAATTCTTAAAACTCCTCGCCGTAAAAAAGCGAAGATAGACTAGAATTTCCGAGGAATCTATTATTTAATATTCCTTCCGCTGAGTTTTAGATAGCTCTTTTCAGCAGATTTTGTTCTAGAAATAAGTTGAGGGGCAGTACATGTGCTCCATGTATGGCTTGCACTTCAAAGTAAATAGAAGCTATTACATTTCTAAGTTATTTTATCTAGCCTGGAAATTTTTTTAACAAAAAAAAAAATTGAAAGAAAATACTTAACACTTTTGTTTAATAAAAATAACTTTTCTATTCTTTCTATTATAGTCTTGCCTTCTTCAGTTTTATTTCGTTTATTTCAGTTGGTAGCGGTTTTCGCTTGCTATTTTAATGTAAATTTTTAAATTTTTTGATGTAACATCTGTAATACAATCAACCTAGGCTTCCCAAAAAGTTTCCTTATATTTATTGAAATCAGGTAATTCTATGCAACAATTACTATGAGCTTCGAGTCCGTTTCTAAAAATAGTAAACTACGATTGTCACTCATTTAATGTTGTTTCTATTAGGTTTATCTGAAGCTAAATCGATTAATTTTGTATCACACATTAAGATGACACCATTTTCATTTTTCCGTTTTTTCTTGAAAAAAATTCACGTAGACTGTGACACTTATTTTCCTTAATATCAAAACCGTACATATCTTCTTATGTGTCGATGTTGTGAAGAGCGCCCTCTTCACCAATCAGTTAATGCAGAGCCTTTGCCACTGACTTTCCTTTACAGTAGCCATGTTGAGCCATTAAAAAAAGTTTTGGATCAACTTAAGCTAGGCTATGGATATAAATCAGTCGTTCTAGAGTTTTCATAAGGAAAGTGTTAGACTTATAGGTTTGAGGTCTTATGGGACACGGCCTTGGCAATGAAAAATACGTTATGGTTTCAAGCTATGCAGCGCAAAAAGCAGTTTGTCTCTTGTAATCAGACCATGAATTTTGTTCCCGGTTGCAGCAGTATTCTTGGAAAGTGGGTATCCAGTAGCAAGTTGAGTGAGTCGTCACTTGAGGTTGTCCAAGAGCCATTGGTTTATTTCAGACAACCAGGCATCATACGATTTATATAGAGGATTTTTTTAGATGCGATGCTTCAGAGGTTTCTCTGATTTTTTCATGGAATGATCTCCAGTATTGATGCGTTGCTTTCATCAGGTTTTTTTTTATATATTTTTCTTGGGCTTTCTGCAAGGTTTAAAAATTTTCTGCAGGTATTTCTAAGCGGTCCTAGTTCTGATATCCACTAGTGCGGCTTTGCCCCTAGGTTGAATCAGAGCACAGGAAGCAGCTATAGCCTGATTGAGAGCCATTTTTATTTTAAGCTCATTGGTGCTACGCGGGAGGTGTGGGGGGGGGGGCTTGAGGTTTCAGATGATAGTGTTTCCGACAGTATTCCTCTGTATTTTGGCAATCAGTTTTGCTGTTCAGAGTGTTCATTTATCTTAATTTTGTAAGAATTATAAGCAATAGTATTATAATTAATTCAGGACTGGCCAAACCTCAATTTTGTCAACGTAAAACATATTTCTGCTTGTTCAACAAGAGGAAACAAAGAGGTTTGAGAACAGGAAATCTATCACCACTTCCTATTTTAGTTAAATAAATTTTATACAAATATTTTTATTTATTAAAAAAAATATTATTGTAAAATAAATATATTAATAAAAACTATTAGCAATTTTTAGTATACAGTACTTTCACTTAAAGTAAAATTTAAAAAATAAAAGTGGAACAAAACGAATGCTATAAAGCACATACACGCATGAAAAAAAAGATTCAAAAATAAATATCATAGAGACAATTAATAGCAAATAAAACAAAGAACAATTCATTTAGAAATACACATAGATACATTAATAAACGAACAAAATATTAAGAACCATTCAAACACATTTTTTGTAAAAGCAAAACCAAAATATTGAACTAATAATAATTCAATAAAAATTGTGTTTTCCGGTAGTTCATTTAAACAAAAAAAAATCAATTTATAAAAGAATGTGAATAATAAAAAAATATTAGCCATAAAGAAAAAAAAACTTTTGTATGTAGTGCAAAGAAAACGGAACTTGAATTAGAAAACGGATCGAAAACCTTCTTCTGCGAAAGGAGTAACATTACTTTATTTAAAAAAAAAATACTTTGAGAAGAAAATAAAATAAAATAATAAATTTAAGAAATAAATAAATTTAACATAAGTTTAAGTGATATTTATAAGAAACAAAAATGAACAGACTTATTGAGATTGTAAAAGAAAAAAATATGATAAAACAAGAAAAATAATTTGTAAATAAAATTTAATAAATTATTTAAGAAAATAAAAGAAATAAGTTTAGAAAATTTGAAAAAGCTAATTCTTTCATTTAACTTAAACCATTTTTAAGAAATATTCCACATTAAGAAAGAGTTTAACGATATGCTTGTGGTGCCGTGAAATTGGGTGCAAGTTTGTATTTTAAATTAAATATGGGAAACAACAGACGGAATACCTGAGTTAGAAATCAAGGTATAATTATTTCGCATAACAATGACAACTTGCATTTAACAGTTTTATTTAGTCAAAAGAAAGCACAACTTTTAAAAAGACTTGAAGTTTATAGCGATTTATTAATCAAAATTCCTAAAGCCCACAGGCATATGGTATTTTAGCAAAGACAAGGTTTAAACAGATTTTTGCAAAACGGAGTCGTAAAGGTGAGTTTATTTTCTAGTGGCAATAGCGAGGAAACTACTCGTATGCTAGGTGGAGTAAAAAGTAACCTCCTTGGTTACTGAAAAGTAATTTTCCCAAAGGTCTACAAAATAATCCTCCGTGGCGTCGATAATTTAATCGCGTGAGCTGAATTTTTTATTGATGAGCCATCTTTTGAGGTTTGGGAAGAGATAATAGTCCGAGGGAGCCAAATCGAGCGAATACGGTGAATGCGACAGCAATTGGAGCCGTAATGGTTGATATGTTCTTGTGCGCCAGTGCATTGTCTTGCAAAAACAAAATTTTTTTTCGCTTCATGTGAGGCCATTTTGCAGCGATTTCGGACTTCAATCGCTTCAGTAATGCACAGTAATACTCTCTGTTGATGGCTTCTCCTTTTTCGAGTTACTATAGTCAACGAAGTGTATGCCATGACAATCCCAGAAAACCGACGCCATAACTTTTCCGACACATCGAGCCTCCATCGTGCCGGCTTCAGTCCATTGCCGGGCACTCATTCTGTTCTCTGGTGTGTAAAAGTGGATCCAAGTTTCATCAACAGTTATCAATCGACGCCAAAAGTCCGCCCGATTCCGCATCAGCAAGTCCAAACACTCTTTCGAGGTGCTCTCCCGTTCGTGTTTTTAGTCAGGAGTGAGTATGGGCGGCACCCAGCGGCAGGATCACTTTTTCATATGCAGAATATTGTCAAAAATATGGCGTGTGCGCTCAGTACTAATATTTTTCGTATCTGCTAGCTCACGCACCTTCACTTTCCGGTCAGCCAATACCATTTCATGTATTTTTTTAACATTGTCCTCTGTAACCGCATCGGAGGGCCTGTCGCTATGGACTTGACCGGTAGTAGAGTTGCGGCCACCACGAAACCCGCGAAACCAATATTTGAAGGTGTAATCTGACGGAGCATTAATCCCATAATATTTATTCAACTTTTCTTTTGTTTTCTTCGCCGTTTTGCCTCTCAAAATATAATGTTTTATGAGAGAATGACAATCGTTTTTGTCCATACTCAACATGATGCCAAATACATCAACTACAATCAGCTGTCAAAACAAAACTAAAGACAGTATCGGACTGAAATTTGGCAGCGCATTTTGGCGGTCAAATAGGTTACTTCTCACCCCAATGAATTAAAAAAACCAATCGCACCCAGCGCAAGCATGACTTCACATGTAGTAATGTCTATGCCCTTAGATGGTGGTTTCACCAACATAGAGCTACTAAAAGAACCCCGGATCACCAGTGGCCGCTTTTAAGTGAGCAATTCAAAAAAAAAAAAAAAAAAAAAACAGACAGGCAGTATATTACGAGTATGTGCAGAACATCTCTAACGTTAACTCCTATCTCTGAAGACTTAATTTTAGGGGATCTCCATACATCCATGGGAGCGACGGCACTATTTTTTAGGCACAAGTTAACTATTTTTATGAGTCGCGGTCGATCTAAAATCTCTTGCTGATCTTAGGATTGCAGCACTCAGTACTTACTGCAACTCTGCGTCGTGTCAAAACTAACTGGAAAACTCTTCCTAAGATTTTATGTTTAAACCTCAGCCATCATGATGCTCCCACAAGGGACCTTCTTCAACAAATCGGGCCCGCACCGAAAACTGGGAGGCTCCTGATTCCCTCGGTACCATGATTTAAGTTCTGGTATAAGTTACCGGTGGGCCTGCCGCTAACAGGCCCTCGACTGGCACCTTGCAACTTGTCGAATCGTATGAACCTTCATAGCCGTTAAGTTTAAAAAATTGTTAGGATAAGACCATTTTACAAACGATTTCTGTAGAAGCTGTACGGACGAGGAGGAAGAGGAGACAAAAGGAGACCTTCTTTGTACATGTCCAGGCTTCTCTCAGAGAAGAAAACTCCATATAAGAGCTTTCTTCTTCAATGACTTAAGCGATCTAAAAAATATAGACGTCAATACGCTTCACCATAAGTTCAAATTGGTTCCAAGTGTAGAAAGACCATAAATCCACGTGGCAGCACAACGGGTAAATGGGCTTAAGGGGCTTGGTTCTCCAACAGCCTCTCTTCCTTAACCTAACCTTACCCTAGAATAAGACCAGTATTTGCTTTGCCTCCACATTTTTATTTAAAGCACCAAACTTTAGAAGCCATCACCGAACAAAATCAAAATGATAACAACACAATCAATGAATTATCAGAGTTGCCATCTTAGCTTTTCACCGAAGTACTTAAGCAATCATCGTGTGTAGCTTTTTCGTACCTTTACTTTTCTAGTCCTGCTACTTTTTTAGTCTTATTTAAGTATTTAGTTCAATGCTTCTAAAAGTTTGTACTCACCATGGATATGGGAAGTATACTAAAAGCCAGCGGATCCACTTCTGGTGGAGCTAATGGAAATCTGATTAACATTTTTCGGGTCATATTTGTGAGATCGACGAAATTATACATAAAATTATTTATTAATCTCAAAACGACGTCTCTGAATAGTGGTTTAACCCGGAGAACTCAATGGTATGAATATTTGTAAAGTGGAAGGTTGTAAGAATTTTCGATCTAATAGTAAGGGTCGTGTTGGACGTGGAGTTACATTGACTGTATATTCTACTGTACAGCCAACTCCAAGCGTCTTTCTTCTGAAACACGTTTAATTTTTTCTAACTTACCATGTCAAAATTCATCGCTCTGAGTCAAATATCGCTTACAGAGATTTTCGTAATATTAACTACCCTGCATTGCACCAAGATTTTGTAAATATTAATCCTTAAATGCGCAATTAGATTAAAAAATTGTGGTAAAAATATATTTCATAGCTAGGGCCCATTATATTCGAGATAAAATATTAAAAAAAATTCTATGATTATATTTTTCATATTATTTAAAAAAAAAAAAAAACAGTTATGTTGTTTGTATACAGCAATGCGCATTGAAGAGAATATAAAGTCGGCACTTTGAAATCACAAAAAGAAAAATGTTTTGGTTTTAGCCCTTTTTATTAATAAAATTTTTTGGTACATTTGAATATTTTTTGTTATATTTTTTAAGAAAAATTGTGAAAGTTGTAAAACCACTGTTTTGTTTTTGTGTCACATAAGGAAACATCTAAAATAAAATAATAATATAATATAAAATAAAATCTTTGCAATTTGGGTATTTGCATCTTTGCTGTTGGTCTAACCATACTGGCCAATGCGAAATCGGATCTAGCCTAACATATTTGGCAGGTGTTGCTTGAGCTGGTCCCCTTTGTTTCTTTTCATTCAACTCACCTTCTACACTGGAAATATACTAGGTCGACCGCGTCTTGCATAATGATTCAGCCAACTCCAACCTAAATTTGCAAAGGTTCAAAAGTCTTGTTCATGAATTGGTGTTTAAAATATTTTTATATACTATCCAAGAATTTATTATGCTTAGATCCAGTAAATGGTAAAACAAACGTATAGTCCATTTGCGGCTTTTCATCGATACATTATACCGACCGACAAAGCTGTCCATAAGGTCGACTCCACCCATATGAGCGTTGTATTCCCATATTACCTTTGGATACGGAATAGACACTTTTTCTTTCCTTGCTTTGTCGAATCGCGTAATGGTGGTGGCTATTTCTGTGCCCACATATGTAGATAATATTACTCACATCTATACCATCAACATTTGTTACATATTCTTCGTAAAAACCTCTGGGAAAGTTTTTGATAAATTGAACTTTACTAAAACGATCGTTGAGGTCATCAATAAGAGGTCTAATTTTGTAAAGTCTATCGTATTGCGGATGTTCTCTAGGTAAACTTTGATCATTGTCATTGAAGTGTATTATAGTTCTAAGTTTTTCAAATTTCTTTAGTGGCATAGTTTCTTTGATTGGCCCATAACCAGATTTGTTGGACCAATACAGCCTTGTGGTAGGACATTTAAAAATAGAGTGGTAAATCAGTATTCCTAAAAATTTATTGATGTCATTTTCACTCATCCCACCAGGATTGGAAATTTCGTTCTGCGTAGTATATAGGTTACTTTCTTGAAACTTCATATGTTTTTCATATGTTTGCTAGTTTGCCCTTGAAATTGAACATCCTCATCTTTTTTTATCAATTTTTTCTTGTGCCACACTAGAGGTCTTGCAAAAGCACGACCTGAACGACCAACTGTTTCGCAATGATGGCCAAGATCTTCTATGTTAGTGACAGACAGACCACTATTATTTTGTACATCGTTAGATGAAAGAGTTGGACCACCATCCTCAGTTTCATCGGGTTCGTGTATATTCTGATTAGCCTGACAAGCATAACAGAAATAATCTTCATCATCTATATCCGAGTCTGACTGATCGCAGTCATTCAATTCCTCTAAATACTTCTCTATTTCTCTTTGTGACATTTGAGACATACTGAAAACAAACAAACCCAGATCATAAAATATGACCCCACCATGCATTACATATTGATATTTGTGTAAATGCGCAGTGTTGTATTCACACAACATACGCATTTTCGCAGAAAATTACTGCTAATAATAGTTTTTCGCAAAAATTAAGTTAAAAATTAACAGAGTATATATTTTGTTGTAACTATAATAAATTTTAAAAGAGATCGAGGAAAAAAAACGCAGTCACCACTAATCGAAAGCTTTTCACCAATTTGACATTTGGATCACGAATAGGAAACCAAAGAGAATACAAACAGTATTGCCAGTAATACGAAAATTTTAACAGAAGTCAAATAATTATTTTGCTTGGATTTTTGTTAAAATAAAATGAACATATTGCATTTTATTGTTATTTTATTGGTATGTTGTTTACATACAACATTGCGCATTTAAGGGTTAACTGAGATTATATCTATCAAACACTTCATGCGTGAACTTCTTGCAAGAAAAAATCGTATCACTGTTCAACAAATACATACTGTTAAAAATTAAAACTGTGTTTAATAACAATTTTACTTCAATGGTTAACCATAACCATCAAGCAGTTATATATTGTGATTCAGCGTAAAGTTTGATTTATAATGTAAAATAAAATACATAAATTTGACAAAGAACTTAAAATTTTTATCATCGATTAAAAACGCAATTTATGGCATTTACTTATTAAAAATAACATTATGTAAATATTGGCTACGACTACGTCTCAGGTGGTCCATTTGGAAGGTTCAATTTTGGGCAACTCGTACGAGCATAGCGACTGGTATCTCGCAGATAACACGAGAAATGTTGACTTCCAAAGCGTCAATCGTAGTTGGCTTATTCCTGAAGACCTGAAGTTTTACATATCTCTAGAGAAAATAGTCCAAAGGTGTGATATCGCACGATCTAATCTGCCAATTTACCATGAAATTAAGTGCTCACCAAAATGATTTATCAACAAGTCACCTTGTTGAAACCGGAACAGAACATGGCGCGACAACGATTACCATTGACGGTAACATTCTGATTTGCCTCATTTTTGAAGAAATACATAATATGTATATAATAGATGAAATGGTAGCTCTTGGGACGTTTCGCTGCCCATTTACTGAAAATATGACGCAAATTCAAGTCGCCTGGCTTCATTTCTTGCACAAGTTGAATTTTGTAAACTTTTAGGCCGAGATCCTCACGAAAAATATGCCAAGTGGTCGAATACGCCAAGCCAAGCTGCTGAGAATGACGACGAATCGATTCGTCACGATCTTCGCAAATACTCAAACACACAAACAACTACAGCTGTTATAGTCTCTTCACTACGTGCTGGATGTGGTCTAACCGATCGAGTATCATCCACAAATGTAAACTGGGACTCAAATTTGCGAATAGTATTGGCAATAGTGGTTTTAGTAGGTCGTATTTTCCTCGAATCGCACGGAAAGCATTTCTCTGAACTGGCTTATCATTTTTGTTGAATATCTTTTGGCAAGTCATCTTGAAAAGACTCACACCACAACAGCGTCTCTAAATTGTTCAGCTATATTATGAAAATCAGCGTTCTATGAGAAATGTTTTTCGTGCGCTTCGAGGAATTTACTGTGTGCATAATCGACCTACTGAAACCAATATTGCCAGTACGATTCGCAAATTTGAGTCCCAGTTTACATAAGTGGATGATACTCGACCGGATAGACAATATCCAGCACATAGTGCAGAGACTAAAGCAGCTGTAGCTGAGGATGTACACGAAAACCGTGACGAATCGATTCGGAAAATCCGGTGTTTTTTCGTGAAATTTTGTTCTATGATGAAGCCCATTTCTGGCTCAAGGGATACGTAAATAAACAAAATTGTAGTATTTGGGCTGATGACCAACCCGAAGACTATCAAGAGCTACCAATACATCCATTGAAAACAACGGTATGATTGGGTTTATGGGCTAGTGGAATCATTGGTCCATATTTCTTCAAAAACGAGACAAATCAGAATGTTATAGTCATTGGTAGCCGTTATCGCGCCATGCTAATGGACTATGTGCTTACTGAAATTCAAGCACATTGTATTGCTCACATGAAATTGGTTAGCCTGGTTTCAACAAAACGGTTCTACGAGCAATATAGCGCGTGAAACAATGGACATATTGAGAAATCATTTTAGTAAGCACTTAATTTCACGTTTTGCCACGGTAAATTGGCAGCCTAGATCGTGCGCTATCACACGAAAGCCAGCATTACTCATCTTATACGCGAGATACCAGTCGCTATGCTCGAACGAGTGGTTCAAAATTGGACCTTCCGAATGGACCACCTCAAACTTAATCATGGACAATATTTACATGATATCATTTTTAAGAAGTAAATGCCATGAAATGTTCTTTCAAACGATAGAAAAATTTTAAGTTTTCTTTCAAATTTATGTGTTTTATTTTACATTATAAGTCCAACCTCACGATGAATCACCCTTAATTACTGCAGATGCAAAAAAAAACTTTTCAGTGAGAGCCAGTCCAAGACTACTCTATTGATCGTTGATGAAAGTAGATAATCCCTTGACAAAAATCATGCTACAGTCCTTACTTTACTTGTCTTTCCGAAGCTTTCGACAGAGTTAACCACTCTATTCTGTGCACAAAGCTTATAAACGAGTTTAAGTTTTCATTGCCCTAAACAGGGCTTATTTTCTCCTACCTACAAGAAAGACACCAATAAGTTGTATCGGATGAAAGGTATTCGGATTCCTTACCAGTAAGCCGTAGAGTGATACAGGGCTCTTTTATTGGCCCATTTGTGTTCTCCTTGTATGTGAATAAACTTCTTAAGATAGCCAAGCACCGTGCGATCCACATATTCGAGATGACGCTCAGATCCACTTAGGCTGTCCCTTGAATTTTTCTAAGGAGGCCACTATGCTGATGATGGTCATATTAAATTGGTCAACTAAGAATGAGCTGTGCCAAATTTTTAAAAAGTCTAAAGCACTTGTAATTTTTAGAAGAAAACTAGATTTATCCCTTTTTCCGCCAACACAGTTGATTCCGCCCAAAATCTTCGCCAAATATTTAACAGTACCATAACTTGGGCTACCCATCTTAACGTCACCATTGATAAGGTTTATGATGAACTACCTACATTCTCTTTGGGCCACATAATGTTTTATCCATACACAAGCAAGACTTTAACTAACGAAAACACTCCTCCTGCTGTGATATTTATTGCTTCCAAGATTACAACCACAGAAGAAAACTAATCGTAGTATACAACAACATCGCCCGTTTCATATTCAATCTCAGACAGATTCTTCTGTCCTTCTGCCCAAAATTGATAATTTTCTCAAATCTAGAACATTATATCTGCTGCATGACATTATGCAAACAAAGTAGCCTGAATATCTATATTCCACTTTGATCAAAAAAACGGAATAACCTCCGTGTGGCGCTCCCATTATTTCGACTTGAATTCTGTTTTTTTGTTAAGTTGGTACATCTGTTGTTGAAATTCCCTCTAAATCTTAGTGTCAAAACTTGACATTTGCAAAGATTACGTAGGCAAGAGTACATCTATCTGTGTGTATGTTGGCGTTTTTTTACAATTTTAGAAATGGATTTAAATTTGCAACAACGAACTTGTATTGAATTTTGCGTAAAAAACGGATTTAATGGTGGGAGAACGTTGGTTGTTGGAAAGGTGCTTTGGAAACGATTCTCTAAAGAAAACGGTCGTTTACCAGTGGCACTAGCGGTTCAAAAGTGGTCGTGAGTTAATCGAAGATGATGAACGCGGTGGCAGACCATCGAAATCGAAAACCGACGAAAGCATAGATGAAGTAAAAGAAATGTTGGTCAATAACCGCAAATTACCCATCCGTCCAAGAAATTTTGGTTAATGATTTGGGTTTCCGTCGTGTAGTAGCAAAGTTGGTGTGAAAAGACCTCAATTTCATGCAAAACAGAGACCGTGTTGATGTCGCAAAAGAGATGATTTGCGAGTCTGAATCCGATCCCACATTCATAAAAAGGATCATTAGTGGAGACGAGACGTGGGTTTATGAGTACGACATGCAATCCAGGCATCAGGCAAGTGAATAAGCTGAGACCAAAAAAACACGTCGTTGTTAGGTCAAAAAGAAGGTAAAGTTCACTGTTTTCATGAATTACAACGGTGTAGTGCTTCATGAATTTCTGCCAGAAGGCCAGACAGAAAACAAAGAGTATTATTTGGGCGTTATGAGATGTTTGCGTTAAGCAATTCGCCGAAAGAGACCAGACTTGTGGACAGAAAACTCCTGGATTTTACACCATGATAACGCACCGTCGCACAGTGCCATCATTATTCGTAATTTTTGACGAAAAATGCAACAAAATGCTCCCGGTGCCTTTTTTCTGTTCAATTGAGTTAAAAAAACCAATACGGGGAACGCGTTTCAGCAGCCGAGATGAAGTAATGGAAAATCGCAGGAAGCACTGATGGACATATAAAAAATGTCTCGAGGATTGGATCAAGCGCTGCCATAAGTGTGTTGCAGTCGATGGGGATTACTTTGAAGTGGACAATATAGATTTAGATGAATAAACTTGTATTTTTAATTTTCTGAATAAATTGGTAATAATTGGTAATGGATCAAGGTGGTATGGTAAAAAACCACGCTTCCTCCAATCGACTAGATTATGTATGCTCATAGAAACTAAATAAATTTGCCTGCTTAACCTCCGAACGTCAGTTCTCTTCTCGGTTGTGGAATTCTCTACTTTTGAATATTAGACAAGTTAGAAGCACTAATAAATTTAAGTCCACTCTTTGAAAAAAACTCCTTAGCAATGGAACAATCAACCATTAGAATATACTTCTTGTTCCAGAATTAAACAAGAATTCCATATGTTTCTCATGAGTTTCCTCAAGATTCCCGGTGATAACGGTTCGCATTCCTGACGAATATTCTCCTTAAGAGCTGAGATTATTTGAGGCTTGCATAAACCCGCGACTTCAAGTAGCCCCAAAGAAAGAAGTCTAGCATGGTTAAATCAGGCGATATTTCTGGCCATGCCAAATCGCCAAAACAGGAGTTTACGCGACCAGGAAACGATTCCTTCACAATATCCATTGTGGCCTGTGCTGAGTGTGTGGTTGCACCGTCTTGTTGAAATCACATGTTCACCAAGCCCCGCTCATCAAACTCCGACAGTAAGATGTCGTTTATGATGACCCAGTAACAGTGACGGTATTGCCGATGGAGCCCAATCACTCCTCCGCACCACACAGTGACTTTGAGTGGATGGAATGGAACTTCGTGCAGTACACGCAGATTTTCAGTGGCCCAGAAACGAAGACTTTCCTTATTGACATAACCCCTTAAGTAGAAATGCACCTCGTCGCTCATGATGATTTTCGACACAAAATCGTCCTTTTCCTTGTTGAGATTGAAGATGGCTTTACAGTAATGCACAGTTGGCTGACGGTCAGGAGGCATTACTCGTGATGCACTGTTTACACTTTGTACGGGAACATGTGCATTCTTTCACTAGTCTGGTGATGCCCTATTACGTCTGGTTAATATTTCTTTGTTCTCAGCGACATTGGCAGCCATAGCCGCGATGTTCTCGGCCGAACGACTAGTCTGGTGGCGGCCACGCCTTGCATGGTCTCCTGTGGTTCGACTTTGTTTGAATCGAGAAGCTAAGCGCCGAAATGTTTGCTCAGTTTGCGCCAAATTCACGCTGCGCTAGTACCATCGACCGATTATTGGTCAAAAATATCGGCACAACTATTCCACGCTTTTGCGGAATATAGCACTCCATTGCTTGTTTGTTTGTATACAGCAGCTGTCTAGTTCAAAAATGTTAAATATGATTGACGCACGACGCCATTTTCAAAGATTATACCATCAACCGACAGAGTGATTAATTTTGAGCCACCTTGTATAAAGTTGAAAAAAAAAAATACTTAAAATTTTTATCATCGGTTAAAAGAACTGTTCATGGTATTTACTTTTTGAAAATGATATCATGTAAGTGTTGTCCATAATTAAGTTTAAGGTGGTCCATTCGTAGCTGGATTATTCCTTAAAACCTGAGACTGTACATATCCTCAGAGAAAATAGTCCAAAGATGTGATATCGCACAATCTAGGCGGTTGTGGTGTGAGTCTTACCCTGATAACTTTCCAATCGATACTAAACAAAAATGACAAAACAGTTTGATAGGGGTCACGCGTGATCTGTCAAAGGAGACCTCACGATGAATCACCCTATAGAATAAAATTAAAAAAATATGACGAAACTGCAACTAGACTAATAAGGATTGCAATAATTGTTGACACTGACATTGCAGTTTTGCCATTTAAAGGATTCCTAGATAGAGACACAGTTGCAACTTTAGCATATGCAGATCTGGAGGGCAGTAGAAAAGCGGTCGTTATTGTCTAAGTCTACTTTCCAGGCGACACTAAGGACGCACCAACTGACATTTTCAAGAGACACAGTGAGAAACAGTACAGATACAAATATGACATGTGAGTTACCCTTAGAATTTTTTTTTTTTTCTGTTTTTAAAGGGTCTGACCTTTCTGAAATAGATAATCTCTCTGGTCGAGATTTTGAGAGCTTCGTTAGGGATTACATTTTTTTAGGGAAGTGTCGTGTCTTTAAGGCCCTTAGAGCTATACCTTCACATAAAATGCATTCCGCAATTTCAACGTTTTCCATGAAAAGACGATATTCAGTTTTCTGAATAAAACCTATTTAATGTAATTGATATCGAAGGCGGCAGTGTCCGGTTAGAAATCCAACCATTCTGTTGATATCATCCCTATTGAGTTGAAGGGATTATTTGGAGTTTTTGTGAAAGGTTTTGATGGCTCTTTTAGCAAGGTGAAGCCCTGGGATGTTTACCCAGGGTAAACAGATATACAAACTTTGTTATCGAAAGTTTTACTGATTTGAAGTCAATGAATATACAAAGAATCTAATGCTTTAAGGAGTGCTTAAATGTCTGTGAATATATGGAAGAGGACACCACTTATTTTCTCAAAGATGAGATTTACATATACCTGAATGGTAGCTTCATCAGAAGATGTAGAGATTTTCCAGCTTACGAGCGTCGTTTTCATCCAACGGTTGATGAATTGATCAATACCCTTTTTGGACATGACTTCAGAAATTAATTCATATCATATTGCGTATATTGCAATATCTATAATCTGTGTTACCAGATCTAGTAGAGCGCTTTCCGTGGATCTTCAGAGGTAAATTTATGTAAAGAAGTTCTCTGATATGTTAATCGATCAGTCCTTCCATGGTCTTCAGAAAAAGTTATGTAGGACTTATGGATCCATAAGATTTAAGAAGTTCACAAAGTTTATCTGGCTTGGAGATAATAATTACGTTTAGTTTTCTCCAGGCTTGTGAGATGTAAACCCAAATGAAACTATGTTTATCTGAATAAGGCGGATAAAGTGGAAAAACTACACCTTTATGAATCAGTGCTAGGAAGATTCCGCATGATCCAGGTGCCTTATATGGTGTCCTATCCTGTACCAGAACAGGATGAAACAGAGGGCGCACGCGAATTCTTGCGTTCTTGGTTCAACCTTTGAATGAGAAGATATTTAATTTTAGAGCTGATCAGTAAAGCAGCTCTCCCCCCCCCTCCACCAATCTCCTCGGGCAGATTCTATTTTTCGCTTATTATTATTGAGGGTAAATATTTAACTCTCAATAACCCATGATTATTGAATTAGTCACAGTCCTCGTGCGCATCGTGTTTTTTTGTTTTTTTCTATAGTATCGTTGATTAAAGGTCTAAAAGGTACTCTTAGCGTGGTGCAGGTTTCCCAGGAAAACCTTCACTCGCGCACTTTCAGTCAACGATCATCCAGTACCGCTTTGTGGATTTTCTTCATCATTTCTGGTCGACCATTGCGATGCTCGTCTTGGCAGCACGTACGGCCTTGTTTAAACTCAGCAATCCAAAATTTTACTGTTGTAAACGAAGGAGCAGACTCACAAAGAGTAGAATCCAGTTGGGCTGAAGAATTTCAAATAAAAGTATTGCATCACAGAACGCAGGGTTCTGTATGTGGTACGGTTTGTTATCTTGTTATCACCTCCCCGACATATCGGAATTTTGCCAAGAGAGTGGGCCCTTAGCCTCATTCACTGCGGTTCTTGCCGCTTGACTCCTCGGTAGAGGCAAAGGAACTCTACTTTTGGATCTATTGGCGGCAGCTGGTTCTCGCGTAAATCGAGGATTTAAGGAAATGTCACGTGATCTGTTACTCTCAGTTACAGCTTTATTACCGACGTTGTTTTGTTGTGTCTTTGATAGAATACTGGCGTGGATATTGGGGGCAGATGAATTTTTCTGAGCTCTTTATAATGAGCCTTATGACCTTTTAGGTTGTTTAGCTGTTGTCGCACTGTCATTTACAGCAAGGACTATGTGGACGGAATCTTTTGCTTCCACTCTTTGCAGGACTCGCAACCTGAGTTTTGTACATCTAAAGATCCGAAGTTTTGCGGGAAGAACCCTCTTTTGATATACGATTATGGTTTTGGAAATGAGTCCTCCTTTACTAACACCACGTTCAGTTCCCATTTCTCCTTAATTTTAGAGAAATTGCTCTTCAGTCAACTTGCAGAGTCTTCATTGAAGTTTGTCTCAAAATATTTGTACACAGCTAGGGCAATGGATATTTAGGGAAGAAGAAAAGTAGGTACCGATGTACATTACTTTTCAATGTTTTCAAGTCCTATATTGAAGTAACGGTCAGAACATAGAGAGCTCGAAAGGGCATTCTATAGCGATTTGTACGACTTAGGAACGTATCAGGATATTTTGAAGTACGTCCAAAAGTGGGCTTGGGGGAATACTGATGACCATTCATAGCGTGATGGGTGTTAAGGTTGAAGGGTTGATGGTGTGGAATTCTACTGGCGATTTCTATGAAGCAATTGACTGGTACTAGTATCACCTATAAGTTTTATCCGTCTGTTTTAAATTAGAATGGGTAAAATATTTCTAACATCACTTGAGGGAACCTAGAATTCTGTTGGATATCTTCTTCCCATAAAGTTATATGTTGCGAAATAAATTCTGCTTCTGATCGGCTTGTTGAAGCTTTGATCGGTTAGTACATGAAAAGAGAACATTTGGTGAGTAGCATGTGCCTATAATACGTTTTATGATAATATTATTCAATTTTATTTAATTAATTTTAATTCATGAGGTTAGTAACTACAAATAACCTCAGTGGTTTATTCTACCATTGGGAGATGGCAAAGTTTGACAATAGGGCGGTTTAATATTGTTGTTGTCGTATTAATTGTGACGACGCGAACCCTTTTTTCAGCTCTAGGATGCAGTTTTATAACTCTACCAAGCCGCCAAAGTATAGGCGGCGACTTCCCATCAGGCAAGAATATTGATGCTGAAAACTGAAAACTGATAGTTTTCAGGTTCGTATTTGAAGATAGCCATTTAGGGCGCTGTTGGAGGCAAGCAAAGTATTCCAGTTCCCATTTTTTCCAAAAGTCCTGATGTGTTTTTTGCATGAGCTGCCAACTATCCAAATAATTAGGTTAAATCTCTATCAAGTTCCTTTCTGGTACTGTGTTGAGCGAATATCCAACTAGGAAATGTCCTGGTTTGAAAAAGGATAGATCTTCAGGGTCCTCGGTAAATGCAAAACATGGAGGCGAATTAAGGAATACCTCTACTTGCGCTAACACGGTTGAGTATTCTTCGAAGGTCAGTGTGCAGTGTACGATGACACTACTTAGGTGGTGTTTCATAGATTTAACTCCTGTCTCCCATAAACCTCCGGAATGAAATGGATTGAAATGCCGTGAAGTGTCATAGGCTTAGATCTGCTTTGCGATGTCCTCGGTTCATTGTTTTGATTTGTGTGCCTTTTCTCCGTCGAGCATTCTTGCAGTTCCTTGGAAATTAGTTCTACAGTCGCTGTACTGATTTGTGCAGATCGCCCAGAAATGGGCAACCCTGACTGACTCGTTACGACGGGAGACCTCCCATTTGTTGATGTATTGTGTAGCCTTATATCTAAGGCACTTTAAGCACTTGTGGATACTAGCCTTGACATTGTATTGAGCTTGAAGTGTTGCCATCATAAGTTGCTGACCACCATGTAGCGTTCTCATGTGAATATCGTGGATAATGCGAGATGTTAAAGAGTAGTAAAGGGTAGATTAGAATTTTCTAATCGGCCTCAAACTCGCATTATTCCTTTATCATCGATGATTGGAGAGAGTTTTGCAATTTTACTTCCTTTAGGGGCCGTTTCTAATTTTACGAACTTTCAATTTTACTGGGAAAGAATTCTTTTTGCACAATCGACTTATGGACTGCGATTATCTCCTTGAATTAAAGCTGTCAAGTAATGTGATGTAACATTTTCGTGGACTTAAATCGCAAGGTTGCAAAACGTAGTAATGATGAATATCGACTAGTAAATCAATGATTTTACGGGCAGTATAGCACGTATATAGCTGGAACAACTATTGCCCGGATTAATTTCGTCCATACCTGGAATGAACAAAATCCTCTAGCCATTATTATGATTTCGTTACATCGTAGACAGTCATTCTTTGCTGATGGAATTATGGGTGCATATTTCTTTGAAAATTAATCTTGGCAAAACGTTACAGACAATGAATCACTGATTTTTTTTTTGTACCCTAATTGAATGCTATTAAGATGGAGGAGCTGTCACACAGCGCATAGCGGAACCAATTTGTTAAAAGAAAAGTTTGATGAGCGCATAATTTCGAATAAAAGTTAGACCTACGAATTGAGCCCCAAGATTGTGTGATTTATTGTTTCATTACGAAGTACCATACCTCAAAAAAACAAAAAACGCTTTTTATAAAAATAAGTTTGTTCAACAAGTAAGGTAACTTTGGAAATTTTGCGGGCAACGGACATTTGATTATCGATTTTTTTTTCCTGCCTTGGTACTCATGTCCGGTAAATATGTTCGCAGTTTTAAGTATAAGGCGTATTTAGTTTGTTTTTGATAGATAGAAAGATTAGATGTCTTAGGTGGGCTCGGCGATTTTCAATTATTACAAAAAAAGTGCTTACACGTGGTAAAAGCTTTTCCAAGATGGCTGGGAAAATGCCAATGACGAACCTGCACAGCACAGCAACAAAAGATAATAACATCGAATCTGTGAAATAAATTGTTTTGGCAAGCCATCGAATTACCATGAGACAAGTTGCTGAGGATGTTGACATATCGATCGGCTCATGTCATGCAATTTTTCTATATGTTTTGAGCATGAGACGTACGTCAGCGAAGTTTATTCCCTGAAACTTCCTTATTTTGGTCAGAAGAACTGTCAGATGAGCATCGCTAAGTAACTCTTGAATGACGTTAATGATGTCATAACTGTCATAACTAGCGACGAATCATTGGTGTATAATTATGACGTCGAAACAAAAGCCCAATCGTCCCAATAGAAACACCCAGGAGAGACAAGAACGAAAAAAGCACCCCAAGATCGATCAAATGTCAAAGTTTTAATCACTGTTTCTTATCTATAACCGTGGCATAGTCCATCAGAAGTTTTTACCACAAGGTCCTACATTCAATAAGGAGTATTGTATCTCGCCGTGTGCGAGAAGCTATACGAAAAACATATCTGGAATTGTGGAAATTAAGGAAAAAAAAAAAACGGCATCATTATTAGAGCTAAATTCTATACAAAAAAGTGCTTATGAGAAGTGCTTAGAGGTTTGAAAAAAGCTTTGGCACAAGTGTATTGTATCTGAAGGACAATACTTTGAAAAGGATAACATTAATATTCATGAATAAATAAATATATTGTACTTTTATAAAATTATAAAGTTACCTTACTATTTTGTTTCCTTCGGGGTGATTAATTAGAGTGAGTCCAATTGCCAGCCACTGTTGAATCATTGAATTCTACCCATTTCTACGTTTATTTCCAGAGCCTATTTCAACAAGTGCTCGAAAATGTGACCATTCGCTTCAATACACTTGTCTATCCGCGCTCTAAATGAACCAATAAAACTGAGAAGTATTTCTGATGTAATCTTCCGGCAAGCTTCAGTTATTCGTCTCTTCATGTCTTCACGTGTTGTTAGCTATTTTCTGTAAACTTCACTTTTTAAGTAGCTCACAAGAAGAAATCAAGTGACGTAAGATCAAGTGATCTATCAAGTGATCGTCCAATCCATTGTTGATGGTAAACATTCTTTAATAGACCCCGGGCTACTTGGGTATAATGGGCTGGACAACCATCATGTTGAAACCACATTGCTTGTCGCAACTCCAATGGCAGTTCTTCTAGTAATATTGCATACTTTTCGCCATTCAAGTTGCCTTCAATAAAATATGGACCCATTAATTTATCCCCAATAATTCTCGCCCAAACATTAACATTCCAAGGGTGCTGGCGTTCAACTTGTCGCAACCAAAAAGGGTTTTCGGTAGCCCAGTAATGCATATTATGTCAATTGACCGTACCGTGATTGATGAAAGTCGACTCATCAGAGAATAACACCTTGGCGAAGAAAAGGGGGTCTCGTTCAATTTGCTGAAGTGCCCATTGACAAAAGGAAACCCGGTTGCGACAATCCTCACTAGAAAGTTCTTGATGCATTGAAACATGATAAGGATGGTACTTATGCCGATGTAATATCTTAAAGACAGTCGTTTGAGAAATTAATGATTCACGACTTATTTGGAGAGTGCTAATGTGATGATCGTGTGCAACGGCAGCTAACACTACTTTTTCATTGTCCTCAACAGCCACCCTATTTGAATGATTCCTCTTCTTTGGTTGAAGTTTGCAGTTGGAGTTAATTGTTGGATGACCCGATAAAACTGGTCTGGGAGACGTTGGGCGTAAAGGGCAACAGCGATATCGCGTATTTTTCGAATAATTTGGATGTCTCAAGTTAAAAATCTCACCACAATACTACAATACCTTACCACAGCATCTTATTTGACAAGAGCGTATACAGCGAAATAAGAAATAAATTATATATCCATGTATAGGGTGATTCATCGTGAGGTTTGATTTATAATGTAGAATAAAACACATAAATTTGAAAGTGAACCTAAAATTTTTATTATAGATAGATAGCGACTGGTATCTCGCGGATAAAACGAGTAATGTTGGTTTTCAAAGCGCCAATCGTAGCTGGCTTATTTCTAAAGACCTGAGACTTTACATATCCTCAGAGAAAATAGTCCAAAGGTGTGATATCGCAAGATCTAGGCGACCGTAGTAAAACGTGAAATTAAGTGCTCACCAAAATGATTTCTCAACAAGTATGGCTCGTAGCGTCGTCTTGTTAAACCAGAGCTTAGCGAGACCATATTCTTGAATTTTCAGGAAGCACATTGTTCGTTTACATGTCGCGATAACGGTTACCATTGACGGTAACATTCTGATTTGCCTCATTTTGGAAGAAATATGGACCAATGATTCTACCACACCATACCGCTGTTTTTAATGGATAGAATGGAAGCCCTTCGTACTCTTCAGGTTGCTCATCAGCCCAAATACGGCAATTTTTTTTATTAACGTATACATTGAGCCAGAAATGGGCTTCATCACTGAACAAAATTTCTCGATAAAACACCGAATTTTGTTTGAGTTCTTCCAGAGCCCATTCACTGAAAATATAACGCAAATTTAAGTCGCCTGGCTTCAATTCTTGCACATGTTGAATTTTGTATGCTTTTAGGCAGAGATTCTCACGTAAAATACGCCAAGCTACGCTTCTGAGAGCGACGACTAATCGATTCGTCACGGTCTTCGCGTACACTCTCTGCTACAGCTGCTATAGCATCTTCACTACTACTGGGACTCAAATTCGCGAATGGTATTGGCAATAGTGGTTTCAGTAGGTCGACTATACGCACCGTAAGTTCCTCGAATCGCACGAAAAGCATTTCCCACAGAACGCTGATTTTCGTAATACAGCTAAGCTGTATTTTGAAGACGCTGTTATTGTGTGAGTCTTTCCATGATGACTTGCCAAACGATACTGAACAAAAATGACAAAGCAGATTGATAGGAGTCACGTGATCTGTCAAAAGAGACTTATTGAAAATCAAATCTCACGATGAATCACCCTGTATAAAAGAACAAGAACTGATCAACTGTTTGACAATAACTTTACCTTTTAAAGCGGAGTGCAGGGTGCAATAAATTCTTTGCCTTGAATGAAACACATTCAACCCTCCTGCAAATCCTGATCGGAAATGAGTATGGTATGCTCTATGGATTGAACCATATTTCATTATTTCCGTATTACTTTCGTTCCAATTTTGGCCCCTATTCACTATGAAGGAACAAAAACTCGTTATAAAACAATTGAATACAAATTACGAAAACAAGAAAAAAGGAAAGAAAGAAAGAAAAAGTAATCAGAATTCGAAATAAAAATCAATATCTACAAGTTATAATTTTTATATGGAAAATAAATTTTCAATTAAAATATTCTCAATGGATTCTTAAAGTGAGTAACAATGTTCATGTTCAGCGGAAATTGGTGGTGGCGATTCAGTCAATCGGAATAATAGCCATAAACAACGATTGGTAGAGAAAACTCCATTATTCTCTTAATTTCTTTCAACATAATTTGTCTGAAATCAATAATCAGTTTGTTTGGAACTTTGTTCTCATGTCTCTTGTTTTTTGTTTTGGTTTAGTTTGTTTTCTGGATTTAAGGAAATGGGAAATGGAATATAGTGCTGGCGATTTTGATGATGTGGCTTGGATGAAATTGTGGAAACTTTGACCTCGTACAAGTTGTTGTCTGTTTATCTGCCGATTTTATTGCTAAAATTTTGTTATAATTCAGAACAAATACCAAGGAGAAAATACAAAGAAATACAAGGAGAATTTTTACAAAGTTAACAATATTGTAACTTAGGATTAACTTTCTTTAATGACCTTATTTTGGATTGGAGTTACTGCTGAACATATACCCAGAGTTCTATCCATATAACAAATGCGAATTCAGATAAAAAAAAAAAAAAAATATTTCGTGTGCGTTAAACAGCGCTTCAAATCGTTTTTGTACTAAAATACCCGATTTGACCAGAATAGATGGGTTAGCGGCTTGATGTTTTATCTGAAGCCGAAGATTTATTGTGGTTTCAAATTTTGACCGACCAGATTGAATAGGTATCCACTAAGCAGAATAGAATTACCAACGAGGACACTTCGTTCTCGCCATCTGTGATATATGTATATTAGCTGCCACCACCTTTTCTAGGTTATGGTATTTGCAAGACAGCTCCGGATACTATATGGAAACAACGGAATTGTACAAAGATTAACGATTAAAAATTTGGAGATTCAAACACAAGAATCCGATTTGCCTTCCAGTACCTAGATTTCGTCCGTGGAAGTTTCCGTGTGTGTCCACCATAATTATACTTGACGTTTTAAGAACATTCCTTTTCCGCTGCCAGCCATCTGCCACTTGCTTTTGGATTCTCTCAGCGGACACTTTGTCTTAACACCACTCGTCCCATTTCAGTCAATAAATATATTTTAATAAGTTTGTCTTGTTACTCTGTATTGATTGGCGACGAGGATGGAGGAACTCATTAAATAGCAGCAAGATTGGGATTTCATTTGTTCCCACTGATTTCTTGCTTCTCATTCGAAGATCGCATGTAGCTTTTTCTTCGAAATGGATAGGTGTATTCTCGTCATTGAAATCAGTGAAGCCTGAGGTCTTGAATCGCCTGATGGATATTTCATTTGAAAGTTAGGAATTTTGCAAGAGGACTTGACTTTACAGGTCGTAGTTTGGACTAATAACATTATTTGGCTGAAAAGTAGTCACTTCTATGGTCTTTTCCTTCCCCTGCCGATATTCCATCACAAAGAAGTCATCACCATCTACAGCTTCTCTTTGATTTACGATTATATCTGCTGTTAACAGGATCCGTTCGTCGTTCGGGCGATCTTTAGACACGGAATGTGGTTTTGATATTTCCTCCGAAATATTTTGTTTACCATATTGTATTTGGGGAACTTATTCGGGTTATTGGTGTTTACAGCCCGAATTTTATTTTTTCAATGTAAACTTACAGAAGCCCTGTAATTTTATCTTATTGATATTTGAAAGTTTTTGTTCGACGACTTCGGTGTCACGACCTCAGAGTTACATATGTGTATCTTTCAGTAAACTGCCTGTACAAGGGTTTTAATCTCGAAAGCAGCCTATTTTTGTGTTGTTGCGCTGCTGAATGTGGCTTCGTTGTCTATGTCCTTATGGCGAGCTATCGTTTTGTCCATTGGTCGTTTTATGGTCTTGTTCATTTGTTTGAGAAATCTATCAATCTCCTCGGTTGACACATTTCTATAGAACGGTGGGAACAGCGCGTTCGAGGAGAGTGCTCTGGTCAGTGCTCTGGAGAAATGTGTTCAGCAGTTTTTTCAGTATTTACTCAATGGACACTCTCATACACGAAAGGACGTAAAAAATTTTTAATATGTTTAAATTATACCTGTCAGTCCTATCCCTGTCCTTACTGCTATAAATAAGATGGATTGAACAGCTTCAGGTGCATAGATGGCATTTATGTTCAATACATCCGCTTTTCACTACGGACAGAGATAAAAACGATGCTTGCCTCCATAATTCTGAACGTTCGCACTACCCGATGGTACAATTAAGTATTTTAAAACGTAAGACTTTTCTTATGAAGATCGCAGCACCACGTCCTTGTACAGAGTCGGTTTCTTCGTACCATTTTATATCGTATGTGCCTAATTTTGCGGCTTTTGGTAAGCTTAGTTTCGATAGCCAAGAAAACATCAAGGGCTTGGTCCGGGAGCAACTTGTATAGTGTGGCCCTTTATTAGATCCTTATCAGTAAATCTTTTGAGTATGCTCCGCCATATTTTTTCCAATTACGACTGGAGCAGCAGCTCATTGATTTGGTACACCCGCGTAGCCTGTTCATGATCTGACGTTGTAACTCACAACGTATTGAGATCTTGCTCTCTAGCTAGCATGTCAGATGATGATTCCAGTGCTTCAGGTATTAAATAGTCAGATTATCCATGCTGTTTACATTATTGTAATCCATCTTTTTTTTTTCATTTTAAGGTTATGGTGCTTTGTAAGACAGAGAAAGGCAATATTCTTAAAAAACCATGAGTGCTTTCGTATCTACTTAAACCTAAAAATCATGGTATTATTGTATTTTTAAATTATTAATGTGATCTGTCCATATTCACAGCTCGTTATGACGTTCAAGAACACAGGGTTTTAGGCCATCGCCACAGAGAAGTGCTCTGGAATGAATTCGTTCCATGTGACAGAATTGGAAGTTGCTCTAAACAAAAGCAGTGAAGGAAATCAGAGTGATTAGAGGAGCAAAACCCAGGGTATGGTAGCTCGAGGCCATCCCAAGATTTAAAGAAAAATTTTCCAATTATCTCAGATTGACTGTATTCTTCTCATCTACAATGTTTTTCAATCTTCTACGCGGCAGCAGTGATTTTATTATTTTCTGCTAACCAATCGAAACACAAATTGTTGTTTCAAGTAAATTGAAAAAAAAAAAAAAAACAACAACGGTGAGAGATATTTCCTAAATGTTTCCCGAATTGGATTCTTTTCATTTTCAGGCCATTGATGTTTGGAAACCTCTTTGTGCTTTATTGCGTGTGTGCGTGAGTGACAACTTGAAGGCAATAAAATCGCGAATACACCAATTTGCAGGCCAATGACCGACTGTAATGACTTTGATGATTTGACTTTGACGAAAGTAATTATTTTTTTTTATCAATTTGATCTCGAAGAACAATAATATTGACCTTGATAAATTAGAGAAATTTGCGAGTAGATACAATTTTCGTAAGTCGATTTAATTGATTAATTTTTAATTGATTAGAATTAATTGATTAATTGATTAAATAACGCACTTTGTTATTAAGGAATGGAGAGACGGAGACGCACTAACAGATCAAGATAAATTTATATTAGTGTTGAATGATTTACAATACATCATGCCTTAGTTCGTCGACTGACACTTTTTTCGCTTCATGCGCATCAAGCCGGATATCATCATTCTCTTTCTTGTTCTTGTTCAAATTTCTCAATTTAATAAATACCAGGAAGGAATAAAGTAGTTGGTGTGGAAAAGTCCTAATTTGTTTTTTTTTTTTTTTTTTTTTTTTAATTTGATGCCTTTTGCGTGAGTCGAACGAATTGCTTTTCATTTTCTTTCGTGGAGTTGATGCGTAGCAGATGCCAGATTTAGCTCAATTGATTTTAGAAATAAATGCTGTATGCGACAGTAAGTATGGTATTGTCCAATAAATTTATTCGTGTAATTCAGTAGTTCCGTCCCGATATCCTCGAATAATAATAGCACTGCTTCTGCTAGCCGCAACGAAATTTGGCTCTCGAGTCTCACACTTTAGATGGATTATATTGTACAATGAGTCAAATTGAACACAAGGCACTTGAATTGTCAAATGGTAAAGATAGTACGCAGAAAAAAGAGCCAACAAAAAAATAAAAATTAGTCCACCACCAAAAAGCCAGAACAACAATTTTTCGAATCACTACATATATTTATAAAAAGTATCTTTCTTAGGAGCTAGGATGGTTGTCTCAGAAGTGACCGACCCAAAAAATAAAATACAAAAATTTTGGAAAAAAAATTGTTTATTTTTCAACACAATCGCCTTTCAGCTCTATACGCTTTTCCCAGCTATGTTCAAAGTTCGATACCTTTTTTATAATAAGAACTGTCTTGCTCCTCAAAATAGCCATTAACTGCCGACATCACTTATTCATCGTTGGAAAATCTTTGTCCACTGAGCCATTTTTTCAGTTTGGGAAGAGAACACAATCCGAGGGGACTAAATCTGGCGAATAGGGTGCATGGATGCAGCAATTCAACCTTTAATTCATTAATTTTGGCCATTGCATTCACGACACTGTTTTTGCTTGAGTGTGAGCAAACGCGGCATTCATCTTGCACATAGCTTTCTCATGTCTAAATTTTCAAATAATATGCGATGTACCGCACATTTTCAAAAGCCTACAATGTCTGCTAGCTCGCGCACTTTCAGTCGATGATCATTTAGTACTGCTGTGTGGATTTTCTTCACCATTTCTGAAGTCGTCACCTCATTTGGTCGAGCACTGCGATGCTCGTCTTTGCAGCTCGTTTAAGCTCAGCAATCCAAAATTTTACTGTTGTAGACGAACCAGCAGACTCACCCAGAGTAGAATCCAGTTCAGCTCTTATATTGGTTTGGCTGAGGCCTTTCAAATAAAAGTATTGTATCACATAACGATGACCGGTTTTCTCTATTTTTACAAATTCACTGACAACGTTCAGTATTGATGGCTGCCAAATAAATACTAAGCAACGTGGCGCTTTCAAAATTGAAACATATGCTTATATTGCCTATTGCTGCGGACTTTCCAATCCAGTGATATTTTCAAACAACTCAGGCTAGTATATTCATCAGAATAGGTCTATAACTCTAAACTATAGGCTTGATCCGGGCATATTTCATCGACATTGCTTCACAGAGCACTTAAAAACTAGATTAGCCAGACAAAATAAAATTAAAAGAATTCTCAATAATTCGTATATATTCTTATACATTTATACCTAGTTATTCACTCAAAGCTTTTGATCTGTTTAAAGGTTATATGAGGAGGTTCAGAGCATAAGCGGTCTAACTACAATAGTAGAAGCACTGTTTTGAGAAATCATTTTTTTAACTTTAAAAAAAAAAACTGCTAAATGATGAGTAGCTAACCTTTTTCCCGATAGATTTCATCAACAATCAAGCCAACACTCTTGTTTCCTTTGTGCACCGAAGAAATAATGTCATTCGTATGGTCATTTACGCACTTATCTCCTTTTTTTCAAAATTTGCACTTCGACCCCGTGTGCTTTGACCCTCTCATATATGATATTATACCGGGTGACTTTTTTAACTCGAGACATCCAAATTACTCGAAAAATATGCTTCAGACAAAAGTCACAAGGTTCTGAAGGGGACATAAGATGGTGACACGAGTTTGAACTTGAGATCCATTTTCAAGGTCAAACAAAGGTCATTTTTGATTTTTCAAATGATAATTCCTGATTTTCATTGCTCAGTTCTATTGCTCGTAGGCTTATCATTTGTTTTTACATACTGCGTTTAGCATAACTAAACAACGACGTGGACGCAGCAGTATTTTGTTTCCTTCGGGGTAATTAATTAGAGTGGGTCCCCTTGCAACCCACTGTTGAATCATTGAATTCTACCCATTTCGACGTTTATTTCCCGAGCCTATTTCAACAAGTGCTCGAAAATGTGACCATTCGCTTCAATACACTTGTCTATCCGCGCTCTAAATGAACCAATAGAACTGAGAAGTATTTCTGGTGTAATCTTCCGGCAAGCTCCAGTTATTCGTCTTTTCATGTCTTCGCGGGTTGTTGGCTTTTTTCTGTAAACCTCACTTTTTAAGTAGCTCACAAGAAGAAATCAAGTGACGTAAGATCAAGTGATCTATCAAATGATCGTCCAATCCATTGTTGATGGTAAACATTGTTTAATAGACCCCGGGCTACTTGGGTATAATGGGCTGGACAACCATCATGTTGAAACCACATTGTTTGTCGCAACTCCAATGGCAGTTCTTCTAGTAATACTGGAAGATGGTCCCGCAAGAAGTTTGCATACTTTTCGCCATTCAAGTTGCCTTCAATAAAATATGGATCCATGAATTTATCCCCAATAATTCTCGCCCACACATTAACATTTCAAGGGTGCTGGCGTTCAACTTGTCGCAACCAAAAAGGGTTTTCGGTAGCCCAGTAATGCATATTATATCAATTGACCGTACCGTGATTGATGAAAGTCGACTCATCAGAGAATAACACCTTGGCGAAGAAAAGGGGGTCTCGTTCAATTTGCTGAAGTGCCCATTGACAAAAGGAAACCCGGTTGCTAAAATCCTCACTAGAAAATTCTTGATGCATTGAAACATGATAAGGATGGTACTTTTGCCGATGTAATATCTTAAAGACAGTCGTTTGAGAAATTAATGATTCACGACTTATTTGGAGAGTGCTAATGTGATGATCGTGTGCAACGGCAGCTAACACTACTATTTCATTTTCCTCAACAGCCACCCTATTTGAATGATTCCTCTTCTTTGGTTGAAGTGTGCAGTTGGAGTTAATTGTTGGATGACCCGATAAAAGGAAGCGCGATCGTAACTGGTCTGGGAAACGTTGGGCGTAAAGGGCAACAGCACCATCGATGTTCTTTCCGCTTTCTCCATAAATCAATATCATTTCAATTTTCTCTTGAATTGAAATAGCCTGCATTATTAATCTGGAAAACGTTACTTATAATAATCTGTTCCTCAAAAAAGGGTAGAGTACACATCATACACTCTCAGATAAGTTTAGGACAATTTGTCTCTATCTGAAATTTTCTTTGAGTTTTAACTTCACTCGAGGCAATAATGACTTCCTCAAAACAAATCTCGACCTTCTAACACGCTAACAACGTTGGAAACCGATTAAAAATCAGGAAAATCAGGAATTATCATTTGAAAAATCAAAAGTGATCTTCGTTTGACCTTTAAAATGTGTCTCGTATTTTTCGAGTAATTTTGATGTCTTAAGTTTTATGGCGCCCTCTGAAGGGAAAAGAACGCATTTTTGAAAAAAGTGTTTCATGTAAAAGAATTGTAATTTTTCACGCAGATTACGAATCTGTCAACAAAAATAGGGATTCCCATTAAAAAATCAAGAGTGACCTTCGTTTGACCTTGAAAATGGGACTCAAAGTCAAACTCGTGGTCACCACGAGTATATGTCATATGTCGTCTTCAGAATCTTGTGACTTTTGTCTGAAACATTTTTCGCGATATCGCGTATTTTTCGAGTAATTTGGATGTCTCAAGTTAAAAAACTCAACCTGTATAGACAAAAGCAGAACAATATCCATAATGACTATAGAACAAGAGATGTCTATAAGCTACCAAAAAACAAAGAAAAGGTTATCCACGTAATTTAACGGGAACGCTTTTTCGTAGAAAGGAACTGAAAGGTTTCGGTTCGCATCAGGTCTGACCAAGGTTAAATGGTGAAAGGTAATAATTTTTCTCTAACTATCGTTGATGCTAGAATCATTGAATCAGTCCATTAATTTTAGTGGTGATTGTAATTGTTTTAATCAACTTTGTAACATTGTAAATACTGAATTTTCACATCCAAATAGGATTGCTTTTAATCCTATCACCTCTTTTGATACAAAGAAAACTATTTTATCTTTAAAAAATAAAAACGTCGGATGAAATATCTAGAAATCTTCTTTAAAAAAATAGCGTTTTATGTTTCAGATGTTTCGAGTCATATATTTAACTTAAGTGTGGAACAGGGCTACTTCCCACAACAATTTAAATGTTCTGAGGTTATTCCACACTTTAGAAAGAAGATAAAACAAATATGTCTAACTATTGACCTATTTGATTCCTTCCTACTTTTTCAAAAATATTTGAAAAACTTATGGCCAATAAAATTACTTCTTTTCTAAATAAGATAAGTTTCTTTAGAAACTGCCAGCTTTGTGGCAGCTTAAATGAGAATAAATCTACTATGGCCCTCTTCATGGATATGATAAAAGCGTTAGATTTGGTTAATCACGATGTACTATTAGGCAAATTACGTAGTACAGGATTTAGAGGGGTGATTTTTCAATGGTTGAAAACTTATTCAAAAATGAGAGTTCAAAATTTTATTATTATTAAAATAAGCTCGGCTTTTAAAAAAATGGAGTACCACAGGGATCTATACTCGGCCTTTTTTTTTTGTTTTTTTGTAAACATTAACTCGATCTTTAAACTACCGTTAAACGGTCTTACGATGACATTTACAGATATTACAATATATCATTTACTTATCAGTCAAATTCTGATTTTAATTGTATTTTACTAATTGAATTTCGTACCATAAACCACTAATTAGCGAAAAAACTAAATTCATGAATTGTAAAACCTCTGGTCATACAGTTTGTAATTACAACCTGTTTTTTGTAACTTTTCCATGCTTCGAATTGTAGGCAATTTAGCTTTCCAATTCATGATTGTGGTATACGCAACTTTCAACATAAAAATTATTGTTCTGATACGTGTTTCAAAATCAATTAAGTGAGGAATTTCAAATATTTACGTGTTACGTGTTTTAACCTTAATTGGAAAGGCCATAGTAAAAATATAAAAAAATCATTTGATGCTTATAACACGAAGAATGTATCTCTTAAAGCGATTTTGCTCTAAAAAGATTCTCAAAACAATATATTAGGGCTTTGTGCATTCTAAGCAATAGTACGGGTTATCTAATTGGGGTGGTTCCTATGTAAATACTTTTAGACCTTTAATAATTGCCCAAAAGCATCTTAGTCGAATTATCTGCAACAAAAATCGTTATACCGAGAGTTGGCCTTCATATTGAGTTTTCTAATAACGACTTGGCAATTTTTTTTTTTTTTTTAATAAAAGGCAAACCATTTGAGATATTTAAAAAACTTTATTATTGGCTTGAAGTACAATCAAAAAATTTATGAATAAAACTCGACTTCGTTCATATGGCCACCGAGGGCGCGTTTGCAGCGGACGATTCCTTGGACCCAATTATCAACGACTCGGCCATACATTTCGCCCGTAACGGCCGCTTTTCCCGCTTTTCAATGTTGGCTCTGAGCTCTTCCAACGTCGGCGGCTTGTTGGCATTAACCAATGACTTAACGTAGCCATACAGAAAATAGTCAAGCGGCGTTAAATCGCACGAACGATGCGGCCAATCGACTGGCCCATGTCTTGAGATAACACGCTCACCATACTTACTCTTCAATAAATCGATTGTAGCGTGTGCTGTGTGGCTTGTGGCACCATCCTGTTGAAACCACATGTGTCCAAGTCCATATCTTCCAATTTGGGCCAAAAATAATCAGTGATCATGGCGCGATAACGCTGACCATTCACAGTAACGTGACGATCGTTATCGTTATCGCACCAAACAGTTATTTTTTGTGGATGAAGTGGTATTTCATGAAGCACATGTGGGTTTTCACCCGACCAATAACACATATTTTGGTTATTGACGAACTCATTGAGCCAAAAATGAGCTTCATCACTGAAGATGATTTTGCGATGAAATTCATCATCTTGGCGCATCTTCTCCAGAACCCAATCGAAGAACGTTTGCAGACGTTGCTTGTTAATGTACTTTACCATGATTAAAATGTTGAGTTTACTGAATAAATTGACAGTGACAGTTTGATGATTAGTGAAGGAGTGCGTTAACAAATTAAATTCAAAGTTGTCAAGTCCCTTTTGGAAAACCCTATACAAGAAATTGCAAAATTCTACCTATGAGACATCTTTAAATAGGGTGGTTCATCGTGAGGTTTGATTTTCAATAGGCTTTTTTGACAGATCACGCGTCACTTCTATCAAACTGCTTTGTCATTCATCTTCAGTATTATTTGGCATAGCATTATAAAAAGACTCACACCACAACAGGGTCTCTAAATTGTTCAGCTGTTCTGTGAGAAATATTTTTTGTGCGATTTGGGGAACTTACGGTGCGAATAATCGACCTACTGAAACCACTATTGCCAGTACCATTCGCAATTTTGAGTCCCAGCTTACATTAGCGGATGATACTCGACCGGTTAGACCGGTCTATGTGAAGAAACTATAGCAGATGTAGCTGAGAGTGTACGCGAAGACGGTGACGAAACGATTCGTCGTCGTTTTTAGCAGCTTGGCTTGGCATATTCGACAACTTGTCAGGTTTAACGTGAGGATATCGGTCTAAAAGCGTACAAAATTCAATATGTGCAAGAATTGAAGCCAGGCGACTTGAATTTACGTCATATTTTGAGTGAATGGGCTCTGAAAAAACTCTATGAAAATCCGGTGTTTTATCGTGAAATTTTGTTCTGTGCTAAAGCCCATTTCTGGCAACCCGAAAAGTACCACGAAGAAAGCATCTCACGTTGCACGCAAGTGGCTCTGCGATATTTTGATCCATTTCCGGCGAAGTGCTTGTTTGAGGTGTTCCAAACTTTGGTATTTTTTAGTGCCAATCTTTGCCTTCAAAATACCCCAGACAGAGAAAGCCAACGGACTTGCATTCGGAGTTGTAGAACTGGTTGCAGTTCGAGTCAGTCAGGGTGTATAATCGTATAAATACATATCATTTTCTTGCTACCCCTTTTTTCTCTCAAATATTGATATACTATTATAGGTATATTGCTGATTGTCATCCAACAATAGTTTACAGTTTATTATTACTGCAAATTTTAATTTAAAAATGTACCATTCAACACTTATTTCCCAGTTACAGAATGATAGCCATTATTTTTTCCTTGAAATTGTTCTTATTTTCAGTTGAAAATTAAAAAAAAAAAAAAAAAAAAACTAAATAAAAAAATAAATAAAAATGTTAGAGTCTTACAAAGATTTAAGGATTACGATGAAGATTTAGAGTGATTACGCATACGCTCTAGTTTTTTTTTTTTTATTTGTTTTAAAGAGTTGGGTTTGGTATGTCATAGTAGACTTAAAGTTAATTTCGAAATACAAGGTTTTGTTGGGAAACCATTTTTATTTCCGGTCTTCTAAATTTATCACAGCAGAATTTTAGAATTTTTCTTTCGAAAATCTGGAACTCTTTGGCTATGCTCGGTGATATTGTAAACCAAATACAAAAGCAATATGTAATAATTTGACCTTTTAGTGTCTTATAAATTAGCAACTTGGTATTTGAAGACACTTGTTTAGAGTTAAGCTGTGGCTTAAGAGTTGATGTGACCGTTTTTACTTTGCTTAGCACTTTTCGGGCATGTTTGATGAAGCTGAACCTTTTATGGAAGTTAATACCGAGGTTCTTAACTTCATCTCATATAGAACTTATCTCTTGCAAACTTAAAAAATTATACAAATTATATGCCTAGGAATTTTTAGACAAATAAGCTTATAAAGTATTCATTTATCCCATACCGAATTAAAGGCTTTTTCTAGATCTATATCTTGACCTATTATGCATGTGTTGTTTACTAAATTTCGAATAATTTTACTGTGTAGTACAAGTTAAGCTTGTTCCGTAGAATGCCCTTTTTAAAAACACACTGATTTTTTGGAACAATGTCGGAGTCCTTGCAGTTGACAATTAACTGCCCTACTATATGCCTCTGAAACAGGATATTGCTAGAAAGTCTTTTATATTTCTTTCTCTCTTAGACTTGAGAGTATTATTACTTTTTTCCTATATACTCTCCACTTTATTCAAAAGACAAAGGTAAGATTAGAACTTGTATACTAGTGAAACGTAGCCTTAATGTAATTTTACTTCCTAACCTCAGCGACCCCGACTTAACCGTTGCCAGGCTGGAGACTGCCAAAGGCTCCTACTGGCTGGCATCGGTGTATTTTGGCCACGATCAGGTAGGGCCTCTCCCTGGTGATAACCTAGAAAGGGTGGTACTGGAAGCTGGAAAACAACAAACTGGCCTCATCATCGGTTGCGATGCTAACGCTTATCACACGTTATGTGGCTGTACCTACATCAACGATTGATTTGAGTCACTTTTTGATTATATTTTAAGTACTAACCTCATTGTTTGCAATATTGACAATGAGCCCACTTTTATAACAATAATCTGACAGGAAGTGTTAGATATCACTCTTGTCTCAGACAACATCACTCAAATACTTACGAACTGAATGGTATCGACTGAACATTCGTTTTCAGGTCACAGATACATCCAATTCGACCTGGATGATGCTCCCCCCAGTCGAACAGCATTTCGAAGTTATCGAAAAACTGATTTTCAAAAATACCATACAGAGGAATACTGTCAAAAACACTTTTCTCTGAACTCTCAAGTCTAACGCGAAATACCAATGAGCTTGACATGACAAGTCACTCTGTCTCTCAATCAGGCTATGGCTTCTTCCTGCTCTCTGTTTCAATCTTGGGGCAAGAAAAAGCCGCACTGGTGGCCTTCAGCACTAAACCCTGCAAAAAGCCCTAGGAAAGTGACTGACTGGGACTCTCACAAAAAATCCCTCAAAATATATAAAAAAGAACTGAGGAAAGCAAAGCGTCAATCTTGAAAATCATTCTATGACAAGATTTCAGAAACCTCTGAGGCATCGCGGCTAAGAAAAATCCTCTTTACAAATCCTATGATGCCTAGTTGTTTGAAAAAAAAAGCCGATGGCTCCTGGACAACCTCAAGTGACAAATCAGTCAACTTGCTACTAGTTATTCAACCAAAACAGGACTACTGACACCGTGAACAAAATTCATGGTCTCATTACAAGAGACAAACTGCTTTGGACGCCGCATAGCTTCAAACAAATCTGCGGTATAATACCGGCCGAACTACAAAAGTCCTAAGATATTATCTTGCAAACGCTAGGGGATATTATAAGGAGCTGTGTAGAACTGATCCGCATTCCAATGTCATGGAGAGAAGTTTATTTGGTTTTCATTCCCAAGGCCGAAAAACTCTCTTATGATGTCCCAAAGGACCTCAGACCTATAAGTCTTTCCTTCTTAAAACCTTCGACCTAAAATTGATCCAAGACTTTTCCTAACGGCTCAACATGGGTAATGTAAAAAAAAATCGTTGGAAACGGCTCTGCATTCGCTGACTAGCCACATCGAGGGAACCCTACAATACAAAGAGTACACAATGGTTGCTTTCCTAGATATAAATGACGCCTTTAACAACGTCGACACATCCGCAATCACGACTGCGCTGTCAAATCTGCAGGTAGACGACTCACTTGGGGAGTTGATCAGTCTTATGCTTAATAGCAGGAAAATCAACTCAAAACTGGGTGGGACTTCTGCTAAAAAATGTGTTAGTAAAGGTATGCCGCAAGGTGGTGCCCTTTCGCCCCTTCTTTGAAACTTAGTGGTAAATGAACTGCTAATATACTTGGTAGCATTAAGGAGAAGGGTTATTGCCTATGCGGAGGACGTTGCTGTAGCCGTTTCAGGGAAGAATCTTAATACCATCAAAGAACTCCTTCAGCGAAATCTTAACAGATTAACCCGATGGGTCGATCGCTGTGGATTAGGAGTTAGCCTCCTCAAAACTGATATTGCCCTCTTTTCCAGGAAATATAAAATTCCAACTATAGATGGCAATAGCTTAGTGTTTTCTGATACAGCAAAATAATTGGGTCTCATTTTTGATAGGAAATTAAACTGGAAACCTAACATTCAAAAAAGAGTCAAGAAAGTTACAGTAGCTTTATTTTCTTGGGGCCACAAACCTCGAATAACCCACTAACTATACATCTCGGTCATAAGACCGATACTAACCTACGGTGTTGTTGTTTGGTGGACGGCCTTAGACAATGCAGTCAACTGCAACAAACTAAGCTGAGTCTAAAACAGTATGTTTATGCATACTTATGCATAAGAGGAGCTTTACGGTCTATTTCCTCCGCGGCTTTAGACATTGTGTTTCACTTGATACCCCTTGATATCTTCAGCAGGCAAGTAGCTGCGAAAGCAGCTATTCGCCTTAAAGCGACTACACGTCGACAAATAATTTACTTGGCCACAATAATATTCTTAATATATAAGGAATCCTCACAAGAGCATCGATTACACCATAACTTTATAGCTTCCCACAAGATCCTTCTGAGAGGAAGATGTTTTCGTAGAGGACAAGTCAATCCATTTCTAAACAGGTGGATTTAAAACCGATAGCGAGGTTCGTGCAGGTGTTTTCAGATAAGCTAAATTTAAGCCTCTCCTTCCGTCTTCCAAATCACTGTAGCGTGTTCCAGGAAAATTTCGGCGATTAAAGAAGCTCTGTACTGGTTACGGAGATGGCAGAGCATTTCCACCTTCACCTTTTTTGGGTGCCGGGCCACCAAGACATTACAGGGAATTGTAGGGCCGACGAACTTGCCAAAATTGGAACCACTCTGCCTATTCTACCGGAATAGGGCAGCATAGGTATAGCAGTCGCTACGTGCAAATTATTATTTGAGGTGGATTCTAAGAAAATACCTTAAATTGATTCTTTTAAATAGGAAACATCTCAACGATATTATCGGTGTCATCACTGGACACTGCCTTATAGGCAAGTATGCAAGAAGGCTTGGCGCTTTTATAAACGATTTCTTTAGAAGCTGCATGGACGAGGAGGAAGAGGGGACAATGCTTCACCTTCTCTGTACATGTCCAGCTCTCTCCCAGAGAAGAAAACTCCACCTTCTTATACATTGACCTAAACGATCTAAAAAATATAGACGTTAAAAGTCTCTTGCGCTTCATCGTAAGCTCAAATTGATTCCATGAGTGAGGAGATCATAGATCCACGTGGCAGCACAACAGGCCAGTAGGCCTAAGTGGGTTGGTTGTTATATATGTTTTTAAAAATTTTACTTAATCGCTGAATCTTAGCATGAAGTTGCCGACAGTCATCATTAACACTGTTAAGATTTCGGCTCATTAAATTCCTATATTAATAGCATAAACAATTAGGAACTATCAACAGAGTGGAATTTAATGCTTTTCTTTTGCATTTTAGAAGAACTCAGTCCCGCACAGCAGTTGGATGCTTCGAAGGGCAGAAATATGTGCTCGTACTGTGAAGTGGAAGATCCAACAATTAACCCAAAGTAAGTCCACGTCGAAGTTATTTTTATTTTAAGGGGTATGCTCGTACGAGTCGCACAAAATTAGACCTTCCGAATAGACCACTTCAGACATAGTCGTGGCCAACATTTACATAGCATCATTTCTGTAGAATAAATGCCATGAATTGCTCTTTAAACAAATAATAAAAATTTTAAGTTTTCTTTCAAATTTATGTACTTTGTTTTACCTTATATATCAAACCTTACGATGAATCACACTTTATTACGAATAGATGTTGTCACGTTCTAATAATAGTCTTGTTACCTTTATGTCGTACTAATTTGTGGATTATAAAAGCTGTAAGGGCGTTTTTAATCATTGCTCATGGACTCGGGTTTTCAGAGTTTGTACATTCTATGACATTTTCATACCTTAAACGTCTTCTTAATTGGAAAGGAATATTATTTCCTTTATTTTGTTTTTGTTACGTAATATATAATATATTTATTAAATAGACTGTGCAGACGTATCATTGCCATATTGTAACTCAAACTCTGTAATTTCAACTTTATGTCACTTCTTTGAAATGAAAATTGAATCTAAACTAACATGGCCTGTGCAGACACCAATCAGATTGATATTCTCATTAAGTCACTAATTAACTTCAAGTACGGAAACAGCAGCAAGCTCGAAATACTTGCAACTACAGTGGGGACAAAAAGATCTTTTTATGGCATCGTTATTACCTTGTAGATTTAAAGACATACGTTACAACTTGTCATACAATTGTATAAGTTAATTTAATCAGCTTGCTTTTCTAGGTTTCAAGACCTAATTAAAATTTTAACTGCGAGAGTTTTACAGAGAGGTATAGCTTCCTTATATTGGCATTTCATACCGCAAAACCGTGTTACTAGTGAATCCTACGAGCTGTAAAATGATTTCAACAGACCCAAAAAAGTGCTTATCAATCAAAAAAGTGCGTCATCCTCCCAGAAGTAGGGTACGCGCTGAAAGGTGACAGTCTGACGATACCCAGTGTTGTAACTGTTTCTAAACATTAATGGTCGAGCACTGATCGATGTCCATCCGTATTTGACTTGTCAAACTTATAAATGCCAGTGCTGACCAGCAGACTAAAATACTAGCACTGCCAACGGGATAGCGGATGATTTCCCCATATAGAATCAATGGTTAAGTAGAATCCCATAACTAAAATGATAAATCCGGACTACTTTGACATATTTCGAGTTCATTCCTGTATGGATTTCCGGGACTCGAAAAAGAGATGGTGGCAGATGACCCCTTAATAAACCAACGGAAGTGCTCACATCCCCGAACGGGTTACTGGCTCCGAACTAACCGACACTTCATCCTACGGGTATCTATAATGGAAATGGCCCTTCAGATTAAGAGTTATGCCGTCGTAGTATTTGTTCACCATGAAAAAAAAAAAAACACAGTTACGAAGCAATAACGAGATCCTGATACGAACAGATCTACTATTGACAACCGTTGCAAACGAATCAAGGATAACGAAATTCGAATCGGCACGTGTAATATTAGGTTTGATAACAAGCCATGTTCAGCCGAACAACTAGCGGAGGTCCTGGTCCTCCAAGAATCCAAGAAATGCAAAGGGATGAGCCGACAACAAGAGGGTGAAAACCTGGGACAGCTACTACATCGACGGCAAAAACAGCGTGTATTGGGATGTAGATTTGTTATTAGAGGCAGAGTCGGGCAAGAAGTCTTGAGTTTCCGAGCGTTAACGAGCTGTTAAGGCTACATTTGCCAACATTTGTCTTATATGTTTGCATGCCACCAAAGATGAGAAAGATAACGACACCAAAGATAGCTTCTATGAGCTCTTGGACAAGAATGACGGGCAGCGCCTTAGCTATGACATTATAATAGTCCTCGAAAATTTAATTGCAAAGATAGGATGTGACATCATCTTTAGTAGATACGTCGGAAATTATAGCCTGCCCAACACCATCTCCGATAAAGGATTCAGGCTAATCAACTTTACGGCGTAGCGAAACACTGTCGTAGGTAGCCCACATCGACATTCAGAAGTTGACTTGGAGAACTCCCGATCAATCAACGGTCTACCAGATTGACCGCATTTCAATAAACGCAAGTATTATGAATGCCTAAACGTTACTACTGACAACATCGACCCGGACTATTGCCTTCTTGAATCCAAGGTACAGATGCGGATATCCTGAACATCGCAAAGGCAAACTAATACTGTGAGGAAGTTTGACGTCAAATTCAGACGGCTACAAATCCTTTTCCGATCGAGTTTTCCTTGATCTCTTAGGAAATTATGCCGCCAGCATTTAGCATCAATACCAGTGGCAACATTGCCAAAAAGCCATAAGAAATGTCACTATAAAGTGCTGATTTTCGACAGTCACAACGAAACCCCTGGTTTGACATCGAGTGCTGCAAAGCACATGCATAGAAAGCGACGCTGCATAGAAGGCCTTGGACTACTAACGAGTTCTATGAGCAGAAGAGTAAAGACGAACACGGGTTTCCCAGGAGAAAACAGAGGAAATTAGGGGATGCTATTGTAGGAATTAGATTCGGAAGTTTTACCATATAGTAAAAAAAAACCATGCAACGGATACGCACCCTGAACCGAAACTCGTCGAGACGGATATGGGAACATCGTGATAGAGTCGCAGTCGCTTATGATTTTGAAAGTGATTTCTGTAGAATGTATAACAGTATTGACGAACCAAATACTGTTTTCAGGAAGAATGAGCCTTTCAATCTGGACGATGTAGACCAACAATTCCGTCCACCCGACCTTGATGAATCCAAGATAACCATATCAAAGTTTTAGTCCAACAAAGCTACTGCAGCTCTAAAAAGCGCCAGGCGATGACTTGGTAAGGAGCATAAACCAACCCAGCTGTAGAATATGAAAATATGTTCGGACGAAAGTATGCACGATAATTAAAACTTCAGCATTGTTTTCCAGAAGAAAAGGGGTCCGTCTGTACTGTTCCAAATACAAAGGCATCAGCCTTCTTAACATCATCCACAAGATGTTATCTGAGGTATTTTGTGAATATCTGATTAGTCCGTATCAGTGTGACTTTAGGCCAGGAAAGTCCACTATCGACCAAATATTTATACTACGGCAGATCGTGGAAAAACCCATGAACTACAAGGCTCACTCCAACTCACACTGACAATTGGCTTTACATTTTCAAAATCACCAATAACTTTTTAACTTGACTGTTCAGCAATACCTACGAGTACAATGATTTGACAGAACAACAAACTCAAACCAAAAGACAATTACACACCTGGACATTCTAATTGAATGAGCTGCATAAATTAAGTCTGTACTAGCTCTGTTCCATGTAATACTCCATCCAGATACTTTCATTAGGTGAAGTTTCCATGCGATGGTTAAGATTCCCTCCAAAGGTAAGTGTAAATGTTTACAATTAACCAATAATCCATGTGAATAATATGAGGTATTGTTTATGGAAACAAGATAACCACTGGCCTGCGCAAACATACGAGTATCATTGTAAATGACGAATTCAAAATATTCGGAAACTCTTGTTCCATCGACCCATCATAAGCGTTGCTATGCAGGCCATCAGTCGAAATCTACGATAACATTCACAAATGTCCTTGTTTATCGAGCTACGAGAATATATTTTAGAAAATTAAAGTACACTCATTGCAAATGTCCTTCGGTAATGGGCGGCGGAGCGGCGGAGGAAATCCATTGCTTAAGGGCATGAAAGTAATTATTTCCTACTTAAAGGCAGTGAGTGTTTAGGTGTAGCGCGGGATTGGTAAGGATGTGCATTATGGTAAGAAGGCAAACAAAAAAATAGGAAAACACATCAATTACATAGCTTCCAAGGATACATCACAGTATCAGTACCGTCTCTAGCTACATATGTACATAGATGTAGGCCCATTTTGATGAAGTGGCCTTCAGGTAGGAAGAAATTTTCAATGTGCTGCCATCAGCACAGAAGAAGAATCATCTTTATCATCATCAGGAGTACTCATGGTACATCATTGGTACATGCTCAGTGACTGTTGTTGTCGTTGCCAATGTCATCGCACATCTAATGTATATACGTGTCCTGGCATAATTCATGCCTACTACTCGTTATTGTATGTATGCAGGTGCAAGTGTTCTCATGTGTGAGTATATGAGTTCTACCTTTAATATCACGTCAGTGGCAAGATTCCTCTACAGAATCCGAATGCGATAAGGTAAACTTATTTTCAGATACCGTTGAGAATATGAGGATACGAATATGAGTCATTGTGTTGGATGCAGGGTGATTATGTACTGGTCAATTGGTGAGTTCTGTTTCTGCTTTAATACTAATACCACAAACAGTTTAAGTATAGCAGAATAAGTACATTTGTCGGATCGGACTTGTGGCATACGACAACTTGGATTATTTTCCTCCTTCTTCGTCATATGTATTCTACAGCGACATGACATGAATACTCATGTAGCGTACGTCTTCTTAATCATTTTAAGGATGATATGTATGAATATGATAAAGCTGGTTCGTATAAAGGGTGTTCCAAAATTGACGCAAGATTTAAATTTTGAGCCATTTGTGCGGTAAAGTGTTGCTAACGAATAAAAATGAAGCGTTACATGAAAGACCAGTGGGCTTACAGTTCGCAATTTTTATAAAAAAAAATATGGTCGGAATTGTGATTTAACTGATTGATTCAAAAATTATGTGAGACTGGATCTATTAGCGATTCTAGACACTCTAGCCGTTCTTTAACAAGTCGTTCAACAAAAAACAAGGAAAAAGCTCATAAGATTGCTGCTGAGAGTCCAGGCATATCAATTTAACAAATTGGTCAAGAATTGGATATTTCGAAAACAAAGTGAATTTATTGAATGGATTATGGAACAACAACAAATGGATGCTGATATTTCATATAAGACTTTGTTAATATAATCACCTTTCTGCATACTTCCGTAGTGGCCGTAGTGTAGTGGTATATGCATACACTCCTCAAGCAGAGTGTCGCAGGTTCGAATCCGGTGCGAGGCAATTCTCTGAAAATGGCTTTTCGTAGAATTTGTATGTAGTTATATGAGAATCCCGTCGGCGTCAACTCGGATATGAAGGCATAACACTGATGTTGGAGTGGTTGCTGGCTGGGCTAAATATAAAGAACTAACAACTAGCACATACTGAGACCCACTGGCTGAGGATGCACTTGCTCGTCCCGTCCAGTTTGACAAAACCTCTGGGAAAAATATCGAAACCTAGTACACCTGAGTTTCAAACTACTACACCACCCGCCTGCGCCCTGGAGAAAAGCCAGTAAAAGGGTATTCATATCCCCTTGGTGCGCGCGCGGGATTATAAAAAAAAAAAAAACTGAAAAAGAGGTAGCTTCCAGCCCACACTTCTCAGATCAGTCTGATCTAAAGCAACTGGCTACGAACTAGCCCCATTTTTCTTCTCTAACCGCGGTCTCGCAATTTACGTACATAGTGATGTAACTATCCAAACTCCACCACAATGTGATCCGTGTTCTAATCCGGAATTCAACTTTTTGTGGCTAAAATTCAATATCTATGAGCAAATTATCCACTACTGTTTTATTTACAAAAGCCCTAAGCTAGACAGCGATTCGACCTTTAAGAGCCAGGAATAACTGCAACCTCTTTCTTAAATGTGTGAAATTTCAATACAACCAAAAGCTAAAGCAAAAAGTACTACAGTGTCTTAAAGGTAGTAAAAATGTTTGGTCGTTCATCAAAAAGATTAGAAATTCTGCCTCAACTTCCAACCCAACTCTCATTTACAATGCCATTCCAGCTGTCAGCTCTTTGGACAAGGCCATATATAGTACTTAGCGGCCAGTTCAACACTCCCAGATTGTGCTTTGTTTCCGCTTACACTTGAGTGCGTCAAATATTTAATGGGAAAAACCAACTTTCGCACTCTTGCAGTAGCAAGAGCTCTTAAAGATATTTTTCTTCCTCGCTGGCAAAACTACAGCGTGAGCTTTTTCTTTAATCCTACTCTTGAGGACACTTTCCGAGAAGATGAGAAACAGAATTTGTTCAACCCGTCCCTAAAAAGTCGAATTTTCTTCTCTCTCCTCCTACAGACGAATTCCAAAGTCATGAAACACTGATAAACCGTCAGCCCATGAAATATCTTCAAGCACGAACACTTCGCAATGACCAGCAGTGATTTGATCGCATATCTCACTGAAAACTGGAACCAAAGCGTATATCAATCTGGCGAAATCAAGACAGTTGCACTTGATATTTCTAAGGCATTTGATAGAGTTTGGCACCAGACTCTCTTGCCGAAAATGCGTGATTTTGGATCGATGACTCTCTTCCTCAATGGATTAGAAATTACCTTTCGTAACGTTAAATTCAAGTAGTTTTGGATGGTTTCAAGTCTAATGTTCACTAAATAAATGCTAGTGTGCCCCAAGGCTCCGTTCTCTCTCCGACACTCTTTTTAATTTTTTATCAACGATCTCTTGTCTGCTACTGCTAACGACAGTATTCTCTGCTTTTTATATTCGTTCCCTGACTCACGCCCCGGCTCTTCTGTTGTAGAACAGGAACGGCGGCGAATATTAAGCTCATAAAATTCTGATATTAACGGCATAGCTAATTGGGGAGACACTAACAAAGTAGTATTTAATGTTTCCAAAACACAATGCTGTCTTCTGGAGTTAAAGCGAAATTTAAACACCCAGCCATTGTCCATAAATAGCACTTGTATCGTCGAAACCGAAAAACTTTCTATTCTGTGTTAGAATAACCACATATTCGGTGAAGTCAAAAATGCTGCGAAATTTCTAGGATTTCCCAAGCAATGTAAGAAATACTGTGTCAGCTAACAGATATTATCCAAAGTGATCTGAATTCAAAGGTGGTAGTATTCTGTGCCTTTCTCGATATTGAGGGGACTTTTGACAATACCTCGCATGAGGCTATTAAACGAGCCCTACAACGAAAAGAAGCCAACAACACAGTATCCAGATGGATGTGCGAACTGCTGAGCACTAGATCAGCAGAGACACAGACAGCAGCTGGAACTATTAGAGTAGACACTACAAAAGGGTGTTCGCAAGGAGGGGTATTATCGCCCTTAATGTGGACCTTTGTTATAGACGAACTACTGAAAAAATGAACCACCCTTGGCATCAGTTGTCAGGCGTACGCTGATGACATTGTATTAGTTGCCAGAGGAAAGTTCGAAGAATCTCTCTGCGACATTTTACAACGGGGTCTGAGAGTAACTTAGGAGTGGTGAATCATGGTCGAGCTAAACATCAATAGATGACCACGATAGTGCCATTCATAAAGAAAAGGAAACTTCAAAGACAATGATTTGAAGTATCTGGGACTACATCTAGACAGCAAACTACTTTGGAAGAATCACACTGAGGAAACTGCTAGAAAAGTAACCCGTGCTCTTATGATATGTTAGAGCCCAGCGGGAAAGTCGTGGGACTGTACCCCTAATATTCTGCAATGGATGTACATAGCGACTGTGAGATCAATGATCACACATGGTGCAGTAGCATGGGCAAAACGAAGCAGTCTTGTCACGACGCGTGAATCTCTTAACAAGGTCCAAAGACTGACGTGCCTATGCTTCACCGGCGCAATGCGTACATGCCCAACTGCTGAAATGGAGGTGATCTTTTAACTCCCCTACATCTCATTGTCTCAGAGGCGGCGGACAAAACTATTCTAAGAATAGCAAAAGAAGGAACTGCATAGGGGAAATGCATTAGTTCGAAATAATATGATGCACTACTCGGAAAACTTTCACTCTTGGCTATTGCAAAATATGACAGCATTAGGAAATATAACTTTGAGACGAATTTCTTAACGAAACTCAGCAACAAGAAGGATTAGAGCGGTGAATCCACATTCTATGGACTGAGCAACCACACGATAAAATAGTATACAGACGGCTCGAGAACTGATGAAGGAACTGGTGCAGGAGTGTTTGAACCAGGAACGAAACACCTTGAATTGGCAAAAGTACCATCATATTTCAAGCAGAAATATGCGAAATATAAAGACGCGTTCAAATCGATCTCGAAACGAATTACAGGAACTGTAAGCACTTAACTCCTTTGTCACTAAATTCAAACTTGTATAGGAATGCCTACAAAGTCTCAACAAATTTGGCCATATGGGCATTATTGGTTACGAAGCGGCGGACGCTCTAGCGAGAAAAGGGGCAGCAAAATTCCTCATAGGACCTGAACCATTCTGCGGGATAGCGGAACACATCCTAAACGAAGAATTCAGGAAATCGGAAAAGGAGAAAAGGACTAGAACCTTTCGAGATCTCCAAGGTCTGAGATAAGCCAAAAAACTATTAGAAGATTATAATCTCAAATGATTAAAACCATGTATCAGTCTTAGTAAAAATAACAGGCGCATCCTAACTGGTTTCCTAACGGGGCATTGCAAACTCAGGTAACACCTAAGAAAGATACGGATATCAGATGAAGGTCTCTGCAGATTCTTCAATGAGAAACTCCAGAACACATACTGGAATCTTGTGGGGCGCTGACCCAAAAGTAGTTAAAATTATTGGGAAAACACCAAATTCAAGAAAAGGATATACCAATCACGGATCCACTATTCATTTTCAAATTCATAAAAGAAACTGGACTGGATGATGTGCTCTGAGTAGGTTTTCCTTGCCAATGCCAAAGAGAGCATAGATATTCCAACATAATTCCTGGTGAATAAAGCTGTGAGGGGGCTCTGGAAGAGGGAGGAAACCTTTGCAAGGTATAAGTAGGGGGCAAAATAGACCACAAGGTCGAAGTGTACTACACCCTATATATTTTTATTATTATTAATACTAAGAAATATTTCACTCCCTCTAATCTAACCTCAATTTATAAGGAATTTATACGCCCGAAATTGGGGTACAATGCCCACATCTGGTCGGGGTCGCCTAAAACATCTCTGCACCTGCTAGATAGGATTCAGAACCGTGCGATAAAACTCATAGGTTAAAATAACATCACCCAGGCAATGGGCAGCCTTGAACACCGACGTACTTTCTTGTGTTTCACTCTGTTTTATCGCTATTTCTGCCATCCTCGCCTTGAAGCTTTTAACCATAGTCTTGCTATAAGTGTTCATCAGTATACCCTCAAGCGCACTTTCGGACGTACTCTAAAATATAGTGATTCATTCCTAAGCCGTACAACTAGCTTATGGAATGCCCTACCTAGCTCTTTATTTCCTAGTCATTATGAACTTCAAACATTTAAAACCAACGTTCATCGGAACCTCTTTTTCCATCCTCTCGGATTTTCCTTCCCCCGCGCTGTGTACAAGCATTTTAAGACTACTCAAATCACTTGAGCGCGCGCAAATTATAAGAAAAAAATAAATTGTTTCACAGTCCGTGAAAGAATTCAATTACTGCATGAGACTTTTTCTGGTCACGTAATTTCCAGTTTTGGTGATCAGAATTGGACACCTAAATCATGCGATTTAAACATCTGACAACTTTGAAGTTTAGGAAATATGCCAACAAGCCCATGGTCAACCAACCCTTGAGGGTGCAAATCCAGCCCTGTATCAAGGAAATTCAGTCAGATTTATGCAAAATTGTCGTGCAAAATTTCGACATAAGAGTGGATATTTGCCAGCCAAGCCGGGCGGCCGTTCTCCCTATACTGTACCTATACTTTATGAGTCAGTCAAAGAGCTGTATTTTCTATCAAAATTAATATACTTACGTGAATTTTGAGACACCCTTTACAACCGGAATGCTTTTAGTTTAGCAGACCTGCTTAAATAATTACGGCTTTCGTTTGCACACTGTCAAGTATTCGGTTTCTCAATATCGCATAGCGATTTATATAATTTGATTCCGGGTCTTAAGTTGCAGTTCACAGGTGTTTGATTTAAAGAAAGTGACTTGAGAAGTACACAAACATAATAAAAGAAAATTATTGTCTTTCATTATCATAATCAGATCGATGTAATAGAAAATCAAATCAGAACGTTGGGTAGGAAGCGGCGCTGGTAGTGTTGAAGGAAGCTTTTGTTAAGTAATTTATTTGATACATGGATTTGGATAAATAATTGTCAGAATATTTACAGTTTATATATGTTATATACATCTGTCGAATTTCAGTACAAGTACAATTCAAGAATCTTGAAGTTCAGTTTGGGAAATGCAATGTGTAACAGGAGTGTTAACAAATTTTTTATTAATTTGATTTTCATCAACAAACGCAACTCCTAATCTGAAAAGTTTGTAGTGCATGAGGCACATAAGCCATTATTATATTGGTTAAACTTCAACCAGTTCTTCAGACACAGTGCACTGGCATGCGGTGCGTTTTAACTTTGATAGATCAATTGGGTTTATCTTGTCATATTGAAGCTGGGTGCTCACACCGGAAAATTCTGAAATACCTACGATTCCCAGGTATTACTTTCCTTTCCTATGTTTGCAATAAAATCTTCAACTGATGATATAAGTTTACGTTGTGACTCATCTTTGTAGCTAAAGCGCTAAGCCTAACATAAATAAGGCTCCTAAGACAGCAAATTGTTATGTATCTGTCTTTAATTGTACCAGTACAAGCCATCTACTTATGTTTTTTTTTTTTTATTCAATATAGTCCCCTTTTAGTTTGATACACTTATTCTAGCGATTTTCCAAGTTCTTGATCCCGTCCGAAAAGTAATTTTCCGGAAGGTCTGCAAAATACTCTTCCGTGGCGTCAATGATTTCCTCGCGTGAGCTGAATTTTTTATTAATGAGCCATTTTTTGAGGTTTGGGAAGAGATAATAGTCAGAGGGTGGATACGGTGGATGCGACAGTAATTAGAGCCGTAAATCATTGATTTTATTCGTGGTTGCCATGCTCTTGTGCGCCGGTGCATTTTCTTGCAAAAACAAATTTTTTTTTCGTTTCATGTGAGGCCGTTTTGTAGCGATTTCGGCCTTCAATCGCTCCAATAATGCACAGTAATGTTGCTGTTAATGGTTTTTCATTTTTGAGGTAATCCATGAAGAGTATGCAATGACAATCCCAGAAAACCGACGCCATAAACTTTCCGACCCATCGAGCCTCCCGCGGCAGCTTCGGAGCACTCGTGCCGGCTTCAGTCCTTTGTCGGGCACTCATTCTATTCTCTGGTGTATAATAGTGGATCCAAGTTTCATCAAAAGTTACCAATCGACGCCAAAAGTCTCCCTGATTCCGTATCAGTAAGTCCAAACGCTCTTTCAAAGTGCTCTCGCGTTCGTGTTTTTGGTCGAGAGTGAGTATGCGCGGCACCCAGCGGCAGGATAACTTTTTCATATGCAGAATATTGTCCAAAATAGCGTGTGCACACGGTGCTAATCTTTATGTTATCTGCTAACTCGCGCACCTTCATTTTCCGGTTAGCCAACACCATTTCATGTATTTTTTTGACATTATATACTTAATCGGTAGTGGAGTTGCGGCCACCACGAAATTCTCGAAACCAATATTTGACGGTGTAGTCTGACGGAGCATTAACCTCATAATATTTGTCCAACTTTTCTTTTGTTTCCTTCGCCGTTTTGCCTCTCAAAAAATAATGTTTTATGAGAGAAAAAAAATCGTTTTTGTCCATACTCAACATGATGCCAAATACGTCAAAAATAATCAGCTGTCAAAACAAAACTAAAGACAGTATCGTACTGAAATTTGGCATGTCTGCCTAAATATGAACGGACTTCAAGGCACCATAACTTTTTTTGCAGTAACAGCTCATTCTGGCGGTCAAGGAGGTTAGTTTTCTCTCCACCTTAGCTGGAACTTAGGAATGAAGAATAGGTTTCTGACTTTCGAAACTGGTACAGTACTTTATTATAAGTGTTGCCGTTGTTTTTTAATAATTTTTTTCCATTTTAAGTCATTTTTTAATAAAATTTCTACTTCCTAAACGGGGCGAGATAGACCCCCCATCCCATGGTAAAAAAATGCTTGTTTTTGACCCCTCCACAGTTATCGCCAAAGTTATCGTACTCGTGCCACCAAGCGCCTCTGCAGCTTCCCTTATGGTAATTCAACGAGTTTCCAAAAAAATTTTGTTATCGGCTTCGAAGTTATCATTTTTTATTGATTTGCTGGGGCGCCTAGAGCGGGGTTCGTCATTGGAAGCGTTTGTACAACTTGTAAAGATATTTTTTTTACTTACGCAAAAATTGATGCAAATTCTTTGCTCCAATTTACATTAGCAAAACCTGAAATTAATTGCTCACCAAAATGATTTCTCAACAAGTCCATTGTTTCACGCGCTGTATGGCTCGTAGCGCCGTCTTGTTGAATCCAGAGCTCACCGAGACCATGTGTTTGAATGTTAGGAAGCACATAGTCCGTTAATATGGCGCGGTAACAGTTAACATTGACGGTTACATTCTAATTTGGCTCATTTTTTGAAGAAATATGGACCAATAATTCCACCAGCCCATAAACCACATCATACCGTTGCTTATAATGGATGTAATGCTATCTCTTGGTATTCTTCGGGTTACTCATCAGCCCAAATACGACAATTCAAGTCGCCTGGACTTAATTCTTTCACAAGTTGAATTTTGTACGCTTTTAGGACGAGATCCTTACGTAAAATATGCCAAGCTGTCGAATACGCCAAGCCAAGCTGCTAAGAACGACGACGAATCAATTCACGGTCTTCGCGTACACTCTCAGCTACAGCTGCTATAGTCTCTTCACTACGCGCTGGATGATCTAACTGATCGAGTATCATCCACTTATGTAAACTGGGACTCAAATTTGCGAATGGTATTGGCAATAGTGGTTTCAGTAGGTCGATTATGATCAACATAATTTCTCACAGAACGCTGATTTTCGTAATACAGTTGAACAATTTGGAGACGCTGTTGTGGTGTGAGTCTTTACGTGATAACTTGCCAAACGATACTGAATAAAAATGATAAAGCAGTTTGTTAGGAGTCATGCGTGATCTGTCAAAAAAAGGCTATTGAACATCAAACCTCACGATGAGTCACCCCTTACATAAACCTAGATTATGAAACGGGTACTCAGACACTAATAATCAAACTAAAATACTGTGGATTCTTAAGGCACGGTGGGATGACTCTTTCAGGTTAAAGATTTATAGCTTCGGTCTTATTAAGTGTTCGTGATATGTATGTTATCGGCTTACCTTCTTGTGACAGTGCAATACCTAATGCATAATCTGTTGCATTTCTTGTTAGTGTAGTTATTTGGTTACGTCCGGGAAAGTGAGAACAGAATCTTCTTTAAACAGGGAGTTTTTGATTTTATTGAATCTTTTGTCAAAGAACTAATCCCCATTTAAAGTGGTATCAAGGGTTGTTTAAGCTTTGCCTGGTTCTTGACGAATCTGCGGTAAAAACCTGACAGACAAAGAAAAGAATGTAGGTCTTTTAAGATTCTTGGAAGCGATAATTTGTCGATTGCTTTGATTCCATCAGAAGGGCTTATGAGTCAAAGAAACTCGACTTCAAATTTCATTTCAGATTTCAGTATCGAACATTTTTGTAGGATTCCGGAAATGTGTTTCAGTATCTTCGGTAAATGCCACTATGTCATTAATATGGACATAGCATATATGCATATGTATGTCATCTATTGCTCTCGCAATATAAGTCTCTGAGGAATTCGTACTTCCCGTTATAGACGGAGAAAGCCAATACAGTCCAATACAATAAAAAATATTTATTTTTCCCCAGTTAAGATAGAGTTTCATTTATCTCGGGAGTTCGGTAACGTTCAGGAACTCTGACCGAATTAAATTTTCTGTAGTCAATTACCATTTGATACTTATTTTCCCTTGAAACACCAGCCTTTTTTGGTACAAACCATACGGGTGCATTTTATGGGGTCCGTGGAAGTCTAATTTTACTTAAGTAAAGTATAGTGAGTTACTTCAATATTTCCGTCTATTCAGGTACCGTGAAAATATTGGTTATTAGGAATAAGAGTTTGTCCCAGGCAGTATTGTATGTAGTTCTTGTTCGCAATGACGAATGACGAATTTGTCAGCCTAAAAAATGAACATCGACAAAGTCGGTAGGCGCATTTGGCTGTTATTGATCAAATCCAAAATCCAAGTTTTGTTGGCATTTTATCGACCATGGCATTTGGCATTTCCAAAGTTTTTGCGTCAGTAGTCAGGTGAGAATCGGAACTCATAGTGTATAAATGGAAATTAGCCTTCATTTGTCACTTAGGCGTTCTTTATTTGAGGCCTATTCTCATAATAATTATTATTTGATGTATCCATTGTTTCTTGTTTGGGCTCTCTATTGCATATTTTAACGTTGAGAATCTGTAGACGGAATTGGTTAGAAATTTTGATGGGTATATGATTTCATGTAGAAATAGCCTGCATACGTGGAAATAGTGAATTTGGAGCATTAAGCCCTTGTCGATAATATAAATTGGTTTGAGGTAAATACACTAGTTATGAATGGAAGGGTTGTTTGGCCTACGGGGAGGTAAGGGTGGTGCAAAAAATTGGTCTTCTGACTGCATTATTACTGTGGATGGCATGCTAAACTCTGAAATGATGGTTTTCCAGTTTCTGGCGGAGGTTAAGGGTTTGTCGTAAATCCGAAGGTTAGCTTATGCCTAACAATTTAGTAAAGTCACCTTTAAGACCCTTTATAAAGATGTCTAGTGCTTTGCCTCTGTATTTTCAAATCAACAGTTCTATTGCGCCTGGAGAAACATCCACGCTGGATATAAGAGTCAAATATGAATATACCGCTCGGTATAATTGATATCACCCTGGACTAGTGTGATTAGTTGGTACTATAGCGTATTTCGATCAAGTTTTTCTGCATAATGTACCGCCAGAAATTTGTCAGTTGAGTGGAGTATTATATGGCTCTAACACTTCTATTTTATTCCGTATAACCCATATGGTCATACCCAACTTTACTAATGCTCTCGGTACTATTGGAATTTTTTATTTTTTAGTAAAGAAACTTATGTAAAAAAACCATATTTTCTTGTAATATATTGAGTATATATTTTAATTCTTTCGGTTTTTTTCAAAATTTGAAAGTTTTTTTAAGAAAAACATGTACAATAGTATTATTCAAAGTATTGCCCATCTGAAGCTATGGCTTTTTCCCATCTTTCTGGCAATTTGTGGATCCCATCCCAAAATAATTGCGCCGGCTTTTCAGCCAAGAATGAATCAAACCAATTTTTGACATTCTGCTCTGATGTGAAATGTATTTCAGTGAGGGCGTTCTGCATCGACCGGAACAAATGGTAGTCAGAAGGGGCAAGGTCTGGGCTATAAGGCGGGTGGGGTAAAACTTCCCCTCCATCATTTCCAAATAGTTCTTAACCGGAATAGCAACGTGGGGCCGAGCGTTGTCATGATGGAAAATTTTTGCCTTGTCCATTGATGGTTTCACCCGGTTTTAGCAGCTCATAATACACAACACCCATCTGATCCCACCAAATACAGAGCATTACCTTCGCGCCATGGATATTCGGCTTTGCCGTTGATTTGGTTGGTTGGCCGGGTTTCACATATGTCTTTTTGCACTTGGGGTTGTCGTAATGGATTCATTTTTCATCACCAGTAACAATCCGATGCAAAAATGACTTCCTTCTGTGGCGTTCCAGCAGCATTTCGGACATGCAAAACCGCCTCTCGACGTCTCTCGGCTTGAGTTCATGTGGAACCCAATTTCCTTGTTCTTGAATATATCCAGCTGCTTTTAAACGTTTTGAAATGGCTGCTTGAGTGACACCCAGAGATTCTGCCAGCTCTTCTTGTGTTTGGCAACAATCTTCATAGAATAATGCTTCCAGTTCTTCATCTTCAAACATTTTTGGCTGCAAAGGGCGTTCAACGTCTTCCAAGCCAAAATCACCACTTTTAAATCGTGCAAACCACTTTTTGGACGTTCGCTCAGCTAGCGCATGTTCACCATAGACTTCCACCAAAATACGATGACTTTCGCAAAAACACTTTTTCAAGCACAAAGTTCGACATATTTGAGTGAAAAAAAATTGTTGTTGTTGAATGACATATACTGAAATGACGTACAATGACAGTAGCTTTTCAACGCATGTTCCAATGGAATAATACAAGTTACGCCATCTCTTAGCAAACCGCATGAAAAAGTTATAGACCCAATACAATAATATTAAATATTGAAATAAGTTTAAGACGAAAAATGCTGCAGATACAAATTAACGTGGGTCACATCACTTGGCAGATGCAATTTCTATTGTTCTGAATAGAGCAGCTACTTTCTAAGTGAAAGGGAATGTTAAGGTTATTTCTAACATTTCTACAGCATATTAGATGCAAGGACAATTTATTTCGCAGTCCATTTCAAACTTTCCAGCTTCGGATAACGATTCATAAAATGAACATTCAAAATTTTCTGAAGATACAGCAGGAAAAGTCCTCGAGCATGCAGGAGAACAGCAAGAAGTTGAATGAATCCCAAAGTAGTAGGAGTGAAAAACCGAGCTAACAGGTAGTAGATATTTTTTTTGCTGATTATAATAGAAATAATAATTCTTGGAGTAACAGTTGCGAAGGACAAAACTGATTGAAAGGAGACAGCAACGCATTAACATCAGGTTAGCGTTCTCAATGTTTTACGTCAACCAATTGAGCCTCATCGCAGCACAAAAACGCTGTCGATAAGCGACACGTTCAAAAAAATACTCACAGAAATATGGTCGATATTATTGTCCAGCATGCCTGTTATAATACCAGAAATGTACTCTTTCTTCGCCGTTTTGATTTGTGCTGGTGCTAATAGTTCCAATACAGATCAAACTTCTGTCATGTGGTATTCTAACTCGTATCCATTATATCGCGCAACAATTGAACTTACTAGATTCTACAACATTATGCGATTTTTAAGATTCGATGATAGCAATACTCGCAGTCAACGCAAGAAAGAAGATAAGGCACCTCCAATCCCCGATTTATAGACAATGCTTAATACAAATTTATCTAAGATGTATAAGCCTACGTCAAATTTAAAAATTTGTGAACAATTATATCCTTTTCGAGGCCGTACAGGATTCACTAGATATCTGCCTACAAAACCAGCCAATATGGTATAAAAGTCTGCTGGTAAGAAAAGAACGGAACGACATCTTTTTTTTTGCGCAAACTGATTGAAGAACTTGCCAAGCCAATGATGGAAGCACGCATGACAAATTCTCAAGTGATACGCAATTATACCATACAAATTGCCATTGATAGCATTATAGGTCGTCAATTAGCAGCTTTCGAAGAAAATCCTGGATCATTGGTTGAGCCAGGCGCAACGGAAAGAAAGAAAGTCTTAACGAAGGAAACCGCACAAGAACTGCAGTGAATGTCAATTGCCGGTTTGCGATGAATATTCAAAAAATATTGTTAAAAGTTTCGAATGTAATACATATAAATATGTATTATGCAAAGAAATGGCTTGATAAGTGTTACCCGGACTCTGCACCAGCCGAATGAACCAATCGCAACTGGATTGAAAAATTTAAAAGTGGTCATACAAGCACCAAAGATGATGCACGCAGTGGACGTCCAAAAGAGGCTGTTTCAGATGAGTATATCAAAAAAGTCCACAAAATGATTACGAATGACGTAAAGTGAAGTTGATCAAGATAGCTGAGGCTTTGAAGTTATCAAAAGAGCGTGTTGGATATATCATACACGAATATTTGGACATGCGAAAGCTCTGTTCAAAAACAACAATGTGTTGTTGATGATCCAGAGGAGTGTTTAAAGCTGTTCAACCGCAATAAAGCCGAATGTTTTCGTCGGTATGTAACAATGGATGAAACATGGCTCCATCACTTCACACCAAAGTCAAGTCAGCAGTCAGCTGAGTGGCGAGCAGGCGACAAACCTCGTCAAAAACGACCAAAAACTCAACAGTCGGCTGGCAATGTTATGGCATCCGTATTTTGGATACACATGGAATAATTTTCATCAACTATCTCCAAAAGAGGCAGACTATCAACAGCGACTATTACATTGTGTTGTTGGAGCGTTTGAAGCACGAAATCGTAGAAAAACGGCCGCATTTGAAGAAAAAGAAAGTGCTGTTTCATCAAAAAAAATGCACCGTGTCACAAGTCGATGAAAACGATGGCAAAATTGAATGAATTCGGATACGAATTGCTTTCCCACCCACCGTATTCTCCAGATTTGGCCCCCAGCGACTATTTCCTATTCGCAGACCTCAAAAGAATGCTCGCCGGAAAGAGATTTAAGACCGATGAAGAAGTAATCGCCGAAACAGAGGCCTATTTTGAGGCTAAACCGAAATCGTACTACAAAACTTGTATCGAAAGGTTGAAATATCGTTTTAATCAGTGTATCACCCCCGAAGGCAACTATATTGATAAAGTTGAATTTTGCAAAAATTTTGTGTTTTGTTTTGTGTTTTACTATAATAAGTTTCTTTGACTATATTCTGTTTAGTTATTGAAGTAGGTACCCAGGCATCTGGGTGCGAATGCAACGATGGCTTAAGTTTAAGTTCAGTTTTTGGTTAAAAAAAGGTTTAATCATAATTCTCTTCCTAAAGAGCTTAATAACGACGATCCGGGAGCTCAAAATGAAATTTTAATTTTTCTTCAGTTTTTTTTATGTAAGTACAGCTCAGTGTTCACCCGGGTACCCGGGTATATACATAAGGTTTAACGATCAACCTTCATGACATCAATATGCGAAACACCTGAGGAATAGGGCATTACCAACTTTACGGAACTAATATCATTATTTTAATTAATTTTAATTATTTATTATACAGATTTTTATAAATTTATCTTTAACCTTAAATCGTTTATCCCTGGAGAGGCTACATACACATCAGATTCAAATTCAAGAGGAAACAGCAACATTTTCTAGCAAATTAATCCGAACTTTCAACTTATCATGGTTAGTTGTATTCATCCTATTTACCGTAACACTAATTTTAATCATCCAAGTTAAACGTATGTCACACAATACGGAAACTGTTAGCACCGACACAACTACCATCAGTAATCAAGATTCTGCAGATTCATGTACAAAAGATACTACACCAGCCGTTCCTGCCAAGAAACATTTTCTGTGACAGTCGCTTCACTAAGAGAAAAGGAGTTACGTACAACTCAATCAGGAGTCATGTGTCAATAATCTGTTCCCAAACTACTCATGCCTATTTCATTTTTTTAGTTCACATTGTATTTTTTATTAATTTTCTCACAATGTATCTAATATCAAAATTAATTTCCTTTAACACGTTTTTTGTAAAAACCGTCAGCATAAATTTTGTACAAGTATAAATATATACTTATGTAAATCAGGCAGAGAAGTTACTTTTTGATTAATAGTTTCAAATTTTGTGAAGAACAAGTTTTTTCTTTTTTAATTTGGGTATCGCTCCCAATTATCGGTCGCGTGAATTATTTTTAGTGGCTATTCGGGCTCGTAGAGCTGCACTACCACCGCAGTCTATACCGGTTTTAGGAAATAAAAACGATAGTAATACCGATGCTATTCAACGGTTAGCTGAGCAGCAAGCATTATTTTTGCAACTAATTAGTAGCACTCCAAATTCACGTACAAGTTTAACTGTTGTCAGGGAATGTGAATTTCCGAAAATTCAATTGGTCCTTATTAAGGGATTTGTTTAAAAGCTCCATAGATTGCCAAATTCAATTGACAAATACGCTGCAATTCCAATATCTTAAATCATTTGAGCGTGATCAAGCCGCAGACCTTGTATCTCATGTATCCGTTGGCGATCAAAATTATAGTCAAGCTTGGCAGCGGTTCGAAATTCTTTACGATTGGCCGATGTAAACCATTAATTCATTTATACAAATCTTTATGAGATTTGCCTACTGAAAATCACTTAACACTCTTGAAAGGATCTCTGATAGAGCTGATGAGTTGGTTAGAGGCTTAGAGTCTATGAATCGAAGCGAAAGAGATTCACGCTTGGTATTCCTTTTATTAAATAAAGTTGAACCTGATACTCGTCATGTATAGACAGAATCTAGCGTTGACAATAAAAATCAACACACACAGCTCGTTCATGAATACGTATTGCGAAGCATTTGAACTAAGCTGCAAAAATAATCGGTCGAGTAACCTACGAAAAGCTCATCGAAGTTCATACTTTGCAACGACAATCATTTTCTTTTCCAGTGCCAAGAAATTGAATTTGCGTCACGGCGTCAATGCGTTAAACAACATAATCTATGCTTTAACTGTCTCAGAAAGAGGCACTGATCGAAAAAATGCAGGTCAACTCACAGCTGTAGTGATTGGAGTAACCGTCGTCAATCGCTACTCCATTTAAACTCTTTCAATTCGTTCGGCGGTTCCGCATTACGAACATCGCTATCTTCTTTATCCTGTTGTTCTTTGCTACTTCAATCCATAGAAACTCAATCCTCATCGTCAAACTTCTCGTAATGTCACTCATAATCGCTAACACATCGCAAACACTCTCATATTCTGTCAATGTCGTTACTTCACAAAATCATTCGCTTGCATTTATTCCTACTGCGGTTGTTAATGTTTTGGATGTTCAAGGTCTAACTCAACCTTGTCACATGATACTGGATTCTTAGCAGAAAATCGGCGAATCTAGCTATCTCTGGAATATCATCAACCTATGATGGGAAAACTCGTGGTGTTTGTAAAATATAGATTCAGTGTCGCGTTTTATCTGACAACATCAATGTTACAGCGTCTATCCTTCCTATATTAACATCGTCACTTCCTTTACTCGATGGTCCAACATTGAACAAGATAAAGTCATTAACCCTATCAGATCGACATTTGACACAACCTCAGTTATCGATATCTTGTTAGGAGCAGGCCAATTTTGGAATGTACTCACAAGCGACAAGCTCGTAAAAGATAATGGTTTTCCTATTGCACATTCTTCAAGTTTTGGGTGGATTCTGCTAGCTTCAGACGAGTTACTTCACTTAACAGCAAAATCAACATTGGACAAGACGCCATCAGCAGTTAGAGGTTCTTCAGCGGAGGACAAATCTGTAGAAGCGCACTTTCAATCGACAGTCAGCAGATGTGGTGATGGCAGATACTGCGTTCATTTTTCATTTAAAGTTGATGAACCAGTATTTAGTAATAAATACAATATAAAGGGGCTACGTCTCGAATGATATCAGTCGAACGTCGGTTTAAGAAGGATCCATCTCTAAAGCAGCAGTTTATCAAATTTATGCGTGAATACTTGCGACTAGGGCATATAATGGAGCTAGCCGCTACCAAGGTAGGTTCCTCATTAGGCAACATATTCTATATTATTTACCACATCATCCTGTCGTCGGTTAGAAACTCAGGGTTGTACTCGATTGTTCCTTCCAAGGTTCGACGGAAAGATCTCTCAATGATCAATTAAATATAGGATTTGAATATAGGACCTTGCATTCAAAGAACTCTCATTGCAGTTTGACTTTGATTTCGTCTACATAGTTTTGTATTGTCTGCCGATGTTATTAATATACTCAGGCAAATTTGGACTTCATGCGCTCCGTTTTAATCGGTGCACGTTTTACAGCATTTGGCGATGGACTAAGTGGAGAACTTTTCCTTTCCGAAAATTCTCTTGAAAGATTCTTATGTTGACGACGTCCTTACAGGAGCAGATTTTATTGTCTCTTAATGAAATCAATATGACGTCAACATTTAAAGGAAGTTCTAGTTCTGTATCAAAAGTATTAGGAATAATTTTGAGCCCGCATAAAAGCAACTTATAGTCTAAGGTCAACTTAGCTTAAGTTAATAGAGTTATTAAAAGACACATTCTCACCGATGTTTGATCCTCTCGGAATGCTGGCACCCATTGTCATATATTTTTGAATAATGTTCTAAAATCTTTGGATTCAAAACCTTAGCTGAGACGATTAGTTACCTTTACAGTTCGCCAAGACATGGCTATCATGGCTATCATCACTATCGAAGTGACATCCGTGTTCTTAATGATCTCTCTATTCCTCGGTATATTTTCAACTTGTCTTGCAAAAATTCCTAGATCAATTGCTCAACCAACTCTCCAGTTGCAGGAAATTAGTTCGTGTTGTTACCTTTATATAGGGTTTTCCAATAGGGACTTGACAACTTTGAATTTAATTTGTGAACGCGCTCTTTCACTAATAATCAAACTGTCACTGTCAATTTATTCAGTAAACTCGACATTTTCATCATGGTAAAGTACACTAACGAGCAACGTCGGTAACTGTAACTTTAAAAGCGTTAACTCCAATTTTCGGTCGTAATTCTCGCCCTAGTAGATAGGCAATAACAAGGTTAGTGCAAAAATTTGAGTCTACATATTCGTTGTGTGTTCAGACGTCCGTAGCAAACGATCCAAATCAGTCAATTCCACGGCGTTCCCAAGAATTGGGCATAGCTCAGACCACATTATGGCGTATTTTGCGTAAAGATCTTGGTTTACACCCATACAAGATCAAGCTGACTCAAGAATTGAAGCCGATGGACCATTTGAAACGACGTACGTTCTCTGCTTGAGTTCTGGAGAAGATGCGCCAAAATGATGAATTTCATCGCAAAATAATCTTCAGTGACGAAGCTCATTTTTGGCTCAATGGGTTCGTCAATAAGCAAAATATGCGTTATTGGTCGGGTGAAAACCCAAATGTGCTTCATGAATCACCACTTCATCCACAAAAAATAACTTTTTGGTGCGGTTTGTATACCGGCGGCGTTATTGCGCCATATTTTTTCGTCGACGATAACGATCGTCACGTTACTGTGAATGGTCATGTTGGCCACGACTACGTGGTGAGGTGGTTTATTTGGAAGGTCCAATTTTAGGTGACTCGTTCGAGCATAGCGACTGGTATTTCGCAGATAACACGAGTAATGTTGGCTTCCAAAGCGTCAGCTAGCTTAGTCCTAAAGACTTGAGACTTTACATATCCTCGGAGAAAATAGTTCAAAAGTGTGAAATCGCACGATCTAGGCGGCGAATTTACCGTAGTAAAACGTAAAATTAAGTGCTCACCAAAATGATTTCTTACCAAGTCCATTGTTTCACGCGCTATATGGTTCATAGCGCTGTCTTGTTAAAACCAGAACTCATCGAGAGCTCATCCGTTAACATGGCGTGATAACGGTTACCATTGACGGTAACATTCTGATTTGCTCATTTTTGAAGAAATATGGACCAATGATTCCACCAGCCCATAAACCACATCATACCGTGGTTTTTAATTGATATAATGGTAGCTCTTGGTACTCTTTAGGCTACTCATCAGCCCAAATACGGCAATTTTGTTTATTAACGTATCCATTGAGCCAGAAATGAGCTTCATCACTGAACAAAATTTTACGATGAAACACCGGATTTTCATTGAGTTTTTCGAAAGCCAATTCACTGACAACATGACGCAAATTAAAGGCGCCTGGCTTCAAGTTGAATTTTGTACGCTTTTCGAGATCCTCACGTAAAATCGCCAAGTTGTCGAATACGCCAAGCCAAGCTGTTGAGAACGACGACGAATCGATTCGTCACGGTCTTCGCGTACACTCTCAGCTACAGCTGCTATAGCATCTTCACTACTACTGGGACTCAAATTCGCGAATGGTATTGGCAATAGTGGTTTCAGTAGGTCGACTATACGCACCGTAAGTTCCTCGAATCGCACGAAAAGCATTTCCCACAGAACGCTGATTTTCGTAATACAGATGAACAATTTAGAGACGCTGTTGTGATGTGAATCTTTTTATGATAACTTGCCAAAAGATACTGAACAAAAGTGATAAAGAAGTTTGGTAGGAGTTATACGTGATCTGTCAAAAAAGGCCTATTGAAAATCAAACCTCACAATGAATCAGCTTATACAATGATTTGTAGCAAACTGTTAACGTGGGAGAACCAGGCATTTAAGCGTGGAACTTTCTTTCGTAGAACTGAAAAACATTCGTCACATTTGTTTACGTTCTGAGCAAACCTCTTTTTTTTTTCTCCCTCAAAAGTGCTTGACGTACTGGGAAATAGCGCAAAATATGCTCCAACGATTTACCTGGTCCGGTACCCGGCCTGACCAAGACCATCAATAGTGGACGTTGGGAGTGAATTTGTGAAAACGGAGAAAATTGGTCATCGTTATGTGATACAATACATTTATTTGAAATGCCTCAGCCCAACCAATATAAAAGCTGAACTGGATTCTACTCTAGGTGAGTCTGCTCCTTCGTTTACAGCAGTAAAATTTTGGATTGCTGAATTTAAACGAGGTCATACGAGCTGCCAAAACGAGGATCGCAGTGGTCGACCAAATGCGGTGACGACTCCAGAAATGGTGAAGAAAGTCCACAAAGCGGTACTGGATGATCGTCGACTGAAAGTGCGCGAGCTAGCAGACATTGTAGGCATTTCAAAAAGTGCGGCACATCGCATATTGTTTGAAAATTTGGACATAAGAAAGCTGTGTGCAAGATGGGTGCCGCGTTTGCTCACACTCGAGAAAAAACTGTATCGTTATTGCAATGGGCAAAATTAATGAATTAAAGGTTGAATTGCCACATCATGCAGCCTATTTGCCAGATTTAGTCCCCTCGGATTATTTTCTGTTCCCAAACTTAAAAAAATGGCTCAATGGTCAAAGATTTTCCAACGATGAAGATGTGATGTCGGCAGTTAATGGCTATTTTGAGGAGCAAGACAGTTCTTATTATAAAAAAGGTATCGAACTCTTTGAACATCGCTGGGAAAAGTGTATAGAGCTGAAAGGCGATTATGTTTTCTTTGTTGGGTCGGGTACTTCTTAAAACGTCATCATAAGAAAAGATGTCACGAAGAATACTCTACCTTTCTTCAACAACGCCCCAAATAGAACCAATACTGACGAAACGTTCAAGCTAGAGATATGGTACACATCAAGATCGACAACATTACATGGTAACATAAGTTCATCTAAGAGACGATGGCGTGGTCAGAGTAGTGACGTTGCGAACATCGAATGGAACATCTAAACGTCCTGTCAGCATATTTGCCCTACTACCTGTATTCTGAATGACGGGTCCAGGGGCCCCGGGATCTTGGGGAACCAGAAAGCTTTATTCATATGGTTATACTGCGGCGAATTCGATTCTGATCAATGGGTTTTACGAATGTGAACGAAAGAAGGTGCACTTCAATTAAAATAAGCGAATAAACGTCGAATTACAACAAAGACTTAGTTCAACAAAGTTTTTAGGAAAGATAATTTACTTAATTGTAATGAAAATATATTGAAGCGCATGCAAGTAGTATTTCAAAGTTTTTGATTTGATTAAATATTCTTTTCAAAGAGGAGATCGTAAAAATAGAATCTTTGAAGAAAAATATTGCCATGTGAATTTATCGAATTCGAAGTTCTTACTGATCTCTAAAATTATGGGAAAAATCTAAAAGGGTGCAATAATAGCTCCGAAGAAATCTATGGATCGCTTGTAATTCTCTTGATTAAGTTTGGATCTATCCTATAGAAATGCATGAAAATAGATTTTTTTTTTTGCCTTTTACTCAGGTATGTCCCCTTAATTGGAAAATTTAGTCTTCAAGCGATGTGACTGGTTTTGTGCTTACCTTTGAGATTTTGTCTGCCAGCAGGGATAGACCTAGACGATCTTCATGGTTCACCATTATATTGGGTCTATAACGGTTTGCTAAGAGATGGCGTTACTTGTATTATTCCATTGTTATTATTCCATTGAAACATGCGTTGGAAAGCTACTGTCATTGTACGTCATTTTAGTATATGTCATTCATTTGAAGCGTAAACAACAATATTTCTTTTTCACTCAAATATGTCGAACTTTGTGCCTGAAAAAGTGTTTTTACGGGGGGTCCTCCTTCATTACTTTAATATGAAGAAAACTGCTGCCGAAAGTCATCGTATTTTGCTGGAATTTTATGGTGAACAAGCGCTAGCTGAGCGAACGTGCCAAGAGTGTTTTTCACCATTTAAAAGTGGTGATTTTGGCTTGGAAGACGATGAACGTCCTGGGCAGCCAAAAAAGTTTGAAGATGAAGAACTGGAAGCATTACTCTATGAGGATTGTTGCCAAACCCAAGAAGAGCTCGCAGAATCTTTGGGTGTCACACAAGCAGCTATTTCGAAACGTTTAAAAGCAGCTGGATATATTCAAGAGCAAGGAAATTGTGTTCCACATGAACTCAAGCCGAGAGACGTCGAAAGGCGGTTTTGCATGTCCGAAATGCTGCTGGAACGCCACAAAAGGAAGTCATTTTTGCATCGGATTGTTACTGGTGACGAAAAATGGATCCATTACGACAACTCCAATCGCAACAAATCATATGTAAAACCCGGCCAACCAGACAAATCAACGGCAAAGCCGAATATCCATGGCGCGAAAGTAATGCTCTGTATTTGGTGGAATCAGATGGGTGTGCTGTATTATGAGCTGCTAAGACCAGGTTAAAACATTAGTGGGAAACGCTACCGAACACGAGGCAATAATTTTTCATCATGACAACGCTCGGCCCCACGTTGCTATTCCGGTTAAGAACTATTCGGAAAACAGTGGATGGGAAGTCTTACCCCACCCGCCTTATAGCCCAGACCTTGCCCCTTCTGACTACCATTTGTTCCGGTCGATGCAGAACGCCCTCACTGACCTCACTTTCTTAAATAAACGTTCAAATTTTGAAAAAAAAAAAAACCGCAAGAATTAAATTACATACCTGTCTTGTGGTAATCGCTGCAACCAAAGTTGATGGTTTTTTGTTACCGATTTCTATTTCTTGTAGTAGTTTACGCAGTCACTTTTGTTCTGAGTTAGCGTATAGCGCTACAAGCCCCTATTCAATAGACTCTCCTTGTATAGATTCTTCGTTGGAGGGCTTAGTATGATATCACTTATCAAGAATAAAACGTAGCTTTCTAAGGCAGCCACGATTTTTGATATTTTGTGATGCCGTTCTCAATTCCAGAGGTGCAAAATTGGAATTCCACGTGGTTGAACCAAAAATTGGTCTAACGTCACAAGCTTTTTTAAGTGCTGTGTTCAAAAGCCATTTTAAAATAACTGCACCAGCAACTTAAAATAATTATAAGCAAAAATCTTGGTGGGAATCATTAAGGTAACAAAGAACAAAATGTAATTTCAAGCTGTTCTACGTAATTACAGAATTAAAATAGGAAAGTTGCGTAAAACTGAAATTGAAACTAAGCTACAAGGTCATCAGGTAAACTAAGGAAAGGTCTCTATTGAAATTCAACTAGAAATTAGAGCAAAATGGTAAAAATGTATGATTGGGTAGTTCGCAAGCCTACGCATATCTGCTTAAAAAACACCTTCAGCCTTTTTTTCTTCTCCTTTAAAAGAAACCATCATATATGGACTTGGACTTGCAAACGTTGAAAACCGTATCATACTTGCATTTAACGTAGAAAAACAGAAAATGAAAAGATCTTCCGAATGCCAACTTTTTGTAATTATTCACTTCAAGAAATCACCTCGTTAACTAATCCTTTTAATCTTGTTCACTTTTCCAGCAGCATGTACCGCAAACGTTCAACTTAAAACTAAACGCTGCTTACAGTTACCCACTTTCCCATAAGCCATGCAATCCCAACCACTTTTAGCCACGGTAAGGTGGGACTACGCGAAATCCTTCTACAAAACTTCAACAGTATTCCAATGAATTTTTCTATTTTTGTTTTTTAATCTTTTCTCTCCTCTAACCAGCTGTAGCCACCCAGAATGGCTTAGTTATAATCCTAGTTCTAGAACTATACACCAACAACGAACACAAGTATGACTAAGGGAACAGATTTCCGGGGTGTACTCGTATACCGGTGAAAAAAAATAGAAGCCTTTATCACCCTTAACGACATCATGAGTAAACATGGAGCTTAGAAGCCAACCCAGCTCTATACAAATTCCGGTATGGCGAGCATGAGAAATAGCCGTACACAATTCCAGGGTTTCTTCTTTAAAGCCCAACGACTGTTTTTACAAAAAAAAAAAAAAAAAAAAAAAGAAGTCATATGCATTCTACGATTTTACATTTTTTTTATTTTCTTTTCTATTTTACTAGAGCTAATGACTTTTCTCCAACTGGTAAAAAGAGGGCCTTGCAATGAATACCAGCCCTTTGCAAGCATAAGTTTTTTGTGACGCTATATGTACATTTTATAAAATGTATGACGAGAATATATTTTTACTTTATTCGTACACTGCGGTACGGGTGAGGGTAAGGATGTCCGAATTAAATATTCGACAAGGAAAAAGTTTGAAAGAGGAAAACTTAAAAAAAAAAAAAAAAAAAAATACGAAGCAAACTGGATGCGGAAAGTGTAAAGGATTGGCGATTTTAATTTTGGTTTTCACACTTAGATCGTACCGCAGAACGAAGACTTGCTCGTACAGAAGTGGAAACAAATCACGGGTCAATAACTTTGGCTGCAATGCATCAGTTTTGGCGCTTTGGTTTCGGGAAATGAACAATTTCGCAATTGGTTCGAGTACATACATAATACATGGGCTGAAAAGTGCCGTTTCTAAGAGAGGGCACCACTTGAACTAAATCCATACTATTTTCAGTTAGTACCAACCTTCAAAAGATACGTGTATAAATTTGACAGCTGTCGAACGATTAGTTCTCGAAATATAGCGTTGTGAGTGAAGCAACTTTTGTTATTGTGAAAAAAATGGATTCAAAGCAATTTCGTGTGTTGATTATCATTACTTTTTGATGGGAAAAAATGCAGCCGCTGCATCCAAAAAGTCTACAAAATGATTAAGAATGACCGTAAAGTGAAGTTGATCGAGACAGCTAAGGCTCTGAAAATATCAAAAGAGCGTGTTGGATATATCATACACGAATATTTGGACATGCGAAAGCTCTGTTCAAAAACAACAACGTGTTGTTGATGATCCAGAGGAGTGTTTAAAGCTGTTCAACCGCAATAAAGCCGAATGTTTTCGTCGGTATTTAACAATGGATGAAACATGGCTCCATCACTTCACACCAAAGTCAAGTCGGCAGCCAGCTGAGTGGCGAGCAGGCGACGAACCTCGTCCAAAACGACCAAAAACTCAACAGTCGGCTGGCAAGGTTATGGCATCCGTATTTTGGGATACACATGGAATAATTCTAATCGACTATCTCCAAAAGGGGCAGACTATCAACAGCGACTATTACATTGCGTTGTTGGAGCGTTTGAAGGACGAAATCGCAGAAAAACGGCCTCATTTGAAGAAAAAGAAAGTGCTGTTTCATCAAGAAAATGCACCGTGTCACAAGTCGATGAAAACGATGGCAAAATTGAATGAATTCGGCTATGAATTGCTTTCCATATTCTCCAGATTTGGCCCCCAGCGACCTCAAAAGAATGCTCCCCGGAAAGAGATTTAAGACCGATGAAGAAGTAATCGACGAAACAGAGGCCTATTTTGAGGCAAAACCGAAATCGTACTACAAAACTGGTATCGAAAGATTAAAAAATCGTTTCAATCAGTGTATCGCCCTCGAAGGCAACTATATTGATAAATAAAGTTGAATTTTGCAAAAATTTTGTGTTTTACTATAAAACGGCACTGAATTTTCAGCCCATGTGTTACAATACCACCTTGATCAACAAAAAAAAAAAAATAAATAAATAAATAACCAACGTGTGGCGCTCCCATTGCTCCGATTTCAGTTATGTTCTTTTTTTTTTTAAGTTGGTACATCTGTTGTTGACATTCCTTCTAAATTTTAGCGTGAAAGCATGACATTATCAAAATTTACGTAGCCAAGAGTACATTTATCTCTGTGTGTGTTTGCAATTTTTTACAATTTTAGAAATGGATTTAAATTTGCAACAAAGAACTTGTATTAAATTTTGTGTAAAAAGCGGATTTAATGGTGCGCGAACGTTGGAAATGTTGGAAAAGTGTTTCGTCAACGATTCTCTAAAGAAAACGGTCGTTTACTAGTGGCACGAGCGGTTCAAAAGTGGTCGTGAGTCCATCGAAGATGATGAACGCAGTGGCAGACCATCGACATCGAAAACCGACGAAAACATTGATGAAGTTAAAGAAATGTTGGTCAATAGCCGCAAATTAACCATCAGAGAGATTGCGGAGAGCTTGAGCATTGCCTATGGTTACATCAAAGACATTTTGGTTAATGATTTGGGTTTCCGTCGTGTAGCAGCAAAGTTGGTGCCAAAAGACCTCAGTTTCATGTAAAAAAGAGAGCCTGTTGACGTCGCAAAAGAGATGATTTGCGAGGCTGAATCCGAACGTGGTGTGGGAAGACGAGACGTGGGTTTATGAGTACAACACACAATCCAGACATCAGGCAAATGAATGGCAGTTACCAAATGAGTCGAGACCAAAAAAACACGTCGTTTTCAGTCAGAAAAGAAGGCAATGCTCACGGTTTTCATGAATTACAACGGTGTAGTGCATCATGAATTTTTGCCAGAAGGCCAGACAGTTAACAAAGAATATTACGAGTATTTGGGCGTTATGAGACGTTTGCGTGAAGCAATTTGCCGAAAGAGACCAGAATTGTGGGCAGAAAACTCGTGGATTTTGCACCATGATAACGCACCGTCCAACAGTGCCATAAGTTATGAGTGAGTTCAAATTTTGACGCAGGGCAGATAATTTTATTATTTACAAGCCTTTTAAACGATTTGCGTCTCAATTGTGTTAAAAATTTTTTATCCGCGATGGAATTCAAACATGATAGCGTGTTTGCTTTATATATATTTGGCTGGAAAACCACAAGTAGCTATAGTTAGAGCCCTCCAGCACCTCAACGTGAATAAATTATTTGTGTCTCGAACCATAGATCGTTACTGTGATACTGGCGGCGTTTCAAAACGCTATGGAGGTGATCATAAAAAAACACCAACATCGGCAGAAATGGTTCGAAAAGTGAAAGCTCGAATTGAGCGAAATCCGCTTCGAAGTGGAAGAAAAATGGCTCGTGAGCTCAACATATTGTTGTAACGGATGCAACACATACTGAAAAATGAGCTTGGGCTCAAGTCATTGAAGTTCCAAAATGCACACGATCTTCGGCGCAACAGAAAAAAGTTAGAGTCGAAAGAGCGAAGGAGTGCTACCCTTGCACGAAAGTGGTGAGTTGCGGAATTTGTTTTTTCCGATGAGTCGCCATTTGTTATCGAGCGATATGTCAACATACAAAATGACCGAGTTTACTTGCCAGAGAGGTCCTTTAAAAATTTGCACTTTCGGACGGCCACCAGAGAACAGGCAGCACCGATGGTGATGGTTTGGGCCGCCATAACCGCCGATAGTCGCTCTCCGCTCGTATTTTTAGACCGTGGCGTCAAAATTAATGCGATCTCATACCGTGAGACTATCTTAGAGACAGTATTGAAGCCTTGGGCAAAAAATAATTTCGGTCGGAGAACGTGGACATTTCAACAAGACTCGGCACCGTCTCACAAAGCGCGTCAACCAAGATTGGTTAAAAAACAATGTTCCACACGTCATTTCTTCGACACAATGGATTGCAAATTCTCCAGATGCAAATCCGTTGGATTTCTCTGTCTAGGGTATTTTGAAGGCGAAGGTTGGCACTGAAAGATACCAAAGTTTGGACCACTTCAAACAAGCACTTCGTCAGGAATGTGCCAAAATACCGCAGAGCCACTTGAGTGCAGCGTGCGATGCTTTCTTTAGCCGTCTTAAGGCCATTTTTCGCGCCAAAGGTTGACATATTGAAAACTACTGATACAATTTAAAAATTGATATATTTTCCAGTATTTTTTGCTTAGGCACAATAAGATTTATCAAAAAATAAAAAAAATTAGAGCATTTTAAAAAGTTGCAGTTCGAGTCAGTCACCCTGACATGGCTGGAGCCATGTTGTGAGGAAGTAGGTTTAAAAAAAATTTTACTGTCAGCAGAGAGAAAGTGCTGAGTGTTAAATGACCTTTTCAAGATAGTTATTAGTTAGGATGAAGAGAAGTGGACCTAGGTGACTACCTTGAGGAATACCTAACGTGGCCAAGAATGGAGCCGATAGGAGAGCCCTGAAACGAGTACTACAAAAACGATTATCCACGTAAGAAAATATCCATTTTTGCAAAAAAAAAAAAAAAAAAAAAAATTGTAGCATTTTAAATTTAGATTTAGATGAATAAACTTGCATTCTTAGTTTTCTGAATAAATTCCGAAATTTTTTTGATCAAGTATGACGGGTTATTTCTAGGATATATTACGGACATTTGATTTTTACCTCTTTTGTCGATTTAGTCGTTAAATATTGGTCTGACTTTGCATTGTGTTATCAGTCTCTTGAATTATAAGTTTGCGCTATAATGTGCTCCTTAGGAGTCAAAATTAATTTAATATAAAAGATATTTTGAGGAATCAAACAAGTCCTTAAGGTAGTACTCGCAATATCGGATACTTTCATGATTGCTTCTATGCCTTAAGTAAGAATTGTGGATATTACTGCCGCTATATTTCGCAAATCATTGGCTTTTTAGTGCCTGCGACTCTTTTACTATAGGTTAAGTCAGATCAGAATTGTCTTCTTCAAGACTAGTTGAAAGCCAATTGTGATTTCACTGGAACATTGTTGGAGGGCAGTGCGCTGCGTAATCCTGAAACCAAAGAGATTTCTTGATAAATTTGTTAAGATCGGCGATTTCTATACAGCAGATATCTTATAGACCTTGAAAGTGTTAGCTGGTGCAGTCCCAGATTCCTCTTCCTCTGTGTACCTAGAGCACTTGCAGTCTAAGTCGCTGCGCGTGATTTTGGACATGTGTCTTCTTCTGAGTTTATCAGTTCTCTGTTTCTCCTAATCATTAGGGATCGAGTATGTGTCATATTAGTGAAAATTTCTTACAGATGAACAGATGAGTCTATCTATCGAGTTTCAGTAGTTCATTAGCAACGCAGTTCCCCGAGATTTCCGAGCGTCAGGGAACTTAACAGAACATGATTTGAAAAAAACGTAGCCCTATCATTGAGATATGCACATCGGTCCCAAACCGCAATATCTGACAATTATATTAAGTTCAGACTGAGCCAAACAGAAGACTAATGAATAACTGAGTCTACGACTTAGAAGATATAAGTGGGCTGTAGGATTAATGTATGCACTCCTTCTGCTGCCTTTTGCGCTTAGACCGCAGCCACGTACCCGAGAGAAGAGTATACCTATATCTGACGAAATAATAGTGACATCGTTTGCATAACCTATCACATTACTCTACATTCTGCTTCCTTCCTTATTTACTCCCTTGGGATGGTCAGATCGTCCCTTTTGTAGTTTCCATCCTATAAATCAGCAATAAAACGAAAGAAGTGTATCAAGATCCAAACAATGTTATTTATGTCCAGTTTTTGAAAAGCGCTTAATATCAAGGATGTATCAACTTTGCCGAAAGCTTCCTCTATAAGAAGGAGTGCACTATTGCTTACTAACCGAAAGAGAGTAAGTTTTCAGCAGGTCGTAAGAAAAAGTGAAGTGCAGTCTCAACCTATTCTTCTTTTTGCTAGGAGTGCTGACATTTAGACAAACTTATGTGATTGAGGCTGCTCTTGATGCGCAAATCGCAGAATTTATCGGAGGTCTTTAACAGGAGATATGACAGGCTGATGGGTCTTTGAACCTTCGTGACCATCTGGAATATTTTTCCTATTTTGGATATGTGATTTTCCTATCAATATGATATATTTTCGATATATCGAAAACCACAACTACGAGACTTTAATTTACTGCCTCAAAAAAACCTTTTGAAGGATGTTTTTGCCATCCTTTCTTTTCTCAAGACGTTGGAGAGCGTCTTGATGGATCTGTGCTTTTTTGATGCGTAACCAGTTATGGTCCATATTGGTACGGGTGCGTATTTTTGTCTTTTTGCTGTGATACTTTGTGGAAACTGTGTCACAGATTCAACTTGGTTTAATTGTTGCTGATAGTACGATTTGCGAGACAGAGAAGCTCAGATACTCTTCCTATTTTTAAAGCTGCCTATCGAAGTTAATACCATATGCCCAACAAAATCATTCTTTCATTTAATCCAATGTGCAAGTAGTAAAATCCTTCCTTGTTCGACAGTGATGGCAAGAATATCAGGTCAGCATATGAAACTTCAATCAGAATCAATAAATCCGATAAAACCTAGCTTTAAACAGTCGCAAAAGGAAGAACATTTCAGGCCTTTAATATCAGTGTAGATGTTAGTCTTCAGTCTCTCCTACTTGCCTCTGAAGCTCCGTAAGTTCTACAGTTTATATCAGCACTTAAAACAAACTCCATTTGACCCATCAGAACTTTAACTGAGCAAGGAATTTACAGTTTTTCAGTCTAATCTATTCGAGATCTTGAAAAAATTGCAAATGATTATCTGACTGCTTAACGAAGTGGTTTCCTGACGAGCTAATAACTTAAGTTCAATTACTTCAATATGCAATGATGTGTATACGGGTAAGTCCAAAAAAAGACCTTCAGGGGCTGATGTTGGCCAAGCTCGTGTGATTTTGTGATACCTTGACATGCTAATGTAGGAAAAGATGCGGTTTCACGATAATGTTTTTTTTTCTGATTAAATTTCGGCCTCTGTACTATAGAAGCCTAGATGATGATAGGCCCAACTATCATGATATAAAGAAAAATGGGATTTTCCATTTCGAACCATGAAGTTCATGTGCAACGACAGATCTATAATGCAGCGAACATTCTTGTTTATTTTGACTTTGAGGGCTTAGTTTGAAAATTAGTTTTATCTAGAACAACCCTAAGTATATGACTCGATCAGGATAATTTTTTATGATTTTGTATTCCTAAGTTCGTTTAGTAGGTCATCTACAACCACAGAATATAAAAGAGGGGACTCATATAGATAACCATGTGTACAACAATCTTTCCTAAATACTGTGACAGAGATATATCTGGAAGAGCCAGCGATTATGAGGAGAAACAATCCCTTTGTTGCACAAAGTATTGGTGATTGAATTATATCTGAGGATTTCAAAATCTAGCTCTATATCAGAGGAATCACAGATTTCGATCCTTTGAATTTTGCACAATTTGCAAGTGGTGTAGTACAATTCAGATAGATCGAACTTTGTGACATGTATTTTGAATAAAATACAGCCGTGTGTTTCTTACGGATTGAGTCGACGTTATCCTGAATACTCTATTCCTATCCAAAACATCGAATGGTTTAAATGAACTTATTTCCTATTTAATTTTGTTTAAAGTGATTTTCAGATCAGTTATTGGTTCTACTGCACAAATTATGATCTCTAATATCGCAGTAGACGTAGTTTAAAACAAGTTTAGTTAGTGAAATGCATCTTGAATTTCAGCAGTAGACTATTTTAGTAATTTTTAGAGAGTTCTCTAAAGTGAGCTACCATTGGTATAGAATCAATATTTTGCATTTTTTCTTTTAAAACAATCTCATCCGCAGATTAAAGATGCACTTTGTTTATTCAGATTTTTAATTATCTTAAGTTTTCATGTGTTTCTCAATTACTTTCCAGTCTGTCATTCTGCCATTGCATGCAACGTTCTGTGTTGGGTTCGCGATTCTATTCCCGAATTGATGCGCCACTTCGTTCATATCTCTGGTTGTTTGAGATTCATTAAGAAGCGTTTTCTCAGGCTGAAAGATTTACTTGAAAGACAGCCCAGTTTGTTCGCTTCAGCAGAGATCGGAGGTTTGACCATTTGACCTTACATAATGAATAAAATTTTATATGTTTGAGATCAAATATTGTAGGCTCCACGAACGTCTCATTGGCTGCAAAAAAGATCTCTAAGTTCGATCAAGAACCTTTTCATTTATGGAATTTGTTGCTGTTAATTTGTTGAACATTGAGATTTTTAGCAAAAATAAACAATACTCTAAAACACCACGCTTATGGGTGGTAATGCTGTCCCATTCAATATACTGCAAGTTGGCATCACATCTAATGATCAGATACCTTTTGTTTGCTTGGCAGTACTCTGCCACCGCTTAAAAGCATTTGTCCATCGATTTCTTCAGCTCAAGCATTCATGAGAACATTCAGATTGGGTTTTTTTTTTCCAGGTACGTTTTGATCTCATCTTGGGAATTCAATTGTGTTCCGTACGAATTGTTTTCGAGAGAACGGAATAGATGGTAGTCAGAAGGTGCAAGGTCTGCAGAATACGGTGGGTGCTGCATAACTTCCCAGCCAAATGAATTCAGCTTCTATTTTGGCACTAACGCTATGTGTGTTATTGCTTTACCACGATAAAAACATCGCCCCTTCCTATTCGCCCACTTTGGCCGTTTTTATTCCACTGTTTGCTTCAAAGTATGGAACTTGGAGCAATATTTAACGGCATTTATTGTCTGATTGCGTGGAAGCATCTCGAAGTAAAGGAAAACTCACCAGTCCCACCAAATGCTCAACCTGATATTTTTGGGATGCAAATCTTTTCTACCGACTGCGGTGTTTAACCAGGAGCGAACCATGACCTCTTATGCCGAACATTGTTGTAAAAGACCCGTTTTTCATCTACCATAACCATTCCTTTTAGGAAAATCTCAAGCTAGTTTCATCTCAACAAAGACTCAAAGACCACAGATCCATGAGTTCGTGAGGATCCACTTTTTTCGACATTCCAAGCCTTTTCAGTCTCTACGAAATGGGTGTATGGGCGATGTTAAGCCACTGAGCGATCTATCGTGTTGTCAAATGCCTGTCAAGGGTAACTGCAGCCAAGATATGATTATTGTCTGTGGTGGGTGGACGTCCAGAGTTAACACCATTAAAAAGATTTGTTTTTCCTGAATGAGAGCGTCCATATCAAGGCTGACAAGTGTCAGCTTTATAGCCGAATCTCCGCTGCAAATGTCTCGTTGCGCCTCTGTCATTTGGACACATTTTTTCAAAGAAAAAAAGCAAAATATGCTTAAAATGTACTTTCTTAAAATGTACTTTCTTATCCTCCATTATCCTCATTTAGGTTGTATCGAGAATACTAAGTTATTTAAAAAAAAAAAAGCTTCTGCACTTGGGTGATCCAATTCCATTACTTTTTGAACTTGATCTCCCGATCTCTGCCTTAAAGTTTCGGAACTACCGTTTCTTGTTTTTAATACAAATGCGTTTTTATATATAGTACCTGGCGATATCCGTAACATCTTCATCATCATCACCATTATCAGTATTTAAAGTTCTTAACACCCACAAATCTGCTGGTCCAGATCACCCCTTCTTCTGAAGAGCTGTCCTTCCATGCTGGTAAAACCACTGCGTAAACTTTTTCATTAACTAATAGCATCTCCTCCTACAGACAAATTGCACTTATGTCCCTTCTTTCCAAGGTTAGGAAACGGTGCTAAACTGTCATCTCATGAAATATCTCGAAACATGAAACTTCTCAATGACCGGCAGTATGGTTTTCGTAGCAACAGGTCCACTCGTGATTTTATCTGGCAAAAGCAAGATAGTTGCCTTTGATATTTCTAAGGCATTTGACAGAGTTAATCATCAGTCTTTTTTGTCGAAAATCGTACATTAGCGTTCGACGATTGTCTTCTTCAAATTATTAGAAATTACTTTTCGGAACGTTCAATTCAATTGTATTGGATGGCTTCAAATTTGATATTCACAAAATACGTGATCTCTTGTCTGCTACTTCTTATTAAATATCCTTCCCGAACTCACGTTGCTGCTCTTCGGCTAAAGAACAGGAACGGCAGCGTACACCTGTTAAAACCCAGCCATTATCTTTGAATGACACTTGCATAGTCGAAACCGAAAAATTTTCTTTACTGTCGCCAAAAACGATGTAGGAAATCCTTTTCTCCCTCTGATCTGGTCTCAACATACAATGAGTAAAGTGACCACATCCGGGCAGGTGTGCCTTAAACTCCTCGCACTTACTAGATAGGATTCAAAACTATAGAACCTCAAACACCGAACACCGACAAAATCTCAACTATATCACTTTGTTTAATCGGTTTTTATCAATAGTGCTTCATTGAAATTTTCCCCTTCAAAATATTCAACCTTAATACCTGTCTCGCTATGAACGCTCATCAGTATGCCCTCAACTAGCCGTACAACTAGCTTATGAAATGCCCTTCCAAGCTCTCTATTTCCTAGTCATTATAACCTGCTAACATTTAAGACCAATGTACATCAGTATCTTTGTTTTCTTCTATCGCGCTGTATGCAAACAGTTTAAGGATAATTGTACCGCTGAGCTTGGCTTTCGTTACATATAAATACTTATTAAAGGAGTACGCTTTTAGAAAGACAAAGCGACAGACAGACAGAAGAAAGACGAATTCGCATTTTTTTTAAATTAATTTAATTTGATGTATTTCACATTTTTCCTGATTTCATTTAACAATTTCTTAATTATATATATTCTAAGTTTCTTGCTCAAATTATTTTTAGTTTTCTTAGCCACAAATATTCTCATTTTATTCCTCATCAGGTTTAGTAACTTGAATTATAGGAAGTACTTTAAAAAAGTTTTTTCTGAAACGTTTGATAAGTTTTTTGCGTGCTGCCTCATCTTCGAGGTCATCATAAGTGTCTTGTGTATTTGAAATAACTTCGACTGCATCTTCGATTTCAGGTGTTTCAAAATTAACCAAAGTTTTAATACCACTTCCAAAGTAATGATGTTTAAGATAGTGTTCATTACCAGTATCATCGTCATCTGGGTGATTAGAATTTGGTTTTAAATAGTTGTTATTGTCATAATGACCTGACCAATGGGAAGCACCTCCATTATCATCATTATTACCATGGCCACCCCAGTTACCACCATTGTTACCATGATTGCCTAAGTTACCGCCGTTATTGCTACCATGGCCACCATTATGGTTTCCACTTCCACCATGATCCCCTGAGTTACCGCCATTACCACCGTTGTGACCACCATTATTACCATGACCACCCCAGTTACCGCCATTATTTCCACCATGGCCTCCATTATTATCGTGACCACCCCAGTTACCGCCGTTATTTCCTCCATTACCGCCATGGCTGCCGCCATTATCACCATGACCACCCCAGTTACCGCCGTTGTTTCCTCCATTACCGCCATGGCTGCCACCATTATCACCATGACCACCCCAGTTACCGCCGTTATTTCCTCCATGACCGCCATTGTTGCCTCCATTATCACCATGACCACCCCAGTTACCGCCATTATTTCCTCCATGACCGCCATTGTTGCCTCCATTATCACCATGACCACCCCAGTTACCGCCGTTATTTCCTCCATGACCGCCATTGTTGCCTCCATTATCACCATGACCACCCCAGTTACCGCCGTTATTTCCTCCATGACCGCCATTGTTGCCTCCATTATCACCATGACCACCCCAGTTACCGCCGTTATTTCCTCCATGACCGCCATTGTTGCCTCCATTATCACCATGACCACCCCAGTAACCGCCATTATTTTCACCATGATCGCCATGGTTGTCTACATTATCACCATGACCACCCCAGTTACCGCCATTATTTCCACCATGACCTCCATTATTACCTTGCCCACCCCAGTTACCGCCGTTATTTTCTCCGTGACCACCATGGTTGCCACCATTATCACTATGACCACTCCAGTTATCGCCATTATTTCCACCATGACCTCCATTATCACCATAACCTCCGCCGTTATTTCTTCTATGACCTCCATTATTACCGTGACCACCATTATTTCCACCATGACCGCCATGGTTGCCTCCATTATCACCATGACCACCAGAGTTGCCGCCATTATTACCATGACCGCCCTCATTGTCGCCGTTATTTTCACCGTGGTCTCCGCTATTGTCATGACCGCCCCAGTAACCGCCGTGGCCACCCCTGTTACCACCAGAGTTACCATGATTGCCTCCAGTGCCTCCGTGTCCACCACTATTGCCCGGCCATTGAGGAATTGCAATTGGAATAATTGGATAAGGATAAATTGGATAGTGTGGAAAGCCTAAAACATGTGAACCGCCAGAACCATTTGAACCATGTGAACCTTGTGAACCATGTGAACCGCCAGAACTAGGTCTGCGTGTAGTTTTACGTGGACGATGTTGATGATGTATTGTCGGAGTCAAGGTTGGGTTCGATTCCTGGCGCTTAAGAACGACAACACAATTGACAACAGGTGATGATCCGCTTTCATTGCTGCTTCCATTATCATTATTATCATCATTTGGAGAAATCGGATTGGTAGGTTTACTTGTTGGACGACTGCTTGGATGATTTTGGTAATCATTATCTCCATCAGTTTCCGAATCATCACCTAGAATGTCATCGTCATTATTGCGATAGTAGTTTTCGAAAGTGTTTGCATCAGAAGTAATAAAGAACATCGGTTGGATACTTCTATGAGAACGATTACCACCCAATTTGTTTGTACGGATTACACAGAGCGGGTATCCACCAAGCCCACTAATGTCTAAAGGCCTGAATAGGTTGTTATAGAGCGAATCCAGTCCAGTCAAATTCAGTGCTTGCATTGTGTTATTCCTTATATTGGCAGCAATATCTCTGAGGGCTGTCAGTCCACTACCAATGAGCCTTGCTTCCGAAATCGTTGGACCACCATGACTCAGATCCAATATGGTCTTGTATTCCTCAGCGGTGATTGGTTGGAATGGAATTATCTGTTCAGGATGAAAGAAATCCTTACCTAAAATAGAAATCACTTTAAAATCGATCTAAGAATTAAGGAAATTATTAAAATTACCATAAACTGTGACACAAGAAGTTGCCAAAATAGTGGCTACTACCGTCAAAAATCGCTGGTTCCGCATGTCTGCAAAACAACTATAAAAGTGTAATTTTCCTTTAAATCTGCAGATGGATGAACTTTTTTACTTCTGTCCACCACTAGATCTTTTCTTTAGAATACTCGGACGTAGTTTACTTTAATTTCGTCAGTTCATGGTCATTTTATACGAATTTGCTTGCAGATAAGTTGACCTAAATTCTTTTATTACTCTCTTCCCGAAACCAAAGAATCATCTCTCGCATGAATTGGCAAGGCACCCGCCATTTTCCTAGCCAAAAATTCTCATATGCAGATACATTAAGCGGACCGTTTGATTTAAATATTTATGAAGATTTAGCCGCATGATTAGGTGAATTAATTTCGCCGCGATATTTATAAGCTAACCCATCATTACGCACCAATATAGGCAAGCGACCGTCGTTTGCGGTCTGGATGGCTTGAACAACTGGACCGGTTTTCAAATGATTTCTCGTCCATGTAACTAATAATTAGCAGTGTGAGTGAATGAATTCTAGATGAATGAATTAAAACTAGAATATGGAAATTTGATTGCATCTTGCTGAGTTGAAGATGGCAAAAATTAGAATAAGTCATAAATACATATTTAGACCAAGAATGGAATCGCATGGAGTACTTAACTGAATAGAATTTGCTTTGATTACCATAATAACGGTATACGGTAAACAAATCTCATTTCTCATCAATGATGAACGCCTGACAACTAGATAAATGTATCTGCAACTAAGTCGGTATTTAATGCTATTTTATTGCCTTTAATAGGTACAAGAATTGCGATTTGGTTTTAAGAAAATAAACTTCATGGGTTTAAATTGCCAATGATGGAAGGTTCTAGAAGTTGGTGATTCGAATCAAGAGAATGGGAACATTGAACGTCTGCTGCAATCAGTGAAATCTTGGGACAATTAACCTACAAACTTAGATTCTAGGAACATTTTGAGATAATCTGCTTAGTCAATTTCATAATATCGAGGGGTTAAAGGATTCCTTTTTACGACTGGAAATTTTTTGGATTCCCTTATGTTATACTCGTATAAGGTTAATTGTCCATTCTTAGAATTTATACTATGTATATTAGTTTAAACAAACCCTTACAATATTTTAATAGATTGTAGATTGATTTGTTGAGGTGATTGCATGCTCCTTTTTACTGTGGCCATACACATATCTAATTGGGGTAGCTTTAACCCAAAACTCAGTCTTAATTTAAGTTTGGATGAGAAATGCAAATAGTTTTGGGTTTAATCAAAACAAACTCTGGTTTTTTCCCTACTGAATTAAGGTGTTAATCAAAGTGGCGCAAAATCATTCATCAAATTTTGGTTTTGAATTGCTTTTTTTACTTAATAAAGCAAAAAATGATTTTGACTGATGGAAATTTTTATTTGGACCTTTACAATTGTTTCTGTTGAGTGGAAAGATGATATCCGCCAATTGGCTGGCACCAGTGTTGATACACCTTTGTGCCCATTTTATCGCATTTTCTATGACTTTTCGCAAGATTTCCGGTGATAACTGTTAGCATTCCCATCGAATATTCTCCTTAAGGGCTGAGATTATTTAAGGCTTGTTGGCATAAATCCTAGACTTCACTTAGCCCCAGGGAAAGACGCCTGGGATGGCTAAATCGGGCGATCTTGCTGGCCATTCCAAATCGCCTCAACGGAAGATTACGTGACCAGGAAATACTTCCTTCCCAATATTCATTGTAGCTCGTGCTGTGTGTCTGGTTGCACCGACTTGTTGAAACTAAATGTTCAGCCAGTAACAGTAACCGTATTGCCGATGGCGTAACCAAAAAAATACTGCCCAATCATTACTCCCCCGTGAACGCGCCAGTGCCCCAGAAACGAAGATTTTACTTATTGACGTAACCTGTTAAAGGGAAATGCGCCTCGTCGCTCATGATGATTTGCGACACAAAATCGTACTCTTCGTTGTTGAGGTTGAGGATGACTTTACAGTAATTCACACGCGATTGCCGGTCAGGAGGCATTAACTGATGCACTGTTTGCATCAGTTTGTATAGGAACATTTGTAAGTCTTTTACTAACATTCGCTATAGGGTTCGCCTGATGATGCTACCCAATTGTCGTCTACCCGTCGTCTGGTTGATATATCTTTGTTTTCAGCGACATCGGCAGCCACAGTCGCTATATTCCCGCCCGTACGACCAGACTGGTGGCATCCATGCACTGCATGGTCTCCTGTGTTTCCACTGTATTCGAGTCGAGTAGCTAAGCGCCGGAATGTTTACCCAGTTGGCGCGACACGATTAAGAAATCGACGTCGACACAATTATTTCACGCTTTTGCGGAGTATAGCGTCCATTGCTTGTTTGTTTGTATACTACAGCTACCTGGTTTACAATTGTCAAATATGATTGACGTACGACGAGATTTGCAAAAATTAAACCATCTTCCAATATTGCCTCCTTGTACAATACACACCGGTGATCTGCCTGTCAGAAAGCCTAGTCAAAAGAGTTTCTGTATTAGTGTCACGTTTAAGAGTATTTAGTTTTACTTCCATAAAGCAGATGTCTATGCTGTATGGTATATGATAAAACTATTCCTTCTCCTCAACCTCTGGGATTACCAAATAAACACAAAAATAAGCAATAGTCTTTTAACCACAAGCATGATCGTAATAAAAATTCAGAGATAACTGCGCAGCGTTCTAAAGACAGCTCTTCTAAAAAGGCTAACCATACCAATAATGTTTTTAAATCCCATATCCCAAAACATTACTTATTTGCGCCGTCAAGGAAGGGTATTTTAATGAATGCAAAGTTATAAAACAAAATTATGTACGGAGAACACTGATACAATTCCTTCCGCATGTAACGCTGAACAATGATCAGTTATATACGTTTTGGACTCAGCCGCCGGGAAGGTTCACCACATCGCAGTGGAATTCTAAGTGCAACAACACCGATCCTCCCAAATATATTGGTAAAAAAGAGGAAAGGGATGTACTCGTATGACCTAGGAACAAATTATTATTATTTGACACAGCTCAGATGGGTTAAAGTGACGATAAACCTTTTCTTTAGTTAAAAAGGAGTTGCAAAAGAGCAGCTTTTCACACGAAATGCTACCCAGTGCCCAGGCTACATGAAACAACAACATGTTTTGGGTGGTTTGAAAAGAGTTAGAACTCTTGACAAGGCAGCTCGTCTATTTCCTTTTCTCCATTTAATATGGAATCATTGGCCTTGTTTTTTTTTTTTTTTTTTTTTTTTTTGTGCAATACGTTGATGTTTTCTCTTTAAATACATGATTAACCCTCTACCGAATACGAAGCCAAATATGGCTTTGCATTTTATGGTGCATAAAGTATATGCGTATATATCGAACGCTAACCATTAACATAAATGTATATTTACTAATTCAGATATTATTACTTAAGAAAGATACTTATTGCACTAATTATTAGAAGAGGAATACATGTGTGAACCCAGCAGCGGCACGATGCGATGCGAAAAAGACCACGTTTTCTAATTCCCACTTTGACAGTGACTTTTGACAATCATGAGATTTGACAACTGATGAGTTGATTACGTTCCCGGTAGTACGTTGTCATACATATCATCTCCTTCCTACTTATTTTGAGATCCTGTTGAATCATGAATCATAAGCACTACCAGCTTACGAGGTCTTTGAGATCGTCGTAGAGCATTCTCTCGCTGCTTAGAGGGTGGCGAAGATATGGTTATGGGTTGAGCGGTTGGAGCTGCATCTTCTTTATTGACATCGGCAAGATCTTGCGATGATGCTGCAGTAGCAAGATGTCCGGCTGTAATGTACCCGTCCGGGACAGTATATCTCGGTCTCATCTGGTTCTGATGGTGTTTCCAGACACCGCGATTGGTACGAATTCGATACATTCTCCTTTCCATATGAGATTACACTGTCCCATGTATCCAACGATGCCCTCTGGTGTAATTACGGGCGTAAACTGCTTCATTTATTTGGAATTTACCTGTGACGTAGTCGAATAGTTTGTCAGGAATGTACCTATCCTGAAAGGATTGTGCGATGCTGTCTGCAGTGAAAAATTTCTGCAGGTGACTTCCCAGTTTGAGGATTTGGCGTTGTGCGGTAGGTTTCAAGGCATCTTAATAATGCTATGTCAATGTGTTTTTCCTCCTCGATTTTTTCTTTAGATTGGCCTTGAACGTGCGAACAAAACGTTCTGCTTCGCCGTTTGATGCTGGATGAAAAGGGGCTGTTTTCAGTGATTGAATTCCATTTTGACAGCAAAAGTTGACAAATTCGGTGCTGGTAAATAGCGGTCCATTGGCGCTCACAATGGCTTCTGGGATATGAAAAAATGGTTTGCAACGCTCGAACGGTAGCTGAGGTGGTTGTTTGCTGCATCTGCAAAACGAATGGAAATTTTGATAAAGCATCAATGCATACTAACCACATTTTTTCCAAGAATGGTCCAGCAAAATCCAAGCTGTGAAGGGTTATCTGGATCGGACCACGAACTAAATTCTTGCGGAGGTGAGGGGCTATTACGCTGACCAATTTTACACGTTTTTACTTTTTTGTCTCGATATCGGCGTGTATTTGCGGCCACCAACAATGTCTTCGGGCAAACAGCTTCATCCTGACAACACCCCAATGTCCCTGATGAAGTAACTATAAGGTTCTCTCCTGCAATGATATCTGTAAGACTACCTTTGTATGTTCGGCTTCTAAGAGTATAATCCCTCTGTATTGCGTTAGTGATGCTTTACGACTGAAGTATGGATGTAGGCTCTTTTCGGCTAATGGTAACCGCGTAGGCCAACCCTTGGTTACATAGGACATTGTTCTTCGTAATATAGTGTCTAATTTCATGGCTGCAGTAACCTCCAATAAGAAGTCTGGATAGAGCGTCCACGTTATTATGATTTTTTGTAGTTCGATAACGAATTTGGTATGAATAGCTCATCAGTGTTATGGCCCAACGTTGTAAACGACTAAGGCTTACTGTGGGAAGAGCTTTGTCGGCTCTTTGTCGACGATGACTTTCGGGAGCAGTTTTCAGTAATGAAAAAGAACTCCCCGCAAAAACACTTTTTCAGGCACAAAATTCGACATATTTGAGTGAAAAAAAAAATTATTGTTGTTTACGCTTCAAATGAATGACATATACTGAAATGACGTACAATGACAGTAGCTATCCAACCAATGTTCCAATGGAATAATACAAGACACGCCATCTCTTAGCAAACCGGTCGAATTAAGTTATAGACCCAATATATTAATAAATAAAGATAAATTTTGCAAAAATTTTGCGTTTTACTATAAAACGGCACTGAGTTTTCAGCCCATGTGTTACAGACCTTTTAGAGAGAAACAAGCCACGCGGCAACTTAATTGAAGCTGTAGATAGAAACCTTGCAACCATACTCAACAACGAAGAATTCTAGCAACACGATCCACAAGATGATGTCAAGAATCATGTTAATATTGTAAGTTCAACTTTTTTTCTCACTATTTTAAGCAAACTAAAACTTGTAGGTATAAATAAGGAACACAAGAAAGCCAATGGCTGTAAGAGAAGAATTATAATGAAAAAAAAGTGAAAAAAATAACTAATACATTTTTATATTAAGATCAGAGAATATTTATAAATCAGAGAATTAGAGCGTAGAATGATATCGATGGAAGTAACGTCTAGTACAGTTGATTCCAACAGTACTTCCCTGCAGGCTCCAAAAACATAGCAAGAGCTGAAGGAAATCAGCAGATTACCTGATAGTGTGAAGGACTTGCAAACATTTGACGGAAATGCGGTACAATACGTTTCTTGGATTCATAACGTTAAGTCTATTTTGAAAGATTAAAAGATAGTCAGGGATAAACCAATCTATCGGGCCATATTCCAAAGTAAAGGGTGATTAATCGTGAGGTTTGATTTTTAATGTAAAATAAAATACATAAATTTGAAAGTGATCCTACAATTTTTATTATCGGTTAAAAGAACAATTCATGGCATTTATCGTATCTCGCGAAAAACACAAGTAATGTTGGCTTTCAAAGCGTCAATCGTAGCTGGCTTATTCCTAAAGACCTGAGATTTAACATATCCCCAGAGAAAATACTGAAATTACCGTGGCAAAACGTGAAATTAACTGCTCGCGAAAATGATTTCTTACCAAGTCCATTATTTCACGCGCTGTATGGCTCGTAGTGCCATCTTGTTGAAACCAGAGCTCACCGAGACTATGTGCTTGAATTTCAGGAAGCATATAGTTCGTTAACATGGCGCGATAATGGTTAACATTGACGGTAAGATTCTGATTTGCTTCATTTCATATGGGCAATGATTCCACCGGCCCATAAACCACATCATACCGTTATTTTCAATGGATGTAATGGTAGCTCTTGGTACTCTTTAAGCTGCTCATCAGCCCAAATACGGTAATTTTGTTTATTAACGTATCCATTAAGCCAGAAATGGGCTTCATCAAAGAACAAAATTTCACCATAAAACACCGAATTTACATTGAGTTTTTCCAGAGCCCATTCACTGAAATTATTCACTGAATATGAAACTGCTGAGAAACGACGAGTCGATCCGTCACAGTCTTCGCGTTCACTCTTAGCTACAGCTGCTATAATCTCTTCACTACGTACTAGATGTGGTCTAACCGGTCAAGTATCATCCACTAATGTAAGCTGCGACAAATATTTGCGAATGGTATTGGCAAAAGTGGTTTCAGTAGGTTGATTATGCGCACCATTAATTGCTCAAATCGGAAGAAAAACATTTCTCACCAAACACTGATTTTCGTAATACAGCTAAATAGTTTGGAGACGCTATTATAGTGTGAGTCTTCCCACAATGACTTGCCAAACGATACTGAACAAAAATAACAAATCAGTTTGTTAAAAGTTATGCGTGATCTGTCAAAAAAAGCCTATTCCAAATCAAACCTCACCCACCTCAAATCACCCCTTAGTACAACGGAATAACAGAGTCACGGTCATTACCGAAACTGGCAAAAAATCCAGAAGTCCCAAATCAAAAACAGTTCTGAGTAAATCTATTAATATTTTCATTTCAGGTCGGTTAGAGGGCAGGCATTCAGCATTGTCAACATATTCGAGTATAATACACCAGTAGTCATTCTGAAGCTAGGGAACGGCAAGATCATCAGTGGAAATTTTTAAAATGGTTCACATTATCAACCTGACGAGCTTTAAAGATGTCATAAACGAACTAACAAGTCCGGTAGGGAACCAAATAGATAAGAGCAGTATTCTACGACCGCAATGGCTTCACCAGATTTAACAAACCGACCGATTTTTAAGAGAGCTAAATGGAGTAAACCAAATCAAAACGAGATCAATAAACTGACTTGGATACACACCTGATGCGACAAATTGGGAAGATCTGTTGAAAACACAAAACGTCATCATCAAAGATAAAAAGGGCGCGCGCGGGATTATAAAAAAAAAAACTTCAACAGCATACTAGCGCAGTTGCAGTTCATCCAAAAAAATAACCTCTTTCATCGAACCTATAACTTAATATCCACTGCTCTTTTTGTTGTATGTGTTCTGGAGCAGTTGTATTATGCCGCGCCATACGTCACAAATTCTGCGCTATATACGCAATAGTTTTTCCAGCTGAAATCACAGAAAACACTAACAAATTCATTGGGGTAACCGTTGTGTAGAAAACTTGAGCTTTGTTAAAATTAAGTTTTTCTCATAAATTTATCAATAAAATGTCGTGCAGTATTTGTCAATTAAAGGTTGAAAGATCAGTCCTTAAAGTGGGGTGCGCGGACTGTGGATCAAAATCACTGCCATCGATTTGGATTTCATAAAGAGAAGTTTGGAGGTGCCAACCGTGCTCAAACCAACGGAGAGCGTCCTTCTCTAGACCATCCATCAACAAAATCCTTTCAATCAGCCAGCCACCACCGGCACCATCGCCACCGTCCACGTCAGTTGCATCGACTTAACCAGCAACTTTATCGTCACAAACAGCCAATACAACACCGGAAATATTTACGTTCACCTCGAACCAGCTCGATGGTACCAATATCACTTTAGAAATGATTTACGCAAAAGTTGTATCAATCGAAGAAAACCTAAAAATTCAAATCAGCGCACTTCAAGCTAAGAATTATAATGTTGATTCTCTCGAAGCGAAAATTAACGATCTGGAGAAACATCTACTCATAAACAGTATAGAAACATTCAACGTTCCTACCATCAAACCAGACATGTCCTATACTGATGCAGCTCTTAAAGTATTTCGTGAAGGGTTGAACTTCAACGTAAACGAGGGAGACATCGAACAATGCTACATGAAGAAAATAAAATAGCCAAACCAACAACTAAAGGCAATACGATCAAAAACGTTCTTCACGTAAAACTAGTATCTCATCTGTGCAAAGATAAAATAATAAAAAGCAAGAAAGAAAGAGGAAAGCAACTAACCACGAACCTACTCAATGCCGAAGCAAGACTGGATAAGATGTATGTCAACGAGTGTTTAACGTATGAAACAAGACAACTATTAAAAACTGCAACAACAATGAAGACAACGAAGGAGTACAAATATGTTATGTGTGGACGAGAAATGTGACTATTTGCATGTGAAAAGAAGAGGGTGCCAACTACGTAAGAATACTAGATGGGGTGAAAAGTAACCTCCTTGGGAAAGAAAAAAAAAAATTTTTTTAGTTTTTTATTTTATTTTATTCAATATAGTCCTCTTTTAGTTTGATATCCTTATTCTAGCGATTTTCCAACTTCTTGATCCCGTCCGAAAAGTAATATTCCGGAAGGTCGGCAAAATACTCCTCCGTGGCGTCGATGATTTCCTCGCTTGAGCTGAATTATTTTATTGATGAGCCATCTTTTGAGGTTTGGGAAGAGATAATAGTCTGAGGTAGCCAAATCGGGAGAATACGGTGGATGCGACAGCAATTGGAGCCGTAAGTCATTGATTTCAGCCATGGTTGCGATGCTCTTGTGCGCCGCTCCATTGTATTGCAAAAACAAAATTTTTTTCGCTTCATGTAAGGCCGTTTTGCAGCAATTTCTGCCTTCAATCGCTCCAATAATGCACAGTGATACTCGTTGTTGATGGTTTTTTTCTTTTTCAAAGTAGGTCACGAAAAGTATGCCATGACAATCACAGAAAACCGACGCCATAACCTTTCAGACCCATCGAGCCTCCCTCGGCCGCTTCGGAGCACTCGTGCCAGGTTCAATCCATTGACGGCCACTCATTCTTTTCTCTGGTGTTCAACAGTTACCAATCGACGCCAAAAGTCCGACCAATATCAGTACTAATCTTTGTGGTGTCTGCTAGCTCGCGCACCTTTACTTTCCGTTCAGCCAACACCATTTCATGTATTTTTTTGACATTGTCCTCTGTAACTGCATCGGAGGGCCTGCTGCTGCGGACTTGATTGGTAGTGAAGTTGCGGCCACTACGAAACACTCGAAATCAATATTTGACGGTGTTATCTGACGGAGCATTAGCCCCATAATATTTATTCAACTTTTCTTTAGTTTCTTTAGCCGTTTTGCCTCTCAAAAAATAATGTTTTATGAGAGAACGAAAATCGTTTTTGTCCATACTCAACATGATGCCAAACACGTCAACAACAAACAGCAGTTGAAACAAAACTAAAGACAGTATCGTACTGAAATTTGGCATGTCTGCCTATATATGAACGGACTTCAAGGCACCAAAGCCTTTTTTGCAGTAGCAGCGCATTCTGGCGGTCAAAGAGGTTATTTATCACTCCACCTAGTACTTCTGAAGTTTAAATTTTGTATTTCTAAGCAAGTGGAGTATGCCTCCAGGAGATTCTTGGGCCTTTGGATAATAAGCATTCTGGTTAAGGCCACAAACAAATACATACAAGGCCGTGTGTCGATAGGTTTCTACTAACGCCTTAGCCATCTTCTCGCTATAGGACTCAGTTTTTAGCTTGTTGATGATTAACAGCCGCGTAAAACTCGTCGATCTTACTAATCCTCTGACTGAGTTCATTTAGCTGGTGTTCGGTGGACAAGGTCGTACGATTAGATTTGGGCTTACATCGACACACCCCGACTCGGTTTGCGCAGGCCTACTTTTAAGAGTCTTCAGACATGCGTTCAACACCTTGATCTGAGCAAGGATGTTGCTGACAGCTCCAGACAACCCAGTCACGGAACTTGTCAATTGTTCCATTATGGCAAGAAGCTAAAATATTCAATAAAAAGTACGCTTACCTTGCAGGATTTAGGTTTATATACCTAAGTGTTTTCACTTATTTCTTATTACACTTAATTCACCTAGGAAATTTCACCAAGGGGTTTCACCTTTATCTCTTTTTTTTTTTTTGATCTTGAAACCAAGACTCAATGGCATAAAGCTTTTTTATTTGTTTTTTTTAAACAAAACACCTTAGCACAATTCAGTAACGCAGTTCCTTTTTATTTTTTTTTTTTTTTGCACCTCACGGCACACAGATCTATTCTTTAATATTTAAAAAAAAAATTTTTTGTTTCCACACTTTTTAGCACATCACTTTAAATTTTCTCTGTCATTTACAAAATGCACATCATATTTATTGTTCTATACTTCTTTAGTTCGATTGTTCCAACTTTAATCTGTAAAAAGACAAAATTAGCCTCTATTATACAAAAAAAAAAACCGAACCGAGTTTCGTTAGGGCACCGGCCTTGTAAATTCCGTGTTTTTCCCTTTTGGAAGCCCACGTTGAGATTGTGGGCGACCTACTCGCAGCACGGGTAACTTACTTCACAATTGATCTATTGATCTGGTCGATCTCCGCGCATGTTCCCATTGCTATGCCGGAATCTGTTACATTGAAGTTAGAGTAGTTGGCTGTGTTCCCATGGAAACATCAACGTGCACTCAGATAGAGCGTACTAACTCGTTCATCCTGTATGAAAGGACTCGTAGCCGGAAAAAAAGAATCAATTATTAGACCGGTCCCTACTCGGGCGCCAGTTAGCGAATCTCTTAAGGGGATTTATAAAAAAAACGCGAACGGGGAGCCTGAACCTCCCCCCAACCGTTCAACTAACTGAAAACAAATTATTCAAATCAAACGAATTATTTCAATGAAATGTGTTCTTCATTCTATCAAATCCCCAGAAAAACTGCACTTAAAATTAATTTAAATATATTTCTACACCTATGTGAACCCATATCCACTGGGCAGCCTACGCGTGCAAGGGCAACTGTGTCAGCATTCTCCGGCCTGGGAAAGTTTTCATGCTGGACCAAACCGGTTGTTGATTCGCTCGCAAGCAGGGTGTCGCTTTGCACACACGAATAGTTGGGAAGTTCAAGGTGAAAGCTCTTCTTACCGACGGCTGGTCAGTGCACCGTCTTAACTAGAACATCAACACTGATATCACTGACAACAATTAAACTTTTAGCTAGAGTTGTGCTAAGAATATGACTTAGTTCATGAATAAAAAAAACTTGTAGCAACACCGTGATGTCGATAAATACTCAAAATAAGTGTAATAAATATTATTAAAAGCAAACGAAAACTTTAACACGTCGGCACTAGATAATTTAAGGCAGGAACTATCACCCACTTACCCATCTTTGACATACACGACAACACCTCCAGCACAATAAGACTCATTACAATTTGCCAAAAAAAAGTTGTAACCTTCTATTTTATACAATTCAAGTTCTTTTTCGTGTATCCAAATTTCACTTATGACTATTAGAACGGGTAAGTTCAACAACGAATCAAGATGAGCTAAGAATATTGAAAAAAAAATTTATCTAGCTACGTATATTTTGATGTAAACATAAACAACATTCTACAGAGTTAACGAGATCAGCTAGGTTTTCACATGCATTAGGAAGTGGGAGAGAGCTAGCAACAATCATAATTTAAGAAAATCAGCAGCACAACTTACTAGGTGGAGTGAAAAGTAGCCTCTTTGACCGCCAGAATGCAGTGCTACTGCAAAAAAGGTTATGGTGCCTTGAAGTCCGTTCATATATAGGCAGAGATGCCAAATTTCAGTACGATACTGTCTTTAGTTTTGTTTCAACTGCTGTTTGTTGTTGACGTGTTTGGCATCATGTTGAGTATGGACAAAAACGATTTTCGTTCTCTCATAAAACGGCGAAGGAAACAAAAGAAAGGTTGAATAAATATTATCGAGCTAATGCTTCGTCAGATTACACCGTCAAATATTGGTTTCGAGAGTTTCGTGGTGGCCGCAACTCCACTACCGATCAAGTCCGCAGCAGCAGGCCCTCCGATGCGGTTACAGGGGACAATGTCAAAAAAATACATAAAATGGTGTTGGCTGAACGGAAAGTAAAGGTGCGCGAGCTAGCAGACACCACAAAGATTAGTACTGATATTGGTCGGACTTTTGGCGTCGATTGGTAACTGTTGAACACCAGAGAAAAGAATGATTGCCCGTCAAGGGATTGAAGCTGGTACGAGTGCTCCGAAGCGGCCGAGGGAGGCTCGATGGGTCGGAAAGGTTATGGCGTCGGTTTTCTGGGATTGTCATAGCATACTCTTCGTGAACTACCTCGAAGAAGGAAAAACCATCAACAACGAGTATCACTGTGCATTATTGGAGCGATTGAAGGCAGTAATTGCTGCAAAACGGCCTCACATGAAGCGAAAAAAGTTTTGTTTTTGCAAGACAATGGAGCGGCGCACAAGAGCATCGCAACCATGGCTGAAATCAATGACTTACGGCTCCAATTGCTGTCGCATCCACCGTATTCTCCCGATTTGGCTTCCTCGGACTATTATCTCTTCCCAAACCACAAAAGATGGTTCCTCAATAAAAAATTCAGCTCATGCGAGGAAATCATCGACGCCACTTAGGAGTAGTTTGAAGATCTTCCGGAAAATTACTTTTCGGACGGGATCAAGAAGTTGGAAAATCGCTAGAATAAGTGTATCAGACTAAAAGAGGACTATATTGAATAAAATAAGTAAACATTTAGAAAAAAAATTTTTTCATACCCAAGGTGGTTACTTTTCACCCCATCTAGTAATACCATCCACACGTCCACTGGTCCGACTTTGATCACTGCTCCTATTAACCAAACGTTCAGGAGTTTAGAGGTTAGACCTCATTACCGCCTAGGAAGCACTTCCAAGGTCATCCAGAAAGGTCCAGGAATCCTCTTCAACACGGGCATGCGAATGCACCTAGACCTGACCTGACCTGACCGAAAGCAGTGGAGAAAATGGATGTATATAGGGGCATCAAAACCCGGCAGGTAAATTACATGAATCGCTCAAATAACGCAAATCCGTTTAAGCGCAGGGCAAAGTCAGCCAACTTCCCAAATAAACAACAGAGTTTGTACCATGCCGAGATCCAGGAATGCGAGAAATTTGCGGCAAATTCGCTGAAGAAGCTGTGGGGGTGAATTAAATTTTATGATATTCTATATATATATATAGAATATGTGACGAGGGATGGAGCCGTGTTGGAATTTCTTGTTGACACGGGGGCCAACAAGAACTTTATTAGCTCCGAAATAAAGCAGCCCACCGTTCCTCTCGGGAAACCATATTTTGTGAGATCTGCTGCCGGGAAAATTGCCCTTTCATAATATGTTACAAGCAAGTTTTTCGATAAAATGGGTAACAACGCCAAAATTAGATTCTATGTTCTACCCGGACTCAGGTCCTTTGATGATATCATTGGCGATGACACGTTGAAGGAATTTGAGGCCGTTATTGATAGAAAGGCAAATATTCTTATAATAAAATCAAATAAATGGCTACCACTGAAGGAAAAGCTGTCGAAACAAGTAAATGTGGTTCTGAATGAAAAGCTCCCCAATCAGGTTATTTGCAGTCGTTGATCACTAAATATGACTCACTGTTTGGACTTATTAATATTGGTGAAGTGATCGACACTTTCGTTCAGGCGGAGCTTAAGACGAATACAGATGAGCCAATATACACGAAAAGCTATCCGTATCCAGCCTGCCTTAGAAGTTAAGTAGAAAAAGATGAATGGAAAATATGAGTTCCTTAGGTTGGCCTTCGGCTAGAAGAAACTATATTAGTATACTCTAGCGGATGATCGACGATGTTCTGAAACCATATAGAAGCAGGATCTTCTATGTCTATATAGATGACATAATTGTCTTTGGCGACAGTTTCGAAAACCATCTAAAAAATCTCGACACCATTATGGGAGGTCTAAGCCGGGCCCACCTGAAGGTTAACCTGGAAAAGACCCACTTCATGGACACCGAGGTGAAATTTCTCGAATATGTGATTACACCTCACGTTGTACACCCAGGCATGAAAAAGGTCGAAGCCATTTGAAACATACAGCCTTCCGACAATCTAAAGGAACTAAAATCCTTTCTCGGATTGACTTCTTATTATAGGAAATTCTTCCGGGACTATGCAAAAGTTGCTAAGCATCTTACTAGTCTTACCCGAGGAGAGAATGCTCAGGTGAAGGCCAATCAATCCAAGAGGGTTCCCATCATTCTTGAAGCGGAAGCGCTGAGGCTTTTGATGATCTTAAGATACTTTTAACTTCTGCAAAAGTACTTTCATTCCCAGATTTTGGTATTCCGTTTAATCTTACCATGAATGCCTCGAATACAGCAATCGGAGCCGTGCTATCGCAGGGCGAATTGGGCAGGGATAAGCCCATCGCTTATATCTCACGGTCGCTTAACAAAACCGAGGAGAACTACGCCACAAACGAAACAACAAACAACCTTCGATCTTATCTGTATGGGGCAAAGAAAATTCGCATATTTACTGACCACCAGCCGCTAAACTTCGCATTAGGAAACCGGAACTGATGTCCTCTCAAGACTTTAGATTGATAACAAAGACTTGACCGCCTCAGTGAATGTTGAAGAGGAATACCAAGTGAACACGTTACACTACAATTCTTCAACGGAAACTGCTTTCGATAATAATTCCTCCACGGAAACCGCTAATTCTGATGCAGCGACAACGATGATACATATTCAACCCAATCTGCTACTGAGATAGTGCATAGCACAGCCCAAGATTCGACAGACTTTATCCCTCATGTAGAAGCACCTCTTAATGTGTCCCGGAATCAGCTAGTGATAAGTCAGAAAAAAAGTATTACTATCTATGAGGAACCACATCCGGGCTATTCAAGATACTATGTTGCAGTGGAAAACTTTGACAAGGCAGCGTTAACAGAAATCCTCAAGACAGAATTAAAACCAAATATTGTTAACCGGATCAAGATCTCTGAATGCTGCATTGGTTTACTGCAGGACGTATATTTAAAGAGTTTCGTGAACTACAAAATCAGGCTAACGGAAAGAATAGCGAAAGACGTCGCTAACGAGGATCGGGTATGGGACCTGTGACATTTGCCTCGCTAACAAATATGATCGGCACCCAACAACTCCCGAGCTGCAGGCTTGTAGAGATACAAGGGGAAAAGTTTATTTCTTGTTCGGATAAATAAATATAAATTACCAGCTTATCCATATAAAAAACAAATCTCCCCTTTATCTCAGAAATAAAATTATAAAGGTTCTTCATTATTTACGGTCCCGAGAACGAAAGTTAAAGATAACGAAAGAAGTTTCCTGAGTCTAATTATGGCTAACTTCGTCTAGATGCTCGGCATAAAAATGTACCGGACTGCTATTAATCGCAGGATCCTGAAAATTGCCGAAGATATCACGCAAAAGATCAATTGGGTAAGTAAAAGAACGAATAACGAAGTAGCTTTATCAGACCGAGCAGAGTTGGCACAGGATATTATCAACGAAATTGTAATTATAAAGGAAGTGGTCAACGAGATTATGCGGGCCTGCCAAATAGTCAACATCAACCTTCTCGATCAGGAGGAAATTAACAGGAAGGGTACACAAATATAGTGGAAGCTTTACAATGCGGTACACCGTCGTCTTATCGATGCCAAAGGTAGGCGAAACTGAATATAACCTGTTATTAACGAGGCCATCAATAAGAAATTGGAAACAGGTTGACTTGCCATACGACAGAGTCCTAGTTAGCTACGAAGAAACCTATGGGATGTCAACAAGTTGTCTCACAATGGGCAGTATGAAGGTGTGCGAAAAGGAGTCACTGAAAAAACTGGAAGAAAACGGTTGTATAGCTCGTCTGCTGAAAGGAGGACATGCGGTTTGTACATTTCTCTTAAACACAGCAGAGATCGTCGAACTTATCAAAGAAGATACCATATTGGTTACCAACTTTAATGAAGAACTTACCACCGAAGGAACATAAAAAGCCCTATCTGGAACCTACCTAATTCACATTTGTAACAAGACGATCATTCTTACCAACAGGACATTAACGAGTTTCCTCGCTACGTCACTATAGGCTCTGCCGCCGGCACTGACGAATATTACCTCAACTGGGCACAGGGTCAACGTGGAATACGTGCACAACATCAGCATGAGTAATGTCAAGATCCCTTACTGATCGGATGAGGTCATTAGCGTGGAGGGACGTTGCTCTCTTCTTAATTGTAATCCCCGCAGCCATCATCATCTGATGTAAGATTAACATACCTAGGATACACCTGCCAGGTTCGGAAACACACATTTTCGAAGAGAGGGCAGTTAACACGATGCATTGTCCAGCCGGCGGAAAGGAGAGCTTTCACCTTGAACTTCTCAACTATTCGTGTGTGCAACGCGACACACGCATGACACACGACATCCAGCATGAAAACTTTCCCAGGCCGGAGAATGCTGACACAGTTAAACTTGCACGATTAGCCTGCCCAGTGGATATGGGTACACATAGGTGTAGAAATATATTTAAGTTAGTTTTAAGTGCAGTTCTTCTGGGGAGTTAATACAGGGTGACTGACTCGAACTGCAACTTTTTAAAATGCTATAATTTTTTTTATTTTTTGATAAATTTTATTGTGTCAAAGCAAAAAATGTTGAAAAATACATTGATTTTCAAATTGTATCCGTAATTTTCAGTATGTCCATCTTTGGCGCGAATAATGGCCTTGAGACGGCCGAAAAAAGCATCGCAAGCTGCATGGAAGTGGCTTTGCGGTATTTTGGCCTCTTCCCTGCGAAGTGCTTGTTTGAGGTGGTCCAAACTTTGGTATTTTTTAGTGCCAACCTTCGCCTTCAAAATACCCCAGACAGAGAAATCCAACGGATTTGCATCCGGAGAATTTGCAATACATTGTGTCGAAGAAATGAAGTGTGGAACATTGTTTTTTAACCAATCTTGGTTGACGCGCGCTTTGTGAGACGGTGCCGAGTCTTGTTGAAATGTCCACGGTCTCTGACCGAAATGATTGTTTGCCCAAGGCTTCAATACTGTCTCTAAGACAGTTTCACGGTATATGATCGCATTAATTTTGACGCCACGGTAAAAAAATACGAGCGGAGAGCGAGAATCGGCGGTTATGGCTGTTCAAACCATCACCAACGGTGCTGCTTGTTCTGTGGTGGCCGTCCGAAGGTGTACATTTTCGAAGGACCTCTCTGGCAAGTAAACTCGGTTATTTTGTTTGTTGACATATTGCTCGATAACAAATGGCAACTCATCGGAAAAAAACCAAATTCGGCAATTCACCACTTTCGTGCAAGCGTAGCAACTCCTTCCTTCATTCGACTTTAACTTTTTTCTGTTGCGGTGTAAGATCGTGTGCTTTTTGGAACTTCAATGGCTTGAGCCCAAGCTCATTTTTCAGCATGTGTTGCATCTGTTCCAACGACATGTTGAGCTCACGAGGCATTTTTCTTCCACTTCGACGCGGATTTCGCTCAATTCGAGCCTTGACTTTCCGAACCATTTCTACCGGTGTTGCTGTTTTTTTATAACCACCTCCATGGCGTTTTGCAACGCTACCAGTATCACGGTAACGAGCTATGGTTCGAGACACAAGTGATTTATTCACGTTGAGGTGCTGGAGGGCTCTAACGATAGCTACTTGTGGTTTTTCAGCCAAATATAAAGCAATCACACTATCACGTTTGAATTCCATCGCGGATAAAAATTTTTCAACACAACAGAGACGCAAATCGTTTAAAAGGCTTGCAAATAATTATCTGTCATGTGTGGTTTGGAAATTATAGCAGTCTGAAGTTGGTTGCAGTTCGAGTCAGTCAAGGTGTAGAATAAAGAACACATTTCATTGAAATAATTCGTTTGATTTGAATAATTCGTTTCGTAACATTGATACTGAAAATTATTTGTTTACTATGGCTTCAAATGGTCTTAAGAGTTTGATTAATGAACCTACTCGTGTGACCTATGAATTGTGTGTGACTATGAGTTGTATTGACCATATTTTCTTAAGAACTCAAAAAAATAATAAAAAAATATTTTTAGTGGACAGATACAGGATTTAAAGCTGACAGATCTATAGCATGGTTAGCCTTAATTATTATTAAGTTTATAGTTTAATCGTTCTGAAAACTTTAAATCCGCTTCTGATAGAGTAAAGTATTCCATTCCTTCCGTTGCTTTTGACCTATTCCTGGATATTTTTCAAAAACACGGTAAATCGAGTACTTTTCAAAGAAATCTGTCGAGTAAGAAGAAACATTTGAAACCTTGGATGACTAACAATCTAATTAATGAGATAAGGAAAAAGAGGAGGTTGAGCTTAAAATGCAAGAAACATCAGAACAATATAAGACTTAAAAAACATTATGAAACTTTTTGTAGGTCGCTAAAAAAAGAAATCGAAGACACTCGTAGTAACTTCTACAGCGATAGGTTTGTTAGTGCTGAAGGTAATGTATGCGAAGAGTGGCGAGTAATTGATAGCATTTTGAGAAAAGAAAGAAAATTGATACTATTGAAGTTGAGGGAAAAATGGGTCCGATTTAGGAAGAATTTCAAATAAATTTAACGATTTTTACTTACTGAAATCTCTGTAAAGTTGAAACCAGCTGTCGAACAAAGCTTAAATTGCAATTGTTTCTCATTTTCAGGCGTTTTTATGGATGATGTTCAATCAAACAGTTTTATGTTTAATACGATTACATCCAGAGAAGTTTACAATGCTATTTCGTCGCTTAAAAATAAAACTTCTTGTATAAGTGATGGTGTTTCAAGCATTTTATTGAAAAATATTGCTTGGTATGTAGTTGATGTATCGTCCTCCTTATTTAATAAAAGTGTTGAAATGGGTTGTTTTCTTGACCACTTTAAATGCGCTGAGGTTCTACCCCTTTTCAAAAAAGGAAATAGAAAAATTGTTTCAAACTGTAGGCCAATACCACTTTTTTCGACTTTTTCCAAAATTTTTTAAAAGTTAATTAAGGTTCGAATTGTTTCACTTCTGAATAAGTTTAACTTCTTTAGTAAAAATCGGTTTGGTTTTAGAGTTGGTTTGTCAACTGAGGATGCTATCTTACGGGTGTGTAGTCAGCTTTATGAAAGTTTAAACAAAAACAAATCAACTTTTGGACTATTCCTTGATATGACAAAAGCTTTTGATCTGGTGAATCACGATATTTTGCTTGCTAAGCTTTTTAATGTAGGTTTTCGTGGTATCATTTTCAATTGTCTTAAATCTTATTTCAGAAATAGAGCTCAAAAGGTAACTACAAGTGGGATCGCAAGCGAATCTAGACAATTAAAAAACGGTGTTCCTCAGGGATCTGTACTTGGCCCCCTGTTTTTCTTAATATACATTAATTCTATTTGAATGGTAATTTAACTGCTTTTGCGGACGATATACTATAGTTCTTACATACCAATCTGAAACTGTTTTCGAAGGCATTGCGATGATTAATGAAGACCTTGAAATCTTACGGTTGTGGTTTACTTACCACAAATTGATTGTCAGCGAGAAAACTAAACTGATGTGTTTTAAGGCATCTGGAAATGTCCTAAATGAATATAATTTATGGTTTCACGCTCATGATTGTAAACAGTTTGCATTACCTTTACATAAGTGTGGAAAAAGTAATTTTATAGCAAATGGTGTAGTGATTGATTTCAATTTAAATTGGAAAAGTCATATTCAAATGATTGAAACTTATTTGTTGTTGGTCACATGTAAAATGTATTTGGTGAAGCCTTTTTGTTCTCAAAAAATCGCTCAGAGAAATTTAATAAAAATTGTTTCAAATAAAAATCGTCTAGTTGAGAGTTGGCCTTTATTCAAAAATTTGCCTATTCTGCCAATTAGGTATTTATATGTTTTTAAAGTTTTCAGAGAGTTCTTCACACAAAGCGCAAATATTCCCAGTAGAAACATAGAAATATACAATTTTGAAAACAATATGAGCTTAGTTAATGTACCTTTTGTACCTAGAACACACTTTAAGCATTTTAATACATATACGGCTCCACAACGACTTGACTACTTTTTTCCTAAATAAAAGGCAAACCATTTGAGATATTTCAAAAACTTTATTATTGGTTTGAAGTACAATTAAAACATTTATGAATGGAACTCGACTTCGTTCATATGGCCACTGCGGGCACGTTTGCAGCGGTCGATTCGTTGGATCCAACTTTCAACGACTCGGCCACAAATTTCGGCCGAAACGGCCGCTATTTGGCGTTCAATGTTGGCTCTGAGCTCTTCCAACGTCGTCGGCGTGTTGGCATAAACCAATGACTTAACGTAGCCCTACAGAAAATAGTCAAGCGGCGTTAAATCGCACGAACGAGGAGGCCAATCGACTGGCAAATGTCTTGAAATAACACGCTCACCATACTTACTCTTCAATAAATCGATTGTAGCGTGTGCTGTGTGACTTGTGGCACCATCCTGTTGAAACCACATGTCGTCCAAGTCCATATCTCTCAATTCGGGCCAAAAATTATCGGTGATCATGGCGCGATAACGCTGACCATTCACAGTAACGTGACGATCGTTATCGTCGACGAAAAAATATGGCCCAAAAAACCGCACCAAACAGTTATTTTGAAGTGGTGATTCATGAAGCACATGTTGGTTTTCAACCGACCAATAACGCATATTTTGCTTATTGACGAACCCATTGAGATAAAAATGAGCTTCGTCACTGAAGATAATTTTGCCATTCCGAATATCTGTAAAAAATTTTTTATAATTTGCAGACGTTGCTCGTTAGTGTACTTCACCATGATGAAAATTTTGAGTGTACTGAATAAATTGACAGTGACAGTTTGTTGATTAGTGAAAGAGTGCGTTCACAAATTAAACTCAAAATTGTCAAGTCTTTATTGGAAAACCCTATATATTGCCACTCAGACACCTATTTGTTTATAAAGTGCTGAGAATGTTTTTTTTGCGAGGCGGTTACTTGAACCACAGAAGAGGTGGTACCTTAACATGTACTTTTAGGCAACCGTCTGCAGTCACAGTGTCAAGAGTAAACAAAGGAAACTACAGACGATTTGCAACCATTATAGCACCCTTCATATACAACAGACTTCCCCTAGATATGTGCAATCTTGCCCAAAGCAAATTTAGTTTCCTTAAGAATCTAAGAAACTGGCTACTTTCCAGGTCAAGCGTAGAAGAACTAATGCAGGTCATTTCTTAATCTTTATATCTTAATCGTACGTATTCATCTTTTTGCCCCCAAATTTTTGTCTTTGTTTTCATACTGTTTACCTTTCATTGCATATAACGAAAATTTCTTCTTTCTCTTCTCGCGGCTTTCATGAAATTAATTAATATATTCAATAAATAATACACTTACCACTGGTAATCCAAGTACCACTTAGTGTTCAAAAGACACCATTTCAATACGTTCATAAAGTATATTAACTGCAAAATTCATGGTTAAAATTCTAGAAAACTATCTTAATACCTGTGAATGTACCTTTTAAATTATTGAATTTTAAATATTGAATGAATAATTAATTGTATAATAATGAATTTGTAAATTTTAAATGGATTAAATAAATTATCTTATCTTATCCATCTTTTTTTTCTCCCACCACCATATTATGCGACAAGTCACTTGGCTCATTAACCTTTGGGATTATCCCTCTCTCCTTCATTTTATCCAGTGTCTTTTTAATCATATCTCTTATGCTTAAAGGTATACGTCTGGGCGGCTTGTTAACTTGGAGTGCTCCGTCTCGGAGTTCTAAGTGTCATGTGCCTGAAAAAATCCAAAGGCTTGAAGAACATCATTATTTCTTTGTTTAAAAGCCTCCAAGTCTTCCAAAACTATGCCGCGCTTTTTGCCACACCTAGCTCTATGAACGAATCGATAATCCGAATCCTAGTATAGGCTGACAACCGTTTTCTACTACGATTAAGAGTAACCATCCACTCCGTTGCACCAACTACTTCAAGCCCAAGCTCGGCATATGCTTCCAGTTTAACCGAATACACCTTCAGACGGAGCTTATGCTTAGAGCAATTCAAAACTCTAAGTGTTAATATATTCACATAAGAACCTGATTCTAATTTGAAGTCAACCATCTATCCTTCAACAAGAAAGCTATCAATTCAGCACCAATTTCTATTGATGCTTTTATTATTTATTGAATCAATGAATAACTTACCATCATTATCGCTCTCATGTTTCCCAGAAACATCAATTACATTTCTTAGTTTCTGGCACACTCAAATTTTATTTCTCGCACCCCGAACATTTCCTGTCAAAAACTGGCCACTTCCCTCTTATAAGCGCGTTTTTGCAAAATTTACATTAGTTCTTCTCATTCCTCCTCCCTGATGACTGTGCATTCCCCTAAAATCTGGTGCTTCAAGTCTGCTTGATGTTTACTTCTCGAAATATTTTAAGTATCATTCCACTTACTCCCGCCTCTTCACCCAAAATAAATTTGATTTGTAACTTTGTCATTTCCTCTTCTCTACCTATACAGGTTTCTATAGTCTTTTCCAATGTGAGATCACTAACTTTCAATAACAGTGCCTGCACCGTTCGATCCGCTATGACAACTCTGTCTCTAAGCGTTGACTTTTTCTCCTCCCTTAAACTGCAGTGTTCCACCAATGTTGAAATATCTTTTAGAAAATGTTCACCTATCTTTTAGTTCCTCATGTAGAAACAATACCTCTCATAAACAACATTTGTCCGTGGATTGCAGTATTCTTCAAACTTTTTGATCACTCTCTCATTGTTGCTCACCAGTTAATCCGAAAGTGGGAAAGAGTTCTTTTTCATCCGTACCGGTACAACTCAAAATCCTCGCCACTTGAATTTTCTCTTCTTCTTTATCCGTCTTCGTTGCTGTCGTATATACATATTTCGAAATGGGTTCTTAGATTTTTTGCATTTCTCTTTAAGATTCTCGTCAAACTTTTCTGGTTTAGGAAAATTCATCGTCTTTTTTTTTTTTTTGGTTTAAGTAGCTAACGCGGCCATCTTAATAGACCTCGTGCAGCCGATCATCTAGCGGAGGCCCTGAATACGATGGGATGGCCCGGGCAAAAAGAGGATAAAAAACTGCCAACATTGACTAAGACCACTAACTTGTTGTAGCTAAGGTACGGTTTCGGATATCCCGAACACCGCCAAGACAAATAAATACTGTGAGGAAGTAATATATGACGTCGGACGGCTAAAATATCAAGAGATCACCAGATCCTTCCCCGATCGAGTCTCTCTCAATATCTCAGGAGGTTCTATACAGCTAGCATTAAGTATTGAAGACCAGTAGCAACATTACCAAAAACCCATCAGAGACGCCGCATCTGGGGTGCTTGGTTTCACTCGTCCATTATAACGAAACCCCTGGTTCGACGACGAGGCATACAAAGCGGCGCTGCAAAGAAGGACTAGAGCTGCTCGTGAGCTCTACGCGCAGAAAAGAAGAAAGGAACATCGGTTTCTCAGGAGAAAAAAAAAAGCACGAGAAGCACGCGATCGGGGAAATATGATAGAGAGATGTTACAGCAGGAATGTGATTCAGAAGTTTTATCAAAAGGTAAAAAGAACCTGCCAGGGCTACAGATCCCGAATCAAAGCCTGCAAGTACGAACAAGGGAACACCATGGTATAATCGCAGTCGATGCTGAGGATATGGAAGAACTACTTTTGCAGACTGTTTAACGGCGATGTCGAATTAAATCCCGCTGTCAGACAGAATGAAAATTTCAACCTGGACGATGAAGATCAACAATTCCGTCTACCCGACCTGGACGAATTGAAGATAGCCATATCCAAGCTTAAGACCAACAAAACTGATGGAGCAGGCCAGAAAAGTCTACCATCGATCAAATATTCAAACTGCGGCAGATCTTGGGGAAAACCGGTTTTAAGCACGCTTATGACAGCATTTATAGAGACGAGCTATACAAATTCATGTCTAGTTTTCGCATTCCTATCGATAAAGAATTCACCGAGACCTTCGATGTCAAAAAAGGATTTAGATAAGGCGATGCGCTTAATTCTTCGTTCTTAAAAGAATTATGCAAAACTCAACGCTAACACCAGAGGCACTATCTTTCAAAAGTCCGTCCATTTACTAGCCTATTCCGACGACATCGACATGATCGACAGAACACAACGGGATATCACTGGCGCTTTCGTGATTATTGAGACGAAGTTGTATATGCTGTCATCAAGAAAGAACACCCAACACCGACGTCTAAGGCAGAATGTTACTTAAGGCAGTTATAACTTTGAGGTGGTTAAGGACTTTGTTTGCCTGAGCTCCGTTATGAACTTAGAAAGCAGTTAAGTAGCAAAACCCTCTCCCGAACCACTAAAGTGACCCTTTATAAGACCCTAATTATCACAATCCTTTTCTATGGTGCAGATGCATTGACTCTATCAAGAGTGGATGATGTTACTCTTGGTTGTTTTGAGAGGAAAATTCTTCGAGTAATTTTCGGTCCCGTCTGCATAGACGATGAATGGAGGAGGAGATACAACGACAAACTGTACGGGCTGTATAGCGACATCAATTTAGCCAGAAGAGTGAGGTTCCAACGATTGAAATGGCTGGGTCATGTAGAACGAATGTAAGCGAATGCTTTGATCCGAAAGATCTTCGAATCCACCCCCGAGGGGTTAAGAGGACCTTAACCAACTTAGAGTGTGAAACTGGAGACAGCTAGCCAAAGATCGTGCTGGCTAGAGACGCATGCTGGTTGAGGCCGAGGTCCAGCCTGGACTATAGCGCCACCTTAAGTAAGTAAGTAAGCTAACGCGGCTCTTTAAAACAAAATTTATAATAACACAATAACCGGCTGCACCATGTGGTATTAGCGTACAAGTAAAAAACAATACGATTGTCAGTACATATACAACAATTAAAACATACGTGGATATAACTTTGTAGAGAACACTTCGTAATTAAAGTTTTATGTACTTTGTAGCGAAAATCGTTAAAATTTTCTATAAAAACTACCCTACAGACGTCATATAAACAAAATTAAGCTGACAGTGCATTGTTTAAAGCCTTCCCGATAGAGTGTCAAGTGCGCTAATGCATTCTTATGAGAAACTTTGCTTATCCATAGAATGGAAGCTTACGAGAATGGATTTCAATTCAGTTATAGACCAGGTACGAACCGCGTACCAATTTCACAATTTCTCTGCATGGTCATGCCCGTCACTAATCAATCTATCAATCAATGTCAATGCCTTGGCATGGCGATATTTAACAGAGGCTTGCGGGTGTTTCGACTTGGGCAGAATTCACTCAGCGATTTTACCTCTATCTGTGTATGTCCCCTGGTAGCGTCATGTCTTTCTCGTTGGTTTCCTTTTTTTTTTCTCCAAATTCATGGAATAAATTCCGTCCTCCCATCCAATGAAGTTTTAGAAGAGAGTTAAGCGGCAGAGGTTTGGTATAAAATAGTAACTGCATTTAAACAAAGTCAGGATAAGGGGTTCTGGGTAAATGACTTGTCTCCTGGTTGCTAGAAGTCCTTCCAACAGATAAAAAAAAAGAAAAACCATAACTTCAATGGCTATGACTATGACTATGATGGTGATGGTGACGCCAAGTACTACAGCATAGCGGGTACCCATAAATAGGAGCTATTCCAAGGCGAGGACATTAATTTAATGTGATTTTCCTTGGGGGCTTTCCATGAATCGCGCTAATTGATTTTAACGAGCTTCCATGGCATAGCATGGGTTGTCGTTTTCAATTTTACCCAAGAATTGATATATTGCGATTTTTCCTGGTGTGCTCATAGAAACCAGACAGTGACATTAATTTCCAACGAGAATCAGAATTATGACATTTATGACTGGGTGACGGAGAAGGAAACTTTAACGGTTTTTCATCTCAGAGGTTGCCCCGGATCGAAGGTATTAACAAGTTTTATTGCGGCTGGGTATATGGTATTAGCGGCTGATTGATTTCTTTTTTTTTTATGGTGTAAAATATAGAGCCGAACCGCTGTGTATTGTACAATAGACATTAGAATATAGTGTAGCTAATTGTAGGGTTCTCACATCAATCAGTCACTGTTGATGTTGCACATGGAGAAAACAAGTAGACGTTACAAAATAAAACGAAATAAACTTTCCAAAGAAATAGGAAATTTTGTTATAACGATTCGCAATTTTCTTGTTCTTTTTTTTTCACTAAAATTATGACGGGAAATTGAATATTCACGAGGAGTGGGAAAGCTTTCTCTACTGTATAAAGGCGAAAGCGACACCAGAAACTTAATCAACTAACGATCGATTAAGCTTATGCTACAAACATTGACATACGAGTTATGTTTAAAATGTTGTGCCTAAAATGTTAACAGTAGCATACGGTGAGTCTGCTCTAAGTAAAAAAAATGTTTAAAAGTGGTACAATCTGTTCCAAGATGGTCGAGAAGATGCCAGTGATGAACCTTGTTTTGGAGAGGAAAATGATAAAGTCGAAGCGGTGAAGAAAATTGTTTCAGACAATCATCGAATTACTATAAGATAAATTGCTGATGATGTTGGCATTTATGACGACTGTGTCATTCAAAGTTTGTTCCGAAACTTTTTAATTTTGATCAGAAGAACCAACCGTCAATGATGATCCTGACATGCTCAAAAGAGTTCTAACTGTTCCTGTAATTGTTCCCAAAACTGAAGAGACCTATGAAAGGATAGAGATTTGCAACGATTGAGCTGGAGGAGCTAAAAGCTATTGGCACAAGTATATTATATCTGAGGGGGATAACTTTGAAGGGGACAACATTGACATTGATGAATAAATATTTTTTTTTTTATATTTTTATTCAAGATGAAAGGAGAGATGGACCAAGATACATCTCTACTCTGTAAGAGGCATGTATGTAATGATAATGGATATAGAGGAGGCATTGGAGACATACCTACCGATTTTTTACTGTTAGCCACAGGCAGTAATGGATGTAATCGACGATTATTGCACTAAGAATAGGGTTCCAGCCAATCCTCTCAAACCCGAGGTTAACCCATCTTAAGACATCACCATCTGTTTCTGCATCGAAGGTAATTATGGATGTTTTCCTATACGGGTATATCAAACCCCTTTAGACTAAACATTTCACGTTGATAACTTCCACCGCACTATTAACTATTGAACGGTATAAAGGCGGTTTTGACAAAATAAGGCCAGTAATATCCTATGTATGGATTACTGATACAACAAGCCCTCATGTACCTTTACCAGACTCCAAATAATAGTCTGCCTCGAGTGGGTGCAAAATTTTTTTCGCATATACTGATTAGTATCTCTCCGATTGTGACTCATTTCAAGGGCTGCACTAATCGGTTAAAAAAGGAACGGTCCTTAGTGCACCATACAATGGAGTTTTCATAAGCCTGCGAGCTGATTGTCTTTTAACTATGATCTTATGGTCATGCTGTCTGATCTTCTGATACTGCAAAAATATTAAAATGCCTTTCCCTTTATTTTTGATAATGAGCACGCGCTCAAGTTATTTGTGTACCCTTAAAATGTTTGTACATATCGCGGGCGAAGGTCATTAAGAAAGGACCTTTTTCTGAAAATAAAAAGTAAAAAACATTTTATTCAAAGTATTGGCCATTGCGAGCTACAAATTTTTCCCATCTTTCAGGTAACTTATAGATTCCATGCCAATAAAACTGTTCGTTTTTTGAAGCAAACCAAAAAGTCACCCAATTTTCGACTTGCTCGTAGGATTCGAAGTGCTGCTCAGCTAATGCGTGTCCCATCGATGAAAAGAAATGGTAGTTCGAAGGAGCCACGTCTGGTGAATACGGCGGTTGGGGTAGCAGCTCCCAGCCAAGTGCTTTGGTTGTATCCTGAACCAGTTTTGCTTTGTGTGCAGGTGCATTGTCATGGAGCAAAATAACGTTGCCCATTCTTCTGGCCCATTCTGGTCGTTTTTCGATAAATCCATGGTTCAAATTGACCATTTGTTGTCGGTAGTGATCTGTATTAACGGTTTCACCAGGTCTTAGGAACTCGTGAAACCCCACACCTTTCTGGTCCCACCTGACACACAGCATTGTCTTCTTGCCGAATCGATCTGATTTTGCAGTCGAAGTTGATGGTTGTCCCAGATCAACCCATGATTTTTTCCATTTAGGATTCTGAAAATAAATCCATTTTTCATCGCCAGTAATAATTCGATGTAAAACTGATTTCTTATCGTGTCTTTGAAGCAAAATTTCACAAGTGGTTTTTGGGTTTTCCATCTATCTTTCATTCAATTCATGTGGCATCCATTTTCCAGACTTTTGGATCTTTCCCATAGCTTTTAAGCGATAAGAAATTGTTTGTTGTGCAACATTTACCATTTCTGCTGTTTGTTTCTGACTCAAAGTGTAATCTTCATCCAATATTGTTTGCAATTCGGCGTCTTCAAACCATCTTTTGCATGTTGCTTCTGATAAAGCATGATCACCATATGCCTCGACAAGCATTCGATGCAACTCTGTAGCACCAAAAAAAAAAAAAAAAATCAAAAAAAAAAAAAAATTAAGGACCGTTCACAATAAATGTTTCCTATCGAACATTTAGTACCGGTACAACTGGTACTAATGAGCATTATAGCAAAACAGGTGTTACGATTACGGTTGATGGTTTAAAGTGGCGAAATGCTACTGGCGATTTCAATAAAGCACTAGTGGTGGAAAAAGCGATAAAACAAAGTAAGAGAGGAGACATTACATCGGGGTTCGAGGGTGTCAATTGACTGATTGATATTAGTATCACACATGAGTTTTAGTGCACGGTTTTGTATTCTATCTAGCAGGTGCAGAGATATTTTAGGAGCAACTGATCAGATTTCGCAGCATTTTTGGCGGCATCGAATATGTTGTCACTGATAAAAATACGTAGTGGAACGGTTTAAGGTTTGGACGATGTAAGCTCCATTCTTGTATAATGGCTCTGCATTTTAATTTCGCTGTAATGGCAGTAGACATTGAGTTTTGAAAGCATTGTATTCCACACTGTTGATAGTTTTCCAATTGACTATGCTGGTAAAATCGGAATTTTACAGACGAAGAGTAAGGGCGTTAGTCCGGGAACGAATATGAAAAGCAGAGTGTACTGTCATCAGCAAATGAATAAACTGAATTAGGAGTAGAAGATAAGAAATCGTTAAGAAATTAAAAAAAAAGTGTCGGGGATAGAAGAGAGCCATGGGGCACACCAGGATTTATTAAGTGAATATCAGACTTGAAACCGTCCAAGAATTTCTAATCCATTGAAGAAGAGAGTAATCGATCCCAAGGGCATGCAAAGACAAAAGAGCCTGATACCAAACCCTATCAAATGCCTTAGAAATATCAATTGGAACAACCTTGCATTGATGTACGCTTTGGATCCACTTTTCGGTAAGACATGCCATCAAATCACCAGTGGACTTTTTGCTTTGAAAACCATACTGCCAGTCATCAACAATTTTCGCTTTTTGAGATATTTCATGAGCTGACGGTTTTGCAGCAACTTGTTATTGCCTGTCTACTAGGGCGAGAATTACGACCGAAAATTGGAGTTAACGCTCTTGAAGTTGCAGTCACCGACTCCGAATATCTGTAGAAAATTTTTATAATTTGCAGACGTTGCTCGTTAGTGTACTTTAAAGTGATGAAAGTGTTGAGTTTACTGAATAAATTGACAGTGACAGTTTGATGATTAGTGAAAGAGTGCGTTCCCAAATTAATATACAAAATTGTCAAATCCCTATAGGAAAAACCCTATAGGTTGAAAAAACCTAATAGGTGGGGTGAAAAGTAACCACCTTGGGAATGAAAAAAAAAAAATTTCAAATGTTTTTTTTATTTTATTCAATATAGTCCCCTTTAAATTTGATACACTTATTCTAGCGGCTTCACAACTTCTTGATCCCGTCCGAAAAGTAATTCTCCGGAAGGTCTGGAAAATACTCCTCTGTGGCGTCGATGATTTCCTCGCGTGAGATGAATTTTTTATTGATGAGCCATCTTTTGAGGTTTGGGAAGAGATAATAGTGCGAGGGAGCCAAATTGGGCGAATACGATGGATGCGACAGCAATTGAAGCCGTAAGTCATTGATTTTAACCGTGAAAAACATAAACTGGACACCTTAACTGTCTAGTCACACAGTTGTGGGATACGCCAACTTCGTTGTCCAGTGTATACTGCTGATTGCATGGAAATTTTATTGTTCACAACAAAACCACATCTTGACACTAGAAAAATGGATTGCCAAGGGGAAAAATCTATTCCTGGCGTTCGTAAATTTAAAAGCGGCATTTGATAGTGTCCAAGGACAGAACAAATGGGAGGCACTAAACACTAAAAATGTCCCAGAGAGATGGATAAACGCTATTAAAAGTGTTTATGACAACCAGGGGGAAAAATAAGACTAGAAGGGAAGAAGTCAGAAGAATTCAAAACATGCAAGGGACTAATGCAGCCCTCTACTGTTCATTTTATTCATGGATGAAGTAGCAAAATCGTGTAAGAGGCAAACAGAAAAAAACAAAATTGGAAATTGGAAGCTGGAGACTTCACCCCATCTACCTGTAATTCCTACTATATGCAGGTGACTACAACAGGCATTGGAGAAGTGGTCCTCTAATCTGAAAACAAATGCGATGGTAGTAATTGCAACTAAAGAATAGGTCTACAGAGAACCTGCATATAATATCCGACGGCAGAGAATTAGAATCTTATGAAAACCTTAGAACCATTGTTAGCTGTAATGGAAAAAAAGATCAAGAAGTAATAAGCCATACCAAGAAAGCAATATGGGTAAACGAGATATAAGCTCAAGGACAAAACTTAAGCTCTACAACGCAGTTATATAAAGTACCAATAGCACTCTACGGTGCTGAGTGTTTACTGCTATTAGACAAAAATTTAAATAAATACCAAAAAGCAAAAAGAATGAAGTACGTAGTAGTTGCGGGGAAAACTAGAAGAGAAATGAAAGAAGAAGATAATAGAAGAGAGAAATCTGGGAGAGACAGCTAAAATGGTGCGAACAGATGCAAAGGATACACGAGCCAAGAAAAAAACAAACAGATAATGGAGATGAGAACGGAAGGACTGATCCGAGAAATAGACTTAGGACCACTTGGGAAAATCGCATTCAGGACGTGGTAATGATGAGGGGCAAAACCCTGACAGGGATAAGAAGAGGTAGCCGGAATGGAGTTCATTGGACAAGAGAAAGAAAAAGAATATTTCGTTGGTTAATTTTTCAACGAAGTCATTTACTATTAGTTTTTCTTTTTGAAGTGATTTTTATTTATTAAAAAAAATATATATATAAATACCAAAGAAATACAAATACAAAAATAAAATAAAGAGCAGGTAGAGTTATCTTTGGTGCCAAAATACATGTGGCAAAATTAGCCTTAATACGGTTTGTTACGAAGCGCTGTTAACATGACGTAAATGCAAGACTTTTTGCCTAAGTCTACCTCTAACAATAAATTCGCATCCAAATAGCTGCTACTTTGGAGCTCATATCAATCGCCGTATTAAATGTCGCAGTTTTTCATCCCCATCATCTCACCTTCATCACTTTCCTTGAATTAAGCTTTGCAGCAGTCCAAGGCCTCCGCTAGTTTTCAGTTGCACGCGGCCTATTAAGAGACCAACAGTCCATGTGCAGATCCGAAGTTCTATGACTTTGTTTCGTTTGCAGGAGCTATCAAGAGTAGGTCGGGCATTTACTCCGACTTTACAACCCCCAACATGGAGAGCCAGTTCCATTATTACAGTACGAGCGGTTGGATAGCCCGAAGCCAGTAACCCAAGAGTAGTAGTCTTATTTTCTTTATTTCACTGTTCCATCTGGGAAAGCAGATATTTTTGTCTGCTGGTTAGAACTGCCCCTTATAAGTTTGACAAGTCGAGTCCAGATAGATATCGACAAGTATCTAATGTTTAACACTTTTTACTTCCAAATAAGCACAATTGATGTGTAGAAATAGTTACAACACTGGGCATCTCCAGGTTGACGTTGACACGTCGCAGTACCCACCCTATTTCTACAGAGCCCAACGAAAATGGCTCTAAGTACAGCAGTAGTAATGTAAATGCGTGAGAGAAATACGTATAATAATATTTTGTTTAACTAACATATACACGCTACATATTTTAAAGGCTGATATAAGAAAGGAGAAAACTAATTCTAATGATTTTCTCAAAATTTCATCTCCTAATACTCGTAAGTCAAAAAGAAAATTCAAAGTCGCTTGGCTGATTTCATGGCATGAAGTATAATTTTCGCAGCTGATTTAACAATTATACATAAACCTGAACTATCCGTACATAACATCATTCGCTTTGGAAGAGAATTTGAACACCTTAAGAGGTTCTTGTTATACAATCTTAAGGGGGAATCACGTTCAATGTTATCGTAAGCTAACTTCTGGCACTGGAGGGTTTCTTTTAACAAAGAGCTTCTAGTTATTTAGCTCAATTAGTCAAAACAACCTAACAAGGCAAAAACCTGTTAGTTAAATCGACTGAATCATTTTGACAGCTTCGTGCGCGGAAAGTTTATTTCCCTGCGACGATGTGAAATTTCTTAAGGTTTTCGCAGTTCAATACCAATACAAGGCACCTTTCTTAAGTAGTCAATACATAATTGCACTCATTAGCACACCATTGGAATTAATCAGAGCACGCGTCTAGAGCGATAGGGTTAAATACGTGGACGATGGGAGAATGTTAAAAGCCAGTCCAGAAATAGGAGACATTTTTGCCGTCTATGGATTTTCGGAATTTCATGGTGTTAGGAAGGAAGTTAATGTAGATAATTTGAATCTGAAGGCAAAAACTTGGTGCGTGACCGGGTAGGGTTTATTGGTTATTGTTTGTGTTAATGTTTTTGTTTTGGTCCTCGTCAACTTTTAATGACTTGACTATGAGACAAGAAATTAGGAGAACATGTATGAAACAATGATGTTGGTTTTACTGGAAGCTTTAATGTCGCTTGTAATTAAGGTTAATTAGCATAAGGTGTTGCAGGTCAAAACTGAGCAAAAAGTACACTAGAATTTCTAAAGTACTTAAGTTCTTTAAGGGGGAAGGCACATGCGTTGAAATTGTATAAGTAAGCCAGTGTTTATTTTTAAATTTCGAAAAAAAGGATTGTTTTTGCCTTGTGTTGAAATCTGAAATCTTAAAAAGAAAGGGTAACAACGTGAATTTGGACCACCTACCGAGGGAATATACAAAAGACCACCAATTTAAAATTACGGCAGATAGATAAAGTCAATTAGAAGACATGTTAAAAATGTTTTTCATTACCTCAAAATTGTAAGTTTATAGGTACATTCATACATACATATTTATTTAGTTTTTGAGTTTTAGTAAGTTGGCTTAGATATTCGAAGTTGCGATAAGAGTCATAGCGTTTCATCCAAAACGGAGAGATCTCAGGAGTAATCCTCAAATTTTCTTTCCCTTAAGCTGACATCAGTCTTGAGCATTAGTACCACTCATATTTTTAAAAAAACACAGCCATGGCGGTGAGTTTTTATAATCGTTTCAAAATACCATAAATCAAATGAAAACAGGCCTATCAAGCGTACACGAAGTATAGTAGAAATCTGCAAAGTGTGCCCTTAGTTAGAATATTAGCAGAAAAAATTACAAGCAAAGGTATACTGTCAGACCGTTTAATGATCACAGCAATCTCAAAGGCCTAAGGCCGCCGACAGGATTAATAGCATCATTCCACAACGGAACCTATGCCTAACAAGTTAGGCTGGAACTGAAAGTCTCCTGACTCCCATGGTGCCCGAATTTAGCTTCTGGTCAGGCTTTCAGTAAGATAAGTAAATTCAGCTATTCAGAAACGTTGTGGAGTGCTTGGTGAGAAGCAGAAGTGCTCAAACGTGATTAGAGTGCACTTGCAGAGACATAAATATACCACCTTGTTAATGGAATAACCACCGTGTGGCGCTCCCATTGTTCCGATTTGAGTTTTTTTTTTTCGTTAAGTTGGTACATCTGTTGTTGACACTCCTCTTAAATCTTAGCGCCATAGCTTGACATTTGCAAAAGATTACGTATTCAAGAGTACATCTATCTCTGTGTGTGTTGGGCGATTTTTTACAATTTTAGAAATGGATTTAAATTTGTAACAACGAACTTGTAATCAATTTTACGCAAAAAAAACGGATTCAATGTTGGAAAAGTGTTTCGGCAACGATTCTCTAAAGAAAACGGGCGTTTACCAGTGCCACGAGCGGTTAAGAAGTGGTTGTGAGTTAATCGAAGATGATGAACGCAGTGGCAGACCATCGACCTATGGATCCATCCAAGACATTTTGGTTAACGAGTTGTGTTTCCATCGTGTAGCAGCATGGTTGGTGTCAAAAGACCTCAGTTTATCAAAAAGATCATTACTGGAGACCGGACGTGGGTTTATGAGTACGACACGCAATCCAGACATCAGGCAAGTGAATGGCGTTCACCAAATGAGCCGAGACCAGTGGATTTGCATCATGTACAGTGCCATCATTATTCGTAATTTTTTGACGAAAAATGCAACTAATACCATCAAAAAGCCACCGAATTCACCTGATTTGGTTCCCTGTGACTTCTTTCTGTTCAATCGAGTTAAAAACCACTACGGGGAGCACGTTTCAGCAGCTGAGAGGAAGTAGTGAAAAAAAATCACAGAAAGCACTGATGGACATACCCAAAACCGAATTTAAAAAATATTGCAGCGTTGCAGTCGATGGAGATTACTTTGAAGGGGACAATATAGATTTGGATGAATAAACATGTATTTTTAATTTACTGAATAAGTTCCGAACTTTTTTATCCGGGTGGTATACTAGGTGGGGTGAAAAGTTACCACCTGGGGAATGAAAAAAAAAAAAAAATTAATTTTTTTTTTATTTTATTCAATATAGTCCCCTTTTAGTTTGATACACTTATTCCAGCGATTTTCCAACTTCTTGATCCCGTCCGAAAAGTAATTTTCCGGAAGGCCTGCAAAAATACCCCTCCGTGGCTTCGGTAATTTCCTCGCGTGAGCTGAATTTTTATTTATGAGCCATCTTTTGAGGTTTGGGAGGAGATAATAGTCCGCGGGATCCAAATCGGGCGAATACGGTGGATGCGACTGTAATTTCAGCCGTAAGTCATTGAATTTAGCTTTTAGAATTTTTTTTCGCTTCATGTAAGGCCGTTTTGCACCGAGTTCGGTCTTAAATCGCTCCAATAATGAACAGTAATACTCGCTGTTGATGGTTTTTCCTTCTTCGAGGTAGTCCACGAAGAGTATGCCATGACAATCCCAGAAAACCGACGCCATAACCTTTCCGACCTATCGAGCCTCCCTCGGCCGCTTCGGAGGGAGCACTCGTGCCAGCTTCAGTCCATTACCGGGCACTCATTCTGTTCTCTGGTGCTTCCGCATCAGCAAGTCCAAACACTCTTTCGAAGTGCTCTCGCGTTCGTGTTTTTGGTCAGGAGTGAGTATGCGCAACACCCAGCGGCAGGATAACTTTTTCATATGCAGAATCTTTCCCAAAATATGGCGTGTGCGCTCAGTACTAATCTTTGTGGTATCTGCTAGTTGGCGAACCTTCACACTCTGGTGTGAAGTGATGGACCGATATTTCATCCATTGTCACATACCGACGCAAAAATTCGGCTTTATTTCGGTTGAACAGCTTTAAACACTCCTTTGAATCCTCAACACGTTGTTGTTTTTGGTCGACTGTGACCAGAGCTTTCGCATGTCCAAATATTCGTGTATGATATATCCAACACGCTCTTTTGATATTTTCAGAGCCTCAGCTATCTCCATCAACTTCACTTTACGGTCAATCATAATCATTTTGTGGACTTTTTTGAGATGTTTTCATCTGAAGCAGCCTCTTTTAGTCGTCCACTGCGTGCATCATCTACGGTGCTTGTATGACCACTTTTAAATTTTTCATTCCACTTGCGAATGGTTCGGCTCTCGGCACTCGGCTGGTGCAGAGTCCGGGTAACACTTATCAAGCCATTTCTTTGCATTGGCTGCATCTTTCCCCATCAAAAAGCAATGATAAATCAACACACGAAATTTCTTTGAATCCACTTTTTTTCACAATAACAAAAGTTGCTTCACTCACAACGCTATATCTCGAGAACTAATCGTCCCACAGCTGTCAAATTTATACACGTATCTTTTGAAGGTTGGTACTAACTGAAAATGGTATGCATTTAATTCAAGTGGTGCCCTCTCTTAGAAACTTTTCAGCTCATATATTATGTCTATTTGGCAAGGTCCATTGTAAGAAATATATATGTTACACCCTGACTGACTCGAACTGCAACTTCTTAAAATGCTATAATTTTTTTTATTTTTTGATAAATTTTATTGTGCTAAAGCAAAAAATATTGGAAAATGCATCAATTTTCAAATTGTACAATATCAGTAGTTTTAAAAATGTCCACCTTTGGCGCGAATAATGGCCTTGAGACAGCATAATGGCCTTGAGACAGCCGAAGAAAGCATCGCACGATGTACGCAACTGGCTCTACGGTATTTTGGCATATTCCCGGCGAAGTGCTTGTTTGAGGTGGTCCAAACTTTTTTATATTTTAGTGTCAACCTTCGCCTTTAAAATACCCCAGACAGAGAAATGCAACGGATTAGCACCCGGAGAATATTGCAATCCATTGTGTCGAAGAAATGAAGTGTGGAACTTTGTTTTTTAACCAATCTTGTTTGACGCGCGCTTTGTGAGACGGTGCCGATTCTTGTTGAAATATCCACGCTTTCCGACCGAAATGATTGTTTGCCCAAGGCTTCAATACTGCCTCTTAGACAGTTTCAGAGTATGCGATCGCATTAATTTTGATCCCACGGTCCAAAAATACGACCGGAGAGCGACCATCGGCGGTTATGGTGGCCAAAACCATCACCATCGGTGCTACCCCTCTGGAAAGTAAACTCGGTCATTTTGTTTGTTGACATATTGCTCGATAACAAATGGGAAAAATATCGGAAAAAACCTTTTTCTGTTGCGGTATAAGATCGTGTGCTTTTTGGAACTTCAATTTTTTCATTCAATTTATTCATGATTTATTCACGTTGAGGTGCTATCTAGCGATAGCTACTTGTGGTTTTCCGGCCAAATATAAAGCAATCACACTATCAGGTTTGAATTACATCGCGGATAAACATATTTCAACACAACTGAGATGCAAATCGTTTAAAAGGCTTGTAAATAAGATGTAAACTTATCTGTCATGTGTCAAAATTTGAGTTCACTGTCATGAACGGTTTGGAAATTATAGCGGTCTGAAGTTGGTTGCAGTTCGAGTCAGTCAGAGTGTATAGATTAGAATTGAAATTTAAACTGGGCACTGAGTGCCCAGTACAAGGGTCTAGGGTTAAATATATAAGTATCAAAATTGAAGTACAAGTACCCACATATAATATATGTACACATGAATTCATTTCTTTTGTTTTATTGTTATGATTTAAATTTGTCTTTGTTTTTATAAATTGATTTATAAATTAATTGTGTTAATAAACTGAATTAAGACTAATTTTTATTTCTTCTTGCAACGCTGGACGGATGTGCGTTTTGGGAGTTGATTTGGTGACCGTCCTCTTTCGTTATTATTTAAGATTCTTGACCTACAATTGACCTACCTTTCGCGAAATATTCATTAAACTGACATTCCAGAAAGTTCTCAGACCAGAGTTACCTTTAAAGAAAAAAATCGATGCCAGTCTATGTTGATAAGACAAGATGACTTGTCTCCACTTTTATATTGCTGTATTTCCGCTCATTTAAAAGACTTCATACATATGAATCATGTGCCGAACCACCATATCTTATAAACATCTTCTGATAGCATATCCAAGAACGTTATATAGTAATAAATATTTGTTATTTATTGTCCCTGGTATTAAAAAGCATTTATACTATTCTTTCATTTTCTATTATAAAACAAATGTTATACTTTAATCTTTTGGATGTGAGTTCCATCCCGGAATTCCAGTTTTCCCAAAAAAATGTCTTTTTGCATCTCTTCTTTTTTTTTCAGTCATTTGGAATTCTATGTGCTTTGTGTATACATTTTTTTTTATGCAGCTGCATACTTGCGTAATACAATTTGAAAGGTACTGTTGAGCAAGTCCAGCATACCGATCTTTCCCAATTTGGTGCTAATATCCTCCTTGAGCTAGGAACTTCAAAGTTGTTCCTAACTTTATCATATTTGGGATAGATGTTGACCACAGGGGAGTTTTTAAATCATTGTCTATGGAGTTCAATACATATCTGAATGCTTCCTTGGATAGACGGAAGTTTTTCACAAAGCTGAAGTGAAAATAAAAACATATTAAAAATTTATCCTATGGAACACAAACTTTGTTTTGTTCTTGTTTACCTCACATCACTTAGCTCCATTGTGTTAAATCTATCCCTTAAGATTTTTCGCTCAATTCTTTCCTCGTGTGATACATCTTCCTCAAACCATAAAGCAACAGAATCTATTTGTTTTATCTTGTAAACATTAATTTTTCACTTTTTCACATAAAATGGAATTTTTAACAAACCGTTCGGCAATTAATTGACATTTATCAAGTCAAATCGTAAGTCTCGAAAAAAATATTCGAAAATGAGAGTGGTTAAATACAGTTTTCTCCCTTTACACAGAAAAGATACCTTCTTTTTAGCCCGATTTGGCGAATGAAGTCTATACAGTCGTATCACAGTTTAATGACAAAAACACATGCTCCTTGACTACATTTTCCCCAACCTTACATGCGATCAATCCTGGCATACTTCTAATTACTTCTACTGAAAAAATTTAACTTCTACGTACAGGCCTCAACAAAAAACATTCTTCCGGTGTAGATAAATTTTCGAATTACATACTAAGGAAAAGTTGTTGTTCTCTCGCCCAAATACTTTTCTACATCTTCAGTCACTGTATCCAAAAATAGAACAGCTAATGATATAAATCAATTTCGTCCCATTTCACTGTTATCAAATATTGGAAAACTTTTTGAAAAAGTTTTTGGCAGAAAATAAAGACACATTCTGTGAAGAAGGAAACCTAATTCCAAATATACAATTCGGTTTTCGAAGAGAACACTCAACAGAACATGCGATACTTCTTCTATCCGACAAAATTATCCAAAACTTAAGAACCAAAAAATGCACTGTCAGTCTTGATATTGACTTAGAAAAAGCATTTGATTTGCTCTGGCACAGTGGTCTCATATTCAAATAAATTAAACTAAATTTGCCGGTTTGGCCTACGAAATTAGTTCAAGACCTTCTTAAAAGTCTTTTTTCGTCTGTGTCTTTTAAGGCGGAATTCTATTATACAAGGATCAATAATTGGCTCAAAGCTGTTCAATATTTTTCTCTCAGATTTCTTATTTTAGGATCCCATGGACGCTGAACTAGGCGCTATTTTATATGCATATGATACGATTATCCTTGCGAGTGATACAAGACCATAAAATGCCCTAAATAAAATCCTTCCTGCTAGAAGGATACTTAAAAAATGGGTTCTAACTATAAACGCGAATAACGTTTTAGAAACGCTTTAGAAACGCAAGGGGAAAAGGACATCAACAAGTGGTGAAAGAGAGTAAGAAACTAACATTACCAATTGCTTACAATGTTATATTATCTCCTCGTGACGAATTGAGATATTGTATTTAGGTATTCAATTTTAATTTCAAAAAAAGAAAGATGTTAGTCACTGCAAAACTATAACAGTTACTTTGAAACCTTTATTGCAAATGAAAATTCTTCTCTACAAGATGTTCATCAGACTCGTTCTCGCATATGGATTGTGCTTTTGGTTCACCATTTCTTCAACAGTGGCCAAGGAACTTGAAACTTTCAAGAGAAAAACGTTGAGAATCTGGTTCACCATTTCTTCAACAGTGGCCAAGGAACTTGAAACTTTCAAGAGAAAAACGTTGAGAATCTGTTGCGGAAAGTACAGAAAGGCGAACAAAAAATGGTTTACCATCAAAATGCTATACGAGGAATGTAAAATATTATAACACCTTATAAGTCTTAATCTCAAAAAGCTCCAGCAAATGGAAAGTCATCCGAACAGCCTTAAGGGATGCTTAATTGACTTCCACAGGCTTAATGCAATTGAAGACAATTACCACCTCTCACGTTTTAATTTGCTGAACAATAGATCTAATCCTTTGAATCTACCTGTCCAAGGAGGAAACCCCCCTATTCCCTAACAACCTAACAGCCTTCCCTAACAACCTAAGGGGTTAGCAATATTAATTTCTGGTATACAGAAAGAGCATTCACATCGTTTTGGTATGTAGATTCATAAGAATGAAGTATGTACATACTTTAAAATATCTGTAAAGGATTCTCAAGGGCAATTGTATGTGGCCACTTACTATTATATTGTTACGCATTTAAGAACGCTCTCTGAAAGGCACAGCGGAAGTTTGACAGACGAAGCTCCCATATACATGAATGTCATAACATCGATCACTCTTAATTAAACCGTCCATCAATAAAGAGATGCTTGAAGTTCAACCTCGTGTTTTCTTTCCTCAGTTATCTATTTTTTTTTATTAGCCATCCTTTTGTTGAGCACCCTAAGATTCGCGAATATGCAGCACTGGTATCAGAAGTGGGAGGCTCAACTCGATATGGCGGAGTCATTAAATGAGAAATTCGAAAAATTGTTCGCACAACTTTACCTCTTGTGTGTAGAAGTCGAGCAGCAGAATGCTACTATAACGCAACTATCCCAAAAGCAACAGCGGCAGGGGATCGTCAGCAGCATTGTCATAGCAGTTTATCTCAAAGCGGGTGCAATCTCTTTCCACCGCCGTTTAACAGCAGTACAACGAGTTGGCGAAATTATCAATTACAATTTGACATCATTGCTGAAGCCAACGGCTGGATGTCTCAACAAAAAGCTCGGACAGTAACAACACTACTCCGAGGAGAAAGCGTGGCGGTGCTTGCAAATTTGGATGTCTCATGCATCTCTTCGTTCCAGGCGGCAGTGGTTCAATGAAGATCTTTGAGCGTTAGCAACCGATATACAGCGACTGACAGGAATTGTATTCAGTGATTGCCCTTCAAGCGCAGAAGATCGCATTGCCATTATGCAATTTGTTGACGGAATTTACGATCGCAGTATCCAGGAGAATGTAAGGCTTGCCGATCCAAAAACATTTGCGAAAGCGGTGTCGAGGTCCATCACGGAAGAAGCTGCTCGATTTGCAACGCAGACAATCTATCAGTCTCGATCAATTGAAGTAAGAAACCAACACCTCCCAGCAGCCAGATCCAATCGTAAGCAGCCCAAGAGACAAAGTCATCGAAGTCAACGGCATGGGTTCAACGCCGATTTCATCCATTCGACTCAAAATTTTCAACATTTATTCGCCAAAACTTCACAGTAGTTTTATGTGTCTTGTCGAATGTTGGTGGATACCGGATCATCGGTTATTTTTATTCCTCCCAATACCCGTCTTCTCTCCGGTAAGGCAAAACTTACAAGCCCTATGCGGTAACTCATTTCACAGTTCTAATTGTTGGCGTACAAATATTACACTCGGTCGATTTAAGCGTCGTGTCAAATTGCTAGTGGTTGATTCTTCCCTTCCCGCTGGCTCCCATGGTGTCCGGGTGTTGATGTTCTTCAGATAACGAAGGGGTGTTGGATTGTTCTTCTAATCAAATCATAATCGGCGGGCATAGTATTTCATTAACCTTTGAGAATGATAATGATGCAACAGATGTTGGCGCTGACACACCGCTTGCGAGTTGTAAGTGACTGCGTTATTCCCCCACAAACGGAAAAAATTTTTCGACAGCTGCTTCCGTCGGATACCTCCCAGAAGGAATCGTCTCTCCAATGGGACATCAGTTACCAAAGCGACTGTTGATCGGGAAATCAATAAATAGAAACTACTATGGAATTGTGTTTGTGCGAATTGCTAACGTAGCGCATCATTCTGTGATTTTACTTAGCGAAACCCCCGTGGCGCTTTTTGAGGAAGGTGAACGCTTAAATTTGGGCTCGCTTAACGATGCACCTTTGATAGAATGCTTTTCGGAACTGCTTATGCGATCCCTACAACATCTCGAACCAACATTTCTTCATGGGAATTTAAGGACATCTTCTCAGTGGGTCCAGATGACTTGGGAGAACAAAAATCGTTCAACACCGAATCGACGTATGTTCGTCTAAATCAATTAGGCAACCTTCACCCCAACTCCCCTTTGCTAAACAGGAGGAGTCTCAAAAAATAATTGATGACATGACATGCGACAAGGTGTCATCGAAGACAGTTCCAGCCCGTGGGCATCTCTAATCGTGATGCTCGAAAATAAGAATGGGTCAACAAGATTCTGTGTCGATTATCGCTATCTGAACTCGGCCACGATCAAAGACTCTTTTCCTTTGCCAAGAGTGTATGACATCTTGGACTCGGTATCAGGTTCTGTATGGTACAGCACCTTAGACTGCCAATCAGGATACTGACTAATGCAAGTTCATCCTGATGACCGAAGGAGAACAGCTTTTGTAACCAGAAACGGTTTGTGGCAGTTCAGAGTGATGAGTTTTGGACTAAAGAATGTCCCCGCCACTTTCGAGCGCCTGATGTCAAACGTTTTAAGGGGACTACCATAAGAAGTGTGCCTCTCCTATCTAGATGACATCCTCGTTCTAGGTGACTTTCGAACAAATGCTTAATAACTTGCGTTCCGTTTTCAGTCGTTTAAAAGGCTCAGGTTTAAAACTAAATGCGTCTAAATGCAATCTATTCTGCAAGGAAGTCAAGTTCTTGAGTGAAGTATTGAGCAGCAAAGTCATCTCTCCAGACCCTGCTAAAATTAAAGTAGTTCGTAGCTGGCCTACACCGGAAAATTTGACTGTAATATTGGGCATGCACGTTTCACCGCCAATTCGTACCCCGATTTGCCGCAACTGCTTGCTCTCTTCATCAGCTAACCGAGAAAAATGTGCCTTTTAAATGGACCGAGTTGAACAAGGCCGAGCGTAACTATTGCACGACCCGCAAAGAAGTACTGCCCTTGGTCAAAGCCAGAGAGCACTTTCATGTTTACCTGTATGGTCGAGAATTTTTGGTATGAACTGATCATGACGCATTAAATTGGTTACTATCTTTTAAGAACCTGAAGGGTCAACTCTTTCTGTGGATGGAGCGCCTCCAGCAAGAAAAAAAACATCTTAATGCCGATGCGCTCTTAAGGCGACGATTTCGATCTCGAGAAGCTTCAGCGCGCACTAGAAACAGACTCAATCTTGTCTCAGGTAAGAAAAAGGATAAAAGCTGAAAATCGGCCCCTATGGAATGAGATCTCGTGTGAGTGTATCGCTATCGTTACGTTACAGAACGGCATTTTGTTAAAGAAGTGGGTCCACACAAAACGACAACAGTCAGAAAGATTACTTTCGATCATTCCCCGATCGCTCTTTCAGGACGTAAATAAATTGTACCACGACACCTTACTGGGCGGACATTTCGGATGTAACAAGACGTTCAAAAAATTGGGGTGACGATTTTATTGGGTTGGAGCAAGGAAAGATATAGAACTTTATTGTACTGCATGCAATTTCTGCGCAGCAAAACGGGGCTCACAAAAAAAGAACGAAAGGAAAGCTGCAGATCTATTTGATTGGTGAACTATTTCAGCGGGTAGCTTTCGATATTCTAGGAACCTTTACCTACAACCAAGCGAGGAAATAGATATGTGTTGGTGATGATGGACTACTTTTCCAAATGGCTGGAAGTATTTCCCCTCGTTGACCAAACAACGGATTCTATCTCTAAAACTTTTGCCGTTATGGTATGCAAGCAGAACTACATTCGGACCAGGGACGCAACTTCGAGTTGGAGGTTTTTCAAAATGTGATGGAACTAATGGGTATACGAAAGACCCGAACAACGCCACTTCACCTTCAGTCTGACGGCCTTGTAGAGCGGATGAGTCGGACGATAATCCACTACCTCGCACAATTCGTCAAAGACAAGCAAGATGATTGGAATGACCTGCCTTCTCTTTTTGCAATGGCCTACCGTTCATCGACTCAGGAGTCAACCAAAAAAAAAGCACTTTGCAATGATGTTTGGTCATGATATGCGACTACCTCAGGATTTGCTTTTTGAGCCACCACCAGATTTGAATTCCAAGACGTACCAGGGATTTGCCCAGCAACTTCATGATATTCACGACCGAGCAAGAATCAAACTACGGCACTCGACCCAAAAAACGAAGGGTAGGTATGATGTAAAAGCTAACATTCTTAAATTGCAGGTTGGAAGCTTTGTTTGGTTCCACAATCCCCGAAGGAGTGTACGAGTCTGCCCAAAGCTTCAATCAGATTGGGATGGACAATACCGGGTCATAGAAATCATAAAGGATATCACCATCAAGATTCCGAAGACGCCACAATCTCGGGCTAAAGTTGTACACATTAATCGGCTTACTAACTACAGAGGCAACAATTGCAATTCCTGGCCTTCCCAAAAAAAATCTTTCGCCAATATGGTTCCAGTTCAAGAAGCGGGGAGTGTTACGCATTTAATAATTCAATTTATAAAAAAAAATCTCAAAAAAACATTCACATTCACAGAAACATTGTACATCAGTCTCAGACCTGATGTCCATTTACATAAGACAGTATAACGCTCTGACCCCATTTATTGCCACCCTACGACATTATAAAGACGTGGCATGTGTAATTAGGTGGGAAAATGTACAGGGAAAATACCCAGAAAATTCGAAAGCAGTTTATCACCCAATATATTCAAAGCAACTCATTTACTGGCAATTACGGTGACGGAATTGAAAATGGTATGAATGTCAGTGGATGTTGAAAAAAGTTGATCTTTTCAAAGATGCACGTATTCGAGGTAGACCCTATATTGAGCTAAATATCCTTTTTCTTATAACAACCAAATGACCCAACTATGAAATCTTCTTGCAAAAGCGCCATCTAGTTGGAAATAAACATATTCCATTGATTATTAATTGAAGAAAACATTAATTCTTTGCCTTATGTCAGTAATTACACCTAGGTTCCTTACTCTCCGCTTGGATGGGCCCCGCCAATTATCAAGGTTTCGCCCATCAATGACGTTGTCTAATAAAAAGCGGGTGCAGAGCAAATGCGCTGGTCTTATTGTAAAGGTTTTCGGTATTTAACGCCTCCTAATACTGCTACGATTTGAGTAGTAACAAGCGGCCGGTCAGAGGTCCTGTTGGGTGGCAGGATTACCGGTATTCCCTAACAGGACTTAAAACACGGTACCATGGGAGCCAGAAGCCCCCTGGATTTCGGTCCGAGCCTGACCTGTTGAGGTAGGCCCCCTTGTGGGAGCATCATGGTGACTGTGGTTTAAGCCCAAAGTCGCGGGAAGGGTCTTGACCCAATGTAAAGTTGCAAGATACTGGGTGCTGAGACCCTAAAAGCAGTAAGAGGTTTTAGGTCGGCCCTTACCAAGGGTGGAACTTTTTACCTCCAATACAAATTCCGCTTTGGTATCAAAGGAAAGACTGTGAGCGATGGCAAGGAGTATCCTTGCCCCCATTAATATATGGGCATCCCGTGAAAATAAGCCTACCAGGTAGGAGTTCACGTTAAACACTAATGACCGCTTCTCCCCCCATTGTGTCTAAAAGAAAAATTACACAATGGTGACTTATGGACTCTTGGTGATTTATTTTCTTTCGGAAAGACGTTTCAATATCGAATGCTTGTGAGTATCCTTAATATAATTAAACTATGGTTAACTTCAACGAAAATATCTAGTCGCGTGTTACTTGATATTTTATGGAATTTGTTCGTGATACCATCAAAAAATCATTAAGGCGCTCTATGTCCATTTACCTTTGTCATGACGATGGTGAAGGCAGATAGCTGCCTATTGATATCAGTGCTTCGTCCAGTAGTTTTTAGAAGCTTCTTCCTAGGCTGTCCTTAATTATAATGTTTACCAATCTTCTGGCTCTCTTGAAAAATTCACGTTTTTGTCTGAATTTCGCTCTCAATATAGAGCGTTTCATTCTCAGGCACACACATTTTTCTATTTGGGGAGGGCATCAGGTTAGGTTAGGTAAGGTGAGAATGGCGGTATGTATGATCCTCTAACTAATGGAACAAATTTGAGACAGGAGACGTATATAGTTTAGATCATTTAAGTCATTGTAGGAGAAAGCTCCTAAGTGGAGTTGTTTTCTTTGGGAGAGAGACGGAGATGTAAAGAGAAGGTGGAGGATTGTCTCCTTCTTGCATGCTTGCCTATAGGGCAGTGTACAGTGATGACACCTATGATGGTGATGAGATGTTTCCTATTTAGAAGAATCAGTCTTTAAGAGCGATCCCGATCCAGCTTTGGCCAGATCTGTTTAGTCGCTAGACATGTTGACCCACCGGTCCAAATAAGGCTTGCTCTTTTGTTAGCATCCAGCTTAAATAATAATTTGCACGTAGCGATAGGTATACATATGTTACCCTTTTCTGGTAGAATAGGTATAGTGGTTCCAATTTTGGCGAGTTTGTCGGCCCTAAAATTCCCTAGAATAACTCTGTGGCCTGGCAACTAACAAAGATGAAAATTGAACTGCTCTGCCACCTCCGTAAGAGATGATCGGCATTTAAGGGCGAACTTATAACTTAGTGAGACTGAGTCCAAGGACTTGATAGCGGCCTGATTATCCGAAAGGATGCGGGTATCCTTTGCAGATATCACCTTTTTCTACAACCAGGACAGAGCTTCCGTAATCGCCAAAATGTTTACCTGGAACACGCTACAGTGACGGACGGAGGGGCTTAGATTTAGCTTATCTAAGAAAATACCGCCACCAACTCCACTAACGCTTTTAGATCCATCTTTAAATAAGTAGATAGACTTGTGTGTCTCTGGTGAAACATCTTTTAGTAGAAGTCCCACCCAGCTTGGAGCTGATTATCCTGCTATTTAGCATAAGTCTGATCAACTCTCCAAGTGAGTCGTCTACCTGTAGATGTGATAGGAAAGTCGTGGTTGCGGATGTGTTGATGTTGTTAGAGGTTCCCTCTATGTCTAAGAAAGCAACCATAGTGTACTCTCTATATTGTAGAGTTCATTCGTTGGCAAGATAATATCTGAGGACCCTTGTAGTTGGGCCGGTATTATACCATCCGAAACCGCAGACTTCTATGGTTTGAGGCTATGCAGCGGCCAAAGCAGTTTGTCTCTTATATTCAGACCATGAATTCTGGTCACGATTGCAGTAGTCCTGCTCTGGTTACTACTGGTCGCGAATAAGGAGCTACCTGGAAAGTGGGTGTCCAGTAGCAGGTTGAGTGGTTCATCACTTGAGGTCTTCCGGTTACTTTTAGACAACTAGGCACCATAAAATTTAGATTAGATTTAGGATTAAAAAGAATTTTTCTTAGCCGCTTTGTCTCAAATGATTCTGTGATTTTGTCACAGAATGATCTCCAGGATTGACCCTTTTGATTTCCTTAGTTCTTTTGAGGGATTTTTTGTGTGAGTCCCAGTCAGTAACTTTTCTTTGGATTTCTGCAAGATTGAAAAGTTTTTTGCAGGTGTTTTTAAGCGGTCCTATTGCTAATGTTCACCAGAGCTGCTTTTTCTTGCCCCTAGGTAGAATCAGAGGGCAGGAAGCAGCCAAAGCTTGATTGAAAGCCAGGGTGAATTCGTTGACTTTCAAGTCAAGCTCATTGGTATCACGCGAGGTACTTGTGAGTTCAGAGGATAGTGTTTCTGACAGTATTCCTTTGTATTTTGGCCAATCAGTTTTTCGATAGTTCCGGAATGCTGTTTGACTGGGGGAGCATCACACAAACTCCATAGTATGTACCTATGGTCTGAAAACGAGTGTTCAGTCGATACCACCCAGTTTGTTAGCATTTATGTGATGTTGTCTGAGACAAGAGTGATATCTAGCATTTCTTGTCGGTTTCTTGCTATAAAAGCGGGCTTATTGCCAATGTTGCAATCAATGAGGTTATTACTTAAAATATAATCAACAAGTGACTTACCTCTAAAGTTGATGTCGGTACTGCTCCATACCGTGTGATGAGCGTTAACGTCGCACCCGATGATGAGGCCAGTTATTTGCCTTCCAGCTTCCAGTACTACTCTTCTAGGTTATCATCAGGGCCACCATGATCACTACATGATAGTGGGAGCTTTTGGCAGTCTGCATTAAAGCTACGTTTTACTGCATTACGTCAAACCCGAACTAGATCATGCCTTTAGTCTGCGCTAAAGGGTTAAGGGATTCCTTATTGATCACTATAAGAGCCCCTTAGCACCTCTAGTTTCACGACTTTCTAGTCATGAGTCGGAAGACATTCTGGAGAAGAAGGTTTGGCTGGAATCCAGGTGCGGATCCTAGGTCTGCTAGGGATATCCTCCCTAGGCAGGACTTTGAATTTTGCAACTGGCCAAATCTCTCATAAACCACCTATGGCTTTCGTGAAAAGATCGAGAGATCTTTGGTCGGCACATGCAATGAGCTTTACGTGGCCTTGGTGCCAGCCAACGGCGCTTGTGATAGGAGTTGGGCTGGGGTTTTCCTGCACAATGGCCAAGAAGTTTTTCAAAAGCTCCAGCTTGACCAACTGCCATCGTTCAGGTTTAATCGATCCGTCGGTGTCACTTCTATCGATTATCGCGATCGTTGTAGCGTCTTTTAAGACTTCGCTAAAGGACTTCAGAAACGAGCTGTTGTGGCCTGCCACAAACTTGCTGCTGCTAGGAATAGAGGAAGAGTTAAGACCATTGCTTGCCACGGTCTTATTTCTCCTTGAAGATTTAATCTTAGGTTCGTTGCCTTCTTCGAACTTCTCGAGATTCTTTGACCTTACTCAGCCCCTTTAACTTGACAAGTTTAATGCTTAGGTAGAGGTTAATGCAGTAAATAAGAAAACTTAGTTGTTCGACCTTTGAACTTCATTTTAATCGAATCAAGGTACGTGGAAATCCAGATAGGCTTAGTTTTTAAATTTTTGTTGATACTTCTTTGCCAAATTCGGCGCTTGTCCACTAGTTCTCTAGATCCCACGGACACTATAGCAAAAAGTTAAATGCGATATCTTGGAAGAAGCAAATGAAACCTCACCGGAGAATAATTCAAAATTGGCTGACTAGCTGGTGAGTACAGCAGCCGTAAAATGACAACTGATAACAACATCTAAAAATAAGAATTTATTGAAGGATGAAACACGGTTACCAGTCGCATGAAATTCACTCGTAAACATTTTCCTACAGCTCCCAAGATTTCTATATATTTTTAAAAATTTATATAACTAAGAGCTACTTTCGGTAGTGTCTTCATTCCAACTCTTTAAGCTAATCTTAAGAATTAATACTTGAACTTAACGCACTATTTTGAATACTTCCATATTCAGATCCTTGTAAACTGGACTATCTGCAGTTAAAAAAAAAAAATGTATCTTAAGTATGAAAAACGTTTGAAAAGGAAACGGTGAGGGGGACTCTTTCCCGGTTATTTATCTGTTCATTTATAAATAGTTAAGATATTCTTGACTTTTTTTTCATTCTCCTCTTTTGAAAGTGTTTCCTTTTGAAAAAGAAATGAAAATTTGAGTGAAAAGTTTTCTCATGCTTGCTCGCCCCACAATCTAACGACCCCTCGATATGTAGTTTTATTAAGTGTTCTTGACAGCTCAGTATCATCTTGTCGCCTTGGATGTGGATTCAGAAACGGTTTCGACTTTCTTTTTTGTGTAAACTTTCTGTACGTTGGGTAGATATAGATAGTGTTGGTTAAATTTGGGTGGTAGTGCTATTTTTTATGAAGACTAAAAACTCTAACGAACACGACATTGAATCGCTCAGGAGATCGGTCCGCTTCTTGATAAGACTTTGTGGGGTTTTATTTTCCATGTATTTCAGATTTTTCCTTAATATTTTTATTTTTAAAATTTCTTTGACTTATAGCATCATTTCGTAGATGGTTTTGAAAACCGTGAGAATAAAAGTGAGTAGCAAACACTTGAGATGATGAATTATTGATGCTGATTCTGTATTTTTAAGAAGGCGAAAGTGGACGGTTGAAGAGGATGACAATGACAATGACAACGACAACGACAACAACAACGAAAGTGACAATGACACTGGAAACAAGGACAACAGCGTTAAAAGAAACGAAGATGACAAAAAACGAAAACAGGCTCATTTCTCTCTTCTTGTCACATCGATCTCGCGTTGGGCGCCACCTTTTGCCTTTTGTAAAGGGGCTGAATGATTTCGAAAGAAACTTCCATGCCTAATGACGATTTATCATTGTTTTCTGTTTTTTTTTTTTTTGTTTCCAGACGGGAGGCTTGAATAGTCCCGGCGTTTTTGTGGATAAGAGAACGCCCAATTTGATTGACATATTATTAGTTGTAAATGTGTATATTGCACTGGGTGATATTTTTGGCAGTAAGAATCCTGAAAACGGGACTACAATGTTGAAAATTGCTACAATACGACTACATACGTATATTCGTTACTTTTTCTCGTCGCCCTGTCTTTTACTTCTAGAGGTTGAGAGATGCCTGACAATCCTGGGTTCAATACCAAAGTATGGGAGTAGGTTTACATGAAGAATGATTGCTGTAATAATTTTTTATTTCATGAAATCCAGCACTGAGCCAAGCAGTTGAAATTGATGTCTGTGCATGACTTCGGATTGATTTCTCATACATCATGAGTGTTATCATGCATGGGGTTGACATGGAGCGTGGTAACTAATATGGAGGTGCTATAACGTTTTCCAATTGCTCCATCGTCGTTATAATTTATTTCAGTGTACGGTTTTGTATAAGAACATGCAGCAATTGATGATGGGGGATACGAAAAGCGACTGTATGTTGTGGATTACAATGGTTGAATGCTGCGTAAGGATCCGTTCCTCCTTTTGAAAAATTGGAGACTATTGTTTATGTTATCAATCAAAATAATGACAAGCTTGATGGTGTAAGCTGACTTGACTCCTTTTATATTTGCTTTCAGATAACACTTCAATTGGAATCCTAAATACGAATTGTTTTTCCATTAAAGTGGTAATATCTAGAGTAGCTTTATTTATTATTTTTTTTTGTTTATAGTGTTGAATTTTCCTAAATATTTAAGTTCTGAAGAAACATGATATAATAACCAGTTTGTTTGACAAATTTATGTGTTTTACGGACAAGTTTAAACGTAAAAAGTGGTGTTATATATTTCAAAAGAAAAGTGAAGCATATTCTACAATAGTTTAAAACAATATTAGGACCAGCCGAAGTGGTTGTAGTGCATAAAACTAACCAATCTAAAATTAACTTGACTTTTTTTGGAGTTTTACTTATTTTCTAATTTTGAAGTCTCCTTCAGCTAATATTGTACTATGCAAATGTATTAATTTACTAATCAGGAAAAGCGTATAATTATTAGATTAAGGTTTTAATATAAAATAGAACAAAAAGATAGAGTGCCATCTCAATCGTTTAAAGAAAAAATGCATTAGCAAATGAACAAAATTCATGAAAATTACTTTTAGGAAATAGGATGGAAATCGCGAAAAATAGCATCACGGGTCTAACGTTTATCTAGGATTTCCCATTTAGAACGCATATATTCAGAAATATGATCACTGAGTTTGTCTATTAAATGCTACCTGCTAAGAAAGTTTTATGGTATAGGGTGATTCATTGTGAGGTTTGATTTCCAATAGGGTTTTTTCGACAGATCGAGCGTGACTCATATCAAACTGTTTTGACATTTTTATTTGGTATTGTTTGCAAGTCATCATGGAAAGACTTGCACCACAACAGTGTCTCCAAATTGTTCAGCTGTATTACGAAAATCAGCGTTCTGTGAGAAATGTTTTTCGTGCGATTCGAGGAAATTGCGGTGCGCATAATCGACCTACTGAAACCAATATTGCCAAATCCATTCACAAATTTAAGTCCCAGTTTACATAGGTGTATAATACTTGACCGGTTAGATAAAATCCACCAGGTAGTGAAGAGACTATAGCAGCTGTAGCTGAGAGTGTACGCGAAAACTGTAACGAATCAATTCGTCGTCCTTCTCAGCAGCTTGGCTTGGCATATTCGACAAAAGCGTACAAAATTTAACTAGTGCAAGAATTGAAGCCAGGCGAATATGAATTGAAGTCATATTTTCAGTGAATGGTTTCTGGAAAAATCCAATGAAAATCCGGTGTGTTATCGTAAAATTTTGTTCAATGATGAAGCCCATTTCTGATGAGCAACCCGAAGAGAACCAAAAGCTATCATTACATCCATTAAAAACAAAGGTATGGTGTGGCTTATGAGCTGGTAAAATTATTGGTCCACATTTCTTAAAAAATGAGGCAAATCAGAATGCTACCGTCAATGGTAACCATTATCGCGCCATGTTAACGGAATATGTGCTTCCTGATATTCAAGCACATGGTATCGGTGAGCTCTGGTTTCAACAAGATGGTGCTACGAGCCATACAGCGCGTGAAACAATAGACTTGTTGAGAAATCATTTTGGAGAGCACTTAATTTCAAGTTTTGCTACTGTAAATTGGTTGCCTAGATCTTGTGATATCTCACCTTTGCACTACTTTCTCTGGGAATATGTAAAGTTTCAGGTCTTCAGGAATAAGCCAGCTACGATTGACGCTTTGGAAGCCAACATTACCCGTGCTACCTGCGAGATACCAGTCGCTGTGCTCGCACGAAAATTAGACCTTCCAAATGGAGCACTTCAGACATAGTCATGGCCAATATTTTCATAGTATCATTTTTAAGAAATAAATGCCATGAAAAGTTCTTTCAACCGATAGTAAAAACTTGAAGTTGAAGTGATGAATCACCCTTTAGATTAATGACTCTTAATCCATGTACATGCAACTTCATAGATAATTCCCACCTTCATACTGTGCGTTTATTTTTTTATAATTTTTAAAAATTTTGCGAAGATAAATTTGAAGTGCGTGTTATAGACAATATCATTGTCGGACAATACCCAAAGAAAACTTCTTTCAAAATATGGAATAGGTTCATCTAAATTAATCGTAATATCTACAGGATTGCAACACGTGTCATATAGCTATTCAAACCACTGATTGCTGTGGACTACATAAACTCCCTTCCAGGAAAAATACATCACTCAACTAGACGATGAAAACCAAGAAGGGTGTTTTTTTAAGCTTCACACAACATTTTTTAATCGATGTCTACAGGAGTTGAGTTTAATCCATAATGTCAATATATCTTGAACGCGATTTAAGACCATATGGCTTGTTAACAAAAACGTAACTCAACGAAACGCATCCTCTCGGTTCAATCTTTGGGCTTCCAAGACCTAAATAGTTTCTTGGTTATCAGCATACACTATAACTCAAGAAATCAAAAAGTAATATCGAATAACTTCTTCTCGGTGGCCAGTTAGCTTTCATTTCACGATATAATGTTATCGTTGTTTTTAGTCAGTCATGGGTTGGATGGTACATATTTTTATCTCACATATCATTTCATCTATGTTTCCAGAAAAAATATTCACAGCTAGCTTTGGTCACTTACAGTTACGGGACTGTCACCAGTTGACATAAGAGAGTGAATAATCATCGATGTTTTTAGGTCTCATTTGTCCTAATTGGATTTGCCTCACTCCTAAAATGGTACTTCTGCTTAATTAGAGCCCCACTAAAATAAGAGAGAAGCTCAACTATTTTTCCATAAAAAATAGAGTTAACTTGAAGCTTCTCAAAAGCGCAATTCGCGTATTCGAGTCGTAAGAAAAAGTAGAACGTTTAAGTTTCTCCACCAACTGGATATTAAGAATGTCAGCTGAGATCAATCCTATAACTTGGAATGTGCACCAATCGAATTCTTTAAGAAGTAGTTGCCTTGTCACGCAGGGTTGGTTCCCAGTAACTTTATAAGTTAACACAAGTTAATACAGGCAAAAATGTCAAGGACAGGCCCAACCAGTAGCTTTATACTGGCCTACGCCGCAATAGGGCTCACAACCTTATCAGGAAAACGTTAAAATATGTGACGAACCAACTAACCAACTCTGACAAAAGTGAACTCACTGTTGACAATCATTGCAAATATTTAAGGGATAACAACCTTCGGATATGAACACTTGCAGCCGAACAATTAGCAGAGGCTCTTGACATCTATCATCTAGATATCACTTGCAGGTCTCTTCAGTTTTGAGATAAAGAAAAAGTTGCATGGGCCAAATTTGGATAGTATAGTGACCTCAGGCCTAATTCTTGAATTTTTTTTTTTTTTGGCAAACAATTTCTAACAAGCAACGATGAATAAGCGGGTGCATTATTGTGATGCTTAAGCCATGAATTGCTTCTCGCAAACAGAGAGATTTTCCAAAACAATTTTTTTCACAGCTTCGACATGATCATCTTTTGTTGATGTGATGGGGCACCCAGATCGAAATTCGTCATTGGCAACTTCTCGGCCATCTTGGAAGAGGTTGTACCACTTATAAAATACTCACCGTATGTCACTTTCAAGTGTTTTACACAAAATTTGATGCAAAATCTTTGCTCCTTCCAATTTTTTATTATAATTGAAAATTGTCGAGGCCACCAAAACAGGTCTAACATTTCCATCTGTTAAAAACAAATGAAGTTTGCTATACCATATGCTTAAAACTGTGAACATATGTTCAGGACATGTGTGTCAATATTGTCAAAAAAAAAAAAACAAAAAGAAGTTGGTAATCGAATGTACGTTTCCCGCGAAATTGCAAAATCAACTTATTTTTTTGACACCCTCGTAAGGGCATAGAACCTAAAGCAAATAGATTCGGTAACCAACGTCATAATTTTCACTTCGCAAACTTCGTGTCGTCTGAGGCTGTGGACGCAGCTAATATAAGCGGGCAAAAAAGTGATCAAAGTAGATCCCCGCCCATACCTCTCAAATCTTTAACGAGTTTGATATGCTGTTTGACTCCAAATTCTATCCTCCTGCTTTTCAGGAGAGCTGTTCGGAACCGGCAATACACATTAGGCTCTGCTCAGGAGTGTAAAAATTCCCAAAGTGAGAAACACAAATGAGTGCGAGAAGCTGTCCCGCCAATTATTTATTTTTTATTTTTTTATCATCATACTGAAATCTGTCTGGCTTCTGCATTTTGATCATCTCGCCAACACCCTGGACTTGTTTTCAACTTCTCACCCTGATAAACACGGACCAGTGTGTCATATCAGCTAATTTCTGGTACATCGACCACACAGCTAGCGAAAAGATTCCTAAAAGAACCGCATGGCAATACAGAAAGCTTTTTTGAGCGGATTTAACAGCTTCTTTAGGAATTGTCGATATGTTTTCTCAATAACGACGTCTCTAGCTGTAAATAGGCTGTCAGGCTTAGAGAAATGTTTCTTCGATCTTAAAAGACCAACCCGAAAGAGGAAAACCAAAAAAGGAGCCAGTAATGACTGCAACGTCTTTCTTAAGTGCGCGAAATTCTTATGTGACCGGCAACTAAGGCAAAAAATACTACAATGTCCTAAAGGTAGTTAAAGTTACACTTGAGTACGTCGAATCTTAAATGAAACGAACCTACTGTTGGACTCTCGTAGTGGTAAGAGTATTTAAAAATTTAACATACACAAATCCACTGGTCCTGATGGTATAACATATATCATCTTCTTCTGAAGAGGTGTTCTTCCTCGCTGCAAAACCACTGCGTAAGCTTTTTCATCAATTCTACTCTTTAGGACTCTTTGCAAGCAGATGGAAAACAGCATTAAGGCGAGTTCTCTTCTCTTTCTTCCTACAGACCCATTGAACTCAAGTCCCTTCACTCCAAGGTAAACCGTCAGCTCATGAAATATCTCGAAACACGAAAACTTCTCAAAGACCAGCAATACGGTTTCCATATCAAAAGGTCTACTCGTGATTTGATCAGTCCATCTGGCGAAAGCAGTTTAGTTTCACAGGGTATTCCTAAGGCATTTGACAGAGTTTGGTACCAGACACTTTTATCGAAAATGCGTGCTTTTGGGATCGACTACTCTCTTCTTCAATAGATTAGATTCAAATTGTCTTGAATGGTTTCAAGTCTGATATTCACAAAATAAATACTGGTGTGCCCCAGGGCTCTGTTCTATCTCCAACACTCTTTTTAATTTTTATCAATGATCTCCTGTCTGCCACTTTTAATCCAATATATTTGCGAATGTTTGTCGTAACTGAGGAAGATTTTGCGGCGAAATCAACATCTTTTTCTATCTTTAGTTCAATATGATCTTATACAGACATATAACTGAGTCTTTTGTAAAATAGAGCACAAGGATATTTGAGGAACGCCCAGCTCTTAAAACACGGTGCAGAATCGATCGATTGAATAAGTCGATTTGAGTTGTTTTACTAAAGCCCTAATGATTTTCTTACCAAAACAAATACAAATTGGAGTTAAATACCATAGATATGAATGATTTTTAAACGCTGTTTTCAAACGCGTGAGTTCAGGAAATGCCCTGCTTTATAAGTTTTACATTTAAGTACTCGTACTCTGATTCTTATCTGGATATTGTGTGACCATATGATGTTTTCTAAAGCTTTAGAACTTTAAATCAAAAACGTTTAACTGGCCTCAAAATTGGCTTTATCGGAAAGATAGCTTAACGCATTAGTGCTAGTATAGGTTTATGGGCGCCGCGACTGGTTCGCATAAAGAGCAGACTTCAAAGGAATTATTATATTTGGTTAATCGGTGTAGACCAACTAGATTTCACATATTCGCATAGAAATAATCCAAAGGTGTCACTTGATCTTGAAGGCTAATTTACAGCTCGAATTCGGGAAAATATTCGCTAATTCATTGCGTTCATGTTTCGCGAACTAAACCGACGACTGGTGCACTAGTAATGAGCTTTCAGTCAATCCTCTCTAAACTGAGGTTGTTCTATTTGCGAAAAGGAGGATCCTGCGAGGTCTGACTCATCTAGTGTCTAAATGCATCACCATCCAATTCTACAAACAACCTAAGTATGTGGGTGTTGTCCTGGATTACAAAATTCTGGATTAAATATGTTACGTCGAAAGCATCTAAGTTGCTGTCAGCCTTATGGCAGTGTAGAGGAGCTATCGACAAGACATAGGGTCTGTCACTGAGAAGAGTCCTTTGGATTGGTTGTCTATTGGAATAAGCTCTAGCAAATACGTGATTGCAGCTTTTGCCAGACTCTGCCAGACGGTTTGTCTCGGATGCATGGAGACTTTCCGTAGTACTCCTAGCTCCGCTCTAGACGCATTGATGAAAATCCCACCCCTTGATAGTTATATCATGGGCTACACTTTCAAAGCCATCTTCCGACTAAAAAGAAGTGGTCTTTGGTACAACACGCACTGGAGCTTCGATGGCCTTGCGCGACGGCTGTCTTATGACTCCGTTCTTATGTACATGCCATCCGATGCAATGCCATCGGAACTTCTGTTGCGGAAAAAAAATACGAAATCGACGGGTTCTTGTGCCTAGGACTGGCTTGTGCCTAGAAAGGAATGTAGAATGTGGTGATTGTGTCTTTCTGTGCCATCCGATGCAATGCCATCGGAACTTCTGTTGCGGAAAAAAAATACGAAATCGACGGGTCCTTGTGCCTAGGACTGGCTTGTGCCTAGAAAGGAATGTAGGATGTGGTGATTGTGTCTTTCTGGAGGACGACAACTTAAGATTTCACTTCACGGTAGGAAATCTAACATCTGTCTTTTAAGTAGAAGTTGAAGCAATCCTGATGGTAGCGAATTATATTGTGGAGAAATGGTGGAGGGAGCTAAGTATTTCTATCTGCAACGACAACCAAGCTGCGCTTAGAGCCCTTCTGAATCCTCTTTCAACTTTCAAGAACTAACCGTCCTCGATTAAGGCTTCCATTGGCAGTTTTGTCTCATACAGCTTCGCGAGATGTAAGCAGACCAAACGAATATTTCACGACGTCTCTAGGAAGTCAGCGGCCTTTCTGCTGCCTCACAGCTGGAAAAACTATAGATTGCTTACTGGTGCACAATTCAACGACTAGTGTACAACAGTAAAATACAAAATTACAATTCTTGGTCTTTATGTTTTTTTTTGCATTGATCGTATAGGGTTTTCTAATAAGACTTGACAAATTTTTTTTTTTAAATAAAGACAAACCATTTGAGATATTTCAAAAACTTTATTATTGGCTTGAAGTGCAATCAAAACGTATATGAATGGAACTAGACTTCGTTCATATGGCCACCGCGGGCACGTTTGCAGCGGTCGATTCGTTGGACCCAATTTGCAACGACTCGGCCACACATTTTGGCCGAAACGGCCGCTATTTCGCGTTCAATGTTGGCTCTGAGCTCTTCCAACGTCGTCGGCGTGTTGGCATAAACCAATGACTTAACGTAGCCCCACAGAAAATAGTCAAGCGGCGTTAAATCTCACGAACGATGCGGCCAATCGACTGACCCATGTCTTGAGATAACACGCTCACCATACTTACTCTTCAAAAAATAAATTGTAGCGTGTGTGTGGCTTGTGGCACCATCCTGTTGAAACCACATGTCGTCCAAGTCCATATCTTCCAATTCGGGCCAAAAATAATTGGTGATCATGGCGCGATAACGCTGACCATTCACAGTAACGTGACTATCGTAATCGTCGACGAAAAAATATGGCTCAATAACGCCGCCGGCATGCAAACCGCACCAAACAGTTATTTTTTGTGGATGAAGTGGTGATTCATGAAGCAAATGTGGGTTTTCACCCGACTAGTAACGCATATTTTGCTTATTAACGAACCCATTGAGCCAAAAGTGAGCTTCGTCACTGAAGATGATTTTGCGATGAAATTCATCATCTTGGCGCATCTTCTCCAGAACCGAATTGGAGAACGTATGTCGCTTCAAATGGCCCATCGGCTTCAATTCTTGAGTCAGCTTGATCTTGTATGGATGTAAACCAAGATCCTTGAGAACGCCGTGGAATTTACTGAATTGGATCGTTTGCTACGGACGTCTGAACGGCAGCGATATTTTCGACACTTCGACCAACCCGTTGTCTCACTGACACGGCAACATCACATATGTGGATGTACCCCTAAAGATGTGAACAAAGAGGGAATTGAACGTCTTCAGCCAAATGAGTTAGCTTACGGCTTTGGTTTGTCACCCTTACATTGTTGGATAAGGATATTTGAATGCATGTTACATATTTCTTAACGTTTGGATTTTAAAAAGTGGCAAAAAGTGGATTTTAAAAAAAAAAGGTTTTACAAAGAAAATTAAATATACAAAAAGAATTTAAAGAAAAGCTTGGATTAATTATTGTAAAACCGAAGCCTGGGTTCGGTTCCACTAATGACGGAAATACTGTCCGTTGATTTTTTGCTAATGCATCTGTAAGTTCCTCAATTGCCGGCATAAATGAAAATTTGATTTTAAAATTATCAATAATACTAAGAGTAATATCAAGCGGGAAAAATATTAATATGCCAAGGTTTAGGACATTAGTTCATGAAACAGAAGAGATATATCTTAGTAATTATTATATGCCTGTTACTTTGCATAAACTGTTAATACATGGTCCTGGTGTGATTTTATCCTTTTCAATTCCGATAGGTCAGTTGTCTGAAGAAGCATTGGAGTGTAGGCACAAGAATATTCGCTATATCCGAGAGCACAATGCCCGGAAATCATTACGAATCAATACCAATAGTGATACATGAAAATGCTTCTTATTACGTCTGACCCAGGCCTTGCTAAGTTTCGAAAAGTTTCATATAGTTCTCAAAAAATTACTTCAGAGATTGCTGAATATATTATTAATGATACTCAGTCTGAAAAATTTGTTGTAAATATAGATTCGGATCACTCAAATGAATCAGTCACAGAAACAGAATCTGAAACAGACTTAGAAAGCGAATAATGTAACTTAGAATCAGTCTAAAAACCTATTTAAAATTGTTAACCATTTTGTAATAAACTAACAATAAATAATAAATAAAACAATTATACAATGAGCTATAATTTTTGTCCCTTTTTTTCATACATTCGTTGCACTGTGTGCCGTCGTGACGGGGCATTGCACTTTTGCAAAACACTTAAATGTGCTAGGTATAAGTGACACAACATTATGCTTGTTGTGAAAATGATGACTACACCGCGGAGCACTATTTCTTGCATCAGGCTGCAGGTATATACTTAGCGCTGACTTGGTGGATGCTGGCACTGTAGGCACCTTATAGCTAAAGAGCTTACTTATCTTTATTCGGAAGACTGAAAAATTTCATTAAAAACAACTTTACAAGGAGTACAATGGACTAGTTCTTTGTCTGAGTGCTCTGTTCCGACATTAAAAAAATAAGAAATAAAAATTAAATTTGAAAACTAGCTTCAGTATTTTAAACAAGGTGGCTTAGAAGATTTTAGGTATATGCGTTGTTAAAAAGACTGGTGTCCGTATAATTGGAGCAGTTAAGGTCTCCTTTCTTGTGGAAAAGGCAAGCGGTTTTAAAATATATTTTTCAGGCATACTTTCTGCTAACTAGATCTTGAAAATGAATTAGGGTTTGCTCTTTACCAAGTCATCTTCCGTGGTCTTAAATAGCTCGTCAGGTAGAACGACCTGTATGGCGCTTATTGTCCTTCTCGGATATTGCTCTTCTCACTTCATTTTGGTCGAATTGAAATATCTTTCATTTCCATGAAGGTTACTTTTCACCCCAGCTAGTAGTTCCGAACATTTTTGTTACATTTAAATTTTGATAAAACCCTTTTTATACAATTTGCGCGCGCTCAAGGGTATCTTCAGGTACCTTAAGGGATCCTTAAAATGCTTCTACACAGTGCGGGGAAAACCTGGGAGTTTGATGAGAGAGGTTCCGACGAACGTTGATTTCAAATGTGTGAATGTTATAATGAGTAGGAAATAAAGAGCAAAGCAGGGCATTTCATAAGCGAGTTGTGCGGCTTCGGAACGAATCACGATATCTTAGAGTAAGTCCGAAAGTGGACTTGTGGGTATACTGATGGCTGATGAACATTTATATCGAGACGGATGTTATGGTTAAAAGTCTGAAGCAGCGGAATGCTACTGGCGATTTCTATGGAGCATTGGTGGGTGAAATAGCGGTAAAACAGAGTGAGACACGAAAAATCACGTTCAAGTTCAAGGATGTCCCTTGTCTGGGTGATATTATTATCACGTATGAGGTTTATCGCTAGGTTTTGAATACTATCTAGCGGGTGCAGAGATTTTTTGGGCGCACCCGACCAAATGTGGGTGTTGTTCTCCAATTTCGGGCAGATATATATTAAAGCCAGATCAGCGGGGGTAAAGTATATATTTCTTACATCGCCTGAGAAATCCCAGACATTTTGCAGCATTTTTGATACACATACCAAGAATGGAAAGTTGTTCGGTTTCGACGATGCAAGTGCCATTCATGGACAAATGCTAGGTAACACATGGGCTGAAAGGTCAGTGCCGTTTTATAGTAAAACACAAAATTTTTGCAAAACTCAACTTTATTTATCAATATAGTTGCCTTCGAGGGTGATACACTGATTGAAACGATTTTTCAATCTTTCGATACCAGTTTTGTAGGACGATATCGGTTTAGCCTCAAAATACACCTCTGTTTCGGCGATTACTTCGCTGGGGGCCAAATCTGGAGAATACGGTGGGTGGGGAAGCAATTCGTAGCCGAATTCATTCAAATTTGCCATCGTTTTTATCGACTTGTGACACGGTGCATTTTCTTGATGAAACAGCACTTCCTTTTTCTTCAAATGACGCCGTTTTTCTGCGATTTCGTCCTTCAAACGCTCCAACAACGCAATGTAATAGTCGCTGTTGATAGTCTGCCCCTTTTGGAGATAGTCGATGAAAATTATTCCATATGTATCCCAAAATACGGATGCCATAACCTTGCCAGCCGACTATTGAGTTTTTAGTCGTTTTGGACGAGGTTCGTCGCCTGCTCTCCACTCAGCTGACTACCGACTTGACTCTGGTGACTCATCCATTGTCACATTATTGCAGTTGAACAGGCTTAAACACTCCTCTGAATCATCAACACGTTGTTGTTTTTGGTCGACTGTGAGCAAACGCGGCACCTACTTTGAACAGAGCTATCGAATGTCCAAATATTCGTGAATGGTATATAGAACAAGCTCTTTTGATACCTTCAAAGCCTCAGCTTTCTCGATCAACTTCACTTTATGGTCATTCGTAATCATTTTGGGGACTTTTTTGATGTTTTCATCTGAAACAGCCTCTTTTGGACGTCCTGCATGCATCATCTTCGGTGCTTGTATGACCACTTTTAAATTTTTCAATCCACTTGCGAATGGTTCGTTCTACTGGTGCAGAGTCCGGGTAACACTTATTAAGCCATTTCTTTGCATCGGCTGAATTTTTTCCCATCAAAAAGCAATTAATCAACACACGAAATTGCTTTGAATCCATTTTTTTTCACAATAACAAAAGTTGCTTTACTCACAACGCTATATCTCGAGAACTAATCATCCGACAGCTGTCAAATTTATACACGTATCTTTTGAAGGTTGGTACTAACTGGTATGGATTTAATTCAAGTGGTGCCCTCTCTTAGAATCGAACTTTTTAGCCCATGTATTATTTAAATTTCGCTTTAACGACAGCAAACATTACTGTATTTTAAAAGCATTAAAATCCACTCTGTTGATTGTTCCCAATTGGTGATGCTATTATGTAGTATCAGAACTTAATAAGCTTAACATACGCTGCCGTTTCCGTTCTACAGCCGAAGAGCAGGGACGCGAATCCCGTAACAAACGAGAAAAGCAGAGAGTACTGTCGTCAGCAAAGGAATATATTAGATTAGAAGTAGCAGACAAGAGATCGTTGATGAAAATTAAAAAGAGTGTCGGAGACAGAACGGAGCCCTGGAGCACCTTAGTTCCATTACGTCAAAAGTATCATGATGATATCACATGAAGATGTTATCAGTGTGATATTCCTCTTTCCCTTGAGGAACTTGGATTAAGTCTGCAAAATTGTTTGGAATTTTTGAAAAATCGCGCGCTTTTTATGTATTTTCTTTTTCTTCTGAAAATTCGGAAAGACTTTGTATAATATTTTAATTTTTGTGTTGGTAAATGCTACATTGCGCCTTGGAGTTGCTTAGTCTCATTTTGAAAACTTAAGATTTCAGAATTTAGAACCTAGTTCCTTGGAGGTGTTTTAGTAAATTAACTTAATTAGATGGAAAGCCTTACTAATACTGAAGAATCATGTCTCACTTACATATCCACTTTAAGACAAATTATGCTAATTTCGTTAATTCATATGTGCTGCCTTAAGTCTAAAACAATTTTCAAAATCTTATAGGATTTCTTTAATCTTTTGCTTCGTGGCTGTTAAATTTTTTTTATAGTAGAGAAATACTAAGTCAATGCTTTATATTTTAAACTCAATCGAGCTATATATAAATTTATATCCTTTTTAATTAGTAAAAAATATAATTAATATATTTTTTCTTTAACGACATAATCCATCGTAGTTGGGAATAATAAAAGTCTGTTGACCGCATTCTTTTTAGCAAACGCACAGGTAGATATATAATTATGAACTATAAATTTATTAATAACACTGTAGTAGAGAATGATTGAAAGAGATACATACTTCAGTGTGAGATGTGATTACCATGATGATGGATCACTTTCGATAAATCTTTTTTAAAGGCATAAAACAGGACAAGCTACGCAAATCAGTGCTCAACTTGGAATGTTTCTACACCATCACACATCCAAACATACATTACTCCATCAGTTCATTACCGTTAGAAATATGTATTATATGTACATCATGTATTAATATACAAACAAGTGCCTGTTAAATGTTATTTTCCATGTCTCATCACTCAAGGCGAGTTATTCATGCTCGAAGATACATACATTCTCCAGCAATCATTTATGAGAGTTGAAAACCATACAATTTATTTACATATGAGATGTCTGAGACTTGGTATAACGAGATAATTAATATTTTATAAATCCTGAATGAGATTACAAACTAATTTTATGTGATATATACATAGGTATAGAGCGTCAGTATCAAAACAGAAGAACGGATTCGCTTCAATTTTCAAGCACATTGAGTAAGACCAGTTTTCTCTTTTTGTGTTTGCAGTATTTCAACAGCTTAATTATGTGTTCTCAATAAAATTTTCTTTTCACACGTTTTTAATACTTTCGAGAATTTAATTTTAAATTTGACTTGGCTTAAGTCCTGTCAGCCTTTCAAACACAATAACGCTTTTTATACTCAGGTGGAGTGGACTTCGAGTAGAATATCATAAATGTTTTATACAGTATTAGTCACATTTTAAGTATGAGTACAGCAAACTTCATTTAGTGCGATTTGACGAGGCATTTGATGGGGCCAAGGTCTACCGTAACAACTCACTGATGTCGTTTTTGCGTGTCAATGTCGCGTCGAAAATATCATATCCCTGGTATTAGTTTTTATGTTTTACATAGTTTCTTCAGATATGATGTTAAGTAAACCATATGGCATTACGTTTTTGACATCAAATGCCACGGTTTCCATTGCCATTCTGCTCAGACGGACTAGCCCAAAAGGCATCTCAAAATTTGACAAAACACCATATAGCTTTTCTCCCAAATACGGTCATAGGCATTCTCCAAACTAGTAAACAGGTGGTGGGTATCGACTTCAAGGTCCTGATATTTCCCTGATATTTGCCGTATGATGGATATCTTGTTAATAGTGGACTTCCCATATTGCTTTTGATGTTGTGCCATTCAACAGTGTACAAAGCTAATCTTTCTGCATTTTCAGCATTAAGTGATATATCCATCTTAAATTTTTGCAAAATCGTATCCACCCTCTGACATATAATTAACACCACCCGCATAAGCCAAGATGAACCAACATGATCCACATTTGCTGCAAAAGCAAATTTACTTATTCAGGTGGAAACATGTTCCCACAACTATTCACAGTCGCATTGGGTTACATTTGCGATGCACCGGATACACACGCCGACCAGAACGCTTGACTCAACGGATTTGATAAAGGAGACATTCATCTCTAGCAAGGTGGGATGATTGGATTAAGTTAGTTTTAAGAGAACCGTAAATATAGTAACACGAAGATAAAGCATATGAGAAAGGAGAAGTACGGATTATTTTCTTTTGGAAGTACCTATCTGAGTGAATCATTAGGCCAAACTTTTGGTTGGCGTTTACGGTTTTTTTAATGTCCTCTTAAAGAACATTTTTAACTGGCGCCCGAGCAGGAACAGGCTTACAATACCCTATCCTTTCTTCATGGCAATCGTTACGAGTGAGCTTAAGTGCTCAATATCTTATAACAATGGGAGCACAGTGATTGATTAAGTCTCATGTAACTTTCGTCGTTCCCGTGAGGACACGTCGAATATTGCAGTGGATTAATCGAAAGTGGTGGTGGAGTAAATCGTGCCACGAGTAGGTTGCCAATAATTATTAACATTGGCGACTAAAAGGGACAACCACGATTCTTCCTAAGACTGTCCTGTTGACCGTAATCAATCTCTCTCTTCTTTTTTTTTCTTACAAAAATATAAACAAAAAAATCGAGTATAGTGACAGTAGAGAAAGAAAAAAAAAATCGAACATAGTGACACTTTATGGAAAGCAAAAAATAAATAAAATGATGATGTGAGTGAGGAGTAAAATAAAAAAAAAAAAAAAAAGATATTGTCATAATGTCACACTTAAATTGAAGAAAAAATGAGCACAAGAACAAATCTAGAATGAAAATTGTGGAAGCCCTGTGTGTATCTACGCGAAAAAAACTAGACGAATTCTATGCGGTAGTTAACCTCAAGTTCTCCTTAATTGTAAATAAGATTAAGGCGAACACTTATTCACGAAAGACGGTGAGTGCGTTAGTTGAGACCTACCGCAATCGTCCTCTTCATTTCTTTATTTGTGGCTTGAATGGTGATTTATCGCGTATGCTAATCACATAAAAACCAAAAACATTTCCTGAAGCCTACACGGAATGTTTAGAAATCCAGAATCTTAATTATTGTAACCACACGATACACAATTATCTAAAAGAAGCGCGGATACGAGACCGGTTCTTCCATCTCGGAAATTTCGGCTGCCAAATCAGGGTCGAAACATTTGAAATGTTAGTGAGGCTCCTAACCGAACAAAAGCTCCTACACCTCCGGAGCAAATGGACGTTGACGCAGCGGCTGTATCACACAGAGGTCATTAATGACCAACTTGATGAAGAAGAATACAACCAGTTGGTTGAAGACAATATTGAGGATAAATTAAATTTTATGACGGAGGCCTTTCCAGTGCTCCATATTTAGAATATCACCTTGATATTGGGTATATATTTAAATTCGTGCGGTTTTTTTTTTTTCAAAATTTGAACGTTTATTTAAGAAAAACATGTACAATAGTATTATTCAAAATATTGCCCATCTGAAGCTATGAATTTTTCCCATTTTTCTGGCAATTTGTGGATCCTATCATAAAAGAACTGCGTCGGCTTGACAGACAAGAATGAATCAAGCCAATTTTTGAGGGCTTTCTGCATCGACCGGAACAAATGGTATTCAGAAGGGGCAAGGTCTGGGCTATCAGGTGGGTGGAGTAAGACTTCCCATCCACTGTTTTCCAAATAGTTCTTAACCGGAATAGCAACGTGGGGCCGAGCGTTGTCATGATGGAAAATTATTGTCTCGTGTCTGGTCGCATATTCCGGTCATTTTTCGGCTCGGTTTTAGCAGCTCATAATACAGCATACCGATCTGATCCCACCAAATATAGAGCATTACCTTTCCGCCATGGATATTCGGCTTTGCCGTTGATTTGGCTGGTTTACCGGGTTTCACATATAATTTTTTGCGCTTGGGGTTGTCGTAATGGATCCATTCTTCATCACCAGTAACAATTCGATGCAAAAATGACTTCCTTTTGTGGCGTTCCAGCAGCATTTCGGACATGCAAAACCGCTTTTCGAAGTTTCTCGGCTTGAGTTCATGTGGAACTCAATTTCCTTGCTTTTGAATATATCCAGCTGCTTTAAACGTTTTAAAATTACTGCTTGAGTGACACCCAAAGATTCTGAGAGCTCTTCTTGTGTTTGGCAACAATCTTCATAGAGTAATGCTTCTAGTTCTTCATGTTCAAACTCTTTTGGCTGCCCAGGACGTTCATCGTCTTCCAAGCCAAAATCACCACTTTTAAATCGTGCAAACCACTTTTGGCACGTTCGCTCATCCAGCGCATGTTCGCCATAAATTTCCACCAAAATACGATGACTTTCGGCAGCAGTTTTCTTCATATTAAAGTAATGAAGAAGAACTCCCCGAAAAAACACTTTTTCAGGTACAAAGTTCGACATATTTGAGTGAAAAAAAATTTTTTGTTGCTTACGCTTCAAATGAATAACATATACTGAAATGACGTACAATGACAGTAGCTTTCCAACGCATGTTCCAATGGAATAATAAATGTTACGCCATCTTTTAGCAAACCGCACGAAGTTATAGACCCAATATTAATATGGTATATGCAAGGAAATCTATCAAGGATGTGGGCTTATGTAATATTGAGTGCGAATATAAGTAAGAACAATCAAAACATATGATCTTCTGTACGCTTAAGAGTTAGCTCTCCAATTGTTTATTTCTCTTCTTATCTAGTTTACAAAAATCTGATTGATATCTGCGTCAATAATAATTGGATAAAGTTTATTCCAGCCATGTCATGCTTGTAGCAATCGATCACATTGGAGATCTAAATGTATATCCAGACTCTAAGAAGAATTCCTCTAAAATTCGTAGAAAATTTAAATGTGCGATTTTATCTCTCACCGTTTCATTATGGGGACTAAGATTCGGTAACCTCAACATTCCGACTGTATTCAGAGAAGTCTTGCAATTTTAAACTAGTTTCTATGTGCCTCACTATCCAGTCAGGGTAATAAACTGTAAGCACCGTCAAAAATTGTTCTGTCCAAAGCTCTCTCTAGTTGAATTTCTCACTAATTTAGCACGGATGTTGAGAGTCAATCTGACCTTAAATTTAAATTTAAATTTTTCTTTGTTGGTGTTGCCGATGATCATCTTTATTCCTAATTTATCATGCCATGATAAAAAAAAAAAACAACAATTAAGTACGCACTGAATATTATGGCTTTGTGTTAATTTAGATTTATGATATTTGTCATCAATGGGGCAATTTGAAAAGTCTTTAACTCGCAGATGGCATATTATTATCATAAATTTTCAAAAGAAACTGGTTAAAAAAAATCGCTTTAAAGGAAAAAATTTATCATAATTTTGTCGCCAATTTCAGAAATGAATCTTTTATAAATGACGACTATAGAAGGTAACAAATTAGGTCATCGCCCTTTGATAACACAAAGGCTTGAAACCAATTTTATAATGTTATTGGATGGTTCTCAGAAAAATATATTTGACAAGTCAGAGGGGTTTGTCGAATGAATATTTAGTGACAGCCAAGATAAGAATAGGTAATGTTGCCATCAAAAGAAAATACTGAGGTATATCAATACCAAGAGCATTGGACAGAAATAAAAGATAGTGAGCCACTTGATATTGATTTCTGTTGATAGGAATCACTATTTATTCATATATTTTCTCCTTTATTCTGGGCTCATCCCAGGACAGGATTGTTCATCAGTGAGTAAGTATATAAGATTCAGTTAACCTGGTGTTTTGCGGACAATCTTTTTTTTTTCTTTCAGTTTCTATTGCTCTTTAGGCAGTATTTTCTAACGGTCTTTGTTGAACATGGCATAACCAGCTCGTTTGAACAGTCTGAAGTAGTACCTTATCGCGATGCTAGTAAGCATCCTGCAGTCTTTTATACTGTAGGAAAGAAGCTCACTTCTAAGAGACCTCAGGACGTTGGTTTGGTTGTTGCACTTGGTGGCAAATCGTAACATTTTCATTTTTGTTGCTAAAATTTTGCTTCTAACTGTCTCATACATCGTCCACTCAACATTTGGGATATGTATTGTATGTTAAAGCTGAACTAATGACTGTCATGCACTATCAACCTTAAGCGGAGATTGTGATTTTTTTTTTTCGTACTCTAGCACAAATTCTATTTCGATTTATGTGAGACGTTGCTAAGAAAAATATTGTCAATTTACTCTTTATTTACTTCTATTTCAGAAGCCTTCTGCTCATCAAATTTTCACCATGTTATAAAGTGAAAACGAACAACAAGATACCGTTCATCTGAATCGCAATTGAACGATTTGTTTTTGGGCTTTAAATATTGTGCCAAAAGAAGTGCTTTCTTGTCATTTTGCAACAATTTACATCAAATTAAAGCACAAATTTGCAATTCTATTACTTAACCGTATACATTTCCACACATGTTTGCATCTCTCATACAAACCAGGGAGCCAAAAATCACAACAAAAGTCATTATGCCAATAAGGCAATCACAAAAAAAAACCTATGCTTTACGTAATTTGTATTTTTTCATAGGGTCCTTCCAACTCTCTTAACAGATCTTTATACTCAATTCAAATGAACTGCGTGATTTTTACGACTTCCAAAACGGTTAACATAAAGGTACACAACCCAGAAACCTTTTCTCTACGAATTGTCACTATAACCACAATGCCTATCTCCAACCAGGCGTACGAATAAGCCACCCCATCAATTACGACATTCACCATAAATCAACTTTAATAGACTCTCTGTTAAATTTATCATATCAGAGGAGTCGGTCCCGAAAAGACATCCAAACTGACATAAGACAGATAAAAAGCTGGAGCCCAGCTGTAAGGGTTCCCAAAGAGCATCATATAAATTTTCCACATCTCCGAAAAATTAAGGTAACATCAGACGAGTCCGATGACCGCCGGGAGCGGTAAAGGAACTGGGACTGTGAATGGAAATATGTTCTATTGAAGCAGGAAGCAAACACCAATACAATGTGGAAGGTCCTAAAATGCGGGACAATAAAAAAAAAAAAAAAAAACGAAGGTTTAATTGTTGCGGTTAGTTGAGTGCGATTTTCGGATGATATACTGCCAGTTGTGAAAGATGAGAGTTTTCATTGTTATTCTTGGCTATTTCGGTCACTATTGTGTGCGTACCCCCTCAAAAAAAAAAGAAAAAAAAGTCCATGATGTCATTCCCTTTTTCATTTTTGTGCGGTTCCGTTTCCTCCTTGCCAAAGAATAATGACCACAAACAGACGGTCCGGTTGGTGAACATAAATTATGCTTGAGGTAGAATGCCGTGGATAAATCATAAAACTGACCCTTATTCCTTATGTAGTAGTTAGGTCAGTTGTGCCCTATGTGATGCTGTCAGATAAAATAGGCAATCATGGATGTGATAACAAATGATGTTTTCCAAAGACTTAGCTGAGTCCGTTGGATTAGGCATTTAGGTTCCATATCTTTACGAAGTCACTCTCCTTCAGGATTATCAGTGTCAGCAGAGTTCATTGGCTAACTGGCCTTGGGGGTGTCCGGTAATGCTTAGAATTTTAATTGAATTCGATTTTGAGATACCAAAAGGATAATAGATATAATTCGGCCGTAAAATTAGACAAATTCTTTTACCAGACGCCAGGATAAATTTTTGTTAGCGCAATAATTGATATTTGGCTGATACAGGTGATGATTGATGGCATAAGTAGAATGTTAACGACAATTTATTACAGTCTCTGCCGATTTTCGAGGTTATGTATCATTAGAGATTTATTGTCAACTCTTCCGAGGGCAAACGAAGTCGTTAAAAAATGGTGATAGTCAGTACCCCTTAGGTGTCCATTTAACAAAAGGCCATCATTTAAGTCGTAGAACTCCTTTCTGACCATATGAAGATGGTGCTTGTGGTTGGCGGTTGCTCATAAAACATCTGTGCCTTTATTTTAATCGCAAGCGAAAAAATCTACTCCATCGAAAGACACGCGAAATCATGAGCCAGCAAATTCCCAGTACCAGGTACAGCGTACATGCCAGTTAATGCATTTTCTGAATAACAACCTGTTGGAAGGCGTCATATTTCACATGTGGAAAAACCACAGGAAGTGTCCGGTCGCTTTAGAATTAGATAGGACTATAAGTAGATGTAAGAAATTAAATTTGTTTCAGTTTGTTTTATTTGAGACAAATAAAGAACTTTTTTTTTTTTTTAAATAATTGCGTCGATTATTTTTTAACTGGCGCCCAAGCAGGGATCATTTCAAAAAGAAAAGTACGGTACATAGAACTTTTTTTTTTTTTTAAATAATTGCGTCGATTATTTTTTAACTGGCGCCCAAGCAGGGATCATTTCAAAAAGAAAAGTACGGTACATAATAAAACGAATAACTAGTGACATAACTTGTACATCGTCCTAAGAACGCGATAAAATTAGTAAAACGAGTAACTAGTGACACAACTTGTACATCGTCCTAAGAAAGCGATAATATCTAGTAAAAGAAACAAAAAAATTAATGTGCACATAGTGAACCGTCCCGAGAAAGCGATGTGTGATTAAAAGAATTTAATGTGCACAAGATAACACTAATCATCCTAAAAAAAACGGTGTATTTGAACAAATAAAACATTTACTAGTGCGCATACTTTTGCTTGAGTGAACTAAGAACCCATCAAGCAGTTCCATTTTTAAGAGTGATCAAGCCACCGCCGAATCATCGCGGGAAACAGCGAATAAAACGGGAATTACCTAATCATCGGAAGGAATTCTTACGAAACCCTAATTTTAGTTTTGTAAGTAAGACTTTATTATTTAAAATATTCAATGCAATTATTACAGAATACTATAAAACCTTTTATAAACTTTCTAAATAAAAAAATTAATAAATCCTTAAAAAAAAAAAAACATAAATACACAAAAATTTTAAGTAAACATATTGGGTCTATAACTTGCAGTTTGCTAAGAGATGGCGTAACTTGTGTTATTGTTATTTTCGTTCTATTGTTATTATTCCATTGGAACATGTGTTGGAAAGCTACTGTCATTGTACGTCATTTCAGTATATTTCATTTTTTACTCAAATATGTCGAACTTTGTGCCTGAAAAAGTGTTTTTGCGGGGAGTTCTTCTTCATTACTTTAATATGAAGAAAACTGCTGCCGAAAGTCATCGTATTTTGGTGGAAGTTTATGGCGAACATACGCTGGCTGAGCGAACGTGCCAAAAGTAGTTTGCACGATTTAAAAGTGGTGATTTTGGCTTGGAAGACGATGAACGTCCTGGGCAGCCAAAAAAGTTTGAAGATGAAGAACTGGAAGCATTACACTATGAAGATTGTTGCCAAAGACAAGAAGAGCTCGCAAAATCTTTGGGTGTCACTCAAACAGTAATTTCAAAACGTTTAAAGCAGCTGGATATATTCAAAAGCAAGGAAATTGAGTTCATCATGAACTCAAGCCGAGAGACGTCGAAAAGCGGTTTTGCATGTCCGAAATGCTGTTGGAACGCCACAAAAGGAAGTCATTTTTGCATCGGATTGTTACTGGTGATGAAGAATGGATCCATTACGACAACCCCAAGTGCAAAAAATTATATGTGAAACCCGGCCAACCAGCCAAATCAACGGCAAAGCCGAATATCCATGGCGCGAAGGTAATGCTCTGTATTTGGTGGGATCAGATGGGTGTGTTGTATTATGAGCTGCTCAAACCGGGTGAAACCATCAATGGACAACGGTACCGAACACAATTAATCCATTTGAAGAGAGCAGTAGCAGTTAGTTTACTGTGTTTTACGTATATTTTATCTCCAGGGTGATAGGTTTTTATTGTATTTTTTCTTTTGTTATGATAGTTAAGGTCTTTTTGTTGTTTTTCTTTTAGTTTCTCTACATTACTAAGGCGGGTTTTGTCATAATCTAATGGTCCAAAATTAACAGATCTGCCAAAAAATATTGTAGGTCTACCGGTTTTCGATTAGTGGTGAAGCGATAAGTATGATTTTACTCGTTGACTGATTTTTCCAAGAGTTCTTCGAATGAGAAATTATTATAATTTGCTTTGAGGCAGCGCATAATTTCGGATAATGTCGAATGGAACCTTTCCACTTGAACGTTTATTGCACTCCTATAATTAAGCGACTTTTCATTGTCAATGACAATATATTCGGGAACTACGAATTAAAAAATTATATCGCGAAGCAGGCGTCTAATATTTTCTGTGGCTTTAGATGTTATTAATTTTACAATTGCAAATTTAGTAAATTTATCGAGAGAAGTTAATACCAATTTTTTTTTGAGTTGAGAAAATGTCTACGTGTATCGTATGATCAGGATTGAAGTATGTTGGAGATTGAATTTTTATTTAATTTGGGATCGTTTGGATGGCTTTCATATTTTTTGCATTTTGCATATTCAACATAAATCAGTAATTGCTTTTATTTTCTTAATCATGCTAGGGAAATAGAATTTTTCGATGATTTGGTTTTTATTTTCATGTGGACCTCTATGTGCTCTGTTACGAGTTGTTATTGTTATTTCCGTTTGTTTGTTTTCTGTTTGGATATCTTCTATATATCTTTGGATGTATTTTATAGTTCAAAAAGTATACCTATTCTGGGGCTGTGAGATCATTTAAAACGTTAGGGTCTAGTAAATGTTTGAATATCCCTATAAGACTTTCTTTTGTGTAATTTTTTTTCTGTAATAAAACATATATCTGCGGAAATTTGGAAAAGGATGTTCAAATTTGTATTGACTGAGTTCGCCTAATGTGAAGATAATTTGATTTTTATATACATTTATGGGTGCTTCTACTGTAGGAATTAAGTTTTGTGCTGAACTGTCGTCGCTGTGAAGTGTGGAAGTAAGGGAATTGATGTTGTTTGGTAACAATTTGGTGTGCCGACATCTACTTAATGCTGTCATGTAATAATGTTGTCATATTAAGAAAGAGGGAAAATAAGAAAGAAGGGAGCCAAAAGGTAAAATGTCAAATAAAGATATATTTCTTAGTTGTAAGAGGAGGGGAGGTCACAATAACTTACATGGGCTGAAAAGTGCCGTTTGCCGTGCCGTCTTATAGTAAAACACAAACTTTTTGCAAAATTCAACTTTATATATCAATATAGTTGCCTTCGAGGGCGATGCAACTGTCTGCCAACAGTAAATAGTCGCTGTGGGCTAAATCTGGAGAATACTGTGGGTGGGGAAGCAATTCGTAGCCGAATTCATTCAAATTTGCCATCGCTTTCATCGACTTGTGACACGGTGCATTGTCTTGATGGAACAGCACTTTCTTTTTCTTCAAATGAGGCCGTTTGTCTGCGATTTCGTCCTTCAAACGCTCCAACAACGCAATGTAATAGTCGCTGTTGATAGTCTGCCCTTTTTGGAAATAGCCGATAGAAATTATTCCATGTGTATCCCAAAATACGGATGCTATAACCTTGCCAGCCGACAGTTGAGTTTTTGGTCGTTTTGGACGAGGTTCGTCGCCTGCTCGCCACTCAGCTGACTGCCGACTTGACTCTATTGTAAAGTGATGGAGCCAAGTTTCATCTATTCACACATACCGATGCAAAAATTCGGCTTTAAACACTCCTCTGAATCATCAACACGTTGTTGTTTTTGGTCGACTGTGAGCAACGCGGCACCCACTTTGAACAGAGCTTTCGCATGTCCAAATATTCGTGTATGATATATCCAGCACGCTCTTTCGATATCTTCAGAGCCTCAGCTTTCTCGATCAACTTCACTTTACGGTCATTCGTAATTTTTGTGGACTTTTTTGATGTTTTTATCTGAAACAGCCTCTTTTGGACGTTTACTGCGTGCATCATCTTCGGTGCTTGTATGACCACTTTTAAATTTTTCAATCCACTTGCGAATGGTTCGTTCGGCTGGTGCAGAGTCCGGGTAACACTTGTCAAACCATTTCAAAAAGCAATGATAAATCAACACACGAAAATGCTTTGAATCCATTTTTTTTCCACAATAACAAAAGTTGCTTCTTTCACAACGCTATATCTCGAGAACTAATCTTCCCACAGCTTTCAAATTTACACGCGTATCTTTTGAAGGTTGGTACTAACTGAAAATGGTATGGATTTGATTTAAGTGGTGCCCTCTCTTAGAAACGGCACGTATTATACATATGTGTGTAGGCGGTACATAGCAAGGTATACTAATCGACTAGGATGTGGTGTGGCTAAGTAATAGGGGAAGCTAATGAAAATTGTAACCAGGCTGAAATTGGATCTGGAAAAACTTAATGAAAATTCGGTGTTTTATTGTGAAATTTTGTTCAGTGATTAAGCATATTTCTGGCTCAATGGATACGTTAATAAACAAAATTGCCACATTTGGGCTGATGGGCAACCCAAAGAGTACTAAGAGCTATCATTACATCCATTAAAAACAACGGTATGGTGTGGTTTATGGGCTGGTGGAATCATTGGTCCATATTTCTTCAAAACTGAAGCAAATCACAATGTTACCGTAAATGGTAACCGTTATCTTGTCATGTTAACGGACTATGTGCTTCCTGAAATTCAAGCGTATGGTCTTGCTGAGCTCTGGTTTCAACAAGGCGGCTCTACGAGCCATACAGCGCGTGAAACAATGGACTTGTTGAGAAATTATTTTGGTAAGCTCTTAATTTCACATTTTGCTACGGTAAATTGACCACCTAGATCGTGCGATATCACAACTTTCGACTATTTTCTCTGGAGATATGTAAACTCTTAGGTTTTCAGAAATAAACCAAATACGATTGACGCTTTGAAAGCCAAAATTACTCGTGTTATACGCGAGATAACAGTCATTATGCTCGAACGACTCGTTCCCAAAGTTGGACCTTCCGAATGGACCACCTCAGAGTTAGTAGTGGCCAAAATTTACATAATATCATTTTTAAAAAGTAAACGCGATGAATTTTTTTTTTAACATATAATAAAAGTTTGAAATTCGCTTTCAGATTTATGTGTTTTATTTTACATTATAAATCCAACCTTACGATGAATCATCATATATTTGCTAGGTTTCTACAATATATTGGTCATCCTAGGAGTCGGTTACCAGAAATGGTCAATCCATTTAGGTTGTACAGTCGTTTCCCACAAACTTATAATGATGAATTCTAAGAGTGTCTTTAATAGGCATGCAAAATTAATATAAATCTTTTGACAGTTCCAAGTTATATAACTTGACATTGTTTAGAAATTAAGTTCCTATCACAATGTAGAGTATTTATGTTAAATTAACAGGATCAATATACCATAAATTGTGTCTTTTACTTCTCGAACAAATACCAAAATGACGTTTGAGGATCTCGCTACTGCACTAGTTAGAATAGAGAGCATTATGAACTCCCGAATCATCAAACCTCTATCATATGGTTCAAATGACTGCAAAGCCCTCTCGTCAGCTCATCTACTAATTGAGACCTTATTAAAGGCGAATTTTGAACCTGTAGACGACTTCAACATTAGCTTTTAAGAAGTGGAGGCGAATCGATGTACTCAAATGCATTTTTGGAAGTTTTGGTGTGCAGAATATTTCGTCTAAGGACAAAAATTTGGTCAACAGATAAGCCAAATCTGCAAGTCAATAACATAGCTTTAATCTACGAAGACAACTTTCCAACACGAAGATGGCTCATGGGAGAAGTCCTTTAAGTATTCTACGGAAAAGATGCAAAGGTCAGAGTTGCAGAAATTCGAACATCACGAGGAATACTGAACCGGCTTATTAGAAAGAAGCTTATGGATTGGGATGATTAGGGTCTTATATAATCTCGTTTTAAAAGCTCGAGTGAGGTTTTTACTACTCAATCAACTTTTCATTCTAATATAGTTCATCGCTGTAGATACTGTCAAATGCGGCTTTGAATTTGACATAGAAGTGATGTTTGTTGATTTGGAACTTCTGTTTTTTCCTCAAAATCTGCTGTATTAAAACAATCTGATGTATAATGAACTTTACTGACCTAAAACCGCACTGATATAGGATAGTCAGACTGTTTACGAAGAGTCTTATTCGTTCACGTGATATGGCAGGCACAATTTTTTATCGGGTATTGAGGAGACTTATTCCCCTATTTTTCCATTTTATTCAGTGAACTCAACATTTTCAACATGGTAAAGTACACTAACGAGCAACGTCTGCAAATTATAAAAATTTTCTACAGATATTCGGAGTCGCAAAATCATATTCAGTGACGAAGCTCATTTTTGGTTCAATGGGTTCATCAATAAGCAAAATATGCGTTATTGGTCGGATGAAAACCCACATGTGCTTCATGAATCACTACTTCATCCACAAAAAATAACTGTTTGGTGCGGTTTGCATGCCGGCGACGTTATTGGGCCATATTTTTTCGTCGAAAATAACGATCGTCACGTTACTGACCCTAGCCCTTCGGGTTAGGGGTTAGAATATACCCGAGGTAAGGCATGCCTGTCGTAAGAGGCGACTAAAATCCGCTGGGCCGAATTAAGGTGTTAAGCGACCCGTGTCAGAATCAACCAGGTTGGGGGCCAAGTATAAAGATAGCTCAATCTCTAACGGAGCATCCGGATACTTGGCGATCTCCGGAACAGCCAGCCTTATCTGCCTTATGCGGATCTCTGGACAGACGGACTACCCTTTCTCCGCTACTCATGGGAACTAAAATGAGTTCAAATAATCTTCTAAATAATACAAATATAAACCAGGGCCCCTTTAAAAAATGCTCAAGGGTCTCGAGATCTCCAGCAAGCGGATAGCTAGGAAAGCAAAGACCAAACACAGTCGGTAGCTCAAGGTAATGGCATTTCACCGAATAAGCTACAAAATCTCGAAAGCGAAAATTCTGATCTCCGCGCCAGACTCCAAAATATGGAATTGCTCTGTGCAGAACTAAAACAGCAACTAGATGCCATTAAGCCGCAATCTAAATCTGAGCCTGATTGCTCGCTGCTTGACCGCCCCAAAAACTCGAGTTTTCACACGGACGAAGAAGAGCTAGTCCGCGAAACGGACTGGACAAAGCTAAGTAAGAAGCGCAAAGCTACTACCATTCCAAAACAAAGTTCTTCGAGGCGTTGTTAATGCGCCGTGGTACATTAGAAACGATGATATCCACAGAGACTTAGGAGTCGAAAACGTTCAGAACGTAAATAAAATGTTTGCGTGAAAACATAATAACCGATTACAAGGTCATACGAATATTTCTGTTCAACAGATCCTCGACGAGACAAATTTATTGCGCTGTCTGAAAAGGACTAAGCCTCTCGATCTAGCGATTAGCAGCGCGTAATTTTTCTAAAGTACACAGGAATTTTCAATGGAAAATTGCCTGCAGGATATTATAAAAACAAAACAAAATGCGATAGAAGAACTGCTTGTTGAGTGTGAACTCAGTCGTGGTTTGCATAAGGGAGGTGTTTTCTAGTGAGTAAGAGTCTCACACTACTATAGGCTTCGAGCCTATAGTGTCTATGAAGATTTCTCACCTATATTTCTATGAAATGAATGCTTTCACTCGTCTCATAAAAATTCGAATAACGGAATACAGAATACAGAATACAGGAATATTCCTTATGGAACAATAAATTAAGATCACTTGGCTCGAACTCTACCTTTCTAGAATGTAGCCAAAATATTACGCAAGAAAAATCATTATTGCTCTAACTTTGAAGTAAATGGGTCATTAGTATCAACTTCTAAAGACAAAGCGGAAGTTTTAGCAACTACTTTCCTTAAAAATCACACTTTGGCAAATAATTGCCTCTTGAATCTGAGGTTGAAAATGAGATAAATTTACTACTGTAGATGATATAGAATTCATTATTTCGGAAATGGTATAAATTGCATAAGTAATCAGGTAATAAAACAGTTGCCAACTAGTGCAATAATAGACTTTCATAATCAATGCCTGCCCAAAAATGTTATATTTCTCTACTTAATGGAAGAAAGCCAAGGATGTACCCCTTTTAAAACATGGGAAAAATCCGTCTCAACTAGTAAATCACAGACCTATTAGCCTTTTCAATGGCTTTAGCAAAATTCTTGAAAAAGTTATAAAAATGAAAATTGATGCGTTTTTAAGTGCTAATAACATTTTACCTTCTGAACAGTTTCAATTTAGAAGCAATCACAGTACTTCAGTACAGTACACAGTACCTCCTTGACATTGAAGAGGCTTCTGAATCAGTTTGGCACAATGGCTTAATATACAAACTGATTGAAAGCAATTTTCCAAAATATCTTATAAAAATGCTACAAAACTTTTTGTTCAATCGAACTTTTAATGTTTATATCAGTGGAATATTTTCTTCAACAAAATCTGTATCATCCGGGGTACCACAAGGTTCAGTTTTGGCCCCAGTTCTTTTTAATATTTTCCTTACTTATATGCTTAGTGTTCCCAACTTTCTAAAATGCTATAATTATTTATTTTTTAATAAATTTTATCATGCCAAAGCAAAAAATGTTGGAAAATACATCAATTTTCAAATTGTATCCAACGGATTTGCATCCGGAGAATTTGCAGTCCGTTATGTCCAAGAAATTAAGTGTGGAACATTGTTTTTTAACCAATCTTGGTTGACGCGTGCTTTGTGAGACGGTGCCGAGTCTTGTTGAAATGTCCACGGTCTTTGACCGAAATGATTGTTTGCCCAAGTTTTCAATACTGCCTCTAAGACAGTTTTACGGTATGCGATCGCATTAATTTTGACGCCAAGGTTCAAAAATACGACCGGAGAGCGACCATCGGCAGTTATGGCGGCCCAAACCATCACCATCGGTGCTGCCTGCTTTCTGGTGGCCGTCCGAAGGTGTTAATTTTCGAAGGACCTCTCTGACAAGTAAACACGGTCACTTTGTTTGTTGACATATTACTCGATAACAAATGTCGACTCATCGGAAAAAACCAAATTCGGCAACTCACCACTTTCGTGCAAGCGTAGCAACTCCTTCGCTCTTCGTCTCTAAGTTTTTTCTGTTGCGGTGTAAGATCGTGTGCTTTTTGGAATTTCAATGGCTTGAGCCAAAGCTCATTTTTCAGTATGTGTTGCATCCGTTGCATTTTTCTTCCACTTCGACGCGGATTTCACTTTCCGAACCATTTCTGCCAATGCTGCTGTTTTTTTATGACCACCTTCTTGGCATTTTGCAACGCTGCCAGGATCACGGTAACGAGCTATGGTTCAAGACACAAAATTATCTGTCATGTGTCAAAATTTGAGATCACTGTCATGAACGGTTTGGAAATTATAGCAGTCTGAAGTTGGTTGCACTTCAAGTTAAGCAGGGTGTATATGCAGACGATTTGGCTTTATACTCTTCTCATGAACTCGGCTCCGTAATAGAAAATGCTCTTCAAGTCGGAATTCAAACTTTTTCGGAATACTACAAGCTCTGGAAAATGAAAACTAATGCTGACAAGTGCACATCTATCTTCCTCACGAGAAGAAGATCAAGTTCCTTCTTTACTTCTGGAAACCTTTACCTTGACAACACTAGCATACCCTGGGTCGGTTCTGTTAAGTACCTAGGTGTGTACTTAGACCACAAATTAACCTCCGGGTATCCCATATGCGAAACTTTGTCCAAGATTGACATCCTCATAAAAATGCTTTACCCTCTTATAAATCGCAAATCACTCCTTAACAAAAAAACAAAATAATAATTTTTAAGGTTATTTTCCAAGCACTGACGCTTTATGGCTCTCCAGTATGGGGTAATTGTGCGAAAACTCATATCAAGCGGCTTCAAGTTGCACAAAACAGGGTGTTAAAAATGATGCTTAACCTACCGCGAGATTTCCCAATTCAGGTGTTATTCAGATTGGTAGAAGAATCGAAATTCTTAATTAAAAGTTTATGTCCAGATGTATTAATGTTGATAATCAATTTATTAGAGATTTACAGCTGTTATAACTTCTTCTTCTTCTTGAGAATTGAAGTTTATTTTCTGTTATTTTTATTTCTACATTTGACTTCATATTTTCTCTTATGCATCTGTGATATTTGGATTTTTTAATCCGTTTGTTGTTGTTTTTTTTTTTTTTTGTATAAACGGAGGTTTTTTTTCCATAGTTTTCCTTCAATTGTGCTTTAAAAATATCATTTTTTATATTTTTTGTAATTTAACCCATTCAAGGTAGATATTATGTGCTTTATTTCATTGGATTGTAAGTGGACTTTGGGAAGACTGCGTGTTTACCTTACTTTGAAACAGTTAGTGGTCCGTCTGAGGACCAAACATAATAAACTGCTGTCACTACTTCGAGAATATTGGTATTACCCGAATTCATCACTTTTTAGGAGCACTTTTTTATAGTCATTCATTCGAATGCCTTATTTTTGAGAAGCACCCCTCCTTTTATAGGATTTTCGAATAACGACTTAACAACTTTTTTTTTTTAAATAAAAGGTAAACCATTGGAGATATTTTAAAAACTTTATTATTGGCTTGGAGTACAATCAAAACATTTATGAATGGAACTCGACTTCGTTCATATAGCCACCGCGGGTACGTTTGCAGCGGTCGAATCGTTGGACCCAATTTTCAACGATTCGGCCACACATTTAGACCAAAACGGCCGCTATTTCGCGTTCAATGTTGGCTCTGAGCTCTTCCAACGTTAGCATAAACCGATGACTTAACGTAGCCCCACAGAAAATAGTCAAGCGGCGATAAATCGCACGAACGAGGTGGCTAATCGACTGACCCATGTCTTGAGATAACACGCTCACCATATTTACTCTTCAATAAATCGATTGTAGCGTGTGTTGTGTGGCTTATGGCACCATCCTGTTGAAACCACATGTCGTCCAAGTCTATATCTTCCAATTCGGGCTAAAAATAATCGGTGATCATGGCGTGGTAACGCTGACAATTCACAATAACGTGACGATCGTTATCGTCGACGAAAATATATGGCCCAATAACGCCGCCGGCATACAAACCGCACCCAACAGTTATTTTTTGTAGATGAAGTGGTGATTCAAGAAGCACATGTGGGTTTTCACCCGACCAATAACGCATATTTTGCTTATTGACGAACCCATTGAGCCAAAAATGAGCTTCGTCACTGAAGATGATTTTGCGATGAAATTCATCATCTTGGCGCATCTTCTCTAGAACCCAATCGGAGAACGTACGTCGTTTCAAATAGCCCATCGGCTTCAATTCTTGAGTCAGCTTGATCTTGTATGGGTGTAAACCAAGATCCTTATGCAAAATACGCCATAATGATGTCTGAGCGATGCCCAATTCTTGAGAACGCCGTGGAATTGACTAATTTGGATCGTTTGCTACGGACGTCTGAACGGCAGCGATATTTTCGACACTTCGACCAACCCATTGTCTCAGTGACACCGCAACATCACACAACGAATAAGTGGACTCAAATTTTTGCACTAAATTTGTTATTGCCTGTCTACTAGGACGAGAATTACGATCGAAAATTGGAGTTTACGCTCTTAAAGTTGCAGTCACCGACTCCGAATATCTGTAGAATTTTTTTTATAATTTGCAGACATTGCTCGTTACTGAATAAATTGACAGTGACAGTTTGATGATTAGTGAAAGAGTGCGTTCACAAATTAAATTCAAAGTTGTCAAGTCCCTATTGGAGGAAAACCCTATAGTTTTCCTTCAATTTTACTTTAAAATATCATGCTTTATATTCTTAATTAAAAATAAATGTATTTCCAGAAGTAAGGTTCTATATAACCGTATCTCTGTGCAAGCTAGAACAATAACACTATTATTGTTGAAAAACTGTTATTCTATGAAAGATATAAAATATTGTATAAAAATACTTACCACCAGAATGAGACATTATAATAATCTGCCAAAATATAATCTTTTCACTCCAAGAATGTTTTCCTTTATGAACTTCATTCTTGTCTATACAATAAGTAGGAATCATAAATTTACTGTTAACATAGTTCTCTGAGAAATTTCCTTCACTCAATATAATTTTGGCGCGTAGAAAAAAGTGTTGTCATATGGTAACAAGATACTGAAAGGGTTAAGAAAGATTATTATTGGGTATATAACTATTTTTGTGCGGTTTTTTTTCCAAAATTTGAACGTTTATTTAAGAAAAACGTGTACAATAGTATTATTCAAAGTATTGCCCATCTGAAGCTATGACTTTCTCCCATCTTTCTGACAATTTGTGGATCCCATCCTAAAAGAACTGCGCCGGCTTGGCTGCCAAGAATGAATCAAGCCAATTTTTGATATTCTGCTCTGATGTGAACCGTATTTCAGTGAGGGCGTTCTGCATCGACCGGAACAAATGGTAGTCAGAAAGGGGCAATAGGGGAATAGCAACGTGGGGCCAAGCGTTGTCATGATGGAAAATTATTGCCTCATGTCTGGTCGCATATTCCGGGTTTTTCGGCTACTGCTCTCTTCAAATGTTCGGTAGCGTTATCCATTGATGGTTTCACCCGGTTTTAGCAGCTCATAATACAGCACACCCATCTGATCCCACCAAATACAGAGTATTACCTTCGCGCCATGGATATTCGGCTTTGCCGTTGATTTGGCTGGTTGGCCGGGTTTTACATATGATTTTTTGCGCTTGGGGTTGTCGTAATGGATCCATTTTTCATCACCAGCAACAATCCGATGCAAAAATGTATTCCTTTTGTGGCGTTCCAGCAGCATTTCGGACATGCAAAACCTCCTTTCGACGTCTCTCGGCTTGAGTTCATGTGGAACCCAATTTGCTTGCTTTTGAAATGGCTGCTTGAGTGACACCCAAAGATTCTGCGATCTCTTCTTGTGTTTGGCAACAATCTTCATAGAATAATGCTTCCAGTTCTACACTTCAAACTTTTTTGGCTGCTCAGGACGTTCATCGTCTTCCAAGCCAAAATCATCACTTTTAAATCGTGCAAACCACTTTAAGCACGTTCGCTCAGCTAGCGCATGTTCACCATAAGCTTCCACCAAAATACGATGACTTTCGGCAGCAGTTTTCTTCATATTAAAGTAATGAAGAAGAACCCCCGCAAAAATACTTTTTCAGGCACAAAGTTCGACATATTTGAATGAAAAAAAATTATTGTTGCTTACGCTTCAAATGAATCACATATACTAAAATGATGTACAATGACAGTAGCTTTCCAACGCATGTTCCAATGGAATAATAACAATGGAATTATACAAGTTAGGCCATCTCTTAGAAAACCGCTAAGTTATAGACCCAATACGATTTTTTTAATTTAGCCCATTCAAGGTAGATATTATGTGTTTTAATTCATTGGATTGTAAGTGGACTTTGGGAAGACCTCGTGCTTACCTTACTTTGAAACAGTTAGTGGTCCGTCTGAGGACCAAACATAATAAACTGATGTCACTACTTCGAGAATGATCGTATTACCCGAATTTATAGTCCTTCATTCGAATGCCTTATTTTTGAGGAGCACCCCTCCTTTTATATAAGATATCCAAGAAAGTATCTAGCGGATGTGATGACGCGATTTTACTTGAGTTAAGTGATTGATAAGATTGACAAAACTTTATTACAAAATCATATTCTTTAAAAAAATTGTAAAAAAATTCTAAAAATCGAAGTTTGCGAAAAAAAAGTATTAATTTCAGTAATTAAGTTGTAAATTTTAAACTATAATTCTGAATGATATCTTTCAGCTAACAAAAGTTAATTTCATTTCAAATCCCTCCCTACATGTAACTTTTCACAGGTTAAGTTAACCTGGAATGCAAATAAAGACTACATGAGCATTTCATTTCCGATATTATCTAACAATCACTTAATTTAGCTCATTGAAACCCAATATTAATACAACTTATACATCAATTTATCGACAAGAGTGAATTCCTGTGCAATGGCAACAACCGCTAAATGTGCTCAGTCGACCATTTATTGTTGTTTCAACGCGCGCTTCTATTCACAATGAAACCTTACACCCATTGACAAATAAAAAATCAATTTCCACCGCACAACTGGTATTTTTCATCCAATAAAACCCTCTTCTCCTCTTCTAAATTCCATTAAATCATCCATTCAAACCAATCGAATCGAGCCAGTGCCTCAAAGAGACCTTCTATTCAACAGAATTTAATTAACTTAAAATTCTCTCCCCCTAAAATCCCTAAAAACACTAACCGCTCACCAACCTAACCCCCTAAGCTAAACGTATTCCTTAATCAAAATTCGATTCTGTGAAGCCCTGTAATCGGCTACATTAATAACGTGCATGGCCAAAATTCGACGGCTTAAAACGTAAACAAAAATTTCTTTTCAATACAAAAAAAAAAAACAAAAAATAGGGAAAAAAACAAAATTTAAATACACGCAAAGGTTGGGATATATTTTTTTTTCCAAACCACCTTCAGCAAGTCATCGCTTATTTTTAGAGCAGTTAATAAAATTCTTATAAATATCCCGCAAATTACTTTAGTTTTTTCAAGGTGAATTAGGGGACAATGGTTGCCAGGGAGAAGATAAAGAAATCGTGGGGATATACTAACACTAACACATGCCAGAAAACAAAAATTTCTAGCTTCACGCTGGAAACCCCGGACTTTTATCGGTCCTTGGCAACAGACTGATGAGAATCAAAAAGAGGGCAAAGATTAATTTTTCGTTATTGCTTTTTCCAATTTATTGACATTCACCACTTGGATAATTAATTGACAGGGGAAGTGTGACCAGATGAGTGTAATTGTGATAATTATTCACATCAATCAGATTCAAGGCCAAGTGCCATACATTTTCAAAAATGTGTCAGACCTTTGCAGATTAAAATTTAAGATTTTCGCTAAAAGAAACGAAAATCAGATTTTTGCAAAAATTCAAGAACTTTGTTGAACATAGTCTCAACCACGGTCGAGAAACAAACGTAAGAAACGCTGAACATTCTGAACAATTTGACCAACTCAAGTACTGTTGCAGGGAATTTATTGGACTAACTGTTTAGAATGAGCCGTTTCCTAGTTTCAGTTACTTTGACAAAATCGAAGCTGATCACGACATAAGCGAACGATGAATAGGTAAATACCCGAGATCTCCACAAAGTGATTATCACTCTGCTATTTAAAAATCGCGGTGAATGAATAATGATGGTATATAGGGTGATTCATCGTAAAGTTAGATTTATAATGTAAAATAAAATACATAAATTTGAAAAGAAAATTAAAATTTTTATTATTGTTTCAAAGAACAATTCATGGCACTTTTTTCTTAAAAATGATATTAGGTAAATGTTTGCCACGACTACGTCTGAGGTGGTCCATTCGGAAGGTCCAATTTTGGGCGACTCGTTCGAGCATAGCAACTGGTATCTCGCGGATAGCACGAGTAATGTTGGCTTCGAAAGCATCAATCGCAGCTGGCTTATTTCTGAAGATCTAAGACTTTACATATTCCTAGAGAAAATAGTCCAAAGGTGTGATATCTCACGATCTAGGCGGCTAAAACGTGAAATTAAATGCTTAACAAAATGATTTGTTAACAGGTCCATTGTTTCATGCGCTGTATAGTTTGTAGCGCCGTATTGTTGAAACTAGAGCTCACTGAGACCATGTGCTTGAATTCCAGGAAGCACATCGTCCGTTAACATGGCGCGATAAGGGTTACCATTGACGGTAACATTCTGATTTGCTTCATTTTTGAAGAAATATGGACCAAAGATTCCATCAGCCCATAAACAACATCATACCGTTGTTTCTAATAGATGTAATGATAGCTTTTGGTACTCTTCGGGTTGCTCATCAGAAATGGGCTTCATCACTGAACAAAATTTTACTATAACACACCGGATTTTCATTGAGCTTTTCCAGAGCCCATTCACTGACGCAAATTCAAGTCGCTTGGCTTCAATTATTACACAAGTTGAATTTTATACGCTTATAGGTCGAGATCCTCACGTTAAATTCGCCAAGTTGTCGAATACGCCAAGCCAAGCTGCTAAGAACGACGTCGAATCGATTCGTCAGGTTCTTTGCGTACACTCTCAGCTATAGCTGCTAAAGTCACTTCACTACGTGCTGGATGTGGTCTAACCGGTCGGGTATCATCCACTTATGTAAACTGGGACTCAAATTTGTGAATGGTATAGGCAATAGTAGTTTCAGTAGGTCGATTATGTGCACCGTAAGTTCCTGGATTCGTACAAAAAAAAAAACATTTCTCACTGAACGATGAATTTCGTAATACAGCTGAACAATTTGGAGACGCTATTTTGGTATGAGTCTTTCCATGAGGACTTGCCAAGCGTTATCTGTCAAAAAAAACCTATTGGAAATCAAACCTCACGATGTATCAACCTATATAGAGAACACACAACATACAATATATACAATATATACTATGACGATATAAATCCGCAACAGGATACAAATTATAAATTACCTACATAAGGTGATTGTATTGCAGTCACAGTTGGTACTGAAAATCTACAAGAATTATATAATACATATCTGCAACAAGTCAGTCTGCTATGAAGAATAAACCTGTACTTCTTAGAACCGGTAATAAACCAACACACGTCCGCAGCCAGCTCTATTCTTTGCTGGTTGCGTCCAAATTCGCACTCCATGTTGGTTATGGTCTAGGTCACCTGTACGAGCTACCTCAAGTAAGATCCCTTCTGCTTCCAATGCAGAAACGCTTTTCTTACAAAACGACCAATGGATCAATAAAGTTCTTAAAACGTGATTGCAGATGCCAAGAATTTAATCCGAAGATCCTTAAGGCTAAAATCCTTGACTGCAACTAAGCTGTGATGTTTTATCCGAGTCGTCGATCTTGAGCATTTTTTTGATGCCAGACCCACTATTGTCGCTTCTGCCTCACAAACAGCTCAAATAAAACTTTCCGTTGAAGCAATTACATGACAGTGAGTCGCTTTGACAGAAGTCTTCTTCGACATCAAATGTATCGCTGAAATCATTACTAATTCCTAAGAAAGAGCGAGCGAGCGTAATACGGCGAAGAATAATTTATAGTATAAGCAATTTTTTTTTAAAGAACTTAACCTCAAGTGGTATTACTACATTTAAAATTCCTGAACACGTGTTAAATGGGCCACCGTGCTTCCATCTGATCATATCTTAGGGATGTGTTAGTCCCTAAGAGAAAGTGGACACAAAGAGAAAGAAAGATGTTTGGGCTCAGGGGCTATTTCCGTCCATGGGTGCCATCCAACATTTATTAGTGTAAATTGACTTGGTTCTGTTTTTATGCAACAATAAATCTCACGAGATTTTAGTTGCCTTAAAAAAAATTTTGCGGTCACGGCTGCCAATCAAGGCATTGAGGCTAGATGGACGGAATTTTTGAGCATCATCGTCAAAGTTGAAATTTTCTATTGTTATCGTTTCGCGTCATAGCGGAACGTTCGTCGTCATCATTTAATAGTCTGTAGTAGTGATTCTTCCATATCTTCAGTACTGAGTCCGACCTAGGTACCAATAGGTTCCCTAATCGTCCTTTGAAGCTTTCGTTTATACTTTCTTTGCATTGGTTCATGTTCTTTTACCTTCTGGTTAAATTTCCGAAAATCTTTCCGGCAATAATATCGATTTCTACTATATCGCGAATCTCATGTTAATTTTTGTTTCTTCACAGAAGCCCGTACTTGTATTTTCTTTTTTCTCCGCTAATTTTGCAAGCTAGAGCCCTCTCTGTTGGCGTGTTGGCAGTTTGGCAGTTTACTTTGAATAATATTATTGTACATGTTTTTCTTAAATAAACGTTTAAATTTTGAAAAAAAAAACCGCACGAATTAAATTACATACTCAATATAATGAAGAAAAATTATTGGTAGAGATTTTCTTATTTAAGAATTGTGCCGGAAACAAGAAAACTTCGTCATATTTCATCTTTTTCACAAGGAGTAATTAAAGGAAAATATATATTTTTTTTAGTTTTTAAGGCCTTGAGATACAAAGTCCCCAGTGTGACTTTTTTTTTAAATGAAAATAATTATTACAGAATATTTAGCCGCCTATAAAACATTATTTTGGCCAAACCCATAGAGATCCTAACTTGAAATTTGAGAGACAAATCTCTTTATAATACAATATATAGAAAATATATAAAAAAAAAAACAAAATACCATTTTTCGAGTTTTTCAAGGATATATGTAAAAAGGATATTCCGGAATATCCTTCGTCCTCGAAAATAAAAATTATTCCAAACCTTTGAAAATTCACCTTTTCCTGAATTCAACAAGGTATATTTTATCAAATTCTGATGAGCAGAGCCAAAGTTATGATTTTTTTAAATATAAAAGAGAGCATAAATTTTGATTTTTTGCCAGTTTTTGAAGTCCCGTTACATGCAATCTATATCGAGTTCTGCAAAACTTTTTTTTGCCTTATGATTCGTACCACTCCAATGAGTAGTTCTATTACTTTTTAGCCAAATCGGAGGGACGTCGTTTAGAACGTCGGTCGATCCTTCATGGAATGTCCCATTTAACATTTCATTGCCGTTTTCAAATAGCATAAGTGGTCAACAATATTATTCTTCATATCCGCAGTTTTGGCTTTTTTATGGTTATTATATATGTACATGTACATGTATGTACCTTTAACTTTTTCTACATTGCCAGCTCCTCTATATAACATGCCGAATGAGGTTATGAGTGCTGAGATTGATCCAATCTGAATTTCTCTGCCTCCGGGATTTTCAGGCTAGGACTTTGACTACATCGATGTTACCCCAGAAAAGGAATAATCAGGTTAGACGTAGACAATACAGTTGTTTCCATTTGCAGGGTTTTTACCCTGATTCTTTAGACTACCTCGACTAGCGTTTGCAATTTTAACTTGCATATTTTGCATTGTGCTGCCACGTGGATCTATTATCCCCTTACTCATGGAACTAATTTGAGCTAATGATGAAATGCAGATGAGTTTTAACGTCTATGTTCTTTAGATCGTTGAAGTCATTGTAGAAGAAAGGTCCTAAGTGCAGTTTTCCTTCTCAGGGAGAGAACTGGATATGTACAGTGAAGGTGGAAGATTTTCTCATTTTCCTCCTAATCCATGTAGCTTCTATAGAAATCGTTTGTAAAGGCGCCTAGACTTTTTGCATTCTTGCCTATTAAGCATTGTCTAGTGATGACATATATGATGATGCTATGTTTCCTGTTTAGAAGAGTCAGACTCTTTGAGCGATTCAGATCCAGCTTTGGCCAGATCGGATTAGTCGCTGGGCATGCTAGTCCAACAGTCCACCTAAGGTCTGTTCTTTTATTAGCATCCAGCTTAAATAATTATTTGCACGTAGCGATTGGTACACCTATGCCACCTTTTTCTGGTAGAATAGGTAGAGTGGTTCCAATTTTGGTGAGTCTGTCGGCCCAACAATTCCCTGAAATGTCTCTGTTTCCCTGCACCCAACAAAGGTGAAAGTTGAACTGCTTTGTCATCTCCGTAAGGGATAATCGGCATTTAAGGGAGGTTTTAGAATTTAAAGAGACTAAGTCCAGAGACTTGATAGCGCCCTAACTATCCGAAAAAATGCGGATATCCTTTGCAGATATCACGTTTTTCTTCAGCCAGCACAGAGCCTTTTTATTCACCAAAATTTCCGCCTGAAACACGCTACAGTACTTTGGAAGACGGAAGAAAAGGCTTAGATTTAGCTTACCTGAGAAAACACCTCCAATAATCCACTATCGGTTTTAGATCCACCTGTGTAAAAGTGGATTGACTTTTCCTCCTTGAAAGTATCTTCCACCCAGAAAGATCTAGAGGGGAAGCTTACATGAAAGTTTTTTTCAAACCAAAGTTCAGGTATGGTGAAATCGACATTCTGTGTGAGGATTTCTTATAAATTAAGAATATTAGAGGGGTCAAATTAATTATTTGTCCACTGTGTAGTCGCTTAACATAGGTTAGTACCTTTCAGCCTTCCAGCTTCCAGTACCACCCTTTCTAGGTAATCACCAGGGAGAGGGCAAACATGATCGTGACCGTGATATACCGATGCCAGCCAGTAGCAGCCTTTGGCAGCCTCAAACCTGGCAAAAGTTAAGTCGGGGTCGCTGAGGCTAGGAAGAAAAAATGCATTAAGGCAACGTTTCACTAAAATACAAGTTCTAATCTTACCTTTGCCTCTTGTATTGAGTGGAGCATGCCAAGTTCATGAACCACGCCTTTTGCGATTTATGGTTCCTGGATTAAGATGAAGTCTTCTGCGTTTTTGGAAAGTCGCATAATAAGTGCGGCAGAAGCCTTTTCTGAGTGGTGGAGATTAATCTAGAGAAATCGTGTCACTGCTATAATTTACAAGAGTAGCATCCACCACGGTGTTGTTCGAGTTCTCCGATCCTGAACATGCGCCCAAGAGCTTATCTTCTTCCTCCGGTCATATGAGAAGAAGAGACCACCGGCTTAATTGTCGCCTCAGATAAATTGGAGTTGTCGCTGTCCATTTCTGGAAAGGATATCGAAGCTCCAAGATCAAAGACGGTATTAAGAGTTTCGGTTAAAGTAGGAGGAGGTGGCTTATCAAAGCCCAGCGAATCCTTTTTATAGAGCCTTAGGTGAATTGACCTGAAACCGAACCGAATCATGACTTTAGTCTGCACTAGGGATAAGGTATTCCTTATTGAACACAACCAACGCATATCTATATAGGCCCCTTAGATCTTCCAGTTTCGTGTTCCTTGTGATCGGAGGTGGTCCGGGGTTTTCCCACATGATGACCAAGAAGTTGCCTGAAAGCTTCAACTTGACCAACTTCCGTCGGTGTCGTTTCTGTCGGTTACCGTGATCGCTTAAAGACCTTAGAGATATGCTGTTGGATGGCTCAGGGACTTTGGTGTTAATAGTTGTGGGCATTTCGGGAACCGGTACTTTCCTCCAATTATCTCTGGTGTTTTGAGGAGTCTTTTAGCATTTTGGGAGCAGTGGAAGCAGTGGGAGCAGTAAGCTTCCATCTTTTAGGATGTTGTTAGTGAACTCAATCTTGCTCTTAATACGGTAAAGCATTTCCACGTCGTAAGTAGAGCGCCTTCGATGGAGTTTGCGGATGCGACAGATCCCCTGATCCTTTCTTAGGGGGAAGAGTTTTAGTAGCAGAGTCAAGTCCGTGGTCTGAAAAAATCTTCTTACTGCTAGAGGTGGAGAAGCCGATAGGATCATGGCTTCCCACAGTCTTATCACTCCTTGAAAATTTGGTTTTGCCTTTAGGTGATGGTGTACCGTGGCCTGTCACAGTCTTACCTCCATTCGATAATGCAGGAGTCTTGCCGGTAGTCAGTGAAGTCACCGTTCTACCGCTCGGTATTAAAAGTGTACCTGCCTCGAATTTTTCTTTTTGTGATTTTATCCATTAGAGATCCCATGGGTAGAAGAGAAAAGATGGTCGATCTGTATAGAGATCCGTTGTATACAGATAAGGCTGGCTAATCCGGAGTTTGCCAGGTATCAGAATACTCCGTTTCCGGCTAAGCTTTTTCTAGAAATGATGGGCAATCAGCCAGGATTATTATCGGCACGGATCGTATTGCACCTTGATCCAGCACACGGGGAAAATAATAGAATGGTTGATTGATGGTAAAAGGAAGGGGGGTGGTTGTGATTTATATTCGCCAACTATGAAGAGATTAATTCAAAAATTAAGGGAAACTGCCTCAATTAATGATCGTAGACACTCTGTACGTACTTCAACCGTACTTCAACAAATCATTAAAACACACAACAGAAAGATCAATTTGGCACCATTATCAAGAATTGTGAAATAAGTGCAATTGATTCCAGAATTTAAACTTACTTACCAGTCATAGCGAAGAGAGTTCGATGAATGGATTATGGGACAACAGCTAGTGGATGCTGATCTTTCAGACTTAATTTACTCCAGCGATCAGGCTTATTTTCATCTTGATGGCTTTGCTATCATTAAAAATCTATCTAAAAATCTACCCACATATCATCGAAACTTTCGACAAAAGAATGCATACTACCTCATAGATAGCCAAGCCGCTATCAAAGCTATTGACTCTATTGCCTTATTAACCCCAACTGGTACATGAGTGCCGGAACGGCGTTGCCCGCTTGGGCGAATGCTTTAAGGTCACATTGCTCTGGATCACATGGTTCCAGGGCACAATGGCATAAAAGGAAACGGGTGTGCAGATAAACCTGACCAGATTTAAGGACAAATCCTACCGGATGTATCCGCCTTACGACAAAAGTAGATTAAAAGACCTACTAAACAGAACTTGCCCAGATATCGCCAGCATAACGGCGATAATCACATACACCATGCATGAGTGTATACTTCTCGGAACTTAATCGGAAAATTAAAAATACAAATTTATTCATCTAAATATATGCTGTCTATACTGTCCCTTTCAAAGTAATCCCCATCGACTGCAATACACGTACGTCAGTGCTTGATCCAATCCTCATAACATTTTTTATATTCGGTTTTCGGTATGTACATCAGTGCTTCCTGCGATTTTTCCATTACTTCCTCTCAGCAGCTTAAACTCGTTCCCCGTAGTGGTTTTTTAACTCGATTGAACAGAAAGAAGTCACAGGGAGCCAAATCAGGTGTTGTTGCATTTTTCGTCAAAAAATTACAAATAATGGTGGCACTGTGCGACGGTGCATTATCATGCCCACAATTCTGGTCTATTTCCACACATTGCTTCACGTAAACGTTTCTTAACACCCAAATAATAATCTTTGTTTACTGTCTGGCCTTCTGGTAAAAGTTTATGATGCACTACACCGTTGTAATCCATGAAAACCGTGAGCATTGCCATCTTTTTTGACTTAAAAAGACGTGGTTATTTTGGTGGACGCCATTCACTTGCTTGATGTCTGGATTGTGTGTCGTACTCATAAACCCACATCTCGTCTCCAGTAATGATCCCTTTGAGATATGTGGGTTCGGATTCAGCCTCGCAAATCTTCTCTTATGCGACGTCAGCAAGGTCTCTTTTTTGCATGAAATTGATGTCTTTTGACACCAACTTTGCTGCTACACGACGGAAAGCCAAATCATTTTCCAAAATGTCTTGGACGCATCCATAGGCAATTTTCAAGTCCTCCGCTATCTCTCTGATGATTAAGTTGCGGTTATTGACCAACATTTCTTTTACTTCATCAATGGTTTCGTCGGTTTCCGATGTCGATGGTCTGCCACTACGTTCATCATATTCGATTTGCATACGACCACTTTTGAACCGCTAGTGCCACTAATAAACGACCGTTTTCTTTGGAGAATCGTTGCCGAAACACTTTTCCAGTATTTCCAACGTGCTCACCATTAAATCCGTTTTTTACGCAAAATTTAATACAAGTTCGTTGTTGCAAATTTAAAACCATTTCTAAAATTGTAAAAAAATGCCAACACACACAGAAAAAGATGTACTTTTGGCTACGTAACTACTGCAAATTTTAAGCTATGACGCTAAGATTTGGAGGGAATGTCAACAACAGATGTACCAACTAAACAAAAAAAACAGAACTCAAATCGGAACAATGGCAGCGCCACACGGCGGCTATTCCGTGCTATTCCATAAATTACCCCACAGAGTTTCAAATCGACAAAAAAATTACAATTATTAATTAAAACCTGTGTTTTCTTTAAAGGTTAACGTGGGATCCATTACTTATTACTCTGTCGTCGCACAGGCCCCTAGCAATGTAAAAATAGGTCTGGATGACAGCCAATTAGGCTGCTAGAGCAGACGGACTCTCTGTCGAACCATTTTAAAGATTGCGGGTTGGTTTGGTAAGTAGATTTACCTTCAAATATATCTGAAAATTATGCCCAATAAATAAAATCTCTGAATCTTTACTCTGATCCTTAAAAAAAAGCTATCATTCAGCCATATATTCACTGGTCCTCTCGCTGATGCCATAAATGCTGTTGAGTAAAGGATAGACAGAGTAGTGAGCTAGACAAAAATGAATTATGTGCTATATTCACGGACGGATACTCACGAACAATGGCTCAAGCTATAAGAAATTTATTTATACATATGTACGTTTGTATATATATTTGCTGTAGAAACTTACTTTCCCTACCCTAACTTCGCTGTAATCTTACCCCATAAGTCAAGCTATTGTGGTTATTTTTCTGTTTAAAGGGCTCAACGAATACACCTAATCCATGTTGCTAATTTGCTCAAGTTTGTGGAGAGATTTTGAAAAATACGTATTTGATAGCATTAACTCTAATTGGAATATCCCATCAATTCTGTGCTTATTACCGAGAAAGCAAACTAGCGATCACCGTTCCTTTGGAAAAAAAATGAAAATTTTCCTTATAGTCGGTGGAGTTACAACTTAGCAACTTTTAATTTATTAAAAGATTGTTTTGCCTAGGCTTTATGCTCTCACTTATTACAAATATTATTTCAAGGAAAACTATTCTAGCTAAAAGGAGTTTTTGCACCCATTCAAAGTATTCATTTATACGGAAATGTTTCTAAATTTGCAACTTCTACCCATCAAAACAAATGCCTGGAATTTTGATATGACCTTCATTCCAAAGTCCTCACAAAGCTCATACGCTATTTCCGTGTTAATTAATAAGTAATAGCATCATTTACTTTGCGATATCTTCAACTACTACTTCAACAAATTGCAGAATTTCATTTCTGATTTACAAAATCCTCTTACTGTGAAGCACTCTCTCAACAAGATACTTCTGTAGTACACGTATTGTAAAAATAACTTCTGATGAATGACTCTTGACCATGAAAAACATACAAATTCAAAATAGTTTCTGTTCAATTGCACCAACTGGGGCTAAGAGCTTTACGTAACCACAATCCAATTGCCACATAAATTCCGGCTAACCACAAAAATCCCTGCAGTCGCATTGATTCAACAGAATAACACAAAAACAAAAAAACAAAATCGAGGAAATCAGCGATTAAATTAAAAATTGGTTCGTTTCCAATTATATTTCAATTAGGGTAATGAAGGTTCTGAAGTGGAAAATTGGATCATTTTGGTAGCCGCAATCGGTTTTCTCTACTGCAGTACCATTTATTACGATTATCTCTTTTAGATTTACAGAACGAGGTCCTTTTCTAGTAGTACGGATACTTTGGTGTATGTTGGATACATATCTTTTCGTCACCACTTGGCAAGGCTCATTCGATCCGTTGGGGTTATGGCATATAAATGTTCACCAAATAGGTGAGGATTTTGTTTTAAAAATACACTGTACTAGGTGGAGTGAAAAGTAACCTCCTTGGGAATGAAAAAAAAAAATTTTTTTTTAAATGTTTTCTTATTTTTTTCCATATAGTCCTCTTTTAGTTTGATACCCTTATTCTAGCGATTTTCCAACTTCTTGATCCCGTCCGAAAAGTAATTTTCCGGAAGGTCTGCAAAATACTCCTCCGTGGCGTCGATGATTTCCTCGCGTGAGCTGAATTTTTTATTGATGAGCCATTTTTTGAGGTTATGGGAAAAGATAATAGTCCGAGGGAGCCAAATCGAGCGTGTACTGTGGATGCGACAGCAATTAGAGCCGTTGCATTGTCTTGCAGAAACAAATTTTTGTTCCCTTCATGTGAGACCGTTTTGCAGCGATTTTGGCCTTCAATCGCTCCAATAATGCACAGTAATAGTCACTAATGATGGTTTTTCCTTTTTCGAGGTAGTCCACGTAGAGTATGCCATGACAATCCCAAAAAAACCGACCCATCGAGCCTCCCTAGGCCGCTTCAGAGCATTCGTGCCGGCTTCAGTCCATTGCCGGCCACTCATTCTGTTCTCTGGTGTTCAACAGTTACCAATCGACGCCAAAAGTCGGCCCCATTTCTATTCAGCAAGCCCAAACACTCTTTTGAAGTGTTCTCACGTTCGTGTTTTTGGTCAGGAGTGAGTATGCGCGGCATCCAGCGGCAGGATAACTTTTTCATATGCAGAATATTGCCCAAAATATGGCGTGTGCGCTCAGTACTAATCTTTGTGGTATCTGCTAGCTCGCCCATCTTCACTTTCCAGTCAGCCGACACCATTTCAGGAATTTTTTTGACATTGTCCTCTTTAACCGCATCAGAGGGCCTGCCGCTGCGGACTTGATCGGTAGTGGAGTTGCGGTCACCACGAAACTCTCGAAACCAATATTTGACGGTGTAATCTGACAAAGCATTAGCCCCATAATATTTATCCAACTTTTCTTTAGTTTCTTTAGCCGTTTTGCCTCTCAAAAAATAATGTTTTATTAGAGAACGAAAATCGTTTCTGTCCATACTCAACATGATGCCAAATACGTCAACAACAATCAGCTGTCAAAACAAAACTAAAGACAGTATCGCACTGAAATTTAGCATGTCTGCCTAAATATGAACGGACTTCAAGGCACCATAACCTTTTTTGCAGTAGCAGCGCATTCTGGCGGTCAAGGAGGTTACTTTTTACTCCACCCAGTATTGTAGTTTATTTTGTGTGAACTTAACCAAAAGAAGTTCGAAGAAGGATCTCTTTCTTTGACAAAAGCACTGAATATTTCGACTATTCTATCGCTTACCCGAGATTTATATGAATGATAAATTAATATTAGCAGGAACTTTTCTTTGCATGCTTACCTTACCATAAATACAACACCAGTCGCGCATCTGTCTCTAAATAATCTGAAAAAGGTCATGGATAAGACAACATAAGATGAACTGATTCACTTTTTGAAGGCTACAAAAGGCTACAATGTCCATGTTGAGCGATAAATACTACGAACGATCTTTTTGAATCACAGCTAGAGCAACTAAACATGTCATCGTTATTCATATTTACAGAATAGCTGAAGACCAAGTTGTAGAGAGTGCGATAAATGGATACTACCATAGAGAGGTGGTACCATGTTTGTGGCTTCTCGCCATAAGCTCATCGGATCAAGGTGAGCCTGGACCTCAACTAATACGTGTCTTCACCTAGGAAAATCTCTCTTTAGCTGCCTTCAGTTCCGCACTGCTAGTTAGTTGAGGTCTCTTCTACTTGTGGAGCTCTAGCGTCCATTCGCTGAATATGACACATCGATCTAAGACGCCTGACCACACCGATGTCACTGTATAACTCGAACAGTATGTTAATACAAAAACTGCTGAAAATCACACACATTGCCTTTCCTTCGAAATGGCCAAGTGCCAAAGAGCGCGACTGAGATAATAATGATCTTGTATAAAGCCTGTTTGGCCGTACGCGAGAGAGCTATGTTAATTAACTGTAACAAAAGACTAAGGAAACAGCGATTGACAAGAACAACACTACTTCCGACTTCTGAGCTGATGTTTTTGCTGCTTGTAAGTGTGAAGTCAAGGTAAACGAACATCTTAATTAAATCAAAGTTTTAACTGTTAATGGCGACATTCTTGACAAGCCGTCGGTTGATGCACGTTTCTGTGACGATAGCAGTCAAACCTAATTTGGCTGCTTCTGCCTCAACAGTCACGAAAGATTCATTGATGAGTTGATGTGTTCGTCCAATCGTATCAATGTCATCCGTATACGTAATTGTACGGACTTAAAAAATCGTACTTTTTTAATTAACCTGTGGGTTTTGCACGATTCTATTTAGGGCGATTTGAAAAAGCCACATGACGGCGCATCTCATTCTCTTAAACCTAATTTGATATTAAAAGTCACGGTCATTTCATCACCAACTTAGACAGTGATGCTAATATTATAAGTAGACATGGAGTTGTATAGCTCGTCTTAATTCACGCTATAGTATGCGGCTTTGAATTCGACAAATATAGGGTCATATTATTGGGGGTGGCCGTGGTGTAGTGTAGTAGACTCCTCAAGTAGAGGGTCGCGGGTTCGAATCCCGTGCGAGGCAGTTCTTTGAAAAAAGTCTTTTTATAGAATTTGTATGAAGTTATATGTAAATCCCGTCTGCGTCAACTCTGTCATGAAGGCATAACACTGATGTTGGAGTGATTGCTGGCTGGACTAAATGTATGTAACAAACTAACAACTAGCACGTACTAAGACCCACCGGTTGAGGATGCACTGGTTCGAAAAATATCGAACCAAACACACCTGAGTTTCAAACTACTACACCAACCGCCCGCGCCCTGGAGAAAAGCCAGTAAAAGGGTATCCATACTCCCTCGGTTCGCGCGCGGTATTATATAAAAAAAAAGTCACCTCGGTTTTTTGTCACTAGATGGTGTTGGTGTCCATTTATCTGGAAAAAATAGTCTGATTGTGTCAAACTTAAACGTGTTTCAAAGGTGACATGTCAGGCAACATTTTTTGTGAAGACAGCTGTGTAATTCGTTGTTCGTGTTAAAAGGTATACTGATTTGAAATTGAGAGAAATACCAGAAGAGATACGCTTTGTGATGCTTTTTTTACTATAAAAAAGGGAAAGACACTGTAAAAACATGCCAAAAAATGTGTGCAATTTACGGTGAGGATGCTGTAAGTGAACGCCGGACCCAGGATTGGTTTGTTCGATTCCGTTCCGGAAATTTCGATGAAAAAGATGCACCTCGCACTGGTCGGCCTGTCACTGAAAAAGTCCATGAAATTTTGCAACTGATGGAGCAAGACCGGAACGGAAGCTGTCTGGAGATAGCGGAGGTACTATACATCAACCCTATGACAGTTTGGAATCATCTTAATAAAGCTCGATGTTTGGGTGCCACATGAATTAACGCAAAGAAATTTAATTGACCGAATAACCATCAGTGAAACGCTGCTGAAACGTAACGAAATGGATCCATTTTTGAAGATATTCATTGAGGGCGATGGAAAATGGATTAAATATGGGAACATCCAACGCAAGCGATCTTGGTCAAAGGCCGGGGATCGACCACAAACGACTTCAAAGTCTGGATTGACGGCAAACAAGGTTATGTTGAGTGCGTGGTGGGATTCGAATAGAATTGTCTATTATGAGCTGCTAGAACGTAGCGAAACGGTCAATACGACCCTCTAATGTGCACAACTTGACCGTTTGAATGAAGCTATCAAGAGAGAGCGACCAGAATTGGTCAACAGAAAGGGAGTTATCTTCCATCATAAAAATGCTAGGCCACACACACATACATCTTTGATGACCCGGAACAAATTGACGGAGCTTGGTTGGGAAGCTTTGATGCATCCAAGGCACAAGACATGGACTCCAAATACGTTGAAGTGGCTCTTAATGGAGATATGCACTATGTAGCCCAAATTTCCTTTTTCGTCTGTAGCGTCCAATGACGTCCTGCAATGGTAGGATATCCTACCTTCAGTCAGAAGTTTTTTTTTTTTTTTTTGATGTCGGAAAACAGCAAAGAACTCGTGCATTGTACTGTTTGTAAATTCCTTTTAATGGAATCTTTCAGTATTTATGCCAGTAACAAAAAGCCTTTACTTTAAGACCCACCATGAAAACGCCGATTACCTGCAGCGTAAACCGAACATGCACAGAGATAGTGCTCCGCGGTGTCTTCATCACTTCCATAGCAAGTGTTGTAGGATAATGTATCATTTATGTCCAGCACATTTATAGTAGGTGCTTAGCATGTCATGATACAATACCATAACCTGAATTCTTTCCTGTTGAGGCACAACAGTGAGGCCCCTGAACTCTTAGAGAGGTCAAGAAGCATTCGTTTTGTCTGCTGACAGCCCGGAGAGTCATACAATTTGCATCTGTTCTCACATGAGACACAACTGTCAATGGAGGTCCTAAAAGGAATCAAGTAGACCTAACATAGGCTTGGATCCTGAAAAACTGAGCCTTGCCTAGCGAGTTCATTTGCGATTTCGTTTCATGTGACCTACGACCTAGACAAGGATCAGTGGACTTAACCTTCCGCCTACGTTTAGTAAAGTTTTGCATTCTCGAACCAGCGTAGCTTCACTGTTACTACATATGCAAATGCTTCGCTCCCTCAACCGGCTCTTCACAATATATGTAGTTCATTGCCATCAGGAGGAGGAGTGAAATCCAAACTTGTCGTCGTCCTTCAGAAATAGAGAGCGACCTTGGAGACATCCAAGAAAACCCGACTACATTCCTTTTCTGGCTCACCAAATATCACTACTTGTTAAACAAAAGATGGCTTTGGGAGTGCAGACGATGATTTGAATATCAAGAAAAGGTAGATTCATCAATGCGTCTAGAGTGGAGCAAGGCATGCTAGGAAAATCCCCCATGCAATCAAGATAGACCGTTCTTTAGAGTCTAGTGGAAGCAGTAATTACGTATTTTCGTGAGAGCTTATTCCCCCAGACAATCAAAACATAAAATATTGTTGACCTTGTTACAACCGTGCAGATCCAAAGGACCTTCTCTGTGCCAGAGTTTTTTTTATCCAGGATGACACACAAATACTTAAATTCTTTGGAGGATTGTATAGTCTTTAAGCACTAGATTAGTCGCCCAATCAGCTTCCTAATTCTCGTCCGCCAAGAGAACAAGCTCAGTTTTGAGAGGATTAACTGAAAGCCCATTTCTAGTGCAGCACCACATCTAGGGCTGCCTGCGCTTTAGACCGGACAGGCACTGGCCAGGGCCGATCGACACGACAGACAGTATAGCAACATCATCCACGTACGATTGTCTCCATAGCAGTGGAGACAAAAAGCCGCCTTGCGGACAACCCCTGTTTGCCCCCGCCATCAATTATTGGCGCAGTCAGCATCTGCAATCAATGTCCTATTCACCAGAAGTGCTTTTATCCACAAAATTAGTGATCCGTCTACTGTGAATGGTTACTACGTACTACGTTACTGTGAATGGTTAGCGTTATCGCGCCATGATCACCGATTAGTTTTGGACCGAATTAGAAGATATGGACTTGGACGATATGTGGTTTCAACAGGTGCCACAAGCCACACAGCACACGCTACAATCGATTTAATCGATTTATTGAAGAACAAGTATGGTGAGCGTGTTATCTCAATACATGGGCCAGTCGATTGGCCGCCTTGTTCGTGCGATTTAACGCCGCTTGACTATTTTCTGTGGGGCTACGTTAAGTCATTGGTTTATGCCAACACGCCGACGACGTTGGAAGAGCTCAGGGCCAATGAAGGTCATATGAAGGAAGTCTAGTTCCATTCATAAATTTTTTGATTGTACTTCAAGCCAATAATAAAGTTTTTGAAATATCTCAAATGGTTTGCCTTTTATTTAAAAAAAAAGTTGTCAAGTCGTTATTAGAAAACCCTATACAAGGTAATACTCCTTATTGACCATACAACCTTGAGGTAAAAACTTCTGATGCACTACGCTACGGTAATCGAAAAAAATCAATGATCAAAACTTTGAGACTTAATCGAAATTAAGAAGTTTCGAAACAAACTTCGCTGACACACGTCTCTTGCCCAAAACATCCGAAAATATTGCATAACACGGGCCGACCGCTGTGTCAACAACCTTCCCTTACGGTAATTCCACGATTTTACAAACAATTTTTTTCACAGCTTCGACGTGATCATCTTTTGTTGATGTGATGGGGCACCCAGAGCGAAATTCGTCATTGGCAGCTTCTCGGCCATCTTGGAAAAGGTTGCACCACTTATAAAATTTTTTTTTACTCAAAGCAGACTCATCTTATGCCACTTTCAAGTGTTTTACACAAAATTTAATGCAAAATCTTTGCTCCTTCCAATTTTTTATTATAATTAAAAATTGTCAAGCACACCAAAACACGTCTAACATTTCTATCTGTTAAAAACAAATTAAGTTTGCTATACCATATACTTAAAACTGTGAACATATGTTCAGGACATGTGTGTCAATATTGTCAAAAAAAAACAAAAAGAAGTTGGTAATCGAATGTACGTTTCCCGGAAAATTGCAAAATCAACTCATTTTTTGCACACACCTCGTAAGGGCATAGAAGCTAAAGCAAATAGATTCGGTAACCACTTCACTTCACTTCGCAACCTTCGTATCGTCTGAGGCTGTGGACGCAGCTAATATAAGCGGGCAAAAAAGTAATCAAAGTAAATCCCCGCCCAAAGATCTAAAATCTTTAACGAGTTTGATGTGCTGTTTGACTCCATATAAAAAATTCTTTCCCCCTGCTTCTCAGGAGCGACGTTCGGAACCGGCAATAAAGAGTAGGCTCTGCTCAGGAGTGTAAAAATTCCCAAAGTAAGAAACGTAAATGAGTGCGAGAAGCTAGGCCTTGGCCCACACTGGGATGTCGCGCCACTTATTCATTTAGTTTTTTTATTTTTGTATGCTCATACTGAAATCTGTCTGGCTTCTGCATTTTGATCATCTCGCCAACACCCTGGACTTGTTTTCAACTTCTCACCCTGATAAATACGGACCAGTGTGTCATATCAGCTAATTTCTGGTACATCGACCACACAGCTAGAGAAAAGATTCCTAAAAGAACCGCATGGCAATACAGAAAGATTTTTGAGCGGATTTAACAGCTTCTTTAGGAATTGTCGATATGTTTTCTCAATAACGACGTCTCTAGCTGTAAATAGGCTGACAGGCTTAGAGAAATGTTTCTTCGATCTTAAAAGACCAACCCGAAAGAGGAAAACCAAAAAAAGAGCCAGGAATGACTGCAAAGTATTTCTTATATGACCGGCAACTAAGGCAAAAAATACTACAATGTCCTAAAGGTAGTAAAAGTTTTTGGTTGTTTGTGAAAAACATCACCTACACTTGAGTACGTCGAATCTTAAATGAAACGAACCTACTGTCGGACTCTCGTAGTAGTAAGAGTACTTCAAAATCTGTACATACACAAATCCACTGGTCCTGATGGTATAACATATTTCATCTTCTTCTGAAGAGGTGTTCTTTTTCGCTGCAAAACCGCTGCGTAAGCTTTTTCATCAATTTTACTCTTTAGAACTCTTTCCAAGCAGATGGAAAACAGCATTAAAGCGAGTTCTCTTCTCTTTCTTCCTACAGACCCATTGAACTCACGTCCCTCCACTCCAAGGTAAACCGTCAGCTCATGAAATATCTCGAAACACGAAAACTTCTCAAAGACTAGCAATACGGTTTCCATATTAAAAGGTCTACTCGTAATTTGATCAGTCCATCTGGCGAAAGCAGTTTAGTTTTACAGGGTATTCCTAAGGCATTTGACAGAGTTTGGCACTAGATACTTTTGTCGAAAATGCGTGCTTTTGGGATCGACTACTCTCTTCTTCAATAGGTTAGATCAAATTGTCTTGAATGGTTTCAAGTCTGAAATTCACAAAATAAATACCGGTGTTCCCCAGGGCTCCGTTCTGCCCCCAATACTCTTTTTAATCCTATCAATGATCTCCTGTCTGCCACTTTTAATCCAATATATTTACTTACGACAGTACTTTCTGCTTTTCATATTCGCGAATGTTTCTCGTAACTGAGGTAGATTTTGAGGCGAAATCAACATCTTTTTTTATCTTTAGGTCAATATGATCTTATACAGACATATAACTGAGTCTTTATGCATCACCATTCAATTCTCTAAGGAAGAAGAAGATTTTCTAATAGCGACTTGACAACTTTGAATTTAATTTGTGAACGCACTCTTTCACTAATCATCAAACTGTCACTGTCAATTTATTCAGTAAACTTAACATTTTCATCATGGTAAAGTACACTAACGAGCAACGTCTGCAAAATAAAAAAATTTCTACAGATATTCGGAGTCGTTAGCTCCAATCTTAGGTCGTAGTTCTCGCTCTAGTAGATAACTAGGCAAAAACAAGTTTAGTAAAAAATTTGAGTCTACATATTCGTTGTGTGATGTTGCCGTGTCAGTGAGACAACGGGTTGGTCGAAGTGTCAACAATATCGCTGCCGTTCAGACGTCCGTAGCAAACGATCCAAATCAGTCAATTCTACGGCGCTCTCAAGAATTGGACATCGCTCAGACCACATTATGACGTATTTTGCGTAATGATCTTGGTTTATACCCATACAAGATCAAATTGACTCAAGAATTGAAGCCGATGGGCCATTTGAAGCGACGTACGTTCTTCGATTGAGTTCTGGAGAAGATGCGCCAAGATGATGAGTTTCATCGCAAAATCATCTTCAGTGACGAAGCTCATTTTTGGCTCAATGGGTTCGTCAATAAGCAAAATATGCGTTATTGGTCGGGTGAAAACACACGTGTGCTTCATGAATCAGCACTTCATCCACAAAAAATAACTGTTTGGTGCGATTTGCATGCCGGCGGCGTTATTGGGCCATATATTTTCGTCGACGATAACGATCGTCACGTTATTGTGAATGATCAGCGTTACCTCGCCATGATCACCGATTATTTTTAGCCCGAATTGGAAGATATGGACTTGGACGACACGTGGTTTCAACAGAATGGTGCACAAGCCACACAGCACACGCTACAATCGATTTATTGAAGAATAAATATGGTGAGCGTGTTTTCTCAAGACATGGGCCAGTCGATTGGCCGCCTCGTTCGTGCGGTTTAACGCCGCTGTTAGGCTAAGTTAAGTAATTGGTTTATGCCAACACGCCGACGACGTTGGAAGAGCTCTGATCTAACATTGAAATAGTGTCCGTTTCGGCCGAGTCGATGAAAATTGGGCCCAACGAATCGACCGCTGCAAACGTGCCCGCGGTGGCCATATGAAGGAAGTCGAGTTCCATTCATAAATGTTTTGATTGTATTTCAAGCCAATAATAAAGTTTTCGAAATATCTCAAATGGTTTGCCTTTTATTTAAAAAAAAAAAAAAGTTGTCAAGTCGTTATTAGAAAACCCTTTAATACTAGCGAGCACATACTCGTATGTGGGTAATCTAATTTAAGAATTGTCGGACCGTTCGACCTATGTGAACAAGGTCTTATCGGCGACGCAAGATTCAATAACAACACTATAGTGGAGGAGCTCATTAGTGACTTAAAGGCAAGATAAAATATTTCTAACAATAATATTCTTCAAAAGAACTAAAGTATCCCCACGTATTACTCATATGATGAATGAGAAAAAATAAAAAAATCGAAATCTAAAAATCAATTGCTCTAAGATCTCCGATTTGAATCAAAACCCAAAATCTGAAGTGAAATGTCCGCATAATCAGGATTCAAATTACGAACATCCTCATTTGAATAAGTTTCTGACAGATGCTTTACGAGTACTCTCTATCACACTTCTTCATCATTGTGAAACCATATCTTAACACCACCTCTCAAAATCTGAATCAAATTATTCTTATTAAAATGTCACCCCGTATGACTTTTCAAGGATCATTTGTACCTTCTTCCGCTTCAGCTCAAAAGGATAGAAATCAGACTTACCAATGCATTTGACAAAATGAAAGAAAATGAAAACAAAAAAAAAAAACGAATGACAATTACTTGAGATTAATGAGTCTCTCACAGTAATGCCACACAAAAACAAAAACAAAACAAAACGGAAACCAAAATACAACAAAAAGCAAAACAATAAAAACAGAAAACTACTTGTGAAAAAAAAAAAAAAAAAAACGTTCTATGTAACTTGCAGGAAGTTGCTTGTAATCCTTTGGAATCCTTTGGAACAACACAATCATTTCAGGAGAAGTATCAGCAGAGAGTATCCATCTGTATTTGTTGCTGGAGAAGGAGGACAGCAAGTCTTTTGTGTCGCACAGCTGTGTTAAGATTGTAATTGCATTTCGTGACGTGGCACTTTAAAACTATACCAAAGGGAGCTATAATACGCGGATCATCTTCATGTTGAATCGAGGTACAAACAAGAAACACTAGAATTTGCCAGACATTTACCCATCTGATTATGTCCCCTGATTCCAGTAGCAGTAGCCCGACTGTCATTCACGTCCCCAGTGAGACTCGCATTTGCACTAATTAATCATTGCTACTGCAATGCAATTACTCGCAAGCAAGCATTCTTTGATTACAATTATTTGGTCCTTTCAATAGCATTCCATCTTCATGCAGGACGGAAAGGACGACTACAACATTTATACGAGTACATACTCGTATGCTTAAACTCAAATGAAATTGTCGTGCTTTCTATAGAATTGGTGTCATTCCATCAGCCGAAAAAATTGATCTAAAAACCAGAGAGAAGAAAATAAGTATGGAATTGAATGGAACCAAGTGTGGGAGCACCTTTAAAGTGTCGGCGACGATGCGCATCATACGCCCACTTGAAAAGCGCGCAAAATGAAATGTCCTTGCCGAGATGTTGATGGTTGTGCTGCTGGGTGAAGTACATTTCTAGTGTGCGCTTGGTGGAGTGGATGTGCTTGCACTTTTCCTGTAATTTAGACGGGCTATAGAAACCGTTATTATATGTCATCCTCAACGAGGTAAAATAGAAGAAAACACCGAAGAAGAGGAATCCAGCCAGGCAGGCAGCCATCTCACGTGCATCCACATGGAGTATGAAGCGATCCTTAAGGGCATTTCACTTCGACGTCTATTAAGGAGGGAATTTGCAAGAAATTCATACTGAGTGTGCAGCCACTTGACTATGTAAGATATATATAAAGCGTGAGGAGGTTAGGTGTTTGGTGTTGGAAGATTAGTGCAAATATATACAGGCATACATATATCTAACACGTAAGATGGCCTTCTAAGCAGCTTTCCTCCCATCGTATCCATGTATCTTGTACTAAAACACACATACAAAGATAATAAATCTATTTTCTCACGCAACTCTTGTCTGGACCTATGCTTTTCGTTAATAGTGTCAGTGTGTCTGTTAAGGTGTGCGCCCTTTTATTTAAAGTCGTTCTAATGATAGTGTTTCACTTGCGAACAATTAATACAGAGAACGAAACAACAAAAAAAAAAAAAAAAAAAAAAAAGAGGAAAATCAGGACATGACAAATAGAAAGTCAAGGACGGGCGCTTAAATGTCGGACTAAGAAAACATTAAAAGGATTTATCCTGTAGAGCGTTTAACAAATATTCACATAGTTTAATACATAGAATGCTTAGATTTCTCTTCACTGTGTTTTTTTTTTGTTTTTTTTTTCTTTGTTGGCTCTTTCTTCTTTAACTTTCAACTACTGTTTGCCATGTTCGTTGTCGTATAAAGTAGTTGAAGATGGCAATGACGAAAATTATGGCAATGATGACAAGAGCATCATGACAATGACAGCGAATATAACGACGACTCACGGTAAAGAACTTCATAATGAGTTTGATTATAATGAAAGGTTGCTGTTGAAAATCAAGGTCGAAATGATAACTGGGATGTAAAGAGCGCAGTAGAGTGGAAATCCTTACTCCATGTGTATATATGTAGATGTATAAACGAAATGATGACATCCATAACATAATGGTTATAGAATTCCCTGACCATTTGGACTGTGTAGAAGTCATGGATGGTAGACTTAAGATATTAATTACAAATGTACTGGGATCATACTTCATATTCTAATTCAGCAAAATTTCTGCAACTCCATCAATAACTACTGACTAGAATCTCAGACGTAAAATCTGTTTACTTATTATACATCAGGGGACTCTTCTGCTATCAAAATTGAAATATGTATGAGAAATATTGTTTCATTTACATAAATAACATGATTGAGGAATGAATAAAGTAAAGGACATTCCTTATCGACTGTCTTTTGTCACATTTAATTATGTTTATTGCATGGAGTAAGGTACGAACTGTATCGGTCTCAACATGTTGATGCCTATTATAGGTTAGCTTCTAACATTCTTAAAACGTTTCATTGAAAATTTGATTAAGAAGATTGAATAGGATACATAAATATCCATTGAAAGTGTTTTATAATTTGTCTGTCCTATTAGGAGAAATGATGCTGCATATTAGTAGATGCAGGTGTCAATCTGTAACATTGATTCGATCAAAGACTGCCACAATTAAAAACAACTTGTTTTAAAATTTGGAAGTAAAGTCCTTAAAGCAGTAACTACTGTATGTCTGATTATGGACTGACCTTGTAAGTCTTAAAGCATCTAGTATAGGGTGATTCGAAGTGAACTTTGATTTTCAATAGGCTCTCTTTGACAGATCAAACTGCTTTGTCATTTTTGTTCAGTATCTTTTGGCAAATCATCACGAAAAGACTGTTTAGCTGTATTACGAAAATCATCGTTCTGTGAGAAATGTTTTTCGTACGATTCGAGGAACTTACCTACTAAAACCACTATTGCCAATACCATTCGTAAATTTGAGTCCCAGTTTACATAAGTAGATGATACTCAACCGGTTAGACCACATCCAGCACGTAGTGAAGAGATTATAGCAGCTGAAGCTCAGCACCTTGGCTTGGCGTATTCGACAACTTGGCGTATTTTACATGAAAATCTCGGCCTAAAAGCGTACAAAATTCAACTTGTGAAGAGTTGAAGCCAGGCAACTTGAATTTGCGTCATATTTTCAGTGAATGGGCTCTGGAAAAACTCAATGAAAATCCGGTGTTCTATCGTGAAATTCTGTTCAGTGATGAAGCCCATTTCTCGCTCAATGGATACGTTAATAAACAAAATTGCCGTCTTGTGGCTGATGAGCAACCCGAAAAGTACCAAGAGCTACCATTTCATCTATTAAAAACAACGGTATGGTGTGGTTAATGGGCTGGTGGAATCATTGGTCCATATTTCTTCAAGAATGAGGCAAATAAGAATGTTACCGTCAATGGTAACCATCATCGCGCCATGTTAACAAACTTTGTGGTTTCTGAAATTCAAGCACATGGTCTCGATGAGCTCTGGTTTCAGCAAGACGGCGCTACGAGCCATACAACGCGTGAAACAATGGACTTGTTGAGAAATTATTTTGGTGAGCACTTAATTTCACGTTTTACTACGGTCGCCTAGATCGTTCGATATCACACCTTTGCGTTGGACTATTTTCTCTGAGGATATGTAAAGTCTCAGGTCTTCAGCAATAAGCCAACTACGATTGACGCTTTAGAAGCCAACATTACTCGTGTTATCCGCGAGATACCAGTCGCTATGCTCGAACGAGTTGCCCAAAATTGGACCTTCCAAATGGACCACCTCAGACGTAGTCGTAGCCAACATTTACATGATATCATTTTCAAGAATATAATTTTACATTATAAATTAAACCTTACGATGAATCCTGGGGAGGAGTCCTAAAGAAGATTGACATTAAACTTAGCATAATTTCACTTTGAGAAAATAAAAGTTTTTAAGCAAAGTGCATTCTGTAGTCAGCAGACATTATTAAAAATAGCAGCAATCCACGATAACGCAATGGTTGAGTCAGTCCACGTATATTGCTTCACATCTGGAAAGCCTAAAACCTTAGAAGTATAGTCCAGCAGTGTTGTAAGAGTAACAGCTCTACAGAGTTCTAGTCGTGGCACCGTTTGAGTTCTTACTGAAGCGACTCTGGTCTTGGACTATACGTGTATGACGTCGTTTGAATCGAGAGCTCGAAGGTATATAGCAGCACCGTATGCCTTCTCGGATCTTTTCTCACTGAAAACGTGTAATTCTAGTTCCTTAAGAGTGCTGTGCGTGTGGATCCATCGAGGTTCGAGGAAAAGCGTTCTACTCCTTCTTCAACTCCAATGAATTAGGCTCGTCCCACTTCACCTCGCTACGCCACAGTTTCTGCATCAAAATTTGGCCCTCGATGACGCAGGGTGAAATCCATCCTAAAGGGTCGAAGAGCTTACCAATGGTGGACAGAATTGTCCTTTTTGTTGGGTCAGCACCGTCGAGTTGAATGTTCTGAAAAGAAAGGCTATCGTCTACTGGAAACCACTTGATTCCTAGAGTGTTGACGTGATCTGGGGTATCTAAGGGCAAAGAAAAGGCAACTTCCCGCTGATCTAAAGGTATTTGATCCAAAACCTCGTTAGAATTGCTTGCCCATTTCCGCAGATTGAACCCTCCCGCGGCCATTAAACTGTTAATTTCATCACGCCTCAACGCTGTTTCCTCAACAGTATCAGCTCCAGCGAACTACATAAGTGTCTTCTAGTTGAGCAAACTTACGCAAGGCTTCTTCCTTCGAGGATCCGAGCCCAGGTCTGCTCCCTTCCCTAAATGATAACGATACCTCGTATCGTCCGCTATCCAACCTTTTCGTCGTTGCCTTATAGAGCTCCTCACATACTTTGTCCTCATATGTTTAGTGAGCCTTAAAGGGTGTTTCTTCCATCTCCCAGAAACGTTGGAGTTGCCGGCTGATATCAAGTACTTGAAGGAAGTTCCTTATGGTTCTACTGGGTTTTTGTACTTTACCCATCAAAATTCAACCAAGTGACGTATTCTGACGGGTCAGCTAGAGTTAATCCGTCTATGTGTTTCCACTGCTTTGGTATTAGCTCGTGGGCCGGAAGAAGGCCAGTCAGCGATTCAAATATTAAGGCTCGAGTACTGGTTTAATAGACCGAGTGCAGAGACCCTAACCTAAGGTCAACGTTGCTGTGACAAGCTCCACTGCTGACCTTCCCCAACCCGGATACCTCTACGAAAGTCCGTTTTCCCTTCATACCTAATCTCTTGACTGCCTGATCAGTAATTAAGGTGGACTCTGAACCCGGATCTATCATTCCGGGGAGTGTAACGTCTATACCTGAAGAGGATCTTACTTTCACCAGTGCCCTAGAGATCTTACTGACTCCTATATCTTCCCGTTGACCAACTGCCTCCAATGTCTTAAACCTCGCTTCTAAAAATTCAGTGAAACTTTCAAACTTTGGTAATTCCTTTTCTGTCCCTAGCTTTTCTTCCCAAAGTTGTTGTGTTATTGTTATTGTGTTATCGAGACATTCCACTGATGTATCTAGTAATTTTTTCAGATGTGCAGCGGTCTCGTGGCTAATGTTCTCTTGTGCAAAAAAGATTCTCAGCTGTACATTAACAAGGACACGTTTATGGTCATAGCGAGATGTGAGAATGTCCCATGCTGGTTTATAGTTCCCGTTGTCAATGACTATATGTTGAAGGAGACGCTCGGCTTCACCGCCCAAACTAAATTTCAAATAATGAAAGTTATCAACCTCTGTTAGTGCTTTATTTGTATGTTTTAAGGATACAAAAAGATCATGATGTTGTTATCACTTACCGGAGTCTGAACTATTGCTTGAAGTTTATCCATGCTATCTAATAGCGCTGTTTTGTAGTCCAGGTAATTGTCTTTAATCCTGTCGAAGATTTCCTCTTATTCATCCTCATTTCCAGCTTCAATTGAGGATATTCCATCGGTGTTATGTTGGGTACTTATCTTGAAATTTTCCTCCAGCGCGGTTATCCTATTGGAGATGTAATTTTTAGTCCTCTCCTTCGGGGATCTTTTGCCAAAATTTTCCCAATCCTTTGTAATTTGCTTTAGCAAATTCTTTTGGAGCTTCAGAGCGGTGCTCATTGTTGAAATCAAGTAAAAATAAAAAAATACTCGTAAGAGAAAAAAACCTAAAATGGGGGTGTATTTCAACTTACGTATCTTTTAGATTATTTAAATTGCCGGAGATACGCAGAACATTGATTTGAAATCGAGAGTGAGAAGTGCGTTGTCGAAGCGCGGAAGGAATCTTCACTAAAAGGTTATAAAAACTGCCACGGAAACAAGTCCCGAACCGAAGACTGTAGAGATGAACAAGGAACAAAACAGTTGAGTGGCAGTCGAGGCTGAGAATTAAGAAAAGGTATTTCTGTAGACTGTATAACGGCGATAACGAACTAAACACTGCCGTCACACATAATAAAATTTTTAACATGAAAAATTGAGGCCAACAATTATATCCGTCTGACCTGGATGAAATGAAGATAACCATATCTAAACTTAAGTTCAACAAAGCTGCTTAAATGGACAGCCTGACTGTCGGGCTCTTCAAAGCAGCAGGCGATGAATTGGTAAGGAGCATACACCAAATGACCTGTAAGATATGGTCGAACGAAAACATGTCCGACGAATGAAACTTTAGCCTTGTTTGTTCCATTTTCAAGAAGGAAGACCTTCTTAATTGTGCCAACTATAGAGGCATCAGCCTTCTTGAAATCGTTTACAAAATCCTATCTGCGAACGCCTGAAGCCGTTCGTCAACAACCTGATTGATGGTGGCATTTTCAGCAAATTGTCAAAGAAGTGGCATCTTATGTGCAAAAATTTTGATAAGAATGCCAACAGTGAAAGTAGGATGTGCATCAATGACGACGCTAGATAAAAGCACTGTTATTTGTATATAATTAGTGCACTTAAGAGATTAAGAATTGTCAAGGCCACACACCGGGACAATGATAACGAATACTATTCTTCGATTGAAAGGACGCATTTGGTATGACACTATTTAAAGGTAAGTTATAGAGCCATGTCTAGTTTTGATATTCTGGTCAGGCTCATTTCACTGTGCAGGATGATATTGGAGAATGCCAATATTGCCATACAAAAAGTTCGATAATGACGCTACCGAAGCCTTTAATGTCAATGGAGTATTTCAGCTGGATATTTCACTGCCATGTGAACTCCCCATTACCTCACTGCACAAAAGTCATAACTGCTAGGCCTGCATGGTGAGCCTGCTACGTACACTACCGACGGCTTAGACAGAACAACAACTTTTGGCATTATACAATAACTTCAAGATAGTCAAGTACTTCGAGAATCTTGGTTCCGCACTTACGAGCAGAAACGGAATCAGCGCCGAAATCTGACGTTGTATTACTCTTGGCAATAACTGTTTTTTTGGGCTACCGCAGTAGCCTAAAATAGCAATGAGTAAGACAGCTTTCTCCCAAACTATATTACCCTTATGCAACACCTTTATGATCATGGCCCTGCTCTATGATGCCAACAAGCTCATCAGGAAAGCTCTGATGTTGGAGTTATAGGCAGCATTTGCCATGCAAACTTCAATAAATTCAAAACAAAGGCGGAATAGCATGTTTACCATATAAGTGGCAACAATGGAGACAAACTGACTAAGGAGTTAAAGTAAAGCGACTTAAGATTCTCTAAAGAAAACAGCCGTTTACCATTGTCACGAGCTGTTCAAAAGTGGTCGTGAGTCAATCGAAGATGATGAACGCAGTGGCAGATCATCAACATCGAAAACTGACGAAAACATTGATGAAGTAAAAGAAATGTTGGTCAAATTAACCATAACCGCAAATTAACCATCAGAGATATAGCTAAAAACTTTAACATTGCCTATGGATTCGTCCAATACATTTTGGTTAATGATTTGGATTTCCGTCGTGTAGCACCAAAATTGGTGCCAAAAGACCTCAATTTCATGCAAAAAAGAGACCGTGTTGTCGTCGCAAAAGAGATGATTTGCGAGGCTGAATCCGATCCCACATTCATCAAAAGGATAATTACTGAAGACGAAACGTGGGTTTATGAGTACGATACGCAATCGGCGTTCACCAAATAAGCCGATACAAAAAAAAACACGACGTTTTCAATCAAAAAATAAGGTAATGCTCTCGGTTTTCATGATTTACAACGGTGTAGTGTATCATGAATTTTTGCCAGAAGGCCAGACAGTAAACAAAGAGTATTACTTGGGCGTTATGAGACGTATGCGTGAAGAAATTCGCCGAAAGAGACCAGAATTATAGGCAGAAAACTCGTGGATTTTGCACCATGATAATGCACCGTCGGACAGTACAATCATTATTCGTAATTTGTTGACGAAAAATGCAACAAATGCCATTCAACAGCCAACGAATTCACCTGATTTAACTCGATGTGACTTCTTTCTGTTTAATCGAGTTAAAAAACCAGTACGGGGAACGCTTTTCAGCAGCCGAGAGGAAGTAATGGAAAAATCACAGGAAGCACTGATCGACCGAACACCGAATATAAAAAATGTTTCGAGGATTTTATCAAGCGCTGGCATAAGTGTGTTGCAGTCGATGGGGATTACTTTGAAGGGGACAATATAAACCCTGACTGACTCGAACTGCAAGCAACTTCAGACTGCTATAATTTCCAAACCGTTCATAACAGATAATTTTATTATTTACAAGCCTTTTAAACGATTTGTGTCTCAGTTGTGTTGAAAAATTTTTATCCGCGATGGATTGGTGATTGCTTTATATTTGGCTGGAAAAACCACAAGTGTGTTAGCTATCGTTAGAGCCCTCAGCACCTCAACGTGAATAAATCATTTTTGTCTCGAACCATAGCCTTGGTATTGGCAGCGTTGCAAAACGCCATGGAGGTGGTCAGAAAAAAAAACAGCAGCATCGGCAGAAATGGTTCGGAAAATGAAGGCTGGAATTGAGCGAAATCTGCGTTGAAGTGGAAGAAAAATGGCTCGTGAGCTCAACATATCGTTGGAATGGATGTAACACATACTGAAAAATGAGCTTGGGCTCAAGCCATTGAAGTTGCAAAAAACACACGATCTTACACTGCAACAGCAACAAGTTAGAGTCGAAAGAGCTATGGAGTTGCTACGCTTGCACGAAAGTGATGAGTTGCCGAATTTGGTTTTTTCCGTAGAATCGCCATTTGTTATAGAGCAATATGTCAACAAAGCAAATGACCGAGTTTACTTGTCAGAGAGGTCCTTTGAAAATTTACATCTTCGGACGGCCACCAGAAAGCAGGCAGCATCGATGGTGATGGTTTGAGCCGCCATAACCGCCGATGGTCGCTCTCCGTTCATATTTTTGTACCGTGGCGTCAAAATTAATGCGATCGTATACCGTTAAACTATCTTAGAGGCAGTATTGAAGCTTTGGGCAAACAATCATTTTGGTCGGAGACCGTGGACATTTTAACAAGACTCGTCAACGCCTCACAAAGCGCACGTCAACCGAGATTGGTTGAAAAAAACAATGTTTCACTCTTCATTTCTTCTACACAATAGATTGCAAATTCTGCTGATGCAAAACCGTTGGATTTCTCTCTCTGGGGTATTTTGAAGGCGAAGGTTGGCACTAAAAAATACCAAAGTTTGGACCACTTCAAACAACCACTAAGCCGGGAATGGGCCAAAATACAGCAGAGCCACTTGCGTGCAGCGTGCGATGCTTTCTTCGGCGGTCTCAAGACCATTATTCGCGCCAAAGGTGGATATGTTTATATCTACTGACACAGTTTTAAAATTGATGTATTTTCCAACATTTTTTGCTTTGGCACAATAAAATTTATCAAAAAATAAAAAAAATTATAGCATTTTAAAAAGTTGCAGTTCGAGTCATTCACCCTGTAGTTTTAAATGAATAAACTTGTATTTTTAGTTTTCTGAATATATTCCGGGAACTTGATCAAGGTGGTATTCGAAATAACTGTGTCTCTATAGTATTTTTTGAGACAGAGTGCTCAATATGTTACTTCACCTTTTCTAAAATGATAAACAAGCGATGGTGTACCTTGTCGTTAATGATATTTTTACAAGGTTCTCAGTTATTTAAAGACAAGTCTTCGAACTAAAACAATCATTTTGGAAAATAAATAGGTATCTTAAGGGTTTGGATTCAGTTGAAATAATTAATTTATTAAAGAACATCGAAAGAAATCAAAATTGCATGCTATTCAGATGTGATTTAAATGATTAAAATTAGAGGCTTAAACTTAGTTTAGCAAAATCCCTTTTTATTCAGAATTACTCACTCGCATGTCTCTTTGGAGAAAAACAAGAATTCAAATCGTCATAATATAACTATTTCAGCAGATATTCACTATCGATTGTATCATACATATAGAGGACCATTTTCCCAGTTGTTACTATCAAAGTTCGAAATTTCGCAATTAAGCACGATTCCCGGTCAAGCAATAGAGATCCAATAGAGAAATAATTGTATCTCAAAGTGTGCTGTGGACATAAAAAAAAAAAACTCGACTACCAACTCTTCATCTATTGCGTTTCCGTTTTCGTTTTCTTTTTCGATTTTTTTTTTTTTTTTTTCTTCCAATTTTCCCCTGTTGCTGGTCCTATTTGCAAGCTCGTTAATATCGAGTACGTGATTGAAATCGTCATTCTTGCATTAACAATTTCCGACAAAATCCAACCCTGAGGATCCATAACTATTGTGTGCGTGCAAAATATCAATTGGGAGCGATGTTGCGCCCTGCATTATTGTACCAGGAGCTCTGCTGCAATGTTTGTACATGTTGTTTGTTGGTCTTATTTTTCATGCAAATTGTTGATATTAGTTGCAAGCATTAATTTCCCGTAACTACATATACTAAACAAGCTTGCTTAAAACTGTAAACTTAGGAAATCTGCAAAACAACAAACTTACGAATACTCCCTACTTGTTGATGGAGTAGATTTTGAGGTTTCGAATGTGTGGTCGAAATGTATGTCACTTGGATTAATTTTGAAGCACGTATTTCACAAAATTTGGGCAGTTTTGAAGGTAGACAATCGGTAATGGTAAATTGGTGTACTGAAGGCTTTTGATGGGATAATTAGAAAAACAAAAATCAAAACCTAGGTCAGTTAGCATAGTAAGGTAAAAGTTAAATAAGTGCAGCAACATGATATGAAGACCTATGTACATTTTTCCAAGAACTTAAGGTTTCATCTTCATGTTCCAACTTTTTACTTAGTTGGTGAAAGTTCACATTCGTAAGAAAGGGCAGTGTTCTTATGTTCTTTGCATATGCAACAAGGTTCCCTTGTAACTAATAAAGGTTTAGCTTACTAAGTAGACATAGTCAGATGCGCTATTATCTTAGATACAAATCCCTTTACCTTTATTTCCTTCTTTCACTAAGAACTACGGGGTACTTGTTGGAGTGTTCCATAAGAGCAGCTTTGCTTTACTGGCACAATTGCACCTTGCATTGATTATGGAATAATATGTGCAATTGCTTGGTGTGGGGTGTCCCACAGTGCGTTTGAATATTCATAAGGCCTGTGCCCTAGCAAGCAACCAGAAAAGACATATACGAGGTGTGTTCAAAAAGTAAAGTTGCTTTTGAAATTTTGCGGGCAACGTACATTCGATTATCGATTTTTTTTTTTGCTGTGTTATCACACGTATCACACATAAATGTTTAAGCTGTTTTTAGTTTCAAGTGTATAGAATACTTAGTTTGTTTTTGACAGATGAAAAATTTAAACGTGTTTTGGTGTGCTCGGCTATTCTCAATTATTATAAAAAAGGAGAAAAGGATTTGCATCAAATTTTGTGCAAAAAAATAGAATTAAGTACTCTAAAACACTTAAAATGTTGACAGTGGCATATGGTGAGTCTGGTCTAAGTAAAAAAAAACTTTACAAATGGCACAAGCTCTACCAAGATGGCCGAAAAGATGCCAAAGACGAACTTCGCTCTGTACACCCCAGTACATCAACAAAAGATGATTATGTCGAAGCTGTGAAATTTTCTTTTTTTTGGAAAATCGTCGAATTATCATATAAGAAGTTTTTGATGATGTTGGCATATCGGTCGGCTCGTGTAATGCAATTTTTTCGGATGTTTGGGCATGAAACGTGTGTCAGAAAATTTGTTTCGAAACTTCTTAATTTTGATTAAAAGAATCGTCGCATGAGCTTCGCTTAATAGCTCTTGAATAACGTCAATCATGACACTGATTTGCTCAAAGGGGTCATAACTTGTGACGTATCATTGGAATATGGCTATGACGTTGAAACCAAAGCCGACTCGTCCTAATGGAGTCACCCAGGAGAGCTAAAATCAAAAAACACGCCAAGTTCAATCAATTTTTTTTTTCTTTTTTTGATTACAGTATCAGTAGTTTTTACCTCAGTATCGTACGAGTAATAAGGAGTATAACCTTGAGGTAATGCGCCTTTTGCGAGAAGTAATACGAAAAAAAAGTCCGCAATTGTGGAAAAACAATTTATGCTCATTGATAGTTGCTTGTGAGACAACACGACAATCATGCCTCAGGCATAATTTTTTTTGGTTTCTAAAACTCAAGAGACCTATTAAAGGACGGAGATTCGCAGCGATTGAGGAAATAAAAACGGCATCGTTGGAAGAGCTCAAAACTCAAAGCGTTACTACTATATTATTATTTCTGAGGGCGATTACCTTGAAGGGGACAACATTGTTGATAAGTAAATTATTTTTTTTTTGTATAAGAATATAAAGTCACTTTACTTTTGAGCATACCTCGTTTCACTTAAACAACAACCGGTTTCTTTTGTACGGAATGGCATGATCTTTATCAATGATTGGAGATTTTGGAAATAGATTGGAAGATTCAAAATTACTTAAGCTTTAGGGAAAATTTATCCAATACGAGCTGCACATTCGTCCATATTTGATGTTGCATGCTCAATACAAAGCTTAACACCCCACTAAATTTGTATATGTACTTAGATCTCATTTGGTTCGGAGAATGGGAAGCTGTCTTTCAAGCTGAAATTATAAATTTTCAGGAACGGCTCTGCTACTTCATTTCCGTTCTTACCTGTTTAAACTTTTCGTCGACATTTTGTTGCTAAGCATTTTCGTTTTATTTCCTTTAATAACCTTTAAACTTTGTTTTTGTATTAGCACCTCTATATGGTCTTGATCTACGTATGTAGTATAATCCTTTTCCTTATTTCGCTTGTAGTTACTCTTCAAAAATACAATGCCTTGTTGTCTGGTTAGTTTAAACTTTTTTACTGACGTCACCACCCTTTCGGAGAGCATAGGCAAACCTTCAGAAGTGAAATCTTCTGCCTACCAAAAAAGTGCTTTACCCTCTATCACTGCGCAGAAAGTGGCAGTGTACAGAACACAATGAGTTAGGTAGACTTAGTCCATTCTGAAAAATCGCGTCAAAAATGTGTTTATTTATGGAAATAAAATATCGGGGCTTGTGCTTAATTCTGGCTGCAAAATTCTTTTGTGAATATTGGTTTGCCAGAATTGATGACATTTCGCCCCAACGCATAGTCAATTAGACTGAATCTGTCTCCTGAATTGAAGGCTGCGCTTTCAACAACTCCATTTATTCCCAATTTGAAGGATAAATCAGAAAAAAATTTTATCGTCGTGCTCTGGACATTGTTCGCAAAGGCGATCCTAGAAAAAGTCATGATTTCGTTCTGTGGCGACATGTAAACATACTTGGCTGGGGTTGACAAGTTCAACGCTGATACACATTTTTATTGGTTGCTCATGGCTTAGGCACAAGACTTATTTCTTTAATCTATTTCATCAGAGGAATCCATAATACGATTATGGGACGACAGGCGACAAAGACCATCACGTCACTAAAACAGTGCATACAGACGACGACAGAGCGGTCCGCTATGCAAATAGCGGCATCAGCTGAAAAACCGGAAGAGGCGTCAAGTGGTTCAAGCCAAACAGTAGCTGTTGAAGAACCAAAGACGAAGAGAAGGAGGAAACTAAGACCAATTCTCAAACTGGTACAACGTTCCTCACTTCCAACTGCTACTGTGAAGCTACCCGGTGGAGTGGGGGAAGTGGCGAAATCAACGTCATCAGCTGCAGCAGCTTAGATATGAACTAACCAAGATGACAACTTCCCATACGTCTCAGACGATGCCGAAGGTCGCTATATAGGAGCAGAAAATAACTTCGCATCTCTAGCTGCCTTTGAGTCAGATGACGAAGAGGACAAGATCGAAACTCTCAATAACCACATCAAGCAGCTACAACAAAAGGTGTTGTCTATAAAAGCAAAACAGATGGCTAGGAGGGAGATGGAGAAACAGCAACAACTCCAGAACCCACATCAACAACAAAGTGTAATTGTGGATCTACCAAAGAAATAAAAACAGAAGCAGTCACCAAATCAACAAAAAGTACAGAAACCGATACAAGAATTAAACAAAAAAAGGCACTATCACAGCAAAAACAACAACAGCAACAAAAATCGCAACAGAAAAAGCAGCAACAACAACAGCAGCAAAATCAACATCAACAACAACAACATCAACAACAGCAACATCAGAAATTAACAAAACTACGGGCACCACCAATCAACACATTTAAGATGGAATTGAAGGACACATTCGAATTGTGTAAGTCGGCCATATTCAACAATTTCTATATTAAAAGACTAAGTTTAGATAGGCATGCGATCCACTGCAATACAGCGGAGCGCTACCAAAAAATTAAAAGTTTACTGAAGGATACAACGACTGAGTTCTTCTCCTATATTCCGAAGGGGGAGAAGCTGCAAACAATGCTGCTGAAGGGGTTAGAACCGTCGACTGATCCGGAGGAGCTCCTTCCACTGCTGAAAGAGAAGGAGCGCGAAGAGCTCAAATTCGTGAGGGTTAAGCCTTTCGTCACGGCTAGAGCCAAAAGGGAGAAGCGGAAACTACCGTTCTTCCTGGTTCAGATAAGTCTCAACAGCAAACTGGATGGTCTAAGGAGTATAAAAGTCCTAGACTACCAGGTTGTACACTGGGAAAAATTAAAGAGGAGTGAAAACATTTTACAATGTGTTTGCTGCCAAAGGTTCGTTCACGCAGCGTCGAACTGCGAAATGCAGCCTCGATGCGTGAAGTGTGGAGAGAACCACAAGTCAAAGGAATGCGCTCTGGGTATGGATGGAGCGTCAGAAAAAAGTCAACTCTTTTGTGCCTTATGTAGGAACAAGGGGCATACCGCAAATTATCGGGGTTGTCCTAAATTCCAATACATAAAAAGAGTAAATCTGGCTCCACAGCAGAAGGTGGAAGTCAAACGTCCACCCGTGCAAATACACACATAAGCCGTCAATCCCCAAGTTACCTACGCCCAAATGGCGGCAGGTAGGGGAACTACGGTACAACAAGCAAAGGTAGCTTCTCAGGCCCCAGAAGCACCAGAACCTGTACCTGACATGCTGGCTATCTTGCTCTCTATTCAGGGGCAGATGGCTCAGCTTCAGCGTCAAATACAGGAACAGGCTACGCGGGTAGATCAAATATACACGCTGCTGCCGGGCCTAACGTACCTCCAGTCGTAATGGGTACGTACATGGCGGAGCAAACCCTGAAGGTCCTTGCAGTGAATGTTAATTCACTGATTAGGTTCGAACGAAGAGCCACAGTATTTACGTTGCTTAAAGACCAAGCCCCTGATGTGCTTTTGGTAAGCAAAACTAAGCTTACTAAAAGACACAAAATGAGGCACAGAAGATATAAAATATTACGAAGAAACCGACCCAACTCTATTCAAGGAGGAGGTGTTGCAATCTTTGTAAGAAAAGGACTGCATTCCAAAAGAGTATACAGTCGTGTAGTAGTATTCAAGGAGAAGGTGTTGCAATCTTTGTAAGAAAAGGACTGCATTCCAAAAGAGTATACAGTCGTGTAGTACGTAGGTTTCAGGTGCTGGAAGCATGCGTCATGTACATCCCTCTCCGTAGTGGAAAGCGGCTGTACATGGTGTCTGTCTATGCACCTAAGTCTACTCAATCCACCTTATTCATCTCAGAGCTCGAGACACTTTTTCGATTCCTGAGGCTGGAATTGGAAGACAACTATTTAATTATCGGCGGAGATTTCAACGCCAAACATAGAGATTGGGGAAATAATACACCAAATACTAGAGGGGACTTACTATTCAATTGGTGGGGTCAGCACAGTATAACGTATCGACTCGGGCTTAAGATAGTCCGTCGTTTCCCAGACATGGGTCATATTTGGATCTTCTGCTGTTCGACTCAAGAATACAACTGACCTGCACTAGCCAACAAACTACAAACTGTCTACGCACTTTCGTGTATGACAGTGACCATTGCGGTTTCAGCACCGAAATAACTATTCCCAACAAAACTGCGGAATTGGAAGAGTTTGTTCAAAGGCATTCCTACAATCATAGTATGGTGCGTTGGACATACTTCTCCAGGATACTGACAAGGGCACTCTCCTCGAATTCGCTCTACCCGCCGTCCAACAGAAATCTGTCAAATGAGGAGATTGACAGGTATCTAGAGGTAATGGACGAGACAATTAAACGAACAATGGACAAAACGATACTTATTCCGCAACGCAACTATTGACGCACTGCACCGACATAAAAGTAGACTACTGTCAAGATTAAAAACCTTGTACAGACAGATTACTGACAGACGTAACCCGGAGATCATGATATTGAAGTCGTCGATTAAAAACCTCCAGGTAAGGTTTCTGTAAGGAAAATTACAGAAATTCTGTAAGTTTGTATTGGAACAATACAATTCGGGTTGTAAACACCAGCAGCCCGAATATGTTCCCACAAATAAATAAAATACTCCGAAGAAATAATCAAAACGACCTTCCATGTCTCAAAATCGCCCGAACTACGAACAACGAACAAATACTTGTAGAAGTGGGTATCGATCCAAATGAGGCAGTTGATGATGACAACTTCTTTGTGATCGGGGATCCGTAGGAGAAGGAAGAGGCTATAGGAGCGACTTTCCAGGAAGTGTACAAGGCGAATGACATCATTGGCCCGAACCACGACCTGGAGAGTCGAGTCCTTGTGCACAATTTCTGCCTTCGAAATGAAATTGTGAGTTGGCGATTCGAGAGCTCGCGTTTCACCCAGTTCAATGACGAGAACATGGCAAATAATGTTATCACCAACGAAAGGGTATTACCACCGTTCATTTCGAAGGAAGATCTTCGAATCACTTAGAAGTAAGAAATCAGTGGGAACCGATGAAATATCGAACATTGTGCTTCGACATCTCCCACTAGAAGCGGTGGACATTTATACCACCCTGTTTAATAATGCAATGAATAATGCATATTATCCAGCGCATTGGAAAACTGCGGTGGTACATCCCATTCCCATAAGGAATAAAGATACTTCCAATCCGGCGAATCTCCGCTCGACCAGTCTTCTCCCAAACATCAGTAAGGTTTTCGAGAAGGTGATCAATAGAGTCCTAACTAAGTGGGTTGAGGACAAACATATAGTTCCGGATAATCAATTCGTTTTCAAGGCGGGGCATGATATCATTCATGCTGCGTCTAAACTGGTTTCTGATATCCAATGGAACAAAGGCAAGAAACAGTGCACTGGTGCCTGTCTGATTGACTTGGAAAGGGCCTTCGATACCGTATGGTTAGAGGGTGTCTTCTTCAAGCTTGACAGGTTGGGCATTAGTAAACCACTGCTGTATATTCTTTTTGATATGCTCTCCAGTAGACAGTTCATTGTGAAGAATGGCGATGTGATTTCTGCTGGAACATTTAACATTAAAAACGGTTTGCAACAAGGTGCGGTAAATTCGCCGATCCTGTTTAACATTTACACAAGTGATCTAAAAGGTTCACTTCACCATGCCATAGCGTACGCAGACGACTTAATCGCGTACAGATCGGGTCCAAACATTGAGGTCATTAATACACTTTTGCAACTTGACTTCGACAAAATTAAGCGATATTGCGACCACTGGAAGTTGAAAATTAACTTTCAGAAGTCGGAAACCATTCTGTTTAGGACGCCTTTGTCTGGGGCCTCTAGGGATACCAGAAAGAATTGGCGAAAGTTCTTTATCGTAGGACAACTTGGACAGCCACTTGCTGTCGAAATGTAGTCAGATACCTTGGGATCTGGCTAGACCAATATCTATATTTTAACAAACATATGGATGTTGCTCTAGCCAGAGCCAAAGGTGATTTTGCCCTTACAAAGAGACTGTTTTATAACAGCCAACTCGATGCGAGGGTGAAGGTGATCTTCTACATGGCCCTTATCAAGTTTATTGGAAAAGATTCGGGTGTTTGAGAGGGCTTGTCTTAGGACTTGTCTTCGCTTATACAGAACACCAGAATCTGAGTACATAAAATTATATCGTAATGAGATCTTGTACAATAGGGCGAACCTAATAAGAGTGGACAATTTCGTCATTAAGTTGACTCGAAGGCATATTGCAAGAGCAATGATCTCATCGAACAACCTGATCTCCGCGGCTTACTATCACGAGAGTGTTCGCTTTAACGGCTTTATTCCTCCAGAAGCCTTTCTCTACCTAGATAGTAAAGGTCTGATCCAGAACAGATTGGCGGTGCCGCTAATCTTCCACGTCGCTCGAACAGCTGCGGACAGGCGACTCAACAGAGACGTAGCACACGGCAGTGCGGAGCGTCTCCAGTTCAGTAGGGCGGTAGAGAGTCGCGACCTGAGGGATGTTTCTCAGCAGCACAAAGAATTTTGCTGGCTTTTTGAGGGAAAGGATGCTTCGTCGTCGAATTCCTCCAATACTTGGTAGCTTCATGTAAAGCAAAGTGGGTCGCCTAATTTTTTAAGCCATGGCCGGCTTACAAAGTTTTAAGTAAGATTAAGTTAGATTTAAAAAAAAAAATAAATAAATAAAAACCAAAAAAAAAAATTAAAAAATAAATAGAAAATGAAAAAGAAAGAACTACATCATATATACATTTTGTAAAATATACAAACTTGTACATGGGTCATTCCACGATAAATCGCCGAAGCTATATGGTGATTCATCGTGAGGTTAAATAGGCTTCTTTTGACAGATCACGCATCACTCCTTTCAAACTTCTGTGTCATTTCTATTCAGTACGGTTTGACAAATCATCATAGAAAGACTCACATCACAACAGTCTCCCAATTGTTCAGCTGTATTACAAAAATCATCGTTTTGTGAGAAATGTTTTTCACTATTGCCAATACCATTCACAAATTTAAGTCCCAGTTTACATTAGTACTGGAGTCCAGCACGTAGTGAAGAGACTATAGCAGACTAAAGAAATGATTCGTCGTCATTCTCAGCAGCTTGGCTTGGCGTATTCAACAATTTGACATATTTTACATGAGGATCTTGGCCTAAAAGCGTACAAAATTCAACTTGTGCAAGAATTGAAGCCAGGCGACTTGAATTTGCTTCATATTTTCAGTAAATGGACTCTGGAAAAACTCAACGAAAATCCAGTGTTTTATCGTGAAATTTTGTTCAGTGATTGTGGCTCAATGGATATGTTAATAAACAATATTGCCGTATTTGAGCTGATGAGCAACCCGAAGAGTACCAAGAGCTACATCCAAGAGTACATCCATTAAAAACAACGGTATGGTGTAGTTTATGGGTTGGTAGAATTATTCGTCCATATTTCTTCAAAAATTAGGCAAATCAGAATGTTACCGTTAATGAAAACCGTTATCGCGTCATATTAATACAATATGTGCTTCTTGAAACAATGGACTTATTGAGAAATCATTTTGGTGAGCACCTTATTTCACGTTTTGCTACGGTCGCCTATTTTCTCTGAGGATATGTAAAGTTCCAGGTCTTCAGGAATAAGCCAACGTTGATTGATGCCTTGGAAGCCAACATTACTCCTGTTATCCGCGAGATACCAGTCGCTATGCTTGAACGAGTCAACCAAAATTGAACCTTCCGAATGGACCACCTGAAACGTAGTCGTAGCCAACATTTACATAATACCTTTTTCAAAAAGTAAAGACCATGAATTATTCTTTGAAATGATTATTAAATTTTTAAGTTCATTTCCAAATTTATGCGTTTTATTTTACATTATACGAGGTCGGTCCCAGAACTACCCGACCCAACAAAGAAAACCCAAAAATTTTGGAAAAAAATTTATTTATTTTTCAATATAATCACCTTTCAGTTCCATACACTTTTCCCAGTGATGTTTAAAAAGTTCGATACCCTTTTTATAATAAGAACTGTCTTGATCCTCAAAATAGCCATTAACTGCCGATATCACTTCTTCATCGTTGGAAAATCTTTGACCACTGAGCCATTTTTTCAAGTGTGGGAACAAAAAATATTCCGACGGGGCTAGATCTGGCGAAAAGGGTGCATGAGGTAGCAATACAAACTTTAATTCATTAATTTTATTTGGATTTTTTTTATAACGGATTTGTGAACTGGTGCATCGTCTTGATGGAACAAAACTTTCTTCTTAGCCAAATGCGGCCGTTTTTGCTTGATTTCTTCGCTCAAACGTTGCAATAAGTTCGCACAATACTGGCCGTTGATAGTTTTTCCTTTTTCAAGATAGTCAATGAATATTATTCCACGCGCATCCCAAAAAATCGACGCCATGGCCTTGCCTGCAGATAAAACGGTCTTCGCCTTCTTTAGAGCCGGTTCTCCATTTTGAATCCATTGATTTGATTGTTCTTTTGTCTCGGGTGTAAGGTGATGGACCCATGTTTCATCCATTGTTATGGAAAAGCGTAATATTTTCATTTAAAAATTATCATTATCGGGTTTTCCAATAACGACTTTACAACTTTTTTTTTTTAAATAAAAGGCAAACCATTTGAGATATTTCAAAAACTTTATTATTGGCTTCTCGACTTCCTTCATATGGCCACCGCGGGCACGTTTGCAGCGGTCGATTCGCTGGACCCAATTTACAACGATTCGGCCGAAACGGCCACTATTTCGCGTTCAATGTTAGATCTGAGCTCTTCCAATGTTGTTGTCGTGTTGGCATAAACCAATGACTTAACATAACCCCTCAGAAAATAGTCAAGCGGTGTTAAATCGCACGAACGAGGCGGCCAATCGACTGGCCCATGTCTTGAGATAACACGCTCACCATACTTACTCTTCAATAAATAGATTGTAGCGTGTGCTGTGTGGCTTGTAGCGCCATCCTGTTGAAACCACATGTCGTCCAAGTCCATATTTTTCAATTCGGGCCAAAAATAATCGGTGATCATGGCGCGATAACGCTGACCACTCACAGTGACGTGATGATCGTTATCGTCGACGGGAAAATATGACCCAATAACGCCGCCGACATGCAAACCGCACCAAACAGTTATTTTTTGTGGATGAAGTCGCGATTCATGAAGCACATGAGCCAAAAAAGAGCTTCGTCACTGAAGATGATTTTGCGATGAAATTCATCATCTTGGCGCATTTTCTCCAGAACCGAATATCTGTAGAAAATTTTTATAATTTGCAGACGTTGCTCTTTAGTGTACTTTACCATGATGAAAATGTTGAGCTTACTGAATAAATTGACAGTTACAGTTTGATGATTATTGAAAGTTCACAAATTAAATTCAAAATTGTCAAGTCCATATTGGAAAACCCTTTACATGTAGGAAATTATTTTAAACACAAGTGATATATTAAAACGATAGATTTATTAAATATGTTTTACAGAAAGTTTATGAAGGAAACAAGACATTTATTTGATCGCGAACCGCTGAGCCGCACCCGACTGTGCGCTGTTGCACCTCGATGAAGACTTTTCCTTTGCTTTGCCGTCTGCGCCTTATATCCAGTCCCAAATGCTCATGGAACTCAAGACGCTGTGCCAAGTTCACAGTTTTAATCCCAGGCTTAGCACCATCCGATCACCGCATATCCAAATCACGACGACTATTACGTATAGTGGAGTCATTATTTATAGGTCACAACTCATTCATGGCGAATATAAACAATATTACCCAGGTGACTCAACGAGATTAAACAGACCTAGTGGACGACGACTCATACTACCAAACAAACCCCGAACAACTGGGTCAATGTAAACAAATGGGCTACACTCATGCTGTTAAAACTGGAGATAAATTATATCGGGCGCAGCTCAGCGATCGATGATATGAAACTACCTTAAGACTTAATGGGTTATTTAATAGAATACTTAATTGAATAACTTAGCAATTCTACATACATATTCTTCCGATGAAAAGGAAAAATATTTTCCTCTAATTACTCCTTGTGAAACAGATGAAATATGATGAAGTTTTTTTGTTTCCGGCACAGTTCTTAAAATAGAAAATCTCGATTCCATCAATCATTTTTCTTCATTATACTCAAGTAAGAGAAATCCATATTCATTATATTTTCAGTTGCCCAGTTATATAACTTTGTAGGCTAGCTCTGGCAACAAGTCATTCTAGGTGGTGAAAAGTAACCTCCTTGGGAATGAAAATTTTTTTTTTTTTTTTAAATGTTTTTTTTTATTTTATTCAATACAGTCCCCTTTTAGTTTGATACGCTTATTCTAGCGATTTTCCAACTTCTTGATCCCGTCTGATCCGGTCTGCAAAATACTCCTACATGGCGTCGTTGATTTCCAAGCGTAAGCTGATTTTTTTTATTGATGAGCCATCTTTTGAGGCTTGGGAAGAGATAATAGTTCGAGGGAGTCAAATCGGGTGAATACGGTGGATGCGAAAGCAATTGGAGCCGTAATTCATTGATTTAAGCCGTGGTTGCGATGCTCCTGTGCGCCGGTTCATTGTCTTGCAAAACAATTTTTTTTTTTTCGCTTCATGAGTAGTCGTTTTGCAGCGATTTCGGCCTTCAATCGCTCCAATAATGTACAGTAATGTCGCTGTTAATTGTTTTTCCTTTTTCGAGGTAGTCCACAAGGAGTATGCCATGACAATCTCAGAAAACCGACGCCATACCCTTTACGACACATCAATCCTCCCTCGGCCGCTTCGGAGCACTCGTGCCGGCTTCAGTCCTTTGTCGGGCACTCATTCTGTTCTCTGGTGTATAATAGTGGATCCAAGTTTCATCAACAGTTACCAATCGACGCCAAAAGTTCCCCTGATTTCGAATCAGCAAGTTCAAACACTTTTCGAAGTGCTCTCGCGTTCGTGTTTTTGGTCAGGAGTGAGAATGCGCGGAACCCAGCGGCAGGATAGCTTTTTCATATACAGAATATTGCCCAAAATAGCGTGTGCACTAAGTACTAATCTTTGTGGTATCTGCTAGCTCGCGCACCTTCACTTTTCATTTAGCCAACACCATTTCATGAATTTTTTTGACATTGTCCTCTGTAACCGCATCGGCATGTCGCTGTGGACTTGATCGGTAGGAGAGTTGCGGTCACCACGAAACTCTCGAAACCAATATTTAACGGTGTAATCTGACGGAGCATTAGCCCCATAATGTTTATCCATATTTTCTTTTGTTTCCTTCGCCGTTTTGCCTCTCAAGAAATAATGTTTTATGAGAGAACGAAAATCGTTTTTGTCCATGCTCAACATGATGCCAAATACGTAAACAACAATCAGCTGTCAAAACAAAACTAAAGACAGTATCGCACTGAAATTTGGCATGTCTGCCTAAATATGAACGGACTTCATGGCACCAGTAGCAGTAGCAGTGCATTCTGTCGGTCAAGGAGGTTACTTTTTCCCCTCCTAGTAGTTGGCTGGAAAACCGCAAGTAGCTATCGTTAGAGCCTTCCAGCACCTCAACGGGAATAAATCATTTGTGTCTCCAACCATAGCTCGTTACCGTGATACTCGCAGCGTTACAAAACGCCTAGGAGGAGGTCATAACAGCAGGAGGACAGCAACATCGGCAGAAATGGTTCGGAAAGTGAAGGCTTGAATTGAGCGAAATCCTCGTCGAAGTGAAGAAGTGAAGAAAAATGCAACACAAACTGAAAAATGAGCTTCGGCTTAATCCATTGAAGTTGCAAAAAGCACGCGATCTTACACCGCAATCGAAAAAAGTTAGAGTCGAACAAGCGAAAGGATTGCTGCGCTTGCATGAAAGTGGTGAGTTGCCGAATTTGTTTTTTTCCGATGAGTCGCCATTTGTTATCGAGCAATATGTCAACAACTAAAGTGACCAAGTTTACTTGCCAGAGAGGTCGTTCGAAAGTTACAGCTTAAGACGGCCACCAGAAAGCAGGCAGCACCGATTGCGATGGTTTGGGCCGCCATAACCGCCGATGGTCGCTCTCCGCTCGTATTTTTGGACCGTGGCGTCAAAATTAATGATCGTATTCCGTGAAACTGTCTTAGTGGCAGTAGTGAAGTCTTGTGCAAACAATCATTTCGGTCGGAGACCTTGGATATTTCAACAAGACTCGGCACCGTCTCACAAAGCACGCGTCAACCAAGATTGATTAAAAAACAATGTTCCACACTTCATTTCTTCGATACAATAGATTGCAAATCTCCAGATGCAAGTCCGTTGGATTTCTTTTTCTAGGGTATTTTGAAGTGGAAGGTTGGCACTAAAAAATACCAAAGTTTGGACCACCTCAAACAAGCACTTCGCCGGGAATGGGCCAAAATACCGCAGAGCCACTTGCGTGCAGCGTACGATGCTTTCTTCGGCCAAGCATCAATGCATTCAGAAAAATTGACTGTTTGATGACCTTATTTCTTTGGAAATGAGGAAGGAGACACCGTTACCTGTGATGGTGTCAGGTACAGAGCGATGTTAACCGACTTTTTGTGGCCAAAACTGATATGTGGTTTTAACAAGACAGCGCTACATGCCATAAAAGCGACGCAACGCTCGAAGTTGTCAAGGAGAAATTTGGAGACTGGGTCAGCTCACGGCGAGCGTTCATCAATTTTCTCTGAGGCTACGTCGAGTCCTTAGTCTACGCTAAGAAGCTAACCACTTTGGATGGGCTCGAGGCCAACATTCAACTTGCTATTGCCGGAATAATGCCGCACATACTGGACCGGGTCATCAAAAATTGGACTGACCGCTTGAAGCACTGCCAGCGAAAACGAGGCTGCCATTTGAATAATATGCTATAATATCAAAATATAAAAAATATTATAGCATTTTAAAAAGTTGCAGTTCGAGTCAGGCAGGGTGTACATACGCTTTCATTTATAAGTACCAGTAGCAAGCCCTGGGTCCAACATTTCACGGCACGCTTTCTTGATTACATATTATATCGATTTTATGTAGCCGCAAGACGTTTTGTTGTTTGCAAATTTTGAAGGTCGGTCTTGCAGGTAGCGATACGAAACTTGTTTCTCGAAAGTAATATGTTGCTCGCTCTCGGAAACCGCTGAGCTCTGACGCGAATATGTTATTTATATCCACCCTGAGAGAACTTCTCCATGGAACATTTGGCGCTGGTCTAACTGAATATATGAATGTAAATCTTCTTTTTTGCCCCAACTGTAGTGAATCTATATTATGTTTGGTAATTAAATACGTCCGTTTCAAGAGGGTTTTATAAGGAACTGAATAGTAAATGATATAGTATTGACATTGTACATAATAAGTAAGTGCTTTTATGGGTTACTGTCAGATATTTACATACTACTACAAAAGAAGCCCATTCGATAGACTTCAGGTGGTCTCATTAAAAATTAATGCGCCTTACGATCATTTTATGTGTTGAACTACATGATTATTATTTTTCGCTTTTGGTCGCCTTTTACGATAAGTAGGGGAACAAACTTTCTTATGACTGCGTATAACTACTTTTAAAATGCTAAAGCACGTGTTGGACAGAGAGAAGAGAAAGCTGTTTGAATCTGCGGTTATTGTGGTCCACGGGTGGCAGCCAACATATAATGGGGAGACTATATTATGATGTAATTAGCTTTGTAGAATTGTATTCTAGGAACTAATCAGTTCTAAATGATTTTTAGTTGTCTCTCGGATTGTTCGACTATGGTTCCATTCTATAGAGCAGCTTTCATTGCTAAAAACTAAAAACTTAATATAACGTAATAAGTTTCCTCACTATGTGGTATACAATTTTTTATTTTTAGCTCAGGCCGTTCCGGTGATATAAGCATAAAATAAATAATATTCTCATTAGTTTAACAACCGGAACACTTCCTAAAGTTACGAAGTCTATAGTATTGTAATCTTTATTTCTACTTTTTTGGCTTCTTTGGAAAGTGCTCCTTTACAGTGGGACATAAAAAGGTTGGTTACACCTGCCTTAGCTTTCGTTGTAACGCGCATACATAAAGCATGTACATATCACACACTTGTTTTCATACTTCAGTCGTTACTTAATCGTTGATCTTTGACATGGTTTCTGAATAAAGTAAAAGAGAAATATAATAATTCCTTGTAACTTGTACGACTCTCAATAGGAAAAACTCGGCGATAAAATGGTTCAAGACGCCCACCTTGCGGTCACTATCTCACCTGCTGAAAATTCTGGTGCAGCAAATTTGGGAGTCTTTCACTAGCGCGGAAAAATTGGATCCAGCTTTATAAATGGTTTGAAATATGTTAGCTGCTCAATTAAGTAAGAAACCGGAAGAAATCCAAATCGCAACATTTATGTCATTCATATACAATATATGTAATTCGTTTACATTCACTGCAGACGAAACCAAAATAAGGTAGCAGTAATAATTCGCAAATTTGGGTGTATCTTACCACTTAAGTGAGTCAAACATTCGAAGGGTACACTTTTAACACACTTATCCAAGGCGAAGATGATAGCTTCGAACAATTTTATACAAAAATAAAAAATCAATCAAAAAAATGTGCATTCGAATCTCTAGAAGACTTTTTATTGCGAGATAAAATCGTATCGGGTATAAAAAGTGATAGTGTGTGGAAAAAAAAACTGGCCACAGATAATGTTCAATTTGAGCAAGCAGGTTAGGTGTCCGAAGCAAGCGAAATAACATCAAAGAAGCTACGTGATTTACATAAGCTAGGCACACAAACAATCAATGCGCTTAAAAAATATACCCCACACTACAACAAAAAGTCACTTAAACCGAAAGTTTCACCCTCGTATAAATGCAAACATTATGTCCTGATCCTGCATACATATCACGTAAAAACAATCAAAATAAAACTCGACACCGCCACGCAGTGTAACGTGCTTTCTATTAACTTCTTGGATAAATCCGCTCAAGAAAAAATCAAACCAAAAAAGCAACAGTTTATAGCCTTCAGTGGAGCAAAAATCGATGTGCGTGGTGAAGTTAATCTTAATTGCGTCGTACTCGTAGTCCGAAATAAAAACTATAAAATTAAATTCCTTGTCGTGAAAGATTTACCGGATTGTAAGACCATTTTGGGCAAATGCGATTGTGAAAAAAGTTGCCTTGTGGTGCGTATTCAAGAAATAAGTTTGAATATCGAAATATTCCATTCAAACACTACGCACTACGAAAAATTGATTGGCGAAAATGTCAAAAAAGAGAAAAATAATATGCTCCAACTAGGTGTTCTTAAAAAAACAAAGGGATTTCTCCCTGCCGTTTCATAACTGGTAATAAGGCGTAGACCAGCTCTTCCCGAAGAAAATTCTCCAAAGATGTTTAGTCTTACGACTTTGGAGACAAAATAACTGATCTAACATATGGGCTGCCATTTTATAATTTTAAAATTTTTGCAAAATTCAACTTTATTTATCAATATAGTTGCCTTCGAGGGCGATACACTGATTGAAACGATTTTTCAATCTTTCGATACCAGGTTTAGCCTCAAAATACTCCTCTGTTTCGGCGATTACTTCTTCATCGGTCTTAAATCTCTTTCCGGTGAGCATTCTTTTGAGGTCTGCGAACAGGAAATAATCGCTGGGGGCCAAATCTGGTAAATACGGTGGGTGGGGAAGCAATTCGTAGTCGAATTCATTCAATTTTGCCATCGTTTTTATCGACTTGTTACACGGTGCATTTTCTTGATGAAACAGCACTTTCTTTTTCTTCAAATGCGGCCGTTTTTCTGCGATTTCGTTCTTCAAACGCTCCAACAACGCAATGATGAAAATTATTCCATGTGTATCCCAAAATACGGATGCCATAACCTAGCCAGCCGACTGTTGAGTTTTTGGTCGTTTAAGACGAGGTTCGTCGCCTGCTCGCTACTCAGCTGACTGCCGACTTGACTCTGATGTGAAGTGATGGAGCCAAGTTTCATGCATTGTCATATACCGACGCAAAAATTCAGCTTTGTTGCGGTTGAACATCTTTAAACACTCCTCTGAATCATCAACACGTTGATGTTTTTGGTCGACTGTGAGCAAACGCGGCACCCACTTTGAACAGAGCTTTCGCATGTCCAAATATTCGTGTATGATATATCCAACACGCTTCAGAGCCTCAGCTATCTCGATCAACTTCACTTTACGGTCATTCGTAATCATTTTGTGGACTTTTTTGATGTTTTCATCTAAAACAGGCTCGTTTGGACGTCAACTGCGTGCATCATCTTCGGTGCTTGTAAGCCACTTTTAAATTTTTCAATCCACTTGCGAATGGTTCGTGCGGTTCCCTCTCTTAAATATCCTGTATAGATATTTGATGGTGAAGTAGTCAAAATATCGGTCAAGTGTGCAACCAAGAGTATTTTTGGTATAAGCCGACACATGAGCAAAACGATTTAGGCCGTATACGTATCGCACAACATTGTTAAAAGCAACGTTGAACTTACGTCTGGCAACAAAAAATTTCGCAGCCATACGTTATCAGAGGAATGAGCATGGCCTTGACCAACATGAGCTTCGTATTTACAGGTGTGAAGCTTTAAGATTGGGAGAGATTTCTAAGACATCCGTATATTTTTCCCACAACTGAGCAAACGTGGTCATCCCAGGTTAATTTTGTATTGAACTAAATACCAAGATTTTTGGCTTTGTTTACAAATTCGATAGGTTCCTTACTAAGGTATACTGAAGGAACGTTGACTAGACATAACGGATAACGGGTAACGGACTCTTCATTTTTCTTGATGATCAATACTTCATGATCAATAAGATCATTCTCAAAGCTTAAATAGAGCTAGATATCGTCCTCAAACATGTGAAAGATCGTTAATAAAAATTGCGAAAAGTAGGCGACCTAAATTGGATTCTTGTGGAACACCAACTGAAATTGCAATATAATCTGACACAACATTACTTACATGAACTGCTTGTTTTCTTTCAACCAGATAGGACCGTATGATATTAGCGGCGATATAGAGAAATTATAGAAGTTTATCAATTTTGATGCAAGTACTATAGTTCATGATCAACGGTGCCAACGGTGTCAACGGCTCTCCTATTTGTGATTTGTTTCTTGTCTTTTGCAACTCTCATGTTATCAGATACTTTTAGAAGAGTTTATGTGAAGCTGTAATGTTTCCGAAATCCAGACTGATAGGACTCCTTTTTGTGGATATTTCATGGTGTATAACTTTTTCAAATATTTTTGACAAATATGGAAGTATAGCGATAGGTCTATAATCCATTGGACGAGTTGCCTACTACTTTCCTTTTTGGGATTGGTATAATCTTAGCTTACTTCCAAGCACACGGAAAAGTGAATCTTGTTATTATATTATTGAAAATATATGTTAAAGCTGGAAGTATAGTACACAGGGTAATATTAATTTAATAAAAGTTGGGTGGATGTTATCGATACCAACAGAGTTAGATTTAATTTTGGAGAAGCTGTTGTAGTCTGAGTCTTCACATGATAGGCAGTTTGATAGGAATCATGCGTGATCTGTCAAAAACAACCTATTGAAACTCCAACCTCACGATGAATCACCGTAAACATGTAGGAAATGTGCTTCCATAGGGTGCCACATGTTTAAAAAAAAAAACATAAAAAAACTATCTAAAAATGTGCTAAATATTATACCTTAATTATAAGGATGAAATTTAAATAAATAACTACTTAATAATGCTAAAGAATTTGCTAAGAATAGAATTGAACATAAACATATGAAGACATATATCCTAATCGTGTCGTAGAGACAGTGTAAGTTATCGACATTTTTTTTTATAAAAGGCTTACATATGTATTCCTTTTTTTTTTTTTTAAATGTGACGACATAAAATATGTAATATTATGATCCGGTAGATCAATAAAACATACTTTTATACTACATACATACATTCTTATTATTACTAGCATATTTGTATCTACATCGTTTAAAGTCTAACAAGTACTTATAGTATTGTGTTATACTGATATTTATTTTTTTATTTGTGATCCGCAGAAATAGGAGTTTTTGAGTTTTAAGTCCCAGAAAAGAAAGTTTGTATAGATATAATTAATTAAGAATGGATTTTATTTACAAAGAATATAAAAACATTTGTTGACATAAACACTTTAATTTTTGAGAAGCGATAATTTACTAAGAAGATACGAAAGTGACATAGGTGAAGTATCGGTGTAGTGGAAGGGTGTAAAGTGTATGACATTCGACCTATTTAAAAGCTAGTTATTGTTATAGTTATGAACAAAAATAAATGGACGTTTGTAACATGGTATGACGTCGTATGTACTGGAACTATGTATATATTTTGAATACATACGAGGGGAGCATTCCGTATAATGGCTTTACCATCCATCCATGCCATCGAAAAGCAATAGTGTGTGGTAGACTAAGCATGTAACAGACTTTATATTCTTTCAATAATTTTCACTTTCTCTACTATTACTTTGGCACTATTTTTATTTTTATTTTGTGAGAGCATTATGAGTAGCAAGATCCCCGACCATTGCGGCGAGCTAAGCCGTGCAAGCCTGCGTGCCACCCAGCTCCTTTTTTGAAGGTCGATCCACCATCTATGTTAAACATAGCTAGACTTAAAGATACATCCACACTACAACTCTGTGTTGCTATCCACACTGAACAAGAAGCATATAAGACAACCAGTGATCTAATTTTTAAAAAGACTTATTGTTGTTTTATCATGGCTGTTAAACCCTTAATCTTGTGCCCTTAATCTAGGGCTAGCTGAGTTAATGTGGTTAAGATGGCAATAAAATTACCTAAAACAAGTAAAGGGTACAACCATTGCAAATGTCTCTGATTTTTATTTTTACAAGAACATCGAAAGTGATTAAGAAAGTACAAAGTTAAGCTGAGTTTACCATAACTTGTTTGGCCTTACAAATTTACCTAAAAGTATTATAAGCTATTTCAACGTATTGGTTTCGAAAATGATATATGTCTGGACCACAACTTACTCCATCTATTCACTTGAAAATGTGGATAAACATTTTTATTTCTTATGACCAGGCATTTGTATAGTAAAATCCCCTTAATGGCCTTCAAAAGTTCGATCCACTTCTCATTTATAACTGAAGTCTATATCCAAAATTAATTCATTAACAGCTCCACAGATCCGTTTTCATTCTTACGAATGAACATATATACATAACAAAATAATTCAAATGCTGGGCTTAAAGTATGTATGCAAATTTTCATTAAAAAGTTCGCCCTTAGGAAGTACAATAGGTTGGTACAACTTTCTTTGGTAATTCACTTCGAAAATGAACGCGCAATTCATACCAAAGTACTCAGATGCAGTTTCGCAAATAGAACTTTACTTCAACTGTGCTTTATAGCAGCTTTCTTCTTTGCATCATTCTAGAAAGGTAGGTTGTTAGGCGGATAGATCTCATTTGAGAAAAAATAAAAAAAGAAACTTTTCCAAATAACCAAAATATAAATAGAAAATAAAGTGATTTTCGAAACTTACATAGACTACTACTCATTTTGAGGGTGTGTGACTCGAAACTACTAGCCAAACAGTCACAATTTTATTGCTCAAGGGATTAACTTTGATACACCTTACTGTGGGATAGATACTGGTAGGTATGACGTTTGACGAAAAACCAACAATTTTTTTTTTACCTTTTTTGTTTCGCCAAATAAACAGGAAAAACAATTTTGTATATGTTGGGACGATAGGTACATTAATAGTACGTCATCATCAACATCAGTGCAGGGGTGTCTACTCATTTTTCGTCTCAAAGCGAGTCTATTTAAAGTTGAAAAGTTTTCTCGTTAAATGAACGGACAACTCGGTTTACCAGCGGTATGATGGAAAACCTGAGATTCAAAATTGAAATACTCGTAACTTGATTAAATGGAAGAGAGGATGAGCCGAGGCAAGGTCCTTTTTTTCTCTTGGGCTGAATGTTGTAATATCTTTGCTAGTGTTGTACGTTAGAAGTGGAGTTTACTTTTAAGTGAAGTCCAATTTCTATTAATGCATCCTACAAACACCGGAATGCAAAACTATAAAATTTTGACTAAAATAATTGCGCTTCCTTTTCTCAAAATACTGTTTTCCTTGTACTCTACAAAGTCCTCACAGAGTTGGGTAAAGTTTTTAAGCTCGAGGCGCTAGAGTAATGAGTTTTTAAATATGTACGTAAAATGTGAAATTTTCAGGGTTGTCTGGAAAGGAAGGAAATACAAATACAAATTTAATCTAGTCATCATCAGGTTGATGTCGCTGAGTGCCTACAACACAGACAATATTAAATATACGTAAGAACCATTTTCGCGGACTATTAAACAACTAAGACCCGTATTATTTTATAGCACTATTCAACTTGGGCTATAAAAGTCAAGATATCCATTCGCCAGACCAGAGTGAAATTCTGTGGGAGCAATGATGACTTATACTAACTCATTTCCAAGAAAAATAAATATACCTGTTGAAATAAAGGCATCGTTACAGAGCTATGCCTGGTTTTGGGATCCCCACCAAATTTGCGAAATTGTGCACATGTAACATGGCTGTCAGTTAAATCCCAAAAGCAATTTCACTTCGATGACGGGAAAGGATTAAACAAAGTAATGTAATCCACTTATGTCCTGTACCCTCTTGTGTGTGTCGTAGAGTTTCCACTAGACCGTATCGCTATCGCATGTATATCTTTGTGACCCGCTGATTTTTTTTTTCCCCTTACATATTACGTCTTTTCAAATAGAATGTTCAATTCTCTTTGTTTTAAATGTAGTTTGGGCCAGAAAACCATGACGATATTCCGTAGACATTTATTCAGTCTCCTTGCGATAGAGTTGGATATTTTCCAGATGCTGCACTCATATAACAACAAGGGTTCGACATTCAAGCGGAACAGGTGCAGGTGATAGCATTATTTCTATTTTCTTCTTCAACCCCCCCCCCCCCCCCCCCCCCATCCTCAGAGATGATACCTTAAAGATATTCGAAATTTCTTGCGTTCTCCACTAGTTGCTTTGTGATAATTATTTGTTAGGTTAATGGGAAAAGGCCGATGATTTTATTTTTGGCGAAATTAATTTCGAGCCCAACGACGATTGCTACCCTTTCCATCTCAATTTGGTTTCTCTACGTTTTCGTTACAAATCTACATTCCGACATGGAACTGGCGCGCGATCTGCAGGAGTTTCTGGTAGCAGGGTAAGTCCAAAAGCTCTCGGTATGGTGTTATACAATTATCAACCTATTTTTCTACTCTCTGTGCTTTCTTAAGTTTTTGAAACAAAGAATGAATTTTTTTTTTTTTTTAAATGATGATTTTAAAGGTCTTGATGCATCCAAAAATCTGTTCTTTTCATATATTTTTATAACCAAAACTTTCAACATGGTAGAACACAATTTACTTTTAGATAAGATTTAAAATACGGCTCTCAAGGTTTTATCTACGAATGGTTTGGCGCGTAATTAACTTCTAAAACTAAAAAAATAAAGATCAGCTCGCGTAAGTCTATTTTTATGAGTGATCCTCAAGGTTCTATTTTGACTCCCGTCATGTTTTTAATAAAATATATGTATGGGAGTAGGGTCAAGGGAGGTTCGAAATAAGAATATGTTTTTTGAGTTTAATTCAAATGCAATTTGATTTATATGCAGCTTAATTCAGCTAAGCGTTAATGGGTAAATATTATAGTTAATAGTAAGTAATTTAGATTGAAAAAAAAAGCGTATCGCGGAATAAGTTCTTTGTATTAGGCATATCGTTGCGTATCGTAGTGTTCGTACCAGTTGAACACTTCCGTTGCTCTACGTGGCTGCTGGTCAACTATGTAGTTAGTCCTTTTGTTTTTTCAATGCGATTAATGATGGCAATGACCAAATATGGTAAAATTGAAGTTGCATTTTGGAAACAGTAGATTGCAGTAAATTTTAGTTAAGCGTTTTTGGTTCGCTGTGACGAACTTATGTTCGAGTTGATAGACATATTCTACCTACATTCGGTTATCCTGATTTAATTCGACCCGTACATGTCAGAATCTTCCTCATCTTCTTGTATCCACGACTTCATCAGATTAGCTGCAGACGACGTTTTATTCGGGCCTTCGTGGTTATTGACTTTGGATACTTCGTAGCGGTCGTTACGTTAAATTTTTGTAACCTTGTATGGACACAAGAATTTTGGTTGCACTTTGAGCCCTGCTCTAAATTGCGTTCGTTGAATTGCGACTTAATCGTGGACAGCATACTTTCACGATGACTTGCATTATATTGTACAACAATTCACTCAATCTGTATCTTTGCTAGTTTTCGTAGCTCAATTCTTTCGCTTGGCAATTCTTCTCATATCTCGGCTAGCTTGACGTCATCATCGTTTCGCATTGGAAAACCGAACAGTAGCTCGAAAGGTGTTGTATTCGTGGCTCTTAAAACTGTTGAACTTATTGCCTTTTGCAATTTTGTGACATGTTGGTACCATTTCAGGTGGTTGTCCACGTTTACATCTTTGTTGGAGTTGCGATTACGATGCGATTCATTCTTTTGAAGGACACCAGTGGTAATTTAAATGTGAGACATGTTTCGCTGGTCCCAATAATCCTTGAAATTGTTTGAACTGAATGCCGCTCCTCTGTCAGTTACCATTCGTGCTGGGCTACCGAAAATGTTCTCCATGAAGATTAACTTTGTTAAAACCTATTCCGTTGTCGTTGATTTCACTGGAAAAATCCAAACGAATTTGGTAAAAATATTCATAACTACAAAAAGATGTTTGTAGTTCTTAGCAGTAGACGGCTTGGGTCAATGATAATCCATGTGAACGGTATGTAACGGTACATTAACCTTTGTATTTGGACTGATGGTAGATATCCTTCCTTTCTTTACTAATAAAATACTGGTCACACAATTGCCTATAACGTCCTTTATATTTAATTTTACTTTATACGAGTTTGCACTTTGTCTGCGTTGAAATGCCCTGCGTCATGAACGCTTCTAATTATTTCCCTTTGCATAGCTTTAAGGAAGGTAAGCTCCTTCGATACAGCACTCCTTTCTGGTTAATGTTGTCCTCATACTGCTCTCGTTGAAGAATTAGTAGAATAAGTTGACAGGATTCATCTCTGCATTGGGTCTTTTTGATTCTATGGAGACATGAATCATGCGACTTAATGCACCAACATGTTTCATATATTTTCCTGGTGCCCATGCCCATCATGCAACCCGTGTACATAACTCCTTCTTCTGCATTGTCAATTGGAAGGCTTTGCAATCAGTAAAGATTTTGAATACAAGACTCAAGAGCGTAATTTTTAACTGAACGTATTATCGCTAATACCTCAAATTCGTAGCTACTGAAATTTTTAAAGCTCAAGTAGAAGACCGGATGCAGTGCTTTGTCGTCTCGCTAAAGTAATACTGCAGCGAGACCGATCTTGCTTCAATCAGTATGTTGCTCCGTGTCTAGCTCCGGATGATAGAGCTTGAGAACCGGTTCCTGACATAGACGTTTTTTCAACTCTAAATATGCGTTCCGTAGCTCGTTACCGAAGCTAAAAACTACCGAGCTTTTACTTGTCATGTCAGACAAGGGCTAAGTAATAGGTGAATAGTTAGGTATAAACTTTTTAAAAAAGCCCGCTAAGCCAAGAAAACTCTGGAGATTTTTTTAATTTTGTTGGTTCTGGAAAATTTCGAACATGTTTAGTTTTTTCGATTGACGGCCGAATCGAACCATTTTCCACAATGTGGAAAATGTGGGATTATTGAATCATCCATATAAATGAACAAGGCTTTCGGCTTTCGAGATGAATATCGACATGGAAACACCCGTTTTTAAGATACAATATAAGTAAAAACTACCGAGCTTTTACTTGTCATGTCAGACAAGGGCTAAGTAATAGGTGAATAGTTAGGTATAAACTTTTTAAAAAAGCCCGCTAAGCCAAGAAAACTCTGGAGATTTTTTTAATTTTGTTGGTTCTGGAAAATTTCGAACATGTTTAGTTTTTTCGATTGACGGCCGAATCGAACCATTTTCCACAATGTGGAAAATGTGGGATTATTGAATCATCCATATAAATGAACAAGGCTTTCGGCTTTCGAGATGAATATCGACATGGAAACACCCGTTTTTAAGATACAATATAAGCTGGTAAAAACACGCGTACTATAATTCCTTCCGCGAGCCACTCCGATATTTGAAAAGCTACTCGTCTTGTTCTTTAGGCGCTTACCTTTATTAGTTTTTTATTAGGCATATCTGGCTACCTGTATCAAATAACGCATCTAACAAAAGTGTGTTTATCAGGAAAAGAGACTCTGTGTACCTTTGACGAACTCGGGCGCTAGTTCATTTTTGGAAAATTTTTCGACGAATGGCCATCAAATTCATTGAAATTGAAACAACGGGGTCTCTTGGCTTTATGAGGGCATGCGTGTGCGGCATGTCCTTTAGCCCCAAATGTAAAACAGAGTTTTTAGTTTGAGAATCGTGCATTGCAATACCCGATTTTTGAGTGCCGCCATCATTTCTAAAAGTTTGCGATGATGAGCTTAGTTTTTTCGCACGGTCTAGGCTTCGTTGTTTTTGCATTTGAAGTTTCATTTTATCGTAAATTTTTAATGTCGACTTTAAATCTTCGAATGCTTTTGCGTCGTAAAAAATGGTTTTATTTGTTATACTATTATCTATACCTGACACGTTGTAAAAAAGTAAGGATTCCTTGTCGATATTACACTTTTTAGCAATCAACTTCATTTGAAGCATATATTTCAGATATGTTTCATGAATGTTTTAGCAAACTCTTTCCCTGGTGTAGATTTCAAGTCTTCCCAAGTATGAATGCTTTTCCCGGATTCGATAGCTAATTTCGCGGCACCTCTTAGCAATCGCCTTGCATATAAATAACGTTGAATATCGTTCCACTAACATGCCGACGAAATTTCTTCAAACTCAAATCGCTAATATCTTTCCCGTCCTCGCCATTAAATGGATCTAACGAATTTTTTGTGCCATCTCTAATGTATTTTCGTTTATTTCAGTTATATCAGTGCTTGTTTCAGACTTTTCGTCTTCACTGTAAGCATTGTTTGTACCGTAAACGATGGTTAGCACGCTTGCGTTGTTTTATCTGCCGTTTTCGACCTCGTTCTCTCCGTTACACACTTCACTATCGTCGCCGTCACAACTAATACCCTCTTGTTCCCGTCTGTACTTTCCTGGCGTCCTGCCCCTTCTAAAGACTGTTCGAGATCTCTAACAAATGCGACTTTTAATCGCTGGACTAAATCTTGCTTGAGTTTACGAGGGCGGTCCCAGAATTACCCGGCCTGACCAAGACATGGCGGTAGTTGTTTGAAATTATCACTGTATTGGAAAGTTTGCAGTCTATAAAGAATATGTTTCAAGTTTGAAAGCGCCACGTTGTTTAGTACTTGTTTGGCAGCCATCAATAGTAAACGTTGTCGGTGAATTTATGAAAATGGAGAAAATTGGTCATCGTTATGTGATACAATACTTTTATTTCAAAGGCCTCAGCCCAACCAATATAAGAGCTGAACTGGATTCTACTCTAGGTGAGTCTGCTTCTTCGTATACAACAGTAAAATTTTGGATTGCTGAGTTTAAATGAGGTCGTACGAGCTGCCAAGACGAGAATAGCAGTGGTCGACCAAATGAGATGACGACTCAGGAAATGGTGAAGAAAATCTACAAAGCGGTATTAGATGATCGTCGACTGAAAGTGCGTGAGCTAGTAGACATTTTAGGCATTTCAAAAAGTGCGGTACATCGCATATTATTTGAAAATTTGGACATGACAAAGCTGTGTGCAAGATGGGTGCCGCGTTTGCTCACACTCGAGCAAAAACAGTGTAGTGACTGCAATGGCCAAAATTAATGAATTAAAGTTTGAATTTCTACCTCATGCACCCTATTCGCCAGATTTAGCCCCCTCGGATTATTTACTGTTCCGAAACTTGAAAAAAATGGGTCAGATTTTCCAACGATGAAGAGGTGATGTCGGCAGTTAATGGCTATTTTGAGAAGGAAGACATTTCTTACTATAAAAAGGGTCTCGAACTTTTTGAACATCGCTAAGAAAAGTAAATAATACATGGGCTGAAAAGTCGTTTTTAAGAGATTGCACCAATTGAAATAAATCCATATCATTTTCAGTTAGTACCAACCTTCAAAAGATACGTGTATAAATTTGACAGCTGTCGGACGATTAGTTCTCAAGATATAGCGTTGTGAGTGAAGCAAAATATGGATTCAAAGCAATTTCGTGTGTTGATTTATCATTGCTTTTTGATGCAGCCGATGCAAAGAAATGGCTTGATAAGTGTTACCCGGACTCTGCACCAGCCGAACGAACCCTTCGCAAGTGGATTGAAAAATTTAAAAGTGGTCATACAAGCACCGAAGATGATGTACGCAGTGGACGTTCAAAAAAGGCTGTTTCAGATGAAAACATCAAAAAAGTCCACAAAATGATTACGAATGACCGTGAAGTGAAGTTGATCGAGATATCAAAAGAGCGTGTTAGACATATCATACACGAATATTTGGACATGCGAAAGCTCTGTTCAATGTGGGTGTTGATGTTGATGATTCAGAGGAGTGTTTAAAGCTGTTCAACCGCAATAAAGCCGAATTTTTGCGTCGTTATGTGACAATGGATGAAACTTGGCTCCATCACTTCACTTTAGAGTCAAGTCGGCAGTCAGCTGAGTGGCGAGCAGGTGACGAACCTCGTCCAGAACGACCAAAAACTCTACAGTCAGCTGGCAAGGTTATGACATCCGTATTTTGGGATACACATGGAATAATTTTCATCGACTATCTCCAAAAGGGGCAGATAGTGTGAAGGACGAAATCGTAGAAAAACAGCCGCATTTGAAGAAAAAAAAATTGCTGTTTTATTAAGACAATGCATTGTGTCACAAGTCGATGAAAACAATGGCAAAATTGAATGAATTCGGCTACGAATTGCTTCCCCACCCACAGTATTCTCCAGATTTGGCCCCCTGCGACTATTTCCTGTTCGCAGACCTCAAAAGAATGCTCGCCGGAAAGAGATTTAAGACCGATGAAGAAGTAATCGCCGAAACAGAGGCCTATTTTGAGGCTAAACCGAAATCGTACTACAAAACTGGTATCGAAAGATTAAAAAATCGTTTCAATCAGTGTATCGCCCTCGAAGGCAACTATATTGATAAATAAAGTTGAATTTTGCAAAATTTTTTACTATTTTTTTACTATAAAACGGCACTGAGCTTTCAGCCCATGTGTTAGAGCTGAAAGGCGATTATGTTGAAAATAAATAAATTTTTTCCGAAATTGTTGTGTTTTCTTTGTAGGCATCGCCATCGTAGTTCGGTGCTATCAACATCAGTCCTTTCTTTACCATATATGCGTCAGCCCTCAAGGTTGGTAACGGTGGGAAAAATAATTCAAAGCTGGAAAGTTTGACTTATGTAATTCTAGAACAAGAATAACGTGTCAATCCTGCCACCAATTTTATAAAATTCTACCTTGAGTCTCTTCCGGCCCTGTTTTCATTACGTTTTGTGGAGCAATTTATTTGACAATATCATTTCGGTAGGCACAAAGAAATATTCAACATCACTAAAATCACTGTTTGATGAATCAGGTGCCGCAACATGATTCTCGAACTCGGAAAAAGATTCTTCTTCATCCGAAAATACAGTCAAAGGGAATTCACTTTCGCTATCACTAATAGCTACAGAGGTACAATTTCCAAACAAAGGTAAAAAAGCGCCGTAAGTCGAACAATGTAACTGTACACCCAAAACTGATATAATGCACCTTTGAAATTGTGGATATTATAATAAACTCAACAATTCATTCTCGTTTCCATTTCTTTGAACATAGTTCCGTATTCTAAATATATTATTCGATGTTTTGAAATGACAGGAATGCGAAATACATCCTGCCTGACTTGAACTACAACCAACTTCAGACTGCTATAATTTCCAAACTGTTCACGACAGTGAGCTCAAATTTTGACACATGACAGACAATTTTATTATTTACAAGCCTTTTAAACGATTTGAGTCTCAGTTGTGTTGAAAAATTTTTATCCGCGATGGAATTCAAACGTGATAGTGTGATTGCTTTATATTTGGCTGGAAAACCACAAGTAGCTATCGTTAGAGCTCTCCAGCACCTCAACGTGAATAAATCAAAAATTATTGCGATCGTATGCCGGGAAACTGTCTTAGAGGTAGTACTGAAGCCTTGGGCAAACAATCATTTCGGTCCAAGACCGTGGACATTTCAACAAGACTCGGCACCGTCTCACAAAGCGAAGTCAACCAAGATTGGTTAAAAAACAGTGTTCCACACTTTATTTCTTCGACACAATGGATTGCAAATTCTCCTAATACAAATCCGTTGGATTTCTCTGTCTGGAGTATTTTGAAGTCGAAGATTGGCACTAAAAAATACCAAAGTTTGGACCACCTCAAACAAGCCCCTTCGCCGGGAATGGGTCAAAATGCCGCAGAATCACTTGCGTGCAGCATGCGTGCCAAATATGGACATATTGAAAACTATTGATACAATTTGAAAATCGATGTATTTTCCAACATTTTTGGAACATGCTTTGGAACAATAAAATTTATCAAAAAATAAAAAAAACTATAGCATTTTAAAAAGTTGCAGTTAGAGTCAGGCAGGGTGTAGATCTCTATTCTTGGATGAATAAGTTTTTCTCCGGAAATCTGATAAAAAGGGTACAAATGCACAATGCAAAGATAGATAATACATACCAAATCGTAGCTAAAAAATATCCTGGTTGGGTCATAAATGACCAAAATTGAGTAGGTAATTAGAAATCAAAGCAAACTGCAAATACCGTTCGATTCATACGTTGGGTCAAATTTGACCCGAAGGACGCAAAAATCATACGTAATTTAATTCAGCTCAACACTTTAGAAAAAGTCAAGAAATATCAAGTTCTTCAAACATTTTGTCTTAGAGAAAACTTATTTTCTTGCTTAAAATGGGTCAAATGATCCGATGACCGTAGGAAGGTTAAATGCCAATTGAATGATGCAGTAAGACAATTGCATACAATGATAGGAACAAAAGCGATTACCAAGGTAATTCAGGGCTAGCATGATAAAAATTTATAAACATATTATCATAAAATATTAATTCTCTGTGCACTCATTTCATTGGAGATTTCTATAGCATTATATGCATTTAGTTCTATGGTGTGTTTATTTTATTTTAAACTTCAATTCGGTTATTATTGTCCATTGTTCCGAAAAGAAATTTCAAGGCTGTTCTTCTTATGCCGGGTAGTCCTCTTTTTGATCTTAAGTGTGGTAAAAGTGTGTTCAATTCTTCAGTCAAATGTTTATTGTTTATATTGTCTTTTAGTATCAGTCAAGTTGATCATGTGGATTATTTTCTTGTAATTTTCTATAAATGACTTTTCTTGTAATTGTATCAGAGCTGTAAAAGACTGCAATATTTTAGTTTTGCATTCGCTGAAGTCGCAGTCATTTGATTGCTTATTACTATTTCAGCAAAATACTTCATTCAAGTTATTTGACTTCAAAATCGAAATCCCCGTATTTTTTGAAGTCTTAAGTAATGCAATCACCTGAGGCAGTCAAAACACTTGAAGACAAAAGACTGCAATACATTTTGATTGCTTGAATTCTTTGAAGTCATTTTAAGTCTTTTTTATTCTTTGCATTGTTTTAGTCATCTGAATGCATTCAATGTATTGAAGTCTTTTGACTGCTTGAAGTATTTTGATTGACTTAAAGTATTTTTTTTAAGAAATTAAGTATTCGATTAAATTTTGAGATCCACATTTCAGATATAAGTATAAAAATGTGAATGTACGCGAAACAATTATAAAACCAAGTTAGGATTGTATCTCTTTGCATTATAAACACTCATAGAAGCAACTGAGAAAAATGCGAAGTGTAGGCACAACATACAAGTTACCTTAAAGTACCGCTCTCTTTTCAATAAGGTAATATACATAGTTGGTACATATTAAATTTCGTAGTTGAGCTTACAAACAATTACTAGAGCACCTTTTGCCAATAGCCACGGTTAAACCTAATTCGTGCGGTTTGCTAAGAGATGGCGTAACTTGTATTATTCCATTGTTATTATTCCATTGGAAATATTTTCCATTCGTTGGAAAGCTACTGTCATTGTACGTCATTTCAGTATATGACATTCATTTGAAGCGTAAACAACAATAATTTTTTTTTCACTCAAATATGTCGAACTTTGTGCCTGAAAAAGTGTTTTTGCGGGGAGTTCTTCTTCATTACTTTAATATGAAGAAAACTACTGCCGAAAGTCATCGTATTTTAGTGAAAGTTTATGGTGAACATGCGCTAGCTGACCGAACGTGCCAAAAGTGATTTGCACGATTTAAAATTGGTGGTTTTTGCTTGGAAGACGATGAACGTCCTGTGCAACAAAAAAAAAAAAATTTGAAGATGAAGAACTGGAAGCATTACTCTATGAAGATTGTTGTCACTCAATCAGCCATTTCAAAACGTTTAAAAGCAGCTGGATATATTCAAAAGCAAGAAAATTGGGTTCCACATGAACTCAAGCCGAGAGACGTCGAACGCCACAAAAGGAAGTCATTTTTACATCGGATTGTTACTGGTGATGAAAAATGGATCCATTACGACAACCCCAAGCGCAAATATCATATGTGAAACCCGGCCAACCAGTAAAATCAACGGCAAAGCCGAATATCCGTGGCGGAAAGGTAATGCTCTGTATTTGGTGGGATCAGATCGGTATGCTGTGTTATAAGCTGCTAAAACCGGGTGAAACCATCAATGGACAACGTTACCGAACACAATTAATCCGTTTGAAGAGAGCAGTAGCCGAAAAACGCCCGGAATATGCGACCAGACACGATGCAATAATTTTCCATCATGACAACGCTCGGTCCCACGTTGCTATTCCGGTTAAGAACTATTTGCAAAACAATGGATGGGAAGTCTTACCCCACCCGCCTTATAGCCCAGACCTTGTCCCTTCTGACTACTATTTGTTCCGGTCAGAATATTCCGAGCAGAATATCAAAAATTGACTTGATTCATTCTTGGCTGCCAAGCCGGTGCAGTTCTTTTGGGATGGGATCCACAAATTGCCAGAAAGATGGGAAAAAGTTATAGCTTCAGATGAGCAATACTTTGAATAGTACTATTTTACATGTTTTTCTCAAATAAACGTTCAAACTCGTGCCTTGTGGAACCCCATATTTGACTTCATTCCACTCACTCGATTCGCCTGCTTTTTTTACTTTAAAACCTCTGTTATTTAAGTAATTGTATAACCAATATGCTAAGCCCCTCTTATTCCAGCACGATTCAGGATGTCCATTAGTTTACGGTGATTCAAAGTATCGAATGCCTTGCTAAAGTCGATGAACATTACCATTACGTGATGATTTAAATTCAGACTCTGATTGACTAAATTGTGAGGGAAAAAGCACGGATGCCATGTACTTCCGGTGTCAAACTGAAATGATGATGAAATTTTTGCAATAAAGCTTCTTCTAATTTGACTACCATGTCTATAGGGAATATTTTCACCATGCCTTTGATCTGATTTTTTTTTTCTAACTGAGTCCTTACTGTCGCTAGAGTTGAACATTTTTTTTCCTTTTGAAGAAAATCTACCGCATCCGCTATGGGCTTCATTACGATTAGAAATTCTTCTAAATAAATACTCAAAATCAAGCTCAAGAAAGAGCAGGATTATAAACTTCCTGCATAAATCATTTAATTTGTTTTTATGTCTTATGATGTCCCTAACCGTCGCCTAAAGTTGCAATAATTTCTTCAGAGCTCTTTGGCCTGTTCACTTTATTCCACAAATTTGAACATTTTTGCATTATTTTAAAAAACAGATGCGTTAAGATTAAATATTAACTATCGAACTTCTTTTAGGAAAGTATCTTATACAGAACGTCACAGTCCTTATTTTTCATTCTATATAAAAAAAGTTTTTTTTTTTTTATTTTGAGAAAATGAACGTAAAATGTTTTCGCAAATAACTCATATTTTGACGACTTGCATAAGATTATTTGTATGATTATCTTACATTTTGATGTTTATTTGAGATATGGAATTTTTGTCGTATAATTCGGGAAAAGTCAGTCAGTGGCAAGAAGAATGAGAGTGTGTGTAGCACAGCTTAAATGTTTTGAAAGGGTGTTCTCAAAGACATTTGCTTGGGTTTGACATTCTAAAATCTCAGTTTCATAATCATCATTTTCACTGTCATAATTTGTGATGTCATCGTCTTCAGCATAGATTTTATGTTTTATGCCAAACTCTTTAAATGCCTTTACAAAGTTTGAGCTATTATCAGTCACAGTTGCTACAATATTTTCGCTTTTTAATCCATATTTAGCATAAATTTCTATTATTATATTATTTATACGATCAAACGTATGTGATCCCGAAAAACGTTTGCATGCAACTGCGAATGATTTCCTTTGAAATGAGTCATCCAACCGATGGTTCGTGTAGTCAAAAAAGCTACGATATTTTGTCGACCATACATCTGCAGTAGTGCAAAAATATTTATTTTGCGATATAACGCTTTTGATTTTTTCTAACCGTAGATGGAAACATTTCATCTATGACTCTTAAGGGGTTGGGCGGCTCATAACTTTCAGTTCTGGATTGGCAAATTTGACAACTTTCCTAAGTGACTGACTTTCGACAAAAGTAATAGCCAAGACATTTTCTGCAATCATATCTGCTACAAGTTTTCGAAACTGATCCTTTTTTAAAGACGTTCCTGTGGTTTTGCTAGGAATCAATTTGCTTTGTTGAAAAGCATGAAAAGCTTAACGATGCCTTACATTCAAATATCGGATATAATTTGAAGTTATTTGACCAGAACCTTTTAGTCTTTTTTCACATAAACTACATTCAACAAGCAATCCATCCTTTTTCGCTGGAACTCAGTAACATTCAGCTAATAGGGAATTAAAAATAAAGATTTTGTTTCAGTCATATATACGGTTTTCCAATAGGGACTTGACAACTTTGAATTAAATTTGTGAACGCACTCTTCCACTAATCATCAAACGGTCACTGTCAATTTATTCAGTAAGCTCAACATTTTCATCATGGGAAAGTACACTAACAAGCAACGCTTGCAAATTATAAAAATTTTCTACAGATATTCGGAGTCGGTGACTGCAAGTTTAAGAGCGTTAACTCCAATTTTCGGTCGTAATTCTCGCCCTAGTAGATAACTACGCAATAACAAGTTTAGTAAAAAATTTAAGTCTACATATTCGTTGTGTGATGTTGCCGTGTCAGTGAGACAACGGGTTGGTCGAAGTGTCGAAAATATCGCTGCCGTTCAGACGTCCGTAGCAAACGATCCAAATCAGTCAATTCAATGCGGTTCTCAAGAATTAGTCATCGCTCAGACCACATTATGGCGTATTTCACGTAAGTATCTTGGTTTACACCCATACAAGATCAAGCTGACTCAAGAAAAAGTCAGCGGTAAGATTGTAGAGTTTTTTTTTTTTTTTTTTTTAGATGCATAAAACCTCTGACTACGATATATTCGAAAAGATATTTTTAGGCCAAGGACACTACGAATACACACTTGCGCAGCCATTTGTGACGTTTGTCGGTAATAATTGCTCTTAGCCTAGGAAATCATTTGGTTTTGAAGCAGGCTTATATAAAATTTTAGTCAATATGGTGATTGGGTCTTTGACCACTCTGATAAACTCGTTTGTACAAAATTTAATACTTAGACCGCATTTGAAGCTGCGAAAATAAAAAAGGCTGTTCCGAGGAATTTTCAACGATGAGCTGAACATAACTGCATCCAAGCAATTTCGATCTAGATAGCAGAGATAAAGCATTTTTCGCTTTCTCTCTTTATCATCTCTCTTATCATCTTCAGTGACGAAGCTCATTTTTGGCTCAATGGGTTCGTCAATAAGGAAAATATGCGTTATTGGTCGGGTGAAAACCCACATGTGCTTCATGAATCATCACTTCACTCACAAAAAATAACTGTTTAGTGCGGTTTGCATGCCAACGGCGTTATTGGGCCATATTTTTTCGTCGACGATAACGCTCGTCAGGTTACTATGAATGGTCAGCGTTATGGCGCCATGTTCACCGATTATTTTTGGCCCGAATTGGAAGATATGGACTTGGACGACATGTGGTTTCAACGGGATTGTGCCACAAGCCACACAGAACACGCTACTATCGATTTGTTGAAGAGTAAATATGGTGAGCGTGTTATCTCAAGACATGGGCCAGTCGATTGGCCGCCTCGTTCGTGCTATTTAACGCCGCTGGATTATTTTCTGTGGGGCTACGTTAAGTCATTGCCAACATGCCGACGACGTTGGAAGAGCTCAGAGATAACACTGAACGCGAAATCGCGTTGGCCGAAATGTGTGGCCAAGTCGTTAAAAATTGGGTCCAACGAATCGACCGCGTTCCCGCGGTGGCCATATGAACGAAGTCGGGTTTCATTCATAAATGTCTTGACTGTACTTCAAGCCAATAATAAATTTTTTGAAATATCTCAAATGGTTTGCCTTTTATTTAAAAAAAAAGTGTCAAGTCGTTATTCGGAAACTCTATACTATACCTAGACATTTACACTTCAATTTTTAAATTCTATTTGTAATTGTGCTATTTTCTTAGAATCTAGGTCTTACACTCAGCAATTTATCATGACGAGCTCGAAAATCGCATAAAGCGCCTCATGCTGAAAAAAAAAATTAAAAAAAAAATAAAATACTTCATCTATATGTTGCTAGTATGTATTTTGCAAGCAAATTGCAAACATTTCGTTGGTAAATTTTTGTAAATATTGTCAGTGTTTCGAAAGTTACAAAAACGGAAAATAATTAATTAATTTATAAATTAATAGCAGCAATACAAATACATAAATGCACAAAAGTACAAAATATTAAGTAAATACGACAAACACAACTTTGTAATCAGAGTTTTTAAAACTACAAGACGATCTTTTATATTTTTGTTTGTAGCTTTCAAAACAGAAGCTGGGATCGTCTGCATTATCGTCTGATGAAAAGTCCATGATTTTCAATACACTTAGTTTAACACTTTAAATAAAAAACGTTTAACTCACACGCGATTATGCTTACATAAGATAAGAACGTTACGTAGAAAACCTATTATATTGGGTATGTAATTTAATTTGTGCGGTTTTTTTTTTTCAAAATTTGAACGTTTATTTAAGAACAACATGTACAATAGTATTATTCAAAGTATTGCCCATCTGAAGCTATGACTTTTTCCCATCTTTCTGGCAATTTGTGGATCCCATCCCAAAAGAACTGCGCCAGCTTGTCAGCCAAGAATGAATCAACGCCAATTTTTGATATTCTGCTCTGATGTGAACTGTATTTCAGTGAAGGTGTTCTGCATCGACCGGAACAAATGGTAGTTAGAAGGGGCAAGGTCTGGGCTATAAGGCCTGTGGGGTAAGACTTCCCATCCACTGTTTTCCAAATAGTTTTTAACCGGAATAGCAACGTGGGACCAAGCGTTGTCATGATGGAAAATTATTGCCTCGTGTCTGGTCGCATATTCCGGGACTTTTTTGGCTGCCCAGGATCACCACTTTTAAATCGTGCAAACCACTTTTGGCACGTTCGCTCAGCTAGCGCATGTTCACCATAAACTTTTACCAAAATACGATGACTTTCGGCAGCAGTTTTCTTCATATTAAAGTAATGAAGAAGAACTCCCCGAAAAAACACTTTTTCAGGTACAAAGTTCGACATATTTGAGTGAAAAAAAAATTATTGTTGCTTACGCTTCAAATGAATGACATATACTGAAATGACGTACAATGACATTAGCTTTCCAACGCATGTTCCAATGGAATAATAACAATGGAGACAAGTTACGCCATCTCTTAGCAAACCGCACGAATTAAGTGTTTTGATTGCCTCAGGTGATTGCATTACCTAAGACTTCAAAAAATACTGGGATTTCGATTTTGAAGTCAAATAACTTGAATGAAGTATTTTGCTGAAATAATAATAAGCAATCAAATGACTGCATCTTCAGCGAATGCAATACTAAAGTATTTCAGTCTTTTACAGCCCTGTTAAGTAAATTGTGTCCTGAGTGACGCTAATTGAGTTGTTATTATTGGTGTCAAGAGTATTTTTTTCTGAGTTAATCTGTATGATGAATAAGCCGGTTTTTTCTAGGTCGTAGTGTTTGTCGTCTATTTTCTTGAATTTTGCTTGGGTGTGCTTTGGAGTTTGCTTTTTGCGTTCTATGGTTTTTGCTGAGAGTTTTATATTCTTCTTCGGCATTTTTCTTTTGTTTTTCTATTCTTTGGGATATAATTTTATTATCTGTTTTTGCCAGATGAATGTCAATTGGTTTTTCTAGGGCTGTGAGGCGAATAACGACGTTTTTGTAGGTTTTTATTGCTTTGTAAGCTTGAGAGATCTGTAAGAACTGTTCGCCTTCATTTACTTTCTAATTTAATACTTATATATTTTCGCTTAGGTTCTTCCTATATTTGGATTCCCTGTTTGTCGGTTGGTTGTAGAAAAATGGTTTGCGATTCCCTTTTATTTCATGAATTCGATGAATGGTTTTATTTTAAAGAATAAGCCATTGTCGAGTGTGATTTTCTTTGGTCTTCATATCTATGATAGAAGAACTATTTGGTGTTTACGTTGATTATGTCGTTTTTAAGTGCTCTAGTTTCGGGAAATTCTTCTATTGTATAGATGAAAATGTGAAGTGTATTTTCAAATGAAAGCTGTATTGGATTTCTTTCGGCTTTGTCAAAACAGATAACTAATTTTGGAAATTTTGTACTTCGAATTTGGACTGTAGAGCACTTTTAATAGTCCTTTATAGGTTTTACTCTATTCCTGTATGGTTGTGCTCGATGTTTAAGTAACATTTTTCATAGGTTTGATCGCTATCAAAGTATATTCCTTTTATGTACACTATTTTGTTGCGCGGATGTTGGTATATATATTCGCGAAATTATGTTGGCTGAATTCTTGTGGTTTACAAATTTCTATGTTAATAAGTTGTATATGTTTCTTAGTAAGGATAGCTATTTTTCTTTGAAACATGCATAGTGGTTTCTAGCTGATTGGTCTGTTTACTCTATCGTCGTTGGGTACACTGCATATGTACTGTATCAATGTCGTCTTGATTTATCTCAAGGATATCTTTGTTTACTGTGTGTCATTAATTCGTGTTTTGTGGTTTCGCTTTTAAGCTTCTTTACTCGTATGTGGCATATTTTTTCTTATGTATTTCTAGTCTTGGGAGACGGTCGAAAGTTTTGTTACAATGTGAAGTCCAATTGAATTCATGTGACTTTTTTTAATCACTACTTTGTGAGCAGTATACGTATGCACATAAATATACATACATATGAACATGTTACAGATCTATAAAAGAACATAGTACTCTCTACATATATAGCCGACCAGCCGATGGCCTCATTGTACCAGTTGACAACGCGTACAATCTATTAGCTAGGAATTGGAGTGCAACGCCAGGTTACATAGTGAACGGCCCGGTTACCGGTGGTGGTATTTTGTTGATGCGTAACGTGTGGAACATCTATGCTTCACATATCTTTTAACCCCTTTCATGTTTATGTAGAATTAAAATCAAATAGTTATAACGTTCAATGCAGTAGTGTTTCATTTTACGGAACACAGTAAAGTGGTGACAAGGATTCTGTAATTAAAAACAAAAGGATCGAACAGATTACTCTAAACATTTTACATAACCTCACAAGATGTAAAGCAACGATCAACAAGGACCGGGAGCGCAAAGGCAAGTCCAACCACCAGGCATGGGCCCATTTTTGTACAGACTGTCTCCTAAAACAGCGCTCTACTCGAGAAGATAGTTCAAATGTGACTTGATGGAACAGTAAAAGATTTAAGAATTGATTTTATCACGATCTGGAAAACGGGAAAACTTTTCCAATTTGGTACAGGCGCTACAAGGATCTCTTTGCATTAAGATGCCAAACAGTTCGACTCAAGCAAGGTAAGTTGACCGAATAGAATACCAACTTGATCAAAAAGTTTAGTTTATTCTTCTTAATCTATATTTTCGCCTTTAAAGTAATCCCCATCAACTGCAACACACTTATGCCAGCGCTTGATCCAATCCTCAAAACATTTGTTCCATTTTCGGTGTGTCCATCAGTGCTTCCTGAGATTTTTCCATTACTTCCTCTCGGCTGCTGAAACGCGTTCCCCGTAGTGGTTTTTTTTAACTCGATTGAACAGAAACAAGTCACAGGGAGCCAAATCAGGTGAATTCAGCGGTTGTTGGATGGTATTTGTTGCATTTTTCATCAAAAAATTACGAATAATGATGGCACTGTGCGACGGTGCGTTATTACGAGTTTTCTGCCCATAATTCTGGTCTCTTTCGGTGAATTTCTTCACGCAAACGTCTCATAACGCCCAAATAATACTCTTTGTTTACTGTCTGGCCTTCTGGCAAAAATTCATGATGCACTACACCGTTGTAGTCCATGAAAACCGCGAGCATTGCCTTATTTTTTTGACTGAAAAAGACGTGGTTATTTTGATCTCGGCTCATTTGGTGAACGCCATTCATTTGCCTGATGTCTGGATTGCGTGTAGTACTCATAAGTCCACGTCTGGTCTTCAGTAACGGTCCTTTTGATGAATGTGGGATCGGATTCAGCCTCGCAATTCATCTCTTTTGCGACGTCAACATGGTCTGGCACCAACTTTGCTGCTACACGACGGAAACCCAAATCATTAACCAAAATGTGTTAGACGGATCCATGGGCAATGTTGAAGTCCTCCGCTATCTCTCTGATGGTTTACTTCATCAATGTTTTCGTCGGTTTTCGATGTCGATGGTCTGCCACTGCGTTCATCATCTTAACACAAGTTCGTTGTTGCAAATTTAAATCCATTTCTAAAACCGCCAACACGCACAGAGATAGATGTACTCTTGGCTACGTAAATTTTGCAAATGTCAAGGCATGACGCTAAGATATAGAGGGAATGTCAACAACAGATGTACCAACCTAACAAAAAAGAAAAAACAGAACTCAAATCGGAACAATGGGGGCGCCACACGGTGGTTATTCCTTTTTTTCGACCAAAGGTATATAGATTATATGTATATTACCAAAGCTACCACGAGAATAAAGTTTTACCGAATCGGTAAGAAAGTTCTCGAATCTGATTGACTAAACTGATTTTGATGAAATTGTGAAAATTTCGACCTAGAAAAGTTAACAATGAATAAACTTAAATGCGTCGTGTATGTGATGGTTTAAAGCGCCGCAGGATGCAGATATCCGCATCAAACTTTCGTCTCTTCTAAACAAGGAGGCTGATCTTACAGTGAATAAGCTGGTAGCAGAAATTCTTCGTTGCCATAACACGCAAAAAGACACGTTCATGATAAAGAAAGATCATCCGAAGTCCACTACGTTGCTACTAAGCAAACCCAGCCAAGTTATCAATCTCAAGTATAGCGGTATAAAGCCCATAATGTCTTGTTAGAATTGCGGCGGTATGTATTATTCCAGGGACTGCGCTTCCGCAGATCATAAGTGCAGGGAATACAACAAGGTTAGTCATAAGGAAGGGTATTGTCCTGGCTTTTGAAAGTCTTCAAAGCAAGAGAAGAGTACAAGCAGCACTTCTAAGATAAAGTTGCATCATCAGAAGCGATCACATACATCCAAACTCAACTCACAGCCGGAGATGCAACATTGAATTGAATTCCAAATTGAATTCGACGCTCACGTCGAATCATCAAGTCAGCACAGTCTATGTTTCCGAAATCGGCAATCTCATTACTTTCGGAGTAGAACTAATGGAAAAATATAACCTGTGGGAGAAACCAAACAGCGCTTTTCGCAAGACAATCAACATCAGTCATTAAATCCATCTAAAGCCAATTTCCAGATGTTTTCCGCGAAGACCCTGGTCATTTTACAAAATGTAAATCAGAATCTAAAATCGGTTTTAGTTCCAAAAAGACCTGTGTGGAACTACACAGGGTACAGAATGTTGGTATTGACACTCTGCCTTGGCAGTTTTAAATGTCATTGAAAAATGAGCTAATGGGAGCGTGGGACCCCATAGTTATCCATTACCACTTCAGAGGAAATATTTACAAAAATGTCTAATTGCAACCTGTCAGATTCCTACTTACAAATGGAAGTAGATGACGAATTTTAGGAAATACTTACTGTCCACACTCATCGCGGCCTATACACAGTAAACATGCTCGCTTCAGGTATCAGAGGAGCCTCCGGTGCTTTTTAAAAAGCAATGGATACAATTCTACCAGATATACAAAAAGCATCAGCTTTTATGATTTATGAAGATTCTCAGAATATAATCTCACATTCTATTGGGACAAGTGTAATTTTTTTGCCAAGGAGTACAAGTACTTGGGACTCATCATCAGTCACGAAGGACTCCGACCAGATACCTACAAGCTCACAGTCATCAAAAAGCTGCCACCACCAACAAACATGAGTGAGCTTCGGTCATTCTTGGGAGCTCTAAATTATTATGGCAAACTTATAAAGCAGATGCGTTCCCAACGAGCACCTTTGGATGAACTTCTCAAAAGCAACACAAAGTGGTCGTGGTCAACAGAAAGCCAACAAGGTTTTGAGAAATTCAAAAGGATACTCTCTTCAGATTTGGTGGTCAACCACTACGACCCAGCACTAACAATAATAGTTGGGGCAGACGCATCAATCATCGGAATAGGAGCTCGTATTTCTCAGGTCATGAAGGATGGAACCAAAAAAGTGATGATCACGTATCTGAAGAAGGAATTGAAAATTACAACATGGAAGAAGAACGTCTAGATTAAGAAATAGCGAAAAGGATTGGAGAGAAGAAGGAAGGGATATCCAAATAGAAACAGCAATTTCGAGAACTGCAACTAGAGGACATTTTTTCGAATGCAAGATCAACTGCTGCTTGTAATTTTAAGGACGTTGAGGATTCTATAGGGCCATTTAGTGTAGATGATTCCTGTAAAGCGTTGGATCGTGCAGTTTAAGGAGTGTTCAGAAATTTTAAATAAAAAAGATAAAAAGACTAAATATACGATATGTACTGTCAACGGCTTTTGATAGGTACGGCTGTACTATATTGTATTGTAGATAAGAACAATAAATCCAAAAAGAGTGAGTTGAGTAGTGAATTTCGAAAAATCGTGACAAAGTGTTTAATGAACTTGAGAAAACGGCACGATGAAATTATGCAACAATATATGTTGCGCATGAAAGAAATCGCATCACATGTTGATGTCGACGAGGAATATTTAAGATTTGACCTAATTTATAATCAAAGGAATACCTGACTCCGAAATAAATTAGGCCATTTTATACAGTGCGAACAATCTATTAGAAAATAAAAACTGTTTTGCGGAAATACAAGAAGCAAAGGCATAACTCTCGTCAGAGAAAAAAAAACGCTTAACTCCCTTAATCAATTTAGTGCCGCGCAGAACTCTAAAACAACAGATCTAATTTGCCATAACCATCGCAATTGTGGGAAACTTATAAAGAGAGATCGTACCTTTTTCAACTTCTACCTGAGCATCGAACTTGTTGAGTTGTGGAGGCTGAATAAGGTCTTTTAATCTCGAGATGCTCTCCAGGTAAGTTCGGAAATTAAACGATTCTCTCCCCCTTTTTCTCTTCCGCCCTTTCAACCCGTCATTTTGCCCCTTGGCTGTACCACGGTGTCATACGACCCGTGCCGTTGATCAACCTGGCTTAGGGCCGAGAATTTCTAGAAATAGCTCAGTCGCAAACGAAGCATCCGTATACCTGGCGACCTCCGGATTAGGTGGTCGAGATAGCTCTATCTGTATTAAGCGAATCTCTGAACAGGTGGATCATAGTTTCTCCGCTACTCGTGGGATAATAAATAAAATCACAAAAAAAAAACTCGTTGGAATAAACCGTACCGGTTCCAAGAAAGCCTAAAACTATTAGCACCAAAACCCCTGGGCCATAAAACGGAAACGACACTGACGGATCGACTATACCTGAACGATGCAGTTGAAGTTTTCGGTCAACTTCTTGGCTATCATGCGGGAAAACCTCGGACCGGCCCCATCACAAGCGACGCTAGCTGGCACTAAGGCCTCGTCACGCTTATCGCATGTGCTGACCAAAAATCTGTCGACCTTTTCACCAAAAGAGTGGTGGAGGCTCCTCTGGTAAATTGAAGCAATGTTACAGTTCTTCCAGAATAATTTACAACACCTAAAAAAAGCTTTGGACGCACTTATTCTGCGCAGAAGACATCATCCTTATTCAGGAACCATGAATAGCTTGGTTCGTGGACTAAGGATACTTGTATATGCTCCACTTTATACAAGAGAAAAAGGTAAGATTAGAACTTGTATATCAATGAAGCGTAGCCTTAATGCATTTTTACTTCATAACTTCAACGACCCCGACTTAAACGTTGCCAGGCTAGAGACTGCCGAAAGCTCCTACTGGCTGGCATCGACATACTTTGGACGCGATCATGTGGGCCCTCTCCCAGATGATAACCAAGGGTGGTCCTGAAAGCTGGACGGCTAAACACTGGCCTCATCACCGGAAGCGACGTTAAAGCTCATTACTCGGTACGAGTTAGCACCGACATTAACGATAGAGGTGAGTCCCTTTTTGATTATATTATAAGTACTAACCTCATTGTTTGCAGCATGGGAAATGAGCCCTGGCAACATCACTGAAATGCTAACGAACTCGTTTTCAGACCGCAGGTACACTCAATTTAGGCTGAGTGATGTTTCTCCCAGCCAGCATTCCGGAACAATCGGAAAACTGATTGACGTAAAATACAAAGGAATACTTTCGAAAAAACTATTCTCTGAATGCTCAAGTCCCCCCTCGTCACACCAACGAGATTGACATAAAAGTCAAGGAATTCACCCTGGCTCTCAATCAGCTATGGCTGCTTCCTGCGCTCTTATTCAATCTAGAGGCAAGAAAAAGCCTCACTTGTGGCCATCAGCACGTGGACCACTTAGAGAGACCTGCAGAGAACTTTTCGACCTAGAAAAAAGCACAAGAAAAATGACTGATTGGGACTCATACAAAGAATCCCTCAAAATGTATGAAAAAGAACTGAGGAAGGCAAAGCTACAATCCTAGAGATCATTCTGTGAAAAATTCATAGAAACCTCTGATATATCTGAAATATCTTCTCTACAAATCCTATGATTTGTAGGTAGGTTGTTTGAAAAAAAAAAAACCGATGGCTCTTGGACAACCTCAAGTGATGAATGACTCAACCTGGAACTAGAAATAATATGTGACAGTGATGAATATAATTACATAATATATACTTGCAGAAACACAATTAACACCAAATACCGAGAGGGAAGAAATTCAATTCAACGCTTGTAAGGAGATATCCTGTGTATCAAACTCAACAAGAACAGGCAATGCAACGTTATATTGGGTCATAGAAAAGTTTCCGCGGTTTTTTGTCACTAGATGGTGTTGGTGTACATTTAATTGGAAACACTAATCTGATTGTGCCGAACTAACACGTGTTTGAAAGGTGACATGTCAGGCTAAATTTTTTATAAAGACAGCTGTGTAATTCGTTGCTCGTGTTAAAAGTTATACTGATTGGAATATGAGTGTAATATCTGAAGGAATACACTATGTGATGCCTTTTTTTTACTATAAAAAAGGGAAAAACGCTGCAAAAACATGCCAAAAAATTTTCACAATTTACGGTGAGGATGCTGTGAGTAAACGCCGGACCCATGAGTGGTTTGCTCGATTCGAAATTCCGATGTAAAAGATGCACCTCGCACAAGCCGGCCTGCCACTGAAAAAGTCGATAAAATTTTGCAACTGATAGAGCAAGACCGGAACGGAAACTGTCTGGAGATAGCGGAGGCACTAAACATAAACCGTATGACAGTTTGGATTCATCTTAAACGAGCAGGCTAAACAAAGAAGAATTAACGCTTATAAATTTAATTGACCGAATAACCATCAGTGAAACGCTGCTGAAACGTAACAAAATGAAACCATTTTTGAAACGATTCATTACGGGCGATAAAAAATGGATAAAAAACGAGAATATCAAACGCAAAGGAACATGGTCAAAGGCCGGTGACCGATCACAAACGACTTCAAAGCCTGGATTGACGACAAACAAGGTTTTGTTGAGTGTTTGGTGAGATTGGAAGGTAATTGTCTATTATAAGTTGCTACAACGTGGCGAAACGTTCAATTCGATCCTCTACTATGTACAACTCGACCATTTGAATGAAGCTATCAAGAAAGAGCGACCAGAACTGGCCAACAGAAAGGGAGTTGTTTTCTATCATGATAATGCTAGGCCACACACATACTTGATGACCCGGAACAAATTGACGGAGCTTGGTTGGGAAGTTTTGATGCATCCGCCGTACAGCCCGGACCTTGCATCCTCTGACTACCATTTGTTTAGGTCTTTGCAAAACTCTCTTGCTGGTAAAAAATTGGCCGACCGAAGAGCCGCTGAAAATCACTTGGCCAAGTTTTTCGCTGATAAGCCACAGAAGTTCTACACCGATGGAATTACGAAGCTACCCGGAAAATGGAAAAAAGTCGTAGATAATAATGACCAATATGTACTTGATTGAAATTGATTTTGAATAAGGAAATTTTTTTTCAAAAATTAACCAAAAAACCGCGCAGACTTTTTAAATAACCCAATATAAAAAGTGTAACCTGCAAACCAACGACGTAATAACAAATTCAATCAACTAAACAGCATGGTGGGTATCATGTGACTTTAAAAAACACAATTACATCGTCACTGTTGCGGGGATTTACATATCGACAAGCAGTTCGGAAAGAGAATTTTTCAAATTTTTTCCGGAATAATATAGAAATGCTGACAGAGAAACAAAGCAATATAATTTTAGGAGGCGATATCAATAAAAAAAGAAATCAAAATAATCTTGGAAGACAATTACCTTCAGGAAAAAATGCAACAATCTAATACAATAGTAGACTACGTCATAACCAACAATAATAATAAAAATGTAAATGTACAAAAATATCCGACCATGAGAGGCTAACTATGCGTATGCGAAATGCACCAAATAAAGGGTAATTTTTAGAGGGGTTAGGCCACTCTAGGGGCCGTAAAAATAGGCTGTTTTGTGATTTTTTTTTTGTTCAGGAAAAAAAATAAAACAAATCGAGTTTACAAAGTAAGAAGTATATTTTGTACATATGATTGACTGTAAAACATAATTTTTATAAATTAATTTATTTAAAAATGACGGTTGTGCAGCGTTTCTCAGATGATCTCTTTTTTTTTGAAGGGGCTCCGGCCGTACCAACAATTCCTGTAAATTTTAAATTATGATGAGTAACTGTTTTTTTTTTTTTTTGTTATATACAATATAACAACAACTAGACAAGTACTTAGGATTTTTTGTTTCATATATTGGTTTTTGGCGGAATGGCGCACTTTCAAAGTCTAACTTGCAAAATTCGCAGAAAAATCGCCAGAAAATTGTTAATAACAAATGAACTTTGCCATTTCAAAAAAAAAAATCCTTTGTGCTTATTTAGACAATATATTTTTAATAAGAAATATCTGGAGTTCCTCCAAACGTTAGGTAAGAACTTCATAAGTGTATATTTAAGTGGTGATTACAATGCAAAATATACATTCTGGAGTTCCAGACTAACAATCACTAAAGGTAGAGAGGTTTTTGCAGCTGGACAAGAACTTAAATGCGATTTCCACTCTCGTAATCAACTTATTCAGTTGATCGGTTGATAATAAAATGATTCCTCATATAGAAGACTTCTTTATTACCAAAGTTATGTCCAAAAATTACATACACTTGGAGAATGAAGCAACAGAGGGAAAGAGGACCCAGTAAGACTAAGCTCTAAACGAACCAATTGGCATCATCTTCTCGAAGATAAGATAAACTTACTAGTTCCAATAAAACCACTTTTCAAATTGAAGAAGAACTTGATCTATTAGTGAGTAACATCCAGCTTGCAGATTTGGAAAGCACTTCAGAATCTAAGAATAAAACACCAATGGTATCATATACAGAATAAAACTCTATTAAATAAAAAGCGAAAGAAAGAAAGGAGTGACAAACCTGCCCAACAACTGAAAACAAAGCAATATTTAATAGATATTGCAACGAGTTAAAAGCCCTTTTGAAGGAAATTATGGTTAAAACGAAACTTTTGCTATATACATCCGGAACCTATCAGCCGAAAAAGACAAAAATAATATTCATTGTGAAAAGCATCAAAAGCAATAAAAAACCAATACAGCAAAACCCGCCACGAAGTGCGTCTGAAAAAACGGAACTACTAGGTTTGGGTGAAAAGTAACCTCCTTGGGAATGAAAACAACTTTTTTTTAATGTTTTTTTATTTTATTCAATATAGTCTTCTTTTAGTTTGATAAACTTATTCTAGCGATTTTCCAACTTCTTAATCCCGTCCGAAAAGTAATTTCCCAGAAGGTCTGCAAAATACTCCTCCGTTGCGTCGATGATTTCCCCGCGTGAGCTGAATTTTTTATTGATGAGCCATCTTTTGAGGTTTGGGAAGAGATAATAGTCCGAGGGAACCAAATCGGGAGCCATAAGTCATTGATTTTAGCCATGGTTGAGATGCTCTTGTGCGCCGGTGCATTGTCTTGCAAAAACAATTTTTTTTTTCGGTTCATGTTAGGCCATTTTGCAGAGATTTCGGCCTTTAATCGCTACAATAATACACAGTAATACTAGCTGTTGATGGTTTTTTTTATCGAGGTAATTCACGGAGAATATGCCATGACAATCACAGAAAACCGACGCCATAACCTTTCCGACCCATCGAACCTTCCTCGGCCGCTTCGGAACACTCATGCCGGCTTCAGTTCATTGCCGGGAACTCATATTGTTCTTTGGTGTTCAACAGTTACCAATCGACGCCAAAAGTCTGCCCGATTACGCAACAGCAAAACCAAGCACTCTGGGTGAGTATGCGCGGCACCCAGCGGCAGGATAACTTTTTTCATATGCAGAATATTGCCCAAAATATGGCGTGTGCGCTCAGTACTAATCTTTGTGGTGTCTGCTAGCTCGCGCACTTTCGTTTTCCGGTCAGCAAGCACCATTTCATGTATTTTTTTGACATTGTCCTCTGTAACCGCATAGGAGGGTCTGCCGCTGCGGACTTGATCGGTAGTGGAGTTGCGGCCACCACGAAACTCTCGAAACCGATATTTGACGGTGTCATCTGACGGAGCATTAGCCCCATAATATTTATCAAACTTTTCTTTTGTTTCCTTCGCCGTTTTGCCTCTTAAAAAATAATGTTTTATGAGAGAACGAAAATCGTTTTTGTCCATACTCAACATGATGCCAAACACGTCAACAACAATCAGCTGTCAAAACAAAACTAAAGACAGTAAAGCACTGAAATTTGGCATGTCTATCTAAAAATGAACGGACTTCAAGGCACCATAACCCTTTTTGCAGTAGCAGCGCATTCTGGCGCTCAAGGAAGTTACTTTTCACTCCATCTAGTATTTTGTCACAGAATTACCTCCAGAATTCTTTGTATGAGCTCCAGTCAGTCCCTTTTTTTGTACTTTTTTCTAGGTTGAAAAATGTTAACAAACGTTTCTAAAGTGTTTGCAATGCTGATGTCCACCAGCGGAGCTCTTTCTTGGTTCTAGGTTGAATAAAACAACAGGAAGCCGTCATAGATGGATTGAGAGCCAGGGTGAATTCCTTTTTTTTTATGTCAAACTCATTGTTGTTACCCGGTGGTCTTAAGAGTTCAGAGGATAGTGTTTTTGATAGTATTCCTCTGAACTATATTCCTCTGTGTTTTTCGATAATTCCAGAATGCTGGTTAGCTGGGAGAAGCGTCACTCAGGCTGAATTGGATGTACGATATCTATGGTCCGAAAATGAGTGTTCAGACGATAAAATCCGGTTCGTCAGCATTTGAGTGGTATCAAGAGTGATATCTAGCACATCCTGTCGGTTTTTGGTTATAAAAGTGAGCTCATTGCCAATATTGCAAACAATGAGGTTTGAACGTATAATATAATAAAAAAGTGTTTTAACCTCTATCGCTGTTTATTGCTTAATACCGTGTCATGAGCATTAGCGTCGGACTCGATGATGAGGCCAGTTTTTAGCCTTCCAGCTACCAGTACCATCCTTCCTAGGTTGTCACCTTTTAGGCGGCCACATAAACGTCCCAAGGTATGTCGATGCTAGCCAGTAGGACCCTTTGACAATCTCCAGTCTGGCAACGATTATGTGGGTGTCCCTGTGGTTACGAAGTAAAAATGCATTAGGGCTATGTTTCAGTAAAACACAAGTTCTCATCTTACCTTTGTCTCTTGTATAGAGCTTAGCATATACAGGTGTCCTAAGTCCACGAACCACGCCTTAGGCGATCCATCGTTCTTGGATTAGGATGACGTCTTTTGCATTTTTGGAAAGACACATAATAAGTGCAACCGAAGCCTATTTTGATGGGCGAGATTAATCTGGAGAATTCTTATCATTGCTACAATTTCCCAGAGAAGTCTCCATTACGGTGTTGTTCAAGTCCTCCTATTCTGAATATGTGCCCAAGAGCTTATCTTCTTCCTCTGACAGTAAAGTATCTCTTTTTAATTCCTCACCGCTTTCTATTTTGGACAGAATGTCAGAGGAGAAGACCGACGGCTTAGTTGTCGCCTCGGATAAGTTGGAGCCGTCGCTATCCACTTTAGGAAAGAATATCGATGCTCCAAATAATTTCAGTTTAGGAAGGAGGAGATTGCTATCAGCATCAAGCTCATCCATTTAATAAACCCTAAGGTACATTGAGTCGAAGTGAATCATGCCTTTAGTCTGCGCTAGATGGCCCGTTAGTTCCTTCAGTTTCGCGACTTTCCAGTCTTGGGGCGGAAGAGTTGTGTTGCTGACCCTGATGATATCCAGAATGCTTTCCGGGGAGGAGCGATCGGCTGGGATCCATGTACGGGTACTAGGACTGCCGAGGATATCCTCCTTTACCTTGAGCTTAGCACCCTTCCAAATCTCTCCTAATCCACATTTGCCTTTATTGTAAAGATTAAGAGATCTTTGATCGGCACAAGCTATAAGTTTGACGTGGCCTTTGTGAAATCTAGCGTCGCTTGTTATGGGTGATGGTCCGGTATTTCCCAAGAAGTTACCCAAAAGCTTAAGCTTGATAAAGTCCCATATTTCAGGTGTATTTTTAAGGTGCATCTTTTAGGATTTCGTTAAAAGACCTCAGAGATGTACTGAGATGTACTGTTGGAAGGTCCGGTGATTTAGGTGTTATTGGTTGTTGGCCCCTTAAGAATAGACACGGTTTCCTCCAACGATCTCTTGCACTTAGAGGAGTCCATTATCGTTTTGGAAGCAGTGGGTTATCGGTCTCTTAGGATGTTGTTTGTCCACTCAATGTTGCTCGCTATGTCCGCATTTCTTTCAACTTCCTCTGAGCCTCTTATTCCTTCTTTGAGGGAAGAATTTTAGTAGCAGCGGCAACGACGAGACCTGCTACAAACTTGCTGCTGTTAGTTTTGGCGGAAGTGATTGGACCATTGGACAGTCTTAGCACTCCTTGAAAGTTAAGTTTTCGGCTCGTCGCGTTTACCTATAAAGGATGGTGCAACTTGGCCTACCACAGTTTTACCTTCACTCGACAATGTAGTAGTCGGTGCAATCACTGTTCTACCGCCCCGTATTAAAGGAGCACGGAAATCGTTTTTTTTTTTCTTTTTGAGGGTTTATCCATTATTAAATCCCACCAGTAAAGAAAAAACGATGGTCCATCTGTACAGAAAGTGGTTGGGATGGTGGAGAAGGAGAAGGGCGGCATCTTTAGTTTCGGGACTCATCCGAAGAACTTCTCGAAATTCATTGACCTTGACCAGGTACAGGTTTTGAAACTTACAGATTTGCGTTCTGTAGTATTTTTAATATGTTCTTCTAGAAATATAGAAATTATAATGATATCGTCTAAATATTCGTAACAAGTTCATTAGTCTTAACTATGTTCGCGGTATTGGCATTTTTGAGTCCGAATGGCATCCGATTGAATCGTAATGTGCATCTAATATGCTACAATATATTCTGCCTTTCTTTATCTTCGGGTTTAATTTCTATTTGACAAAATTCCTTTGTTAAGTCTAGCGTTGTGAAGTAGTCTGCTCTTCCTAGTTTGTTCAATATTCCATCTATATATGGAATTGGGTATTTAACGGGAGACCAGATAGCCAAAATTACTAATGACCTCCCGTCGTCAAAATATTCAGCAAGGTTCTTCATTTCATTATGCATCATTTTACGCTTGCCGGAAATCGAAATTCGATTCAGTTGTAAATATTCCCCGTGAATTTTGTCGTGAGGCTGGTCATCATTATGACTTCAGCGTACAACATGACAATTTGTTGCATCGTGCAAAAGTTTGAGCGTGAGTACACTCTTTTGGATCTAAAGCCACCAACCAGTCAGAAGTTGACTGGAAAATTATATATCTATGGTAGGTTGGAAAGGGGATTTTGAACTGATAACTATTTTCGTTTCCTATGCAAGGCATAATTTAATTTTTAAAGACGTTTATAGGGCTTTCCACAGCCAGAATAAGATCATGTGCTGAGCCTTGATCGCTATGCTGGGTTACAGACATTGAGCTTACTTGACTAATTTGTAGAATACGGGACAGTGCGTCTGCGACAACGTTACTTTTCCCTGCTTTATATTGCAGCTTGTAGTTATATTCTTCGAGAATCGCTTTCCAGCGTTTCATCTTCGAATTGTTATTTTTGCTACTAAGAGCATACGTGAGGGGCTGATGGTCCGTATAGATTTTGACACGAACAGTACAATACAAATATGATGGCTAGCATATCTTTTTCATTTGCAGCGTAGTGCTCTTTAGTTCGGTTAAGAGATCTGAAAATGAACATGATGAGTCTTTCTTCTGGTGATAGCACTGCACCTATTGCGAAATTTGAGACGTCGGTGGTCAATTCAAAACATTTATTGAAATCAGGATAAGCTTATACCAAGTCTTTGGAGGTAAGCGAGTTTTTTAACACATTGGCTGCTAAGGCAAATTTGAGAAAATTTCATAGGGTGCCAACACAAAAAATTTCATTAATTGTACTTTTGATCAAATAAAACTACAAAAGATTGACATAAAATACATTTGCAAAGTATCCTGGACTTCCAGGACAAATTTAGTCCTGGCTATCATAATTGATAGCCACACTTTCTGTTCTTATTTTTATGTATTTGTTATTTATTTGCTTTTCAGATTATGACGATGACGATGGTAGCGATGATGATTCCGAGGGGGATAACGTATCACATCTCTTAGAAGCTATAGCGATTTGGTTTGCAGGTAAAAATTTCGCCTGAGAGCACGCCTCTTGATATTTATTTCGAACAAGTTGACGTAGAAGTGTTGGAGATGATATCAAAAGAAACCAATCGATATGAGGAACAAAACATAACCAAGATACAAGATCAAGATACAGTCGACTGAATAAATGGATTGAAACAAAGCCGGAAGAAATAAAAAAAATTCTTGGATTGATTATATACATGGGACTTGTTCCCCTTGGTCGTATTTAAAATTATTGGGAGACGGGTGGGATCTATGATTTCAAAATTACACGTGCAATTATGCCCCGGAACAGGTTTTAATCTTTGCTCTCATATTTGCACTTTAGCTACAACGAGACAACAAATAAGTCCGACCGATTGAGGAAAATCAATGATCTGATGGAAGTTCTACAAAACAATTCTCAGAAGACAATTTACCCCGTAGAAGACTTTGTTATCGACGAAACTCTTGTGCCATGGAGAGGACGACTTATTTTCCGAAAATTTATATTCCAAATAAGAGGCATCGTTATGGAGTCAAACGTTTCAAGCTTTGCTCAACAGATACTTACACTTGGGCTACGAAAATATATGCTGGAAAGTCAGCAACATCAGTCGTTCGCAAAACTCCGTAGGAAATAAAAGTGTTTCCTGTTTCGACTTCAGATTAAAGAAAAAATAGTTACAATTTTTTTTAGCTCAATCGATAGCCCAGTGGTTAGCGGCGCCGGTTCAATCCTTATCAAAACGTATCATTTCTTTTTTTTTTATTATATACAATATAATATATAATACAATCAACAACTTATAAAGAAATCACGTGATGGATGGTGGAGAGCGTTCCGCTCTTCCCATAAAGGGAGCTGCAAAAGACAACAATACTGTTTCCTGTGCCATGACGAAAGCCATACAAAGGAGGAGGAGGTTAAAAACCACTCCTAATTTAACAAAAATAAAAATAAGTGCTACTTTAACAGCTGAAACAGCGAAAACAACACAACAAAACAAAAAACAATCAGATGATGCGTTAATGTACATCTCTGAGGTCCATTATAAGGGGGGCAACAACAACTTTGCCTCTCTAGCGGCATCTGAGTCGGAAGACGAGGATGAACTTATAAAAGAGATTAACAGCAACATCCAAAATCTAAAGGAAAATGAGCTTGCTATTAAGCAAAATCAAACTGCACGCAGGCAGAGGGAGCACTTAGAAGCAGAGAGCTCCCAACCAAAAAAGCAACAAAAGCAGAAACAACAACTGCAGCAATAACAACACCAGCAACAGCAGAAACAACAACTGCAGCAAACTAAACAGCAGCATCAGAGCCAACAGCAGCAGCAAAAAACAGCAACAGCTGCAAAAACAACAGCTGAAACCACAGCAGCTGAAAAAATCGCAGCAGCAGCAGCAGCAGCAGCAACAACAACAACAACAACAACAACAACAACAACAACAACAACAACAACAACAACAGCAGAAAAAACAACAACAGCAACAACAACAACTGCAGCAGCAGCAGCAGCAGAAGAAGGAGAAGGTGCCTCCCATCAATACCTATAAATTAGAGGTAAGTGCAACCAAGGACCTGTGTAAGTTGGTAATTGGTAACAATTTTAACATTAAGAGATTGGGGAACGATCGTCATGCCATGCACTGACATTTCACACCGAAGTGTGAAAAGCGGCAATCGATGCTGCTGAAGGGATTGGAACCGTCTTCTGATCCTGGCACTGCTCAAAGAGAAGGAGTGCGAAGGACTCAAGTTTGTGGGGTAAAGCCATTTACCACAGCTAGAGCCAGGCGGGAAAGGCGGAGTCTGCCGTTCTTCCTGGTGCAGCTCAGTCCCGAAAGCCGTCTGGATAGTCTAAGGAGTATCAATGTCCTAGACTACCAGGTGGCTCACTGGGAATAATTAAAAAGAGCAAAGGCGTTATACAATGCATTCGCTGCCAGAGGTTGGCACGCAGTGTCGAACTGCCAAATGCAGCGTCGATGCGTGAAGTGCGCTAAGAACCACAGTTCCGAGGAGTGTGCTCTGGGCAGGGCCGGAGCGTCCGATAGGACACAGCTCTCGTGCGTGTTATGTGGGAACGTTGGACACACCGCAAACTATCGGGGTTGTCCTAAGTTCGCTGACATTAAAAAATTAAAACTGGCTCAGCAGCAGAAGGTGGAGAAACGTTCACCTGTTAGGTTTCAAACACCAGCCGTCACGTCCCAAATGTCCTACGGCCAAATGGTATCAGGTAAGGGGGCTACGGTACAGCAAGCGGCTGTTGCTTCTCCGGCGCCAATGCCGAGAACAACGGAAGCTGCACCTAACATGCTAGCCATCTTGCTCGCAATCCAAGGGCAGATAGCTCAGCTGCAAAAGCAGGTGCAAGAACAGGCCAAGCCGATGGACCAGATCTACGCGCTGCTGCCGGGCCTAACGAAACACATGTCGTAATGGGTACGCACATGGCGGAGCAAACTTTAAAGGTCCTTGCGGTGAATGTTAATTCAGTGATTAGGATCGAACAAAGAGCCGCTATGTTTAAAATGCTTCAAGACCAAACTCCTGATGTGCTTTTCGCTAGCGAAACCAAGCTAACCCATAAGCACATTAATGGAGTACAATAATTATATTGTTATAAGAAGAAACCGGCCCCGATCAAAACGTGGAGGTGGTGTCGCGATCTTCATTAAAGAAGGCATAAAATTTCACAGAGTGTACAAGGGCGTGTTGCGCAGGTTCCGGGTGTTGGAAGCTGTGGTCATTTACATCCCGCTCCGCAGTGGAAAGCGGCTGTACTTGGCCTCTGTTTATCCACCTGAGGCTTCACAATCCACTTTATTCAATACAGAGCTCAACACGCTTTTTCGACTTCTGAGGCTGGAATCGGCGGAGAATTATTTTATAATCGGCGGAGATTTCAACGCTAAACACAGATATTGGGGAAATCAGTTGCCAAATACTAGAGGGAACCTACTACTCGATTGGTGGGGTCAGCACGATGTCATGTACAGACTCGGTATTAAAGCGACGGATAACCCATCGTTTCCCAGAGGCGGGTCTTATTTGGATCTACTGCTGTACTACGAACGTATACGACTGACAGGTACGAATTCATAAACGCTTAACTATCTGTGCATATACGTGTATGACAGTGACCATTGCCGTTTTAGCACCGAAATTACAGTTCCCAACGAAATTGCGGATTTAAAGGAGTTTGTCCAAAGATATTCTTACAACTACAGTAAGCCTCGATGGACACGCTTCTCCGCAATTTTGACAAGAGCGCTATACTCGAACATGCTCCACACACCCTCCAATAAGAATTTGTCAAACGAGGAGATCGACAATTACCTAAAACAAATGGACGAGACAATTAAACAAACTATGGGCACTACAATACCGCGGTATCGACGTACGACCAACGAAGATCTGTTCCGCAATCCTACTATTGACGCACTGCACCGACAGAAAAGTAGACTTCTGTCAAGGCTCAAAAACTTGTACAGACAGATAACTGACAGACAACACCCGGAGATCAGGACACTGAAGTCGTCGATTAAAAATCTGCAAACGTTAATAAAATAGAATTACAGAATTCCTGTAAGTTTGTATTGGAACAACAAGGTTCGGACTGTAAATACCAGTAACCCGAATATTTTCCCTCAAATAAATAAACTATTTCGAAGAAAAAATCAAAACGACCTTCAGTGTCTTAAAATAGCCCGGATATCAGACAACGAACGGTTACTTACAATAGCAGGTATTGATCCAAATGACCCCGCTGATGATATATCCAATCCAGCGAATCTCTGGTCGATAAGTCTTCTTCCGAATATCAGTAAGATGTTTGAAAAGGTAATCAATAGAGCTCAGTCTAGGTGGGTTGAGAACAAACATATAGTTCCGGATAATCAATTCGGTTTTAAGGCGGGACATTATATCTCACATGCCACGTCTAAACTGGTGTCCGATATCCAACAGAATAAAGGCAAAAACCAATGTACTGGTGCCTGCCTTGTTGACTTGGAGAAGGCCTTCGACACCGTATGTCGTGACAGTTCATCGGGAAAAATGGCGATGTGACTTCTGTTGGAATATTTCAAATTAAAAATGGTCTTCAGCAAGGCGCGGTCAATTCGCCGATCCTGTTTAACATTTATACAAGCGACTTGATAGGTTCACTTCCCCATACTATTGCGTACGCAGAAGATTTGATTGCGTACAGAACAGGTCCAAAAATCGAGGTCATTAATACTCTCTTGCAGCATGACTTCGATAAGATCAGACGATTTTGCGATGGCTGGAAAATCAACTTTCAGAAGTCGAAAACCATTCTCTTTAGGACATCGTTGTCTAGAGCCTCTAGGGATACCAGAAAAAATTGGCGAAAGTTCTCGATCATTGGACAACACGGGCAGCCTCTTGCTTGTCGAAATGTGGTCAGATACCTTGGGATCTGGTTAGATCGGTTTCTCTATTTTGACAAAAACGTAGATGCTGCTTTGGCCAGAGCTAAAGGCGCTTTTGCCCTTACAAAGAGACTGTTTTATAGCAGCCAACTCGATGCGAGGGTAAAGGTAATCTGCTACACGGCCCTTATCAGGCCCATGTTGATATTTAGGTGTCCCGTGTGGTTCAATGTACGAGCAAGCTTAATGGAACAGATTCGGGTGTTTGAGAGGGCTTGCCTTAGGGCTTGTCTTCGCCGACATCAGAGTCGGAGTACAAGAAATTTTATCCTAATGAGGTCCTTTACAACAGGGCGAACCTAATGCGAGTGGAAAACTTCGTAATTAAGCTGACTCGAAGGCACATTGCAAGAGCAAGGACCTCGACGAATAACCTGATATCTGGGTCTTACTACCCCAATTACCTTTACCACAAGAGTGTGCGCTTTAACGGCTTCGTTCCACCGGAAGCATTCCTCTACCTAGATCAGAAAGGGTTGATCCAGGATAGATCAGAGGTTCCGTTAATCTTCAATGTCGCTCGGACAGCTGGGGACAGACGACTCAACTACAACAGAGACGTCGCACACGGCAGTGTGGATCTTCTCAGGTTCAGTAGGGCGGTGGAGAATCGCGATAAGAGGGATGTCGTTCTGCAGCACCAGCATTTCTGGTGGTTGAATGATGGAGAAGATGTTTCGTCTTCGTTTCCGTCAATCTATTTGCTCTGTGACTAACGATGGCTAGCTTGCATAGGTTTAGGTTAGCATTTAAGAAATATATACATATATTAGTATATACCTTGTACAAACTAATATATGTATATAATTGTGTATAATGTCTATGTGTGTGTATTGTGTAGGTAGGTTAGGTAGACTTAGGGTTATTTTAAGTTAGATATAAAGTTTTTATAAAAAATTAAGTCCATATGCTAAGTTTTTGTTAAAATTTTTTTTCTTAGCCGTACGTATCGAAAATAAATATTCCTAAGTAAAATGTAAATAAAGTCGAAAGACATAGATATAAAAATTTAGAGTAGCTTAGAGTGCCTGTGTGGGGCCAGTAAGTTAATATAAGATTGTTAAGTAATTGTAAGCTAGCATTTAAGCATTTTTTGTTAGTATTTAAGAGTTAGTGTTAAAGAAAATAAAATGCATTTAAAACTAAAAACTAAAACTAAGTCAGCAACAGGAGAACGCGAGTTTGGACTTGCTAGAAACGTTTGCATGGAGTTTTCAAAAGACCTACTCAATGAAGGTAGATGCTTATATAAAGACTTATAATTTCTGCAAAATAAGACCCATGTTGTTGGAACACTAAGGGCAAACAAAAAAATATACCAAAAGATGTCCTCCTCGGTAAATTGGCCAGAAGGGATATTATATCTCAGGAAGATGAAAATGGAATTGTAATTTTTAAATGGAAAGACACCCGTGATGTATGAACACTGTATACTTAACATGCCCCTGAAATACAACCCGTAAGATGTCGAAATCCATCTGTAAATTTAGAAGAAAATCAACCGTCGACAAGTGCGAGTCCACTCACTGTTTCAAGGCTAAATAATAAACGTGGAGCTTCCTTCAAACCTGCTGCGATACTTCCTTATAATAAGGGAAAATCAGAAATTGACTTGTCTGATCAGATGGGTTCGTATTCCACTACGCTAAGGAAAGGTATCAAGTGGTATCGAAAACTAGGCATAGAACTTTTATCGGGAATAGCAGTTGTTAACGCATGGGTGTTATACAAACATTTAACAAAATCGAAAATTCATATTCGGAAATTCAGGGAAATTTTGGCTGCTCAACTGCTTGAAATACCCACAGCCTCCGTTCGTAGAGTTGAAACACCCCGTTCAGCAACGCACCATCTCATAGAGCGTTAGAAGAAAATGTAGTGTTTGCTACAAAAACATAACAAAATCCAAAGGACGTGAAGCAGCCCGCAAAGCAGCTAAGCAAATATCCACATACTGTGATAGTTGTCCTGATCAGCCTCAAATGTGTAGGGTTTGCTTCAATACAAAACATTAAAACCAAAATTTGTTGCTTTTATGAATTATACTTTTAGTTAAAGCTAAAGTGAAATAATTTTTTTTTTTCTTTGTAAGAATTGAAATGAATTGTCTTTTTATGTATCAAAAGAATTGTTCCTTGTTTTTATGAAATATACTTTTAGTTGGAGCTAGGCTTCTTAAATTTTGTGAAATTGTTTATTTATAATTCTATTTGAAATAAAGTTTATGAAAGGAATTATATTATAACATTATATATAGTTTTTCTTTTTCTAAATTATAACTATCTTACAATGGTCTAACAATTTTGGTCATAATTCAGTAACTTTTCCTTACTTGCTCAAACCAAATACGTTTATATTATCGTAAGGTGCCAAGCAACTTTGCCCCATACCGAATTTGTACGTAATGGCTTTCACTTCTAAAAGCCAGAGCCTTAAATGAAATTATAGGCGGCTATCATATTTGATAGCCATGGCACTCTGGGAAACATCACTGGCTATCATATATGATAGCCATGACAGCCAATGTTTTAATTTATTGAATGCTTCGATTGCCGTGGTGGATAGGGAATTGGAATTTTTGCAGATTTATTTCTAGACATGCGCCCTTCTTCTCCTCTTAGAAGTAAAGTAAGTGGTTTAACTACTTTCGCATAGTCTTCTATAAAACGACAGCAGTATCCTGACAGTCCTAAGAACGATCGTAGTTCTTTAATGGTCTTAGGAACGGGAAAGTTTGGTATTGATTTCACCTTTTCTGGATTAGTTGTTATTCCTGAATGGGATACAACAAAGCCTAAAAAATCAACTTCTTGCTTGAAAAAATTGCATTTATCTAGTTGCAACTTCATGTTTACCCTACTTAGTGTGTGAAAGATTTGTTCCACATGCTTTATATGATCTGCTTCGTCTTTACTGAAAATAATTATATCGTCAATATAGAAGTAACAAATCCTCCCTATGTGAGCACGAAGAATGTCGTCCAGTGCTCTCTGAAAAATCAATGGCGCATTTTTCAGTCCGAATGGAAGTCGCGTGAACTCATATTTTCCATTGTTTATAGAGAACGCTGTCTCTTCTCTATCGGATTTTCTTTAGGGGGATTTGATGAAACCCACTTTTAAGGTCGAGAATCTCCGGTATAGGATATCTGTCAGCAATTGTTATTGAGTTAAGTTTTCGGAAATCAACAACCATTCTGTGTTGCTTATTCCCATTTGAGTCTGGCTTTTTTGGGACAATAAAGAAGGGAGAATTATATGGCGAACTTGATGGTCGGATTATGCCATCTTCTTGAAGTTTTTTCATTTGTTTCTCTACTTCATCTTTTATATGGGAGAATCTGAATTGGTGCGTATTTCGTCAATTACCTTTGTGGTGTAGGTCAGTTTTTCGTTAGGACCTGAGAATAGAGAAGAGAAATGTTTATATATAGAACTAATTGCGATTATTTTCGGGTTGATCATATGATCTAGTCGTGTAGCCAATGTGTTAACTGATTGTGAGTTTAACTGCCTAATTGAAATATTTACTTTGTTCAGAATCGTCATGAAGATTTCCTTCGTGTGAATAACTGAAGATAGTTGCTTAAGGCTGTCATTTCTTAGCATACTATGAAATGGTGTTTATTGCTGTATGTCGAGACAGACACATTTGTGACTGTGGATGAACAGATACTGAGATTTCGTAGACGTTGTCCATTTCGAATGATTTACCATCAAAACCCGACAAATATGGAATAAAAACAGTTATCATTTGTGATTCGAAGACAAACTATATGATAGATGCGATAAAATATATGAGAAAGGGCACAAATTCGAACGGAGAACCATTGGCATCTTTTTTCGTCAAGAAACTTACGGAAACTCTGCGAGGTAGTAATCGTAATGTGACCATGGATAACTGGCTCACGTCAGTGCCATTAGCAAAAAAGCAATTGCAGGAGCCATACAAATTAACAATTGTATGTATTGTATGTATGTATGTCTAACAAGCGAGAGATCCCTCCACAACTTTTGCAACCAAGACAGACAGGATCTTCAATGTTTTGTTTCGATGGCAAATCTACATTAGTATCTTTCAGCCCAAAAAAAAAAATAAAAACGTTCTTCTGCTTTCCACAACTCACGGAAATAGAAATTTGGCACCGTCTGGTAAGCCAGATATCTTAGAATTTTATAATTCTACTAAGGGCGCAGTAGATACATTTGACCAAATGTGTCATAATATGTTTTGCAGTAGGAAGACACAAAGATGGCCACTATGCTACTTTTTTGGAATACAAAATATGTCTATAGTAAGCTCTTTTGTCATCCATGTACATAATAGCAGCCGTAATAAACAAAAACCCTTGACAAGGCGAGCATTTGTAAAGGAAATATCACAGAAATTAATAGAGCCCTGGTTGCGTCGTCGTCGTGAAGTACCAACTTCACGTATGTATTTTTTTTTTTTCTAAAAATCTTTAAAGAGAGTAAATAAGATAACTTTGATGGCAAGGAGTCTCACAGTTCGTCTTCCACGCAGTTTCCACCTTACAGTTTTACTTTAGTTTGGCTATTTTACTTTAGCTCGGGCATTTAGCTCGCGTGTTTTACTTTAGCACGTTCGTTTAGCTCGCGAGTTTAACTTAAGCTCGGGCTCCAGTTAATAAATACTTAACTTTGTTGTTATAAAAAAAACTACTTTTTTTCCTCACTCCGAGGAACCGGACTTTATTTTTATAAACTTAAACAAACTCTGTCTTAAAATTATTCTTACACCTAATACTCATACCATCGGTTGATTTCTTCAGAACAGGTGCAACACTTGTGTTCTGGATTCGGATGAATTTGCTTGCCTTGAACTCGGTTGAATTGCCTGCTTGAATTCTGGAGAAGTTTGTTACATGCGCCGGATGTCTAAGTGTAATATATCAGTTGGATTGTGGGAGCAATGCATCGTGGGAAAAGGTTCATAAATGATTGTCGTGTTAACACCTTCCTTCTTAAATTCGAGTGTCCCCAGTCGTGTCCACGTAGAATATGGGGACTTGATTTCTGTTATGATCCATTGAATCTTGGTCTAATTGATCGGTTTTTTCGGCATATGATGATATTTCTAGCTTCTAAGCCTGCCAATGCTATCATTATTATGCTCAAAAGAGTCAAGTTCGTTATCAGGTATTTTGTTTCGATTTCTTATAGCTGGTCTATGTTGTCGGTGTTTTTAAGGTGAAGTTCTTTCATCATCTCTAGAGTTAGAAGTTCTTCATAGGTTCTTACTGTGGAGACTTTGGTTGTATAGGGTTTTCCAATAGGGACTTGACAACTTTGAATTTAATTTGTGAACGCACTCTTTCACTAATCATTAAACTGTCAATTTATTCAGTAAACTCAACATTTTCATCATGGTAAAGTACACTAACGAGCAACATCTGCAAATTATAAAAATTTTCTTCAGATATTCGGAGTCGGTGACTACAATTTTAAGAGCGTTAACTCCAATTTTCGGTCGTAATTCTAGCCCTAGTAGACAGGCAATAACAAGTTTAGTGCAAAAATTTGAGTCTACATATTCGTTGTGTGATGTTGCCGTGTCAGTGAGACAACGGGTTGGTCGAAATGTCGAAAATATCGTTGCCGTTCAGACGTCCGTAGCAAACGATTCAAATCAGTCCATTCCACTGCGTTCCCAAGAATTGGGCATCGCTCAGACCACATTATGACGTATTTTGCGTAAAGATCTTGGTTTACACCCATAAAAGATCAAGCTGACTTAAGAATTGAAGCCGATGGACCATTTGAAGCTACGTACGTTTTCCGATTGGGTTCTGGAGAAGATACGCCAAGATGATGAATTTCATCGCAAAATCATCTCCAGTGACGAATCTTATTTTTGGCTAAATGGGTTCGTCAATAAGCAAAATATGCGTTATTGGTAGGGTGAAAACCCATATGTGCTTTATGAATCACCACTTCATCCACAAAAAATAACTGTTTGGTGGGGTTTGCATGCCGGCGCCGTTATTGGGCCATATTTTTTCATCGACGATAACTATCGTCACGTTACTGTGGATGGTCAGTGTTATCGCGCCATGATCACCGATTATTTTTGGCCCGAATTGGAAGATATGGACTTGGACGACATGTGGTTTCAACAGGATGGTGCCACAAGCCACACAGCACACGCTACAATCGATTTATTGAAGTGTAAGTATAGTGAGCGTGTTATCTCAAGAAATGGGTCAGTCGATTGGCCGCCTCGTTCGTGCGATTTAACGCCGCTTGAATATTTTTTGTGGGGCTACGTTAAGTCATTGGTTAATACCGACGACGTTGGAAGAGTTCAGAGCCAACATTGAACGCGAAATAGCAGCCGTTTCGGCCGAAATGTGTGGCCGGGTCGTTGAAAATTGTGTCCAACGGATCGACCGCTGCAAATGTGCCCGCGGTGGCCATATGAACGAAGTCGAGTTCCATTCATAAATGTTTTGATTGTACTTCAAGCCAAAAATAAAGTTTTTAAAATATCTCAAATGGCTTGCCTTTTATTTAAAAAAAAAGTTGTCAAGTCGTTATTAGAAAACCCTATACAAGGTAATACTCCTTATTGACCATACAACCTTACGCTACGGTAATCGAAAAAAATCAATGATCAAAACTTTGAGACTTAATCGAAGACTTAATCGAAATTAAGAAGTTTCGAAACAAACTTCGCTGACACACGTCTCTTGCCCAAAACATCCGAAAATATTGCATAACACGGGCCGACCGCTGTGTCAACAACCTTCCCTTACGGTAATTCCACGATTTTATAAACAATTTTTTTTCACAGCTTCGACGTGATCATCTTTTGTTGATGTGATGGGGCACCCAGAGCGAAATTCGTCATTGGCAGCTTCTCTGCCATCTTGAAAAAGGTTGCAACACTTATAAATTTTTTTTTACTCAAAGCAGACTCATCTTATGCCACTTTCAAGTGTTTTACACAAAATTTAATGCAAAATCTTTGCTCCTTCCAATTTTTTATTATAATTAAAAATTGTCAAGCACACCAAAACACGTCTAACATTTCTATCTGTTAAAAACAAATTAAGTTTGCTATACCATATACTTAAAACTGTGAACATATGTTCAGGACATGTGTGTCAATATTGTCAAAAAAAAAACAAAAAGAAGTTGGTAATCGAATGTACGTTTCCCGGAAAATTGCAAAATCAACTCATTTTTTGCACACACCTCGTAAGGACATAGAAGCTAAAGCAAATAGATTCGGTAACCACTTCACTTCACTTCGCAACCTTCGTATCGTCTGAGGCTGTGGACGCAGCTAATATAAGCGGGCAAAAAAGTAATCAAAGTAAATCCCCGCCCATAGCTCTCAAATCTTTAACGAGTTTGATGTGCTGTTTGACTCCAAATTCTATCCTCCTGCTTTTCAGGAGAGCTGTTCGGAACCGGCAATACAGGCTCTGCTCAGGAGTGTAAAAATTCCCAAAGTGAGAAACACAAATGAGTGCGAGAAGCTGTCCCGCCAATTATTTATTTTTTATTTTTTTATCATCATACTGAAATCTGTCTGGCTTCTGCATTTTGATCATCTCGCCAACACCCTGGACTTGTTTTCAACTTCTCACCCTGATAAATACGGACCAGTGTGTCATATCAGCTAATTTCTGGTACATCGACCACACAGCTAGAGAAAAGATTCCTAAAAGAACCGCATGGCAATACAGAAAGCTTTTTTGAGCGGATTTAACAGCTTCTTTAGGAATTGTCGATATGTTTTCTCAATAACGACGTGTCTAGCTGTAAATAGGCTGACAGGCTTAGAGAAATGTTTCTTCGATCTTAAAAGACCAACCCGAAAGAGGAAAACCAAAAAAAGAGCCAGGAATGACTGCAAAGTATTTCTTATATGACCGGCAACTAAGGCAAAAAATAATACAATGTCCTAAAGGTAGTAAAAGTTTTTGGTTGTTTGTGAAAAACATCACCTACACTTGAGTACGTCGAATCTTAAATGAAACGAACCTACTGTCGGACTCTCGTAGTAGTAAGAGTACTTCATAATCTGTACATACACAAATCCACTGGTCCTGATGGTATAACATATTTCATCTTCTTTTGAAGAGGTGTTCTTTTTCGCTGCAAAACCGCTGCGTAAGCTTTTTCATCAATTTTACTTCTTAGGACTCTTTCCAAGCAGATGGAAAACAGCATTAAAGCGAGTTCTCTTCTCTTTCTTCCTACAGACCCATTGAACTCACGTCCCTCCACTCCAAGGTAAACCGTCAGCTCATGAAATATCTCGAAACACGAAAACTTCTCAAAGACTAGCAATACGGTTTCCATATTAAAAGGTCTACTCGTGATTTGATCAGTCCATCTGGCGAAAGCAGTTTAGTTTTACAGGGTATTCCTAAGGCATTTGACAGAGTTTGGCACTAGATACTTTTGTCGAAAATGCGTGCTTTTGGGATCGACTACTCTCTTCTTCAATAGGTTAGATCAAATTATCTTGAATGGTTTCAAGTCTGAAATTCACAAAATAAATACCGGTGTTCCCCAGGGCTCCGTTCTGCCCCCAATACTCTTTTTAATCCTATCAATGATCTCCTGTCTGCCACTTTTAATCCAATATATTTACTTACGACAGTACTTTCTGCTTTTCATATTCGCGAATGTTTCTCGTAACTGAGGTAGATTTTGCCGCGAAATCAACATCTTTTTCTATCTTTAGGTCAATATGATCTTATACAGCCATATAACTGAGACATATAACTGCATCACCATTCAATTCTCTAAAGAAGAAGAAGATTTTCTAATAGCGACTTGACAACTTTGAATTTAATTTGTGAACGCACTCTTTCACTAATCATCAAACTGTCACTATCAATTTATTCAGTAAACTTAACATTTTCATCATGGTAAAGTACACTAACGAGCAACGTCTGCAAATTAAAAAATTTTCTACAGATATTCGGAGTCGGTGACTACAATTTTAAGAGCGTTAACTCCAATTTTCGGTCGTAATTCTCGCCCTAGTAGACAGGCAAAAACAAGTTTAGTGCAAAAATTTGAGTCAACATATTCGTTGTGTGATGCTGCCGTGTCAGTGAGACAACGGGTTGGTCGAAGTGTCGAAAATATCGCTGCCGTTCAGACGTCCGTAGCAAACGATCCAAATCAGTCAATTCCACGGCGTTCTCAAGAATTGGACATCGCTCAGACCACATTATGACGTATTTTGCGTAAGGATCTTGGTTTACACCCATACAAGATCAAGCTGACTCAAGAATTGAAGCCGATGGGCCGTTTGAAGCGACGTACGTTCTCCGATTGGGTTCTGATGATGATTGTGAATTGTCAGCGTTACCGCGCCATGATCACCGATTATTTTTAGCCCGAATTGGAAGATCTGGACTTGGACGACATGTGGTTTCAACAGGATGGTGCCACAAGCTACACAGCACACGCTACAATCGATTTATTGAAGTGTAAGTATAGTGAGCGTGTTATCTCAAGAAATGCGTCAGTCGATTGGCCGCCTCGTTCGTGTGATTTAACGCCGCTTGAATATTTTCTGTGGGGCTACGTTAAGTCATTGGTTTATACCGACGACATTGGAAGAGTTCAGAGCCAACATTGAACGCGAAATAGGAGCCGTTTCGCCCGAAATGTGTGGCCGGGTCGTTGAAAATTGTGTCCAACGGATCGACCGCTGCAAACGTGCCCGCGGTGGCCATATGAACGAAGTCGAGTTCCATTCATAAATGTTTTAATTGTACTTCAAGCCAATAATAAAGTTTTTGAAATATCTCAAATTTTTATTTAAAAAAAAAAGTTGTTAAGTCGTTATTAGAAAACCCTATACTAGAAAAACATATCTGCACTTACTGTATGGGATTTAATTGACGCCCTTGAACACCAACGTAATGTTTCCTATACTACCTTGCCCTATCGTTATTTTCATCACCAGTATTCCAACAAAATTACCAGTAGCATGCCGCTTCTTTTAACTTTCAGCCGTAACACCCGTCTCGCTTTGAATGTTCATAGTATACCCTCAGGCCTACTTTCATATACACTGTGAATGTCGTGATTCTTTTCTAAGCCGTACAACTCGAGTATGGAATACCCTTGCAAGCTCCTTATTTCCTAGTTATTATAACCTTCAGAGTTTTACAACCAAATGTACCTACATATATCGGTACCTGTTTACCTAATTTTCCTTTGTTTGCGCTGTTTGCAATAATTTTAAGGGCACTTTAATCTTTTGAGTGCGTGTTGATTATATTGAATATAGAAAGAAGCAATAAGATCAAAGGGGATTAAGCGCTACGTATTAGTACTATGCATAAGTATGACGGTGAAGACATATAACACAGCATAACACATACAGCACACGGTGGCTTGCAATTTAACATTTGAGACAGGTCAAACAATGAAGTAGGTTTTAAAGGTGAACTATGATGTTTCAGAAATCGTATTTTTTTGTTAAATTTTATGATCTCCTAAAGATTGATTAAGAAGTCATGTTATGTAGGTAAGTCACAAATAACGGGCATTGTAATCACTAAACATTTTGATAGTAAATCCCACCTGACGTACTAACCTTTCAATTTAAAGGGTTCATGTATTCTTAATACACTCTGCTATTCTACTCTATACCGAATACCATATGTGCACATCCAATGTACGGTTTTAATGTAATGTACATCTAGCGTGTCAGTTTGCGATCCTCAAATATTAACTAACCTGAATGTGCACGTCAGCAAGTAAAGCTACCATGTACGTATCATTTTACCTCCCCAGCACTGCACAAGATGAAAGCATGGGTAAATAAGAAACAAGCCCTGAGACTACATGCTATACTGGACACAAGGCATCCTTCTCGAGATTTGTTGTGTTTTAATTACACGTGGATTACTTCTGGTGTAAGGAGATTTTCCTCAACATACCAAATTGAGTTTTTGGTAAATCTGTTTGCTTAAGGCTGCCCAACAACCGTCCATATCGGCTGAAAAATTTAAAACGAATTAGAAGTGAATTTAAAAGGAAAGTTTGTTGTCCATTACTATGGGAAAAACACTACAGTATAAGTACATCTAGGAGTACATACAAACGTACATATCCTGATGGGTACGAGTTTACCAGCTTGACAGGTAGAAAATGTTCGTATCTCATGACTGAGAACGTTACTTAAATGTTGGCAATCAAATGCAGGCAAATGTCATTAGGGAAATGCTACCAGTACGTTCGTTGTACTGCCCTCCTAAGTGTGACTATGCAGCTATGGACGAATGAAAGAGTTTAATGATGCACATCGCATCAACTGAGCTTACTAACTGGAAAAATGCCATCGTTTGCATTTTAAAATGGCTTTTTGGGTAGTAAGTTAATTGAATACCAACTTTGAGGATGGAGTTGAATGAAAGTTATGGAAGGAGACGCTGTTTAACAGGTACGAAAAGTACCGTGTAGGTGCAGTCATGGTAAGGTAAGTGTCATTTGTGGTCTTAACTTGTAAGGAAGTCCTGTTTCTATTGAATAAATAAGGCGAAACTGTGCTTTAAATGTCGTTCTATTCCAAATACTTTTACAACAGCTAAAGTTGATAAGAATTCTGAGAAAAAGATTGATAAAAGTCATTGAACAGATTTAAAGTGCTGAGCTCTGTTCAAATGATGCTCTTTATAAGATCAAGCACAGGTGTTTGTGTACTTTCGTATATATGGGGCTGCGATGGAAGTCGTAAAACACAAAAACTAAAAAAAATTAATCAAGAATGCTTATTAAAAATTACCGTGCTACAAAATAAAAATACAGAACTTAAAACAACAGTGAGTATATTACAGAATTAAATTAATGTTTTGGAACAATCAGAACTCAATAATTCGATTGAGATTTTTAACGTGCAAAATGTTGAAAATTCAACTGCATTGCAAGCAGCGTTAAACCCTGTTTGTGATGGTGTCGGCTACGACCTTGATGAGCGAGAAAGAAGAAACAAAAACTAACAATGAAGCTGCTAGGCGAAAATCATCATGGTTCACAGATCTGCATCAACGAAAGCTTAACTTCGACTGTCCCATGTCTTGAGGTAACACACTCACCATACTTACTCTTCAATAAATCGATTGTAGCGTGTGCTGTGTGGCTTGTGTCACCATCCTGTTGAAACCACATGTCGTCCATTGAGCCTAAAATGAGCTTCGTCACTAATGATGATTTTACGATGAATATGATTCCGAATATCTGTAGAAAATTTTTATAATTTGCAGACGTTGCTTGTTAGTGTACTTTACCATGATTAAAATGTTGAGTTTACTGAATAAATTGACAGTGACAGTTTGATGATAAGTAGAAGAGTGCGTTCACAAATTAAATTCAAAGTTGAAAAGTCCCTATTGGAAAGCCCTATATAATCAAAATCAAGGATGTTAATGACTTTGATTTTTAGTCCTGGTCTGTATGGCACTAAAAAACCTTATAGATCATTTGTGTAAATATTGAACAGTATTGCGAAAATGACCGAACCATGTTGTAAATTGTAAGCCTTAAGAAACTTTACTCAAAATCACGTTGCCTCACTTGACAACGAACTTCTTTCCCATAAGCATGTCGTAAATGATATGTAGCATAGGTTTCCGCATGCTCATTCTTGTTAGCTTGACCGAAGTTTAACAGGGTTGGTCCTAATTTATCCCTCTCTGAGATAGGGAGTACCACTGCATTGTTAAACATCGCAGGAATCATATCCACTGCTTCCAAGGATAGATGTCTTAATGTGAAGTTTTGGATACCGTCTATTCCCGGTGACTTTTGTTCTTCAGTAACTCAAATATTCACAGGAGCTAATCTTTTCGCACGAACAAATGACTTGCAACTTGTCCATCGGCGGCGATGACATTTGCCACACTTCGTTGCGCAGATGGAAGTGATTTGCGTATGTTCTGTATTGTTCACAGTTTGAACGGTTTCGAGTTAAGCGCCTAGCAACTTTGTTTTTGTGTGCCTATAGTGGGCCGATTGTGGAGGTTCTTTATTTTTGGTCTGATTTTCTTCGGAGTGTTGTGTCCGAGGGATAATTCGCTCCATAGTTTGTTTAATTACAACGCCCATTCTTGTTAAATGTCGGTCAATCTCGTCGTTTGTCAGATTTCTGTTATTTGAAGGATCAATCCCGATCGAATACAAATTAAGCTTCAAGCTTTCGGAAAAGCGTAACCACCGTGTTCTACGACAACTGACCAAGTTACGATAATAACAGTACTTTGTTCTGCCCCCGCTTTTTATAAGACAACGTAATTTTTGGACGAAACCTTGATAATTGGGCGGGGGCCCAGTCTAGAGGGTAGAATACTGAACCAGAGCGATCTCAAGCCAGCTGCTTCCAATTGCACACACCTAATTTGCTAAGGTCTCCTTTGAACTGCACACTCCACCTTAGTTATGGTCTTCTTTCTTTCCATTGTAATTTTGAGTTTGATCCAAAGATTATTTTGGCAGGAGCAACGGTATTCGTGCGCTCCACATATCCTGCATACTTTATACAATACGATGCAAGCGCATTTTTTTTTATTTACGTACTGATGAATGTATGGCCTATAAAGTTATACACTAAATTTTGCAGAATGATGGACTTACGTTCGATGGTGATTGACTCATGACGTACATACGTGCTCGTATGTATTTTCTTGTTGAAAACTGAGTTTTGTTTATTACTAGACACCCCTGTGAGTTCTTCTTTGGTACAAACAGATGATTCACTGATATCCAGCTGTGTTCTTTCTTTTATGAAGACATCTCCGTTTCAGCACATGTATTTCACGAACACGGTTTTGATTTTTTACCGTCGGACTCCTTAGTTAGACATCTTTTAATATCCTTCAATAAAACAATGTTTCCATCTTCAAATGATTTTACAGGTAAAAACCATTTTGTTCGTCTAGTCAATGTTGCAAGGTATTATACAACCCAGTGTCTCTAAAAGCTATCTGCAAACTGCTGTAATGTAAGCAACTTATTTCCATGAACCTTAATGTCATCATTAAATGCAGCAAACGCTATCGTTACATCATACTATACCAAGAGGAAGTGATTGGCTGTAAGCGCCTTTTCGTTTTCTGTTTCAAACCGAATGTAGGTTAATGGCCGTGAATTAATGATGTATTCGTATTCCATAAGTATATTTCGCCGAAGCTCTTCAGTGGAATTGCGACTCGATATTATTGATAGAACGCACCATTCGTTTTTAATTTCCACTCATGTGAGGCGAACTCGGTGAGATGAACTTGTATTTTGTTATTGTTGATGTGAATATTTCTGCTAACTTCTATTTCTGGATGTTCTGGTTGCATTGTCTCTATAGATTTCAATTGGTGTTCCTTGACAAGCCAACAAATTACGTAAAGAGCGAATGCAAGAATATGTCGTCAAGATGTAGGGCGATTTCAATGTGTACTTCTCTGATAGTGAGGCAAGTTAGCAGCATTTCCCATCTCTTTTCAGTTCTTCGACCAACAACATCAGGCACTAACCCAAAGTAATCTATTCCGGCGAAAGAAAAAGGTATGCAAAAGGAGGACAGTCGCCCTACAGGCAGTTGCGCTATAATCGATTGCCGTGGCCGTGTATTAACGTTTTAACATTTTTAAATGATATTTTTGGTAAAGTTCGTTTATCATTCTTTCATGGTTATGATATTAATAGCGTTGGTGAGTTGCGCCTATAATGATGAGTGTTGTGATCGGAACTGATTTGGGAAGAAAGATTATTTTCTTAATATGCTCGCCATGAAATATTAGGTCTATAACTTAATAATAATGCGGTTTGCTAAGAGATGGTGAAACTTGTACTATTTCATTGTTATTATTCCATTGGAACATGCGTTGTAAAGCTACTGTCATTGTACGTCATTTCAGTATATATTTGAAGCGTAAACAACAATAATTTTTTTTCACTCAAATATGTCGAACTTTGTGCCTGAAGAAGTGTTTTTGCGGGGAGTTCTTCTTCATTACTTTAATATGAAGAAAACTGCTGCCGAAAGTCATCGTATTTTGGTAAAAGTTTATGGTGAACATGCGCTAGCTGAGCGAACGTGCCAAAAGTGGTTTGCACGATTTAAAAGTGGTGATCCTGGGCAGCCAAAAAAGTTTGAAGATGAAGAACTGGAAGCAATACTCTATGAAGATTGTTGCCAAACACAAGAAGAGCTCGCAGAATCTTTGGGTATCACTCAAGCAGCCATTTCAAAATGTTTAAAAGCAGCTGGATATATTCAAAAGCAAGGAAATTGGGTTCCACATGAACTCAAGCCGAGAGACGTCGAAAGGCGGTTTTGCATGTCCGAAATGCTGCTGGAACGCCACAAAGGCAAGTCATTTTTGCATCGGATTGTTACTGGTGATGCAAAATGGATCCATTACGACAACCCCAAGCGGAAATATCATATGTGAAACCCGGCAAACCAGCCATATCAACGGCAAAGCCGACAACCATGGCGCGAAGGTAATGCTCTGTATTTGGTGGGATCAGATGGGTGTGCTGTATTATGAGCAACTAAAACCGGGTAAAACCATCAATGGACAAAGCTACCGAACACAATTAATCCGTTTGAAGAGAGCAGTAGCCGAAAAACGCCCGGAATATGCGACCAGACACGAGGCAATATTTTTCCATCATGACAACGCTCGGACCCACGTTGCTATTCCGGTTAAAAACTATTTGGAAAACTGTGGATGGGAAGTCTTACCCCACCAGCCGTATAGCTCAGAACTTGCCCTTTCTGACTACCATTTGTTCCGGTCGATGTAGAATGCCCCCACTGAAATACGGTTCACATCAGAGCAGAATATCAAAAATTGGCTTGATTCATTCTTGGCTGCCAAGCCGGCGCAGTTCTTTTGGGATGGGATCCACAAATTGCCAGAAAGATGGGAAAAAGTCATAGCTTCAGATGGGCAATACATTGAATAATACAATTGTGCATGTTGTTCTTAAATAAACGTTCAAATTTTGAAAAAAAAAAAAACGCACGAATTAAATTACATACTCAATATTAAATAAAAGTCTCGTGGATGTCGATGTTCGAAGTGGCTTTAAATTTATTTGAAATAAGCGTGATCTTGTTAGTTCAAAGGACTACTTTATTGTGAGAAAGTGCACTTGACAGACGTAAGCAAGGCAACAAAAAGTTAACGAAGAAAAAAATTACAGTGTTTGATTGGTTAAAAATAAACAATACAGGGTTTTCCATTATTTTGGCGAATTAGTGTAAAATTATTTCTTAACAGACACCGTTTGTTGGTTGTTTTTAATATTAAAAACATTAAACAGATTTTCGTTGTGACTTAGTTGGATTTTGTCACTTGTAGATTTGTTTGATTGTAAAGTGATCGGTTCTAATGCCTCACATATGAAGTTATATGAAGTTCTCATCCAAAGGTACTTATTAACTCATCTCGAAATGATAATCCAAATATAAAGGTCATTATTCCCACCGGTTTCACATTAAAACGAATAAAGTACGCTACAACAAAAATACACGTATAAGCCATGTACATGTATACCTTCAATTGTTTTTATAAATATAATATTTACCTGAAAGTCACGGCCAAATTCTCACGATTAAAAGTGGACATCTTTTCGTCATTTTGGCAAATTAAGATTAATTACTTCAAGACGAAAGTTTTCATCAATTCCGAAACGACAAAAATTTCTTTATTTCGTTCCCTACTTATTTTTGGAAAGATTAAGATAAGATTTAATCAGCCCTGAGCAATTTGAAATTTGAAGTACTTTACAAGGAAATGAAGACACAGGGGGCACCCCATCTAAGGAAAATAATTTTCGTGGCGATAGACTTGTGCGTTGACGATCAGATTATTAGTTTATGCAAATTTCCTTGACGACGAAGGTCGTGATGGTGCCTGAATAAGACACAGATAGATACGAGATGAGGTTCATGCCAATGGCTGGAATAAACGTGTTTGTTCAAGGTTAAGTGGGTTTTTTGTAAGAAGATTGATTTTATTTTTTCGCTGTAAAATCCATGATAAATTAAGTTGATATGTTTAAAGTTTAACGTATATGGACAGCCACCCTAAGTTTATTTAATAAATATTCGTACAAAATGTTATGTACTTTTGTAATCAAAATTGCAGCGTACTGTCTTGTTTACACAAAATTGCTCGTTAACTCTTTAAAATTTTGGGTGTAAAAAGACGATACGAATCAGGAATTAATTGCAATCTATTGAATAAAGTAGAAAAAACAGCATTTGTAGGAGTCGCTTTATATATATTTTAAAACTGCTCCCCACCGAGGAGACAGGTTGAACAAAATGTTGGTCGCTTGACTCTGAACCCCGAGGCAAGATTTTGTTTCGAAAGGCGTTTTGACATGCGTTCCACTTAGAAGCGTAACACCTGCTTTAATTATCGCCCAACATTGTGACTGCTGCATGCTTGCCACTTAATATAAACAAAAGCATTAGAGCCCCGAAAAAGTGAACCACGAATTTTATCCGAATCGTGCACAGATTGTGCAATGTGTGGAACTAAACGTATCCTTGGAGCTTACGGTAGAGGTTTCAAAAAGAGAACCTTGCGAAAAATATGAATAGTATAGGCAGATTCAATTACACTATTTAAGAGTCCAGACATATGCGAAAACGTGTTTTAACTTTTAAATCGTATTCTTAAGTAAAGAGGGTAGTCTCAAGTCCGCGGTTAAAATTTTGGAGGTTTTTAAGGATCTTTTTTTTTTTTGCGGAAAATAAAACACAATCTTCTTATGATAATTATATGTTCTTATTTAGCTATTAAATAATACAAAAATTGTTGTTAAATAAAAAAAATATATATCTTAACGTCATTTTGGTGAGGTAAAATAGGTTTCTGCAAAAAAAAAAAAAAAGTAGGTAGCTGGCCCCCATGATTGCTTCTTTTGTAATCATCTGAAATCAAAATTTCAAAAAGATTAATATTCAGTAGGGCTGTCATTCTGTTCCGCAGCAGATTCAAAAGATTTGAGTGAAAAGTAATAAAATGGCGGCCTTGTAAAAAAAATTTAAGAATCGACTGTTTTTTTCGGTTTAAAATCGAGATTTTAATTTCGGTACCGGACAGACCATTCCTGTGTAAAATATTGGGTTAAAATTTCAGCTGAATTGGTCCAATAGTTTTTTTTTTTTAATTATTCGGGACGACGGATAAAAAGTAAAAGGTTTTTCAATTAGCTTCGTATCTTTAAATTGAAATAAAACAAAGTGTGTGTGAGATATCATCGACATTTTTTATTCATTTGAAAGGCCTATACATCCTGACTGACTCGAACTGCAACCAACTTCAGAGTGCTATAATTTCCAAACCGTTCATGACAGTGAGCTCAAATTTCGACACAAGACAGATAATTTTATTATTTACAAGCCTTTTAAACGATTTGAGTCTCAGTTGTGTTGAAATTTTTATCCGGGATGAAATTCAAACGTGATAGTGTGATTGTTTTATATTTGGCTGGAAAACCACAAGTAGATATCGTTAGCTCACTCCAGCACCGCAACGTGAATAAATCATTTGTGTCTCGAACCATAGCTCGTTACCGTGATACTGGCAGCGTTGCAAAACGCCATGGACCTGGTCATAAAAAAACAGCAACATCGGCAGAAATGGTTCGGTAAGTGAAGGCTCGGATTGAGCGAAATCTGCGTCGAAGTGGACGAAAAATGGCTCGTGAGCTCAACATATCGTTGGAACGGATGCAACACATACTCAAAAATGAGCTTGGGCTCGAACCATTGAAGTTTCAAAAAAAACACGATCTTACACCGCAACAGAAAAAAGTTAGATTCTCGTCCGTAGAAGTTATGTGATAAAACGTTGCCCACACAGCTTTTTTTCATTTCTTCCAGAGAATTTATATTTCTCATAATTGCAAGGCCGTAATAAATAGATAATTTCAACATAATTTTACAAGTTAACAGGTGGTTGACTGGGAAAAATTAATAAGGAGCAAAAGCGTTATACAATGCATTCGCTGCCAGAGGTTCTGGCACACAGTGTCCAACTGCCAAATGCAGCCTCGATGCGTGAAGTGCGCTAAGAACCACAGTTCAGAGGAGTGTGCTCTGGGCAGGGACGGAGCGTCCGATAGGACACAGCTCTCGTGCGTGTTATGTGGGAACGTTGGACACACCGCAAACTAACGGGGTTGTTCTAAGTTCGCTGACATTAAAAAATTAAAACTGGCTCAGCAGCAGAAGATGGAGTCCAAAGGTTCATCTTTTAGGTTTCAAACACCAGCCGTCACGTCCCAAATTTTCTACGCCCAAATGGCATCAGGTAAGGGGGCAAGCGGCTGTTGCTTCTCCGGCGCCAATGCCGAGAACAACGGAAGGTGCACCTAACATGCTGGCCATCTTGCTCGCAATCCAAGGGCAGATGGCTCAGCTGCAAAAGCAGGTGCAAGAACTGGCCAAGCCGGTGGACCAGATCTACGCGCTGCTGCCGGGCCTAACGCAACACATGTCGTAATGGGTACGCACATGGTGAAGCAAACTTTGAAGGTCCTTGCGGTGAATGTTAATTCAGTGATTAGGATCGAACGAAGAGCCGCGATGTTTAAAATGCTACAAGCCCAAACTCCTGATGTGCTTTTCGCTAGCGAAACCAAGCTAACCGATAAGCACAAACTAGAGTACAATAATTATATTGTTACAAGAAGAAACCGGCACAGATCCAAACGTACGACTAACGAAGACCTGTTCTGCAATCCTACTATTGACGCACTGCACCGACAGAAAAGATACAAGATACAAGACTCAAAAACTTGTACAGACAATTAACTGACAGACAAGACCAGGAGATTAGGACACTGAAAGCGTCGATTAAAACTATTCAAACGTTAATAAAAGAGAATTACGGAATTTCTGTAAGTTTGTATTGGAACAACAGGGTTCGGGCTGTAAACACCAGCAACCCGAATATGTTTCCGCAAATAAATAAACTATTTCGAAGAAAAAATCAAAACGACCTTCAGTGTCTTAAAATAGCCCGGACAACAGACAACGAACGGTTACTGACAATAGCAGGTATTGATCCAAATGAGGCCAATGATATCATTGGCCCTAATTACATTCGAAATGAAGTAGAGAACTGGCGAACCGAGAGCTCTGGTTTCACCCGGTTCAGCGACGAAAACATGGCAAATAATGTCATTACCAGAGTGGGTGACCTACCGCCGTTCATTTCGAAGGAAGAACTTCATGAGGTCTTCGACACAATCAGGAGTAAGAAATCAGTGGGGATCGATGGTATTCCGAACATCGTGCTTCGACATCTTCCTCTAGAAGCGGTGGACATTAACGTCACCATGTTTAATAATGCAATGAATAATGCACATTATCCAGCGCATTGGAAAACGGCGGTGGTTCAACCTATCCCCAAAAATTGAAAGGATATATCCAATCCGGCCGATAAGTCTCCTTCCGAATATCAGTAAGATGTTTGAAAAGGTAATCAAAAGAGCTCAGTCTAGGTGGGTTGAGAACAAACATATAGTTCCGGATAAACAATTCGGTTTTAAGGCGGGATATGATATCTCACATGCCGCGTCTAAACTGGTGTCCGATATCCAATAGAATACAGGCAAAAACCAATGTACTGGTGCCTGCCTTGTTGACTTGGAGAAGGCCTTCGACACCGTATGCTTAGAGGGTCTTTTCTATAAGCTGACTTGGCTGGGGATCAGTAAACCACTCTTGTACATTCTTTATAATATGCTAACCAACAGACAGTTCATCGTGAAGAATGGTAATGTGACTTCTGTTGGAATATTTCAAATTAAAAATAGTCTTCAGCAAGGCGCGGTCAATTCGCCGATCCTGTTCAACATTTATACAAGCGACTTAATAGGTTCACTTCCCCATACTATTGCGTACGCAGACGATTTGATAGCGTACAGAACAGGTCCAAAAATCGAGATCATTAATACTCTCTTGCAGCGTGACTTCGATAAGATAAGACGATTTTGCGATGACTGGAAGTTGAAAATCAACTTTCAGAAGTCGGAAAATATTCTCTTTAGGACACCGTTGTATGGAGCCTCTAGAGATACCAGAAGAAATTGGCGAAAGTTCTCTATCTCTATTGGACAACACGGACAGCCTCTTTCCTTTCGAAATGTGGTCAGATACCTTGGGATCTGGCTAGATCAGTTTCTGTATTTTAGCAAAAATGTAGATGCTGCTCTGGCCAGAGCTAAAGGCGCTTTTGCTCTTACAAGTTCGTCTCAGGTTCAGAAGGGCGGTGAGGAATCGCGATAAAAGGGATGTCATTTGGAAGCACCAGCATTTCTGGTAGTTAAATGTTGAATGGAGAAGATGTTTCGTCGTCGTTTTCGGCAAGTACGGACCAGCCTCACTAATGAGGCAGAGCTGACCAATCTATTTGCTCTGTGAATAGCGATGGCCAGCTTGTATAGGTTTAGTTTAACACTTAAGAAATATATATATATTTGTATATACCAATATATGTATATATGTATGTGTGTGAATGTGTGTATTGTGTATGTAGGATTAGGTAGGCTAAGGTTTATTTTGAGTTAGATATTAAGTTTTTATAAAAAATAAAAAATTACATCCATAGGCTAAGTTTTTTGTTAACAATTTTTTCTTAGCCCTAAGTATACAAAATTTTTAAATAAAATGTATATGAAGTCGAAAGACATAGATATAAGAATTTAAAGTAGTTTAGAGTGCCTGTGTGGGGCCAGTAAATTAATAAAAATTGTTAAGTAATTTTAAGCTAGCATTTAAGCATTTTTCGTTAATATTGTATGGTTAATGATTAAGATAATAAAATGCATTTAAAACAGAACAAAAACATAACCACTGAGCTCAAAAATCGTTCCTCTCTGTTCCATTTTCCTTAAAACTTAACGCGTGCTCAGGCACTTTAAGTTTAGTCATACCCACTTGAGTGTTAAGTTCTTCTATCTGTCTGCTTGTCACCGATGATCAATTCATGCTGACCACAACAAATGTGTACCAAACGTGTGGATAAAAGTAGGACTTTTCCAAAATTGATGTGGAAGAGTTGCAACTGTTCACTTTGTTGCTAAAGAATAAACATACCGATACCTAAACCTCGGCGTCTAGACCAGAATCCTCAATGCTTAAGTCACCTGCACAGAAATTGATTTTGAAACTACAATACTCGAAGAATTATAACCAAGCGAATCGTCAAAGTATTTAATATCACCTCTGACTTCCTCCCCACCACCATCGATGTCCACACCAATTACCTTGTCCGAAGATCAGCGAACACGATTGAATGCTGCTATTAACACTAAAGAAAACCCTATGGATTTGTAGCGGCCGGATGTTGTAGAACAAATTGTCCTGCCTGCAGCAACAAGAATGCTTATGATCCAACACTTGATTTCAACTAAACTGACTCAACAATAATCGGCAGACATTACAACATACATGGATACGACAGCTAGAACCATCGTTGCGGAAAATCGTTTATATTAACATCTACTAAAACAAGGATAATGGACAAGGTCCAAAGACAAGAAATCCTATATTCATCCAATATATTGGATACAATGTTGAATAGTATTGAATTTTGTTAAGAAAATATTTTACTTTGTTGATGAACTGGTTGACTGATTAATATTAAGCAATCAGAAAACTTTCCACTGAAGCATATACTCGTAGAGACATGTGTTGAAAGCCAGTTTAAATCTCCATCATTGAAACAAAAACCAATAAATTATGGTATGTAGCACTTCAAAACGACGAAAATTTGAAAGGTGACTTCTCACACCTTGCTTGGGTAAAAGTGACGACGATAACTTTCCACATCGAATCGAAGCTATATTCTTAGATGTAGTTCCACAGGAAATGAGAACCCTATTGTAGAAAAATCCAGCCACTTTTTAAGCACCCCACGAACGATAGAGATATTAAAAAGTATTGAGTGGTGCGAACTTGCGACCAGAAGAAGGCCATACAGCTGAAGCTGTATAGACGAGAAAGAGGAGTAGACAGTCCTTCATCTGCATGCCTAGCTCTTTCCCAAAGGAAGAAAACCCCACTTATGACCTTTTTTCTACAAAGGCTTAAGTGATATAAATAAAATACGCAGTCCTCTTAAATTGGTCCTAAGAGTAGGAGGATCACAGACCCACATGGCATCACAATGGGCCAATACGTTTTTTTTTTTCTTCTTTATTCCGTTCTTACAAAAAATTGTTAGGTTACTATGATATTACAGAATTGCTTTACACAAGAGAATAGTTACTCACTTTGGGGTGAACGATAATTCAATTAAATACTTAAAAAAAATATAAAAGAACAGTGAGCTTTAGAGCTTGTACAAACAACTAAAAATCAAACAATGTAGGACAGCAAAACTTCAATACCAATATGATTAAAATCAAGGAGCCGTATTTTTAATTTTTTTTTTTTTTTTTCAAAATGCGTTTAATGTTCTAATGCGTTGTATGTCTACAGGGTCTCTATTGAGACAACAGAACGGGAAATACTTCTTTAATTGTAAGTGTCAGGTAGGATTTTTAAGGACCTAAATAGCACCATAGAATGGAGTAAGCGGTGAGAATTACATATCCTTCGGACGGCACACTTTTGCAATACAACAGCTTATACCATATTGTAACTTCGAATGAAAAATTGCGTAGTAGACTGTTTTCAAAGTATGATTCATACAACATTTTCTGAGTCGATAAAGACTTTCAGATTTTCATCTATAAGAACACCTAGGTACCTAAACTGTTTTACGACTTCAACTTTAAAACAGTTTACATTGCAAATTACACTGTCATTAAACATGATTTTACAGGCTTCCACAGTACAAGCACAATTTATTATGCTTTGCCAACAGCAGCCGAGTGCATGGAAATATATTTCGAAATCAGGAAACTCGTGCATGCTAAGGCTAAACTACATATTTTTGGTTTTGCTACTGACAATTAATATGTGCTTCGTAGCAAATCTACATCATGGTTTATGTCAGCAGCTAGATCCAAAGTGTTACTATTTGAACCATAGACATTTCCAAAATCATCTGCAAAAGCAGTGACTTTTCTTGCAAATGGTTGATCAAACAAATAGTTGATGTAAATGGGGCCAATTACAGACTCTTGCGGTACACTTAAGGAAATTACTTTTGGGTCGCTAAGATAGACATCCACTCTTACTTTTTGTGTCCTGTCTTTAAGATGAGAAATATAACAAATTATACATAAAGCCCCGAAAGCCACCACCGTAAAAATTTTCCAAAAGAATGTTGTGATTGACCATGTCGAACGTCTTAGTTATATCCACGAAAAGACTGGCGCAATATTTTTTGTCATCAAGACAAAATCACAAAAGGAGCAAAAAGCCAGAAGAGCATTTTCATTGGAAAGGCCTTCTCTAAACCCAAATTGTACTGGACAAACAAAGTTTAAATAATTCAAGTTAGTGGTTTGGTTTTCCAACGGCTACTGTTACCTTACCCTAAGCCTTAATTAAACACCAGGAGGACTTATTTGGACAAATAATGACCTATTCCATATATTGAACATAAAGTCAAAACTAGAAATTATCCTCTTGTTGCTTATATGTCATAAAAAATTTCAAAAAAGCGTCAAAACCGAAATTTAACGCAATAAAAATTCTAGACGGCTACCCATTGTTAAGAATTGATGATCTACTCCACGCAGCCAAAAGCACTCCGTCTATGTCTACAAAAGATTTACGAGACTGACATATAAAGGTAGCAGAATGAAAGAACCACTTTCATCACGTCTTTTGATACAATACATATTTACATCATCAATCTCGTGCCATTTGGTTTGCGAAATTGCACCAGCAACATTCCAACGCCTAATCGAAAAATGCCAAAAATATCGATATGTTAGGTTAGCTTAGAGTGGTGGTTGGAAAACCTACCCACTTAGGCCTATTGGCCCGTTGTGCTGCTATATGGATCTATGATCCCCTCACTCAAGGAACCAGTTTGAGCTTACAATGAAGCGCAAGAGGCTGTTATCGTCTGTATTTTTTAGATCGTTGGCGCTGAGATATTTCATATTTAAAAGAATCAGACTTTTCGAGCGATTCAGATCCAGCTTTGGCCAGATCTGTTTAGTTGCTAGACATGTTAGCCCACCGGACCTTCTAAGGTCTGTTTTTTTTATTAGCATCCATATTAAATCATAATTTGCACTTAGCGATTGGAATACCTATGCTGCCCTTTGCCGGTAGAATAGGTAGAGTGGTTCCAATTTTTTCGAGTTAGTCAACCCTACAATTCTCTGGAATATCTCTGTGGCCAGCCACATCTCCGTAAAAGATGATCGGCATTCAAGCGGTTTTAGAATTTAAAGAGACCGAGTCCAGGGACTTTATAGCGGCCTGACTATCCGAAAAGATGCGGATATCCTTTACAGATATCACGTTTTTCTTCAGCCAGAACAGAGCTTCTTTAATTGCCAAAACTTGGTGATTTGGAAGACGAAAGGAGATACTTAAATTTAATTTATCAGAGAAAACACCTACACCAACCCCCCAACGGTTTAAGATACTTCTGTATAGATGTGGATAGACTTATCTATCTTCTTCCCATAAGAATCTAGAGGAAAAGCTCTCATGTTCTCTAAGTGGATTCCTAATATACCAAGAATATTAGAATGGCCAAATAAATTATTTGTCCAACGTGTAGCGAATAATTAAAGTCGCAGCTACTTGCCTGCGGAGGGGTGTCAAGTGAAACTGAATGTCTAAAGCCGCGGAGGGAGTAGAACATAGAACTTCGCTTATGCACATACATGCTGTTCTTTGAATTCGGCTTAGATTTTTGAAGTTAATTGCAATGTCAAAGACCGTCCACCAGACGACCACACCGTAAGAGAGTGTCGGTCTTATGACCGAAATGTGAAGCCAGTGGGTTATTCGAGGTTGGAGGCCCAATTTGTTTCCAATGGCTTTCTTGCAAGAGCATTTTCCGGCCTTGGGAATGAGAACCACATTGACTTCTCTCCATGACAGTGGAATGTGGATCAATTCTACGCAGCTCCTCATGATATTCTCTAGCGTGGGCAAGATAATATCTGAAGACCATTGTAGTTCGGCCGGTTTTATACCGTCTGAACCCACAGACTTGTATGGTTTAAAGCTGTGCAGCTCCCAAAGCAGTTTGTCTCTTGTAATCAGACCATGAATTTTGTTCACGGTTGCAGTAGTCCGGTTTTGGTTACTGTTTGCCGCGAATGAGGAGCTACCAGGAAAGTGGGTATGCAAGTTGAGTGATTCATTACTTGATGATATCCAAGAGCCATCGGTGTTTTTTTTTTTTTTCAAACAACAAGGCATCACAGGGTTTGTAGAGAGGATTTTTCTTAGCCGAGTTTTCTGTGATTTTGTTACAGAATAATCTCCAAGATTGACGGTTTGCTTTCCTCAGTTCTTTTTTTATATACTTTGAGAGATTCTTTCTAAGAGTCCCAGTCAATCACTTTTCTTGTACTTTTTGCAGGTGTTTCTTAGCGGTCCAAGTACAGAAGTTCACCAGTGCAGCTTTTTTTGCCCTAAGGTAGAAGCAAAGGGCAGAAAGAAACCATAGCCTGATTGAGAGAATTCTCTGATGTTCATGTCAAGCTCATTAGTGTTTCGTGCTGGACTTGAGAGTTCCGAGGATGGTGTTTTTAAAAGTATTCTTCTGTATTTTAGCCAATCAATTTTCCAAAAGTTTCGGAATGCTGTTTGAATGGGAGTAGCATCACCCAGGTTTAATTGGATGTATCAGTGATCTGAAAACGAATGTTCAGTCGATACCATCCATTTCGTTAGCATTTGAGTGATGTTGTCTAGGATAAGAATGATATCTAGCACTTCCTGTTTATTTCTTCTTATAAAAGTGGGATCATTGCCAATATTGCAGAAAACGCCTCACCTCTATCGTTGATGTCGGTACTGACCCATACCGTGTGATGGGCGTTAGCGTCGCATCCGATGATGAGGCCAGTTTTTTGCATTCCAGCTTCCAGTACCACACTTTCTAGGTTATCACCAGGAAAAGGGCCCACCTGATCGTGGCCAAGATACACCGATGTCAGCCAGTACGAGGCTTTGGCAGTCTAAAGCCTGGCAACGGTTAAGTCGGGATCGCTGAGGTTAGAAAGTAAAAATACATTAAGGCTACATTTCACTTGTATACAAGTTCTAACCTTACGTTTGTCTTTTGTATAAGGAGCGTAAAAAGATGTCCCAAGTCCACGAACCACGTCTTCCAAATTTTCGGCAAATATCTACACACAATTAAAAGGCCTGGAAAAGTTTTTCAACGTTTAAAGCAATTTAGTTTTCGACTCAGTTGCGAAAAATGTAAATTTTGCTGTGCCAAAGTAAAGTATTTGGGTCACATTTTGACGGCAAATGGATTTATAGTTGACTCTGAGAATATAGACGCTAACAAATCAGAAACAAATACTGTGATTTTGCACACTTGTTCATGGCACTGAAGATTCATACCAAATTTTGCAAATATTTCGAAACCTCTCTATAATCTTGCGAAGAAGAAAACAATTTGGAAGTGGGAGAATTAGGAATGCTGTTTCGATAAGCTAAATAAGCTCCTGACCACCGCTCTTCATCACAACAGATGAAGGAAGGAACTCCATTCATTTTGAAAACCGATGCAAATAATTATGCTGCTACTATATTGTTTTACTCTACACAAGCCGTTTATTTTTAACCGCTGAATGTAATTATTCTTCAACTGAAGAAAATCGCTGGCTTGGGCAGGTTACATAAAAGGATCTAAAGCATAAATATTAACTTATCGTCACATTTTGAAATGGTTAAAGTCATTGCTTATATGTTCTCTTGGTCACACAAATTGCTCCATCTGTTCCGCTCAATATGTTATGCTACGAAGAAGAACAGAGAAAAATTAGCCCGGATTTGAAAGCAATCACCGATTCATTTGAAAATAATGACTCCAACCAGTCAAAGGTTCGAATTAAAAGGGGAAAACCTTTTTGGTCCATTACCTGTAAGTTCCGTGCCGGGGAACACAAACGTTGAAAACTTACGCGGCCGATGAATTGAATTATTTCTGTTAAATAAAGCTATATCTGAGAATTGTGCAGTCATTCTTCTGAATGAGGTTGTTTTGCGTTTCGGTGTCCCAAGGCGACTTCTGCTTGTCGGCACTGATGCAAAAGCTTTCATTTTACTTTTGAATAAGACAGTATTTCACTTCTTTTTACCACCCTGAAATAATATGTCGTATATACGGAATCATGAACTTTCTGCTAAGATCCCTTGATGATGTCAATCATGACCTTAAAAATTCTACAGCGCAAATAATCCTACATTTACTGAGAATGGCCAATAAAAAAGAATCCTCTGACAGGTCGCAAGAAAGAAATGAAATATACGCTGATAAAAAATTAATACCGCATAGAAAAATTTAAGTTGGCAAGAAAGTCCTTGTTAAGACTCATTCCGTCAGCAAATCATCAAAAGGATTTATATCAAAGTTCGCACCAAAGAAAGACGAAAAAGGGTTCTTGTACTTTTGCCATGTCGAAAGAAGCCGACCCAAACGTTTCTTTAGGTACTTACCACGCATCGATGCTGCCATTACTTTTAAGTATATAAGATGAACAACCTGCACACAACCCTATTATGCCGTTCAAAAAACGAGGTAGACCCACAAAATTAAACTATAACAAACCAAAGACCAAAAGAATGATGACTTCATTTGTTTTTGCCGTATTCTTGAAGCGATCCGTGAGACAGAGGGGGAGATTATAACAGACATCCTACATTTTTCTTACAAATATTCATACCCACCTTTCAACAAAAAATAAATCTAAATGTTTATAATTAAAAAACCAAAATTCTGGTCGCTTTTTGTCGCTACTATCAGAGGGGAGATTTTGTTTCGGATAGCTTGATGTGTGTTCCATTCAGAAGCGTGACCCTGAATGCTTTTATATTTTCAAACCTTTAGTAATTATACAGGTTGTCCCCTAATTCTTAAAAAATAATTTGGGAAATGATTTTTGGGTATATTCTTGGACAAAAATCGCTCTACAGTAAGGGTATATCTCCAATATTGACATAATTACCGAGGATTTAAGAAAAGGCTTACTTTTTTTTCTTTTTTTTGGTAAATCTTTATTTTAAATGAAAAACTTAAGGCTAATATATACATAAAGCTTTGAATGAAATAGTATAATACAATCTGTTACCTAAGACAAGAGTCGAATATATAGGGTTTTCCAATAGGGACTTGACAACTTTGAATTTAATTTGTGAAGGCACTCTTTCATTAATCATTAAACTGTCACTGTCAATTTATTCAGTAAACTCAACATTTTCATCATGGTAAAGTACACTAATGAGCAACGTCTGCAAATTAAAAAAAATTTTACAGACATTCGGAGTCGGTGACTGCAAATTTAAGAGCGTAAACTCCAATTTTAGGTCGTAATTCTCGCCCTAGTAGACAGGCAATAACAAGTTTAGTGCAAAAACTTGAGTCTACATATTCGAAGTGTCGAAAATATCGTTGCCGTTCAGACGTCCGTAACAAACGATCCAAATCAGTCAATTCCACGGCTCACGGCTCGCTCAGACCACATTATGACGTATTTTGCGTAAGGATCTTGGTTTGCACCCATACAAGATCAAGCTGACTCAATAATTGAAGCCGATGGACCATTTGAAGCGACTTACGTTCTCCGATTGGGTGAATTTCATCGTAAGATCATTTTCAGTGACGAAGCTTATTTTTGGCTCAATGGGTTCGTCAATAAGCAAAATATGCGTTGTTGGTAGTTTGAAAACCCATATGTGCTTCATGAATCACCATTTTATCTTCAAAAAATAACTGTTTGGTACGGTTTGCATGCCGGCGGCGTTATTGGGCCATATTTTTTCGTCGATGATAACGATCGCCACGTTACTGTGAATGGTTAGTGTTATCGCTTTCATGATCACCGATTATTTTTGGCCCGAATTGGAAGATATGGACTTGGACGACATGTGGTTTCAACAGGATGGTGCCACAAGCAACACAGCACACGCTACAATCGATTTATTGAAGAGTAAGTATGGTGAGCGTGTTATCTCAAGATATGGGCCAGTCGATTGGCCGCCTCGTTCGTGCGATTTAACGCCGCTTGACTATTTTCATTGGTTTATACCAACACGCTGACGACGTTGAAAGAGCTCAGAGCCAACATTAAACGCAAAATAGCGGCCGTTTCGGCCGAAATGTGTGGCCGAGTCATTGAAAATTGGGTCCAACGAATCGACCGCTGCAAACGTGCCCGCGGTGGCCATATGAACGAAGTCGAATTCCATTCATAAATATTTTGATTGTACTTCAAGCCAATAATAAAGTTTTTGAAATACCTCAAATGGTTTGCCTTTTATTTAAAAAAAAATTATCAAGTTATCAAGTTATTAGAAAACCCTATACAATCCAATCCTGATCATTTGAGTGCAAAATTACTTCATTTTCGGTAAGCGTAAATTTGCCTCAATGAGCTCCTCTTATTGGTTTTAACATGGGACAGAATCCTACGTTCAATCGTAGATTAGACAGGGTGCATGTAATCTAGATAAAGATAATCACCTCTGACCTTGAAAGTGGCTGAAATCGTGTCCAAACTAGTTTGGTCGTGAAAATAGGTTTTTCTGCGTAAGGGGTTGGTTCAGTAACCGATACATACTTTCAATTTGCTGAGGTTTAATTCTAAAATTCTCTCATTATGCTTTTTCTAACCTGAACAACAGCTTCTGCATAGAATCTTTCTAAGATTCTCCACTATATTCCGTAATCGGCACGTCATGTTCTCTACTCAATCTGCATGATTCTTTAAAAAATTTCAAATCTCGGAGTGTTGTGTATTTTGCAACCAGTGACCTGTTATTGTCATAATTTTTAATATATACTAGAAATGCTGCATAATTGTAACGATATGCAGGAAAGGAAGTTCTGTTTCTAAATGCAACATATGCCATATATAGTTTGAATGTTTTCAGGTAGTTTGAAAATTTTCTAAATAAAATATCTAAAAAGTTTTTCTACTTTTTCATACTAATCGATACCCCAAACCTGCCCAGTCTAGCACATGATGGACCGCATGGTCTCCTCGAAAACTTTAAATTTAGTACTTGATGGGATGATTTTTTGCCAGGTATACTCTTTTTTATTATCTTTTTCGCCTCTTTTAAGTTTTTCTCGCAGATGGTGTTTGAACATTGTAGGTGTTATGGTTACCCCAAAGTACTTGTGTTCTTTCAAAATTTCTATATTTTCTTCGTTTTGTCAAACCCATTTTTCTACCCTGAGTACCTTACAAATCTATTTCCATCACCATTATATTGGATTAACTGATGTTGACTCTCTATTTCCATCAATGTGCATCATCACCGGACACTGTTCCAAGACGACAATAGCATCCGCTTAGCACAGAATCATTATACAGGGTGAGTTTTTTAACTTGAGACATCCAAATTCGAAAAATACGCGATATCGCGAATAATGTTTCAGACAAAAGTCACAACGTTCTGAAGGGGACATCTACCTGAAACACAGGTAGATCCCCGCCCACACCTCTCAGAACACTCTGATCTGAAGCTACCTGGCGACGAACTACTGCCACTATTCTTTTCCCATCGCGGTCTCGCCATTTATGTGCGTAGTGATGAAGATTACCAAATTCCACCTCAATGTAGTCCCTGTTCCAATCCGAAATTCCATTTCATGTGGTTAAAATTCCATCTCCGTGAGCAAATTATTCACTACTATTTTATTTACAGAAGCCCCAAACTGAACAGCAACTCGACCTTCCACGAGTTTGATGCGCTGTCTGACTCCATTCAAAGAATTGTATCCCTGTATCCTCATACTGAAATCGTGATTCCGGCGATTTCAATAGACACAATTCTGGTTGGCTTCGATATTCTGGACAGACAACACGAAGGACGGTCTGATGAGATCTTGGCTGCGGAAAATAACTTAACCCAGCTTGTAAATGAGCCCACACGCATACCAGACGCTGATAGTCATACCGCCAACACCCTGGACTTGTTGGCGTATGGCAATACAAGAAAGCCAATTGGAGCGGACCTAACAGCTTCTTTAGGAATTCTAACTGTTCGTTATGTTTCCTCGATAACGACGTGGATGCCGCTGCTTACATGATCAAGGAAACTATTCTCTTTGGAATGAGATGCTTTATCCCTCATCGGATAAAGAGTATCAAACCAAAAGAAAAGGCATGGTACGACGCGAGCTGTAAAGAGGCTGTCAGGGTTAGAGAATTGTTTTTTCGGTCCTACAAGACCAACCTGACAGAGGAAAACCAAAAAAAGTTTAAGCGAGCCAGAAATGACTGCAACGTCTTTCTCAAGCGTGTGAAATTCCAATACGACCAAAACCTGAGGCAAAAAATACTGCAATGTCCCAAAGGCAGTAAAAATTGTTGGTTATTCGTCAAAAACATTAGAAATTCTACCTCATCCTCCATCCTAACGCTCATTTACAATGATATTCCAGCTGTCAGCTCTTTTGACAAGGCCAATCTGCTTGCTGCACACTTTGCGGCTAGCTCAACCCTCTTAGATTGTGCTTTGTCCCCGCCTACACTTGAGTGCGTCGAATCTACAATGGGACGAATCCACTTTCGCACTCATGTAGTAGTGAGAGTACTTAAAGGTCTCAACATGCATAAGTCCGCTGGTTCAGATGAGATATCTCCCCTTCTTGTGAAGAGGTGTTCTTCCACGCTGGCAAAACCACTGCGTAAGCTTTTTCATTAATCCTACCCTTAAGGACTCTTTCCGAGCAGATGCAAAACAGCATTTGTCCAGCCCGTCCCTAAAAAAGGGGAATCTTCCTACAGACCCAATGCACTTACGTCCCTTCTTTCCAAGGTCATGGAAACGCTGATAAACCGTCAGCTCATGAAATATCTCAAAACACGAAAACTTCTCAATGGCCGGCAATATGGTTTTCGTAGCAACAGGTCCACTGGTGATTTGATGTCATGTCCCACCGAAAAGTGGAACCAAAGCATACATCAATCTGGCGAAAGTAAGATAGTTGCACTTGATATTTGACAGAGTTTGGCATCAGGCTCTTTTGTCGAAAATGCGTTCTCTTGGGATCGATGACTCTCTTCTTCAACGGATTAGAAATTACCTTTCGGAAGGTTCAATTTAAGTGTCTTGGACGGTTTCAAGTCTGATATTCACAAAATGAATGCTGGTGTGCCCCAGGGCTCCTTTCTGTCTCCGACATTCTTTTTAATTTTCATTAATGATCTCTTGTCTGCTACTTCTAATCCAATTTATTCCTTTGCTGGTGACAGCACTCTCTGCTTCTCATATTCGTTCCCGGACTCACGCCCCTGCTCTTCGACTGTAGAACTGGATTATAAAAAAAAAAAATAAGATGGTGACCACGAGTTTGACCTTGAGCCCTATTTTCAAGGTCAAATGAAGGTCACTTTTGATTTTTTATTGACAACCCCTATTTTTTGACAGATTCGTAATCTGCGTGAAAAGTTACAATTCTTTTACATAAAACACTTTTTTCAAAAATGCGTTCTTTTGCCGTCAGAGGGCGCCATAAAACTTAAGACATCAAAATTACTCACTAGAAATATCGCGAAAAATGTTTCAGACAAAAGTCACAATGTTCTGAAGAGGACATAAGATGGTAACCACGAGTTTAACCTTGAGACCCATTTTCAAGGTCAAACGAAGGTCACTTTTGATTTTTCAAATGATAATTCCTGATTTTCATTGCTCAGTCATATTGCTCGTAGGCTTGTCATTTGTGCTACGGGGTGATTAATTAGAGAAGATCCCCTTGCCTCCCACTGTTGAATCTTTGAACTCTTCTCATTTCGACGTTTATTCACTTCAATACTAGAGTCTATCCGCGCTCTAAATGAACTAACAGAACTGAGAAGTCTATCTGGCGTAATCTTTCGGCAAGCTTCAGTTATTCGTCTTTTAATGTCCTCACGTGTTGTTGGCTTTTTTCTGTAAACCTCACTTTTTAAGTAGCCCCACAAGAAGAAATCAAGTAACGTAAGATCAGGTGATCTAGCATCTAGCAGGCCATTGTCTCGGACCCCCTCGACCGATCCATCGTTGCAGGTCCCGCAAGAAGTTTGCATACTTTTCGCCATTCAAGTTGCCTTCAATAAAATATGGACCTATTAAATTATTCCCAATAATTCGCGCCCAAACATTAACTTTCCAAGGGTGCTGGCGTTCAACTTGTCGCAACCAAAAAGGATTTTCGGTAGCCGAGTAATGCATATTATGTCGATTGACCGTACCGTGATTGATGAAAGTCGATTCATCAGAGAATAACACCTTGGCAAAGAGAAGGGGGTCTCGTTTAATTTGGTGAAGTGCCCATTGACAAAAGGAAACCCGGTTGCGAAAATCCTCACTAGAAAGTTCTTAATGCATTGAAACGTGATAAGGATGGTATTTATGCCGATTTTATATCTTACAGACAGTCGTTTGAGAAATTTCTGATTCACGACTTATTTGGCGAGAGCTAATGTGAGGATCGTGTGCAACGGCACCTAACACTGCTATTTTATTGTCCTCAACAGGGTGGCTGATTTCTTTTCTTTGGGTGCATACTTCCTTCATCAGTGAATTGTTGGATGACCCGATAAAAGGAAGCGCGCGATCGTATCTGGTCTGGGAAACGTTGGGCGTAAAGAGCAACAGCAGCATCGATGTTCCTTCCACTTTCTCTATAAATCAATATCATTTCAATTTTCTATTGAATTGAACGTTACTTATAATAATCAGTTCCTTAAAACAAATATCGAACTTCCAAATGAAGTACATACAGTTCCGTTTAAGTAGAAAAAAAGGGCAGAGTGCACATCATACACTCTCAGATAAGTTTATGACAATTTGTCTATATCTGAAATTTCTTTAAGTCTTAACTTCACTCGAGGCAATAATGATTTCCTCAAAACAAATCTCGACTTTCTAATCAGGAAATATCATTTGAAAAATTAAAAATTACCTTATGTCCCCTTCAGAACCTTGTGACTTTTGTCTGAAACATTTTTCGCGATATCGCGTATTTTTCGAGTAATTTGGATGTCTCAATTTGTAAAACTCATCCGGTATAGAGAGCCCTAAGAACGTTTTCGCTCTTTAGAAATGATCTGAGGTTAAAGAGGAGTTGACATAAAATACAAACTTGTTAAAATTACTTCTCTGAAACAAACCAGTTTGAAATTGTTTTCCCGGTCGATACAGCAGCCCCAATGTCTTTCTAAAGGCTGTGTATTACATAGGTTACTTAATTTATAGAACATCATCTTTCTGTCATAGGTTTTCTTTTTTATTAAAATTATTCCGTGCGATGCAAGTTAGCGAGAATATATTATACATCTTCGAGTACCCTGAAATTCGCCTAGAACACACTAAGTAAGTCATTTTCACGTACCCAATCTGTGAAGCGTTCTAAAATGATTCCCGTGAATATTTTTAATTTAGTGTTCATGAAGGAAACTCTTCCTAAATTTTTCGAATCACTAACGTCTCGTTTTTTGAATACTGGATACATTATGCTCACTCTGGTACCATATATAGCATTTTATTAATAGTTTTAAATAAAAATTAATTGATCCACGAAATAACTAATTCATCAATGTCACTATTGTTCGCAAAATATTCGATGGAGCGGATGAAGTAGTGTGAGATAGAGATCTTTGGACTATCTACCTTTTGCTAAATAAGGTCGATTTAGAGCCGTGGCACGAATTCAGTGTTGAAGAAAATTATCCTTCGATAGACAACTTACTCCCTCGTAGATGTGAGCCATTGGAGAATGATGGATGTTTACCTATTTGTCAAATAAATAAGCCTAGGAATAATGTTTTACGAAACATCCATGCGTCCTTTTCGTCTTCTAATTGCCCCAAATGTGCAGACTCGCATGTTCTACCCCAATGCAAAGAGATTTTGTAAAATCAAATATACTGTGTTTCAATGGTTTTCTCTTGGGTCACACATTAGTTCACTGTTTGGCAAAGCATCGCTGTCGAACTTGTAGCACGAGCTATCACGGTTTCGTTTAGGAATTTGATTTCGCAGCTAAATCCGATTCCTAAGAATGCCTTACTAGAAAATCAAGAAATTTATAAGAAATATCTTTCAGATATTGTCTAAGTTATCTTCGGACCGTCTAATCCAGGAATCATAAATCGTGGAAGTCGTGGTTCGCGGACTTGGGACACCTTTATACGCTTCACTCTATACAAAATACAAAGGTAAGATTAGAACTTGTATACCAGTGAAACGTAGTCTTAATGTATTTTTACTTCCTAACCTCAGATGCCCCGACTTAATCGCTGCCAGACTAGAGAATGTCAAAGCTTCGGTGTTTTTTGGCCACGATCAGGTAGGCCCCTGGTGATCATCCCTGGTGATAACCTAGAAAGGGTGGTACTGTAGGAAACAAACTGGCCTCATCATCGGATGCGACGCTAACGCTCATCACACGGTATGGTGCAGTACCGACATCAACGATATAGATAAGTCACTAATTGATTACACTTTAAGTAACTTTAAGTAACTAAACTCATTGTTTGCAATATTTTCAATGAGCTCACATTTATAAAAAGACCGACAGAAAGTGCTAGATATCACTCTTGTCTCAAACAACATCACTCAAATCCTAACGAACTGGATGGTATCGATTGAACATTCATTTTTAGATCGGAAAACTGATTGGTTAAAATACAGAGGAATACTGTCAAAAAGACAATCCTCTGAACTCTCGTATCCCCCGCGAGACACCAATGACATTGACATGAAAGTCACAGAATTCACCCTGTCTCTTAATTAGACTATGGCTTCTTCTTGCCCTTTGATTCAACCTTGGTACAAGAAAAAGCCGCACTGGTGGACTTCAGCACTACTACCACTTAGAAACACCTGCAGAAAACCTTTCAACGTTTTACTATGTTGCACAAGAAAAGTGACTAACTGGAACTCATACAAAGAATCCTTCAAAATATAATATATAATGAGGAGCTGTATAGAATTGATCCACATTCCACTGTCATGTAGAGATTAATTTAGGTTAATGTAGTTTTCATTCCCAAGGCTGGAAAATGCTCTCATGATGTCCCAAAGGACCTCAGACCTATAAGTCTATCATCTTTCCTTCTGAAAGCTCTGGAAGGACTGATATCCATATTCGAGCTAAAACTGATCCAAAACTTTTGTCAACGGCTCAACATGTTTACTGCAAAGGAAAATCAGTGAAAATGGCTCTGCATTCGCTGACTAGCCATATAGAATGATCCCTACAATACAGAAAGTACAGAATGGTCGCTTTTCTAGACATAGAGGGCGCCTTTAACAACGTCAACACATCCGCAATCACGACTGCGCTGTCACATCTGCAGGTAAACGACTCGCTTTGGGAGTTATTCAGACTTATGCTAAATAGCAGGATAATCAACTACAAACTGGATGGGATTTCTGCTAAAAAATGTATTAGTAAAGGCATGCCGCAAATCGGTGTCCTTTCTCCCCTTCTTTGGGACTTAGTAGTAAATGAACTTCTGATATATTTTGAAGCGCGGAGGGAGCAGGATGATTGCCTATGCGGACGACGTTGCTAAAGCTGTCTCAGGTAATACTATCAAAGAACTCCTTCAGCTTAATCTTAACAGATTAACCCGTTGGGCTGATCGCTGTGGATTGGGAGCTAACCCCCAATCCTGTCCTCTTTTCTAGAAAATTCAGAATTCCAACTTTAGACCCTTCCTCAACAAATGTTACCAGTTTAGTGTTTTCTGAAACAGTAAAATAGCTGGGACAATTTTTGATAGGAAACTAAACTGGAAACCTAACATTCAAGAAAAAGTCAAGAAAGCTACAGCAACTCTGTTCTCTCGGAAGAAAGCCATTGGAAACAAATGGGGCCTACAAACTCGAATAACCCACTGGTTATACATCTCGGTCATAAGACCGATACTCACTTACGGTGTGGTCGTCTAGTGGATTGCCTAAGATATTGCAGTCAACAGCATGTCTATGCATAAGTGGAGCTCTACGCTCCACTCCCTCAGTGGTGCTAGACATTCTGTTTTACACCCATCGACATCTTCAGCAGGCAAATAGCTGCGACTGCAGCTATTCCGCATCCGCATCCGCATCTTTTCGTATATTGAGGCTGCTATCAAATCCCTGGACTCGGTCTCAATAAGTTCTAAAACTGCCCTTGAATGCCGATCATCTCTTATGGGGAAGGCAGAGCATTTCAATCTTCACCTTTGTTGGGTGCCAAGCCGCAGAGACATTTCAGGGAATTATAGGGCCGACGAAATCGCCAAAATTGGAACAACTCTACCTATTCTACCGGAAAAGGGTAGCATAGGTATATCAATTGCTACGTGCAAGTTAATATTTAAGCTGAATGCTAATAAAAGAACAGACCTTAGATGAACCGGTGGGCTAACATGTTTAGTGATTAAACAGATCTGGCAAAAGCTGGATCTGAGTCGCTCTAAGCTGCATGGACGAGGTGAAAAAGGAAACAATCCTCCACCTTCTTTGTACATGCCCAGCTCTCTCTCAGAAAGGAAAACTCCACCTAGGAGCCGTCTTCTACAACGACTTTAACGATCTGAAGAATACAGATGTTAACAGTCTCCTGCGCTTCATCATAAGCTCAAATCGGTTCCATGAGTAAAAAGATCATAGATCCACATGGCAGCACAACGGGCCAATATGCCTAAGTGGGTTGGTTTTCCAACCGCCACTCTCAACTAACCTAACCTATCCTCGTATTGTAGCGTTTCAACGCATCATTTAATAAGGGAATCATATTGCCCACCACAAACCTAATTTCCAAATGCTGTCTGGAATTATCAGCAAATTTGCTTTCCTTAATACTCCGGATCGAAGGTATTGTTTGTGTCCGAGTGGTATGTCCAGCGATTAGGGTTGGCAGGGATACATGTATTGATTCTACTAGTCCCAGTAGTTTCAGTGCGCCCTCTGTTCGGAAACAGAAACCATTTCTGTGGATGCCTATTTGTTGAAACAGGTAATATCCAACTTACCGAAGGCTTCGTTTAACGTGTTTAATTTACACAATCTTAAGGATCTCGATCTGACGGACCTCTTGTTTAACATATCGAGCTCGTGTGAATTACGTAGAGGAGAGTTAATTTTTGGTTGGATTTTGGGAGGAAAGTCAATAGATTCAAAGTGGAATATTAAAGAAGTTCATCACAATCCCATCACACAGACAAAGAAAGGAAAATCGAAGACCACTTATTTAAAATAAATTCACGTGATTCAGCAAGGAAGTATACTGCCCACCTTTCTTTAAAGGACAGCCACACTTTTCAGGCACCATAAGTGGTGCGATTAACCATCTAAATTCCAGGGAAACAAGTATCAAAAAAACAAAGACCTCCGCAAGCATATAGCAAATTTCTTGAGGAATTTTGTTCGCTAGGGCACATGAGTCAAGTGGCGAGCTAAAATATCGCAAAATATTGCCCCACAAGGCTATTCTTAAGCCAGAGGGTGCTTCGACAAAACTCAGAGTCGTTTTTATACGATCGTTTAAGATTCCAAAGGGTGATCGCTTAATGACTGTTTATTGACCGGACTACCAATTCAATGAAACTTGTTCTAAACTTATGCGAGATTTCACTAATACAAACTTGTTTACAGCGGATACTTGGGATCTATAGAACGTATAACAAAAGGACACTTTTTTTTAGGGATATCGCGAGCATTTTTGACCCCCTCGGTTTTCTTGGACCCTCAATTTTGTTCAAGGTTATGTTTAAGGATCTCTGGCATAAGAAGCTAGAGTGGGATGATGAAGTCCCACATTCGATTTCAACTCAGTGGTTTAAATATAAAGAAGGCATCTCTATGTTTACTGAACTCACATTTCCTCGTTACATTGGATTGTCAAATAATTCACTTTAATTGCATGGCTTTTCTAACGCTTTGACAGCAGCATATGCCGCTGTAATTTACCCTCGTTATCAGCTATGAAATGACCAGTTCAAGACACAGGTTTAAGCATCCAAAATCTGCGTTTCGCCTCTTAAACAAGTCAGCATTTCCTAACTTGAGCTATGTGTAGCACCTCTTTTCTCCTGACTTGTTGAAGCGGTGCAATTGGAGTGATTTAAAAGTCATATTGTCTTGGTTGTCTTCTCCATGTCGTCCTGAGAAAACTTTTGTTGGAAATGGTACAGCGGGGATTTTGAATACGGTTCCCAGAAATCACTGGCATTACTTTAGGTTGATATGCAAGCCTGCGGAATTCGCATCTCGTGTAATACCTCAACCAAGGCTGTGATGGGGCACACTATCTGATTGTCTGGGTCGAGTTGAGTATAACAAACCGAAGGCAACTGGCCTATAGTAAATGAAAAGGAAAAGGACTGCTTGAAAGAAGAAAATTCGAAAACTAAACATTCACTTCACGTCGTGACATTTGATCATCTCTTTGAAATACTTGCAAGTTCCCGTTCGTCCCGGAGTAAACTAATCAGGAGTGCCGCATTCATTTTAAGATTTATCTCAAATAGCTGTCATCAAATTCAGCTTTATTCACGTCATCGAGTGGCAAAACTAAGGCTCATACAACAATGCAACATTTGAAGTCTTAAAAAGATATATAGATTTCTAGATACTGACAATATACTTTGTGTTGGAGGACGAATTGAGCAAGCAAAGATAACTTAGAATGCCAGACACCCCATCATCATTCCCAAAGAACATTGAATAACAAAATTAATACCTATCGCCTTGACAAAAGACAGGAAAGGAACCACAAACCAATTGATGGGAAATTTACCATCATCAAGGAGAAAACAATTAAGACGCTGGTCCGATCGCCATCTAAGCTGAGACCAGAAGAAAATCGTTTGCCACCAAAGGACAAATCTTGTTATTCATTTGCTATCCATTTGGAGCTCGTTACCATTTTAAGCGCAGATGCCTTTTTAGCCGTACTTCTTCCATCGGCTGCACGAAGGGAAAAATCTTTTCACGGTGTCGCGAAATAAGGCCCAATTGCAAAAGTGTTGACCTTACTAGATTTTGGTTTGTGAAAGTTCAAAGTTTAGCTTAATTTCACTTTATGAACTTAAGCGACGAAGTCCTGTGCGCGTCTAATCTCTAAATTGTTATACCCTACCTTGAAAATAAAATCATTAAAACAATTGAGTCAAATGTGTTTAGGATGACCAAAATTAAAAACGATTACACAAAGCGAAATAAGGCCTTCTTTCACTTGGACTTATTTAATGGCACTTTCACATTTCCACTGACAATACCAATAATTTTCGAGGAGCACTTCGAGGAGCACTTCTTCTCTCCGAACGCCACAGTTCTCTAGTGGAGGAAGCTTTAACATCAAATGGTGTTCTAGGACCGGCCTTAAGTCTGTTGAATATTATATTTGTAGGGCAATTGGCGAATAAATTTTAACGTTTGAAGAATTATATGAGTATGAGTATGAGTATGAGAAGCAATTATGTGTCAGATTACTGATAATTTTTTTAAATCCGGCTCATTTTTTTTAGGCGAACCATTATCTGCCACCTCAGAACAATCTTTGGATATATACCAACAAATCGGCTCTCATCATAGCAATGTATTCGATCCATGGTTTAAGGTTACTCGAAAATATAGAGCATACGGTATATCAACTCGCTTCAAAATCGACCCAAATGACAACAACCGCAACAAAACTTGAAGGTTGGCGACCTCGTTCTTATAAAGGAACCAAATCTTCCACCAGGTAAGTTGGTGATGCGACGTTTTACTGGAAAAGACGGACGAAAAGCGTAGTTAAGGGCTGCCAATGGAAGTTTTTTTTGTCCAGTCTACAAGTTGGCTCGCTTACAGTTATACCGAAACTGTGTTTCAGGGGGGTTAATGCTTAGAAATTATTCAAAGAAAAATGTATGTTAATTGCATTTTATCATTATTTACTTCATTAATAGAGGATGTCTAGTTACTTTTTTATTCGTTCTATGTAATTATATCTTACAAATCAATTGTTGCAAATGCTATGCTTTAATTTTGCTCTCGTTCACTTGCGATTGGCCCAGAATAAAGAATGGCAACTATTAATATAGCTCTCGCCTTTTCGTCTCAACGTTGAATTAATAATTTTACATAATTCGAAAGGTTGCCTAACAATCTTAACACATTACAAATAATTTTCGTGCCACATCTACTCCATATATTCAACAACCGACCATTTTTCTTCTCTCACCACGGACTCGCCATTTACGCGTGCAGTAATTAAGCTTACCAAACTCCATCACAATTTGATCCGTGTTCCAATCTGCAATTCTAACTTCATGTGATTAAAATTCCATCTCCGTTAGCACATTATACACAACTGCTTTGTTTACAGAAGTAAATGGACAGTAATTCGACCCTTAAACTGTACGATGCGCTGTCTGACTCCGTTCAAAGAATTGTATCCCTGTATACCCATCCTGAAGTCGTTATTACGGGCGATTTCAATATACGCAACTCTGGATTGCTTCGACACTCTGGGCAGACAAAACCCGAAGGTGTTGTCGCTGTGGAAAACAACTTGATTCAGCTTGCAAATTAGCCCACATGTATACCAGACGTTGACAGCCATGATGCCACCAAATTTTAACTGGTCGTTATATTTCCTCGATAACGACGTAGGTGCCGATGCTGATATGATCACCATTTTCTTTGGAGTGAGATCCTTTATTCCTCATCGAATGATGAAAAGGCATACTACGACTCGAGCGGCTGTTATGGTTAGAGAAATTACAAGACTAACAAGACCAACCCAAGTCAGAAGAAAACCAAAAAAGTTCCAACGAGCCAGGAATGTCTGCAACGCCTTTCTTAAGGATTGTGAAATTCAATTACAACTAAAAACTGAGGCAAAAAATACTACAATGTCCCAATTGTTCATCCTCCATCCTAACACCCATTTGTTAGAATGGACACTCCAGTTGTCAGCACTTTGACAAGGTCAATCTGCTTACTGTACACTATGCTGTCAGCCCAAACACTCCAAATGGGCACACTTGAGTGTGTCGAATTTTCAATAACTTAACTCAAAACTTCTCAATGATCAACACTACGGTTTTCGTAGCAAACGGTCCACTGGTGATTTAATGACATGTGTCCCCGAAAAGTGGAGCCAAAGCGTACATCAATCTGGCGAAAGAACAATAGTTAAACTTGATATTTCTAAGGCACTCTAAGACAGAGTTTGGCAGCAGGCAATTGTTGGATTTGTGTGCTTTTGGGATCGATGACTCTCTTCTTCACTGGATTAAAAATTACCTTTTGGAAAGTTAAATTCAATTCGTCTTGGGTGGTTTTAGGTCTGATATTCACAAAATAAATGCTAGTGTGACTCATGGTTCCGCTCTGGCTTCGATATTATTTTTATTTTTTATTAATAATCTCTTGTCTACTACTTTTAATCCAGTATATTGCTTTGCTGACGACAGTACTTTCTGCTTTTCATATTCGTTCCCAGACTCACGTCCATATTCTTCGGCTCTGGAATATGTAGGAAGGGCAGCGTGTGTTAAGCTCATTAAATTCCAATATAAACAGCATCACCAATTGTCGAGCAATAAGTCAAACAGCGAAATCTAAACACTCAAAAATTATACATATATGGCACTTACGTTGTCGAAACCGAAAAACTTTTCATTGTTAGTATGTGCGTCACTGACAACCAACATTGGAATGACTACATATTCGATATTTTATCCCTCTGGTGCTGCTAAAACATCTCTGTATCTGCTAAATATGATTCAAAACTGTACGGTGAAATGTATAGGTGGTACTTATATCAGTCAGTCAATTGACACCCTCAAACATCGACGTAATGTCTCCTGCCTCACTTTATTTTATTGCTTTTCCCACTACCAATGCTTCATAGAAATCGCCAGAAGCATGTCGCCCTATTAAACCTTCAACGCTAACACCAGTCTCGCTATGACTGCTCATCAGTGTACCCTCAAATAAAATTCCGGATTTACTCTGAAATATTGTAGTTCGTTCCTAAGCCGCACAACTCGCTTATGGAAAGCCATGTCGAGCTCTCTATTTTCTATTCATTATAACATGCAAACATATAAGACCAATGTACGAAGTGTGTTCAAAAAGTAAAATATTTTTTTATAAAAAAATATTTATTTATTCATCAATATTACTGTTGTCCCCTTCAAAGTAATCACCCTCAGATAAGATACACTTCTGCCAATGCCAGTGATTCTGTTTTTATTTCCTCAATCTTTGCAAAACTTCGTTCTTTCATAGGCCATTTTCGTATTGCTTTTCGCAAACGGCGCATAACTTCAATGTAAAACTCTTTATTGACTAAGCCACGGTAAACGACTTGGAGTACTGCTTTCGGTCTTGAGTCTTCTGGCTGCTTCCATTGGGACGATTGGGTTTTTGGTTTCGATGTCACAACCATATACCCATGATTCGTCACTAGTTATGATCGTTCTTCTGATCAAAATTAAGAAGTCCAACAGCCCAAAATATCCGACAAGAATTGCACGACACGAGCCGACCTATATGCCAACATTTTCAGGATCTTCTCATTTGGTAATTCGACGATTTTCCTTATTTTTCTTTTCTTTTCACGACTACATATGAGGTGGTCCATTAAGAAGGTCCAATTTTTGGGACTCGTTCGAACATAGCGACTAGTATCTCGCGGATAACACGAGTTATGTTGGCTTTTAGAACGTCAATCGTAGCTGTCTTATTTATGAGGACCTGGGACTTTACATATCCCTAGAGAAAATAGTCCAAAAGTGTGATATCGCACTAGACGGCCAATTTACCGTAGTAAAACGTGAAATTAAGTGCTCACCAAAATGATTTCTCAACAAGTTCATTGTTTCACGCGCTGTATGGCTCATAGCACCGTCTTGTTGAAACTAGAGCTCACCGAGACTATATGCTTGAATTTCAGGAAGCACATAGTCCGTTAGCATGGAGCGATAACGGTTACAATTGACGGAAACATTCTGATTTGCCTCATTTTTGAAGAAATATGGACCAATGATTTCACCAGCCTATAAACCACATCATACCGTTATTTTTAATGGATTAAATGGTAGCTCTTGGTACTCTTCGGGTTGCTCATCAGCTCAAATACGGTAATTTGGTTTATTAACGTATCCATTGAGCCAGAAATGGGCTTCATGACTGAACAAAATTTTACGATGAAACACCGGATCTTCATTGAGTTTTTCCAGAGCCCATTCACTGAAAATATGATGCAAATTCAACTCGCCTGGCTTCAATTCGTGAATTTTCTACGCTTTTAGGCTGAGATTCTCACGTAAAATACGCCATGTTGTCGAATACGCCAAGCCAAGCTGCTGAGAACGACGACGAATCGATTCGTCACGGTCTTCGCGTACACTCTCAGCTACAGCTGCTATAGTCTCTTCCCTACGTTCTGGATGTGGTCTAACCGGTCGAGTATCATTCACTAATGTAAACTAGAAATGGGTGGCAAATAGTTTTGCGAATGGTTTTGGCAACAGTAGGTAATCGACCGTAATTCCTCGAATCGCATGAAAAACATTTCTCACAGAACGCTGATTTTCGTTATACAGCTGAACCATTTGGAGACCCTGTTGTATTGTGAGTCTTTCTATGAAAATGGCAAAGCAGTTAGATAGGAATCACGCGTAATCTGTCTAAAAGAAACCAATGAAAATCAAACCTCACAATGAATCACCCCCTACGTTGTCCCCGAAAATCCTAAAGTCGTTTTACTTTTTGAACACACTTCGTATAATGCCATTTTGCATGCTCATGAAGGGACTTTACCACTTAATTGGATTCTAAGCCCAAGACATGTAGTGATTAGTGACTCCAGAGTAACTCCACGCTGGTATCGTTGTCGAGTTGAAAGCGGAACCGAGATAGGTAAGGTCCCTTATTATCTCAAAGTTATATCAGCCTATCGTGATGTTTTTCAATGGACGTCGATGTTGCATGTCCCTCTTTGTTGGCAACATGTACTTTGTTTTTCGTTCATAGACCACTTAGCATATCCTTGCTGCTTCTACTTCTATACTCGCAAATGTTTTGTCATTACCGAACTATACAACCGGGTCAGCAGTTTCGCAACCAATCACTCCGCAGATCCCTCATAAAACGAAGTGCTTAAGTATATACGAGTGCATTATATAAATAGATAAGTAAACATATTTAACACAATTAATTTCAATAGAAACTTGAGAAATATCAACGTAAAGAAAGTCGACACTTTTCACATTGTAAACTATGTCCTTATATTTTACTAAGCACACTACACCACCTATAGCATAAGTTTCATCAGCGCTCCCAAAGAAATTATAGTATAACCAGGCAGATAGTAATCGCTTAATTTTTCAAAGCCATAAATTAAAATTTCAGAAACAATAACGACGTCTGGAATGTTTAAAAAAAAAAAAAAAATCTAAATGGGTAACAAAGTGCTCCCTTAAACTTTTAACATTCTGGTGTATCATAAAATGCTGGGTAATTGTGTAGTCGAAACCACAGAGCGTAGATTTTCATGAAATTTTAGTGTGTGGTAGTATTCGTGATTTTGATCAAGAAATCAACTCGTCTGTTAGACGCGAAAAGCGTAAGTTGACGTAGGTTTCTTACTTTGAAAATTAAGGTAATTAGCTAGGAAAAGTGGGCCCAGGGAAGGGTGTTAAAAATGTTTCCAAGTTTTTTCTCCTCTCCTGCAGCTTATATATTGAGAGTATTTCTGACATCGTTTGAGGAAACCAAGACAATTCGTAGCATTTTTGGCGACATCGAATATATGGTCACTCCAACGTATGTTGTAATTGACACACATTCAGAGGATGGAGTGTCTTTCAGTTTAAACGATACAAGTGTCATTCATGGCTAATGGGTGAGTGTTTGGATTTCGCTTTAACGACAGCAGACATCATTGTGTTAACCATTAAATTTCACTCTGTTGATTATTCCCCAAACAGTGATGCTATTTATATCGGAATTTAATGAGCTTAACATAGCCTGCCCTTCTCGTTCTACAGCCGAAGAACATAGACGTGTTCGTGTTTTCATATTCGGGAATGAATATGAAAAGCAGAGAGTATTGCCGTCGGCAAAAGAAGATATTGGAGTAGAAGTAGTAGACAAGAGATCATTAATGAAAAGTAAAAAGAGTGTCGTTTACAGAACGTGATGCTTGGGCACACCATCATTTATTCAATAGATATCAGACTTGAAACAATCCAAAACATCTTGAGTTTTACGTTCTGAAAGTTAGTTTCTTATCAAATGAGAGAGAGATTCATCGATCCCAAATGAACGCATTTTCGACAAAAGAGCCTGGTGCCAAACACTGTTAAATGCCATAGTAAAATAAAGAGCAACTACCTTGCTTTCGCCTTGATGTACGCTTTGTTCCACTTTTCTGTGAGACAGGCCATCAAATCAGCAGTGGACCCGTTTCTACGAAAACCGTACTCTTGGTCATTGAGAATTTTTCGTGTTTCGAGATATTTCATGAGCTGACGGTATAACAGCGTAGGGACGGGTTAGACAAATGCTATTTTCAATTTCCTCGGAAAGAGTTCTAAAAAGTAGGATTTATATAGAAGCTTACGCAGTAGTTTTAGCTCATACGAAGGACAAGGAGATATTCTCTCTGTAGCAGAGAATTTGTGTATATTAAGATATATTAAGATAAAGAATCTGGAAGTGTTGAGCTCGACCCAAAGCGTGGCGCCAGCTGATGGCGCTTGTCTTAAGAGCTAACAACTGAAATGTCACTATAAATGAGCGTTGGGTTGGACATTGTGGTTTTTCCTGCCAGTCTTTGATCGTGTTCAAATTTTAAGAAAACCGTTGCAGTCATTCCTGGCTCCTTTGAAATTTTTTCGATTTTCCTCTGTCTGGTTGGTCTTCATATTTTTCCTACCCTGACAGTTTCTTTACAGCCCGACTTGTACCATGACTTTTCTTTTGATCTGATATTCTTAAGCTGATGAGGGATAAAGGATCTCATTTCAAAGAGAATATTGTCAGTGTTCATATTAACAGCGGCATCCACGTCGTTATCGGGGAAACATAACAATATAACGAATAATACAACATAAATACTACAAGTATGTTACAATAAAGTTTTAAGGACATCAGAGTTGTGGGATTTCAACGACAAAGTAACCAGATGCTTACGAGTGTCATTACAAGAGGAACTACATATTCGTAAAAATAACATTTGATGATATGGTTCGAAGTTTGACAAGTCTTCAATTGCATCACTTTTACTCACTGGTAAATCTTTTCTAGATCAATGTCCAGTTGCGTCAAATCGCACCTTCTTGGAAACCAAGTCGCAGGCCCATTTCTGGATTTAAACACTCCTCTGAATCATCAACAGGTTGTTGTTTTTGGTCAACTGTGAGCAAACGCGGCACCCACTTTGAACAGAGCCTTCGCATGTCCAAATATTCGTGTATGATATATCCAACACTCTCTTTTGATATCTTGAGAGCCTTAGCTATCTCGATCAACTTCACTTTACGGTCATTCGTAATCATTTTGTGGACTTTTTTTGATGCATCGGCTGCATTTTTGCTTTGAATCCATTTTTTTTCACAATAACAAAAGTTGCTTCACTCACAACGCTATATCTCAAGAACTAATCGTCCGGCAGCTGTCAAATTCATACATGTATCTTTTGAAGGTTGGTACTAACTGAAAATGAATTTAATTCATGTGGTTCCCTCTCTTAGAAACGGCTCGAAGCCCATGTATTATCATTGTTCAGTGCATTTTCTGTATCCGTATTGAAAATATTGGGCGTACTGGGGTGCGCTTGCACCCTATATATGTTAATGCGTAATTTTTTGGTACAGGTTTACGTGTACACGGTAAATTTTTGATTTGCCTGCTGATCGTGAGCACATCGGAACACTAAAACCAACTGCAACAGCATACCCATCAAATCACGTAAGTTTGTGCATAAAAACATCTAACTACTCCTGTTCCTATGTTTTCCTAAGAATTGATGACGTCCGAAAACCTCTTGAGCCTCCATACTCTGGACCACACGAAATTCTGCAACGAATCAACGAAAACATCTTTAAAATTAAAATTGAAGGAGATGCGAAAGTCATATCAGTTAGCAAACTAAAGCCATCGTATTTCGCTAAAAACGATTTTGGCATCCCTCAGTTCGAACAACAACCACTGGCAGCACAAAATATTCCCAGGCTTCCAAGACTGTCACGTTCCCATTCGAAGGTCGCTGGAGAGAGAGTACCTGTGGCGACAAGTTTCTGTACATCAAATACTGACGCCATGGAGCGTGCAAGTTGACGAAAAGATTCAGAATGGCGTTGATTTTTTAATTTCTTTCTGACCAGACCAGACGTGCTCTACAATTTTCTATAGGGTGATTCATCGTGAGCTTTGATTTATAATGCAAAATAAAACACATAGATTTGAAAGTTAAAAGAACAATTTATTGCGTTTACTTTTTGAAAATGATATCATGTAAATGTTGGCCACGATTACGTCTGAGGTGGTCAATACGGAAGGTCCAATTTTGTGCGACTCGTTCGAGCATAGCGATTGGTATCTCACGGATAATACGACTAATGTTGGTTTCTAAAGCGTCAATCGTGGCTGGATTATTCCTGAAGACCTGAGACTTTACATATCCCCGGAGAAAATAGTCCAAAGGTGTGATATATCACGATCTAGGCGGCCAATTTACCGTAGCAAAACGTGAAATTAAGTGCTCGGGAAAATGATTTCTCAACAAGTCCATTGTTTCACGCGCTGTATGGCTCGTAGCGCTGTCTTGTAGAAACTAGAGCTCATCGAGACTATCTGCTTGAATTTCAGAAAGCACATAGTCCGTTAACATGGCACGATAACGCTTACCAATGACGGTAACATTCTGATTTGCCTTATTTTTGAAGAAATATGGACCAATGATTCCACCAGCCCAAAAACCACACCATACCGTTGTTTTTAATAGATGTAAAGGTAACTCTTGGTACTCTTCGGGTTACTCATCAGCCCAAATACGGCAATTTTGTTTATCAACGTATCCATTGAGTCAGAAATGGGCTTCATCACTGAATAAAATTTAACGATAAAACACCGGATTTTCATTGAGTTTTTCCAGAACCCATTCACTGAAAAAATGAGGCAAATTCAAGTCGCCTGGCTTCAATTCTTGTACAAAGCTGCTGAGAATGACGACGAATGGATTCGTCACGGTCGCTTACACTCTCAGCTGCTATTATCTCTTCACTGCGTGCTGGATTTGCTCTAACCGGTCGAGTTTCATCCACTTATCTTATCCACTTAAACTGGATTTCAAATTTGCGAATGGTATTGGCAATAGTGGTTTTAGTAGGTCGACTATGCGCACCGTAATTCCTCGAATCGCACGAAAAACATTTCTCACAGAACGCTGATTTTCGTTATACAGCTGAACAATTTGGAGACCATGTTGTGTTGTGAGTCCTTCCATGATCGTGATCTGTCAAGAAAAGCCTATTGAAGATCAAACCTCACAATGAATCCCTCTATATAATTTTCTAATTTTATGAATTTGCCTTTTAGCTGCTAAATATTAATTTTCATAATAAACGAGTTATGTGTAATAGACACTTAATTTATTGCTATCCCACAGACGTTTCACATTTTTCGTGCAGTAGCGAACCAACGAAAGCTACAAATTCTTCGCTATCTTCTTTATTCTTCAAGTACTCACACACCTTACAGTATTTTTATTTCACTGCGCAATCTAAAATGTTTCCTTTGTAATTGCCAATAAGTTTCACTAAGCCAAACAAAGAAGTGAGCCCACGTTTTCTCCGCAAATCATCGCCTGATACCATAATTCCATTTTCTCATTATTCCCTGCTTTCATCATACTGTTCTTGCAAACTAGTTAGTTGCAGTTGATGTTAATCCATTTCCAAGTAATCGCATGGAAATTACAATTCTACAGTTTATCTCATAGCCCCTTTCAATAAATGGACTATGTACTAGGTATGTCAATCTGAATTTCAAACCGGGCTTACCACTTTCCGCAAATTTCACATGCGACTTGTATATTTTACAAACGACAACGTTTGATATAGCTAAGAAAACTTCAACAAAGTATATCATACGATAACCAAAACCTGGATTCACTTCAATATCGTACATATCTTCCGATTGCTTCAATTTTTTCGCGGATGTACTAGCATCCATTTTACTTGGTGCCTCCAACTCGTGTCGATTCAGCGATCTCCTTCCAGATATTTTCGGTCTTTTGCTGTATGCACGTGTCTTTTTTGGACCGTTTTGACCACAATAGAGTTTGTCACGAACGAACATGTAATACATGGGCTGAAAAGTCGGTTTCTAAGATAGGTCACCACTTGAATTAAGTCCATACCATTTTCAGTTAGTACCAACATTCAAAATATACGTGTATAAATTTGACAGCTTTTGGATGATTAGTTCTCGAGATATAGCTTTGTGAGTGAAGCAACTTTCGTTATTGCGAAAAAAATGGATTCAAAGCAATTTCGTGTGTTGATTTATCATTCCTTTTTGATGGGAAAAAAAGCAGCCGATGCAATGAAATGGCTTGATAAGTGTTACCCGGACACTGCACCAACCGAACGAAACATTCGCAAGTGGATTGAAAAATTTAAAAGTGGTCATACAAGCACCGAAGATGATTTACGCAGTGGACGTCCAAAAGAGCCTGTTTCAGATGAAAACATCAAAAAAGTTCACAAAATGATTACGAATAAGCGTAAAGTGAAGTTGATCGAGATAGCTGAGGCTCTGAAGATATCAAAAGAGCGTGTTGGATATATCATACACGAATATTTGGACATGCAAAGGCTCTGTTCAAAGTGGGTGCCGTTGACCAAAACAACAACGTGTTGATGATTCAGAGGAGTGTTTAAATCTGTTCAACCGCAATAAAGCCGAATTTTTGCGTCGTTATGTGACAATGGATGAAACTTGGCTCCATCACTTCTCACCATTGTCAAGTCGGCAGTCAGCTGAGTGGCGAGCACTCAGCAGTCGGCTGGCAAGGTTATGCCATCCGTATTTTGGGATACACATGGAATAATTTTCATCGACTACCTCCAAAAGGGGCAGACAATCAACAGCGACTATTACACTGCGTTGTTGGAGCGTTTGAAGGCCGAAATCGCAGAAAAACGGCTGCATCTGAAGAAAAAGAAATTGCTGTTTCATCAAGACAATGCACCGTGTCACAAGTCGATGAAAACGATGGCAAAATTGAATGAATTCGGCTACGAATTGCTTCCCCACCCACCGTATTCTCCAGATTTGGCCCACAGCGACTATATCCTGTTCGCAGACCTCAAAAGAATGCTCGCCGGAAAGAGATTTAAGACCGATGAAGAGGTAATCGCCGAAACAGAGGCCTATTTTGAGGCTAAACCTGGTATCGAAAGATTGAAAAATCGTTTCAATCAGTGTATCGCCCTCGAAGGCAACTATATTGATAAATAAAGTTGAATTTTGCAAAAATGTTGTGTTTTATTGTACTATAAAACGGCACTGACTTTTCAGCCCATGTGTTAACACTCACAAATCAAAAAAAAAAGTTAGCCCAATTATGGATAAAAAGCATACGTCCCACTGTACGAAACCGACATTTCTAAAGACGAAACAAGTAAATAGCTTCAAAAACATCTGCCGTATACCTACGATAGTCCCCTTAAATATCGTCCCTCGTTTCGGTCATAAGAAGCTCACTGCCTTCCTGGCGGCCTTGTACTATACTTTGAAAAATAAATACTTCGAGATATGGTATTTCGCGGCCATAAGCTATACCAATGAAGGCAATGGAAAAAAAAAAATTGATTTTTTGTAAATCCTAGAATGGCCTTAACAAAAAAAATTAAAATCGGCACATTTCAGTACTTTAAGGAATGCGAGTACCATATTAAAAATATTTTGATTAATTAAACGAGCCAAAAAGGTAAGCATTAAAAAGGTCAGAGGAATTTGGGTTTTTTTAAAAAATATTAAAATTTTACGAACTTAAAATGAACTATTTCCTGATACGTGCTTTTCTTTTTTTTTCGTGAAAAATTTATGAAAAAGTTTACATACTTCATCTTCTTTTTTTGGTCGAAGTATGCACTTTTTGCCTGCACTGTGGTTTCGTTTATGGAAAGAGATACGAATAAATAGACTCAATAGTTAATTTTTCATTTACCACAAAATGATCAAAAGTAAAAAAAGCAATAATTTGTATTCAGTGAATTTTAATAAATATGGTATTGTAGGTATTTTTTATTTTTTCTTCTTTTTGTGGATTTATTTAATTTTATTTTACGTGTACCATGTGCTGGTGAATGTATCTTTGTAAGTACCGCAGATACTTTTAACGTTCTGTGGTTCTACCAGGAACACAATCTCAGTGCAAGGACCACGGTACAATTTGCTTCTCGAAATGCTCGTGAAAAATTATTTATGATCCCCAGATTAACTTGAAGTATAAATAATTTTCCTTTTTTTTTTTTTTCGTTTTTCTTTGCTATCTTTCGTGGCGGGAAATGGAGAGCAGTATTTCCTTTTGGTTTTGGTGACCTAGTAGTGCAACAGAAAGGTGAATTGCTATAGCGTATACCTGAGAGGTAAAACTCTGCACTCACAAAGGATTTACTCGAATTCGGGGTAGTATGATTGCTTTTTTTTTATATATTTTTCTGGTTCTTAAATGGAATAATTTATTTTTGGTTGGCTTCTCGATTAACTGTTTTATTGTGTAAAACAGAAACTTTGTTAATTTATTGAGACCTACGAAAAACTGATCTTTTTTTTTTTAATAAAAGATTAAATTAAACTTAAATGTAAAGTAGAAGACATAGTAGACATTTACGGTATTCGATTTACATTTGACAACTCTTATCGGTAGGTGGAATAGAAATTGTGTACGCTAATTGAGTAGACAATAATGGAAAAAATGAATAAAAATCACTTGGCTGTAGTCAAACGAATTGCACCGAAAAACAATAACTACCCCAGAACGGAAATGAACCCCATATATTGTATACTTTGGATATCTTGTGCAAAGTAAGAGCAGATTTGTCAATGTCAAGTCCCATGATTCATTGGAAAAATACCTTTAAATCACCAAATTTTTTGAACCTGATATTGTGTGGTCAAGCGGTACAAAATAGGCAGATTGCAGCTGACTGAAACGTGATAATTAAGACTACCATGGGTCTCACATGGGTCTATCATGGGTTATGATAGAGTTAAGAAATATAAGGAATAAAATCGGGCTTAGTACGGAACATTTACCCTTAAGATATAACCCAAACCAACCAAAAATAAACTCCCTAAAAGCACAGCGCCAACGGAAATTCCTACTGTGGATTTAAATGATATGTTCTATTAGTTCCGCAGTCAAACATGTTAAACGTGCGTAATCACCATTAAAGATTGAATCCCTTCATAATCACTACAAAGGTACTGCTTGGGTGTCATTATATAAGCTGGAGTGCTATGATAGGCAGGAAACATTTCAGAACATAGACGACAATACCACAATTGAACGTAACCATAACCTTATGGTAACCTAATTATATCCATGCTAAGACGCCCACCGTAGTTGGTCACAGGAAATTTGTTAAAGTATTTTTGCAACAGAAAGATGCAGGTTTATCCGTAAGCTTGTGGCTATTTACAGACACCTAGAAACGAGTCAAAAGCAATGACTATCCGGTGATTCTGTGAAATGGATATATATAGGGTTTTCCAATAGGGACTTGACAACTTTGAATTTAATTTGTGAACGCACTCTTTTACTCAACATTTTCATCATGGTAAAGAACACTAAGGAGCTACGTTCTCCGATTGGGTTCTGGAGAAGATGCGCCAAGATGATGAATTTCATCGCAAAATCATCTTCAGTGACGAAGCTCATTTTTGGCTCAATGGGTTCGTCAATAAGCGAAATATGCGTTATTGGTAGGGTGAAAACCCACATGTGCTTGATGAGTTACCACTTCATCCACAAAAAATAACTGTTTGGTGCGGTTTGCATGCCGGCGGCGTTATTGGGCCATATTTTTTCGTCGACGAAAAAATTGCCCGAATTGGAAGATATGGACTTGGACGACAGGATGGTGCCACAAGTCACACATGGGCTAGTCGATTGGTCGCCTCGATCGTGCGATTTAACGCCGCTTGACTATTTTTTGTGGGGCCACGTTAAATCATTGGTTTATGCCAACACGCCGACGACGTTGGAAGAGCTCAGAGCCAACATTGAACGCGAAATAGTGGCCGTTTCAGCCGAAATGTGTGGCCGAGTCGTTGAAAATTGGGTCCAACGAATCGACCGTGCATGCAAACGTCCATGCTGTGGCCATATGAACGAAGTCGAATTCCATTCATAAATGTTTTGATTGTACTTCAAGCCAATAATAAAGTTTTTGAAATATCTCAAATGGTTTGCCTTTTATTTAAAAAAAAAAGTTGTCAAGTCGCTATTAGGAAACCATATACTTCACTTCATTTAATTTTTTCATTTATTTATAAACAAGTGGTATGTACAACAAGATCGATATATCTGCAAGTACTTAGATACAATATTATAGAGTGGACGGTCCAACATTAATAATTAAAAAACCATGATACATAGAGATATTAAAAAATTAGCTTAAACTGTTATGAGGTAGTGATTGCATGGAAACGAGGAGAGCTGAGGCTGAGGAGGCACATTAAATGTGCCTGGTTAGATATTAATTTGATTTGCGGTGGGAGTGAGTTTCGTAGTTTGACATGGAATACATATTAACGACGATGAGGAACGAAACAAAGATTTCTTATAGAACGATTAAAGACAAGCTTGTTAAATAAAAAGGTGGAGATTTATTGTTAATAATTTTATGTAAAAATATACAATTTCTTGCATTGATATATTGTTGCAGTGTGCAACAGAGATATGGTCGTATCTTCTAAGGCCATATATAAAGCGGACCGCATCCTTTTATGCTACTTAAAGTTTATGTTGTCATAGTGAATCAAGAGTACTAAAGACAACCTTGGCATAGATAACGAGAGGTACTATTAACGTCAATACAAACCCATGTCACAATTCCATAGGTCAGGCACAGTTTACGTAAATATCCATAGACCCGAGCAGTAACTGCGTTGGTATGTCTATAGTCTAAAAGGTTATGATCGATTATAAAACCAAGCCTAGTTCAATTTTTAACAGGTGTAATTTTGGTATCAGTTAAGCATATGTTTGGCAAGATATTAAGATTCAAATTATTTGTGGAATATTAGTAATACTTGGGATTTTGTTGGGCTTATGAGTAACCCATAAGCGATGGACCAAACAGATATTTGGGTAAGATCCTCATTAACCCAAAAGCCAGTTCATCAAGCTTGCTAAAGGGTTTGCCTAGATGGAGTTATACGTCATCAGCATAAAGATGCACAGAAGTATGGGTACAGACTGAAGGGAAATCTTGGATGAACATGCAGAACAATATTGGACCAAAAATTGACCCTTGTGGTACACCTTAAATTAAGCACTTCAGTGAAGAGGATTTGTCGCCAGAAGTGACCCTTTGGAATTTATTTGATCAATAGCTGCCGATAAGTTCTACAGCCCTATATCTAAGACCAAAAAAGTTTTTAAGCTTTCACATTAGAATGTTGTGGTCTAACCTATCAAAAGCCTTCGAGACATCAAGCAAACAAAGTAAGCTTATATGACCCATATCGTATTCTTTTCGTATTTCATCAAGTTGGCATATTGGGTCTTAACGGTTTGCTAAGAGATGGCGTAACTTGTATTATTCCATTGTTATTATTCCATTGAAACATGCATTGGAAAGCTACTGTCATTGTCCATCATGTCAGTATATGTCATTCATTTGAAGCGTAGACAACAATAATTTTTTTTTTTCACTCAAATATGTCGAACTTTGTGCCTGAAAAAGTGTTTTTGCGGGGAGTTCTTCTTCATTACTTTATTATAAAGAAAACTGATGCCGAAAGTCATCGTATTTTGATGGAAGTTTATGGTGAACATGCTCTAGCTGAGCGAACGTGCCAAAAGTGGTTTGCACTATTTAAAAGTGGTGATTTTGGCTTGGAAGACGATGAACGTCCTGGCAGCCAAAAAAGTTTGATGATGAAGAACTGGAAGCATTACTCTATGAAGATTATTGCCAAACAGAAGAAGAGCTCGCAAAATTTTTGGGTATCACTCAAGCAACCATTTCAAAACGTTTAAAAGCAGCTGGATATATTCAAAAGCAAGGAAATTGGGTTCCACATGAACTCAAGCCGAGAGACGTCGAAAGGCGGTTTTGCATGTCCGGAATGCTGCTGGAACGCCACAAAAGGAAGTCATTTTTGCATCGGATTGTTACTGGTGATGAAAAATGGATACATTACGACAACCCCAAGCGCAAAAAATCATATGTGAAACTTGGCCAACCAGCCAAATCAACGGCAAAGCCGAATATCTATGGCGCGAAGGTAATGCTCTGTATTTGGTGAGATCAGATGGGTGTGCTGTATTATGAGCTGCTAAACCCGGATGAAACCATCAATGGACAACGCCGCCGAATACAATTAATCCGTTTGAATGGAGCAGTGGCCGAAAAACACCCGGAATATGCGACCAGACACGAGGCAATAATTTTCCATCATGACAACGCTCGGCCCCACATTGCTATTTCGGTTAAGAACTATTTGGAAAACAGTGAATTGGAAGTCTTACCCCACTCGCCTTATAGACGAGACCTTGCCACTTCTGACTACCATTTGTTCCTGTCGATGCAGAACGCCCTCACTGAAATACGGTTCACATCAGAGCAGAATATCAAAAATTGGCTTGATTCATTCTTGGCTGCCAAGCCAGCGCAGTTCTTTTGGGATGGGATCCACAAATTGCCAGAAAGATGGGAAAAAGTCATAGCTTCAGATGGACAATACTTTGAATAATACTATTGTACATGTTTTTCTTAAATAAACGTACAAATTTTGAAAAAAAAAAACCGCACGAAAATAATTATATACCCAATATCTTAGCCGTAGATTGTTTTGGGATAAAGCAAGTTGTTGATGTTGGTATGGTTTAGCCTTTGTGCCGCTAAGACTTTTTCAAAGACTTTCGGTAGACAAGATAGGATGCTTATTGGTCTGAAGTCAGAGGGGGAATTGGAATTGCATTTTTTTGGAGAACTGGATAAAAGTTGATGTGGTAATGTAAGTTTAATGTTTATTGTGATAAAATAAGTTTAATTAATCGTATGGGTACGCCATTGTCACCAATAGCATCAGTGTTAATAGCCATTTTTACGATATTTGTAAACCTAATCTTCACTTACAACTTCGAAATCTTTCAGTCTAGGAACAGAGCTCGCCAAATTCGCCGATATTCGATTAAATTCAAAATCACTCCCGGAGAATTGGTTGCTTACGAAATATGGTACTCATTCAGATTATCTGGGTCAAGAGCAGCCTGTGGATTGAGGCCTTTGGAAACAACAATCTTTTTTTTTTATATATAATCCCGCGCGCGCACCAAAGGGATATGAATACCCTTTTACCGGATTTTCTCCAGGGCGCTTGATGGTTAGTGTAGTAGTTTGAAACTCAGGTGTATTAAGTTTCGATATTTTTCCAGAGGTGGTTGTCAAACTGGAGCCAATGCATCATCAACCAGTGGGTGCGTGCTAGTACGTGCTAGTACGTGCTAGCTGTTAGTTCGTTACATTTAGTCCAGCCAGCAACCACTCCAACATCAGTGTTATGCCTTCATGTCAGAGTTGACGCCGACTTCACCACGAACACCCCCAAATTGTTCCAAAGTTTTTTGGTTGTAAGAGGTACTAAGTCTTGATGCAAAGTAAAAATTTTTTGATGGACGTATTATCAGAGCTGCGTGATTCTGCGCCTCTTTAAATGCTTCCCAATTGATGGTAGTTGATCTGCACTTCCATCGATTGTGTAATTTATTCCGAATCTAAACCATGGATAGCTTTGGTTTAGGAATTTAACTGTTTTTGTCGGTACATGTTGATCAAGCAGTTGGGTTAAAATTGATTGGAAGGAATCAACTTTGTCAGTAGGATCGACAATAGGATCGACAGTAGGATCGCCTACACTGAAACCATTGGGGACAACGTCAATAGATTTTATGTGTTTATATATAAAAAAAGCCTGCTGTAGCACATTTAGGTAGATTTATATTGTTAATCAGGAAAAGTAGGTCATAATCAGAGATATCGAAGTATATCTGATCAAAAAGAAGGACAAGCTTAAAGTCAAAAACTATAGATCAAAGAGACTAGGTAAACGATGTGGGATAAAACGTGTTGGGTAAGTGGCAATTATTATACTGAGAGACCGACAAAAGACACTGAATCTTTCATTCTTAGTAAGTTTTCGATGACGATCCCCCAAAATTTACTCATTTAATTTCAGACTTGTTTTTTTCTGATCGATGTATAGCACTTGACAAATAAAATTGACAATAGTTTAGACCATCTGTTGTAACTCTATGGTACATGCATAATGCTTAGCCTTGTTGCTGTGTTTATTCGGCACTGGCCTATTATATAGGTGATTCTTGGTTGCATCTATAATGAACGAGGCCAATACCAGTTAGTCCCTTCGATCGTGCATTTGCATATGAAATGCGATTGTAATATACTCAATTCAGTTGTTGTAGTCGCAAGAATTACACGCCAAAATATGAGTTGATCCTCTATCTTGTCACTTTTCACGATTTCTGTTCAAGTTGTTCGGTAACATCGTCTTCCTTTCTCTGGCTTTAGAGCTTAATGTTCTCCGTAAGAAGGTATCACAGAAGTTTCTTATTCTTCTCAAGTACCCTCGTCAAAAGAAATTCTACGTACAGATCTGAACATCATTTTCCTTTTTTCATCTGCATCGTTCTGTTTTCTTGCTGGCGTAACAAGATGCCAATAATTATGTCGAAGAATGATTTAAGATCTTTATATGGTACTTTAGACAGGATGTTTGTAAGCAGTGTTGAACAGGAATATGCATCGGTACATCCTACGAGACCTAGAATTACCTTTTTTTAAATGGGTCACATGGAGACAATTACCGCTGTTATTTCAGCCATTCGCATGACTTTTTCCACTTATATTGTACTTGATTGACATTTTGGTGCATTGCCTTATTAGAATATAATTTCCATTCTTAACTGGCAAAGTCATCAGAGATAGACTCATTTTTCTTATTCAACTTTGTTACTTCTAAGTGAACCTCTTTTAAATTGGGAGCAAAATTCAATCTTATATTTACTAACATAGACACTGCAGTCAGTCAGTTTAGTTGGCAGTTTGACTATCTAAAGATAAGTTCATTGCTGCAGATATACGGAAATTTGATGGTACTTATTACCAAAGCAAAATGAGCTGCTAAAAGGTTTATTTGGCCAAAGTTATTGTCCGTTGTTATGTCGAGGAGAATGGTTTGTCAATTTGCGAACTATTGTTAGACTCCTTAGTTATAGTTGTTGGTTTTGTAGAATATGACTTGAATACGGACCTAAGTGATTCCGAGCCTAGTCAATTTCCAACAGGAAATGCGCATCTGTACTATCCTATTAGTACCCAATCTACACAATTTATAAACATACCACGAAGCACATGCTGGTTATGCTCAGTTTATGCTAATTTTTTGGGCTATTTCAAAACAACTACGAGGATGTAATGGTGAAGACGTAATGGTGTGATTTCGTTCGCGGTTAAGTTCCGATTAAATTAGGTTATTAAATGGCAGATTGAAAATCACAAAAAATGCTCTATAAAGCAGGGGCACGATTTCACGTAATAAAGTTCGACCATGCTTAAACCATCGAAAAATTTTGTAATGCTATGTTATAATGGTCCAGATGGTTCAAGAGAATCCTTTTTTTCTCTTTTTCGTTTTCTCAAAATAAATTTGATAAATATGGTCTACAGAAGATTTAAGAAGAAAAGAATGCTCAAAAACACTTGGATATTTCTTGCGATATACCAAATAAACAAATATTTTTTCAACTCACTTTTCAAATGATTTTTATTAATTCTGTCCCGACAGGTCCCTTTAAAATGTTACTCCTTCCATTCAATACAATCAACAGTTCAGACACAAAGTCCCCCAATTAAGAGGATTTTTCCTTTTTTCCTCATCACCAAAGCATGCTTAGTGTCAACAATTATTAGGAGAATTCCCAGGTCATTGTTTTTACGGGTGCCGCACGTGATCTCTTGGTTGCCTCATTAATCAAGCCCACATAGCTCTGATGAGGTAGCTAAATTGAAAATAAAAGAGAAAACCAACCAAATACTAGAAAATCCTACATGTCCTTATACCCACACAAAAAAGCGTTTCCAATTAGTAATCCTATTACGCTCGAGTGAGCCCCGAAATCAAGGTGAAGGTAGTCTTACGGACCAAAGTGCCGTCCCAAGAAAATCCATTACATCGATTTCTCATAACACAGCACCGGATGTGTATCTGTAACTTGTGTGTAAACGTACAGAATACTTGTATCTGGAAACTTCGTTTAGTTTTTTATCCAATTTATTTTAGGAAGGCGTCTGTGCCTGTTCCTTCGATTCTGTATACATATCTGTGTACGTGCGTACGAAGGATCAGTCAACAGTAAATCATTTGTAAGTCACAGCAGCTTCAGTAGACCTAAAGGTGGGCAGCTGGGAAGAGACCGAACACTTCCTTAATAGAATTACTAGTAAGATCAGTGTTCAAACGGGTGGTGTATCTGCTTTTATCTACCTACTAGGACACAAGTTGGGAATGTGGTTGTTATCTTCATCTTCCTGAACACAGACTTCGACCTTGGCCATAAATCCATACACTTTCATATGGAAAAGCAATGGTGTTTGCCTTTTATGTAGTCTACCATCACCTACTCAGGGGAAGGATATTCCTTTTTTTCTTCTTTTTTGTGGAAAAATAGAAAAATTCAGACGTATTGCTGTCGTTTTATTTGAGAGAGCACATTAAGCCAATTTTACCATCGTTGTTCGTCTATGGAGTTCGGTGAGGGTAATAACTGCATGTATAAGGGACCATGTAGCAATTGGTGAAATTAAAATTTTATATGCTTCGACCGGGTGCTGGATTAAGAACTTTTTTTTCGCATTTTAATTGAAATTTATTTGGTTGGTTTTATGTAGTACGATGATGAGATACTAATACTGGAATTGCACAATTGCAATCGTTTTGGATGTTGGATCTCTTTTTCATCTTTTCTATTGTGTTTTTATGGTTAACGAGAGTTTAAGGTAACAGCTGGTACCAATTCCAGCCAATGATATGGACGACTATGAGTAATAAATTAATTTTTTTGAATGCGAAAAATTGTGTTGGTGTATTTTGTTTCTTGCTTCACACATCAAGCTCTCTTACATATATCACTTATACATTTAGCAATACATCAGGCACAGCGGATCGTAGAAAACCTCAGATATACATATGATTAGTTGAACTAAGGAAAGAAAGGTGAAAAGTTGTAATGTCGATTATGGAGATTAAGGTTTTGATTCTAAAAGACAGCACCTCAGATTCCAGAAATGAAACCAAAAGTCGCGGCCATCCGGAAAAAAATATTTTTCTGGTCAAAATCAGCGTGGGATCAGTTCAAAAAATCTTATTCTCTCTAATTGATTACGTATGCCTCAAACAAAGTTCAATAGACCAAAACATCAAAATTTTACAACTTTTTTATTTAAACATTGGCTATTCGATTAAGACTAAATTCTCTAGGGAGAAGATGTTCTCTGCAGTTAACATTTCAGCAACCTTCTGATGATGTTTCGGCGACAAAACACAAAACACGAGCTGCTCCTTGGAAGTTTGTTCCGTTCTCCGAATATATTATTTTGCATTTCCACGTCTCGCGATAAACCTTTTCAGTGCAGTTAAAAAGGCATCCGTAGTAAGATCCGAAACCAACTCGAGATGGAGCACCTTGGTGGCCATACAGACAAATAATGAAATGTATCCTTTCACCAATTTAGGCTCCCTTGTGCTAGACAGACGAATAGTTATGGGCCCAGCATAGTCACAGCCTGTATGAGCGAAAGCAAATGATGGATTCACACGTGATGATGGCAAGCTAACCATAAGTTGTATAGACGTAGACTGCTGATGACGAAAACTCGTAATACAATCGTGAACAAGTCTTCGAATAAGATTCCTGCTCCACACAATCCAATACTTCTGGCGAATTAACACGAAAAGCCCCGAAACACCGATATGCAGAAAGTTAGTGTGCGCATCCAAAAGAATAAGCTGGGTAATACGATTATTCTTGGGCAAAATTGTGGGATGTTTTTCACTATAAGAGACATCTCTAGCGTTTGTAATTCGTTTGTAATTCTTCCATCGATACGCAACAAACCGGAATCATCAACAAAGGGCGAGAGCGAGAACAACTTGCACTTCTTGGAAACACATTGATTAGATCAATTATTTCGACCCGGGACGCGTTTTGAGCCCACTTGAGACAAGTTTCCTTAGCAACACGAAGCTCTGAGAGAGTAAGATAGCCATGTTTTCTATTTTCTTTTGATACACGACAAAATCTTATGAAGCGATACATATATCCAACGATCCTTACGAGCTTCCTCCAAGCAGATATTTAAGTGAAAGGTGTTCAAGGAAATGTTCAACCGCAAAGGACACGTGAACAGCAATATTCCTCTTTCTCTCCTCAAGAATTTCTTCAGCCCTAACTTCACGAATAATTGGCAAGTAATCAAACTCTAGAAATAACCAAGACGGACCATGCCACCACATGTCGAGATTAATTAAATCCTTGGGCCCAAGACCCCGGGAAGCACAATCAGCTGGATTTTCAGAAGAACGCACATGATTCCAAGAAGAGCGAGGTAAAGACGCCAATATTTCGAAGGTACGATTTGCTACGAACGTAGTCCATCTTCTTGGAGGAGAAGAGAGCCAAGATAAAACTATTTGGGAGTCACAAAAGGCAAAAACTCGAACTTGTATTCCATCTAACGACAACCGAATGAGCTCAACTAGCCGACACAAGAGCAAAGCGTCACAGAGTTCGAGACGCAAAATTGATAGCTGTTTTACCGGAGCAACACGCGTTTTGGCTGCTATTAATTTGACCTCAACAACACCGTTGTTTAAGCAGCTACGACTGTAAACTACCGCACAGTAAGCGTTTTCTGAAGCATCTGAAAATCCTATTAACTCCAAGCTTTTAGAATTTAAGGTACACCTTCGAGAAATCCTAAAGTTTCCAAAATAGATCAAATTCGCCCGATACGATTTCCATTTTTCTGCTACTTCAAATGGCAAGGGGTCATCCCAGTTTATTTTCGTTTTAGCGATCCACAGCTCCTGAAACAGAATTTTCAACAAAATTGTGGAAGGAGCCAAAAAACCCAAAGGATCGAAAATCTTCGCAACTTCCGAAAGTAGTTTACGTTTGGTAGGCAAAAATGGTTCTGGCAAACTAATTTTATACGTAAAGATGTCACTTTGCGGGTTCCAAACTAAGCCAAGGACCTTGGTGCACGGCAATGAACTACCTAAGTCAAGCGATATAGCATCCTCACCATCGATCTCCCTCAAGATCTCCCAACTATTTGAGCTCCACTTTATTAGCTCCAGACCTCCATAAGACAGCATTTCAACTATCTGCTTCTTTAACTGCAATGTTTCAGACAACGAATCCGCCCCTGTCAATAGATCATTCACATACATATCGTGCAAAATGGCACGCTATGCTAAAGGAAACTGGTCTTGGTAATCAAGTGCTATTTGACGAAGAACTTTTATCGACAGATATGGTGCTGGAGATGTACCATATGTCACCGTACACAACCGAAAATGGGAAATTGGGTTCTCAGAAGATTTTCTCCAAACAATACCCTGGAAATCTCGATGTTTCAGATGCACCCAAATCTGCAGAAACATTTAAACGACGTCAGCACAAAAAACGAAACGATGCAGGCGAAATCGCATACAAACGTTAATTAAATTGCGTTGAAGAGGAGTTCCTACATGAAGCATTTCATTAAGTCTACAATTGTTGGCATCCTTATGCGAACCATCGAACACGACGCGAATTTTGTTTGTGATGACAGCGTGATGGGGCAAATAGAAAACACTTCCCGAGGTAGGCTCTATTTCTTCATCGGGAATACGCTCCATATGTCCTAAATCCAAATTAACTCTCATAAACTTATGATATTCTACCTACCGACGTTCCATAGCACAGAGTCTACACAATGCTCCGGATAGGGTGTTAGAAAACCTTACATTGTCCTGTCGAAAAGGAAGCTCTGCAATATACTTGTTGTCCGATGTTCGAGTAAGGGTTTGGGAAAACCTTGCATTCACCTCATCTTCGCCTAACGTTCCAGAAAACTTATGAGGAACCTCCTGAATTTCCCAAAAAGACTTCAAAATCACATCAAGGTCAACACCTGCGTGCAAAGAAATAATAGGTTTATCAGACAAGCAACCCGTTACAACCCATCCAAAAAGTGTCTCATGTGCAACCACCCTTCCGCCTCTTAGAATGCTCCAAGCCTTGTCAGCGCCCAAAAAAATGTCAATATGTCCTGGCTTATTGAATCCTGCATCTGCTAATTGAAGATTTTTGAGAAAAGGAGATTTCTGTCAAATGTGGACCAATGCAAGACTTCAAAGTTAAATTTATAGCACCTTGCGTAACACCAGCTTCAACCGACGAAATTCCGGATGTAGGCAAACGAGCATGAGCACGACGGAGACCAAGTCTTGTTACTAGGCTTATCAGTCACATATGATACTTGCGAACCCGTGTCCAGTAGAACGCGCTCGAGATGAGTCTTTCCAATAGTATCGAATACTTTTACGACGACGGTTGGTAATATTTCGGAGGAACGCGTTTCATTTTTCATGTGGTTGCTCACGGCCGATACAGTAGAGTGGTGGGTATCACCGACGACATTGGCAGGACTAGATGAACCAGAAGATTGATTATTGTTATCGATGTGTACCAAGCTATGATGACGAGCATTACAAAATGAACAACGCACCTTAACTCGACATCGATCGATGAGTGCTTAGTACTGAGACAATTCTAACATAATCGTTGATCTCGGGCGAAACCGCTGCGCGAACAAACCGACATTAAAAGATAGTGTTCACCTTTGCATTTTGGACATGATGCATTCACAACTGCTAGGCTTTTAATGTTTGATGTATTTGAAACACGAGAGTTCTTAACGGTACGAGTCCTTTTAGAATCACTAACTTCTAAAGCAATTGAACGCTCTTCGAGGAATTCTAGAAAGTCTTTTATAGTTGATTCTCCAGAATTTTTGCTTTCAAAAGCCCAAGCCTTTTGGTTTTCTGAGTCAATTTTATTTAATAGCAAGTAAACGAGTCACGGATCCCTACCTACTGCGTTTACCGCTTCTAGACCACGAATAACCTCAACTGACTTGTCAACTAGCTAACGTAAACGAATACCCTCACTCAAACCGACGCTTGGAAGTTTTAGAAATTGTTTAATGAGCGCATTTATTATGTAAAACGGCTTATGGTACCGGCGCTCTAGCTTCTCACAAGCAGGCAAATAATTAGAGTCTGAAAAGTGTATACCGTTCAACAAATTAAATACGTCTTCGCGTAATTCGTGCGGTTTTTTTTTTTTTTTTTCTTCAAAATTTGAACATTTATTTAAGAAAAACATGTACAATAGTATTATTCAAAGTATTGCCCATCTGAAGCTATGACTTTTTCCATCTTTCTGGCAATTTGTGGATCCCATCCCAAAAGAACTGCGTCGGCTTGGCAGCCAAGAATGAATCAAGCCTGCTCTGATGTGAACCGTATTTCAGTGAGGGCGTTCTGCATCGACCGGAACAAATTGTAGTCAGAAGGGGAAAGGTCTGGGCTATAAGGCGGGTGGGGTAAGACTTCCCATTCACTGTTTTCCAAATAGTTCTTAACCGGAATAGCAACGTGGGGCCGAGCGTTGTCATGATGGAAAATTATTGCCTCGTGTCTGGTCGCATATTCCGGGCGTTTTTCGGCTACTGCTCTCTTCAAACGGATTAATTGTGTTCGGTGGCGTTGTCCATTGATGGTTTCATCCGGGTTTAGCAGCTCATAATACAACACACCCACCTGATCCCATCAAATACATAGCATTACCTTCGCGCCATGGATATTCGGCTTTACCGTTGATTTGGCTGGTTGGCCGGGTTTCACATATGATTTTTTGCGCTTGGGGTTGTCGTAATGGATCCATTTTTCATCACCAGTAACAATCCAATGCAAAAATGACTTCCTTTTGTGACGTTTCAGCAGCATTTCGGACATGCAAAACCACCTTTCGACGTCTCTCGGCTTGAGTTCATGTGGAACCCAATTTCCTTGCTTTTGAATATATCCAGCTGCTTTTAAACGTTTTGCTTGAGTGACAGCCAAAGATTCTGCGAGCTCTTCTTGTGTTTGGCAACAATCTTCATAGAGTAATGCTTCCAGTTCTTCATCTTCAAACTTTTTTGGCTGCCCAGGACGTTTATCGTCTTCGAAGCCAAAATCACCACTTTTAAAACGTTTTGGCACGTTCGCTCAGCTAGCGCATGTTCACCATAAACTTCCACCAAAATACGATGACTTTCGGCATCAGTTTTCTTCATATTAAAGTAATGAAGAAGAACTCCCCGCAAAAACACTTTTTCAGGCACAAAGTTCGACATATTTGAGTGAAAAAAAAATTAAATAAATTGTTTACGCTTCAAATGAATGACATATACTGAAATGACGTACAATGACAGTAGCTTTTCAACGTATGTTCCAATGGAATAATATAAGTTACGCCATCTCTTAGCAAACCGCACGAAAGTTATAGACCCAATAATATTATGCAAGAGAGTAGATGATACTTACTGCTCTATTGAGTGATCGATGCATTGAGTGACAAATAATTAAAAAAATGTAAAAAGTAAAAAATGTAGCCATCAACGTTTGTTGGGGGGTAAGCTGTGGGTAATTTGTCTGGAACTTACATATTTGTAATCAGGAAGACGTATACAATATTTTGTTGCTACCAACATATGGTTATATTGGAAAACAAAATAGTGTTTTTTTTGGAAAAAAAACGCTTTTAAGATATTTCAAGAACGTCTGGCGGGGTGAAAGCTGAGAGTAAAGCGTCTGGGACCTACATATTTGTGGTAGGGTAGGGTAATAAGGGTATTCTTCCTGATTTTTTGGTGTATCACTCATGTGGTTAAAGTTGATTTTTTACATCTTTTAGGGGCGTCTGGCGGGGTGAAAGCAAAACGTCTGGGACCTAGACATTCGTAATCAAAAGAATTTTTCTGATTTTTTGATGTAGCGCTTGTGTGGTTATATCTCTGACCCCAAAAGTGATTTTTTTTTTCCCACTTTGGGGGGTGTCTGGTAAGGGGAAAGCTGAAAGCAAAACGTCTGGGACCTAGGTATTCGAAATCAGTGCATTATTCGCTGCTGTTTATATACTGATTCAAGTGGTAATACTCCCGACAAAAATCGAAAAAAATTACAATTTTCAACCCCTCAAACTTAGCCACGGCTGAAAAAAAAAAAACTTCCAGACGGTGGAATTCGATATCACTGCGCTAATATCTATACATACATGTACATTTATTTTGGCTATACCTCCACCCCCAAAATTTGCTGCCGACTCTTAGACTTATAGGACACATTCACCTTCCCGTACAACCGTTTACCATTGGTTTGCAGAGTTTCGCCGTGGCCGCACATTGCGTCGGTTTTTCATGAACTGCCCCCAGGTGACTCAATAACGAAGGAAACCGTTGACAAAATCCATGATCTCGTATTGGCAGACCGCCGAGGGAAAACTCGCGAGTTGGCTGAGTTGGAAGGCATCTCAAATGATTTTGGGCATGAGAAAGATGTCCGCGTGATGGGTACCGCGTTTGCTCACACAGGAGAACAAGTGCAATGGTGAGACCACTCAAAAGAAGTGCTTGGCCCTTGGCAAAGTGAAAAATTCACTTTTTATGCATTCACCCCGAAGCGTGCTATACAGGTCAGAGTCAAAATGCCGACTCAACAATAACAAACACTCATAACCACTTCAAATGCGTTCAATCCGAAGCATACTATATAGGCCAAAGCCTAAATACCTACAATAAAAACGCAGTGTAGGCAATAAGTGTCGTTGCACTTAGGCAGCATGCAGTTGTACACTAAATAGATCAAATTACCAACCGATCGTACGAACGAAAGGGTAACTAACTGGGACAATTGGGACAATCGAACCGGAAATCTAAATTAATAAATGAAAAATGCTTTGTCAGAATTATTTTGTACTGAGGCTATTGCGTAAATATGCAATCAAAATTATCTATAAATTTAGTATAAAAGGCAGTGGTTGGGAAGAACAAGATCAGAGATCGACAATTACTTTAACAATAAAGGTCGTAGCCTTTGGTTACACAGTGGGCCTTTAACTATACAAATCATATAAAAAATCATTATAACTATTAAGCTAAAGTCTTTCTCTCTGCTCGTATAATCTTCTCCGCATTTTGAACGCGGAGAGCACGGTAGACAGGGCGTAATCTAACACTATTCCTCTCTGCAATCGATAGCTATCACCTCTTCCCTTTCTTCTTTCATTTTTTCATAACTCTTCAATTCAGTTCACTCCCCCCACAACTCACTCATCCCGCGACTTTTATAAAGCAAATATTCACAAAATCAGTAACTGTCTCAGTAGATACCTCTTTAACATTCACAACCTAAGTATAAATTATGCCTTACTATAGGCCCGAAGCCTATAGTAGTGTGAGATTCTTACTCACTGAAAAACACCTCCCTTATGCAAACCACGACTGAGTTCACACTCAACAAGCAGTTCTTCTATCGCATAATCACCGCGCTAGATCGAGAGGCTTAGTCCTTTTCAGACGGCGCAATAAATTTGTCTCGTCGAGGATCTGTTGATCAGAAACATTCGTATGACCTTGTAATCGATTATTATGTTTTCGCGCAAACATTTTAATTACGTTCTGAATGTTTTCGACTCCTAAGTGTCTGTGGATATCATCGTTTCTAATATACCACGGCGCATTAATAATACCTCGAAGAACTTTGTTTTGGAATGTCTGTAATACATTAATGTTACTATTTTTAGTACAACCCCAAAGTTGTACACCATATGTCCAGATCGGTTTTAGCACTTGCTTGTATAACAACAGTTTGTTCTCTAAGCTAAGCTTGGAATACTTTCCAATTTTAGGCCTTCATGCCATACCTTATCAAAGGCTTGTGAGACGTCAAGGAATGCGCTTGAACAGTCTAACTTACACTCAATTGCTCGTTCAATTACATCGGTTATTCGATGCACTTAGTCAACTGTAGAGTGTTGGCTTCTAAAGCCAAATTGATGATCAGGCAAGAGGGAATTTCTGTCGGTAATTGGTTTAAGACGATTAAGAAGGATTCGCTCGAAGACCTTCGATGTAATCGGGAGAAGCGATATTGGTCTATATGACTTGACTTCAGTCAGCGGTTTACCGGGTTTCGGAACCATAATAGCTTCGGCTACTTTCCACTGGTGCGGTACGTGCTCTAATCTAATGCTGGCATTTATTAGATAGATCAGCTTTAGCAAACCTTTTTTCGGCAAACCTTTATCTCTCCCGTTATTAAGTCATATCCCGGGTCTTTATTGGGCTTAAGCGTGTCTATAACTTGTCTAAGTTCCCTAAGTGTAGCCTTTTCTACTGGAAAGTTTGTCGTCACGTCTAGCGTATTGACATTCTCTGGAAGCACTTCTCCGTCGAATGGTTTAAGCGATACTGCAAGATTGTCGGCGAAAACATTAGCTTTTTCCTTATCTTTTTGCGCCCAGTCATCTTGGTTTCTTCTTATTGACTCCACGTGTATTTGGGGCTTTCGAACACTTTAAACGGCTCTTCATATGGTACAGTTGGTATCCTTTGTCGCTGTGAGTCTTTCAAGGAAGTTGTTAATACCTTGATTATTGAAGTCCTTGATCGATTTTTTCAACAAGTTGCAGAGCCTATTGAAGGACATTTTATCTTGTGTTGCCCGGGTTTCATGCCACTTTTTCCGCGCTCTTCGTTTCTTCCTTATCATTTCTCTAATTTCCGGTGGGTATCTTATGCCGACTTTGGGAACTTTGTTCGATTCGTGGGGAGTGTTCTTCCAGGCTGCTTACTGTATGACTTCAACAAAACGTTCAACTTCTTTTTTAAGTTGACACGGCGTTCTAAGTGCTACTTTCAACTTAGTATTGTCTACAATGTCTATTCGGAAATCTTCCCAGTTAGTTTTGCTGTTAGTTAATCTGGGTGGTCTTTGTTTCTTAACCAAGGATTCGCACACTGAGAGGATAACTGGAGAATGATCGGAGGAAAGATCGAAGCCCTCTTTAACTTTGACGTAACTAGCGTTTACTTCTTTTCCGATAAAGAGGTCTATTAGATCGGGTGTTTTGGCGACATCCGAGGGCCAATATGTCGGATGGCCTGTTGAGTAAAAATAGCAACCACATTCCATACCAGCCCTGTAAAGAGTTTTGCCTTTTTGAGAGATACATCTTGAGCTTCGCGTTAAAGTCGCCACCAATAATGAAGATTGGTCCAAGAGAGTTGAATAGGTCAATAAATTCTTGTTTTTCTATTTTGCGGCGCAATTGGAAATAGATTGAGGATATATTAAAAGAGTAATTTTTATTTTTAGCGCGCACCACGGTCATTTGAAATTTGTCAAGTTCAATTATTGCTTCCAAAGTATTTTCAATGCAGTCTCTTAAGAATAGGGATACACGATGGATGCGTTTCCCGATGGATGATGAGCGTAGTAGTCACGGTAACCTTTTTGTTCCACGCGCGATTTTGTTGCCAGGTGAGTTTCAGAAATTAAGCATATTTCAATTACTTTTTCCTGCATGCAAATATTTAGTTTATCAAGCCTTTTCTGTAGCCCGTTGGCATTTCACGCAAGTATATTGAGCTTCTTTGCCATAAATAGTTGCAGAAATTGGCTTAAGAGGCCGTTCGACTATTATCTTACATATTTTAGTCTGTTCTTCTAGTCTCTCGAGAATTACTGAGAACACATTTAAGGCAGGATCCGATGATGTACAGTTAGTCATATTAACTCGCGTCGCTATTTGCGCGTAAGTTTTTCCACTTCCCACTTGCGCATTGTTATTTTTGACGTTGTTGTTATTGGTGATTTTAGCGTTTGTCACCATTACCTTCTTTAAAGGCTTTGAAGTAGGACCGCTGTTGTTATTTCTCATTCTAACTGTCCCTGCGTTTTTCAAAGGCTTCGATTTTGATTGATCTCGTAGCTTTTGCAACTCCTTCGCGACTTCGCAGCCTCGACAATTAGCTGGATGTTTTCCCTTGCAGGTAATGCATATATATCTCGAGTCAGATGTTTGCCAGCGCATTTTACACAGCGAGGTTCCTTCTGGCAATAGGCCTGAGTATGGCTGAATCCCTGGCAACGTGTACATTGGGGAATCAGCCTAGAGTTTTTCCGCGGAGGTTCAATTTTGATAACAAGTCCCAAAATTGAATTTATGGCATAATTTCTTTTTAGGCTTTCGGTTTTGTCGAAAGTTAGCCTTAAGAGGGGAAGACCGCGTCTTGGAATCGTCCTCTCGCTTTCAACATTGGGTTGTTTTTGCGCAAGTATATATAGCTACAACGCGTATGGGTCTTTCCGTTTTATTTTCGTACGTATGCCATTGAATCTTCTGGGCATTTAATTTTTGCAAAAGCGAACGGTAATTGTTTGGATTAAGGACATTAATTGTCCATATATCATTATTTCGAAATCCTACTTAATAAACGGTTGAGTACAGTGATTTCAGGATTATGTGCAACTTGTTGTAGTCCGAGATTCCAAAAACGTCTATTGGTGGCGGCGGTAATTGTTTGGGTTGCTTTGTTGCCTTATCGAGCTCAGCAGTGTTAAAGCTGGCTTGCTTCTTTGTTTATTCGATATCAGGCTGGGAAGTATCTTTGCGCTTTTTTTTAAGTATCCAGTCCGTTTAGCGGACTAGCTCTTCTTCGTCCGTGTGAAAACTCGAGTTTTCGGGGCGGTCAAGAATCGAAATAGACTTAGACTCAGATTTAGATTGCGGCTTAATGGCATCTAGTTGCTTTTTTAGTTCGGCACAGAGCAATTCCCTATTTTGGACTCCAGCGCGGAGATCAGAATTTTCGCGTTCGATATTTTGTAGCTTATTTGGTGTAATGCTATTGCCCTGAGCTACCGACTGTGTTTGGTCTTTGCTTTCGCATGATTTTCCTAGCGATCCACGTGCTGGAGATCTCGTGACCCTTGAGCATTTTTTAAAGGGGTCCTGGTATATATTTGTATTATTTTGAAGATTATTTGAACTTATTTTAGTTCCCACGAGTAGCGGAGAAAGGGTAGTCCGTCTGTCCAGAGATCCGCATTAGACAGATAAGGCTGACTGATCCGGAGGTCGCCAAGTATCCGGATGCTTCGTTAGAAATTGAGCTATTTTTATACTGGGCCCCCAACCTGGTCGATTCTGGCACGGGTCGCTTAACACCTTAATCGGGCTAAGTGGATTTAAGTCGCCTCTTACGACAGGCATGCCTTACCTCGGGTATATTCTAACCCCTAACCCGAAGGGGTTTTTTTTTATTTACAAATTGAATTATAAGATAAGTTTCACATAGTTGAAAAAATTAGTCGACTGTTAGCATTATGCCTGGCAAATTCTATTGTTCTCGTACATACATAATTCTGCATACATAACTGTTCAATACTAAAATATTAATAACAAAGAGTGGTGCTACGTTTTCTCTCGGTGTACTAAAGATTGAGATTTATTTTTTTTTTTAATTTTCTGGCTCGCCAACTGACTTAAAAGACCTTTTATACGATTAAGTGAGAACTGTATCTGCCTTCTAAATGAAGTTGATAACACTAATACTAGGGGAATTCATTTGTTCGCTAGTGCCGAATTGTTCCCTGAAGAAAATATTCCGTTTAAGTTCGTTGAGGGCTGGGCATTCACATAAGATGTTTTCAGCTGTCTTCTTTAAGACAAAGTCGAAACTCTTAAGAGTCAACTTAATTCATTTTGTTGAGATAATGTCTCAAATCGTGATGTCCTGATGCAAGAATTGTGACTATGGTTGACGCATACATGAATGGCGTGGAGTTCTGCCTGAAATACTTTTTGACTTTTGTGAACCATCCGTATATCAATTTATGAAATTATGGCTGCTTGGTCGGATAATGGTAATCCATTTTTCTTTGCTAGGAATCTCTGTGGAGAAGCCTTTACTGGAGAATAATGTTTTTTTTAAAGGCGGTCTGTTACCACAGGTGGCCGTGGCTGAAGTGGTGGTGTATTGGCTTCCAAATCGAATGTTTCCGGATTTAATACACTCTTTTTTTTCAGGATATCCCCAATGTGCTGCCACACATGCAAGGGCATGCCCACGAAGCTTTAGTTATTTTGTTGTTTCAGTGAGAGTTCCAGTTGAGCCCTTTATCTACACAACGACTGTGTCGTTAAGTGAAGGCTTATTAAGTTAATATTTTCCCTTCTAGTTTAAGGAATAGTGACAACCTTAGTTTTGTTTTTTTTTTTTTCTTTTATAATAGGCGAGCGCACAAAAGATTTTGTGTACCCTTAAGATGATCGCACATAGCGCTGGCTGGAAAAGGTAAGGGAGGGAAAAACGAAAGATACCCTTGTGCATTGTTTTGAATGTTTGCAGGTTATAGTAACTAGGAAATAAAGAGTTCAGCAGGGCATTCCATAAGTGAGTTCTATGGCTTAGGAAAGAACCAAGATATTTCAGAGTACATTCGAACGTGGGCTTGAGGGTGTACTGGTAAGCATTCACAGCGAGATGGGTGTAACGTTTAAAAATTTGAAGGGGCGGAATGCTACTGGCAGTTTCGGTAAAGCACTGGTGATGCCAGCTTTTTAAGGGCTACCACCATGATTGACAAGAGCGGCATCAAAGTTTTCGTTGTGCGTTTGCTCCAGAACTTATTTGTGTATCTCCGCGAGGCACCGTCGAACTAAAGATTCTTGAGCATTTTCAACGCCGTGAAACAAATCTACGTAAAGTAGCGATGAAACATCTGTCGTAACATCGCTTACCAGTTCCAAGTGAATTGCTTTCGTAAATATGCATATAAATAAGACAATATAAGTTTTTGACAGTTTCGCCTTGCTACATCGAGAAAATTTATTTAAAAATCTTCCAGCGTAATAACATCCGGTATTTGAAAATAGATGGCTCTGCTGACTTCGATGTGATGGTAGATCCCCCATTATCTGCTGACTGGTTTGCTTACGTTGCACAAAAAATTGCTTACACTGGTGAATTATTTTGCGGATTAGATACTAGTGTATGAAAATTCCGTTGATGGGTATCTGAAACAATCAAAGAACAAATAGGACTATTTTTTGGTAAAATAATAGGAAGCTTAATGCTGAAAGATACGTGGGCATTCTTTATGTGTCCACCAACACGTAGGAGTCCATCCTCACCTAAGAATGCTGAGTACTTTAACAATTTCGATTTGGCGATATTTGGTGTCTAGTACGCAGATAGTGAATGTTGCGCTTGAAGGCTGGACGAATCATCTTCAAAATGACAATTTTCGCAGAACGAAACTCAGAATAGATCAAACCATGGATATTTCAAAAAAACAAACAAACTGAATACAGGACGCAACAATGTGTTGCAGTATATACATACCACGAAGAAGTCCTTTTTAGTTGTCCCTCAAGGACAGAACCATTTAAAAGCGTGACCAGAACCTGCTTTGAGGTTGGATTTTTCTCCTGTGTAACCGATTTAGAATTTAAAACATCGACAATAATCTTCGATTCGCCTCAATGTTTTTCGACTTATGATAGCCAGAAAAACCTGAACACTAATCACCATTAGCAGGGAGACGAGAGGGCAGAACAGAACAGAGAGCACATTCTGCTGGATTTGACGCTGTTGGCACATAACGCCACGAGTATCTTAGATTTTTTTTTTAAGATGGGTGCAGAATGATCAGCAACAAAGATTGTTCATCGCCGGGGGTTTGAGAAAAGTCAATATAGTATATAGTACAATTTCGGAGCCGCCCCATACGAATGTCCTACCGATATCGGCTTTTAACGATGATTTCACCAACGAAGACTAGACAATTGCCTCGTGGAGGGACGAGCACAGGTTTTAAAGAGGCCACTTCTATTTTCGTGTGGTCTTAATTGATCGAAAATACTGTCGATTTCAGAAAGCATTTGTTTTTTTTTTTTTTGAGTTACCTGTGCACACGATTTTAGTTGAAGGGTACCTATGCTGTATCGTACGTCACTGTTTTTAGCCGATATTGTTGAATGCGACCCCGTATTTGCCGAAACGCTATATCTGCCGTAAAGACCTAGCTATGTTGTCAAAACCGCAAGCACACTTCGATCAAATCGCTAAGAATTGGTGGCCCGATTAAAAATTGGCTATTTAACAAGATTCCATTTGAATCTTTCGTCGAAAAATCGAACGCGACACGTTGCTTTGTGGAAGAACTATCGGGTTTCAGAACCACTTTATGAAGCAGATAGAATTTCTGCGAAGGGTTTCGTATATTTCGTGGGGAGGGATTAGGGACATATGGTCAATTTCGGGGTATTCCTTCATAAATCTGGAATATTGTTGCAATTCTTGATTGTTTCGAAACCGACGCTCCATGTAAAGTTCTATCCTTTACACAAAAGATTCCGTGACGAATAAAGATTTTGAGCCCGTATTTATCAAAATCGACGATTACCCCCCATTATCTTGAACATTTGCGAGTATTTTCAGCATAATTATTTGCTTACGAATGCTTGGTTCAAGCGAGTGGTTACTGACCAGTGGAGGTGCTGTATGAAGAGTTGACGACGAACATTGAGGCTAGTTTTGTGTTATACAAGGTGGGGTATCTGAATTCAAGGTAGATGGAACTGACGCTGGAATGTTTGTGGAGACATCCTGGTGAACGAACGAGTGGTGTTGAGATTTAACGATTTTTTACCCAAATTAATGTCTGAAGATCCAATTAAGGACATTGGATTGAACATCATTTTTACATATCGGGCACTGATTATTTGAGAAGAATTTAGCATGATGAGTTCGAACTTGCTTAGATTGTCTTTAACGCGACGGAACGATTAAGACTCTGACAAACTTCTAGCGCATCATACTGTAGTTCATTTACGTGCGTAGTGATGCAGCTTATCAAACTCTACCACAATGTAGTCCGTGTTTCAATCCGGAATCCAACTTCTTGTGGCTAAAATTCCATCTCCGTAAGCAAATTATCCACTATTGCTTTATATACGAGTACATAAGCCTAAAAACGGACAGCAATTCGACCTTTAAAGAGTTCGATGCGCTGTCTGACTAGATTCAAAGAATTGTATCCGTTTATCCTCATCCTGAAGTCGTAATTACGGGCGATTTCAATAAACACAATTCTGGGTGGCTTTGACATTCTGTTGAATGTTTGAAAACAACTTGACCCAGTTTGTAAATGAACCCACGTTGAGGCATACCGACAACACCCTGGACTTGTTTTTAACTTCTCACCCTGATAAATACAAAGGCAATGTGCTATCCCTTCTAGGCTCGTCGAACCACGGTTTCATACCAGCTAATTTTTCGTACATCGACCACACAATTAGAGAAAAGATTCCTAAAAGATTCGTATGACAATACGAAAAAGCAAATTGATTACAGACACCATTTCTTTGGAATGAAACCCTTTATCTCACATTGAATGAAGAGTATCAAACCAAAGGAAAGCATGGTATAACTCGATTTGTAAAGAGGCTGGTAGGGTTAGAGAAATGTTTTTTTCGGTCCTACAAGACTAACCGCACTTAGAAAAATCGAAAAACGTTCAAATGAACTAGGAATGACTGCAACGCCTTTCATAAGCGTTTAAAATTCCAATACGACCAAAACTGCAGCAAAAAAATACTACAATGTCCCAATGTTAGTAAAAATTGTTGGTCATTCGTCAAAAACATTAGAAATTATGCCTTATCGTCCATCCTAACACTCATTTACAATGACATTACAGCTGTCAGCTATGGTATTTGGACAAGGCCAATCTGCTTGTTACATATTTTGCTACTAGTTCAACACTTCAATGGAACGAATACACGAGTACTTAACGATCTTAATACACACAAATCCGCTAGCCTAGATGGTAAATCTCCCCTTCTTCTGAAGAGGTGTTCCTCGTCGCTAGCAAAACCACTGCGTATTCTTTTCCATCAAACCTACATTTCAGGGATCTTTCCTAGCAGATGAAAAACACCAATTGTCCAGCCCGTCACTAAAAAAAGGATCTCTCTTTCTACAGACCCATTGCACTTACATCCTTTATTTTCAAGGTCATGGAAGCGCTGATAAATCCTCAGCTCATGAAATTTGTCGAAACGCGAAAACACTGGTGATTTGATGGTACGTCTTACCGAAAAGTGCAACCAAAGCGTATATCAATCTAGCGAAAGAAGGATAGTTGCACTTGATATTTCTTAAGCCTTTGACAGAGTTTGGTATCAGGCTCTTTTGTCGAGAATGCGTGCTTTTAGGATCGATGACAGTCTTCTTCATTGGATTAGAAACTACCGTTCGGGACGTTCAATTCAAGTTATTTTGAATGGTTTCAAGTCTGATGTTCACAAAATAAATGCTGGTGTGCCCCAGGGTTTTGTTCTGTCTCCAAAACTATTTTTAAATTCATTAATGATATCTTATCTGCTACTTCTAATCCAATATATTCCTTTGCTGATGATAGTACTCTCTGCTTTTTATATTCGTTCCCGGACTCATGTTCTTGATTTTCGGTTGTAGATCGAGAACGGCACCGTTTTTAAGCTTTTTAAATGCTGATATTAAAAACATAACCAATTGTGGAACTATCAACGGAGTGGAATTTAAAGCTTCCAAAACTCAATGTTGTTTGCTGTCATTAAAGCGAAATCTTAACACCCAGTCATTATCCATGAATGCCACTTGCATCGTCGAAAATCTTTCCTTTCTCGGTATGTGTGGTATGTTAGTGACAACCTAAGTTTGAATGATCACATATTCGATGTCGCCAAAATGGTCTCAATATATAAGGCTTTCATTCACCCAAAATTGGAGTACAATGCCCACATCTGGTCGGGTGCGATAAAACTCATAGGTGATAATAATGTCACCCAGCCAACGAACACCCTTGAACAGCGAATAATGTCTCGCGTCTCACCCTGTTTTATCGCTATCTCCACAACCAGTGCTCTATGAATGCTCATCAGTATACCCTCAAACCCACATTCGGACGTACTCTAAAATATCGTGATTTATACCTAAGCCGTACAACTCGCTTATGAAATGCCCTGCCGTGTTCTCTATTTCAAACATTTAAGACCAACGTACATTGGTATTTCTCTTTTCTACCTCCCGGAATTTCCTTCGTCCGCACTGTGTACAAAAGTTTTAAGGGTGCTCAATTGTAAAAAAAAAAAAAACTCGATAAGGTTTGAAATCGAATTATCATTACGAGAACCTACGAGAACGATTTCAAATAATGAAATTTTTGAGATGCTGTGACGGAACCAACGAACAAATCCCCTTAAAAGATGATTAATCTTTATAATTGCCTGAAGACGGAGGCTCCACTATTTGAGGTAAATTGATGGAAGAGCTCTTTGCCCAATCTAACCTCTATAGGGAATTTTGCTGCTTATTTACGATATTTTTTAAGACCTTGGGGTCTTATGACACCGATTGTTTGGCAGACCAGACCCAAACTCTGCATCGAACTCTCCAACTTCACTTTCATCAGCCTGTGCAATTAATTCATCATGAAGCGACACAAATTCGAAACATGGTTCTACGAATCTGCTCAATTGAATTTCGAGCATTTCAATTGTACTATTTGAATCAACAGATGCAACAAAATCAAGCGCACGTGTTAGACTTGCCTTTGCATTGCCACGATTTTGCTCAAGTGCATTCATTTTTACAAAATGACAATAAAGAACCAGGTGTATGCATGGGTTTTTTCCGGATTTTTTGGTAAAGAAATACGTATTTTTTTTTATTCAAAATATTGGCCATCGGCTTCTACACATTTCGCCCGTCGTTCAGGTAATTTATGATTAACATGCCAAAAAAATTGCTTTCCTTTTGCGGCAAACCATTCGTCTAGTCAAATTCAAACTTCTTCGAAATCACTAAAGAGCTGCTCTGCGAGCGCGTATCACATTGATGCGAAGAGGTGATAGTCAGATAGTCCCAAGTATGGGGAGTACAACGAGTGCAGAAGGATCTCCCATCCAAGCGATTTTAAGGTGTCTTTCACTATTCTTGATGTGTGAGACTGCACATTGTCGTGTAACAAAATCACTTTTCTGGCTCATTCCGTTCGTCTCTTGATTAATGTGTAAATGTTTAAATTAATTACTTGTTGGCCATAGCGTTGTGTATTAATGGTTTCGCCGGTCCCACTAGACCGGTCTCATGGTCTTCTTGCCAAAAAGATTTGGCCTTTCAAAATAAATCCATTTTTCGTCACCCGTCACAATTCAATGCAAAAATGATTTCCTTTTGGTGTGTTTGGGCTTGCGGATGCGAAATCGACGGGATCTTTGGCATCGATTGGTAACTGTTGAACACCAGACAACAGAATGAGTGCCCGGCAATGGACTGAAGCCGGCACTAGTGCTCTGTAGTGGCCGAGGGAGGCTCGATGGGTCGTTAAGGTTATGGCGTCGGTTTTTTGGAATTGTCATTGCATACTCTTCGTGGACTACCTCAAAAAAGGAAAAACCATCAACAGCGAGTATTACTGTGCATTATTGAAGCGATTAAAGGCCGAAATCGCTGCAAAACGGCCTCACATGAAACGAAAAAAATTTTGTTTTAGCAAGACAATGCACCGGCGCACAAAAGCATCGCAACCATGGCTAAAATCAATGACTTACGGCTCCAATTGCTGTCGCATCCACAGTATTCGCCGGATTTGTCTCCATCGGACTATTATCTCTTCCAAACCTCAAAAGATGGCTCATCAATAAAAAATGCTTGCCGTTGAGTTTCAGTTGGATCATCATCCAATAACTCCTGCAATCGCTCGTCTTTGCATTCATGTGGTCTACTAGATGACTTTCAACAGCTTTTTTTTTTCTTTTGATTAATTAAGAAAAGCAATGCATGCCGCAAATGTTCTTTTTCAGGCACAAAACTGGACATGATCACTACACGATAAAACAGAGAACCTAGTTTTTGGCGGACTCAACTTTGGTGTTTGTAGTTAAATGTCAGAAAAACAAAGTGACCTATGTATCAAATCAATAATATATGCTACGTACTTTTTGCTGGCGTCATCTCTAAGTTAAACCGGAAAAAAACTTGTCCATATACCTGGTATATGCGTCAGAAAAAACTCGGGCGAAATGCTGCAGAACCTGCATGGAGACACCCTTTTTAACGTGGACCCTTCGTCCGCGTAAGTAAATAAATTAGAGCACAATTGTTTTGAATATCGAAAAAAAATTACATCTTACAGAAAGGTTAACAAATATCTAGATACTCGTATGTATGCTAATTGTTGAACTAGCTAACGATTTTAAAGGAAAAAATGGTTACTTAAGTCCCAAAAAAAATGATTCTAACATGCTACTAAATTTTTTGAAAATTATGTGTTTAATTTTGTTTTTTTTTTTTTTTTTTTTGAAAAGATTATAAACGCCTATAAAATGATAGTACACAGCGCTGGCAGTAAGAAGATAAGCGAAGAAAGAAACCGGGAGACACCCATGCATGTTGGCTTGAAATGTTTTCAGGTTTTAGTGACTGAGAAATAAAAATATCGGTAGGGTATTCCACTAGCGAATTTTATGGCTTGAGAAGTAGGTACTACATATATTTTATTGTAGAATACACCCAAAAGTTTCGGGTAAACTTTTTAGCATATCGTACAGGGATACGGGCATTCAGATTAAAGTTTTTATGTAGCGGAACGGAGCACTGGTAGCTAAAATGGCTATAAAACAAGTTAATGAAGGAGAAGAAGACACTACGTCGATATTGAAGTGTATCAACTGACTGGGAAATATAATTTTCACCTTTAAATTTATTGCGCGCTTTTGAATTCTATCCAGCAGATAAAGAGAAGTTTGAAAACTATCTGACTACTGCAGACTATTATTATATCAGTTTTGTGCTTATAAAAGTTTTATATATTGATACCATATCGGACGGATTTAACTTTTAATGCGGTATCGAATATTTGGTCATTATAGCGTTAGTCGTCATATCGAAAAAATAAAGTTTTTCGGTTTCAATAGTATAAATGCCAGCACATTCACAGAATCGTAGATTACTATTATACTAGGTGCGTTCATAGTTAATAGATGACTCCAGCAGTAAGTGCGGGTCGATTTTGACATATCTAAAACGTTATGAACCAAGCTAAGACATATGGTAAACAAACCATTTTGACACATTACTAATTTTGTTTTGATGTCATATAGTTTTGGTTGTGTGAAAATGTCCAATTTTGTGTCATATATTCTTCATTTGCGGGAAGTGCTGATTTTTCTCTTTTATTTGAAAAAAAAAGACAGTGTCTGAAGCGCATCGAGAGCTCCAAAAAGTTTGCGGAGATGCTGCTCTAAGTGAAAATCACTAAAAAAGTAATTGGTTTCGTAGCTTCAAAGACGGTGATTCCGATGTTGACAACCGTCCGCGTGCAGAAATGCGAAAATCCTTCGAAGGTACTGAATAAGAGGCATTGCTCGATGAGGATCCATGCCAAACGCAAGAAGAGCTTGCTTCAGCATTAGAAGTTACCCACGAAGCCATTTCAAGCGATTGCATGCTTTGAGAACTTCTTCAGCGGCAAAAAAGGAAAGATTTTCTTCATCGCTTCGGGATGAGTAATGTAAAATGGATTCAATACAGCAATTCAAAAAGAAGAAAGTGATGAGTACTGCCCAGTCATGTCTCCACGACGTCGGCTTGGTAAAATATTCACGCTGCGAAGGCTATGCTGTATATTTGGTGGAACCAGGTCGGTGTTATTTATTAAGAACTGTGGAACCTGAAGAAATCATCAAAGGGGAACCTGAAAACACTCAAATGGAAAGTTCTTCCCCACCCGCCATATTTCCTAGATATTCCGCCGTCCGATTGTTACTTATTCCGTTCGATGGCACATGGTCAGGCATAAAAAAATCGCTTGATTCGTAGATAGCCTCAAAATATAAACACATTTATCGTTAAGGTGTTTGAGGTATGCCAGCAAGATGGGAGAAAGTTTTAGCTAGCAATGGGCATACGTACTAAAAACAGTACCCTGGGGCACATTTTCTCGAATATGATATTATGAATATGAAATTACAAGTTTATTCATCTAAATCTATATTGTCCCCTTCAAAGTAATCCTCATCGACTACAACACACATATGCCAGCGCTTGATCCAATCCTCGAAACATTTTTTATATTCGGTTTTCTGTATGTTCATCAGTGCTTCCTGCGATTTTTCCATTACTTCCTCTCGACTGCTGAAACGCGTTACCCGTACTAGTTTTTTAGCTCGATTGAGCAGAAGGAAGTCAAAAGGAGTCAAATCAGGTGAACTCGGTGGCTGTTGGATGGTATTTGTTGCATTTTTCGTCAAAAAATTACGAATAATGGTGGCACTGTGCAACGGTGCGTTATCATGGTGCCCACATTTCTGGTCTCTTTCGCAAACGTCTCATAATGCCCAAATAATACTCTTTGTTTACTGTCTGGCCTTCTGGCAAAAATTCATGATGCACTACACCGTTGTAATCGATGAAAACCGTGAGCATTGCTTTCTTTTTTGACTGAAAACGACGTGCTTGTTTTGGTCTCGGCTCATTTGGTGGACGCCATTGTACTTGTAGTGAAATATTCATAAACCCACGTCTTGTCTCTAGTAATGATCCTTTTGATGAATGTGGGATCAGACTCAGCCTAGCAAATCATCTCTTTTGCGACGTCAACACGGTCTCTTTTTTGCATGAAATTGAGGTCTTTTGGCACAAACTTTGCTGCTACACGACGGAAACCAAAATCATTAACCAAAATGTCTTGGACGGATCAGTAGGCAATGTGCAGTCCTCGGCTATCTCTCTGATGGTTAATTTGCGGTTATTGTCCAACATTTCTGGTACTTCATCAATGTTTTCGTCGGTTTTCGATGTCGATGGACTGCCAATGCGCTTATCATCTTCGATTGACTCACGACCACTTTTGAACCGCTCGTGCCAGTGCTAAACGACCGTTTTCTTTAGAGAATCGTTGCCGAAACACTTTTCCAATATTTTCAACGTTCGCGCATCAATAAATCCGTTTCTTATGCAAAATGTAATACAAGTTCGTTGTTGCAAATTTAAACCGATTTCTAAAATTATAAAAAATCGCCAACACACACATATGTACCATTGGGTACGTAACTTTTGAAAATGTCAAGCTAAAAAAAAAAAAAAAAAACAGAACTCAAATCGGAACAATGGGAGCGCCACACGGTGACGCCACTGGGAACTTTTTGATTTTTGATCAAGGTGGTACTCTAATGTACCAGGTGTACCGATATGAAGTGAGCGTCAAGATACAAATGGCTTGATAGGGAACATTTATTGTGAACGGGCCTTAATTTTTTTTTTGTTTGGTTGCTATGACACCTGTCAAACATATTTAGTATACATCAAGTCATTGAGCAAACAACATTATATTTTTTCATCGTGTTAAAAATGTCGAATTTTGTACCAGAAAGTGATGACTTGCGGAAAGCATTACTTTTTCGTTTTTATTTGAAGAAATGTGCTGCAGATTCGCATCGAATGCTTGTCGAGGCATGTGGTGATCATCTCTATCAGAACCAAAATGCAAAAGATGGTTTCAACGGTTCAGAGAAAACGATTTCGATGTGAGAAATGAAGAAAGTGGAAGACCACTAAAAAAGTTTGAAGACGCCGAATTGCAAACAATATTGGATGAAGATGACACTTTGAGTCAGAAACAAAACGCAGAAATGTCAAATGTTGCACAACAAAAAAATTTCTGACCGCTTAAAAGCTATGGGGAAGATCCAAAAGTCTGGAAAGTGGTTGCCACATGAATAGAATGAAAGACAGATGGAAAACCGTAAGACCACTTGTGAAATTTTGCTTCAAAGACATGATAACAAATCAGCTTTGCATCGAATTGTTATTGGCGAATAAAAATGGATTTTTTTTGGTTAATCCGGGACAACCATGATCACGAGCTCCTAAAACCTGGTGAAATCGTTAACAACCATCGCTACCGATAACAAATGATCAATTTGAACCATGCATTTATTGAAAAACGACCAGAACGGGCCAGAAGACACGGCGAGGTAATTTTGCTCCATTACAATGCACCTACACACAAAGCAAAACTGGTTCAGGATACAACCAAATCACTTGGTTGGGAGCTGCTACCTCACCCGCCATATTCATCAGACTTGGCTCCTTCCGACTACCATTTTTTTTCATCGATGAGACACGCATTAGCTGAGCAGCACATAGAATCCTACGAGAAAGTCGAAAATTGGGTGACTTTTTGGTTTGCTTCAATAGACGAACAGTTTTATTGGCATGGAATACATAAATTGCCTGAAAGATGGGAAAAATGTGTAGCTAGAAACAGCCAATACTTTAAATAAAATGTTTTTTACTTTCCCATTAAAAATTAGTGTTTTATTTACACAAAAAAAAAAAAAAACGCTGACTTTATACCGTTACACCTGGTATACTCTGCCCAATGCTTTTAAAATAATACATGGGCTGAAAAGTGCCGCTTCTAAGAGAGGGCACCACTTGATTTAAATCCATACCATTTTCAGTTAGTACCAACCTTCAAAAGATACATGTATGTATTTGACAGCTGTCGGAATATTAGTTCTGGAGATATAGCGTTGTGAGTGAAGCAACTTTTGTTATTGTGAAAAAAAAAAAAATGGTTTCAAAGCAATTTCGTGTGTTGATTTATCATTGCTTTTTGATCGGAAAAAATGCAGCTGATGCAAAGAAATGGCCTGATAAGTGTTACCCGGATTCTGCACCAGCCAAACGAACAATTCGCAAGTGAATTGAAAAATTTAAAAGTGGTCATACAAGCACGGAAGATGATGCACGCAGTGGACGTCCAAAAGAGGCTGTTTCAGATGAAAACATCAAAAAAGTCCACAAAATGATTACGAATGAGCGTAAAGTGAAGTTGATCGAGAAAGCTGAGGTTCTGACGATATCAAGAGAGCGTGTTGGATATATCATACACGAATATTTGGACATGCGAAGGCTCTGTTCAAAGTGGGTTCCGCGTTTGCTCACAGTCGACCAAGAACAACAACTTGTTGATGATTCAGAGGAGTGTTTAAAGCTGTTCAACCGCAATAGCCGAATTTTTGCGCCGGTATGTGACAATAGATGAAACTTGGCTCCATCACTTCACACCAGAGTCAAGTCTTATTTTTTATGAAAATTTTAACAAGACGATGTTGCAGGTTTAATATTTTTTCCAAGTGAGTTTTTGCTGCGCTTCCACAGGCAAGGATCCCGTATCTTATGCGCAACTCAGCCAGCGAGTATATACCTGCTTTTGCTCTTCAGCTGAAAACGATTTTGACTACCTCGGTTGCTTTACCGCTGGCTGATAGTTGATAGCAGTCTGTTCGGTGATTTATCTGAATAGTTTTCACCCACTAGTATGGGGTACGTATGTGCATGACCTTTGTTTTCGTTAAATATTCAAATATTTGTCTTGCAATATATCCAGGGCATTATTTAGGTGTTTGTGATTCACAACGATTGCTATGTCATCGGCATATGCATATATATACCCTGAACAGTTTGCTGGTGTACAGAACGAATAAAATAGGATTAAATTTTTAGCCCTGTTGTACATTGAATTCGCTTGGTTTTCTTTTCTTAGCGTATAAAACTATTTGACTTTTATAGTTCTCTTGGCAAGATAGCTCTTGAGTTAGTTTGCTAATACTCCTCTCAAACCGTTTCTCCTCACACTTTCCACTAGCTTTTCATGTGTTAGGGTATCGAATGTTTCGCTAAAATCGATAAATAGCACAAGGACATGATGATTTTGCCTAGCCCAGTTAGTTTTCCCATCATAAGTTACGAAAATATAACATATGACTCAGTGGATTTATAGATGTCGAATCCTTTAAGTGTTTTCTTAAAAAATAATTGACGCATTTAAGTGCAGAAGAAAACATTGCGCTGATTAGGATGTAGGCCCCTTTTTCGAAGACTAGTGCATAAAACTTCATTTAAAATCAAAGTTAAAACGGACGATGAAGAAAAATTTCTTATATATGGTATTTGACGAACGGTCAAATATCTCTACTACCTTGGGAATACCAACCATTAAAGGATTGCATTCTAAGGAGAATAATATTGGGTATGTAATTTAATTCGTGCGGTTTTTTTTTCAAAACTTGAACGTTTATTTAAGAAAAAACATGTACAATAGTATTATTCAAAGTATTGCCCTTCTGCAGCTATAATTTTTTCCCACCTTTCTGGCAATTTGTGGATCCTATCCCAAAAGAACTGCGCCGGCTTGGCAGCCAAGAATGAATCAAGCCAATTTTTGATATTCTGCTCTGATGTGAACCGTATTTCAGTGAGGACGTTCTGCATCGACCGGAACAAATGATTCCGGTTCACTGTTTTCCACATAGTTCTCAACCGGAATAGCAACGTGGGGCCGAGCGTTGTTATGATGGAAAATTATTGCCTCGTGTCTGGTCGCATATTCTGGGCATTTTTCGGCTACTGCTCTCTTCAAACGGATTAATTGTGTTCGATAGCGTTGTTCATTGATGGTTTGACACGGTTTTAGCAGCTCATAATACAGCACACCCATTTAATACCTTGCCGTTGATTTGGCTGGTTGGCCGGGTCTCACATATGATCTTTTGCGCTTGGGGTTGTCGTAATGAATCCATTTTTTATCACCAGTAACAATCCGATGCAAAAATGACATCCTTTTGTGGCGTTCCACCGCCTTTCGACGTTTCTCGGCTTGAGTTCATGTGGAGCCCAATTTCCTTGCTTTTGAATATATCCAGCTGCTTTTAAACGTTTTGAAATGGCTGCTTGTGTGACACCCAGAGATTCTGCGAGCTATTCTTGTGTTTGGCAACAATCATCATAGAGTAGGACGTTCATCGTCTTCCAAGGCAAAATCACCACTTTTAAATCGTGCAAACCACTTTTGGCACGTTTGCTCAGCTAACGCATGTTCACCATAAACTTCCACCAAAATACGATGACTTTCGGCAGCAGTTTTCTTCATATTAAAGTAATGAAGAAGAACTCCCCGCAAAAACACTTTTTCAGGCACAAAGTTTGACATATTTGAGTGAAAAAAAATTAAATAAATTGTTTACGCTTCAAATGAATGACATATACTGAAATGACGTACAATGATAGTAGCTTTCCAACGCAGGTTCCAATGGAATAATAACAATTGACTAATACAAGTTACGCCATCTCTTAGGAAATCGCACGATTTTATAGACCTAATATTATTCCATTTATTGACCTTCAAAGCAACAATATTCAAAAATGCATTGTAAAATATTTCAAAGACGCTTTGACTGCAAGAGAAAAATGATATGCAAGTTTCAATGGAATAATACAAGTTACGCCATTATAGGCCCAATATTTGTGGCCATATCAAGGAGACATCAGAATCATTTCCAATTCCTTAAGTATTGTAGTTAAATAAGCTTTCTAGTAATGTCATACTATTTCTTATTATTTTTTCTTTGACTGACTAATATGACACAGAGGTTTGACAAACCTGCAGGAAATATTCATTAGAGAGAGAGGAGATAGGAATTATTTCAGGGTATTGGTGGAATAACGTTGTTAATGACTACTTTATTATTGATCAGTTTTTTCTCAGGAAATAAAAGCGAAAGTAGTTGAGAAGATTCTAAAGAAAAAAACTCAGCTTCCTATTATAGTCTTGATTTACATGTTGAGCACTAAGCACGGAACTAGAAGGCAAGAAAAATGTAATGAACAGTTCTGATTGATCTGATTGATCTTGTTCTGATTTACCCAGAGTTAATATCAAGCTCCAATAACGACAATTTATATTAAACATTAAATTTCAGCCGACCACAAATTGGCTGATAAATATGGTCAGCGAGACCTTTTTTACGGCAGCTACGAAAAATCTTTGGAGAAGTCAAGAACCACAATCTATAAATCCCTATTACTGGATTCAATCAAATACTATCTTCTAGTAAACGAAGAGAAAAGTAAAATGTACAAGACGATGTTCTCATTAAAACTGAGAAAACGATGATACGCGTGTGGCGGAGAAAAGACCAGAAGTGAATAAATAATCCTCGATTCTTCCAGTAAAGTAATTTAGAAACACATCAAGTGCTATCCTTTCATTTCGTTAGTTTACCATTTCTCACATTGCATAAAAGTACTTATACACTCGGTTAAACATTGCAACCATGTGCAGAATGCACCGGAAATTGCAATCTTGGTTTTCATTGACCGAAAAAAAAAAAATAAATAAAGGTCAACTGTGTGTCACCTACGAGTTCAACTCCAATACGACTGGAAATGAGGTGAGTTAGTATCTGGCGATCCAAAAAAAAAAAGAGGAGTCTCAAGGCGTTAAGTAGATTCTGTTGTCCACATACAATTTTTAAACGAGGTGACTACCACATACCATATAGGACAAAAAGAAAGCTGTGAGCTGAATTAAAACCAATTTGTATGTATTCACTTAATTTCACTTCTTATTCACTTAAAATTCATGATTCCATGACACAGTGAAATGAAATGTAGCTTAATGCATTCAGCGATTTGTAACGTAGTTAAGTTTGCGACTAGGACTTTTTGACCAAGAAAATGGAAAGACAGAGCATGTTTCAAGAAACAAACAAGAGGACAAGCAATGTGACCCATCCCGATGTCAGTTTGCAGCACATCTTTGATTGGTAGAGATTTGACGGTTAATATCCAATCCGGTCTTATCCAAAGAATCAGAAATGATACAAAATATGTATTTGTTCCACTTTTGCAGAAAACGTTCATATGCATAACTTAAGAGTGCAGTTTTGTCTGGTAAGCGAGCAAGCCTGAGCGATTTCTGTGCGGTTGCCTGCCGTAAAATTTTCCGAACAAGATTCTGGAATCTGTGCGGTATCTTCTTGCCCTTTATGTCATTGGATTTACACTGATCTGACTATGGTAATGTCAGGGCTGTAGACCCGAAGAATTCATTCTTTTTCTCTTTGATTTACTGCCAGTTTTCAGTAGGGACCAAAGTATATAATTAATTATTTATAACAACCGTTATAGCTCCCATTGTTCCGACTTGAGTTCTGTTTTTTTTTTTTTTTTTTTGTAATACATCTATCTCTGTATGTGTTGGCGATTTTTTACAATTTTAGAAATGGATTTAAATTTGCAACAACGAACTTGTATTAAATTTTGCGAACGTTGGAATTTTTGGAAAAGTGTTTCGGCAACGATTCTCTAAAGAAAACGGTCGTTTACCATTAGCACGACCGGTTCAATTGTGGTCCTGAGTCAATCGAAGATGATGAACGCAATGGCAGACCATCGACATCGAAAACTGACGAAAACATTGATGAAGTAAAAGAAATGTTGGTCAATAACCGCAAATTAACCATCAGAGATATAGCTAAGAACTTTAACATTGCCTATGGATTCGTCCAATACAATTTGGTTAATTTGCGTGAAGCAATTCGCCGAAAGAGACCAGAATTGTGTGCAGAAAACTCGTGGATTTTGCACCATGATAACGCACCGTCACACAGTACCATCATTATTCGTAATTTTTTGACGAAAAATGCAACAAATACCATCCAACAGCCACCAGTTGTCACCTGATTTGGCTCCCTGTGACTTCTTTCTGTTGAATCGAGTTAAAAAAAAAAAAAAAAACATTAAGGGGAACGCGACATACTGAAAACCGAATATATAAAATATTTCGAGGATTGGATCAAGCGCTGACATAAGTGTGTTGCAGTCGATGGGGATTACTTTGAAGGGGACAATATAGATTTAGATAAATAAACTTGTATTTTCAATTTTCTAAATAAATTCCGAATTTTTTTTGATCCAGGTGGTATTTATTTTCTATTAAAATAACCAGATGCACACCTATTTAAATTTAGTTCCAGCGGTCTTGTTTGGCTCAGACCTAGATATTGTAGAAAACGAACCTCTCCCTTGAAAAGCAAGTGTTCATCCTTTTTTTTAACTTTGGAGATACTTTTGTATTCCAGTTTATATGGTTCAGTTGAAGGCCGTCTAACAGATCGCCGTTCTAGGATTGTACATTTATTTATGTTTTTTTTAGATAATTCTATAACGCAGTGCGTTTTCTTTGTAGTTATGTAATATGCCCTACCCTATGCCGCTTTAGTATGCTTGTCGTTACTTCCAATTCAAGAAATACAGATACAATGTAATTAAAGCGACATTTATTTAATATAGAAATATATAATCCTCACATTCCTTAAAGTTAGAAGAGAATAGAGGCATGTGATCGATGCTATATACATTAACTTACTTAACATGGGCCTGCATTCCTAGATGGGGTAAAAAGTAAACTCCTTTGGGAATGAAAAAAAAAATTTTTTAAATGTTTTTTTTATTTTATTCAATATAGTCCTCTTGTAGCTTGATACACTTATTCTAGCGATTTTCTAACTTCTTGATCCCGTCCGAAAAGTACTTTTCCGGAAGGTCTGCAAAATACTCGTCCGTGAGTCAATAAGTTCCTCGCGTGAGCTGAATTTTTTATTGATGAGCCATCTTTTGAGGTTTGGGAAGAGATAATATTCCGAGGGAGCCAAATCGGGCGAATACGGTGGATACAACATCAATTGGAGCCGTAAGTCATTGATCTCAGCCGTGGTTGCGGTACTCTTGTACGCCGGTGCATTGTCTTGCAAAAACAAAATTTTTTTTCGCTTCATGTGAGGCGGTTTTGCAGCGATTTCAGCCTTCAATCGCTCAAATAATGCACAGTAATACTCGCTGTTGACGGTTTTTCCTTTTTCGAAGTAGTCCACGAAGAGTATGACATGTCGGTATCCCAGAAAACCGACCCATCGAACCTTCCTCGGCTGCTTCGGAACACTCGTGCCGGCTTCAGTCCATTGCCGGGCACTCATTCTATTCTTTGGTGTTCAGCAGTTACCAATCGATGCCAAAAGTCTGCCCGGTTTCGCATCAGCAAGTCCAAACACTCTTTCAAAGTGCTCTCGCGTTCGTGTTTTTGGTCAGGAGTGAGTATGCGCGCCACATAGCGGCAGGATAACTTTTTCATATGCAAAATATTGCAAAAAATATGGCATGTGTGCTCAGTACTCATCTTTTTGTTATCTGCTAGCTCGCGCACCATCACTTTCCGGTCAGCCAACAGCATTTCATGTATTTTTTTGACATTTTCCTCTGTAACCGTATCGGAGGGCCTGCCGCTGCGGACTTGATCTGTAGTGGAGTTGCGGCCACCACGAAACTCTCGAAACCACGTTCTGGCTGTCAAAGAGGTTACTTTTCACTCCACCTAGTAATTCTTTGTTTGATCTGAGCACTGGTGTTGTTGTCTGAATTGATAACGGAACCTAGGTTGGCAAAGTCATTCACTACCTTAAAGTTATATCTGTCGAGGGTGACATACAGCATATTCTTGGTCTTTCCCTCATTGAACCTTAAACCCATCACAAAAGTGCCACTGACATCACGCTGTTTTATTCCGAATACGTCAATATCATAAAAGTATGCGAGTAATTGGACGGACTTTTGAAAGATTATGCCTCTTATGTTGGCGCGAGAGTGTTGCACTATTCAATAAAGGAAAGACGGTGGAAACGGCTCTACATTCGCTGAATAGCCATATCGAACGATCGCTACAATATATAGTAGAGAGTATAAAATGGTTGCTTTCCTAAACATAGAGGGCGTCTTTAGTATCGTCGCCACATCCGTAATCACGACTGCGTTGTTAAATTTACAGGTAGGGGACTCACTTAGGGAGTTGATCAGTCTTATGCTAAGTAGCAGGACAATCAGCTCCAAGTTGGGTCCGACTTCTGCTAAAAGATGTGTGAGCAGAGCCACGCCACAAGGCGGTGTCCTTTCTACCCTTCTCTTGAACTTAGTGGTAAATGAAGTGCTGACATACCTGGAAACGATGTTGCGGTAAATTTTCCCGCAACAAGGCTTACCCTCGTTCCCTGTTTATGTCCCTTCGTTCCCTTTCTTTTTTTGGCTGGAAAGACTGAGCTCTGGCGGAGGTGGAGGGCAGCCATGGTCCCATCAGTCATTGTGCCACCGACCACAGACCTCGAAAAGGAACCCACATAGGTTACGGGCCATTATCACCTCAGAGGAGGACGAGGGTGTTCGGTCGGTGAAGCCCTAGGGACGGTAGGGAGACTCCCGAGGAGCCAGGGTGTGACCGAAAGTTCACCAGGATCACCGTTGCCGGAGTCCGTAGGCTAAACGGGAGACTCGCAGCGGGCAGCATCAGACAGCGCGTCTAAAAGTCGTCGGCGGGTGACGACGGATGGTCCTTTCTAGCCAGACACACCATCACGATGATGACGGCCAACCAAACATGGGCTTAAGAGGCATCCTGCACTCAATGTTGATGCAGCTGGGTAGGGAGCTAGCTATTAAGTGAAGAGATGACGATCTGTGCGGTAGTACACCCCAAAGAGGTAGCAATGGCAGAGCAACTGTGGTGTGCAGGCGGACAGCCAACATAATAACACATATCCCAATGACAAATCAACTTAAAAAGTTCGGTTTGATGGGTGAGGGACAACCACCCCTTTGAAGCCAGAACCGCACCGATGGAGCACCAAGGGAGCAGCGGAGGTATGTAGGCGGACGGCCAAGTTATAAGACAGTTGTAGGAAAATAGAAACATAAAACTACAACAACGATAACATTAACAATAAATAATTAACAATAAACAGCAACAACAAACAATCTTGAGAATGGCAAGATCGAGGTATAATCAGTTTGGCATTATACCCACACAACCTTCCCCCTTCGTCACCATCTATCATCATCTATCATCGATCGAACGTTCTTTCTCTTTCAAGTTGGTTTGGTTTTGGGATTTTGAGTAGTTCGATGGGGGAAAATTACCCGGGAATTAGAAGTAGAAGAAACATTGCTTTTCGCGATTTTCCATCTGATTCCAAAGTCTAGTGCAATAGCTAGACATAGGTAAGATACACGAACTTCCATAAACTCTCTCAGTGGAGTTCCCAGTAATGACTGGAAGTGGAAGCGAACTCCAATACTGAGAACTTTAATATGAATGTGTACTGTTGGAATCATTGAGAGGCATAGTGGACACAGGTGAACAGGTGGACACACGAGAAAAGCCCGCTAGTTGTGTAGCTTGGAACCCCGTACGTTGGATTCACTAACGCCAAGAAGAATGAGTGAGTGTGTGTGTGTTAATGTATGCGAGAGTCTGGCGGGAGGTCGTGAAAACAAGAAAAGATCTGGATATCACTTTGGTTGAGATTGCAAAAAGCAATTCTTTTTCTCAAAACGTTAAAGTAGATTAAAGTAAAATCGCGAAGTTTTCTGGTAAACAGAAGGAAAAAGAAGGATCGGGATATCAAAAAGGAAAAGCAGGACAAAGATGGAAGGACTCTGCTAGAAGGGGTGCAGAACCGCCAGGAATCCAGATAAGTATAGTGCAGTGAGAGAATTGTTTTTTGAATTTGAAAAATTAGACTCCGGTAGGTTGCGCATGCACAATTATCTCGGGGAAAGACGACACACGCGATCATTTATTTGTTTTTTTTTTTTTTCTTGTTTTCGGGAGAGTTAAAATAGCGGATCACTCGACAAGTTTATCGCCATTAAAAATACACAACAACAGTTATAACGTAGTGGAAAATCTGTTTTTTTATTTATTCTTTTAGACGGTTAGATTTTTTTGAAAAAAAATATTTTCTTCTTATTTTATTAATTCCAAGGTTTCGTGATTCCATCGACCAAAATTCACTTGGCGCTCAGGGTCGAACGTTTTTGTTTCCCGTGTTTAGCTGCCTCTCAAAGCGCTACCTGGAGTTAGAAAAAACCCAGTCTTGAAATTAGTGGAAATTTTAAGTTATTTTTGATTCGAGTATTATGACAGTTGCGGAGAATTAAACGTAACAATTGGCGCCCAACGTGGGGCTTTGCTTTTTAATTTTATTTTTATTTTTATTTTTTTTTTGTGATTCGTTTTTTTATTCAGTTTTCATTCGGTAAATGTTCCCCTTTTTTTCGCGAATTTGTTGTAAATCGGTCGTAAATTTCAAAACACTGTGGTTATAGAAGTATTTGCTTGTGCGTTTCATTTTCTAGAATTTGTGATACAGTATGCAGCAAGTAGATTGATCTTCTCCAAAGAGCTGACAGCTGGAATGTCATTCTAAATGAGCGCTGCGATTGATAATGAGCCAGAGTTTCTAATATTTTTGACGAACCGGCACTTTTACCTGCGTATTAAAGATAACCACACATTATACTCGTATTACAAAAACGAAGGTTGTACATGCCAGTACTGTTCTACTGCTGCTAAAGATAGGCTGTACAAGACCACGTTATATCTTTGGTTACAAGTATAACTTGTATTAGGTTTAACAGCTTGAATAAATAAATTTTTTTTTAAAGAAATAAAGAAAATATCAATTGGTGGCTCAACGGAGAGAACTCATTTCAATCTACTAAAAAATAAAAGTAACGTGTAAAATTTCTATCCCGCAATCTTAAAAACGAGTATCCTCTCATAAAGGAGATATAAGAAGAAATTATTAAATATCTAAACAGGTGTACAATTATATCCATATTCTGGACGATATATTATACTTAAGTAATTAACAAAAAAAAAAGTCTAACCCTAGCGAGCAAATTTTAGCTAGAATAGCTGCTGCGAATACTCCATACGTGCAAACGAAAATCACTGTAATAGAAAGTATCACAAATATTGGGTGATTCATCGTGAAGTTTGATTTTAAATAGGCTTTTTTGACAGATCATGCCTAACTCTTATCAAACTGCTTTTCATTTTTTTTTTCAATATTGTTTGGCAAATCATCATGGAAAGACTCACGCCACAACAGTGTCTTCAAATTGTTCAGCTGTATTACGAAAATTAGCATTCTGTGAGAAATATTTTCATGCGATTCGAGGAACCTACGGTGCGAATAATTGACCTACTGAAACCACTATTGCCAATATCATTTGCTAATTTGAGTCCCAGTTTACATTAGTGGATGATACTCGACCGGTTATACCACATCCAGCACGTAGTGAAAAGACTATAGCAGCTGTAGCTGAGAGAAGACCGTGACGAATCGATTCGTCGTCGTTCTCAGCAGCTAGGCTTGGCGTATTCGACAACATGGTGTATCTTACGTCAGGATCTCGGCCTAAAAGCGTTCAAAATTCAACTTGTGCAAGAACTGAAGAGAGGCGACTTGATTTTGCGTCATATTTTAAGTGAATGGGCTTTCGAAAAACTCAATGAAAATCCGGTGTTTTATCGTGAAATATTGTTCAGTGATGAAGCCCATTTCTGGATCAATGGATACGCTAATAAACAAAACTGCCGTATTTGGGCTGATGAGCAACCCGAAGAGTACCAAGAGCTACCATTAATTCCATTAAAAAATTAAAATTAAAAATTGGACTATTTTCTCTGGGGATATGTAAAGTCTCAGGTTATCCGCGAGATACCAGTCGCTATGCTCGAACGAATCGTTCAAAATTGGACCTTTCGAATGAACAACCTCAGACATAATTGTGGCCAACATTGACATTTTTGCATTTCTAATAAGTAAATGCTATGAATTGCCTTCTTAAGCGATAATAAAAGTTTTAAGTTCACTTTCAAATTTATGTGTCTTATCTTACATTATATATTAAACCTTACGATGAATCACTCTATATTAAATATGTGACAGAATACCAAAAATAAACTGATAAATGATAACATTCGTTGCAGTGAAGGAAGTCATTAAAACATTCCCGGAATTCACGGAATCCCAAATGTATATGTCAGCCGACGAGAAACTGCATATATTGTATAGTAATTCAACTAATTCAACTATATATTATTCGTGCGGTTTGCTAAGAGATGGCGCAACTTGTATTATTCGATTGTTATTATTCCATTGGATCATGCATTGGAAAGCTACTGTCATTGTACGTCATTTCAGTATATGTCATTCATTTGAAGCGTAGACAACAATAATTTTTTTTCACTCAAATATATCGAACTTTGTGCCTGAAAAAGTGTTTTTGCGGAGAGTTCTTCTTCATTACTTTAATATAAAGAAAGCTGCTGCCGAAAGTCATCGTATTTTGGTGGAAGTTTATGGTGAACATGCGCTAGCTGAGCGAACGTGTCAAAGGTGGTTTGCACTATTTAAAAGAGGTGATTTTGGCTTGGAACACGATGACCGTCCTGGGCAGCCAAAAAAGTTTGAAGATGAAGAACTGGAAGCATTACTCTATGAAAATTGTTGCCAAACACAAAAAAAGTTCGCAGAATCTTTGGTTGTCACTCAAGCAGCCATTTCAATGGATATATTCAAAAGCAAGGAAATTGGGTTCCACATGAACTCAAACCGAGAGACGTCGAAAGGCGGTTTTGCATGTCCGAAACGCTGCCGTAACGATACGAAAAGAAGTCATTTTTGCATCGGATTATTACTGGTGATGAAAAATGGATCCATTACGACAACCCCAAGCGCAAAAAATCATATGTGAAACCCGGCCAACCAGCCAAATCAATGGCAAAGCCGAATATCCATGGCGCGAAGGTAATGCTCTGTTTTTGGTGAGATCAGATGGGTGTGCTGTATTGTGAGCTACTAAAACCGGGTAAAACCATCAATGGACTACGTTACCGAAGACAATTAATCCGTTTGAATAGAGCAGCAGCCGAAAAACGCCCGCAATATGCGACCAGACACGAGGCAATAATTTTCCATCATGACAACGCTCGGTCCCACATTGCTATTCCGGTTAAGAACTATTTGGAAAACAGTGGATGTGAAGTCTTACCCCACCCGCCTTATAGCCTAGACCTTGCTCCTTCTGACTACCATTTGTTCCTGTCGATGCAGAACGCCCTCACTGAAATACGGTTCACATCAGAGCAGAATATCAAAAATTGGCTTGATTCATTCTTGGCTGCTAAGCCGGCGCAGTTCTTTTCTGATGGGATCCACAAATTGCCACAAAGATGGGAAAAAGTCATAGCTTCAGATGGGCAATACTTTGAATAATACTATTGTACATGTTTTTCTAAAATAAACGTTCAAAATATTGGACCTAAATTCGCTTTACAATTTAGTATTTTTCAAAGAAATTCACATAGCGAACACAATTTTGAAACTGGACGCAAGAAATAATGGAGTTAGGTAGCTTAGCTCACAACAACAACGATTCAGATATCAACAAAGAAATAATTATATATTCAACCAAAACAGATATACAACAGAATAGTAATAATTTTCGAGGTCAACAATTCCAAACTAGACAGGCTGAGAAAAGAACAAGTGTGAGTTTACAACTCACAACAAAAAAAAAACTAGATTTCTTAACAACATTAACAAAACTACTTTTTTGGGGGCAAACTACTAAACAAAACATTACAAATTCTAACCGACACAAGTGCTACTACATAATTGTTACTCTAGTCCCAATTACCAATTCCTACAATTACAAATTCATAAAGGAGTTGAAACAATTAATGGATTCACAGAAATTACACATTACGACTATTATGATGTAATTATTTTCGAAGGGAAGGTTGTGGAGTTAATAATTTAGAGGCAGATGGTTTTATAAGACGTAAACTACTAATGGATGAAGTTTTTACTGTTTGGTTTTTCAATGTTCTATTTTTGACAGCACTTATAGACAGACTTACAACCGAACAACGCTTACAATTATTGAATTTTATTATTAAAAATCTTTCTGGGAGCTTCGACCATTTTACCGTCGTCATAATCGACCTACTGAGTACTACAATTCAAGCCATTGTGACCAAATTGCGCAGCAATTTCACGCTATTGAACATCAAGGCGCCTACCTGTAAACGAGGGATGTTTGATGAGTACCTGGATTGAAATATAGGTGGTGTTATAGTTTACCATGAGTGTACCATCACTTAGTATGAAATTTTCTAGCTCCCCTACCAAAATTTGGTGACAATCCGAACCTTAGTTTTGTTTTGACACCCATTTCAAAACATCGTGTAAGTGTTTTTTGCGACCATTAAAAAGGAGCAGTATCGCTTCGTGATCCGATTCTTGTGTTTGAGTGGCAAAGTCAGCGAGTAAGTCAAGCCCATTCTCGATGGTGTACATATAGACCAAGAGCTGACAGCAAATTTTGGGAGAGGAGGTATAACCAAATTATATGTACATGTATTCGCAGTGATATCGAATTCCACCGTCTGGCAGTTTTTTTCTTCAGCCGTGGCTGAGGGTGAGGGGTTGAAAATTGTAATTGTTTTGTCGATTTTTGTGTCCACTGTGTATAACCACTTGAATATATATAAACAGTAGAGAATAATGCACTGTTTTCGAATACCTAGGTCCTAGACGTTTTACGTTCAGCTTTCACTCCACCATACGCCCATAAAAGATGCAAAAGATCAACTTTTTTATTTTAAAGTTTAACCACATAAGTGATACACCAAAAAATGAGGAAAAATACCCTGATTACAAATATGTAGGTCCCAGAAGCTTAACTTTCAGCTTTGACCCCGCCAGACGTCCTTAAAATATCCTAAAAGCGTTTTTTTTTTTTTAAAAAAACAAGAAACACTGTTTTGTTTTCCAATATAACCATATGTTGGTCACAACAAAGTATTGTACATTAAAAATGTATAAATCCCATACAAATTACCCACAGCTTACCCTCCAACAGACGTCCTTGAAATAATTGGCATGAATAAGTGTTACTTTGTACAATTATAAGTGTCAATGTGCTTCATTATATTTTTGTTCTTATTTACCAAACATATTACATATTATTCTTGCAAAAATAAATTAAATATTTTTTAAAAAAAATATTAAAAAAATGATTCCTCATCGGACTCATCTGATGAATCATTAGGTAAGTCTACCTCATTGTTAGATAAGTCATCTTCGTTATCTAAAATGTCTTCAATTCACTCAGGGGCAGCAATTCCGTTGAACCATTTAAGCCTGAGCATTTCATTCTCCATTGTCCAACCACAGTCAAAAGGTGAAAGCTCAACTACTGAATTTGTAATGCCATTTTTCCATACATGGCAAATATAATTACACCGGTGTATTTGCTGTAGAAGAACGCTTTTGTTTTAATGTAAAAGACTTCCTTCAAAACCTTTTGATAAGAAGTTCAAGCATTAAGGTCCCTACTTCATCTACTTGCTATGAAAATATTTTAAATGTTGAACTTACTTTTAATATTTTTGAATTTTTTTTCTCAATTTGTTGGATATCCTAATCCCTTGCATCTGTAAAATTTCCGAAGTTGGAAAAAGTGGATTGGAGTTCCGGTGATGCTTTTAAAATTTCAAATGGTTTGATTTTTCCCTTTTTAAAAAAACATGGGGTGTAGTCGCAACCAGTGAAACTATGGAAAGCAGGCGGTGCAGCACAAACCGTAGGTCCCAATTCATTGAACATTTCGTTTATGTTTATATACCTTTACATATAATAAAACAGAGACTATTAGAGTCCATTTGAATTGAAGTTTTTTTTAATAAATTATTTACCTTAATGTGTTCTTAGAAATATTTCCAATTTCCATCCAGACCATTACATTGTTTTTGAAGTGGGGAAGGGAGTAAAGCGTTATGATAAGTACATCCGTGTCTGATGTTTTTATAACAACTAAAAAGTCTCGTGGAAGAAATGCCAAATGAAGCATCATTCGCGTATCAGCTTCTTCCTGGAAACTTTCCAGCTCTTTGACGTCTTTGCGAATAATTTTTTCGTTTGCAGTTTTGATGACAAAGTATTCTGTTTCAAATGTTACGTAAAGTTTCTTATCGCCGATAATATTGTGGTACTCATCTTTGCTCCATTCCTGAACTAACCATTCATTAAGTCTTTTCTTGAAGGAACTATTTTTTTTTTTTAACTTACATGGTTCACAGGCCTTTTTACTTGAAGTTCCTATTGGATTTTTTGAAACGGCAGTAAATTGTCTCTAACACGCACTATGGCAGCCACTTAAATTATTAACTTCAGTTGGAAGAATTAAATTGGCAAATTTGTATTTCCGATCTTTTCTAACACTAAGAAGATTAAGACATTTTTTTAAAGTTTTTTCATTAAACAAAATTATTTTTCCATATTGATTTGGACTATTACTTGAATGAAGATAACACCATAAACTCATGGTATTGTATGCGATTATTTCGCACTAAAATGCAACACGCTTTATGTGTCTACCAAATAGAAGAAGTTCTTGTTCGTTTGACTTGTCGACCGAACATTAATATATAATTATTGGGTATGTAATTTAATTCATGCGGTTTTTTTTTCAAAATTTGAACGTTTATTTAAGAAAAACATGTACAATAGTATTATTTAAGGTATTGCCCATCTGAAGCTATGACTTTTTCCCATCTTTCTGGCAATTTGTGGATCCCATCCCAAAAGAACTGCGACGGCTTGGCAGCCAAGAATGAATCAAGCCAATTTTTGATATTCTGCTCTGATGTGAACCGTATTTCAGTGAGGGCGTTCTGCATCGACAGAAACAAATGGTAGTCAGAAGGGGCAAGGTCTGGGTTATAAGGCGGGTAGCGTAAGACTTCTCATCCACTGTTTTCCAAATGGTTCTTAACCTAAATAGCAACGTGGGGCCGAGCTTTGTCATAATGGAAAATTATTGCCTCGTGTCTGGTCGCATATTCCGGGCGTTTTTCGGCTGCTGCTCTCTTCAAACGGATTAATTGTGTTCGATAACGTAGTCCATTGATGGTTTTACCCGGTTTTAGCAGCTCACAATACAGCACACCCATCTGATCCCACCTTCGCGCCATGGATATTCGGCTTTGCCGTTGATTTGGCTGGTTGTCCGGGTTTCACATATGATTTTTTGCGCTTGGGGTTGTCGTAATGGATCCATCCGATGCAAAAATGACTTCTTTTTGTATCGTTCCGGCAGCGTTTCGGACATGCAAAACCGCCTTTCGACGTCTCTCGGCTTGAGTTTATGTGGAACCCAATTTCCTTGCTTTTGAATATATCCAGCTGCTTTTAAACGTTTTGAAATGGCTGCTTGAGTGACAGCCAAAGATTCTGCGAGCTCTTCTTGTGTTTGGCAACAATCTTCATAGAGTAATGCTTCCAGTTCTTCATCTTCAAACTTTTTTGGCTGCCCAGGACGTTTATCGTCTTCGAAGCCAAAATCACTACTTTTAAAACGTTTTGGCACGTTCGCTCAGCTAACGCATGTTCACCATAAACTTCCACCAAAATACGATGACTTTCGGCATCAGTTTTCTTCATATTAAAGTAATGAAGAAGAACTCCCCGCAAAAACACTTTTTCAGGCACAAAGTTCGACATATTTGAGTGAAAAAAAATTAAATAAATTGTTTACGCTTCAAATGAATGACATATACTGAAATGACGTACAATGACAGTAGCTTTTCAACGTATGTTCCAATGGAATAATATAAGTTACGCCATCTCTTAGCAAACCGCACGAAAGTTATAGACCCAATAATATTATGCAAGAGAGTAGATGATACTTACTGCTCTATTGAGTGATCGATGCATTGAGTGACAAATAATTAAAAAAATGTAAAAAGTAAAAAATGTAGCCATCAACGTTTGTTGGGGGGTAAGCTGTGGGTAATTTGTCTGGAACTTACATATTTGTAATCAGGAAGACGTATACAATATTTTGTTGCTACCAACATATGGTTATATTGGAAAACAAAACAGTGTTTTTTTCTTTTGTATAAAAAAACGCTTTTAAAATATTTCAAGAACGTCTGGCGGGGTGAAAGCTGAGAGTAAAGCGTCTGGGACCTACATATTTGTGGTAGGGTAGGGTAATAAGGGTATTCTTCCTGATTTTTTGGTGTATCACTCATGTGGTTAAAGTTGATTTTTTACATCTTTTAGGGGCGTCTGGCGGGGTGAAAGCAAAACGTCTGGGACCTAGACATTCGTAATCAAAAGAATTTTTCTGATTTTTTGATGTAGCGCTTGTGTGGTTATATCTCTGACCCCAAAAGTGATTTTTTTTTTCCCACTTTGGGGGGTGTCTGGTAAGGGGAAAGCTGAAAGCAAAACGTCTGGGACCTAGGTATTCGAAATCAGTGCATTATTCGCTGCTGTTTATATACTGATTCAAGTGGTAATACTCCCGACAAAAATCGAAAAAAATTACAATTTTCAACCCCTCAAACTTAGCCACGGCTGAAAAAAAAAAACTTCCAGACGGTGGAATTCGATATCACTGCGCTAATATCTAAACATACATGTACATTTATTTTGGCTATACCTCCACCCCCAAAATTTGCTGCCGACTCTTAGACTTATAGGACACATTCACCTTCCCGTACAACCGTTTACCATTGGTTTGCAGAGTTTCGCCGTGGCCGCACATTACGTCGGTTTTTCATGAACTGCCCCCAGGTGACTCAATAACGAAGGAAACCGTTGACAAAATCCATGATCTCGTATTGGCAGACCGCCGAGGGAAAACTCGCGAGTTGGCTGAGTTGGAAGGCATCTCAAATGATTTTGGGCATGAGAAAGATGTCCGCGTGATGGGTACCGCGTTTGCTCACACGGAGAACAAGTGCAATGGTGAGACCACTCAAAAGAAGTGCTTGGCCCTTGGCAAAGTGAAAAATTCACTTTTTATGCATTCACCCCGAAGCGTGCTATACAGGTCAGAGTCAAAATGCCGACTCAACAATAACAAACACTCATAACCACTTCAAATGCGTTCACTCCGAAGCATACCATATAGGCCAAAGCCTAAATACCTACAATAACAACGCAGTGTAGGCAATAAGTGTCGTTGCACTTAGGCAGCATGCAGTTGTACACTAAATAGATCAAATTACCAACCGATCGTATGAACGAAAGGGTAACTAACTGGGACAATTGGGACAATCGAACCGGAAATCTAAATTAATAAATGAAAAATGCTTTGTCAGAATTATTTTGTACTGAGGCTATTGCGTAAATATGCAATCAAAATTATCTATAAATTTAGTATAAAAGGCAGTGGTTGGGAAGAACAAGATCAGAGATCGACAATTACTTTAACAATAAAGGTCGTAGCCTTTGGTTACACAGTGGGCCTTTAACTATACAAATCATATAAAAAATCATTATAACTATTAAGCTAAAGTCTTTCTCTCTGCTCGTATAATCTTCTCCGCATTTTGAACGCGGAGAGCACGGTAGACAGGGCGTAATCTAACACTATTCCTCTCTGCAATCGATAGCTATCACCTCTTCCCTTTCTACTTTCATTTTTTCATAACTCTTCAATCCAGTTCACTCATCCCACGATTTTATAAAGCAAACTTTCACAAAATCAGTAACTGTCTCAGCAGATACCTCTTTAACTTTCACAACCTAAGTATAAATTATGCCTTACTATAGGCCCGAAGCCTATAGTAGTGTGAGATTCTTACTCACTGAAAAACACCTCCCTTATGCAAACCACGACTGAGTTCACACTCAACAAGCAGTTCTTCTATCGCATAATCACCGCGCTAGATCGAGAGGCTTAGTCCTTTTCAGACGGCGCAATAAATTTGTCTCGTCGAGGATCTGTTGAACAGAAATATTCGTATGACCTTGTAATCGATTATTATGTTTTCGCGCAAACATTTTTATTACGTTCTGAATGTTTTCGACTCCTAAGTGTCCGTGGATATCATCTTTTCTAATGTCTGTAATACATTAATATTACTATTTTTAGTACAACCCCAAAGTTGTACACCATATGTCCAGATCGGTCTTAGCACTGGCTTGTATAACAGCAGTTTATTCTCTAAGCTAAGCTTGGAATACTTTCCAATAAGCCAGTAAATATCTCTATATTTGATTTCAAGCTTTCACGTTTTTTCTTGACGTGTGCTCTCCATTTTAGTTTAGCGTCGAGTGTCATACCGAGATATTTGGTTAGCGTAAGGAATTCGTACTGCGTTGATAAACGCCGGTGGATTCTCAATTTTCTTGAGAGTGAAGTTCACGTGGGCAGACTTGTTTTCATTAAGCGCGATTCGGAAAGTCTTTGTCCAATTGTTAATCCGTGTAAGGGCACGTTGCAACTTTGCAGTTGCCAAAATGACAGTGTCATCAGCAAATGTGGCTAGGACAGTGTCGTCTGTTTGCGGTATATCGCGGGTAAAAAGCAAATATAGCAGAGGGCCAAATACACTTCCTTGCGGCACCCCCGCCTTTATTGTCTTAAAAGTGGAATATTCGTTTCCGTGTCACACGGAAGAGTCGCTCTTCCAGGTATGAACCTAAAATACAAGACAATTGCTGGGGTAGGGCTTGTCGGAGTTTATATTTTGGGCCTTCATGCCATACCTTATCAAAGGCTTGTGAGACGTCAAGGAATGCGCTTGAACAGTCTAACTTACACTCAATTGCTCGTTCAATTACATCGGTTATTCGATGCACTTGGTCAACTGTAGAGTGTTGGCTTCTAAAGCCAAATTGATGATCAGGCAAGAGGGAATTTCTGTCGGTAATTGGTTTAAGACGATTAAGAAGGATTCGCTCGAAGACCTTCGATGTAATCGGGTGAAGCGATATTGGTCTATATGACTTGACTTCAGTCAGCGGTTTACCGGGTTTCGGAACCATAATAGCTTCGGCTACTTTCCACTGGTGCGGTACGTGCTCTAATCTAATGCTGGCATTTATTAGATAGATCAGCTTTAGCAAACCTTTTTTCGGCAAACCTTTATCTCTCCCGTTATTAAGTCATATCCCGGGTCTTTATTGGGCTTAAGCGTGTCTATAACTTGTCTTAGTTCCCTAAGTGTAGCCTTTTCTACTGGAAAGTTTGTCGTCACGTCTAGCGTATTGACATTCTCTGGAAGCACTTCTCCGTCGAATGGTTTAAACGATACTGCAAGATTGTCGGCGAAAACATTAGCTTTTTCCTTATCTTTTTGCGCCCAGTCATCTTGGTTTCTTCTTATTGACTCCACGTGTATTTGGGGCTTTCGAACACTTTAAACGGCTCTTCATATGGTACAGTTGGTATCCTTTGTCGCTGTGAGTCTTTCAAGGAAGTTGTTAATACCTTGATTATTGAAGTCCTTGATCGATTTTTTCAACAAGTTGCAGAGCCTATTGAAGGACATTTTATCTTGTGTTGCCCGGGTTTCATGCCACTTTTTCCGCGCTCTTCGTTTCTTCCTTATCATTTCTCTAATTTCCGGTGGGTATCTTATGCCGACTTTGGGAACTTTGTTCGATTCGTGGGGAGTGTTCTTCCAGGCTGCTTACTGTATGACTTCAACAAAACGTTCAACTTCTTTTTTAAGTTGACACGGCGTTCTAAGTGCTACTTTCAACTCAGTATTGTCTACAATGTCTATTCGGAAATCTTCCCAGTTAGTTTTGCTGTTAGTTAATCTGGGTGGTCTTTATTTCTTAACCAAGGATTCGCACAGTGAGAGGATAACTGGAGAATGATCGGAGGAAAGATCGAAGCCCTCTTTAACTTTGACGTAACTAGCGTTTACTTCTTTTCCGATAAAGAGGTCTATTAGATCGGGTGTTTTGGCGACATCCGAGGGCCAATATGTCGGATGGCCTGTTGAGTAAAAATAGCAACCACATTCCATACCAGCCCTGTAAAGAGTTTTGCCTTTTTGAGAGATACATCTTGAGCTTCGCGTTAAAGTCGCCACCAATAATGAAGATTGGTCCAAGAGAGTTGAATAGGTCAATAAATTCTTGTTTTTCTATTTTGCGGCGCAATTGGAAATAGATTGAGGATATATTAAAAGAGTAATTTTTATTTTTAGCGCGCACCACTGTCATTTGAAATTTGTCAAGTTCAATTATTGCTTTCAAAGTATGTTCAATGTAGTCTTGCGTTTCCCGACGGATGATGAAGCAACAACAGAAGCAACATGCGAAAGATTATTTCAACGGTTCAGAGATAACGATTTTGATGTGAGAAATGAAGAACGTGGAGGATCACCAAAAAAGTTTGAAGGCGCCAAATTGCAAACAATATTGGATGACGATGATACTTTGAGTCAGAAACAAATGGCAGAATTGTTAAATGTTGCACAACAAACAATTTCTAACCGTTAAAAAGCTATGGGGAAGATCCAAAAGTCTTTAAAAATGGGTGCCACATGAATTGAATGAAAGACAGATGGAAAACTGAAAAACTTGTGAAATTTCGCTTCAAAGACACTATAAAAAATCAGTTTTGCATCGAATTGTTACTAGTGATAAACTGCAGAACCAGATCGATTCAGCAAGAAGACAATGCTGTGTGTCTGGTGGGACCAGAAAGGTGTGGTGTACCACGAGCTCCTAAAACCTGGTGAAACCGTTAACACAGATCGCTACCGACAACAAATGATTAATTTGAAACATGCACTCATCGAAAAGCGACCAGAATGGGCCAGAAGACACGGCAAGGTAATCTTGCTTCATGACAATGCACCTGCACACAAAGCAAAACTGGTTCAGAATACAACCAAAGCACTTGGCTGGGAGCTGCTACACCACCCGCTGTATTCACTATACCCTGATGGGAAAAATGTGTATCTAGCAATGTACAACACTTTGAATAAAATGTTTTTTACTTTCCCATTAAGAATTAGTTTTATTTTCAAAAAAAATACGGGTACACCTGGTATACTGTTAACATGGATTTTATTTTATTTTTTTTTTTTTTTTGTAATTCCTTACTATTATTCTATAATTTTGCACTTCATAATTCAAAATACATATATATTGTGTGATTCATCGTGAGGTTTTAATTATAAAGTAAAATAAAACACATAAATTTGAAAGTGATCTTATTACTGGTTAAAAGAAGAATTCATGGCATTTACTTTTTGAAAATGATATCATGTAAATGTTAGCCAATATTACGTCTGAGGTGGTCCATTCGGAAGGTCCAATTTTTGTTTAATATGAAGAAAACTGCTGCCGAAAGTCATCGCATTTTGGTCGAAGTTTATGGTGAATATGCGCTACCTGAGCGAACGTGCCAAAAGTGGTTTGCACGATTTAAAAGTGGTGATTTTGGCTTGGAAGACGATGAACGTCCTAGGCAGCCAAAAAAGTTTGAAGATTAAGAACTGGAAGCATTACTCTATGAAGATTGTTGCCAAACACAAGAAGAGCTCGCAGAATCTTTGTGTGTCACTCAAGCAGCCATTTCAAAACGTTTAAAAGCAGCTGGATATATTCAAAAGCAAGGAAATTGGGTTTCACGTGAACTCAAGCCGAGAGACGTCGAAAGGCGGTTTTGCATGTCCGAAATGCTGCTGGAACGCCATAAAAGGAAGTCATTTTTGCATCGGATTGTTACTGGTGATGAAAAATTAATCCATTACGACAACCGAAAGCGCAAAAAATCATATGTGAAACTCAATGGCAAATCAATGGCAAAGCCGAATATCCATGGCGCGAAGGTAATGCTCTGTTTTTGGTGGGATCAGATGGGTGTGCTGTATTATGATCAATGGACAACGCTACCGAACACAATTAATCCGTTTGAAGAGAGCAGTAGCCGACAAACGCCCGGAATATGCGACCAGACACGAGGCAATAATTTTCCATCATGACAACGCTCGTTGTCACGTTGCTATTCCGGTTAAGAACTATTTGGAAAACAGTGGATGGGAAGTCTTACCCCTCCCGCCTTATAGCCCAGACAGAATAATACTATTGTACATGTTTTTCTTAAATAAACGTTCAAATTTGGAAAAAAAACCGAACGAATTAAAATATATACCATGTAAGAGGAGTAAGTAAGTTATAAGTTATTATAAGTCAGATGTGCAGTATTTTAATATAATTCATTTTATTTGTTTAGTGTGTTTAATTAAGTGTTTTTAAACATAAAAGATAGTTTAGATTCCATTTACTTAACAATTGAAAATTTAAATATAGTTCGTAGACCAAAGTATTCACTTTTGTGCGTGAATCCTTTTAGTAAAAACTAGCTTCTAGTGCTTCCATAACACTTTGTTTTTTGTAACACTTTTTATTCGCTTTGGCATTGATTCTACCAATTTTTGTATACTTCCGTTTGGAATCTTCATACATTCGATATGAACCCTGGTCCAAAATTCGTTTATGTTTTAAGTTGGATTTTCTTATCTCAGAAGTTGCCGTTTAACAATGGCCCACAAATTCTCCATCGGATTCAAATTCGGTCTTTGTGTGGGCCATTGCAATTGGAAAAAAAGTTGGCTACCGAGCCAGATTTTGACGACTTTGACTGTGTACTTGCACATTTCACAACAAACACCGGCAAATTTGTCTGAAGTATTTCAAGATAGTCCTCTTTTTTCATTATCCCACCGAATTTTACCAAGGGTCGGACATCCTACCAAGTAAAACACCCCCTGTTTGAAAGTCTCGTCAAGCACATAAACTTGTCGAATGCGTAGTTTGTGTAAAGGCACATAAACCAGTGCAACTAAATGAAATAAAAACACCGTCTCTTGAGCTTAACTCTTAACGAGTGAAATTTATTCTGAATATATTCTAACTTATATACAATTTTATAAATGAAGATCGTGGGAATGGAACCGGAAATTGGTGTGGGAATTAATTTGGAGTCATCTGCTAACGCAGATTTGACAACTGATACTAATACCTTGCGAAAAAAGCAATTGCTGGTATGCATATGACTTACATTCACGTGTGTCACATTCAGTAGCAAAAATAGGATAGATATAGGATTACAGGAATGTGTATTAATTTGAGTCGTGGGGTTAGATTTTACAGTCTGGTGAGAAAGAAAGAATATGGATTGTGGGGAAATTTATAATGGGGTGTGCAAGTAAGTTCGGACATATTATAGGATTTTTAATTTATATAAATCTTAACATTCTCCCCCCGTTGAATGGTACATTTAACTAGAATTTGAATTAATATTAATCATAAAATCTGCATCTGTCAGTTGGTCTTCTTGAGCCAAGTCCTTAGGCATGTTGATTTGATGATTATGTATTGAAGGGCCTTTATTAGTTATAGCGATGTCACCTGGTTCCCTAATAAATGCTCGCCTTCCCCTTCATGCAAGGTAACATATAATGATAACAGCTATTTTGAAACTTAAACTATTCATGCTGTAGTGATGAACATCGTGTTGATTTAATGAGTTTGGTAGTTCCTCTTCCATGCGTAATAGTTTGTCCTTGATATTGTCTATCTCATCCGTATGCATTGGTGTCGTCGACGTAGAAGTTATGCAATAATACTTCAGCTCCTATTGGATATCTGGCACATTCTTCTTGTGCCAATCGTTGCAAGCATTTGATTGCCAAATATGGGGCGGCTGATGTTCCATATGTAATAGTGTTTAGACGATAGCACCTCAGCTTTTCATCTTGGCTGCTTCGCCACCAGATAAGTTGGTAATTCGTATTTCTTTTATCAACACGAATTTGCCGGTTCTTCTTTTCAATGTCAGCCGTGAAAACGAAGCGGGGTAGTCGGAATCGAAGAAGTTCATATTGAATTACGGGCCCAGTATAAAGAATGTTGTTAAGTGAAATATTATTATGGGTTTTTGTAGAGGTCAAAGGTCAAACACTACTTTTAATTTTGTAGAGCTACTCTCAGGTTGGAGTACACAATGGTGTAAAAGAAAACAGTAATTGGTTGGTAGAGCGTTAACTTCTTCCATGTGTCCAAGTTGATTATATTCTTCCATAAAAGCTGTATATTGGTAACGCAGCTCGGGCTATTTCACCAGCCTTCTCTCGATTGATAGGAATCGCCGAAGAGCTATATCTTTTGACTGGGCTAGGATTTTTGGACCATCTGAAAATGGCAGACGCACTACAAACGGGCCTTTGTTGTCTCTTTTGCATGTTTGCTCAAAGTATGTTTCGCATCGTCGTTCTGCTATTGTTCGCTCCTTGGCTTGCACTTCTGGTTGTTCGATGTCCCAGAATCGACTTATTGTTATGTTAATATTTTCTTGCTTCTCTCCTGAGCACATACCGCATGTCGTTAATTTTGGGGAAGGTTGCTCTATCCCTCCTTCCTTCCTATCCAACCGAAAACTGTATTCTGCAACGTGGGTAATTTCTTTCCTAGACTTCTTTTCCCAATTGAAAGGATTTGGAAAAACAGTTCAGCTCCTAGAAGTACGTCAATACATTCAGATTCATGAAAAGTAGGATCTGCCAGCTGAATATTGTGTGGTATGTTCCAGGACGAGATATCCAATTTTTTACTAGGTTGTGGAGATATAATGGTATGTAATACGAAGGCTTCTAGTCTGGTAGAAAAAGCATTTTGTTTTGAGCTTACCAGTATATTCACTTTTGTTTGAGATTTTAGGTAACCTTGACCAATACCTTGAATGCGCATGTTGGTAGACGATGGCGTTAAACCAAGCCTTTTTACAGCACATAAACCAGTGCAACTAAATGAAATAAAAACACCGTCTCTTGAGCTTAACTCTTAACGAGTGAAATTTATTCTGAATATATTCTAACTTATATACAATTTTATAAATGAAGATCGTGGGAATGGAACCGGAAATTGGTGTGGGAATTAATTTGGAGTCATCTGCTAACGCAGATTTGACAACTGATACTAATAGCTTGCGAAAAAAGCAATTGCTGGTATGCATATGACTTACATTCACGTGTGTCACATTCAGTAGGAAAAATAGGATAGATATAGGATATGGGGTTAGATTTTACAGTCTGGTGAGAAAGAAAGAAAATGGATTGTGGGGAAATTTATAATGGGGTGTGCAAGAAAATTCGGACTATAGGATTTTTAAGTTATATAAATCTGAACACCCCCAAACCATAAGGCTACCTTCACCGTGCTTGATTGAAAACTCGTTCGTTTGATCTGTGCCAAAAGTATTCTTTCTCATCTGATTGGTAGCGATTGATTTTTGTTTCGTCAGACCATATTACCCTTTTGCAGTCTTCAATCGTCCAATTTTTGTGGTCTTTGCAGAACCTTAACCTTGTTTTCACATTTTTGTCAGATAATGCAGGCTTCTTCTGCTTGATTTCCGATACAAGACCTATTTGCCCGAGAGTTCTCCTGGCAGTCCATTCACTAACGTTTTTATTTATAGTCTTAGTTCGAAGCATCTTTTCCATGAGCAAGCTTGGTCTTCTCCCATAATTTTTTTGGGGGTTACAGGTTTTTCTCATTTGGATCTTAATCATTGTTCGCTGACACACTTAACAGAGTTTTGAAATTTTTCTAGAGCTGTAGCCATTGTTAGACAATAAAACAATAGTATTTTCAATATCAGTTGAAACTTTTCGCATTGTCCTATAAAAGCTTCGATTAAAACAAATATTTTATACAATAACATTTTTTTTGATACAAAAATATCTTAAAATAATACTTCGAGCACTAAGTAACTGAAAATTAATGTTGTGTTCCCACAACTGTAAACGAATTTTCACAATAAAGATTAAGACAAAACAAAACAAAATCGTGCAAAACTGCTTACTTCAGAGTTCCGAATCATGTGTCAGCCAGTTAATATAGTAGATTTTCGTATTGTATGAAACATTCTCTTTTTTTTTAAGTTTTATTTAAAAAATATATATAAACTGTACTTGTTTTCAATCCTAAAATAAAACAGAGGAATTTTCATTCATTTTGTATTCAGTTTTGCTCGGCACTGTACCTTTGTTAAACTTCTAATTTTGTATATCATATGGTATAACAAATCGTATGATTACTCTATGATAATAAAGTCTATAAATTTGTGGAAGCAGAGGTAAATAAAACATAGTTTGATTCCATCGGTCGCCAAACAAAGTTGTTTTATTGTTTATCGCTAGAATATATTTCCCATCACCTACCATAAATTCATCAGTTTGAATTTAAGAATTTCGACTACTAGTTAGTATACTCGCAGATGGAACTCTTGTGGAAGGAAGAATAGATACAAGTATTTAATAGTTCTTTAATTGCCACTCAAACTTGCTTAAAGCCGTCTTCAATTAAATCTACCCATACGAAGAAGGATTATGAGACTGTCAGAACAGAATTAGTTACCCTTCCACATGAACACTTGTGTTTTTATCAGACCCCCTGGGTATACCATATCTGTGCTTAAATTAACGATTTCTCAAGCACGTGTGTATTATTTCCGTTTCACAAAATACGAAAGTAATATTTCTTTCATAAATTTATCATTTTGAGCATACAGTATATCGAAGTTTGTTCATAAGACACATCACAGCACACGAAGTTGTCTGTGGGCTATGGCTACAGATTATCCTATTCCACTATTATGAGTATGTACATATCTTCGAGTATTCTCCATACTTGTGATGGAAAATTAAAAATTTTAAATTTCATTTCTTCAGTCTTTTTCTTTTCATAAAGACGTCAGCATCATTCTTCTTTACTTGCTTGGTCATAACAAAAGCTCTGCCAAGAGGAACGAACAACATAAAAAAAAGTAACGAATCTTGAGGAAATGTTTTTCTTTTTTTTTTTCTCGTCTCTTTTCCTGGCAATTTACCATCCTCGTTTATATGTAGTAAGACTGAAACGTTGGAGGCAGTGAGATGATAAAAAGACTGATAATTTGTAGACAGTTAAACATAGGAATGTATAACAACCCAGTTCGGGTTGTGTATGGTATTGCTTCCTTTTTAATTTTGTTTCTTTTGGACTAACATTTTGATTTATGGCTGCCCTCTAACGGTTGCAGACAGCCTTGGCAACAATTCTTCTTAAAAACACGATTCACTCCTACCCCAAAAGAGACTCAGATTTGTGCAAACAAATGGCGAATACATACCGTATATTGCATGTTACGAAGGCAATTGAAGTAGGCATGGTCTGTTACAAATGGACGTACCATATTTGTGAGGTACAAAAATGCTTATCCTCACCAAAATTGGGATGTGTGTTACAATGGTCTTCTTTAAAGCTCTTGAAGAGCTATGCTATGATATCAATAGTAGTCGCCTTAAATCCTAACTGGCGCTGTAATGGAATCGGCCAATGGAAATAGGATCTTAATTGGATGAAGCTAGTATGACAAAAAAGTCTCCATGTACTTATGTCTTCCAGTGAGGTTCCTTTAATTTAGAAATTGTAAAAGTTAGAATGAAAACAATATTTCAAATGCATATCTCGGAGTGGTAAGCTTTAGACGTCAGCACTGCTCTAAAATCAATACGAATATGCGGAAGTTTTAACATCTAAAAGTTTTCCAAAAATAATAAATATTCTACACATGCTGATACTTTGAGAATGTTAGACCAATTGCAATTTCAACTGCAAAGAAAGCTGATTTTACAAAAACAAATCTAGTGATGTATGCGTTCAAGCTGTACAAAACTTCTAAATCTCTCCCCACTAGCTTTGATATACCAAAAATGTAAAAAGCTCAAAAAAACCTCAAATACACTCTACATGTGGAAGGAGAACCATAAAATGAAACCATAAGTTCTATAAAGGAAAAAGTAGGCTTATAATTATCGCGTTGACTATTCAAACCATTTCCCAAAGACCAAGACATTTTACCATCACAATGTTTATTGTATTTATTTATTCATTTACATTTTAAATTTACATCAATTTACATCAATTTACCCTCAAAGCAAAGTGCTTATCTGCAGGTGGTTGTTAGCATTGGTAACATTAGTTGATTTTAAAGTGATTTAAAATAATATCTCAGTTTCATTATATGTTATAGAAGAATAGCATTATTTCTTTATGTAGATATACAATTAACTAAATTCATTATTGGTGACTGTTCTACCTTACAAAGTACATCAAAATAAATAATTTTTTTAATTCTTTTTTTCGCTTTCTAAGGTTAGGAATGTATTTCAAAGATTGAGGAAAAGTTTGTTCATAAGTATTGGAATAGCAAAGCGTAGTTCTCGTTTTCCATAGATGTTAAATATTTTTGGTATTTCTAGCATTCCTTGGGCTCGTCTTCTGAGTGTTGTCATCTGAAATATTGCGTTGGCATCTAAGACTTTAAAAGACGATGTTAAAGATTCAATATCTTATCAGTATGGGTTTTCGCCGTGTTTATCCCATATCTGATTCTTGATTCTGCTAGCGAGAAGTGCACTTGTTTCTGCACTTCAAAATAGGAAATATCTTTTAAGGTATACCATCGCAAAGAGCGCGCTCTTAAGTTGAAGACATAGGATATTTATATGCTCTCGCCATAATAGGTGTTCATCTATAATTAGCCCGAGGTATTTCATACTTTTAACTACTTTAATTTCTTTATTGTTGGCTGACAATGGGCAGTGTTCGTTTCGGTGATATATTTGAACAATATCTTCTCGCTTAAAGGGGGTGCGTATGTGCATTACTTTTGTCTTGTTCGCATTTATTAGAAGGCCTTTATCATGACACCATTTAGAGATAGTGTTAAATTCTTCTTGGAATATTTTCACTTCAGAGTTTAAACATTTTTGTTTGCTATGTCATCAGCTCAGGCATAGACAGTACCTTTTTTGAATAAGCGCAAGAGTTCGTTTGTATAGAGGATAAATAACAACGGGCCCAGTTTTGAGCCTTGTGGTACACCGTATTCACTTGGTTTTTCCTCGCTCATTTTGTCTGAGACCTTAACTTTTATGATTCTATTTTTCAAATAGCTCTTAAACCATTATTCCTCTCACTGAGGATTTCGATTAGCTTTTCATGAATTAGTGTATCGAACGCTTTACTAAAGTTGATAAATAGCACGAGAACATGGTGATTTATGTTCAGGCCGGCACTAAACATATTTCATGTTTTTCTTGGGTCATTTTCAGCATTTACGAATTGTTGTTTACAAAAGAAGCTTTTATATTTTGTATATTTTTATTTATAATATTTCGGAAGTTCTTGTATTGGATTTCATACCTTTGACTTCTTGGGCTGTTTTTCCATCTTCCATAGAGTTCATCTCTCTTCTTGCACATTGAAATTATTTCTTTCGTAATCCATGGTTTTTGCTTTCGAGGACATTTGTTTGTTTTTTTTTTTTTTTTCTACTTGCTTCAGTGTATATATTATTCATTACTTTTACGAAGTTAATATAGAATTTTTCAACATCAATCTCTTCTAGTATATTTTGTCAATTCGTTTGCTCTATTAGCTCATTAACTTTTTGTTGGCTAATATGTTTTATGTCAGTTTGATCATTTGTTTGGTTTTGGCTTACACCTTTTGTTACATACAGAGTTATGTAGTGATCGGAAAGGTCCGTTGCAATGATTGCTGGGAATACATCTAGTTTTTTAATGGTAACATATATGTGATCAATGAGTGTTTAGGTGTTACTTTCCAAATCTACGCGCGAAGGTTGTTTGATTACATTTGTAAGTCCTTTCGAGGCCATCATCTCTATGTATTTCAAAACTAGTGAGTTTTTTTTTTCATCTTGTATATATAGAAAACACAATGTTTTCTTTGTCTTCTTTGATATTTTCATTAAATTCTTCAATGAATTTCGTAATACTTTGTTTTGGTGGCCTGTTCATTGCGTGTATGTATATTTTCTTACTATTATGGTTTATTTCGATGTGTATGCCCTCATAGTTTATTGTGTTTACTGATATTATATCGTATTTTATATGATTTTTAATAAATATTTCAACACATCCGCCTTTTCTTTCATTTCGATTTATGAATTTAGGTTCAAAGCCATCAATGTGATATTTCATTTTTCTGCTTTGATATGTTTATTTCGTTTAGTATTATGATATCGATATAACATAAGACATTATCAATTTCTGCTATGAAATTATCCCATGTTTTTGTTATCGATCTTATGTTAAAACTAACACAACAAAAATTCATATTTTTCAAAAAGTCTTTTTCGATGCTGGTAACACCTTGTATTATTCTAAAGTCGACATCAACTTCACTATGTTCTGCTTCCATTATTTTTTGTTTTTATATTATGTAATTCAAATTTGAGCATACAAAGAAACACAATAAACAAATATTTGTTTGTTAATCTCCTTCACAAATCAATTCTCTTACTAACCACTTCCGAAGAAGCCAATGAAGAAGAATAAATTGCCCGCTTGAGCTGCCACGAATTAAGTAAAAGACTTGACACTCCATCACCATGCCTCCCTAGCCAGAGTAGTTGCTTGCTATATATGTACCACCAACTGCTCGGAGGTAGAGTTAAGTGTTTTTTATTATTTCTCTTGGCTAACAGAGGGTCTTTCAAAAGTGTTTGCATATGTATTGGCTGGCATTGATCTTACAGCGATTTCAGCGCTCAATTTAAATGTGATAACGATTAAATTATTTAAATTATAATTTCTGAGGTTATGACTCAAGTCATTGCCTTTCTGGTTGAACATCGATGTACACATATATAACTTCTCTCCATTTATGTTTATTAAGGTTCTCCTGAATCGTTGGAATTTAGTTCCTGTAACATATCTGGCGTAGTGACGGTATTGATTTTATTTTCAAGATTACAATATTTCTTAGGCATAATTACTAACTGGTGACCAGATAGCAATGACAGTTTTTCCAATTGTTATGTTTAACCAGCTGTTAAAATATTAGTTATTGTTTGCAATTTCAGCATGCATCGTTTTACTTCGTCGTGAAGTCCATCGTCATCAAGGTTTCAGGGTGCATCATGCCAATTTGTCGCACTGTAGAAAAATTTGAGCGTGAGTACAGTACACTCTTTTGGATCTTAAGTCACCAACTTGGCAGAGATTAGTGCGAAATGATGAAAATATAGACGCCGTAGCAGCCAGTACCGAAGAATACCCGGAAATGTCGATGCAGAGTCGATCAGCGGAATTGGTCATCGCTAGAAAGTGGTTGTATTTGGGCCTACATACATATAAGATTGTGCTGATGCAAGAATTGGAGCAGAACGATCATAGACAACGCCGTGAATTCGCTTATTGGGCGCTGGAAATGTTGGCCAGAGATTCGGATTTTGGCCAAAAAATCGTCTTCTCGAACGATGCCTATTTTTAGCCCAGCGGTTATGTCAATAATTAAAATTACCATTATTTGAGCGACTAAAATCCACAAGTGTTCGACCAAGCATCAAGGAGTCCACAAAGATTGTCTGTTTGTTGCGGTTTATTGTATGGCATTTGTGTAACAAATGGAATCAAGTGCTATTGACAGTGGCATACGGGGAGTTTGATCTAAGTAAAAAAAAAGTAGTACAAGCTCTTCCAAGATGACCGAAAATCGTCGTATTACTATAAAAGAAGTAGTTGGAGATGTTTGAATATCGATCAGCTGATGTCATGTAATTTTTTCGGATGACTTTTTCATAAGACCTGTGTAAGCGAAGAGCTCAGGAGTTCTTGAATGACGTTAAGCATGATTTTTACTTGCACAAAAGGATCATAACTGTTCTCTTTTCCTGTAACTGTTCTCAAAAGTAAAGAGACCTATGAAAGGACAGAGATATGCAACGAGTGAAGAAATAAAAACGGCATCGATGGAATACTAATTTATTAAAATGATAGATATCCACATGTTCCCGGAATTTATGCAGACAATTTAAAATACAAGTTTATTCATCTAAATCTATATTGCCCCTTTAATGTAATACCCATCGACTGCAACACACTTACGCCAGCGCTTGATTTAATCCTCGAAACATTTTTTATATTCGGTTTTCGTTATGTCCAACAGTGCTTCTTGCGATTTTTCTATTACTTCCACTCGGCTGCTGAAACGCGTTCCCCGTAGTGGTTTTTTAATTCGATTTAACAGAAAGAAGTCACAGATAGACAAATCAGGTGAACTTGGTGGCTGTTGGCATTTTTAGTCAAAAAATTACGAGTACTGTGCATACTGTGCGACAGTGCGTTATCATGGTGCAAAAATCCACGAGTTTTCTGCCCACAATTCTGGTCTCTTTCGGCGAATTTCTTCATGCAAACGTCGAATCATGCCCAAATAACACTCTTTGTTTATTGTCTGGAATTCTGACAAAAATTTATGATGCGCTACACCGTTGTAATCCATGAAAACCATGAGCATTGCCTTCTTTTTTGACTGAAAACGACGAGATTTTTTTGGTCTCCGTTCATTTGTTGAACGCCATTTACTTGCCTAATGTCTGGATTGCATGTCGTACTCATAAACCCACGTCTCGTCTCCAGTAATGATCCTTTTGATGAATGTGGGATCGGATTCAGCCTCGGAAATCATCTCTTTTACGACGTCAACACGTCTTTTTTTGCATGAAATTGAGGTCTTTTGGCACCAACTTCGCTGCTACACGACGGAAACCCAAATCTTTAACCAAAATATCTTGGGCGGATCCATAGGCAATGTTCAAGTCCTCCGCTATCTCTTTGATGGTTAATTTGCGGTTATTGACCAACATTTCTTGTACTTCATCAATGTTTTCGTCGGTTTTCGATGTGGGTAGTCTGCCACTGAGTTCATCATCTTCGATTGACTCACGACTACATTTAAACCGCTCGTGCCACTGGTAAACGACCGTTTTCTTTAGAGAATTGTTGCTGAAACACTTTTCTAATAGATGTACCAACTTAACAAAAAAAAGCAGAACTCAAATCGGAACAATGGGAGCACCACACAGTGGTGCACCGGGAACTTTTTGATCAAGGTGGTGTTTCATTTCCTTTATAAGTAAGATTAAATTTAGTCCTGATTGGTTTCGTATCATATTTAGCTTCTTAACAAGTTTCACAAGTTTCGTTTTTGCAACGAAGTCTCTTTCGCCTCCCATCTTTTGTGAGTTTTGTTGATGTTGTTAAAATATGTTTTGCTTCCGTAGAAAAGTAGACTTTTGTCAAGACTCAAAAACCTGTGCAGACAGTTAACTGACCGACAAGAACCGGAGATGAGTACACTGAAGTCGTCGATTAAAAATCTTCAAACGCTAATAAAAGAGAATTGCAGAATTTCTGTAAGCTTGCATTGGAACAACAAGGTTCGGGCTGTAAACACCAGCAACCCGAAAATGTTCCCGCAAATAAATAAACTATTTTGAAGAAAAAATCAAAATGACCTTCAATGCCTCAAAATAGCCCGGACAACAGACAACGAACGAGTACTAACAATAGCAGGTATTGATCCAAATGATTCCGCTGATGATGACGACTTCCTTGTGATCGAATATCCACAGGAGAAGGTTGAGGCCATAGGGGCGACTTTCCAGGAACTATACAAGGCCACTAATACCATTGGCCCTAATTATGACCTGTACAGTCGCATCTTAGTGCACGACTTCGGCTTTCGAAATGAAGTAGAGAACTGGCGATCCGAGGGCTCTGGTTTCACCCAGCTCAACGATGAAAATATGACAAATAGTGGCATCGCCATAGAGGATGACCTACCCCCGTTCATTTCGAAGGAAGAACTCCATGAGATCTTCGACACAATCAGGAGTAAGAAATCAGTGGGGACTGATGGTATTCCGAATATCGTGCTACGACATCTTCCTCTTGAAGCGGTTTACATTTACACAACCCTGTTTAATAATGCAATGAATAATGCACATTATCCAGCGCATTGGAAAACGGCGGTGGTTCAAACTATCCCCAAAAAGGTAAAGGATATATCCAATCCAGCGACTCTCCGGTCGATAAGTCTCCTTCCGAATATCAGTAAGGTGTTTGAAAAAGTAATCAATAGAGCTCTGTCTAGGTGGGTTGAGGACAAACATATAGTTCCGGATAATCAATTCGGTTTTAAGGCGGGACATGATATCTCACATGCCGCGTCTAAACTGGTGTCCGATATCCAATGAAATAATGGCAAAAACCAATGTCCTGACTTGGAGAAGGCCTTCGACACCGTATGGTTAGAGTATCTTTTCTATAAGTTGACTAGACTGGGTTCAGAAAACCACTCTTGTACATTCTTTACAAAATGATCAGTTTCTGTACTTTGACAAAAATGTAGATTCTGCACTGGCCAGAGCTAAAGGCGCTTTTGCCCTTACAAAGAAACTGTTTTATAGCAGCCAACTTGATGCGAGGGTAAAAGTAATCTGCTACATAGCCCTTATCAGGCCCATGTTGGAATTTGGATGTCCCGTGTGGTTCAATGTACAAGCAAGCTAAATGGAAAAGATTAGGTTGTTTAATCTTGTACAGAACTTGAGCTTGTACAAAACATCAGAGTCGGAGTACAAAAATTTTTGTCAAAATGAGGTCCTTAACAACATGGCGAACCTAATACGAGTGGACAACTTCGTAATTAAACTAACTCGTAGACACATTGCAAGAGCAATGACCCCGACGAATAACCTGATATCTGGGGCTTACTACCCCAATTACCTTTACCACGAAAGTGTGGGCTATGACGGCTTCGTTCCGTCAGAAGCATTCCTCTACCTAGATTAGATAGGGTTGATCCAGGATAGATCAGCGGTCCCGTTAATCTTCCATGTCGCTCGAAAAGCTGGGGACAGGCGACTCAACTACAATAGAGACATCGCACACGGCAGTGTGGATCGTCTCAGGTTCAGTAGGGCGGTGGGAAACCGCGATAAGAGGGATGTCATTCGGCATCACCAGCATCTCTGGTGGTCAAATGATGGAGAAGATGGTTCGTCGTCGTTTCCGTCAATTACGGAACAGAGCTTACCAGTCTATTTGCACTGTAAATAGCGATGGCCAGCTTACATAGGCTTAGGAGCTTCATGTGCTTCATGAATCACCACTTCTTCCACAAAAAATAACTGTTTGGTGCAGTTTGCATGCCGGCGGCGTTATTGGGCCACATTTTTTCGTCGACGATAATGATCGTCACGTTACTGTGAATGGTCACCGTTATCGCGCCATGATCACCGATTATTTTTGGCCCGAATTAGAAGATATGGACTTGGACGACATGTGGTTTCAACAGGAAGGTGCCACAAGCCACACAGCACACGCTACAATCGATTTATTGAAGAGTAAGTATGGTGAGCGTGTCATCTCAACACATGGGCCGGTCGATTGGCCGCCTCGTTAGTGCGATTTAACGCCGCTTGACCATTTTCTGTGGGGTTTATGCCAACACGCCGATGACATTGGAAGAGTTCAGAGCCAACATTGAACGTGAAATAGCGGCTGTTTCGGCCGAAATGTGTGGCCGAGTCGTTGAAAATTGGGTCCAACGAATCGACCGCTCCAAACGTGCACGCGGTAGCCATATGAACGAAGTCGAGTTCCATTCATAAATGTTTTGTTTGTACTTCAACCCAATAATAAAGTTTTTGAAATATCTCAAATGGTTTGCATTTTATTTAAAAAAAAAGTCGCCAAGTCGTTATTAGAAAACCCTATACAATAGCTAAATTTCTTCCAAAAGGTAGCTTTTAATTCGTTGAAAAATAAACTGCAGATGCAGTGTTTTCTATACCACCTTGATTAAAGTGTTCCCGGTAGCGTCACCGTGTGGCGCTCCCATTCCTCCGATTTGAGTTTTGTTAAGTTGGTACGTCCGTTGTTGATATTCTCTCTAAAGCTTAGCATCATAGCTTGACATTTCTAAAAGTTACGTAGCCAAGAGTACATCTATATCTGTGTGTGTTGGCGATTTTTTACAATTTTAGAAATTCATTTAAATTTGCAACAACGAACTTGTATTAAAATTTGCGTTAATAACGGATCTAATATTGCGCGAACATTGGATATGTTGGAAAAGTGTTTCAGCAACAATTCTCTAAAGAAAACGGTCGTTTACCAGTGGCACGAGCGGTTTAAATGTAGTCGTGTGTCAATCGAAGATGATGAAAGCAGTGGCACACCATCGACGTCGAAAACCGACGAAAACATTGATGAAGTAAAAGCAATGTTGGTCAATAACCGCAAATTAACCATCAGAGAGATAGCGGAGGACTTGAACATTGCCTATGAATCCATCCAAGACATTTTGGTTAATGATTTGGGTTTCCGTCGTGTAGCAGCAAACGTGGTGCCAAAAGTCCTCAATTTCATGCAAAAAAGACACCGTATTGACGTCGCAAATCCTGAATCCAATCTCACATTCATCAAAAGGATCATTACTGGAGACCAGACGTGGTTTTGTAAGTACGACACGCAATCAGGCAAGTAAATGGCGTTCACCAAATGAGCCGAGACCAGAAAAAAACACGTCGTTTTCAGTCAGAAAAGAAGGTAATACTCCCGGTTTTCATGGATTACAACGATGTAATGCATCATGAATTTTTGCCAGAAGGCCAGACAGTAAACAATGAGGCGTTTGCGTGAAGCAATTCGCCGAAAGAGCCCAGAATTGTAAGCAAAAAACTCGTGGATTTTGCACTATGATAACGCGCCGTCGCAAAGTGCCATCGTAATTTTTGGACGAAAAATGCAAATAAGCCACCGAATTCACCTGATTTGGCTCCCTGTGACTTCTTTCTGTTCAATCGAGTTAAAAAAACCACTACGGGTAATGTGTAACAGCAGCTGAGAGGAAGTAATGGAAAAATCGCAGGAATAAACTTGTATTTTTAATTTTCTGAATAAATTCCGGGAACTTTGAACTTGATGAAGGTGGTATGTCTCCTTTTATGTGGATTTTTCGCAGGTTATGTATGAAGATTAAGAAAATTTGTGATCCCATCTCCTGTCCGACCAAAGTATTCTGCTAATTAACTCGTTGTCATCCAAGCCGAGAGTGGCCGTGGTGTAGTGGTGTATGCAAAAACTCCTCAAGCAGAGGATCGCGGGTTCGAATCCCGTACGAGGCAATTATCTGAAAAAGTCTTTTCATAGAATTTGAATGTAGTTATATGAAAATAACACTGATGTTTGAATGGTTGCTGACTGGGCTAAATGTAACGAACTAACAACGAGCACGTACTTAAGACCCACTGGTTGAGGATGCACTGACTCCAGTTTGACAACCACCTCTGCTAAAAATATCGAAACCTAATACACCTGAGTTTCAAACTACAACACCGTCCGCCCGCGCTCTTGAGAAAAGCCAGTAAAAAGGGTATTCATAACCGCTTTGTGAGCGCGCGGGATTATAAAAAAAAGCTGCGCTCCAGCAACCAGTTAGAAAACTCAAGTCTCTTTCCCAAATCATCGGGAAACAGTTCTTGCACAGTTCATTATAAATTTTGTGTCTGGAAACATTGAATTCTAAGCCTAAGCGTCTGATGCTTTCATTATTCTTTCACCAGCCGAAACTTTTCTTACTTTTGGAGCTCCCGCGTTAGGTCGTTTATTTGAAAGTGATCCTTTTAGCGAAGCCTTCAATACGTATTTTTAAATACTCCTTCACTTGGAAGTCATCGATTAGGATAAAGTTCTCTATTTTCACTTCCATTGTACAACCCATAATCGTAAACATTGTTTGCGTATTCTTGGTTTGTAAATGAAGATATTTCAAATAGCATTTCTACGTAACTGTAACCTTGGCATAAAAGAATAAACTGATGAATAATTTTTTTTTTCTAATCTCTTACACCATTTTTGTTTGTTAAATTTTCCAAATTGACTTTTATACCCCAAGCATAACTCTTTCTGGGAACTTTTGAGGAACATGAAATGAGGGTTTTAAAACTTTGCAATTAAAGAAAAAAAAATTATTCAAAAGTGACAAGAAAAATGGAACAGGCTTTTAAATTAGACATCTGAAGACTCGTACTAGATATCAATTTTTTTGAACGCAGATACAAGGACTAGTATTTCTTCTAAGTACAAAATTCCAAACGAAGTTTCTGTATTCACAGAGAAATTTTCGTTAATATGGATCAGATTACAAAAAAGTAAGCCTTTTAATCCCTTAATGTAGAAACATTTTTTTCCTAGAATATAGCCAAGAAACATTTCCCAAATTATCCTTATCCTTATTGACGTCGGGAAACTTAAGTAGAGAATGTTTAACAAGCGTTTCCTTCAATGTTTCGAAAGCTTGAATGTATTTTGGATTCTTGAGCTATTGAGTTTGAAATATATATACAATACTATACCCATGGGGTATGCTATTCCCTAAAAAAATTGGTATAATATCTTGTACTTCCTAAGAATCCTCTTGATTGGTTTACCATGGAGGGTAATGGGTACTTCTGAAATACTTTTACCTTATTGGGATTTGGTTTCATCCCTTCAGAAGTTAGAATAAAGCCTAAGTATTCTCTACAAAAAGAAAAAAACAACAACAGTGTAAGCGTATGACAACTTCTTTTTTTACGAATTGTTTTACAGAGCACCGCTGCCCATGAAGGTCCGAAACACACAGTTGGTATCTGAGGTCTGTATGACGATCTGTCACTTGGGTTTCGAAGGAGAAAAAAATAAAAAGAAATTATCTGGGAGAAATTTGCAATGACAGCAAATCGTTTGCTGAACAAAGTGAATGTTAAGCTGGTTTGGCTTCAGACGGAAAGATATTTCTAAATAACCTCTAATGGTACAATAAATAAATAAGCTGGTAAATGTTATCCACCATGTACTTTTTAAATAGAAGTGCAAAACCGTATGGGGCACATAAAACGCAAAAGGGATACCGCACAACATCCCGTTGGAAAGAATAGACTATATTTTGTTTGTGATTTTATGAAATGACGCTTTATTTGCGAAGGTTTGGCAAAACAATGTATTGTAAAAGCCGGTAGGCGGCAACAACAAAACGGCATTTTATACGGTGCCGTATACATCTACCATTAGGTAGATTGGACCACAAGTTGGGGACCTGATACCGAATAAGCAAATTAAAAAGAATTCACTCGAGATAATGCGATCACGAGACGAGAACCGGAAAAGGCTATGCCTTTTGTCAAGAATTAATTGAATGAGTGGCGCACAACTAGGGGTCCATTCTTTACAATAACTTTTTTTTGTTACAATTTTTATCATTTTTCTTTATTTAAGGTGGGTGACTCTGTCACCGAATAGAGCGTCTGTGACGTTCCGCCTGGCTCTGTGGTTTAAGGTATTTATTAAACGCAGAGGGTATAGACGTACAGCACTGGGCTTAAAGTGACCGTCCGTCAACTCCACCGAGACTCCTGTCTCTGTTTTCTTGCAGACCTATAGTTTGTCCCCTCCGACAAGCATAAAAGCAAAAAGATGTGTGTTCAAAAGTGTTCAAAAACCTACCAATTCTTCCCACTAATATGCTTTTCCAAGGAGACAACGGACATAAACTGAAGGATTGGGGCCAATCAACGGATCTGGCAGGAGAGTTAGGGGTGAAACCGAGATGAATTGTAAGGCTAAGGAGACTACCTGATATGACAGACAACGCAACACAAGGGACAAAAGCCGAGAACTTCATCAAAGGCTCTTGTATACAGCTATGTTGGACGCTGGTCTAGCGCCTTTCTGCTTTTTTAACTGACTATATGTCCTATCTGTTGTTGTTGATCCTTCAAGATACCAGACAGGTGCACCAAAAGCTGTCCGCCACCCTTCTAGGATTTTGAAGAACCAATGGAAAAAAAATTGGATAGGTGAAAACTAAAAGAAAAGCGGAAAGAGAAGGACTTGTTGTCCGCAGCATTTTACTTTCAAAAAAATTTTTTTTTATGTAATTACATTATATAACTTTTAATATTTAATATAAAAAAATCTTTATAATAATATTCAGCAAGTTGTGTTTTTGTTAAGAAAATAATAAGAAAAAATGGAAGAACTAATCCAAAAAATGTCTAGTTTCAGCGCTAGAACTAAGATCTCCGCTATGTTCAAGAAATACCATTCTTCACCAGGGGGGTTTCTAGGATTCCTGTGGAGCCCTAAAGTAAGTGTGTTTTTCAAAAAAAATCAAAAATCGTAATAGGAAATACCGGATTTTAAATCCACTATGTCTACTTTATATGGCCTCCTGTTGTCAGGAGAGGATACTAGGTCGGGTGAAAAGTAACCTCCTTGGGAATGAAAAATTTTTTATTTTTTTTTGTTTTTTTTATTTTATTCTATATAGTCCCCTTATAGTTTGATACACTTATTCCAGCGTTTTTCCAACTTCCAACAAAGTAACTTTCGAAGGTCTGCAAAATACTTCTCCTTGACGTCGTTGATTTCCTCGCGTAAGCTGAATTTTTTATTGATGAGCCATCTTTTGAGGTTTGGGAAGGGATAATAGTCCGAGGGAGCTAAGTCGGGTGAATAAGGTGGATGCGACAGCAATTGGAACATGTGCGACAGTGCATTGTCCTGCAAAAACAAATTTTTTTTTCACTTCATGCGAGGCCGTTTTGCAGCGATTTCGGCCTTCAATCGCTCCAATAATGCGCAGTAATACTCGCTGTTGATGGTTTTTCCTTTTTCGAGGTAGTCCACGAAGAGTATGCCATGACAATCCTAGAAAACCGATGCAATAACCTTTCCGACCGATCGAGCCTCGATCGGCCGCTTCGGAGCACTCGTGCCGGCTTCAGTCCATTGCCGGGCACTCATTCTGTTCTTTGGTGGTTAATAGTGTATCTAAGTTTCATCAACAGTTACCAATCGACGCCAAAAGTCCGCCAGATTCCGCATAAGCAAGTCCAAACACGCTTTCGAAGTGCTCTCGCGTTCGTGTTTTTGGTCAGGAGAGGGTATGCGCGGCACCCAGGCAGGATAACTTTTTCATATGCAGAATATTGCCCAAAATATGGCGTGTGCGCTCAGTACTAATCTTTGTGGTATGCGGTCAGCCAACAACATTTCATGTATTTTTTTGACATTGTCCTCTGTAACCGCATCGGAGAACCTGCCGCTGCGGACTTGATCGGTAGTGAAGTTGCGGCCAACACGAAACTCTCGAAACCAATATTTGATGGTGTAATCTGACGGAGCATTAGCCCATAACATTTATCCAACTTTTCCTTTGTTTCCTCCGCCGTTTTGCCTCTCAAAAAATAATGTTTTATGAGAGAACGAAAATCGTTTTCGTCCATACTCAACATGATGCCAAACACGTCAAAAACAATCAGCTGTCAAAACAAAACTAAAAACAGTATCGCACTGAAATTTGGCAGGTCCGCCTTAATATGAACGGACTTCAAGGCACCATAACCACCAGTAGCAGCGCATTCTGGCGGTCAAGGCGGTTACTTTTCACTCCACCTAGTACATGTTTATATGCCAACTGAGTCAACTGTAAACCTTCGATATCCCAAACGAGTATTTCTATTCATACCGCCACTGTATTTTTTATTATAAAGGAATCACCTGGCTCGTATTTTGTTGATGTTTTGTGACGAATGTTATAATAGTCCTTGTTTCTCATCTGCGAACTCTATTTGTTCTGAAGCGCCTGATTTCTAGCATATTCTAAGCTAGCTCGTTCTTCTTTTAACTTATTGTCAATGAACTCTTTCAGTCTATTTGAAAATTTTCCTTTTAGCTAAACACCAAAAAGCGATATTCTTTATTGCAAACTCAATTTTCATCAAATTTCTATCCCAAACATTGGTTGTATTTAAATCACACTCTTTAGCAAGCACTGGAACGAACATCCGATTTAAACGTTTAACCTATTCATTTGATTGCGGTAATTGCGTTGCGATTTTGATGTGTTTGATATTATTCTCTTCCATAAAGTCAAAAAATTCTTTTCCACGATCAGAATTAACACGTTTTGGTCCAGAATAATTTTCGAAGAATGAAGTTTGTTCTTTGGGTTGTTCCTGTCGAATAAAGTTTAATAGATTTAGTAAACGGATCGAAAGGGAAGAATTCCTTTGGGAGTCGAATGCAAAGTTGCTTCCATTTTGTCAGAATGTGGCTAAAAATATAAACATTTAAAATAACAACAATCAATTACAACAAGACAAGTGCGGATAACATTTAGCATTCATTCACCTTTTCATGCTCAACGACAATTCTAAAGCTCATCCGGATATACGAGGACTCAACGATTTTTTCTTTAAAATTAAAATCAAAACCTAACAATCAGCTACTATCTTGAAAAGCATTCGAACTTAATAGATTCTAAATCTTCTAAGAGCATAAAGAGCTTATGCTATTGAAAAGATCTCAAGCTTATAGCTGTGGTGCTTACTGTAATTCAGATGATCTCTTTAAAAAATAAAAAATAAGATAGAACTTCCCATCTATCTAGCTTTGCATTAACAAAGCTCCGAATCCAATCGAACTTGCATCTCAATGCAATTCTGTGAGACTATTAGAACTATATACTACCTTGATTCCCGGAATTTATTCAGAAAATTAAAAATACTAGTTTATTCATTTAAATCTATTGTCTCCTTCCCCATCGGTTGCAACACACTTATGCCAGCGCTTGATCCAATCCTCGAAACATTTTTAATATTTGGTTTTCGGTTTGTCGATCAGTGCTTCCTGCGATTTTTCCATTACTTCCTCTCGACTGCTAAAACGCGTTACCCGTACTGGTGTTTTAGCTCGATTGAACAGAAAGAAGTCAAAAGGAGTCAAATCAGGTGAACTCGGTGGCTGTTGGATGGTATTTGTTGCATTTTTCGTCAAAAAATTACGAATAATGGTGGCACTGTGCAACGGTGCGTTATCATGGTGCCCACATTTCTGGTCTCTTTCGGCGAATTACTTCATGCAAACATCTCATAATGCCCAAATACTCGTAATGCTCTTTGTTTACTGCCTGGTAAACAGACCTTTGGCCTTCTTTCAAAAATCCATGATGCACTACACCGTTGTAATCTATGAAAACCGAGAGTATTACCTTATTTTTTGACTGAAAACGACGTGGTTTTTTTTTGGTCTCGGCCCATTTGGTGAACGTCATTGACTTGCCTGATGTCTAGATTGCGCGTCGTACTCATAAACCCACGACTTGTCTCCAGTAATGATCCTTGTGATGAATGTGGGATCGGATTCAGCCTCGCAAATCATAGCTTTTGCGACGTCAACACGGTTTTTTTTTTTTTTTGTATTAAATTAAGGTCTTTTCTCACCAACTTTGCTGCTACACGACGGAAACCCAAATCATTAACCAAAATGTCTTGGACAGATCCATAGGCAATGTTCAAGTCCTCCACTATCTTTCTGACGATATCATCAATTATTTCGTCGGTTTTCGATGTCGATGGTCTGCCACTGCGTTCATCATCTTCGATTGACTCACGACCACTTTTGAACCACTTCGAAACGACCATTTTTTTTTAGACAATCGTTGCCGAAAGACTTTTCCAACATTTCCAAAATTCGCTCACCATTAAATCTGTTCTTTACGCAAAATTTAATACAAGTTCATTGTTGCAAATTTAAATCGATTTCTAAAATTGTAAAAAATCGCTAACACACACAGATATAGATGTACTCTTGGCTACGTAACTTTTGCAAAAGTAAAGCTATGACGCTAAGATTTAGAGTGAATGTCAACAACAGATGTGCCAATTTAACAAAGCTCAAATCGAAGCAATGGGAGAGCCACACGGTAACGACACCGGGAACATTTTGTACAAGTTGATATAGACCGTTTGGTGTAACAAATGGAGTCTTATGAATATCGTCATTGTGTACCTTTACTTGGTGATATGCCTTGACTATATCAAGGATAGAAAAGTATTGTGATCTACATAACTTATCTAAGATTGCCAAATCTAGAATTTGCATTCCACCAGCCGGGTGCAATAATCCAACTACCGCAAAATGCACTTCAAAAGTCATATATAGGGTTTTCTAATAACGACTTGACAATTTTTTTTTAAATAAAAAGCAAACCATTTGAGATATTGCAAAAACTTTATTACTGGATTGAAGTACAATCAAAACATTTATGAATGGAACTCGACTTCGTTCATATGGCCACCGCAGACACGTTTACAGCAGTCGATTCGTTGGACCCAATTTTCAACGACTCGGCCACACATCTCGGTCGAAACGGCCGCTATTTCGCGTTCAATGTTGGCTCTGAGCTCTTCCAACGTCGTCGGCTTAACGTAGCCCCACAGAAAATAGTCAAGCGGAGTTAAATCGCACGAACGAGGCGGCCAATCGACTGACCCATGTCTTGATACTTGATATGATACTTACTCTTCAATAAATTGATTGTAGCGTGAGGCTGTGTGGCTTGTGGCACCATCCTGTTGAAACCACATGTCGTCCAAGTCCATATCTTCCAATTCGGGCCAAAAATAATCAGAGATCGTGGCCCGATAACGCTGACCATTCACAGTAACGTAACAATCGTAATCGTCGACGAAAAAATATGGCCCAATAACGTCGCTGGCATGCAAACCGCACCAAACAGTTCTTTTTTGTGGATGAAGTGGTGATTCATGAAGCACATGTGGGTTTTCACCCGACCAATAACGCATATTTTGCTTATTGACGAACCTATTGAGCCAAAAATGAGCTTCGTCACTGAAGATGATTTTGCGATGAAATTCATCTTCTTAGCGTATCTTCTCCAGAACCCAATCGAACATAGTTCGTTAGTGTACTTTAGCATGATGAAAATGTTGAGTGTACTGAATAAATTGACAGTGACAGTTTGATGATTAGTGAAAGAGTACGTTAAAGTTGTCAAGCCTCTATTGGAAAGCCCTATACTTGCTGCACAATTCCGAGAAGTCTATGTCAGCACTTGAAATGCTCCCTACATTGCATCTATAACATTATTTCTCCGAAACACTAAATATTGTACAATAACTTGTCACATTGACGGTAATTATTGATATTTTTAAATAAGATTTTAATTTTAGTTCAAATTGGCACAACAAAGTGAGCAACAGTCCCAAGGATAAATAAAATTGTTATTTTTCCAACTTCGCCGCCGATGAAAACCTAACTTTTAAATTTGGCAACAGATATTTATCAGTCAACGTAATTTCATTTAGTTCTCGGTAATCAACACAAAATCTAAATATGGTTTTCTATGCGGTGTCGGGTGTCTTAGGTATGACTACGATTGAATAGGTATAACAGCTATTTAATTTGCGAATAATACCTTGTTCTTCCATATCGTTAATTCGGGCTCTAAACTCTTCCTCGTGTTTTGGAGGGAGTCTGTAGATTTTGGCATTTATTGATCCCCTTTCTTGCTACAAACTTTTTGCAATAAACCCCGAATTTATTTTTCTTCATAAGGTTTAACGTGTTCTACTTGGATGTTAATACAATATTTCTATTGAATTTAAAACATTCGAAAGTTGGGTCAACATTAAATAGGTACAATTGCAACTATGGTTTTATTAATATTAATATTTTCCGTTTTTGTATATTTATTGCTTTTATCATATTCCTTATTACATCCATGCCTAGTAGAAGACTACCTAAAGATCTCCTAAAGATTTACCATATGCTTCGATAAATACATTGGATTCATACCGGATTTCCTGCGGTAGTGGGACTTGTAAACTTTCGTCTTTTCGGCAGTTTTCTTTTTATTACAGTCTAAAAGTTTACAGTTACTTCATTTAAAACTTTAAATCTACTGCAATCAATTTTACTACATTGTTTGGCAATTGGCATAGTAGACCTTGGGTCTATTAGGCATATGCGTTTCCTGTTTCCTACATAAAACGATATTTGTGGTATTGTGCCCTGCGAACTTATATTCAGAAAACCCAGTGCCTTCATTAAATGGATTTCCTGTTCAGTAATAATATTTTCTTCCATATGATTTTGGTGTTCTTGTGTATTTGCATGGGCTTTATTGTTTATGTCCGTTGGTTCACAATTTTGTCTATTATAACGTGTTTGTCGCGAAGACGTAAACTCTTCCCTATTTTGTTCAGAATTATTTTTTATTTGTTGCTTTGTCTAGAGTTCTCGTTAATTTTTTCTAACATTGGTGGTGCACTTGCATAACTTACATTCTTGTAGATGAGTGTTTTTGTAATTTTTCTTTTACTTGTACTTGTACTTATTTCTACATACTTACTATATGTATGAGTACAAGATGGATTAAGTTTTGAGAACTGTATTCCTTTCTGTATTCCCTAGTAGGTTTTCTGTCGATAGTTCCTTAAATTTATTTAATATAAGACTCTATACTAAAGCCTTTAGAGATTGCTTATTATCTTCATACATTATTATTGTATGAATACCTGTTATACAAGGAATACCTGTTATTAATCACCCTAGCGAAATATAGTATAATTTTTGCAAATGGCATCGTACGTCTATCATATTTGACATATATGAACTAGAAAGCTGTACTATACAAACATATAAGCAATGGAGCGCTACTCCGCAAGAGCGTGGAATAATTGTGTCGATGTTTTTGACCAATAATCGGTCGGTGGTGTTAGCGAAGTGTCGTGCCAACTGGGCAAATATTCCGGCGCTTAGCTAATCGACTCGAACAGAGTCGAACCACAGGAGAACATCCAGGAATTGGCCGTAACCGGACTGATCGTTCGGCCGAGAATATCGCTGGCCACGCAAATGGGCATTACCATACAGACCCTACAGCGAATTTTAGTGAAAGACATACACATGTTCCCGTACAGTTAATGCCTTCTGACCGTCAGTCGTGTGTGAATTACTGTAAAGCCATCCTCAAGCAACAACAACGACGAAGATGATTTTGTGTCGAATTGGTGGTTATGTCAATAAGCAAAATTATCATTTCTGGGGAACTGAAATGAAATGAAATGAAATGAACTATGCGTGCGATACACGAAGAGTCAATACATATCAAAACACTCAAAACCACTGTATGGTGTGGCGTTCATGCGGCGTTATGTTATTGGCGAACGCTATAGGATCATGATAAACGACTTCTTACTGCCGGAATTGGATGACCTGGGCTTGGTGAACATGTGGTTTCAAGGTGACGGTGCAACCGCATACACAGTATGACCCACAATGGGTATTGTGAAGGAAGCGTTTCTTGGTCGCGTGATCTCCCGTTTTAGCTATATTAACCATCCCAGCCGATTTAACCATCCCAGACTTCTTTCTTTGGGGCTTATTGAAGTCGAGGGTTTATGCCAACAAACTTCAGGCAATCGCATCCCTTAAGGAGAATATTCGACAGGAATGCGAACAGTTATCACCGGAAATCTTGTGGAAAGTCATGGAAAATGCGATAAAACAGCCACAAGTGTGTATTAACACTGACGACAGCCACTTGGCGGATATCATCTCTTCCACTTAGCAGAAACATTTGTAGAGGTCCTCATAAAGATTTTTATCATTCAAAATCATTTTGTTTTTATTTAGTAAAAAAGTTATTCTAAACGAAATTGGATGATTAATTTTGTGCCACCTTGTATATTCTATTTCATTGTTTATATCGAATAAAATTTGCACTGGGCAATTGCGGTCCATGTAGCTGATCTTCTATCCTGCGGTGTTAGGGCCATATACTTTTCGACCATATTTATGAATTGTACTGGCTCATCTCATATTACAGCAAATTCTTTTAGGTAGGTTATTTCTTTCCTGTCTTATGAAAGGTCTTTCAAAAGTTATTGCATATGCAAACCGAACAGTACAAGTTTATTAGCTGGCATTGACCTTATAGCGATTTCAGCATTTCTTTTCTTCGCTCAATAAAATATGCTGCCGTGTTTTTTTTTTATAATTAGGGCGCGCTCAAGGGATTTGAGTATCCTAAAAATGTTTTTTTTTTCACAGCGCGGACAAAGAAAAATCAGTCAGGTCGAAAAGAGAAATACCGATGTACGTTAATCTTAAATGTTTGCAAGTTATAATGAATAGGAAATAGAGAGCTCGGTATTCCATAAGCGAGTTGTACGGCTTAGGAATGAATCACTACATTTCAGAGTACGTCCGGAAGGTACGAGTATACTGATGAGCAGTCATAGCCAGACGTGTGATAGGCTTAAAAGTTTTAAGGGGTGTTTTCTGGCGATTTCTATGGAGCACTGGTAATGAAAATAGCGGTAAAACAAAAGAAGACAGGAGACGTTACGTCGTGTTCGTTGGTGTCAATTGACTGACTGATATAAGTAACACGTATGAATTTTTCCGCACGGTTTTGTATCCTATCTAGCAGGTGCAGAGATGTTTGAGGAGAATCTGAACAGAAGTGAGCATTGTACCCCAAAGAAGGTACCTACATTGGGTCTGTACGATGAGAGAGAAGATTCGCTTTTTTTTAGGGAAGGGTTCACAAATACTGCTTTCCATCTGCTCGGAAAGAGAAGTTTACGCAGTGTTTTTGCCAGCGAGGAGGAACACATTTTCAAAAGAAGGGGAAATATACCATCTGGATCAGAAGATTTGTGTAAATTGAGATCCGTAAGTATTTTTGCTTCTATGCGAGTGCAAAAGTCACTTCGTCCCATTGAAAATTCGACGCACTCAAGTGTAGGCGGGGATATTGCACAAACTGGAAGTGTTAAACTAGCCGCAAAATGTGCAGCAAGAAAATTAGAATTGTTCAAATAGCTGACAGCTGGAATGTCATTGTAAATGACTTTCGACTTTTGACGAATAACCAACAATTTTATATAAAATTGGGGCATTGTAGTATTTTTTGCCTTAGTTTTTGGTTGTATTGGAATTTTAAATGCTCAAGAAAGATGGTGCAGTCATTCCTGGCTCATTAGAATTTTTTTTGGGTTTTCTCAGTGCGGTTGGTCTTATAGGACCGAAAAAAACATTTCTTTAACCCTGTCAGCCTCTTTACTCGAGTCGTACCATGTCTTTCCTTTTGGTTTGATACTCTTCATCCGATGTGAGATAAAGGATCTCATTCCAAAGAGAATAGTTTCTGTGATCATATTAGCATCTGCATCCACGTCGTTATCGAGGAAACATAACGACCAGTTAAAATTCCTAGAAAAGGTGTTGAGTCCGCTCGTATGGCTCGTGGCTTTCTCGTATTGCCATACAGTTCTTCTAGGAATCCTTTCTCTAATTGTGTGGTTTATGTACAACAAGATACGCAGCGAAGATCTCAACACACCGTCCTTCGGATGTTGTCTGTCCAGAATGTCGAAACCACCCAGAGTTTTTTACTCGTATATTGGAATCACCCCTAATAACGATTTCAATATGAGAATACAGGGATACAAGTCTTCGAATGGAGTCATACAGCGCATCGAACTCGTTAAAGGTCAAATTGCTGTCCATAATTGCTATAAATAAAGCAGTAGTGGATAATTTGCTTAAGGAGATATTACTTAAACTATAATTTCTGAGGTAATGACTTAGGTTATTGCCTTTCCGGTTAAATATCGCCGTACAGATATTCAACTTGCGCGTCACTTTAGGTGGATTCCCCCTCTGATGAACTTTCCTTCGATGACAACGCTTTCTCGGAGCACTTCTCAAAAGCACTTTTTGATATTGTCTTGAGCTCTTCCAGCGATGTGGTTCTTATTTCCTCAATTGTTGCAAATCTCCACCCTTTTTAGGTTTCTTCAGTTTTGGGAACAGCAAAAAGTCGCATGGGGTCAAATCCAGTGAATTTGGGGGCAACGATGATTGAGCAGGTGCATTATCGTAATGCAAAAGCCGTAATTTGTTTTTCCACACTTACGTACGTTTTTTTCGCATTGCTTCTCGCAAACGGTGCATAGCTTCAAGGTAATATTGCTAATTGACCATACAACTTTGAGGTGAAAACTCCTGATGCACAACACCACGGTAATCGAAAAAAACAGTGATAAAAACTTTGACATATGATCGAACTTGGCATACCTTCTTCAATCTTGACTATACTCGGAACTTCCATTGGGACGATTGGCTTAAGTATCGAACCATAAGTCCAGATCATCATTGTCGTCATTCAAGAGCTCCTGAGCGATGATCATGCCATGGTTTTTCTGATCAAAATTAAGAAGTTTCGGAACAAACTTCGCTGACAAACGTCTCATGCCCAAAACATCCGAATTAATTGTATGACACTTGCCGACCTATATTCCAACATCCTCAGCAACTTCTCTTATGGTAATTCGGCAATTTTCCAAAACAATTTTGTTCACAGCTTTGGCGTTATCATCTTCTGTTGATGTGCTCGGGTTTCCAGAGCGAGATTCGTCACTGTCATCTTCTCGGTTATATTGAAAGAGGTTTTACCACTTGTAAACATGTTTGCTACTTAGAGCAGACTCACCGTATGTTACTGTTAACATTTCATGTATTTAAGAACACTTGATTCCATTTTTTATACAAAATCTGATGCAAATTTGCTCCACATTTATAATAATTAGAAATCACCGAGCACACTATACCATGTTTAATCGTTCTATCTGTCAAAAACAAAACAAGTGTGCGATTTACTTGAAACTTTGAACATATGTTCGGGACACATTACTTTTTGAAGACATCTCGTATACAATGATTCAATCTTGTCTTCCAATCTCTGTTGATGCAAACAGGTACTTAACACAATCGAAATACTATTCCCTTGATACAAGCAAGTACCTTTTTACCCTTTTTTTTGAAAACCATGCTTTTGTGCCATAGAAGAGGACTGCGAGCATCAATGTCGAATAGAACATTATTTCTGTTATCTGAGAGAAAGCCTTGTGCAATTGTCTTCGGAGCCCTAAAAAAACCATGGTTGGCAAGAATTTCTTTTTGAATGATCTTCAATAGGTGTCGTCGTTTATATTATTTTAAATTTGCTGTGAAGCAGCTAGTATATCTGTCTATGACATGTTTTACGAGTTGTTAATATTGTTTGGTTGTGTTAAGTTTTGGTGGATCCTCTTCATTAAATCATTTTGAACCACCTTGAACGCCTCAACAACTAGCTCGTCAGTACTAGAAGCCTCGTTGGACTTAAGTTTGGATATGGCTAGTGTCACTTTGTGGCAGATTTGCTCAAGTTGAATTAAACATTCTGCTTGACAGCGAAATTGTGATAGTCGACATCGTTTAACATCCTGCAGAAATGGTTGCCCTTATCCTCAGCTCGGTGTGCAATAGCTTTGGATTACCTTATATGTCCCTGCAGGATTTGTTTATCGCCATTCGTTTTTCCTGCGATATCTCTTTAATATCTCTGGCTTTTTTCGATCTTGCGCTTCTCGTGCTCTTTATTATTTCTGCTTAAAGGACGCTCGTCTTTCTCTTTTTTCTTTGAGCCGTCCTAGGCTTCATTGTCCATGTATCTTGTACGGGTTCACCTGTACTAGTTAGTATTCAGTAACACACCGCTGGCTCCGAAGTGGTGATCGGGAGTAACCTATCACGTCAGAGGTGTTATCTCTGATTGCTTGCTTTTAGCTTTGCTACTGGATTTCGGAACAAGATTCTGGCGACGCAGGTCATAGAGTGAAATCAACACAACGGCTTTGGCAGTTTCTTAAAAATACACGCTTCCGATGTTGAAATATCTCAAAGTATTTCCTTTCTTTAGCGTATCTCGACTGCAACAAAGTAGTCGCCCAAGTCAATGTTTGACCCTTAAAAGCGTTTGGACATCCATAATACTTGATGCGGGGCTTACGTTGAGCATAATGTGTATCTCCTTTTAAATGTTAAGATATGATATATGGTGATGTCGTGTAGGCTTTATTTACTGAATAAACTACCAGAGATGTCCTTCTTTTTAAGCTTTACATTAAAATCGCTTAGGGAGGTCCATACATATTGGCGAATTTAATGTTTATCCGAAAGTGAAAACTTCTTCAGTAAGTTGAAAATAATTTTTCGGGTTCTTTATGCCGTGTCCACTGAAGAATTTTATTTCATTATAAAACATTGATCCTGCTTATCCTAATGTATGGCGTCTGTTTCTGGGGGTTTACCAGGCGAAACTTAGCAATTACTTAACTATATGTAAGCAAAGTAATCTTCATCGAATATTTTCTTTTCCGATGAAAAATTTTCTGATTTATACTATAATTTGAATATAACCTAAAAGAAAACAGTCGACTATATCGATCCTACGGACTCAGTCATATTAGAAAAATGGACAAAGTAAATTTTATTTTCTTTTTTTTGGCGGATTTCAGATTGTTTGTCATACGTTAGTTTTTTAACTTGAGACATCGAAATTACTCGAAAAATTCGCGATATCGCGAAAAATGTTTCAGACAAAAGTCACAAGGTTCTGAAAAGGACATAAGTTGGTGACCACGAGTTTGACTTTGAGACCCATTTTTAAGGTCAAACGAAGGTCACTTTTCATTTTTCAAATGATATTTCCTGATTTTCATTGCTCAGTCGTAATCGAAATCGGTTTCCAACACTGTTAGGGTGTTAGAAAGCCGAGATTTGGTTTGAGGAAGTCATTATTGCCTCTAATGAAGTTAAAACTCAAAGAAATTTCAGATAGAGACAAATTGTCCTAAACTTAACTAAGAGTGTATGATGTGCACTCTGCCCTTTTTTCTACTTGAACGGAACTGTACTTCATTTAGAAGTTCGATATTTGTTTTGAGGAACTGATTATTATTAGAAACGTTTTCCAGATTAATAATGCAGGCTATTTCAATTCAAGATAATATTGAAATGATATTGATTTATGGAGAAAGTGGAAGGAACATCGCTGTTGCTGTTGCTCTTTACGCCCAACGTTTCCAAGACCAGATACGATCGGGCGCTTCCTTTTATCGGGTCATCCAACAATTCACATGTGAAGGAAGTGTGCAACCAAAGAAAAGGAATCGGTCAGATAGGGTGGCTGTTGAGGACAATGAAATAGCAGTGTTAGCTGCCGTTGCACACGATCCTCACATTAGCACTCGCCAAATAAGTCGTGAATCAGGAATTTCTCAAACGACTGTCTGTAAGATATTACATCGGCATAAATACCATCCTTATCATGTTTCAATGCATCAAGAACTTTCTAGTGAGGATTGTCGCAACCGGGTTTCCTTTTGTCAATGGGCACTTCAGCAAATTAAACGAGACCCCCTTCTCTTTGCCAAGGTGTTATTCTCCGATGAGTCGACTTTCACCAAACACGGTACGGTCAATCGACATAATATGCATTTTTGGGCTACCGAAAACCCTTTTTGATTGCGACAAGTTGAACGCCAGCAGCCTTGGAATGTGAATGTTTGGACGGGAATTATTGGGAATAAATTAATAGGTCTTTATTTTATTGAAGGCAACTTGAATGGCGAAAAGTATACAAATTTTTTGCGGGACCATCTTCCAGTATTACTAGAAGAACTGTCATTGGAGTTGCGACAAACAATGTGGTTTCAACATGATGGTTGTCCAGCCCATTATTCCCAAATAGCCCGGGGCGTATTAAACAATGTTTACCACCAACGATGGATCTGACGAGGGGGTCCGAGGCAATTGCCTGCTAGATCACCTGATCTTACGTAACTTAATTACTTCTTGTGGGGCTACTTAAAAAGTGAGGTTTACAGAAAAAAACCAACAACACGTGAGGACATGAAAAGACGAATAACTGAAGCTTGCCGGAAAATTACGCCAGAAATACTTCTCAGTTCTGTTCTATTGAAGTGAATGGTCACATTTTCGAGCATTTTTTGAAATAGTCTTGCGAAATAAACGTCGAAATAGGAAGAATTCAATGATTCAACAGTGTGAGGCAAGGGGACCCACTCTAACTAATCACCCCGAAGGAAACAAAATACTGCTACGTTCACGTCAATGCTTCTGGTTTATGCTAAACGCAGTATGTAAAAACAAATGACAAGCCTACGAGCAATATGACTGAGCAATGAAAATCAGGAATTATCATTTGAAAAATCAAAAGTGCCCTTGGTTTAACCTTGAAAATGGGTCTCAAAGTCAAACTCGTGGTCACCATCTTATGTCCCCTTCAGAGCCTTGTGACCTTTGTCTGAAACATTTTTCGCGATATCGAGTATTTTTCGAGTAATTTGGATGTCTCAAGTTAAAAAACTCACCCTGTATAAGCTACCCAAGTTATAACACATGGGCTGAAAAGTCCGTGCCGTTTCTAAGAGAGGGCACCATTTGAATTAAGTTCATTAATCCATTTTCAGTTAGTACCAACCTTCAAAAGATAAGTGTATAAATTTGACACCTGTCGGACGATTAGCTCTCGAGATATAGTATTGTGAGTGAAGCAACTTTTGTTATTGTGAAAAAAAAAATGGATTCAAAGCAATTTCGTGTGTTGATTTATAATTGCTTTTTGATGAGAGAAAATACAGCCAATGCAAAGAAATGGCTTGATAAGTGTTACTGGACTGAACCATTCGCAAGTGGATTGAAAAATTTAAAAGTGGTCATACAAGCACCGAAGATGATGCATGCAGTGGACGTTCAAAAGAGGCTGTTTCAGATGAAAACATCAAAAAAGTCCACAAAATGATTACGAATGACCGTAAAGTGAAGTTGATCGAGATAGCTGAGGTTCTGACGATATCAAAAGAGCGTGTTGGATATATCGTACAGGAATATTTGAACATGCGAAAGCTCTGTTCAAAGTAGGTGCCGCGTTTGCTCACCGTCAACCAAAAACAACAACGTGCTGATGATTCAGAGAAGTGTTTAAAGCTGTTCAACCGCAATAAGGGTGAATTTTTGGGTCGGTATGTGACAAGTTTATGGCATTAGTATTTTGGGATACACATGGAATAATTTTCATCGACTATCTCCAAAAGGGACAGACTATGAACAGCGACTATTACTATTACGAAGGACGAATTCGCAGAAAAACGGCCGCATTTGAAGGAAAAGAAAGTGCTGTTTCATCAAGACAATGCACCGTGTCACAAGTCGATGAAAATGATGCCGAAATTGAATGAATTCTGCTACGAATTGCTTCCCCTCCTACCGTATTCACCAGATTTGGCCCCCAGCGACTATTCCCTGTTCGCAGACCTCAAAAGAATGCTTGCTGGAAAGAGATTTAAGACCGATGAAGAAGTAATCGCCGAAACAGAGGCCTATTTTGATGCTAAACCGAAATCGTACCACAAAACTGGTATTGAAAGATTGAAAAATCGTTTCAATCAGTGTATCGCCCTCGAAGGCAACTATTTTGTTAAATAAAGTTGAATTTTGCGAAAATTTTGTGTTTTACTATAAAACAGCACTGACTTTTCAGCCCATGTGTTATGTATATGTAGCTTTTGAACTATCATGAAACCTTCGCAAAATGCAAATATTTAAGATTAAATGTTGTTCTGTAAGATTATGGACTCCTTGGGATTGCTTAATCCCTTAATATTGTCTGGCGCTTCGTTACAAGAGGTCTATACCGTAATACATTCGAAGAAAAGAAACACCATTCTGAAATGATATGACAAATTCAACTTGCCTTCTCCCTGAATAGTCCTGTATGTTTAACAAAATCATCGTATGTGCACCGGACACTGTACCTAAGTGTTATCCAACTTACCCAACTAACATAGTTAATCGTAAAGTAAGTTTCACACTCTAGTTTTTTTTTTTTTTTTTTTTTTTTTGCTACCTTCTTCTACCTTCGTCTTTCTATTGGTTTATTGGATAGTTTCTTTTTTACTACTTTAAGATGTCTTGTTGAGCACACTTTAGCAGTTACGAGTTACGTTACCAGTTACCACCTGCATTAATGAACAGTTCCCTAAAGTTTTCCCCTTAACCAAAATGCATTTGAAACTTTCGCGGGTATTATTTTAAAAGTGCTTGTTATTGCCGTTGTTTTTTCTTTGGCCATTTCCCTCGAATATGTTTCGCATAAATCTTATTTACGATGCTTGCAAGTGGAATGGAACACTTAAGTGAAACTTCAATGACAGTTTGTAAGGTAGCGACGTCAATTATTATGCATGATTAATATTCACGTGTAACAGGGAGTGATACATTAGAGGATGCCATAATAATCAAAGTGTTTACATTCGCGTGGGCTGTTGTTAAGCCTGTCGAAAACATCACATCAATCTATCACATAAAAGATAAATAGGTAGATGTACATATGTGTCAGTTTCTATAATCTGAATCGAAGGATTAATAGGAGGAGGTAAGCTCATATGTAGAGCAAATATACGAGTATATTGGTACTGAGAATGTTCGAACGAAATAATTAATCCTATGAGATTTGCTGATTAGTAATTCTGGAATATATGTATGTGTACGCGCCCACCAACATCGTACAATTTCAAGTAAAATACAAATATTATGCGAAAAATTATGATAGATTTTGACTAAAGGCACTTTAAAATTTGATTGCATAGAGACATCTGTTCTAAAAAAAAGTCAACAATTGAGTGAATTACTATAATTGTATGAGCCCGAGCTCGAAATTTTAATCCTCCTATGAATTGAAAGTTTTAATTTCAAACCAAACTCAAATACTTGGTATAGCAAGAACTACAGGTGGGATTTTCGAAAACGAAGAGTAGAAAATTTGGTCTAACATGTCTAATAAAATGTTTAAACCTTAAAAGACTCAGGAAAAACTGTTTGTCTGCAATATATCTCTAGAACATGCTACTATAGGGTTTTTTTAATAACGACTTGACAACTTTTTTTAAAATAAAAGGCAAACTATTTGAGATATTTCAAAAACTTTATTATTGGCTTGAAGTACGATCAAAACATTTCTGAATGGAACTCGAATTCGTTCATAAGGCCACCGCGGGCACGTTTGCAGCGGTCGATTCGTTGGACCCAATTTTCACCGACAAGGCCACACATTTCGGCCGAAACGGCCGCTCTTTCGAGGTTAAATGTTGGCTCTGAGCTCTTCAAACGTCGTCGGCGTGTTGGCATAAAAAAATGACTTAATGGAACCCCACAGAAAATACTCAAGCGGCGTTAAATTGCAAGAACGAGGCGGCCAATAGACTGGCCCATGTCTTGAGATAACACGCTCACCATACTTACTCTTCAATAAATCGATTGTAGCGTGTGCTGTGTGGCTTGTGACACCATCCTGTTGAAACCACATGTCATCCAAGTCCATATCTTACAATTAGGGCCAAAAATAATGGGTGATCATGGCGCGATAACGCTGACCATTCACAGTAACGTGACGATCGTTATCGTCGACGAAAAAATATGTCCCAATACGCCGCTTTCATGTAAACTACACCAAACAGCTATTTTTTGTGGATGAAGTGGTGATTCACGAAGCACATGTGGGTTTTCACCCGACCAATAACGCATATTTTGGTTATTGACGAACCCATTGATCCTAAAATATGCTTCGTCACTGAAGATGATCTTGCGATGAAATTCATCATCTTTGCGCATCTTCTCCAGAACCCAATCGGAGAACGTAGCTCGTTAGTTTTTTTTTTTTTTTTAATACCGCGCGCGCACCAAGGGGATATGAATACCCTTATACTGCCTTTTCTCCATAGCGCGAACGCGTGGTGTAGTAGTTTGAAACTCAGATGTGTTTGGTTTCGATATTTTTCTCAGAGCCAGTGCATCCTCAACCAGTGGATCTTAGTACGTGCTAGTTGCTAGTTCGTTACATTTAGCCCCGCCAGCTACCACTCCAACATCAGTGTTATGTCTTCATGTCAGAGTTGACGCCGGCGGGATTTTCATATAACTACATTCAAATTCTATGAAAAGACTTTTTCACAGAATTGCCTCGCACGGGATTCGAACCCGCGACCCTTTGCTTGAGGAGTCTATGCATATACCTCTACGCCACGGCCACCCCATGTACTTTACCATGATGGAAATGTTGAGTTTACTGAATAAATTGACAGTGACAGTGTGATGATTAGTGCGATTAGTGAAGAGTGCGTTCACAAATTAAATTCAAAGTTGTCAAGTCCCTATTGGAAAACTCTAATCGAAACATTACTTGCATCAGATAGATAGCCGTGTGCATCCAAATACAATAACGCCTCAGATGGTATGTATCCACACGACAATGTGTTTCTGAAGAACTTAGGGTTAGGATAAAACAAGCCCGATATGAACTCGTTTTCAAAAAACCTTCAATGTGCGCGCGAAATGATTTCCAGGATAACATTGTCTATCCTGGATACACCGGAAGCATCTAATATTGTCTTGTTGCTGACATAATGCCGAAGGTCGGAGTGTGCGCTTCTGTACATTCGCAAACAGGCCTGAAGACATTTTCTTTCGAAAGATCGATATTTCTCATTGAAAGAAGGATTTATGTTCCACCACACAGGACTCACGTCAGTCAATATTGGATGTACAAAGGCTTAATAGCAAATGACCTTCACATCAGATCTCAGATGATGCGAGTTAAAAAGATTTTTGAGCGACATAAATGCCGCTCTCGCTTTTTTGAGCTGTTGGTGTATGTGTTCATTGTAATATAAAAATTTATCCAGATGGACACCTACATACTTCACAACAGTCTTTGACTCGACGCGAAGCCCATCAGAGAATTTTTCTACCAAGTTTCTCCCATTGCCTCTCAAGTCTGTATTATCCTGACTTACTGGGATGCGGGATAGTTTGGTTTCATATTTGAAGCTATCTATCTTAAACTTCCAATCTTGACAGTGAGCCTGAAGATTGTCGAATTTTATTTGGAGATTATTCTGTATTTCGTTGATTTTAGAGCCATGAGTGTATAATATGACATCATCAGCAAATGCTATCGAAGAAGCCATGTGCCTAAGTACTTCAGAGTTATAGATGTTAAAGACGATTGGCGCCGTTACTGTGCCCTGTGCTGGACAGACAAAAAATCTGTTCATGCGTATCATTTAAATGATAGTTTTCGTTTTAAATGCATTTTATTATCTTAATCATAAACCCTTACATACTAACAGAAAATGCTTAAATGCTAGCTTAAAATTACTTAACAATCTTATACTAACTTACTGGCCCCACACATTCACTCTAAGCTACTCTAAATTCTTATATCTATGTCTTTCGACTTTATTTGCATTTTACTTAAGAATATTTATTTTCTATACTTAAGGCTTAGAAAAAATTTTTTGTCAAAAACTTAGCATATGGACTTAATTTTTTATAAAAACTTAATATCTAACTTAAAATAAACCTTAATCTACCTTACCTACATACGCAATACACACACATAGATATTATACACAATTATATACATATATTAGTATATACAAGGGTATGATAGTAAGCCCCAAATATCAGGTTATTCGTCGAGGCCATTGCTCTTGCAATGTGCCTTCGAGTCAGCTTAATTACGAAGTTGTCCACTCGTATTAGGTTCGCTCTGTTGTAAAGGACCTCATTACGATAAAAAATTTTGTACTCCGATTCTGGTGTTCTGTACAAGCGAAGGCAAGCCCTAAGGCAAGCCCTCTCAAACACCCGAATCTTTTTCATTAAGCTTGCTCGCACATTGAACCACACGGGACACTCAAATACCAACATGTGCCTGATAAGGGCCATGTGGCAGATTACCTTTACCCTCGCATCGAGTTGGCTGCTATAAAACAGTCTCTTTGTTGGGGCAAAAGCGCCTTTAGTTCTGACCAGAACAGCATCTACGTTTTTGTCAAAATACAGAAACTGATCTAGCCAGATCCCAAGGTATCTGACTAACTTTCGACAGGCAAGAGGCTGTCCGCGTTGTCCAATGATCGAGAACGTTCGCCAGTTTTTTCTGGTATCTCTAGAGGCTCTAGACAACGGCGTCCTAAAGAGAATGGTTTCCGACTTCTGAAAGTTGATTTTCAACTTCCAGTCATCGCAAAATCGTCTTATCTTATCGAAGTCACGCTGCAAGAGAGTATTGATGACCTCGATTCTTGGACCTGTTCTGTACGCTATCAAATCGTCTGCGTACGCAATAGTATGGGGAAGTGAACCTACCAAGTCGCTTGTATAAATGTTGAACAGGATCGGCGAATTGACCGCGCCTTGCTGAAGACCATTTTTAATTTGAAATATTTTTTGAAATAGAAGTCACATCACCATTCTTCACGATGAACTGTCTGTTGGTTAACATATTATAAAGAATGTACAAGAGTGGTTTACTGATCTCCAGCCTAGTCAGCTTATAGAAAAGACCTTCTAACCATACGGTGTCGAAGGCCTTCTCCAAGTCAACAAGGCAGGCACCAGTACATTGGTTTTTGCCTTTATTCCATTGGATATTGGACACCAGTTTAGACGCGGCATGTGAGATATCACGTCCCACCTTAAAACCGAATTGATTATCCGGAACTATATGTTTGTCCTCAACCCGCCTAGACAGAGCTCTATTGATTACCTTTTCAAACACCTTACTGATATTCGGAAGGAGACTTATCGACCGGAGATTCGCTGGATTGGATATATCCTTTCCCTTTTTGGGCATAGGTTGAACCACCGCCGTTTTCCAATATGCTGGATAATGTGCATTATTCATTGCATTATTAAACAGGTTGGTGTAAATGTCCAGCGCTTCTAGAGGAAGATGTCGAAGCACGATGTTCGGGATACCATCGGTCCCCACTGATTTCTTAATCCTGATTGTGTCGAAGATCTCATGGAGTTCTTCCTTCGAAATGAACGGGCGTAGGTCACCCTCTCTGGTTATGACATTATTTGCCATATTTTAGTCGCTGAACCGGGTGAAACCAGAGCGCTCGGATCGCCAGTTCTCTACTTCATTTCGAATGCAGAAGTCGTGCATCAAGACGCGATTGTCCAGGTCATAATTAGGGCCAATAGTATCAGTGGCCTTGTATATTTCCTGGAAAGTCGCCCCTATAGCCTCAACCTTCTCCTGTGGATCCTCGATCACAAAGAAGTCGTCATCATCAGCGGCCTCATTTGGATCAATACCTGCTATTGTCAGTAACCGTTGGTTGTCTGTTGTCCGGGCTATTTTAAGACACTGAAGGTCGTTTTGATTTTTTCTTCGAAATAGTTTATTTATTTGCGGAAACATATTCGGGTTACTGGTGTTTACAGCCCGAATCCTGCTGTTCCAATACAAACTTACAGAAATTCTGTAATTCTCTTTTATTAACGTTTGCAGATTTTTAATCGACGACTTCAGTGTCCTGATCTCCGGGTGTTGTCTGTCAGTTAACTGTCTGTACAAGTTTTTGAGCCTTGACAGAAGTCTACTTTTCTGTCGGTGCAGTGCGTCAATAGTAGGATTGCGGAACAGATCTTCGTTGGTCGTACGTCGATACCGCGGTATTGTATTGCCCATAGTTTGTTTAATTGTCTCGTCCATTTGTTATAGGTAATTGTTGATCTCCTCGTTTGACAAATTCCTATTGGAGGGTGTGTGGAGCGTGTTCAGGTATAGCGCTCTTGTCAAGGTTGCGGAGAAGCGTGTCCATCGAGCCTTACTGTAGTTGTAAGAATATCTTTGGACAAACTCCTTTAAATCCGCAATTTCGTTGGGAATTGAAATGTCGGTGCTAAAACGGCAATGGTCACTGTCATACACGTATATGCGCAGACAGTTTAGCGTTTATGAATTCGTACCTGTCAGTCGTATACGTTCGTAGTACAGCAGTAGATCCAAATAAGACCCGCCTCTGGGAAACGATGGGTTATCCGTCGCTTTAATACCGAGTCTGTACATGACATCGTGCTGACCCCACCAATCGAGTAGTAGGTTCCCTCTAGTATTTGGCAACTGATTTCCCCAATATCTGTGTTTAGCTTTGAAATCTCCGCCGATTATAAAATAATTCTCCACCGATTCCAGCCTCAGAGGTCGAAAAATCGTGTTAAGCTCTGTATTGAATAAAGTGGATTGTGAAGCCTCAGGTGGATAAACAGAGGCCAGGCAGCAGCGCGTAAATCTGGTCCACCCGCTTGGCCTGTTCTTGCACCTGCTTTTGCAGCTGAGCCATCTGCCCTTGGATTGCGAGCAAGATGGCCAGCATGTTAGGTGCAGCTTCCGTTGTTCTCGGCATTGGCGCCGGAGAAGCAACAGTCGCTTGATGTGCCGTAGCCCCCCTACCTGCCGCCATTTGGGCGTAGGAAATTTGTGACGTGACGGCTGGTGTTTGAAATCTTACAGGTGAACGTTTGACCTCCACCTTCTGCTGCTGAGCCAGTTTTGATTTTTTAATGTCAGCGAACTTAGGACAACCCCGATAGTTTGCGGTGTGTCCCACGTTCCCACATAACACGCAGGAGAGATGCGTCCTATAGGACGCTCTGTCCCTGCCCAGAGCACACTCCTCTGAACTATGGTTCTTTGCGCACTTAACGCATTGAGGCTGCATTTGGCAGTTCGACGCGGCGTTCCCGAACCTCTGGCAGCGAACGCATTGTATAACACCTTCGCTCCTTTTTAATTTTTCCCAGTGAATCACCTGGTAGTCTAGGACATTGATAATCCTTAAACTATCCAGACAGCTTTCGGGATTGAGCTGCACCAGGAAGAACGGCAGACTCCGTTTCTCCCGCCTGGCTCTAGCTGTGGTAAATGGCTTTACCCCCACAAACTTGAGTCCTTCGCACTCCTTCTCTTTGAGCAGTGCCAGTATCTCCTCAGGATCAGAAGACGGTTCCAACCCCTTCAGCAGCATCGATTGCCGCTTTTCACACTTCGGTGTGAATGAGTAGTGCTCCGTCGTCGTTTCCTTTAGGAGCTCTTTCACTTTAGCGTAGCCCTCCACTGTATTACAGTGGATGGCATGGCGATCGTTCCCCAACCTCTTAATATTAAAATTATTACCAATGACCAGCCTACACAGGTCCTTGGTAGCATTTACCTCCAATTTATAGGTGTTGATAGGAGGCACCTTCTCCTTCTTCTGCTGCTGCTGCTGTTGTTGTTGGTGTTGTTGTTGTTGTTGTTGTTGTTGTTGTTGCTGGTGCTGCTGCTGCTGCTGCTGCTGTTTTTGTGGCTGCTGCTGTTTTAGCTGTTGCCAGTGTTGTAACTGCTCTTGTTGCTGCTGGTGGTTCTCAACCTTTTGTTGTTGTAGCACTTGTGCTACTTTATTTGTTTGGTGTTGTTGTTGTTTCTGCTTTTGAGCATGCTGCTGTTGTTGGGATTGCTCTAGCTCTTCCCTCTTCCTTTTTCCCATTTGCTTTTCTTTTATGGCCAGCACTCTTTGTTGTAGCATTTTTATGCTGCTACTTATGGCCTTCATTTCTTCCTCTTCATCGTCAGATTCGCTTGCGGCCAATGAAGCGAAGGTGTTCCCTTCCCTCACTCCGCCAAGCAGCTTTACAGTGGTCGTTGTTAGCTTTCTCCTTCTCTTTGTCTTTGGCGTTTGCCTTGAACCACTCGAAGCCTCACCTGACATTGTTAAGCAAGTTGTTAAAAATTACGCAGTATTGTCTAATTATTTTGATCGGTATATCCTTAAGTACAACATTTGGGATACCATCCAAATCAGATGACTTTTTGTTGTTCAGTTTTGTAAACATATCTGTGAGCTCACCAAGTACTGTGTAGTAGCTTCTTGTCTGTTCTGATTGTTGATTGCGAAGTTGTGCGTTTATTGGGTTCATGATGCAACCTACCAATGCTATTTCTCACCAATTACTGCAATTAGAAAGGTTACCCTTTTTCTGTATTTTCACTATAATCGATTCTTTCCATTCTGAGGGGTTTTCTTCACTGTTCCAAATATTTCTGAAAAGAGGATGTAGCATATAAGCTGTGCATTCAACATCAGCCTTTATACATTCATCTGGGATGATATTGACGCCAGCAGAATTACCATTCTTTAACCCATTTAGGACCACTATTATAAATAAACAGATAAAGTAAAATAATTAGGTAGAAAAGTTATCAAAATGTACCTTATGTGAATTTCTATATTCCATAACTTTCAAGAGATCGATCACAACTTGCTCCCCTTTTGGCATTTATAGCACTTTTTCCACCATATGGAATGAATTGATACAAGTAACCATCGCTTGACGTGAGACACTACACTTTGAACCCAAAACGTACCGGCTTGCCTTTTATGAAAATATTCGCCGAATGATGAATAAAGTAGGGCACCATTTTTTCATCTATTGACAACTGATGTGTAAAGATACTAAACTTTAAGAAGTTGGTGTTCAAAATATCAAACAGTGGACGCAATTTTGCAAATTTGTCTTCCTTGTCCTTGCTAAATCTCAAAAAATCTCTTTCGTGACATAGCATTTTTAACAATTCGAACCTCTTTGTCTTCATCAGATGAACAGTAAAGTTTTTCTTGTGGAAGAGTGTGATATCCACTAACAATCATTACCATATTCCAAAAAAAATATCTAGGTCACTTTGATGCAAGCAAAACAGAGGGCTGTTCTTATCTCTTGAATATTTTATGCAGTTCGTAATAATACACTGCATAATCAAGGACATACTTTCCATGTAGATCTTCAACAGTTTTCTTCATGTTGGCCTCCTCATTTGAGGTGGCATCAATCTCGTGGTGAACCAGTGCTTTAGACCAAGCCGATTACATACAAATTTCAAAAAGGCAGCTTTTTCAGAGCCAACTAAAGTTTCATCGTTTGTCGTAATGTTGCGTTTTCTCAAGGTTAATATTCAAAGCCAATTAAAAGTACCATTAGGAAGTAAACGTTAATTCTTTTTTTCAAATAACTACTATTGGCAAACTGAATTGGAAAACTGAATAAAACTGAAAGTGCATCAAAAATGTTAGCTTTTTAGTTCGAACGAAAATAGTTTTTCAACGTTGCGTTAACGCAACCATGGGAATAAATGGGTTGAACGTATCATTGATACAGATTCTTGCTTAGTCGGGGGCTCAGTACATATGTTGCGTAAATGCAGCTTTGGTTGACCAACTTGCGGCATATCTTCATTGTTTGTGATCACATTAAAGGTCTTATTAAAAGGTTTACGCCATGTCTTTAATTGTTTCCTTCCTTAGAAACAATGTTTCCTTTTATCTGCTCTGGCTTGATTTTTTTTTTTTCTTATTTGTTTAGTTAATGTTGCATTCTCTTTTCGCAGTATTAAACCACTTCTTCGGTTTTCTTGTCCCAGTAGCTTTTCTTTTTTTGATTTTCAAAACCATGCATTTAGCCATTCTCTATTATTTCTTGTTTTCTTTCCCAGCCCCTCAGTTGCTGCTTCTAAAATGGATAGTTTTGCGTTTTACCATAAACTACATGCATTTACTTTATTACTTATTCTGGGACGTTTTTCAAATTTAGTGCACATTGATTGAGAGAAGTTTTATCCCACTTTTGTGGATCTGGAATTACGGGCTACCGACGTGATTCTTAGTCCATTTCTGCTACAACAGAGTAGTGGTCACTGCCTATTTCCGCACTGTGTTTATCACATCAAGTAGAGTATGAATCCATCGTTTATTTACACATATATGATCTCTTTGGAATTTTTGAATTTTCAGTACCGGGTTCGGTGTTGTCCATGTTGCCTTATGTATTTGCTTGTGGATAGAAACCGAACCGCCGATCATAAGTCCATGGTTGGAGCATGTTTCCATAAGGAGTTCCCCATTTTCGTTCCTCTATCCAATCCCATGCTTTCCAATCACATGCTCATTTTCTATGTTGGTGGATCCTATACATGCGTTAAAGTTACCCATCAATATAATCAGATCCTTGCAGTTAATTTGTGTAAACGTTCTCTCAAGTAAGCTGTAAAATTGTGCTTTGGCTTCAATTTTACTTTTCGCTGTTGGAGCATAGAATTGGACGATTTTTACTTTACGACTTTTGGAATTTAGTCGCGCTGTTATAATTCTTTCAGATATTGCATGCCATTCGAGCAAAGCTAGTCTAATTTTTCGGCTGAAATATATCCCACCCCGTTGATATGTGTTTAGTCTAAGTTACTCATGCCAAAATATATTACTAGATCAAAATTTGTAGAACACTTTTTACCGATGGTATTCCAACTCATTTCACTTATCCCCATTACGTCAATACGTAACCTCTTGCACAAAGATGTCAACTGCATTAGTTTTCCTAATTGGTAGAGCGTCCTCCCGTTCCACTGAGCAAATTGAATCCATGTTCGTAAGCCAGTGTTTTCACATAGACAATGAACACCCTTTTATCGCTATTTGCGCCACCAGTATGCCATTGAAATCGCCAGATTTCGGACGTACGATAAAATATCGTGATTTATTCCTAAGCCGCACAACTCGCTTATGAAATGTCCTGTCTAGCTCTTTATTTCCTAGTCATTATAACCTTCAAACATTTAAAACCCACGTTCATCGGCACCTCTCTTTCCATCCTTCCTGATTTTCCTTCGCCCGCGATGTGTATAAGCAATTTAAGGGTACTCAAATCTAAAAAAAAACACAAATGTGTAGTTTAATCGTCGAAACGAAAAAAGCGTAAAATATCTGAAGTCGCATTCTTCCTATCATTCTACGATATTGTAATATTGCTACTCAGCTTCCGCTTCACTTCGTTGTTACCCTCCTCTTTTGTCGCTTTTTCGTCTTCTTCTTCTTCTTGAGTTCTGCCATTAATTTCGGCTTCGTCATCAACCCAATCTTCGTTACCCGATGCTTCAGCATTGGTGGAATTCGGAGCCTTATCTTTAGAAAAACCCATCCTCGTCTTCACTGTCCGAATAGCCATCACTTCATTCGTCTTCTCCGCCGAACAATCTCATCAAGTGCTCCTCTTTTTCAGCGTAGCCCAATCTAAAAAATAATAAATTATAATTTTTGCAAATGGCGTCGTACGTCAATCATACTTAACTTTTGTGAACTAGACAGCTATTGTATACAAACAAACAAGCAATGGAACGCTTTATACCGCAAGAAAGCAAACTTTCACAAAATCAGTGACTATCTTAGCAGATCCCCCCTTAACTTTCACAACCTAAGCGTAAATGATGCCTTATCCATTTTTTATAAAGAAATATTTAATTCTTTCAGCCTTTACGTTCCGTTTTCTCGCCTTAAAACATCATCTACTAGTCCTCCCTGGTATAATCGCAAGCTTCGTTCCTTACGAAACAAGAGAAACAAGTTATGGGCTGTTTTCCTGCGTACCAGATCCTTGTCCGACTATTCCAACTTATGCTTATCTTCATTTCACCGAACTTTACGATTCCCTTTACCAGCGTTACCTTAACAATGCGCAAGTCAACCTTATAAATGACCCTAAGTCCTTTTACCAATTTGTTAACTACAAAAGAAAGTCCGATGATTACCCTCCTTCCCTCTCTTTCAACAACAAGTCATCAACCGATCCACTCACCACTGCCAACCTATTTGCCAGCTTCTTTAAACAATCCTTCACCAACGACTCCTTTGTACCAGATCCCTCCTATTTTCGTTACCTACCGAACTTCTCCAACGGCCCACATCTCTCTCACATCTTGGATCCCTCTTATATCGAATATAAATTACACCAACTCAATGACGAATTTACACCCGGTCCAGATGGCCTCCCTGCCATATTTCTTAAAAAATGTTCTTCGTCTCTTTCCCTTGCCCTTTCTGATCTCTTTCGTCTATCCCTTTCACAAGGAGAATTTCCTCAGGTTTGGAAAACCTCCTTTATAACCCCGATCCACAAAAAGGGATCAAAGAACGAAATAACAAACTATCGTCCAATCGCTAAACTCTCCCATATTCCTAAACTCCTCGAAAGTATTTTGTATGAAGCTCTAAGTTTCCAATGCAAATCACTTATTTCCCCTAGACAACATGGCTTCCTAAAGGGTAGGTCAACCACCACAAATCTCGTTGAATTCGTATCCTTTGCCATCTCTGCCCTAGAGAACGGCAACGAAGTCGATGTAGTTGCAACCGATTTTAGCAATGCCTTCGATAAAATCTCTCATCGATTAATACTTTTCAAATTGTCTGGCCTCGGCTTTGAACACATACTGTTAAAATAGATATCCTCTTACCTCGAAAACCGTTTTTACAGTGTTCGTTTTAGATCAGCCCACTCCGCTCCATTTTTGGCCACCTCTGGAGTTCCTCAAGGTAGCCATCTCGGCCCCCTTCTCTTTATATTAACCATAAATGATCTCGATAGGATCATCAAATACTCCTCCGTCTCCCTTTACGCCGACTTTACCAAATTTTTTAAAACCATTTCCTCTCCCCATGACTCCTTCCTTCTTCAACAAGACCTTGATAGTTTTTCGATCTGGTGCCTCAAAAATTGTTTGGAACTTAATATCACCAAATGCCAGTCCATCACCTTTTCACATAAGAGGCTCAAATCTCCTCCCCGATTCTACCGTCTCCACAACCAACCGATCTCCTCCGTTGAATCTCTTCGCGACCTCGGCATTTTGTGTGATAGGGAGCTCAATTTCCGTTTGCATATGGATGGGATAATCCTTAAAGCCAACTCTGCACTAGGTTTTGTAAAACGATGGTCCAAAGAATTCACCAACCCATACGTGACCAGGTCCCTCTATATTACCTTTGTTCGTCCCCTTCTAGAGTACGTTAGTCAAGTATGGTCCCCATATCATCGCGTTCATATCTCGAGAATCGAAAGCATCCAGCGCCGTTTTCTTCGATTTGCTCTTCGAGGTTTGCCCTGGGATGATTCTTTTACTCTGCCCCCCTATCAAAACCGTCTCAACCTTATTAACCTAAACACCCTTGAGGAACGCAGAGACGCAGCCGACTTTCTCTTCATTCATCGACTTCTTTCAGGTCAGGTTGAATGCATGTCCCTTCCCAATTCTATTTTCCTCAACACTAACCCTCGTAATCTACGTACCCCTCGTCTCTTTTATCTCCCAACCCACCACACCACCTATGGCGCGAACGAACCAATCTCCCCCATGCTACGAAAAATTAATTCAAACCCTAGCATCTTTGACTTCCACCGCACCACTTCCTACCTCAAATCGGTTCTCCTTCACCACAACAACCAACCTTAGTTTTAAGTATTAGTTTAAGTTTAATTTTAAGTTATAGCTTGTATTAAGCCGAATAAATGGAGGCTTTCGCCCCCACCAAAATTAATTGTGTCGATGTTTTTGATCAATAATCGCAGTGCCGCGCCAACTGGGAAAACATTCCAGCGCTTAGCTACTCGACTCGAACAGAGTGGAACCACAGGACACCATCCAGGATGTGGAAGCCAATGGACTGGATTGGACAGGCCAAGCAATTGGTTATCAACAGACAGACCCTACAGCGAATTTTAGTGAAAGACTTAAACATGTTCCCCCACAAAGTGCAAACAGTGCATCAGTTAATACCTTCTGCCCGTCAGTCTTGTGTGAATTACTGTAAAGCCATCCTCAATCTCAACAACAAAAAGGACGATTTTGTGTAGACAAAATCATCATGAGGACGCATTTCCACTTAAGCGGTTACGCCAATTAGCAAAATCTTCGTTTCTGGGGCACTGAAAATCCACTCAAAACCACTGCGTTGTGCGGCGTTCACGCGAGAGGAGTGATTGGGCAATATTTTTTTGAGGACACCATTGGCAATACGGTCACTGTTACTGGCGAACGCTACAGGGCCATGATAAATGACTTCCTACTGCCGGATTTGGATAAGCGGGGCTTGGTGAACATATGGTTTCAACAAGATGGTGCAAACGCACAAAAAGCACAATCCCTCGCTTTGGCATTATGGTCACTGTGGGTATAGTGATTACTGACGCGCCAAGTCGTATGACTAGATAAGCTACTACTAACGAACGTAATATCAACAATCGAGCCTGCGCCCTCTCTACTGAACGTGTTCAAATTTCCCACATTAGCTACGACGACATCCAAGTTTTGATCACCTTGGATTCTGCATTGGCTGTATAGCAAGTCGTGACGCGAGCAAACTTGCTCGGGGTTCTCTTACTCAGTAAGACTGATAAACATCAACTTAGTTTTGCCACTAACAAAAAGTTTGTGATTAGCAAACCAGCATCTTAGTAGAAAATCATCGTGGTATATATCAGCGATTAGATTTAGCGGACATCGTCTAAACAAAATAGTATTTTTTAAATTTTATATTATGTGGATGACTTCTCCACTTTTTTGCAAGTTTGTTTTTTCGTTTTATCTGCAGCAAAAGATTGTGTGTCATCCACGGCTTTAAAAATGTATTTCTGCTCGAGATGAGAGGGGAATAAGTAGTACAATTTTTGATGAGATTTTTTTAAAATTTTAATAAAGAGATCGAAAGCAATTGATGGGTTGGGTTCATCATAGACTGGTTCCCAAAACTCATATTGTAAACAGTCCTTTAAAAGAGCATAGTCTGTGCAATATTTCTTTTTTTACAGATTAGTTACAACAATTTAGTGCATTGGTACTGGAATCAACATAAAGTGTAATCATATAATGATCTGTTAATTTCAGGTCATACACAACACAATTAAAAATATTCTTATTGTTTTTTTGAGTACGCATAAATATATGATCAATGCAAGATTTAGTCGAGTCTGTTACACGGGTAGGTTCATTTATAAAACTCTTTAGACCATTTGACGCCATAAGAAACAGATAGTTCTCAGTATCCCTATCAGATTCATTTAAAATATCAATATTAATATCGCCAATTACAATTAAGTTCTTCTCTTTACAACAACTCAGAACATTACTTAATTTATCAATGAAGATACATTTCGAAACTACATGCAGTCTGTAGACACACAACATTGCATAATTCTCACTCATGAAATAAAAAGACAATTTTATAACATCAGCACTAATAAAATTAAGCTTAAGACAACCGCATATATAACCATCCTTTACATAAACTTCTACACCTCCAGCTGAGTATGTTTCATAACAATTTCCGAAATGTCCATACCCCGGTATTTTATACAAATCTAATTCTTGCTCATAGAGCCAAATCTCACTCAAAACAATGGCAACTGGTAATATCAAAAAAAATAAAAAAAAAAAACGTCCAATATTTTGGAAAAACAATTCATGGCTTTGGCATCACGATAATGCACCTGCTCATTTATCGTTGCTTTTCAGAGATTTTTTGTCCAAAAACAACACGAAGTTGGCCCCACGCCACATTTCCCTGTTTCCAAAACTGAAGAGAGCTAATAAAGGACGGAGATTTGCAACGATTGACGAAATAAAAACGGCATCGCCGGAGGAGCTCAAAGCTATACCAAAAAGTTCTTAGAAGTGTTTCGAGGATTGGAAAAAGCGTTGGCACAAGTGTATTTTATTTGAGGGGTATTACTTTAAAGGGAACAGCAGTAATATTGATGAAAAAATAAATATTCTTTTATAAAAATATAAAGTCACTTACTTTTTGAACACACCTTGTAAATGCATAATTGCTTGTATGAAAAGATACGCCCTTGCATATGTATGATTTTGAAAACTCTATCTCTAATTATTATAAATTTAAAGATATATATTTATATTAAACTACAGGGCTCCGCCTATATAATAAAATATATTATAAATTGTATATATACAATATATAGTACATATGTATACATACATTCCTTCAGATGAAGGAAAACATTTTTTTTTTTTTAATTAAAAAGATATGTTATAAATTACATTTCTATTGTTATTCCAATTTTTTAGAAAAAAAAAGTATTTTTAAATTAAATTAGAGTCCTTAAATTTATTGAGAGCGTCGCCGCCATTCATAGTCTGGAGGAAGTTTAAGCAGTTTCCATGGCTGTTTGTTTTCTTTTTCTAATAATCGTTTCTTTGGTGGTTTATCTTTAAAAATCATGAAAAATTATAAAAAAAAATTAACAAAGGCTAACATTTATTAATTTACCTTTCTTTTGAAGTATAGTAGGATCCCGATCCGGATCAAACACACCCAAGTTATCCACTCTTTCGTTAGTATGTTCTGGTTCCTGATTTTGCATTGGATAATTGCTCATAAAAACATTTTCGTCTTCAGGACCAAGAAATGACACGTTTGAATCTGGTTTATCTGGATTTTCCAAGTTATCTTGAAATTGTTCACCATCATCACCAGATCCTTCAACGAGGATATTTTCTACTCCACTGTTGGAGTCCTCTAAAAATGGAATTGGATTTTCATTTGATTCAACATTGGAATCACTTTCCTCGGATGAAGAAAGATTTTCAAGGGGAACAACTTGGACCGTTAAATCATCATTTTTGTCTGTATCTGTATCTACTTCTTCGAGGAAAGTAGGAGCTTGTGTGGGTTTCTTACTTGGTTTTTGTCTTGGCCTTGGTATTCCGTTCGATATTGGTCTTTTATTTTTATTCGACATCGAATCATCTTCTCCGCGCTCATTTGACGTTGAAGGTGTTTTGTCTTCAGTTTCTGAAAGGTTTTCATCTGGCTTGTAGTTAGGTTCTGGTTTAGGGCTTTCTGGTTTTGGTATTTCTGGCTCTGTTACATTTAATTCTGGTATTTCTGGTTCTGGTACATGCGGCTCATTTGGATCACTTGGTCTATGTGACGTGTGTGGTCTATCTGGTCTATTTGGCTTATTTGGCCTGTTTAGTCCATGTGGACCATGTGGTCTATTTGGTCTATTTGGTCTATTCGGTCTATTTGGTCTATTTGGTCTATTTGGTCTATTTGGTCTATTTGGTCTATTTGGGCTATTTGGTCTATTTGGTCTATTTGGTCTATTTGGATTTTTTGGTCTTTCTGGCCTCTGAAGTCTTTCTGAATTCGGATCCCATGACCAAAACTGCTTATCGTCAGTTATTAAAGTTGATGTTCCTAGTGCGAATATTGAGTCTGCTAAATCTGGTTCTGATAAATTTGATTCCAGTACGATTATATCAGGTTTAAGCATATTTGTTTCTGGTATTTCTGGTATATTTGACCCATTTGGACCACTAAATGTATGTGGCATATGTGGTCTATTTGGTCTGTTTGGTTTATCTGGCCCATGTGGTCTTTCTGAGTTCGGATGCCATGACCAAATCTGCTCGTCATCAGTTGTTAAAGTTGGTGTTCCTGGTGCGGATATTAAGTCCGAAGAAAGGTTAGGTGGTTCTGGTTTATTTGGTTCTGGAATATTTTGTTCTGATATTTCTGGTTCTGGTATTTGTGGCCTATGTGGAGAACTTGGTCTATGTGGTCTATGTGGTCTATGTGGACTTGCTGGTCTTTCTGGTCTTTCTGGTCTTTCTGGTCTTTCTGGTCTTTCTGGTCTTTCTGGTCTTTCTGGTCTTTCTGGTCTTTCTGGTCTTTCTGGTCTTTCTGGTCTTTCTGGTCTTTCTGGTCTTTCTGGTCTTTCTGGTCTTTCTGGTCTTTCTGGTCTTTGTGGTCTTTCTGGTCTTCCTGGTCTTTCTGGTCTTTCTGGTCTTTCTGGTCTTTCTGGTCTTTCTGGTTTATGCTCGTCTGGCCAATTTGGTCTATCAGGCCAATTTGGCCTATTTGGGCCGTTATATTGAACCGAACTCCCGGAATAAATTGGTCTTTGCGGATCACTGTTTGGTATATCATGTCTATTATAATTCCCTGACCAGTTAGGGTTATTCTGATGGCTTGGGTTACTTGGTCTTTCAGGCCAATTTGGCCGATCATGATTGTTCGGATTGCCGGGATAATTTGAGTTAATTGGTTTTTCTGGCCAATTTTCTTTATTCCAGTTAGCTTGGTCACCTGGCCCGTCCGGATAATTTGGTTTATTTGAGTGTCCCGGCCATACGTAGGGTGGAGGTGGATTACCAGTCCAACCAATTATCGGCAGTAAGAAGGGAGCATAGATTGGAAAAGCTGACTTGTAATTATGATAATCACTTTTCTTTTCATAATCTTGAGATTCCTGACCATCTTCAGGTTCTTCCTCATGTTGAGGTCTATATTGTCTACTTGAATTACCACCATTACGTCTTACAGCGTCTATATCATCCAGATTACTCCCTCCAGTTGGATCCGTGATAAACAGGTAATTTGCTTTCGTAGGCCTTCTTGTGGTCCTTAACACATAAAAGAACCGAGGATCACGTTCAAAAAATTTAGGATTATTTTGATATACTTTCTTCAATTGCTTTAATTTGTTTTCTTCGGAACTGACATCTAAAAAAAAAAAAAAAACAACGAAAGAGCAAATATTTTATACAAAGGTTAGCCCAAAGGCTTACTTAGTACATGTTGTAAGACCACTGCTAGAATAATCACAACCACTCGTAATTTGCCCTTCATTGTTCACCTCATAGATACCTTCTTAAGCCTTTCACTTAGATTTTCTATCAAGATATTTTTCAATCAAATTAAAATCACTGTAATGGAGTAGATACATTCTACCTCGAAGGAGACTTCTACAAAACTAAGTCGTTTGCAAATTCGGTGAAATGTTAAAAGGTACTTTCAAATAGGGATAAACGTGATACCTCTGACTCTATGTGTAACTGCCTATAAGCTCTCAAGTTTCGAATGGATTCGACTTTGGAAAACCCGATTGGAATGTATAATTAATTGGACGTGAGAAGAAGTCAATATCCCTTCTATATGAGGTTTTTTTTTTTTTTTTTCTTTTTGCTGATATACTCACAACATAGCTGTAAAGTGTTATGTTTATTATGGGATGCTAATGCGGGGTTTTGAATATGTGCGAGTATCGGGAGATGACCCAGATTCTTTATCTCATTAAGCAAATAGTCGTGTGAGTAGTGGTTTTAGTGGGTTCTGGTTCTTTTTTCCAACCAACATTTCATCTATAAATCATATTAAGGGACCAACATACAAGTGGACATACAGATATATGGTGGATGTTGTTTTTCATCTTAAACATAGTGAGGGATTTAAAATATTTTATGACTTTTCTGTACATGGCAAATAAAAATTCTCAGAAGTAGTTGATTATGTATATACTAAGCAACGGAATTTCAGAGACAGCAGGCCTATGCTTGGATGAATAACATTTTGTTTTTTTATTTTTATTTTTATTTTTGAAATCATTCTGATTTATTTATTTTTTTATTGAAATTTGCTTTGAACTTTACTTGTGTTCTTGATGACGTTTTGGCTGTGTAGTGGCAATGATGTAAAATATTTTTTAAGACTATTAGATTCAGTTCTGTATAAAATAGCTCTCCACTTTCTGCTAAGCTTTCGAAAGACTCCAAGTTTCTGATGTGCTATATCATCAATACATTAATAAAATGGAAATTTCAAAATTCGTAGTTACTGAGTTACTGAGCGGATTTTAATGCGGCATCTTCTAAGCAAATCAGGAGGGATTAACTATATTAAATGCTAAAAAAGAAAATCTGCATATTTCAAAAAATAAGCACGAATAGCAATCAGAATCAATCAATTTCACGCAAAAACATTTTGCATTATTGAACTATTAAGCAATCGGATACATAAGGTATGTGAAAGTATACTAATTCTCTAATTAAATTGCTTAAACTCGTCGAATAATATCACATCTTTGTTTGTATGTGGTTTTTTTAATTAATGCAAACCATAGTTATTAAATGCCAGACTTAAGCATACTGAACTCATATTCTTGTTATGTCGGTGTGCCAAATAAGCTAAGCAGTGAATAATATATATGCCATTTGCATTAATCTTTTATACATATTTTATTAGAACAAGGTTTAAAAACTAGATTGAATAACAAATTTATATATTATTGGCCACTGTATTGTATTGGACGTAGTCTTCTAGTGGAAATTATAGTGCGACTTAGTTGTAAAAAGAATTACTTTGTTGAAGGCTTTAGCGAGAAATATCTTCTATCAACTTCCTTATATAAATAGGCTTCAGTTTGATTACGTTACACTAATTTGCATCATGAAGATTTACAGTAATGAGTTTGGAGATGAATCACTTAGGTTTCCACTTTGAATTCAAGTCTTTCGTTTGTGTATTTTATTAGCCACATTTAATATTTGTTAGATATTATGCAGGATTTACTAAAAAAAACAAATCGAAGCGAAAAAGTTATAAATATAGGCGATTTGCTTCAAAAGGAAAAGAATGTACGTTTAGCACGGCAACAAGTATCTGGATAATAACTTGATCAACGCCTTCCTCAAATGAGGGAAATGAGGGATTCGCTTATCTGCATTGAAAAACAATGCATTCAAGAAATGGACTGCTGAATCAACTACGACACAACACCTTCCATTACACAATATCGTCCGCGAAAACCGAATCGAGCAACAGCAGTATGGTCCTTAAAAGTGCGATCTGCGTTTAACTACGATACAACGAAGAAATAAAATATATTAATGATCCAGTTCTAATACTAGTGTCAATGATAATCGTTTGCCAATATTGCAAAGCACTCAAATAAAACAAAAAGATCCCAAAACCGTACAAGAATTAACAAAGAAAATGGCGCAATCACAGCAAAAGCATACGCAGCAAAAACAACAACAGCAACAAAAATCGCAGCAGCATAAGCAGCTGCTGTAATACAGTGGAGCGCTACCAACAATAAAATCTTTACTAAAGGATACGACGATGGAATTCTTCTCAGACAATGATGATGAGGGGATTAGAACCTTCGACTGATCCGAAGGAGCTCCTTGTACTGCTGAAAGAGAAGGAGCGCGAAACCGTTACTCAAAAAGTTACATACTACCAAATGGCGGCAGGTAGGGGGAATACGGTACAACAAGCGAAGTTTGCTTCTCAGGCCCCAGCGTCTAGAATACTGGAACCTATACCTGACATGCTAGCTATCTTGCTAGCAGATGGCTCAACTCCAACGTCAGATAATAGAACAGGCTACGCACTACTGCCGGGCCTAACGCACCTCCCTTTGTAATGGGTACGTATATGGCGGAGCAGTGCAGTGAATCACTGATTAGGCTCGAACGAAGGGCCGCATTATTTAAATTGCTTAAAGACCAAGCCCCTGATGTGCTTTTGGTACGCGAAACTAAGCTTACCAAAAGACACAAAATGAGGCACTAAGGCTACTCATTCCACCCTATTCATCTCAAAGCTCGAGACACTTTTTCGATTTCTGAGACTGGAATTGGAAGAAAACTATTTTATTATCAGCGGAGATTTCAACGCCGAACATATTGGGGAAATAGTACACCAAACACTAGAGGGAACCTACTATTCAATTGGTGGGTTCAGCACAGTGTGATGTACTGACTCGGCTTTAAGGCGACAGATAGTCCGTCGTTTCCGAAACACAGCTTCTATTTGAATCTTCTGTTGCTTGCAACACGGATACAACTGACAGGTACGAACCAACAAACTGTGAACTGTCTTCACACTTTTGTGTATGACAGTGACCATTGCGGTCTTAGTACCGAAATAACCATTCCGAAAAAAAATGCGGAATTGGATGAGTTTGTTCAAAGGGATTCTTACAACTATAGTAAGGTGCGTTGGACGCACTTCTCCAGGATAATGACTAGAGCACTCTCCTCGAATCCGCTCTACCCGCCGTCCAACAGAAATATGTCAAACGAGGAGATTGACAGGTATCTAGAGGTAATGGACGAGACAATTCAACGAACAAAGGACAAAACGATACTTCGCTGACGACGAAGACTTATTCCGCAACGCAACTATTGAAGCACTACACCGACATAAAAGTAAATTACTGTCAAGACTAAAAACCTTGTACAGACAGTTTACTGACAGACATAGCTCGGAGATCATAACATTAAAGTTGTCGATTAAAAACCTCCAAACGTAAATAAAAGAAAATGACATAGCTTTTGTAAGTTTATATTGGAACAATAAAATTCGGGATGTAAACACCAACAACCCGAATATGTTCCCGGAAATAAATAAAATATTTCGGAGGAAAGATCAAAACGACCTTCCATGTCTTTAAATCGCCCGAACGACAGACAATGAACGCATACTTTCAACAGCAGGCATAGATCCAAATGAGGCTATTGATGATGACAACTTCTTTGTGCTCACGGATCCGCAGAAGAAAGTCGAGGCTATAGGAGCGATTTTCTAGGAAGTGTACAAGACGAATGACACCATTGGTCCGAATCAAGACCTAAAAAATCGAGTCCTTGTGCACAATTTTTACCCTCGAAATGAAATAATGAACTGGCGAATCGAGAACTCGAGTTTTACCCAGTTCAGTGACGAGAATATGGCAAATAATGTCATCGCCAATGAAAGGGAACAGCCCCCTTTATTTCGAAGGAAAATCTTCAAACGATATTCGACACAATTAGAAATAAGAAATCAGTGGGAATCGATGGAATACCGAACAGCTCCCACTAGAAGCGGTGGACATTTATACCACCTTGTTTAACAATGCAATGAATAATGCCCATTATCCATCGCATTGAAAAACTGCGGTAGTACATCCCATATCCAAATGGGATGAAAATACTTCCAATCCAAACATCAGTAAGGTTTTTGAAAAGACGATCGTATAGCAGCAAAGTTGGTGCCTAAAGACCTCAATTTCATGCAAAAACGAGACCGTGCTGACGTCGCGAGGCTGAATCCGATTCCACATTCATCAAAAGGATCATTACCGGAGACGAGACGTGGGTTTATGAGTACGACACGCATTCCAGACATCAGGTAAGTGAATGGCATTCACCAAATGAGCAGATACCAAAAAACCGTCGCACAGTGCCATCATTATTTGAAATTTTTTTGACGAAAAATGCAACAAATACTCGTACCATCAAACAGCCACCGAATTCACCTGATTTGGCTCCCTGTGACTTCTTTCTGTTCAATCGAGTTAAAAAACCACTACGGGGAACGCGTTTCAGCAGCCGAGAGGATGTAATGGAAAAATCGCAGGAAGCACTGATGGAGATACTGAAAATCGAATATAAATTCCTATTGATCAAGGTAGTAGATTTCCGGATAATCAATTTGGTTTTAGGGCGGGCCATAATGTCATTCATGCCATGTCTAAACTGGTTTCTGATATCCAGTGGAACAAAGGCAAGAACCAGTGCACTGGTGCATTAGTAAGCCACTTATGTATATTCTGCACAACATGCTAACTGAGACGTCTTAATCGCGTACAAATCGGGTCCAAGGATTGAGGTCATCAATATACTTTTTTAACGTAACTTCGACAAAATTGATGTTTAAAATCAACTTTCAGGAGTCGGAAATCATTCTGTTTAGAGCGCCTTTGTCTGGAGCATCTAGGGATACCAGAAAGAATTGGGGAAAGTTTTCGAAATGTAGTCAGATACCTTGGTATTTGACTAGATCAGCATGTGTATTTTAACTTTTTTAACAGATGCTCTGTCCAAAGTCAGAGATAATTTTGCCCTTACAAAGAAACTGTTTTATAACAGCCAACTCGATGCGAGGGTGAAGGTGATCTGCTACATAGCCCTTATTAGGCATATGCTTGTTTTTGTATATCCCGTATGGTTCAACGTGAGAGCAAGTTTATTGGAAAAGATTCTGGTGTTTGAGAGGGCTTGTCTTTACTTATACAGAACACCAGAGTCTAAGTACATAAAATTCTATCCTAATGAGGTTTTGTGCGATAGGGCGAACCTAATAAGAGTGGACAAATTCGTCATTTAGTTAACTCGAAGGCACATTGCAAGAGCAATGACCTAATCAAACAACCTAACTAACTAATTATTAGATCGAATAGATTCCTCTATTCAATATATGAAAAGCAAAACCCTATGATGGCTTGGAGAAAGAACTATTTTTGCACGCACTGTAGTTAATGGAGATGAGTCGGTACATTTGCCAACTGAATTCTTAAATTCCATAAATCCACCAGTTCTTCCAGGACATTCGATTCGGTTAACAATCGGAGTGCCAATAATTTCATTAAGAAACTCATTACCATCAAAAATAAAGTTTTTCGAACCATTGTTACTGAAGCCACTAAAATGTGATTTTTTTGCTACTTGGGTTTGCAGTGTTCGTGACATGTGTAAAAGTCAAACATACTCAGTTGGTATTGCCATTTCAGAATGGAAAGACATCCGAACAACGCTTACAAATAATTTAATTTTATTATCAAAATTCGTAGTCTGTTTTTCGCGCACCTCGCCCATTTTGCGGTCGTCATAATCATAGTGACCAAAATTCGCACCAATTTCACGCTATTGGACATCAAGCGACCTACCCGTATGCGTTAACTGTGTACAGAGGAAAATATTGGTACTCTATCCGCCACTGTTAATGAAGACCGTGGTTTGTCCATTCGTCGGCCTTCGCAGCCATTGGAATAATAAGCGATTTATTTACATTGCAGTCTAATCCATTAGCTAAAGAACAAGAAAAAGTGCTGCAGGGGTCATTATTCAAATTGCTTACCAATTCAGCTGTATTATTGGGTGGGCCAGCCAATTAAATTTGTACATCATCAAGATAGAGATACTTATTTCAAAGAATATTTACATACAGATGATTGATCCTTGTGGTAGACCTTGTTTCGCCGGTAGTAGAATTAAAAGTAAAAAGCAAAAAAAGAATTACAAGTTAAGACTATTTGAATTCTGTCAGAAAGAAAACTTTCAGAAAGCCTCGCAGTACTATTACCAAAGTAAAATTAATGGGTTAATTTTGTGCAAAGTATACTATGGTTCATCTTGTTAAAAGTCCTTGAAAAATCAAGCAGAAATAAAAGCTTAAGGTATCCTTTGTCAAACTCCTGTCTTATATCCTCCAATACTACATTTTAATCATCGCAGTTGAGCAACGGCGGTAAGCCCAGTGCCGGGCTAAACATCCACGGCACCAAGCCGTGCCAAAAAAAAAAAACAGTGCATAAACTATGTTCTAAGCCTTGTGCTTGGATAAAAAAAAAGCAACTTCACTCTAACAATGTATTTAATCCACTGAACTTCTTACAATTTTTATCTTAAAACCTAACTTTAGTAACTAATGCAGTGTGATCCCATGAACCTGAATTTGTACCAGAAACCCGGCAGACGTCTATTCAGCAGGTTTATGTTCTCACCTGTCTAATTGAAGAAATTGAAATTTGTTGAGCTGCTGTTGTTGTTGTTTTCTAATCGGCGTGAGTTGTACTTCTGCTGTTGTTGTTGTCGTTATGTGCGATTGCGAAGTTGAAATGCCGCTGTTGCTGTTGTTGTACTTGTCTCTAGGGGACCATTAGGGTGTTGGTGGCTACCGTGACTCGCGTGAGTGAACAAAAAAAAGAAAAACACGCGCAAGTGCAGTGCTAACAACAGTGCGAAAATCCCAATTCTACAGCCCCTGGTCAAACTGTTGCTTGCATTCAGTCCCTGCTGTTACTGTAATACTGTACATTGTCATTTAGCGCGGGCGGTGACTGAGTGCATTTAACAACCCTTGGAAAGTGGGTTGTGGGTATGAATTTTTTTGGTGTACTGGTTTTTACAATAACTCGAGATTTTATAGTGCATATAGCCAATATTTGCGGCCTAAAAACAATCATTTTTCTGCGTACGTCTACGTCTGTAAATAAAAGACCAGCAAAACACAGGTAGATTCCCGCCCACACCTATTAGATCACTCTTGTATGAAGCTACTTGACTACGAACTAGTGCCACTTATTACTCCTCAACAATGTGATCCATGTTCCAACCCAGAATTCAACTTCATGTCGTTTAAATTCCATCTCCGTGAGCACTACTGCTTTATTTACAGAAGGCTCAAACTGGACAACAATTCGACATTTAATGAGTTTGATGTCTGACAAAGAATTCTATCCCTGTATCAGCATACTGAAATCGTTATTACGGACGATTTTAATATACACAATTCTGGGTGGTGTTTAGATTTTCACTGTAGAAAATAACTTCACCCAGCTTGTAAATGAACCCACACTTGTGCAAGACTTTGATAGTCATACCGGTATATCGGCAACGCCCTGAACATATTTTTAACTAATTAACCTGATAAATAAATGGTCAATGTTTTATCCCCTCTAGGCTTACTAGACCACTGTGTCATATCAGCTTATTTCTCGTACACTGACCACACAATAAGAGAAAATATTCCTAAAAGAACCTTATGGCAATACAATAAAGCAAATTCAAGTGGATTTAACAGCTTCATTAGGGATTTTAACTGGTCGTTATGTTTTCTCGATTACGACATGAATCCTATTGCTTAAATGTTCATAGATATTATTCTGAATGAAATCCTTTATTCCTTATCAGATGAAGAGTAAAAAATCAAAGGAAAAGGTATGGTAAGACTCGAGCTGTACAGAGGACGTCAGGATTAAAGATTTTTTTTCGGTCCTTCAAGACCATCCGAACAGAAAAAAACCGAAAGAAGTTTAAACGATCCAGGAATAACTCCAACGTCTTACTTAAGCGTGTGAAACTTCAATACGATCAAAAACCGTCACGCACTAGTTATGTTTTTAGATTTTAGCAAGACCTTTGATACACTTGCTCATGAACAACTTTTAGATAGCCTACACAGAATAAGAGTTAGAGGAAATGCAGGAAAATGGATAAGGGACTATTTATCAGAAAGAACGCTAAGGGTGAAACGAACCTCTATGGTGTACCACAAGGGTCCAATACTGTTTGTCCTGTTTACCAACGAACTGCTAAGTGTGTTCGAAAAAAGTACCGCTTTTGCTTTCGCAGATGATATCGCTATTGTTGTGAAGCACACATGTCTTGATACTGCGATAGCAATAATGCAAGAGGAATTCGATAAGACTTCACGATGGTGCCATGATCATACTAGGTGGAGTGAAAAGTAACCTTCTTGATTGTCAGAATGCGCTGCTACTGCAAAAAATGTTATGGTGCCTTGAAATCCGTTTATATTTAGGCAGACATGCCAAATTTCAGTGCGACACTGTCTTTAATTTTGTTTTGACAGCTGATTGTTGTTGACGTGTTTGGCATCATGTTGAGTATAGACAAAAACGATTTTCGTTCCCTCAAAAAATAAGGCAACACGGCGAAGGAAACAAAAGAAAAGTTGGATAAATATTATGGGTATAATGCTCCGTCAGATTACACCGTCAAATATTGGTTTCGAGAGTTTCGTGGTGGCCGCAACTCCACTACCGATCAAGTCCGCAATAACAGGCTCTCAGATCCGGTTATAAAGGACAATGTCAAAAAAATACATGAAATGGTGTTGGCTAGCTGGAAAGTGAAGGTGCGCTAGCTAGCAGATACCACAAAGATTAGTACTGAGCTCACACGCCATACTATGGTCAAAATTCTGCATATGAAAAAGTTATCCTGCCGCTGTACAAACTCACTTCTGACCAAAAACACAACGCGAGAGCATTTCGAAAGAGGGTTTGGACTTGCTGATGCGGAATCGGGTGGACTTTTGGCGCCGATTAGTAACTGTTGAACAGCAGAGAACAGAATGAGTGCCCGGCAATGGACTGAAGCCGGTACGAGTGCTCCGAAGCGGCCGAGGGAGGCTCGATGGGTCGGAAAGGTTATGGCGTCGGTTTTCTGGGATTGTCATGGCGCACAAGAGCATCGCAACCATGGCTAAAATCAATGACTTACGGCTCCAATTGCTGTCGCATCCACCATATTCGCCCGATTTGGCTCCCTCGGACTATTATCTCTTCCCAAACCTCAAAAGATGGCTCATCAATAAAAAATTTAGCTCATTCGAGGAAATCATCGACGCCACGGAGGAGTATTTTGCAGACCTTTCAGAAAATTACTTTTCGGACGGGATCAAGAAGTTGGAAAATCGCTAGAATAAGTGTATCAAACTAAAATACGATTTGTAGTACGATTCCGGTTTAGCCTCAAAATAGGCCTCTGTTTCGGCGATTACTTCTTCATGGGTCTTAAATCTCTTTCCGGCGAGCATTCTTTTAAGGTGTGCGAACAGGAAATAGTCGCTGGGGGCCAAATCCGGAGAACACGGTGGGTGGAGAGCAATTCTTTCTTTTTCTTCAAATGCGGCGGTTTTTTTGCGATTTCGTCCTTCAAACGCTCCAACAACGCAATGTAATAGTCGCTGTTGATAGTCTGGTTTTGGGGACTGCTTTGGAGACCGACGCAAACATTCGGCTTTATTGCGATCGAACATCTTTAAACAATCCTCGTTGTTGTTTTTGGTCGTACTGTGGACTTTTTTGATGTTTTCATCTGAAACAGCCTCTTTTGGACATCCACTGCGTGCATCATCTTCGATGCTTGTATGACCACTTTTAAATTTTTCAATCCACTTGCGAATGATTCGTTCGGCTGGTGCAGAGTCTGGGTAACACTTATCAAGCCATTTCTTTGCATCGGTTGCATTTTTTCCCATCAAAAAGCAGTGATTAATCAACACACGAAATTGCTTTGAATCCATTTTTTTCACAATAACAAAAGTTGCTTCACTCACAATACTATATCTCGAGAGCTAATCGTCCGACAGCTGTCAAATTTATACACTTATCTTTTGAAGGTTGGTACTAACTGAAAATGGTATGGATTTAATTCAAGTGGTGCACTCTCTTAGACTTTTCAGCCCATGTATTACGTTTACAGCAACCAATTCGTCACAATCAAAATACAAGAAGACGAGCTCAACAACTTTTACAAATTCCGACATTCTACAACAAATATGGAAGGAGACAGTTCGCTTATATCATACCACTCCAAACAACCTAAAAAAATATTTTGAATTTTAAAAAGCGTAAAAAAGAATCAATTCACATTTCCTAGTATTAAATTCTATTATTGGGTCTATATTGGGTCATCTCGTGCGGTTTGCTAAGAAATGGCGTAACTTGTATTATTTTATTGTATTTATTCCATAGGAACATGCGTTGGAAAGCTACTGTCATTGTACGTCATTTCAGTATATGTCATTCATTTGAAGCGTAAACAATAATTTTTGTTCACTCAAATATGTCGAACTTTGTGCATGTAAAAGTGTTTTTGCGGGGAGTTCTTCCTCATTACTTTAATTTGAAAAAAACTGCTGCCGAAAGTCATCGTATTTTGGTGGAAGTTTATGGTGAGCGAACGTGCCAAAAGTGGTTTGCACGATTTAAAAGTTGTGATTTTGGCTTGGAAGACGATGAACGTCCTGGGCAGCCAAAAAAGTTTGAAGATGAAGAACTGGAAGCATTACTCTATGAAGATTGTTGCCAAACACAAGAAGAGCTCGCAAAATCTTTGGGTGTCACTCAAGCAACCATTTCAAAACGTTTAAAAGCAAGGAAATTGGGTTCCACACGAACTCAAGCCGAGAGATGTCGAAAGGCGGTTTTGCATGTCCGAAATGCTGCTGGAACGCCACAAAAGGAAGTCATTTTTGCATCGGATTGTTACTGGTGATGAAAAACGGATCCATTACGACAACCCCAAGCGCAAAAAATCATATGTGAAACCCGGCCAACCAGCCATCAAATCCATGGCGCGAAGGTAATGCTCTGTATTTGGTGGGATCAGATGGGTGTGCTGTATTATGAATTGCTAAAACTGGGTGACACCATCAATGGACAACGCTACGTTGTTAATACGTTTGAAGAGAGCAGTAGCCAAAAAACGCCCGGAATATGCGACCAGACACGAGGCAATAATTTTCCATCATGACAACGCTCGGCCCCACGTTGCTATTCCGGTTAAGAACTATTTAGAAAACAGTGGATGGGAAGTCTCACCCCACCCGCCTTATAGCCCAGACCTTGCCCCTTCTGACTACCATTTGTTCCGGTCGATGCAGAACGTCCTCACTGAAATACGGTTCACATCAGAGCAGAATATCAAAAATTGGCTTGATTCATTCTTGGCTGCCAAGCCGGCGCAGTTCTTTTGGGATGGGATCCACAAATTGCCAGAAAGATGGAAAAAAGTCATAGCTTCAGATGGGCAATACTTTGAATAATATTATTGTACATGTTTTTCTTAAATAAACGTTTAAATTTTGAGGAAAAAAAACCGCACGAATTAAAATATATACCCAATAACTTTTGCAAATGTCAAGCTACCAACTTAAAAAAAAAAAAAAACAGAACAATGGCAGCGCGACACGGTGACGCCATCGGGAACTTTTTGATCAAGGTGTTAAGTGTGTTTTGGAATGTGTTAGGGGTATTTTAAAAACATGTTTCAACAATAAAAAAAAATCCATTTGCTCAGGTTTTTAGAAATCGCTTGGGACAAATGTGTCCCAATAAACGATAAGGGCCGTTATTCATAGGATTGTGAGGTACTACCAATTAGAGCAATGCGTTTTTCTGATACAACAACAATAATATGAATTTATTTATAACTTTAAGATTTGAATTCAAACAAACAATTTCAGGTTTCTGTAAAACATAAATTCACGTTACAAATGTCACAAATATTGTTTGTACGATTTTCTACTCCTCACTTTGCACACTGCACACACTTTTTATGTGAAGATTCTTTTTTTTATTACTTTTGACGGTAGTGATTGTTGTTGTCCTATATTTTGAATTCGTTTTTTGTCTTAGAAGTCAATGGCAGGTCACATTTTCTTATAGAAAAATTACCAATCATGGTCCTTGCCACAACATCTCGGTATTCAAGCGGCGTAAGTAAACGACCTTCAATGCGATGTTCTGCATGCAAATTTTCGTATACAATATATGCCTTATTTACTCCAACGTCTAATAAATCGGAAATTTAATTTCGATTGACCTTCTTCTGATCCATGGGATCTATCCTACCCAAGTTTTTATTGTACTTGTGAACAGAATCAGAACATGTGATCCCGAGACTTTGGGCTGATCCTACTTGTATGCGTCTTACCTTTTGTAAGGTTATCAGTGAAATTGGTGAGGAGATACACTCAGAAATTCCTTCAAAGCTTGTAGAGTAGATATCACCTCTCTTCATTTCTTTGTTCAATGGTTAATTTTTTGGAATATGTTTTCGCTGTGTACCAACTCTACCACATGATTTTAAATTAAGTTTAGCAAGGGTATATTATCGCATGGCTGAGTTGAAGAAATTATCAAAATAAATTTTACATCCTAGAAACACCAAAGCTTTTGTAAGGTCAAGGACGACGCCCCGATTTCTTTTTTCCCGCATATTAATCGAATTGGAATAAATAACCGGTTGTAGAATCAGCTCAACAACACATTTTGAATCCTCTGTTCACTGGTTTAGTTTGCATACACTGTCTCATTATGTTGGTTCTTTTGAATTTCACCATATGCTCATCAACAGATTGGGTTTTGTATTGTTCATAGCTGATTGGAAACTTGAATTTAAATGATTCATTACCAATCTAATTTTGTATGCTCTATTAAAGTCTGGCGATGTTTGAGATGTTTCCGATGCGTTGTCACAGAAATGTAGAATTTTGATAGAGGCATAACTTTAGCTATCTAAGGCACACCCATGTCAGGTTCAGTGGACCAGTATCGTCTTTAAGTAGGTAATACATGGTAGCTCATAATATAGTTCAAACCGGTGAAAGCTGTTATTTCTTAAAAATCTGCAGCAAATACTGAGCCATTTTGATGAGCATAACGTAATGACTTTGGTATTATTATTTTCTGAATAAATGTTTTGATGTTTGTGACTTCCTTAAAGATGTCTATAGGTTTAACGAGTCTGATTGCTGAGAGATATTTATCTTACCAAATTTATTATCTTCACTTTCAGAAAAGTTATAAAGACAATAAGTATTTTGCTTACACTTGAACTCAGGAACCGTACAACGTAATTGTGTGTTAAAGGAGGTAGTTGATGAAAGGCTTAAAGTTAGAACTTGATCTTGAGTAGACTGTTTTTGATCTATAGGGGTCTCAATTATCACTTCAGAAACTCCAGCTTGCATGTCTTGTTGTAAGAATGACTGGTCTTTGTCGTCCAAAATGAGAGCATCTTCAGTGTCACTATCATCTGCCATGAGAAACTCCTCCACTTCACTTTCAGTCAAAGGAAATATTTTATTTACTTTTCCTATCTATCTATTCTGTATTATGATATATGATGATATTTTAGTCATTTATCAAAACATTTTGAACATTTTGAAGACATATTTTCATCACTGTCATTCCTATTAGTTTTTTTTTTTTTTTCGAGTTATGCTACTTTCTTCATTTAAGGGATATAGAAGATCCAATTTTGTTGGCCTCTCAACTTCTTTCAAAATATTCATTTGTGACACCCTCATCATTGACGTCATACTTTTTTGAGTCTTCAATATTTGTTACTTAAAACACTGTTATATCGGGCAGTGAAGACAACTGATTGGTACTTATGATGTCATTCGATAAAGATAGAAAACCTCTTTTACCATAGGTGACATCAATTATAGCATTATTACAGGCAATACTTGTTGCCTTATAAGCATCAGGCCAGTTATATTCGTCTACAAATCCAGCATAACTTAGCCGAAAAGATTTGGTTTCTTTTTCTTTTTTGCCTTACCCAGGTGAATCAATATTGACATTTTAAACTGAAAAGTTCATTGTTGTCAGTTGAATAAAAGGTATTTGGCTATCTACTAGGTGGAGTGAAAAGTAACCTTGACTTGACTGCCAGAATGCGCTGTTACTGCAAAAAGGTTATGGTGCCTTAAAGTCCGTTTATATTTAGGCAGATATGCCAAATTTCAGTGCGATACTGTCTTTAGTTTTGTTTTGACAGCTGTTTGTTGTTGACGTGTTTGGTATCATGTTGAGTATGGACAAAAACGATTTTCGTTCTCTCATAAACATTATTTTTTAAGAGGCAAATGTCGAAGGAAACAAAAGAAAAGTTGTATAAATATTACGGGGCTAATGCTCCGTCAGATTACACCGTCAAATATTAGTTTCGAGAGTTTCGTGGTGGCCGCAACTCCACTACCGATCAAGTCCGCAGCGTCAGGCCCCCTGATCCGGTTACAGAGGACAATGTCAAAAAAATACATGAAATTGTGTTGACTGACCGGAAAGTGCGCGATCTAGCAGATACCACAAAGATTAGTACTGAGCGCACACGCCCTATTAAACTTGCTTTTGCGAAGGAAAGAACGTACTTGATAAAATGGAAAGTTGATCTAATAGTAGAACAAATAAAGGTATTATCACCTGCTGAAATATGCGGGGAAGAATTTCATATTGCAGTAAAACCTATTTTTTACTAACGATGGTAGATGGTAAGGTTTGCACTGCCCTGTTACCTGTGACTTAATCATCTCAAACTAGGTGGGGTGAAAAGTAACCTCCTTAGGAATGAAAAAAAAAAATTTTTAAATGTTTTTTTTATTTTATTCAATATAGTCCCCTTTTAGTTTTATATACTTATTCTAGCGATTTTCCAACTTCTTGATCCCTTCCGAAAAGTAATTTTCCGGAAGGTTTGCAAAATACTCCTCCGTGGAGTCGATGATTTCCTCGCGTGAGCTGAATTTTTTATTGATGAGCCATTTTTTGAGGTTTGGGAAGAGATAATAGTCCGAGGGAGCCAAATCGGGCGAATATGGTGGATGCGACAGCTATTGGAGCCTTAAGTGATTGATTTTAGCCATGGTTGCGATTCTCTTGTGCGCCGGTACATTGTCTTGCAAAAACAAAATTTTTATCGCTTCATGTGAGGTCGTTTTGCAGCGATTTCGGCGTTCAATCGCTCCAATAATGCACAGTTATACTCGCTGTTGATGCTTTTTCCTTTTTCGAGGTAGTCCACGAAGAGTATGCCATGACAATCCCAGAAAACCGACGCCATAAACTTTCCAACACATCGAGACTTCCTCGGCCGCTTCCGAGCACTCGTGCCGGCTTCAGTCTATCGCTGAGCACCCATTCTCTTCTTTTGTGCTCAACAGCTACCAATCGACGCCAAAAGTTCGCCCGATTCCGCATCAGAAATTCCAAACACTCTTTCAAAGTGTTCTTGCGTTCGTGTTTTTGGTCAGGATAACTTTTTCATATGCAGAATATTGCCCAAAATATGCCATGTGCACTTAATACTAATCTTTGAGGTATCTGCTAGCTCGCGCACCTTCTCTTTCTTTTTGACATTGTCCTCTGTAACCGTATCGGGGGGCCGGCCGCTGCGGACTTGATCGGTAGTGGAGTTGCGGCCACCACGAAACTCTCGAAGCCAATATTTGATGTTGTAATCTGACGGAGTATGAGCCCCATAATATTTATCCAACTTTTCTTTCGTTTCCTTCACCGTTTTGTCTCTCAAAAAATAATGTTTTATGTCTGCCCAAATATGAACGGCACTACAATCTTTTTTGCAGTAGCACCGCATTCTGGCGGTCAAGGAGGTTACTTTTTACTCCACCTAGTATATTTGGTGCAAAACCATCCGAAATGAGTAACGCCAGTATTGTTTCGAGAAAGTCTGAGAATCCTTTTTCTTGTAAATCCTTTGTGTTAAGTCCACACCATTCTTGGATTCGTTTCATGGCTTGATGTTAAGGTTTGGCAGGTCAAAAAACAAGAAAGCAAGGAAAAATTAAAGCCAGGAAAAAGCGTTTACAAGATAGATTCAGAAAGGAAACTGGCTTACTTATTGACATACCAACTCAACAATCTGGGAGACGAAAACCAAACAGCTGAGATAACAGCCATTGATACAGAGTTTATCAAATGGTTCCACATTACTTTGGAAGCTCTAGCGTCTGGGTTTCCTATTAATTTGGATGCTTTTGACATATGTACGACCAGGACTAGGATTTTATATCTTGAGAAGTATGGATCGTATTACATGCCAGTGAGCGTTCACAAAGTTTTGTTTCATGGCAAGTAAGTGATTGCTTCTTGCATTCTTTTAATTGGCCAATTGTTGGAGGAAGCGCAAGAGGCTACAAATAAAGAGAATAGAAAATATAGGGAACTATTCGCAAGAAATAGATCGCAGTTGGACACTATCACAGATCTTCTTAATAGATTGTTAATAACTTCAGACCCTTTCATTGAAAGTCTTAGGTGCATTCCCAAAAGAAAACAAAGTGTTATGAAACATGAAGTCCTGGAGCTTTTAAATGTTTTTATACAAAAATGTGAATGAATGTTATTTTAATTTATGTATTGTATGTTCGTTCTTGATAAATATAAGGACAAAAGGAACAACATAAACAAACAATTTGTTTAAAATGGGTCTACCTAAATGCATAATTCGCGTACATTCAAACCTCCCTTCATCAAAAATTTGGCTAAGTATATAAATAATCGTAGTTTTATTTCATTTTTGTATACCTATACCACGTTGATCAAAATAGAAACCGGAATTAAAACCATGTGGCGCTTCCATTGTTCCGATTTGAGTTCTGTTTTTTGTTGAGTTGGTACATCTGTTGTTGACATTCCCTCTAAATCTTAGCGTCAAAATCACTGACAAATTGTTCATCAAAAAAATCGTGACGATCGGCATTCTTTAGGAGTATAGCGCTCCACTGCTTATTCACAAAAATTCTACTTCGGTACATCAAACTTTATTTTGTAAATAATAACTACCAAAAGGTAGTTTCTAATCCATTGAAGAAGAGAATTATCAATCCCAAAGAGCATTTTGTCAAAAGTGCCTGATGCCAAACTCTGTTAAATGCTTTAGAAATAAAGGGTGATTCATCGTAAGGTTTGATTTATAATGTAAAATAAAATATATAAATTTGAAAATGAGCTTAAAATTGTTATTGTCAGTTTAAAGAACAATTCATGGCATTTATACTTTTAAAACAATATTATGTAAATTCTTGCTACGACTACGTCTGAGGTGGTCCATTTAGAAAGTCTAATTTTGGGCGACTCGTTCGAGCATAGCGATTGGTATCTCGCAGGTAACACGAAGAAATGTTAGCTTCCAAATCATCAATCGTAGCTGGCTTATTCCTAAAGACTTGAGACTTTACATTTCTCCAGAGAAAATAGTCCAAAGATGTGATATCGCACGATCTAGGCGAGAAATTTATCGTAGCAAAACGTGAAATTAAGTGCTCACCAAAATGATTTCTCAACATGTCCATTGTTTCACTCGATTTATGGCTCGTAGTGCCGTTTTGTTTAAACCAGAGCTTACTGAGACCATGTGCTAGAATTTCAGGAAGCACATAGTCCGTTAACATGACACGATAACGGTTACCGTTGACACGGTAACATTCTGATTTACCTCATTTTTGAAGAAATATGGACCAATGATTCCACCAGCCCATAAACCACACCATACCGCTATTTTTAATGGATGTAATGGTAGCTCTTGGTACTCTTCGGGTGGCTCATCAACACAAATACAGCAATTTTGTTTCTTAACGCATCCATTGAGCCGGAAATCGGCTTCAATACTGAACAAAATTTCACGATAAAACACCGGATTTTCATTGACTTTTTCCAAAGCTTATTCACTGAAAATATGATGCAAATTCAAGTCGCCTGGCTTCAATTCTTGCACAAGTTAATTTTGGACACTTTTAGGCCGAGATCTTCACGTAAAATACGCCAAGTTGTCGAATACGCCAATCCAAACTACTGAGAACGACGACGAATCGATTCGTCACGTGCTTCGTGTATACACTCAGCTACAGCTGTTGTATTCTCTTCACTACGTGCTGGATGTGGTCTAACCGGTCAAGCATCATCCACTAATGTAAACTAGGACTAAAATTTGCGAATGGTATTGATAATAGTGGTGTCAGTAGATTCCTCGAATCGCACGAAAAACATTTCTCACAGAACGCTGATTTTCGTAATACAGCTGAACAATTTGGAGACGCTGTTGTGATGTGGGTCTTTATAGGATAATTTGCCAAATGATGGTAAACAAAAATAATAAAACATTAAAAATCAAACCTTAGAGTGAATCACCCCTTATAAAGGGCAACTACCTTGCTTTCACCAGGTTAATATACGCTTTGGTTTCACTTTTCGGTGAGACATATCATTAAATCACCTGTGGATCTGCTGCTGCGAAAACCGTACTACCAGTCATTAAGAAGTTTTCCTGTTTCGAGATATTTCCTGGTCTGACGATTTATTAGCTTTACCATGACTTTGGTAAGAAGGGACGTAAATGCAATGGGTTCACAGGTCTATTTTACAAGTTGGGTCAAGTTGTTCTCCGTAGCAAAATTAAAATTAGAATTATCAGGAAGTGTTCCAAGAAAGGTCTTCGGTGTTATCGAAAATAGCAGAATATATTAAATGACATGAGTAGAAGTATCGAACATAGTACAACAGGAGATAATGTTGAAACTTTCCTGGGATAGGCATAACGAATATAATAATATAATTCTACGAAATCACAAGCTGATTTAAAATCGAATAAGAAACAGTAGTTGCTTCCACAAACGTGCTTTGTTTTTATATTTTATAAGCCCATAAAAGAGTTAAGGTTCAAATAAGAAGCTAATAAGAACATTTTATCTGTATTTATCCCGGAGATGAAATACGCCAGTCTATACAAAATAGAATTTATAAATTTGAGAAAAAAACAGATAACACGAATGCATATGGCTGGGTGATATAATAAAAATATGTAATTGCTGCAAAAGAAATAATGTACGTAGTGGATTCAATTCCCCGATCTAATAAAACAACCATTTTACATTAAAAATGTTAATCGGCATCGTCATCAAGAAATAGATACAAATTTGTCAACTGCAATAAAATTCGAGAAGCGGAAACCATAAAATTCCGAAAGGCATTTGAGTGTCAACTTTTTCGTAACTACGTGTTTAGGGGTTTTCCAAAAATTTAACCCGCGTCGAAATCAGCGAAGGTCATTTCCGAAGTTTTACGACCAAAATAAAACTTAAAATTGTTTATCTCCTTTTTCTCTCCCTTGTTATGCCATTTTGAGCTCTGATTTTTTGCTCTTTTAGCGCTTCTGTGTTTGTGTTTTTAAATGCGATTCATAAATTGGATTGGAGATTGTTTTGATGCGTCCTTCAACAAATTTTTTTTTTTACTAAGAAATCAAGCTATTATTAGAATTTAACTGAAGTTGTTAGAATTAGAGTAACGGTTGTCCGTTTCTACAATATTTAAGGTGTCAAAAAGTGAATCTCAAATTATCCAATAGAGTTCGATGTTGATACGAAATAGCCAGCTTATATGTATAAGTTAAAATATTATTTATTTACTTTTTATAAAAAAAAACAACTTTATTATTCAGAATCTGGATTAAGACTAAATTATTACAAGTCATGAACTTAACATCTAAGCAATGCTCAAAGTCATTGCATCACCTAATGGTTCTCAGGTAACGAATATCAAGTGAAATACTTTGTTTGTTTGCTAAGATGCTGATTTTGCAGAACGGAAAACGTATGCAAATTGAAGAAGCATGTGCGTGGAAAGTTTTGGTTAAATGTTTCACATAAGTGTCGTTAACTTATACGACACTTATGGTATGACACATGAGATATGGGACGATGTTTACTTGGAAAACGATGAATATAAAATGTTGACTAAGAATCCCTATAACTTTAGGTTGAAGAACAAGTTTAAAAAAATGTGCTCTAAGCTAAAGAAAGAAATTTTTTTTTTATGATTCCGCGCGCGCACCAAGGGGATATGTACACCCTTTTACTGGCTTTTCACCAGGGCGCTGGCGGGTGGTGTAGTAGTTTTGAAACTCAGGTGTATTAGGTTTCGATCTTTTTCTCAGAGGTGGTTGTCAAACTGGAGCCAGTGCATCCTCAACCAGTTTGTCTCAGTACGTGCTAGTTGTTAGTTCGTTACATTTAGCCCAGCCAGCAACCACCAACCAACATCAGTGTTATGCCTTCATGTCAGAGATGACGCCGACGGGTTTACATATAACTACTTACAAATTCCATGAAAAGACTTTTTCAGAGAATTGCCTCGCACAGGATTCGAACCCATTACCCTCTGCTTGAGAAGTCTATGCGTATACCATTACACCACGGCCATCTCATGCTGTGATACCCATTACCGCAACAAATTCATTTCCACCAGGGGTAATCTGAAATCGGAATAGAAAGTAGTCAATGATATTTTGAATAGGTCTCCTTCTACAAGCAAACCTATTTCAATCTGTGTGATCAACTGCAAACTTTCCAATAAACTTGAATTGGTATTTTACGTCAGTAGCAACTTTCCTACCAACACAAAGAGCTCAAAGAAGATGTACTCAATGTACCAATTTAGAAAGTTGTAATGATTAATCACAAAGAACCAGTTTCGCCTTCGAACCTATTACTGAGGTGGAGCTCTTCAAAGAAATTGGATCTTTTAAAAGCACAAATTCAGGTAGTTGCGATGGAATTTCAAAGGTTCTGTGGATGATATCAAAAACTATAGGCCTATTCCTCTTTTGCCAACCTTTTTGAAAAAGAGAATTTTATCTTATTTGAATAAGGCTAAGTTTTTTAATCCAGTACGATTTGGTTTTTGCTCAAATATTTTCACTAACCTTGACAGTAAAAAGTTCACTGCTGGCTTATTTGTTGACATTACAAAAGCCTTTGACATGATCAACCCTATAAAACTATTAAATAAAATGGAAAGAGGTTTGGTTTTCGTAGATTCACGCTGGTTTAGAGCATACTTATCAAGCAGAACTCAAAGAGTGAAGATTGATGATGTAAAAAGCGAGATTTTTTTTTTTAATATAGGTGTTCCACAAGGTTCTGTGTCAGGACCCATTCTAGTCCTAATATATGTATATAAATTCACTATTTTCCTTGAATTTTAGGTCTAAGCTGATGTTAGGTCGCAGATGATGTTGGATGTACGTATGGTGCTCATAGTGTCTTGGACCTAATTTCCGATATAAATTGGGATCTTAGTCTGCTAAGAATTTGGTTCACTGAGCACCACTTGACCATTAGCTCAAAATAATATGAATATGAATAGAATTAAGTCTTTATTTGTCTTGAAAAAAAAAGTATATTGAAAAAAATCTGCAATAAGCATCGGCGTCATTCTAGCTTTCCATTGTTTTGCGATTTGAAAATCCTTCCTGTTTGTCACTTATACTGTTTGAACGTTTTAAAAATATTCTTTAAGAGATCAGGAAATTTAAATTACAGATTAATTCCTGATTATAATATACGCAAAAACTTTTCATATGCTGTTACTGTACCCATTTTTCGCACAACTTCGAAACTTTTATGTAGTCTCATCTTGTCGATTATTTAATAAGCTGCCTCTAAACATTAGAACAATATCAATTCTTGGAGGTTTTGAAATGTTTGTAAGGAATTGGCTCTTTGATTATGATTTTCTTCATAAAGAACTTCTTTTCTCTAATAATCTGGTGTAAACTATTCTTCTTTTTATATCCCTAAACTATATGTAACATTGTACTTCTTCCTTCTTCTATTGTTTTATTTTCTTTAAAATGTCACCACATTATTTCATATCGGTCTTGTATAAAATTTTAATAATACTGTAAAATAAGTATGGTATGTATAATGAAATCTATCTATCTATCTATCTATCTATCTATCTACCTAATGCCCTCTTTAAGACTACTTTACAAGCCGTAGCCTTCAATCAAAGAAAATTTATTAGAGCATCCAACATTGCAAATATCATAGATACTTGAAATTCTTTGGTGTTTTCGGCATTGTGACCAAATCTCGTATTAAGTAGCTTTTTTTTCCTGCTCAATAATTTTTTAAAACTTTCTACTTACTACTTGTACGTATTTATACAAGAACCCTGGATCAATTAGGAAAACAAGATTCAAGTCCTTGGCCTGTAAAATTACGCGTATTTCTATAAGGCAGAAGGTAAAATCAGGTCTTGCATTCTTATCAAAAACCAAATGGAGAAATTTCTTTTGAATAATTATTAAAGTTCAGGAGACCTGACGACAGTAACGTGCGAAAGGGAGTGTGGCAAACCACTGTGTCTGACTTCGGCCTGCTTCCCCTATGACTCCGAGGTAGTGATCTCAGAGAAGTTAAAAGACTTGGCAAGGAAGAAAATTGTATGCTGGTACTGGGCTGTGATGCAAACGCCCATCATACACAATAGGAAAATTGTGTTATCAACCCAGGAGGTGAGCGTCTGTATGATTTCATTATATCTTCCAACCTCAATATTTGCAATGGAAGGAATTCACTCGTTGTGATAAATAGGCAAGAGACGCTAGATATCACCCTTGCTGCAAATACAGAAGGGTTAGGAAAAAAGCAATGGAGAGTAGTCGATGAAGTGTTATTGTCAGATCACCGATGGATACGCTTCAAGGTGAACTTTCAGAAGAGTGTATGTAGTTGTCAAAGAAATCCTAGGAAGACTGATTGGGTCAAGTGCTCGTATGCAGAAGTGGTAAATATACACGTGGATACCCAGATATCCTTAGATAGGGCAGTAGAAATTATTAATAAGGCACTAACAATGGCGTTCGAGAAAGTTTGCCTAACTAATAGAGCACCTAAAAGGGCTAGTAGGAAACATTTGGGGCTTAAAACCTGCAACTGGCTGTACTCGAATACAGTAGTGGTATGACCCATATTCACATACTGTGTAGTAGTATGGTGGAAAGCAACAAACAAGAAAACGGTTTATAGAATATTAGCGGCGGTTCAAAGAACAGCTTCCATAATAATTACGAGTGCACTCTATACCACTTGTGCAGCAGCATTGAACACCTTTCTGCACATAATATAGATTAATTTACAGATCATAAGACATACTGGCAACAGTATTTTAAGAGCAGTAATTTTGGACATGGCATGGTCCTAGGGAAGCTAATGTCAGACAATCAAATTGTAACAGATAAAATTCGTTCCTCAGTCGGCTTCAATATCCCATATGATGTTATATTCCTGAGAGGGAGGACTGGGAAAAAAATTTAATAATCAGGTCAAATAAAATTGTAGATTTTCACATATGGCTCGAAAAACGAGGAGAGACAAGGTTCTGATATCTTCTCAAAAGACCCAGACCTGAGAGGATATCGATATCCAGCCCGCACTCAAATCAATAAAATCAACCAATATCAACTCTAATACATTCAGGGGCTGCACACAGTGCTCGAGGCACTATGCAGTCAGAACCGGGTAAGATTGTGATGGGTGTCAGGTCACTGCTGTAATAAAGGTCTTTTTTTTATAATTCCGCGCCCGCACCAAGGGGATATGAACACCCTTTTACTGGCTTTTCACCATGGCGCGGGCGGGTATTGTAGTAGTTTGAAACTCAGGTGTATTAGGTTTCAATATTTTTCCCAGACGTGGTTGTCAAACTGGACGGGACGAGCTAGTACATCCTCAACCAGTGGGTCCTAACTACGTGCTAGTTGTTAGTTCGTTACCTTTAGCCAAGCCAGCAACCACTCCAACATCAGTGTTATGCCTTCATGTCAGAGTTGACGCCGACGGGTTTACATATAACTACATACAAATTGCATGAAAAGACTTTTTCGAACCCTCGACCCTCTGCTTTGGGAGTCTATGCATATACTACTACACTATAGCCACCACTCCTTACTAGTGATGTTGCTAACATTAAACCAACCCTTTGCATAGTGAAGGTAGTATCGAGGAAAAAACTATCGTTTCTTGCGTCTCGACAGGATGGCGTCCGATATCAAAAAAGAAAGATGATGTCATCCCTCGTCGGTTCGAAAGACTTTTTTTGGCTGCATGGATCGTGAAGTTGTTGGCTCTTTATTGTCGTGTGTGAAGTTGTTAGCTGTTGATGCGAGCTGTAAGCCGCGTGCGAATGAGCTGGTACATCATTTCCATCAGTGTCTCCATCCAAATCAGAAAGAACTTGATAACACCTAAACTTTTCGCAGCTTTAGATCGATGCTAGCTAAACATAAAAGACTCCGTTTACATCATGCGGTCGTAGAAGCGCTTGGTCTGAGCAGCGATGATTTTCCCATTAACATATCCTCGATCTACCGAATTCGTACTCAGGGCAGAACGAATAAAAACTGACTTTTAGAACAATATACCTGTCGTAGTCACAGTCCATTGGGATGGAAAACTATTATCAGGGTTGAATGTGCGAAACTCAAAAGAAGAAGAATGCTTACCAATTATGGCTTCAATTGACGACAGAGAACAGCTTCTAGCTATACCAAAATAGTGTTCATCTGGTAAACATCAAGCATAAACCATCTGAACTGCCCATTACGACTGGAATCTTAATGACATGGCACAAATTATGTGTTGCGACACAACATATGAAGCTTGTGCTCTTTTGGGACAGACTTTATGAAGGGAATTGTTACTTTTCGCTTGTCCTCATCATGTTTAATCCAAAATTCAGGAACATTTGGAGAAATATCAGTTAAAATGCTATTGAACTATGGCTTGATTTTGTTAAAGAACATATCGCTGAGGCAAACATTTCATCCATGTTAATGTTTTATAAAGAGAAACTAGACAAAGCTTTTCTAACAGCGAATTGGTTAAACTATGTGTAGTGTTTTTGGACGGATATTCAAAGAAGAAAATAAAAAGTAATCCCCCTAGAGCTATGCATCAGATACCATGGATGACCATCCATAAAAATATTTTATAAAAATATATGACAAAAAGATCGTACAAGATGTTTGCTCATTTATAAGGAATGCACAATGGGGATTAAAGCACCTAACCAAGATTTGTGCTTCTAAAAGGCGCTAAAAAACTACGAAAAGTTGACACAGCAGTCTCTAAAGCTGCTATAAGCAAGTTAATCCGCCACCTCTGAGTACCGCGTTTGCTTACACTCGAGCAAAAACAGTGTCGTGAAGATGTTTCAATTGAGTGCTTAGCGAAGTTTTGCAGAAACAAAGAAGGCTCCAAGGAAGGCAAAGACCGTTTCATCTGCAGGCAAAGTCATGACGTCGATTTTTTGGGATGCGTGTGGTATAATTTTCATTGAATATCTTGAAAAAGGAAAAACTATCAACAGCCAGTATTATGCGAACTTATTGCAACGTTTGAGCGAAAAAATCAAGCAAAAACGCATTTGGCTAAGAAGAAAGTGTTGTTTCATCAACACTTGCAAAAGCTCACAAAACTGTTATTGCAATGCCCGAAATTAATGAACTAAAGTTTGAGTTGCTACCTCATGCACCCTTTTCACCAGATTTAACCCCCTGGAATTATTTTCTGTTCCCAAACTTGGAAAAATGGCTCAGTGGTCAAAGATTTTCCAACGATGAAGAAGTGGTGTTGGCAGTTAATGGCTATTCTGAGGGGCAAGACAGTTCTTATTATAAAAGGGTATCGAAATTTTTGTACATCGCTGGGAAAAGTGTATAGAGCTGAAAGGCGATTACTTATATTGAAAAATAAATAAATTATTTTCCAAAATTTTTGTGTTTTCTGTGTTGGGTCGGGTACTTCTGGGACCGTATGTATGTATTATTATCGTATGTATTATTTTGTCCTTTTGTTTTATACATTAATTAATTTTTTAATTCCGTTACAACGCTGGATGATTTTATACAAAAGAAGAGCAAACAATTTCTACATCAACTGCAGATCGACGGCAGTTTTCTTGAGGAAGATGTGTCTTCTTTTCTGAAATCTAAAAGAAGAGTAAATCGCTTGATACTTCTGAAAGGGCTATCGAATTAATGCAAGATTGTCACGAACTTAACATGGCTGAAGAAAAAAAAACAATTCAGTTCAGGAACATAGAATCTTTTACCCAGACTGTAAAAAAACATACCCTAAGGACCTTTGCTGAGTATTGTTATTTTTTGTGTTAAATAAAGATAATCGTTCGTCTTATTTCATTTTGTCTTTTATTTGCCTTATTTATCGTACTTATATTAGTTTTTTAAAGGAACCAACTATTAGGACAAAACACGATTTTTATTAAGCTTTGTGGCTTAACATTTCATATTTGAGTATTGTTTTTCTATCAAAAAAATAAAGATAAATCTATTTGTCATATAAAGCACACCCTAATGCATAACATATATAGGGTTTTCCAATAGAAACTTGACAACTTTGAATTTAATTTGTAAACGCACTCTTTCATTAATCATCAAACTGTCACTGTCAATTTATTCACTGAACTCAGTATTTTCATCATGATAAAGTACACTAACGAGCAACGTTTTCAAATTATAAAAATTTCCACAGATATTCGGAGTCGGTGACTGCAACTTTAAGAGCGTTAACTCCAATTTTCGGTCGTAATTCTCGCCCTGGCAAACAAGCAATAACAAGTTTAGTGCAGAAATTTGAGTCTACATATTCGTTGTGTGATGTTGCCGTGTCAGTGAGACAACGGGTTGGTCGAAGTGTCGAAAATATCGCTGCCGTTCAGACGTCCGTAGCAAACGATCCAAATCAGTCAATTCCACGGCGTTCTCAAGAATTGGGCATCGCTAAGACCACATTATGGCGTATTTTGCGTAGGGATCTTGGTTTACACCAAAACAAGATCAAGCTGACTCAAGAATTAAAGCCGATGGAGCATTTGAAATGACGTACGTTCTCCGATTGGGTTCAATGGCTCAATGGGTTCGTCAATAAGCAAAATATGCGTTATTGGTCGGGTGAAAACCCACATGTGCTTCTTGAGTCACCACTTCATCTACAAAAAATAACTGTTTGGTACGGTTTACATGCCAGCGGCGTATTGGGACATATTTTTTCGTTGACGATAACGATCGTCACGTTACTGTGAATGGTCAGCGCTATCGCGCCATGATCACCGATTATTTTTGGCCCTAATTGGAAGATATGGACTTGGACAACATGTGGTTTCAACAGCATGGTGCCACAAGTCACACAGCACACGCTACAATCGATTTATTGAAGAGAAAGTATGGTGAGCGTGTTATCTTAATACATGGGCCAGTTGATTGGCCGCATCGTTCGTGCGATTTAACGCCGCTTGACTATTTTATGTGGGGCTACGTTAAGTCATTGGCTTATGCCAACACGCCGACGACATTGGAAGAGCTCAGAGCCAACATTGAACGAAAAATAGCGACCGTTTCGTCCGAAATGTGTGGCTGAGTCGTTGAAAATTGTGTCCAATAAATCGATCGCTGCAAACGTGCCCGCGGTGGCCATATGAACGAAGTCGAGTTCCATTCATAAATGTTTTGATTATACTTCAGTAATAAAGTTTTTGAAATATCTCAAATGGTTTGCCTTTAATTAAAAAAAAAGTTGTCCAGTTGTTATTAGAAAACCCTATATTAATTATATTTTTATTTTAGATTGACATGTAATTGGTACCATTTATTCTAAAATATGACATCATTCAAATCCCCTTCACGGAACTGCTTCCATGAGTCGATGCGCTAGACCCAATTTTCCACGACTCTTTCGCACAAGTCAGAAGATGTTCCACTTTAGTCAAATGTTCGAATCCTATAGTTCAGAAATGTGTCTGCGACCAATCGACAGGGCCATTTCTGGTGAAAGAATAATCACCCAATGTTTTTTTCAGACAAAAGCTGGATTTTCTTCCATCTTTAATAGAGCCCACTCAGTGAAAGATCGATATACACGATGGTCATTTGGCTTTAGCTCTTGGATCAATACGTACGCATATGATATTCCCAGTTCTTAAGAACGGCGCGTAGTCGTTTGGATGCGAGCCGATATATTTTCTTTCATTCACTCTTCTCCTCTCCTCCTAACATTATTATTTGCGTTTTTCTTGATAAAATGATTGACATTCTGGGATACAAATATGGAATCTTCCAACAGCTGGTATGTATATATGAGTTCTAAGAATCCGTATTGAAAGACACTCTATTATTGGGGGTGAGATCTCCACCGATTGTTGTGTAACGCTAATATTTTCTATTGTCATTTCGAAATTGATGTAACCAAAACTCGATATGATTCTGTATACATTTTTTTGGGACTCAGGCGTGCTTTAATGTTTTTCTGGGTTCTAGTGGGGGAGGCAAAATTCCTATATCTAGAACACTATCTGACATGTGTGACTTGACAATTGGAGTTGTCCTCATTCCTACATGAGGTTTGTTTCCTGGCTACAATCTGTAATACCTCCATAACTTCGATGGCTTTCTATTCTTAACGTTTTTCGGTGTGATCGACCGAAACCAAGGACGTCGATTCCGAATTTACATTAATTACTTTAAAAGTCATTGATACAATTCAGGAAAATTTCTATTGATTCTGCTTTAAATTTTTTTTACATTTTCACAACTGTTGTTGGCATTTTATGGATATTCACATTCTCACTAACAAGTTTGCCATGTCTTCTTGTGAATATTTAGATGAGGTAATCGTGTTACTGATATATGTAGTTTAATTTCTTGTTTCTGCAAAAGTAATTAACGTAAGTTCGTCTACAGACATGCTGTTATGGAGGCTATTCCTTTAAATTATTTTATTGAAGGTGTTTTCCTTTTAATCTATGCGCGGACATCGTTGATATGTCGTTTCAAAGTGCTCATTAAAATCTTATCTAGTCCTAAACGAAATAGCAAGTGATATGGACAACTAATATAAGGTTCCCATATGTTAAAATCAGAAAATGAACCACCTTCCGCGAATTTTGTTCAGCCTTTGCACACCTTCTGGATGACTATGAAGTCTGTTTTATAGTGCTTCCATAGGACATCCGGTTGAAATATTGACAGTGGCATACGGTGAGTCTGTTTTAAGTAAAAAAGTGTATACAAGTGGTACAAGCTCTTCCAAGATGACCAAGAAGCTACCAATAACGAACCTCACTCGGGACGGCCCAGCACATCAACAAAAGGTGATAATGTCGAAGCTGTGAGAAAATTGTTTCGGAAAATTGTCGAATTACCATAGAAGAAGTTGCGAAGTATTTTGGTATATCGGTCGGTTCGTGTCATGTAATTTTCTCAGATGTTTTCGTCATGAGACGTGTGTTACCCAAGTTTGTTTCGAAACTTCTAAGATCAAGAATACCATCGCTTAGGAGCTCTTGAATGACTTCAATGATGATGATGATCGTGACTTGCTCAAAAGGGTCATATTTGGCTCCATGAGACATACGAGGACGGATACTTGCCACGACCGAGGAAATAAAAACGGCATCGCTGGAAATTCTCAAAGCTATACCAAAAAGTGCTTCAAGGATTTCAAAAAGCGTAGGTACAAGTGCATTATATCTGAGAGGGATAAATTTGAAGGAGACAACATTAATATTCATGAATAAATAAGAGATATAAAGTCAGCTTACTTTTTGAACACACCTCATACAGTACATACTTCTTTCTGTACGTTTACCCACCATCTAGTTCGGACGTGTTTCAATTAACTCCGCGATAAATTGTCTGTTTGACTTTTTCCTTTTTTTTTTGTTGTTGTTTTTTTCGTGTGTGACACCATTCGAACCGATTTACTTGTTCCCAATCACATACACCATAAATTCTCAGTGTCATCAAAGCACAGTGACTTTGTTTTCTCAGTATCACCAAAACACAATGGGTTAAAAAAAAATAATAATAATAATTAATAACCTACTTGCTAATATTCTGATCTAATTTAACTATGTCTTCCTGTGGATTTGCTGACTGCGCTGTACCTACTAACACAGTGGAATCGATTACATGCAATGGAATATGTGAAAAGAAATTCCAGAAACGCTAAAACTCATCTCGAAGTGTATAAGCGCATATTCTGCTTTTTCTGTGTAGAGTGTCAGACCATCTAACTGGCACATATAACCAGCAACTAATTGGGCTTGCAAACTCGATTGCAGAGCTGAAATGCGAAGTTCAATTCAGTGGTAAAAATATAACCAAACTCATTTCTGAGAGCCATGAGAATCTAAGCTGTTCGATCGATAACAGCATAACCACCATAAAATCAGCTGTTCAATCCTTGCACTCTTAAATCACTAAATTAGCAGATATTGATAAGCCTCACTGCTCAAACATATTACCAGCGATTCAGTCAACTTCAATTCAGTTGGGAAAAGTTATGTCAACTTTGGCTGACCAATCCACTCTTCTACATCTCAAGTATGCTGAACATACCGAAAACATCGGATCCATCCAACATGACCTCAATTTTCTAAGTGAGGAAGCTGCATCCACCAGATCAACCACAATGCAGATATTGGAGGAATTAAAGCACATCTCTAGTAAGCCGGATGCACCTCCATCTGTAGTAAGCCCGTGTAACAAATCCTTACACGACGAGCTATAAACGTCACCCTCAACCACTTCAGCCCCAACTCATTCAAGAACCAATACTACTGAAGCCCCGATCACCGATCACGTCCCAAGACCATTGCCAATAATTAGGGCTTTTGGGACATCCTGGACTCTCCCTGAATGGACTAATAGAATTCATAAATTAAATAAAATGAATCTTTAAGCCACCACAAAACCGGAACTGTCTACTTTCTTCCTCCAAGCTGCCCCACGTCACGCAAGCCCGTCCTGGATCAAAGACCTTTTTAGGAAGAAATTTGGTATACAAGACATCAAGTGAAAACAAGTTGGCAAACTCAAGAGCAAAAACGGCATGTGTTTTAAAATACGTATACCCACTAAATACGATTGGATGTTCAAATCATCGAACGGCATACCAATCGCGGAAAAGATGGTCATCACCCAGCAGAAGGATATGGTATATAATAAGTTTGCTAATAAAAGAAAAGATAGCACCCACAATTCTACCCTATCCCATCAACATCCCGACTCAAACTGGTCATTTAAGACCCAAAACTTTCCAAGATTCTCCCTACTCCTTCCCCCCTTTGCACCATCCAAAAAGAACACTAGAGTGGCGACACCTAATCCTCTCGCTTCCCTCACCAAACATTTAAAGCCGCCTCAAAACAGAGTTTCATTTAACCTTGCTCCTGTGCTGACCCACTCCTTCCACCGACTGTCAAACTCACTAAAAATTTTTCTGATATGAATGATGACAGTCGTTATGTAGTATCTCGTTTGAGAGACCGCCGCATTTAAGAAAATGTTCGGCCCTCTTTTGCCCACTTGCACGATAAACCCAACTCCGTTTGCATTGATGGCATAACCAAAACCAACATTATGGTTTCGATTCAACGAGAAGGATGCAAATTTTCGTTCGCTACCATGAGAGTTTCGACATCTCTCCTGATGAAGTTTATAATGATCTTTCTACGCTGTCTTCGCATGTCAGCACTAAACGTCTCTCCCACTTGCAAAGAACTCGACTTAATTGCTGAGACAATTAACATTGATCTTGCCCTATCAACGTTCTATTCGTATATTTTCTCCTGCTCTGTCCAATCGGTTCCATATACTTTCCGAAAGGACTGCAAGTCAGCTCCTCCCTGGTACAACAAGGAGTTGCGTTCTCTCCGTAATTACAAAAACAAGTTGTGGCATAAATTCTTAAGAACTCGATCTGATTCCGAATACAGTAACTATCGATTGGTATACGATCGTTTTTCTGAACTTTGTGAGTCTCTTTACCTTGAGTACCTCTACCGCATGCAATTTAGCTAAGTCTCGGACCCGAAAAGCTTCTACCAGTTTGTTAATACCAAAAGAAAGTCAGACGGCTACCCATTTACTCTCAAATTTCTTAGTGAATCTTCTGCCGACCCCAAAACCATTGCAAATTTCTTTGCCTGCCATTTTAATAAATCCTTTTCTAAGAGAACAGCTAAACTCGATCCTAGTTACTTTAGCTACATGAGAAACTATCCTGAGACATCATCCATCTCGCTAAATATAACAACATCTTTGGTATCTAAAAACATTACAAAACTTAAAAATGATTTTTCGTCCGGCCCTGATGGCCTTCCGGCTATTGTATAATAATAAAAGAGTGTGTTAACCATCTCAGTCCTCCCCAAGCTACCCTATTTAACTTGTCTGTCTCAACAGGTACTTTACCTTTCCTATGGAAGGAATCTTACATCATCCCTATTCATAAAAAAGGAAGTAAGGGCGAAGTCGATAATTATAGGCCCATAGCAAAACTCTCTTGCGTACCCAAACTTTTTGAAAGCATAGACTATCAACAACTGCTTCCGTACTGTAAGCCAACTATCTGTAAAAATCAGCAGGGATTCTACATTTTTAAACTAAAAAAACTTGGCTTTTCCTCTCATTTTGTGGCATGGACCAAATTCTATTTAGAAGACCGAGAATACAGGGTAATCTTCAGATCTTCAATATCCGACCCCATTAAAGCAACATCTGGTGTCCCTCAGGGTAGTCACCTTGGACCAATCATATTTATCCTAACTTTTAACGACATAAATCTCATTTTAACGAATTGTAATCTTTCTATTTTCGCTGATGACATGAGAATTTCCAAAGTCATTTCATTGCCTTTTGACTCCCATTGCCTGCAAGATGACTTAAATAAGTTTTCGGTATGGTGCAAGCAAATGCCAAGCGATAACCTATTCCCGCAAACGTCTACCTCCCCCTCCAAGAAACTACTTCATCTGCGATGAGCCTATATAATTTGCGACAGAGAATTGAATTTCTCCACACATATTGACAGCATTATATATAAAGCTAACTCCGCACTTGGTTTTATCAAACGCTGGTCAAAAGAATTTTCCAACCCACACATTACAAAGTCCCTGTACATTACTTTTGCAAGGCCTCTTCTCGAATATTGCAGCAAAGTTTAGTCACCCTATAAACTAATCCACATACAAAGAATAGAAACAGTCCAACGCAGGTTGGATATGGGCCGATCCATATGGATTAACCCCCTATGAAAATAGGCTAAAACTAATTAGCATGCATACCCTAACAAAACGTCGTGAGGTCGCTGATGTACTTTTTATCTAAAAGTTATTATCTGGAAACATCGACTGCTCGATAATAACGCAAACTATTGCATTCACTCCCAATCCCCGTAATCTAAGATCTGTCCCACTCTTCCTGATCCGAACTCACCGCACCAACTACGGTCACTTTGAACCCATACCTGGACTGTTGCGTATTACGAACAACTACGCCGAAGTCTTTGACCTAAATAGCAGCAAACATGAAATAAAAAAGCAATATTCCACTCCCTTAACATCTCCTTCGTTCACCATTTCTCCTCGTCCCATTAGGTTTAGAATATCTTTGTTAGTTTTAAGTCTAGCTTTAAGTTTTTGCTTGTTAATGAGCTTAATAAAATACCGTTGTTTTAGCATTTCGTAATGGAATGGTTATTTTATTCAAGAAATTAAAACCGTGTGTTGTCAACGCCCTCGCCACAATGAAATCATCGGTTTCCATTAAATCACAGAAATCAAACAGTGTTTGGCGCGGTAAGTACCAAGATGGGGGATAACGAATGGGAACTCCGTACCAATCTGCGTGCTGTTGACAGTTGGAACACATGGAGTACAAGGACCAGTACACAGCTTTGGGTCTGAGTGCTACCGTTCCAAAATTCGCAACATCTTTTATTAAAAAAAAAAAAAAAAAAAACCGTTTTGTTATCAGGACTAATTGCGCGACTAAAACGCCGTAGTAACTGTTACGAATATGTTCGGATGCAAATTGGCACGTGTTGTAGTCTGTAGTTTTACCAATCTGAGAAAAACTATGATCCATGCGTCGAAAAATTATTAACTTGAAAAAGTTAATGTACAACCCGACAGAGGAAAACCGAAAAAAAATTAAACGAGCCAGGCATTTATGGTAAATATAGCTATATTACCTTTGACTGGAATGCTTCCTCTTCGCTTAAGGTTAACTTAAGAGATGGTCATCAGAAATTCGTTCCCGTGATAGATTCATCCGATAGGTTTGTAGGTCACCCATGAGTGGATTGAATGTAAACGGTGGCCAGATAGCAATGATAATATTTCCAATTGTTATGTTTCAGCAGCTGTCAAAATATTCAGTAAGGTTTGCCATTTCATCACTCATAGTTTTACGCGGCATTATTAAAAAATAATATGAAAATTTAGCTCTTTTGGATCTTAAGCCAAAGATTGGTGTGAAATAAAGAGAACATAGCCGGTGTATCGGCAGGTATCGAGAAATACCAAGAAATGTTGATTCGGCCCTATCTTAAGCCAGAGATTGGTGTGAAATGAAGAGAACATAGCCGGTGTATCGGCAGGTATCGAGAAAGACCAAGAAATGTTGATTCGGCCCTGAATTGATCATCGCCAGAGAGTCAGCCCGCCTCAGCTTGCGGTTGATTTTAGGCATACATCCGTATAAGATAAGACAACGCCGTGACTGCTATGTCAACAAGAAAAATTGCTGTTACTGGAGCGAACACAATCCCCAAATGTTCGATCAATCATTAATGCATCCACAAAGATTGACTGTTTGGTGCGGTTTATGGCCTGGTGGCATCACCGGACCTTGTTTTTTTTTGAAATTAGGAAGAAGACACCGTTACCGTCATTGGTTTCAGATGGTCTCAGCTCGACAAATCGATATATCCGAGGTGTGGTTCCAACAAGACGGTACTACATGCCATACAAGCGTTCATCAATTTGCCGCCGCAAATATGCTATTTGACACAAATCGAATATTTTCTCTGGAGTTCAAGGTCAAATTCAAGTTCAAGTTTTCTTTATTGAGACTTAAAAAAATCAATTATAATACACATCGTCCATGTCTAATTTAACTTAATTGTAGCCAACTTGGAAAGCGTATGCCTGGCTAAAGACTTGTAAATTAAGGTCATAAGCTAACAATCAGTATATATGTGTTATATTATAAAATAACAGCATAAGTATATTACCATATGCTTGCTCCCGGCATACTTAAATCAATCCATATTATAAGTTATAATAATGACCACACTTATACTTAACCGCTCATACCGCAAAGTGCAGTTTATTTCAGTATTGATTATACCCTATACCCAGAAGATACAGATATGTTTCTATGTGTGAGATTTCCATTAATCTGCTTAGTTGTTAATATATAAGCTATTATATAATCTAAAGTACAATTAACTTTTCAACATGTATAGGGTTTTCCAATAGGGACTTGATGAATTTGAATTAAATTTCTGAACGCATTCTTTCAATAATCATCAAACCGTCACTGTCAGTTTATTCAGTAAGCTCAACATTTTCATCATGGTAAAGTACACTAACGAGCAACGTCTGCAAGTTATAAAAATTGTCCACAGATATTCGGAGTCGGTGACTGCAACTTTAAGAGCTTTAACTCCAATTTTCGATCGTAATTCTCGCCCTAGTAGACAGGCAATAAGTGCAAAAATTTGAGTCTACATATTCGTTGTGTGATGTTGCCGTGTCAGTGAGACAATGGGTTGGTCGAAGTGTCGAAAATTTCGCTGCCGTTCAGACGTCCGTAGCAAACAATCCAATTCCGATCAATCAATTCCACGGCGTTCTCAAGAATTGGGCATCGCTCATACCACATTATGGCGTATTTTGCGTAAGGATCTTGGTTTACACCCATACAAGATTAAGCTGACTCAAGAATTGAAGCTGATGGACCATTTGAAGCGACATACGTTCTCCAATTGGGTTCTGGAGAAGATGCGCCAAGATGATGTATTTCATTGCAAAATCATCTTCAGTGACGAAGCCCATTTTTGGCCCAATGGGTTCGTCAAAAAGCAAAATATGCGTTATTGGTCGGGTTAAAACACACATGTGCTTCATGAATCATCACTTCATTCACAAAAAATAACTGTTTGATGCGGTTTGCATGCCGGCGGCGTTATTGGGCCATATTTTTTCGTCGACGACAACGATCGTCACGTTATTGTGAATGGTCAGCGTTATCGCGCCATGATCACCGATTATTTTTGGCCCGAATTGGAAGATATGGACTTGGACAACATGTGGTTTCGACAGGATGGTGCCACAAGCCACACAGCACACGCTACAATCGATTTATTGAAGAGTAAGTATGGTGAGCGTGTTATCTGAAGATATCGCCTCGTTCGTGTGATTTAACGCCGCTTGACTTTTTTCCATGGGGCTACGTTGGAAGAGCTCAGAGCCAACATTGAACGCGAAATAGCGGCCGTTTCAGCCGAAATGTGTGGCCGAGTCGTTGAAAATTGGGTCCAACGAATCGACCGCTACAAACGTGCCCGCGGTGGCCGTATGAATGAAGTCGAGTTCCATTCATAAATGTTTTGATTGTACTTCAAGCCAATAATAAAGTTTTTGAAATATCTCAAAATGTTTGCCTTTTATTTAAAAAAAAAAAAAGTTGTCAAGTCGTTATTAGAAAACCCTATACATAACCTCAAAAACTGATATTATGCGAGCATGAATTTCGATCAATAAATTTCTTGTTCATATACATATATGAGTTATCCTCTTAAATTAAATCGTGACGCTTTCAGATAAAAGGATAACGATAGGTTTCTACTAACATTTTGTTCTATATGAGAATGAGATCTTTCATTAAGAAGGTTAAATGGCGAAAGGTAGTAATTGTTGTCTAAACTTTCATTTTAATTTGAATCCAACAAAGGTTTGATTTAATTATTAGGATGAAACTCTACTCGTTGAAGTTTTCTTAATGTAAGGTTAATAAGATATGTCAAAGGAGGTGTTACCTTGCATGTGTCGTAAAGAAGTTTATTTGGATACCATTTCTTATCTGGTCTTCGATATTTTCCACAACAGAATCTAAGTATCCTTCTTTCGAATTTTTCCAACTCGTTTGTGGTTGTAGGGGAGATGATGAACCATACGCAAAAATCGTAGGCTAAAATTGGTCTTATAAGGGTTTTGTATATGAGTATCTTTGTACTTGATTATAATGCTTTCGACTGCAATAAGGGCTTTAACGTGGCGGAAACGGCTTTGGCTTTTGCTAAGGTTTTCCTGTCATGTTTATTGAATGTTACACCCCAGTATTTCAGTTCTGAGCGCAGGGGAATGGGATGGTTGTCGATTTGCAGATTCAACGTTTTGCTTTCCTTCACACCTAGGCGATGCCTTTTGCTACTTGCATTGCGAAAGCAAGTTATACCACATTTGCTTAGGTTGAGTTTTAGCCCCCATTTCTCGAAGTACCCTAACAGCAAAGGAAGCTTTTGTTTGATTTTGTTGAGAGCAATTTGTGGTCTCGAATCGCTAGCTTAAATTAGAGTATCATCTGCAAAGAAAATTTCACCAAAGTCTCTTTCATTATTTATTACACTGTCATATGGATAGTCGTACAAATATGTTATAAACAGAATCGGACCTAGGATAGAGCCCTGCGGAATGCCCGAAAATCTGAGGACTCAGATTTTATAACTATTGAAGCAAAACGATTTTGTAGATAGTTATAGACTAGTCGTACAAGCCATGTCGTACATTTTTTATTACTGAGATTTTGGATTACTTTGTTACTCAAAAGTAGTATCGCGTGTTCGGTTGAGTGCTCTTTCCTGAATCCGAATTGCGTGTTTGGAATCGCATTTGCATCTTCACATATAACGAAAATGTGATCGGCTAAAACTTTTTCAAATTGGACAGCAGGCATATAGGACGAAAGTGTTTGATTTCTTCAGCTGATCTTTTTTTTCCTACTGGTAAGAGTTTTGATTTTTTTCAAATTGTAGGGAAATATCCATTGTTAAACAGATATCACAATGTTAAATCCAGCTTAGAGCAAAATTTTCGTAAAATGGAATTGGATATCCCATCAATGCCCGATGACAGCTTGTTATTAAGGTTGGCTCTAATAATTTAGATTTTTTTTCAGGCGTGGTAAAAGGTGGCGAATTTGAGTTCGTAGAACAAAGATATGGTGAAAAAGTTGTAAGAGAGGTAACACATTGATTAGAACGAAATTGAGTTACAGTTGACAGAACTTCAGAAGTTAAACTGCTATCGAAATGTGGAGTTTTTTTTTGAGTAAACATTGGCATAGAACTCTTTAAAAGTAGTTAACTTAGTATCAATATCAACTAGTTCCAGACCGTTGTATGTTAGAATGTCTTTTGAGATGTCTGAACCAAACAATTTTCTTCCTGTTATTCTATCTACTTCCTTAAAAGCTTGAGTTGAAGGTCTTATTTTCTGTATTTTTAATTTGAACGCAGAATTGATGTCTGTGTTTATTCTCTCACTTACAATATTATTTTTCTAAGACAATTAATTCTTGATGACAACTCGCGATATTCTTGATTTATTCTATTGAGATGTCTATGATAAATTCTTTTAAGTTTTTTAAGCCAATGGGAACGTAGTTTAATCAATTTCAATGTAAGAGAACATAGGCTTTTGTATTTGAAATGCTTAGGTTGGTACATAACCGAGTTAGAATTAATACTTGATACCAATGCTGAGTTAATTTTTTCTGTAAATGCATCTATTTCTGTATTGGAAAGGTTTCTACTTAATGGAACCTTGAATCGAGAAAGACAATTATGAAGATCGGCTCTGAAAGCTGGTCAGTTTGTATTTTTGGAGCTTCTGTACGCCGTTGGTGGTATCAGAAAAGGTGTAAACGTACCAAAAGTTATTTTATAGAAAATTCCGTAATGGTCGGATATTGTAGGAAAGGTAAGACAGCAGTTATTATGAGATACATCATTCAGGCTGGACGACAGCAAGAAAAAGTCTAATACGGAGGAGTAACGAGGGAATGTTGTGAGATTAAGTCAAGATTTAAGAAAGGACCATTAAAGAACCAATCATAAATTTTGTTCCCATTTCCGTTTTGGACGCTATCTCCCCAATATACACTGCATCAAATGTGTTGGCTACATTATATAACCCATCGAGGTCTCTTACTAAATTTCGGCCTGCGTTTGTTGGGATGTAAATGCTTCCTTTTAGTATTCTTGATTGTGTTCATTGTATATTTTTAAGAGTAATTGAGGTCAAAGAAACTGCAAAAATGTTGCTGCTAAAAGGTACAGGCCTGTATTTGTATTTTTCATCTAAAATAATTGCCGTTCCTCTTATAACGTAATTGGGAATAATATTATAGCCATCAAATTTAGGTTTGTGTTTTGGTTGTAATCTAGTTTCCGAAAGGAAACAAACTTGATGTCTCTTAGTTTTAAGTATTTTTAAAATCTCAAATTTTCTTTCGTGGGAAATAATGGGTCTATAACTTCGTGCGGTTTTCTTAGAGATGGCGTAACTTGTATTATTCCATTGTTATTATTCCATTGGAACATGCGTTGGGAAGCTGCTGTCATTGTACGTCATTTCAGTATATGTCATTCAATTGAAGCGTAAACAAAAATAATTTTTGTTCACTCAAATATGTCGAACTTTGTGCCTGAAAAAGTGTTTTTGCGGGGAGTTCTTCTTCATTACTTTAATATGAAGAAAACTGCTGCCGAAAGTCATCGTATTTTGGTGGATGTTTATGGTGAACATGCGCTAGCTGAGCGAACGTGTCAAATGTGGTTTGCACGATTTAAAAGTGGTGATTTTGGCTTGGAACACGATGAACGTCCTGGGCAGCCAAAAAAGTTTGAAGATGAAGAACTGGAAGCATTACTCTATGAAGATTGTTGGCAAACCCAAGAAGGCGGTTTTGCTTGTCCGAAATGCTGCTTGAACGCCACAAAAGGAAGTCATTTTTGCATCGGATTGTTACTGGTGATGAAAAATGGATCCATTACGATAGCCCCAAACGCAAAAAATCATATGGGAAACCCGGCCAACCAGCCAAATCAACGGCAAAGCCGAATATCCATGGCGCGAAGGTAATGCTCTGTATTTGGTGGGATCAGAAACCATCATAAGACAACGCTACCGAACACAATTAATCCATTTGAAGAGAACAGTAGCCGAAAAACGCCCGGAATATGCGACCAGACACGAGGCAATAATTTTCCATCATGCCAACGCTCGGCCCCACGTTGCTATTCCGGTTAAGAGCTATTTGGAAAAAAAGTGGATGGGAAATCTTACCCCACCCGCCTTATAGCCCAGACCTTGCCACTTCTGACAACCATTTGTTCCGGTCGATGCAGAACGCCCTCACTGAAATACGGTTCACATCAGAGCAGAATATTAAAAATTGGCTTGATTCATTCTTACCTGCCATGCCGGCGCAGTTCTTTTGGGATCCACAAATTGCCAGAAAGATGGGAAAAAGTCGTAGCTTCAGATGGGCAATACTTTATACATATTTTTCTTAAATAAACGTTCAAATTTAAAAAAAAACCGCACGAATTAAATTACATACCCAATAATTGAATTACAATTCATAGATACTATATTAAATTTTATTAGGGCCATTAAATCACGATTATGACTACAAACATTTTTTCTTCCTTCGATTGAAGCTGTTGATATTTTGGCCAAAACTTATTAATTTTTAGTAAGGGGTCCCTAAAGGGGATGTTAAATTAACTTTGAGATTCATTGAGAAAGTGCCTAGATACACTTGTGTGTTGGAACTGCGCCTCATTAAATGTCATTTTAGCTACGTTAGCATAGGAGGCTTGCGACTTTGTCAGATGATTTACCGTTTCATGTACATGTCTTATATTTAGAGCCTTGTTTGTTTTTGAGGTATTGGCTAGGGCTTCCCTTTTTTCTTTATATTTTAAGTATGATGGGCAACTTATATCGCTAGCTGCATGACATGTTCGATTGCAATTGATGTATTTAAGTTTTGGAACTTCCTGATATGTTTCACTACGTTTTTTGTAAGACTCAATGCAAGGCTGTAAGTCATGATTTTCCCCACAAAGAACGCAGCGACTACTATAGGCACAACAGTCTCCCGTATGCCCAAATCGTTGGCAGCGGTAACACCTCACAACTACCCTATTATTTTTCCTTACCCAGTACACCCTTTGATGCAGTAAGCTTCTAATATTAATCAAGTCTTTGATGGACTTCCCAACCTTTAATTGACCAACAAAAATATTTAATTTGATATTTTGTGCTTTAGTTCTAGCAGTGAAAAAACGACTTACTTTACTAACCTTCACATGTGGCGCAGATTCATTATGCGCCTCCTGAATGCTTTCAACAGATTTATCCCCATCAACACCTTTAAGAAGTATAGAGGTTTTTTTTAAGTCTCTTTAGGAGAGAATGAATATGCTCCTATACCCGTTTCTCGAAGACTTTTTATGGTTAGATTATGAACACTCGCACCATTTACATATACCTTTGTTTTCTGATAACTAAGATTTACAAATTTGTATTGAATATTTGGAATGTTACATTCTAGAGAAGCCAGTTTAATAAGTTTAGTTAATAAACTACAATTAGAACCAAAGATATAAATAGGTGGGCAATATACAAAGCTGTTTCGTTCTGTCACATCCTTTTTAGAATTCGTTGGCAATTTTTGGCTTTTTGAGGGAATGTCGCGTCTCGTATTACTTACACTATTGACAAAGGAATTATTGTTCCACGAGCACCACATTTGCTCATCGTTGTTATGTGAGAGTGAGTATTCACCGAGAGGTTGCAATGTGCATGTAAATTAGCATTAGAATTCACGTGTTTTAAATTATCACTAGCGTTTGTATAGGGTTTTCTAATGTTGGCTCTGAGCTCTTCCAACGTCGTCGGCGTGTTGGCATAAACCAATGACATAACGTAGCCCCACAGAAAATAGTCAAGCGGCGTTAAATCGCACGAACGAGGCAGCTAATCGACTGGCCCATGTCTTGAGATAACACGCTCACCATACTTACTCTTCAATAAATCGATTGTAGCGTGTGTTGTGTGGCTTGTGGCACCATCCTGTTGAAACCGCATGTCATCCAAGTCCAGATCTTTCAATTTGGGCCAAAAATAATCGGTGATCATGGCGCGATAACGCTGACCATTCACAGTAACGTGACGATCGTAATCGTCGACGAAAAAATATGGCCCAATAACGCCGCCGGCATGCAAACCGCACCAAACAGTTATTTTTTGTAGATGAAATGGTGATTCATGAAGCACATGTGGGTTTTCATCCGACCAATAACGCATATTTTGCTTATTGACTAACCCATTGAGCCAAAAATGAGCTTCTATTCCGAATATCTGTGGAAAATTTTTATAATTTGCAGACGTTGCTCGTTAGTGTACTTTACCATGATGAAAATGTTGAGTTTTCTGAATTAATTGACAGTTTGATGATAAGTGAAAGAGTGCGTTCACAAATTAAATTCAAAGTTGTCAAGTCCCTATTGGAAAACATTTTCCACTTTCACTAAGTCTCTATCTATCTATGAGTTAGGTATTAAAATTTATTGGCAATATCACTAATTTGGTGAAAAATATTTCTACAAATTACACGTCTGTTCACTTCAAGAGCAGTCACCTTTTTCCTATTTTCTCCGGAGCTACTTCAAGTCCTTAGTCTACGCTAACCAGCCAACCACTTTAGATAAACTCGAGGCCAACATTCGACACGCTATTGCCGGATTAACGCCGCACATATTGCACCGAATCATCAAGAATTGGAACGACTGCTTGACTGAAGCCGAGGCCATCATTTAAATAATGTGCTGTTCCACACATAATCGCATGAAAATAGCTACAAAACAAAGGCAGAATCAATTTTAACATATATCTCATACCATTATTGCTGTATTTAATTTTTTTTTTCCTATCGTTCTTATCTAGTCGCCCTTTAGGCAATTGCCTTAAGTTTGTCTTAGTTTGTTACAATTGAAGTTGGAGGAAATGGGAAACAAAATGACGGTGGTACATTTACTTCTTCAACTCTGCACAATTTCATAAAGAAAAATGAGATTGAGCTACCGTAAATTGCTAGTTACCAGGGAAACGTGTTGTGTTTCCAGGAGATAAAGCATATCCTCAAACGCACTTCTTATTAAGACCGTTCTTCAAAGGACAATTGAATCCAGAGAAAGAATACCTCAATAAAGAGCTTTCAAGTATTGGAATATTGGCAAAATTTAACGAATGGTTAAATGTATTTGCCTTATTCACAATATATTGTGATTGACGGTGAAGGGAAATTTATTTGAGTTACAACTCACAACATACAACAAATTCTCAACAAAGTTCCACAAAAACAAATAACGGAGGATCAAAAGAAAGTAGTAACATTCAAGAAATGTTTAAACGTTAATTAAATAGAAAATGAATATACAATGTAATTTCCTGCGGTGTAATTTCTTTGGAGATATCCTCCAACGATTTTAATCAATTTTTCAAGGTCCATTGCACGTGGGGCCGACACAGACTATTCATTTCGAGTAGATTTTTTATGAACTTGCAAAATAAATTACGCAAGTACGATTGTATTTAAAATATGCGCATTGCCGTTGATTTGTTATGCGTCAGCTTCAATCTGTCAAAAGGCAAACAAATAACAAATTTCTTCAAAATTCTGATTGAAAAACAAAAATTCTGCTCGGATGTAAAATTCGGATCCAATGAGATTCGTTCGTACGAACAATTTGGATGCAATGTGAGCTTTCGGATAGGAACAGATGTGATTTGTTTTAAACCTCAGATTGCCAATATTAATATTATATGCCCGCATGCTCCCATGGAGGGCAAAGACGAGGAAACCAAGCATAGCTTCTACGAGCTTTTGGGCAAGAGCGCTGCCCTAACTACGACATTATAGAAGCCCTTAGCTTCCATCCAGACGGAAAGTATAATCTGGACGGCACCACCTCCGATGACGATAATCAACTTTGCGGCGGTTAGAAACACTGTCGTAGTTAGCATGCAGTTCCGGATCTCGGTATTCATAAAGGGATTTGGAGATCTGCAAATCGATCATCCGTCAGCCAGATTGATCTCTTTTTCCGGTATATGCAATGCACTCCTCCAGTGTTATGGATGTCCGATTGTTTCGAGTGGCCAAAATTGGCTCGGACCATTACCTTGTTGTAACTAACGTACGGGTACGGATATCCTGAGCATGGCAACAGCAAACTAATAATGTGAGAAAGTTTAACGTCGAACGTTAAATTATCTTCTGACCGAGCCTCCCTTAATCTCTTAAGAGGTCCTTTTCCGCCAACATCAAGCATTGAAGACTAGTGGAAAGCTAATAGAAACGCTGCGTTTCACTCGGTCACCACAATGAAACCTCTAGTTTGACGACGAGTGCCGGCAAGTACATGCAGCTAAGCAAGATGCATACAAAGCTGCCGTGCATAGAAGGTCAAGAGCTGCTTAAGAGCTCTACCAGCAGGAGAGGAGAGAAGAAGAGAGGTTTATCACCGGCCAAATATTTACTCTACGGCAGATTTTGGACAAAACCTATGAGCTCCAAATTGATACACACCAACTATTCATCGATTATAAGACCGCATATGACAGCATCTATGAAAAAAAATCCGTGTGTGTAGGATAACGATGAAGAACGTAGAACCGTTTACCATTGGTTCGCAGAGAAAACCGTGAACAAAACCATGATCGCGAGTTGACTGAGTTAGCAGGCATCTCAACTGTGTCGCGTTTGCTCACACCGGAGAATAAGCGCAATCGTGAGACCACCTCAAAGACGTCCTTGGCCCTGTTTAATCGAAATCCGGAGGAGTTTCTGCATCGTTTGGTGACCTTCGATGAGACATGGATTCATTGGTGCACACCAGAGACCAAAGAATAATCGAAACAATGGATTTTACCCGATGAACGTTTCCCAAAGAAAGCGAGGAAGTCATCACCGCCGCGAAGGAGTATTTTGCAGGCCAACAAAAGTCGTACTATACGGAGGAGTTAAAAAAGTACCAAAACCGCTGGGAAAAGTGTATCGAGTTGAAATGTTGCGTTGTCATTTCTAATCTGGTTGTTCATCAAATAGCCCTTGTATTAACTTATCGGAAAAAAGTAGCTGTTGTCAGTGGCACTTTCGTGAGTATTCAGGCGTAAGTGGCGAAGATGGGCTTAACGGTCAATAAAGGCAAAACCATGTATATACTGTCAGCAAGAAATCACACCCAATACTGACGTCTCGGACAGAATGTTACACTCGACAGATTTAACTTGGAAATAATAATAAATTAAGCTACACAAAGACCTAGGCTCTGCTATCACTTCAGACAATGAAACCAGCGAAGAATAATACTTGCCTATCGCTACTTCTTTGAGGTAAGAAGGCAATTGACTACAAAAGTCTTTTCCAAAACAACAACAGTGAGCCTATATAAGATGCTAACAATCTCAATCTTGTCCTATTTGTGAGGAAAATCCTTTGGGTGATTTTTGGTCTAGTATGCACAAACGATAAGTGGAGGAGTAGATACAACGACGAACTGCAGGGGCTGTTAAGCGACATTGACTTAGCCAGAAAAGGGAATGTCCAAACACTGAGGTTGCTAGGTCATGTAGAGCAGATGGATACCCATATTCTTGTTTAACTTCGTTTCAGAATTTTTGAAATATGTAACACACATACTATATATTTGTTGTATGTATGTACATTAAATGTTTTTTGTTTTTGCACATTGTAATCATATATTTTTTGATATAAAGGGTGATTTATCGTATAGTTTGATTTGTAATGCAAAATAAAGTACATAAATTTGAAAGCAAACTTAAAATTTTTACTACTGATAAAAAGAACAATTCATGGCATTTATTTCTATTATATAAATATTTGCCACGACTACGTCTGAGGTGATCTATTAGGAAGGTCTAATTTTGAGCGACTCGTTCGAGCATAGCGACTGGTATCTCGCGGATAACATAAGTAATTTTGGCTTTCAAAGCGTCACTCGTCAGCTGGCTTATTCCTGAAGACCTGAGACTTTACATATCCCCAGAAAAAGTAGTCCAAAGGTGTACGGCCAATTTACCGTAGCAAACTCTTAAATTAAGTGCTCACCAAAATTATTTTTCAAAAAGTCCATTGTTTCACCGATGTATGGCTCGTAGCGCCGTTTAGTTGAAACCAGAGCTTACCGAGACCATGTGCTGATATTTCAGGAAGCATATACATGGCGCGATAACGGTAACCATTGCCGGTAACATTCTGATTTGCCTCATTTTTGAAGAAATATGGACCAATGATTCCACCAGCCCGTAAACCACACCATAATGTTGTTTTCAATGGATGTAATGGTAGCTTTTTGTACTCTTTGGGTTACTCATTAGCTCAAATACGGCAATTTTGTTTATTAATTTATCCATTGAACTATAAATGGGCTTCAGTACTGAACAAAATTTCACGATAAAACACCGGATTTTCATTGAGTTTTTCCAGAGCCCATTCACTGAAAATATGACGAAAATTCAAGTCGCTTGCCTTCAATTCTTGCACAAGCTGAATTTTGTACGCTTTGAGGCCGAGATTCTCACGTAAAATACGATAAGTTGTCGAATACGCCAAGCCAAGCTGCTGAGAACGACGACAAATCGATTCGCCACGGTGTTCGCGTACACTCTCAGCTACAGCTGATAAAGTCTCTTCACTAAGTGCTGGATGTGGTCTAACCGGTCGAGTATCATCCACTAATGTAAACTGGGACTCTAATTTGCGAATGGTATTGGCACTAGTGGTTTCAATAGGTCGAATATGCGCAGCGTAAATTCCTCGAATCGCACAAAAAACATTTATCACAGAATGCTGATTTTCGTAATACAGCAAAACAACTTGGAGACACTATTGTGATATGAGTCTTTTTGTGATGACTTGCATAACTATACTGAACAAAAATAATAGAGCAATTTGATAGGTGTCAAACGTAATCTGTCAAAAAGAGCCTATTGACAATCAAACCTCACGATGAATCACCTCTTATTTACTCTGTTATTCCACCACTAGCAGATGTACCATATGTCTATATTCAAATGTTCAAATTCTTATTTAATTGAAATGTCTGTATAGCATTTGAATATTGTTATCTATTTCATTGTAAAAACATTTTATTTATTGAATTGTTTCTTATAAGTTTTCCATGATATACAATTTTTTTTATTAATATTATTACTTTGGTTTCTGGTAACTCTAGAAGATTTAGAAAGTATAGATTCAGTTAGTTTCTTGCTGCTTTTAGAAAATTGCTGATGCTATTGGGCTGAGTATTTAATGTTGCAGTTGTACTGATTCTATTAGGGTTGCTCAATGGCGGTGATAGTTTGCTTATGCCTCTGGCTCAGACTACGAAAAACCATAACCACCACACGAGTTTTTAATAGATTTTATAATAACATCTGATGGCATCTGTCTCAAATATTGATCGACTGCGGATTGTATGTTGTGATACGCACACGTGAGCAATATAAATGCGACAGAGTGATACACAAAAATGCACTTTTAAACTTAATTTCCTGACTATTTTGGGACTTTACGAATGGAATGGTTAGAAATAAATTATCCAAAGTATTGCCCATCACTAGCTACAACTTTTTGCAATCTTTCTGGCAGAGCCCGAATACTATTATGGTAGAAGTGTTTATCCTGTGTGGTTATCCACGAATCAAGCCATTTTCTGATGTCTTCGTATGAGCGGAACGGCTAACACGTCAGACCATGTGTCATCGAACGAAACAAGTAACAATCGGAAGGCGCAATATCTGTGGAATATGGCGGTTGAAGCAGAACCTATTTAAGCGTTTTCAGGAAGGATTTAACAGGTTTGGCAACGTGAAGCCGAGCGTTGTCATGCTGTAAAATTACCTTTTAGTGTCTCAGCTCTCATTGTGGCCATTCTTCGCGCAGTGCTCAGCTCAATCGCATTAGTTGAAGTCGATACCATTCCCAAGTTATAGTTTCGTTGGGTTTCAACATCTCATAATAAATAACACCGACCTGCTCCCATCAAAACACAGCATAGAAACATGACTAAACAGTCCGCATGACCTTCTTCTCTTTGAATTGCTGTAATGAATCCATTTTTCATCACCCGTCACGATACGATGAAGAAAACCCTTTTTTTTTGCCGCTTAATGCAGTAGTCACAGGAGAAACACACTGCTCAAATAAGAGAAAAAAATCATCATCAATCAAACCATTCTTTGCCTCTAAGCAAGAGGAACATTTTCCAGGAGCTCCGGCAACTGGTCTCTCAAAAATTCTAAATAGAATGTTGAACTTAGGACATGTGGAAGTATGAATGGCCCGATTTAAGTACTACCAAATATGCCGGCTCAGACATTCATGCTAAGCCTTCTGTAAAATGGTATAAAGTCAAGAAAAACATCTGCATTTCAACTGAATCATTACCTTTGAGAAGATATTGTTTGTGTTATATGAGGATTAGACACTGCCCAATAGTGGGAATTTCGTTAGTTGGTAATGCCCATTCTCATAAATTGGGGTTCGTCAGTCCATACATTTTTTCGAATAAACTGCTCATTCTCATCTTGTTGATAAACCATTGACATAATTCAATCCTTTTTTGGAAGTCCCCTGGCAAAAGTTTCTGCACGGGCGCATAATGAAAGGAGTAAACGCAGTTGGCTTGAAGAACTCTATGGATTGTAGTTTTTGGAGTTTGCAACTTCTGATGCTCATAGGTGGCTGCATTCTTACAGCATTGAAAATTCCTTCTTCCTCTTCTGCTGCTGTTATGTTAGACAATCTTTCTCTTCTTAACCCGTATGGGACCATAAGCACCATAGGGATCCTTTGTCTAGAATATTGCCGTTGGTACTCTAATCTAGCTAACCCTGAATCCCCATTACAGAAACCGTACATGAAAATTGTAGCGGAGTATTCGCGATAATATATTTTCTTAAACATAAACGGATTTAACAAAAACATTTCACAAAATAGCGGAAAATTTTCCGTTGGCTTAATTCTCCAGCTTTGTTTTAGTGTGAACTGACAGCTTTTCGTCAATTTTTTTTTATTTGAACACACTATTTATCTGTTTTATTTTCAAAAACAATCTACTCCGAAAAGAAAATTTCTAAACGCATTTATATTGAGTATGTAATTTAATTCGTGCGGTTTTTTTTTTTCAAAATTTGAACGTTTATTTAAGAAAAACATGTACAATAGTATTATTCAAAATATTGCCCATCTGAAGCTATGAATTTTTCCCATTTTTCTGGCAATTTGTGGATCCCGTCATAAAAGAACTGCGCCGGCTTGGCAGCCAAGAATGAATCAAGCAAATTTTTGAGGGCTTTCTGCATCGACCGGAACAAATGGTAGTCAGAAGGGGCAAGGTCTGGGCTATAAGGCGGGTGGGGTAAGACTTCCCATCCACTGTTTTCCAAATAAATCTTAACCGGAATAGTAACGTGGGGCCGAGCCTTGTCATGATGGAAAATTATTGCCTCGTGTCTGGTCGCATATTCCGGGCGTTTTTCGGCTACTGCTCTCTTCAAACGGATTAATTGTGTACGGTAGCGTTGTCCATTGATGTTTTCACTCGGTTTTAGCATCCCATAATACAGCACACCCATCTGATCCCACCAAATACAGAGCATTACCTTTGCGCCATGGATATTCGGCTTTGCCGTTGATTTGGCTGGTTGGCGGAGTTTCATATATGATTTTGCGCTTATTGTCGTAATGGATCCATTTTTCATCACCAGTAACAATCCGATGCAAAAATGACTTCCTTTTGTGGCGTTCCAGCAGCATTTCGGACATGCAAAACCCCCTTTCGACGTCTCTCGGCTTGAGTTCATGTGGAACCCAATTTCCTTGCTTTTGAATATATCCAACTGCTTTTAAACGTTTTAAAATGGCTGCTTGATTGACACCCAAAGATTCTGCGAGCTCTTCTTGTGTTTGGCAACAATCTTCATAGAGTAATGGTTCCAGTTCTTCATCTTCAAACTTTTTTGGCTGCCCAGGACGTTCATCGTCTTCCAAGCCAAAATCACAACTTTTAAATCGTGCTAACCACTTTTGGCACATTAGCTCACCATAAACTTCCATCAAAATACTATGACTTTCGGCAGCAGTTTTCTTCATATTAAAGTAATGAAGAAGAACTCCCAGCAAAAACACTTTTTCAGGCACAAAGTTCGACATATTTGAGTGAAAAAAAAAAAATTATTGTTGTTTACGCTTCAAATGAATGACATATACTGAAATGACGTACAATGACAGTAGCTTTCCAACGCAGGTTCCAATGGAATAATAACAATTGACTAATACAAGTTACGCCATCTCTTAGGAAATCGCACGAAGTTAATTTATGGACCTAATATTATTCCATTTATTGACCTTCAAAGCAACAATATTCAAAAATGCATTGTAAAATATTTCATAGACGCTTTGACTGCAAGAGAAAAATGATATGCAGTAAGGACTGAAGATCTATACAAAAACATAGAAACAATTTTATTTCAAGATTCTCCAAGGCCTCGCCTAAAAGTTAAAAATTTCGAGATAAACGCCTTTTTCTGATGAAACTGGTCCAACGATTTTTCAAAATGTTCGTTTTGAAAATCCATAATTTTGGCTGGCGTTCATTATATGGTTTCTTACGCTAAATCGATTAGAAAGTTACGGCTTTTTAAGTAGTTTTACCTCGAAATCAGAGGTTCCTCACTTTAACGACCTATAACTTGGAGGTGGGTGAAAATACACCACCTAGACCTGCAACACAATTTTTTGTTCACCATACCTTCAGGAATCTTCAGCTATCAGGACGAAAACTTAAACTGGGACACCCTGTATGCTAATTCTAATAAACTGTGATAATATGGTGAAACAATATCATAAAAAAGTCATCGGAATTAGTGTTTTATTTCGCACCGGATACCTGCGCTTCATCTCGTGTCAGTACTAAATACACGAATAAACGCACATTGAGTCATGGCAGCTTTCATATGAGTATGGCGAGTTCTCATGAGAATTTATATGGGAAGTAGCTATGTTGTAGAATATTCCTGGTGCGTGTTCAGTAGCCGTGCAGTATTTGTTATTTATCGAGTTTATAAAGTGTGTCAAAGCTATTGAGGTTATAAAGAAGTGAAAAATACTCCCAAAAAAAAAAAATACTTTAATAACGAAAAATAGCTGCTTTTATCAAGGAAAAGTTTTTTGTTTTTTTAGAAACTTGAAATCTAGGGTGAGCATCTTCAGTTTATATATCTAAATTTATCGAGCTTAGAGATGTTTCGCTTCTATCACCTAACTTTCTGGGCTGACCATTTATCTTTTTTTTCGTTGTGCTACATCGTCATACTATACAGTGCTTAAGTCCATGGATCTCTGATATGCGGCACATTGAATCTACATATGTGTACTTCGTCGGAACTTTGGTCAGGATCTGTTAATGTGAATGGTGAAAATAAGAATGTGTAATGTGGTATTGTGTTTAAGAAGTTGCTTTAGTACGGGTATTTATCAATTTTCATTGTTTAAATTTCAGAAAAACCTATCGTTAATGGGGGAATGATGGTATCAATTCATTGTTTTTTCTACCGTCGGCGATGTACGAGGGCGGTCCCAGAAGTACCCGGCCTGACCAAGACATGGCGGTAGTTATTTGTATGCAGTCTATAAAGCATATGTTTCAAGTTTGAAAGCGCCACGTTGTTTAGTATTTGTTCGGCAGCCGTCAATAGCGAACGTTGTCAGTTAATTTGTGAAAATGGAGAAAATTGGCCATCGTTATGTGATACAATACTTTTATTGGAAAGGCCTCAGCCCAACCAGAATAAATGCTGAACTGGATTCTACTCTGGGTGAGTCTGCTCCTTCGTTTACAATAGTAACATTTTGGGTTGTTGAGTCTTAACGAGGCCGTGAGGTGAGGACTCTAGAAATGGTGAAGAAAATCCACAAAGCGGTACTGGATGATCGTCGACTGAGAGTGCGCGAGCTAGTAGACATTGTAGGCATTTCAGAAAGTGCAGTACATCGCATATTATTTGAAAATTTTGACATGAGAAAGCTGTGTGCAAGATGGGTGCTGCGTTTGCTCACACTCGAGGAAAAACAGTGTCGTGAAGATGTTTCAGTTGAGCGTTTAGCGAAGTCTCACAGCAATAAAACAGAATTTATGGGCCGTTTCATAACAATAAATGAAACATGGGTCCACCAATTTACACCAAAGAAAAAAGAACAATCAAAAGAATGGATTTAAAAGGGAGAACCGGCTCCAAACAAGGCGAAGACCCTTTCATATGCACGCAAAGTCATGGCGTCGATTTTTTGGGATGCGCGTGGGATAATTTTCATTGACTATTTTGAAAAAGGAAAAACTATTAACGGCCAGTATTGTGCGAACTTATTGCAACGTTTGAGCGAAGAAATCAAGCAAAAATCTGTTATTGCATTGGCCAAAATTAATGATTTAAAGTTTGAATTGCTACCTCATGCACCCTATTCGCCAGATTTAGCCCCTCGGACTATTTTCTGTTCCCAAACTTGAAAAGTCAAAGATTTTCCAACGATGAGGAAGTGATGTGGGCAGTTAATGGCTATTTTGAGGGGCAAGACAGTTCTTATTATAAAAAGGCGATTATGTTGAAAGATAAATAAATTTTTTTCCAAAATTTTTGTGGTTTCTTTGTTGGGTCGGACCGCCGTTTCTGGGACCGCTATCGTACTATGTTGCGGACAATTTTTCAACAACAAGATTTATCCTCTGTCCTTGGTTATGTACCTTCGTTCAGTATCTTTTCGTTGAGTGGAAAGGCAGAGCTGTGGCGAATGTGGAAGGCAGCCATGGTCCCATCAGCCATTGGTCCACCGACCACAGACCTCGGAAATTAACTCACATAGGTCTTCGAGCTATTTTTTCCTTAGAAGAGAACCAAGGGGAGGGGAGGGGTTCTGTCGGTGAAGCCCTACTGACGGTAGGGAGACTCACGACGAATCAAGAGAACAGGGTGCAACAGGAGGTCCCCCAGAATCAACGCTGTTGGAGTCCGGTGTCTGAATGTCGTCGACGGGTAGGGACGGACAGTCCTTTCTAAACAGACACCCCAACACGATGACGACGGGTGGGTACGATTCCCGGAGCCTACACCCCAACCAAAGTCAAGTAAATAAAGGCTTAAAAAGGCATCACGTAGCGCACTCGATGGGCGAAGAGATGACTATCTCTTCGATAGCTACACCCCAACGAGGGAGCTACGAAGGAGCAACGGTGGTGTGTAGGCACATCCCAACGACGAAATAATTTTAACAAACAAAACAAAAATAATTTTAAGGAGTGGCACGCTATTGGTCAGTCCCCATTCCCCCCAAATCTGAACGCCGATTCACCGGAGTAAGTAAGGACCCGGGGTAAAGTGGCACTGGCACTGATACTAAGCTTTATTTGTGGCGATGATCTAGAGAATGGCTAAATCGGGTTGTAATTAGGTCAGTTTTATACCCACACAATCTTCATCCTTCGTCCCTACACTCCAATCGGACTTTCTTTCTCCTTCGCGATCGTGTTGATTTGCAATTTTGTTTGGCGCGATGGGGGAAAAATACCCGGGCATCAGAAAAGAAGGGAAACTCTGCTTTTCGCAATTTATGTGTAGGATCCATTGGTAGGGGAAATAGAAGAGTAGGCTACATAGATAGGATCCACAAACTTCCATAAACTCTCTCAGTGGAGTTTCCAGTGATGACTGGAAGTGGGAGCGAACTCCAATACTACGGAGTTTAGTATGAATGTGTAGAATTGGAAACAATTGGAATGTATAGTATGAGACTCCTAGTTGGGCACGGGAGCCCACACTAACAAATTCTGCTAGTCGTGTAGCTGGAAACCCCCTTGTTGCGTTCGCTAGCGCCATGAATATTTGAGCAAGCGTGTGTGTGAATGTGTGTGAGAGTCTGACGAGAGTTTGTGGAAACAAAAAAAGACCTGGAAATCACTTTTTGTGACAACCAGCACGAGTGAGGTCAAACCTAGAGTTTTTTCGAATTGCTGCGAAAAGCAATTTGTTTTCTTTCCAAAAAAGTAGAGTAGTTTGGTAGAGTAAAGTCGCGAGATTCCCGACGAATAGAAAGGGGAGAAAAAGAATAATAAGGAGAAATAAAGGATGGAAAAACGGGATAGTGTGGAGCAGCAGAAAAATAGGGATCAGGAAGACTGTATCAGGAAGAGTCACAGGCACCGCCAAAAAAAAGAGCTAAGTATTGTGTGAGTTATAGTGCAGGTATTGCCATGGTGTTGTGGTATATGCATACACTCGTCAAGCAGAGGACGCGGGTTCGAATCCCGTGCGAGGCAATTCCCTGAAAAAGTCTTTTCGCCGTAGGCGTCAACTCTGACATGAAGGCATAACACTGATGTTGGAGTGGTTGCTGGCTGGGCTAAATGTAACGAACTTACAACTAGCACGTACTGAGACCCACTGGTTGAGGATGCACTTGCTCGTCCAGTCCAGTTTGACAACGATCTCTGGGAAATATATCGCAACCAAACACACCTGAGTTTCAAACTACTACACCACCCGCCCGCGCCCTGGAGAAAAACTAGTAAAAGGGTATTCATATCCCCTTGATGCGCGCGCGGGATTATAAAAAAAAAAGGTAGAAGAGCGTTTTGGAAAATTGAAAGTGAGACTCCGGTAGGCCGCGCTTGCGTTAAAGAAAAATTTCCGAGCTCAAAGGGACACGCGACCCGTTAACGTAACGTTATGGGTTTTTTTTTTCTTTTCAGGACTGTGGAAATAGCGGGTCACTCTAACGATAAGTGTACCGCAAAATCTGTTTCCTTTTTTTTCGATTTTCAATTTCGGGGAAGATTATTTTTTTTTTCTTTTTTTGGTTGAAAAAGGTTTCGTGATTCCTCCAAAATCACGTGGCTTAAATTTTTTCGTTTTTTATTCCCGGGTTTAGCTGCCTCTTAAAGCGCTACCTGGAGTTCGAACGAGCCCAGTATTAGAATAGTGGGGTTCCAAAGTTATCTTGATTTATAAGTTTCGCCCCTTTGCTGCTGAAAATGCTTAATTGCTTCGTGGACGGCTGTCAATTCCAAATCATGCGAGTATATTCTACAGTGCAAAAATGCGCTAAGGTCGGTCGTTAGGCAGGGTTTGGTGTGAGGTATCGGTCGTGAAAGCAGAGTAGATCTAGGCCCATGAATAACCTGATTTCTATAGGATGTTTTCAGTTTTCAAAACCGGAAGATAGTATCTGTTAACACCAAAGGTCCACGCTAATCGTTTCTGAACAGCATTTATGTGCATTTATGTGAAATCTTTCTTGGTTAAGGTGTAAGAAGAGTAAGCGGATATGCTGTTAGTGCTCGCTGTAGGCTGTTTGTTGTAAAACCAAAAATTTGATATTATCAACACATCTAATTTAAGAGGCACCTACCGAGGGGAATTTAATTCTTCGAATCACAATGTTGTGCCCTATCATGAATGACACGTGTACCCTCGAATCTGAAATACGTTCCATTCTCGGTATGAATGCCACTGACAACCTATATAAAGGGTTTTTCAATAGAGACATAAAAAATTTGTATTTTAATACAAACACACCTTTAAACTTTTTTTATGATCAGCCAATTTTGAAACGTCAGTCAAGGTTTATGTTTTTATCATGGTGAAGTTCACGACCTGGAAATTATTCAAAATTGCTAACGAATTTCTGAGTCGGTGGTCATAACTTTAAGAGCGCTTTTCCATCTATATGTAAACGGAAGTTAGGCTCCCTATCACACAAAATGCTGAGGTCGCGCTGAAATTGAGAAAGGTATGTTGGTTGTGGAGAAGGCAAACTGGGGAGAAGATTTGTGCTGCTTATGTGAAAAGGTGATGGATTGGCATTTGGCGATATTAAGTTCAAAACAATTTTTCAGGTAACAAATTGAAAAATTTTGAACCGTCGACATAAAGGGAGACAGGTGAGTGTTTGATGATCCTATCGAGATAATTTATGGTTAACATAAAAAGAAGAGGACTTAGATGGCTGCCTTTTGAAACTCCAGAGGTGGCCAAAAATTGAGTTGAGTGGGCTGAACTAAAACGAACATTTATAAAACGGTTTTCCAGGTAAGATGATATTAATTTTAATAGTATGAGTTCAAAGCTGAGGGGAGACAATTTGAAGAGTATTATTAGTTGAGAGATTTTATCAAAGAACTTGCTAAAATCGGTTGCAACTACATCTACTTTTTTACCATTCTTTAGAGTTGAGAAGGCAAAGGATACGAATTCAACGAGATTTGTGGTGGTTGTCCAACCCTTTAGGAAGCTATGTTGTCTTGCATTGAAAGCTTAGAGCTTCATACAAAATACTTTCGAAACGTTTGGGTATATGGTAGAGTTTAGCGATGGGTCGATATTTGGTTATTTCATTCTTTGATCTTTTTTTGTGGATCGGGGTTATGAAGTAGGTTTTCCAAGCCTGACTAAATTATTCTTGTGAAATCGATAGTCGAAATAGATCAGAAACGGCAAGGGAAAGACAGGAGGAACAAATTTTAAGAAATATGGCGAGCAGACCATCAGGGCCGGGTGTCTAACGTGTGAGAGAGAAGTGGGCCACTGAAGAATTACAAAAAGTAATTAAAATAGGATGGATCTGGTATAAAGGAGTCGTAAGTGAAGGATTGTTTAGAAAAGATGGCAAAGTGGTTGTGTATCGGTTTGCCAATCGAACGGTTCGGAGTTCATTACCAGCCATAAAATTTCGTGAGATCAAATGCCTGCCACACAAATTCAATTTACACTAATAATTTAGACTTTCCGTTAAATGTTGGATGCCACTCATGGAGCGAAAACATGATTTTCCAAAAAAAAAAAAAAAGTTGCCAATGTGGAGTAGATCGGTTGGTGAAATGTATTGTAGTTGAAAAAGAGGTAAGGAGGGTACCCAACGAAGTTTCTTTTTTGATTTATTTATTAGGTTGACTTGCGCATTGTCGGTGAAAAGAAGATAAGTACCGAGATAGTTGGAATAGTCGGAAAAGGATATGGTACCAAGAAAAACAGCCCATAATTTGTTTCTTTTATTTCGTAAGGAAGGAAGCTTATGATTATACCAGGGAGGACTCGTAGATGATTTTTTAAGGAGGGAAAACGGAACGCAAAGGGAAAAAGAATTAAATATTTCTCTAGAAAAAATGGATATGGTAACACTTTTAGTTAGGTTGTGATACGAGTAGTTAAAGGGGGATCTGTTCAGATAGTCACTGATTTTGTGAAAGTTTGCTTTATGAAATTCGTAGGATGAGAGATAGAAGAGTTAAGAAAAAAACCAGAGAAGAAGGGAAGGGTGGTAGTTATCAATTCTTGACAAAGATAGGGTACAATGTGGATCTGAGGAGGTAATTAAATCTGTAGTGAATATAAGGTCTAATTGCGTGCATATATAATTTGATACACCACTGACTTGGCATGGACTTGAGTCTGTTAAGCGATCTAAGAAGAGACATTCCTTAGCTGAGTTATCATTTGAAGCGATGAAAAACAATTGATCATCTAACGGAGCCCACTGTAGCTGAGGAAGATTAAAGTCGCCGAAAATAAGGATCATGTCGTTAGCAAGTTGATAGGATTCGATAGGTTGTAGCAACATATAGCGTAAAGGGACTTAAAAGAAAGTATTTTAGAGGCTTAAGAGATGATAACGGGAGAAGAGTTAAGGCTGTTGTGAACTCCTCTACAGGAAAATGATCATTTTGGCGGGTAGGATCGATTACGCAAAAAAACATTAAAAGTAGGAGTTAAAAATTCTTGGTTCTTTATGTCGGGAATCAGATTGGTTCATTCAAGGCCTAAATATCAAAGGGTAGAGCATGTGATTAGCGTAGGACAGCATAGGTTTTAGAGCGAAGAACTCTTACATTCTGGCAGGAAAAAGTAGGGGGATATTGTGTGGCGGGAAGGCTTAAGTCCTGGCAAGGGAGGCATGTTGTGGATAGAAAAAATTATCGTAGTCGGCTTAGCTTCGCTGTAGGTGTGTGATTCGCTTAGAGTGAATGTAGTAGCCGAATGCAGTAAGGTCATCAGCCACTTTTTGAGGAGACATGCTAAAAATCTCGTTCCTGAAACTAATAGTGTCGGTAAGGAGACCTTCTTGCTGAAAGGGGAGGTTGATAATATGGGTGGTTGAAGTTAAGTTGACAGAGACGCGCCAGTGAGGGGGGTTGGAAAGAACAGAGGGAATTAAAGAATTGCTGTAAGTTCTTTGTGTCGGATAAGTAAGAAAGGAATAAAATTGGGGAATATGTTAGGATCCGGATGAGGGATTCATTTTTTGCTAGCTTGTTTCTTTGCTACTTTTGGAAGATATCTGAAGTGGGGTCTTTTTTAAGCTTTTTAATAAAACTACGCTTATTTTAAGAGGTTCAGATGAAATTTGAAACCCTCTTTTTCTTGTGAACAATACTAGTTTGGTTTTTGATTGTGTTATCCCCAAGCCGTTTTGTGTTTTTTTGCCATTAATTCGCCGATCGTTGGAAGATGTTTTCCTCCCACCAGAATGACTATGTCGTCCGCGTAGGCTACTGCCTTATCAACCTTCCGTGCAAAATTTGTGAGAATGTCGTTTCCCACAAAAAGGGAAAAATCACTTTTCCTTGTAATGTGCCTTTTGCAACCGTTTTCTTGACTGTGTTTCTCTTATATTCTGATTTTATAATTGAGCTCCTTAAAATATACGCAATCCATTGCGCTACCTTTGTTTCAACATAGAGTTTCCTCAAAGCCTTCTTTTTTTCCTTATATATAATTTGCACGCGCTAAATGGATTTGAGTACCCTTAAAATGATTGTACACAATCGCGTGGGGAGGGGAGAAAGAGACGTACCTATATTTTATCGTTTTAAATGTTTGCAGGTTATAGTGACTACGAAATAAAGGGCTCGGGAGGGCATTTGCTAAGCGAGTTGGACGCCTTAGAAAAGAATCACGATAACTCGGATTCAAACTATTAGTTATTTCTTTGGAGCAATGGTGGGGTAAATAACTATAGAACAAGGTAAGGCAAGAGACATTACGTCGGTGTTCGAGAATGTTGAATGACTGTGTAATATTGGCATCATCTATGAGTGTAATCACATGGTCACGAGTAGCTGACCAGATGTGGATATTGTACTCCAATTTTGGTTAGACGAATGAGGCCTGACCTCTGTCTCTTTTCCCTTTTCTTACCTCTTCTTAATAACCTTTTTTTCATATCAAATCTTGTAGTTAATTAATCTTACTAATTTTCGCTGTTCAATTACGACATGGGCCCATCGGGGCCGAGAAACAAACCTGGAAATCAGTTCGACATACCATCTATCGAGGATCTTTGTAAAAGCTGGCGAAATGGATGTTATTAACTTAAAACTGAATACATTGGATGTAGTTTTGTACCAATCTACTTAAACTGTAATCATTGGAAGCGTGATTTCGATAAACTCTGCGACTCACTGCAATCCTTGGACTGTACGGATATAATGCTTATTGGGGATTTTAATGATCGTATAGGACTCACACAAAATAATTTCGCATCGGTATACAACAGTACTCTGCTGGAACCGTGTCGCAAATCTAAAGACCTAATTTGTGATAACAAAGGAGCAAAAATAATTGAACTTGCTGATGAGTATGACATGTGCTTGTTGAATGGTAGTTCCCAAGGAGATTCAGATGGCGAATTGACCTTTATCAGAAGAACATAATGCTCAATAATAGATTACTGTTTTGTTTCGGGAAATTGGCTCAAGCTTCTAGACAGTTTTTAAGTAGGACCCGAGATCTTTTCGGACCACATGCCCTTGGAAGTAACCCTTAATTCTACTGCTAGTGGCAACTATGCTTGCACAAAACCATTAACCCTTCTGCCGAAATTTGTCTGGAATGACCGAATAATGGAATCGTATCAGCGAAACATGAATGCGAATCTTATGGAACTACGCACACAGCGTTATAGAGCCAATATTGAAGCTATAACTGAAATAATAGAGAAATCCATTCCGCAACAGCAAGATTTTAAAACTCATAAAATATATAAACAAAAATGGTATGATTCTGATTGCATGAAAGCTAGAACCAAATCTTTTAAATGTCTGAAACTTCTATGGTCGAATAACTTTAATATCTTTAAAACACTCTATCAAGATGCCAGCAAGGAATACAAACACATCTGTTACATCAAAAAAGTAGCCTTTGAACAACAAAACATTGCGATTATAAATAATTCAAAATCTTCTGCTCAGTTCTGGAAAGCTGTCAAATACCTAAACGGACACACGTCTAACATCTCTGTAACCCTTAAAGCCCCGCAACTCAGGACTCATTTCGATAAACTTCTTAATGCCTCATTAACCTCGCTCCTGACGAAAAATTAGACTCTGCATTTACCCTGGAAGAAGTCAATGAAGTAATATGCAAATCGGAATCAAATAAAGCACCTAGTATTGATCGCATCCCGTTTGAGTTCTATAAAAATTGCACATATGCGTTCGACTTTGCTAATATCTCCGACGTATTCAGGAAAGCAATAATTTTTCCCCTACACAAAAAAGGCGATTACAGGGACCCGAAGAACTACATAGGAATCACATTTTTAAACACTTCAGCCAAATTGTTTGCTTCATTAATTTACAAAAGATTGTATGAATGGGTACAAGAACATAACATCCTTAAAGAATTCCAAACTGGATTTAGGAAAGGTTATTCTACAATCGACCAGATGTTCTGCTTAACAAACCATGCTGAAACATACAAGAGCAAGAAAAAAAAGTTGTACGCCTTTTTTGTAGATTTTCGAGCAGCGTTTGATTCAATACCACGTGAAGCACTCTGAATCAGGAATCCTGAGAGCCTTGTATGAGAATAATATTGCATATGTATGGGATGGAGACTTAATTTCTGAAGAGTTCGAAACTTCAATGGGTGTTAAACAAGGCTGTATTTTAAGTGCTCTGCTTTTTATATTATTCATCAATGATATAACAGATGATGTCAAAGGTGGAATAAGATTCCTGCGCTGATGTATGCTGATGATATAGTCTTTCTGGGTGAAACAACCCAAGGTATGCAGTTAATGATAAACAGGCTTAATGCTTTCTGTAAAAGTTGGAATCTCACTGTAAATCTTGATAAATCAAAAATTATGATACTCAGAAATGCAGGAGGACGCCTGGAAAAGTGGAATTTAGACAGGGAAGAGATTGAGGTAGTATCCAGATACAGATACCTAGGTATCCTTATATCGTCCTCCTTAAATTTCAAACCACACTTTAAGGAAAAATTACAATCGCTGTTGCTAAAAGAGCTATCTGTTCGATTTGGGAACGTTGCTTCAAAAATAAATATGTATCGCAAAGTGCAAAACAAACTTTGTTGCACTCAACCGCACCGTCGATAATGCTTTACGGAGCTCAGGTATAGGGTTACAAGGGCTACGATGCTGTTGAAAAATTTCGTCGCTACTTTTTGAAAAAGATTTTCCGATTACCCAAAAATATCCCGAACTATATGCTACATCTTGAAACTGGAACCCCTCCTTTGCTCTTGTACACGCTCAAAATGCACTTCAACTATATCCTAAAAATACTAGAAATGAATGAATGCAGAATACCAAACGTAGTTTTAAGAAGCATAATTAGAACAAACGGATGCATTTGCGAGGAATGGAATTCAAGTCTATTCAAGTGAACAAGCATCCTCATCTTTTAAGAGAAAAATTTAACTTTGTTTTGGAGACCAATATGTCGAAGAAGCTGAATCGTCACTCTTTAGGAACTATTACAGCAAACTAAACCATTTTCTAAATGAAAAAACATACATCCTAGATAGTCACGCAGTTGACAAATGTAAGACATCTTACATTTTCTTGGTGTTTGTCCGATTTTAAAAGAATTTTGACTATCAATGTTCGGAAAACATGATTTAGACGAAGATGAAGTGATGAGCATTTTAAATGGAGAAAAAGGATGGAAAGTCTTATATGATTACTCAGTAGCAGCACTTTGTCATAGAAAGCGTATCATAGATGGAGATTTTTAATGTAAAACTTAAGTATGTATTTTGTCAATCTGGTAGACGTCCACAGGCCAAACCATTAACGACTTAGGTTAATCGTTACATTGTAAAACATTTATTGAAAATAAAAGTCAACTAAGAACAAACACTGAAGCTCACTGGTACAAAGCTCAGATCTACCCGCTGTTGTTAGTAGTATCAAAAACACAAAGTTTGTAGTGCTATCAGCCAAAATTGAAGATAAACCCATCTTATCAGTAAGTATTTTCATCTTAAAGAAATCAATCGGTGCTATTAGTACGAAAATATTTCCAACTTGAAAGATGGTAGCGTGCTTTTATTAGCAAAAAGCAACAAATTCCTGACTAATTCACAAAAATCAATTATTTAGCTAATAAAATCCCAGTGTCAGTCACTTTCCACAAACAACTTAACTCCTAACAACTTGTATTTCAGAAATGAAATCCCAAGAGAAAACTGAAGGGTACAAGTTCACTAAAAAAATCGAACCCTCGTCGTTTTCACTTTCGATCAAATTCCGCAAACTGTTGAAATCGGTTGGTACAAGGCAAAGCTCAAGGAATACATTCCTTCACCTATGCATCGCCGTAATTGTTAGTTGCTACCAAAATGTGCAGTAGAAGTAAAGTTTGTGTTACTTGCAGTCTTCCAACTTATCAGCATGTACCCTGTACTAGAATTTTTAAGACAAATATTCGTAATCTTCAAAAGATTGTTACAAATTTGTTCCGAACAAAGAAATAATAACTAGGTACTAAAACAAAAATTAAGTGTAGTATGGTAGAAACTAGATGCACGTAAAACAAACAAAACCAAGAGCGCCTGATCAATGCAGCATCTCTTGCTGAGCGTATAGAAAAGACAATAGCCAACAGCTCCCACCAACCTCAAAACCACCACTGAAATTAAAACCACAGCATCTGCACATACGGCCAACTAAGCCGCAAAAATCACTTCACCACTCCCCCCAACCCCATATACCACACATTCACCAGTAGTAGTCAACACTCAACCAATCCACTCTCCTTCTCATAAACAAAAGCAAATACTTTTCACAGCAAATCAACCTCACCAGATAGTCCAACCAAACACGATATCTCACACTTGCCAGCCACTTCACTTACCGATTTTATAACACTTAAATCTAACCAATTGACTAACTCTCATAATGAAACATAAACACAAATCCGCTGTAACCCGAACGTCGATGGTTTCACTTGTGGTAAGGGGCGCAAATCTATCACATGTTTGTGGTATCAATTGCGATCCTCTTCAGCAAGTATGACCATCGACACAGAATTGATCACCAAAACAACCGACAACAAAAAACATTCAACTCGCTCAACATTTTACAATGGAACCTTAATGGTTACCTACCTAAATAATTATGATGAAATTAATTTATTAATTATGACATAATTTCATTACAATAAAGCAAAGTCATATATCGGTTACTTTGTCAATCTACCTTCGAATCTAACATCTGTACAAGGAGTCGGAATATTTATCAAAAACAATATCCCTCATGTACCCAAACAAATCGACTCAAAAATTTTATCTACTGCTGTCGAAGCTAATATGGGTATCAAGTTTACAATTATCTGTAAATTCGGCAAACACTCGCACGATATGATTTAGAAAATGTCAGTCAGCAAGTAGAATCGCCTTACATAATTACTTACAGGTGATGTCAATTCCTGAAGTGTGCTTTGAGGTTCCCCTAAAACCAATAAAAGGGGCTCAGTTTATGAAGAGTTTATAACAAAGTCAGACCTGACCAGAGTTGTAAAAGAATGCACTCTGGTTTGACTTCAAAAAAAGAATGCAAAGAAAGTGAATGAAATCAGCATTCATTTTGCGATGTAATGATTGTATTCATTTTCTTACCATTCAATTGAATGCAATCAATAGAATGCATTCATTACTGAATTCATGAAGTCTTTTGCATTCAGTTGCATTTTTTTGCATTCTTTTGACATCTTTTACAGACATTTATGCACGCGCAAAAAAATAAAGTCGTGTGCAATCAAATATAAGGTTTTCTAATAACGACTTGTCAATTTTTTTTTTAAATAAAAGGCAAACCATTTGAGATCTTTCAAAAACTTTATTATTATCTTGAAGTACAATCAAAACATTTATGAATGGAACTCGACTTTGTTCCTATGGCTACCGCGGGCACGTTTGCAGCGGACGATTCGCTGAACCCAATTTTCAACGACTAGGCCACACATTTCGGCCGAATAGGCCGCTATTTCGCATTCAGTGTTGGCTCTGAGCTCTTCCAACGTCGTCGGCGTGTTGGCATAAACCAATGACTTAACGTAGTCCCACAGAAAATAGTCAAGCGGTGTTAAGTCGCACGAAGACGGCGGCCAATCGACTGGCCCATGTCTTGGGATAACACGCTCAACATACATACTCTTCAATAAATCGATTGTAGCGTGTGCTGTGTGGCTTGTGGCACCATCCGTTGAAACCACATGTCATCCAAGTCCATATCTTCCAATTCGGGCCAAAAATAATCGGTGATCGTGGCGCGATAACGCTCACCATTCACAGTAACGTGACGATCGTTATCGTCAACGAAAAAATATGGCCCAATTACGCCGCCGGCATGCAAACCGCACCAAACAGTTATTTTTTGTGGATGAAGTGGTTATTCATGAAGCACATGTGGTTTTTCACCCGACCAATAACGCATATTTTGTTGATTGACGAAAACATTGAGCCAAAAATGAGCTTCGTCACTGAAGATGATTTTGCGATGAAATTCATCATTTTGGCGCATCTTCTCCAGAACCCAATTCACGAAGGACATGTGGGTTTTCACCCGATCAATAACGCAAATTTTGCTTATTGACGAACCCATTGAGCCAAAAATGAGCTTCGTCACTGAAGATAATTTTGCGATGAAATTCATCATCTTGGCGCATCTTCTCCAGAACCCAATCGGATAACGTACGTCGCTTCAAATGGTCCATCGGCTTCAATTCTTGAGTCAGCTTGATCTTGTATGGGTTTAAACCAAGATCCTTGCGCAAAATACGCCATAATGTGGTCTGAACAATGCCCAATTCTTGAGAACGCCGTGGAATTGACTGATTTGGATCGTTTGCTATGGATGTCTGAACGGCAGCGATATTTTCGACACTTCGACCAACCCTTTGTCTTACTGACACGGCAACATCACACAACGAATATGTAGACACAAATTTTTGCACTAAACTTGTTATTGCCTGTCTACTAGGTCGAGAATCACGAACGAAAATTGGAATTAGCGCTCTTAAAGTTGCAGTCACCGACCCCGAATATTTGTAGAAAATTTTTATAATTTGCAGACGTTGCTCGTTAGTGTACTTTACCATGATGAAAGTACATCATGTAATTGATGCTGAGTTTACTGAATAAATTGACAGTGACAGTTTGATGATTAGTGTAAGAGTGCGTTCACAAATTAAATTTAAAGTTGTCAAGTCCCTATTGGAAAACCCTATACTTTGGATAATCTTTAAAGATAGTAAGTAGATAAAAACACAAATTTGTATATAAAATTTATATATTTATTAGTGAACTTATGTGCAATCAATTAAAAGATTGATAAAAAATACTTTAAGCTTTTATATTGGGTATGTAATTTAATTCGTGAGATTTTTTTTCAAAATTTGAACGTTTATTTAAGAAAAACATGTACAATAGTATTATTCAAGGTATTGTCCATCTGAAGCTGTGACTTTTTTCCATCTTTCTGGTAATTTGTGGATCCCATCCCAAAAGAACTGCGCCGGCTGGGCACCCAAGAATGAATCAAGCCAATTTTTGATATACAGCTCTGATGTGAACCGTATCTCAGTGAGGGCGATCTGCATCGACCGGAACAAATGGTAGTCAGAAGAGGCAAGGTCTGGGCTATAAGGCGGGTGGGGTAAGACTTCCCATCCACTGCTTTCCAAATAGTTTTTAACCGGAATAGTTACGTGGGGCCGAGCGTTGTCATGATGGAAAATTATTGCCTCGTGTCTGGTCGCATATTCCGGGCGTTTTTCGGCTACTGCTCTCTTCGAGTGGATTAATTGTGTTCGGTAGCGTTGTCCATTGATGGTTTCACCCGGTTTTAACAGCTCATAATAAAGCACACCCATCTGATCCCACCAAATATAGAGCATTACCTTCGCGCCATGGATATTCGGCTTTGCCGTTGATTTGGCTGGTTGGCCGGGTTTCACATATAATTTTTTGCGCTTGGGGTTGTCGTAATGGATCCATTTTTCATCACCAGTAACAATCCGATTCAAAAATGACTTCCTTTTGTGGCGTTCCAGAAGCATTTCGGACATGCAAAACCCCCTTTCGACGTGTCTCGGCTTGAGTTCATGTAGAACCCAATTTCCTTGATTTTGAATATATCCAGCTGCTTTTAAACGTTTTGAAATGGCTGCTTGAGAGACACCCAAAGATTCTGCGAGCTCTTCTTGTGTTTGGCAACAATCTTCATAGAGTAATGCTTCCAGTTCTTTATCTTCAAACTGTTTTGTCTGCCCAGGACGTTCATCGTCTTCCAAGCCAAAATCACCACTTTTAAATCGTGCAAACCATCTTTGACATGTTCGTTCAGCTAGCGCATGTTCACCATAAACTTCCACCAAAATACGATGACTTTGGCAGCAGTTTTATTCATATTAAAGTAATGAAGAAGAACTCCTCGCAAAAACACTTTTTCAGGCACAAAATTGGACAATTTTTGTTGTTTACGCTTCAAATGAATGACATATACTGAAATGACGTACAATGACAGTAGCTTTCCAATGTATGTTCCAATGGAATAATACAAGTTACACAAGAAACTTAATTTATTATAAATTAAAATAATATTTTTCAAAACATCCTATCCTGTAGAGATAAAATTATTATACGATATAAAAGCTCCAATTTTCGAGAAATAATATAAAATTTACTGACTGGCAGTAAGTGACTTCTAAGAGTTTGAAATACTTAAGTCTCTTCCAGTTCCAGGTTGTTTGCTTTCAGCAACAACAATTTTCGAAACTGTATATTTCGAAACATATTTACAATGTTTGAGAATGAAAATAATCACTCAACGGCAGCAGATGAGGGAAGAGGTGTGTTGTATTTCAGAAATGGTGCCTTCAAATATCAGAGTCTACTTAACATATCCATTGAAGTTTATGAATTTGCAAGATACGCAAAATAATCATTATTTGCCGTATATTCAAACGACGTATTGGCAGAAGTTAAAGCTTGTAATAATTCTTCTGAAAGTTTAATTATAGTAAATTTATGCAATTATGTTTAATTAAGCTTTCTCCACAGTAAGAAAACAATATCAATGATAGGTTTATCAAAATAAGCAAAATTCTTTTTTGTTGGCAGTGTTAGTGTAATTAATTAATTTAATGCTACGTGGAAACAGCCATGTTTAATCAGATATAATATTATAGTCTAAAAGTGTTTTTCTTACTACATATTTATAAAAATGTAAATAAATGTAACATCTTACTTATTTCGGAATTTTTGTCGTCACTAAAGGAAAGGTTAAGTGCTGATACCCATTTCAATTTCACAGTAATTAAAAATTTCTGAACGAGAGCATCATCTAACTTCGTTACCACATCCAGGTCCATAGCCTTCAAATTGTTATTTACTCTGATTTTTGGAATCTTAGATCTTACAAATTTAGACAATTTTTCTTAGACAAGCAAATACCCGTATATCATTCCTTTTTGAGCTTGCAAGAAATCGAGTGTTTTAGAAACAGGTAGCAAAAGCTGAATATAGTCCGCTAAGTACTCATAGTCTGCCTTAAATAACTTCGGGATTTCCAGTTGACTACAGAGCTCACCAAGCTTACTTCGATGTAAAAGAATGTCTTTCACCGAATCGAAAAAGGAGTTCCACCTCGTTACAACCAGATTTTTAAGCTGGGATTTCAAAGCTAAAATAATTAGCTCCGAGGACTTAAGTCTATTTATTTTGCTCAACGGATTGGAGTATTTTTGCATTACCTTGAAAAATAATAGAAATATATTGGATACATCTTTACATAGTAGTAGACAGTAGTGGGAAGACCCATACTAACATACGGCGTAGTAGTATGGTGGAAAGCAACAAACAAGAAAACGGTTTATAGAATATTAGCGGCGGTTCAAAGACCGGCTTCAATAGTAATTACGAGTGCGCTCTGTACCACTTGTGCAGCAGCACTGAACACCTTTTTGCACATAGCATAGATTTACAGATCATAAGACTTACTGGCAACAGTGCGATACGACTCAATAATCTCACTAATCTACAATAATAATTATTTTAAGAGCAGTAATTTTGGACATGGCATGGTCCTAGGGAAGCTAATTTCAGACAATCTAATTGTAACAGATAAAATTCGTTTCTTAGTCGGATTCAACATGCGAAGGAAATATCGCTATCTACATCGATATCCAGGCCGCACTTAAGGCAATGGAATCAACCAACATCAACTCTGATACAGTCAGGGGCTGCAAACAGTCCTCGGGGCACTATGCAGTCAGAACCGGGTAAGATTGTGATGGGTATCAGGTCACTGCGGTATTAAAGGTCTACTCCTTACTAGTAATGTTGCTAACATTAAACCACCCCTTTGCATAGTGAAGGCAGTATCGAGGAAAAAACGAAGGCAGTATCGAGGAAAAAACGAAGGCAGTATCGAGGAAAAAACGAAGGCAGTATCGAGGAAAAAACGATCGTTTCTTGCGTCTCGAAAGGATGGCGTCCGATATCAAAAAAGAAAGATGATGTCATCCCTCGTCGATTCGAAAGTCTTTTTTTGGCTGCATGGATCGTGAAGTGGTTAGCTGTTGATGCGAGCTATAAGCCGCGTGCGGAATGAGCTGGTACATCATTTCCATCAGTGTCTCCATCTAAATCAGAAAGAACTTGATAACACCTAAACTTTTCGCAGCTTTAGATCGATGCTAGCGAAACATAAAAGACTCCGTTTACATTCTTCATGCGGTCATAGAAGCGCTTGATCTGAGCAGCGATGATTTTCCCATTAACATATCCTCGATCTACCGAATTCGTACTCAGGGCAGAACGAATAAAAACTGACTTTTAGAACAATATACCTGTCGTAGTCACAGTCCATTGGGATGGAAAACTATTATCAGGGTTGAATGTGCGAAACTCAAAAGAAGAAGAATGCTTACCAATTATGGCTTCAATTGACGACAGAGAACAGCTTCTAGCTATACCAAAATAGAGTTCATCTGGTAAACATCAAGCATAAACCATCTGAACTGCCCATTACGACTGGAATCTTAATGACATGGCACAAATTATGTGTTGCGACACAACATATGAAGCTTGTGCTCTTTTGGGACAGACTTTATGAAGGGAATTGTTACTTTTCGCTTGTCGTCATCATGTTTAATCCAAAATTCAGGAACATTTGGAGAAATATCAGTTAAAATGCCATTGAACTATGGCTTGATTTTGTTAAAGAACATATCGCTGAGGCAAACATTTCATCCATGTTAATGTTTTATAAAGAGAAACTGGACAAAGCTTTTCTAACAGCGAATTGGTTAAACTATGTGTAGTGTTTTTGGACGGATATTTAAAGAAGAAAATAAAAAGCAATCCCCCTAGAGCTTTGCATCAGATACCATGGATGACCATCCATAAAAATATTTTATAAAAATATATGACAAAAAGACCGTACAAGATGTTTGCTTATTTATCATCACAATGCGTGTAATAAGGAATGCACAATGGGGATTAAAGCACCTAACCAAGATTTGTGCTTCTTAAAGTTGACATAGCAGTCTGTAAAGCTGCTATAAGCAAGTTAATCCTCCACCTCTAACATTATAATGAAGATACAGTCAGTCATTTTATCCCCTTTTTTTACTTTAAAGTTGATAACCAAACTAAGATGAAAGTGAATACCAACTTAAGTAGGGACAGATTTTTACAAGCTCTATATCGAAGGAAGAAATGTCTCAGACGTTGTTTGGTAAACTGAACTTATCTTTTTTTTATATACGATGGCGGTCCCAGTAGTACCCGGCATGACCAAGACATGGCGGTATTTGTTTAAAAATGTCACTGTATTGGAAGTACGCAGTCTATAAAGCATATATTTCATGATTGAAAGCACCACGTTGTTTAGTATTTGTTTGGTAGTTAACGGCCTCGCCACACTGAAAGCATCGATTCCCAATAGATCACCGAAATCAAGCAGTGTTTGGTCGCGGTAAGTACGTAGGTGAGTGACCACATGGGCATAGTACCCTAGCGTTAAATTCTGGACCCTACAAATTAATTTGTATCGTTCCCTTGATAATAATAATAAATAATAAAATCTTTCGAAGCCACAAGGCTTAAGGTATGAGTGGCACACCTGATGTGCTTGTGGGATCGGATTCAGCTTCGAAAATCATCTCTTTTGCTACGTCAACACGGTCTCTCTTTTGCATGAAATTGAAGTCTTTTGGCACCAAATTTGATGCTATACGATGGAAACCCAAATCATTAACCAAAATGTCATGGACGGATCCACAGGAAATGTTCAAGTCCTCCGCTAACTCCCTGATGGTTAATTTGCGGTAATTGACCAACATTTCTTCTTTGACTTCATCAATGTTTTCGTCGGTTTTCGATGTCGATGGGTTGCCACTGAGTTCAACATCTTCGATTGACTCACGACCACTTTTGAACCGCTCGTGCTACTGATAAACGCCCGTTTTCTTTAGAGAATCATTGCCGAAACACTTTTCCAATATTTCCAACGTTCGCGCACCTTTAAATCAGTTTTTTACGCAAAATTTATTACAAGTTCGATGTTGCAAATTTAAAACCATTTTAAAAATTGTAAAAAATCGCCAACACACAGAGGTAGACGTACTCTTGGCTCCGTTACCAACTTAACAAAAAAAAAAAAAAAAAAAAACAGAACTCAAATCGGAACAATGGGAGGGAGCTCCACACGGTGACGCCACTGGGAACTTTTTGATCAAGGTGGATGTTGATCTACTAGGTGGAGTGAAAAGTAACCGTCTTGACCGCCAGAATGCGCTGCTACTGCAAAAAAGGTTAAGGTGCCTCGAAGACCGTTCATATTTAGGCAGACATGCCAAATTCCACTACGATACTGTCTTTAGTTTTGTTTTGACAGCTGATTGTTGTTGACGTGTTTGGCATCATGTTGAGTATGGACAAAAACGATTTTCGTTCTCTCATAAACAAAAGTTGGATAAATATTATGAGGCTAATGCTCCGTCAGATTACACCGTCAAATATTGCTTGCGAGATTTTCGTGGTGGCCGCAACTCCACTACCGATCAAGTCCGCAGCGGCAGGCCCTCCAATGCGGTTACAGAGGACAATGTTAAAAAAAAATACATGAAATGGTGTTGGCTGACCGGAAAGTAAAGGGGCGCGAGCTAGTAGATACCAGAAAGATTAGTACTGAGCGCATACGCCATATTGTGGGCAATATTGTGCATATCCTAACCAAAAACACGAACGCGAAGGCACTTCAAAAGAGTGTTTGGACTTGCTGATGGCGTCGATTGGTAACTGTTGAACACCAGAGAACAGAATGAGTGCCCGGCACGAGTGCTCCGAAGCTGAAGAGGGAGGCTCGATGGGTCGGAAAGATTATGGCGTCGGTTTTCTGGGATTGTCATGGCATACTCTTCGTGGACTACCTCGAAAAAGGAAAAACTATTGTATCAACAGCGAGTATTACTGTGCATTATTTTGCCGAAATCGCTGCAAAACGGCCTCACACGAAGCGAAAAAAAATTTTGTTTTTGCAAGACAATGCACCGGCGTACAAGAGTACCGCAACCATGACTAAAATCAATGACATACGGCTCCAATTGCTGTCGCATCCACCGTATTCGCCCGATTTGGCTTCCTCGGACTATTATCTCTTCCCAAACCTCAGAACATGGCACATCAATAAAAAATTCAGCTCACGCGAGGAAATCATCGAGTATTTTGTCGACCTCCCGGAAAATTACTTTTCGGACGGGATAAAGAAGTTGGAAAATCGCTAGAATAAGTGTATCAAACTAAAAGGGGGCTATATTGAATAAAATAGAAAAAAACATTTAAAAAAAAAAATTTTTTTTTCAAACCCAAGGAGGTTACTTTTCACCCCATCTATTGTAGTAGAATTCCCTTCAGGGTTTTTAACAGAAATGAGGAGAAACTTATTGGTCTATGGTCCTGAACAGAAGAGTGGTTAGGTTTTCCTGCCTTGGGAATGAAATAATTTTAGTTTTTTTCCAGTTGTTTGGGACTAAGCCAAGCTTTGGACAACCGATAAAGATATATTTAAGCCAAGTTATGATGTCTCGAAGAGCGTTCTTTAACTTGGCTGGGATTATCTAAGGATAGGGATTGCTATGGATTGGAATTGAATGATTTGATCACCCATTTTATTCTATTCACTGTGATCAGACCAGAGGTCATGGATTCGTTAAAATTTGATGTTTTAGTGCCAGATAATAAGTGTTCACCAACCTTCTTGCAGTCCGAGAAGTGAGTTTCCATAAGAAGCAATAGTGATTCTTGAATATTCTCTGTTTAGACTCCATTATAGTGGTTCATTCATTGGTACTTCATATAGCAAAAAAGGGCTTAAGATTTTGTCATGGCCATTCTTACGTTTCTTGTGTAAGAGTTGGGTTCGGACCTATGTACATATAACATATTCAGTCCAATTCTCTTCACTTGTAGTATGTTTTGCTTTTCTATGTTCTATTCAGTTTTCTGAACTCAGTTCGCTGTCCTCCAATGGGGTTTGGAGGAATTGAGATGGCTAGAAGTAGAACAGTTTTTAATGAAAGATTTCCTTAGGGTGGAAGTTAAATGATTTACGGCAGAGTCAATGAAAAAGCAATTGGTTTGGCGTTTAGTTATCCAATTGGAGTATGCGGTCCAGTTATTTTCCAGGATTTCGGAATTTGTTTTGTATGGTCGAGTCACTGTTAGTAGTGAAGAGAATTCGAAGGTGATACTAGAAGGATTACCTAGTAGATACCCTCCAGGTTTTCACATATGTTTGAGCATACATGTTTGTGATTGTTAAGTCGAGAATTTCTTCTCTGTTGTTTGTACAACAAGTTTGGAAAAAATAATTAATTCAAAAATTAACACAACCCTGGTTTTGATGTCTATGTAGTCAATGGGGTTTGTTATGTGGTATACACTGGAGCCATCCGTCCCGAATTTGGCGTATGTCAGCAGCTCACGAATGGCTGTTGGTGAAGGGTCGTTGGATGCGTTAGGATGATATTATTTACCTTTTTCTCTAAGCTTGCTGCCTAAGAGCGTATTAAGTTATTTTTTTGGATTGAAAATAGCTTCTTGTTTTACCTGTAACCTTTAGATGGAAAATATCGTGTTCTGTGGACTATAATCTTTGGATTAAAGCAATGTCAGAAATGTCAGAAATGCAGAGCATTACATCCAAAGTTGCTTCTTTACAGTGTTGCAAGTTAATCCGCATCACTTACAGCTTCATTGATGCTTTTACCATTATCGGATAGTTCTGATTTTAGGCAACCTATTCCGTATTTTATCATGGTCGACTTTTCTTTATGGTCTGCACAGTTTAAATATCTACGGCAAGTAGCAGATCATTTCTTTCGTTGCTGCGGCTCTTTATAAAGTTGAGTAATACCTACTCTTTTCAGCAAGATCTTGGTTTTATATCATTTGCAGGAGGAAGGTTCTACAGCTGTGGAGATAGTATTGTTGAAAAACTTCAGAACTAGTTCATTTCCTCAATCAATCACCTCAAACCCATTTTGCCAGCGCACTTCGCTGAAAAAAAATTTCTGAGCAGCTAATTTCAACGGTTTCCTAAAAGTGTACTAAAGAGCAATACCAGATGTGGTCCTCGAGTTTGCACCAGTGTCGCATTTGGTTTTGCAATCAGAGTTTTTAAAGTCGACTATGGCTACCTGCAGCTCCACGTATGTGCTCTCGAAAACATTCGAAATCTTTTTTCGCTTTCGACTACCCCCATGGTTATCAATTCCTAACCTCTGGTGTTTTGCTGATAGCCCGTGGTTGACAGAGGTTTCAGTTTAGCTGACTTGTCCTATTCTTGGACCTTTAGAATTTCTGATTTAATTTCTCCGCTTTAATCAAGTCCGAGTCCAATTCCAGCATTTCTTATTTAGTTTTGGAAGCTATTTTCTAGGATGCCTGAAAGTAAGAGATGTCCTCTTTGGTGGAAGAATCTGGGTCCATGTCTGTCCCAAGTTCTGTTGTCTAGTCTAGTCAGGTCAGATTATTTTTATGTAGGTGAGTTTTTTTTCTGTTTTTGTTCTTTTTATTTCATTTGTTATGGTATTTGGTTCCACGAGTAGTATGTAAAGGGTGTCCGTCCCACCAGAGCCGATATACCAGATTAAGTCTAGAATATGAAACACTTCGCCTGTGTATTTAAAGGAGCTCATTCTTGACTGGTGTAATCCCCAGCCTTAAACTCTTGGGAACGGTTTTATACATTTAATGTGCTCACAACATATCTGAAATCAGTACCAATGGTCAGGGGAGAAGTCGCAGAGTTTAAACATTAGAGTAGCCAGACAATACATAGTCCGTATCGGAGCATACAGATATACACAGTTTACTCGATACGACCAAGGTGTATCTTTTCAAGTTTGATTTACATCTGTTGAGCTGATAATTAATTACCTATCTGACTATAAAAGTCATACTATAAACGTACACAGTAGTTCTGAGTGAACTCTTACCTTATTACCATATGTATTTCATTGGAACCTAGGCCCAGTTCAACATTTCTTAAGAGTGGCTTACTCCACGACTGTACCTCACAAATTATCTTTTGAGAAATATTTTTGTTTTTTTTTTTTTTTTACGAGAGAAGCACTTCTTGCTGTGATTTCCATAACAACATTCACACCTCAAATTCATACAATGACGTTGACTCTATCTAACCATTGTTTACCTAATTCCTATGCTATTCAGTCTTTGGAGCTAGATCCAGCAAAATTTTTATATGACTTTGAGTAAAAATTTAATTATTTCCACGATCTAACAATAAATTAAATGTGTAAGTTCAAACCTGTTTCCCACACATGGAATAGTTTATCCGAATCTCCCAACGCAGTTGTAAAATCCGTCATATCTGATTATCATAAAACGTCGATTGAACCTTTCATCGGATTCCACATAGGTCTGGTTCAACTACCTTCCAACGAATTACAATGGCTAAGACACGAATTTTTTATCGGAACTGTTATTTATTTTATGGGACAGTTAAAGTGATGAGGAATTTATAATGAGCTTGCAAATAAAGACGGAGTTCATGACCTCTACTGTCGATGTGACTGGAAATCTCTGTGAGGTTAGCAGCCAGTTGAGTATCTCATTTCTATCTCAAACATGAAAGAACGTTGTGTCAATTGCTCTTGCCTCAGTGTGGCTATTGTGATAGTGGCTTTCCTCTGTAATCCAACTGAACGTAAGTTTTGCTTCATGAAAAACAAACGACTAAAAGTTAAATATTTTAAATCATAGAAAGACCACGATGTGTATTGCCAGCCGACTGTGCTGAGAATTTACTGGAATTTGGTGTATTTAACTTAAGAAACCCTGGAACAAAGCTACTTCCAGACGTAGATGATCCAACTGCCATCAAACAACTCATGGAGATGCTTCTTAAGCAACACAATGAATACTCTGAAGCGTATCGAATTGATCATGATGAGGAGGAGAATTCCACTGAAAGTAGTCCACCAGAAAACGAAAAAATTCACCAACTTGATGCAGTTCAAAATCCTATTCCTTACATTCAAATCGAAGCAGATACAACCGAACTACCGTCAAGTTTCGTTAATTCTACAAATAAAATGCTTAACGAATCCAGCAACACGAATACAGAAAAATCAAAATTTCATCCAATATCGATGAAATCAAACAAAACCACCAATGGTGACAATGATTCCTTCTGGGAAGTCACAACAATTGAACCATTTCAGCTGGCAAGTCCATTTCTTATTCATGAATATCATTTAAAGACAACTACAATCCCACCAAAGCCCATTCAGGAAACAACCCAAAATGGACATGTTAATTTAACAAATCGAATTCCTTTCAATTCCACGAATCTGAATAATACCCCTCCAAATATAGTAAACATACCACCAACAAAGATAGACTACATGAGAAATATCAATCGAACAACAACTCTTAGTCCTTATGTAATCCTTGGACCGCAACAATTGGAAACTATCATCAACAATCCAACATCATCCTTTCTATCTCTGGAAAGTTTGGAAAAAACTAAAACCAAATCCACAGTGAAACCACAGTCAGACGAAAAGATAAGTTCATTGTTTCAAGCTAACCAGAAGCAGAAACTGAAGCAGGATCATCAACAGGAACAAGAACAGCATCACCATCAAAATGTAGGAGGTGGAATTCAATTGGAAACACTAAATCGGTCAATTAGCACGAGCAAACTCTTCAATACGAGTTCACCTGCTGCACTTGTTGTTGGAGGAATCAAAGAAGCCACAGCACCAGTGAAAGAAATTGCAACAAATACCCGACCAGGTAAAAATCCAATCCATGTTATCCCGGAATCAATAGTCAAACAGGAATATCAAGTATCAGTAACGCCGGCAGCAGGAATAGGCAACAAACCATCAGTTTCCCCATCCGGGGGTAAACGTCCTAATCCAATTCCAAATTCAGTAGCATCTTCTGAGAGTGAAGCCGAAGACTATCTCATATCGCAGTTGGCTTCCATTGTAAGTGGTGGCGAGGAGACTGACGACGACGATGAAGAAGAAAATGGCGAAAAAGGAAATGAGGGCAACTCTAGTGATGATGAAGAGGGCGAATATCTAACAGATAGTGTGGAAGAGAATGAGGAACGTGAAAACTTTGACTATTTAGATTCGGGAGACGCAAGCGATGTCATATCGAGTGTTATCGAGGAGGTTGGTTCCCTGATTTGATGACAGAGAAGTGTTTAATTATTTAAAATAAAAGTTTCGAGTGGTGACATGATAAAACAAAAAGAACATGGTATTTGTGTGTTTCTATTTTCTGAGCAAGTTTTGTGTCAAAATGTATAACGATGGGATTTGTTCATTCAATGCACAAATAACTGATTGGATTCTTGGAGATTCTATTAATTAACTAACTAATTAAAGAAAATAAAATTACAATGTGACTACGAAACTAGGTATTATACTATAAATACGTGTATCTCTAAGTTAGCTTCCAGTCAGGCCCAATGTATTGAGGCTCCTTACCGCTTTTGTTAACGCAATAGCGCCACTGGCTGTGTTGTCAATCCAGGATAGATTTGATGAATATCTGTGCTGCAGTGTTTGCTCGTTATTAGTATTATTAATTATTATTAATATTTTTTATATATAATTAGTGCGCGCTCAAGGGGTTTGAGTACGGGAGGGCGAAAGGGAATAAGGAAGGAGAAAGGAGAAATTCCGATGTACATTGGTCTTAAATGTTTGCATGTTATAATAGAAAATAAAGAGCTCGAAAGGGCATTCCATAAGCTTAGCCGTACAACTCGGCTAAGGAACGAATCACCATATTTCAGAATACGTCCGAAAGTGGGCTTGAGGGTATACAGATGAGCATTCAAAGCGAGACAGATATTACGGTTGAAAGTTTGAAGGGGCGGAATGCTACTGGAGAATTTTGTAGAGCACTGGTGGTGGAATGTGGCAGGGGCAATACTTTGGTATTCGAGGGTGTTCATTCACTGATTGATATTAGTATCACCTTTAAGTTTTATCGCATGGTTTTGTACCATATCTAGCAGGTGCATAGATGTTTTAGAAGCACCCGACCAGATGTGGGAATTGTACTCCAATTTTGGGCAGATGAATGCCTTACCTATTGTGTCCAAATCACTAGGGGTGAAATATTTCTTACATCAGTTGAGGAAACGAAGACATTTTTGGCTATATCCAATATGTGGTCATTCCAATTTAGGTTATCACTGGAACACATACCAAGAATGGAAAGTACGTTGCAAGTGCTATTCATTTATAAGGACTGGGTATTTAGATTTCGCTTTAATGTCAGCAGACAGCATAAAATTCCAGTCTTTTGATAGCTATCCAATTAATGATGAAGATTAAAAATAGTATCGGAGACAGAGCGTGGGGCATACCACCATTTATATTGTGAATATAAGACTTGAAACCATCCAAGACAACTTGAATTGATCGTTCCGAAATGTAGGTTCTAATCCATTGCGAGAGAGATTTATCGATCATTTAGAAATATCAAGTGCAACTATCTTGCTTTTGCCAGATTGATGTACGCTTTGATTCTACTTTTCAATGAGACATACCATCAAATCACCAGTAGACCTGTTGCTACGAAAACCATATTGCCGGTCATTGAGAAGTTTTCGTGTTTCGAGATATTTCATGAGCTGACGGTTTAACAGCGTTTCCATGACCTTGGAAAGAAGGGACGTAAGTGTCATTCTACGTCATTGCAGTATATGTCATTCATTTGAAGCGTAAACAACAATAATTTTTTTTTTTTTCACTCAAATATGTCGAACTTTGTGCCTGAAAAAGTGTTTTTGCGGGGAGTTCTTCTTCATTACTTTGATATGAAGAAAACTGCTGCCCAAAGTTATCGTATTTTGGTGGAAGTTTATGGTGAACATGCTCTAGCAGAGCGAACGTGCCAAAAGTGGTTTGCACGATTTAAAAGTGGTGATTTTGGCTTGGAAGACGACGAACGTCCTGGGCAGCCAAAAAAGTTTGAACATGAAGAACGGGAAGGATTACTCTATGAAGATTGTTGCCAAACAAGAAGAGCTCGCAGAATCTTTGGGTGTCACTCAAGCAGCCATTCCAAAACGTTTAAAAGCAGCTGGCTATATTCAAAAGCAAGAAAATTGGGTTCCACATGAATTCAAGCCGAGAGACGTCGAAAGGCGGTTTTGCATGTCCGAAATGCTGCTGGAACGCCACAAAAGGAAGTCATTTTTGCATCGGATTGTAACTGGTGATGAAAAATGGATCCATTACGACAACCCCCAGCGCAAAAAATCATATGTGAAACCCGGCCATCCAGCCAAACAAACGGCAAAGCCGCATATCCATCACGCGAAGATAATGCTCTGTATTTGGTGGGATCAGATGGGTGTGCTGTATTATGAGCTGCTAAAACCGGGTGAAGCCACAATCCTGCCGAACACAATTAGTCCGTTTGAAGGTAGCATTAGCCGAAAAACGCCCGGAATATGCGACCAGACACGAGGCAATGATTTTCCATCATGACAACGCTCGGTCCCATGTTGCTATTCCGGTTAAGAACTATTTGGAAAACAGTGGATTGGAAGTCTTACCCCACCCGCTTTATAGCTCAGACCTTGCCCCTTCTGACTACCATTTGTTCCGGTCGATGCAAAACGCTCTCACTGAAATACGGTTCACATATCAAAAATTGGCTTGATTCATTCTTGGCTGCCAAGCCGGCGGGATGGGATGGGATCGACAAATTGCCAGAAAGATGGGAAAAAGTCATAGCACGAATTAAAATATATACCCATTATATTGTTCCCTTCCAAGTAATCGACTGCAACACACTTATGCCAGCGCTTGATTCAATCCTCGAAACATTTTTTATGTTCAGTTTTGTTTTGTTCCATCAGTGCTTCCTGCAATTTTTCCATTACTTCCTCTCGGCTGCTGAAACGCGTTCCCCGCAGTGGTTTTTTTTAACTCGATTGAACAGAAAGAAGTCACAGAGAGCCAAATCAAGTGAATTCGGTGGCTGTTGGATGGTATTTGCTGCATTTTTCAAAAAATTACGATTAATCCGAATCAACCCAGAACTTTTTATTCAAATTTTCCGAAAATATTTTACAAGTTGTCTCTGTAGACTTCAAGAATTCCAAAAATATTATAAGTTCATTCCAGCGCCCTCTGTGAATCAAGATATGGAGTGTTCATATGATCACGCTGGGCAAGTTTAAGAAAAATAATTTTTATAAGGAATAAAAATAATTTATTAGGGTAATTTTAGCTTTATTCATTAATTTTAGTACGATAATTTTCAAAACATTTAATACAAAGACCAACGTTGCATTTTGAACACTCAGTAAGTCCTGTTACAGAACATAAATCACCTGCACATCGTCGTCTTGCACAAGGACGAACAAAGTGATCTCTTCTGTCATACCGAAGTGTTTTTTGGGCCGTTTCTTCTACGTTCCTTTTGCGAGGACCATTTTCTTTTGGTATTTCACCAAAATGCTTGCAGTAGTATCTGGCAATATGACGTCTGAACTCTATTTGTGGTATGTCAGGGTGGGCTGAGCGGTGTAATTGCCAAGCATTTTGTACTGAAACATCTACCAGCCATGTAAAAATACTGCTCCACCACTTCTTCCCCCCTACACCAATTCGATATAGGCTGTCATTCTGATCCATACGATCTACACCGCACATGTATATATTGTACTCTGCAATAACACATGGTCGAGCAACATTTATTTTTTTTTTATGTTCCTTGGAATAGCGTTGAACATTGGAAATTGGATTTATGCCATGAGATGTTGAAGCGATATTGACAACAGCACTGTCATTCCATTTAATTAAGACAATATTTGTTTCTTTCATTTTGATAGATTTGCAATATCAAATGCTTGTAGTCGAGCGTGGATTTTTGCCCTGATAAATTTCAAAATCTACCAGGTAACCAGATGTCGTATACAAAGACCACACTTTGTAACCAAACCGCATAGGTTTTCTTTTTATGAATTGCTTACACCCATGACGTCCATAGTAAGAGATCATGCTCTCGTCGAAAGAAAGATTTTTTTCTGGGTGGAAACATTTCAACATATTCATTTTCAGGTGATCCGTTAAGGATCGCAACTTCCACAATTTATCGCCATCGGTCACTTTTTTACCACTATCTTCAAAATGAAGAAATTTTGCGATATCCTGAAAGCGATTTGTGCGCATTGCCAAATATACCATACTATTTCTCAAATTATTGTCAGTACTCCAAAATGATCTAAAACTGTTACGACCATCATTCACCGTCGACACTGTTGGAATTACTTTACGTAAACGACTCACAATGTGTTCAGCATTTGATGACGAAGGCCTATCTATGAATGTCATGCACGATTCTTCAAGTAAATTAGTTTGCATATTAGTAACTGAATTTTCCGAAACGTCAGCTAACACTGTATCACTTAAAGCTGATTCGTCCTCACTCTCAGCATCATATTCCATCGTAGTGGCTTCCAAACAATTAATGCGCCTGCCACTTTGCATTACAAGCTCACATGTTGATTTAAGTTGTCCAACACAAATATCTTCAGGTATGCCGACATCGTCCTCATCAGCATCATCCTCCCCACTGAGTGCACCACTTTCTATTTCCGGTGGAAGAATGTACAACACTGCAGCCCTATTGTTTTCCTCTTCATCACAAAGCTCATTTAAATAGTCGATTGCTTCTTGTGCACTTAGTTTTCTTGAAAATTATGAAAAGCACACATATAAAACAAAATAAAACAAAATATGTAGTAATCTGAGCTAAAAATATACTAAGTCATGTTTCCCTAATCTTGCCCAGCGTGATTATATGATCACACCGGCAAAAACTCTATTGCAAATGTTGCAAATCATCCGAAAATCAAATTTTTATATTTTTACTATAGAACTACATTTAATAGCTGAACAAAATATATTTTTGGGCATTTTTTGACCACATTCAATTAAAAAAGAAATACACTTACTTTTTGAAGTAATCATTTTTCACGTTTTTTGCCTTTTTTTTATCCTTTTGCAGAGCTTCTTACACGAAGAAACAGTAACTGAATGAAGAAGAAATGGTTTTAGCTATTACATACACATTTTGAAAAGGCAATGCACACAATTTTGAAGAAATCCTTTAATCAGCTGTTATTTTGTCAATACAACACAAAACCGACTTCGTGTGTGTCAAGCACACACCGGGCTGATTCTGGTTAATGATGGCACTGTGCGACTGTGTGTTATCATGGTGCAAAATCCATGGGTTTTCTGCCCACAATTCTGGTCTCTTTCGGCGAATTGCTTCACGCAAACGTCTCATAACGCCCAAATACTCGTAATACTCTTTGTTTACTGTCTGACCTACCATCAAAAATTCATGGTGCACTACACCGTTGTAATCCATGAAAACCGTGAGCATTGCCTTATTTTTTTTACTGAAAACGACGGCATTCACTTGCCTGATGTCTGGATTGCGTGTCGTCCTCATAAACCCACGTCTCGTCTCCAGTAATGATCCTTTTGATGAATGCGGAATTGTATTCAGCCTCGCAAATCATCTTTTTTGCGACGTCAACACGGTCTCTTTTTTGCATGAAATTAAGGTCTTTTGGCACCAACTTTGCTGCTACACGACGGAAAACCAAATCATTAACCAAAATGTCTTGGACGGATCTATAGGTAATGTTTAAGTCCTTCGCTTTCTCTGTGATGGTTAATTTGCGGTTGTTGACCAACATTTCTTTTACTTCATCAATGTTTTCGTCGGTTTTCGATGTCGATGGTCTGCCACTGCGTTCATCATCTTCGATTGACTCACGACCATTTGAACCGCTCGTGCCACTGGTAAACGACCGTTTTATTTAAAGAATCGTTGCTGAAACACTTTTCCGACATTTCCAACGTTCGCGCACCATTAAGTCCGTTTTTTACTCAAAATTCAATACAAGTTCGTTGTTGCAAATTTAAATCCATTTCTAAAATTTTAAAAAATCACCAACACACACGGAGATAGATTTAGAGAGAATGTCAACATATAAGTTGTACCAACTTAACAAAAAAAAAAAAAAAAACAGCACTCAAATCGGAACGATGGGGGCGCCACACGGTGGTTTTTTGATCAAGGTGGTATTAACATTCATAAAAAATCAAATAAGCATTTTGAATTATGTGCCCTCACCACAAAGGCCGAGGGAACTTTTAACATTAATTGCTTGTTGTTAAATTTTGTATTTTTAATTAAATCGTCAGCAACTGTAATTTCAAATTCATTATTTCTCCCTTACCCCATGCTAATGACGATACAAATAATTCGCATTTCACTGGCATCGATGATGTATGTGGAAGTCATATCGAAAAAAAATTTAATTTATAGTTTTCCAGCCTATCAACTTAAACAGCTATCAAATATTAAATGGATAGATTTAAATCTGTCAGAATAACTATAATTACTACTTAAAATTAATGAATTCCCACATACAGATAAGCCAATAGTAAGCTAATTTTAGCTTGAATTAAAGTTAAAAATCAGTTAACTATGATGAAAAGATGCTGTTAATTATTTCAATCTCTTATTGATTGGCTTCCATTTAACTCCAATTATCGACTAAGGTGCATTTTTTGATATGTCTAGTACCACGGATCATTTTGAGACTAATTAAAATAAGATGGCGGGATGCAGGAAAATACCATCATTCGGGGACACTGTGCGGGAGTCCGGTGTAAAGTTTATGTTAACATCAAAAGTGCGGAAGAGTTTCTTATCGTGGAGGCCTTATAATGGTCTTATTACATATTCACGGCTAGATTCCAGAGTACTATAAGAAAGGCAACCATCAGTTAGTACTATGAACCCACGGAATGCTCGACTGAGGACGAAAAGGACAGATTCTATTATCAATTCGGTACAGTCTACAATTTAACGCCTAATGGTGACATCGTGATAGTGATGGGAGACCTCAATGCCAAGATAGGAAGTGACAGCACCGCGCTCAGACGTGTAATGTCATGGGTGTTCATGGCATTGAAGGCCAAAACGACAATCAGGAACGATTAACCAATTTTTATAACGCCAACAACTTAGTCATGCCCAAGATCAGCTGAGTCTCATCTGATAAGCAGATGTCATAGAACCAGATAGATCACATCGCTATTAGCCTTAGATTTATAAACTCCCTTTATGTCGTTCGTAATAGGCGCGGAGCCGACTTCGGAATGGAACGCGACCACTATATTATGGTAGCTAAAATACGCCTTCATCTTCTCATCATCATTCTCACTATACCCAGGTCTTATACAATAAAATACTACAAGACGCGCGAATCCCGTGGTGTGCCAGCAATTCGGTTACTATCCCAGCTTAGGAACGGCAGCAATTAACAGATCTGAGCAATAACATTGGAGATATATGGAAAATTTTTTCATTATTGGAGAACAGAGGTTTATAGGTAAAAGTTAGAAAAACTACAGTACATGGTTATCAAACGATTCGTGGAGACGGATTAAGGAGCGTATTTCACTCAAAGTTCAAATGACATCAGTCCCAGCTGCATTGATACCTGAACTAGAAGCCCAGTACCACGTGAAAAGAAAATAAGTACAGCGTAGTGTAAGATGCTATAAGTGTAACCACATCGTCTAGTTGCACAAGACAAAGAAGCAGCAAACCGGTACGACAACAGCATCCTGTAAAGAATATGGATTAGAATATTAGATAAAGAATTATGGCGAGAGCACTTGCCAAAGTACTTAACCATATCGACGACAGCGCAAGTGTCCCGAACCAAAATTCAACCGCTATGAAGGCCATTAAAAAAGACAAAGCGGTAGGCATTGATAGAATTCCAGCGGAATCTTGCTAAGCTGCGCCAGATACGAAAACATCGACAGATCTACTGATTCCTATCGTACCTAATCCATGGAAAAATGAGCATTTTCCGGAGGCGTGCATTTAGCAGATAATTGTTAAGTTAAGCAAAGTAGCATTCTGATAGATTGGGGAAATTGGCTGGCGATATGCGTTCTGCCAGCAGTGAATATTAATAGTGAAGATAATTTTGAACTGATCTAGTTTACATTAAGACTCAATTTTCGTTGCCGAATAAGCAGGCTCTCGCTCTAAATCGTCCTGATTCGATTATAAAAACGCATTGCGAAACAACGTAGAGCTCTGCGTCGAGTATAGGTCTCCGCTCTACCTGCTTTTATCGATTTCATGACGGCTTGTGATAGCGCGAACCGGGAGTCTATATGCAAAGCCTTGCGCAGGAGAGGTACTCTCACTAAAGTCATTGCTACGTACGAAGGTCATGTTCTACACAACGGCAAGATATCAAAAGCTTTTAAAGGCCAAAGCAGAGTTCGACAGGCTTGTATTTTATCACAGTTTCTTTTCCTGATTATAATAAGTGATGTTATGCCACTGTAGAAGGACAATAAAATCTTACCTAAAGCATCTTGATTACAATGATTATATCTGCTTGCTTGCATACAAGATTTTGGATCTACAACAGATGAGTCAGAATCTGGAAGCTGAAGCCAGAAAGATGAATCTTAAAATATAATAAATGCACCTAAAACCAAAGTCGTTGGTCTTTGAAGCTCTTTCTCCAACTTAACGTTACTAGACAAGAGGTCGAGGTCGGCACTGAACTCAATGTTAGTTGCAAGATTGGGAAGCCAAAACCTACTTTGGGGATGTTATTTAAGGGGTTGCAATCCAAAGCTGTATGGGTGCATTACTTGAAAGATGATCACAACAATTGGTCATTGAAACTTGTAGTCCGAATCTCAAGGGCAAAGCTCCATACTAGAATAGGACAGAAGCTAATATCTATAATCACTATGAGAAGAATGGAATGGTTGTGGATTGTTTACACTTTAAGGCTCCGCACTCCATGCAATGGAACGCGCTTACCTAATCCAAAAAGGATTTGGCAGACATGGCGCAGAACAGTTGAGAAGGAGTCGAGGACACTTGAAAGCAGATGAAGAGAGCTGAACCACATTGCAAAAAACCAAACAAGATTCAGCCGTTGTTGAATTAACTATAGGGTGATTCATCGTGAGGTTTGATTTTCGAATTTTTTTGACAGATCACGCATGACTCCTATCAAACTGCTATGTCATTTTTTTCAGTATCGTTTGGCAAGTTATCATGGCAAGATTCACACCACAACAGCGTCTTAAAATTGGTCAGCAGTATTACGAAAATCAGCGTTCTGTGAGAAATGTTTTTCGTACGATTCGAGGAACTTCGGTGCTCACAATCGACCTACTGAAACCACTATTGCTAATACCATTCGCAAATTTGAGTCCCAGTTTACATTAATTTATGATACTCGACCGATTAAACCACATTCAGTACGTGGTGAAGAGACTATAGCAGCTGTAGCTGAGAGTATACGCGAAGACCGTGACAAATCGATTCGTCGTCGTTCTCAGCAGCTGGGCTTGGCGTATTTTACGTGAGGATCTCGGCCTAAAAGCGTAAAAAGTTAACCTTGTGCAGGAATTGAAGCCAGGCGACTTGAATTTGTGTCATATTATTAGTGAATGGGCTCTGGAAAAACTCAATGAAAATCCGGTGTTTTATCGTGAAATTTTGTTCAGTGCTTAACCCCACTTCTGGCTGAATCGATACGTTAATAAACAAAATTTCCATATTTGATCTAATGAGCACATCGAAGAGTACCAAGAGCTACCCCTATATCCATTAAAAACAACTGTATGGTGTAGTTTATGGGGTGGTGGAATCATTGGTCTATATTGCTTCAAAAAGAGGCAAATCAGAATGTTATCGTCAGTGGTAACCGTTATCGCGCCATGTTAACGGACTATGTGCTTCCTGAAATCTAAGCACATGGTCTCAGTGAGCTTTGGTTTCAACAAGACGGCGCTACGAAACATACAGCGCGTGAAACAATGGACTTTTTTCTCTGGGGATATGTAAAGTCTCATTGACGATTGACTCTTTGGAAGCCAACATTACTCGTGTTATCCTCGAGATACCAGTCGTTATGCTCGAACGAGTCGCCCAAAATTGAACCTTTTGAATGAACCACCTCAGACGTGGTTCTAGCCAACATTTATATAATATTGTTTTTAAAAAGTAAATGCCATGAATTTTTCCTATAATCAATAATATAAACTTTAAGTTCGTTTTCAAATTTATGTATTTTATTTTACATTATAAATCAAACCTCACGATGAATCACCCTGTACAATGATGAGCAAAAGTAATGTCATAATGTGAATTGGCTGCTCTGCTTTGTAAGTTTCTTGTTTAACTCCATGTGCATGTCAGCATTTTTCATCAAACCAGGGATTTCTTGGTGCTTGTCGGGTGAAACCCAGCATGTTATGTTGGCAGCATTGCCACTGAACTTCATTATATGATGCTGGCGGCTTAGGAGTTGTTGCTTGCTTTTCTACGTTATATCTGCTCATAGTAGTTCTTCTTGGTTATGCGCTTGTAAAATTGGTATTCGTATCATTCCTGCAACGAGGTTCTGATCCTAGTCAATGTTGGCTGCCCGGAACCTTCGGACGTCCAGAATACTAGAGGCATGCCTTACGTCTATCGCATTTAATCAATTTAACTTAGCGTTTCATGATGCGGAGTCCGGTATGTCACCTTGTGTATATTGAGATGAGAAAAAATGTGCTTGCTGTGGCGATATTTCGTCCCGTCACAAAATCAATAAGCCTAAGTTCGTTGCCCGATATGGTGTCGTGTAGGCTATCCTAACCAGCTGTCCTACTAAAGATGTTCTCCTTTCCTATTCTGGTGTTCAAATCTTTTAATCATACCTCGGACATTGCTCATATATCTTGTCGAAGAGCTTGAAAAAATATTCTTTTGTGGAGTTATCCTTGTATTGCGCAGGGGCATAGGTGCATATTAGGCCTATGTAAGCGAATTTACTCTTTAGGCGGATTGTCATAAAATGCTTGCTTGAGAGCCGGAAGCTCAAGATTTCCTACTTAAATCTGAAGTTTATTTTCCCTGTACCAATCACCATATCACAGTTTTTCATCCTCCTTATTTCCGGCCCATTGCACTTTCTGCATGCCGGCGATATATGCGTAAAAGCAATAAATGGCCTCTTCTTATTGCTCGGCTGCACGTAATCTGTTAAGGGTGTTGCTAGTGATTTTGTGGCCATGAAAAAAAAAAACCGTAGACAAAATCATGATCTCGTATTAGTGGACCGCCAAGTTAAATTTCACGGGTTGGCTGAGATAGCAGGCATCTCAACTGAACGCGTTCGCCGTATCCTTCACGAGATTTTGGGCATAAGAAAGGCCACCGTCTTTTGGGACGTTGCGAGCTGTGAACCACGTTGACTTTTTGGAGAATTAAAAAACAATCACAATGTTAAGGAACAAATATTGCACAACTCTGCGTAATTTGACAAATATATCGTGTTCAGACAAGTTCATTCCTGTCCGTTTGTTGTAATAAATACATGTTCTACATATTCATGTTTGTTTGTTAACGTGCATTAACAAGTAGGTACAATGCCTTGGAAGTGTGTTAATAATATCAGCAATTTTTTATGTGTTTGGGGAATTAACTTTCAATTCCCAAAAACGGAATTTTACCCAACTTGTCCGAAAAACTTGTATAACATTGTTAAAAAGTTGGTTGAAAGATACAAAACGTCTCTCCCATGGCATGGATTGTTACTTTTGTCTCACCATCAGCTTTACGGCCTGTCAAGCCGTAAAGAATCGTGGTGTTTGGACAAAGAACCTGAATGTGCCAGTGGTCCAACTAATGATGATATGCAATTCGAACAGGAAATCGACAATGATTCAGACTTTCATACAGCAGAATGTGCAACAAAGCCGCATATAATTTCAAACGCTAAATTTCAATGAAATCACAGTCAAAACTCCTAGCATCCAGTTATAAATGATGGAATTTCCTGAAAGGTGATGTAAATATATATAAGTGACTTCCCTGAACGTGGCATTGTTTCGATTGGACTTGTACATTTCGGACAGACTTGCACATTTTTTCGCTTAAGAAGGGACTTTGGTATACTGCATGAATGTTGAAAACTTATTTTATGCTTTAGGACAGAAACATGAACCAAGCAGTTGGCGCCTATTTAATGTTTTAGGTAAATAGATACCCGTCTGTATCTATAGCTCACGTTGTTCATATGAAGGACTCATACGAGAATATACGATATCTCCTACAACACATTCAGTATAAAGACTGTAAGTGGTCAATCTGTAAAGATTTAAAAGTTATAGCGCTTCTTGTTGGGCTGCAGCTGAGGTATACGAAATACTACTGTTTTCTGTCTGAATGGGACAGCCGTGCACGAATTCTTCATTATATACAGAAAGAGTGGCCACTACGCCGAGTAAAAAGTATTACTAATGAACCCCTGGTTAATCCTAAATACGTATTTCTTCCCACTTTTCAAAGTGGGCTTAATGAAAAATTTCGTTAGAACTCTATATCGGACCGGTTGAAATTTCCGAAAGTTGGAGGGACAAAAAAAAAGAGGGCATATTTTTTGTATCATGAATGCGGAAACTTTTTTAAAAAAAAAGTGAATTTGTCAACATGCAAACTGATGTTAAACTAAGAGCGTGGACTTTTAAAACTGTAGTGACAGATTTTTTTTGGAAATTTGGAAGCTGAAAATTACAGAGATATTGTAACTGAATTGTTTAGTGCTTACAAGGAAATGGGATGTAACATGTCAACAAAACTTCACTTTCTAGATGCTCTTTTCGATTTCTTTCCTGAGAATTTGGGTGCAGTAAATGACGGACATGGAGAAAGGTTTCATCAATATGTCACAGTAATGGAAAAGCGATACCAAAGCAAATGGGGTCCTACTATGCTTGCTGACTGCTGCTGGACATTACTACGAGATGCCACAAAGACAAAATATCGCCGTAAAACATCCGCTAAAACATTTTGAAGCAAGTGCAACATGACAAACATATTGATAAAGATTTGGATTTAGTATAAAACACAATGCTTTATAGCAAAAAAATCTATGTGATCATTTTCTTTTGTTTGGTGCAGTTTTGCTTAAGAAACCTTCTTTCAGGTTTTAGTTGCACTTGTTCTTGTTGCCTACTCTTTATTAATATACTTTCCATTTCACAAGATTGATATTACTGTGAATATAGTCAAATGCAAAAAGTCAATGAATGAAAGTTGTTCATGTACGAGTATATAGTTTTCAGTAAAGTTGGCCCGGGAGGTTAACTTTTCTTCCATGTCTTTCAAGGGGGTAAAATACTCAAAAAATTGACCCTATTCAGTGATCTTTTTAAATGGGGATACATTCCGATGTCGTGGTTGTCAGAGAGAGTAGACCTGATGGTTTATTTTTTTGTGTATTAGATAGTGTATTCTTTTCATTACTGTTTGTTGCTATAGTACTTGAGTAATTTTTATACTCCTGAATTCTTAAAAAATTGGGCACTCACATACCTTGTAACGGAACTTCCAAGGATATCTGACACACCTCTGATATTGCCTGACCTCGCATCGAAATCGCCTAGATCCCTTCACTAACGACACCCTAGTCAGAGACGTGTGTAAGACCCCCTAGAAAGAAAAAAAATTACCCCTTTAAGCTAATACTACCACCCCCAAAACTTACGGCCGCAGGACTCTGTAAGACTGTTCGGGTCGCTGCGTCAAGAGGGTGTCCGAGGCCTTAGCAGCTGAGGCATGCTAGCGTCCGCTCGTCCTAGCTCGTCGGATTGGGAGGGTACTTACCACTATTCTTACGGACGGTATTACGTGTAGCATGCCATTGAAAGCTGTTATATCAATTAAAAGATGTCGTGAAGCCCGAAAAATCCCGAAATCCAATATCCCTTAGCATTTCTTAGCGGGATAGAGAAACTAAGATATCAGCGTCTCTCATAGGTGTGGTCCCACCCCAGCTCCATCCAGTTCATTCGGATAAACCAAAATCTCAAATTGAGTTTTGATCTTCACTACATTTACATCCGACATCCCACGAAAAAAAATCGCGGCCTTACCCACACATGGACTTAATTAGCCAAGATAGCTGTCAAAACGTCTGAGCGAATACAGCGACAAAGTGAAAGGCAAAACGGAGAAAGAAGGAACAACATTTCCCAAACCAAAACGTTTTAAAGAAAGCATTCTCTTTTTTTCCCACTATTTGCGTAAGGGAAAAGGAAAAGAATGGTATGATATGTATATATACATATATGGATATATTGAGCCTTACACTATAGGATGGATTACTTATCTTAAACCACAATACCAAATATTGAAAGGTGGTGATGATCTTGTTTTGGTCGTTTGGTCGTTTCTGGTATCAGCAGACGAAGACGATGCTAATGTACTTGTATTTCTTCCTGGAATCCCCGAAAGGGTGTGGTTGATGATGCTGGTGCGCAAGATGGTGTTCAGCTTTTAGTGTAGTGAGTCCTTTTCTTGATTTATACTTTTTTTTTTTTCGTTTTTTCTGTGTTGATCATGGGTCTTTAATTTAATTCATTTTAAGTTCTTTGGTGTTGAAATTCGTAAAATAGGGTTTTCTAATAACGACTTGACAACTTTTTTTTTAAATAAAAGGCAAACCATTCGAGATATTTCAAAAACTTAATTATTGACTTGAAGTACAATCAAAACATTTATGAATGGAACTCGACTTCGTTCATATGGCCACCGCGAGCACGTTTGCAGCGGTCGGTTCGTTGGACCCAATTTCGCGTTCAATGTTGGCTCTGAGCTCTTCCACCGTCGTCGGCGTGTTGGCATAAGCCGATGAATTAACGTAGCCCCACAGAAAATAGTCAAGCGGAGTTAAATCGCACGAACTGGTCGGCCAATCGACTGGCCCATGTCTTGAGATAACACGCTCACCATACTTACTCTGGTGTGGCTTGTGGCACCATCCTGTTGAAACCACATGTCGTCCAAGTCCATATCTTCCAATTTTGGCCAATAGTAATCGGTGATCATGGCGCGATAACGCTGACCATTCACAGTAACGTGACGATCGTTATCGTCAACGAAAAAATATAGCCCAATAACGCCGCCGGCATGCAAACCGCACCAAAAAGTTATTTTTTGTGGATGAAGTGGTTATTCATGAAGCACATGTGGGTTTTCACCCTACCAATAACGTATATTTTGCTTATTGACGAACCCATTGAGCCAAAAAAGAGCTTCGTCACTGAAGGTGATTTTGCGATGAAATTCATCATCTTGGCGCATCTTCTCCAGAACCCAATTCACGAAGCACATGTGGGTTTTTCATCCGACCAATAAGGCATATTTTGCTTATTGACGAAACCATTGAGCCAAAAATGAGCTTCGTCACTGAAGATGATTTTGCGATGAAATTCATCATCTTGGCGCATCTTCTCCAGAACCCAATTCACGAAGCACATGTGGGTTTTTCATCCGACCAATAAGGCATATTTTGCTTATTGACGAAACCATTGAGCCAAAAATGAGCTTCATCACTGAAGATGATTTTGCGATAAAATTCATCATCTTGGCGCATCTTCTCCAGAACCCAATCGGATAACGTACTTCGCTTCAATTCTTGAGTAAGCTTGATCTTGTATGGGTGTAAACCAAGATCCTTACGCAAAATACGCCATAATGTGGTCTGAGCAATGCTCAATTCTTGAGAACGCTGTGGAATTGACTGATTTGGATCGTTTGCTAAGGACGTCTGAACGGCAGCTATATTTTCGACACTTCGACCAACCCGTTGTCTCACTGACACGGCAACATCACAAAACGAATATGTGGACTCAAATTTTTGTACTAAACTTGTGATTGCCTGTCTACTATTCTACTACTAAAATTACGACCGAAAATTGTAGTTAACGCTCTTAAAGTTGCAGTCATCGACTCCGAATATCTGTAGAAAATTTTTATAATTTGCAGACGTTGCTCGCTAGTGTACTTTCCATGATAAAAATGTTGAGTTTACTGAATAAATTGACAGTGACAGTTTGATGATAAGTGAAAGGGTGCGTTTACAAATTAATTTCAAATTTGTCAAGTCCCTATTGGGAAACCCTATATATGTACGTTTATTTGGTTTTGGTTGGGCAGCGTGAAATTATGGCATGATAGGCTTAATTTTTTAATTTTTAAACAATTTTGGCGAGCAAGTGCCATACCACGATCACTTTTATTCATTTTACTTTTTTTTATTTTATCAACCGAAAAAAAACAAACTAAATTATATATTCCTATCACATTTCAACCGACTGAAAGGGATGGATCTACGAAGCTGTCGGTATAGTCTCACATCAACAAAAAAATCGGCAGACTTTTCTAAGATCTTACGATGAGACCGGTTTTTTGGTTTTTCTCAAATTGTTTTCGTAGTTGGTTTGCCTTTGATTCGCGCGGCAAAACCATTTTTGCACACCCCTTCCTTGTGTTTTTTCTCGTTGTTCCACAATCCACATTTTGTCTTATCCATAAGACAACGACGATCTGCAGATCAACTACTTTATCACCGATCAGTTTATCTCGCACCAAGATTTTGCCATCTTTTTTGATTTCACAATTTTTTTAATTCAAAAGAAAATGTTTGTCACGTCGTTCCCCACAACCTTACATTACTTTTAATGCATCTTATTGACATTGGACCTAACAGGTACTGGGCCAACATGTTTTTCCAACCAACTCAATATATGCTATACACACTGGTTTCTTTTCAACTTCTCGCTATATTTTGCATCGCCAACGTTTGCATCGTTGTCGAGATTATTTTGTTCTTATAACATACGTATATAGAATTTCCTTAATTTTTCTTGACGAGGCGGCATTACTACATTGCTTTCTTAAAAAAAAAAAAAAAAAAAAAAAAAATCCAACAGGGATCGTCAGGGGTAACTTTTTGTTCTCTAATGAGGTTTCATAATTGAGGTTATAGCGGTGAAGAGCTAAACAAAATCCTTAACTACCACAAAGATAAATCTGTATATTGTAAGGTCCTCCCCGATAAGTCAATGAAGAAGAGTCCCTCTAACCATACGGTATCGAAGGTCTTTTCCAAGTCAATTAGGCAGGCACCAGTGCACTGGTTCTTGAAACCGAATTGATTATCCGGGACTATATGTTTGTCTTCAACCCACTTAGTCAGGACTCTATTGATCACCTTCTCGAAAACCTTACTGAAGTTTGGAAGAAGACTGTTCGAGAGCAGATTCACCGGATTGGAAGATTCCAATATTTAGGGATGGAATGTAGCACCGCAGGTTTCTAATGCCCTGAATAATGTGCATTACTCATTACATTATTAAAGCGGGAGATATCTAAGCACAATGTTAGGTATTTCATCGGTTCCTACTGATTTCTTACTTCGAAGATGTTCTAAGAAGAAGATCGTTTGAAGCTCTTCCTTCCAAATAAACGGTGCTACAAGTATTTGTTAGTTGATTTTCGTTCGGGCGATTTTAAGATATGGAAGGTAGTTTTGATTATTTCACCGAAATATTTTATTTATTTGCGGGAACATATTCTGGTTGCAGGTGTTTACAGCTCGAATTTTGTTGTTCTAATACAAACTTACGGAATTTTTGTAATTTTCTTTTATTAATGTTTGGATGTTTTTAATCGACGACTTCAAAGGTCATGATCTCCGGGTTATGTATGTCAGTAAACTGTCTGTACAAGGTTTTTAGTCTTGATAGCAGTCTACTTTTGTCGGTGCCTATTGAAAATCAAACCTCACGATGAATCACCCTATACAATGGTTTTTGGCTCAATTTTACTTCAAGAAAATCTGTATGATGACTAATTTATGACTTGCTTTGTTGTGACTGAGTGCGGCCGACATTGAGTCTGATGCTCAGCATAGATATTGGGAACAACAATATGGCTTGTAGAGTGTACGATGAGACAAAGGAGATTGTGTATGGAGGAATTGCTGTTTGATAGTATGGGAAGCACGAGGGCTTGGCAATAGTTGACGTTTGCTGTGACAAGATGCAAGAATCTTGTAAGCAAGATTTATACAGCGTTTTCCATCAGTTATTTTGCGCTCAGAGAGCGATTGGTTTCGTTAATAAAGTTTTTTTTTGCTGCGATGCGGGAGTTATGGTTTTCTAAACTTCATTTATGATTACAACTGAACTTATTTCTAATTTTTATTTAAAAGGGAAATTGAATTTGCAATGTTTAGGTTATTCCAAGAATTACATGTATCGGATGCAGCTAGACCTTCTTGAAATTAACCTGTACATTGTTTGCTGATAAAGGAAATTATACAATAAATGTTCGATTTGAGGTTCTGGGAAGTGGTTGAATTGGATAGGGGTAACGGATGTAACTTAATATAGTGCGGCGGGGTCATTGATTGGAAGTAACTACTCCCCCCTTAGTATGAAGCGTCGGCCAAAGGTACTGTGGTGCTGTGGACAAAGCTAAATGTTGTATTAAGTTTGTTCTATATTTAGTGTTTAGTATTTAATTTAATTTTTAATGGGAAAGTAAAAAACATTTTATTTAAAGTATTGGCCGTTGCTAGCTTCACATTTTTCCCATCTTTCAGGCAATTTATGGATTCCACGCCAATAAAACTGTTCGTCTTTTGAAGGAAACCAAAAAGTCACCCAATTTTCGACTTCCTCGTAGGATTTGAAGTGCTGCTTAGCTAGTGCATGTCACATCGAAGAAAACAAATGGTAGTCGAAAGGAGCCAAGTCTAGTGAATACGGCGGGTGGGGTAGCAGCTCCCAGTCAAGTGCGTTGGTTGTATTCTAAACCAGTTTTGGTTTGTGTGCAGGTGCATTGTCATGGAGCAAAATTACCTTGCCGTATCTTCTGGCCCATTCTAGTCGTTTTTCGATAAATGCATGCCGCAAAGTACTTATTTATTGTCGGTAGCGATCTGTACTTACGGTTTTACCGGGTTTTAGAAGCTCGTGGTACACCACACCTTTCTGGTTCCACCAGACACACAGCATTGTCTTCTATCTGAATCGATCTGGTTTTGCAGTTGATCGGATTAACCCATGATTTTTTCCGCTTAGAATTCTGAAAATAGATCAATTTTTTATCGCCAGTTACAATTCGATTCAAAACTGATTTGTTATCATGTCCTTGAAGCAAAATTTCACAACTGGTTTTTCGGTTTTCCATCTGTCTTTCATTCAATTCATGTGGCACTCATTTTCCAGAATTTTGGATCTTTCCCATAGCCTCGTTGTGCAACATTTAACATTTCTGCTATTTGTTTCTAACTCAAAGTGTTATCTTCATTCAATATTGTTTGCAACTCAGCGTTTTCAAACTTTTTTTGGTGGTCTTTCACCTTCTTCATTTCTCACATCAAAATCGTTATCTCTGAACCATTGAAACCATCTTTTGCATGTTGCTTCTGATAGAGCATGCCTCGACAAGTATTCAATGCGGCTCTGCAGCAATCACAGCACTGAAAAAATATGATGTTGTTTGCTCAGACTTGATGTAAACTAAATATGTTTGACAGGTGTCATAGCATCCAAGCAAAAAAAAAAATAAAAAATAAGACCCGTTCACAATAAATGTTCCCTATCGATACATTTGTATATTGACGCTCATACCGGTATACCTGGTAGATACCTGTCAATCTTATCGTTTGACAGATTTCTGTTGGATGGTGGGTAAAGCGAATTCAAGGAGAGTGCTCTTGTCAGTGTTCTTGAGAAGTGTGTCCAACGCACCCTACCATAATTGTAGGAATGTCTTTGAACAAACTCTTCGAACTCCGCAATTTCGTTGGGAACAGTTATTTCGGTGCTGAGACCACAATCTTCCCTGTCATACACGTTGTTGATTAGTGCACGTCATTTGTATTCGTGAGTAGAACAGCAGGAGGCCGCGGATTATAGCATTTGAAAAGATATGACAGAAAAGAAAATCGCTGAAGGGAATATTTCAAAATATTTTGCAAACCTCAAAGATACAATAAAGGTGTTCTAAAAGTTTGTAAAATTATTCGTATACGACATTTCTATCATTGAAAGAAATCGACGAGCGGTTGCTAGTGCTTTTGCAGTTAGTAGAAAGTTGATCTGAAATGGAACCGTTTCTACATTAAATATGACGGCATTGTAGGAATGAAAAAATGAATCAGTCTTTGCCATCTCAAGACCAACTGATAAGGTTAACATGCCCTTCTTATGAACAACGATGAAGACATTTTTTTATTGCATATCGTTACCATAACAGTCCTGCTGTATACTGCATATGATGGACCGGACAAATGATAAGCTGTTCATAGTGATAATCATCGTCTCGGGGGAAAAGTTCTTTGAGATATATTCGGACTTCTTAGCACTGACTGAACTAATAGGTTAATATACATCAAAAAGTTTTACAGACTGTAGAGAAATATTAATTGTTTCAGAAAAGGGAACACTTTAACCGTTCTATCCTGTTAAGAAAGAACTTACTTTAGGTAACGCGCCCGTGAATCGTGAACAAAACCTCACTTAATTTGATCTGCGTAAAAGAAGGCAATAAACTAGCAATTATGGTAAATGGAGTGAGTTATTCATTGTGGCCCAAGCCCATCCCGGCCGGTACCGCTTAGAGTAGATAGGGCGGATATCTGCAATATGTTTCAAAAATAAATGTTTTTCATTGTAAATTTCAGTGCGTTTGCTAAATTTTGCGATAGATATGTCATATCCTGTGACATCCTGTATTTCTCACAAACCCACCCATACTACATGAACTGTTCCAATTAATCAATTCAATAAAAAATACAAGCATCCCTCTATCAATTCCTATCAATCGCAAGCACAAAAACATTTTTTTTTTTTTTTATCACGTAACTATGATACAATAAATGACTTACAGTAGAACGTTATACATGAGTGTATCAGTTTGTCAGTTTTAATTAATTTACAAATGAAATCATTCGGGGTGACATTTTTAATTGGCTCTAATTAGTAACTGTTAAGTGAATGCTAGCTGTCATTCAGTTTTAAATTATCTTTTTCATCCCACAGATTTTTTTTTTCAACTTCCTGAAGCACTTAATTCGATTTTTTCATGGAAAATAACTAGCCAAGGGGATAATTGGGAATGCGCGTCAGATTGATCCCTTTTTTGTAACTGTCAAATGAAATGAGTGACATATTTAGCAAGCAGTTTCAATTATTCACAAAACACTTTGAATTTATGTGCAATACTCGATGGACAATTTCTTAGGGGGATGGTAGCATGGTAACCCAAAAAGAGAGCAATAACCTTTGATTTGACTTGGAAATTTAAAATAATTGACATCTGGGTTTCGTTTGTCAGCGACCACCAAATGGATAAGGCAAGAGACGAGAGTATGAATGAAATATTTTGCCTTTTACGGTGAAAAAATGAATATATTCAATGCATTTTGAAGATGTGTGTAAATATATCAGATGGAGGTACAAAATACATATAAATGATTGGAATGCTGAAAAGCGTGATATAACTTAAGCCACGAATAGAGCATAAATGGCGAGTGATGACCAATTTTATTTTGTTCAATATTTTCTGAAAAAGGAGGCATGAGCACATGAGATAAAATACGTAGTTCTCTTCATATTGGTTATTGGTCTTTCTTTCTTAATTCTAGAAAGCTTTTGTTTTTGGTTAACTAAGCTTAAATCAAATTTATGTTGCATGCGGTGTCCTGAGTCTAGTTTTCGCCATAATTTTTTTTAGTATTGGATATTTTAATTCGTGCGGTTTTTTTTTTTCAAAATTTGAATTTTTCTTTAAGAAAAACATGTACAATAGTATTATTCAAAGTATTGCCCATCTGAAGCTATGACTTTTTCCCATCTTTCTTTCAATTTGTGGATCTTATCCCAAAATGAATCAAGCCAATTTTTTGAGGGCGTTCTGCATCGACCGGAACAAATGGTATTCAGAAGTTGCTAGGTCTCGGCTATAAGGCGGGTGGGGTAAAACTCCCCATCCACTGTTTTCCAAATAGTTCTTAACCTGAATAGCAGCGTGGTGCCGAGCGTTGTCATGATAGAAAATTATTGCCTCGTGTCTGGTCGCATATTCCGGGCATTTTTTGGATACTGCTCTCTTCAAACGGATTAATTGTGTTCGGTAGCGTTGTCCATTGATGTTTTCCGCCGGTTTTAGCAGCTCATAATACAGCACACCCATCTGCTCCCACCAAATACAGAGCATTACCTGCGCGCCATGGATATTCGGCTTTGCCGTTGATTTGGCTGGTTGGCCGGGTTTCACATATGATTTTTTGCGCTTGGGGTTGTCGTAATGGATCCATTTATCATCACCAGTAACAATCCAATGCAAAAATGACTTCCTTTTGTGGCGTTCAAGCAGTATTTCGGACATGCAAAACTGCCTTTCGACGTCTCTCGGCATGAGTTCATGTGGAACCCAATTTCCTTGCTTTTGAATATATCCATCTGCTTTTAAACGTTTTGAAATGACTGCTTGAGTGACACCCAAAGTTTCTGCGAGCTCTTCTTGTGTTTGGCAACAATCTTCATAGAGTAATGCTTCCAGTTCTTCATCTTCAAACTTTTTTGGCTGCCCAGGACGTTCATCATCTTCCAAGCCAAAATCACCACTTTTAAATCGTGCAAACCACTTTTGGCACGTTCGCAAAGCTAGCGCATGTTCACCATAAACTTCCACCAAAATATGATGACTTTCGGCAGCAGTTTTCTTCATATTAAAGTAATGAAGAAGAACTCCACGCAAAAACACTTTTTCAGATACAAAGTTCGACATATTTGAGTGAAAAGAAATTATTGTTGTTTACGCTTGAAATGAATGACATATACTGAAATGACGTACAATGACAGTAGCATTGACAACGCATGCTCCAATGAAATAATAACAATGGAATAATACAAGTTACGCCATCTCTTAGCAAACCGCACGAAGTTATAGACCCAATAGAAAAGAAAGTACTTCATAGTAAACAATTAAAGTAGCTTTTAAACTGGCAACCGATAAATTTCGGCACAACAAAGGCTTGTATCAAAAGTTCTGAACTATTTATTTTGACGTATTTTGACGTATTGTCTCTGGGATCTGACATGCGAACGTCCGAATGGGTTCGCATTTTTAATGCTTCTTGTGCTTGTTTTTCTTGATTTTGACAAGCTAGTGTTCGTTCCTCAATTTTTGCTCGTAGCGTCACTCGTTATGGTTTATGTTTCTTCACAAACTCTTATAGGTATTCATATTCAGTGGTGGTCGAGCAAAATCTAACAAATTAAACAACATCAATAACTTCTTTTTATTCAGTGGGTTCTTGTTGTGTAAAATATTAGTGGATTTGACTTTGCTTTAAAAAAATCCTTGAGCAGTCGCAAACGGATGGCAAATTTTTACAGGCTAAGCGTTCGCCTAAAACCTTGTTTACTTAAAATTTAATAAAAAAAAAAAATAATAACTCAAGAATTAACTCAACCCTGGTCCGCCCTGGCTGTTATCTTAACAAAATTTAAATATGGAGAATGAACGACTTTAGATATCAAAAGAAAACCAATGGCCAGCTGAATAAGAAGCCGAGAAACAATACATATTTCGCATGGTTTGCATAGCCAGAGAAGACCAAGTTTACAATGGGCATTCAATTGGCAAAGGCTCTACCGGTTTCTTGCGGCTTCATCCCTCCGACTTCAAACTTCCTCACAGTATTTTATCTTCTTATTCACGTTAGCGGTATCACTTTGGCTACATAAATGTAGTTGTCCGAGTCAAAGTGTTCAAACATCCATAATACTGGAAGTGAGTTTTGTGTCGATCGTAATGTGGTTAATTCGACTTCTGGTAGATTGATCAGATGATCAGGTCCCCCTACAAATGTCAAAATACCGAAACCTGATGCTTACTTAATTGACATTTTGCCCTGAATTGAGATCGATATGTTTAGCGACCGTGCTAGGGCGGACTACGATGATTGCCTCCATTGTGGTCTGCGTCCATATTAGGCTGATGTTGTTTAATTTAGTTTCGATGCTTACTGTAACGAGGAGCTTGTTCATATAGACGAAACTTAAAAATTTCGCTTAAATCTATCTCTTATAGCAAATCCGCGTCGAAAAAATCGCTGCTTATCTTCTGAAAGCAATTGCTGAAGCGATCAAATCCATCGTATTAGATCCACTTAAAAGCATTCTAGTATCTCCGCTAGGTGATCATCTGCTTGTGGTTTTTAAAAGGTCGCCAACAATGATATTATTCGTATCTGGGGCTTTATGTTTGTAACCATATGTTTGTTTCATAACCTTACTTACTTACTTACTTAAGGTAACGCTCGATCTTTAGTCAGCTGCCTCCAGTTTTGCATGCTAAACTGGTTAAGTTCCCCATCCATTTGCGTGCGTCACCAGAGTCGGTCTTTCTTTACTGCTCTATCCCTGAGAGGTGGATTCAAAGATTTTTCCGACGGGCACATTGGTGTTTATCTGCTCTACATGACCCAGCCACTTCACTCATTGGACTACCTCTCTTCCGTCTTAGTCGATGTCACTGTATAACCCCTGCAGTTCGTTGTTGTGTCACCCGAGTTTTACTCTTAAAACAGCCAAGAGCAACCTCATTAGTTTTTGACAAAGTCCATACCTGTGCGCCATAGAACAGGATTGGAAGTATTAAGATCTTTTGTTGTTCAGCGCTGGTCCCGTTGTCTGAATTGATAGTGGAGCCTAGGTAGACAAAGTCCTTATCTACCTCAAATTTATTATATATCTGTCGAATGTGACGTTCTGTCCAAGACGTCGGTGTTGGGTGGCGTTTCTAGTTAAAAGCACATACATTGTCTTGCCCTTATTGATCGTTAAACCCATCTTCGCCGCTTCCGTCTTAATATTCATGAATGCGCCACATTTATCACGCTGCTTTCTTAAGTTAAGTCAATACCATCGGCTAATATAAGTAATTGGATTTTTGATAAATTTTGCCTCCTATGTGGTTAAAAACATCGCATGACCACCCATCGCCTTGTCTAAATCCTATTTTGACATCAAATGTCTCGATGAATTTTCTTTACCGACCTCTAGAAGCGTGGACATCATCATCCCGCCCAAACTGAGAGTTTGGTAGAAATGGCAGAACTAGACTTTGCACTGTATCACTCATATCTACAGATGGTGTCATACACGGCCTCTCGAACCATAACACGTTACAGAGTTGCAAAACGCCATGGAGGTGGTCATAAAAAAACAGCAACATCGGCAGAAATGGTTCGGAAAGTGAAGGCTCGAATTGAGCGAAATCCGCGTCGAAGTGGAAGAAAAATGCCTCGTCAGCTCAACATATCGTTGGAACAGATGCAACACATACTGAAAAATGAGTTTGTGCTCAAGCCATTGAAGTACCAAAAAGCACACGACCACACACAAGTTATAGTCGAAAGAGCGAAGGAGTTGCTACGCTTGCACGAAAGTGGTGAGTTGCCGAATTTGGATTTTTCCGATAAGTCGCCATTTGTTATCGAGCAATATGTCAACGAACAAAATGACCGAGTTTACTTGACAGAGGGGTTCTTCGAAAATTTACACCTTCGGACGGCCGTCAGAAAGCAGGCAGCACCGAAGGTGATGGTTTGGGCCGTCATAACCGCCGATGGTCGCTCTCCGCTCGTAGTTTTGGACCGTAACGTCAAAATTTATGTGATCGTATACCGTGAAACTGTCTTAGAGACAGTATTGAAGCCTGAGGCAAACAACCATTTCGGTCGGAGACCGTGGACATTTCAACAAGACTCGGCACCGTCTCACAAAGCGCGCATCCACCAAGATAGGCTAAAAAACAATGTTCCACACTTCATTTCTTCGACACAATGGATTGCGAATTATCCAGATGCAAATCCGTTGGATTTTTCAGTCTGGGGTATTTTGAAGGCGAAGGTTGTCACTAAAAAAAACCAAACTTTGGACCACCTCAAACAAGCACTTCGCCGGGAATGGGCCAAAATACCGCAGAGCCACTTGCGTGCAGCTTGCGATGCTTTCTTCGGCCGTCTCGAGGCCATTTTTTGCTTTGGAACAATAGAATTTATCAAAAAATAAAAAAAAATGATAGCATTTTAAAAAGACAGGGTGTATACCGAGCAGATAATTTTTCTGGTCACTTTTAATCATCATAAATCCCAATTTTATGGTCTACCTATGAAATTATGAAGAGGTACACGCTTCAACACGTTTACAAAATATTCAAACTTTTTGCCAGAATTTGCGCTCAGGAATGGTTACCTGAAGTGTGTCAAGTCCAATTATCTGCGCTTATAATCGTCCTGATAAGCGACTATTTGAGCGTTTCGTGAAAAAACTCGAATAGGCCTATACATTTTATGCAGATAATGTCAAATGATAATCATGCATGTTAAAGTTTTGCTGATTGGGCTCTATGCAAAATAAAACAAAATTTGGATTTTTATGACGAAATTCAGGGTGATTAAGCATGTAGTTTTCATGTCTTAAGTATTATTGGGTCGTGTTGTCCCGGAGAGTCGGTTACATATAATGGAGACTGCTAACGATTTTTTTCTAATTAATTGCCCTCAAATGAGTGATTTCAGAGCAAATGACCCATAGTTGTGCTTTTGTTGTTAGTTCCTTCACAAGCTCTCCATTCTGTTCATCTAGAATTTCTTTCAGTTGTTGGATACTTATGCCGATGATTGTTGCCATTTTCAAGCTGCCCAAATTTTGCATTCTTTTTCTCATTTAGTGAGGTTGTCCTTGACCTTCCTATTGTTCTAACGCTAAGAATTACTCAGTTTTATTTTTTAATATGAAAAAGCCTTTAAGAGTAAAACCTCAACTAAGTGAGTATTTTGTATGGTTAAACAAAAATATCCATACATGAGAACATATAGTTGCGCACTATCACTTCACTTAAACAACAATAAATTGCTTGCCTGCCCTTTATCATTGTTTTTTGGTCCCGGAAAAGCAATAATAAAACAATTGTACCGACGAAATATCATTATCGCAAGAACGCGTCCGCAGCTTTCAAAAAATTTACAAAACTTAGAAAATACTTTGCGCAATAAAGTCATAAACTTTAGAATCCAATATTTCTTCCGAAACAAAAACTTCACAAATGGGTTGGGATGGCAGCAGTTATTAACCTGTATAGACATAGACGTTGTCAAAAAGAGCTAATGCAGGCCTCCAGGACTTGGTTATTTCAAGTTATAATTCGTTGCAAAAGGAAACCAAAGTACATTACCATTCAACAAAAGCAATTTAATGCCAAGAGTATTAGTATGTTGTGGAGGAACTTCGCGCGGTTTCTGCTTGTCGGAGAAGGGAAATAATATTTCGCCACATCATTCCTAATGCAAATATACTACACGACTATATCGTTGAAAGGTTTGTGTGCATTTTGTGGAAAGTTTGCAGTATCTACATATGTTATAAAGGAGTCTTCACCAGCCGGAAGACAAGTGCACCAATTTATGTCTCCATAGGAAGTGTAAAGCCATTTCTCTTGTTTACTTCTCGGGTGACTGCTTTCAATGTTGGACAGTTGTATAGAATGGTAGGCAATCGGACACAATTAAGACGAAGTGCTGGTAAGAGACCGGTAATTTCGTAGATTTAGAAATCGATATTCATCTCATCGATTTCAAATTACAGCATTGCCAGCTCTCTTTTATGTCCCTGGAGTATGTACTCAATGGAAATCGGGATCAGGGATTAGGTAGTGAGTGAGTAGTTGTTTTAATCCAAATTAAAAAGCCTATATTGTTTCAATTGCAGTGTTGTTAATTTCAGTCACAATTTGTTGATCCCAAGACCGATATTCCCCCTTGTAAATAGTAAGACGGGAAAAGTATGTATTTGTTATGGTTATGTTTGGCATCACCGTAAACTCATTGGAGACGGCAGTTTTATAGTTATATTTTGGATGTGATGAAACTTTGTATTGCTAATGTCGACCTGACAATTTTTTTTTTTTTTTTTTTTATTTATTTGTTTCCTTTTGTCTGCTATAAATTATGTAGAGAAGATAAATACACAATATTGGTTGCCATTCGTTACAAGTAACGTACAGTTCAGACCTTTTTTCAAACAAACCATGATTAAAGGTATAGTAAAGCTAGCCGTCAGTTAAAAATAAAAAGTCCACTGTCTCTTCTGTTGAAAGACAGCTAAAGACTTTTTAAAGGCGTCCAGAAGCATGTATGGTCTACCTGCAATTTCAGATTCTGGTCGAAGCCGGTGCTAAGTAAAAGAGAAGCGGACCTTGTCAGACCTAGACCAAGAAGACAATTAATATCCAAGTTTTTTAAAACGCCAGTACCAGAGAACATATCATTCCAGACAGATGATCGCTTTTAGGTTGTAGCACAACAAGGGTTCATTTTGGCTTACTTATATTCCAAACCGGTTACTTATCAAACAGAACTCGTATATTTATAGCCTAGAATTAAGCATGAATTATTGTTGCTGTAGTACTATGTATAAAAGTCTAAGTCTTGCTTGTACGTTTGCTAAACAAATAAATTCAAATTGAAATTGAAATAGTTCTTGACCTGTGTGAGACTATACTCATTTCAATAAAGAACTAAAGATAGCATTGCTTATATCATATGACGGTTTTCGGCTCAAAATAATATGTTTGTAACTTATATTGGCACCCAGGCCCTAAACGTCATTCCCCATTCTTATGAACAATTATCAGTTTAAAAAGGTTAAAACTCTAAGTATATTCACCTTTATTACGTTACAATTGTATGTACTGTCAAGGTATACCAATAGTCTGCATTGAAACTGGCGTTAGCACTAACATTGGCTTTATCATTAGCATTGGATTGTGATCCACGAGATCTCTTGCCTCCCTCCTACTTTTCCCTCACCCTTTTGACTACCGAGTACAGGTAACTAATTAAGCCAGTCCTGGCAGAGAGTAGGAGGGGGCTTGAAAATTCAGCAGCAGCAACAATGCAAGTTTTAGCTCCATCCTAGCCTCGTCGAAATGGGTAGAATCTTGCTACTGAAAACGGTCAGCCGCAGTTACATTATGTTCTTCTCCTGATGTTAATTGAGCTGTAAATTTTGTAAAAAAAAAATGAATCCGAATTTGTTTTAAGCGAGAATCTTCCGTTGAAATCCGTTTGTAACTAAATTCTCACCTCCAATCGCACCAAAAGAGAGGAGAGCTACGTGATGTTCTCTCCTACGAAAAATTTCCATCTCCTTAGTGTCTGGCATGTCTAGCTAGACACACCATAGTAGCTACACTGTAGGTGGATATCTTGCGTGGCTACCCGTTGTTTTCTTCGTTGACTCCTTAATTATCACTGCATGTTATGCCAAAGTACTATATCTCTTCATGCCTCTGCGGACTAACCTAAGAAACGCATCCTAGATGATGAATTAATGAATTAAAAAAAAAAATACCAAAAATACATATACATATACAAATTTATTCTGCAAAAAACCTTTTTTTTTTTTGGAAACGAGTCTACACATACGACTATGTTGATGTGAAACCAACTTAGCCTAGGATTAAAATATAAAAGTTATGAAAATTAAGTTCGAAATTGAAATTATCAATAAAAGAGATGTAAGCTCATAAAGCTCTACGAGTATCTATGCACATGTGTACATATTTATTCTTTTCCCTGTTGCCCCAACTTGTACCCAGTCCGTCTATTTATGCTAAGCTGAGGTGAATTCTTAGGCAGATTCAGATGGTATCTTAAATAATAAACATATACTATCTTAGTATATACCATATATGTAAGGGGTGATTTATCGTGAGGTTTGATTTTCAAAAGGCTTTTTTTGACAGATCACGTGTGACTCCTATCAAACTGCTTTGTCACTTTTGTTTAGTATCGTTTGGCAAGCCATCATAAAATTAAGTCCCATAAATAAATAAGAAAACAAACGTATAAATAAATAAATAATTAACAAGTGAATAAATAAATAAATTCAAAATAATTAAGTCATACTCTCATGAAGCTAAGCTGGAAATCAACTCATTATCGGATGATAAGCAAGAGATATTATATTGGCGATAAAGTTTTTCGATTCTATTTGTAACCATTTCTACATAAGCCATTATATGTAATTCTTTTGTTGAAAAAAACGAGGGAAGACTAAGCATCATTTTGAGCAGTTTGTTTTGTGCAATTTGGAGTTTGTGCAGATGACTTATTGCACACATGCCCATAACAGGAGAGCCGTAGAATATAATTGCTGGAAAATAGCTTTAAAAATTAATAATTTATTGGCATCATTCAATTTTGAATTTCTGCATATTCTGCATACAGGATCCTTATAGTAACATTAATTTTCTTAGTAACTTCCATTAAAGTGAAGACTGAATGTTAAGCGTTTATCTAAGTGAATGCCAAGATACTTTAAATTCAACTTCCACGTGACTTGTACACCATTGATTTAAAGATTGCTACTTGGAAGCAAACAAGCTTTTCTTTTTACGTGTGTAAAAAATAGCTTAAGTTTAATTTTCCATTTACTACAATACATTTCGACAGCATATAAGCCTGATTGCAGATTAGTTTCAACATTGAAACTGATTTTATCTGAGGAATAATACATGTATCGTCAGCATATTGGGTAATATCACAGTTGTTCAAGTTGGGGGAATCCGACGTTCATACATTGAAGAGCACTGGTCCAAGAACAGATTCCTGAGGAACTCCAGCATGCATCAGTTCATTATTTGAGAAGTGGAGGGAGATAATAAAAATTTTAAGTTCACTTTTAAATTTTTGTATTTTATTTTACATTATAAATTAGACCTCACCATGAATCACCCTTGGCCTAAGAGTTGCCGGAATGTATTCAGAAAATTAAAAATACAAGTTTATTCATCTTAATCTATATTGTCCCCTTCACATATACCAGCGCTTGATCCAATCCTCAAAACATTTTTTTAGTTCGGTTTTCGGTATGTCCATCAGTGCTTCCTGCGATTTTTCCATTACTTCCTCTCGGCTGCTGAAACGCGTTCCCGTAATGGTTTTTTAACTCGATTGAACCGAATGAAGTCACAGGGAGCCAAACCAGGTGAATTCGGTGGCTGTTGTATGTTATTTGTTTCATTTTTCGTCAAAAAATTACGAATAATGATGGCACGAGTTTTCTGCCCACAATTCTGGTCTCTTTCGGCGAATTGCTTCACGCAAACGTCTCATAACGCCCAAATAATACTCTTTGTTCACCGCCTGGCCTTCTAGCAAAAATTCATGATGCACTACACCGTTGTAATTAATGAAAACCCTGAGCATTGCCTTCTTTTTTTGACTGAAAATGAAATGTTTTTTTTTTTTGTCTCGGCTCATTTGGTGATCGCCATTCACTTGCCTTATGTCTGCATTGCGTGTCGTACTCATAAACCCACGTCTCGTCTCCAGAAATGATCCTTTTGATGAATGTCGAATCGGATACAGCCTCGCATAACCTCTTTTGCAACGTCAATACGGTCTCTTTTTTGCATGAAATTGGAGTTTTTTGGCACCAACTTTGCTGCTACACGACGGAAGACCAAATTATTAACCAAAATGTCTTGGACGGATCCATAGGCAATGTTCAAGTCCTCCGTTATCTTTTTGATGATTAATTTGCAGTTATTGACCAACTTTTCTCTTACTTCATCAATGTTTTCGTCGGTTTTCGATGGTCTGCCACTGCATTCATGATCTTCGGTTGACTCACGACCACTTTTGAACCGCTCGTGCCACTTCTAAACGACAGTTTTCTTTAGAAAAATTCTTCGAAAAACTCATTCACGACGATTTAAAGTTGTCTCCGGATCAGAGTCCAACCCCAAAGTAACCATAAGCTTCCATAGATTTTTGTAGGAGAAGAAGCGTTTGTATTAAGACGCAACTTTTTGAAGCCATTCAAAAAAACCCAGTTGAACTATGAATGTATGGTTTTTAAATACAGATTATCAAGAGCTCGACGCATAGTTGAGAATGAGTTTGGCATTTTAACAAATAGATTTCCAATCTTTCAATCAGATATAAATTTAAAAATTGAAAACGTAGATATTCTTGTCGTGGCAGGTTGCTACTTGCATAATTTTGTACGAATATAATGTGACAATACGTATTCGAATTCGGCGAAGCTAAATGAGATCCATTTATTAAGTTACAAGGGCTAGTAAGTCTTCAAGCAGAAAGCAATAACAATATTGGCACCGAACCAAAGGCTTCTCGAATTAAGTTTGTAAAATATTTGGTATATGAGTTAAATCGTAAAAATTTCAATTACAGGATTTTAATAAAAAAAAGTATATATATAAGTTATTAAATTAAACTTACAGAATCGTTATCTCCGTCATAGTTATTATCCACTGTAGATTGACTTGCACGATCTGTTGTTGATCACTCAGGACTGAAAACAGCAAACCAAAGTACCTACTAGGTGGAGTGAAAAGTAACCTCCTTAATCACCAGATTGTGCTGCTACTGCAAAAAGGGTTATGATGCCTTGAAGTCCGTTTATATTTAGGCAGACATGCCAAATTTCAGTGCGATACTGTCTTTAGTTTTGTTTGAACAGCTGATTGTTGTTGACGTTTTTGGCATCATGTTGAGTATGGACAAAAACGATGTTCGTTTTCTCATAAAACATTATTTTTTGAGAGGCAAAACGGCTAAGGAAACAAAAGAAAAGTTGGATCAATATTATTGGGCCAATGCTTCGTCAGATTCCACCGTCAAATATTGGTTTCAAGAGTTTCGTGGTGTTGGCTGACCGGAAAGTTAAGGTGTGCGAGCTAGCAAATACCACAAAGATTAGTACTGAGCGCATACGCCATATTTTGGGCAATATTCTGCATATGAAAATGTTATCCTGCCGCTGTGTACCGCGCATACTCACTCCTGACCAAAAACACGAACGAAAAAGCACTTCGAAAGAGTGTTTGGACTTGCTGATGCGGAATCGGGCGGACTTTTGGCGTCGATTGGTAATTGTTAAACACAAGAGAACAGAATGAGTACCCGGCAATGCACTGAAGCCGGCACGAGTGCTCCGAAGCGGCCGAGGGAGGCTCGATGGGTCGGAAAGGATATGGCGTCGGTTTTCTGGGATTGTCATGACATACTCTTCGTAGACTACCTGGAAAAAGGAAAAACCATCAACAGCGAGTATAATTGTGTATTACTGGAGCAAAAACGCTGCAAAACGGCCACATATGAACCGTTTTTGCAAGACAGTGCACCGGGGCACAGGAGCATCGCAACCACGGCTAAAATGACTTACGGCTCTAATTGCTGTCGCATCCACCGCATTCGCCCGATTTGGCTCCCTCGGACTATTATCTCTTCCCAAACCTCAAAAGATGGCTCATCAATAAAATAATTCAGCTCACGCGAGAAAATCATCTACTCAACGGAGGAATATTTTGCAGACCTTCCGGAAAATTACTTTTCGGACGGGATCAAGAAGTTGGAAAACCGCTAGAATAGGTATATCACACAAAAAGGGGACTATATTGAATAAAATCCACCTTTGTTTGACCTTTTTACTTCTTTTACCTCTTAGTTGTATGCAGAACGAATATAGACTCATATCAGACTCTTTTAGTTTTTCCAGCAACTTATTGTATGCTGCTTTTCTTTTTGTCGTATTGTGATAAAAAGAATCACTTTTTTCTATAAATGTAGACACGCGCAATAAATTTCAATAAATTCCACCGAATTTTCGCATTGTTTAGCCATTATCGCGAGCTTGTGAAAGAAAACGGACAGAAATTAACCTGAAATTCTTCTGAACGTTAATTTTTTCGAATTTTTTTTAAAAAAAATTTAGGTACACTTATATTAGAGGAAAGATAGATAAACTGTATCATTAGAATCTTAATAAATGTCCTTATATTCTCAAAATGTCCTGTGGCCATATGGCAACGCCAGGAGTGATAGGGTACAAGTCTATATCAATATACAATATAAAATTTTTGTTTTCCTACCTTTTATAAAAGCTATGAGCTTATTGAGTAAAAGGGAAAGTATTCATATTATTATTAAATGATTAGTTTCACAAGTAATTATAAGTCTGCAGTATGATAAGGCTTAAAGCATTTCAAGCAAAGACGCTTATCACACTTTGAGGAAGCAGTTCGGACAATCGAACTACATAGGTCTCCATCACAGCGTCTTTTTTTTCCAAAGTAGCGACCAGGTGATTTATTTGGTCATAGCGAAGAGTACTTCCTAATGTACCAGCTTCAGAACGACGTTTTTGGCTTGTTACACTACTGTGCGACTTTAGCGGATCACCGAAATGTTTGCAGTAATAGATTACAATTTCACGCTTGAACTGTAGTTGTAGCTGTAGCATCGATTAGCCGTGTAAAAATGCAGCTCCACCACTTCTTTCCACGATACGCGATACGGTGCGTAAAAAGATTCTGGTCGAATCGATCGACACCACTCATGAACTTATTATATTCGGCCACAATACACGGGCGAGGGACTCCCACTTTTTTCCGAACTTCTTTGGAATAGCGTGATGCTACAGATATTGGTGTGGTTCCGAAAGCAGTGGATAACATGTAGTCAACGGATTTATCAATCCATTTTGTAAGGCGAATCCCAGTCTCATTCATTTTGATGTACTCGTAGTAGCCGCGTGGCCTTGCTTTCAATGCTTTTTTGTGAGGAATTAGACAACTTTTCGGTATTCGATTCTCACGGATTGTACCGGTTCCAGTATAGCCGCGATTTTTTAAATAAGCCAACAAAGGAAAGGAGTTTGATCGCGGATTTTTTCCTTGATATCCCTTGAGTTTAATTTGTGAACGCACTCTTTCACTAATCATCAATATGTCACTGTCAATTTATTCAGTAAGCTCAAATTTTTATCATGGTAAAGTACACGAACGAGCAACGTCTGAAAATTATAAAAATTTTCTACAGATATTCCGATTCGGTGACTGCAACTTTAAGAGCATTAACTCCAATTTTCGGTCGTAATTCTCGCCCTAGTAGACAGGCAATAACGAGTTTAGTGCAAAAATTTGAGTCTACATATTCGTTGTGTAATGTTGTCGTGTCAGTGAGAGAACGTGTTGGTCGAAGTGTCGAAAATATCGCTGCCGTTCAGACGTCCATAGCAAACGATCCAAATCAGTCAATTCCACGGCGTTCTCAAGAATTGGGCATCGCTCAGAACACATTATGGCGTATTTTGCGTAAGAATCTTGGTTTACACCCATACAAGATCAAACTGACTCAAGAATTGAAGCCGACGGACCGATTAGATTCTGGAGAAGATGCGCCAAGATGATGAATTTCATAGCAAAATCATCTTCACATAAACCCACATGTGCTTCATGAATCACCACTTCATCCACAAAAAATAACTGTTTGGTGCGGTTTGCATACTGGCGGCGTTTATTGGGCCATATTTTTTCGTCGACGATAACGATCGTCACGTTACTGTGAATGGTCAGCGTTATCGCGCCATGATAACCGAATATTTTTATCCCGAAATGGACTTGGATGACATGTGGTTTCAACAGGATGGTGCCACAAGCCACACAGCACACGCTACAATCGATTTATTGAAGAGTAAGTATGGTGAGCGTGTTATCTCAAGACATGGGCTTGAGATTGGCCGCCTCGTTCGTGTGATTTAACTCCGCTTGATTATTTTCTGAGGGGATATGTTAAGTCATTGGTTTATGCCAACACGACGACGACGTTGGAAGAGCTCAGAGCCAAAATTGAACTCGAAATAGCGGCCGTTTTGGCCGAAATGTTTAGCCGAGTCGTTTAAAATTGGGTCCAACGAATCGACCGCTACAAACGTGCCCGCGGTGGCCTTATGAACGAAGTCCAGTTCCAATAATAAAGTTTTTGAAATATCTCAAATAGTTTGAATTTTATTTAAGAAAAAATTTGTCAAATCGTTATTGGAAAACCCGATACTTCGAAATTTATCATATACCCGGTGGCAGTACATAAAGACCACAACTTATTACAAAAGCGTATAGGTTTTCCCTTTATGAACTGCTTACATCCGTGCTTTCCGAAATAAGCGATCATACTTTCGTTGAATGATAAATGCTGTACGGGGTGGAAATGTTCCAACATTTTGGATTTTATGTGATCAAGTATGGGTCGTAATTTCCATAATTTATCATTTACGTTTTGTGTCGCATGCATTTTTGGCTCAAAGTGCAGACATTGCAATATATCCTCAAAGCGATTTCGACGCATGCTGTTTTATAACATATCATTACGTAAATCGTTGTCATTACTCCACATGGATCTGTAACTACTTTGCATTGTGTAGCCACTAACAAGCAAAATCACAATAAAAACGCGAAGCTCTGGAAAGAAATATCAGTTCTTAGGTGTACTTAGGAGGGAAAAAAACATTACCACGCACCTTAAACGGTTCCTAACATCCTTACTTCCGAACAATCGCAAATGTGCTGAAGCAAGTCGTAATCTATAATTCTTTTAAGTTGCTCGTGTGCTTTCAAATTATGACAGACCTCGTAATTGGGTTGTGGGAAAATCGGTATTATTGCGCAGGACTTATCTTTTGAGCAAGTTAACGTTGTATTCTTATTGGATGCTGACAAGGGACGGCTGGAGGTAGATTGCTGAACACGACGCAACCGCAATGAAAGTGGCTCATCAGATAAATTTTTTTGATTTAATCACAGCTAGTGAACTATTGGATAAATTCAAAGATGAATTATCCAGAACATCCGCTAAAACACTATTTTCGAGAACTTCATCCAAATTCTCTACGAGCGCGTCAAAGTCCTCAATACGTTGGCCATTTTCAAACGCTATTTTGCAACCCGAACTCAACTGTGCTGGACAAACATTGTCTGGAATTCCGCCTCCTTGATCATCAGCATCGTCTTCTCCACTCAAATCCCCATCATTCTCTATTGGTTGAATATACAAGGCGTGCAGATTGCTTGAAAGACCATTTCCATCATCTGAGCAAATCTCTTCTAAATAATCGAGAACTTCTTGCAGCGTAAGATTTCTGGAAAACCATATGAATTGAAAATATATATAATGACAATACGTTTTCTAGCAAAAAGAACCATTTTTCCGAAGAAAACATCAATAATGTAAACCTGTACCCTATCGCTCCTGGCGTTGCCATATGCCATAAAAAACATAAAAAAAAACTTTTTTTACGCTTTCACTTATTTTACTCTTTGTGCATCCAAAACACTAAAAATACTGCAATCTACCACTTACACAAATTGTGCATTGTAAATTATATTAATATACTTACTTATAATTGTGCGCCATTATACGATTTTTTCAACTTTTTATTTACGTTTGAATTTGCGACGGTCTTGCTATGAAAAGCAAGGCACACTATTGAAAATGAATTTCTGATATGGAACGCAGATGCCTTATGATGTGAACAAATGCGAAAATATGCACTTGTGTTGATTGGTTACCGTTAGAAGACCGCGAAATGGAATGCATGTTGTTGGTTGCCATGTGGCAACGCCAGGAGGATTCGGGTTAAAATACAGCTTTAAAAATTACCTCCAACTGTACCTAGTGCGAAATGAGAACTGAACTGATACTTATTTACATTTCAGTTTAACTGACATCTTCACTGTAAGCTGATGGGAATTCCATAAGTTTCAGTCTCAGTTTCAGTTTAAGTTAAACTCTTCAATTTTTTCATTTACACATCAGTTTAACTGAAAGCTCAACTGATAGCTCAATTGAAACTGAAACTGAACTTATCGTTTGAAAGGGGCTTAAGATACCTTCTAATCTTCATACGAATGTCATTTGTGAGATTATACTCGTATACGACCATAAAGCTTTGAAATCGGATGTTTCACTTGCAATTTTATTTTTCTTTTTTATGTTGGGTGCACAAACCATGGAAAGAGGCTAAGGGTAAGACAAAAAAGAAACATCGACTGGAAAGGGATATGTTCGGGAGAGAATAGACAAAGGTTGCTGTAACTGATATCAACAGGTCGCAGATGATGACAAATTCTACCTTTTTATTTGATTTTTTGATATGGGAAAAACATATATACATAACATACATATTGGGTCTATAATTCCATTGTTATTATTCCATTGGAACATGCGTTGGAAAGCTACTGTCATTGTACGTCATTTCAGTATATATTTGAAGCGTAAACAACAATAATTTTTTTTCACTCAAATATGTCGAACTTTGTGCCTGAAAAAGTGTTTTTTCGGGGAGTTCTTCTTCATTACTTTAATATGAAGAAAACTGCTGCCGAAAGTCATCGTATTTTGGTGGAAGCTTATGGTGAATATGCGCTAGCTGTCACTCAAGCAGCCATTTCAAAACGTTTAAAAGCAGCTGGATATGTTCAAAAGCAAGGAAATTGGGTTCCACATGAACTCAAACGCCGCAAAAGGAAGTCATTTTTGCATCGGATTGTTGCTGGTGATGAAAAATGGATCCATTACGAAAACCCCAAATCAAATGTGAAACCCGGCCAACCAGCCAAATCAACGGCAAAGTCGAATATCCATGGCGCGAAGGTAATGCTCTGTATTTGGTGGTATCAGATGGGTGTGTTGTATTATGAGCTGCTAAAACCGGGTGAAACCATCAATGGACAACGCTACCGAACACAATTAATCCGTTTGAAGAGAGCAGTAGCCGAAAAACGCCCGGAATATGCTAACATTTTCCATTATGACAACGCTCGGCCCCACGTTGCTATTCAGGTTAATAGCTATTTGGAAAACAGTGGATTTGAAGTCTTACGCTACCCGCCTTATAGCCCAGACCTTGCCCCTTCTGACTACAATTTGTTCCAGCCGATGCAGAACGCCCTCACTGAAATACGGTTCACATCAGAGCAGAATATCAAAAATTGGCTTGATTCATTCTTGGCTGCGAAGCTAGCGCAGTTCTTTTGGGATGGGATCCACAAATTGCTAGAAAGATGGGAAAAAGTCATAGCTTCAGATGGGCAATACTTTGAATAATACTATTGTACATTTTTTTCTTAAATAAACGTTCAAATTTAAAAAAAAAAACCGCACGAAAATAATTATATACCCAATATATGTTTATGAATATCTTATCGCTATATTTCACGACTATTTAACTCCAGCCGTAGCAAATATCGCGAATAAAAATTTGAGCAATGGACTCTCCGGCCTGAAGTGTTAAAATTAGCGACTGTCCGTCTTATTTACAAAGATGGGATAAAAGTCGATTTCTGAAACTACTGGCTAACATTCTTACTTTTGGTAACGGATTAGGTATAAGAAAGTATCCCTTTCAAAAATTTATATAATTAACTCAAGAAATAGTTAAATAAATAAAATCAAAAGTAAATCGGAAACTCGGAGATTTTTCAAATGTACTTCATTGATTTTAGTGTCATTTAAGAACAGCAAATTTTTTTATTTTTTTTAACTTTACAATAAATTTAATTAAAAACAGCGTCGTACGGACTTATGTTTTCGATACGTAGGCACGGTCTCTCCATTTTCTTCGTCTTCTACCAATTTTTTTTTTTTTTTTTTTGCCTCTTCTGCTTGGCGGAAAAGACCAAGAAAATGTGGTTGCTCTTAAGCCTTATGTTTGTCATTTTTCAAATAGCAAATCTTTGTTTTCTTACGTATCCAGTTAAAGACAAATAACAGTGGCATATTGAAATGAACGTAAAGATATATGTTTTCTGTCTCAATGTTTAAAGAATTACGTGAAGCAGTTTTCAATAAATAATTCGCCCAAACTACACGTTCACAATCAGCTTAATGTGGAGTAGCTGCTAATATAAGCGTCAACACTGTATGATGATATTGAAGTGTGTTAGATTTTGTTCAAATGGGAAACGATTTCTTCGAGGCTCATTTTACTTTATCCTTGGAGCAATTAGATGGTGAACTTTTTCTATCTCGCAATTAGTTTTGTCCAAATTTATGAACGAAGAAACTGCCTCAATTAAATCTTTTTCGGATTTAAACCCTTCATTCATGAATTTAAGCAAATAGTCAATTGTTTCTGAACGAAATTTACTGAAACTACGCTTTTTATTGTTTGCTCTTCTTCTTTCCAATTCTCCCGAATCAAATTTTTTTCACAACAACGTCCCCGTCATAATCGTCATTGTTATTTTACTCAATAATTGATGCGTCCACAGAGGATTCCCATTCACAAATTAAATTTTGCGTTTTCAGTTGGCGCAGTTCTATTATTGTCGACTTTAATGCGTTATGCATTGAAACGATATGTAAGCTATCAGAATGCAATTTCATCTGAAACCTTGAATATATCGTCAAGAAATCAGCGAGGAACGCAGTCACGCATGAGAGCGTTTCTAGGGAATTTTTTCGAATAAAGTACGATTGCATGCCAAAATGTCAAATACGAATGGAGAAGAGTCACTGAAAAGTCCATGCAACGAATAGAGTAGAGTTCAGGTAAAAGTTTCAAATTCAAATTATTTTCGTCTGCGATCTGCTTTAGTTCCGCTTGGTGCATGACTGACGTGTGGAAAAGGTTTCCTAGCGCAACTAGTTTAGTGAAAGTTTTCTTCCAGTTCTGGGATAGCCTTTCAAACACTTTTCCATGTCAGCTCACTCCTGAGTACAGCGCACCAAATTCTTAGAATTTTCAAAACTCTACCTCTTCATTTTTCCATTTACCCCATTGTCTGACGCGCTATCAATGACAGTAGACCTTTCTTTTTTCTCAAAAATTTGATGTACAGGTTGTTGCCATATGAATCGACAGTTTCCTTGATAGTTTTGAATAAACCATCACTCCCTCTTTCACTTTGCTGTCCATACCATATTCATTGACAGCTTCAGCTAAAACATAAATCTCATCGATGATTTGCGTAAGCACGCAACGAAAGAGCCAGACAGTTTTCAATGTATTAAAATAGTTTGCATTAGCATTTACAATACATTCCAATATTTTGGATTGACATGTGGGGTGAAAAGTAACCCCCTTGGTAATGAAAAAAAAAAAAAAAAAAAAAAGGTTTTTTATTATTTATTCAATATAGTCCCCTCTTAGTCTGATATACTTATTCTAGCGATTTTCCAACTTCTTGATCCCGTCCGAAAAGTAATTTTCCGGAAGGTCTGCAAAATACTCGTGAGCTGAATTATTTTATTGATGAGCCACCTTTTGAGGTTTGGGAAGAGATAATAGTCCGAGGGAGCCAAATCGGGCGAATGCGGTGGATGCGACAGCAATTAGAGCCGTAAGTCATTTTAGCCGTGGTTGCGATGCTCCTGTGCCCCGGTGCACTGTGTTGCAAAAACCAAATTTTTTTCGGTTCATATGTGGCCGTTTTGCAGCGTTTTTGCTCCAGTAATACACAGTTATACTCGCTGTTGATGGTTTTTCCTTTTTCGAGGTAGTCCACGAAGAGTATGCCATGACAATCCCAGAAAACCGACGCCATAACCTTCCGCCCCATCGAGCCTCCCTCGGCCTCTTCGGAGCACTCGTGCCGACTTCAGTCCATTGCCGGGCAGACATAATAATGGATCCGAGTTTCATCAACAGTTACCAATCGACGCCAAAAGTCCGCCCGATTTCGCATCAACAAGTCTAAACACTCTTTCAAAGTGCTCTCGCGTTCGTGTTTTTAGTCAGCAGTGAGTATGCGCGGCACCCAGCGGCAGGATAGATTTTTCATATGCAGAATATTGCCCAAAATATGGCGTGTGCGCTCAGTACTAATCTTTGTGGTATATGCTAGCTCGCGCACCTCCACTTTTCGGTCAGCCAACACCATTTCATGTATTTTTTTGACATTGTCATCTGTAACCGCATCGGAGGGCCTGCCGCTGCGGACTTGATCTGTAGTGGAATTGCGGCCACCACGAAACTCTCGAAACCAATATTTGACGATGTAATCTAACGGAGCATTAGTCCCATAATATTTATCCAACTTTTCTTTGGTTTCCTTCGCCGTTTTGATTCTCAAAAAAAAAAATGTTTTATGAGAGGACGAAAATCGTTTTTGTCCATACTCAACATGATACCAAATACGTCAAAAACAATCAGCTGTCAAAACAAAACTAAAGACAGTATCGCACTGAAATTTGGCATGTCTGTCTAAATATGAACGGACTTCAAGGCACCATAACCGTTTTTGCAGTAGCAGCGCATTCTGGCGGTCAAGGCGGTCACTTTTCACTCCACCTAGTATTGCAAGTTTAATTTGTTGAGTGGTCAGACTTTTTGTTAAAATTAAAACATCTATCCAGTTCAAAACTGACAAAGCGGGGCAGCTAGTTCCAAGCAGCAAGAGTCAACTTCTTTGCATCATTGTAAATAGAATATTCAAATTTATCCATTACATTTCCTTGCTTCTCGTCTGCTTTTGAAACCATTGAATCATATGCTCGACTTTGACACATTCTGAATGATATTTTGAGTTCAAATGCGCTGTTATGATATAAGCTCGCAAATAGGTACCAAATTATTTTGTGATTCCTGGCGGTTTATGGTTGTCTATGAATCGTTTGACAATTTCTGCATATTTCACACAAACCGTGCAGGAAACGTAGGGCTTTGAATTTACTCTCTACGTTTTTATGAATTTGGTTTTGCTAGGTAACAAATCAACATCCGCAGAAGTCGTATCGTCGTCTAATGGAAGAGTTATTTTTATATTCAAAATAAAAAAATTCTTCAATGTAGTAGCAATTAATTTACTACAACTAAAACCTTCACTTTTGTATGTCTGTTTTTGTAGATTTAGAAGTCGATTGGCTTGATGTTGTTGTCACTGTTCAATGTTTTCAAAATTATAAAAAAATAAAAACTTCACACATTATTTTCGATGTTGTTCACCATTGGGATTCATTCTGATGGTAGAATGTAAATATTTATTGCGATTGCGAAATCCGGGGTTTTAAATTGTTGTTGAAGACACTGGGGTTGTCGCTGTACTAGGAGATTGACCTTCTGTAATTTTTTTCTTGTTCGCAAATAAATTGACGATGGGATTTATTGTTTTCTTCGTAGAATCATCTATAGCAACCAGGAGCTTGTAGAAAATTTTTCAAAGTGAAAATTTAACAAAGGCAGTGACAGTAATAGAAAAAGAAGAACGTGTTTCACAATAGCTGATGGGGTATGGGTGTGTTCAATGCCAAAAAAAATTATTATGCTATGAATGCGTCCAGCTGTTAATATTTGTGGGTTAAATTTGTTTTCGAAACGTGATTATTTTTTTAAAAAGCAACTGCAGAAATATTGATTTAAGACTGCAGATTTAAGTTTCAGAGCTGCAGATTAAGACTACAGACTAAAACAGGCCCTGCTATACCATGAAATCGTACTAAAAGAGCGAGAAAAAGCACGAGAAGCACTGTTATTATGGTTTGAAAGTTACCAAAGAAACCGAAGGTTTATAGTCACAATCAAGGATAGTGTAATCATATTGTATAGTGTATAGTGTATCCGTATTCATAGCATATGTTACATACATGAACGATATGTTGGTGTCTCTCAAGAAATCCAATAAATGTGCCTATGCAGCTGATACGGCCATTGTGGCCAATTAATTCAAGACGTGAAGGTTATAAAAATATTATAAGTTCCAACATATTGAATATACTTGTACAATACGAATAAAAATGCTTGCATAAGGCCTAAAGCTGTTTGTCGCTTCACGACAATGACGACTACCCGACTTCATTCTTCGTCGTTACAGTCGTTACGTCGTTCCATATAAATGCGCTAACAGATGTCCAAGAATTTTTCTTCGGCAATGTTACTTTACCCGGATTATACCAGAGATTTTTTTTTTTTTTAAATTCCATGTTGAATTTTATAAAAAGTAATGTTTAGACTTAAAATTCATCAAGAAAAAAATTTAAAAAAATCTATCTTTTGCCAAACCATGGGGATGGGGTGTACCCTATACGGTGCAATGGGATAATGCACTACCAACAAAATTTCGTTCAACATTTTATTTTCATTTTAAGTATGTACAGTATATACCATATACAATATGTTTTCAAAATGAGCATGTAGTGCAACACTATATTTCTCACAGCGATTAGGTATTTAAGTGTGACAAATTTTGCATTTTGTTCTTATATTTTGTTCAACAATTATATATTGATTTTGATCGAAGGTTGAGGGTTTTTAATTTCTTTGCTGGTTATTTTTGCTGTACATTCTCAGTAAACCCTTTGCAATTCTTCGACGAAATTCTAGATTACCCAAATGTCCTCGATTATTTTTGTGCAACTGAGATGCATTTAAAATCGCCATATCAATGCAATGAGCAAATAGCGAAAAAGACCACTTTTTTCCTCTTATCGCGATGCGATAAAGACCAATATTTTTGTCCGTCCTATCGACACCTCCCATGTTTTTGTTGTATATTTTGACAAGTTTGGGCTGTGGAACAGTCACCTCCTTTCTTTCTGTACAAGAGAATCGCTTTACAGCAGTCATTGGATGGACTGGTATGCAGTTTGAAATCATATTTACAATGCTTTTATCGTGCAATTTACAAACAATTAAATTTAGTTCTGAACATAGCTTAAACCTATATGCAACTCGACCTGTTTTCTTAAGAACCTTATCTGATCCACGCACAGAAGTGTTTTTCAGGCGATTTTCTTGACGGTTCCAGTTCCTCTTAAATTCAAAATATTCAATTCTTCAAACAATTGAAGCGATGAAAAGAAATTGTCAAAAAATAAATGGTACCTTAAGTTTAATCCTCTTGAAATTAGCGCTTGGCTGAAGTCCAAAACAACTTTCGTTCCAAGAGGAAGCACTTTTTTTATTGCCCGAGGGAAATCTTTCGATTCTGCGTATGGGTAAACCAAACAATGTAACCGTTTTGTAGGATAACGTCCGAAGTAGGGCACCATATCCTCATCGACACTGTAATTCTTAACAACAACAAGAACCTTTCCAACAGAATATCAAAAAAAGCCGTACTTTGGCATAGCGATCATTAGAATTCAATTGCATATTGTTCGCAGAAATGAAGTACTCGAAAGATGTAATCAAATCTGTTTCTTGTAATCAATTTGGACACAAGTAAATTCTGCGCAACCTCTTCATTTTCCCAGTACATCATATGCCGAGAGACATTAGTGTAACCTCTCAAAATCAGAACTCCAATGAAGACTTTCATTTCAGAAATTTGTATATCAGCTAAGAGATTGTGTTACTTTGCGTACTTATTTGAGCATGATACTAATATTTCGAAGAAATGTGCATCAAAAAAAAGGGTGAAAAGTTCCAACGGTGCTAAAAATGGATCCCAGACGCAACTTTTTTCGTACCCATGTATACTCCCCTATACTCTTTTGGTAAAGGAGGAAAGCGGCATATCATCTTCTCTGCAAATAACTGATTGCATGGCAAATTATCAACATTCACCCCATCTTCATGTTCAGAATCTTCGCCTGTTACATCTCCTTCTTCTATTGGCGGCAAAATAGGAATTTCACCATCAAAATCATTCTCATCGCACTCGACTAAGCAGTTGATGATGTCATTTACTGTAAGCCTAAAAAAATTAAGATAGTAGTATATTATCCCACTATACCGTATATGGTACAGTGTGATAATCCCGGTTAACACAGTTTGGTGGAATCTCACCTAAGATATGGCTTATGGATATGATATAATCCAACTCAGCTCCAGTTCTTGGATAGCCTTTATGTTGATATTTACAATTTGATGAAACGATCAAACAACATATTGACATCAAACTAGTTCAATAAAATGGAGATACACTCAATATTCAAAGACGACAATATGTAGAAGATACTAAATGTAACAATTGAAAGGTTTATTGCATGATAAGACACAAAAACAAAATATTAAGAAAATAGGTTTCAAAAACTGAAATAAATCTACAAAATTGGGTAATAAACATTTGAACTTCTAACTACTTTCACCTTCTACCTTCTAACTATAGGTAGATAACTTACCAAATTTCATCAATGGAGAAAAATAAAACAAAAAAAAGCCAAATCCGTTTGAAAAAAAAGTTTTATATTCCATATTATGGCTAATCACGTCCTTGCAAAAACATGAATATACAATTTTTTGCAAATAAGAAGCAACTTTATATTCAATGTAACACATGGGCCGTTTTATAGTAAAACACAAAGTTTTTGCAAAATTCAACTTTATTTATCAATATAGTTGCCTTCGAGGGCGATACACTGTGCTTCGAGGGCGATACACTGATTGAAACGATTTTTCAATCTTTCGACACCAGTTTTGTAGTACGATTTCGGTTTAGCCTCAAAATAGACCTCTGTTTCGGCGATTACTTCTTCATCAGTCTTAAATCTCTTTCCGGCGAGCAATCTTTTGAGGTCTGCGAAAAGGAAATAGTCGCTGGGGGCCAAATCTGGTGAATACGGTAGGTGGAGAAGCAATTCGTAGCCGAATTCATTCAATTTCGGCATCATTTTCATCGACTTGTGACACGGTGCATTGTCTTGAAACAGCACTTTCTTTTTCTTCAAATGCGGCCGTTTTTCTGCGATTTTGTCCTTCAAACGCTCCAACAACGCAATGTAATAGTCGCTGTTGATAGTCTGCCCCTTTTGGAGATAGTCGATGAAAATTATTCCAAGTGTATCCCAAAATACGGATGCCATAACCTGCCTTCGTCGCCTGCTCGCGACTCTGGTGTGAAGTGATGGAGCCAAGTTTCATCCATTGTCACATACCGACGCAAAAATTCGGCTTTATTGCGGTTGAACAGCTTTAAACACTCCTCTGAATTATCAACACGTTGTTGGTTTTGGTGAGCAAACGCGGCACCCACTTTGAACAGAGCTTTCGGATGTCCAAATATTCGTGTATGATATATCCAACACACTCTTTTGATATCTTCAGAGCCTCAGCTATCTCGATCAACTTGATTTTACGGTCATTCGTAATCATTTTGTGGACATTTTTGATGTTTTTATCTGAAACAGCCTATTTTGGACGTCCACTGCGCGCATCATCTTCGGTGCTTGTATGACCACTTTTAAATTTTTCAATCCACTTGCGAATGGTTCGTTCGGCTGGTGCAGAGTCCGGGTAACACTTATTAATCCATTTCTTTGCATCGGCTGTATTTTTTCCCATCAAAAAGCAATGATAAATCAGCACATGAAATTGCTTTGAATCCATTTTTTTTCACAATAACAAAAGTTGCTTCACTCACAACGCTATATCTCGAGAACTAATCGTCCGACAGCTGTCAAATTTATACACGTATCTTTTGAAGGTTGGTACTAACTGAAAATGGTATGGATATGGATGAAGTGGTGTCCTCTCTCAGAAACGGCACTGACTTTTCATGCATTATGTATACGAGTATACCTAAAAAAAAAATAAAGGCTTTCAGTCAATGGTTTCTTCATCTTGATTGTCGGTGTCCATACATGTTAAGCTATTGTAAGAATACTGAGGATTTGATGAATTGCATGAAAGTAGGATTCTACATTGCGTATTTTGTTCCTTGCAATTTTGATCTATTCTATGATATATACTTTCTCTTCAATTCAGTTAAAGGTGTGGACACATGTCGTTCTTTTTTCAAAATATTAACCTCGTTGTACTCCTCATTTATGTTATCTTTTATGAAGAACGATTTTGTATTCCTTCTTTGCAGTGGAAAGTGCATATGTTTGCGAAATCCAAAATCCGTTACCATCATGAGCGAGGACTTTGTCAAGGTTTTACCACATGAAGAAAAACTGAAGGATTTGAACTTGTGTTCGTTGGGACTTGAAACGTTCTAGAGTCTTCAAAAGCAAAGATGATAGACTTATACATAGGTCTGAGGTCCTTTGGAATGCAAACTACAAACTGACTTCACTCCATGACAGTGGAATATGGATCAGTTCTACACAGCTCCTCATGATGTTCTCTAGCGTAGGCAGGATGATACCTGAGGTCTTATGTAGCTCGACAGGTGTTATACCGTTCGGAGCAGCAGACTTGTATGGTTTAAAGCTATGCAGGGTCATGGACTACTGCCTGTTTGGGTAACTACTGGCCTCGAAAAAGAAGCTACATAGAAAATTCTATTCCAGTAGTAGGTTGAGTGATTCATCACTTGAGGTTGTCTAAGGGCCATCGGTTTTTTTCAAACACCTAGGCTTCATATGATTAGTAGATATAATTTTTCTTAGCCGACGTGCCTCAGAGGTTTCTACAATTTTGTCATAGAATCTCTGTTGGTTATCTCTTCAGGTTGTCAAGTTCGTAGAAGTCACGCGGAGGACTTGAATGTTCAGAGAATAGTGTTTCTGACAGTATTCCTCTGTATTTTGGCCAATCAATTTTGAAATAGTTACGGAAGTTAGGTTGGCTGGAAGAAGCATGACTAAGGCCGAATCGGATGTATCTGTTCTCTGAAAATGAGTGTTCAGACGATGCCATCCAGTTCGTTAGCATTTGAGTGATGTTGTAATATCTAGCACTTCCTGTCGGTTTCTTGTTATAGAAGTGAGCTCATTGCAAACAATGAGGTTAGTACTTAAAATGTAATCAGAAAGTGACTCACCTCTTTCACCTGGTAACAAGTCCATGAGTTAGTTAGTTAGTCAAATGACTTGTTTTATTTACTTTATTAAATATTTTACAATAGTTTAACATAAGTATTGTATATGGCTTAAGGCCGTCTTCCAAATTGACGATAAAATATTTACAAATATGTAATAAAATAGACTTTTCATCAAAAATTTCCTTCTATATTATGACTCATTTTCTATAACGAAGTACGTTCGACGCATAGTTGTATAGAACTTCCCAGCCTCGATTGCCATTCAAAATATTAAGAAAGTCCTCTAAATCCATCGAAATTTCACCAAAGTATCTCACGCGAAAATCCGTTAATATGGTATATATCCTCCCTCTCCTTAAGCTTGCACAGGTCACACAAGAGTGGAAGATCGAAACGTTAAGGCATGTAGAATAGGTTGATTAATTCACCTCTTAGCTAGAAAATAGGTAGGAGCACAACAGAAAATTTTTCAAAATCGTCATCACCCTTTCGGCGGGCAATGGCAAACCTCGGAAAGTCAATTCTGCCTATGGAAAATCTTCTCAGGAGAGCCGTTCGGAACTGGCAGTAAACAGTAGGCCCTGCTCAGGGGTGTAAAAAATTCACAAAGTGAGAAACACAAATGTGTGCAAGAAGCTAGGCCTTGGCCCACACCGGGCTTGAAAATAGTCTTAATCATATCCAATGAATAATTATTTGCAAAGTAGGAATTTCCTTGGAGGTTGTTATTAAGTTTACTAAAGAACATTTTGTGTTGCGATGATAGAGCTTGGGTTACACACCTTTCATACATGTTTTGACCAGCTTCTACCAATAAGGAGTTAAATAAGGTTTTCAGTGTAGAAGGTATGCAATACGTATGTTAATGACGTAGTCAGCCGCTAGAGACTCCCACTTTTGAACCTAATTCCTTTTTGTCGAAAGTATATGCATGAGTACTAGTTTCGGCAGCTTTCCATTTTCATAACTTTCATGACGAAGTCAAAATGCAACTTAAGAGTGTTTAGGAAAAGTGGAGGGACACCCGTTTCTAAGTGGACCATGTAGTTCAGAGTGCAGTTTGGCAAACGGTAGATCCGCTTGAAAAAATATCAAAGAAATTTTTCAACTTCGTCGAAAAGGCGGTATCCCCAAACTTGAGCTCCGTAGAGAATTATGGAAGCTGAAATTGCCCGGAACAGTTTATTATTTGCGCTGTGCTCTACGTATTTGTTGTCAATGTATCGCCTCCAGACTTCGAAAATAGCCCTTTTAACTTCTGCTAATTTGCCTTCAAAATGTTTTTTCATGCTGAAGTTATCTGTAATTAGTTTCAGTTTCAGTTTCAACATTTTTCCATCGGTTACGTTACGAATGTACCTTCCACCGCCGCTTCTAAAAACCATTATTTTTGATTTTTGAAGAATAACGGACAAATTCTATAGTTTGCAGTAGGTTTCGAGTCGGTTAGTTGCACATTGCATTCCATTTGCGTTTTCAGCTAGAATCACAATATCATCCGCAAATTTAAGAGTTGGTTCCCGGGTTCCTTCAAGCTCGATGCTATGCTATGTCATTTATATATTGTTTTCCAATAGGAACTTGACAACTTTGAATTTAATTTGTGAACGCACTTTTTCACTAATCATCAAACTGCCACTGTCAATTTATTCAGTAAATTCAACATTTTCATCGTGGTAAAGTACACTAACGAGCAACGTCTGTATATTATAAAAATTTTCTACAGATATTCGGAGTCGTTGACTGCAACTTTAAGAGCGTTAATTCCAATTTTCGGTCGTAATTCTCGCCCTAGTTGACAGGCAATAACAAGTTTAGTGCAAAAAATTTGAGTCTACATATTCGTTGTGTAATGTTGTCGTGTCAGTGAGAGAACGTGTTGGTCGAAGTGTCGGAAATATCACTGCCGCTCAGACGTCCGTAGCAAACGATCCAAATCAGTTATTTCCACGGCGTTCTCAAGAATTGGGCATCGCTCAGACCACATTATGGCGTATTTTGCGTAATGATCTTGATTGACACCCACACAAGATCAAGCTGACTCAAGAATTGAAGCCGATCGACCATTTGAAGCGACGTACGTTATCCACATGTGCTTAATGAATCACCACTTCATCCACAAAAAATAACTGTTGTTGTTGTTGTTGTTGGTGGTGGTGCGGTTTGCATGCCGGCGGCGTTATTGGGCCATATTTTTTCGTCGACGATAACGATCGTTACGTTACTGTGACGTTATCGTCACATTATCGTTATCGCGCCACGATCATCGATTATTTTTGGCCCGAATTGGAAGATATGGACTTGGACGACATGTGGTTTCAACAGGATGGTGCCACAAGCCACACAGCACACGCTACAATCGATTTATTGAAGAGTAAGTATGGTGAGCGTGTTATCTCAAGACATGGGCCAGTTGATTGGCCACCTTGTTCGTGCGATTTAACGCCGCTTGGCTAGTTTATGCCAACACACCGACGACGTTGGAAGAGCTCAGAGCTAACATTGAACGTGAAATAGCGGCCGTTTTGTTGAAAATTGGGTCCAACGAATCGACCGCTGCAAACGTGTCCGCGGTGGCCATATGAATGAAGTCGAGTTCAATTCATAAATGTTTTGATTGTACTTCAAGCCAATAATAAAGTTTTTGAAATATCTCAAATGGTTTGCCTTTTATTTAAAAAAAAGTTGTCAAGTCGTTATTAGAAAACTCTATACATAAAATAAAAATTAAAGTGCTTAGAACGCACCCTTGTTAAGCTCCCACTGATGTTTCAAACTCCTCTGAAATGAGGTCTCCGTCCCATACATACGCTGTTCTCGTACATAGCTTTCAAAACATTAACAGTTTTAGTTGATATTCCAATAATGTGCAGTTTAAAAAAAAGTGATTCCCGTATTTGAATGATGACTTCTGCGTTTTTGGAAAGACATAATTTAACAGAGTAGCCTCCACCACGGTGTTGTTCTATTCCTCTGATTCTGAACTTGTGCCCAAGAGTCCGGGGTTGCCTGAAAGCTTCAACTTGACTTGAAATTTTTCCAGACATTTTATGCTCCGTTTTTGGTTTGTCAAAAAAAGGTTTCATATTCTCCTGTCTTGAAAATTTTGTTGGACAAGATGCACGTCATTCGCCTTTCCAAAACGAATTAAGAATAACAACTTGCAGAGCTTCTTCTTCTACAGTGTTTTGAGTAAACTATTTCGTTATAACAAAATCAAATTAAATTCAAATTCCACATTAAAAATTCCAAAAAAAAAAAATTAATAAATGGAAAATAGGGCTATAAATTTAATTAAAATTACAGCTAATGCCAGAACAACATTGGTAACAGTTTTGCATTTTAATCTACCGAATTTATTAAATTTAAACTCAATCTCCTGAAATTTATACTTATTACCTCCATCTATCCTAATTGGCAGTCACAAATGCGATATCCTTATAATGATGCTCATGCTGTATTTAGATAACCTCATAAAATTAATTTAAAATGAGACAATAACTAACGGCTAGCTTAAAAATGAGGAATTGTCTACAAAACAGAAAAAAAAAATTTTTTTTTTTGGTTCGCATAATCAATTTGTTAATTCCGCATAATTCGATTTAATAAATATCACTGCGGGCAATGGAAGTATTCAGCAGATAGATGTAGGAGGGCATGGCTACCTATAGAGTCATTTCCTACATAATGATAGTATTAGAGCTCACCTCTGCAACAAAGGTCATGTGAGGGATTGTGATTTGAATATTTATCATCGCCTTATGATAGAAGATATTGAAATATAACTTTGTTATTGTTTGGGTAGATACAAATGTATCTATGGGATGTAAATGATGGTATTCCATTGAATGCAAGAACATCGATAAGCTTCATAAATAATTGAAATGTTTTGAAAATTGTTAACGAGGGTAGATTCCTGGAAAAGGCACTGAAGGCTGAAAACTCAATTTTGAATGAGGGAATATTTTGTTATACATACTACTTGATGTGTATGTAGTCAAAGCGTTTAGTTTTATATTACATTTTCTGGTCTAGTATATTTTGTGGTTTTGAACATAAACAAAAACCGATAGTGCCTGGATAGGGTATTGTGTAGTCGAGGATGAAATTGATGAAGAAAGAGGAAGAGAAGTAAATCACTAAGGAAAGGACTTAATAAAATAAGTGCTTACGAATATAAGATCGAAAGCCCCGGGTCTATAAATAAATTTTTAATGTACACAACCCTATTTATACATACTCGTAGAAACTGAATATTATATCAAATTGCTAACAAATCTTTTGGAAAGGTTATTTTTCGGTTAGAGCTTACCTATAATTCTAGGATTGATATCTTAAATAAATCGTGATACACCTCCGTTGAGAGACAGGGGATGGCCGCAGATTTATCACAGATTACCGGATACATGTGATTCGTCATTGAGTTCTTCAATGGGGTGGTGCGTTCTTTTCCATAAAAAAATCTCGCTAATATCCATTTGATGTTTTCTCACCCAGGACTATAATGGGATGCCGACATTATTTTGGCTTCAATTTCATTTCAGAAGATACAAACATATCGCTGTAAAAAGATATGTGGTGGTGTCATACTTTTTGGTTCTCCGACTAGTTTAACAAATATTTTTTTTCTGCTATGCGGATGTCCATACCCAATGCTGAACAAGAAGGAATTCGACATTCTAGTTGCATATCACAACCAAAGTATCGGTTTCATTGCATCAGAAAACAAAAATCAGGTGTCTTGTACCATCACCTTTAAGCTAATTAAAAGCTTTAATTGTGTAACCCATAAAATTATTATCAAAGGATTATTTCTTTTTCAAACGATGTAGACATCTATCATCTATCGTGGTCGGTTTCTTCTTATAAAAAGGACTATCTTGGCTTTGAAAGGTATAGCTGAAAATCAATCACGCCAAAGACATTGTGTGACTTAGAGCAAGCACACCCGACAGAAAGAGCAAATATAACAGGCATCAACATTGATCTCATTCAGCATTTTCTAATTTTACTCTAATTTTATGAATTTATCCACACAAATTTGCAAGTTATTCCAGTGAAACCCAGGAAATAAATTTTGAGCATTACGCTTGATTTATATGCCTGTAAGCATACATAAGTTTCTCATTAATTCAAAGGATATCATTCAAGCTTGCTTTCCATTTGCAAGCAATAAGGAATACAGACAATTCCGCGCTAGAGATGTACTGAACAGAATTTTAGTTTCGTCAGATTCATATCTATAAAGTCGTAGTAGTAGCTCCGATGAAGAAGATGATACGTTCGACTAATTTTAAAGTTGGAATTCAAAAATAAAAACAAAAGTGGAATTGAGAATTTTTAATTATTTTTGACTTAAAAGTGATAAGGTGTGTAAAGAAAGTTTGGCTTCTAGTTGAAGGGAGGGTGGTAGGCATTATATATTGGGTCTATAACTTCGTACGGTTTGCTAAGAGATGGCGTAACTTGTATTATTCCATTGTTATTATTCCATTGGAACATGCGTTGGAAAGCTACTGTCATTCTACGTCATATCAGTATATGTCATTCATTTCAAGCGTAAACAACAATAATTTCTTTTCACTCAAATATGTCGAACTTTGTACCTGAAAAAGTGTTTTTGCGGGGAGTTCTTCTTCATGAAGAAAACTGCTGCCGAAAGTCATCATATTTTGGTGGAAGTTTATGGTGAACATGCGCTAGCTGAGCGAACGTGCCAAAAGTGGTTTGCACGATTTAAAAGTGGTGATTTTGGCTTGGAAGATGATGAACGTCCTGGGCAGCCAAAAAAGTTTGAAGATGAAGAACTGGAAGCATTACTCTATGAAGATTGTTGCCAAACACAAGAAGAGCTCGCAAAATCTTTGGGTGTCACTCAAGCAGTCATTTCAAAACGTTTAAAAGCAGATGAATATATTCAAAAGCAAGGGTTCCACATGAACTCAAGCCGAGAGACGTCGAAAGGCGGTTTTGCATGTCCGAAATACTGCTGAAACGCCACAAAAGGAAGTCATTTTTGCATTGGATTGTTACTGGTGATGATAAATGGATCCATTACGACAACCCCAAGCGCAAAAAATCATATGTGAAACCCGGCCAACCAGCCAAACAACGGCAAAGCCGAATATCCATGGCGAGAAGGTAATGCTTTGTATTTGGTGGGATCAGATGCGTGTGCTGTATTATGAATTGCTAAAACCGGGTGACACCATCAATGGACAACGCTACCGAACACAATTAATACGCTTGAAGAGAGCAGTAGCCAAAAAACGCCCGGAATATGCGACCAGACACGAGGCAATAATTTTCCATCATGACAACGCTCGGCCCCACGTAACTATTCCGGTTAAAAACTATTTGGAAAGCAGTGGATGGGAAGTCTTACCCCACCCGCCTTGCCCAGACCTTGCCCATTCTGACTACCATTTGTTCCGTTCCATGCAGAACGCCCTCACTGAAATACGGTTCACATCAGAGCAGAATATCAAAAATTGGCTTGATTCATTCTTGGCTGCCAAGCCCGCGCAGTTCTTTTGGGATGTCAGAAAGATGGGAAAAAGTCATAGCTTCAGATGGGCAAAACTTTGAATAATACTATTGTACATGTTTTTTCTTAAATAAACGTTCAAATTTTGAAAAAAAAACCGCACGAATTAAATTACATACCCAATAATTGAACGCAATTATTAAAAAATATTTTCCAAATTTATTTGTTGTGGTTCCGCTAGATCTGCAAAGTAGCATCGATTTCATTCGGACTTTGTAAGTGGTCTTACATAGAGGGCAAACTTTTCAGATACTGGAAATCCAAAACCCGCTTTCCACGGGACTTACTTACCTCTGCTTGATTAGTCTATGTATAAACCACTACACAACGGCCACCCCGACCCTGTCTATGAATGCATGTGAATTATCATCAGTGCATTACTCAAAAAACATCATTCACATTACACACACATAGTGAACTTCACATGCAAATCGCTCTATGGAATTTGGCCACATTTCCCGAGCGAACACGATCGTTCCCACTAGTGACGAAAGTGCGGTTAAGAAGATCACGTGGCCAAGATCTGCGTAAAAGATTCAATATGCTTCTGGTGCAAGAATGAAAAACCAGATAATGCCACACACATTGCCGGAAGCACAGAATGCCCGGTGTCAAGAAAGCTCTAACCAGCAAAAAATAGTGAAGATCGCCCAAATAAATATAACGCATAGAAAGATCTGCATGCATATTTAAAGGTAAATCGCTTAAGGTTGCCAGATTGCAGGCGAAGCGAGAAGAGAGTCAAAGCGAAAAATAAAGAGAATTGCGAGAGAGCGATTATGAAACCGGCGGGTTGTTGAAAAAAATTGGAAGGAAATTAAAGAAACTTTGCAAATATCAAGTAAGTTTTGTATTTATTTATATTTGTGGATATTTAATATTATAGCCTATGTGTACATATAAAACTGCAAAAAGCATCTCGAACTAGTTGTCCTGTTCTTAAATTAATAGGATGAAATGCCTCTTCACTTCCATTATTTTATGTCGATGGACATTGGCGCTTCCTTCAAGGTCAATAATTGTGTTATGAAGAATACAAATAGCTTTTACTATAAGATCAACGAAATCAGGATCCGTTTCAATTGGCTTTCAAAACAAACGCCATTTGGAAGTAATTATTCCAAAAGCATATTCAATGCATCTGCGCACTTGGAGAGTCGGCTGTTGAAATACTCTTTTTTAGCATTAATAGTGCGGCTTGAGTATGTCCTCAAAAGTGTGTCCAATAGTGGAGAAGCTTCATCGCCTACAAAAACATTTGAATATTTGTTCCAGGCAAATTAGTATCTGGAGGCATAAACTTATTTTTGTTAATATCTAGCTTAGAATTACAGAACCTAGAGCAAACTTACAGAACACGAGCAATTATCATAGATGAATGCGCAACAATATCTCTTAGCTACTTACAATCTGCTTAATTTTGGATAAAGCTAGCATTCCATCAGCTCAAGCAATCAGCTTTGTTATAGTAGTGCTTATCGTTTGGAATGCCCAAATCGAAAATATTAAATTTCCACTAACAGATTTACTAACATTCCATGGCATCCATCCCCTTAATTCTCTACAATAGACTCACTGCCCACATGCGGTGGTGGTACCAAGATGTGTATAAATGATTCGCAACTACATCCCACCTACTTGGTCCATTCGTTTCCATAAATAACAGACCTATATTACGTACCTTAGCGTTCGTATTTGGGATAAAATGGAAATTCCTTTTACATCATCCAGAGCTTTTGAAATAGGAATAAACACGTTAGTACATCTGTACGTATGTCGTAGGCAACACTAGGTATCTTTAAAACCACCAATTGTACATATTCAGTGCAGTTGGCCATGAAGGATGGGCCGAGAATCCACGGTACGTGAACATTTTTCTTTCTTAATTGTATTCCAATTTACGGATAGTTGTTAGTATCTGTGAATGTTGGATTTACCGCCAAGGCTACAAATCGAGATGTAGAAGTTATGTACGTAGAGATAGAAAAGGGTGTATGCGAATGCGAATGGGAATGCCTATCGAAGGCATTTTTCACTACTAAAATATTTACAGAGCATCCGAGAACGGAATGAATATTTCATTTTTATTTCAAAAGCCTGCTTTGTCAGGATACTACAAAACGGATACAAGGATAATGCTGGAACACGAGAAGCTCAAAATAAATGGTAATATATGTGCTTGTGTGTGTCAATCTGCCTGCGTGTGTACTTCATAAAAGGGATGCTAAGATGATAAAACGGACGGAAAAGGATTCCATGAAGGTTACCTACTTGAATTTTTGTTTTCTTTTTTTTTTTTATTTCTCTCTATTATTTTATTTTGCAAGCTCTAACGCCCTAAGGTCTCTTGAGAAGTCCTATGAAGAGTATCTATGTGTTCTGTGTGTGTGGTTTGAGGAATGAAAGCGAACATTTTCGTTTAGAATGAGAAATCTGGAATAAGAGTAAAAATCACCCCCGGCAATGCTTCGGATAAGGTAACTACATTTTTTTTTTTTTTTGGGCTTAGAGATTTACAGACACACGTTTGTATTCTCCACTGTGGTGAAGGAAGCAGAACAATGGCAGGTACACTTTTGACACAGGTCCCTTTGGATTGTCTTAGACTAGAATACGTTTTGTGAAAGACATTTATACGACGTAAATAAAACACCTCAGCGGCGACCTGATCCTGGAAAAGTGTTCAAAGAACGAAGGTAAATAATGGAAACCTTAATCAAAAGTATTTACGAATGCAAAGCTTTTTTTCTACATTTTTTCTATCTCTCTTTGTTCGTCCTTCGATATAAAACTGAATGTGTGGGACAAGGTAAAGACGAAGGCCTATTTTAAAAAGTTCAATAATTTTGTTTTTGTTTAAGTACTGAAGCAAAATTATGTACGTTAACCCAAGTCTTTTAAAACGATTTACTTTATAATTAAATTGAAAACAGTTTGACCGTGGATTCCAATGAATAGATTATACAGTTTAATTATTGTGATTCGGATGTATAATGAATGAGGAATTAAAGAAAAAAATGTGTATGGTGGATACGATTTCGTTCATTACTACATATATAGTAATTACTCAGGAGTTAAGCCTTAGCTACGGTTGCGGTTTTTTTTTTTTTTTATTGTTTGTTAGGCAATCTACGATGTAATTGATTTTTTTGAATTCCTTTACATTGCATAGAAATAGCATAGTATGACAACTAAAAGCAAGAGCAAATACTCATGCTTCAACAGCTTTTAATTAAGTATATTCCAAATAAGTCTTTTGAAATGTTATTTATAGATTTTACTATTAATTAACGAAAATAATATGTTTTCTCTATAATTACCAATTGTAACTTCTGTTACAAAAAAAAAAAAAAAACCAATATGCGTTGAACATTATACACAATCAGCACAGACTTTTTTACCGCACTCTGAGCATATGTAACTTTTGCATGAATAAAACCTAAAAGATAATTTCTATTTCAGTTTTGGAGGACAAAAAGCACACGTCTTTCTTTAAATTGGCACAGCGACATCGGGCTCTGACTGATTTGGCATACCAATTAAGGCGATAAAAACTTTAGAAATATTCCTCTATCCCTTTTCGTATTATGCGCTTGATGAACCGCATATGCATTGACCATACTGATGTCCAAAATAAGGAAAAATATAATCATTGACCAACACCTCAATAGGCCGCTACAGAAGTAGATTGAACACTTTTTATCCAATTCGTCTATTTCCCTTTTTGTGGAGTTGTAAAATGCTATAATTTCCGGTTTTCCTGTACGTTAGCCTGTTGCTTCGGAATGATACATCGATGACGCAAGAATGATAGCTTTACCTTTTAGGTATGTGAGATACGATTGTCACTTGGTTGGTAGATCCGTTTAGAGTGGAACCAACTTCTCTTTTGTTTTGACGGCTTGAAGTTCTCTGATAATTCTGTTTTGTTTTTTTTTTATATAATGTAGTCTAGGTGAGGTGAAAAGTAACGTCCTTGGGAATGAAAATAATTTTTTTTTTTTTTTTATTTAATATAGTCACCTTTTAGTTTGATAAACTTATTCTAGCGATTTTCCTGAAGGTCTGCAAAATACTCCTCCGTGGCGAAGATGATTTCCTCGCGTGAGCTGAATTTTTAATTGATGAGCCATCTTTTGAGGTTTGGGAAGAGATAATAGTCCGGGGGAACCAAATCGGGCGAATATGGTGGATGCGACAGCAATTGGAGTCGTAAGTCATTGATTTTAGGCGTGGTTGCGATGCTCTTGTGCGCTGGTGCATTGTCTTGCAAAAACAAATTTTTTTTTTCGCTTTATCTGAGGCCGTTTTTCAGCGATTTCGGCCTTCAATAACAAGTTTAGTGCAAAAATTTGAGTCTACATATTCGTTGTGTGATGTTGCCGTGGCAGTGAGACAACGGGTTGGTCGAAGTGTTGAAAATATCGCTGGCGTTCAGACGTCCGTAGCAAACGATCCAAATCAGTCAATTCCACGGCGTTCTCAAGAATTGGGCATCGCTCAGACCACATTATGGCTTATTTTGCGTAAGGATCTTGGTTTACACCCATACAAGATCAAGCTGACTCAGGAATTGAAACCGATGGTCCATTTGAAGCGACGTACGTTCTCCGATTGGGTTCTAGAGAAGATGCGCCAAGATGATGAATTTCATCGCAAAATCATCTTCAGTGACGAAGCTCATTTTTGGCTCAATGGGTTCGTCAATAAGCAAAATATGCGTTATTGGTCGGGTGAAAACACTCATGTGCTTCATGAATCACCACTTCATCCACAAAAAATAACTGTTTGGTGCGGTTTGCATGCCGGCGGCGTTTTTGGGCCATATTTTTTCGTCGACGATAACGATCGTCACGTTACTGTGAATGGTCAGCGTTATCGCGCCATGATCACCGATTATATTTGGCCCGAATTGGAAGATATGGACTTGGACGACATGTGGTTTCAACAGGATGGTGCCACAAGCCACACAGCACACGCTACAATCGATTTATTGAAGAGTAAGTATGGTGAGCGTGTTATCTCAAGACATGGGCCAGTCGATTGGCCGCCTCGTTCGTGAGATTTAACGCCGCTTGACTATTTTCTGTGGGGCTACGTTAAGTCATTGGTTTATGCCAACACGCCGAAGACGTTGGAAGAGCTCAGAGCTAACATTGAATGCGAAATAGCTGCCGTTTTGGCCGAAATGTGTGGCCGAGTCGTTGAAAATTAGGTCCAACGAATCGACCACTGCAAACGTGCCCGCGGTGGCCATATGAACGAAATCGAGTTCCATTCATAAATGTTTTGATTGTACTTTAAGCCAGTAATAAATTTTTAAAATATCTCAAATGGTTTGCCTTTTATTTAAAAAAAAAAGTTGTCAAGTCGTTATTAGAAAAACCTTTATATCTTGCAATTCTGCCCTGAGATCTTACCTCAGCTAACTTTACATTAGTCCAAGTAACCCTTTCTCTTGTAATTGCATTATCTGTAAGTTCTTTTTCCAAATAGATACAGAGTCCTTTCTATCATTATTTGTGAAATTAGTGGACAATATTATGTGCTTGAGTTCTCACAGCTTGATAGTGTCATGGTCAATTTGCTGTGGCACATAGACTTTATTAACATCATCAACCTCTGACCCACTTCTATCCTCATTAAGCCAAGACTCCAACACTTCAGCTAGATGTGAATCTGACACAGCTTATCTCTTATTTTGTGAACAATAATCTTCTTTTCTTTTCGGAGGTGTTATTGTCCAAGATTTGATATTTTTACGTAAAACTAGTCTTCAAACAAAAAAAAAGAAAAAAATTTATAATCACAGTTCAAAAATGTTTGGTAGATTACGACGCGCGTTTACATAGACCGCGAATGAATTTAACATCGAAATAATTCACAAAAATTGCTCCCGCCGATACAATCACTACTCGCCACGTCACAAGTGCAACTGATCTCAAAGGTACTGAGACGTTCGTCAGTGATTAAAAGTTAGTTAAGCTGATAAAACATCAGATTCTTCCAATCAGATATAGGATTCATTTGTGTGACGTTTTTTATTACCTCGATACTTTGGTTCAATAATAAGCCCAGACATATACGATTTTATAAATTGAGAAGGCTCACCTATCGATCACATGATTGCTTGGCGTCATCTGGGGTTGCTTTTTTTTCTTAAATGTTACATAAAAAAACTGGGACACATGGATCTCTAGGAAGGTATTTTTGGCCTTGACAAAACGTTGGCAGTTGAAAAACATGGCTCTATTTTATGGCTCTATCTTGCAGATAAAGAGTTGTAATCGAGCAGTGGACATTTGAATTATTATGCGTCCTAAGTTAATTGCTCCAAATTGAAAGACGCAGCGATATTTTTTTAAGCTTGAGGACCCTCTCAAACTTGAGGGATAAAAGCATATTTAAACTGGTGAAAGGGAATTCACGCAGTACATTGGGAAGACCTTTATATAAATATACTAGTCACTATATACATATACTAGACTAGTCACAAAAATCTTCATAACAGGTACCATGATATTTTCAACACGCCTTCCCAAAAAGGTGGGGGCGTTCTACCTGCTTTCCAGAACGATGTATATAGTTACAACCCCTCACCATCACCTTCATATCTTACTTTCATCTCCCACTTTCAGTACAGAAGAGCTGATTATGGTAAGTTTTTTATTTTTTATTTATTTTTTTTTTTTACTACAAAAACGTATGAGGCCTGCACGCTTAAATTCGTGTTGTTTTGTATAAATTTCCTACCCTCTCTTTTGACGTCTATGCTCGCTCTTTCAGCCCCAGAAAATGCCAGTGAAATCGTAGTTATTGCTAAAAATTTTGCTAAAACCTCATCAATTGATCCTTTTATAATTGTCTTCCCTCACTTATGAGCACATACACAAAACTGATATCTTCCTATCTGGACAACCAGTTTTATAGTGTTCGCTTTAGATTAAGTCACTTAGCTTCTTTTTTGGGAACTTTTGGGGTCCCACAAGGCAGCCATCTAGGTTCACTTCTTTTAATTCTAACTATAAATGTTCTTGAGAGATTCACTACCCCTATCCAATTACCCTGATACCCACTTCTGCGAAACTTCACTCTTAGACTTTATTCTGAATCTTTGTTAGAAGATTTTAAAAGGTTTCCCAATTGGTGCCTACAAAATAGATTAGAGCTTAATTTTGCCAAATATCAATCTACGCTTGATTGTCACTTAAGTGCAATCAATTTTCTTCTTGATTTTTTCTTCTGCACGACCAACCTAAGCCCCAAGTTCATCTTATGATGGTCCAAAGAATTTTCCAACGTATTTCCTGCGTAACCAGGTTCGTATAAAACACACAATATAACATTACTTCCGTCTGCCCTCTACTTGAATATGCAAACCAAGTGTGGTCCCCATTTCAGCGAGATCATATATACCGAACTGAGAACATTCACCGTCATTTTATTTGATTTTCCCTTCGAGCTCTACTCTGGAATAACCCTTTTATTTTACCACCCTTTCGTGAACGTCTTAAACTTATTAGCTTGAATACCCACGAAAGCATGCGTCGAATGCTCTCTGGGTCTGTGCATTGTGAGTGCATTAAACATTTATATTTTCTTGAATGTACCAACCCATCGCACCTTTTATGAATCCAATGAACACAAATACTTATTCAATATAGTCCACTTTTAGTTAGATATACTTATTTAGTGATTTTCCATCATCCCGTCCGAAGGTCTGCAAAATACTCCTCCGTGGCGTCGATGATTTCCTCGCGTGAGCTGAATTTTTCATTGATGAGCCATCTTTTGAGGTTTTTGAAGAGATAATAGTCCGAGAGAGCCAAATCGGGCGAATTCGGTGGATGCGACAGCAATGGGAGCCATAAGTCATTGATTTTAGCCGTGGTTGCGATGCTCTTGTGCGCCGGTGCATTGTCTTGCAAAAACAAAATTTTTGTTCGCTTTATGTGAGGCCGTGTTGCAGCGATTTAGGCCTTCAATCGCTCCAATAATGTACAGTAATACTCGCTGTTGATGGATTTTCCGAGGTAGTCCATGAAGAGTGTGCCATGACAATCCCAGAACACCGACGCCATAACCTTTCCGACCCATCGAGCCTCCCTCGGCCGCTTCGGACCACTCGCGCCGGCTTCAGTCCAATGCCGGGCACTCATTCTGTTCTCTGGTGTTCAAAAGTTACCAATCAATGCCAAAAGTTCACCCGATTCCGCATCAGCAAGTCCAAACACTCTTTCGAAGAGTTCTCGCGTTCGTGTTTTTGGTCAGGAGTGAGTATGCGACTCACCTAGCGGCAGGATAACTTTTTCATATGCAGAATATTGCCCAAAATATGGCGTGTGCGCTCAGTACTAATCTTTATGGTATCTGCTAGCTCGCGCACCTTCACTTTCCGGTCAGCCAACACCATTTCATGTATTTTTTTGACATTGTCCTCTTTAAAAGCATCTAAGGGCCTGCCGCTGCGGACTTGATCGGTAGTGGAGTTGCGGCCACCACGAAACTCTCGAAACCAATATGTGACGGTGTAATCTGACGGAGCATTAGCCCCATAATATTTATCTAACTTTTCTTTTGTTTCCTTCGCAGTTTTGCCTCTCAAAAAATAATGTTTTATGAGAGAACGAAAATCATTTTTGTCCATACTCTACATGATGCCAAACACATCAACAACAATCAGCTGTCAAAACAAAACTTAAGAAAGTATCGCACTGAAATTTATCATGTCTGTCTAAATATGAACGGACTTCAATTCACCATAACCTTTTTTGCAGTAGAAGCGCATTCTGGGGGTCAAAGAGGTTACTTTTCACTCCACCTAGTACATAAGGTATCTTATTTAGCGCTACAGTTCGGGTTGAAAATTGGTCTCAACCAACAAGCCTAGCCTACCAACAGTTAGCATAATCTCTCTCTAGCCGATCAGGTCATCAGTTGTGTTCCTTTTCAGCAAGTCAAGATCATCATTGACGTCATTCAAGAGCTCCTGAGCGATGCTCCTTTCGACGGTTCTTCTGATCGAAATTAAGAAGTTTCGGAACAAACTTCGTTGACACACGCCTCATGCCCAAAACATCCGAAAAAAATTGCATGACACTAGCCAACCTATATGCCAACATCCTCAGCAACTTCTCTTATGGTAATTCAACAATTTTGCAAAACAATTTTTTTCAAAGCTTCAACGTTATCATCTTTTGTTGATTTGCTGGGGCGTCCAGGTATCTTTTCGGCCATCTTTGAAGAGCTTGTACCACTTGTAAGTATTTTTTTTACTTAGAGCAGACTCACCGTATGCCAACAACATTTAAAGTGTTAAAGAGCACTTATTTCCATCTTTTACACAAAATTTGATGCAAATTTTTGTGTGAACATATGTTCGGTACATGTGTACCAACAGAGAAAAAAAAAATTGATACTTAAATATAGGTCGTTCGTGTCGTCATCTTATTATTTGAACAAACATCGTATGTAGTATAGTCTTGCGAATATCACTTTGGAGCTTTCTTTTTTTGAGGACAAACCGTAAATTTCGAAATTCTTAAGCAACATATTCTCCAAAACTGTTCTTTTTTGAAAGTTTTAAGGCCGCTTGAAAAAATTTTCATCATCAGACTCTCCTTTTTGGCCTTCCTTCGATACACTTTTTTTGATGACTTCCACGGTTTGCCATGATTTAGACGTATTCTCTGTTATAATGGTAGTTGACCCAACAATTTTTCCTTTACAATTCTTTACCTTAGTCTAAAAAAAGGAACAGTAATATTAAATAAATGTATGTTTATGTTTATTATCGGTGTCCGTGTAGTAGTGGGGTGCGTAAGAGTATTAGATGTAAGCCGCTGCCTAGTTTGGGATTGAGAGTTGAAATTTTCTAGTGAATTGTATTAAATTTTGCTATTATATTTAGCGCTGAATTCATTACATTTCTTAGGGTTTTATCTACCATACATTATTTTATTTAGTTTAATTATTGATTCAATTAGTAAATTTATTTTTTAGTTTCCACAAAATGAGAGAGATTAGCTGGACATTGCGGATTAATTTGAAAATCGAAAATTGTAATGCAACCTCCAGATAAAAGTTGAAGCCACTATTATAAACATAAAGGATCCCAAAGCATCGTTCTGATGGCAGTTGTTGATGCCAACTAAAAGTTCATATATATCATCGATGTTAGATATAATTGACGCATCTATGTTGGAGGAGTATTCTTGAATACTTGTTTGCAAAACGGATTATTAGAAAATACTATTATTTTGGTTGATGATGCTTTAGCAATGACTAACTTTATACTAAAGTTACTTCCGTTTCGTAATCAACCAGCGTATTCGTATCGTATTTTCAACTATCTGTTATGAAAACATTTCCAACCGTTTCGGGGTACTCAGAAAACCAATAAATCTTAGTCCTGATCGAGTAAAAGATGTAGTAATGGCTACCTATACACTTCAAAATTTCTATCAAAAAATTATTGTTTTTTTTTTTTTAATTAAACGCGCTTTGAATAACCTTGCAATGTCTGTACACCTCGCTGGCGATGGAAGATCAGGGAGGTAGAAAAAGGAAACACCGATGTACATTGATCTTAAATGTTTGCAAGTTATAATGAATAGGAAATAGTGAGTTCGGCAGGACATTCCATAAGCAAGTTGTACGGCTTAGGAACGAATCATGATATTTCAGAGTACATCCGAATGTGGGCTTGAGGGTATATTGATGATCATTCATAGCGAGACGGTTAAAGGTTTGAAGGGTTGGAATGCTACTGCTACTCTGTGATCGAGGGTGTCAATTGACTGACTGATATTAGTATCATCTACATAGGACTCTTATCGCACGATTTTGAATACCATCTAGCAGCTGCAAAGATGTTTTATGAGCAACTGACTAGATGTGAGCATTGCTCTTAAATTTTGGGCAGATGAATGCCTTATATAGTATATTGAGGCCAGATCAGTGGAGGTTAAATATTTCTAACATCACTTGAGGAAAAATAGACATCGAATATGTGATCATTCCAACGTAAGTTATCACTTCCACACATACCGAGAATGGAATGTTTTTCGGTTTCGACGATGTAAGTGCCATTCATGTATAATAGATGGATATTGAAATTTCTCTTTAATGACAGCAGATAGCATTGAGTTTTGGAAGCATTAAATTCCACTCTGTTGATAGTTCCCCAATTGGTTATGTTGTTAATATCGGAATTTAATGTGTTTGGCATACGCTGTCGTTCCCGTTCTACAGCCGAAAAACAGGGACGTGAGTCCGGGAACGAATATGAAAAGCAGAGAGTACTGTCATCAGCAAAGGAATATATTGGATAAGAAGTAACAGATAAGATCATTAGTGAAAATTAATAAAGAGTGTCGGAAACAGAACGGAACCCTGGGGCACACCAGCATTTATTTTGCAAATTTTAGATTTGAAACCGTTCAAGACAACTTGAATTGAACGTTCCAAAAGGTAATTTCTAATCCATTGAAGTAGAGAGTCATCGATCCCAAAAGAACGCATTTTGGACAAAAGAGCCTGATGCCAAACTCTGTCAAATGCTTTAGAATTATCAAGTGCAACTATTTTGCTTTCGCCAGGTTGATTTACGCTTTGGTTCCACTTTTTGGTGAGGCATGCCATCAAATAACCAGTGGACCTATTTCTACAAAAACCGTACTGCCGGTAATTGAGAAGTTTTCGTGTTTCGAGATAATTCATGATCCGACGGCTTATCAGCGTTTGCATGACCTGAAGGTATAAAGTACGGATTCTAAAAAAGTAAAAGTGCATAAAAACTTCTAGCAGAGTTTACAAATACAATTAATACAGGCCTTAACCGGAACCATCACGTTCTTATGCTATTCATCGAGTTCCGTAAAGCTTCTCTCCACTATCTGTCAGGAAAAGCTTTTAGAAAATTTCAATAAAATTTGTGTAAGAGGATATTTGTCGAACTGACTCAAAAACTACTTAACTGATAGGACAATTATAGTAAAGGTATCAACAACTTTGATACAGGAAAAACCTGGTGTATATGGTGTTCGTCAACGTTTCAAACTGGGCCCCATTTTTTTCATTGCATATACTAATAAACTTTTAAGATTAATTAAATACAATACAGTCTACGAGTATGCAGACGATATAGCGATCATAGTAAAATACAAACAACTAAACTCAGCAATAGAAATACTTCAAGAGCAATTTGATGATGTGTCTAAGTGGTGTCATGAACATGGACTAATTATCAATGCTACCAAAATAAAAGTGATACATATACGCCACCCATTTAAGCGAGAAGTTATATTCAATATATATCACAGAAATGGCTAGTATCTATTGTCAACCAACAACAAGTCAACCGAAACTTTCAAAGAGATAAAGTGTCTCGGAGTCACCATAGACGAACATCTTCTCTGAGGTGAACATATAAAAACTTTACGTCTTGAACTCAAAATCACCCTGTTTGCCTTGGTTTATCTAAAGACCTACTTCTCGTTAGCAGAATCACGAATCCAATATGAGATCCTTGCATGGGGTAACGCCTCAAAAACACATCTAAACAAGATACTAAACCTATAACATCGTCTAATTAAACTGGTTTAACGTAATTATGTCGACTTCAAAGTCGTAGATATAAATGAAACTTTTCGCATGACTGCATTACAACATTATATGGATGATCAGAGGTTTCTACAGCTAATAAGACATAAACAAAACACTAGAAAAAGAGCACTTGAGATGTTCGAAATCCAGACAACGTTTAACGTATACGGGGATAGAGAACTTAGAATTATTATCCCGACAGTATTACATAAACCAAATTTAAAAAATATTCAGAATTTCAAGAAAAGAAAGAAATTAATTAAAAAAATATCTGCTAGAATTGTTCTTTGTGAGATAGTAAAAATAATAATTAACTTCCACTATAATTATGCACTAAAGTTTAAAACTAATTTTTTTATTTATTAAGTAAACTAAATATGTTAAACATTGTTAAAACATAAATATTAGGTAAACCTTTTTAATAACTTCTAAACCTAAAAAATACTTCTGTTTGTAATCGTCTACAGATATCGTCTACAATGCATTTTACATTGTCGGTAAACTATTGTAAATTGAAAGTATTGCAAAAATAACATATGGGCTGAAAAGTCAGTGCCGTTTTGTAGTAAAACACAAAATTTTTGTAAAATTCTAATTTATTTATCAATATAGTTGCCTTCGAGGGCGATACACTGATTAAAACGATTTTTCAATCTTTCGATACCAGATTTGTAGTACGATTTCGGTTTAGCCTCAAAATAGTCCTCCGTTTTGGTGATTACTTCTTCATCGGTCTTAAATCTCTTTCCGGCGAGCATTCTTTTGAGGTCTGCGAACAGGAAATAGTCACTGGGGGCCAAATCTGGAAAATACGGTAGGTGGGGAATTCATTTAATTTTACCATCGTTTTAATCGACTTGTGACACGGTACATTATCTTGATGAAATAGCACTTTCTTTTTCTTCAAATACGGCCATTTTTCTGCGAGTTCATCCTTCAAACGCTCCAACAAGCAATATAATAGTCGCTGTTGAAAGTCTGGTTAGGGATGCCATAACCTTGTTCGTCGCCTGCTCGCCACTCAGCTGACTGCCGACTTGACTCTGGTGTGAAGTGATAGAGCCAAGTTTCATCCATTGTCACATACCGACGCAAAAATTCAGCTTTATTGCGGTTGAACAGCTTTAAACACTCCTCTGAATTATCAACACGTTGTTGTTTTTGGTGAGCAAACGCGGCACCCACTTTGAACAGAGCTTTCGCATGTCCAAATATTTGTGTATGATCCAACACACTCTTTTGATATCTTCAGAGCCTCAGCTATCTCGATCAACTTGATTTTACGGTCATTCGTAATCATTTTGTGGACATTTTTGATGTTTTCATCTGAAACAGCCTCTTTTGGACGTCCACTGCGTGCATCATCGTCGGTGCTTGTATGACCACTTTTAAATTTTTCAATCCACTTGCGAATGGTTCGTTCGGCTGGTACAGAGTCCGGGTAACACTTATCAAGCCATTTCTTTGCATCGGCTGCATTTTTTTTCCATCAAAAAGCAATGATAAATCAACACACGAAATTGCTTTGAATCCATTTTTTTCACAATAACAAAAGTTGCTTCACTCACAACGCTATATCTCGAGAACTAATTGTCCGACAGCTGTCAAATTTATACACGTATCTTGTATAAATCCTCAGGTTGGTACTAACTGAATGGTATGGATTTAATTCAAGTGGTGCCCTCTCTAAGACTTTGGAGCCCATGTGTTAAAGTAACTTTTGAATTTGAAAAAAAAGAGTCTCCTTTCTTGTTAATCGGGCAAACGATGCACAGATTTCATGTATTAATGATGCTTTTATATTGTATGACTTGTATATTAAATTATACAGTTGAGCTGGTGCGTCAGAAGCTTTATTTCACTTCGGTTTCGACGTTGATTCCTAAACTTAGGCTTGGTCAGGAGGACGGAATTTTTTGTGATCTTTGTCGGAGGCAAATGGTATTATAAATATCAACGCCATTATACACGCTGCAGATGTATATACAAGTCCCAACACCGACTTTGACTCATCTTTGCACGCTTCCATTCTAGTTTTGTAACCATAACATGCCCTTTGTATTGACTATTCCTATTAAAACATTCGACGTCATTGGTGCAATAATATCTCTTAATTCCCCCGTGTTCTTTTTTTTCCGCGAAACGTGTGCTCTTCACTTCTTTTCTGCTTGTAGATCTCAGCTAGAAGGAAACGCGATAAGCAACAAGTCAACAAGTCAAGCTATGCCGTGTCACAAATTTAAAAACTTGAATCCTGTGTCGAACGTTGCGTTTGCAGGAAGTCTTTCCCGATAACCTATCATTGGGTAGCCGTCTTCCTGCCTTCACCACGTGGAAATGAGTATATGAGTTGATGGGTTGGGGCTTTAGTGTCAACGCTTTTGTCTTTATAAAACGCTTGTGCACTATTGAATACCAGATACTTTAACCTACAAGCACAAGGTATCTATAACAGTGCGAGAGAACATATGTAGATAACCCAATGAAGGCTGTGAAATGACATTTTTTCAAATAAGCAAAATATAGAAGAGTTCCTGAATTGGAGCGGCAGTAGCGGTAGAGCAAACAAAACTAGAATGTTCTTTTAAATGCTCCTTTAGCATGTTATAGATCTGAACTTTCAATAATCTTTGACTTTTCATTCTTTTCTTAAGAACACGACGTCTGACACGATAACCAGAACTTCATCTGCTACTAAAATATTTAGTCAAAACTGCCTGCACTAGCTTTGAGGGTTTTGTTAGATTAGACAACAGTTAAGAGATAAGCAAGCGTATTTTGCTTATCATGAAAATATAAGGTATTGCCCGATTCAAATTTTAATTGTATTCTTCTTTTGTTTCATCACATGCGCTTACTAGCACTATCCATCAAACAACAGATTAACGCACATCTATAAGGGCCTCTTAGTTATTCTAGTTCCACGGCTTTTAAAAAAAAAAATTTCTTTATTCAAAATCAATTTCAATCAAGTACATATTATCGTTGACCTTTTGCCATTTTTCAGGTAGCTTCATAATTCCATTGGTGTAGAACGTCTGTGGCTTATCAGCGAAAAACTTGGCCAAGAAATTTTAACGGCTCTTCGGTCGGCCAATTTTTTACTATCAAGACAGGTTTGCAAAGACCGAAACAAATGGTAATCAGAGGGTACAAGGTCCGAAATAAACGGTAAATGGACCAAAACTTCCAAACCAAGTTTCGTCAATTTGTTCCGGATCATCTAAGATGTGTGTGGCATAGCATTGTCATGATGGAAGACAACTCCCTTTTTGTTAGCCAATTCTGGTTGCTCTTTCATAAAAGCTTCATTCAAACGGTCGAGTTGTGCATAGTAAAAAATCGAATTGACCGTTTTGCCACGTTTCAGCAGCTCATAATAGACAATTCTCTTCCAATCCCAACAAATCGTTTGTGGTCGGCCACAGGCCTTGGCTATGATCGCTTGCGTTGGATATTCTCGTATTTAATCCATTTTTTATCGCCCGTAATGAATCGCTTCAAAAATGATTCTATTTCGTTACGTTTCAGCAGCGTTTTACTGGTGGTTATTCATTCAATTAAATTTCTTTGTGTAAATTCATGTGACAACCAAACATCGAGCTTTTTTGAATAGCTTGCTCGTTTTAGATGATTCCAAACTGTCATACGGTTGATGTTAAGTGCCTCTACTATCTCCAGACAGCTTTCGTGATCTCACTCCATCAGTTGCAAAATTTCGTTGGCTTTTTCAGTGACATGCTAAACAGTGTGAGGTGCATCTTTTACATCGAAAACTACTCCTGGGTCCTACGTTCACTTACAGCATTATCACTGTAAACTGCACAAATGTTTCGGCATGTTTTTGCAGCGTTTTTCCTTTTTTATAGTAAAACAGCATCACATAGCGTATTTCTTCAGATATTTCACTCATGTTCAAATCAGTATAACTTTTAACACGAAAAACGAACTACACAGCTGTCTTCACAAAAAATGTAGCCTGACATGTCACCTTTCGAACACTTGTTTGTTTTACACAATCATATTAGTGTTTCCAGATAAATGGAAACCAATATGACGCAATAAAAACCCCTTAGTTCTTCCAGTTTTGTGACTTAAGTCATAATTCATAAGGTTTGGGTTGTTGAGCCTGTGTATTTCCAAATTGCTTTCTGATGAGGATGGTTCAGCTGGGATCAAGGTGCGGGTTCTAGGTCTGCTAAGGATATCTCGCTAGGCCACAACATCGAGCTTTTCATCCGGCTAAATCTCTCATAATCCACCTATGGCTCGATCTTTATATCAAGATCGAGAGGTACAATATTTGATCAGCACAAGCGATAAGTTTGACGTGGCCTTGGTGCAAGTCATCGCCGCTTGTAATGGGATGCTCGAAGTTTTCCCACATGATGGTCAAAAAGTTTCCCGAAAGATTCAACTTGACAAACTGCCACCGTTCAGATGTTATCGATCCGTCGGTGTCGTGTTTGTCGATTACGGCGCTCATTATTGCATCTCGTAAAAGTTCCCTAAAAGACGTCAGACTTGTACTGTTAGAAGGCCTAGGAGTTTTAGTATTGTTGGTTTTGAGCCTTTTAATAACCAGCACGATTTTCTCCAACATTCACTGGAGCTTCGATGAGTACTTTAACGTTTTGGGAGCAGTAGGCAATGCGTCTTTTAAGATGTTGTTAACCCGTTCAATCTCTCAACTTGCGGAATGGATTCGAAGGTTTTAATAATGCGTAAAGCATTTCGGCGTATTATATAGAGCGCCTTAAATGGATCTTGCCGACGCTGAACTGAGCCCCTGTTTCCTCCTTTCAGTAAGGAATTTTAGAAAATTTAGCAGTAGCAAGGCCGTGGCGTGCAACAAACTTGCTGCTGCTAGCGGTTGAAGAAATATTAGGACCATGGCTTACCACTCCTTGAAAATATGGTTTTAGGCTAAGTTAGTTTGCTTTTGGAGGACGGTGCACCATGGCCTGCCATAGTTTTAACTCCGATCGACAATGCAGGAGCCTTGCCGGTAGTCAGTGCAATCAACGTTCTACCGCTCTGTATTAAAGAAGTATCGGCCTCGGGTTATGTTATTTTTTTTTTGTGAGATCTTATCCATAATATTAGATCCCACGAGTAGCGAAGAAAGTATGGCCCATTTGTACAGAGGTTCGCTGTATACAGAGAAGGCTAGCTAATCTGGAGTTATTTTTGGAGATGCTGGGCCCTTAGCCAAACTGATCCTCGGCACGGGTCGTATGACACCTTAATCTAGCTTAGGAGAAAAAGGAGTGGTTGAGAACTTGGTGAACCGGAAGAGGGTTAGGGACTCATCTGGAGAATTTCCCCAGACTCATTGAACTTACTCAGCCTTTACAACTCAACAAGTTCGATGCTCAGGTGGTTCGATAATCCAGCTATTGATTATGAAAATTTCTTTGTGATCGCACATAGTCACATACAAACTATCTCTAGATGAAGATATCGCGAAGTGGAGTTTATTTGTGACTATGTCCACAGGACAAAGTTGTTCAGGGAATGTATAGGACAAATGAAATCATTGATCTGCAAATTAAGCAATTTTTACCTTCGAATTGATATGGAGAACTGACGATTTGATAATTCAAGTTTTACTAAATTTTGTGGCGAGCTAGGAGAGAGAATTATCATCGCTATGGACGAATTCCAACTGATATTCAACTCATCATTATAAATCAGTGAGAACTGATTAGATTAACATTGTGCTTCCACATCTGCCACTACATATAATGGACATTTAATCCAACTTGTTAAATAATGCACTGAGTAGTGTTCATTATCCAGCGCATTTGAACAACGCAGTGTTGCATAAAACAAATAACTACATATGCAATTCGGTAAATTTTCATTTAATAAGTCTACTTAGGTAGTCCTACTCGTATTTGAAGAGGACATAAATAGATGCTTGCTTAGGTACTATTCGATTTCAACTTGAATCATGATAACTGACTGAATTGGATTATGTTACCCAATAGAAAAAACCCAAGACACAATGAACGAGTTCCTGATTAATTAAGAGAAATTTTTTGACACCATATGGATAGAAAATTTTCTAAAACCTTAATAGGCTGGGCTTTAGAAAACCACTAATGTGCTTTTTAATCCACGCACATCGTTTCTCACGTAAATCCCTCATAAATTAATTAACCAAATGTATAACGTTAAAAACAACTCCGAACCACACACATTATTTCAATATCCTTAAAAGGGAAAAATTGGATTTTCCGGAATCTACATACGTCTACTTAACGTCGGAAAGAAAATCTTTAACTGTTCAAAACTTTTCCCAAATTGTGTCATTATCTTGTTTGTTCACTCTTATATAGCTTCTGGCACTTTTACAATCTTTTTGGGTGATATCCAGTGAGAAAACTTACAAACAACTTGAAAATTTAATTTATGTAAGCCTTCCTTTCTTAGACATGTTGGTGTTGACGACGCAGCGTGAAAAATCAATTTTCACTCCTTTTAATTTAATTGTTCCAATTTTTACTGGTGGTGTTCCTACCTACCTTCACAACCGACCTTGACCTTTTTTTACTTTCATCATAGCATGAGAATATTGAACGTGGTAATTATTGGGTATGTAATTTAATTCGTGCGGTTTTTTTTCCAAAATTTAAACGTTTATTTAAAAAAAACATGTACAAAAGTATTATTCAAAGTATTGCCCATCTGAAGCTGTGACTTTTTCCCATCTTTCTCGCAATTTGTTGATCCCATCCCAAAAGGACTGCGCCGGCTTGGCAGCCAAGAATGAATCAAGCCAATTTTTGATATTCTGCTCTGATGTGAACCGTATTTCAGTGAGAGCGTTTTGCATCGACCGGAACAAATGGTAGTCAGAAGGGGCAAGGTCTGAGCTATAAAGCGGGTGGGGTAAGACTTCCCATCCACTGTTTTCCAAACGTGGGGCCGAGCGTTGTCATGATGGAAAATTATTGCCTCGTGTCTGGTCGCATATTCCGGGCGTTTTTCGGCTACTGCTATCTTCAAACGGACTAATTGTGTTCGGTAGCATTGTGGCTTCACCCGGTTTTAGCAGCTCATAATACAGCACACCCATCTGATCGCACCAAATACAGAGCATTACCTTCGCACCATGGATATTCGGCTTTGCCGTTGATTTGGCTGGTTGGCCGGGTTTCGTAATCTCTCGGCTTGAGTTCATTTGGAACCCAATTTCCTTGCTTTTGAATATATCCAGCTGCTTTAAAACGTTTTGAAATTGCTGCTTGAGTGACACTCAAAGATTCTGCGAGGTCTTCTTGTATTTAGCAACAATCTTCATAGAGTATGCTTCTAGTTCTTCATCTTCAAACTTTTTTGGCTGCCTAGGACGTTCATCGTCTTCCAAGCCAAAATCACCACTTTTAAATCGTGCAAACCACTTTTGGCACGTTCGCTCAGCTAGCGCATGTTCACCATAAACTGCCACCAAAATACGATGACTTTCATCAGCAGTTTTCTTCATATTAAAGTAATGAAGAAGAACTTGAACAGTTGTCAGAAAAAACATTTGAGTAAGATATACAAATAAAAGGTGGTGAAAATGATATCATGTAAATGTTGGCCACGACTACGTCTGAAGTGGTCCATTCAGAAGGTCCATTTTGGGGTAACTCGTTCGAGCATAGCGAGTGGTATCTCGCAGATAACACTGGTAATGTTGGGTTCCAAAGTGTCAATCGTAGCTGGCTTATTCCTGAAGACCTGAGACTTTACATATCTCCAGAGTAAATAGTCCAAAGGTGTGATGTCGGTCGATCTAGGCGGCCAATTAACCGTAGCAAAATGTGAAATTCCCATAAGTGCTCACCGAAATGATTTCCCAACAAGTCCATTGTTTGACGCGCTATATGTAATGGTAGCTCTTGGTACTCTTCGGGTTGCTCATCAGCTCAAATACGGCAATTTTGTTTATTAACGTGTCCATTGAGCCAGAAATGGGCTTCATCACTGAACAAAATTTCACGATAAAACACCTTATTTTCATTAAGTTTTTCCAGAGTCCATTCACTGAAAATATGACGCAAATTCAAGTCGTCTGGCTTCAATTCTTAAACAAGTTCAATTTCACACTCTTTTGGGCCGAGATCCTCACGTAAAATACGCCAAGCCAAACTGCTTTGTCAGTTTTGTTCAGTATCGTTTGGCAAGTCATCATGAAAAGGTTCGCATCACAATAGTGTCTCCAAATTATTTTGTCGTAGTACGAAAATCAATTTTCTGTGATAAATGTTTTTCATGCGATTCGACGAACTTAGGGTGCGCATAATCGACCTACTGAAACCATTAGTGCCAATACCATTCGCTAATTTGAGTCGTAGTTTACATTAGTAGATAATACTCGACCGGTTAGACCACATCCAGCACGTAGTAAATCGATTCGTCGTCGTTCTAAGCAGCTTGGCTTGGCGTATTCGACAACTTGAAGTATTTTATGTGAGGATCTGGGCCTAAAAGCGTACAAAATTTAACTTGTGCAAGAATTGAAGCCAGGCGACTTGAATTTGCGTCATATTTTCAGTGAATGGATTCTAGAAAAACTTAATGAAAATCCGGTGTTATATCGTGAAATTTTGTTCAGTGATGAAGCCCATTTCTGGCTCAATGGACACGTTAATAAACAAAATTGCCGTATTTGGGCTGATGAGCAACTCAAAGAGTTTCAACAGCTTTCATTACGATGGCGGCTACCATTACCCGACAGTACAAAGAAAAGACAAAAATTTTGAAAAAAAATTTATTTATTTTTCAACATAATCGCCTCTCAGTTCCACATATACACTTTTCCCAGCAATGTTCAAAAAGTTCGATATCCTTTTTATAATAAGAAATAAGAACTGTCTTGCTCCTCAAAATAGCCATTAACTGCCGACATCACTTCCTCATCGTTGGAAAATCTTTGAGTTTTCAAGTTTGGGAACAGAAAATAATCAGAGGCGGCTAAATCTGGCGAATAGGGTGCATGATGTAGGAATTCATACTTTAATTCAATTATTTTGGCAATTGCAATATTGTTTGATTTCTTCGTTCAAACGTTGCAATAAGCTCCCATAATACTAGCCGTTGATAGTTTTTCCTTTTTCAAAATAGTCAATGAAAATTATCCCACGCACATCCAAAAAAAACGACGCCATGACCTTGCCTGCAGACGAAACGGTCTTCGCCTTCTTTTGAGCCGGCTCTCTCTTTTGAGTCCTTTGTGTTGATTGTTCTTTTGTCTCTGGTGTAAAGTAATGTACCCATGTTTCATCGTTTGTTATGAAACGGCCTAAAAATTCTGGTTTGTTGCTGTGAAACTTCGCTAAACACCCAATTGAAACATCTTCACGACACTGTTTTTGCTCGAGTGTGAGCAAACGCGGCACAAATCTTGCATTTAGCTTTCTCATGTCCAAAAAGTGCGATGTACCGCACTTTTTGAAATGCCTATAATGTCTGCTAGCTCGCGCACTTTCCTTGCGAATTTCCTTTAGACCGTTCTTTGGAGAATAGAACAAACAATTTTAGAGCAGAAATTCTTCTTAAGTTAGAGTATCAGCCAATATTAAATTAGCCTTGCCTATTTTCATTGTGTCAATGCCAAATAAAGGTATTTGTATTTGCAGAGATACAAAAGGAACTATAAACCCATTTGAAAGCATCCACTTTCAAAAACGGAAAAATTTTTTTCAAGTCTAGCAAATTGTAAGTTGTTTTGCAGACAAGTCAATTGTCTCGTCAGCCTGAGGAATACGTCACAATTATTACGCACAAAGGATTTTTCAGTATATGAAATTGCCTTTTGGTGTATCTAGTGTGCCATCCATTTTTCAGTCAGTTATGGAGCAAATTTTGTTAAACACGGAAAGGTATCTTGTTATCTTGACGATATTCTTATTGGAGGTCAAGATTACCAACGTTCTAAGAAAACGTAAGAAAACGCTTTTCGAAGTTTTAACAAAACTAAATTAATTCAACATAAAGATTAATTTAGATAAATGCAAATTCTTTCCAAAAATTATTAATATTATTATTATATCCTTCCAAATTATATCGAACGTCAATCATATTTGAGATCTGTGAACAAGACAGCTGCAGTGTACAAACAGACAAGCAATGAAGCGCTATAGTTCGTAAGAACGTGGACTAATTGTGTCGATCGGTCCGTAGTGTTAGCGCAGTGTGGATTTCCTAATCGTGTCGCGCCAACTGGGCAAACATTCCGGCATTTAGCTACTCGACTCGAACAGAATGGAACTATAGGAGACCATGCAAGGCGTGGCCGCTATCGGACATCGGTCATTCGGCCGATAATATCGCGGCTGAGGCTGCCGATGTCGCTGGCAACAAAGAAACATCAAGCAGATGACAAGCCAAGCAATTGGGTATCACCAGATTGATCCTACAGTGAATTTTAGTGAAAGACTTGAGCATGTTCCAGTACAAAGTGCAAAAAGTGCATCAGTTAATGCCTCCTAACCGTCAGTCGCGTGTGAATTACTGTAAAGCCATTCTCAATCTCGACAACGAAGGGGACGATTTTTTGTCAAAAATCATCATGAGCGACGAGGCGCATTTCAACTTAAGCGGTTATGTCAATAAGCAAAATCAATCAAGTGATTGGGCCGTAAATTTTTGAGGACGCCATCGGTAATACGGTCACTGTTACTGGCGAACGCTACAGGGTCATGATAAACGACTTCTTTCTGCCGAAATTTGATGAATTGGATCAGCTTGGTGAACACGTAGTTTCAATAAGACACTGCAACCGCACACAGTACGAGCCATAATAAATCGCCATTGTGGTGGAGAAGTGATCCAAGACTTCTTTCGTTGGGGCTACTTGAAGTCGCGGGTTTATGCCAACAAGCCTCAGACATAAGCTATAGGCGCCATAGCCCTTAAGGAGAATATTCAACAGGAATGCGAACAGTTGTCACAGGACATATTGGGGAAAGTCATTGAAAATGCGATAAAATGGGCACAAATGTGTATCAGACAATCAGACAATCGGCACGCAAGAATGGTTTCTATGTTTCGGTATGCCAACAAACGGAACAAAGAGCGCACTAGTCGCTTGAAGCGCCGGTTGAAATGCAAGGCGAGCCACCGAGACGAGAAAACGAAGCATGCCATGAGAAAAACAGTGACAGAGCTGCAGACAAGGGAGTAGCTAAATGTGTGGGAACGAAGGATAGCGGACAAATGATCGACAAAGGTGTCGAAAACGATGGCAGACTAATGATCGGCAGCACAGTATGTTCAAATGATAATGCGATTGCACAAAAAAGTGTTGCGGCAAGAACAGATTTGTATTAGTCCAACCCTAAGCGATACGGCATGTTGAAAGAGATGCTGCCCGAATACGATGGTTGGCCTAAGTAAAAAGTATTAAGGATGTGCATAAAGTGGATGACCACGTGCTCCGACCTCTTATGATATGCAGAATGAAAGGCAAGGTGCTTCTTTTGCGACACTCCAAGTCGAACTTCCTATCTTTCCTATTGACCAGAATGTACAACAAATGATCGACGAGATGCAGAAGTTGCTTGGAACAAATAAACGTAAGATGCAGATGTGACGAAAGTTTGAAAATAGGAGGTGGAAGATGAACGAGAGCCTTGCGGAGTATTTTAATTAAAAACTCATATTGTCAAAGAGGTTGGGCTTGGAAAAGGAAGAATTCTTGGAGTACGCAATATAGGGGATAGCTGACGAAATTCTGAGGCCCCAAGCACACATCCAATGCTTCACCACCAAGAGTCAGCTGTTGCAAGCATTTTCGAAAGTCCAGCTAAAGGAACAGCAGGAATTTCATTTGGACATTGAGCCGCAGAACGCAGGAAACCGAAGCGAGAAAACTGAGCTTGCTACGCTTACGGTTCGATGGGTCACATAGCTGCTGTCTCTTTTTCTAGACAGGAAGAAGGCGCTCCAGCTGGTGCTGAAGAATTATGTATGGTATTTAGATTTTTATGTTCAATGATACTAGTAGTTAAAGTCTTGTATCTAGGTTGCCTCATAGACTCTGGAAGTCCGGTTGTTGTGGGTTGGCACTCAAACTAATCTATCTTTCTTAATACATCACCATCATGTTAAGTTTTCTGCCTGCGAAGAGTTTTCTCTTGCGCGACCCCATCGTCAACTTCTGAAGCTGATGGTTGACTATGTAATAAATATATAAAATGTTACAGTGAATCGAAAATTCATGCGAAGACGGTTCAGGTTTAATAATTAAGGTTATGCAATTCCAACTCTCTATGTGTGTTCCCAATGGTTAGCGTGATAAACAGAGGTTTGCATATAACAATGTTGGATCCTACTAAATCAGGCGGAACACACAAAACTCTTTTCAATCTCTACATCCAACATTCTTGGCATTAGCAATTAGAAGCCAAGTGTTGCGAAGCAACATGGACCATCTTCCCAAAGAACGTGCAAGTTCAAATCGCCGTCGAAATTGATCGAGTTCCGTAATCCACAAAAGCGCAACTTCCGTTGGCAAAAGGAGAAATTTGGTATTGATTGCAATTTTGCCGACGAGAATCCCACAGCTCTAAAAGCCCACACTCCGGAGCAAATTTGAGCTTGAAAAAAAAAAAAACAGCAGCACAGCAAAATTGCATTCATAAAAAATGCTATTTTTTGGTAATTGGCTTCACCAACTGATCTACATGTGAGGCAGTGGAAATCGATGCGAATGTATTGGAGAAAGATGAGTCCAAAAGAAGGAAGCAAGACTCAGCTGTATTTTCAATTAGAAGAGCGGGTACTCTAGGTTCAATGACCAGGTAATTGGAGACAACCGCAAACAGCTGTTTGAAGGAAGGTTTCGTTTGGGCAAATGAAACGAATGTTGGTAATTTTAATTAATTAATTCCCAAAATTCTCACCCACTTGAACAGTTGGAATAAAATCATAGCGTCGTCTGAAATAAATTTCAAAGTGTTTTACTTTTTTTATTGCATATTGCGAACCTAAAATAAATTAGAACATATCAGCTGCAAAGAAAAGGCAGAGTTTTTTTTTTTTTTTTTGTTAATTTGCTAAGTGTCCTAGCGCACATAATTGTCCTTCGAGCCGTATCCTTTATATCCTTTAAAGTTTAAGTGAATGTGTAAAGGTAATTAAGACAATTTAAAAATACCGGCAAATCGTGCGTGAATTTCGAATACGAACAGTTAAAATCCTAAACGCGTCTCGTGCAGTGATCTGGAAGAAGCTGAGAAGAAGAATCTGGTGCAGCTAGGGAGCAACACTTTCAACAGGTGCGTGGCAATTTTTATAACATTCCTTTTATATAATTTACATTGCATATAATAAAAATTTCATATAATAAACATATCGTGTGTTGTGTGATCTATAGAAATCATAATGAGTAAGAGCAAAATAGGTAATCTAATAGACTCAATTCAGAATGTGTGCTTAGAAGTACGTGCCGAGTACGAGGCTTATTTAGAGTTAGGCGATCAACACAAATCCGTGCACATGTGTGAAGCTCGATTAAATTATATTGAAAAATCTTTTGATGAAACTCAAGCCATGCATCAAAAAATTGTCTTGGCCCCTCGGGAAAAAGCGAAGTTCAAGTCCATAGAGGCTTTGACTTTCCACCATTTTAAGGAATTGTACTACAAATACTCTTCCGAGTTGAAGGCACAATTACCGAATTCAAGCGTTCAAAATCAATCCCAACGTAGTTGGGTTCAAAGGCTTCTTCAATAAAATTACAACTTTCGACAGTAAAAATCCTTACATTTTCTGGCTCCTTTCAAATGTGGCCTGAATTTCGAAGCCTATTTGAAAGCTTTGTCAGTAAAAACTCGTCGATATCGGATGTGCAAAAGCTTCATTACTTGAAGGCTAATCTAAGTGGTGAAGCTGAACGTTTACTACGAAATACAGCGATCATAGAAGGTAATTTTGATTCGGCTTGGGCAACACTAGTTAAACGGTATCAAAACCTACGATTACTTAAAGACAACCAATTTAAGTTGCTTTTTGACCAGCCAAAACTATCGCAGGAATCAGCAGAAGATCTGAAGTTGATTCTAGATACTACCAACGAAGCGAAACATTCTTTAGAGAATCTTGGAGTTCCGGTATCCTTCTAGGAAGATGTTCTTATTTTCAACACTGTGCAAAAATTACCACTTGTCACTAGAATTCTATGGGAATCAAACATTGCAGCTTACGTAGATTATCCATCATTTAAAGTTCTTGAGGACTTCCTTCTTATGAGATCTAGAACATTAGATATCCTAGGAGAACCCTCATTTCCTACAACTCACGCTAAAGTGAAAAAACCTGTTGCAAATATCGTCCGTTCACATAATTCCACGATATCTAAATTTTCAATGTGTCAAGGTTCGCATTCAATCAGGAATTGTTTCAAGTTCAAGGCGTTGAGTCCGAAGAAACGACAGGACCTTGTTAAAAGGAACAATTTATGTAACAATTATTTATCCAATGCATATTCAACGCAAAATTGTACAAGCATGTTCACTTGCTTCGCATGCAAACAAAAGCACCATTCGTTGTTGCATCTCAATGAAGCATCGAATGCGATGCAGACAGGAGCCAGTCTGCTACCTGCTCAACAAAGCTTTGCTTCCGTTCAGACAACACAGTCAGAATCGGAGCATCCAACCTCCTCCACTGGCCAACCAGCGCTACTGCGAGCACTACTGGATCCTGGATCGGAGGCATCCTTCATTTCTGAGTCTCCGTAAAGAAGAAAACCACGTCAGTATATTAGGTGTTGGAGAAAGCTATACCGGCGTCTCTAATCACAAGGTAACACTGACGATATTCTCAAATGTCAATGAGCAATTCAGCTTACAGCTAAATGCGTTAGTTTAACTAAGCTTACATCTATTATCCCGACGCACAACATTCGCTGCGTCACTTGGAGCCGCCTTCAAAATATTCAGCTCGCCGATCCGACATTTAATAAGTCAGGCAAAATAGACGTTTTATTCGGCAGCGATGTATATTCATTAATTATTCAGGAAGGCATTGTGAAAGGCGATCCAGGCACCCCCATGACTCAAAAGACTGAACTTGGTTGGGTGCTCTCGGGTTGCATCTCTCCTAACAATAAAACGGCGATCACATCGCTTCACACAACAACCGAAGGTTCTGAACACGACCTTCAAAAGATTCTTCTTAAGTTCTGGGAACTTGAAGAGATAGCAAGGAAGAAAATGATATCGGCAGATGAAGAGAAGTGTGAACTACACTTTTGCCGAACACAGCAGCGACAAGATGATGGCAAATATATGGTACAACTTCCATTTAAGGAAGGAAAACGCCCTAGATTGAGCCTCTCCCATAAATCTGCTTTGGTTAGATATATGCAGTTGGAACGAAAATTCCGTCATTTGCTAATGAATATAAAAAGGTATTCAACGAATACAAGGAACTCGGACACATGATGGAGGTAGATCCTTCGTCGGTAAAAAAACGCTCATTATTTCATCCCCGACCACGCTGCCACAAAAGAATCAAGTTCTGTAACAAAACTGTGCATCGTTTTTGATGCATCTTGCAAAACGTCCGACGGCAAATCCTTAAAGGAGAAGTTAAAACGTACCAGCTCAATACCGTCACCTTTGGCACTGCTGCGGCACCATAGTTAGCGGTTCGGACACTACAACAATTGGCTGCAGATGAACGAGAAGACTATCCGCTGACGTCAAAGATTGCCATGGAAAATTTCTACGTGGACGATGTTATACACGGCGCAGACTCAGAAGATGAAGCAGTGAAGATGCAACATGAACTTAGTACTATGCTGAATCGAGGTGGTTTTCCATTACGAAAATGGGCCAGCAATAGCGAGAAGTTGTTATTAGGAATTCCAGATGCCGACAGAGAGGGATGAAGGGAACTCGATAAAAACAGTAGGTATTCAATGGCATCCAGGTAAGGATATGTTCTTAATCAAATGAAATATTCCAAACGCAAAGCGATCAACGAAAAGAACAATATTGTCTGACATTGCTAGCCTGTACGACCCAATGGGATGAATTTCTCCTTGCGTCATAGTCGCGAAAATCCTATTGCAGGATATTTGGAAACAGAGCGAGACGTGGGATGCCGAGCTCCCATCTACAATATGTTCAACGTAGCATAATTTGAAAATGGAACTTAACTCCGTTAGAAACAGAGAAATCCCTCGCTGGATATAAAAAACAATTGACTCTCAACTTTGATGCCTCCGAAAAGGCATACGCCACAGTGGAGTATTTAAGAGCCATCAATAGCAGTGCTACACAAACGACACTCTTTCTGTCTAAAACTAGAGTCGCACCACTCAAAAACAAATCGTTGGCATGCCTTGAGTTATGCGGAGCTTTGTTGCTCGCTCAATTACTAGTGCACACCATAAAAACTATGGGTCTCCAAAATGCCAAACTTTTTGCGTGGTGTGATTCAGTAATCACACTGACATGGTGGATTAAATCGACACCATACATACGCACCACATTTATCGCAAAATGAGTGGCAGAAATCCAAGAGCTCACAGATCCCAACTTCTGGAGCCATATTCATTCTAAAGATAATCCAGCAGACATTGCATCACGGAGGCTCTCTGTAAAAGAACTTCTAACCAGCCAAAAATGGTGGCATGGTTCTGATTTTTTGCAATTTTTCGACGACAAACGGCATGCATCATATACAAGTCAAACAACTGACCTGGAAATGAAGACCTCAAAGGTTGCAAAGGTAAGAAATGAGCTAATTGCATCTGGGTACCCCATACAAACTATTTTTCAGCTCTGCTCTCATTCCACCGCGTTTTCACATAACGAACTTATTGCTAGATTACTACTTTACAGCGTTTACTTCGATCTACAGCGTACTGCATTCGCTTCATCAACAATGCTCGAAAAACCTCCAAGCGTGCATTTGTCCGGACCGCTTTCATTCGACGAAATCTCATCAGCTCGAACACGATTGATCACCATCATTCAGAAGGAAGTCTTTCCCGAAGAGATGTCCAAAATATGCAGCAGCGAAAATGTGCACGGGGGAAGCAAATTGGCAAGGCTTTTGCCATTCATTGATCAAATAGGAATATTACGGGTTGGAGGCCGACTAGGCAATGCTGACTTACAATATGCACAACGCCATCCAATTATTTTGCCCTCACAAAATATCCTCACTAAGCTTATAGTTCATGATGCTTATGTCAAAACGCTTCATGGCGGTCAATAGCTTATGATGGCATCACTACGAGCCGAGTATTGGATATTGCATGTAAAGCATTGTATGCATTAAATGTTTCAGATTTAAAGCAACTGTCATGCAACAAAAAATTGGTGATTTGCTTGCACCTAGAGTCAATCAGGCTCGTTCGTTTGAAACTTGTGGTGTGGATTATGCAGCCCCGGAACAACTCATGGAAAGGTCGTTGCAGCAAGTTCACCAAGGCGTACATCGCAATATTTGTTTGTTTCTCCACAAAAGCGGTTCATTTAGAGCTTGTGAGCGATTTTACCACCTCAGCTTTTCTCGCAGCATTCAAACGTTTCACTGCGCGTCGTGGGATATGCAGAAACATTTACAGTGATTGTGGAACCAACTTCCAAGGAGCAGCAAGAAACCTCGACACGGAAAGGCTACAAACGTCGAAGCAATGCCCTAAAAAAATAGTTACGCAACTGCAACAAAATGACACTTCCTGGCATTTTAACCCTCCGGCTGCCCCGCACTTTGGCGGGCTGTGGGAAGCAGGTGTGAAGTTCATGAAATTTCACTTAAAGCGAATCATCGGTCACTACAGCCTTACATTTGAGGAATATGCAACGGTCTTAACACAAATCGGGGCTTGTCTTAATTCGCGACCCCTCTACCCTTTAAGCGAAGATCCTGAGGATTTGTCTTTCCTGACACCAGGACACTTTCTCATAGGCACCTCTTTACATACAGCACCGGAAAAGGACCTAGCAAACACCCCGACAAATCACATAGATCGTTGGCATCTTTTTTGTTAATTTGCTAAGTGTCCTAGCGCACACCAAGCAAATCCTATTTTTAGTGAAGGGTGTCTATGAAGTAAAATTTGTTGGTCAAATTCTAAAAAGTTAACAACCGGTCTTCCCGTACAGTTATTTACTCATTTAATTCTGTGAAAGTATCGGATCCTTAACAAAATTTTGTTTATTTTTCCCGTCTTTTTCCTTCATTTTAGTAAAGTTAATCTGTTAAATATCCCACGTATTTGAATTTACTCATGAGCTCATCTTTCTGGCAGTGAGTTAGTGTATGTAATCTTCCTCGCCCACATTTCTGCTATAGATTCTCATTAATGTGCCTCCGTAATTTCTTAAAGGCTCCTTTATTAGCTGTGCCACAGTCATCGCAAGACTGTGGTATTCAAAGGTGGGCACTATAACGATGGTCAGCATGTCCTCCTAATCGGCCCGGTAATTAGCAATCAAACTAATGAAGAAGGTTGGCTATGTAAATATATACTCGTACACATATATGTATGTGTGCGGGTGGCGGAATAGAAGTGGTAAAATGAAAACGTCCCAACTGTAAATTCTAACCGTCATTGAGTTTGAAATGAAACTGTGTGTGCCGGTAATAAGGCGGCTATTGTTCACCGTTTCCACAGATAAAATACACCGAAGAGGGGGACCGTATCCGTAGCACATAAATCTCAAATCTACATTTAGACGCAACTTGAACGGACGAACGTACGTACCATAGGGTGTGGGCTGCTACCGCGTTGTCGGTGATCGCCCAGTGCAGTTAATTAATTACTGATAAAGGACGTCCGCTTGGGAATTGAATTTAATGAATTGCTCATTTACAGGTGGCAGCTAGGTAGGGTAACATACTGGAGGTAGGACATACTGGAAAGTTTCATTCTATTTTAAATGATTTTAGTAATTATAAAAGATTTCTCATTCTCTGTACACTCTTACGAATATAAGGGTTGATCGTGGCTTTTTAGAAGAGGTCATGAGATGAAAGGATGTCCTTACATTTATATGAAAGATGCAAAAGCGAGTAGAAGAAAATGTCAAAGAAGACAAATTCAGTTTGAAATGTCTACGAGTATCTGGCAAGATTGTTTTAACTTTTGCAGAACTGTTCATTGAATGTGGTTGTGCTTGGAGTTCTATTTAGTCTAATTTGGAGCAACCAATGTGGATTAAAATACAAAATTTCGCTATTGTTTCTGGTTATATCAGACGTTTCATCTTTAAGTACAAATTAAGTTTAGCCTGGTAAGGACTATCTTAGGAACAAAAATGAAGAAAAAAATATTGAATTCTGTCTTCTCATAAGCACCGTCTTTCTTGACTAGCTAATTGAATTAGTGTTATCTATGGATTTACACTCAGAATCCTTAAGGAATCAGGTGTTGGTGTTGGTATCCTTGCAGAGCTCGGTATGATCATATAGTGAGAATACAAGCTAGTAAGTTAAAGGGTGACCAGATAAGAACCAGATATCTGACAACAACAACGTTGTTAGATATAAAATTAGATTTAGCTTTATTTTAAAGCTTCGATCACTCAAATGGTCGCTTCAGCTTCGCTGACAGTGCTTCAAGCTGTCAGTCCAATTTTTGATGACTTGGTCCAATATGTGCGGCGTTATTCCGGCAATAGCGTGTCGAATTTTGGCCTCGAGCTCGTCCAAAGTGGTTGGCTTGTTAGCGTAGTCAAAGGAATTGACATAACCTCAGAGAAAATAATCGAGCGGTGTCAAGTCAGTGTCAATTAACGGTCGCCGTGAGATGATCCAGTCCCCAAATTTCTAATTGACGACTTCGAGCGTTGCGTCAGTTGTTTGGCATGAAGCGCCATCTTGTTATGCTCTGACTGAAGAAAGTCGGTTAACATCGCTTTATACCTGAGACTATTGACGGTAACGTTTTCGAAAGAAATAAGGACCGATGATGCCGCCATGCCATAAACCGCACCAAAAAGTTAATTGTGGATTGTGCTCGCTCCAATAATGGCAATTTTGCTTGTTGACATAGCCGCTGAGATATAATTTTTGTCCAAAATCCGGAACTCCAGCCAACGTTTTCAGTGCCCAATTAACGAATTCACGGCATTGTCTACAATCGTCCGGTTTCAATTCTTGTGTCAGCATGATCTTATACGGATGTAGGCCCAAATTCAATAGCAAAATAAGCCGGTTAGGAACTAGGCATCTCTGGCAATGCCTAATTTAGATGATCGGCGCCCAGTCAACGTTTCTGACTCTTCTTCGATGTTGGTGGCTATGGGGGCTATGTTTTCTTCGCTTCGCACCAGTCTCTATCTGGTTGCTGGCTTAAGATCCAAAAAGTGTACTCACACCTGCACACTGAAGCCATGATGACGACCGACCTCACGACGAAATGCACGTTTCGTTTTGACAACTGAGCCGGAACTTCGATAATATATTAAAAAAATATTAAAAAAATAATTTCCGTACGTTCGGCAAGCGTAAAACGATGTCAGTGACATGGCGAACATTATTGAATATTTTGACAGCCAGATGTCATTGGTAACTTTGACAGCTTCTAAAACAGAGCTATTATTGCTATTTGGTCAATAGTAAAGTAAGAATATAATGTTTATGCAAGCGTGGTTAAGTGTTTCTTTTTTTCTTTTAGTTTTTCTACTCTATCGAGAGTGACAAGGCAATAACTAACCGTCTATCACAAAACGAAATCTTTACTTCTTGTCAGGAGACAATTATTCAGTTCAATTCATGCAATCGCGCATTCCCATCCCCATAGAAAATTTTACAGTCACCAAGGGAGAACCTTATTTCTTCTTATGGATGCATAAGAATGATCCTTACGCTGCGACTATTCAGTAAATGTTTCTCTTCTTTAGAGAATCTACAGACTGACCTGAGATATAACCAATGCCATTAAGAATCGGTTACTTCTCAACGGCGCCGCCTTATGTTGACGAACGCGGTCTCTCCACGAAATCTCCCTAACTATCCTTATTCTAACTTACAACTAAGAGGTATGTGTTACCTTAGTAACTTACCGACCTAGGAAAGCGAGCCCACCCTCTCCCCTTCTAGAAGCCACCAGAATTCGTTGTACTGTTTCTCTGCATCGGTCCGATCTCAGAAGCTCCTGAGCATTGGCAACATACCCACCGTAGATGAGCCGCTTGTCCTTCGCACCCCGGTGGCGGTGGTATATTACCGGGGTACCAATTCTGCTTTGCATTAACCCTTTAGCATCAATATAGAGAAATGCCTCTGGCGGGACAGAGCCCGATAGAAGCGTGTTCTCGTGGTAAATTTCATTGGGGTAATAAGCTCCAAAGATCAGACTATTATCGTTAGTCATTGCTCGTGCAACGTGTCTTCGGATCACCTTAATCAGGAAATTGTCAATCCTATTCAGATTAGCCCCATCGTAAAGGACTTTGTTGGGATAATATTTTTTTTACTCAGATTCTGGTGTTCTGTACAAGCCAAGACAGGTCCTAAGACACTGCCTTTCAAACACCCGAATCCTTTCCATCTGATACGGCGCTACTTTGAACCACACGGGACAATCATACGCGATGACTGGCCTGATTAGGGCCACGTAGCATATGACCTTCACCCTGGAGACAAGTTGACTGATGTGAAATAGCATTCTTGTCAGAGCTAAAGCCTTCTTGGCCCCAGCAAGACAAGCATCTATGTGTTTGTCAAAATACAAATACTTATCAAGCAAGATACCAAGGTATCACTTCGCTTCTCACCGCTAATGGCAGTCCGTGCTGTCCAATGTTTCCGACTTTTGAAAATTGATTTTAAATTTCCGATCGTCGCAATACGCCTTAATATGCAAAATGGTATTAATGACTTCGAGTTTTGGACCTGATCTGTACGTTACGAAAATGTCTGCGTACGCTATGGAATGATTGAGGGAACCTACTAGATTACTTGTGTAAATGTTAAACAGTATCGGAGAAATCACAGCCCGCTGTTGTAAGCCGTTTTTAATGTCAAAGGTCTTGCTCGAAATAACATTGTTACATTTAACAACGAACTTCCTTCCGCATGTCGTAAATCATATACAGCAGGAGTTTCGGCATTCCCATCCTGGTCAACTTATAGAAAAGCCCCTCTAGCCATACGGTGTCCAAGGCCTTCTTAAAGTCAACGAGGCAGGTACCCGTACACTGGTTCCTGCCTTTATTCCATTGTATGTCGGAGACTAGCTTTGAAGCAGCATGAATAGTGTCATGCCTCACCCTAAAACCAAACTGATTTTCCGGAATTATATTATTTTCCTAAACCCACTTTAACAGTGCTCTGTTAACCACTTTCTCGAATATCTTGCTAATATTCGGAAGCAAACTAATTGACCGAAGATTAGCAGGGATAGCTCTAACTTTATCCCTTTTCGGGATTGGGTGTACCACAGCTGTTTTCCAATGTGTCGGATAATATGCTTTACTCAGTGTATTGTTGAACAGCGTATTAAATATATCCACTGCTTCCAAGGGCAGGTGTCTTAATACGACGTTTAGAATACCGTCTACTCCCGACGACATTTTGTTTTTCAGAGACTCAAAGATGCGCAGGAGGTTATCTTGTGGCACGAACAAATGCGAGGACGCTCGTTCATCGGTCATAATGACGTTTGCTGCGTTTTTTTCACTAAATACGGTGAAACCGCGATCCGTCGCCAATTTTGATGTTCGTTGCGCAGATAATAGTGACTTACGTAGGCCCTATTGTCAATGTCGTGATTACAGTGAACTCGATTGTTTACTGTATACACGGCTTCAAAAAAAGCTCCCAGTAAATCCACTTTCTCCTGTGGGTTTTCAACCACGAAAAGACCGTCGCCTGAGTCGGCACTCTCTGGACTTATGCCAACGCTCAGTAGTGTCTGTCTGTTTTCACAAACAACAGTATAAGTCTACTTTTCACTTAGCTAGGTGTAACAGACAGCTAGAATTATTCAGTGGTGAGGAGACATCAGTCAAGTAACCAAATCCGTACACAGAGTTAAATTCAAGTGGTATGGAGACAATGCACTCTTCTGTAGGCTTTGTTCATATACAGATGGTAATGACCTTACCGTATTGATTAATGAAATTTCAGTGTTCAGCGTTTAGTAAACATGCTGTGAGCTAGGACCAAAACCGGTAAATTTAACTTGACGTTAAAATTATGGCACAGAGCGGACCTTTGGGCTCCTTCCCTACAATTACCCTCATCTTTCGTTGATAAGTTTGTAGGATTTAATATGAACCGATCATGAAAAATATACATCGCTTTCTTTTAACGCAGGTAATTTAAGGCACAAAATGGTTTAATGGAGTCATTACAAGTAATTTCACAAAACCCAGATATGTTTACAGGCCGTTACCTGCATATTCTACATCCTGAGCTCTGCTTAGGGAAAATATATGGTTAAACCGGAGGTCTTAATCTTACTTATTTTACTAAGAGCTAGCCGCAGTGCTGCAATAGTGGTGGCTGTAGATTAAGTGATAGTGTATTGGCTTCTTCTTGGGCCGGCTTAGCGTTCAGATCCCAACCCCGATCAAATTTTTTTAACCACCATCCAAGGAATGCGATGGGATGGGCTGAATAAAAAGATGTTAAAAGATTGCGACATCTACTACTGTGATTGTTCTCGACGGCAAAAGCAGCGCCTATTTGGATGCGCATTCGTTGTTAAAGGCAAACATAGACAAGAAGTCTTCAATTTCTGTCATGTTAACGAGCCCCTCATAATAATCCGCATTAAAGCTACAATAAATTTTCCAAAATAAGCCTTATATGCTGGCAGGCTCCCACAGAAGAGAAATACTACGACACCAAATATAACTTTTACGAGCTTTTGGAAAGGACTAACAACCAGTGCTCTAACTATGGCAACAAAATTGTCCGCCGCCACTTTAATTCAAAACTAGGAATAAAGGGAATCTTTGTTAGTACTGTCGGAAAGTATAGCCTGCACGATACCACCCATGATAACGGATTTAGGATAAACGGGTTTGCGGCATATCGAAACATTGTCGTGGGTAGCAGGCGGTTCCCACATCTTCCCGATCAATTAAACGTCAACCAGACTGATCACATTGCGATCGACGCAAGACACTCTCTTAGTATTATGGATGCCCGAACGTTAGAAGGAGCCGACATCGATTTGGACCACTTCCTTATTGTATCCAAGGTACGGTTATGGATATTCCAAAAATTGCAAAGGCAAGCCAATGCTGTTAGGGAGGAGATCGATTTTGGATGGCTGTAATCGCAAGATATCGCCAAATCCTTTTCCGATTGAATCTCCCTCCTTAGGCAACCTGAACGACGTAGATCAACAATTTCGTCGTCAACCCGACCTAAATAACGTCAAGATAGCCATATTTAAACTTTAGTCCAACTAAGCTGCTGCAACGACCGGCCTAAGTGCTGATCTCTTCAAAGCGATAGGCGATGATTTGGTAAGGAGCACACATCAACTGATTTGTAAAATATGATCGGACGAAAGTACGCTCGGTGAATAGAATCTCAGCATTGTCTGTCCGATCCTCACAACAGAAGCCCCGCTGATCTGCCCAAATTACATAGGCATCAATTTGTTTAACATTACCTAAAAGATCCTGTCTACCGTAGTGTGTGAAGCCGTTCGTCAATCAACTGATTGGTCCATACCAATGTGGCATTGGAACAGGAAAATCCATCATCATTTAAATATTCATACTACGGCCGGTCTTGGAAAAACCTCATGAAATCCAAATCGATAGACACCACCTATTCATTGATTTTACGACCGCGTACGATAGCATCTATAAAGATGAGTTAAACAGAGCAATGTCTAGTTTTGGCATTGGATGACGATTTAGAATGCAAGCTGTTCCATTCGAAAAAGGATTTAGACAAGGCAGTGCACTTTCATCTTTAACATCATTCTTCAAAGAATAGTGCAAGAACCAAGCGCCAACACAGGAGGCACTGTCTATCAAAAGTCTATCTAATTACTTGTATTTGCCGATGATATTGACAAATCCAAAAAAAGCACTGTGACTGTGGCTCATTCGCGAGCGTTAAGACGGAAATGGCGAGGATAGATTTAACGGTCAATAAGAGCAATACCAAGCAGGTGTTGTTAACTAGAAATGCCACCCAAAACCGACGTCTTGTGCAAAACGTCACTTTCGAAAAATATATAATAACTTTGAGGTAGTCAAGGACTTTGTCTACCAAGGCTCCGCTATTAATTCAGACAACAACACCAGCGCTGAGATCAAATGAAAAATAAACTCTGCTTCTTTGCGCTAAGAATGCAATGGACTAGCAAGACCCTCTTCGTAAGTACAAAAGTGACCCTATATAATACCTTAATAATCCCAGTCCTGCTCTATGGTGCAGAGGCATGGACTTCATCAAAAACGGATGAGCGTGCTCTTGGCTGCTTGAGTAGGAAGTTAGTATTTATTATTAATAATGCATGTTCGTATATAGTATGTGAGTGGAGGAGGAGGTACGAGTACAACGAAGATCTGTACGGGCTGTACAGTTTTTCGCATGAACTCCTGCCTGGTAGGCTTAATTTCACGGGATGCCCATACATCCATCGGAACAAGGATACCCCTTGCCTTCGCTCACCGTCATTCCTTTGATATCAAAGTTCCACCCTTACTAACGGTCGAGGCCGACCTAAAACCTCTTACTGTTCTTAGGGACTTGAGTGATTTGGATCGTTTGCTACGGACGTCTGAACGGAAGTGATATTTTCGACAATTCGACCAACCCGTTGTCTCACTTACACGACAACATCACACAACGAATATGTAGATTCAAATTTTTGTACTAAACTTGTTATTGCCTGTCTACTAGGGCGAGAATTACGACCGAAAATTGGAGTTAACGCTCTTAAAGTTGCAGTCACTGACTCCGAATATCTGTAGAAAATTTTTATAATTTTCTGACTTTGCTCGTAAGTGTACTTTACTATAATGAAAATGTTGAGTTTACTGAATAAATTGACAGTGACAGTTTGATGATTACTGAAAGAGTGCGTTCACAAATTAAATTCAAAGTTGTCAAGTCCCTGGAAAACCCTATATCAAGCAGTTAACGCCGAGACAAGTCCTCGTATATTGGCTTCAGAGCTTTTCGAACATTTCGATCAACCGGGAGATAATCGCGCTTGAATTTAGCCAAGTTTATTCCTTTAGCTTTTACACACCAAATCTTTGCGCCTTCTGGACAGTTTCCATGGTTTGGATTCTTGTCAGCCGAACTCAAATGATGAAATGTAGCCCAGATTGCTTTTGTTTTCTGGAAACTAATCTATGCCTGGAAATGTCGTGAGTACCTTTTTAGTTTGAATACAGAGGTTGAGCACTCGTTTTTACTAAAATAACTTACGAAGTGCTCAGTACGAGGGCTGTATGATGAATACCCGGATTGGAAATGAAAATGCCACTTTTTTAGGCTTAGACAATTTATTTTTCAACATAATCCCCTTTCAACTCGATACACTTTTCCCAGCGGTGCGTGCTGCAACTTTTTTAATCCCTCCGTATTGTACGACTTTTGTTGGCCTTCAAAATACTCCCCTGAGGCGGCGAAGACTTCCACAATGCAATTCCACAAATTTGGCTGTATCGACTGCAGAGGTGTGAACCGATGCGTTGTAGTGGTGGTTGAATTTTCTTTAAATCGGCATTGAATCGACCTTATAAATCGACGTTGTATGCTCCTGTGATTGTTTTTCCCTTCTCTAAATAGTCAACGTGGATCACACCTCTCGCATCCTAAAAAACGGTGGACATCACCTTTTCAGACGAAAGCCCGTTCACCGGGTGAAACCCATTGTTTCGATTGCTCTTTGGCCTCTGGTGTGTACCAGTGAATCCATATCTAACCGATAGTCACGAAACGACACAGAAACTCCTCCAGATTTCGATTAAACAGGTCCAAGCACGTCTTTGAAGTGGTCTCACAGTTCTCCGGTGTGAGCAAGCGCGGCACCCATCACGCGGACAGTTTTCTCATGCTCAAAATCTCGTGCAAGATATGGCGAATTTGCACTCTGCGGTCCGCCAATACGAGATCATGGATTTTGTCCACGGTTTCCTCTGTGGTAACCGTTTTTGTGCCACCTGGGCGCGGTTCATCAAAAATCGACGTACGGCCACAGAGCTTGATTGAGCTTGATTTGCTCACAGGTTTTGCCACTCAAAAACAAGAATCGGATTACGGAGCGATACTGCTCTTTTTCCATGGTCGCAAAAAACACTAATACGGTGATTTGAAATGGGTGACAAAACAAAACTAAGGATCGGATTATCACCAAATTTTGACGGGCTGGCTAAAAGAGGTTATTATAAGTGATGGTACACTCATTTTGGCTCAGTAGTCCCACCTATATTCCAATCTGGGTATTCATCAAACAGCGCTCGTATAACGGTCACAGTAAAATTAAATGTGTAGAACAACTCATGTATTTCTGTATACATGAAGGTCAATAATAGAAGCCGGAAACGTATTATAATGGCGTACGAAGACGACAGACCCCGAAAAATAGCCCTGATAGGTGCGTGGATACTTTTAAGAAGGCTCTAACTCAAAAATTATTTGAGATATTATTTTGAAATTTCAGTATGTTATTTTAAAGATATAGACTATCTAAAAATTATTTTTTTCAAAATTACTCTAGGTGTGTCATTTAAGAGGAAGTAGTAAATGGGGACGAGATACCACATTCCCACAGAGTGGGAAGATCTACTAAGACTGCTCTGCATCAATTTACGGAGGTTATTTGAAACATCGGGGAGAGTAAGATAACTTTGGCGCCAAGAACTGATAACGGTTTTTTGTAGAGGGGTTAAAAAGTAGCATTTTTTACTATGGGAGGGGTATTTTGTTAGGGGCAATTTTAGAAAAAAATGATTAAAATGGGAAAGAAATTATAAAAAAAACAACCTCAACACTTACAATAAAGTACTATAAGATTAGCTCTTTAATATAAAATTTATATCAAATTATTCGTGTGAATAGTTTTTGAATAATTCGCATTCAAACTTAAATTTTTGGTAAAAAATGATTTTTTTTTTTTTAAATCAATATTATTCAAAATTGTGAGATGATGTGTCCAATTGGTTTTTTTGTGTTATTGTTCATATCAATAACAATCGAACACAAAAAACCGCACGGCTTTATATCTTCTAGTTTTTGAGAAAATTGAAAATTACTAAAACTTTTTTTTATAAGACGTTTTTTTTTTTTTTTTTGGTATTTATGGTGATCTCACATTGAGGATTAATATTGATGATAGGGTCATCTTTGTAAGTAAAGTATAGGAAATCATTTAGCATGACCCAGAATCCACCACGAGGAGGTAGATTTGCATTGCATTCTGAGTCCCAGTCAGTTAGTTTGTGAGTAAGTTAGGTGTTAGTTAAGAGTAGTGAATGTACGAGTACATATTAAAAAGGTATGTAAATTTCGTCAATGAAGTCATCGTCCGTACTGGTGTCAATGTCGAGTTCGTTGAGTTCGTCGGTGATGGTGAAGAACCGAGGTTGTTTTGGTGGTAAAATACCTTCTAAGTGCTCATTGTGAACGGTCGGAGGGTCGAATTCCTTCACACACTTTCTTTACCTTTGACAAAACCTGGGTACACTTTTTTTACGTCAATTAAAAATTCTTTGATTTGGGAGCCCATGTCGTCCTTATAATTTTTTTCAAGGCAGTATTTCCGGTAAAAGAAAAGTACCATATATTGTGGCATAAAATTGATTTTTTCAGAAGCTTGTTTTGACTCTCAAGATCAATTATAGTATTGGTTGCATCGGTCTTGTCAACATATTCGCCTTTGCTGTGATTTGTAATTTTATGAGTCGTAGAAGTAGGGAACATTTTCTCAATACCTATGTATTGGCGTGAACTGTCGGTACAAATACGACTGGTGTTGGGGTTAACGTATTTGTGTATATAAGGCCACAAGTCTTCTTTACTTTTGGAGTTCACTTTAAAGAAGCGTCCGACCTTATCTTCTTTACAAAATAACCCCAACACTACGATTTTCGTTTGTTCAGTTACACGGCCTCTGTGGTATTTCCTTTTTATAAGAAAGGTCTCGTCGATTTGTATAGTTTTTCCTTCGCCGCCAATGTTAACATTGACGTGAGATGCTATTATTTCGGCTATTTCACGACAATAGTTATAGTAATCTATTATAGTAGATTTACTAAGCTCACTTTTATTGTCGTGATGGCGCCAAGCGAGTATATGCTAATTTTAAAATAATAACATACATGTAATACAATAATATTTTTAAAAAAATCCTTAGGTTGTAGCTTAAGGTTTAATTAATTTACCTGAAAAACCTTGTTCACAGGCATTTTGAAAACAACAAGCGATAATTATTGCAAGCACCTCGCGAATCTCTAGCCGACATTGAGGTCCATGGTAAAATGTACCGATAGATTGGTTAATTGTATTTCTACAATTTTTGTCACCTTTTTTTTAGGGCTTTTCTTTGAGCATCGCCACATCCAACCGAACTTTACATTTCTACACTTTTCCACCTTGAAAAGTAAGTTTCAAAACAGTGGGGGAATTCAATGCTTCTTTCGTTGGTTGACACCAAATATCCGAACGAACAAAACGATGAGAAGTTATTTGGTTTAGGATGGATTAGAGGATGTTTAGCCGTAATTGTTTATTCACAAAAAATATCACTTGCTTCGCACTACGGCTGAACACAGAATGATCTTTGTGAATATCAATATGTACATACGTACAAACATAGATATTTCACAAAGTAAATAATTTACTGCAACATGGGAACATTTGAATTTTCCATAATGCGTATTAGTGATGGGAACTTTGTAATATTGTGATGAGTACTATGGATGAATAGTATTGATGACATCGGCGCCTGCCTGACGAAAAGCACATACCCCGAGCGGAGCAACGAAGTTGCGTGAGCGGGACCTGCCGGAAAGAGAGTTGAAATCCCTTAATCCCACGAAGCTGGTCACCCGTGTACTCTTAATTAAGAAAACTACTGATAAAGGCGTCTGCGAGATGTTTAAATAATACTCATTAACTACATTAACTACATTACTACGTACATAAATGCCAAAAAACAAAACTAAAGTAGTAATTTCGATTTCAATTTGCTCAAAAACTAGAGGACATAAATTAATGCGGTTTTTTGTGTTCAATTCAGAATTAATACGCGCATTGAATAAAAAAAACCAATTTGGCACATTATTTCACAATTTTGAGTATTATTGTTAAATTTTTTATTTTTTTTTAATTTTTTACCAAGAATTTGAGTTTGAATGTGAATTATTCAAAAATTATTCACACGAATAATTTGATGTAAATTTTATATACAAGAAGAAGCTTCGGGCTATCATATTCTGTATAGTTTTTTATTGTAAGTGTTACCGTTGTTTTTTAATAATTTTTTTCCCATCTTAAGTCATTTTTTTTTAAATTGCCCATAACTCATAAACGGGACGAGATGCACCCCCCCCCCCCTTTGAAATAGTAAAAAACTCTAGTTTTAACTCCACTACAAAATACCGTTATTCATTCTTGGTGCCAAAGTTATCGTACTCGTGCCGAAACATCTTGACGTAAATGAGATAGCAATATACGGCTTCCTAGATATAGAAGCTTTTCGTGCCATCAAACAAGGCTTACACTGTATAGGATATGATGATCAAAAGATCGGATTTCGCAAGAATAATTAAGGTCAACACAAAAAGGGAATGCCACCAGTGATATCGGCTGTGGATGACCCATTAACATAAACTAATCTTGCTTTATCTGATGTAATACATATATTATATTGTACCTGTGCTGCATTTTGAGATTTTAAATATGTTCATCAAAAAGAAACTTGAACATCAGGCCCATAAATTAAAGAGTTACTGCTAAACATTCTTTCACAATAATGGCTGATCTGAAGTTCGTATCTAATTTTTTAATTCTAGAACCGATCAAATTAACAAGAAATACCAAGTCATCTTCATACAGTTCAATTCTCGACATCTTGTAACAGTTTTAAAAATCCTAAATTACAATACCTTGTACAAAAAAAAAAAAAAAAAAAAAAAAATTGCTTTACAAGGTTTTTCATATTTTATTCTAATTTTTCCATCTATTTGTCGTTTTATCCATTATCTTTAAGCGCAAAAATTTGAAAAAGCAGGCATTTTAGAAATGTTTCATTGTCATTCAGATCAAAAGAAATGTTTCTGAAGTAAAAAGGAAAAAACCCGAAAACATATACTCGTATATGAAATCAGAAACATCTCTCTTATCAAATTTCAAGAAACAAATTCGAAATGTTTTGAGAGGGTGCACTGTTCTGAAAAATAATCATGCAAATACCTATTGTTCCTTGGTTGTACTTTTTTATAAAAAATTCCGTAATAGTGTATAAATTGAATTTTATGAAATCAAGTATATTATTTCTGAATTCATTTGCAACTAGAAACGCACCTGGTTCGTTCGCCTTATCCTTCCTTCCAAACATGCTAACTAATTAACGATTTCAGATATTAACATTTAATTAAAAAAAAAAAAAAAAAAAAAAAAAAAAAAAAAAACTCATTTCATCATTTATATTTTCAACGGCGGAGAATTCTACGAACAACTGCACAAAAGATAACAATTAGCAGAGTCATTAAATAAATCCAGGTCAGTGAATATACCCTTTTACATTGTTTTAACTTGTTTGCGTTAAAAACGCAAATGTTGCTACTTTGCTACACAAAAGCGGTATCCGCATCCGTAACTACATGTAACCGTATCCGCATTTGTATTTTTCGAATGCAATTACAGAAAAAGTATCATGACAGGAATTAAGGCAATGGAATACTTCAACAAACTTTCAATGTGGGTATGGCAGAGCTGCAGCAGACAGACCGACCTTTTTGTATGTGACAAAAGATTCGTGCTACAATATTTTTTATTTCTACCAAAAAGAGAAAAACAAAACACAAACACAACAATGATAAATACTTTTCAACATGGCAATTGTACGTTTACTATGACGACAAATAGCGTTGGATTCACGATTTCAGCTCAGGATGGAGTCGTTTCAAATTTATTTTGCCATTAGTTTTGCAGAACTAGGGATATTATTATTTGTACATACAGAGATAGAACAGGATAAGAATAAGCTGTTAGGACTAGAGTAGCGGACAGGAAAACTGAAGTGGTTGTAGGACATTGTTTGATTTAACTTGGGAAAGAAAGGTTTTTTTTTTTTTCTCCGCTGAATTGAATGTTTCATTTGTATGAAACATTTATTACTAATCGTTTGATGACGGTTTCAACTGAGCAGAGTTTTTGTTTTGGAAATAATTATATTATTTGAAATATTCAAAAATATTTAATTAATTATTCTTAACCCTTTATAAGGCAACTTTAGTAGTTGGAGCCGCCTAAGAAAATAAATTTCAATTTTTAAATTAGTTAGGTAGTGTTTGAAGAAATTTTTGAAAGAAAAAAAAAAGTTTAATTTTTGGAAAAAAGTGAGGTGGCAATAGAAAGAAATATGTGAACTGCAACTATTTTTTTTTTTTTTTGATAGATAAGTAGACTTTTATTTCGCAAAAAATTTTCTGTACATTTTTCAATAAACTTACATTAATTAGTATATCTCATACTAGATTATCTTTTAACTTGAACATAATTTACAATCATTACTAAAAAGGAAAAGAACGTTGGGTAGTATAGGTAAGAATAGAATTTATTGAGATATTGAGATATTTTAAATATAAAACAATAATAGTAGTAATAGGTATTTAAAGAGACTATTGAATTTTGGAGATTTACCATTGCCCGCCGAAAGGGTTATGAAGGTTTTTGAAAAATTTGTTGTTGTGCTTAAACCGGGATTCGAACCCAGGTAAGTGGCGTGACAGCTACTGAGCCAACCATCGACACAATATGTATACAAAGATATACAAGATACAAAGATACAAGATATACAATTACAAAAAATAATAATTTGAATATTGCGAATATAGATTGCTTACAAGGAGATTTTTAACACTCAAACATTTATCAGTAAAATTAGAAGTGAGTCTTATAATTCTATTACTAAGCAATTCAACAATCGCTCTTTGGTATAGTTCTTAGTGCTTAAAACTTTATGTTGTTCCAACTGCAATTTTTTTATAAGAGGTGATTCATCGTGAGCTTTGACTTCCAATAAGCTTTTTTTGACAGATGGCGCATGGCTCTTATCAAACTGCTTTACCATTTTTGTTCAGTATCGTTTGGCAAAATACCACGGAAAGACTCACGCCACAATAGCTTCTTCAAATTGTTCAGCTGTATTACGAAAATCAGCATTCTGTGAGAAATGTTTTTTGTGCGATTCGAGGAACTTACGGTGCGCATAATCGACCTACTGAAACCACTATTGCCAATACCATTCTCAAATTTGAGTCTCAGTTTACATTAGTGGATGATACTCGACCGCTTAAACCACATCCAGCACGTAGTGAAGAGACTATAGCAGCTGTAGCTGAGAGTGTACACGAAGACCGTGACGAATCGATTCGTCGTCATTCTCAGCAGCTTGGCTTGGCGTATTCGACAACTTGGCTGATTTACGTGGGCTCTGGAAAAACTTAATGAAAATCCGGTATTATATCGTGAAATTTTGTTTAGTGATGAACCCCATTTCTGGCTCAATGGATATGTTAATAAACAAAATTGCCGTATTTGTGCTGATGAGTCACCCGGAGGGTACCCAGAGCTACCATTATATCCATTAAAAACAACGGTGTGGTGTGGTTTATGGGCTGGTGGAATCATTGGTCCATATTTCTTCAAAAATAAGGCAAATCAGAATGTTACCCTCAATGGTAACCGTTATCGCGCCGTGTTAGCGGACTATGTGCTTCCTGAAATTCATGCACATGGTCTCAGTGAGCTCTGGTTTCAACAAGACGGCACTACGAGTCATACAGCGCGTGAAACAATAGACTTGTTGAGAAATCATTTTGGGGAACACTTAATTTAACGTTTTGCTACGGTAAATTGGCCGCTTAGATCGTGAAATATCACACCTTTGGACTATTTTCTATGGGAATTTACTCAGATATTTAGGAATAAGCCAGCTACGATTGACGCTTTGGAATCCAACATTACTCGTTTCATCTGCAAGATCCCAGTCGCTATACTCGAACGAGTCTCCCAAAATAGGACCTTCCGAATGAACCACCTCAGACGTAGTCGCGGCCAACATTTACTTGATATCATTCTCAAATAGGAAAGACCATAAATTGTTCATTTAACCGATGGTAAAAATTTTAGGATTACTTTCAAAGTTATGTGTGTTATTTTACATTATAAATTAAACCTTACGATGAATCACCCTTTATGACACAGAGCGCATTGGCTGCAAGCTTGGGAGCAGCCATAACAAATAATTGATTGGAAATTGATTAAATTTAAAGATTGACATGTTCCATTGAGAACTTGTATACTAGTCACTCATTAAGGTATAAGGATAGATATTGGGTACATATTTTAATTCGTGCGATTTTTTTTCGAAATTTAAACGTTTATTTAAGAAAAACGTGTACAATAGTATTATTTAAGGTATTGGCCATCTGAAGCTATGACTTTTTCCCATCTTTTTGGCAATTTGTGGATCTCATCCCAAAAGAACTGCGCCGGCTTGGCAGGCAAGAATGAATCAAGCCAATTTTTGATAATCTGCTCTGATGTGAACCGTATTTCAGTGACGGCGTTCTGCATCGACCGGAACAAATGGTAGTCAGAAGAAGCAAGGTCTGGGCTATAAGGCGGGCGGGGTAAGACTTCCCATCCACATGTTTTCCAAATAGTTCTTAACCGGAATAGCAACGTGGGGCCGAGCGTTGTCATGATGGAAAATTATTGCCTCGTGTCTGGTCGCATATTCCGGGCGTTTTTTTGGCTACTGCTCTCTTCAAACGTATTAGTTGTGTTCGGTAGCGTTGTCCATTGATCGTTTCACCCGAATTTAGCAGCTCATAATACAGCACACCCATCTGATCCCACCAAATATAGAGCAATACCTTCGCGCCATGGATATTCGGCTTTGCCGTTGATTTGGCTGGTTGGCCGGGTTTTACATATGAATTTTTGCGCTTGGGGTTGTCGTAATGGATCCATTTTTCATCACCAGTAACAATCCAATGCAAAAATGACTTCCTTTTGTGGCGTTCCAGCAGCATTTCCGACATGCAAAACCGCCTTTCGACGTCTCTCGGCTTGAGTTCATGTGGAACCCAATTTCCTTGCTTTTGAATATATCCGGCTTTTAAACGTTTTGAAATGGCTGTGTGAGTGACACCCAAAGATTCTGCGAGCTCTTCTTGTGTTTGGCAACAATCTTCATAGAGTAATGCTTCCAGTTCTTCATCTTCAAACTTATTTGGCTGCCCAGGACGTTCATCGTCTTCCAAGCCAAAATCACCACTTTTAAACCGTGCAAACAACTTTGACACGTTCGCTCAGCTAGCGCATGTTCACCATAAACTTCCACTAAAATACGATGACTTTTGGCAGCAGTTTTCTTCATATTAAAGTAATGAAGAAGAACTCCCCGCAAAAACACTGTTTCAGGCACAAAGTTGGACATATTTGAGTGGAAAAAAATTATTGTTGTTTACGCTTCAAATGAATGACATATACTGAAATGACGTACAATGACAGTAGCTATCCAACGCATGTTTCAATGGAATAATAACAATGGAATAATACAAGTTACGCCATTTTTTAGCAAACCGTTAGACCCAATAAGTTTTTCTGATTTTTTTCCTCACTTTCTATTGAATCGATGCATTGTTCGCCAGGGGGATGGCTTTAGTTAAGAATGGGCGAAGTGTCCGGTATGCCGCCAATATTATTGTAAAACCAGAGCCCTTAAAAGGTACAGAGCAACACACTTCTTCTTTCAGCGTCCAGGATTACGTCACCACAGAACAACTTCTTCCAGGGATGACCGATATTTGGTACTGCAAAGTTTATGGGATCGTGACCAAACAGCGGTTGAGCTGTACCACAGGCATTGAACCGTTAGAGGCACAGCTGTAAATGCACAAACGGTGAGGCGACGATTGGTGGAAAATGGCCTGAAAGCAAGAAGGTCTGCTCGTGTACCGAGGCTTACCGTACAGCATAGGCAACGCCATATGGATTTTGTTCGCCTTCACCGGAATTGGATTGGGACTTACTGGGATAGGGTTCTGCTCACCAATGAGTCCAGGTTTTGCTTACGCTCACCAGATGGACGCACATAATCTTCAGCAACAGTAGCAAAGCAGGAAAATTTTTGGGGAAATTCCGTCATTGTATGAGCAGGAATTTCGATGTCCGGAAAAACGGAGTTATGCGTTGTCGAAGGATCGATAAACTCCAGCTACTATACCAGCAACGTCCTGGAGGAATATGTGGTTCCCTTCGTTCCATTCATTGGACAAAACTTCTTGCTGATGCAGGATAATGCTCGACCGCACGTGGCCAGGTGCGTTACGGAGTATTTGTAAGAGGTAGAAATCGACAAAATGGATTGGCCTGTAATGGGTCCAGATTTTAATCACATCGTTTGGGACCTACTACGGAGAAAGATAAGGATGCAACCTGCCCTTCCAGAGACATTCAGGGGCCTGAGAAACTCTTTGATCGAGAATTGGGACAATTTGGACTATACATTTGTCACAAACCTTAACTTCATTACAACATGCTAACGGAGGCAATACCCACTATTAAAGCAATATAGACTTGTTAAGTAAAAGACAAAAATATAGGGTTTTCTAATAACGAGTTGACAACTTTTTTTTTTAAATAAAAGGCAAACCATTTGAGATATTTCAAAAACTTTATTATTGACTTGAAGTACAATCAAAACATTTATGAATGGAACTCGACTTCGTTCATATGGCCACCGCGAGCACTTTTGCAGCGGTAGATTCGGTCGAAACAGCCGCTATTTCGCGTTCAGTGTTAGCTCTGAGCTCTTCCAACGTCATCGGCATGTTGGCATAAACCAATGACTTAACGTAGCCCCACGAACAAGGCGGCCAATCGACTGGCCCATGTCTTGAGATAACACGCTCACCATATTTACTCTTTAATAAATCGTGTAGCGTGTGCTGTGTGGCTTGTGGCACCATCCTGTTGAAACCACATGTCGTCCAAGTCTATATTTTCTAATTCGGGCCAAAAATAATCGGTGATCATGGCGCGATAACGCTGACCTTTTACTGACGATCGTTATCGTCGACGAAAAAATATGACCCAATAACGCCGCCGGCATGCAAACCGCACCAAACAGTTATTTTTTGTAGATAAAGTGGTGAATCATGAAGCACATGTGGCTTTTCACCCGACCAATAACGCATATTTTGCTTATTGACGAACCCGTTGAACCAAAACTGAGTTTCGTCTCTGAGGATGATTTTGCGACTCCGAATATCTGTAAAAAATTTTTATAATTTGCAGACGTTGCTCGTTAGTGTAGTTTACCATTATGAAAATGTTGAGTTCACTGAATAAATTGACAGTGACAGTGAAAGAGTGCGTTCACAAATTAAGTTCAAAGTTGTCAAGTCTCTATTGGAAAATCCTATACAAGAGAAAAAAAACAGATTTCAAAAATTGATGCATTCAGGGACAAAGATGGCTGGCAAATATAATGCCACCATCTTAAAAAGGGTAACTGTTTTCATCCATGTAAAATGTATGAGAAGAATTATGTTATTTCTTAATTTTTGCTTTAATACTTAATACTCCATTGTCAAGTGTCAAGTACCGAAATTTTGACCAGACGCATATTCGCAACGTTTTTTAGTATCACGGAATAATTTATTTGTATTTATTTTGTAAACACCATGGATGGTGTTTGTAAATATTAAAATACGGGTCTGGTGCGTCCGTTCACATGCGTGTAGATATAGAGGTAAGTTTAAATTACACATTTGTTCAAAATAAACAAATTTCGTTGAACAACCATATACAATATTTTTCTGCAAACGATTTATACTGTTATACTATATTTTATGTGGCGATATTTGTTACCAATAGACAATTTTTGTCATCTGACCGTCATGCTCGCATGTAAAACAAATAAATTTTTGTATTTTTATAAGTGAAATGAAATTCACTGAATCATGGTTTGAGGCATTGTCCTTATTTTGTTTGGTACTTAAGCCTTTATTTTGTAAATTTTCCTGTGGATTGCAATATGGGTAATATTCACTATGTTTAAATTTCAAATTTAAAATTCAAATTCAAATTCAAATTTCTTTATTCATTTAAAATAAGATTTTACATGCATTTGATACATATAGAATAGTAATGGACACCTTTATTTATGAAAGATAGAGACTATGCCACATTATTAAAAAAAAAATTACTTTGCGTAGGGTATACAAAGCTAGAAAAACAGAAGTTCCTTTCAAGAAAAGGAGAAAAGAAAAAAAAAATCTTTAACAAATTAAAAGCGGATAAATACAAAATTATGTAAATACAAATTTGAGTAAATGAGCAAATCATTTTTGTTTGTTTTTGGTGGGGTGAAAAGTAACCTCCTTGGGAATGAAAAAAAAAAAACAAATGTTGTTTAATGTTTTTTTATTTTATTCAATATAGTTCCCTTTTGGTTTGATACACTTATTCTAGCGATGTTCCAACTTCTTGATCCCGTCCGAAAAGTAATTTTCCGGAAGGTCTGGAAAATACTCCTCCGTGGCGTCTATGATTTCCTCACGTGAGCTCATTTTTTTATTGATGAGCCACCTTTTGAGGTTTGGGAAGAGATAATAGTCCGAGGGAGCCAAATCGGGCGAATACGGTGGATGCGACTGCAATTGAAGCCATTAGGCATTGATTTTAGCCATAGTTGCCACGCTCTTGTGCGCCGGTGCATTGTCTTGCAAAAACAAATTTATTTTCACTTCATATGAGGCGGTTTTGCAGCAATTTCGGCCTTCAATCGCTCAAATAGTGCACAGTAATACTCGCTGTTGACGGTTTTCCTTTTTCGATGTAGTCCACGAAGAGTATGCCATGTCGGTATCCCAGAAAACCGACGCCATAACCTTTCCGACCCATCGAACCTCCCTCGGCCGCTTCGGAGCACTCGTGCCGGCTTCAGTCCATTGCCGGGCACACATTCTATTCTCTGGTGTTTAGCAGTTACCAATCGACGCTAAAAGTCCGGCCGATTCTGCATCAGCAAGTCCAAGCACTCTTTCGAAGTGCTCTCGCCTTCGTGTTTTTGGTCAGGAGTGAGTATGCGCGGCACCCAGCGGCAGGATAACTTTTTCATATGCAGAATATTGCCCAAAATATGGCGTGTGCGCTCAGAACTAATCTTTGTGGTATCTGCTAGCTTGCGCACCTTCACTTTCTGGTCAACCAACACCATTCCATGTATTTTGTTGACATTGTCCTCTGTAACCGCATCGGAGGGCCTGCAGCTGCGGACTTGATCGGTAGTGGAGTTGCGGCCACCACGAAACTCTCGAAACCAATATTTGACAGTGTAATTTGACGGATAATTAGCCCCATAATATTTATCCAACTTTTTTTTTTGTGTCCTTAGACGTTTACCCTCTCAAAAAATATGGTTTTATGAGATGCCAAACACGTCAACAACAATCAGCTGTCAAAACAAAACTAAAGACAGTATCGCACTGAAATTTGGCATGTCTGCCTAAATATGAACAGACTTCAAGGCACCATAACCTTTTTTGCAGTAGCAACGCAGTCTGGCGCTCAAAGAAGTTACTTTTCACTCCACCTACTACAGTCAATCATACCACCTTGATCAAAAAAATTTCGGAATTTATTCAGAATATTAAAAATACAAGTTTATTTTTATCTAAATCTATATTGTGCCCTTCAAAGTTATCCTCATCGACTGCAACACACTTATGCCAGCGCTTGATCCAATCCTCGAAACATTTTTTTTATATTCAGTTTTCGGTATGTCCATCAGTGCTTCCTGCGATTTTTCCATTACTTCCTCTCGGCTGCTGAAACGCGTTCCCCGTAGTGGTTTTTTTAACTCGATTCAACAGAAAGGAGTCATAAGGAGCCAAATCAGGTGAATTCGGTGGCTGTTGGGTGGTATTTTTTGCATTTTTCGTCAAAAAATTATGAATAATCCACGAGTTTTCTTCCCACAATTCTGGTCTCTTTCGGCGAATTGCTTTATGCAATCGTCTCGTAACGCCCAAGTAATACTCTTTATATACTCTGGCCTTCTGGCCAAAATTTATGATGCACTACGCCGTTGTAATACATGAAATTCGTGAGCATTGCTTTCTTTTTTAACTGAAAACAACGTGGGTTTTTTGGTCTTGGCTAATTTGGTGAACGCAATTCACTTGCCTGATGTCTGGATTGCGTGTCGTACTCACAAGCCCAAGTCTCGTCTCCAGTAATGATCCTTTTGATGAATGTGGGATCGGATTCAGCCTCGCAAATCATCTCTTGGCGACGTCAACACGATCTCTTTTTTACATAAAATTGAGGCCTTTTGGCACCAACTTTGCTGCTACACGACGGAATCCCTAATTATTAACCAAAATGTCTTGGACGGATCCATAGGCAATGTTCAAGTTCCTCGCTATCTCTCTGAAGGTTAATTTGCGGCTATTGACCAACATTTCTTTCACTTCATCAATGTTTTCGTCGGTTTTCGATGTCGATGGTCTGCCACTGCGTTCAACATCTTCGATTGACTCACGACCACTTTTGAACCACTCGTGCTCCTGGTATACGACCGTTTTCTTTAAAGAATCGTTGCCGAAACACTTTTCCAATATTTCCAATGTTCGCGCACCATTAAATCAGTTTTTTACGCAGAATTTAATACAAGTTCGTTGTTGCAAATTTAAATCCATTTCTAAAATTGTAAAAATTCCCCAACACAAAGATATATGTACTCTTGGCTACGTAACTTTTGCAAATGTTAAGCTATGACGCTAAGATTAAGAAGGAATGTTAACAACAGACGTACCAACTTAAACGTCACACCGTGGTTATTCGGTTTTTTTTTTTTTTGATCAAGGTGCTATGTACAGCAAACTTCTACGTTTGTAAACTCGATTCATTTAATATTTTTCCTGGAAAAAAAAAAAATTCTCAAAAACCCTATTCTTACAGCCTCTAGAGTGGCATATCCCCTTAAGCGATAGTATGGCAGCATCTAGTTCCCGTTATCAGTTGTGTACAAGATAACAAATTTCATGGGATTTACTTTTCTATATGAGTGCAAGTTTCTTGTACTGTGGACCTTCTATTATAGCAAATAATTCTACACTTTTGTAAAATTTGTCTTTATTATTTGCATGCTTCTTATTGCCTATACCCACAGAAATAAACAAGGCATAAAGCACTTATGCCTTTATCCCCTATGTACTGGTGAGGACTGAGAGGCCTACAGCATTATATCTATTACTGCTCAGATTTATACTAATTTGTGTTTTTGAATTCAAATAGTCACTTAATCCTTGCCATAAAAATATTAATCCAGTGGATCTCGTAACTGAAGATGTTGCAACACTCACAAGTTTATCCCAGCAGTGAAGAAGCAGTTAAACATCTGTTCGCGTACTGTTCAAAACAACGAAAACAAAACTGCTTTTCGCTTCAGGTTTGCTAAAAGTAGTCACCAAAATTAGTTGGTAACATGACGTACTATCAAACATAAGTCTACGTACATACTCGAAATATCTCATAATTTAAGCAAGACTATACACATTTGCGAAACAAAATTAAAGTATTTATGAAAATTTTTATTGACGGAAAACTTAACAAAATAACCAAAATACTTCTTATGTGATGGAACAGAAGTGAAGAATACTATTTTCTAGTATCTGGTTGGCCTTCCATTGACGTAGATGACTGCTTGAAGATGTCGATGTATTGATATAACCAAGTTTTAGGTGATTTCTAGTTTTTTTCAAACCAAACTTGCGACTGGCTATGCCATATTCTCAAAATTTTCGCTACACTTCATACCATATGTGATCGATGGGGCTTAAATCTGGCGACTGTGGTGGAGAATTTAACTGTTGTATGACTATACTATATATACATACTAGAACTGTATGTTTTGCATCGTTATCCTGTTGAAAGTTCCAATTTTGTCACAGGCCTAAATGCTCCATAGATATTATTAGAATATCTTTCAATATATTGATATATTTATATCTATTCATGGTACCATCAATAAATGCTAGATTTCCCAGTCCAGCCGCTGAGAAAGCCCCTTAAACCATGACATTGTCACTACGGTGTTTAACTGTTGGGGTTACTTTTTTTTGTCTAGCGCTGTAATTTTTTTTGCCAAATCTTTTGCCGGCCATCTGATCTGATTTGAATTATTATAATTGTTCACTCTCATCCGTAAATATAACCGTTGTTCAAAACTCCTCAACACCTTTATTTAAATGGGACTTAGCAAAGTCAGGTCTTAATTTCTGGTGCTTGGGAGAAATATATGGCTTTTTCCGTTGTACTCGGCTTCGAAAGTCTGCTCAATGTAAGACTGTGCGAATGGTTATTGGGCGCGAGTTACAGATTTCGCGTCCCTTCGGAAATAATAAAAAATCAGAAAAAGTCATGTTTTTTTATTCCACTCTAAACTTCAACTGACTGTACTTGACTCTCTTACCAAAGATAACACTTAACATAGTATGTACATAAAAGGAAAAGAAAGCAACAACAAAAATATATTAGAGGGCGATTGCCAGTTAACAGCTCAACAGGCATAGCAACAAAAATATATGAAAACAATGATAGGTACATGAAGTGATAAATATGTTGTTTTCTATCTTCGTTGCTAACAGCACGGGTGGCCGTGGTGTAGTGGTATATGCATAGAATCATCAAGCAGAGGGTCGCGGGTTCGAATCCCGTGCGAGGCAATTCTGTGAAAAAGTCTTTTCATAGAATTTGAATGTAGTTGTATGAAAATCCCGTCGGCGTAAGCTCTGACATGAAGGCATAACACTGACGTTGGAGTGGTTACTGGCTGGGCTAAATGTAACGAACTAACGACTAGCACGTATTAAGACCCACTGATTGAGGTAGCACTGGCTCCAGTTTGACAACCACCTCTGGAAAAATATCGAAACCTAACACCTGAGTTTCAAAACTACTACAGCACCCGCCCGCACCCTGTGAAAAACCAGTAAAAGGGTATTCATATTCGCTTGGTGCGCATGCGAAATTATAAAAAAAAAATCAGGTTGTGTGGTTCTTGTATTGTTACGAAGTTGCGTTCGCTTGTGTTGCTGACCTTCTGTTGCTCCGCGCTGGACATAATGAGTACATAATGTACATAACTCGCGCAACTTTTTTTTTAATGAATCCGCGAAGTGATCGGTAAACTGTGGTCCACTTATTTTGGAAATTTGACCAACTTCCTTCAAAACTGTTCGAATGTACCTGTCTAATTTGGATAGTTCCGCTTTCGTTATAATTTCTTATGATTGTCTGCACAGTATTCAGTCTTAATTTCAATGTTTTTTTTTTTTTTTGTGTATATCACTGTGCGATTTATTATCTCTTCACTGCTGGATTACTAAATTTCTTACCGAAAATAAAATTTTTTGGCGATTTCCCATTTGTTTTTTTCCAAAAATACTATATACTACACCAGTCAACGTAAATAAAGGGACTGCGACTAACACGTTCTACACAAAAACTGGACGTACAAAATATTGTATAACTGTAATTAATAAGTAAATTGCATCTAGACTTTTGTTCCACAACATTTGAAGTATTTTATTTGTAATTTTATGTCATGAATTTCAATAATTTCTTAAGTTGTTTCGCAGTAAAAACTTTCATAAACATTTTGTTTTTGTTTTTGCACATCTATCTTTAATTACATAACATTTTGGGGGGGCGTATATGTAGACTTATGTTCGATAGGTACGTGAATGAGAAAAGCAAGTCAAATCAAATATCAGCATGAGAGCACTGACATAATCGAACACTTATCATTCACAAGTGGGGATTCGTGTGTGGACTCAATGGCCTTCTATAAAGCAGCAGCACATATACAAATAGTTGTTCGTGCCACGTGATGCAGCATGCTAGCTGAGTGTTTTGAATTTCCTTAACAGACCACGTACACTCTACTTTTCATGTAGCCCCATCGAAAAATATATCCATGCAGGTTAAGCCTGCAGACCTCGGGAGCCACGGGACGTGTTAATCAAGGAAAACCCCACGAGCGCCGTAGAAGCAACGCAAATACGATGGAGAAATATACAACGTTTAATGTAACATATTTCATAAATCACTTATTCTCCGAATAAGTTTGCTTATTTACGTACACATTTAGGTGAAAGTGGTCCTTCTCATTTCAGAAGGTGCAATTCACAGTGCGAAATCTCTCCAACATTGCTCTATAAACATTCTTGCTTTTCTTGGTTTTGTAGTAATTTAATTTAAAAAGGCTGCATTTTAAGTTCTTTTCCACAATTCCTTAAACGATAGTGTTGGGCGTCCCAAGACTTCACACTGGGATTCTTGAATTTTTCACAAACTTCATTCTACGTTATGCTGGGCCATAGAGATGTTTCGCGAAATCTTTGCACTCACTAATGAATTAAATTTACACCGACCCATTGCTCCGTCATTGAATATTGCAAAGTTTTCTACGCACACTTAAAAGTTGTCACTTAAAAAAAAAAAAAAAAACCATGGACAGTGTACGCACTAGTGACTAGCAATCCCGAACTATCGATGAATCAAATGACGCCAACTTCCCGCAGCACATTTTAAAACTTTTTGAGATATTCACATTTCAAAACACAAATCTGCCACCGGACCTCATGTAATTATTGTACCTTAAAAGTTTGATAGTAGAAAAACAATCCAATTTTTTGCTTTAGAAAGCCGTAAAAGGCACTCAAAGACCTAAACTCTCTGCCCCGCCAATTTTTCTGGGAAAGGTTTAGTTTTTTTTTAGTTTTATGTGCATTTTATTTTCTTAATCATTACTTCTTACATACTAACAAAAAATGCTTAAAATTACTTAACAATCTTAAATTTACTTACTGTCCCCACACAGGCACTCTAAGCTACACCAAATTCTTATCTCTATGTCTTTTGACTTTATTTACATTTTATTTTATTTTATAATATTTATTTTCTATACTTAAGGCTGAGAAAAAAATTGTTAAAAAAAAACTTAGCATATGGACATTATTTTTAAATTATTATTGGGTCTATAACTTCCTGCGGTTTGCTAAGAGATGGCGTAACGTGTACTATTCCGTTGCTATTAATCCATTGGAACATGCGTTGGAAAGCTACTATCATTGTACGTCATTTCAGTATATGTCATTCATTTGAAGCGTAAACAACAATAATTTTTTTTTCACTCAAATATGTCGAACTTTGTGCCTGAAAAAGTGTTTTTGCGGGGGGTTCTTCTTTATTACTTTAACATGAAGAAAACTGCTGCCGAAAGTCATCGTATTTTAGTTTAAGTTTATGGTGAACATGCGCTGAGCGAACGTGCCAAAAGTGGTTTGCACGATTTAAAAGTGATGATTTTGGCTTGGAAGACGATAAACGTCCTGGGCAGCAAAATAAATTTGAAGATGAAGAACTGGAAGCATTACTCTATGAAGATTGTTGCCAAACACAAGAAGAGCTCGCAGAATCTTTGGGTGTCACTCAAGCAGCCATTTCAAAACGTTAAGGAAATTGAGTTTCACATGAACTCAAGCCGAAAGACGTCGAAAGGCACAAAAGGAAGTCATTTTTGCATCGCGCAACCCCAAGCGCAAAAAATCATTTGTGAAACTAGCTAAATCAACGGCAAAGCCGAATATCCATGCAGCAAAGGTAATGCTATGTATTTGGTGGGATCAGATGGGTGTGCTGTATTTTGAGCTGCTAAAACCGGGTGAAACCATCAATGGACAACGCTACCGAACACAATTAATCCGCTTGAGGAGAGCAGTAGCCGAAAAACGCCCGGAATATGCGACCAGACACAAGGCAATAATTTTCCATAATGAAAACGCTCGGCCCCACCTTGCTACTCCGGTTAAGAACAATTTGCAAAACAGCGGATGGGAAGTCTTACCTCACCCGCCTTATAGCCCAGACCTTGCCCCTTCTGACTACCATTTTTTGGCGTCGATTGGTAAATGTTGGACACCAGAGAACAGAATTAGTGCCCGGCAATGGACTGAAGCCGGCACGAGTGCTCCGAAGAGGCCGAAGGAGGCTCGACGGATCGGAAAGGTTCTGGTGTCGGTTTTTTGGGATTGTCATGGCATACTCTTTGTGGACTACCTCGAAAAGGCGAAACCATCAACAGTGAGTATTACTGTGCATTACTGGAGCGATTGAAGGCCGAATCGCTGCCTCACATGAAGCGAAAAAAAAATTTGTTTTTGCAAGGCAATGTACCGGCGCACAAGAGCATCGCAACCACCGCTAAAATCAATGACTTACGGCTTCAATTGCTGTCGCATCCACCGTATTCGGCCGATTTGGCTCCCTCGGACTATTATCTCTTTCTAAACCTCAAAAGATGGCTCATCAATAAAAAAATTCAGCTCACGCGAGGAATTCATCGACGCCACGGAGGAGTATTTTGCAGACCTTCCGGAAAATTACTTTTCGGACGAGATCAAGAAGTTGAAAAATCGCTATAATAATAAGTGTATCAAACTATAAAGGGACTATATTGAATGAAATAAAAAACACATTTAAAAATATATATATTTTTTTTTTTTCATTCCCAAAGAGATTACTTTTCACCCCACCTAGTACTTAGGAGAAAAGAAGTGTCCAACAATTTCAATGCGAATTTCAGGAATCACTTTGCGGTTCACAAGGAAGTCGATCATCACATCGAAAACGACGTCGAAAAGGTTACTCGACAGATTCTCAACATCGACGTAGAACAGGAAAACTGTAAGTTACTACTGAAAATAAATGAAAGTATACCCAAACAAATAAAAGATAGAATCACAGATATTGTTGTACCTTCACTTTCCCCTTTTAAAAATAATTTACCACGATCTGATTTCGAAATGAAAATAGTGTTATCAAAGGAAATGCCTTTCTATTGTTCTCCTAGAATGTTGCCTTATTCACATAGATTAGAGCTTCAAAAATTACTAGACGGTTTAATTAAAGATGGTATTATTTGTGAATTACGGTTCGAGTACGCGTCACCGACTGTTTTAGTGTAAAAGAAAAACAAAGAAATTCGTCTTTGCATTGATTATCGATAATTAAATAAAATTGCTCTTCGTGACAACTACCCTCTGCCATTAATAAAAGATCACTTAGATCGACTAAAAGATAAAGTTTATTTTACGTCTCTTGATCTGAAGAACGGATTTCATCATGTACCTCTTCATGAGGATTCAGTTAAGTACACATCTTTTATCATTTTTATAAGAATACCATTTGGGCTAAAGAATGCCCCATCCGTGTTCGAAAGATATATGAAATATCTCTTTGGAAAATTTATTTCACAGGACAAAGTTTTGACGTATAGAGATGATATCCTCGTCGCAACAGAAACAATAGATGAACACTTGGCCGACAAAGTTTTGTCGGCCTTTGTTCATATTTTCCTAGCAAAACCACTTTATGATCTTCTCAAAAAAGATGACCCGTTTACCTTTGGAGTAAAAGAACTTGAAGCATTTCAATTATTGAAAGAAAAGCTTCTTTCGTCCACACTGCTATCAATCTATAGCCCACACAGCCTAACGGAATTACATTGCGATGCTAGTAGTGTTGGATTTGGGGATGTTCTAATGCAGAAGCAAAGCGATAAAAAGTTTCATCCAGTTTTATATTTTTCCAAGTGCGCTACTGAAAGTGAAAGTAAATTTTATAGCTAGGAATTAGAAACGCTTTCAATTGTGTATGCTCTCCGCCGGCTTAAAATTTACCTAATAGATGTACCTTTTAAAATCGTAACAGATTGCCAAGCTTTGACATTGACATTGCAAAAGAAGTCTCTTAATCCGCGTATTTCTCGGTGGGCCTTGGGACTCCAAAGCTTTGATTATAAAGTTGAACATAGAAAAAGCGATCGAATATCTCACGTCGATACTTTAAGCAGATCTTTTAATATTTTGAACGTTGAAGACGAACTTTTTAAGTCTGTATTGTCTGCAGCACAAAGGCAGGGCCCAAAAATAACCTCAATAGCATCAGATTTAGAAAAAAAAAAACGAAAGCGCGTTCTTTGAGATGATAGACGGATTAATATAACGCAAAGAAAAAGATAAAATTCTCTTTTAGGTACCATTCAATATGGATAATGAGGTGATACGGACACATCATGAGGCTATATTTCGAACATCTATCTAAAAGATATTGGTTTCCCAATATGAAGGAAAAAATTAGAGATAGTATTAGAAGTCTCAAGGAGTTTTGCATTATATTTCAAAAGGAGATGTCCCTTTTGATACCCTCCACATTGATCACCTCGGCCCTTTGTCAAATTCCAAGTCAAGTAAGAAACATATTCTTGTAGTTTGTAGATGGTTTTTCGAAGTTCACCAAACTTTACTCAGTAAAAACGACTAAGAGTAATGAAGCTCTTGTTTGTTTTAAGTCATTTTTCATGACTCATGACACAACCGAATTGTGTCGGATCGAGGAACATGTTTTACCTCAAAAGAATTCAGCTAATTTTTGAAAGAGAATAATGTTGAGCATCTGAAAATCGCTACGCATAGTCCACAATCAAGCGGTCAAGTTGAACGCTTCAATCAAGTACTTTTTCCAAAGATAACCAAAGAGTCTGATCCCAATACAATGAGCAGTTGGGACCAAAATTTAGTTTAAATTGAGTTTGCATTGAATAATACTGTGAATAGAAGTACAGGATTTTCTCCAAGTGTATTGTTATTTGGAAGAAACAAAAAAGGTGTCGGGCAGAATATGTATAATCTTACAGATACGAGAGCTAGGACTGAGAAGAACAATGCAAAAAAAAATCAAAAATACAATACAGGAGATTTAGAATGCTTAAAAACATAAAAATTCCAGGTGTCAACAGAAAACTATTTTCTAAATACCGTGGTCCCTATTTGGTTAAAAAGGTTCTTCGATCAATACCTTCCAACGGATATTGAAAGCAAGCAAGTTTCTAGATTACCGTACAAAGGTACGGTAGGACTTTTTTGATACCACCATTGCAATGTATGTGAAGAAGATGGAATTGTGAACTGCAAAGAAGATGCCGATAAAGTAAGGTAAACAAATTCAAATAATCAGCCTATCCACGATCCTGACCCATTTTTTGTATCCTTTTGTAAGATAAACAATTTTTTTTTAATCCATATATACAGTATCTATTATAATTGAAGTGATGAATAAATTTGTGTATTTGTATGAATGAATCACAATACCAAAATAATAAGTATTCTATGAATGTAGCTACATATGTACATGAACTAGTATGAATTGATGTAACTAAATTAAAAGAAATATTATGTAAATATATAGCATAATGATGTAAAGCGTATGTATAAGTTGAAGAAAATGTAATCGAGGCGATTACACGATCAGGATTGCCGAACTATGGACAATTATTCAAAAAGTGTCTTGACTTTTAGACACAAGTGTATAAACAAGCTTACATTATGTACATTACATCCTGCTACCATCCGAGAGTGCGATCTATTTGAAGCGGTAATATTCCAATGCATTGACCATATACTAGGTGGAGTGAAAAGTAACTTCCTTGACCATCAGAATGCGCTGCTACTGCAAAAAAGGTTATGATGCCTTGAAGTCCGTTCATATTTAGGCAGACATGCCCAATTTCAGTGCGATACTGTCTTGTTTGACAGCTAATTGTTGTTGACGTATTTGGCATCATGTTGAGTATGGACAAAAAACGATTTTCGTTCTCTCATAAAACATTATTTTTGCGAGGCAAAACGGCGAAGGAAACCACAGAAAAGTTAGATAAATATTATGGGACTAATTCTCCGTCAGATTATACCGTCAAATATTGGTTTCGAAAGTTTCGTGGTAGCCGCAACGCCGCTACCGATCAAGTTCGCAGCTGCAGGCTCTCCGATGCGGTTACAGAGGACAATGTAAAAAAAAAAAATACATGAAATGGTGTTGGCAAAGATAAGTACTGAGGGCATACGCCATATTTTGGGCAATATTCTGCATATGAAAAAGTTATCCTGCCGCTGGGTGCCGCGCATACTCACTCCTAACCAAAAACACGAACGCGAGAACACTTCGAAAGAGTGTTTGGACTTGCTGATGCAGAATGGGGCGGACATTTGGCGTCGATTGGTAACACAAGAGAACAGAATGAGTGCCCGGCAATGGACTGAAGCCAGCACGAGTGCTCCGAAGCGGCCGAAGGAGACTCGATGGGTCGGAAAAGTTATGGCGTCGGTTTTTTGGGATTGTCATTTCATACTCTTCGTGGACTACCTCGAAAAGGAAAAGCCATCAACAGCGAGTATTACTGTGTAATTTTGGAGCTATTGAGTTCCGAAATCGCTGCAAAACGGCCTCACATGAAGCGAAAAAAAATTTTATTTTTGCAAGACAATACACCGGCGCACAAGAGTATCGCAACCATGGCTATAATCAATGACTTACGTCTCCAATTGCTGTCGCATCCACCGTATTCGCCCGATTTGGCTCCATCGGACTATTATCTCTTCCCAAACATCAAAAGATGGCTCATCAATAAAAAATTCAGCTCACGCGAGGAAATCATCGACGCCACGGAGGAGTATTTTGCAGACCTTCCGGAAGTTGGAAAATCGCTGGAATAAGTGTATCAAACTAAAAGGGGACTATATTGATTAAAATAAAAAAAACATTTAAAAAATTTTTTTTTTTCATTCCCAAGGGGGTTACTTATCACCCCACCTAGTAAAAGACACTGTGTTATATGTACTCGCCTCAATTCAGTACAGGTGTGTAGGTACCCCCACAACTAAAATATCAATTTGATTTTGTTTGAAAGTTTTCGATCCTTGTTCATACCAGTGTACATTGAAAAATTGTATCCTTCAGCGTAACATGAATGCATATACAAAATAAAGCTAATCCTTCAACCAAATTTTAGTTTTTTCCCACTTCTTATCCACTGGCGCACATAAAGCTTTTACTTCGTTGGTTCGCGTATATAACCAAACTTAATTGGCAATTGTACACACGAGGTGCGAAAGCGACATCATATTTTTATAAAAAAATATTTATTTATTCATCAATATTAATGTCGTCCCCTTCAAAGTAATCCCACTCAGATATAAAACACTTGTGACAACGTTTTTTCCAATCCTCCAAGCACTTATCATCAGCACTTTTTGGTATAGCATTGAGATCTTCTAGCGATGCCGTTTTTATTTCCTTGGTCGTTGCAAGTCCCGTCCTTTCATAGGCTGAAGTATGATTATCGTGTTGTTTTTGGCTAAATAATCTCTCACAAGCAACGATGAATAAGCAGGGGCATTATCGGGATGCAAAAGCCATGAATTGTTTTTCCATAATTCTGAACATTTTTTTCGTAATGGTTCTCGCAAATTGCGCATTACTTCAAGGTAATACTTCTTATTGACCGAACGACATTGAGCTAAGACCCAGGATTTGTCACCAATTAATATATGGGCCGTGCCGTTTTCAGTTAGTTTCAACCTTAAAGGATACGTGTATAAATTTGACAACTGTCGGACGATCAGTTATCGAGATATAGCGTTGTGAGTGAAGCAACTTTTGTTATTGTGAAAAAAATGGATTCAAAGCAATTTCGTGTGTTGATTTATCATTGCTTTTTGATGGGAAAAAATGCAGCCGATGCAAAGAAATGGCTTGATAAGTGTTACCGGGACTCTGCACCAGCCGAACGAACCATTTGCAAGTGGATTGAAAAAATTAAAAGTGGTCATACAAGCACCGAAGATGATGCACGCAGTGGACGCCCAAAAAAAGCTGTTTCAGATGACATCAAAAAAGTCCACAAAATGTTTACGAATGACCGTAAAGTGAAGTTGATCGAGATAGCTAAGGCTATGAAGATATCAAAAGAGCGTGTTGGATATATCAAACACGAATATTTGGACATGCGAATGCTCTGTTCAAAGTGGGTTCCGCGTTTGCTCAAAGTCGCCCAAAAACAACAACGTGTTGATGATTCAGAGGAGTGTTTAAAGCTGTTCAACCGCAATAAAGCCGCATTTTTACGTCGAAATGTGACAATGGATGAAACTTGGCTCCATCACTTCACACCAGAGTCAGCAGTCGGCAGTCAGCTGAGTGGCGAGCAGGCGACGAATTTCGTCAAAAACGACCAAAAACTCAACAGTCGGCTGGCAAGCTTATGACATCCGTATTTTGGGATACACTTGGAATTATTTTCATCGACTATCTCCAAAAGGAAAAGAAAGTGCTGTTTTACCAAGACAATGCACTGTGTCACAAGTCGATGAAAACGATAGCAAAATTGAATGAATTCGGCTACGAATTGCTTCCCCACCCACCGTATTCTCCAGACTTGGCCCCCAGCGACTATTTCCTGTTCGCAGACCTCAAAATAATGCTCGCCAGAAAGAGATTTAAGACCGATGAAGAAGTAATCACCGAAACAGATGCCTATTTTGAGGCAAAACCAAAATCATACTACAAAACTGGTATCGAAAGATTGAAAAATCGTTTCAATCAGTGTATCGCCCTCGAAGGCAACTATATTGATAAATGAAGTTGAGTTTTGCAAAAATTTTGTGTTTTACTATAAAACGGACTATAATTGGACTATAATGGACTTTTCAGCCCATGAAATATGCCAACTAAATATGCTATATGCTCGGTTGTACCAACATGTATTCGAAACATGTGTATCAACATAGCAAAAAGAAAAGAAGATCGGTAATCGAACGTACGTTGCCGAAGTTACGTACTCGTATAACCCAACCAGGAGTCACATATCAATAAAAAGTTCGCAAAATACTTATTTTGTTTATTTAATTATTGTTTAGCTCACATATATCTAGTTTTAAAAATTACTTTCTTTCACACGTTTTTGCAAGAACAGTCAGCATAAAATTTGTATAAATACCCATGTTATTCAGACACAAAAGTCCCCTTTTTAGTCAATAAAATCAACGTTTGAAAGAAGAAGATGTTTTTTTTTTTTATTTGGGTATCACTCCCAAATATCACGGTAGGTTTGAAGTACATACAGTACGTCGTAAATCTTTTTTGGATGGTTTATCAGTAATAAGTTTCAATATCGACGGCTAATCGATAGTAGTGACGTACTCATACATACATATAAAAGAACTTGCTTTGAATTGTGTGAAAAGTGAAGTGATTCAACGGAAAATTGCACCAGCGAAGGATTATCGCAATCAACAATCAATTCGAGAGGTCTCAACCTCTCATAATAACCCATCCTTTACATAGTAACCGACTGTTATTATTGAAATACTGTGTGTTCAATGCCAAATATTAGCAATCAAATTAAGACAACAAGTATTCCCTATAACCTTAAGAGTTTTAATTACGAGGTGAAAAATTGCAAAGATAATTTAAGTAGTAGCTTAAGTGATCGTCTTACCTTAAATTTTTCAAATTCAGAAGACAATGTTATTAATCTCTCCAATATGACCACAAATAATATTCAATTAAATATAGCAGAAGAGGGTTACTTTGTATTCCGAATGCTATAAGGGATCTGCCAAAATTGAGTTCTTAATGAACGTAAAGAAAATTATTTCCCTGATTAGATATGCAGATGGAACTAGTTATGGTAAACTTCTGCTTTGTGTTATACGCAATAAAATAGAAGGACCTGCAACTGAGGGTCTTAAAATATACGGTACACCGCTGAACTGGGGACTGGGACAAGCGTAATAAGACATCCTAAAAAGAGATTTGCATGGGTTGAGACAAAATCAAAGAAAAATAGAACAGTTTTACAGCGTAGTAATAGAAGTGCTTTTCACCATGAACAACTATGTGCAAATCCACTCCACAGATTCTAAAGTCATAAAAGTAAAACGAGAATTGTACGTAGAAATGTGTCTAAGCGTATTTATCATTGGTTTAAAAGAACCCTTGGGATCTACTGTTTGAGCAATGAAACCAACAACCCTGGCAGAGTCCTTTTCATTTTGTACCAAAGAACAAAATACATATTACGACCGAACAGAAACAAAGCAACCCCTCTCTAAACTTTTAATTAAGATAGAACATAGACATCCAAAGCCTCAGTTAAATTTCTTCAAATTCCTATCCTTAACTAATAACAAGCTTAATTCAAACCACAACAGCTACAAAATATGTATCCGGTATAATATTTTCGATTTCCCTTGCAACCAAACACTAACTTAAACTTCCCAAATGCGACACACAAAACGCCTTTTTTACCCCAACCCATACCAATGGTACCTCCAACAGAACCTATGAACACCCTTTTAGCACAAAGTCGTTCCAAATAACCATTTACTCCTCGTCCACATCTTAATGGACAGCCTCAAAATAATAACATCAGACCGTCATATTACACTACGTTCTAAGGAAGTACATAATATAAACAAGCAGACGTTAGAACCAGTAACTGACAACATAATGCACTTTACACAAGAAAATCCCCATCCCCAATCAGAAGAAACAACTACAAATGGAAATAAAAACTATCCAAACTTGGAAGAATTTGTTTTTCTCTAAGATCCACTTAAAACCGAGTCCACATGAACAAAACAAGATTTAAATTTTCAGTACCTAGCTTCAATCAATGCATTAAATACATAGATATTAACAAACATGGACACTCTTTACCTTATATTCATATTTCATCACCCTTCGGAAGATCCTTGAAATTCCTAATAGACACAGAAGCCTCATCTTCTTTTATAAACCTTGAACGCATTGTTCCCCAAGATCAAGAGATTGTACCACCTGCAATCATAAAAACTATTCGAAACCAACATAAAATTGATAAGGAAGTATATTTACTCAATTTTTTCGAATTAATTTGTCCTGGAGAAATGAGATTCCTTGTATTCAAGTTCAATAGATACTTAGGTCTAGACACATTAAGTTCCCCCAAAGCTAAAGTCGACCTAGAAACTAAAATACTTATTATCCCGTTTACTTAAGTTCCTTTGCTTTTCAAGCCCATTTTCATGTCTAAGAAATACAGTATTCTCCACTATTCTAACGCATAATTATGGCTCCTGTAGATGTACGCAATGGTGACATCTTTCTAAGAACTGTTGATATCAAGCCCGGAGTTTTTGTTTTAGAAGGAATCTAGAGTGCCAATAACTGGCACAGCCTAGTTGAAGTAATCAACAAGTCAAGTAGTAACCAAACAATCTCCATAGAGCACCCCTTAAAAGTAAACACACTCTTAAATTTTGAAATATGAAAATTAAATAACTTTGACGAAACGACTTAGAACACCCAGTTGCCAATAACATTGCTGATTTATCACGGCTAGAATATCATAATTCTGAGGAACAAAAATTAATTATTAATTTATGTAGGAACTATGAAGAAATATTTCAGAAGAAAGATAAAACTCTTACCTTCACCAATGCCATTAAACACCAAACTAAAACTTCGGACGGCATACCTATATACACGAAATTATACAGGTATCCTCATATTCACAAAAAACGGAGTCCAAAAGGCACTCGGAATCACCCGACCTAGTTACTCCCCCTGGAGTTTACCTGTATGGATAGTGCCCAAGAAGATGGATAACTCTGGCACACAAAAATGACGATTAGTCATCGACTATCGCAAATTAAATGAAAAAACTATAAATGATAAATATCCTCTTCCTAATATATAGGGTTTTCTAATAACGACTTGACAACTTTTTTTTAAATAAAATTCAAACCATTTGAGATATTTTAAAAACTTTATTATTGGCTTGAAGTACAATCAAATCATTTATGAATTGAACTCGACTTCATTCATATGGCCACCGCGGGCACGTTTGCAGCGGTCAATTCGTTGGACCCAATTTTCAACAAAACGGCCGCTATTTCACGTTCAATGTTAGCTCTGAGCTCTTTCAACGTCGTCGGTGTGTTGGCATAAACTAGCCAAGCGGCGTTAAATCGCACGAACAAGGCGGCCAATCAACTGGCCCATGTCTTGAGATAACACACTCACCATACTTACTCTTCAATAAATCGATTGTAGCGTGTGCTGTGTGGCTTGTGGCACCATCCTGTTGAAACCACATGTCGTCCAAGTCCATATCTTCCAATTCGGGCCAAAAATAATCGATGATCATGGCGCGATAACGATCATGTGACGATAACGTCACACTAACGTAACGATCGTTATCGTCGACGAAAAAATATGGCCCAATAACGCCGCCGGCATGCAAACCGCACCAAACAGTTATTTTTTGTGGATAAAGTGATGATTTATGAAGCACATGTGGGTTTTCACCCGACCAATAACGCATATTTTGCTTGTTAACAAACCCATTGAGCCAAAAATGAGCTTCGTCACTGAAGATGATTTTGCGACTCTGAATATTGATGATTAGTGAAAGATTCTGTTCACAAATTAAATTTAAAGTTGTCATGTCCCTATTGGAAAGCCCTATACATACAGTGACGTAACTTTTTGATCACATAATCAGAGCAAAGTATAATTTTTAGTTGTAACCCTTCAAGTTTAACAGTTAGAGCAATTTAATTTTTATTCAAAATTAATGGATCAATTATGAATCAGCACAGCAAAAGAAAACAAAAATGCACCGTTTTTTTGTGAGAATTTGTAAAAGTTCTTAGGCAACGAATGTGATCAATTTGTTGACACTACAATGTTTATCCGAGTGTCTAGTTTTATTTTGTTAAAAATAAAAATTTTGAAAGTAACATATTAAAATAAGAATCTTACATAAGGTATATTTAAATTTTAGTTTAAACAAATAAAATAATTGATTTAAATTTGATGGTAGATAAAAGAACTTGGAGAGTGTACGATAACTTTGGCGCCAAGAATTTTTAAGAAATTAAAAAAAAAAACGGCAACACTTACAAAAAAGTACTATACAGGATTTGAAAGCGTAAAATTTGCTCTTTAATATAAAATTTACGTCAAATTATTCGTGTGAATAGTTTTTGAACAATTCGCATTCAAACTTAAATTTTTGGTAAAAAATGAAGAAATTTTTTTATAATTCAATATTATTAAAAATTGTGAGATGATGTGCCCAATTGGTATTTTTGTATCAATGCGCATATCAATTCTGAATGGAACACAAAAAACCGCATAGCTTTATATCTTCTAGTTTTTGAGAACATTGAAAATTATTGGGTCTATAACTGAGTTGCGTGCGGTTTGCTAAGAGACGGCGTAACTTGTATTATTCCATTGTCATTATTCCATTGGAACATGCGTTACAAAGCTACTGTCATTGTACGTCATTTCAGTATATGTCATTCAGTTGAAGCGTAAACAACAATAATTTTTTTTTCACTCAAATATGTCGAACTTTGTGCCTGAAAAAGTGTTTTTGCGGGGAGTTCTTCTTCATTACTTTAATATGAAGAGAACTGCTGCCGAAAGTCATCGTATTTTGGTGGAAGTTTATGGTGAACATGCGCTAGCTGAGCGAACGTGCCAAAAGTGGTTTGCACGATTTAAAAGTGGTGATTTTGGCTTGGAAGACGATGAACGTTCTGGGCAGCCAAAAAAGTTTAAAGATGAAGAACTGGAAGCATTACTCTATGAAGATTGTTGCCAAACACAAGAAGAGCTCGCAGAATCTTTGGGTGTCACTCAAGCAGCCATTTCAAAACGTTTGAAAGCAGCTGGACATATTCAAAAGCAAGGAAATTGAGTTCCACATGAACTCAAGCCGAGAGACGTCGAAAGGCGGTTTTGCATGTCCGAAATGCTTCTGGAACGCCACAAAAGGAAGTCATTTTTGCATCGGATTGTTACTGGTGATGAAAAATGGATCCATCCATGGAATATTCATGGCGCGAAGGTAATTCTCTGTATTTGGTGGGATCAGATGGGTGTGCTGTATTATGAGCTGCTAAAACCGGGTGAAACCATCAATGGACAACGCTCTCGAACACAATTAATCCGTTTGAAGAGAGCAGTAGCCGAAAAACGCGCGGAATATGCGACCAGACACGAGGCAATAATTTTCCATCATGAAAACGCTCGGCCCCACATTGCTATTCCGGTTAAGAACTATTTGGAAAACAGTGGATGGGAAGTCTTACCCCACCCGCCTTATAGCACAGACTTTGCCCCTTCTGACTACGATTTGTTCCGGTCGATGCTTGATTCCTTCTTGGCTGCGAAGTCGGCGCAGTTCTTTTGGGATGGGATCCACAAATTGCCAGAAAGATGGGAAAAAGTCATAGCTTCAGACGGGCAATTCTTTGAATAATACTATTGTACATGTTTTTCTTAAATAAACGTTCAAATTAAAAAAAAACCGCACAAATTTTATTATACACCCAATACATAAAACAAAAAGAAGTTAGAAAAAAAAAATCCACGTTCTGTGGATCATAATTAAAAAGGTAAGACCTTATGGACCTTTCAAATATTTCAGAAATTCTTATCATTTTAATATTTAAAGGGAGCTTGTTTAGTAATGCAGTTGTACGGAAAACGGGTACAGTCACAACATAAGAAGAGTTTCTCCGTAGATTGTAATTAGTTAAAAGTCTGTAATTTAAAGAAAGAACGTTTTCAACACTTTAAAACAATACAATACATATCACAAAACTATGGAAACTTGGATGACACCGATTCTTGTTACAGATTTTCCTCACTACACTTTTTTGTAAGACTAGTAAGGGCTTGATTTTATTCAGATACACGCCCCTTCAACAAACAATTCCATACTGAAGTTTAGCGTGAAAAACACCATAATAAATCATTTTTAATAATTGCTTTGAGCAAATATTTTTTAGATAAAAAAAGTGTCGCAGGGTATTTCGAAAATATTTCCTTAGGGACTCTGTGTGGCTTGCAAATGACATCCTAGAATCAATTGTGAGCCCAAGATACTTAAACTCGTCTACTTTCTCAATTAAAAATCAATTATCACTACAGTTAAGACTGCTACAAAATGTTGGAAGTGTTTGAATAGAATCGCAATTACAGCCTGGAAATAAACGTCCGCATTCATACTCATAGGGGAAGCTAAGTTAAAAAACATTATTTTTGTCTTTGAGCTAATGTTCAAATTGTGCTCTGCGAACCAAATTCTTAATAGACTAAGATCCCAATTAATGTCGGAGATTAAATCCAAGACACTTTCAGAGCCATATGAGCAGCCAACATCATCTGCAAACGCCGTAATTCTACATCTGAAGTTTAGTGAAAACAGTGAATTTATATAAATTAGGAATAAAATAGGTCCCAATACACAACCTTGAGGAACTCCCAAACTGCAGAAACGAATCTCGCTTCTCATACCATCAATCTTCACTCTTTGAGATCTGTTTGATAGGTATGATCTAAGCCACTCTAGTATGAACCCACGAAAACCCGCTTTTTCCATTTTATCCAACAGTATAATATGGTTGACCATGTCAAAGGCTTCAACAAATAAACCAGCCGTGAATTTTTTACCATCAAGGTTAGAGAAAATATTTGAGCAAAAATTTAGAAGAGCGTCTTCGGTAGACTTACCCTGCTGAAAACCAAATTGCATTCGATTGAAAAACTCAATTTTTTTCAAGTAAGACATTATTCTATCTTTAATAACTTTTTCGAATATTTTGCTAAAAGTGGGCAGAAGTGAAATTGGCCTATAATTTTTTATATCGTCTGCAGAGCCTTTTTTAAACTGCGGAATTACGTCGGCTTATTTGAGTGCTACGGGAAATGTTCCTAAAAATATGCTGCGATTAAAAATGACTGCCAGAACGTCAATCACCTAGCATGCTATTTGTTTAACAAGTATATTTGAAATATTATCAAAGCCACAAGAGTTCGAATTTTTTAGGGATCCAATTGCTTTAGGAGCTCTAAAGCAGTGATATATGTCGTATATGTCGTATATTGCGACAGGTCACCACCCCCACTTATTGAATTGTAACAACGAGTGCAATTTCTCAGGACTGTTTGTGTTGATATGCTGCTTGTTATTGAGGTGAAATACTCATTGAAAGCATTAGCAATGTCAAGTTTGTCAAACAGTTCGCAATTGCTCACACAAATTGAATGGGGTTTTGTTGTAGAACGAGACTTGTTCAGAATATCATTCACTACTTGCCATTTTGATTTAAGGTTACCCTTAGCAGAAATGAACTTAGTTCGATAATAATTATCGCGGCAAAAAACAATCTGTTTTTTTAAATCCAAACATAGCTTTTTATACTTATTTTTCAGCCTAAGGTTCATGGGATCCTTGGAGCATTTTATTCTTAGCTTGTGTTTCACGTTTACTTTTTCAATAAGTTGACTAGATGTTATGAACACATCATAAGAAGCAGAAGCATCACTTTCCATGTAAACATCGTCCCAGGACTCATAACGTAGAAGATTTGTTATGAAATCAATTCTTGTTTTTTGCTTTTGGCTATTAACTTCTGTACGGCTGGTCTTTTTGCTTTGAAAAGTATTCACCAGCAAACCTATCATTGAATGATCAGTGATCTGAAAGACATATGTGCATCTTTCGCAGGCATTCAATGGAAAGTCTGAAAATCGCCAATAAATATGATCCAAACACGTACCTGAAGACAACCGATTGGGTTCATTTATAAAACTAGCTAAACCGTGGAAGGCCAAGGGGGCCAAGTAATTAGACACAGTTTCGCTACTATCTAACAGACTAATATTGAAATCTCCCAAAATAATTAGGTTTTTTGCTTTTACTGTGTTCAACAGAAACGATGAGATTGAAAACATTGAACATATGTAGACGATACACAGATACCAGAGCAAAATCTATCTGATTATACCTTACAGAAACCTTTAGAATGTCTGCGTTCTGAAAGTCGACACACTTAAAGAGAACTTTTGCATTGTACATATGTCATATAATACGCACTGAATTTATCGGGTAATGCTCAATATAGCAATTATAAGTGCTTCTCACTTTCTTCAATACGTGTAATGTTCAAAACAGTTAATTATTGAAGATACACTAAATCACCATCATCGTCATCATCATTAACTGGAACTTTTAACATTAAGAATGCTTCTCTGGGAATATTTTTAAATTTATTTTTGACAGGTTTTTGCTTACTGGTGGTAACTGGATCAGAGCTAAGTAAAAAAAAAAATTGAAAATATCCCTGTTAGATTTTTCTCTGCTTCATTTTCGGGAATTATGCTCTCTGTAGCGCTTAAGGTCCTTGTTTCTTGCTTCCTGTGATTCCTCTGTTAATTGTCCGATAGGAAGAAGTGCAAAGGCTATTTTTTCCGGCCGTGAATCATATACTTATGCAAAGTAGGTAGCATGTTGTATCATGGGTGTAAAGACACAAAATACCTGGCAATATCATGTGCAAACAGCCTGTACTTTTTAGGATCTACATCAAATCCACTTGATATCGTGATTAAAATAATGTGAAACTTTTTTATTAAGTTAATGTCTATATTTATAATTTTTGCGGACAACTCAGGATTTTGGAAAAAAAACGTCTAGCGGTGTTTCCATCGTTGCTACTGCCAAAACCGAGTTTTTGTTTGTCTACAATAAGGCCAAATTTTTCTCTAAACTCTTTCTGTATCCGAGCTTTATTTTCTAAAACGATTTGTTTATTTTGGCGAATTCGTCATTTTGCTATACGCAGCTCGTATGCCAAATGTAATAGACATTCGAAGAATCGAATCTAACCATGCAAAACAGAAAGCCCAAATCTCTCCCTTGAAACCATTTCATCTATTTTATTAAATTCTTTTGATGTTGCACCAAACAAAAAGCATTTCATTGTTGAGGTAGTTTCTGTAAGGGTTTTACACACCTTCCCTTCTAATATTGAAAAAATTAATTCATGACGAATTTTTAATGTGTTTGTACCAATATTAATAATGCTTTCTTGAAGATTTGATACCTGATTTTCTATTTTTCTGTTTTTCTGAATACACACTTCAATAGATTCCTTCCGAAATTCAGTACTTATTGACCTACAATACCTTGTAGATGCAGGACTTAGGTTTTGCCATATAATTAGTTATTTAGCCATTAATCGAAGCGGTACAGACATATGATAAAAACAACTGAATCACCAGAGTCTTAAAAGGCTTGTTTGTAAGCCCCATTTTGAGATAAGGCACATTTTCTCAAGTTGGTCACCTTTAGAGTATTGAAAATAGCATCCAATGATTTTAGCTTTTTAGCTTCCTGTATTAATTTGTAAGATGGATATTTTTCTGGAGCACTTCTTCTTATCACATCATACTGTTCACGGGAAAGTTTAGCTTCTATCCGGACGGATAGTGCATCTTCAGCTGACAATAGATATTGCGGATTTAAGGTTTTTTGGTAACCTTTTTGATAACACTTAGTATGTTCAGGACATTTAGAAATATCTTTTAAAAGTTTTGAAGCTTGTGTATGACTTTCAGCTCGTAAACTCATGTAAGTAGCGTAAGCTAATTCTGGGGTTGAAGTTACTTCACGCAGTTGCTTGGTTTTAGGGCGTTTGTTTTTTATTCTCAAATAAAATAACCAGTCGGCCGAGTTAGCTTTTGACACAACGCATGGGAAAGAAAGTGATGTCAGAAGCTACTCTTTATTATGTTTATTCAATTTTTCTTCTGCTCTACTTCTCTATTCTATTGAAACTTGAAACTACTCAATTGTTTGAGTGTTTGAGATTCTTGGCCTGGCAATTTGTTCATTTGAATTTGTTTCACCGAACCTGTTCAATAAAGATTTTTTCTATATTTTTTTCTGGGTCTATAACTTAATTCGTGCGGTTTGCTAAGAGATGGCGTAACTTGAATTATTCCATTGGAACATGCGTTGGAAAGCTACTGTCATTCTACGTCATTTCAGTATATGTCATTCATTTGAAGCGTAAACAACAATAATTTTTTTTCACTCAAATATGTCGAACTTTGTGCCTGAAAAAGTGTTTTTGCGGGGAGTTTTTCTTCATGAAGAAAACCGCTGCAGAAAGTCATCGTATTTTGGTGGAAGTTTATGGTCAACGTGCGCTAGCTGAGCGAACTTGCCAAAAGTGGTTTGCACGATTTAAAAGTGGTGATTTTGGCTTGAAAGACGGAAAAGGTCATAGCTTCAGATAGGCAATACTTTGAATAATACTACTGTACATGTTTTTCTTAAATAAACGTTCAAATTTTGAAAAAAAAAACCGCACGAATTAAATTACATACCCAATATACAACAACCATAGCTTAATATTGTTTAGAACCTAAACAAAGTGTCCTCTTTTACTAATTTCATATTATTTGATTGCAAATATTAATTTATCTTGGCCACATTAAGTTATAATGACAATGAAAAAAAAAAAAAAAACCCATCTAGAATATAGTAACATACCTGAGGTTGAAGCCTCCATCGTGTGAGACGTCTAAAACGTGTATTCAAAAATAATAAAACTTTGCTTCAATTAAAGAGAAAATACAATTTTCATTGCATAAAAAATAAATAATTGCGAAAAATGTCAAACGTCAAGATATGATAGGAACTCACCTAAAGTGATGTATGAAAAACCTGAAATACCCATCAAACCGCTAGGTATTATACATGTTGATGTTTATACCATCAATGGAAAACACATCTAAATTTATTATTATGTATTATAATTTTAGTTTTAACATAGTCAAATCAATAAAGCATTTCATAAGTCTGCATGGGATTTCTGGGAAGCTGATTACTGATCAAGGATCAGAATTCACTGCAAGCTTTTTTAAAGATTTTTGTAAATAGGTTGACATGTACTTATACACAATATTATTTCAACAGACAACAAGTTATTCTCCAGTGGAGCACATGCATTCCATTTTAACAGAAATTTACAGAATTATTTACTACAAATACAAAGACAAAGACCATGAAGATATTCTTAACGAAACAATTACGACAGATTGTACCATAATGCTATTCATTCATCTATCAAGCACACACCTTTCGAGTTATTTTATGGTAAACCATACAAATTAACTAAAGATGTTGAATTCAATAATACCCATGATTACCTTCAAAAACTCAATGTTTTTCAAGAGGATTTATTTTTATTTATTATTAGTTATTTAGAGAAGAAGAGAGAAAGGAAAGTTAAACAAAACCACACAAAATTTAGAGAAGGAAATAAAACGTTAATTAAAAAATTATAATGTTAATTGTAAAAAACAAGTAGTTTAAATATTATTCCGGGTGGTATGGCACTACCACTCGTACCACTCGTATCTGTAACAACTTTAACGGAAAAGCCCCACAGTGGCTTTTAGAGAGAGTTCTCAGAAGCAGAGTGGATACCATACGAGATAACGACAGCTGAACTCTACAATATTATATTTAGGGAAGAATGTAGGAGGAACAATATAACTCTGAGATTCACTAATCATAGATTTAAAAATGATAAGAAATAACTATTTTGACAAAAGGTAAAAAAAAAAACGTAAAAGTAAAATAAAGAAAAACTGAAAATTTCAGATCATTACTGACAATTTTGACAGTTGGCGGACATCACATATAGGGTTTTCCGATAGGGACTTGACAATTTTGAATTAAATTTGTGAACGCACTCTTTCCAATTATCAAACTGTCACTGTCAATTTATTCAGTAAACTCAACATTTTCATCATGGTAAAGTACACTAACGAGCAATGTTTGCAAATTATAAAAATTTTCTACAGATATTCGGAGTCGGTGACTGCAACTTTAAGAGCGTTAACTTCAATTTTCGGTCGTAATTCTTGCCCTAGTAGACAGGCAGTAACAAGCTTAGTGCAAAAATTTGAATCTACATATTCGTTGTGTGATGTTGTCATGTAAGTGAGACAACGGGTTGGTCGAATTGTCGAAAATATCGCTGCCGTTCAGACGTCCGTAACAAACGATCCAAATCAGTCAATTCAACGGCGTTCTCAAGAATTGGGCATCGCTCAGACCACATTATGGCGTATTTTGAGTAAGGATCTTGGTTTACACCCATACAAGATCAAGCTGACTCAAGAATTGAAGCCGATGGACCATTTGGAGCGACGTACGTTATCCGATTGGGTTCTGGAGAAGATGCGCCAAGATGATGAATTTCATCGCAAAATCATCTTCAGTGACGAAGCTCATTTTTGGCTCAATGGGTTCGTCAATAAGCAAAATATGCGTTATTGGTCGGGTGAAAACACACGTGTGCTTCATGAATCACCACTTCATCCACAAAAATTAACTTTTTGGTGCGGCTTGCATGCCGGCGGCGTTGTTGGGCCATATTTTTTCACCGATGATAACGATCGTCACGTTACCATGATCATCGATTATGTTTGGCCCGAATTGGAAGAAATGGACTTGGACGACATGTGGTTTCGGCAGGATGATGCCACAAGCTACACAGCACACGCTACAATCGATTTATTGAAGAGAAAGTATGGTGAGCATGTTATCTCAAGACATGGGCCAGTCGATTGGCCGCCTCGTGGACCTTCGTTAAGTCATTGGTTTATGCCAACACGCCGACAACGTTGGAAGAGCTTAGAGCCAATATTTAACGCGAAATAGCGGCCGAAATGTGTGGCCGAGTCGTTGAAAATTGGGTCCAATGAATCGACCGCTGCAAACGTGCCCTCGGTGGCCATATGAACGAAGTCGAGTTCCATTCATAGATGTTTTGATTGTACTTCAAGCAAATAGTAAAGTTTTTGAAATATCTCAAATGGTTTGCCTTTTATTTAAAAAAAAAAGTTGTCAAGTCGTAATTAGAAAACCCTATACTACACTTGCGGCTTGAGAAATACAATTTCGTTTTTTTTTCGGATTTAAATTGGCATTCGAAAATCTCATATAAAATCTTGAAAGACATTCTTTTGTTTATTTTGTTTTTGAAAATTTTCCATTTTTTGCATAAAAGTTTTCCCTTTACCACTAAGCGTGTACTGCGGTTCTCGGACAGCATACGCGCGGTAGAGAAAAAGGCACAGTGGCTTTTAGAGGGAGTTCTCAGAAGGAGAGAGGATACCAAACGAGGGAACGACAGCCGAGCTCTACAATATTATATTTAGGGAAGAATGTAGAAGTAACAAATTGACTTAAAAGTAGAATAAAGAAAAACCGAAAATTTGAGATCATTACTGGCAATTTTGACAGTTGGCGGACATCAGATAGAAATTCACAATCTGGATAATAATCAAGGAATACTGTTATTGCTAATCGAACAAACAAGTATAACCGAATATGAAAAGCGGATGATACATATAGTAGATCTTCTAAATAATCAAACTAGTATTGAACAAATTAAAAATTCCTTGACCACATTAGAAAAAGACGACATCAGTTCTCTCCTGGCAAATACCGAGTATGGTCGTATTTTCCGTAGTAAGAATTTTCTTTTTTTCCGTAATCTTGATTTCTCTTTAATTGAAACAAGTAGTACTTTTTACTTTTCTCTTTATTTCTCATAACAAATTCCTTCACTCCTATTATTTCCAACCATTTAAATAAATAATTCCTTAATACCTGAATCGTATCGGACAAGAAGGCCGGGGGAAACCCCCCACCCAGCATAACCGTTTTAAAGACCTCGAACCGGAGGTTTTTTCCTCAACTGCAGACAGTAAGTAATGACAACAACACTCCGCGTTTTATCGTTGTCACTGGAATGGAAAAGTTAAGCGAATTCCCTCGCCCCCTCTCCTCCTATAATCCAATCCGAACAAATCGATGTCTGGAGCATACTATATATCAAAAGATATTTTGGAAGTGAAAGCCATAGATCAAGTGATCTCCTCCTTAGAGAACTTAATTTAACCACAGCTGAAAATTTTTTAAAAACCAAGCTCATTCATTCCATACTCGTAAAAATAACCAATCACCTAAATCCTAACTCACTTCAGTGAAGAATTTTCTCCAAACATATATTAAACCTAACCAAAGAAGGAATCTTAGAACAACTGAAGAAATTTAAAGTAACATGAGTGCGAAAGATGGTGAAAAGAAAAGGTGATGGTTTGGTTCCTACCGGTCCAGCAATACTAAACTTTGATCAAATTCGTCGTCCCAGTGAAATTAGGATTGATTGAGTCAACTGCAAGGTGGATGAGTTTATTCTCAATCCAATGCGCTTCATCTTGTGTCAAAGGCTGAGACACACCAAAAACAGGTATACCAATGCAATTATCTGCAATGTTGCCTACCCCTAACTCATGACATTTGTAAATTGTAAAGAGGAACAAATACATCGTCTTTGTCCATTTTTCCTTCGTTATAAATCTGTAAACAAAATCAAAGCAGCTCGTCGTTGTACAGTCCGCGAGGCATGGAAAATATATAACGATAACCCCCTTCTCCACCAACTTTTTCAAAAATTATAGGAAATCAAAATAAAAACGTAACCCCAAAACAATTTAACACAAACCACATCTCTTCTTCCACTTTCCGCCTTACTGCCGAAACTCAGCTGCCTCCAACACAGAAAACTTGTTCAAATATCAAACCATCATCAATTCCAACAGCAACCATAGCCACTGCCACAGAGAACAAATCGAATGAAATCAACGTGTAACAAGTTCAAAATCAGCAAATAAACCATCCACTACAAAAAAATTATAACTCAAACAATATTTTGCCCTCTCCAAACCAATTACGAGTTAACCCAATACATACTTAATTTTGAACAAATACCAAAAATTTAATAAACAACAAAAATTTAACAGAAATCACCTCCTCATATAGAAGACTCCTACGTGATTGACACCCCCGCTGAAGTTAAACGCTCAGCTCTTTCAAATATGCGTGTAAAGAATAACGCTCCGAACACCACCAAACCATCTACTTTCTCTCCATCAACTAAACAGCACATAGAAAAATCGCACAAACAAGCAATACCCCATACCAATAATGGTACCATTAGATTTTGATATTGTAATCCTCCAACGGAATACCCAAGGCTTTCTCAACAATAAACCATTTCTCGAACTCACATCACAAAAAAACAGTTACAATATGTTAAGAACTGCACAGCTTTCCCCCAAAGCAAAAATTTTGATCATTCCAAATCAGGCATAGGTTTCCTGGTTAAAAATCATATTTCCGTAAGCTCCCACATTACTTCGTCTACGGAGTTACTACACCAAACCATTGCAATTCCCACAAGGACACCTTTAAATATACAGAGTGACTGATTCGAACTACAACTTTTTAAAATGCTAGAGATATCCAACTTATTTGCATCCGGAGAATTTACAACCCATTGTGTCGAAGAAATGAAGTGTGGAGCATTGTTCTTTAACCAATCTTGGTAGACGCGCGCTTTGCGAGACTGTGCCGGGCCTTGTTGAAATGTCTACGGTCTTCGACCGAGATGATTGTTTGCCCAAGATATCAAACCATCACCGTCGGTGTGCCTGATTTCTGGTGGCCGTCCGAAGGTGTAAATTTTCGAAGGACCTCTCTGGCAAGTACACTCGGTCATTTTGTTTGTTGACATATTGCTCGGTAACAAATGGCGACTCATCGGAAAAAACGAAATTCGGCAACACACCACCTTCGTGCAACCGTAGCTACTTCTTCGATCTTTCGATTCTAACTTTTTTCTGTTGCGGTGTAAGATCGTGGGCCAAAAACGTCAATGGCTTTAGCCCAGTCTCATTTTTTAGTCTGTTTTGCATCCGTTCCAACGATATGTTGAGCTCACGAGCCATTTTTCTTCCACTTCGACGCGGATTTCGCTCAATTCGAGCCTTCACTTTCCGAACCATTTCTGCCCGTGTTGCTGTTTTTTTATGCCCACCTCCTGTAACGCTGTAACGAGTTATGGTTCGAGGCACAAATGATTTATTCACGTTTTACTATATACTATACAGCATATCTATAAATATATATAAAATATACTATAAAGCAATCACACTATCACGTTTGAATTCCATCGCGAATAAAAATTTTTCAACACAACTGAGACGCAAATCGTTTAAAAGGCTTGTAAATAATAAAATTATCTATCATGTGTCATAATTTGCGCTCACTGTTTTGAACGGTTTGGAAATTATAGCAGTCTGAAGTTGGTTGCAGTTCGACTCAGGCAGGTTGTATAGTGATCACCAAAAATTTTCGAAAAACTGGCAGCACTTGGCTTTTCTAAACGTCAAAATTAAGTCATTATTCGCTGTCCCGCTGAAAGTAACGTAAACAAATTCAATTTCAACTTCATTTATTCGCCATCGACTGTATCTACAATATAAAATAAGGATTTGATTTGATTGATAGTGTGCTCTTGCGAAGAAAAGAGATCGGAAAAACTAATCAGTTTTTGCTGAAATTCGGTTTGAAAAAGTTACGTTAAAAACAAGTTTAAAAAAATTTACAAATCAGGGCGGCATTCTGTCTTACCTGCTATGGTGCATTTTGGTGGACTCACTGCTCAACGCGCTCAATAGTTCTAACATCTACCACCTTGATCAAAAAAAAAAACAACCCAATAACCACCGTGTGGCGGTACCATTTTTCTGATTTGAGTTCTGTTTTGTTTTTTTTTTTTTTTTTTTTTTTTGTTAAGTTGGTACAACTTATATTTTGGCATTCATTCTAAATCTTAGCGTCATAGCTTGACATTTGCAAAAGCTACGTAGACAAGAGTACATCTATCTCTGTGTGTGTTGGCGATTTTTTACAATTTTAGAAATCGATTTAAATTTCCACAACGAACTTGTACTAAATTTTGCGTAAAAAAAAGGATTTAATGGTGCGCGAACGTTGGAAATGTTGGAAAAGTGTTTCGGCAACGATTCTCTAAAAAAAAACGGTCCCTTACCAGTGGCACGAGTAGTTCAAAAGTGATCGTGAATGAATCAAAGATGATGAACGTAGTGGCAGACCATCGAAAACCGACGAACTCCGTGTTCGAAACTATTGCTCTTGATGTAATCCAAATTAGTGAGTCATATCATACTGTTGCTAACAAGTTTTTTTTATCTGTAAGCCGTGAAGCATCGGTCTAGCTACCGAGAAAATTTTCGCGTTTTTGAATGCACAAAACTCAAGACTTAACAACAGAACCTTTAGAGTCCTGGAAATAGTTGGAGAAAAAGATCTCGTCTTCTTGGTTTTTTCAGTAAATGATAGTGCCTGCGAAGCGGCTAAACGACCTAAAAGGTAATAGTGTGTACCATTTCAGTCAGCTGAGTCCCATTATAAAGACCACAGATAAAACGTCAGTTACCTCCACAAAAATCAACGCCAGTAGTCTATCAAAGAGACTACAAAACAATTCAGTTTATTAGGCTGTAACTGAGGGTGACAGAGCACATGAGCTCCCATCAAATAGGCTATTAACACAAGAAGCAGCTTCTGCAAATAGACCCAAAAGTAATGTTCTTGTACCTATACAAAGGTATCAAGGAGACAAGTTGGAAACGAAGATGGCAAACCTGCATCATGATAGAGGTGCTTCGTACACTTTTAACCAACCCTAGGACTAATTCAAGAAACTTGGACTATTGAAAGTAAGATATTTGGCCTCAGTAATAGTAAGTAAAAAATAGAATTTTTCTGAGGAGATTCTAAGCCCAGGTCTGCTTTACTGATCAGCTTCAAAAATAAATATCTCTTCACTCCACGTTTTAACACCAGAGATTTAGTGTCATCGATAATCGAACTACCTCCAGAATATGCATTGAAAGAGTTCGTGTGCGCCTCAGCCTATTTCCCCGGAGACATAGATACTATTCCATCTATTCTGGTAGAGTATCTGATAGAGTTTTACCACTGTCCCCATCGGCATCTGGTTCTTGTATATATTGCCAACGCCTACAACAACATCTAGAGTAGCAGCGATAACAACAACCGGTCCCATATTTATAAGCTCTGAAAAAGAGGAGGTACTTGACCCCACCATCTTGCCCCCTTTGCTTCATAATTCAGATGGTATTTCAGATGAGGTATCCTTATCGGACCATATGCACAAAAGGTTCAATATTGGATGCAATATCGGACATGGCCAAACTAGATACATGAAGAAACTCACGAACTGGAGTACTTTTCAAGAAAATCCTTCCTATTAAAAATGACTCACTGCCCTCGTCTCTACAGTCCATCAGGGACGCAAATGAGGCAGCGGATCAGTTAAACGTAGTCATTATCTCATCATTTAAATGGAGTTGCGTTGAAACGCAATATAGTTAAAAGGTGTGTACCATGGTGGAATCCTGAGCTTGAACAAATGCGTAAAATGCAGAAAAAAATACACCGGCAATTGGGACCTTGGGTCGCATTGGGCAACGTCAATAAAAAATTGAGAAAGTCCAAGAAAGCTTCCTGAAAAATTCTATCAAAGGACTCCTTAAATAGCTTACATCTGTTACAAAAAAAAAAAAAATAATAATGATACTTTCACAATTAGTCAAAGGCGACTCTAAAAATGCTACTTAGGTTTCATTTCCCAGACCCGATCCTTTTAAAAAACATACAGGATGTGAATTATGAAGCCAAAAGCTTATCCTACAACAACATCATTAACAGCCCATCTGGAAATATATTCAACATAGACAAAGTTAAATGGGCCATAAACTCATATAAACCATATAAAGCATCTAATTTGGACGGAATGTTCCCAGCACTGATTCAATAAGTCTGGTCCAGATTCTTCCCACTCCAACTGCCTAATTTAGATATATAGTTGAAAGTTTGAATGGGCGGAATGCTACTGGCGATTTCAATGGAGCACTGGTGGTAAAAATAGCGATAAAACAAAGTGAGACAGGAGACATTACGTCGATGTTCGAGGGTGTCAATTGAATGACTGATATTGGTATCACCAATGAGTTTTATCGCACGCTTTTGAATCCTATCTAGCAGGTGTAGAGATGTTTTACTGGAATCTGACCAGATGTGAGCATTGTACTCCAATTTAGGGCGGATGAATGGCTTATATATAGTATTGTGGCCAGATCAGTGGGGGTGAAATATTTCTTACATCGGTTGAGGAAACCTAGACATTTCGCAGTATTTTTGGCGACATCGAATACGTGACCGACGATGCAAGTGCCATTAATGGATAATGACTGGGTATTGAGCATTGAGTTTTGGAAGCATTAATTTCCACTCGGTTGACAGTTCCCCAATTGGTTATGCTTTTAATATCGGAATTTAATGAGCTTAACATAGGATGCCGTTCCCGTTCTACAATCAAAAAGCAGGGCGTAAGTCCGAGAACGAATATGAAAAGCAGAGAGAATTGTCATCAGCAAAGGATATTGGATAAGTAACAGACAAGAGATCATTAATGAAAATTAAAAAGAATGTCGGAGACAGAACGGAGCCCTGGGGCACACCAGCATTTATTTTGTGAATATCAGACTTGAAACCGTCCAAGACAACTTGAATTAAACGTTCCGAAAGGTAATTTCTAATCCATTGAAGAAGAGAGTCATCCATCCCAAGTGCACGCATTTTCGACAAGAGAGCCTGATGCCAAACTCTGTCAAATGCCTTAGAAATATCAAGTGCAACTATCTTGCTTTCGCCAGATTGATGTACGCTTTGGTTCCACTTTCCTGTGAGACATGCCATCAAATCACCAGTGGACCTGTTGCTACGAAAACCATATTGCCGGTTATTGAGAAGTTTTCGTGTTTCGAGATATTTCATGAGCTGACGGTTTAACGGGCTGGACAAATGCTGTTTTTCATCTGATCGGAAACAATTCTAAATAGTAGGATTGATGAAAAAGCTTACGCAGTGGTTTTGCCAGCGTGGAAGAACACCTCTTCAGAAGAAGGATCAATATACCATCTGGACCAGCGGATTTATGCATGCTAAGATCTTTGAGTACTTTTGCTACTACACGAGTGCGAAAATGGGTTCGTCCTATTGAAGATTCGACACACTCAAGTATACGCGGGGTAAAACCACAATCTGGAAGAGTTAAGCTAGCCGCAAAGTGTGCAGCAAGCACATTAGCCTTGTCTAAGGAACTGACAGCGTGAATGTTACTGTAAATGAGCGTTGGGATGAAGATTGAGGCAGAATTTCTAATATTTTTGACGAAAGAGCAAAATTTTTTAATACCTTTGGGACATTGTAGTATTTTTTGCCTCAGATTTTGGTGCAATGGAATTTTTGTTTGGCTTGGCCTTGTTAGACTGAAGAAAAATTTTCGAGTCGTACCATGCCTTTTCTTTTGGTTTGATATGCTTCATCAGATGAGGAATAAAGGACCACATTCCAAAGAGAATATTGCCTGTGCTCATATCAGCAGCGGCTTCCACATGGTTATCGAGGAAACATAACGACCAATTAAAATTCCTTAAGAATATTTTAAGTCTGCACTAATTGGATTCATCGTATTGCCATACTACACTGTTAATAATCTTTTCTCTAAATCGATTACAGTAGTCCGATGAGCTTAGAGGGGAAAGCACACCAATAGTGTACTTATCAGGATGAAAAGTTAAAAACAAGTCCAGGCTCATTTACAAGCTGAGTCATCAATACACTGTCCTTCGGGTGTTGTCTGTCCAGAATGTCGAAGCCATTCAGAATTGTGTTTATTGAAATCGCCCGTAATATCCATTTCAGTATGAGGATACAGGAATACAATTTTCTGTATGGAGTCAGAAGCGCATCAAACTCTTCAAAGGCCGAATTGCTCTCCGGTTTGGGGCTTCAGTTAATAAAGCAATAGTGGGATAACTTGCTTTCGGAGATCGAATTTTAACCACAGGACGTTGAATTGCGGATTGGAATGCGGATCACATTGTGATGGAGTTAGGTAAGCTTCATCACTACACGCGTATATATCGAGACCACCGTGAGAGAATAATGCCTATGCAGCTTCAGATCAGCGTGGTCTGAGAGGTGTGGGCGGGGATCTACCCTTATTTCATTAAGTGCCAAATAGTGGGTCTGTTTACATTCGCGGATGTACGCAGAAAAGTGACTACTTTTTAGCCTGTGTATGTTTGCTATATCAACCCGAGGTTATTATTAAAAAAAAAAAAACCAACGACGATGCGAAGTGAAAATTTTAATGTCGGCTTACGTCGCTCCTGGTGGTTTTTCATTTATTTTTTTTTTTATTTCAATTATTCCTTTTTTTTTTTGAGATACCAATCAATCGACTCTCCTATTGGCAAATACTTCAAATTAAGTTTCAAGGTTACTGGAAGCGATGGAGCATAGAATATTTGACCTCACTCTAGCACAGGCCACGTTGGGCACATCGTCAGATCAATCTTCAGTTAAATGACTAAGTGGTCATCAACGACAGTAATTTACTATCTGGAAAGTGGACCATGGGTCCTTTTATATCCCTATATCCCGGTAAAGATGGACAAGATTACATTGTGAAACTTAAGATTGAAGCTGGAGAATTACTTCGCCCAATACACAAGCTAGCTTTAATCAAAACGGGAGTGGGAATGCTTGGAAATACTGGTAATTGCTCTTTGCTGCATCTATTTGGCTAGTCTATCTTTGTCTTGACTAATGTAGTAGCCATCTATTAAGTAATGCAATTTTCCTTAATTTTGTGACTATTGGAAATTTGAAACTTTTCTATCGTACACATTATACAATAATTTTGCCCATATATACTTTATCACGAGTCACTTTAATTGGTTCAACTGTTATATTTCTTATTATTCATGTAACACGTAACTCTACGAAAGATTTCTAATAAAATTGCCTCATTAACTTTGATATCGAACAGCGCAAAAATAAGTAGCAATTTTAATATTGGCTATCTATTAATCGTATTGCTTCCCTATACGTTGCAAGTGCTGGTGCTTCAACTAAAATAAATTTGTTTGTCGTTTATTAGAAAAGAATGTTAATATTTGATATGTTACTCGGATCAAAGTATACAGGACATAGAGTACCAATTTGTGTCAAGTTAACCTCGAGTAAATTCGATTTACCTGTCAAGAAATATTATTTTTTTTTAAATTAAGACCAAACGTTGAATACAAGTACTCATCGTTAGTCATTAGTGTAATTGCTTACTTTCATTATGTTGCCATAACTGAAACTTCTGTTAGAACAACAGTAAAATTGAGGTCAATTTTTTCGCACTCTCCTTAGAACTTTTTTCCACTTAAGACAATTTCCTCAAGTTGTATGCATACCGACTTAATTTATTTTAAAATAAAATTGCATCTAGCGCAAAGTATCTGACGCTGGTAGAAAGAAAAGCAGATAATTAATTCCGTACTCAGACCATCTGAGGCAACAACGCTATTTAGATTAAAAACACTTACTTACTCGTACTCCTTTTGTACTACATTCTGTTACTTTTTTTCTAGAAAAACTTATTTTTTTCATTATTCTTCTTATTTTTGTTGTAACCATGACTAATGATTTCAACGAACTTTTACAGAGATCCGCAGAAAAATGCTCCCCCTGAGTCTTTTGCTGCAACAAGTGTTCACTTTAATCCTTCTAAACTTTTGCTTTTTTTTTTATTTCTGCTGGTACATTTTGTGTACGAGGACTTTCTTCTTCCTTAAAAAATAAATAAAAAAGTCAAAATATTAATTATACTGCATATTCTCCTTGTTAACCTCACCCACATACTACATAGATTAAGTAGGTGGTAAGGAAAAAACAGAAGAAAAAAACCGTCAAATAAAATCGTTTGCCGTTAACAAGCTTCAAGTCGTAAATCAAAGAGATACAACTCATAACAAAAAACACACGATTTAGACTCCAAACAAATAAAATGAAAGGCGCTGCCTTATCCTTTGACTACAAAAAGGGGAAAGAAAGAATCACAATTCAAGGTTTTACTACATTTTTATCTCTAGAAAAGTCAATTGCGATAATTTAATACGATATGACTCCTTTGATTTTTATTTATTCAATATAACATAGAGACAAGAAAGGATGAAGATGTTTGAAAATGTGTATATGTAATTTACAGTGGATGGGAAAAGTATCATAGCGATGCTTATGATAAAATTTCGATTTAAATTGCTTTTCCCCAAGAGAATCGAGACTTGATCAAAATTTATTAAATTATAAGGGCGACGCGCAGACGTAAAAATAGGCGACAAAGGCAATGAATTTAAAATTATATAAACCAAGCATCTTCCGTTTTTTTTTTTTTTTTTTTTTTGTTTGTCTGATTCAAAGGCGCAGTCCAGAAAGTCTTAAAGAAACTCAAAACATTCCAGTTTCCTAGTCTGACCGTGAAAAGTAAACATTCTAGTCCACGCTTTAATGCCTTGCCATGCTTTATCGTAACTCTAACTGCCAACGTCTTAGGAGGTAAATTGCGGCAGTAGCTCCCTAAGATACCTGTAATTTGCATTCAGAAATCTTTAATTTGGTGTGCCTACATCTTGGATACGAGTATTGTATACCTAGCATAAACTATAATACTTTTCCAAGTGCATACGTTTTATTTCATTATAATCGTAATGCTATTGGCAACGAGATGCAATAATAGGGAGACATGAAATTGTATATCTACACACATGGATCCAAGATTCCCTCTAAGTAGAGGGAACGGGGTTTGAGATCTTCTACACAGCCTATAACCTAAAATTTTTTTTTTTTTTTGCTAACATAGTTCTGTACGAGGGCGGACCCAGAAGTACGCGACTCAACAAAAAAAAAAAAAATACAAAAATTTTGGAAAAATTTATTTATTTTTCAACATAATCGCCTCTCAGCTCTACATATACACTTTTACCAGCGATGTCCAAAAAGTTCGATACCCTTTTTATAATAAGAACTGTCTTGCTCCTCAAAATAGCATTAACTGCCGACATCACTTCTTCATCGTTGGAAAATCTGTGACCGCTGAGCCATTTTTTCAATGCAATAGGGTGCATGAGGTAGCACTTCAAACTTTAATTCATTAATTTTGGCCGTTGCAATAATGGATTTGTGAGCTGGTGCATTATCTTGATGAAACAACACTTTCTCCTTACCAAATGCGGCCGTTTTTGAATTTGTTCTTAACTCAAACGTTGCAATAAGTTCGCATAATATTGGCCGTTGATAGTTTTTCCTTTTTCAAGATAGTCAATGAAAATTATCACACGCGCATCCCAAACAATCGACGCCATGACCTTGCCTGCAGATGAAACGGCCTTCGCATTCTTTGGAGCCGGTTCTCCCTTTTGAATCCACTCTTTTGATTGTTTTTTTGTTTTGGGTGTAAAGTAATGTTATGAAACGGCGAAAAAATTCTGCTTTGTTGCTGTTAAACTTCGCTAAACACTCAATTGAAACATCTTCACGACACTGTTTTTGTTCGAGTGTAAGCAAACGCGGCACCCATCTTGCACACAGCTTTCTCATGCCCAAATTTTTAAATAATATGCGATGTACCACACTTTTTGAAATGCCTACAATATCTGCTAGCTCGCGCACTTTCAGTCGACGATCTTGCTGTATCGCTATGTGGATTTTCTTCATCATTTCTGGAGTCGTCACCTCAGTTGGTCGACCACTGCGGCCGTATGGCCTCGTTTAAGCTCAGCAACCCAAAATTTTACTGTTGTAAACGAATGAGCAGACTCACCCAGAGTAGAATCCAGTTCAGCCTTTATATTGGTTGGGCTGAGGCCTTTCAAATAAAAGTATTGTATCACATAACGATGACCAATTTTCGCCATTTTCACAAATTCACTGACAAAGTTCACTATTGATGGCTGCCAAACAAATACTAAATAACGTGGCACTTTGAAACATATGCTTTATAGACTTCGTACTTTACAATACATATTTTCAAATAACTTCCGCCATGTCTTGGTCAGGACGGGTAGTTCTGGGACCGCCATCATATACCAAAAACGGAGTAACCACCGTAACTGGATTTGAGTTGAGGTTTTTTTGTTAAGTTGGTAGAACTTATATCTTGACATTCCCTCTAAATCTTAGCGTCATGGCATGACATTTGGTAAAGTGAAGTACTTACAAATATGTCTGTGTATGTTGGCAATTTTTACAATTTTAGAAATGGATTTAAAGTTTCAACAACGAACTTGTATTAAATTTTGCGTAAAAAAAAACGGATTTAATGGTGCGCGTAGGTTGGAAATGTTTTAAAAGTGTTTGGGCAACGATTCTCTGAAGAAAACGGTCGTTTACCAGTGGCGGGAGCGATTCAAAAGTGGTCGTGAGTCAATCGAAGATGATCAACGCAGTGGCAAACCATCGACATCGAAAACCGACGAAAACATTGATGAAGTAAAAGAAATGTTGGTCAATAACCGCAAATTAACTGTCAGAGAGATAGCAGAGGACTTGAACATTGTCTATGGATCCGTCCAAGACATTTTGGTTAATGGTTCGGGTTTCCGTCTTGTAGCACCAAAGCTGGTGCCAAAAGACCTCAATTTCATGCAAAAAAAAGACAGTGTTGACGTCCTGAAAGGATCATTACTGGAGACGAGACATGGGTTTATGAGTACGACATGAAATCCAGACATCAGGCAAGTGAATGGCGTTCACGAAATGAGCCGAGACTAAAAAAACCACGTCGTTTTCAGTCAAAAAAGAAGGCAATGCTCACGGTTTTCATGGATTACAACGGTGCATCATGAATTTTTGCCAGAAAGCCAGACAGTAAACAAAGAGTATTATTTGGGCATTATGAGACATTTGCGTGAAGCAATTCACCGAAAGGGACCAGAATTGTGGGCAGAAATATCGTGGATTTTGCACCATGATAACGCACCGTCGCATAGCTCCATCATTATTCATAATTTTCTGACGAAAAACGCAACAAATACCATCCAACAGCAGATATATTGGTATATTTCCGGTTACAGCTTTTCAAAATATACAACGTACAATAGAAAAAAATCATTTGCAACAGCTTTGTAAACAGCTTTTTCAACTGATGATTGAAGCCTCCAAATTTTCACTTTTCCCAAGCTCTGTTTTGTCAGTCCAAAGATGCTGTTAAGGTATGTGTTCTTAATTCTATTATTAGCCGGAGTCACTCTATCATTAGAGGTACAGTGGAAGTACAGGTAGTTGATGTTCCAAGTCTTTCTGAAGGACTGGAACTATCAGATATTTCTGATACTGCACTTCGGTCAACATATTTGCGCGAAGACGTCTTGAGGAGGAGCGAAGAGAAATGGAAGGTTTTGTCCATAAAATGTTGTAAAGGGGGGTAATCAAAACGTCATACAGTCCTTGGTCCGCCCAATAGATTTTTCGTCGCCAATCGACGTCTCAACAGCGCCACCAAGAATAGTTATTTCTTACTTATTTACTTAGGTGGTGCTACAGTTCGGGATGAACCGGGGCCTCAACTAACAAGTCTCTCAAATTAATCAGGTCTTTCGCTAACTGCTTCAAGTTCTGTACTCCAAGTCAGTCCCCTTCTACTTGTACACGCGCGACCTAAAGTAAGATCTTGCTCTACTGTGTTGTCACTCCAAGTTAGATTCGAAGATCTGAGGCCGTATCACTGGTGTCCGTTCTCTCTATATGTCCTAGCTATCTCAGGTGACTGATGGGCAATTTTCTGGTTAAGTCGATATCGTATAGTTCGTCGTTGAATCTTTTCCTCCAAAGCCCTTCAATGCAAACGAAGGATTTTTCTCTCGAAACAACTTAGAATATCTTCTAATTTCGATAGGGTCCATGCCCCTGCGCCATAAAAATGACTAGGATGATTAAGGTCTTATATAGAGCCTCCTTAGTTGTTCGAGATGGGGCATTACTATTCAAATGCCTTCTTAGCCCAAAGAAGCAGTGATTTGAATGATTGATTCTTTGTTTTATTTCTGCTGAAGTGATGTTGGCATAATTGCTTACCTCGAAATTATAGCTGCCGATTGTGGCCTTCTGTCCAATTTGTCGATGTTCAGGGTTATCGTGTATATTTGAAAATATTTCCCATGTTCGACAAATTGGTATTCGACAAATTGGTATGGTATTGGTATCCAATTGGTATAGATGAAAGTTGTTAACAAATTTATTTAACATAGGTTTACTAGGTGGAGTGAAAAGTAACCTCCTTGACCACCAGAATGCTCTGCTACTGCAAAAAAGGTTATGGTGCCTTGAAGTCCGTACATATTTAGGCAGACATGCCAAATTTCAGTGCGATACTATCTTCAGTTTTGTTTTGACAGCTGATTGTTGTTGACGTGTTTGGCATCATGTGGAGTATGGACAGAAACGATTTTCGTTCTCTCATAAACAAAAGTTGGATAAATATTATGATGCTAATGCTCCGTCAGATTACACCATCAAATATTGGTTTCGAGAGTTTCGTGGTGGCCGCAACTCCACTATAGATCAAGTCCGCAGCGGCAGGCTCTCCGATGCGGTTACAGAGGACAATGTCAAAAAAATACATGAAATGGTGTTGGCTGACCGGAAAGTGAAGGTGCGCGAGCTAGCAGATACCACAAAGATTATTACTGATACTCACACTTGACCAAAAACACCAACGCGAGAGTACTTCGAATGAGTGTTTGGTCTTGCCGATGCGGAATCGGGCGGACTTTTGGCGTCAATTGGTAACTGTTGAACACCAGAGAACGGAATGAATTAAAGCCGGCACGAGTGCTCCGAAGCGGCCGATGGAGGCTCGATGGGTCGGAAAGGTTATGGCGTTTGTTTTCTGGGATTGTCATGGCATACTCTTCGTGGACTACCTCAAAAAAGGAAAAACCAACAACAGCGAGTATTACTGTGAATTATTGGAGCGATTGAAGGCCGAAATCGCTGCAAAACGATTGTTTTTGCAAGACAATGCACCGGCGCACAATAGCATCACAACCATGGCTAAAATCAATGACTTACGGCTCCAATTTTTGTCGCATCCACCGTATTCGCCCGACTTGGCTCCCTCGGACTATTATCTCTTCCCAAACCTTAAAAGATGGCTCTTCAATAAAAAATTCAGCTCACGCGAGGAAATCATCGAAGCCACGGAGGAGTATTTTGCAGACCTTCCGGAAAATTACTTTCGGGCGGGGTCAAGAAGTTGGAAAATTGCTAAAATAAGTGTATCAAATTAAAAGGGGACCATATTGAATAAAATAAAAAAAAAATCATTTAAAATTTTTTTTTTCTTTCTCAAGGACGTTACTTTTCACCCCACCTAGTGGAAAAAAACTCGAGAAATCGCAAATGCATTTACTGCTCAACGCGGGAAAGAAGACACAAAGAAGTTCTGGAAAATAATAGAAAAGGTGCTGAACAGTATTGGACTGATAGTGAAGTCAATATTTGAATGGAAGAAAGTAATGCTTTGTTTGTATTCATTTCAATCTTTCAAACCAAATAATTTTAAGTATGGATTGATAAGAAAAGTTACGTGAGAAAAAAACGGCAGAAAACCTGCAGCACAAAAATGCTACTGGAGGAGAGAATACCATTTTACTGATATGGAAGAAGCAGTCAACAATATGTGTGCAATGTATGAATCTGTTGAAGACTGCTCCGATACTACGAAGTTTGGATTGCCTTTTTGCAATAAAAGGAGGGGAATACAAACTGATGGGTCAGAAAAGAAAAATCCAACATCATCGTCATATCAAACAAACTGTGTCAGCATTAATAAGTCCCCAACACTTGATGCCTCTAAACTTGAAATGTTGTTAGACTCGCCTGTGGAATGCAATCAACAGAGAGTACCGGATCCGCTCGTGAATTTAAATATATCAAGAAACTGTTCCAACCCTGGAATTTCGACAGAGTGACAGAAAAAAAAAATATGACTTCACAGGAGACTTTAGAAAAGGAAATACATCTGAAACGAGAATTGTGCGATAAAATTGGAGAAGCTGTCTCACGTAATAAAAGTCATCACGGCGAAAGTCTGTCTGATCAGCACAAATTATTCTTGCAAGAAACTAATTTAGTTTCCATTTAGAAATGGAAAAGCTGACGACAGAAGAAATCATAGCTAAATTCCATTTCAAACAACGTTTTCTAGAAATAGAAGAAGCGACTCAGTATATGATAATCTGACTTACCTTACCACCACGAATTTCTGTCACCATTCAAATAGTTTTGTTCCATGTATTCTCTTAACTCACTTACTTTCCACACAAATGAATCATGGCATGCCCCAGGGTGTGTGACATCGAAACGAAACGAATTCTCGTAAAAATGCGAAAAATATGTATGAGCCCGTGAAAGTAAATCGTTTCAACAAGCAAAATAAACTTAACAGTAAAACATTTAAACTATAAAATCCCTTTCTGTTTTGTATAAATATTTGGGTGTTGGAGGAGAAATGATTCTGATGTGTGTTCCATCAATACAGCCTACTATTCCTGGTATGCTGTATTTTTCGTAAAAACTCAATGTTTTTTCCTCTTTTCTCTCACCGTTATCTGCATATTTATCCAATTTGGATACAGTTATGCCTAAAATATTTGCAACACACTGGAAAAAACTTCTGAAAAAGACGATTGGGCTAGTCAAATCTTATGATCGTTTCCCACTCCGGTTTGAAATCCGCCTTCGGCAAAGGAGCGCAAGCCTGCGCTTAGCTTAAAAATGGAAGGAACTGCCAATGATTATCTGGTTTGTGGTAAAGAATCAGAGAGCAAATCAAGCAGATATTTGAACATGGGCTTATATACTCTGTAGTTAGTTAATCTGAAGAAATCCCAATTCGAGTGGAATAAACGGTTCATAGAATCGTTTAGTTTCTACTTACGATGCTTCTGTTCACAGTTCTAAGGGGTTTCGTCTGATAGATCTTAGTTCATTCCTCTTCATTTGCTGTTGCTAATATATCGTGTATGCTAAACTTTGCATTTCTATGTTTTCTTTAAATTTTTTTTATTTATGCTATCAAAACATTCGAAAATAAATTTCGAATGAGGGTTTTCTCACTTTTGTGTTGAAATATATATAGGGTTTTCCAATAGGGACGTGACAACTTTGAACTTAATTTGTGAACGCACTCTTTCACTGTCACTGTCAATTTATTCAGTAAACTCAACATTTTCATCATGGTAAGGTACACTAACGAGCTACGTTCTCCGATTGGGTTCTGGAGAAGATGCGCCAAGACGATGCATTTCATCGCAAAATCATCTTCAGTGACGAAGCTCATTTTTGGCTCAATGGGTTCGTCAATAAGCAAAATATGCGTTATTGGTCGGGTGAAAACCCACATGTGCCTCATGAATTACCACTTCATCTACAAAAAATAGCTGTTTGATGCGGTTTGCATGCTGGCGGCGTCATTGGGCCATATTTTTTCGTCGACGATAACGATCGTCACGTTACTGTGAATAGTCAGCGTTATCGTACCATGATCACCGATTATTTTCAACAGAATGGTGCCACAAGCCACACAGCACACGCTACAATCGATTTATTGAAGAGTAAGTATGGTGAGCGTATTATCTCAAGACCTGGGCCAGTCGATTGGCAGCCTTGTTCGTGTGATTTAACGACGCTTGACTATTTTCTGTGGGGCTACGTGAAGTCATTGGTTTATGTCAACACGCCGACGACGTTGGAAGAGCTCAGAGCCAACAATGAACGCGAAATAGCGGCCGTTTCGGCCGAAATGTGTGGCCGAGTCGTTGAAAACGAATCGACCGCTGCAAACGTGCCCGCAGTGGCCATATGAACGAAGACGAGTTCCATTCATAAATGTTTTGATTGTACTTCAAGCCAATAATAAAGTTTTTGAAATATATCAAATGGTTTGCCTTTTATTTAAAAAAAAAGTTGTCAAGTCGTTATTAGAAAACCCTATACTTGGATTTGCTTTCATTTGGATTTGCTAAACCCATTTAGCACCTTTCGTTTCAATATTGTTCTAGCGAAAGCACTGGTGACCGCCCTCTGGGACTTGCCAATGCCAATATAATCGGCGTACGCTTGTAGTTTGGTACACATTTGAGAGATTTTGCCTCCTGTGTTCGCTTGCAAGTTCCATACCATTCTTTCAAATACTAAGTTAACTAAGTCACATGACAGGGCGTCACCTTGTCTGAAGACTTTTTGACATCAAAGCCATTACCGACTTACCAACGAAAAGCAGAGAGCGTTCTCTAACGTCATTTTGCACAGACGGTCGTTAAAAGTAGCCGTGGCTCTATACATATAGCTCGTCATCAGATAAGATCTTGTATCCGATGTTGAGGAGACCTATACCTCTTTAGTTGGCTCAGTTCAAGAAGTCTGCTTTTTTGTGGATCGGGCAAACGGTATTGAGATTCCATTCATTAGACATACACTCTGAGTTGGTGTGTGTTCTCCACAAAATAATTTCCAGTAGCTTTGAATACCTCAGCCGGTAAGCCGTCGGATGCAGCTGCTTTGTCGGGTTTCAGCTTAGATATTACCATTGCTATCCTAAGTTCAATTTGGTCAGATGGACGGAAGTTTTGGTTTTCATCGTCTAAGTTGAATGCTCGTTTCTGCTTGATATCAGTAATATGCGCCTCTCCGCTATTATACATTTTACAAAAAAATTTGTTCTATAATCTCAAAAGAGACTGTGACTCTACTACAAGGTTTCCTTCTTCATCTTCTTCTTCTGTACGGATTTGCTTGCATCAACACGTTCTTTTTACCTATTGGTAAACGAACGCCGACACATTCGACAACAGACCAAGTGTATCGTATAAATAATGTTATAGAAAAAGCTAAACCAAGTTTGTCTTATAGTACATTATTCTTGGATACTGCACGTAGATTGTAAACTTCAAAGGGATCTACTTAGATGATAACTATAATTACTATGAGATACTTAAGTCTTATTTAGCGAATAGATTCTTTAGAGTTCACTATGGCTTAGCGTATTTTGAAGAGCTCTAGGACCCACCCTATATTTATTATTTAATTAGTTAAATTCTATCCAGTGAAGATAGTAAGGATATCTTTTATGAGCAACTATCTAAGGATAAAAGTAAATGAAGTGATATGATTGAGTATAAGAATCATTTTTTCAATACGCAAAGAAGGGGATAAGACATTCCTACCAACTACAGAGGAATAACGCTGAATCACTGAAGAAATAATAGGAGAATATCAATATGGTTTTCAAAGCAGAAGGTCCACTATTCATCAAATTTTCACATTAAAACAAAGAATGGAGAAAAGTTATGACTACAATAGCATCCTTCAAATATTATTCATTGACTTCAAGTAAGCATTCAATAGCATTGAATGCTTAAAACTAAAAGGAGCAATAATAACAGAAGATTTCCTCCGAAAACTATTGAAACTGGCGATGATGACAATGAACCCAGTCCAAAGCAAATATTATAATACAACGTAAGGAGTCAAATGAATTCAACATCAAAAGCAATCATACACTTTAGACAGTCAGGGCGAGGCGCTTTCTACGCTACTCTTGGAGTTCTAGAAAATAACGGTAGAATATTCAAAAAGTCATAAGAAATAATAGGATAATCAGACAATCTATCGATAATGGCAGGCACATATCGAAGTATAGAAGAAGTATTTGTAGCATTGGAATTAAGGGAAAAACCTGTTGGACTCAAAATAAACGAAAGTTACACAAAGTATACGAAAATGTCTCGAAACACCAGAGTATGAAACCCTCAAAATATAACTTTTCCGACTTTTGCGCACAAAAAAAAATACTACAGTCAAATTTCTTGTCTAAAAAACTGAAAACCTCACGCACAATGGTAACATACGGTTGCGTGTCAACTGATTTTCAGCCTGCGTAGACGTGTTTTTTTTTTTCTCCCATATACCCAATTTATTTTTTCCACTACCTTCAGTCCCCCGTCGTTGTTCGTTGACTGATGCGCTCGTGTTTTGTACTCAATTGTCAATGCCGAATGGGTATATTTAAATGGGCTCTGCGGAAAATTTTTCCATTTCCCCGGAGATCCATTACCTGCCACAAGGAGCTTTGCAGTCTCTTAAACTTTTATTGCAACGAGTGCAAAGACAACACATTGGCTCACGTTTTGGTAGCAATTAAATGCAACACTGAGTCTGTTTTTCTCAGGGGCAACGGCTTCGGAATTTGTTACGAACGGCAAAGTTCGCCAATTTAGTTACAGATTTCTTGGAAAAATTCACAATTATTAGTTTAGGGCAAACAATATTAAACTTATAGTTACTTTTAGTTATTTTCAAATTTCGGTTTAATACTTTTATGTTTTAGCATTCTGTTTCGTTCAGTTCTTGGGGCTTTTTTTTGACAGGAGCGGGTTGACATTCCGTTTGGTTATCTTATTGACAACTGGCTGTAAGCGCTGCAAATAGAATCCATCAATCCATTGCTAACGAAGAACGGTTATATTAGCAGAACAATTCTTGACAAAATAGGAAAGATTGAAGAGTAAACTGCGTTGATGAACTTTATCGAAGCTAACAAGTCCACAGGAAGAAACATCGAAGAGCAGCTGGCAGCGATCCAAAATCTGTCCAAAGCAAGCTAGTCACAACAAGAAGAGTGAAGTGAACAAATATTTTTCGATGGATTAAACATATTCCTTAAAACAAATTTTTTTAACCTCCTTAAATCCAACGTGCTTACTCACATAAACGATAATCATCCGTACAGATCTCGACTTGCTTTTTCAATCCTCTTTTGAAAAAATACATCCCACTCCGCATCCATCAGATTCTACACTCGATGACCTGGCCCTAAAAATGGTTGACGTCAGCGGGAAACTCATAGCGGCTCGGTGGACCGTTGCCGAATTCGGTAAAGAAGTGAGATTGGCTTCTTACACAATCGATTGAATACTCAACCAAATTCAATTCCAATCCACTTTACCGTACAATGTCTCAATTATTAATTAATTAGTAGACACGAAGTTGCACATGCCATTACTTTCAACTACTCCTCCCACCGCCCTATCAACGGAAACCGATAGGGACTTTCGCATCTCGACCATAATCGCAGTTCTTAAAGTAAGCGTAGTTTTAATAGTAAGCTAATAAAATACCGCTCTCCAACTCCCTCTCTAAACTAACAAAGAAACATGTTAACAAAAAGCTAAGCTATAATCTCGACCTTAACGGGAGTTTCAACCCAAAAATCCTCAAAAAATTTTAGTCTTCCTTCCTCACTAATCTTCTATTACCCTTTCAACTTAATCCCAACCGCACATATTATCCCTTCTTAACTTTCTACGCCACTAATCACAGCTATCAACCTCTTTACTAATTTCGAACTTAAATTAGTACCCTCATTTAATTAACTCCCATACATTAAACCCCACATCTCATCTCTCGTCGAACTCCATACCCAAACATTTATTACCATCCTACTTCTCCACTAGTCGATTTTTAACCACCGTTTTTCCCTAATAGTTAAACTAACACAGCAAACCAATTGCACTATAGAAAGTCAAAATGCACTCTCTAGGCTTAGAGAAAGAAAGATATATGAAAACATTCGCCACTTTATTGCCTATATGTATCTACATGACAGCGTGATGGTTTCGAACCGGCAGGAAGGCCTCCCTACCGACCTGATCAGTCACAGGAACGTTTATGTCAGGAACTAGGATTTTTTTAACATGTCCCCGTAGAAAGTCGCAAACGACCTTGCTGCATTCGGCCACTACGTTCAATCTAAGCGAGTCTCATACAGAGGAGCTGAACCGATATATATATAACTATATATATATAACTTGCCTCTTTTGCCAGCTCTTAAACCATCCCGCCTCACAAACCCCACCCCACAACATCCCCCCTACCTTTTACTACCAGAATCTAAAAGTTCTTCGCTCTAAAACCAATGCTGCTCTACGCCAGTCGTACGGTCAATTTTATTCCCGACATAAATAACGAGGAATTATTCCTCCCTACTTTTAATGTTTTTCTCGACGATGATCTTAGCCGCGTAAGCGATGATTACCCTTGTCGAGACGTCCTACTAACTATCAACAAAAGCCTTGGCTCTTCTCCCATTACCATTTCTTCTTTCTCTAAAATCGACTTAGTCACAATAAAAATAATACTCCCTCTCAAGTACTTTTTCGTTATATATTGCTACATACTACCAGCTAAACCTATCGAATCCTACCAACTTGCTAACGATGTGATCGACCATTTTATTGACCTGTTTGACTCTATTGACGATATCCTTATTTTCGGCGCCTTTAATCTTCCTCAGGTGCAGTGGGCTTCGTCAGATGATCAATTGTTTTTCATCGCTTCAAAGCATAAAGCAAACTTTCAAAAAATCAGTGATTATCTCACTAGATCCCCCTCTACCCCCCCCCCCCCCCCGCAAACATTTTATATGGAAAAATATTTAATTATTCTTTCCTTAACGTTCCGTTTTCCGTCTTAAAACATCATCTACTATTTCTCAGTGGTATAATCACAATCTTCCTTCCTTACGAAAAAAGAGAAACAAGTTACGGGCTGTTTTCCTTTATACCACATCCTTTTCCGATTATTTAAACTAATTCGGTACTTCTCTTCATTTCACCGAAATTTATGATTCCCTTTAGCATTGCTACGTTAACAATGCGCAAGTCAGCCTTATAAAAAACACTAAATCCTTTTTCGAATTTGTTACCTATAAAGGAAACTCCGATGGTTACCCTAATTCCTTCTAATCTCTTTTGCCTAACCCCGATACATAAAAAAAAGGATCAAAGAATGAAATAACCAAATATCGTCTCATCGCCAAGCTCCCTCATACACCTAAACTTCCAATGCGAACAATTTTTTGTTTCCTCTAGACAACATAGCTTCCTGAAGGGTTGGACAACCACCACAAATCTCGTCGAATTCGTATCATTTGCCCTCTAAATTCTAAAAAATGGTAATGGTGTCTGCCCTCGGCTTTGAATCCATACTGTTAAAATTTATATCCTCTTACCTCGAAAACCGTTTTAAAAGTGTTCGTCTTTGTCAGCCCACTTGGCTTTATTTTTGTCTACCTCTGGAGTTCCAAAAGGTAGCCGTTTAGGTCCTATAGGTTCATGAAACACTCGTCTGTCTCCCTTTACGCCGACGGTACCAATTTTTTTCAACTTGGTGCCTCAAAAATTGCTTGGAACTTACATAATATCGCCAAATGCTAATCCATCACTTTTTCACATAAGCGGCATCAATCTCTTCCCCGACTCTACCTTCTCCCAACCAACCTATAGATAAAATAATTCTTAAAGGCAACTCTGTACTGGGTTTTGTAATACGGTGGTTCAAAAAGTTCGCCAACCAATACTGGTCACGTCCCTTATATTATCTTTGTTCGCAACCTACTAGAGTACATCAGTCAAGCGAATACGAACACCGTAGTTGTTTGAAAATGTATTGGAAAGTACACAGTCTATAAGGCATATGTTTCAAATTTGAAAGCGCCACGTTGTTTAGTATTTGCTTGGTAGCCATCAATAATGAACGTTGTCAGTGAATTTGTGAAAATGGAGAAAATTGGTCATCGTTATGTGATACAATACTTTTATTTGAAAGGCCTCAACCCAACCAATATACAAGCTGAACTGGATTCTACTCTGGGTGAGTCTGCTCCTTCGTTTACAACGGGTTGCTAAGTTTAAACGAAGCCATACGATCTGCCAAAACAAGCATCGCAATGGTCGACCAAATGAGGTGACAACCCCAGAAATGGTGAAGAAAATCCACAAAGCGGTACTCGATGATCGTCGACTGAAAGTGCGCGAGCTAGCAGACATTTTATTCATTTCAAAAAGTGCGGTACATCGCGTATTATTTGAAAATTTGGACATGAGAAAGCTGTGTGCAAGATGGGTGCTGCGTTTGCTCACAGTCGAGCAAAAACAGTGTCGTGAAGATGTTTCAATTGGGTGTTTAGCGAAGTTTCACAGCAACAAACCAGCATTTTTGGGCCGTTTCATAACAATAGATGAAACATTGGTACATTACTTTACATCCGAGACAAAAGAACAATCAAAACAATGGACTCAAAAGGGAGAACCGGCTCCAAAGAAGGCGAAGACCGTTTGATCTGCAGACAAGGTCATGGCGTCGATTTTTTGGGATACGCGTCGGATAATTTTCATTGACTATCTTGAAAAACTTATTGCAACGTTTGAGCGAAGAAATCAAGCAAAAACGCCCGCATTTGGCTAAGAAGAAAGTGTTGTTTTATCAAGACAATGCACCAGCTCAAAAATCCGTTTTTGATTAATGAATTGAAGTTTGAAGTGCTACCTCATGCACCCTATTGCACTGAAAAAATGGCTCAGTGGTCAAAGATTTTCCAACGATGAAAAAGTGATGTCGGCAGTTAATGGCTATTTTGAGGAGTAAGATAGTTCATATTATAAAAAGGGTATCGAACTTTTTGAACATCGTTGGGAAAAGTGTATATGTAGAGCTGACAGGCGATTATGTTGAGAAATAAATAAAATTTTCCAAATTTTTGTGTTCTTTTTGTTCCCTTTTATTCTGCCCCCCTATCAAGAGCATCTCAAACTTATTAACTTAAACACCTTTGAGGAACGCAGACAAGCAGCCGACTCCCTCTTCATTTATCAATTCCTTTCAGGTCACGTTGAATGCGCGTCCCTTCACAATTTTATTTTCATCAACACCAACCCTCGTAATCTACATATCTCTCGTCACTTCTTTCTACCAAAACACCACACCTCCTATGGCGCGAACGAACAAATCTCCCGTGTGCTACGGAAGATTTAAAGTTAGTTTAAGATTGTATAGCTGGTGCTTAGCCGAATAAATGGATACCTTCCTTCCCACTAAAACGAAGTTTGATCTGTAACAACAACCGATAAAATAAAAAAAATCTGAAAATCTTCGAAAAAAAAATTATCAGAAATACATAGAAGATGGAATTTATCTGTACATTCGACGTACCAACGAAGAAATTTACGCACAAAACAGAAATAAATAGAGGCGCGTAATACAGAAGGCTTAATACTACCCAAGGATGTAACGCCATAGAAAAAAGACTTCTTCATAACCCACCCATATCAATTTTACAAATAAGAAAATAACGAACGTTCCTGTAGTTATTAATAATTTAGTAGTTCCCTGTTCTAACACAGCTAACTATCTGGGTATGAATCTATGCAGCTGCTAAACTGAAATGGAAGGAACATGAACATGCAAAAGAGCTGAATATTTTATATAAAAAACTTTATTGGTTGTGAGGATATAATTTAGAAATCTTCACTGACTGACGAGCAACAGCATAATTCACCAAATAAGCTGACGCAACGTCTGCACCCGATCCAACTCCACATTTTCTAATAGAATTTGTCACCTATCTCACATTCCATTCCCACAGGTCGACTTTTGCTTTTGAGAAATTATTGTAAAAAGTTTTAGTTTAAGTTGATCGTCCGAATAAAGAGGTTCACCCTCACCTCACTAAACAAAAAAGAAAAAAAAAATTTAAAGACCTTAACATAGAAAAGTGTAACTTATACTGAAAAAAGAAAACAACGAATGTACGAGTACTAATTATGCAAACATTTTAAAACAAAGGCCTTCGGGGAATAGTAAATGTCCCATGACATAAAAAGTATCCGCGGTTTTTTGTCACTAGATGGTGTTGGTGTCCATTTATCTGGAAACACTTATCTGATTGTATCAAACGAACTGGAAGGAACATGAAAGGTTTGAAAGGTGACATGTCAGGCTACATTTTCTGTAAAGACAGCTGTGTAATTTGTTACTCGTGTTGAAAGTTATACTGATTTGAATATGAGTGAAATATCTGAAGAAATACGCTATGTGAAGCATATTTATTAAAATTTGTGAAGTTTACGGTGAGAATGCTGTGAGTGAATGCTGAAAACTAAAGTGGTTTGTTCGATTCCGTTCCGGAAATTTCGGTGTAAAAGATGCACCTCGCACTGGTCGGTCTGTCACTGATGGAGCAAGACCGGCACGGAAGCTGTCTGGAGATAGCGGAGGCATCAAACATCGACCGTATGACAATTTGGAATCATCTAAAACGAACAGGCTACTCAAAGAAGCTCGATGTTTGGGTGCCACATGAATTAACGCAAAAAAATTTAATTGACCGAATAATTATCAGTAAAACGCTACTGAAACGTAATGAAATGGAGCCATTTTTAAAGCGATTCATTACGGGCGATGAAAAATGGATTGAATACGAGAATATCAAACGCAAGCAATCATGGTCAAAGCCGGTGGCCGACCATAATCAAAGCTGGATTGACGGCAAACAAGGTTATGTTGAGTGTTTCGAGGGATTGGAAGGAAGTTGTCTAGCGAAACGTACAATTCGATCCTCTACTGTTCGCAATTCGACCTTTTGAATGAAGCTTTCAAGAAAGAGCGACCAGAATTGGCCAAGAAAAAGGGAGTTGTCTTCCATCATAACAATACTACATCTTTGATGACCCGGAACAAATTGACGAAGCTTGGTTGAGAAGTTTTGATGCAACCACCGTATAGCCCGGACCTTGCACACTCTGATAACCAATTTTGTCGGTCTTCGCAAAACTCTCTTGATGGTAAAAAATTGGCCGACCGAAAAGCCGATGAAAATCACTTGGCTAAGTTTTTCGCCGATAAACCACAGAAGCTTTACACCTATGGGACTATGAAGCTAACCGGAAAATAGTAAAAGGTTATCGTAATCGTTTTTAATTGTTTGAAGGTTATAATGACAAGGAAATAAAGAGTTGTGCGGCTTAGAAACGAATCACGATATTTTAGAGTATGTTCGAAACTGGGCTTCAGGGTATATTGATGAGCAATTATAGCGAGACGGGTGTTACAGTTGAAAGTTTGAAGGGCTAGACTGCTACTATTTTGAAGCCTATCTAGCAGGTGCAGAAGTGTTTTAGAAGCACTTGACCAGATATGGGCATTGTACTTCAATTTTCGACAGATGAATGCCCCATATATTGAAGCCAGATCAGAGGGAGTGAAATATTTCTTACGAATATGTGATCAATTCAAAGTAGGTTGTCGTTGACACATATACCGAGAATGAAAAGTTTTCGGCTTCGACGATGCAAATGCCATTCATGGACAATGACTGGATGTTTTAATTACGCTTTAACGACAACAGAGAGCATTGCGTTTTGGAAGCACTAAACTCCACTCTGTTGATAGTTCGCCAATTGGTTATGCTGTTAATATCGGAATTTAATGAGCTTAACTTACGCTGCCGTTCCCGTTCTACAGCCGAAGTGCAGGGACGTCAGTTAGGGAACGAGTATGAAAAGCAAAGAGTATTGTCGTCAGCAAAGGAAAATATTTGATAAAAAGTAGCAGATAAGAGATTGTTGATAAAAATTAAAAAGTATGTTGGAGACATACCGGGGCACAGCAGCATTTATTTTGTGAACATCAGATTTGAAACCATCCAAAACAACTTGAATTGAACGAAGGTAATTTCTAATCCATTGATGAAGAGATTCATCGGTCTCATTGATCACAAAAGCATGCTCTACAAAAAAAACCTGATGCCAAAATCTGCCAAATGCCTTAGATAGTGCAACTATCATGGTTTCGCAAGATTAATGTATGCCTTGGTTCCACTTTTGGGTAAGACATGCCAACAAATCACAGGTGGACCTTTTGCTATGAAAACCATTCTGCCGGTCATTGAGAAGTTTTCATGTTTTGGGATATTTCATGAATTCCTGTCTATCAGCCTTTTCATGACTTTAAAAAGAAGGGACGTAGGGGCAATGGGTCTATTGGAGGAGAGAGAAGAAGATTCGCCTTTTTTAGGGACGGGCTGGACAAATCTTTAAGAACTCTTAATACTACACGAATGTGAAAGTGGGTTTGTCCCATTGAAGATTTGATGTACTCAAGTGTAGGCTGAGACAAAGCACAATCTGGGAGTTTTAACTGATCGCAAAGTGTCCAACAAGCAGATTGGCCTTGTACAAAAATCTGACAGCTGGAATGTCATTGTAAATGAGCGTTGGGATGGAGGATGAGGCAAAATTTCTAATATTTTTGACCAACGACCAGAAATTATTTCTACCTTTTGGGACATTATAGTCGAACCTTTTGGTCGTATTGAAATTTTACACGTTTAAGAAAGACGTTGCAGTCATTCCTGGCTTGTTTAAACTTTTTTCTGTTTTCCTCTGTCGGCTTGATGTTCACGGACCCAACAAATATTTCTCTATCCCTGACAGTCTCTTTACAGCTCGAGTCGTACTCTTAATCTGATAAGGGATGAAGGTGTCTGTAATCATACCAGCAGCGCCATCTACGTCGTTATCGAGGAAACATGACGACTAGTTCAAATTCCTGAAGAAGGTGTTGAGACCGCTCTAATTGACTTTATCCTATTTACATACGGTTCCTTTAGGAATCTTTTCTCTAACTGTGTGATGGGTGTACGAGAAATTTGCTGATAACACATAGGGGGTGGCCGTGGTGTAGTGGTATATGCATACACTCCTCAAGCAGAGGGTTGCGGGTTCGAATCCCGTGTGAGGCAATTCTCTGGAAAAGTCTTTTCATAGAATTTGTATGTAGTTATATGTAAATCCCGCGGCGTAAACTCTGACATAAAGGCATAACAGTGATGTTGGAGTGGTTGCTGGCTGCGCTAAATGTAACGAACTAACAACTAGCACGTACTGAAACCCACTGGTTGAGGATGCACTTGCTCGTCCCGTCCAGTTTGACAACCACCTCTGGAAAAATATCGAAACCTAATACACCTGAGTTTCAAACTATTACACCACCCGTCCGCGCCCTGAAGAAAACCAGTAAAAGGGTATTCATATCCCCTTGGTGCGCGCGCGGGATTATAAAAAAAAATGGTCCTACGAACCTAAACAGTAGAGCACATCAACTGTGTACTTATCAGGGTTAGCAATTAAAAATAAATCCAGGGTGTTAACGGTATGACTATTAAGGCCTGGTATTCGTGTGGGCTCGTTTACAAGTTGCGTCAAGTTGTTTTCCGCAGCTAATAGCGCAACACATCGTCCTTTGGGTGTTGTTTGTCCATAATGTCGAAGCCACTCAGAACTGTATATATTTAAATTGCTCGTAATAACGATACAATTCTGTGTATGGAGTCAGACAGCGCATCAAATCCGTAACAGTCTAATTGCTGTCCAGTTTAAGGCTTCTATAAATAAAGAAATAGTTCATAACTTGCTTACGGAGAAGGATCATATGAATTTGAATTCCGGATTGGAACAGGGACTACTTTTTTATGGAGTTTGGTAAGCTAGGCGATCTAACTCTGTTAGATCAGCCGGTCTGTTTTTGCAGACGTAGAATATTGGCTAAATACACTATAAATGCTGATTAATGTGTGTTAACTTGCATATTAGTCCTAAAATAGAACACTTCTTAAAGTACGATAAAATATTCGTAGATTAAGAAGTACTAAACCTCACAAACTTATAATCTGACCCGTGTTTAAATTATAGTACTTTCTCAAACTCAACTGAATGTTAAAAATAAAATCATTTGTCGATATTTATTTTATTGGTCATAGCTAAGGAGGTGTCTGAATTAAGTTTAATAATACGAACCAATGCATTTTTAAAAAAAGTAAATAGTTTGTAGTCAAAGAATTACTAAGCATAGATCGGAATATGTAAACCATGTTAATATCCTCTTCTTTTATTTTCAATAAGTTGTAACATTTCTTCATTAATTTTTTTTTTTATATATTTTGTTGAACTTAACCCACATGAATTATATTATACTTAACTGTATCAACTCACCCGCCTCTAGAACCACTTATTTAGATTTAGATTCTACAAAATGATTTGAAATGTTCCTTTTCAAAATTGTTATAATAATTTACAGCATTTGAATTTTTGTAATATTTTGAAACTGAAAAATAGTACCGGTCTATTCTGGGCCTTTTATAATAAAAACAAAAATCCAATAGCAAGGAAAATCACATCCAAAGCTATCATATCTTATCAAACATTCAAACAAATGAAAATACTCGTAGTACGTCCTCATATATGGTAAACGAACAGACAATAAAAATTGCTTGTAAACTATCGAATCGTTTGTGATAGATTATAATCGTAAGTCGAAAAATTTGGTCAATCTCCGAGTTTTCGTTCGTACAATCAGTTTCCTTTGAAGTCCCCCTTAACGATATTTTTAACTTGATTTTTTCGAAACTAAACTTTTTGTGTCTAACGCGTGTGTCAACAAACAAGTTTCCCCCTAGTATTTTTGATTTTTGAAAACTCTTACAACAGTTAAAAGATGATATAATAGAATCTTTCGGAACAAGGTCGTATAAATTATAAGCTTTAAGAAAATCCGCAGACTTCAAGGCTCTTCATTATTTTTTTTTTACAATACTAGGAATCTGTACAAGAATGTGGAGGAAAATAAATAGTTTATATAAGGCTTCAAGCAATGTGTTTATACAATAAAAGGACTCTGATAGCTTTCTAATTGCTTCCCTTTTCAAAACCATATACTGCAAAACAAAAAAATGAAAGAAATAGTTAAGGAGAATTATGTATTTATAATCATTTAAAAGAGAGAGAAAAGAGCTTTAAGGAAGGTTCAGCAATCAACACAAAAGCCCAGCAACCTTTGCATGCAGAGAAAATCTAGGACGAACATAACAATGAATTGTACATTAACTTCGTAATTGGTTCCTGTTTGTTTTCACGTCGGATAATCAGCTTTACGTAGACAAAAAGCTGTTGAGCCTTAAGGTCTAAGGGTAAGTTTAAGTAAACGTGGAAAAGGAGAAAAATAAAATGTCAAACGGAAGTTCTAAAGTTATTAGACAACAATAAACTCGTTTATGGATTTACCTACTCTTGCTTCCACTGAAATGGCATAATGTTGGCCACTTTTTAGTAGAAGAGCAAATTATCCTCATACTTAAGTTTACGAATACCATACAACGCATCTATGGTATCGTATGATTTTAAAAAAGGGGTGAATTGTTTATTTCGTCATTAACCTAAAGGTCATAGTTGAGATTGAATTAAATATTTTTCGTTGAACAGTGCATTGACAAGTATGAGTCCTACTGTGGTATGTAGCAATTGAAATAGTCACGATAAATTGACAATTCTTGTCGATATGAATTCGGTAAAATTGTTAAATACCCGTATAGCATGCACCCATACTATTGGAACCTAGTCGCTCAACACTTAGAGAGCAGAAACGTGTATCCATAGTCATACTGAATGATAGGCCTAATTTCTTATCAAATATATGGAATAGGATTTCTTGTAATCTTCAACAGTTTGGAATATAAAAAATTCATATTGTGAATCAACCCCGATATCTTCCTGATCAATCATGTCTAAGGTCATTTTCGTTCGGTTAGCATTTCTCACTTAAATCGGGAAAGCAAAATTTTCATTTTAGGTTTTGTACTGTAAGAGATCTTTACTACAATACTAATCGCACGCCCTCTATAGTTTCTTAAACCTAAAAAACCTTAAAACCTAGTTTCATTTTTCAATCCGCCAGCGAAAATTTACAAGTTCAGGTGTGGGGTGAATACCACATAATTTTAACAACCCAGAGTAGCAAAATCATGTGATCGATGGGCTTACTGCAGCAAAAGTCCATTTTCGTACGAATGCTTCGCTGATGCAATTACGGCCACTGTACAACGAGCTGATTGTTGGACAAATTACGAAAGACCGTAGTGACGATTCGGAGAATGAAGCCGAGAAGTTTGAGCTAGCTACTAACGTTCTCGCAGAAGCTGTAGGTGTGCTCGCTTGCGCCGATATAAAGGAAACACTTAATGCTACTACAAATGAAGGATCCTCCACCTCCGCCCCAGATGTAGAACCCGCTGTACCTAGGTCTAAAGTAATAGTAGTTGTAGACTGCAGACGTTATACCCGCAGTCCCAATCCCAGATGTAGCATCCGCTGGTGACACCGTAAGTACAGTAAATGCTACTGCTATCACAAATATGAAACCCGCTCCCTTTGTTTCAAAACCTGCCTTTGCCGATGTCAAGTCATTGCCCGCTTTCCTTGACCCAAATGTGACATCTGCTAACACCGAATGATACCAAAAAACATGCGCAAGTACTGAAGTTAGTCAGTTGAAGGAACAGCTCCAAGAGGGTGATTCATCGTAAGGTTTGATTTTCAATAGGCCTTTTTTAACAAATCACGCGTGACATCTATCAAACTGTTTCATTACTTTTATTCAGTATTATGTGGCAAGTTATCATGGAAAAACTCATACTACAACAGCGTCTCCAAATTGTTCAACTGTATTAAGAAAATGTATTACAGAAGGCTCAGCATTCTGTGAGCAATGTTTTTCGTACAATTCGAGGAACTTACGGTGCGCATAATCGACCTATTGCCATCCGCAAATTTGAGTCTCAGTTTACATTGGTGGATGATACTCGGCCAGTTAGACCACATCCAGCACGTAGTGAAGAGATAATAGGAGCTGTAGCTGAGAGTGTACGCGAAGATCGTGACGAATCGATTCGTCGTCGTTCTCAGCAGTTTAGCGTATTCGACAACTTGGCGTATTTTAAGTGAATATCTCGGCTTAAAAGCGTACAAAATTCAACTTGTCAGTGAGCCAGGGCATATTGGGTGGTTTATAGTCTATAGTTTATAGTATATTCACAATTAATAATCCGGAAATTGATATTGTCATAAGAAACAAATGAGCGGCTTCTTTTGATTCTACTAGGTTAGCGTCTTTTATAGTTGATCGAACTTACCTAGTAATTCCGTAAGCTGGATGGTGGAGAGCACCTACGTGTGAGTAGCCATTGATATTTCCTCGAGCGAGTGGGCTTGGTTCGTCTTTACAATGTGTTTCCTGGAGGAGCACTACGTCGCATTACCAGGAGGCGGCTCAAGTGATCGCATTTTGCTCTGCTAATGCTTTCGATGTTAAATTGACAGACACGGACAACAGGTTCTATATCTCTAGTCGGGTAACGTTGAGAAGTGCCAGTTTGATGGTTGGGATTCGTTTGAGTGTTCATTTGGGAGTTGTGCGTTACTAAGTTGTGCGTTACTAATATTGTCGCTTATTTCGTTGCCGGAAGTTCGGATCTGGTTGAATAAGTTCGGCATCCAGATGTGAATAGACTTTGCGTAACTCAGGGTATAGCGTGAGGTGCTTATTTATTCTTCGCACCCCATTGTTTGTTGTGACCAGTAAAGATCTGAGGTTATTAAATCTTTTGAGTGATTTTTTAAATTTACACCAGTTCTCTTTTTGACAGTGAAAGTTCACCACTGCTTTTAACTTTTACCTCTCCTCTTTTGATTACTTTCATTTTAAAGAAGTCAATAAGAATTAGTATTTTCCCTATGTCAAATGGCCAATTAGTGATGATCCAGTCGAAAGAAAATCACAGATAAATTTTTGCCCGGCTTTGTAAGGCTTCCTGCCATTTATCGTTATCGTTAGTCTTTACCTCCAGTATGTGTGTTTCGCATTGAAATCACCTCCAATGATAAAGTTCTTTGCTTTTAGTTACTCGTAAAATGCTTTTTGTTGCTACCTGAATTTTTGATTTGCTATTTTAAGCAAATTGTAAGGGTTAAATTAAGGCAGCAATTGTTAGTTTTTCCTTTCCTGATGCTCTTTTGTAGCCTGAAAACCTCTGTAATTAGCTGGATGGGTTCCATGACAATTGATACGTATCGCATTCCGCTCCTTCTTAAGTGGACAGATATTTGTTGAATGTTTTTCTTTACATTTAATGCATGCAAATTATCTTCCGCCATAGGTTTGCATACTTCCAAAGCCCTGGTATCATTTACATTAAGGTATTGAGTCGGAACTTCTTCGAAGTAGCTCAATCTTAACAATGATACCCATTATTGACTTATAATATACCTTTTCGACATCTTCTTGATTGTAGAAGGAAAGCATAAACAGAGATAATTTTCTATTTCTTGTCGTTGGTTCCCGGTCATTACTTTTTGTTCTTCGTTTTTGTTATTAAGCTTGTAGTTTCCAAAATTTTGAATTTTTTATTAATCAAGTCTTGAAGAATATCACATTCATCACACGAGAAGTAAAGACCTCTTGCGCCTACTGTAAATTATCCATGATGTGCCATTACAACTTCATGTTCGTCAGCTTATCAGTGATTTGTTTATAAGTGTCACTGTTATCGACATTTATTTTCCAATTATTGTTGCTATTATATATGTAGCTTGCATATATTCTTTTTGTTTTTTGTTCAATTATTCTTTTTAACTTATTTAATCTGTCTACTCCGGATATCATTATTGGTGGTGGTAATGGGTGTTGTTTCAAGCCAATGATTGTCTTTGTAAGCCTTTTGCCATTAAATGTTTAGCCATAGCAAGACTATCATGAGTTCCAGCCAATGTTTCAGGACTTTTTTCTGTCTAGCTTTCGGCCTTTTGCTTTACTTCTAATGTCCTTCAGTCTCTAGCGCTCATCATCCCTGAGGTATTCACTTTAATCTTCTTGCTGGATTGGTTGGATAGCACAGTCCAACTGGGTAATTTTTATTTCCAAGTTTTTATTCTGTTCTTGCAAGGTTATAACAATTTCTTTTAGAGCTTTTCTTGATTTAAATTTAGCTTGTCATTCGCTGTAATAATCGTTTGTTTTTAATTTTGCTGGTGAATCAATTTTATGTTCACTTTCAACTATACTGCTTTCAATTCCAGAATTTTCTTTTTGTATTTTTGGGATACTCACAAATATAGCGCTATCTTTGGCCGTAGGGCTTTTCGGTGCGATCTATTCTGGTGGAGCTCTTGGTGTGAGTAAACCCTTTTTGAAACTTTGTCGTAGATAAGAACATAAATAAATAATAAATGGTCCCCCCAAGAATTCATGGGACCGACCTCCAAAGAGGGTGGATTTTCCAGTTAACCTGGTCTGCCACCTGGGGTATTTATATTTACTGTTATTGCCCATTGTTCTATTTTATACTGATACAGTTTTACTAGGTACGAGTACCATTGAGCTATTTCCTGACTTATAGTTACTAGATTAGAAGTTAATTGTAAAAAAACACAAATTGGGGTTATTTCTACAGATAAAAAAAAAAAAAAAACAATAACTAAGCACATTTTGTGTTGTTTATACACATACGAGTATACAATACATACTTTAAATACGAACATATGTTTTCTTTTTAATTTTAAAAGTCTGACTGCTATTATCACTGGCACTTTTCTTGTTCTTTAAGAAACTGTACCAACGGCTATTTAGCGTATTTTAGAAAACCAATATCTAGAAATGCTATTTAATTAACAATTTTAAATTTTTTTTTTATTACTATTCTCTTTCTTTTTTTTCTTTAAAAACGTTACAATAATTTAAGTTAACCGCAAAGCATGTTGCTTATCTGCAGGTGATTGATCCTTTACAATAGTTTTTAAAAATTTATCGGTTGTAAAACTTGTTTAAATAATTCAAAATTTGATTTTAGTTCAGTTGACTTTAGTTTTAAAAAATTTAAAAAAAAAAGAAATAATTACGATTCAGCAAAATAAATTTTTTTAATTAATTTAAAGATTAAGAAAATAAAGTTTTAATACTTTTTTACGTTTTTTGAAATTCACTATTTACACATCACATTTTTTATATTTGCTGGTAGGGCATTCATCACTTGTGGTATGGCGTAGCTTGGATGTCTTCTCCCATAGTTGTTAAAAATTTCAGGAATTTCTTTCTTCTTGTATTCTGTTTATGACGTATTCTTTTTTGGTAGCGTTGATCGTCATAATAGCGTAACAGCATTGTCAGGATAAATATACCGTTAACATCGAGGACCTTTAAAACAAAATTATTAGTATTCATAATTTTAAATAATCGATGCTGAAAATATAATATCTTATATATATGTGTTTGTATCTTAAACGGGATTCAGCAAGTGAAAGGTACACCTGCTTCTGCACCTCTACGCTTGTGTATCTTTTGAGGTACACCATCGCAAAAACCGCATTTTGTTTTGTTGCACTCGTATCTTATTGACTTGTTTATGCCATAAGAAGTGATCACCAATTGCAACTCCCAGATACTTTGCACTTGATACTTGTCTTAACTACTTCAATAGCACCACTTTTCGTTGTCGTTGGGCAGTCTTCGTTTTGATGATATATGCTGATGGAAACTTTGGGCTGGTGTGTCATACGTATGTGCATCAGTTTCATTTTTACAGCATTAATCACTTGATCGTGACACAATTTTTAGACGCTATTAAATTCACCTTGCATTATAGAGATTGCAGTATTAATTCACTTGTGTTTAACAATTATTGCTCGGTCATCGGCGTATGCAAAGACTAGCGTTTTCTAATAACGACTTGACAACTTTTTTTTTAAATAAAAGGCAAACCATTTGAGACATTTCAAAAATGTTCAATGTTATCCCTGAGCTCTTCCAACGTCGTCGATGTGTTGGCATAAACCAATGACTTAACGTAGCCCCACAGAAAATAGTCAAGCGTCTTGAGATAACACGATCACCATACTTACTCTTCAATAAATCGATTGTAGCGTGTGCTGTGTGGCTTGTGGCACCATCCTGTTGAAACCACATGTCGTCCAAGTCTATATTTTCCAATTCGGGCTAAAAATAATCGGTGATCATGGCGCGATAACGCTAACCTTTCACTGACGATCGTTATCGTCGACGAAAAAATATGACCCAATAACGCCGCCGGCATGCAAACCGCACCAAACAGTTATTTTTTGTAGATAAAGTGGTGATTCATGAAGCACATGTGGGTTTTCAACCGACCAATAACGCATATTTTGCTTATTGACGAACCAATTGAGCCCAAAATGAGCTCACTGAAGATGATTTTGCGATGAAATTCATCATCTTGGTGCATCTTTTCCAGAACGCAATCGGAGAACGTACGTCGCTTCAAATTGTCCATCGGCTTCAATTCTTGAGTCAGCTTGATCTTGTATGGGTGTAAACCAAAACAGGCCATAACGTGGTCTGAGCGATGCCCAATTCTTGAGAACGCCGTGGATTTGACTGATTTGGATCGTTTGCTACGGACGTCTGAACGGCAGCGATATTTTCGACACTTCGACCAACCCGTTGTCTCACTGACACAGCAACATTACACAACGAATATGTAAACTCAATTTTTTGCACTAAACTTGTTATTGCCTGTCTACTAGGGCGAGAATTACGACCGAAAATTTGAGTTAACGCTCTTTGTTGTTGCAGTCACCCACTCCGAATATCTGCAGAAAATTTTTAGAATTTGCAGACGTTGCTTGTTAGTGTACTTTACTGTGATGAAAATGTTGAGTTTACTGAATAAATTGACAGTGACGAAATTGAAGATTTACCCAACTGCTTATTGTCAGAGATCTTTACTTCATTAAAAACAGTTGAATTTTGAACAGTTGAATGTTGATAGCAAATACTGTTATGTTTCCATACCTTTTTACGCGAGTGATACCAAGTGTAGTGGATACAATTGAATCACTTTGTCTTAGTTCTGCCATATATCAATATTTTTTTACGATCGATTAAAGAATAAGCTATAAGCTAAAACTAAGTACACTTTACGATAGGGCTAAAAGTATGTGTTTCGTTAACATGTTTTCAAAATTTTTTCCGGCACTGTGTGTTAGGTGGTAGTGTGACAATAACAGGTGCTAGGTAGATAGTTAAGGGTTAACCTAATTTAAAAGAACACCAACATTTCCAGAACGTTGTTGTGTTCTATTTTATTAATTTATTTTTTATTTGTTTATTTAATTCATAGTGTAAAGTAATATAATAATTTGTCCTGTGCTTAACCATCTCTATCCTATCAAGTTCGTCTTTAAGAAAACTAGATATTTTTTCTTTAGAATTTTTCTAATTTAATCCTTGTGTTCCATTTCTACAATTTATTGACTAGCATCCATCCTTCGCACTGACATCAGTGCAACTTATTCTAATAAAAAATTGTCATATATATATATATCATAATCGTACATACTCGCATCTGAACTCCTGCTTATACTGAAGGTTCATTATACGATTTTCGTTTAGTCATATTGCCCTTGAACACAGGATTTATTCTTAGTTTAAAGAGTACGATGTGTTTGATATTGATAACATCTTCCAATATCCGGTTGCACATTTCTCCAAACGAAAATATATTAAAGTATCTTCATTTCATTTTTTTATTTTACTCTTGTATTTTTTATTTTTTTGCTTTTGGGAGTTTGCTCTCTTTTTTTATCAATCAGAACCGATCATATCATATGTAGTATGTGTCACTGGGAATGGTTTTGAATTTCCTCTCGAAATAAATGGGAACATGTGTTTCCTGTTCAGGGTTTTATGTTCTTTTTGCCATTTCATTTGTTTGGAGTTTCGATTTTATTTTATGAGTTTTTGTCGACTTTTATAATGAAGATTTTCAAGGAAATGACGTTCTTGGAGCTTTATTATTGTATTTTTGTTTAAGGGCAATGAGAGATCGAGAGTTGAAATATTTGAACACGATTAAATCAGCAATACTGCGTTTCCTTCGATTTTTCAGGTCAATGGATGATGAAGTGTGTCTTGCAAAAACAACTTGATGCGTTATATTGGGTCATATAAAATGTCTCCAAGGTTTTTTGTCACTAGATGGTATGGGTCTTCATTTATCTGGAAACACTAATCTCACTAATCACATGTCAGACTACATTTTTTGTGAATACAGCTGTGTAATTTATACTCGTGTTGAAAGTTATACTGATTTGAATATGAGTGAAATATCTGAAGAAATACGCTATGTGATGCTTTTTTACGATTTAAAAAAAGGGAAAAACGCTGCAAAAACAAACCAAAAAATTTGTACAGCTTGCGGTGAGAATGCTGTGAGTAAACAACGGACCCAGGAGTTGTTTGTCGATTCCGTTCCAGAAATTGCGATGTAAAAGATGCACCTCGCCAAGGTCGGCCTGTCACTGAAAAAGTCGATTAAATGTTGAAACATAAAGAACACGACAAGCACGGAAGCTGTCTGGAGATAGCGGAGGCACTAAACTTCAACTGTAAAACAATTTGGAATCATCTAAAACGGGCTGGCTACTCAAAGGAGCCCGATGTTTGGATGCCACATGAATAAACGCAAAGAAATTTAACTGACCGAATAATCATCAGTGAAATGCTGCTGAACCGTAACGAAATGGAACTATTTTTGAAGCGATCCAACGCAAGCAACCATAGTCACAACCGGTGGCCGACCACAAGCGACTTCTAAGGATGGATTGACGGTAAACAAGGTTATGTTGAGAGTTTGGTGCGATTGGAAGGGAATTGTTATTTATGAACTGTTAGAACGTGGCGAAACGGTCGATTTAATTCTCTACTGTGCACAACTCGCCTGTTTGAATGAAGCTTTCAAGAAAGAGCGATCAAAATTGGTAAATAGAAAGGAGTTGTATTCCATCATGGCAATGCTAGGCTACAAACATCTTTGATGACCCGGAACAAATTGACGGAGCTTGGTTGGAAAGTTTTTATGCATCCACTGCAGCCTCTGATTTCATTTGTTTTGGTCTTTGCAAAACTCTCTTGATGGTAAGAAATTTGCTCGACCGAAGAGCCGCTGAAAATCACTTGGCCAAGTTTTTCGCTGATAAGCCACAGAAGTTCTACATCGATGGGATTATGAAGCTACCCGGCAAAAGATCATAGATAATAATGGCCAGTATGTACTTGATTGAAATTGATTGTGAATAAAGAAAATTTTTTCTCAAAAATGTACAAAAAAACCGCGGAGACTTTTTATATGACCGATATACGATGTATTCTTGCCATTGTTGAAAAGGCTGTACTTAATGGAAATAATTCCAACCATATCATATAGATTTATCATACCACGTTACTGACTTTAAGAAAATATGCCACAAAATCCTGGAAAAAAACCTATTTTGGCCAGAAACGTCTTAGAGAATTACTAACTGGAGAGTTCGATTGTCAAAATCTTTTTTCATTATGTTGGTATACTCGTTTATGTCCCTGAAGTATGATAAAATTTTCAGCTGTATTTACTGTTTACTTTGTCTGTAGCAGCCGCTAAAGTAAGACAATTTTTTATGAACTCGCCGATTTTCGTTTGTTAAAAGAAATGGATCAAAGAATTTGTATCGAATTTTGTGTAAAAATTGGAATCGAGGTTTCTTAAGCACATGAAATGTTGACAGTGGTATACGGTGATTCTGCTCTAAGTAAAAAAAAATGTTTACAAGTGGTACAAGTTCTTCCCAGATGGCCGAGAAAATGCAAGAGACGAACCTCGCTCTGCACGCCCCAGCACATACTCGTAAACAGAAGGTGATGTCGAGGCTGTGAAGGAAACTGTTTTGGAAAATCGTCGAATTACCAGAAGAAAAGTTGCTGATGTTGGCATATTGGTTGGCTCTTTTCATGCAATTTTTTTCGGATACTTAGGGCGTGAGACATGTGTCAGAAAAGTTTGTTTCGAAACTTTTTAATTTTGATTAGAAGAACCGTCGCATGATGATTCTGACTCTTGCAAAAGGGTCGTAACTGGTGACAAAAAACTGGCTCTGTTTCCAAAACTGAAGAGACCTATAAAAGGGCGGAGATTTGCAACGATTGAGCAAATAAAAACGGCATCGCTGGAAAAGCTCAAGGCTATCCCAAGCGTCGAGATTGAGAAGTGTGTCGAGGATTGGTAGAAGCGCTGTCTTAGGTGCATAATATCTTATGGGGAATATTTTGAAGGCAACAACATTAATGTGGACGAATAAATAAATATTTTTTTCAAAAAACTAAAATCCCTCTAGAAAACATATAATATAAATAAAATATGGCTTCAATTGGTGTTCAACAAGGGTGAAAATACTCTTCCCTGAAATTCGGCTGATGAAGAAAATTTAGTCAGAAAATTAAAAATACAGGTTTATTCATCTAAATCTATATTGTTTCCTTTAAAGTAATCAGCATCGACTGCAAAATACTTATGCCTGCGCTTGATCCAAAACATTTTTTTATATTCGGTTTTCGGCATGTCCATCAGTGCTTCCTGCGATTTTCCCATTACTTCCTTTCGGCTGCTCAAACGCGTTCCCCGTAGTGGTTTTTTAACTCGATTGAACAGAAAGAAGTCACATCAGGTGAATTGGGTGGCTGTTGGATGGTATTTGTTGCATTTTTCGTCAACAAATTACGAATAATGTTGGTACTGTGTGACGTTGCATTATTATGGTGCAAAATCCACGAGTTTTCTGCCCACAATTCTGGTCTCTTTCGACGAATTGCTTTACGCAAACGTCTCATAACGCCAAAATAATACTCTTTGTTTATTGTCTGGCCTTCTGGCAAAAATTCATGAGCACCATGAGCATTGCCTTCTTTTTTGATTGAAAATGACGTGTTCTTTTGGTCTGGGCTCATTTGGTAAACGCCATTCACTTGCCTGATGTCTAGATTGCATCTCGTACTCATAAACCCACGCCTCCTCTCCAGTAATGATCCTTTTGATGAATGTGGGATCGGATTCGGCCTCGCAAATCATCTATTTTGGGATGTCAACACGGTTTATTTTTTTCATGAAATTGAGGTCTTTTGGCACCAACTTTTCTGTTACACGACGTAAACCCAAATCATCTACCAAAATGTCTTGGACGGATCCATAGGAAATGTTCAAGTTCTCCACTATCTCTCTGATGGTTAATTTGACTCACATTTCTTTTACTTCATCAATGTTTTCGTTGGTTTTCGATATCGATGGTCTGCCATTGCGTTCATCATCTTCGATTGACTCACAAAGAACTGCTCGTGCCACTAGTAAACGACCGTTTTCTATAGAGAAACGTTGCTTAAACACTTTTCCAATATTTCCAACGTTCGCGCAACAATTACATCCGTTTTTACGCAAAATTTAATACAAGTACCAACTTAACAAATAAGGAAACAGAATTCAAATCAGAACAATGGGAGCGCCACACCGTGACGACACCGGGAACTTTTTGATCAAGGTGGTATATTCCTAGTAGAGAAGTCTTAATGTGCGAGACACTAGCATATCTCGGTATGATATAAATAAACGGTATATAGTCATTGAATGCTACATTTATTCTTCGTTTACGTTCGGAATCCAGAGAGGAAAAAACAGAAGAATTAAAGAAACAATTACATCGTTTCAGAAATTACTGAACCTTAGAAGGAGGACTAACTGTATATTTCCTTTATGAGCTTATGCAACGTTATAAATATTTGTAAGAGTTAAGTTCAATTAGATTTTTTTTTTTTTTTTTGCAAATGGTGGCGAATGTATTCTTAATGGATTAACGACAGCTATCATAATTCCGAACTATGTTTTTGGTTTTGGTAAATTCGGCCCCTTTTGTCCAAAACCTGGTCATCAAAATGGGGAGTAGATCGTAGATATAATTAATTAAAAACTGCATTTCTTTGGAGCCACCAGTAGTCTCGAGAAAGAATGTGTATACTGCTGACGACTATGAACAGCAGAAGAAGGGACAACGTCTTTCGGGTCTGCACAAGGATTATTCGGACCTTGGGTTCTATCTGGCTGGGCAACTATAAAACAGATATTAAAAAGGAAGTGCCATGAGGAAGTATGAAAACAAAATAAGATGCAAAACAATGACAAAAGAGTAGTCTACCGTGACTAGTACAGCTTTTATTTGCGTGAGAATTTGTTTTAAGGGAATAGGGCAAGATGTCTTGCCCGTGAACGAATGAACTGTCGCAATTTATATAAAAGCTGAGTTCACCAATATCAGCGTAATATTTCTTTGAGCTTCTCAACGAAACGTAAATAGTTTGATGTTGATCTTATCTGGGAGATATTTCTGTTAGCTTAATTGCAAAGCATCATCTGAAAACGGATTAAAGCTTATTGAATTTGCTGCTAAACGGAATATCATTACAGATAGGATAAGGTTTTCTCGCCAAAAGGAAAAGTCAACTGATAAAAGAACGGTCAAAGAAATAGAAAATGCTGCGATCGACGTAGGGCATTCCCTCAGTATTATAGATACTCCATTTAATTTAAATCAATATACAAAAGAGAGAAAAGCTTCTGTTAAATGATTGAGATCACACAAAATTACCGAAATTTTCGACATGTATTTCTGCCCCTCATCAATGCCCTGAAAAGCACTGGCATCGATGCCATCAAACCACCAGAAATTATAAACTTATGTTTTGGGTTTCACACGAGTAATCGCGGGAAACCTTTGGTTTGATGGAGAACACGGACAGGTAGATGTTTCATGTTGGAGAAAACACAATGAGCATGAAAACCAATGGACAGATGACAGTCCAGTAACTACATTTGAAAGTCTAACCAAAAAGTAAGAAAGCTTGTCAAGCCAGTAATAGCCAAAGAGAAACCTATCAGTGCGGCTAGGCCGGGTAAGTCAAGAAACAGTACTGAAGCTTACTATTTCTTTATCAACATGTACGCATTTTTAGAACCGAGCGATTCAAAGTCATGTCTAATTTTGAGAGAACGACGATGCAGTCCTGCCAAAATTGCACTCCAATATTACCGAGACCTTTTATAAAAAATAACATAGCACTACCACGTAACATTTTGAACGGCATAATTGGGAAAATTTACGAAACTCGGAAGCCAACATCAGACAAGCAATTTTTCAAAATCTTGTGCAACTCCTTGCAGGTGCAAATGATATTGATATCATTTCTAGAACTCAATAAATTGTCATTTGAAAATATTGAAACAGATGCAAAAAGAATGGTATTAGCTTTGAATGTTAATGCTGCCAACAAAAAAGATATTAAACATCTACGAATTGAGCAGGATACCACAGGTATTAGAGATTTTATCTACCTTGACTCGGCTAATAACTATGATCATCACATCAGAAATCAAACAAAGAGTTACACTATCCAATTGCTGTTTCTTTTTTCGGCCACCAAAAGTAGTTGAGTAGTGAGGCTTTTTCAAATATGTAAGGAGTTTGATCAGCCACAGAAGCACAATGGCGCAGGAGTAGACGTTTGTCGACTGGCATTTAGTCGAAGCCCTTTACGATGTTCTTCACCTTGCCGAAACGGTAGTTGCAGAAAATACTTTACTGTATGAACTATATGAACTAGAACTCAAACGGGTGACTTCTTTTCATGACAATGCAATACTACATTTCATCGGATGACAAATGGTTTTGGAAATGAATCTGCTTCTACTTATATCAGGTTAGGACCTCATTCTATTTTGACTTTCAATTGATTGTCAATTGATTGAAGCTTTTTGTGATCTTAATTGACAATACTTCCTATATGAGAATCATTTGCAAGATTTGTCGACTATAATGACGAACAATTCTACAATCTGACGGAATATTTAAACTGCGTTGGTATTTCCTTGATACTATTTTGTCAATAGCAATCTTGCTTCAGGGCTTGTAAGAATTATTACTTTTTCATCGTGGAGAAACAGTATATCTGCTTGTTTATGCCAGAAACAGCATTCTGAGAAAGAACTTATCTTTTAAATTAATTTGAAATTAATTCCTAGAGCCCGCATTAATATACTAAATGCGATAATTAAAAATTAATTAGCTGACTGAATAATTTTTCGACCTACATATTTCTTTTTTTGTTTGTTTTTTTTTTTACATCAAAATTACAATACCCTTTTTCTTAGAATTGCGATACTTTTCGCAATAATTTTCCGAATTCTATAATTAATGATAACACCTTCAACTTCGCACAGCAACAACTACAAATAATCAGTCAGCGACGAAGGAAATAGACGTTGTAGAAAAATAATTATCTGATTTGGGTTGATATTTTTTTATCTTGCAAAAAAAGTAACCGCCTAATTGCCGGAAAAATTTGTTAATTTCCTAATTAGGCTTCCTTGATCTGTAAGGTTTAAAAAATTTATATTTTGATCATCGATATAATTATGAAAGAAAAAGAGCGGGGTTCTTTTAATTTTTCCTTTTACTGGAATTTGTTAGCTTTTTGTAGAAATATAAGCAAATTCTTCAATATCAGAATCCACCATCTTAGTGTCGATATGTCGTAATTATTCCCATAGAAATCTCTGCAGAAGATTTTGTCCCGTATGCCTCTCACATGGGCTGAAAACTTTTATAGTAAAACACAACATTTTTGCAAAATTCAACTTTATTTATCAATATAGTTGCATTCGAAGGCGATACACTGATTGCAACGATTTTTCAATCTTTCGATACCAGTTTTGTAGTACGATTTCAGTTTAGCCTCAAAATAGGCCTCTGTTTCGGCGATTATTTTTTCATCGGTCTTAAATCTCTTTCCGGCGAGCATTCTTTTAAGGTCTGCGAATAGGAAATAGTCGCTGGGGACCAAATCTGGAGAATACGGTGGGTAGGGAAGCAATTTGTAGCCGAATTAATTCGATTTTGGCATCGTTTTCATCGACTTGTGACACGGTGCATTGTCTTGATGAAACAACACTTTATTTTTCTTTAAATGCAGCCGTTTTTCTGCGATTTCGTCCTTCAAACGCTCCAACAACGCAATGTTATAGTCGCTGTTGATACTCACACCCTTTGGAGATAGTCGATGAAAATTATTCCATGTGTATCCCAAAATACGGATGCCATAACCTTGCCAGCGGACTGTTGAGTTTTTGGTCGTTCAAACGACTGCCGACTTGACTCTGGTGTGAAGTGATGGAGCCAAGTTTCATCCATTGTCACATACCAACGCAAAAATTCGGCTTTATTGTGGTTGAACAGTTTTAAACACTCCTCTGAATCATCAACACGTTGTTGTTTTTGGTCGACTGTGAGCAAACGCGGCATCCACTTTGAACAAATGTCCATGTCAAATATTTGTGTATGATATATCCAACACGCTCTTTTGATATCTTCAGAGCCTCAGCTATCTCGATCATTTTCACTTTACGGTCATTCGTAATCATTTTGTGGACTTTTTTGATGTTTTCATCTGAAACAGCCTCTTTTGGACGTCTACTGCGTGCATCATCTTCGGTGCTTGTATGACCACTTTTAAATTTTTCAATCCACTTGCGAATGGTTCGTTCGGCTGGTGCAGAGTCCGAATAATACTTATCAAGCCATTTCTTTACATCGGCTGCATTTTTTCCGATCAAAAAGCAATGATAAATTAACACACGAAATTGCTTTGAATCCATTTCTTTTCACAATAACAAAAGTTGCTTCACTCACAACGCTATATCTCGAGAACTAATCGTCCGACAGCTGTCAAATTTATGTATCTTTTGAAGATTGGTACTAACTGAAAATGGTATGGATTTAATTCAAGTGGTGCCATCTCTTAGAAACTTCTTAGCCCATGTATTAGCACCTAATTATTTAAGACGCCCAAATAAGATAATAATGACCATTAGGCATTTAAACACGTCCTTTTTTATTTTAAGGAGTTATATATTTTCTAAAGAAATAATTTGTCATTTCATTAAATATAATATTGGGTATATATTTTAATTCGTCCGGTTTTTTTTTTCAAAATTTGAACGTTTATTTAAGAAAAACATGTACTATGTATTATTCAAAGTATTTCCCATCTGAAGCTATGAGCTTTTCCCATCTCTCCGGCAATTTTTGGATCCCATCCCAAAAGAACTGCGCCGGCTTGGCAGCCAAGAATGAATCAAGCCTGATGTGAACCGTATTTCAGTGAGAGCGTTTTGCATCGACCGGAACAAATGGTAGTCAGAAGGGGCAAGGTCTGAGCTATAAAGCAGGTGGGGTAAGACTTTCCGTCCACTGTTTTCCAAATAGTTCTTAACCGGAATACCAACGTGGGGCCGAGCGTTGTCATGATGGAAAATTATTGCCTCGTGTCTGGTCGCATATTCCGGGCATTTTTCGGCTACTGCTATCTTCAAACGGACTAATTGTGTTCGGTAGCATTGTGGCTTCACCCGGTTTTAGCAGCTCATAATACAGCACACCCATCTGATCCCACCAAATACAGAGCATTACCTTCGCGTGAGGGATATTCGGCTATGCCGTTGATTTGGCTGGTAGGCCGGGTTTCACATATGATTTTTTGCGCTTGGGGTTGTCGTAATGGATCCATTTTTTACCACCAGTAACAATCCGATTCAAAAATGTCTTCCTTTTGTGGCGTTCCAGCAGCTTTCGACGTCTCTCGGCTTGAGTTCATGTGGAATCCAATTTCCTTGCTTTTGAATATAGCCAGCTGCTTTTAAACGTTTTGGAATGGCTGCTTGAGTGACACCCAAAGATTCTGCGAGCTCTTCTTGTTTGGCAACAATCTTCATAGAGTAATTCTTCCAGTTCTTCATGTTCAAACTTTTTTGGCTGCCCAGGACGTTCGTCGTCTTCGAAGCCAAAATTACCACTTTTAAATCGTGCAAACCACTTTTGGCACGTTCGCTCTGCTAAAGCATGTTCACCATAAACCTCCGCCATAATACGATGACTTTCGGCAGCAGTTTTCTTCATATTAAAGTAATAAAGAAGAACTCCCCGCAAAAACACTGTTTCAGGCACAAAGTTGGACATATTTGAGTGGAAAAAAATTATTGTTGTTTACGCTTCAAATGAATGACATATACTGAAATGACGTGAAATGACAGAAGCCTTCCAACGCATGTTCTAATGGAATAATAGCAATGGAAATATACAAGTTACGCCATCTCTTAGCAAACCGCACAAGCAAGTTATAGACCCAATAGTTATAGACCTAATAATATAATATAATATGTAAATAACTTACTCTCGTGGTCCTCGTGGCACACCATAAAATGGCATAGAAGGCGGAAATTATCTTTACAGAACGGTTTCAACGAGTGACAGTTCTATTAACGTAATTAATAAATTTGTACAGCGGTTTTCTGGATGGTGAGCCATTACAAAGAGAACGTTCAGCGAGACAGAATGTTTTTGTGAACAATAGAACAATGAATTTTAATTGGAAACACCTCTCAAAATATACCAGCGCCGAAAACCAGATCGGTTTCAGAGCCACTCGTAAAGACCAAACTGCATTCCATTATTAGCTCACTTTCTGTCCGAAATCATACTTAGGAACAGGGAATGTCGATTTCGTGTTTTCCCAACGACAAGAGTACAAGTGTAGTAAGTACGGACCAGCCAGTAGATACCCGCCAACACCTCTCAGATAACTCTGATCTGAAGCTACCGGAATACAAACTAGTGCCACTATTCTTTCCCCATCGCGGTCTCGCCATTTATGTGCGTAGTAATGTAGCTTACCAAATTCCACCACAAAGTAGTCCCTGTTCCAATCCGGAATTCAATTTCATGTGGTTAAAATTCCATCTTATTAAGCAAATTATCCAGTACTGCTTTATTTGCAGAACCCCCAAACTGGACAGCAACTCGACCTTCCACGAGTCTGACTCCATTCAAAGAATTGTATCGCTGTATCCTCATACTGAAATCGTGATTATGGGCGATTTCAATATACACAATTCTGGTTGGCTTCGACATTCTGGACAGACAACATCCGAAGGACGGTGTGTTGAGGTCTTTGCTGCGGAAAATAATTTAACCCAGCTCGTGAATGATCCCACACGAATACCAGTCGTTGATAGTCATCCCGCCAACACCCTGGACTTGTTTTTAACTTCTCACCATGACAAGTACTGTGTTGATGTGTTCTCCCCTCTAGGCTCGTCGGACCATTGTGTCATATCTACTAAATTCTCGTACACCCACCTCACAGTTAGAGGAAAGATTCCTAAAAGAACCGTATGGCAATACGAGAAAGCCAATTGGAGCTTCTTTAGGAAATTTAACTGGTCGTTATGTTTCTTCGATAACGACGTGGATGCCGCTGCTAATATGATCACAGAAACTATTCTCTTTGGAATGAGAGCCTTTATCCCACATCGGTTGAAGAGTATCAAACCAAAAGAAAAGGCATGACTCGAGCTGTAAAGAGGCTGTCAGGGTTAGAGAATTGTTTTTTAGTTCCTTTAAGACCAACCCGACAGAGGAAAACCGAAAAAAGTTTAAACGAGCCAGAACGCAAAGTCTTTCTCAAGCGTGTGAAATTCCAATACGACCAAAACTGAAGCAAAAATACTGCAATGTCCCATTATTAGAAATTCTGCTTCATCCTCCATCCCAACGTTCATTTACAATGACATTCCAGCTGTCAGCTCTTTGGACAAGACCAATCTGCTTGCTGCACACTTTGCGGCTAGCTCAACACTTCCAGATTGTGCTTTGTCCCCGCCTACACTTGAGTGCGTCGAATCTACAATGGGACAAATCCACTTTCGTACTCGTGTAGTAGCAAGAGTACTCAAAGATCTTAACATTCATAAATCCGCTGGTCCAGATGGTATATCGCCCCTTCTTCTGAAGAGGTGTTCTTCCACGCTGGAAAAACCATTGCGTAAGCTTTTTCATCTATCCTACTCTTTGGGCCCCTTTGGCAGATTTCCGAGCATTTTGTCCTAAAAAGGGGGAATCTTCTTCTCTCTCCTCTTACAGACCCACCGCACTTACGACCCTTCTTTCCAAGATCATGAAAACGCTGATGAGCTCATGAAATATCTCGAAACACGAAAATTTCTTAATGACCGGCAATATGGTTTTCGTAGCAACAGGTCCTCTGGTGACTTGATGATATTTCTCACCGAAAAATGGAACCAAAGCATACATCAATCTGGTGAAAGCCAGATAGTTGCACTTGATATTTTTAAGGCATTTGACAGAGTTTGTCATCAGGCTCTTTTGTCGAAAATGCGTGCCTTTGGAATCGACGACTCTCTTCTTCAACGGATTGGAAATTACCTTTCGGAACGTACAATTCAAGTTGTCTTGGACGGTTTCAAGTCGCATATTCACAAAATAAGTGCTGGTGTGCTCCAGGGCCCTGTTCTGTCTCCGACACTCATTTTAATTTTCATTAATGATCTCTTGTCTGCTACTTCTAATCCAATATATTCCTTTTCTGATGACGGTTATCTCTGCCTTTCATATTCGTTCCCAGACTCACGCCTCTTATTACATTCCGATATTAACAGCATAACCAATAGGGGAACTATCAACCGAGTGGAATTTAATGCTTCCAAATCTCAATGCGGTCTGCTGTCATTAAAGCGAAATTCAAATACCCAGCTATTGTCTATGAATGGCACTTGCATCGTCGAAACCGATAAACTTTCCATTCTCGGTATGTGTGTAAGTGACAACTTACGTTGGAATGACCACATATTCGATGTCGCCAAAAGTACTGCGAAATGTCTGGGTTTCATCAAGCGATGTAGGAAATATTTCAACCCCTCTGATCTGGTCACAATATATAAGACATTCATCCGCCCAAAATTGGAGTACAATGCCCACATCTGGTCAGGTGCAACTATTGGGTCTATAACTTGCTTGTGCGGTTTGCTAAGAGATGGCGTAACTTGTATATTTCCATTGCTATTATTCTATTAGAACATGTGTTGGAAAGCTACTGTCATTGTATGTCATTTCAGTAAATGTCATTCATTTGAAGCGTAAACAACAATAATTTCACATTTCACATCATATGTGAAACCTGGCCAACCAGCCAAATCATCAGCAAAGCCGAATATCCATGGCGCGAAGGTAATGCTCTGTATTTGGTGGGATCAGATGGGTGTGCTGTACTATGAGCTGCTAAAATCGGGTGAAACTATCAAGAGACAACGCTACCGAACACAATTAATCCGTTTGAAGAGAGCAGTAGCCGAAAAACGCCCGGAATATGCGACCAGACACTAGGTAATAATTTTCCATCATCATTCCATTATTTGGAAAACAGTGGATGGGAAGTCTTACCCCACCTTATAGCCCAGACCTTGCCCCTTCTGACTACCATTTGTTCCGGTCGATGCAGAACGCCCTCACTGAAATACGGTTCACGTCAGGCTTGATTCATTCTTGGCTGCCAAGCCGGCGCAGTTCTTTTGGGATGGGATCCACAAATTGCCAGAAAGATGGGAAAAAGTCATAGCTTCAGATGGGCAATACTTTGAATAATACTATTGTACATGTTTTTCTTAAATAAACGTTCCAATTTTGAAAAAAAAAAACCGCACGAATTAAAATATATACCCAATTAAAAAAAAAAAAACCTCCTTCATTCCCAAGGAGGTTACTTTTCACCCCACCTAGTACATCAAGTCATTGAGCAAACAACATCATATTTTTTCATCGTGTTAAAAATGTCGAATTTTGTACCAGGAGTAAAGTGCTGCAGAGTCACATCGAATGCTTGTCGAGGCATATGGTGATCATGCTCTAGCGGAAAAAACATGCAAAAGATGGTTTCAACGGTTCAGAGATAACGATTTTTATGTGAGAAATGAAGAACGTGGAAGACCACCAAAAAAGTTTAAAGACGCCGAATTGCAAACAATATTGGATGAAAATGACAATTTGAATCAGAAACAAATGACAGAAATATTGAATGTTGCACAACAAGCAAGTTCTGACCGTTTAAAAGCTATGGGAAAGATCCAAGAGTCTGTAAATTGAATGAACGATAGTTGGAAAACCGAGAAACTACTTGTAAATTTTGCTTCAAAAACACGATAAAAGTCAGTTTTGCATCGAATTGTTACAGGCAATGAAAAATGGATTTACTTTGATAGTCTTAAATGGAAAAAATCATGGGTTAATTCGGGACAGCCATCAACTTCGACTGCAAAACCAGATCGATTCGGCAAAAAGACAATGCTGTGTGTCTGGTGGGACCAGAAAGGTGTGGTGTACCACGAGCTCCTAAAACCTGGTGAAACCTGTAATACTACTTACAAAAAATGATCAATTTTAAAGAATGGGCCAGAAGACACGGCAAAGTAAATTTGGTTCGCGACAATGCACCTGTACACAAAGCAAAACTGGTTCAGGATACAACCAAAGCACTTGGCTAGCAGCTGCTACCCCACTCACTTTATTCACCAGACTTGGATCCTTCCGACTTCCATTTGTTTTCATCGATGGGACACGTATTAACCGAGCAGCTCTTCGAATCTTACGACGAAGTTGAGAATTGGACGACTTTTTGGTTCGCCTCAAAAGATGAACAATTTTATTGGCGTTGAATTCATAAATTGTCTGAAAGATGGAAAAATTTGTAGCTAGCAATGGCCAATACTTTGAATAAAATGTTATTTATTTTCCCAATAAAAATTAGTGTATTATTTTCACAACTTCATATCAATACACCTGGTACATCTCTTTTCAGATTCATGGATACAACAAAATGGCCTAGACCTGCTTAGGGACCAAACGACGAAAGCGAAAACCAGAATCGCTTCCAATAATGGGTGTACGTAGACCTAAGTATTATAAGAGATTTAGCTCCAGATATCTCAACAGCCCGCCATTCTAACCTAATCTATCCTCAACACTAGAGCTTGACTTTTTGTCTGTCTGTTTATTTTTTCAACCACATCATACCAAACACATCAAACTACAATGAATACAGCACACGTAAAATATTTAACTATGTAACATTCCACTAAAATTGATTTGATTTTCTTTGGTTTCTATATATATATATATTGTTTTTTTTTTGAATATTTAATCTGGCAAATAAAATCACAAATTCACTTCTTTTACAATAATTTGTATCTATCGTTGCTAACTCAAAATCCGTAATACAAATGAACAGCACTTTTAAAATAGTTGTTTTTGCTTTTCCATTTCCTTATTGACAGCCTCTTCTTGTATTTGAAATTGTATCATAATGACGACATAATTCACTATGGCCGAAAACACCTGAATGGATTGAGCATGTACAAAAACGTTAATAAATTACTTCACTCACTCTTGCTCAGTACCGGTCGGTTACTGCCATGGCACTGGTCAAAGTTCTCATTCTTGAACAGAAAGAAACACTTACCGCTGCCATCATTCCAACATTACACGTAATCGTGTGTCCTATTTTGTACTCCACCTTGTTAAACTTGTTCCATAGTAGGGTTGCCTCGACAATTTTCCGAACCCGGTCATCTCCGGGAAAAGCGTCATCCATCAATTTTATTGCCCTCATACAGTTTTTGCCCTTGCACCATGCCAAAAAGGAGCACCAGTACGAGTATCAGTATCAGTATGTGTTTGTGTTTGTGTATAAAACCCAAATGTCAGAGAGAAGAAAGATGGAATAAAAAAAAAAAAAAAAAAAAAACAGAAAAAGAAGGAAAGAGCAAATTTATTCCCACATAACCTTCCGAAAGCAATCGCTCACCTCGTCCATTGACATGGTCGTATATACGGGCATCATGACCATCTTATATGCGGATGGCAGTAGGAACGACATCACTCCAATGAAAAGCCTTATATTCTCGTATGACCCGAGATTCGATGATCGTCCGAACATCAAATACAACTGACTAGTCGTTAGGGCGAAGTCGTGTACCAAACAGGATAACAGGCACAACCCATAGACGTTATTTAGTTCATCAATCACGTCGTAGAGACCCTGATAAATCTCAATCGCTTGACGAAGCTTTGACGTACGCACCTCAATGTTGGCAAAGTGTTTCCGCAAATAAGTTGGGGCGAGTAGTTTTTGCAGCAACCGGAAACGTATTCGTGTCACGTCCGCCACAGTCATGTAACCATAGATACCAACCTGCATTCCGGATATCATCAGTGAATAGCAACAAACAAGACCGATCACTGCGGCCAGGTCACCCATTTGCCAGTGACTAATGAGTGCCACTATCACAATGATGTAGTACAGAAAAAACAGCGTTAGAATGGTGGAAGTCTTGTAAGCAAGTTTCTCGTATCCCATTTGCACTTTAAACTCACGCATGAGACAAGTGTCCAGTTGATCGATGTGATCGATAAGGTGAATGTGACGCCATCGGTGGTATTGCATAGTTCCGATATTGATACAATATGCAAGTGACGCTAAAAAAATCAACATCATTGCTATGGATATAAGTAGAGTGTCCATTTTATGGAAAAACAATTCCTGGTCTTCGGGCTTGCGGAGTTTAAGATAGATAGCATATATGACCCCAGTAACTACGACAATTGGCATCAATATATTGTAAGCCAGCATTCCACTGGTTGACTGGTATTGGCGACCTTTTTTATAGAACCCAGAATACCCAAGAATGAACGAAATCTTGTAGAGGAAGTTAAGGGCGTCGTAAATCGTTCTAAATTGACTAGGATACTCAATTGTTGAAGTAGCCATCTTTAACTGACCAGATATTGGTCACTGGAAATTAGTGAAGGACTCCGATTCATCCGCTTTTTGTTGCATAATTAGATTTTAATAATCCCCTTAAGCGAAGCAATTATCGGAAATTAAGTTATTAGTGTAATACTGATGAGGAGACAAGAAAAACAACCATAAAGTGGTTTCAAGTATCTACACTCGTATACTTCTTTGTAGTATTACAAATCAGAGTGTTTCTGGGTCGTGTGAGGCATGATTTATTGTGCAATATGAATTATATTCAAGTGACTATTCCATTATTAATTGCGTCGGATTAATGCTAATTGACGGCATTAATGTAAATTTAATCGATTAATTGGGAAAATTGGTTCTTCTGCGAGTGCTTAGCCGAAGTACCCTGCTGGAAGAATCGTGGTATAATAAGTGAAATTACTACATCATGGGACTACAATAGTAAACAGATAAGAATAGGGAGGCAATCAATGATTGGATTTCCATTGAACAAAGCTATTTAACTATAAGTATAATTTTTATTTAAAATTACCAAAAGTATTCTTGATATTTACAATCGTTCTCGTATTTCTAGAGCACTTGTTTAGTCAAACAAATGTAATTTTTTCTTCTTATAAACATTTATTGTTCTAATTGACCGATCTTGTTTCAAGGAACGCCAGCTTAAGAGTAACATACATCTAACATATTATATGGGAATCCAACTTGATCTTCTCGCAGTTTACTCTTATGTACATATCTTTTTAATACGAATTAAGTATGTCGATACTTATATTTTCGTTTTAATTGATTTTTATAGTATTTCGTATCTTTTTTTGTCGATGTAATTTCCCTCAACTTTAGTTCGGCTTAACTTCTTCTATTTTGGTTTACTTTCAACTACAATTCGATTTTTAACTTTGTTCATACAAAGTTTGTCGTTGGCACCTTTTCGTTCATTGGTCGAACTTATTCTTAACTGTTTTCCCGATTTGAATTTTAACGCTAGTAATTTGATTTCTTCTTTACTAATATTTTTGTTGATAAAATCAATAGGTTTAAGTTTTATTGTAAAATGAAATGTGTTGTTGTAAATCATATGCATTTAAAGGATTAGTTTTTCATCTAATTCTGATTTCTGTTCGTTAACACTTTTTATTCTTAGATGTTCTTTTAAAGTTGCATGTAGCTTTTTCACATCAGCGTTTTCGGTCTTGTACCAAGCCGTACATTGTTTGACTTACGGCGCTCTTTTAGTATTACAGTGAACATTCAGCGATTAGTAGGTAACTTTGTTTGAAAATTGTACCTTTGTAGCTATGAGTGATAGCGAAAGTGAATTCCCTTTGACCGTTATTTCGGATGAAGAAGAAACTTGTTCTGAGTTCGAGAATCATGTTGAGGCACCTGATTCATCAGACAGTGATTTTAGTGATGTTAAACATTTCTTTGTGCCTTCCGAAATGATAGTGTCAAAAAATGTTCAAATAAATTACTCAACAAAACCTAATGAAAACAGTGCCGGAAGAGCCTCAAGGAAAAATATTATAAAATTGGTGGCAGAATTGACACGTTTATTCTTGCTCTAGAATTACAGAAGTTGAACTTTCCAGCTTTGAATTATTTTTTCCACCTCCTTTGATACGTACTATTTTAACCTTTGCCAACCCTGAGGGCAGACGCCTATATAGTGAAGAATGGACTAATGTTGAAAGCACCGAACTATTTGCATTCATTTGACTAATTTTGTTGGCCGGCGTTTTTCGAAAAAATAACGAAAACACTGAAAGCTTATGGAACACTGAAAAAGGTAAACCAATATTTGCTGGAACCATGTCATTGAAGATTTTCAAGAAAATATCAAGAGTTATAAGGTTCGACAACAGGGATAATCGAAGTGAACGACGACTGTTTGTTCATATATAGTATGTGAGTTGTGGAATCAGTGGGTTGACATAATGCCAAAACTTTACAATATATCCAAAAATGTGACAATAGATGAGTAGTTAGTTACATTCAGAGGAAGAAGTCCCTTCCGGCAGTATTGTACATACCATCAAAGCCAGCGAAATATGGAATCAAGTTTTGGGTATTTTGTGATTTTGGGATATACCAATACCATCAAAATCGCACGTTATCGTGGTGCAAAATCCTCGAGTTTTCTGCCCACAATTCTGGTTCCTTTCGGCGAATTGCTTCACGCAAACGTCTCATAACGCCCAAATAATATCGTGTATTGTGCTTAACGTGAGTACGGTTGTGTTTTTTATAGCTCTGTTAATTTCAGTTCTTCTTGCTAATTTAATAGTTTAAAAGTGTTTTCTTAAACATAAAATTATAAAAACAAGTTTTAAGACATCTGTAGAATTTGAAGTCTTCATCAAATCCCATTTCCCTTTAATTTGTTTTTACTGCTTTTGTCTTTTTGTTCTTGTTCTCTTAAAATTGTCTAACATGCATAAATGCGGGTATTGCGGTGAAAATCATCCAATCGATGGGGATTTCGCGATATGTCTCGGATGTAACCGAAAACTGCACTTCAATTGCAGTACAGCAACAGAAAAGACACGGAGAACCATGGGAAGCATAAGAGAATCATGGAGATGTCAGATTTGCAGAACTGGTACGAGAAGAGAAGGTCAAAACACTGTCACACTTGTCCCAAACAATATATCGACTGATAGGTCATTAACACCTACACCAGCGCCAGATCTCCAAAACAAAAGGGGACCCCGACCTGGAATTACAAGAGCTTAAACAGCTAAGAGCCGAAATAAAACAAATCGCAAGAAGCTGCGATTTTGTTGTGAAGAAGGACGACGATATTAATACAAATATAATAAAAAGCAACTAAATCATGGAAAGTATGATGGAAGAAATTTTCGAACTTAAAGAAAACAACAAGAAAAAGGATAAAATTACTAGGTGGGGTGAAAGGTAACCTCCATGGGATTGAAAAAAAAAAATTTTTTAAAATGTTTTTTTTATTTTATTCAATATAGTCCCCTTTTAGTTTGATACACTTATTCTAGTGATTTTCCAAATTCTTTACCCCTTCCAAAAAGTAATTTTCCGGAAGGTCTGTAAAATACTCCTCCGTGGCGTCGATGATTTCTTCGCGTGAGCTGAATTTTTTTTTTTTTTTGATGAGCCATCTTTTGAGGTTTGGGAAGAGAAAATAGTCCGAGGGAGCCAAATCGGACGAATACGGTGGATGCGACAGCAATTGGAGACGTAAGTCATTGATTATAGCCATGTTTCGTTCGATATTCTTGTGCGCCGGTGTATTGTCATGCAAAAACAAAATTTTTTTCGCTTCATGTGAGGCCATTTTGCAGCGATTTCGGAACTCAATCGCTCCAAAATTACACAGTAATACTCGCTGTTGATGCTTTTTCCTTTTTCGAGGTAGTCCACGAAGAGTATGCCATGACAATCCCAGAAAACCGACGCCATAACCTTTCCGACCCATCGAGCCTCCTTCGGCCGCTTGTGCTGGCTTCAGTCCATTGCCGGGCACTCATTTTGTTCTATGGTGTTCAACAGTTACCATTCCACGCCAAAAGTCCGCCCCATTCTGCATCAGCAAGTCCAAACACTCTTTCGAAGTGTTCTCGGTTTCGTGTTTTTGGTCAGAAGTGATTATGCGCGGCACCCAGCGGAAGGATAACTTTTTCATATGCAGAATATTGCCCAAAATATGACGTGTGCTCTCAGTACTAATCTTTGTGGTACCTGCTAGCTCGCGCACCTTCACTTTCCGGTCAGCCAACACCATTTCATGTATTTTTTTGACATTGTCCTCTGTAAGGGCCTGCAGCTGCCGACTTGATCGGTAGTGGGATTACGGCCAAACGAAACCCTCGAAACCAATATTTGATGATGTAATCTGACGGAGCATTAGCCCCATAATATTTATTCAACTTTTCTTTTGTTTCCTTCACCGTTTTGCCTCTCAAAAAATAGTGTTTTATGAGAGAACGAAAATCGTTTTTGTCCATACTCAACATGATGCCAAACACGTCAACAACAATCAGCTGTCAAAACAAAACTAAAGACAGTATCGCACTGAAATTTAGCATGTCTGCCTAAATATGAACGAACTTTAAGGCACCATAACCTTTTTTGCAGTAGCAGCGCATTCTGGTAGTCAAGGAGGTTACTTTTCATTCCACCTAGTATTAAAACCATGCAAGCACAAATTAATACAATGGAACAACAAATGCTTAAAAATAATGTGGAGATAAAAAATATCCCATCCACAGCTAACGAAGATCTTATCTTGTCACATAAATGATACCGAAATCACCGACGTATATAGAATAAACACGAAGAACTCTAATAGATCGTCAATAATCGCATCATTTTCTTCGCATATTCGTAAGACCACCTTCGTCAAACATGCACGATCAAATCGTTCTATTGCATTAAGAAAGGTCATGGAAAACTGCGGTAACTCGAATGGAACCGTAATCAATGCCACCGTCTATATCAACAATCAGCTGACCAGACAAAACAAACATCTTCTGTGAATGGCAAAAGTTAAGTCTAAGAGAAAAAATTGGATATATGTGCCGGAAGGGTATTAGCACGGCGAAACGAAAGCACTCCCGCGATTGTAATTGATATTGTTAATAATGTGAGTAGAATTACCCATTCATAAATGCAGCTACACATGTAAATTGTATGTGAAATATAGAAAAATGAAAAGGTTTATGAATATTAAAAACACAAACAGAAACAAATCGATTGTAGCGTGTGCTGTGTGGCTTGTGATCATGGCGCGATAACCCTGAACATTCACAGTAACGTGACGATCGTAATGATGTAGATGAAGTGGTGATTCATGAAGCACATGTGGGTTTTCATCCGGCCAATAACGCATATTTTGCTTATTGACGACGAAGATGATTTTGCGATGAAATTCATCATTTTGGCGCATCTTCTCCAGAACTCACTCGGAGAACATAGGTCGTTAGTGCACTTTACCATGATGAAAAGTGTTGAGTTTACTGAATAAATTGACAGTGACAGTTTCATCATTAGTGAAAGAGTGCGTTCACAAATTAAATTCAAAGTTGTCAAGTCCCTATTGGAAAATCCTACATAAGCAATATAACAAACAGGAAAAGTGAGTTAAGTTGTATATTTATGTTATTGGAAAAATATTTAGTGTTCCTCACATTTTTCACATAAAATAAAGTGATGTTGTTGTTGGTGGTTTTTTTTTTTTGTACAGTTTCACAACGGCTGCAACTCAATGAAGATAATAAATGCATTCAATGCAGAAATGTATAAGATGTTGAAAAATGTTTAACAACGGTTCACTTTTCGTTTACAGTTGTATGTCCCAACCATCTCATCCATTATATCGACACCATATTTTGTTGCGTTATAACACAAGGGCTGAAAAGTCCTTAAAGTAAAGTCCGTTTTATAGTAGAACACAAAATTTTTACAAAATCCAATTTTATTTATCAATATAGTTGCCTTCGAGGGCGATACACTGATTGAAACGATTTTTCAATCTTTCGAAACCAGTTTTGTAGTACGATTTCGGTTTACCCTCAAAATAGGCCTCTGTTTCGGCGATTACTTCTTCATCGGTCTTAAATCTCTTTCCGGCGAGCATTCTCTTGAGGTCTGCGAATAGGAAATAGTCGCTGGAGGCCAAATCTGGAGAATACGATGGGTAGGGAAGCAATTCGTAGCCGAATTCATTTAATTTTGCCATCGTTTTTATCGACTTGTGACACGGTACATTGTCTTGGTAAAACAGCACTTTCTTTTTCTTAAAATGCGGCCGTTTTTCTGCGATTTCGTCCTTCAAACGCTCCAACAACGCAATGTAATAGTCGCTGTTGATAGTCTGGCCCTTTTGGAGATAGTCGAATAAAATTATTCGATGTGTATCCCAAAATACGGATGCCATAAACTTGCTAGCCGACTGTTGAATTTTTGGTCTTTTTGGACGAGGTTCGTCGCCTGCTCGCCAATCAGCTGACTGCCGACTTGACTCTGGTGTGAAGTGATGGAGCCAAGTTTCATCCATTGTCACATACCGACTCAAAAATTCGGCTTTATTGTGGTTGAACAGCTTTAAACACTCCTCTGAATCATCAACACGTTGTTGTTTTTGGTCGACTGTGAGCAAACGCGACATCCACTTTGAACAGAGCTTTCGCATGTTCAAATATTTATGTATGATATATCCAAAACGCTCTTTTGATATCTTCAGAGCCTCAGCTATCTCGTTCAACTTCACTTTATGGTCATTCGTAGTCATTTTGTGGATTTTTTTGATGTTTTCACCTGAAACAACCTCTTTTGGACGCGCACTGCGTGCATCATCTTCGGTTCTTGTATATTTTTCTCGCTATATCTCGAGAACTAATGGTCTGACAGCTGTCAAATTTTTACACGTATCTTTTGAAGGTTGGTACTAACTGAAAATGGTATGGATTTAATTCAAGTGGTGCCCTCTCTTAGAAACGGAGTTTTCAGCCCACGTATTGGGTATATATTTTAATTCGTGCGGTTTTTTTTTTTTTAAATTTGAACGTTTATTTAAGAAAAACATGTACAATAGTATTATTCAAAGTATTGCCCATCTGAATCTATGAGTTTTCCCATCTCTCCGGCAATTTTTGGATTCCATCCCAAAAGAACTGCGCCGGCTTGGCAGCCAAGAATGAATCAAGCCTGATGTGAACAGTATTTCAGTGAGAGCGTTTTGCATCGACCGGAACAAATGATAGTCAGAAGGGGCAAGGTCTGGGCTATAAGGCGGGTGGGGTAAGACTTCCCATCCACTGTTTTCCAAATAGTTCTTAACCGGAATAGCAACGTGGGGCCGAGCGTTGTCATTATGGAAAATTATTGTCAAATAGTGTCTGCTCGCATATTCCGGGCGTTTTTCGGCTACTGCTCTCTTTCAATTGGATTAATTTTGTTCGGTAGCGTTGATGGTATCACCCGGTTTTAGCAGCTCGTAATACAGCACACCCATCTGATCCCACCAAATACAGAGCATTACCTTCTCACATGGATATTAGGCTTTGCCATTGATTTGGCTGGTTGGCCGGGTTGGATCCATTTTTCATCACCAGTAACAATCCGATGCAAAAATGACTTCCTTTTGTGGCGTTCCGGCAGCATTTCGGACATGCAAAACTGCCTTTCGACGTCTCTCGGCTTGAGTTCATGTGGAACCCAATTTCCTTGCTTTTGAATATATCCAGCTGCTTTTAAACGTTTTGAAATGGCTGCTTGAGTGACGCCCAAAGATTCTACGAGCTCTTCTTGTATTTGGTAACAATCTTCATAGAGTAATGCTTCCAGTTCTTCATGTTCAAACTTTTTTGGCTGCCCAGGACGTTCATCGTCTTCCAAGCCAAAATCACCAATTTTAAATCGTGCAAACCACTTTTGGCACGTTCGTTTAACTAGCGCATGTTCACCATAAACTTCCACCAAAATACGATGACTTTCGGCAGCAGTTTTCTTCATATTAAAGTAATAAAGAAGAACCCCCCGCAAAAACACTTTTTCAGGCACAAAGTTCGACATATTTGAGTGAAAAAAAAATTATTGTTGTTTATGCTTCAAATGAATGACATATACTGAAATGACGTACAATGACAGTAGCTTTCCAATGCATGTCCCAATGGAATAATAACAATGGAATAATACAAGTTACGCCATCTCTTAGCAAACCGCATGAAATTTAAGTTTTGACTATAAAGTTACAAAGCCTGCTATACATTGAATGATGATAGTTTTACAAATTGCTGTTGAGAGCAGTGGGTATGATGTTAGCTTATCAGCTTTTGTTTTTTGCCAGGTTTTGGATAAAACTTTAATGCAATAATTAGTAATAACTACTTCATCTACAAGTGTACGTTTAAAATACCTTACTTCAAAGGATTTAATATACAGGTACCTATCGCTCCCAAAGATTTTAAGTAATAAAACTAAAAAACTGAGTAGCAGTTCATTGATATATAAAACCTTAACCGAAGAAAATGCGTTCGGTTATGCCTAAACCTACGGTTTAACCATTTAATGACAGATTTAAAGTAAATTAAGTGGTTGGTATCTAAATTAAAAACACTACAGTGCTAATGTGCTCTGACATATCCATACATATTGGTTATATGGTGAAGGCAACAGGGGTTGGTAGGTTCATTAAGTTTCGCCGAAAGTTTATTGTTTCACGCATAAACTCTAATTGAATCCAGACAATTGCCAAGGGCGCAATGAAATTACCAATCTCATTATGGACCCCCGCGCGCCTTCGTTTAATTTCATGTTGGCGCCCAAAAAATAAAAATAAAACGAATTTGCGGTTTTTAGGTTTTAATTAGTTTTTACCGTGGCAGAGTTTGTAGCCATGAATAGCACTCGTATAGAGGGTTTTCCTAAATTAAGAAGTCTATTGCTTAAAAATTGCGTGAAAAATCCGCTCTCGTTTTACTGTGACACTTGGCATAGGAGATAGTATTTTACTTGGTGTTAACAAATTACTTGATGTGAACTTGTGGCTTGATATCCTACTTACTAATTGAGTTTGATATTTATGAGGACATCAGGAACTTACTTGTGAGGTTTAATGGATTTTGGCTTAATACTTGACGACAAGAGGAGTAAAGTGTCTTTTCCTGAATGCTTGAACTGCTGTTAATTTGGAAATTAAAACTTGATTTTTTTTTTTTTTTTTTTGGTGAAAATGTCGTTTTGGTGGAGGTAAATACTCAGAATGAAATGAGATTTAAGATGCTAAGATCGTATACGAGTATATCTTTTTGGAAAATTACTTGTAATGGACCAGATTATAAAGGCCTACTAAGCTTTCTAGTGTTAATACTGAAAAGCTGCAGTTGGCTCTAAACCAAAATTTAGACAAAGTAATTTCCATATTTCCTATCCAGTATCTTCCTATTGTAGATAGATAGATAGATCTAAATCTTTTATTTCATATTAACTTGTAGTAAATTGAGTGCTTAAAAGATTTTGTAATATGTTGGCTGAACTCTCCCTTAAGCTGGTGAATTGTAAACGCAGGAAGGGGAAGAAAGAAAATAAACAGGAACCAACTTCAGGTCGGGTCGGCCATGCCAAAAATAGAACATTCCAGATAGCGGACGAAGAAGGTTTGGTCAGGAAAAAGGCACAATTGAAGGGCGCACTTCAGGAGGCTGGCGTCGATATTTCAATTGCAATTGCAGCACAACTACGGACATTGTACGAATAAAAAGTGGCGCCAGCAATCCTCCGGATGAGTGAAACAACTCTGACGACTCCGACAACAATGTGAGCACTGAGCCCCCGAGGACAAACCTTCAGAAAGGAACTTCAGACCTACAAATCCCAGTGGCCATCACTGATGCAATCTCTATGCAACCACTTCTGAAACGTCTGTGATTTCAGTAGCACCCATTCCAAGTGCCAAAGCTTCCGTGACTAAGGCGATACATACGACATCCAGTAGTGCAACTGCCGGCGAATTCAACGTCCTGAACCTTAAGCCAGCTATCAGCAGTGATCCAGTGTGTACCACCAGCAGCACTCCTATGACAAACTCTGTCATTGAAGAAGAACGGGAGCTGGCTCTTTTGGAAAGGCGCAAGCGCATTGCAGATCCCCGCCGAGAGCTTGCCGAAACCGAGCCGACTACACCATTACCCAGACGAGTGGACTTCAGCGACATCGAGGATGCAGTATTTTCCTTCTCTGGAGACGACTTGTACGGTTTCCGAAAATGGATTTTCAACTACGAGGATGTAACCCAATCCCTCGGGTGCGATGATAGCTGCAAATTCGTATCTACACGAAGATTGTTAAAAGGGACTGCGAAAATGCTTCTGAGGAAAACCAGAGTGAATACTTGGGACAACCTAAGAAACCTTTTAATATCTGAGTTTGACAAGTAATTGACTCCGCAAGAAGTTTATCGGCAGCTTAGTTGTCGAACTCGTCGACGAGACGAAACACTCCTGCATTATGGTATGTCTTATCCGCATACGCTGACGTTTATGAAGCTGACCTCCTAGAATACATTTCAGATGGACTTGCTGATACGACACCAACAGCCTCCATCCTCTACTCCGCAAAACCACTTCCGGAGCTAAAAAGTTTGTTGCCACGCTATGAGAAGAGGAGCGTTCTGAGGGCGACAATAAGTCAGGGAACGGCCACACAGTGATGAAGAAGTCTGATGCAATGTTAGTGGAAAATCAAGTCAGATGTTTTAATTGTTCAGTCTACGGGCACAAAGCAGCTAACTGTCCTAACCAGAAGAGACCCCCTGGGTCATGCTTTCGTTTTGGAGATCCGGGTCATGTTTACGAGGAGTGTCCGAAGGTGGGCGCTATTAACAAAGTTAATGCTGGAGCCGCTTCAGATGACGACTATGACGAAGAAGAGTTATGATAATCGTTGAATTCAGTTCAATTGGTAAGTGTAGCCTTTATTGTAAGAGAAATTAAGTGCACAAGGTTTGCTAAAATTAACTGCCTTCTTGATATCGGTAGTTCGGTTAGTTTCATTACGCGATCTATGGTACCTAAAGAAATCCGAATTGACTCTATCTATCTTAAACTATCGAGGTCTTGGGGACATTAAAATTTGTTCTCACGGTACGTTGCTTTGCTATCTTAAAATCGCTGAGAAACTAAAAAAAAGTTAAACCTATGATCATTCCATATGGAAGAGCACGTTACCTTTGCTTATTTGTTGGGATGTACTTCGGTTTTTCAACATTAACTTAAGAATGGATAACTGCAAACAAAGGGTTTCTTCAGAACCGAACTAATAAGAACTTGTTATTAAATCCTTCACACGTATGCACTAATTTTTCCGTTGTCACAAATAATAAAAGAACCGAATTAGTTAAGAAAAACATTGTATGTTGCATTGGATTCTGTGATGATGATCAGGCAGTAAAAACAAGAAAGATTGTTAAAGAAACTGAGTTAAGTAGTGATGATCACGAGACTGTATGATCACGATGAGGGGTACGAGATTTTTGATATGGATTTTGAAAAGAGGGATGATTTAAACCAAAGCGAAATTTGGAATACGAAATGAGAATTTGACTTCTAACAGATATCCCATTCTTCTGTCCAGCCCGGCGACTGTGCTTCGCAGAAAAGCGGAAGATGGATATTATAATTAGAGACCTTCGGAACCACGAAGTAATTAAATATTATGCTTCCCCCATAGTGCTGACGTGGAAAAAGTCCGGCGAGATACGAATGTGCTTTGATTATCGCGTCTTAAATAAGCACATCGTAAGGGATAACTATCCCCTTCGAATACTTTTCAGGTAAGAAGGTCTTCACGCTACTTGACCTTAAGAGTGGTTTCCATAAGGGATAAGGTTTCATCAGACTCCGCTTACCTTACGTCCTTTGTGACTCCAACGAGCCAATATGAATTTTTAAGAATGCCCTTCGGTTTTAAGAACGCTCCAAGTGTTTTCAAGGGCTACATTTCGTATCTTCTGAAAGTTGACTGACGCCAAGCAGATCGTCATTTATATGGATGATATAGTCATAGCCAGTTAGAATTTGGCCGACCATCTTTGGCTCTTTAGAGACGTTTTACAGCAATTATCTGAAAATAGTCTTTAGCTGAAACTGAAATGCCATTTCGCCTATTCGGCCCTAGAATACTTGGGGTATAATGTTACGGAGCAGGGTATACGGCCAAGTGACTCCCATTTAAAGGCTATTCGCCAATATCCGATTCCTAAGAATAGTAAGGAATTGCATTACTTCTTTGGATTAAGTTCTTACTTCCGGCGTTTTGTGAACTCGTTCTCTAGGATAGCGCGACCATTGTACGACTTTCTGAAACAGAACAAATCTTAAATTTTTTCCGCAGAGTGTAAGCAAGCTTTCCAATAGTTAAAGGATAGACTGACTTCTTCGCCTGTTATGGTTATCTATGACCCAGCCCGAGAGACAGAGCTGCATTGCGACGCAAGTTCATTGGGTTATAGAGCCGTTCTTCTCCAAAGACAAAACGACGGGCGACTCCACCCAATGGCTTATTTCTCCAAGAGTACTACGGCTCAGCAGGCTGAGTACCACAGCCTTGAGCTGGAGACGTCTGCACTTCGAATATTCCGAGTTTACCTGGAAGGAATATCGTTCACTGACTGCAGCTCACTTACGCTAACGCTAAATAAGAAAAATATAAGTCCTCGAACAGCACGTAATTACAACTATAAGGTAAAACACCGAAGCGGGTCTAAAATGAACTATACTGACGGCCTTAGCAAATGTTTATTGGTATCTGTAGTGAACGCCGAAGACATTGATTTTCAGTTAAGAGCATCCCAAAGCCGCGATCCAACGATTGTAAAACTTAGAGAGAAATTGTGCTCTGGGAAGTCCAGCTGGTTTTCCGAAGGAACCGTAGCGGCAAGTTGAATATATATGTCCCCTCCGAGCTGGAAGTTAATCTCATCCGACATATGCATATAAGAAAATTGACCATCTGGGTGTATGGAAGTGTTATCACCAACTACGAATGCATATTAGCAAAAGAAGATGGATAAGTTTATACAGAATTGCATAAAGTGCATCATGCATTCGTCCCTTGTACATTTCCGTGTTTGCAATATTTTTAATATACCTAAGAAACCTGTTCCTTTTCATACCATCTATTTAGATCACTTTGGACCGCTCCTTTTTGTGTCGTCGAAGAGGAAGCATGTGCTTTTGGTTGTCGACGCCTTTACGAAGTTTATTAAGCTATATCCGGTCATTTAAATGAGCACTAAAGAGGTATGTGCGTCACTTTCCAAGTATTTCGAGTATTACAGCAGACCTTCTACGGTGATCGCAGATAGAGGAACTTATTTTACCCCACTAGAATTAAGTTTATTTTTACTTGACCGGAATATTACGCATGTTAAGGTCGCCGCTAACTCTCCTCAGGCCAACGGGCAAGTAGAGAGGGTCAATCGGGCACTGAGACGAATGTTGGCCAAACTTAGCGAGCCCTTACAGCACGCGGATTGGATTAGGACCCTGTCTTAAGTAGAAAACGCGCTTAACAATACGGTTCATAGGTCGATGCGCACCACTCTTAGTGAGTTACTGTTCCTGGTTGATCAGCGGGGAACCATAATAGATAAGCTCATAGAGTTTCTAGAGGAAAAATGTTTGAATCCCGATAAAAGAAATATGGTGGCCATTAGAGAAGCCACTTCGGGAGAGATACGTAAGGTGCAGGAGTATAATCGTCAGTACTTTGAGAAACATAATCATCCAGCGCGCACTTACGCAATAGGTGATTATGTACTGATAAAAAATGAAGACACAACAGTCGGTACTAATAAGAAACTTATTCCTAAATTTTGAGGCCCATATGTCATTCACAGATTCCTGTGATAGGTATGTAGTCCGTGACATCGAGAATTGTCCCGATAAAGCAGTTAACGTATGATGACATGATAGAGACTAAGAATATTCGGTTGCGGAAAGAGGATTTCTCCTAAAGAGTTAACTGTCATTTATGTTAAGTTGGAAAGCAGGTCTAGTCGTCCAACGTGTAGTCAGATTGTGCTATGTTAGGCTCTGTCAAGCTAAATCATGTAAAGTTAAGCCAAGTAAGGTCGAATCAGTTAAGACTAATTTAAGCTAAATCTGGTCGATCGAGGTCGATCTAATTGTCAGATTGGCCGAGATGTAGTAAATTAAGTGCTTAAAAGATTTTGTAATGTGTTGGCTGAACTATCCCTTAAGCTTATGAATTGTAAACGCAGGAAGGGGTAGAAAAAAAAAAAATAGCAACCAACTTCAGGCCGAGTCGGCCATGCAAAAAATAGAATATTCCAAGTGTGGACGAAGAAGGTTTGGTCGGAGAAAATAAATTCAAAGTAATTTTGAGAGCGCAACTTTCATTTTTAAAAAATTCTTTTACTACAAATTAAAAATATATTAATTCATTTTAGTTTACATTAAAGAATTTAAGAAATAATATGTATAAGCAACATTTTTTATTTTTGTATACTTAAAGTATTAAAATAGTGCCGTTTCTAAGAGAAAGCACCACTTAAATTAAATTCATACCATTTTCAGTTATAACCAGCCTTCAAAAGATACGTGTATAAATTTGACAGCTGTCGGACGATTAGTTCTCGAGATATAGCGTTGTGAGTGAAGCAACTTTTGTTATCGTGAAAAAAAAATGGATTCAAAGCAATTTCGTGTGTTGATTTATCATTGCTTTTTGATGGAAAAAAAGTGCAGCCGATGCAAAGAAATTGGTTGAGAAGTGTTACCCGGACTTTGCACCAGCCGAACGAACCCTTCGCAAGTGGATTGAAAAATTTAAAAGTGGTCATACAAGCACCGAAGATGAAGTGGACGTCCAAAAAAGGCTGTTTCAGATGAAAACATAAAAAAAGTCCACAAAATGATAACGAATGACCGTAAAGTGAAGTTGATCGAGATAGTTGAGGCTCTGAAGATATCTAAAGAGCGTGATGGATATAGCATACACGAATATTTGGACATGTGAAAGCTCTGTTCAAAGTGGGTTCCGCGTTTGCTTACTGTCGACCAAAAACAACAACGTGTTGATGATTTAGAGGAGTGTTTAAAGCTGTTCAACCGCAATAAAGATGAATTTTTGCCTCGGTATGTAACAATGGATGAACCTTGGCTCCATTACTTCACACCAGAGTCAAGTCGACAGTCAGCTGAGTGGCGAGCAGGCGAAGAACCTCGTCCAAAACGCCCAAAAACTGAACATCCGGCTGTCAAGATTATGGCATCCGTATTTTGGGATACATGTGGAATAAATATCTCCAAAAGGGGCAGACTATCAACAGCGACTATTACATTGGGTTGTTGGAGCATTTGAAGGACGAAATCGCAGAAAAACGGCCGCATTTGAAGAAAAAGAAAGTGCTGTTTCATCAAGACAATGCACCGTGTCAGAAGTTGATGAAAACGATGCCAAAATTGAATGAATTTGGTTACGAATTGCTTCCCCACAAACCATATTCACCAGATTTGGCCCCCAGCGACTACTTCCTGTTCGCAGACCTCAAAAGAATGCTCACCGGAAAGAGATTTAAGACCGATGAAGAAGTAATCGCCGAAACAGAGGCCTATTTTGAGGCTGAACCGAAATCGTACTACAAAACTGGTATCGAAAGATTGAAAAATCGTTTCAATCAGTGTATCGCCCTCGAAGGCAACTATAAAACGACACTGTCTTTTCAGCCCATGTATTATATATATTAATATACATGTAGGAATGCTGGTTTAACAAACAATCAATAAACAATTTACTCCGGATCGACGACCACCTGTTACGCTAGATAATGTTTTGAACTCTACTTACAGCAGTATGAGTCGTCATCCGCTCATAAGTTCACAGTTCATTTCGCTCACAGTTCTTGGTGATAAAAGATTACGCTAATAAATATCATGCGAGAGGAACGATATACAAAGATACCTTTACTCGCGTATTTTACTGAAGGGTGGATCAAAATTGGCAGTCGAAGCGACGGAAGGAGTCACAGACTGGAGGAAACTAGCAAAGAAGTTCGGGAAGAAAACATCGAGGTATACAAAAGATTGGAGCTTAGAAGAAAAATGTCCTCCGAGATTCAACTAGAATACGTGATGTTCCAGATCGGTAAGAGTGGGGTAGATAAGATATCCTTGGTTTAGTACATTACAAATGGGATTCCGGACACAGTGGGCAATAAGACCGTACTCTACGAAGCTTGAACACTGAAAGAGGTTAAATCCAAGTTAGAGCTATACAAAAGGATGCTACGACAGATGCTGAAACAACGAGTTAAGGACAGTAAGTCGAATTTGACCCATGGAAAACCTTCCGTTTCGCCTAAACGAGGTAACAACTGTGGGTCTACATCGCGCTTAGCGTTGAATTGTCCTGATAATACACGTTCTTTCCGATTTTGACATATTTCTCGTAATTGCTCGAACCAGAAGAAGGAAGACGCTGACTCTAGGGGTGTACACAATGTCAAGCGCATTGGACCGGATGGCAGTAATGTGTTGATAAGTATCACAGGGAAATCCAACCACGCTTTCGTCAACAACGGCAGCGGCGTATAGATTGTGCATGAGTCGCTCGTGGAAGAAATCGGGGGAGAAAAATTTAGTCCTCCAGGTATGACACTTAAAGGGAAGACATTTTCTACAGAATGTAGAACTAATGATAAGTCAAGGACTGACGGGTGGTGAAGAAAAAGACACAGACGTGCGTGTTGGCAACGACAGTTTTTGAAAAGTCGTCACTGATATGGTTTCGGCTTATTCTCCCAAACGAAAGTCCTTCAGAAGGCCAGACGACTAACACCACCAGAAAAAGAAGCAGTTTGCAAGCAAGTTCAGGATGATTGGACGAGGGTATTATCCAGCACAGTTGATTGGACTTTGCTAATTCTATTTTACTGCTGAAGAAGAAAGACAGGAGTAATCAACTGTGCATTGATTTTCGAAAACTAGATTTTAGGATTGTTAAGGACCAGTATACTCTGCTAGTAATGGAAGAGATACTAAAAAAGCTATACAAAGCAAAGGTATTCACAACACTGGATCCTCGCAATGGGTTTTTTCACGTGATTCCAGATTGCCAGTGCGAGTTCTCAAAGGTTCCTTTCGAACTGTGCAATTCACCTGCGGTTTTCCAGCGATTTGTTAAAAGGGTTTTTCGAAACGGAATAAGCAAGGCCTCTTACTTTAGTGTTTGGATGATATTACATATTATCGCCGCAGAAAACGTGGAAGAAATTTAGAAAATCTCAACGTTGTATTGAGAGTAGCAGAGGACAGATCCACTAAATTCCCTGGACACGTGGCGGAGGGGTTTTCCGAGACCGACTAATGTAAAGCAGGTGCGAAGTTTCCTTGGGCTAATTGTGTTCTTCCTTAAGTTTGTGCCTAATTATTCTATTTATGCAAAACCTCTTTCACACTTGACGAAAAAGGGGAGCGTGTTCATCCTCCGGATCAGACCATCACATTCGAATCTCTGAAGATTTTTTTGTGTAGAGCGCCTGTCCTTAAACTATTCAACCCCATACTCGAGACAGAGCTACATACGGACGCGAGTATGGTTGGGTACGGTGGAGTTTTGCTCCAGAAATACGAAGACCATGTGTCTTTTACATGAGTTTTAAGGTAACTGCAGTCGAAAGAAATAATACTAGCTATGAGCACAAAGTTGGCTTTAGTAGAGTAGTGTGGCTTGGTGGTTCGACGGTCCGGTGTTCTCTGTTGTATCATTAAAATTTGTATTATTTACTATTGTATTTACTATTTAAAATATTAATTTTTTTTTTTTTTGTTAATATAGGGTGATTCATCGTGAGGTTTGATTTTCAATAGGCTTTTCTTGCCAGATGACGCGAGACTCCTATCAAACTGCTTTATCATTTTTGTTTCTTCATCGTTTGGCAAGTCATTATGAAGAGACTCACACCACAAACGCGTCTCCAAATTGTTCAGCTACATTACTAAAATCAGCGTTCTGTAAGAAATGTTTTTCGTGCGATTCGAAGAACTTACGGTGCGCATAATCGACCTACTGAAACCACTATTGCCAATACCTTTCTAAAATCTGAGTCCTATTTTACTTAAGTGGATGATATTCGACCGGTTAAGACACATCCAGCACATAGTGAGGAGACTATAGCAGCTGTAGCTGAAAGTGTACGCGAAGACCATGACGAATCGATTCGTCGTCGTTCTCATCAGCTTGGCTTTGCGTATTCGACAGCTTGGCATATTTTGCGTGAGGATGTCGGCCTAGAAGCTTACAAAATTCAACTCGTGCAACAACTGAAACCAGGTCACTTGAATTTGCGTCATATTTTCAATGAATGGGCTCTGTAAAAACTCAATGAAAATCCGGTGTTTTACCGTAAAATTTTGTTCAGTGATGAAGTCCATTTCTGGCTCAATGGATACGTTAATAAATAAAATTGCCGTATTTGGGCTGATGAGCAACCTGAAGAGCACCAAGAGTTATCGTTACATCCATTAAAAACAACGGTATGGTGTGGTTTATGGGCTGGTGGAATTATTGGTCGATATTTATTCAAAAATCAGCAAATCAGAATGTTACCGTCAATGATAACCCTTATTGCGCCATGTTAACGGACTATGTGCTTCCTGAAATTCAAGCACAATGGACTTGTTAAGAAATTATTTTGGTGAGCACTTAATTTGACGTTTTGCTACGGTAAATTAGCCGCCTAGATCGTGCAATATTAGACCTTTGGACTATTTTCTCTGGGGATATGTAAAGTTTCAAGTCTTCAGCAATAAGCCAGCTAAGATTGACGCTATGGAAGCCAAAATTACTCGTGTTTTCCGGGAGATACCAGTTGCTATGCTCGAACGAGTCGCCCAAAATTAAACCTTTGGAATGAACCACCTCAGACGTAGTTGTGGTTAACATTTACATAATAATATTTTTAAGATGTAAATGCCATGAATTGTTCTTTTAACTGGTAGTAAAAGTTTTAAATTTACTTTCAAATTTATATATTTTGTTTTAAATTAAAAATTAAAGTTGAAGATGAATCACCCTTCACTTCCTTGCACAACAACGATCAAAACAAAAATGGAAAAACGTGTCAGAAATGGAACGATATATCAATTCCGTTGTAAACTAAGTTGTCAACTAAATTTATATTCAGCCACACATTACTTAAACTAAATTGAAAGACTTTGCTTCAACTGTCACACTGCAAAAAAAGTTACACATTGTAGTTGGTATTTTCAAAATGAAAAATATTAACGTTGATGATTATTGTGGGGTGTATAAGTGATAAAAAGGGAAAAAATAATGAAAAAAACGTAGAATTTTGGCAAAAGATTTCCTTAATAATAAGAAAGAATTTTGCAACGAAAAATTTATAAGAAATATTAAAATATGTGAGCCAACCGATAATTGTACAAGAATAAATGCAGAGACTTTTCATGAAATACATAATATTACACCAATCATAAAAAAGCGGACCCTTTTATGAGCAATGCAATATCTCCAGGAGCGTGACTCTCGATAACTTTGAAAATACCTTGCAAAGGGTAACGTTTTCGAGAATCTTAAATTTTTTTGTGCTGTTTCCCCTCATGCGATTGGAAAAATCTTTATAGAAACATGTCTTGCCTTATGTTTTCGTGGCTGATGACGATTTTCCTTTGAAGGAGCAAATAATGAAGCCATATTCCAGTACACAATTATCTCTGCAAGAGATAAATTTTAACAAACGCCTTAGTTCATCGAGAGTTCGTTTCCAAATTCTCTTAAAGCCCATAAACTTGCAACTCAATAAGGTAGCCTGTTGTTTTTTCTACAATTATTTAAAACAGGAAAATGGATACATGTGTGAAGCTTTACCATCCAACGAAAATAATATACCGATCAGACTAGCAGAGCTGTAAAAAATTGCAATCTTTTAAGTATTGCAGTAAATAGATTAAAAATACAAATTTTGAAATCTTTAGATAACACTTAAGTTATTTGACTTCAAAATTGAGATCCCAGTATTTTTTGAAGTCTAAAGTAATGTAATCACCTGAAACAGTCAAAACACTTGAAGTCAAAAGACTGCAATACTTTTTGATTGCTTGAATTCTTTGAAGTTTTTTTGAAGTCGTTTTTATTCGTCTTTATTCTAAAAGAATTAGTATTGAAGTCTTTTGACTGCTTGAAGTATTTTGATTGATTTGAGGTTTTTTTTTTTAAGAAATTAAGTATTCGATTAAATTTTGAGATCCACATTTCAGATATAAATTTAAAAATGTGGATGTATTCGAAACAACTATAAAACCAAGTTAGGATTGTATCTCTTTGCATTAGTAAAGCATGCCTTTAACAGTTTTCTGTTAAGTAGTCGACAATATTAATTTATTTCCAAGCAATAAGAACATTATACACACGCACAGAACCAATCAAGAAAAATGCGAAGTGTAGGCACAAGTGTAGTAACATCTTTTCAGTTAGGTATAGGAAATCAGACAAGACGTTGAAAATAATATACATTGTTGGTTCATATTAAGTTTTGTAGTTGAGCTCACAAACAATTCCTAGAGTACCTTTTGCCAACAGCCACGGATAAAGTTTTTGATCACTCACTACCAGTTTTGGGAGAATAGGTATAATAGTTTTTCCAAGTGACATTCTTATCTGGTGTAAACATAGTCGCGTATGAGTTAAACAATTTATGTACCGTAACATGAATTGCTTGCAAAATATATGCATACTAGCAACAACTAGATGAAGTATTGTTTTTGTTTAGATTTTTTTTCAGCATGAAAAATAACTTCAAACTATATCCGACATTTGAAGGTAATGCATCGTGAAGCTTTTGATGCTTTTCAACAAAGCGAATTAACTGCTAGTAAAACCACAAAAAATTCTTTAAAGAAGGATCAGTTACGAAAACTTGTAGCAGAAATGATTGCAAAAAATGTCTTGCCTATTGCTTTTGTCGAAAGTCAGTCATTTAGGAAAGTTGTCAAATTTGCCAATCCAGAACTAAAAGTTATGAGCCGCCCAGCCACCTTAAAAGTAATAGATGAAATGTTTACATCTACGATTGAAAAAATCAGAAGCATTACATCGCAAAATAAATACTTTTGCACTACTGCAGATGTATGGTCGACAAAACAACGTACTAGGGAATGAAAAAAAAAATTTTTTTAAACCGAAAAGTAATTTTCCGGAAGTTCTGCAAAATACTCCTCCGTGGTGTCGATGATTTCCTCGCGTGAGCTGAATTTTTTATTGATGAGCCACCTTTTGAGGTTTGGGAAGAGATAATATTCCGAGGGAGCCAAATCGGGCGAATATGGTGGATGCGACAGCAATTGGAGCCGTAAGTCATTGATTTTAGCAATGGTTGCGATGATCTTGTGTGCCGGTGCATTGTCTTACGGAAATAAATTTTTTTTTCGCTTCATGTGAGAACGTTTTGCAGCGATTTCGGCCATCAATCGTTCTAATAATGCACAGTTATACTCGCTGTTGATGGTTTTTCATTTTTCAAGGTAGTCCACGAAGAGTATAACATGACAATCTCAGAAAACCGACGAAATAACCTATCCAACACATCGAGCCTCCCTCGGCCGCTTCGGAGCACTCGTGCCGGCTTCAGTCCATTGCCGGGCACACATTCTGTTCTCTGGTGCTCAACAGTTACCAATCGACGCCAAAAGTCCGCCCAATTCCGTATCAGCAAGTCCAAACACTCTTTCGATGTGCTCTCACGTTCGTGTTTTTGGTCAGGGCTGAGTATGCACGTTACTCAGCGGCAGGATAACTTTTTCATATACAGAATATTGCCCAAAATATGGCGTGTGCGCTCAGTACTAATCTTTATGGTATCTGCTAGCTCGCGCACCTTCACTTTCCAGTCAGCCAACACCATTTCATGTATTTTTTTGACATTGTCCTCTGTAACCGCATCGGAGGGCTTGCCTTTGCGGACTTGATCGGTAGTGGAGTTGCGGCCACCACGAAACTCTCAAAACCAATATTTGACGGTGTAATCTGACGGAGCATTAGCCCCATAATATTTATTTAGCTTTTCCTTTGTTTCCTTTGCTGTTTTGCCTCTCAGAAAATAATGTTTTATGAGAGAACGAAAATCGTTTTTGTCCATACTCAACATGATGCCAAACACGTCAACAACAATCAGATGTCAAAACAAAACTTAAGACATTATCGCACCGAAATTTGAAATGTCTGCCTAAATATGAACGGACTTCAAGGCATCATAAACTTTTTTGCAGTAGCAGCGCATTTTGGAGGTTAAAGAGATTACTTTTAACTCCACCTACTACAAAACTTCTTCCCCAGCACCAGATTTAGGAGAATCAGATATTTTTTTCCACTTCGCGACGGTAGCAGTTTCTAATATTTATTTGTTATTTCATTTTTCAGTGTTGCAATGCTAGCCTCGGGCTCTCAATCTTTTAGTATTTATCGGATTAACTCGCATGACCAGTTTTTTTCATTTTATTTCTATAATCTGCACTTTTAACTTTCCATATCGCTGGGTTGTCTTCCATCAATTGAAAAGTTTCCTTCCAAACATTTGTGCTCGAACTCAAAGCCATGTTTTTCTGTTTTTCTTTTTATTTTCTTATCAACACAAAGCTAATTGAAACCACTCACTACAACAGCCCAAACACGACTAGCACTTCATTCGATAGCAAATCAATGAACTCAGCCACATACGATTCAACTTAGTTGAAAGACTTTGGATTCAACTTCAGAAAATCCAAACCCTTAGTGCCTGGCTACATTATCATTCGAATGTAAGTCGTGTCGCGCGAGAAGTGTAGATTTTATTTGAGACAGAAAGAGAGGGGTTGATTGCACCGAAGTTCCACCGAAAGTTCACTTCAAAATATAGTTCTCCGTGGAAGAATGTTCTTTTCTCACAGCGTTTCGTTTCTGACATACTTTCGCATATTCTTCCAACCGTGCGAGGGTTCACACCGTACGAAAGACTCAAAAATATAATTCTCTGTGGAGGTGAGAGTATTCTGATTTTTTCACTTGTTGCTGATCGTCGGATGGTGAGCAGTGCGAGGGTAGAGTGCGAAGGATATTCAAGAAAAAATTATTTTATTTTGTTGAGCGGTAGTTTTAATGATTGAACGTTGGTTTAAGTATAATACAATGGCTACATGGACTCGAGAGCAGACTTTAAAATTAATAGAATCATTTGAGCAGTTCCCGAACCTATACCAAATCTTTCATTCGGATTACAAAAACCGCAACAAAAGGAGTGTACATTTATTGGAAATAGTCGAAAAAATAAAGTTATGTCGACCAGAAACAATTTTAAAGGATATTTCCTTAAAGTTAAAGACTCTAAAGACCCAATATCTGAATGAATAAACCAGGGCCATGAATTCCAAACGAAGTGGTGCCGGTACGGGCGATTTTTACCTGCCAATATTGTGGTGTTATGAGAACCTCGGATTTTGGGACGACACTCGTGATAACATTCCCGGCACATCGAGTATTTCCTCTTCACCGGTATGTTAACGTAAACGTTTGCTTTATGAAATGAATAATAACTTAATTTTAATTTGCAGTCTTTTTGTGAAGATACTCTTGGAGAATTGTCAACAGGGGCTTATCCAGCGAGTGGAGGTGGCAAGTAACATTAGCCACGAGGTGTTCGACAGTTCGGGCATGGCAAGTACTTCAGCAGCCGCCCAATTAGTAAGTAATAAATTTGAAATCTTTTAAACTGTATTTCATTCATTTTATCATTTAGAAAAGTAAGCCACGTCCAACTGAATTGCAAATATGAGCCGAGGAAGCCATTACAGCAGCTAATGGCATACTGGATATTAAAAAAAAAAAAACCATCAGCGCTTCAGCCGTTTTTGAGCAACTTGGGGGCTGAAATGAAAATTATAACGGAGGAAGACTTGTTAACTGACACAAGATGGAAAATTCTAGAGGTAGTGCGAGAAGCCAAAATAAAACAAAAAGAAATAAACCGACGCACACTGTGCACATCAACGCCAATAAAAAATAATGTGGAGGTATTGAAAAATATTGAAAAAATATCCGAACACGATTCTTGTCGGAGAATGCTACAGATGATGAAGACTCAAAATCGTCATCATAAAAAAGAAAATATTAAATCGTTGTTACTTTTATTGAAGAAGGAATAATTACATATTTTTCAGATACAGATTTTGCCATGGGAGTTCTCCCTCTTTCAAAAAGTATACTGTAAATTCGTTTCTTATTGACGAAGCAATTTTCTTAGGGTTTCTTTGTATATGGGCAGTGCTATCCTTCGATGGTATATGTATATGGGCTTGGACCAGCCTGTGTTGCATCAATATAATTATCACTGTTTTCTATCAAAAAATTATGTAGCACGCAGCAAGCCTGCGTTATACATTTAGAAGAGAACGGTGTGGCTTTAAAAGGTTTCTTTGCAGTGGAAAAGCATCGTCTCCTATTACACAATATGGCAATTTTTTGTTATTACCTATGACCTTGAATGGATTAAAATATTCACTGGAGTTGTTTAGTACATTGCGAAAGTCGCTTCGGTTCAGGACTACTCTGTCGCTGACTCTGTCGTTGCAACCGATGTTTACATCGCAAAACAAATGCTAAATAAATACAAAAAAAAACAATACTATTGAATCCTTTGTAATTGTAGGATACAGAACCATCACTTTTGGAAGCTGTAAACGCAATATGGTTCCCATCCAGGGCGCCAAACCATAAGGGAAAGTCCCACCGATTAAAAAAATTGTTTGCAATCTCTTCCCAGTCTGCATTGCTGCTTGGAAACTGAAATATGAAAAACATTGTTTGAAAGTGAATTCAGATATAAATACATATGTACGAGCATGTACCAACTTTTAAGTATACTCCTTTGAGGCATAAATATATAGCAGCACAACAGTGAGGGATAACTTTTCCAATATATGAGCGCGATAATCTTGTCTGGTAATCCAAACTTCTATATGTTTCTCCAGTAGCCAAAAATCGCAGCGTTAACGTTAAGCCTTCTTTCATACATTCGTAGATATCGTCTAAATGCATTTTTATCTTCTAAGCGAAGTTCATCATAAATCAGTCGAAATAAACCCTTTTCTTCTCATAAGTTGATAAATTCCCGTTTTTGTCTTTGTTTACTTTTTCTTCGCTTTTCCTACTAGGCTGCATTAAATAGCATACCAGCAGTTGAAAGAGTTGTAGCTGCCGCTGCTAGTAAAATGTTGTCACTATCACTCATTTTTTTTACTACAGAAATTTGATCCGTGTTAACCTACTACCTCAACGAAATCGTTTTAAATTTTATCGTTCCTCATCTGTCAAAATTCCTTTCATTCCAGTGAAGCAATTTTTGTGTGTAGCCACTTCGTTCAATGAGATGCCTTTCAATCCCACGATTGTGTGGTCAGGCACTTAGATTTTTCTTCAACCAACTTCTCAATAGTCACGAGTCTCAATAGACTCAGTTTAAAATTGAGTTGGTGCGCTTAAGTGTCTGGCCAAACAAGCGTGGGATTGAAAGGCATGTCGGGCGAAACAAGTAGATTTTTAGTAAGTTGAAAATAGAAAGGTTGATTGCATCAAAAATCCACCGAAAATCATCCTCAAATATGACTTTTTACCTGGGTTTGAATATTTGGTTTTGAATCCTATCGTCTTTGACGTAAATTTTCATTTTGTAAGTGTTGTGATATATCCGAAAGGTCTCATCAGGTGAACGCAACAAGTTATAATTTGTCCTAGTGTTCTATTGTACGTTTAATTTAAAATAAAATGACAACCTGGATTCGTGAGCAGACAGTATCCAAATCTGTATCAAATCCGTAATGCGGATTATAAGAATCGTGTAAAAAAGCTGCAAATTTATCGGAAATTGCTGAAAAATTAAAAAACTGTCAACTGTCGACCAGTAACGACATTGAAGGACGTTATACTGAAGCTGTAAAATTTAAAAACTCAATATCAAAAGGAAAAGGGACGAGTTATTAGTTCCAAAAGAAGTTGTGCTGGTACCAATGAAGTGTACGTGACGAAATTGTGGTGCTACGATGAACTTTCGTTTCATTTTTGAAATGAAAGCAATGACAATATATGCGGAACATTAAATATTTCCTTTTTACTGGTGAGTTATCTTAAATATCTACGTAGTTTGAATGTGCAAATAAAATATATTTTAATTTTTAAATGCAAGTAAGATTTATCAGCCACTCAGAGTGGTGAATCTTCTCAGACTTTGTCAAACATTTCAGGATCTGCAAAAACCACATTTAAATTTTGAAAAAATCTTTTAAAGGCTAATTTTAATTTATCTATGTAGATGAGAAAATTGCAAATTTGATGTCACCCAAACAATCTTATGCACTCCAACCCTTCCTAAATAATTTGGAGAATGAAATGAAAATGCTGACGGATGAAGATCTGATGAGAGAGACAAGGTGAAAGGTCCTTGAAGTCATCCGTGAAGCACAGAAAAAACAACGGGTAATCGACAAAACCATAGTACTAACATCAACACCAACACACAACAGAAAACAAAAATCCGAAATACTCAGCGTAGAGCCATTGAAGAACCTCAGGACCCGCTCTTTGTTGCAGAATACCGATGACGAGGCTTCAACATCTTCATCTTCAAAACGCATCATCTTCTTCGATGAATCCAATTTCATGTAATCTGCTAATTCGGAAAATAAAATATAAAAATTTATAATTTAAATTTTAAATGTGTTTGCCTTTTATTTCGTACGAAAATGATTACATATTTTACAAGTATAGATTCTGCCATGGGAGTTATCCTTCTTCCGTGAAGTATGCTGCGAATTCATCGAATTGATCGAATTGCAGCATGCATTTGCTGGGATTTCCTTTGCTAACCTGCAGTGTTGTCCTCTGATGGTTTATATGGACTTGGACCTGCATTTGGGGAAATCACGTATGGGCTACAAACCTGAACTATAGACTTCACTTTTTCCGGCCATAAATGTATAGTTGTCTGCAAAACCCTAAACCTATTTCCAAACATTCCGAAGGAATGTTCTATACATTGTCATAGGCGAAAATGAAATATTTTTTTTGCTGATTTGCGTAGAAGAATATGGATATGACTTCAGTTAGTTTCTTTCCAAAGGAAAAGCGTCATCAGCGATTACATATACAGTATGGCAACTTTCTGTTTTTTCCAATGGTCTTGTCTGGAGGAAAGTATTGATTTGGGTTGCAAACCACGTCAATCAAAGTAAATTTGTAACTGGCATCAAACATATCTAGCAATACAATGCTGTTAAATCTTTTGTAGTATAAAGAATCGTGATATTTTAATTCTCTAAAAGCGATGTGCTTGCCATCTATTAAAAAAATGTTCGATTATGAAGCGAAACATACATGAACTGAAAGTAAAATTTGAAATAAAAAAGTACAAACTTTTAAGTACTCTCCCTTCAGACAAGAGTAAATAGTTTCGCGGCAGTGAGGGATGAAAGCTCCAATATAACATATGAGCGCGACAGTCTTGTCTGATAGTCCAAACTTCTATACGTTTCACCCGTAGCTAAAAATCGTAGTACCAAAGCCAACCCTTCTTCTGGTGGATTTGAATCCCTCATTTGAGTCGTTTGCTTAATTAGTAGTGGCTTAACACAGTCCAAAATTTTAACAAAACAGTCTTCGTTCACTCTCAAGTACCGCCTATAAGCCTCTTTATCCTCTAGACGAAGCTCGTCATGAAGAAATCTGAATGCACCTTTATTTTCTCTTCTGAATCTTCAGGATTTAACCCATTCTCTCGTTTTTCTTACCTCATTTGTTGTTTTATTTTCGTTTTTAGCTGCACAAAACATTATAGCAGCGGTTGCAAACAGTGTTCCTGTCGTTGGCATAAATTTTCTTCGTTATCGCTCATTTTGCATTTCACAAAAAAAAATTAATGCAAACCAGAAACTTCCGAATTGACCTCCTCGTCACAAAACAAACGTTCAAATGGTTCGTTTCAGATTTCACTAATAACTGTCAAAAATTCTTTCATTCCAATGACGCCTTTTTTTTTTGTGTGTAGCCACCTCGTTCAATGGCATGTCCTTCAATCCCATGCTTGTGTGCCAGGCACTATGAAGGTGTTGTTGTTGCCAATTGAGTCTGCTTTCCAGTCAATCTACCTTCGCTTTCAGATCTGCATTGTCAGTTCGTAGCTCGTTTATGGTATTGTAGTTAAAAAAAACTAACTTTAGTTTCCTCCACTTTAGGGAGGATTTGAGAGCTTCAAGTAAATCGTTTGAAGAGAGGTTTCGTTTTTATCTTTTTGAGTTAATGGGTCATAAGTTTTAGACTGTTCGTTATTATTGAAGGGCATTTGGTAGGATGTATTCAGTATCTGTAGTACATTTTCTTTCGATTTTTTTGGAACAAACAGGACACTCCATTTTAAGAAAAATATGTTGCAATAAGCACTTAATGCGCGCCCCACTACACTCACTCACTCACATATGTTGGCAGTACTAAGAAATGATGCGGCTGGAGACCTATCTAGAACTATATTCCATATGTTTATAATGAGTCTAAAAAAAATCAGTTAGAGCTCTCCGAGGTTAGATGAAGTAAAAGGTTCTGACCCCTTTTTTCTCCACTTTTCTGATCTCTTTCCGCAAAGTGAGTTTCCGTAAGGAATAGACAAGCAGTCCCACGTCTCCCATGCCAATGTTCGGCCTATGCTCGCATCGGACTGGAGATACTCGGCGCTATGCAGTGAGTGTTGGTGCTGTATGTATTTAACCGCTGAAGCGTTTATTGATCTCTCTTCGAAAGACCAAGCAATTCTATTTAAAAGAACATATATGTTCGAAGCAGTACAATGGACTAGTTCTTTGTCAGAGTACATAATTCGTTAAGAATGATTTGGAAAATGATTTTTGGGTGTATTCTATGAAAAAAAATCATTCCACAGTAAGGATATATCTCCAATGCTTACATCATTTATCGAGGATTTAACAAAAGGCTTACTTTATTGTACCCTGATAATACTATGATTATATGCTCACACATATCTAAACACACCCTGTCTTGCTATAAAATGAATTATATTTTGAACTCTTTCTTTTTATTATTCAATTGGTCAACACCAACAGGTTATGGGCTCAGCACCCTCTCTCTAGTTTAGTCGGAATATATAATCTTCAATTAATAATCCAATTACCAAGTTGGTATCAAGGAAAATTAGTAGTGATGACTACCTATACAGGGAGAATTCCATTGTTTAATGGGAAAAATTAATTTACCTGGAAGCCCCAAATGGAGGCAATACTGCATAAGAATCGTCTCCTAAAATTGGTTCAAGGACTTGAGCAGAAACCAGAAATAGACCCTATCAAAACACAGGAGTGGAGTGACAAGGATATGGATGCTAAATGTGAGATAATCATTGCCATGGAACCCACACAAGTGTCACTAGTGCGATCGCTAAGAACATCAAAGGACGTTTGGGATTTCTTAGAAAAAACATTCAATCGGAAACTAACTAGACAGAAAGTCGAAGAATTTCGTGAATTTCCATGAAAGCATGGAACAGTATTTAACTCTTTCAGTCTTGGTGGTTAGTGTCACTAACCACCTCTTTCGGAATTTTTAAATTAAAATCCATGCCATCTAGCGACAATCTGTTGAATTATTATGAGAGTTCGAACCATTTTTGACAAGATGTGACTGATTGGCGGTGTATTGAAGGAATGACATTTTATTTGCGTTGCATTGAATATTGCGCTAACGTACTTTTATTCGTGTGTTTAATAAAAATAACTGTGAAACAGGTAAGTGAGCTTTTTTCTTCTATGTTTTTTACTCAATGTATTCGCAATTATCTATTTTATACGTGTTCACATAAAAATATCATTACTTTTGTGTTTTCAATGTGTATTCACAACGAAAATTCAGTGGTTAGTAAACTAACCACCGTGACTGTATGGTCATCATCTACACGAAACTTATGCATGTAATTATATGTGTCTTTTTGAATTTATTACAGTATGCCGCGCCCGCTAAAGGATAAAGAAATCTCAGAATGCTTGTTGGAAGACATTCCTTCAGATGGCGAAAGTATTTGCAGCGATGAAGATACAGAAGATCAGCCAAATCCGCTGGTGTTAGGCGATTTGATTGAAGAAGTTCAAGTAACCGATCATGACGAATTTGAATCCAACACCTTAGATTCTAACAGACCGACTCCAAGAGCTCCAAAATGGAAGAAGAATTATAGCATGGACATACCCGGTGAGTTTTCTGAAAGTGTGGGAGTAGCCGATCATATTCTTAGCATGGAAAATGTTACACCTCTTTGTCTATTTCGCCTTTTTTGGACAGAGCATTTACAAGATGTGTTATGTTTTCAAACTAACCTTTACGCTACTCAATCCGGAAAGTCTTATACACCCACCACAACAGAAGAACTTGATATTTTCATTGCTTTGAACTTGGTGATGGGGATAAAAAAAATGCCGCGCTACCGAGATTACTGGTCTTCAGCACCTGATTTGCATGACAGCTATGTTTCTAAGTTTATGACCTTCAATAGATTTAGTTGGCTTTTGAACTACTTGCACGTAAATGACAATAGTGTAATGCCCAACAGAAATTGCCCAGATTTTGACAAGCTTTATAAAATTAAACCTCTACTCAATATTCTGCTATCCAATTTTCAAAAAAACTACAAGCCATCAGAAAGAATTGCGATTGATGAAAGCATGATCAAATTCAAAGGCAGAAACTATTTGAAACAATACATGCCCAAAAAACCGACTAAACGAGGGTACAAGGTTTGGATGATGTGTGCACAGTCAGGTTATTGCCTAGATTTTGAAATTTACACAGGCAAGCATGGTACTAATGTTGAAACTGACTTAGGTGGTAAAGTTGTCAGGAATTTTTGCGAAAATTTGAAAGATAAAAATCATAAAGTCTATTTTGACAATTACTTCAACAGTTACCCTTTACAAGTAAAATTACAAGAGGACAAAATTTTCGCCTGTGGAACGGTGAATGCGAAAAGAAAGTTCTTGCCAACGCTAAAAGAAGACAAGCATTTACGTAGAGGGGAACATGATTACCGGATTAGTGACACAAAAGTAAGTTTACTGAAATGGAAAGACAAGAGATCAGTATTTATTTTGTCAAACTATCATGATCCTAAGAATGTCGGAAAAGTTAACCGCAGAGAGCGCGATGGTACCATTGTTGAAGTGTCCTGTCCTGAAGCCGTGAAAGACTACAACGCGAATATGAATTTTGTTGACAAATTCGATCAACTAAAAGGAAGTTATTCTATTGACAGAAAATCCCACAAGTGGTGGCATAGGATTTTTTTTCATTTCCTTGATTGTTGTATTGTCAATGCTTTTCTAATTTATAAAGAACTGCAGTCCTCTTCACACCCGGACCTAGAAACATTGACTCTGAGAGAATTTAGACGAAGCGTATACCAGGGACTACTAGCGCCAGCATATGTCAAAGACAAACAAAGGCCCGAATCAGTAAACAGCAACCGTACTTCTGCGGCTTCTTCACCAGGACCTGCATTTATAAAACGCCACAAGCCTACAGTCCCTGAGGAAATTCGTCTAGAATGCAGTCGCCATCAACCTGAGAGAAGCACTTCGAGAAGATGCTGCAAATGTAGCACTAAAGTATCTCCTGTGCGTACTATATGGCAGTGCAGTATATGTAAAGTGCCCCTTTGCCTACGCAAAGGAAAAACATGTTTTTCAGATTTTCATAAAAAGTAATTTTTAATTATAGATAAAATACATAATTTATCATTGTTTTATTTGTATCAATAGTCATGGTGGTTAGTGTCACTAACCACCTCATTCCTCGAAAGCCTTAATACCTAAATTTTTTTTTCCTACTTTCTGTGTTAAAGTACGTGTAAATGATGCTCAAACTATAATTTATACGATCAAAATATTCTTAATGTAAAAGCGTGACTCAAAGAGTTAATTCACTTTAATTCTATTACTACTCGGGTTCGAGAAATGGATACAAAATTGGACGAAGAGCTGCTTGCTGTGCTGTTGCTGGATGGCTTACCTGAGAGCTACAAATAGATACAAGCTGCATTTGACGCATCGAGGGATTTTCCTACTGTGGATGTGCTTCGTGCGCGACTTCTGGAAATTGGCGACAAGAGTAAAGTAACAAACGAAAGTAAGGAAGACGCCCTGTAAGTAAAACATTCTAAGCAAAACACACTTCTATACCGGTGTCTTTTTATTCCTGGTCTTAAAAGTAATCTTCTCTCAGCCAGCAAAGCAACCGACAAAGGTTATAGAGTAGTATTTGAAGTGAAACGCGCACAAGTCTTAAAATCACGAAAAGTTTTTTGAGTTCACTTAAAAGGATTATATCTTGTTAAAACAATGGAAGAAAGAGAATTTTGTAATAAAACCTAAACAGTGGTTAAAAATAGTAGTAAAAGTAAGAATGAAAACACATTGGAAATTTTACACAAGAGGTATGGCCACTTAAATGTAGCTTCATTGAAAAAGTTAAAAGATTTTCAGATGGTAGAAGGACTGCCATATTTTGAAACAAATGTGATAGATTGCGTAACCAGTATTCGAGGGAAACAAACAAGACTTCCATATTCAACTAAAAGAGATACATCTTCACAAGGGCTGTTAGACATCATACAGACTGATTTGTGCGGGCCTAAGAATGTAGAATCAATTAGCAAATATTTGTATTTTGCAACATATATTGATGATTTTTAGACATTTTAAAAACCTAGTTGAAATCAGACCAATCGAAAAATTAAAGCTCTTCGAAGCGACAATGCACGAGAACTTCTAAGTGAGGAATTTTCTACATTTCTATTAAATCATGGTATTAAAAGGCAGTTAACAGTTGAGTATTCTCCGCAGCAGACAGGTGTTGCTGAACGGATGAACCCGTACACTGGTAGAAATGGCTCGTTGCTTCTTAATTGAAGGAAATTTTCCAAAATTTCCTTGGGCTGAACTTGTCCACACTGCTGCCTTCATCCGCAATCGCTGCCCCACTTACATCAACAAGCAAAAGACCTCGGAACAAATTTGGACAGGGCGAATACCAGTTGTCAGTCATTTTCGCCAGATTGGTTGTAGGGCTTTCGTTTTGAATAAAAATTTAAAAACTAAATTTGATAATAGAAGCGAAGAGTTTGTCTTAGTTGGTTATTCCGAAGAGTCCCAAGCATATCGCTTATGGAAGAGAGGCTCGAGAACCATTGTAAAAAATCGAGATGTAAGATTTATAGAAAATGCAAAAGATCATAAGGAACATGGTTCTGTCGAACATCCAGAAGAGAATAGAATTTAAGCAGAAGAATAAAACAGAAAAGGAAATATCTTCAATGAAAAAAGACATTCAAGTTAAGGTAGACGAAGAGGAAAATGATAGTGAGGAAGAGTTTCAAAACGCAGAGGGTGAGTGGTAGAATGCAGGGAAACGGAGAGAAGCACGGAAGAGAGTGAGAAGCAATGTGTAAAAGATTCAAATAAGATGGACAATATAAATAAGAATAACATCATTAGGTGCGTACTTAGACTGAGAAAGAAAGCTAATAGCATAAGTGAGGTTCTATAAAGTACAATATTTAAAGATCCAGATAACTTTAATGAAGCGTCAAGTTCCCCATAGTCATCAGAATGGTATCAAGCTATGGAGGTTGAGCACGAATGTCTTATAAAAAACCAAACCTGGGAATTATGTGATTTACCAGGCAGAAAGAATGCTATTGGGTGCCGTTGGGTTTTTAAAACAAAGTATGGATCGGACGGTGAAGTAGAGTGCAGAAAGGCACGCCTCGTAGCCAAAGGCTATTCTCAGAAATTTGACATAGATTATGTAGAAACTTATTCGCCAGTTATGCGTCAAAGTTCGCTTCGCATCATTTATGCATTAACAGTAGAAAATTATTTAAATCTTACTCATTTAGATGTGTCGACCGCTTTTCTGAATAGCGAACTTGAGGAGGAGATTTTTATGCAACAGCCGGAAGGATTTGTTGATGTCAATAATTCAAGAAAGGTCTGTCATTTAAAAAAGGCGATTTAAGGATTAAAACAAGCAAGTAGACAATGGCACAAATTTCTTACGGATAAACTCATGGAATTAGATTTAAAACAATCAAAGTATGATAATTGTATTTATTTTAATATATGTAAAAAAGAAGTCACAATTCTTGGGGTATACATAGATGATATTATCATTGCTTCAAACTATCAAGCTGAAGTTTATGTTGGACTAGAGATGGAAAAGAAAAGCAAAACAATTTCAATATCCCAGACAAGATACATACAAAATTTATTATATAAATATAATTTACAAAACTCTAAATTAAGTAAAATTCCTATGCAGTTAAAACTGCGACTGGAAAAGGAACCAACTATTACAGGGGAACAGGCTTCTGTACAACTACAACAGTATCAAGAACTCATTGGATGCCTAGTGCACCTTGCAGTCTTTAGTCGTCCGATATAGCTTTCAGTGTAAGTGCGTTAGCTCAATTTGTTCATTATCCTTAAATGCAGCATTGGATAGCAGCTTTGTAGGTGTTGCGTTACCTTAACTTTACCAGAAATGCAAAACTTCTTTTCCGTGAAACAGGACTTCCACTAATAGGCTTTGTTGATGCCAGCTAGGCAGAGGACCGAAACGATCGTAAATCTCAAAGTTGGTTTTGTTTTATTCTTGCAGGTGCCGCGATCAGCTAGGAATCAAGACATAATAATACTATGATTATATGCTCACACATATCTAAACACACCCTGTTTTTTTGATCAACACCAACACTATCATCTAAAGCATCAGTTAACACATAAATACAAATGTACTGTAACGTATCTCATGTATTGAATATTTACAAACATTTACATTTCCATCACTTGAGCAGTAATTTGAGGCGATATTCCTGTAATTTCTTGCCGTATTTCTGCCGTCGTCAATGGGTCGGGAATAATGTTGAAAAACCTTCTCATCCAGGTAGCCCAAAAGGAAAAAGTCGCATGGGGTAAAATCGGGTGAACGCGCAGGCCACCCAACGAGATTACACGTCCTGGAAAAATTTCCCTTAAAACGTCCATTGTCTGTGCCGTAGCTTCATCCTATTGAAACTACATATCCGGATGTACAACTTCTCTACATTTTGGTTCCAAAAAATTGCGTAGCATTTCGAAATATCGATCGGCAGTTATGGTAACCGTAACGACTCCCTCTTCAAAAAAAAAAAAAAATAGGGACTCCAAACGCCAAAAGGTGCAACAGCACACCAAACAGTAACAAATGGGCTGTGAAGTGGCCTTTAATGGAGTTGTCGCGGATTCTCTGGTGCCCAGTGCCAAAAATTCGTCTAATTCACACAGCCAGATAGATGGAAATAAGCTTCGTCACTCGTTATAAAAGAGCATTAAGTGGGATGTTTTGAAGAATATCGTTGGAGCATGTTCTGCGATTTTCCCAGTCCCGTTCACTAAGTTCTTGAACGATTATTATTGTTCCGTTGTATAGGTAAAACTTCAGATCGGCGTGTAAAATTCTTCTCACGGGACGATCTGACAAACGCAAAGCAAAGGCATGTTTAACAGCTGAACAGCCAGGATATCGTTCAACTGCTTCTCTTACAGCTAAAACGTTTTCTGGTGTCCGAACACTTCTGGGTCTACCAGTTGATTTTCTTTTTAAGGCTGTACCTGTAGCTTTAAAAATTGAAACCTACAATACAACAGTATTGTTTTCCGATCTGGAACTGGAGCATGTCTACCAAGCGCGAAGTGAGTACGAAAAGATTCGTTAGGCACGCTGCTCGCCCGTCTAATTCATGTCGACAACTGAAATGGCAAGGCGCGAGCTACCAACCGACTACGTTAAGCTCCCCCTCTCCGCAGTGGTTCGGATAAAGTGGTGGCGGTGCAAAATGTGGGAGATCATTTTGCCGGATCCTGTACATATATCACCTTGATAAAAAAAAAAAAAAAAACAACGGAATAACCAACGTGTGGCGCTCCCATAGTTCTGATTTGAGTTCTGTTTTCCTTCTTAAGTTGGTACATCTGTTGTTGACATTCCTTCTAAATCTTAGAGTCATAGCTTTACATTTCTGTTGAAGATTTTTTGCCTCATCTTTTAGTCGTTTTGAAATTTCACACGCTTAGGAAAGTCGTTGCAGTCATTTCTGGCTTGTTTAAACATTTTTCGGTTTTTCCATCTAGGGTTGATTTTCACGGACCTAAAATATATTTCTCTATCCCTGACAGCCTCTTTACAGCTTTTTTTTTGGCCTGATACTCTTCATCCGATAAGGGATGACGATGTTTGTAATCATACAGCAGTGGCATCCACGTCGTTATTAGGGTGAGAAGTTAAAAATAAATCCAGGATGTTGGCTGTATGACTATCAAAGTCTGGTATTCGTGTGGACATATTTACAAGCTGCGTCAAGTTGTTTTCCGCAGCGAAGATCTGTACTGAATGTCGAAGCATTGTGATATTAAAATCGCACATAATCACGATTTCAGTATGAGGATACAAGGATACAATTCTTTGTATGAAGTCAGACAGCGCTGCTGTCCAGTTTGGGGCTTTAATAAATAAAGCAATAGTGGATAATTTGTTCGGAGATGGAATTTTAACCACATTAAATTGAGTTTCGTATTGGAACAAGGGCTACATTGTGGTGGAGTTTGGTAAGGTTTATCACTTGGCACGTATATGGCGAGACCACGGTGAGAAAAGAATAATATTACTAGTTCATAGCCAGGTAGCTTCAGATCAGAGTGATCTGTGGATGAGGTCGTATGAGGTACTATGCATTTTTTGTTCTTTTTTTCTTTTGCTTTTATATTAGGGAAAGGGAAAATTTGTGGGCTATGTATATAATGAGCGCTATAATTGATTAAATATTTAGCTTATTCTACTCAATGTTGAACTGGTCTGACGAGATGGTGGGGATATTTTCGACGAATTGGTTGGTTTCTGCAACAGTGGCCGGAGATGATGGCGATGTAGTTTTTTCCAAAGTCGGTCAGCGCATCGAATCTCCGAATTATAGGCCGGTATTCACACAAATCTGCTGGGACTTTCGTAAAGTTGTGTTTGGTTACACAAATACACAAAATTGTAACGCAGTTGTGGACATGGATTCCCTTATTAATGTTTAACATTTTGTGTTCTAATGTTTTTTTTTATAAATTTTGTTATTTTATCTTTTTCTCTTATTTTGGTCACTATCATAGCAAGAAATCAGGGGATTCTCCATTTAAGTATTTTTTTCCATTTGTAAATCAAGATTTGGTATGTAACATATGCTAACACGCCATGCAGTCAAGATTACTTTTTTAACCCTCTATCTCATCCTAGTGTAGAAAACTACATAAAAAATTTTTGTTTTCTTAATTTCTCAAAAACCACTAATTGCAATCTTCCGGAATTTTCAGACTTTGTTTATATTTTTGATTACCGAAAATAAAACGTACCTTCCCATAATAAAAATGTCTATGGCCGTTAATAATGCACTAATTACGTTGTCTACCCTCATGTGTAGATTTCTACACATATGGACAGTAAGTGCATGTCATATAAAAAATCATTTGCGTTAAGTGTTTTAACAAGTGAATATCGTTGGTATATCTAGTGAAATTTCTAAAAATAATAAAAGATAACAATGTCAAAACCAAGATATCTGACAGAGGAAGAATCGGAAGCATTTTTAAATGAAGGCGATGGCGATATCAGTGATGTTTCTGGAGACAGTGATGACGAATTTGTGCCAGAAGAGAATATTGATGATGACAATAACTTATATTCAGACGATAGCGATTCTGACGAAGAGCAAGCGAGTGGCTCAAAAGAAACCAACGAATCAATTGCTGAAGTTGAAAATGTGGATCCACAGCTTGTTTCGAAAGATAGTTTTGTTTGGCAACTACAGCCATTTCAGCATCAAAGTGCTAGATTGCGGAATGAAAATATAATTTCTCTTCATCCTGGAACATAAAGATATGCCAAAGCTCGTGTCGATGGCATCAAAGATGCTTTTTTGCTTTTCTTCCCACCACAAATTGAAAATACCATTTTGAAGCATTCAAATGCGTATGCACAAGCAACATATGGTAAGGATTTCAAACCAATCGATTCGAATATGTTGCAAGCATATATTGGTGTTCTGATTTTAGCTGGTGTTTATAGGTAAGTCGTAGTTGCTTTCTTTCTTATTTCAACTGATTCTTGACTTTTTTACTTTTAGATCGAAAAACGAAACTACAATTGAATTGTTTGATGATATTAACGGACGTCCGGTGTTTAGGGCAATTATGTCGAAGAACACATTTGAGTATTTGAATCGAGTTATTCGTTTTGATGATGTCATTAGCAGAAGACAGCAACGGTTTACAGATAAATTTGCACCGATTCGGGATATATTTGATAAATGGTCCAATTTATTGAGTGACTACTACAATCCACATGAATGTGTGACAGTTGCCGAGCAATTACTTGGTTTTCGTGGAAGATGTAAATTTCGTCAATAAATGCCATCAAAACCAGTAAAATACGGACTAAAATTCTGGTTGTTGGCTTGTTCTTATACCTTCTATGTTTGGAAAATCCAGCCATATTTGGGAGAGGCAATTGGAGCGCCAGTTCGAGTGAAAAAAGACAAGGCGAACGAGTAGTTTTGGATCTCGTTGATGGCTTGAAAAGTCACAACATAACAATGGATAAATTCTTTTCCTCATATGAGCTTGGGCAAAAATTATTGTCAAAGGGTATTACAATGGTTGGCACGATGAGAAAAAATAATAGAAACATCCCACCAAAGCTTCTTGAGTACAAAAATAGACCGTTGTATGAATATACTTTTGCATTTACCAAAAACACAGCACTTGTTTCGTACATTAGACGGAAAAATAAGTGTACCGTGTTGCAAAGTACTTTGCATAACTCAATTGAAATCGAATGGACTGAAAAAAAGTTACCAGCGATTATAGCCTATTACAATAAAACAAAAGGTTTGTTCACATATATTACTTTTTGAAATTTCAAGACCCTCTAATGTTTTTTTTTTTTTTCATTCAATATAGGCGGTGTGGATACGGTTGACAAAATGCTCACTTGTTACAGCTGTAAAAGACAATCGAACAGATGGCCAATGGCTGTATTTGCAAATATGATTGACATTTCTGCTTTGAATGCATTAACTATTTTAAAGAAGTGTATCCCAATTGGCAAGCAACACAAAAAACAACAGTAAGAAGGAATTTTCTGCGTGAACTTGGAATACCCTTGCAAAACTACTTATGGAAGCTAGAAGTGCAAAGCCAAGATCAGCATCGTCTGCTTTATTGCTTGCAACTGTTTTGGAAGAAAGTTGACCATCGTCACCTTTAGAGGATGCATCTGCATCAACTTCAACAAATCCACCAAAACGGTCAAGAAGCGTTCCACCACAAATTAAAGGCAGAGCAAGATGTTACATTTGCTATGAAGAAAAATCCGCCAAAAAATAATGTCTATGAGACGATTTGTTGTTTTTGCACAAAAGCTGCATGTAAAAATCAATATAATCGAAATGTATGTGTAAAATGCGTTCAAGAAAAATTAATTTGAACCTACCTACCTTCTCTTGTTATTTAAAAAATAAATTATAAAAGCAATTTTTCGGTTAATTTAAAAAAAGAATTTGGAAAATACATTGAAATCCCATATGTGTAGAAATCTACACAAGAGGGTAGAGAACGTAATTTTTTTTAGGATGAGATGAAGGTTTAACTTTGAAAAAAAAAATAAAAAATCTTTTCCGATTGCCAATGACTGACGAAAAAAAAAAACTAAGTCGTAAGTACTAAAGCCTTTCACCCACACTGCGCACTATCGACTGCCAACTTCAAAATTTCCGATCACGCACCAGAAGAAAATCGTATGACTCTGCTTCAGAATCCTACGAAGGGACCGTTTTTGTTTCTTTGTTTTTCTCAAATTGAATCTTTAGTTGCTTTGCTGTTAATTCGTGAGGGAAAACATTTTACATACACCCCTGTCTTGTCTCTCTCTACTGATCCACAATCGTCGGTTTGTTTATAGATGAGATAACACCAAAATGCAGATCACCTACCTTATCACCAATAAGATCTATTAACCAAAGACGTTGCCAGAAAAACGCTTGTTGTTGCAGCATAACATGAATACACTACATTTGTCGTCGGCAAAAGAACAAACAGTCATGAGAATTTGGTTGTGAAGAAGGGAAGAGGAGAGAGCTGATAAAATTCTGTCTAGCCCTTGTCTAGCGCCACTACTACGACACCACTTTACAGCACCCCTATTAAATAGTACGCACATTACACTGATCCGCACAAGTATAGGGTTTTCTAATAAGGACTTGACAACTTTTTTTTTTAAATAAAAGGCAAACCATTTGAGATATTTCAAAAACTTTATTATTGGCTTGAAGTACAATCAAAACATTTATGAATGGAACTCGACTTTGTTCCTATGGCTACCGCGGGTACGTTTGCGGCGGTCGCTTCGTTGAACCCAATTTTCAACGACTCAGCCACACATTTCGGCCGAAACGTCCGCTATTTCGCGTTCAATGTTGGCTCTGAGCTCTTCCAACGTCGTCGACGTGTTGGCATAAACCAATGACTTAACGTAGCCCCACAGAAAATAGTCAAGCGGCGTTAAATCGCACGAGGCGGCCAATCTACTGGCCCATGTCTTGAGATAACACGCTCACTATACTTACTCTTTAATAAATCGATTGTAGCGTGTGCTGTGTGGCTTGTGGCACCATCCTGTTAAAACCACATGTCGTCCAAGTCCATAGCTTCCAATTTGGGCTAAAAATAATCGGTGATTATGGCGCGATAACGCTGACCATTCACAGTAACGTGACGAACGTTATCGTCGACGAAAAAATATGGCCCAATAACGCCGCCGGCATGCAAACCGCACCAAACAGTTATTTTTTGTGGATGAAGTGTTGATTCATGAAGCACATGTGGGTTTTCATTCGACCAATAACGCATATTTTGCTTATTGACGAACCCATTGAGCCAGAAATGAGCTTCGTCACTGAAGATGATTTTGCGACTCCGAATATCTGTAGAAAATTTTTATAATTTGCAGACGTTGCAAATGTTGAGTTTACTGAATAAATTGACAGTAACAGTTTGACGATTAGTGAAAGAGTGCGTTCACAAATTAAATTCAAAGTTGTCAAGTCCCTATTGGAAAACCCTATATTAGTTGTGACGTTCGCTGGATGTTTTAAGTGATCAAGAAGTGCGAGGTGGAGGTGTTGCTGGTGCCCATGCAGAAGACTTACGATAGGGGAAATGAAGATTACACCTATGATAGCAGTGCATGAGGCTGAAAGTTCATGGCCGTCGAAACCGCGGCTAATGCAATTTGGAAATCAAAAAGAATTACATTCCCAAATTAACCATCAAGATGCATAGATCAGCAAAAAAAATTTTAATTCAACAATTTAGTTTTTTTGCCTTCTATTTTCCTCTTTTTTTTTATTTTTGAGACATTATAGAATATGGTATTGTAAGGATTCCAGTCGCAAACGTTTTTCTTGTCAGTTCATAATCAAGGTGTGCTGTATCTTTGCATACACTTGTATACCAGTTATCACAGAGAAAAGTCCTTCTGCTCCATCAATTCCTTGACGACCGTGTGCAAAACAGATAAATTGTCTACTCTGTCATAGACCTTAGAGGCCCATGTATATATATTTAAGGAACATAAAGTTTGAATAGTTTTATACCTTACCTGCACCTTTAATTGGTGATATACCGGGTGAGTTTTTTAACTTGAGACATCCAAATTACTCGAAAAATACGCGATATCGCGAAAAATGTTTCAGACAAAAGTCACAAGGTTCTGAAGGGGACATAAGATGGTGACCACGAATTTGACCTTGAGACCCATTTTCAGAGTCAAACAAAGGTCACTTTTGATTTTTCAAATGATAATTCCTGATTTTCATTGCTCAGTCATATTCCTCAATGGGGCACACGACTTTGTCTCAAAGGTCTTATTCATTCAGTGCTAGATACCACTGCACTGGCACGCCTAAGTCATTAATCGGTTTCCCCAGTTCCTAGGGTGTTAGAAGGTCGAGATTTGTTTTAAGGAAGTCATTATTGCCTTGAGTGAAGTTAAAACTCAAAGCAATTTCAGATAGAGACAAATTGTCCTAAACTTATCTGAGAGTGTATGATGTGTCATTTTTTTCTACTTGAACGGAACTGTATGTACTTCATTTAGAAGTTCGATATTTGTTTTGAGGAACTGATTATTATTAGTAACGTTTTCCAGATTAATAATGCAGGCTATTTCAATTCAAGAGAAAATTTGAAATGATATTGATTTATGGAGAAAGTGGAAGGAACATCGATGGTGTTGTTGCTCTTCACGCCCAACGCTTCCCAGACCAGATACGATCGCGCGCTTCCTTTTATCGGGTCATCCAACAATTCACTGGTGAAACAAGTGTGCAACCAAAGAAAAGGAATCAGTCAGATAGGGTGGCTGTTGAAAACAATGAAATAGCAGTGTTTGCTGCCGTTGCACACGATCCTCACATTAGCACTCGCCAAATAAGTCGTGAATCAGGAATTTCTTAAACGACTGTCTGTAAGATATTTTAATTCGTGCGGTTTTTTTTCCAAAATTTGAACGTTTATTTAAGAAAAACATGCACAATGGTATTATTCAAAGTATTGCCCATCTGAAGCTATGACTTTTTCCCATCTTTCTGGCAATTTGTGGATCCCATCCCAAAAGAACTGTGCCGGCTTGGCAGCCAAGAATGAATCAAGCCAATTTTTGATATTCTGCTCTGATCGTTCTGCATCGACCGGAACAAATGGTATTCAGAAGGGGCAAGGTCTGGGCTATAAGGCGAGTGGGGTAAGACTTCCCATCCACGTTGTCATGATGGAAAATTATTGCCACGTGTCTGGTCGTATATTCCGGGCGTTTGTCGGATACTACTCTCTTCAAACGGATTAATTGTGTTCCGTAGCGTTGTCCATTGATGGTTTCACCCGGTTTTAGCAGCTCATAATACAGCACACCCATCTGATCCCACCAAATACAGAGCATTACCTTCGCGCCATGGATATTCGGCTTTGCCGTTGATTTGGCTGGTTGGCCGGGTTTCCTTTTGTCAATGGGCACTTCAGCAAATTGAACGAGACCCCCTTTTTTTCGCCAAGGTGTTATTCTCTGATGAGTCGACTTTCACCAATCACGGTATGGTCAATCGACATAATATGCATAACTGGGCTACCGAAAATCCTTTTTGGTTGCGACAAGTTGAACGCTAGCACCCTTGGAATGTTAATGTTTGGGCGGGAATTATTCGCGATAAACTAATAGGTCCAATGTGGTTTCAGCATGATGGTTGTCCAGCCCATTATTCTCAAGTAGCCCGGGGCGTATAAAACAATGTTTACTATCAACGATGGATTGGACGAGGGGGTCCGAGGCAATGGCCTGCTAGATAACCTGATCTTACGTCACTTGATTTCTACTTGTGGGACTTAAAAAGTGAGGTTTACAAAAAAAAGCCAACAACACGTGAGGACATGAAAAGACGAATAACTGAAGCTTGCAGAAAGATTACGCCAGATATACTTCTCAGTTCTGTTGGTTCATTTAGATCGCGGTTAGAAGGTTGGTTAGAAGACAAGTGTATTGAAGTGAATGGTCACATTTTCGAGCATTTGTTGAAATAGTCCGGGAAATAAACTTCGAAATGGGAAGAATTCAATGATTCAACAGTGGGAGGCAAAGGGACCCACTCTAATTAATCACCCCGAAGGGAACAAAGTACTGCTACGTCCACGTCGTTGTTTCTGGGTTATGCTAAGCGCAGTATGTAAAAACAAATGACAAGCCTACGAGCAATACGATTGAGCAATGAAAATCAAGAATTATCGTTTGAAAAATGACCTTCGTTTGACCTTGAAAATGGGGCTCAAGATCAAACTCGTGGTCACCATCTTGTCCCCTTCAGAACCTTGTAACTTTTGTCTGAAACATTTTTCCCGATATTTCGTATTTTTCGAGTAATTCTTCAGGAGTGTAAGCTACTTTGAATTTTGCTTAAAGCAGCCCTATTAGACGTCCTTTCTTGACAGTTGTTCATGAACATCGGATGCTGCGCCAATACTTGAAAAATAAGCAGCAAATGTTTGCTTGGACCAGGAACTGGGTGCCGTTGAAGAGCTCCAGTAGATGTTTAAATCATCCGAGCGCTCTGGTAGGTTATGGTCTTCAGAATCTGAGCTAGAAGTATCGCCTCGGCTTGGTAATCGCTGCCTGATTCCATCATTCTCTCTCCAATTCCGAGTTATTTAAAGGTCTGTCTATTTGTATTCACTGTACAATGAGTCCATGAGTAGACACGTTGTCTCACGCAACCTTTTGTGGGTTCTTTTTGATCCTGTTTTGTCAAATATTCTCTTAATTCATGTTTTTAAATGGAAACAACGTATAAATTTATTTTTATAAAAAAAAAATGCAAACACAATAATCACGAGCACCGACGATATTAAGCAGAGCTGTGAAGTAAGAATTCGGAATCAAATTATTGTAGCAGTTATGTCATTACAGCAATAGAAAACAGCATACCAAAAAAAATTAATACCCACAGTCTGTAGAGTTTGCCATTTATTTGTTGGTCAGAAGTTAATTTTATTTGGTGTATAGTGTATGGTATATACAAATTATAAGTTTGTAACTTAAGCTCCTTCTTGCTATAACAGACACTTATACTTTTTCAATAAACACAGAATTTCATCCATACCTACCAAAAGACTGTATGGTTTGTTTCCTACAGATTTGCCATATGCTTTTATGAATAAATTGGATCTATATCCGAATTTCTATTTTTATTTTTGCAAGCAGTTTGTTTAATAACTGTCATAAGGTTTACAGTTATTGTAGTTCATTTAAAACTTTAAATCTACTGCAATCAATTTTATTAGTGTTAACAATAGTCATAGTCGATTCTGTGTCTTTTAGACATACGAGTATGTGTTTTCTGTTTTTTGCTGGATTCAGAAAAACTGATGGTTTTCCTGTTCAATAATAGTATTTACATCCGCATGATATTGGTGTTTTTGTTAGTTTGCATGAGCTTTATTGTTTATGTATATTTATTCACAAACTTGTCTATTATAACGTGTTTGTCCCGAAGACGTAAATAGTTCTCTATTATGTTATTATGTATTTTTTATTGGTTGGGTTTTCTAGAGTTCTGGTATCTAGTTAGTATTGTGTTTCTTTTTGATTGCTTTATTCAAAGTTAGGATAGTAAGAATATCGTCCTTGTTGATTGCTTTTTCTAGGATTTGGATGGTTATTAGATTGTCTTTGTTGTTGTTGACTGACTAGTTGAAAGTAAATTTGTTCTTATGCTGGTGGTAGATTAGCATAACTTACATTCAGTACATTGGTATTTATGTACTTTTTCTGTTTTCGTCTATCACTATAACATTCTTTATCTCTATTTACATGTAAGTTCTCCTGATTAAAACATATACATGTGTAAAAGATGTTATTTGTTTCTAATTTCCCTAGCTAGATAACTTGTCGGTTATTCCCTAGCTATATTTGCGATAACACTATACAATAATGACTTAATTACCTTCACACATAACTATTGTTGCGATAATTTATGTTATTATATGTATATAAGGGTTGATTCATCGTGAGGTTTGATTTTCAATAGGTTTTTTTTTGACAGATCATGCGTGACTTATGCGTTATGTCATGCATTCAGCATCGTTCGGCAAGTTATCATGAAAAGACTAACACTACAACAGCGTCTCTAAATTCTTCAGCTGTGTTACGAAAATTAGAGTTCTGTGAGAAATGTTTTTCGTGCGAATAGAGAAACTTAAAGTGCGCATAATCGACCTATTGAAACCACTATTGCCAATACCATTCTCAAATTTGAGTCCTATTTTACATTAGTGGATGATACTCGATGATGATACCCGACGAATCGATTCGTCGTCGTTTTCAGCAGCTTGGCTTGGCATCTTCAACAACTTGGCGTTTTTTACAAAATTCAACTTGTGCAAGAATTTTCGCCAAGTGACTTAAATGTCCGTCATATTTTCAGTGAATAGGCTCTGGAAAAACTCAATGAAAATCCGGTGTTTTATAGTGAAATTTTGTTCAGTGATGAAGCCCATTTCTGGTTCAATGGATACGTTAATAAACAAAATTGGCGTATTTGGGCTGATGAGCAACCCAAAGAGTACCAAGAGCTACCATTACATCCATTAAAAACAACGGTATGGTGTGGTTTATGGGCTGGTGGAATCGTTGATTTATATTTCTTCAAAAATGAGGCAAATGAGAATGTTAATGTCAATGGTAACCGTTGTCGCGATATGTTCACGAATTATGTGCTTCCTGAAATTCAAGCAAATGATATCGGTGAGCTCTGGTTTCAACAAAACGCCGCTACGAGCCATACAACGCGTTACGAAATCATTCTGGTGAGCACTTAATTTCACGCTTTTTTACGGTAAATTGGCCGCCTAGATCATGCGATATCACACCTTTAGACTATTTTCTATGGAGATATGTAATGTCACAGGTCTTCAGTAATAAGCCAGTTACGAGTGGACCTTCCGAATGAACCACCTCAGACGTAGTCATGGCCAACATTTACATGATATCATTCCCAAAGAGTAAATGCCATGAATTGTTCCTTTAACAGATAACATAGTAAAAATTTTAAGTTCTATTTTACATTACAAATCAAACTTTACGATTAATCACCCTATACATATACAGGGTGATTGACTCGAACTGCAACTTTTTAAAATGCTATAATTTTTTAATTTTTTGATAAATTTTATTGTGCCAAAGCAAAAAATGTTGGAAAATACATCAGTTTTCAAATTGTATCAGTAGTTTTCAATATGTCCACCTTTGGCGCGAATAATGACCTTGAGACGGCCGCACACAAGTGGCTCTGCGGTATTTTGGCCCATTCCCGTCTTGTTTGAGGTGGTCCAAAAAAGCCAACCTTTGCCTTCAAAATACAAAGAAATCCAATGGATTTGCATCCAGAGAATTTGCAATCTATTTTGTCAAAGAAATGAAGTGTGGAACATTGTTTTTTAACCAATTTTAGTTGACGCGCGCTTTGTGAGACGGTGCCGAGACTTGTTGAAATGTCCACGGTCTCCGACCGAAATGATTGTTTGACCAAGGCTTCAGTACTGTCTCTAAGACAGTTTAACGGTATACGATCGCATTAGTTTTGACGCCACGGTCCAAAAATACGAGCGGAGAGCGACCATCGGCAGTTATGGTGGCCCAAACCATCACCGTCGGTGTGCCTGATTTGTGGTGGCCGTCCGAAGGTGTAAATTATCGAAGGACCTCTCTGGCAAGTAAACTTGGTCATTTTGTTTATTGACATATTGCTTGATAACAAATGGCGACTCATCGGAAAAAACCAAATTCGGCAACACACCACCTTCTTGCAAGCGTAGCTAGTCCTTCGCTCTTTCGAATCTAACTTTTTTCTGTTGCAGTGTAAGATCGTGTGTTTCTTGGAACTTCAATGGCTTGAGCCCAAGCTCATTTTTCAGTATGTGTTGCATGCTTTCCAATGATATGTTGAGCTCACGAGCCATTTTTCTTCCATTTCGACGCGGATTTCGCTCAATTCGACCCCTTACTTTCCGAACCATTTTTGCCGATGTTGCTGTTTTTTTATGACCAGCTCCATAGAGTCTTGCAACGCTGTGAGTATTACGGTTACGAGCTATGGTTCCAGACACATATGATTTATTCACGTTGAGGTGCTGGAGGGCTCTAACGATAGCTACTTGTGGTTTTCCAGCCAAATATAAAGCAATCACACTATCACGTTTGAATTCCATCGAAGATAAAAATTTTTCAACACAACTGAGACGTTTAAAAGGCTTGTAAATATTAAAATTATCTGTCATGTGTCAAAGTTTGAGCTCACTGTCATGAACGGTTTGGAAATTATAGCAGTCTGAAGTTTTTTGCAGTTCAAATCAGTCAGTATATGTATACTCGTACAATATTGCGCTTCTAATTTGTCTTAATAGAATTAAAAAAAAAAAAATTAAATAAATTAAACAGTTCTCTTTAAAATAACATGCAAAACCTCAGGGCTGACACCAGGATATCAACATTTGCCTTTCGAAATGCCATATGTATAAGTGTTTTGCTTCACTTTTTCATCTAACGGAAACAGAAAACAATTTTTTCGAAAGAGAAATTATTTTTATTTTTTGGAAGTGTACAATAAATTTAACTCTCGGAATACAGCATATTTGAACATATACTCGTATGCATTATACATACATAGGTATGCTTGAATTTCAATTATTTTTAGTTATGCCAGTATGCAACAGGCACACAATCCCAGTGAGAAGGATACCGAGTGCTCACAATACATCCCCAAAGGTTTATTCAGATTCAACATTTTTTATTAAACAATACGGTAGAATTATATTTACATTTCCTTGCAGAAGAGAAATAAGTTAATCTAAAAAAAAAAAATATATTACAAAAACAGAAACAGTGAATAGCTAGTGGAAATTTAAATGTAAATGCAAATGCAATTGCAAATACAAATTAGTTTTGAGAAAAATGATACGAGATATCCGTATCTATAAAAATGGTATGTACTACATATGTGTAACATATATGGGATCATATGCAAAATTCTGATTGCGAATTCCCGGAATAGAGTAATTTATACAAACAACCAATTTAAGATTTAGATAAACTTCGTTAGATTCAATTTACTATTACCGTAAGAACAGAGATGTGTCAGTTGAATATCTGCAACATACTGCTCCCTTTACAAAAGTTCTCTAACGAAGGGCCTGACCTCATGTTTGGAGGTTGTATAATTTGTTATGAACGACTGTGCAGAATGAAAAAAAAAGGGCAACAATGTTAAGATCTACGCATGGAATGCCCGGAATTTGAACAGGCATTGGACTGAAAAACAAAAAAAAAAAAAAAAAAATAAAATACCGGTATCCAGAAAGTACGATGGGATGAGCGGAATAAAGGTAGGATGAGAAATGTGACGTGTACTGCCACGACTGCTACAGAAAACAGAAGCTGTCTATTTGGAAAAGAAGGCCTAAGATTTCGGCACGTTAGCGAAAACATTATACCAATCGGTATAAAGTTGGAACAGGATAACATAAGCCTAATAAGCACTCACTGAACTGAACCAGAAAAGGGATATTTTCCGTAGTACAATTCGAAGTATTAGGTTTCTATTTCATAACATTTCATTAAAACTATGAGAGGCGATCGAATACTTAACCAATGGAAGTAGAGTTAGCCGATATCTTTAAGGTGAAAATAGAATTTAGAAAAGGTAAAGCTCACTATTTTCCTGCTTTTGCAGGTACCATAATACCCTGATGACATACCAGGGAAGTGAGCGTCAAGATACAAATGTCTTGATAGGGAACATTTCTTTTTGTTTGGTTGCTATGACCATGCTATGGTTGGAAGACCTCCAAAAAAGTTTGAAGACGCCGAATCGCAAACAATATTGAATGAAGATGACACTTTGAATCTGAAACAAATAGCAGAAATGTCAAATGTTGCACAACAATTAATTTCTGACCATTTAAAAGCTTCGACTGCAAAACCAGATCAATTCGGCAAAAAGACAATGCCGTATGTCTGGTGGAACCAGAAAGGTGTGGTATACCACGGGCTCATAAAACCTTTTAAAATCGTTAATACAGATCGCTACCGACAACAAATAATCAATTTGAGCCATGCATTGATCGAAAAACTACCAGAATGGGCCAGAAGACATGGCAAGGTAATTTTGGTCCATAACAATGCACCTGTACACAAAGTAAAACTGCTTCATGATACAACCAAAGCAATTGGCTGGGAGCTGCTGCTCCACCCGCCGTATTCACCAGTCTTGGCTCCTTCCGACTACCATTTGTTTTCATCGATGGGACAAGCATTAGCTGAGCAGAACTTCGAATTCTAAGAGGAAATCGAAAATTGGGTTACATTTTGGTTTGCTTCAAAAGACGAACACTTTTTTGGACGTTTAATCCATAAATTGCCTGAAAGATGGGAAAAATGTGAAGCTAGCAATGGCCAATACTTTGAATAAAATGTTTCTTACTTTCCCATTAAAAATTAGTGTTTTATTTTCACAAGAAAAAAACGCTCACTTCATATCGGTATACCTGGTAGATATTATTGGCAGTATCCTGCATGCGTTTAAAACTAATCTTTTCAAACATTAATTTGAATAAGGCTCTCACATTGGGAGTTAATCTACATGAGAACCCAAGTGTATTATGAGAATAGTGGTTGGAATTGAACAAAACGAAATCTTTTTACAAGCAGCGACAAACCACTAGTAGCTATATACAACGTTGACGATTTGACATCTATTCCACAAAGGGTTTTAATGGGAGTAATGGAGCTCGGTTTTCATGTCAAATTAGCAAAGAATTGCAACTGACACATTTTCATTCCTATCGGTGGAAAGGATAGATGAAACTGGTCTAAAAGAAAGTCTAGGAGTTCACATATGTTGTTGAAATAAGGTCAAATTTTCCTGCTACAGACAAAAAATTCAACAGATTCAAGAGGCTGTCAGTTCGCTACCCCGAAACTATTTCGTAACGTAAAATGGCTTTAGATACGTGCCTTTAAAGTATTTGCCACAAAGCATTCAAAATAGAGTCAACACTCGTTTTTTTTTCTTTGTTTCCTATTGCGTTTTTTAATATATCCGCTGGATAAGTCCCACTCAGACAGAGTGGGTTTGGAATACAGTCACAATGGTGCACCTCACCTTTACCGTACGAAATACTTGTCTCGTCCGAGTATCAGACGTCCTGCTGTCTTCCGGGGCGGTCAAAGTCACACTTCTAACTGGAAACCGTTGCCACGAAGGAGGCTGTTCCGGCTTACATCACTCAAAGAGCTGTCGATGGTACAGTCCTTTTTGACGAGGTAGCACGATTGAGTGTCACACTCAGTGGCTATCCAGTGCCTGATATTAAATGGTTCAAAGCGAGTCAGTCTATTACCGAGGGTTCTAATACCAAAGTGTTTCCATCAAGCGTACAGTCGATACTTGAACTGATATTGATCACCGCAGCTAACAGTGCCAAATATATAGTAGAGATAATGAACGATGAACAGTAAAGATTTTGCCGCCGCTTCTGTGGCAGTAGAGGGCCCTTCAGAGCCACCAAGTGGTAAGCCAAGTATTTTCCAAAGACCCGATCGTGTTGCTGTGCTATGGTGTGGACCACCATGCGATGGTGCTCGCATGTTGAGAGGATTTATAATTGAAATGCAAAAAGAAAGCGAGAAATAGCCTCTGTGGTAGATTCCCTTGCTTACACCACACTCTCTCTACCGTTTCTAAGTGTGAGCTGAGAATATCCATGGAAGAGGTGGACTAAGATTCACTAGCGATAGAGTCGAGATGTCAGATCCAGAATTTTCTCACGAAGACTTTCAGAAGACAATCTCCATTAGGACTGGTGAAGATTTCAAGGAAAACGTCATTTCGGAGTTGTATACAAGATCTAAGCGAAGGACGCATCTGAAATCCTGGCAGCTAAGGTCATAAAATATATTAACTCGCATGATAGATAAAAGGTTCAGAAAAAGGTATCCATTATATATGTAGGATTCAAAATACTTCAGCTGGCAGCATCATCCGAAAATCCTCGAGAGATCATCATGGTTTTAGAGTATATAACCGGAGACGAGCTCTTCGAGTGAGTTGTGGCTGATGACTTTAAATTCACACTGAATTTTACTTTTGTGGCAAGTTTGCGAAGGTCAGTAGATAGTACACTGAAATCTTAAGTCGGAAAATATGGTGTGTCATATCAGGACTAGTCTTCAAATAGAATAATTGATTTTGGATTGGGCCAGTTTTTGAGGGTACAATTTTGCACACCAGTTTTGGCACATGACATTCTAAAGACAAAACTTAAAGAAATAGCCAAGTCTCAGTTGGTTGAACATGACGAATCCGAGAGTAAGTCAGTTGATGGTCCTTCGTAGAAATCGGAGGATTCTCTCAGAGAATAACAGAGGGACAAGTCACTTTTTCCACAGCTAATATCACCTCCCGTACCTGAACTCGGTCTAGAATATAAAACCTTATCATGACCGACGAAACTATACCGATCATGCAATCGGATTTCACCAACACCATTAAGATGTGCAAGAAGTCACTCGAAAATAATCTAACAAAGGAGAAAGCAAAAAATTCTAAAGTGAACCCCAGAACAGCTGGTAAGGTAACGATGCCTAAGAACAAATTTAGCCAAACTGCTTCACCATCGTCGCAACTACCAAAGTCAGTGAGTAGCAATTATGAGTGCAAACCTAACCCCAAACTTAGCATGAATGTGAGTAAATCCAAGATCAGTTTTTACCTATTGAGTGTCCTTTTCCCCTACCCCCCCACCAGCGGCTAAGAGGGCAAGTTCGCGAAACCATCGGACGATTTTAACATCTTAGTATGCCGCAAGCTATACGGAAATTCATCAATATGTAAGCAGTGACATAACCCTGAAGAAATCCAATTCAGAACATAATCAAACGAAAGATATCAAGACCTTAAGAGTGCTATCATCCAATAGAACATGAGTCAGCAAACCATCTCGACTGATGTAGATTTCGTCAATATATGGCGCTACAGACGAAGATTACAACAGCTTGAATCAACCAAAAAAAAAACATTTCGAATATTAGTTTATAGTTTGTGCAATATGTACTTTGGTTTATTCACTATTACTTACTCCTTCTATCTATTTATTTGTTATATTTTCTGTTTGATTTTGTTTTTCCTTCTTTTAATAATTATTTATAAACAATTACTTAATTTACTTAAAGAAAGCGCAATGACTTCGAAAAGATTTTTTAGAGTGGTTATATAGGGTTTTCCAATAGGGACTTGACAAATTTGAATTTAATTTGTGAATGCACTCTTTCACTAATCGTCAAACTGTTACTGTCAATTTATTCAGTAAATTCAACATTTTCATCATGGAAAAGTACACTAACGAGCAACGTCTGCAAATTATAAAAATTTTCTACAGATATTCAGAGTCGGTGCCTGCAACTTTAAGAGCGTTAACTTCAATTTTCGGTCGTAATTTTTGCCCTAGTAGCCTGTCTACAATAACAAGTTTAGTGCAAAAATTTGAGTCTACATATTCGTTGTGTGATGTTGCCGTGTCAGTGAGACAACGGGTTGGTCGAAGTGTTGAAAATATCGCTGCCCTTCAGACTTCCTTAGCAAACGATCCAAATCAGTCAATTCCACGGCGTTCTCAAGAATTGGGCATCGCTCAGACCACATTATGGCGTATTTTGCATAAGGATCTTGGTTTACACCCAAACAAGATCAAGCTGACTCAAGAATTGAAGCCGAAGCAATATTTGAAGCGACATACGTTCTCTGATTGGGTTCTGGAGAACATGAGCCAAAATGATGAATTTCATCGCAAAATCATCTTCAGTGGCGAAGCTCATTTTTGGCTCAATGGGTTCGTCAATAAGCAAAATATGCGTTATTGGTCAGGTGAAAACCCACATGTGCTTCATGAATCACCGCTTCATCCACAAAAATAACTGTTTGGTGCGGTTTGAATGCCGGCGGCGTTATTGGGCCATATTTTTTCGTCGACGATAACGATCTTCACGTTACTGTGAATGGTCAGCGTTATCGCGCCATGATCACCGATTATTTTTGGCCCGAATTGAAAGATATGGACTTGGACCACTTGTGGTTTTAACAGAATGGTGCCACAAGCCACATAGCACACGCTACAATCGATTTATTGAAGAGTAAGTATGGTGAACGACATGGGCCAGTGTATTGGCCGCCTCGTTCGTGCGATTTAACGCAGCTTGACTATTTTCTGTGGGGCTACGTTAAGTCATTGGTTTATGCCAAGACGCCGACGACGTTAGAAGAGCTCAGAGTAAACATTGAACGCGAAATATCGGCCGTTTCGGCCGAAATGCGTGGCCGAGTTGTTGAAAATTGAGTCCAACGAATCGACCGCTGCAAACGTGCCCGCGGTGGCCATATGAACGAAGTCGAGTTCCATTCATAAATGTTTTGATTGTACTTCAAGCCAATAATAAAGCTTTTGAAATATCTCAAATGGTTTGGCTTTTATTTAAAAAAAAATTGTCAAGTCGTAATTAGAAAACCCTATACATCAGATACCTTGAAGTAGTCGAGTACATGGCTAGAGCTAAACTGTTCGATGAAAGATATAATACTGTACCCCTAGATGTCATACCTATGCTAAAGATAAAATCCTTTGACTCAAGTTATTTGTAAATGCGAAGATAGCACGTATTAGAAGATCTTTCATTACAATGTGTCATCAATTATCTAAAATCAATTTTTGCGGAGTAACAGTTGGCCTTAGACAGAAACTGAAAGAAATATGATAACTTCAAATCCTCGTTACCAAAGTGGTAACAACTTCATTAAATTGATTAGGGCAGAAATAAAGCAAAAATTCAATCAACACATCCGTCTTATTTACTTATGGAATACAGAGCTACTCCACTAGCATGTGGACTATTACTAATTAGTTCAAAATCTTATGTTAAGGTATAACTAGACATAACCTGAAACAACAAGTGATGAAAATCATAAGTTGGCTAACAGGTGTGGAAAACCTAAGCAAACGAAATTTTTAAATAGAATTCTCGCGGGGCCACCATACCAGAAAGGAGACGTGGGTTGGCTACATCGTATGAAGGTATGGAGAATGATAATAGCTGGTGCCCCCAATCTAAGATCATACATTATACCTAAGGCAAACTGCACACTTAGACGAAACTCTTTTCACATAAAAAAAAAAAAAAAAAACACACGAAACCGATCTTCCGCACTTAGATATTGAAATTTCTGATGAAACACTTAATGAGAATAATTTTTTTTATTATAAGAAGTGGTAGTGTAGGCCGTACCAAGTAGAAACGATTTTCTTTAGATTTCTGATCTCATCCGTGAAGGAGTATTTCAAGAGTATTTAACATATTTTATTATTCCATCATTCCATGTCTAAGTGGGTAGTTAAATTCGAGATCTTCGAACTGCTATTTACATCAAACAGTGAAAAGATACAGATTCTTGCTGATTCACGTTACTTCACGTTAATCTTCCGAATAAACAAATGTAAGATCGTATTAACAGCGGCTATTGTGTCACATATGAAACAATTTTTTTGTTCCGGCCCGTATTTCTTTGCAGATGATGCGGGTGACTAGGTTACAATAATTAGAGACTACTTTCACAACAATAAATCATTTATTGTTGAATGAATTGCAACTAGAAGGCTTTGTGGATATGTGGTTTCAACAGAATGGTCCCACTTGCCATATAGCTCACGTTACAATCTTATTGAAGACGAAATTTAATTATCGTCTTATCTCCAGAAATGGCCATGTCAATTGGTAGCCACACTAATGCAATAATAATGCTGCATTAAGTTTCTGCTCTGTGCCAACAAGCCAGAAACTTAAGGCTAGTTCAACGCGAACATTTGTCATGAAATTGCTAGAAAATTGGTTAAATCACGCAAAAGAAGTTATGAAAAATTGATCAAGCACATCCATTCATCTCTAGAACGAATGATTGATATCCCTATTTGAGCTAAAATTGATTCAAGACATTTGTCAACAGCTCAACATGCCTTCTATAAAGGAAAATCGGTGGAAACGGTTCTGCATTCATTGACTATCCACATGGAATGATCACTACAATATACATAGAGAGTATACAATGGTTGCTTTCTTGGACATAGAGGGCGCCCTTAGCAACATCAGCACACCCGCAATCACGACTGCGCTGTCACATCTGAAAGTAGACGACTCACTTAAGGAATTGATCATTCCTATATTATGCTAAATAGCAGGATAATTAGCTCCAAACTGGGTGAAACTTCAGCAAAAAGGTGTATTGGAATAGGTACGCCGCTAGGTGCTGTCCTTTCTCTTTTTCTCTAACGAAGTGGTTAATGAATTGCTGATAAACCTGAAAGCGGGAGGTAGAAGGGTGAATGCTTATGCGGATGACGCTGCTATAGCCGTCGCAGGTAAGCATTCTGCCATCAAAGAATTCTGAACAGACTAACACGTTGGGCGGATCGCTGTGGATTGGGTGTATATCGTGTCCACTTTTGCAAGGAATATAAAGTTTTAATTATATACCCTTGCTCAATAAACGGTACCAGTGTAGCGTTTTCTTTTACAACAAAATATCTGGATCTCATTTTTGACACTGGGTTTTAAGCTGGAAGCCTTATATTCTAGAAAGAGTCAACAAAGCTACAGTAGCTTTATTTTTTGCAAAAAAGCCATTGGAAACAAGCGCGGCCTGCAACCTCGAATAACCCATTGGCTATACATCTCGTTCATAAGACTGATATTCACCTACGGTGTTGTTATCTGCAACAAACTAACTATGCATAAGTGGAACTCTACGTTCTATTCGCTCCGCGGCTTTAGACATTCTGTTTCACTTGACACACCTCAACATCTTCAGCTGGCAAGAAGCTGCGACTTCAGCTATTCGATATTCGAGAACATCGATTACACCATACCTTAACTTTGGTTTGAAAACGACTTTCATATAAACTTCCCTTCTAAATACATAGATTCGTTCGAGCATAGCACTTGGTAATGTTGGTTTTCAAAGCGTCAATTTTAGCTGGCTTATTCCTGATGACTTGAGACTTTACATATCCCCAGAGAAAATAGTCCAAATGTGTGATATCGCACGATATAGACCGCCAATTTATCGTAGCAAAACGTGAAATTAAGTGCTCACCAGAATGATTGTGATATATTGTTTCACGCGTTATATGGCTCGTAGCGCCGTCTCGTTAAAACAAGAGCTCGCTGAGACCATGTACTTGAATTTCAGGAAGCACACAGTCCGTTAACATGGCGCAATAACGGTTACCGTTGATGGTAACATTCTAATTTGCCTCAATTAAGAAGAAATATGGACCAATTATTCCACCAGCCCATAAACCACACCATACCGTTGTTTTTAATGGATGTAATTGTAGCTCTATGTACTCTCGAGTTGCTTATCCAAATATGGCAATTTTGTTTATTAACGTATCCATTGAGCCAGAAATGGGCTTCATCACTGAAAATATGACGCAAGTCACCTGGCTTCAATTCTGGCACAAGTTGAATTTTGTACGCTTTTAGGCCAAGATCCTCACGTAAAATACCCCAAGTTGTCGAATACGCCAAGCCAAGCTGCTGAGAACGACGAATAATCGATTTGTCATAGTCTTCGTGTGCTCTCTCAACTACAGCTGCTATAGTCTGTTCACTACGTGCTGGATGTAGTGTTACCGGTCGAGTATTATCCACTAATGTAAACTGCGACTCAAATTTGCGAATGGTATTGGCAATAGTGGTTTCAGTAGGTCGATTATCTGCACCGTAAATTCCTCGAATCCACGAAAAATATTTCTCCCAAAACGCTGATTTTCGTAATACAACTGAACAATTTAGAGACGCCCTTGTATTGTGAGTCTTTTTGTAATAACTTGCCAAATAATTTTGAACAAAAATTTCAAAACAGTTTGATAAGAAACATTCGTGATCTGTCAAAAAGGTCTATTGAAAATCAAACCTTACGATGAATCACCCTATACATATGTGTGTTAAATTTGCTTATTGCACTTAGTCTAAGCTAGCACTTTGATTTGACCAGTCGTATGACTATGAAATAAAAACTAATAAAAGTAATGTTGTGTACTTTGTTTTCTGTTGTATCTGTCCAACAATATTTATTTAAGTTTTGAAGAGAACAACTCCCTGAACTAGGCCGGATGTAGGCAGTTTTTCAGGGTTCACTTTGAATTTTTGTTTTGCTAATATTAATATTTCATTTCTACCAATATCATCAATTTTGCACAAACTCGTTAAAGGTTTCGTTTTTGTTTCATTAAATTCATCACTATCGTATCATTATTGGCTAATTGCAATACCATCGCACCACCTAGTGCTTAATGGTCTTGATACAGATCAGAGTATAAATGGGTGGTGGGCAGTAATTTCAAACCTATCTCACTGTGAAAAATGGATTTGTTTGAGGAGTTGATGCCTCAATCAAATTGTAAAACTCTTAATGTGTTGCTGTATGCATTCGCATATTCATTTTTTTTTTTTTCTGTTCATGTCACTTTCCTATCCATGCAGACGGCTAAATTGAAAACGGATATGGATTCCCTCCATAGCAATTAAGGACATTCATTTGGATCACTATTGCTACAATGGTTGTCAGTTTGATTCGATTATAATTGCGAATGCATATGACAGTTGAATGATTCCAAGTCCATAATTGGCATATCATTAAGGGATTTTGGGTGAAATGATGTTTGAATAGTGGTACGCCTGTCTGTCGTAGATGTACAGATACTTTTTCTTTGAGTTTATTTAAGGCGAAGTTTGAAATACTGATATGAAGGTGATGTAGCATAATGTTAAGAGTTGGGGCGGTCGAGATGTAAATTCTTAGTTTGATATTTTTTTTTTTTCATTTTATAATGAGCTGATTTACTATATATAGACGTCAGCTTTTTGAATAAATTTATTGATTTTGAGGGCTGTGATATTTCTTTAGGCAGATTATATCTACCTCAACTGATTTCATGCATCGCTAAAGAGGAAAATAAGGTTAAATGAAAAATATGTAACTGCGTGTCTCGAAAAAATAAGGCATTTACTGTAACATGACGCAATCAACATCAAAAAAAGACAGTTAAGCAATTTGAGATTAACAATGATGGTTTGTATTGTCCGTTCATGCAAAAAGATTATGTTTACAACTTACTCTGTGAGTGCCAAGTTTATTTCATTGTAGTGCTTATTGGTATACATCTAAAGTTCATATAAAAATCGTGGCAATACAACTCAACAACTAGCGCCATGAGGTAAGCGCTTCGACGCACATATTTTGCGGATTCAGCAATAGTAAATGTCCAAAATGTACTGCGCGTTCGTCGTCGATTAAAATTTGAAATCTGGAACGTGCACATCACTATTTTTGAACTCAATCGAGGACAGAATCAATTTGATAATGGGTACAAAAAAGAAAATGAAATAAAAGTTCTATCCAAGCCAGATAAAAATCGTGCAGGATCTTAATGAAAGTGACTATCTTTGAGAGAAACTTATACAAGAAGAATGTTGTCTGAGGGATAATTGACCCTTAAGGTATTGACGAAAAAGTTGGGTAAATCCTTTTCATCTGAACTTATATGTATAACAATCACAAGTCTCTACGCTCACCTTTGTAACAAACAGTCATCTATTCATGTTTAGGTAAAAGTATTTAATTTTTTATATAAATTTCCGCTGTTCAAAGGTTCGTGGTTACCATTATGCTTCTTATTATGATTTTTGGCGTTACGCGCGGGACCTGAGATAGTTTCTCTAGTCGAGCGTACAATGAGCTGAACAAAGTCTGTCAAAACCCAGGAGTTACACAGTCAGTGCTTATTAGGGAGTTTCGTGATATGGTTCCTCTCAAAACAGTACATTAAGCCTTAGCATGACATCTTCGAGCCTCAACAGTGAACAGTATTTCTTGTGTTATTTGTAGAACTTTTTTTTATAATTGAATCTAGTCTATGACCAAAAAGCAATTTTGTTCTGACTTAGTAAACAGATTTTAAAATGATTAATGTCGATGCATTACCAGTAGGGTAGTAATGCGACGCCAATACCAACTGCCAATCTCAGTTCCAAGTCGATGACTGGTGGATTTCTAGTAACTGGATTGAAGATTGGGTAATCAACCTCTTTGGAAGGTCGCTGAGGGCAGCTAACGTTAGAAGGAGGGGGAGTATCTTCACACTAAAGAATTATTATTATTATTTTTTTTTTTTTTTTTGTTACAGGTATCAGTGCACGAATTCTCTAGATGGAATTAATGGTAGCGTCCAAAGTTCCATTCAGGCGGAACTACTAAGTGTAATCCCTACATGAGATATTTCGACATATCCGGATACTAGGTCTGTAAGGATCTCCAATATTGAGCCAGGGTGTTGGAAAAGAGTTGGTGCGTGTTACTGGCTCCGGCCTATTGTTCTAAAGTCAAAACAAAGGAGTAGTCCCTTTGGTTGAGAGTTGTGCCGTCTTCATTAATTCCCCACCATTTCAAAGAAAAAAAAAACAGATATGAGAGAGATACAACTAGCCTCGGATAATAAATCACGATTTGAGAATATGTACTTGGGAATGTACGAACACTGTACAATCAAACTGCTACTTAAAACCTTAAATCTGTCCTTACGCGGTGCAAGGTAGATATTACCGCAATCTTTCCAAGATGGAAAGACAAAATTGCGACATTTATTACAGCTGTCATAAAAAATTGCATGTAATAGGATGCGGATTCGCTGTGGGAAATCGGCTTAGAGAAAAAAGTTATAGACGTCAAGCCGATAAGTGATCGACTGGCTGTGATCTGCATCAAAACCATTTTCCAAAACATAAGCTTACCGACGAGGCTAAAGATCCTATCAAGTAGAACTTTCATGACCTCCTGGAGCATACGTAACCTGTCCCGAGTATTATGTCAAAATTATGCTCGGGGACTTCAATGCTAAAGTCGTAAAAAAAACATGTTTGTCGGGTTAGTTGGTAAGCACAGAATTCACGAAACGACAACTGACGAAATCATTAAAGAGGTAGCCGAAACTAGTGTTTTTGGCAGTTTCCAAAAATAAACGGCTGTCTAAAACTTTTGCTATCTCTGTCGTCAGTTGCTGAATGTATTTTTTTTTTGTTTCTCTTTGCGTATTACTTACTTTAAATGCTTTGTTGGACTGCTGATACATAGTTTTTGCGGAACTGTTACCTGTTTCCTTAAATAAGCGCAAATACGCTAAAGCTTCTCTTCTTGCTAGTTTACATTCCCAGTTGTACCATATTTGTTTTTTCTATAATCTTCTGAGAGGCTGCGCTAGCTTAGCGGTGTCCGAAATAAAAGCGATTGAAAAACTCCGCATCACTTACAGCACTGAACTTCTGGTTTAACATATATTTTATCTAAACGCATAACATTTCTTCCCCTGAATTCTTGGCAATAATTGTGTCTGTGTTGTGGGAAATTGTGGCGGAATATCAGGGCTTACTATAACAATTAAGGGTAGGTGATCAGAGTATTTTACCTCATCGACGCAGAAGTCTGTTTCACACTCAAACCACCACCAGTCAAGGGTAGAGTATGCAGTGTCTTTGTCATATAGTATAGGGTTTTAAAATAGGGACTTGATACCTTTAAACTTAATTCGTGAACGCACTCTTTCACTAATCATCAAACTGTCACTGTCAAATTATGCAGTAAACTCAACATTTTCATCATGGTAAAGTACACTAACGAGCAACGTCTGCAAATTATAAAAACTTTCTAAAGATATTCGGAGTCGGTGACTGCAACTTTAGGAGCGTTAACTCCAATTTTCGGTCGAAATTCTCGCCCTAGTAGACAGACAATAACAAGTTTAGTGCAAAAATTTAAGTCTAAATATTCATTGTGTGATGTTGCTGTGTCAGTGAGACATCGGGTTGGTCGAAGTGTTGAAAATATAGCTGCCGTTCAGACGTCCGTAGCAAACGATCCAAATCAGACAATTCCACGACGTTCTCAAGAATTGGGCATTACTCAGACCACATTATGGCGTATTTTGCGTAAGGATCTTGGTTTACACCAATACAAGATCAAGCTGACTCAAGTTTTAGTTTTAAATGCATTTTATTATCTTAGCCATTAACCCTTAAATACTAACAAAAAATGCTTAACTGCTAGCTTCAAATTACTTAACTATCTTATATTACCTTACTGGCCCCACACAGGCACTCTAAGCTAATCTAAATTCTTATATCTATGTCTTTCGACTTCATTTACATTTTATTTAAAAATTTTTATTTTGTATACTTAGGGCTAAGAAAAAATATTTAACAAAGAACTTAGCCTATGGATGTAATTTTTTATTTTTTATAAAAACTTAATATCTAACTTAAAATAAACCTTAGTCTACCTAACTTACATACACAATACACACACATAGATATTATACACAATTATATACATATATTAGTATATACAAAGGTATAAACTAATATATGTATTGGGTCTATAAATTTCGAGCGGTTTGCTAAGAGATGGCGTAACTTATATTATTCCATTGTTATTCCACTGGAACATGCGTTGGAAAGCTACTGTAATTGTACGTCATTTCAGTATATGTCATTCACTTGAAGCGTAAGCAACAATAATATTTTTTCACTCAAATATGTCGAACTTTGTGCCTGAAGAAGTGTTTTTGCGTGGAGTTCTTCTTCATTACTTTAATATGAAGAAAACTGCTGCCGAAAGTCATCGTATTGCGAAAGGTTGAAGATAAAGAACTGGAAGCATTACTCTATGAAGATTGTTGCCAAACACAAGAAAAGCTCGCAGAATCTTTGGGTGTCACCCAAGCAGCCATTTCAAAACGTTTAAAAGCAGCTGGATATATTCAAAAGCAAGGAAATTGGTTTCCACATGAACTCAAGCCGAGAGACGTCGAAAGGTGGTTTTGCATGTCCGAAATGCTGCTGGAACGCCACAAAAGGAAGTCATTTTTGCATCAGATTGTTACTGGTGATAAAAAATGGATCCATTACGACGACACCAATCGCCCGGAAGATGCGACCAGACACAAGGCAATAATTTTCCATCATGACAACGCTCGGAACCACGTTGCTATTCCGGTTAAGAACTATTTGGAAAACAGTGGATGGAAAGTCTTACCACACCCGCCTTATAGCCCAGACCTTGCCCCTTCTGACTATCATTTGTTCCGGTCGATGCAGAACTAACTCACAGAATATCAAAAATTGGCTTGATTCATTCTTGGCTGCCAAGCCGGCACAGTTCTTTTGGGATGGGATCCACAAATTGCCAGAAAGATGGGAAAAAGTCATAGCTTCAGATGGGAAATACTTTGAATAATACTATTGTAAATGTTTTTCTAAAGTAAACGATCAAATTTTGAAAAAAAAAACCGGACGAATTAAGTTACATACCCAATACATATTTCTTAAATGCTTACCTAAACCTATGTAAGCTGGCCATTACTATTCACAGAGCAAATAGATTGGTCAGCTCATTAGTGAGGCTGGTCCGTAATTGCCGGAACGATGACAACGAAACATGTTCTCCATCATTCAACCACCAGAAATGCTGGTGCTGCCGAACGACTGCCGTGTGCGACGTCTCTGCCGTAGTTGAGTCGCCTGTCCCCAGCTGTCCGAGCGACATGGAAGATCAACGAGACCGCTGCTCTATCCTGGATCAACCCTATCTGATCTAGGTAGAGGAATACTTCCGGTGGAACGAAGCCGTCAGAGCGCACACTCTCGTGGTAACGGTAATTGGGATAGTAAGCCCCAGATATCAGGTTATTGGTCGAGGCCATCGCTCTTGCAATGTGCCTTCGAGTCAGTTTAAATACGAAGTTGTCCACTCCGACTCTGGTGTTCTGTACAAGCGAAGGCAAGCCTTAAGGCCAGCCCTCTCAAACACCCGAATCTTTTCCATTAAGCTTGCTCGCACATTGAACCACACGGGACACCCAAATACCAGCATGGGCCTGATAAGGGGCATGTAGCAGATTACCTTTACCCTCGCATTGGAGTTGGCTGCTATAAAACAGTCTCTTTGTAAGCTCTGGTCAGAACAGCATATACATTTTCGTCAAAATATTGCACAGAAACTGATCTAGCCAGATCCCAAGGTATCTGACTACGTTTCGACAGGCAAGAGGCTGTCCGTGTTGTCCAATGATCGAGAACTTTCGCCAATTTCTTCTGGTATCACTAAAAGCTTCAGACAACGGCGAGAATTGTTTACGACTTCTGAAAGTTGATTTTCAACTTCCAGTCATCGCAAAATCGTCTTATCGAAATCACGCTGCAAGAGTGTATTAATGACCTCGATTTTTGGACCTATTCTGTAGGCCTATGCATACGCATAAGTATGGGGAAGTGAACCAATCAAGTCGCTTGTATAAAAGTTGAATAGGATCGGCGAATTGACCGCGCCTTGCTGCAGACCATTTTTAATTTGAAATATACCGACAGAGGTCAAATCACCATTTTTCATGATGAGCTGTCTGTTTGTTAGCATATTATAAAGAATGTACAAGAGTGGTTTACTGATCCCAAGCCTAGTCAGCTAATAGAAAAGACCCTCTAACCATACGGTGTTAAAGACCTTCTCCAAGTCAACAAGTCAGGTACATTGGTTTTTGCCTTTATTCCATTGGATATCGGACAGCAGTTTAGACGTGGCATGTGAGATATCATATCCCGCCTTAAAACCGAATTGATTATCCGTCAAGTTGACTCAAGAATTGAAGCCGATGGACCATTTGAAGCGACGTACGTTCTCTGATTGTGTTCTGGGGAAGATGCGCCAAGATGGTGAATTTCATCGCAAAATCATTTTCAGTGACGAAGCTCATTTTTGGCTCAATGGGCTCGTCAAAAAGCAAAATATGCGTTATTGGTCGGGTGAAAACCCACATGTGCCTTATGAATTACCACTTCATCCACAAAAAAAAAAACTGTTCGGTGCGGTTTGCATGCCGGCGGCGTTATTGGGCCATATTTTTTCGTCGACGATAACTATCGTCACGTTACTGTGAATGGTCAGTGTTATCGCGCCATGACCACCGATAATTTTTGGCCCGAATTGGAAGATATGGACTTGGACGACATGTGGTTTCAACAGGATGGTGCCACAAGCCACACAGCACATGCTACAATCGATTTATTGAAGTGTAAGTATAGTGAGCGTGTTATCTCAAGAAATGGGCCAATCGATTGGCCACCTCGTTCGTGCGATTTAACGCCTTGAGTATTTTCTGTGGGGCTACGTTAAGTCATTGGCTTATGCCAACACGCCGACGACATTAGAAGAGCTCAGAGATAACAATGAACGCGAAATAGCGGCCTTTTCGGCCGAAATGCGTGGCCGAGTTGTTGAAAATTGGGTCCAACGATTCGACCGCTGCAAACGTGCCCGCGGTGGTCATATGAACGAAGTCGAGTTCCATTCATAAATGTTTTAATTGTACTTCAAGCCAATAATAAAGTTTTTGAAATATCTCAAATGGTTTGCCTTTTATTTAAAAAAAAATTGTCAAGTCGTTATTAGAAAACCCTATATGTATGTCATGTGGCCTTTCGAGTCACTTTTGAAAGGTCCGTTTATTGCTGTTTAACGAATAGATTCTCACATTTCAACCAGTTTATTGCCGTTACTATAAATTTTTTTACCTTCTGAGCATCTGATTTGATTTATTGATTTTGGTAAAAGTTCCGGTTCCTCTTCTAGAATCTGCGTATTTCCGGCTCTCCCGTTAACATCTCCAATTGGCATTATGTTTTTTTTTTTTCCTGAGTTCAGTAGGTAGTTATACTGTCTGCCATCTGTTGCAACTGATATACTCGTATACCGGGATTATGTACATTCTAGTTTTCTAGTCCAGTATGGCCTTTAATCTGATTCTTAATACGATACAAGCATCCGCCGCTAGCTCTGCTCCGAGTAGATGTTCGTGTAGCTGGAATCCACTTTAGTGAATAGTTGCCCAAATAGGGTTCAAATAGCTCCTTGTCTTCGATGAATATTTCAAAAAGGAGGAATATGTCAAACTGATTTATATATTCAAAAAATGTTGGAAAATCAATTTGTTTTTTAGACCTGATATATTATAGGCAATAATAGTAAATGTAAAACTACAATTGGCTGAGATAATACTTAAACTAGAATTAAAATTATACTTTTGTAGGCTGACAGTCTGGCCACCAGTTGTCTGAACGCTTTGTGCAGTTTGAGAGTCACCGCTGTTGTTGCACATTTTACTTGACACTCACATTTGTCATATGTCAACTGACATAGAAGAGGATTACCCCACATCAAATGAAGGTTCTCTCTCGGCAGTTAGATAATGCTCCTAAATCATCGAAGGCTCCGCCGCACACTGGTAAAAATGCATAAGTTAGATGGACTTGACTAATTACCTTAAGAAAATAGCAATTTTTTCTTTTTTCACATGATGGCAAATATATTTGTAAGTTAATATAGAATATGTTGATGATTTTGTTTGTTAAAAAACCTTTTAAAGTATTGTGTGTACCACCTTGATCAAAAATAACCACAGTGTTATAGGAATAACCACCGTGTGGCGATCCCATCATCCCGATTTGAGTTCTGTTAAGTCGTACATCTGTTGTTGACATTCCCTCTAAGTCTTAGCTTCATAGCTTGACATTTGCAAAAGTTACGTAGACAAGAGTACATCTTTCTCTGTAGGTGTTGGCGATCTTTTACAATTTAAGAAATGGATTTAAATTTGCACAACGAACTTGTATTAAATTTTGCGAAAAAACCCATTTAATGGTACGTGAAAGTTGGAAATGTTTTAAAAGTATTTCAGCAACGATTATCAAAAGAAAACGGTTGTTTACCAGTGGCACGAGCGGCTCAAAAGTGGTCGTGAGTCAATCGAAGATGATGAATGCAGTGGCAGACCACCGACATCGAAAACCGACGAAAACATTGATGAAGTAAAAGAAATGTTGGTCCATAGCCGCAAATTAACCATCAAAGAGATAGCGGAGTACTTGAACATTGCCTATGGATCCGTCCAAGACATTTAGGTTTTCGTCGTGTAGCAGCAAAGTTGGTGCCAAAAGACCTCAATTTCTTGAAAAAAAGACCGTGTTGACGTCACAAAAAAGATGATTTGCAAGGCTGAATCCGATCTCACATTCATCAAAAGGGTCATTACTGGAGACGAGATGTGGGTACTCAAGTAAATGGCGTTCATCAAATGAGCCGAAAGCAAAAAAACCACGTCGTTTTCATGGATTACAAAGGTGTAGTGCATCATGAATTTTTGCCGGAACGCCAGAAAGTAAACAAAGAATATAAATTGTACATTATGAGACGTTTAGGTGAAGCAATTCGCCGAAAGAGACCAGAATTATGGGCAGACAATTTGTGGATTTTGCATCATGATAACGCACCGTCGCATAGTGCCATCATTATTCGTAATTTTTTTAACGAAAAAAACAACAAATTCCATCCAACAGCCATCGAATTCACCTGATTTGGCTCTCTATGACTTCTTTCTGTTAAGTCGAGTTAAAAAGCCACTACGGGGAACGCGTTTCAGCAGCCGAGAGGAAGTATTGGAAAAATCACCTAATCGAATAAACTTGTTTTAATTTTCAGAATATATCGTGAGGTTTGCTTTTCAATAGGCTTTTTTTGACAGATCACGCGTAACTCTTATCAAACTGCTTTGTCGTTTTTGTTCAGTATCGCTTGGCAAGTCATCATGGAAAGGCTCACACTACAACAGCGTCTCCAAATTGTTCAGCTGTATTACGAAAATCAGCGTTTCATGAGAAATGTTTTTCGTGCCATTCGAGGAGCTTACAGTGCGTATAATCGACCTACTGAAACCATTATTGCCAATATCATTCCCAAATTTGAGTCCCAGTTTACATAATCGGATGATACTCGACCGGTGAGAGCGCATCCAGCACGTAGTGAAGAGACTATAGGAGCTGAAGCTGAGAGGGTACGCGAAGACTGTGACGAATCGATTCGTCGTCGTTCTCAGGAGGTTGGCTCGGCGTATTCGACAACTTTGCGTATTTTACGTAGGGATACCTTAAAGCGTACAAAATTCAACTTATGCATAGCCGTTAGCCTTATCGCGAATAAAACAAACACAATCCTTCAAAAAGAAATAATTTACGGTCTTTATTTGGTTGCTTGATAGGCATCTGTATTCTACAGTGTTTGACTTACGGCAGACTCTTTTCCTAGTGTGGCCACTTTATATCTCTTACATTCTTATCAGTTTCTCTCCTATGGCTTGCTACATATGCAGGAATTAAAGCCAGGTGACTTGAATTTGCGTCAGATTTTCAGTGAATAGGCTCTGGAAAATCTCAATGAAAATCCGATGTTTTATCTTGAAATTTTGTTCAATGATGAAGCCCATTTCTGGCTCAACTGCCGTGTTTGGGCTGATCTATTAAAAACAACGGTATGGTGTGGTTTATGAGCTGGTGGAATCATTGGTCCATATTTCATTAAAAATGAGGCAAATCAGAATGTAACCGTGAATGGTAATCGTTATCGCGCCATGTTTACGGTTCATGTGCTTCTTAAAATTAAAATACATGTTTCCGGTGACGGCCATACAGCGCCAGCGCGTGAAACAATGGAATTGTTGAGAAAACATTTTGGTGAGCACTTAATTTCACGTTTTGCTACGATAAATTGGACTATTTTTTCTGGGGATATGTAAAGTTTTAGGCCTTTAGGAATAATCCAGCTTCGATTGAGGCTTTGGGTGCCAACATTACTCGTGCTATCCGCGAGATACCAGTCGCTATACTCGATCGAGTCGACCCAAATTGGACCTTCCAATTAGTCTACTTCACATGTAGTCTTGGCCAATATTTACATAAAATCGATTTTGGGTAGTAAATGCCATGAATTGTTTTTTTAACCAGTAATAAAAATTTTGAGTTTAAATTCAAGTTTATGTGTTGTATTTACCATTATAAATCAAACCATTAAATGAACCACCATTCAGTTATACCTAAAACAGCTAATTAAAATTTAAACTTATCAACTCAAACTCATACAAACAGTTTGATTCTTCTGTAAGTAAAGCAATAGTGGAATTGCGAGGATCTACCTGTAAAGTATTACACTAAGTTCCAAAACAGCTGATCTGTATTGACAGACATCGACGTACGCAGAAATGTATTTTTTTTAGCATGCGTATATAAGCTACGTCAACCTTGAATTCCTGAGTCATAACTACAAACAAAACAAAAAATACAAACTTCGACGATGCTCAACAAGGCTTCGAAGTGAAAAATCTGACGTTAATTTACCAAGTCAAATGTTTGTACGTGTTATGCTCTTACAAAAATGTAACAGGGCGCCTAAAAAATTCAAACTTGCAATCCGCTATTCATCGGTTGTTACATGCATTCAGCCATTGCCCATTCTAAGCTACGTACTATCCCTTTCTGTTTATTCCATTTCCCAGTAAATGAGGACATCATCCTTATTGAGAGCAAAACTGAACAAAGTATCTGCATCCGAAAAAAAAAAAAAAAATGTCGAAGCCAAAATAATTCAAAGACAAATAAAAAAGTGGATTAGGACAACTTCTTAAAATTCCGCAACTCGTTCATTTCATATCAGAAATTGCAATTGAACCCAGAATAAAAGGAAAAGAAAGAAAAGTTGAAATGCAATCAAAATTATCGACTACGCATTACCCATGAGCCGTCAAGAAGACGTAACCACATACTGATGTTACATCAATTCGTTTTCAGTTATTTACTTTTTTTTTCCTACGGGATATTGGACATACTACCTCATTACATACTACTCCAGAACACCAGTATCGTACAGAATATGGAGAGATTTCCTGCCAACAGGAGCGTAAGTAACACCACGCTGGTGATGAATTGACTCCATTGACAATAACAACTTACGCAAATGGAACAACAAGAACCCCAACTATTGCAATGCTGATGACAATAATCATTGTTATGCCGAACATCAGCTGCCATAATAATTGTGGTATGTTAAACCTCTAAGAAGATTCCACCATAATCTCTTATGAACACGACATTGGTATCTAGTCTCACATAGTGCTGAAGCAATAAATTTGACACTCGCACCTGTACGACTGCCAAACCTTTGAGGCTAGCCTTATTGTATGTATTTTATGATATCGCAGGTCTCCTTACCCCATGCCGTAAGTTTCTATTGCACCTGACTTCTACTACCACTTAAGGATGGTGAACCGAGCAGAAATATACAGGAAAGCAATTACCTGAAATTATACAATAGTAAATTGGAATCATGTTGCGATCGTATTCCATGCGGCCGCAACATGCGTTTCTGGAGTGAAACTTGAAGACTGTGCTTAAGGTAGTGTGTAATATTGTAGTAGCAAAAGAGTAAATGCATTTTTGGTTTCAGTGAATACGAGTATACCGATGCTGCACAGAGTAGATACACGAAAAATTCAGTGTCATCACAATTGCTGAGAATACTCGCATAGCTCCTGGCTGTTTTGTACTCGTTAATCTCAGCCCACCACACTTGTAGGTGTCAAGCATTACCATTTGATTTCTTTGCCTGTTGTCATCTTCCGACTTAGAAATGTGTGTGCAGCGAAATACTTGCTGTTATACAGGGTGACTGATGAATGCTGCTACATCAAGAAACTCAAATAGCTTTATTGTTTTTCAACTCGTATAATTTATTAAATTTCAGTTCATCACAAAGATAATTAATTTTAATGGTTTTTAAAAATTATTGATTTTAAATGGCCTCCACGCTGACACAAGTACGACATCATCCGGTTGCCGCCGGAATTGCCTCAGTTATTGTTTGAATGGATTGCTTTAATTGATGGATGAATGCTGTAGAACCTGGTGTCAACCTGGCAATACCCAGTATTGTCAATTGTGTTTACTTTATATTTCTTCAGATTCCATCTGGACTCGACTTACCTAACTTATAAGCGCAAGTGCTGACCAAAAGACAGAAGAACAGCACTATTATCGCGACAGTGGATGGGGAATTCATATGGAATTTACCGTGAAATTAAATACTGGATCAAACCAAATAAGACTTTATCCAGACTACCCGATATATTTGGAGCTCAGGCTAGTAAGGATTTCAAAGACTAAGTTAGGGTTTTGAAAAAGGGATGGCTGAGCCGGTTGAGCCCTTAATGGACCAATATTAGTGCACACATCCCCGAACGCGTTACTGGCTTCGGTATATCAGATAATGAAACTGGCCTTCCAGGTTGGGCTTTGTACCGCCGAGATAGCTGCTTGGTCATGTAGAAAATAAACTAAGTCAACGAAGCAACTTCCTCGGATGCGGACGGATCTACTGCTAAAAACTCCCACAAACGAAATAAGAAAACGATCTTCGGAAAGTTAAGTGTTAACACGCCACGTGCAATCGAACAAGTAGCGGAGGCTTTGAACAGCTGCAAAGCAGGTATTTTAGACATGCTCAACTGGAAAATCGAGCGCCACGTAATAATCCGTACTAAAGCTAAATTTTCCATCAGCAACATTATATACGGACACTGCTCACGGGGGAGAAAGAACATAACACCAAATATGACTTCTACGAGCTCCTAGACAAGACCTATGAACCCCCAGCTATGAAAAGAAAATGAGAGGACATCTTTTGTATACTGTCGGAAGGTATAAGCTTCCCGACTACACCTCCGATAACGTGGCAAGTACGCGGTTTCCACATCTCGATATTTACAACAGGACGAAGAAATCCTGATCAACTAGATTGAACATATTGCTACCGATGCAAGGTATTCCTCTAGTATTATGAAGCTATGGGTCCGTTTTGAGGAGTCATTATCCACTCGGACCGTTACCTTGTTGGATCCAAGGTATAGTTGCGGATATGACGAACATCGCAAAGGCAAACTATACTGTGAGGAATATTGACGTCGGACGATTACAATCGCGGGAGATCGCCAAATCATTTTTCTGATCGAGTATCCCCGGTAGCAAGGTTGCAAGAAAGCCTCTGGTATGCTTAAGGGCACCACAACGAAACCCCTGGTTTGATGAAGAGTGCCGCTAAGCATATGTAGCCAAGCAAGATGCATATAGTGAGGCGCTGCAAAGAAGCACTAGAGCTGCTCATGAGCTCTACGAGCAGAAGAGGAGAGACCAACATTAGCATTAGAAAACCCGGGGGCGAAGAAATAGAGATGCTACTCCAGGAATGATATTTGAAAAGGTATTAAAAGCTAAAAAAAACATGCCAAAGAAACAATCTCCGAACCGAAGCCTGTAGAGACAAAAAAAGTGAACATAGTAGTAGAGTCGCAGTCGATATTGAAGATTTGTAAAGTTAATTTTTTTTTGAGGGAAATGACGAACTGAATACTGCTGTCAGGCAGACTAAATCTCTCAACCTGGACGATGTAGACCAACTATTCCGTTTATCCGACCTGTATGAAGTTAATTCCAACAAAGCTGGAGCATACAGCAACTCATCCATAAAATTTAGTCATACAAAAGTATGCCCAAAGAATGGAACCTCAGCATTTTTTGTCCGATCCTCAACAAAGGAAACCCTCTGAACTTCACTTACTACTGAGAGATCAGTCTTCTAAATATCGCATATTAACAATCTGATTGGCCAGGAAAGTCAACCCTCAGCTAAATATTCACACTACTGCAAATTTTTTGGAAAAAAACCGTAAACTCCAAATAGACACACACCACCTTTTAATCGATTTTAAAGCCGCGCATGATAGCAGCTATAGCGACGAGCTTTACAGAGCAATGTCTAGTTTTGGCATTCCTGCCAATCTTGTTCCTTTGCGCAGGATGACAATGGATAATGTACGCTGTTCCATTAAGGTCAATAAAGAATCCACCAAGACCTTTAATGTCATAAAACGATTTAGACAAGGCGGTCCGCTATCATGCGATTTCCTTAACATCATTCTTGAAGAATATTGCAACACAAGAGACACAATCTTTCAAATATCCGTACAATTACACGAATACGCCAATGATATTAACATAATCGGAAGAAAGAAAGTGACGAAAATCGGTTTAACAGTCAACGAGGAAAAAATCAAGTATATGCTGCCAACCATAAAGGACTTTCAACACAGACGTCTCGGTCAGAATGTCACCTTCAATAGATATAACTTTGAAGTAGTTAAGAACCTTGTCTACTAGGCTCCGCTATTAATTCAGGCAACGACACCGCTAAGAAGGCAATTGACTAGCAAAGCCTTCTCTCAAACAACAAAAGTGAGCCTATATAAGACTTTAATAATCCCAGTCCTGCTCTAAGGCGTAGAGGCATGGACTTTCTCTTTGATGGCAAGTTCATGTAGTGAGGACGAACACCAATGCTCCGGTCCGACAAGTTTTCGAATTATGTTAAATAAGTAAGGTTTGCTTAGATCCAATTCAATTTGTGTGTTTCATTTTGTAAACTTCCTGCAGTGCAGTCAAGTCAGGAGATCTTGGGGTCTTGGAGTTCCTGGAAATCAGTTTGTTTGGGAATTTTCATTGTAATTCCATCATAACAGGCCAGGCTATATGTGAAGTTGAACCAACTTGTTAAAACCATTTCTGTTTCCTTCACCATCTTTAAATAACGGTCGCTTGATGAAACTGCGCACCAGACTATGATTCAAGCTATATGTAGTTCTGTCTCATGGAATATCTCTGGGTTAGAGTCACTCCATAATCGACAATTTTGCTTGTTCAAAGAAAGTGGCCCTTGTCAGACATAAAAATTAAGTTTAACTTCTCATTTTGCACCATTTGAATGATCTTCTGACGAATCGGCAAGTCAGGTGGGATCAATTCTCTTGTAGTTTGAACTTTGTTCAAAACTTTGAACAGATAATTTCCGGATCGAAACTCTTGGATTTGAAGGATTTCAACGTATTGAACAACTTTTTCCCATTTTTCTGGCAGAGCTCGATTATCGTTACGGTAAAAGTATTTATATTTTGAGGGTATCCACGAATCAAGCCATTTTTTTATGGCTTCATATGAGCGGAACTACTGATCAGCCAGACCATGTTCTATCGAGTGGAACAAATAATAATCGAACAGCGCAATATCTGGGGAATATGGCGGGTAGGATAGGACTTCCCATTTGAGCGTTACCAGGTATGTCTTATCGTGTTTTGGCAATGTGAGGCCGAGCGATGGCATGCTGTAGATCACTTCTTCGTGTCTTTGCTCGTATTGTGAAATTGAAGTCAATATTGTTCATCAGTGATGGTTTCGTTGGATTACAATAGCTCATAATAAATAACTTCAACCAGGTCCCACCAAATATACAGAATAACTTTTTCAGCGTGAATATTCGGCCCAACTGACGACGTCGAAGAATGACCGGTCCGTTCCCATGACTTTCTTCTCTTTGGTTGCATTTTTCATCACGTCCCTGGGCTTCAAATCATAAGGAACCAAATTTACTTTTTTTTTAGAATGATACCCAGAGCATGCAATCGCTAGGAAATGGCTTGGCAGGTAACTCTTAATGCTTAAGCAAGCTCTTCTTGCATTGGCACGGATCCTCATCGAGATATGCTTCCAAATCAACTTGTTCGAAGGATATTGACCTTCCATCACGCGGACAGCCGTCAACATTGAAACCGCCGTTCTTGTAACGACGAAGTCAATCACGGCACGCTGTTTAACTTAGAACAGCATCTCCGTAAAATTTTTGGAGCCCTCGATGCGCTTCAATCCCCGTTTTCTTTGAATGAAAGTAGAAAATTAACACTTACCGCAAATGACAATAATTTGGCACAAAACCAGACATTTTCACACAACCAAAAGTATATGACGCCAAAAAAATGTGTCAAAACGTACTAAAATATGTACTATAGGGTTTTCTAATAACGACTTGACAGAGCAAATCATTTGAGATATTTCAGAAATTTATTATTGGCTTGAAGTACAATCAAAACTCGATACTCTTCAATAAATCGATTGTAGCGTGTGCTGTGTGGCTTGTGGCACCATCCTGTTGAAACCAAATGTCGTCTAAGTCCATATCTTCCAATTCCGGCCAAAAATAATCGGTGATCATGGCGCGATAACGCTGACCATTCACAGTAACGTGACGATCGCTATCGTCGACGAAAAAATATGGCCCAAGAACGCCGCCACATGAAGCACATGTGGGTTTTCACCCGATCAATAACGCATATTTTGCTTATTGACGAACCCATTGAGCCAAAAATTAGCCTCGTCACTGAAGATGATTTTGCGATGAAATTCATCATCTTGGCGCATCTTCTCGAAAACCCACTCGGAGAACGTACGTCGCTTCAAATGGTCCATCGGCTTCAATTCTTGGGTCAGCTTAATCTTGTTTGGGTGTATACCAAGATCCTTACGCAAAATACGCCATAATGTGGTCTGACCGATGCCCAATTCTTGAGAACGCCGTGGAATTGACTGATTTGGATCGTTTTCTACGGACTTGTGAACGGCAGCGATATTTTCGACATTTCGACTAACCCGTTGTCTCACTAATACGGCAATAAAACACAACAAATATGTAGACTCAAAATTTTGCACTAAACTTGTTATTGCCTGTCTACTAGGGCGAGAATTACGACCGAAACTTGGAGTTAACGCTCTTAAAGTTGCAGTCACCGACTCCGAATATCTGTAGAAAATTCTTGTAATTTGTAGACGTTGCCCGTTAGTGTGCTTTATTATGATGAAAATGTTGAGTTTACTGAATAAACTGACAGTGACAGTATGATGATTAGTGGAAGAGTGCGTTCACAAATTAAATTCAAAGTTGTCAAGTCCCTATTGGAAAACCCTATATAACACATGAGCTGAAAAGTCCGTGACGTTTTATAGCAAAACACAAAATCTATTTATTTATTTATTTTAATTATCAATATAGTTGCCTTCGAGGACGATGCACTGATTGAAACAATTTTTCAATCTTTCGATACCAGTTTTGTAGTACGATTTCGGTTTAGCCTCAAAATAGGCCTCTGTTTAGGCGATTACTTCTTCATCGGTCTTAAATCTCTTTCCGGCGAGCATTTTTTTGAGGTCTGTGAACAGGAAATAGTCGTTAGGGGCCAAATCTGGAGAATACGGTGGGTGGGGAAGCAATTCGTAGCCGAATTCATTCAATTTTTCCATCGTTTTCATCGACTTGTGACACGGTTCATTATTTTGATGAACCAGCACTTTCTTTTTCTTCTAATGCGGCCGTTTTTCTGCGAATTCGTCCTTCAAATGCTCCAATAACGCAATAGTCGATGAAAATTATTCCATGTGAATCCCAAAATACGGATGCCATAACCTTGCCAGCCGACTGTTGGGTTTTTGGTCGTTTTGGACGAGGTTCGTCGCCTGCTCGCCACTCAGTTGATTGTCGACTTGACTCTGGGGTGAAGTGATGGATCCAAGTTTCATCCATTGTCACATACCGACGCAAAAATTCAGATTTATTGTGGTTGAACAGCTTTAAACACTCCTCTGAATCATCAACACGTTGTTGTTTTTGGTCGACTGTGAGCAAACGCGACATCCACTTTGAACAGAGCTTTCGCATGTGCAAATATTCGTGTATGATGTATCCAACACGCTCTTTTGATATCTTCAGAGCCTCAGCTATCTAGATCAACTTCACTTTACGGTCATTCGTAATCATTTTGTGGACTTTTTTGATGTTTTCATCTGAAACAGCTTCTTTTGGACGTCCACTGCGTGCATCATCTTCGGTGCTTGTATGACCACTTTTAAATTTTTCAATCCACTTGCGAATGGTTCGTTCGGCTGCTGCAGAGTCCGGGTAACACTAATCAAGCCATTTTTTCGCATCGGCTGTATTTGCAGCAATGATAACTCAACACACGAAATTGCTTTGAATCCATTTTGTTTTTTACAAAAACAAAAGTTGCTTCACTCACAACGCTATATCTCGAGAACTAACCGTCCGACAGCTGTCAAATTTATACACGTATCTTTTGAAGGTTGGTACTAACTGAAAATGGATTTAATTCAGGTGGTACCCCCTATTTTCAGCCCATCTATTATTAATCTTGGTTTATAGCGTTTTGGATATGTCAAAATCGACTAGCAATTAATACTTGAGCCATCTATTGAGAACTTAGTTGCGCGGATATTGCAGTCCTACCTCGAGCTTTAAACTTACTATGGGAAATTTGTCTGTCAAATTAAAAACTTGCATTAAAAGAATGTTATGTTCGTTTGGTTATCTAATTGTGAAAGGTTATATCAAGATAGTAAACAGTGGTTGGTAAAAAATTCGGTATTGGAGATGTATGATCCAAAGAAAATGTAAGTTAAGTATTAATTTAAAAATGTGATCAGATGTCCAATTCGACATCGGTATCGACCGATGTTTCAAAAAATACGCCATACCAATCAAGACAAAGAAGGTATTGTTCAAATTGCTCCACATTTAGATTTTTAAAGACTCTGAATGTATAAACCGATGGTTTGTTACTGATGTCTGGAATAAAAATGGCAAAAATGAGGTCATGTCTAGAAAAAACAGGGGCAGAAACTTGGGTAAAGAACGCTTAGTGACAGTCACTGGTGATAAAAATGTCCAAGAGTGAGCTGTTGGAACTAGTAAAGTGCATTGGAATTGTCGAACTTACGACACCAAGGCCAAACACTTTAATGGATTCAATAAAAGGTGACAATTTCATATATTTGAGAATATGTCAATTAAAATCACCAAACACAATAGTTCGTAAGTATAATGACGAATAATTTTTTAATAAGTCGAAGAGGGATGACAGGTCAATATTATTAACTATAAACGACACCAAACAGGCTTTTTTTCAATTTCTATTTAATAATACTGAATTTCCCTCTCAGCGCGAAAGATCTTACTATATAACCACACATGGAGTATGGCTCGTCACTTAGCCTCGGATCAAACCACGTCTCAGATACCCACACAATATCAATGCCGGAACCAACAAACAGGTATCTAAATTCGTCAATTTTCCCCGATAAACTTTGTGCATTACTACAATATAATGTGTTGTGATAATTTTTATTTCTTTGGTCCCAAAATGGAGGTATTTAGAAAATTGCTGATATTATCACGGAAACACAGCAATGTTTGTTAGTGGTTAGAAAAGTTGATGCTCGAGAAGCTTGCGAGGGGTTTGCAAGAAGCTCGCAATTGTACTAGGTGAGGTGAAAAGTAACCTCCTTAGAAATGAAAAAAATTTTTTTTAAAATGTTTTTTAATTTTATTCGATATAGTCCCCTTTTAGGTTGATACACTTATTCTTGATCCCGTCCCAAAAGTAATTTTCCGGAAGGTCTGCAAAATACTCCTCCGTGGTGTCGAAGATTTCCTCGCCTAAGCTGAATTTTTTATTGATGACCCATCTTTTGAGGTTTGGGAAAAGATAATAGTCCGAGGGAGCCAAACCGGGCGAATACGGTGGATGCGACAGCAATTGGAGCCGTAAGTCTTTGATTTTAAAAGTGGTTGTGATGCTCTTGTGCGCCAGTGCAATGTCTTGCAAAAACAAATTTTTTTTCGCTTCGTGTGAGGCCGTTTTGCCGCGATTTCGGCCTTCAATCGCTCCAATAATGCACAGTTATACTTGCTGTTGATGGTTTTTCCTTTTTCGAGGTAGTCCGCGAAGAGTATTTTTGAGGAAATATAGGCCAATGATTCCACCAACTCTTAAACCACACCATGCCGTTGTTTTTAATGAATGTAATGGTAGCTCTTGGTACTCTTTGGGTTGCTCGTCAGCCTAAATACAGCAATTTTGTTTATTAACGTATCCATTGAGCCAGAATGGTCTAAGATGTGGTCTAAGCGGTCGAGTATCATCCACCCATGTAAACTGGGACATGATGATATTGGCAATAGTGGTTTCAGTAGGTCGATTATGCTCACCGTAAGTTCCTCGAATCGCACGAAAAACATTTCTCTCAAAACGCTGATTTTAGTAATACAGCCGAACAATTTAGAGATGCTGTTTTACTATAGTGTGAGTCTTTTTGTGGTTATTTTGCCAAACGATATTGAACAAAGATGATAAAGCAGTTTGATAGATGTCACGCGTGATCTGTCAAAAAAGCGTATTGAAAATCAAACCTCACAATGAATCAACCCTTATATGTTCTATTTACGGGTGTTTTCTAGCAAAAACACGATCGTGTAGACGACATTTTCTACATATCCTTTTAGTCAAACCTTTCACAGAGATCTATTATTTAAAGTGCCTTGAATTTTTTGACTTTTTTAACTTTTCCTACTTTCCAGCATCATCATTCCTAATGCTTCTTCCATGACTTTTGTGTAATGGGCGATTTTTTAAGTGTTTGGGTTTAATTTTTCAAAAAAAAAAAAACACAGGAAGTTTATAAATCAATGAATGCCATTTACTTTTTAAAGATTATTTCATGTAAATGTTGACCTATATTTTAATTGTTTTCATTAATTATCTCGCTCCAAAGCCTCCAAATGAGACTGGTTTATAGGCATAGACGAGTGATTTAACGTCCAAAACGTGGGATAAATTTCTGGACGAAGTCATTTCCCATTTGGTTCATCGATTCGCGTATTGTGTGGCATGTAGCGCTGTCTTGCTGGAACCACATATCGACCAGGTTTAGCTCGTGCATTTTGGGCAAAAAAAAAGTTCAAAAGTAGCGGGCGCCATTGCTGGTAACGTTTGTGTCATGATCATCTATCAAAAAAAATACGGGCCAATGACTTTGCCGGGCAATAAACCTCAGCAAGCAGTATATTTTCGCGGGTGCATTGGCAGCTCTTGTATTACCTGAGGGTTCTCATCGGACCAAATATAACAGTTTTGTTTATTAACATACCCATTCAACCAGAAATGGACTTTGCCGATATAAACAATTTTTTGATAAAAAACGAATCTCTCTTCAGCTTTTCTAAGACCCACTCACCAAAAATTCGACACTGTGGCCGGTCGTTTTGTTCCAGTTCTTGCACTGTATTTTGTTAGGTTTTAGACCAAAATCTTCAAGTAACACAATCCCAATGGTAGACGGTGATGACGGTCTTCATTTTCCTTTGTACGCACTCTACGCATACGGGTAGGTGGCTTGATGTCCAATAGCGTGAAAGTGGTGCGAAATTTAGTCACTATGGCTTGAATTGCTTGCTCAGTTGGCCGATCATGACCACCGTAAAATGGTCAAAGTGCGCGAAAAACATTTTTTACAGAGCACGACTTTTGACAATAATGAAAGTCAATAATTTGTAAGCGTTGTTTGAGTGTAAGTCTTTCCATCATAAAATGGCAATGTCAACTGAGCATTATTGACTTTGACGTACCTTTGTCATGAATGTCAAAAATCGAACACTGAAAAACCAAGCAGCGAAAAAAGCACCCTTTATAAGCTTTAACATATTTTAGTACGCACTTGAGTCCAACAAATTCGATTCATGTGACGTATTTTTATTATTCACATAATTACATCGATATTAATACCATGTAACCTTTTTTGCTTATTTATTCAGGGCAATTAGGTAGGTCGCATGTGGATTGGATTGTCGGCTACAGTTATTACTTGCTTTACTACGAATATTGTCCCTAAAATCGGGACAAATTTACAAATAATATTTCGTTTGGCCGTTACGTCCTCGTTTACCCTGATAATGAATAAAGTTACGTCGAGTGTATCTAAATCAACATCGAGAAAGCTTATTGATGAGCTAAGTAGAACTTTGTGTGCGATATTGGTCATAATGTTTGCGAGTTATATGCATTGGGTTAATCTCTGTCACCAGTCTGCTTTCAGTCTTATCGCACTAAAGTCTTTGTTGTTTTTTAGGCGTAAAGTAAATTTTATATAATTAGCACTCGCTCAAGGGATTATTATAACCTTAAAATGTTAGTACATAGCGCGGGAGAAGAAATGAATGTCAAACCAATACTACAATTGGGTGGCAATATACAATATATTGGGATGTATCGTAATGTATCTATATATTGGGATGTATCGCACTATCTAGAGCCGAAATTAAAACTAAAATATAATTTAAATAAAGAGTACAGGTGATTCAAGTGCATGCTGTGAAAATCTGTCGTTTTTGCAGGATGACGTATCAGCTTTCAGACTGAATGTTCACTTCATTTCTAAGAAATTTTCAGGACTAATTGCCAAAATTGCTAAAATGTCTCATTAGTCCTACTATATATCTCGCATATCTGCTTTGCACTCTTTTGCGGTTTTTATCCTTGTTCTTTGTATTACTCAATAGCACGTACGTATATAACACTTATGTCTTTGACGATAACCCAGAATGGGTATCGAACAAACTTGGTCCTTAGTGCCCTTCTCAAATGATAAAATTTACTTTGAAATTAAGAAAAAAGTCGTAAAGAACTCCATTGAGAAGTGGTCTTTCCGCTTCTTTTTCGTGTTCAATTTCCACTAGTACAAGTATCTTATAAGTGCAATAAACGAGTTCCCCTTATGCTGAGCTTCAACTTCATAAATCTTATACGTACGTAATTAGTGCGAATAGTAAAAATATTAATGGTGTTCTCCTCGTTTGCTAATAAAGATTTTTACTTAGCCACTTGGAGGCATCCCTATCTATATGTTGCGTTTTCGTCAAGGAGTTGAGTTTTGCTCATGTGTCGACTTCCGTGTGACAGTGCTATGGTGGTTGTGGTATTAATGTTGGTGTTCTCCCATTGAATAGTAACTTTTATGGTCCCGGTAGTAAAACTACCAGGATCACGTTCAAGTGTCACTTTTGCTTCGGATTGTTTTCACATTCCAGCTCTGCCATGTTGGCCCAGTAAGAGGATTGCTTTTAACATTTCTTTTTTTTTTTTCTTATCATCCAGCATTCGGGACATCTCAAAAACAAAATGGATAATGACAAGGACCTCCGTTTAGTCCCGGAAAACTTTTCACTTATTATTATTTTTATTTTCATTTTTTTTATTGTAGAAAGATGATTGTACCATAGACATGGTGTTGGATTCGTCATCATCCCTGTGAAGTCGTCGCCGTTGCCATTATCACTATCATCAGCATCGCCATCATCAGCTGGTTCCCAGAGGCGGATGTTAACGATGAATAAGGGCTCATCGTTAAGGAGTAGATTTTTCAACACTCTATGTATGAAGGAGTTCATCTTGAAGTAGCCCACCCCAACGAACTACAAGTGGTGATAAGCATCATTTTGTGCATCAAATAGAAACATTCTTTATATATTCAGCTTCTTTCAATTGGGATTCTATGAATTCAGAGGATGTAAAAAGGCTGACGAAAAACGCTAGAAAAAGAATTTCGTTAGTCTTTTTTACATTAAAAAAAAAAAAAAGTAAATCAATGAAGGAAAAGTCCTTGAGTAGACACTGTGAGTAGAAAGGAAATTCTTGGTTTTTGAAAGCGGGAAGGATAAGAAGTGGAATGGGACCTACAAAAAGAGCAGTGTTCAAAGAAGAATGAGAAAACGAAGTAAATAAAGCAGTTGGAAAGCGAAAAAAAGGATGGCAGAGGTATTGAATGGTAAATAAGTTGTAAACGAAGGCAAGGGGATTCTTTATCTTTCCAGCAAGATTCGGCCTTTTTGAGTTAAAAGTTAACAAATCGAAGTGGACGTGTAAAGGTAAAGGTAAGTTAAAGGATTTTGTTTCTTTATTTCCATTTTTTTTTTAATCTTTTGTGGAATTTACAGGATTTACGCGTGAATTGGCAGAACAAATAAAAAATATTAAAAGGATGAATCTTAAGGATCCTAAGCAACTTCCTAGATATAACACGTTAGTATTCTAAAAGGGTTTTTTTTTTCTGTTTCAAAGTTTTCACAAATATGTAGACGCAGTAGGTAGTCTTTTAGTTGATAAAGGCAAACAGGAAGTGTATATGATATGTACCGATAGGACTATTAAACTATGATAAGTCTGACCAATTCCAGAGCAAGCAATATTAAATTATTTACATCGACAGAGCCCTGCTTGAGCAGAGGATTGTGGGTGAGATTTGCTGATCCTCGATGCAAAAATTAATATTTCCCAACTAAAATAACCACAACTAAAGGTAATAGACATGAAAATTATTCAGCGAATTATTTGCTAAAATTTTGCAGAAGTGCTATCTCGGTCGGTTCAAAAATTAAACTAAATTCTGTTAATAATCGTCAGCTAATCAGTATCAGAACATCTCCATTCTGAAATCCTATACAAGTTTCGAACAGTTTTTATAGGATATTTTCAAAATTGTTGGGAACATCACAAGTTTCTGAATGTAAATCGACGCACTGGACTTATGTTAATTTTGATGGGATCATAACGATGAATTATTATGCGCCCTTAGTACGTGTCACTTAACGTGTTGCAAATAAACTTCAGGTGTTCACAAAAAGCCCTGAACAGAACCATGTAAGTCAGTGTTGTAATACTCGTATATGAAACTGATTTTCTTTTCTTCTTTATGCCTGATGTTCGTCCATGTTTGAAGGCCTTTGAAGTCCGTGACGTCTATTTTCTCTAGGTTTTCAATAAAGTATTTCCCCAAAAATTTTCTTTGACTATGCGATATAGCCTAGCATACATACAGTGGGTGTGTTATGTCCCCAACTGCTTGCAGATCACCGCGGTACAATTTGAGTCTCTTTGCGTGTTTCCGCAGGAGACAGTGTCCTATCAGGATTCTTATTGCTGTCCCAAGTTTATCAATGTTTAATTTAAATAGCTTTTTAGATCTTTTGCCGTCAAAAAGCAGCCAGAGGGCCTTGAATAACCAATGTCCTTCAAGACTTGAATATCCTAGGTTGATACTCTCCTTGATTTTTTCCTCGATAGTGCCCCTCACTCTGCAGAGGGATGTTTCGATGTTGGCAACCATACTATTTTCGAGTAGCCCCCCTTTTCTTGCAAGCTTGTTCATTTCCTTTAATACCGCAGTGTCCTGGCACTCGGCACAGTCTTACCCGTTTCTGACTGCATAGTGCCTTGAGCACTGTGCGACAGCCCCTGAGTGTATCAGGGTTGATGTTGGTTAATTCCGTTGCCTTAAGTGTGGCCTGGCTATCGATGTAGATAGCGATATCTCTTTCGGATACCGATCTCATCTTCATTAGCTTAGTCGCCCTGAGGACAGCCAGAACCTCACTGCTTACAGCCGGTAGTCTTAAGACACTCTTAGCTCTGGATCTTCTGAGAATATACCAGAAACTGTTTCTTCGTCTGTTTTCGAGCCGTCTGTGAAAATTGCAATTTTATTTGACCTGATTATTGGATTTTTTTTGCCAGTCCTCCTTCTGGAAGACTTCATACGAGATGTCGAACTAACGAAGGAATTACATCAGTAAGAATTTAATTGCGTGACAGTAGCTCCGCTGGGACCGTCCCATGTCCGAAACTACTGCTCTTTAAGTAACTCAGATTACTGAGTCGTATTGCACTGTTTCTAGCAAGTTTTTTGATCTGCGAATCAAGCAGTGAGGAAAATGTGAAGTGGTTTCAAAACTTGATTTCAAAATTTAAGGTTTAATCAATAGTAGCAAAGAGTAATACGATGAACAAATTCAACGCACACACAATAAATAAATAATAATAAATCGAACTGACAATACAGCCGGCTAAGGACATTACTCATTATGAAGTTAAGTTTGAAACCAAGTCATTCTCTGATGATGAGCAAGATGGTGTAGTTTTTCAATTTTAGTTGTAACCGTTTCCATGCACTTCCTCTGTAGAAAAAAAATAGGGCAGATTAGAGTATCATTTTTAGAAATTTATTTTGTGTTATTTGAAGTCCATGCAGATGAATTTTTGCACGCATACCCCAGACAGGAGATCCATAGAATATACGAGGGGTGCTCAGAAAATAACGAGAATTTTTAACTTTCGCGGGTTTGGAGAGTCAGATGGTCAGAATTTTTTTTTATTATGTACGTGCCCCTGAAGTGTGATAAAATTTTCAACTGTATTCATTGTTTACTTTGTGCGTGGCAACCGCTAAGGTTAGATGTGTAAAAAATGGAATCAAGTGTTCTGAGTCTGCTTTAAATAAAAAAATGTTTACAAGTGGTACAAGCTCTTCCCTGATGGCCGTAAAGATGCCAATGACGCATCTCACTTGGGACACCCCAGCACATCAACAAAAGATGATAACGTTGAAGCTGTGAAGAAAATTGTGGAATTACCATAAGAGAAGTTGCTGAAGATGTTGAAATATCGGTCGGTGCGTGTCATACATTTTTTTGGATGTTTTGGGCACGAGACGTGTGTCAGCGAAGTTTGTTCCAAAATGCTCAGGAGCTCTTGAATGACGTCAATGATGATCCTGACTTGCTCAAAAGGGTCACTACTGGTGACGAATTACTGGTTCTGTTCCCAAAACTAAAGAGACCTATAAAAGAAGATTTGCAACGATTGAGGAAATAAAAACGGTATAGCTGGATGGGCTCTAGTCTATCTCAAAGATGGAGTTTAAGAATTGTTTCGAGGATTATAAGAAGCACTGGCTCAAGTGCATATTTTGAGGGCGATTAAAAGTCCTGTTATTTTTTGAACACACCTCGTGAAAGCCTGGACAATAGCTTTAAAAATTAATAACTTGTTCGTATCGTTCAACTTTAACATGAATTCCTGCATATAAATGGGTAGAACACCCTTATTGTGACATTAACTTTTTTGAATTACTTCTTGAACATTAAGTGTTTATCCAAGTATATGCCAAGATACTTTGCATTCTTGATCACCGTAAATAAGGAGGTTGTTGCTTATTTTTTTACGAGTATAAAAGGTAAATTGAGTCTTAGAAGCATTAATGTTAATTAACATACTTCCTACGCTATACTTCTTCAGCGTTTAAGCCAGGGCGCAGATTAGTTTTAACGTTAAAACCAATTGAATCTGAATGATAAGTACAAGTACGTTATCAAATAGGGCAACGTTACAGTTTATCAATTTGGGGAAATCAGAGGTATATACACCCTGCCTGACTCGAACAGCAATCAACTTCAGATTGCTATAATTTCCAAACCGTTCATGACAGTGAGTTCAAATTTTGACACATGACAGATAATTTTATTGTTTATAAGCTTTTTAAGCGATTTGAGTCTCAGTTGTGTTGAAAATTTTTCAAACGTGATAGTGTGATTGCTTTATATTTGGCTGGAAAACCACAAGTAGCTATCGTTAGAGCCCTCCAGCACCTCAACGTGAATAAATCATTTGTGTCTCGAACCATAGCTCATTTCCGTGATACTGGCAGTGTTGCAAAATGCCATGGAGTCATAAAAAAACAGCAACATCGACAGAAGTGGTTCGGAAAGTGAAGGCTCGAATTGAGCGAAATCCGCGTCGAAGTGGAAGAAAAATGCCACGTGAGCTCAACATATCGTTGGAATGGATGCAACGCAAACTGAAAAATGAGCTCAGACTCAAGCTATTGAAGTTCCAAAAAGCACACGATCTTACACCGCAACAGAAAAAAGTTAGCGTCGAAAGAGCGAAGGAGTTGCTACGCTTCCACGAAAGTGGTGAGTTGACGAATTTAGTTTTTTCCAATAAGTCGCTATTTGTTATAGAGCAATATGTCAATAAACAAAATGACCGAGTTTACTTGTCAGAGAGGTCCTTCGAAAATTTACACCTTCGGACCGGAAAGCAGGCAGCACCGACGGTGATGGCTTGGGCCGCCATAACCGCCGATGGTCGCTCTCTGCTCGTACTTTTGGACCGTGGCTTCAAAATTTATGCGATCATATACCGTGAAACTGTCTTAAAAATAGTATTGAAGCTTTGGTCAAGCAATCATTTCGGTCGGAGACCGTGGACATTTCAAAAAGACTCGGCACCATCTCACAAAGCGCGCGTCAACCAAGTTTTACACTTCATTTCTTCGACATAATGGAATGCAAATTCTCCGGATGCAAATCCGTTGGATTGCTCTGTCTATGATATTTTGAAGGCGAAGGTTGGTACTAAAAAATACCAAAGTTTGGACCACCTCAAACAAGCACTTCGCCGGGAATGGGCAAAAATACTTGCGTGCCACTTGCGTGCAGCGTGCGATGCTTTCTTCGGCCGTCTCAAGGCCATTATTCGCGCCAAAGGTGGACATATTGAAAACAGCTGATACAATTTGAAAATTGATGTATTTTCCAACATTTTTTGCTTTGGCACAATAAAATTTATCAAAAAATAAAAAAGATTATAGCATTTTAAAAAGTTGCAGTTCGAGTTAGGCGGGATGTGCATATTTTAAAGAGGACTGAAGACAATTGAAGATAATAGCTTAATTAACACATTTTGACTTTAGCGCAGACGGAAGCGGATTCGTTCATTCGGTGTTAAGCGAAAATCACTTACCAGAGTTTCAGAGGATCCAACCGTAAGTCCACCATAGAACTTGCGTGCGTATTTGCAATAGTTCAACATTCTTAAAGGTACTGCTGTCTTGGTCAGATGGAATTCTGAAGATGGTTTTCCGGGAACATTATACACATGATCAGCAAATGGGTGGATGAAGAAGCTTCAATTTGTTCACCAGGCAGCATTGTTTGTGTACTACGGTCATTGTTGTCACATTAGTATCCGAATAATTAACAGAGCCGTGCAGAATAATATCATATTTATCCGTCTTTCCCTAACTGATTAAATACAACTGTCAAATACGTATTTGGACCAGGTAAACAGCTGGCCGGAAAATCGCAAATGGGCAAAGGTTGTACGCGCTTTAGGAAGCAGATGGTTTCCAAACTTTCCGGAGTAAGACGAGAAGAGTCTATGAGCCACGAAAACAAGATTTTCGGTTTTGTCAGTACCGGTATTTATATTACCCCGTCGACCGAACTAAATTTTCCGAAAACCCCACGCTCTACAAAAATACCACGTAAATTCGAATGCTCTTCGTTTGGAATCACCAATATTTAATAAACAACACTTCCCTTATACATGATAATGGTTGATGGGATATAGGTCAAATGAGGTAGTAAATATTGCGATAATAGGTTTTTCGGGCAATGTATACATTACAGGCGCATGTTTTATAACATTAACTTCAGACCGAAATATCTAGTAATTATAGGAAGGAATAAAGGTGTCCCTATTTATCCCAGTAAATTAAAATAAAAAGGAAGAAATGTAAACAACACAGGAGTATACCATATAACACAAACGTCATACAAAAGGTGTCATACAAAAAAACCTTAAGTCATCTCCACTTACCCCAACTACTCCTACTTAACTTAAAGATTGGAAAATATACATGTAGAAGTGAAGAGCCGACGACCGATCGACCCAGATAAGTTCTAACCGTTTTGTTTCGCAAACTTTAAATTCCTAAGTGTCCTTGCTAAAGGGTTCAGTCACTCATATTTAATTTCTGTTTATTTGATCTCTGTTTTGGTTTAGAGCTCAGTGTGTTAGTGTGTTTACTGATGGTGGCGATAAAGCTATGGACATTGTTTAGAGTGTTTAACTCCCTAAACATCTGGAACTGATCATAGGATACCAAACGAGGCGAAAGCGGTAGTGGGGATCGAGGAAGACATAAGCTGGTTCCACGAGTTAACAACAGAGGAGTTAAGAAGAGAGTCTTGTTTTTGTCACGTGACAAAGAGAGATCGATTAAAAAGGAACAATTGTGAGGGATTAGTAAGGGATCTCTAACCTTTCTTGCATATATTAAGGGTAACTCTGGGCTTAGAAACTGATCGCTCTGTAAGAAAACGCGGATTTTAATCTATCAATCGAGATAGTATGTTTTATATCATTCATCAATGTACTGAATGTTTTACCGCTTTTATCGAGTACTTCGCAAGCGTTTGTTGAAACTTCCTTTGCTCTTCTCGTTCCTAATAAAAACGTGACTGTATAATTCTAACCCTTTTGAAACCAAAATGATTTTTTGTAATCGGATTAGCTTTCAATCGGTTCAAAATCGTGCTATGGCTTGACTCATTTCTTTTGCTGATGTAGATGTTAAACAAGCATCCAACAGTTTTAGTTCAATTAGCTCTGCAAGTTTATACCATACAATATTTGCGCGGATGTTGTATTACAGTCGTCTGCTATCGTGGAGCGAATACCTTGTAAAATCCCAAAGAAAGGTAGAGAACCTGTTTATTTTGTCTTCCGGGACCAAAAGGCTTCTTTGAGCTGTCTGTGAAATCTCTCTACCGAGCTTAAATTGAGTATTCCTATCCATTGTAATGGTTTGTAGGATGCCTTAAAACCCAATTTAGAACGAACGCAGAGACCATTTTTTAAGCACTTATGTTTTTGAAAGGTATTGGCTCAGGCCACAAAGTGAAACGATCTTTGAATGTCAAAAAGTATGTGTAGCTCTGAGAAGGTGAAAGAGGTCCTATTAAATACATATGAATGTATGAAAATCCACTTTCTGGGAGTAGAAAGTTTCTGTGCTTTACAAAATCAAAGTAATATTTGATTTTTGACATGGAACACAAACCTGCGACCATCTGTCAATGTACTTGTTTATCTCTGGCCAAAAATATCGTATCGTATCTTATGAAGAATTTTAAAAATCGTGCGTTTGTAAAATATCAATCAATTTTAGAGAAAACTTTACAATCGTGAAGGTAAGAAGTGAAATCCTGAATGATTAATTCTTTTTATTGTAGAACAATGTGCAGCGGAGAAACTGCAGGCGAGTATGAAGCACGACAAATGCCTATCCAAGCCATTTGCTTATATTCTTGTTTTGCTATTGTTAATTTAAGAAGATTGAGTCTTCGAGCGTGTACTAAAGTTAGGAGACCGTTTATTGATATTCAGTGTACGATGTTATGCCTGACTGGTGAAGTGAAATCTGGCGAAGCTTTTAGTTCCAAAAACTCATCCAAAATTCTCTCATAATCACTTGATATGGAAACAATTTGGAAGTGAGAATATATGTAAGTTGATGTTGACAAGCAGTTGACTTTGAAATTGGCGCAAAAAATCGGCACAAATGATTGGGTGTTCTAAGTCTACAACGCCAAATTTAAAATCGAAATCCACTGTGATGCTTTTAAGCCCGTTTGTTCGGATCTTCCCACAGCTTGCGATAAGTAGGATGAAATCATTAGATTGGTTAAAATGGTGTTAGAGTTTTCTCGGATCTATGGAAATCTCTGCTCCGGTATATATAGGGTTTTTCAATAGGGACTTGACAACTTTGAATTTAATTTGTGAACGCACTCTTTCACTAATCATCAATCTGTCACTGTCAATTTATGCAGCAAGCTTAACATTTTCAACATGGTAAAGTACACTAACGAGCAGCGTCTGCAAATTATAAAAATTTTTTACAGATATTCGTAATCGGTGACTGCAACTTTAAGAGCGTTAACTTCAATTTTCGGTCGTAATTCTCGCCCTAGTTGACAAGTAATAACAAGCTTAGTGCAAAAATTTGTGTCTACATATTCGTTGTGTGATGTTGCCGTGTCAGTGAGATAACGGGTTTTTCGAAGTGCCGAAAATATCGCTGCCGTTCAGACGTCCGTAGCAAACGATCCAAATCTTTCAATTCCAAGGCGTTCTCAAGAATTGGACATCGCTCAGATCACATTATGGCGTATTTTGCGTAAGGATCTTGGTTTACACCCATACAAGATCAAGCTGATTCAAGAATTGAAGCCAATGGACCAATTGAAGCGACGTACGTTCTCCGATTGGGTTCTGGAGAAGATGCGCCAAGATAATGAATTTCATCACAAAATCATCTTCAGTGAAGAAGCTCATTTTTGGCTCAATGGGTTCGTCAATAAGCAAAATATGGGTTATTGGTCGGGCGAAAACCCACATGTGCTTCATGAATCACCACTTCATCCACAAAAAATAACTGTTTGGTGCGGTTTGCAAGCCGGCGGCGTTATTAATGGTTAATGGTCAGCCTTATCGCGCCATGATCACCGATTATTTTTGGTCCAAATTGGAAGATATGGACTTGGACGACATGTGGTTTCAACAGGATGGTGCTACAAGCCACATAGCATACGCTACAATCGATTTATTGAAGAGTAAGTATGGTGAGCGTGTTATCTCAAGACATGGGCCAGTCGATTGGCCGTCTCGTTCGTGCGATTTAACGCCGCTTGACTATTTTCTGTAGGGCTACGTTAAGTCATTGGTTTATGCCAGCACGCTGACGACGTTGGAAGAGCTCAGAGCCAACATTGAATGTGAAATAGCGGCTGTTTAGGCCGAAATGTGTGGCCGAGTCGTTGAAAATTGGGTCCAACGAATCGACCGCTGCAAACGTGCCCGCGGTGGCCATATGAACGAAGTCCAGTTCCACTCATAAATGTTTTGATTGTACTTTAAGCCAATAATAAAGTTTTCGAAATATTGTATCTCAAATGGTTTGCCTTTTATTTAAAAAAAAAAGTTGTCAATCGTTATTAGAAAACCCTATATTAGAAAATTAAGTTTTGACGTCTTTGCACTCGATGCCACGTTCGAGGTTGAATTAATTAGTTTTTTGTTAGGACATTTGATGGCCTTAGACCCGTGTTTTTTATGAAACCGACAAATGTCACTGTCAGCGAGATCTTCGTCTTGATCTGCCATGTAAAAATGTTCTTAATTTCCGGTTAACGTTTGAATCTCGCGACTTCTACTACTCGAGACGTTCCATGCGACGTATGAAAGTATTAAGGATATCTTGGCTGGGATTTAATCTGTAATTTACTTGAGAAATTTGAGATTTACTAGGGGACTCGTATAATCTATAGGCAAGATTGAAAACCACTTCCCGATGATCAAGTTCTCAACTGCCATGAGGTAAGCGTGTATAGAAGGTGGTAGTTTGTTTTGCTAAAGCTTCTTAACCCACTTACTACCATTGTACCTGCTTGGGTATAGAAAATTTAACAACTTTATGATTTTACCGTTGCTCTCTTTTAAATTTTGAATTTTCTTTGTTTGTTGATATGTTATCAATAAGTAGGCGTGCAGTTTACTGTAAAAAATATAAAGCGATTTTTTTTTTTACTACTCCGTCTCAAATGCGATTTCGTTTTTCTCAATTTTTCGGAAATTGGCCTCTATTTTGCAATGCAAAAATAATTTGTTTTATCAATTTTCTATTCATTTCATTGGAAAATATATTTTTTCATATATTTTGATGCTAGGTAAGCACGCGTAAAGTTAGGTGTACCCGTTTGGGTACAATGGGAAAATCTGACATTTTTTTTTAGAATGGATTTCAAAGCAAACTCGTCATCATTATTTTATGGAAGGAGATTCGATAAATTTCCAGATGCAACTAATGCAATCGAAGAAGATGATCATAACGCATTTATACCATCAGATGCAGATTACAATACAGAAGGGGAGCATATAGAAACGAAAAATTTAGATAGCGACCACATACCCAGGTAACGTTGAAATTTTCATAAGGGATGAAGATTTCGAAAGCGAGAATGAAGTTCCTATATCAGTTATCAGAGCCTCAAAAACTGACCAATCTCAAACCCAACCACACTGGTCCAAAAGAGATGCTAATACGATTATGACGATGAACTGTTCTGATAACTGCAAAATAAATAAAATGAATATGAAATGTGATTTAGACAATAAGTCTTCGGTCGAAATATTTGAAATGCTATTTGATAATGAGGTAAAAGAATTGATCTTGAATAAAACTAGACTTTATGCATCTCAACATAACCATCATAGCCCCAATTTCCAAAAAGAAGATTTGGAAATTTTCATAGGAATTACGTTTAGTAGTGGTTACAATTCAATGGCCAGGGAGTCCATGTATTGAAAATCGGATGAGGATACAAGAACCGCATTGGTAGTAAACAACATGCCGCGAAATCGTTTTTATGAGATAAAAAAATATATTCATTTCGCAAATAACAATCAACTAGATGCTCAAGACAAAATGGCAAAGCTCAGACCTCTTATGAATCTTTTGTGCCAAAAATATCAACAATGGGCTGAATGCCGAAAAAGTATCCATTGATGAAGCCATGATAAAGTATTTTGGCCACTATTCTTCAAAACAGTTTAAAAGAGAAAAACCTGTTCTGGTAGTTTAATACATATTGTGGTGCAAAAAATGTGAACGCTGATTTGTACAAAAGCCACTAGGATTTCGAGTTGTGCTTGAGCTTCTAGAAAAAGTTCAACTTCCATCTGACCACAAAATTTATTTTGACAACAGGGCTGCGGAGCAACTGGAACAGTATCACTTGAACGCTTGGAAGCTTTATAAAGTCGCAGCGGATTCCGAAGATGATTTGCTATCGTTTCAAAGAGATATCGCTCGATATTATCTTAGAAGATATACAGTTCAACAACCTTCTACATCAAAACGATCCATATGTGCAAGCGTTGCTTTGACTGAAAGTCACCATTTTCCTAAGAGAATTGCAAAGCCTCTTAGATGGAAAGTATGTCACATGAGAGTCAGATGGGTTTGTGAGTTCTGCAACATAGTTCTGTGTGTCGAAAAAAAATGCTTTAAAAAATTACCAATCATATGTTTCCATTGTACATGTTTGGGTACAGCTTGAAAACAGTAGTTCCTTTATTTAAAAAAAAAAAATACAAAAAATATTTTTGTATTCTCTTAACACTATTCAATAAAGTTATGTTACCAAAAATTTGAAATTTTACTTTTAAATGTTTTTGGGAATAAATGGGTTAACGGGAGAAATATTAATGAGGTTACTTACGTTCGAGAGGATTTTCATATAGAAGGTCTTTGGTACCCTAATCTGATTTTATTCAAAAATGACGTTCTTCACTATACTATATCTTGTGTGGGACTAGATTCCATAGTCTGGTTATTTAAAAACCCGACTAAGTAATCATATTTTGTATGTAATAAAACTTGAGTCTAAACTGTGTCTTAACTTCCAAAAGTCATAAATCCGGTCGATTTTTCTAGAAGGGTGTTTGTTGGATATTAATGTTTGTGATAGTTCTGTATTAACTCATGCTGATGTCGCTGGATTAATTTTAACCATCATATGCTCGTTGACTTTGCTTATGGATGCTTTGTCAGGACCTGGGTTTTTTAATACCTATGTGGAAACCATGGTCTCGCCAGACCATTTTTAACTTTGAGCTGATTTTAAAAGTACAAAGAATTAAACTACAGCCCTGAGGTTCCGGATTAGCACCAATGGAATATTTTTTAGTGTTTTGGTGAAAATAAAATGAAATAATAGTAAGCAAAAGTGTGGAATAAGGGTACACCATGGTCTAGCCAGACCCCATACATTTTGTATGGAATTTCTTTTTTTTTTTTTAGTAGGCTATGGCCGCGGAAGAAATGAGGTGATCCCAACTGTTTCTTACCATACTTGTAATATTCTACAGTGGATCAGTTTGTGTCGAGCTTGTCGTGTTTTTGGTGTGTTTCTCTTTTATTTTATTTGGTATTTTATAGACTGAAATTTAGATGAAGAAGGGCGTTTTCATAATAAAATCGACATGGTATTCGACACCAGAAGACAAGGTAGTCTCCGCGATTCTATCAACGACTAGCATAACCTATTGCTAATAATTTAGCTCTATTTAGTCTATGCAGACTACATACCAGACGAAGGTGAAGAAGAATTGATTAAAGAAGCATATGACGAAGATGATGATGAAGACGATGGAAATTAAGAGCGGTTGAAGTTGGTAATTCAACAAAGAAGATGTAATGAACCAATTGTTATTTTAGAACATAGTAAAAATATCGAAGAAGAATTGACTGTACCTCCATTAGTTGAAGATGGAGCAATTGCTGCAGGCCCAAGTACTGAAGATGAGGCTGGTGGTGATGCTGTACTTTCTTGTTTACGAGAACTAGAAACTCAGCTTCATCGGAAATGATGGTACTTGATGAAAAAAAAAGAGTCATCCGATCAACGTATTCGTGCGCATGACATCGATCGTAAGTCAAATCAGGTCTTCAAAAAGCTAATCACGTAAGAAATGGCTACAATTATTATGAAAGAGACTAACTGAAAAGTAACAGAAGTTGTAAACAACTACAACGCAAGAAATCCAACAAAATCACGAAAAACTTGAACACTGAAACTGAAACTGAATATGTATTTATGTATACATCTTGGTGTTTTGACTGCTTCTGGACAAACTTTTAACATATTACTGAGCTTTGGAGAACAAAAAATTTACCGATTTCACTTCAAAGATTTATGGACATTTCACGATTCATTCACTTTGTTGGAAACTCGTGAAATACGGCTGCAAATAAATAAAGCTGGTGCTATAAGTGATATTTGGTTGACACTAAATGAAAACCTTCAAGGTTCGTATAGGCAACATGGTTGCCTACATGATGGTCAACATGGAGAAAAAATACTGATGAATCTAACATCAAGATATGTGAATAGTCGCTGTACCATAGTTCCTAATAATTTTTCACAAGTTTCACATAAACAAGTGTTGCTTATGTTGGTACATTAAGAAAAAACAAAAGGTATGTTCCACCTGAATCCAAACCAAAACCATCACGTGCAATATATTCGACTGAATTTGGTTTTTACAACAACAATTTTGCTTTGTGTTCGTATGTGCTAAAAGAAAACAGAGCCGTTTTTTTATTAGAAACAGTGCATTGCGACAAACATGTTTCTGGTGAGGTATCTAAACCAGAAAGTATTTTATTTTACAACAAAAATAAATCTGGAGTTGATACTATGGATCAGGTGTTAACTCGTTACACCACCAAAGGACGAACAAAAAGATGGCCAAAGGCTTTATTTTTTAGAACATCGTTGACATTGCCACGTTAGCAAGCTACATCACTTGCAATGAAAACGAGTATTTGAGAGTCACTGATTCTCGTAAAAATGACATAATCAGACTCAGTGATTACAGCTTAAAGTTGGTTAAGTTAAAGCCTTTTTTGAAAAGCCAATTGAGGTAAGTTTATCATTTCATTGTGCCTACACAAGGGTTAAAGAAATTATTTATTTTTCTGACGGATCAGCTGTGCAGTACAAGAGCAAAACGTTTTTTTTTTTTTATTAAGGTTTGGAGTGAATGCTGAATGGGACTTCCTTGTCACCTCTCATGATAAGAGCATGCGATGGACTTGGTAGAATAGTAAAAAGATTGGCTACAAAGAGAACACATTACAATTCCTTTAAAGTTATATATTTTAATTGGCCAACTGAAAATATAAGAAATATATTGGACACACAGGAATATAATGAGGAAAAACTATTGACGGAAACGAGATTTTTTAATTTAAGAATTGTACATATTAAGTCACATAAAATATCTCCGCAGTTTTTTGTCGCTAGATGGTGTTAGTGTCTAATTATCTGGAAACGCTAATCAAACGAACACGTGTTTGAAAGATGATATGTTAGCTCTGTAATTCACTGTTCGTATTAAAAGTTATACTGATTTGAATATGAGTGAAATATCTAAAGAAATACACTATGTGATGCTTTTTTACTATAAAAAACGAAAAAAAAAAAAACGCTACAAAAATTGCAACTGATGGAGCAAGACTGGTGCAAAAGCTGTCTGGAGATAGCGGAGGCACTAAACATCAACCGTATGACAGTTTGAAATCATCTCAAACGAGCAGGTTACTCAAGGAAGATCAATGTTTGGGTGACAAATGAATTAACGCAAATAAATTTAACTGACCGAATAACCATCAGTGAAACGCTGCTGAAACGTAACGAAATGGAACAATTTTTTAAGCGATTCATTACAGGCGATGAAAAATGGATTAAATACGAGGATATCCAAAGCAAGCGATCATGGTCAAAGGCCGGGGACCGACCACAAACGACTTCAAAGCCTGAATTAACGGCAAATAAGTTTAAGTTGAGTTTTTAGTGGGGTTGAAAGGGAATTGTCTATTATGAGGTGCTAGAATGTGGCGAAACGGTCAATTCGATCTTCTTCTGTGAATAACCCGACCGTTTGAATGAAGCTATTAAGAAAGAGCGACTTGAATTGGCCAACAGAATGGGGGTTGTCTTCAATCATGACAATGCTAGGCCACCGTATAGCCCGGACCTTGCCCCCTCTGATTACCATTTGTTTCGGTCTTTGCAAAACTCTCTTGATGGTAAAAAATTGGTCGACCGAAGAGCCCGATGAAAATCACTTGGCCTAGTTTTTCGCTGATAAACCACATAAGTTATACACCGATGTAATTACGAAGCTACCCGAAAAATGGCAAAAGATAATAGATAATAATGACTAATATGTAAATGATTGAAATTGATTTTGAATAAAGAAATTTTTTTTGAAAAATGTACAAAAAAACTGCGGAGACTTTTTATACGCTTATATATGCAGCTACTTACCTGCTGAAGATGTCGAGGGGTGTCAAGTGAAACAGAATCTTTAAAGCCGCGGAGAGAGTAGAATGTAGAACTCCGCTTATGCATAGACATGCTGCTCTTTGAACTCTGCTTAATTTTTTTGTCTTTAGCTAAAGTTTTTTTTTCATTAACATTAACTTCCCTTAACTTTTTTCGATTCAGTTAACTCCAGGTTCCTTGGATCGGTAGTCTTAACTTAACAACGTATATCGACCGACTGAAACTTGTAAACTACGGTCAACAAGTTGTCGATATACCATTTATTCATTCGATTTAATCTGGTACCATTGATAGAAGTAAGGATTATTTCGGCTCATTTCTATGCCATATTTTCCATTCAATCTGCGCCGAATAAATGTAGGAGCTTTAGATACTATGAAACATTTGGGATATTCAGCCTCTCTTTGACTACTAACTCTACAAACTATCTCTCAAGAATGTCCTTTACTCCGCTTTAGTCCTCGTCCAATTGCTCTTACCACTAAGTTTTATTTATGGTTTGAAGACAATTAGGCAAGTTTAAGCTTTAGGTGACGCTTCAAACCTGGATAGATCTGACTTATTGAAATACTGGCCTACGATTTTGTATTCAAACAATTCCTGTTTGTATGATGTTGAAGAAAAACAACGGTGATCTCATTGGGGGTTCTTTACTATCATTCTACTCAGACGGACGTCTTCTCGTCTCTATAAACATCACACCGACACGGACCTACCAGATTTTTTTATAAAAGGTTCTCAAGCGACCAAATAGTACAATATAGTAGTTAAAGTCTTTAAGGTAGTGTAGGGTGGCTTAGACGGATGGGGCAGCCAATGCTGAGATTTCTTTCAGTGGACTTAATTTTAGGTTGTCGTCTCGTTTAATAGTCTGTAGAAGTACATCTTCCACATTCTCACCACCGAAAGTGTACATATAACGTTCCTATCCTTAACTTAGCGTGTTTCGGTTTGGTATTTGTGCCTTGATTAAGTCCTTTTCCCCTTTTGGGTAGAACTTCTGAACATCATTTCGGCAAAAACATCTCCCTTTCGCTTCTATACTTCTTTTTGTTTTAGAAGCAGACATTTTTCTGGTTTCCTTGGTGCATATAATCCGTGAGGAATTGCAGTTCTTCTTTGCCGCCTAAAATCAACATCGAATTTCTTCAAAATAATTCATCGGTTTTCTTTGGACCGAGATATTCACATTCGCACTTTTGTTAGAACAACGTTCTTTTGTGGATTTTGAGATATGGAAACGTGTGCTAGCTATTATGACAAGACACTCCGTCGCGTTACCGATAAGCCTGACTCCATTTTTGGACTGCCAATAGTAAGTTATCTTATATTCAAGGCTATTTGTTGCTGCACAATGTACGTGATCTTAAGTGGTCGGCAGTTAGAACCATTCTTTAGAGGATAGTACCAATAGCTAGCTATATCGATTTTATCACTGCAGTCAGATCGCTTAAAGCGTTACCATTTTTATTTAGACAACCTTGCTCGATGCCAAACTATATCGAAGTGGTTCAAATGAGGTAATTCCTGGATTTTAGTGACTCAGTGACTCCCCTTATATATTCTTAATCTGAGCCTCGGAAAGGCTGTGATGGAGTAGCTTAGTTAGTTTTTATGTCTAAAGTTTAGTGTATTTTAGGTAAACCTTGAAAAATCTCTCCTCAAATCAAAACTCGAATGACGAGCAATCTATTGGAGACGTCAGCCTTTAAATAGATTTATCAGCATCTAGACTACGTGTGAACAGTGGATATTCATTGACTGGAAATGGATTTCACGTGTCTACTCAGCGAGCCGGGTGTTTTCATTACTCTTGAATAAGATTTTAACATAGCGTATGGTTTATTTTCTGCTTTACACGTGAATCCACGACAACTCTGCATGATGATACACGGTTCGCTTTATAGAACTTGTTAGTAGAGCTTGTAAATGTTGCAGAATGGTTCCAGCGTTTTTTCTCGATTCCAATCATTTTTTCGTTATGCAATTGGAGTATTCATCGAGTTCAGAATATAGGTATACAGCTCAAAAATCTATATACTGTTTGCAGTCTGCTTGGTTTACAATAAGTTTCTTTTGTTAAACCTGCCGTCTGTGTTATAAGTCGAAGCAAAGCATTTTTTATTTTTGATGCACAAAAGGCCTTGTCGCAATTAAAACTGAAATTGATATGAAAAACGAGAGCAACAACATATGTACGTACCAATTCTTTATCATTCTAAATGAGGGAATAACTTTCAAATATATTTGGAGATCCAAAATTTAGAAGTTAATTTAACATTGTAAAATTATTTCAACGGCTATCCCTTACAGATGGTTTCGGTATTGGTGTCAATTGGCGGTGGGATCCTAACAAAGCCTCCAACGGGTATGTCGTTTCTTCCATTGGCAAGAAAGCCATATTGATTATATTCGTCACCGTTGAAAAGTACAAATCTGAGATGAATTTTATTGCCACCCTTTGATCAACTTTTTCCTCATTCTGACTCGATGCCTTAATTATAAACTCTTCCAATATCTCTTCACAAAATTGCTTGCCTTCATCTTTGGAATACCTTTTTGCCATAATTGTTGTGTGTCTGTGGGCGGATTTGATCGCGGTCAACTTAAACTGCCAAACTGGACACCAGTTGATAGTTAGAAATTATCTAAATCGCAAACGGGCTGTCACCGCATCCACTTGACAGATAACTGAAATTCCAGTCGATTACTGAGATATTATACATCGCCTGGTGTAGAACATTAACTAATTTGGTCGATAACTAATTGGATAGTCGAAAATCAATCAATAAATGTGGTCCGTCGGTTGTACGGAGCGATAGTTATGGTGGGCACTCGCTTTGACACACATATCAACTAATCAAGTCAAAATGCAAAATTCAATTTACGAAGCAATGCGCTTACAATTTCACCAGATCAAGCTTGTATTTCTATCATAGAGATTCGCACACCATGAATGTGGGTAGCCTGAATTTCCTATCTATTCCTAAACACCATATGTTATGTAGGGGTTAGTTGAAAAGCCTTATTATGGACCCTAAACCTAAGCCCGAAATAGGCGTGGATAATTAAGCCATTCACCATAACGAGTTGGGCAGGTGAAGGTGGAGATACCCTAAATTGATAACGATGTGCAAATTGATTAGTCCTTTGGGTTAATTTTGATTGGGAATTTATGCAATGTTGGTATTTTTCGTATCCATTTGCTGAACAACTGTCAGATAATGGTACTACTGGTCGATTGACATTTTGTTAAGTGGAGCTGAAACTTTGGTAATTATCAATATTCTCTGGCTACAGAATTAATAAACAATTTGTTTTAATAGTGTCGTGATATTGGAGCTATTTTGGCCGTAGAAATAATGTATCTAAACACAGGCGCACGTTTAAATGGAACTCATAACGTGATCGAGAACTAGATTAAAATATGAATATTTATCACGTTTATTAAATTTTGAATGCTTATGTCCGATGAAAGATTTAATGTTTCTGATGATATTACCCTCAATCCAAGGATTGTCTGTGCTGCAAGTCAATAGAAGGATTTTTATTTACACGATGGCTGCGCAAATATAATAAATAGTCTTATGCATCAGCGAACTTTTTATTGAATTACCTTATTGAGTTATGACGCTTCTCGGCGTAGCATGATGAATAAATAAATAAATTGTTGACTTAAGCCCAGCCCTTAAGTAATTTTACTTTGTGCTTAGTGAGAGGGGAAACATTTTCACTTGTTAGAAAAACACAAGATTACTTTTGCTGCATTTTAGTGTTGGTTTTGGACGCGTTTGAAACCAGATCTCCTTGACCACAGTATTTGACGAATTTTACCACTGCTCCACTTCACCACTTCAGAAAGATGTGGTCATGAAAATAAAAGATACTTCTAGTTTCAATAAAAATGAAGTCAACATTTCTTAATGCAATAACTACAAAATAAAAATAAAAAGTGAACGGTTGATACAACAGAATCACGTTTTCTTGCTAATTTCTCCTCTTAATACAGAGTTTCAAGATTAAGCTCAAGCCATGTTCCGAATATGTTCGTATGAAACTAAAAATTGTTTTAATATGGAGCTTAACACCTGGTCAACAGAAAATGAAGAATTTTTCTTTACTTTTCTTTACACAAAACTAATACATATTGACCTACCGAAACGCGGATACTTAGTAAAATATCCCTGAAAAGGCATTCTAAGCTTTTTATCACCTAAGTACTGTTTTTCTGATTCTTAAATAACAGGGGAAATGCCTAAAGAATAAATCAACGTTATTAATAATCATTGTTAGGAGTTTTCGTAAAAGACGATAGTACTGCTAATGGGCATTACACAGGAACAGCCAGAAATAAACTGATATTATTTAATGGATTCACCTAGTACGAAATTTTAAAAGAATTGTTTTTTTTTTCATATTTCGATAGTCTATACCTATACCTATACCCGGCCACATTGTTTAGTATTTGTTTGGCAGCTACAATAGTGAACTCCTCATACACTCCTCAAGCAGAGGGTGGCGGGTTCGAATCCCGCGCGAGGCAATTCTCTGAAAAAGTCTTTTGGTAAAACTTGCATGTAGTTATATGAGAATCCCGTCGGCGTCAACTCTGACATGAAGGAATAACACTGATGTTGGAGTGGTTCCTGGCTGGGCTAAATGTAACGAACTAACAAGTAGCACGTACTGAGACCTACTGGTTGAGGATGCACTTGCTTGTCCCGACCAGTTTGACAACCACCTCTGGAAAAAATATCGAAACTTAATACACCTGAGTTTCAAACTACTACACCACCCGCCCGCGCCCTGGAGACCACTAAATGAGGTGACGACTCCTGAAATGGTGAAGAAAATCCGCAAAGCAGTACTGGATGATCGTCGCCGCGTTTTTTCACACTCGAGCAAAAACAATGTCGTCAAGATGTTTCAATTGAGTGTTAACGAAGTTTCACAGCAACAAAGCAGCACTTTTGCGCCGTTTCATAACAATGAATTCAAAGGGGAGAACCGGCTCCAAATAAGGCGAAGAGCGTTTCATCTGCAGGCAAGGTCATGGCGTCAATTTTTTGGGATGCGCGTAGGATAATTTCTATTGACTATCTTGAAAAAGGAAAAACTATCAACGACCAGCATTATGTGAACTTATTGTAATCCGCAAAAACGGCCGCATTTAGCTAAGAATAAAGTGTTGTTTCAACAAGACAATGCCCAGCTCATAAATCCGTTATTGATCTGTGCTGGTAATGAATTGAATTATGACATCCTATTCGCCAGATTTAGCCGCCTCGGATTATTTTCTGCTCCCAAACTTTAGAAAATGACTCAGTGGTCAAAGATTTTCCAACGAAGAAGAAGAGGTGTAGGCAGTTAATGACTATTTTGAGGAGAAAGACAGTTCTTATTATAAAAAGGTTATCGAACTTTTTGAACATCGCTGGGAAAAGTGTGTAGAGCTAAAAGGCGATTATATTGAAAAATAAATAAATTTTTTTCCAAAAGTTTTGTGTTTTCTTTGTTGGGTCGGGTACTTCTAGGACGGCCATCGTATCTCAAATAGTTTTCGAGTTACAGCCTTCTAAAAAGTAGCCGCTCAGGGGAAGTCGACACTATGGGGTGAAATATTCTCTGTGTATTATTGATGGTGATAGTGCAACCTATGGTATAAAGGATTATTATATTTGAATCCATATGATATTCCTGTGGAAAAACTAGAGTGCTATGTTAAAAAAAGAAAGAATGGGATCACGTTGCTGTAGTTTGAAAAAAGCCGGTAAGAACTTAGGAGGAAAAGGTAAAACCACTTTAAAATTAACAGTCAACTTAATTAATAAACTTCAAAAATATTACGGTCTAGCTACAATGCGACATCAAGATAATGTGGATGATAAATAGAAAGCAATCTGGGCTACTACATTGATCAAAAAGATCAAATTTAATCAGAAAATTAAAATTACAAGTTTATTCATATAAATCTATATTGTCCCTTTCAAAGTAATACCCATCGACTGCAACACACTTATGCTAGCGCTTGATCCAATCCTCGAAACATTTTTTAAATTCGGATTTCGGTATGTCCATCAGTGCTTCCTGCGATTTTTCCATTGCTTCCTCGCGGCTGCTGAAACGCGTTCCCCCGTACTGCTTTTTTAACTCTATTGAACAGAAAGAAGACACAGGGAGCCAAATTAGGTGGATTCAGTGGCTATAGGATGGTATTTGTTGCATTTTTCATCAAAAAATTACAAATAATAATGACACTGTGTGACGGTGCGTTATCCTGGTGCAAAATGGACGAGTTTTCTGCCCACAATTCTAGTCTCTTTTGGCAAATTGCTTCATGCAAACGTCTCATGACGCCCAAATAATATTCTTTGTTTACTGTCTGGCCCTTTAGCAAAAACTCATGATGCACTACACCGTCGTAATCCATGAAAACCGTGAGAATTGCCTTCTTTTTTGACTGAAAACGACGTGGTTTTTTTAGTCTCGGCTCATTTGGTGAACGGCATTCACTTGCCTGATGTACGGATTGCATGTCGTACTCATAAGCCCACGTCTCGTCTCCAGTAATGATCCTTTTGATGAATGTGGGATCGGATTCGGCCAAGCAAAACATCTCTTATGTGACGTCAACACGGTTTCTTTTTGCATGAAATTGAGGTCTTTTGGCACCAACTTTGCTGCTACATGACGGAAACCCAAATTATTAGCCAAAATGTCTTGGACGGATCCACAGGCAATGTTTAAGTCCTCCGCTATCTCTCTGATGGTTAATTTGCGATTATTGACCAACATTTCTTTTACTTCATCAATGTTTTCATCGGTTTTCGATGTCGATGGCTTTCCACTGCGTTCATCTTCTTCGATTGACTCACGACCACTTTTGAATCGCTCCTGCCACTGGTAAACGACCGTTTTCTTCAGAGAATCGTTGCCCAAACACTTTTCCAACATTTCCAACGTTCCCGCACCATTAAATCCGTTTTTTACGCAAAATTTAGTACAAGTTCAAATTTAAATCCATTTCTAAAATTGTAAAAAACCGCCAACACACACAGAGATAGATGTCCTCTTGGCTACGTAATTTTTGCAAACGTCAAGCTATGACGCTAAGATTAAGAGGGCATGTCAACAATGGATGTGAACAAAAAAAACCGAACACGGTGGTTATTACGTTAATTTTTTGATCAAGGTGGTACATTTCATCATTTGAATTCGACTGATAAGAATCCAAACCATGGAAACTGTCCAGAAGGCAGTTGGTGCTCTAATCGCTGAAGGGATGAACTTGATCCAAATGCTCAAAAAGCTCCGAAGCTAATATATGAAGACTTGTCTCGCCGTGAATTGCTCAATAGATGAAATGGTAATAATACGCAGGATAATAACGAAATATATAATCGTACCTCCACAAAGGTCTCAAAACTATTGAACTTTCAAGTTACTTTGCTTCTACAAAGATGAAACTAGACTGCGAGTAGCAGAGCATAGCCAACAGGCATACTCGAAAGTGCTCCATCCATTTTTTTTTGAATTACTTTTTTACTAAATAAAAAAAAAGATTTTGAGTTATGGAAATTTTTATTCGGACCTTTAAAATTTTTCTGTTAAGTGAAAAATATGATATCCACCAAGGGCTGCGCCAGTGTTGATATACATTTGTGGCCATTTTATCGGATTTTCTATGACTTTCCGCAAGATTTCCGGTGATAGCTGTTCGCATTACTGTCGGATATTCTTCTTAAGGGCTGCGTTAAGGCTTGTTGGCATAAACCCTCGACTTAAAGTAGCCCCAAAGAAAATCGGGCGATTTTGCTGGCCATGCCAAATAGCTAAAACGGCAGATTACGCGACCAGGAAACGCGTCCTTCACAACATTCATTGTGACTCGTACTGTATGTGCGGTTGCACCATCTTGTTGAAACCACATGTTCACCAAGACCCGCTCTTCTAATTCCGGTAGTAAGAAGTCGTTTATCATGGCCCTGTAGCGTTTGCCAGTAATAGTGACCGTATTGCCGATGGCATGATCAAAAAAATACGGCCTAATCACTCTTCCCGCGTGAACGCCGCACCACACGGTAGCTTTGAGTGGATGTAATGGGTCTTAGTGCATCACACGCAGATTTTCAGTGCCCAAGAAACGAAGATTTTGCTTATTGACGTAACCGCTTGAGTGGAAATGCGCCTCGTCGCTCATGATGATTTTCGACACAAAATCGTCCTCATCGTTGTTGAGATTGAAACTTGACTGACCATCGGGAGGCATTAACTGATACACTGTTTGCACTTTGTAAGGGAACATGTGTAAGTCTTTTATTAAAATTCACTGTAGGGTCAGTCTGGTGATGTCCAATTGCTGGCCCGTCATCTGTTTGATATTTCTTCGTTCTCAGTCACATCGGCAGTCATAGCCGCGATATTCTTGACCGAGCGATTAGTATGGTGGCGGCCACGCTCTGCATGGTCTCCTGTGGTCCCACTCTTTTCGATTCGAGTAGCCAAGCGCTGGAATGTTTGCCCAGTTCGCTCGACAAACTGCGCTAACACCACCGTCCGATTATTGGTCTGTTTGCATACTGCAGCTATCTAGTTCACAAACGTCAAATATGATTGACGTACGATGCCGTTTGCAAAAATTATACCATCTTCCGATGGGGGGATTAATTTCGCGCCACCTGTTATTTGGGGATCAAACTAGGTGTGCCCCTTAACAAAAAAAGTGGTCAACTTTGCGCGCTTAAAATGCACTTTTGTTTCAATTAATTCATTAAGTTTTATATGCCTGACAAAAAAAAATTACTTATATAGCTAATTTATCTGAAAATTGTCTTACTCTATCCTACTGGCCCGTGGGCACTCTAAATTTTTTCTAATAAGGACTTGACAACTTTTTTTTTTTAATAAAAGGCAAACCAATTGAAATATTTCAAAAACTTTATTATTGGCTTGAAGTACAATCAAAACATTTATGAATGGAACTCGACTTCGTTCATATGGCCACTGCGGGCACGTTTGCAGCGGTCGATTCGTTGGAATCAATTTTCAACGACTCGGCCACACATTTTGGCCGAAACTATGAATATGCTATGACTAGCTATGACTTAACGTAGCCCCACAGAAAATCGTCAAGCGGCATTAAATCGCACGAACGAGGCGGCCAATCGACTGGCCCATGTCTTGAGATAACACGCTCACAATACTTACTCTTCAATAAATCGATTGTAGCGTGTGCTGTGTGGCTTGTGGCATCATACTGTTGAAACCACATGTCGTCCAGGTCCATATCTTCTAATTCGGGCCAAAAATAATTGGTGATCATAACGCGATAAAGCTGACCATTCACAGGAATGTGACGATCGTTATCGTCGACGAAAAAATATGGCCCAAAAACGCCGCCAGCATGCAAACCGCACCAAACAGTTATTTTTTGTGGATGAAGTGGTGATTCATGAAGCACATGTGGATTTTCACCCGACCAATAATGCATATTTTGCTTATTGAAACCCATTGAGCCAAAAATGAGCTTCGTCACTGAAGATGATTTTGCGATGAAATTCATCATCTTGGCGCATTTTCTCCAGAACCCAATCGGAGAACGTACGTCGCTTCAAATGGTCCATCGGCTTCAATTCTTGAGTCAGCTTGATCTTGTATGGGTGTAAACCAAGATCCTTACGCAAAATACCCCATAATGTGGTCTGAGCGATGACCAATTCTTGAGAACGCCGTGGAATTGACTGATTTGGGTCGTTTGCTACGGACGTCTGAACGGCAGCGATATTTTCGACATTTCGACCAACCCGTTGTCTCACTGACACGGCAACATCACACAACGAATATGTGGACTCAAATTTTTGCACTAAACTTGTTATTGCTTGTCTACTAGGGCGAGAATTACGACCGAAAATTGTAGTTAACGCTCTTAAAGTTGCAGTCACAGACTCCAAATATTTGTAGAACATTTTTATAATTTGCAGACGTTGTTTGTTAGTGTACTTCACCATGATGAAAATGTTGAGTTTACTGAATAAATTGACAGTGACAGTTTTTTGACAATTAGTGAAAGAGTGCGTTCACGAATTAAATTTAAAGTTGTCAAGTCCCTATTGGAAAACCCTAATTTGGCATCACTGCCATTGTATACTTCAGTTGTCAAAACATTATCGAAATCTGTCATTCTCATCTGCTCATTGTTTATTGTTTTGTTTCTTGTTTTTCTTTGTTTGGTGCATAACAATAACAATGAGCAAAAAAAGCAGCAATATTGCACAAAAATATAAGGGAAATCAACTTTTTACTTGCTTTTTTCATTATCTGTCATAAAAATTTGTTCAGTTAATGCAGAGCTAACTCAGCAGATTTGCTGGGTTAACTCGGTGTTAGCTCAGTATTAAAATGAACTGAAAACCATGTTTCTGGAGTTAAATCGGGTTTAACCCTGAGATTCGGATGATATCGCACTGAAAAACTGGCCTTTAGAAATGAGCTCATGTTGGTTGTAAGAACTTTTATTAAATAAAGCAATTTAGTCTTAACCGAACTCTCTAAGATTTTTGACCAACAACTACAAGAACATTTTAGTGGCGACGAGGATAAAATTTGGCACCGAGTAATCTGAACCTATAACCGTTATCTGTAAGTACGTTATTGGGAATAAATCGGATAGTTTTTTTTTGATAATTCGTAAAGGAACTATATTTAAAGCACTAGTGACAGAATGACGGAAAGCGCAAAGCTATTTGCGGGTTCAATTGAGTCGTTCATTTAAGGAACAGATTTCCATTTATACCCAGAAAAAGTGTCATTCCTAGTAAGTCTAGGGGATCCAGATTTATAAAGGGTGATTCATCGTGAGGTTTGATTTATAATGTTAAATAAAACACATAAATTTGAAAGATAACTTAAAATTTTTATTATCGGTTAAAGAAGCAATTCATGCCATTTATTTTCTTAAAATCATATCATGTAAATATTGGCCACGACTACGTCTGAGGTGGTCTATTCGGAAGGTCCAAATTTGGGCGACTCGTTCGAGCATAGCAACTGGTATTTCGCGGATAATACGGCTTCCAAAGCGTCAATCGTAGCTGGATTTTTCCTGAATACCTGAGACTTTACTATACATATCCCCCGAGAAAATAGTTCAAAGGTGTAATATCGCACGATCTAGGCGGCCAATTTTCCGTAGCAAAACGTTAAATTAAGTGCCCACCAAAATGATTTCCCAACAAGTCCATTTTTTCACGAGCTGTATGGCCTCGTGCCGCCATCTTGTTCAAACCAGAGTTCACCGAGACCATGTGCTTGAATTTCAGGAAGCACATAGTCTGTCACCATGGCGCGATAACGGTTACCGTTGATGGTAACCTTCTGATTTGCCTCATTTTTGAAGAAATATGGACCAATGATTCCACCAGCCCATAAACCACACCATGCCGTTATTTTTAATAGATTTAATGGTAGCTCTTGGTACTCTTCGGGATGCTCATCAGCCTAAATACGGCAATTTTGTTTATTGGTTGGTTTTCATCACTGAACAAAATTTCACGATATAACACCAGATTTCCATTGAGTTTTTCTATAGTCCATTCACTGAAAATATTACGCAAATTCAAGTTGCCTGGCTTCAATTCTTGCACAAGTTGAATTATGTACACTTTTAGGCCGAGATTCTCACGTAAAATATGCCAAGATGTCGATTACGCCAAGCCAAGCCACTCTCAGCTACAGCTGCTATAGTCTCTTCTATAGCTCTTCTAACCGGTCAAGCATCATTCACTAATGTAAACTGGGACTCAAATTTGCGAATGGTATTGGCAATAGTCGTTTCAGTAGGTCGATTATGCGCACCGTAAATTTCTCGAATCGGACGAAAAACATTTCTCACAGAACGCTGATTTTCATAATACATCTGAACAATTTGGAGATACTGTTGTGTTGTGAGTCTTTCCATGATAACTTGCCAAACGATACTGAACAAAAGTGGCAAAACAGTTTGATAGGTGTCATGCGTGATATGTCCAAAAAAATCAAACCTCACGATGAAACACCCCTTACTAAATGCTAATATCATTATTTTACTTTCGGTAATTATTTTAGAGCTTAAAATACATTTCATGTCAAAAAAAAAAAATAAAAAAATAAAAATAAAAAATAAATATTTTCGTAGAGAACTTTAAATTTTTTAAGAAACAACAACTGGCGAATGAGTATGAGTTCGGAAGATTTGTGGAGTGATCACTCCTGATTCAGGTTGTTTGTGGCCTGATTGACACCAAAGTTCAAAACCAATCCTTAAATGAACCCGATGCCAAATCCTTGGAAAAAGCAGTAAAAGCTGATCTAGGTATGGAGATATGAGCAACAACAACATCAAGATGATGAGAAACAGTAACATTAATTATGTGACAAACCATTTTCGAGGCAACAACAGCAATCGGCTCATAAGATTGAGTTCTTCACATCAGTCACATTAAGGAAATTTACCACAGTTCCATGGTAGGAAGCTGAGCAAACACCAATATCACCAGCATAACTCGCGGTAAAAAAGCAGCAGGAGGAAGAATGTTAAATGTTATGAATGTGGCCGATTAGGACATTATGCTAAAAATCGTTATCAGAGGAAAAATAGGCGGGCACATATTGTAAATAACATTGAAGAGGATGAAATAAATTCTCTTGGTGTAAGGCATTTAAGTTCTATGGAGGATGAAGGAAAAAAGTCTTCAGTACTTGAGGTGTAACATATTTAATGTTGAAAAGGTTATACTTGAATTGAAAATCGATACGAAACTTGTGTTATAGTGTGTCATCAGTTCGATTATTTGAATTATTTTAGCCATTTCGGAATGGTGAAAGAGAATTTACCCTTAAAGCTTTTATCAGGTGATAACCTTGGCTTGGAGAATGTGTGTCCACTTTAGAAATAATCAAGTGTTGCACGTGATTGATTTGATCATAATTTAAACAAAGAGCACTCTTGGGAAGAATAAGGATAGGAGTTCTACATCCGAAGTGGAGGCAGTGCTTCATTGAAAAAGGTGGAAATGTACTTGTACTAACTATAGTTAGTAAATACTCATAAATACACAGATGGGAGTGGGGGTCGGAATACATGAAGACAACCTAAATATAATCATAGCTATGGGCAAAATTTCCAGTGTATTCCAGGCAGAACTCTTCGTCATTTAAGTATGCGCCCACTACATATATTTACAACTCTGGTATCAGAGGAGCAAACATCCATATATGTTATTCATAGGCAGTCAAGCAGCTATAAATGCCCTTAGCTCACACACCATTGACTCCACATCAGTCATGTACTCCTTCAAAACCCTCCAAAAACTAGGCTCTAGGAATAAAACTAAACTCTGGTGGGTTACTGGTCATGATGGCATTAATGGGAATGAAAATATTGGTTGAGCAGGTAGTTTGATACCAGTAAAGAGGAGGAGGGTTCTGATGGTTCAGTTAAGTTGTGTGTGAATTGTAAAAGGACCGTGAACAAATTTCTGGAAATTGAGCGCAGTGTAATTTCCAGATATTTAAGCGGGGTTAGCTGAGTGGAGATATTTTTGTAAGCTAGATAAGAGGCTTATTTGCAATAACTTTTATCAGAGCGGTTGCAGGAATTGATGAAGTTTAATACACACATTGGATTGTTTGGATTGTACAAATTTAGCAGGCTAGTCTTTGGGCTGAAAACTTTTTCTTAAATATCTCATTTTACAAATGTATTGCTAATCTATCAGAAGAACTTTTAGTTTTGAATGAATTGAGATCGGTCAATAAGCTGTGCGATTGGAATAAAAGTCATAAAAATGTGTTTGAGAGGAGTTAAGATTTAACGTTAGGAATGAATGTAGGTTTGGATCCTAGGTTTGGCTAGGTTAGGTGAAAGTGGCGGTTGGAGAACCAACCCACTTAGCCTATTGACCCGTTTTTTTGCAACGTGGATCTGTGATCCTCTTACTCATGGAACCAATTTAAGCTTATGATGAAGCGCACGAGACTGTTAACGTCTATATTCTTTAGATCGCTTAGGTCATTGTAGAAGAAAGCTCCTAATTTGAGTTTTTTCTCTTGTAGAGAGCCGGACATGTACAGAAAAGGTGGAGGATTGTCTTCTCTTCCTCCTCGTCTATGCAGCTTCTACAGAAATCGTTTGTAAAGGCGCCAAGCTTTCTTGCAAGATTGCCTGTAAGGCAGTGTCCAGTGATGAAACCTATGATGGCTCTGAAAAGTTTTTTTATTATAAGAATCAGACTCTTAGAGCGGTTTATATCCAGCTCTGGCCAGATCTGTTTAGTCGCTAAACATATTGGCCCGCCGGTCTATCTAAGGTCTGTTTTTTATAAGCATCCATCTTTAATAATGATTTGCACGCAGCTACCCTTTTCCGGTAGAATAGTTAGAGTGGTTCCAATTATGGCGAATTCGTTGGCCTTACAATTTCCTGAAAAGTATCTGTAGCGCGGCAACCAACTAAGGTGGAGGTTGAACTACTCTGCCACCTCCGTAAGAGATAATCGGCATTTAAGGACGGTTTTAGAATTTAATGAGATTGAGTCCAAAGACTTGATAGCGGACTGACTATCCGAAAAGATGCGGATATCCTTTGCAGGTATCACGTTTTTCTTCAGCCAGGACAATGCTTCTTTAATCGTCAAAATTTCCGCCTGGAACAGTGATTTGGAAGACGGAAGGAGAGGCTTTAACTTAACTTATCTGAGAAAAAACCTCCACCAAAACCGCTATCGGTTTAAGATCCATCCGTATGGAAATGGATAGACTTGTCCTCCATTAATGCATCTTCCTCCCAGCAGGTGTCAGACCGTGTGGGTTAGGGGTAGTCCTATTTCATTTTGTTGATGGAGTAGAACTCTTCATAACGTTTATATTTAGTACATTTAGTTCTGCGGAAAGGAACTGTTCGTAGTTGCATGGGGAAGCATTGACAATTGATTTTATGGTTCCAACATTCCATAAACTCATCTATGGAATTTATAATGATCATCAATCTCTCCAAGTTGTTTCTATAGCAGCAAACAGGCTCCAACGATGGGCCATTAGATGCATTATCAAGGCTACCTCTTTCAGACGGCACAGAGGTGGAGGACAACAGTATCAATTCTGTGAAAGTATCTGAGTTCTCTTAATGGGTAGAAGTTGTTGGCCGGGAAACAAAAAAGATACTATAAGGTTTTGCAGGAAGCTTATAAATTTGTCACAGGCGAACGGACAGATGTTGTGTCTGTGGAAGTTAGACCATATTTTTTGAAAAGATTTTCTTTAGAAACTGAACCAGAATGTTTATTTTACGATGATCGAGTAGTAACTATATACTAAACACCCTACTAAATAAAATGTTTGAATCGGTGAATCAAGGACATATTGGAATAGAAAAGTCAAAAACGTTAGCACCCTCATATGTGTGGTGGCCAAGCATTAATAATGACGCACATTGGGGTATGTGCATTTAAAAAGTGCACAATTTTTTTTTTGTTTATTGAAGTGTTATTTACCTGAAAGAATTTCATATTATCGGAGTTTTAAAGCTTCTTTACGTCAAATCAGGGGATGAATACAGAATTGTTTTACTAATGTGAAAAATTGGAATGAAACATTCATCACCTAACGTTATTCAGTAAATTCTGCTCTTCTTCATCAATAAATTCATTATCTGCTTCTTCATCTTCGATTTCATCGGATTTCGTAGTTCCGTTAATGTATTCCAAAGCTGATAGACCGGGAAGCCTTTGCGTATACATTTAAAGAGAAGAAATAAATTGTTTTGTTTTATTATTAGGCAAAGGCTGAAACTTGTTATAAACGGAGTCATGGGGTGCCAAGGATAGAGCCTGACATCCAACTTGGCCGTAGCAAAATTGAAAATCCAAATTTTAACGTACTCGCATCTTTATTAACTTCTTTTAACCTGAAAAAATCATTCAAATGTTTTGATTTAATGAATGAATGTAACACTTCGTTGTTGATTTTGTGTTATATATATATTTTTTGCCTCCTGTGAAAGTTTTTTTAAATGCACTCATCTTGGAATGAATATACAGTGACACAAATAAATATACATAACCCTATTATAAACGCGTTTACTGTACAATCGGGGGATGTTTAAGAAAATTCATTATGCAAAATGAAAGAGTACGAGAAACACTCTATAACAAGCTACTTACACTTTAAAAAAGCTACCGTTTGTTTCCACAAAAGAGATAATACAATTTTGAAAGTACAAAAAACTATACATACGATCAATATAAATCCATGTTTATTTCTAAATAAAACTTAAAACTAGTATTTTGTTGTACCTCATTCTCGAATATACCGTTGAGCCGATTTTCATAGAAAATACATGTTTTTTTTGTAACATCAGGTGGTATTTTGCTCCTTTCTTCAGTCAAGGCAGCTTTAAGGTCATTTTTGTTTTTAATGTCCCTTTTCGTTATACGTCGCTCCAACTCGTCCCATAAATGTTCAATAGGATTCAGGTCGGTTAACTGGGATGGGGAATACAAATGTTTAGATACATTGTACAATAACCAAAGCTTAACAATTTCTGATGTATACTTGGGGTCGTTCTCTTGTTGGAAATACCAGTTTCCCGACAGCCCCAATTTGCCAGCAGAATTTTCCAAATTATCTTTAAGTACTCGTACCTGAAGATATACAAACCGATCCATATTAACATCTTTACATTGCAGATTGCCCACACCAGCCCCCGACATGCATCCCCAAACCATTACGGAACCACCACCATGTCTGACGCTTGGAGTGATGTTTTTTAGTTTAACTTCTTCATTTTTTTTGCCCCATATTTTTGCTTTTGATAACCCCTTCGGGTTAGGGGTAAGAATATACCCGAGGTAAGGCATGCCTGTCGTAAGAGGCGACTAAAATCTACTGGGCCGGATTAAGGTGTTAAGCGACCCGTGCCAGAATCGACCAGGTTGGGGGCCCAGTATAAAAATAGCTCAATCTCTAACGGAGCAGCCGGATACTTGGCGACCTCCGGATCAGCCAGCCTTATCTGTCTAATGCGGATCTCTGGACAGACGGACTACCCTTTCTCCGCTACTCGTGGGAACTAAAATGAGTTCAAATAATATTCAAAATAATACAAATATAAACCAGGACCCCTTTAAAAAATGCTCAAGGGTCACGAGATCTCCAGCACGCGGATCGCTAGGAAAATCATGCGAAAGCAAAGACCAAACACAGTCGGTAGCTCAGGGCAATAGCATTACACCAAATGAGCTACAAAATCTCGAACGCGAAAATTCTGATCTCCGCGCTAGACTCCAAAATATGGAATTGCTCTGTGCCGAACTAAAAAAGCAACTAGATGCCATTAAGCCGCAATCTAAATCTGAGTCTGAATCTGTTTCGCTACTTGACCGCCCCGAAAACTCGAGTTTTCACACGGACTAAGAAGAGCTAGTCCGCGAAACGGACTGGATACTTAAAAAAAAAGCCAGGTTAGAAGCGCAAAACTTCTTCCCCACCTGATATTGAACAAACAAAGAAGCAAGCCAGCTTTAAAACTGCTGAGGTCGATAAGGCAACAAAGCAACCCAAACAAAGACCGTCGCCACCAATAAACGTTTTCGGAATCTCGGACTACAACAAGTTGCACATAATCCAGAAATTACTGTGCTCAACCGATTATAAAGTAAGATCTCGCAATAATGATACATGAACTATTAATGTCCTTAATCCAGACAACTACCGTTCGCTTTCGCAAAAATTAAATGCCGAGAAGATTCAATGGCATACCTACGAAAATAAAACGGAAAGACCCATACGCGTTGTAGCTAGAGGATTGCATCCCTCTTGCCTTAAAGAAAAAGATTTTAAAATAATCGATGCCGTTAATATACTTGCGCAAAAACAGCGCAATGTTAAAATCGAGAGGACGACCCCAAGACGCGGTCTTTCCCTCTTTAGGCTAACCTTCGACAAAACCGAAAGCCTAGAAAGAATTTATGCCATAAATTCAATTTTGGGACTTGTTATCAAAATTGAACCTCCGCGGAAAAACTCTAGGCTGATTCCCCAATGTACACGTTGCCAATGATTCAGCCATACTCAGGCCTACTGCCAGGAGGAACCTCGCTGTAAAAAATGCACTGGCAAACATCTGACTCAAGAGTGCAATGCCGTGAAAGAGTCTCCAGCGATATGCATTAACTGCAAGGGAAAACATCCAGCTAATTATAGAGGCTGCGAAGTCGCGAAGGAGTTACAAAAGCTACGAGATTAATCAAAAACGAAGCCTTTGAAAAACGCAGGGACAGCTAGAATGAGAAATAACAACAGCGGTCCTACTGCAAAGCCTTTAAAGAAGGTAATGGTGACAAACGCTAACATCACCAATAACAACAACGTCAAAAATAACAATGCGCAAGTGGAAAGTGGAAAAACTTACGCGCAAATAGCGTCGCGAGTTAATATGACTAACTGTACATCACCGGATCCTGCTTTAAATGTGTTCTCAGTAATTCTCGAGAGACTAGAAGAACTGACTAAAATAAATAAGATTATAGTTGAACGGCTTCTTAAGTTCGAAGCCAATTTCTGTAACTAATTATGGCAAAGAAGCTCAATATACTTGCGTGGAATGCCAACGAGCTACAGAAAAGGCTTGATAAACTAAATATTTTCATGCAGGAAAAAGTAATTGACATATGTTTAATTTCTGAAACTCACCTGGCAACAGAATCGCGCGTGGAACAAAAAGGTTACCGTGACTACTACGCTCATCATCCATCGGGAAACGCAAGAGGCGGGTCATCCCTATTCATAAGAGACTGCATTGAACATACTTTGGAAGCAATAATTGAACTTGACAAATTTCAAATGACCGTGGTGCACGCTAAAAATAAAAGTTACTCTTTTAATATATCCTCAATCTATTGCCAATTGCGCCGCAAAATAGAAAAACAAGAATTTATTGACCTATTCAACTCTCTTAGACCAATCTTCATTATTGGTGGCGACTTTAACACGAAGCTCAAGATGTATATCTCAAAAAGGCAAAACTCTTTACAGGGCTGGTATCGAATGTGGTTGCTATTTTTACTCAACAGGCAAGCCGACATATTGGCCCTTGGATGTCGCCAAAACACCCGATCTAATAGACTTCTTTATCGGAAAATCAGTAAACGCTAGTTACGTCAAAGTTCAAGAGGGCTTCGATCTTTCCTCCGATCATTTTCCAGTTATCCTCTCACTGTGCGAATCCTTGGTTAAGAAACAAAGACCACCCAGATTAACTAACAGCAAAACTCACTGGGAAGATTTCCGAATAGACGTTGTAGACAATACTGAGTTGAAAGTAGCACTTAGAACGCCGTATCAACTTGAAAAATATTTTGAACGTTTCGTTGAAGTCATAAAGAAAGCGGCCTGGAAGAACACTCCCCGCGAATCGAACAAAGTTCCCAAAGTCGGCATAAGATATTCACCGGAAATCAGAGAAATGATAAGGAAGAAACGAAGAGCGCGGAAAAAGTGGCATGAAACCCGGGCACCACAAGATAAAACGTCCTTCAATAGGCTCTGCAACTTGTTGAAAAAATCGATCAAGGACTTCAATAATCAATGTTTAATAACTACCTTGAAAGACTCACAGCGACAAAGGATACCAACTACTCCATATGGAGAGCCGTTAAAAGTATTCGAAAGCCCCAAATACACGTGGCGCCAATAGGAAGAAACCAGGATGACTGGATGAAAGAAGATAAGAAAAAAGCTAATGTTTTCGCCGACCATCTTGCAGAAACGTTTAAGCCATTCGATGGGGGGGTGCTTCCTGAGAATGTCAATACGCTAGACGTGACGACAAATTTTCCAGTAGAAAATACTGCACTTAGGGAACTTAGACAAGTTATAGACACGCTTAAGCCCAATAAAGCCCCGGGATATGACTTAATAACGGGAGAGATACTTAAAACGTTGCCGAAAAAAGGTTTGCTAAAGCTGCTCTATTTTATAAATGCCAGCATTAGATTAGAGCATGTACCGTACCAGTAGAAAGTAGCCGAAGTTATTATGGTTCCGAAACCCGGTAAACCGCTGACTGAAGTCAAGTCATATAGACCAATATCGCTTCTTCCGATTACATCGAAGGTCTTCGAGCGAATCCTTCTTAATCGTCATAAACCAATTACCGACACAAATTCCTTCTTGCCTGATCATGAATTTGGCTTTAGAAGCCAACACAGTTGACCAAGTGCATCGAATAACCGATGTAATTGAACGAGCAATCGAGTGTAAGTTAGTCTGTTCAAGCGCATTCCTTGACGTTTCGCAAGCCTTTGATAAGGTATGGCATGAAGGCCTAAAATATAAACTCCGACAAGCCCTACCCCAGCAATTGTCTTGTATTTTAGGTTCATATCTGGAAGATCGACTCTTCCGTGTGAGACACGGAAACGAATATTCCATTCTTAAGACAATAAAGGCAAGGGGTTCCGCAAGGAAGTCTACTTGGCCCTCTGCTATATTTGCTTTCTACCCATGATTTACCGCAAACGGACGACACTGTCCTAGCCACATTTGTTGATGACACTGCCATTTTGGCAACGGCTAAAACAGTCGAAGAAGCAACTGCCAAGTTGCAACGTGCCCATACACGGATTAACAATTGGACAAAGACTTGGCGAATCGCGCTTAATGAAAACTAGTCTGTCCACGTCAACTTCACTCTCAAGAAAATTGTGGATCCACCGGTGTTTATTAATGCAGTACGAATTTCTTACGCGAACGAGGCCAAATATCTCGGTATGACACTCGACGCTAAACTAAAATGGAGAGCACACGTCAAGAAAAAACGTGTAGAGCTTGAAATCAAACATAGAGATATTTACTGGCTCATTGGAAAGTATTCCAAGCTTAGCTTAGAGAACAAACTGCTGTTATACAAGCAAGTGCTAAAACCGATCTGGACATATGGTGTACAACTTTGGGGTTGTACTAAAAATAGTAACATTATTCAAAACAAAGTTTTTCGAGGTATTGTTAATGCGCCGTGGTACAATAGAAACAATGATATCCACAGAGACTTAGGAGTTTTCGACTCAGAACGTAATTAAAATATTTGCGCGAAAACATAATAATCGATTACAAGGTCATACGAATATTTCTGTTCAACAGATCCTTAACGAGACAAATTTATTGCGACGTCTGAAAAGGACTAAGCCTCTCGATCTAGCGCGGTGATTAGCAGCGCATAATTTTTCTTAAGTACACAGGAATTTTCAATGGAAAATCGCCTGCAGGATATTTAATAAAAACAAAATAAAATGCGATAGAACTGCTTGTTGAGTGTGAACTCAGTCGTGGTTTGCATAAGGAAGGTGAGTAAGAATCTCACACTACTATAGGCTCCAGGCCTATAGTGTCTATGAAAATTTCTCACCTTCCCATGCAGAAAAAAAAAGATATATGCCAGCTGTAAGCTTTCTAACACTATAAAGGAGCTTTCTGCTCGACATAGATTATGTCATATTGGAGTGTTCTCTAGACCTACATGACTATGATAAGACCAATTCTATCTTACGTATCGGTTGTTTGGTGAAACGAGCTTTCGCTTTGCTTTTACCAGACTCAAAAAGATGGTATGTCGCGGGTGCATGGAATAATGAATCTACCTTTCCTTGATATTTATGTCATGAGGTGACATCTCATAGCCGTTTTCTGTTTGAACAGGTAAACGTTTGCTTTACAAATAAATACAAAATCGACTTTCCCTGTGTCCAGGAAATCTTTTAGCCATAATTTAAGCCACAGAAGAAATGTAGTCGGGTCTTCACGAATGGCTCTAAAACTGATGGTGTCCTTCTGGTGGGCGATGCGTCTCTCTTCTATATTTTGAAGAATCAGTGGACAGGGCAAATTATCTTCACTTATAGCGAATTTCAATTGCTGAGTCTTGAAAGCAATTGGAAGTCTGAATTCACATAGTCTTGTTTGGGGCCCAAGTCACAATTGAATAACGAGAAATGAAATTGGCTATAAACTTAGTAGGTACGACTCCGAGGAAACTTCTTTTTGATCCGAGCTCGCATTTGAACAGTTTTACATGCATAATGGCAGGTTGCTTCTAGACCAAACGAATGATTTGCGAGTTCTTTAAAAGATCATCTGCTTACTGCCTTCATGATGGCGCACTACGCTTTTGCTAAGCACTTTAGTGTGTTGGGTTTGTAAGGAGACGTTCGCCTGTAAGATTTATACAGACAAGTTATAGTGCCCGGCCTTCCATCAGGCAGCAAGTACTTAGTGCTGATATAGTGAGTGGTGGTATTTTAAACATCTTATCACTAAAGCTCTTGATCATATTCGTACGAGAGACTCGAGGAATTTCAATAAATTAAACTAGTTCTCTTTCTAAGTGCTGTATTCAAAAAAAAAAAATTCCATCAGAGATAAAAACAAAATGGTAAAAATAATAACTTTACAAAAAAGAACAGATCGGCCTGGCGCTTAGGTAAAAATCCGAAGCAAAAAGCAATGAAGGACTTAGTAAAAGTCCTTCAAGTCTTTCTGTCAACTTGTCATTCTTTACCTTGAGAAGACTATTTACGATATATGTTTACGTTACTAAATGCTCTTGTGTTATACATTATATGTGTTACACTTATCTCGAGTGACTTCCACCTTTCACCATGGCTGTGAAATATTTTCAACCGGTTATTCAGACTTCTTTGCACAACAAAACATTCGCGTTGAATTATTCACCACACCAAATCCATTATTAACATGAAATACTTCAAAATTCTACGTTATCTTACTTACCTGCATACGAGTACGTCGCGGTCAGGATTTTTGGTTTAGTCAAGGAAAGAGCAAAAGTATCTTACTCTGAGTAGAAATTCGCTCCATAAACCAAAGACTCTGTAAATCTCAGCGTTTTTCTTGTAAATATTACATTTACCAAACCTGTGGCAAGCTCTTTTACGAACTGACTTTGTTTATGCACACCTTAACACACCTAAGGTTCCAGAAGTGCTTAGCCATCAAAAACAAATCCAGTCACTTCCGTTCGCTATACGAGTATGTTCTATGACTGAGCAGTTTTTTATTTATTTTTTTCTCGCCTGTTTCATAGAATTTTCTGCTTTTAAAGCGTAAGCATTCTTGTAGTTTTCGTCCTTTTTCGCTTTTTCGCCCCATGTTGAAGGGGTTGAAACTGGGAAAGATAAAAACACAAAATTTTGTGGAATTTTGCCAAATTTCAAAAAAAAAAAATAAACATCTTTTGCTCCACAAATTGGTACGTACTCGTATACTTAGGAGAGAGGCAACAAATTCTGGCAGGCACTATTATAGTACACCTAACACCACTACTCGAAGTCACTACTCCGCTTTTCCGGTATTACATCCGTTCAACCCTAAAATCAGAACATACACTCGCACACATAGAGAAAACAATGCAGAAGCTATCCTCAGGGGTTTCCTTTTTTATAGCCAAAAGGTATTGCAGTGTGAATCACCTGCAGTCAGTGTTTTGGTAGGTATGTCCTGGAATATTCGTACGAGTACGAGTATGCTCCAGGTCGTTATCCTGAAGTTTTTGGTCTTTTAATTTTTTTTTTTTTTTTTTCTGGACCTGATGGTTCTTGTTCTTTTCCTCGCCTGTTTTTTTAAGCACCCAAGGTAATTTGTTTTTTAAATTTATTGACTTTGGGGCAGTTTTATTGGAACTCAATTCCTACTTCAGTTGGTGCACAATAGTTTATTTTTACAGAGGGAGTTTTCTGAAAATATCCACGACTACTCGTAGTATGGATTGTATTTTAACTTTTTAATTTTACTGCCATTCATCAGGTGCTATTGGAAAAGGAGGAAAGGACTATGCACATATGTATGTGCTTAATAATTGGAGAATGAAGTTTTTTGTGAACCGTTGAATGGATATTTGGGTAGACGATGGGGTCAATGGCACCCGTGTTTACTAATTTATGACTTCTGGATGATGTTTAATTCTAGTTTTCTCTACTTCCAGAATTGTTTACACTTTATAATTACAAACTGACTTAAACGATTGATCTTGATATCAATTAAATAATTTATTCATACGTAGTTTATAATACGACCTGTAATCGACGATTTCATTGGCCCCCTAGATGCTATTAGATTGGTTGGGATCCCTTTTAAGCACAAGATACTCAGCTGTCAAAGGTTGTCCACAAGCAGTTGTTCTCTCACCACTCTTGTGATCACTGATCATTAATGACGTACCAGTAAAACTTAGTAATCTTGGCCATGAAATAGTGAAGAGTAAACATGTTTGCTATAATATGCAGACTACTCTAAAGATTGCAAACTACTGGAGTGTTGAAGAAAATCTCTCAATCAACCCCAGTAACACTATATTTGTTCACTTCACTCGTTAAATAAATCTAAGCCCTGACTAGATCTCACCTAACTGTACAGTAATTGTGTACTCCTATGAAGTAAAATACCTTGGAATGGTTCTCAGAAGCAAAAAACTAAATTGGAAGTCACATACAATATTAATAATAGCAAAAATCGTAGTCAAAAGTCTTGATGTTGAGAGTTACAAACTCAAAGCATATGTCGGCCTCAACGACTCCCACAAAACTGAACTTCCCCCCTTTACCGCTAGTGAGGGAAATTATATGAACAATGATGAGTTGAGTATGAGAGAGAGATACTAACTAACTTATGAGCTTGCTGAGTTTGCATTTTGCTGCCCTTGATTGGAGTGTTATATGACCTCTATGACACTATGATTTGCTGATCTTGTAAATGAATGCACTTATGTCAACAATAGATTCGTTGCATCTTATGGATATTCATCGACTGTCCGGATGCGGTTGTGGCTTACGACTCACTGTTCTAGTTTAAATCGGGGATGATGGGAGTAAATGAGTGATAACTTATAGAACGAATAATTTACGAGTACTACAGGGTGAGTTTTTTAACTTGAGACATCCAAATTACTCGAAAAGCACGAAATATCGCGAAAAATATTTCAGACAAAAGTCACAAGGTTCTGAAGGGGACATAAGATGGTTACCACGAGTTTGACCTTGAGACACATTTTCAAGGTTAAACGAAGGTCACTTTTGATTTTTCAAATGATAATTCCTGATTTTCATTGCTCAGTCGTATTGCTCGTAGGCTTGACTGATACTGATACGTTGACGTATCAGTATTTTTAGATTGGTTCCCCTTGCCACCCACCGTTGCATCATTGAATTCTTCCCATTTCGACGTTTATTTCCCGAGACTGTTTCAACAAATGCTCAAAAATGGGACCATTCACTTCAATACACTTGTCTTTCCGCGCTCTAAATGAACCAACAGAACTGAGAAGTATTTCTGGCGTAATTTTCCTGCAAGCTTCAGTTATTCGTCTTTTCATCGTTGATGGTAAACATTGTTTAATACGCCCCGGGCTACTTGGAAATAATGGGCTGGACAACCATCATGTTGAGACCACATTGGACCTATAAATTTATCCCCAATAATTCCCGCCCAAACATTAACATTCCAAGGGTGTTAGCGTTCAAATTGTCGAAACCAAAAAGTTTTTGGTAGCCCAGTTATGCATATTATGTCGATTGACCGTACCGTGATTGGTGAAAGTCGACTCATCAGAGAATAACACCTTGGCGAAGAAAAATGGGTCTCGTTCAATTTGCTGAAGTGCCCATTGACAAAAGGAAACCCGGCCAACTAGCCAAATCAACGGCAAAGCCGAATATCCACGGCGTGAAGGTAATGCTCTGTATTTGGTGGGATCAGATTGGTGTGCTGTATTATGAGCTGCTAAAACTGGGTGAAACCATAAATGGACAATGCTACGGAACACAATTAATCCGTTTGAAGAGAGCAGTAGCCGAAAAACGCCCAGAATATGCGACCAGACACGAGGTAATAATTTTCCATCATGACAACGCTCGGCCCCACGTTGCTATTCCGGTTAAGAACTATTTGGAAAACAGTGGATGGGAAGTCTTACCCCACCCGCCTTATAGACCAGACCTTACTCCTTTTGAATACCAGTTGTTCCGGTCAAAGCAGAACGCCCTCATTGAAATATGGTTCGCATCAGAGCAGAATATCAAAAATTGGCTTGATTTATTCTTGGCTGCCAAGCCGGCGCAGTTCTTTTGGGATGGGATCCACAAATTGCCAGAAAGGTGGGAAAAAGTCATAGCTTCAGATGGGCAATACTTTGAATAATACTATTGTACATGTTTTTCTTAAATAGACGTTCAAATTTTGAAAAAAAAAACCGCACGAATTAAAATATATACCCAATATTTATGCCGATGTAATATCTTACAGACAGTCGTTTGAGAAATTCCTAATTCACTACTTATTTGGCAAGTGCATTGAAATAGCCTGCATTATTAATCTGGAAAACGTCACTACTAATAATCAGTTCCTCAAAACAAATATCCAACTTCTAAATGAAGTACATACAGTTCCGTTCAAGTAGAAAAAAAATGGCACATCATACACTCCCAGATAAGTTTAGGACAATTTGTCTCTATCTGAAATTTCTTTGAGTTTTAACTTCACTCGAGGCAATTATGACTTCCTCAAAACAAATCTCGACCTTCTAACACCCTAACAACGTTGGAAACCGATTAATGACTTACCACTGCACTAGCACTGAATGAATAAGACCTTTGAGACAAAATCGTATGCCCCATTGAGGAATTATCATTTGAAAAATCAAAAGTAACCTTCGTTTGACCTTGAAGATGGGGCTCAAGGTCAAACTCGTGGTCACCATCTTATGTCCCCTTCAGAACCTTGTGACTTTTGTCTAAAACATTTTTCGCGATATCGCGTATTTTTCGAGTAATTTGGATGTCACCCTGTATATCCGTTAAGGCTATTGTGTGGGTTTCTATGAGGCGTGACATAAGTAATTGCCGTAACTATATATAGTCTACTTCCGCTCACTGGCATAACAGAAGACCTCGATCTTTAAAATCAGATAGTTATCTCGTCTCTCACTCGTTCGATAATATATCATCGACCAACTAACATATTATTGCCAACTATTTTGCAAACCTTTTCTAAACAATATATTTGAAGTACCTTCCCAATTTCTCCATGGGCACCTCTCTCTCTCAATCTTTTGGCCCTGCTTTTATCGCGGAAAAGTTGCAAAATCTCAACTATGAATTTTTACCCGGGCCAGACGGGCTCCCGCAATATTTCCCAATCTTTTGCACCCAATTCCTCTCTAATTCTTCCCTCTGTCCCACATGGAGAATTCCTCCAGTCTTGGAAGACTTCTTTCATAACCCCGGTCCACAAAAAGGTATCAAAGAATGAACTTATCAACTACCGTCCGATTGCTAAGCTTTCCCACATACATAAAATGTTCCAAACTTTCTTTATATGAAGTTCTAAGCTTTCACTGGAAGTCGCTAATATCACCCAGTCAGCATGGATTTCTGAAACGTAGATCAACTACCACAAACAAAGTTGAATTCGTATAAAAAATGAATCGATGTTATTGCTTCATATACATACAAAATATATTTGCACGGTTTTGACCACATATTATTAAAATGGATACCTTCCTATCTGGAGATCCGTTATTATAGCGTTCGTTTTAGGTCAGTCTTCTCAACCCAATTTTTAGCTACTGCTGGTGTTCCACAAGGCAGCCATCTAGGGCCATTCTTTTTCATGTTAACTATAGGGTGATTCATTGTGAGGTTTGATTTTCAATAAGCTTTTTTTAACAGATCACGCGTGACTCCTATCAAACTGTTTTGTCATTTTTATTCAGTATCGTTTGGGAAACCATCATAAAAAGACTCACACCACAACAGCGTCTCCAAATTGTTCAACTGTATTACGAAAATCAGCATTCTGTGAGACATGTTTTTCGTGCGATTCGACGAACTTACCGTGCGCATAATCGACCTACTGAAACCAATATTGCCAATACCATTCGCAAATTTTAGTCCCAGTTTTCATAAGTGGATGATACTCGACCGGTTACACCACATCCAGCACGTAGTGAAAAGACTACATATAGCAGCTATAGCTGAGAGTGTACGCGAAGACCGTAACGAATCTATTCTGCGTCGTTCTCAGCAGGTTGGCTTGGCGTATTCGACAACTTGGTGTATTTTACTTGAGGATCTTGGCCTAAAAGCGTACAAAATTCAACCTTGCAAGAATTGAAACCAGGCGACTTGAATTTGTGTCATATTTTCAGTGAATGGGCTCTGAAAAAACTTTTGTTCAGTAATGAAACCAATTTCTGGCTCAATGGAAACTTTAATTGTGCTGATGAGCAGCCCGAAGAGTACCAAGAACTTCCATTACATCCATTAAAAACAACAAGATGGCACTACTAGTCATACAGCGCCTGAAACAATGGACTTGTTGAGAAATCATTTTGGTGAGCACTTAATTTCACGTTTTGCTACGGTAAATTGACTGCCTAGATCGTGCGATATCACACCTTTGGACTATTTTCTCTAGGGATATGTAAAGTCTTAGGTCTTCAAGAATAAGCCAGCTACGATTACTCGTGTTCTCCGTGAGATACCAGTCGCTATGCTCGAACGAGTCGCCCAAAATTGAGCCTTCCAAATGGACCACATCAGACGTAATCGTGTCTAACATTTACAAAAGGTCGCTTTCAAAAAGTTAACGCCATGAATTGTTTCTTTAATCGATAATAAAAATTTGAAGTTCACTTTCAAATTTATTTATTTTATTTTACATTATAAATCAAACCTCACGATGAATCATCCTATTATTACAATCTTAAGAAGATTAATCAGCACTGCCGCCTGTATACTTACGCCGACGACACACAATCATACCTGGGAATGATGATTAATTTTAAGCATCACCTTGCATACGCTTGTAAGAAATCTCCGAAAGTGATAGGCGCTCTTTCAAGACTCATTTTGAATATCGGCGGCCCTCTATAGAGCTGTACGGGGCACAATTAAAGAATAAAGAGACACACATGAAGAGAATCAAATCTGTGTACAGATTATGTGAATTGCGAATTTGCAGTGCATTTCGAACGGTATCCCATGACGCGATATTGGTACTATTCTCTATGTTACCAATCGACATCCTAGTTTAGAAGCTAAGCAACTTTATGAAAATCGCGTGCAAATCGGCTTAACCATAAATCAAGCGAAGAAATTCGAAAGAAGCTGCACTATAGAAGCGTGGCAACAACAATTGAACGAGTCCTAAAAAGGGAGATGGACTTACCGACTAATCCCAAGGATTAAAAGTTGTGTAAAACCAAAACACGGCGAACTGAATTACTGTCTTACACAGTACTTGACGGGTCTTTGGGGTTGTTTCCGGGAATATCTATTCACCCAAAACCGTGATTTGAGTGCATCTTATCCTCACTGCGTTATCGCGGTAGAGGAGCACGTTTTGTTCGAATGTGCTCGGTATAAAAACGAAAGAACTACATATATTGTGTGAAGAATTTGGTAAACGACAAACACCAGAAAACATATTTCAATATATGTTGAAATCCGAAGAACTTTGAGCTGCTCTGAACCATGTAGCACTACGAATAATGTGCGATCTAGGGTATTTAGAACAGCAGCGGAACGCGAATTCGCTAAGCACCCCGTGACAAGGCAAAAGCTCAAACCCGTCCCTGTAAAGTAATACTTAGCGGTCTTAGTCAGCACGAATCTGACACAACCAATGGATGTCGGACCACTGGTGCCTATGCAAGGTGACACTATATTCTCCAAAACTATTTCCTTATCCCAAGACTCTATTCTAGTTTAAGCTCGATAAGTTTTCCACTTGCTATCTAAACAAATTACTTAAAGCTTAATGTCTCCAAATGTCAGTCTATGACTTTGTCACGTAAGTCCAATCAATCTCCCCCTCGACTTTATTTTCTAAATGATAGAATGTATAAACTTCCGTTCATATATTGATGGGATAATCCTTAAAGTCAACTCATCACTTAGTTCTGTCGATTGTGCCTCCATTTACAATTCTGTTTCCTTCAACACTAACCCTCGAAATTTACGCTGTCCTCGTTTTGTCTCTTCTATATCCCAACCCATCGCACCTCATATGGTTCCAACGAACCAATCTCCCTCATGCTTCGTAAGGTCAGCTCAAACCACCCCCTTTTTTAGTTTTAATGTGAATACTTCTCGTCTAAAACTTGATCTCCTTTACCATTTCCTTAGTTTTGTTAGTTTTTAGGTCCTAGTTCTTAAGTTAGTTTAAGCTTTTATTAACTGAAATAAATAGAGGCGTCAGCCCCTATCAAAATTTAAGGATCCCCTTCTTCACATCTCAATGACAGTAAGATGGTTAGCTCCAGTAATCATCACTTCAAAAATCATATTATAATGCAGAAAATCTGGCATGATGAGAAGTCCAAGATAGAAGTCCTTCCTCAATGGCCTTCCGACATCCAGCACATCTAAGTTCCTAGGTTGATGTACTACAGTCCAAGCGATTGAATACAATTGCGTGGATTTTTTGATGCTTCAGATGTAGCTTATATGGCTGCTTTCTATTATATATCAACAATGGATTCTCTTATATTTTATGCACACAAATCAAAGTAGCTCCCGTAAAACAGCTAACTCTGCCAAGACTTGTTGTGATGCTGTTCTGTTGTAATAATTATTCAAAAAGTTCATTGCACAGCTTAAGTATGCTTCATATGAACAATTTATCTTGACAGATAGTGCTATCATATGACAAGCATCTTTGTACATGTACGTGGGAAACCGTGTAGCTGAGATTCAAAATAAAGCTTCTAACACTAAATGGAGCTATGTTATGTCTTCGGATAGCCCGGCTGATTTAAGCTACTGACAAATAGTCTATGGTGTCACGGTCTTAAATGTCTTTGTCAATCTGAGTCTGTGTGGTCTCAAACCATTTTGCAAACTGTATACAATAATTTCCTTGAGCAGAGACTAATTGAGGCTCTTGTGACAACAGTAGCTCCCAATATAGAAACAATTGTAAAGGGAACTTTAGCTACCAATTCCTCTTTTCATCTATGAACTTAACTGCGAAAGAAATATTGTAGTTAGCACGAAAAATCGAGAAAGTCGTTTAACTCATGTCCTTTTCTTCCAAAATGAATACGAACTCTTTTAAAAAATGAGCCTTTTTCAAAGAAAAGTTCTTTGATTAATCTCAACCCAATGATGGATCCGAATCAAATCCTTCGTCCTGACAGAAAGCTCACATCTGCAACCCTTTCATATAGCGAGAGGTATCCAATTCTGCTTCCATTCCAGCCTCAAATCACATATACTCTACTTGTGCATTTTGTTCATGATATAACAGTTCACGGTGTGAATCAATTAGTAGTACGTCTCCACAGATGTGAGTTTTGGATACTGAAGGTGAAGAACTTGGTGAAAAGGAATATCCGCTTGTGTAAGACTTATATAATACACAAAGGAGAGTACAAACACAAATCATAAGAGCGTTGCCAGCTGAAGAACACTTATCTCTTCCCCTTTTACAAACACGGGTATACATTTTGCCGGTCCATTTGTAATAAAAGGCTTTTCGGGGAGAAATTGTAGAATAACGAAGGGCAATTTCCGTTTATTCATACAATCCATTTGGAGGTACCTGGTAACCTGACAACACAATCTTTTCTACCATCTTTGAGTAGGTTTATCGCTCGAAGGGGCATCACTGAAACCATATTTTCAGATAACGACAGTAATTTGGTAGACGCCAGTAGAATTCGGAATGATTTTAAATTTTTTTGAAAGCTTTATCCAAAAATGTATGCGTACGATACAAGGATCAGAAACTATGCATGGGAGGATTTTAGGAAGCTGAGGTCAAAGACTTCAAGACTCTTTTTCGAAAGGGAGCAGGGACTAATAAACGTACTTTTGAAAAGTTCTACCCTCTTCTGCAAAAATCGATGGTTGTCTTAATTCTCGACCGATCTCTCCCACATTGTATCTGAAATCCTTCCATTAACTCAAGGACATTTTCTTTGTGGCGGTCTATTGTTAGCTTCGCTGAGACGCTTGAGGAAAAATCCATGTGTAAAACGATGGGAAATGGTTAAGATATTACACCATCAATTCTGTCGTCGCAGAAAAAAAGTTCATTTTGACTTTTTTCCTTGCAAAAATCATAATTCTTAAACGAATCAATGTCGTGATGTCCTGATCTAGGGGTATGGAAGTAGTGAATTTTGAAAAAAGTTCTTTACAGGGTGTTGTAAAATATTCTGCTTAAACAGGATACCACAGGGGATAAACATAGCATTTTACCTAAAAATATTCAAAACAACAGGATGTCTTAAAGCTTATCCAATCAAAATAGTGGTAAATGAAAGTAAATCAACCATTTTTCAAAAATTTTTTTTAGGTGTATCAAAAGAGCAGTTTTTTTTTTTATTTTGCAGCACATCAGAGTACATAATAAAATATTTCGGTAACGCATCTCAAGTCAAACAGTGCTGCAAAGAGTAAACGAAGAAATAATTTAAATAAAAAAAATCAAATTTCTTGGAAAATTTCTTCAACATCTGGGGTAATGTCTAGTAAACTTATCATTTCTGGAGAGTATTGTGCTTTAAGATTCTTTTCGGTTCTGACATGCCTTAACGAGAAACTAGTAGGTCCCATAAGTAAGTACGTAGTAAGGTCTTCATTCTGCCGCATCCGTAAAACCTTGTACGTATTCATTGTATTCTTTATTTTTGAATTCCTGAGCTTCTTCTGACAATGATCCAAGTGATAACGATTGATACTTGATACAGAATTTCGCAAGAAGACAGCAAAACCGAATTACATAGTGTTATAACTGCCAAATGTATGGACATGGTGAGAAAAACTGTTACATCAAGACCTATAGCGCTATTTGTCCCAACTGCCACAAAACTAGTGAATGCACTTCCAAAACCATTAAGTGCGCCAACTGTAACGGAGCACATAAATCGACTGATCTTACATGTGTAAGCCGCCAAAGCTTTCTTGAAATGAGGAAAAATTTTCAGCCAAAAACAAAACTATACGTGTGAAACAAGCACACTCAACATCATGGATTTTCCCTCCTTCCCACACCATCCTAATGCCACAGTTAATGCTGAAGCTAAATACAGCCGCATCACATCAAATGTATGGACCAAGCCTACCAACTATAATGGTGTTAACAGCAACGATGGGTTTTTTTCTTTCGAAGAGATAAACGAACTCACTGAATCGGAAATGAATCTAGGTAGCTTAAATGTAATATGTTGGAATGCTAGAAGCATTCGAGGTAAACAAATTGAATTTTATTCCTTCCTTAGAACTAACAACAATGACTTAGCATTAGTATCAGAGACTTGGTTGAATTCAACCGACCGTTTATCTAATTCTGTATACAAATCCTATCGTTTGGACAGGTAATATAAAAGTGATGGTGCTGTTGTCGTGGTAATAAAACGTTAGGTACAACATAAATTAGTTGCAACAATTGGTGTCGAAGTTCCCTTTGTTAATGGACTCTCATTGAAAATTTTTAGTGCTTATTTTCCGGGCGGATCAACATCATCGTAAAAACGTTCGAATCTTCACATTGATTTACTAAGGCTTAATTTGATTTTAGCTGAAGACATAGGCGCTGGGGTTGTCTTAGGGTTAATGCGTGGGGTAACCACCAAATTTTTCTTACATCCCATCGAGTAGGAACAGGAATCCCTTAATTTTAGATTTATTTTTAACAAACATATCTCATCTTTTTACAGAGCCTAAAACTCTTAATAAGTTAGTTAGATAGTTCCGACCATCCACCAGTTCAGGATAGTGTTATTCTATCTCCAGTTCCTTGCACAAACCAATTTTTTTATATCAACTGGAAGTTATTCAGAAGGCTAATGCGGGCAGAACTGAAAAACACATTAGACCAAATACAAGTCAATATCTAGTTGATCAAAATATAAACACTTTCACAACTGCCATTATTATAAGCATTGATCAGTCAGTTCCAAAAGAAAAATGGTTTCTTAACATAAATCATTTGTCCTTCCGCCCTTCATTCTTGACATAATAAAGTTAAGAAATACTTGTAGATCCAGATGGAAACGTACGAAAAAAAAAAATTCTTTACTAAAATGTGCAATTACAAATTTTAGAAACCAATCATGGAGCGATAGACTCCAAGGGTCTTATCTTATGATATGAAGTTATTGCACCTAACGGTTTATGAAGGTTTTTTGTTTTTTTAATCAAATTTTTTTTTGTACGAATGCACTTGCAGTGGTTTCGTGATCAACGGAACAAGGTAACAAATTGTTATGTTTTGTGATTAAATAAAATTTAAAAAATTTAAATATTGGTATTGGTAAATATCTTTTTTATTTAGCTTCTGAATAATGGGTTCAAATAACAAACCACTAAAACAAGTTGAAGACCTTTTAAGAAAAGGTATGACCCATCGACAAATTTCGGAGTCAACGGGAATATGCCTTGGTGCCATAAGCAAATTTCGGCAAACTCTTCAAAACTTGCCCTGCAGAAACCAAGCCGGACGCAATTGTTCGAGACTTGAGGATGCAAAAATTTGAAAATGCAGTTCAAATCAAGCACGCACTGGAACGGGAACGGAATATAACCGTTTCGGCGGAAACCGTTCGCAGGATTCTAAGGGCAGCTGCTTTAGAAGGAAGAGCCAAATTAAAAAAGCCCTTGCTTACAAAACGACACCAAGTCTTAAGGCTGAAATTTGCAAGGAGATATTCCGGTTGGACACCTGAGGATTGGGCGAGAGTGATCTGATCAGATGAGAGCAAAATTAACCGTTTGGGCTCAGGTAGGCGAGAGTGGGTATGGAAGACTCCTGGTGAAAAATTACAACCTCGTCAAGTTAAGCCCACTTTGAAATTCGGTGGGGGATCCATTATGATCTGGGGTTGCATGATGACACAAGGAGTTGGAAACATTCACAGGATCCAAGGACATATGACGTCATCATCGTATATAGAGATTTTGAGTTGTCATTTAATGGAATCGTTGGTGAAATTCGATGTTGAAGCTTAGGATCTTGTTGGAAGACAGCTAAAATAACTCAGAAATGGTTAAATGATAACAATTTAACAATGTTATCATGGCCACCGCAATCCCTGGATCTAAGCCCTATTGAACACCTATGGGTGGCTTTGAAGAGATCCCTTGTTGGCGAAATCGGCAATTTAGACGAACTCTGGATCGCATGGAAAAACATAACGCCAGAGACTTGCAAGAACTTGGTCGATAGTATGCCCAATCGAATTCTAGCAGTTATTGATGCTCGTGGTGGATACACGAAATTTTGAATTTAGGAAACCTTTGTTTTTTGAAACTCACAAAATTGATCAAGCTTGGTGAACTTTGGATTTATTTTCTTATTTTTTCTACAGCGAAGAAAAATATTATTAATTTTTATGTTATGAATTGAAATTGTTGAAATAAAATATTTAAAAAAAAACGTAAATCCTTAAATCCCTATTTGTTTTTTAAACCAAATATTTTCATTTTTCAGAACATAGCGTGATCAATTTTGTGAGTTACTGTGTATCAAAAGTAATCTTGATAAAGGCTTAAGTACTGGCATGATAATTTTGGACGTAGGAGAAGCGTTCGATACCGTTTGGCATGCTAGTCTGGTACACAAGATTCTAAATTTCAATTTTCCGTTATACCTTATAAAAATAGTTAAATTATTTCTATTTTTCGAAGTTTTGTCGTGTCCTTACATCAATCGTGTCCTCGCAGGTAATAAACTGATTAATGCAGGAGTCCCAAAAGGGTAAGTTCTTGGGCCGATCTTATTTATTCTATATACCTCTGATTTCCCTACTTTAATGAACTGCAATATTGCTTTATTTGCCGATGATATTTGTATCTATTCGTCGGACGCAATGGGTTCCAACACTGAAACTAAACTTCAATCTGCTCTTAATACTGCTCTTACATATTACTATCATTGGAACATTAATATTAATGCTGCTAAGAATCAAGCTATCTTTTTTACACGAAAAAGAAAAGCTTGCTTACATCCAAGCAACCGCCTTCAACTTAACGGTGTTCCAATTGAGTGGAAACCTAATATTTGAAATCTAAATTTGACTTTCAGGCTACACATACAAAAAATAATTAACAAGATTAATGTTACGATCAAGATTTTGTATCCATTCATCTGCATGAATTCAAAGCTGAACAATGATAACAACATATTGATCTTTGAGGCTATTTTCCAAGTAATCATGTTCTATAGGTCTCCTGTATGGGGCATATGCGCAAAAGGTCATCTTCGTAGACACCGAAAAAACACAAGATAAATAATTAAAGATGATCCTAAATTTACCCTGGTTTTTCTCGACGGAAGAATTACATCGAAATGGTTTCAACTAGAATTCAGAAACTTAATAGTCAGTACATCTGTTTATCTTCAGAATATGACTTGATTTCAATCCTACTTACATAATGTGCAATTTTATCTTTATTCTTATATATTTTTGCTTTAATTTTTATAGATTCATTAATTTACTTTTTATTTATTTATTTATTTATATATATATATATAATTCGTGCGGTTTGCTAACAGATGGCGTAACTTGTATTATTCCATTGGAACATGCGTTGGAAAGCTACTGTCATTGTACGTCATTTCAGTATATGTCATTCATTTGAAGCGTAAACAACAATAATTTCTTTTTCACTCAAATATGTCGAACTTTGTGCCTAAAAAAGTGTTTTTGCGGGAAGTTCTTCTTCACCACTTTAACATGAAGAAAACTGCTGCCGAAAGTCATTGTATTTTGGTGGAAGTTTATCGTGAACAGGCGCTAGCTGAACGAACGTGCCAAAAGTGGATTGCACGATTTAAAAGTGGTGATTTTGGCTTGGAAGACGATGAACGTCCTGGGCATCGAAAAAAGTTTGAAGATGAAGAACTGGAAGCATAACTCTATGAAAATTGTTGGCAAACACAAGAAGAGCTCGCAGAATCTTTGGGTGTCACTCAAGCAGCCATTTCAAAACGTTCAAATGCAGCTGGATATATTCAGCCTTATAGCCCAGACCTTGCCCCTTCTGAATACTATTTGTTCCGGTCGATGCTGAAATACGGTTCACATTAGAGCAGAATATCAAAAATTGGCTTGATTCATTCTTGGCTGCCAAGCCGGCGCAGTTCTTTTGGGATGAAATCACAGATTGCCAGAAAGATGGGAAAAAGTCATAGCTATAGATGGGCAATACTTTGAGTAATAATATTGTACATGTTTTTCTTAAATAAACGTTCAAATTTTGAAAAAAACCGCACGAATTAAAATATATACCCAATATAAAAATTTATATTTATTTTCTTTTTCAACACCACTTCTTTCTTCCCTCCAACGAAATAAGGGATTCTATTTATCAAGAAGGTTTTTAGTGGCTTTTCTTTAAACTGGTAGTATTTCTATATGATATACAGGGTTTTCTAACAACGACTTGACAACTTTTTTTTTAAATAAAAGGCAAACCATTTGAGATATTTCAAAAACTTTATTATTGGCTTGAAGTACAATCAAAACATTTATGAATGAAACTCGACTTCGTTCATATGGCCACAGCGGGCATGTTTGCAGCGGTCGATCCGTTTGACCCAATTTTCAATGACTCGGCCGCATATTTCGCCCGAAACGGACGCTATTTCGCGTTCAATGTTGGCTCTGAGCTCTTCCAACGTCGTGGGCGTGTTGACATAAACCAATGACTTAATGTAGCCCAACAGTAAATAGTCAAGCAGCGTTAAATCGCACAAACGAGGCGGCCAATCGACTGGCCCATGTCTTAAGATAAGATAACACGCTCACCATACTTACTCTTCAATAAATCGATTGTAGCGTGTGCTGTGTGGCTGCTGGCACCATCTTGTTGAAACCACATGTCGTCCAAGTCCATATCTTCCGATTCGGGTCAAAAATAATCGGTGACCATGGGGCGATAACGCTGACAATTCACAGTAACGTGACGATCGTTATCGTCGACGAAAAAATATGGCCCAAAACGCCGCCGGCATGGAAATCGCATCAAACAGTTATTTTTTGTGGATGAAGTGGTGGTTCGTGAAGCACATGTGGGTTTTCACCCGACAAATAACGCATGTTTTGCTTATTGACGAACCCATTGAGCCAAAAATGAGCTTCGTCACTGAAGATGATTTTGCGATGAAATTTATCATCTTGGAGCATCTTCTCTAGAACCCAATCGGAAATTGTACGTCGCTTCAAACGGTCTATGAGTCTTACGCAGAATACGCCATAATGTGGTCTGAGCGATGCCAAATTCTTGAGAACGCCGTGGAATTGACGGATTTGGACCGTTTGCTACGGACGTCTGAACGGAAGCGATATTTTCGAGACTTCCACCAACCCGTTGTCCCACTGACACAGCAACATCACACAATGAACATGTAGACTCAAATTTTTGCACTAAACTTGTTATTGCCTGTCTACTAGGGCGAGAATTACGACCGAAAATTGGAGTTAACGCTCTTAAAAATGCAGTCACCGACTCCGAATATCTGTAGAAAGTTTTTATAATCTGCAGACGTTGCTCGTTAGTGTACTTTACCATGATGAAAAGTGTTGAGTTTACTGAATAAATTGACAGTGACAGTTTGATGATTAGTGAAAGAGTGCGTTCACAAATTAAATTCAAAGTTGTCAAGTCCCTATTGGAAAACCCTATGTTATTTAGAAATTATATAAATATTCTAGATGTAAGGCAATACAAGCCAAATTTCTGTAAAACGAAGTTTGTATTTTGTTAATTGTAAATATTTCTGCAATAATAAACATCTATACTACTACTCTGTTTTTTTCTTAGCACACTCATCAAACTTAAGAGTATAAAACTTTTCCTTGTAATTCGAAACATTAAGTATTTATTCAAGTCTCGTTATTACGCCTCCATTGACCCCAGCTATCCTTGTTCTGGTCTATCCACAGCGAGCCCAATTTCATCTCGATTGCTTTTGGATCTCTTGTTTTAATACGAGTATAATATTAAATATTGTTATATGAAATGTCCGTTGTTACTTTTTATCTAATAGTTTTCAATACATAAATACGTTTTTTTAATAGCGTAATACTTGGAAACGGGACGGAGCTGGGTGATTGCCTATGTGGGCGATGTTGTTACAGCCGTTTCAGGGAAGCATCTCAATATCACCAGAGAATTTCAGCTAAATCTTAGCAGATTGACATGTTGGGCGGATCGCTGTGGATTGAGAATTAACCCCGATAAAACTGATCTTGTTATCTTTTCCAGGAAATATAAAATTCCAACTATAGACAATCCTTCAATAAACGGTACCAGTTTAGTGTTTTCCGATACAGCAAAATACCTAGGTCTCATTTTTGAAAGGAAACTAAACTGAAAACCTAACATTCAAGAAAGAATTAAGAAAGCTACAGTAGCTTTATTTTCTTGCAAAAAAGCCATTAGGAACAATTGGGGCCTTCAACCTCGAATAACCCACTGGCTATACATCTCGGTCATAAGACCGATACTCACTTACGGTGTTTTTGTCTGGTGAAAGGCCTTAGACATTGCAGTCAACTGCAAAAAACTAAGCAGAGTCCAAAGAATGGCATGTTTATGCATAAGCGGAGCTCTACGATCCACTCCCTCGGATCTAGACATTCTGTTTCACTTGACACCCATCGACATCTTTAGCAGACAAGGGCAAATAATTTATTTGGCCACTCTAATATTCTTAATATACCTATTTGGAATCCACTTAGAGAACATCGATTACTTCAAACCTAAACTTCGGTTTGACAAAATCTTTCATGCGAGCTTTCACTCTACATCCTTCATGGAGGAAGATGCCTTCATGGAGGACAAGTCTATCCATTTTTATACGGATGGATCTTAAACCGATAGTTGGGTTGGTGGAAGTTTTTTCTCAGATAAGCTAAATTTAAGCCTCTACTTCCGTCTTCCAAATCACTGTAGCATATTCCAGGCGAAAATTTTGGCAATTAAAGAAGCTCTGTGCTGGCTAAAGAAAAACGTGATATCTGCAAGGGATATCCGCATCTTTTCGGATAGTCAGGCTGCTATCAAGTTCCTGGACTCGGTCTCACTAAATTCTAAAACTACCTTTGAATGCCGATCATCTCTTATGGAGATGGCAGAGCATTTCAACTTTCACCTTTGTCGGGTGCCGGGCCGCAGAGACATTCCAGGGGCTGACGAACTCGCCAAAATTGCGCATTATTATTTAAGCTGGATGCGAATAAAAGAACAGACTTTAGATGGATAGGTGGGCTGACATGTCTGGCGACTAAACAGATCTGGCCAAAACTAGATATGAATTGCTCTAAGAGTCTGATTGTTTTAAATAGGAAACATCTCAGCGTTATTATAGGTGTCATCACTAGACACTGCCTTTTAGGCAAGCATGAGAGCAGGATTGGTGCTCATACAAACGATTTCTCCACCTAGGAGACTTCTTCTACAATGTCCTGAACGATCTAAAGAATATAGACCTTAACAGTCTCCAGCGCTTCATCGTAAGCTCAAACTGGTTTTAAGAGTGAGGGGATCATAGATACTATTGCCTTGTTTCTGAACGCATATTCCGGGCGTTTTTCGGCTACTGCTCTCTTCAAACGGATTAATTGTCCATTGATGTTTTCACCCGGTTTTAGCGGCTCATAATACAGCACACCCATCTGATCCCACCAAATACAGAGCATTACCTTCGCGCCATGGATATTCGGCTTTGTCGTTGATTTGGCTGGTTGGCCGGGTTTCACGTCGGGTTTGTCGTAATGGATCCATTTTTCATCACCAGTAATAATCCGATGCAAAAATGACTTCCTTTTGTGTCGTTCCAGCAGCATTTCGGAGATGCAAAACCGCCTTCCGACGTCTCTCGACTTGAGTTCATGTGGAACCCAATTTCCTTGCTTTTGAATACAATTACTGCTTGAGTGACACCCAAAGATTCTCCGAGCTCTTCTTGTGTTTGGCAACAATCTTCATAGGGTAATGCTTCCAGTTCTTCATCTTCAAATTTTTTTGGCTGCCCAGGACGTTCATCGTCTTCCAAGCCAAAATCAAAACTTTTAAATCGTGCAAACCACTTTTGGCACGTTCACTCAGCTAGCGGCAGCAGTTTTCTTCATATTAAAGTAATGAAGAATAACTCCCAGCAAAAACACTTTTTCAGGCACAAAGTTCGACATATTTGAGTGAAAAAAAATTATTGTTGTTTACGCTTCAAATGAATGACATATACTGAAATGACGTACATTGACAGTAGTTTTCTAACGCATGTTCCAATGGAATAATTACAAATAAATAATACAAGTTACGCCATCTCTTAGCAAACCGAAATTATGTTATAGACCCAATATAAGAAAAAATTTTGTCCATTTTTGATCTCACAAATGAATGCGTATACCACAGATCGCGAAAATGAAATGATTATCTGAAGTATTTCAAATTTAATTATGCAAACACTTTTGCCTAAATGATCCACTGTGTGTCGTTGGAAATGTAATATTCAGGTCAAAATGTAATTTTATCTTAACAAATTGATAGAAGGCAGTAACACATTATCTAATCTTATTTCTTTAGCTAAATCTCCCTTCTTGTACGAACACAATTAAGACCTGAAGTAAGACCTCCCCTTAAGAGCAAATAAAGATGTCCTCAGTGAACGACTTTGTCTTTTTTTTTCTGGGATAGTACTCTACATCATACGAGTAACCAACAAGGGAAAGTCTACACTTCAACACTTCGTTTGTGTTGAGATGTGAGAAATGTGCGCTAGTTCTAATTATTTTTCACCCTGTCGTGAAGTCGATTAATCTGAGTAGTTGGTGTTGTGTTTTTTATATTTTCAAACTGCACCGAGGACGTTCTCATTTCCTAACTTGGCATTAAAATCACTAAGAAGCATCTTAACGTTGTGCTTGGGATATTGCTCACACGTTTGGTTCAAGTGCTGGCAGAAACAATCTTTAAAAGAACCATCCTTTTTCACTGAGGTCATGCGAGCAAGTTATGACACGGAGCGAACATAAAAAATCCTTCATTTTTGTTTTAAATGAATTTTGTTTAGTATTAGCTTCGTTTGCAAATATGGTATAATCTCGATTGACCTGATCACTCAGCACATTTTCGGAGGAAAAAAAAAATAAATAAATAAAGAAAGACAGAAATTTTTCTTCCATAAACATACCTATATATGTATGTAGGTTATGTGTTCTGTGTTATAAATACATAGCATACAAAGAGATAGATATATAGAGAGTATGACATCGCTCTCACAGACTCTATGGTCTTGCTATTCGTCATCAACCGACGTCTAGCCTTCTGCTAAAACAAATCACATATCTATACAAAAATTTCGTACGTTGTTTTATAAGTCATTCATTCAAATCGTTGTTGATAATACATGTTCAACCTTCTGAACATAATTTGAGGCATTCATTCCAATATAGACAGTTGGAGGTTAGCCTGAAACCAGTGGGTTAATTTTCCGCACAGTAGTCTTTACGACCCCTCTACAAATGAAATGAAACCTACTGGAACCTTGAAAATTCTCTCAAAAAGTCAACGTGTCTGGTATAAGTTATAATAACCGAGTACTCCAAAATTCTTACCTCTTTATATCTTTTTTATTTTGGTTTTTTGTTTTTTCCCAAGGGCACATTTAATGTGATGAAAAGCTATGAACTTCACTGGTACTTATGGCTTAAATCCATTACTGTGCCATAGCAAAAAAGTAAAAAAAAAAAATGCAGAGACGCTAGGCTAGAATCTTGTAAAATAACTAAAATTCACTCACTAGCTCATCTTAACCACAATCTGAAACGTGATACGATAATATCTGCTGACTTACGCAGCAGATGTCCAAGCAATGAAAGGCAGGTTAAAAGAAAAATGGAAGAAGAGATATTGCGCTACCTTAAATACTCTGCGGTGTGTTAACACTTTGACGGCTGCAACTTTGAGAAAAAGCTTTACACTTGTCGTCGGTATATGTTATATTAATGAAAATTACTGCCTGCCGCCGGCACTTTTTACAAGCTTGATGAAAAATAATTAAAGAGGTAGGTGCAACTATTATTTAAAAAGTTTGAATCCTTACTAACTTCAATAATAAAATAAGGTTTTATTAAAACAAATATTTCTCTTTGTATATTCAAAACATTTTCCAATATGCAACGAAACGCTATATGAGGAGCACTCAAATGCTGTTGAGCCTCTTTTCTTGGCAGAGGATTATATTCTGCACGCTCTGTGCATCCCATCGTTCAAATAATTTTATGTTTCGCACTCCCGGATACATCAATCGGATCATATTTTGAAATTCTTGAAGTACGTGTTTAGAAAATAACGGGAATTTTAATTTTTTGAAAAAAATAAAAATATTTATTCATCTACATTAATGTTATTACCTTCAAAGTAGTCCCTATTAGATACTATTATGCACTTGTGCCAGCGCTGCTTCAAATCCTTGGAATTGTCATTGACGTCATTCAAGAGCTCTTGAGCGATGCTCATGCGACGGTTCTTTTGATCAAAATTAAGAAATTTCGGAACAAGCTCCGCTGACACACGTCTCACGTCCTAAACGTCCGATAAAAGTGGATGACACGAGCCGACCGATACGCCAACATCGTCAGTAACTTCTCTTATGGTAATTCGACGATTTTCCAAAACAATTTTCTTCATAGCTTTAAAGTTATCATCTTTTGTTAATGTGCTAAGGCGTCCATAGCAATGTTCGTCATTAACATCTATTCGGCCACCTGGGAAGAGCTTGTGCCACTTGTAAACATTTTTTTTATTAAGAGCAGACTCATCGTATGCCACTGAAAACATTTCATGTATTTTAGATCACTTGATTCCATTTTTTGCACAAAATTTGATACAATTCTTTGATCTATTTCTTTTAACAAACGAAAATTTCTGAGCTCATAATAACATGTCTATCCTTAGCAGCTGCCACAGATAAAGTAAACAATAAATACAGCTGAAAATTTTATCATACTTTAGGGTCATGTATATCAATATCATAAAAAATTTTGACAATCTGACTCTCCAAACACGCAAAATTTAAAAATTCCCGTTATGTTCTAAGCACACCTATATTGACATAGTTTAAAAGAATGGTTAGTGTTTCAAGTTTGAAGTTTGAGAACAGAAAATAATCCGAAGGGGCTAAGTCTGGCGAATAGGGTGCATGAGCTAGCAATTCAAACTTTAATTCAAGTTTAATTTTGGCGATTGCAATAACGGATTTGTGAGCTGGTGCATTGTTTTGATGAAACAACACTTTCTTTTTATCCAAATGCCTGATTTCTTCGCCCAAACGTTGCAATAAGTTCGCATAATACTGGCTGTTGGTAGTTTTTCCTTTTTCAAGATAGTCAATGAAAATTATACCACCCGCATCCCAAAAAATCGACGCCATGGTTCTCCCTTTTGAATCCGTTGTTTTGATTGTTCTTCTGTCTTGGGTGTAAAGTGATGAACCCATGTTTCATCCATTGTTATGTAACGGCGCAAAAATTCTTGCACACAGCTTTCTCATGTCCAAATTTTCAAATAATTTGCGATGTACGGCACTTTTTGAAATGCCTACAATGTCTGCTAGCTCGAGCACTTTCAGTCGACGATTGTCCAACACCGCTTTGCGGATTTTCTTCACCATTCCTGGAGTCGTCACCTCATTTGGTCGACTACTGTGATGCTCGTCTTGGAAGTTCGTACAGCCTCGTTTAAACTCAGCAACCAAAAATTTTACTGTTTTAGACGAAGGAGCAGACTCACCCAGAGTAGAATCCAGTTCAGCTTTTATATTGGTTGGGCTGAGGCCTTTCAGATAAAAGTATTCTATCACATAACGATGACTAATTTTCTCCATTTTCACAAATTCACTGACAACGTTCACTATTGATGGCTGCCAAAAAAATACTAAACAACGTGGTGCTTTCAAACTTGAAACATATGCTTTATAGACTGCGTGCTTTCTTATGCAGTATATTTTCTAATATTTTCAAACAACTACCGCCATTTCTTGGTCAGGCAGGGTACTTCTTGGACCGCCCTCGTAAGTAGAAATTATGTAACTAATGATTTTGATTCCTCGGTTTCGGTTACAGTTTGTAACCATAAGTTATATACACCCAATAATTTTTTTTCAACCTAAGGATAGCAACACACTTTTCCCATACGCGAACAGCAACAGGGGTGAGCTGGCACCCCAATGTATACAACTAAAATAAGTAACAGGAAATAAACGCATAACGCAAATTTTATTTTTAAAAATGTTTTATTAAATTTGTTAGAAAAATTAATTTAAATAAATTTGCGGTTTGCTAAGAGATGGCGTGACTTGTATTATTCCATTGGAACATGCGTTGGAAAGCTACTGTCATTGTGCGTCATTTCAGTATATGTCATTCATTAGAAGCGTAAACAACAATAATTTTTTCTTCACTCAAATATGTCGAACTTTGTGCCTGAATAAGTGTTTTTGCGGGGAGTTCTTCTTCATTACTTTAATATGAAGAAAACTGCTGCCGAAAGTCATCCTTTTTTTGGTGGAAGTTTATGGTGAATATGCGCTAGCTGAGCGAATGTGCCAAAAGTGGTTTGCACGATTTAAAAGTGGTGATTTTGGCTTGGAAGACGATGAACATCCTGGGCAGCCAAAAAAGTTTAAAGATGAAGAACTGGAAGCATTACTCTATGAAGATTGTTGCCAAACACAAGAAGAGCTCGCAAAATCTTTGGATGTCACTCAAGCAGCCATTTCAAAACGTTCAAAAGCAGCTGGATATATTCAAAAGCAAGGAAATTGGGTTCCACTAGAACTCAAGCCGAGAGACGTCGAAAGACGGTTTTGCATATCCGAATTGCTGCTGCAACGCCACAAAAGGAAGTCATTTTTGCATCGGATTGTTATTGGTGATGAAAAATGGATCCCCAAAAATATCCATGGCGCGAAGGTAATGCTCTGTTATTGGTGGGATCAGATGGGTGTGCTGTATTATGAGCTACTAAAACCGGGTGAAACCATCAATGGACAACACTACCAAATACAATTAATCCCTTTGAAGAGAGCAGTAGCCGAAACAGCTCGGCCCCACGTTGTTATTCCGGTTAAGAACTATTTGGAAAACAGGGGATGGGAAGTCTTACCCCACCCGCTTTATAGTCCAAACCTTGCCCCTTCTGACTACCATTTGTTCCAGTCGATGCAGAACGTCCTCACTGAAATACGATTCACATCAGAGTAGAATATCAAAAATTGGCTTGATTTATTCTTGGCTGCCAAGCCGGCGCAGTTCTTTTGGGATGGGATCCACAAATTGGCAGAAAGATGGGAAAAAGTCATAGCTTCAGATGGGCAATACTTTGAATAATACTATTGTACATGTTTTTCTTAAATAAACGTTCCATTTTCAAAAAAAAAAAAAAACTGCACGAATTAAAATATATTCCCAATATATATTTTTTTAACTTAAAACAGTGTTTTCAAATTTCATTGCGTTGTTCTGGACACGTTGGCAAACAGCATTTTGCGCAAGCTGTCTTAACTTTTCTGCCGCGGCTAATGGCACATCTTAATTTTTTTTTTTTTAATGGCGGTTCTTTAACTTCTGGCTGCTGGATGTCTCCTAGAACGGCTCGAATACTATCACCCAACTCTCAAGGTAAATTTGTTTGCAATCGGTGCCTCATAAGTAGCTTAGCAAGTTGTATAAAATGTTATCAATTCAATTGGCTTACCAAATAAACTTAAACTCATCCCTCTCACAATTGATACTCCGAGCATCACAAACGCTGTATAGTGACGATATTTCGTCGTGGTATCCTGCTTCTTGGCGGTGTTACTGAAGACCAATCGTGTATTTTTCTTCCTCTTAACACATTTCCCTGCAATTGCGCTTAATGATATCATCTTGTTGCGAATGCTCGGAGACGTTACCATCCGTTTCCGGAAACTCCACATCGGACGAACTGTTTTCATCATCAGAACTATTTCCACAAACCTCTTGTACCTACTTTTCCAATTTTTTGGTTTTAGTAAAATTGAGTAATAAGATAAGTACCCCCTTCATATACTTGTTGTACTCTATTATGCAACGGTTTTCTTTTGGTCTAAAATATATTTGGTGAATGTATCGTTGAAATCGCATATAATATTTTTATTTTCGTTTTGAAAGCTTGGATTGAGATATTGCCCTTTCTTCTAAACGGCGTATTGGTATTATTATAACGAAAAAGCAATATTATGAAAAAACAATTCATGGCTTTTGCATCACGATAGTGCACCTGCATCACAGGGGGAAGGAGAGTTCATTACGTCAATAAAAGAATTACTGAAGGAAAGTAAGGAACGATGACTTCATAATCAAATGTGAGGTCCTGTTTAAGTTAGTAAATGGTTTCGAACTTTAAGTATTACCACGCAACAGTACAAAGAAATGATTAAAATGTAACATAAAGAAGGACATTTTGGGGTCTTAAAAATATTGAATTTGATTTCACATTTGTACAACTCTCTTACATACCGAAAAGATAAAATTCACACTTGTATAACGAATTGCGTAGAATGTATTTTAGAAAACAGAAAAACGCGGAAAGCAGAATGATTTTATCGGTAAGCGGCACAAAGTGGATAAACCACTTAACACGTACCATTTGGATCACATTGGTCCTATTAATACTACAATCAAGCAGTATAAGTATATACTTACCATGATCAACGGATCTTCGAAATAGACTTTAATTTTTCCTACAAAAACTGTAGCCATTGACGAAGTCTTAAGATTTTTTTTTTTTTGTTTTATAATCAGCGTGCGCTCAAAGGGTTTTTGTTCCCTTAAAATGTTCGTACACAGCACGGGCGAAGGAAATTTAGGGAGGAAGAAAAGACAAGTACTGATGTACATTGTTTTTAAATGTTTGTAAATTACAATATAACGACCAGGAAACACAGAGGTCGGCAGGAAAGAATCACGATATTTTAGAGTGCGTCCGAAAATGGGCTTGAGGGTATACTGATGAGCATTCATAGCGAGACGGGTGTTACGGTTGAAAGTTTGAATGGGCGGAATGCTACTGGCGATTTCAATGAATCATTGGTGGTGGAAATAGCGAGACATTACGTCGATGTTCGAGGGTGTCAATTGATTGACTGATATTAGTATAAACAATGAGTTTTATCGCATGGTTTTGAATCCTATCTAGCAGGTGCAGAGATGTTTTAGTAGCATCTGTCCAGATGTGGGCATTGTACTCCAATTTTGGGCGGGTGAATGCCTTATATATTGTGGCAACATCGAATATGTGGTCAATCTAACGTAAGTTGTCACTTACACACATACCGAGAATGGAAAGTTTATCGGTTACGACGATGTAAGTGCCATTCATGGATAATGGCTGGGTATTTTAATTTCGCTTTAATGACAGCAGAAAGCATTGAATTTTGGAAATATAAAATTCCACTCGGTTGACAGTTCCCCAATTGCTTATTCTGCTAGTATCGCAATTTAATGAGCTTAACATACGCTGACGTTTCCGTTCTACCGAGAACGAATATGAAAAGCAGAGAAAACTATCATCAGCAAAGGAATATATTGGATTAGAAGTAGCAGACAAGAGATCATTAATGAAAATAAAAAGAGTGTCGGAGACAGAACGGATCCCTGGGACACACCAGCATTTATTTTGTGAATATCAGACTTAAAACCGTCCAAGACAACTTGAATTAAACCTTCCGAAAGATAATTTCTAATCCATTGAAGAAGAGAGTACCAAAAGCACGCATTTTCGACAAAAGAACATGATGCCAAACTCTGTCAAATGCAACTGTCTCGCTTTCGCCGGATTGATGTAAGCTTTGGTTCTACTTTTCGGTGAGACATGCCATCAAATCACCAGTGGAACTGTTGCTACGAAGCAGGTAGTGGATAATTTGCTTAAAAAGATGGAATTTTAACCACATGAAATTGAATTCCGGATTGGAACAGGGACTGCTTTATGGTGGAATTTGGTAAGCTACATCACTGCGCACATAAATGGCGAGCCCGCGATGGGGAAAGAATAGTGACACTAGTTTGTAGTCAGGTAGCTTCAGATCAGAGTGATCTGAGAGGTGTGGGTGGGGATCTACCTGTGTTTTACTAAGTGCCAAAACAGCTGGTTGGTACTCACAAACTTTTTAGTTGCGTACATTGGCTACGTCCACAGTAGTAGTGTTTCGTAAAACAGTAAAAGTGTTTCGGAGAACCACGTCGAATTATCACTTACCGTGGAGATGCTTTCATTTCTGATTGCTTCAGAGACTATTGCAGTGAAGGAAACATTGAACATATTTTAATAACAACTGGCATGCAAAGAAGTAATGTTCAAGTCGAAAGTGCTAACCGTATAATTTCGGAGGCTTTGAAAAGATTATCAGTTGATTCACCTAGAAATTGATATCAATTTGTCGAGAAGGTACAACTACAATAAACAGCACTTCTCAGGGTTCTTTGAATCGGACTCTACTCGAGGTATTATTCGGAGTTCCTATGGAGAAAAAAGATTATATTGAAAGCAGGGAACTACTAAAGCAAAAACATCTTAATAATTTTGATGTCGAAGGAGATACCGTATACTGCAAATAGACGTATGTTAACAATTAACAAAAGTTCAGGAAGAGAACAAAAGAATTTTTTGCAGAAAACGCAAACCAGCTCATCACCATAACATTGAAAATTTATTGGTCAATTAGAGAACACTAATCACACCCGGTAATGAACTTTTCTCTGTTTTTCTAGGTCCGTACAAAATAATTTCTAAGATTCGAAGTGTTCGAAATATTGTACTGTCAGAAAATACTCGTGCATGAAAGGTTCGAATTTATGAACGCATGAAGACAGAACGTCTCATTTGTTTAGCGTTAACTCCTGCCTTGAAGGCCTTATTTCACAATATGTTCGTACATCCATGGGAGCAAGGATACGCCTTGCGATCGCTCACCGTCAATTCACTAATACCAAAATAGAACTTGTGCTGGAGGCAAAAAGTTCCACCATTGATAAAGGTCGAGGCCGAACTAAAACCTTTTACTGATCTTAGGGTCACAGTATCTTGCACCTCTTCATTCTCTTCTTCTTCCCGCGACTTTGGGTTTAAACCACATCCACCATGACGCTCCCACAAGGGTGCCTACCTCAACAAGTCAGGTCTGGACCAAAATCTGGGGGGCTCCTGACTTCCATGGTAAAGTATTTTAAGTTTTGGTAACTGGGCAAATCATAGCAACCTTCGGTGGCGTCATCTGAAAACCATTACGATAAGACCAGTACATTGCTTTGCCCCCGTTTTTTATTAGACAACGTCATTGATGGGCGAAGCCTTGATAATTGGGCGAGAGCCCACGCATGGAGACAAAATGAAGAAGTCCAAGCAACGGCTGGGTGTGACGATTTTCAAGATGGCCGGATGTAGTGGTTAAGCTAACTAACCACTATAACTACCTCATCTACTACTTTATTTTTCTTAGTTTTGTGCATACAGCTATAGCAAAAATAATAGGAACATTCATTACTTTTCGAAACCTGTAAAAGTTAGTTTTATTTTATTCATATACCTAGCCCTGCCATAAGTTCTACTACACAATTTCCAACGCTTAACGTTCAAAACTTCTTGCGGGAATAGAACCAATACTTTTTTTTTAGAAGACATACACTGGTCAGTGAAGAATACTGGTCAGTTTGGTTTCAGACTGCAAACTATTAACATGGAGTGGGGCGTTAAAAAGAATCGAGTCGCGGTTATAGCGCTGCATAAGTGCGGTACGAGTGCTGGCTAAATTTTCGAGTTGCTTAAACCACTCGGAATATTAGGTATATTTATTTATCGTGCTATTGCTCTCTTTGGTGAATTGTCTGGAGTAGAGAACAGCCCAAGAAGTAGTCGTCCGTATGAAACGGTAGCAAAGGCAGTGCGTAAACGAATTCGGAGAAATCCCCTAAAGAAGCAGAAGATTATGTATAGTATATCAACCAGATCCATGCCTTGGCTGATTCGGAATAATCTGCATATGAAAGCCTATAGTCGGTGCACGGGTCATCTTCTAACTTTTTTTTTTTTTGTTTTCATATCCCCTTCATACCAAGGGGATAGGAATACCCTTTTACTGGCTTTTCTCCACACGGATGGTGTACAGAGTAGTTTGAAACTCAGGTGTGATTGGTTTCGATATTTTTCCCAGAGGTGGTTGTCAAACTGGACGGGACGAGATAGTGCATCCTCAACCAGTGGGACTTAGTAGTTGTTAGTTGTTAGTTTGTTACAATTAGCCCAGCCAGCAACCACTCCAACATCAGTGTTATGCCTTCATGTCAGAGTTGACGCCGACGGGATTTTCATATAACTACATACAAATTCTATGAAAAGACTTGTATACCACTACACCACGGTCACCCCATTAATCTGTGGATTCAACTGCTCAACTAAAAGAAAGTTAGGCGGGAAAGATGCAAGCGATTTTTGCGGTGGCACGCGGACAATGGCCATGAAAATATTCTGTTTACGGATGGGAAAATTTTTACCGTGGAAGAAGTTTTCAGCAAACAAAATGACAAAATTAATGCCACTTCATCTAACAAAGCGAAAAAAGTTATTCCAAGGGTTCACCGAAGACACCATCCCGCTTCCGTAATGGTTTGGTGGGGGGTCCTGTTAAGTTATACTGCTAAAATAAAACTGCACAACCGCCTTTTTCGAGCAATAAAAGTAATCTGAACTTGATCATACTCGTACACTAGTGTAAGTTAAGAAGAATACAGTGATTTAGTGTAGACCAATTAGATAATAGTGGAGGTAGCATTGCCAAATTGAATATATACAAATTATCATGATACTTTACTTTGCTTTACAACAGTCTCTCACCATGGTGTCACATCCTTCTATTTCTGTAAAAATTGATACAAAGGTTTACCAAGAAGATGTGAGGGTTTTGTCAATAATATTGACATTTCTCCACTGCTTTATTGGTTGGAATGGATTGTACGGCAGATGATAGAGCTAAGCAAGAGTAATGCGCTTCTTGACATGTACTCTTTTTAAAAGCACTTCCCTTAGGGCTCGAGCACGCAACGAATCGTTCTGGCACTTACTTCAAATTAAGTTTCGTATTTCAAGTCCTTGGAGGACATGAACGGGTTCGCCTCTCAAATGATTTGCCTTTTATTTAAAAAAATTTGTCAAGTCGTTATTAGATACTATCGATAGTTTATCGATAATAAAAAGTTGTGAGAAATACAATCAACGGTTTATTGATTATCAATCAAAATAATAATAATATTGTGGATCGTTTTGAGATGCACCTCGTATTTTATTGTTGATTTCAAGTGAAAAAGGTGCTCGAGCTAATTTAGTGTTTGCCATTTTTTATTTAGCTTTTTTCTAAAAAGTAGCAAGATAGTTTTCTTTCAAGGCATTGTTAGCTGATCTGAATAGGATAAGTGCTAGTATATCGACCATATTACTGAACACCACTTGAGGCCAACGCTTAGTCTTTCTTTGCAAGTGTAGTAACTTACTTCTTTGTCCAATGTGCCTAGATTGCCTTTACTTTTATTGTGGTTTAGTATTATAGCTGGCTCTTTATCTCATGATGAAATGTACTTAGAGGATACACAGACTTATTTTTCTTCGGGATATAAAACACGATAGTTGTAGTATTCTTGGTAAAGGCAAAATTTGATAACAAAATTTACCTTCCTTTTACGTTTACTGTTTCTGGTGGTAATTTGGGCTTGTTCTTGCGTATTGTTCCAACTAGTGCAATCTGTTTCTCCAGTAATTTTTGTCCCAGTTGATAAAAGATGTGAAAAAGTTATCAGTCGTAATATTATGCCCCATTAGCTCTGCAATCACATCGAAAACTACATGCACACCTTGATTTCTTTCAGGTCCCTAGTTCCTTGCCTGTTGAATATTCCAAGCACAGCTCGTTGCAGAATCACAAAGAATCCAAAACTTGATAACGTACTTCGCAGGCTTTGATGGAGTGTATTGTCGGAAGGGACATCTTCTTCTAAGTTGCTGCAAATATTATCCTTCTTTTTTGAGAGTCCCATTAGCTTTCAGAGCTTTCGTTATTTGATAGAAAAACACCACCCAATATAAGAATGCAGTGAATGCAAATAGTTCAGTGCTATCAATATCAGTCCATTCTTTATGAAATATGCGCTTACCCTCAATGTTTGTGTTATCGAAGCTGGAAATTTCTTTTGTTGTGATTCATCAAGTCGAATGAATTGTAAGTCCTGGCAACAAATTTATAATGTTTCCCGTCGAGGCTCTTCCGACACTAGTTTCAAGGAGAATAAGTTATTACACCATTTTTTGAACTCATCATTTCAGCTTTCAACATGATCTTCGAACTCAGAACTCGATTTCTCCTCATTCGATACTCTCAACCATTACTGAGTAACCTGAAAACAAATAAAAACACAATTGATGTACTGTTAATAAGCTATGGTGAACTTTGACCCGCGTTCCGCGAACGTAAAAAAAAATGTGTACGTCGTAAAATAAAAGATATTTTTATAAAATTACACGCTAAATATATTCAGCTAAAATCCTTAGAAAAAGTCACGCAACATTAAGTCGCTAAAAATTTAGTTCGAAAGAAATCTTTATTTGTTTTCTAAAATTGTCAAAAATGACCAGAGGACCCCATAAGAGTTATACTAGTTCTAATACTTGTTTAAGTGACGGTGGTTCTAATTCAGGTTTAAATTTAAGTAAAGTGGTCCAAAATAAGTGTTTCATCCGGGAGTTTATCCGCTAAACCAACCAGTACACCGATGCAGTAAAGGATTTGCCAAAATTCCATGGCAATCCACGTCTTTTGTTCGAGTTTATTACAAATGTTGAGAAAATTCTATCATTAGTTCCTTAAAAAGATGGCACAACTCAAATGTGCCTCAATTCGTTTTTATTTGACCTCCGAGAAACACTGGCTTCAACATTTAAAGCAATGAAACCCACTTCATTTCCGTATGCATTCGCCGATTGGATTAAGGAGCAGAATATATTTTACGTTAAATCTGAAGTATTTAATAAATCTATTCAGGGACAAACTCAACCAAATGCTCTCTCAAGAGTTATATTTTGCTCACCAAATGTTCAAATCCCATAGCAACGAAATTTATTCAGATCAAATTTTCAGCGAATAAGTGTGCTTTTCAGCATTCTTTCATGAAACAACCACTAATCCCTTTCCAACAAAACTTTCAACATCAAACCAATATTTCTTACTAAAGTACAAATCTTTTCCAAAATAATTTTCAACGACACCCCTCTATTTTACATCAACGAAATTATTAAAAACCACCAGTTAACCCCTGCCAAACAAAGTCCCAGCAATAACCCCAAACAAACCCTACCCCCAAAAAAATTAACATCCACCAGAACCCATGGTTTTAGGATCTGGTAGTACCAGACAAACGGTTGGAACACAAAAGAATCCCAATCAATTAAGATCTCAATCCAGACCGGTTAACAATATCTATGAATTCGAACAACCAGGAACGTCACAAGCTATTAGCAACATCATTGCATACCATCCCGAACAAAATATATCGTACCAGCATCAACTATATCTTACTTACTTAATAAAGGAGGCGCTACAATCCAGAGTAGACCTCGGCCTCAACCAATAAGCGTCTCCAGCCAGCACGGTCTTTGGCCAGCCTCCAGTTTCACACGCTAAGTTAGAACATCATAGTAATAAGAATCGCAGTCGATGATAAGGATATGGAAGAACTATTTCTGCAGACTCTTTTACGGCGATGATGAATCCAGCTGTCAAGCAGAATGAACCATTTAACCTGGATGATGAAGACCAACGACTCCGTCTACCTGACCTAGACGAAGTGAGCAGGAGCAGATGGTCTAACCGCCGAGCTATTCAAAGCGGCAGACGATGACTTGATTAAGAACATGCACCAATTCATCTGTAAAATATGGTCGGAAGAAAGTATGCCCCATCATTGTTTGCCCGATCCTCAAGAAAGGAGACCATCTGAGTTGAATTGCGCCAACTTCAGAGGTATTAGTCTTCTTAACATCGCTTACAAGATTTTATCTGCCGTGTTGTATGAACGCCAGAAGCCTTTCGTCAACAACCTGATTGGTCCCTATCAGTGTGGCTTTAGGAAAGTCCACCATCGATCAAATATTCATATCAAATCCAGAAAAGTCCAAATCGATACCCACCATCTTTTAACCCTAGATGGTTGTTCTTCGTCGAAATGACGACGAATTTTTTTCAAAACTTGTTTTTTCATATTCGCGCATTTTGTTTTGTGCTGATTTTCGGTCCAACTTCAGTCGTCCTTAAGCTGTTGAAGTGTGCTGATCAGTAGCTGGGTTGGTCTTGTGAAGTAGGAGTTCTCGGAAATTTCGTCGTCGATTCGACGAGGAACAACTTTTACGTAACTTTTTCAATTTTTTTATAGTTTCTTAGAACTAAAATATTTCTTTTCCTTGTCATTTCCTAATTAAGAATGAGAATTAAGGAGTTTCTACGTGATGATGAAATTGCAAATTTTCTTGCATTAAGTGATAAAATTCAATTTAATGAAGCTGAGGAAAATGTACAAAACGATGAGGATACAGCTGAAGAAAATATTTTCGAAAGTGAAGTTTCTTCGGAAGATTGTTCAGATGAAGACAATTTACCGCTTAACATTTTAAAAAGAAAGACCCGTATTATTTCATTTTCAAGGTCTATACTACGTGGATACAAACCATCAGAAGTGGTCAACAAAAAATGCAAAATCTTATCGTTATGGACAAAATATTGTACACCAAAACCGTGCATCAACTCAAGCTTGCAGAAACATTATTAAACCGTTGGATGTTTTTAAACTATTTCTAACAGATGAAATGATTGAGGAAATGGTTAAATGGACTAATGCAGAAATTCGATGTCGCAGTGAATCTAGAGAAAATCAACCGACTATGACGAAATTTTGGCTTTGATAGGAGTACTAACTTTAACAGCTTCCATGAGAGACAATCACTTATCTTTCGAAGAACTTTTTAATTCTTCATACGCTGGACCAAAGTACTTATCAGCAATGTCTAGATATAGGTTTAAGTTTTTGATGTCATGTCTTCGCTTTGATGATAAGGCGCTACGCCAAGCTTTAATAACCGACAAACTCGCACCCATCCGCAAAATATGGGATTTATTCATAAAAAAATGCAGTGGAAACTACACTCCTGGATGTAGTGTAGATGCAGTTTTAAAATGTTTATTCCGAATAAACCTGCGAAGTATGGCATTAAAATAGTTATGTTGTGTGACAGTGGCACAAATTATATGATTAATGCTTCACCATATCTAGGAAAAAGTTCGCAAAACTCAAACTTACTTTTACTTACGTGAAAGAGTTGACCAAACCAGTACATGGGATAAACCGTAATATCACCATGGATAACTGGTTTACTTCATTACCATTGGCTAAGTCTCTCCTAAAGGAACCATACAAGTTATCCTTAGTTGGAACAGTGCAATTAAATAAAAAAGAAATTCCAGCAGACTTTAAAACTACAAAAGGTCGTCAATGCGGTACTTCTATATTTTGTTATGATAACGAACTCACGCTTCTTTCATACAAGCCGAAACCTTCTAAGTTGGTTTATTTACTATCTTCATGTAATGAAGAAGGATCAATTAATTGTACAAGTAACAAGCCCCAAATGATCGAATTTTATAATGCGACGAAGGGAGGTGTCGATACGCTGGACCAAATGTGCAGTACTATGAATTGTTCTCGTAAAACAAATCGCTGGCCAATGTGCCTGTTTTATGGCATTTTGAATATTGCATTTGTTAATGCTTAAAACCACTTAATCGTGTTAATTTTATGAAAAAATTACACCTAGCACTTATACAAAAACATATGGAGAATAAGGCTGAAAATCACAACATTGAAAACGTCTACCCGTCGAAACATCGAAACTGTGCTAAAGGCAAGTACTGAGAATATTGCTAGTAATAATCAATGCTCTAGTGAGCCAAATAGGAAAATTTGTGCATTCTGTCCTTCATCAAAGCGTAGAATGACAAATTCATCTTGCTAAAAATGCAAAAAACACATTTGCGGTGAGCACAAAGTTGAGCTTTGTAAATTTTATAATGAATTAAATAAAAAAAAAAAAATAAAAATAAAAAAATGCAAAAGCTGGAAAATTTGTGTCCAGAAAACAATTGCCAACAATTTAAGATAGCACGTAGTCGATACGACGAAGAGCAACCTTAGCGTAAGTAAAATAAGAACAACCATCTAGGATTAATCGATTTGAAGTCCGCTTATAACAGCATTTATAGAGACGAGCTTTATAGAGTAATGTCTAGTTTTGGCATCCCTGCCAAACTCGTCCGTTTGTTCAGAATGACAAGGAAGAATGAACGCTGCTCCATCAAGGTCGGTAAAAAACTCACCGAGATCTTCGATGTCATAAAACAATTTAGATAAGGCGATGCGATGTCATTCTTGAATGAATAATGCAAAATTCAAACGTTAACACAAGAGGCACTGTCATTCAAAAGTCCGTCCATCTACTCGTCTATGCCGACGACATCGAAATAATCAACAGAACGCAGCGGGATGTTACTGGCGCGTTCGTAAGTATTGAGGCGGAGGCGGCGAAAATGAGTTTGGCGGTCAATGAAGCCAAGACAAAGTAAATGCTGTCATCAAGAAAGGACACCCAACACCGACGTCTCGGACAGAATGTCACTATAGATAGATATAACTTTGAGGTGGTAAAGGACTTTGTCTACCTAGGCTCCGCTATAAACTCAGGCAATGACACCAGCGCTAAGAATAAACGAAGAATAACTTTTGCCAATTGCTGTTTCTTTGGGCTAAAAAGACAACTGAGTAGCAAAGCTCTCTCTTGAACAACCAAAGTGACCCATTATAAGACCCAATTCATCCCAGTCCTTCTCTGTGTTGCAGAGACATGGACTCTATCAAAAGCGGAGAAAAATTCTCTGAATAATTTTTGTCCCGTCTGCAAGACTGTGAACGGAGGAGGATGTATCTAAAGCAACATCGATCTAGCCAGAAGAGTGAAGGTACAACGACTGAGATACCTGGGTCATGTAGAGCGAATGGAACCGAATGCTCCGGCACGAAAGATCTTTGAATTCATTCCCGAGGCGCAAGTTAAAGGGGACCTCAACTAGATCAGTACTATAATTTAAAAGTAACTTATCAAAAATTCTACAACATAGGAGTAGCCCAACCTCAATACTACACTCCAGGAGCAGAATATTGTCAACAAAAGCGGGAAAACTGTAATCTTCCATCAGAAGTCCCACCATACGAGATTGATGACGCGAATTGTCGATTGAATGCCTCAGTAGATCGGATTCTATCCTCTTCCGCTTCTCTTAAATTTCTAATTGATACAGAAGCATCGACTTCGTTTATTAACCCAGAGTTAATACATTACGATGTAGAACCATCATCACTACTTTGATGGATTAATCAGACTCGTGCAATGTCTTTGTTAGGAGTTTCAGTTGTTCTATTTAATAATCTTTTTGTTACTAAAAATGCTAGATTCCCCTTGAGTTAAACCAAATATAATATCCGGAAAATTCACTATGTGTGCAAATTCAAAACCGATTGGTAAATTAAAAGTAGACGTCAAAGACGGAAATATTCTGCTTACCAACCGAAGAAATATACCTCTCAAAACAATGGTACAACCTTTTTGTTGTAATAAACACCTCTAATAGGAATTAAATACTCCTCCTTGAACATCCCTTTAAGATTTCAATCTATATTGCAAACGACTATCTGAATTAAATTCTTTTGACCTTTCCACAAATATCTTAGACGCTGAATCTATCATTTCTGATGATATCACAAAACTAATTAGAATCTCTCATTTTAATATGGAATATGGAAGAGAAAAGAGCAATAGTCAAAATTTGCAGGAAATACAATGATATATTCCTTAAGGAAGGGCAGAAACTCCCATTTACAAACAAAATAAAACATCAAATCAAAACCACCGATGACGCCGCAGTCTACAGAATATCCTACAGATACCTCCAAATCCATAAAGAGGAAGTACAAACTCAAATTAAGAAACTGCTAGAGCACGGCATAATTCTGTGGCCACATATACAAAAAATACAAATTGTTACAGAGGCCTTCAACTGTGACGCTTAATTTCTTTTTTTTTTTTTTTTGTTTATTTGCAATTTTATAGCAAAAAAGTTATTTAAGTTATTTAAGTCGTTTTGCCAAAATTAATTTTAACATTTATTTATTGCTTTTTCTGCATGAAATTTTTATTTAGTTTTATCAGTTTAAGCGATATTTTTTATTAGAACAACAACACCCTTATTTTGCGATTCGTTTTCATTCGAAAGTGATACAAAGTCGAACGATTTGCATAGGGTGATTCATAGTGAGGTATGATTATCAATATGCTTTTTTTGACAGATCCCGTATGACTCCTATCAAACTGCTTTATCATTTTTGTTTAATATCTTTTGGCAAGTCATCGTGAAAAGACTTACACCACAATAGCGTCTAAAAATTGTTCAGCTGTATTACGAAAATCAGCATTCTGTTAGAAATGTTTTTCGTGTGATTCGAGGAACTTATGGTGGGCATAGGTTGGCATATTGAAACCACTATTTGCCAATTCGCAAATTTAAATACCAGTTTACATTAGTGGATAATACTCGGCCGGCTAGACCACATCCAGCACGTAGTGAAGAGACTATATCAGTTGTAGGTGAGGGTGTACACGAAGACCGTGACGAATCGATTCGTCGTCGTTCTCAGCAGCTTAGCTTGGCGTATTCGACAACTTGGCATATTCTATGTGAGGCTCTAGGCCTAAAAGCATACAAAATTCAACTTATGTAAAAATTGAAGCCAGGCGACTTGAATTTGCGTCATATTTTCAGTGAATTTGCTCTGGAAAAACTCAATGAAAATTTAATGTTTTATCGTGAAATTTTGTTCAGTGATGAAAACCATTTCTGTCTCAATGGATACGTTAATAAACAAAATTGATGTATTTGGGCTGATGAGAAACCCGAAGAGTACCATGAGCTACCAATACATTCGTTAAAAACAACGGTATAGTGTAGTTTATGGGCTGGTGGAATCATTGGTTTATATTTCTTCAAAAATGAGGCAAATGAGAATGTTACCATCAATGGTAACCGTTATCGGGTCATGTTCACGAACTATGTGCTTCCTGAAATTCATGCACATGATCTCGGTGAGCTCTCTCAACAAACGCCATACAACGCATTAAGAAATCATTCTGGTGAGCACTTAATTTCACGTTTTGCTACAGTAAATTGGCCGCCTAGATCGTGTGATATCACACCTTTGGACTATTTTCTCTGGGTACATGTAAAGTTTCAGGTCTTCAGGAATAAGCCAGCTACGATTGATGCTTTGGAAGCCAACATTACTCGCAAACTCGTAGATACATCTTCATTGTCTGTATCGGGAAGGCACTGCAAAGGAGCAAAGATACCTTTGTACGGAGACATGTTAGAAAGATGAACTTTCTTAAATTTGCTCACAGAAGATTCAAAATCTTTATCAGTCGCAGATCGATCCCGCTTCGTAATGATTGCGTTTATTTTTTTCTACTGAGGACACTTCAATTATATTTCAGAACACGTCAGTCACGAGTGAGAGCGCATAGAGAACTGTGATAAGTTAGCATTTGTGCTAAAAATTTATAAAATAATTTCAATTAATTGGCTTACATATAGGTCGCCTTCGAATTGGAGATTCGACGTGTTGATCAGTATGATGGAAGAAAATTCAGAAGTCGCAAAGGGATTTTCCTCCAACAGAACGGATACAGACCGTTTATGGAAGGATGCCTCAGAGAAGCTTAATAGCCATGGAACTCCGATTAAAAAGGCATTAATATGGAAAAAGGTATAAAATTGCAATTTGTTTAAACATTTTTATTTGTTTAAACTGATTCATTTTGCAATTCTAGGTTTGGGCTGACTATAAATGTAAGACCAAGAAGAAGCTTGCGGAAAACGAGGTGAAGAGAGAGCATTCAGGCTACAACGAAAATAACCTCGTAGCTCTTTCTCCTCATGAACAGGCTGTCATATAATATGTTAATGTTAATATAATGAACGCAGTGGCAGACCATCGATATCGAAAACCAACGAAAACATTGATGAAATATTGGGTATGTAATTTATTTCGTGCGGTTTTTTTTCAAAAAAAGAAAAACATGTACAATAGTATTATTCAAAGTATTGCCCATCTGAAGCTATGACTTTTTCCCATCTTTCTGGCAATTTCTGAATCCCATCCCAAAAGAACTGCGCCGGCTTGGCAGCCAAGAATGAATCAAGCCAATTTTTGATATTCTGCTCTGATGTGAACCGTATTTCAGTGAGGGCGTTCTGCATCGACACATCGACAGGAACAAATGGTAGTCAGAAGGGGCAAGGTCTGAGCTATAAGGCGGGTGGAGTAAGACTTCCCATCCACTATTTTCCAAATAGTTCCTAACCAGAATAGCAACGTGGATGGGAAATTATTGCCTCGTGTCTGGTCGCATATTCCGTTCGTTTTTCGGCTACTGCTCTCTTCAAAGGGATTAATTGTGTTCGGAAGCGTTGTCCATTGATGGTATCACCCAGTTTTAGCAGCTCATAATACAGTACACCCATCTGATCCCACCAAATACAGAGCATTACCTTCGAACATAGATATTCGGCTTTGCCGTTGATTTGGCTGGTTGGCCGGGTTTCACATATGATTTTTTGCACTTGGGGTTGTCGTAATGGATCCATTTTTCATCACCAGTAACAATCCGATGCAAAAATGACTTCCTTTTGTGGCGTTCCAGCAGCATTTCGGACATGCAAAGCTGCCTTTCGACGTCTCTCGGCTTGAGTTCATGTGGAATCCAATTTCCTTGCTTTTGAATATATCCAGCTGCTTTTAAACGTTTTGAAATGGCTGCTTGAGTGACACCCAAAGATTCTGCGAGCTCTTCTTAAGTTTGGCAACAATCTTCATAGAGTAATGCTTCCAGTTCTTCATCTTCAAACTTTTTTGGCTGCCCAGGACGTTCATCGTTTTCCAAGCCAAAATCACTATTTTTAAATCGTACAAACCACTTTTGGCACATTCGCTCAGCTAGCGCATGTTCACCATAAACTTCCAGCAAAATACGATGACTTTCGGCAGCAGTTTTCTTAATATTAAAGCAACGAAGAAGAACTCCCCGCAAAAACACTTTTTCAGGCACAGAGTTCGACATATTTGAGTGAAAAAAAATTATTGTTGTTTACATGTTCCAATGGAATAATACAAGTTACGCCATCTCTTAGCAAACCGCACGAAGTAATAGACCCAATAGAATTTGTATGTAGTTATATGAAAATCCCGTCGGCGTCAACTCTGACATGAAGGCATAACACTGATGATGGAGTGGTTGCTGGCTGGGCTAAATGTAACGAACTAACAACTAGCACGTACTTAGGCCCACTGGTTGAGGATGCACTGGCTACAGTTTGACAACCACCTCTGGGAAAAAATGTTGAAACCTAATGCACCTGAGTTTCAAACTACTAACATCATCATTACCCGCCCACCCTCTGATGAAAAGTCAGTAAAAGGGTATTTATAACCCTTTGGTGCTCACGCGGGATTATAAAAAAAAAGCTTATCATTTTCAATCCAAAAATACTTGGTTTAATTGGTCTAAATCCTATTTAGAAGACCAAGAATACAGTGTCATCTTCAGATCTTCAATATACGACCCCATTTAAGTAACATCTGGTGTCCCTCATGACAGCCACCTTGGACCAATGTCATTAACGATATAAATTTCGTATTAACGAATTCTAATCTTTCTATTTTCGCTGATGAATTGAGAATTTTCAAAGTCATTTCATTGCCTCAGGACTCTCACTGGGTGCAAGATGACTGAAATAAGTTTTCGGTATGGTGCAAGTAATACTTTTTGGAGTTTAATATCAACAAATGCCAAGCAATTACCTATTCCCACAAACGTCTAGCTGACTCTGCACTTAGCTTTATCCAAGGCTCACCAAAAAAATTTTGCAACCCTTAGTTACAAGATCCCTGTGCATTAGTTTTGTAAGGTATCTTCTCGAATATTGTGGTCAAGTTTGGTCACCCAATAAATTGAAGCAGTTCGACGCAGGCTTATTTGTTTCGCACTTCGTGTGAAAATAGGCTAAGATTAATTAGTATATATTCCCAAAAAAAAAAACGTCGTGAAGTCGCCAGCTATTGACTGGAAACATCGATTTTATTCACTTCTAACCCCCGTAATCTAAGATATGCCTCACTTCTCCTGATCCGAGCTCACCGTACAAATAACGGTCACTTCGAATCAATATCTAAAATGTTGCATACAACAAACAACTACGCCGAAGTCTTTGACCTAAATAGCAGCAAATTCGAATTAAAAAAGCACTGCTTAGCTTAGCCTAGCTTTAAGTCTTTGCTTGTTAAGAAGCTTAATAAAGTTATCTGGGGTAGACCCGGGCCAATAATAATAATAATGTGAACCTCAAGAACTCGCTACAAGCGACACTGTACTACTTCATTTCAAGAATTGTACCACCAGCGTGAATGACATAAATTATCAAAGTTTCGACAATATTTATTTTGACGAAGTCCACATCTTCCCTACAACAGCTATTAACCGAAACACCACCACTTAAATCGAAGCGAGGTAACTACAAAAACTAAAGGATTTTAAGAACGACAACACAATAATCATAGTCTCCAAACAAAGGCACATAATTAGAAATAACATCATCAGCAACTGTATCTTACTGCTAATGGTCGACTTGGCAGTAACCTGTATCTAATTTATCTGAAGAAGAGACGATGTTTCGTAACCAAAAGCAATAACATTGCATTGTTCATTCAGTACCTAAAAATTGTCTCACGATATATCTAATATCTAATTTCGTTTTCCTTCACATGCTTTTTGTAAAACTGTCAGCATAAATTTTATACAAATACCTTTGTAAAATCGCGTGTCCATGTTTGTGGAAGAAAATTGATCCTTTGTATCACAATACGATGAACAGAAAAGCAGTATACACCAGGGAAACTAAAAGAATCTGACAAGGATGCGACGAAGGCAAATGCTAAAGAAAAATTTAACAGCATTCGTTCTGCATGCAACAAAGAACTAAACAAAGTAAAGAGCTCTAAGAAAAGTTGAGTAGGTACGCAAGAAGCATACATACCAAATCTTTGGTTCTTCAATTTGCTGTTTTTATTCCTTTGTGATCAACAGCAGGGTCGTGCAAGTCAGTCTACATTCGAAAACAATTGTGAGGAAAATAATGATTCGGTAAGTTTCAATTAAAATTTAAGCTGTTTAATTAACTAAAAAGACATACAATTTTTAAAATAATTTTTATTTTAAATTATTAACGTGAAAGATAATTTTCATTTTTATTTTTTCTAGAAACGATCAAGATCCTTCGTGAAAAATGATAAAGGATCTTAATTCAATTCAATTTCATTTATTTCTTTATAAATTCTTCACAACATAAAATCAATTTTACAAAGTAGCAACTTAAAAGAGCTAAGTTTAAGTTTATAAAGTATCTGCAAATCTATAGTTCATAGATAATAAACATCATACAACTTCTCAGTTTTTCAGTGTAATAGGGTCATAATAATTTTTTTACTCTTTATCTGTTAATGTTATATATCAGAATTCAATGACATAGCCAAAATATATTAAAATTAATGTGGTATAGATTAGAATATCATTATAATTAAGTTGTAAAAACCATTGTTTCACATTTTTCAGAAAAGTGAATATAATATATGGGTTCCTTGCCGTTTCTAAGAGAGGGCACCACTTGAATCCATACCATTTTCAGTTAGTACCAATCTTCAAAAGATAGTGTATAAATTTGACAGCTGTCGGACGATTAGTTCTCGAGATATAGCGTTGTGAGTGAAGCAAGTTTTGTTATTTTTAAAAAAAATGGATTCAAAGCAATTTCGTGTGTTGATTTATCATTGCTTTTTGATGGGAAAAAATGCAGCCAATGCAAAGAAATGGCTTGATAAGTTTTACTCGGACTCTGCACCAGCCGAACGAACCATTCGCAAGTGGATTGAACAATTTAAAAGTGGTCATACAACCACCGAAGATGAGGCACGCAGTGGACGTCCAAATGAGGCTGTTTCAGATGAAAACATCAAAAAAGTCTACAAAATGATTACGAATGACCGTAAAGTGAAGTTGATCGAGATAGCTGAGGCTCTAAAGATATCAGACAATGTGACAATGGATGAAACTTGGCTCCATCACTTCACACCAGAGTCAAGTCGGCAGTCAGCTGAGTGGCGAGCAGGCGACAAACCTCGTCCAAAACGACCAAAAACTCAACAGTCGGCTGGCAAGGTTATGGCATCCGTATTTTGGGATACACATGGAATAATTTTCATCGACTATCTACAAAAGGGGCAGACTATCAACAGCGACTATTACATTGCGTTGTTGGAGCGTTTGAAGGACAAAATCGCAAAAAAACGGCCGCATTAGAAGAAAAAGAAAGTCCTGTTTCATCAAGACAATGCACCGTGTCACAAGTCGATGAAAACGATGGCAAAATTGAATGAATTCTGCTACGAATTGCTTCTCCACCCACCGTATTCTTCAGATTTGGCGCGAAGTGACTACTTCCTGTCGACCGATGAAGAAGTAATCGCCGAAACAGAGGCCTATTTTGAGGCTAACCCGAAATCGTACTAGAAAACTGGTATCGAAAGATTGAAAAATCGTTTTAATCAGTTTATCGCCCTTGAAGGCAACTATATTGATAAAATTTTGAAAAATTTTGTGTTTTATTATAAAACGGACTTTTCAGCCCATGTGTTAATAATTTTTGCTTGCGATGTCTATATTTTTTGTAAATTCATTCATTATCATTACTCTTGTTATGGAATGAGTCTTCAGATCCGAAGATTTTATAAGATTCTGTAATTGAATTCAGGAATTAATTCATTATGGAAGAGGTGATGGAATAGTAGGACCAACTAACTTCCGCGGAAATATTGGCTGTTGGTTTCTTTGGTACTTCTCTAAGACTATTTAATAATGGGTCCGAAGTAGTAAGTAGCATGGCCAATAAATCTTTGTTAGTAGTAATGCGACTGGTTTTTCTCGTATGCCTTCCCCTGAACCTCCGGCAATCCTTATTTATGACCCCCTGAGCTTTTTACGAAAGTTGGCCAGTAGGAAAGCAGCAATGTCTTATTGTATTATCTTATTATTGAATACAGATCCAATTAAAGAACTCGCGTTTTTTCAGCATATTTTTCAAACTGTGTTGATTTGGTACCTACTGAACAAAGCCCGTAAAATGACACCAAAGCGTTATATTAATTTTTGGTCAACACCCGTCATAGAGGCACTTCTAACAGGTTCCTTAAAAAAATTGCGAGCTGTATTACCGTCATTTAGCGTCCCAAATCCGGGTTCAGGGATGTCTACTTGTAGACCCAATTCATTTTTAAAACTTGTTTGTCTGTTTCGTTTTATATTCCCTAGCACTGCATTATTTTCTCCTTTAGCTTGCCATGTTTTAAAACTTAATCTATAACTTATATGAAGTAAACACTCAAAAGTTCTTATCCAGGCGTAAGTATTAGGGTTTGGTTGCCTAAATATATGAGGTAAATTCATATCTTTGGGTGAAGTGTTACAAATGTAGCAGCGTTGACTAGATTTGGTCTCTGTCAAAGAGTTGCAGACCTTACCATCAATCATAGTCAAATGAAATTCATATTTTACCACAACTCTTTAGCAAATAATAGTTTGACTGGTCTGCAGTAGCAAGTAGAAGAATGCCTTGAATTTTTCCAAATAACTATGTCGTAGTTGGTAATTAAAGTTAGAAGGACAAATGATACCATAAATAAATACTCGTCAGTGACGTCAGTCCGATTAAACTTCTGCTTGTACTGACTATGGCTCGAACTGCCATCGCAGCCCCACTTACATATTAATTTTAATGAAGTACAATCAGTTTTATCCAAAACATCCTTCTGAACTTCGCATAAACGATTAGTTGTTAAGTCTATTGAGGATTGTAAATTTATCACAATATTGACCTCCGTAACCTCAATACTGCTTTCATTGGTCTGGCATGCTGCTTTGGCTTTTGCTAAGTCATGGTAGAATGGATAAATATGATGACCGATTCTTTCTGTCTGTTTTCTTATCAACTTGGAAATGAACTGTTATTTTACAGTCAACATATTGTGCTGACGATTCTAAAGCAGTGAATTGTCGTTGTTCCGGATCTTTCTTTCTTTTATTAGTTACAAGAGTTGCTTTATCGCTGCTACTTCGATATGATACTTCGTTCATAATACGAGCAATAGAACTTTGTCCTGTCAAGTTTGCGCACTTATTTGAGTCTGACGTTTGATTTAACACATTCCACTTTCACTTGCTGTAAAATCATTTTCACATTTTTAAGCAAAGAGATGTTGTTTGTTTACTTACCTATCAGTTATCCGTTATCAAAACTACATTAGCAAATACATACTCTCAATTTGGTCATGAATTTTTTTTAATTTTGTCCCCTTATTCGAGTGAAATGTTGCACCGTGGGTCGGCTCAGCATATGGGTTAAGAAGAGAAAGATTGTCTATAATAACAGAAGCAGAAGATTAAGAAAGAATTTCAAATGCTGTAAGCATGCAGCCACCTATTTGCACAAGAAGGCTTGCAGCACAGTTGCAAACTCCAATAACTACAATCCATAGAGTTATTCAAGCCAACCGCGTTTGCCCTTTTCATTATACGTCCGTATAGGAACTTATGCCAGGGGACTTCCAAAAAAGGATTGAATTTTACTAATGGCTTTTGCATCAACAACAAGAGAATAAGCAAATTTATGGACTGATGAAGCCCGGTTTACCAACATTACCAACACAGGAAATTCCCACTATTGGGCAGTATCTAATCCTCTCTTAACACGAACAACATCTTCTCAAAGGTAATGATTCAGTTGAAATGCAGATGTTTTTCTTACCTGTATACCATTTTACAGAAGGTTTACCGTAAATGTCTGAGCCGGCATATTGGGTAGTACTTTAATCGGGTCATTTATACTTCCACATGTCCTAAATTCAACATTATATTGGGTATGTAATTTAATTCGTGCGGTTTTTTTTTATCAAAATTTGAACGTTTATTTAAGAAAAACACATACAATAGTATTATTCAAGGTATTGCCCATCTGAAGCTATCACTTTTTCCCATCTTTCTGGCAATTTGTGGATCCCATCCCAAAAGAACTGCGCCGGCTTGGCAGACAAGAATGAATCAAGCCAATTTTTGATATTCTGCTCTGATGTGAACCGTATTTCAATGAGGGCGTTCTGCATCGACCGAAACAAATTGTAGTCAGAAGGGGCAAGATCTGGGCTATAAAGCGGGTGGGGTAAGACTTCCCATCCACTGTTTTCCAAATAGTTCTTAACCGGAATAGCAACGTGCAGCCGAGCGTTGTCATGATGGAAAATTATTGCCTCGTGTCTGGTCGCATATTTCGGGCGTTTTTCGGCTACTGCTCACTTCAAATGGATTAATTGTGTTCGGTTGCATTTTCCATTGATGGTTTCACCCAGCTTTAGCGGCTCATAATACAGCACACCCATCTGATCCCACCAAATACAGAGCATTATCTTCGCGCCATGGATATTCGGCTTTGCCGTTGATTTGGCTGGTTGGCCGGGTTTCACATATGATTTTTTGCGCTTGGGGTTGTCATAATGGATCCATTTTTCACCATCAGTAACAATGGCGGACATGCAAAGCCGCCTTTCATGTGGAACCCAATTTCCTTGCTTTTGAATATATCCAGCCGCTTTTAAACGTTTTGAAATGGCTGCTTGAGTGACACTCAAAGATTCTGCGAGCTCTTCTTGTATTTGGCAACAATCTTCATAGAGTAATGCTTCCAGTTCTTCATCGTTAAACTTTTTTGGCTGCCCAAGACGTTCATCGTCTTCCAAGCCAAAATCACCACTTTTAAATCGTGCAAACCACTTTTGTCACGTTCGCTTAGCTGGCGTATGCTCACCATAAACTTCCACCAAAATACGATAACTTTGATGACTTTCGGCACCAGTTTTCTTCATATTAAAGTAATGAAGAAGAACTCCCCGCAAAAACACTTTTTCAGGCACAAAGTTCGACATATTTGAGTGAAAGAAAATTATTGTTGTTAACGCTTAAAATGAATGAAATATACTGAAATGACGTATATTGACAGTAGCCTTCCAACGCATGTTCCAATGGAATAATAACAATGGAATAATACAACTTACGTCATCTCTTAGAAAACCGCACGAATTTATAGACCCAATATTTAGAATTTTTGAGAGACCAGTTGTCGGAACTCCTGGAAAATGTTCCTATTGCTTAGAGGCAAAGAATGGTTTTCTAACACGATGGAGATCCTTTCCATTGTAGCAATAATGACACTTAGTTTTTAAATCAAAAAGTTAATGGACGGTGGATTGGCCGATTTGGTCCTTCTTTTGGCCGCCTAGAACTCCTGACCTAACGCCAATGGACTTTTTTTTTTCTTGGGAGCCATAAAAAAGAGGGTTTATTTGACTGAGATTTCAACCCGGAAGAGTTCCAAGAGAAAATAAATACAGTGGCAGAGGAGCTAAGAAGCATTTTATCATTTGCAGTCTGAAATAATCACGGGCAAAATTTTGAAAACTTACTTTAGAAGCTTTTTGAAATCTCAAAGCGTAACGGTCCTTTTTAGGACTACAAGAACTATTTAAAGGGATATTAAATTTATTTTGTGACCCATTTGCCTGAATAAAATAGTGGCTTGCAATAACTTCTGTTGTTCGTCGGTGGAAGAGTTATACATAAAAATCGTAGATAATGAAGAGAAGATAAAAGTTGAAAATTTCGAGATAAACGCATTTTTCTGATGAAATTGCTTAAACGATTTTTCAAAATGTTAGTTTAAGAAGCCATAATTTTGGCTAGGAATTATCAGATTCTACGATATTTTAATATTTTATTTACACTGATATGCTCTTTTAAAAATGTGCACAATGGTTTCTTAAACTGAATCCGTTAAAAAGCTACGGCCTTTTAAGAAGCTTTACCTCTAGATCAGAGGTTCCTCACTTTAACGGCCTATAATTTGGAGGAGAGGAGAGACCCCACCTGCAATGCAATTTTTTGTTCGCCATAACTTCAGGAATCTTCAGCTATCAGGACGAAAACCTAAATTAGGACACGCTGTAGGTGTGAAAAGTCCGTGCCGTTTTATAGTAAAACACAAAATTTTTGCATAATTAAACTTTATTTATCAATATAATTGCCTTCGAAGGCGATACACTGATTGAAACTATTTTTCAATCTTTCGATACCAGTTTTGTAGTACGATTTCGGTTTAGCCTCAAAATAGGCCTCTGTTTCGGCGATTACTTCTTCATCAGTCTTAAATCTCTTTCCGGCGAGCATTCTTTTGAGGTCTGCGAACAGGAAATAGTCGCTGGGGGCCAAATCTGGAAAATACGGTGGGTGGGGAAGAAATTCGTAGCCGAATTCATTCAATTTTGCCATCGTTTTCATCGACTTGTGACACGGTGCATTGTATTGATGAAACAGCACTTTCTTTTTCTTCAAATGCGGGCGTTTTTCTGCGATTTCGTCCTTTAAACGCTCCAACAACGCAATGTAATAGTCGCTGTTGTTAGTCTGCCCCTTTTGGAGATAGTCGATGAAAATTATTCCATGTGTATCCCAAAATACGTTTTTGGACATTTTTGGTCGCTTGGACGAGGTTCGTCGCCTGCTCGCCACTCAGCTAACTGCCGACTTGACTCTGGTGTGAAGTGATGGAGCCAAGTTTCATCCATTGTCACATACCGACGCAAATATTCGGCTTTATTGCGATTGAACAGCTTTAAACACTCCTATGAATCATCAACACATTGTTGTTTTTGATCGACTATGAGCAAACACGGCACCCACTTTGAACAGAGCTTTCGCATGTTTTTCGCTATTTTGATATCTTCAGAGCCTCAGCTATCTCGATCAACTTTACTTTACGGTCATTCGTAATCATTTTGTGGATTTTTTTGATCTTTTCATCTGAAACAGCCTCTTTTGGACGTCCACTGCGTGCATCATCTTCGGTGCTTGTATGACCACTTTTAAATTTTTCAATCCACTTGCGAATGGTTCGTTCGGCTGGTGCAGAGTCCGGGTAACACTTATCAAGCCATTTCTTTGCATCGGCTGCATTTTTTCCCATCAAAAAGCAATGATAAATCAACACACAAAATTGCTTTGAATCCATTTTTTTTCACAATAACAAAATTTACTTCACTCACTTCGCTATATCTTGAGAACTAATCGTCCGACAGCTGTCAAATTTATATACGTATCTTTTGAAGGTTGGTACTAACTGAAAATAGTATGGATTTATTGTAATTCGAGTGGTGCCCTCTCTTAGAAACGGCACATACTTTTCAGCCCATGTATTATGTGACATTAAATATCACAGATATTCAAAGCTACATTTTTTGTCATTTTAGAACCAGAATTTTTGAGAAAGACGATGATTTCATATAATTCGGACGAAGAAAAACTTTGAAATAAGGACACATCATTTGCTAAGCATTCACAATTGGAAAAATCCGCGCAGTTATCTGATACTATTTTTGTACCAACAGGGGCAAAAATATCGTTAAATTTATCTGCAAAAACTTTGGGATTAAAATTAGTTAAAATTAAGTTATTATCTTTTAGGCTCTGAATATAAATGCTTTTAGATGGTTTGTTTAGTACTTCTTTTACCAATTTTCAGTCATTTTCATCTTTAATATCAGGAAACTTTTTTAAGTAAAAGTTATTATTATTATTATTATCAAGGGAACGATACAAATTAATTTGTAGGGTCAGGGATTTAACGCCGGGGTACTATGCCCATGTGGCGCGTTTTTGTCAACAGCACGTGGAGTACTGAGTTCCCATGTGGTCACCCACCTACGTACTTACCGCGCCCACTGCTTGATTTAAAGAAAAGTGGTGCAGAGTCGCATCGAATGCTTGTCGAGGCATATGGTGACTATGCTCTATCAGAAGCAACGTGCAGAAGATGGTTTCAACGGTTCAGAGATAACCAAAAAAAAAAAAAAATGTTTGAAGACGCCGAATTGCAAACACTATTTGATGAAGATGACACTTTGAGTCAGAAACAATCGATAGACATATTAAATGACTTTGTACGGCCAATTTCAATTTCTGACCATTTAAAAGCTATGGAAAAAATCCAAATGTCTGGAAAATGGGTGCCACATGAATTGAATGAAAGACAGATGGAAAACCGAAAAACCAGTTGTGAAATTTTGCTTCAAAGACACGATAAAATATCAGTTTTGCATCGAATTGTTATTGGCGATTAAAAACGGATTTATTTTCAGAATCCCAAACAGAAAAAATCATGGGTTAATCCGGGACAACCATCAACTTCGACTGCAAAACCAGATCGACTCGCATGCTGTGTGTCTGGTGGGACCAGAAAGGTGTGGAGTACCACAAGCTCCTGCTTGATTTCGGTGATCTAGTGGGAAACGATGCTTTCAGTGTTGCGAGGCCGTTGACTTAAGTAAAAGTTATTTTTGCATAAAAAAACATCTTTGGAAATCCCTTACTTGTATGCAGTAGTGATATTGGCATTGAGGGTATTTTTATCTTTGATTTTGTGGATTAACTCAAAAGTTATCCCCGGTTTTAGCTTTTTGAGTTTGTTGTGTCTTTTTTCTACTCGAACAAAAACAAATAGTTGTCAATTGGAATAGATTTATTTGAAATATCTATATAGATGACTCATTTGTTAAAAGATTTTCTAATTCCTTGTAAAACACGTTTAATGAAATTGGCTCATTGAAACTATATATACAAAGAAATGTTAGTTTTTTACTTTGATTTTTAAAACGTCACAAGTAAGCAAATTATACCGATATATTACAAAATTTTTCGCGTCTTTTATAAAAGCGCCAACGCCACCGGATGCATATTTATTATTACAACAAATTCATATCCTGGAATACCAAAATTCCATTTCAATTTATACGCATAGCTATTCCGTATATTTTGGTGAATAATCAGCGAATTGTGTAAGCAAATCCAGTTAAAAACGAAATCATGGAATATTTAAGAAATTTACTTTTGGATATTGCATATTACTATAATTAATTCCTAGAAGATCCGCATCCGAATAAATAATAATGAATTTGTCGTTTTCTCCCTTGCGCATAAGAACTATCATATCTTTAATCCAAGCATACTTATATATTTTTTCTTTATTTCACATAGCAAATATATACGAACTTCAGATATACCATATCTGTGCATACACCTTTAGAAAAAATCTTGCAAAGCACAAGAGTTGCTGACGTTTAGAACACCCACAGTTTTTGCGAATTTGACAGTTGTTTTCACATTTTTCACATTTTTCACATTTAATTTGACGTTTTTTACGATTCCTGCTCAAAGAAAAATCTTTTGTAGAAATATGTAAGACTTGGCAGGGTGGGGAAATGAATAACTCTCTCAAATGCGTTCTCTTTTATAAATTTGTTTTCGTGGGAACAGGAATTTGTAAAAATTTTCAGTCCTGGAACAGACCTAATGCTTCCAATAAAAAAGTTATATAGTTGGTGGCTGATCGATTCAAAAATAATAACGAGGAAAAGCACTTGACATTTGGAAAACATATTGCGCAAGAGCTAGATAATATGTGAACAGAAAAGGTGGCATTCGTAAAAAAAAAAAAAAAAACCTTAAGCCATAAAATAAGATGTCAAAAATCGTGAAACAACCAAACAAAAGTCAATTTGAGAAAATTATTGGTCCACCGCCATCCACACAATTCGTTATGATAAGCTTTACATTAACAGATATATCGGAAGACTCCACTGTACAATTTATATACAATTTTCTTAAATCTACATATCCGTAGTCTTAATACATACATACGAGGGCTGTCCCAGAAGTACCCGGCCTGACTAAGACATGAAGGTAGTTGTCATACAATACTTGCTTTAAAATAATCTTTAAGGAGTGTTATTATTATTTTGCAAGTTTCAGGTATAATTGCACTTAGGCTTGGTGCCGATATTGTAGTGGAAAATGAAACATCAACAGTTTAGTTTTAGTTTTAAATGCATTTTATTTTTTTAAACACTAACTCTTACATACTAACAAAAAATGCTTAAATGCTAGCTTACAATTACTTAACAATCTAATACTAACTTACTGGCCCCACACAGGCACTCTAAGCTAATCTAAATTCTTATATCTATGTCTTTCGACTTCATTTACATTTTATTTAAAAATTTTTATTTTGTATACTTAGGGCTAAGAAAAAATATTTAACAAAGAACTCAGCCTATGGATGTAATTTTTTATTTTTTATAAGAACTTAATATCTAACTTAAAATAAACCTTAATCTACCTTATCCTACATACACAATACACACATAAACACACCTAGACATTACACAATTATATACATATATTGGTATATAGCTTAGTATATACTAATATATGTGTATATTTCTTAAGTGCTAACCTAAACCTATGCAAGCTGGCCATCGCTATTTACAGAGCAAATAGATTGGTCAGCTCTGCCTCATTAGTGAGGCTGGTCCGTACCTGACGGAAACGACGACGAAACAATTTCTCCATCATTCAACCACCAGAAATGCTGGTGCTGCCGAACGACATCCCTCTTATCGCGATTCCCCACCGCCCTACTGAACCTGAGACGATCCACAATTCTATGTGCGACGTCTCTGTTGTAGTTGAGTCGCCTGTCCCCAGCTCTCCGAGCGACATGGAAGATTAACGGAACCGCTGATCTATTCTGGATCAACCCTATCTGATCTAAGTAGAGGAATGCTTCCGGTGGAACGAAGCCGTCAGAGCGCACACTCTCGTGGTAACGGTAATTGGGATAGTAAGCCCCAGATATCAAGTTATTCGTCGAGGCCATTGCTCTTGCAATGTGCCTTCGAGTCAGCTTTATTACGAAGTTGTCCACTCGTATTAGGTTCGCTCTGTTGTACAGGACCTCATCACGATAGATCCCAAGGTATCTGACTACCTTTTGACAGGCAAGAGGCTGTCCGCGTTGTCCAATGATCGAGAACGTTCGCCAATTTTTTCTGGTATCTCTAGAGGCTTTAGACAACGGCGTCCTAAACAGAATGGTTTCCGACTTCTGAAAGTTGATTTTTAACTTCCAGTCATCGCAAAATCGTCTTATTTTATCGAAGTCACGCTGCAAGAGAGTATTGATGACCTCGATTTTTGGACCTGTTCTGTACGCTATCAAATCGTCTGCGTACGCAATAGTATGGGGAAGTGAACCTATCAAGTCGCTTGTATAAATGTTGAACAGGATTGGCGAATTGACCGTGCCTTGCTGAAGACCATTTTTAATTTGAAATATTCCAACAGAACTTACATCACCATTCTTCACTATGAACTGTCTGTTGGTTAACATATTATAAAGAATGTACAAGAGTGGTTTAGTGATTCCTAGCCTAGTCAGCTTATAGAAAAGACGGAGTCGAAGGCCTTCTTCAAGTCAACAAGGCAGACACCAGTACATTGATTTTTGCCTTTATTCCATTGTATATCGGACACCAGTTTAGACGCGGCATGTGAGATATCATGTCCCGCCTTAAAACCGAATTGATTATCCGGAACTATATGTTTGTCCTCAACCCACCTAGACAGAGCTCTATTGATTACCTTTTCAAACACCTTACTGATATTCGGAAGGAGACTTATCGATCGGAGATTCGCTGGATTGGATATATCCTTTCCCTTTTTGGGGATAGGTTGAACCACCGCCGTTTTCCAATGCGCTGGATAATGTGCATTATTCATTGCATTATTAAACAGGGTGGCGTAAATGTCCACCGCTTCTAGAGGAAGATGTCGAAGCACGATGTTCGGAATACCATCGATCCCCACTGATTTCTTACTCCTGATTGTGTCGAAGATCTCATGGAGTTCTTCCTTCGAAATAAACGGGGGTAGTTCTCCCCCTCTGGTAATGACATTATTTGACATGTTTTCGTCGCTGAACCGGGTGAAACCAGAGCCCTCGGTTCGCCAGTTCTCTACTTCATTTCGAATGTAGAAGTCGTGCACCAAGACGCGATCGTCCAGGTCATAATTAGGGCCAATGGTATCATTGGCCTTGTATACTTCCTGGAAAGTCGCCCCTATGGTCTCAACCTTCTCCTGTGGATCCTCGATCACAAAGAAGTCGTCATCATCAGCGGCCTCATTTGGATCAATACCTACTGTTGTCAGTAACCGTTCGTTGTCTGATGTCCGGGCTAGTTTCAGACACTGAAGGTCATTTTGATTTTTTCTCCGAAATAGTTTATTTATTTGCGGGAACATATTCGGGTTGCTGGTGTTTACAGCCCGAACCCTGTTGTTCCAATACAAACTTACAGAAATTCCGTAATTCTCTTTTATTAACGTTTGAATAGTTTTAATCGACGCTTTCAGTGTCCTAATCTCCGGGTCTTGTCTGTCAGTTAATTGTCTGTACAAGTTTTTGAGTCTTGACAGAAGTCTACTTTTCTGTCGGTGCAGTGCGTCAATAGTAGGATTGCAGAATAGGTCTTCGTTAGTCGTACGTTGATACCGAGGTATTGTAGTGCCCATAGTTTGTTTAATTGTCTCGTCCATTTGTTTTAGGTAATTGTCGATCTCCTCGTTTGACAAATTCCTATTGGACGGTGGGTGGAGCGTGTTCGAGTAGAGCGCTCTTGTCAAGGTTGCGGAGAAGCGTGTCCATCGAGCCTTACTGTAGTTGTAAGAATATCTTTGGATAAACTCCTCCAATTCCGCAATTTCGTTGGGAACTGTAATTTCGGTGCTAAAACCGCAATGGTCACTGTCATACACGAAAGTGAAACATCAACAGTATTTACTATAAATGCACTGTCTTTCTGAACTAAACTGATAACTGAAATGGCAACTGAACTGAAACTATATGTACGGTTCGCCACCAGTGCGCCTGTTATGTAACGAGGGGAAAATGAAAGAAACTTAATTTTATTTAGTATTAGCTCCATTTATAATTATGGTCTAATCTCGATTGCCCAATCGAAACAATGCGCATAAACAAATGATGAGACAGACAAATAGAAAAAACATAGAAAAAGGTAGATGAAGGTTGGCGAGTTTGGTTTTAATCTGGATTGTTACCAGGCGTCTGCTTAAATAAATCCACCTCTAAATAGATGCTCTTCTGCTCTATAACATCACTATAGTAGATGTTATAGTTTTCCATTTTTCGAATGTTCTGTCATTCCAATGTACATTTGCTTGTGCACAGCACGGCGAAGGACAATCTGGGAGGCAGAAAAATTAAATACTTACAAGTTATAATGAATAGGAAATATAGAGCTCGATAGGAATTCCATAAGCGACCTGTACAGTTTGGAAAAAATCTTGATATTTCAAAGTACGTCCGAAAGTGGGCTTGAGTGTATACTGAAGAGCATTTATAGCGAGACGGGAGTTATGGAGCGCTGCTGGTAAAATGGCGATGAAACAAAGTGAGACATTACTTTCGTTTTCAAGGGTGTCAATGGACTGACTTAGTATTACCCATGAGTCCTATCGTACGGAATTTAATCCTATCTAGCAGGTGTAGATGTTTTAGGAGTACCTAGCCTGACTCCAATTTGGCAGATGAATTCTTTTTATATTGCGACCAGAACAGAGGGGGTGAAATATATCTTACATCGCTTGAGGAAACCTAGTCACTTCGCAGCATTTTTGTTATCATTTTAATGTAGGTTGTCACTGACACAGAAACCAAGAGTGGAAAGTTATTCGGTTTCGACGATGCAAGCGCCATTCCAGGATAATCATTGGGTATTTAGATTTCGCTTCAATGACAGCAGCAGCATTGACTAAATTGACATTGAGCACTAAGCTCCACTCTGTTGATAGTTCCAAAATTGGTAAAGCTGTTAATTTCAGAACTAAATGAGCTTAACATAAACCGCCGTTCCCGTTCTACAGCCGAATAACATTGTCCGGAACATAGAGTCCGGAAATGAATATGAAAAACAGAGAGTACTGTCATAAGCAAAGGAATATATTGGATTAGAAATAGCAGACAAGAGATCAATAATGAAAATTACAAAGAGCTTTAGAGACAAAACGATGCTATGGGGCACACCAGCATTTATTTTGTGAATATTAGACTCGAAACTATTAGACTCGAACAACGAGACAATTGGTAATTTCTAATCCATTGAAGAAGAGAGTCATGGATCCCAAAAGCACAAATTTTCAACAGAAGAGCTTGATACCAAATTCTGTCGAATGCCTTAGAAATATCAAGTGCACCTGTCTTGCTTTTGCCAGATTGGTGTATGTTTTTGCTCCATTTTTCGGTGAGAGATGCCATCATATTAACAGTGTATCTGTTAGTATGAAAACCGTACTGTCAGTCATTGTGAAGTTTTCGTGTTTCGTGATATTTCATGAGCTGTAGGTTTGTCCATGTTTCCATGACCTTGGAAAGAAGGGACGTAAGTGCAATGGGGCTTTAGAAAGACAGAGAAGAAGATTCGCCAAAAACGACAAATGTCGTTTTTAATCTGCTCAGAAAGATACCTAAATAGAAGGATTGATGAAAAAGCTTACGCTGTAATTTTGCCAGCGAGGAAGAGTACCTCTTTCAACGAATGGGCCACTAAGTGTGCAGCAAACAGATTTACCTTGTCCAAAGGGCCGACAGCTGAAATGTCATTGTAATTGAGTCTTGGGATGGAATATGAGGCAGCGTTTCTAATATTTTTGACAAACGACCAAAAATTGTTACTATCTTTGGGACATTCTAGTATTTTTTGCTCAGTTTTTGGTCGTATTGGAATTGCACATGCTTAAGAAAGGCGTGGAGTGGAGTTGGTCTTGTGGGACCGAAAAAAATATTTCTCTAACTTTGAAAGCCTTTTTATTTTGGTTTGATATTCTTCATCCGAAGAGGGATAAAGAATCTGATTCCAAATAGATCAAAGAGATGGTGTCTGTTATCATATCAGCAGTAACATCCACCTCGTTATCGACTAAAAATAACGACCAGTTAAAGAAGAATCTGTTAAGTCCGTTCCAATTGGCTTTCTCGTATTCCCATATGTTTGTTTTAGGAATCCTTTCTCTAACTAGAATTGTGTAAGTATATTGAAATCGCCCGTAATAACGATTTCAGTATGAGAATACAGGGATATAATTTTTTGAGAACGCGTCGAACTCATAAAAGGTGAACACAAGAAGTTGAATTCCGGATTAGAACATGGATCACATTGTGGTGGGGTTTAGTAAGCTATTTCAATACGCACGTAATATAAATGGCGAGACCGCGGTGAAAAAAGAATAATGTCACTAGTTCGTAGCCAGGAAGCTTAAATCAAAGTGATCTGAGAGGTGTGGGCGTGATCTACACCTGTATTTCACTAAGTGCCAACACATCTGGTCTGTACCCTGAATTCACTAGTCATAATCACAAATAAACACAAAAAGCACAAACACTGATTATGCTTAGCAAGGCTGCGAAGTGAAAATTCTGATGATGGCTTACCGAATCAAATTGTTGTAGGTGTTATGCCCCTACAACGAAATGAATTATTCTTTTTGTATTGTGTTAGACACTTCACTGAATATTATTTTTACACGCGCGCGCTTTTTTTTTAACCACATATGAGCAGTAAGCATAAAAACTTGCGAGTGCACTATTTCCCCGGCAGTAATATCCAGTTGGCAGCAATTTAGAGCATCCACTGAGCGTTGCCTTTGATTCCCTTGAAACCCCATCTTTACGATATCTTCTTCGACAACATTTCTGAATGCCAATATTTGCTCAAGGTTGTTTAAATGAGGTCATCGTTAAATCTGCTTTTCAGTTAAGTCCGTTTTGAAAAATGCTCTGTTTAACGCCGTATTTGTTTTGCCTGGTGTATTGGTATGCCTTGAGGTTCGTACGATATCATTAGGATAATTCGCCGTAGGAAAATTGAAAGAATAATTTTCTTTCTCGTCAATGCTCGTCAAAACAACAAGTTTCTGATATTGAGATTTAAAGATGAATTGAAGATTCTACAGAATAGACTTAGGAGGGATCTTTAAGTAAAATTCAATACACTTTTTATGCTGCTTCTTTCCAAGTAAATACTTAAAAATACAAATACAAACGAGAGATCATAACTTTACAAAAAAAAAACCTTTGCTTATACAAACCATGAGGACTTAGGTGAACCCTTTTTAACTCGGTAATTTCTCGTCGGCCTTTTAGTAAGGATAGTAGTAAAGATATTCCGCAAACATGACTATAGTTCAAATTATCATTCGCGAATCGATAGAGCAAAATGGAAAAAATAATTAGCTTTTAATTAATCCCACGCAAATCGAGTACATCGAATCACGCTTGGATACAGTTTTCAATGAGTTTCCATTTACAATCACTTTTATCTGTGAATCGAAACTTGTTGTTTTAACTTGAAATAATTTTCTTTTCATTAAAAGGCGAACTATGGCATGTATAAACTACCATCAACTGTAGATGCTTCCTTTTTTTTTGATTCAAATGAAACTGGAGGAGTAGAATCAAAAAAATCAAATTCCCTAAAGTTAGATTCATATAGGGTACGAACACTGTGGATAAAAGTGGCACTATCGTTTGAATAGAAAAGTAGGGACTTTGTAAAATTAATTAGGAAATCAATTGGTTTTGTATTTTTCAGTTTGATTTACAGGTAAATGAAGAGATGTTCATGGAGAAGTCGGCAGTTAAGATGGAAGCTAAAACTGTGGCTCAAAAATCGATTTTCGCTAACCAGCATCTATATTTTTCCATCGGCTTCTCTTTCGTCATTAGTTCAATTAAAAATTCATCGCTGATATGACAAAATTGGGCTCTCAAGAGAGCAGCAGGTAGAAGATGCGTAAATCAAAGCAGTAGTCATGGCGAAAAATGCTAGGTTTTTGCCAACCGGCTTCTCTTACGAGGCCGGACTCAGAGCATAGCCCAACTATGAGTATGTGTCCATGTGCTGGTTGCTGTTATACCATTTTACTAGACGATTCACTATCCAGAAGTACTTAAGCGGTCAATTTTTAATATAGGTTTTGTCATAGCTGTATAGAAAATCGGTAATTACGAAAGGGATTGGTAACCGGATTAAGGACCACGAAGTTTTCCTTATGGCTAAAGAAGTAAACTTTGGTTTTTTCAAGTTGAGAAAGTAAAGTGGCAATAAGGTCAATAAAAAATGTTAAAACGTTAACTTGTTTCTTTTAAACGTTGCTTTGATAAATCTTGGTTCTCATAGTTCTCGATCATAGTTCTTTGGTTTAGTGGGACTGAGGATTTCGATACATTTTAAAGTAAAAAGACAAAGTCTGTATTAGCAAAAAGTAGTACCACCACCGATGGTAATTTAGATTCAGCTAAGACAACACTGGTTAGAAGATTCCAAGATCTGACACTGCTTAAAGACAATTAACTTCAATTGCTCTTCAAACAACCGAGGATGAAAATATCAAATAACTTTTATGTACTACAAGCGAAGCCAAACAATAATTTGAAAATTTAGGGGTTTCCTAGGATTTAATTGCACAGATTCGTTAGTGTATCCAACTTGTGTTCTTCTGGATACCGCGCTCATCAATGATTTTTCAACCGTTTGCCAACCGTTGTTGCTGCGAGCTCTACTGGATCCTGGATCGGAGACTTGCGTAATATCGCAGTAGCATCACAGTTATTAAACTTAAAAAGAGAAAAGGAATTAGTAAAAAATATTAGTAATTGAAGCAAACAACACAGGCGCTTCCAAGCACAAGGTTTTCTTTACGGTATATTCCAATATAAACGACCGAGCTGAATGCTTAATGCTTTGGTCCTGCCCAAAGTCACAATTCTACATTTTATAAACGAAGCAAAATAAATTGACGCAGGCTTCAATCTATCAATCATTCTTGAAAGGAGCACTAAGACCTCTTATTATGCAAAAGACTGAAGTGTTGTGGGTACTGCCTGGCGGTGTTTCCTATATTGAAAGTAGGGATGCAGACAAGATTCTGCTAACATTTTGAGAGTTTGAGAAAATAGGAAGGAAAAAAATTATGTCTCCTGAAGACGAACAATGTGAAACGCACTTCTGTCGCACTCACTAACGTCAGGCAGATGGGAAATATGTCGTCCAATTACCATTCAAGGAAGAAACACGACTGTCATTGGGTTAATCATATAACTCGGCGAGAACAAGGTATCTTAAACTTGAGTAAAAATTCAGTTCCAATTCTTTGTTCCATCAGGAATGAATACAAAAGGATGTTGGTGGAATACAATGAGTCGAGCCATATGACGGAAGTAGAATCCACGTCGCCAGCGGCTCACTATTTGGTTATCCACCGTGCAGTGATAAATGAATCCAGCACCGCAACCAAGATGCGAATTGTATTTGACGCGTCATACAAGTATTTAAACGATACGTCACTAAATGAAAGTCTGCTCATTGGTTCTTGATTCCAAAAGGACATACTTCATCTCATTACTCGACTCAAAAAGCATAGGGTAGTGTTTGTAGCTAACATTAATAAAATGTATAAGCAGATTTGGGTGGCTCCAGATCATTTTGTGGAGGGAAAAGGAGGATGAGGATAATAACAAGTGACGGCGCCAGGGGTGACGGCACTGCTGCGGCACCGTATTTAGCGGTCCGCACCTTGCAACAACTGGCTGTAGATGAAAGAGATGATTGTCTGCTGGCATCAAAAATCGCGAAAGGGAACTTCTACGTGTACGACGTCATTTATGGAGCAGAGTCAGTAAATGAAATGGCAATGCAACAACAACCCATAAGCATGCTGAAATGTGGCGATTTCCGCTGAGAGAATGGGCTTGAAATAATCTGGCGATTTTAGAAGTAGTTCCAGAAACTGATGGGTTAAGTAAATTTACCGTTGTCATTCGGTAAAGGAGTACATTTGCCTTCAAACTAACTCTGCCGGAACAAAATCGAGCTACGAAAAAAACAATCCTTTCGGATATCGCACGATTCTACGATCCAGTAATATAGATATATCTTTGCGTCATTCTCGGAAAAATCCTGGTGCAAAATATCTGGAAGGAGATATCAAACGTGTGATAGTGAACTTTCACCCTTAGTTATCGCGACATGGCATAACCTGAAGGCTGAACTACTTAAAAGCTGTAAATGACATCGAGATACCGGGCTGGATACGTTTCAGCAACGAGTCTCGGGTTGACATCCACGGGTGTTGTGATGCGTCCGAAAAAGCATATGCTGCAGCCATATATATTCGAATCACAAAAGTTGGAACTACATTCAAAAACCAGAGTTGCAGCTCTCAAAACAGAAGCTAAACCTAAAATCGGTATCGTAGGCTAATCGGTCGCAGTTCTTTATTTATTGCAGGAACGAATATAAAAGCAATTACACTTTGTTTTGCATCCACGCCCAGTTGCCAACGAGACCACATAAAATATAACAATATGACGGTTGATTAGTATCAGGAAACATCTTAGAAAAATTCGCTAAATAATTAGTACGATGAATCCTGCACCAAAAAAACTTTAGAGTTCTGAAACGGAAATCAACAATTCGTGCATATAAAGGGTGAGTCAACAGATGGTGTAGATTTAGTAGTCAATATCTGTCATTTACTGAATTCAATGTGGTTAATCTTTTTGACATACAATCATACAAATGGGTGATTTGTATAAGTAACATTTCGTAAAATTCGGGAATTTTTCGGTCAACATAATCGCCCTTGTGAGTCCGGAATTTGTGCAATGGTAAAGCGTTTTGAAGAAACTGATTCGCTATCGGGTCAAACTCCATATCAGTATACTCAGCCAGCACGTACACGCCAAAACATCATCATTGTCAGCGAAAGTGTTTAAAACCAGCCAGGCATCTCAGGCCGAAGTCAACAAATGAGCTTCACTTATGGCGCTTTACGACGAATTTTAAAAGTTGATTCTCATTTTCATGACTAAAAAATTCAAATTACACAAAAACTGAAACATTTGGACCATGTACGAGGTCGCCGAATTGTTATCGAATTTTATCTTTTCCGATGAAGCCCATTTTTGGACGAATGGGTACGTAAATAAACAAAATTGTCGTTTTTGAGGACTAGAAAACCCATACGAGATTTACGAAAAACCAATGCATCCCAAAAAACTCACTATATAGTAAGAATTGTGGGCTGACGGGATCATGGGCTCGTACTTTTTCAAAGATGGAATTGCGGCCATTGTGCCACTTCATACCTGTAAGTCATCAATAATTTTGACCTTCGGATGGTCCCTTGCACCAGAAGCCGTGTTGGCCACATAACCGATGTTGTTTTCCATTCATAATTACCATAGACTTTAATTCTAATTGATTTCATAACAAATGTGTGCTTAGTTTAATGAAAACTTGCACACTGGCTGTTGACTCACCCTTTACTAATACTCTATTTACGAGTTAGATATTAGAATGCGAAAAGCGGAAGCTTCCAAACTTCTGAAACTTAAGAGATGAAATCAACACAATGGGGCTGTGTGAAATTATGCTGGTGACACTATTCACACACTGGCAAGCCAGCAGTGTATTTTTCGTATATAAATAGCGTATAGTGGCTGAATATTGACGATCCGTTTCCAAAATAAAAAAAGAAAGATCACCAATATGTAGTACTACGCACCGATCTAATCGTCTCCCTAGGCTGGCTAGCTGACAGCGAGCCTATAATGAGATCAGTTAAATTTCCTCCACTTGGGGCTTGAACGACAGTTGAGCTAGTAACTACTGACAATCTTAAACATGGCATAGACCGGTAGCTCGGCGTTTTGAATTCGCCTCGTGATAAATTCTCACATGTGGTATGTAGACTAAAATTGCAAGTGGGAGCAGGACTCAAAGTTGTATAAGGGTATAAAGCAAAAGCTCGTCAGATAGAATTATCGGTTTGCCAGGATCCAACCTTTTGACCTAGTCATCCTTTTTCAGGGCATTTTCAAAGCCCATATCTGAAGGACCTTCGGAACCAACTGTAGAAATTTTTGGAATAGAGATGATGCTAATACCTCGAATTGGGTACACGGCACCAAGGTTAACATTGTACCACCGTTTTTAAGAGCTACTCTGCAAGACATACATATGGTCAGTGTAGAATTTATTTGAATTAAACTGCCTGAGGTGTGTTCAAAAAGTGTTTTTATAAAAAAAAAATATTTATTTATTCATCAATGTGAGCTCTTCCAGCAATGCCGTTTTTATTTCCTCAATCCTTGCAAACCTCCGTCCTTTCATAGGTATTTTAAATTTTGGGAACAGGAAAAGTCGCATGGAACAAAATCCAGCGAATATGGTGGTTGACGCATAATTGTCTTGTTGTTTTTGCCAAAAGATTTCTCTCACAAGCAACGACTAAAATCCCATGAATTGTTTTTCCACAATTCCGGACGTTTTATTCGTCGCCACGGTAATCGGAAAAAACAATGATTAAAACTTTGGCATTTGATCGAAATTTCAGTCTTGGCTATCCTGGATGCTTCCATTGGGTCGATTGGACTTTGGTTTCGACTGCATAACCATATGCCCATTAACGTCACCAGTTATGACTCTTTTGAGCAAGTTAGGATCATCATTGACGCCATTCAAGAACTCCTGAGCGATGCTTATGCGACAGTTCTTCTGATCAAAATTAAAAATTTTCGGGACAAACTTCACTGACACATGTCTCCTGCCAAACCATTCGAAAAAATGCCAACATCCTCAACAACTTTTCTTATGTTAATTCGATGATTTTCTAAAACAACTTTCTTTACAACTTTGACGTTATCATCTTTTGTTGATGTGCTGGGGCGTCGTTCGTCATTGGTATCTTCTCGGCCTTCTTGGAAGAGCTTATGCCAATTGTGAACATTTTATTTTACTTAGAGCATACTCACCGTATGCCACTGCCAACATCTCATGTATTGATTCAATTTTTTACACAAAATTTGATGCAAATTCTTTGTTCCAATTTTTAAATTAATTGAAAATCGACTAGCACACCAAAACAGGTCTAACCTTTCTATCGGTCCAGCTAAGCACGCTATAAACTTGAAACTGTGACCATATCTTCGGGACATGTGTTTCAATAGAGGTAAAAAAATCGATAATCTAATGTACGTCGCCCGCGAAATTTCAAAAGTCACCTTACTTTTTGAACATACCTCGTTCATTGTTCTTCACATGGATATTCCTATCGGTTTTATCTTGAAATCACTTCAAACGTTATTGCTAGACTGTAGCAGACGATTGCTGACTTTATCAATTACATTGTTTAACATATATATATATACATCGCTGCCTTTGTTTTATACTTCCGGGTACTGTATACTTAGGAACAATCCGGTCTAACAGGATTCCGAACTGTAAGCTTCCGTGCGGAAAAGACCAAAAACTGACTAACAATGATAGAGGATACTCTACTGAATATATGGGGCAGGCAAATGACGTAGATACATCAACAGTTTTATTGAAAGATACTAGGAATATTAGAACATCTTCAACAAATGTAGCTGAATGTAGCCATTCTCTTGGGCAGGAGTAAAATATTGAGTTTATAGTATTTAAAAAGAAACACCGAAACATTAATTGGATGTAGAAAAATCAACCGAGAGTAAGTACGGTTATCACGTAGGTGGTGTTGATATTAAGGGCGCACTTATAGACCGTTATTACACTAATTAGAAGATCCGAAATTCAATGAATCGCTCATTTTCTGATATGATTGATACAGCCATACGTATCATATACCATATGTATGTAAGTTTGCAACATATTTTATATCTTATATCGCTGCTCCCATGTTGGGGGCCAAAATTCGTGAGAAAGTTGCTGCTAGTATCTCCAAGCATAGGACTATCGAAAAGTATGCAGTTGAAAGGCCATCGACGCAAGTATCGAAACAGGCTGCATCTTATTATGGTAAGAAGTCTATCCGAGCACCTGCAGACCTGCGGTGTAACCGCAGAAAGCAGAAAGTATTGTAAAAAATACGAGACACAAACTTACTGAATACGATGTAAGGTTATCTAAGTTTAAACCCTCAAGAACACTGTTTCTATGAATTCCAGCATGGAAAATAATTTGTGATCATTTTTTTTTCTAATTAGCGCGCTGAAGGGGCTAACCACCTTGGGAATGAAAAAAAAAATTTTTTTAAATGTTTTTTTATTTTATTCAATATAGTCTCCTTTTAGTTTGATACACTTATTCCAGCGATTTTCTAACTTCTTGATTCCGTCCGAAAAGTAATTTTCCGGAAGGTCTGCAAAATGCTCTTCCGTGGCGTCGATGATTTTCTCACGTTAGCTGATTTTTTTATTGATGAGCCACCTTTTGAGGTTTGGGAAGAGATAATAGTCCAAGGGAGCCAAATCGGGCAAATACGGTGGATGCGACAGCAATTTGAGCCGTAAGTCATTGATTTTAACCATGGTTGCGATGCTCTTGTGCGCCGGTGCATTGTCTTGCAAAAACAAAATTTATTTTAGTTGCTTCATGTGAGGCCGTCTTGCAGCGAATTCGGCCTTCAATCGCTCCAATAATGCACAGTAGTACTCGTTGTTGATGGTTTTTCCTTTTTCGAGGTAGTCCATGAAGAGTATGTCATGACAATCCCAGAAAACCGACGCCATAACCTTTCCTACACACCGAGCCTCCCTCGGGCGCTTCGGAGCACTCGTGCCGGGTTTACTCCATAGCCGCGCACTCATTCTGTTTTCTGGTGTTCAACAGTTACCAATCGACGCCAAAAGTCTATCCGATTCCGCATCAGCAAGTCCAAACACTCTTTCGAAGTGCTCTCACGTTGGTGTTTTTGGTCAGGAGTGAGTATGAAAGGCACCCAGCGGCAAGATAACTTTTTCATATGCAGAATATTGCCCAAAATATGGCGTATGCGGCACCTTCACTTTCCGGTCAGCCAACACCATTTCATGTCTTTTTTTGACATTGTCCTCTGTAACCGCATCGGAGGGCCTGCCGCTGCAGACTCGATCGGTAGTGGAGTTGCGGTCACCACGAAACTCTCATGGATCATTAGCCCCATAATACTTATCCAACTTTTCTTTTGTTTCCTTCGCCGTTTTGCCTCTCAAAAAACAATGTTTTATGAGAGAACGAAAATCGTTTTTGTCCATACTCAACATGATGCCAAACAGGTCAACAACAATCAGCTGTCAAAACAAAACTAAAGACAGTATCGCACTGAAATTTGGCATGTCTGCCCAAAAATGAAAGGATTTCAGAGCACCAGCGCAGTAGCATCGCATTCTGGCGGTCAATTAGGTAACTTTTTACTCCACCTAGGACAGCGTAGGTGAAGAAAAATTAGGGAGTAAGAGAAGAGATATACCATTTACTTTGGTCCTAAATGTTTTTGAGCTATAATTTTGTTTGTTTGTCAGTTATAGAAAAAGAATAAGCGAATTGTACGTCTAAGGATCAAATCACGATATTTTAAAGTGGGTAGGTCCGAATGTGGACTTGAGTGTATACGGATGGACATTCTTAGCCACACGGATGTTACTATTGAAGGTTTGATGGAGCACTGATGGTGGAAATAGCGATAAAACAAAGTGAGACAGTAGACAGTACGTCGGTGTTCGAGTGTCTAAGTGATATAAGTATCAAATATGAGTTCTATCACACGGTTTTGAATCCTGTCCAGCAGGTGCATAGATGTTTTAGGACAACCTGCCAGATGTGGCCATTGTGCTCTAATTTTGAGCGTATGAATGAATGAATGAATATATTGCTGCCAGATCACAGGGGATGAAATATTTCTTACATCCCTTGAGGAAACCTAGACATTTCGCAGCGTTTTTCGCGACATCGAATATGCGGTCATTGCAACGTAGGTTGTCACTGACACACATATCGAGAATGGAAAGTTTTTTTTTTGGGTTTCGACGATGTGAGTGCCATAATGGCTGGGTATTTAAATTTCACTTTAACGACAGTAGACAGCATCATGGTTGCGAAACATTAAATTCCACTCTGTTGGAATTTATTATGCCGTTAATTGGTTATGCTATTAATATCGGAATTTAATGAGGTTAACATGCGCTGCAGTTCGTGTTCTATAGCTGAAGAGCGATGTGAGTCAGGGAACGAATATGGAAAGCAGAGAGTTTAGATTAAAAGCAGAAGTAAGACAAGAGATCATTAATGAAAATTAAAAAGTGTGTCCGAGACAGAACGAACTTTATTCATTTTGTGAATATCAAACTTGAAACCATACAAATAACTTTAATTGAACGTTTCAAAAGGTAATTTCTAATCCTTTGAAGAAAAGAGTCATCGATCCCAGATCTTCGACAGAAGAGCTTGGTGCCAAACTCTGTCAAAATCCTTAGAAATATCTAATGCAACTATCTTGCTTTCGCCAGATCTATGAACGCTTTGGATTATATGATACTTTTCGGTGAGCCATGCCATCAAATCACCAGTGGACCTGTTGTTACGCAAACCATATTGCCGCTCATTAAGAAGTTTTCGTGTTTCGAGATATTTCATGAGCTGACGGCTTATCAGCGTATGTGCAATGGGTCGGTTGGAGGAGAAAGAAGTAGATTCGTCTTTTTTAGGGACGGGTTGGACAAATGCTGTTTTTCTATTTTCTCGGAAAGGTTCCTAAAGAGTAAGGTTGATGAAAAAACTTACGCAGTGATTTTGCCAACGTGAAAGAATACCTTTCCAGAAGAAAGTAACATATATGCCATATGGACGAACGGATTTATGTATTATAAGTTGTTTAACTACTTTGCAACTACAAGAGTGTTGCACTCAACTATAGACGTAATGTTGTAGCACATCTGTAGCAAGCAGATGGACCTTATCCAAACAGCTGATAACTAGAATGTCATTGTAAATGAGCATTGAGATGGAGGATGGGATGAAGATCGACCATCAATGTTTACTACCTTTGTGACATTGTAGTATTTTTTTGGCTCAGTTTTTTTATCGTATTGGAATTTAACACGCTTAAAAAGGACATTGCAGTCATTCCTCGTTTGAACTCTATTCAATTTTCCTCTGTCAGGTTGGTCTTGTAGGACAGAAAAAAACATTTCTCTAAGACTGACGGTCTCTTTACAGCTCGAGTCGTATCATGGCTAGTTGTTGTTTGAATTTATGCAATTAAAACAATGTTTTCTTTTAAATGAATTAAAACAGGGATTGTTTCACTGGTTTTTCCCTACATTTACTTTCATCTATGAACTCACCAGTGGAAAATACATATGTACTTAAAAAAATGACTTAGAATTTCTGATTTTCACCCCAAACTAATCATTTGCAAACCTTTTTACGTATAAGGAAATTAAGCAGTCAAAAAATCTAGTTTTCTTTGAAATTGTTAACAGTGTATTTCTCTGTTTCGTAATTTTGCTTCAATCATTTCGGGCATAGCATTTTTTTCGCATCGCGCTTTCTCAAATAGTATTATTTTTATTTTATAAAAAATTGACAAATTCACTGTATAAAAGTTTAGTTACCTCAGGCTGAACTTTTTGGCACAGTTATCAAACTCAAACTTTAGATTACCGTTTTACTACAGCTTTACTAACAACCAAATGAAGTATACAGCTGAAATATTATCTCCTTTCTTTCCGAAAGGTTTGTTCCAACGACGAATTTAGAACTCGGCTTTAAAGCTAGTGGATCTGAATTTTAATGTACAGAAAGTCGTGTTTAATTTTTATGATAAGAAATTAAACTAAATATACTAATTCAATAGTAGGACCTTTACTAAAAAAGACTCGATTTAATATTAGATTTAAATACTAAGATTATGAGTACCTTGGTAAGTGAATTAAGTAGAAATTTGTTTTGATTGACTCCCGCCAATTGTCAACTGTTGTCAAAAATAACACTGGAATTTACCTACACTATTGTACCTAATAATTATTTAACTATTGTAATTATTTCCCCTAACTTTGGACTATTAGTGAAACTTTTTTTTTATAATTTGTTATTCATGGTTATTTTCTTCTTCTGTTGCACTCTTCGTCGTTCCTATTAGTTGTTGTTGTTGGTATGTTTATATATTCCCTAATCGGAACCTGTCATAAGTCTTGTCCGTCCGTTTATCTGCCTCTGATGCTCCTTCTGCTCTCCGTCGGTGGGGTGCTAACCTAAAAAAGGCTCGTCGTCCCATCACAAATCAAACCTAACTTTAAAAGTTGATACTTAATTATTGTGTGTTCAATTATTTTGCCCCTTCGCCCTCACAACAGTGTTACTTCACTGTTACTCCCTCATTAGGGTGTAACTACAATAGAAAAGAGATCGTCGTCTCTTCAACCAGTTATCATCTTTCCCCACCCGTCCTCATCGTGTTGAAGTTTCTAGATTGAAAGAAGCGTACTTCAACGTCCATCGACAACTTTCAGACGTTGCGAGTCTCCTGTCAACCCTGCGGACTCCCACAGTGGTGTGTTTGGTGAACCTCTGGTCGCAATTTGGTTCCTGTTTTGTCGTGAATCTGTAAATTCTATTAGCTGTTCTATAAGCTGTAAATCTCAAGATTCAACAAGCACCCAGCTGAGATGTAATAGATCTGATGCATTGAACTCTCAGCTCTTTTTCTTTTTTTTATTTTGAATTACATATACTAATTGGTGCAGTTTTACTTAACTATTAGATAAATAATATAAATATTTTTACTTTTGATTAAGGAAGATGATGAATATATTATTTTGGTTATGTATATAGGATTAGTTACTGGAAATAATAAGGTTTTTTTTGGAGAGTTTTAGTCCTCATCGTGAATTGGTCGACATTGTTTTATCCAGTAATCACAAAGTAAACAATTGCATGGAAAATATTAGGAAAAAGCACCCGGATATTGGTGATTCACATTAGTGAAGAGTATACATCAGAAGTTAAATAAAACATTCCTACCAAAATTCTCACAAAGATGGCATTCTTCGTCACTGAACAAGAAAAATTTATTGGTAAAGAACAAGGAAAGGGGAAGGGGATCTTTTCTATAGCTTCAGATCCCATAGACATCATTGCGGACATCGGACCAGAATCTTTCAAACGAATTCGGAGTGGGCGTCTAGAAAAGTCATTCGACGAATGCCGCCATCTAAACAAAAGGTATACGGTTTCAAGTATGTGCAACAACGTCTCTCAAATTCCATTAGAGAAATGTGCCAGATATAGCCCAAAAAAAAACGTTGACCTTATTGCTAGATACTGCATTTTCGAAATATCAGTATGAAGTTCTTAGAAATGCAGCAAAAGCAATAGGTTGTGATATTTTTCTAGCATATCATAAACTATTGGAATGTAAAAAGTAGTGCTACACATCAGACATCAAGATTACCAAAAGTTTCGCTAGTGTTGGTCTTCAAAATTTATTAGATCACACCACCATGAGGATTTTGATAACAAAAACAAGAGAAGTATAGGGTTTTCTAATAACGACTTGACAACTTTTTTTTTTTAAATAAAAGTCAAACCATTTGAGATATTTCAAAAACTTTATTATTGGCTTGAAGTACAATCAAACACTTATGAATGGAACTCGACTTCGTTCATATGGCCACAGCGGGCATGTTTGCAGCGGTCGATTCGTTGGACCCAATTTTCAATTTCAATGGCCGCATATTTCGCCCGAAACGGCCGCTATTTCGCGTTCAATGTTAGCTCTGAGCTGTTCCAACGTTGTCGGCGTGTTGGCATAAACCAATAACTTAACGTAGCTCCACAGGAAATAGTCAAGCAGCGTTAAATCGCACGAACGAGGCGGCCAATCGACTGGCCCATGTCTTGAGATAACACGCTCACCATACTTACTCTTCAATAAATCAATTGTAGCGTATGCTGTTCGGCTTGCGGCACCATCCTGTTGAAACCACATGTCGTCCAAGTCCATATCTTCGCCATAATGTGGTCTGAGCGATGCCCAATTCTTGAGAACGCCGTGGAATTGACTGATTTGGATCGTTTGCTACGGACGTCTGAACGGCAGCGATATTTTTGACACTTCGACCAACCCGTTGTCTCACTGACACGGCAACATCACAGAACGAATATGTATACTCAATTTTTGCACTAAACTTGTTATTGCCTGTCTACTAGGGCGAGAATTACGACCGAAAATTGGAGTTAATGCTCTTAAAGTTGCAGTCACCGACTCCGAATATCTGTAGAAAATTTTTATAATTTGCAGACATTGCTCGTTAGTGTACTTTACCACGATGAAAATGTTGAGTTTACTGAATAAATTGACAGTGACAGGTTGATGATTAGTGAAAGAGTGCGTTCACAAATTAAATTCAAAGTTGTGAAGTCCCTATTGGAAAACTCTATACTTGAAAACGTAGTTCTTAATGGGTCTGTGATGGTTTCTGTGATCATTTTCTTCACACTTTCGGTGAAGAAAAAGCAGACGCCAATATGTTTTTAACATCTTTGGTTCCTCTTAAATTTCTTGAAAACTGCAATAATTCTTTGACATATTCAGTTTCAATTTATTTAAGAAAATACAGAGGAAAACACAAAAAACAGGGTTGCAGGAATTCAGAATTCAATATTCTGTGATATTATGTACAAAACCTACAAACAATGAATTATTGTTTACTATGATTGACGGTAATATCGCACAAACAATTATCAATACATCGTCAATGGCAGGGTGTTTCATATGCAAAGCAAAACCATCGGAAATGAATAATTTGGATATCTTAAGACATAAACCAGACCTTTAACCACTTTAAACATGGGCTTGTCACTTCTCCATCCAAGGATAAAATTCATGGAATGCGTTTTCAACATTGCATATAGAAAGTCATACAAAAAATGGTGAACAGACACAGGCACGAAAAGGCAGAAACAGGAAGACGAAAAAAAAAAATACAGGAAGTGTTTTATAGAAGAATTGGAGTCAAAGTTGATCTTGTTCAACAAGACGTGAGCACAAGAAATGACGGAAGCATTTTCAGGCGATTTTTTTAATAATCCTGGTTTAACTGCTGAAATTACTGGAGTGGATGAAAATTTGATTTATCATTTCTCAGTTTTAAAATGTGATGGTGCGATTGATCCAGAAAAGTTTGACTATTATTATATTGAGACTGCGGAACTGTACATTTATTTATATGTATAGCTGGTATAACATGCCGAATACACAAGGTCCTTTTACATGGTAGCAAAATAATAACATCTGCTATGTTACCAATAGGTATACTTGCGGTCATAAAAACCTCACCACCTAAGGAGTTCTCAAAAAATGCCTAATTACATCAGATCGTAAGGGTTTTTACCATACTAATGAAGGGTATTCCCTATAGCGGAGTTCGGCCTCGTATTCAGTGCAAAAAAAAAAAATCTGTTGGAATTGAGTTGTGACGGTGACAAGTAAAAAAAGTAAAATGTCTGGTAAATATCATCAACTGACCCAGGACGAAAAAGTTCAAATATTGACTTTAGTCGAAGAAGGGCTTGGCTATCGTGAGATTGCGGTTAAAATAGGATGCTGTCATTTAACTATCGTACGACTGATAAAGGAAAAAGAAAATTTGGATCCACTGGAAAGGAAAAAAATGTAAAACAACCCAGAAGACGGACAATGTATTACAACGAATTAGCGTGAAAGTTCGCTTTAAAAGTGCTGTCCGTATAAGAGAAGAGCTGAGGGAATTTCATCAAGTTGATCTTAGCGCCGAAACCATACGCCGACGGCTACGGGAGATAGGTTTATATGGAAGACGACCAGCAAAAAAAAACTCTCCTAACCACAAAAATGAAAAAAGCTCGTGGGCAAAAAAGTACGAAGATTGGACGCAGGATGATTGGCGATGTGTGATATGGCCCGATGAAAGTAAATTTAATTTGTTGTGTGCCGACAATTTGCCATACGTACGACGGTCATCAGGTGAAAGGTTCAAGGACGAGTGCATAGTCAAAACAGTGAAGTTTCCTCAAAGCCAGATGGTTTGGGGATGTATTTCTTTTTACCTTTTGAACCCTTTGCACTTTGTTAATAGAACTATGAGCGCTCAAAAGTATGGAGAAGTAGTAAGGGAGTTTTTGGTACCAGCAATTGAACAGCATCATTCGTATACAATCAAGATGATTCTGCACCTTGTTACCGTGCAAATCCGTAAGTAAGGTGTTATAAATCAACTTCTAGATGTCTATTTTATAAATAATAAACAGGCAAGTAACTAGAGTCTTTCAATAGTTTTTAACTCAAGACAATGTTTGATGACCTCGGAATTACCAGACTATCGAACACTTGAGGTATGTGATGTAAGGTGGCTGAACATAAATCAGAGAGTAAAAAAAACCTAAATGAAGTTCTGGAAAATGTATGGAATACTGAAATTTCAAGGGATATTACTGAACTTCTAATAAACTCGATGCCTTCTAGAATAAAAGGGGTTATAACCGCCAAAAGAGGAGCAACTCGGTATTGATAATTTTTTGGTAATAGTGGCATATCTAAGCATCTTATATACACATACATAAATGTATGTATCGTTTGATTTTGTTAACCAATGACTGTATTAAAATATTTTAAAAAAATAAGAAAATTAACTGGTTTTTCTTTCTTTGTTAATATCTTTTTTTAAACATTCAATAAACAAATGGAAATCACATAGAAATACTTATAAACTACTGCGGAGTTCTCAACAAAAATTTCATTTCATTATAAAAATTATTATCGAAGTTATTAACAATTTTTCAATCATTTTCATATGGTGCGGTTTTTATGACCGCAAGTGTATGTTAACAACTTAAACACAAGAAGCTCGAAACAAGAACTACCGTCTATATCGGTGTTATTATTCAAGAAAATGTTCATGTGTATCTGACGTCATACATATGCTACTTACTTCCTCTGACCCGCTGACGATGTTAAGGAGTTACTACAAAAATAAATAAATAAGTGGCGCGACAGCCTGGTGTGGGCCAAAGCCTAGCTTCTCGCACTCATTTGTGTTCCTCACTTTGTGAATTTTTTACACTCCTGAGCAGAGAGTACTGTTTATTGCCGGTTCCGAAAGGCTCTCCTAAGAATCAGAATTGACTTTCGAAGGTTTGCCATTGCCCGCCGTTCGATTCGTTGTTGGTAAGGTCTCATGTATTTAATGCCCAATTTTGCCATACAATGATATGTAACCTATATAAGCAATATTTATGAGACCTTAAAAAAAATGTTGCGTATCTGAGTTATCTGAGTGGGTTCATTTGCAAATGATTTCAGTCCATATGATGATATTGAAAGCAAATAACTATCAGAGTCATACATCCTTTTCAAGATAGTAATATTCATCTCAACTTAAATTAATTAATTCTTTTTGAATGAGCATTGTTTGGGTTTATATATTCAAACGAAAAGTGTTTGAACAGCTTTGTTCAAGTTTTGTGTTATATGTTAAAGACTAGTCTAAGTAAATATAACGAAAAGCCTTCCATTTGGACATATGTATTATACATATTGTTTGCCTCTCTGACTGTTGGATGGAAAGGTTTCTTTCTATTTGTACCCTTCTACGAATACAAGACTCCGTATGTCATGTCTGATTTGGATAGTACTCGTATTACAAATTCATTTCCTATACCCTAAGGCTCCAAAAAAAATATGTGTATACCTTTTTCCTCCTTAAATTTGAATCATCTCTTTAATATGAGTATTTATCAGAAATTTTAGATATCTGTGTATCTTTATACTCGCACCAACCCACAAATAAGGCCACATAAGACAAACGGTTCTCCTTCCCAAATTCCAATTTCAATGCAACAACCGTTTATTGCTGAATCGTTTTTGTGGCACAAAGTTTCAAGAATTTGTATCTAAAGCATATCGATTACAGTTTTGCATAGGTTTATTCCTTATAATATGATATTCCAGTTCTCCTGGATTTCTGGCTCGAATACCTCCTGAATCCTCTGAAGACCCACAATTAGATGTGTGAGAAATGTGCAAGTACTAGTGCTGTTCAAAGGAAAAGTTAACTTCTTTCAACTTAAAGAAACTGAGCAGCATAAGACCACTATACATACGAATACATACGTGTTCGATGAAAACTTGTGTATTCCTCAGAATCTGAAACCGAAGGAGTTAACATTTGTATAACTTTTTCCAATTGCTTCTCTCATCGGTCTTCTTTATACTCGTCACGTACGAATCTTTCTGCATACAACATTTCCATTCGGTTTTTCTTTTTGGCCAATTTATGTTTCCCATTTACATATTATGATTTATTGCGAATTTATGTATAATGATAGGATTAAATGTGTACACACTCAAACCTGACAAACTTACAATCGTACGACAATCATTTTGGAGCGAAAGTTTTAAAATTCTCAAAAAGTTGTTTTCACTACTTGGATCCGTACGTTTTTGAGTACGTTTTTGAGGTTTGCTAAGTTTCACAGTTTAAAAGAAAATTAAGAAAAAAAAAAACACCAAAACAAAAACGGAGACGAAAAGTTGTAATATCCTCACTTCGTGTATGTGGGATTTCTTCTTCGCAATTTTCTTGTTTCCTTTAATTTTTTTTTTTTTTTTTTTTTTTTTGTAAATATTTAGATAGAAGTTTCTGAAGAAAGTTGTGCTTTTTCTAGATACTAAGTACTCGGATGAAAACAGACAAACTGTAGGTTGACTATTGATGTAGGCGGCAGAGTCCTAATCGGAAGCCACTTGGAAAGTTTTCATTTTCATTAAATATTTTTCGTAACATATTGCCGTCAGAATTCGTCTATCTTTTCAACTATTGGGTATATAACTTGCTTGGAGATGGCGTAACTTGTATTATTCCATTGGAACATGCGTTGGAGAGCTACTGTCATTGTACGTCATTTCAGCATATGTCATTCATTTGAAGCGTAAACAACAATATTTTTTTCACTCAAATATGTCGAACTTTGTGCCTGAAAAAGTGTTTTTGCGGGGAGTTCTTCTTCATTACTTTAATATGAAGAAAACTGCTCCTGAAAGTCATCGTATTTTGGTGGAAGTTTATGGTGAACATGTGCTAGCTAAGCGAACGTGCCAAAAGCGGTTTGCACGATTTAAAAGTGGTGATTTTGGCTTGGAAGACGATGAACGTCCTGGGCAGTCAAAAAAGTTTGAAGATGAAGCACTTAAAGCATTACTCTATGAAGATTGTTGTCAAATATTGCATATCGGAAATGCTGCTGGAACACCACAAAAGGAAGTCATTTTTGCATCGGATTGTTACTGGTGGTGAAAAATGGATCCATTACGACAACCCCAAGCGCACAAAATCATATGTGAAACCCGGCCAACCAGCCAAATCAACCGCAAAGCCGAATATCCATGGCGCGAAGGTAATGCTCTGTATTTCGTGGGATCAGATGGGTGTGCTGTATTATGAGCTGCTAAAACCGGGTGAAACCATCAATGTACAACGCTATCGAACACAATTAATCCGTTTGAAGAGAGCAGTAGCCGAAAAACGCCCGGAATATGCGACCAGACACGAGGCAATAATTTTCCATCATGATAACGCTCGGCCCCACGTTGTTATTCCGGTTAAGAACTATTTGGAAAACAGTGGATGGGAAGTCTTACCCCACCCGCCTTATAGCCAAGATTTTGCCTCTTCCGACTACTATTTGTTCCGGTCGATGCAAAACGCCCTCAATAAAATACGGTTCACATGAGCAGAATATCAAAAATTGGCTTGATCCATTCTTGGCTGCCAGGCCAGCGCAGTTCTTTTGGGATGGGATCCACAAATTGCCAGAAAGATGGGAAAAAATCATAGCTTCAGATGGGCAATACTTTGAATAAAACTATTGTACATGTTTTTCTTAAATAAACGTGTTAAATTCTGAAAAAAACAACACACGAATTAAGATATATACCCAATAGAACTTGGAAATTTATTTACGAAAGTTCTCATTTTCATTAAATATTTTTCGTAACATATTGCCATCAGAATTCGTCTATCTCTTCAACTATCTGAAAAGAACTTGACGCAATAGTTAGGTCATAACTGCCATTGACAAAGCAACTGGCCTTTCATATATTGCTAGAGTACAACAATACAATCCTACTTTAACTCAAGAAGGCGCTAAAGTCCGGATTGGGATTCTTTTCTGCCAATGTAAAAAAAAAGTGTTGTTATTTTAAAAGCCTGGTTAATTATAAATTGCTTCTTAAAGTGAATTTTAAACATCGGTAATACAAACGAATAAACTTAAAGCTAATTTTAGAGCTATAAAAATAATTTTACCTCTGAGAGTATTGTATCTTTATGGCCATAACCATAACCCTATAACACAAATAAATAAAAGAAAATTGCACAAAACGTTTCCGGAATCCCTATAAATGGGATTATTAGGAAAAAGTTTCTGCAAGGTTGGTTGCAGCAATGACAAAATCAGATCTAGCCTAAATGCTTTGCAGTCTACACGATGCGATAGTAAAAGATATCGCGAAAAAGAGTGTTATCGAAGCGAACTAAAAAATTATAGATCGAAACACTTAAGTGACCACCAAAATCAAGGAGGAAATGCAGAAAGAGGATAATGAAAACAATCTCAGCAAGCCACTGATGAAAATTAAAAGATAATGTAAGTTGCTTTAAACTTATTCAACGTTTTCCATGTATAGAAAATACAGGACATTCCAGATAATGTGCCGACAACTTTACATACTGTCTCTACGAGTCATAATTGCAGTCATAACTTTAGAAATGACATCATTATGTCCAATGTAGGGTACAATTTTGTGGACTTGACTAATATAGGGTGATTCATCGTAACGTTTGATTTATAATGTAAAACAAAACACATAAAATAATATTATATAAATATTGGCCATTACTACATCTAAGGTGGTCCCTTTGGAAGGTCTAATTTTGGCCGACTCGTTCGAGCATAGCGACTGGTGTCAGTCGTACTGGCTTACTTCTAAAGACAGTAGAATTTACACATCCCCAGAAAAAATAGTCTAAAGGTGTGATATCGCACGATCTAGACGGCAAATTTACCGTAGCAAAACGTGAAATTAAGTGCTCACCAAAATTATTTATCAACAAGTCCATTGTTTCATGCACTGTATAGCTCGTAACACCGTCATATTGAAACCAGAGATCACCGAGACCATGTGCTTGAATTTCAGGAAGCACATGGTCCGTTAACATGGCGCGATAATGGTTATCCTTGACGGTAACATTCTGATTTGTTTCATTTTGAAGAAATTTGGACCAATGATTCCACCAGCTCATAAACCACCCCATAATGTTGTTTTCAATGGATGTAATGGTAGCTCTTGGTACTCTTCATGTGGCTTATCAGCCCAAATATGGCAATTTTGCTTATTAACGTATCCATTGAGCCAGAAATGGGCTTCATCACTGAACAAAATTTCACGATAAAACACCGGATGTCATTGAGTTTTTCCAAAGCCCATTCACTGAAAAGATGATGCAAATTCAAGTCGCCTGGCTTCAATTCTTGCGCAAGTTGAATTTTGTCCGCTTTTAGGTCGAGATTCTCAAGTAAAATATGATAAGTTGTCGAATACGCCAAGCCAAGCTGCTTAAAACGACGACATATCGATTCGTCACGGCCTTCGCGTACACTTTCAGCAAGCAAAACTGAACAAAATTAATAAAACAGTTTGATAAAAGTCAAGCGAGATCTGTTAAAAAAAGCCTTTTGAAAATCAAACTTCACGATGAAACACCCGTTAGATATAAAATATCGAAGCAATAGTAAAAGGTATCGCAAAAAAGTGACATTGAACCGAACTTCTTTCGCTTTCGCATCTTGAGTTATGTGGAGCTGTACTATTAGTTCGCCTGGTAAACAAAATTAAAAGTTGCTTTCAAGAATTTAACCTCAACGTATTTGCCTGGACTGATTCATCAATTGTCTTGCATTGGCTGTCAGCCCCGCCAAAAAGTGGTCCGTTTTTATAGGCAATCGTACATCGGAAACTTTACCAAGCATTCCCTTTAAATCATGGAACCCTGTTCGGTCCGTCTCCAACCCAGCTGACAGTGCAACTCGTGGAATATCTCCATTTTCTTTGCCCTTTTTGGAACTATGGTGGAATGGCCAATATCCAAGCTTAATATGGAGATTAACCCTGATTAACTGGAAGAACGAAAGTTAGTTCCAGCAAGGACTTTTGTAACTAAGATCCATTCATTTAATATGTTGGAAACTATATTAACGGATTCATCCAATTTTTTTTAAATCAGTACGGGTCGTAGCATATCTTATACGTTTTATCTCTAATTGTCGCCTTAATTGCAATTCTCGTAACATACTCCCTCTCTCATCGAATGAACTTTCATCTGCAGAGACAAGGCTAATAAAGTGCGCTCAGATATTATCATTTGGTAAGGAGATTCATGATCTTAAGAACAGTACAGGACTACATTCGAAAAGTAAATTACTATCTCTCTGCCCGTTCACTGATTCGTGTGACGTACTTCGAGTTGGCGGTCGGCTAGAAAACTCGGATTTAACACATGGGCTGAAAAGTCAGTGCCGTTTTATAGTAAAACACAAAATTTATTTGTCAATATAGTTGCCTTCGATACACTGATAGAAACGATTTTTCAACCTTTCGATACCAGTTTTGTAGTACGATTTCGGTTTAGCCTCAAAATAGGCCTCTGTTTCGGCGATTACTTCTTTCTCGGTCTTAAATTTCTTTCCGGCAAGCATTCTTTTGAGGACAGGAAATAGTCGCTGAGGGCCAAATCTGGAGAATACGGTGGGTGGGGAAGCAACTCGTAGCCGAATTCATTCAATTTTGCTATCGTTTTCATCAACTTGTAACACAGTGCATTGTCTTGATGAAACAGCACTTTCTTTTTCTTCAAATGCGGCCGTTTTTCTGCGATTTCGTCCTTCAAACGCTCCAACAACGCAATGTTATAATCGCTGTTGATAGTCTGCCCCTTTTGGAGATAGTCCATGAAAATTATTCCATGTGTATCTCAAAATACGGATGCCATAACCTTGCCAGCCAACTGTTGAGTTTTAGGTCGTTTTGAACGAGGTTCGTCGCTTGTTCGCCACTCAGCTGACTGCCGACTTGACTCTGATGTGAAGTGATGGAGCCAAGTTTCATCCATTGTCACATACCGACGCAAAAATTCGGCTTTATTGTGGTTGAACAGCTTTAAACACTCCTCTGAATCATCAACACGTTGTTGTTTTTGGTCGACTGTGAGCAAACGCGGAACCCACTTTGAACAGAGCTTTCGCATGTGCAAATGTTCGTGTATGATATATCCAACACGCTCTTTTGATATCTTCAGAGCCTTAGCTATCTCGATCAACTTTACTTTACGGTCATTCGGAATCATTTTGTGGACTTTTTTGATATTTTCATCTGAAACAGCCTCTTTTGGATCCACTGCGTGCATCATCTTCGGTGCTGGTATGACCACTTTTAAATTTTTCAATTTTTACTACAAAACTGGTATCGAAAGATTGAAAAATCGTTTCAATAAGTGTATTGCCCTCGAAGGCAACTATATTGACAAATAAAGTTGAATTTTGCAAAAATTTTGTGTTTTACTACTGACTGTTCAGCCCATGTGTTAGATACTTCAACTTCACCTGCAAATGCTGACACCAATGCTCTGTGGAAAGTTGAGCAAATTATTAACGCTGTCTATAGAATCCGAGGAGCTTTCCTAAGAAGTTTTCCAAATGGACATCAACATCAAGCTTAAATCATTTTTTTTTTCCACAGTTTAACGGTTTAAATGGGTTTGGTGTTGGACTTTGAAATTCACCAAGAAGCCCTTACTCCCCTTGAAAACTTATCGTTGGGTCTTGGACCAAAACTAATAAGAACCTTACCCGAATCCTCGTTTGTATTTTACTACTACACTTCTGGACCGGTTGAAAGATTTAAACATCCAGGGAACTGGAAACAATAGAATTAAAAATATTGAGCTTAAGGTTGATAGGTCATTGTCTTCTGGAGAAGTTGACCAGAGAGTTCGGGCGGATGGAAGAATTGTCGTAGTAAATTGGAGAGACAATAAAATCGTTTCGATGGCATCCACTTGCTTCGGTATGAATCCAATGAATACAGTCTCCTGGTGGAGCAAAGAAGAACGAGATCGTGAAAATTTACTGTGTTCCTTGGTCGTAAAGGAGTACAATAGTCACATGGGCAGAGTGATCATTTGCGACCAGACAATGGAATGCTACCGTATATGGATAAAAGACCGTCAAATGGACTTTAAAGACGACCTTTCACTTCCTTGATTTGAGTGTTGTCAATAGGTAGTTGGAGAACAAGAAGTCAACATCAATGTTGACGATGACGAGGATGATGAAGATGAACCACTTCCAAGGTCACTCAACGTTGTGCATCATTGCCAGGAGTTAGCAAAAGGTTTGATGGGCTTAACCATTGGTCAGTGATAGATAATCTTAAATGTGCACGAATGTGCCGTATGAACAATTTTTCAAGCCGAACGCGAACAAGATGCGAAAAGTGCACCATTTATTTATGCCTTGCTCAAGGAGTACAAACTTTTAAAAATTTTCATGAGCAACAGGATAAATGATTTTGAAGCAAATCTTTTTTATTATTATTTTTGTTGTTTTTTTTTTTTAATAAGAGTTAATGTTTTATAAGAATTTACAATGAAATCAATTATTTGAAATCAAACTGCTTTTTACTTTTTTTCTTAAATGTCTTTCCTACTTAAAAGTGTTTAGATTATCAAATTTCAACTAAATCGAATGATTTTTACTTTCCTCGGTACTAAAAGGGATATACGATACTTTACGCAACCATCATCCACGTTGAATGGTTCATTATGCCTTATAGCAGAATGTTAGTCGTCGTCGTCCTCAAACAGTTTGTAGAAGTATGATAACTGTTCTAAAGTTTTCCAACTCACTGTGGCTCTACTATTCCATTCCTAGAACGTTCGAGCATTATTTCTGCAGAAATATCACTCCAGTATCTCTTTGGTTGTTTCTTGTTCTTTCTACGAAGCCAATGAAACTCTCATCTATTTTATTCATAGAGTTCGTGAATATTGTTTAGTTACGTTTGCATAGCAAGACCTTTGTAGTACACTGCAGAATTTTGTTGATAGGCATCCCCATGCTCCACCGTCTAAGAGCAAGTTACCTGGTTAAGAGATGCACGGCATAGCACTAATATTGCTTCGAAACCTTGAGTAGCTGCTTACCTGTCAATATATTTATATTACAGCGCAAAGTTTCCGACTTATCTTCGATCCATCTATGTACGAGTATGTTTTTATAGTGAATTTGCAGAAATCTTTTTCTTCAGTCAATTTTGCGGAAATTTGTTGTGTTACATTTTAAATGAAAGTTGTGACAAAGGACCAATATTTATTCAAATTCTAGGGAGACTGGCGTATTGACTGAAGATTTCATCCCGGACGAAGAGATTTTCTACACAAATAGGAATGATAGAGATTGATTGTTGATTTTCAAATTCTTTGATGTTGGATGGAATTTATCATTCACAAAAATTATATCCTTATACTCGTACACAATCTCTCCAAGCGCCTTCAGTATTTGGTTAAACAATATTACCACTTGTTGACTATTTTACCAGGCAGAATCTCTTTCTATGCGTTCTATTTCTCTAACTCAACACATGTATTTATGGTATGCTGGTAAATAACAAACAGTTTATAATATGAACGAGGTTATGCAAACGAAAACGGATACCGACGTGCTTCGGATTGTTCAGATCTTTAACTGAGGGGTTAAAAAAGAGGTTTTTGGTTGAGTAACCCAAAAGCTATTGAGAAGTGCTAAAGAAAAAATTTAAAAACAATATGCCAAGGGCAACATGTCGGGAAAAATCCCAGACAAAAGTATGCAAATCTAAAAGAATTTCTTTGTATACTCCTCCATAATCATAACGATTAACAGATCGTTGTCAGGCAAATGAGTCAAAATTTCGTTTACTCAGGCAAAAACAATTGCTGACTAAAGACTAGTAAGGTAGATGAAGTATAGGGTATAGGGGGGATGCCGCGAGTATACTCTCATGGCAAGGATTTTTTTTTTTTAATTTTTTATTTTATTTTTTATTTTTTTTTTTATTTAAAAGAACTTAACATGCAAGTGGGTATGACTACACTTATGATGCCAAAACATTTGTTAAATTTTTCGGAAAATGGAACAGAAAGAGAAACAAAGATGTTTGGGCTCAGTGGTTGTATTCGCTCCATGATGGGGAGACTAAATTTTATGTAAATTGACTTGATGTTGTATTTAGGTAATCATTTATCTCATGAGATTTTTGTTGCCTGTCACGGCTGGTATTGAACTCCTAACCGTCCGATTGTGAAGCCAGTATACTACCATTTGAACCACGGCCACCCAAGTATGTCAAATACTAACTCGGACAAACCGCCACAAGAAGAAGAGCAGTTTTGAGATGGTAGATAGTCATTCAAAGTATCGCTTTTCTTAATCGCTGTTTCTTTGTAGAAGAAAGACCACTGCATAATTGGTCTTTCGTGAGTAGCGAACTATTTTATAAACGCTCTATAAGACCGTTATGGACTGCTTTCTGTTGTATGCTGCTAAAGTACAGGCCTTACCAAAAAAGATATAAATGCTTTTAGTTGCTTCAAGAGAAAAGTATTTCAAATGACATTGGGCACGCACAAACCAAAGTCAACATCTAACCTTATGAGCGATTTAGATACTGTAAAAACTAAGATGCCAAGCGATTGATAAATCTTTACAGGCATCTTGAGCTCCTAACTACTTCCTTAAGATGGACTTACAGTCCGCGATGGATCTGAGCATCAACCAACAAGCGCCTTCAGCCAACTCGATCTTAAGTTAGCTGCCTGCCACCAGTGTCTCAAGCTAAGTTGGCTAAGATCCACTTCCATTTCGTCTGCTGCTACTACACCTCGGGAGCTGATTCCAATACATTTTGTACCATATCATTGGTACTAGATGGGGTGAAATGTTTTTTTAAATGTTTTTTTTTTATTTTATTCAATATAGTCGCCTTTTAGTTTGATAAACTTATTCTAGCGATTTTCCAAATTCTTGATCCCATCCGAAAAGTAATTTTCCAGAAGGTCTGCAAAATACTCTTATGTGGCGTCGATGATTTCCTCGCGTGAGCTGAATTTCTTATTGTTGAGCCATCTTTTGAGGTTTGGGAAGAGATAATAGTCCAAAGGAAGCCAAAACGGGCGAATACGGTGGATGCGACAGCAATTGGAGCCGTAAGTCATTGATTTTAGCCATGGTTGCGATGCTCTTGTGCGCCGGTGCAGTGTCGTGCAAAAACATAATTTTTTTCGCTTCATGTGAAGCCGTTTTGCAACGATTTCGGCCTTCACTCGCTCCAATAATGCACAGTAATACTAGCGTTAATGGTTTTTCCTTTTTCGAGGTAGTCCACCAAGAGTATGCCATGAAAATCCCAGTAAATCGACGCCATAACCTTTCCGACCGATCGAGCCTCCCTCGGCCGCTTCGGAGCACTCGTGCCGGTTTCAGTCCATTGACGAACACTCATTCTGTTCTCTGGTGTTCAACAGCTACTAATCGATGTCAAAAGTCCGCCCGATTCCGCATCAGCAAGTCCAAACACTCTTTTTAAGTGCTCTCGCGTTCGTGTTTTTGGTCAGGAGTGAGTATGCGGGGCACCCAGCGGCAGGATAACTTTTTCATATGCAGAATATTGCCCAAAATATGGCGTGTACGCTCAGTACTAATCTTTGTGGTATCTGCTAGCTTACGCACCTTCACTTTCCGGTCAGCCAGCACCATTTCATGTCTTTTTTTGACATTGTCCTCTGTAACCGCATCGGAGGGCCTGCTGCTGCGGACTTGATCGATAGTGGAGTTGCGGCCACCACGAAACTCTCTGAAACTAATCTGACGGAACATTTGCCCCATAATATTTATATATCTTTTCTTATGTTTCCTTCGACGTTTTGCCTCTCAAAAAATAATGTTTTATGAGAGAACGAAAATCGTTTTTGTCCATACTCAACATGATGCCAAACACGTCAACAACAATCAGCTGTCAAAACAAAACTAAAAACAGTATAGCACTGAAATTTGGCACCATAACCGTTTTTGCTGTAGCAGCGCATTGTGGCGGTCAAAGAGGTTATTTTTCACTCCACCTAGTATACATCCGCTCTATATAGCCAAGCCATCTTAGTTATTGGGCTTTTACTCTTATGGCTAAGTCGATGTTTCAGTATAGCCCGCACAGGTTATCGTTGTAATTTCTCCTCCACTCACTGTCTATGCGAACGAGACTGAAAACCACCCGAAGGAGAAAATAGCAGTTCGAGAGAGGGTTTTGCTAGCCAACTGCGTTGTTGAGCCAAAGAATCAGCTATTGGCAAAAGGGATTCTTCGTTTGATCCCAGTACTGGAGCCAAGGTAGACAAAGTGTATCTGTCGAGGGTGATGTTCTGTCCAGGACACTGACGTGTTCTTTATGGTTGTACATAATATATTTGGTCTTTCCCTCCTTGACTGTAAAATCCATTTTCGCCGCTTACATCTCAACACTCGCGAAAGCGCCATTGATATCGCACTGCTTCCTTCTGATTATGCTAATATCATCGGCGTATGCGAGTAATTTAATGGACTTTGGAAGATTGTGCTTCTTGTGTCGGCATGCGAGTTTTACATTATTCTTTCAAGAACAATGTTAACGACATCGCATTGTCTAAATCCTTTTTTGACATCAAAGATTTCGGTGAGTTGTTTACCGACCTTGATGGGGCAGGGTTTGGCAGGAATGCCATAATAAGACATAACTTTGTTTAGATCGTCTCCTTAGATGCTGTCATATACGGCCTTAATATCGATAAATAGGTGGTGTTTATCGATTTGGGGTATACGGTTTTTTTTCTTAAATCTGCCGTCGTGTGAATATTTGGTCGGTGGTGGACTTTTTTTTGCCTAAAACCACATTGATATTGACCAATCAGGTTGTTGAAGAATAGCTTCAAGCCTTCACACAATACGGGAGAAATGATTTTGTACATAATGTTAACAAGGCTGATGAGTCTGTAATTGTTGCAGTTCAGGGGGTCTCTTTAAAGATCGGACAAACAATTCTGAAATTCCTTTCATCGGGTACACTTTCGTTAAATCACATTTTACACATCTTCTAAGTCTTCATCTGCTGCTTTGAAGAACTCGGCATAAAGGCCACTTCATCCAGGTCGGATGGACGTTGTTGTTGTTCTACTTCGTCCAGGTGAGAAAATTCATTCTGCCTTTCTCAGCAACGATTGCAATCGACTGTACAACGATGTTCCTGGAGTTGATTCTCACTTCATTATATGCAGCGCCGCTTTTTATATGTATACTCGTAAATCCTGCTCAACTGCATGTGCTTACTGGCACTCGTTCATTGTGGTGGCTTTGATAATTGATGCCAACTGCATAGGACCTCTTAACAAATTAAGGAAGAATCGTTTGGTAAATAATTTGGTGATATCTTCTGATTGTAACCGTCCGACGTCAAACTTCCTCACAATATTAGCTTCCCTCTGAGATATTTGAAATATCCGCAACCGTATATTGGTATGAGTCGATGTTGACCCTTCAGAATGTTCGGCGGGTGCCTTCCGTCGATCGCACTGTGGTCAATCTGTTTGATGGTTGATAGATCAGGAGTTCTTCAAGTCTCCGCTTGCTAGCTATGAAAAAGTTGTGCTCCGCAAAGTCGATTAACCTTAATCTGTTATCGAAGGTAGTTTCATGCAGCCTATGCTTTCTGAGAGCACTATCAAGGATACCCTTTCTCCTAGCTTTTAACTAAAGTCGTCGAGAACAATTTTAATGTCATTTCCAGAGCACTGCAGGTAAGACTTGTCCAATAGGTCGTAAAAGTTATCTTCGGTGTCATAATCTTTCTACTCTCTGGAGGCGTGTACACATATAAGGCTTATGTTGGCAAATTTAGACATAATACGGATTTTTACGAGGCGGTCGTTAGCACGCCGGAAATTCAAAGCTTTTTGCCTAAGTCTGCGTCTAGCAACAAATCCGCATCCATATGGGCGTTGCTTTTGCGCCGACAACAACCGCCGTAGCAGAGTTTCTCATCTTCTTTTCGTCCGGTCCATCCCATCGCATTTCTTGGATGGCTGTAACATCTACTTTGCAAAAGTTCAGGGCCAATTTATTTGGCTACACGTGTCCTATTAAGAGACCAATATTTCACGTGCAAATCGGAAGTTCGTTTTCCTTGTTTCGCTTGCTGTGGTTGTTAACAGTAGATTCGTCCGTATTGTTGCATCATAACTTAATTTATTTTCTCAATATCTAGCCAGTTACGTCGGTGGCACAAACCGTTAGCTGGAGGGCCAGCTTCCTTATAGATACCCTAAAACTAGGGGACAGTTAGAGCCGTTGATAATGAAGCTGCCGGAACCAATTACTACGTATGGCACTGCTTGTTCATTTGGACATTTCTAGGGAACGGGATTTTCCCTACAGCGATCGGGAAGCTTGACATAATTCCTGTGTCTCTCTAGCAGACTCAGTCTTTGTTTTTTCCCGATCCTATTTCAGGTTTTCATAATGCAATATTTAATATAACAAAAATGAGGAGACTTGTAAAATGTCAAAAGAATTTGATTCAAGAGTCACATACTCATTTTACAGATGAATTTTTTAGAATTTAAGAAAATTGCAGCATTCCATTGCTTCTTCTTTGAATTTCTATTCATATCTGTCCTCCCTCTTCAGAAGTTCAACGAAAAGAAGTCTATTAGTAAAGATGCCATCACATACACTCTTTACAAAGGCATGACTTCTGAATAAAAAGCAACTGAGATTGGAAAAGAAAATCAAAAAAAAAAAAAAAAAAAAAAAAAAAGATGGAGGAAACAAAATCGAGATACCAGCAACTTCTACGATGCATTTAATGGTCCTACTGAAACGTGCTCTGCATTCAGCGGAGGACATTTCTACGACTGAATGGTAAAGCAAGTCAACTTTATATGAAATTAATAAATCAAAGTGGATCGAGTTCGCGTTTCTTTTCAGAACGGAATCCAAGACTTGTACGGATACGAGTTGTTGTGTCGTATCTGCTCCTCGAACCAATACAGATCCGACATGAAATTCATTAGGTCGACCGTGTTTGTTATTCAGTTTCCATCCATTTAACTAGTTTCAGAATTAAAGGGATGTATTCGCTCATTGAAATTGAAACGAGTTGTTTTTTGAATTACTCTTGAATAGTAGACAGAATTTGATTACTTCATTTCGAAATTGAGCCGGCACTAGACTCTACTCGTATGTCAGGAATCGCTGAAATTTATTTTTTTGCGACCGAAGGATGTTTCAAAATTAATTCCGTAAGTGCTTCTCCATAAGATTTCAATTCCTTTATTTCTGTTTTGTCTTTTAAATTTTTCTTCTTTAGAGCATAGATAGAGGATAGAAAAAGGAGTAGACTTTGAGTTAAACTAATTTTATTTAAGGTGACTTCTTACTCCCTCTCAAATTCAAATACAATCTCATTAAAAGGCTATGAATTCTGTAAATAAAGCAGAATTTGTTTTGCCCTCTTCTCACATTTTTGCCTAGGAAAAAACTCAAATGGAATAACTCGTATCTACCCGCCCAACAGTGGAAAATGTCTAAAATTATTGAAAGCGTTTCGTGTTGACACGTCAACTGTTTCGTAGTACGTTAGTACGTAGGTTTCGAAAAGGCTTAAAGAATTTCGGTGGTAGTTTACGTTACGTACCCAATATTAGATCATACAGACCAGTGATTTGTATAAGAGCAATTCGTTCTTAGATTTCTGTAATGGTACCAGTACCATTACGTGGTGTCGTAAAGCGCACAACGTTATTAACTTCCTCAAAAGCCAATGTTATTTTCCCTAAGGTAAAGTCCTTCGTATTTTCTGGTGAAAAATTCATCGATGTAGAGCGGGTCTTATTTTTTGCACTTCTTGATTCGATTTGGAGGTAGTCGAGTTGCTGTTCATTAACAGATCCTTACTGACTCGATTTCTTAATTTGTCTGATGTCATTTAGAGTTAGTGTAGTGGAAAAAGCGAAATTGGATCTTGAATTAGACTACGAAGGTTGTAAAAGCGTAGCGAGGAAATCGGTAGTTACAGCACGTGCGGTCGAGGTAGAGTGATTGTATCTGGACATAAGAAATGTTGCCTCATAGCCGATAAGCAAGCAAGCACAAGGAGTGCAACGTTGATGCACTTTAAAACTGCCTTATGCTATCGATATTCGGCCAAAAAAGGTGAGTTAGGCAAGTACAACTTACCAACTATTAAATTACCAATTTCACAAGACGCCACTCTAATTTTCTGCAGGCACTCTTAGCATGGCGTGACTCTATCGATAAACAATTAGATAAATGAGTTGAAATAAAAATGCTCATTCCAGTTGACAATTCCGATTGGGGTAGGTATGGAGGTAGGTAGAAGTGGCGGTTCATGCCATTGAACCCAATTAGCACAATTAGGATGTGCCATTTTGTTACCACGCCTCACGTTACCTATTTTGTAACCTGAACGTGCGCTCTCCGATATTGTAGAAAGTGGCTTATTACAATTACGTGTTAATTCGTCATTGTTTTATAGAGCTTGGTTCAATATAGTGCAATGTCATCTGTGCGAAAGTGTGTGAATTCTTCTGACAGTTTCTGTTATATTTGTGGCGAATATATGGTAATAAAGCAACAACTGAACATGACGGACTTTGTAAAAAAAGTATACATAGCCTATTTAGCTTAAAACTTGGAGATCAGGATAAAGTCTGGGCACCTCATAAAGTCTGCAAACGATGTGTTAAAGACGTTCAAAATTATTTTAAAGACAAGAAAAAAGGTTTCCGATATGCGATTCCTATGGTATGGCGCGAGCGAAAGGATCATAGTAATGATTGTTACTTTTGTTCTTGTCATTTCATACCCAATCTGCAATCAGCTATTAGTCCCATCCCTTATGGGACCAAAATAACAGTGTCAAATGCTCCTGCTACCTTGGAAGAAATTCCAAGTTCTGACGAAGATCGTGCTGTACCTGAACCCGATGACAAGTCAAGTTTTGAATTTGAAGATGACAGCAGTCCGAAATTGTTTTCCCGGGGCGAGGTAAATGATTTGGTAAGAGACTTGAATCTTCAAAAAAACGCTGCTGAGTTGCTTGGATCAAGGCTGAAAAGCACGAACTTACTTTTGCCGGGAGTGTTTTCCTCCTGGTTTAGATATCGTGAGAAGCAGTTCACTCCCTGCTTTGTCCAAAAGGACGAGTTGATCTCATAGATTCTTCAAAAAGAAGCCTTAAAGCAGTTCTGCTTCACAATGGCGCTTTCTATGCTTCTATTCCTATCGGTCATTCCGTACACCTCAAGGAAACCTACAAGAACTTTGAATTGGTTTTTTGCAAATTAAAATATAAAGACCAACGTTGGCAAGTATGCGGTGATTTAAAAATTTTGGACATGTTACTCGCACAACAATCTGAGTTTATCGAGTGTTGTGTCTATGGGATAGTAGAGACCGAGCAAATCACTGGACCAAAAAGTTGGCGAAAAGAACGTCCTGCATAAAACTTTGGTGCCTCCTCATAAAGTTCTTCTACCACCGCTTCACATAAAGCTGGAAAGTCCCTTCCAAGAGATGGAAATTGCTTCAAATACTTAATATCAAAATGTCCAGGCCTCTCGGAGGCAAAGTTGAAGGAAGGTGTTTTCGTTAGACCAGATATTAAACGGCTTATGGCTGATCCACAATTCATTATAACCATGAAGGATCCTCAAAGAGAAGGATGGATTGCCTTTAAAGAGGTCATAGAGAAATTTTTAGGCAATAACAAGGACCCTAACTACAAACAAATTGTCAAAACAATGTTAAAAGCATTTCAAGCTTTAGATTGCCTAATGAGATTAAAACTACATTTTGTTCATTCCCACCTCGACTCCTTTCCAGAAAATTTAGGAGATGTGAATGAAGGGCAAGGTGAACGATTTCACCAAGATATTAAGAAGATGAAAAAAAGATACCAGGGAAGATGGAACGTCTCAATGATGGCAGACTATTGTTGGACGCTTCAAAGAGACCTTCCACATGCTTCCCACAAGCGAAAGTGTACCAAAAAGAGTCTCACTGGGAAAATGAAATGTGTTAAGTGCTTACTAATGTATTTTAAGGTAGATAAAAAAATAAATCTTGTTATCTTTTATTTTAAGATGATAACTTGTTTAACATAGATACCTATATTGTCAGATAACGTGACGTTCTATGTCAAAATGAAAGTCATTTGAAAGTCAGGATTTAGCACACCCAAAAACAAAAACAAAAAAAAAAAAAATAGTTCTCAATTTATTTATTTATTTAGTTTTATTTTTATTTTTATTTTTTTTGCTGACTTGTATTACTGACTCCAGCTACCGCTGTATTGCTCGCATCTGTGCATAAAAATGTAGGTAATTTTGGATTAAAATTAACCAAAATTCGATCCGAACAGATTTCTGTTTTCATTGATACAAATGCGGTTTGACATTCCTTAGTTCAAACACATTTTACGTCTTTTTTTTTTGAATTAAATGATAAAGTGGAGTCATTTTGTGTGCAAAATTTGCAATGAATTTCGAATGGTAATTAACCATTCCAACGAATGCTCTCGATTCGGATACAAAAGATGGTGGTGATACATCAATGATGCTTTTAACGCGATCACGATTTTTGTTAAAATAATTTTGTCCATATCGAGACCTTAATACGAGATCTTTTGTTTGAAAAATCCACATTTGTTCAAATTTAATTTTAAATTTTAACAAAACTTGTTTCAGCGTTTTCACATGTGTAGCAAAATCTGCTCTCTTAATTATGTCATGTCATCCTGATACATGAACACATTTTTAATGGAGTTCAATAAGCTCTCCATTGTCTTTTGAAAACTCGCTGCGGCTTTAAAATCACCACAAATTTTAAATTCGCCATTTGGTTTAAATACAACAACTATTGGTGTACACCATCGGCTACCATATTCTCCAAACTTGCGTAGGAGTGCAGGAACGAGCTTGCCTGCCTGAGCGAACGTTTCAGGGTAACACTTCTCTGGATCCCAGTGCAAAGTGACATAACAGGCAATAAGCGTGCGGATGAGCAGGCCAAAAAGGGCTCAGCATTACACGCCTCGCTCTCAACGAGGGTCCACATTCCGCTGAGAGTGATTAAAGGACAAATACATTCATATTTTCTGCAGAAAGCCAATCTCCAATATTTGGAATTGATAAACTGCGTCATATCAAGGAAGATATGGCCTACCTACGATCAAAATATAACGAAAAACCTATTATATAGAACCCGGCCAGAAATCGCCAGAATCACGGCAATAACAACGGTAGATTTTCCAATTGGAGACCATGAGGCTAAACTAGGTATCCCATACAACCCTCACTGCCGCAGTTGAGGAAATACAAACGAGAAAGAAACTTTCTTTCACTTCCTCTGCAAATGTCCAGCTTTAGCAAGAGACTGCGCGCACTAAACCAACCATTCTTTGACGACCTTAGCGACATATCGATTTAAGAGATACAGTCTCTTATCTGCTTTTTCAAACTAACAGGTTGGTTATAGGCACCGACCATACCACATTCTAAACAATCATCACAAAATAGGTTACATGTGGTGTGGTAACAAAACGGCACATCCTAGTGCTAATTGGGTTCAATGGCATGAACCGCCACTTCTACTTACCTTCCTACCTACCTCAATCGAAATTATTTATCTTATTGTTTATCGATAGAGTCGTGCCATGCTAAGAGTGCCTGCAGAAAATTAGAGTGGCGTCTTGTGAAATTGGTAATTTAAGAGTTGATATGTTGTATTTGCCTAACCCACCTTTGAAAACTTTAGCAAACTCGGTTTTGATTGAATCGATCAATGCAATGTTGGAACTACAATAGTATCAATGCAATTAACTGTGTTGCTAGAGGTTATGTTCGTTTCAACTCAAAAAATGTCGGCCCTATAATGCTGGTTTATTGGTTTTCGTAACCACAAATTTATCGGTAACACTTTGTTACACACGCGAGAAACTCACCCAAAATGTCCAATAAATCGCCTGAAAATCCAGTGAAAGGAATGTGGCACCGTCTTAAAACTCAGCGATCGAGTTGTCGATCGAATTCGGTTATGGATATCAATGAGCATGGTGCACCAGTGTCACAGTATACCGTTTGCTTGTTCCCGTTCACCCGCAATGACAATACATTTTGACTGTGCAATCCGGCTGATATGCAATGCACTGAATTATCAGAATACTTGATTCCATTGTTTATATCTATGCTATAAGTTAAATTAAAAAAATCATTCGAATGGGTGTGATCATTTGCAAAATTTGAAAAATTTGATGGGAAATCGACAAATTGAATATTTTTATCTGTTTCGGTCCTTGCTCGATAAATGACTTGGTCGATTGCAAAGATTTCATACAGTTTAGTATCGTTTGGCAAGTTATTATAAAAAGATTGACACTACAACAGAGTCTACAAATTGTTCAGTTGTATTACGAAAATCACCTTTCTATGAGAAATGTTTTTCGTGCGATTCGAGGAACTTACGGTGCGCATAATCAACCTACTACAACCTACCACTTTTGCTAATACTATTCGCAAATTTGAGTCCCAGTTTAAATTAGTGGATGATACTTGACAGGTTAGACCACATCCAGCACGTAATAAAGAAACTATAGTAGCTGTAGCTGAGAGTGTACGCGAAGACCGTGACGAATCGATTCGTCGCCTTTCTCAGCAGCTTGGCTTGACGTAATCGATAACTTGGCGTATTTTACGAGAGAATATCGGCTTTGAAGCGTTCAAAATTCAACTTGTGCAAGAACTGAAGACAAGCGACTTGAATTTGAGTCACATTTTCAGTGAATGGGCTCTGGAAAAACTCATGGGCTGGTGGAATCATTGGTCCATATTTCTTCAAAAATGTGTCAAATCATAATGTTACCGTCAATGGTAACCGTTATCGCGCCATGTTAACGGACTATGTGCCTTTCAAAATTCAAGCACATGATCTCGGTGAGCTCTGGTTTCAACAAGACGGCGGTACGATCCATACAGCGCCTGAAACAATGGACTTGTTGAGAAATTATTTTGGTGAGCACTTAATTTCACGTTTTACTACGGTAAATTGGCTTCCTAGATCGTACGATATCACACTTTTGGACTATTTTCTCTAGGGATATGTAAAGGCGCTGGTCTTCAGGAATAAGCCAGCTACGATTCACCCTTTGGAAGCCAACATTACTCGTGTTATCCGCGAGATACCAGTCTCCATGCTCGAACGAGTATGGACCACCTCAGACGAAATCATGGCCAACATTTACATGATGTTATTTTTAAAATGTAAATGCCATAAAGTGTTCTTTTAACAGAAAATAAATTTTAAGTTTGCTTTTAAATTTGTTTATTTTATTTTAAATTATAAATCAAACCTTAGGATGAATCACAATGCAATTATTTGATTTGTTATTCTTTCAAGCACAATGACCACATGGTTTCTTGCTGTTGCTGTTGTTGTTGTTACTTCTGTTGTTGTTGTTGTTACGATTGCTGTTGTTGTCGGTGTTACAAAATCTCGTATTGTTGTTTTTGTTGTTTAGCTTCGCATTAGATCGGATGAAATAAACCTCAAAATTGTTTGTCTGGGCTGATTTTGTTTCATTTAAAATCGCCGCTTTAAACGAATCGACGAGAGTTTTTACAACAAAAGTTTTGTCGACAATTTTTGTCGGTAATTCCACGATGAATTTGTCTTTCACTATCTTGTCTAGCGCTGTACCAAATTTGTACCAAATATGTGCGCTAACCACGATGCAACCCATTCGTCATTTGACTTTTTAGCTGCATAGAAATTTCTTCTCTCATTAACATATAAATTATAACGGGTGGTGTGAAACGCTGCGTCATTAGTGCACGAATTTCATCGTATGTTTATGTACTCGGTAATATTGGACTACATTTGTAGCACTGAAATGCTTCTGATACGATCGTCTTTAATAAAATTGAAATTTTCGATTTTTCTGCCACACGTCCAATTTCCAAAAAATTTAGCTCCAATCGCTCGTGCCATAATGTCCAGTTTTCGTTTAAGTCAAACTCGGGTTTTGTTGATGCTTGCACGATGCACTATTTTGTTTCGTCTCCGCCTGGAATTTTTTTTATTGTGGTATTTATACAAATTTAAGAAGACGTGACTCGATGAATGCCTTTTCGCCAACCGTAATGTATTTAAATGAAACGATGTGGACGCTTTGAAGGTTCGATCAAGAAGACCGGCACATTTTTTTTTTATTAAACACTGTGACGTGTGACAGATGACAATGGTACGTAGTTTACTGTCAAATGATTTTACAATGCTGCCGTAATATGAATATCTCACAATAACCAGGACTTTGATTGTACGTTCAGTCGTACTTAGAAGAATAGAGTAGCGATAGTAATGACAATCCCTTCATCAATCATCAATCACTCCCATCTGAGAGAAAAACTTTTGAAATCACCGAAACTCCATTCTTTGGGAAAAGATAACCCTTATCCCCAACTGAATGAATTGGTATTGCGATTCAGTTCCGAAAAAATTAACTCAATCAATAGAAGAAGAACCACTTCAAGTCTGGAAGTAACACTGAGTTTATTTCATAAATAGTCCAATTTGTTCCAAGCTTTCCATGATTCATAGTCTTGTATAGGGTTTTCTAATAATGACTTGACAATTTCTTTTTTAAATAAAAGGCAAACCATTTGAGATATTTCAAAAACTTTATTATTGCCTTGAAATACAATCAAAACATTTATGAATGGAACTCGACTTCGTTCATATGACCAACGTTTGCAGCGGTTGATTCATTGGACCCAATTTTCAAAGACTCGGCCACTCATTTCGGCAGAAGGCTCTGAGCTCTTCCAACGTTGTCGGCGTGTTGGAATAAACCAATGACTTAACGTAGCCGCACAGAAAATAATTAAGCGGCGTTAAATTGCACGAACGAGGTTGCCAATCGACTGGCCCATGTCTTGAGATAACACGCTCACCGTACTTACTCTTTAATAAATCGATTGTAGCGTGTGCCGTGTGGCTTGTGGCACCATGTTGAAACCACATGTCGTCCAAGTCCATATCTTCCAATTCGGGCCACAAATATTCGGTGATCATGGCACGATAACGCTGATCTTTCACAGTAACGTGACGATCGTTATCGTCGACGAAAAAATATGGCCCAATAACGCAGCCGGCATGCAAACCGCACCACACGGTTATTTTTTGTGGATGAAGTGGTGATTCATGAAGCACATGTGGGTTTTCACCCGACCAATAACGCATATTTTGCTTATTGACGAGCCCATTGAGCCAAATATGAGCTTCGTCACTGAAGATGATTTTGCGACTCCGAATATCTGTAGAAAATTTTTATAATTTGCAGACGTTGCTCGTTAGTGTACTTTACCATGATGAAAACGTTAAGTTTACTGAATAAATTGACAAATTAAATTCAAAGTTGTCAAGTCCCTATTGGAAAACCCTATATTTACCTAAAATTGCAGCAATCTTAATTTGCTCATACCTGTTTTAATTTAGTTTACATGGCTGAACCATTAATTTTTAACTTCATCTTCACCCTGACCTTCAATCTCGATCCTTTATTCTGCAGTTTTTTTTTTTTGTTCATCACTATCTGTGTCTAATGTTATATTACACCGGTGTCGTATCGACCAATGCAGAGCAGTCATCAGCTGCGGGTGTTCATATTATTATATATGACACATCCCTTCACAGCTTACAGGTACACAAATAACTTTACAAGGAGTCGACTTAATTAAGTAATTCCTTAAGGGACTTCATTAATAATAATTAAGCAGTCAACTAAATAATGCGATTTCCTTCATCTATTCACAGAGTTTGAGTTCCTCCATATTGAAGGTGTTGTGTTGTATGTACGAGTATGAATGAATTGCCTGGTCACTGTCTCCAATCACCACTGGTGCGACATACCCAAGGCCAACACTTCGCATTAATTAAGCCCACATCCCGGAACCAGAGCACAGTGTTGTAAGGCTACACTAAAGCACTGACCACTACGGGCTATGGCGGGAGAAAATTTATGCTCTTCTTTGGCAAAGGATGGGGACCTGATTAAATGATTAGCCCTGGATTGCAGATTGCAGATGTGCATAAATTGATTTAATAATGGTTTCGGTTGATCGCAGATGCATTGTCATTAGAAGGAATAAATCGAATGATTTTCAAATTGAAGAGAAGGTTGTGATAGGTTGACATGTTCTCTAACAACAAATCCGGATCCAAATAGGCGCCGATGTAGATATCGCAGTTTTTCATCCTCCCTTTGTGCGGTCCATCCCATCATATTTCTTGGATGGTGGTAGAAGTCCAGAGCTCCCGCTAGTTGTTCGGTTGCATGTGGCCTATTAACTGACCTAACATTCTACGTGCAGATCCAAAGTTGGTTATCCTTATTTAGATTGCAGGGGTTGTTAACAATAGACCCGTATAATAGCTTCCAACACCTTGGACTTTTTTTAACTTCTCATCCTGATAAGTACACCGTTTATGTATTTTACCCCTATTCTCGTCGGCCCATTGTGTCATATTAGCCAATTTCTCGTATACAGACTACACAGTTAGAAAAAAAAAAATTGTAGAAGAACCGGATTCAACACTTTCTTTAGAAATATTAACTGGTCGTTATGTTTCCTCGATCACGACGTAAATGCTGTCGCTGATATGATCACCGACACTATACACCTTTTAATGAGATGCTTTATCTGTCTTCGGTTGAAGAGTACCAAAGCAAACAAAACGACTCGAGCTTTAAAGGGACTGTCATTATTCTGCCTCATTCTCTCATTTACAATGAAATTTTAGATGTCAGTTCTTTGGACAAGACCAATCTGCTCGCTGCACTCTTTCCGGCCAGTTCAACACTTCCAGATTGTGCTTTATCTCCACCTACACTGGAGTTAGTCGATTCTTCAATGGGACGCATCTACTTTCGCACTCGTGTAGTAGCAAGGGTTCTTAAAGATCTTAACTATTACAAATCCACTGGTCCAGATGGTATACCTCCCCTTCTTATGCGTAACCTTTTTCATCAATTTTACTCTTTAGGGCTCTTTTCGAGAAGATTTAAAAAATTATTTATCCAGCGAATCTTCTTTTCTCTTCTCCTACAGACCCATTGCACTTACTTCCCTCCTTTCCAAAGTCGTAGAAATGCTAATAAACCGTCAGCTCATGAAATATCTCCAAATACGAAAGCTTCTCGTATTGTTTTCATAGCAACAGGTCCACTGGTGATTTGATGGCATGTGTCACTGAAAAGTGAAACCAAAGAGTACACCAATCTGGCAAAAGCAAGATAAGTGCACTTGATATTTCGAATACATTTGACAGAGTTTGGCATTTAGCTCTTTTGTCGAAAATGCGTGCATTTGGGATCGACGATTCTCTTTTTCAAAGGATTTCAAACTACCTTTCGTAACGTTCAAATCAAGTTGTTTTGGATTGTTTCAAGTCAAATATTCCGAAAATAATTTCTGGTGTGCTCCAAGACTCCGTTCTGTCTCCGACACTCTTTTTAATTTTCATCAACGATCTCTTGTCAGCCACTTGTAATACAATATTCTGCTTCTCATATTCGTTCCCGGACTCACGTTTCCATTCTTCGGCTGTAGAACGGAAACGTCGTCGTATGTTTAGCACATTAGATTCTGATGTTAGCAGCATAACCAATTGTTGAACTGTCAGCTGTTCGCTGCCGTTAAGGTGAAAATTAAATATTCAGTCATTATCCATAAATGTAAGTTTTATTTCATTTCCTCTGACTTGTCTCCAAAAACTGGAGTACGATACCCACACCTGGCCAGGTGACCCTAAGACCCCTTTGCACTTACTAGATAGGATCCAATATCGTGCCGTAAAACTCATAGGTGATGCCAGTATGACACAATCATTCGACACCTTCGAATATCGCCGTAATATCTCCTGTCACACCTCGTTGTATTGCTATTTTAATCATCAATGCTCCACCGAAATTGTCAGTAGCATTCCGTCCCTCGAAACTTTTAACCGTAACACCCATATCGCTATGAATGCTCATCAGTGCACCCTCAAGCCCACCTTTGGGCGTACATTAAAATATCGTTTTCTTTCCCAAGCCATACAACTCACTTATGGAATACCCCACCGGGATCTTTATTTTCTATTAACTAACTTTCAAACATTTAAAACCAATGTAGGTCTTTATCTCACTTTTCGTCGTCCCTAAGTTCCCTTCGCCAGCGTTATGTGCAAACATTTTAAGAGTATGAAACTCGCTTGAGTGCGTGCCAATTACTAGATGAGGTGAAAAGTAACCACCTTGGGAATGAAAAAAAAAATTTTTTCAAAATATTCAATATAGTCCCCTATAAGTTTGATACACTTATTCTAGCGATTTTTCAACTTCTTTTCCGGAAGGTCTGCAAAATCCTCCTTTGTGGGTCGATGATTTCCTCGCGTGAGCTGAATTTTTTATTGATGAGCCATCTTTTGAGGTTTGGGAAGAGATAATAGCCAAATCGGGCGAATACGGTGGATGCGACAGCAATTGGAGCCGTAAGACATTGATTTTAGCCGTTATTGCGGTGCCATTGTGCAAGAACAAAATTTTTTTCGCTTCATATGAGGTCGTTTTGCAGCGATTTCGGCCTTTAATCGCTCCAATAATGCACAGTAATACTCGCTGTTGATGGTCTTTCCTTTTTCGAGGTAGTCCACGAAGAGTATGCCATGATAATCCCAAAAAACCGACGGCATAACCTTTCCGACCAATAGAGCCTCCCTCGGCCGCTTCGGAGCACTCGTGCCGGCTTTAGTCCATTGCCGGGCACTCATTCTGTTCTCTGGTGTTCAACAGTTACCAATCGACGCTAAAAGTACTAACGATTCCGTATCAGCAAGTCCAAACACTAATTGGAAGTGCTCTCGCGTTCGTGTTTTTGGTCAGGAGTGAGTATGCGCGACACCCAGCGGCAGGATAACTTTTTCATATGCAGAATATTGCCCAAAATATGGCGTGTGCGCTCAGTACTAATCTTTGTGGTATACGCTAGCTCGCGCACCTTCACTTTCCGGTCAGCCAACACCATTTCATGTATTTTTTTGACATTGTCCTCTGTAACCACATCGGAGGGCCTGCCGCTGCGGACTTTATCGGTAGTGGGGTTGCGGCCTACACGAAACTCTCGAAACTAATATTTGATGGTGTAATCTGACGGGGCATTAGCCCCATAATATTTATCCAACTTTTCTTTTGTTTCCTTCGCCGTTTTGCCTGTTAGTGAGAACGAAAATCTTTTTTGTCCATACTCAACATGATGCCAAACACGTCAACAACAATCAGCTGTCAAAATAAAACTAAAGACAGTATCGCACTGAAATTTGGCATATCTACCTAAATATGAACGGACTTCAAGGCACTATAACTATGTAGTAGCAGCATATTCTGGCAGTCAAGGAGGTTATTTTTCACTCCACCTAGTATGTGAAAAAAAAAAGCAAACAGAATTGCCACTTTTGGAGAGCTGAGAGTAATCCATGCGCATTTAAGACTGGCGGAGTGGTTGGACTGTTTTTCTTCGGTCAACGGCGTTCTCTACTCTGAGATGATAAACACCATCTTCTGGCCTCGAAGGCATGTAGTTTTAACAGGACGGCGCCCCGGTTATATGAATTGGTCACCAAATTCATGCGACTTATAAAATGTATGCCAATAACAAGAAGACGTTATTCGACACGCCGTTGATCAAATTGAATTAATATGGTATCAAAATGTCATCGAAAATGTAGTCAAAATCACCAAAGTGTGCCATCAGTTACGAGGTGGACACTTATCGGACCCACGACAGTTAATTGAACTTAAAAAATAGCTCTCTTTAGTTAAGTTTTTTTTTTCCAAAGCCTTCTGGCAAATATGTTTGAATTTATTTTACCATTTCAAGTTTTTCTAAGGAAATGGTGACAACATGTCTGGTTTTTCTGAGGTAGGCGACCATTTGCCTCGAAGTGCTTCGTGTGTGAACCACTTTTGTTGGATTTGGCTTATCTAAAAATACCCACACAGTCGATTGCTGTTTAGTTCTGGTCTCATATGTATACACCCCTAATTCATAGCCCTGTCATGTCATGTCATGTCTCATGCATCTTTAAGCGATTGTCAAATGATGCGGTGGTATCCAACTCGAATATATTTGTCTGATGGTCGAATGAAATACTAAATATTTGCAAGTACATTAGTTCTACATTAGTTTCACGATAAGTCATAAGCCCATACGCCTCGCGAATCTACAATATATACAGATATGCCTCAGATCTGGATGATTTTTTATCCAAATTTTATTTGATTATTTTAGCGCTCGAAAAATATCCTGGATTACTAGAGAACAATTTGCTTATACACTGGGATGGATTGGCTATACCAAAGATGAAAAATAACAACAATTGCTATAACGTGTACTACTTACAATCTGCAAAAACTAATAAACGTAGTCCTGATATAAAACACTATCCATACAAAGTAAGATTTGGCATTTCCAAGGAAATTTTTTGGATAAATAGACCTTATTCACAGCGGGAAAAACCTTTCGCTGCTTCGTTAAAAGAACGTAAGTTCAAGAAAATATTGTACAGGTTATACAACCGATAAATTCACACCTAAAATGTAAGATAAAAAAGCATTTCAAAATACGAGTACATAAAACCCGTTTGAACCAAATGTTTCTCAAGTCCACTCCATAAAAAGTTCATAAAAAGTTTTCCAACGAACTACAGTAGCAATCAGAATTGACGGTAACAGCTTTTCCTTCGAAAAAGTAACACTTAAACTCTCCACCCCACAGAAAAGAACAGCAAACTGTCATTTTATCAAGACATAGGTTTGCATTGTCCCAGAATTTTCGCCACTTCAGTACCAAAGAGTGTATGTTTCTTCCCAAATCTCATAATAACATGTGATCGCATTTTTGGTCTCCTATCGACATCAAAAATTTACTTAAAGCACAAAATGTTGACACTGGAGACTTTTTAGTTTTGTACAATATCATAAAAGATTTTTACGATAATCAAACATACAACTAATGTGTATGGCGTCAGAGTTAAAATTGTATTAAATTGTCACGATATGACAAAAGACAGAACAGACTCTTGTCAAAAAATAGAGCCAAAGCTCATTCACATGTGTAGAGTACACTCTTCAGTTCTTTTTTTTTCTGTTGAAGCAGAGCACTCAGGAAAAAAATCAGTCTACTGTACTCCCTGTAGGTAGCTTTTAATGGAATCTGTCAGTCCTACGGTAACAAAGAGCCTTTAGTAGTAGCACCCATCACGCTAACGCCGAGTACCTTCATCCTGATGTAAGTTTCAGTCGAAGATTCAAAAAGACAGTTCTCCACGGTGTCGTCATCACTTTCATAGCAAACGTCGTAGGATGTTGCATCATTTATGTCCAGCCAACTTAAGTGTTTAAAAAATGTCTAGGCCCCGGCACGATGCCAGTAAGCAACCTGCAGACTTTCCTACTCAGGGACTGCAGAAAGACCGCTGACCTCTTAGAGAAGACGTGAAGTATTCGTTGGGTAGTTGTTCTGATATAAAACCCAATTGACAACGGAAGTCGTAACCGAGGATGCGAGCAGACCTCACGTAGGTTCGGGTTCTGAAAAGTTCTCCTCTAAGCCTTCATTGACTATTTCATTTCCCGTGATCACATTGTGAACCCAGACAAAACTCACAGGGCTTAGCTTCCCAACTCCGTTTACTGAAGTCTTATATTCTCGAACTAGTTTGGAGGTGATAACAGGGATCAGGCTCTAAGCGCAGCTAGGTTATCGCTACAGATGCAAATGTTTCGCCCTCTCCATCTTTTCTTCAATATAAACGATTATTGTATATAAAGGTTGATTCATTGTAAGCTTTGATTTATAAAGTAAAATAAATTACGTAAATTTGAAAGTGAGCTAAAAATTTTTATTATCGATTAAAAGAGCAATTCTTTTGAAAATTCTCCTTGAAAACGATATTATGTAAATATTGGCCAAGACTACGTCTCAGGTAGTCCATTCGGAAGATCCAATTTTAGACGACATTGCGACTGGTACCTCGCGGAAAACACGAGAAATGTTGGCTTCCAAAGCATCAATCGTAGCTGGCTTATTCCTGAAGACCTTAGACTTTACATGTCCCAAGAGAATATCCATTGTTGCATCGGATTATTACTGGGGATAAAAAATGGATCCAACCCGGCTAACCAGCCAAAACAACGGCAAAGCCGAATATCCATGTGCGAAGTTAATGCTCTGTATTTGGTGGGATCAGATGAGTGTGCTGTATTATGAGCTGCTAAAACCGGGTGAAACCATCAATGGACAACGTTTCCGAACACAATTAATCCCTTTTAAGAGTATCCGAAACACGAACGGAATATGCGACCAGACACGAGGCAATAATTTTCCATCATGACCACGCTCGGCCCCACTATTAGGAAAACAGTGGATGAAAGTCTTACCTCACCCGCCTTATAGCCCAGACCTTACCCCTTCTGACTACCATTTGTTCCGGTCGATGCAGAACGCCCTCATTGAAATACGGTTCACATCAGAGCAGAATATCAAAAATTGGCTTGATTCATTCTTGGCTGCCAAGCCGGCGCAGTTCTTTTGGGATGGGATCCACAAATTGCCAGAAAGATGAGGAAAAGTCGTAGCTTCAGATCTGCAGTACTTTGAATAATACTATTGTACATGTTTTTCTTAAATAAACGTTAAAATTTTGAAAAAAAAGCGCACGAATTAAATTACATATCCAGAAGAAACAGATCTTTCTGACCACTTTGCCATTTTGTATGCAACAGAGGATCCCAAAAAAAACCGAACAATGGATTAATTAAATGCTATACAGATAAATCAAGAAATAGTAAATAGGCTTATAGAGCAAACTAAATGGAATGAAATTTTGAAAATAAACAACTTAGAAGATTTATATAACAACTTCGTCGAAAAAATGAATTATATTGTACAATGTAGATACTGAAGCCAGCAAAACAAAAACTTCCAAAAAGACACGACAACAGAAACCATGGATCACGAAAGAAATAATTCAAATGTGCAAGAAGAGGGATGAGCTTTAGAGATGATGGAGAAACAGGCGAAGTTGTATAAATTACGAGCAGGAGTATAAACAATTTCGAAATACTGTTAACGCAGACATACAAGCAGTCAAAACTAATTTTTATAAACAGAAATTAATCGAAAATATAAATGATCCTAGGAGGACATGGAACATAATAAATGATTTATTGGGGAGAAAGAAACTTTCAATAGACGAAGTAGTATGCAACGACTTTTCAATAAAAAATAACGATTATTATGGCATTGTCGAGAAGTTTGCGGATCAGTTTTCTAAAAATATCCTATCCATCTTACACTTATGTAATATTAAGACATCTAGCCATGAGAATGTACAGGTGCATCAAAGTATATTTGCAAGAGAAGCTCCAGTAGAAGAAATTTTTCAAATTTTAAGTCGTTTGAACACTAAAAATGGGCCTGGATCTGACAATATAAGAGTAATAGATCTAAAGTTAAACGCCCCAATACTTTCCTCTGTTATACAAGCAATTATAAATCGAAGTATTTCACAAGGCCACGTACCACGGTTAATAAAAACAGCTATCGTTGCGGCCAATTTACAAAGCTGGCGCTAAAAATAATGTAGAAAAGTATCGGCCTCTTACTATTCTATCTGCTGTTGAAAAGTGTTTGGAGGACGTTATGGTCAACAGACATGAGAAAATCATAGAGAGTCTCGGCAGAATCGGTGTGAGGTGAGTAATATCAAATTAGCTCAAAAACTATCTCACTGATAGAGTTAAGGTGGCAACGGAAATAGGCCAAGAAAAATCCAGCTTGTACGGAGTTCCTCAAGGATCGAAACTTGGCCCAATGTTATACATTCTTTTTACAAACGAACTGCTGCGGGTTTTCAAAAACAGTTGCGGACGACATAGCCGTCGTTGTTAACACGGCCATTAAAAATCTACAGAGTGAGTTTGATGCCATTTCGAAGTGGTGTCATGATAATGGACTCTTAATCAACATGAAAAAAAAAAAAAAAAAACGAAAGCTATGCACATTCGCACACCATCCAAGCGGAGCGGAGAAATTAAAATTGTTCGCCGAAACGAAAATTGATGAACAATTTTTTTGGAGTGAACATTTTAATGCACTCCGTCCACAACTTAAGAGTGCTATTTTTGCGATGGTATATCTGAAAAGACTTTGCAACTGATGCAAATTACTTATTATTATTATTTTTTTTATTTTATTATATTGGGTATATATTTTAATTCGTAATTTGAGCGTTTATTTAAGAGAAACATGTACAATAGTATGATTCAAAGTATTCTGAAGCTATGACTTTTTTCCATCTTTCTGGCAATTTGTGGATCCCATCCCAAAAAAACTGCGCCGGCTTGGCAGCCAAGAATGAATCAAACCAATTTTTGATATTCTGCTTTGATGTGAATCGTATTTCAGTGAGGGCGTTCTGCATCGACCGGAATTAATGGTAGTCAGAAGGGACAAGGTCTGGGCTATAAGGCGGGTGGGTTAAGACTTCCCATCCACTGTTTTCCAAATAGTTCTTAACCGGAAAAGCAACGTGGGGCCGAGCGTTGTCATGATGGAAAATTGTTGCCTGGTGTCTGGTCGCATATTCCGGGCGTTTTTCGGCTACTGCTCTCTTCAAACGGATTAATTGTATTCGGTAGCGTTGTCCACTGATGGTTTTACCCGGTTCTAGCAACTCATAATACAGCACACCCATCTGATTATACCAAATACAGAGCATTACCTTCGTGCCATGGATATTCGGCTTTGCCGTTGATTTGGCTGGTTGGTCGGGTTTCACAATGGATCCATTTTTCATCACCAGTAATAATCCGATGCAGAAATAACTTCCTTTTGTGGAGTTCCAGCAGCATTTTGGACATGCAAAAGCTTGAGTTCATGTGGAACTCAATTTCCTTGCTTTTGAATATATCCAGCTGCTTTTAAACGTTTTGAAATGCCTGCTTGAGTGACACCCAAAGATTCTGCGAGCTCTTCTTGTGTTTGGCAACAATCTTCATAGAGTTCCAGTTCTTCATCTTCAAACTTTTTTGGCTGCCCAGGACGTTCATCGCCTTCCAAGCCAAAATCACCACCTTTAAATCGTGCTAACCACTTTTGGCACGTTCGCTCAGCTAGCTCATGTTCACCATAAACTTTCACCAAAATACGATGACTTTCGGCATCAGTTTTCTTCATATTAAAGTAATGAAGAAGAACTCCCCGCAAAAATACTTTTTCAGGAACAAAGTTCGACATATTTGAGTGAAAAAAAAAACTATTGTTGTTTACGCTTCAAATGAATGACATATACTGAAATAACGTACATTGGCAGTAGCTTTCCAACGCATGTTCCAATGGAATAATTACAATGGAAATATAGAAGTTACGCCATCTCTTAAGAAACTGCACAAATAGTTATAGACCCAATATATAAAGGTTGATTCATCGTAAGCTTTGATTTATAAAGTAAAATAAATCACGTAAATTTGAAAGTGAGCTTAAAATTTTTATTATCGGTTAAAAGAGCAATTCTTTTGAAAATTCTCCTTGAAAACGATATTATGTAAATATTGGCCAAGACTACGTCTCAGGTAGTCCATTCGGAAGATCCAATTTTAGACGACTCGTTCGAGCATAGCGACTGTTACCTCGCGCATAACATAATAGTCCAAAGGTGTGATATCGCACGATCTAGGCGGCAAATTTACTGTAGGAAAACGTGAAATTAAGCGCTCTCCAAAATGATTTCTCAACAAGTCCATTGTTTCACGCGTTGTATGGCTCGTAGTGCCGTCTTGTTGAAATCAGAGCTCACCGAGACCATGTTCTTGAATTTCAGCAAGTACATAGTCTATTAACATAGCGCTATAATGGTTACATTCTGATTTGCATCATTTTTGAAGAAATATGAACCGTAGATTCCCATAGGGAGGAGAACACTCCGGCTGCGGCGGCAAGTGTGGCTGAAGACCGTGAGCAATCGATTCGACGCCGATCTCAACGTGAGGGCTTATCGTATTCAAAATAAGATCTTAGTTAAAAGGCTTACAAATTACAATTCGTTCAAGTATTGAAGCCGCCAGACTTGAATTTACGCTCAATTGGCTTTGCAACAGCTCAATGAAGATCTGCGGTTTTCGCATCGAATTTTATTCAGTGATAAGGCCTTTTTCTGAATCAACGGTTCTGTAAATAAACAAAATTGCTGCAAAGAGTATGTCGTTACATACGCAAAAATGCACTATTTAGTATGGTTTATGGGCTAGTGGAATCATAGGTCCGTATTTCATTAAAAATGAGGCCGGACAAAAATAACAGTCAATGGCGATCGCTGCCGTACCATGATAACGGAATTTTGTTGTAACCCGTGATGTCAGAAACATTTGTTTCCAGTAAGACGGGGCTACGGCAGACACAGCGCTCGAAACAATGGCTTTATTGAGAAACAACTTAGGTGGATACCTAATTTCGCGTTTCGGACTTGTTAATTGGCCATCAAAATCGTCTGATATCATACCTTTAGACTTTTTTTCTTTGGGGTCATATGAAGTCAAAAGTCTTCGCCGATAAGACAGCTACGGTCCAGGATTTGGAAGCCAACATTCCTCGCGTAATTTCGCAAATACCGGTCGCAACGCTGGAAGCAGTGATCCAAAATTATACCTTCAGAATGGAACATGTACGGCGTAGTCGCGAGCAACCTCTTAAAAGAAACGTAATCATATTCCCCGTGTCTTTTCTCTATATTTCTGTATCAAATTAAACGATTATAAGAAAAACACGGATATAAGAAATTTATTTCTGGGATTTTCGAAGTTTCTTATATCCGTGGTATACTGTATTATCACTTGAATTTCCCAAAAAGGAGATGTAGTTGTAGAGATGTGTAGTTAATGTATACCGTAATCATTCATCTCTCAATAAGCTGTCAGTCATCAACTGACTTTCTTTTTTACATGACAATATTGAGGTTAAAATATCAGAAAGCAGCAGACATTGAAAATATTGCAAAAATATAGGGTTATTCATCGCAAGGTTTGATTTACAATGTAAAATAAAACGCACAGATTTAAAAGTGAACTTAAAGTTTTAGTTGTCGGTTAAAAGAAAAATTCATGGCATTTACTCTTTAAAAATGATATCGTGTTTACAACATGGAAGGTCCAACTTGGGGCGAAACGTTCGAGTATACTATTGTTTTTAATGGGTGTAATGGTAGCTCTTGGTACTCTTCGGGTTGCTCATCAGCCCAAATGCGGTAATTTTATTTATTAACGTATCCATTGAGCCAGAAATGGGCTTCTTCACTGAACAAAATGTCACGATAAAACAACGTATTTTCATTGAGTTCATTGACCATTGACCAAATTCACGGAAAATATTACGCAAATTCAAGCCGACTGGCTTCAATTCTTGAACAAGTTCAATTTTGTACGCTTTTAGGCCGACATCCTTACGTAAAATACGCCAAGTTGTCGAATACGCCAAGCCAAGCTGCTGAGAACGACGACGAAAATCACTACGTGCTGGATGTGGTCTAACTGGTCGAGTATCATCCAGTAATGTAAACTGGGACTCAAATTTGCGAATGATATTGGCAATAGTGGTTTCAGTAGGTCGATTATGCGTACATTTCTTACAGAACGCTGATTTTCGTAACATATCTGAAAAATTTGTTATGTGTTGTTATTTTTTAACAATAGCTTGCCAAACAATACTGAACAAAATTGATAAAGCAGTTTGATAGGAGTCACGCGTAATCTGCCAAAAAGAGCCCATTGAAAATCAAATCTCACGATGAATCACCCCATACATATCCAACTATAGATAGCAACAATTGTGTCTATGGATCTAGCAGTATACGTTATTGCTCTCAAACCATCAATCATTGATTGCAATCATAGTAAAAAGCACTATATAGGAATAGCTAAGTGCCTCAGAAAGAAGTTGGTTTTCATTTCATCTCAAATTTTGAAACAATCTCAGTCAAAGAGAGCATTGAATAAGTTCTTCCTTTTATCATGTCCACAAAGGCACAAACAAGTCATGCAGAAATTACTTTAAAAGTTATAACTTCTTCGGCATTCTATTATACGTACTGTCCCTTAGACTTGCAGTACTTCGGAGTGACATCAATATCAAGAAATAGTTTGCTAAGAGACGAAGTGTTTCTACATTCCTGACAGTGGGAGATTTTTTTTTTTTTTTTTTTCAAATATTTCAATTACGGATGCAATGAGCAATGCTATTTTCCCAGGTACGAAGGGCCAGGAAGTGGTCGTAAATACCCTAATGGTTGCAAAAATTACGACAACTGAAGACAGACTACCTTGGGGATAACGTTCAATTACCGCAAATTAGAAAAGTTGTCTGACAATTTTCCTTGCCTTTCGACTCTCCAGGGATGCGGGAAAAACGAAAGTCCTGACGTTGCTCATTCTTTTTGCCAGTTCATTCGCTTCTAGTCTGATATCTTTAATTGCAGATGCTGCTGTAGTCTACAGTCGGCGCTGGGTAGTCCTTAGGCGGAAAGTAATTTTCGAAAGGAATGTAATCATATTGATTTACTCGAAGGGAGATGAAATGAACTTCATAACTTCTTGCAGGCAAGTTGTGAGAAATTGATGGAAGTCGAGAGCAATGGACGTATAGAGTTAGTCTTATAACACTTTGAAGTGGTGGTAACCCTTTGGCTTGAATTTGAAATGCCCGCTAAGTTTATAATACCTCGAAATTGGATAAGTGAAATGGGAACGAGGATCGATTGATTGAGTATCTGAACAAATGATAGTGGTACATCTAAGCGTTGTTCGACAGGAAATGAGTGAAATGGCGCCCAAAGAAATTTGGTCGAATGTATAGAATTGGAAGTAAATACTAATGATGGCTTTGTTATGGTTTATGCACTTATCATGCGACCTGGGAATTGATTGCAGGCATAACTCTACACATACATACTAGTACGGTTAATTTACATGTGAAATATGCAGAACTGCGAGGAAGTTCATCATGTTTCCTCTCATTGATAGAAGCCTCAATAGAAGATCATTTTGATGCTAATTTGTGGAACTGCGACATGGTAGTTCCGTGAATATGGTAACTTACCTACCAGACTTTTGATATTTCAGCAATATTTCCTGTAATATTTTAACTTCACATAGCTTTATTCAATTGGAAAAGTACCACGAACCGGTCAATAAAAATCAATACAATACGCTGACGCCAGGCAATGTTTTGGAGTTCAACATGAGAGAAGGGATTAAAAATATTAAAAAGTATTTTAAAATTTTATTTATTCATCTAAATCTATATTGTCCCCCTTAAATTAATCCACGTCGACTTCAAAACACTTATGCTTCTTATTTCCTCTCGGTTGCTTAAACGCGTTCCCCGTAGTAGTTTTTTAACTCGATTGAGCAGGAAGAAGTCACAGAGAGCCAAATCAGGGGAATTCGTAGGCTGTTGGATGGTATTTGTTGCATTTTTCGTCAAAAAATTACGAATAATTCTGGCACTGTGCGAAATTGCGTTTTCATGTGCAAAATCCATGAGTTTTCTCTTTCGGCGAATTGCTTCCCGCCAACGTCTCATAACGCCCAAATAATATTCTTTGTTTACTGTCTGGCCTTCTGGCAAAAATTCATGATGCACCACATCGTTGTAATCCATAAAAACCGTGAGCATTGCCTTCTTTTCTGACTGAAAACGACGTGTTTTTTTTTTAGTCTCGGCTTATTTGGTGAACGCCCTTCACTTGCCTGGTGTCTGGATTACGTGTCGTACTCATAAACTCATGTCTCGTCTCCAGTAACGATCCTTTTGATGAATGTGGGATCGGATTCAGCCACGCAAATCATCTCTTTTGCCACCAACTTTGCTGCTACACGACGGAAGCCCAAATTAACCAAAATGTCTTGGACGGATCCATAGGCAACGTTCAAGTCCTCCGCTATGTCTCTGATGGTTATTTGCGGTTATTGACCAACAATAACCAACTGATTACCCGTTTCTTTTATTTTTTTTCTCCTTAATTCTCCTCATATAATTAGATAGCACTGCAGTCTGACAGCCTGAACTAATGAGCTTCTCTAGTTAGGGTGGCTTTGCCCATTTATTTTCCGTTGCGCCCTCCAAGATGGTTAAGATCCACCTCTAAGGCAAGGTCTTATTTTGCTCTATTTCCGGCCGGAGCGCTTATTTTATTCACTGTACACGTCTAAGTCATTTCAGTAAATTTTTGGTGAATAAGAGACTGACTAGGATTAAAACCTCTCTGATTAAGGTCAATCAGATCTTTTATAAAAAATAAGTGAATAACCTCACAATACGACGGACAAGGTTGCGGTGTTAAGTTGTTGACAAGTTTTTTTTCGGATCTGAATCAATCAAATGAGGTTCCAATCAACACTCATATTTTCCTCCTAAAATATTTATCTTTGAAATATACATGGACTGAAAAGTCAGTGCCGTTTTATAGTAAAACATAAAATTTTTTGCAAAATTGAACTTTGAGGGCGATACACTGATTGAAACGATTTTTCAATCTTTCGATACCAGTTTTGTATTGGGTATATATTTTAATTCGTGCGTTTTTTTTTTCAAAATTTATTTAAGAAAAACATGTACAATAGTATTATTCAAAGTATTGCAGATCTGAAGCTACGACTTTTCCTCATATTTCTGGCAATTTGTGGATCCCATCCCAAAAGAACTGCGCCGGCTTGGCAGCCAAGAATGAATGAAGCCAATTTTTGATATTCTGCTCTGATGTGAACCGTATTTCAGTGAAGGCGTTCTGCATCGACCGGAACAAATGATAGTCAGAAGGGGCAAAGTTTGGGCTATAAGGCGGGTGGGGTAAGACTTCCCATCCACTGTTTTTCAAATAGTTCTTAACCGGAATAGCAACGTGGGGCCGAGCGTTGTCATGATGGAAAATTATTGCCTCGTGTCTGGTCGCATATTCCGGGCGTTTTTCGGCTACTGCTCTCTTCAAACGGATTAGTTGGTTAAGATCCAACTTTGAATATATCCAGCTGCTTTTAAACGTTTTGAAATGGCTGCTTGAGTGACACCCAAAGATTCTCCGAGCCCTTCTTGTATTTGGCAATAATCTTCATAGAGTAATGCTTCAAGTTCTTCATCTTCAAACTTTTTTTGGCTGCCCAGGACTTTCATCGTTTTCCAAGCCAAAATCACCACTTTTAAATCGTGCGAAACCACTTTTGGCTCGTTCGCTCAGCTAGCGCATGTTCACCATAAACTTTCACCAAAATACGATGACTTTTGGCAGCAGTTTTCCTCATTTTAAAGTAATGACGAAGAACTCCCCCTAAAAACACAAAGTTCGATATATTTGAGTGAAAAAAAATTATTGTTGTTTACGCTTCAAATAAATGACATATACTGAAATGATGTACAATAACAGTAGCTTTCCAACGCATGTTCCATTGGAGTAATAACAATGGAATAATACAAGTTACGCCATCTCTTAGCAAACTGAACGAAGTTACGGTTTCTTTCTTTCCGGCGAATATTCTTTTGAGGTGTGCGAACAGGAAATAGTCGCTGGGAGCTAAATCTGGAGAATACGGTGGGTGGGGAAGCAATTCGTACCCGAATTCATTCAATCTTGCCATCGTTTTCATCGACCTGTGACACGGTGCATTGTCTTGATGAAACAGCACTTTCTTTTTCTTCAAATGCGGCCGTTTTTCTGCGATTTCGTCCTTCAAACGCTCCAACAACGCAATGTTATAATCGCTGTTGATAGTCTGCCCCTTTTGGAGATAGTCCATGAAAATTATTCCATGTGTATCTCAAAATACGGATGCCATAACCTTGCCAGCCAACTGTTGAGTTTTAGGTCGTTTTGAACGAGGTTCGTCGCTTGTTCGCCACTCAGCTGACTGCCGACTTGACTCTGATGTGAAGTGATGGAGCCAAGTTTCATCCATTGTCACATACCGACGCAAAAATTCGGCTTTATTGTGGTTGAACAGCTTTAAACACTCCTCTGAATCATCAACACGTTGTTGTTTTTGGTCGACTGTGAGCAAACGCGGCACCCACTTTGAACTGAGCTTCGTATGTCCAAATATTCGTGTATGATATATCCAACACGCTCTTTTGATATCTTCAGAGCCTCAGCTATCTCGATCAACTTCGCTTTACGGTCATTCGTAATCATTTTGTGGACTTTTTTAATGTTTTATCTGAAACAGGCTCTTTTGGACGTCCACTGCGTGCATCATCTTCGGTGCTTGTATGACCACTTTTAAATTTTTCAATCCACTTGCGAATGGTTCGTTCAGCTGGTGCAGAGTCCGGGTAACACTTATCAAGCCATTTCTTTGCATTGGCTGCATTTTTTCCCATCAAAAAGCAATGATAAATCAACACACGAAATTGCTTTGAATCCATTTTTTTCACAATAACAAAAGTTGCTTCACTCACAAAGCTATATCTCGAGAACTAATTGTCCGACAGCTGTCAAATTTATACACTTATCTTTTGAAGGTTGGTACTAACTGAAAATGGTATGGATTTAATTCAAATGGTGCCCTCTCTTTCTAACGCCACGGACTTTTTAGCCCATGTATTCAGTTGATATGCGCCTCTACTAAATTTTTTCCCAGGTGTAATGAACGGTTCTACCTGACAGGGGAATTAAGGTCATTTCTGCTATTTTATGTCTACAGAAATGGTTTTTCCATATCCTCAGTACTATAATTATATGTAAACGCTCCCAATAGTCTCATCTCCTCCCCATTTTTGCTTATCCTTTGATGGAGAGTAATACTTTGCTGCACTTTTCATCAAAGAACCAGAATTTTGTGTATGGATGTGTTTGAGTAAAACCAATACATCAATTGCGACTTTTTACTGCTTGTATAAGTTAAACAATTAAATATAGGGTTTTCTAATAACGACTTGACAACTTTTTTTTTTAAATAAAAGGCAAACCTTTCTTAAGATCGTTTGATCTTAGCACTGGTGTCGCTGTCTGAATTGATAGCAGAGTCTTGGTAGACGAAGTCATGGAATTCCTCGATAATATTGTACGTATATCTGTCGAGGGTGGCGTTTGGTCCAAAACGTCGGTGTTGAATGTTCTTTTTGGTTGTATATTCCACATTTGGCCTTGTCATCATCGACCGTATAATCCATCGTCGCCGCTTCCGTCCAATACTCGCCACTGAAATCACAATGCTTTCTTCCGATTATGTCAATATCATCGGCACATATAAATAATTGAAAGATTTTGTTCTTGTGTTGGCGAGTGAATTTTTCATTATTATTTCAAGAATGTCGTTAAAGAAATCGCTTTCTCTATAGTAAATCCTTTTTTGATATCAAAACGTGTCTCGGTGAGTTTTTTTTTTACCGAAATTGGTGAAGCACCGTGCATTCTCCATCGTCATACTTCACAAATGGACGAGTTTGGCAGGGATTCCAAAACTAGAAATTACTCTGTCTTTAGTTTCATCTCTATAGATACTCTCATACGTGGCCTTAAAATCGTTGAATTGGTGGTGTGTATCAATTTGGAGCTCATGGGTTTTTCTCAAGATATGCCGTAGTGTGAATATTTGGTCAACTTTGAATATTTGGACCTTCCTGGCCTAAAGGCACATTGATATGGATCAACCGCGTTGTTGAGGAACGGCTTCAGACTTTCACACAATACGGCAGATTTTTTTAAAAAGACCGATACCTCTGCTAGTGTAGTTCAAAAGGTCTTTTTTCCTAAGGATCGGGTAAACAATACTGGGGTTCCGTTCATTGGGCATACTTTCGTTGATGTATGCTCTTACCAAGTCGTCGCCTGCTGTCAAGTCAAGTTGTCCATTCTAGAAACTTAGTTGGACTTAAACTTGGATATGGCTACCTTCACGTGGTCGTTATTTTTGAAAGGTTCATTCTGCCTTTGGTTTCGTCATTGCACAGAAATGTTGTTTCCAAGTATCCAGCACCGACTGTGACTCTATTACGATGTTCCATTGTTCGGTTTTTTTTTGAATAAATTTCCGAATCTTCTTCCTGGAGTGGAATCTCTCAATTTCTTTGATCGTGTGCTTCTCATCTCTCATGTCTTTCCTCTTTTACTCGTAGACCTCGTAAACAGCTCACGTCCTGGTATGCAGCACTGCTTTGTATGCATAGTTGCATGCGCTTGCTGGTACTCGTCGTCAAACCAGGGATTTCTATGTGTTTGCAGAGTGAAAGCCAGCACTTCAGAGATGGCATTTTTGGCGACTGTTCTTCGATAGCGGCATAAAACCTCTAAAAAGATTAGGGTTGATTCGGTCGAAAAATGATTTGGCAATCTTTTACAATTGTAGCCGTCCGACGTTGAATTTCTTCACAATATTAGCTTGCCTTTGCGATGTTAAGGATATCCGAGTCTAGTTGACTTTTGATTGTTCAAGAATTCTCCGAGCACTTTAGCCAATATCAAGGTGTAGTTATCGCGTCGATTAGCCTGAATCAGTTATCGGTGGTGGTACTACTAAAGATGCCCTCTCTACCTAGCTTTGGATTCAAATCACCGAGGATAATTTGAATGTCATATCTAAGGCAATTATCGCAGGTCTTGTCCAAGAGCTCAAATAAGCTATTCTGGTATCGTCGCCTTTCTTCTTGTTTTGGGTGTGCGCGCATATAAGGCTGATGATGGAAAACTTAGCCTTAATTCGGATTATTATGTGGCGTTCCTTAACATGACGGAAATTGAAGACTTTTTGTCTAAGTCTGCCTTTAATAACGAATGCGCATCCAAATAGGCGATGCACTGTCGATAAAAATCACAGTAGTAGTAGATATCGCAATTCTACAACATCTTTTTGTCCCGCCGATCCCATCGCGTTTGATTTGCAGCAGTGCAGAGCCTTTGCAAGTTGTTGGCTAAACGTGGAGTATTCGCTTGTGGGGGTTGTCAACAGTATAGTAGATCCGTCCGTATCCGAGGCTTGTTGTTTCTTCGTAACTTAGTTTATTTTCTTCATGGATGGGCAGTTACATCGGCATACAACCCCCAACTTTGAGGTTCAATAATACTAGATACCCCTAGGGCAAGAGATCGGTTAGACCGAAGCCAGTAACCCGTTCGGGGATGTGATGTCCACTTAGCGCTCATCCACCATCATCTCTTTTCCAAAACCCTGACTTAGTCTAGGAAATCCCTACGTGCCGGAGCTCTAAATATCTCGGAGTAGCCCGAGTCTCATTTGTTTTGTTCCGAGATTTTACTTCACCGTTGATTCCGTTAATTCCATCTGAAGAATTAATCCGCTATTTTGGTCAGCATTCACGTGTGTAAGGATGAACATCGACCAGTACCTGTTTGTTACCACTTGAAGATAAAATAAACACATGTGTGTAAACAGTTGCACCACGTCGTATCACCTGCTTGACACGTCTCAGTGCCTACCCTATTTCCACAGCACCCAAACATCATGGTTATTACTATGTGTTCAAGGCTTAAACAAACAGAATGAATACATGTAGAATTTAACTTAAAATTTCTGTTTGTTTTAGTCTCAAACATTATGTGTAATTGTGAAGAATTCATAACAATTAAATAAATTAAAAAAAAAAAAATTAAAAAATCCTTCGAAAACAATTAGCCAGCTGCCTTTAATTTACAATTCAATTAGCTTCTGTCAATTGCCTCTCCTGTAAGATCGTTGCGATTTCCAACCTCGATTCCTTTGTAAAAATAAAACAGACCTCGAAATTAAATTCGAATTTCTCCACCTAAGTAAAATGGAAACAAAACCGAGAAAATGATTCATAACCAAAAGTACCTAGAGAAAGAGCAAAAAAAAAAAAAAATTGTAGTAATAAGCAGCGAATCCATTAATTTCCTACACTTACTCGTACAAGCTCAAAACAGAAAACCGCTTGCAATACTCATAAAGTATAAGAATACAGAGGAAATATTTAGCTAACTTGTTTTGAAATTCGTTCCTACTGCACCGTTTGGTCCTTTCAAGCCCTCCCATCCACTGGCTAGCTGGAAAATGGTTCATATTATCCAAAACAGCTTGGATATACCTCAAAATGAAAACAAACAAAAAAAAATAATAATAATAAAGCAAAAGATCAAGATTTATTGCATTCTCCGTTTCCCTTATTGAAATCGTGGTCCCGATGGTACTACATAGCGGCTGGAACCCCACTAAATTTCTGAAATAGTAAGAGGCTATTGCAACGTTGTCGTTGGGTTCTGCCAAACATTGAGCAAGGGGCTAGCTAACATAAAGTGAATTTTTTTCTAATAAAAATGAGTTATAGCCTGCCTAGGTTTGCAATCCATTTCTCGACTGATGGTTGTGGAGGGCCAGGAAAAGTAGGACGACGAGACAACCAAAAGTTATTTCAAAGGAAATGTTTAGCGTGGTTGGCCATGTTGAATGTGAGCGCACTTCCGCTCACCAAAAGTCGTGGGAGGCAGGCAGCAGAAATGAACTATTCCCTAACAAGGACAATAAAATGCAAATATTTTCAATTTCATTGCGATGAAAGAGCCAAGAGAGGACTGCAAGCTGATTCAATATCGGTTCTTGAAGTGTCTGTGGCTTGCACTCTATGGCACATAGCCGACGAAATGGTAAGGAATTCTCCGTTTATAAGGTGAAAGAAAGAATTTATTGAAATTGCAAGCAAACATTGTCATCGTCGTTGGCTGAGGATTGTAAGGCTTCTGCATAGGTAGTGGTATTCATTTTCAAACTTTTTATGGTTTCTTGTTTCTCATCAAAGGAGCACGAATATATGGTCACTGGGGAAAATACATTTGTAAGGAATGACATTTAAATACAAATATTTTCCTACTTTTCCAATTGCTTTAGTTTGATTTCAAAGGAAATTTAAATTTTAGCACGGAAGTCTTAATGTATTTTGAAGGAAGTCCTTTCAAATAGAATGGAAATAAACACCAATGTTATATTTGTAAGTTTGCTGAATAAATAACATATGTAGTTTGGAGTTGTTTATTCACATTTCAACTTAGGTTGTCCTCACATCTTTACGGAGATCTGAAGGGTTACTCAGAGACTTAGTGCTCTTGACAAAAAAGAGCGGACAATTATTTTGGACTGATGTTCAGTACATATTGTTAATCACACTGTCGAAACAACTTTTTTTTTTTTTGATTTTAGAATGAACAAGACTGGTAGTTCTTAGATGACTTTCTTTTAAAGAGGTCACAAAGTGCAGAGGACTGCTGAAACACAGTCAGAGAGATCTTTACACCATTCTTAATGTGTAAAACCCTATATCTTTACCAAGGCCATCATACTGCTGCATCATATATTAGTATAGATCTAACGATTATAGACACCATGTATTCTTAGTGGCTTTTCCACTTGTTTTTAACGTCGAGAAATAATGCTGGAGATGGCGTCTCGGCAACAGTATATAGTTGGTTCTATTCGCGGTCGATTTCTGTGAGACAAGAAAAATAAAATACGCCGACGTTTGTTGAACCTTATTAGCTTTTTTTATTGGAATTCAAAAGTCCCAATTTGAATGAATTGAAATTGCCTTACTCCTTGCAAGAAATCTCGGCGGTATTATGTATACGAGGCGTGTACAGGTGATTTTTTAAATTATTCGGGCAACGTCCGTACGTTTATCGATTTTTTTTTTTTTTTTTGCTGTGTTGGTACACTTCTTCCAAACGTATGTTCACAGTTTCAAGTATTGTATATAGCATACTTAGTTTGTTTTTGACAGATAGAAAGCTTAGACGTGTTTTGGTGTGCTCGCCGATTTTCAATTACTATACAAAATGGAGCAAAGGATTGGCACAAATTTTATGTAAAAAATGGAATCAAGTGCTCTAAAAGATTTGAAATGTTGACAGTGGCATAAGGTGATTTTGATCTTAGAAAACAAGTGTTTACAAGTAGTACAAGCCCTTCCAAATGGTCGAGGAGATGTGTCGTCGTTCGTTTTCAGGAATAATACCAATCCTTCTTTTCATTAAATCCTTTATTTAAAAAACGCAAAAAAGAACAAAGAACACAGAAAAAGAACAGAACAAGAACAATTCAGAAAACCTTTCCAAACCAAAGTAAAACCTATCTCCGTGACCCACCCCTATTAAAAAGTCTTCCTTATACGCTCGAAGCGTCAAATTGGCGCCCTTTTCAGTTGGCAGCTCTGTCGTGGGGTGCGACCTTATATTTTATCCTGATGGTGAGTTCGTTCAGCTGACAGCTCGTCCCTTCCTGACATGGAGTTGTCCCTGACTCCAGACTCAATCTCGTCCTCATCGCCGTCGTCAATCTCTGGTCCCAATAAACACCATATCTTAATTTTTTCGCTCGTCATCACAGTCGAAAACTTTCGTTGTTGTCGGCCAGTCTCGATTCCACCCAGAACATAACGATCCTGTTGAAGACACTTCTCCACAACGTACGGTCCTTTGTACTTCGGCTTCAATTTGTGCTATTCACCAGTGGACGATGGAACACTTTCCACTACTATTAGGTCACCTTCGTTGTACGTTGTTGGATGTTTGTGTTTGGCGTCGAACCTCAGCTTTTATTTCTCCTTCTCTTCGTGGATCCTACGAGACCCATCTGCTCGTCGCTGCTGCATGTTTACTGGCTCAATGTCTTCCTCATCATGAACAGCCTTTAAGAAATCATTAACACCAATGTCATTCAGCTTGAAATCAAAAACTATTTCATTTGGACTATATCCAGTTGTTAAATTTCGCTGCGTATTAATCGACCATTAAAGCTGCAGTAGTTCTAAGTCTTCCGTTGATTCCTTCACGACCTTGCAATGCCTTGATGATGATTGCAAGCTTTGAATCTTGATGTTGCATACTGGCGATCCAGTCATCTCGTAAGATTTTAACTCTCATCACACAAACGGCGACAGTGTCGGTCTCCTTTTCAACCCCGACAGGCATTCGGCTCAGAGCGTCCACATGAGTCATTCTATTTCCACTTCGAGGAACTATTGTGAAATCATATTCCAGCAGACGCAACCACTATCTGGCTACATGAGGAGTGAGCGATAACGTGAATTTTATTGAGCTCACAGCTGAGCAATCCGTGACGATACAAAATTTTCAACCGAGGAGGTACATGCGAAAGCGTTCTAAACTCTCCACCACCGCAAGCACTTTGAGTTCGTAGCTTGAATATTTTGAATCTGCTGGTGTGCATGTGCGGCTGTAGTAAAAAATGGGCTTACATTCGGCAGAACCATTTATCGCTTGAAACAGTAATGGTGCTTAGTTGTCAAGTTGACAATTGATGAGTGGTTAGGCTGTTGAGTCGGTAAGTTGTTGATTATTAAATTTAGGGTTTAATTACTAGTATCACACTTAACAATATTTATACCATGGATTGCAGTCAGAACGATACGTTCAGCTTAAAAAGAAGTTGATTTTAGTACAACTCGCACTGGGATATTATTGGCCATGTGAGTCAAATGTAGTTTGGCTGCGGTATTATGAAGATTCCATCTGGTGCAAGCACAGCCGAACTCGATTTACTGCTGGAATATAAGTCGGACTTTTTTGTACTCAGGACCAGCTTCGAATTGAATCCGAACAAGGCAAGGAACGTAGTCGGATTTCAACCAATGGCTCCAGAACTGATCTAAGATGAGGCATTGAAAGATTGATGGACCAAATGAATGTTTTTGATCGTCTCTGTTCGCTGTTAAACACTGTTTTTCACGTGTGTAATGCAACTGCTTGTTGATATGCTTCGTGCGGCGGTGATACTGTGGATTCTTAACTTATCGAACTGCATTCAAGTTATCGCATAATATCTTTGTTGCCTTTGTTTGCTCAGAACCATTGTCAATAAGCAAATCTCTTAGCCATATAACTCCTGATTGTTGCTTGCCCTTCCATGTGACGATTCCACCTCCGAGCAAAAATGCATAGACTGTAATAGAACGACTTGTCTGAAAGTCACGAGCATGGTCAGCATCTTTATAGCCATATGTAATTGCTTCTTCCTTCGTATGGTTTAAGTATCGAAAAATAAATTTGACCGCTTTCACAACCATTTGTGTTGGCTTCTGCAAGATACGACTAACATCTCCCACTACGAACGATATGTCTGGTCTTGATATAATCGCTGCATACATGAGTGAGCCAACAGCCTCGCGATAAGTAAAACGCACCTCGCTATCGCCTTCATCGATCGAACTCAAAAATGCGCCAACGTCAGCCGGTGTCGATATCGGTTTCGATTCGGTTGAATTTCCATACAATCTTACTGACATATGCCGACTTACCGATGCTTGTTTTATTTTTGTTCCTATCACGCTTAATTTCCATTCCAAAATAGTTATCGTCTTTGCCCAATGTTATTTCGAATGCGTTGTTGAACTTCTCAATCAATTGCTGTCTTAGCCGGAGACAAAAGTAATCCGTCATCAACGTATAACAAAAAAATTACCTCAAAGATCCGATATTGATTGTTGCATGTTACAATTCTTCATGAAATTGACAAATCTTGAATTCCAAACACGTGAAGGTTGTTTCAGTCCATACAAATTCCGTTTCAATCCCCAAACTTGATTTTTCTCGTACTTGAATCCTCTTGGCACTTCCATATAAATAGTTTCTGGAAGTTCCCCCTACAAAAATGCCGTTTTAACATCGAATTGTGCAATTTCCATGGCATAAATTGCTGATAACGCCAACATACATCCAACTGATTCGTAGAAAATAACCGGTGAGAATGTTTCTTTGTAGTCAATTCCACCGCATTGAGAGTAGCCTCTTGCTACAAATCTCGTTTTGACTTTAAACACCCGTTTGCATCCAGCAATGTTGTGACAGTCGTTCGGTTTGTCGACGATTTCCCAAGTCTCGTTCGATGTCAGTGATTTTGATTCATCATCAATGGCCCCTTTCCATTCTGTTCTTTGATCCGATTCAATTGTTTCATCGTACGTTGCTGGTTCAGTTAACACTGTCAAATAACCCGAACTTGCATCATAACGTTGAACTTGTTTCGGGTGCGTACGCAAACATCAATCATTGTTTTGATTATTACCATCTCGATTTCCATCTGAAACCGAATTCCGTGTGCCTTTGATGCTATCATTTGACAAATTTTCATTCGATCAGTTGTCATTTTCTCCATTTTCACTGTCGTCGCAAGGTAAAGTGATGTACTCGCTTCGTAAAAAATTCTCGTTGAACTTCACATCACATCTCACGATGATTTTGTTCGAACTTCTTCCGGTCAATATTCTTCGGAATGTAAACAAAACTATTTGTACCGAAAACTTTCAAATGATCAATTCGAGGCTTTTCTCAAAACCATTGTTCATACGGTGTCATCTTTGGGTTACTTGCATTCGGCGATCGATTCAAATGCCCGTTCGAACAGCTTCTGGCCAAAGTGACTTCGGCAAGCCACTAGCAATGAACATAGTACAAGCTGATTCTATGAAGGTCCTGTTTTCTCGTTTGATGTGTCCATTTTGTTCAGGCGTGTACGGTGCGATTCGCTCATAAATAATGCCATGCTTTGCCAATCGATAAACAACATCCTTGAACTCAGTTCCCATATCGCAACGAGTAAACTTGACTTTGACGTTCCATGCATTTTCACATTGCGACAGAAAATCTTCGATCAATTCATCAGCCTCAGATTTTTGTGTAAGCTCATAATACACATTGCCTGACTCGAATTGCAACCAACTTCAGACTGCTATAATTTCCAAACCGTTCATGACAGTGAACTCAAATTTTGACACATGACAGATAATTTTATTGTTTACAAGCTGGAAAACCACAAGTAGCTATTGTTTGAGCCCTCCAGCACTTCAATGTGAATAAATCATTTGTGTCTAGAACCATAGCTCGTTACCGTGATACTGGCAGTGTTGAAAAACGCCTTGGAGGTAGTCATAAAAAACAGCAACATCGGCAGAAATGGTTGGGAAAGTGAAGGCTCGAATTGAGCGAAATCCGCGTCGAAGTGGAAGAAAAATGAATCGTAAGCTCAACATATCATTGGAACGGATGCAACACATACTGAGAAATGAGCTTGGGCTCATGCCATTGAAGTTTAAAAATGCACACGATCTTACAGCAACAAAAAAAAGTTAGAGTCGAAAGAGCGAAGGAATTGCTGCGCTTGCACGAAACTGGTGAGTTGCCGAATTTGGTTTTTTCCGATGAGTCGCCATTTGTTACCGAATAATATGTCAACAAACAAAATGACCGAGTTTTTTTGTCAGAGACGTGCTTCGAAAGTTTACACCTTAGGACGGCCACCAGAAAGCAGGCAGCACCGATGGTAATGGTTTGGGCCGCCATAACCGCCTTTGGTCTCTTTCCGCTCGTATTTTCGCACCGTGGCGTCAAAATTAATGTGATCGTTTACCGTGACACTGTCTTAGAGGCAGTATTGATACCTTGGGCAAACAATCATTTCGGTCAGAGACCGTGGACATTTCAACAAGACTCGACGCCGTCTCACAAAGCGCGCGTCAACCAAGATTTGTTAAAAAACAATTTTCCACACTTCATTTCTTCGAAACACTGGATTGCAAATTCTCCGGATGCAAATCCGTTGGATTTCTCTGTCTGGGATATTTTGAAGGGGAAGGTTGGCACTAAAAAATACCAAAGTTTGGACCACCTCAAACAAGCACTTCGCCGGGAATGGGCCAAAATACTTGCGTGTCACTTGTGGACATGCCAAAGGTGGACATATTGGAAACTACTGATAGGATTTGAAAATTGATGTATTTTCCAACATTTTTGCAACATTGCACAATAAAATTTATCAAAAAATAAAAAAAATTATAGCATTTTAAAAAGTTGCAGTTTGAGTCAGGAAGGGTGTAGAATCTGCGAGTCGCTTCATCTTTTAAAACCATGCAATAACGTAAGCCACCAATGGCGGTTTCCTCCATCGGTCCATACAAATCAACATGAAAATAATCGCCTATCTTCAAAATACACTGCTCTTTCGATAGATGCGCTGTTCGATGGATTTTGCCCAATTGACACTCTTCACAAAAGATATCATTAAAGTTATTGAGCACATATATTTCACTGTCGCCATATTTATGTGTCCCAATCGTCGATTGAAACTTTTTCTATTGATGTGTAGAACATACAAACCGTCCCTATCTATGTATCCTCTTGCTAATTCAACCCCATTCTTGTTAACTACAATGCAACCATTCTTCGTAAAACGTGTAAAATCCTCTTTTGATAATTGATTGATAGAAAATAAATTAACTTTTGCTTTTGGAACAAATCTCACATCTTCTAAAATTCGTGTTGTCAATTCATCGTTGACCCACGCTTCGATTTCAATGTTGCCACAGCCTTCAGCATCAAACAAATTATCGTTTGCAATTTTTACTCCTCTCTGTATACTTTTCGAAAAAAACGTCATAAACCAATCTCTTCGAAAAGTTGCCGACTTGCACCTGGATCTGCTATCCAAATGTCCTCACAATTAGCCGAAATAATTTCATGACATGTCAAAAATGCAACAAATTTCTTTGAATTGCCGTCGCTCATCTTTTCTTTGCTTTTCCACACGTTATCCGATTTCCAATGACTGATTTCTTCACAAGAATGGCATTTTGACTTAGACTTGCGTTCATGTAACGATTGGGTCTTCTTCTTCTTCTTGAATTGTGTACTTTTGTGATTTGGACTAAATTCTGATTCGTTGTTGTTGTTGCTACCGTTCTGCTGTGTTGTGTCACGACTTTCTTTGTACTGTTCTTTTTCCGACTGAAGTTTCGCCATCAACGTATCCCTTGTCCGGCACTCTTTTACATTGTAAAAAACCGTTCGGAAATTCTGAAATTTCGGCGTCAAGCTGCTCACAATGCGACACCTTTTTTAAATTGTCCGATAACTGTCCTCCTTGATCTTCCAGTTCTGATGCAATTGTCCTTACTTTCGAAACATAAGCAGCGACCGACTCATTTTCACTTATCTTTAAGTTGAAATAGTCTTCGTATAATGTTAAAATACGAACATCACTCTTCTTTCGATGGATACTCTGGAGCATGTCCATCATTACTTAAGCTGACTTACAATTCACAACATGCATGCTTTGTTCTTCATTGAATGACGCAATTAAAATAGCCATTGCTTTTCCGTCTCGTTGCATCCAAATGTTCTTCACTTCTGAACTCGCATTTTCAGCAGGACATGGATCCATAACGTCGGTTACATCAACCAATTCTTGTCTTTATGTCTTTACTGTCTGAATGGCGAACGCTTATATGAAAAAATTAAAAGACAAACATAAGCCGAAAAAGCCATAGGCGCAGCCATGTTGAACTGCAAGAAAAGTGCTATACGAATGAGAGTGCGATCAAAGCTTTAACTCAACAATAAATATCTGGGTAATGCATTCTGCCTCTATTATAATGCAAATTTGGACCCCAGTTCAATAAAAGTTTCAAGATTAACACATGGGCTTAAAACTCAGTGCCGTTTTATAGTAAAACACAAAATTTTTGCAAAATTCAACTTTATTTGTCAATATATTGGGTATGTAATATAATTCGTGCGGTTTTTTTTTTTTCAAAATTTGAACGTTTATTTAAGAAAAACATGTACAATAGTATTATTCAAGGTATTGCCCATCTGAAGCTATGACTTTTTCCCATCTTTCTGGCAATTTGTGGATCCCATCTCAAAAGAACTGCGCCGGCTTGGCAGCCAAGAATGAATCAAGCCAATTTTTGATATTCTGCTCTGATGTGAACCGTATTTCAGTGAGGGCGTTCTGCATCGATCGGAACAAATGGTAGTCAGAAGGGGCAACGTCTGGGCTATAAAGCGGGTGGGGTAAGACTTCCCATCTACTGTTTTCCAAATAGTTCTTAACCAGAATAGTAACGTAGGGCCGAGCGTTGCCATGATGGAAAATTATTGCCTCGTGTCTGGTCGCATATTCCGGACGTTTTTCGGCTGCTGCTCTCTTCAAAACGATTAATTGTGTTCGATAGCGTTGTCCATTGATGGTTTCACCCGCTTTTAGCAGCTCATAATACAGCACAACCATCGGATCCCACCAAATACAGAGCATTACCTTCGCGACATGGATATTCGGCCTTGCCGTTGATTTGGCTGGTTGGCCGGATTTCACATATGATTTTTTGCGCATGGGGTTGTCGTAATGGATCCATTTTTCATCTCCAAAATCCCCACTTTTAAATCGTGCAAATCACTTTTGGCACGTTCGCCATAAACTTCCACCAAAATACGATGACTTTTGCCAGCAGTTTTCTTCATGAAGAAGAACTCCCCGCAAAAACACTTTTTCAGGCACAAAGTTCGACATATTTGAGTAAAAAAAAAAATGATTGTTGTTTACGCTTTAAATGAATGACATATGCTGAAATGACGTACAATGACAGTAGCTTTCCAACGCATGTTCCAATGGAATAATAAAAATGGAATAATACAAGTTACGCCAATAGTTATAGACCCAATAGTTGCCTTCGAGGGCGATACACTGATTGAAACGATTTTTCAATTTTTCGATACCAGTTTTGTAGTACGATTTCGGCTTAGCCTCAAAAAAGGCCCCTGTTTCGGCGATTACTTCTTCATCGGTCTAAAATCTCTTTCCGGCGAACATTCTTTTGAGGTGTGCGAACAGGAAATAGTCGCTGGGAGCTAAATCTGGAGAATACGGTGGGTGGAGCAATTCGTACCCTATTTCAGTCAATTTTGCCATCGTTTTCATCGACCTTGGACACGGTGCATTGTCTTGATGAAACAGCGTTTTCTTTTTCTTCAAATGCGGCCATTTTTCTGCGATTTCGTCCCTCAAACGCTCCAACAATGTAATAATCGCTGTTGATAGTCTGTCTCTTCTGGAGATAGTCGATGAAAATTATTCCATGTGTATCCCAAAATACGGATGCAATAATCTTGCCAAGCGACTGTTGAGTTTTTGGTCGTTTTGGACGAGGTTCGACGCCTGCTCGCCACTCAGCTAACTGCCGACTTGACTCTGGTGTAAAGTGATCGAGCCAAGTTTCATCCATTGTCACATACCGACGCAAAAATTCGGCTTTATTGCGGTTGAACAGCTTTAAACACTCCTCTGAATCATCAACACGTTGTTGTTTTTGATGGACTGTGAGCGAATGCGGCAACCACTTTGAACAGAGCTTTCGCATGTCCAAATTTTCGTGTATGATATATCCAACACGCTCTTTTTATATCTTCAGAGCCTCAGCTATCTCGATCAACTTCACTTTACGGTCATTCGTAATCATTTTGTGGATTTTTTTGATGTTTTTATCTGAAACAGCCTCTTTTGGACGTCCACTGCGTGCATCATCTTCGGTGCTTGTATGACCACTTTTAAAATTTTCAATCCACTTGCGAATGGTTCGTTCAGCTGGTGCAGAGTCCGGGTAACACTTATCAAGCCTTTTTTTTCCATCAAAAAGCAATGATAAATCAACACACGAAATTGCTTTGAATCCATTTTTTTCACAATAACAAAAGTTGCTTCACTCACAAAGCTATATCTCGAGAGCTAATCGTCCGACAGCTGTCAAATTTATACACTTATCTTTTGAAGGTTGGAACTAACTGAAAATGGTATGAATTTAATTCAAGTTGTGCCCTCTCTTAGAAACGGCACGGACTGCCCATGTATTACATTGTTTGTTTGGCCCTTACGAGTATTTGTTCCATTTCCATGTGGCTTGCAACAACACAAAAATCAACATTCCAATGTAAGCATCAATTTCCACAGTATCCATAAGCTTCAATTCAGGCTTACACTGTCGTCAATATTTTTCTCTTAATAATTCGAAACATTGGTGGGTTAAGTTTATGAATTGGATATTGACATTATCGGAAATTAGCAGGCTAAATAATTGGGAAAGCAAACTAAAAACCAAAACACAAACAAAACATATGAAAATGTCACACTAACACTGACCATTCGAATCACAATCGTCACTGCGTTCGCTCTGTCTTGCCTCGCCCTGATATCTAGGAAACTATCAAAATAACCATCGACCGCTGCCAGCTCAAATTGAAGTTATCAACGAAAAATAATTAAGGTGATGTTCCATATTCGTTTGTCAGTGGTCAAGGATTCAGAAGATATCGCTGTTTGCTGCTAAGACCCTGAACCCATAGTGCAGACAATTTACTATGGATTTCATTCTAGTAGTGCCCTCTCTTACAAACGGCATGGACTTTTCAGCTCATGTGTTATGTTTGACAGTTGTCATAGAAAAATTAAGGCCCGTTCACAATAAATGTTCCCTATCGAGACATTTGTATCTTGAAGCTCACTTCATACCCACCTGGTATCCATTTGTTGAAAATAACTGCAACTGCTGGCTATCTCACTATATATTTTAAGTACCAAAATATTGCATTTTAACACGTAAAATAAAGCTTTTAACCACCTAAGTGCATCCAGGACACCACTCTCGACAACATAAAGAAAATATAGTTCAATATTAAACATTTGGGATATCTAAATTTTCAGTTGGATGAGGGTTACTCATATACTGAACAGATCCAGAACCATATTTCCAAACATTCATACAAGATTGTCAATATGCCGTAGGAGTAATAGTTTCGATCCAAGTGGACTCTCTAAAAGATACGCTGTCAAGTATCGACAATTCAAAATTATTAATGAACGAAAACAACTATTAAACCATACACAAACAACGGAAATTAATGAAAAAAAAAACTCATTTTATCCAAAGTGATAAAGTGGCCATTAAAACAAAAATTTTTATGGAAGAAATTTTTAAGTGACTTTTGGGTCTTGTACCCGGAAAACGATCACCAAACCAAATAGTCTCCGCTCCCTTTTTTTCCGCAGTATCATTTTCAATTGCCTGCCGTTTGTGCAAATGAAAAACCGAAAAACTTTTTCTCGTTTCAATAATTTTCCTGTTTTCGTTTTCCCTTTATATCTAGTGCTTTAGTTCAGTTCATTTTTCACCTCTCACTACCGTCAAGGATGGAGAAAACAAAATTTAACGCCATTTCAATAGCAGTTAGTACTTTTAACCTTCCACCCACATAGATACATTAAACTTAAAGGGAGAGGAGTTTGCCAGGGTGAGAGTCAATTTGCACCATTCTACCAAAACTGGACCAATGTACATTAAATCAAGTGGAAAACACTTATATCGTCCCGGAGGTGTCTACTTCGTCCTTCACAGTTCGCGCTGGATGAGCAAAAAGTTGAACGAAACCCGTGATTGGGGAGAGAACCGAAAAAAAAAAAAAAAAATAGAAAACTCAAAGAAAAAGACACCAAAACAAAAACGAAAACGAAAACGATGAAAGTTGGTAAAAAGGACGTTGAGCATTCACATATTCGTGAGTCTCTGTTAAACGACCGCCTTCCCGATGTGGAATACCACTAACACCACCCACTGCCGCATTGAAAAAAACAGGACAAATAAATCGCATCCACTTTCGGATTTAATGGGAGGAAATATTTGAACATTATTCTCTGTGTGCAAATCATCAAACTGCTCTTGCTTTGCCTGTGTCTCGATGATTCTGTTGCTGTGCATATCCTTCGGAAGGGATAACGAAAAAAACTGAAAGCTGTACTCAGAATAACAGAGCATCTAAAAAAAAAGTACAAGGATTCCGCAAAGAAGAATACGAGTACAAAACAGAAAAAAAAAAACCGTTCACAATGATCAACTAACAGAGAAAATATGCTCTGATAATTTGGTTAGAGGATACGGAAAAAAACCCACCAAACAACTTAAACGAAAGGAATGCAGGGATACAAGTGAACTGTGTTGCCATCTTCATTCAATTGTTGTAGATGTACCTGCTTTTTCCAACGAAACTTTAATTGTAAGCAGCATTTAGTGTTTCTTTTGAGATCGCATACCTTTATACTTATGCCCGTTTTTAGTTACGCCTAGAATGGGAAAAGGGTGTGTAAATTCAGTTTTGAAGGCAAAGCACTGGCGGAAATAATCCTCAAGGTTACACCAACATTTTAGATATTGCTATGCTACGCTAATTAATGTTAGCTCAACTAGTTTTCTTTACTTGCTATGTGCATCTTCACTTTTACTCTTCAATGTGCATCAGTCTGCTTGGTGTCTAGAGTCAGGTACTATAAACGGACAAACATTTTATAGACTTTCTTCGTAAAAGATTACAAAAGAAGTTTATCGTTTTGGTGTCTTTTTGCTCTGAATAAAAGTAATCAAAAACCCAGTCAAGGCATCTAAAAAAAAAACCAAATGTAAATAAAAGGCTAATGGAATAATTATTGGCATCTCTAGTCGATCTTATGATTTTACCGCAGATTTTAAAAAGCTTGGGATCCCTAAATTGATGCTCATCACCTTTGCATCGAATCTAAAGCAGCATTTAACACGTTAATACACCCATGTTTGGCATATTACCTAAGCTGAATTCTATATGTACTACGATGTGCAATGATAATTGTTTCGTCAAGACGCTGATGAATGCTAAAAACAGTTTTAAGCCTTTGACTGCTACTTTTACACAGTTGCTTAACTGTTGCTTCCGTCATGATATTGGCTCCTGCTGGTAACCTGAACCTGAGAACACTTCATCGAGGTTCTTAAAATAGTCATCAACCACAGACTTCATCCAATAATAATCCGAAGGGCTAAACCTAGCATAAAGAAGCAAATCGAACTTTGACTCATTGATTTTGACCCTCGCGATGACGGATGTTTAAACTTGTGTGAGGTAATGGATCCATGTTTTATCCACAATTATGAATCGATGCAAAAACTCGACTTTTTTGTTGTAAAACTTAGCCAAACACTCGATTGAAATATCCTCACGGCACCCTTATTGTTCCATTGTGAGTAATCACGGCACCCATCTTCCACACAGCGTTCTTATGTCCAATTTTTCGACAGGCATCTAAATACCATTTTATTTTTCAAAATTTTTAGTGAACTCACCTCATTTGGTCGACTACTGCAATGTTCGTCTTGGCAACTCGTACGGGATCGCGTAACCTCTGCCACCCAATATAGTATTTTATTATTGTAAGCGAAGGAGCAGACTCACCCATAGTAGAATTCTGTTCCGTTTTGATGTAGGTTGGATTGAAGCCTTTAAAATGGAAGTATTGTATCTCATATTGATGGCTGCCGAATAAATACTAAACAACGTAGAGTAGTCAAACTTCTAACTTAAGCTTTATAAAGTAGGTACGAGGGCTGTTTGATGAATACCGGGATTAGGAATGGTACACTTTTCCCAGCGGTGCTGCAACTTTTTTAAATCCTCCTTTATAGTACGACTTTTGTTGGTCTGCAAAATACTCCTTCGCAACGGCAACCGATAGTTTAAGGTTTGGTAACAAACAGCGAGCCAAATCCGGAGAATACCGAGGACAGGGGAGCGATTTGTAGTGCAATTCGACAGATTTGGCTGTGGCGACTGCGGAAGTGTGCGCCGGTGCGTTACCGTGGTGGAAGAGCACTTTTTCCTTCGCCAAATGTGGTCGTTTTTTTTTTTTTAATCGGCATCGAGTCGACCCAATAAATCGACGTAGTATGGTCCTATGAATGTTTTTCTCTTCTACAAATAGTCAACGTGGATCACACCTCGTGCGTCCCAAAAAACTGTTGCCATCACTTTTCCGGCCAAAGGCACGGTCTTCGTCTTCTTTGGAGCACATTCACTTAATAAAACCCATTGTTTCGATTGTTCTTTGGTCTCTGCTGTATACCAGTGAATCCATTTCTCATCGACGGTCACAAAACGACGCAAAAGCTCCCCTGGATTAAACAAAGCAAAACACGTCTTTGAATTGGTCTCATGATTGCGCTTATTCTCCGGTGTGAGCAAACGGGGCATTTATCGCGCGGACAGTTTTCTTATGCTCAAAATCTCGTGCAGGATATGGTTAACACGTTCTGTTGAGATGCTTGCTATCGTAATCGTTTTTGGGCCACTTGGATACGGTTCATCAAAAACCAACATTCGGCCACGGCGAAACTCTGCGAACCAATGGTAAACGGTTGTACGGAAAGGTGAATGGGCTTGATTTCCTCGCAGGTTTTGCCACTCGAAAACAAGAATCGGATCACGTAGCGACACTGCTCTTTTCCATGTTCGTAAAAAACACAACATGTCGTCGGACTGTCACCAAATTTTTGACAGGCGGGATAAAAGAGATCATTCTAATTGATGGTACACTCATTTTGGCTCAGTAGCGCCACCTATCTTTCAATCTGGGTACTCATAACACAGCCCTCGTACTTTCTACAATAGTCATACCTTTTAAACAACAACCAGCATCTATACGTCAGGTCGGGTACTCAGGGATTACCGCACTCCAAGGTTTTATGAGATCGGTCACTATTACGAGTAATTTTCAATCTGCCGAGATAAAGGTATTATATTTGAGAGACTTTCTTCGGCTTATATAGACGTTTTGTGGCGGTTGAACTGTAGTCGAAGATATTGCGATTGTAGTGACCAGGTAGACCGAAGTTGTATTTTCATTTTTAAAAGCGTTGCCTGATAATCGTTAGCTGTAGTACCACAACTAACTATTGCCTGCGTTTCTTTTGGCATTTTGGGTGTTCAAGCATTGCCCTTCTAAGCGTCTTCAAGCTAATAATGACCAGTGTATGCAACATCTCATCCAGTGTTCATTTTCATAATCTTATCGCAAAATGTTATCCTTTAATTGGTAACACTGCAATAAAAAAAGTAAAGCAAATAACCGAACTTTCTCAAAGAAACGAAAAATAAAAAATTACATTAATTTGTATTGTAGGAGTATACACATTCGGCTCAACATGTAGCAATGCGACAATAATGACAGTGGCGGTCCTTGAGTTCTCTCCCAGAGTTCCTACGGCTATTTGTGTGTTACAATTCCTGGTGGGTTGGGTAAGACATTAATAAAGAATCTGAGACTAAAGTAAATCGAAAAATCCCCAGAAAGGACAAGACCAAGGATGTGCTACAAATGTCGGCCATCGATTGTCATATTATTATCAGTAATAAAAATCACAATGGAAATTCCTACAGGACCAAACCAACCAAACAACTGGAGATATCAAAAGATAAAGAGAGTGAAAGAACACATCGACAGTGGTAAAGATTATATCTAAATTGAATGACATTGTTGTCCTTGGTGTGGGGCTACATTTATTGAACTCGTTTCACTAGGAAACAATGTGTTCAAGGACATTTTTATCTGTGGAATCACCACTAACTACTCCTACGTATTGACAGTTTTATGGAAAGCACTCTTAATCGTATCAATATGATGGACACTTTATTTCACTTGGATACAAGTTAGGTAGCAGACTGGAGACATTTTGTGTTATCAGAACTGAACTTCGGAGTAGCCAATAAATATTGACTTTTAGGTAGAATCTCTGCAGTTCGATTGGGAATATGTTCGTAGTTGAATTATGAATGTAATCTTTTACAAGTTCAAGTATATTATGATATTTACAAACAAAATATTACTTTTGGATGCACAATTTAATGATTTGGAATTGCTTCAAGCAATCTTGTATTAGATAGTTGAATTAAATTGATGACCAAGTTCAGTTATATTGTACTTATTGATTGCAATTTGTTTTTAAGAAGAGGGCTAGCTTTATTGGGAAAGACCAGAAAGACATTTAGCCTTCTGAAGGGCTTCAATGATGTCTTGATTTTGCTACAGAGGAGACCACCAATTAAATCATAGGCATGCTTTAAAAAGGATCTAGGTGAATTTATCAAAGTTCCGCATATTTATTTAGAACAAGGTATAACGTCACTTAAAAATTGTAATAGAAGGAAAGATTGAAATTGTAATAGTCTTGAATCTGGTAAAGTTCATTCCATTTTTGTCTGTCAAAGCGCGTGGTTCATCTTTTTTTCATTATACTACATAGTCGCTCAATTTTTAGACACTATCTTCAAATATTTACATTAATGGTCCTTCGATTGCTGGATTTTGGTGTCAATTTGAGTATTTATCAGAAAATTTTATCACATTATGGTGAAAGCGGGCCAATTACAACATTTGTTCGAACAACAAGATGAACTTTTTGAGGTTATATCGAATGTACTAGGTGGAGTGGAAAATAAACTCCTTGACTGCCAGAATACGTTGCTACTACAAAAAATGGTTATGATGCCTTGAAGTCTGTTCATATTTAGGCAGACATGCCAAATTTCAGTGCGATACTGTCTTTAGTTTTGTTTTGACAGTTGATTGTTGTTGACGTGTTTAGAATCATGTTGAGTATGGACAAAATCGATTTTCTTTCTCTCATTAAACATTATTTTTTGAGAAGCAAAACGGCGAAGGAAACAAACGAAAAGTTGGATAAATATTATGGGGCTAATGCTCCGTCAGAAAACACCAACAAATATTGGTTTCGAGAGTTTAGTGGTGGCCGCAACTCCACTACCAATCAAGTCCGCAGCGGCAGGCCCTCCGATGCGATTACAGAGGAAGTCAAAAATATACATAAAATGGTGTTGGCTGACCGGAAAGTGACGGTGCGCGAGCTAGCAGATACCACAAAGATTAGTACTGAGTGCACACGCCATAATGTGGGCAATGTTCTGCATATGAAAAAGTTATCCTGCCGCTAGGTGCCGCACATACTCACTCCTGACTAAAATCACGAACGCGAGAGCACTTTGAAAGAGTGTTTGGACTTGTTGATGCGGAATCGGGCAGACTTTTGGCATCGATTCGTAACTGTTGAACACCAGAGAACAGAATGAGTGCCCGGCAATGGACTGAAGCCGGCACGAGTGCTCCGAAGCGGCCGAGGGAGGCTCAATGGGTCGGAAAGGTTATGGCGTCGGTTTTCTTTGATTGTCATGGCATACTCTTCGTGCAATACCTCGAAAACGGAAAGACCATCAATAGCGAGTATTACTGTGCATTATTGAAGCGATTGAAGGCCGAAATAGCTGCAAAACGGCCTCACATGAAGCGAAAAAAAATTTTGTTCTTGCAAGACAATGCTCCGACGCACAATGGCATCGCAATAATGGCTAAAATCAATGTCTTACGGCTACAATTGCTGTCACATCCACCGTATTCGCCCGATTTGGCTCCCTCGGACTATTATCTCTTCCCAAACCTCAAAAGATGGCTCATCAATTAAAAATTCAGCTCACGCGAGGAGGAGTATTTTGCACACCTTCCGAAAAATTACTTTTCGGACGGGATCAAGAAATTGGAAAATCGTTAGAATAAGTGTATCAAACTAAAAGGGGACTATATTGAATAAAATAAAAAAAAAAAACATTCAAAAAAAAAATTTTTATTTCATTCCCAAGGAGGTTATTTTTCACCAGACCTTGTAGTCTCTAAACTTAAGATCAGCAACACAATTACAATACAAATCAACGTATTCAGTCACGATTAACTGCTCAGACCAAAAACTGGAACCAAATCACATTACTTGAAGGTCAATTAAAGCTTTACTTAAAGCGGAAGCCAAAATGGAATGCGAAGAAGAACCTTACTTCAAGGAAAAACTGTAGTTCAATTGAAGAAAAATATCTCCACGCTATGGAAAAATGACTATTCTTTCTAAAGAAATGCAGTTAAAAAGTACAGCTAATGCATTATTTTTAAACGAAACATCTGTAATCAGACAGCTACCATCGGTCACTACGAATATTCGTCTCCCACACCTCAATCTTCTTTTGTTTAGTGGAGACTATGCAGAATAGGTACCTTTCAAGGACACATTCACATCAGTTATTGGTGAACATCCTTCTCTTACATGCGTAGAAAAATTCAAATTGTTAAAGGTTGTATCACAGGTAAAGCAGCTCAAAGTTTTATAAACTTGCCACATTCAAGTTACTATTATATCATCCAAATCTAAAGTTGTCCCTATTGGTCGAACAACCAGATCATCGAAGTGACCAAGATTCATTCGAGTTACAATTCCAAGTTTAAACTTATGAGCAGCATTACTTTTTACACAACACGTCGCATATTTTCAAAGGCCTTTATCTCTTCATTCACCAGTTATCCATCTCTGGACGGATTCCAGTACTACCCTTTCCTGCATCCAAGGGCAAGCAAATAGATGGAAAGATTTCGTACGAAATCGTGTAAGCCAAATTCAATCTATCATGCCGGATATTCAATGGCACCATCTTCCCGGATAAAGTTATCCAGCAGACTTCGCTTCAAAGGTATTATCATCACAACAACTGTCCAGAAATACTCTTTGGTGGCACGAACCTCCTTTGTTTATTTATTTATTTATTTATTTATTTTTTTATTTCATAATGTCGGTTTCGTACAATAAGATACACATCTTTTTCAGTACTAAGAAATTATCGATTAAATAATCTTTAACTTAAAACTAAATTACATAAATAAATTTTCAATTGTATGGCAATAGATAAAAGGTTAGATATTAATTTGATTCGTGGTGGAAGGGAATCCTATATTAATAACAAAAAGGGACAATAGATAGATTTCTTAAGGAGCGATTAAAAATAAGATTGTCAAACAAATAGGACGGAGACTTGCAAGTTATAATTTTGTACAAAAATATATCATTTCTTGCAGTCAGATACTGTTGTAGAGTGCAACTTAGTAATCTATTGGAGAATTCAGAGATATTGTTATATCTGCGAGGACCGTACAGCATCATTGAAAGCAACTAAGAGCTTACCTTGCGATAGTGAGTCCAAATTACTATAGGGCTTTCTAATAACGACTTGACAACTTTTTTCTTAAATAAAAGGCAAACCATTTGAGATATTTCAAAAACTTTATTATTGGCTTAAAGTACAATCAAAACATTTATGAATGGAACTCGACTTCGTTCATATGGCCACCGCGATCACGTTTGCAGTGGTCGATTCGTTGGACCCAATTTTCAACGACTCGGCCACACATTTCGGCCGAAACGGCCGCTATTTCGCATTTAATGTTGGCTCTGTTGGAATAAACCAATGACTTAACGTAGCCCTACAAAAATAGTCAAGCGGCGTTAAATCGCACGAACGAGGCGGCCAAACGTCTTGAGATAATACGCTCACCATACTTACTCTTCAATAAATCGATTGTAGCGTGTACTGTGTGGCTTGTGGCACCATCCTTTTGAAACCACATGTCGTCCAAGTCTATATCTTCCAATTCGGGCCAAAAATAGTTCACAGTAACGTGACGATCGTTATCGTGGACGAAAAAATATGGTCCAATAACGCCACTGGCATGCAAACCGCACCAAACAGTTATTTTTTGTGGATAAAGTGATAATTCATGAAGCACATGTGGGTTTTCACCCGACCAATAACGCATATTTTGCTTATTGACGAACCCATTGAGCCAAAAATGAGCTTCGTCACTGAAGATGATTTTGCGATGAAATTCATCTTCTTGGCGCATCTTCTCCAGAACCCAAATGAAAAACGTAGCTCGTTAGTGTACTTTACCATGATGAAAATGTTAAGTTTATTTAATAAATTGAAAGTGACAGTTTGATGATTAGTGAAAGAGTGCGTTCACAAATTAAATTCAAAGTTGTCAAGTCCCTATTGGAAAACTCTATATAAACAACCTCAGCGTAGGTAATAATAGGCAATATTAAAGTAATCACCAGTTTGTGTCTTGTATCCAAAGGGCTAAAATAGGATGTAGGCCACAAATTGCGGAGGCATCCGTAGACACGGCCGATAACTTCATTTTTGTGACTATATTCAGAAAGATTACGATCAATAACATAACCAAGACTAGTGCACTGCTCCACAACAGTAATCTTAGTGTAATATAGGAAGGGATTGAGATTTGATCGGATTAAGAAGCAATTTATTAGCGACGGACCAAGCAGATACACGGCGAAGATCCTCATTGATAAGATGGACTTATTCATCAAGTAAGAGAAGAGGCTTACCAAAGTGAAGCTGTACATCATCTGCATAAAGATGTATAGAAGTGTCGGTGCAGACATTAGTTAAATCGTTGATGAACATGGCGAGCAATAAGGGGCCGAGGATAGAGCCTTGCGGAACTCCTTGAAATAACCCTTTGAAATCTCTCTGATAAATAGCTTTTGATTAGTTTGACGGTTTGTCACTGAAAACAAAGAAGTTTTTAAGTTTCAACCTTAGAATATAATGATACACCCTATCAAAAGCCTTAGAAAAGTCAAGCAAACAAAGAAGAGTAATGTGATCTTTGTCGTAGTCCTGTCTAATTTTTTCTAATAAGTTCACCATCGCTGTAGAACAACTATGATTAGTTTTGAAATCAGATTGCTTTGGGTAGAGAAGGTTGTTGTTTTTTAAATGGTCGAAAATTTGTTTCTCTAAGATCTTTTCGAAGACTTTCGATAAACAAGGAAGTGTGCTGATGGGTCTGAAATCAGCAGACGAATCAACTTTTGCTTTCTTTGCAATTGGAATGACCTTTTTAAATTTACAAGACTGGGGGAAGTTAGAAGTCACAATGCAGAAATTAATAATGTGAGTCAGGTGCATTAGATCAGTGGTAAGATAAGTTTTACAAATGGAATGGGTATATCATCTTCACCGGTAGCTTCAGACTTGATTAACATCACACATTTCAAAACTTCTTCTTTACTTACGACTACAAAATCTTCCTGCTTCGTCCCAATTTGGTGGAAAGTAGAAAGCAGCTGTAAAATCTACCAAATTTTATATCAAGCGTATAAATGGAGAAGCCGTTCTCACATACGAAGAATTCTCTACATTTCTGGTCCAAGTTGAAGCAGTTTTTAACTCAAAACCTACTTGCTCCATGTTAGGCGACCATAGCGATTTGGAAGCACTCACACCTGGGCATTTCATCATAGGTGAAGCAATCAATACTTTTCCAGAACCATCTCTTATACATTTACCGAAGTTCAACCTTTACGTTATCAGCTTTTGAGACAAATGTTAAAGAAATTCTGACAGCGATGGGTAGTGGAATACCTTCAACGCCTGCAGGAAACAGTGAAGTAGCATAACCCATCACAGAACGTCAAGGAAGGATCTCTTGTACTTGTGGTCAACGAGCGCTATCCTTTGAATAAATTTCATTCCCTTTTTGTCTGCAAAGTGCGTAGTTCATCTGTTTTTTCAACAAACTACATAGTTGCTCAATTTTTAAACACCATCTTCTATATTTCTTTTAAATAAAACTATTTTCTATATCTATTTTCCAAAATAAAAAAAACATATTTAACAAAAATCTTTACCGTCCCAAATCAACTAAAGTACAAAAGACTGTAAAAATTTGGTGGCACCTACCTTAAGAGCTAACAGGTGTTTTTCGCAGCAGGCGGCTTTCATGTTGCTTGACTCTCTGGTTTAAACTTTCAACAATTCTAATATTTACGTCCAGGTATATGCAGATGATGATGCTTTACTATTTATCGGACCAAGTTTTCTCTAAAACACAAACGTTATCGACGCTAGGCTTACGATAAATATACTTCTGGTCAATCTTCGCAAGACGACGGAACCTAATTGGCTTAACTTATCTAGCGTTTAAGAGCGTCAACTTTCATTTGTCCACCGAACGTAAGTAGATATTTGGGTATATCCGTAACAAATCTTTTACTTCAATTCAATTTATTCTTCTTTGTTCACGTGTATACACAAAGAGGTGGTACATACAGAATAGTTAGTGACCTCTTTATATAAGAAAAATAGAAATGATGCCACATTTTAATAATTTTTTACTTTTTGTGGGTACAAGGGTAGATAAACAGAAGTTAATTTTTTTTTTGAATTCCAGTGAGAGAGAAAAAAAAATAACCTTACAGGAGTCAGGCCACTCTAGGATTTTCAAAAAATCATTTTTTTTAATGCTTTCAAAAGTCCCTTAGGACCTAGAAAATGACATCCTGTAAGATTATGGCTGGGAAATATCTCAAAGTACTTGTTTTTCAAAGTATAGTACAAGGACGCCCGGTAGGCAGCGAGCCTCTTATGACAGAAACGAGAGACTGTATGTTAGGGGACTAGAGTAGGTTACGACAGATGTTTTTGAAGCTATTTGCCGTGTGCTCAGACTATTGCTTTTTTTTTCATTTCAATACAATACATTTATTAAATGGTTTGTACATTAAAATATGAAATTTTATAGTTACTTAGTAATATACATCAGTTATTATAATTCAAAATACTTAACTCTAATAACAATATTTATCTTAATCTAAGTGTGAGATAGGATAGAAGCAAGGTTTAAAGAATTAATAAAGAAAGGGAGTGGATAATGAGGGAAAGAATTTAAATTGATAAGTTGGAGAAATGTTGAAAGATTGCACTTTTAAAATTAGTTGGATTTGAAATATTCTTCAATTGAGAGGGCAAAGAGTTCCAAAGCCTTATGATATGGATAAAAAGTAAACGTGAGAGATTAAGGTTCGACAGGGAATGAGGTTAATGGTTCTCGAGGAGCGAGTAAAATTGAGTCTGTTAAACATGTAAGACGGACTTTGAGTTATAATAATTTTGTGCAAAAACATACAATTCCTGGCGTTGATATATTGTTCCAAACTACAACCAAGCAAACCCCTGGCAAACACAGAAATATGGTCATATCTACGTATTCCATAGATATATTGCACCGCGTCGTTGAAGGCAATAGACCACCTCAGCATATGTTATGAGGGATTGAACTAGAGACTGTACCAGCTTTCGTCTTGTTTCCTGAGGGGTAAAATAAGCACTGATCCACAATTTGCGAAGACATCCGTAAATACGACCCACGACCACATTTTTGTGACAGTAACCAGACAAATTTCGGTTGATAATAAAGCCTAGACTAGTGACAGAGTCAACAGCTTTAATTTTGTTATTATTAAGGTAAACATCGGGAAGGAGGCAAGGATCGAAATTATTTTTTGAAATGGGAATTATTTGAGATTTTGATGGATTAAGAAGCAGCCCATTAGCTACAGACCAGGTTGCAATATGTTTTAAGTCTTCGTTGATTAGAAGAACAAGTTCATTGAGGTTACCATAAGGCTTCGCTATGGCTTCGCATTTACGTTTATTTGAAAAAAAAATGTATAAAAGTATTATTCAAAGTATTGCCCATCTGAAACTATGACTTTTTCCCATCTTTCTGAAAATTTTGGGATCCCATCCCAAAAAAACTGCGCCGGCTTGGCAGCCAAGAATGAATCAAGCCAATTTTTGATATTCTGCTCTGATGTGAACCGTATTTCAGTGAGGGTGTTCTGCATTGACCGGAACAAATGGTAGTCAGAATGGGCAAGGTCTGGGCTATAAAGCGGGTGGGGTAAGACTTCCCATCCACTGTTTTCCAAATAGTTCTTAACCAGAATAGCAACGTGGGGCCGAGCGTTGTCATGATGGAAAAATCTTGCCTCGTGTCTGGTCGCATATTCCGGGCGTTTCTCGGCTACTGCTCTCTTCAAACAGATTAATTGTATTTGGTAGCGTTATCCATTGATGGTTTTGCCCGGTTTTATCAGCTCATAATACAGCACACCCATCTGATACCACCAAATACAGAGCATTACCTTCGCGCCATGAATATTCGGCTTTGCCGTTGATTTGGCTGGTTGGCCGGGTTTCACATATGATTTGTTGCGCTTGGGGTTGTCATAATGGATCCATTTTTTACCACCAGTAACAATCCGATTCAAAAATGACTTCCTTTTGTGGCGTTCCAGCAGAATTTCCGACATGCAAAACCGCCTTTCGACGTCTCTCGGGTTGAGTTCATGTGGAACCCAATTTCCTTGCTTTTGAATATATCCAGCTGCTTTTAAACGTTTTGATGAGTGCGACACCCAAAGATTCTGCGAGCTCTTCTTGTGTTTGGCAACAATCTTCCAAGAGTAATGCTACCAGTTCTTCATCTTCAAACTTTTTTTGGCTGCCCAGGACGTTCATCGTCTTCCAAGCCAAAACCACCACTTTTAAATCGTGCAAACCACTTTTGGCACATTCGCTCAGCTAGCGCATGTTCACCATAAACTTCCACCAGAATACGATGACTTTCGACAGCAGATTTGTTCATATTAAAGTAATGAAGAAGAACTACCCGCAAAAACACTTTTTCAGGCACAAAGTTTGACTTATTTGAGTGAAAAAAAGCTATTGTTGTTTAAGCTTCAAATAGATGACATATGCTGAAATGACGTACAATGACAGTAGCTTTCCAAATTTTAAACCACAAAATACGACTTGCTTTTGAGGCTTATTAACAAGACAATTAAACGAGGCACAACAAATCAAAAATGGATAAATAAAAGAGAACATACCGACTAATAAGCCTGCCATTTCTTGTAAATTGTTTCCTTTTCAGGTGGGGTAAACCTCCTTGGGAAATATTTTTTTTTTCATTTTATTCAATATAAAACCCTTTTAGTTTGATGCACTTATTCTAGCGATTTTCCAACTACTTGATCCCGTCCGAAAAGTAATTTTCCAGAAGGTCTGGAAAATACTCCTCCGTGGCGTCGATGATTTCCTCGCGTGAGCTGATGAGCCAGCTTTTGAGGTTGGGGAAGAGATAATAGTCCGAGGGAACCAAACCATGGTTGCGATGCTCTTGTGCGCCGGTGCATTGTCTTGCAAAAACAAAATTTTGCGATTTGCGATTTCGGCCTTCAATCGCTCCAATAATGCACAGTAATACTCGTTGATCATGGTTTTACCTTTTTCGAGGTAGTCCACGAAGAGTATGCCATGACAATCAAAGAAAACCGACGCCATAATCTTTCCGACCCATCGAACCTCCCTCGGCCGCTTCGGAGCACTCGTGCCGGTTTCAGTACATTGCCGGGCACTTATTCTGTTCTCTGGTGTTCAACAGTTACCAATCAACGCCAAAACTCTACCCGATTCCGCACCAACAAGTCTAAACACTCTTTCGAAGTGTTCTCGCGTTCGTGTTTTTGGTCAGGAGTGAGTATGCGCGGCACCCAGCGGCAGGATAACTTTTTCATATGCAGAATATTGCCCAAAATATGCCCTCAGTACTAATCTTTGTGGTATCTGCTAGCTCGCGCACCTTCACTTTCCGGTCAGCCAACACCATTTCATGTATTTTTTTGACATTGTCCTCTGTAACCACATCGGAGGGCCTGCCGTTGCGGTCTTCATCTTTAGTGGGGTTGCGGCCACCACGAAACTCTCGAAACCAATATTTGACGGTGTAATCTGACGGAGCATTGGCCCCATAATATTTATCCAACTTTTCTTTCGTTTCCTTCGTCGTTTTGCCTCTCAAAAAATAATGTTTTATGAGAGAACGAAAATCGTTTTTGTCCATACTCAACATGATACCAAACACAGTATTGCACTGAAATTTGGCATGTCTACCCAAATATGAACGAACATTAAGGCACCATAACCTTTTTTGTAGTAGCAGCGCATTCTGGCGGTCAAGGAGGTTACTTTTCACTCCACCTAGTATATGAGAAGCTCACAATGCAATTAATACACGCAATCACTGAGAAAAACTAAAAATTGGCCTTTAATTAGCCAGAACTTGTTGTTAAATCAATTAAACAGAATTTGGATTACAGTTATATGATCTGTGGGGAATTGTTTTTGTTCGGATCTACATCAAAAACAATGAGTCGCAGTTGACTTCTTTACGTGAAACGGTCCACTGTGCGCCGTATTCACTAGACTTGGCTCCTTCCGACTACCATTTGTTTTCACCGATGGGACACGCATTAGCTGAGCAGCACTTCGAATCCTACGAGGTGGTTGAAAATTGGGTGACTTTTTGGTTTGCTTCAAAAGACGAGCAGTTTTATTGGCCTGGAATCCATAAATTAGCTGAAAGATGGGAAAAATGTGTAGCTAGCAAAAATTAGTGTTTTATTTTCAAAAATAAAATTTCATACCGGTACACCTGGTATTTGGCTCGTGTCTGAGAAGATCGATTTTTGCTTTATGTTTTCGTCGAAAATGTTTCGAAAAAACTTCTCACACACCAGAACTCGAAGATCTATTGACCAAAAGCAGCCAATGGTTAAGAAATCGAAGAAAGTACGGCAATGGATCGCGATAGCGATGCAGTGGATTTTGTTCTGTTGCCACCACAAAGAGTAGACTCGATGAGCGATTTTGAAGATATCGACGATGATGTGCATTTGTTAAACGATCCAAGCGCTTACGTCCCACGAGGAGTTGTCGTGAAATGGAAACATGCCGGCTGAGGACGACGACAAGAACGAAGCACAAGGTGAAATAAATGAATCGAATGGCGCGAAAAAGAAGAAACAGAAGGCAATTGTGTTCAAGCCAAATCGGTCTAAGATGAAGAATATATCCTTTTCGAAGCAGTAATCAACATACGATTAGCTGTTGGAAAAATATGGTTTATGTTTATTTTTGTCTACTTCATTGTTAGTTGTGTTAACACATTTAGTATGCATTCACATGAAAATTGTCGCCCATCAAAATACTCGACTTATTCATTGATGAGCAGGTGCTTGAGTGGATTGTTGCGTGTACCGTTGATTACGCAATTACCGATTGTAACGATGCTACATTCAGCATCAATATGGCAAAAATGTATTGTTTTTGACTGGCTACAACACCCGCCCAGATATCAAGAACTACTGGTCCTCAAATCCATCGCTGGAATGCCAAATCATTCGTGCTGCCACAACTCGCGACCGTTTCTGTCTAAAACGTTATTTTCATGCTTGCGATAACCGACAATTGGATGTGAACGGCAAATTTTGGAAAGTGACGCCGCTAAACGATCTCATGAACGAAAAGTTCATGCAATTCGGAATTTTCGAGCACGAACTTTTAATTGATGAACAACTGATTGCGTATTATGGGCGACATTCTTGAAAGATGATCCCGATCATCAAGGTGAAACCCTTTGCGTTCGGGTTCAAATACTAGAATTTGTGCTCCTCGGAAAGTTATCTGTGTTCATTTATCCCATATAGCGGTGCAAATGCAATGAAAGATCCCGGATTAAATCGAATGTGGTTTGGGAGAAACAGTGGTCATAAAGCTTTTATCAAAATTAGAAACAGTACTTCAGCATTCCGTCACTTTTGACAATTTCTTCACTTAGCATAAGCTTATGTGCCGCTTATTATCGCTCGTCGATTTTGCATCTAGCACTATTCGTGAAAATGGTGCAAATGAAGCCAGGCTGGTTAACGTTCGCACAATGAAAAAAAAGGCACAAGGACCATTAGACTTCGCTTTTGACAAAAACCATGGAATCGTTATGGTAAGATGGAATGATAATTCAGTCGTCACGATTGCCTTCAACCATGAAATGAAGGGATTGAACCGATGCGTCGTGCTAAGCGTTGGGACCGGAAAAACAAAAATATGCAATCCACTGAAATGCCGGATGTTGTACACAATTACAACAAACGGATGGGCGGTGTCGACGTGTTTGACAATGCGATGAATAATTATCGCATTCGTATACGCGAAAAGAAATGGTGCTGGCCTCTTTCGACGAAAGCATTGAACGCAGCAATAGTCAATGCTTGTAAGTTTCACTGTCTGATTCACAAACACGCACAGACAAAAACAACGCATTACGACGGTCCATTCGGATTCTGAAACATTTGCCCCAAAACAAATGCACAATTTAAACAAAACTATTGCGTTGAACGATATACGTTCAGATAAGACCGGTCATTCAATTGTTCGCACTGGTAAACGCCTTCGTTGCCGCAATTGTCACATTCACACCTTTTTTAAATGCTCCAAATGTGAGGTGGCAGTGCACCCAAAATGCTTCGCTACATTCCATAATATGTAAAATGTTTCGGTAATTGATAAACCAATAAAAAATTCTTCTGGAACTCGTCTCATTTTCTCTGTATAATTTTTTTTTTTTTTTTTTTTTTATATAGGTTCAGGCGAATGTTGCGCAAATGTAACACTATCTAGACACCATATATGAACAGGTAAAAAAAGAATAAAAAATGTCTTACTAATAAGTACCCAAATGGAGGCTCCGTGTGAACGATTTAGGTCCACGAACGAAGGAGCCGCCTAAAATGTGTTAATATAACATATATTGGTCATATAAAATGACTCCGCGGTCTTTTGGTACATTTTTGAAAAAAAAAAAATTCTCTGTTCAAAATCAGTTTCAATCAAGTACATATTGGCTATTATTGTCTATGATCTTTTGCCATTTTCCGGGTAGCTCCATAATTCCATCGGTGTAGAACTTCTGTGGTTTATCAGCGAAAAACTTGGCCGAGTGACTTTCAGCGTCTCTTCAGTCGGCCAATTTTTTACCATCAAGAGAGTTTTGCAAAGACCGAAACAAATGGTAATTAAGGAGTGCAAGGTCCGGGCTTTACTGTGGATGCATCAATACTTACCAACAAAGTTCCGTCAATTTGTTCCAGGTCCTTAAAGATGTGTGTGGCCTAGCATTGTCATAATTGAAGACAACTCCTTTCTGTCGGCCAATTCTGGTCGATCTTTCTTAATAGCTTCATTCAAACGTTCGAGTTGTGTACTGTAGAGGATCGAATTGACTGGTTTGCCAAGTTCTAGCAGTTCATAATAGACAAGACTCAACATAATCTTGTTTGCCGTCAATCCAGGCTTTGAAGTCGTTTGTGGTCGGTCACCGCCCATTGACCATGATCGCTTGCGTTAGATATTCTCGGATTTAATCCATTTTTCATCGCTTTTAATGAATCGCTTGAAAAAATGGTTCCATTTCGTTACGTTTCAGCAGATTTTCACTGATGGTTATTCGGTCAATTAATTTTTTTTCTAACGTTAATTCATGTGGCACTCAAACATCGAGCTCCTTTGAGTAGTCTGCTCGTTTTAGTTGATTCTAAACTAACGTACTAAACTATCGCTATCTCCAGACAGCTTCCAAGCCGGTCTTGGTCCATCAGTTGCAACATTTTTTTTTTTTCAGTTACAGGCCGACCAGTGCGAGGTGCATCTTTAACATAGAAATTTCTGGAACAGAATCGAGCAAACCACTCCTGGTTTCCAGATAAGTGGACAACAACACCAACTAGTGACAAAAAACCGCGGAGACTTTTTATATGATCCAATAAATATAGAAAACACTATAAAAAACGATTACATATCTTACAGAGACCAATGTCTGGTATTCAAATTGAGTAATCCGCAATAGATCTTTAGAATTAGGTTGAGCCAAAGGAATCTGTATGAAACTGTGGTTGTACGAGTAGTGCATGGCTTGTGATTTATTTCGAGTGATTTTCCTTAAGATTACCAATAACTTAATTACCATATGTGATTCATGCCATTTATACTTCGTCGCCTAATGGAATACTTTGACGCCTGGTCTCTGGGTCTATATATTGGAAGAACCACGTTCCATCACCAGTCAAAATGCTCTTAAGGAAGTTCTTTTTTGTTGACCTTCTTGATGATGTCCTTCGAATGTTGAATTCTGAACAATATTTGTTCGATGCTCATTTTTGTACCGGTGACAAAATAAAGTCACGGCAGATACAATAACTTCGCATTTATTAATCCAGATATCGTAAAATTTCTATTTATTTCTATCTGCCTTCCACACGCATGTAATGCCAATAAATAGCCAAGAAATACCTATTTTTAAAAAAGTTCTGTTTACTTTGGAACGGACTTTGTATATTCATTCCCTTATTACAAAGCATCGCTCTTCAACTGAGTCATCCAGAGTTATTTTCTGCTGCCTACATTAATTATGTAGCTGTACTTCAAGCAAAGATTTTCAACTCACTTTAGTCAAGACAGATGTTTTACAACGGGTTGTATGGTATGTGTATACATTAAACTGTTTTCATTCTCATTTCCAAGAACATGGAATCAAAGAAGCTTTCACATCCTATTGCAACTATTCAATCGTGTCGACAGCACCATAGGAAGAACAACAATAATCGATGATTGATCAACCCCTTGTGAGGATTGGCAAATATTTGTTCACTGCTTATATCCGACTGCAAAAAAAAATTAAAAGCATTTTATTAAGTTCATGGATAAATTGAATTTTATTTTACTTTAAATTTTGTTTAAAAAAATCGTAATTTTTTGTCTTCGTTTGAGCCAATTTACATAAGCAGAATTGAAAGCTACTTTTAAAACAAAAAGGTTATTTCCTACATTCTCTTCAGACTCATAGAAGCAGACAAAATGTATCCACATTTCAATTGCTTTTACTGCTTCCAAGACTAGGAGGTGTAAAGTTTTCTTTGGGTTACCTTATCCTTATCATTTCTGTGTTCATCCTCTTCCTGATTTAAATTTATGGTATATACTGTAGATAGACATATACCATATACGTAAACCAATGTGTATGTAATTAGTGTTTTGTTGAATTTTCTCTTATTCCGTCGTTATAAGCGACCAATTTCAAAAATTGGTCATTATATCTGACATGTCGCTATATACGACAACGTTATATCCGACGGTAGAATACTAGATGGTGTCGAAAAGTAATCTCCTTGGGAATGAAAAAAATTTTTTTTTTAAATGTTTTTTTATTTTATTCAATATAGTCCCCTTTTAGTTTGATACACTTATTCTAGCGAATTTCTAACTTCTTGATCCCGTCCGGAAAGAAATTTTCAGGAAGGTCTGCAAAATACTCCTCCGTGATGTCGATGATTTCCTCACGTAACCTGAATTTTTTATTGATGAGCCATCTTCTGAGGTTTGGGAAGAAATAATGATCCGAGGGAGCCAAATCGGGCGAATACGGTGGACACGACATCAATTGGAGCCGTAAGTCATTGATTTTAGCCATGGTTGCGATGCTCTTGTGCGCCGTTGCATTGTCTTGCAAAAACAATTTTTTTTTTCGCTTCATGTGAGGCCGTTTTGCAGCGATTTCGGCTTTCAATCGCTCCAATAATGCATAGTAATACTCGCTGTTGATGGTTTTTCCTTTTTCAAGGTAGTTCACAAAGAGTATGACATGAAAATCAGAGAAAACCGACGCCATAACCTTTCCGACCCATCGAGCCTCCCTCGGCCGCTTCGGAGCACTCGTGCTCTTATGTTTTTGTTAAGTAAACGTTCAAATTTTGAAAAAAAAAAAACGCACGAATTAAGTTATAAACCAATATTTAACCAACTTTTCTTTTGTTTCCTTCGCCGTTTTGCCTCTCAAAAAATAATGTTTTATGAGAGAACGAAAATCGTTTTTGTCCATACTCAACTTGATGCCAAACACGTCAACAACAATCAGCTGTCAAAACAAAACTAAATACAGTATCGCACTGAAATTTGGCATGTCTGCCCAAATATGAACGGACTTTAAGGCACCATAACCTTTTTTGCAGTAGCAGCTCATTCTGGCGGTCAAGAAGGTTACTTTTCACTCCACCTAGTATTGTATAATATAAAGTAACTAACCAAATGAAAAGAAAGTTGTCGTTATAAGCGACTTCCATTGTATCATAAACAGCATCTTTTGAGTTGCCGAGGGCTCAATCGAGTCACTTATTCCACTCCTCACTATGATGCTATCTACAAGGAAGCCAAACTGGAGACTTACAAAAAAATACCTGAAGTCTACGGTGTTGACGGCGTAACAGAACGCACATGTCAGAACTGGCTTAAAAAATCTGTCCTAAAATTTTTTACTTGAAAATGACCAGCGTTCTGGTAGATAAACTGAAGTTGATGGTGACCAAATCAAAGGCATATTGAATCAGATTGTCATATGATGTTCGATCGATTGCAGAAAAGTTAACTGCATATAAACACAACAATTGGAAATCACCTAATTTGGGTTTCACGTGAATTGCATCTCAAACGCAATGAAATTTAGACTTAAAAATAGAAAAAATGAAATATGGATCGTCTTCAACAACATCAATCGAAAACGATCCTGATCTTACCATGATGAAGCAGCGCAAACCACATTGAAAGGTGAGCTGCATTATGAGAGTGTCATGTATTTTGAGCTGCATTCAAGGAAACAAACGATATATTTAGATGTTCCACAATGATAAAGCTAGACCATACAGATCTTCGGTAACTCGTGAAAAATTATTGAACTTTGGTTTGGAAGTGATATCACATCAACCTTGCACCCTCAGATTTTCATTTGTTTCGTAGTTTGCAAAACTCTAATAATAAACCCAGAAGTTCTAAGTGCACGGAATCATGAAGTTACCAGAAAAGGTAAAAAAAAATCGAAATAAATTGCTAATAACCCAATACATTATCGTTGTCTTGAGTGAAGGTAAGTTGGAAGGTTATCTTGATGCAGTGTTTTTACCCGAATAATAAGGCCGATAGTTTGTTTGAGTTGAGCTTGAGTTGATTTTGAGTTGAGGTAAATATGTAACATTAAATTGTTCCCACCAACTTGATATGTGTAACCATGTCTAGTGTTTTGTCCACTCTTTAATCATAGTACATACCTAACTATATTTTGAATGATTGTCATATCGCTCTTTACGATAGCTTTTGCAGTTGTTTTACAAAAAAATATTGGTCAACATGAAAATGAACTGATTTTAGATAGATCTTCGAGCACATTTGCTTTAGTTTTAAATTTCTTGGCTTTTCCTGGTTTGCATTATGCACCTTAGGTTAGGTAAGGTTAGAGTGACGGTTGGAAAACCAACCCACTTATGCCTTTTGGCCCGTTGTGCTGCCACGTGATCACAGATCCATCACCTCACTCATGGAACCAATTTGAGCTTACGATGAAGCGCAGAAGACTGTTAACGTCTGTATTTTTTTAGATCGTTTGAGTCGTTGTAGAAAAGTCTCCTAGGTGGAGTTTTTTTCTCTGGGGGAGAGCTGGACATGTTCAGAGAAGGTGGAGGATTGTCTCCTCTTCCTCCTCGTTCATGCAGTTTCTACAGAAATTGATTGTAAAAGCACCAAGCCTTCTTGCATGAATGCTTATATGGTAGTGTCCAGTGATGGCACCTATAATATATTTAAAAGAATGAGATTCTTAGAGCGATTCAGATCCAGCTTTTGCCAGATTTGTTTAGTCGTTAGACATGTTGGCCCATCGGTCCATCTTAGTTTTGTTCTTTTATAAGCATCAAGCTTAAATAATAATTTGCACGTTGCGATTGGTATACCTATGCTGATTTTTTTCGGTAGAATAGGTAGAGTGGTTCCAATATTGGAGAGTTTGTCGGCCCTACAATTTCCTGGAATGTCTCTGTGGCTCGGTACCCAACAAAGGTGAAGGTTGAGATGCTCTGCTATCTCCCTAAGAGATGATCGGCATTCAAGGGCAGTTTCAGAATTTAGTGAGACCGAGTTCAGGGACTTGATAGCAGCCTGACTAACCGAAAAGATGCAGATATCCTTTGCAGATATTACGTTTTTATTCAGCCAGGACAGAGCTTCTTTAATCGCCAGAATTTCCGCCTGAAACACGCTACAGTTTTAAAAAGCATCTTCCTCCCAGAAGACTTTATCAAACCGAAGTTTAGGTATGGTGTAATCGATGTTTTCGAAGTAGATTCCTAATGTATTAAGAATATTAAAAAATATTTTTCCACTGTGTAGTCACTTTAAGGGCAAATAGCTGCAGTCGCAGCTACTTGGCTACTGAAGATGTCGATGGGTGTCAAGTGAAACAAAATGTCTAGCGCTGTGGAAGGAGTGTAGCGTAAAGCTCCGCTTATGCATAGACATGCTGTTCTTTGGATTCGGATTACTTTAGGCCATCCACCAGACGACCACACCGTAAGTGGTCTTATGACCGATATGTAAATTAAAAAACTTTAAATTTTAAAGTTTAAAAAAAAAAAAATTATTTTAAATTCAAACCGGCAGCGATTCTGCCTATCAAAATACTGACAAAAATTTTCTTAAAAACTACATCTTAAATACTATTAATTTGCTGACAACAGAGCTTCTTCTTCCCAGACGTTCTCACAGCTACCTACGACTACTCCATGCTTCCACAGGTATCTCAGCTTGCTGCATGCGGCTGCTTGATGTACAGGTGGATCATGTTGCTATATGGCAATGCTTGATGTACGTGATGGAATGTGGTCATCTTATGTGTACGTGCCAAATCATTTAATGATGATTATGGGAAACAAGTTTGTGGCATAAAGTATTATGTTAACTCATCCGCTTTTAAATGCTAACGCTCTCGTTTGCGTATTAAAAAAGCGGGATTAGATTTATACGAAATATTTTTGGTGACGGTTTTTCCCCTTTGGATGTGATGCGATAACTCTGCCTCTGCAACGCTTTCTTCTACGTCTTCTTTATGATCTTGTGGTGTAAGATTTGATGTAGGCTTACGTTTAGGCTTGGCTTGTCTTAATTTACATCGTCTAATCGTGAAATACAGCGGTAAGAGTATTACCAATGATGATATAGTAATATTCGTAATTAGTCCCCTGGTACTTTTATCCTCCAATGTTTTAATAATTTCTGTATTCTTAGCATTCATGTCATTGATCATTTCCAATGAGAGATGTTTGTGTGTGAAGTAGGTTAATGAATTCATCTGGACTACTACTGGCAGTGGTTTTGGTGGAAGGTTCCATTTAGATCGACTGTTCTGTCATCCACTTGTACATGGCCACTAAAGTTGTTTAGGAATAAGGTGGCGGAATTTATAGCGGGTTCGTTATCCAGGACTATAGATTTTGGAACACCGAAGAAAAAAAGCAAGTCTCTTAGAGGTCTTCTGACGACTATTCAGAATTTTGACCTGTGCATATTTAGTAAATTTATCGAGTGCCGTTAAAGCTAATTTTTTTTCTGTATGAAAAATGTCATTGTGAACTGTATGGCCTGAGAATGTAGGGATTGGGGTTTCATTCAGTTTCAGTTGGTTGGGATGTCTTTCGTATTTACTCTATTTACAGACGGAGCAAATTTTAGTGATTCTTTTTATCTTGTTCATCATAGATGGGAAATAGTACTTTTCTAGAATCGGAGAACGATTTTCCGCATCGTTTATGTGAGCGCGTTCGTGTGTTTCTATGATTATTGCGTCCTGGTCCCGTTCTTGTAGGACGTCTTTTACCAGAAGCTGTGTGTTTGTAAAAATCTTGTATCAAGCCCATATGCAGTTAATAGCGCTAGGATTGAGAAGTTCTTTAAGAATGGGTAAAAGATTTTCATTGATGTATTGCGGTTCTGTAATTTTGTATCGATGATATCGTCTAAAAATAATTTTGAATTGATAGGTGGATGTTTCGCCTATCTCTACAAATATGTACTTCTTATAAACATTTATAGGAACTTCGACGCTTGAAATCAGCTTTTCGGAGGAACTCTCCTGGCCATGTAATGTGGGGGTCATGGTATTTACGGCTGTATCGGGAGGCATTGTCGAGAGCGCATCTGCTACTACATTAGCTTTACCCGGTTTGTAGTGTATCTCGTGGTTGTACTCCTCCAGGATAGCCTTCCATCGTTTCATTTTTCCGTTATTGTTTTTGTTGCTGAGAGCATACGTTAACGGCTGATGGTCTGTATAAATGTTTACTCTAGCAAAACCGTAAAGGTAATTTCGCAGTGAATTCAGGGCCCAAATTATCGCCAACATTTCCTTCTAGTTTGTGGAGTAATGTTCTTCTGTTTGATTGAGTTTTCTTGAAATGAACATGATGGGTTTCCCTTCCTGCTCCAGTACTGCACCGATTGCGTAATTCGATGCATCAGTTGTTAAGTCGAAATGTTTTTTAAAGTCTGGGTATTTGAGAATAGTTTCGTTTGATACTAAAGCGTTTCTGATTTTTTCGAATGATTCTATTGCTTCTTTGCCTAAAGTTACTGGTTTTTTTTTTTTTTGGGGGGATAAATTTTTGGACAAGCGTCCCTCCTCCCCAATTAAAAGGGTTGTGAGCGGTTTTGAACTGAATGTGAATTTGAGTAGGTGGACTGGAAGGAGGTATTAGTAATGCTTTCAATAATCGTTTCGAGAACAGCGGGAGGCTGAGCCGTAGTTACCGACTCATGCTGATTCTGCTCCTGCTGACCAGTAGCGTTTGATCTTAAGCTTCGTTGTGTGGTAGACATTTCTTATGTTGTATATATATATTTTTTGTTTTTTTTTTTTTTTTTAATCGATAGAGTATAGGAACTAGCACTTATTCTACGTATTCACTTAGATTAATTATTAGATTATTGTTATTTGATTTAATTATTTTGTAAAGATTTCCTTACTTATTAGTTCTTTTAATAATAAAAGTAATGCACTTCTTATTTTTATGTATTTGATATATTTCAAAGTATTCGTTAATCAGTTGTAAAATTTTCTTTAATTGTTGGTTCGTTTAGTAATTAAAAAATTATTCAATTTCTTATTTTAAAGCTAGTGGGTGACGCTTCCTTTTCCTCTGTTGTTTTACGGCTACTCAGGGGCCCTTTTAAATGTTTCTCACGCACTTGGTTTTGGACCGACGGTCAGTTTTATGTTTTTGCGTGTTTCTTTTCGCACTTCGTTAATCACTGTTTTATTTTTTTACAGCACGAAAGCTACTTGAGGTTGTTGGCGGGACCACTCCGTTAATCACTGTCTTTTTACCGCGCGAAAACTACTTGAGGTTGTTGGAGGGAATGTGTACTGGGAATGGAAAACGAGTATTTTGTTTAACTGGCGAACACTTGTGATACACTTTTTAAAATATAAAAAAACCGCCGGTCCCTGCTCGGGCGCCAATTAAAAAACTTTTAATATAAAGTTTAAAAAAAAAAAAATTATTTTAAATTCAAACCGGCAGCGATTCTGCCTATCAAAATACTGACAAAAATTTTCTTAAAAACTACATCTTAAATACTATTAATTTGCTGACAACAGAGCTTCTTCTTCCCAGACGTTCTCACAGCTACCTACGACTGCTCCGTGCTTCCACAGGTATCTCAGCTTGCTGCATGCGGCTGCTTGATGTACAGGTGGATCATGTTGCTGTATGGCAATGCTTGATGTACGTGATGGAATGTGGTCATCTTATGTGTTCGTGCCAAATCATTTAATGATGATTATGGGAAACAAGTTTGTGGCATAAAGTATTATGTTAACTTGTATAGTCAGTGGGTTATTCGATGTTGGAGGCCCCATTTATTTCCATTGGCTTTCTTCCAAGAGAATAAAGCTATTGTAGCTTTCTTAACTCTTTCTTGAATGTTGAGTTTCCAGTTAATTTCCTGTCAAAAATGAGACCCAGGTACTATTAAAGATGGGTCTTTAGTTGGAATTTTATATTTCCTGGAAAAGATGACAAGATCAGTGTTATGGGGGTAAACTCACAATCCACAGCGATCTGCCCAACGGGTTAATCTGTTAAGATTTAACTGAAGAATTTCTTTGATGGTATTGAGATGTTTCCCTGAAACCTCATGTTTCCAAGTATATTAGCAGTTCATTAACCACTAAGTTCCAAAGAAGGGGAGAAAGGACATCGCCTTGCTTCGTTCCTCTACCAACACGTCTTTTAGCAGAAATCTCACCCAATTTTGATTTGATTATCCTACTATTTAGCATAAGACTGATCAACTCCCCTCTGCTAGTCAGCGAATGCAGAGCCGTTTCCACCGATTTTCCTTTACAGTAGGCATGTTGAGCCGATGACAAAAGTCTTGGATCAATTATGCACCTTGCAGTTAAATGTTTCTACAAGCAAAAATGTCACCTTTTTTTGATAATAGGGACATTATAATAAACTATTATTATTATTTTGTTTTTGACTTTTTAATTATATTTCTTCAATTTAATATATAAACTAAATGGCCATTTACTATGTTCAATTTCATGATAAAAACCTGAGAAAAAATAACGACAAATGCAGAATTCATAAGATTGTAGTGCTAAGAATCTATTTTTACTAATTGTTCTAAAGTGTTGAAGTGTCTAGTCAATTGTGCCTTTCATCGTTTTAATAGTTTCGATTTCGGCTCCTAACATTTTTTTTTTAGCTACCTTCCTTAAAAGGCTCTGGCTCTGGCTGGTGGGATTGAACGTTTTAATGCAAAGGTTAAGGAAGCACTCACCCTTTTTCTGCTACCTTATACCAGGTACGATTTAAGCTTCGGTTATGCACTGGTTTGTAGAAGAGAACGAAAAATGCTTAATTTTAGTTTACATCGACGTGGCCATTCGTCTCCTTCTCCTTTGCTTGAAACGAATCATTTTTAATGTTCCCGTGCACACTCTATTGAGTCCCTTATTATAATAATGCGTTATATAAATTTCATCACAGAAAATAACTTCATCCGAATAAAAAATGTTCGGCATAGCGAACGACATTCTTTTCGCTATAAGCTCATGGGATTTAAATTCATTTAGGGCAGTAGTCCGGTGTGACCGCCGAAATTTAGCCGTTTTTTCGTGAACATTTTTAACAAAAAAATAAAAAGTGATAGTTTTGTAATTTTGACATGTTTTAACTAGTAGTTAAGAGTGTACAAAAAAAACTCTTTTTAATTTAATTCTATACAAACTTGCTTATATTGTTTTACATTAGTTCTATAACTGAATTCGTGCGGTATGCTAAGAGATGGCGTAACTTGTATTATTCTCTTGTTATTATTGCATTCGAACATGCGTTGGAAAGCTACTGTCATTGTACGTCATTTCAGCATATGTCATTCATTTGAAGCGTAAACAACAATAATTTTTTTTCACTCAAATATGTCGAACTTTGTGAATGAAAAATTGTTTTTGCGGGGAGTTCTTCTTCATTACTTTAATATGAAGAAAACTGCTGCCGAAAGTCATCGTATTTTGGTGGAAGTTTATGTTGAACATGCGCTAGCTGAGCGAACGTGCCAAATGTGGTTTGCACGATTTAAAAGTGGTGATTTTGGCTTGGAAGACGATGAACGTCCTGGGCAGCCAAAAAAGTTTGAAGATGAAGAACTGGAAGCATTACTCTATGAAGATTGTTACCAAATACAAGAAGAGCTCGCAGAATCTTTGGGTGTTACTCAAGCAGCCATTTCAAAACGTTTAAAAGCAGCTGGATATATTCAAAAGCAAGGAAATTGGGTTCCACATGAACTCAAGCCGAGAGACGTCGAAAGGCGGTTTTGCATGTCCGAAATGCTGCTGGAACGCCACAAAAGGAAGTCATTTTAGCATCGGATTGTTACTGGTGATGAAAAATGGATCCATTACGACAACAACAAGCTCAAAAAATCATGGGTGTGTCAGATGGGTGTACTGTATTATGAGCTGCTAAAACCGGGTGAAACTATCAATGGACAACGCTACCGAACACAATTAATCCGTTTGAAGAGAGCAGTAGCCGACAAACGCTCGGAATATGCGACCAGACACGAGGCAATAATTTTCATCATGACAACGCTCGGCCCCACGTTGCTATACTAGTTAAGAACTATTTGGAAAACAGTGGATGGGAAGTCTTACCCCACCCGCTTTATAGCCCAGACCTTGCCCCTTCTGACTACCATTTGTTCCGGTCGATGCAGAAATCCTTACAGAAATACGGTTCACATCAGAGCAGAATATCAAAAATTGGCTTGATTCATTCTTGGCTGCCAAGCCGGCGCAGTTCTTTTGGGATGGGATCCACAAATTGACAGAAAGATGGGAAAAGTCATAGCTTCAGATGGGCAATACCTTGAATAATACTATTGTTCATGTTTTTCTTAAATAAACGTTCAAATTTTGAGAAAAAAACCGCACGAATTAAATTACATACCCCATATCAAAGTGGAGTCCTGGAAAAAAAGGTGAACTGTTTTGGGGAAACACACAGCCTTCCGTAGTCATTTAAAATAAAAAGATCAAAAAGATTATTATTCTAATGAACTAACCAATAATAGGCATATTAAAAAAATGGCAGGATTGTGAAAAAAAGGTTCTCAAAATCTTGATAAATTGTTTAAAAAAATGAATTTATTTTTAAAAAAATTGAATCTTTTAAAGATTACGTATTTAGCTACTTATATCTAAAATAAGAGATAAAATTTTCAGCCAAATCGGTTGAATAGTTTTGAATCAGTGCTTCCCCGAAATTTTAAAAATATGTTTTCGAGAAAAACACGTTTAAAGTTTTGACAATACTTACATTAATCAGCTATGCCTGGTGCATAGAGCAACCGTTCCGTTTCCTCAAATTTACAATTTTCAGCGGTTTTGAAAGCCCTGCGTAAGGTTCTCACTTCCTTACAGTTGACTTATAAAATTCGTTCATTGCCAACAGTGTCAGCGTAGGCAGTTTGTCCTGCATACCATATTGTGACGCCCATAACATTCACAACATTGAGTACAGGTAGAATGCTCTCATTAAAAATGCAGACAGCCGTATAGGTGCATTTTCCATAACGTTTTTCCTATACATAGTAAATGAAACTTTCGGTATTATTTAGGGTGTTCCCCCGCCCCACATCTGAAGACAACAAGTCTTCAGATGCTAAAGTCTTGTACACTGGTCTTATAAGATTTATAACTTGCTAGGTGTTCATAGGTGCTCTTTTGATTTTCCGCTTTCAATTATTGATATTTGCACTAAGAATATGGGCAGTAAAAGTGCTGAGGGTTTCCGACTGTCGATACTGGCGCTCTCTTCTTTTGGCTATAACTTTGAAAATATTAAAAATTTTCTTAAAATCGATAAATAATATGCATAGTTCTTTCGAGTAGATATAACAAATAAACCTCCGATAAAACAACATTCAATGTCGAAAAGTTTAATCGATTAACGCTGACCTAGACACTCTCCTGCTTGAGCATTTAAATTGAAACAAAGGTCTTACTTGCTGTGCAAATCAGTTATTGCTTTCGGGCTTTACAGTGAACTAAGTAAAAATGTTATTTTTTCTTCATGCACACCTGCACGTGAAATGGTTCTGTGCGAAAATTACTTCGTTAAGTAATGCGTTGAAATTCTCCATCCTTCCCTATTTCGAATTTCTTCGTAGTTTCTAAAGAATTCCTGCCATGTGGCAAAACATTTTGCTCGTAATAAATTTAAATAAGAGGTGTCGATGTCGACATTTCGTTGCTTTTGGCATGCTTTATCCATGCCTTTATATTTTTTCTGATTCAATACCTGTACCCAAGATTGATCCAGGATTCTTGTTTTTTTTATGACAGATGCTATTGGCATATATGTTCATATAAACATATAAACTTTGATGTCAAATATAAATCCTAGTGCTCTCAAATAGATATTTCTATTCGCTCTGGCAAAATCATAGTCGTCTCTTTAATACTTTTCCTTTTCGCATAAGCATATTATGCTACTTACGTAGTCAAAGTTCTTCTTATAAGCTTCAATCACTTGGACAAAAATATAAGAACGGTAAGTCTTTGCAACGTGACATTTCTAGAATGTGTCTTTGGGAAACGAAATAAACCGACGCAGAATACCAAATATTTTCCCAAATTAGATGTGCTGCATCTAACAAGTACAAAAGATCGTAAAAGTAGACATGTATGATATTTATATATGTTCTCGGGCATAAATTCCTGCTTTTGGATTCCAATATTAGTCACATAAGCGATTCGAAAACCGGGTGGCCGTGGCTCAAGTGGTAATGGGCTGTCTCCCAAATTGGAAGGTTCGGTGTTCGAATCACAACCGAAAGTCATGGATTTTTTCAGTTAACGAAAATCAAGGTTATGAGTAGTTGACTAGAAATTAACAACAAGCCAAATTTACACTAAGAATTTAGTCTCCCCATTAAATGTTGGATGCCACCCATGGATTGAAACTTTACACTGAGCCCAGACATCTTTCTTTCTCTCTCAAAAACCTTAAAACATGCTGAGATATTATAAATGTATTCATACTCACTTGAGTGTTAAATTCTTTTTAAAAAAAAATCAATAGATCGTAAATTAAAGAATTAATTTATAAATTGAATAAAATAAATTTTCTCTGTATTTATGTACCTGCAAAAAATAAAACTTCGGTACAGGTGATTATGAGGTCAGGTAAATACAGCGGATGAGACAGCACTTCATAAACTAAATCTCAGGGCTTACAGACCATGAGGTCAACCTATATTAATTTGTCTTGCATGTATTATATAAATTTCTCTGCAGTGGGAACCCATTATAATGGTTTCTCGCGTTTGGAAGAAAGAACGTTTAAGTGCAGCGATACCTCACAAGTCTAGCTTATTGTCACCATGACCTTCGATGGTTGAAGGGAAGTTATTTGCACATGCTTTTTTGATGGCTTTATTTTGAGCCCCTGTCTAGGCCTCAAACGAATACATATCTTATTTTTTTAAATTTTCATCAGAATCTCAACCCCAGAGACTGTCATTTTTTAGGGCTTCCGCCTGTCTGAGTAAAGTGGCCGTAGCTTGAGTGGTAGTGTATTGGCTTCCCAATCGGACCGCTCGGGGTTCAATACCAGCCGAAAGACTTTTTTCATGCAACTAAAATCTCGTGAGATTAATGGTGTATTAATGCTTAAATACAACATCAAATCAATTAACACTAATAATTAAGACTCCTCAATAACTGTTGGATGCCACGCATTAAGCAAAATAACCACTGAATCCAAACATCTTTCTCTCTCCGTGCTCCGGCACTTAAAGAGTAGTACATCCTCTTGAATGTTAAAAAGCAGCTTCCATCTACTTAATGGCCATTTTCCTTGTTTGTGAGTACTTTGTGAAACTTATCACATCACGGGCGACATTTCTGATTACAACATCGGCACGCTGCACTTGATGCTAATGATGCGGAATTTCGGGAGAAGGTGAGGAAAGTCTAACAAAAGCTCCAGATGGCTTCGTAGTGGTCGCAATCAGTATTGTCAATATCTGCACCTCAGATTGTTTGGAGGTCTGTTGTGTCTTTTGGTTACCGCAATGTAATTAATATGGTTTACCGAAAATTGTTCGGAAAGCTATGCCGATGTTCCCTCTACTTACAAGCCCAAAAAGCCATTTTTAGTTTAAGATGTGATTTGAATTAAGCAAATAATATTGCAATTGTAATCAAGATGTTTGTTAGCAATAAAAAAATATTAAATTTGTAAACACGGCACAACAATTAACTTTTCTTTGGAATTTTTCAGAAAATCTAATCGTTAAATCCGCATGATGCATGAAACCATTTATAAACGTCGAATCCGCGTATATGAAGTACAAACTAAAGGTCCCAGTTGTGAACTAGCTCGTCTACAATCAGATGAAGAGCCTCGAGATATAGAAAACAAAGCATAGTTAAACAACATAGAACGTGTAGATGGCTCCCCAATGTGCACTTATTGTGGAAAAACATTTGAACGAGGAGCTGTGCTCAATAGTCACTTAAATAATTACCAAACGAAGAACAAGATAACACATCTAGTGTTAAGTAAATAAAGACTCACCAGTACCATCAAATAAGCTTACTGTTAAGTTGGTAGATAGTTCGAAATTAAATTCCAATTCTAGCTCAATAGATACATTCGATATCGAACAGTAATATGACATTAGTGGCGACAGCAAGGACTCTATAAATTTGCAAGTCATCAAAGAATGGCTTGGCAGAAAGCGCCGTAAGCCTCCGAAAATTTTGGTTCACAATGATGATGCCGATTCTAGCAAAAAATGTTTGTGTTTTGGCAAAAACACCGATGAACTTTCCCTAAAAACAGGGTGTCTAGACAATCTGACAAAAGCCGAAAATGATGAATTGAATGAGAATCAACATATCACAAAATGAGAGAGCAAACCTGAAATGTTTGCGCCAATTAAAACCGAACCCAAACACCTTCGAAGCTTTTGCTAATTTTGTCATAAGCGTTTCGATCGTGTGAGCAACTTAAGGTGTCATATTTCCATGTTTCATTCAATTTTGTTGTAAACTGTGATTATCGAGCGTTTAGAAGGTATGATGTCATTAATCACTTAGGAACATCAAATTCCATTTCTGGAGAAAGGGAAACCAAACTGGAATACTAGAATATATAAAGAGAAATAAGGATTGTAAAGAGGGTGCTATTGTACTCATAACTGACACTGAAAACATCCCTTAAGAAACTAAGCCAGAGGAAAAAAAAGGCAGCAGCAGTCTAGACCACCAAAAACTGTAGGAACGCTAGCAGCATGATCTACTGAAACATCAAATATTTTACACCAACAGAAAATTACAAAATCCTTATCTCAGCTAGTGAAATTAGATTTGGTTTACACGATCTTTCTAATTAAGAAAGATATGCTTTTTGCCAAGCATGAATCTACGAAAATTCTTAAGCGTCGTTATACAATTTCAGCAATGAACGACGACAGTAGTCATGGAAATCAAATAATAACAATCTTATCCAAAGATGCTGCTCAAAGAACCGCCCAGTTACTATCAGTATTTCGTAGTGTTGATAGTGCTTCAGTTATTGAAACATCTGACCTTGAAGAAGCACAGTACAAAGCATCACTATCTGAGGACAGTTTTATAGATAATTTCGCTAAAAAGCGGAAAATTAATTTTAAACTCAAACCTAAATTATCGCTTCCAGAAAGTCCATTGAATTCGTTACTTATGAAGGAAGACATAAACTTTAATGGAAACAAATGTGGCCAAAAAAAAAGCAGCTTTCTAAGTTTTTGACACAACGACAGTGTGTCCACAGAAAAAGAATTTCAAGAGTTTGCAGCAAAAAAAAACTTGTGAAACCTGCAAGAAAAGTGCAAGTGGTGACTTTTTTGATACTGTACCTTCAGTTCCAAATTTTTCATCATCACCTCCTATACCCAACAAACGTATCGCATTATTCCAGAGTTTGAATGAGAAGAGTCTTCTGCGCTCAGCTTAAGAAAAATTACGAGTTTAATACAAAAACTCCCACTCCACCGGCAGAAACGTCCTAAAAGAAATTGTAATTAGGAATATGGTAATCTTAACTCTCACAAGAAAAAATTCAAATCTCAGATTCAGATATTATGTCTGGCAGTTTAAAAGGAGCTTCAAGATCCACAATCAGTATACCAAATTTTTGGCATAAAGTACGTATATTTTGATGCAAAACAGAAAATTATTTGCCATCTTTTTCACATCTAAAAAAGCTATCAACTTTTCATTGTTCTAATAGTGGGGCTATCGCATACAAGATCAAAGCTGTCGTTCATATTATTGCTCTTGGAGAGCAGCTAGACCATCAAAAGACTTTATAACAACAGCCTCATGAATTCAATCGCTGTTTTTAATTTTTTAGCTGTCATAAATAAAGCTTTAGAGTACATAGTTAACCTGTCATACCTAAGAATATTTGTGTCAGTACTCGTATCATCAATAAATAACGATGAGTTCAGCTTCCTCATTACATTTGTTTTGCTCTCCATCACTTACCACGATTATTAGGGGTATATGTAGGTTTTCTTCGAGTGTTTTGCCTTACTTATGTGCTTAACATAACATTTCTGTATGACCCCAGTAGTTATGGAAATATTTAAGGTTTTGTCGAAGATCTCAATCTCAATCTCTCCCTAGCGATAATACTATTTAAATCAGGCACACCAATGATTTCAACAGCATTCTCCAGTTGCTTCTGCTCTTCCAGTTTATTCTGCTCTCCAAATTGGCCACCTCCATGCCGAATTTATCCTATGAATTTGAGTGCTCTTTGGAGTTTTGACAGGGAAAGTACTTCTGATGATAAGCGTGTGTCAAAACAAACCCAAAACTCCCAAACGAAATCGGTCACCTAATTTTGAAGACCACCGGCCTTCTAACATAAAGGTAATTAAAATGGGTTCTAAAGAAAACAATTCTAAAACAAACCATTTCGCGCCGTTGCAGGGTCTACCAGATTCGGACAACGAAGACACAGTCTTATCAGTTTTATCTCCATCTGCCTTGAATAAAAAAGCAGAAATACCCTCGGTGTGCGTTTTGCAAAAAACCCTCCACGAAATCCATGGTCTCCTTCGCGAAAAAAAAATTGACAATTATTGACAATTCCATCAAAAAATGTGAAATGTACTTAAAATAAAAAACATGCAGTTCTTCACTAGTGACCTACCAACGTCAAGGTCATTTAAAGTTATTTTGTATGGACAAGATGAGTTACCTTTAGAAGAACTTAAAGCTGAACTATTGTCAATCGGGTTGAAATGTCAAAACATTAAGCTTATTATCGATGTATTTTATTCAGTTTTTCTCGAAAGCGTATCTTTTCGACTCGGAGAGCTTAAGAAAACTTCAGATCGGTCCTTAAGACTCAGATTAAGTGGGATTTCTCAAGAAGAAAATTAAATCGTGTTACGCAGTGTTTTAACAGCCAAATGTATGGACACGGCGAGAAAAACTGCCACATCAAGATTCATTGCGCTATTTGCTCCGAGTGCCACATAACTGAACTACGAGGGCGATCCCAGATGTACCCGACCCATAAAAAAGTTTTGGAAAAAAAATTTATTTATTTTTCAACATAATCGCCTTTCAGCTATATACACTTTTTTTTAGCGTTGTTGTTCAAAAGTCCTTTTTTATAATAAAAACTATCTTGCTTTTCAAAATAACTATTAACTGCCGACATCAGTCTGGTAAAAGTACTGGCATGGTCATCTTGGACATAGAAAAAGCATTCGATACTGTTTGACATGATGGTTTGATTCCTAAGCTAGTAAATTTTAACTTTCCATTACATTTAATTAAAATCATTCAGTCACTTCTATCCTCCCGAAGTTTCAAGGTATCCATCAACCAGAGCCTCTCAAACAATGAACTGATGCTTGCTGGAGTTCCTCAGGGATCTGTTCTTGGACCAGTGCTCTTCAACATATGTTATATACGTCGAATTTCAACAACTTGAACAATTGTGATATTGCCCTATTTGCTGACGATACGTGTATTTATTCCTCAGATGCAATCGGTTTCAATGTTGAAACTAATCTGCAAGCAGGCTTAAATGCTGTCGAAGCGTATTGTAGTAAATGGAAAATTAAAATTAATCCTACAAAGACTCAAGCTTGTTTACTTCCAAGTAACAATCTTCAAATCAACGGTCTATAAGTCGAGTGGAATTCGAATGTAAAGTATCTTGCCATTCACTTAGATAAACGCTTAACATTCAATCTTCACATTCAGGAAGTCAGTAAGAAAATTAATGTTACTATAAGGATCCTTTACCCATTCATATGCAGAAATTTAAAATTGAATGATAACAATAAATTATTAATTTTTAAAGCTATTTTGCAAGCAATTATATTCTACGGCTCTCCTGTTTGGGAAATGTGTGCAATAAGTCATATGCGCAAGCTCCGAATAGCAATAGATAATTTGTATCTAAAAAACTGTAAATTTGTGCCACAATAAATATCTATATAAGTCTAAACTCCCATGAATTTTTTTCAAACTGAGAATTTTTTGATAAAGCACATACATTGGACTTCCTTGGTCTAAACATATTATATCGAAGACTTTTAAGGCACTGTCAACTCTCTTGCAGTAGAAAGTATCTTTTTGTTAGTCATGGGGGTTGCTACAAGGATCAGTTGTTTGGTCGAATAATTTTAATTCTAATATTGATGGCGGCAAAAACCCCCATTTATTCGGCTTATTAAAAGCTATAAAACTACAAACTATATCTAGGAACTATCATTAGGACTTTAAGCTAGGGATGGTGAAGGAGATCGAATTTGAGTGAGAGAGAGAGAAAGAGTGAAAGAGTTGGTTCGTTAGAGAAATATGGATGTTGGATTGGAAGATAAAAAAGACCGGGGCAACGTAGATTTCGAGGGTAAGCTTAAAAGAAAATGGAGTTGTGAACAGAAGTGCAATCAAGGGAGCTTGAAAGGAGTCGGTGAAGAAAACCACGCTGGATGCTCCCAATTCGGGATACATGAACTCGTTGAAAGGGAGACCACTCTTGGCTTTTTGATGCACCTGGTGGAGAAACTATTTAGATATATTTGAGGGAGACTGAAGTTATGTTGTAAAGAAATGGGCTTAAAAAATTTTAAAAAAATCACTTTTGCATAGAGAGAAAGTGTTGAGTATTGAATGTCCCTTTCAAGATCGTTAATGGTTAAGATGAAGAGAAGTGGACCTAGGTGACTACCTTGAGGAACACCTGAAGTGGTCAAGAAAGTGACCAATAGGAAAAACCTGTAACGAATACTATAAAATGATTATCCAGGTAAGAAGATGTTCATTTTAGAAAACAGATTCAAAACCTATGATTATCAATTTAAATAGGATTAGTTTATGAGATATCTTATCAAAAGCCTAACCGAAATCAGTTATTGTAACGTTAGATTTCTTACCACTATTACCACTTTCTAAGGCTGAGAGAACAGAGGACACAAATTCCACGAAGATAGTGACAGTTGATCTACCTTTCAGAAAGTCCTGTTTATGAGGGGAAATAATAGAATTTCACTGGAAGTTTAAAACTTCGTATAAAATGCTTTGGGTATGTGTGAAAGTTTATCTATGGGGCGGTAATTAGGGACTTTGCTTTTTAATCCCTTTTACTGTATCGGTGTTATGATAGAAAACTTCCATATCTGTGGAAATTCACCCTGAGATAGCGATAAACCAAAGAGATTTGAAAAGGGGTGGGAAAGTGTTGAGGATCACTTTTTAAAAGATACGGATGGAAGGTCATCTGTGCCGGGTATGTATCCATCATTAATAAGCTGGTTAAGAAAGGTTTTAAAATTGCGAGTTCTGCTCATACTAAGGTAATTGCAATCGCGTGCACTGCATATTTTGACTCGGATTTGGAAGAAAATTAAAGGATAACGTCAATTTATGTCAAAGATAGATTAATTACTATCAGCCCTATCTGCGCGTAGATCAACGAAGGAGAAATATGACGCTACTAAGAAAGGCTTGTAAGAACTCTTAGAATAAGAAAAGTGAATGAAATATTTTCATAATAAAAAACAATGCCAAATTGATCAGATGATAACCACATAATTGTAATGAAGGCAATGGAGCGATATGCAGCTGAAGATTGCGGATTTATTTTCACTGCTTAATTAGCCGATTTCCTATCGTCGTTTTCCATTTTTTTTAAAATTTCACTTAAGTGGTTGTGTGATTAAACAAAGTTTGCATTTCTGGGGCATTCTAGGTGCGGAATTTGCAGTGAAACAGTGATTGGCCCTTGATTGATACGCTGACAGTACCAACGTAACCGTAACTGGTGAGCGCTACAAGCATGACAGTAACTAGGTCTCGAGTATTGTTGGTTCCATCAGGACGGAGCAACCACTCATATAGCTCGCAGAACGATGGAGGTTTAGAATCAGAAATTTCCAGTCTTACCGATTCCTTTGGAGCTTTTTGAAATATTGTACTTACCAAAAAAAACCACAAGCTTTGCAAGTCTTGAAAGACAACATTGAAGAAGAAGGAGCTAGATGTTTTGCACTCAGGCGGTGGTCATTTAACCGATAACATTTTTTTCATTTCTAACGAAATGACAGGCAATTGATATTATCACATTACTTTTGCCCAACCTCGTAACGGGTGACCATATGGTATACCACCTTGATCAAAAAGTCCCCAGAAAATTAAAAATACAAGTTAATTCACCTAAATCTATATTATTCCCTTCAAAGTAATCCCCATCGATACAACACACTTATGCCAGCGCTTGATCCAATCCTCGAAACATTTTTTTTATATTTTTTATATTTCGATATGTCCATCAGTGCCTCCTGCGATTTTTCCAATACTTTCTCTCGGCTGCTAAAACGCGTACCCTGTTGTGGTTTTTAACTCGATTTAACAGAAAGAAGTCACAGGGAGCCAAATCAGGTGAATTCGTTGGCTGTTGGGTGGTATTTGTTGCATTATTCGTCAAAAAATTACGAATAATGATGGCACTGTGCGACGGTATAATACTCTTTGTTTACTGTCTGACCCTCTGGCAAAAATTCATGATGCACTAAGCCGTTGAAATCCATAAAAACCGTGAGCATTGCCTTCTTTTTTGATTGATAAAGACGTGGTTTTTTTGGTCTCGGCTCATTTGGTGAACGCCATTCACTTGCCTGATGTCTGGATTGCATGTCGTACTCATAAACCCACGTCTCGTCTCCAGTAATAATCCTTTTGATGAATGTGGGATCGGATCCAGCCACGCAAATCATCTCTTTTAGAACGTCAACACAGTCTCCGTTTTGCATGTAATTGAGATCTTTTGGCACCAACTTTGCTGCTACACGACGGAAACCCAAATCATTAACCAAAACGTCTTGGACGGATCCATAGGCAATGTTCAAGTCCTCCGCTATCTCTCTGATGGTTAATTTGCTGTTATTGACAAACATTTCGTTTACTTCATTAATGTTTTCGTCGGTTTTCGATGTCGATGGTGGCAGTTCATCATCTTCGATTGACTCACGACCACTTTTGAACCGGTTAATTGGTTAACTGGTTAATGACCGTTTTCTTTAGAGAATCGTTGCCGAAACATTTTTCTAAAATTTCCGACGTTCGCGCACTATAAAATCCGTTTTTTACGCAAAATTTAGTACAAGTTCGTTGTTGCAAATTTAAATCCATTTCTAAAAATGTAAAAAAATCGCCAACACACACAAAGTTAGATGTACTCTTGACTACGTAACTTTTCTAAGTGTCAAGCTATGATGCTAAGATTTAGAATTTCAATAACAGATGTACCAACTAAACAAAGAAAAAACAGAACTCAAATCGGAACAACGGCATCGCCACACCGTGCTCCTACCGGGATCAAGGTGGTATGTAGCAATGATAGTTTTTCCAAGTGTTATATTTCAACAGCTGTCAAAATTACCAAAAAGTCGAGCTGTCAAAACATTAAATAAGGACGAAGGAAAATTAGAAAGGATGGAAAGGAAGGTAACGATGAACTTTGGTTTTAAATGTTTGAATATTATAATGATTAAGAAATAAAGAGCTAGTCGGTGCATTTCACAAGCGAGTTGTGCGGCTTAGCAACGAATCACGACATTTTACATTAGAGTACGTCCGAAAGTGGGCTTGAGGGTATACCGATGAGCATGATTTTTATCGCACGGTTTTTGAATCCTATCTAAAAGATGCAAAAATGTTTTAAGCGCACCCTACCAGGAGTGGGGATTGCACTCCAATTTTGGGCGGAAAAATGCCTTATATGTATATTGAGGCTAGATCAGAGGAGGTAAAATATATTTTACATCGCTTGAGGAGTCCTAAATATTTTGTAGCATTTTTGGCGACATCGTATATGTGATCATTCCAACATAGGTTTTCATTGACGCATATACCGAGAGTGGAATATATGGGTAATGGCTGGGTATATAAATTTCGCTTAAAATACAGCAAACAGGATTGAGTTTTGGAAGGATCAAATTCCACTCTATGGTATTGATAGATCCTCAATTAGTTATGCTGTTAATATCTGAGTTAAGTTAGCCTAATATAACATTTGGTATGCTGCCGTTTCCGTTCTACAGTTGGGAGCAGAAACGTGAGTCTCTTTCGCCAGTTTGATTTATGTAGGCGGAGACAAAGCACAATATGGGAGTGTTGAACTGGCCGCAAAGTGTGTGTGTTTTTGTCCAAAGAGTTGACATCTGGAACGTCATTGGAAATGATCGTTGGGATTGAGGATGAGGCAGAATTTCTAATGTTTTTGACGAACGACCAAAAATTGTTACTATCTCTGGGACATTGTAGTATTTTTTGCCTCAGCTTTGGTGTATTGGACTTTCACACGTTTATTAAAGATTTCGCAGTCGTTCTTGTCTCGAGTTGGTCTTAAAAGAACGAAAAAATATTTCTTTAACCCTGACAGACTCATTACAGCTCAAATCATACCAAGCCTTTTCTTTTGGCTTGATACTATTCATCCAATAAGGGATAACGAATCGCATTCCAAAGAGAATAGTGTTTGGGGTCATATCAGCAGCAGCATCCACGTCGTAATCGAGGAAACATAAAGACCAGTTCTCCAATTGATTTTATCATAGTGCCATACGGTTCTTTTAGGAAACTTTTTTCTAAGTGTGTAGTGAAGGAATTAACTAATAAAACACAAAAACACAAAACACTTATCAGGGTGAGAAGTTAAAAACAAGTCCAGGGTGATGACAGTATGACTATCAAGCTGGAGCAAGCTGTTTTTCACAGCGAAGGTCTCAACACACCGTCCTTCGGGTGTTGTCCGTCGAGAATGTCAGTCACTCAGTATTAAAGAAAACCCAGAAACGTCGATTCGGCGCTAATCAACTGAATTGGGTATCGCTAGAGAGAGAACCCATCTAAATTGAACCCAAGCGACCATAGGCCACAAAGTTCGCTAATTGGGCGCTAGAAATGTTGGCCGGAGATCCGAATTTTGGCAAATAAGTCATCATCTCGGACCAGGCCCGTTTTTGATTAAGCGGCTATGTTAACAAGCAAAATTGCCGCTGTTTCACCGAGCACAACCCATAAGTGTTCGGCCAAGCATCAATGCATCCACAAAGAGTGACTATTTGATTCGGTTTATGGCATAGCGGCATCCGACCTTATTTCTTTCGAAATGAAGAAGTATACACCGTTCTGGTCAGTAGACTCAGGTATAGAGCGATGTTAACTGAGCTCGACAACATTGATATAATCGAGCTTTGATTCCAGCAAGATGGCGCTACATGCCATACCAGCGAAGAAGAAATTTGACGACTGGGTCATCTCACGGCTATCAAAAAGTGGACCGACCGGTTGAAGCACTCACAACGAAGTCAAGGCGGCCATTCAATCTGTTGAAGATGGCGGAGCTTCTGGCTTTCCTATGTTCCTCTTCTAGTGTTTTGGTTATGGTGTATAGGCTGATCATCTAAACATCGCGTACAATTCTTGGACTTTAAAAGATGGGTTCGTAGGTCTAAAAATGTTAAGTTATAGTAGTAATGCAATAGATTTGAAATCGTATCCATATGCATTTTAGTCGCATTTCCCCATGCTAGTATCCCATATCTAATGCGTGATTTTGCTTTTGTACTTCGAAACTTGCATACTTTTTACATTTATTTCTATTTATATGCTTACTTCATACGAAATTGTCATCGAAGGTAACTCATAGATACCTTATTTTGTTCAATACTTCTGTTGTTTTGTTGTTAGACGAGCATGAACAGAGGGCGTTTCGGTGATGTATACTGAAAACTTCCATTGGCTTAGATGGGCTTTGTATGTGTATTACCTTGGTTCTTGAAGCATTTATAATAAACTCTTGGTTATGGCATCATGGGAGGCCGGGGATCAAGTGGTAGAGTATTGTCTTCCAATTCCGAAGATACGATATTTTATCCCAACTTCGCCCGAAAAGCGCTGTTTTTTTCAGACAACTATAATCATGTAAGATGAGTGATTGTCTAGAATACTACAAGTCCAAATACACTAATAATTTAGTCTCTTAATAACTTAACTTCCGTGCTTTGGTATCATAAGTGAGTCTTAAGTTCTATAAAAATAAATTTTTGACATCGAATCATTTGAATAAATGCAAAAATTCATTTGTATACAAAACAAACAGAGTCGTACCTTATTTGCTTGCAACCATGAGGGACACCAAACGCACACAAACGAACATTGAATAAAATTGTTCAGTTTAGAGCGTTCGGTAAGAGCCAGTAAGCTACAATATGTAATAGGTTTAAGAATTTTTGTCTAAGATTTAAATAATAATGAAAGAAACAATAAAGTTAATTTAAAAGTAGATTACGAGAACAATATAATGTTTATGTTATTGTATATATCAAATCTGATTGCAACTAATTTTTTTCAAAAGTGATTTGTTTTGCATAAATTCTTAAAAACGCCTAATTTTGAAATCGTATAGTGGCAGGCGGAAGTCATTCTGACGGAGCAATACGTTTACTGAACATAAAGCGATCATGCAAAAATATATTTGTATAACCCAAGCGTGGAATCCAGCAAATCAATGTCGCCCATATATTTTATAGGTTTATATCGACATCTTGAGGAGCAGGAATATCTCAGAACTGTTTTTCTTTTCGCTGTTTGGTGATGATTGGCTTCCTTCGAACATACTGTGACATCATGTTTGAAAGCTTGTTATCAAATAAGGATACCAGTCCAAATTTCACTCCATCAAGTGTAGTCACTTGTTCAATCATCCTTTCAAAATTTTGTTGTTGAGATCTGTTGGCATTTTAGAATTGGAGACTCGGCTTAGTCTGACAGTGCCCAAAGAAAGCCACTTTTACACGGGTAAGCCTGGAATTTGGGACTGCGATACCAATTATCGGGAAAAATTGGTTATTGATATGTTTAACTACTGTAGATGTAAGGCTGCGACCACGCAGTCAGCTATTAACCGTTTAACGACGCAAACAAATTACCATAAAACATGGAATCGTATGGCGGTGGCGATTTGCGATTTTTTAAACGACAGAGCGACGTCGCTCTGCAATTAAATCTGTTTTAATTTTTAAGTCCATCGCTGAACGGCGAAGTATATCAATAGCAGGATAGCCACAAATATTACAAAAATAAAAATGTCACCGAAAAGCTGTGGAATGAAGTTGGACACATTTGTAATTGTAATTGTTAAGGTAAGCCACTGCGTGGCCGTAGCCTAAGCCCCGTCACTAAGTCTTCAGAGTGTTCTAAATCAGGTGTTCTCCAGCAGAAATTTTAAGGTCGTAACTGAATCCAAAAACTCCACTTAACACATGGGCTGAAAAGTCAGTGCCGTTTTATAGTAAAACACAAATTTTTTGCAAAATTCAACTTTATTTATCAATATAGTTACCTTCAAGGGCGATACACTGATTGAAATGATTTTTCAATCTTTCGATACCAGTTTTGTAGTACGATTTCGGTTTAGCCTCAAAATAAGCCTGTGTTTCGGCGATTACTTCTTCATCGGTCTTAAATCTCTTTCCGGCGAGCATTTTTTTGAGGTCTGCGAACAGGAAATAGTCGCTGGGGGCCAAATCTGGAGAATACGGTGGGTGGTAAAGCAATTCGTAGCCGAATTCATTCAATTTTGCCATCGTTTTCATCGACTTGTGACACGGTGTATTGTCTTGATGAAACAGCAGTTTCTTTTTCGTCAAATTCGGCCGTTTTTCTGCGATTTCGTCTTTCAAATGCTCCAACATATGTCTCTTTTGGAGATAGTCGATGAAAATTACTCCATGTGTATCCCAAAATACGGATGCCATAAGCTTGCCAGCCGACTGTTGAGTTGTTGGTCGTTTTGGACGAGGTTCGTGGCCTGCTCGGCACTCAACTGACTGCCGACTTGACTCTGGTGTGAAGAGATGGAACCACTTTTCATCCATTGTCACATACCAATGCAAAAATTCGGCTTTATTGCAGTTGAACAGCTTTAAACACTCCTCTGAATCATCAACTCGGCAACCACTTTGAACAGAGCTTTCGCATGTCCAAATATTAGTATATGATATATCCAACACGCTCTTTTGTTATCTTCAGAGCCTCAGCTATCTCAATCAACTTCACTTTACGGTCATTCGTAATCACTTTGTGGACTTTTTTGATGTTTTCATCTGAGGCTGAAAGAAGCTGTCTCTTTTGGACGTCCACTGCGTGCATCATCTTCGGTGCTTGTATGACCACTTTTAAATTTTTCAATCCACTTGCGAATGGTTCGTTCGGCTTATGCAGAGTCCGTGTAACACTTATCAAGCCATTTCTTTGCATCGGCTGAATTTTTTCCCATCAAAAAGCAATGATAAATCAACACACGAAATTGCTTTGAATCCATTTTTTTTACAATAACAAAAGTTGCTTCACTCACAAAGCTATATCTCGAGAACTAATAATCCGACAGCTGTCAAATTTATACACGTATCTTTTGAAAGTTGGTACTAACTGAAAATGGTATGGATTTAATTCAAGTGGTGTCCTCTTTTAGAAACAGAATTTTCAGCCCACGTATTATATCATTTTGTCCTTGGCTGGATTATACTATTTCAATTGTGATGGCACTTAATGTGTATTATTTGTTCACCCACCGTAAGAAGTTCTATAGGGTTTTCCAATAGGGACTTGACAACTTTGAATTTAATTTATGAACGCACTCTTCACTAATCATCAAACTGTCACTGTCAATTTATTCGGTAAGCTCAACATTTTCATCATAGTAAAGTACACTAACGAGCAACGTCTGCAAATTATAAAAATTTTCTACAGGTATTCGGAGTCGGTGACTGCAACTTTAAGAGCGTTAACTCCAATTTCCGGCCGAAATTATCGGCAATAACAAGTTTATTGCAAAAAATTGAGTCTACATATTCGTTGTGTAATGTTGCCGTGTCAGTTAGACAACGCCAGACCACATTATGGCGTATTTTGCGTAAGGATCTTAGTTTACACCCAAACAAGATCAAGCTGACTCAAGAATTGAAGCCGATGGAATATTTGAAACGAAGTACGTTCTCCGATTGGGTTCTGGAGAAGATGCGCCAAGATGATGAATTTCATCGCAAAATCATCTTCAGTGACGAAGCTTATTTTTGGCTCAATGGGCTCGTCAATCAGCAAAATATGCTTTATTGGTCGGGTGAAAACCCACATGTGCTTCATGAATCACCACTTCATCCACAAAAAGTAACTGTTTGGTGCGGTTTTCATTCCGGCTTCGTTATTGGGCCCGCGGTGGCCATATAAACGAAGTCGAGTTCCATTCATAAATGTTTTTATTGTACAATACTTCAAGCCAATAATAAGGTTTTTGAAATATCTCAAATGGTTTGCCTTTTATTTAAAAAAAAAGTTGTCAAGTCGTAATTAGAAAACCCTATACTTTTGGAACACGTATTGTATGATAGAATCCGTTTGCTTATTTTGGTCTTATTTTAAAAAGTTTGTCGCATCCATCTGTCCCAAATGGCTTCAAATTGGTGTTATCGTTGAAGCGTACGAACCTTTTTATTGTTTCACACCTGCTGCATGTCATCATGTAAAAGAGATTTTCCTGACCAATGGATTTGTTCCAATTATGTCGTTAGGATGGCAATTGAACACAAAATATGTAAATCACCATGCCAACGAACTGCCCCATTTCAATTGTTACTATGTTTTCTGGCTTAGTTATGTTATTTTGAAGAGCGTTTAAGTTTTATTGATCGACGACAAATTGATGGCGTGCACCCATCTACTGAACTGTCTTATAAAGTAAATAATAAATAACTTCAAGTAAAACAAAAGAAATAAAAAAATACTTGTTGATGTCCATTTGAGTTTCGGCCTGATGTGTTTTATATCAGTAGTTGAATTATTTTCCCGAACCTAAATATTGTTAACAGCAAATACGAGTAAATGAGTAGTTCAATTATTAAGTTTTTTTTTTTTTAACCAGAGAAACAGTGTCACCGTTTCGAGTGTGTGCATTTGTGTTTGACGTATGTACTTGCATATGTAGGCAGTCAACGAACTAATGAAGCAAGATTGATTTGCTAATGCATCCAAGTGTGTTGAATTGCAGCAAAGGAAAAATGGCATGACTGTAAGAGAATGGTGCAAGTATATTCGCAGCAAATAAAGCAAAGTACTGGTGCTTCATCTGCATTTAAATATTGTTATTGAGAAGAATCTTGGCTTCGTTTGTAAGTTGGTTGAGGAAATCATTGATCGAGATGGTTTGTTTACTTAGTTCTCCCAAGACTATTTTAATTAGAGCTTCTTTGTCCTTAAATTTCATTTTTTGTGGTTCAAAGATGTCGAATGTGCCATCTAAGGACAAAGAGAGAGTCTTGAGTAGTTTACGTGGACGCCTGTGTGTGTAAAACATAATTTCACCGGATGCCCATACATCCATGGGAGCTAGGATACGCCTTCTCATCGCTATTTGCTACAGAAAATATATCAAAGTAGAACTTATGTTAGATCGAAGCCGATCTAAAACCTATTGCTGATTTTAGGGTCACAGCACCCAGCATTTTATAACTCTATATTGGTCAAAGGCACTTCCCGTGACTTTGGGTTTGAAACCATAGCCACCATGTCGCCTCCATAAGTGGACCGAAATCCGGGGGGCTCCTGACTCCCATGGTACCGTGTTTTAAGTCCTAGAAGGGACTATCGGTGGTCCTTCCACCAACAGGACCTTTCACCCTGGCAGCTTGTAACTAGTCAAATCGTAACAGGATTCGGAGGCGTTAAATAGCGAAAACATTTACGATAAGACCAGTACATTGTTCAACGTCATTGATGGGCGAAGCCTTAATTGGGCGGCATCCTGCCATCTAAGGACGTTATGAATTCTCTCGATTTAGTTCAATCCTCGTCCAACAAGATATCAAGAAACTAAAAAAAATAGCCATGCTTGAAAAGCCTCCGCAAAGACGGCTATTTAAATATTCAAGTGCACTTGTAGCTCTCATTTCTGACTTTTTATTTATTTTTGAAATTCGCGAATTTTCTTACTATTACTTTGTCTAATATAAGGGCAAATGATTGGGGAACCATATTTTCTGATCTATTTTCTATATTGCTAATTTCTGTCCTGATTCTTTCTTCGCTCACTGGACACGCTTTTGTTTAAAAAAAAAAAAACACAGGTTGCGTTACGTTCCAATGAATATAGACAATGTTTTGTGTTTCTACTGTATATTGTCAAAACTTGTCAATCCATCTGTGCCAAGAATTCGAAAAAAACACTTTAATAAATTACCTTCCTATATCTTGGAGTTAATTAAATTTCGGAACATTAGATATACAGAAGATATAGGCAAAGATATCTCCAGCCCGTATTTCGGCGGTAGTTTTTTGAAAAAATCACTGTATTGGAAAGTACACAGTCTATAAGGCATAAGTTTCAAGTTTGAAAGCACCACGTTGTTTAGTATTTATTTGGCAGCCATCAATAGTGATCGTTATCAGTGAATTTGTGAAAATGGAGAACATTGGTCATCGTTATGTGATACAATACTTTTATTTGAAAGGCCTCAGCCCAACCAATATAAAAGCTGAACAGGATGAGTCTGCTCCTTCGCTTACAACAGTAAAATTTGGGTTGCTGAGTTTAAACGAGGCCGTACGAGCTGCTAAGACGAGCATCGCAGTAGTCAACCAAATGAGGTGACGACTCAAGAAATGGTGAAGCCAATCCACAAAGCGGTACTGGATGAACGTCGATTGAAAGTGCGCCAGCTAGCATAAATTGTAGACATTTCAAAAAGTGCGGTACATCGCATATTATTTGAAAATTTGGACATGAGAAAGCTGTGTGCAAGATGGGTGCCGCGTTTGCTCACACTCAAGTAAAAACAGTGTCGTGAAGATGCTTCAATTGAGTGATGAAACATGGGTCCATCACTTTACACCAGAGGCAAAAGAACAATCAAAACAATGGATTCAAAAGAGAGAACCGGCTCCAAAGAAGGCGAACACCGTTTCATCTACAGGCAAGGTCATGGCGTGGATTTTTTGGGATGCGAGTGGTATAATTTTCATTGACTATCTTGAAAAAGGAAAAACTGTCCAGTATTATGCGAACTTATTGCAACGTTTGAGCTAAGAAATCAAGCAAAACCGGCCGCATTTAGCTAAGAAGAAAATGCTGTTTCATCAAGACTATGCACCAGCTCATGAATTCGTTATTGCAATGGCCAAAATTAATGAATTACATTTTGAATTGCTACCTCATGCACCCTATACGCCAGACTTAGCCCCCTCGGAATATTTTCTGCTCCCAAACTTGGAAAAATGGCTCAGTGGTCAAAGATTTTCCAACGATGAAGAAGTGATATCGGCAGTTAATGGCTTATTTGAGGAGCAAGACAGTGCTTATTATAAAAAGGTATCGAACTTTTTGAACATGGCTGGAAAAAGTGTAAAGAGTTGAAAGGCGATTATGTTGAAAAATAGATAAATTTTTTTCCAATAAATGTAAAGTGTACACAATGGTCGCTTTCGTGAACATAGAAGGCGCGTTTAAAACCGTCAACACATACGCAATCACGACTGCCCTGTTACATCTACAGATAAACGACTAACTTGGGGAACTGTTCAGTCTTATGCTAATTAGCAGGATAATCAGCTCCAAACTGGGTAGAACTTTTGCTAAAAGATGTGTCAGCAGAGGCACGCCGCAAGGTGGTGTCCTTTTTCCATTCCAGGTTAATTGCCCATGCGGATGACGTTGCTAGAGCCATGTCAGGTAACCATCTTAATACCATCAAATAACTCGTTCAGCTTTATTTTAACAGATTAACTTGTAAGGCAAATCGCTGTGGATTGGGAGTTTACCCCCATAAAAGTGATCTTGTCCTCTTTTCCAGAAAATATAAAATTCCAACTATAGATCCTCCTTCAATAAACGGTACCCGTTTAGTGTTTTCCGATACAGCAAAATATCTGGGTCTCATTTTTGACAGGAAACTAAACTGGAAACCTAATATTTAGGAAGAGTCAAGAAATCTTCAGTAGCTTTATTCTCTTGCAAATGGGGCCATCAACCTCGAATAATCCACTGGCTAGACATCTCGGTCACAATACCGATACTCACCTGAAGTGTTGTTGTTTGGTGGACGGCCTTAAACATTGCAGTCAACTGTAACAAACTGAGCAGAGTCCAGAGAACAGCATGTATATGCATAAGTGGATCTCTACGTTCCACTCCCTCCGCGGCATTAGACATTCTGTCTCTCTTGACACCACTCGACATATTCAGCAGCCAGCTATTCGCCTTAAAGCGGCTACACAATGGACAAATATTTTGTTTTTCGCCGCTAACATTCTTTATATATAAGAAAACCACATGGAGAACATCGATTACACCATGCTTAAACTTCGGTTTGACAAAGACTTTGATGCAAGCTTCCCCTCTAGATCCTTCTGGGAAGAAGATGCTTTCATGGAGCAAGTCTATCCACTTCTACACAGATGGATCTAAAGCCGATCACTTGGTTGGTGGCGGTCTCTTCTCAGATTAGCTAAATCTAAGAATCTAATTTGTTATTCCAAGCCACTGTATTGTGTTCCATGCCAAAATTTTGCCAATCAAATCCTTGAACTCGATCTCACTAAATTCTAAAACCTCCCATGAATACCGATCATCTCTTACAGAGATTTCAGAGCAATTCAACTTATACCTTTTTTGGTTGCCGGGCCACAGAAACATTCCATGAATTTGTAGGGCCAAGATTCCAAAATTGGAAACACTCTACTGGAAAAGGATAGCATAGGTATACCAAATAGACCTAAGATGGACCAGTGGCCCAACATGTCTAGCGACTAAACAAATCTGGCCAAAACTGGATCGGGTATCGCTTTAAGAGTATGAATCTTCTAAATAGGAAACATCTCAGCGCCATCATAGGTGTCGTCACTGAACACTGTAAGCATACAAGAAGGCTTGGTGCCTTTACAAACGATTTCTGTAGAAGTCGCATGGATGAGCAGGGGGAGGAGGCAATCGACCAGCTTCTCTGTACATGTCCAGCTCTCTCTCAGAGAAGAAAACTCCACCTAGAAGCTTTCCTATACAACGACTTGGATATAAAGTAAATTACTGCATCTCCTTAGACCTTCGCAATATTCGAAACTGTAAATTAAATCAATACAACTTTTCGGTGTAGGAACCACGTTGTTCTTGAGTGGTTGATAATGGCATGCCCGCAAATTTGTAACATGTGCTATAATTACCAGAAGTCAGGGTCGCTGGTCAAACTGGTTTTTGTTATTCGAAAAAAAAAAAACCTATGGACTTATGTCTCGAATTTATATGGCCTTATGTCACGGCACCCGTTGACGTGCAAAGGTAAGTTCCAATTGGGCGTCGCTAGGTCCTTATGTTTTCGCCTCACTATGTTTCCTACAATAAGTTAGGACTTGACGTATTAATATATTCAGGATTCAAATTGGCGGATTTCGACTTAGAAAGGTTTATTTGGATTTTATTGTAAAACTCGATAATAATATCATAATACGGAATAATGACCTCTATTACAGGGCCCATAATAACAGTAATAGTAATTAATTTCGGAATACAAATACCTAAAAAGAAGCATTGTGAACATTTTGCAACTATTGGTAGCAAACATTATTCAAAATTTTCCAATTATGTAGATATCCGTTGCAGCATGGTACCTTATTTTTGGGATTAGTTGCATGAAATAGTTCTGGCAGGCCATAAATATTGTTTAGTTATTGGGTCATATAAAAAGTCTCTGCGGTTTTTTGGTTTTTTGAAAAAAAAAAAAAGATTTGTTTATTCAAAATCAATTTTAATCAAATACATATTGGCCATTATTATCTATGAGCTTTTGCCATTTTCTGGGTAGCTTCATAATTCCATCGGTGTAGAACTTCTGTGGTTTATCAGCGAAAAACTTGGCCAAGTGATTTTCAGCGGCTCTTCGGTCGGCCAATTTTTTACCATCAAGAGAGTTTTGCAAAGAACGAAACAAATGGTAATCAGAGGGTGTGAGTTCCAGGCTAAACTGTAGATGCATCAAAACTTTGTTTCGAGTCATCAAAGATGTGTGTATCCTAGCGTTGTCATGATGGTAGACAACTCCTTTTCTGTTGGCCAATTCTGGTCGCTCTTTCTTGAAAGCTTCATTCAAACGGTCGAGTTGTACACAGTAGGGGATCGAATTGACCGTTTCTCAACGTTTTAGCAGCTCATAATAGACAATTCCTTTCCAACCCCACCAAATTCTCAACATAACCTTGTTTGCCGTCAATTCAGGCTTTGAACTCGTTTGTGGTCGGTCAACGGCCTTTGACCATGATCGCTTGCTTTGGATATCCTCGTATGTAATCCATTTTTCATCGCCTGTAATGAATCGCTTGAAAAATGGTTCCATTTCGTTACGTTTCAGCAGCATTTGACTGATGGTTATTCGGTCAATTAAATTTCCGATATCTGGGAAAAGAAATTTGAAAATTCAGCATTCTTATTTTCTTTTCTGTGCTTGATGTATTCTGCAGCAGAAGATGGTGCTTACTGCAGATATTGTGTCTACTTTTAATAACAGTCCGTCGTAAAAGGGACTCATCAAGATAAAAATATATTGATTCAGACTTCGTTTCAATATTGGAGAAAAGCAGTCGATAAATTTAAATTACACCAAATCAAAACATATCACAAGGACGCCATGAAGGATGAACAAAATTTTAAGTCCATTTGCGAAAATCGGAAATTCGATGAAGTCAGCGAAATTGAAACAGGCAAAAGTTGATTCCGATCATACGAGCTGTTTTTTTTTTTTTTTGTATGGCAGGCAAGGACTAGCGTTGAGAGGTCATCGGATCCTGAGCTCTTTATCGAAAACGACGAAAATGGGGAGCGTGTATGGGTCAATCCCTTATATATTGCGGGTGCAAACGCAAGTATATAAACTAAAGCACTCAAAATGAAATTATTGATGCTGCAAAGAAATTAAAAACGATGAATACATGCAACGTATCAACAAATCTGGATATCAGTGGCAGATAAAATCGACAAAGAATATTCAATTCAGGAAAACTTATTCCTGTTAATGACGTTACCTGAAAAAGGCTTGCAAATACGTTTCTGAACACGATGAGAGGGCAAGGTATTTGTCAATAATTAACAGTATTTATGTAAATACAAATGTCTGTTAGGCCTGTTAGGTAATATATTTTACATAACATGTTGAGGCTATGATTGAGCGCGCGGATGTTCTGCCAACTTTATCATTTTATTAAAAAAATATTTATTTATTTAAGTAATCCCCCTCAGATAAAATACACTTGTGCCAACTCTTTTTTCAATCCTCGAAGCACAATTCAAATGCAAATTCTTTGCTTTCGCCGAACGCACAAAAACAGGTCTAACCTTTTTAGCTGTCATAAATCTATCTATCTGCTATATACTTGGAACATATCTTAGAGGCATGTGTACCAATACAGGAAAGCAAATAATCGATAATTGAATGTACCTTGCCCGTGAAATTTCAAAAGTCAACTTATTTTTTGAACATACCTCATTTGGTATAATGGTATAATTTTTTTGTCAACAATACTTCCCGAATACTTACATAAATTAGCACTTAAAATTGCAAATTATTCCTTACTTCTGTTTTAAGTGCGCGCTTCCTACAGGAGAGGAAGCTGTTTGCTGAGTACCCGGATTGGAAGATAGTTGGTGCAACTGAGCCAAAATGAGTGTGCCATCATTTAGCATAACCTCTTTTAGCCCGGCTGTCAATATTTTTTGACAATCCGTCGCGTAGCTTTGTTTGCACACGCATTTCAAAACATTGTGTTAGTGTTTTTTGCGATCATGGAAAAAGAGTGGTATCCATCCGTGATCCGATACCTACTTTGAGATGCCTAACCTAGGACGAAATCAAGCCCTTTTTCGATGTTGTGTATGGGACCAATCCACCTTCCCGTACAACCGTTTACGGGAGTTTCACAGAGTTTCGCCCTGGCCGCACGTCGATTTTTGATGTACTGCGCCAAAGTGGCCCAAAAGCAGTTACCATAGAAGACGAAATCCATGATATTATATTGGCCGAGTGAAAATTTGCAATTTGGCTGAGATAGCAGGCATCTCAACTGAACGCGTTAGCTATATCCAGCACCAGATTTTGGACAAAATAAAAGATATCCGTGCGATGATCGTGAGACCACTTTAAAGACGTGGTTGGCCTTGCTAAATCGAAATCCAGACGAGTTTCTGAGTTATTTCGTGACCGTCGATGGTCATTCATTGACATACACCAGAGAGCAAGAACAATCGAATCAAAAGAAGGCGAAGACCGTGCCTTCGCTGGAAGGGTAATGCCCATAGTTTTCTAAGACGTGTGAAGTGTGATCCAAGTTGACTATTTGGAGAATGGAAAAACAATTACAAGAGCATACTATGTTGATTTTTTGAACCGATTTGAAGAAAAAACGACCACATTTGGTTAAGAAAACAGTGCTCTTCCACCACGATAACGCACAGGCTAAATTAGTAGAATTGCACTACGAAATGCTCCCCCATCCTACGTATTCTTCGGATTTGACTCCCAGCAACTTTATTTTATTCTCAAACCTTAAAAGATCTCTCGCTGGAAAGAAGTACGAGTCGAACGAGGAACTCATCGGCGCAGCGGAGGCTGCCAAAATTCGTACTATACGGAGGCGTTAAAAAGTTGCTGCACCTTTGGAAAAGTGTATCGAGTTGAAAGGGGGTTATATTGAAAAATAAATTGTCGAAACCTAAAAAAGTTGCGTTTGTCATTTCTAATCCAGGTAATCATCAAATAGTTCTCGTATAGATTAATATCAGGCGGAAAGGAATTCTACTTTTTATGTAAAAGGATACACACTAATGGAAATGCATCATAAAATGCAGTCACATTTGCTTCGTGTGCGGCAGAGGGTTAAATTCCCTACTCTTTTTATTGAAAAAATTACAGAAGTTTTTGTATTTAATTTGTATCTTTGGCTTATTGGAGTATTTAATTTAATTCACTGGTATCCCATGGCTTTCGTTTTTTTTTTTTTTCTTTTTTTTTCCTTTCCCTTGAGTTGCTTGATTTACTGTAAATGATGTTGATTTTGTCTACAAAGTTAGTGTACAGTCTTTCCACATTATTTTCTGTACGCATATGTTGCCAATTTGTATGTTCTACTCGTTTAAGTTCATTCACTCTTTGTTGGTGATTATGAACTGCATGAACTTGTACGGTCGTTTGTTTATTACTATTACGTAATAAGATTAGGTAATGGTCGGATAGATCTCTCTCAGTACCTGGTGAAAACATTTGTAGCTTTGTTATGCCTACATGTATGTAATCAATCAGTGTAGATGTGTTTCTTATTAAGTCAACACGTGAGGATTGCTTAATAACACTTGCAAACGCTTTTGGGGCTATCATCTCTATATATCTTAAAACGAGGCAGTCAATCTCATTTTGTATATTTATGATGATATTGGCTTTTACTATATTTGTTCTGCTTACATGAATAACTTTATTTAGTGGTTCAAGTATTGGTCCCCTTCCTCTTAGTATTGGTCTCCTTAAATGCATGGCCTCATAGTTAGTTGGGTTTTATGGTACTATCTCATACTTTACATCTTTTTCAACATAAGTACATATATTGCGACACTTCCACCTTTCGTTCCGCCCCGATTTATGTTCAAATCCATGGATAAAGTATATTTTATTTTCTCGTTTAGGTATATTTATTTCATTTAAGACTATTATACTCTTATCAACGTAGCATAATACATTTTCGACTTCAGCCGTAAAATTACTCTGAAATCGATATCGATCTCTTTATACCCATCATCCATAATTGCTTTTATGCTTATTTATTCTTCTTGTTCAAGCGTGCGTAAGATATTGTTTAGTTGGACAATCTGTTTGCGTCATTACAAGTTCCGATGTGTGTATAGTTTCACCGGTTGCGTGTTTCTTCGCATGTACTTCGCCTGTAAGCTTCCACACGAACTTGCAGTTGTACTCTCTGGCTTTGTTTGCAAATATTACGGTTAGCTTTTGCTTTTTTGATGGCAGTAATATCCAAATCTAAGCCGATGGCTTAGCTGACATATTTTTTACAACTGGAAAGTATGATCTTGTAAGGAGCATCCACTAGCTCATCTGTAGAATTTGGTCATATTACTGATCCTGAAAAAAAAAGAAAAGTCTTACTTCAAAGACATAAGCCTGCTTAACATGGGACACCAAATTCTTGCTGCCATATTTTAAAAACATTTTAACGGATAGTCAACATGCTGATAGAATTGCAGATTTTAAAACATCACACTATCTTCTCACCGTTTTATATGTTGCTTATGATTGAGGTTATGGAGACGTGTTATACAGACGTGTTATAGAGACATTCAGAATTTTAGGATATCGATGAAGAACTCCCACTGATCTACTAGAATTAGAAATAAGATCACCGAATATATTGATGTTAAAAAAGGGTCGTAAATATCGTGCAACATCTGTACAATTTTTCACATATAAAGGTAATGTTGAGATTTATCAAAAGAATTTGTCGGAGTGTCAGTGGTGGGTTATGGTAATGAAATCAAAACAAAATATGTGCTTTCATCAGCAAAATACAAGAAACATTGACGCATTTGACATTGACAATTATATTTTTGAGGTGAAAAAGAAATGTATCTACACAAGATCTGCAGTGGTCTCTTGTAATGAAATCCTCACGGAGTAGTAAACCAAAGTGTTGACGATGCAGTACAACGAGGAATTGTAGAGATTATACACGGGCAAGTGATCAATTCAAAAGACTGGCTAAGAGAGTTGAGTCATGTAGATTGCACGGAGATCAGTGTTACCTTTCCGGGATTGCAGTAATATCTTTATCTGTAATGTAGTTTTAATAGGAATGAAAATCTATCAATAATGGTCCTCATAGAATAAGCATTGGTCAATGAAACATTTTGCAGCAGCACTTACTCATTTATGGTAGTCAACGGCATCCCACATCTTGAATCGAAATGCTTTATAACGCACCTTAGACAACACTTCTCTGAACTAAAACTTTATACGTATACCTAACACAACGGTAAGGCGTCAAAGGAATTTCATATTCACTGAGGTGTATGACATGGTTGAGCCAGTGGCGAACAAGATAAGGTTCGATAGAAATACGTCTTGAACAAAAGATCTAAGCACTTCCATCACTCAGAATAATACAGCGCTGGTCGATTTAACACTGCCCGAGAATATTTTCTGTACAAACACCAAGAACAGAGCCTGTTCCGATCAATGATGGAAACAGTACTTTTATTTATGGAAAGGAAACTGGTAACAATTCAAATATATAACCTATGGCCAAAAATTTACCGAACCATAAGATGTTAAAATACGGACGGGAAAGGGACATTGGATTAGTCAATTTTGCAGCGGGGCGATGACAGTTCCACTTCAGGTGTAATGGAATCCAGTATCCCAAACAGGTAGATGAATGGGACGTCCTACGTAAACATGGAAAAGGACCGGTGAGGACAACCGAAATAAAGGAACCTCCAATTTATACATTTAGGAAGGAACTAAGGGACGTATTAAATTTTTACATCAAAAGTCTTAGTCCAGATTGGCACGCGATAGAGTGTATTAAAGTGAAGCGCTACCAAAATATTAAAAGTTTATTGAATAATACGAAGACAGAGTTTTTATTCTACACCCTGAAAGGGGAGAATCTGGAGGAGCTCATTGCACTGCTTAAGGAGAAGGAGAGCGATGAATTCAAATACATAGCCATTCACCACGGCTGGTGCAAAAAGGAGGAAGCTGAAACTAGTTTTAGGATTCAGGCAGACTGTGTCCAATTGCAAAATGGAACCTTGATGCGTTAAGTGCGGAAAGAACAACAAATCTTAGGAATGCGCTCTAGGTAGTGAGTGAGGTAAAATCCAACTTTTGTGCGCCTTATGTAAGAACACAGGATACACCGTAAACTATCAGGGTTGTCCTAAGTTCTAACTCATAAGGAAATAAAATCCGGCTCGGTAGAAAAAATTTGGGGTTAAAAGTCCATCAACTTGGAGTGGCCGTGGTATAGTGGTATATGCATAGACTCCTCAAGCAGAGAGTCGTGGGTTCGAGTCCCGTTCTAGGCAATTCTGTGAAAAAGTCTTTTCATAGAATTTGTATGTAGTTATATGAAAATCCCGTCGGCGTCAACTCTGACATGAAGGCATAACACTGATGTTGGAGTGGTTGCTGGCTGGGCTAAATGTAACGAACTAACAACTATCACGTACTAAAGACCCACTGGTTGAGGATGTACTAGCTCGTCGCGTCCAGTTTGACAACCACCTCTGGGAAAAATATTGAAACCTAATACATCTGAGTTTCAAACTACTACACCACCCGCCTGCGCCCTGGAGAAAATCCAGTAAAAGGGTATTCATATCCCCTTGGTGCGCGCGCGGTATTATAAAAAAAAAACCCAACCAGAACAAGCGTCGCTCTACAAATTACCTATTCCCGAATGGCAGCAGGTGAGAAAGTACGGTACAAAAAGCAAAAGTTGCTTCTCCGGCTACAGCACCTTGAGCATTGGAAGCTTCATCTGACATGCTAGCTATCTGGCTAACTATTTTGCTCTCAATCCAGAGTTAGATGGCTAAGCTACGCACGTGCACCAAATCTACTCCCTGCTGGCAGGCCTAACACACTTCAAGTCGTAATGGGTACGAACATGGATTGAATAAAGAGCAACACATTTTAAGTTGCTCAAAGTACAAGCCCCTGATGTGCTTTTGGTTAGCGAAATAAAGCTAAACAAAAAGCACAAAATGAGGACAGAAAATATAAATTCTAAGAAGAAATCGACCCCACTCCGCACAAGAAGCTGATGTTTCGATCGTTATTAGGAAAGGCTTGCAATTTAAAAGAAAGTATAGTCAAGCACAGATTCCAATTGTTTGAGACATGTACCATGTACTACCCTCTCCATGGTGGAAAGCGATTTTACAAAGTCTTTGTTTATGCGCCTGGAGATTCTCAATACACCTTATTTATTTAGAGCTCGAGACACTCGTTTTTTGTAGTTGGAATCGGAGGAGAAATAGATATTTCATATTCGGTAGAAATTTTAACGGCAAACACAGAGATACTAAAGAATAGCTACTACTTAATTGGTTGGGTCAACACGTTCATATATGAAAGGGACCATTGCGGTATCAGCACCGAAATAACTGTTCCAAACCAAATTGCGGAATTGGAGGAATTTGTTTAAAGGTTTTCCTTCAAATACAGTAGCGTTCGTTGTACACACTTTTCCAGAACATTAACGAAAGCACTCTCCTCGAACTCCAATAGAAATCTGCTAAACGAGGAGATTGGCGGTTTCCTTAAAAAATGGACAAGACAATCAACAACACGATACCTCGGTATCGGCAGACTTCAAGCTCATCGTGAAGAATGGCAACGTGACTTGTGCTGGAGTATATGCCATTTTAAACAGTCTGCAACAAAGTGCGGCTAACTGGCGATCCTACTCAACATCTACACAAGCAATACTGTGAGCTGATTTCATCATGCCATAGCGTACGCAAATGACTTAATCGGATTATACAGATCAGGTACACAGTTCGAGGTCATTAATACGCCCTTGCAATGTGCTTTTGATGTGATAAGGTGATATTACGATGATTGGAAGCTAAAGATGATTAGTCAGAAACTATTCTTTTACAACGCCTTTTTCTGGGGAGTCTGCGGATATCAGAAAGAACTGGCGAAAGTTTTCGATTGTGGGACAACACGGGCAGCCACTTGCTTTTCGAAATTTAGTTAGATACCTTGGGATCTGGCTAGATCAGTATCTTTATTTTAACAAACATATATGTAGAAACAAAGGTGCTTTCGCCCATACAAGGAGACCGTCTTATAGTAGCCAATTCCATTCAAGGGTGAAGGTAATGACTCTTATCCTTCCCAGTATAATGGGAAAGATTCAGGTGTTTGAGTGGGCTTAGAACTTGTCTTCGCTTGTACAGAACAGCAGAGTCCGAGTACATAAAATATTATCCTAATGATCTTTTATAAAATGGCGACCCTACTAAAAGTGGACAATTCGTCATTAAGCTAGAGTAATGACCTCGATGAATAATTTGATCTCCAGGGCTTATTTCCAAAATTTTCTACATCACAAGAGTGTTTGCTTTAATATCCTCGCTTCCATTGAGGTGTTCCTCTATTTCGATATGAAAGGTCTGATCCAAGATAAATTATTACTGATGCTAATCTTTCATGTCGCTCGAAGAGCTACGGATCGCCGACTCAACTACGATACAGACTTCGCACATGGTAGTGCGGACACTCTCCAGTTTAGTAGGGTAGTAGGGAGTCGCGACATAAGGAATGCTGTTTAGCAGCACCAATAATTTAAGAAGGATAGAAAACTTCGTCGTCGAATTGCTGCAATATAACTTAATTTGATTAATATGCAAAGTCCTTCAACCTAGTGTCTTAGCCGTGGCCAGCTTACATAGTCTTATGAAGGTTAAACATAATTTTAAGATAAAAAAAATAGAAATAAAAAAGCTATATATAAAAAGAACAAAAGAAAGGGTACAATTTCTGCCTGACTCGAACTGCAACTTTTTAGAATGCTATAATTTTTTTATTTTGAGGTGATCCAAAATTTGGTATTTTTTAGTACCAAACTTAGCCTTCAAAACACCCCAGACAGAGAAATCCAACGGATTTGGATCCGGAGAATTTGCAATCCACTGTGTCGAATGTCGAATGTCGACGATAGCATTAATTTTGACGCCACGGTTCAAAAATACGAGCGGAGAGCGACCAATGGCGGTTATAGCGGCCCAAACCATCACCATCGGTGCTGCCTGCTTTCTGGTGGCCGTCCGAAGGTGTAAATTTTCGATGGACTTCTCTGGCAAGTAAGCTCAGTCTTTTTGTTTGCTGATATATTGCTCGATAACAAATGGCGTCTCATCGGAAAACCCCAAATTCGGCAACTCACCACTTTCGTGCAAGCGTAGCAACTCCTTCCCTCTTTCGGCTCTAGCTTTTTTCTGTTGCGGTGTAAGGTCGTGTGTTTTTGGAACTTCAATGGCTTGAGCCCAAGCTCATTTTTTAGTATGTTTTGCATCCGTTCCAACGATATGTTGAGCTCACGAGCCATTTTTCTTCCACTTCGACGCGAATTTCGCACAATTCGAGGCTTCACTTTTCGAACCATTTCTGCCGATGTTGCTGTTTTTTTATGACCACCTCCATGGCGTGGAGCTATGATTCGAAACACAAATGATTTATTTACGTTGAGGTGCTGAGGGCTCTAGAGATAGCTACTTGTGGTTTCCCGGCCAAGTATAAAGAAATCACACTATCACGTTTGAATTCCATCGTGAATAAAAAATTTTCAACACAACGGAGACGCAAATCGTTTGAAAGGCTTGTCAATAATAAAATTATCTGTCATGTGTCAAAATGTGAGCCTTAAGTGTCATGAACGGTTTGAAGTTGATTGCAGTTCGAGTCAGGCAGGGTGTAATATGTACGAGGTCTGTTCAAAAAATGACGCGACTTTTGAAATTTCACGGGGAACGATTATCGATTTTTTTTTGGCTGTCTTGATACACATGTCTTATACATATGTTTACAGTTTGACGTTACAGTTGAGGTTAAACGTCTATTAATGTAATCGGCGATTTTCAATTTAAAAAAAAAAATTTAGCAAGAAACTTGCATTGAATTTTTTATAAAAAATGGAATTATGATGACAGAGAAGATACCAATTTCATTTTAGACGCCTCAGCACATAAACAAAAGATGATAACGCCGAAGCTGTCAAGAAAATTTATTTGGAAAGTCGCTTAATTAGCATAAGAGAAGTTACTGAGGATGTTGGCATATCGGTCAGCTCGTGTCATGTATTTTTTCGGATGTTTTGGGCATGAGACGTGTGTCAGGTAAGTTTATTCTTAAACTTCTTAATTTTGACCAGAGAATCATAAGCATCGCTCAGGAGCATTTAAATGACGTCAATAATGATATTATTCGCGAAAAGCAATACGAAGAAACGTCCGAAATTGTGGAAAAAACAATTCATGACTTTTGCATTACGATAATGCACCTTCTCACTCATCATTGCTTGTAAGAGATTTTTTGGTCAAAAACAACACGATATGTTTACGTTTAACGCTTATGAAGATAACTAACTCATCTCTTCAACCGACTTATATTAAGTAAGATAACAATATTTTAACTTAAGATCAATGGTGAAATTGTCTTACCTGTTGATCTACCCGTATTCGAAAAAAGACTTCCTGAATGTTATCTCTTCTACATAGAATTCGGAATGCTTAAATCGGAGACACAATGCTACAAAACTATTTTTATCAGTTCAACAGTTTCGAGTGATATTAGTTAAAATCAGCATATGGTCACATCCGCCCCTGTGGCTATTGTAGCAGAAGCACCATTAATTGCTTTACCAGGAAACCGTGACAGAACAAGTAACTATTGTTACGCCACCGGCGGGCTATATTATAGAAGTAATAAAGGGCTTCAGCTTTTTACTCTTGCCATACCACCGTGTTCGAAAAAATTTATTCAGAAAATTAAAAATACAAGTTTATTCATCTAAATCTATATTGTCCTCTTCAAAATAATCCCCATCGACTGCAACACACTCGAAACATTTTTTATATTCTGTTTTCGGTATGTCCAACAGTGCTTCCTGCGATTTTCCCATTACTTCCTCTCGGAGGCTGAAACGCGTTCCCTGTAGTGGTTTTTTAATTCGATTGAACAGAAAGAAGTTACAAGGAGCCAAATCAGCTCAATACGGTGTCTGTTGGAAGGTGTTTATCGCATTTTTCGACAAAAAATTACGAATACTGATGGCACTGTGCAACAGTACGTTATCATGGTGTAAAATCCACGAGTTTTCTGTCTCTTTCGGTAAATTGCTTCACGCAAACTTCTCATAACGCCCAAATAATACTCTTTGTTTACTGTCTGGCATTCTGGAAAAAATTCATGATGCACTAAACCGTTGTAATCCATAAAAACCGAGAGCATTGCCTTCTTTTCTGACTGAAAACGACGTGGTTTTTTTGGTCTCGGCTCATTTGGTGAACGCCATTCACTTGCCTGATGTCTGGATTGCATGTCGTAGTCATAAACCCACATCTCGTCTCCAGTAATAATCCTTTTGATGAATGTTGGATCGGAATTAGCCACGCAAATCATCTCTTTTGCGACGTCAACACAGTCTCCTTTTTGCATGTAATTGAGGTCTTTTGGCACCAACTTTGCTGCTACACGACGGAAACCCAAATCATTAACCAAAATGTCTTGGACGGATCCATAGGCAATGTTCAAGTCCGAGAGATAGCGGCTCTTTGATGGTTAATTTTCTGTTATTGACAAACATTTCGTTTACTTCATTAATGTTTTCGTCGGTTTTCGATATCGATGGTCTGCTACTGCGTTTATCATCTTCGATTGACTCACGACCACTTTTGAAACGCTCGTGCCACTGGTAAACGACCGTTTTCTTTAGAGAATCGTTGCCGAAACACTTTTCCAACATTTCCGACGTTCGCGCACTATTAAATCCGTTTTTTTACACAAAATTTAGTACAAGTTCGTTGTGGAAATTTAAATTTATTTCTTAAATTGTAAAAAATCGCCAACACACACAGAGATAGATGTACTCTTGGCTACGTAACTTTTTCAAATGTCTAGCTACGAAGCTAAGATTTAGAGGGAATGTCAACTTAACAAAAAAAAAAAAAAAAAAAACAGAACTCAAATCGGAACGAAGGGAGCGCCACACGGTGGTTATTCCTTTTTGATCCAGGTGGTATTTCAATACCAGAAATGACATCACCAAATAATGTTTTACGAAAAACAATCCTCCACCAAGCTTCAGTCATTATTCGCTAGAAGGAAACTTTTCCGTAAAATTTTCGAAAACTTTTTATTACTTACGGTTAGCAGTAATCACCGTTGGCAATTGACCCAAAATGTAAAATTTGATTTGTCATTGCATTCTGAGTAAGAGAGAATGAGAATTCCATTTTCAAAATTATCACTTTTCACATCCGATAACGGAACATAAACTTTCCGATGCATAACATTTTCACCTGACAAAACTTTGTCCCGATTTCTTTGGCCCCAGTGTTTTGCATATCTGTCAAAGTTGAACCGACATATTTTTCTTTCTCGTTCTCTTCTTTTTTTGATATTTTATGAATTTTCAAAGAGTGACCATCCCTGTAAACTAACTACGGATGGCATTGCCCGTTAAGTGGTATTGGTTAGACAGAAAATCCATTCGGTGCAACCTTGAATTTGGATTTGACAGAAGTTTTCATTTTTCAGCGTACACCGCAATATTGTAGGAAAGTTTTCCCAACGATTTTCTATTGAAAAACTGTCAAACAGGTCAGAGATGATATGGAAAATAAAAAATAAAAATAAAAAATAAAAAAATCTAAAAAACTGTCAACTGGGATTCAGGTGAAGGAGTGATTTTTCCCATGATGCCAACGGTCCTGGCGTTTGGATGCATTGAAAAGGTGAAAATTGAATTTATTTAACGTGCGAACTTTGTAGAGTTATAGTTTGGAAGTTTGAGTTGGTATATTTCGCCATATTTGTGAAGAGAAGTTTGGGTATTAGACGTGAAAATATTCAGACATTAGGAGAGGAGAACTTTTATATGTAAGTTGACTAAGATCAATTGTCATCGCAAAAAAACAAACAAATAAACTAGAATGTACTTCAACAGTTTTCATGAAAGATTTTATCAAAAACTTTTGTACAATAGATATTAGCTGGGTTGGTAAATTTGGAATGAGGTTTTAATGTTTATAGCATGCGATCTTAGAAGATTTTTTTTTTTTTTTTTTTTTTAAATGAAACGATTTTGACCTTCTTAAGACCTATATTTCATTTTGGTGAAGTCACTTCCGTGACCAGAACAGCTTTTATCCATATACCATTCGTCTGAAAACGCATTAATTCAGTTTTTGAAATAATGAACTCTAGATGCCTTATATCATCCAGAAGTGAGAAAATACACTCTATGCAATGTGGTTGCAATTTGTGGTTTTGAATGTTTGGTGGCTTAATTTTGAGGATAATTTGTTTATCGGTGCCCGATTAATCCTCTCCATTAAACTTATACTAAATACATTGCGTAACTTTGATTTGATTGATTTTTATTGAAAAATAATTTGATTACATTCATTAGTTAAACAAAACTAGTGTCGAATGTATGATAGGCAATAACCTCATTATTTAATTACAAAATTTGGAAATTGGATTTAGATAAAATAAAGTAAAGCAAAAGACAGGAAAGAGTTAAATGCAAAAGATGCAAAATTTAAGACTTGTACGAAATCAAAATTGAACAGCCACATTTTCACCTTTTTATTGTAGGAAAAATACTCGAGATACTCCTTAATTCAGCAGGTAGTTTGTGTAAAAGCCTAGATGCTACCGAAGAATAAAAATTTTGGAACTGAAGAGTGTTGGATCTTGGTACTACGGCAAGGCTTGGCTTATGCTGTTACCACTTCTAACAAAGAATATTTTCAGAACTTTGTAAAAGTATGTAGATGGCTTAAAGGGAGAATGCCAGGAAAACTGTGATCTCGACTTCTTTGACTCCACATAATTCTTAGAATATGCTTGTGAGCCGCTATAAGAAGTTGGATGTTATAATTGTAGGTATTATCCCAGCAAACTAACTCGTATTGCATTCTAGTTTAAATTAAACCATAGTTGACAGTTCCTAATAGATTTCTGGAGCAAAAACGTCTCAAATGATACAACATATAAGTAACTGTGGATAGTTATTTTATAAGGAGCGCAGTGTGCATATTCCAACATATTTTGTTGTCAATGACAAGGCCAAGGTATTTAAAATTTTGAACCTTTCCAATTTTGAAGCACTTTGTCGAGCAGGGCACATTAACATCAAAAGTACAGGCAGTATTAGATGATCGACAGGTTTCAGAGCATAAACAGGTGTTTTTATAGCCACGACTGTGAAAGACAAAATCCGGAGAATGGAGATCAATCAAAAATAGGACCTCTAAACCCAGAATTTTTTAACTTGGACTATAGAAAATTATGGTCCACAGTATCAGTATAATCGCCCTACTGAAACCACTATTGCCAATGACATAAGCATTAGTTTACATGCGTTTACATGCCCAGTTTACATAAGTGGATGATACTCGACCGGTTAGACCACATCCAGCATAAATTATAAATTTTTATAATTTTATCTCCATCATTTGACCATTGATATTGAAACTTTTTGTCTATGGTATTTTGATCTGTTTAGCTTGGTTTAATACTAGACGATTATATCGCGTATGGCTTTCATTGATATATATTGGCTTGTTTGCTGATTGGGTAAAAAAGATACCTGCTGTTAGGTGCTCATTACGTATCTTATTTAAAAATTTTTCTTTGCATTCAATGGTCTTAAGCTTAACACAACAACTTAACAGTGGTTTTGCTGGAACATTGTGTGAAGGCTTAGGCTTGATAGTTTTGACGTAGCAAGATTTAATGTCATCATAACTAATGTTTTCCCCCAGTCCCTCTTCCAGCAGCTGGATCGCAGAATGCAGCGCATATTGCTTGACCATATTGGGAATTTTCTGCAGAGTGTTGACGATACATTGCAAATTGATGACCTTCTTGGAAAGATTGAAACTTTCTTCCTTAAGGTTTTCAATTAGAGCTAATGCGATGCGATCGTTTCTCTCAGAGCAATGATGTCATATGTAGTACATTCATCGTGACGTTCGCTGGGGAGCTGTTTCGTTCTGAATTTGTGGGTAGCAGATGAGATGAAGTGTTGGAGGACAAGAAAACCTGCTCGACCTGCTGTTGCGCTGAGTTTGGAATAACTTCAAAGGGTGCTAGCGTTGGATGATGAGTTCGTGGCGGAGAGCTTAGAAAGAACCTTCGACGAATATTACATAATGTGTTACGATAAACAGTATTGCTCTTCTTTATATAGGCTACATCGCTTGCGAGAAGATTGATACAGTCAAGGTGGAAGTAGACTTTGCAAGATGTACACTGGATTTTTGCAACATTACGTTTAATATTTTTGTTACAAGAGCAAGACATTTTGAAAAGAGATATATGTAGGTAAGTTGGAGTTGAATTTTTTTAGAACAACTTCAAAAACTTCACTAAAACTATTAGTAAAAAAGTGTACTTTTATAACGCGAAATATGTAGCGAGTAATTCTCGTGCGTGTTCACCCTACAACACTCGAACTGTGACCATAATCTCCTGGATTACATACTACACCCTGACTGAATTGAACTGCAACCAACTTCAGACTGCTATAATTTCCAAACCGTTCATTACTGTGAGCTCAAATTTTGACACATGACAGATAATTTCATTATTTAGAAGCCTTTTTGTTGAAAAACTTTTATTCGCGATGGAATTCAAACGTGATAGTGTGATTGCTTTATACTTGGCTCGGAAACCACAAGTAGCTATCGTTAGAGCCCTCCAGCACCTCAACGTGATTTTTTTTTTTTTATAATCCCGCGTGCGCACCTAGGGGATATGAATACCCTTTTACTGGTTTTCTCCAGGGCGCGGGCGGGTGGTGTAGTAGTTTGAAACTCAGATGTATTAGGTTTCGATATTTTTCCCAGAGGTGGTTGTCAAACTGGACGGGACGAGCAAGTCCATCCTCAACCAGTGGATCTCAGTACGTGCTAGTTGTTAGTTCGTTACATTTAGTCCAGCCAGCAACCACTCCAACATCAGTGTTATGCCTTCATGTCAGAGTTGACACCGGCGGGATTCTCATATAACTACATGCAAATTTTACGCAAGGACTTTTTCAGAGAATTACCTCGCACGGGATTCGAACCAGCGACCCTCTGCTTGAGGAGTGTATGAATATACCACTACACCACGACCGTCCCTTATTTGTGTCTCGAACCATAGCTCGTTACCGTGATACTGGCAGCGTTGCAAAACGCCATGGAGGTGATCATAAAATAACAGCAACAAGTGAAGGCTCGAATTGAGGGAAATCCGCGTTGAAGTTGAAACGGATATAACACACAACGAAAAATGAGCTTGGTCTCAAGCCATTGACGTTCCAAAAAACACACGTTCTTACACCGCAACAAAAAAAAGTTAGAGTCGAAAGAGCGAAGGAGTTGCTACGCTTGCACGAAAGTGGTGAGTTACCGAATTTGGTTTTTTCCGATGAATCGCCATTTGTTATAGATCAATATGTCAACAAACAAAATGACCGAGTTTATTTGGCAGAGAGGTCCTTCGAAAATTTACACATTCGGACGGCCACCAGAGAGCAGGGAGCACCGACGGTAATGGTTTGGGCCGCCATAACCGCCGATGGTCGCTCTCCGTTCGTATTTTTAAACTGTGGCGTCAAAATTAATGCGATCGTATACCGTGAAACTGTCTTAGAGACAGTATTGAAACCTCGGGCAAGCAATTATTTCGGTCGGAGACCGTGTACATTTCAACAAGACTCGTTACCGTCTCACAAAGCGCGCGTCAATCAAGATTAGTTAAAAAACAATGTTTCGCACTTCATTTCTTCGACACAATGGATTGCAAATTCTCCGGATACAAATCCGTTGAATATCTCTGTCTGGGGTATTTTGAAGGCGAAGGTTGGCACTAAAAATACCAAAGTTTGGACCACCTCAAACAAGCACTTCGCTGGGAATGCTCCAAAATACCGCAGAGCCATTTGCGTGCAGCGTGCGATGCTTTCTTCGGCCGTCTTAAGGCCATTATTCGCTCCAAGCGTGGACATATTAAAAACTACTGATACAATGTAAAAATTGATGCATTTTCCAACATTTTTTGCTTTGGTATAAATTTATAAAAAAAAAATAAAAATTGTAGCATTTTAAAAAGTTGCAGTTCGAGTCAGTCACCCTGTAAAATCGGAATTTTGGATATCGGACCATAGATGCATTCAATTTCCAAATCGAATACAAAGTCTCCATGATCCCACAAAAATCCAACGAGAAACACTTTGAAAAGGATGTGGTTAATTCGTCAAAACCCCGCCTAAGCTCAAAACGAAACAGAAGATAGAGGTAGCTGAATATTACCTTCACTATTTTGAATTAACTTGTATTGCCTTGAACTCCTGCATATCACCCACCACATAGCATAATACAAATTGTTAGCTTCTTAGCAGGTCATTTAAGACAAATATACGAGGTTAATACGGATTTTAAACAGTACCTCATACAAAAACTTTAAAACAACAGAGAATTTAAAGTTCTTAAAAATCATATTCACTGCGTCGAAAGTTGGAACTTATAGTTCTACGTTCGAAACTGTTGGGATATACTTACATATAGCGTAAGGAAAACGAAACTGAACACGTCCAAGAGTATTAAGTTTATTATATAGACTAAATTACTAAAGAGAAGGTTGGGTTAGTTAAAAGTTTTGTAGTATGGTAGATAACAATTGTGTAAGTATCGTATGAGTTCCTACCTTCAATCCCTTTCTAATTTATACATACAATTTATACATTTTATATTTTTTCTGCAACAGGAGTTCTAGTGTCATTGTATCGGACGGTATGTTCATTAGACTTAAATCATAAGACGGAAGATGGTTTTGAGAGTGCAGCCCATGATATGAATATCAAGGAGAGAGAGATGCCACAATGCGTCTAGAACGGAGTCAAGAGTGCTGAAGAAAGCTCCCATGCATCCGAGACAAAATATTCTTTGGAGTCTGGTAAAAGCAGCAATCACGTATTTTTGTGAGAGCTTATTCTGCTAGACAACTGACTCATTGGATATAATTGGCCTTATCATATCAGTGTAAATCCAAAGGAGCCTTCTCGGTGACAGGCCACGATATCTCCTCTGCATTGCCAAAAGGCCGACAGTGCCTTAGACGCTTTTGACGTAACATGTTTAGTCCAGAAAAGTTCATTATGAAGGATTTCATCCAAAACAAAAGAACATAGTAGAAGAGTCATAGTCGATGCTGGGTATTTTGAAGAAGAATTCCTCTAGACTTTATAACAGCGATGGCGAAAGAAATACAGCTGTCAGGTGGAATAAACCTTCAACCTTCACGATGTAAACCAAACATTCTATCCATCCGGCCTGGATGAAATGAAGACAGCTATATATAAGTACGGCCTGACTGCCAAACTTTTCAGAGCGGCAAGCGATGACTCGATACGAAGCATACATCAACTCATCTGTTAAATATGGTCAGACGAAAGTATATCCAATGAATGGAACGTCAGCATTTTTTGTCCAATCTTCAAGATAGTATACCCTCTGAATTACGCCAATCAGTCTTCTTAACATCTTCTTAACAAGATCCTATCTAGCGTATAGTGTAAATACTGGAGGCCATTTACAACAACCAGATTGTTCCATATCAGTATGGACTTACTCTATTTATACTGCAGCAAAACTTGGAAAAAACTCATGAGCTCCAAATAGATACACACCATCCATTCATGGATTTTAAAATTGCGTGAGACGAGATAAACAAAGAAATGTCTAGTTTTGACATCCATGATAAACTCGTAGGTTTGTACAGAATGATGATGGAGAATTAATACTGCTCCATCAAGGTGTAGCCAAGGCGATGAGTTGGCATGCGAATTCATTAACTCGTGCGTAACCCATGTGCCAACACAAAAGGCACAATCTTTTAAAAATCCGTCCAATTACTCGCATACGCCGATGGTATTAATTTATTTTAGAAAACAAAATAAACCTCCGCTATCGGAAAAGTTAAGATAATTAGAAATACAAGTTTATTCATCTTAATCTATGTTCTCGCCTTCAGAGTAATCCCCATCGAATGCAACACACTTATGTCAGCGCTTGATCCAATCCTCGAAAGTTTTCTTATATTTGGTTTTCGGTATGTCCATCAGTGCTTCCTGCGATTTTTCCATTACTTCCTCTCGGCTGCTGAAACACGTTCCCCGTAGTGTCACAGGGAGTTAAATCAGCTGAATTCGGTGGCTGTTGGATGGTATTTGATGCATTTTTCGTCAAAAAATTACGAATAATGATGGCACTGTGCGACGCACGGTGCGTTATCATGGTGCCCACAACTCTGGTCTCTTCTTCATTTCTTCACGCAAACGTCTCATAATGCCCAAATAATACTCTTTATTTACTGTCTGGCCTTCTGGCAAAAGTTCATGATGCACTACACCTTGTTTTTTGACTGAGCCGAGATCAAAAAAACCACGTCGTTTTCATTTAGTGAACGCCATTCACTTGCCTGATGTCTGGATTGAGTATCGTACTCATAAACCTCTATCTCGTCTCCAGTAATGATCCTTTTGATGAATGTAGGATCGGATTCAGCCTCGCAAATCATCTTTTTTGCGACGTCAACACGGTCTCTTTTATGCATGAAATTGAGGTCTTTTGGCATCAATTTTTCTGCTACACGACGGAAACCCAAATCATTAACCAAAATGTCATGGACGGATCCGTAGGCAATGTTTCAAGCCCTCTGCTATCTCGCTGATGGTTAATTTGCTGTTATTGACCAACATTTCGTTTACTTCATTAATGTTTTCGTCGGTTTTCGATGTCGATGGTCTGCCACTGTGTTTATTATCTTCGATTGACTCACGACCACTTTTCTCGTTTACCTTAGAGAATCGTTGCAGAAACACTTTTTCAACGTTCCCACGTTCGAGTACCATTATATCCGTTTTTTATGCAAAATTTAACACGAGTTCGTTGTTGCAAATTTAAATCGATTTCTAAAATTGTAAAAAATCGTCAACATACACAGAGATAGATGTACTCTTGGGTACGTAACTTTTGCAAATATCTAGCTTTGACGCTAAGATTTAGAGGGAATGTCAACTTAACAAAACAACAGAACTCAAATCGGATTAATGGGAGCGCCACACGGTGGTTATTCTGTTCTTTTTTATTATTATTATTATTATTATCAAGGGAACGATATAAATTAATTTGCAGGGTCCGGGATTTAACGCCAGGGTACTATGCCCACGTGGCGTGTTTATGTCAACAGCACGCGAAGTACTGAGTTCCCATGTGGTCACCCACCTACGTACTTACCGCGCCCAACACTGCTTGATTTCGGTGATCTAGTGGCGAGACCGTTTGACAACCTTTTTTCAACGTGTTATATACATAAATTAAGTTTAAAAAATGTGTAAGGTTTTGACTTAATTTTTAAGTTAAATAGACGTCCAAGAGGTTACTAACTTCGTTGAAGGCTTTTACGGTTCAAGGAAGCGTTTCTTTGGTACCATATTTCGTTCTGTGATATTCAACAAAAAGAAGATGCCTCATTCTCAGTGACGATATATCGAAATGAAGTCCTGATATGATATGATATGACCACCGAGAAACATCTCTAACAAACATTTTATCGTGTATAGTACGTCTAGACTTTAGCGATTTTAAGCCAACTGGTAAACATCTTGCTTTATAATTGGGGCAAAAGTTCCAATGCATTCTATTAATAATGAATCTTGTGAAATGGTTTTGAACACGTTCAATTCTGTCGGAGTCAGAAAAGAGATTGTGATTCCAAATTACAACTGCGTATTCCAGATAAGATAATTATCCTCTATAACTTGCTTGTGTTTAACTTCAGGGCATTAATTTTGCACCATTCCGTGATGTTGTTTAAATATAGTAACAGTAAAGTGCAATCCTCAATATTTTTAACGGCTCTTAATGTTTTTAGATCGTCGGCAAACATTAAACACTGTCAATATAAATTATTTAGCACGATATCACAAATGAAAATCATGAAGAGAAGGGTACCCAAATGGCTCCCTTGTGGAACAGCAGAGTAACATTTAATTTCTTTTGATACAAAGTTACCGATTTTGACCTGTTGGGTTCGGTCAAGAAGAAAGGACGACAACCAACGAAGCAATTGTTTAATTGCTCAAGTTTACAGATAAGCCTATCATGGTTAACTGAGTCAAAAGCTTTGCTGAAATCTATATATTTGGTGTCAACTTGGTTTACTTTATAAATTTGTTTCAGAAAAAAAGGCGAAAATAGTGCAAAGTTAGTGGTAGTACAAGCGACAAAACCATGCTGTTCATCCGGCAGATACTTTTTATAAGGAATCCGATTTAAGTTTTAATAATCTTTTCAAATAACTTAGTGATTGCGGAAGTTTACAAATTCCTCTCATTGCCTTTGGTCCAAACTTATGAATGGAAACTAAAAAGAATTTCTTACAAACTTCAAGAAATACACCATCCGAAAGGGAACGGTGAAGTAGGTTTTAATGATTGAAAAGCGATGAAAATATCGTGGTGGGTTAGAGTCAAAGATCCGATTTCGACGAAATAAAAAGCAACTAATAGAAATGGTGCTAATTTGATCATTGCAGGTGTATACGAACTGAAAGAATTTTGCAAAAAGTTCATGAGTAGATTTAATATTTTCTGATTCACGGTTTCCAAAATGCATTGAATTTGGAATCCCCGTAGACTTCCTTTTTAAATTGATAAAAAGTTAAAACGTTTCACTATCAGATTTGATATTATATTCAACAGACATTATAAAATTTTTAAAGAGAAATTCGTTAATACGAAGTTCATATTATATTTCGTAACCTGACTGCAAATTAAGTTTTTTTTTTAAATGTTTTAGAAGCTTTGTTTTTTTAGGTTATTTAGATTCCCGAAATGTCTATTATGCCAACAAGGTTTATTGGAATTTCGCCAAAAAACTTCTTCTACATCTCCTCCTTGGTATAATCGTACACTTCGCTCTCTACGAAACAAAAGAAACAAGTTACGGACGGTATTCCTTCGCACCCACTCTTCTTCCGACAATTCACATTATTTAGGTAAATATCTTCATTTCATTGAACTATATAACTCTCTCTATCAAAGCTACCTGAATAGTGTGCAAACTAATCTCATAAATGACCCCAAGTCCTTTTTTCAATTTGTCAATTGCAAAAGTAAGATTGATGGTTATACTTCCCCCCTCGCTGTCGAAATCAAATCATTTTCATCAACTTTTTGCTACATTTTTCAAACAATCAATTGCCAACAACTCCTTCGTACCATATCCCTCTTACTTAAATGATGTCGCAAGTTTCTCCATTGGTCCCTTTCTCACTCAATCGATCCTGTAGTTATTGAAGAAAAGTTACTTAATTTCAAAGATGAATTTGTACCTGGCCCAGACGGACTCCCCGTCGTGTTTCTTAAAAATCTTCTTCCAACCTGTCTCTACCCCTTTCCTACCTTTTTCGTCTATTCCTTACACAGGGAGAATTTCTCCAGATTTGGAAGACCTCTTTTATAATCCCGATACACAAAAAAGGATCCAAGCATGAAGTTACCAATTATCGTCCAATTGCTAAACTGTCTCATATGTCTAAACTCTTCGAAAGCATTTTATACGAAGCCTTAAGCTTCAAATACAAGCATTTTATTTCACGCCAACAACATGGTTTTCTAAAAGGTAGATCAACTACCACAAATCTAGTTGAATTCGTGTCTTTTGCTCTCTCAGCCTTACAAAATTCCAAAAAATCGATGTTATTGCAACTGATTTCACTAAAGCGTTTAGACGATCAATTGATCCTCTTCAAATTGTCTGCTATTGGTTTTGATAGCATTTAATAGGATCTCTTCTTACCTGGTAAACCGATATTATAGTATTCGGTTTAGATCCGCTATTTCTGTTCCATTTATGTCCTGATCTGGAGTCAGTCAGTCATCTTGACCCTCTTCTCTTCATTCTTACTATCAACGATGTTAAGGGGGTCATTAAACACTCCTCCCTCTTCTCATCGGGGGTGGCCGTGGTGTAGTGGTATATGCATAGACTCCTCAAGCAGAGGGTCGTGGGTTCGAATCCCGTGCGAGGCAATTCTGTGAAAAAGTATTTTCATAGAATTTGTATGTAGTTATATGAAAATCTCGTCGGCGTCAACTCTGATTGAGTTGTTATGAAGGCATAACACTGATGTTGGAGTGTTTGCTGGCTGGGCTAAATGCAACGAACTTACAACTAGCACGTACTGAGACCCACTGGTTGAGGATGCACTGGTTCGTCCCGTTCAGTTTGACAACCACCTCTGGGAAAAATATCGAAACCTAATACACTTGAGTTTCAAACTACTACACCGCCCGCTCCCTGGAAAAAATCCAGTAAAAGGGTATTCATATCCCCTTGTGATATAAAAATAAAATGTAGGCTAACGACACAACATTTTTTGAAACTATTTCCTGTCTCAATGATTCTGCCCTTTTTTAAGAAGGCCTAGAACTTATTATAGCCAAATTTTAAATCTATAACTGTCTCACGTAAATGCACCCCGTCTCCTCCCCGACTTTATTTTCTCCAAGGTCAACCAATTCTCCTGGTTCAGTCATTTCAAGATCTTGGCATATTATTCGACTTTGAGCTCAAAGTCAATTCATCACTTGGCTTTATTAAACGTTGGTCCAAGGAATTTTCCAACCCGTATGTAACTAGATCTCGCTAAATTACCTTTGTTCGCCCCCTGCTTCAGTATGCCAGTCAAGCTTGGTCCTCCTTTCACCGGGTTTATGTTTCCCGAATTGAGGGTATTCAATGTCGATTTCTCCGATTTGCAGTCCGTGGTCTGCCGTTGAACGACCTTTTACTGTAATCTTACCTCTCTATCAGGACCACCTCAAACTTCTTAATATGAATTCGTTAGACGAACATAAGAATACTGCTGACATTCTTTTCATTCATCGAGTTCTCTCAGGTTCTATCGACCGCGCATCCATTTTAAACTCCATTTCCTTCAATACCAACCTCCGCAATCTACATTGTCCTCGTCTCTTTTATCTACCGGTCCACCGCACCTCTTATGGTTTCAAAAACCAATCTTCTGAATGCTCCGAAAGGTCAACTCAAACCTCTCACTTTTTGATTTTCATCTGAGCACTGCTCGTCTCAAACAAGATTTCCTCAATCACTTCCTTGGTCCCTAGCTCTTAAGTCTTTCTTTTAGTTTTGAAGTTAGATTAAGCTTGGTCAGTATTTCAACGAATGGTTCATACATAATACATGGGCCGTGCCGTTTTAAGAGAGGGCACCACTTGAATTAAATCCATACCATTTTCAGTTAGTACCAACCTTCAAAAGATAAATTTAACAGCTGTCGGACGACTAGTTCGCGAGATATAGCTTTTGTTATTGTGAAAAAAAATGGATTCAAAGCAATTTCGTGTGTTGATTTATATTGCTTTTTGATGGGAAAAAATGCAGCCGATGCAAAGAAATGGCTTGATAAGTGTTACCCGGACTATGCACCAGCCGCATGAACCATTTGCAAGTGGATTGAAAAATTTAAAAGTGGTCAGAGAAGCACCGCATGCAGTGGAAGTCCAAAAAAGGCTGTTTCAGATGAAAATATCAAAAAAGTCCACAAAATAATTACGAATGACCGTAAAGTGAAGTTGATCGAGATAGCTGAGGCTCTGAAGATATCAAAAGAGCGTGTTGGATATATCATACACGAATATTTGGACATGCGAAAGCTCTGTTCAAAGTGGGTGCCGCGTTTGCTCACAGTCGACCAAAAACAACAACGTGTTGATGATTCAGAGGAGTGTTGTGACAATGGATGAAACTTGGCTCCATCACTTCACACCAGAGTCAAGTCAGCAGTCAACTGAGTGGCGAGCAGGCGACGAACATCGTCCAAAACGACCAAAAACTCAACAGTCGGCTGGCAAGGTTATGGCATCCGTATTTTGAGATACACATGGAATAATTTTCATGGACTATCTCCAAAATTGGCAGACTATCAACAGCGATTATTACATTGCGTTGTTGGAGCGTTTGAAGGACGAAATCGCAGAAAAACGGCCGCATTTGAAGAAAAAGAAAGTGCTGTTTCATCAAGACAATGCACCGTGTCACAGGTCGATAAAAACAAATGAATTGAATGAATTCGGCTACGAATTGCTTTTCCACCCATTGTATTCTCCAGATTTGGCCCCCAGCGCCTATTTCCTGTTCGCAAACCTCGAAGAAATGCTCGCCGGAAAGAGATTTAAGACCGATGAAGAAGTAATCGCCCAAACAAAGGCCTATTTTGAGGCTAAACCGAAATCGTACTACAAAACTGGTATCGATGGTATCGAAAGATTGAAAAATCATTTCAATCAGTGTATAGCCCACGAATGCATCTATATTGATAAATAAAGTTGAATTTTGCAAAAAATTTCAGCCCATGTGTTATACATTAAATTTAGATTGAACTTTTCATCAATTCAGTTTACATTATTGAAAAAGTTATTAAGTTCGTTGTAGTTTGCCTTTGAAAAATTTAAATATTTCAGGTTATGATTAGCGTTAACTTTCAAATAACAGAACAATGAAAATTTAATACAAATTTCGTTGTGATTAATAGAATTTTTCAGAGGAGATATGAATTGATTTGTTTGAAATTTAAAGAATGTAGGAAATCAACAAATCATTTTTGCTAGGATTAAGAGTCAAAGATACACAAATTTGATCGATCCCAGAGAAGGGAAGATCAACTTCTTTACCATTAAAACAGGAACGGACAGCAACTATTATACCGATATCACGTTCCTTTGAAGATTTACATCTGTCGATCCTAAAGACAATGTAGACAGAAGCGGCGAAGATAGGTTTAAGAGCTTATAGATGGGTCAATGAATATATGCTGTCAACCAGAAAGGACACTCAATAACGGGGGTCTGTCTGTCTCGTACAAAACATCACTCTCGACAGATATAACTTGAAGTTAGTTAAGGACCTTGGCTAACTAGGCTCTGCTTTTAATTCAGACAACAACATCAGCACAGATATCATAGGAAGAATAACTTTTGTCAATCAATGCTTCTTTGGCGTAAGAAAGAAGGAACAAAGCCCTCTCTTGAACAACAAAAGTGACGCTTTATTAGACCTTAATAATCCCAGTCCTGTTCCATGGCGCATATGCATGGACTTTAACAGAAATGGATAAGAGTTCTTTTGGCTGCTTTGAGAGGAAAATTGTTCGGTAATTTTCGATCCCGTCTTCATAGATGTTGAGTGGAGGAAGAGATACAACGACGAACTGCACAGGATATACAGTTACGTCGAGTGACGCTACAGCGTCTAACGTGGCTGGGTCATGAAGAGCGGATGGACACCAATGCTCCATTCCGAAAAATGTCTGAATCCGCCCCTGAGGGACGGCGCAGTAGAAAAAAAAAACCGCAACTCAGGTAGCGTACGCGAAACTAAAAGCAACTAGCTAAGGATCGAGATGGCTGGATATACTTGTTGATTAAGGCCCAGGTTAACCCTAAACTATAGCGCCACTTTAAGTAAACAAGAAGGTAAGTCATCATAAGCAACAAATTCATCATTTGTAATGAAAAGTTAACGAGTAAGCTTTAGTTTTAAGGCCCTGCAAATTAACGAATCTCTCCGATGCTGCATGTATATATATATATATGTACATGTGTATTTAAATTCATATCATTAACCTTCTCATCACCTTTCTGCCTCCATTATTTATTGCTATAACTACAGCTCATTAAATTCAATATAGATCATCTCTATACTAAACCGCTGGGGTGGTAAGAGTCTCTTGCTTTTTATTAAAATCGAAGCACTCTTGCGGTGGCTCCCGGAAAAGATTTACACCCGAACTCGCTATTTAAAGTGAGTTTGCCAATTTCTTGTTGATTTATGGTAGCTCCCTAAGGAACTCCAGATATATGGCTTTTGCATTGTCCTCCACCCTTTCGATCTCTGAATACGATTGATAAAAGAGCTTTTTTTTTTTTTTTTTTTTTTGCTTTTCCCCCCCTGGTGGATGAAATACGAATATACGCCATTATCGTCTTCATCACTCTCCATCATCAACTACCTACCTACTTCAATGAAGCAATGAAAAGAGCTGATGATGGGTGGAGAGGAGAAAGAAAATAAAATGATAAACGAAGTATGAATACGAGTACGAAATATCTCCAAGCGGATTTGGGTAATTGCATTTTGACGTGATACGTATCTGGTAGTACGTTTCCTGGGTGTATATGCCAAATAAAACTTTAAAGGCCACTTTCCATGCACACAGGAGTTGAATGCTTTTACCTCTCCATTTCCCCCTACACCTTACGGTATCCCTGTCTTATTTGGAAAATGTTTGCTCAACAAAATTTAATAAGGAGGTTTGTCATTACCTCAATAAGGGAAAATTCTTTTTGATATCATTTTCGTTTTTCATTTTCCATTTTTCATTTCACTCAAACTGAGTTGAACCCATGCCATGGTCTCTTGGGAGTTGGTATTCATAGCTTTGAGCTGGAAGTTACTTCTTCGCACAGCGGTATGCCAGCAAGGTCGTTAAGTTAAAAAAAAAAAAAAAAAAAAAAATACGCGAACGGATAACTGTGTGAAATGTGTCGTCACACACATTTCGCTTGTGGGGAAGTGGAAAATTAATCGTTTTTAAGCAGCTTTTCCACTCAAAGTGGTTTGGGGTCGTTTTCCATCCTATGGCATCACCTAGGTAATGATATTCCAAACGTTAATTGAAAAACCATTCGACACTTTTCTGTGTTCTAGAGGAGATGCCTCGTCGTTAATCAATTAAGTACGCAGAGACACACATTGGCAGGAAAGAGTTCCGACCGGATTTGCAGGCAGTAGGCAATCATTTTCTTTCTTAGGGATACAAAAAATGCAACCTCTGCAAAAAGTGCACATGTGATAAGCCCCACGTTATGGCGACTTTGTGTGTGCCAAGCAAATATTGATTGAAAGCGGGTGACTAAATTTGATTGCACACCTAAAGATAATTCCTCGAACACTTAATGCCAAGCTTTCTATGGATAGCAACGATACGACGATGGTGGTGATTGTGCATAGTCACGTCGCTGCGCTGGTTTGGCTCCTAAGCCATGGATTTCTAAGAGGAGAATTGACAAATTGTTCTTTGTCCCTTTGTGCGCGAAACGGAATCAGCTCCATCGTGTTGTAGTACACTTGACTGGGACAACTCTATTAGATGGCACACTGTAGTTGTTATAGGAATTCAAAAAAATAAATAAAAAATAAAAGAAATGATGAAGAAACGGCTCTTCCGGAACAACGATTTAAGGACTCGTTAGTTGAATTAAGGGAGTGATTGATATAAATCTGGTAAAAGTAAATAAATTCAACGGTAGAAGGGGTGAAAGTGTGATGTGTGTAAAATCCCTATTATATATGATGTACGTGTAATGACTTTCGAAGTAATCCGTTTTTGGAAAGCCCACAAAATTTAGCTTTTTAGATTTTTCGACTTCAACACTTATATTACGGAAACTTCATATTTTTACTAAAAGATTTAGTTACAGATTCATACAACCTTGAAACCTTCTTTTTAATGTACAGATAAACTTTTACTAAAACTTGTATGCTCCTTCTCATTCACTTTTCGACAGCTAACAAGTTTGATATTGGCCGGCACTAATGTAAATGCAATGTAAATTAGCCGAATAATCGAAATTTTTATTAACTTGCAACATGGACTTGTGTAATATTTCGTTTGTGTAAATGAAGTGAAAAAATGAGCATTTATTTCTAGATCAATGCGTCTCCGGACCCTTGTTGTCCTTCAAGCGACACAACATTTGAAGTATTTCTTGTACGCTTTCTCTTAGTAAATACTCTTCTGGAGTTCTCCTGCCTTAATGATTTCGTATGGTATATGTACACGATTCGTAATGTATCTTTTGTATCTTTGACTGTGTGGAGTATTTTTTCACGTCACGTTGTAGTACTCGTTTCTTTTTTCACATAATGTAATTATTTCATAAGTAACTTACAGTTTTGTTTTTGTTTTCTTTTCTTTTCTTCTCGTCTCTTTTCGTTTGTTTGATTCATGGTAGGTTAAGTTAGGTTAAACAGGGGTATGACGAATATACCATCACACAGACACCAGGCGCCAAAACGGGCCCATTACGATCTCCTTGGAATCAGTTGAATTTTTCTTCAAATGGAAAAAACCTAAACAATCTCCCTGGTGAAACACCCAATTTCTTTGCAAAAGCCAAGAAGGCCTTTGAAGTTGGTCCGTCTATTTCCTCTAGGTTTTCGAAAAAGTATTTTTCTAAAAATTTTCTTCGACTACGCGATATCGCCTCGCATTCACATAGTATGTGTGCTATATCCTCAACTGTTTGCTGCCAGGATTCCTTTTGCTGTCCTAAGCTTATCCCTGTTTAATGTTATAAACCGTCGATCCCTGTGTCTTTCAAGACTTGACCACCTTAGGTTGGCAGTTTTGTGTTATTTTTTCTATAGTGCTCCTCACTATGCAGAGGGGTGATTTGATGTAGGCAACCACACTATTTTGGAGTAGCCCTCCTTCTCTTGCAAGCTTATCTACTTTCCGACAGCCTACCAACAGAGTTGATGTTGGTAGATTCCATTGTGCAACGTAGCTATTGATGTAGATAGCGATATTTTTTCGTATACCGATTTCATCTGCATAAGCTCAGCCGCTATGAGGACAGCCAGAACCTCTAATTGAGAGACACTGCTTGCATCCGGTAAACTTATAGACACTCTTAGTTTTGGGTTTTCTGAGAAGATACCAGAACCTCTTTTTTATTCTTTTTCTTATTTTCTTTTATTATATTTGACCTGATTATTGCATTTTTTTCCAGTCCTCCCTCTCCGGATATATAACATTATACGTGATATCGAAGTCAGCCAAGGAAGGACTTCCATCCGTCGGAATTGGATCGGCTTGATCCGCTTGAACCGTGCCATATCGGAAACTACTCCTCTTGAAGTAGCCCAGATTAGTGAGTCGTATCGCACTGTTGCTAACAAGTTTTTTGATCTGTAAACAAACGGTGTAATTTGCAGAAAGGTATCCAATACACATTAGTGCGCCATATGTAGGTATGGGTCTTATCACCACCGCATACAGCCAGTACACTACGGAAGGTTTTAAGCCCAAATTTTCCCTACAGTTTTTTTTTTTTTTTTTCATCTGCGTGCGCCGTGGCACTCATATCTATACTTATACATATACGCACCGACTTACACTTCCACAGCCAAATTGGTCGAATTCTCCGGATTTGACTCCCTGCAACTTTTTTTGTGCCCAAACCTCGAAAAGATCGCTCGCCGGAACGAAGTACGGATCTAAAGAGGAAGTCATCGCCGCCACGGAGGAGTATTTTGTCGGCCAACAAAAGTCGTACTATACGGAGGTGCTAAGAAAGTTGCAGCGCCACTGGAAAAAATGTATCGAGTGAAATTCGTTGTCATTTCTTATCCAGATATTCATCAATCAGACCTCGTACACCTGTGGAATTCAGTGGACAATGACATCTTACTTTAAACAACTTTACTACGCTGACGATGTTTGCCTACTTTCACATCGGTCAATGGACCTTCATTTGATGGCCCTCATACTGAAAACTGAGGCTAACAAAATGGTGCTCAAAGTAGACACAACCAAACCCTTATCACTCCCAACACACGCGTTCAACTACATGAGGTCGAGAAAGTTTACACTTCACTTTCTTTACTTAGGAAGTGTGGTCTCGGCTAACCAGGGTGATACGGCTGCTAAAGCAGAGTTCGGAATGCTATCCAAAATTTGAAAAAGTTTTCAGCTTAAGAACGAAGCTGCGACTGTTCTGCTCCAATGTAAAATCAGTACTGCTTTATGGTTGCAGTACTAGGTGGAGTGAAAAGTAACCTCCTTGACCGCCAGAATGCGCTGCTACTGCAAAAAAGTTATGGTGCTTGAAGTACGTTCAAATTTAGGCAGACATACCAATTTTCAGTGCGATACTGTCTTTAGTTTTGTTTTGACAGCTGATTGTTGTTGACGTGTTTGGCATCATGTTGAGTATGGACAAAAACGATTTTCGTTCTCTCATAAAACATTATTTTTTGAGAGGCAAGGTTATGGCGTATGTTTTCTGGGATTGTCATGGCGTACTTTTCGTGGACTACCTCGAAAACGGAAAAACCATCAACAGCGAGTATTACTTTTTTTTTTTCATGGGAAGGTGAGGAATCTTCATAGACACTATAGGCCCGGAGCCTATAGTAGTGTGAGATTCTTACTCACTAAAAAACACCTCCCTTATGCAAACCACGACTGAGTTCACACTCAACAAGCAGTTCTTCTATCGCATTTTATTTTGTTTTTATAAGATACCCTGCAGGCGATATTCCATTGAAAATTCTTGTGTACTTTAGAAAAATTACGCGTTGCTAATCACCGCGCTAGATCGAGAAGCTTAGTCCTCTTCAGACGGAGCAATAAATTTGTCTCGTCGAGGATCTGTTGAACAGAAATATTCGTATGACCTTGTAATCGATTATTATGTTTTCGCGCAAACATTTTAATTACGTTTTGGACGTTTTCGAATCCTAAGTCTCTGTGGATATCATCGTTTCTAATGTACCACAGCGCATTAACAATACCTCGAAGAACTTTGTTTTGGAATGTATGTAATACATTAATGTTACTATTCTTAGTACAACCCCAAAGTTGGGAGTATTACTGTGCATTATTGGAGTGATTGAAGGCCAAAATCGCTGCAAACGGCCTCACATGAAACGAAAAAAAAATTTTGTTTATGCAAGACAATGCGCCGGCGCAAAAGTGCATCGCAACCACGGTTAAATTAATGACTTACGGTTCCAATTGCTGTCGCATCCACCGTATTCGCCCGATTTGGCGCACTCGTACTATTATCTCTTCCCAAACTTCAAAGGATGGATCATCTATAAAAAATTCAGCTTACGCGAGAAAATCATTGACGCCACGGAGAAGTATTTTGCAGACCTTCCGGAAAATTACTTTTCGGACGGGATTAAGAAGTTGGAAAATCGCTGGAATAAGTGTATCAAACTAAAAGGGGATTATATTGAAAAAAAAAAAAAAAAAAAAACATTTAAAAAAATTTTTTTTTTCATTCCCAAGGAGGTTACTTTTCACCCCACCTAGTACTTGGAAAGTGGACGCAGACGTGATACAGACGAGGTGTGTTCAAAAAGTAAGATGACTTTATATTTTTATAAAAAACAAAAAATTTATTTATTAATCAATAATAAATAATAATAACTTTGTTGCCCCTTCAAAGTTATCTCTCTCAGATATAAAACACTGTTTCAAAGCTTTTTCCGATACTCGAAGCACTTTTCATAATCACTTTCTGGTACAGACTTGAGCCCTTCCAGCGATGCCGTTTTTTCCGTCTTGTCTTTCCTGCATTGTTCCATTTTTTTTTTTTTTTTTTAATTGAAAATCACAGTCGGCTATAGCAACGTTGTCTGCATAGGCAATCACGCTGCTACCACCCGCTTCCAAGTATATTAGTAGTTCTTTAACCTCTAAGTTTCAGAGAAGGAAGAAAGAACACCGCCTTGCGACTTACCTCTGTTGACACATCTTTTAGCAGAAGCCCCTACCAGATCCATTAAGCAAAGACCAATAAAAACGCTGTAGAGGTCCCCATTTAAACTGCTTACCAATTCAGCTGTATTAAGTAAAGCTGCACTCGTACATTATCAGCATAGATATGAACCGAAGTATATTTACAGACAGATGGCAAGTCATTTATGAACATAAAAATTATAATGGGACCAATGATTCATCCTTATGGTACACCTAGTTTCGTCGGTAGAAATGTAGAAGTTGAATCAAGAGATTTTATTTTCAATAAGCTTTTTTGACAGATAACGCGTGACTCCTTTCAAATTGCTTTGTCATTTTTTTTTTTCAGCTTCGTTTGGTAAGTCATCATGAAAGACTCACACTACAACAGCGTCTCCGAATTGTTCAGCTGTACTACAATACGAAAATCAATGTTCTGTAAGAAATGTTTTTCGTGCGATACGAGGAACTTTCGGTGCGCATAATCGACTTACTGAAACCGCTATTGCTAATACTATTCACTGATTTGAGTCGCAGTTTACATTTGTGGATGATACTCGACCGGTTAGATCACATCCAGCACATAGTGAAGAGACTATATCAGATGTAGCTGTGAGTGTACGCGAAGACCAGAATCGATTTGTCGTCGCTCTCAGTAGGATGTCTTGGCGTATTCGATAATTTGGCGTATTTTACGAGAGGATATCGGCCCAAAAGTGTATAAAATTCAATTTGTGCAAGAATTGAAGCCAGGTGACTTGAATTTGCTTCATATTTTCAGTGAACGGACCCTAGAAAAATTCGGTGTTTTATCGTGAAATTTTTTCAGTGATGAAGCTCATTTCAGGCTCAATGGATACGTTAATAAACAAAAATGTCGTATTTGGGCTGCTGGGCAGCCCGAAGAGTATCATAAGCTACCTTTACATCCATTAAAAACAATGGTATGGTGTGGTTTATGGGCGGGTGGAATCATTATTTCATATTTTTTCAAAAATGAGGCAAATCAGAATGTTACCGTCAATGATAACCGTTATTGCTCCATTTAAATGGACTATGTGCTTCTTAAAACTCAAGCACATAATCTCTGTGAGCTCTGGTTGGTGAGCAATTGATTTCACGTTTTGCTACAGCAAATTGGCCGCCTAGATCGAGCGATATCACACTTTTAGACTATTTTTTCTGGGGATATGTAAAGTCTGAGGTCTTAAGGAATAAGCTAGGTACAAATGAAGCTTTAGAGGCTGACATTACTGGAACGAATTGCCCAAAATTCGACCTTTCGAATGGCCCACCTAATACGTAGTTGTGGTCAATATTTACATGATATTTAGAAAAGTAAATGCCATGAATTCTTCTTTTAACCGATAATAAAAATTTTAAGTTTGCTTTCAAATTTATGTATTTTATTTTACAATATAAATCAAAACTTTACGATGAATCATTCTTTAGGTTTTTGAAATTTGTCTGAATGAAAGCTCTTAAAAGGCCTCACAGTAAGATTACCAAAGCCGAGTAAACGGTTTAATTTATTTATAATTTCCAATATTTTAACATTTTTAACCAGCAACCCTGTTAAGACCTATACTATACAGAAGACCATTAAGTTATAAGTGTTCAAAGACCTGTCTTACTATTAATTTCTCAAACAATTTCTTTTGGAAAAAATGGTAAAATACTTATTGGCCTGAAATCGTTGGCAGATATCGGACTAGGATTTTTAGGAGCGAATACTAATCGAGCTATTTTCCAGGATTTCGGTCAAGTATACGTGACTATGCAGTGGTCAATAATATGCTTTTTTTATAATACCGCGCGCACAAAGGGGATATGAATACCCTTTTTACTGGATTTTCTCCAGGGCGCGGGCGGTGTAGTAGTTCGAAACTCAGGTGTATTAGGTTTCGATATTTTTCCCAGAGCTGGACGGAATGAACCAGTGCATCCTCAACCAGTAGGTCTCAGTACGTGCTAGTTGTTAGTTCGTTACATTTAGCCCAGCCAGCAAACACTCCAAAATCAGTGTAATGCCTTCATAACAACTTTAATCAGAGTTGACGCCGACGAGATTTTCATATAACAACATACAAAATCTATGAAAAGACTTTTTCAAAGAATTGCCTCGCATGGGATTCGAACCCGCGACCCTCTGCTTGAGGAGTCTGTGCATATACCACTACACCACGGCCACCCCCACTTCTTTATCTGATTTACGATGTATAGCAAAATCGATTTGATAAAGCACAACAGTACTCTATTATCACTAGAAGCGTTTGATTTAATGATCGCCATGCACCTTACAACATCATATTCGCTAACTAATTGAATTTCAAAAACTTTTTCTGGAAGGAAAAAGATGGAACTAAAATTTCTGCGAAATTGGAACTTATTTCTTCAGATCCACCACCTCGATCAAAAAGTTCCCGGTAGCGTCACCATGTGGCGCTCCCATTATTCCGATTTAAGTTTTGTTCTTTTGTTAAGTTGGTACATCTGTTGTTGACATTCTCTTTTAATCTTAACGTCATAGCTTGACATTTTTCAAAAGTTACGGAGCCAAGAGTAAATCTATCTCTGTGTGTGTTGGCGATTTTTTACAATTTTAGAAATGGATTTAAATTTGCAACAACGAACTCGTATTAAATTTTGCGTAAAAAAAGGATTTAATGGTGCGCCGACGTTGATGAATGTTGGAAAAGTGTTTCGGCAGCGATTCTCTAAAGAAAAAGGTCGTTTACGAGTTTCACGATCGTTTCAAAAGTGGTCTTGAGTCAATCGAAGATGATAGGACGAAAACATTAATGAAGTAAAGGAAATGTTTGTCAATAACAGCAAATTAAGATAGCGGAGGATTTGAACATTGCCTATCGATCCGTTCAAGACATTTTGGTTAACGATTTGGGTTTCCGTCCTGTAGCAGCAAAGATGGTGTCAAAAGACCTCAATTTCATGCAAAAAAGAGACCGTGTTGACGTCGCAAAAAAGATGATTTGCGAGGCTGAATCCGATCCCACATTCATCAAAAGGATCATTACTGGAGACGAGATAGGGGCTTATGAGTACGACACGCAATCCAGACATCAGGCAAGTGAATGGCGTTCACCAAATGAGACGAGACAAATAAAACCACATCGCGTTTAGTCAAAAAGGAAGGCAATACTCACGGTTTTCATGGATTACAACGGTGTAGTACATCATGAATTTTTGCCAGAAGGTATTATTTGGGCATTATGAGACGTTTGCGTGAAGCAATTCGCCAAAAGAGACCAGAATTATGAGCAGAAAACTCGTGGATTTTGCACCATGATAACGCACCGCCGCATAGTGCCATCATTATTCGTAACTTTTCGACGAAAAAATGCAACAAATACCATCCAACAACAACCGAATTCACCTGATTTGGCTCCCTGTGACTTCTTTCTGTTCAATCGAGTTAAAAAACCACTACAGGGAACGCGTTTCAGCACCCGAGAGGAAATAAAATAAAGCGCTGGCATAAATGTGTTGCATTTGATGGGGATTACTTTGAAGGGGACAATATAGATTTATATGAATAAACTTGTATTTTTTTATCAAGCTGGTATTTTATCTCTCTATTAAACACGGGTAGCCTTGAGAAGCAAGACCATCAAGGACAAAAGCAATCCTTGGTTTACCAGTCAAATGCGTTCCTTAATGCAGCAGCGCGATAGAGCTTACAACAGTTGGAAGCGATATCAACTTCCTGAACTTTGGCAAATGTACTATTAACTTTAATGCGTAAAGTTGTTACAGAGATGCGAGCAAGCTGAACACCTGCTTAAGTGATCGACAGTTGTGGAACAATTTACGCGGCATAGGTATTGGCAAGGCAAAACGTAATTTGGCAGATAGTAATAACAGCATTGATTGCAATTTTCTATTCCGGAATTTCTTGTCTTGGCCTTTCTCGTCTGCGTTAGTTGTGACTGAGCTTTTGGCGAGCCTAGCTGTTAATCATCAAAGTGTTAACAGTTTTGGCTTTAGATCGGTCGATAGTGCTAATGTGGTAGAAAGTATACTCTCGATAAAGTCAAATGCCATTGGGTTAGACAAAATGCATCCTAAATTTCTAAAGCTACTCTTACCAATTATACTGCCTTTTATCACCTTCATGTTTGAAACAATTTTGACAAAAGGAGAGTACCCTACTCAGTGGAAGTTGGCGAAAATTATACCTATTCCCAAAAGTTCTAAAGCTGATGAGTTAAGACCAATTTCAATTATGCTCTTTCTGTCCAAGGGTTTTGAATGTATTTTGCAAAAACAGATGAGCACATATCTTAAAAATAATAACATGCTCACACCAGAGCAATCTGGTTTTCGTGCGAAACACAGCTGTATTACCGCCCTGTTGAGTGTTACTGACGATATACGACAAGCATTAGATGAAGAAAAAGTAATTTTCTTGTTGCTCTTAGACTTTTCCAAGGCATTTGACATGGTTAATCACAATATCTTATGTAAAAAGCTCATTCGACAATATAATTTTTCATCAGGTGCAGTAAAGCACCTCATGTTGTTTCAGCCCAACTGTTAGTGGTGTCCCTCAAGGTTCGATACTTGGTCCCTTATTGTTCTCATTATATGTAAATGAGCTTCCATCCATCATAAACAATTGTTCGTCACATATGTATGCTGATGATGTTCAAATGTATTTAAGCTGTCCACTTGGTTTAATTGAAAACGGAGTTTGTTCTATCAACGAAGATCTTAAGGAAATTACGTTGGTCTGATCTTAACGGATTTTTTTTTAAACGCTAAGAAATCGAAGTTATGACGCTAGTCACATAGAAGAGACCACTGGATCGATTATATTTTTCACCTATTTTGTTAAAAAGCTCCGCAATAGACTATGTCGAGACTGCAAAGAACCTTGGGGTCACTGTTAATTGCAAGATAACTTGGGAAAATCACATCCGTGCTGCCATTGGAAGGGTATGTTTGGTGTTACGTAATTTATGGGTATCACAGTATTTTATTCCAATTAAAACGCGCTTGATGTTAGCTAAATCGTTGTTTATTCCTATTTTACTCTACGGATGTGAAATCTTTTGTAGATGTGACTCGATCAGTAAAAAAAATCTCAACGTGGCTTTTAATAGCACAGTGCGTTATGTTTTTGGGCTACGTAAATATGACAGAGTAAGTAGTTACTCTTCTTGTTTGCTCGACATGCCTTGTTAGAGCTATCTTAAGTCCCGCACACTGGCCTAGTTATCGGATATTATCGTAACACGTCAACCATTATACTTATACAAAAAGACTCGATTTACCTCTGCAGTCAGTTTTTATCAGAACGTAAATTTTTCGTAAATTCAGTCCGATTGTGGAATTCACTACTGCGGAACTTAAAAACTAACTTAGGTACAAGAACAACCAGGCTTAAAAAGATATTGTATCTTAAAGTGTATAAGGTATCTCAAGCTCTATCATAATTAGTTATAATTATTTTCATAGTTTCAATAATGAGATTGTCATTCATATTACTGATCCTGGAGCACAGCTACATCCTCGAAAGATCTTATGACAACAACCTCACCATTGTCATTTTTTTCTCATTGTCATTTTCATAATTTCTATCAAATTTATATTTTTTAGCCGCCATAAATAGAGCCCTTGTGTGACTTGTAAAGCCGTCATTAATAATTTTTTTTTTTTTGTGCCTTTGGCGAAAAACGATGAATTCAAATTTCTCAAAACTAGATTTTTGCTGTTCATGATCTTTTGTTTAGAGTCAAGCGAAGAGAGACGAACACACACTAAATTTCTGTACAAATCGCCTGGATTGGACCTGTATGGTGAAAGCCTTGTCTTTATACGTTTGACATAACATGCTGGGAATTCATGAGTAAGTTTCGAAACATTCAACCCATCTTTAAACATTTTTTGTACATACATCATTCCAATTATCCAATTATCATCCAATTATACATTATCCAATCGTTTCTGCTCTCTAGACTCGCCACCTTCGACCGCAGTGTTGTTCAACAAGCCTACGCGGAGTTAGTTTGCTGATTATCGAATCAATATGGGTGCGGAAATTGAACTCAGTATCACAGATATCCCCCAATTCCGGCACTACAGGGATCGAAGCAATAGCTTGGGATGGTATACCATATAGTAAGTTCGGTCAGGAAGTTTTGAACGCTTCCGAAAAGATGAGATGGCTTGGTGTTTCTTTATGTTGAGCTTAAGGAAGTTTTTGTGGCACCATATTGAGAACTTATTGAGACCGTGTTGTAGAGATTGAGAATAAAAAAAATTGAAAACTTGTCTTTAGGTTTTAACATCATCGGCAAAGATAGATATGTATGAGTTCTTTACAATAATAATAGTCAAAATGCAAATAATTGGACCAAAGTGACTGCCTTGTGGAACACCCAAAGTGACTTTAATTGGTTCAGATCAACGAGAACGAAAATAGACTAGGTAATATCGTTCTTCCAAGTATCGTTATTCAAAGTATTCAGATCGATGCAACGCAATCTTGGACTAGTTTGTTTAGTCACTAGAATACGTAAAACTTGATATTAAATACTTTGTGGCCTTTCGTTTATTTATTGCGGACACTTGAGTGGGTCAGTGACGGGATTCATGTTTTCGCCGCTGTGGGTTAGTTGCATTTTTGCAAATGTGCTGAACTGGGTTATTGTCTCTTCGTTGCTGGTGTAACAGGATAGCGGACTGAAGTATCATAAGAAACGTTTTTGGTGGGCACAGCAGTATTTGCAGACACAAAGTCCTGGTGGACTTTACATTCAATGAGGTTTTGCGTCCAAGTCGATGTAGGCATTTTAGTTCGTACAGTTCAAAACACTTGTTGTAAAATTGTTCCTTTTCTCCATATTAAAAGATTAATAAAACTAAGCTTTACAAATTTTGGAAGGGACAAGAAAATAAAGTTTTAAAAAGAACGAAAAAATTGAGCCCGAAACCCATATGTGTAAAAAAAAGAGGATATTTGCAACAGGCACAAGGCACAGTAAACAGTTTAAGAGGGTGGTTTAATGGTTTAAGAAAAAGAGGAATCAACTGCAGTAGAAAATATCTGTAAGGAAAAAAGACACGCAATCTTTTTCGGCAGCGATTTATTGATCATGAGCGGCATCAACAAAAAAACTATTAACCAGATTAAATGAATGGCAGTTAAGACTACCGGTACAGAAACCGCTCAGGTGTGTGAGCCGCTATCTTCAGTCTTTCCGAACGGTTGAAAAAAGTTATCTTTGGCGAGTCGTGTATCTCGTTTTTTTACGGGATTTCCTTTTTTTTTCTTTTTTTTTTCTATGCAGACGAAAGCCAACCGGAATGTCACTACATAATCTTAAAACAAAATACTAAGTTGTAACATGTCTTCTTCCTGGCTCTCTTCATGCTTCCCATAACCTGTCTTGTTTTCTTTTTTTTTTTTTTTGTCTGCCACTCGAAATCCTCTTTTTCTTTGCATTACCACTATATGTACGAGTATACTATTTTTCTACAATGTTACAATTTTTTCCTGCTACTTAGCTGAAGCGTTTAAGAAAAAAAACTTTTCTCAACCTTGGTTAAATTATCTTACGGACCCGACGGACCACTGTGCCGATTTGGGGGAAAAGGGAAATACCAGATCGCTTCCCAACTCTCATTGTGGACAGTTGACTATTTGGTAGTGTACAGCAAGTGAAAACTAAACTAGAAATGAATTTGGCAAGTGCGTATCATTCGGTAATAAGCTTATTTGAGCGTTAGTCAGCTATTCAAGTAGAAGGACTCAGATTGACTCAAATTGGATGCCAAGCAGAAAAAGACAACTTAGTTTGTTTTTTTTTATTCATATAACTAAATCTTTAAACGCCGATAAAACGAAGGTACCGCAAATGGATGAAACATGCTACACATGGAAACAAACAACAACAGATCAGCAGATGTGCCAAAGGTAGAAAAAAGGCGGAGAAAGCTAAGTCTGAATCCAAGTACATCATATTGCTACAGGACAATCGGAGAACCACAAAGATGCGCTCACCTACTCATATGAGTCTGAAGGTGATGAGTATCGATACATCGGAGAGGAGAATTCCTTCAAAACATTATCGACTAATGGCGAGAATTCATCATCCGAAAACGAAGACGACGAGGAAGCTCATCTTGATAGGCTCATAAAATAACTTTTGGCGCAAAAACAAAAGTTTCAACAACGGAAGCAACAACATCTACAAAAACAGCAACAGCTGCTACAGAAAAGGAACGATTTTGAACAAAAACAAAAACAACTACCGCAACCACCACTACGGCAACAAGAGCGTCAGCAAAAACATCAGCCAGGCAATAATAGGAGTGAAATGACTTCTCCAATAAATGTGAGTAATTTTGATATAAATGATAGCACACGATTATATAGGATAGTAAGTAAGGAAGTTTATGTAAAAAGGCTAAGTTCTAATTAGCACATTATACCATAATGTGCAATAATATGGAGGAGTATAAGAAAAGTACGTGTTGCTTTGGAAAAGGCAGAAACCGAATAGTTTACATATAAATACTATCGGAGCTAAAGGTTTTGCTAGCGACGACCTTAAGTTCGTGAGGATCAAGCCGTTTACCACGGCGGTAACCGTAATTTACCACTCTTGTTAGTGCAGTTAACACTCATAAGCTTCACTATTATCATATGAGTTTGGAGAAATTAAAGAGGGCAGTTTGTGTACTTGAAATGTATACGATACCAAAGGATCCAGCACGCAGCAGCTAACTGCAACATACAATAAAGATGTGTTAGTAGGTTAGGGATTACAAATATGGAAAAAGGATAGGAGTAAACTCGTTTTTGTATTATGCAGAAACTTGATGTATCCTGCTAATTTCAGGGGTTGTCCTAGGTTTCAGGAGCTAAAAATGAAAATTCACCGGTAGCGGCTCTGGACGTAAAAACGATTCTTCTGTCATTGCACGGAAAAATTTATGAAAAATAGACGTTATCTCTTCGACACTGTTTGACAAGTCCGGCTCGTGAATAAAGTAAATATAAAGATCCTTGCAATTAACGTTAACTCACTGATTAGAATCGGAAGAAGAACCAACCTTTCTAATCGTTGTGCTTTTGGTAAACGGAACTAAGCTCAGCCTGAAGCACAAAATCAGCTTCAGAGATTACAAATAACGTCTATACAGAGGTGTGTATAGAACAGATCGACCTCACTTTACACGAGGGGATGGGGCTTGTATCTTATTACGTGAAGGCTTGCACCATAGAATTATATATAGCGAAGATGTATGTAGGTTCCGGTTGTTGGAAGCTTGTATTGCATGTATTCATCGGATGACGTTTAATATGTCCCATTTCCACAAAAAACACAAAATAGACTGACGTTACGGACAATTGGTATAAGTCCAGAGAGTGCCGATGGTATTTTCGTGAACTTGTTGGGAGCTTTTCTTGAGAACGCGTATACGGTTAATAATCCAGTTTAGCGTAACCACGACATTTAGAATAGAACCTATGTGAAGGACTGCTATCTGCGCAACGAACTTCAAAATTGGTGATCTGAATATCATGGTTTTACCTTATTCGATGAAGTAAACGCGGCAAACGTTATAGTCGCCGATGGACGAGCTCTCGCTCAGTTGTTTGTGCGTAAAGATGAGCTCCTGTACGTCTTGGATTCACTGAAGAACAAGAAGTCGTCGGGAGTAGACGAAATCCCTTGAAAAATCGTAATGCATATTTTCCGACGCGCTGGAAAATAGTAATCATATACTTTATCCCGAAAAGGATAAAGATAGGACTAACCCTGCTAATTTTCGGTCAGTTAGTTTACTTTCCAACATTAGCAAGGTATTCGAGAGTTGAAGACAATAATATAATACCGGAGAAGCAGTTTGCTTTAGAGTCATGACAGTATTCATGCTGCGGCAAAACTGATCTCTGACAAAGAAATAAGTGCAAGAAACAGTGTACGTGTGCTTGTCTTGTTAACCAGGTACACCGTATGGTTAGAGGAGCTTCTCTATAAGCTAACAAGAATGGACATGTGGAAACCTTTTCTATATATGATTTACGATATGCTAATGGAAAAGAAGTTCGTTGTCAAATGTGGCAATGCAATTTAGTGCAATTTAGTGCGTTAGTTCTGACAAGAAAATTGTTTCAAAGCAATCAACTTGACTACGGGATAAATGTCATATGTTATGTGACTCTAATTAGGACAATTATAGCTTATGACTGTACGGTGTGGTTCAATGCAACCCCGTACTATACTCGTATGAAAACGATTGGGTGTTTGGAAGGCGGTATCTTAGAATTTGTCTCGGTCTGTACGGAACTCCAGAGTCGGAGTGCAAAAAAATTTAATTCCGAAAAGGTCCTTTACAATAGGACTCTTTTTAATAGAAACAACAGTTTTCTGATTAAGGTGATTCGAAGGCACGTTGCAAGATCGATGAGCAACGATAACAGCCTGATCTTCTTCATTTTCTTCTACTTATTCTTCTTCTTCTTCTACTTCTTCTTCTGCTTCTTCTTCTTCTTCTTCTTCTTCTTCTTTTTCTTCTCCTTCTTCTTCTTCTTCTTCTTCTTTTTCTTCTCCTTCTTCTTCTTCTTCTTCTTCTTTAAAATTCTAACTATAGACCCTTCCTCAATAAACGGTACCAGTTTAGTGTTCTCCAATACAGCAAAATTCCTGTGTCTCATTTTTGACAGGAAACTTAATTGGAAACCCAACATTTAAAAAAGAGTCATTCTCTTGCAAGAAAGCCATTGGAAACAAATGGGGCCTTCAATCTCATAGAACCCACTGGCAATACATTAGACCGGTACTCACCTACGGTGTGGTTGTGTGTTGGACGGCCTTAGACATTGCAACCAACTGAAACAAACTTAGCAGAGTCCAAAGAAGAACATGTTTACGTATAAGTGGAGGTCTGAGCTCCAATCCCTAAGCGGCTTTAAATATTCTGTTTCACTTGACACCCTTCGACACCTTCAGCGGGCAAATAGCTGCGACCGCAACTACTCGCCCTAAAGCGACTACACAGTGGACTAACAATTTATTTGGCCACGCTAATATTGTTAAGCCCCACAGAAAACATCGATTACACCATACCTAAACTTCAGTTTGACAAAGACTTTTATGTTAGCTTCTCCTCTAGATCCGTCTGGAAGAAAGATGTTTTAATGAAGGGCAAGTCGATCTATTTCTACACAGATGAATCTAAAACCGATAGTGGGCTTGGTGGCGGTATTTTCTCGGAAAAGCTAAATCTAAGCCTTTCCTTCCGTCTTCTTAATCACCAAGCTCTGCTTGGCTGAAAAGCTGCAAGGACGAGGAGGAAGAGGAGATAATCCTTTACCTTCTCTGTACATGTCCAAGTTTCTCCTAGAGAAGTGAACTCCACTTAGAACGTTGTGCTTCATCACAAGCACAAATTGGTTCCATAAGTAAGAAGATCATAGATCCACGTGGCTGCACAATGGGCCAATAGACCTTAGTGGGTTGGTTTTCCAACCGCCACTCTCATCTACTTACCAACTTCCCTGCCTTCCTAGTGTAGTGTGTTACTTAGGTAATATATTCATCCTAGATACAAGTTAGCTGAAGTTTAACTAGGGGCCATCCTTATTTTTATTTATCGTAGAGTGCTTGAGAAAAGCCAGTAAGCTAAATTTCTAAACTAAAGTAAATTGGGTTGTAAGTGTTCCATATACGCAGACAGTTTCAGACGGTCCATCTGGCTCTGGGCGTGTAATCCAATCCCATAAACGTCCATCATATGTATTCCAGGCAGTCTAGTTCTGCCTTTCCCGGGAGGATTATTGATTGTAACCTCTGATGAGCGTAAAGGCAAAAGTCCCTGATTGAAAGAATTCACAAGTATTCCCCACTAACTCATTCCCTGTATTTCATAGACCGTCCCTCTACTCTCTGTCTGCCGTAAATTGATCGTCCTTCGAAGATACTGCGAGGGTGCACTGATACCTCGTGTGCCAACGGCTGCCCATCAAGCCTGTAGAAGGAGTCAAGTCAAGTATGAGCATAAATGATCCTTGTTTAGGGTTTTCTAATAAAAATAACCATTTGAGATATTTCAAAAACTTTATTATTGGCTTGAAATACAATCAAAACATTTATGAATGGAACTCGACTTCGTTCATATGGCCCCCGCGGGCACATTTGCAGCGGTCGATTCGTTGGACCCAATTTTCAACGACTCGGCCACACATTTCGGCCGAAATGGCCGCTATTACGCGTTCAATGTTGGCTTTGAGCTCTTCCAACGTCGTCGGCGTGTTGGCATAAACCAATGACTTAACGTAGTCCCACAGAAAATAGTCAAGCGACGTTAAATCGCTCGGACGAGGCGGCCAACAGACTGACCCATGTTTTGAGATAACACGCTCACCATACTTACTCTTCAATAAATCGATTGTAGCGTGTGCTGTATGTCTTGTGGCACCATCTTGTTAAAACTACATGTCGTCCAAGTCCATATCTTCCAAAAATAATCGGTGACCATAGCTCGATAACGTTGACCATTCACAGCAACGTGACGATCGTTATCGTCGACGAAAAAATATGGCACAATAACGCCGCCGGTATGCAAACCGCACCAAACAGTTATTTTTTGTGGATGAAGTGGTGATTCATGAAGCACATGTGGGTTTTCACCCAACCAATAACGCATATTTTGCTTATTAACGAACCCATTGAGCCAAAAATGAGCTTCGTCACTGAAGATGATTTTGTGACTCCGAATATCTGTAGAAAATTTATATTGTATAATTTACAGACGTTGCTCGTTAGTGTACTTTACCATGATAAAAATGTTGATAAATTGACAGTGACAGTTTGATGATTAGTGAAAGAGTGCGTTCACAAATTACATTCAAAGTTGTCAAGTCCATATTGGAAAACCTTATATTTAAAAAGTGAAAATCAGCACTATGTCTAACCGAGACTCACCGAAGGAAACTAGAAATCTGTTTTATGGCCACTTTTTATTAATCACATCATCCCACTGGATGAGTCCACACAGTAAAGGTACATACCCTCAAATAGTTGCCCATACATTAGCTGTGGAAATCATCATCAACCGTTGGGGCTACAGTATTCCAGCATTGAATACTGTGGTGACACATCCATTTTAAAGATACTTAAGTTAAAGTATTATTTGATCTGTATTCATTAACATGGAACAATCCCCATTAAATCTTTTAGTCAGACAATATTTCAAAATGCGTTCATCTTCATATGTTCCTCATAATGAGCGTTGCAAATTAAAACACTACCCGCTGGTCTCTACCCAAATATTGCTCTAATACCGACCTAATTTACAATTTTTTTTTTTTTTTTTTTCGCAAACACTGATGTGACTACTGAAAAATCATATGCACTGTCAGAATTCTACTTAATTTTATTAATTCTCATTGATATATCACACTTTTCGCAAATGTTTATACACAAGCACTGAAATCTTACTAAGCATCACCGTATTTCACACTAATGGCCACTGAATCTTCAATAAGAATTCTCGAGGCGGTCATTATTTTTTGGTATTGAAACCCAACTAAAAGTTGGGGTTACGGGTAGTCATTGGTGGGACTAGAGTGCACACTAGTCACCCCAATAAAGCGTTCTATTGAAAATCAAATGAAATTTGTTATTTCTTGAAATTTTCCATTTTAATCCCTTATTTTGAGTATCGATTCAAAATAAATTTACACGACATAAATCTACGACACTTCATCGCCCACCGTTTCGCCCCTGAAACCTCTGAAACAATGACTTTTATTCGAATCAATTGTCATCGGGGAGAAAATGCCCTTTATCCTTGTGTCTGTTTTATTTCTCTTTTTCGGGTCATGTTATATCTTACATCCTTGTATTCGTTCTGTAGAGTATCTTCTACCGTGCGAGTACAAACAAAACTTGGAGACGAAAATACGAAAGTAATGACATTAAATGTTTTTAAAGTTGTGTCCCAATCTGACCTAGTAGAGTACAAGGGGTTTGCGCTATACGGCCTAATAGAGTTTTTTTTTTGTTTTTTCTTTTTTTCTTTTTTCTTCCAAAGGATTTAGAAGAATTTAGTTCGAACAGCAACGATTTATCCATTACGCATTGCTTAGACGAAAAAATAAAGAAATTCAAAAAATACGAAACTACATACATAAGACTTACTCGAAATCGGATAAAAAAGGTCTTTAAGACGAGTGTACTCCGGTAATCTGCGTGGGAATATCAAAATTCACCCAACTCACAGGAAACATTACCGAATTAACTCTGGGTATCCCTGTAGATCTTCGTGCTGCCATAGCTTATGCATGTAGTCCCACTATGTCAACGAGAGATTAACATATGTCGGCACAGGATAATAACGGAGGACGAAAGTTGCTTAACCCTTTTTTACCGATGCTATTTTCAAAACTCTCTCACTTACTTGTACTAGGTTGACATAAGAAGATTGTAGTCGTAAATTTTCGAAAACGATATCATCCTCATCTTAGCACTGAGTACGATGTCGTTTTCTTCATCGTTGTCGTTTTTGTTGTCATTCTGGTTGTTTTCGTAGCGAAAGTCCTCGTTGATCGTTGGTTTCTTTCCGAAATACACTTGAATGTTGCAACGTATGAGCTTAAAGTTTTTTATCAGGAAATACTGTAGTGGAAAAAAAGTCCATAGAATGCCTTTCGATTGAATGGAACTTCTCTTATTGTTTGATTGTGTTGCTTTGGCATTTCTACTTAAGTATTTGGAAGAATATTAGTTGCAAAGTGTGTACAACTTTTAGAAACAATATGAAAATCATCTCAAGCTAATTTTTACTAAGTGATCTCTGTCTCAAAAAACTTGAAAAAAATAAGGCACCTGAAACAATTGAAGTCGTTGTCAGCCAATTAGTGCATGAGAGTATCTATAACCTAAATTTGTAAAAATGTATTGTAATTGCGCGGAATCACTAGTCGTAGCAGCAAGAAGATAAATGTCGTTAGACCAACTAATGCATTAAAAATATAAGAAGATAGTAGAACGTAATAATGAACAGGGTGAGCGTAGCTTCTTTTGTTGGCTATGTATCTTCTTCTAAAACCAGATTCCTTTCACTTGGCTGCAATAAACCAACCTTTTCTCTGAACGTTCTTCCAGATCATAATTTACAATCGTATGTTTTAAGGAAGGAACCTTATTTATCTGCCAAAAAGCACCACATGATTGTCATTCTCAATAGCAAACTTCTCTTAATTAAAAATGTCACGTCGAAAACTTCCTTGTCGCTTTCGATTTCTGGCAGTGCAAGAAAGCTATCGCCAGGTCATAAGACTTGTCACCTTTGGATTTATCTTCACAGTATTAATGAATAAAATTCCTGACTCCCCCACTGACTCATCAATGCCCGCCACAAACAAATGGGCCTATAAAGCTAAAATTTTGCACAAAGGTTTCCTTTATGATGTATACAAGGAATAAGGAAGGATATCTCGAAATTCAACCCCTAAAGGGGTACACATTTCAACATGAAAGTTAAGTTAAGTTAATAAAGAAGCAAACACGTATTCCGTGATTTTTCGAAAATCAACCATTTAGTCGGTGAAATGGGGTAAATAAACCTAAAAATCGATGTGGGTGACGTAATTAAGGTTTTTCGGGACGTTGATTTCGAAAATGTCTTTTCTTTAGAAGTCCAAGACGGTAGGCATGACATAAAATCAAAACTCTTTAATAGTGAAACGGTGTTTCAGAATTTGTATTGCTAAACAATTCTAAGCAGACTTTTCAATTTGAATATTTGTAGGTGTACTCCAGTAAAAAAAATCGTAATTAATCGTATTTTCCTCAAATCGACCCCTTAGAATGGGGAATAAGGGGGAAAATTATATTTTATTTTCAAAGGATACAATACAAATAAATTTGTATCTTGCGCCGGAGTATTATACCCGGCACGTGGTATTTGTGTCTAATTTCCGTAAACATATTTAATCTTTTGCTGAGGGACCACGTTATATGATATGCAGGAGCGTACAAAAGACGCCACGACGTCCGCCAATACGTTCGTCCTGATCCTTTTATCATATTTACGTGTAACCCCCGATGAAAAGACATCACAAATATGCTTTTACCTGGTCAATAGTCACATGATAACCATAACATTCTAGCCTGAGTATTCCACCTTGAGATGAAAAAGATTATGACTCTTCCAACTAAAGACAATCTGTTTGGGCCATGGGTTGTTCATATACGAGTACTCGGGTCTTCCTCATATTCACATCTTACTATGGCTATAGCAGCGTATCACCCCAGATTCGCACGTGGGCAGTAAAATTCAACGAAGTTATAGCTGACATCAAATCTATGAATAGAGAATAGGACCTTATGAATGGGTATGTTCTCACTTACCTAACTTCTATGTAAGGTGTAGGGCTTTATCAATTTTTAACAGTTTGCTGAGTTCCTGACAAAAAAGGTAATTGATTTACCTCCTAACCTGAGGAAACCTTTTGAATCATCTGAATCAATCCATTTTATCAGCAGCGTTTATAGACCTATGTTGCAAATGCAACAAAAAACAACATGCCTTGTATCATTGTGACGAGTTTAACCCCACATCAAAGACAGACATTTGCTAAAGAAAATTCTACTTGCTTCACATGCTTGTATTCGTCAAAGCATCAGTGGAAAGCATGCTCTAAAAAAAGATCGTGTGGTACCTATGGATCCAACAGACCATCCATTGTTGCATAGGACATCAAGTGTCAGCAACTCCGGATTAAATTCTGCAAGTTTTGTTTTCGCCACAACCGCATATTCACTCCTCTCATGTCGGGGCTGATGCCTCAACTATTTTCAAGATAGTTACGATTCGAATTCATGGTAACGGAGACTTGTTTGTGGATATCTATGCCTTTCTGAATGATGGTTCTCCGCTGTCGTTGATTAAAGAAAACCTTTTTTACGAACCTAGGCTGAATGGACAACCCGAAAAACTCACATTGCAGTGAAAAAAGGGGTGTCTCGCTTCGAGGTTCCTAAGCTGTGTCTGGTGTTAAGCGGTATGTTTTAAAGAATGTGTAAACCATCAAATACTTGGGAATTGCCAGTCAGTCTATCGATATAGAGCGTTTGAAAAGTACCTATTAGGCAACGACAGTATACATCATGGATGTCATGATGTTTGGTTCCAGATGTTCTCCGATCAACCTTTTTAAAGATGAGTGTCCCGTCGATAGATTGACTAAACGCACACAGGTCGGTGACTATTTCAATAGACATAGCTGAGTTGAAGACGCTAGCTGAGAGGTGCTGTTCGCCTTTGTTATTCTATGAGTTTTGATCTTATCGGAGTACAATCAAATAGCCGAGATCTTTGCATCAGATGCCGGATGGTCATGTCAACATCAGGTTGGTAAGCATTAATCCTAACGAAAGAGATAGGTAGGTTCCTAAGCTATTAGGTATGTATTGGTATCCATCCTCTGATCACTTCTCGTATAAACTTGCAGTTGATGGGTCATGAAAGATATGTTTGCTCAGGACGCGCTCATAGTAAAGCGGAAGATGCTTAAAACCATCATGAAGATTTTCAATCCCCTAAGAATTGTTTCATTGTTCATCATCCGTGAACGTATTAAATTTCAAGACCAATGAAGAGAAGGGTTTGATTGGGACGAGCCTGTTTCATCTCATTTACAAAGCTTGTGGCTGGGTTTTATTAAAGAACTGAAGCACATTGAAAATATCAAATCTTGAAAACCCGACGATTCCTAAGTCTTTTAGTTTTCGTCGTCGCCTCGGAAAAGGCAGCAGTGGCTTACTTTTGTTTTATACGCAATGATGAATCTATACCTTGCTTGGAGCTACAAGCTGCTACCATTGGCAGCCACTATTAGGGAGATACATACCATACGACTCGAGTAGGTGAGATCCTGGATTTTACCTCACCCCGTCAGTAGTTTCAGGTCGCCTCCAACGATAACGTGGATGATGGTCAGGATAGAGTCCCAGATTTCCTAAAACGTTCTTTGGGGGATTGCCCCATTACACCTTGTATAGCTGCGTCTGATATAGAGAACAACGAAAGAAAGGTGCACGCTTAAAGTGTTATTACGTTGCGTATAACTTGCTATCTGCCTGATGGTATTCCTTCATCAGTGCTATTGCCTTTTTGCTATAGTTCAAAAACACCATTCAGAAAAGGGCCACCAATAAATAAGTTTTCGTCACGCCTTCGAGTTTCGTCAAGCTAAAGATTGGATGTTTCGAAAGATCCAAGAAGAGTCTTTTTTGAGTCACATCGCATCTCTAATTTCAAGTGAAAGGGTCAGTACGTCAAGTTTAATCCTGAATTTGCCGTTTTTGAACGATACGAATGCGATACGACTGCGATCGGGGGCGGAAAAGACGAATTCTTCGTATTCCTCTGGCAATCCAGCGATATTAACTAAGAGACATCCTTTATTCTGCACACTTATCGATTATCATCACTAGAAAGCTCTCATATGGGGACTGCTACTGTTATATCTGATATTCGTGAAAGCACCTGAATAATCAGCATATGAGGAGCTGTTGAGAAAGTGCGAAAAGAATATTTCAAGGCTAAGGCGATCATGTCGTTAATGGGACAGCTTCCTAAAGCTCGCTTAGCTTTTGACTCCAGACCCTTAACTTCTGTTGTTTCGCCTGGGTCTTATTTTTTATTTTCTGTTTTTAATTTATTGTGATATTCTATGTCGTTGGACATATTGTCTTGCCTGCTCGTATCGATTCGGATCTACTGAAATCTACCTTTATATTGGTCTTCTACTTATGACTGTGTGTATGGAATGATCATATAAAGCGAAACCAAGGAGTTCTGAGAATGGTATAGTTGGTCGCTCTGCTTTAGGGCATCTCATAATTTTAGACAACGTAGAGCGGAGTATTTCCACTTGGCCGTTAACTGTGCTACTATATGAGGGAGTAACAATAAATAAATATATATACAACGTGTAAACCATTATTTGGCAACATTTCGTAAAGGCTCAATGAGCACAGTGGGAGTGGTATTTTAACGTAAGGCAAAGTGGTGCGAGTTCGAGTCCCGTCGTGGGAACAAGACATTTTTTTTCTTTTTTTTTTTTACTTGTTTTTGTAATAAAAGTGTTTACAAGGCAGATAAAATCAGGAGATGGATAAAAGTGAGCGCTCCGCTTCCCCAATAGCGGGATTACCGGATGACGTCAACACTTCAGCCGATGAGGCAGTACTTGCGGAAAACTTGTCTCGTGAAACAAGGTCCAAGAGGAGGAGAAAGGTAAAGCCGGCTTCCAACCCCGTTAAACGCATTGTCCTAAAGACAACAACAAAACGGTAGTGATCACTCATACATCTCCGATGGTGGCGATGTGCAGTAGTTGGGATCAAATAACAACTTCGCCTCTATGACGACTTCAGAATCAGAGGACGAAGAAGAAGAAGTGAATTCGCTTAACAAGAGTATTAAGCAGATGCAAGAGCGAGTGATGGTAATTAAAGGTAAACAAATAGCGAGAAGGACGAGAGAACTGCAAGAGACCCAAATTTCTCAACAACAGCAGGCAACAAAAACATTCATTTCTGCCTTCGAAATGAAATTGTGACTTGCCGTTTCGAGAGTTCGGGTTTCACCTAGTTCAGTGACAAGAACATGGCAAATAATGTCATCACCAACGAAAGGGTATTACCACCGTTCATTTCGAAGGAAGAGCTCCAAACGATCTTTGAATCACTTAGAAGTAAGAAATCAGTGGGAACCGATGAAATACCGATCATTGTGCTTCGACGTCTCCCACTAGAAGCGGTGGACATTTATACCACCCTGTTTAATAATGCAATGAATAATGCATATTATCCAGCGCATTGGAAAACTGCGGTGGTACATCCCATTCCCAAAAGGAATAAAGATACTTCCAATCCGGCGAATCTCCGCTCGATCAGTCTTCTTCCAAACATCAGTAAGGTTTTCGAGAGAGTGATCAATAGAGTCCTGACTAAGTGGGTTGAGGACAAACATATAGTTCCGGATAATTAATTCGGTTGCAAGGCGGGGCATGATATCATTCATGCTGCGTCTAAGCTGGTTTCTGATATCCAATGGAACAAAGGCAAGAAACAGTGCACTGGTGCCTGTCTGATTGACTTGGAAAGGGCCTTCGATACCGTATGGTTAGAGGGACTCTTCTTCAAGCTTGACAGGTTGGGTATTAGTAAACCACTGCTGTATATTCTTTTTGATATGCTCTCCAGTAGACAGTTCATTGTGAAGAATGGCGATGTGACTTCTGCTGAACCATTTAACATTAAAAACGGTCTGCAACAAGGTGCGGTAAATTCGCCGATCCTGTTCAACATTTACACAAGTAATCTAATGGGTTCACTTCACCATGCCATAGCGTACGCAGACGACTTAATCGCGTACAGATCGGGTCCAAAGATTGAGGTCATTTATACACTTTTGCAACGTGACTTCGACAAAATTAAGCGATATTGCGACGACTGGAAGTTGAAAATTAACTTTCAGAAGTCGGAAACCATTCTGTTTAGGACGCATTTGTCTGGGGCCTCTAGGGATACCAGAAAGAATTGGCGAAAGTTCTCTATCGTAGGACAACTTGGACAGCCACTTCCTGATCAATATCTGTATTTTAACAAACATATAGATGTTGCTCTGGATAGAGCCAAAGGTGCTTTTGCCCTTACAAAGAGACTGTTTTATAACAGCCAACTCGATGCGAGGGTGAAGGTGATCTGCTACATGGCCCTTATCTGGACCATGGTCTTATTTGGATGTCTTGTGTGGTTCAACGTGAGAGCAAGTTTATTGGAAAAGATTCGGGTGTTTGAGAGGGCTTGTCTTAGGACCTGTCTTCGCTTGTACAGAACACCAGTATCTGAGTACATAAAATTCTATCGTAATGAGGTCTTGTACAATAGGGCGAACCTAATAAGAGTGGACAATCTCGTCATTATGACTCGAAGGCATATTGCAAGAGGAATGACCTCGTCGAACAACCTGATTATATGTATCACGAGAGTGTTCGCTTTAACGGCTTTATTCCTCCAGAAGCGTTTCTCTACCTAGATAGTAAAGGTCTGATCCAGAACAGATTGGCGGTGCCGCTAATCTTCCACGTCGCTCGAACAGCTGCGGACAGGCGACTCAACTACGACAGAGACGTCGCACATGGCAGTGCGGAGCGTCTCCGGTTCAGTAGGGCGGTAGGGAGTCGCTACCTGATTGAAAGAAAAGAAAATAAATAAGAAAAAAAAAATAAATAAATAAAAACCAAAAAAAGAATTAAAAAAAAAAAAAAAATAGAAAAAGAAAAAAAGAACATATATAAATACATATATTTGTATATTAAGTATATATATATTTTGTATATATATATAGATACATATGTGTACGTATGTATTAGATGTAAGTAGGTTAAGTAGATTAAGATTTAGTTTTAAGTAGTTTGTAGGATTTTAGTTTTATGTTTTATAATAAAATAAAAAAAGGTCAAGTTACTAAGTTTTTTTTTGTAAAAAATGTTTTCTTAGTTTTAATTTTAATGAATAGAAATAGTATATTATAGTAGTAAGATACGTCGAAAGACATAATTTAAGCGTTAGGTTTAACTTAGAATGCTCGCATGGGGGCAGTAAGTTAGAATAAGATTATTTTAAGTTAATTAAGCTAATTTTTAAGCGTAACCGATAGCGTTATTGGATGTTTCAGTGGTTACTTCAAAACTTTTCTTGTAGTCTGGGTAAACGAGAAATAAGTCCTTAGAAATCAGAGAATTTTTTATTTTTTGGAAGGCTGCAAGAGAGTTTGTTTTAAAGGATATAGAAATTTTGTTAGATTAGTCTTAGATGCTCGTCCTTCATCACCTGTTAGTAAAGAAGTTAGCTAATTTCGCGTATTCTTTAACAATTCGGCGATAATAGCCTGCTAAGCCTATAAATGATTTAAGTTGTTTGAAAGTTTTGGGAGTAGGGAAATTAACGATTGCTTCAAATTTAGCTGGGTTTGTTGTTACCTCTTAAGCTGATACAATAAAGCCTAAAAATTTAACTTCTTCTTTATAGAAGTTGCGTTTATCTAATTGCACCTTCATGTTGACTTCGTCCAAGTTTTATATATCTTTTCGACATAATCTACGTCTACATATAGACGTGGAAAATTTTTCCTATGTACTCTTGTTGGACGATGGAGCGTGCGTCATTTTTTAATGTTTAATGCATTTCATTTCACTCTTCTTAAATTTACTATACTTGCATGCTAACAGGAAAAATTCTTAAAAGCTAGCTTAACATAACTTAATTAACTTATTTCAACTTACTGACCTTCCAAGCGGGCCCTCTAAGTTAAACTATATTTTTATTCTATGTATTTTGACGTCTAAATTAACATTTTAAAAAATAATTATTATTCATTAAATACATTTTTTTTTTATTATATTTTATTTTCATTTTAACTTAAAACTGATGTACAATTTCTTACAGAATATAGCGGAAAATTAATAGTGATCACTCTGTTACTTAAAAGTTAGTATGGAGTGACACTGCGATTTAATTAACAAATAAATAAATATAAGTTTGATGTGGGGGACACATCGGTTTTACACAATTAATGTTCTGGGATTTCATAAAAAAGAAGCAAAAAGAAATAACTTCTTATAAAAATTCATATAACAATTCAAGAAAAAAAAAGAAAGAACAATTACTATCTGGAAATTATTCTTACAGATAACAAATATTTAATTCATAAACTGACATTAAACATTGACTTGTGCTGATGATTAGGATAGCAGATCACTTTTCAGTAACAATTCCACGACTTCATTATTCATAGTGAATAACTTGTCTTTAACCTTTTTTAAGAATGAATTAAAATGTAGAGCTGTTTGAACAGAAAATGGTAACTTATTGAACACTAAAGGGGCTATAACGGAGTGGAAGTGAGAAAAATAGGTTTTGTACGCAATTGGAACACTGACAAGATGCATGGTATTTATACGAAGACTATAAAAATGTGAAGTCTATTAGGAATATTACCGCTTTGCTTATAGAATTCTTTAAGAACTTTGAAAACGTTGAGGTGTCTCATTGGTAGAATAGGAGTTATAAGAACCTCCCCATCTTGAGATACCATACTGTAACTTAGGGTGAGTTTGATGAGATACATTTTGCGCGTTATAAGTTCAAGTTGTGGTCAATTAATACTCCAGGGTATTTCTAGTGATGCACTGATTCAATGTTAAAACAATTATTAGAACAAGGTGAACTACTAATATAATTACTTTTTCCACAACTATGAACAGGTAAACAGAATTTATTACAATCATAAGCATGAAAGCATAAATTAAAATCATTTAAAACATTATTTGATATTTGAAAGACATAATTTTTGTCTTCTCGCTAATGATCAGTTTATGTTCCGGAAACCAAAGTCTCAATATTTCTAGATCTTCCGAGATCTTTGCAATATTTTCGTATCTTGTATCAATTTGGTATGTAAAGGCTATGTCGTCTGCAAATGCAGTAGATACTCCATTTAGATTTAGACAAAGTTAATATAAATCACAAAGAGCACAGGACCAAGAACTGAACCCTGTGGTACACCACTTTTTAAGATGCGTGAGTCACTAAAGCTTCCGTTTACGTTTACTTTTTGATTCCTACCTTTTAGATAAGAAGTAAACCATTTGTGGATTATTCCTCTAAAACCTACATTGTATAACTTTTTTAGAAGCAGGTCATGGGCAACCATGTTAAACGCTTTTGTCATATCGACAAAAAGAGCCATGGTGGATTTGTTGCAGTTAATACCTTCAAACAACAACAAACACACTCTAAGGATAGCATCCTCGGTTAACATTCCTCTTCTAAAACCAAACTGATTACTAATAAAAAAAATTGTTTTTGTTTAAAAATCCCGTTTCATAAGTTTTTCGAAAATCTTAGAAAACGTTAGAAGTAGGAAAATAGGTCTATAGTTCGACATATAACTTTTATTACCTTTTTTAAAAAGTGGTATAACTATTTTGAGCACTAAAATTAAACAAGTAACATAAAACATCCACCACATAGTAGCACATTTTCTTCAACAATACACTTGATATACCACCAATAGTACAAGACTTTTTGTTTTTTAACAAAAATATTGCCTTACAGATTTCACTTGAAGAAAATGATTGGAAGACAGAACTGTTTGGTTGTGTGTTTTCTATGAGTCTTATAGAACAATTGCAGTCTCTTGAAATCCCTACAGATGGTTTCAGTATCTCTGAAATTTCGGTAAAGCACTCATTGATCTTATTGGAAATAATGACTGAGTCCGTGAAACTTTTACCATCTATCTCCAAGCTTTTCCCCAAAATGCTATCAACTACCTACCATTCATCTCTTACATTTCCTCTGGCACGTTCAAACGAATCTAAATAAAACTTGTTACGTGTTTCTTCAATATTTTTGTGCACGGATTTGCATAGAGAATCATAGTATTTTTTAAGTTTTATATGGATGACTTCTGCACTTTTTTGCAAGTTTGTTCTTTCGTTTTATCTGCTGCTTTAAAAATGTATTTCTGCTCGAGATGAGAGGGGAATACGTAGTACATGTGATTTTTTAAAATTTCAATAAGGAGATCGAAGGCATTTAATGGGTTAGGTTCATCATAGACTGGTTCCCAAAATTCATATTGTAAACAGTCCTTTAAAAGAGCATAGTCTGTGCAATATCTCTTTTTTAGAGATGAGTTACAACAATTTAGTGCATTGGTACTGGAATCAACATAAAGTGTAATCATACAATGATCTGTTAATTTCAGGTCATACACAACACCATTTAACATATCCTTATTGTTTTTTTGAGTGCGCATAAATATATGATCAATGCAAGATTTAGTCGAGTCGGTCACACGGGTAGGTTCATTTATAAAACTAAGAAAATATAAAGTATTTAATAAAAACTTAGTAAATGAACAATTTCTTTTGTATTTATTTAAAACTTAAACATCCAACTTAAACTACTTAAACTAACTACCTATGCTAATCTATACTAAACCTTAAACTACTTAGCCTAACTATACCATCTAACTTAACCTAGCAAATTTCAAGTTGCTAACCTAATGCTAGCAAACCCAAGTTTGCCAACGTTCATACCTTAAAACTATCCTATCCTATGTAAGTCGGCCATTTGCTAAACATAGCAAGGAAAATATGGCCCACATTGCCTTCTGACTAGGCTAACCTGGACTTGAAGGAAACGACGAAGAAATCAGGTCTTCTTCACTCAACCACCAAATATTTCGGTGCTGCAAAACAACATCTTTTTTCAACTTCCAGTCATCGCAAAATCGCCTAATTTGCTCGAAGTCACGTTGCAAAAGCATGTTTATGACCTCGACTTTTGAACCTGTTCTGTACGCTATCACATCATCTGCGTACGCTATACTATGTGGAAGTGAACCTATCAAATCGCTTGTGTAAATGTTGAATAAGATCGGCAGATAAACCGCACCTTGTTGCAGACCGTTTTTAATATTGGGTATGTAGTTTAACTCGTGCGGATTTTTTTTTTCAAAATTTGAACGTTTATTTAAGAAAAACATGTACAATAGTATTATTCAAAGTATTGCCCATCTCAAACTATGACTTTTTCCCATCTTTCTGGCAATTTGTGGATCCCATCCCAAAAGAACTGCGCCGGCTTGGCAACCAAGAATGAATCAAGCCAATTTTTGATATTCTGCTCTGATGTAAACCATATTTCAGTTAGGGCGTTCTGTATCGACCGGAACAAATGGTAGTCAGAAGGGGCAAGGTCTGGGCTATAAGGCGGGTAGGGTAAGACTTCCCATCTACTGTTTTCCAAATAGTTCTTAACCGGAATAGCAAGGTAGGGTCGAGCGTTGTCATTATGGGAAATTATTGCCTCAGCAACTGCTCTCTGTGTTCGGTAGCGTTGTCCATTGATGGTTTCACCCAGTTTTAGCAGCTCATAATACAGCACACCCATCTGATCCCACCAAATACAGAGCATTACCTTCGCGCCATGGATATTCGGCTTTGCCGTTGATTTGGCTGGTTGGCCGGGTTTCACGTATGCTTTTTTGCGCTTGGGGTTATCGTAATGGATCTATTTTTCATCATCAGTAACAATCCGATGCAAAAATAACTTCCTTTTGTGGCGTTCCAGCAGCATTTCGGACATGCAAAACCGCCTTTCGACGTCTTTCGGCTTGAATTCATGTGGAACCCAATTTCCTTGCTTTTGAATGCTGCTTTTAAACGTTTTGAAATGGCTGCTTGAGTGACACCCAAGGATTCTGCGAGCTCTTCTTGTGTTTGGTAACAATCTTCATAAATTAATGCTTCCAGTTTTTCATCTTCAAACTTTTTTGGCTGCCTAGAACGTTCACGTTCTTCCAAGCCTAAATCACCACTTTTAAATCGTGCAAACCATTTTTACCACATTCGCTCAGCTAGCGAATGTTCACCATAAACTTCCACCAAAATACGATGACTTTCGGCAGCAGTTTTCTTCATATAAAAGTAAAGAAGAAGAACTCCCCGCAAAAACACTTTTTCAGGTACAAAGTTCGACATATTTGAGTGAAAAAAAAAATTATTGTTGTTTACGCTTCAAATGAATGACATATACTGAAATGACGTACAATGACAGCAGCTTTCCAACGCCGGTTCCAACAATGAATAACAATGGCATAATACAAGTTACGCCATCTCTTAGCAAACCGCATGAATTATAGACCCAATATTAAATATTCCAACAGAAGGCTCATCGCTGTATTTCACGATGAACTGCCTGTTGATGAGCATATTTTGAAGAAAATACAAAAGTAGTTTGCTGATACCCAGTCTGGTCAGCTTGTAGAAAAGCCCCTCTAACCATACGGTGTCGAAGGCCTTTTCCAAGTTAATCAGGCAAGCTCCAGTACACTAGTTTTTGCTTTTATTCGATTAGATATCTGACACCAGCTTAGACGCGGTATGTATGACATCATATCCCGCCTTGAAATCGAATTGATTATCCGGAACAATATTTTTGTCCTCAACTCACTTAATCAGGACTCTATTGGTTACTCTCTCTAACACCTTACTGATATTCGGAAGAAGATTCACCAGATTGGATATATTGTTACCCCTTTTAGGGATGGGATAAACCACCGCAGTTTTCCCCAATGCTCTGGATAATGTACATTATTCAATGCATTGTTAAACAGGGAAATGTTAGAGGGAAATGTCGAAGCACAATGTTCGGTATGCCATCGATTCCCACTGATTTTTTAAACGTGTCTGTCTTCATCGCTTTTATGATGCTTTGCAATATCCGATATTGTTTTCGCAAAAAGAAGACGGCTATCAAATTAACATTAAGTTACTCAATCCGTGAACTGATTAGGTTAAATTATTCTCTCAAATTGGTAACCCAATTTTTAAAAAAAGTTTAAAAATGCAATTACACGTGTGGAATTTCCAAATAAACGGTCGGCGCAATGATGTATGATGCGTACAGCTTGATGCTTCGTCAAAATCAAGACAATCATATTCTGAAATGTCAAAGACGTTTAAAGCAGTATATTGTTGACAAGTATGCAAAAATCGAGACTGGACGTTTGAATTGATATAGGTTCCATCAGTAAAGGCTATGCGCTTTAGAGTTCCTACATCTACGTGATGCCATTAACAACGATGGCAATCAGCCTATAAATCCAAACGACAGTGGCCAATTGACGATACTGCCTTCTTCATACATTGGTAGCCCGCGTCATATGCATGAGTACGAATAGGATGCGATGGCATATGTTCGTTCTTATAGTCGACCAGACTGTTAAGCACTTGCACCTGTAATCCACAATGGAGTGAGATTCGAGAGCACAAGTACTTGTTATCATGGCAATCACCAACATATCGCCATGACATAGCGGTACGAGGGTTTAAACAAAGCTTAAATCATTAATGGGTTTCGTAGTCAAACAAAAAGTATTTGGCGAAGTGCGAGTGGCGAAGTGTATTCTGTCGAATGGCAGATATTGATGTGGTTGGTTGACGAAATAAGACCGGTTCAATTGATAACATCATACCAGCGAAGACTCCATTGTTTGAAATTGTTTGAAGTGATCACAAAGAACATGATCCATGGTCCATGTGGACCATTTAACATGATCTCACCATGCAAAGTTGATGGTAAACGTTCGAAACATTATCCAACAGCATTGATTTTAGACACATTTACAGTCAATGCCGGATACCCGTTATATTGACTATCAAACTATCAAATTGAGAGATAAGGACATTAAAGTTGATAACCGTTGGATCGTGCCGGTTTCACCAATTTTTTCCAAAACGTACAAAGCCCACATAAGCTTGGAATATTGTGAAGTCCATAAAGTACATTTGTAAATATGTAAATAAAGCGGCATGGCTGTGCTTGGTGTACCTGATCGTAATAGAAATGCCGAAATGACTAAGTTTCAATTAGGGCGTTATGTCAGCAGTAATGAAGAGGTATGGAGGACTTTTACATACCCAATTCATGAGACATCCAACCGTTGTTCACTAAGCTTTCCATCTTGAAAATGGTCAACGCGTTTATTTTACTGATGAAAACGCACAACAAAGAACAGCGAAATCATCATCTACAGCATTGATATATGTAATACTTGGGATAAATAAAAAAAAATATTTCAAAGGCATAAACAAGGAAATCCAATTAATGGTAGACGTTTTGGGACGTATTTGCACAATTCATCCTAACAATACTGAGTAGTTTTTTTTTTTTTTTGCGTTTATTGTTGGTTAATCTTCGTGGTCCAACATCATTTAAAAGTCTTAAAACCTAATTGATAGACTATTCTGTGCAACATATCGTGAGGCGTGTCAAGGATTACAAATAGGGACATTGTAGTACTACGCCACACTACCATATTCCCACCCCATGAGCCCCACTCGCATCTTCCAATAGCAAGTAGTACATTATAATTCATACCCCTAATCGTAACACAGAGTCCAGAATAAATGATTCCCATACCAACGACATAACCCAGTGGAGAATCCACTTTACAATGCCACAAGCGAAACACTTGTAAACAATCCAATGCATTCACCCCGAAATGTGATATATGGGTCAAAGACAAAATGCCGACTCAACAATAACAACACAGTGCAGGCATTAAATATCAGTAGCAAGCCGTTGTATTCCAAAGGGATCAAATTACCGACCGATCGTACGAACGATCATGGGCGGTGACACGAAAGGGTAACTAACTGGGACACTTGGAACATTTAAATGGAAATCTTATCAATAAATGCAAAATGCATCATGGGAATTATTTTGTACTGAAGCTATTGCGTAAGTAGGCAAACAGAATTTTGGATAAAATTTAGTATAAAAGGTAGTGGTTGGGAAGGTCAAAAACAGAGATTGACAATTACTCTAAACAATAGGGTAGCGGCCCTTGGTTACACAGCGGGCCTTTTACTATACAAATTTAATAAAGAACATTATAACGATTAAACTAAAGTCTTTCTTTCCGATCGTATACGCTTCTCCGCATTTTGAACGCGGAAAGAACGGTAGACAGGGCGCAATCCAACAACTTTATTTGCAATAATTTTATCATCATGTTTCCTATCCTATCCGCTTAAACTATGGAGAAATAATCAAGATTTCATGACAGAAGATATTTTGTACCGACTTCGCCTTAGTACGTCAAAACCACACTTCCTGTACACACCGGAAATATACAGGGTGAGTTTTTTAACTTGAGACATCCAAAATACTCAAAAAATACGCGATATCGCGAAAAATGTTTCAGACAAAAGTCACAAGGTCCTGAAGGGGACATAAGATGGTGATCACGAGTTTGACCTTGCGCCCCATTTTCAAGGTCAAACGAAGGTCACTTTTGATTTTTCAAATGATAGTTCCTAATCTGCCCAGTCGTATTGCTCGTAGGCTTGTCATTTATTTTTACATACTGCGTTTAGCATAACCCAGAAACAACGACGTGGACGTAGCAGTATTTTGTTTCCTTCGGGGTGATTAATTAGAGTGGAGAATCATTGAATTCTTCCAATTTCGACGTTTATTTTCCGAGACTATTTCAACAAATGCTCGAAAATGTTACCATCACTTCAATACACTTTTCTATTCGCGCTCTAAATGAACCAACAGAACTGAGAAGTATTTCTGGCGTAATCTTCCGGCAAGCTTCAGTTATTCGTCTTTTCATGTCCTCACTTGTTGTTGGCTTTTTTCTGTAAACCTCACTTTTTAAGTAGCCCCACAAGAAGAAATCAAGTGACGTAAGATCAGGTGATCTAGCAGGCCATTGCCTCGGACCCCCTCGTCCGATCCATCGTTGATGGTAAACATTGTTTAATACACCCCGGGCTAATGCGCTGGACAACCATCATGTTGAAACCACATTGTTTGTCGCAACTCCAATGGCAGTTCTTCTAGTAATACTGGAAGATGGTCCCGCAAGAAGTTTGCATACTTTTCGCCATTCAAGTTGTCTTGAACCTTGACCCAATAATTCCCGCCAAAACATTAACATTCCAAGGGTGCTGGCGCTCAACTTGTCGCAACCAAAAAGCGTTTTCAGTAGCCCAGTAATGCATATTATGTCGATTGACCGTACCGTGATTGGTGAAAGTCGACTTATCAGAGAATAATAACACCTTGGCGAAGAAAAGTGCTCTCGTTCAATTTGCTGAAGTGTCCATTGACAAAAGGAAACCCGGTTGCGAAAATCCTCACTAGAAAGTTCTTAATGCATTGAAACTTGATAAGGATGGTATTTATGCCGATGTAATACAATATCTTACAGACAGTCGTTTGAGAAATTCCTGATTTACGACTTATTTGGCGAGTGCTAACGTGAGGATCGTGTGCAACGGCAGCTGACACTGCTATTTCATTGTCGTCAACAGCCACCCTATCTGCCCGATTCCTTTTCTTTGGTTGCACACTTCCTTCACCAGCGAATTGTTGGGTGACCCGATAAAAGGAAGCGCGCGATCGTATCTGGTCTGGGAAACGTTGGGCGTAAAGAGTAACAGCACCATCGATGTTCCTTCCACTCAAAACAAATATCGAACTTCTAAATGAAGTACAGTTCCGTTCAAGTAGAAAAAAAGGGCAGAGTGCACATCATATACTCTCAGATAAGTTTAGGACAATTTGTCTCTATCTGAAATTTCTTTGAGTTTTAACTTCACTCGAGGCAATGACGACTTCCTCAAAACAAATCTCAACCTTCTAACACCCTAAAAACGTTGGAAACCGATGAATGATTTAGGCGTGCCAGTGCAGTGGTATCTAGCTCTGAATGAATAAGACCTTTGAGACAAAGTCGTGTGCCCCATTGGGGAATACGACTGAGCAATGAAAATCAGGAATTATCATTTGCAAAATCAAACGTGACCTTCGTTTGACCTTGAAAATGGGCCTCAAGGTCAAACTCGTGGTCACCATCTTTTGTCCCCTTCAGAACCTTGTGACTTTGGATGTCTCAAGTTAAAAACTCACCCGGTATAGTGAAGAATTGATTATGATTGAAGACATTTGCTTAACAATTACAAGCAAAACTATTCCACAACCTGGCATGGTGTCACCAAATCACTCAATGCATGATCTGCTTAATCGAAATTTGCAGCATAAACGAGATGACGATTGGAACGTATTGGATGCAGTTGCCCAACCAAATATTCCAAAATTGAACAATGAACAAAAGCATGAATACGACACGATTATGCATGCTGCTAACAATGAAAGTGCTGGAATTTATTTTTTGGACGCGCCTGAAGTTGCTACTAGCAACGATATGATCACAAAGTTAAATAGCGCTGGCATTAGCTTCTTCTAGGATTTCTGCCACTTGATTGGATGGCGGTCGAACAGCACACTCTGCACTTAAGTGGCCCTTGAATTTGCAGGCAAATGAAAATCCTTCATGTAACATCACTATGGGATGAATGTCCAAGCGTTGAATAGAACTATGAAAGATCTACGAGCGAATCAAAAATTGTTTGGAGTGCTTTGATACTGTAAGCTAGAGACTTACGACAAACTTTACCAGTCATTTCTAAATCTACTGCTGCCGATGAAATAAACGCCGGCTTGCAGCTGCTGAATTTTCAAAACAATTGTTAAAAATAGAAAATAGTATAGGGTTTTCCAATAGGGACTTGACGACTTTGAGTTTAATTTGTGAAGGCACTCTTTCACTAATCATCAAACTGTCACTATCAATTTATTCAGAAAACTCAACATCATAGTAAAGTATACTAACGAGCAACGTCTGCAAATTATAAAATCTTCAGTGACGAAGCTCATTTTCGGCTCAATGGGTTCGTCAATAAAAAAAACCCACATGTGCTTCATGAATGATCACTTAATCCACAAAAAATAACTTTTTGGTGCGGTTTGCATACCGGCGGCGTTATTGGGCCATATTTTTTCGTCGACGATAACGATCGTCACGTTACTGTGAATGGTCATGATCACCAATTATTTTTGGCCTGAATCGGAAGATATGGACTTGGACGACATGTGGTTTCAACAGGATGGTGCCACAAGCCACACAGCACACGTTACAATAGATTTATTGAAGAGTAAGTATGTTGAGCGTGTTATCTCAAGACATGGGCCAGTCGATTGGCCGCCTCGTTCGTGCGATTTAACGCCATTTGACTATTTTCTGTGGGGCTACATTAAGCCATTGGTTTATGCCAACACGCTGACGACGTTGGAAGAGCTCAAAGCCAATATTGAACGCGAAATAGCGGCCGTTTCGGCCGAAATGTGTGGCCGTGTCGTTGAAAATTGGGTCCAACAAATCAACCGCTGCAAATGTGCCCGCGGTGACCATATGAACGAAGTCGAGTTTCATACATAAATTCTTTGATTGTACTTCAAGCCAATAATAAATTTTTTGAAATATCTCAAATGGTTTGCCTATACAATGCCAGTTGAAATAAATACAGGAATGATAGCACTACCAAACCATTTTTGCCGTTTTACTAAATCAAAAAAAAAAACTGATTCGTAGCGTGTTTCCAAACATAGCACAACAGTACAAAAATCATGCTTGGTTAAGCGAGTGAGCAATACTGTCCCGAAAGAACAAAAATATCGATGATCTTAACGAGGCTATATTAAAAGAAATACCACACTCAAATAATTGGACACCGTCATGAATCTGGTTGAGGTAGTAAATTAACCTGCAGAAGTCTTAAATTCACTTGATTTGCCTGGTATACCACCAGACGTATTGCAGCTTAAAATTGGAGCGTCAATTATTATTCTTCGCAACATCAACCAACCTAGGCTTTGTAATGGCACCAGACTTGCCATCAAAACAATATTGGGAAATGTGATAGAAGCAACAATTTTAAATGGAAAGTTCAAAGGTGAAGACGTTTTGATTCCTCCCATCCCAATCAATCCATCTGATATGCCATTTGAATTTAAGCGTCTTCAGTTCCGTGTACGCCTTGCATTCGCTATTACCATCTTTACAATTTGGAAAATCCAGTTTTCTCGCTTGGCACACTTTACGTTGCATGCTCACGAGTCGCAAAACCATCTTCACTATTTGTTAACACGAGTGATGAGGAAAAAAATAAATCAAGAATGTTGTTTACCAAAAAGTATTGCAATAATTTTTTTAGTTTTACACAAATTGTGTGTACTTAATATAACCATCTTTCACATTATTATCACATAACTATAAATTCTTCCAGTACATCTACCACTACTGCGAACCATACTGTTATTACATATAATTTTTTCTATCATAAAAAATCAATTTTCGTAAAAATCTAGGAACAAGCGATAACGATTTCCTAGAAATAATTTTTTTTGTCCGTCTCATTACCCATCCCAGATGGTTACACCAAGGGTAACATAAAATTAAGATCGTCGTTACTATTTAAGGTATTGTACCAACTCTTGTCCTCAACCCACTTTCTTTCTCAATCGAACACAGAACACAGAAATGCATGGAGTGTAACGTCATTCTTACCGATTTTGTCAGATTCATTACTCAACCACTGACTAAAGCCAAAAGTGTAAAATCTGTATCTTGCTAAGGGCGTTTCATTGGTAATCGATTAAACATATTTTTTTTTTTTTTTTAACAGAATTCATTCCCATTGATGCTTTCCAATCGAAAAGTTAAGTCAAGGCAGCAGTAGTTAGAGTCGAAGTGAGTCGAAGGTGGCAAATGTAAAATATCCATATTGGGTCCTACTTTAGCAGTCATGACCAGAAAAGCACCCATCCGAATACCATTCTTTACATTGTTATTCCGGTCTATGGGCTAAGTATATGCGGCCAAATCGAAAGGACCTTCTGGCACCGAATCGTATTAACGAATACCAAGACCAGATCGCGTGCATCCAAATTGATTTTAATAATGTCCTCGTTATCGTAAAATTAATAAAATGCAATGCGTTCTACGGTTATATGGTGGTGCGCTGTACGAGGTAATCGTCCTTTATTTCGGTACGAATACCCCACCCTATTCCGAGCTATAAAGAAGCAGCCTTTATCGCCTGCAATGGTAATAATTTTCCTGTTCGAGGTTGCACAACAGCGAGTGATGCCACCGTGGCGATGTACAAGTAGTGGTGGCCGAAGATAATACTCACACTCATATACTACCTTACATACCCTATGCTCCATGGTGGGATCCAGTAACCATAATTCTTTGTGCTGTAATTTTTATTACTTAGTAGGATATAACGGGAACTGTGTTTATAAGTCAATACGTTTTGTTTTGTTATCGCAAAGTGTTAACAGAAAACACTTAATCCTTGCCTGTTGGCTATTGAATATTAATGACATAATTGTCCTCAGCGCTTCTGTGTGCAGTGTGTTAAAAGATTTATAGATGAAGAGTTCGTTTATAGGAGAATGCAATGTAAATATTTTGTCGAACTGCTGACATTTTTGTCGCCGGATAAAGTATGACCGAAATTTATAAGACTTCTTAATCTTTCACTTAACAAGCCTACACATGATGCACTACTGGTGCATCAGATGAATGGTGTAACTCTTTTGTTGAAGTTAGTTACGAGAAGGGTTTTGCTTTTTTTTTTTGGATACTCTTTCGGTGTACTTGTCGCATATAAAACTTGTTTTCAGATAAACACGTAAATGGGAATTCACGTATTAATGAAATTACAAACGTAACTTTTGCAAATGTCAAGCTATGACGTTAAGATTTAAAGGGAACGTCAACAACAGATGTACCAACTTAACAAAAAAACAGAACTCAAATCGGAACAATGGGAGCGCCACACGTTTGTTTGATATATGAAATTCACTGTCTTAAGTTAAAAACTTTGTAAATACATAACATTTAAAAGAAATAAAAAATGAAAGACACAAAAAAAATTATTAAGTTCATTTGTCTTCACAACCACTTCCACTTCATCTGGATAACCACGTTCGAGTGCTGGCTTTCTCACTTCTCTTCTGTTGATCTGTCAAATGCTTAATATACCTCCGCATCCCATACTGATGAAAAGTTCCTCTCGCGGCATGCGATACTTCCTCTTCATCTCATCGATGCTGGTTGTACTCGGTTTCGATCTCGCGTGTTCACCAACTTTTTCGACCATATACCGTTCGTGATCTTGTATTTGGTTTCTTTTTTTTTACAGAAAAGGATCCGTTCCGCCAACCACGGGTATTGCGAATTAAAAAACCTTAAAAAATCAGTACTATGAAAATCTCGGGTGAGGATTTAAGAATTTCCTCAGGTATTAACATTTTTCTTAGGAAGTATCGTATCCCTAATATGCTTAGAGCCATGCATTCAAATAAAATGTCTTCCGCAGTTTCGTCGTTTTCCATGCAAAGAGGACATTCAATTTCCCGAACAAGACCTATTTTGTGATATTGACGGTTGCAGTGTGTAGAGCACTGTTCTGATGGCTCTTTTAAGCTGTCGAATATCTGGGATTTTTTCCAATTGGTTGGACGAAAGAAACCGAACCATTTCTAGCCAGTTTGTCGGTTATTTTATTTCCAATCTTAATGATCCTTTATGATCGGGCACACAACAAAGGTTTACTTAGTTCTTATGGGAGAGGTCTTGAAGAGTATTGATTTAGTCCAGAATTATTGGACATGGATGGATGGACATGGGCCGTTTCTAAGAGAGGGCATCACTCGAATTTAATCCATACCATTTTCAGTTAGTACCAACCTTCAAAAGATACGTGTATAAATTTGACAGCTGTCGGACGATTACCGGAGTGTTACCCGGACTCTGCACCAGCCGAACGAACCATTCGCAAGTGGATTGAAAAATTTAAAAGTGGTCATACAAGCACCGAAGATGATGCACGCAGTGGACGTCCAAAAAAGGCTGTTTCAGATGAAAACATCAAAAAAGTCCACAAAATGATTTCGAATGACCGTAAAGTGAAGTTGATCGAGATAGCTGAAGCTCTGAAGATATCAAAAGAGCGTGTTGGATATATCATACACGAATATTTGGACATGCGAAAGCTCTGTTCAAAGTGGGTGCCGCGTTTGCTCACAGTCGATCAAAAACAACAACGTGTTGATGATTCAGAGAAGTGTTTAAGCTGTTCAACCGCATAAAAGCCGAATTTTTGCATCGGTATGTGACAATGGATGAAACTTGGCTCCATCACTTCACACCAGAGTCAAGTCGGCAGTCAGCTGAGTGGCGAGCAGGCGACGAACCTCGTCCAAAACGACCAAAAACTCAACAGTCGGCTGACAAGGTTATGGCATCCGTATTTTGGGATACAAAACGGCCGCATTTCAAGAAAAAGAAAGTGCTGTTTCATCAAGTCAATGCACCGTGTCACAAGTCGATGAAAACGATGGCAAAATTGAATGAATTCGGCTACGAATTGCTTCCCCACCTACCGTATTATACAGATTTGGTCCCCAGCGACTATTTCCTGTTCGCAGACCTCAAAAGAATGCTCGCCGGAAAGAGATTTAAGACTGATGAAGAAGTAATCGCCGAAACAGAGGCCTATTTTGAGGCTAAACCGAAATCGTACTACAAAACTGGTATCGAAAGATTGAAAAATCGTTTTAATCAGTGTATGGCCCTCGAAGGCAACTATATTGATAAATAAAGTTGAATTTTGCAAAAATTTTGTGTTTTACTATAAAACTTTTCAGTCCATGTGTTATCAACTTCTAGGAATGCACTTGTACTCCCTGCTGCAGAAAATGTCGATCGGCAGGCATTTCGACTCATACACTTTTTGTGAATACGCAATTAGCATGCTATCGGATAAGCTATGTGTGTCATTCATTAGCACTAAAGTATCTGTAAGTTCTAGCAACATGTCACAAAAATCATTAAACTGAGAACTTCGGAGAAAAGAAGATTCAAACGAGACTTGAAATAAGGCAGCTCTAGATATTGCCTTTGCCAAAACCGAAAAAAATGGTATGGAGGCCAAACGAACCCGATCCGGCGACTCTACTCGATAAGATTCCATATAGGAATATACTAGGCCGTGTCAGGTAAGACGCAAACTTCAATCCCATTAATGGTGAGCAAATGGCTCAAGTCTAAGAGGGAATCGTTGATGTTTCGATTGAGCTTCAAGACGAAGAGATGAAACCGTCTTTTAAGAGCTCTACTATCAGGGAGTGCTTCCACGTTCTTGGATGCGCAAAACCCAGGTCATAACACAAAAAAGCCCTGCAAATAGTGGACGAAAAAGATTTCGTCCTCATGGTCGACTTAAAAGGTCATGTCGCGTACTGTTTCGATATTTTGAGGCTCATTGTAAATAGTCAGGCAAAATTCCAGTCACCTCCAACATAACCAACACCAGTTGTCGTTCAAAGAGACTACTAAGCATCACCGTTAATACGGCTGCAGCTGAGGGTGATAGAGCACGTGAGCTCCGTTTAACGAGCCAATTAACACAAGAAGCAGCTGCTGCGAATAGACACAAAAAGCGGCAGAAAACGCAACTCGTACTGCGAATGTGAGACCAAAGGGGCACTTACTTGGCAAGGTTTCCATATAGTGAAGAGGCGATACAAAACCGAACCAAATACTGATGGTTACGCTAAAGGTTTAACAGAGAAACCTGCTAAAGGTGCTTTCTACCCTACTATTGAGGGTATGGTATTTGGCCGCAACAATAATGAGCAAAAAATAAAATTTACCAGAGGAGATTTTAGACCATGGGCTAAAATATATTCTCATTCAAGTTTTTACCACCAGATTTCTAGTGGCAGTGATCATCGAACAACTTCCTTTTATTTTGGTACAGGATCTGATCGAACTGTGCCACCATTACAATTGGCATCTCATTCTTGCACGCCGACAACAAAATCTGGGGTAGTAGCGACAACAACATAAGGAGTGAGTTACTTTCAAGTTATATTTATAGCAAAAATCTGCCTTTATGTAATAGTTACCCACTTTTATCAAATTTGTAAGAGAGCTGGTACTTGACCTCACCATCTCTTCTTCCTTTCTTCAAACTCTTATCAAGGATTGGCATGTGTCAGATGAGGCATCCCTATCAGACAATATGCACAATATAGAATGTAATATCGGACATGAAAAAACTCACGAACTGGAGTGCTTTTCAAGAAAATCTCGCTATTAAAGCTAATCCATTGCTCTCACATCTAAAGTCCATCGGAGACATAATTGAGGCAGCGGATCAACTAATTGAAGCCACTATGTTGCAAATTAAAACGCAATATGGTTAAAAGATGTGTACCATAGTGAAACCCTCAAATTTAACAGATGCATAAAATGGTGAGAAAACAACAACAATCTTAAATTTCATAAAATAATCATACTATTACATGTCGTACTCTTAAATTTTACCTTTCAGGTAGTTCTGTAAAGATAGTACTAAAAAGAGAGAATATAAAAACATATGATCTCAAAATATTTAGTATTAAGTTATTTTTTAGAACTAAATAAAGCGTTTGTAAGATGGAAAGCTCACTTAAATTAGTATAAAAAGCCACGCACAAGCAGCGTGACTTCACTTCGAATTGTGATAGCTTGATGTTCGATTCGGCGGTACACTTCTGCCTTTTAAGCTCAAGTTATTACAATTGGATAACCGAGCGTTTTTATTTTTGGGTATGTAACTTAATTCGTGCGGTTTTTTTCCAAAATTATTCAACGAATTGCCCATCTGAAGCTATGACTCCTTCCCATCTTTCTGGCAATTTGTGAATCCCATCCCAAAAGAACTGCGCCGGATTGACAGCCAAGAATGAATCAAGCCAATTTTTGATATTCTGCTCTGATGTGAACCGTATTTCAGTGATGGTGTTCTGCATCGACCGGAACAAATGGTAGTCAGAAGGGGCAAGGTCTGGGCTATGAGGCGGGTGGAGTAAGACTTCCCATCCACTGTTTTCCAAGTAGTTCTTAACCGGAATAGCAACGTGGGGCCGAGCGTTGTCATGATGGAAAATTATTGCCTCGTGTCTGGTTGCATATTCCGTGCGTTTTTTGGCTACTGCTGTCTTCAAACGGATTAATTGTATTCGATAGCGTTGTCAGTTGATGGTTTAATTCGGTTTTAGCAGCTCATAATATAGCACATCCATCTGATCCCACCAAATACAGAGCATTCCCTTCGCGCCATGGATATTCGGCTTTGTCGTTGATTTGGCTGGTTGGCCGGGTTTCACATATGATTTTTTGCGCTTGAGGTTGTCGTAATGGATCCATTTTTCATCACCAGTAACAATCCGATGCAAAAATGACTTCCTTTTGTGGCGTTAAAGCAGCATTTCCGAGATGCAAAACCGCCTTTCGACGTCTCTCGGCTTGAGTTCATGTGGAACCCAATTTCCTTGCTTGTGAATATATCCAGCTGCCTTTAAACATTTTGAAATGGCTGCTTGAGTGACATCCACAGATTCTGCGAGCTCTGCTTGTATTTGCAACAATCTTCATAGAGTAATGCTTCCAGTTCTTCATCTTCAAACTTTTTTGGCTGCATAGGACGATCATCGTCTTCCAAGACAAAATCACCACTTTTAAATCGTGCAAACCAATTTTGACATATTCGCTCAGCTAGCGCATGTTCACCATAAACTTCCACCAAAATACGATGACTTTCGGCAGCAGTTTTCTTCATATTTTAAATAAAGAAGAAGAACTCCCCGCGAAAACACTTTTTCAAGCACAAAGTTCGACATATTTGAGTGAAAAAAATTTATTGTTGTTTACGCTTCAAATGAATGACATATACTGAAATGACGTACAATGACAGTAGCTTTCCAACGCATGTTCCAATGGAATAATACAAGTTACGCCATCTCTTAGCAAAATAAATAGCCAAAAGTTCTTCCCTGTGTTTATCTTTCCTTCTGGTGAATTCGACGGAGTTGGAGAAGAAAATCACCCCACCCGATACTGTCACCTATTTCAAGGCACCCGTTAAAAGTTTGGAATTTTACAGGTCCGCCTTCAATAAAGAATTGAGAATGTCCAAGAGAACTTCCTTGAGCCGCCAGAAATCTCACGTCTACAAAAAGTTCTCTCAAAAGACTCTTTAAATAGTTTAGATCTGTTTTAAAAAAGCAAATGGTACTTTCACAGCAAGTCGAGAGGAAATTATTAAAGTGCTCCCAGACACGACATCTTTAAACAACACACAATATGTAAATTCTGAAACCACAAGCTTATCGTACAACATAAAATGAGCAGCCTATCTGAAAATATGTTCAGCGTAGATAAAGTTAAATGGACCATAAACTCCCAGCATCTTTTTTTTGAAATATCTGGTGTGGATTCTTCCCACTTTAACCACCTTAGTTACGTATAGCTTCAACTAATATCAACAAGATATGGGTAAACGTAGTTTTTAACCTCGAACCAGTTAAAACTTGTGAACTACCTAAATCTTCTCGACCCATCATTCTCAAAATCAAATCTCAACAAAAATCCACTTCTGCACACTCAACAATATGCATACAGGAAACAGAGATTGACAAAATGAGGTTGCAATATGTCTCTCCTTAGATAGTGAAGCTGCCTTTGATAATACCGGATATGAGTCCATTTCGGAAGTCAGATCCTAAATGATTATTGACCATTCCACTATCTCCACATCTTCCGGTAAAGCTAAAATCTCTATCCCAGCCGTTAAAAGTTATCGACAAGGAGGTGCAATTGTGGACACTGGTTATTGATGACCTAGTAGTGAAACCAAGTAATCTGGGCTATTAAATAATATAGTAGGGCTGGGTAAATATCATAATTACGTTTGCTTAAAAATACAGACGACAGCTCCATATTCTGGCACTGAAATATTCATATGCAGCATTACGAAAGATGGACAACATTGGCTACGAGCAAAGCCATGGTTTTAATTGTTGATACACATTAATTCGAAGTTGCTCAAAAACATATTTCGGAAAAAGCCTTCTAGTTCTAGAAATAACTCAAAAAATGCTCCGCATTGTTAGGTTCAGGAGCTTTGTTCAGGATTAGCTTTGCTTGGGGTGGAGATGGACTATCAGTACCCTTTCTACGGATGGCCTTAGAAACTCGATGCCTATCTTCAAAATGAGATTGTTAATCCACTCTCTCCTAAGACTTTCAATACACGAAAAACCTTTTCCGCACTTTGATGGTCATCTTTTGCCGATATAGCTTAATCGACTATTTAAAGATTATTATAGATCATGACAACTCCTTCCGAAATTAAATCTTTAAACACAAAATGTATGAACTTTTAGAAAACCCGAAAGCCCGTGTTAGTAGGTTTTCGTCTGCCTCTTTCGAATTAGCGTAGAATAATATAGGGTGACCACATAGCAATGATAGTTTTTCTAATTATTATGTTTCAGCAGCTTTCAAAATTACCAAAGACATCCAGTTGTCAAAATATTCAGTAAGGTACCGAACGTGTGGAAATTATAAAAACATATTATCTAAATTCCGGCTCAGTTGTTAATACGCAAAGTGAATTTCGCGATGAAGTCGGTCGTCATCATGGTTTTACTGTGCAGGTAATTCGTCGCACCGTTGAAAAGTTTGAGCGTGAGTTCATTTTTTTTTTTTTTTTTTTTTTGGATCTTAACCCACCGACTAGGCAAAGATTGATGCGAAATGAAGAAAACATAGCCGTTGTAGCGGCCATTTTCGACGAACACCCAGAAATATCGATTCGGCGCCGATCAGCTGAATTGGACACAGCCAGAGAGTCAACCTGGCTTATTTTTCGATTTTCGATTCGAAAATCATCTTCTCGGACGAGGCCCATTTTTGGCTGAGAGGCTGTGTTCATCCACAACTGTTCGGTCGAGCATCAAGGCATCCGCAAAGATTGACTGTTTGATGCGGTTTATAGCATGACGCTATAGTCAAAACTTATTCCTTCCGAAATGAAAAGGAAGACACCGTTACCATCTATCTTCCGTGGTTATTCGACAACATCGATATATCTGAGCTGTAGTTCCAACAAGCCGGTGCTACATGCCGTACAATCGACGCAACGCTCGAAATTTTGAAGGAGAAATTTGGCGGCTAGGTTATCTCATTTGCAAACGTTTGTCAATTGGCCGCCGCGATCATGCGATGTGATACCATTCGATCATTTTCTCTGCGGCTACGTCAATTCCTTAGTCTACGCTAACTAGCCAATCACTATGGATGAACTCGAGATCAACCTTCGACACGCTATTGTTGGAATATTGTCGCACATATTGGACTGAGTCTCCAAAGATTGTACCGACCGCTGGAAGAACTACCAGCGAAGCCAAGGTTGCTATTCGAATGAGGTACTGTTCCATATATAGGGTTTTCCAATAGGGACTTGACAACTTTGAAACTAATTTGTGAACGCACTCTTTCACTAATCATCAAACTTTCACTGTCAATTTATTGAGTAACGAGCCACATTCTTCGATTGGGTGCTGGAGAAGATCAGCCAAGATGATGAATTTCATCGCAAAATCATCTTCAGTGACGAAGCTCATATTTGGCTCAATGAGCAAAATATGCGTTAATGGTCGGGTGAAAACCCACATGTGCTTTATGAATCACCACTACATCCACAAAAAATAACTGTTTGGTGCGGTTTGCATGCCGGCGGCGTTATTGGGACATATTTTTTCGTCGACGATAACGACCGACACGTTACTGTGAGTGGTCAGCGTTATCGCGCCATGATCACCAATTATTTTTGGCCTGAATCGGAAGATATGGACTTGGACGACATGTGGTTTCAACAGGATGGTGCCACAAGCCACACAGCACACGCTACAATCGATTTATTGAAGAGTAAGTATGATGAACGTGTTATCTCAAGGCATGGGCCAGTCGATTGGCCGCCTCGTTCGTGCGATTTAACGCTGTTTGACTCTTTTCTGTGAGGCTACGTTAAGTCATTGGTTTATGCCAACACGCCGACGACGTTGGAAGAGCTCAGAGACAACATTGAACACGAAATAGCGGCCGTTTCGGCCGAAATGTGTAGCCAAGTCGTTGGAAATTGGGTCCAACAAATCGACCGCTGCAAACGTGCCCGCGGTGGCCATTTGAAGGAAGTCGAGTTCCATTCATAAATGTTTTGATTGTACTTCAAGCCGTTAATAAAGTTTTTGAAATATCTCAAATGGTTTGCTATTTATTTGAAAAAAAAGTTGTCAAGTCGTTATTAGAAAACCCTATATAGCAGTAGCAACTACAGAGATTTCGTTTCCATTTTCTAATGCACAGAGAATAGCAGAAATGCATTCTGTTAAATAAGTAATTGTTGGTCTTCCTTTTAGAAAACCATGCTGATAAGGAGAAGAACATCATATCGTAAACAATGCTCTTAAATACATAGTTTGTGTAAACAAGAGAGTTAAGCTATAGAACGATAGAACTGCTTTTCGTACATTTTCTTCTATTTTGAAGATACTTAAATATTTCCTCCCCAAAATTAATTTATTGAGAACGTCAATTATCATTCAAATATCTACCATATCACCATAGCGTCACCTTTGTCAGGTTTCTTGCAACGTACACATATTTCATCTCTTTGCAGTACCTAGTCCACATATTTTGAACTCATTTCCAGCCTGCTCATGTACAATATTTTGTGCCTATCGTTGCTCATAGTTCACAGAGTTTAGCTGCTTATCGGCGTTGTATTAATACACTTGCTCTGCTTACCTACACAGTTGTCTACCTAACTATCATCAAGGACTTGCTTCGATTAGCAACAACTTTCCCAAAGCATAACTTTTCGGATAAATTCTGCGAAAAGTTTTACTCGTGCTCGTATCTAAGCATAAACTGAATTAGAAGTTATGCGATCCATGAAAATAGATAGAAAACGATACTTGATGTTTTTCAATTGTGGAGAACTTTAAGTGGTTACTTTTTAAGTGGGGTATGATATTACGTAATCAATAAGCGGAAAATATACCTATTGCTCACCAGAGGGAATTTGAACTTCAGAAGGATACTAAGAGTCCGTTCTTTGGGGAATTTGACACAACTATAGGTGCCTAAAGAGAAAGCTTTCATTGAATCGTTGCTAATAAAAGGAAATTGTAGTTAAACAGTAGCTCTACTTCATGTCCAACTAAGCCACATACTCATGTGCTAACACATTGGAGTCACAAACATACACAGAGTAGACCAAAAATTTGATAGCAGCCGTGACCAATTTGCTTCTAATGTCATCTCTTTAATTGCTTCAGCGGCCCGAGTTCCATATCCCGATTGTTTTACGCTCATGACGCTAATCAACGTTGGAAACTTAGAACCCATGATCGCAAGCACTGAAATACTCGGTGTAGTAGCATGGAAATTCTGTTCAAGTGATGAAATCGTTTCCCACTTTCCATTACGAATACTATACACATACTCCATAGGTTTCAGGGTAATTTGGTTGCATTTTAAGCATGTCCTTGTTACCAGGTCTTGGTATGATTTAGCATAATCCTTCTAGAGCACGTCGAGCTCGGATTACGAGAAAATGTACGAGTAGTCGTATGTACTGTTTCGCTACGACACCGAGACTGATGTATCAACCTAATTCGATTGATTCAAAGAGCACATCATCCAGTATTCAAGGAGATTTTGATTCTATTAGCAGAAGTCAAGGAGTAATGTCCTGGATGAAATCTTCTGGCAAGATTCCATTACTACTATGATATGTGGAATAAATTAGGTGGGATTATTACTCTATTCGTATACGAATGTATCAGATATCTGAAGCAGCAGTTCATAGGATGTTTCATAGTGTCAATTGTTGGGTGAAGGAAAGGTCATTTACCAAGTAAAGGTAGACAATTTTGAGTAATTTTCGAAACTGTTAAGTTCGTTAGAAGAAATGTTGTCAGTTTGAGACATGATGAAACTCAGGGGCATCATCAAAGTCTGAAGCTTCAAAACATAAATATGTTAATAGAACATAGATTTTATGAAATTGAATATCAACACTATTCTCCAATCCACTTGGCGTTCTCAATCGATGGGTTGATTTATGTATTGTCGGTATATTAGCTTCCTCACAATATGAAAGGTATATGAGGCGAAAAAAAAAGACCGTGGTAGGACACATATGACAGAAGAACTACATAAGGTAGTTTAGCTTACTAAAAATGCTGAACTCGACTACGTTATAAGTGGTCCATACGAAGAATCAAGTTTTGGATTACTTTTTCGGGAATTGAAAACGCAACTTTTTTAGGTTTTCACAGTTTCATTTTCATATTATTTCACAGGTATTATTACAAAAGAAGGAGCACTAGAACTAGATTTCTGCTTTGTTGTTAGCATTTTTTAGCGCAGATATTTTTGAAAGGCTATCTGTGAAAATAGCAGTCTTCTTGTAATTTGTCTGAAGAATGGCTTTCAGTATTGCAAAGGCTTCTGCGAGAAAAACAGAGCTAAAATCTGGAAGAAGGCCCTTAAAAATTCCATTTAAAGGTTTTTAATTTATTAGCGATTTTTTTGAATTCTGCTTTATATACCTCAATGCTTGTAATTGCCTTGGTGTATTTTTGTAGATCGGTAGGTACATATGGAATCTCCATGTATCAGGTGGGTTGGAGTGATTCCCTCTTCTCCTGAATATCTATCGGAATGTTGAATGATTTTGATAATGAAATGGACGACGGATATTTCTTGAACCTTTTAGAACGTACAATTCCTCTAGCTATGTTGTTAACTGGTGACTTTATAAATGAGTTAATTTTTTGTATGATGTTGGCAGTAAGGTATTCAAAACGTTCCGTCTGCCCTCGATTAGAAGATATTTTATTGGCGTCGTTCTAAATTGCTTGTTTGAATTGCGGCATGGTAGGGAGATGAAATCAGTTGAAGTGTAGGCTTTGTCGTTTTTCTATAAACCGGCCATAATTAATTTTAGAAAGTATTATTGATCGTACGACATTAATTAGAGTATTAATATTGCAATAACTATTTTTAGAAGATAGATATTGGGTATGTAATTAAATTCGTGCGGTTTTTTTTTTTAAATTTGAACGCTCCATCGGCGTTCAGCTTCTTCAAGCAATTTGTTTGTTGTTTGGGTCCAAATGTCTACTGTAAGAGGTGGTATGGAGTAAATCATTGGTAGTTTGACAGCTTGTCGAGTGCCAGAGTTACCTGGAATACCAACATGTCCAGGTGTCCATATTATATGTATTCTCGGGGAATTGTGCTGAGGGAATCGCTGCATACTGCCGTCTTGCATGTCGTCATGTTGGCGATTTTGAAAGCTTTAACATGGGCCATTACTTCTCCAATAAAGGAGTTTTGGTTGGGTGTTGTTATTTTCTGGACTAGGATTTCGTCAGCTTGACGATCTAGCCTGTAGACGCAGAAGCCAGTTGTTCCTTCATGATAAGAGGCATCGGTGTATAAAATACAATCGAAGTTGCCGTTGGACATGATTTCAGCAAACTTTTTCCGGTATCCGAAGTCAACATGGAGGATCTATTGTCTCATAGATTGTTGGGTCCGGTATCGCTATGCCCGATATGCACTTTTGATTTTAGTGATTGGAGTTATAATCCAACCGAATCTGCAAATGTCATGCAGAGGGTGTTTGTAATCCGTAAAGCTTTTTGCTACCAGCTTTATTTGAGCTGTAGTTTTCATGTCAAGGAAGTAGGGGGTGTTTGTTTCCGCTAACAAGGAATCAATAGACGTTGATGGTAATGCTCCGACGGCTGTGCGCAATATGGCGTTTATTTTGATCTGAACTTCCCTCTCATTTCATTTTGTCCAGTGCGAGTAGACAGTGATACTGATAACTGATAGCTTGAGGAGATTTAGGTTTCTGGTAAATTTTTCCGATACAGTTTTGGCATGGGCGTGCCGAGGACCCTCATTTTTTCCAGGAGGGGGAACCTGATATCCCCGAAGATTGTTGTCAAACACAAGAAGAGCTCGCAGAATCTTTGGGTGTCACTCAAGCAGCCATTTCAAAACGTTTAAAGGCAGCTGGATATATTCAAAAGCAAGGAAATTGGGTTCCACATGAACTCAAGCCGAGAGACGTCGAAAGGCGGTTTTGCATATCCGAAATGCTGCTGGAACGCCACAAAAGGAAGTCATTTTTGCATCGAATTGTTACTGGTGATGAAAAATGGATCCATTACGACAACCGCAAAAAATCATATGTGAAACCCGGCCAACCAGCCAAATCAACGGCAAAGCCGAATATCCTTGGCGCGAAGGTAATGCTCTGTATTTGGTGGGATCAGATGGGTGTGCTGTATTATGAGCTGCTAAAACTGGGTGAAACCATCAATGGACAACGCTACCGAACACAATTAATCCATTTGAAGAGAGCATGACAACGCTCGACCCCACGTTGCTATTCCGGTTAAGAACTATTTGGAAAACAGTAGATGGGAAGTCTTACCCCACCCGCCTTATAGCCCAGACCTTGCCCCTTCTGACTACCATTTGTTCCGGTCGATGCAGAACGTCCTCACTGCAATACGGTTCACATCAGAGCAGAATATCAAAAATTGGCTTGATTCATTCTTGGCTCCCAAGCCGGCGCAGTTTTTTTTGGATGGGATCCACAAATTGCCAGAAAGATGGGAAAAAGTCATAGCTTCAGATGGACAATACATTGAAAAATACTGTTGTACATGTTTTTCTTAAATAAACGTTCACATTTTGAAAAAAAAAAACCGCACGAATTAAATTACATACACAATATAAATGCCATAGACCAAAGTTTATTAATTAATAAAATTCTACAATGATTTCACAATAAATGTGTGTTTAATAAAATGAAAACTGTTAACTCATCGATTACATATTCCTGAATCATCAAGAAATATTAAAATTATCCACTACAAGAAAATAATAATGAAATGAATTATCTCTCGTACAAATATAAACTAATATCGCAACAATTACTCAAAACCAAAGAAACAACATATGTGTCATCGCCATGTCGTCTAGAAGATAGTTACATGCATAATACTTCCGCTGAGGCTGAATTCACAGCTCGAAGAATCAAAACAATTAATGTTAAGATTAACACCGCACATATATGTTTCTTCCACCCTATTGCTCTCCCTCTACCATTTCAAAAACACGAATATACGAGTACATCGCACAAACAAGCACACTCAAGCAGTTCTTCTCTATGTACAATTATGACTTCTTGGAAATTGATTTTGTAATCCTCCAATGGAATACCTAAAGTTGTTAAAGCCAACCAATGCTCATATGATTAACTATAATACCAACCAGACATAATCGCTGTGCAAGAAACCCATGTCACCGAAAAACCAATTTCGGTATTTTAATGTTAAGAACTACACACGTTTCACACATAACAAAGATTTTCATTATTCCAAATCAGGCATAAGTTTTCTTGTCAAAAACCATATTCCTGTAACAATCACACATCACTCCATCTACAACATTATTACACCAAACCATTGAAATCCCTACCAACACCCCTATAACGATCGCAAATGTACATATATGGTATGTACAAAATATAGTATAGAGAGCATAGGGTCCGTTGAACTCAAGGTATCTTGGAGGATATCTCCCAATTGTCTCCAAATTGTTATGGGAGATATAAATGTATCCAACAGACTGTGGCGTTCAAACACCAAAAACTTAACTGGGTCACAGTTAGAGTGGGTGGCCGTGGCTCAAGTGGTAGTATATTGGCTTCCCAATCGGACGGTTGGGGGTTTAATTTCGAACGTGTCCGAAAGACATTTTGGAATGGTTGCCTAAAATATAACAACAAGTCAATTTACACTAATAATTTAGTCTCCCCATTAAATGTTGGATGCCACCCATGGAGCGTATATAATCACTGAGCCCAAACATCTTTCTCTCTCAATATCCAGTTTTCCAAAGAACTTTACACGTGCTCCGGCATTTTAAAAGTAGTTATACCCTCTTGAGTGTTAAGTTCTTAAAAAAAAAAAATAAAAAAAATAAAAATTTGCAAACGACCGTAATTTTATCGGACTTAAGGCACCAAGCCATGGTACGCGCGCGGTATGAGGGTGTATTTTTAAATTTTTTTTGGACCTTACTATTAATGGCTGCTTTGTGGTTGACAGGAATTAAACCATACGATTCATCGGTTCATCTAAAGAGGAGGGGCTCTTTAAAAAAAAATCCTTACATGATGCCATAAAGACTTTATTTTTGAACATTCTAAGGCTTGGTACATGCGAATTGGATGAGTAGTTTTTCAGATATGTTGTCAACCAGGTTGAAAAACACAGTTTTGAGAAAAAGTTAAAAGTTCACCATACAAACTAAATTATATATCGGTTTTTTGTATCTAGAAACTCATCATTATTTCCGTGTTTTGTACGCAGACGAAACTAGCATATCCTCTTGTCATCAATGTCTTGACAATATTGGTAGAGTGCTAAACCAATTTTTATTTTCAATACCTCCAACAACTCTTTGAGGCCAATATAACCTTTTTGAAAAGTATTGAATCAATATTAGTGGCAGTTTCAACTAGTAGTCTACCGCTCCATGTGCGACGTCTCTGTCGTAGTTGAATCGCCTGTCTGTCGGCACCACCAATCTGTCCTGGATCAGACCTTTACTATCTACGTATAGAAACGCTTCTGGAGAAATAAAGCCGTTAAAGGGAACACTCTCGTTATACATATAATTAGGGTAGTAAGCCGCTGAGATCAGGTTGTTCGATGAGGTTATTGCTCTTGCAATATGCCTTCGAGTCAACTTAATGACGAAATTGTCCACTCTTATTAGGTTCGCCCTATTGTACAAGACCTATGTACTCAGATTCTGGTGTTCTGTATAAGCGAAGACAAGTCCAAAGACAAGCCCTCTCAAACACCCGAATCTTTTCCAATAAACTTGCTCTCACGTTGAACCACACAGGACATCCAAATACGAGCATGGGCCAGATAAGGGCCATGTAGCAGATCACCTTCACCCTTGCATCGAGTTGGCTGTTATAAAACAGTCTCTTTGTAAGGGCATAAGCACCTTTGGCTCTGGCCAGAGCAACATCTATATGTTTGTTAAAATACAGATATTGATTAGCAAGTGGCTGTCCAAGTTGTCCTACGATAGAGAGCTTTCGCCAATTCTTTCTGGTATCCCTAGAGGCCCCAGACAAATGCGTCCTAAACAGAATGGTTTCCGACTTCTGAAAATTAATTTTCAACTTCCAGTCGTCGTAATATCGCGTAATTTTGTCGAAGTCACGTTGCAAAAGTGTATCAATGACCTCAATCTTCTTACCCGATCTGTACGCGATTAAGTCGTCTGCGTACGCTATGGCCTGGTGAAGTGAACCTATTAGATCACTTGCGTAAATGTTAAACAGACCGTTTTTAATGTTAAATGTTCCAGCAGAAGCCACATCGCCATTCTTCACAATGAACTATCTACTGGAGAGCATATCAAAAAGAATATACAGCAGTGGTTTACTAATGCCCACTGTTTCTTGCCTTTGTTCCATTGGATATCAGAAACCAGCTTAGACGCAGCATGAATGATATCATGCCCCGCCTTGAAACCGAATTAATTATCCGGAACTATATGTTTGTCCTCAACCCACTTAGTCAGGACTCTATTGATCACTTTCACGAAAACCTTACTGATGTTTGGAAGAAGACTGATCGAGCGGAGATTCGCTGGATTAGAAGTATCTTTATTCCTTTTGGGAATGGGATGTACCACCGCAGTTTTCTAATGCGCTGGATAATATGCATTATTCATTGCATTATTAAACAGGGTGGTATAAATGTCCACCGCTTCTAGTGGGAGATGTCGAAGCACAATGATCGGTATTTCATCGGTTCCCACTGATTTCTTACTTCTAAGTGATTCAAAGATGGTTTGGAGCTCTTCCTTCGAAATGAACGGTGGTAATACCCTTTCGTTGGTGATGACATTATTTGCCATGTTCTTGTCACTGAACTAGGTGAAACCCGAACTCTCGAAACGGCAATTCACAATTTCATTTCGAAGGCAGAAATTGTGCACAAGGACTCGACTCTCCAGGTCGTGGTTCGGGCCAATGATGTCATTCGCCTTGTACACTTCCTGTAAAGTCGCTCCTATAGCCTCTACCTTCTCCTGCGGATCCTCGATCACAAAGAAGTTGTCATCATCAACTGCCTCATTTGGATCGATACCCGCTGCTACAAGTATTTGTTCGTTGTTCGTCGTTCGGGTGATTTTGAGACATGGAAGTTCGTTTTGATTATTTCTCCGGAATATTTTATTAATTTGCGGGAACATATTCGGGTTGCTGGTGTTTACAGCCCGAATTTTATTGTTCCAATACAAACATACAGAATTTCTGTAATTTTCCTTTATTAATATCTGGAGGTTTTTAATCGACGACTTCAGTGTCATGATCTCCGGGTTATGTCTGTCAGTAAACTGTCTGTACAAGGTTTTTAGTCTTGACAGTCTACTTTTATGTCGGTGCAGTGCGTCAATAGTTGCGTTGCGGAATATGTCTTCGTTGTCTATGTTCGTTTAATTGCCTCGTCCATTAGTTTTAGATATCCGTCAATCTCCTCATTTGACAGATTTCTGTTGGACGACGGGTAGAGCGAATTCGAGGAGAGTGCTCTTGTCAGTATTCTGGAGAAGTATGTCCAACGCACCCTACTATAATTGTAGGAATGCCTTTGAACAAACTCTTCCAATTACACACGAAATTGCGTAGACAGTTTGTAGTTTGTTGGTTAGTGCAAGTCAGTTGTATTCGTGAGTCGAACAGCAGAAGATCCAAATATGACCCATGTCTGGGAAACGACGGACTATCTGTCGCCTTAAGCCTGAGTCGATACGTTATACTGTGCTGACCCCACCAATTGAATAGTAGATTTCCTCTACTATTTTGTGTATTATTTCTCCTCTATGTTTGGTGTTGAAATCTCCGCCGATAATAAAATAGTTGTCTTCCAATTCCTGCCTCAGGAATCGAAAAGGTGTCTCGAGCTCTGAGATGAATAGGGTGGATTGAGTAGACTTAGGTGCATAGACAGACACCATGTACAGCCGCTTTCCACTACGGAGAGGGAAACCTACGTACTACACGACTGTATACTCTTTTGTAATGCAGTCCTTTTCTTACATAGATTGCAACACCTCCTCCTTGAATGGAGTTGGGTCGGTTTCTTCGTAATATTATATACTTTCTGTGTCTCATTTTGTGTCTTTTAGTAAGCTTAGTTTCGCTTACCAAAAGCACATCAGGGGCTTGGTCTTTAAGCAACTTAAATTGTGTGGCTCTTCGTTCGAACCTAATCAGTGAATTAATATTCACTGCAAGGACCTTCAGGTTTTGTTTGGTTTAGGCCCGGCAGCAGCGTGTATATTTGATCTACCCGCGTAACCTGTTCTTGTATTTGACGCTGAAGCTGAGCCATCTGCCCCTGAATAAAGAGCAAGATAGCCAGCATGTCAGGTACAGGTTCTGGTGCTCTATGCGCTGGGGCCTGAGAAGCTACCTTTGCTTGTTGTACCGAAGTTCCCCTACCTGCCGCCATTTGGGCGTAAGTAACTTGAGGAGTGACGGCTGGTGTTTGTATTTGCACGGATGGACGTTTGACTTCCACCTTCTGTGCCGATCCAGATTTACTCTTTTTATGTATGGGAATTTAGAACAACCCTGATAATTTTCGGTATGCCCCTTGTTCCTACATAAGGCACAAGAGAGTTGGCTTTTTTCTGACGCTCCATCCATACCTAGAGCGCATTCCTCTGACTTGTGGTTCTTTCCACACTTCACGCATCGAGACTGCATTTCGCAGTTCGACGCGGCGTGCGCAAACCTTTGGCAGCGAACACATTATAAAATGTTTTCACTCCTCTTTAATTTTTCCCAGTGTACAACCTGGTAGTCTATGGCTTTAATACTCCTTAGACCATCCAATTTGCTATCGGGAGTTAGCTGAACCAGGAAAGAAAGAATGGTAGTTTCCGTTTCTATCTTTTGGCTCTGGCTGTGGTGAACGGCTTGACCCCTACGAATTTGAGCTCTTCGCACTCTTTCTCTTTGAGCAGTGCGAGGAGCTCCTTCGGATCGGTTGACGGTTCTATCAACCTCAGCAGCATTGTTTGCAGCTTTTCCCCTTTGGGGTGAAGGAGAAGAACTCGGTCGTCGAATTTTTTAACAAGCTTTTTATTTTATTATAGCACTCCACTGTGTTGCAGTGGATCGCATGCCTATCATTACTTAATCTTTTGATAAAAAAATTATTGCCTATGGCCGACTTACATAGATCAATGGTTTCTTTTAGTTCCAGTTTGTAAGTATTGATCAGGGGTTTCCTTTGTTTAGCTCGTTGTTGTTGTTGCTGCTGTTGCTGTTGACGCTGCTGCTCTCGCTGTTGTTGCTGCTGCTGTTGCTGTTGTTGTGGCTGTTGCTTTTCTGTTTTTTGTGGTTGTTTTTGTTGTATTTTACTTTTTCGCTGTGGTTGTGCCAGTTCCATTGTTGCTTCTTGTGCCATTTTTTTAATTTTTTGCTGTTGTAGCTGATGTTTTTGTGGTTGTTGTTGGGGTGTGGTTTCACTCCCCTTGAGCTCCCTTTGAGAGCACTGTAGTTGCTGTTGCAGTTCTCTCTCTCGTCTTGCAACTTGCTTAGCTTTTATTGCAAGTACTTTTTGTTGTAGCTGCCTGATGCTGCTGTTCAGCTCTTCAACTTCGTCCTCTTCGTCCTCTGACTCGGGAACCGCCAGAGACGCGAAGGTGTTTTTGCCCATATAGTGGTCTTCTCCATCAACGGATACATATTTGAGATTGTTTTTGTCAGCTGCCGCGCCTTTTGTCGTTGTTGGCGCCTCTTCCCTTGCTCTTCCAGGCAGCTTTTTGGGAGAAGTTGAAATGGAAGGGCGCTTTGCTGAGTTCGGAGTTGGTTTCAACATCCTCCTCCTCTTTATCGTCATTGCCGATGTTGCTGTTTTTGTTGTTGACGTCTTTTGAACTGGCTTTTGAACGGCCTGATTAACAGATGAGATCGCGCCATCTTCTAATCCCGCTATTGACATAGCGGACCATTTACTGCCACTCATCGTTTGAACACACTTTTTTATTTAGGTAGACAATAATGGTTTTTTGTCATTTTAAACACAAAAAAAAAAAAAGTGGACAATGGTTTTTATTGGGGGACTCGAACCAACGACCCCTGCTTCTCGGCTCACTGCCACTACTACCAATTTACCGAATAACTTAAAAAAATTGTCTCAAATTTGATATTTCACACACAAAAAAAAGCCGAAACACGTCTATTCTCCGCGGAGATCAATGAACGACTGATCCAGACATCAGACAAGTAAATGGCGTTCACAAAATGAGCCGAGACCAAAAAAAAAAAAAAACAACGTCGTTTTCAGTCAAAAAAGGAAGGCAATTCTCAGGGTTTTTATGGATTACAACGGCTTAGTGCATCATGAATTTTTGCCTGAAGGCCAGACAGTAAACAAACAGTATTATTTTGGCGTTATGAGACTTTTGCGTAAGGCAATTCGCCGAAAGAGACCAGAATTGCGGGCAGAAAACTCATGGATCTTGCACCATGATAACGCACCGTCGGACAGTGCCATCATTATTCGTAATTTTTTGACGAAAAATGCAACAAATACCATCCAATAGCCAACTTATTCACCTGATTTGGTTCTTATGACTTATGACTTCTTTCTGTTCAATCGAGGTAATAGTTTCAACAGCCGAGAGGAAGTAATAGAGAAATCGCAGTAAGCACTGATGGACATACCGAAAACCAAATATAAAAAAATATTTTGAGGATTGGATCAAGCGCTGGCATAAGTGTGTTGCAGTCGATTGGGATTACTTTGAAGGGGACAATATAGATTTAGATGAATAAACTTATATTTTTGAACTTGAATCAAACTTTTTCAAGATAGTATATTACACTAACCGGAAAATAGGTGGGGCAGGTAGTAAACCAGTCGAGTAGCCGAACGTCTGCCTCTCGGCACGGTCATGCGCTTAGAATGGTTTGTCATAAAATGTTGTATTTCCGTCAATTTTACGAATTTGTTTTACTAAATTCGGTTAGAGCAACACTTTCAGAACTATTGATGTCACTTTTGATGATTTTACATTCCTACTTCATTGGGTGCTATTATCTTGGATTAGAGATCTTTTTCCCATACACTTCCCACACGCTTCTGAAAGAAAAACAAAAACGCAATCTTCAACACGTTTCAAGGAAAGCCAAGCAAAATGGAATCAGTCTTCAAATGTACTACTCAGTTACTTTCATCTTCAACACCTTCTTCACCTATCTTTACCCAAGAAGCTCCTAAAATCAAGAAAATTACAAGTACCGAATTGCCAATATCAATACACACTTCGAAACAAAAGTGTTTCAACCTGAACATCATTTGGTTCTCCACAACTATTGAGTTAGTTAAGGAAAGGAATGCTGCTTGGATGAGTACGAGCCAGGGCCAACAGTGGAAAACCGTAACATATACTCGTAGCTCGCAGAAAAAAATGTGCAATGCTTCGGAGAGAATCGATTCTAGAGAAATTTCATGGGAAATTTTTATAAACGCAATGGAGCCATCTTTAGACTTAAAAACATTATGGCACAGAGTTAAGTCGTCGAGTCCTTCGAATCCTTTACAATTTTTTCTTTATACTGGTTTTTCCATTAAAAACTAAACATTTTTGTTTATTTTTTAAGTGAACGCACCCATAACCCTTTAAGACCGATCGGGACATATGTAAGTCAACAATACATAAGCTTGACTTACAGATAATTTCTTCATTCCAAGCTTATTCACATAAACTCATACTCACCAGACAACACTGTTATCCAATTTAATCATCCAAATTCCACCATCCGTTGCATATGGGGGTTCATCACACGCGCAAGCAACACAAGGATAACATTTCGGTTCCAATGAATTCATCTGTGGGAATGTACTCGTAATGGCAGGAATATTTCGGTATCCGCAGAATTCTGGTATTAATAACTGGAATAAGAAATTAATTTTGTTATTTGTAAATTACTTCCAGAAGCAGTCATTATGTTGCGCAAATAAAGTTGTTTTTCAACTTACAAATTTTATATTATTTAATTTGTACGAGTATCTGTATGTCCCACGAGCTGTATGCTTATGACTAAATTGCAATTTTCGGTTATAAATTCTATTTAATTTGGTCCTATTAGTAAGCCCCATATTTCTGCTACAAAAACTTCATCTTTTTTGGATTTAAACTTTACCTCCACTCTCATTGCGTATGAGAATAGTGCTATAGTATCTGTGAAAGTTAGCATGTATTTCAGACTACCTACCCACAGGAGAAAGTCTAGTTTCTAGGCGCATATTTTAAAACCCTGCATACTGTTTCGATACAATCCAGTTTAGCAAATTACTACTATCTGTACCACGGTATCATTCTGTTCAATGAAGAAAACACGGAAAACTTCATCGTCGCCGATAGACAAGCTACCAGTCACTTTATTCGTGCGAAAAGATGAGCTCCTGTGCATCTTAAAGTCACTCTGAAGAACAAAAAGTCTGCAGGATTAGACGGTTACCAAAACGTCGTATTGAGATATCTACCCCTGGAAGCGGTGGATATTTTCACTACCCGCTTAATAATGCAAATTATCCAGCGCGTTGGAAAATAGCAGTGAGATAAAATTAGGATCCATTAGGTCAATTAGTCTACCTGCGAACATTGGCAAAGTATTTGGAAAGGTAGTCAACAGAGCTCTGTTGAAATGGGTGGGGGATATAATCCCGGACAATCAGTTTGGTTTTAGGGCGAGCCATGACACCATTCATGCGGCGTCAAAACTGATCTTCTATATACAATACAGTAGAACAAATGCAAGAACCAATGTACGGATGTTTGTCTAGTTGACTTGGAGAAGTTGTAAGAGGAGCTTTTCTACAGTGTAACCAGAATGGACATGCGGAAACCTTTGCTATACGAGTTTATGATTTACGATATGCTTATGGGAAAGAAGTTTGTTGTCTTATGTGGCAACGTGATTTCGAGTAAAGTTTTTAACATTAAAAAATGAATTACAACAGTCGTCGGGCATTTCTATGATACTGTTCAATATTTACAGATCTAAAAGGTAGCCTAAATCAAGCTATAGCGTATGTAGATGATACAATGGCGTACAGATCAGGTCCAAAAATCGAAGCCATTAACACCATTTTACAACGTGACTTCGATGATATTAAGCAGTATTGCGATGATTAGAAATTGAAAATTGAAAAAAAGTCAGAAACAATCTTATTAAGAACTCGATTGAGAAGGGCTTCATGGGATACCAGAAATAACTGGCGAAATTTGGGCATCATTGGACAGCATTGACTAACACTAGGGATCGAAAGCGCAGTTAGGTACTCGTAACTTGGTATCTGGCTTGATAAGTATTTATATTTTGATAGAGATATCGGTGCTTGTATGGCTGGGGTTAAGAAGGCTATACCTTTGACAAGAATATCGTTTCAAAGCAGTCAACTTTATTCCAGGGTGAAAGCCATATGCTACTTGGCCCTAATCGCTTACCGTTGTCTGGTGTGCTTTAATGTAGTTTGAGACACAGTGTCTTAGAACCTGTCTTCGATTGTACAGAAAACCAGAGTCTGAGGAAACAAAATATTACTCCAACACAGTCCTTTACAATGGAGCTGACCTTAATAAGATTGATAATTTGATAATTAAGGTGATTCGAAGGCACGTCACAAGAGCATATTACCCCAATATAATTTACCACGAGAGTACACCTCAATCTGACTTTATCCCGCTTGAAGCATTTCTCCATATTTACGCTAAAGGGTAAGTGCAAAGTAGGGATTGTAAAGGAAAGGAAAGAAAAGAAAAAGCGGCTCATCTACGACAGATACGTCGTCAGAGCTCAGGAGCTCTTCTGTTTTAACCCTGCAAGGATAGGATCAATGCCGATAAGCAGTACACCGAATACTGGTGGTTGAAAGAAGGGGACTGAGGCGATTTGCACTCTTGCGTAGCTCCTCCTAAGTATTGGTAGATTAGGTTTAGATGTGGGTTTTTCGTGGAGACCGACACTCGACGGTCTCGTTCAAGTTTCGGTGGTGGTGCACCATGATGACGACTGCCAAGTGCCCTAAAACGCAATAGAGAGGATGACCACTCGGAGCAAAAGAAAACGAGTGATCGCCATTTGGATTACAGTTAAGTTAAATAAAGAAACGTAGGTAGGTTAAATAGATAAATAAAATTTCAATTAGCTAAAAAATAATTTTTTTTAGAGAATCATATATGTAAATATGCTGGTTATTTAAGCTAAGTTCTAGGAGAGATTTAAGGTCGAAAGGCATCAGTTGTAGTAATATCGTTAAGTTTGGAGTGTTCGGTAGGAGAGAGTACACTAAATTCAGAAACTATCGCTATTAAATTAAATTTAAGCATTTTTGTCTAGTGTGTAACTTAGAGTATGGAAATAAATAATAAAAGTGAATTTAAAATTAAAAAAGTACGTACTTCTGTAAGAAATTAAAATTTTGTAATTAAATTTGCTTTAAAAGTAAGGAAAATAGACAGGTTAATCACTTCATATACAATTAAAACGCTAAATATCAAATAATGTTTTAATAAAAAACAAAAAAATCGAGTGTGAGACATGTGTATATGTTCCGACAGGAACAGTATGTAGAACACATATTTAACACACAATTCCCTACAAACGCAAAAGGATAAATATATCTGAGGATCTTTGGAAGGAAATTTTAAAAAATATTATATCGGGGGAGTGCAAAGTCTACGAGATTCAGCTTAAGACTAACTTTAGTAGCAATTCAAAAAATATATAGGGTGACTGACTCGAACTGCTACTTTTTAAAATGCTATAATTTTTCTTATATTTTGATAAATTTTATTGTGCCAAAGCAAAAAATGTTGGAAAATACATAAATTTTCAAATTGTATCAGTAGTTTTCAATATGTCCACCTTTGGCGCAAATAATGGCCTTGATACGGCCGAAGAAGCATCGCACGCTGAATGCAAGTGGCTTTGCGGTATTTTGGCCCATTCCCGCCGAAGTGTTTGTCGAACGTGGTCCAAACTTCGATATTTCTTAGTACCAACCTTCGCCTTCAAAATGTCCCATACACAGAAATCCAAAAGATTTGCATCCGGAGAATATGCAATCCATTTTGTCGAAGAAATAAAGTGTGGAACATTACTTTTTAACCAATCTTGGTTGACGCGCGCTTTGCGAGACTGTGCCGGGCCTTGTTGAAATGTCTACTGTCTTCGACCGAAATGATTGTTTGATCAAGCCTTCAATACTGCCTCTAAGACAGTTTCACGGTCCAAAAATACGAGCGGAGAGCGACCATCGGCGGTTATGGAGGCCCAAACCATTACCAGCGGTGCTGCCTGTTTTCTGGTGGCCATCCGAAGGTGTAAGTTTTCGAAGGACCTCTCTGGCAAGTTAACTCCGTCATTTTGTTTCTTGAAATATTGCTCGATAACAAATAGCGACTCATCGGAAAAAAACAAATTCGGAAACTCACCACTTTCGTGCAATCGTAGCAACTCCTTCGCTCTTTCGACTCTAACTTTATTCTCTTGCGGTGTAAGATCGTGTGCTTTTTGGAACTTTTATGGCTTGAGCCTAAGCTCATTTTTCAGTATGTGTTGCATCCGTTCCAAAGATATGTTGAGCTCACGAGCCATTTTCTTCCACTCCGACGCGGATTTCGCTCAATTCGGGCCTTCACTTTCCGAACCATTTCTGCCTATGTTGCTGTTTTCTTATGACCACCTCCATGTCATTTTGCAATGCTGCCAGTATCTCTGTAACAAGCTATGGTTCGAGACACAAATGATTTATTCACGTTGAGGTGCTGGAGGGCTCTAACGATAGCTACTTGTAGTTTTCCATCCAAATATAAAGCAATCACACTATCACGTTTGAATTCTATCGGGGATAAAATTTTTCAACACAACTGAGACACAAATCGTTTAAAATGCTTGTAAATAATAAAATTATCGGTCATGTATTAACATTTGAGCTCACTGTCATGAACGGTTTGGAAATTACAGCAGTCTGAAGTTGGTTACAGTTCGATTTAGTCAGGGTGTACATTACACGTATCACTTACGTATATATAGGCTTTTCCAATAGGGACTTGACAACTTTGAATTTAATTTGTGAACACACTCTTTCACTAATCATCAAACTATCACTGTCAATTTATTCAGTAAACTCAACATTTTCATCGTGGTAAAGTACACTAACAAGCAACGACTTCAAACGTTCTCAGATTGAGTTCTGGAGAAGATCCGCCAAGATGATGAATTTCATCGCAAAATCATCTTCAGTGACGAAGCTCATTTTTGTCTTATTGGGTTCGTCAATAAGCAAAATATGCGTTATTGGTCGGGTGAAAACCCACATGTGCTTCATGAATCACCACTTCATCCACAAAAAATAAATGTTTGGTGCGGTTTGCATGCCGGCGGCATTATTGGGCCATATTTTTTCGTCGACGATAACAATCGTCACGTTACTGTGAATGGTCAGCGTTATCGCGCCATGATCACCGATTATTTTGAGCTCGAATTGGAAGATATGGACTTGGACGACATGTGGTTTTAACAGGATGGTGCCACAAGCCACACAGCACACGCTACAATCGGTTTATTGAAGAGTAAGTATGGTGAGCGTGTTATCTCAATACATGGGCCAGTCGATTGGCCTCCTCGTTCGTGATATTTAACGCCGCTTGACTATTTTCTATGGGGCTACGCTAAGTGATTGGCTTATGCCAACACGCCGACGACGTTGAAGGAGCTCAGAGCCAACATTGAACGCGAAATAGCGGTTCAACGAATCGACCGCTGCAAACGTGCCCGCGGTGGTCATATGAACGAAGTCGTGTTCCATTCATTAATGTTTTGATTGTACTTTAAGCCAATAATAAAGTTTTTGAAATATCTCAAATGGTTTGCTTTTTATTTAAAAAAAAAAAAAAAGTTGTCAAGTCATTATTAGAAAACCCTATACAATGCCCAAGTCTGTTCAAGTGCTCCTATAACATCTCTGCCTTTGCTAGATAGCATTCGAAACAAACACTGTTTTTTACCGCTATTTCATCACCAGAGCATTCCGTCTCTTCAAACTTTTAACCGCAACATTCGCCTCGTTATGAATGCTCAAGCTTCACTTTCTGAAATATTCTGAAATATCGTGATTCATTCCTAGACCGTACAACTCGCTTATGGAATGCTTTCTTTCTTTCCCATTTATAATGACCTTCAAACATTCAAGACCAATGTGCATCGGTATCTTTCTTTTCTTCCTCCCTGATTTTCGTTTGCCTGCGCTGTGTACAAACATTTTATGAGTTCTCAAATCCCTTGAGTGCGTGATATTTATAAAAAGAAAAAAAAAATACAGAACAACAAGCTCAATTTGCGGGGAAAAAAAATCAAAAGATGCTGTGAACCGGTTAATTTTATAAAATTAATTTCAAAAAATTAAATAAAATTTAAATATAAGAATTCCCCTCATTTTTCGGTTTTATAGTTTGAGGAAATTGTGTCGTAGCTTGAAAGCTACTGACTTGAAATGAAATGGTCTGACTCTTTTCTTTATAAATAAAAGGTACACGCTTCCAAGTTTATTTGTCTATTTTTGTACAACATATACTTTAAAACAATTTAAATTTTAACTAGTACAATACATAAAACATAACTACCCCATTCGCTACAATTCGCTCATTAATTTGAAAGGATAGCGTAGGGCTCTACTTAAAAATTCTGTATCTTAGAACCGTTCCCGATCCCTCCCCCAAAAAATACGAGTTTTTTCTCAAAATACATATGTTTCCCCTTAAAGTCTTAGAAGCATTATCTGGCACACCATGTGTATACTCTATCATCTAGAGATCCCATTCGAGCAAATGAAATTTCTGAGGCAGTCAAATAAACACTTGGGCCCAAGAGATAGTTGTCATTATTTTATCATCCAAAATTTAAGCAATTCATCTCTGTCGAAAAAGTAATTGCTCACCATCTTCTCTTAAGTTTCGTGGATCTAAAATCCAATTACAGAGATATCTCAAAATACTTGGGGTTATCTGTAGTAAAAACTTAATGGGGTCTACAACAAAGCACATCCTTTATCAACTTAGATTACGAAACAATCTTCTAAAATGATATGCTCAAAAAAAAAGGACCACAATTGGAGACGTGGTCACGTCCTTAGTATTGACCGTAGTATTGACTTTATTTCATTATAAATGTTACGAGGAAGAATAGAAAAAAGAAAACCAAGTCTATTTTTGTTTGGCCCAAGGCCGCCTACCAGACTGGCTTTTATCGTTATAAGATACAATGCTGTCTATGATGTAAATTGGTGTTAATTTTATTCATAGGTTAGAAGTCACCTTCAATTAAAATGTATTTAAGATGTACTAGTAATCTTTTTCAACATCTTTTTCCATAACTTATGATCCAAATAACTTAACACTGGACATAAGTTAAAAAAAATGTAATACGTCTTCTCTTGCTTTTATATTGCAAATGTTGCACTATATACGAAGTATGTAAGGTAAGGTTACTTTATATTTTTATAAAAAAATATTTGTCTATTCATCTATATGATGGTTGTGCCCTTCAAAGTAATTTCCCTCAGATATAGTACACTTGTGCCAATCAAAGCACTTCTCATAAGCACTTTTTGGTACAGCCTTGAGTTCTTCCAGCGATGCCGGTTTTTTTCTATCTTGGCTCTCATTGGTGCTTCCATTGGGACGATTGGGCTTTGGTTTCGACGTCATAACCATATATCCATGATTCGTCACCATTTATGACCCTTTTGAGCAAGACATCATCATTATTGAACGCAATTAAGAGATCTTGAGCGATGTTCATGCGGCCGTTCTTCTGATCAAAATTAAGAAGTTTCGGAATAAACTCCGCTGAAACACGTCTCATGTCAAAACATCCAAAAAAAATTGCATGACACAAGCCGGCCGACATGCCAATATCCTCAGCAGCTACTTTTACGGTAATTCGACGATTTTCCAAAACGTTGACGTTTGACGTTATCATCTTTTGTTGATGTGCTGAGATGTGCAGAGCGAGGTTCGTCATTGCCATCTTCTCGGCCATCTTGGAAGAAGTTGTATCAGTTATAAATATTTTTTTTACTTTACAGCAGACTCACCGTATACCAATGTCAACATTTCAAGTGTTTTAGAGCATTTATTCCATTTTTTACACAAAATTTGATGCACGTCTTACCTTTCTATCTATCAAAAACAAACTAAGTAGGCTAGCACAGCAAAAAAAATCGATAACTGAATATACGTTGCCCACAAAATTTCACAATCACTTTACTTTTTGAACATAACTCTTTTGTACGATACACTCTATACACTCTTCCAAGCAGTGCTGCAACTTTTAAACGCCTCCGTATAGTACGACTTTTGTTGGGTTGCAAAATACTTCCCCGTATATATCCGTACTCCTTTCCCGCGAGTGATCTTTTAAGGTCTGGGAACAAAAAGAACTCGTAAGGAGCCAAGTCTTGAAAATACGAAGGATTGGGGAGAAATTCGTAGTGCAATTTGACTAATTTGGGTGTGTCGACTGCGGAGGTGTAAGCCAGTGCGTTTTCGTGGTGGAAGAGCACTTTTTTCTTCCCCAAATGTGATAGTTTTTTCTATGACTGTTTTTCCCTTCTTTAAATAGTCAAAGTGGTTCACAACTTGCGCGTCCCATAAAAACTGTGGCCATCAACATTCCGGCACGGTTTTCGCCTTCTTGGAACACGTTGACCGTTGTTTCGACTGTTCTTTAGTCTCTGGTGTATACCAATGAATCCATGCAAAATAATGTAAAGTGATCTCACGATCATCGGACGGGCAGCTTTCTCATCCCAAAAATCTCGTGCAGGATATGGCTAACGCATCCAGTTGAGATGTTTGCTATCTCAGCCAATGCACAAATTTTCACTTGGCGGTCCGCTAATACGAGATCATGGATTTTGTCCACGACTTCCTGCGTGGTAACCTTTTTTTGGGGCTACCTGGGAGCGGTTCATCAAAGACCGACCTGCGGCCACGACAAAACTTTGCGAACCAATGGTAAAAGGTTGTACGGGAAGAACAATGGGTCCCATACATACCATCGAGAATGGGCTTGATTTCCTTGCAGGTTTTGTCACTCAAAAACAAGAATTGGGTCATGGAGTGGTACTGCTCTTTTTCCATGGTCGCAAAAACACTAACACGATGTTTTGAAATTTGAGTCAAAACAAAACTAAGCATCGGATTATCACCAAACCAGGTGCTCTGCAATCGCTGACTAGTCACATTGAACGATTACTCTAATACAGAGTGTACACAATGGTTGCTTTCCTAGACATAGAGGGCGCTTTTAACCATGTCGAAACAAATGCAACACGACTGCGCTATCACATCTGCAGGTAGACGACTCACTATTATGCTATTTAGCATAAGATCAATCAATTCCAAACTGGGTGGGACTTCTGCTGAAAGATGTCCTAGTAGAGGTACGCCACAATGCGGTGTCTCTTCTCCCCTTCTTTGGAACTTAGTGGTCAATGAACTGCTGGTATACTTGGAAGCAGGAAGAGTGCGGGGTGATTGCTTATGCGGACGACGTTGCCATAGCCATCTTTATACTATCAAAGAACTCCTACAGCTAAATCTTAACAGATTAACCCATTGGAAATTTCGCTGTGGATTGGGAATTAATCCCATAAAACTGATCTTGTCTTCTTTTCCAGGAAATATAAAATTCCAATTTTAGACCCTCCTCAATAAACGGTATCAGTTTATTGCTTTCCGAAACAGAAAAATACCTGAGTCTAATTTTTGATAGAAACTAAACTGGAAACCTAACATTCAAGAAAAATTCAAGAAAGCTACAGTAGCTTTATTCTCTTGCAAGAAAGCCATTGGAAACAAATGGGGCTTCCAACCTCGAATAACCCACTGGCTATACATCTTGGTCATAAGACCGATACTCATCTAAGGGATTGTTTTCTGGTGGACGGTCTTAGACATTGCAGATTACTGCAAAAAACTGAACCGAGTCCAAAGTACAGCATGTCTACGTATAAGCGGAGCTCTACGCTCCACTCCCTGCGCGGCTTTAGAAATTCTGTTTCACTTAAAACCCATCGACATCTTCTGCAGACAAGCAGCTGCGACTGCAGCTATTCGCTAAAATCGACCATACAGACAAATAATTTATTTGTCCACGCTCATAGTTCTAATTTATTAGGATTCCACATAGAGAACATCGATTATACCACACCTAAACTTCGGTTTGACAAAGACTTTCATGCGAGCTTTTCCTTTAGATCCTTCTGGGAAGAAGGTGCTTTCATAGAGGAAAAATCTATCCATTTCTATAAAGATGGATCTAAAACCGATAGCGGGGTTGGTGGCAGTGTTTTCTCAGATAAGCTGAATTTAAGCCTCTCCTTCCGTCTTCCAAATCACTGTAGCGTGCTCCAGGCGGAAATTTTGGCGATTAAAAAAGCTCTGTCCTGGTTGAAGAAGAACATAATATCTGCAAAGGATATCCTCATCTTTTCGAATAGTCATCCCGCTATAAAGTTCCTGGATTCAGTCTCACTAAATTCTCTTACCTCTTACGAAGATGGCAGAGCATTTCAACCTTCACCTTTATGCCGAGCCACAGAGACATTCCAGGGAATTGTAAAGGAAAAAAGCAGCATAGGTTCACCAACCGCTACGTGCCAGTTATTATTTAAGCTGAATGCTTATAAAAGAACAAACCTGAGACGGACCGGTGGGCCAAAATATCTAGCGACTAGACAAATCTGGTAAAAGCTGGATCTGAATCGCTCTAAGAGTTTGAATCTTCTAAATAGGAAACATCTCAGCGCCATTATAAGTGTCATCACTGGACACTGCCTTGGCGATTTTACAAATGATTTCTGTAGAAGCTGCACGGACGAGAAGGAAGAGGAGACAATCCTCCACCTGTCCAGCTGTCTCGCAGAGAAACTTTCTTCTACAACGACTTAAACGATTAAAATAATATAGACCATGAGTAAGAGGATCATAGATCCACGTGGCAGCACAACGAGCCAATATTCCTAAGTGGGTTGGTTTTCCAACCGCCATTCTCACCTAACCTAACTTAACTTGCATCCCACATGCAGCTCAACTTCAGGCCGTCAAACGATTTCCTGTGTGAGTCGAAGAAAAATGACAAAAGAAAAGTGCCGTGGACACCCGAGACGGAAGCAGCTCTGTAAAAAACAAAGTACCGGTGACACAGGACTTCTGAAGTACTCTGCCAAAAGCTCCCAATTAAATAACTATTGTTACTGATGCTTTAGATATAACCGTTGGATCCGCCTTGGAGCAGAAAGTTGAAGACACATGGGAACTACTTGGATTCTTCTCCCGGAAGCTATCACCGACTGTGCAATAACGTTTTTCAAACATCTTCTTGAATCAAAGCATTTCGTCATCAGACCACAAACCATTGGTCCAGACATTCTCGCAAAAACCAGAAAAAGGCTTCGTCGATTCAATTGTGACACCAATGTATATTATATCTCATAGCTCACGATCGAAATAATCTACGTAGCTGGATCTGACTACACTTTTGCTGATGAGTTTTCAGAGAAATAGTGCTATAACCATGTTACCTACCACCAACTAAGTGGAAGGAATTAAAATGAAAAGTCTTTTTGGAACCTGAAGTTGAAATTCATTGTGATATTTCCAAAAGACATCTCCGACCCTATGTCCTACAGTTTTCGCATCGGTTCACGGCCCTTCGCATCCTAGTGGTTGTGTAACACGTGAAGTCTGGAATCAAAAAGGATTGTCTCCAGTGGACACGTTCTTGTCTTCCTTACCAACGATCCGAGATACGAATACACAACTAGTTGAATCCACTGAAGATAGACGTTCCAGACAATAGTTTTGATCACGTCCACCTAGACATTGTTATCATGACAATGGTCAGAGTTTATCGCTCCTGTCTTACGTTATTTGAAAGTATTTCCGTTGACCTGAGGCAACGCCTTTAACGGAGATATCAGCGAATGCAGTCGCTACCGCATTTTGTTCCCAATGGGTTTCCCGCTTTGGTTGGCCGGAGATCATCACGACCAACCAGAGCTCACAAATTTATGGGCACTATGCAAATCACTGGCCAATTTAATAGGGGTAACTCGTTGGCAAACAACTGTCTATCATCATCATTTAGAGCTGCATTGATGTATCATTACAACGAACCTTGGCTCGATCTGTTTCCCATGGTTAATCTTGGTCTATGGACGTTCTTCAAAGAAGATTTGCCAGCTACCGGAGCTGAGTTGGTGTATGGCACAAACATCCCGCTGTCGAACGAGTTTTTTTCTGATGAGGATGCGCTTCTAGATCATTAGGAAGAAAAAAATTATCGACAAAGTGTTTGACTTTTGCTTTACTGTTTTCAGTAATTTTTCCTTACTCACCATTTTTAGATTTGCTTCTATTAGTATATTTACTTACGCCGAGCACAGCACTAACATCATCCTTTGCACTCGTTCGACACTACACTTTTCCTTTTTCTTTTACTTCCTCAATGTCATACTTCCAAATTTGTGTATCGTAAATATCTGGAAATACAGATATTGCGTGGAATTTATTATTCTGTTTGCAGTGACGTGTATACTTCCAGTCTATCATTATTCCCATTCACAATATCTTTATATCATTACGAGTAGTCTAGACACTTTCTGAAAATCACAATTTCGCCAATATTTACATCAGCCAATTTCTTACAATTTGAATTACTGCCAGCGTGCTGCCTTCAGCTAGCAGATAATCATAGCAAATTTATGCCTCTTTCTTCAGCCAGGGATTAAGGTTCAGGTTGCAGTTAACTTTGTAATCTATATGATATCTGTAGCTTCTTTTGTGTGCCAGGAGTGATACCCTACTAACATTTATGTATTCAGCATGCCCTTGTAGATTAATCTGGTAATGTGTGTCAACTCTTGCCAATTTTCGCCTTATTGCCTTTACTCCGGTAGTCTGTAATACGGCCTGTAAATACATAAATATATACATACAGTTTTGGTTTGAGTTAATATTCATTGCGTTGAATGAAACGAAGGAATAGAGATTTTACAAAACTTGCTCTTGAGGAATGCCAGTAAGTCGTAAGACATGTGTTTTGAATGTCGTAGTATGAACAATAGTTGTTTCGAATGACTCATATTGATTTATTTGATAATTATAGTTAACAATCTGCTCAAAACTAATGCCAAGTACCTATGCCCCAAAAGTTGGTGATGTTGTAAGATTTTCTGATATCTGATGTGTGTTACATGTTACCAGATGCGTAGGAGAGGCAGTCGATGCGTTGATAAAGGTACTCTTATCACAATATACTCTGCGCTGTTATTTTCCGTTCATTAGTTAGTTAACTGATATTAACATGTTTTTCCATGTTAGGTTAGGTTAGGTAAGAGTGACTGTTGGAAAGACCAACCCACATATTGGCCCATTGTGATGCCACATGGATCTGTGATCCTCTTACACTTAGATCCAATTTAAGCTTGAATCGTAGGAGACTGTTAACTTCTATACTCTTCAGATCGCTTAAGTCATTCCTAATAAGTGGAGTTTTCTTCTTTTGGAGAGAGCTGGGCAAATACAGAGTAGGTGGATTATTGTCACTTCCTTCTCCTCGGCCAAGCAGCTTCTACAGAAATAATTAGTAAAAACGCCAAACCTTCTTGTATCCTTGCCTATAAGGTAGTGTCCAGTGATGTTACCTGTGATAACGCTGAGATGTTTCCAATTAAGAGGGATCAGATTCTTAGAGCAAATCAAATCCAGCTTTGAACCAGCAGAGTGGTTCCAATTTTGGAATGTTTCTGTGACCTGACAACCAACACAGTAAAAGGTTGAACTTCTCTGCCATCTCTTTATGGGATGATTGGCAGTGAGACTGAGTTCAGGGACTTGATAACGGCCTAATAATCCGAAAATATGCGGGTATTCCTTGCAGATACCACGTTTTTCTTCATTCAGGACAGGACTTCTTTAATCGCCAAAATGTCCGCTTGGAACACGATATCGACACCGATCGCGTTATCAGTCTTTGATCCATCTGTATAGAAATGGATTGACGTGTCATGCATGAAAGCGGAAGAATTTAGAGGGAATGCTATAAGCGAATCGATAAGCGAATCGATATTCTCTGGGAAAATGCTAATATAGGGTGATTCATCGTGAGGTTTGATTTTTAGTAGGATTTTTTTTGACAGATTACGAGTGACTGATATCAAACTGCCTTCTTATTTTTGTTCAGTATGATCTGGCAAATCATCATAAAATGATTTACACTACACCAGCGTCGCCAAATTTTTCAGCTATAGTACGAAAATCAGCGTTCTGTTAGAAATGTGCGCATAATCGACCTACTAAAACCACTATTGCCAATAACATTCGCAAATTTAAGTCCCAGTTTACATAAGTGGATGATGTTCGACCGGTTAGACCACATCCAGAAAGTAGTGAATAGACAATAGCAGCTGTGGCTGAGAGCGTACGCGAAGACCGTGACGAATCGATTCGTCGTCGTTCTCAGCAGCATGGCTTGGCGTATTGGACAACTTGACATATTTTATGTAAGGATCTCGGCCTAAAAGCGTACAAAATAAACTTGTGCAAGAATTGAATACCAGGCGACTTGAATTTGCGTCATATTTTCAGTGAATGGGCTCTGGAAAAACTCAATGAAAATCCGGAGTTTTATCGTAAAATATTGGGTCTATGCGGTTTGCTTAGAGATGGCTTAACTTTTACTATTTCATTGTTATTATTCCATTGGAACATGCGTTGGAAAGCTACTGTCATTGTACGTCATTTCAGTATATTTCATTCATTTGAAGCGAAAACAACAATAATTTTTTTATCACTCAAATATGTCGAACTTTGTGCCTGAAAAAGTGTTTTTGCGGGGAGTTCTTCTTCATTACTTCAATATGAAGAGAACTGCTGCCGAAAGTCATCGTATTTTGGTGGAAGTTTATAGTGAACATGCGCTAGCTGAGCGAACGTGCCAAAAGTGGTTTGCAGGATTTAAAAGTGGGCAGCCAAAAAAGTTTGAAGAGGAAGAACTGGAAGCATTACTCTATGAAGACTGTTGCCAAGTACAAGAAAAGCTCGCAGAATCCTTGGGTGTAACTCCAGCAGCCATTTCAAAACGTTTCAAAGCAGCTGGATATATTCAAAAGCAAGGAAATTGGGTTCCACAGCCGAGAGACGTCGAAAGACGGTTTTACATATCCGAAATGCTGCTGGAACGCCACAAAAGGAAGTCATTTTTGCATCGGATTGTTACTGGTGATGAAAAATGAATCCATTACGACAACCCCAAGCGCAAAAAATCATATGTGAAACCGGGCCAACCAGCCAAATCAACGGCAAAGCCGAATATCCATTGCGCGAAGGTAATGCTCTATATTTGGTGGGATCAGATGGGTGTGATGTATTATAAGCTGCTAAGAACGGGTGAAACCATCAATGGTTTTAATCCGTTTGAAGAGAGCCGTAAACGAAAAACGCCCGGAATATGCGACCAGACACGAGGCAATAATTTTCCATCATGACAACGCTCGGCTCCACGTTGCTATTCCGGTTAAGAACTATTTGGAAAACAGTGGATAAGAAGTCTTACCTCACCCATCTTATAGACCTTGCCCCTTCTGACTACCTTTTGTTCCGGTCGATGCAGAAAGCCCTCACTGAAATACGGTTCACATCAGAGCAGAATATCAAAAATTGGCTTGATTCATTCTTGGCTGCCAAACCGGAGCAGTTCTTTTGGCATGGTATACACAAATTGCCAGAAAGATGAGAAAAAGGCATAGCTTCAGATGGGCAATACGTTGAATAATACTATTGTACATGTTTTTCTTAAATAAACATTCAAATTTTGAAAAAAAAAAAAACAGACGAATTAAATTACATACCCAATATGAAATATGGGCTGGTCCATATATATCTTCAAAAATGAGGCAAATCAGAAAGTTACCGTCAATAGTAAATGTTATCGCGCCATGTTAACGAACTATGTGCTTTCTGAATTCAAGCACATGATCTCGGTGAACTCTGGTTTCAACAAGACGGCGCTACGAGCCATACAGCGCTTGAAACAATAGACTTATTGAGAAATCATTTTGGTGAGCACCTAATTTCACGATTTGCTACGGTAAATGGGCCGCCTAGATCGTGAGATTTCACACCTTTGGACTATTTTCTTTGGGGTATGTCAAGTGTCAGGTCTTCAGGATTGAGCTAGCTACGATTGGCGCTTTGGAAGCCAACATTACTCGTGTTATTCGCGAGATACCAGTCACTATGCTTGAACGAGTCGCCTAAAATTGTACCTTCCAAATGTACCACCTTAGACGTATTTTTGGCCAATATTTACATAATGTAATTCTAAGGAGTAAATGCCGTAAATTTTTCTTTTAACTGATAATAAAAATTTTAAAATCACCTACAATATTATGTGTTTTATTTTACATTATAAATCAAACCTCACGATGAATCACCCTATATATTTAGAATATTAGCGTGGCCCATTTAATTATTTTTCCACTGTATATAGCTGCGACTGCAGCTATTTTCCTATTGAAAATATCGGGTAGTATCAAGTGAAATATAATATTCAGTGCTGCGGAGGGAATAGTGCGTAAGGATCCGCTTTTGCACAGAAGGCTCGGGTTGCTGAGCCAGATGATCTCCAGAGCAATTTCTAGAGAAATTGTCCTCTCGACAATGCAGGAGACTTTCTGATAGTCGGTTCAGTCACCGTTGTACCGGCCGTATTAAAGGAATATCGGTCTCGGGTTTTTTTTTTTTTGAGATAGTAACCGTTTTAAGATCCCACGAGTATTGGAGAAAAGATGGTCCACCTGTTGTAGAGATCTGTTGTATATAGAAAAGGCTAGCTGATTCGTAGGTCGCCACGTATCTGGATGCTCTGTTCATGAACGAGCTGTTTTTGGAGATGCTGGGGCCTCAGCCAGCATCAGTCTCGGGACGAATCGTATGACAAAGAAGGAGAGAAAGGTGGGGATTGAGCATCCTTTAGCTTCGGGACTCACCTGGAGAGTTTCACAAGGTTCATTGATGTTTTTTTCGACAAGTTCGATGCTCAGGTAGAGACGTGTTCCGTGTTAAGACGGCTGCAATTTGACTTTTGAAGACTTTTTTCGAGATCAATCCTCAGAAGTCTCTATCAAGCCATGTCTCCCTCTCCGGAGGTGAAAACAATCTCCGCAACATTATAATTTTTAATTCAGATTCAAGATCGTATGTGTGATAGCTAAATGATAATATCGCTTAAGAAGTCCCTAACCAAGGCGAAATATCGGTTCCGAAAGCTATGCAATTTTAAAAAGTTTTCTCACGTTTCCTGATTGTCATGCAATCATTTAAGTTCCTGAGTTGACCAAAGAGTTTCAATGAACTTTGCTTTCTCAAAGTCATTAAAATACAGATACAGATGAAACCGATACTTAACTTTATAGTAATCCACGTTGTTTGTATAGTCTAAACCTTAAAATCTAAAACGAGATCGTGCTAGTGTTCTTAAGCCCAGTCCATGATTGCGTTGGCTACTTTTTGGGAAAGAGCCAGAGGACCGAATATACCTCATCAATTAGTCTTAGTCAGTTAGTATAAGTTTCAGTCATCAATTAGATTATCCTTCTTCGATAACTTCATAACTTCTTCTAATAACTCAATACCACTCTTTCGAAAAAAGTGCTCTATCCAATACGCTAACCTCAATAGACCTTAGAAGTTCTCTCAATCTATTTGAGATAGCTTGTAAGAACTCCTCAAGTTTGCCGCAAATGACCATCGCCTCGTACTGGCCTACTATACCAGGCTTGGCATATGACTTTTTCCCATCGCAAACTCCCAATTGATTTGGCGTTGGCGCCACAGGAAGGCCTAAATTATTAGTAGAACTGCAAGTTGCTTAGTGGCATCTATCAAACACAGCAGAAAGATGTTGAATGTAAATGATTATTTTGCTTCATGGGTGACATACAACATTTATTGGAAAAACTAAATCATTAGTTCAATTTGTCTTGTTGCTGTGTTCTCAACAACTACTAGATTTTCGACTGAAAAAAAATTAATGTCTTTCCGATCCGGTCGGTAATCCTTCGATTGGGATGTCCATATACTACCACTTTAGCCACAGCCACCCCTTGCAGAATCCTACTTCTATATTACAAGTTATAATCCTCTCTTGAACTAGTATAAATGGATAGTGCAGTATTGAAAAATTACTTAAGATGAACGTCAAAGTTCCTTCCACTCAAAGTTAAAAACAAAAAAAAAAAAAAAAAGTTAGAACACACCCCAAACTTTCACATATTTTCTACTCCTGAAGACATCTCCAGCTCAGATGACTATCTCATCTTTCCTTGACCACATGTTTCTTATATCAAAACAGTTGACAAATAGGTTTTCGAACGAAAACATAAAAATACCATAAAAGCGAGTAAATTGTTTTTTCCTGATGTTATTTTTGTTTTGTTTTGTTTTTGTTTTTTTTTTGTAATAATTATTTTATTTAGGACATCACTGACATCATTCATCCATTCAACGTGCATGATATCCGGACCGCGTTACGACATTGATCTAAACCCACATCTGTCAATTAGAGAAGATAATATCCTTGTTCATCCATCATTCTGAACAAGGCATCTGGGGAGTGACGGTGTGATTATGTATGTGGAAAATTGCACATACATTGAGTAATGCGTGGATACAGATAAATACTAAACAACATTCCACAAGTCAATTCTTAGAATGTTAGTTTGTGAACGACACGTAAGCGCACAATGTCGTATCATCTTTGGGAGTGCTTGTTGCTCGCTCTCTATGATGCTAAATCATGCACAATTCCCTAGCCAAGTCTATTGAAAAAGTTCTCTATCAAATAAACATTAGTAAGTAGTTGTGTGTGCCGCTGCCACAGTTCCACCAGAGGTAATTCCATCCACGGGATGATGGAGAAATTAAATGAAAATTTCCAAATTGAAGTGACACACCGCTACATTGTACTTGCCTACATTTTTCGATATATCTCTCGTAGTCCGTATCTGTCGGTCGGCTGGCACGGCACTTGTATGACCTGCGTATCTGGAATAATTCAATTAATTACTGATTTTCATTTTACGAATGGTTATGGGATTGAAGCTGTTTTTTGGTTTGAGGTTGAACTGGGATAGCCAGGATACTAAATTTGGAAATAATTTATTTAACATAAACCCAAAGCGAGTAGCTGTTGCGCATGGGGTTTGTTTATATATGTGTGGTTGAGGTGAAATTTAACGGGTTCGGTGCGTGATGCTTATGGAATACGGATGCGTATGTTCTTATTGTATCACGCAGAAAAGCTTTTAAGGCTTTTTGCAGTGCTTCAAGGAAAGGCTGTGATGGGTGAATGGAAGAGTACGTGATTTTGTGATATTTAACATTCCTTTATTCCTTTATGCTTTATATCTACAGATATCGATGTGACATTTTTTGTTTGGTGCACTTCAAGTGTAAAAATAGTATTGAATGTCACATAATTGGGCTCAATTAAAACCGATTTTGGGAATTTTTTAAATAGACGGCAGGATGAAATCAAATAAAAATTCATGCGATTGTACAACAGCTCAAGGTTTCGAGTATAATTCGAAGTGTGAAAATTCATTGACTTGAATATTGTTTCGGTATGAGACATATGAGCCTTGAAAATTAGCGTGGTTTTAACTTTTTCGATATTGTATGATACTATCTGCATTAAGTCAATCAAATCAATTCCCAAAAACCCTCGATCTTATCTATATTTCTGTCGGTGGTGTGATCATCTTGTTTTTTCTATATACCACAATATTTATGCACCTGTTCAGCTTTATTTTTTTTTTATAGTAATAAAGATACCGATTTACGTTGGTTTTAAATGTTTGAAGGGTATAATGACTAGAATATGAAGAACTCGGCAGGGCCTTTCATAAGCGAGTTGTACGGCTTCAGAACACTTCCGGAAGTTGGCTTGAGGGTAAAGTGATGAGTATTCATAGCGAGACAATTGTTACGATTAAAGATTTAAATAGGCGGAATATTACTGGCAATCTCTACGAAACATTTGTGGTAAGAATAGCGATAGATCAAGGTAAGACAGGAGACATCTCGTTAGTGTTCGGGTCTATCAATTAACTGAGGATTGTTAGCATCACCAGTGAGTCCTATAGCACGGTTTTGAATCCAATCTGGCAGGTGTAGAGAGGTTATAGGTGCAACTGACCAGATGCTGCCCTTGTAAAGGGTGATTCATCTTGAGGTTTGATTTATAATGTAAAACAAAATACATAAATTTGAAAGCTAACTAAAACTTGTATTATCGGTTAAAAGAACAATTCCTGGCATTCACTTTTTAAAAACGATATTATGTAAATCTTGGCGCGACTACGTCTGAGGTGGCTCCAGGATAGCGCCTGGTATCTCGCGGATAACATGAGTAATGTTGGCTTCCAAAGCGTAGATCGTAGCTGGCCTATTCCTGAAGATCTGAGACTTTACATATCTCTAGAGAAAATAGTTCAAATATGTGATATCGCACAATCCAAGCGGCTAATATACCGTAGCAAAATGTGAAATTAAGTGCTCACCAAAATGATTTCTCAACAAGTCCATTGTTTCACGCGCTGTATGGCTCGTAGTGCAGTCTTGTTGAAACGATTCCATTAGCCCATAAACCACACCATACCATTGTTTTCAATGGATTTAATGGTAGATTTTGGTACTCCTCGGGTTGCTCATCAGCCCAAATACGGCAATTTTGTTTATTAACGTATTCACTGAGCCTGAAATGGGATTCATCACTGAACAAAATTTCACGATAAAACACCGGATTTCCATTGAGTTTTTCCAGAGCCCATTCACTGAAAATATGACACAAATTCAAGTCGCCTGGCTTCAATTCATGTGCAAGTTGAATTTTATACGCTTTTAGACCGAGATCCTCACGTTAATTATGCCAAGTTGTCGAGTACGCCAAGCTCAGCTGCTGAGAACGACGACGAATCGATCCGTCACGGACTTCACGTACACTCTCAGCTACAGCTGCTATAGTCTCTTCACTACGTACTAGACGTTGTCTAACCGGTCAAGTATCATCCACTAATTTAAACTGGAACTCAAATTTGCGAATGATATTGGAAATAGTGTTTTCAGTAGGTCGATTATGCGCACCGTAAATTCCTCGAATCGTACGAAAAACATTTTTCACAGGACGCTGATTTTCGTAATACAGCTGATCAGTTTGGAGACGCTGTTGTAATATAAGTCTTTGTATGCTTATTTGCAAAGCAATTTGATAATTAACATACGTTATCTGTCAAAGAAAGATTATTGAAAATCAAACTTTAGGATGAATCACCCCTTACAACAATTGTTGGCGGATAAATGTCTTATGTTTTGGGCCAGATCAGAGGGGGGAAAGGATTTTTAAATTGCTTAAGAAAATCTATACATTTCGCAGCATTTTTCACAAACCGTTTCTGAAAATTAAAAAGAGTGTCGGACACAGAACGTAGCCCTGGGGCACACCAGCCCCATTTATTTTCATTTTATTTTATGAATGTCAGACTTGAAACCATCCAAGACAACTTAAATTAAACGTTCCGAAAGGTAATTTCTAATCCTTTGAAGAAGAGAGTCATCGATCCTAAAAGTACACAGTTTCGACAAAAGAACCTGATGTCAAACTCTGTCAAATATCAAGTGTAACTACCTTGCTTTCGTCAGATTGATGTATTCTTTGGTTCCACTTTTCGGTGAGACATGCCATCAAATCACCAGTGGACCTGTTGCTACGAAAACCATATTGCCGGTCATTGAGAAGTTTTCGTGTTTCGAGATATTTCATGAGCGGACGGCTGTTCACTTGTAAAGAAGATCTTGTAAAGAATTAGGGAAGCCCAGAAATGGATCTATAAGAGGAAAGAGAAGAAGATTCGCCTCTTTCAGGGGGAGGCTGGACAAATGTTGTTTTTTTATTTTCTCAGAAAGGTCCCTAAAGAGTAGGATTGATGAAAAGGCTATGTAGAAAATGGGGCGATATAGCATCTGGATCAGAGGATTTGTGTATGTCAATATCTTTATGTAGTCTAGCTACTACAAGAGTGCGAAAGTGAATTCGTCCCATTGAAGATTAGATGAACTAAGGTGTAGGCGCAGACAAAGCACAATCTGGAAGTGTTGTGCTGGCCGCAAAGTATACTGCAAGCAGATTAGACTTATCTAAGAAGCTGACGGCTAGAATGTCATTATAAATGAGAGTTAGGATGTAAGGTGAGGCAGAATTTCTAATGTTTTTGACGAACGACCAAAAGGTTTTACTGCCTTTGTGACATTGTATAACTTTTTCCTCACGCTTTTGGTCATATGTAATTGTACACGTTTAAGAAAAACGTTGCAATCATTCCTGCCTCGTTTGAACTTTTTTCGGCTTTTCTCTGCCGGATTGGCTCGAGACGTACCATGCCTTTTCGTTTGGTTTGATACTCTTCATCCGATAAGGGATAAAGTATCTTATTTCAGAAGGAATAGTGTATGTGATTATTTCAGCAGAGGTATCAACGTCGCTATCGACGTTGACTTTTTCGTATTGCCATACGCTTCCTTAAGGAATCTTTCCTCTAACTTTGTGGTCCATATACAAGAAACTACCTGATATATATATATATATATATATATATATATATATATGTATATATAACTGCCCGCAATAATAGGTAAATTCAGTGTGAGGATGCAGGGATAACAATATTTGAGCATCAAACTCGTTGAAGGCCGAATTGCGGTCCAGTTTGGGGCTTCAGTAAATAGTGAACAATTTGCTTACGGAGTTGGAATTTTAACCGCATTGGGGTGGAGTTTGGTAAGCTACATAACTACACGTGTAAATGACCAGACCGTGATGACAAAAGGATAATTTCGTTTGTTCGTAGATAAGTAGATTCAGATCTAAGTGATCAGAGAGATGTGGAAGAGATCTACCTGTGTTTCGTTTAGTTTCGAAACAGCTGGCCTATATTTACAGGCGTGAACGTACGCGATTGTAAAGTATAACTTCAAAAATTGATTTATCGAATCATGTTTGTCTTCAGACTTTTCTCATCATTTTTTGCACATCGTGATTCACTGTGTTATACGTGCTCTCATACTTAGTGGATAGCATAATCGTTGTTATCTACTGTCTCGTCAATCTGGCCGCTGACCAATTACACAGGCAACCAGTCTACACAAGAGATCTGTAGATGTCTCGTTGGTAGGCCGATAGAAGCTTAATTCTGTACCACGGAATTCAGGAGCCTCCGAGACCTAGGTTCTAGCTGAACATGTAAAAGTAGACGCCCTAGTGGGAGCGTTATGGTGGCTGTGGTATAAACCTTAAGTCGCAGCGAGAGTTTTCTGACTGTGCTATAAATCTCAAAAATGTAGCAAATACTACAGGTTGCCATGACCCTAAGATTGGTTTACAATTTCAGTAGATTTCACTCTCGAAAAAAGGGAGCAGTCTAGCCTACACGATGACTTAAAATCAGAACTGGCCTGAATAGGGCTTACTCAGGATGATCAATAAATCCAGATGCACTTCAATCCCGATGAATCCGTAGAATAAGGCCATACGGTGCTAATGGTAGTATCCACGTTAACCCTTGAGAGGTTCTGTCTCATCAACCTACGCATGTATGTATTGAATGATTCGTATTTTGCCAAGAATTCGGTGCTGTGTTTTGTGTATCGTTCGATATTTGTCTTATAATTCCACGTACACATAAGTTGTTTGGCATCATAAAATACACGTTCAGCTTTTTGTCGGTAGCCTCATTAGAGTATCAGTATGCTATTATCAAGAATGATCATACATATTTACGTATTACAGGTTACCCAAAATTCTTTTCTAGACAGGCTTGTCTGCCTGTAGTCTTTCCCATCAATGTGCTCCCGCAAGTGGTGCTGGGCAGGGGAACTGAGATTTTCTAAAGCTTGTACCTTGTACCTATTGAATATCTCTGTGTGTCGAAGACTCTCCGTTCACTTGTGGAGACTGTTTAACTTACTTACATAGGTGGCAATACTGTACGGAGTGGAATTTTGGCTAGCGTTCATCGAACTCGACGAAATTTTAGTATTTTATGCACACTGAAATTCTCTTTAAAAAATGAGTACAATGGTTTCTTTAGCTGAATCCCTTAGAAAGTTTTACCTCGAAATCAGAGGTTCCTCAATTTAATGACCTATAACTTGGAATGGGGGGTAAAAATAGACCCCCCCTGCAATACAATTTTTTGTTTGCCATAACTTCAGAGATCTGCAGCTATCAGGACGAAAACTTAACTGATAATAATTATCCTACGGAATTTTCTCTCGAAGCGTTCGAAAGCATTTTCATTTGCTGTAGTCAGTTTCTAGCTTCTGTGTCGCAAAGCAGGACTGGGATTATCAGGATCCTGTAAAATCTGTCTTTGTTAGCTCGAGAGAGCTATACATATCAATTGGCTTCTTAGACCGATTAGCAAGAGTGATTCTTCGCATAATTTCCGCACTGGTGTCGTTGTCGGAGTTGATAACGGAGCCGAGGTAGCTACAATTCCTTGCCTTGTCCAAGGCGTCAATGTTGTGTGTCCCGCTTTTTTGACAGCATATACTTAATATCTAAACGGCTCTCTCTGTTCTTCCCATTATCCTATGTCGTGCGTATGAGTGTTACTAAACAAACTTTTGAAAGGTGATTCCTATGGTGTAGGCTATGGAGTATCGTACAATTTTTTCAAGAACAATGTTGAAAAAGTTACATGAGAACGCATCGTGTTATTAAGCCCTTTTCGGATGATAAAGGCATCGGTTTTAACCACACCGGCCTTGGCAAAGGCCTATCCTTACCCTGCACAGTTAAATGAGCTTGACAAAACTAGCAAAGCTATGCGTGGTTCTGTATAGGAGCGCGGTCACATGTATCGATTTGGAATTCTTGAATTTATTTGAATGTAAAAATTTGATCTAGGGTGAACTTTCCTAACCTAAAGCCACACTGATAAAGTGTAATCAGACTGTTGACAAAGTGGACAGAGAGAGAGCATTTCTTAAGCAAATTGAGAGGAGACTTATTTAACTGTAGTTGGCGCAATTCGAGTGATGACCATAAAAATCGGATAAACAATGCTGAGGTTCCGTTTGTAGGCATACTTTCGTCGACCCTGATTTTATCGATGAAATGATTTATACTCTCCACCCTATCCCATTGTTTTAAACAGCTCAACAGTTAAGCCATAGAATTCAGCAGCTTCTTTTGCTTAAGTTTGAAAATTTCTGTTTTGTCTTCATATTTGTCGGGTGGATGGAAACGTCATCGTCCAGGATGAATGGTTCATACTGGCGGTGGAATTTTGTCGTGGAGACTGTGTTTTCCGACTTTATTACCAAATATGCTCTCCTTGCCTAGCTTAGATATCACAGTTTTTTTATTTTCGTTTCCTGTGGTGCATCTCTTTGTGGGTATGAATGTTTAGGGTTCGAGCATTTCACGTGCAGATTCAAAGATCGTTCGCCATTGTTCGTCAACAGTAAATTATCATCAAGGCTATTTGTTGTTTCGTTATATTTCTATATTTTCCGTACAGGGATACGGGCCCAGCATTATGTTACTGGGCAAGCACCTCACCACTGGGAAATAAGGCAAGCACTACGCTACAAGTTTATTTGTTGCACTATTGACCCAACCCAGGTTATATAGGGTGATTCATCGTGAGGTTTGATTTTTAAAAGGCCCTTTTTTAAAGATCGCGCATAACTGCTATCAAAATGCTTTATAATTTTTGTTCAATATCGTTTGGCAAATCATCACAGAAAAACCCACATTACAACAGCGTATACAAATTGATCAGCTGTATTACGAAAATCAGCGTTCTTCGAGAAATGTTTTTCGTGCAATTCGAGGAACGTAGTGAAGAGACTACAGCAGCTGTTGTTGTGACGATCTCGGCCTAAAAGCGTACAAAGCTCAACTTGTGTGAAAATTTAAGTCAGGCGACATGAATTTGCGTCATATTTTCAGTGGATGGACTCTGGAAAAACTCAATGAAAATCCGGTGTTTTATTATGAAATTTTGTTCAGTGATGAAGCCCATTTCTGGCTCAATGGATACGTTAATAAACAAAATTGCCGTATTTGGGCTGATGAGCAACCCGAAGAGTACCAAAATCTACTATTACATCAATTAAAAACAACGGTATGGTGTGGTTTATGGGCTGGTAGAATCATTGGTCCCTATTTTATCAAAAATGAAGCAAATCAGAATGTTACCGTCAATAGATACCGTTATCGCGCCATTTTAACCTACAATGTGTTTCCTGAACTTCAAGCACATGGTCTCGGTGAGCTCTGGTTTCAACAAGACGGCGCTACGAGCCATACAGCACGTGAAACAAAGGACGCGTTGAGAAATCATTTTGGTGAGCACTTAAATTCACGTTTTGCTACGGTAAATTTCCCGCCTAGATATGACACCTTTGGACTATTTTCACTAGGGATATGTAAAGTCTCAGGTCTTAAGGAATAAGCCAGCTACATTTGACGCTTTGGATGCCAATATTACTCGTGTTATCAGCGAGATACCAGTCGCTATGCTCGAACGAGTCGCCCAAAATTGGACTTTCCAAATGGACCACCTCAGAGGTAGCCGTTGCCAACATTTACATAATATTGCTTTTAAGAAATAAATGCCATAAGCTGTTCTTTTAACCAATAATAAAAATTTAAAGTTTGCTTTCAAATTTATGTATTTTGATTTACATTATATATCAAACCTTACGATGAATCACCTTATATATAGGACAATCAGCAGTTTCGCGATAGATAGTCGCGCAGATCCCAAGTTTAACTGCGAGCTTTTTTTTCCCATGCTGGCGTGACCGATATGTAGAAGAATTTGTCTAATGGTCGTCTTCTAAGCATCGCTACTGCTGGATAATAACAAACTCCTCCTTTTAGCTTCTGCAAAAACAATAGCAAGAAGCAACTTCTCTTGCGTACGTTCCTACTGAGCGTAGCGCGATTTTGACTCTAGCTATGCAGCTTGTGTTCTATTTGCTGATTGGTATGAGTTTCTCCTATCTCTTCCAACCAAATTCTGTTAAGATCAGTCTTAACTTTAAACTGTACATCTTACAGATTCCATTTTCTGCCATCCTCTGATATGAACAGAATAGGTAATTAGCTTTCTCCTAGTTTAATGGAGTTCAAGCGTTGCTTTCTGTTTTGGTACAATAATTCACCCGCCTTATGTTGCAATTTCATCTTCAGACACTATGGATCAAGATATTACCTACGCCTACAGTTTAACTTCGCCGGAAACGTATCACTCTTTGTGAGGACAAAACCAAAGTTTCGGTCGTGTCCAATTCAATATTAAATTTTAGAAGTTTTTAGCCAACTAGACCTTTAATACATTCAAACCATTCCGCTCTTTCCCAATTGTTTGCATATATGAGTATCTACATTTGTGGTTATTGAAGGCATCCAAACATTCCTATTCAAATAAAATCCATCACTAGGCCGCATAATAAGGAAACTTCTTCATTTGCATCAGTACTTTGCATTGGATAATTTCTCTAGAAAAAACTATCTGAAGAACCAAACACTCTATATGACACTAAAATAGTGCGCATACGACAAAGTGTCTCCGAATAAAATAATAACGTTCCAATCAGAGTTTTAACAAAATTACCCTTGTCTAACGTTTAGCTCTGGAGAGAGTCCTTGTGCTAAACAACTTTGTCGATTACCACACGAAAACGTGCCGTTTGTTTCTAAGATGTTTCACTATTGCATTTAAATTTTTGAATATACCTTCTAAGAGTCAAGGAAAAGTTTGCTTTCCCGGCCAACAACAAAGTGTGTCGCACGGACACGTAATGGCACAGAAAAAAAAAACCAAAAAACAAAACAAAACAGAAGTTTTCTGTTTCGAAACTTTCCCTAAATGTCTCCTTGTGTTAAATTCTAAGAAGCAGTTAAGCTCGTCCGAGAGTTACAACAGCCATTCAACAAGTGTGAGGCTAAGAAAAAGTGCAAGGATGCATTTCTTGTATTCTCGCAAAAGTTCCCACAAAGTCCCAAGTGTGCCAGTGTCACAAACACCATCGTCACTATCATTATTAGCCAGAATGAAGCTCCGAAACATCTGTTGTGCAAGTTTGGGAAAAATATTAATAGAAAAACAAAAAAAATAAATATATCCAGTGAATTCGAAATCAAAGTGAGGACACTGCTGCATTTCTGAAGATTTTGATTGTTTTTTTGTGGTGAATCCAACCAAATAATAAAAAAAAGATATAAAAACCACCGTAGAATAGCCTTAGCGATGCCGAGTTTTGAAAATCGGAAAGACATTTGCAAAGTTGTTTTTGAAAAGTTTTATGGCATCCTGTTCAGTAAGAACATCTATACTGAACTGTAACAACTGGCGAATGTTAAGGTTAGCGAAAAAAAAAAAGAAAGTTTCTTTCCCTTTTACAGGGATGGACGTGAATATGAATACCGTTGAAAGAACACGCATGACAATGGTTTCCGGTGTCCTTTTTTAGGCATTTTCTAATTAATTGGTTACTTCATCAGAATGTTCAGTAAAAGCAAGTGCATGTCTGTCCAGGAGATTGAGTCGAAAAACAAGTATATGAAAAAACCGTTAACTTTTATTTTAAATGCATTTTAGGCTAACTATGCAAAATTTAGCCTTAGGCTTCTTCTAACGATAAACCCGCATTCTACTCTTGTTTTCTTGTGTGGCTATCGTATGTCTGGTCAATAATTAGTCGTCGTGTGAACGGTAAATAAATAAATCTACCACCACAAAAAATTTTAAGTCATAGTATTGAAAGTTTTATAAAGTCGGCTATTTCCCCTGACTGTTCACCTTCCACTGGTTCTTCAAAAGGATATGTGAGAGGTTTTTCCTTTCCAACAAAGCTCAGATGAGGTAACAAATTTTTGACTTACTTAGGTGGCACTACAACGAATCATGAGAAGACTTGATTTCACGGGATGCCCATGCATTCATAGGTGCAAGGATACACCTAGCCATCGTTCACCTTCAAGATTAATATCAAAGCAGAACTTGTGTTGAAGGCACAAGTTCTACCCTTGGTATACGTCGAAGCTGATCTAAAACCTCTTGCTGATTAACAGCTCTACAATAGGCCAAACCAACAGGAAGACATTTTCCGCCATTTGGGTTTAAGTCACAGCAACTATGACGCTCCCACAAGGGGGCCTACCTCTAAAAAATCAGGCCCGCACCAAGATCCGGAAGATTCTGACTCCCATGGTACCGTAATTTAAGTTCTAGTAGGGACTGCAACTGGTCAAATCGTACCAACCTTCGATGGCGTCATCTGAAAGCCGTTACGATAAGACAAGTAATTAAGGTGGTGGGGTGGGGCCCAAGGTGATGTTGGTCTTATAGTTCGATGTGAACATGCGCTTCAACTAACAAGCCTCTCCATTTGCGCACCTCAAATTTGTTGAGGTCCATTTGTACTCCCATGAACCACCTGAGGTAAGGTTTTCCTCTACTGTATTGTCGCTTCGGTTTAGATTAGAACGCACTGCGGGCCGGAGAATTTGTGTTCATTCGTTCTACACGCCCTAGCGACCTCAGGCGACTGATGCGCAGTTTTCTGGCTAGGTCAATGTCGCTGCACAGCTCCCAGAGTTTGAATCGTTGAATCTTCTCCTTCAAAGCCCGTCAACGCAAACGGGACCGAATATTTTTCGAAGGATTTTTCTCTCGAGGATACCTTCATCCGCTTTTGATAGAGTCTATCCTTCAGAACCATTCTTTTAAATATGATGTTGAAGCCAAGGTATTGTTAGGTATTACGTTAGGATTTGGACAAACATTGGACCTCTTAAGTTTCTTAAAAAATTAGTGGTCTCGGCCTCGAGAACTAACTAACTAATTTGTAATCTGAGGTTAACTCCAGATTAGAAACTTCTTTTGTGTGTAATATCTAGGACCTCTTTTCACCCCCTGAAAATGTCCCTGTTAGGAAAGACAAAGTTTAGGGCCGCGCCATTATTGCATACAGATAGATTATTTGTTAGAAGAAAATCGGAAATTGATTCATCTCTTTGTCTTTGTTATGGTGGCTGTGAGTTGGTTCACTGCCTCTGGCGGTGTTGGTCTCTCATGACCCATGTATAAGAGGTATGTGGTTTAACAACTGTTAAATCGTTTGACCTAAGATTTGGAACATAAAAAAAATTCAATATGTTAAGAGACATATTGATATTGCAAGTATGCACTTTCTGAACTTACCGATAGCCTGATGTTTGTAGAGCAGATCTTATTGCCTGTCTTGAAGCCCTTTTATGGCCGAGTTTCTCACCCGGGACTCCTTGATAATGCCGATGCCATTGTTTTCCTCCCTTAGGAGCACCAGCAGATTATCGGGGGACACTTAGATTAGTCTGTATGACCTTTAGCTTTATACATTTTTTCAGAGATCACCAGGTTCTCCAAACTGTCATCTGGGCGTGATAGAAAAACCTTAAGCTAGGCGTACCTGATTCCAAACCTAAATTTATGATCTGTTTTTTCTAGTGCTGCCAAGGACTCGTTATTGATGAAGAGCAAAAAGGACATACTTTTCTTATGACCTCCCAGTCATCTATTTGAACCGCCGGGTTATGGAGTTTAAAACATTGGAGGAGCCTTCCCTCATCTATCTTCATGTTGGGCAACCAAATGCGGGCTCTGGGGGGGCTTTGGGTCTCCTTGGGTTGGCATTAGCTGAGATAACCTTGAGCTTCAAGCTATCCCAGGGATGGCTAAGCTTAGCAACGCATTCACTCAAGTATTCCTTGGAGAATTGGTACTCGCATATGATGTGACGAGACATAGGTTTACGAGTATGATATTTCAACTAGCCAACAATCTTCGGAATGGAGTTTCAAAAATGAGCCGAGTAAAGTAAAGTTACCCCGACAGTTTTCTTCGATTTTCGTAGTATTGTTCACTACGAATTTCTTCCAGAGGGACAAAGGTTTGCGTGAGAGTATCCGCTGAAAACGTGCGGAATGTCAATTCATGGATTTTGCAACATGAAAATATGATATCACTTTGACGAAGGCGTTTTGAGTCGATTGAAACCATAAAAAAAAAATTGCAAAAGGAGTTATGTTAAGGCTACACCGCAATCGGTCTAAGAAAAATGTACAGAGAACTGTTTGAAGCGCTGGCGTAGTTACATTGCAAGGAAAGAGGCCTACTTTGGAGGCGATAAAATAAATGTTGATGAATAATAAATTTTTTTGTTTTATTTTAATTTTCCGGACATCGGACATCCGGACAAATAAAATCGATGTTTTACTAGGAGCGGACGTATTTTTTAACATTCTCGCGAAAGGGAAAATCGCTCATCCCTCGGGTTCGCCTGTTGCCCACAACACTATCTTCGGCTGGGTGATCGCGGGAAACATCTTCTTGAGAGAAGAAGCTGCTTTAAGTGTAAACCATTCAAATTTGGATCTGGACGTGCTATTTAAACGATCTTTTGAGCGTGAAGATCTTGCGGACGGACGTCGTACTGAGTGCGAAACAAGCGTAGCTGTTGAAAATCATTTTTCCTCAACATATTTCATCAATCCTGAAGTTAGGTATGTAGTTAGTTTACCGTTCAATAAAACACCCGTTGAGTTCGGCTACTCTCGTGGTGCGGCATTAAAGCTACTGCATGCTATGGAGAGACGATTTTCTAAAGACGCGAACCTGAAGCAGGAATATGTGGATTTTATGCGTTAGTATGAACGCCTTGGGCATATGGCAATCGTGTCTTCTGATTTTCTGAAGCAGTCCTGAAGCCCACCAGCGCAAAGACTGAGGGTTGTTTTCAACGTTTCCTCAAAATCCACTTACGGCTTCTCTTTAAACGACTACCTTTTCGTAGGGCCTACCCTTCAAAACGATCTCTTTACTTTCATTATACAATTTCGAAAGCATAAAGTTGCCATTAAAGCAGAAATCGCAAAAATGTATCGCCAGATCTTACTTCAACGGATCGTTTGGAGGGAAGAAGTAACCGAAACCCCACGCGACTATGTACTTCTCACGGTAACGTACGGAACGTCTTCCGCTTCGTTTCTCGCAACACGGGTCCTCAAGCAAATCGGCATCACCACTAACAAAGATTTTCCACGGGCTTCGAATAGTCTTATCAACGATTTTTACGTAGATGATTTTATGTCTACTTTCGAACGCGTTATGGAAGCCGTCGGGCTAAAAAACGAATTAACTAATGTCCTTACCGACGCGCGAATGGACCTCCGGAAGTGGTCATCCAATTCGCCTGACTTCTTAAATATCATTCCTCCCGAGCATCGAGAATTGGCAACCGAATTGTCCATTGGTGACACCGGAGTCAAAGCGTTAGGCCTGCTATGGGATACGAGACACGACTGCTTCAAATTCGCCTCTGTGCTATCGGATATAGCCCGAATCTTTGATCCGTTAGGATGGCTTTCGCCTGCAATTGTTAGGATGAAGATTTTCATGAAACGCCTTTGGATGAAGGGAGTCGGTTGGGACGAATTCATACCCACCGATCTCTATCAAGAGTGGTCGGATTTTAGATTAGATGCTCCAAGTCTTAGAATTATGTGGCTCTTTACTGCTAATCAAGCTGCTTAGCAAGGTGAAGGAAACCATGGCTATTCACGACCTCGATTGTTTTGCCTATTCGGACTCTACAACCGTTCTACACTGGATCCAAGGATATCCACGTGCGCGAAACGTCTTCGTGGACAACAGGATATCTCAAATCGTCGCTCAATTCCCCGACTGTGACATTATGCCGAAACTCCTAGCCAATCTAGATTTATGGTGGAACAGCCTCGATTTTTTGTGCGAATTGGTGATAATGTTTTCCGGACTACCCAGCGTTAGCAGTGTTCCTGCCGAAAATAAGATCATCTGTCTAACTGTCACAACGGAAACGGTTGAATGGGAAACTCGCATCTTCGAAAGTTTTTCGAACCTCAATCGTCTTTTCCGGGTCATAGCACCCTGCATTCGATTAGCCCGAACTCGATCGATTCCTCGTAGCTACATATCATTGCATTTCCTATCACCAGGCAACATACGACTAGCTAAACTTGCTTTGGTCAAACTTGCACAGAAGTACACATTCCAGGAAGAAATAGCTCTTTTGGAACGAGGACAAACACTTTCGAAAAAGAGTTAGTATGCTTCTATGCGTCCATTTATTGATGAGGATGGTGTTCTGCGGGTGGGGGGCAGGCTCGAAAATGCGCTCATAGCTTTTGAGCAGAAGCATCATATAATTCTTCGAAAGGATCATCCACTAACCCATTTAATCGTCAAGGATTGCCATCTTACCAACGTGCATGCCGGAATGCGGCAGATGACATACCTGTTCTCGCTTAACTATCTGGTCATTGGTATTCATCACGTCACTAAGCGATGCATCTACCAGTGGTTAATATGCATGCGGTAAGCGCGCAGTTCCTTACCAACAACGGATGGCAAGCTTGCCAAAGCAAAGATTGGAACCTGGTGTAACATTTGGGAACACTGGCGTCGACTACACCGGCCTCTTCTTGGTTCGATCGTGGAAAGGACGAGGTTCCAAGCAGCATAAGGTTTATGTCTTCGTGTTCGTCTGCATGGCCACAAGGGCCTTACACCTGGAACTCATGTCGGATCTTTCGTCTGCTGCCTTCATAGCAGCTTTGCGTCGCTTTGTTTCTCGGCGCGGCAAGTGTCATTCTATCTTCAACAATAATGGCATTAACTTTGTTGTCGCAAATCAACTGCTACGAGACTGGTCGAATCTCCTAAACTCATCAAGCTTTCAAGAGGATGAATCGAACGAGCTCACTTTCAAGGGAATCAATTGGTGCTTCTCGCCCCCCTATGCACCGCACTTCGGCGGTTTGTGGGAAGCTGCTGTTAAAACTACCAAGTTTCACCTACGTAGAGTGCTAGGTCAGACTTCACTGACATATGAGGAATTTTCCACCGTTTTGTGTCAAATTGAAGCATGTGCTAGCTCCAGACGATTTGGAGGAGATTTGAAGGAGACGTGGATCCATTACCGCCGGCGCATTTTCTCATTGCGCGACCTCTTACAACCGTACCAGAGCCAAGCGTCTTTTCCACAGAAACATCGCTGCGAGATCGATGGCAGTATCTTCAACGGTTGGTTCAATCATTCTGGCAAAAATGGTCTCAAGATTATTTGTCTCAACTCCAAAGGCAGCCAAAATGGTTCGATAAGATGAAAAATATTCAACCCAATGATGTCTAAAGGACGAAAATCAGCCGCCATGTCGATGGCTGATCAGAAAAATCAACAAAACGTACCCCGGACCGGATGGACTGACACGCGTCGTTTCTGTCACTACAACCAAAGGAGAGTTTAGAAGACCTATCTCCAAGCTATGTCCGTTATTCATGTATTCTAGTTGAAAGGAGCTTTCGACGATGTAATCACTTTAATCTTGTGTGGTCACCCTAAGTGGCCACTGAACGATAACTAAATTGCAAATTTAACAATTCATGTAACTTATTCCATTTCCATCCCATTTTCTCCTTCCATCCGTTTTTTCTTTCAATAAACTCTTTTCATGTCGAATTGTGAATCAGCAAGCACGCGGCCCTTAAAGTTTGCAATCGGTAAGTCGAAAAAATATCCGAAGTTCCCCAACGCGAACGAACAAACACAACTTATACATACATACATGGTAAACTTGAGTATTTGATTTCCTTTAGGCAAAAAAATATCGATGTCATCTGCATTTACTGTAGTAATCGTCCCGACTTCATTGAGACAAGAAGCAGTTCTTCTTCTCTTTAGTATTAGAATACAAGCTGTCATAATTTACTCAACATTATACTTGATTGTGGTATTTTAACAACGTTGTAGTTGTTAAAAATTCTGCAAAAGTAAATCTTTCTTTTCAGTTGTAGCTCATGAGGGCATCGGTGGGTTTTTTGCAATTTCAAGTTTGCCGTCTTTATGGCAGAAAATATCCCTAAACATGTCTTGGGTCTAACTAAGAGGGATGTTTGATGTTTGTACAAGATATTTGATTTTAAATATTAAGTAGCTGCAAGACTGCACATTTGGTGACCCCGATTTTGAAACACTTACATATTTACTACGCACTCTCATTAATTTATTAGCGATTATGGAAGATGCTGATGCTGACCGTCAAGATTTTTCTCCACCGAATACTAATTTGGAGAATTCTGACTTGCACCCAAGCCAAGTGCAGATCGATCGTACCGATCGAATCGATTAACCAACATTTTGGAATAAGAAAGTGCAGCTGTTGTTCACATCTATCGAATCACAATTGCAGAGCAAAAGGATTTCAGCCGCTTCAACCAAATACCACGCAGTTATCTCCCGTCTTGATCAGGAAACTCTTTTAGTGGTGAAGTATATTATTACAAAACCACCAAACAAAGACAAGTATTTAAGAATTAAAGAAGCCCTGACAAACCATTTTTCTATTTCACAGGGACGACAATTCAAAACCTTAGCGTTGGGTCTAGAATTAGGAGATAAACGTCTACCCGAGATCGGTGGTAACGCTTACCACAGAGTGTCGAAGTTGCCCTCACAACTGCTGACAGCTTAGAAAACAGCAACCTAGCACAGCTCGCCGATAAAATCATACACATACAACATCACTTAAATATTGGACATATCATGCCACTTTCTCAGATCTCAGAAACCAGCGAAATCGAGAAACGAGTACAGGAGTTAGCAAGTAAAATGTAAAAGCTTTTACAAAACTTGATCGCTTCATGGACAAAAACAGACATGCCCGTAGCCGCAACAATTCATCTTCACGTCGCAATAAAGAAAGCAAGCCACTAGCCTCCACAAATGATAGAGGAATTTGCTATTACTATCGCAGATTTGCCAATAAAGCCAATAAATGCATGAAACCAGGGAAACTCCAGGCACAACTAATAGATTCGACGACTGTTGTTGGTGAGGCATGCCTTCGTCGACTCTTCGCTTTTAACCGCACATCAAGAATCAAATTTCTCGTCGATACCGGTGCGGATATTTCAATTATTTCAACCACTCGGTTAGACAAAACAAGAGTGGCTTCACTAAGGTACATCGGACTCCGTCGTTCCATCCGCTGGATTTTCTGTATTGCTGACGTACCATATCCAATCATAGTAGCTGACCTCCTGCACAAGCATGATATATTAGTTAATCTTAAAAATAGATATCTTTCGGACCCAATCACAAGTTTCAAAACAAAATCTTTGAAGGAACCTGCTCCAGTTACCTCTATCACTTCAATAAACTTAACCACTAAATACTCCTCCATACCCATCCAACCGCTCAGGAATGAAGCATGCAGTCAGACACCCCATTCTAACAACATTATAAACAACGAGTAAGACAACTTTGCGCCGAACTTCTAAGAATAGCAAAAGCAGAATTAAAGTTTATGATGGAATTGGGGCATGTAAGACCATATAACAATCAGTCCTTGGGCCAGTCCACTTCATATGTCCAAGAAAAAAACGGAGATTGTCGGCCTTGTGGTAACTGTCGTAGGCTTAACGCACAGACACTGCCGGATCGTTATCCCATATCTTTATTACAAGATTACGTTACAATCGCCATAGGTAAAACAGTTTTCTTTACAATACTCGTAGATTTACGAAGGGCATTCCACCACATCTCTATTGCTGAGGAAGACATTCCAAAGATTCGGTCTACGAAATGCCGCACAGTCTTTTCAGGGGTTTATTAACAAAGTATTGTCTTGTCTTGATTTGGTCTTCGTTTACAGGGATGATCCCCTAATTGCCTCCACTTCATCTGAAGACCACGAGAAATACCTTCGATTAGTCTTTCAGAGACTTAATCGCTTTGGACTATGTATAAACGCAGATAAATGTGTCTTTGGAGCAACTAGCGTGAACTTTTTGGGTTACAATATCTCTGCACAAAGTTCATTGCTAATGCCAAATCGCGTTCAAGATATGTATTATGGATTTTCCAAAACCCAAAACGGTCCTGGAATTAAGAAAATTCATCAGCTCAGTCAACTTTTACAGACGACATATGAAAAACGCTGCTTTAATTCAGGCACCATTAAACGAATTTCTCAATAACTCTAAAAAGAATGACAAAAGGCCGGTGCGCTGCCGGAAGCAGGTTGCTGAGGCTACAGTACTGTCGCATTCATTACCAAATGCCAAACTCCGCCTTATAACTGATGCATCCAGTACAGCACTTGGAGCAGTCCTTAAACAGGAATCTACCGGTATATGGGAATCACTAGGTTTTTTTTTTTTTCAAAAAAATTATCACCTTCACAGAAAAATTAAAGCACATACAACAGAGAATTTACTGCGGTCTAAGAAGGAATTAAATACTTCCGACCATGGATCGAATGTCGGGAATTTCACGTCAGAACAGACCACAAGCCATTGGTATTGGTATAGATAAATCCTAACCCCGTCAAGCCAGACAACTTAATTGGATTAGTCGATTTACTACAGATCTTCAACACGTAGCATTATCACGTATTGACGCTTTGAAATTACCACAAGTTATCGATTTCCAAGAACTCGCCACAACGCAATCAACAGATCAAGAACTTCAAAACCTTTTAAAAAGCAACAACACGTCATTGAAACTCCAAAAAATAACCCATGGTCCGACTCATCAGGTTATTTACTGCGATGTTTTCAGCAATGATATCAGACCATTTGTTCCACAATCTCTGCGTCAAATGATCTATGAAAACTTTCATAACTTGGTTCACCCTAGCGGACGTTACACAATCAAAATAATATCTCAAAGCTATGTATGGCCGTCAATGAATAAAGACATAAGACAGCGTTCAAAAGTAGGGCGACACGTTCACACATCACCAGCTACGTTTCCAGACCTCGATCAGAGATTTGACCACATACACACAGATCTTGTGATCCCCATTTCTTATTCCTATAAGAGACATATGTGCAGATACCGAGGCTAATTCTTTCTACACCCACTGGATAGCTAGATTTGGATGTCCTAAAATAATAACTACAGACAAGATATCACTTTCCCGTTTAATTGGTGGAAAACGCATTCGCACAGCCGCTTACCATCCCCAAGCAAATGGTATGGTAAAAAACTGGCATCGAACACTAAAAGCTGCAATTATGTGTCACCAAAATTTGGACGCAAATACTTCCCACGGTGTTCTTGGTTTGAGGATTTGTTACAAAAAAGATCTTAAAGCATCACCAGTGGAGTACCTATAGTACTATATGGAATAACTCTCAGGATTCTAAATGAAGAAGGACACATGTAGACCGTCCTGTAGATACAGAATTGTGTCTGTACGATTTCCGCAAACACATGAGACGGGTTAAGCCAGCTACAGGTTCACATAAACATCGACAAAATCATTTTGCTACAAAGATCTATACTCTTGTACACACGTCTTTCTGAGGCTTTACTAGGTGGGGTGAAAAATAACATCCTTGGGAATGAAAAAAAATTTTTTTTTTATTTTATTCAATATAGTCCCCTTTAAGTTTGATACACTTATTTTAGCGATTTTCCAACTTCTTAATCCCGTTCGAAAAGTAATTTTCCGGAAGGTCTGCAAAATACTCCTTTCAACTCGCGTGAGTTGAATACTTTATTGATGAGCCATCTTTTAGGGTTTGGGAGAAAAAATAGCCTATCGGGCGAATACGGTGGATGCGACATCATTTCGAGCCGTAAGACTTTGATTTTAGTCATGGTTGCGATGCCATTGTGCGCCGGTGCAGTCTTGCAAGAACAAAAGTTTTTTTTCCGCTTCATGTGAGGCCGTTTTGCAGCGATTTCGGCCTTCAATTGCTCCAATAATGCACAGTAATACTACAGTAATAATACTCGCTGTTGATGGTTTTTCTATTTTCGAGGTAGTTTACGGAGAATGTGCCATGACAATTCCAGAAAACCGACGCCATAACCTTTCCAAACCATCGAACCTCAATCGGCCGCTTCGGAGCGCTCGTGCCGCCTTCAGTCCATTGCCGGGCACTCATTCTATTCTCTGGTGTTCAACAGTTACCAATCGACGCCAAAGTTCGCCCGATTCCGCATCAGCAAGTAAAAACACTCTTTGGAAGTGCTCTCGCGTTCGTTTTTTTGGTCAGGAGTGAGTATGCGCTGCACCCAGCGGCAGGATAACTTTTTCATATGCAGAATATTGCCCATAATATGGCGTGTGCGCTCAGAACTAATCTTTGTGGTATCTGCTAGCTCGTGCACCTTCACTTTCCGGTCAGCCAACATAATTTTATGTATTTTTTTTTGACATTGTCCTCTGTAACCGCATCGGAGGGCCTTCCGCTACGAACTTGATCGGTAGTGGGGTTACGGCCACCACGAAACTCTCGAAACCAATATTTGACGGTGTAATCTGACGGAGCATTAGCCCCATGACATTTACCCAACTTTTCTTTTGTTTCCTTCGCCGTTTTGCTTCTCAAAAAATAACATTTTATGAGAGAAAGAAAATCATTTTTGTATATGCTCAACATTATGCAAAACACGTCAACAACAATCAGCAGTCAAAACTAAATTAAAGACAGTATCGCACTAAAATTTGGCATGTTTGCCTTAATATGAACGGACTTAAAGGCACCATAACCTTTTTTGTAGTAGCAGCGTGTTCTGGCAGTTAAGGACGTTACTTTTCACTCCACCTAGTATACATCCAAACGTTCACTTCAACAACCTTACTCTGGACCACATCTGATAATCAAGCGAATTTATGACCAGCTTTTCACAACTAACGTAAACGGCAAAGAAATAAATGTGAATGTTGAGCGTCTTAAACCAGCTCACTTGGCAGCAGACAACATGGATTTACAGCAGGCCAATACAAGTCCAAACAAAGTTATTTCCAAACAAATAACAAACGAACTAAAAACATATCAAAAGAAAAGGACAGTAAATCTTGAGAAAAATCAAACACATAGATCAAGTTGACAGAAGAAATTATCTGAATATACATATATACAAAAAAATATAAAAAAAACTTGACATTTCACTGTAAGGGAGTGATGTGGGGACACACTAGCGCCTTGTTGGTGAAATTACAAACGATCCCTAAAATTGAAACGTAACTAACTTCAGATAATTATTTAATACATTTTCAAAACTGATCCTTTTCTTCCTTGCTTATTCTTCCTGGTCTTCTTCTTATGAGTGCTAGTTTTTAAAGTTTAAATTAAATAAAGTTGAAGTAAATTATTTTTTTGTCTTTTGTCTAACTTCCTTGCACAAAATATTTGATTTTTAGTATTAAGTTGCTGCAAGACTGCTACAGTGTACCATCATTAAGTATAACCTCTTCCAGCCCACCTGTCAAACTTGATGACAATCCGCCAATGAAATTAGTTTGGTTCTGGTTTTTTTTTTTTTTTGCGACTATGGAAAAAAGGTAGTATCTTGATCCAATTCTTGTTTTTAAAAACCTGTAAAAAAATCAAGCCCATTCTCGATGGTGTGTTTGGCACCAATTCATCTTACCGTACATCCGTTTACCATTTATTCGTAGAGTCTCGCCTTAGCCGCAATTCGGTTTTTGATGAACCGCGTCCTGGTGGCCCAAAAACAGTTATCACAGAGGGTACCGTGGACAAACTCCATGATCTTGTATTAGTGGACCGCCGATTGAAAATTCGCGAGTTAGCTAAGATAGCAGACATCTCACCTGAACGCATTAGCACAAGATTTTGGGCATGAGAAAGCTGTCGGCGCGATGGGTGCCGCGTTTGCTCACATCGGAGAACAAGCGCAACCACTTGTCCTGTCCTGTTTTATCGAAATTCGGATGAGTTTCTGCTTCATTTCGTGATCGTCGATGAAATATGGATTCATTGGTACACACCGGAGAACAAAGAACAATGGAAGGTGAAGACCGTGCCTTCGGCCGGAAAAGTGAATGTCACATGTTCTTGGGATGCACGAGGTGTAATCCACCTTGACTATCTGTAGTAGGGAAAAACAATCACAGAAGCATACTTCGTCGATTTATTGAACAAATTCGACGCTAATTTAAAAAAAAAAAAACGACCACATTTGGCAAAGAAAAAAATGCTCTTCCACCATGATAACTGGCTCAGACTTCCGCAGTCGCCACAGGAAAATTGGTCGAATTGCACTACGAATTACAGCAACGCTAGGAAAAGTGTATCGAATTCAAAGGAGATAACATTAAAAAGAAAAAAATTGTAAAAACCTAAAAAAGTTGCGTTGCCATTTCCAATCCGGGTATTTATCAAACAGCCCTCGTAGACCTACATTGGCCACTCGGAATGATCGGATATCTATTATATGAAGAAGTGCCTTGCGTCGAGTCAACATGATCCATTTTGTTGAATGCGTTACGATCATCTGACTATTATTTTCCTTTGCAACCTAAAAAAGTTGCGTTGCCATTTCCAATCCGAGCATTTATCAAACAGCCCTCGTAGACCTACATTGGCCACTCGGAATGATCGGATATCTATTATGTGAGGAAGTGCCTTGCGTCGAGTCAACATGATCCATTTTGTTGAATGCGTTACGATCATCTGACTATTATTTTCCTTTGCAAATACCGTTGTAAGGTCAAATATTCTGTTTCAGATTCCAGAGATGGCTCCATTGATGGTATGTTTTCTGACTGTTCTACGAAAGATGTTATCTTTTCCAATTTGGGTGCTAAAATCACCGACTCGTTAAGACGAGAATTTTGTTTAAATATTTTTCGGTACACATCACCTGTTTGCGCTCACTGATATTGGTAAATCTACGCTTGAGCAGAATGTTTTGATTCGTTCGCTTACGTTCTAATAACATAACTCAAGACTTCTTGATTTTCCTTTGTTGGCCGCTTACAACAAATTTGCACCAAAATACATGCTGCTTCTTCTCTGTTCTGTTCTATACTGAGTGTCTGAGCCACATAGAATGGCTTTCAATTTGTTTGCCGATCCAATGCTTAGGCCTAGAGATTCCTGCCGAGCCCGAGGTTATAGTAAAAACACGGTTTAGCGGTTCAAAAAGTAAGGTGTCTTTTGAAATTCCGCGGGCAACGTACATTCGATTATCAATTTTTATTTTATTTTTTGTTTTCATGTTGATACATAAATATGTCCCGAAAATATGTTCACAGTTTCAAGGATATAGATAGAAAGGTAAGACGTATTTAAGTGTGCTCGGCGATTTTTGTTGGAGCAAACGGAGCAAAGAATTTGCATCAAATTTTGTGTTAAAAACGGAATCAAGTGCTCTTAAACACTTGAAAAGTTAACAGTGGCATACGGTGAGTCTGCTCTAAATTTACGCGTGGTACAAGATGGCCGAGAAGATAATAACAAAGAACCTCATTCTAGACGAACTAAAACACATCAACAAAAGATGATAAAGTCGAATTACGTCAAGGTCTTACGGTCAATAAAAAGTATTTTCCTAAAGTTTCATAGACAATCATGCCTCAACCCCAATATTCATCGGGTATGGCTCCATGCGACTTTTTTCTGTTCCCAAAACTAAATAGACCGGAGATTTGCAACGAGTATAGCTCAAGGCTATACCAAAAAGTGCTTATGAGAAGTGCTTCGAGGATTGGAAAAAGCGTTGGCATAAGTGTATTACATCTGATGGGATTACTTTTAAGTGGACAATTTTTATTAAAATATAACGCTTACTTACTTGAACACACCTGTATTGATACACACGTGTATCCTGTCCAGCCTACCGCATATTCTGCATGGGGGCCATAACTGCATTGTAGTGCCTAGTTGGCTGCATGTATTTGCTTCAGGGTTGAAAAATTCCATATAGAGATTCGAGCATATAGAGATTCCTTTTTCTGTTTTGGGAGGTCGACAACAATGATCCCGTACTTAGCCAAAGTTACATCGCATCGATACGAACTCATTATAACAGCATTTGGCATCACTCTCAAGCGGCAATCTATTTATGATGTATTGATTGTTGCTTTAGTTACATAATTTGCGTGATAAAAAGGTTGGCGTTTATATATTGTTTTCCAATAGGGACTTGACAACTTTGAATTTAATTTGTGAACGCACTCTTTTACTAATCATCAAATTGTCACTGTCAGTTTATTCAGTAAACTCAACATTTTCATCATGGTAAAGTACACTAACGAGCAATGTCTGCAAATTATAAAAATTTTCAGATATTCGGAGTCGCTGACTGCAACTTTAAGAGCGTTAACTTCAATTTTCGGTCGTAATTCTCGCCCTAGTAGACAGGCAATAACAAGTTTAGTGCAAAAATTTGAGTCAGTGAGTCAGTGAGACAACTGGTTGGTCGAAGTATCGACAATATCGCTGCCGTTTAGATGTCCGTAGCAAACGATCCAAATCAGTCAATTCCACGATGTTCTCAGGAATTGGGCATCGCTCAGACCACATTATGGCGTAATTTGCGTAAGGATCTTGGTTTACACCAATACAAGATCTAGCTGACTCAAGAATTGAAGCCAATGGACCATTGGAAGCGACGTACGTTCTCCGATTGAGTTCTGGAGAAGATGCGTCAAGATGATGAATTTCATAGCAAAATCATCTTTAGTGACGAAGCTCATTTTTGGCTCAATGGGTTCGTCAATAAGCAAAATATGCGTTATTGGTCGGGTGAAAACCCACATGTGCTTCATGAATCACCACTTCATCCACAAAAAATAACTGTTTGGTGTGGTTTGCATGCCGGCGGCGTTATTGGGCCATATGTTTTCGTCGACGATAACGTTCGTTATGTTACTGTAAATGGTCAGCGTTATCGCGCCATGATCATCGACTATTTTTGGCCCGAATTGGAAGATATGGACTTGGACGACGTGTGGTTTCAACAGGATGGTGCCACAAGCCACACAGCACACGCTACAATCGATTTATTGAAGAGTAAGTATGGTGAGCGTGTTATCTCAAGACATGGGCCAGTCGATTGGCCGCCTCGTTCGTGAGATTTAACGCCGCTTGACTATTTTCTATGGGGCTACGTTAAGTCATTGGTTTATGCCAACACGCCGAAGACGTTGGAAGAGCTCAGAGCCAACATTGAACGCGAAATAGCGGCCGTTTCAGCCGAAATGTGTAGCCGAGTCGTTGAAAATTGGGTCCAACGAATCGACCGCTGCAAACGTGCCCGCGGTGGCCATATGAACGAAGTCGAGTTCCATTCATAAATGTTTTGATTTTACTTCAAGCCATTTATAAAGTTTTTGAAATATCTCAAATGGTTTGCCTTTTATTTAAACAAAAAAAAAGGTGTCAAGTCGTTATTAGAAAACCCTATATTTCTTCTGAAGGTTTATATCACAATTTGATCTATGTCAAAAGACAGGCTCCATTATTGGCCAAAATCAAGTTGTTTAACCATGTTTTACTTCACCAAGTTATGTGAAAAAAGTCTCTGACGCAAATAAGTTCTTACGGTTTAACTAAAACCTGACAGTAAGACCTATAAACTAAATTTAGGAACCTTGATCAGATAGACAAAATATCAACTGTCAACATTCTCATTACACTGGATCCTCATCTGACACCCTGACACACTAAGAATACTTGTCAATTATATTTCTTCTTTCAAACGGCACAAGCACGTTGAACGAAAGCGAATACAAACAGCATAAATCCAGTGAAACAAAATTGAGTTAATTACTTAACACAGTTCACTTTACCCCAGATTTCAAGGATTTCTGGTATTGGAAAAACAATACCAACTCCTCTTAGCCACATAGGCGGTTCAAAGTGTGCGTACTGTTTTAAGGATCTACTCAACGCATACATACCAACCAACTGTCATTTATCAAGGAACATATCTTCCGGACCAGTTGTTCTCTTCGCCCAATTTATTCTATTCGACGAACTAAATGCTAACATTAATTATTGTCACATTACACAAAATAAAAACAAAATAAATCCTCGTAAAAAAAAAGAATTTTAACTGACAACCGTTTTTCACAAACAATTTATCATTTTTAAATCGATCTTCCCTTTCGTCTTACCATGGCCAACACTGCCATTGTAAAAACCTCGAAAACCAAATAGGAAAACATGGATACCTATCCTCATCATTTAGGTTGGTTCTTAATGACTTAATCAAGAAACCAGGACTTTGGCAGTTAAATAAAAAGAAAAAAATAAACCTGCTTCTGAATTATCCTTGCATTGGATAATAAATGCGTATCCTACCACCATATATAAGGACTTGCCACGACACTCCATCAAACAAATGCAAACAAATTGATCTTAATCATGGCGACAATCTTAAGAATGTTGCGTATAAGTCAGTGTTGCCACTTTAGGTTGCTGAAATCTATTAAATTGAAAACAGTGATGTTTACAAATTGAACGGAAACAACATGAAAAAATCATAAGGAGAAGAGAGATACCTGAAATGAGACGGCCAAACGTTAAAAATGAGCTGCAATCTCTAGAGCTCTAGAACGTATATCTAAGAATCGCACTTGGACTATAAGCCCGACCAAAGTCAGTAAGAAGAAATCCATAATCTCTAATCTAATCTCTAATTTAAAGTTGGGTTAAAACTTATGATAGAGTGATCTATTTTTGACAGACTTACCAAAGAAGTGTATCACTTCTAAGGCCAAAACAGTTTTTCAAAGGCAGAAGCTGAACTCATTGAATATTTTGATTCCAATAAAACTGGACTTACAAATATATAATGTGTTGCCTACACTCAAAATGATTTTAAGAGCAGGAGCAAAAGCAAGGTGAGGCCTCAGTTTGTGCCACTACTGGCACCTATTCAACATTTGCTACGAAGGATAGGTCGGAATTTAGTCATTTGAAAACTCTTTAAAGATTATGCGAAGGAGATTGCCAGTTGGAAAATTTTATCGGAACGCGATTTGAACAGAGGTAGTCTCTGTAAAACTCAAAACAAGACAAAAACTAAAATTGAAAAGCTGTATTGTGTCTGCATAAAATAAACAAAAGGAAAATCTTGTGCACATCTTCTGCTCCATGGTACTTACAAGTAACAAAACAAACATGGAACAAGCAAGCTAAAAAACATCTAAGCAGGTCGTTGAATTTGGAAGATAACTGAAATCTTTCAAGTCAACGTAAATACGATATAAGTTCGAATTTGGACTTCAACCATCCTATTGTAACAACACTAATCTGAAGGTCTCGTGCTCGACACCCACATCTTACGTTACCATATTAGATCGAGACATTTGAATTTCAAATGAACTAAGTAACAAGGCACACATTACTTGATGCCTGTTGTCGGTTATAATGATGTTATGTACTTAAGTTGTTCCATTCTCTGATGGCTTTAACTCGACAGATGACATACGAGTGTAAAAATCTAAATAACTTCTTACTTTCTTGTATAGCAGACTTTTTCGTACTAAACATCACTGGTTTTCTTGTTTAATAAGTGAGCTTTTGTCAAGACATGTGGTGCAGGAGAGTAACTCTGATGAACAAACCTATTTCAAGCTCCAACGCTAGACCTCCCTCAAGGACATCTTTAAGTAGTAAGACACTAAAACTAACAGAATGAATGCTTCCCGATATTGTTCACTGCTCTTTGTCACTTACAGTCGCAAGAAGTTGCAGATACTTGGCACTTATGGTTAATACGGTATGCACGTTATCACTGAAGTGTTTTCTTATGTTTTTACAAAAGGCTGAGATATTTTTGTGTGCCATGTTCCAGAAGAAAACAAAAATAAGTAAGACCAAGTTGCGGTCATACTCTTGATGACTTAATACTTACTTACTTAATATACTCACTTTAGGCGGCTATAAAGACCGGGTATGACCTGGGCTTCAACCACCAAGCGCTTCCAGCCAATTCGATCTTTAGCTAGCTGCCCCAAGTTTCGCACCCCAAGTTGGCTTAGGTCCCTTTATACTAAGAACCTGAGTCGCGTTCTACTACTGCGCTCCCTGGAAAACTTTTCGGGCCAGAGCTCTACATGACACAATTATCTCAATCGTTGGACCTTCATTCTTCCAACTAAGTCGATGTCGCTGTACAGCCCGTACAGTTCGTTTTTGTATCTCCTCCTTCATCTAACGTCTATACAGATTCCCTTAACTACCTCAAACTAATACCTTATCTGTCAAGGATGATGTTCTGTCCGAGACGTCGTTGTTGGACTTTCTGGTTGAAGGGCTGATAGTCGGCTTGCTTTCATTGACCCTTTAACCATTTCAACCTGCTTTCGTGTCAATACTCGCAAAAGCACCACTGTCATCACGTTGCTTTCATCCAATCATGTCAATATCATCGGAATATGTGAGTAATTGGACGACCTTTTGAATGATTGTGCCCCTTGCATTGGCTCATGAGTTTTGCATCTGCATGTCTAAATCCTCTTTGACATCAAAGGTCTCGGTGAGTTTTTAACCGACTTTGATGAAGTAGCGTGGATTGTGCATCGTCATCCTGTACAAACGGACGGGCTTGGTAAGGATGCCAAAATTAGACATTGCTCTGTATAGCTCATCTCTATAGATGCTGTCATACACGGCCTTAAAATCGATGAATAGGTACAGTTTGTTTGTTTTTTTTTTTTTTTTTAAAAAACTCAGAAGGTATTTCTACTCTTAAAATATCTGAGCAGGTGTTAAGTTTTTTCGAAATATTGGATCGAGAGAGGAAGAGAAAGATGTTTGTTATTTCGCTCCAATCGGGTGACTTAATTATTAGTGTAAATTGACTTCTTGTTGTATTTCAGGCAGCCATTCATCCCACGAGATTTTAGTTGCCTATCGGGCGCGACTGGTATTGAACCCCGAGGTTTCAGATTTAGAAGCTAATACCTTACCACTTTAGCCACAGCCACCCATTTGGATATCGATTTGGGTTTTTTTTTTTTCAAGATCCGCCGTAGTGTAAATATCTGAACGATGGTGAATTTTCCTGGCCTGAAGCCAAACTGCTTGGATAAACAGGTTGTTGACGAGCGTCTGTAGACGTTCAAATAATACGGCTCCTGTAAGTAATAGGAGCTGTTAAGAAGACTGACGTCTCTGTAGTTGGCGCAGTTCAGAAGACCTCCTTTCTTGATCGGACCAACAAAGAAATAAATAAATAAAATAAAAAATAAAATTCTGAAATACCTTTCATAGAACATGCTTTCATCCGAACATATTTTACAGATGGGTTGATGTATGTTCATTACCAAGTCATCGCCTACCGCTTTGAGAGTTTGGGAGTCAGGCGGTATGCTTCAGCCGCTTTGTTTGACTTAAGCTTAGGTATGGCTATCTTCACTTCATCCAGGTCTGATGGAAGTTATTGTTGGTTTACGTACTCCAGGTTGAAAGGTTCATTCTATCTCACAGTAGTATTTGGTTTGTCAACGCCCTTTCGAATTTCATTCCTGGAGTAGCATCACTCAATTCTCCCGACGCTTCTTATGGCGCTTTTTTTACCTCTTGAGATATCGGTGTTGGTCTCCCCTCTTCTGTTCGTAAGTCTAGTAACTAGCTCTAGTCCTTCTCTGCAGCGCCACGTTCTATGTACCTTGTTGCTGCATGCGGTTACCGGCAATCACCGTCAATCCAGAGAGTCGTTGTGGTGGCCACGAAAAACCAAGCATATCAGAAGCGGCACCTTTGATAGCTTTTTAGCAAGCTATACGACTTTTTAAAAGATTAAGAGAGGTTCGATCGGAAAAGGATTTGGCGATCCCTTGCGATTGTAGCCCTCCGACCTCAAATTTTCTCACAGTATTAGCTTGCTTTTATGATGTTCGGGGTATCCGTAGCCGTACCTTAAGCAAAGAAAGGTAATGGTCCGAGTCGATGTTGTCACTTTGGAACGTTCGGACGTAATACTGTAGTAATGCCCTGCCTAAATCGCAATGTGGTCAATATTGCTGACGATTGATTGATCAAGAGTTATCCAAGTTCCCTTATGAATATCGAGATGTGGAAACCGAAATCAAATGCAAGAGTGGTGTCATGCAGTCTATGCTTTCCAACAGGAATATAAAAGATGCCGTAGTAAATGTCACAATTTTCAATAATCTTTGTGCGGCCTATTCCATCACATTTCATCGACAGCGGTAACATCTGCCTTGCAGTAGTCCAAGGCCTCCTTTAATTATTCGGCTGCACGTATCTTTTTAAGAGACCTAACATTCAACGTGCAGATCCGAAGTTCGATGCCCTTGTTTCATCTGCATGTGTTGTCAACAAAAGATCCCTTTGTATAGGAGTATTGTTTTTCTTTCCAAAGCCGTGCATTTACTTTGGCAGCACAACCATCAACGATATACTCTTAGGACGTGGGGTCCTTTAAACCGAAGTCAGTGGCCCGTTCGTGACGAAAATGCCTTATTTTCTTTATTTCACCGTTGATTCCATCTGGGGAATTCATATGCTGTCCCGTTTATAGTGCTGCTATTTTTGTCTGCTGGTCGCGCTTATAAATTTGGCAAGTCGAGTCCGGATAGACCTCAACCAGTATCTGAAGGTTAGCACTTAGAGGTAAAATAACAACAAATAATGTGTAGAAACATTAGCAACACTGGGTATTGCCAGGACATCTCTCAGTGCCTACCCTATTTCAATAGCACCCAATCACCACTTGACGACCTAATGCAAAACCTAAAATCAAGATTTCTCTTGGCTTGTGTATTGCCATCAAGTACACTGATGTATCTAAAATATTTTGAGTAGGTTTGAACGTTTTACTCCGGCATTCGCTAGGTTAAATCGGAAATTTATAATTAAAAGGAGGTCAGAACTTACTTAGCTGTTTTTTGTGCCGTTTTACTATAAGGTATTGGTGAGTTATATTGTAAGTGAGAGTTTTGACCAAAGCTACAAAGACAACCTGTTTAAGATAGATTTGCTTAGGCTTTAAGCTAGGCGTGCACAAACTGTTGCTACAATAGTAATGTACTCGTATTGCGTATAAGTCTGAATGACTTGAGATCTTTCAATAACACAACAGCTAGCTTCTTGGTCTGTTGGCGCTATCTTTTAGTTTTGAGGCTCGTCCGTTTTTTCTAAACCTCATTAAAGTCTGGAATTTTATGGTTAATTTATCCAAAGCGACATTTGTCAATTTACTATGCAAATGAGCTTAAGTATTATGTACTAAGGTAGCGCCTCGTAAGTTGTTACATAGCATCGACAACTTCTCATGAAGAACGGAAGTTATAGCTAATATGGTAATTGTCGATGTTCTTTTTGTATACTCGTATGTGTAACCTTATATCACTCAGTAGAAAATATCATACTGCCTTCTCTACATTACTTCCATGTACATTTCTCTGGCAACATTCCTGCATCTAAGATAGCAACTAAGACTATGAAACTACACCCTGCCTGACTCGAACTGCAACTTTTTAAAATGCTATAATTTTTTTATTTTTTTATAAATTTTATTGTGCCAAAGCAAAAATGTTGGAAAATTCATCAATTTTCAAACTGTATCAGTAGTTTTCAATATGTCCATCTTTGGCGCGAATAATGGCCTTGAGACGGCCGAAGAAAGCATCGCACGCTGCACTCAAGTGGCTCTGCGGTATTTTGGCCCATTCTCGGCGAAGTGCTTGTTTAAGGTGGTCCAAGCTTTGGTATTTTTTAGTGCAAACCTTCGCCTTCAAAATACCTCACACAGAGAAATCCAACAGATTTGCTTCCGAAGAATTTGCAATCTATTGTGTCGAAGAAATGAAGTGTGGAACATTGTTTATTAACCAATCTTAGTTTACGCGCGCTTTGTGAGACGGTGCCGAGTCTTGTTGAAATGTCCACGGTCTCCGACCGAAATGAATGTTTGCCCAAGGCTTCAATACTGTCTCTAAGACAGTTTCATGGTATACAATCGCATTAATTTTGACGCCACGGTCCAAAAATACTAGCGGAGAGCTAGTAAAAAAATTTTCCTGAAATAACATCTCCTAACATATTCAGTAGCCAATATAGAGCTTGTGCTCTTTTTGTCATTTTTGCTCATGGAGCTCCCGAATAATATGGAGTTTTCCAATAGGGACTGGACAACTATGAATTTAATTTGTGAACGCACTCTTTCACTAATCATCAAACTGTCACTATCAATTTATTCAGTAAACTCAACATTTTCATCGTGGTAAAGTACACTAACGAGCAACGTCTGCAAATTATAAAAATTTTCTACAGATATTCGGAGTCGGTGACTGCAACTTTAAGAGCATTAACTCCAATTTTCGGTCGTAATTCTCGCCCTAGTAGACAGGCAATAACAAGTTTAGTGCAAAAATTGAGTATACATATTCGTTCTGTGATGTTGCCGTGTCAGTGAGACAACGGGTTGGTCGAAGTGTCGAAAATATCGCAGCCGTTCAGACGTCCGTAGAAAACGATCCAAATCCGTCAATTCCACGGCGTCCTCAAGCATCGCTCAGACCACATTATGGTCTATTTTGCGTAAGGATCTTGATTTACACCCATACAAGATCAAGCTGACTCAAGAATTGAAGCCGATGGACCATTTGAAGCGACGTACGTTTTCCGATTGGTTTCTGGAGAAGATGCGCCAAGATGATGAATTTCATCGCAAAATCATCTTCAGTGACGAAGCTCATATGCGTTATTGGTCGGGCGAAAACCCACATGTGCTTCATGAATCACCACTTCATCCACAAAAATAACTGTTTGGTGCAGTTTGCATGCCGGCGGCGTTATTCGGCCATATTTTTTCGTCGACGATAACGAACGTCACGTTACTGTGAATGGTAAACGTTATCGCGCCACGATCACCGATTATTTTTGGCCCGAATTGGAAGATATGGACTTGGACGACGTGTGGTTTCAACAGGATGGTGCCACAAGCCACACAGCACACGCTACAATCGATTTATTGAAGAGTAAGTATGGTAAGCGTGTTATCTCAAGACATGGGCCAGTCGATTGGCCGCCTCGTTCGTGTGATTTAATGCTGCTTGACTATTTTCTGTGCGGCTACGTTAAGTCATTGGTTTATGCCAACACGCCGAAGACGTTAGAAGCGCTCAGAGCCAACATTGAACGCGAAATAGCGACCGTTTCGGCTGAAATGTGTAGCCGAGTTATTGAAAATTGGGTCCAACGAATCGACCGCTGCAAACGTGCCCGCGGTGGCCATATGAACTTCTTTACTAGTTTGTTAGACTTTGTTGTTGCGAGGTTAACAGTTCGTTGTATTGAAATATTTACTTAAAATAGAGGGCATCAGGGAAACAAGATCATGGATGCCGTTGGGAAGTAATTACATATATAGGGAAGGTTTGGCATGGGAAAAGGTGTTTTATTTAAATTAACATGGGAGTAAAAATTATTTTAGATTTATTTGTATTTATTATGGTGTGTTGTCGCTTCTTTTATTCGTTGCAAGGATCTTATGTTGGATGGATCAAGCATTTCGGCTATGCTTAAACGTTTGTTTTCTGAAGAAACGGGTTCGAGGCTTGAGACTTGTCGAGAAACTGAACATTCCGCAAGGATATGCCAAACGGATAAGAGCTCTTTACAATATACACCTCCATCGAGGGGCTCATGGGTGAAAAGATGTCTACTCGAAAATACAGTTTTTCCTACTCTGATTAGGAAGAGAGTTAAGCGCTCTGCTTTGGAGAAGTTTTTACATCCTGAGATGTGTAGGGTGATGCATCCGTAGAAAGTTGTCATGCTTAAGCCACGAACTAATTAGTTCTTCTTTTTTAATTTCATTGACAATGTTGCAGATAAAGTGGAGAATGGCTGGTAGTTCTTTTACTAAAGGGAAGCGAATCGCTTCTGTAGCTGCTGCTTCGGCAATCTTTTTTTCTTTTATACCCATATGGCCTGGAATCCATGCCAGAGCAATGTTGACGTTGTTGTATAAAACGCTCCGGATGTAGTTAAGGGCTGAACAGCTATTGTTGGAACTTTTGATTCCGGTCAGGATATTTAGGTTATCTTTGAAGATAAAAAAAAGAAACGCTAGAGCTAAAGAAAGCGCTTATATCAGTGTTACCATTTCAACTAGATAAATACTTTTGTATCCAAAAGTTCAATCACTGCATAGTTGGTATTGTTATCTTTAAAGGACCCATCCGTGTATAAAGTTCTTGTTGGCTTAAAAGTTTGGATTAATTTTCGGTGGAGAATTGCTGTTTTGAGGTGTTTTCTTTACCGTAATTGAAAAGGCTAATGTCGATGGGTAGTGTGTGCCTGTGCGGTGCGGAATCGATGAGGTAGAGTGACTTGTCCATAGGGGCAAATCCGTAGAGAGAAATAAAAGTCATAATTTTATTCAAAGAGGAGATCGAATTTGTTTGTTTTGCACAATTTTGAGTGAAATTGATTTACTAATTAAACTGATCTTTTTTGTCCCAATCTGTTGATTGATTTCAAGCCAGCTTCTACTCTTAAGGCCTCAATTGATGTTGTTTTTGGCTCCTGTAGCCGTTCCAAGATTTTCTTAGAGGTCCACATGTATTGTGTGAGCCCGTGCTGTAGGGTGCCTTCCACCAAAAATTTAGTTATTACCAAAGCTATTTCAAAGTGTGGGCCTTTACATCGAAAATTTATCACTTTAAGCAAATTGATGGTGTTTTTGATGTGAAGGTCCCATTTCAGATTACTACTGAAAGTGATCCCTAGGACTTTGAGTTCTTTTTTTAGAACGACATTGGTTTTCCGAATTACCAGCGGGCTAATTGAAGGATAACATTTATATTTTCGACAAAGATGTAGCTCTTCAATTTTGGGTTCGTTACTGCTGGAGGTCCAGAGGCAACTAAAAAAATATTTGTCTGCGTAAACCCCAACAAAGTCCAGGTTGTTTTTTGGCTATGCAAGTTCCCATAGAGTCCATCAATGTAAGCTATATATAGGTAAACCGATAAAGGAGACCCTTGGGGTATCCCATTTTCAAGTTGCATATTGTTAGAGATAAAACCATTGACATCAACACAGAAAGTTCTTCCAGTTAAAAAAGATGAGATTACCTTTAAAATTTGTTCAGAGATTCCCCAATTGTGCAGCTGTTCTATTCTGGGAAAGATGATAACGCGGTCGAAGGCTTTTTCTAAATCAGATAACATTACAACGCTATGCTTACGAGATGAAACAATAGTTTAGGCTCCATTAGGTGCAAAAGGGAGTGAACTTCTCTGTTTGGTCTATTTTACGTTCTAAATTTTTTTCGAAAATTTTGACGAGCACAGAAAGAAGTGATATTGGGCGATATCCATCTATTTTGTGCACGTTCTGAGAGCTTTTGGGGATCGGCTTGAGTATTGCTTTCTTCCACTGGTGAGGAAAGATACCAGTTTGAAGGATGTTGTTGTAAAGCAAGCAGATTCGGTTTTTAAGGCTGTCGGATGCTGTTTTGACCATTGTATAAGTTATTTTGTCTTCACCTGGTGTGGATCCGTTAAGAATAATTTGATCATATACTCGCGAGCATGTTGGGTAATTTTGTCGGATCATTTCCTAAGGTATCATTGAGGAAAATATCAGGAAAACATCAAATGTTATTTGAAGTTCTTAAAGCTTTGATCCGGTTCCATAAAGTTTTTGAATCTATGGTGGGGTCCATAGAGCTAACGAAATTTTCACAGGATTTTCTTTTTGCTAAAAGTGATTCGTATTTAACCTTGCCACTGACTTTTCTATAAGCTAGACAACTTAAAGTTGTTGGATATTTTCCAACTTTGCGCCAATCTGCATTGCTATTTTTTGTCAAACCACATTGGATTTCTTCTGTCTTGCTGTGGTTGAGTTGTTGGCATTGATTTTGGCTGCTTCTTGATTAACATTTTTGGAACAGGGATAACATTGGGATAAAGAACGCTTTGCTGACGTAAAATAATCCTATTTAGCATGAGTTTTTTCTCCCTTGTGCGTATAATGATTGAGGCGTGATCTCTACTTTTCCCGTTTGGCAGTACTTCCCAATCTAGCAAATCAGCTAAATCTTCAGAAGCGAATGTAACGTCGACAGCAGAAAATGTGTTCCTAGTGTTAAATAAAGTGGGAGATCCTTCATTTAAAATAATCAGGATGTGGTCATTGGCAAAGTTTACGGTGGTGTTAGAGCCCAAGATTGTGTTTTTACCATTTAAGTCACCTAATAATAGATGACAACTATTATTATCTCTGGGGATATCTTTTAGAATTTTATTTGAAACGTAAACTTCTTGTTCTCGATATACATTGGTGAGCTTTATTTTTTTTTTAGCAGGAACAAAAGATTTGAAGTAGAGAGGCTGTGTGAATCCACAGATATTTTATTTTTGACGAGGGAACCAATTCCTTATTTGTAGTAGTCGTAGCCTTTATTGTTAGGAAAAGGTTTGTAATTCTTGAGAGTAAAAGTTTGTGTTTGATGAAATGATGTGTTTTTCTTGAAGAGCTATAATATCTGGGTTGTAGTTTGCGATAAGGGTATGCTTGTAATTTATGAAGCCTCGTAGGTTTCATTGGAGGATAATGAATTCATTATCCAGAAAGTCATTATTGTTCTATAAAGCTATTTTTTGAGTGTGGGCAGTCTTTTGGGTTAGATAGAGCGTTTGAGTTGTTGTTGATTTTTTAATTGAAGAGAGAGTAGTAACTTGATATTTTGGTGGGAGCTATAGTACATCACCCACTTCTGTGTCCGCCTCTGGTGGCAAAGTAAGCTGCGTTTCTTCTAAGATAGCATTATTTGCATAATTTTGTGACTGTACGAGGATCAGAGGGATGAGTGATTTGTTAACTGAGCTAAGCTCTCTCCTGAACGATTGAGTTTTGTTTTTTTATAGTATGTAGTGGCTTTTCTTGTGCTTGATCAAAGTTTTGTATTGTGTTCAGTTTGTAAATTGATGTTGCATGTCTCTCATTGTCTATTCTCTTTCTGATCAGTTCTGCTATGGTGGGGTTGGAGCTCTTATTAAGTGGAGGTAGCTGGTGAATGCTTGGGTTGTCATTATAGATTTTCCAAACATCGCGAACAGTGCAGCGACGATCGGCTTTAATTTTGTTGGCGGACTTGTGCCGTAAGAAAGCGGGGCAGCAGTGATCGTACGACTTATGATCCGGGAAATTTGTACACCGATTTTTGGTGTGACCCAGTCTTTGGCAGCAGACACAGCGCATTGTGTTCTGGATGTATTCCTCAACTTTTCAGTTAAGCTAGCCTATTTTAACTTCATGTGGGCGACGAATTCGATCGAATGTGAGGATAGCTGCGCCGGTTGAGACCAATGAGTCTCAATCTTTCTTAATTATTTTACGAACTTCAATAACTTTTTATTTTTTTAGTTCATCTTAAAGTTCCTCTTGCTTATGTTTACTATAAGTTTTCAATAAATTCTACCTTATATCGAATTAAGGGAAATGTGGTTAGTCACTATGACTGTAATTGAGTCAATGAGTTTGGATTTAATGAATTTGCCGGCTGTTGAGCACAATTGAAAGCAAGTCTCCTGACCTCATAGTCTTTAGAGTTGTGCTCAAGTCCGCGATTGATTCGAGTTGGGTTGTAGGTTGATAGTTTACGAAAACTGTTGGAGTTTTTTCTTCATCTTTCTCTAGTCCAGTGATGACGATGTAACGTGGAACATCATTATGAATTACTGGTAAAGTAGGAAAATCGTCGCTATTGTGTTTTCTTTTGTGTTTTTTGATTCGGTTTAAGACCATTTCGGGTTCGAGGTCTACAAGCCGGTTATGGGATTCGTCCCCCCGTCCATTTATTACAATTTTTTTGCTAAATGATTAAGGTAAGGTTCTTATGGAAGAAGATTTTGGATATACTTCGGAAAAAGTTATTTAACAGAAGGCCAAATTGAAAGGCATAACGCACATTATTAACACTGATCTATTCACGGCGTTTGTCAGCTTAGAACTGTATTAATATATACTGCTTGTACTAGTCAACACTTGATCACACAAAATCAGCAATATCCGAGAGAAAGGAGATGTTATTGACAAGACAGAACTAGTCTTCTTCCACAAGATATTTATAATCTTCCCCAAAAATTCATATAATTCAGTGCTTACATATAGAAGACGATTCATCGTAAGATTTGATTTATGATAAAAAATAAAACACATAAATTTGAAAGCGAACTTAAAATTTTTATCACCAGTTCAAAGAATAATTCATGGCATTTACATTTTAAAAATGATATCATGTAAATGTTTGCCACGATTACGTCAAGGTGCTCAATTCGGAAGGTCAAATTTTGCTCGTTCGAGCATAGCGACTGGTATCTCGCAGATAACACGAGTAATGTTGGCATTCAGAGCGTCAAATGAAGCCGGCTTATTTCTGAAGCATATCCCCAGAGAAAATTGTCCAATTTACCAAAATTGCAAATTAAGGGCTCGTAGCGCCGTCTTATTAAAACCAGAGCTCACCGAGACCATGTGCTTGAATTCCAGGAAGCACAAAGTCTGTTAATATGGCTCGATAACGGTTACCATTGACGGTAACATATATGGGAATATAGACCAATGATTTCATCAGCCAATAAACCACACCATACCACATTAGTATTGGTTTCATCACTGAACAAAATTTCACGATAAGACACCGGATTTTCCTTGAGTTTTTCCAGAGCCCATTCACTGAAAATATGGCGCAAATTCAAGTCTCCGACTTCAGTTCTTGCCTAAGTTGAATTTTGTACGCTTTTAGGCCAAGAACCTTACTACAGCTGCCACAGCTGCTACAGTATCTTCACTACATGCTGGATGTGGTCTAACCGGTAGAGTATTATACATTAATATAAATTGGGACTCAAATTTACGAATGGTATTGGCAATAGTCATTTCAGTAGGTCGATTACCGCACGAAAAACATTTCTCGCAGAACGCTGATTTTCGTAATACAGCTGAATAGTTTGGAGACACTGTTGTGGTGTGAGTCCTAACATGATGACTTGCCAAATGATACTGAACAAAAATGAGAAAGCAGTTTGATAGCAGTCATGCGTGATCTGTCAAAAAAAAGCCTATTAAAAATCAAACCTCACGATGAATCACCCTATAGTTCGCCTTACTAAGTAAAACAAATTTCGCGGGCAACGTACATTCGATTATCGATTTCTTTTTTGGCTGTGTTGGTCCACATGTCCCAAATATAGGGTTTTCTAAAAACGACTTGACAACTTTTTTTTTTAAATAAAAGGCAAACCATTTGAGATATTTCAAAAAATTTATTATTGGCTTGAAGTACATTCAAAACATTTATGAATGGAACTCGACTTCGTTCATATGGCCGCCACGGACAAGTTTGCAGCGGTCGATTCTTTGGACCCAATGTTCAACGACTCGGCTACACATTTCGGACGAAACAGCCGCTATTTTGCGTTCAATGTTGGCTCTGAGCTCTTCCAATGTCGTCGGCGTGTTGGCATAAGCCAATGACTTAAAGAAGCCCCACATAAAATAGTCAAGCGGCGTTAAATCGCACGAACGATGCGGCCAATCGACTGCCCCATGTCTTGAGATAACACGCTCACCATACTTGCTCTTCAATAAATCGATTGTAGCGTGTGATGTGTGGCTTGTGGCACCATCCACATGTCGTCCAAGTCCATATCTTCCGATTCGGGCCAAAAATAATTGGTGATCATGGCGCGATAACGCTGACCATTCACAGTAACGTGACGATCGTTATCGTTGACGTAAAAATATGGGCCAATAACGCCGCCGGCATGCAAAACGCAGATGATTTTGCGATGAAACGTACGTACGTCGCTTCAAATGGTCCATCGGCTTCAATTCTTGAGTCAGCTTGATCTTGTATGAGTGTAAACCAAGATCCTTACGTAAAATACGCCATAGTGTGGCCTGAGTGATGCCCAATTCTTGAGAACGCCGTGCAATTGACTGATTTGGATCGTTTGCTACGTACGTCTGAATGGCAGCGATATTTTCGACAGTTCGACCAACCCGTTGTCTCACTGACACGGCAATATCACACAACGCATATGAAGACTCAAATGTTTGCACGAAACTTGGTATTGCCTGTCTAGTAGGGCGAGAATTACGACCGAAAATTGGAGTTAACGCTCTTAAAGTTGCAGTCACCGACTCCAAATATCTGTATAATTTGTATAATTTGTATAATTTTTTATAATTTGCAGACGTTGCTCGTTATTGTACTTTACCATGATGAAAATGTTGAGCTGAGTTAAATTGACAGTGACAGTTTGAAGATTAGTGAAAGAGTGCGTTCACAAATTAAATTCAAAGTTGTCAAGTTCCTATTGGAAAACCCTTTATATGTTCACAGTTTCAAGTATACTTATATTGTTTTTGACAGATAGAAAGGTTAGACGTGTTGGTTTACTCGGCGTTTTTCAATTATTTTAAAAAATGGAGCAAAGAATTTGCATCAAATTTTGTGTAAAAAATAGAATGAAGTGCTCTAAAATATTTGAAATGTTGACAGTGGCATACGTTAAGTCTGTTCTAAGTATAACAAAAAATGTTTACAAGTGGTGCAAGCCCTTCCAAGATGGCCGAGGAGAGGCCAATGAGTAACCCCGCTCTGGACGCCTGAGCACATCAAAAAAAGATGATAACGTCGAATCTGTGAAGAAAATTGTTTTTGAAAATCGTTGAGTTACTACAAGAAAAGTTGATAAGCATGTTTCATGTAGTTTTTTTTGAATGTTTTGGGCATAAGACGTATGTCAGCGAAGTTTGTTTCAAAACTTGTTAATTTTGATCAGAAGAACCGTCGCATGAGCATCGCTCAGGAGCACTTGTCCAAACATTATATGATTTTGATTTTTATTTACCAGTATTGCACGTCGGTAAGCTAAAAATATTTTGATAGTTCTTGGGCAACTCCATGCTAATTGCATTTTATTGTTTTTGAATATTTTAGCATAACGTTCTGCTTGGGCGCTAGTTGCTCGGTGATACGGAGTGGCTTGTTGAATATTATCGTTTTTAAAAAAAATTTGGAAATTTTCCGTCATAATTTGTTGACCCCAATAACTAACGAAATTATTATAGATGGCAGGCCGCATGTAACAAAAATTTCTGACCATTTTTTTAACACGTCAATTAAAATGAAATAGTAAGTACCCAAAAATGGTCCAACAAAATCTGCAAGTATGCGTTCAAACGTTATTCCGGCATCTCTCAACAATGTATAGGTTGTTTGTTTTTTTCGAATTTAGTCACAATTGACATTCGGTACAATTCATTACCATCGTCGATATCACGATCCATATTCTCTCATCTACAATATCCTCTGGCAAGTGTTTTCATTTTGCTCAACCCAAACTGATCAGAATGCAATTCCGCTAGCACTTGAGGTCGTAGTTCATTTGGGATGAAGACCTGTATATTTCTATTAAACATTGCTGTTGCAAGGCGAACTCAGTTTTGTTAGTCCCAAATCGGTCATCGGTCTTTTGCTCCGGTGTGAGCAAACGTGACACCCATCGCGTGGACAGCTTTCTCATGCCCAAAATTTCGAGCAGGATATGGCTAACGCGTTAAGATGATATACCTGCTATCTCAGCCAATTCATTTGGCGGTTCTCCAATACTAGATCATGGATTTTGTCGCTTTCCTCTATGGTAATCGTTTTTGGACCACCTGGGCGCGGTTCATCAAAAACCGACGTGCGGCCGCGGCGAACCAATGGTAAACGATTGTACAGGAAGGTGAATGGATTCAATACACACCATCGAGAATGGGCTTGATTTCGTCGCCGGTTTAGCCACTCAAAAACAAGAACATTTATTACCTGTCAAACATATTTAGTATACATCAAGTCATTGAGCAAATAACATCATATTTTTTCATCGTGTTAAAAAATGCCGAATTTTGTACCAGAGAGTGATGACTTGCGGAAAGCATTAATTTTTTGTTTTCATTTGAAGACAAGTGCTGCAGAGTCGCATTAAATGCTTGCCGAGACATATGGTGATCATGCTCTATCTTGATCAAATATGCAAAATATGGCTTCAACGGTTCAGAGATAACGATTTTGATGTAAGAAATGAAGAACGTGGAAGACCACCAAAGAAGTTTGAAGACGCCGAATTGCAAACAATATTGGATGAAGATGACACCTTGAGTCAGAAGCAAGTGGCAAAAATGTCAAATGTTGCACAACAAACAATTTCTGACCGTTTAAAAGCTATGCGAAAGATCCACAAGTCTGGAAAATGGGTGCCATATGAATGACAGATGGAATATCGAAAAATCACTTGTGAAACTTTGCTTCAAAGACACAATAAAAAATTAGTTTTGCATCGAATTGTTACTGGCGATGAAAATTGGATTTACTTTCAGAATCCTAAACGGCAAAAATCATGGGTTAATCCGGGACAACCATCAACTTCGACTGCAAAACCAGATCAATTCGGCAAGAAGACAATGCTGTGTGTCTGGTGGGACCACAAGGGTGTGGTGTACCACGAGCTCCTAAAAACTGGTGAAACCTTTAATACAGATCGCTACCGTTAACAAATGATCAATTTGAACCATGCATTGATCGAAAAACGACCAGAATGGGCCAGAAGAACCAAAACACTTGGCTGAAAGCTGCTACCCCACCGGCCATATTCTCCAGACTTAGCGACTATTATATTGTTTTCATCGATAGGACACGCATAAGCTGAGTAACACTTCGAATCCTACGAGGAAGTCGAAAATTTGGTGACTTTTTAGTTTGCTTTAAAAGACGAACAATTTTATTTTCGTCGAATCCATTGATTGCCTGAAAGATGGGAAATATGTGTAGCTAGCAATGGCCTTGGTACTTAATATGTTTTTATGATTCTCGCTTGGCTGTAAAGTATGCTTTTCTTAAATTCTGTTTCTAACGTATGAAAGAAGCATGGTAAACCATATATATATATATACCATATAGTTTCTGCTGAAGGTATTTCCATTTTTGTTTATTCGTAGATTAAGGTTTTATTAAATTTCGTTGACTAGCCCTACTTCCTAAAGCATTATCAATAAAACTCCAAATTGAAACTTTTCGAATTTTAACCAAATTTAAGACCAGAGTATGCATCACATCTTTTAAAAATTTAAACAGACCGCAATAAGGTTTTTCAATATGCATCTACATTTTTTTTTAACATTGTCTTACTTACGAAGAAATGGACATTTAAAAGACTTAGAAACTGGAGATATACTCGTATGCAAACATTGGAATGCCCTCTATCTATTAAAGCATAATCATTTTATTTTTTCTAATCATTAAGTGAATATTATCCTACCAAAGTGAAAGCGGCAACCTTGGTATAAGAGTACCAATCAAAAGGATGTTGATTCGCTTTCAGTTGGTAGAACCCTTTAAAGCAAACAATAAGCTTGACTTGATGGAACAAAAAAAAAAAATTCCATAAACATGAAAATTAAAATGATTAATGAACACGCATTGTGCCTCCGATATTCAGTGTATCGTTACACAGGACGTGAAAGGCTTTAAAACGCTCACACTATGGAAAATAACCCGAGGAAAATAAAAGAAACACATCGACATCCAACAGTCGACAGTCGAGACTAAAGTTGAAAAGAGAGCCTTGAATTGTTCAAGGATGTGTCGGTTTTTTTTTTTTTTTTTTTTTTTAATTTGATTAAAAGGATTTAATGTTAGCTGAACACGGCGTAATCCCTTACGGAATGATTAACAAGGAGCTTTGTTTGTTCATACACTTGACGAAGGGGGGGTCGATTAGATGTGATAAATATGTAAGTCCTTTAATGGATTGGTCTTGGGGCAGAAATATCTCCCATATAAGGATGGCTTGTGGATGCTCTGCTTTGTATGGTTGCTTGTAGTATATCATCTCGGTAGTCCTTGGTATATATTCTCGGTGCTGTATCACAAAACATGACAGAGAATACGCGCGAACTAAGATACTCAGATAAGATGCTTTCTAGAAATACAAACGTATTCCAGTTAAGTGAGTTCTTGTATTTGTTGAGAAGATTTGTACCCATGGTCGATGTGTTTACGACCTCGATTACACAAAATAGAAAGGAGCAATATTGGTCGCACCCACTTTGTTACAAAATACTAGCAAAACGAACAAATTTACGGGGAAAAGTGTGGGGTGGGTTTAACGTATAAATAGTAACAACGACGACGCACAGTATCTAAATGATGAAAGGATATATATCTCTGGAGAAATGAAGAGCTTTTGATTCGTAAATTTGTTGCCACTAACTGTATACATAAACACTTGTCAAACATTAATCTTAAGCGCGTTAACGTCTGGAGGTATTTGTAAAACTTGTTTGCACGTTGTATAGTGGATTTTAGATGTCTAACGATAACGTATGTGACTTCGGCACATACGGATAGTTTAACACACAAGGGAAAAGACGTCACGTCATGTAAGAAATTGTCTTGTGTTTTATTCTTAAGAAACGCTGCGCAACTTTTTCAACTAACTCTATAGAGACGAAAACGGATCCTAAGTTTTATCCGCCTGTATATGGAAACGAGTTTAGTCGGAAAAAAATTCACCGACATCTCAAAGTGAATTTTAAAGGACATAGATAATTGTATTTCAAAAAATACTACCAAAAGGTCGGTAGTTTACGGTAGTTAACATCATCAATAAAGAGCCACTAGCGCTCTTTTATATTGAGCAACCTCAAAGTAAGTGTTTGCGGTTTTTCTCTTTGCATGCTAAGTTTTTCCATCTTCATTCTTCAGTGTGTTGTTTGATGTGCATATTATTATTAGATTTATCGACCAGCATCTCAACGACGAAAAAAATCGAGTAAAATACATTAGCAAAGCTTTCTTTAACTATCTGAATAACCTAACCTCTGTTACACAGACTTCATACCATATTCTGCAGAAATATCTTCATGAACATTTACTTAGAAGATGAGTTAGAGCTCCATCATTTAGTATATCCATAAAGTAAAAATGCCTTTCTGAAAATACTTACTTGCCTACTTAATAGACTACCGACAAATACTTTCATATTCTGGGCATATTTTCAGTTGAACGAGTATAGCCTTACTTCTCCAAAATCTACGAATCAAAATGTGACTATGACTAGAATGTGACTAGAATGTAACTAGAATGTTCACGCCGAATATTCGAATGCCCTTTAAAAAATAAATATAGAAATTCGTTTAAAAAGTTGTGTGCTTCGTTAGCTTGCTAGGTAAAAAGATATTTTTGTAGGAGTATTGAAACATATCATTTTTTGGATTCCAAGCGATTGCTAAAATGTTCGTTGTTCCATGTTAGTTATATTCAGCTCCAGATTCGTTACATTCCATCGATGAATCTATAGGGTTTTCCAATTGGAACTTGACAACTTTGAATTTAATTTGTGAACGCACTCTTTCATCAAACTGTCACTGTCAATTTATTCAACATTTTCATCATGGTAAAGTACACTAACGAGCAACGTCTGCAAATTATAAAAATTTTCTACAGATATTCGGCGTCGGTGACTGCAACTCTAAGAGCGTTAACTCCAATTTTCGGTCGTAATTATCGCCCTATTAGACAGGTAATAACAAGTTTCGTGCACAAATTTGAGTCTAAATATGCGTTGTGTCATATTACCGTGTCAGTAAGACAACGGGTTGGCCGAAGTGCCGAAAATATCGCTGCCGTTCAGACGTTCGTAGCAAACGATCCAAATCAGTCAATTCCACGGCATTCTCAAGAATTGGGCATCGCTCAGACCACATTATGGCGTATTTTGTGTAAGGATCTTGGTTTACACCCATACAAGATCAAGCTGACTCAAGAATTGAAGCCGATGGACCATTTGAAGCGACGTACGTTCTCCGATTGGGTTCTGGAGAAGATGCGCTAAGATGATGAATTTCATCGCAAAATAATCTTCAGTGACGAAGCTCATTTTTGGCTCAATTTTGGTGAAATTGAGTGAAATGAGTGAAATCCTTCATGAATCACCACTTCATCCACAAAAAATAACTGTTTGGTGCGGTTTGCATGCCAGCGGCCTTATTGGGCCGTATTTTTTCGTCGACGAAAACGTTACTGTGAATAGTCAGCGTTATCGCGCTATGATCACCGATTATTTTTAGCCCGAATTGGAAGATATGGACTTGGACGACATGTGGTTTCAACAGGATGGTGCCACAAGACACACAGCACACGCTACAATCAATTTATTGAAGAGTAAGTATGGTGAGATTGTTATCCTAAGACATGGGCCAGTCGATTGGCAGCCTCGTTCGTGCGATTTAACACCGCTTGACTATTTTCTGTGGGGCTACGTTAAGTCATTGAATCATGCTAGCACGCCGACGACGTTGGAAGAGCTCAGAGCCAACATTGAACGCGAAATAGCGGCTGTTTCGGCCGAAATGTGTAGCCGAGTCGTTGAACATTGGGTTCAAAGAATCGATCCCTGCAAACGTGCCCGCGGTGCCCATATGAACGAAGTCGAGTTCCATTCATAAATGTTTTGATTGTACGCCAAGCCAATAACAAAGTTTTTGAAATATCTCAAATGGTTTGCCTTTTATTAAAAAAAAAAAAGTTGTTAAGTCGTTATTAGAAAATACTATATTTAAGCATAAGAACGCCACTCGTGAAGTTCGAAGTTTGCTGATGTGAGGATATTATTTACGTCCCGTTGAGTTTGACGCAATTCTTTAACAGAACCGGCTTTTGACAAGAGTTCATCAACATAAAAATCTCTCAAAACGACCTTTGATCCTAGTGGGAATACCTTGCGGTACCTAACGCCGATTTCTTGGAAACAACGAGTTGCTAGAGAGGGGACGGACGAAGTTCTGTATGTTATATCGTTGAGACTGTTAATCTTTAGTTCCCCATTTGGATCGTCTCTCCACAGAATAAGTTAATATTTCCTATCCTCTGCATCCATTTCGATTTGGCGATACATCTTTTTTTAAAGCTAGCTAGCTAGCTACACATTTTTCCCACCTTTCAGACAATTTATGGATTCCACGCCAATAAAGCTGTTCGTCTTGTAAAGAAAACAAAAAAGTCAGCCAATTTTCGACTTCCTCGTAGGATTCGAAGTGTTGCTCAACTAATGCGTGTCCCATCGATGAAAATAAATGATAGTCGGAAGGAGCCAAGTCTGAATACGGCGGGTGGGGTTACAGCTCCCAGCCAAGTGCTTTGATTATAACTTGAACCAGTTTTGCTTTGTGTGCTGGTGCATTGTCATTTAGCAAAATTACCATGCCGTGTCTTCTGGCCCATTTTGGTCGTTTTTCGATCAATGCATGGTTCAAGTTAATAATTTGTTGTCGGTAGCGATCTGTATAAAAGGTTTCAGCAGGTTTTTGGGAGCTCGTGGTACACCATACCTTTCTAGTCCCACCAGATACACAATATTATCTTCTTGCCGAATCGATCTGGTTTTGCAGTCAAAGTTGATGGTTGTCCCGGACTAACCCATGATTTTCTCCATTTAAGATTCTGAAAATAAATTCATTTTTCATCGCCAGTAACAATTTGATGAAAAACTGATTTTATCGTGTCTTTGAAGCAAAGTTTCACAAGTGGTTTTTCGGTATTCCCTCTTTCATTCATATGGCACTCATTTTCCAGACTTGTGGATCTTTCCCATAGCTTTTAAACGGTCAGAAATTGTTTGTTGTACAACATTTAACATTTCTGCCATTTGTTTCTGACTCAAAGTGTCATCTTCATCCAATATTGTTTGTAATTCGGCGCCTTCAAACTTTTTTGGTGGTCTTCTACGTTCTTCATTTCTCAATTCAAAATCGTTATCCCTACTCTAAGTTCTGTAAAAGAAATTTCAGACCGGAGAACATACTGATGTGGCATAAGATCAAACACACACCCACGCAATGGGTACGTAAGTTCAACCTTGCTAATTAACGACATGTGTCCCAGGTTCAAATACTCCCTCATAAATCTTGAATATTCGACTTTCATTTCCGAATTCTTATTCAATTTTTTCTCTAAGAACAAAAATCTCTTTCTGTCAGTTTCCAGAGAGCTACCAAGTTCTAGAGGACTATCTCTAAACGGAAATTTCACCGCTAATCTTTCTTTATCTAATAATTTTAGGTTTTCCGCAATTTGCAATTGTTTGCAAATAATTTCCTCAGGAGAACGAATAAGTTTATTGGGAATCTCTTCTAGTTTCGAAAAGGTGTCCTACTTCTCCAGGGTCATGCCTATGTATCTCGACGAATTCTGTGTGAAATTACTTGACTGCCGATATACTCCATGTGCGCTGCAAGCTCCTGATACCACCCAACCCAAAAAGGTTTTTCGAAGTACTGGGAAGTTTGAGAATAATTTGATTTGTCCCTTTTCAATCAAATCTAAGAACAAATTTGTTCCTAACAACATGTCGATTCTTTTGGGCTTGTAAATTAATGTATCAGCTAACTGAATGCCGCTAGGTTGGTTGAAATTCTTTGATTGAAAGACCAATCCATGCTTTTCTGGAAGTTTGCGAACCTCGACTTGGCTGTCGTTCTAGGCTTGCAATGAATTTTCATACAAATATCTCTGATGCCATTTGTATCAACTGAGCTACTCATTGTCATATGTCGGTGATTATGTGCCAACACCTCAGTCATCAAATTAATCTGCGAACCTGAATCCAATGGAGCTCTCGCTGACCCAAAACATCCCGTACGATTCTTGACCTCTACAACTCTAATTAAATTATCTGTGATGCAAGGACGTTCTCGAATTTTCGTTCATCATAGGGGAATTCAAAGTTTCACCTTGAGTTGGATAAACATTTTATCTACACAGCAGTAGATGATGAGGCTCAGAGCAGACCTTGTGCAGAACAGTTACTTACTTCATGTCTCTTTCTTGAACAGTTAATGCCATATGATTACATTGTTCGATGTAAGCATTTCGATGTGAGAGTATTGTCGCTGTGCACTAACTTTTTGAAAGTGCTGATAAAATTTTTATACTCAGAATATTTCCTTGAGAAATTTGGCAAACGAAGTTATGGCAATCGAGAAATTTGTTGATAATTGTTGATAACGAACGACGTTTCTATCATACTGGGTCTCCTAGTTTTCTCCATCTACGAAAGTATCTTTGACTTGTACTGCAATAAAGTTCCTCTATATTTGATAGTTGAAAGCTTGCTTAAAGTGTAATTCTACTATACTTAGGCGACATTCTAGTTCTTCATATTCTGAACCTTTGAATCAATTAGATTCTCAATGCGAGAAACGATTCCCTTTTCAGACGCCCTGCTGGTCTTCAATGATTTCAACAATTTTTTTGTTTCCGTCATCGCGACAGCAGTAAAAGAAGATAGAATCATGCACCGAATTTGTCCAAAGCTCCTTATGGTATACCACGAACACCACTGCGAAGAATTATAGACACCAACAAGACTGAGAAACAGCTTCCAATGGAAGTGTGTGTTCAATGTACTGATATGAAGACAACGAATTCAGACAAACCAAAGCAGGTGAACTTTGCTGCTTGTGGGACGGACGATGGTCAGGCAGAGTATTCGATAACTTGCTGAGGGGTATTGTTAATAATTTTGAGCCTTCTTATTTTCCCGAGTTGATTGGGGAGTTTAAATACTTCCTCGTTTACTGTACGTGCTGACTGAGCCTATTTGAATAAGCTGTAGAGTACTTTTTTATTTCGTTTGCATGGGTTTCAACTTTTAAGTCGCAATGGAGATTACTATCTCTACCTTACCATGGCGTATTAACTATACCCCGCAGTATTTTATTTTGTACAACGTTGGATTATTTTGATGGAACTGTCTTTTGCACACCCCCACAGTTGAATTCCGAATATCCACAAACGTTTTATTAGTGGTGAACAGCAGGTACAACATAGGGCCCAAAATACTTTCCTGTTGAACTCCTGTTTTAATTTTTCTTAGATCGAAGAATTTCTCTTCTTGCTTTACTTGGAAAAGACATTGTGTTGGATAGGATTTTAGTTTTAATAAAATACTAATTGGGGAGTAGCTTTTGGAGTTTATGAAGTAGTCCATAGTTTACCAAAGCTTATCCAACGTCAAAAAAGACAGCTGAACTAACCTTTTTTTCTCCTAGTGCTTTTTCGACAACATCTGTAATTCTATGCACCTGGTCCATGACCGGGTGTCTATCTCGAAAACCAAATTGATGGTTTTTTAATCGAGAGAAGAGTATTTTTCAAATAATTTGGACTAAATGTGCTTTATCTGGCCTTGGAACCATAATAACTTCAACAACTTTCCAGTAGCTTGGGAAGTGATTAAATCGTATTGAAGCTTGAACTAGGTTGATAAGTTTGACAATACCTTTCTCCGGCAGCACTTTTAATATTTCTCCTGTGATTAAATCATATCCAGGAGCTTCCTTGTTTTATATTTCTCACCCTGACAAATACAAGGTTGATGTGCTATTCCCTCTATGCTCGCCGGACCACTGTGTCATAACAGGTAATTTCTCGTACGCAGACCACAAAGTTAGAGAAAAGAATCCTAAAAGAGTAATATATCAATGCGAGAAAGGCAGTTGGAGTGAACTTAACAGCTTTTTTAAGAATTTTAACTGGTCGTTATATTTATCACAGACTCTATTCTCTTTAGAATTAGATCCTTTATTTTTTATGGGTCCCTCAAGACCGCGACCCAGGAGTGACTGCAACGTCTTTCTTAAGAGTGTGAGATTTTAATGCTTATAAAAGCGGAAGCAAATAATACTACAATGTCCCAAAGATAGTAAAAATCGTTGGTCGTTCGTCAAAAATATTAGAAATTTCGCCTCATCCTCCATCCCGATGCTCATTTATAATGACATTCTAGCTGTCAGCTCTTTGGACAAGGCCAATCTGCTTGCTATATAATTTGCGGCCATCTCAACACTTCCAGATTGTGCTTTGTCTTCGCCTACACTTGAGTGCGTTGAACCATCAATGGGACTAATCCACTTTCGCACTCGTGTAGTAGCAAGAGTTGTTAAAGATCTTAACATTCTCCTTCTTCTTCTTTCTCGTCTTCTTACCTAGAAGTGATCCTTTGTGGAAAATTCAGAAAGATACCTCACCTAGTTTTTTTACTTAAATAAAAAGTTTTGGCTTATCAATAGTCAACACTGCAAATCCTACACATTTTTCATCAAATACTTCTACACTTTTCGATTTATTTTGTGTCAATAATATCGACAACGTTCTGCTTTATTGTCAACTTGTTGCACCTACATTCTCAAGGCAAGATTTAATGTTTGCGACTATTAAAGTTACTCCACAGGTCTATAAGTATAGGGACTTTAAGGGTGTTTATGTAAATGCCCTAGAAATTAGTATTCACGAACTGTCAAATGATTGATTCAATGGCATAACCGGACAATCAAGTCGATTTTATTCAAACTTCAGCAAACCAAGTTTTTAATATCTTGGTTTACGGCTGACATACTAAATTCTATTAAACAAAGGGTTGAAGCGTACATGCGATGGAAGCGTTTTCGCGTTCCTGAATTACTTTCTCCCTTTCGAGCCTTACAAAACAATGTGTGCAAAAAATAAAGGAAGCAAAACGTAGACTGTATTCAAAACGCATAAACAAAAACATCCCATCAAAAACCTTTTGGAAAAATATTTAAGAGCTTGGTGTTGGTCGACAAAGCGAACATTGTTCCCTGGATGTATGTCCCAACTATTAAAATGAGCATTTTCCCAAAGTTCAAAGCAGTAGTAATCAAAATACTTCACTTGTAGATGAATCTTTTCAGATTATTGACACTGAAAATGACGATTCTCAAACTTGCCGGTTGTTGACCTTGTACAAAGCACCGGTGAAGAAAATGTAGTGGACATTCTTTTCAATTTCAAAGGGTGGATGATGCGGATGTGGTAAGTACTGTACTTAAAATAAAATCATCAGCTACTGGCTTTGATGAAATACATCCACATTTCATCAAACTGATTCTACCCCACATTCTTCCTGTGCTTACACTCTAATAACAACGTTTTCTTTTCCATCTCTTTGGAAATGGCTAAACTTATATTAGTCTTAAAAAACCAGCCACTCGTTTATATCAAGAAGAGTTTAGACCAATCTCAATTTTGTCATTTCTGTCAAAGATACCGGAAAAAATTTTACACAATCAAATTTCAACCTTTTTAAGGACATTCAAACTTGGTTTCATTTTTAGTTCTCTTGGATCTTTCGAAGGCATTTGACAAAATTAATCATAAAAGACTTATTAAAAAACTAATGCAGTTTCGGTTTTCGCACACAGCTGCAAAACTGATTTTATTATACATTAGCGGAAGAAGCCAAGCTGTTGTTCCTCAGGGATCCATACTTGGTCCACTCTTATTTACGATCTTTGTAATTGAATTTTCACTCCAATCTAAATACTCTTCAATTGATTTGTATGCTGATGATGCTCAAGTTCGAATAAGCTGCAAGTTAGGCATAATTGAGGTTAAGGTGGTGAGTGGTAAAACCACTTCGTAAGCTTTTGCAGTCTTATTCTTTAGGATGCTTTTTGAGGAGATGGAAAACAGCATTTGTGTCGCCGTCAGGCTCTTTTGTCACAAATGCGTACTTTTTGAATCGATGACTCTCTTCTTCAATACATTAGAAATGACATTCAGTTCAATATTTTATGGATGGTTTTAAGTCTGATATTCAAAAAATAAATGCTGGTGTGCCCCAAGGCTTCGTTCTGCCTCTGACACAGTTCTTAAGTTCCGTCATCAATCCCTTATCTGCTGCTTCTAATCCAATACATTCCTTTGCTGACGACAGTGCAAAGTTCGAATATAAAGTTCATTAACTCACGCGTCTACTTTTCGGCTGTAGAACGAGAACACCAACGTATGTTGAGCTCATTACGTTCTGATACAAACAGCATAAATAATTTGCTAACTACTAACAAAGTGGAATTAAATGCTTCCAAGACACTATACTATCTGCTGTCGTCAAAGCGAATTTAAGTCCCCAGTCATTATCCATAAATAGCATTTGCATCGTTCAAACCGAAAAAGTTTACATTCTCAGACACGTTTCCCGTGTCGTCAAAAATGATACTGAATGTCTAGATTTCCTCAAACAATGTAATAAATACTTCACCCCCTCTGATCGGGCCACAGTAATAAGGAATTTGTCCGCCTTTAATTGAAGTGTGATGCTCACATCTGGTCGGGTGCTCTCAAAACATCTCTGTATCTGCTAGATAGGATTCAACTATTAAACACATAGTTGATACGAATATCACTCAGGCAATGGATACCCTCGAACGCTGACATAATGTCTCGTTTTTCACTCTATTTTATCGCTATTTTCACCACCAGTGCTCCATAGAAATTGCTAGTAGCATTTCGACTTCAAACCCATTTTTAGAGGTTCTTTAAAGAATCCTGTCTCTTTTCTAAGCCGCATAACTTCTTTATAGAATTCCCTGCCTTGCTCTTTATTTCCTAGTCATTATAACCTTCAAACATTCAAAATCAACTTTCATCAGTTTCTCTCTTTCTTTCCTCCCTGATTTTCCTTAGCCGTTTAAATTCCTTGAGCGCGCTCAAATTATAAAAAAAAATATTACGCTCTATTATATTCCTTATTTCGTTGGATGTGATTGGGTGTGCCTCTCCTATCTCATTACGATTATTTTCTATATTTGCATGGAACGTATTTGCGAGATTTTCAGTAATTTTTGTTCTGCCGACGTACCACTTCTTTCCCTTATAACCGGTGTTTGTGTTATCGGTCCTCTCAAATTGTTGCTTGTTCACCATAGCGAATAATCATACCTAAGTTCTCTTAGATACCGGCTTATGGATTCGTTTTTAATTTACTTGATTACTCGACGGAGTTGTTGTGTATTGTAATTCAAATTAAGGTTCGTTTTATCTACTGGGACGCGTGACTCATGCCATTTTTTTTTTTTTTTTTTTTTTTTGGAATGAGGCCCATTATTTCTTTAGGATAGTTGCATTCTGCTGTGTTTCTTTTCCGAGTCGGAGTACTAATTCAGGCCGCATTCTGGATCTGCTTGGTGAATTTCAGAACATCATCTGCAATGCTTTCTTAATTCTAAGTGGCACCGCCAAGTCAAGGTTTGGATTTAGAGAATTTAGGGCAAAATGTGTAATTGTAAAGGGTGAATTATAATGTACAAACATACACATCATACTATTGTTTTTAATGCATGTAATGGTAGCTCGGTTACTTATCAGCCTAAATATGACAATTTTGCTTATTAACGTATCCATTGAGTTAGAAATAGGCTTCATCACTGAAAAAAAATTTCACGATAAAACTTCGGATTTTCATTGAGTTTTACGAGATCCTTACGTAAAATATGCCAAGTTGTCGAGTACGCCAAGCCAAGCTACTGAGAACGACAACGAATCGATTCATCACGGTCTTCGCGTACACTCTCAGCTACAGCTGCTATAGTCTCTTCACTACGTTCTGAATGTGGTCTAACCGATCGAGTAACATCCATTAAGTTTTGGCAATAGTGGTTTCAGTAGGTCGATTATGCGCACCAAAAGTTTCTCGAATCGCACGAAAAACATTTCTCACGGAACGCTGATTTTCGTAATACAGCTAAGCAATTTTGAGAGCTGTTATGGTGTGATTCTTTCAATGGTGACTGAACAAAATTGAAATCAAACCTCAAGATGAATCACCCTATACATTTTGCGCGAAAATGCAACCAGCATCTCATCAATACAAGCTGAAATTCCAATTTCTCATACGTCTTGACAATTACCATTAAAATCATTAAAATTTTCAGAAATTGGAGCTTCAAGATCATTTTCACGTCGTTCTTGCCAAGTTGAAGATTCATCAAAGCGTAATGCCAGCAAAAGTATGTTCAGTCTATTTTCGCCATAATGCATTGATAAATACATCAGCCAGTACCATCCGAGCTATACCAACTTGAGAAAACTTGTGATTTTCTTTGAACACCGCTGTTCAACTGACGAAATAGTTTTTATCTCTCAGTCGTACTTATTCCTTATCGGAAATTTCTGATACTTATACTTATACTTTCACTTGCCTTGCGTTAGCGCTTACGACTCGAGTGAAAATTTGACAAAAGTTGATCATCTTTATCATAAACTCTGGTAACATCTTGTTCAGATTCTGAGTGGTGTGACTCATAAATCACGAGATTTGGTTCGATATCCTGATCAATATCAGTATATTCACCATCGCCATCAAAGGCAGGGCTATCACTATCCTCTTGTGTAAGCCAACAAATACAAAAGTGGTTTCCACAAGATCCATTTTGTTTGGAAAATCTAGACAACACCGAGAGAGGAATTCATTAACTAAAATCACATAACAGGCCCGGTGCGGTCACTGTGACCGTTGCAAATTTTTGAACAGTAAAAACTCAAAACAAAAAACGCGTGCGACTATTGCTAGTCCGCTCCTCGTCCTAATCGGCTGAGTTACTAAGGTACCGGGAGAGGCGAATACCATCGAATATTGGAAGAGTATAATATTGGCAGTGTTGCCACCTACTGCGGTCATGGTGACCGCACCCGGCCTGTTAAGTGTTAAACAATTATTATTCGGTAGCCGGTCTGCCGACAGGAATCAGAAAACTATTATTTTTTTTGAGAGCGAACCCGAAAACCACACGGTGGTTTGATCGATAAAAGCGGATTGAGATGTCAACAAAGAAAACCCAAGGAAAATTTTCCACATGCAGCAGGTTAAGTTTTACCACTTTCGACTGATCATCTGGGGTTATGGTTAAAAATGAGAAGAAAAAAATATACGGCAATAGCAAATCTTAAAAGAAAAATACCCAAATCTGACCGTGGGCACCACGCAATCTTTTTAAAAAAAACCTTAAAAAAAAATTTTAAAAAAAGTCAATTGATCAATTGATCGGAATTTTGTATGATAAAAGGAATTGAGCGGTATCAAAATTATTTACGAATCAAGATGAGTGGCAGTTAAAACTACCGCAGTGGAAACCGCTTAAGAGTGGACCGCTATCTTCCGTCTTCCCGAACGGTTGAAAATTTTTTCTTCTAGCGAATCGCGTGTCCCGTTTGCCTTTCTTTTTACGGGAGTATCTTTTTTTTTTTCTACGCTACCAAAAGCCTACCGAGATGTCACAACAAAATCTCACAACAAAATACTTAGCTGTTGCTTGGTATCCTTGTTTCCTCGTCATCCTAGCTCTCCCTCCATGTCTTGGAGCACCGCTGGACCGCTCTTTTATACACTCAAGTGTCCCACCTTGACTACCTAGATCCTTAGGGATATTTCCAAATTTTGGGAATTTCTTTTAGCCTGAGTGAACATTTCCCCTGAATTGTCTTGGGTTCAAAAAACCCCTTCTTTCCCAGAAATTGTTGCCTGAAATAAGTCAAAGTCACAAAGAATGTTCATTTCCTATTCATTTGAGACTAAGAAAGGGGAATCAAATCAGGATCTAGGGGTATCAGGATAAAACTTTTGAAAGGTGTGTTAAGCCCCTTGTGACGAAGAAAGAAGGAAGCTTTTCTCAAATTAAGTTGACTTACGAAAGCTGGACCCGGTGGACATCCGTGCAGATTTTTTGGAGCAAAAAGGGAATATCGGATAGCGTCCCACTCTTTACACTGATTATGTTTTATTTTTCATTGTACAATTTGTTGTTGTTTTTTTTTTCTGTCTTGTTTTTCGTTTGCTCCTGTGCTTTTATAGGTGTGTGGTTTGGTGTGTGTTGTCTGGCTATAGACAACTGGTGCGGGTTATAGATATTTCATTTAAATAGAGGGTTCCAGATCGTCCATCTGGCTCTAGGTGTGTAGTCCGCCATATGTTCAGAGTGATCCAGGCCATCCGCCTGACTCTGTCTTTACCGAGTGGATCTACTTGTTGTCATCTCCGAGGAGCGTAAAGGCAGAATTCCGGGATTGGAATCCACAGGTTCCTTCCGCGAATAAGTTTCTCCAAAGCGACAACGGACACAACAGACAATGCGGGTCAAAAAAGTGAAAGGGTTACGGTGAGACAGAAAAACAGGTGCGTCAAGAGTCGACTATTTCGCGCAGCGCATTCCTCGCGCTCTTGCAGCAGGCCGTCCGCCTGCTCTGTAGATAGCTTTGACCGTCCGTCCTACCTATTAATGTTGTCCTTCCAAGATACTGAGAGAGTGTACCGATGGCTGATGCGCCCATGGCTGCCCATCACTTTCTGTTGGATGTTGGAAGAAAAAGGTTTGAAGGGATGAAAGCGAAAGTTTTCACGGGAAGGGAGTACAGCTTGTTGTGGTATATTTTACCGCAACAAACCGAAAATTAATTCCGCAAAGAACGCTTGTGGAAGATGCGTTGGGATTGACGTCATTGGATCACTGCTTCTATGGTTTATCGAATCGACTGATCTCACAACTCCAACATCAAACAACCTGTAGTTCTTCTCCACACCGTGTTTCAAGAAAAATGTTTGAAAAGGTATTTTTTCTGTTCTTAAGTATTGTAATGCATTTTGTACTTATTCGCATTTTTTGTTTGCCTGCATTCCATAAAAGTTAGTCTATTGACATATTCAATGATATGTACCTAAATTTGCCGAGTTACAGAGACGTATCCGAAAGTGGCTGCAATTTTTCGCCTTTCAATCACCGCTCTAATATAACTTTTAAGTGGATGTTCAATTCCTTTTAATTTCTCAAATCAATTGATGAGTAAGTCATTGCCTTTATAGATGTTGCAAAGCTTTACGAACATATTGTTTGTTCTGCCACGGAAATTACTATCATTACTATTACAGTAAGTGTTCATATGCAGCTCAGGTCATACTGCAAAATAAAGCTAGACAATGCACACCCAACAAAGACCACAGGTTATACTTGCGAATGGTAAAGAATTTACTGTATACTTTCTTAAAGCAGACCGAGTCCAGAAGTTTATCAGCATTCTTTTCTCCCACTTTTCGTTGGCTTACAAAAATATAATTTACTGTGTAAGACAGCTACCTGCGGCAGTTATACCATATAATCATATTCTTTCCATTGAACAGCTGTAAACTCAAAAACCAATTTATCCGTTTTCGTAAGCGAGCCACAATTTATTCCGAAAAAGTTACACTGCTACATATAGCAGGTTGCTATATACAATATTTATAAAATCAGAATTACAACAACGATTTCATATCTTTTTTCGTCCTTTACAGATACTTGTATATTTTCGCCTACATTAATCTGAATAAAAGGAAAATGCAATAATTTAATCCTATTCGTAGAAAGTTAGTAAAAATGCGGCCAAGTATCCTTTATCTGCGAGTACTAACCGTTTAAACATTATCCTTATGCTACGGACGAGTACGAATATTTAGCATAAATGCACAAGCAGATCCATTACTTAAGTAAGAGAAAAAAGGAATAGAAAGTGAAACACCTCCTTGATGAAGTCCACTCGCCTTAAATTTTATAAAAAGTTTTGCACAATTTTACTTAAGGATGAGAACAGGATTCGCAGGGGGAACCTTCCCTTAGGAATAATGTAAGCAAAAAATTTAAAATGAGAAAAAAAATTACATTGAAATCTCTGGGTTACACCTTTTTTTTCGCAGCGCATTTATCACCGAGAGTTTGTAAGAACTTCATTTGCTTTCGACTTGTTCTGCAGGCGATAATTCAAACACGAGTTGCATAATGTATAATGCAATGCGGTTAGTAAGTTTGTTTTTAATAAATTAACCAACAGTTTACATTGCAAATAATAGCGAGAATACTTTCCCAACTTAAAAAAGGGTTCTAAATGGACTTTGTTATGCTATAAATAACTGGTATAGGTTACTTATTCTGTAGAGCGTAATATTTTGAAAACATTAAGATGATACGACTTCAGGCATATGATTCCTTTCTCTGTCCATTTTTGGGTCACTTTTGCGAGCTTTTGGAGATCTATCACAGCATCAACTTACTGAATTTTGAGGCTCAAGGCTTAGATAGTTAGCGAGAGATGCTGTTCAGCTGATGATTCTTATCCTTATTGCTCTAACAACTCTTATCTCTAACACAGGGCATGACATCATGTGTCACCAGGATGTTGCCACTTTACATACGTAGTAAGAGTAGAAAACACATGAGCTGAAAAGTCAGTGCCGTTTTATAGTAAAACACAAACTTTTTGTAAAATTCAACTTTATTTATCAATATAGTTGCCTTCGATGGCGATACACTGATTTAAACGATTTTTCAATTTTTCGATACCAGTTTTGTAGTACGATTATGGTTTAGCCTTAAAATAGGCCCCTGTTTCGGCGATTACTTCTTCTTCGGCTTTAAATCTCTTTCCGGCGAGCATTCTTTCGAGGTCTGCGAACAGGAAATAGTCGCTAGGGGTATAATCTGGAGAATACGGTGGGTGGGGAAGCAATTCTTAGCCGAATTCATTCAATTTTGCCATCGTTTTCATCGACTTGTGACACGGTGCATTGTCTTGATGAAACAGCACTTTCTTTTTCTTCAAATGCGGCCGTTTTTCTGCGATTTCGTCCTTCAAACGCTCCAACAACGCAATGTAATAGTCGCTGTTGTTAGTCTGCCCCTTTTGGAGATAGTCGATGAAAATTATTCCATGTGTATTCCAAAATACGGACGCCGTAACCTTGCCAGCCGACTGTTGAGTTTTTGGTCGTTTTGCACGAGGTTCGTCGCCTGCTCGCCACTCAGCTGACTGTCGACTTGACTCTGGTGTGAAGTGATGGAGCCAAGTTTCATCCATTGTCACATACCGACGCAAAAAATCGGCTTTATTGCGGTTGAACAGCTTTAAACACTCCTCTAAATCATCAACACGTTGTTGTTTTTGGTCGACTGGGAGCAAACGCGGCACCCACTTTGAACAGAACTTTCGCATGTCCAAATATTCGTGTATGATATATCCAACACGCTCTTTTGGTATCTTCAGAGCCTCAGCTATCTCGATCAACTTCACTTTACGGTCATTCGTAATCATTTTGTGGACTTTTTTGATGCTTTCATATAAAGCAGCCTCTTTTGGACGTGCATCATCTGCGTGCATCATCTTCGGTGCTTGTATGACCACTTTTAAATTTTTCAATCCACTTGCGAATGGTTCGTTCGGCTGGTGCAGAGTCCAGGTAACACTTATCAAGCCATTTCTTTGCCATCAAAAAGCAATGATAAATCAACACACGAAATTGCTTTGAATCCAAGCAACAAAAGTTGCTTCACTCACAACGCTATTTCTCAGGAACTTATCGTCCGACAGCTGTCAAATTTGTACACGTATCTTTTGAAGGTTGGTACTAACTGAAAATGGTTTGGATTTAATTCAAGTGGTGCCCTCTCTGAGAAACGACAAGGACTTTTCAGCCCATGAATTATTTATGTGTTTACTATCGTTTGATGCAAATGTAACAACTGTTCATATGTATAAATTTGTCAACCTCGAAATAAAGGTCGAAACCAACTGTTGAACGGACAGCATCATCTTTTATTTGACCTCATTAGCGTTACCATCTACAACTTATTGCAGAGGTTAAAAAAATCGCAAATCACTCAGGGCTTACGTGGCCGCTGCCACATAATTTCATGTGTTTTAATTTTTTTGCATCACCCAGCGTCGTGTCGCTCAATCGACGCTATTCATCGCTATTGCCAATACCATTCTCAAATTTGAGTCCCCGTTTACATTAGTGGATGATACTTGACCGGTTACGTACGCGAAGACCGTGTCGAATCGATTCTTTGTCGTTCTCAGCAGCTTGATTTGACGTATTCGACAACTTGGCGTATTTTACGTGAGGATCTCGGCCTAAAAGCTTACAAAATTCAACTTGTGCAAGTATTGGAACCAGGGACTTGAATTTGCGTCATATTTTCAGTTAATGAAAATCTGGTGTTTTATCGTGACATTTTGTTCAGTGATGAAGCCCATTTCAGGCTCAATGGATGAGCAATCCGAAGAATACCAAGACCTACCATTGCATCCAATAAAAACAACGGTATGGTGTGGTTCATGGGCTGGTGGAACCTTTGGTCCATATATATCTTCAAAAATCAGAAAGTTACCGTCAATAGTAAATGTTATCGCGCCATGTTAACGAACTATGTGCTTTCTGAAATTCAAGCACATGGTCTCGGTGAGCTCTGGTTTCAACAAGGCGGCGCTACGAGCCATACAGCGCTTGAAGCAATAGACTTAATGAGCACTCAATTTCACGTTTTGCTACGGTAAATTGAATGGACCACCTTAGACGTAATTTTGGCCAATATTTACATAATACCATTTTAAAAAAATAAATGCCATAAATTGTTCTTTCAACTAATTATAAAAATTTTAGATTCACTTTAGAATACATGTCTTTCATTTTACATCATAAATCAAACTTTACCACGAATCACCATATAGTTGAAGTAGCCCCATAAAAAATAATCGAGTCGAGTCAAATCGAATGATCAACTTGAGATGACCCAGTCGCCAAACTTCTCTACGACAACATTCAAATGTCTTCCACAGAAGCGCTGAATCAAATTTTCCATTGATTTTTCGAATAATTCGGCCCATATTTCAACAATTTTATCTTGCGTGTTCACCTCCAAGTCATCTTAAATTTCTGGGTTTTTAGCATAAACCAGAGACTTTAAATATTGCCAAAGAAATGAGTTTTAACGTACTAAATCACATGAGCGCGGTAGTCAATCGGCATGGCTATTTCTAGTAATGAGACGATCCCGGAATTTAGTCCTTAATAAGTCGATTGTGGAACGCTCTGCCACAATAAGGCGAGTGGCACTTTGCTGTTAAAAACACATCTTTAACATTAGTTTACATGGACTCGCGCACAGACCGATATTCTCTTTACTTTTGCCATTTCGCTATTTCACTGGCAGGGTAACATTTTGGACTTCCGATTAATATCAATTAGTCGAATTGATTTCTTTCACTAAACGCTCTATTGTTTGAGCATTGAAACATTTATAACTGCCGAAAATTTAATAAACAAGGTCGTAACTAAACTTGAATTTTTATAAAAAATTTGGAAGATTGTAAAACAGTCCAATGTCGCTGTGACTAATTTATTTTTTCCGTAAATTTTCTTAAGACAACATGAAATGTTACAAGAACCTCATCTCCGATAATGAAATGTTTTCCAACACATACAAAATGAAATTGGTCGATGATGTAATTTACGAAACTTACGTAAGTTTCGTCAGTCGGTCTCAGGATGATATTCGTATTATGTTAAAGGTTTCAACCCATCTGCTGCAAAAACTGACTAAGGTACCGACATCAATTCAAGCGAGTACTTTCACTTTGGCGATAAAAAATTCTACACACTCTTCCTAAAGGACTATATGAAGAAACTGATTGCCAAACTGGAGGAGAGTAAACCCGACCAAGTGGAAGTCGTTAAGACCAACATGAATAAAGTAATGAAGTATATTCTGGGACTTACAGTTGTTCACCGGCGAATGAATACACTACGATGGCATGATAGCTATGTGTGAGTATCGCGATATCGACAGGAATAAGAGTGTTCCGGTCTTTATGTCCTACAAACAAGGCCTCGAAAAGGAGAATTTATAAACCAGGCCAGCGGTCAACCAACTTATCGACAACAAAACTCAAAATGAATTATTACAATTTCTTTTATATAATTTTTTATTTATTTATCTTCCTTATTCCTACAGCTTTAAACCGCATACTTTAAGTAATTCAATTTTATATTCTTCATGATGTTGTAGTAAAAAAGCGATGAAAAAAGAAAAGAAATTTAAGACTGTAAGTTGTTTATGGCAAAATGTAAAAAATTTCTCCCTCTATTGTAACTATACAATCGATATCTATACAAAGAAATAAGAAAACAATGCCTAATATGCAAGCAGAATTAAAAAAAAAAAAAGGCTTTGCTTTTCCATGATGGAATGGTAGACAAACTGGGACACAAAAGTGACATCTGTCAAATGATTGTAGACATGAGTTCAGAATGTCTTTTTTCGATCTAAGGCAATCTCAGCATACTTTATTTTATTTTTTATTATTTATTTATTTATTTATTTATTTATTTCATTAAGAAGATAGATAGATATCTTTTAAGATATTGAAGCTTGAATTTGCTAGTTATATTTTTAAAACAAAACAAATTTAAGGGGAAGTGTTAAATCACGACTGCGCTGTCAACTCTGCAGGTAGACGACTCACTTGGGGAGTTGATTAGTCTTATGCTAAATAGCAGGATAATCAGCTTCAAATTGGGTGAAACTTCTGCTAAAACCGAAGCCCTAAGTTTAACCCTTAACCCTTCTGTTTCACTTGACAAACCTTGACATGTCCAGCAGGCAAGTACAAGTAACTGCGACTATTCGCAGTTAAGGCTATTCGCCTTAAAGCGAATACACAGTCGACAATTAATTTATTTGGCCACGCTAATATTCTTAATATATTAGGAATCCTTACAGATAACATCGATTACACCATACCTAAACTTAAGTTTGACAAAGACTTTTATGTAAGTTTCCCCTCTAGATCCTTCTGGGACTAAGATGCTTCCATCTATCCATTTCTACACAGCTGGATCTAAAACCGATGGCGGTTCTCAGATAATCCAAATCTAAGCCTCTCCATCCGTCTTCCCAATCACTGGAGCGTGTTCCAGGCGGAAGCTCTGTCCTGACTGAAAAAAAATATCCTGCAAAGGATATCCGCATCTTTTCGGAAAGTCAGATCTCTTTCAAGCCCCTGGACTCAGTCTCATTAAATTGTAAAACCACTTTTGAATGCCGATCACCCCTTAAGGAGATGGCAGATCAGTTCAACCTTCACCTTTGTTGGGTGCCGGACAACAAAGACTTTCCAGGGAATTTTAGGCCCGACGAACTCGCCAAAATTGGAACCACTCTACCTATTCTACTGGTAAAGTGTAGAATAGGTATACAAACCGGTACGTACAAATCAATATTAAAGCTGGATCCTAATTAAAGAACAAACTTTAGGTAGATTATCGGACCAACACGTGTATCGACTAAACAGATCTGGCCAAAGGTGGATCTGAATCGTATCGCTCTAAGAGTCTGAAGAGTCTAAACAAGAAACATCTCAGCGTCCTCCACTTCACTTAGGAGCTTTCCTCTACAATGACTTAAAAGATCTAAAAAATATAGACTCCTGGTTGCAGGAATAAGATGATCACAGATCCACGTGGCAGCACAATGGGCCGATAGGCCTATATGGGTTAGTCTTTTCCAACCGCCCCGCTTACCTACCTACCTACCTAAATAGACCTTAACCTAATAGTTTTGCTTCTGATGAGGACATTTTTACTGCTTGTACATCAACCGGAATCATTGATGTACTAGTGACGAGGGGTACGTAGATTACGTGGGTTAGTGTTGAGGAAGGGACGCGCATTCAACATCATCTGAAAGGAGTCGATGAATGAAGAGAAAGTTGGCTGTATTTCTGCGTTCCTCAATTCTGTTTAAATTAATATGGTTGAGACGGTTTTGAATGCGGACCAGAGTAAAATGATCGTTCCAGGGCATACCTCCAAATCGAAAAAAAGGCGCTGGACGCTTTCGATTCTCGGGATATGAACACGATGGTATGGAGACCACACTTGACTGGCATACTCTAGATGGGGGCCAGCCAAAATAGTATAGGGTGACCTGGTCACGTATGGATTAGTGAATTCTTTGGACTGCCGTTTTACAAAATCTAGTGCAGAGTTGGCTTTAAGGATTATCTCATCCATATGTAAACGGAAGTTGATTTGCCTATAGCACAAAATGCCGAGGTTGAGTCATGGGCTGACGAAATAGTTTTGAAAAATTTTGTATCATCTTCGTAAAGGGAGACAGACGAGTGTTTTATAATCCTATCTAGATCATTTATGGTTAACATAAAACGAATAGGACCGAGATGGCTGTCTTGTGGAACTCCAGATGTGGCCAAAAATGGAGCCGAGTGGGCTGGCCTATAACGAACACTGTAAAAACGCTTTTCGAGGTAAGAGAATATCCATTTTAACAGAATGGGTTCAAAGCCGAGGGCAGACTTCGTTGCAATTCTCTAGGGCAGAGAGGGCGAAGGATACGAATTCAACGAGATTTGTGGTGGTTGCCTTACCCTTTTGGTAGCCATGTTGTCTAGGAGAAATAAGTGATTTGCATTGGAAACCTAGAGTTTCATACAAAATACTTTCGAAGATATATGGGAGAGTTTAGGAATGGGACGATAGTTGGTTATTTCATTCTTTGATCCTTTTTGTGGATCAGGGTTATGAAGGAGGTTCTCCATCCCTGGAAAAAGAGATAGACGAAAGGGATTAAAAAGGGCAAAGAAAAAAGAGGGGAAATATTTTTTAAGAAATATTGCAGGGAGGCCATCTGAGCCGGGTGTGAATTCATCGTTAAGTTGGTGTAACTTATATTCTTTATACGATGATTCCAACGTGTGATAGAGAAGTGGGCCATTGGAGAAGTTCAGTATCTATTTAAAATAGGATGGATCTGGTACAAAGGAATCGTTAGTGAAGGATTGTTTAAAAAAAAAAAAAGCAAATAGGTTGGCAGTGGTAAATGAATCAAATGATGACTTGTTGTTGAAAGAGAGAGAAGGAGAAAAATCATCAGAGTTTCTGTTGTAGTAAGCAAATTGGAAAAAGGACTTAGGGTCGTTTATAAATTGACTTGTTCATTGTTAAAGTAGTAGTAGTAGTAAAGGGAATCATTAAGTTCAGTGCAATGAAGGTAAGTACCAAGGTTGTTGGAATGGAAAGGATCTGGTAAGAAGGAAAACGCAACAAACGAAGCTTGCGATTATAACAGGGAGGACTAGTAGATGATATTTTAAGGCGGAAAAACGGAACGTAAAGGGAAAATAAATAAAATGTTTCTCTATAAAAAAATACATAGATAGGGCATCATTTATACCATAGTTGGGTTTTGAAAGTTAAAGCTGAGATAGTTACTGATTTTGTGAAAGCTTGCTTTATGAAAATCGTAGAATAAGAGAGTTGGGGGGGGGGGGGGGGTGGACTGGGTAGAAGAGCTATGAGAAAACGAGTGAAGAAGGGGAGGCTGGTAGTTATGAATCGTTGAGAGAAAAAGAGGACAACGTGAGACTGAGGAATTTATTGAATCTATTGTGAATCTGTAGTTGGATATACTGCTGATTTGGCGTAGACTCGAGCCTGTTAAACGATCTAAGAAGAGACATTCCTTAGTTGAGCTGGCATGATTATCTGATGGCTGAGGACAATTAAAGTCGTCGAAAATAATATTGTAATATCGTCAAAAGGGACAGACAGGTCAATTAAAAGGTCGATCGTATCGATAGCAACTTGGTAGGATTCGATAGGTTGAGTCGGTAGGATGTAGGGGTTTTTATTTTTTTGCGACAAAGTTGACTTTAGAGGATGAATAAAAGTTAATGGGAGAAGAGTTAAGGCTGTTGTGGATATCCAGTTGGATGGCTTAAGTGCTGCCAAGGGAGGCAGGTTATGGACGAAAAAATTTATCATGATCGGCTCGACTCCGCTGTAAGTGTGAGACTCGTTTAAATTGAACGTAGTAGCCGATTGTAGCAAGGTCGCCCGACACTTTCTGACTGGACATGCTTAAAATTTCGTGGTACCTGACATAAAGGTTCCTGAAACTGATAGGGTTGGTAGAGAAGTCTTCCTGCTAGTTCAATAAATCTATCACAGTAATATAATAAGGTCCACAAAGACACAATATTTTTCGTAAAATTATATTTATTTTCCTCTATTATTTCCTATTCTAAGGACTAAGGGACACCAAACAAAACAAAGAACGACGTTGTATTTCAATAGTCTATTGTATACCCTTGAAAATAACATACTAAATAAAAGTGGACCTTGGGATCATTGAAGGACCCATAAAGTCGTCCAACCCAATCCAAATTTATACGAGAAGAAGTAGCGATATTTACATAAATCCTTGTTTTGATAAGGATTGCAAAAGAGCAAGACAAAAATCGTTTACATGGCTAAGGATATTTAGAAACTCGAATTAAGAAGTTTTTAAACTTTTATATGTCGACGAAAAACTACAAGGAACTTTGCAGGAGAAAGAAAACAGCCTACTGTGAGTCGGAAGCATTAAAATTACAACGTTGTAATAACGCGACCGAGTTCTGGAAGTTAGATAAAACGCTTAGCAGTAAGCAATTAAGTATCAATAACCTACTGTTACTTAAGGTACTCGAACTGCACTTTAAAAAGTTACTAAACCCAGATACAAGTAGGAGCCTACTTCATTATGCTGCTCCTGGTCGAAAAAATTATGTATTGGTAGAGTCTTACAAAAACGGAACAGAAGAGCTTATTTTTTCCATAAGTTCTTCTGTTCCTATGCAGTATTCTTAATAATGTAGTGGAGTTTTGCATAATAAACCAGCAGTATTATTTTTCCAATACATTAGGGGAGAAGTAGGACAGACCCTGCTAAATATCGAGGAATTTCCTTTTTAAATGCCTCGTATGAAATCCTCACGGCTATGGTACAAAAAAGGTTGATAGCTTGGATTACGGATAACAAGGTTTTCAAGGAATTCCAGGCGGGATTCAGACCTGGGTATCAGTGACTATATATTCGTGTTAAACTGTATTACAGAGGCATTCTTAGCGATTTTAAGGCGGCGTTTGATACAGTGGACAGAAACTCAATGTTCTTTATACTCTACAATATGGAAATCGACTCTCAAATTTGGAAGGCTCCACATAATTTGTACCAGGATACGCAAGTTGCTGTGTGGAATGGTGAGGCACTATGGGATTGGTTCCAGACTAAATCTGGAGTCAGGCAAGTTTGTTCATTGTGCCCGATATTATTCGCACTCTTTATTGAGTGTATTGTTTAAGTTCTACCAGGAGGTGTGGAATATGCCGGTATAGTAGTCAGAGCACTTCTCTTTGCTGATGATATTGTAGTCCTAGCACATTCCCCTGAAACACATCGTTTGGATGAATATTGCTGCTTATGGACTCTCGTAGTCAACCTAGAGAAATCAAAACTGATGATTTTTAAAAACGGTGGAGGAAGAAACTGAGATGGACTTTTAATAGGGATCAAATCAAAATTGTTAAGAAGTACAAATACCTTCTTGTAATATTAACCAAATATATGAGTATGGAGAAACACCTAAAAGAGAAACTTACGACGGCTAAAACTGCAAAGAATACGACATGGAGTTAATGTTTTACAAATGTAAATACAGCTCATAGTAGTAAACATAAAGTTTTGAAATCAGTTGCAGAGTCCATTCTTTTTTTTTGCAGCGCAAGTGTGGGATAATAAGAGGTATGAAACCTTCGAAAAACTCTAGAGATATCACGTCAAGCGAATTTTCCACCTGCCGCCAAATACAGCGAACTATTTGCTGGAAATCGAGACGGGACTATCCCCCATGTTTTTTGAAACATTTAAGCTGCAACTTTATTGTAATGGTCCTGGCCATGGAAAACCATCGTCTATCTAAGATAGTTGCATTCAGGGCCATTAAAAACAGAGCTAGTTGGTTTGACGAGGTAGATTTAGCCCAAAGTTGTGGGATGGACCTGAATCTCAATCCGGATGCTCTTCAAAATTGGAAGCCGGTACTGACAGAGCTCTCGCCAATTTAAAGATGATTGTTGTAGAGAAGAGGAGACATCAACCCAAGGGAAGATTATATAGTCGTCTAAGCTATAACACATAATACATGGGCAAGGTCCGTGACGTTTCTAAGAGAGGGCACCACTTCAAATAAATCCATACCATTTTCAGTTAGTACCAACCTTCAAAAAATATTATACATGTATAAATTTGACAGCTGTCGGACGATTATTTCTCGAGATATAGCGTTGTGAGTGAAGCAACTTTTGTTATTCTGAAAAGAATTGGATTCAAAGCAATTTCGTGTGTTGATTTATCATTGCTTTTTGATGGCAAAGAAATGGCTTGATAAGTGCTACCCGGACTCTGCACCAGCCGAACGAACCATTCACAAGCACCGAAGATGATGCACGTAGTGAACGTCCAAAAGAGGCTGTTTCAGATGAAAACATCAAAAAAGTCCACAAAATGACTACGAATGACCGTAAAGTGAAGTTGATCGAGAAAGCTGAGGCTCTGAAGATATCAAAAGAGAGTGTTGGATATATTATTCACAAATATTTGGACATGCGAAAACTCTGTTGAAAGTGGTTGCCGCGTTTGCTCACAGTCGACCAAAAACAACAACGTGTTGATGATTCAGAGGAGTGTTTAAAGCTGTTCAACCGCAATAAATCCGAATTTTTGCGTCGGTATGTGACAATGGAAGAAACTTGGTTCCATCACTTCACGCCGGAGTCAAGTCGGCAGTCAGCTGAGTGACGAGCAGACGACGAACCTCGTCCAAAACGACCAAAAACTCAACAGTCGGCTGGCAAGGTTATGGCATCCGTATTTCGGGATACACATGGAATAATTTTCATCGACTATCTCCAAAAGGGGCAGACTATCAACAGCGACTATTACATTGCATTTTTGGAGCGTTTGAAGGACGAAATCGAAGAAAAACGGCCGCATTTGAAGAAAAAGAAAGTGTCACACCGTGGCACAAGTCGATGAAAACAATGGCAAAATTGAATGAATTCGGCTAAGAATTGCTTCCCCACCCACCGTATTCTCCAGATTATACCCCCAGCGACTATTTCCTGTTCGCAGACCTCAAAAGAATGCTCGCCGGAAAGAGTTTTAAGACCGATGAAGAAGTAATCGCCGAAACAGAGGCCAGTTGAATTTTGTGTTTTACTATAAAACAGCACTGACTTTTCAGCCCATGTGTTATAGAGAATACGTTCTAGTTTAATACTTTTTTTTTGGTTTTTGATTTCAGCCGCATTCACTACAGCAGTGGAGGACTTTTGTTTTTTGTGACTGGGAAGGTAGCGAATAACTCGCTGAAAATTTAATTTTTTCCTTTAGAAATCCAAGTGTATATTTAATATTCATGTATAAATATATCCTCCCAATTATAAAATATTTAAAGCAGTATTTTTTTTTTTTTTTTTTTTTTTTTAATTCCCGAATTTTAGCTTTTTTTTGGCGGTAGCCTTTAAGATCATAGAAATTATATACTCGTGTTTAAGAAAGAAGAAAAAAAAGTAAGAATAAAGAATAAAAAATGATAAATAAAGAAAAACAAAACGTAGTGTACCAAGGTAGTGAGGGTTGTTCATTTAAAATATTTTAAGTTCCAAACGAAACCACCTGGTCCCACCAGTATCCCACCGGTGTCTCGCACATGCTGCTGTAAAGAATTCCATTAGCGGATGGACTGAATGAAAAGTTGTCGCTTAGATACAAGGTACGAACAACGGGGATGAATTTTGTGATGTGATCTGTTTAAGGAGCTGAAACACAACTTGTTAAGGATATATATGTGGTAACTAATTTGATTGATTTTAATCACACTTGAGAGCAAAATGAAATTTCTGTAACGGAAAAGATGAGCAAGTTACATGTTATAGAGGGATTTTGAGTACATAGAGATCCTGTCGAACCCTTTACAGGCTTAAAACATAGCCCGCAGTATTGTTAAATGCAACGTTTACCTTTCATCTGTTTGTAGTGTCACATTTATAGAGAAGTTTACGTCCATAGCTGACGTAATATTCCTTTGCCAACGGTTAGATTTCTTACAATGTCTATACAGGGTGAGTTTTTTAACTTGAGACATCCAAATTACTCGAAAAATACGCGATATCGCGAAAAATGTTTCAGACAAAAGTCACAAACAACGACGTGGACTTAGCAGTATTTTGTTTCCTTCGGGGTGATTAATTAGAGTGGGTCCCCTTGCCTCCCTTCCCATTTCGACGTTTATTTCCCGAGACTATTTCAACAAATGCTCGAAAATGTTACCATTCACTTCAATACACTTGTCTATCCGCGCTCTAAATGAACCAACAGAACTGAGAAGTATTTCTGGCGTAATCTTCCGACAAGCTTCAGTTATTCGTCTCTTCATGTCATCACTTCTTGTTGGCTTTTTTCTGTAAACCTCACTTTTTAAGTAGCCCCACAAGAAGAAATCAAGTGACGTAAGATCAGGTGATCCAGCAGGCCATTGCCTCGGACCCCCTCGTCCGATCCATCGTTGATGGTAAACATTATTTAATACACCCCGGGATACTGGGCTGGACAACTATCATGATGAAACCACATCGTTTGTCGCAACTCCAATGGCAGTTCTTCTAGTAATACTGGAAGATGGTCCCGCAAGAAGTTTGCATACTTTTCCCCATTCAAGTTGTCTTGAACCTTGACCTATTAATTTATCCCCAATAATTCCCGCCCAAACATTAACATTCCAAGGGTGCTGGCGTTCAACTTGTCGCAATCAAAAAGGGTTTTCAGTAGCCCAGTAATGCATATTATGTCGATTGACCGTACCGTGAAAGTCGACTCATCAGAGAATAACACCTTGGCGAAGAAAAGGGGCTCTTGTTCAATTTGCTGAAGTGACCATTGACAAAAGGAAACCCTGTTTCGAAAATCCTCGCTAGAAAATTCTTGATGCATTGAAACATGATAAGGATGCCGATACCGATGTAATATCTTACAGACAGTTGTTTGAGAAATTCCTGATTCACGACTTATATTTCATTTTCCTCAACAGCCACCCTATCTGACCGATTCCTTTTCTTTGGTTGCACACTTCCTTCACCAGTGAATTGTTGGATGACCTGATAAAAGGAAGCGCGCGATCGTATCTGGTCTGAGAAACGTTGAGCGTAAAGACCAACAGAACCATCGAAGTTCCTTCCACTTTCTCTTCATAAATCAATATCATTTCAATTTTCTCTTGAATTGAAATAGCCTGCATTATTAATCTGGAAGACGTTACTAATAATAATCAGTTCCTCAAAACAAATATCGAACTTCTAAATGAAGTACAGTCCGTTCAAGTAAAAGAAAAGGGCAGAGTGCACATCATACACTCTCAGATAAGTTTAGGACAATTTGAAATTTCTTTGACTTTTAACTTCACTCGAGGCAATAATGACTTCCTCAAAACAAATCTAGACCTTCTAACATCCTAATAACGTTGGAAACCGATTAATGATTTAGGCGTACCAGTGCAGTAATATTTAGCACTAAATGAATAAGACCTTTGAGACAGAGTCGTGTGCCCCATTGAGGAATACGACTGAGCAATGAAAATCAGGAATTATCACTTGAAAAATCAAAAGTGACATTCGTTTGACCTTGAAAATGGGTCTCAAAGTCAGACTCATGGTCACCATCTTATGTCTCCTTCAGAGCCTTGTGAATTTTGTCTGAAACATTTTTCGCGATATTTCGTACTTTTCGAGTAATTTTGATGTCTTAAGTTTTATAACGCCCTCTGACGGGAAAAGAACGCATTTTTGAAAAAAGTGTTTCATGTAAAAGAATTGTAGTTTTTCACGCAGATGACGAAAATAGGGGTTCCCATTAAAAAATCAAAAGTGACCTTCGTTTGACCTTGAAAATGGGGCTCAATGTCAAACTCGTGGTCACCATCTTATGTTCCCTTCAGAACCTTGTGACTTTTGTCTGAAAAATTTTTCGCGATATCGCGTATTTTTCGATTAATTTGGATGTCTCAAGTTAAAAAACTGAGCCGTTTAACAATGTCTGAAAAATATGGAAGCCCCACCGACTTCTTGTTGATATCGATGCATTTCGTCTTAGAAAGGTTTAGGAGGAGCCCATTCTTCTTAGACCATGTGGATATTCTCTTAAGGTCTATATTAATAGCGTTTGAGTTGGACATTGTCGGCAAACATGTGAATAGAAGATGTTACAATTGAAGGCATTTCGTTCACGTACATGGAAAACAGAAGCGGCCCTAAAATAGAACCTTGTGGAATATCTCTACTTTGTGAAAGAAGTGGGTCACACAAGGGCCAACCGAAACACTTTGTTTCCTGTATTTAAGATATGACGAAATAAGAGTCACAGCCGAATTTGAGAATCCATACTGAGTTGATAGTTTATTGCAGAGATTCGTGTGATATACAGTATCAAAGGCGTTAATAACATCATCGACTTTAACGGCTGCTGTAATACAACTATGATGCTCTCTGAAACCATATTGTATATGCGAGAGTAGATTATTCGGGGATTAATTCCGTCGAAAAAAAACATCATTAGACTTGACAGATAAAGGAGACCCAAGAACTTCGGTATTATGAACAGAAGTAAGTTCGAAGGATCTATCAATCGCATTGTGATCATGGGTAACAGACATTGGTAGGTGAACCACAATCAAGGTAGGTAAAGGACGATATATGAAACGTTTGTTTAGTTTATTTATGTCTACGCTTTATTAGAACTTAATTTGTATATTTTTTTATCAATTCCAATTTCTCTGAGGTTTTTCCGAAGCAAGGATTCTTTCATCGTCGGATTTATTCTGGTTTGATAAAAAAAGAAAATCTAACAGCTTTTATGTTACCAACGACTAGATTCCTCAGCCTCAGCCTCAGGAAATGAGCAACGGTTACGTTGGTGGATTATACTGACCATGTTGAATATGTTTTACTTTAAATAGAGCATAGTTATTACATAGGGGTGACTGAGAAAATCAATTTGGTCACACATAGATGATCTAAAATACACGCAATTCCAATCAGTTTTTAGGGCATATGCCTCTAGCTGAAGTAGTCTATATTATGGAAGCACCTATATTCATAGCTTGTGTTCGAACATGTATATTATTAGAGAGTTTAAAAGCTAAAAAACGAATTTCATAATTGGGGAAAACGGGAGCAAACAACTGGTCATGAAAAAGAGCATCGTTGGGGTCGCTAATAAGAAAGACATCTACAAGGTGACAAAATTAATCATCCAATTTTGTTTTTGAATTACTTTTTTCCTAAATAAAAACAAAATGATTTTGAGTGATGGAAATCTTTATTTGGACTTTTACAATTGTTTCTGTGAAGTGGAAGATTTTCGGTGATAACTGTTCGCATTCCTGTCGAATATTCTCCTTGAGGGCTGCGATTGTCTGAGGCTTGTTGGCATAAATCCACGACTTCAAGTAGCTCCAAAGAAAGAAGTCTGGGATAGTTAAATCGGGCGATCTTGCAAGCCATGCCAAAACACCAAAATGACGATTGTGGCTCGTGCTGTGTGTGCAGTTGCACTGTCTTGTTGAAACCACACGTTCACCAAGCCCCGCTCATCTAATTCCGGCAGTAAGAAGTCATTTATCAAAGCCCTGTAGCGTTTGCCAGTAACAGTGACCGTATTGCTGATGACGTCCTCAAAACAAAAAAATACGTCTCAGTCACTATTTCCGCGTAAACGCCGGACCGCACAGTGAATTGATGTAATGCCTCTTTGTGCATCACACTCGGATTTTCAGTGCCCCAGAAAAGACGGTTTTTTTTTATTGACGTAACCGCTTAATTTTCCACACAAAATCTTCCTCTTTGTTGTTAAGATTGAGGATAGCTTTACAGTAATTCACACGCGACTGACTGTCAGGAGGCATTAACTGATGTACTGTTTGCACTTTGTACGGGAACATGTGTTAGTCTTTCACTAAAATTCGCTGTAGGGTGACGCTGGTGATGCCCACATGCGTGGCTTGTCGTCTGGTTGATGTTTATTCGTTCTCAGCGACATCGGCAGCCACAGCTGCGATATTCCCGGCCAAACGACCACTTCGGTAGCGGTCACGCCCTGCATGATCTCCTGCGGTTTCACTCTGTTCGAGTCGAGTAGCTAAGCGCCGGAATGTTTGCCCAGTTGTTGTGACACGATTAGCAAATCGACGTCGAAATTCACGCGGCGCTAACATCACCGACCGATTATTGGTCATAACCGACACAGTTATTCCAGCGCTCCATTGCTGTCTATTTGTATACTACAGCTCTCTAGTTCACAAATGTCAAACATGATTAACGTACAACACCATTTGTAAAAATTTTACCATCTTACGATAGGGTGATTAATTTTGCGCCACCTTGTATAGGGTTTTCCAATAGGGATTTGACAACTTTGAATTTAATTTGTGAACGAACTCTTTTACTAATCATCAAACTGTCAATTTTAAACTTGGTAAAGTACACTAACGAGAAATGTCTGCAGACGTTTTCCGATTGGGTTATGGAGAAGATGCACCAAGATGATTAATTTCATCGCAAAATCATCTTCAGTGACGAAGCTCATTTTTGGCTCAATGGGTTCGCCAATAAGCAGAATATGCGTTACTGGTTGGATGAAAACCCACATGTGCTTCATGAATCACCACTTCATCCACAAAAAACAACTGTTTGGTGTGGTTTGCATGCCGGCGGCGTTATTGGGCCATATTTTTTCGTCGACGATAACGATCGTCACGTTACTGTAAATGGTCAGCGTTATCGCGCCATGTTCACCGATTATTTTTGACCCGAATTGGAAGTAATGGACTTGAACAACATGTGGTTTCAACAGGATGGTGCCACAAGCCACACAGCGCACGCTACAATCGATTTATTGAAGAGTTAGTATGGTGAGCGTGTTATCTCAAGACATGGGCCAGTCGATTGGCCGCCTCGTTCGTGCGATTTAACGCCGCTTGACTATTTTCTGTAGGGCTACGTTAAGTCATTGGTTTATGCTAATACGCTGACGACGTTGGAAGAGCTCAGGGCCAACATTGAACGCGAAATAGCGGCCGTTTCGGCCGAAATGTGTGGTTGAGTCGTTAAAAATTGGGTCCAACGAATCGACCGCTTCAAACGTGCCCGCGGTGGCCATATGAACGAAGTCGAGTTCCATTCATAAATGTTTTGATTGTACTTCAAGCCAATAATAAAGTTTTTAGAAATATCTCAAATGGTTTGCCTTTTATTTAAAAAAAAAAAATTGTCAAGTCATTATAAGAAAACCCTATATAAGAGTACTCGCCTCATCGGTAAAATGTGTAGCGTTTGTGGTATTTGTTAAGAAATCTTTTTGGTTTAAATGGATCTGTTCATTTCAAAACCCACTTAATGTAAAATTTTCGAAGTTGTTAATTCCACTCTTTGTTAGAACCCGTGGATCCGTTGGTCCAGCCAATCATTTATTAAAATAAACATTCACTCAACGCATTCATCAGCGCATTCCAAAAGGCTAAGAGGAAAGATAAGTATCAGATATTCATTTTATTTAATTTAGATATAACATCCATAAAATAAAACTTTGACCACAGTTCAAAGTGTTCATCCACTGTTTTCTAAATAGTTCTTAACCGGAATAGCAACGTGGGGCCGAGCGTTGTTATGATGGAAAATTATTGCCTCGTGTCTGGTCACATATTCCGGGCGTTTTTCGGCTACTGCTCCCTTCAAATGGATTAATTGTGTTCGGTAGCATTGTCCATTGATGGTTTTACCCAGTTTTAGCAGCTCATAATACAGCAAACCCATCTGATCCCACCAAATACAGAGCATTATCTTCGCGCCATGGATATTCGGCTTTGCCGTTGATTTGGCTGGTTGGCCGAGTTTCACATATAATTTTTTGCGCTTGGGGTTGTCGTAATGGATCCATTTTTCATCACCAGTAATAATCCGGTACAAGAATGACTTCCTTTTATGGCGTTCCAGCAGCATTTCGGACATGCAAAACAGCCTTTCGACGTCTCTCGGCTTGAGTTCATGTGGAACCCAATTTCCTTGCTTTTGAATATATCCAGCTGCTTTTAAACATTTTGAAATGGCTGCGAACTCTTCTTCTGTTCTTGCATTACAATCTTCATAGAGTAATGCTTCCAGTTGTTTATCTTAAAACTTTTTTGGCTGCCTAGGGCGTTCATCGTCTTCCAAGCCAAAATCACCACGTTCGCTCAGCTAGCGCATGTTCACCATAAGTTTCCACTAAAATACGAAGACTTTCGGCAGGCGTTTTCTTTATATTAAAGTAATGGAGAAGAACTCCCCGCTAAAACACTTTTTCAGGCACAAAGTTCTACATATTTGAGTGAAAAAAAATTATTGTTGTTTACGCTTCAAATGAATGACATATACTGAAATAAAAATGAAACAAATTCAAGAATCATGTAGAAATCTTGAATTTTTTCTTTGAATACTACAAACTCGTACATTTATATGTATGTAACATATATTTTACAGATCTTCCGCTTAAGATCACTCGTTTTGCTATATAAAAGTTCGGTTATACTATATGTATCACGCGTTTGATATCAAAACGGCATAATCAGTCTGTGATATCAGTACATTTTCGAACATTAACCTAAACCATCGTTTTTTTATAAATCTAAATCGATCAATCGATTAAATATGAATAAAATAATTGCTAAACGTGGTCGTGCTAAGGGTTGTTTCACTCTTTTGGCAACATTTGCAAACTCAATAGATGAATCTGTTTCTTTAACTTTCGAATTTCGTCTCATAAAACTTGATGAAGGCAGGAATGAATTTGTTTCGCTGCAGAATACGCTTTTAGAATATTTTCATGGATAATCCTTGCGCGAAAGATAGTGCACAGCTGCATGCAATGTGTTTGTCAACGTAAAAATACATCGAGGCAACTTATGGGAAACCTGCCTATTCAACGGGATCTTATACTCGCGGCCCTTTAGCAAGGTCGCGTGCGATTATGCCGAACCTATTATGATACGCGTTAACAGAGGAAGAAATCCCAGATATAAGAAGACGTATACTCGTATATCTCTTTTCTTGTGCTTCGTGACGAAGGCTATACACTTGAAGCTCGTAAATGCATTTCTGCTCGACCTTGATAGGTTTGCTTGTTTCGCGTCGCGGAAAAGCTCAAGAAATTTAGAGCGACAACGGGTCCAATTTTCATAGAGCAAAACGAATTCTTGATGAACTCTACAATACTCCTCGAGCCAGCAGCACAATAGCATTGTCTTCGTCCACCTATCCAAGGATAACATCCGTTGGAATTACATACCTCCTTCCTCACCAAATTTCGGTGGTCTGTGAGAGTCTGGGAGCGAGTAGTAGAAGACACCAAGCCTACATACGAGGATATGTATACCCTATTTACAAGAACTGAAGCTCACATCCTATGTGGGCAATATGTGATGCTGATTCTATCGCACTCTCACCCTCACATTTTTTAATAGGTGATTGCTTTACGGCCACACCTACACCAGATTTCTCTTAATAAACTGTATCTATCCAAACTAAGTGGTCTCTTTTACAGGCTATGGTTCAAGGCTTCTGGAAACGTTGGCATAAGGAATTTCTTTCTTTCTTACAACAACGACCAAAATGGCAGAATACACATCCCAATATGAAGATCAACGATGTTTTACTTTTAAATGTTTGTACTTAAAATCCACCAGCCCAATGGATTTTGGGGCAACAATTTACGCCCCTTCACAAACAGTATGAACTGGAAATAAATTAAAGGATCTCATATCGTCAGTAATATTCCTTTGAATCAAAAGATTACTGATGAAATCAATACCGACGATGATCTGTGGATAAAATATCGACACAGACTCAAGAAGATTGACAGAAGTATCGATATGCTTGTTAGCTCTATAAGTATATCGAATAAGAAAAAACCTATTAGAGAGACCAATTGTATAAAGACATAATCAATTTCATACTCGATACTCGACTGGAACTTAGGAGTAGTTCTTAGTCCAGTTCGTACGTAAATCACAGCATCACCTTCTACCTGTCCTACACGATCTCCTCCGCAAATTCTATAGTCGTCTACTTTATAAATATCATAACCAACCAGGATTGTTGAACCAGGATTCACTGACGCAAATAACATCAATCTTTGAACCTACAAACAAATCTAAACTCGCATACTGGTAAGTATTGTACATAGTAAGGACTTTTACTTTTCTTGTAAGGTTCCAAAACCACCTTCGTATCACACTCTCCTTTCTTGTGAGGCTACAAGGTGAAATTACTAGGCACTCTGTTCTCTTTCCTTCACACAATTATGTCATCTTCTCCGATTCCAAAAGGTCTCCGCAAAGTTTGCTGTTGCTTACAGAGTTGTTTAAATGGTTTGCGTTGGTATCGTTTCTTATACCATCATCGTATGCGCCCCATCTGTGTTTCCTTACTCAAAATATATATTATCATTCCCTGTAGAAAATAGTGACCCAAAACTACATTACTTTTGACTGTCCGTTTCCCATCAATCCTAGTAAATCTCTACTATTGAATGCCAGAAATTTTGAGGAAATTACACATTCTTCCATTAATCCAAAAGCCTGCTTGAAAAAGACTGAAAAGAAAAATTGTAATTGTTTGGGCAATTATTTTAAATGATTATAAGTGTTAACGTCCTTCAGCAAGGATCAATTATTCGAAATAAAAATCAATGCAAATTTATTTCAATTTCTTTTATCGTTTTGTTGTATGGTAAGTATCAGCATAGTTACTCTTTTCGTGAACAATATTTTCGTTGAAATATTTTATATTTACTTTTTCTGTACGTCGTATGGTGGAAATATTGTAATATGAGTGTACTTGCTATACGCTTAAGTGCATTCGTGATGAAGGACCTCATTCATTGGTTATGAGAATTGCACACATATGTGCACACTGTACATGCATATACGGAATCTGATACTCGCATGTATGAACGAATTGAGCTTATTTCCATTTTAAGGACTGGAAATGCACCCATCTCAGATACGAATGCACTTATAAAATTCAACATCATCAACCTTTACACAAATGACTGTCGTTGGGTAATTTTCATAAAAGGTTATCCAAATTACATTCAGGAATTTCCGATTGCCTTGTAAAGGGAAATCCGAAATTTTACTCTCAATTAAAGCTAATGGAATTCTGTTGAATTTTAAATCAAGCGGGGATAAACTACGCCATAAACAAAAAATTGTCCAAGCTTAATATTTGCTGAATCTGCCTTTGGCAGGAAACGTTTGTTAGTTTAAACAAAATAGAAAGACTTCAAATACGATTGTGCAAAATAAGAGGAATTGACATAGCCATATAGTGATCAGCTGTGGAAGTGATCAAATAATAAATAACTGTCTGCCTGATATGCGCTCATGCTCTCACGAAGGGAATGGATTGCTTTGCCAACGAATACTTCAACGAGCTTCAATGTCTTTTCGACGTATGTCGTAAGAACTACTTAAAGATTATTCAGTATAAAAAGATAATCTACCCGACACCAGCATTCAGGGAAATCGTCTTCACGATTGGGCGAAATGTCCTCATAGCTTACACATGCTTCTTATATCTCAACATACACAAAGGGAACTAGCCGTCACCTGATTAAAAACCTGTCAACCAGGTTAAGACAAGACACAGCTGTAGTATTATATTATCGCATTGTTGTCATTGTCAATATGCAAATGCAATATCGAGAAACATCTAGACCGGCATTTGATCGAAGTTCCCAAGACCTTTCAGGGATTCCTATTATCATCGGAGAGCATATGAGGTGTGTTCAAAAGGTAAAGTTACTTTATATTTTTATAAAAAAAAAATATTTATTTATTCATCAATACTTTCTTCAAAGTAATCGCCCTCAGATACCTATAATACAATTGTGCCAACGTTTTTTCCAATCCACGAAGCACTTCTCATGACCACTTTTTGGTATAGCCTTGAGCTCTTCCAGCGATGTCGTTTTTATTTCCGTTCTTCTTCAGTTTCGGGAACAGGAAAATGGTCACATGGGGCCAAATCCGGTGAATATGGTGTCTAAGGCATGATTGTTGTGTTGCTTTTGGCCAAAAAAATCTCTCAGAAGCAACAATGAATGAGCAGCTGCATTATGTGATGCAAAACCGTGAATTGTTTTTGCACAATTCCGGACGTTTTTTTTTCGTATTGCGTCGCATAACATCACTTTTCTGCGTACGTCCACGTTTGTAAGTACCGACCAGCTGTTTTGGCACTTGGTGAAACACAGGTAGATCCCCGCCCACACCTCTCAGATCATTCTGATATGAAGCTACGTGACTACAAACTAGTGCCACTATTGTCTCGCCATTTATGTGCGTAGTGATGTAGCTTACCAAGTTCCACCACAAAGTAGTCCCTGTTCCAATCCGGAATTCAATTTCATGTGGTTAAAATTCCATCTCCGTAAACAAATTATCCACTACTGCTTTATTTACAAAAGCCCTAAACTGGACATGCGCTTTGATGCGCTGTTTGACTCCATTCAAAGAATTGTATCCTTGCATCCCCTTACTGAAATCGTGATTATGGGCGATTGCAATACACACAATTCTGGTTGGCTTCGACATTCTGGACAAACAACACCCAAAGGACGGTGTGTTAAGATCTTCGCTGCGGAAAATAATTTAACCCAGCTTGTAAACGAACCCACACGAATTCCAGACGTTGATAGTCATACCGCCAACACCCTGGACTTGTTTTTAATTTCTCACCCTGACAAGTACTGCGTTGATGTGCTCTCCCCACTAGGTTCGTCGGTAAATTGTGCCATATCTACTTAATTCTCGTACACCTACCACAAAGTTAGAGAAAAGTTTCCTAAAAGAACCGTGTGGCAATACGAGAAAGCCAATTGGAGCGGACTTAATAACTTCTTTAGGAATTTTAATTGGTCCTTATGTTTCCTCGATAACGACGTAGATGCCGCTGCTGATATGATCACAGAAACTATTCTCTTTGGAATGAGATGCCTTATCCCCCATCGGTTGAAGAGTATCAAACCAGAAGAAAAGGCATGGTATGACTCGAGCTGTGAAGAGGCTGTCAGGGTTAGAGAATTGTTTTTTCTGTCCTACAGCACCAACCCGATAGAGGAAAACCGAAAAAAAAAAAGTTTAAGCGAGCCAGAAATGACTGCAACGTCTTTCTCAAGCGTGTGAAATTCCAGGCAAAAAATATTACAATGTCCAAAACACAGTAAAAATTTTTGGTTATCCATCAAAAACATTAGAAATTCCGCCTCATCCTCCATCCCAACGCTCATTTACAATGACATTCCAGCTGTCAGCTCTTTGGACAAGGCAAATCTGCTTGCTGCACAGTTTGCGGCTAGCTCAACACTCCTAAATTGTGCTTTATCCCCGCCTACACTTGAGGGCGTCGAATCTACAATGGGACGAATCCACTTTCACACTTGTGTAGTAGCAAGAGTACTCAAAGATCTTAACATGTATAAATCCGCTGGTCCAGATGGTATATCGCCCCTTCTTCTAAAGAGGTGTTCTTCCACGCTGACAAAACCACTGTGTAAGCTTTTTCATCAATCCTACTCTGTAGGACTCTTTCCGAGCAGATGGAAAACAGCATTTGTCCAGACCGTCCTTAAAAAAGGCGAATATTCTTCTCTCTCCTCCTACAGACCCATTGCACTTACGGCCCTTCTTTCCAAGGTCATGGAAACGCTGATAAACCGTCAGCTCATGAAATATCTCGAAACACGAAAACTTCTCAATGACCGGCAATATGGTTTTCGTAGCAACAGGTCCACTGGTGATTTGATGGCATGTCTCACCGAAAAGTGGAACCAAAGAATACATCAATCTGGCGAAAGCAAGATAGTTGCACTTGATATTTCTAAGGCATTTGACAAAGTTTGGCATCAGGGTGTTTTACCAAAAATGCGTGCTTTTGGGATAGATGTCTCCTTTTTTAACGGATGAGAAACTTCCTTTCGGAACGTTCAATTCAAGTTGTCTTGGACGGTTTCAAGTCTGATATTCACAAAATAAATGCTGGTGTGCCCCAGGGCTCCGTTCTGTCTCCGACACTCTTTTTTTGTCTGTTACTTCTAATGCTGATGACAGTTCTCTCTGCTGTTCATATTCGTTCCCGGGCTTATACCCCTGCTCTTCGGTATGTTAAGCTCATTAAATTCCGATGTTAACACCTTAAGCAATTGGGGAGCTATCAACCGAGTGGAATTTAATGCTTCCAAAGCTCAATGCTGTCTGCTGTCATTAAAGCGAAATTCAAGTACCCAGCCATTATCCATGAATGGCACTTGCATCGTCGAAACTGATAAACTTTCCATTCTCGGTATATGTATAAGTGACAACTTACGTTGGAATGACCACATATTCGATGTCACCAAAAATGCTGCGAAATGTCTAGGTTTCCTCAAGCGATTTAATAAATATTTTACCCCCTCTGATGTGGCCACAATATATAAGGCATTCATAGGCCCAAAATTGGAGTACAATGCCCACATCTGGTCAGGTGCTACTAAAACATCTCTGCACTTGCTAGATTTTTTTTTGTTGATAATCCCGCACGGGCACCAAGGGGATATTAATACTCTAATACTGGCTTTTCTCCAGGGTGCGGGTGGATGGTTTAGTAGTTTGAAACTCTGGTGAATTGGATTTCGATATTTTTCCAACTCCAACATAAGTGTTATGCCTTCATGTCAAAGTTGACGCCGACGGGATTTTCATATAACTACATACAAATTCTATGAGAGACTTTTTCAGAGAATTGCCTCGCAGAGGATTCGAACCCGCGACCCTCTGCTTGAGGAGTCTATGCATATATCACTACACCACGGCCACCGTATAGCCCGGACCTTGCACCCTCTTATTACCATTTGTTTCGGTGTTTGCAAGCTCTTTTGATGGTAAAAAATTGGCCGACCGAAGAGCAGCTGAAAATCACTTAGCCAAGTTTTTCGCTTATAAGCCACAGAAGTTCTACACCGATGGAATGATGAAGCTACCCGGAAAATGCCAAAAGGTCATAGATAATAATGGCCAATATGTACTTGATTAAAATTGATTTTAAATAAAGAAATTTTTTTTCCAAAAATGTATAAAAAAACCGCGGAGACTAAATAAACGACTAATCTGCTCAGGCAAAATAAATTTAAAAAAAAAAACGAACAAGACGAAAATAGTCAATGAAATAGAAATGAAAGAGAATGATAGTGAATTTAACAGGATCACATCTTGGCATAAATCAAATCTAGTAAAGTCCCAAAATAAGGAAAATTGTCACAAAAAAAAGTTATACTCCTAAAATAACTTTAGACCCTTGATAGCAAATTTACAACTTTTAGTTTCGTTAGCTCTGATAATCACATTGTTCTGCAAAACTTTAAACCACTTCACTATCCAACTATCACTAAATAAATTCAATTTTAATTGTTCAATGAATTTCCATATCAGTTGCAGAGTATCGCTAAAGCATTGCTCGCTACATCAACTCATGCTCAAATAATTTAATAAACCAAATCAAATAAATCAGATTGAAAAATTTACAATTTTGTTCGCCTCTAGCAAAAACAGTATTCGAAAGGGAATACATTTAACGCACACAGTGACGATCTCCAGTGCATCCATATAGGGTGGTAGATTTCACATAATATTATCTGGATACGTAACACCTCAGAAATGCAAGCCCGAGTGAATACATTATTCAAACTTTTTTGGGGAGGTCGACTATTTAACCATCGACCGGGGAGAAACTCCTCTGCCATTAAAGACAAATACTGGAACTGAGGTTCCATATACGAATAGTCAAAGTCGAGTGGGTCCTGGATTCTGGATGGTATGAATGGTATGGATATAGTGCAAATGGCTAACTGTGTTGACCGGAAGTATAACTGCTGGCGGCAATGGCGACTACTATCACATAGAAATACATAGTTCCGTTGCCAGCAGATTTAGTGCTGGTTTAGTGCCCCTGAAGCTGTAAACTATTTTGCGGACAGACTGACTAGTTAAATGCGGCAGATGGTTGTCACATGGGAGAAACATGTTTTACAGATAATTAATTCAGGCTCCAATTAACTGATTTTGGCACTGTAACTAAAATTACACACACCGATGCACACATATATATAAGTATGCAGTGCAGTCTGCCTTTTGGTCATGGAATTTATAACAAACATTGTCAGTGAATCTTAGCACTTCATAGTTTTCAATAGAACATGGTGTCAAAATTGGTTGAACAAATTTCTAAAGACGTAGCATATTCTATCTGCAAATGGAACATTTCATTATATTGTGGTTTTGGGACTACAGTGTCAAAATTGGGTGCATCTGGATAAGTGATTTACTGAAAGTGTAAATTGCTTTAGATTGCTCGTTGTCGTACAGAAGGATTGTCAATACAGTAGCAGATTGAACCCTTTAAATCGGCATTAAATAGTTCCAAGTCGTGGAAAAAGGAGGAGGGAAGTTACTAATAATAGCTCCCAGCAATATTTTGTATTATGCTGAAATAATTTTAACTGAACATTCGGAACAGCTTAAGGCCAGTTGAGTGAATTTCAGTGAATACACATGTTTCAGTCAAAGCAAAATATGGGTGTTTTGGTGTGAGAACTCACAAGATGTAGTCAATGTTAGAGACAAATCCGAAGATGATCTACGTTGAGATATCTCAAGGTATGCGAAGCACAGGTCATATGCGGAGTTATAAAAAAAAAAAAAACAGCTATATGCATTTTAGATCAACCTGAGCATCAAACTTGTCGAGAGGCTAATTAGGGTCCATGAATCTCAAGAAGTTCTCTGGATGAGTTCCGAAACTAAAGGATACTAACCTCTAAACCCCTCTTTTTATTCTCCACCATCCCATCCACCCCTTTTTTCCCCTAGGCAGGATCAAGGTGTCATACGACCCGTGCCGAGGTTGGCTGAGGGTCCATTATCTCCAAAAATTACTCACTCGTAAAGGGAATACTTCAATAAATAGCGATCTCTGGATTAGCTAGCCTTGTCTGTATACAGCGGATCTCTGTACAGATGGACAATCCTTTCTCTGCTGCTCGTAGGATATCAATGGATAAAGTTTCAGCAAAAAAAAACCGAGACCCATGCACTTTTAATACCGTGCAATGCTCATGCATTGTCGAGCGGAGATAAAACTGTGGCAGGCCGTGTTGCACTATTTTCTAAGGACAAACGCAACGAGCCAAAATCCAAACCTTCAAGGAGTGGTTAGACTGGCAAACCATGGTCCCATCACTTCCTCCACCCCTAGCATTAGTAAATTTGAGGCGGGCAACGTCGTCGCTGCTGCTACTAAAATACCTCCCTCAAAGGAATCAGAGGCTTAGCCGCGTCAACAAGCCCTATCAGAAACTTTCGGATTCATTTTAAAATTTGACGGAACTGTGGATATAAAAAGCAAAATTGAGTCGGTTAACAACATTCTTAAAATCGAATTATTCACTGCTCCCAAAATGCTAAAGGAGTCCTCCATGCACCAGAGACCGTTAGAGGAAACAGTGCCGATTCCCAAAAGGCCAAAAACAAAAACCCCGTGGCCCTTCCAATATCACATTTCTGAGGTCTTTTGACGCGGTAATCGATAAAAACGACACCAATAAATCGATAACACCTGAACAGTGACAGTTGGTCATGCTAAAGTTTTGAGCAACTTCTTGGCCATCTTGAGGAACGCTAGCTGTCACCCAGCCACGTGTGTCGATTAAAGATCTCTCGATCTTTACACCAGACCCACAGGTGGATTAGGAGAATTTTGACGGAATGCAAAGCTTGAAGTCGTGGCTAAGAAGGATATCCCTTACAGACTTGCAGACCGCACCTGCATTCCAGTCGAACCATCCTATTTAGAAAGCCTTCTGGAGAGCTCAGCAATCTGATCCGACTCATTGCTGGAAAGTTTCGAGCCTGGAAGAACTAAGCGGCCGTTATAGATACGAGTTGATTTTGATCAGTAAGGAATTCATTAACCCTCTAGCGCAGTCTAAAGGCATGATTCAGTTCGGCTTCAAATCAATACACCTAAGAGTTTATAAAACGGATGAGCTGGATGCTGGTAAACAACCTCCTCCCCCTTTAACCGAATTAGCAAATTCAGCCTCAGATCATGGAGCGTCTATATCCTTTCCTAAAATGAATAGCGACGACTCCAGTCTACCCGAGGTGGCCACCATTCTATCAGAAATGGAAACCATTGACGAATTGAAAAAAGATCCTTTACAATCAGAGGATGTAGATGAAGTCTTGAACACATATTCAGAATTGAAGAATTCTAACAGCACTGTGGTGGAGGCTACTCTGGTAGATTGTAGGAATAATATAGTTTCTTCAGAATAATCTCTATCACTCCAAAGAGGCTTCGGTCGCACATATTTTGCGTCTTTCCAAAAACGCAGAAGATATCATCCTAATCTACGAACCATGGATCGAAAAAGTCGTCTTTCACTGACATGACTCTTTTATTCTTACCTCCTACACTCAACGACCCTAATATAATAGTTGCAAGACTAAAAACTGCCAATGATTCCTACTGGCTAGCATCGTCATATTTTGGCACAACTATGCCGGCTTTCTATCATGGTGATCTTGGGAGCTAGAAGGCTAAAAACTGGCCTCATCATAACGGTCAGCACAGCAAATTAAGAAGTTTTCAAAGAACAGCATGTGTGTGCATAAGCGGAGCCCTACTTACATCTGCCTCCCTGGGATATTCTATTTCACTTGACAGTCCTGGACATCTTCAGCAGACAAGTAGGTGGAACTGCAGCCATTCGCCTTAAAGCGACTACACAGTGGACAAACAAGTTATTTGGCCATGCTAATATTCCTAATATACTAGGAATCCTCCCAGAGAACATCGATTACCCTATACCCTAAGGTAAATAGTTCACTCTCTGCAATCGAACAACCTGAACTTTGGCCGTATTCAGGTTGTACTCCTATCAACACTGAATAAGGCTTATCAAAATTTTACTTGCATTTATTATTGACTACGCTAAAGTTGTGCACAGCAAACTTGACTCCCAAAACTAGCATAAGTTACTTGTTGCTTTCAATGAGATTATATATGTCTTGGACTACCACAAAAATGTATTCGGTTGTTCGTTTCAACAATTCCCTAATATCGGATGTTGGATCTCCATCAAAGGATTCAAAGACTTTTCGGACCAGAGCTCACTGTTGGTGTCCGCTCTACATTACCTAGTACAGTTCGTTATTGTATCTCTACCTCCATCGATCGTATGTGCAGAAGGGTCCGACTATCACTCGAAGAATTTTCCTTTTGCGCCATAGAGAAGGATTGGGATTAGTGTTAGGTGTCCTTTCTTGTTGACAGCATACTCGTATACTCGGTCTTGCGCTCATTGATCGTTAAATCCATCTTCGCAGCTCTCACCTCAATACATCACGATGCTTTCTTTTGATCATGTCAACATCAACGACGTATGCGAATAATTGGAAGGAATTTTAAAAGCTTTCGACGGGGATGCCGGAACTAGACATTGCTCTGTTTAGCTCGTATTTTTAGACCCTGATGGTGGACTTTTCTGACCTAAAGCCACACTGGCATGGACTAATCAGGTTATTGATGAACGGCTTTAGGCGTTCGCACAGTATGTTTGATATTATCTTGTAGGCAATGTTAAGAAAAGTTATGTATCTAGTTAGAGCAGGTCCGAAGTCCTCCTTTCTTGAGGTTCCATTCATCGCGCATACTTTCGTTTACAAGTATTTTTAAGCAATTCTCACATGCTGACTTAACAAGGAACACTCTTACACAGATTGGTTACATATTGTATATGTTAGCATAACATATTATTCAGGCAGATCTTTCCGACTATTACGTAACAGTACTAAATGAACGACAGAACAAGTTGATGCAGTTCATATTCACCAACAAAGAGTGAATGAACTTATACGAGTAGAACAAACAAATTGGCTACACGTGCTTACAGAAAATATTGTGGAAAAACACGAACTTTGTAGACAAAATCAACAGCATTTACCCTGAATCAAGCAAAAGAAAAATAACGAAAAAAGCTAGAAAACAAATGCCCGGGGTTACCTGTGAATTAATTACAAGACAAAGTTATGAAATTGAGTACAAAAACTTCTGAAATTTTGCAAATAAAAGAGCAGGGAAATTAGAGTCAACTTCTACAAACGACGATTTTTATACTCTCAGAATGATCCTAGGAAAATGTGGATTAATATTAGTGGACTTCTGGGAAGAAACCCAAAATCCACACACTAAAATCCCCAGCCGCGAAATTTCTAAAGTGAAAGTCCCAAGGGATAAAATTCTCTATCTAAAATCGCAGCGATTTAATCACATGATTAACTACTTAAACATCTTTCCATTTCCAAAATTAATACAAAAAACAAATAGTAACTCATACCACTTTGATCAAAAAGTGGAATTTATTCAGAAAATTAAAAATACAAGTTTATTCATCTAAATCTATATGGACAATCAGCTACACTGTCACGGAGGAATATGAGAGAAAGGATATAAAAAAAACGCACTCGAAGGATGAGGGCAGTTGTTTTCCGGCTACTCATCGTGGCAGTTCTTGCAACAAACAAATTCTTACACTCATATTTTATCAGTTATTTTAAGTAAATGTAAACATATAATTTTAACCCCTAGAAAATAAAAGTGTTTTGTGTTACCTAAGTAAACAATCTTACATCTATATTGTCAACTTTAAAGTAATCCCCATTGACTGCCAGCGCATAATCCAATCCTCGGTTTTCGGTATGTCCAACAGTGCTTCCTACGATTTTCCATTACTTCCTCTCGGCTGCTGAAATACGATCCCCGTAGTGGTTTTTTAACCCGATTGAATAGAAAGAGGTCACAGGGAACCAAATTAGGTGAATTCGTTAAAAAAAATACGAGTATTGATGGCACTGTCCGACGGTACGTTATCATGGTGCAAAATCCACGAGTTTTCTGCCCAAAATTTTGATCTCTTTCGGCGAATTGCTTCACGCAAACGTCTCATAACGCCCAAATAATACTCTTTGTTTACTGTCTGGCCTTCTGGCAAAAATTCATGACGCAATACACCGTTCTAATATAGGGTTTTTCAATAGGGACTTGACAACTTTGAATTTAATTTGTGAAGGCACTCTTTCACTAATCATTAAACTGTCACTGTCAGTTTATTCAGTAAACTCAACATTTTCATCACGGTAAAGTAAACTAACGAGCAACGTCTGCAAATTATAAAAATTTTCCACAGATACCCGAAGTCAGTGACTTCAACTTTAAGAGCGTTAACTCCAATATTCGGTCGTAATTCTCGCCCTAGTAGACAGGCAATAACAAGTTTAGTAAAAAATTTGAGTCTACATATTCGTTGTGTGATGTTGCCGTATCAGTGAGACAACGGGCTGGTCGAAGTATCGAAAATATCGCTGCCGTTAAGATCCAAATCAGTCAATTCCACGGCGTTCTCAAGAATTGGGCATCGCTCAGACCACATTATGGCGTATTTTGCGTAAGGATCTTGGTTTACACCCAAACAAGATCAAGCTGACTCAAGAATTGAAGCCGATGGACCATTTGAAGCGACGTACGTTCTCTGATTGGGTTCTGGAGAAGATGCGCTAAGATGATTAATTTCGTCGCAAAATAATCTTCAGTGACGAAGCTCATTTTTGGCTCAATTTTGGCGTTATTGTTCGGGTGAAATCCCACATGTGCTTCATGAATCACCACTTCATCCACAAAAAATAACTGTTTGGTGCGGTTTGCATGCCGGCGGCGTTATTGGGCCGTATTTTTTTGTCGACGATAACGATCGTCACGTTACTGTAAATGGTCAGCGTTATCGCGCCATGTTCACCGATTATTTTTGACCCGAATTGGAAGTAATGGACTTGAACGACATGTGGTTTCAACAAAATGGTGCCACAAGCCACACAGCGCACGCTACAATTGATTTATTGAAGAGTAAGTATGGTGAGCGTGTTATCTCAAGATATGGGCCAGTCGATTGGCCGCCTCGTTCGTGCGATTTAACGCCGCTTGACTATTTTCTGTGGGGCTACGTTCAGTCATTTGTTTATGCCAAAACGCCGATGACATTGGAAGAGCTCAGAGCCAACATTGAACGCGAAATAGCGGCCGTTTCGGCCGAAATATGTGGCTGAGTCGTTGAAAATTGGGTCCAACGAATCGACCGTTGCAAACGTGCCCGCGGTTGCCATATGAACGAAGTCGAGTTCCATTCATAAACATTTTGATTGTACTTCAAGCCAATAATAAAGTTTTTGAAATATCTCAAATGGTTTACCTTTTATTTAAAAAAAAAAAAGTTGTCAAGTCGTTATTAGAAAACCCTATATATGAAAACCGTGAGCATTGCCTTCTTTTTTGACTGAAAACGACGTGGTTTTTTTGGTCTCGGCTCATTTGGTAAACGCCATTCACTTGCCTGATGTCTGGATTGCGTCTCGTCTCCAGTAATGATTGTTTTGATAAATCTGGGATCGGACTCAGCCTAGCAAATCATCTCTTTTGTGACGTCAACACGGTCTCTTTTTTGCATGAAATTGAGATCTTTTGGCACCAATTTTTCTGCTACACGACGGAAACCAAAATCATTAACCAAAATGTCTTGGACGGATCCATAGGCAATGTTTAAGTCCTCCGCTATCTTTCTGATGGTTAATTTCCGGTTATTGACCAACTTTTCTTTTACTTCATCAATTTTTTCGTCGGTTTTCGATGTCGACGGTCTGCCACTGCGTTCATCTTCGATTGACGCACGAACACTTTTGAACTGTTCGTGCCACTGGTGAACGACCGTTTTCTTTTGAGAATCGTTGCCGAAACACTTTTCAAACATTTCCGATGTTCGCGCACCATTTAGAGGGAATGTCAACAACAGATGTACCAACTTAAAAAAAAAAAAAAAAACAGAACTCAAACCGGGAGCACCACACGGTAATGATTCCGTGTTTTGAACAAGGTGGTATGTAACAAGAATTCTAAAAAAATAAAGCTTCTATTAATGTTTTAAGCAAAAAGGGAACAATTCACGAAATAATATTAATTCATTTCAAACGGACAGTTCTGATATGTATGCAAAACAAAAAAAAAACTTTTAACCTCTATAGTTTCTTGTAGTTATAATTACAATAAAAGATATATTATATGCTATTCGCTTCAAAATCAAGTTTGGGTAGTTGTTTTCTTTGTTCTATCAATGTTTTTATTTTCTTGTATTTAATCAACATAATATTTCCTCTGTTTCTGTAACTCGACCGCGTTTATTTCTTAGATTAAGGTTTTTATTTGGATCATCTCCTTGCCAAATTCTTTTAAGAGTTGGTATAAGCCTACATGTTTTCTTCCTACAATGGCTTTTATTCGGCGATGTCATGCTTCCATATTGGTTTGAGTTATAGAAAATTTATCTTTAACAGCATCGTAAACTGGCCAAAACTCGGGGTATAATTTAATTTTTTTATGGCATTAAGTGATGAAGAGTATTGCGGCGGAACTTCCTCCGGTGGCACAAAGGCAATACTTTTAAGCATTCGGACATTAATATTAAAACGTTTACCCTTTCACAATCCTTTAAAAAAATAATTAACGCTCTTTATATGGTTGCTTATAGGCGTCTGTATTCTACAGTGTTTAACTTACGACTGATCTCCTACCTACCGGCTGACTCTTTTCCTAGTGTGGCCAGTTTACAATCTCTATTTAGTGTTGCCACTTTATATTTCTTACATTCTTATCAGTTTTCCTCCTATGGCTTGCTACAGTACTATCAAGTTCTTGACAAAAACAGGAAAGCGTAGAGAGCCTGCGTGGAAAAATTTATTTAGTGACGATCGTTTGGATGGCATAGCACACGGCCTTATGATGCATCTTTTAGAAGGTTTTTTGGATGACAATTTTTTTTACATCTGTGCCATTGGCTTTATAGTTAGCAAGTGGAAAGACTACGCTAGTGGGCACAATAAGAGCCAATAAATCACAATTACAATGGAGTTTACAAAAAATTACAGGGAATTCAAAAGAACTCGGGAAAAATTTAGTTCAATTTTTTGTTTCTCATGGTGCATGCGAGTAATATAAAAAAGAACGTTCCTTTGTTGTCAACTTCATACCACGGCGAGGACATTGATGATGACAATAGAAATAAGGGAGGCGTAGACACTTTTAACCAAATGGTTACACTCTACAGCTGCAAACGAAAAAGAAACCATTGGCCAGTCACATTATCTTACAACATCATAGATACTGCAGCCCTACAGATCATTTGATATAGGCCAAATGGAATGGTATACAACTAAGAAAAGATCGGGAAAAAGAAGAGCCTTTATCAAAGAGCTATCATTAGAATTAGCCGCTAAACATTAAGAGAAAAGAGTTTTAAAACCAAGGTTGCGAAATTCTGTGAAAACGGCGATGGCAATAATATAACCAAAAAAAAAAAAAACAACTTCAGTTTGCGATTTGTGTTATGTTCCCATCTGCACAAAGCACTACATAAGAATTTATGAACGATGTTATATAAGAGATGAATCACCTGCTGAATCTATCGACGTTCCTAATCGGGGTAATGTTGATGAAACATTCGCTTCTACATCAAATCCAACGCGCAGTAGAAATACGTTTCCTGTGGCTTTTCGATGTAACAGATCCTTATCAATATTTTTAAAGAAAGTCAAACTGTGGCTTCTGGATTTCGATCACAGTCAAATTGAAGGCCTACATTGCTTAATATTACAATAATTTACTAAATGCCCACTTAATGCTTGTTTTTCCAAAATATTTTCCATATTTTCTTTTTTCGTTTTGTATAGTATAATACCTAGCTACATTTCAAAAAAGTCATCTAAATCAACATAATTCTTGAATTTTATTTTATTTATGAAGTAGCATTCAGTTCTATTTGAATTTTCAAATAAGAAATGTTACCAATTGTTCTTATTATAACTATTCCTTAACTTGTAATGAAAGATTAAACAAATTATATTTTTGTTACAATAAGAATAATGGCAATAAAAAAATATACATACTAGATGGAGTGAAAAGTAACCTCTTTGACCGCCAGAATGCGTGGCTACTGCAAAAAAGGTTATGATGCCTTGAAGTCCGTTCATATTTAGGCAGACATGCCAAATTTCAGTGCGATAATGTCCTTAGTTCTGTTTTGACAGCTGATTGTTTTTGACGTAATTGGCATCATGTTGATGCCACGATTGCGATTTAAGATTTTCGTTCTCTCATAAAACATTATTTTTTGAGAGGCAAAACGGCGAAGGAAACAAAAGAAAAGATGGATAAATATTATGGGGCTAATGCTCCGTCAGATTACACCGTCAAATATTGGTTTCGAGAGTTTCGTGATGGCCGCAACTCCACTAAAGATCAAGTCCGCAGCGACAGGCCCTCCGATGCGGTTACAGAGGACAATGTCAAAAAAATACATAAAATGGTGTTGGCTGACCGGAAAATGAAGGTGCGCGAGCTAGCAGATACCACAAAGATTAGTACTGAGTGCACACGCCATATTTTGGGCAATATTCTGCATATGAAAAAGTTATCCTGCCGCTGGGTGCCGCGCATACTCATTCCTGACCAAAAACACGAAGGCGAGAGCACTTCGAAAGAGTGTTTGGAATTGCTGATACGAAATCGGGCGGACTTTTGACGTCGATTGGTAATTGTTGATGAAACTTGGATACATTATTATGAGTGCCCGATAATGGACTGAAGCCGGCACGAGGGAGGCTCGATAAGTCGGAAAAGTTATGGCGTCGGTTTTCTGGGATTGTCATGGCATACTCTTCGTGGACTACCTCGAAAAAGGAAAAACCATCAACAGCGAGTATTACTGTGCATTATTGGAGCGATTGAAGGCTGAAATCGCAGCAAAACGGTCTCACATGAAGCGAAAAAAAAATTTTGTTTTTGCAAGCCAATGCACTGGCGCACAAGATCATCGCAACTATGGCTAAAATCAATGAATTACATCTCCAATTGCTGTCGCATCCACCGTATTCGCCCGATTTGGCTCCCTCGGACTATTATCTCTTCCCAAATCTCAAAAGATGGCTCATCAATAAAAAAATACAGCTCACGCGAGGAAATCATCGACGCCACGGAGGAGTATTTTGCAGACCTTCTGGAAAATTTATTTTCGGACGGGAGCAAGATGTTGGAAAATCGCTGGAATAAGTGTATCAAACTAAAAGGGGACTATAATGAATAAAATAAAAAAAAACATTTAAATTTTTTTTTGTTTTCATTCTCAAGGAGGTTACTTTTCACCCCATCTAGTATATAGATATCGCGAATACGTGATATGGCGAATACGTGATGTCGCAACCAAAAAGGGTTTTCGGTAACAGAGAAATGCATATTATGTCGATTGACCGTAACGTGATTGGTGAAAGTCGACTCATCAGAGAATAACATATTGGCGAAGAAAAGGGGGTCTCGTTCAATTTGCTGAAGTGCCCATTGACAAAAGGAAACCCGGTTGCAAAAATCCTCACTAGAAAGTTCTGGATGCATTGAAACATGATAAGGATGGTATTTATGCCGATGTAATATCTCACAAACAGTCGTTTGAAAAATTCCTGATTCACGACTTATTTGACGAGTGCTAATGTGAGGATCGTGTGCAATAGCTGATAACACTGCTATTTCATTGTCCTCAACAGCCACCCTATCTGACCGATTCCTTTTCTTTGGTTGCACACTTCCTTCACCAGTGAATTGTTGGATGACCCGATAAAAGGAAGCGCGCGATAGTATCTGGTCTGGGAAACGTTGGGCGTAAAGAGCAACAGCACCATCGATGTTCCTTCCATTTTCTCCATAAATCAATATCATTTCAATTTTCTCTTGAATTGAAATCGCCTGCATTATTAATCTGGAAAACGTTACAAATAATAATCAGTTCCTCAAAATAAATATCGAACTTCTAAATGAAGTACATACAGTTCCGTTCAATTAGAAAAAAAGGGCAGAGTGTACATCATACACTCTCAAATAAGTTTAGGACAATTTGTCTCTATCTGAAATTTCTTTGAGTTTTAACTTCACTCGAGGCAATAATGACTTCCTCAACACAAATCTCGACTTTCTTAAACCCTAACAACGTTGGAAACCGATTAACGATTTAGGCGTGCCGGTGCAGTGGTATCTAGCACTGAATGAATAAGACCTTTAAGACAAAGTCGTGTGCCCCATTGAGGAATACGACTGAGCAATGAAAATCAGGAATTATTATTTGAAAAATCAAAAGTGACCTTCGTTTGATCTTGAAAATGGGTCTCAAGGTCAAACTCGTGGTCACCATCTTCTGTCCCCTTCAGAACCTTGTGTTTTTTGTCTGAAACATTTTTCGCGATATCGCATGTTTTTCGAGTAATTTAGATGTCTCAAGTTAAAAAACTCTCCCGGTATAAAGGATTTTCCAATAGGGACTTGAAAACTTTGAATTTAATTTGTGAACGCACTCTTTCAGTAATTGTCAAACTGTCACTGTCAATTTATTTAGTAATCTCAACATTTTCATCATGGTAAAGTACACTAACGAGCAACGTTAGTGTGATGTAAGTGAATCTACATATTCATTGTGTGATGTTGCCGTGTCAGTGAGACAGCGGGTTGGTCGAAGTGTCGAAAACATCACTGCCGTTCAGACGTTCGTAGCAAATGATCCAAATCAGTCAATTCCATGACGCTCTCAAGAATTGGGCATCGCTCAGACCACATTATGGCGTATTTTGCGTAAGGATCTGGTTTATACCCGTACAAGCTCATTAATGGGTTCATCAATAAGCAAAATATGCGCTATTGGTTGGATGAAAACCCACATGTGCTTCATAAATCACCACTTCATCCACAAAAAATAACTGTTTGGTGCGGTTTGCATTCCGGCGGCATTATTGGGCCATATTTTTTCGTTGACGATAACGATCATCACGTTACTGTGAATGGTCAGCGTCATCGCGCTATGATCACCAATTATTTTTGGCCGAAAGTGGAAGATATAAACTTGGACGGCATGTGGTTTCAACAGGATCGTGCCACAAGCCACACAGCACACGCTACAATCGATTTATTGAAGAGTAAGTATAGTAAGCGTGCTATCTCAAAATATGGGCTTAACGGATTTAACGCCGATTGACTATTTTCTGTGGGGACACGTTAAGTTATTGGTTTATGCCAACACGCCGACGATGTTGGAAGAGCTCAGAGCCAACATTGAACGCGAAATAGCGGCAATTTCGGCCGAAATGTGTGGCCAAATCGTTAAAAATTGAGTCCAACGAATCGTCCCCTACAAACGTGTTCGCGGTACAAAAGTCTCCGAGGTATTTTGGTACATTTTTGTAAAAAACTTTTCTTTATTCAAAATCAATTTCAATCAAGTACATATTGGCCATTATTATCTATAACCTTTTGCCATTTTCCAGGTAGCTTCATAATTCCATCGGTGTAGAACTTCTTTGGTTAATCAGCGAAAAACTTGGCCAAGTGATTTTCAGCGGCTCTTCGGTCGGCCAATTATTTACCATCAAGAGAGTTTGCAAAGACCGATACAAATGGTAATCAGAGGGTGCAGGGTCCGGGCTATACGGTGGATGCATCAGGACTTCTCAACCAAGCTCTGTCAATTTGTTTCGGGTCATCAAAAATGTGTGTGGCCTAGCATTGTCATGATGGAAGACAACTCCCTGGTTGCTCTTTTTCGTAAGGTTCATTCAAACGGTCGAATTGTGCGCAGAAGATGATCAAATTGACCGTTTCGCCACGTTGTACCAGCTCATAATAAACAATTCCCTTCCAATCCCCAGAAACACTCAACACTCAACAACACTTGTTTGCCGTCAACACAGGCTTTGAAGTCGATTGTGCTCTGTCACAGGCCTTTGACCATGATCGCTTGCGTTGGATATTCTCACATTTAATCCATTTTTCATCGCCAGTAATGAATAGCTTTAAAAATGGTTATTCGTTCAATTAAATCTCTTTTGCGTTAATTCATGTGGCACCCAAACATCGAGCTTTTTTGAGTAGCCTACTTATTTAAATGATTCCAAACTGTCATACGGTTGATGTTTAGTACCTTCACGATCTCCAGACAGCTTCCGTGCCAATCTTACTACATCAGTTGCAAAATTTCATTGACTTTTCCAGTGACAGGCGGACAAGTGCGAGGTGCATCTTTTACATTGAAATTTACAGAATGGAATCGAACAAACCACTCCTGGATCCGGCGTTCACTCAAAGCATTCTCATCGTAAGCTGCACAAATTTTCGGCATGTTTTTGCAGCGTTTTTCCCTTTTTTATAGTAAAAAAGCATCACATGGTATATTTCTGACATGTCATCTTTTAAACACGTGTTAGTTTGACACAATCAGATAAGTGCTTCCAGATAAATGGACACCAACACCATCTAGTGACAAAAAACAGCAGAGACTTTTTATATGACCCAATATATGTATATATCGGCTCTGACATCGTGTACTCAGATACCAGAAACAAATGAAACAATGTTGATTCTCGTTTAATACCATTTGCAAGTATTTTAAGTTTCTGTTACTGGTGGTCTTCCTTATGTTGAGGTGATTGAAGCTATTGTAATTTTGTTCTTCGATCTAAATTAACGGAATGTCTTGTGGAGTTCAAGTGACAAGATAATATGAACTACGTGAACTATCATTCACATATTGCGAGAAAGCGCTTCAAAATGCCATAGGTAGAATAGAATAGATTTCGGTATAAACGAGCAATAGTTTCACCGATAAGATTACCACATATCTAACAATGTTAACAAATCACTGCAGTATAGGAGCCCTGCTCTAAACATATGTACTTCGTAAAAATCACCCTTGATCTTAGATTTCCGTCTTCAAACCCATCTTGTAGATTCCTCACACACAGTATGTATCAAGGGCATAGTGCATAGATTACCATTTAAAATTTGACTGTAATGCCATGATGTGAAGTTATAATGTTGATCTTGGAATGGAATCGGTATGAAATCGAGTCTGTATAGCATATTAGTACAAAAGCACTTAAGGTTATTATTGGGTCTAGAGCAGTTCTTACGAGGTGTGTATGAGTATATTTACTCAACCTCGTGTATGGTATGTTGTCATAATTTTTGGGCCCATTACTGGCTTGCTTTACAGTGGATACCAATCTTATACTTTACTCGCCTATAGGTAGGTACTTCTTACACGTGGAAGTACTTGAATTTTCATTGACCACAAAATTATGTACCTACTGCAGAACAGATGGAGAGCGTCACAAATATAAGTTTGTAGAGACAGGCTAACTAATGTAGTTACTGCAAACACACAAATGTAGGTATCATCATCAGTGTCTTAACAAAAAAATTACGAAAGTTCATCGCAGAAGCTCTTAAACCTGCTCCAACCAAGTCATTCATAACACTCCATTCAGCATCAATCCACTATTTGCAATTGTTACTCTGTAACAATGAAAACTTACAATGGTAGCTACCCCACTCATTATTACAGCTGAATTAAACAAAATACCGACATTACAACCCTTACAGCACTATGTAGCAACCATAATTAAAGTCGTCCTCATCATCATCATGCTAGTCACTGAGAATTTAAAGAAACTTTTTGTTACAAAACCCTAAAGGATCAACTTTAGCTTGAGAAAGTTTCTAAATATTTTTTCCCAACCACCCACAAACACAATTAAGCACAACTTTACCGTCTACAAAATTAAATCACTCGAATCGAGAAAGCAGCGAAATATGGTAAGCTAAGGATTTTTCTTTACATCGTTCCCAGGTTTTTAGAGTGACGAATACACCAACATGCCATGGCATCATTAATCTTTCGTCACTGCAAAGCTTTTGGTTTCACAATTTTTCTGTAACAAATAAAAAAAATGTGCAAGTACGAGTTTACCATTCGGCAGACTGTGGTATTGTCCAATGTTGGCACAGATAGATGTTGCAACTAACGGAAGCACACCAACACACAACGCACAACAACAACAAAAAAACTTTGTACAAGTACTACAAGGCTACGCGTTACGTGTCTGAAACAATAGGAATTTGAAAAATATTTGCACTTTGCTGGCTTGAAAACTTATTCTTCGTCATGAATTAGTGTTGAAAATGTAACAGATACAAATACAGATACATATGTATTAATGTATGTACGTCTTGAATACAGTGTGAGACGCAAGAGATTCAAGGTATTCAAAACGTAGAATGGAAGATCGGCGCCATGGCCGATTGCTGTGTTTTGCTAGCCTATATTCCCGTCAAATCCTGACTTGATAAGTAAGCCCTGCTTATGTACATTCAGATTAAACATAAAATAGAAGTGGGTTCAAAAAGTAAAGTGACTTTGCTTTTGGCCAAAAAATATCTCACAAGCATCGATTAATGAGCAGGGCCATTATCGTGACGCAAAGCCATAAATTGTTTGTCTACAATTCCGGACGTTTTCTTCGTATTGCTTCCTACTTCTTCTTCTCTTTATTGACCGTACGACCTTGAGGTAAAAGCTCCTGAGCAATACGTCACGGTAATCGCAAAAAAGTGTGATTAAAACTTTGAATTTGATCGAACTTGGTCTGCTCTTTTCGGTACTGGCGACGATTCAGGTTTGGTTTTGTGCCCATAATTCGCCACCAGTTATGAACCTTTTGAGCATGTCAGGATCATAATTTATGTCATGCAAGAGCTCCTGAGCGATGCTCATGCGACGGTTTAACTGATCAAAATCAAGAATTTTCGGACACGAGCCGACTGATATGCCAACATCCTCAGCAACTTCTCCTATGGTAATTCGACAACTTTACAAAAAAATTTTCTTCACACCGTCAACGTTATCATCTTTTGTAGATGTGCTGAGGCGTCCATCTTGGAATGGCTTTTACCACCTGTAAACATTTTCTTTATTTAGAGCAGACTCACCGTATGCCTTTGTCAAGATTTCAAGTGTTTTAGAGCACTTGATTCCATTTTATATACAAAATTTGATGCAAATCTTTGCTCCATATTTTGTAATAGTTAAAAATCGCCAATTCCACCAAAACACATCTAACCTTTCTATCTGTAAAAGCAAACTAATAATGCTAAATACACTTGCGGTCATAAAAACCGCACCATATCAAAATGATAGGAAAATTGTTAATAACTACGATAACAATTTTTATAACGAAATGAAATTTTTGTTGAGTACTCCGCAGTAGTTTATAAGTATTTCTATCTGATTTCCATCTGTTTATTGAATGTTTGAAAAAAGATATTAAAAAATAAAGAAAAACCAGTTAATTTTCTTATTTTTTTAAAATATTTTAATACAGTCATTGGTTAACAAAATAAAACAATACATTTTTTATGTATGTGTATATAAGATGCTTAGATATGCCACTTTTACCAAAAAATTATCAATACCGAGTTGCTCATCCTATGGCGGTTATAACCGCTTTTATTCTAGAAGGCATCGAGTTTATTAGAAGTTCAGTAATATCCCTTGAAATTTCAGTATTCCATACATGTTCCGGAGCTTCATTTAGCTTTTTTTTACTCTCTGGTTTATGTTCAGCCACCTTGGGTTTCATTACATGCCACAAGTGTTTAATTGGGCTTAAATCGGGCGAATTAGCTAGCCAGTTTAGTCTGGTAATTCCGAGGTCATCAAACGTTGTCTTGAGCTGAAAATTATTGAAAGACTCTAGTTACTTGTCTGTTTATTATTTATAAAGTAGACATCTAGAAGTTGATTTATAACACTTTACTTACAAATTTGGCGCGGTGGCAAGGTGCAGAATCATCTTGAAAAATGCACTTGTCAGTATACAAATAATGCTGTTCAATTGCTGGTACCAAAAACTCCCTTACTACTTTTCCATACTTTTGAGCATTCATAGTTCCATTAACAAAGTGCAAAGAGCCCAAAACGTAAAAAGAAAAACATCCCCAAACTATCTGGCTTTGAGGAAACTTCACTGTTTTGACTATGCACTCGTCGTTGAACCTTTCACCTTCTGACCGTCGTACGTATGGCAAATTGTCGGCACACAACAAATTAAATTTACTTTCATCGGACCATATCACACATCGCCAATCAACCTGCGTCCAATCTTTGTACTGTTTTGCCCATGTCAAGCGAGTTTTTTTTATTTTTGTGGTTAGGAGAGGTTTTTTCGCTGGTCGTCTTCCATATAAACCTATCTCCCGTAGCCGTCGGCGTATGGTTTCGGCGCTAAGATCAACTTGATGAAATTCCCTCAGCTCTTCTCTTATACGGACAGCACTTTTAAAGCGATATTTCATGCTAATTCGTTGTAATACATTGTCCGTCTTCTGGGTTGTTTTACGTTTTCGTCCCGAGCCTTTTTTCCTTTCCAGTGGATCCAACTTTTTTATTTTTTTTTTTCTTCATCAGTCGTACGATAGTTGAATGACAGCATCCTATTTTAACCGCGATATTTGAACTTTTTCGTCCCGAGTCAGTTGATGATATTTACCAGACGTTTAACTTTTTTTTACTTGTCACCGTCACAACTCAATTCAAACTGATTTTTTTTTTTTTTGCACTTAATACGAGGCCGAACTCCGCTATGGGGAATACCCTTCATTAGTATGGGAAAAACACTTACGATCTGATGTAATTAGGCATTTTTTGAGAACTCATTAGGTGGTGCGGTTTTTATGACCGCAAGTGTACTTGAAAATGTGAACAACTGTATCAATACAGCAAAAAAAAAAAAAAAAAAACATCGATAATCGAATGTACCGTACGTTGCCCAAGAAGTTTCAAAAGTCGCTTTATTTTTTGAACTCGTATAATCAAAAAGTGATTCACCTCTATTGCTTATGTCAGTACTGCCCCACACCGTGTGATGAGCATTAGCGTTACACCAGATGATGAGGCAAGTTTTTAGCGTTGCAGATCCCAGTACCATCCAGTTAGCTCCCAGTAGGAGCTTTTGTCAGTCTATAGTCTGGCAACAGTTACGTCGGGGTAGCTGAGGTTAGAAAGTTAGAATGCATTAAAACTACGTTTCAGTAATATACAAGTTCTTATCTTACCTTTATCTTTTGTATAGAGCGGAGCGTATACAGGTGTTCCATGTGCACGAACCACACCTTCAACGATCCATGGTTCGTGGATTAGTATTATGTCTTCTGAGTTTTTGAAAAGACGCAGGAGAAGTGCAGCTGAAGCTTTTGTTGAGTGATGGAGATTAATCTAGGGAAACCGTATTGTTTAGGTTTAGGTTCGTCGTTAACAACCATTCGATCAACATCGCACGTCACATACCACACACATTACTTCCTACAGCTATCGGAAAGGTGTTAGATGTCAATGGTAGATTTCAACTGGTTAGTATCCTAATCGATTCAGGATCGCAGATTTCATTCGTGGCTGAGTCCTGTGTTCAAAAACTTGGACCTAAACGAAGAAATGCTCGTATACCGATCAGCGGCATTGGGTCGACCATCGCCGGAAGATCCAGAGGCCTCCTTTCGCTCAATATATCGTCACGCTGTGTTCCATTTAGTATCCTGGTCGATACATATGTTTTATTAAGCGTCACCTCGAATTTGCCATCTACCTCATTTAGCGTCGAAGATTGGGCACATTTGACTCATCTGAACTTAGCCGATCCTTTCTTCAATGAATCAAATTCTGTTGATATCTTATTAGGATCTGACAAAGCATGGGAAATCCTACAGGGAAATGTGGTCCACAGTAATCATGGATATCCGATAGCCCAAAAGCCCATTTTCCGTTTGGTGTTAGCCGGAAACGTATCATCCAAGAACAAAACCGGTGTTCTGTCTCACCACTCGTATTTAGACATCATCACCATCTTACAATCATTTTGGACGATTCTAAATCAACCTCATCTATAGAAAATAAACAAATTGAGGAACACTTTCTTAACACACATCGTCGTAATTCAGAAGGAAAGTATATCGTCAAACTTCCCTTCATACACTCGCCACAGTTTTCCGACACTCTCACTGGATCTGTTTCACGTCTAAAAGCAATGGAGGTGAAATTTTCAAAAGATAAGAACCTTTTAAATTCCTCGACAAGTATCTTGAACTGGGACATATGTCTCGTGTTCCTGCTGCGGAAGTAGCAAACCCAAATGTATACTACCTACCTCATCACGCGGTGCTTAAGCCAGACAGCGCCACCACGAAGTTACGTGTGGTCTTTGATGGTTCTTTCAAGGATACAAAAGGAAACTCGTTGAATGACTCGCTGATGGTAGGCCCTCCTATTCAACGCAATCACTTTTTGCTGATATAATTAAAATGTTCCGCCAAATCCTTATCTCGAAAAAGGACTGCGAATTTCAACGAATAGTTTGGCGAAAATCTCCTTCGGAACCATTACAGCACTTTCGGCTTCGAACAGTTACGAACGGTACCTCATGTGCGCCCTTTTTGTCGGTACGGGCATCGGAACAACTGGCCAATGATTAAAGTAAGAATTTTCAATCGCTTCTAAAATTGTGCTAAACGACTTTTATGTTGACGACGTTGTATCAGGTGGGGACTCTTTATCGGATGCTATTTTCAAAAAGCAATCGTTGGCAAAACTCTTATCAAAGTGCGGTATGACATTAAGTAAATTGCAAAACAATTGTCACCAACTTCTTTGAAAATTCAGACACTTTCTCAGATAAAATCATCTTGTTAGAGACTAGTGCAGACCCGTGGATAAAAGTGCTTGGCCTTTATTGGAATCCTAAATATGATATTTTTAGTTTTCGCATAAACCCAATTTTGAACGAACCCGTTACCAAACGCCGGATTCTTAAAGATGTGGCACGTATATTCGATGCTCTCGGTTTTCTCGCTCCTTCGGCCGTACTACTGAAAATCGTCTTCCAAGAACTTTGGCAACTTAAACTCGACTGAAATGACGAAATCCCACCTTCTATCGCTATGAAATGGAATCGGTTCCGCAAAGAGCTCTCAGTGTTTTCCAAAATTGAAATACCTCGAATCGTAGTTCTGTCACATTCCTCCTTACAAATACATCGTTTTTCTGATGCCTCTGCATCGACATATGCAGCAGTGATATACTCCCGTTACGAACTTCCAAATGGTACATTCAAAACAACTATCGTCGCCGTTAAGTCTCGTGTTGCACCCTTAAAACAATTGAGTAAACATCGTTTAGAATTCTGCGCATCCCTTTTACACGCGATACTACTCGATGGCGTTCAAAAATCGCTTAACATAACATTCGCCAATGTCTTCGCGTGGTCGGACTCAAACGTGGTCCTATCGTGGCTATCGTCTCCTCCCAGACGTTGGAAACCGAACTTCGGAAATTCTCGATGCAAACCCAAGAGACGGATGATTTCACGTTCGATCTAAAAGCAATCCGGCTGATTGCGCCTTTTGCGGCATACTACCATCACAACTTCTTTCGCACCCCATTTGGAGGACAGGTCCTACGGGGCTACAACAAGGATCAGACAGCTGGCCAATTCTGGATCAGCTTGCAGAAGACCCTAGCTGTGAGTTACGACGATCATCCATTTAAAATACTTGCAGCACGCATTTCATGCTGGAATATACTACTTAGAACGGATGCACGCATGTATCGATTTATATACAGATGTCGCAAGGTCACTTAAGCTTCACAACTCCAGCTACAGCCTCAGGAGATGTATCAAGCCAAAACAAACATCATTAAGTGGTTGCAGAATCGGTACTTCGGTGACTACATCAAAGCTCTTAACAGATCTTGTCCCCTTAACAAAAACTGAAAGATATTAAATTTATCTCCCTTTCTAGATTCTGAGAATGTTTTACGCTTTGGAGGACGAACGTAAAACACCCGATCATCATTCCCAAGGGTTATGCTATAACAAGGTTAATTGTTCTCGATGCGCACATACGTTTTTTGCATCCGGGAATATCAACTCTGTTTGCCCTACTTCGCCAAGAATTTTGGATAATCGGTTGTCGTAATATAATCTGCAAGATAACACATACTTGTATTCAGTCTTTTCGCAAACGAAAAGCTACCATTTCACAGCTAATGGGTGACCCTCCTTCCCAACGAATACAACAAACCAGACCGTTTGCCCATTGCGGTTGTGATTATGGAATGAAATCAGGTCGCAAATCTGTGTTCTCTAAAAGCTATACATTTAGAACTCGTGAGTGACTTAACCACAGACACATTTCTGGCTGCCTTCCGTCGTTTTTTCTAGAGTCATCTTACAAATAAATAAATTATTGTTTCGTGTAGCTATTACATATATTACACCACTCACAAAAGTGGTAAGTTGCCGAATTTGGTTTTTTCCGATGAGTCGCCATTTGTTATCGAGCAATATGTCAACAAACAAAATGACCGATTTTACTTGCCAGAGAGGTCCTTCAAAATTTTACACCTTTGGACGGCCACCAGAAAGCAGGAAGCATCGATAATGATGGTTTGGGCCGCCATAACCGCCGATGGTCGTTCTCCGCTCGTATTTTTGGACCGTGGCGTCGATATTAATTCTATCGTATACCGTGAAACTGTCTTAGAGACAGTATTGAAGCCTTGGGCAAACAATCATTTCTGTCGGAGACCGTGGATATTTCAGCAAGACTTGGCACCGTCTCACAAAGCGCGCTATAACCAAGATTGATTAAAAAACAATGTTCCACACTTCATTTCTTCGACACAATGAATTGCAAATTCTCCGGATGCAAATCCGTTGGATTTCTCTGTCTGGGGTATTTTGAAGGCGAAGGTTGGCACTAAAAAATACTAAAGTTTGGACCACCTTAAACAAGCACTTCGCCGGGAATGGGCCAATGGCGCTTTTTTAGTATTACAGTAAACATTTAGTAATTAGTACGTATCTTTGTTTGGAAATTGTATCTTTGCAGCTATGAGTGATAGCGAAAGTGAATTCTCTTTGACCGTATTTTCGGAAGAAGAAGAATCTTGTTCTGAGTTCGAGGATCATATTGAGGTACCTGTTTCATCAGACAGTGATGTTGAAAATTTCTTGGTGCCTACCGAATTGATGGTTTCAAATAAATTACTCAACAAAACCTAATGAAAACAGTGCCGTAAGAGCCTCAAGGAAAAATATTATAAAATTTGTGCCAGGATTGACACGTTATTCTTGTTCTAAAATTACAGAAGTCGCAAATTCTGCTTTGTTGCTGTGAAACTTCGTTAAACACTCAATTGAAACATCTTCACGGCACTGTTTTTGCTCGAGTGTGAGAAAACAGTCATCTTGCACACAGCTTTGTCATGCCCAAATTTTCAAATAATATGCGATGTACCGCACTTTTGAAATGCCTAACATACATTCAGTACCGCTTTGTGGATTTTCTTCACCATTTCTGGAGTCGTCACCTCATTTGGTCGACCACTGCGATGATCGTCTTGGCAGCTCGTACAGCCTCGTTTAAACTCAGGAACCCAAGATATAACGACCAGGAAACACAGAGATCGGCAGGGCATTCCATAAGCGAGTTTTACGGAAAGAATCACGATATTTTAGAGTACGTCCGAAAATGGGCTTGAGGGTATACTGATGAGCTTTCATAGCGAGACGGGTGTTACGGTTGAAAGTTTGAATGGGCGGAATGCTACTGGCGATTTCAATGGAGCACTGGTGGTTCAAATAGCGATAAAACAAAGTGAGACAGGAGACATTAGTAACAGACAAGAGATCATTAATGAAAATTAAAAAGAGTGTCGGAGACAGAACGGATTCCTGTGGCACACCAGCATTTATTTCGTGAATATCAGACTTTAAACCGTCCAAGACAACGTGAATTGAACGTTCCGAAAGGTAATTTATAATCCATTGAAGAAAAGAGTCATCGTTCCCAAGAGCACGCATTTTCGATAAGAGAGCCTGATGCCAAACTCTGTCAAATATCAAGCCTTAGAAATATCAAGTTCAACTATCTTGCTTTCGCTTGATTGATGTACTTTGGTTCCAATTTTCGGTGAGACATGCCATCAAATGACCAGTGGACCTGTTGTTACGAAATCCATATTGCCGGTAATTTGAGGACCGTAGGAAGGTTAAACAAAACAAAGTTTTCAATTCTCTGCAATTTAGTTTTCAGAAAAGTAGATCTACGGAAAAAGCTCTTTTAAATTTCTGCTCTCAGATTTTTGTCAGCTGGCTTATTTGTTGACTTTGCTGTGGTAGGTAAAATTAAAAATGCTAGTTCTCGAGGTTTCATTTGTAAGTGGCTCAGAACTTACCTGAATAACAAATCACAAAGAGTTAAAATTTATGATACCAGTAGTATTATAAGGAATACATCCAGGTTCTGTTCTAGGACCACTAGTTTTTTTAAATTTATATCAATTGCTTGTGTAAACTGCCCTTTAAAGGACAACTGACTGTATTTGCAGATGATGTTCTTTTTGCCTACGATTTGCCTATCTCAGATATCAATTGAGATCTTTATTTATTAAGAATCTAGTTTGTAGAGCACAAATTGGTTATAAGATCAGAAACTATGTGAAATAAAGTTTTTCAATTTGGTAGCGCAAAACAATTTTAAGGCTGAAATCTTTTTTTATACTAGTGACTGCCCAAGATATAAACTGATTGCTAATGAATTCAAATATTTGATAGTAAAAAGTAAAAAGGATGTTGTGGGGTGGAGGTGTGCGACGATATGATTTAAGTGTTGGGAAGTTATGGGCGAAAAAATTTATCGTGGGCCCGCTCAGAGTGTACGTAGTGGCTGAATGCAACAAGGTCGTCCGCCACTTTCTAAGCGGACATGCTAAAACGCTCGTGGCACCTACCAGTAAAAGTTCCTGAAACTGAAACGGTAGGTTGGCCCTTCTGGTGGATGGAAATTATGACGCTAGTTTTGATCCTATCTTCTAAGCAGAAAGAGACCGATTTGTCGTGTAGATAGGCCAGAAATAGACGAATGTTTTCATGTATCTTTCTTTCTCTAACTGTGGGCAGAATAGGGGCAGAGGTTGAGGATGATAGAGACAAATGGTTGAATATGGAGTTACACGGGTGATGAGATTTTAAGGTACTTAGCTCGAATTTTAACTTCGAAATTAGGAAATGAGTTACTAACTGGGATTGGTATCGTAAAAGGTTGAGAAGGGATAATGTGGGTGGAACGGGGGAGATTGTAAGATTAGGGCTTTGCTTTTTGTTACTTTAGGAAGGTAGTTGGAGATTGGTATTTTATTCAGCTTATTATTAAAACTACGCTTATCTTTATAGCTGTGATTATGGCCCAGATGTGGATTTCATCGTTCCTTAGACTTTTTGGTGATATTTACCTGCCCAGGTCTAGCGCCCTTACCAGATTAAGTCGGGAACAACCTAGAATATTGAGATTGTTGGAATTAGCAGGAAAAGTCATCCGACACTCACTAATAGTAATAGCATAATTTCAGTGAAAGAAGTTTCGCACCCAAGAAGCATCAGTTTGTTGAGGACCACCTTCAACGCACTTTTCCATTCGGAGGGGGTCCATAAAGTTCCGAATGATTTAAGTAGTTTGCTTGGAGTGACGGCGAGCGGAATGGTGGTGAAAGCAACACGATTTTCGTTTCCGTTGTTAGGTGGAAGGAGTAGTTGAAAATGATGGCATGTGAGATTCCGTTTCTACTAATTCATTATGAATTAAGACATTATACGGGGAACTATCTTGGAATTGAATTTAGTCGAGCATTACATTGATTTTGTGGGAAGCCAATCTCACTTCTTTACCGATTTTGACAACGGTCAACTGAGTCGGTATGAATTCCTCGCTGACATCAATAGTCATGGTAATAGGCCTAATCATTGGAAAGTACACTCCGATCTGAATATTTTCTTTATTGTTTTGAAAATGGCGTGCAATAAAATTAGAAAAGTCTCTTGTAGATTATGTAAAAAATTTCAAAATATACACGGGACATACGATGACAATAAAACCAAGTTTTAATGCACAGAAGAAGCCACAGGAGAATGCAAAATTAAGTTGGAGTACACCAAGACAGTATAAAACGTTCGTTGCTTATAAACGTAGTGCATTACACCAAAGACGCTGGAACAGCTTCTCTTCTTTTCGCTATTAAAGCGCTTTTAACGAAGAACATCGACATTATAGTCTTAAGATCGACTATCTGTATGTATATATTAAATTTATGTATCTATACGAGTATATGTGTCCTTCTCGTAAGCCATAAGATGTCGAGGCCAAACGTTGAGTTACTATACAGCTTAAGTGTTGCGAAAACTTCTTTTTATGGTGTTTTGCGACAGAAGATTACCACTTAGAGTTAAAGCTTTGTTATTTATGACAATCATACGTCTGAATTTAACTTACATAGTGTTGGCCCATGTATCATATGAAACTTAAAATTGTTACATAACGTGATCTAAGAAGAAACCCCACGTAAAGAAATTGATAGTGGAAGAAGTTCAGGTTTATGGAATCAGCTAGTATTGCCATGTTCAGTGAAGGTCTTCGGAAAATTCAGGTGCAAGGGAGGAGAGAAAAATAATTGGACCTCTCCAATCCGAAAATTTCAGCAAACTCCTGCCTTTACTTATGAACTAATCCAAAACAGAGCGGCCTGTGAAGCGTTAGATGTAATTCTACGCGTAACATATTTCAAAGATTAGTAAAAGGGTAAAAATAAGAACTAATTCATCATGTTGTCGTTTTTTAAAGTTTGTGAAATGACAAATTGAACTTTAAAATTTTTTTCATTTCGATTTTATTTTGGCTGTTGTTACGGCCTTTTTTGAATTGAATTGATGATATTGTTGATGGGCTAACGATTTGTATGTTTGATAAGATCTTGTGGTTTTCGTTCCTTTAGATTTAATAACAGGAGATGATAAAAATCATTAGATAACAACTCAAATTACAACCTTCGAGCTTAGGTTGAGTTCGATATTAACCTTTTTTTCTTATAATTCGACTTGCAACTGCTAAATGGCATCTTCCTTGCGAAACTCGCTGTTATGTATTAAAATAGAAGTAGAAATAGAGAAGACAATACTCCAGCAAACGGGTACGGGTACTAATAGACCAGGCTTTCGGTTGTACCTAAGGCGAGGGTAAAGAGTTGTCATGTCATTAACCTAACAGGCTGTTGCCATTGTTGCAGAAACCACTCCGTTTGCTTGTTTTTTTTTTTTTACTCTACTTTATTTTCCTGTTTCGTTATTTTATGGACTTTCTACATTACTATTTTTATTTATATATTTTTTTTTACTTTTTACTATTGTCCGTTCTGTCCAGGGTGACAAATTTGACGCGATAATATTTTTGTGGAATTTCCCAGTTTCATGAATTGCCAGTCGTAAGCTGTGAAGTAATAGCTCAAATGCACTGGCAACAGTGCATACGTATCATACTCGCACATACATACCCAGATAGGTACATACCAAAGAAATGAAAATGAAAAATAATGACAGACCAAATACCAATGACATTGTATCTGGCTGAATTTACAATGTAAACATTGTACACGGTGGTATATCTATAGTACAAGAGTCATTAATTATAATTAAAGTACAAAGCGGGGTATGTTTGAAATTTTTTAGTATGCAAGGCGAAATATGGAAAATCGCCTAATTAATTAATTTTTAGAAGTCAAGGAATTTAAATCACTTTTATCCAGATGTAAACTAATGAAAAATGATGTGCTAGCTATATTTTCCAGATATTCATATACATTTCTGTACGTATGTATGTACATACGAGAACAAGTATGTAAATCTTCAGCCAGAAAAATTAGGTGAGGTTAAAAAGTCGTTTATTAAAAGATTGTGGTTCGGGGAAATAAGGAAGATTATTTTGGGGAATTTCATGGATCAACTTGTCATAATTTTAATATAACATGGCTTGAAAATTTTGTTTGTAAATATTTGATAAAATAAAACTAATCATTCAAGGTAAAGTAGCTTAGTGATTCACTTGACACCCCCTGATACTTTCAGCAGGTAAGTAGCTGCGACCGCAACTATTCGTCTTAAAGCAACTACATGTTGAACAAATAATTTATTTGACCACATCGTTTACACTATATTTGAACTTTCATATAAACTTCTCCTCTAGATCCTTTTGGAAAGAAGATACTTTAATGGATGGCAAGTCAATTCACTTCTACACAGATGGATTTAAAACTGATAGCGGAGTTGATGGTGGTGTTTTCTCAGATAGACTAACACGTGGACTGAAAACTCAGTGCCGTTTTATAGTAAAACACAAAATTTTTGCAAAATTCAACTTTATTTATCAATATAGTTGCCTTCGAGGGCGATACACCGATTGGAACGATTTTTCAATCTTTCGATACCATCGATACCAGTTTTGTAGTACGATTTCTGTTTAGCCTCAAAATAGGCTTCTGTTTCCGCGATTACTTCTTCATCGGTCTTAAATCTCTTTCCGGCGAGCATTCTTTTGAGGTCTGCGAACAGGAAAGAGTCGCTGGATAATACGGTGGGTGGGGAAGCAATTCGTAGCCGAACTCATTCAATCTTGCCATCGTTTTCATCGACTTGTGACACGGTGCATTGTCTTGCCATAACCTTGCCAGCCGACTATTGATTTTTTGGTCGTTTTGGATGAGGTTCGTCACCTGCTCGCCACTCAGCTAACTGCCGACTTGACTCTGGTGTGAAGTGATGGAGCCAAGTTTCATCCATTGTCACATACCGACGCAAAAATTCGGCTTTATTGCGGTTGAACAGCTTTAAACACTCCTCTGAATCATCAACACGTTGTTGTTTTTGGTCGACTGTGAGCAAACGCGGTAGCCACTTTGAACAGAGCTTTCGCGTGTCCAAATATTCGTGTATAATATATCCAACACGCTCTTTTTATATCTTCAGAGTGTCAGCTATCTCAATCAACTTCACTTTACGGTCATTCGTAATCATTTTGTGGACTTTTTGGATGTTTTCATCTGAAACAGCCTCTTTTGGACGTCCACTGCGTGCATCATCTTCAGTGCTTGTATGACCACTTTTAAATTTTTCAATCCACTTGCGAATGGTTCGTTCGACTGGTGTATAGTCCGGGTAACACTTATCAAGCCATTTCTTTGCATTTTTTCCCATCAAAAAGCAATAATAAATCAACACACGAAATTGCTTTGAATCCATTTTTTTCACAATTTGCTTCACTCACAACGCTGTATCTCAAGAACTAATCGTCCGACAGCTGTCAAATTTATACATGTATAATATTTTTTGAAGGTTGGTACTAAATGAAAATGGTATGGATTTATTTGAAGTGGTGCCCTCTATTAGAAACGGACTTTTCAGGAAATGAGTTAAATCTATGCTTTTCCTTCCGTCTTCCAAATCACTGTGGCTTGTTCCATATAGAAATTTTAGCGATTAAAGAAGCTCTCTCTTGGCTGAAGAAAAACTTGATATTTGTAAAGGATATCCGCAGCTTTTCGGATAGTGAAGGAGTTATCAAGTCCCTGGACTCAATCTCATTAAATTCTTAAACCGACGTTGAATGCCGATCAACTCTTACGGAGATGGCAGATGGCAGTTCAGCCTTCACCTTTATTGGGTGCCGCACTACAGAGATATTTCAGGGAATTGTAGGGCCGGCGAACTCGCTAAAATTGGAATCACTCTACCTATTCCACTGGAAAAGGGTAGCAGAGATATACCAATCAATACTAAAGCTGGATGCTAATAAAAGAACAGACCTAAGGTGGACTAATGTATCAACATGTCCAAACAGATCTGGCTAAAGCTGGATCGTTCTAAGAGTCTGATTCTTTTAAACAGGAAACATCTCAGCGCCATCATAGATGTCATCACTAGACACTGCCTTATTAGCAAGCATACAAAAAGGTCTGGCGTCTTTACAAACAATTTCTGTAGAAGCTGCATGGACGAGGAGGAAAAGGAGACAATCCTCCACCTTCTCTGTACATGTCCAGCTTTCTCCCAAATCAAACGATCTAAAGATCCACAGATCCACGGCGCATTACAAGTGGGTTGATCTTTCCAACAGCCAATTTTATCAACCTACCTACCTCCCTACATCCGAACGGCTTATTGTTTTAACGAACCAGTATCTCGAATACTACGTGAAGCAAATAAAATTTCCCATTTGTTTGATTTCCGTTGCAGCAGAAGTACCCCCAAAAACACCCCCAATTATCATCTCTCCCGAGCCTGGTCTTCCCTGTCCTTTAGTTTTATTATAAGTTATAATAGCAATTTGAACTAAACTCAATAATCATCCGGGGTCGGTTAAATTAAATATTAAGAGTGAAAACACTCTTCGGCATTTCACAATTTTGTTTGGCTCAACCGCACCTTACCCATATGGGATCACATTAGCTTGCTCTCTTGCATTTACAATGCATCCTTTTTGAGAAATATTGTAACTTTTTCAATTTTTCGCTTTGTGGCATGAAAGGCTCGCCATACGTCCTCTTGACTCTATAATCTTTAAAGAAATTCTCAGATAAATTAATGTGAAGGCATATATTACACTCTTAACCTACTAGCAGATCTGTAAGTTGTTCGGATCCAGAGACTCTTTTCTTTTACCATGCTGGTATGTAATGAATCAACACTTTTCGAAGGATACTACTTCTCCGAAACCTTATATTAGTCTTCCTCATCCAAACGGTATTATTTCTTAAATTTTTCACCCAACATTTAACATAACACATAGTTCATAAAAGCCAACCTTTTTTTGTAGAACAGGTACGTACGAGATGCGTTCACAAAGTAAGTTTTTTTTTTTGTTCCTGCCTTGGTACACATGTCCCGAACATATCTTCACAGTTTTAAGTATATAGCTTACATAGTTTTTTTATATTATACATGCTCGGCGATTTTCAATTAATACAAAAAATGGAACTAAGAATTTGCATCAAATTTTGTGTAAAAAATGAAATCAAGTGTTTTTAAACACTTGAAATGTTGGCAGTGGCATACTGTGAGTTTGTCACTTACAAGTGGTGCAAGCTCCTCCGAGATGGCCGAGAAGAAAGTTGTTTTGGAAAATTGTCGAGGAAATTATGCGTCCTATGTGAGAAGCAATACGAAAAAAACGTACTGAATTATGGAACAATAATTCACAGCTTTAGCATCACGATAATGCACCTGCACATTCATCGTTGCTTATGAGAGATTTTTTGGTCAAAAGCAACACTACAATCATGCTTCAGCCACCATATTCACCGGATTTGGCCACATGCGACTCTTTCCTGTTCCCAACACTGAAGAGACCTATGAAAGGATAGAGATTTGCAACGATTGAAGAATTAAAAACGGCATCGCTGAAAGAGCTCAAGGCTATACCAAAAAGTGCTTCGAGGATTGGGAAAAGCGTTGCCACAAGTGTATTATATCTGAAAGGGATTACCTTGAAGGGGATAACATTAATATTGATAAACACCTTACTTTTTGAACATGTATATGTATATGTTTGAACGTTTGTTTAAGAAAAACATGTACAATAGTATTATTCAAGGTATTGCCCATCTGAAGCTATGACTTTTTCCCATCTTTCTGGCGATTTGTGGATGCCATCCCAAAAGATGTGCTCTGATGTGAACCGGATTTCAGTGAGGGCGTTCTGCATCGACCGGAGCAAATGGTAGTCAGAAGGGGCAAGGTCTGGGCTATAAGGCGGGTGAGGTAAGACTTCCTATCCATTGTTTTCCAAATAGTTCTTAACCGGAATAGCAACGTGGAGCCGAGCATTGTCATGGTGGAAAATTATTGCCTCGTGTCTGGTCGCATATTCCGTGCGTTTTTCGGCTACTGCTCTCTTCAAACAGACTAATTGTGTTCGGTAGCGTTGTCCATTGATGGTTTCACCCGGTTATTTCCTAAATGAAGACCTATAGTATTGAGGCTTACCCCATAAGTAAGCCCATAATCCCATAAGAGTTTCAATTAAATATTATTGCTTGGGCGCATCACATTTCGATGCTTGGCGAAAGGTCAGTTTTCAATAAAGACGCAACTACCGCTTTCCGCGGTCTTTCCGCCAATTTCGTCATACAAGAATCAATAGGACAAAGCCATGCTTTTATTTACCGCCGTCATCGTTATATGGTCATAGACTGCACTACAACCATACATCTGCTTATCAGTATCGCTTAACCCCAAATTGATCATATGTATGTGGCAACGCTGCACAGATTTTACGAGCACCATTATTTTTTTGGTAGGGGCTATTTCGCTTAGTGCAAGCTTAAACTAACTTAAAAACTAGGACTAACTTAAGAGTTAAGGAGTAAGAGAGTGGTGAAGGAGATCAAGTTTAAGGCGAGAAGTGCTCAGGTTAAAATCAAAAAGGGGGAGGTTTGAGTTTAATTAAGGGAGCATGCGGGAGATTGGTACGTTAGAGCCGTCATAAGTGCGATGGCTTGGGATATAGAAGAGACGAGGACAGCGTACATTACGAGGATTAGTGTTGAAGAAAATAGAGTTGTAAAGGGAAGCGCGGTCCACAGAACCGGAGAGAAGTCGATGAATGAAGAGATTGTCAGCTACGTCTCTGCATTTTTCGAGGGTACGCAAGTTAAGAAGTTTGAGGCGGTCGCGATAGGGAGGTAAGATAGATGGGTCACTCCAGGGTAGTCCACGAAGAGCAAAACGAAGAAAACGACGTTGAATGTTCTCAATTCGGGATATATGAGTTCGCTGAAAGACGGACCACACTTGGCTGGCATATTCAAGAAGGGGGTGAACAAGCGTAATGTAAAGTGACCTTGTCACATAAGGGTTGCTAAATTCTTTAGACCAACATTTGATAAAACCGAGTGAAGAGTTGGCTTAAAGGATTATATCATCGATATGCGAACCTAAGTTCAACTCTCTATCGTATAAAATTCCGAGGTCGCGAAGGGATTGCACCTGGGGTACAGGTTGGTCATGCAGAAAATAAAGTCTAGAGGGGGATTGATAGGACTTACGAGACAAAGTCATAGATTGGCATTTGGAGACATTAAGTGAAGAAATAGTTTTGGAGAACTTAGTGTCATCGGCGTAAATGGATACGGAGTAGTGTTTGATAATCATCTCAAGATCGTTTATGGTTAGAATGAAAAGGAGGGGACCAAGATGGCTGCCTTGTGGAACACCAGAAGTGGCTAAAAACGGGGTTGATAGATAAGAAGATATCCATTTTAACAAAATGGGATCAAAACCGAGGGAAGACAATTTGAAAAGGATCAGTTGATGTGATATTTTATCGAAGGCCTTAGCGAAATCTATAGCAATAACATCAATTTCGTTGCCATTTTCTAGGGCTAAAAGCGCAAAGGACACGAATTCAACTAAGTTTGTAGTAGTTAATCTACCTTTTAAAAAACCGGGTGATATAAGTAACTTGCACTGAAAGCTTAGAACATCATATAAAAAACTTTCGAACATTTTAGGCATGTGAGAAAGCTTAGCAATGGGACGGTTGTTGGTTACTTCATTCTTTGATCGCTTTTTGGGAACCGGGGTTATGAAAGAGATCTTCCAAACTTGGGGGAATTCCCCTTGTGTGAGGGACAGATGAAATAGTGAGGAAAGTGGGTGTGAAAGATTGGAGGCACACTTTTTGAAAAATATTGCTGGGAGCCCATCTCATCATTGAGATTTTGTAACTTTTCTTCGATAAGGGTGAGATCAAAAGGTTCAGAGAGAGGGGGACCAATGGAGAAATTGGGAAGGTACTAGAAATATATGGGGTCGGGTACGAAGGGGTTGTCTGCAAATGACTGCTTAAAAAAGTTTGCAAAATAGTTGGCAATAATATGTGGGTCGGTCGATGATATGTTATCGAACGAGAGAAAGGGGGATATCCGTCTGATTTTCTTTTTTGATAAGATTGGTCTGCGCTGTGTCGAGAAAGCGCTGAGAGAGGCAGTTATAGAGCTGGGTGAATTGCAGGTAAGTTTCAAGATAGTTAGAGTAGTTGTAATAAGAATTGGTGCGAAGAAAAGCTACCCATAATTTGTTTCTTTTATAACGTAAAGATCGAAGTCTTCTGTTGTACCATGGAGGGGAAATAGATGATGTTTTCTGCCGTGAAAAGGGGACGTAGAGAGAAATAGAGTTAAATTTCGCTGTAGAAAATGGAGACAGCATGTATGCGAATAGAGTCAGTGAAAATGAAAATGTCATATTATGTTTTTACTTTTTAGAAGTTATTTTTGCGTCGAGGGTTCTTAAATATTTAATTTAATTTCTTATTTTATGCTTTTTGTACTATGTATATGGTATATTGCTAGGATAAATACGTTACAATCGACATTTTCAAACAAAAAAAAAATCATCAAAATCGATTTAGCCGTTTGGGAGGTATGATGCCATATACAGATACACAGATTCATACTATAGATACACAGGTACACACGTCAAACTTATAAAAAAAACGGCTGAACAGATTTGCTTGAATTAATGTTTAGAACACTCTTGATCAAGTCACATTTCAAACAAAAAAAAAATCATCGAAATCGGTTCAGCCGTTTGGGAGCTAGGATGCCAGAGACAGACACACAGATACACACGTTAGACTTATAAAACCCCTGTCTTTGTGTCGTGGGTTAAAAAATGGTGATAAGTGCGTAAATGACCACATGAATAACTTTTTTCTGTAGCACAAAGGAAACAAGTGTAGATCTATCGGGAAAAAGAATATCTACTCATCATTTAGTAATATTTTTTTTTTTTTTTTTTTAGTTTAACAGGGATTTCTCAAAACTGTGGTACTGTTAGTTAGACCCCTTGTGCTCTGACCCTCTCAATATATGATAGTATACTGTAACGAGTAACCAGATAGCATTAATAGTTTTCCCAAGTGTTGTGTTCCAGCAGCTGTCAAAGTTACCAAAGACATCTAGCTGTCAAAATTTTCAGTAAGGTTTGCATTTCATCTTGCATCGTTTTAAGCTTGAAAAACGTCCAGGAATTATTAATAAAACATTATCGAAATTCCGGCTCATTTGTATCATAAATACGCAACGTGAATTTCGTCGTGAGGTCGGTCGTGATCAGAGCTTCAGTGTGCAGGCAATTCGTCGCACCGTGGAAAAGTTTGAGCGTGATCCTAAGCCACCAATCAGATAGAGATTGGTGCGAAATGAATAAAACATAGCAACAATAGCGACCAGTATCGAAAAATTCCCAGAAATGTCGATCAGACGCCGATCAGCTGAATCGGGCATCGCCAGAGAGTCGACCCGGCATATTTTGTTGTTAGACTTAGGCCTACATCCGTATAACATTATGCTGATGCCAGAATTTAAGCCGGACGACTATAGACTACGATGTGAGAGCACTAATTTTGCGCTGAAAGTGTTGGCCGGAGATACAGATTTTGGCCAACAAATCATCTCCTCGGACGAGACCCATCTTTGGCTGAACGGCTATGGTAATCCACAAGTGTTCGGCCAAGCATCAATGCATCCACAAAGATTGACTGTTTGTTGTGGTTTATTGCATGGCAGCATCATCAAACATTATTTCATTCGAAATAAGGAAGGAGACACAATTACCATCAATCGTCTCAGGTATAGAGCGATGTTAATCAACTTTCTGTGGTTAGAGATCGACAACATTGATATATCCGAGCTGTGGTTCCAACAAGACAGACAGCGATGACAACGCTCGAAGTTGTGAAGGAGAAATTTTGGGAGTAGGTTATCAATTGACCGCCGCGATCATGCGAATTAAAACCACTCGATTGTTTTCTTTGGGGCTACGTCAAGTCTTTAGACCATGTTAACAAGCCAACCACTTTGGACGAGCTCGAGGCCAACATTCGACACGCTATTGCCAAAATAACGCCACACATATTGGACTGTACGCTTGACGCACTCCCAGCGAACCCGAGGCGGCCATTTGAATGATGATCCACACATAATGGTATGAACGTAGCCATTATACTTATTGAGAGAATATATTTTTAAAGATCTGGTTAAAATTTGAAGTGAATTGGTTGAAAATTGTTCAGGTTATGTGTTCGGCCAACTTGAAAAATTAAAAAAAAAAAAAAAACTTTGAAATTTTAGGTTATAGAAAGTCATGAAAAAATGTTGCAATAAGTGTCTTGGTCTTCTATTTCTTTTTTATTTAATTTAAATACGAGCCTCCACACTTTTGCAGTTTCAAACATCGATCTTTCTGCAAGCTTTATGCGCTCTTTGTCAATCTCCAAGTACGTTTCGTAGCTGTTCGGGCCGATTTCTAAGCCCATCGCCTTCATTGGAGCAAAGCCACCATTGTTCATTTAAACTGCTCTATGCATAGCTATATCCGACACAGTTTTACCACCAGAATGCCCACACAGTCGAATTAAAGCTTTCATAAGGGTTTTGAGTATAATCGCCGTTGCATCGAGTAAGAAGATCGGCTCTGGTCAATTCTTCGTAGACTGGTTTGATAGCTTCATATACTTCTTTTGGAACAGCTGTATTCAGCCATATTTATGGTAGTATGACCAGCAAAAATCGTCCCTTTACCACAGAGCTGTGAGTCTGAAAGCTGTTTTCTGTTCAAACACACCTTGGTTTTGTCTATGTAAAAGAGATTGCACGCGCAAATGGAACCCTGATCGATAATAAAGGAATGTTGGATCCTGTAGCCGCGAGACATCAATCCAAGACAGCCGTAGAAGAACAACAACACTTACATTTTTTCGTTTTTCTTTTGTGTTGTTTTTGGTCGAATTTTCTTTTGATAACCATCCTTTCATGTCAATGTTGTTGCTATGGGAAAAGAGATGCTGCCTAACTTACAGATGATCTGTACGTGCCATTTAGTTCTGATACGATTCGTTTTCCGATTTTCGTATCGAAAAATGCAATTATAACGCATTGAACCACACTGCTAATGGCAGTGATGTTATATTTCGTGCTGTGATTAAAGTACTCTGCCGTCATAGGCAAAGACTCAAAGTTTGTCATCTAAATGCACAAAGTTGAAAGCCAAAAATTGATGAATTTAGGGAAATTTTTGTAGATTCACAAATCGATGCAATCTGTGTGTCAGAAACTTGGTTTTTTCCTGATGTAAATGATAAATATTGTACTATGACTTAGGTGTTTAAAAATATTTTCGTTCTGATAGGACTGATAGCATTAGTGATAGTGTAGCAATTTATTTAAGAAAAGATCTGACTGGTAAAGATATATGTAAGTCACCCAGTGGATGTGCGATTGATTATCTTTTTATAAACATAGTCTGTGGGGAAAATACTATTTTATAGGGTGATTCATCGATAGGTTTGGTTTTCAATAGGCTTTTCTGACAGTTCGCGCGTGACTCCTATCAAATTGCTTCATTATTTTTATTCAGTATTATTTGGCAAATTATCATGGAAAAACTCATACCACAACAGCATCTCCAAATTGTTCAGCTTTTTTACGAAAATCAGAGTGGGTGGGCATAACCGACCTACTGATACCACTATTGCCAACACCATTCGCAACATACTATTGCCAACTACAGCTATAGTTGAGAGTGTACGCGAAGACCGTGACGAATCGATTCGTCGTCGTTCTCAGCAGCTTGGCTTGGCGTATTCGACAACTTGGCGTATTTACGTGAGGATCTCGGCAAGAATTGAAACAAGACGACTTGAATTTGTGTCATATTTTCAGTGAATAGGCTCTGAAAAAACTCAATGAAAATCCAGTGTTTTATCGTCGAATTTTGTTCAGTGATGAAGCCCATTTCTGACTCAATGGATACGTTAATAAACAAAATAGCCATATTCAGGCTGTTGAGCAACCCGAAGAGTACCAAGAGCTACCATCACATCCATTAAAAACAACGGTATGGTGTGGTTAATGGACTGGTGGAATCATTGGTCCATATTTATTTAAAAATGAGGCAAATCAGAATGTTACCGTCAATGGTAACTGTTATCGCGCCATGTTAATGGACTATGTGCTTCCTGAAATTCAAGAACATGGTCTCGGTGAGCTCTTGTTTCAACAAGATGGCGCTACGAGCCATACAGCGCGTGAAACAATGGACTTTTTGAGAAATCATTTTGGTGGGCACTTAATTTAACGTTTTGCAACCGTAAATTGGCCGCCTATATCGTGCGATATCACACATTTGGACTATTTTTTCTGGGAATATGCAAAGTTTCAGGTCTTGAGGAATAAGCCAGTTTCAGTTGACGCTTTGGATGCCAGCATTACTCGTGTTATCCGCAAGATACCAGTCACTATGTTCGAACGAGTCGGCCAAAATTAGACCTTCCGAATGGACCACCTCAGACGTAGTAGTGGCCAACATTTACATGATATCGTTTTCAAAAAATAAATGACATGAATTGTTCTTTTAATCAATAATAAAAATTTTGATTTCGCTTTCAAATTTATGTGTTTTATTTTACATTATAAATCAAACCTCACGATGAATCACCCTATATTGGAAAATGTATATAGACCAAACAGGAATATTAATTTAAACCCTCTGTACCCATGTTTTAATGGAAGAAAGTTTGACCCGTGCAAGTAATATTATTTTATGTGGTGGCTTTAATAGTAACCTTTTAATTGAAAGTCATCTTGTTGAAAACATGAACGCATTCGATCTACATCCTCTAAGTACTCAGGTTTCCTCCAGTACCTTGTTAGATTTATTCTCTGCAAACCATACTAATAAGATGCTCCTGTACGATCAGATTTCTGCCCCAGCATTTTCAAAGCATGACCTCATCTTTCTTACATTTGATTTTAATGTTTATTTGCGCAATAGTTCAGCTTATAAATTTATAGATTTAAAAAATGTTGACAGAACTGCTCTTAAACACCACATAAATTGCGTTCCATGGGATCTCCCGGTGATCAAGTTTATTTTATTCAAACGAACGTAAATCATATCTTTGATACCCACGTAACAAAAAGAACTGGAACAGCAAGGGATAGAACAAACAAAGGTTTGGTTTACGAACGAAATTCGTTTTTTAATGGGACGACGCGACCAGGCTTACTCCACTAAGTCTACAAATGTTTAAGAAATAGTGTTCTTCGTGAAAAAAGAATTGCAAAAACATAATTTTACTCCAACCGACTGAATAGCAACTAAGAGGGCCGAAAATTATGGAGTAACCTTCGTGAATTGGTGATTAGAAGACAAAAATTGCGCTGTCCTTCTGACATCGATTGAAATGAACTTAATCGAAGGTTCTTATCGATTCCACATTCCATAAACACAGAAGTAAATGAAGATTAGCAATACTACTTCCGACCGGCATTTTTACCCAACAATAGAAAATGGATAAAATAATACCAATCCCTAAAAATTCGTCAGCCGATGAACTCAGACCTATATTAATTCTACATTGATTGTCAAAGTATGTGAATGAATTAGGCATAAGCAAATAAATGAGTATCTTAAACGTACTAATCTACTGGTTTCAGTTCTTCACCCATCTAGATTTCGCCAAAGCCTTTGATATGGTCCACCATTCTACACTCATTCATAAATTTCGTCATTGTTTTCACATGTCTCCATTTGCCGTTAAGTTACTATCATCTTATCTAAAAGAAAGAACACAAGTTGTGCCTCGGGAGGGCGTCCTATCAGAATTTCTTCCTTTGGCTGAAAGCGTTCCGCATGGGTCGGTTTTGGGACCTCTCTTATTCTTACTGTATATCAACGATATACACTTTATTCAACACGATATTCAAATTTATAAGAGTTGTGCCCTTGGTCTAATTGAAAACTATGCTAATGATATGAATGAAGATCTTCAAAGGCTCTCGAACTGGTCGTTATAAAACGGCCTTGCACTTAGTCCTAGCAAATATAAATGCCTAATTATTTCAAAAAATAAGCTAGAGCTATCCTTTTCTCCAGCAATCACATTAAACAATTCAGCAGTTGAATTCGTTGAACCTTCTAAAAATCTAAACGTGATATTCAATATAACGCGCACTTTGAACAACCATATAAACGCAATAGTGGGTAGGACACGTAGGACACCACCGAAGACAAGATTAACTCTCGATAAAATATCTGTTATCCCTGTACTTATTTTTTATAACGTCCGGGAACGGCAGCATATGTTAAGCAAATTAATTTCCGATATTAACAAGATAACCAATTAGGGAACTTTCAACAGAGTGGAATTTAATGCTTCGAAAACTTATTGCTGTCTGCTGTCATTAAAGCGAAATGTAAATACCCAGCCATTTTCCATGAATGGCACTTAAATCGTCGAAACCGAACAACTTTCCATTCTTGGTGTGTGTGTCAGTGACAACTTACTTTGACATGGCCACATATTCGGTGTCGTCAAAAATGCGGCGAAATGTCTAGGTTTTCTTAAGCAATGTAAGAAATATTTTACCCCCTCTGATTTGGCCTCAAATGTAAGGCATTCATCCGCCAAAAATTGGAGTACAAAGCTTTTAAAACATCTCTGCACCTACTAGACAGGATTCAAAACCGTGCGATAAAACTCATAGGTGATACTTATATTAGTCAGTCAATCAAGTTCTTTTATCGCTATTTCCACCACTAGTGCTCCATTGAAATTGTCAGTAGCATTCCACCTCTTCAAACCTACAGCCGTAACACTCCTCTCGCTATGAATGCTCATCAGTATACCCTCAAGCCCACTTCCGGACGTGCCCTAAAATATCGTGATTCGTTCCTAAGCCGTACAACTCGCTTATGAAATGCCCTGCTGAACTCTCTATTTCCTGGTCGTTATAACTTGCAAACATTTAAAAACAATGTACATCGGTACCTTTCTTTTCTTCCTCCTTAAATTGCAAGCAACTGGAGCATATGCCTATTTACCTAATTTAAGCTCAAGTCATTTAGTTCAATGTTACATCTAAAGATTTCCAAAAGCAAGCATTATTTTCGAACTTCGAAACACATTAATGAAACTGTGGTTGGGTTGAGGGCGATATTACGCACGTTATTATTATTATCTCCTTTTTCCAACGAACATAACATACGATCTACTTCCTCCCAGAAGTAGAAAGTCCATTCAACTAAAAGTCAATAAATGTTCAATCAATTAATCGCCCAACAACAAACTCCGAAGGTATTATTTTCTCATAAGAAGTAGTAACTCATTTTCTTTTCTACGAATTGATTCGAACAGTTCCTCTACCTTGGGCTAAAGAAATTCATTAACTTAGACAGAAAGGTTGTGGCAACAGACGAACAGGTGCGCATATTCCAATCATTTGCACACATGTTCTACATGTCAATTCGTTGAGGACATGAGGAAGAATCTTGATGAGAACAATTTTCCTATAGGCAATCCGGTCAACTTGAGCCCTGTACTCTACTTCGAAAAGACAAGTAATTTCACTTCAGAAAAGAAATAAAGATATTGCTCCCTCCAGTATCAACAACAACAACCAAAACAACACCCCAGTAGCTATAAAAACGAAATGACAGACTGAATAAGTTTTACTACGCTTGCCATTGTGTTAGGACTTGCTTGAATTCTGTTGTGCACGAGTATAGCAATCCTTTGCCAACTTCGTATCCAAAAACAAAATTAAAATGAAAAAAAAAATCCATGGTCCTAGACGTGACGTGCATTGTGTTTAGCCTGCTGCAAGGATGCACAGGAAAATAAAAACGAAGTACGAGTACATACATACGCATGTTACATATTCACCTGAAAGGAATCAACTATTGTCGGTCTAGAACACAAAAGAAATGCTTTTCAAAGAAACTTAAAGTGGGAAGACGATAGAAAAGGACAGTGGGATAAATGTGCTCATTGGCAAGGACTCATAAATAAGGCGTAGGTAATTGATTTGACTGCAAACTACGAGCACTGTTTTTTCCTTATGCGTTTTAGGAAAGGAAAAAAGTTTCAACCTCGGACATAGTCAGAAATGGCCAAATGAATCATGAACTGCACAATTGAAGCGCTGTCTTTTGAGAAATCCTGCATTTCAACTTATGGAATTAATTTAAGACTACATAATTGGAAAACGAACTTATTGTGTTTAATGCGGTAAAAGTCGTTGTATTGAAGAAGTCCACTAACAGACATTGTAAGGAAATCTAGAACGTAGTCTCCCATAAGGAACAAAGAACGTCTCTGTTAAAGAAGATTTTTAAAATAAGATACTGCGTCAATTAACAGCGTCGGTTTTCATATCCTCGAGCTAGGCTCATTATGTGATTTTTACATCTTCCTGAATACTTGCAATACAATATAGGGTTACTAAGTAGAAATCGTACTCAGAGATTTTAATGAGTCCAAGAAGATTTTTTAAAACTACTTCTGGTAAAAGAAAAAAAAATTTTTTTTTTTTCTAAATAAAAATAGATCCCTTTCGCTTCCATCAAAGTATTCATTCAGCGAAAAGACTACCCTTCCGACAAGATGTCCTGTTTGGTAATTTTAATTAAAGACATCGATAGCGGTACCGGAATGCAATCTTATAGGTGAAAGTAAAATATAATATCTTTTACGTTGAAATTCTAACAATTCGATCTTCCTTTCATATCGGTTTTCTATCTGGTTTGGTATATTTAGTAAAACAGAGTAAAATTATGGGAGGATTTGAAAGTTTTTGGTTTTTAATTGCCAAAAAAAAGCACAGAAAAATTGCAAAAGCGTATACAATTTTTATTTGAGTTGATAAGTCAATGTTTGCCATTTACTTTCTAAAGATTATTTCATTGACAATGACTAAGTTTTTTGTTATCCATACGGAGAGTCCTATCTTGAAGTCCTAGCATGAAGGCTGCAATTGTTGCTAGTTTATCGGCGTAGACGATTGATTTGACGCATCGCAATTCAGGGAGGAGTGATTTGGCCGGCTAATTCCCCGGACCAAAACGAGAGGTAAACAGTTCACCGTACTCATTTTTCAATTAATCCATCGATTCGCGTTATGAGTGACATGTAACGCCGTCTTGCTGGAACCACGTGTCGGCCAGGTTCAGTTAATGAATTTTGGACAAAAAAAAATTCGAAATAATTGAACGATAGCGAACGCTATTCACGATACCTTATGTTGTTCTCACGGTCACCTTTGAAAAATTACGGACCAATGATTCCGCCGGAATCACCAAATAGAACATTTTGCCGGGCACCTCGGACCGAATACGGCAGTTTTGTTTATTAACATACCCATTCAACCAGAAATAAGAAATAAAAAATAAAAAAGAGAGTCTTCCTCTAGCCTTTCTAAGGCCCACTCACCGAAAATTCGATCCTGTGGGAAATCGTAAGACTAAGATCATTGCGTAAAATCTTCCACGTACTTCAATAACACTGGCGGACACAGCAAGAATATTTTCCTCTGTACGCACTTTACGCATACGGATAGGTGGCTTGTGGTAGGTTTGACTTTGAGGCATATCACAAATCATGCGTGAACTCTGCAAAATGGAATACTGAAAAACCAAACGGGAAAAAAATCACCCTTTAGAATTCCCAAATAAAATCAACGGGACTATCATTAGTTACGAAGGCTATAATCTTATCGTGCTACTTCGAAAATCAAAACTTTGACCTCTCTATGAGTAATCATAATAATAGTGATATCAGCAATTTGTTGCATGCAATAAGTCCAAAAAACATCTGGTTCTCCCACAGAATACTATAGAAGCAGATCTAACTTGCATTTTTACTTAGGGGTGGCCGTGGTGTAGTGGTATATGCATACACTCCTCAAGCAGAGGGTCGCTGGTTCGAATCCCGTGCGAGGCAATTCTCTGAAAAAGTCCTTTCGTAAAATTTGCATGTAGTTATATGAGAATCCCGTCGGCGTCAACTCTGACATGAAGGCATAACACTGATGTTGGAGTGGTTGCTGGCTGGGCTAAATGTAACAACTAGCACGTACTGAGACCCACTGGTTGAGGATGCACTTGCACATCCCGTCCAGTTTGACAACCACATCTGGGAAAAATATCGAAACCTAATACACTTGAATTTCAAACTACTACACCACCCGCCCGCGCCCTGGAGAAAACCAGTAAAAGGTATTCATATCCCCTTCCATAAATAGACAATAAGCTGCGAGACGGTAGTTAAATGTGAACGGGCTTTACAGGCCCGATGACTAGGAACATTTCATCTTGACTATCCCTCCTTATAAGCGCTATAAGGACACTGAAAATAAATCAACGAAATACTAACGACCATTACACAATCGAAGAGTGATTGTATAAGGCGCCAATTTAGCCGCGAAATCATTTGGCCTCATTTGGTTGAGGGTGGTATAGACAATGCTTTAACAATTGTTAGTGGTTACTATCGTAATACATGGTAAATCCTTTTTCTGCCAGAATTTGTTCAATTTACACATGCAGCTCGTTCAGATACAATACACTTGTGCCAACGCATTTTCCAATTCTCGAAGAACTTTTTGGTATAGCCTTGAGCTCTTCCAGCGGTGTTGTTTTTATTTCCTCATTCGTTGCAAATTTTCGTCCTTTCATATGTCTCTTCGCTTTTGGGAAGAGAAAAAAGTCGCATATGGCCATGATGATGGCTGAGGCATAATTGTCGTGTTGTTTACGGCTAAAAAATCTGTTGCAAGCTACGATGAATGAGTAGGTGCATTATCGTGATGCAAAAGCCGTGAATTGGTTTTCAACAATTCTGGACGTTTTTTTCATATTGCTTCTCGCAAACCGTGCACAACTTCAAGATAATACTCCTTATTGACCGTACGACCTTACGATTAAAACTCTTGATACACTACGTCTACCAGAATGATGCTCAAAAAAAACATAGTTATTAAGAAAGTAAAAATTTTAAACTACAATAAGTCAGGTTTAAAAAACAAAACAAATTTTCTAACATTTTTTAATTATGTAAAAAGTTTTGATATTTTTGTGTTATTTGAAACACATCTATTAGATAATAAAGAAATTAGATTTAAGAATATTTTCTCAAACTATGAATTAATCTGGTCTCCTGCTATAAAAACTTCACTTTTTGGGAGAGGAAGTGGTGGAACAGTATTCGGCTTTCGTAACGACCTCGAAGGACTGTATACGAGTATCTTTGTAAAAGCTGGCGAAATGGATGTTATTAACTTAAAAATGAATACACTGGATGTAATTTTCGTACCAATCTACTTAAACTGTAATCATTGGCAACGTGATTTCGATAAACTCTGCGACTCACTGCACTCCTTGGACTGTACGGATATAATGCTTATTGGGGATTTTAATGGTCGTGTAGGATTCACACAAAATAATTTCGCATCGGGATACAACAGTACTCTGCTGGAACCGTGTCGCAAATCTAAAGACCTAATTTGTGATAAAAAGGAGCAAAAATAATTTAACTTGCTGATGAGTATGACATGTGCTTGTTGAATGGGAGTTGCTAAGGAGATCCAGATTTCAAATTGACCTTTATCAGAGGAACATCATGCTCAATAATAGATTACTGTTTTGTTTCGGGACATTGGCTCAAGTTTCTAGACAGTTATCAAGTAGGAACCGAGATCTTTTCGGACCACATGCCCTTCGAAGTAACCTTTAATTCTACTGCTAGCGGCAACTATGTTTGCACAAAACCATTAAGCCTTCTGCCGAAATTTGTCTGGAATGACTGAATAATTAAATCGTATCAGCGAAACATGAATGTGAATCTTATGGAACTACGCACACAGCATTATACAGCCAATATTGAAGCTCTAACTGAAATAATAAAGAAATCCATTCCGCAACAGGAAGATTTACAATAAAAACTCATAAAATATATAAGCAAAAATGGTATGATTCTGATTGCATGAAAGCTAGAACCAAATCTTTTAAACTTCTCAAACTTCTAAGGTCGAATAACTCCAATATCTTTAAAACACTCTATCAAGATGCCAGCAATTAATACAAACACATCTGTTACATCAAAAAAGTAGCCTTTGAACAACAAAACATTGCGGTTATAAATACTTCAAAATCTTCTGCTCAGTTCTGGAAAGCTGTCAAATACCTAAACGGACACACGTCTCACATCTCTGTAACTCTTAAAACCCCGCAACTCAGGACTCATTTCGATAAACTTCTTAATGCCCCATTAACCTCGCCGCTACCTAAATATGCAGCCCCTCTGCTCTTAAACGAAAAATTAGGCTCTGCATATACTCTGGAAGAAGTCAATGAAGTAATATGCAAATCGAAATCAAATAAAGCACCTGGTATTGATCGCATCCCGTTTGATTGCACTTATGAGTTTATGAATTCTCTCACAATTGAATTTAATCGAATATTCGACTCTGCTTATATCTCCGACGTATTCAGGAAAGCAATAATTTTTCCTCTACACAAAAAAGGCGATTGCAGGGACCCGAAGAACTACAGAGGAATCACATTTGTAAACACTTCAGCCAAATTGTTTGCTTCATTAATTTACAAAAGATTGTATGAATGGGTACAAGAACATAACATCCTTAAAGAATTCCAAGCTGGATTCAGCTTAACAAACATTGCTGAAACATACAAGAGCAAGAAAAAAAAGTTGTACGTCTTTTTTTTGTAGATTTTCGAGCAGCGTTCGATTCAATACCGCGTGAAACACTCTTTTACAAGCTTTCCAAAATCGGTGTATCAAGTAAAATTATTCGAATCCTGAGAGCCTTGAATGAGAATAATATTGTATTTGTATGGGATGGAGAATTAATTTCTGAAGAGTTCGAAACTTCAATGGGTGTTAAACAAGGCTGTATTTTAAGTGCTCTGCTTTTTATATTATACATCAATGATATAACAGATGATGTCAAAGGTCGAATAAGATTCAACGGTGTATCAATTCCTGCGCTGATGTATGTTGATGATATAGTCTTTCTGGGCGACACAACCCAAGGTATGCAGTTAATGATAAACAGGCTTAATGCTTTCTGTAAAAGTTGGAATCTCACTGTAAATCTTGATAAATCAAAAATGATGATATTCAGAAATGCAGGAGGACGCTTCTCACACTTGGAAAAGTGGAAGTTAGACGGGGAAGAGATTGAGGTAGTATCCAGATACAGATACCTAAGTGTCCTTATATCGTCCTTCTTAAATTTCAAACCACACTTTAAGGAAAAATTAGTTGTTGCTAAAAGAGCTATCTGTTCGATTTGGGAACGTTGCTTCATAAATAAATATGTATCGCAAAGTGCAAAACAAACTTTGTTCCACTCAACCGCAGCGTCGATAATGCTTTACGGAGCTCAGGTATGGGGTTACAAAGGCTACGATGCTGTGGAAAAATTTCTTCGCTACTTTTTGAAGAAGATTTTCCGATTACCAAAAAATACCCCAAACTATATGCTACATCTTGAAACGGGAACTCGTCCTTTGCTCTAGTACACTCTCAAAATGCACTTCAACTATATCCTAAAAAACTAGAAATGAATGAATGCAGAATACCAAACGTAGTTTTAAGAAGAACAAACGGATGCATTTGCGAGAAATGGAAGAAAACAGCCTCTGAATGCGGAGTAAATCTGTCTATTCAAGTAAACGAGTATCCTCATCTTTTAAGAGAAAACATTAACTTGGTTTTGGAGAATTTTGGCAGACATACATATCACCAATATGTCGAAGAAGCTGAATCGTCACAGCAAACTAAACCATTCTTTTCTAAGTATGAAAAAACATACTTCCTAGATAGTCACGCAGTTGACAAAAGTTGACAAAAAAGGTACTATTTTCAAACTGAGAGCGGAAATCGTTCAACTAAACTTTATACCCCATAGACCAGATTTACCAATACTTTGTGACCTCTGCAACATGCAGAAGAGAAAAGACATCTTACATTTTTTTTGGTTTTTGTCCGATTTTAAAAGAATTTCGACTATCAATGTTCGGAAAACATGATTTAGATGAAGATGAAGTAGTGAGCATTTTAAATGGAGAAAAGGGATGGAAAGTCTTATATGATTACTCAGTAGCAACACTTTGTTATAGAAGCGTATCATAGATGGAGATTTTTAATGTAAAACTTAAGCTTGTATTCTGTCAACCTGGTAGACGGCCACAGGCCAAACCATTAAAGACATTAATCGTTACATTGTAAAACATTTATTGAAAATAAAAGTCAACTAACTAACTACACTACGCCACGGTAATCGAAAAAAAAAAACAATGATCAAAACTTTGACATTTGATCGAACTTGGCGTGCTTTTTTCGGTCTTGGCTCTCCTGGGTGCTTCCATTGGGACGATTTGTCTTTGGTTTCGACGTCATAACCATATACCCATGATTCGTTACCAGTTATAACTTTTTTGAGCAAGTTAAGATCATCATTGACGTCATTCAAGAGCTTTTGAGTGATGCTCTTATGACGGTTCTTCTGATCAAAATTAAGAAGAATTGTCAACATTTCAAGTGTTTTGGAGTTTGGAGTTAACACCGGATGAGAAACACGAGCAGACGATTGTTACACAAGCGGCCGTCAGCAGAGTTCCCACGGTCAGCAGATATCGACCAACGTTCCACCTGTAACTGCAGTCGCAGCAATAATGTAGTATTTGAGGTAGCTTTAAGTTCAATACTTGTTTAGTTGATTTTTATAAGGGGCAGAATCGCTGTCCGAGAAAATAAAGATTTTTTTTATGATAATAAAAATTAAATAAATTTAATTGGCGCCCGAGCAGGGACCCACGAAGAAAATCGTTAATTAAAAAGATCCTAAAGTAGCATCAACATTAACGTATTGGTAAAGTTGTCATCCTCAAGAAGTACTGGTACTTTACGCAAAAAAAAACCCCTGTGGTCCACCGATAGTGATAACACTTAGTGCAGTGCAGAACAGAATACTCAAGTAGTGTATTCGCGAAAATAAACTGTGGGCGTGAAAACAGCCAAAGGACCCCTTAGTAGCAGAACCAGTAAACATAAGGTAGCAGCTAGCCGCCATCACCCAGCATTCCAGAAGGATGAAAATCCTAGTATTTATGTAAGATTCATTTGAGAATAATATTGTGAAAATACTAAAAATTAAGATATCCGTATAATTTGGATGTCGTGTTCGTCTTTGCAAGGGAAAAATTAATAACGAAAATATTATACCACCATCTGTGCTTGAACAAGCTGCTCAAGCAGCATCAACTTCCCAGGCAGGTCCCAATTCCTCTAGTAGGAGTAGTGAAAATCCTGTAATAAATCGCCCGCTATAAGCTCTTATTAACTCTATGATACGCGAAGTCCTAAATGCTGAGGGCCGAGCACTCATTCACTCTTTCTTAAATCCACACTCGGATCAATTCACGGGAATTGATCAAACGATATTTCCTAGTAAAATATCAATGACCTCGATAAGATACCGGATGTCGTACGTAGCTTACGCGAAATCTCTGGTGAACCAGATGAATTGAGAAATCAGAATCCTTAAGATACTTTGGAATTTTGAAAACAGTTAGAAACAAAATAATTGGAAACGCAGGTCACATCCTGGAGTCTTATAATACTCCATTAGACTGGAGTTGTATTTCCCGATGCTTGACTTTACACTATGCGGACAAACGTTATTTGAGTACATAAGAGTACCAAATAATGGCCTTAGTACCGGCAACGCATCTATCCAAGAAAACTTCCAAACTGTGTATTTATCACACCTTTCGCTCATATTAAATAAAATTTCTTGCATGAATGTCAGTGCCGAGTCCTTTAGTTTGATGATGCAAACTTACGGAGACAAGGCTCTCGATACATTTATCCCCAGGTTAAAAGGCGACCTTTCCAAATTTTTTGGAATGCAAGAACTGGTAGATTTGCCCCAAGCACTGCATCTGTGTTTGATGCTAGAAAACCAAAATTACCGATCTCAATACGCAATAGCAAACAGCTATAACAGGAGAATAAATCATCCGGAACCACCACAAAGTCCACCAGAACGAGGAAACAGAAATCCAGTTCTGAGTCGTCAACCATACCATCCCCAATTAGTCTACATAGCTCAACCACTCAGACAGCAGGCGCCGTCCCAACACAACGCGAGTCATATTCCACCACCAAGGCCATAAGGGCAGGTTGTACAGCAACAATACTAACAACAACACCAACAACAATACCAACAACGATATCAACAAAAACAACCACGGGAGCCACCACCAGATCCTATGGAAGCACAAACAATCCAGACGAACAAGGTCAGATCTCAAATGGGAGTTCCAGTACCGAAACGATCATCAGCTCCTCAATACCATCAAGTGCATTCTACCAAAATGCAAAGGAATTTCCACGTTGACACCATGTCACAAGAAGAAGGAGTCAACCAAGATGATGATATGCAGGCCACCATGAAAAACTCGAACGAATACAGCAAAACCCTTCAAGAGTACATTGAAATGACACAACCGGAAAATATCGATTCAAACAACATTATGGAACTAATCGACATCTTAAAAATATTGATTGACACAGGATCCAATAAGTACTATATACAGTCACCTTTAATAAAAAAAAATCCTTTATCGAATGAAAACCCATTTTATTGCAATTCAATCGGTGGTAGCATACAAGTTACTCACCATACTTTCATTAGTCCTTTTGGTCTCCGAAATATTAAAATCAAGTTCTTTCTCATGCCCAAACTAAAATCTTTCCATGCTATTCTCGGGAACGACAACTTAAAGAATCTTTCCGCAGTCATCCATACGAAACATAAGTACATGGCTATCAATAACTATATACATAAAAGTGCGTATCAAGCAAATGACTTCTCAATCTGTAAATCTCATTAATATTCGAACCAATCACATGTCCACAGAACAAAAGTTGTCCATTGATAAAATTGTACACGATTTCCCTAAACTTTTTGATGAACCAGAGCAAAAACTAACTTATACCAAGGTAGTAAAAGGCAAGATCAGAACAACATCTGATTCAAATAAAACAGCTTCTTACCGATTAAATGATTAGGCCTTTACACACCCCATATAATTCGCCTGTGTGGGTAGTGCCTAAAAAAACTAATGCTTCTGGCGCAAAAAAATTCAGACTCGACCTCGATTATAGAAAACTAAACAGCATAACCATTCCAGGTCGATACCCGATTACCCAAATCAACGAATTTCTTGCAAAACTTTGACAGAATAAGTGATTTTCCGTTTTAGACTTGAAAAGTGGGTTTCATCAAATCCCCTTAATATCATCTGATATAGAAAAAACGGCCTTCTCGGTAAATAACGGAAAATATGAATTCACGAGATTTCCATTTGTTCTCAAGAATGCTCCGTCCATATTTCAAAGAGCTTCGTGTTCTTCGTGAACATATTGGCGTAATATGCTATGTCTACATGGATGACATATTCATTTTTATGATGATACTACACATGGGCTAAATTTTGGGAAAGTATTCCAAATATTGCATGCTGCAAATATGAAGGTACAACTGGACAAATGTTTGTTATTTCGCCTGAAGGTATTAAAACCAATCCAGCAAAAGTAAGAGCAACTCAAGACTTTCCATATCCGACTACTCTGAAGGAACATCGCTCTTTCCTTGGCCTCATTAGAGACTACGGTAAGCTATCGAAGCCCCTTACAGCACTCTTAAAGGGGGAAGGTTGGACGACTGTCCAAAAACCTTTCAAGCAAAAAAAATATTCACCTCGACGAATCTGCTAAACAAGCTTTTCAAAAAGCTATGCAGCAAATGAAAAGGAGATGCTAGCTATAATTTGGGCACTTAACAACTTCAGAACTTGTCTTTATGGATCAGCAAAGGTTGTAATTCATACTGATCATCAACCGCTTAAATACTCTCTAAGTAATAAATATAAATTCCACCAGAAATAAATTCTCTCACCCCGACTATACACAGTGATAAAAGATCAGCGAATGGTCTCATATTTAATGTCGTGTCTTGAGATAACACGCTCACCATACTTAATCTTCAATAAATCGATTGTAGCGTGTGCTGTGTGACTTGTGGCACTACCATGTTAAAACCACATATCGTCCAAGTCCATATCTTCCAATTCTTGCCAAAAAATAATCGGTGATCATGGCGCTATAACGCTGACCATTCACAGTAACGTGACGATCGTTATCGTCGACGAAAAAATATGGCCCAGCAACGTCAGTGTAGTGTAGTGTAGTGTACACGTAGTGTACTTTACCATGATGAAAATGTTGAATAAATTGAAAGTGACAGTTTGATGATTAGTGAAAGAGTGCGTTCACATACTAAATTCAAAGTTATCAAGTCCCTATTGGAAAACATTATAAAAGTAATTACGAGTTTCAAATAATTACGGGGTGGCCGCGGTGTAGTGGTATATGCATAGACTTTTTAAGCAAAGGTTCGCAGGTTCGAATCCCGTGCGAGGCAATTCTCTGAAAAAGTCTTTTCATAGAATTTGTATGTAGTTATATGACATGAAGGGATAACACTAAAGTATTTGCTGGCTGGGTTAAACATAGCTAACTAACAACTAGTACGTACTAAGAACCCACTGGTTGAAGATGCTACTGGCTCGAGTTTGACAACCACCTCTGGAAAAAATATCGAAACCTTATAGAACTGAATTTCAAACTACTACACAACCCGCCCGCGCCCTGAAGAAAAGCCAGTAAAAGGGTGTTCATATCCCCTTGGTGCGCGCGCGGGATTATAAAAAAACAATCTTTCCAACATACGTTGGCGGTCCCAGAAATGCCCCACCCAACAAAGAAAACTCAAAAATTTTGGAAAAAAAATTATTTATTTTTCAACATAATCGCGTTTCAGTTCTAAAAGTTCGATACCCTTTTCATAATACGAACTGCCTTGCTCCTCAAAATAGCCATTAACTGCCGACATCACTTCATCGTTGGAAAATCTTTGACCACTGAGCCATTTTTCCAAGTTTGGGAACAGAAAATAATCAGAGGCGGCTAAATCTGGCGAATAGGGTGCATGAGGTAGCAATTCAAACTTTAATTCATTAATTTTGGCCATTGCAAAAACGGATTTGTGAGCTGGTGCTTTGTCTTGATGAAACAAGACAATCTTGCTTGATTTCTTCGCTCAAACGTTGCAATATGTTCGCATAATACTGGCCATTGATAGTTTTTCCTTTTTTAAGATAGTCAATGAAAATTATCCCACACGCATCCCAAATAATCGACGCCATGACCTCGCATGCAGATAAAATGGTCTTCGCCTTCTTTGGAGCCGGTTCTGCCTTTTGAATCCATTCTCAAGCGTGTGAAATTCCAATAGGACCAGAGCCTGACGCAAAAAATACTGCATTGTCCCAAAGGCAGTAAAAATTTTCGGTAATACGTCAAAAACATTAGAAATTCTGTCTCATCCTTCATCCCAACCCTCATCATTTACAATGATATTCCAGCTGTCAGCTCTTTGGACAAGACCAAATGCGTGCTCTTGGGATCGATGACTCTCTTCTCTAATGGATTAGAAATTACCTTTCGGAACGTTCAATTCAAGTTGTCTTGGACGGTTTCAAGTCTGATATTCACAAAATAAATGCTGGTGTGCCCCAGGGCTGCGTTCTGTCTCCGACACTCTTTTTAATTTTCATTAATGATCTCTTGTCTGCTACTTCTAATCCAATTTATTCCTTTGCTGATGATAGCACTCCCTGCTTCTCATATTCGTTCCCGGACTCATGCCCCTGCTCTACGGTTGTAGAACGGGAACGACAGCGCATGCTAAGCTCATTTAATTCCGATATTACCAGCATAACCAATTGGGGAACTATCAACCGAGTGGAATTTAATGCTTCCAAAACTCAATGCTGTCTGCTGTCATTAAAGCGAAATTGAAATGTCCAGCTATTATCCATGAATGGCACTTGCATCGTCGAAACCGATAAACTTTCCATTCTCGGTATGTGTATCAGTAACAACTTACGTTGGAATGACCACACATTCGATGTCGCCAAAAATGCTGCGGAATGTCTAGGTTTCCTCAAGCGATGTAAGAAATATTTTACCCCCTCTGATCTGGCCAAAATATATATAAAGCATTTATCCGCCCAAAACTGGAGTACAATGCCCACATCTAGTCAGGTGCTCCTAAAACTTCTCTGCACCTGCTAGATAGGATTCAAAACCGTGCGATATAACTAATTGGTGATACTAATATCAGTCAATCGATTGACACCCTCGAACACCGACGTAATGTCTCCTGTCTCACTTTGTTTCATCGCTATTTTCACCACCAGTGCTCCATTGAAATCGCCAGTAGCATTCCACCGATTCAAACTTTCAACCGTAGCACCCGTCTCGCTATGAATGCTCATCAGTATACCCTCAACACCATTTTCGGACGTACTCTAAAATATCGTGATTCTTTCCTAAGCCGTACAACTCGCTTATGGAATGCCCTGCCGACCTCTGTGTTTCCTGTTCGTTATAACTTGCAAATATTTAAAAACAATGTACATCGGTACCTGTCTTTTCTTCCTCCCTAAATTTCCTTCGCCCGCGGTGTGCACGAACATTTTAAGGGCACGAAAACCCCTTGAGCGCGCGCCGATTATGGATAAAAAAAAAACGTTGTCAGTGAATTTGTGAAAATGCAGAAAATTAGTCATCGTTATGTGATACAATACTTTTATTCGAAAGGCCTCAGTCCAACCAATATAAAAGCTGAACTGGATTCTACTCTGGGTGAGTCCGTTCCTTCGTTGCTTGTGGGTTGCTGAGTTTAAATGAGGTCGTACGAGCTGCCAAGACGAGCATCACAGTGGTCGACCAAATGAGGTGAGGACTCCAGAAATGGTGAAGAAAATCCACAAAGCGGTACTGAATGTATGTTAGGCATTTCAAAAGTGCGGTACATCGCATATTATTTGAAAATTTGGGCATGACAAAGCTGTGTGCAAGATGACTGTTTTCTCACACTCGAGCAAAAACTGTGCCGTGAAGATATTTCAATTGAGTGTTTAACAAAGTTTTACAGCAACAAAGCAGAATTTGCGACTTTTGTAATTTTAGAACGAGAATAACGTGTCAATCCTGGCAAAATTTTATAATATTTTTCCTTGAGGCTCTTCCGGCACTGTTTTCATTAGGTTTTGTTGAGTAATTTATTTGAAACCATCTTTTTGGTAGGCACCAAGAAATTTTCAACATCACTGTCTGATGAAACAGGTACCTCAATATAATCCTCGAACTCAGAACAAGATTCTTCTTCTTCCGAAAATACGGTCAAAGAGAATTCACTTTCGCTATCACTCATAACTGCAAAGATACAATTTCCAAACAAAGATACGTACTAACTACTAAATGTTTACTGTAATACTAAAAAAGCGCCATTGACCCATTTCCGGCGAAGTACTTGTTTAAGGTGGTCCAAACTTTGGTATTTTTTAGTGCCTTCAAAATACCCCAGACAGAGAAATCCAACGGATTTGCATCCGGAGAATTTGCAATTCATTGTGTCGAAGAAATGAAGTGTGGAACATTGTTTTTTAACCAATCTTGGTTGAAGCGCGCTTTGTGAGACAGTGCCGAATCTTGTTGAAATGTCCACGGTCTCCGACCGAAATGATTGTTTGCCCAAGGCTTCAATACTGTCTCTAAGACAGTTTCACGGTATACGATAGAATTAATATTGACGCCACGGTCCAAAAATACGAGCGGAGAGCGACCATCGGCTGTTATGGCGGCCCAAACCATCACCATTGATGCTGCCTGCTTTCTGGTGGCCGTCCGAAGGTGTAAATTTTCAAAGGACCTCTCTGGCAAGTAAACTCGGTCATTTTGTTTGTTGACATATTGCTCTATAACAAATAGCGACTCATCGGAAAAAAAACAAATTCGGCAACTCACCACTTTCGTGCAAGCGTGGCAACCCCTTCGCTCTTTCGACTTGAACTTTTTTCTGTTGCGTTGTAAGATCGTGTGCTTTTTGAAACTTCAATGGCTTGAGCCCAAGCTCATTTTTCAAAATGTGTTGCATGCGTTCCAATGATATGTTGAGCTCACGAACCATTTTTCTTCCACTTGGACGCGGGTGTCGTTCAATTCGAGCCTTCACTTTCAGAACCATTTCTGCCGATGTTGCTATTTTTTTATGACCACCTCCATTACGTTTTCCAACGCTGCCAGTATCACGGTAACGAGCTATGGTTCGAGACACAAATGATTTATTTACGTTGAGATGCTGGAGGGGGCTCTAACGATAGCTACTTGTGGTTTACCGGCCAAATATAAAGCGATCACACTATGACGTTTTAATTCCATCGCGAATAATTCCAACACAACTGAGACGCAAATCGTTTGAAAGGCTTGTAAATAATAAAATTATCTGTCATGTGTCAAAATTTGAGCTCACAGTAATGAATAGTTTGGAATTCTCGTCTCGGAACGTCTCGTATCAACCAAATTCCATTCTTCCATTCAAACAACATTGTACCAAATGAGAAACACGCGCAGACGATTGTTACACAAGCCGCCTTCAATTTGAATGTCAGCAGAGTTCCCACGGTCAGCAGATATCGACGAACGTTCCACCTGTAATTCCAGTCGCAGCAATAATGTAGTATTTTAGGTAGCTTTAACTTCAATACTTGTTTAGTTGATTTTTATAAGGGGCAGAATCGCTGTCCTTTATGATAATAAAAATTAAATAAATTTAATTTGTACTATACATATACTTGAAACTTTGAACATATGTTAGAGACATGTGTACATCGGTAATCGAATGTACGTTTCCCGCGAAATTTCAAAAGTCACCTTGAGCACACCTCGCATGAACAATATATGCTCGAATGTTTCGAGAAACCTTTCCCTGGCCAAATAATGACTCTGATTTCAATTTCCCCAAATTTTTCTATTGGATCACTTAGAGGAAAAAATGTGCGCCAACAAACCAACTACAGTCTTGAAGCTTAAGGACAATATTTAAACAAATATCGAACTACCATAGAAATCTTCCAAAGTGTTAGGCAAAAAACCTCATAAAGGGCTTCAATTTACACCACGGACCGAAGCGGCCACTTGACTAACATGTACAAGATATCGTCAATTATATAGGGTTTTCTAATAACGACTTGACAACTTTTTTTTTAAATAAAAGGCAAACCATTTGAAATATTTCAAAAACTTTATTATTAGCTTAAAGTATAATCAAAACATTTATGAATGGAACTCGACTTCGTTCATATGGCCACCGCGGGCACGTTTGCAGCGGTCGATTCGTTGGACCCAATTTTCAACGACTCGGCCACACATTTCAGCCGAAACGGTCGTTCAATGTTGGCTCTGAGCTCAACCAACGTCGTCGTCGTGTTAGCATAAACCAATGACTTAACGTAGCGCCACAGAAAATAGACAGCGGCGTTAAATCGCACGAACGAAGCGGCCAATCGACTGGCCCATGTCTTGAGATAACACGCTCACCATACTTACTCTTTAATAAATCGATTGTAGCGTGTGCTGTGTGGCTTGTGGCATCATCCTGTTGAAACCACATGTCGTTATCGTTATCGTCGACGAAAAAATATGGCCCAATAACGCCGCCGGCATGCAAACCGCACCAAACAGTTATTTTTTGTGGTTGAAGTGGTGATTCGTGAAGCACATGTGGTTTTCACCCGATCAATAACGCATATTTTGCTTATTGACGAACCCATTGAGCCAAAAATGAGCTTCGTCACTGAAGATGATTTTGCGATGAAATTCATCATCTTGGCGCATCTTCTCCAGAGCCCAATCGGAGAACGTTCGTCGCTTCAAATGGTCCATCGGCTTTAATTCTTGAGTCAGCTTGATCTTGTATGGGTGTAAACCAAGATCCTTACGCAAAATACGCCATAATGTGGTCTGAGCGATGCCCAATTCTTGAGAACGCCATGGAATTGACTGATTTGGATCGTTTTCTACGGACGTCTGAACGGCAGCAATATTTTCAACACTTCGACCAACCCGTTGTCTCACTGACCCGGCAACATCACACAACGAATATGTAGACTCAAATATTTGCACTAAACTTGTTATTGCCTGTCTACTAGGGCGAGAATTACGACCGAAAATTGGAATTAACGCTCTTAAAGTTGCAGTCACCGACTCCGAATATCTGTGGAAAATTTTTACAATTTTTACAAGTTGTCAAGTCCCTATTGGAAAACCCTATATATCATGGGAATATATGAAAGGGTAGTATGTGCAAACTAGTGCTATAAAAGGCATTCTTATCTATGCAACAACTACAGGTCAACAAGTCCTACACAATAAGAAACTTTGTTTAGATTTCCTTTAACTTACGCTCTTTTACAAGCTGAAGTACAATTTTAAATACAAACATGTTTAAAATTTAACAAACGAGAAATTTGTGGCAGTACTCAATCACTATAACTTCCACTGAACAACAAGGTTATATGGGAATAGGATGCTACTACCCGCACTAACGGGTCGGAATATACACATTTTCTATAAACTTCACAGCTCCCAGACAGATCGACGTGTCAATAAATCACTTAACGAGACTTTAACACTTAAGTCAATATAACAGTATGTATGTCAATGTTGATAATCTTTTGTATTCATGTCCTGGCAAAACATAAAAAAAAAAAAAACAATCGTTCGTCCTTCTGGAAAAAATTGTCGAAATAAAGCAAATAGCTGAAATTGCATTTCAAACAATTCACATACGAGTATTTTCCTTTAATAACACTACGGACCTCCCTTAATTTCCGACTCAAGCATCGTGTCCTTACAACCCTCATATCAACAACGAAAAGCTAATGACCTACAAATGAAATTTTCACAATAAAACTCGTACATATGGGCCAATGTATAACAGAAGCAGCAGTTGTTAACTCAGGAATTTTTCTCAAACGAAAACTGCTCAAAAGACTCTGAGTGAAAACTTAAAATTTCTGCTCTCATACATACATACATCCTAAGGATAACTTACCATTTTCGAACATCCGAATACTTCCCACTGCAAATTAAGAGAAAATTTCCCAAAATTCTCTCTCATTTAATCTTCTCTTTTTGATTCTCACTACTAAATATCCTTCACAATGGATACAAATCAACAGCTACTGATACGAGAAAAATATAAAACATTGGCATGCGCGAGTTTTAAAATCCTTCGGTCGTTTTTACCAGTTTTACCCAGTTCCCTCACAAGTACGACATGGGAAATTAGAACAAAAAAAAAAAACTAAACTCTGTCGTGTCCTTGACGAGCAAGCTACGTATAGGCAATACCAGCAACAGCATATGGAGCAAAACGTGTATCGTCCTCATGCCCTATAAAGTGTTCAACTTTCATTAACATTAGAAATGTCCGCGGGTATCCTATGCGATGACAGTCTAACGCAGCAGCATGTGACCTCATAATAGCTTATAAAGGGTTTGAGTACGTGCTAATAATACTCAGCACGAGTGTACAATGTACATGTGTGTGTATGTTTGGGCCCGTTAATTTTATCGTAAAGATAAGTTAAAGAAATGCAGGGAGCTTAAATGGCACACTGCATTCTTTACGAAATGATATACGCTTGTTTGTGCATACATAAAAGTACTACAAATGTTTGTAAGAGCACTATCAAATCTAAATCTTCTTGGTTAGGGACATGTTCGTTGTATCTTCTTACGCTCCGCACAGATAACAATGGAAGGAGTTTTTCAACGATAAATGAGCAGCAGCAAGCCACATTTGGAATAACGATGACGATGAAGTTGACGACTGAACGACTACAACACCAACAATGACAAGGAAAATGATAACGACAACGACGACGGCGACAGCGAAGAAGATGGTGCAAATAAAAGTGGAGATGAGGTGTCCTCTGTCAAGATTAATTATGTGCGTGCGTGTAGGGGTTTATTTAATTAATTCGCTGTCGCTGGATCCTTTTCCTTTGCACTCGTAGCCATGTTGAGAATCATTACTACATTGCTCTACCACCGACCGACGCGCCGATAGCAAGGATGGGGGATTAATAGAAGAAGAAACAATTTGTAACCTTAACCTTGCCACCTGAATGACTTACGGAAAATTCAGAGAACTTTTTTGTTTATCTAACAGCTCCTGAGAACTACTTAGATGTCAGGAATAGGTCGGAAATTGAGAGGTGTACCAAAGAACAATTAATTTTTTTTTTTTTTTTTTTTTTTTTTTTGCTTGTAGATGGTTTGAATTCCGTGAAGCATATTGTAGGCATCCTATATAGTATTAGTATAAGCTGTTAGATACTATTCAGAAATCAACAAATTATGCGAGACATAATTAGCTTAATGGCTCAGTTTGTATTCAAAATAGAGCCCTAACCACATATACTCCCTCATTGAAACAAAGTAATTTAATATTCCCAAATGAGATCGATGTTCACACCTTCTAGTCCGCAAGGTGAAATAAGGAAATAGAGGTCAGTTACAAGGAGTTATCAGAGTACTTTATCGACACCCATATACGAGATGTATTCAAAAAGTGAGGTGACTTTATAATTTTATAAAAAAATATTTTTTCATCTATATGAGGGTTGTCACCTTCAAAGTAATCTTCCCCAGATATAGTACACTTGTGCCAACGCTTTTTCCAGTCCTCGAAGCACTTCTCATGAGTAGTTTTTGGTATATCCTTGAGGCCTTCCAGCGATGCCGTGCTTTTTTAGGTCTTGGCTCTTCTGTGTGCTTTCATTGGAACGACTGGGCTTTGGTTCGACGTCATAATCATATACCCATGATTTGTCACCAGTTATGACTCTTTTGAGCAAGTCAAGATCATTATTGACGTCATTCGAGAACTCCTGAGCGATGCTCATGCTGCGGCTCTTCTGATCAAAATTAAGAAGTAACACGAGCCGACCGATATGCCAACATCCTCAGCAACTTCGCTTATGGTAACTCGACGATTTTTTAAAACAATTTTGTTCACAGCTTCGACGTTATCAACTTTTATTTATTTGCAGAGCAAGGTCCGTCATTGGCATCTTCTTTCCTGCATTTTTTATAATAATTGAAATTTTCCGTACACACCAAAACACGTCTAACCTTTCTATCAGTCAAAAACAAACTAAGTATGCTATATACTTGAAAGTATGAACATATCCTCGGAACATTGTACCAATACAGCAAAAAAAATTGATAATCGAATGAACGTTACCCGCTCAATTTCAAAAGTCACCTTACTTTATGAACACACCTCTTAGTATCGTATTTAAAGTGATTGAATTATGCTACAAGTATGGAGGGATATGAGCTACCATTATTTAGAAGAAATGATTTTTAACTCGGTTTAGATCCATCAATAAAGAGACGTCATTCATTTTTTCAAACATCATTCATCAATCCGTTAAAGTCGTTACAGTAGCATATGGATTCGTTTTGCGTGATAACAGATTCCGTGCAAACCACACACCTTGCACGTCTTGAAAACCAACATTTCATAATGCCGTAAAACGAGTACACAGGTGCTTCTGTTGACCGATATCGTTTTCTAAATTTAATATCATCAATTCTAAACCTTCAAATAAACTTATCGTAAAAACAGAGCCATTTTTTTTTTTTTAATTTCTAACAAAATGGCAGCCAATTCACTTTATGGTATTATGTTTGCCACAACTTGTACTAACGAGCTGAGAGGTATTACGAAGTTTCCTAAACTATGGATCTATGTAGAGAGCAACTTTTTTCAGAATAATAAATTTATGTTTGAAAAATTGAATTTGGCAATACTCTCACTGGAAGTTGTGCACAAAAGTAAGAGTAGGTTGGTGGATAGATAAGGTATCTGTAGCCGAGTCCGTTTATGGTCTGTGTAGACCCATTGTGATGCCCGGGTGGGGGAATTTCTAGTTCTAATTTCCGCTTTCCGTTTCGCGTTGGTTGTCATTTTGACCCTGAGCGGATCTAAGCCATTCTGAAGCAGCAAATAATTCTGTAAGGTTGTGAAAGTAATAATTTCCTAAAGTTTTTTGTCTCACATTACTGAGGCTGGGCGATATGGCTAAAAAAGTGGAGCCGTGAGCTTTTGTACCACAGTCTCTGCTTTTCAAGAGAACTTTACCTGTTCTGGATTTGCTGAGTTTCGGCCATAGTTGTCGTGAGGTCTCGCAGGTTAGAGGGTTTTCCCACCCTTCATTGGCTTCTTTTTATATCGTTCGCTCCACTTCCATTCTAACAGTGTGGAGTGAACGTTTGACACTACGAGCTAGCTCGTCTATATGCTTATTGCCTACCACTCTTTTCCGTAATCTTATGCTGAGCTCAAAGAGTTTTAAGCTACTCGCGACAGCTCTTCATAAACCTCGATTTCATTTCGACAGTTGAGATGGGCTCTTGTTATATTGCCTTTATTGTTGGAAGTGTGGCGGCTTCTGCTATAGCCGATATCTCATCCTAGAAAGCCCTGCTATGATCAGGCAGGCGTCGCAAGCATCGGCAGTTTAATTGATCGGAGAAGATCCCGTGCCGGTTCCATCCGTGAAAATGAGGTTTGTTTATGGAATATGCGGAAAACAGCGCAAGCAGGCTTTCGAATTTCGATGTCACCCTTAGGGTAGAGGGGCGTTTTGACCAGCAAAATAAATTAATAAAAGGGACTGCCATTTCCTAGTACAATTTACAACATAGTTTACATGAAGATTTGCGTAATGATTTGCATGAGGGGTTAAATCACATATTGCATGACGATTTGCATAAGAACTTACCTATATTTCTGGCTAGTTCGGGAACTACGAGAAAACTGATGGTAAAGAATACAATTATGCTAGAAATGAAATGTATAAATTAATCGACGAAGATAACCATGCAAATGGTGGGACCAACAATCATCAGGATGATAGTGAATAAATTCCAATGGGAGTTCGGAAAGAAAGGAGCGTAAGGAATCGACTTGGTTGAAGTATGCTCCACTTTGCGAATACCATGCTTATCTTGCGCAATTTGATTTTTAAACTTTGGAATTTGGATGTGCATTGGCGAAAATAATACAAAGTGGGGTTAGTCATACGAGGTTTTACTCAAGAATAAGGAACAGATTATCTTGGGACATTCAGTCCAGTGGCGAAATTCCATACGAACGATACTTGCTATTGCAGCCAACGCCGGTTTATCGCTTACACAATTTGATGTGAAAACGTCCTTCTTCAATAGCGATTTAAACAAAAGCATCTATTACAGATATGTGCGTCAACCATAAAGATATGATGACGTATCTGGCAAGGTATGCAAATTATGTAGACACCTATGTATATTGCTCAAAACAAGCGTCTCATTGCTGGAACAACAAATTTACCAATGTGTTGAAGGAGTTTAATCTTAAAGTTTGTGAAGTAAGGGAAACGGGGCTCACAGGAGTCTTATAGCTGCAACCTACATTGACGATCTGCTTATTGTAGCAAAAGAAAAAGAAGGCAGTATGAAACTAATAAAATTTCTAGAGACAAAATTTGAGATAACGATTATTGAATCTGAGTAGTTTCTGGGAATGGAATTGAAGCGAACATTGAACGGTGAAATTTTTCTCAGTCAGACACTTTATGCAGAACCTATTTCAAGGGGTCTTAATATGGATTGTTGTCATCTAATATTAACTGCGGCCGCAAATTGTTCCAGTGTGGATGTTTCTTCCTCGAAAGATGACAAATTTCCATACAGAAAAACTGTTGGATTTGCGATATAATTAGTAGTACTACTACTCGACCAGACATCGCTTTTGTTGTAGGAGTAGTATCTCGCTATTTAGATGTAACTAACCAAAATCACGTCAGTGCGAGTAATAGGATACTTGAATATAAGGGTGGGACTATAAAAAATTGGTTTGTTGTCGCGATACTGATTATGTTAGCAATCGACTACAGGATGTACTCCTGGATTTGTCTTTACAATTTGAGGTTGACCTGTTTCTGGTAATAACAGAGACAAAAATGTGTGTTACTATCAACAATGAATCAGAGTACGTTCCGGCGTCCAAAGCTGTGGAAAAAATGGTGTGGCTACAGCGCTTGTTGACAAGATTGCTTCAGAAATAAAACTTGTACGATTGTTTTGAATATGGAAAATCAGGGACCCGTCCGGCTTGTCAAGAATCTGGAATTTCATTAACGAATAGATCACGCAGATGTATGCTATCACAGTATTTATGAAAGATATCGTAAGGCCGATAAAAGTAAAACATTCTTAAAATTAAATTAATTAATTCATGAATAATTCATGAAAGTTTAAAAAATTTAATTTTACTGGCAGCTATGCACATAGCTATAAGTCTGAACTTTAATTCTGTAGCACGGTAGTTTTATTTCAGGCTATTTGCAACAAACTTGCTTATCTCTAGGTTGAACTGCCAACAAATGGATACGAGCTCCACAAATTTATTCAGTTAAAGTGATATGCGAATGAGTCAAAACAAAACTTAGACTGAAATACAAAGAGCAGATACGATACGATACTCTCCGTTCTGCACTAACCTTCCAAAAATCATTCAGAATCGCGACATTATAAGATTCATTGTCAACCTACCTTGGGTTACCAGCAACCTACAAAAAGGTTCTTGTAAAATTATATTTAAAAAGTTGGCAATTTGAATAACTTAAGTTCATGTGGTGTTGATGGTATTTCTAATATAGTATTGCCCTTAAAAATATTATATGTTTCATTGTGGATATGTTAGCTTAAGTATTTAATCGTAGCGTTTTTTCTGGAAATTTCCCTGACGGCCTAAAATGTGCTGTGTTATTCCTTTATTTAAAAAAGGCTCTGCAACTGAAATTAGCAACTATAGGCCGATATGCCTTCTGCCAGGTTTTAGTAAAGTTTTTGAAAAACTTACTAAAATGAGGTTAGTGAAATTTTTAGACAAGGTTATGTTCTTTCATCCCACGCAATTTGCATTTCAAAAGGGCAAATCAACCGATGATGCACCTTTAGAGTTTTGCTCCCAGATAAGGTGCAGCCTTGACAAAAGAAAATGTACAGCTGCGTTGTTCATTGATATCACCAAAGCCTTCAACATGGTTGACCATAAAATTTTGTTAAAAAAAAAAAAAACTGGAAAATGAAGGTGTACGTGGTCTCATGCTTAAATAGTTTGAATCATTTCTGAAAAATAGATCACAGAGAGTAAAGTTAGATGAGAAAAAAAGTGATGTGTAATCAATCAGGTTTGGGGTACCCCAAGGTTCAGTCTTGGGTCCCATTCTTTTTTTTAGTTTACATAAACTCACTTTTCCAACTTAATCTCAAGGGCTTACCTACTGCTTTTGCTGACGATGCTGGTTTAACATATGCCTAGCAATCCCTTAGATCTTACTTCTGACATAAATTGTGATTAACATTCACTAAGGCAATGGTTCGCTGAATACAAGCTAGTAATAAGTTCTAAATCTAAAATAATGTTTTTTAACTTATCTTGTCCTATTAACCGAAAAACCGAGTGTATATTTTCACGCACCGAATTGCAAAAAATTTAAACTATATCGTTGTAAATGTGCAACAAGTGTACTAGGTCATTTTTTTTTTTTTTTTTTTTTGTACTAGTGAAAGTTGTAATGATAATTGTTTTTTGATAGAGAATCTGGACAAATTTATGTACCTAGGACTCTTACTAGATACAAATATGAAAGTCTCATCTCACGTCAGTGGATTGAAAAAGTATTTTATCTCTATACTTAGGCATTTCTATTAACTACGTAATATATGTTTTACTAAGCTTTTAACCACAATTTATTATTGACTTTTTCATTCTAAGCTAAGGTGGCTATTAGAATAAAGTTCAACCATTGTTGAATGTTGTCCGCAAAATTTATCGTAAACCTGGTAGACATCCTAGTTATGCTTTCTTTTGGGAAATAAGAATTCTTCCTGTTTGTCACTTAAACCCCTAAATAGGTTACATATACCTGGTTTTCGAACCACTGCTTACAGTAATTTTTATTCCATTATTTGTAAGCGTTTATTTAATTTACTCCCAGAAAAACTCAGAAAAGTTCACACTTCCAAAACATTCCTAAAGCGTGAAGTGACATTCAACTTTATGGAATTAGGTTTGTACAAAATATCGAATGTCACCAATAAGAAAGTAAAAAATGATGAATATATTAAGGACCATTGGACCGGAGTTGATGGTTTACCAACAGAGTTATACAAACACGAATGACAGGTTGCATGCACCAAATCATTCACATAGTATGGATGGATGAAAGTACATCCGACTGGACAATCAGCTCCATATGACTGATCTACATAAAATGTTACCTTTTTGTAAACACATCAGACGCGTATCCGATGCTTTTCTATTTAAAGTAACATCTGAACGTCTTAAGCCTTTTTGCAACTTTCTAATAGCCAAGCACCCTTATGGCTGCTGGTTCGGCCGATCGACTACAAACTAAAGTTTCAGACTGAAACAAATCCTGGAAAAAGCTTAAGAATTTCAAGTCAAAACTCACTCTCTATTCATCAGCTTTAAAGCTTCAGAATTCCGCTAAATTTGATCCAGTTATATCTCATAACGCTTGCAAACAACTTTCTCCGAACTATTCCTAACATGTACCAGATTTCGGCAAGGACTTCTTCAATCTATGGTTAGAACAGAAATTCGTTAACCAAGCTTTAACACGAAAAGCATCATCTATCCAGGCCTACCAATCACTACATGCCATCACGCCTTACAAGCTATTTTCCGTCTCCAAGGCCGAATTAGTTTCCAATTTCACCTATACCGGGGTAATAATCTCCAAAAACGACATCCAAGCGGAGATTCGACGAAGGCTTACCAGAGAAAATAGTCGCAACTTTTGCTTGACAAAAGCAATACGTTCAGAGCTCCTGAATCAGACTCTTATACTACCATTCCTTTCGAGTGAAAACAGATTTGAGAGAAAACTTCTTCATAGTACATTTGGTCACATATGCTGCCGAGGGCGGTGAGTTAAAGAGAAAATATCATTGCGAACTCTAAGGGGTGATTCATAATGAGGTTTGATTTTCAATAGGCTGTTTTGACAGATCACGCATGACTCCTATCAAACCTTTTTATCATTTTTATTCAGTATCGTTTGGCAAATTATTATAAAAAGACTCACATCACAACAGCATCTCCAAATTGTTCAATTGTATTACGAAAATCAGCGTTCTGTGAGAATTGTTTTTCGTGCGATTCGAGTAGCTTACGGTGGTCATAATCGACCTACTTAGACCACTATTGCCAATACCATTCGCAAATTTGAGTCCCAGTTGATATTAGTGGATAATACTCGAACGGTTAGACCACATCCAGTACGTAGTGAAGAGACTATAGCAGCTGTAGTTGAGAGTGTATGCGAAGACCGTGACGAATCGATTCGCCGTCGTTTAAAGCAGCTTGGCTTGACGTATTCGACAACTTGGCGTATTTTACTTGAGGATATCGGCTTTAAAGCGTACAAAATGCAACTTGTCCAAGAATTGAAGCCAGGCGACTTGGATTTGCGTCATATTTTGAGTGAATGGGCTCTGGAAAGACTCAATGAAAATCCGGTGTTTTATCGTGAAATTTTTTTTAGTGATGAAGCCCATTTCTGGCTCAATGGATACGATAAAAAAACAAAATTGCCGTATTTGGGTCGATGAGCAACCCGATGGGTTTTGTTTTTTGGCATTTATGTACGTAGTCTTCCTTTGAATAAGTTAATGAGTATTATTTAAACATCTCGCAGACGCCTATGTCAATAGTTTTCTTAATAAAGAGTAGAGAGGTGACCCGCTTCGCGGGATTAAGGGATTTCAACTCTCTTTTCGCAGGCGGCAGGTCCATTAGTTCCCATTAATAACAAAGTTTCACTAATTCGCATTATAGAAAATTCACATGTTCCAATGTTGCAGTAAATTATTTACTTTGCGAAATATCTATGTTTGCACGTATGTAATACGTTTGGCTTTTATACCGTTATTTCTTTTTGTGATAAGGAGTGTAGTTATTGATATTCACAAAAATCACTCTGTGTTCAACCGTAGTGCGAATCAAGTGATATTTTTTGTGAATAAGCAATGACGGCTAAGCATCCTCTAATCCATCCTAAACTAAATAACTTATCAGTGTTTTGTTGGTTCGGAGATTTGATATCGACCAACGAAAGAAGCATTGAATTTTTAGAAGAATCTGGTTTAATTCACACTAAAACATCCATTCCCCCACTGTGCTGCAACTTACAAATGAAAGTAGAAAAGTGTAGAAATGTAAAGTTCAGTTGGATGTAGCGATGCTCTAAGAAAAGCTCTAAAAAAAAGGTGACAAAAATTGTAGAAATACAATCAACCCATCTATCGGTACATTTTTCCATGGACCTCAACGTCGGCTAGAGATTCGCGAGGTGCTTGCAATAATTATCGCTTTTATTATCAAAATGCCTGTGAACACGGTTTTTCAGGTAAATTAATTAAGCCTTAAGCTACAACCTAAGGATTTTTTAAAAATATTTTTTAAAATTATTTTTAAATTAGCATATAATCGCTTGGCGCCATCACGACAATAAATAAAGTGAGCTTAGTAAATCCACTATAACAGATTACTATAACTATTGTCGTGAAATAGCCGAAATAATAGCATCTCACGTCGATGTTAACATTGGCGGCGAAGGAAAAACTGTACAAGACCTTTCTTACAAAAAGGAAATACCACAGAGGCCGTGTAACCGAACAAACGAAAATCGTAGTGTTGGGGTTATTTTGTAAAGAAGATAAGGTCGGACGCTTCTTTAAAGTGGACTCCGAAAGTAAAGAAGACTTGTGGCCTTATATACACAAATACGATAACCCCAACAGCAGTCGTATTTGTACCGACAGCGCACGCCAATACGTAGGTATTGAGAAAATGTTCCCTACTTCTACGACTCATGAAATTACAAACCACAGCATGGGCTGAAAAGTCAGTGCCGTTTTATAGTAAAACACAAAATTTTTGCAAAATTCAACTTTATTTATCAATATAGTTGCCTTCGAGGGCGATACACTGATTGAAATGATTTTTCAATCTTTCGATACCAGTTTTGTGGTATGATTTCGATAGGCCTCTGTTTCGTCGATTACTTCTTCATCAGTCCTAAATCTCTTTCCGGCGAGCATTGTTTTGAGGTCTGCGAACAGGAAATAGTCGCTGGGGTCCAAATCTAGAGAATACGGTGGGTGGGGAAGCAATTCGTAGCCGAATTCATTCAATTTTGCTATCGTTTTCATCGACTTGTGACACGGTGCATTGTCTTGCCATAACCTTGCCAGCCGACTGTTGAGTTTTTGGTCGTTTTGGACGAGGTTCGTCTCCTGCTCGCCACTCAGCTGACTGCCGACTTGACTCTGGTGTGAAGTGATGGAGCCAAGTTTTATCCATTGCCACATACCGACGCAAAAATTCGGCTTTATTACGGTTGAACAGCTTTAAACACTCCTCTGAATCATCAACATGTTGTTGTTTTTGATCGACTGTGAGCAAACGCAGCAGCCACTTTGAACAGAGCTTTCGCATGTCCAAATATTCATGTATGGTATATCCAGCACGCTCTTTTGATATCTTCAGAGCCTAAGATATCTCGATCAACTTCACTTTACGGTCATTCGAAATCATTGTGTGGACTTTTTTGATGTTTTCATCTGAAACAGCCTCTTTTGGACGTCCACTGCGTGCATTATCTTCGGTGCTTGTATGACCACTTTAAAATTTTTCAATCCACTTGCGAATGGTTCGCTCGGCTGGTGCAAAGTCCGGGTAACACTTATCAATCCATTTCTTTGCAACGGCTACATTTTTTCCCTTCAAAAAGCAATGATAAATCAACACACGAAATTGCTTTGAATCCATTTTTGTCACAATTTGCTCCAATCACAACGCTGTATCTCAAGAACTAATCGTCCGACAGCTGTCAAATTTATACACGTATCTTTTGAAGGTTGGTACTAACTGAAAATGGTATGGATTTAATTCAAGTGGTGCCTTCTCTTACAAACGGCACAGCCCATATATTACTATAAATTATCTTGAGAATCAGAACAAGCTTCTGAAAAAAATCAATTTTATGCCGCTATACAACGCAGCACCTTCACCAATATATGGCACTTTTCTTTTACCGGAAATACTGCCTTGAAAGAAATTATAAGGACGACATGGGCTCCCAAATCACGGAATTTTTAATTGACGTAAAGAAAAGTGTACCCAGGTTTTGTCAAAGGTAAAGAAAGTGTGGGTTTGCAACTAAAGGACTTCGACCCTCTGACCATTCACAATGAGCACTTAGAAGGTATTTTACCACGAAAACGACCTCGACTCTTCACCATCATCGACGAACTCAACGAACTCGACATTGACACCAGTACGGACGATGACTTCATTGACGAAACTTACATAACTTTTTAATATGTACTCGTACATTGAACATTTAATTGACTACTCTTACCTAACAGCTAACTTACTCACAAACTGACTGACTAGGACACGGAATGCAATGCAAATCTACCCCTTCGTGGTGCATTCTGGGTCATGCTAAATGATTTGCTATACTTTACTTACAAATATGACCCTATCATCAATATTAATCCTCAAAGTGAGATCACCATAAATACAAAAAAAAAAAAAACGTCTTATAAAAAATAGTTTTAGTTATTTTAAATTTTCTCAAAAACTAGAAGATATAAAGCCATGCGGTTTCTTGTGTTTGATTCAGAATTGATATGCGCATTAATACAAAAACCAATTGGGCACATTATCTCACAATTTTGAATAATATTGATTTTAAAAAAAAAAAATTATTAAAAAATTTTTTAATAATTTCTTCCCCATAAAATTGCCCCTAACTCCTAAACGGGGTGAGATAGACCACCCCCCATAGTAAAAAAATACCGTTATCGATTCTTGGCGCCAAAGTTATCGTACTCTCCCCTTTCAACCGATAATAAAAATTTTAAATTCACTTTCAAATTTATGTATTTTATTTTACATAATAAATCAAACCTCACGATGAACCACCCTTTATAAGCTGTATCAAGATGTTCATGCAGTCCAAAAAGCCAAATCACGTCGACTACATTTTGTGAGCCAAATCGACCGAATTGACAACAGTCATCCAATCAAGAGAATTTAGATGCCTCAGCGCAGCTATTCTACATGGGTCTGGAGCTCTGTCAGAAAATAATTCAATTTGTTCAATTCTCGTCCATTCTCTTTAAGACAAATTGGTGTCGCAATATCCTGAGAGCGACAGATGATGTCAATGTCGGACGGAAATACCTATACCTGTGGGAGAATAGACTTGCTGACATTTCTTATTAAAGTGAGTCAAAATGTTTTATACTTACCGACAAAGTAAGTGTAAAAAAGCTTTTCGTAATCTGGCAAGCAGCTCACTGACAATACCCTTTTCACAACCTACGATCTGAAACCAATAAAAAATTCTCAGTTTACCGGAATATACTGCTTCAGTTATCTAATTTTTTCTTTAAAACAAGGAACTCGTTAAAAATATTCTTAAAGCACGTCAGCTACCTACAATAATTGCAAATTTTCTGATGAATTACCTACATTGTACTCGTAAATATATAAATCCTCCTGAATTATATTACTTCTACCTTAGTCTGCTAACATAAAACGGTTTAGTATATTCTTTTGTTAAACAAAAACAATATTTTTAGGTAAGTGTACGAGTATAAAAAAAAAAACACCAGTTGATCACCGTTCCATGTGGTACGCAACAATTTTTAAAATGTGTAATAAAACACTCGTACACATCCATTAATAAAAGCGCAAACAATTATTGCAATCATTAACAAAATAAAAAAAATATATAAGCCATGGACAACAAATAAAAAACAAGCAAAAATCTCCTCCATTGCATAATAAACAAAATAAGACAAAGCCCACAAATATTTTAATTTCATATTATGGCCGCCATAAAAAATAGGTAACAAACGCAAAATGACATCCTGCCAATGGTTGCCAGTACCGAGAGCCGATGCTGGGTTTCTGGCATGTCTGCCACCAAGGATACCATAAAAATTATATATTTCCATTCCACTTTTAAGAATAAATAAGCATCAGATTCTAATTGCCTATAATGTGAATGAGTCATTAAAATGCTTTAAAATTTTATATTAAAATTATGTACAAGAAATTTTTTTTAATGTTTTTTCAAGAGGGTGATATAATTTCGTTTGTTCTTGCTTTTTTTTTCTGCATTTTCATAATCACTATAGAGAAATAAAAGGACACGCTAAGGGTGTAAAAAGTTGTTTATAAAGTTCAATACCCTTGTATGCGTCAAAACTGTTTTTAGTAATCCGTATCAAGAGATTGAGAAGAAAGAAGTTTGTTTACTAGTGAGGGAGAGACAGATTGTCGCCGATGGCGAGTTTATCACGTTGGTCTGTATAGGAAATTTAAGTCCGACAGTTGAATATGAGAAAACAACAATTGCCACGAAAAGCGTGTCGTATCCGTATGATTGAGTAGTGTACGAGCATATTTCAGCTGCATGAATTCATAAATTATAATTTGACTGGCGGCCACTCTCCTGTCATCTATACAATCATTAAGGGGCACACCTAGTGTAAAATTTTGAAAAAATCTAATTTCATATTTCGATGGTCCACACATTTATATAGCATTTCAAATGAATATCTCTGAGTTACAGCCTTCTAAAGAGTAGCCGCTCAACGGTAGGAAAGTTGCGTTTGCTACGGGGTCTACTAGATAAACGATTCCGGTCTCTATTATTGACCTTCAGATATACAGAAATGCATGAATAGGTCTACTCTGTAGGGATTTTTCGGTTATATTGCGTATGTAATTTAATTCGTGCGGTTTTTTTTTTTTTAAAACGTTTATTAAAGAAAAACATGTACAATAGTATTATTCAAAGTATTGCCCATCTGAAGCCATGACTTTTTCCCATCTTTCTGGCAATTTGTGGATCCCATCCCAAAAGAACTGCTTCGGCCTGGCAACCAAGAAGGAATCAAGCCAATTTTTGATATCCTGCTCTGATGTAAACCGTATATCAGTGAGGGCGTTCTGCATCGACCGGAACAAATAGTAGTCAGAAGGGGCAAGGTCTGGGCTATGAAGCGGGTGGGGTATGACTTCCCATCCACTGTTTTCCAAATAGTTCTTAACCGGAATAGCAACCTGGGGCCGAGCATTTTCCTGATAGAAAATTATTGCCTCGTGTCTGGTCGCATATTCCGGGCGTTTTTCGGCTACTGCTCTCTTCAAATGGATTAATTGTGTTCGGTAGCGTTGTCCATTTCACCCGGTTTTAGCAGCTCATAATACAGCGCACACATCTGATCCCAACAAATACAGAGCATTATGGATATTCGGCTTTGCCGTTGATTTGGCTGGTTGGCCGGGTTTCACATATGATTTTTTTCGCCTGGGGTTGTCGTAATGGATCCATTTTTCATCAACAGTAACAATCCGATACAAAAATGACTTCCTTTTGTGACGTTCCAGCAGCATTTCGGACATGCAAAACCGCCTTTCGATGTCTCTCGACTTGAGTTCATGTGGATCCCAATTTCCTTGCTTTTGAATATATCCAGCTGCTTTTCAACGTTTTGAAATGGCTGCTTGAGTGACACCCAAAGATTCTGCGAGCTCTTCTTGTGTTTGGCAACAGTCTTCATAAGTTAATGCTTCCAGTTCTTCATCTTCAAACTTTTTTATCTGCCCAGGACGTTCATCGTCTTCCAAGCCAAAATCACCACTTTTAAATCGTGCAAACCACTTTTGGCACGTTCGCTCAGCTAACGCATGTACACCATAAACTTCCACCAAAATCGATGACTTTCGGCAGCAGTTTTTTTCATATTAAGGTAATAAAGAACTACCCGCCAAAACACTTTTTTCGGCACAAAGTATAGATCCAATAACTACGGCACATGTTTTCGGAGGCAGACACATTTAGTTTTACTGTGACCGTTATACTGAACACTTCGTAAGTAAAAGTGATTGATCCACCTCAGTATCTAAACCAAAACGGTACTTACGGCAATTCCAGCAAAGATCAGTTTCAAGAAGACGAAAGTTTAGTGGAGACATACATTCAAGTAGTCTACTGCGGATACCAGTATGTCCGCTGAAAAACTATCACAAAATAATGATAATAATATTGTAATTGATCCAACTCATGCATACTACATTATTCAGTTTGTTTCGAGTTTTTAGGGAATTAGCAAATTAGTAATGTGTAAAACTTTTAATCAAACAAGTCCGCGAGTCTTATGATTCAAAATTCAAAATCAATTCCGGCCCTACGATTTGAAATACTCGTAAATAGACGTTTAGTGGCTGTGATGCGTCTTTTAGGTATCGGAATAAACGGAACTAATCTTTTTTGCAGTTTAATGAATTTAGCAAGTAAATTTTATCATCAAACTTTTTCTGGATGTTTCACGAATTTATGGATAGCAGCAGAATCAGTTTGTAAATTTAGTATGGAAAGAGCAGACAGTTTCGGAAGATGGCACGTGGAAAAAACTTGCCTGGCAGGAAAATATTGCAAAAAATCGTCGATTCGTGTGCAAAGTCTATTTACTGTCAGAGTTGTATCCTTTGAAAAAATATCGCAGAAGCTTACGAAAAATAGCTCTCACTACAAGAAGATGATTGACACATAAATCATAAAGGATCGGCTTCAAAAATGGAAATGGACAGTGTAAAAGACATATTTGGTCGCCCCATTGGTAAATACTGGGTGAAAAATTCGCGGTATAATAGTGATGGTGATAGTGCCACATATAAGTTGTTATTAGATTTAAATCCATATGATAACTTTCAGCTTAATTAATAAACTTCAAAAGTATTACAGCCTAGCGATCATGAGACATCAAGGTAATGTGGATGAAATGTATAAAACAATCTGGGCTACGTTTCACCATTTGAGCTCGACTAATAAGAATTCAAACAATGGAAACTGTCTAGAAGGCGCAGAGAGTTGGTGCGCTTATCGCCGCGGCAAAGCTAAAGGAATGAACTTGACTAGGTACAAGCAAGATTATCTCCCACTTAATCCAAATGTTCAAAGGGCACTGAAGAAAATATAAGAGGACTTGCGAATTGTGTGATAGATGTAAGGGTAATAATACGCAAAATAATAACGAAAATTACAATAGTTTACTTTTGCACATTGCTCCGAAACACCTCCACAGTGGTCTCAGAACTATTGGATTTTCAAATTACTTTGCTACATCAATATTTAATGACAATTATACATCTATTTTAAAAATATTTAATGTGATTGGAGTCATAGTTAGACATGCAGCAAGAGTATGTCTCTGGCAAAGATGAAACAAGGCTAACATATGTGAAGCAGAGCATCAACAACAATCTGCTTCGAAGGAGGGCCGATCATCTCGAAGAAGAGCTTCAACAGCCCAGCAGGCGATTTTTATCCAATCATAACAATGAAATCAATAATTTTGCGTTTTGATCGAAACTAAATTTTTCACACTTGCTGCAGTTGTAACTCAAAGACAAATCATCCAATCGCATTGATTTTTAATTTTTGCTTATTTTGTATATGTTCCTCTATAAAATTATCCTCCAGATTTTCGATTGTATAAAAAATGTAATTTTGGCAGGCCTAAAATCATCAAAAGTTCGGACCAAATTCGACATTTTTTTCAAAACTCCGCCATTTAGTTAAATTTTTTTTTTTCACAATCGTGGGTCGCTTGACTGTATTTTGGATCATGATCTTCTTTTTTGCATTTAAAATACGAGTATTAACTTCACCCAATAAGCCGTCCTGTTGATTTTTTAGTATAGGGATTATCGATCCATAAATATTGATGCCCTTCAATTTGCTGCCTTAACTGTCGAATGGAGTTGTTGTCGTTTAAGCACTGATCCTAATATGAAACTGCATTATTTTCAAAAAATGATTAACCAATTGTACAACCAATTTGTTCTTACTAAAACGGTAAATATCCGAAATAACAATTGTCCTTGGTTTTCAACGGAATTTAATGGAAATACCATTAAAGCCTGCTATAGACTTTACAGTAAATGGAAGCGTAGTCCCTCGAACTCAAATTGGCTTACTTACATAATTATACGAAACAAATCTGTTTTCGTTATACGAAACTACTATGCTTCCAAACTAAATACACCTTTACACCCGAAGCAGCTTTGGGGGTATCGCTTTGCAGCGATAAAATCTAACGTTATTGGTGAAGATGGGGTAGATATGCGATTTATTAAGATGATTCTCCCATTTATAGTGTCCAATCGCTGCATCACAACGTTAATTTTTCCCAAATCCTGGAGAACTGCCCGAGTTGTACCTGTTGCCAAAAAAACTAATCCGGTATCTGCAGCAGATTTTAGACCTAAAAGGATATTATTCTGTCTATCAAAAGTCTGAGAAATTAATAGCTAAATAGCTGATCCAACATCTATCAATTAAAGAGTTGCTTTATAAGGGACAATCTGGTTTCAGATCTAACCACAGTTTCTCCATAACAATGGCAAACATTTTTGAGGAAATAAGACAGGACTTCGGTAAAGATTACGTTACGCTTCTTTGCAAGGCTTTTGATAGAGTAAACCATAAAATCCTATGCTGGAAGCTAAAAAATCTGTTTGGCCGTGGTGACAGTGCTGTGAGACTAATTAGCAGTTTTCTATCTGACAGATTCCAGAGAGCTGTTACAAATAACTCTTTCTCAGTACGTTTGCCAGTAAATTTAGGTGTCCCACAAGGATAAATTCTTGGTCCGATCCTCTTCTGTATGTTCGTCAATGATCTTCCCAATGTTTGTAAGCACTTCTCTATCTACCTTTACGCTAATGATGTCCAGCTACATGCCGCAAAGCCTATTAAATATATGTATAGCTGAACTATCTAGCAATCTTAATAAAGATCTTGCCAGTATTTCCTCCTGGCCTGCAAACAATAGATTGCTTTTGAATTCAAATAAGTGTCAGGTTACTCCTATTTCTAATTAAACTTTATCCCTTAGCACCGTACCAGATGTCTTATTCTCTGAAAAATAAACTAAAAATTGTTAACGCTGTTACTGCTCAGTAACTAGTGTTCATTAATTTTGAATTGCAGGATACGACCATATTAATTATGTCATAGGACGAATATATGGATGTCATCGCAAATTCTGGGTATCTGCAAATCTTACTCCAACTAATACCAGACAAAAACTAGTCAAAACTCTAATTTTGCCTCTTATCACATATGCTGAGTTAGTATACAGTTGTAATGACTCTCTGTCTCAGCGTAAGCTACAGGTAGCATATAATGCCGCAGTTAGATACATTCATGGCTTACGAAGATATGACCATGTTTCGCAGTACTCGAATTGCTTGCTAAAGATGTCCCTCAAACACTAAATCGACACCAGGAATAGCATTTGTCTGCATTAATTCATAAAGTATAAGACGCCTATGTATTTGTATGAGCAACTTATTTTTTCTCGTTCACTTAGAGGACCTACTCTAACACCATTACAACATCGTTACTTAAATTCATCCCGTTTATTTTTTATTCACGCTATCAAGGTATGGAACTATCTACCAATAACTATTTCTAACGTCACACGCTTTAAATGTGTTCGCCATTTCAGTTTTTGTTTTCGTTTATTAGTTTTAAATTCTTTTATTTGTTTGTTTATTTATTTTGTAATGCTGAATTCTGTTAAATACTTTGACTACCATGTCACACGTTTTCATGCGACACCTAGCATTTCCCCTGGGGCCACGTGGCATGTTTTCGTGTGACACCTAGTACCTCAGCTCAAGCCATGTCATATGTTTTTGTACTACAGTATATGGGATTTTGTATGGGTTTTGGAATGCATAACTGGGACAGAATGTTGTTGTCCTTTTTATGTTTTTTCTTGCAGTGGTCCTATCCGATGATTTCTTAGCTTGGGTCTAACACAAAACGTATGACTATATTATGCTTTCTCGATCATCATACTTTCTTTTTTCTATCTCGTGCTTCCGTGAAGTAACTATTTGGGGAGACAAAAGGTCCAGTAAACCATCAGCAACATTTTCTCTAAACTTTCGAATTTAGATTGTAGCTTTTGTGGTTTTTTTGTAAACTAAATATGCATTCACCATTGTCATTGCAAAATTACAAAGCCAACTTCCTTTATCACTTTATGCCTCTTCTCAGCGTCATAGCATAGGAAGCCAATTGATCCGAGAGATCAATACCTGACTTGCCCTTGTTGTATTATATAACTGCAAGAGGTTTTTCTAGATTTTTTTGTTTCCGACTCGGTCTCCTACCTTCACTGGTGGTTGGAGCGTTTGGGTCAGGTATTGGTTGGTAGGGCGCGATAGCCATAATAGGAACATTTTTTGTGGGAAGTATCCTTACATCTCTCGTGTCACTCCAGTTCAGAACAACAATGCCATTTTCTTCTTCCCATGCAATCATTTTACTTTTCTTTAGTTTTACATCCATCACCTCTTTCGGATAAAATTTGTGTCTTTTAGTCAAGCATAGAACGTGGCAGTTCGTAGCTAGTATATAAATTTTCAACATAGATAGTGCGCCCTTCTTCTTTTAGCTGAGAACTTAGTTCTTTACACACATTTTTTGCCAAACCAACTTCTTTAAACACCTGTTGCACTTTTCCCGGAGTAAATCTTAGTAGCCCAAGTGAGCCTTCGGTGGAGCAAAGAAAGCTTAACTAACTTCACACCATATGGATGAGCTTTGTGGGGAATGTATTGTCGGAAAAGGAGCGTTCCTCTCCAAAGAATGACTGTTTCGTCTATTACAATATTATTCGCAAAATGAAGAAAGTTCAAAAACAATTGAAAGCGATTGAGTGACATCGTCTTTACCGGAGCGCCAAAGGTGTAGATAGGCATCTTCGACCAATAGTCTTCCAATAGTCCTGCCTTTACAAGGCCCATCCATAGCATAAAACCGAAAAACTTTTTCATCTCTCTATTGTTTGTCGGAACCTATTTCTTTTTACATGAACACTATTTAGTCGCTGCTCTGCATACCTTAAAGTTGATATAAACTCAAAGTTGAATAGCTTCTTCATCCACAAAAATTCCAAAAGCTTCCATGCAGCTAAAAGTTGAAAAGATATCGCTTAGGAAACCAGATCTTAAAGTGAAAGGAAAGGTTTTTTTTGCTAAGAAGAAAACTCAGTCTAACGTACGAAGTTATTTGAATCACCCGAAACTGGCATTTTCTTTACTTCTCCTTGCATTTCTTCGTCACCACTTTCTAGATCTTCTTCATCAACTGCATTCAAATCATCTGATTCCGAGTAGGAATCGATGTTATGGTTGGAAGCCAATTCTCATCAAAATCCATATCATCGCTTGAGAAGTCGGTATCACTTTCTTTCATTTCCAACTCCCTGGTAATCTCACTGCCAGTTATGTTTCGCCTTTCCATTGTTAAAAAAAAAAAAAATAAAAAAAATAAAAATAATTTGAGGCCGAGTTTATATTAGTGGATAATACTCGACCGGTTAAACCACATCCAGCCGGTAGTGAAGAGACTATAGCAGCTGTAGCTGAGAGTGTATGCGAAGACCGTGACGAATCGATTCGTCAGTTTTCTCAGCAGCTTGGCTTGGCGTATTCGACAACTTGACGTATTTTACGTAATGATTTCGACCCAAAAGGCGTACAAAATAAACTTGTGCAAGAATTGAAGCCAGGCGACTTGAATTTGCGTCATATTTTCAGTGAATGGGCTCTGAAATAACTCAATGAAAATCCGATGTTTTATCGTGAAACTTTGTTTATTGAGAAAGCCCACTTCTGGCTCAATGGATACGTTAATAAACAAAATTTCAGTATTTGGACTGATGAACAACCCGAGCAACCAAGAGTACCAAGAGCTACCATTACATCCATTAAACACAACGGTATGATGTGCTTTATAGGCTGGTGGAATCATTGGTTCATATTTCTTCAAAAATGAGGCAAATCAGAATGTTACCATCAATGGTAACCGTTATGTGCATCCTGAAATTCAAGCACATGGTCTCGGTGAGCTCTGATTTCAACAAAACGGCGCTACGAGACATACAGCGCGTGAAACAATGGACTTGTTGAGAAATCATTTGAGTGAGCACTTAATTTCACGTTTTGCTACGGTAAATTGAACGCCTAGATCGTGAGATATCACACCTTTGGACTATTTTCTCTAGGGATATGTAAAGTCTCAGGTCTTCAGGAACAAGCCAGCCAAATAACTCGTGTTATCCGCGAGATACCAGTCGCTACGCTCCAACGAGTCGCCCAAAATTAGACCTTCGGAATGGACAACTTCAAACATAGTCCTGGCCAACATTTAGATGATATCATTTTTAAAAAGTAAATGCCATAAATTGTTCTTTTAACTGATAATAAAAATTTTAAGTTCACTTTCAAATATATGTGTTTTAATTTACATTATATAGGGTTTTCCAATAGGGACAACTTTGAATTTAACTTGTAAACGAACTCTTTCACTAATCATTAAACTGTCACTGTCAACTTATTCAGTAAGCCCAACACTTTCATTGTGGTAAAGTACACTAACGAGCTACGTTCTCCGATTGGGTTCTGGAGAAGATGCACCAAGATGATGAATTTCATCGCAAAATCATCTTCAGTGATAAAGCTCATTTTTGGCTCAATGGGTTCATGAATCACCACTTCATCCACAAAATTTTGAAGAGATCCCTCGATAATGCGTTTTCTGTAGCGAAGTACGTCCACTGTGTAATTAAACAACAGATAACAGCCTTGTTCTCCGTTTAAGATACCGATTGCAACTTTCTCTTCAGGAACCGAAATATTGTTCCTGGAATTCCTCTAAAATTGGACATATTGCTAGAAAGTGTACATCTTCCCTTACTCTCATATTGCAGATATTGCTTAAAATTGGCAACTCTTATCTGTGCGGTATATACCACCTTGATCAAAACGTTCCCGGTTGCGTCACCGTGTGTTTTTTTTGTTTTTTTTTTTTTTTTTTTTGTTAAGTTGGTACATCTGTTGTGACATTCCCTCTAAATCTTAGCGCTATAGCTTGACATTTGCAAAAGTTGCGTAGCCAAGAGTACATCTATATCTGTGTGTGTTGGCGATTTTTTACAATTTTAGAAGTGGATTTTAGTTTGCAACAATAAACTTGTATTAAATTTTGCGTAAAAAACGGATTTAATAGTGCGCGAACGTTTGAAATGTTGGAAAAGTGTTTCGGCTACGATTCTCAAAAGAAAACGGTCGTTTACCAGTGGCACGAGTGGTTCAAAAGTGGTCGTAGTCAATCGAAGATGATGAACGCAGTGGCAGACCATCGAAATGTTGGTCAATAACCGCAAACTAACCATCAGAGAGATAGCGGAGGACTTGAACATTGCCTATGAATCCGTCCAAGACGTTTTGGTTAATGATTTGGATTTCCGTCGTGTAGCAGCAAAGTTGGTGCCAAAAGACCTCAATTTCATGCAAAAAAGAGACTGTGTTGACGTCGCAAAAGAGATGATTTGCGAGGATAAATCCGATCCTACATTCATCAAAAGGATCATTACTGGAGACGAGACGTGGGTTTATGAGTACGACACGCAATCCAGACATCATAAATGGCGTTCACCAAATGAGGCGAGCCCAAAAAAACCACGTCGTTTTCAGTCAAAAAAGAAGGCAATGCTCACGTTTTTCATGGATTACAATGGCGTAGTGCATCATGAATTTTTGCCAGAAGGCCATCTTGAAGAAAAATGCAACAAATACGATCCAACAGCTACTGAATTCACCTGATTTGGCTCCCTGTGACTTCTTTCTGTTCTTCTGTTCAATCGAGTTAAAAAACCACTACGGGGAACGCGTTTCAGCAGCCGAGAGGAAGTAATGGAAAAATCGCAGGAAGCACTGATGGACATACCGAAAATAGAATATAAAAAATGTTTCGAGGATTGAACCAAGCGCTGGCATAAATGTGTTGCAGTCGATGGGGATTACTTTAAAGGGGACAATATAGATTTAGATGAATAAACCTGTATTTTTAATTTTCTAAATAAATTTGTTGATCAAGATGGTAATTCAACTGAACCACCTCTCCTCTCATTTTAAAATACTGCTTATTTTATCTGTTGCAAAGCAGTTTAAAAAGTAATTTCGTTCTTCAAGGTGGTATTTTATTTTGCAATAGTACAATCTATATTGTCAAGATTGAAGAAAGTCTTCAATAAGAGATATCAAATCCGGAAGTCTGTCAGCGATTTGTCGCAGCTGAGGTTAGTAACAGAAGGTTGAAATCGTGGTGTTTCCCGAAATCTGGATTTTGTATACATATAACCACTTGACTGTTGTATTAAATGAAAGAAATGACTGCCCTGATCACATAAATAAACAGAAGTCCCAGACGTTTTAAACACAGCCATACCCTTGCCAGACGTACTAATTGTATGTTCAAAATCACTTTTTGAAATAATTGGTACAACCACATATAGTATTGATTGCACCAAAAATTTATGCCAACGTCCTGATCACAAATATTGTATATTGGTTTTAGACATATTACACGCAGCCATACTCTTGCCAAACGTGATAATAGTATGTTCAGATGAACTTTTTTGAACAATTCTGATAACCATATTATTTGACAAAAAAAAAAAAACTTTTAAATACTCGCATGGCTACTGAATGTACTAAATTTGCCCTAAAAATGGAATTACTTTTAAGATAATATACAAATACATATATATTAATTAAGAACTTCAATGTTTATCATGTGGTTCAAAAATATAGACATAAATGAAGACTAATATATTTTTTAAGGTACTGAAAATATATAATATAATCATCCTTATCATCAGATCCATCCACGTCATCATTTAAAATATCTTCCAGTCCATCAGGGGCGACATTTCCATAGAACCATTTGACTTTATATTTGTTGTCTTGTACTACCCAACTACTCTCTGACGGGGATAACTGAATTAGTTCACTCTTTACAACATTTTTCCAAAGGTGACATATAGTTGCATCAATTTATTTGCTGTAAAAGTACCGATTTACTTGGGAGCAAAAGACTTCCTTCAAAACCTAGGGCACACAAATAATTTCATATACTCGTATGTACCTACATAACATTGATTTTAAAACGTGTGACTTACTTTTTTTAAAAATTTTGCAGGTTGTATAAAATATCTTATACCTAGCTTCGTTAACATTCGAAGCCCTCGTTCGGTACATATAGACTACATACAAAATATTCAATAACGTCGAAATGATGGGTTGTATTCATTAAGTGTCCAAATTGGGAAAAAGTGTATTGAAAGTCTGAACGGTTTTTTTTTTTAAATTTTGAAACGCTTAATTTTTCTTTTTTTGAAAAAGGAAGGCGTGTAGTCGCATCCAGTGAAGCTGTAAAATTCAAGCAGAGATGTACAAAGTGTGAGGCCCAATCCATGATGGTAGTTACCTTAAAGTATGTAGAAGGAAAAAAACCATCTATAACTACGGCATCGACTTTTGTGGAGAAGTGTTTACTACTGTTTTTTCTTAATGACTTAAAAATCCAGACTTATCTGTTCTAATAATGGATCCGTCTAAGTGTTTTGCCATTACCCATATTTTACAGCAACTGTACAAAATACTTGCTTGCCGTGCATGATTTAAGTCAAAGACTTGCACGTGATCATTGCTTCCAACAAATATACTTCTATATATTATCATAATATGGTCATGAGAATTATTTAAAAAAGATCATTTCAACATACTATTACTACGTCTGGCAAAGGTATGGATACGCGTCTTGCCTGGGACCTATATTTTTGTGCCCGGGGCAGTCAGATTCCGGAAAAAAAAAAACGTTTTCATCGTACTAGGTGGGGTGAAAAGTAACCTCCTTGGGAATGAAGAAAACATTTTTTTTAAATGTTTTTTTTATTTTGTTCAATATAGTCCCCTTTTAGTTTGATACACTTATTTCAGCGATTTTCCAACTTCTTGATCCCGTCCGAAAAGTAATTTTCCGGAAGATCTGCAAAATACTCCTCCGTGGCGTCGATGATTTCCTCGCGTGAGCTGAATTTTTTATTGATGAGCCATCTTTTGAAGTTTGGGAAGAGATAATAGTCCGAGGGAGCCAAATCGGGTGAATACGGTGGATGCGACAGCAATTGGAGCCGTAAGTCATTGATTTTAGCCATGGTTGCGATGCTCTTGTGCGCCAGTGCATTGTCTTGCAAAAACCTTCAATCGCTCCAATAATGAACAGTAATACTCGCTGTTGATGGCTTTTCCTTTTTCGAGGTAGTCCACGAAGAGTATGCCATGACAATCTCAGAAAACCGACGCCATAACCTTTCCGACACATCGAGCCTTTCTCCACCACTTCGGAGCACTCGTCCATTGCCGGGCACTCATTCTGTTCTCTGGTGTTCAACAGTTATCAATCGATGTTAAAAGTTCGTCCGATTCCGCATCAGCAAGTCCAAACGCTCTTTCGAAGTGCTCTCGCGTTCGTGTTTTTTGTCAAGAGTGAATATGCGCAGCACCTAGCGGCAGGATAACTTTTTCATATGCAGAATATTGCCCAAAATATGGCGTGTGCGCTCAGGACTAATCTTTGTGGTATCTGCTAGCTCGTGCACCTTCACTATCCGGTCAGCCAACACAATTTCATGAATTTTTTTGACATTGTCCTCTGTAACCGCATCGGAGGGCCTGCGGCTGCGGACTTGATCGGTAGTGGAGTTGCGGCCACCACGAAACTCTTGAAACCAATATTTGACGGTGTAATCTGACGGAGCTTTAGCCCCATAATATTTATCCAACTTTTCTTTTGTTTCCTTCGCCGTTTTGCCGTTCAAAAAATAATGTTTTATGAGAGAACGAAAATCGTTTTTATCCATACCCAACATGATGCCAAACACGTCAACAACAATCAGCTGTCAAAACAAAACTAAAGACTGTATCGCACTGAAATTTGGCAGGTCTGCCTAAATATGAACGGACTTCAAGGCACTTCAAGACCTTTTTTGCAGTAGCAGCGTATTCTGGCGGTCAAGGAGGTTACTTTTCACTCCATTTAGTATATTACTAACCTCAGCTGCGATAAATCGCTGCCAGACTTCCGGATTTGATATCGTTTATTGAAGACTTTCATGTTGATGTATAAATCTTTTGGTTATAAAGTGTGATTCATCGTAAAGTTTGATTTATAATGTAAAATAAAGTACATAAATTTAAAAATGAGCTTAATTTTTTTATTTTTGGTTAAAAGAACAATTCATGGCATTTGCATTTTCAGAACGATAAATGTTGACTATGACTACGTTTATTCAAAAAGTCCAGTCTTGGGCGATGCGTATGGTATCTTGCGGATAACACGAGTAATGCTGACTTCTAAAGCGTCTAAAGCTGGCTTATTCCAAAAGATCTGAGACCTTACATATCTCCAGAGAAAATAGTCCGAAGGTGTGATATCGCATGATCTAGGTGGCCAATTTACCGTAGCAAAACGTGAAATTAAGTGCTCACCAAAATGATTTCTCAGCAAGTGCATTGTTTCACGCGCTGAATGGCTCGTACCGCCGTCTTGTTGAAACCAGAGCTCATTGAGACCATGTGCTGGAATTTTATGAAGCATATTGTCCATTTACATGGCGCGATAACGGTTACCATTGACGATAACATTCTGATTTGCCTCATTTTTGAAGAAAATGGACCAATAATTCCACCAGCCCTTAAACCACACCATACCGTTGTTTTTAATGGATGTTATGGTAGCTCTTGGTACTCTTCGGGTTGCTGATCAGCCCAAAAACGGCCAGAAATGGACTTCATCATTGAACAAAATTTCACGATAAAACACCGGATTTTACTTGAGTTTTTCCAGAGCCCATTCACTGAAAATATGACGAAAACTCAAGTCGCCTGGCTTCAATTCTTGCACAAGTTTAATTTTGTACGCTTTTAGGCCAAGATATTTACTAAAATATGCCAAGTTGTCGAATACGCCAAGCCAAGCTGCTGAGAATGCCGACGAATCGATTCGTCACAGTCTTCGCATACACTCTCAGCTACACGGTTGCTATAGTCTCTTCACTACCTGCTGGATGTGGTCTAACCGGTTGAGTATCATCCACTAATGTAAACTGTGACTCAAATTTGCGGATGGTATTGACAGCAGTTTAAAAGAAGTCACTCGTGATCTGTCAGAAAAAACCCATTGAAAATCAAACCTTACGATGAATCACCCCTTATTTTCGCGCACAAAATTTGCTGTGGGCTCTAAGTCTATATAGGCAATCCTTTTCGTTTTTTTTATTTCAGCCAAGGTGAAGGCCGCAATCACTGCGGCAGTGAAGGATCTTTTTTTCTGGCTTGGGAGATAGCGAATAACTTTATATGTCCTCTTAAAAATCTCCGTTTTTCTTGACACTAGGTGTGTTCCTTAGGAGAAAACGAATTTTCTATCGAAGGAACCTGCTGCTGATCTGCTTTTCTCAATTTTTTTTTTTTTTTCTAAACTGAATAACCGAAAAGAGATTGTTTTGACAAATCATTACAGAAACCTTTTTTTGTAATAGATTGAATACTGTCTAAATTTAAGTGTAGTTGTGCGCCTTACGTATGCACACATCAGCATCAAGGTGATCAAAACTTCTTCAAACAAGAAAGTAGCCTCCATATCAACCTGGTGACCTAAAAATTTTAACGTTAACGAAAAAAGTTTTTTTTTGTCAATACATAGCAATTATACAAAGAACAAGCTGATGTGAGCTGAGATGAGTAAAGGTTTAATTGGTAAAGCGAAAAAGTGATAAACCTGATTCGAACGTAGGCTAAATACTCACAGAGTTAGTTCTACGAGGTGTCGTTAGCAGATTTACTAACAGGAATCGTCCCGGGATGTTGTAATACATATGCATAGCACACATTGGTGCTTAGCAGAAGCGTATTGCCCTTTTATAACTCCGGTAAGCAGTACAGTTCTTAATGAAAGATAGCTGCTTTCCACTGACCTCTTAGAGAGGTCGGGAAATATTCGCTTGGTCTGCCGACTTCTTAAAGACCTATAACTTTTTCAGTTATACTAAGACGATACCCGACTGTGAATGAAGACTCCAACCGGACGCAGATAGTCCTAAGGTAGGTTGCAAGTCACCTTGCAAATTCGTCGGCGTTCCCATTTTCCCCCGATCCAACTGTGTCCTAGGATCCAAACAAAATGCAGTAAATTAAGCCTCCCGACTAAGTTCAGAGTAGCCTTGTATTCTGGAACTAGTTAGAGGGTTCAATAAAGATGCAAGTTTTTCTAAAGGACAGTAAAATCACTTCAAGCTTGGTGTCCCAGAAGATGAGGTTGACTAATCCCTGACTTTGTGTACGGCGTTTTAAATTTCATCACACCAAAGTTCCTGTCAATATTGTTGTCAATTGATGTTGTCTCGACAACTAGTCTGTCTTTGTCAAATGTCTCTATCTCTTTATTTTCACAATGTTAGAGGAATGAGAAAGAAAACATTAGGATTCTTTCTTGATGGTGTTGGTTGTCCATATATGTTACAGTCATTGCTATGAATGAAACATGGTAACATGATTTTCCACTGAATTATCCCCAAATGAGTTCGTTGTTTACCAAAGTGATAGATGTCCGATTGAAGCTCAGATGGAAAGAGGAGATGGTGCTTTGTTTGCTGTTAAGGTAGAGAAGTTGAATTATCTGATTTTTCCAGTATAATAGAACAAATTTGTGTTTGTTTAAACTTACTTGTTGCTAACAACGCAAATTTAATTCATTTATATTTTTTTCGTGGCATATAACGGGTGATCCAAATACAAGTTTCATTTTGAATCGAAATCTTGACGAAATAAATTACTTTACCCTTGAACAACGTTAGGAAATATTGTAAACATATTTCAAAAGTGAGTGACATGTTTCCAGAATAGTGCTTTTATTGAAAAGAAGATTTGGCCTGTTGTACCCAAGTTCGCGCAAAAAGTTCGTAAGATTGCCTTGCTTGTGAACAACGTTGCACTGTGGGGCAGAATAGAAAAAAGTTGGCAATAAGTAAAAAATTGAAATTCTCTCTCTGGGTCCGTTTGTTTTACTTTCGAGTACTTAAATATCACACCCATCACAAACTAACTATCCTATGCCGTTATCCTAATCACATACCATGAAAAATGCATCAGTACCAGCGATACATGCTCACTGATAGTAAGTGCAGAGTGAAATGAAAGTTTGTAGTATTTTTTGTGTGTTAAAATTTTCTGAAAACTTGAAGATTGTTAAAATTTTTAGTATGGAGCCATCAAACTCAGGTATGTGTTAAGCTGACTTTTCTTTTGTGTGGAAGTGCATTTACTTGTAAATTACGGTAACATTCATCGTACCAGGTTTCAATGCATCTAATTTAGAGTTTGTTATGTAAATTTTGGTGAAATTAAGCTTTAAATTTTTATTTTTTTGATTGTTTATATGGTGTACTTTGATAAACATTTAAAATGGGGTCCTACTTTTTGCAACTCTTGTTGTACGATTTTTAAAAAAAAAATGTACTTTCTGAAAAAAATAGTTTGGCAGTTTTATTGTACTTGGCTTGAGACTTCTATTTCTTTTCTTCGTTGTCCTGATCAAAAGCGTGGTCGATTAAGTACTCCTTTCGAAGGTTGTGCCAAAAGAACTAAAAGAAGGAAAACTCAGAAACCACACCAGTTGCCGTATTAAATTATGCTACTCAAATGAATTTGAGAGCGGAAGAACAGGTAAATGCTTTCAAAGTTCTAAAAGAAATTACAAGTACCACCCCTGATAGAGCAAAGAAATATAGAAGCACTTATAAGAAATCGTTGGAAACAAATTCTTTAAAGATGTCAGGTGAAGATACGCTTGCAGTTGCGGTTGAAGCCCAATTATCTCGGCATCAATATAATATAATTAGAATGAGTGCACCAGAAAAATTTCCATTTTATAAGATTATTCAAGCCGCAAAACAAGAATGCTATCCCAATTCCGAACACATTGCAATTACCACAACTTCGGTAGATGTTCCTCTGCAAGCCTTACTTAACCACACTATTCAGTGTTTGTTGCAATCACAAAAAGATGTCATTCTCTTACTAAAAAATGAAGAATTAGATAAATTGTGGTTGTTTGCAAAGTGGAGGTTTGACGGAAGTTCGAAGACTTCGACTAACCTGCGATGCAAAAATTGTATGGCAAAATCCGCGACCGGCTTCTATAAGATCCATTGCAGAAAAGGACAGACTAGATCAGCAAATAAAAAACTTGCAAAAGGCAGAAGCGCTGATTGAGGGAAGATCGCTGCTTAGTAGTCATAACTTAGTTTTTACTTCGATTGACGGGAAAGTGTGCAATGCTCTTACAGAGACGTCATCAACACAAAAATGCTTTTTGTGTGGCGCAACTTCTAAACAGTTCAATTATATAGATGATATGATTACACCAAAAGTTGAAACCGAGAACTTTGAGTTTGGCCTATCCGTTATTTATGGCTGGATACGATTTTTCGAAAATTTGCTACATCTGTCTTATAAATTACCTCTCAGAAAGTGGAAAATCGAGGGGATAATGACAAAGCCATTGTTGCTGAAGATAAAACGCTGATCCAAAAAAAAATTCAGAGATAGATGTGGCCTGATAGTAGACAAACCAAAGCACGGATTTGGTAATTTTAATGACGGAAATACAGCCAGACATTTTTTTCAAAATCCAGATACTTCTGTAGACATAACTAAAGTTGATGTACAGCTGATTAAAAAGATGCACATTATTATGGTAGCTGTATCTAGTGGCTTTGAAATTGATGTCAAGAAGTTCATGAAATTTTCTCATGATACAGCCAGATATTATGTTGAAAAGCATCCGTGGTATAACATGTCACCCACGGTCCACAAATATTTCGTTCATGGACTTCAAAAGGACTTCAAAAAATATCGAGAGAATCATTCGCGAAAATCTAGTCGTGAAAAAACTAATATAGATATTTTTAACTCTTTTTTAATAAGTTCCGATCCAAAATCACCAGCAAGAGGAAACTACCCAACAAAAAACATCAACATCTACTAGCTTCGCCAGTCGAAGAAAGCAGTGATGACGAAGATGACAATAGTGAAGATGACCATGAAGATTCCGTTACAAATTATAATTAATAATAATAATATATGTACATATGTATAGATAATATTATTAAATCGATTTTATACAAAATTGTAACTGAAGCAGTGTTTTTTCCTTATATGGGGCTATGAGTGAACTGGATACTTTCTTATACACACTTTCAATAATCATTAGACGAAATTTCAAGCTTCTAGCTTTATCGGTTGATTTAATGCCAACTTTGAGCCTATTCTGCCCCACTGTGCGTCGTAGTACGGTAAGTACCGAAGAGAATGTGGCCGCTGTAGCCGAGAGTATTCGACTCAATCCAGAAACATCGACTCGTCATCGTTCTCAACAACTCAACATTTCACCCACCAGCCTGATGACAATTTGGCACAAAGATCTCACAAAGATTATACCCTTATAAAGTCCAATTGCTAGTAAAAGTTCATGCGTTTTTGCAGTTCGGGCCTTACAGCAGCTCGAATTTGTTCAAGAATTACATTTTTTCATCTCTTTCAAATAAAAATAACGCACGTGGTTATCAAGAAGCCAATCCACAGAGATTGACAGTTTGGTGCGAATTTTGGAGTTGTGGCATCATTGCCCCATTTAACCATTTCGGCCAACGGTGACCATTACAGAGCCATGATTACAGAATTTTTGTGAGCAGAGAAACATGGACTTGGACAATCTTTGTGCGCTAAGTTTGGTAATCGTGTTATCAGTCGCTTTGGCGATGTCAATTGGCCATCTGGGAGCTGCGATTTGACTTTTTTGTCTCTAAATATCGATGTTATGTGGACAATTCAGAAATGATTCAAATCCTTAAAGTGAATATCATGAGATAGAGCCAAAAATAGTCAACAAAGTCTTGAAAAATTTGGTTGACAGGATGCGCTAATGCGAAACCAGCCGAGGAAGCCACCATAAAACTCATAAAACCAAAACATACCGCAAATAATTGAGTTTTCTATTTGGATAACCCTGAATACTTCCAAATTCAGATATGAAAATTACACTGGTTATAAGAAAAATATCTTAAATCTTATAAATGATTTTGATAGCTCGTCATATGTTGTAGTATTACCTTATTTTGTTTTGACGATTTAAGTGGCATTCATGGATAATGACTGAGTATTTCAATTTCAGTTTGGTAACAGCCGAATTTTAGAAGTATTAAATGCCACACTGTTGATAGTTCCCCATTGGAATTTAATGAGCTTAAAATACGTTGCCGGTTTCGTTCTCTAGCCGAAAAACTGTAGTCCATGTGTCTGGGAACAAATATGAAAAGAAGAAAGTACTGTCATCAGCAAAGGAATATTTTGGATTAGAAGTAGCAGACAAGACATCATTAATGAAAATTAAAAGGAGTGTCGGAGACATAACGGAGCCCTGGGGTTCACCATGAGTCACATAATCGGGTGTAACAACTCCACCGCTTCGAGGTCTCACAAGCTCACCACCATTGGAACCACATTGACCTTACATCTCGTATTTATTAAATCTAGATACATTACATAATGAAGACTTAGTTCAATTTCGGTAGTATTAGGAAAGATTTCCATAAATAATAAGTTTTGTTCAATTTGGAATCCGGCTTGTTTGTTTAAATTTTTCTATTCGTATATTATTGTTATTATGGTTTGGTGAGAGTCCCTTTGATTTTTTAATTGTGAAATCTATACATCTTGCCATTTTACTATCCCTGTAACCTGCCAAAGCAAAGTATGAATTCTATAATATTCTACAATTGGTTTTTAAATTGAAAATTCTCTCAAACATCCAATACTTTCCCTTAATAAAACACCGTAAAAGAGTGGAACATTAAACTTAAATTACCAAAAGTTGCTTAATATGCAAGATTGGAAAAATATAACGTTGTAATAACATTTTTGCGCTAAATACCTTTAAAATCATCCACGGTATCTTCCTTGTGTCAAACACGAGCAATGGACATTTAGTGCTTTTTCAGTTTCGTTTTTCTCATTTTTTGTGATCTGTATTCCTTGGAATTAAGGTAATTAAAAGCGGATACTTGGTAATTTTGAAAGTGCCCTCCTGCCTCCAGGTACTATGTTTGGCTTTTGAAGTACTTCATTCTTTTTTTATGGCCAAAAAATAATTAGAGAATATTCCTTAGCTAAGCAGAAACCAAACAAGATTACGCTTTTTTTTAACGTAATTTAGATAAAAAAGGAACACACTTGGTGTTCGAGTTATGGGATAAAATGTTCAAATAGAAAGAAATATTCTACATCTTACAAGCTCTCTATAAAAATGTATTCTCTTCTAATTTCGGAAAAGTGTGGTAGAAGAAGCCTTTTTTATGCCATCAAAGTCATCATTAAATGCTTCTTTGGGCATAGATTATCTTCTAAAAGACGACACTCCAGTTTAGAAAAAAAAAAAAAAAAAACAGACACACTTAAATATTTATGGCAGGTCTTAGTATATTTCGTTGCTCTGAAAAGGTGACACGCGCCTCTGACGCAGACGGATACCCTGTTGACGACCATTGATTGTCGACTACGTACAATGATTGGATTCTGGAACATTAGGAACCTCCTACGGAAAGGAGGATATACAAAACTCTAGATTCCTACCGAAGCAACAACTCTTACGGGACAAAAGTGTCATTCCAGAAGTAAGCGAAATTATTAATAGGAACACGGTATCCAATCCAATGAAAACTACTCGTAAATATTTGGTCCTTTTGTCCTATTCACCTTATTGTAAGAAATATTGACGTTGAGGTCTAAGGTTATAATCAGGAACAAGAGCATTACCAAGAGCTTCTCCCTACCAAATTACGCGGATGAGAATGATAATGACAATTTCTATAGCATATACTAAATGCAGCCACCAAGTCTTCACCATACAAAGATATTGTGATCATGGTAGGAGATATTTTTTAGCAACATAAACAGAAAGTGCAAGCATGTGATGGGACCGCATGGCCTCGGGGACTTAAGAAACGACGGAAGGTCTCTGTGACTTTTTAAGGTCAACCACATGGTCATTGGGGGATACTGTTTGACCATGAGAATTATTAAAACATCAGCTAAGTCTCTGATCGACTAACAAACATCTAACTAGATGTCACTAGCAGCTGAGTGATGGACAAATTGAACTCAAAGTATGGACTGCAGAGTCATCAGCTGTAGAAAGCTCTGAATTAGAAGTCCAGTACAGCATGGAGAGAAAGAAGTGCAACTTCTTAGCACATTATTTCCAGTAATCCAGGTATGATATTTTCTGCCATCTCTGGACTGCTTGCTGCTGTATCAATGTTCATTCACTTGGCGTGGCCTTATTAATACAAATTTGAAAATGTTCCCATATCACACATTGCATCTCTATGTGCTAGCTACACATGCTTATTACTATGTTGCAGTAGAGTCTGATAAATTTATAATGGATAGATTTTTTTGTTGAAAGGAAGTAAGTTCTTCTTTTCTTATACAATAAAACCTATCTATCTGATTCTATTGGATGCGCTACCTAAAATCACTTCTTCTTCTTTACTACAAGTATTAAGGAAAACTTTGAATTCCGGGATTCACCCATTGTCTGGCTTCTGGCCTTCTTCGACTATTTTTTTTCCGGAGTTCGCTCTTCATATCATACCATCTGCTCAGTTTCAGCGACTCCTTGTATCATATAGCTGGCTCAACATCTTTTTGTTGTCGCGAAACACATACAAGGTGGAGTAAAAAGTAACCTCCTTGACCGCCAGAATGCGCTGCTACTGCGGAAAAGGTTATGGTGCCTTGAAGTCCGTTCATATTTAGGCAGACATGCCAAATTTCAGTGCGATACTGTCTTTAGTTTTGTTTTGACAGCTGATTGTTGTTGACGTGTTTGGCATCATGTTGAGTTCTCTAATAAAACATTATTTTTTGAACGGCAAAACGGCGAAGGAAACAAAAGAAAAGTTGGATAAATATTATGGGGCTAATGCTCCGTCAGATTACACCGTCAAATATTGGTTTCGAGAGTTTCGTGGTGGCCGCTGCAGGCACTCCGATATGGTTACAGAGGACAGCGTCAAAAAAATACATGAAATGGTGTTGGCGGATCGGAAAGTGAAGATGCGCTAGCTAGCAAATATCACAAAGATTAGTACTGAGCGCACACGCCATATTTTAGAAAATATTCTGCATATGAAAAAGTTATCCTGCCGCTGGGTGCCGCGCATACTCACTCCTGACCAAAAACACGAACACGAGAGCACTTCGAAAGAGTGTTTGGACTTGCTGATACGGAATCGGGCGGACTTTTGGCTTCGATTGGTAACTGTTGAACACCAGAGAACAGAATGAGTGCCCGGCAATGAACTGAAGCCGGCACGAGTGCTCCGAAGCGGCCGACCGATGGGTCGGAAAGGTTATGGCGTCGGTTTTCTGGGATTTTCATGGCATACTCTTCGTAGACTACCCCGAAAAAGGAAAAACCATCAACAGCGAGTATTACTGCTATTACTATTGGGTACACATTTTAATTCGTGCGGTTTTTTTTTTTTCAAAATTTGAACGTTTATCTAAGAAAAACATGTACAATAGTATTATTCAAAGTATTGCCCATCTGAAGCTATGACTTTCTCCCATCTTTCTGGCAATTTGTGGATCCCATCCCAAAAGAACTGCGCCGGCTTGGCAGCCAAGAATGAATCAAGCCAAATCTGCTCTGATGTGGACCGTATTTCAGTGAGGGCGTTCTGCATCGACCGGAACAAATTTTAGTCAGTAGGGGCAAGGACTGCGCTATAAGGCGGGTGGGGTAAGACTTCTCATCTACTGTTTTCCAAATCGTTCTTAACCGGAATAGCAACGTGGGGCCGAGCGTTGTCATGATAAAAAATTATTGCCTCGTGTCTGGTCGCATATTCCGGGAGTTTTTCGGCTACTGCTCTCTTCGTTGATTTGGCTGGTTGGCCGGGTTTCACATATGATTTTTTGCGCCTTTCGACGTCTCTCGGCTTGAGTTCATGTGGAACCCAATTTCCTTGCTTTTGAATATATCCAGCTGCATTTAAACGTTTTGAACTGGCTGCTTGAGTGACACCCAAAGATTCTGCGAGCTCTATTTGTGTTTGGCAACAATCTTCATAGAGTAATGCTTCCAGTTCTTCACCTTCAAACTTTTTTGGCTGCCCAGGACGTTCACTGTCTTCCAAGCCAAAATCACCACTTTAAATCGTGCAAACCACTTTTGGCACGTTCGCTTAGCTAGCGCATAAGCACCATAAGCTTCAACTAAAATACGATGACTTTTGGCAGCAGTTTTCTTCTTATTAAAGTAATGAAGAAGAACTCCCCGCAAAAACACTTTTTCAGGCAGAAAGTTCGACATATTTGAGTTAAAAAAAAATTATTGATGTCTACGCTTCAAATTAATGACATATACTGAAATGACGTACAATGGCAGTAGCTTTCCAACGAATGTTCCAATGGAATAATACAAGTTACGCCATCTCTTAGCAAACACACAGTTTTAGACCCAATATTACGACCCCACATAGAGCGAAAAAAATTTCGTTTTTGCAAGACAATGCACCGGCGCACAAGAGCATCGCAACCACGGCTAAAATCAATGAGTTACGGTTCCAATTTCTGTCGCATCCACCGTATTCGCCCGTTTTGGCTCCCTCGGACTATTACCTCTTCCCAAACCTCAAAAGATGGCTCATCAATAAAAAATTCAGCTCACGTGAGGAGCAGACCTTCCGGAAAATTACTTTTCGGACGGGATCAAGAAGTTGGAAAATCGCTGGAATAAGTGTATCAAACTAAAAGGGGATTATATTGAATAAAATAAAAAAACATTTAAAAAAAAAATGTTTTTTTCATTCCCAAGGAGGTTACTTTTCACCCCACCTAGTATATGCGCTTGTGAGTAATGAATGTAAAGCTCTTTGAAGATTTTGACGTCTTAATCGGTTATTCTATTTAAAGGACTTATCCCAGTTTCTCTACTCAGATAAACTTTGAATTTAGTTGCTACTATATAACAGTTACAGCAAGCTTTTGACGTTTTGAGTGTGCGGACTCTCGGGTTGTTTAAAGTCAGCGCACCATCAAGACTTTGAGATGCAATGATGATACAGATAAAAAATAGCTGAAAAGTCTTTCAATCGGAAGTGATCAGATCAACACATATGTTTGTAGAATTTAATACTTCAATTACATTTATTTGATTCCGAAATAAGGTTACAAAATAAATATTTAAGGAAATGCTTTAAAAAAGTGAATTTGTTACAGCCAGAACCCCATTGGAGACGTGACGTCATCGATTAAGTGTATGAGTGACAGAACGTGTATGACAACTGCACTTACATCCGGCCATCCTGTACTTTATCCGCCTCGGATGAAGGGTTAAAAGTAACCACTTTGCCATGATTTCTTAAATCACAACTAGTTTTAGTGTTGTTTGGGCCTTCATGGGTTGCTTTCTTCACCGTTATACAAATTCAGAGAAAAGTTTATCGCCCACCCCAAATTGTGTCCTTTTGATTGCTACTAAGTCCCGCAATTTATACTTTACATTCGGAAAATCGAATGCTTTCTCTGTCATTATAATTTTTTCTGCATATTAACGTCAAATAGACATTCAAACGGAGTGCGTTGAATCGATATTTGTGCTGTTTATCGCAACGATTGTTGTCTGAAAAGTTTCTGACCGCAACGTAAAGATTGCGGCACTCGTCTATTAGTGAATGCTAGTTGTGCATCTTTTGACAGTCACTTACCAAAGTTTCAGTCATTCAGTGAGTCGATGTGAGTGTTTTTTTGTGAAAATGGAAAAAAATTGAGTATCGAGCTGTTATTAAATTATTGTTTTTGAAAGGCATTACGCCTGCGCAAATCAAAAATGAATTTTGGGCAGCTGAATTTAAACGTGGCCGTAAAAGTTTGGAAGATGATGAACGTTCTGGACGTCCAAAACCGCAACCACTGACAATAACATTGCTATAGTTCACCAAATGCTGTTAGACGACCGCCGAATTAAAGTGAGAGAGATAGTAGAGGTTTTGAAAATATCCAAAGAACGTGTTTGTTACATATCAAGTCAAGATTTAGGCATGAGAAAGCTGTCTGCGCGTTGGGTGCCGCGTTTGCTTACGTTAGACCAAAAACTTGTTCGAATGAACATTTCCAACACTGTGTTCTCGTAGTTTAGGCGCAATAAATTTGAGTTTTGGCGCCGAATAACTACTGTAGATGAAACTTGGATACACCATTATACGCACGAAACAAAAATTCAGTCAAAACAGTGGACTGCAAAGGGCGAGCCGGCTCCAAAGAAAAGCAAAAAACTGTTTTTTCGGTTGGGAAAGAAAAGGAGTTATCTTAATCGATTATCTTCAAAAAGTAAAAACCATTACAGGAGCATACTACGCATCATACTTGCAAAGCTGAAGGCAGAATTTGTGGAAAAACGGCCACATTTGCAGAAAAAGAAAATCCTGTTTCACCAAGAAAATGCGCCGTCTTACACCTCAGCAGCTGCCACCTTATTCACCAGATCTAGCCCCAAGCGACTTCTTTTTGTTGCCTCATCTAAAAACTGCGTTCGGAGGACAGAGATTTTCGTTAAATTAGGAAGCAATCACCTTCGTGAACAATTATTTTGCAGAGAAAAATGCCTGTGTATTATTTGGACGATTTAGAAAGATGGGAGCATCGCTGGGAGAAGTGTGTAGAGTTACAAGGACAAAAAATGTCTTGTACCATTGTATAGTCGGAAACTTTTCAAAAAACCCTCGTATTTGTACACTTGCTAAAAACTTGTGCCACATTTCGGCAGAATCGGTAGAGAGCCTCCGGAGTGCTTCGAAACCAACACGGTTTGAACGTTCCGCCCGTCTATTGCTTCTTGGTAACTGGTAGTAAAACGAACATGGTCGAATTTTTAATTCGTACAAAAGTAATTGAATATCTGTGAGCAAAATGCACTGCCTTTTTCAGTTATAAAGCGCTTTTAATATTTTTCGCAAAATTTGTTCAGCCGATACTGTTTTTGTGGGAAACAACAAACGAATTTTGAAAACTCGTCTTTGAATGTACAATAAGAATGTATATGTGTTATCTTATCATCAAATCCATGGGCACAATATGGTCGAGATAAAAAGTATCGAATGGCTTTTCTCCTTTAGCCAGTTGATCCCGCTTGCTAGACACCTTAGTGCTTATTCTTTTAGCTTGGGTATGAAATACTCCTGTGATATTTGATGAATAGTGTGCTTCTTCAGGTTTAAGCTTTATGATTTCGGTTTCCAGATTTCGTGCGATAATTAAAAGCAACAATACTTTTACTTCTTGAAAAAATAGCTCAAATTTCATTCGAAAATCGTCTCAGGCTTTTCCTTGACAATTTGTTTTATGAATGTGGTAAAATCATTTTCTTAAGCCTTTTTGATACGCACCAAGAGTTCTTAGCGAATTATGTAGATATCTGGCGATCGGCTAGGAGTGTATAAATTGTAGTGCTGCATATACATCACCCATCTCCTCAAAACATTTGGCAGCTTTTTTTTACTTAACGTTTGGCGAAATGCGGCACAATCCGTAGCAAGCTTAAACTGTACAAACTGACAGCTTTTTTATAATTATCATCTCCTCGCTGCAGACGAATAGCTCTTATGCCATCCTTGCTCGCATCTATGTGCACCTCGGTTTCCGCCCCTTGCTGATAAATGTTGAGTACTGGTTTGCTAGTGAGTACTTGTTTTAAAAGAGCGTTAGCCGGTCTTTGAGAAGCTGCAATAATAAATTTTGAATTTTCCTTTGTTTATTCAGTCAAAGATTTTGCGAAATTCGAATATGAATTGATAAAACGTATAAAAAATCCTGTCCCTCCGAGAAATTCTTGAAGCTTTTTCAAATTTGTTGGTTTCGGGAACCTAGATATTACGTGGAGTTTTTCTTCAGAAGGACTCACCGAACCATTCTCTACTACATGCCTAAGAAAAGTAATTTTGTGCTGTAGACACTTACATTTGGACCAATTCAAAATCAAATTATTTTCAGCTATGGTCTCCAGTACAATCTTTAATTTAGAAATATTTTCTTTGACTTCTCTCGCTGATATAATAAGATCGATAAGAAGATATTTCTGTTGGCTAAATCACGGAATATCAGGCTTTTAAGTCTTACGAAAACGGCTGGAACGTTTGACAATCCGAAAGGAACCCGATTAAAATCATATTCTTCATCAGCCGTGACAAAAGCAGTGAAACTTTTGCTGCTCTCTTCCAAAGGGACATGAAAATATCCATTCTTGAGATCTAGTGTCGTGTAACTTTTACCATTCTGTAATTTGTTGAGTATACCTAACGGTAGCGAAAACCTGTCCTTTACAGTTCTGTTGTTCAGACGCATGTAGTCGATGCCGACTGTTGGTGATGTTTCGGATGCGTGGGGGCTTTCAGCAGCATTTCTGGCTCCGCTCTAGAAGCATTAATAGATCTCCTTCCTTTAATCTCCTGATATTTATATCATGAACTGCACTCTTAAAGAAATTTTCCGTGCATCATCTGTCTTATCTTATAGACATGCCGTTCGATGCAATGACACCAGAACTCCTGTTTTGAAAAAAATATGCAATCGACTTTCCCTGTGCCTAGGACTGCTGTCGCCTAGAATCTAAACCAAAAAATGAATGCAGTCGGGTATTCATGGATGGCTCCAAAATCAATATATCATAGGATATTGCGCTGGTGTCTTTCTAGTGGAGGTCAACGTTAGATTTCTCTTCACATTAGGAAAGCTTGCTTCTACGAGGGATGTTTGATGAATACCCGGATTAGAAATGGCAACGCAACTTTTTTAGGTATTGAGAACTTATTTTTCAATATAATCCCCTTTCAACTCGATTCCCAACGGTACTGCAACTTTTTTAACGCCTCCGTATAGCACGACATTTGTTGGCCTGAAAAATACTCCTCCGGAGCAGCGATGTCTTCCTCGTTCGACCCGTACATCGTTCTTCTGAGCGATTTTTTAAGGTTTGGGAACAAAAAGATCCAAATCCGCAGAATACGGTGGATGGGGGAGCAATTCGTAGTGTAATTCGACCAATTTGGATGTAACGGCTGCGGAGGTGTGAGCCGCTGCGTTATCATCGTGGAAGAGTACTTTTTTCTTCGACAAATGTTATCGTTTTTTCTTCAAATCATTGTTGAATCGACCAAATAAAGCGACGTAGTATGCTCCTGTGATTGTCTTCTTCTTTTAATAATCAACGTGGATCACACAAAGTGGCCATCACCTTTCTGGCCGAAGGCACGGTCTTCGCCTTTTTTAGAGCACGTTCACCTGGTAAAACCCATTGTTTCTATTGTTCTTTGGTCTCTGGTGTATACCAATGAATTCATGTCTCATCGACGGTCACGGAACGACACTGACACTCCTCTGGATTTTGATTAAATAGGGCCAAGCACGTCTTTAGAGTTGTCTCACGATTGCGCTCATTCTTCGGTGTGAGCAAACAAGACACTCATCGCGCGGAAAGCTTCTCATGCCCAAAATCTCATGCAGGATATAGCTAACGCGTGCAGTTGAGATGTCTGCTATCACAGCCAACTCGCGAATTTTCACTCAGCGGTCCGCCAATACGAGATTATGGATTTTGTAAATGGTTTTCTCTGTGTTAACAGTTTTTGAGCCACCTGGGCGCAGTTTATCAAAAACCGACTTGCGACCACGGCGGAACTCTACGAGGCAATGGTAAATTGTTGTACAGGAAGGTGAATGGGTCCATTACACACCATGGAAAATGGGCTTGATTATTTTCCAGGTTTTGCTTCTCAAAATAAGTATCGGATAGCGGACCAATACTGCTCTTTTTCCATACTCGCAAAAAATACTAACAAGATGTTTTGAAATGGGTGTCAATTGACAGGCGGGCTAAAAGGAGTTATACTAAATGATAGTACACTCATTAGTATAGTAGCGCCAACTATCTTCCAATCTGGGTACTCATCACACAGACCACGTATCTTCCAAGCGAAAATTTACACAACCCTCATGACAGCGAACTACAATATATTGCGGATAGCCGGTGAAGAGAGCGAAGGATTTGCATCTGTAGCGACAGTCAAGCTGCGCTTAGAGCCCTGCTGAACCCTTATACGACTTCCAGGCTAGTTCCAGAATGCAAAAGATCACTGAGTGCAGTCGAAAGCCTAAATTGAGTTACCCTTTTCTGGGTCCTGAGCTTGCCAGCAAGGTTAAGGGGAGAGTCTTTCAGGACCCGAACCTACGTTGGGTCTGACTGCGTTCTAGGTTAAGCCTTCTGTTGACAGTTGGGATTCATATGAGCATAACTGCAGATGACATAACTTTCCCGAATTCAAGCAAACCAAACGAATGCTTCCCGACGTCTCTAGGAGATCATCGTCCTTTCTGCTGTCCCTCAACTTGAAACACTACAGGTTGCTTACTGGCGTCGTGATAGAGCATTGTACTTTTCCTAAGCACTTAAATATCCTAGACATAAGTGACACAACATTCTGCGATGGTTGCCGCGAAATTGATGATGACACCGCGGAGCACTGTCTCTAAATGTCCGACTCACGGTCGCATCAGCCTGCAGGTAATCGGCGCTGACATGGTGGCTGACATCACTGAAGCGCTTACTCATTTTTCTTCATAAGGTGGAAAGACGTCATTAGAAGGATCTTACAAAAAGTACAATGGACTAGTTCTTTGGCTAAGTGCTCTGTTTCGACAGGAATGTTTTACATGTATTATATTCCAACACCAATCTGTTGATTGCTTTCATAATCTTAAAATTCAAAACAATCGATACATAAGCTTTTTTTTAAATTTTTTTCAAAAATTCTCATGGTTTTCCCTATTATTTTGCATATCACTGTATGTTACAGAAAAATTTGTAGTCACCAGAGCAAATTTACTGCGAATTAAGGCCAAGATCAATAATGTTCTTAAAGTAGGTGTTATTAACCGCTCCGTATTAGCAATTAAAGGAAAACAAAAACGTAATAGAATTATACAATAATTATACCTACATAGCTTAGAAAATTTCAGATATTTTGTATTTTTATGAATTGAATACGGTTAACTAAAATTTATTTCCTCATTAAAATTTTTTACCACAAAATCCAAATGCAATAAATGCCCGTCTTCAGGTAGTGTTTTACTCTCTTCAGGTAAATTGCTTTTAAATGTACACTAAATGTTCCTTATTGTTGTAAGGATAAAATGAAACATAGTTTGAAAAGACTACCTAAGTTTGCACAAAAGATTTTGAATTCTTGCAACAATTCCCCAAGTTACAATTTCACAGTAAACTTTTCTAGTGTTTAGTTCCTTAACTGCAGGTGCATGCAATTGTACATATTCATATTTAGAGCAACTTGTATTCACCTCTTAACTGCACTAGATTCGACACAACTTCTTGTGGCTCTCACAAAGGACGAGTTCCCTGGATACGGATGTATGAAACAGGTGCTACGCTCCCGTAATAATTACCTTAAATGTGCTAAACATCTTTTTCTAACTTTAATTAATCCAAAAGGATAATTGGGACATTCAGTAGTCAAATAGCACCGGAGCATTGTTCCGAAATTGTTGTACTTGTTGTACCATTGGAGTACCTATTCTAGGGGTGGCTTGTGGCACAACCTGGTTAAATATTTAGTCGCTCAGTTCTATTTTCTGGCACTGAACAAAGAAATTTTCGAAGACACACATATATATATGGAACATATATAGGGACATATACCATATGTAGGTGACTTTGGTCCTTATCGGTTGCCGAGGTCGGTCTGTGCTTTTGTTTTGATTTTTCGTGCCGTTTTAGTCGATTTTGTCGGTTCCAAGGGGATAATAATCCTGGTTGGTGAAATCTGGAATCAGAATGTGCCTCCCGATTGTGGTAACCGTAATATTACACTCTGTGTTCCCATAAAAATGTGTCATTACAACGCATGTTGTTGTTGTTGGTTGGTTGGGGGTGCTACGATCCAATGTACATACATATCATACCCAGAGATTGGTTCAACTCTGAACCCCTATATTTTATTATTTTTCAGTACATATTTGGTCACATACTCGTTTTTTGGGTCTCATTTCTCTTCTCAAAGGGTACACTTCTAAATACACTCGCATACGGAAGCATGTTTCAATGGGTAGAAGTCATTAGGAGCGACCAGATGACTATTAAGATATACAGCAGTAACCCGTATAGGGCTTAGAGGGTTGGTTCGGTTGGATGCTCTGTGTTTTGTTTACAAATAATGAAACCGGTTTCATGAAATTGTTTGACTTTACCCCGGAAATTGTTTATTTGTGCCAGTGAACTATACCTTTGTGGGATTGATATGTTTTAGGGAAATCAACCTCAAGGTACAGGTGAAGACCTAAGAAGGAAACAAAAAACAATTCGTGACTTTCATTTTCTGCCAAAGTCTTGAGTGCAAGATTCGGGTTTAAGTTTATTTTATTATTATAAGTTTAGACTAGATTTAAAAAACAAAAGTATTCTACACATATGACTGCTGACTATGGGTAAACAATTAAACCTTTTTGCTTAGGTATTATTTAGTATTTAGGTACATAATTATAATCGATTGAAAAATCGAATTCTTTACCCAACATCAAATCTTAGTAAAAAGTTTTAAATTAGATGCGCCTCATCTTGCAATAGCCATTCTCATTGAGCTGACCATCTCACGAACGTCCTTGTGGCAAATTTCGCAAAAAGGCATGGCTATACATTCGTATAATCATTTTGACTCATATTGACCCAAGAGTTAAACCCGACCATTGTATTGGGTATATGATTTAATTCGTGCGGTTTTTTTTTCAAAATTTGAACGTTTATTTAAGAAAAATATATAAAAATAGTATTATTCAAAGTATTGCCCATCTGAAGCTATGACTTTTTCCCATCTTTCTGGCAATTTGTGGATCCCATCAAAAAAGAACTGCGCCAGCTTGGCAGCTAAGAATGAATCAAGCCAATTTTTGATATTCTGTTCAGATGTGAACCGTATTTCAGTGAGGGCGTTCTGCATCGACCGGAACAAATTGTAGTCAGAAGGGCAAGGTCTGGGCTATAAAGCGGGTTGGGTAAGACTTCCCATCCATTGTTTTCCAAATAGTTCTTAACCGGAATAGCAACGTGGGGCCGAGCGTTGTCATGATGGAAAATTATTGCCTCGTGTCTGGTCGCATATTCCGGGCGTTTTTCGGCTACTGATCTCCTCAAACGGATTAATAGTGTTCGGTGGCGTTGTCCATTGATGGTTTCACCCGGTTTTAGCAGCTCATAATACAACACACCCAGCTGATCCCACCAAATACAGAGCATTACCTTCGCGCCATGGATATTCGGCTTTGCCGTTGATTTGGCTGGTTGACCGGGTTTCACATTTGATTTTTTGTGCTTGGGGTTGTCGTAATGGATCCATTTTTCATCACCAGTAACAATCCGATGCAAAATGACTTCCTTTTGTGGCGTTTCAGCAGCATTTCGGACATGCAAAACCACCTTTCGACGTCTCTCGGCTTGAGTTCATGTGGAACTCAATTTCCTTGCTCTTGAATATATCCAGCTGCCTTTGAACGTTTCAAAATGGCTGCTTGAGTGACTCCCAAAGATTCTTCAAGCTCTTCTTATGTTTGGCAACAATCTTCATAGAGTAATGCTTCCAGTTCTTCATCTTCAAACTTTTATGGCTGCCCAGGACGTTCATCGTTTTCTAAGCGAAAATCACCACTTTTAAATCGTGCAAGCCACTTTTGGCACGATCGCTCAGCCAGCGCATGTTCACCATAAACTTCCCGCAAAAACACTTTTTCAGGCACAAAGTTTGACATATTTGAGTGAAAAAAAAATTATTGATGTCTACGCTTCAAATGAATGACATATACTGAAATGACGTACAATGGCAGTAGCTTTCCAACGCATGTTCCAATTGAATAATAACAATGGAATAATACAAGTTACACCATCTCTTAGCAAACCGCACGAATTAAGTTATAGACCCAATACATGCCGAACTTTCGCTGATTGGAATGCATTGAAGATGGATAGATGAAGATTGTTAACGAAAAATTATCCTTAGTGACGAGGCAGATTTTCTTCTAAATGACTTCGATAATAAGTAAACTGGAGCCACTGTATAGAACATGCAAAAATTGACTGTTTTGTTTAGTTTTCATGCCGAAAGTGTCATTAAGCCGTCCTTCTTCCAGCTATATTCTCCAGGTAAACCAATTTTTTTTTTTTTAAATTCAAACCGGAATACGTAAAGAGTATGTATTTTCGAAAACACAGATCCTCTTACCACACAGCGCGGACAGCAGTCGACGTATTGAAGACAAAGTTCAGTGATCCTTTTATTACTAGAAAAAAACATGTCAGTTCTCTGCACCACTCATGCGATTTAACACATTAAGACTCCTTTCTATAATGGCTGAAATTTCAGAAAAAGACAATTGGTTACCTGAAGGACGTTGAATGATATCAAATTCCGTAACCGATGCTATCAATTGTACTTCAAACTAAAATAAAAATTTCATTGATGCTTTAAAAATCGTTTATTAAAAAAAAATGGGGCCCACATTATGAAAAAATCCTGAGTATTTTGAAATAGATCATCACCATTATTGAGCATAGCAAATACCTTCACTTTTCAAAGATTTTGAGAGAATCCTCTACTGAATAACTGATAATGTTCCACAGAAAAGCTATTAAATAAATTTAACAGCGTCAGTCAGAATAGCCTTAAGCTTTTAAGATCCTTTCCTTTATATTGCGTGTCAACCACTTCAAGTTTATAGGGGGTATCCTTACGTTCTAAGAAAAAGATCGTTCTACAGTAACGGTTCACATCATTGACTTCCATTGTTGACATCATTTATCAAGGATTTAAGAAAAGACTTACTTTGGTGTATGTATGGGTATGCCATCACATAAACACTAGACACCAAAAGGACCCATTGCGACACCTGTGGAACCAGTTGAATTTAAATTCAAATTGCAAAAACCTAAACAATCTCCCTAGTGAAACATCCAACTTCTTAACAAAAGCCAAGAAGGCCTTTGAAGTTTGTGCCGTCTATTTCTTGTAGTTTTTCGAAAAAGTATTTTTCGAAAAAATTTTCTTCGACTGATCGATATTCCCTTGCATTCACACAGTATGTGTGTTATGTCCTCAACAGCTCTCAGATCACCGAAGAATCTGCAAATATCCGTATCTGACAATTTTAATTCCTTTGCTAGTTAAAGCAGGAGACAGTTTCCTGTCATTATTCCTATTGTAGTCCTTAGCTTATCTCTGTTCAATTTTATTAACTCCCTAGTTAGTTAGTGCGGTTAAAAAGTATCCAAGGAGCCTTGGATACACTGTGTCAGTCAGGACTTGACCATTTTAGGTTGGTAGTCTTTATGATTTTTTTCTCGATAGTACCCCTTACTATGCAAAGGGACATAGTATCGCCATCGTACCTTACTATCACTATTATCAAGTAGCCGTCCTCTTTGTGTAAGCTTATCCGTTTGTTCATTTGCTTTCGTACAGCAGGGTCCTGGAACCCAGCACAGTCTCACTCGGTTCTGACTGCATAATGCCTTGAGCACTGTGCGACAGCCCCTGACTATATCAGAATTAATGTTGTTCGATTCCATTGCCTTCAGTGCGGCCTTGCTATCAATGTAGATAGCTATGTTATATCTCTTTTGGATACCGGTCTCATCTGCATTAGCTCAACTGCTATAAGAGCAGCCATAACCTCTGATTGGAAGACACTGCTTGCGTCCAGTAAACTAATACACTCTTAGTTCTGGGTTTTCTGCGAAGGTACCAGAATCTATTCCTTACTCTGTTTTCGAACCGTCTGTAAAAATTGCAATTTCGTTTGACCTGATTACATTTTTTCTCCTTTTCTCCTTTCTCGGATATATTATATCATATGGGATGTCGAAGTCAACCAAGGAAGGAATTTCATCCGTTAGAATTGGATTGGCCGGCAGTAGCTCCGCTAGGACCATGCCGTGTTCGAAACTATCGCTCTTGAAGTAACCCAAGTAAGTGAGTCGTATCGCACTGTTTTCAACAAGTTTTTTGATCTGTAATTTAAGTGATGTTTGCCGCAGAAAAATGCCCAATGCTATGGATGGTACATAGCCTGGTACATAGCCTGTAATGGCTAGGGTAGCCGTTCTTCAATTGTTGCTAATTTTATGTAAACCTTTTTCTTGCTTGTTGTTTTCCACCATCCTAGTGCGCCATATGTAAGTATGGGATTTACTACCACCGTTTACAGCCAGTACACCATTGGAGGTTCTAAGCCCCAAATTTTCTTACCGTTCTTTTGCAGATGAAAGGAGCATTATATGCCTTTTTGATTCTTTCCCCTACGTAAAGATTCCAATTCAGTTATTTTTCTAGAATTACACCCAGGTACATTGCGCTGTCCGAGAGAGGATTTTGAATTGCGGTATCTTCTTCTTTCTGGTAACAAAAACTAGTTGCGTTTTGGAAGGGTTCATATTGAGATCACAGCTTTCTGCCCGAGTGCTGATCATTTTCAGGGCAACCTGAATGATGTTGCTTAAATAATTTAATTATCTTCCCTGCACTATTATGACCACGTCATCTGCGTATGCCATGGAACTTTTACCCATTGTACTAAGCTTTTTCAGGATGTCATTGACAACCAGAACCCACAACAGTCCGCCCATCGGGCCAATTTGTTAAGATTTAATTAAAGGAGTTCTTTGATGGTACTAAGATACTTACATGAACCGAACATAGCAACGTCATCCGCATAGGCAATCAACCTGCTCCTTTCCACTTCCAGGAATATCAGCAGTTCACTAACCACTAAGTTCCGGAAAACGGGAGAAAGGACACCGCCTTGCGGCATACCTAACAGAAGCCCCACCAAGTTTGAAGTTGATTACCCTACTATTTAACATAAGACTGAAATACTCCCAAATCGTCTACCAGCAGTGTTGACAGCGCAGACCAGATTGCGGATGTGTTGACGTTGTTAAAAGCGCCCTGTATGTCCAGGAAAGCGACCATTGCGTACTCTCTATATTGTAGACATGATTTGAAGTGGCCAGTCAGTGAATGTAGAACCATTTTCACAGACCTTTCTTCCTGTCCTATTTGGGTTACTACTAGCCGCGTATAAGGAGCTACTTGAAAAGTGGGTGTTCAGTAGCTGGTTGAGTGATTCATTACTTGAGGTTGTTCAAGACTAGGCATCATAGGATTTGTAGAGCGGATTTTTTTAAGCCTCAATGCCTCAGAGAATTCTGTTATTTTGTTACAGAATGGACTCCAGGATGTGCAGGTGTTTTTAAGCGCTCCTAGTACTAATGTCCACCAGTGTGACTTTTTCTTGTTTCTGACAGTATTCATCTGTATTTTGACCAATCAATTTTCCGATAGTTCCGGAATGCTATTTGGCTGGGAGGAGCATCACTCAGGCTGAATTAGATGTATCTGTGGTCTGAAATGGGTGTTCAGATGATACTATCCAGTTCGTTAGCATTTGCATGATGTTGTCGGAGATATCTACCACTTATGATGAAGTATGAACATTTAGGTTGATAATTGGACGTATTACGACTCCATTTTTAGTTTTTCTACAATGCGAACTCTATTGTTGGATGCCGAAAAGGTTCTTATAGCGCGACCTTAAGGCCATTCACTTGGGGACAGATTTTCGTCGTTAATAACAACGAGATCATTTAGAGATGTGTTTCGATTAGAAAATTCGCACTTTTATTTATTGTTTAATTCCCGTAAATATTCGGCCTTCTGTTGACCGCAAAATTGGTAATATGAATTTTTTTACTTTTTTCCAACACTTAATTCAGCTAAGGGAACTTTCGTTACGTACTGGTTCAAAGGACGAGATCTAAGGTCCTTCTCGAAGAAATGACATTGAGTTAAAGGAGGGACGATATAGGTCTAGAGTCTTCCCCTGCCTTCCGAAAATGGCTTCAATGGCTCAACAGAACTGAGACGCAAATCGTTTAAATTGCTTGTAAACAATAAAATTATCTGTCATGTGTCAAAATTTGAGCTCACTGTCATAAACGGTTTGGAAATTATAGCAGTCTGAAGTTGGTTGCAGTTCGAGTCAGGGAGGATGTAAATAATCGAAAACCTTTGGAATCACATGTAAAATTTGATCCTTAATAGACTTAAAAAATGCTGGTGCTGAACTTAACCCAAAAGAAAGCCTCGTATATATAAACCTTTATGAGTATTTATAGTAAGATATTCCTGTGAATTTTGTGAAACTTTAGCTTGCTGATATGCACCTGACAAATTAAGAACACACAAGCAAGCGCAGTTATTAAGACCCGCAAAAATTTCGTCATAGGGGTAATGTTCGGTTTAAACAAATTTATTTACTGACACTTTGCAGTCGATGTAAATACGCAGTTCATCGTTCTTTTTTTTAGTACTACAACGATAGGCGAGGTCCATCTACTATGCCATCTACTATGGCCCTTTTTGGACCAACCGACTCAATTCGGATTCTACACTTTCTCGTAATCCAAAAATCATCGTATATGGCTTGAAAACAGTAGCATTCGCATTTTCCTTAAGAACGATTTCTACTTCAAAATTATTTATAGCACTATCTGAATCATGCGAAAACGCAGAATTATATTTATCTTTAAAATAAGAAATGTCCTTAACAGTTCACGCTGCTGCTCTTAACAAAACGATCGCACCAATTCGGAATAAGTTTGTCTAACCAAGACCTACCTCTGCTCTGCAGCGTAATACTTTGTTTTATGCAAATCTTTAATCACGAACTCACACACACCTTCAACACAAACACTATCACTTGTGATTAGGCATAACCTATGATCAACATTTCTTAAACAACAATTCGAAAACAGTTTATAAGAATCGACGCTACTACAATAATTACCGAAGCTGATGCTCCAGTGTCAATTTCAATCACGTGACATGCATTTTGACTTGTAATTTTTCTAAATTTATATAGGGCTTTCTTAGAACGACTTGACAAGTTTTTTTTTAAATAAAAGGCAAACCATTTGAGATATTTTAAAAACTTTATTATTGGCTTGAAGTACAATCAAAACATTTATGAATGGAACTCGACTTCGTTTATATGGTCACCGCGGGCACGTTTGCAGAGGTCGATTCGTTGGATCCAATTTTCAACGACTCGGCCATACATTTCGGCCGAAATGGCCGCTAGTTTGCGTTCAATGTTGGCTCTGAGCTCTTTCAACGTCGTCGGCGTGTTGGCATAAACTAATGATTTAACATAGCCTCACAGAAAATAGTCAAACGGCGTTAAATCGCACGAACTAGGCGGCCAATCGACTGGCCCGTGTCTTGAGATAACACGCTCACCATACTTACTCTTCAATATATCGATTGTAGCGTGTGCTGTGTGGCTTGTGGCACCATCCTGTTGAAACCACATATCGTCCAAGTCCATATCTTCCACTTCGGGCCAAAAATAATCGGTGATCATGGCGCGATAACGCTGACCATTCACAGTAACGTGAGGATCGTTATCGTCGACGAAAAAATATGGCCCAATAACGCCGCCGGCATGCAAACCGCACCAAACAGTTATTTTTTGTGGATGAAGTGGTGATTCATAAAGCACATTGACGAACCCATTGAGCCGAAAATGAGCTTCGTCACTGAAGATGATTTTGCGTTGAAATTTATCATCTTGACGCATCTTCTCCAGAACACAATCGGAGAACGTACGTCGCTTCAAATGGTCCATCGGCTTCAATTCTTGAGTCAGCTTGATCTTGTATGGGTGTAAACCAAGATCCTTAAGCAAAATGCGCCATACGACCATAATGTGGTCTGAGCGATGCAGAATTCTTGAGAACGCCGTGGAATTGACTGATTTGCATAGTTTTCTACGGACGTGTGAACGGCAGCGATATTTTCGACACTTCGACCAACCCGTTGTCTTACTGATACGGCAACAAAACACAATGAATATGTAGACTCAAATTTTTGCACTAAACTTGTTATTGCCTGTCTACTAGGGCTAGAATTACGACCGAAAATTTGAGTTAACGCTCTTAAAGTTACAGTCACCGACTCCTTATATCTGTAGAAATTTTTCATAATTTGCAGACGTTGCTCGTTAGTGTACTTTACTATGATGAAAATGTTGAGTTCACTGAATAAACTGACAATGACAGCTTGATGATTAGTGAAAGAGTGCGTTCACAAATTAAATTCAAAGCTGTCAAGTCCCTATTGGAAAACCCTATATTATTTGCTTGATAATTCCGTTGACTGCTTGACGGTCTTCCTGCTAGAAATCGGCAATTCCTTGCGTAATGTTCCTTGCGGCCGCAATTAAAGCACTTGAAACTTGTGGTGGAATTGTTGTCATTTTTGCTTAACAGTGCTACTGGTGAGCTTTTGCTATTGTTTCTTGCTTTTGATGTTGTTTCTTGTTCTTCTCTCTCTGTGGTGTTCGGCTTTGTTGGAATTTACTGCCTTTTCGATGTTCGTTTCCAATGTGATGAATTAAATTTGTGTGAATTAATTGCAAGTTGTTTTTGCTGAAGTAACTCATCTTTTATACCAACAACAAATTGGTCTCTCAATGACTCATCAAGAAAAGCTTTAAATTAACTTTTTCCACCAAAATTTTCAATTTGACAATGACCTTGTTGAAACCTTTTGTGAAACTGAAATCTCTCTGCTATAATGTTGATCGTTGGCTTAATAACCTTTTCAGTGAGGCTCCTCAGGTGCAACTAATGACTTTAGGATTTTATACGTATCCGGTCCCACAAGTGTAATAAGGTAAGACCCTTGTAGCTTATTTTCTCCGATTTTGTTAATTGCTAGCAACTGGTCTAGCCTTTCCGTATAACTTTCGAAGTCATCACCGGGTGTGAAAAATTCAATTGTCCCAAAAAACTGAGCCATGGTGTGATCGTCAACGTGTTTTTTTTTTTTTTTTTTTTTTTTCTGAGTCTCTTGCTAGGGTATCTTCAAAATGATCTGAGTCACTACTCTCCTGACCAGATTTAATACCATCACTTAACTGATCCACTTTTAAACTCTAAGTTTTTTTTTTTGTCGCCAAAATGATAAGTATTTATTGTAAGTTTTATTAAAAGTTACTATTAGTGTGCTCAGCTTCCTAGTACAAACCTCCCTGGCTCTTAATCAAGGAACAGGAACAAGTGGGGCTAGTTTCTTTAGGTATTTTCTTCTGATTTCTAATTTTTCTTTGTTTAGTGCTTTTGAACCAACTAAACGGATCATCGAGTTGTGTTCCGCAGTATTGACCATATTATAAAACAAGCAAAGTGGCCAACGTCTTTCTACCAGTAGTGTGACATAGCTGTTACAAGGTGTCCACTCCACCCTTTGTCGTATTATAAAACTATATGATTTCTAGTAATTCAATGGAATTCAACTCACCACCTATGTCATGCATTTTAGAAAGCATCAATATAATTTTTTTTTTTTAGTTTTTGGTGGACAGTAAGACAACAGGGTAAGTGGATTACTATAGCAAAACATGGCAGAGTTAACACGTCTATCCTTTAGATTCAAAAATGATGGAGGTATTTCTTTTTTATTTTATTTATTTTTTTTTTTTTGCAAGGTTCCCACAACGGTTATGTTTTTATTCAAAGATGTATGGCGTTCTGAATTGATGTACTATAAACCAGTTATCTATAGTCAGATTTCTGTTGATGCCATGAAAAGAACAATAATACTGGGGAACTGGAACATCGCGTGGTGTGGAGACTATGACTATGACTAAGGTGAATTTCAGCGTCGAGTACAAAGTGAATCAATATCATAATTCCATACTTTTCAAGTTTTGATGGAATGTACATTTTAAATGGATAACAACTTCGGAAACCAACCAATTGTTCATCAATCGTGGTGTATTCTGATGAAATACTAGACCTTGACCGCCAGAATGCGCTGCTACTGCAAAAAAGGTTATGGTGCCTTGAAGTCCGTTCATATCTAGATAGACATGCCAAATTTCAGTGTGATACTGTCTTTAGTTTTGTTTTGACAGCTGATTGTTGTTGACGTGTTTGGCATCATGTTGAGTATGGACAAAAACGATTTACGTTCTCTCATAAAACATTATTTTTTGAGTGGCAAAACGGCGAAGGAAACAAAAGAAAAGTTGAATAAATATTATGGGGCTAATGCTCCGTCAGATTACACCGTCAAATATTGGTTTGAAGAGTTTCGTGGTGGCCGCAACTCCACTACTGGTCAAGTCCGCAGCTGCAGGCCCTCCGCTCTACAGAGAACAATGTCAAAAAAATACATGAAATATTATTGGCTGACCTGAAAGTGAAGGTGCGCGAGTTAGCAGATACCACGCCATATTTTGGGCAATATTCTGCATATAAAAAAGTTATCGTGCCGCTGGGTGTCGCGCATACTCACTCCTGACCAAAAACACGAACGCGAGATCACTTCGAAAGAGTGTTTGGACTTGCTGATGCGGAATCGGGCGAACTTTTGGCGTCGATTGGTAACTGTTGAACACCAGAGAACAGATTGAGTGCCCGGCAATGGACTGAAGCTGACACGAGTGCTCCGAAGCGGCCGAGGGATGCTCGATGGGTCGGAAAGGTTATGGCGTCGGTTTCTGCGATTGTTATGGCATACTCTTCGTGGACTACCTCGAAAAAGGAAAAACCATCAACAGCGAGTATTACTGTGCATTATTGGAGCGATTGAAGGCCGGAATCGCAGCAAAACGGCCTCACATGAAACGAAAAAAAAATTTTGTTTTTGCAAGGCAATGCACCGGCGCACAAGAGCATCGCAACCACGGCTAAAATCAATGACTTACGGTTCCAATTGCTGTCGCATCCATCGCCCCATCAAAAGATGGCTCATCAATAAAAAATTCAGCTCACACGAGGAAATCATTGACGCCACGGAGGAGTATTTTGCAGACCTTCCTGAAAATTACTTTTCGGACTGGATCAAGAAGTTGGAAAATCGCTGGAATAAGTGTATCAAACTAAAAGGAGACTATATTGAATAAAATAAAAAAACATTTAAAAAAAATTTTTTTTTTCATTCCCAAGGAGGTTACTCCTCACCCCACCTATAGTAACATATGTATATAGAGTGATTCATCGTAAGGTTTTATTTATAATGTAAAATAAAACACATACATTTGAAAGTAAACTTAAAATTTTTATTATCGATTAAAAGAACAATTTATGTCATTTATTATTTGGAAATGATATTATGCAAATATTTTCCCCGACTACGTCTGAGGTAGTCCATTTGGAAGATCCAATTTTGGGTTTCTCGTTCAAGCTTAGCGACTGCTATCTCGCGAATAACATAAGTAATGTTATCTTACAATGCGTCAATCGTGGCTTACTTCTGAATACCTAAGACTTTACATATACCCAGAGAAAAAGTCCAAAGATGTTATATCGCACGATCTAGGGCCAATTTACCGTAGCAAAACGTGAAATTAAGTGCTCACCAAAATGATTTCTCAACAAGTCCATTGTTTCACGCGTTATATGGCTCGTACTGCCGTCTTGTTAAAACCAGAGCTCATTGAGACCATGTGCTTGAATTTCAGGAAGCACATAATCCGTTAATATGGAGCGATAACGGTTACCATGGACGGTAACTTTCTGATTTGTCTCATTTTTTAATGAAATATGGACCAATGATTCCACCAGCAAATCTTGAAATCGATTTTGGAGTTTTAAGTTTTTCACACTAAAATTGTTGTCAACAAGGATTATTTAATCTTTACATTTCAGATTTTCAGACCAGGAGTCTGCAATTCAAAGACACTCTGAAGTGAAGGGCTGATAACATCAGAATTTCGTAGGGCCTCATCTTGATCTTTCGAGTTATGACAATGTTATACTAAAGTCAGTTTCTTGTCCTTGTTCTCATTCAGCATATCCTGCATTGCAGTAACGTCATCCATGTACTGCAAGAGGATACTCTCCAGTTTGAGTGTAGCTGCTGCAGTCTGAAATATATAATACCAGAGTAAACTTTCTTAGACGTAATTTTGATTAATGAATTAGATTGAACGGCACTACTTATGGTTACGGCCTACTTTCAAGAGACGTCACCTTCTTTTAGGTTTTGAGAATGAAGGCACAATCTGTGTAAGGACTTTCAATAATGAGCGGCGATATTATCAAAAAAATATGCATCGGAAGATGGATAACAACAGCCCGAGGAACATCAACTTTAGGTGATCCACAGTATGGTAAAGCGAAAGAGATCCTAAACTAATTGTATTGTAATATCAAACCAAATTCAATGATAAAATTGATATTTTGGACACCGAAACATTTGATGTTAATACAAATGTAATGGAAAAGTTAACAGGCAATGCCCTATCATATTCTCTCCGCATAAGAATTGGAATAAAGCCAACAATGCTTTCCAGATATTCACCTTAATAAGCTATGCCAGACTTTTTTTTTTCTCCGTAGCTCTTTTTCGTTCAACATATTAATTTGTATCTTCTCACACTGGCTTCATCTTTTCATATTATTTTGCATTCTATATTGCTTTTATAATTTAAAAAAGGCTCAGGACAGCCTCCTTCTTACTCCATGTCCCTCCAAAGGATTCTAAATCATTCCATCAATCATGTCAAAAATTATTCTGTCCTTCAAAAATCTGCATGGCTGCCTAGAAACAAAACAAAACAACACAAAACCACTCACTTAGATTATTTATTATTTCAGTTTTTTTAACTTATCCTTTCCAAAGGACAACATCATTCATTTTTTCCTGTAGGCCGTTCGCCTTATGAACCCAATTAGAAAGAATGAACGAGCAAGAAGAACAACAACAAGAAAAACACAACAACAACGGCTCAGATAAATGAAAACAACAGCAGACGCTCCATTGATTTCCAGATGCATGGCTTTCTATCTTCATTATAAAAAGAAATTTATATCCTTTTCTGCTAGATGTGTGTTTGCTTGCCTTGCTACTGGTACTCGTATAGTAGGCTTGGCAGGCAACATGCATACAAGCCAAAGAGCGTGAATAAAAATCGACATTATACATAACCCATTGCCCAGTTCTAGACCCAGAGCTAAAGAAAGAGCCAGAGCTGGTCGGTGGAGCAGAAGCAAAAGCAGGAGCAACAACGACAACGATTATGTAGCTCCATTGGCGTTGTTATGCTTCATGCAGTCACCCGTTCCGGATGTGGTGAAATTTATGCCATCGCTTAAGCAAGCTCCAAGGAAAGTAAACATTTCCACAAACTAATATGTTTGCCAGTTTGTTGATACATGCGTACATAAGACAGCATACATTAGATTATGTATTGGTGTATCCATATATGTATATGATATGCACATAAGACACAATACCTTCCTCTCGATGTTTAAGAGAACTACATCTACTCCCTTCTTTGACTTTTTGGCAACCTATCGCCTCTCATCACTGGGATTCACGTCTCTAAAAGATACTTTTCCAAAAATGGAACAAGTGAATGGAAAAAAGAAGAAGCAGAAGCAGAATCTTGTTGATTCCATTGAAAAGTTATATGCAAAAGGATGGCGATGAGGACCATAGAAAGCATCTTGATACTTTGGGGAATTTCCTGTCCTAAAGCTAAAGCTAAAGACCCCCAAATGGTTTTCCGGTGGTTTCTGTATGCTTCCTTCCATCACTCGATGATTTGGTAACATCTTGACGGGGCTGTAAATGTAGCTGTTGATAGTTAAAGTAATAGCATGGTTCATTTTTGCTGGTCGTAATAGATCAGGATGTCGTCGAAGGACGAAAACGCACATACTCGTATTCCAGATTGTATCATCAAGTAGACCATTACATTTTGCGCACTCCACATGATATAACAATGTAGGGAGTACCCACGTCGTCCGTCCCTCAAACGAATGAGTATGATGAACGGAGAGTGTATGAAATATGGATTATCCTTGTGCCATTGAATGGACAATAAAGATATTTATTAGTTTGAAGGATTCCTCCTACTATGTGATGCTAGTTCAATGCCTATTTAATGCTCGGCAATGACTTCATTTTTTTTTTTTTTTTTTTTTTTTTTTTTTTTTTTTTCTCACTTTGGTATTAACGATGATGGTAGCACTTTTATGTCAGATGAAGGAATAAACGTTAACATTTGGGAGTCAAGGACTTGTCTAGAGAATAAAAAAGGGTTCGAATTTTTCGGACATTCATGTTAAATGACATTAAATCGAGCAAAATTGAAGATTGTGTCTTCCAAATCGAATGTAAAAGTATAGTTCGAAAAAAAGGGTAATTTAAGGACGACGAATTGGGATTCTTACCATATAAGTGAGTTATGGGTAGCTTACGTTGTAATAAAGTTTTTATGTACTTTCTTTGATTGATTGACTGATTCTTTTTGAATTTACCGAAGTTGAATATGATTCTTTTTTTCGTCATGTAAAGGCAGTGGATTAAGGTCCAGTCACATTAATACGTCAATAAACAGTCTGCATTTTTTTTTTTTTTTTTGTTGTAGAAAGAAATATGAAAATGCCGCTCATTTCTTAGAAATGTCTGAAGGCGTTATTTTGGTTTATTGTTGTACCAGGATGCAATCGCCAACCATACTCATGGATAACCCAACTTTATAGACTTCCTAGGAAGTTTTCCTCGGAGCACTAATGATTTAACTTCGCTCACACTTCACACATCTTATTATGGTCTGGATCCAAAATCCCAAAAATTCTTTAGCATAGCTTGGCTCTCGCAACCAGTGTCATATCTTTGATTTGTTAAAGGTATCCAGAGTGCGAAGAAAATCATATTTTTGCAGTAACTAAAGTGCCTCATCAGGCATAAGGTAACACATAAGGTTATCGAATCTCCAGAGCGAGTTGTTACGAAGTTAGGAGATGATTACCGGAACATGCCTGATTTATACTAGAAAATCCGATACTTACGTCGGCATCCTAAAAGAAGGAAAATGCCTTTCGGGTTGGATTTTATTTTAGACTAGTTGTCATACCTCGGCAAACAACAAATATTATGAAACTTCCAATAGCCACGGGTACGAATTATTTTAATGTTGATGACTCCAATAAACAAAAGTGAAACAACGAATTTCTTTACATCTGTACTGCAGTTGGAACTTAAAGTCAATGAACAGACCACGTGTCGCGAAATTTTTAACTATAAAACATCTACTAAAAAGATTACTATCTCATATAAGAGAAAGATTCAGATATGTGACGATCTTCTCATGGAAATTAGCATTTATGTATCATTAATTCGCCAAAGACCTTGAAAGCCAACGATTCCAAAGATATTTTCTTCAAATTACTTGAACAAAAAATATGTGATAACCACTTAATGTGAACAGCGCCGTCTATATTTGAATAGCTGAAGACTCGTTCAATGAAGTAATAAAATTTAATATGGAAAAATGTCTGGTAGATTTAGGTACTAGTGCAGAAAATTCTAGAAAAATGGCAATTGGATTTCGAAAGCAAATTAAGAGTAATGATAAATTGAAGTAAAAGTGCTTGATAAAAGTGATTTATTATAAATACGAGTTGAACAAAGAAACGTCAGCGCCATCGGAGGAAAAAGCGACTTTTGCTCCGATTTCGACGATGACGACGAAGGCAGATGAGTACAACCAATGACAGACGAACAGAAGAAAAATCTAGACGAACAAAATAACAGTTTGGGACAAAAATTGGACGAACTAAAAACAGATCTAGACGAACAAAAGAACAGCCTGTACGATCTTCAACAAAAAATGGACAAACGAAAGAATAAGCTGGAAGAACAAATAAATATTTTAAAATTTGTGGCAATTTTAAAAAAAGGTACAGAAGAATGTTCACGAAAAATTCGAACAAATGGACAACAAAGTTGAGCAAGACCAAAGAGTTGAAGTCTCCCTGAATTAAATGGCCAGACCTCATGGTCTACATATGTATAAGAAACAGTTCGAAATGAATGCTTGTGCAAATATCTGGAACAATGAGTAGAAGTGCTTCGCCGTAAAAACGGTCTTACACGGTGCTGAGGCAGAATTGTTACAGACAATAGACATTAAAAATCATAAAAACTATGTGGCTTCTGTACAAGCTATCATGAAACGGTTTTGGAATATCAAATGTATGAGGTTCACAAGTAATGAAAAGAAACACTGTAACAGCTTCAAGCATACGTGTCTAGACTGGAATATTTAACATATCATACCGCAGGCCAGGAAATAATCAACAAAATAATAATTCATTAAGGGAATTGCAGATTTGAAGATACATTCATTAGTAAGGACGGCTGGGGAAAAAAACGCTTCCTGGAGCACTTGCATTCGCTCTGGCGATGGAAGCAGTTAGGCTACCAAAGGAACACATTTCGAAAGTAGGTTCTGTTGAATGCATCCACGCAAAACGAAATGCCAAGGAATAAGATACTCCGCGGGGGAAACAAAGAACCCCCCGCTGTAACTTCGATAAAGTAAAACATCTTCAAAGGAAGCGTGAAGCATCGGTACGACGAAAAAGTTACCCTCCTTGTGGTAACAAAGAAATAGGACTTGAACTAGCAAGAAGCCGATCAATCTTCCCGAAAGAGTTGACGACCCCAAAACCATCATCCCAATCTGGTAGAAGTAGTCAGCAGAGTAGGAGGGATCTTGTGCAGAATTTTTGATTGCATAATACCACAAGTTACAGCTTGGGAACAGCTACGGGAAAAACGGCTTAAGTATAAGGTGAAGTTCATTTGACCGGAATAACCTTAGCTGACATATGTGATGGGTGCATCATTGGTACAGATTTCGTAAAAGAGCATGGACTAGTAGCCGACTTTGGGGCATCAACCCTGAAATACGGAAACATGGAAATACCACTGATATGTGTAAACGCTAACACTTCCGTCTTAAAAGTCGTCATCTGCTGTAATTGTTTGATTAAAAGTGGAGATTGGTCCAGGTGGCCACCATTTCTATTTTATGGAATCAGAAAATAAGAGACTTCATGATGGGAAAGTCATTCAGTGTAAAGGTGAAGGAGGAAGAATCAGTAATAGTACAATTATTGAGTGTTTACAACAATCCAGAGTATGAAAATCAGGAACAAAATCCTCAGCCTCTGTAATCTGGACCAAGAGTGGTGTATCCTAGCAGAGAAACTAATCGGTTAACACACTGATAGATTTGTTACACATTACGGAGAATGTGAACGTACTCAACTTGTTTAACACCATATTGACGCCAGAGACAGCGACCAATCTGTCAACCTGCAAGGCGTCTTCCATTGGCAAATCAAAGAGAAGTTGCCGAAATGGTGTCCAAAATGAAAGTGGAGGAGATGATTAAAGAATCGCAGAGTCTGTGGGGCATCCCCAGTGATCCTCGTGAAGAAAAAAGTTGGCAATACGATGTTTTGTCAAGACTATAGACTACTGAGAATTGATGACACTTTGGATACGCTTTTTGAAGCAAGAGTTTTTTTTACCTAAAGAGTGGCTACTGGCAGGTTAAGATTAACCGAAAAGACCGTGAGAAAACAGCATTTACTTTGACAACCTTTGCACTGTATGACACTCCGGCCACCTTTAAGCTAATAATGGAACGTAGATTGCAAGGGCTCACATGGAAAATCTGCCTGGTATATCTGAACGATTGTATTGTCATAGGTAAGATGTTTGCAGAGCATCGCGAAAACTTAAAATAAGTATTTTATAGGCTGTGAATCTCTCACTTGAAGCTGAACCCAGAAAAACATGCCTTGTTCCGTGCGGTTGTAAAATATCTGATCACATTATATCAGCAGAAGGAGCAACGACAGATATTGAAAAAATGGAAGCGGTGAAAGTTGGTTGGCCTGTCCCCAAAAATAAACATTAACTGAGAAGCTTCTTGTGACTTTGCCAAATATTACAGAAAGTTCAAAAAGGATTTTGCTAACATTGCAAATAACCAACATCAACTTACGGAAAAAGGCCGACAAGCCTACCGTTATTGTAAATATTTATGATTTCTTATTTCGAGCCGTATTAAAGAGGCTTGATGTCTTTCTGAAAGATTTTATAGCACTAAATAAAAGTAAACCCCCATCATATAGCAAATTAACAAAAATTTATTAATAAATATATTAATTTGTTTTTTTAACACCTAATACATATTATGTACCTATACAAAATCTGTTTGAATCTACGCTGTACATTAGTATTTACAATTTTTTTGAAAACTAACAAACAAAACACTCGTACTTGATAATATTTATTGCTAATATATACATTTCATTGCATGGCTCACTCACAGGTGGGATTTTTAATTTTTTTTATCAATAACCAGTTACTACGAAATATTTTTCATGTTTTTTAATTTTTTTGTTTTTTAAGAAACAATATCAGAAAAAAATACACCCGTATCCTTGTCGATTATTCGAGGAAAGAGACGAAACAAAACAAAACGACAACCCAAACATTGAAGCAGTATCCATTTTAAAGTGAATTTTGTAAGCATACATTAGGCAAATAAAGATTCTCATAATGCCTACACATCACGTCCGTTCTGTTGAAATAAATTCTCTTTCCTCAACCCCCACTGATACTCCCTCCGGTTCCACGATTAATAATCTAAGATGGAGTTGATTTGGTTGGTAGAAGAACATCTCACGAGACATCATCTTCTTCCCAAGATGACCCGTTAAAGAACACCATCTCCATATTAAACGTAGCTCTCCTGACGCGTTAGATTGAATCGCATCCCTGAAACTGATGATGTTGAACCTCGACTCTCATGTGACCGGTTAAATGATTTATTTGCGCAACTCTCGTTCAGTTGACGGGCTAAAGCGGATATATCCTGTCCGTAGTTTTCATCATTTTCTAGTACTCCCACTTTAGAAAAAATCGGTATAAAGTTCTGCTCTAAAATCTCATGTCCTAGACTAGATTCATGGATAAGCCGAGCAAATATATGTAAAATTGTCTTAATGGTGCGCCTTTGTGCATCAGCTTCGGCACGTGACATATACTTCCTGTAGAACTCTGCTTGAAATATGGACGTGATGAAATTTATGATGCTGCCATTTGCCAAATGGCTATGGCATTTCTTATTGCCGGACATGTTGTGAAGCATGGCGACTATTTGTTCCTGCAAGGACACAAAAACAAACACCATCATTAAAAAAGAAAAATAAATAAAAAGACCAAAAAAAAAAAACAAAAACAAAATGGAATTAGAAAAGTTTCTTAATCGAGGATTTTTAGTTTTCAGTTTCAGTTCACGTGAAATCCATTTTTCACAATATTTGCAATTTATTACAAACACACACGAACAGAGTAGATACATTAATTCGTCGTCATAGTCATAGTCGCAACTACAATACTACGATCGGATGTACGGATACAAATCTGTAAAGAAATTGATTGTGATACTTACAAAGAGAAAAATCGATATTGCCGACATTCCACGGGTTTCGATAGTCTGTTTCAATTTGATTATCGTCTCGTTGGACATAATTGAGTAAACAGAGGTCATTTCCACACGACTGAGATTGTTTAATGAGGCCGCACAAAGGAGCAGTGTTTGACAACAACTGGTCCTTTCGATTAAATCTGCAAAGAGAGGGTAGTGATAGCGTTCTGATTAAGAGGTAATGCTTTGGTTTGCAATTAATAAATGTAATTACTATATGTTATATGGTGTTATATTGGAGAAAGAGAATTTGAATTGTGCTACCATAGTGTATTTGGCATATTTGCTTGGTTTACTCGTGAACCTGTAATAGGGGCATTCTATTGTTGTTCCGATATGTCAATTCTACTTAGTGAAATTGTAAGGCAATGAAATCAAGTAGGTATTCACAAACATGTGGGTAGATTAGCAAGGGAATATCTTTACTTAGGCGATCTACTTATCTATTCGGAACATTAAACATAATGTAAACCCTCCGCAAATGAGTTTATAGATAAACCATATGGTATATCTATTAGTGTAGGTAATGCAACATACTGCTTCATACAAAAGAGAAAAAAAAAGAAGAAAAAAAAACAACAATTTCAACTCTAACCACACCACAAGATTTTATCAATCCAATCAACTTACCAGTCATTCCTTCTACAAGAATTTCGGCGCAGTCCTTCAGACCTTCGACATTACACTGTCCACCATGCCATGGTGCTGTAATTTGTGTTAACAATGAAACGGCCTCCCTTCTTTCAGCTTCAGTTCTAGGGTTAGGTTCTTCTTCGTTACTTTTTTGCAGTATATCCCTTATAATATCAACTCCTCCAGCTTGACTTAGCTGTCCAATCGCTTCCGGACTACAGCAAATTGTAGCTAACGCTCTTAGTGCCAATGCTCTTACAGAAGACAATTTGTTCTCCAGACAAACCATCAGCAAAGCCCTTACTGTCTCATTCTGTACAAAAGCATCACTCAATGATGCAAATCCTTCGTACTCCATATTCGATAGAGTGGATATCATATTGATATTCGCTCGTAACATCAAATCACATTTAGACTGTTCAACACTCTGAACAATTACTCTGACTAACTTTTCGAAAACCAGTCGAAGAGTTATCAGCAGATAGCGCTTTAGTACCTGAATATCATCATACAAAGATTCCATTTGAATGTAATGGTGTTTCTTAAGAGATATTCGGGTATCCTTAACAATAAGTTTCATGTGTTCAATGTTATCCTCGAAACGTTTTCGATCTGCACGGCATTCAGCGAAAAATACTGACCGACGTTCAAGTACTTTGGTAAAATCATCCACACTTTCAATCAGATATTCTCCATTAATAAGAGCTTCATGGAGTGTAGCTGATTGATCACCTTTGAAAATCTTCTCAATTCTGTCAAAATCGGTTTGTATGGCAACAGAGCGTTGTTGAAGTTGACGGATAATTTTTGCCACGGTATTCGTGGTTATCTTAAGGTTTTTAAACGCCTCAAGAACAATGGATTTGGTTTGAAGTGTTGACATGACTTCATTGTCATATGACATGCGGATATCGTCGAGCCAGCTTTGTAGTGCAGGTGTATGTCCATTCAAAAGGGGATTTTCATACTGGTGGCCAATGTATGGCAAAGTATTTCCATATCTCTTTGAAGTTGCTTTTGACTTGGGCGTACTTGTGCTGGCAGTGAAACGTATCTTATGATCTTCCTTGAGGGGTGATACAAAAGTTTCTCCTTCTGAGTTAATCGTATTATTGTTAGCATCCTCTTCTATCGGTCCACCCAAGTACACAGTCTCATTGTTGTACTCATCATCTGATTTTGATGATGATGCATCTGAATTACGAGTAGCTGGTATTAAAGTCCTTCTTGTCTTGCGGCTAACTAAACGACGACGGCGAATCGAAGATGCTGAAGTCACTGACACAGATGATAACGACTTATCCTTATTAGCTGAACACTTACAAGGTGACATACTATCTTCATTATCCTTTCTCTTTGGTGTGGTATTTAAAAAGCTTATCCTATCAAGTTGGCTTAAAAGATCATAGGTGTCAACTTCATTTCCATTTAAATCGCTACCCATGGAATCCTTTTTGCGCTCGGTACAGGGTGAATTCGGCGCACTAAAAGACAATCGATGTGAAGTTGCATCTACGGGTACTTTTTTGCGTCGTATTACTGTTGGTGGAGTTTCAATGGTTCGTACTGAAGTCGGTGAACAATTATTTTCACTTAAATCCGATTTAGCACTCCTTGGTGAGGATGAAGACAAGGAACTTATTCTTCCACGGGTGCTGTGTGATTCATCGTTATCAGAAAATCCAGAATCCTGTTTGGAATAGAACAAAAGCAAATGTTAAGATAAGATTAGTGATTAGACTGTTTTGGGATATTCACCTGACTCCTAAGACTACCAGGGCTATCGTGTTTGGCCCATAATTTGGATGAATTTTCATCGTCGACCTCTTGAATTCGAGAAAGATTTCCAGCATTTGGTCTTACCATATTGTAGTCCAGAGAATTGTAGCCACCGCTGTGTTGGTTATATAAATGATAATTGTTGCCATTTGTGAACGCATTTCCAGGGTTTGTGTTGGATGCGAGTAAGTTGTCGGAACCCCACCAGACTTTACTATAACTTCGTTGAAATGACATTGTGCTAGTATACTGAATTTAAGTATTTTATATATCTGTAAAGAGGATAAAAAGAAAATACGTTAGATATTTATCATGACACAGAAAACACTTGTAAAATTTTATTTATTTTTACTATGTGTTAGAACTACGAGTACTCGTATTGTAAATCGATGAGAAATGCTCGTGTATGGCTTACTCAAGTGACTCATGTACAAACGAAGACTGTTTAGTGAATCTGGATTGCTTTGTGGTGGAACCAAGATGGCTTTAAGGGCTACAAAAGCAATAAAAGGGGGCATTAATGGGGCTTCATTTTAAGTGAACAAAAACTAACGTCTGACTGAGGGTGGCTGCTAGTGGGATTTGCTTTCTTTAAATAATGTTCTACAAGTAATTCCACGTTAAAACTAGAATGTATATTCAAGGTATGTAGGTAAGTTACTTAGACCTCATTCTGTAGGGTATGATTGATTGAATGTGAGACAAAGTTATATATTTCTGTTTTTTACCAACCATTTAAAGAAAATTAATTAAAAGGTTACTAAAGGTTATTTGTAAATTTACTGACTGTAAGCAATTCACTAGCTTAACTTTTTTTTTTTTTATAAACAGATGGCAAAACTTAGTGCTTAAATAAGTGAAGCATGGCTCATTTCTAGTGAGCCATAGACAGACTGTAAGGCACACAAATATTCAAGCGATTTTACGAAAAAAATTTCACCATATATGCACGATTGAACCAATATATAGCTTTCCGTACTTTAAGAACAATTTAAAAGAGTTTAATTTTGCGGAATGATGTCTTACAGATTATGCCCATTCTGCTTCTTCCAAATCCATAACTGGCTACTGTCACAGTATGTTATTTTGAGACGGAGGTAGGAATGTAACTTGATCATTGCAAGGTTTGATGATAATTGAAGAATTATGAATCATAAGGTATATAAGTATCTGATAAGTTCACTAGTCAAAAAATAGATTCCGCTGAATTTGAACAGGCAGCAGCAAATTGTTTCCTTTTTTCAATAGGAAAACTCGGTAGGTAAGAAAATCATGTGACTTTCTAATATACCGCGAAGATGGGCGTTATACTGATATTGCTCGAAGGTCCGCCTTTGTTCATAACGCCATTCATACTTTATTTCTCAATGCTAAAAGATTGATGACTTATCTTTGAAGTATCTGTGCTAGGATTCTGACAGGTTACTTTTGATATTTAAACTTTGGGTTTCAACCGAGACCAAATTATTTATAGGAATGGTAAAACGAGGTGTGTACAAAAAGTAAGGTAATTTTTGAAATTTTGCGCGCATCGGTTAGGCATGTTTTGGTGTGCTCAGCGACTTTCAGAGCAAAGAATCTCCATCAAATTTTTTGTAAAAACGGAATCAAGTGCTCTAAAGCACTTGAAATATTGACAGTGACATACGGTGAGTCTACTCTATGTAAAAAAAAATTTTACAAGTGGTAAAAGCTCTTCAAAGCTGGCTGAAAATATGCCAATGACGAACCTCGCTCTGGATGCCGCAGCACATCAACAAAAGATGATAACGTCAAAGCTGTGAAGAAAATTGTATTGGAAAATCGTCGAATTACCATAAGAGAAGTTGCTGAGGATGTTGACATATCGATCGGCTCGTGCCATGCAATTTTTTCGGAAGCTTGTTCCGAAACTTCTTAATTTTGTTCAGAAGAACCACGGCATGAGCATCGCTTAGCAGCTTTTGAATGACGTCAATAATGGTCTTGACTTGCTCAAAAGAGTCATAACTGGTGAGGAATCATGAGTATATGTTTATAACGGCGAAAGCCCAATCGTGTCAATGGAAGCACCCAGGATAGCCAAGACCGAAAAAAGCACGCCAAGTTCGATCAAATGTCAAAGCTTTGATCACTGTTTTTGCAATTACCGTGGCGTAGTGCATAATGTTTTTTACCTCAAGATCGTACGCTCAACAAGGAGTATAACCTTAAAATTATGTGCTGTTTCCGAGAACCGTCCGGAAAGGTGGAAAAACAATTCATAGTTTTTGTACACGATAATGGAACTGATGAAAAATCACGATATTTTTTGGCCAAAACCAACACGGCAATCATGCCTCAGTCACTATATCCACCAGATTTGGCCCCATGCAACTTTTTCCTGTTCCCAAAACTTTAAATATATAGGGTTTTCTAATAACGACTTGACAACTTTTTTTTTTAAATAAAAGGCAATACATTTGAGATATTTCAAAAACTTTATTATTGGCTTGAAGTACAATCAAAACATTTATGAATGGAACTCGACTTGGTTCATATGGACACCGCGGGCACGTTTGCAGTGGTCGATTCGTTGAACCCAATTTTCAACGACTCGGTCACACATTTCGGCAGAAACGGCACGAATTTCGCGCTCAATGTTGGCTCTGAGCTCTTCCAACGTCGTCGGTGTGTTGGCATAAACCAATGACTTAACGTAGCCCCACAGAAAATAGTCAAGCGGCGTTAAATCGCACGAACGAGGCGGCCAATCGACTGGCTCATGTTTTGAGATAACACGCTCACCATACTTACTCTTCAATAAATCGATTGTAGCGTGTACTGTGTGGCTTATGGCACTATCCTGTTGAAACCGCATGTCGTCCAAGTCCATATCTTCCAATTCGGGCCAAAAATAATAGGTGATCATGGCGCGATAACGCTGACCATTTACAGTAACGTGACGATCGTTATCGTCGACGAAAAACTATGGCCCAATAACGCCGCCGGCATGCAAACCGCGCAAAACCGTTCTTTTTTGTGGATGAAGTGGTGATTCATGAAGCACATGTGGGTTTTCACCCGACCAATAACGCATATTTTGCTTATTGACGAACCCATTGAGCCAAAAATGAGCTTCGTCATTGAAGATGATTTTGCTATGAAATTCATCATCTTGGACCATCTTCTCCAGAACCCAAATGAAGAACGTAGCTCGTTAGTGTACTTTTCCATGATGAAAATGTTGAGTTTACTGAATAAATTGACAGTGACAGTGTGATGATTAGTGAAAGAGTGCGTTCACAAATTAAATTCAGAGTTGTCAAATCCCTATTGGAAAACCCTATACATAAATAAACTTTGCATTTAATACATAGCGCGGCAGCGTGAAGAAAATATCAGATGCCGACATATAGATGCAAACATCGCATCGAGTACTGGTTGGCTTATAACAGACTGGTGTTTCTTTTGTGAAGGCTCATTTTTGAAATTCAAGCTCAGGTTTCTTGAAATGTGGGTCGATGTTAATGCCATCATATTTCATCATTGATTAGTATAAATTAGGCTTGTATTGCATAAAACCTAGCTTATCCTTATATTTGGCATCTTCTTTTGTACAATAGCGTATGTACCATACATTACCCAGCAATTGACAACAGACAAATCAAGGAAGTGACAGAAACTTCTTACTGTCGATTTCCTTGTGCTCATTACGCTTCAATAATATGCGATTAATCTGTCTCAAAAATCTATGCATAGACTCCTCAAGCAGAGGGTCGCGCGTTCGAATCCCGTGCGAGGCAATTCTTTGAAAAAGTCTGACATGAAGGCATAACATTGATGTTGGAGTGATTGCTGGCTGGGCTAAATGTAACGAACTAACAACTAGCACTGGTTTAGGATGCACTAGCTCCAGTTTGACAACCACCTCTGGGAAAAATATCGGAACCATATACACCTGTGTTTCAAACTACTACACCACCCGCCCACGCCCTGGAGTAAAAGCCAGTAAAAGGGTATTCATATCCCCTTGGTGCGCGCGCGATAATATAAAAAAAAAGTATTACAGTTTCTGATAATAGTAGGCTGGTTTACATAAATTTTCCGTTTAAATTCTTTACATCATCTGCTTGCTGGTGGAGCACCCCCGATACATATAGACATCATTGTCACAGCTTTTGTGTCCTTCCATTTCAAAACACATCTCACCTGACCTCTTTGCAACTGCTTGCCTGATTTTCTTTTTTTTGATACGGATCCAATTCTATTTGACATTACTGTTCCAGGCAGAAAAATCTCCCTTTTGTTTTGAATTGAATGGTCAGCCAGTTTAATGCTTGTAAAAAATCGGACTGTGTATCGTACACAACTGTTGTTTATTGTATGACATAGAGTTTGAACAATGTCAGCCCCTAAACAAAGATTTTTCATTAATTCTGCAGGTATTGTGTTTTTGTCAGCGTAAATTACAAAATCCAGTACTAGACCATCTCGGGAAGTCAATACAAAATTGTTAAGTCCAAGTAGACTAGGCTTGGCTGACACATATTGGCGATACTCACATCCCCCTGAAAATGTTATCATTTGATCATCAATTGACATGTGTTTTGGACGTGGTAAACAATGGAATTTTTTCAAGACAGCATCTAGTATTGTCTTCTTCAGTCCGGGGGTCTGCATCATGAGCGAAGTGAAGATCATTCCATAATCCCGAGACATTGTATCCCTTAGACACAAAGATATTCAAAAAAAGAGTACAGCATATTAACATATGAAATTTTCTGTAAAATCAGTAGAGCCCCTGCAATATCTGTACCCTGGAAAATCATTTCCTTAATGCACCTAAATAATCCTTGCGATTTGTCCACAATTTCCTTCTTGGTATCTCGGCAGCCTTCCTCTCCTTCATCAGATTTTTAAAGGGTGATTCATCATAAGGTTTGATTTATAATGTAAAATGAAACACATAAATTTGAAATTGAACTTAAAATTTTTATTATTGGTTAAAAGAACATTTCCTGGCATTTACTTTTAGAAAATGATATTATGTAAATGTTGGCCACGATTACGTCTGAAGTGTTCCATTCGAAAGGTCCATTTTTGGACGACTCGTTCGAGCATAGCGACTGGTATCTCGCGGATAACACGAGTAATGCTGGCTTCCAAAGCGTCAATCGTAGCTGGCTTATTCCTGAAGACCCGAGACTTTACATATCTCCAAAGAAAATAGTCCAAAGGTGTGATATCGCACGATCTAGGCGGCCAATTTACCGTAGCAAAACGTGAAATTAATTGCTCACCGAAACGATTTCTCAACAAGTCCATTGTTTCACGCGCTGTGCTGAGCTCACCGACACCATGTGATTAAATTTCAGGAAGCACACAGTCCGTTAACATGGCGCGATAACAGTTACCATTGAAGGTAACATTCTGATTTTCCTAATTTTTGAAGAAATATGGACCAGCCCATAAACCACACCATGCCGTTGTTTTTAATGGATGTAATAGTAGCTCTTGGTACACTTCGGGTTGCTCATCAGCCCAAATACAGCAATTTTGTTTATTAACGTATCCATTGAGCCAGAAATGGACTTTATCACTGAACAAAATTCCACGATAATACACCGGATTTTCATTGAGTTATTTCAGAGCCCATTCACTGAAAATATGACGCAAATTCAAGTCGCCTGGCTTCAATTCTTGCAAAAGTTGAATTTTATACGCTTTTAGGACGAAATCCTCACGTAAAATATGCCAAGTTGTCGAATACGCCAAGTCAAGCTGCTGAGAACGACGACGAATCGAATCGTCACGGTCTTCGTGAACACTCTCACCTACAGCTGCTATAATGTCTTCACTACATGATGGATGTGGTCTAACCGGTCGAGTATCATCGACTAATGTAAACTGGGACTCAAATTTGCGAATGTTATTGGCAATATTGGTGTAAGTAGGTCGATTATGCGCACCGTAACTTCCTCGAGTCGCACGAAAAACATTTCTCACAGAACGCTGATTTTCGTAATACAGATGTGAGTTTTTCTATGATGACTTGCCAAACGATAGTGAATGAAAGTAATAAAGTAGTTTGATAAGAGTCACACGCGATCTGTCAAAAAAAGCCTATTGAAAATCAAACCTCACGATGAATCACCCCTTATGATAGGTGACAAGCTCTAACGACTTTTGGAGGCAGATTTTCTTTATCGTCATCATCCCCAGAAAAGTCAAAATTATTATCATTGAGCAGATTCCAATATTCCTGATATTTCATGTTTAATTTGTGAACCAACAAAACTATCCTATGTTTCTGAGGTACACACATAGGAGACACGAGCTTACATTCTCACAAGCTGATACACTTCATCAACTCTAGAAAAGGGAGATCTGCAGTTGGGTAACTCAAAAATGTGATTTTTTTTTTTCTTCATTGGTTTAGTTTCAACATTTAATAACACTCTGTCGTGTAACGAGTCAGAACAAAGTTCAAAATTGTTTAAATTTTCTAGAAATGGATGCTGCTCTACAAGAGTCTTATCAGAATGTTATGTAATGGGAGTGTCACGTAAAAAACCAAAGAAACTTTAACAGCAAAGAAACAAGAATGACTAACTACTTTCCTCTTCCATCTTACCAAAAATTTGAGTTCACACAAAAACAAAAACTTGGTTCCAACCTTAATCCTTTAAGTAACCAATTTGACTTTTCCCTTTCACAACTATTCATTTAAAACTCTTCATTCAAAGGACACAATTACCCAACTACTGTCTGAGCTTTTATTTGTTGCTTGCCAAACTTTCATTACTCAAAAATCACCATTGTACACTCAAGAGGTTTTTGGTAGTGAGTATTTATCTATTGTTTAGTTACAAAAGGCATCTAAGCATACAAGATACCATCTCCTAGTTGGTTGTTAACAAATCTCTCTATTTTTACTTTAGATTATCCTGCTTTTGTCAGAGTTAATGCAATTTTTGTGGTTTCCATTTGTGTAACTTGCTGGTTTATTTAATTTTGGAACTTCAAAATTGCATTGTAGTTTATATTTAAAAAGGATGTGTGGATAGATTTACAGGCATATAAATTTAAAGAAGGCTTTTTTGGGGTGTTATTTTCAAATTGCCATAACTTGTACACAACACACAAATTAATGTGGAAAACGTTATGTAATGTAATTGTAATTGTAATTGTAATTGTAGTGGTTACTATAAGGGAGCTTGAATTAGAACATTACGTAAGGCATATGATCATCTGTCGCCGTCTTACAAATCTGGGAAATTTCTTAATATCCCCACATAATCTTCTGCACAGAATCGATGCTTACACTGCTTTTCTGACTCGTTACTATCAAGAGCCGTTTTTAAACCAGATCGTTATTGCGTACTAGCGATGTCATAGCGGAACGGAAACGATTTTCAAAACCGATGATTATTACGTTAGTATTACTAGACTGACCACAGTCGGTTTTCTATAAATTCAAGAAAACCGATCTTTTATGCAAGCGAAGACCAAGGTAGTCAATATGTCGAGATTACTAGGGATTAGCCTTAATCGAACTTATATCGATGCAACGAAGAGTAATCCGCACGTCGACTTCCTATCGGTACAACGAAATCATATTTTCAATCCAAGGGAAAACTTGAAGTAGTGACATACATATGTAACATACATACATATGTACATATACAGGGTGAGTTTTTTTAACTTGAGACATCCAAATTACTCGAAAAATACGCGATATCGCGAAAAATGTTTCAGACAAAAGTCACAAGGTTCTGAAGGGGACATAAAATGGTGACCACGAGTTTGACCTTGAGACCTATTTTCAAGGTCAACCGAAGGTCACTTTTGATTTTTCCTGATTTTCATTGCTCAGTCGTATTCCTCAATGGGGCACACGACTTTGTCTCAAAGGTCTTATTCATTCAATGCTAGATACCACTAGATAATCGATTTCGAACATTGTTAGGGTGTTAGAAGGTCGAGATTTGTTTTGAGGAAGTCATTATTGTTTCGAGTGAAGTTAAAACTCAAAGAAATTTCAGATAGAGACAAATTGTTCTTAACTTATCTGAGAGTGTATGATGTACACTCTGCCCTTTTTTTCTAATTGAAAGGAACTGTATGTACTTCATTTAGAAGTTCGATATTTATTTTGAGGAACTGATTATTATTTGTAACGTTTTCCAGATTAATAATGCAGGCTATTTCAATTCAAGAGAAAATTGAAATGATATTGATTTATGGAGAAAGTGGAAGGAACATCGATGGTGCTGTTGCTCTTTACGCCCAACGTTTCCCAGACCGGATACGATCGCGCTCTTCCTTTTATCGGCTCATCCAACAAATCGCTGGTGAAGGAAGTGTGCGACCAAAGAAAAGGAATCGATCAGATAGGGAGGCTGTTGAGGACAATGAAATAGCAGTTTTAGCTGCCGTTGCACACGATCCTCAAATTAGCAATTGCCAAATATGTCATGAATCAGGAATTTCTCAAACGTCTGTCTGTAAGATAAGCGCATTAGCCCGGGGTGTATTAAACAATGTTTACCATCAACGATGGATCGGACGAGGGGGTCCGAGGCAATGGCCTGCTAGATTACCTGATCTTACGTCACTTGATTTCTTCTTGTGGGGCTACTTAGGTTAAGAGGTTTACAGAAAAAAGTCTACAAGAAGTGAGGACATGAAAAGAGGAATAACTGAAGCTTGCCGAAAGATTACGCCAGAAATACTTCTCAGTTCTGTTGGTTCATTTAGAGCTCGGATAGACAAGTGTATTGAAGTGAATGGTCACATTTTCGAGCATTTGTTGAAATAGTCTCGGGAAATAAACGTCGAAATGGGAAAAATTCAATGATTCAACAGTGGATGGCAAGGGGACCCACTATAATTAATCACCCCAAAAGAAACAAAATATTGCTATGTCCACGTTGTTATTTCTGGGTTATGCTGAACGCAGTATGTAAAAACAAATGACAAACCTACGAGAAATACGACTGAGCAATGAAAATCAGGAATTATCATTTGAAAAATCAACTGACCTTCGTTTGACCTTAAAAATGGGTCTCAAGGTCAAACTCGTGGTCACCATCTTATGTCCCCTTCAGAACCTTGTGACTTTTGTCTGAAAAATTTGGATGTTTCAAGTTAAAAAAACTCACCCTGCATAATATATGTTACAGCGTTTTACAATTGTAGAACATGTGTTGAAAAATCTCTCTCAACAACTGCATAAATGTACTTTAAAACATGTCAATGTCAAATTCAAACTCGTTTCCTAATAAGAGGCTTCATACTTTTGATAAAATTATTCATTACATTTTCAGCTCTTTTTCATCAATAACATTAGGGATGTTGGTAAACAGTGCTTCAATTGACAAGGGAGCATAAACATGAACCTTCTCTTCCTCATGGCGCAAATAAAAGTGTTAAATTTCATATTGTCGGCGGTCGAATTTGATCACCATTTTAAAGTAATCAATCAGTCAGAAAACTTTGCGCGCTACGCGTTACACAAGTGGCGAAACCATTCATCTTTTGCGAGCAGTCTTGTTAGAAATAAACATCGCCCACATCATCAAGTTTCGGCCATAAAAATTGATTAATTATGGTCCTACAACACATCCAATAACCGGGAAAAATTTTAAATAAAACAACACTGGTGTGAGATATAAAATTGATTCTGGCTTTTGAAGATACGTTCATTCCATTATGTGTGGTATAGCACTTCATTCAAATGGTCTCCTCGGCTTTGCTAGCGGTCGGTTCACTTTTTAATGAGTCGGTCCAATATGTGCGTCGTTATTCTGGCAAAAGCGCCCAAAGTAATTGGCTTGTTTACATAGTCTTAGGACTTGACGCAACCCCAGAGATAATAATCGAGTGGTGTCGAATCGCATGATGGCGGCGACCAATTAATGTACACTCGCCGTGAGATGACCTAGTGACTAAATTTCTCCTTTACAACTTCGAGCATTGCGTCGCTTGAACGTAGTCTTCTTGAAACTACAGCTCGTATATATCTATGTTGCTACGCTATGACCACCGGAAAGTCGGATAACATCGCTCTATTCCTGAGACCATTGACGGTAACGGTGTCTCCGTCCTCATTTCGAAACAAAAAAGGTCCGATGCAATTTAGCTTGTTGATATACCCGCTGAGCCAAAAATTGGCCTCGTCCCTGAAGACGATTTTTTTTCCAAAATCCGGATCTCCGGCCAACATTTCCAGCGCCCAATTAACGAACTCACGGCGCTGTCTATGGTGCTCCGGCTTCAATTCAGCACAATCTTATATGGATGTTGGCCCAAATCCAAAGGCAAAATAAGTCAAGTTAACTCTCTGGCGATACGCAATTCAACTGATCGGCAACGAATCGACATTTCTGGGTCTTCTTCGATACTGCCCCCTACGGCGGCTATGTTTTCTTCATTTTACTCCAATCTCTATCTGGTTGGTGGCTTAAGATCCAAAAGAATGTACTCACGCTCGAACTCTTCCACGGGCGACAAATTGCCTGCACACTGAAGTCATGATGACGATCAATCTCACGACAAAGTCCAAGTTGCGTATTTACAACTGGGCTGGAATTTCAATAATATTTTCCGCACGTTCGGCAAGCGTAAAACAATGTACGATGAAATCGCAAGCTTTACTGAGTATTTTGACAGCTGGATGTCATTGATAACTTTGACATCTGCTGAAACATATTATTTGGAAAAACTATCATTGATATCTGGTCACCCGTTAGTAACACGTTATGGACACCTTTCGATAATCATTCATAGATTTTATAAACGTCAACTATGCTTATTAACAAAGCCTTGAAATTGGAAATGCGCCTCATGATTTTATGCATTCTCAACATTCGGTGAAGGGTTGTTTATGATATAGCTGATTTCTGAGACCTGCGTGCAATCGGGAAAACTGGAATTTTAGCTGCATTTCGAGTTGAAAAACCAATATTTCCAGATTCCGGTGCTTCACACCACTAACTTACCCAAAATCATAAATTTCTCTTTTTATCTTTCTATCTATTGACTTGATGTAATTTGGTAATTAAAATACACGGTTATAGACATAAAGCTAGTGATTGATTCGAAAATGTTTAATTTTGTCCTAGATACTGGTGAGGGATGATATTTAGAACGCATTAAACTATGTCAATACCAGACGTCAATTGCTTGACGTTCTAATCAATATTTCACTGATATTTATATTTTTGTACATACATATGTAGATATGTCAATATAAAACGTCGTAACTAGCTGTACTTCTCATAGTTTTATCTGGAATTAATTTTAAAAACTCCACCTTTTTGAATTCTTCGATAATGTTATATTTTTTATTCTAAATGTGCAAAACATTGTTTAAAATATAAATACGTCAAGCAGAGGTACAAGTACTATTAATAGAATGGGTGTAGATATGCAACATTGTGGGATATCAGAAGTAGGAAAAACTCTCTGAAGGCAAATAAAAAACACAACATAAACGAAATTATCTCAGAGTGCCGTACTTAAATACATTATTACATATGTGGTTGCATATGACAGCTGTTCAACACTCATGCACGTAGAATTCCCAGTCACACGTTGCACATAACTTTTCACAGCTATTCTGTTCTTAATAATTCACCTAGTTGGTGGTGTGGTAATTGTATTTGAGTAGCCAACTTCCTTCTTCATGTTATCCTTATAACCTTAAGAGAAACTACATAATAAATCCAAATTCATTTCAAAATCTCCACTAAAAATCTTCAAACTTATTTAGGTTACGTCTCTCATAACAATTACCCCAAAAACCTAACCTCATACAAACGTACAGTTTCCGTCCTTAGATCTCCAAGTCGGCTTTATTGGATGACCTGAGTTAACTCTTCTCAAGTCATAACAATGATCCGAAACCAAAAGACTTGCAACCATTGTACATTTAAGGATACTATCATCCATCATGGCGACGTAAAACTCTCACTTGCTACTGCATTCTTACACGTCCTATTGTGGTAGTCTTTATGATAGATAGTGATAACCTTTCATTTTCTGGAATATAGCCCAACATTCATAAACCCACATCTTTATCCCCACAACCAGCAACAACTGCAACAAACTGAACAAATGAAACATAGTAATTAGGGAAGTTGATGGAAGTACCTCGACGCAGGTATTCATACTGCCCTATACTTATTTCTCCCCCATTCGTCTGAGAACCAAAAACCCACAACACTAACAAGTACAATGGCAATAAATGGAATACCCAATGACCAATATACCGTTGTGCAACTTAGTATCCAACACCAGTTCAGTAATTCGAGACCGTAAAGCAGTTAAAATGTACCTATTTTGGACATTGTGTATTCCGAGTTCCATATTTCGTGAAGCGGAGTTAAGTCAGTGCTCCTTCTCCGGCAAGCCGCACATGTTGTATCCGTACTCGTACATATGTATATCTATAGCGAAAAAACAATGCACACCTGAATTGAAGCTGTTCCCGTTGTATGGTGTTTAAATGCGGATGTAACTACGAGCACTTTGACAGCTACAACTATAATTGACGTTTTAACATCCCTGAAAATGGTACGAAATAAAAAAAAAGAAAAATTACTCATTCAACTTGGGCTTCAGCACCGGCAGCATCGATAAAGTGCGGTGCAACACTATGTCACAGTAATTGCACTTGCCTTTGTGTCGCCTAAAACAATAGCGTTAACAGCTAAATTATGTTTGAAACTGTAAATTGCGGTATTGAAACCATTGCCATTGAACGTATTCGAACTCCTCGTACTACTCGTTTATGTAATTGGGTGATTTGTGTTACGAAAATAAAGTATCGTTTCACCAATAATACAGAGAATTACTTGAAAATGGTATTAACCACTTTATGAGTCACGACGATAATTGTTGAATAAAGATGCAACATTTGTGTATTGTGTTATACCGAAAATTAGAATTGGCGAACGTTTGTGTTTGTATTTGAATTTAAAGTAGACAGTAAGTTGTATTGTGTGAATGTTGTTTTTTGTTCAAAACAACTCTACGAATAGATAATAAATATATCTACCACGGTTAGTTGTGACTTAAGCCCGTTGAGTCATAGCGTATACTAATATTTGACTTTTTTCCAGGTCGGGCTACCATATCATCATGACATTATACATTAGTATCAGTCTGCTAATCGAAGTTTACAGCCAGTGTATGATGATCAGTTTCAACCTTCTTAAGATGAAATTCTACTTTTGGTATGCCATCTGGTTTGGGCTACACTTGACGTACCATACGCAGTCTTGCCTACTTTGTTCCACAATAGTAAGCCTATGAAACGGCATATACATAGTTTGGGAATTCTTAGTGTAGGCCAGTTCAGTTTCAACATTTTTGAAGGTTGGGTCTACTATACGAGTACGTCAAGAAAGGTCACCATGATGAACACTTTAACGGAAGTAAATTTCTCGTGTGGCCGAAAAAGGCACTGGCGCAATTACTATTTGCTGGGCATTTTGTGCGTAAATATTTACAGATGACATATGAAGACCGAATCGTTTTTATTCTAATTTTGTAAACTGCCACAATATTTGATCTCATACCAAAATGTCTCTTTCTTTGTATATCAGCTCCATTGGCACTACACAGGTAATTATACATATTTCACATTATGGCACAACATAACATTTAAATTTCCCCGCCATATCGCAAGGTGTCGGATTCATTTCATAGCAATATAACGTTTACAAACTCAATTTCGTAACGGACAATAGAACGTAAATTGTTTATTCTTTCTCCCCTGTCGTTTGTGATATGGTTGGGTTTACACCGTCATTTTCATGGAACTACCGTGAATATGGGTCATCAGGTAGCTGTTTTGCATCAACAATTCAACACACTTTTACTACTCTCATTAAGAAACGGAAACCAGACACTCCACATCGATAGCAAAATTGTGAAAAATTATATCGAGTAAGCAATTGAAAGTGTAGCCATATGAATTATGTTAATTACTTTCGAAATGTGCGAATATTCTCACTTATATGTGTATGTATGTTTCGTTGTGGTGTCACTATATCTACTTAAGCCCTATTTATCCAGGCTATTGATACTTTTATTTAGTTTTATTGAATTTCTTTCCTAATCATGGGTCATTCGCAGTGATTATGGGATACTCCAAGGAGAAGAAAAGAAACTTTTCTTGTCAATGTCGTCATCGGCTATGTCGCAACAAAACTTTTTTTCTTAGTCAACTGAAATTTACGCTGGAATTTCTTCTGTTCAGATGTGGCTTGTGAGAAAAGTTCCTCCTGTTCATGGTGTGAAGAAAATTACAAGCATTGCCTTGGCGAAGGCAATGAAACCAAAACACATTCTAACAAATACATTCATAGATACTTAGCTGAGCGTCGTTTGAGGATAATCACTTTTAATGATCCAAATAATTAGGTTAAGTTGTGGTGGGGTGCTACTGATGTCGTTGATATTGTGGTTAGCAGCATAGTACTCCACTCAGGCCTCAAGTGTAAAACAGAAGAACAAGGAAATTGATGATTTTAATTAAAATTTAAAATTACAGTTAGAATAATTATAATTTCCACTCAAGTGGATTATGTTTTACGAGGAGTGGATTCAAAGTTGGATAGTTTTCACTAAAATAGATTAGTGGTAGTCAAAAGAGGGAAACTGTAAATACTCGTATTTTTCTATTCCTTATAAAAAAAAAAAAAAAAAAAAAAAAAACTCTCCGTCACTGAAAGTGACTTGAAGCATTAAATGGCTGCTCAAAGTTTTAAATATTTTTTTTTTAGCCAGAAATTAAATTAACATATAAAACACCATCTCTAGAGAAATGTTGACTGTTAGGTGGACTATTGCACAAGCAATTTAAAATATAAATCGCCGTACTTTTAATCAAAAAATATGTTCTGCAAATCTGAAGGAATAACTAGTTTATTTCACGAATCACCAAAGAACTAAACACTCAAGAAGAATTCAATTTTGGGGACAAACAGTATGTGGAAAAAATAAGTTTTCAAACTAAAAATGTTCACAAAAAGCCATATGATACCGAAAATGATTCAGAAAATTAAAAACACAAGTTTATTCATGTTAATCTATATTGTCCCCTTTAAAGTAATCCCCATCGACTGCAACACAGTTATGCCAGCGCTTGATCCAATCCTCGAAACATTTTTCATATTCGGTTTTCGTTATGTCCATCAGTGCTACTTGCGATTGTTCCATTACTTCCTCTCGACTGTTGAAACGAATTCCCCGTAGTAGTTTTTTAACTCGATTAAACATAAAGAAGTCACAGGGAGCCAAATCAGGTGAATTCGGTGGCTATTGGATGGTTGCATTTTTCGTCAAAAACTTACGAATAATGATGGCACTGTGCGACGGTGCATTATCATGGTGCAAAATCCACGAGTTTTCTGCCCACAATTCTGGTCTCTTTCGGCAAATTGCTCCACACAAACGTCTCAAAACGCCTGGCAAAAATTCATGATGCACTACACCGTTCTAATCCATGAAAACCGTGAGCATTGCCTTCTTTTTTGACTGAAAACGACGTGGTTTTTTTTGGTATCGGCTCATTTGGTGAACGCCATTTACTTGCCTGATGTCTGTCTGGATTGCGTGTCGTACTCAGAAACCCAAGTCTTGTCTCCAGTAATGATCCTTTTGATGAATGTGGAATCGGATTCAGCCTCGTAAATCATCTCTTTTGCGACGTCAACACGGTCTCTTTTTTGCATGAAATTGAGGTCTTATGGTACCAACTTTGCTGCTATACAACAGAAACCCAAATTTAAACCAAAATGTCTTGAACGGATCAATAGGCAATGTTCAAGTCCTCAATTTCTTTTACTTTTTCGTCGGTTTTCGATGTCGATGGTCTATCACTGCGTTCATCATCTTCGATTGACTCACGACCACTTTCTTTAAAGAATCGTTGCCCAAATACTTTTCCAACATTTCCAACGTTCGCACAACATTAAATTCGTTTTTTATGCAAAATTTAATACAAGTTCGTTGTTTCAAATCGCCAACACACACAGGGATGGATGTACTCTTGGCTACGTAACTTTTGCAAATGTCAAGCTAAGACGCTAAGATTTAGAGTTAATGTCAACCACAGAAAAAACAGAACTTGAATCGGAACAATGGGAACACCACACGGTGACGCCACCGGAAACTTTTTGATCAAGGTGGTATACAGTTTCTATGTACATTTTTATAAATTTATAATTTTATTTAGAATCTTAGGTCTTGGGAATTATAAAAATAAAACGAAAAAAAAAATTCTTCCCTTGACCCTCAACCCAGCTGATTTTAATATCCAAAAACTTCACAATACTGCCGCCCATTTACCTCAACGACACGCAATTGCAGTTCGCTGAGACTATAACCAACCTGGGTTTCAAACCGCTCCCTCTTCTCTGTAAGCCACATTAATTATACTGTGGGACGAATTTACGGAGGTCTACGCAAACTTTGGCTGCTCTCTAGCTTTGCTCCCGTAAAAAAGGCTGAGACTTGTTAAAACTTTACTTGCTCCATGTATTGATTATTAATTAGCAGTGAACAGCAAACTCGATTCCCTATCTAAACATAAACTTACTGTCGCATTCAATGATATGGTTAGTTATTCCTCATCGTTCATAACAGAACGATCCCCAGATCATAACCGAAACGCTTCCATGCTTCACAGTTGGAACCACAATTTGTATAGCCATCTTCTCTTTGTCCGACCGACGAACCAAAACTCACCTATTTGATCCAAAAACTTTGGAAATTTGGATTTATCGGTCCATTAGACTTTCTTCTACATTTCAATGGACCTATCTTTATGCTGACGAGCCCACTCTAGCCGTTTTTTTTATATTTTTGTGGCCTTAGGAAGGATTTTTTTTAGCAGCAATTCGACCTGTAAGTCCCGTCGCAACTAAACGACATTTTATGGTGTCAATAGACAGCGGGATTTCACTACTTTCATTGACATCCGCTCGGATTTCAGATGCTGTAAGCCGGCGATTCCTCTTTGAAATAACTTTAATAATGAAATTGTAGAGTAAGCACCATTGTACGAAAACTTCTTGAAATTTTATTGAGGGAAATATTTTCTTGTGCAATGTAATACTAGGTGGAGTGAAAAGTAACCTCTTTGACCGCCAGAATGCGCTGCTACTGCAAAAAAGGTTATGGTGCCTACAAGTCCGTTCATATTTAGGCAGACATGCCAAATTTCAGTGCGATACTGTCTTTAGTTTTGTTTTGACAGCTGATTGTTGTTGACGAGTTTGGCATCATGTTGAGTATGGACAAAAACGATTTTCATTCTCTCACAAAACATTATTTTTTGAGAGGCAAAACGGCGAAGGAAACAAAAGAAAATTTGGATAAATATTATCCAATATTAGTGTTTGGACTTGCTGATGCGGAATCGGGCGGACTTTTGGCGTCGATTAGTAACTGTTGAACACCAGAGAACAGAACAGAACAGAATGCCCGGCAATGGACTGAAGCCGGCACGAGTTCTCCGAAGCGGCCGCGGAAGGCTCGATGGGTCGGAAATGTTATGGCGTCGGTTTTCTGGGATTGTCATGGCATACTCTTCGTGGACTACCTCGGAAAAGGAAAAACCATCAACAGCGAGTATTACTGTGCATTATTGGAGCGATTGGAGGCCGAAATCGCTGCAAAACGGCCTCACATGAAGCGAAAAAAAATGTTGTTTTGCAAGACAATGCACCCGGCGCACAAGAGCATCGCAACCATGGCTAAAATCAATGATTTCCGGCTCCAATTGCTGTCGCATCCACTGTATTCGCCCGATTTGGCTCCCTCGGACTATTATCTCTTCCCAAACCTCAAAAGATGGCTCATCAATAGAAAAGTCAGCTCACGCGAGGAAATCATCGACGCCACGGAGGAGTATTTTGCAGACCTTTCGGAAAATTACTTTTCGGATGGGATCAAGAAGTTGGAAAATCGCTGGAATAAGTGTATCAAACTAAAAGGGGACTATATTGAATAAAATAAAAAAAAAAAACATTTTTTATTCCCAAAGTGGTTACTTTTTACCCCATCTAGTAATTGAGCATCACATTTCTATAGAAATCTCTTATTTTGGAGCCATTTTCGTATCAAAAATAATGCTAATTCACCTTGAGCTCTTTTCGTAAACAGTGACGACATCATGATGAATTGATGACGATGGTTGGTAGTAAAATAATGCAGTTTTTTATTTTATTTTTCTCCCCCATTCACTCAAATATTTATGACCCATTATTTTAAGCTAAAACAAAAGTGTATGGGATAAGAGACAAGATGTCCAAGATGACACTATAAGAGAAATAATTAAGGAAATCCGCTGTCTCATATAAAAAGCTTTATAATCTTTTTTGTTGTCTGCTCTTGTGAAAATCTAATTTCAAATTATGTAGTTACTATATAGCAAAACATCGCACAGTATAAAAAGAATGATTTTATGAAGGATTAAGGCCATTTCACCTCAGATTTCTGACTGATTCCGAGTAGCAGCAGACAAATCAAACCCTTTACACAAATTTCTTCGATTCAATTTCTATAACTAAGTAGAAGTCAAATTCGTCTAGTCACAGGCTTACTGAAAAATCCCATATGTTTCAAAAAGGACCTCTTGACAATGAAAATAGTACAGGACAGACTACGCAACAAAGATAATAAATCAACAGACCACATGCTGTGCGGCAGCAAGTGGTTTTTCGATAAACAATTTCGTTATTTATTGTGTGTTCCCCCTATCTTCAGTTCAGGAACATTATTGCCAGCACATCCAAAATAATATCCGCCCTGGAAGGGAATCATGACTGAGCTCTCCCAGGACAATGAAAATCACGACATTACGATACGTAATGCTGGCAGAAGCAAGCAAGCCTTAGATCGACAGAGAACTTATATCGAACGGACCGGATTTGGATTCTATATAGAGAAATGCCACTGGTTAAATTATAAAAGATGGTTTTTTTGCTATTTGATTTTACAGTGTTCTATTTTTGACAGCTCACGTGTAATTCGTGACATGTGCCAAAGTTAAACATGCTCAGTTTGTTTAATATCAAAATTCATGCTCTGTGGAAAATGTTTTTCGCAGACTTCGAGCATTTTACGGTCGTCATAATCAACCTACTGAGGAGAGGAATGGAAGCCATAGTGACCAAATTTTGCACCAATTTCACTCTATTGGACATCAAACCACCTACCTGAATGCGTAAAGTGCATACAGAGGAAAATATTGCTGCTGTATCCACCAGTGTTAATGAAGATGTTAATTTGTTCATTCGCCGCCGTTCGCAGCAATTGAGATTGTATTACTCGACTACGTGTAAGATTTTACGCAAGGATCTTGACCCAAAACCTTACAAAATCCAACTCATACAAGAACTGAAGCCGAAGGACCTACCACAGCATCGAATTTTCTATGAGTGTAACTCAGAAAAGCTGGAGGAAAATCTGCTTTTTAATAGAAAAATTGTCTTCAGCGACGAAGCTTATTTCTGGTTGAATGGGTATGGTAATAATTAAAACTGCCATATTTGTTCCGATGAGCAACCCCAGGCACTACAAGACCTGCCAATGCACACGAATACACTGTTTGGTGCGGTTTATAGTCCGGCGGAATAATTGGCCCCTATTTTCTCAAAGAAGACTGTAAGAACAACGTAGCCGTCAATGGCGCCCGCTATAGTTCAATGATTTCGAACCTTTTTTTTGCCCAAAAAGCACTAGCTAAACCTGATCGACATGTGGTTCCAGCAAGACGGCGCTAAATGCCACACAGCACGCAAATCGATAAACCAATTTATTATAGAAATAAGCCGGCATCAAATGCAGCCTTGGAAGACAACATTACATGTGTTATTAGCGAGATACCAGCCACTATTCTCGAAAAAAAATATTAAAAATTGGACTCTCCGTATGGACCACTTAAAACGTAGTCGTGGCCAACATTTACATGAAATAACCTTTAAAAAGTAAATTGCAAGTATTGATTTATTAATGAAAATAAAAATTGTATACACTTTTGCGATTTTTTAATGCAAATTAAAAAGCAAACCCTTTAAAAATCAGCCATTAATTGAAATAGTCTTTTATGATATATGGTATGGTTTACTACACAAAATTTCAGTTACTAAAAATATCAAAGACTTGGAATTCACTAGCAATAATAAAGAGACTTGTCTTCTCCAAGGTATTGATGTACGAGTACAGACCATATATGTATATAGATTTGACCATTTCTGCTATTGCCGATCATCAGCAAGGTTCTTGCAACTTTTTAACACTATTGTTCCACAAATATTGTACATTTCCAAAAATTATTTATATTTTTACGAGTAGAGTTCGTGGACAGCCAAGATGACTTTTAAACTTGCTATTTTGGCTGTGTCGATATGCGATTTTCATTAAAATTATAGTTCAACGATAACTCTTAGACATGAGATATAATAGCGACTACGATACGAACACAGGTAGTGCCAATGTCCGAAGATCATTTACGATACCTTGAAACGAGATCATTTTTGTTTGAATAACTAAGTACTTATATGGGATACAAAACTAGCCTAACATTAAACAAGGGGGTAGGTAGCTTTGACCGAAATCTTATCATATATACATGATAATACTAGCAGCCTCTTGTAGTGACTTTTTATTCATTTTGTATCAAATCTGCTTTCTATTTCCTCATAGATGGCAGTAAGAAAATTAAGAGCTAAAATAAACTTCCTGTAATCGTTCATTTAAAATTTTTTTGTGACAACTTTTTAACCGCCTTTTTTTTGTGTTGAAAACTTTTAATTCGCAACAAATAATACATTGCTATTTAAACGAACAATTAATTCAGATAAATCGATTGAACTATATTCTTTTGGAAAACTATGTATATTATTTAGAAGTTTCTTTTGAATTTTTATCGTATTTACTAGAAAACAATATACGTTGTGTATGGTATACACAATATAGGTAATTTTACCTACCTTACTTTTGTTTTTCGCCGTTCCTTACAGAAAAAAAAAAGCGCCACGAAAAATATCATAAGAAATCGTTGCATAAGCCTATAAAAAGTAGAAGTATGCAAGTCCATAATGCAATACATTAAGGATTGCGGAATTGAGAAGGAGATTTTGGTTAATCACTGCAATAGCAACCACACTGAAGATATTGGTAGACCAACAGTATTTAAAAGAAAAGAAGGCTATTGAGGATAGTCTGATAGCAAGGGAGGATTCCTATTCGAATTTGGAATAGTATGATTATTTGGTGAAAAATTATCTGGACACTGCATATTAATATGCTTGGAGTTGACTGAATCATTGGTTTTATAAAAAAAAGTAAGACAAATGAGGATAGAAGAATATTTTCAGCACCCTCAAATTTCTTTAAAATCACACGATGGTAACTAGATCTGGTCAGTTTAAAAATAGATACGATTTATAGTGACCCCACTGTGACTTGGGCTGCAAACAAGACTCAGTCTTCTGACAGCATTCATAGAAATATTGAAATTCTCGAACAAGCTTGGAAATCGTGAGAGGGTTCAGCAAAGCTTTAGGCGCAGCTTGGTATTCGCTGCAGGTGCAAATGCTTTGCCCCTCCGACGATTCTTCTCAAAATATTATACATTTTGTGATGTATAATCACATCACATCAGGATATCGTATATAAGGCGTGATTCATCGTGAGGTTTGATATTCAATTTTTATTCAGTTTCGGTTGGCAAGTCATTATGCAAAGACTCACGCCACAACAGCGTCTCCAAATTGTTCAGCCGTATTAAGAAAATCAGCGTACTGAGAAAAATGTTTTTTGTGCGATTCGAGGAACTTACGGTGCGCATAACCGACCTACTGAAACTACTATTGCCAATACAATTTGCAAATTTGAGTCCCAGTTTACATAAATGGATGATACTCGACCGGTAAGACCACATCCAGCACGTAATGAACAGATTATAGCAGCTATAGCTGCGAGTCTACTCGAAGACCGTATCGAATCGATTCGTCGTCATTCTCAGCAGCTTGGCTTGGCGTATTCGACAACTTGGCTTATTTTACGTGAGGACCTTAGCCTAAAAGCGTACAAAATTCAACTTGGGCTGATGAACAACCCGAAGAGTACCAAGAGCTACCATTACATCCATTAAAAACAACGGTATGGTGTGGTTTATGGGCTGGTGGAATCATTGGTCCATATTTCTTCAAAAATGAGGCAAATCAGAATGTTACCGTCAATGGTAACCGTTATCGCACCATTCATCCTGAAATTCAAGCACATGGTCTCGGTGAGCTCTGATTTTAACAAAACGGCGCTACGAGCCATACAGCGCGTGAAACAATGGACTTGTTGAGAAATCATTTGAGTGAGCACTTAATTTCACGTTTTGCTACGGTAAATTGGCCGCCTAGATAGAGCGATATCACACCTTTGGACTATTTCTCTGGGGATATGTAAAGTCTCAGGTCTTCAGGAATAAGCCAGCTACGACTGACGCTTTGGAAGCCAACATTGCTCGTGTTATCAGCGAGATAGCAGTCGCTATGTTCGAACGAGTCGCCAACTTTTACATATCATTTTCGAAAAGTAAATGCCATAAATTGTTCTTTTAACCAATAGTAAAAATTTTAAGTTTGCTTTCAAATTTATGTGTTTTATTCTACATTATAAATCAAACCTCACAATGGATGACCCTATATAAGACAGACATTTTTCTAGCGAGTAATAAAATCGAATGTCTTTTTCCCCCAAAGAGTTTTTAAACAGAAGACGACTTTACGAGTGCACTCAATGAATATTAAGGAAAGGGAGATTAATCGGTGAGTCTCGAGCAGAGCGAAGGAATCTAGGAAAGTCAAAATCCAGCCAAGACAGCGTCCATGAGCTTTAGAAGTACTATCATAAAAGCTTGTTGCACCTGACAACCGATGCATAGATTATATTGTAATTGGAAATGGCCTGCCTTAGTAAAGCCGTGTAGATCCAAAAAACACTCATCAATGGCAAGCCCTATGCCTTGCCGAATGCTCCTTTACACTGCAAGAAAGCCTACAGTCCCTTGGAGGCTTATGTGTTAGACTTTTCGTCATACATATTGAATCTATTTACTTTCCTGAAAGTTGTCGTACCTATTGTAAAACTGTGCATTCTCAATAAGTTACTAAAATTATATTTACTTACTTTTATACAATTTCCTTTTAATAATTTAATGAATTCTATTCTATAACAATTTTAGCTATCCACATACGATCATACATCTACCAAACTAGTTTTTCATATTCTTTGATATTTTGTCTTTTTTTCTTATACTCTATGTACTTAAATTTATTATAGTTTACAAATTAAAATTTATTGAAAAAATCTTTATATACCCAGTTTTTGTTCAAAAACTAAGCTAAAATATATACTGAATCAGAATTTACTATTAAAATTTTAAAGGTTTAAAAAAATCCTCTAATACTTTGTAAAATTATTTGAAGTAATACCAAAAATATGAAGGAAATAGTTTCAAAATGCAAAGTGGTCAATGTGGTCAATGTTAAGCCAGTTGACGAAACCATTTTTATTTTCGTCTGAAGGTTTCCACTAATTCAAACTAATGTTCAGAATTCTAATGCTGAGAATTCTTTCTTTCAGCTTGAAAGAATTATTCGTATTGTCTGTGGGCAATTAAGTTGTCTTTTTTAATGAATCTTCGTAAGAATCACTCCTATAAATTGCTTAAATTTAACATCATTCAAAACTAACTCAATAAACTTTGCGTGACAGAAGCAAAAAAATAAGCAAATTACAATGAAAAAAATATTCAAAAATATTTGCCGCATGGCAAAGCTCTTTTCATGCATTGTTACAATCTGTTATGGCCTATTAAATGCAATTAATGAAAAATACCACCAATTACCACTATTGTTGTTCAAAAATTTGTTTTAAAAATATTTTTTATCAATTTTATTGCACACACAAAAACCTGAACTGTCTGTCAATGCGCGGTGTTATTTCCGCCCGACATAGCAGCATATTCGAAATCAATATCAACCGGAACTGCAGTTTGTTTATTTGCACTTTTGTGAATAAGCGATAGCTGACTTTAATACCAAATGGTGATGACCATAGCGTTAGTCTGACACCGATATTGTCGTCAATCAACCAGAAACTAACAACAAAAAACAAAAATGTTTTTATATAGTACATAACATACGGGCATTTGGCGTGCAGGAAAATATTTACAATACAATAGCAAAGCAAATATCAAGCAAACAATTAAATTAAAAATTGTCATCATTTGCGAAACAAAAATAAATCCATTACTAGTGACAACACGAATTGTACAATATTGAATGCACGTTTTTTGTTTAAAACAAAGCCATTTTTTCAGTTACCAAAATATACATAGAATACTGAAACCAACAGCTTGTTATTGATAATCAAAATCAAGTTCTATCAAGAGGTATTCCCTCTCATTGTGCACAAAAATAACAAGACGAACAACACAGTAAGTGGATAGACAAACAGACAGGTGTTCCGCCCACCATTTATTTATATATTTTCAAATAGTCGCTCTTGTTAATGTAAGTTTCCTTATTGAGTTGTTATGTGATCTAAATAAGTTTTCTAATCCCATGAGAGAGGCAATCATCACGTGTGGTCGTCATCGACTAACTTCCTTACCTAGATGGCGCTGTGGTCCTGGCTGAACCTATATTGATTAAAAAGCTCTGACGCTCTAACGCCAACATAATAATTAACTTTTTTATGATAAGTTCTGCTATACACAAATAAAATATTGTAGTACGAGAAATGATTACCTTTCATGCTGCAAATTACGATTCTACGATTGGCAGACCACTAAAATCAACTTGGTGGTTTCCAAAGGGTCCATTTTTATGATATTTTAAGAAATATTCGCTGAAAAATAAGTCATGTATCGACCAATACAATACAAGGACGGGCAAAAGAAACCATGGTAGACATCCACAGGTTTACGAGTTGTGTGTTTTGAAATTTCGGAGGCAACGTAAATTCAATTATTATTATTATTTTTTTTTTTTTTTTTCTATTTAATGTTTCATAGTTTCAAGTATATAGCATACTTTATTTTCTTTTTTACAGATAGAAAGGTTAGACGTGTTTCGGTGTGCTCGGAGATGTAAAGAATTTGAATCAAATTTTGTGCTAAAAATGGAATCAAGTGCTCTACCATATAGCACTTGAAATGTTGACAGTGACATACGGTAAGTCTACTATATGTAAATAGAAAAATGTCTACAAGTAGTATAAACAAGCTCTTCCAGGATGACCGAAAAGATGTCAATGACGAACCTCGCCCCAGCACGTAAACGAAAGATGATAACGTCGGAGCTGTAAAGAAAATTGTTTTGAAAAATCATCGAATTATCATAAAAGTTGCTGAGGATGTTGGCATATCGGTCGGCGCCTGTCATCCAATTTTTTCGGATGTTTTGGGCATGAGACCTGTAGCAGCGAAGTTTGTTTTGAAACTTCTTAATTTTAATCAGAATAACCGTCGCATGAGCATTGCTCAGGAGCTCTTGAATGACGTCAATGATGATTCTGACTTGCTAAAAAGGGTCATAACTGGTGACGAATCAACGGAACCCGTTGCCAAAACTAGAGAGACCTATGAAAGGACGGAGATTTGCAATGACTGAGGAAATAAAAGCGGCATCACTGGAAGAGCTCTATTATAACTGAGGAGGATCATTTTAAAGGGGACAACATTAATATTGATGAATAAATAAAAAATTTTTTTACAAAAACTTAAAGTCACCTTACTTTTTGAACACACACAGCTGAAAAAAAAAAATTTGACTGTGTTAAGCAACGCTTTAGCGAAAACGTCAGTGTCCTGACGTAATGCGAGTAATTATACCCAATAATTGCAAAACAGAAAACAACAATTCTATTTTTACCAGCCTTCGTGAATCAACTAAGAACGAGCAAGTAACTCGTGCAACGTTAGACGTTGGCAAAAGTAGGAAAATTAGAAAAGTGGTCAAGTTTTTTTTTTTTTTTTCTTCGAATGTGCCCAGTCTTTGGAAAAACTTTCTTATTTCTATAGGATTACATTTGTTTTTCTGTGGACATAACAGAGTCAAAGTGTCGTTTAGGTCCACAGAAAATAATGCAAACGCACTGAAGTGGCAAAAATGTTTCATCGACCATTTCATTAAGCCTCTCCTACATAGCAAGCTTATTATGATACTTATAAGTAACTTAGTTCAAATCATCAGTGTGACTAGTTAAGAGATATGTAAAAGTTCTAATAAATGTACAAATAAATGGACAGTGTCGAAGTCCTTTTGGCGCCAAGCCCTAGATTCTCCATTTTCTACATTTTTTTGCTATTTTTGTACACAGGGAGAGGACCTACGGAAATTTTCACTTGTGGAATTTGTAAATGCCCGTCGAAGGGATAATGACATCAGGAAAAAAAAATCTATTTTGAATGTATTGATTGAGAATTGAACGCAAAGCTATGCCTCTTTAGTCGATGTATTTAATCACTGCGGCACGACGTCCACCAAAACCTTTCAAATCTGAATTGTTTAACTATAGCCTGACAGATGACGCGTATACGTACATCACAATATTTTTTCCATGATAAATCATCATTGATTATTCAGTTCTGCAGGAGTTTGGTATATAGTTTTTCCTTCAATATGAAAGGCGCTTTAGTGTTAAGGAAGACTTAGAGAATAGTGGATGCCGATGTCATTAGAAAAGACTCCTTTTACTATCTTATTGGTGTAAATTTAGAAAAGAGAGACTACAGCATCCTTCGCTCCGTCTTCTGGCATTTCTTGGAAATCAGGTGTATAATACTGAAGTTGTAATTAACCACGCTTAAGATTATTAACTTGCTCAAGGTTAAAATCTTTCCACAAGTGTTTCCCAGTCTTAAAGTTGTATCTGTAGAATATCAGTATGTAAAATGCGGTATGAAATGCAGAAACATGATGACCACGCATCTAATATTACATAACCGCTGTTCTAATAATTAGTTTCTTAATTCATTAAGATGTAGATCTCCATTTCCCAAACAAAACAATGGCCCATTTCATCATCGATATCAACAATTCCGACTGTATTCCGCCTTGTTGATAATTTCTTAACAGAAAAAAGTACAAATTTCAATTCAATCAAACAATAGGCATTAAAAAACGCAATTCCTACTAAACTTTTCTATGAAACGGTGGCAAAAATTCTCAATCAACTCCTGCCACTTGGATTATAACCAAAGCAAGAACTATGTATCATCCAAATGGAACGTCAATAAGTGCAATTTTGCTTGCTCCCGGCTTGCAACCCTTCCACGAATCAATGGCAACCACCAATACCAATCGATATTAAATTAAAGTCCTCACCAACGACAATAAATAATGCAATATTAATTGAAACGTATAATTACAAAATAGCTGGATAAAATGAATAAAAGAATAAAATAAATAAAATGAATGAAACGGATAAAATATGATTAATGCCAAGAAGCAAGAACAATATGAATGTGCAAATGAAAAGCGTTGATTGAAAATTGCTCATAAATTTTCGAACGGTAATTATGATGGTTAAGTTCGAGTACGAATAGCTCTCCATTCAATTGCTAAATAGCGGTAGTATAGCACGGAGAGTGGGCAGAATTCAGACGGCAGTTATAAATTATTTTGCCTTTTTAACTTTTGACATGGTCCATTGAGAGGTGTAACCTTTTTTATTCATTAATTTATATTTAATACATACTCGTTTACATATTATGCATACTATATACCTGTTATTTTATTCGACTGAACTTTTAAAATATGCAAAATGTTTAATGGTAAAATGTTAGGGCTCTCCACTTTAAGGTGAGAATATTACGCAGCTACTTTCAAATTGCCTAAGGATATTGCTTTCGTGTAACAAGATGATGCAGTTTGTGAAGTTTATTTTGTTAAACTTTTTAACATTCATCAGGAACCGTGTTCTGGTCTATTTAAAAATTGAAACTATTCTTCTGGTTTCTGGTCAAGTGGATGGCACTAACTTTTCACTGCGTTTATTTAATAGAACACAACATGGCACGTCGCGTCTCATAGCAAACATAAATGTATTGATACATTGATACTACGTTTCATTACTCTTCTTACTTATAATTTACAAGCAAAAACGAATGCACGGAGGAGATGACTCTGCTGTTTGGATCTAAAAAAAAAAAGTGCCAAAAAGATCATCCTCAAGTGTTTGCTCTACAGGGTGACTGACTCGAACTGCAACTTTTTAAAATACTATAATTTTTTTATTTGTTAATAAATTTTATTGTTCCAAAGCAAAAAATCTTGGAAAATACATCAATTTTCAAATTGTATCAATATGTCCACCTCCGGCACGAATAATGGCCTTGATACGGCCGAAGAAAGCATCGCACGCTGCACGCAAGTGACTCTGCGTTATTTTGGCCCATTCCCGGCGAAGTGCTTGTTTGAGGTGGTCCAAGCTTTGGTATTTTGGTCTCCGACCGAAATGGTTGTTTGCACAAGGCGTCAATACTGCCTCTAAGACAGTTTCACGGTATACGTTCGCATTAATTTTGACGCCACGGTCCAAAAATACGAGCGAAGAGCGACCATTGGCGGTTATGGTGGCCCAAACCATCACCGTCGGTGCTGCCTGCTTTCTGATGGCCATCCGAAGGTGTACATTTTCATTTTATTTGTTGAAATATTGCTCGATAACAAATGGCGACTCATCGGAAAAAACCAAATTCGGCAACTCACCACTTTCGTGCAAGCGTAACAACTCGTTCGCTTTTTCGACTCTAACTTTTTTCTGTTGCCGTGTAAGATCGTGTGCTTTTTGGAACGTCAATGGCTTGAGCCCAAGCTCATTTTTCAGTATGTATTGCATCCGTTCCAACGATATGTTAAGCACACGAGCCATTTTTCTTCCACTTCCACACGGATTTCGCTCAATTAGAGCCTTCACTTTCCGCACCATTTCTGCCGATGTTGCTGTTTTTATATGACCACCCCCATGGCGTTTTGCAACGCTGCGAGTATCACGGTAACGAGCTATGTTTCGAGACACAAATGATTTATTAACGTTGAGGTGCTGGAGGGCTCTAACGATAGTTACTTGTGGTTTTCCAGCCAAATATAAAGCAGTCACACTATCACATTTGAATTCCAAATCCAAATCGTTCAATAGGCTTGTAAATAATAACTTTATCTGTCATGTGTCAAGATTTGAGCTCACTTTAATGAACGGTTTTTAAATTATAGCAGTCTGAAGTTAGTTGTAGTTCGAGTCAGTCAGGGTGTATAATTTTTTTTGTTGACGATGATTCGGGCTAGCAATTTACGCTAGTTTATATTTTAATGTTAGCACTAATGTATTTCTGTCAAAGACAAACAGCTAACATTTGACATGTGTGAATACTAAGCGTTGATGTTTGTAATTATAAAGATATGCTGGAGAAAAGTGCATTTCAATTGACCCTGTTAATCGCGGGCCAGTTTTTAGAAACAAAGATATGTGATAAACTGCTCGCAGTGTAGCGAGAGAACATACCAACAAGTTGTCCACAGAGATTTCTCGCTCAAAAATAAACCAAACAGAAAACCAGAGGAGTTTATAGATAATGAAGAACTTACAGTAGCTGTTGAAGGAATTCCATATACGACCGCTATTTCTGTTGTTCAACTTCTCAACTGCAACTAAAATTCGTCAACTTTTAGCTGTCGGAACCTCTTAACATCAACAACACATTGATCAACAGGCATTTTGGTGGATCCTTTTTTGCATCGATTCATGACGAAATGTAGATTTTGTACCATAACAGAAAGAGATCAATGGAAATGGTAGAGGGAGTTAATTTCCCTCAGTTAGAACTAAACCCCAAAAAAGTGATGGAGTCGTGCGTTATTCGTTTCTCAAACGCGGAAAAACCACCACACCGGAGTTATACTATAGAGAAATCGAAAAAAATTATAACAAATTGTGTCAAAAACTGTCTTAACTGTGAAATTAACATTTTTTTGCACAAGACCACATGTAGGACATCTAAAGCTTTTAAAGCTACAAGAGTTCAGATATGAAGTTTTGTGAAAATGACCCTGTCGGTAAACGATGACAAAGCAAAATACATGCTGATTTTAAGAAAGAAAACTCAACATCGACGATGTAGAATTACATAAATTACGAATAAATTTAAACTTAAAAAAAATAATAATAAAACGTTAAAATCTCATTCGTGCTTTATAGCGTTTTGCGACTGGACTCTATCAATGTGAATGTGAATACACTTGATTAATTTTTGTGTAACAAGAAACGTTTTTCGAACGATGTTCAGTCTGTTAAGCGCTATTAGCAAAGAAAACCACGGACTATTTGGCAATATCGAACTAGAAAGAGGAGTACGAATACAACGATTTTAAATCTTGAAGCATGTGGCCTTATGTCGCAATTTATCAATCAATATCCGCATCTGTTTGTCTACTAGATCGAATTGACTCATGAATTCTGGTCAGAAGACCATATCGCTTTAGCGATGATTTGATGATTAATCTCATCAAAAAGACTTCGGTTAAAAAACTGGTGCAGGGCTTAAAACCACAATATCGTCATTTGTGCAATTCTTTCGCTTAGTTGACGATCAAGCAGTTTCAGCTTCCCCTGCTGTTTTATTAAGACATTGTGTTGAACAATATGATCCTGTAAAAACTGTTAAAACATTTAAATGGTAGCACTGCCATCTACACTTATCAATCTTAGTCTTCTGCTTCGACTCCATTACCATATTGTATTTTAAACTGTCAAGTTTATCTACTATTACATATAAATAACAAAAGGTTATGGGCCCAGGCAGACAAAGAATCTAATAGTAAAATTTATACAATTTTCCTGTTGCCGTATTATCAAAAATTAGATAAAATTAAATAAAGATAAAGATGTCATCTACAATCAATTTTCCACAGCTATCCGCGGATAATATTAATAATTGGAAATTTAGGGTAAAATGTTTCTTGGATGAGAAGCAAGTGAGTATTCCTCTTACAATGGATTCATCATCAATTACCGATGAAGCTAAAAAGTCAGCCCACGAAATAAAAGATACAAAAGCTAACTTAATCATAGTTCATTGTATCACTAACACACATTTGGATTTAGTCAAATATGAAAAATTGGCAAAACAAATGATGCAATCACTCCAAGAAGTTTTTAAGTGAAAGTGCGTTGTCAAAAAAATACCTAAAAAAGAAACTATTATCATTAAAATGTGGTCTACATGAGACACTCGAAAATCGTTTTATGAAATTTGATTCCACTATAAGAGATCTAGAAAGTCTCGAACCACGTTGAAGGAATCCGATGAGGTATATCATTTATTAAGTATGAATGAAAAACACAGAAGGTATCTAATACATGGGCTGAAAAGTCGTTTCTAAGAGAGGGCACCACTAGAATTAAATCAGCTGTCGGACGATTAGCTCTCGAGTGAGTGAGTGAAGCAACTTTTGTTATTGTGAAAAAAATGGATTCAAAGCAATTTCGTGCGTTGATTTATTATTGCTTTTTGGTGGGAAAAAATACAACCGATGCAAAGAAATGGCTTGATAAGTGTTACTCGGACTCTGCACCAGCCGAACGAACCATTCGCAAGTGGATTGAAAAATTTAAAAGTGGTCATACAAGCACCGAAGATGATGCACACAGATGATGCACGTCCAAAAGAGGCTGCTTCATATGAAAGCATCAAAAAAGTCCACAAAATGATTACGAATGACCGCAAAGTGAAGTTGATCGAGATAGCTGAAGCTATGAAGATATCAAAAGAGCGTGTTGGATATATCATACTCGAATATTTGGACATGCGAAAGCTCTGTTCAAAGTGGGTGCCGCGTTTGCTCACGGTCGATCAAAAACAACAACGTTTCATAAGAGTGTTTAAAGCTGTTCAACTGCATTAAAGTCGAATTTTTTCATCGGTATGTGACAATGGATGAAACTTGGCTCCATCACTTCACACCACAGTCAAGTCGGCAGTCAGTTAAGTGGCGAGCAGGCGACGAACCACCTCCAAAACAACCAAAAACTCAACAGTCGGCTGGCAAGGTTATGGCATCCGTATTTTGGGATACACATGGAATAATTTTCATCGACTATTTCCAAAATGGGCAGACTATCAACAGCGACTATTACATTGCGTTGTTGGAGCGTTTGAAGGACGAAATCGCAGGAAAACGGCCGCATTTGAAGAAAAAGAAAGTGCTGTTTCATCAAGACAATGCACCGTGTCACAAGTCGATGAAAACGATGGCAAAATTGAATGAATTCGGCTACGAATTGCTTCCCCACCCACCGTATTCTCCAGATGTGGCCCCCAGCGACTATTTCCTGTTTGCAGACCTCAAAAGAATGCTCGCCGGAAAGAGATTTAAGACCGATGAAGAAGTAATCGCCGAAACAGAGGCCTATTTTGAGGCTAAACCGAAATCGTACTACAAAACTGGTATCGAAAGATTGAAAAATCGTTTCAATCAGTGTATCGCCCTCGAAGGCAACTATATTGATAAATAAAGTTGAATTTTGCAAAAATTTTGTGTTTTACTATAAGACGGACTTTTCAGCCCATTTGTTATATTTGTTTGATGAATACCCGTATTAGAAAATAGGTGACGCTACTGAGCCAAAATGGGTGTACCATCATTTAGTATAACCTCTTTTGGCCCGCCGGTCATAATTTGGTGTCCGCGCAATGGGTGCCGCGTTAACTCACACCAGAGAACAAACGCAATCGTGAGACGATTTCGAAGACGTGCTTGACTCTGTTTAATCGAAATCCGAAGGAGTTTCTGCGTCGTGGATTCATAAGTAGACACCAGAGACCAAAGAACAATTGAAGCAATGAGTTTTACCCGGTGAACGCGCTCCAAAGAAGTCGAAGACTGTGCCTTCAACCGGAAAAGTGTTTACTATTTGGAGAAGGGAAAAACAAACACATGAGCATACTACGTCGATTTATTGGGCCGATTCAACGCCTATTTGAAGAAAAAAACGACCACATTTGGGGAAGAAAAATTGTTCTTCCACTATGTTACCGAACCGGCTCACACCTCCCCAGTCGCCACAACAAAATTGGTCGAATTACATTACGAATTGCTTTCCCATCCTCCGTATTCACCGGATATGGCTCCATGCGACTTCTATTTGTTACCAAACCTTAAAAGATCGCTCGCCAGAAAAAAGTTCATGTCGAACGAGAGCTCATCGCCGCCGCGAAGGATTATTTTGCAGGCCAACGAAATTCGTACTATACGGAAGGGTTAAAAGGTTGTAGTACCGCTGGGAAAAGTATATCGAATTGTCAAAAAGTCCAACCTAAAAAGTTGGACTGTATTCATAAAACAGTCCTCGTATTATGACAAAAGCCGTAAGAATCAACCATAAGTCAACGATGGGAATTATAAGCTAATATCATACCTTAACGAAATGCTTCCTTACTCGTAGGTTTTGGATATTCCTATCAATACCCATATTGCGTTTGTCTGCATAGTTATCTGTAAAATAAATCAAAAAATTACGAACTTCTCATTCTTGGTGTGTGGTTTTTTTCTTTTGTGGTTTAAAAATGGAAAACTTTTAGAAATGCACCTATTTCTTCTTACGCTTTCGATAAGAAGATGAAGAAATTCATATTCCGATATTTTTCCAGCAATGTTCTTACAAAAGTATCTCATCTGTCAAATTTGCATATGCAATGAGCGACTCAGTTCGCCCTCACTTATGTTTGCAAAAGTGAACAAAAATTAAACGAATTGACTATGGGCTTATTATGTGTGGTCTCATAAGTTCCTGTGTAATCGCACGTTTTCATATGCGTGCATATAGGGGCGAAAGTTGATTATAATTTGTAACATTTGGAAATAACATATTTATGTGATAAAATCCATTTTAATATATTTTTGTTTGTTTAATAAAAAAAAGTATTTAAATTGAGGAAGAGTGCTAAAACATGTAATTGGTAGCACTGCCATCTATGTATACTTATCTAGCTACGTCATTTTGAATCAAACCTTTTGCTTCGACTGCATTACCATTTTGTATTTTCAACGGTCAATTTTATCCACCAGGTGTACCGGTATAAAGTGAGCGTTTTTTTATTCAAAGTATTGGCCATTGCTAGCTACACGTTTTTCCCATCTTTTAGGCCATTTATGGATTCCACGCCAATAAAACTGTTCGTCTTTTGAAGCAAATCAAAAAGTCACCCAATTTTCGACTTCCTCGTAGGATTCGAAGTGCTGCTCAACTAATGCGTGTCCCATCGATGAAAACAAATGGTAGTTTGAAGGCGCCAAGTCTGGTGAATACGACGGGTGGGGTAGCAGCTCCCAGACAAGTGCTTTGGTTGTATCCTGACCCAGTTTTGCTTTCTGTGCAGCTGCATTGTCATGGAGCAAAATTATTTTGCCGTGTCTTCTGGCCCATTCTCGTCGTTTTTCTATCAATGCATGGTTCAAATTGATCATTTGTTGTCGGTAGCAATCTGTATTAACGGTGTCAGCAGGTTTTAGGAACTCGTGATACACCACACATTTCTGGTACCACCAGACACACAGCATTGTCTTCTTGCCGAATCGATCTGGTTTTGCAGTCAAAGTTGATGACTGTCCCGGATTAACCTATGATTTTTTCCGTTTAGAATTCTTAAAATAAATCCATTTTTCATCGCCAGTAACAATTTTTTATCGTGTCTTTGAAGGAAAATTTCACAAGTCATTTTTCGGTTTTCCATCTGTTTTTCATTCAATTTATGTGGCACCCATTTTCCAGACTTTTGGATCTTTACCATAGCTTTTAAACGGTCAGAAATTGTTTGTTGTGCAAGATTTAACATTTCTGCCATTTGTTTCTGACTAAAAGTGTCATCTTCATCCAATATTGTCTGCAATTCGGCGTCTTCAAACTTTTTTGGTGGTCTTCCACATTCTTCATTTCTCACATCAAAATCGTTATCTCTGAACCGTTGAAACCATCTTTTGCATGTTGCTTCTGATAGAGCATGATTACCATATGCCTCGACAAGCATTCGATGCGACTCTGCACCACTTTTCTTCAAATGAAAACAAAAAATTAATGCTTTCCGCAAGTCATCATTTTCTGGTAAAAAATTCGACATTTTTAACACAATGAAAAAAATATGATGTTGCTTGCTCAAAGACTTGATGTATACTAAATATATTTGGCAGGTGTCATAGCAACAAAAATAATAATAATAATAATAAGGCCCACAATAAATGTTCCCTATCGAGATATTTGTATCTTGACGCTCACTTCATACCGATACACCAGGTTTCTAGTACGTAAAAATAAGTAAGCTAAAGTATCATGGTCAAACTGTCGTTGTTTCGCTTGATTTTTCATTTTTATTTTTCAAATAATCTTGCAATTTGTGCATACACATTATCTTATTCTTCGGTCGATAATTTACGTGCCTACATGGGAAGTCAAAACATGATTTACATTTTCTAGTCGATTGTGAGGTCTAATTCGTAACGCGTTTTACAATTTTTCATATCATGTGATTTAAAATTTACGAGAAACGCTAAGTGCGTCAGACGCACGTTAGCACTGATACAAAAATCACCAGTAGGTTTGAATAACGACTGAACTCGGCCTTAAATAATATAAGTTCTAGAAAACTATTGGTTTCTTCGTACTAATACACCAGGTGGAGTGAAAAGTAACCTCCTTTCCCGCCAGAATGAGCTGCTACTGAAAAAAAGGCAATGGTGCCTGGCAGTCCGTTTATATTTAGGCAGACATGCCAAATTTCAATGCGATACTGTCTTTAGTTTTGTTTTGACAGCTGATTGTTTTTGACGTGTTTGTCATCATATTGAGTATGGACAAAAACGATTTTCGTTCTCTCATAAAACATTATTTTTTGAGAGGCAAAACGGCGAAGGAAACAAAAGAAAAGTTGGATAAATATTATGGGGCTAAAGCTCCGTCAGATGACACCATCAAATATTGGTTTCGAGAGTTTCATTGTGGCTGCAACTCCACTACCGATCAAGGCCGCAGCGGCAGGCCCTCCGATGCGGTTACAGATGACAATGTCAAAAAAATACATGAAATGGTGTTGGCTGACCGGAAAGTGAAGGTGCGCGAGCTACCAGATACCACAGATTCATACTGAGCGCACACGCCATATTTTGGGCAATATTCTGCATATGAAAAAGTTATCCTGCCGCTGGGTGCCGCGCATACTCACTCCTGACCAAAAACACGAACGCGAGAGCACTTCAAAAGAGTGTTTGGACTTGCTGATACGGAATCGGGCGAACTTTTGACGTCGATTGGTAACTGTTGAACACCAGAGAACAGAATGAGAGGACCGGCACGAGGGAATCTCGATGGGTCGGAAAGGTTATGGCGTCGGTTTTCTGGGATTGTCATGGCATACTCTTCCTGGACTTCCTCGAAAAAGGAAAAAACCATCAACAGCGAGTATAACTGTGCATTATTGGAGCGATTGAAGGCCGAAATCGCTGCAAAACGGCCTCACATGAAGCGAAAAAAATTTTGTTTTTGCAAGACAATGCACCGGCACACAATAGCATCGCAACCACGGCTAAAATCAATGACTTACAGTTCCAATTGCTGTCGCATCCATCGCCCCATCAAAAGATGGCTCATCAATAAAAAATTTAGCTCACGCGCGGAAATCATCGACGCCACGGAGGAGTATTTTGCAGACTTTCCGGAAAATTACTTTTCGGACGGGATCAGAAGTTGGAAAATCGCTGGAATAAGTGTATCAAACTAAATGAAGATTATCTTGAATAAAATAAAAAAAACATTTAAAAAAAATGTTTTTTTTTTTTTTTCTTTCCCAGCGATTAATAACAAGAAAGCCAATAGAAACATTTTTAATTTTAGAAAAAGTACTCGACAAACAATTTACGATTTGTACTTAAATCCAATAGGTCCTGCGAAGAGACAATTCGTTTTCCTTTAATTCATTTCGCGACACAGTTATTCACTTTGAATTTCAATTTTTTTCGGGGCATTTAAACAATCAATGCAATTAAAATTCCAAACATCAAAGTCAATTAACTACTTTCAATGTAATTTGTAATCGATTATTAGATAAAGAAATGTATTCACGATCACAAGTCTGTCAATACGACTGGCTAACGATTCATTGAAAATAACATTTCTAAAGCCTAGAGGTCATTTGGAATAGATTCGATTACGAAAGCTAATGAGGCTAATTACTCTCTATGTATATCGACTTCGTCCACGTCACCTTAGGCGACTTTAAACAATCACAGTATCTTATCTAAACAAATAACAACTTTATTTTGCATTCGAATATAAAATATATATTTCTCATTCTCTTTCTTTTAATAAAGAACGTTTTACTTCTCGTTTTAATATACAATTAACAATTGTTTTTACTTGCAGTTGCATAAAATCACCTTATTATGCTTTTTTCTTTCCAACTTATATAGCACAAAAAATTTTTTAACAAACTAAATTGCTATTCAATGATTAAAAACATTTAAATCTTTTCTAGCTCGTCTTACATAATTCTATTTTACTCTAACAAATACTACACAACATTCACATATCTGTTGAAAGGAATATAAGTTACAAGTTTCTTAGTCGGAGACTTCTTCCTGTGTGCCCGCTACGAAAAAAAAAACTCTCATCTTACGACTAAACAGAAACAAAAATAGAAACAAAAAACAGAAAAAAAAACTCGTACTAAACTATAGACACATACAAAATATAATTTACACCGGCATCCCACAGCTACTATCCAGTATTCGTATATAGAAATTCACAGACCTACCGTCTGTTACCTAACAGTGTCCTCTAGCACATAAGTTGCTGTAGTAACAAAACGCTGTTGTTCCGATTCCAATAGAATTGTGGTAGGTTCGTGTTCAATGAAAACAGGCTTTATATCACTGCCAGCGCTAAGTTGACGGACGGTTGTGTTAATACTACCTTCCTCGGAAATATCATCGAATGCTGGTGGAGGTGTTGAAGATCCCGACGGTATCGGACGATAACGATCTTTTGGAATTAATGAATTAGGGCCACTGGCAGCGGGTGGTGCTCGAATTGGAGTGGAACGCAATGAAATATTATTGCTCGTACTGCTGGCTTTCCGTTTTGACGGGGAATGCTTCAGTGGAAATGTGGGAGTCTTCTTAAACACAGTTTTACTCATGAAATTCTGAAAGCGTTGCGCATAGAATGACGGTCGACAGACGGATACTGTGTCCCCATCGTAAATGATACTTTTGAATGTGTGTTCGAGTTTCTTTTTAAGGCGATACGATTGTAAAATATCAATAATGCCAATATAGAGCAAAAGCCGTTCATCGTTCTCACTACGTGCTGGAATTCCACCCGGTGGTACGTCTTCCTCTTCATCTATCGTTTCGTCGAGTTCTGCTTGAATACTCTCCATTGCTGTGGAATGAGCGACCAGTCGTTGACGATTCATCGATCTACTGCGATTTAAAGCCGTACCGCCAGCGGTACGGTCACGTTCGATTTGAGCAATACCCTGATCAGCTTCTGGCGCGTCTTCCATGCACACCTCTTCGGAGCGTTGAAGTTTTGCCCGTGCATTCTTTATTCGTTCCTCTTTGCGCTCCTTCATGGCCAAATCTAAATTATGAATTCCCACCAACAGAGAATAGTCCATAATTTGAAATGATTCGAGCACCATACAATCCCTTTGTATTGTCTTTGTCAGTGCGTTATACTTGTCTGTTTCGAGGAATATCCCATTCGGATGATGCTCCATAAAGTCCAAATCTTTAAAAGTCGGTGAAGGCTTACCTCGCTCAGCTTTTGATGCCTTTCGGCCAAAGGTCGAACCTTTTAAATCGTATTTTAAATGCATTTTCACATCAGACGGCAGCAGATTATTCATTGCCACCAGGCGTACATTTTTACTGTTACACTGGAAGCAATACAAACCGAAAAATTTCGGTAATAACGTACGAGGATTCTGACTTAAATTCATATAATATCCGGGAAGTAACTTTTGCAGAAATTCTCCCTCCTTGTGTTGTACGGTTTTTATGATGAACTCATCATCATCAGTAAGATAGAAGATGGATCCAGACGCACCGGGATTTGATAGCTCGCGCAGTGGTGCCGCACACATTGACATCAAAAAATCATCGGGTGCTATTCCAAACAAATCTCTAAAGTAACGGAATGCAATTGGGGCATAAACCTTAAATCTAAATTCGCTATAATGATGTGCAGGTGTAATACTTGATCCGTCCGGTGGAAAATTTATACTTTCGATTTCCCAAAAGTCATTCATGAGCAAATCACGTTTTGGTTTCGATGCCAGACTACCGACTGTATGCTGAATACCCAGCTGAATGGATCCCATAATCTGTGAACTGTGGATTTTTTTATAAGTGATCTCTCCACCTTCGCCCACTCGACGATGGCCAATCTTACGTTCATATTTCCCACTAGTACTCGGACGGTAGTTAAGCGATGTGGCCGTGTCCATTGTTGATGTTCCAACATCAATAACTTGTATTGACGATATCTTTGTAAGATCATTCGCTTGTCGAGACGTACTTGCTTTCTCACTTTCATCGGCTGTCGATTCTGTGGGTGTTTTAGGTCGTAATGTCAGCGAATCTAATTCAATTGAGTTGATTGCATCGGAAGACGACATTTTGTGTTGTGAATGTGAAGAAGTTCGTGGGGTTGGCGTTTTTTTAGATGGCAGCACTGCTGTTGGATTGGAAGGTGGTTCGTTTTCTTTTGTCACACGCGTTCTATAAGAGAAGAAACGATGAAAAATATTCATTTTAGGAAATTTGGTAAACTCCCTTTTGTTTAGATTTTAATGAAAAGAGTAAGCTTAAATTGTTTGTGATCGAAAAAGGAGCAAAACGAACTAATATTGCTATCCGATGGCTGGTTAAACACATACGCGCAAGATGAATTAGTAAAAACATAATAGCGGACTGTGGAAATAATATTGCTTAAGGCGTTGAATTGTTACTGTTATCAGATTGATTACCTGAGATAAGGAGCTTCAAATAGTCTGTGCCATATTCCAACAAGTTGTACTATAACCATACTCGGCTAAAGAATGCATAAACAAAGAGTGACGTTGACTCAATTCACTCATGAAAGCGCTGATAGATACATTAAGAATATCAAAATGTAAACAACAGTAAATTTATTCACAACAAATAATACATTCGTTTAGAAAGATTTTAAGCAACTGGATTCCTATTTGACTGTGAAATTTGTATTTGAAATGGACTCGATATGCAATCATGAGTGCCAACATCGTGCTTATTACAATATGCCGCGAAAAAATAGTGAAAGTTTTCAGAAATCTATGCAACTATGTTATTAGCATAAGACGGCGATATTGGGATGAAGAACATAGCTAGCTTTCTATAGAAATTTCACGAGTTGAGAGACCGCAGTGTGGAAAAAAAAACTAAGTGCTGCCTTCAGGAAAGGATATGGATGAAAAAGACTTACAATTTTATCTGCCAGAGGATGATCTCTTATACTACAACATAACGTGGTAAACACGTTATATCTGGGTGGCGGTGGTGTAGTGGTATATGCATAAACTCCTCAAGCAGAGGGTCGAGGGTTCGAATCTCTGAATTCTCTGAAAGTCTTTTCATAGAATTTGTATGTAGGTATATGATAATCCCGTCGACGTCAGCTCTGACATGAAGGATTAACACTGATGCTGGAGTGGTTGCTGGCTGGGCTAGATATAACGAACTAACAACTAGCATGTACTAAGACCCACTGGTTGAGGATGCACTGGCTCCAGTTTGACAACCACCTCTGGGAAAAATATCGAAACCTAATACACATGAGTTTCAAACTTACAACACCTGATTGTTGTTGACGTGTTTGGCATCATGTTGAGTATGGACAAAAACGATTTTCGTTCTCCCATAAAATATTATATTTTGAGAGGCAAAACGGCGAAGGAAACAAAAGAAAAGTTGGATAAATATTATGGGGCTAATGCCCCATATGGTTATGGCGTCGGTTTTCTGGGATTGTCATGGCATACTCTTCGTGGACTACCTCGAAAAAGGAAAAACCATCAACAGCGAGTATTACTGTGCATTATTGGAGCGAGTGAAGGCCGAAATCGCTGCAAAACGGCTTCACATGAAGCGAAAAAAAATTTTGTTTTTGCAAGACAATGCATCGGCGCACAAGAGCATTCCAACTACGGCTAAAATCAATGACTTACGACTCCAATTGCTGTCGCATCCACTATATTCACCCGATTTGGCTCCCTCGGAGTCTCTTCCCAAACCTCAAAAGACGGCTCATCAATAAAAAATTCAGCTCACGCGAGGAAATCATCGACGCCACGAGGGAGTATTTTGCAGACCTTCCGGGAAATTACTTTTCAGAGGGGATCAAGAAGTTGGAAAATCGCTGGAATAAGTGTATCAAACTAAAAGGGGACTATATTGAATAAAATAAAAAAAAAACATTTTTCATTCCTAAGGAGGTTACTTTTCATCCCACCTAGTATCTCAAAAGACTTACAGATCGAACCAAATTGAGTCAATTTTTGCTAATTTGTTGATATCGCCCGCCACCCTTTCGACAGACAAAGGCAAACTCCTAAAAGTAGTGTCTTCTATCTATGAAAAGTTCTCCAACTCTCTCGCTGTTCGTAGTCAGCACCATCAATATAGAATTCTTGTGACACTTTCGACTAGATGGAGGGATGGCGAATGTTCTCTACGGAAGTTATCTGCATTACAATGTCAAAATACTACTCGAAGATAATGACAACATAGCAGCCCTAGGAAAGGTTAGATTTAAGTGGTAATTGTTGAGGTGCACTTAAGCCAGTTGTAAGCTCATTGTGATACCACTGTACCTGAAGTGGTAACTTCTGCAAAAATCGTTGTGAGAAATACTCAATAGCTTTCCATGTCTTCCAAAGAGGGTATACGTCGCAATGTTTGTGATTTTGGAGATATGCACATCTTCTCCTGAGTTTAACCGTTCGCGATCGAATATGGGCGAAATGAGTTGGACAGATAATTCCACCTATCATCGACCTTAGAGAACGCTTAAAAGAGTATCATTTGTTTGTTCAGCACAACAGTTCTCTGAGGCGTCTGAGTATCGCAAGATCCAACTGTTTATGATTTTGTGCTTTTCAGGCATCTCATTGAACTTAGGGGGCCAACGAATAGCTAAAACCTTATAGTATGTGAGTAAGATGAAGGATTTGTGTACGCAGAGGTCCTCAACTTCACGTTGCCTCCATTCGTTTCCTTCTGGAATTAGTTAATTGAAGCCAACGTTGAAGTCACCTTTAGATATGTAAGTAAACGTCGGGGGAGGCAAAGATGCAGCGTAATAGTTAAGGTTATAGCACTTTCAGGGTTTAAAATGCTGGCTCTGATTTTGTTTGTGCATATACTCATACATAATGAAGATGTAGTTGGGTGCATAGGAAACCCAAAGCCGGTCAACAATGAAGTAGACATACCAAGGCTAGACAGGGTTGACAGAGTAAATAAAAGGTTCAAAATAAGACTGTGCGTTCTGACGAAGAAGAATACGGTGGAATGTATGTTCGCTCACTTGCCAATACCAGTATAGCTGCTGCTTCGGCAGATGGTTTCTAGACCAAACCCCAACGCCTTGGAAAATAATGGAAATAACCTATAAATTTCCATTGATGCAAACAGACATTCAAGTCGCATGTGATAGCATTTATCGTCGTCAGTGCTACAAGATCAATTACAGAAACAACAAAAACAAATCAGTTTTCGAGAAACCAATATGATTTTGCCAATTCTACTCCAAAGAATTAATTTGGGGTTACTCTTAGTCGTATACCTATTTTATCATATCAAAAATTCTTATACGAAACAGCAAATAGGGCCGAATAACAAAGTTTTCATTTTAGAAACCCAATACGTAAATGACGTGACAAAACTGATTAAGTCATTGGTTAAGTTTTTCTTACGCAGATACAATAATCCAATGTATTGTGACATGTCAAAATGGATAATGTAGAGTCTACACAGCTCTGCAAATGACATTATCTTTAAAACTGAGAAAAACTGATAGAAAATCAAAGAGAAAGAGCGAAAGAATACCAACATTCGAGCCATTTTCTAAAACTTTTTGGGTCAAGATGTACATATATGTACTACGTCCGTCACAGTATCAAGAAACAGTTGCACCCAGTGTAAATACATGCATATGTACGTACGTCCCTGAACAATCTACGCAATTTAAAAGGCGTATCATGTACCACAATTAGTAGACTGCAAAAAGTGCACTTGAAACCGTCGACTTTGCCAATGTTCCAGTAGAGCTGTAAATTTGTGTGAATGGACTGCGCAATTGCGAATCATGGCTCATTGTTGTGCCAGACGTTTAATTGGCGAAAATTTTTATCCATTCCAACTTTGTTCAACAAAGACTCAAATGTGTAATCCAATTGTGTACGTGAGTTGAGTACGAATACATTTATGTTGTACTCCTCCCTCAATTGTCTGAACTTTACTGCGATAAAATACTAAGTTCAACTGCCTATAAGCAGTTCTGCTTCCGATATATGTATGACTAAGAGATGAATTTTTTTTACCCCGGTCAACAGTGAAATCATCGAATGATCTCGTTGTTCTGACTCTTGTTCTCATTTTTAGCGGATTTCCCCATTAATTCAGCAGCTTTTTGACCCGAAATCAGGTTAGAAACCTCCAAAAACCTCGTCAGCTTTTTTTTTGGGTTTCATGTTTGCACTATTTTTGTCGGTCTGACTCAAAGTACACACGTCATAGTCAAGTTAATCACAAAACCAGCCAAGCGGATAGATACCAGAATATTAGAATCATAAATCTACAAGGTGATCTCCGGTATAACCAGCTCTCATCGAAGTAGTTAAAAGTAACTCGAATGTGCCAAAGCGAATCATTCGATTTACTTCAATCTAAATCTGATAATCAAATAACAAACCAATAGCGCATTCCATCACCTATCGTGTGCATCAACAAGTGTTTGAATTCCATTGTTTACTTTCTGTAATTAGTCATCGCCGAGAAATTCACTATCACCAAAGTATCATCGCCTTTACCTTTTGAGTCACGCGTCATTAAAGATGCAAACAATTACCTACTGCAACCTCATAATCCCCACAATGTACGTCCACTGTGTATCGACGAATCATCACTATCGATGAACGAAAAGAAAAACAGAAAATCGTGCTTCAACACCACAAAAGCAATAAATCAAAATATTCGCCACGACATTGTTAAACAAATTAACGTGACATCATCTATGCAGAATTGTTGGAAGACTTTTGATGGATTTGACTATGGACGCTCTTTCTAAAGATAAACAGAGGTTTCTACATAAAACAACGCCTATGAAACGAGTGCGTAATCTTATCTCTAGCACTCCAGAGAATTGTTACTTTTTTATTATTTATATTTATCTCCGCAAACCGCTTATGTATTCGTAATCATGGTATAGCTTATGCAACACTCCTTTCCAAACGCAAAAAATAAACCGAATACCAATGTAATAATCGCCACGAGAAATTTTACAAAAATAGATAAAACGAACCAGAAAAATTAGCAACAATATGAACAGCGAAACAAATGTGTGTGCGGCTGAGTTTTGAACGCGACTGCTTACCGAGGACACTAGTCCGAGACCCCTCCAATAACACATTTGCAAAAGTGCCTGGAAACTGTTTGAATGTGAGATTCCCAATAGAACCAAGTACAAACCCCGAGGCTAGAGATTCATTTTCATTTATTACTTCGCTTAACCATACAAAAGGAAGTTCTTTTACACCACTCCTTGTCGTTACAAACAAATTTAAGTAGAAGCTCTCTTCACAAATCCGATTTGAAATTGGAATTAATTTACTCACGTTTTCCTCGTATCTAATTTCCTAATTTGCGTTGGCTAATTTTCGTTTTCTTTTTGCAATTGGATTTTCCTTTTCCATTTGTAGTCGATAGAATAACCACACGAAAGGGTGTTAATTTTTGCCTTTTTTACGTTTTTTTGTTTACTTTTGATGGTGTAGATGATTTTGAAAAAATCCTTTGCTGTGATGTGTGACTTAATTAGATTAACATTTAATTACGCGATTTTAATAATTTTTTTTTTAACCGAAAAGCAACTGAAATTCGTCTTAACTAGAAAACTCGGATTCGAATTTTTTTTTCTATTTCTCTTTTTATGAACTTGCGCCTTTCGTCGTAATGGCTGCAGCGATCGTGTGTGTGGAAATAAATTGTTGCTGTCAATTTTGGCCGGAGAAAGAGAAATGTCAGATATTGCTTGATTGTGGTTGGTTGGTTGAATGAGTTACTTTTAGTGATAGCACTGACATCTAGTAGTCGGCAGAGAATTGTGATCAGTTGGATTGGAATAAAATAAATAGCATTGCCAGGACAAATGCTTTTAGTTTATAATACAAGTAATTGAAAGATGAAAAGAAACCAAAAACAAACATGTCAACAGAATGAAAGAAAAATAATAGGTGTGAGTGAATCGTGAACTTAAAATGTAATTTACTCCACAGCTACTACCTAAAGCGATCTCAACAAATGATGGTGGTTTTTATGCAGCTGCATTTAAAACAATGATTCTCATTAGTTCGTAAGTCTCAATGTGCAAAGATCTGCAGTACAAGCCCTATGGAAGAGTTTTTTATTTGAATACGGGTGGCTATCGCTCCATTTTCGGCTCAATACACGAGTACTACAAACTGCCACTGGTTTATATTGAAATCGTTGTTCTAACTCCTCTAAAAATGACACAGAATGATTAATTGCATATATATCCTCCGGATTTTCTAACAGCACCAGTATTAATTTCAACAAAGCGATATTGTTTTTTCGTTTGTTATTTGCCAAGAACTTCTGGTTTTTGTTGCTGTTGCGAGCGTTAACTAACCGAAAAAAGCGGAAGATGTTGCCATATGTAAGTCTATCTGTCTTATATATGATAGATGTCAGAATACGTGGTATAAAAATTATTGCATATTAATTAGCAAACAGGAATTTTATGGTGGGTTATACGACTATTGTACAGAAGCGATTTCATTAAGGTATATAAAGTTGGATATCCCTTTCTATGAAGATGTCTGCAATTTATAATATTTTTAGAACAAGTATGCTAAATGTAATTGGCCTTAAATACATTTAAAATACAAGAGGAAGTAGATCCTTAAAACTAGACAAATATGTGTAATAATGTATTTTGAGAATGTAATTAAGCTCGAAATCGAATTCTAATTGTATTACTAACCTCTTGGCCTGAGGCTAATAAAAGTAGTTTTATTATAAGGTCATTTAACGATTTTCCATAAATCGCAGGTAATTTTTGAAAACTAAAATCCAACTAACGAGACCACTTTTATGACGTTATACAAGTAGTTATAATAAAATTTTTATGACACAGTCATCTAATGAAAGAAGGCGTTTTTGTTTTCATTCATATATAACAGAAAATTTGTAAATTTTTCTAATTTGTTGTAAAGTTGTAAATTTTTTGTGTGATTAGAGTGAAAAAATTATACGCACGTCCAAGATCTGGCAAAATTCGTGCGCGCGGAGTGCATAAATCTACATGAAACTTTTCAAACACTTTTCGACGTTAATCACTCAACAACAGATCAAAGCACAAAACAGGTAGGGTGCCAAGTACTTGTGCATTTCATTGTAAGCACTGCAAATTTCTGTTGAACAGGGTAGAGTTTTGCGCTTATTTAATCAAGAATAGCTTCCTAAAAATAAACGAATTTTTACAGTAAGTTATTTTTTATTTGTCCGAAGTTTTTACGTACAATTTGTTAAGATTTTTTCAAAATAATTGGTCTTTACTTATAAATTTGTGGTGGAAACGTTTTCATGCTTAGAGATTATGGTAACGAATGCACTAAAACAAAAAAAGACCAACAAAATGAGAGGAAAAAAGAAGAAAACATTAACAAATAGTGAGAATGGCTAAAACTTAAACATTTGTTAATTCTTAAAAATAAATTAAGAAGACACCAAATCTAACTGTGACCGGAAGAGAAACAAATTATTAATTGCTAAACCGCGTTCTCGATCGACGCCATTTGTAAAGAAAATCATGTGCAGAAGACCAACTTAAGGAATTTAACGAAACGGGCATAAAGAGCTTTATATTCTCTGGAGTGACGAAAGAAAAGTCAATTTGTTTGATTTGGATTGTAGGAGCACAGTGGAGGAAGTAAGAGATGAGGCAACAGTTAATGTGAAAGTTTTCATTAAATTAAACACACATTTATTGTAAAATATATGTACAATTTTATTGATTAATAAAGTTCGGTCTACGGCAAATATGAATGAAACACAGCATCGTTCATATGACCACCACGACTATCCGAGGGTCAAAATTATCGATGAATTTTTGAAGAATAAGTGGATCAATGGGCACAATTGATCCTAACCCCACAGGAAGAAGTCCAAAGTTGTCAAATCGCGTGACCTTGGAGGCCAATCAACTTCTCCGCTAACCGAAATAATAAGATATTCAAATATTGTGCGTAATAAATTGATTGATTATTGAAACCAAAAATCATCCAGACCTAATTCATTCCATTTGGAAAAAAAAAAAAAAAATGGCCAGTCAACATGTTGCGGTAACATTTTCCATTCACTGTAACTGTCTCTCAAGGCTCATCTTCTAAAAAGTACATGCCAATGATGCCGCCAACCCATAATCAATACCATGCAGTGACTTTTGTGACTCTCGTATGAGTTTTCTGGCGAACCAACATCCAGTTAACAAACCGGCGACGCCGTACATGGTCCAAAGGCTTCAATTGTTGAGTAATTTCGATTTTGGAGGCATGCAAATGAAGATCAACTTTATAAAAATCGCTGTAAAATGCCATACCCGAGGCCCAGTTGTTGACTTCGGCGACGGTGAGGTGGCTGGCTGGTTTTGAACATTTTCGCTCACAGTGATGTTTTTTTGACGTATACGTGCTGGCGGAGCATGCTGATATGGAGTTTGACCCGATACCGAACCAGTTTCTTCAAAACAATTTACCATTGCACGAACTCTGGACTCACTAGGGCGATTGAATAACAAAATTGCGTTGGTGCGTGGTAAACGACTCCATGACTGAAATTACCAAAGATTGTAAGACATCTGTCAAAAGATCAACCACATTTAATTCAGTAAATGACAGTAATTGACAGCTTAAACCAACACCATGTGTTGGCTCATCCTTTATAGTGATATGGAACTGTTTTTCCTGGTATGGTATGGGACCTTTATTTTGGACAAAGATTATGATTCAGGAAAAATGTGTAGAAATAGTACAAAAAGGTCAGAGTTTTCGACTGAGCTGGCCAATCTATATCCAATCGAGAACTTGTAGTCTGATGTCAAGAAAGAGTTGGCTCTTTAAAAACTATCTAATAAGGTTTCATTATGGTTTGGAATCAAGGAAGCCAGGAATTTGCCTCTAGTAGTCGCACACAAATGAATAGGTTTTGTAGTTTTGAACGTGATACCCCCACGTTCTAAACACCCTCAGAGGTATTTCATTATACGAGTACTATCATATTATTATTTTATAGTTACCCAAGCCCTGGTTGAGAAAGGAGAAGGGTAGTCTCAATGGATGACTACCAACATTTTGCAAGCGGACAGTTGGGAGAACTTCAGTGCACACCGATGATACAGACAAAGCTCAAACTGGTAAATTTTGCGTAGAAATATAGTAAAAGCTTATAAGGCGGCGCGCTGTAAAAAAAGACGAGAGCTCCTCGCATAATCTATGATTAAGACACGAGAAATATCGTCATCTCAGAAAGAAAAAGAATGAAACCGTTGATCAAGGTCATATAGAGTGATTTCTGAAGAAATGAAGTTCAAAAGTTCTACCAAAAAGTAAAAACAACACTAGAATGCAGAGTTAAAGATATGAACGTAATATATCATCATCATATATATAAACATATAATCATCAAACTGTCACTGTCAATTTATTTAGTAAACTCAATATTTTCATCATGGTAAAGTACACTAACGAGCAACGTCTGCAAATTATAAAAATTTTCTACAGATATTCGGAGTCGGTGACTGCAACTTTAAGAGCGTTAACTCCAATTTTAGGTCGTAATTCTAGCCCTAGTAGACAGGCAATAACAAGTTTAGTGCAAAAATTTGAGTCTACATATTCGTTGTGTGATGTTGCCGTGTCAGTGAGACAACGGGTTGGTCGAAGTGTCGAAAATATCGCTGCCGTTCAGACGTCCGTAGCAAACGATCCAAATTAGTCAATTCACGGCGTTCTAAAGAATTGGGCATCGCTCAGACAACATTATGGCGTATTTTGCGTAAGGGTCTTGGTTTGCACCCATACAAGATCTAGCTGACTCAAGAATTGAAGCCGATGGACGCCAAGATGATGAATTTCATCGCAAAATCATCTTCAGTGACGAAGCTCATTTTTGGCTCATTGGGTTCGTCAATAAGCAAAATATGCGTTATTGGTCGGGTGAAAACCCACATGTGCTTCATTAATCACCACTTCATCCACAAAAAATAACTGTTTGGTGCGGTTTGCATGCCGACGGGGTTATTGGACCATATTTTTTCGTCGACGATAACGATCGTCACGTTACTGTGAATGGTCAGCATTATCGCGCCATGATCACCGATTATTTTTGGACCGAATTAGAAGATATGGACTTGGACGACATGTGGTTTCAACAGGATGGTGCCAGAAGCCACACAGCACACGCTACAATCGATTTATTGAACAGTAAGTATGGTGAGTGTGTTATCTCAAGGCATGGACCAGTCGATTGGCCGCCTCGTTCGTGGGATTTAACGCCGCTTGACTATTTTCTGTGGAGCTACGATAAGTCATTGGTTTATGTCAACACGCCGACGACTTTGGAAGAGCTCAGAGCCAACTTTGAACGGGAAATAGAGGCCGTTTTGGCCGAAATATGTGGCCAAAAAAAGTTTTTGAAATATCTCAAATGGTTTGCCTTTTATTTAAAAAAAAAAAAATTGTAGTGACCGATACAGTCATGATTAGCGAAATTTTGTGGGCCTAGACTTGGACGATCTGTGGTTTCACCACGATGAACCCCATCAAACAATCGTGTTATCAGCCGCCTAGGCGATTTGATCTCGTTAGACTTTTATTTTTTGTTGAGTGCCCTTAAAGATCGATGGATCGACAATCTAGAAACGATTCAAACCCTTAAAGTGTCCGTACCATTCGTAGTATAGAGCCAGAAACAGTCAACAACGTCTTGGAAAATGGGGTTGACAGCGTTTTTACGAAGCCAGCTAAGGCAGCCACATGAATGAAATCGTATTCCATAACAAATGGGAATGTTAGCTGTTTCTAATTAAGCCAAATAATACCACAAATTCTATTTGTATGTGGACCACCTTGCACATATGGCAACCGGAATATAGGTATATCTCTGAACGTTTTGTTGGGGATCATCGACCTTGCATCTAAGTCAATATTATTCTCATTTTTTTTTGGAAGGTGGACTATAGTCCAGTGTTTCCTGCGTCAGTTAGTGTTAGTTGACTGACAACATGTTAATGACGTCAAGACACCGTCAAGTATTCGTAATAGCGCATATTATCCGTATATTTTAGAGACCTTTAAGCATCTACAACTGTATCGGCTGAATATACTGAATACGCTGAAAAAAAAAAACTGAAATTCATTGTAGAAATACGAAGACGATAGCGGTTAGAGGCTGTCGATGGTAATACAAAATAAATCGCCTTTAACGCGAAAGAAAGTTAGTCTTGAAGCTTAGATCGTAATCTAAAAACAATAGGTTTTTCTTCTTGAAGAGTTCTTCTATACAAAGTCAGGAATATTTCCCTTCCTAATTGTCATTTTAAATAAGTATCACTTGAAACATTTTAATTTTCTAATTCATTCGACACTTAAGGATCACATAAATCAAATAAACTTCAAATTGTGTGTCAAATAAATTTCAATTTACGTTAAACTCCTCAAAACCGCGTAATTCTTGGCATTGAAATACCTCCCCGATCGGCATTTTCAGTCTCCTCGTCCTGTTTCCATGACCATCAATACTTAAAACAACTTAATTACAATTAAGTGAAAATGTTCCATCTCTGAATTAAGCCACTACACTTCAACATTATTCGGTAAGTACGATAAAAGTAAAAACAAATGCGGGTACACTCTCAACTACGGTATATAAATACGTACGTGTCAATAAGAGTTTATCTCGAATTTTGAAATTCACATAGATCTTGAAATTGAATGTCAAATTCACCCGATTGGAAGCGGTCATACCACAAGAATGTCAAACCTGTGTACGTGCGAATTGATTCCAATAAAAAGCAAAAGACCCGATTGTCACAATGGTATTCGTTTCGTTTTAGACCTAAGAGATGGCTTGACGCAATAAAACAATCTGTCATGCGTTTATGCATGACGGTATGCATAATATTGTAAGTTATGACAGTAAAATGTCATCGATGTTACTCGCAGTAGCTACTTCGTGGTGCTGGTTAACGTGTAACCTAGGTGTGCCCTTGAACGTGTGTTGTATGCAAATTTGGTGACAAAATGCGCGCATACTATCCACCTACTCAAGATTGTGAAGGCATGTACTTATTCTGTTGTCATCATTTAGTGACTGCTATACTTAACATGACGAGTATAAGTTGGTCGAAAATGTTGTTTCTTGTTAGGTTTATATGTTTAATATGACACTGTCACATGTTGATTAGGTTAAGTCGTTGTTTTCCATTTTAAAGTTTGAAAAGATGATGGATTTTGTATGCTTTGACACGATGAAAAGATTAATCATGTTACAATGACTTTTTGAAATATGTCAAAGCACTTCAACATGAAGTATCCGTAGAAACTTGATGAATTTTGATCGTAGTAAGAAGGATATTATTGTCTTCCGTTGTAAATATGATTCAGTTATGGTGCAACACACTAATTAGTCGGTCTTAGGTTAAGATTCAGCACGAAAAAACGGGCAACAACATTTTTTTTTTTTTTCTGAAGTCATCAAATGTCTTCACACTTTAAGGTAATACCGATCCAATACAATACATCCTTCTTTGCTCTTATGTGACTTTCTGTGCAAATCTGAAACCAAGTTTTGGACGTATGTATTTACGAATATGTTCTGTGTTGTATGATACCGTGGTACTGCTGCTGACAAAATTGGTTTTCTATACTTAGGACAATATACCGAAGACAGCTTTTTCCTTTACGATTCTGCTGTCGACCGTCAGTCGAGACGGCCCTTTCTGGTAAGAAAAACGGTTTCACGACCTTATATCTAGCGGCGTAAACTATGCTAAGACCTCTCAGTATATTTGACTTCCTAGATAGCAACAGTTTGCACACTTCATATGTCGCTTTAGTTTCAGTCAAAATTAAGTTATGTAGATGACACAAATAAGGACCTTATTAAGGACCTTAACAGCATTTACAATCACTATTATGCAATTGGAGCCGGTGCGTTTTTGGCACATCCATTTCGAGATCGTCTTCTCGTCAGTTGAAGAAATCTTAAGTCTTCAGCCAATTGTTATGTGGTCTAACTAATTTGATTTTCACTAGCTATCTGATCTTATGGAAAGCTCCGTATACCTCTGATAATCAGGTGTTTGAAATTGCCGAAGCCGACAAACCACTTGCCATCTTCGTTACGGTCTTTAAGGACATATATAGGGTGATTCATCATAAGGTTTGATTTTCAATAGGCTTTTTTGGACAAATCACGCGTGACTCCTATCGAATTGCTTTGTCATTTTTGTTCAGTATCATTTGACAAGTTATCATGGAAAGACTCATACCGCAACAGCGTCTCCAAATTGTTCAGCTGTATTACGAAAATCAGCGTTCTGGGAGAAATGTTTTTCGTGCGATTCGAGAAACTTACGGTGCGCATAAATCGACCTACTGAAACCACTTTTACCAACACCATTCGCAAATTTGAGTCCCAGTTTACATTTGTGGATGATACTCGACCGGTTAGACCATATCCATCATGTAGTGAAGAGACTATAGCAGGCGTATTTTACGTGAGGACCTCGGCCTAAAAGCGTACAAAATTCAATTTGTGCAAGAATTGAAACAAGGCGACTTGAATTTGCGTCATATTTTCAGTGAATGGGCTCTGAAAAAACCTAATGAAAACCCAGTGTTCTATCGTGGAATTTTGTTCCGTGATGAAGCCCATTTTTGGGTTAATGGATACGTTAATAAACAAAATTGCCACATTCGGGCTGATTAGCAACCCGAAAGTAATAATAGTTACCATTACATCCGTTAAAAACAACGGTATGGTGTGCTTCCTGAAATTCGAGCACATAGTCTCTGTGAGCTCTGGTTTCAACAGGACGGCGCTACGAGCCATACAGCGCATGAAATAATGGACTTATTGAGAAATTATGGTGATGATGAGCACTTAATTTCACGTTTTGCTACGGTAAATTGGCCGCCTAGATCATGCGATATCAAACCATTGGGCTATTTTCTCTGGGGATATGTAAAATCTCCGAATGGACTACCTCAGATGTAGTCGTGGCCAACATTTACATAATATCATTTTCAAAACGTAAATGTCATGAATTGTTCTTTTAACTGATAATAAAAATTTTAAGTTCACTTTCAAATTTATGTGTTTTATTTTACATTATAAATCAAACCTCACGATGAATCACCCTATATATCCATTCATGAATGAAGTTGGCATTCCTTACTTACTCGAGTCGATGAGATCCGATCGTATTTTGAATTCAACAATCAAAGGTCGTCATTTTGCAATTTGTAGGTCACTTGTCACTCGCGTAGAAAATGATATTTTAATATCAAATAGAAATATAGAAATAGAAACTAGGCCCTATTTGATGTTTTCGAACAGTTTTGAAACCGTCTTCATTTCATAACTGCTACTCGGGATACCAATATTTGGAGCTTGGAAGCTGCTAAAGTTACCATTGGCTTATCTCGAGCACCGTGCTCTCGTCCTGATCGGACGTTAATAGAAACTGGAGCTTCTCTAGCAACCATAAATAAAAATCTCAACAGGACCTTTAAAATGGTTGTGAGGCTTTTTTATTGGCTAAGATGTATAATTTTGTATTCCAGACAGACTGCTCTATCCTTAAGGGTGGACTAGGGGCTTTTGTGACTTTTGACTCTAAAGTTATATAAAATATGTTTGTGTGCCTTTAAAAGGCCTCACTTGAGGCGTCAAGGGGGACAATACTAACTGCACGCCAAAGCAAATGTGCTGCGTTAGGGTCTATGAGTCCTATCTATTTAAGAAGTATCTGCATGTACTACATGGGGTGAAAAGTAACTTCCTTGGGAATGAAAAAACAAATTTTTTTAAATGTTTTTTTTTTTTATTTTGTTCAATATAGTCCCCTTTTAGTTTGCTTCACTTATTCTAGCGATTTTCCAACTTCTTGATCCCGTCCGAAAAGTAATTTTCCGGAAGGTCTGCAAAATACTCTTCCGTGGCGTCGATGATTTCCTCGCGTGAGCTGAATTTTTTATTGATGAGCCATCTTTTGAGGTTTGGGAAGAGATAATAATCCAAGGGAGCCAAACCGGGCGAATACGGTGGATGCGACAGCAATTAGAGTCGTAAGTCATTGATTTTAGCCGTGGTTGCGATGCTCTTGTGCACCGGTGCATTTTTTTTCGCTTCATGTGAAGCCGTTTTGCAGCGATTTCGGCCTTCAATCGCTCCAATAATGCACAGTAATACTCGCTATTGATGGTTTTTCCTTTTTCGAGGTAGTCCACGAAGAGTATGCCATGACAATCTCAAAAAACCGATGCCATAACCTTTCCGACCCATCGAGCCTCCCTCGGACGCTTCGGAGTACTCGTGCCGGCTTCAGTTCATTGACGGGCACTCATTCTGTTCTCTGGTGTTCAACAGTTACCAATCGACGCCAAAAGTCCGCCCGATTCCGCATCAGCAAGTCCAAACACTCTTTCGAAGTGCTCTCGCGTTCGAGTTTTTGGTCAGGAGTGAGTATGCGCGGCACCCAGCGGCAGGATAGGTTTTTCATATGCAGAATAGCTTGTGCACTGCTAGTTTGTGCACCTTTACTTTCCAGTCAGCCAACACCATTTCATGTATTTTTCCGACATTGTCCGCGGTAACCGCATCGGAGGGCCTGCCGCTGCGAACTTTATCGGTAGTGGAGTTGCGGCCACCACGAAACTCTTGAAACCAATATTTTACGGTGTAATCTGACGGAGCATTAGCCCCATAATATTTATCCAAATTTTCTTTTGTTTCCTTCGCCGTTTTGCCTCTCAAAAAATAATATTTTATGAGAAAAAGAAAATCGTTTTTGTACATACTCAACATGATGCCAAACACGTCAACCACAATCAGCTGTCAAAACAAAACTAAAGACAGTATCGCACTGAAATTTGGCATGTCTGTCTAAATATGAACGGACTTCAAGGCACAATTACCTTTTTTGCAGTAGCAGTACATTCTGGCGGTCAAGGAGGTTACTTTTCACTCCACCTAGTTTGTAGTATCTGCATGCTTTTTCGCTTAAAAAAATTGCGATTTATTCTTTTACATAAGTTGTCCGTCTTTCGAACGGTGTCGGGTTCTGGTCAGAGCTGAAGCTCGACGAACATGCTTCAATATCTGAACTGAGCTTACTCAAGACGAATTTTATCAAAGCGAACTGTTACAGTACACGAAATTATATTGCAGTTGTACTTGAAATTTGATGTCAAGTATGTCATATTTGCACATATATGTAAGTTGATTGGAAACATCAAACATCTTCATATTTGACGAGTTACTCGAACATTGTATTCTTAGAAGCTGTGCAATCTAGACCTCAGTGAGTCTTCCACAAGTTTAAAAAATCTATTTCGTGAAATTATTGACAAGGTCTACTTATTTAATTAACTAACCTAACAGATTACGAATACTCGTACCTAATCGGAAATCGCTCCGCTATTACTCATTCATTGGATCGTTAATCGGTTCGTTTACCCTGCAAAACAGATATTTCATCCGGACAAGAGAATGTTTATATGATATTTTCCTAAAGTATCTGTCATCAATCATTGACATAATCCATGCAAATCACTTCGATAGAATGTCTGCCAAAATACACATATTTTTCTATTTTATTTTGCTCTATTGTTTTACTTAATTTCGAAAAACCAGTTACAGTTTCAGTACGAGTTCCAGTGATTTCGGAATGGAATTTCGTACGAGAATTTGTTCTTCAGGACGTCACTCTGCGGATCGTCTGCGAATTGCGATTTCCGGTGATTGCGGCCAGAGTTGGGTTTTTTTTTTTATCGGAACCTTAGGAACGGGAAATATTTTTTATCCATGACATTACCTCCACTAATGATTCAGACATACTTAATCGCTCACTAAAAGAATCACTCTAAATGTCGGATGATGATTCATGGAATCGTGGTGACTCGACAACCATCTCCAACTACAATTTATATGCGCACAGATACTCGTAGTATATTTTAATGATTTTCTCGGAAAAAAAAAAAAAAAAATAAATACTTAAAACAACGATGTAATAAACATTGGAATCTAAATTTGTATTACGGTTATCGCCTTATTTGCAGTGTTTTATGTTACTGTAGCCGGTTACGCATTCCTTTGGTTTGTTTATATGTATACAATATATTTGCTTCTTCGTTCGTTCGATTAAAGCGCCTTTTTCGGAACAAGATCGATGATGGTTATCGATGTGATCAAGGTCATCGTAATTCGTAACGACCACAACGATTACAAGTTCATTGATTGATTTTCATTGAACTTGTCATGAAAGTCCCGGTTTAAGCGATTGTTCCGCATTTATTAAGTGGTAGTTTAGATACATTTTTTTTATTTTTTTCTTTCTGACTTTTCTTTTAAGACATCTTCTGTGAACTAGTTTGCCTCTGTGGTTTCTTAGTTAAGAGGGCAATTAAGATGTCGTTAATTATTATTGCTATTGTATAGGGTACCAGGTACATTGTACTCATTGTGTAGAGTAAATCCAGATCAGAAATAGTAACAACAAAATAACAAAACAACTTAAGAAGTATTTCCAGATATATACTGTGATTCTGATCTGTGGTCAATAAACTGCTTGCATCGTGCCAGCCTGATATGAAATGTGGTTAATGGGTAATGTTAAGCCGGTTTTTTGTTCTGTAGATCGGACAAAATCGGCTACAGTTACTTGTGATTTATCTTCCATTTTAATTTTTGGGCCTTGTGCCTCATTTTTGTGGACGACAAGTAATGCTCAATTTGAGCATGCCAGATTTAGGATAAATTAGTCACTATCGCCGTTTGTTAGAAATTTATTGAAATTAGAAATTACTTGAAATTTAAACTTAGATATGCGAGCTCAGTTTAACAGGACGCATTGAAAATGCCGATGCATGATATAACGTAAGATGTCGTACTCTCATCTGTCGTGATTCGACTAGATGCAGTAAGTCAAGTAACCGGTAAGTGAAGGTATAAATTTTCATATTGGCGGTTACGTGATTCCGACTTAGGAAAGTTAAGTAATTTGAAAAAATTAAGATGAATCTGTGGTGACGCTTTTAGTGACAGTATTTTCAGCAAAATGACGCTACCATTGGGTTATGAGAAAAGGGTACTCAATGATTTCATTTTCCAGAAATAGCTACTTATTTGGGAGTCTTCATTTTAAACCACATGCCAATTCAAATTTGTATAACGATATGTTCAGATAAATTTTCACAGCTTAACACTGTTAATTCATGTTGATGCGCAGTAAGAACACAATTGCAAACAAGCTCTGAAGGGACGTGTAGCGATTGTCAATTATTCGGTGTTTACTTGACTGACTTTAATTCTAATAATATATCTCGATTTAATTTTTTTTTTTTTCTTTTTTTTTCTAATTGCGTAGTGAACATTTTGAATGAATCACCTGGGACCAGTTACGAATGAGTGCTTGATCTTCTTAACTGGGTACAGTTCTATAATAGAAAAAATTATTGCAGGTACATATATTTTGTATTGACTAGGGATGCTCAAATCAAATGCGCATTAAGAATTTTGGGCAGCTTTGTGCTGTTTTTCGTAGGTTTCCACAATATGCATACCGTAACTTCAAAAAAAAAATTCTTGAAAAATTTTGTCAGCACTATCAGCAAAGTTTGTGGTTCGAGTCTAAAAAGAAAGTTTGGAGCACCAGGTACTCCCTCAATTAGGGTGATACCTTTGCAACGATCCGTTGATCGCCGATGTTTATTTCTTTACATAATCCCCCAAATGGATCGGATGTATGATCCGAAACCTAAGTTTGTTCGATTTATTACGGCTCCAAGATTCAAACATGTGTGCTTCGACACTCCTCCAATTTCCACGTTAAGTAGTACGACTTTAAAATCGTTGAGATTTAAAGATTTAAAGCCTTATTTCCAGTACCCTTTTTGTATGACTCCGATACAGCGACTTCGATTACATTATTTTCAGGTTTCGTATCTCCTATGTCGATTAAGTTTGAGCATTGTGACGGGTCGATTTCTTGCACCTTTGTAGATGTTTGATTAATCTCATACAAATTCGACTTGTAACCGTAGCTCTGATTAGAGTGAGACGCCTAATGTTAGCACCTTAAAGAAGCGAACGTCAGGATTACATGGGTTTTCATATAATAACACATGAACAGGCAATGATAAGGAATGCAAGAAATATGATAGCGTTAGTTTTCTATGACGTAAATATTAAGCAATGCCCACAAGTTTGACCGCAACCAGAGATGACGAAAACTTGGAATACGCAGCCCACTATCGTCCAAGATCAGCAACATGTAAAGTAACACATGGGCGGAAAAGTGCCGTTTCTAAGAGAGGGCACCACTATAATTTAATCAGTTAGTAGTAGCAGTTGGTACCAACCTTCAAAAGATACGTGTATAAATTTGACAGCTGTCGGACGATTAGTTCTCGAGATATAGCGTTGTGAGTGAAGCAACTTTTGTTATTGTGAAAAAAAAATGGATTCAAAGCAATTTCGTGTGTTGATTGATTTATCATTGCTTTTTGATGGGAAAAAATGCAGCTGATGCAAAGAAATGGCTTGATAAGTGTTACTCGGACTCTGCACCAGCCGAACGAACCATTCGCAAGTGGATTGAAAAATTTAAAAGTTGTCATACAAGCACCGAAGATGATGCACGCAGTGGACGTCCAAAAGAGGCTGTTTCAGATGAAAACATCAAAAAAGTCCACAAAATGATTACGAATGACCATAAAGTGAAATTGATCGAGATAGCTGAGGCTCTGAAGATATCAAAATAGCGTGTTGGATATATCATACGCGAATATTTGGACATGCGAAAGCTCTGTTCAAAGTGGGTGCCGCGTTTGCTCACAGTCGACCAAAAACAACAACGGGTTGATGATTCAGAGGAGTGTTTAAAGCTGTTCAACCGCAATAAAGGCGAATTTTTGCATCGGTATGTAACAATGGATGAAACTTGGCTTCATCACTTCACACAAGAGTCAAGTCAGCAGTCACCTGAGTGGCGAACAGGCGACGAACCTCGTTCAAAACGACCAAAAACTCAACAGTCGGCTGGTAAGGTTATGGCATCCGTATTTTGGGATACACATGGAATAATTTTCATAGACTATCTCCAAAAGGGGAAGACTATCAGCAGCGACTATTATTTTGCTCTGTTGGAGCGTTTGAAAAACGGCCGCATTTGAAGAAAAAGAAAACGTTGTTTCATCAAGACAATGCACCGTGTCACAAGTCGATAAAAACGATGGCAATTCGGCTACGAATTGCTTCCCCACCCACCGTATTCTCCAGATTTGGCCCCTCAAAAGAATGCTCGCCGGAAAGAGATTTAAGACCTATGAAGAAGTAATCGCCGAAACAGAGGCCTATTTTGAGGCTAAACAGAAATCGTACTACAAAACTGGTATCGAAAGATTGAAAAATCGTTTCAATCAGTGTATCGCCCTCGAAGGCAACTATATTGATAAATAAAGTTGAATTTTGCAAAAAATTTGTGTTTTACTATAAAATGGCACTGACTTTTCAGCCCATGTGTTAAAATTGAAGCTATACAAACAATTTGCATCTATTTCGATGGGCTTGGAAACCAATTTAGATATCATCTAAGAAGCACAGCCCTGTGATTTTTTTAAATTTTTGTAACTCAGGCAGTATTCAGTATTAATTAGCAAACGTTTCATAGACATACAAATATATGTAGCAAATAAGTCATCTGTAGTGCGATTGCAAAATTGATTGCCATAAAAAATATGGATGTGAAACTTCCTTATAAACTGCAGAAAAATTCATTCTAAAGGTACTTTGCTTGCTTAAAATCTCTATAGCCAGGCCCAAACAGCATACTTTTTTTACTTCAAGAGTGTGCCATCGTCTACGGGACTACCAGATGGCTTCTGTCGCCGTTTTTTGGGTTCAGTCTTTCGTCAATTTTTGTTCGATGACAGACGTTCTTCTGGGCAAGGTTTTAGTTGTTGACCTGTCCGACGATACTAGAAATCATAATGTGTACAATATTCTTTGGAGTTTGTGTCTTTCCAATTCTTTTCTCTAGTTTTCTTTCGTCTATACCGACACGTAGACACTGAAAATATATGTGCCTGCGCATCTTGTCTGACATCTCTATAAATAAAACAAGTAGGAGATTCATTGGGCCCAAACCAAACATCTCTGATAGGAAAATGAGCTAATCTACTTTATGAGAGTACCAGTCCATCCATTTTTGAATAGGTCTTTCGGTCAAGGACTTTTATCAGATCTCCCATCATATCCTCATGCTCCACTTTTTTTTTTTTTTTTTTTTTAATGAACTTAACACTCAAGTGGATATGACTATACTTATGATGATGATACCAAAGCATGTGTTAAGTTTTTCGAAAATTGGGATAGAAAGAGAAAGAAAGTTGTTTGAGCTCAGTGGCTATTTCACTCCACAGATTTTCTTCCAGCTCGATGTCTTTGAATGAAGATGAAGTTCCTCGATTTTGGCTTTGTAAGTCAGTGGAGGCCCTAGCCCTATTGGGCATATGCACATACACTCACCAGATCAACTTTGTCGCACGCTCTTTTGAGGTATTCCTAATAAGTCAGCCCAATTTCGATGGGGATAAAGGAATCTGATCACCAGTTTTAAAATTGACTTATGTATAATCGTCTACGCTGATGGTGACTTTTCCTACGACGGCTCATAACACCGGATCATGGTACTCTCATGGATATCCATAAGGATTTAGAGGATGAGTACATTATATTCCAGAAATACGGCAAACAGTAATGGGATAGAGCAACATAAAAACGAGTGAGTAAGATGAAAGTTTTAGGTAATTATGTCGCTAAACTTTTAGTATGTTCTTATTTATATTCTCCAACAATCGATGCGTTTTAAGATTTAATGGATTTTTTTAAGTGAAATGTCAGTCATGTTTTCACCAGAAATTGATGTTTAAGTTGAAAACCTGTTTTATTATTTTGTTTTCACTCTTTTTGTAATTCGGATAGGTATTCACAATTGAGGAATTAGTTAAAACTGTTTTAATATTTTCAACACATTGTTGCAGAGAGAGAGAGAGAGAGAGAGACCACAGCTCTGCGTACCACTACCCCAAAAGCCTTTTACACAACATCCCAAGATCTAAAATGTTTCCCATCAAGGGAGTTTTGCATACTTCGGAACAAGTGGAATTCTGAAGGTGCTAAATCTGGAAAATAAGTCGAATGCAGATGCGTGTATGAGAGTGTGCGTTATCCTGATAGAAAAGAATATCCGTTCCATTAACTAGACCTAGCCGTTTCTGCTGTAGTAACGACTTTAATCTGCACAGCTGTTGGCAGTAAAATTCTACGGTAATAGTCTGGTTACAAGGCAACAGCTCAAAATGTTTTATTTCCTCAACGTCCCACCGTACAGGCAGTAACACATTTTGCGGGAAAAGTCAATATTTGGGATGTTATGCTGATCTCTCTACAAATAACCCATTCTAATCTCTGGTAACGAACCGGTAACTATCCGGTAACGATCCGGTTACGATCCGGTAACGATCCGGTAAAGATCCGGTACAAAAACGGTACAAAAACGGCTCAAAAACGGCTCTTGATTATTATGCGACAGAAGCGCAGCGCAAGCCTCCCATTTTCGGGGATTCTACGATTCCTATGGCGCTGTACAGCAAGTGTGGTTTTCAATAAAACAGACCTCGGGTAATCTGGAAAAAATAATAAAAGAATTTTATCTCACGAGGAAATCATTCATTCTTTGAGCTGATGTAAAACTCGAATTTTCAGACTTCCAAGTTCGATATCTTAAACATTTTCCCAACTTTAAGATTTTTCCCATATTTGTTCAGTGTCGATGGATGGTCATATGGCTTACGTTAAGCTACTTTACGTAACAGTGGGATTTCTTTCAACGGTGGACTTCAGGAGCTCATCGTCTTACTATTTTGGGCTACCCGAACTATGGTCATCCTTACGGTCAAAATTGTCATTTTTAAAATTTTCAAGCCAACGCCAACATTTGGACTCGTTGAAAATAATGAAATATACCGAATATGCTCTTCCATAACATCCATTTCATAATTCAATTAAAAATGCTTACATTCCAAATTGCAGACTGAATGTGCAATATATTCCAAATATTAATTTTAATAATGATTTCAGCATTAAATTGGTTTTTGTGTCATAAAATACAATTAGAAAATAACCGCTAAAAAATACTGAGATGATATGCCTGTCAATTGCAGTGAAATTAGCTTTTTATCTCTTAACTTTAGCCGCTGGTTAGCTAATAACCTTCGACTGTAGGGAAAACCCTGACATCTCGAAAAATAACAAATCGTGGTAGTTGTACTTTTTCAAATATTAATGATATTTCCATGATAGCCCCATATTTAATTCAAGTTCAACTTTTTATGTAGACAGAACTTAAGTGAGTCACATCCCTTATGTATCATTCGTCTCTATAATATCTTTTATCTTTTACTTAAAATGTCAACCACAAACATTTCTCAGAATTTTTGTCACCAGAAAAACATCAGTGAGTAGATCGGAAATAGGGTCCAAAGAAAAAGTTTAATGTTGACTTAAAGATCAAAGTCAAACCAATGCGTATCGTGGAAATTCAAACTAGAAGTGAGTACGTACGAATAGGAACCTATGTTTCATTTGATATTAATCGCTTTTCGATCACGATCACGTGTCTTGTGTATGAACTTATAAATCTGTTAATGAAAGGGTAGGCAATAGTAGATATATGGTATTTTTCAAAGTCATAATAATGACAAAATCATTAGAAGTCGAGGATCACTTTAGTCGATCACTGATGATACTTTAATCAAAACATGATGTTTGATGGTTCCAGAAGACAATCAATCGGCACGAACTTTGTTTACGTCAAATCACTGTGCTTACACCCAAAAGATTAATAATCATAAATATATGCCAAATATGATAGAACAAATTGATTGCCTACCTTTTATAAGTTCAATATCCTCTATGTTGGTGTTGTTTCCAAGTAATATGGCTAAGTATATACAAAAGTATCCTCAGTAACTCAGTAATCCGCAGTCATACATGCATTCACAATGCGTTTAATGGGTAAACTACGTACGAGTATAGATTACAATTCCTTTTACATTGGCGTAATCCAAATTCAATCAATCAGACTGTCAGTCAATCTAAAGTTATTAACTCAGACAAAAACGATGACACTCGCGGAGAATTGTAATTCTATGGAAATGATTCGCCCTTTAGAATTTGCATTCCCAGGCAAATTAAACAGACAGACAGACACTTCTCTATTGGACTTTGTTTATTGCGAACTTTTTTCAAAAACTTTCAATTCGACACTTTAGAAGCTTTTGACACTAACGCTTATCACGTATGAAATTTCTATCGGTAAACTGATAAAGCAAGCCGATGAATTTATAAAACACTTATCAATCCGATGTCCCAATTGTAGGTCCAAAAGAAAAACGGAATAGATGGAGTTAACCTCTTTTGCCCGCACTTAGTCAACACCTTTATATGAGTACACGTACAATATCATATTTCTGATGCGAAACAACTGAGCAAAGCAAAAGCGGCTACGAAAAAAACGAGTATAAAAAAAAAAAAAAAAAACAACTACGCGGGTAGGTATGAGCACGAGAACGTCTGTCACCCAAAACACGTCCGTCCAGCTGTACAGCAGAATTACATTTGAAGTCGAATCACTTGGACCCGATGGTGAGTTTACGAAACAGTTGTGTGTGTTCTATGGGCTCGGTCACTGTCGATATCGCAGTCATCGTAGCATATCTTGACAGCCACACTGTATTGTTTTGTTCTATTCTCTTCTCTGTGTGCCGTTGTATTATAAATGTTGTGCACGATCGATCGTTGTTGATTGTGGTGTGTGCTATGGGCCTTATGGCGTGCAGCTTGCACCTTGGATTTTTGGATGAGTTTCTACATACCTCCTCCCTTTTTCTATTCCTATACCCATGGATGCAATTCCGTTTTCGAGGGTTGTTCATCACCATTGCCGAGGGGTGAAATTTTGAAAATATAAAGATTTTTGGTGGGTAAACCTATGTAGATCTTTCACGATGAGGGATGAAATGCGGATGGAATTCAAGAAATTTAAATTCGACTAATAAGAGTTGAAAGTATTTCTGGAAGATCACAGCATTTAACGTTTCAAGAGATGGGGTGACTGGGAGCAGCTGCTTCTAAATTGCTTCTAAATTTCAAGAGACCTTGAGGAGCCGAAGGTTTTCTCAGTTTGTGGAATTACTACAATTGATTATTAATCTGAAACGTGAAACAGTATTTTTCTGTGATGAATCAGGCGTTTGAATTAATTAATTTATGACTTCGCTTTCATTGACAAGCAGTTAACAATTACCGATCAAGGTTTTATAGATACCTATTCCATTTTCAGATCAATTGTCCGAAATCCATTTTGAATTTGCCATTAGCAATCGTTTGTGACGGTGAATTATCCAATTACCAAAACAATAGGTATTAAGAAAAGTTTAACAATTATGACTTTGTCACAATTTGGTATCGTTTATTAACCCATCCGTTTCATTCTTATTCTTAAAAAGGCGCTTTTTTTAACTGAAAGATTTTCCAATGGCAGAAGAATTCCGCACCTTCAAACCTTCAACCCTAACATCCGTATCGATATAAATGCTTATCAGTTTATCTTTCCTAAGCTGTACCAATCACTTGGAAGACCCTGACGATCTCCTTATTTCCCAGTCATTATAAACTGCAAACATTCAAAACCAACATGCAAACATTTTAAGGGTACGCAAATATAACAAAAACAAAAAGGCCTTTCAAACCGTGCTGTTATTTTTGATAGTACTTGAAAATTGATCTTAAATTCGCGAAACAAATAGAAGATTACGTGATTTTTTTGGCTCTCATAATCCATAAAGTGAGCACGTTATCGAGCTTATGAATAGATTTCCTACCACTCTACGTGACGAAAAACCAACAGCACTTCAATGTAATGTATGCAAAAGAGAATTATTATCAATTCTCGCCTTTGTTCCTCCACTATGTAGACAAATTTGCGAAAAGATCTCTTGCTGCATCCGTGAAAGATGCAACTGGTGCAGGATTGAGGCTTGCGCCGGGAATTAGTGGATTGGGCTCTTGAGCTTAAAATCGAACTTTGTGTTTTTTTTTATCGAAATATCGTGCTTAGGGACGAGGCTCACGTTTCGATCAATGGGTTTGTGAACATGGAAAATTACCATTTCCAGAGAGAGCTAAATCCAGAAGACACTCATGAGACTTGATAACACTCACTGTATTATCTGCTGCTTGGTGTTATCTGCCTTACTTTTTCGAAAAATGAGGTCGCATCTTGCGTAACAGTGAATTGTTAATATTACCGGACAACATTAATTCGCTCATAGCAAAATTGCACTCTATACTATGGATCCTATGAAACAGCGATTTAATGCCACTCGATTACTTCTTGTGAGGATATGTATAGTCTTTGTTGAATGGACGCGTTATTGATGAGATATAGCCCTAAATGCTTGCAAGAATCGACCAAAATTGGACCACATGGACAGGATGGGCTTTGACTTTTACATCTGCTAAAGGATCCAAGGTTTCCTTTCCTATTCCGAATATTGTATAAACTTATACGTTGGTACCTTGTCTTTTAATGGATCGTTTGCACAAACGTTCGCCTTGGTGAATTAAGAAGCATATCGCTGCATTACGCTGCTAACGTAGAAATAGCACCACAGCACAACAGGTTGAAGCTAACATATCTTTCTTAATTTGTTTTGGAACTAAGAAATAACAATCAATGTCTGTATTGTACTACATATGGTATTTTGTCCGACTCTATTACGAGGTAATCACAACATGAACTCTTCAGATAAATTATCCTTTCCCTATTGAAAATCCATTAGTTATTTCAGATTGAAAATAAGGAGCATTGCACTTACATATATAATAGTTTCGGTATACTTGTCATGATTGGGTAGGTCTTTAGGAAATTAGCTCTAACTTATGATAACTTTGAACTATTTGAGTGATTTTAATACAAAAGTAGGTTTTATACTTTCCTTGAAATACTTTATATAAAGAAGTTGTGAAGAAATGTAGCTTCTACCATAAGATTGGCTAGGTCTTTGGAGATAGGCAACGACAATCTAGCTAGGTCTGTAACAGATGAGCAGATTATATTGTGTTGGTACTGACCATCATCAAACAATAGCCTTTATATCATCGTTTGCACTGCTAGGGAAAAAAGTTTTAAGCTCTTATTGGGTATATATTTTAATTCATGCGGTTTTTTTTCAAAATTTGAACGTTTATTTAAGAAAAACATGTACAATAGTATTATCCAAAGTATTGCCCATCTGAAGCTATGACTTTTTCCCATCTTTCTGGCAATTTGTGGATCCCATCATAAAAGAACTGCGCCGGCTTGGCAGCCAAGAATGAATCAAGCTAATTTTTGATACTCTGCTCTGATGTGAACCGTATTTCAGTGAGGGCGTTCTGTATCGACCGGAACAAATGGTAGTCAGAAGGAGCAAGGTCTGGGCTATAAGGCGGGTGGGGTAAGACTTCCCATCCACTGTTTTCCAAATAGTTCTTAACCGGAATAGCAACGTGGGGCCGAACGTTGTTATGATGGAAAATTATTGAATCGTGTCTGGTCGCATATTCCGGGCGTTTTTCGGCTACTGCTCTCTTCAAACGGATTAATTGTTCGGTAGCATTGTCCATTGATGGTTTCACCCGGTTTTAGCAGCTCATAATACAGCACACCCATCTGATCCCACCAAATACAGAGCATTACCTTCGCGCCATGGATATTCGGCTTTGCCATTGATTTGGCTGATTGGCCGGGTTTCACATGTGATTTTTTGCGCTTAGGGTTGTAGTAATGGATCCATTTTTCATCACCAGTAACAATACGATGCAAAAATGACTACCTTTTGTCGCGTTCCAGTAGCATTTCGGACATGCAAAACCGCCTTTCGACGTCTCTCGGCTTGAGTTCATGTGGAACCCAATTTCCTTGCTTTTGAATATATCCAGCTGCTTTTAAACGTTTTGAAATGGTTGCTTGAGTGACACCCAAAGATTCTAGCAGCTCTTCTTGTGTTTGGCAACAATCTTCATAGAGTAATGCTTCCAGTTCTTCATCTTTAAACTTTTTTGGCTGTCCAGGACGTTCATCGTCTTCCAAGCCAAAATCACCACTTTTAAATCGTGCAAATCGAGCATGTTCACCATAAACTTCCACCAAAATACGATGACTTTCGGCAGCAGTTTTCTTCATATTAAAGTAATGAAGAAGAACTCTCCGCAAAAAAACTTTTTCAGGTACAAAGTTCGACATATTTGAGTGAAAAAAAAATTAGTGTTGTTTACGCTTCAAATGAATGACATATACTGAAATGACGTACAATGACAGTAGTAGGAATAATAACAATGGAATAATACAAGTTACGCCATCTCTTAGCAAACCGCATGAATTATAGACCAATTATATTGAAGTTGCAAACAACTGCAGTAAAAAAGAGGAGCAACCAAACCACAGAACCAAACGATGAGGAAAACAATTCATTTTTCAAATGAGTGCTCATAAAACCAATTCTAAAACTTAACTTTTGAAAATGGCTGCGTTTAAACTTGATCCCATTAAGTCTATTGCGTATTGCACAAGCATTTACTTAGATTTCAAAATCCTTACAGATCTAATCTTTGGCTACGTCATAATTAGTCTTGTAAGATGACTGTACTGTTCATTATTAAACCTATGAGTTAAATTCTACAGCCAAACCCTTCCAAATTCACTGTAAGATGTGGAGTTTAAGTTACAATATTCTTGAGAAAACTTGTTTCCAAAGGATTATACATATTATATTTTACTGCACTTCCTTTCAAAGCATTCTTAAGAACCCTGGCAAAATGGAAATAAATAAAAATGAAAAAAAAAAAAACACGAGGAAACTTTTCAAATTTGAGTACCATATTACTACTCGTATGTGTTTGTTTAAAAGTCGTCATGATACAGTACCCAATTAGTGCCGAAGTTTCTTCGCTAAATTGGTCTGAGTTAAGGATATACATGCATGAAGTATTTCATAATTCACCTTGCAACCACTGCAAAGCATTTCAGACAAGAATTTTGAAAATGACGAGTATATATTGTGGGTGCTTTCTTATAGAAGATGATGTATGGCAGAGATACATATCTGCCGTCTTCTATTTCTCAACATTCACATTTACTAAATACTGGAAACTGTGAAGAAGTAACAAGCTACATGTAGTTTTATGTTCAAGCTGGATTAGATCGGCCTGATTCGATGGTACGACCTTAGTTGACACAACCTGGCAGACCTTATAAGCCATTATATAATTTGTTGGCATTTTGCGCCTTTCACATTATGATTTTCACCGAAGCTGTAAGGATAAAGATGAGGAGGGAATAAGTCCGCAGTAGTCCACTGCTTAATACAATACAATTGAGACTTATTTTTGAATTAATACATTTTTTTATGTTATGAATTTGTCTCTTAAGGGGACGTGGGAGTGAGCATACAGGATAAAGCTCCTGATTGCCTTCAACTCGACGAAGGTCAGAGCGATCATTTTCACTCTCCAATTCAAGTTAACATGCAGACTCCTCGTGGCGAGCTTGGATACCTACTTCGGCATCCGCTGGTTAGAAAACTACCTCTGTCTCTACAAAAATTTTTATGAATAACCACAACCCAGCCTTAGATACACACTGACCTCACACAAAAAACACGTCGCGAAGAAGGAAAACGATTTGAGAATATGCTCCTGGAACGTAAGAACGTTTTATACCCCAGCAGTCAAGCAGTATAGGGCCGTTATTACCGCAATCCAGGAAGTATGCTTAGTAGAATTGGAAGTCACAAAAGGTTATACATATTCGGAAGCGGATTCGTCGTGGGATTCTATAACATCAGCTTCATATGTGCTCACGCTCCTACCAACGAGTCTGAAGAACCCATCAAGCAGGAATTTTTTGACCTGCTAGACGGAGCCTACAGAGCCTATCCGAAGTACGCTGTTAAAATTGTACTCTGTACTCTCAACGCCAAAATCGATAAGGAGAACATCCTTGGTAAAGCGGTCGGAAAATATGGCCTGCATGACACGACAACAGATAACAGCTTCCGAATCTCAAACACGAGGTTTCCTCACAAAAGCATCCACAAAGCAACCTGGCTAACTCTTCATAGTCGAACCGCCAACTAAATCGACCACGTGCTTATTGACGGACGTCATTTGTCAAATATCCTGGATATTAAAATATTCAGAGAGGCAAACGTCGACTCTGACCATTACCTGGTAGCAGTCCGATTCAAAACTCGACTCTCAAATGAAAAAAAGCTGCAACAACATCCAAAAAGGAGGGTCAACAAAGGACGCCCCACGCATACACTTGTCAACAACATGTGGTCATATTGCTGCACTTTCATCAAGGAGATGGCCGAAAACACGTTGGCCTACCAACCACTTCAGAAAAGAAATCAGTAATATGATGATGAATGTGTGCAAAAAAAGAAGGTAACAGATGTGTCATACAGGAAAACACTGCAACGTGTTACCAGAGCAGCGTGAGGTGAGTATAGGTCCAGAAGAACGGTGTAGAAAAGACTACTGCGAAAAAAGAAAAAGAGCCTTTGCAGTCTCCCAATTCACGGATATCGAAGATTGCTGGTAAAGGAAAGACACTGGAAGAATACTTGTAAAAGAATGCAATCTTTTGCGAATGTAAAGAATGGAAGAGAATGCGAAGAATGCAAAAGAATGTATGCACTCTCAAAAGATTGCATTCAATGGACTGCCGTGAGATGAATAAAGCAAAATGATTTTAATCTATTTATTGCCAAATGAATGATGATTGCATGATTTTTTTTTTAAGTCTCAAAATCAAGTCAATCAATGCAATATTTAAGATTTTATAAGCAAAAGACTGCATTCTTTTATAAGCCTGCCTCTCTGCCTCTAAACGTTATGTCTCCAGTTGTGAAAATTAATTTTTATGAATCTACAGTAGTTTTCAGCGAGTTGTGTCTCTACACTTGCTGATTGTTTCTATTCCTAAGTTGACATGGTCCCTGAATTGTTGGATCACTGTGAGACCATGAATTATGGCGGTTTTCTATTTGATTATATAGGGTTTTCTAATAACGACTTGACAATTTTTTTTTTAAATAAAAGACAAACCATTTGAGAACTCGACTTCGTTCACATGGCCACCGCGGGCACGTTTGCAGCGGTCGATTCGTTGGACCCAATTTTCAACGACTCGGCCACATATTTCGGCCGAAACGGCAGCTACTTCGTGTTCAATATTGGCTCTGAGCTCTTCCAACGTCGTCGGCGTGCTGACATAAACCAATGACTTAACGTAGCCCCACAGAAAATAGTCAAGCGTCGTTAAATTGCACGAACGAGGCGGCCAATCGACTGGCTCATGTCTTGAGATTACACGCTCACCATACTTACTCTTCAATAAATCGATTGTAGCGTGTGCTGTATGGCTTGTGGCACCATCCTGTTGAAACCACATGTCGTCCAAGTCCATATCTTCCAATTCGGGCCAAAAATAATCGGTGATCATGGCGTCACAACGCTGACCATTCACAGTAACGTGACGATCGTTATCGTCGACGAAAAAATATGACCCAATAACGCCGCCGGCATGCAAACCGCACGAAACAGTTATTTTTTGAAGATGAAGTGGTGATTTATGAAACACATGTGGGTTTTCACCCGACCAATAACGCATATTTTGCTTATTGACGAACCCATTGAGCCAAAAATGAGCTTCGTTACTGAAGATGATTTTGCGATGAAATTTATCATCTTGTCGCATCTTCTCCAGAACCCAATCGGAGAACGTACGTCGCTTTAAATAGTCAATCGGCTTCAATTCTTAAGTCAGCTTGATCTTGTATGTGTGTAAACTAAGATCCTTACGCAAAATACGCCATAATGTGGTCTGAGCGATGAACAATTCCTGAGAACACCGTGGAATTTGATTTGGATCGTTTGCTACGGACGTCTGAACGGCAGCGATATTGTTGACACTTCGACCAACCGGTTGTCTCACTGATACGGCATCATCACAGAACGAATATGTATACTCAAATTTTTGTACTAAACTTGTTATTGCCTGTCTACTAGGGCGAGAATTACGACCGAAATGCGGAGTTAACGCTCTTAAAGTTGCAGTCACCGACTCCGAATATCTGTGGAAAATTTTTATAATTTGCAGACGTTGCTCGTTTGTGTACTTTACCATGATGAAAATGTTGAGTATACTGAATAAATTGACAGTAACAGTTTGATGATTAGTGAAAGAGTGCGTTCACAAATTAAATTCAAAGTTGTCAAGTCCCTATTGGAAAACCCTATAGTAAGCATCATGACGTACTACATAGATAACTGTATCCCGATATCGACTCACTGTCTGAGTCGGATATCTAAGAAAGCGATTCGGGCAGCAAACGCTGAGAACCTGGCTCAGTTGGGCATTGCTTTTCGGCTCACTTTTTTGTAGATGGGACATATGGAGCTGATAGTTCAGTCATCGGACATGCTTTCTTCCACCTTCTTCTTGGTTGGTGATTTTGTGCATGAGCTTATCAAAGCATCGCCACCGTTTTTGAAGAGCTCTGCTGGTAGGCCATCTGGGCCTACGGCCTTGTTGCTCTTAAGTTGTTTTATATCGTAGCTAAGCCGACTTCTTCTATACTGACGACCATTTAGCAGCTGCCAGAAATGCTGCTTAAGCACATTTGCTATCCCCTGTGCTTTGGCGACTAGGTTTCCTTCCCTCCGGTTTTGAAGCCAGCTGCCAGTTACTTGGCCTTCTTGATAAATCTCCGGATGTTGTTTCGGTTGCGGGACTGTTCAATCCCCTTGAGCTGGGAGGCTGTATAGGGCCTCTTCTTTAAACGCAGGATCTTTTCTCTTCTGCTGGTTCAATACGTATACATATTCTTCACCACGGACTCTTTCTCTGTCTGTAGTGGCTGTTACCCTACAGTGGATTCGGCTACCTCCTTAATGATTTCGCGATACTAGAACCACTGATTATTGGCAATGGTGATGGGTGACTGCACAGTGGAGCGTTTCTCACTCAGGCGCTTTCTGTAGACTCTGGCTACTTCAGGTGAGCTTAGGCATCCAACTCAGATTTCTTCTTCAGGACAATTTGCAGCTTCTTCTCGTTGGACAATCAAGCTCTGAGTTTAGCCGCAATAAAAAAAAACGCCAGAGTCGACGTTTGCCCCTCGAAATGTATGCACGTCGAGGATGTTGGATGCGTACCTCGCATGGCTTAGCATATGGTCAATTTTCTTGGTGGTTCGACCGTCTGGAGAGCACCAGGTCGCTGTGTAGATCTTTAGCCTTGGAAAACTAGTGCTACTTCAAAATCGATTAGTCGGTAGCCGTTGGCTGTTCTCGTATAGTGGATTCTATGCTGACAAAATAACACGCCAAGGATGTTTTCCTTTCCGACTTTAGCATTGAATCGGGCGCAATTTTGACATCATACTCCGAACTGGCTCTGTAGGCTCCATTCAGGTAGGCATAAAACTCCTTTTTGATAGGGTCCTTAGCCTTGTCGGTAGGTGTGTGTGCACATATTAGGCTTATGTTTTGGAAAGAGCCTTTGATGCGATTAACTGCCAGGCGATCACTTGTCGGCTTGAAATATATGATTTTTCCCTAAACCGTAGGTTAGGTAGGTTAGGTTATAGTGGCGGTTAGAAAACCAACCCACTTTGGCCAGTTGGCTTGTTGAAGCGCAGGAGACTGTTAACGTCTGTATTTTTTAGATCGCTTAGGTCATTGTAGAAGAAAACTCCTAGGTGGAGTTTGATTTGAGGATAAGTACCTGGAGTTTTCTTCTTTGGGAGAGAGCTGAACATCTACAGAAGCTGCCAGTAATGTATGTCACAATTTTTCCTTTTCATCTTATCTGATCATGGTAATATCTGCCTTGTACCGCGTGAGGACAGATTCAAACTTCTGAGTAGCACCTCGGGTGTAAAGTGTTCGTACATTCCAGGTACATATCCTCAAATCATAGTCCATTGACGTTTCGGGTCTAGTTGCCGTTTGAGGTGATTCATTATCCGAGGCTAGTTACTTTTCTTTCATAACTAAATTTTTTTTTTTTTTGCATGGTCGGGAAGTTATCCCGACGTCACAACCTTGCTTCATCTTTAGGACAGCAGCCCGGATTTACCGATACCAGTAACCCACTTCGGGTTATGAGCACTACCGTTGACCCATTAAGAGTTCATCCGCCACAAACTGTTTTCCAACAACAATATTGGAGATCCCTAAAGCCTAAGTATCCGGATATGTCGAAGCAGCCTATATAAGCTACTAGACTGAGTAGTTCGGTCTAACTGGAACTGTAGACTTCACCATTGATCCTATCTAAAGAATTCGTCGGAGTACTAGGCACCCACCAGTCACCAATGTTTTGGATAATCTTCGAATAAGTGAAGTTGCTGAGGATGTGGGCATGAGACTGTTTCAGCGAAGTTTAATTTTGATGGGAAGAATCGTCACATGAGCATAGTTCAGGAGCTCTGGAATGACGTCAAAGATGATCCTGACTTGCTCAACAGGATCATAACTGTTCCCTGTACCTGTCTCCAAAACTGAAGAGACTTATGAAATGATGGTAGTTTGCGACGATTGAGGAAATAAAAACGGCATCGCTGGAAGAGCTCGTGGCTATACCTAAAAGTGCTTCGAGGATTGGAAAATGCGTTGGCAAAAGTGTATTATTGTATATCTGAGGGAGATTACTTTGAAAGGGACAACATTATTACTGATGAATAAATAAATATTTTTTTTTTTTTATCATCTTAAAGTCTTTTTAAAAAAAAAAAAAATTCAAACAAATATGAATATTGTCCCTGTTCTTCATACATTCCTCACATTGTGCGTGGTCAGACAAACTCATACGATACGCTCGTGCGACTAACTGAGTCAACTAAACTGTGGAAACTTAGTGCTTGTCTCTTAATGAAAAGATTCATTTTTATATTGGGTACATAACGTGCGGTTTGCTAGAGATGGCGTAACATTTATTATTCCATTGTTATTATTCCTTCGGAACATGCGTGGAAAAGCTACTGTCATTTGACTTCATTTCAGTATATGTCATTCATTTGAAGCGTAAACAACAATAATTTTTTTTCACTCAAATATGTCGAACTTTGTGCCTGAAAAAGTGTTTTTGTGGGGAGTTCTTCTTCATTACTTTAATATTTTGGTGGAAGTTTATGGTGAACATTCGCTAGCTGAGCGAACGTGCCAAAAGTGGTTTGCACGTTTCAAAAGTGGTGATTTTGGCTTTGAAGACGATGAACGTCCTGGGCAGACAAAAAAGTTTGAAGATGAAGAACTGGAAGCATTACTCTATGAAGATTGTTGCCAAACACAAGAAGAGCTAGCAGAATCTTTGGGTGTCACTCAAGCAGCCATTTCAAAACGTTTAAAAGCAGCTGGATATATTCAAAAGCAAGGAAATTGGGTTCCACATGAACTCAAGCCGAGAGACGTCGAAAGGCGGTTTTGCATGTCCGAAATGCTGCTGGAACGCCACAAAAGGTAGTCATTTTTGCATCGTATTGTTACTGGTGATGAAAAATGGATCCATTACGACAACCCTAAGCGCAAAAAATCATATGTGAAACCCGGCTAACCAGCCAAATCAACGACAAAGCCGAATATCCATGGCGTGGAGGTAATGCTCTGTATTTGGTGGGATCAGATGGGTGTGCTGTACTATGAGCTGCTAAAACTGGGTGAAACCATCAATGGACGACGCTACCGAATACAATTAATGCATTTGAAGAGAGCAGTAGCCGAAAAACGCCCGGAATATGCGACCAGACACGAGGCAATAATTTTCCATCATGACAACGCTCGGCCCCACGTTGCTATTCCGGTTAAGAACTATTTGGAAAACAGTGGATGGGAAGTCTTACCCCACCCGCCTTATAGCCCAAACCTTTCCCCTTTTGACTACCATTTGTTCCGCTCGATGCAGAACGCCCTCACTGAAATACGGTTCACATCAGAGCAAAATATCAAAAAATTGGCTTGATTCATTCTTGGCTGCCAAGCCGGCGCAGTTCTTTTGGGATGGGATCCACAAATTGCCAGAAAGATGGGAAAAAGTCATAGCTTCAGATGGGCAATACTTTGAATAATACTATTTTACATGTTTCTCTTAAATAAACGTTCAAATTTTGAAAAAAAAAAAAAACGCACGAATTAAATTACATACCCAATATTATCGATCTTGACGGAACATCCCTCGTGGAAGTAATGTATTCTGTCTACCACGGCTTAAACGAAAAATAGTTCTTGCCAATAGTCATTTTTTTTTTTGTGCGAAAAATACAATTAGTTAGTAAGCAATTGAACTGAAACAAATGAAGATCTAGAATTGGATCTAGATCACCATGTTTACTTTGTTGACTTTACTTTAGCTAGCGTTGATTGTAGATCAAAGGAGCAAAGTTTTCTTTGTATATTTTCTGATAAATTCTGACGGTTATGACAAAGCTCAAGTTGAAGAAAATATACTTGCTGAAATCCCCTTATATAACATCGAACATAGATAAAGCAAAATGCACATTAAATGAAAGAGTGATCACTGAAAAAGTAAAATGACCTTATCGGGCATTTCACTTTATTGGAAATAACTTTCACCTAATCAGCTGTATGTGCATACCTTAAAGCTGATTGAATTTAAATGAAACTGAAAAGTGAAATACAATTTGATTAGGTGGCACTTGTCCATGTGCGGTTTTCTGTACCGTCTTAAGTTGCATGAAACTCTTATCAACACCAAAATGTGATATAACCACACGACACGTCTGAATCGAAAAAGCCCACCAAGTGAACATACTCGTACAAACATATAAATTTCGACATTAATTGAGAGATACGGTTTCCAATTTGACAAACACATTTGGGTTTATACTTTTCGTAGAATAAAAGCAGCAGATACATACATATTCGTATCATACATACAACACATTAATCATGTGAAGATTTGATGAAACGAAAAATTGTTGAGGTGTCATTAAAAATGCAAATCAATGCAAATTAAATTTTGATTCATTTGAAGATTCGAAACAATTACATTTGGGATTTGAAAACATGACCTTAGATACCATTCATGTTAATGGACTTTACTTAATCTGAATAATATTCGCTTGGGATTGCTTAATTTCGAAATGAATTTGAACTATCAAAGCATACGAGTACTCGTAATACGAATACTCGAAAATCCCTGTGGTATTTTGTTGGATATTTCATTATGTGCTTCGTTTTCACAAATATTTAGGAATTAGTTGTATAACTAAGTCTTAAGAAAATACATTGTTTTTCAGTAGTTTGCAGGAATTCTTTGAATAATTGGCTATTACGCAAATTGTTATAATAAAAGTAATACTTGTAAGACTTGCTGACCAGATACCTTCATATTTGTTATGTTATCCGTACAATCTCTGAACTGATTCACCAGCTTGTGGTCACTGTGTGATATGAAATGGGTCAATATTTTGTGATAAGAGTAACCACATACTGGCAGATGATGGTGTGCTGCTATTCTACACTGTAGTCGACCCTCCCGCTAGTAACCATAGCCAAGATCTTAAAATTAATGGCTCTGCACCGACTCGTGCTGCAGTTTGTTACAGTGTTTTATGAATCTACTTTCTAGGACAATGCAACTGAAACTTTGGTTTCGGTGTTACTGCAACTGTTGCCTTTCATGGGACTTAAATTTGCCACAGGTCCGACGTTGTACTGAAGAAGAACAGTAATAGTACCATCATATCCAGATGGTTTTAAAACAAGTTAACTCTAGCGTTGCCACCCTTGTACCCATCAGCGTACACTTTGTTCAATAATTTTTTTTTTCCAAAATAGATTGGCCAAAACCTCTGCGAATCCCATGAATCTACCGCAATTTGCACTAAGCCTATTTTTAAAAAAAATATTTATTTAGAAAATTTTGCATTTGAAAAAAAAAACACGTACGAGGGCTGTTTGATAAATACCCGGATTAGAAATGACAACTTTTAGGTTGTGACAACTTATTTTTCAATAGAATCTTTTAACTCGATACACTTTTTCTACCGGGGCTGTAACTTTTTTAACACCTTCGTATTGTACGACTTTTCTTGTATTCCTCCGCGGTGGCGATGACTTCCCCATGGTTTGGGAACAAACAGTAGTCGCAGGGAGCTTAATTCGTAGTGCAATTCGTTCAATTTGGCTGTGGCGGAAGATTAGTAAGCTCCTATGATTGTTTTTCCTTTTTTCAAAGAGTCAATGTGGATCACACCCCGCGCGTCCCGAAAAACGGTGGCCATCACTTTTCCGGCCGAAGGCACAGTCTTCGCCTTCTTTGGAGCACGTTCACCGGGTAAGACTCACTGCTTCGATTGTTCTTTGGTCTCTGGTGTCTACTTATAAATCCATGTCTCATAGACAGTCACGAAACGACGCAGAAACTCCTTCGGATTTCGATTTAACAGGGCCAAGCACGTCTTCGAAGTGATCTCACGATTGCGTTTGCTCCCCGGTGTGAGTTTACGCGGCACCCATTGCGCGAACAGCTTTCTCATGCCCAAAATCTCGTGTAGGATATGACTAACGCATTCAGTTGGGATGTCTGCTAACTCAGCCAACTCGCTAATTTGCACTCGGCGGTCCGCCAATACGAGATCTTGGTTCTTGGTTTCCTCTGTGGTAACCGTTTTTGGGCCACCTGGGGTGGCCATGGTGTAGTGGTATATGCATAAACTCCTCAGGCAGAGGGTCGCGGGTTCGAATCCCGTGCCAGGCAATTCTGTGAAAAAGTCTTTTCATAGAATTTGTATGTAGTTATATGAAAATTCCGTCGGCGTCAACTCTGACATGAAGGCATAACACTGATGTTGGAGTGGTTGCTGGCTGGGCTAAATGTAACGAACTAACAACTAGCACGTACTTAGGACCCACTGGTTGAGGAGGATGTACTAACTCGTCCCGTCAAGTTTGACAACCACCTCTGGGAAAAATATTGAAACCTAATATACCTGAGTTTCAAACTACTACACCACCCGCCCGCGCCCTGGAGAAAAGCCTGTAAAAGGGTATTCATATCCCCTTGGCGCGCGCGCGGTATTATAAAAAAAAAGAAAAAACAAACCTTGGCGCGGTTCATCAAAAACCGACATGCGTCCACAGCGAAACTCTGCGAACCAATAGTAAACGGTTTTGGGGGTAAAGAGAATGGGTCTCATACACTCCATCGAGAATAGGGTTGATTTCCTCCCATGTTTTACCACCCGAAAACACGAATCAGCGATACTGCTCTTTTTCCATGCTTTGAATCTTTCACACAAAAATCAGCAACTACAATTCAAACATTTTGTGATTTTTGTTATGTTCTGATCATAAACGGGCTTTTGACGGTCAAAGCAAGACTCCCTTCTCTTTCTTCTCCTTCGAATAGGCTGCTCGTTGCAAGTGTCGCATGATCTAACTACAACTTTTCTACTACTAGCTAGGGTCTCGTTGATTGTTTTTACCACTTTTGTTATGGGCCTTTCACAGTAACATTCGATTGCGATTTTCGTTGCATGATTTCGCATGACTTGCTGGTTAGAAAATCGCTCTTCTATCATTGGCATGGCTAGTTCTTCTGAGACCTTGCGTAGAAAAAGTCTGCGTCTGTTCGTTTTTTTTTTTTTTTTTTTTTTTTTTTTTTTTTTTGCAGGCTTATCATTACTTTCATAGTAATTACGTACGATGTCCAAAATATTGTAAAAAAAGGCTAGCGGCCATCTACCTGTTGGGTGGAATATCTCATGCACATTTGATTCATAGTATCAATGCGAGCTTTTGAGATGCGTCAAATCGTAGCATCATTGTGCATAGTACTGAGAAGAATTGAGAAGAATCACCGCTTTTCTTCGGAACATGCGAACAGATGGTAACCTTCTCGTGAAATCTAGAGTGAATAAATGTTTTAATTTTTATCAAAGTACCGACAATAGTGAGCTTTCATGACAAAAGACTCTTTGCCAACGGTAAGGTCGTGAAAAATCTATTCATGCTCATGTTCAGGCCAAATCCTTTGTAAGCGGCGATCAATTCCTTCACAACTCGTTCTCCTTGATTGATTTCACGAGTATAACCTCGTTTACCTGTATAGAAAATGCCTGCTTTACTACTCCAAAAATATAGACATATTTGTGTATACGTGTTTCAAAAGTGTTCTCGAATATTCTTCATTAATAAACAAAATATTGATCCTTTTGCATTTTGCATCTGCCTTTCTTTCTTTATACCTGCTTTAGGACTCATAAGGTCACTGTAAACTGTAATTGTTATATTCACGTAGGAATAACTACTGTAAGCTTTTTTGGGTGGCAACACAAGGGTTAAGGAAATAGAGCTGGTGTTTTCTTCGAACAGATTTAGATTATACGAGTCGACCTAGGCATAAACTGTTCTGAGTACTATGAGAAAACGATTCTCCACACTGTACAACAAATCGGTCGTGATTGTGACTAATGCAGATGCAGTCCGATCTGGGATTGATAATAAAAGAGTGAGCTCATTTAACATGCTCGATACAACAAAAATTTACGTTAATAAATTTGAAAGTACAACGCCATTTGGCAGCCGTTGAAAAGATGTTCTCGACCTACTTGTCCAACAAAACATGAGCAGTTTAAGTTGACGACGTGCTACCAAATTGCTATTTCTTTATTGCCTTAATATTTTACCCCAAGTTTTTTTGCTTAGTCCACTTTGGACATTCATACATTTTTAGTTTTCGCAAAGTTTTGGTAGATTGTTTTCTTAAACTCTGCTGAAAAATTTAGCGGCGCATAACAACGACCATTACGATGATTATAAGGCAATCATAGACAAGATTTTCGGGGCGTCAAAATTTAGCTTTAATCATGTACACAAATACAGATATAAAGTTGGTACCTTAGACGGGTGGTTTTTCAGCCTTATTGTGATGCAGATGTAGAAGCAACCCACATGCCGTGGATATATAGCCACAAAGGAATCACCAGGAAGCCACGAAATGAGTCATCAAAGAATTTACTAGAAATTAAAAAAACAATCTGATTAGAAAACACTTAGCATAATTGATCAAGTTGCGATTGACGCAAGGCAGTCCTACGATATGTGTCCCAGAAAAATGTGCCAAATTAGTTTCATTACTTTACTCACACAACAAATTATTTTCTGCATTTAATTGCCGATCGCGCGTTTTCATTTCCTAAGTGTATTTCCATACTTCGGCCGCGAATGACTATTTGGATGGCAGCAAAATATTTGTGAGAAAGTGGATAAAGAGGTATAAGGAATGCAGTATTGTCGATGATGGCACATCCAATAACGACAATAAAGTAATTTGTAAATTGTTTCGGAAAAACCCAATAATTAGTCTGAGGACCGCAGAAGAAAAATTCATACTTAAAGATGAGTCATCTTTTTTGAACCTGAACAGAAATAAAAAATAAAAAGGTTCTGCAACGCACCGAAAAATATCCAGCAAAAGTTCAATTTAATAGTATTCACACAAAACCAGAAGGGTTCTCTAAAATCTGCCGAATCTCTGCATGGATCAAACAATTATGACTAAATTCTGCAAGAGGATAACAATCTAAAACAGTGGAGTTGCCTTTGCACGCCTTGGAAACAAGAAAATGGTATAGAGACGTTAGATTGACTGTCACAAAGTCCTGATATGATTTTAATGGGTTTGGCCAATCGTTGTCTTGCTGTAGAATCACTTTTTCTTGAGCCTCTGCTCGTATTGTGGCCCTGATGGTTTCATGATAAATAACACCGACCTGGTCTCACATCTAAACTTCGCAGATTGAATATTCGGGCGAGCCGACGACGTACAATCATGGCCGGACAGTCCCCATGACTTTCTTCTCTTTGAGTATAAGGTATCCAAGTTCCTTGTTTTGAATCATTCCCAATGCATGCGATAGCTTGGAAATGGCTTAACAGGTAACTCCTAATACATAATAAATACACGTTTGCCATGGATCCTTATCGAGCAATGCCTCCAATTCAGCGTCTTCGAAGGATTTTGGCCTTTCTTAATGCAGACGGTCGACAACATCGAAATCATCGTCTTTAAAGCGATGGAACCAATCACGGCACGTTGTTTCACTTAGAGTAGCATCTCCGTAGACTTTTTGGATGCGCTTCAGCCGCCGTTTTATTTGAATAAAAGAAGAGAATCAACATTTCCCGCAAATGGCGATTATTTGGCACAAAATCAGACATTTTCACACAAGCAAAGGTATATGACGCCAAAACAATATCATTTATGTGTCAAAATGGTTTGTTTACCATATGTCTAAGCTTAGTTCATGACGTTTTGAATGTGTCCAAATCGATCAACACTTACTGCTGGAGAACTTAGTTGCACACCTTATATTGAAAATGGTTTGATTTAAGTACAAAAAAATGCGAACTCGACGTTCATGGACAGGACACTCATGCCCACGCCAATGTGAACAGGCACAAAGACACTATCTACTGGCACCCTCGGATATTTCAGATGTTACAATAACGGATAAATACTGCGAGGAGATTTAGCAATCTGAACAAACCGCCACCACCTTTGCGGATCGCGTATTCTCAGGCTCTCAGCACCTTTTTGAACCACATTAAATGCTGAAGATGAGTAGAATAAACACCTAAAAATCGTCAGAAATACGCTCGAACATTCAAACCATTTTAATATAAACCCACTAAATCCAACTTTGTATAATTTAATTAGTAATATACAATAGTTCGATCAACAGTATAAAAAACGTTAGTTACAAGTACATATATCAATAAATAGTGCACCAGTTAATTTCTTGTTATTGACCGATTATATCGAAAACTTTAGAAAATACTGGAAGAATTTGAAAATGCTTATTGGTAGACACTTCTGTTAAAGGTATGCACCAATATATCTACTTAATTTCAATCTTGGTAAAAGCATTCGAATAAGAATTATTAACAACAGTTTCGAGTTTGTTAACGCTGACCTCTTAGAGACGCCGGAAAGCATTCGTTTGGTCTCCCGGCAACCTGGAGAGTCATGCCATTTGAAGTTATATTCATATGAAACCCAAAGATTTCTAGGTTCGGGTCCTGCAAAACTCTCCTTTGATATTACGTAGCAAGTTCATCGGCGATTTCATTTCACGTGATCTCTCTATGACCTGGAATCCAGACACGACTCAGTGATTTGAGTCTTCCGATTGCTTTCAGTGAAGTCTTGCATTCTTGAATTATCTCTGAAGTCGTAAGAAGGTTCAGAAAGGCTCTACGTGCAGATTGGCTGGGAGTAGAGATGCTAATGCTTCGCCCCCTTCACCAATTCTTCACAATATATAGGATTTTCTAATAACGACTTAACAACTTTTTTTTTTTAGATAAAAGGCAAACCATTTGAGATATTTCAAAAACTTTATTATTTTCTTGAAGTACAATCAAAACACTTATGAATGGAACTCGACTTCGTTCATATGGCCACCGCGGGCACGTTTGCAGCGGTCGATTCGTTGGACCCAACTTTCAACGACTCGGCCACACATTTCGGCCGAAACGACCGCTATTTCGCTTTCAGTGTTAGCTCTGAGCTCTTCCAATATCGTCGGCGTGTTGGTATAAAAAAATGACTTAACGTAGCCCCACAGAAAATAGTCAAGCGGCGTTGAATCGCACGAACGAGGCGGCCAATCGACTGGCCCAAGTCTTGAGAAAACACGCTCACCATACTTATTCTTCAATAAATCGATTGTAGCGTGTGCTGTGTGGCTTGTGGCACCATCCTGTTGAAACCGCATGTCGTCCAAGTCCATATCTTCCAATTCGGGCCAAAAATAATTGGTGATCATGGCGCGATAACGCTGACCACTCACAGTAACGTGACGATCGTTATCGTCGACGAAAAAATATGGCCCAATAACGCCGCCGGCATGCAAGCCGCACCAAACAGTTATTTTTTGTGAATGAAGTTGGGCACATGAGGGTTTTCACTCAACCAAACGAACGAACCCATTGATCCAAAAATGAGCTTCGTCACTGAAGATGATTTTGCGACTCCGAATATCTGTAGAAAATTTTTATAATTTGCAGACGTTGCTCGTTGATGTTGAGTTTACTGAATAAATTGTCAGTGACAGTTTGATGATTAGTGAAAGAGTGCGTTCACGAATTAAATTCAAAGTTGTCAAGTCGCTATTGAAAAACCCTATAGTTCGTTTCCCTGCGGAAGAAGTTTGGAAGACAGACGCATGCTTTCCTAAGTAGGAGTGGAATCTAACGTTCTTGTCCTCCAGAAAGATACCATAGCCGCACCCTAGATCGCTTTTCGAGATATTCGTGAAGACCCGACTACATTCGTACTTTTAACGCAGCAGGAGTTCTGGTGTCATTGCATCAGTCCGCATGTCCATAACACCAGAGTCAAAAGACAGGTTATCAAAGCTCCAGTGCATGTTGTACCAAAGACCACTTCTTTTTAAAAGAAAAATGGCCTCGAGAGTGCAGCTCATGATATGAATACCAAGTGACAGGTGATTTATTAATGCCTCTAGAGCGGATCCAGACGTGCTGGGGAAAACCCCCATATAGCCAAGACAAATCGTTCTTTGAAGTCTGATAAAAGCAGCAATAACCTATTTTCGTGAGAATTTGTTCCATCCGGCAACAGACGCATAGGATATAATTGATCTTATCATAGCCTTGTCACCATTCTTGGTGACAGGTTCCATGTCTTGCAGGCAGCTCCTTTGCACTACCAGTTTTAACATAACATTTTTAGTCCATAGAAGTTTATTATCCAGGATGAAACCCAATCGCTTAGCTTCTTTGTAAAACTGGATGGTGAGGCCTTTAAGCACTAGATGAGTCAGAAGAATCAGCTTCTTGTAAAGAAAAGAACCTTAATTTTGAGAAAATTGACTGAAAGCCCATTTCTAGTGCATCAATCGTCGATCCCTTCTACGGCCGACTGTGGCTTAGAGTAGGCAGTCACTCGGCACGATCCAACAGATAGTACAGCTACATCATGTGCGTATGCTTATGCAATCAATTGCCGCCTTGCCGGCAATCTGTGTTTAATCCCGCCATCATATATTGGCCGCACTTAGCGTCCATAATCAGTGTTCTATTCACCATCATTGCTTTGATCCACAAAACTAGTGATGCATCTACTCCATGTTGTCTGATCGAGTTACACATGCCGTCAAAAATTGCGTTGTCGGAAGGAAGTCATTGCCGCCGCAATGTTGCAGGCCAACAAAAGTCATACTATACGGAGGGGTTAAAAAAGTTGCAGCACTGCTGGGAAAAGTGTATCGAGTTGAAAGGGGATTATATTGAAAAACAAATTGTCAAAACCTAAAAAAGTTGCGTTTTCATTTCTAATCCGGGTATTCATCAAACAGTCCTCGTATACCATCTACGGCGTGTTGTGTTATTCAGTTCATTTGCAGCTTCGTTAAGAGATGGAGTCTCTGCTTTCGATTTAGTGTAGGTGCCATCAGACTTTCTGAGTGAATGATTTTGACCTCTTTGAGGACTTGGACTTACCCACTGGTTTCAACGACAGTTCCGATCTTTTCGGAAAGCCACTTTTCGAAATCCGAATTAGTTTCTTATATCCTTTTTGCTTCGACCTATGACGACTTTAGTCTTCCTCCAGATTAGTGTTAAGTGATCCGTTTAGAAGTTATCTGATTTGTTTACCTAGTCGTTGTAAATCGGCGTTCCACCAATAAATGGGCGATCTAAAATCCATTAAACATCCGAAACCCTACATGCGTTTATTCCTGATGATATGATGATTCCTGTATAGATATTATGTGAAGTTATGTATTCAACAAGGAAGTTGGAACAAGGTAGCTTGGAATATTGAAAGTTCTTCTGAGTAAATAATAGAGATAAGTACTGGGCTGGTCGTCACTTATAAATAGGTACTCGTTTGCAAATAACGAGGAAAAGGAGCGCGAGCCGTACCTACATGAATTTAATGGTTTCGATAGAAGCTTTATGTTCTTGTTCAACTATTCAAGAGGTTGGTACATGGAGATCATTACTATAAGGCAGATGTTAGAGTGGCCGCGATAAGCGATGCCATGCAAGAAGCGATAATAACAATAGGATACTAACCCCGCTCATTTCGAAAGAAGAGCTCCAAACCATCTTTGTATCATTTAGAAGCAAGAAATCAGTGGTAACCGATAAAATACCGAACATTGTGCTTCCATTTTTTTTCGCATATCTATATTTTTCATATATGAAAGAAGGTTCTCAAAAAAAAAAAAAAATAAATAAAATAAAAAATAAGTCATCGTCACCCTTTGGTATACTGACTTTCTTTTCCAATAATTTTAGTTTCCCCTTTTCAATGGCCAGTAGTTGAGACGTCACGCATAATTTCATTTTTTTCTTTTTTGGAGTGAAAGACTTCTTCATCGGAGTTACATAAATCAGCCAAGTTTTGCGCCAACACAGTGTCTTGATAATCTTCAAACTCTGGAATACTTAAACTACTATTGGAGCAGCCGGCCTCCAAATTGCTAAACGATTGCCTAGGCTTTATTTGGTCTTTCAACATTAGTGCCTCAAAATGTGGCCATGAGGATAAATGATCAGCATCAGGTCCACAATATCCTGACTTTTCTATCGGCCTCTTTTTATATTCATTTCGAAACTGGTCTCGAAGATTTTTCCACTTTTTTTTCTAAACAGTCCTCTGAAAGAAAAAATGTAATATAGAAAAAAAAATTAACAAATTGCAGATATTTAGCAACGGGGGCTTCGTTTGCATCATTGGCATATTCATTTAAAATAGGAAGGACTACAGTCTCTGTTATTGTCAAGGAAACCGTCACAGCACTTTCTGAGAAGTTGCAGCTAAAGCATATGCCACAGCTTACAAAAGAAATGATTAGCTAGATAGCTGACGAATTTTGTAAATTATGGAACTTTCCAAATTGTGCTGGGGCTATTGATGGGAAACACATTCGCATTCATTGTCCACCTCATTCAGGATCTATGTTTTACAATTAAAAAAAAATTTCTCAGTGGTTCTTCAAGGAGTAGCTGATGCTAATAATAAATTTATTGCTATTGAAGTTGGAGGATATGGCAAACAAAGTGATGGTGGAACATTTAATGCATCGCAGCTTTATCGACAACTTAAACAAATATTAAAATGCCCCATGTTTTTGTAGGCGATGAAGCTTATCCACTATTGGACACGCTTTTGAGGCCATACTCAAGCCGCACTATTAATGCTAAAAAAGAGTATTTCAACAGGGGATTCTCTCGAGCGCGCAGGTGCATTGAATGTGCTTTTAAAATAATGACTTCCAAATGGCGTTCGCTCTGGAAACCATTTGAAACGGATCCTGATTTCGTTGATGTTATAGTAAAAGCTATTTGTATTCTTCATAACACAATTATTGACCTTGAAGGAAGTCCTAATGTCCATTGACACACACACACGCATTGAAAATAATGGAAGTGAAGAGGCATTTCATCCTATTAATTTAAGAACAGGACAACTAGTTCGAGATGCTTTTTGCAGTTTTATATGTACACATAGGCTATAATATTAAATATACACAAATATAAATAAATACAAAATTTACTTGATATTTGCAAAGTTTCTTCAATTTCCTTCCAAATTTTTTGATTTTTGGTCCCACAAAACCGAACGCTTAAAAATTTCAGAAATTAAATCCTCAATGTGCTCATTTTGACATTTGGTCACTGTGATAGTTCAATTGCACTTGAGAGCAAATGCATAAAAATATGTATCATTTTGAAACAAACTGTAATTTAAGCTTAAGCTGCAAAACAAAAAAAAAAACATATTTCACCCAGAATTGGGTGATTCATCTCTCGCAATTTCTCTTAATATAACTTTAAGCGATTTACCTTTAAATATGCATGCAGAACTTTCTCGCACACTGTCGCCCAATATTATCGCATCGCTTATCGCGGCCACTCTGACATCAGCCTAAAAGTAATCGTAGCCCTCTGCCTAAAATTTAAAATTCGAAGCGCCAGAGAGATGATAGCGCCATCCTTATTGATGTGCCGCATTCGTCCCGTTTGGTGTTTGGTAGTTTTTTTGGAGGTGGTTTTTGCCGCGACTTCCAAATTCCGTCCACTCAAACTGCAAATTTTGCTGGTTGCAGCACCGGGTTCAGTTGGATCTTATGTGCTAGGGAAGTCAACACCAGAGTTGTATCTTAGTGGAAAATTTGCCGTATTTGCCGGCTTCTGTCGACCAAAACTACAATCTTTGCTGGTTGTAGCACCGGTCTTATCTAGACATCGTTTACGGGTAAAACCGCCCTTGTTTTGTTTTTTCGAAGGTTAAATCGCTTTATGCGATTTCAGTCCACTGGAGCGGTTATAGCGGTTTCATCCGGTCATCATGCACCGACAAATCCATCGACAGGAGAAGTGCCGGGACAGAAAAATACGGCGCAATTTCAGTGAGTGTCACTGTTTCTCTTCTTCGTCGCCGCTGAAGGAGTGAGGCTTTTAGCGCTTGCGCCTTCAACAGCACTTCCCGCCTCTTTGTGTCGTGCGTTTCCCCTTCATTTGCCCATTAGAAAGTACTATAGTCCTTCAGAGTGTGCCCAAGTTGATAACGTGTAATCATTTGAATACCAAGTCTTCTGGGCTTCCAACATACTTGCTTCTTCTATGGTATCTATCCATTGAAATTGTTCAAGTATGCAATAATATGAGTACACACATAGGAGACAGTTGGAATAAGTCACATTATGGTGCTTTTGCAACTGCTTTAGCAAACAAAAAACAACAAAATCGATGCTTGGATGTATCGAAAGCACGGATGAATAATTTTTTTTTTTCGTATTCATCGCCATCATGTTAAATGTCCAGCCGAGTGTTATATGCATATGTTTTACTCGTATGAACATACATAGGTACATACATATGTATGTCAAAATATGTTTTATAAAACGTATGAATGATAGGCAGAAGCAACAATCATGTTGCTTGGTTTTACTCTGTTGATTAAGCCACGTGCTTAAATGGTTACACGTGCCATGAATAGTCTAACTGTATGTGCCAACATACATACCTTCACACTCAAGGTAATTTACAAAAGTAACAAGTGCTTGCTTTAAATGATACAAATGTATTTGTACATACGAATATGTAAGCTATACGTAGCAAATGAAGCTACAAGAGGATAGTGTGGAAGATTGACTATAACTATGCTAACAAATTCCTCATAACATCGCGCACTAACACTAATTCCATCGCAATGTCGTTTCGGTGCATAGTAACAAACAATATCTCGCACAATTTATTGTAAAACAATACCACATACTCGTACATACGAGTATGTACACAGCCTTCTGAGGCTTTAACCTTTCCTTCTGATAATTATTCGTATGCTGTTGACTTCCAACAAACAAAACCAACAAAACCTGCAACAGCCAGAACAACGTTCACCTATTACCATGATTGCAATGCTCTATAGAAGAATGCCGGTTACACAGCAACATCCTCTGTTCTTGAATGGATTTTTATTCGTCACTATACATATCTACACGTATCCGTAGGAGTAGCAAAAGTGATAGCAATTTTCCTACTCCAACAACAACGACGACAACGACGACAACGACGCCAGGGTGACTCGTTTATGTTCTGATGAATCTCTAGTGAGACATTTGATGCAAACCGACAAAGTCTTTGGTATTTGTGGGTCTGATACTGGCACTGGTAGTGGAACTGGAGCTGAATCTGGGACTGAAGATCACAAAAGCAGTGAGACTAAGTCGACACACTCATGGTTTCAGACACTCTCACTATAGGTACATAGTTTGGGTTATGACTCACCTGATGGAGCGAAATTGGAGGAAAAATTGTTACAAGCAACAACACATCATTAGCGTTGCGTTGTTTGGGGGGCTGACGTGAACAATGTTCAAAACCAGGCGCCAGGTGTGGATGATGAATATTTTTGATTATCGCAGGTTAAGATACGAATACTCAAGCATGTGTACGATTATTCATTGGAATTTGTTTTTGTTTCATCTCTTTGTCTTCTCTCATGATTGTGATGATGAATAAGTAAACGTTAGAAACAACTAATTTGTTCTTTATACCCGTTCGGGTATGCACATAAGCGAGTTTTAATCTTTATTATAGACACTTTGATACATAGCAGTAACCAAAAACAACTTAATTAGATCCGTTAGATTGTCTTTGGAAGAAAATCTCTAGTGAAATTTGAACACTATACGAGTAAGTGAGTATTAATGAGGCAATATCTACATACATGTGTAGGTACTTGTAGGTAAGGGAATGTTTTCTACTTAAGCCTTATCATAAAGATGATTAGGAATCATAATGAAGAACCCTACATATGTGTGCCACTTGGGAAAATAGGGGCAGCCTAGAAATTGTGAAAAAACCGAAGCTAAAATGTTACAATAATGCGTCAAGATTGAAACACTTCGTTTTTGGTGATTTAATAAAGCACAAACTATTTGTTTCACTTTATCTTTAGCAAAAGCCTTACAATTTCAGTTAAAATCGAAAGCCGATCGAAAAAATGAACTGTAATGGCGCCTGAGACACGGCAACCTTCCACTCTTTTTGATCTCGATTTTCAGTTGTTCAGACTAAGCGCTCTGGCAACCGTGATATCTTTTTTCCTAAAACAGGGGTTATGTCTTCCTTGTCTTGTCAAATGTGGATGCTATGATTCGCAAATCCTCTTTGCTGAAGCATTATTGGTCATTCACTCGATGTGGCTGGACCAGGGTAGTCGACAAGTTTTGGTTTTCTGGACTACATCTACATCTTGATACATTTTATTAATTTGAGGTTGTAATTTCTCCTCCAAGTATTCAACTGCAAATTTTCACTCGAAATTCTTCAATATCTGCTGTTTTCCTGCCTATGGCTCCATTACCATAGCTAAAGTGCACGGAATCTCCCTCCTCTTAAAATTTATTTCATTTAAAGAGAATAGGTTTGTACAGATCTTACTGGCACGCAGTAAAGGTGCGCCTTACTGATGACGACCTCTACAGAGGCTGTGGGAGGAGGGATATCTTCCACTTTTTGTCCCAGCCACAGTATGTAATTTGCGGCAAAGAACTTTAGAAAGTTAATACTCCCACGATCTATCAAAACTATCTGCTGCTTCACTTACTTATATTATCTTTGCAGATTCACGGTCAACACAGAGCTAAGTGTGATGAGGTATAGAATGGACTCGGCTCCGGACACCTCATCGGGTTGAGAGTGTGAATTTGGTAGGTTGCACAGTTTCTTATTTTTGGAACGCCATAACACCTACAACAATTAAATTCGGTAACTCAACGTTTGAATTTTCACTTCCCAGTCTTGCTTAGTGTCGTCGGTGTTTGTGTTTTTTTGTGTTTATTTATGATTATGACTAGTGAATTCAGGGTAGACCTAGCTAACATTTGTAATCACCTTTCTGCGTACGTCCAGCTATTTTGGCTGTACCTGGCTGAGAAGCACAGGTAGACCCCCGCCCACACTTATCAGCTGCCTGGCTACTAACTAGTGTCATTATTCTTTTCCTACCACGGTCCCGCCATTTACGAGTGTAGTGAAGTAGCTAACCAAACTCCACCACAATGTAAACCCTGTTCCAATCCAAAATTCAACTTGATGTGGTTTAAATACCATCTCCGTAAGCGAATTATCGACTATTGCTTTGTTTAGAGAAGCCCCAAACTGGACAGCAATTCGACCTTTCGTGAGTTCGATGCGTTGTCTGAGTCCATTCAAAGAATTGTATCCCTATGCCCTCATACCGAAATCATTATTACGGGCGATTTCTATATTAAAAATTCTGGGTGGCTTCGATGAGACGGTGTGTTGAGTTCTTCGCAGCGGAAAACAACTTGAGCCAGCTGGTAAATGAGCCCACGCGAATACGAGACGTTAATAGTCATAATGCCAACACTTTAGATCTGTTTTTAATTTCTCACCCTAATAAGTACACTGCTGATGGGCTCTCCCCTCTAGGCTCGTCGGACCATTGTGTTATATCAGCTAATTTCTCGTATACTGACCACACAGTTAGAGAAAAAATTCCTAAAAGAACCGTATGGCAATACGAGAAAGCCAATTGGAGCTGACTTAACACCTTTTTTAGGTCGTTATGTTTCCTCGACAGCGACGAGGACGCTTTTACTAATATGATCACCGACACTATTCTCTTTGGAATGAGACGCATTATCCCTCATCGGATGAATAGTAGTAAAAATTGTTGGTAGTTTGTCAAAAATATTAGAAATTCTGCATCATTCCCGAACGCTCACTTACAATGATATTCCAGGTGTCAACTCTTTGGACAAGATAAATTCGCTTGTTTCACACTTTGCGGCTAGATCAAAACTCCCAGAGTGTGCTTTTTCTCCGCCTATAATTGAATACGTCGAATCTTCAATGGGACAAATCTACTTTCGCATTCGTGTAGTAGTAAGGGTTCTTAAAGATTTTAACATTCACAAATCCGCTGGCCCAGATGGTATATCCCCCCTTCTTCTGAAGAGGTGTTCTTCTTCACTGGCAAAACCACTTCGTAAGCTCTTTAGGATTCTTTCCGAGCAGTGGGAAAACAGCATTTGTGCAGTCTGCCCCAAAAATGCGAATCTTCTTCTCTCTCCTCATGGAAACGCTGATGAACCGTCAGCTAATGAAATATCTCAAAATGGAAAAACTTCTTTATGACCGGCACGATGGTTTTCGTGGCAACAGGTCCACTAGTGATATGATGTCATATCTCACCGAAAGGTGTAACCAATTTGGCGAAAGCAAGATGTTAGCACTTATTATATCTAAGCCATTTGACAGAGTTTGGCATCAGGCTCTTATATTGAAAATGCGTGCTTTTGAAATCGACGATTCTCTTCCTCAATGGATTAGAAATTTCCATACGTTACGTTCAATTCAAGTTGTCTTGGATGGTTTAAGTTTTAATATTCACAAATTTTCATCAGCAATCTCTTGTCTGCCAATTCTAATCCAATATATTCCCTTGCTGACGACAGTACATTCTGCTTTTCATATTCGTCCCCGGACTCATTTCTCTGTTCTTCGGTTGTAGAACGGGAACGGCAGCATACATATGTTAAGCTCATTAAATTCTGATATTAAGAGCATAACTAACAGAGTAGAACTTAAGGCTTCCAAAAAACAATGCTGTCTGCTGTCGTTAAAGCAAAATTTAAACACCCAGCCATTGTCCATGAATCGTCGAAATAGAAAAACTTTCCATTGTGGGAATGTCATTGACACGACAACTTATGTTGGAACGACCACATATTCGATGTCGCCAAAAATGCTGCGAAATGTCTAGGTTTCCTTAACCGATGTAAGAAATATTTCATCCTCTCTGACCTGGCCTCAAAATGTAAGGCGTTTATCCGCCCAAAACTGGAGTACAATTCTCAAATCTGGTCAGGTGCCCCTAATATGTCTTTGCACTTGCTAGATATGATCCAAAATCGTGCGATAAAACTCATAGGTGCTGTCAGTATTACAGATTCATTCGAAACCCTCGAACACCCACTCAAAGTCTTCTGTCTTCGCTGATGTATCACTATTTTCGCCACCAGTGCTCCACCGAAATTGTCAGTACCATTCCGCCTCTTCAAACTTTAAGCGCAACTTCGGGCGCACTCTATAATATCGTGATTTTTTCTTAAACCGTACAACTCGCTTATATAGGGTTTTCTAATAACGACTTGAAAACTTTTTTTTTTTTAAATAAAAGGCAAACCATTTGAGATATTTTAAAAAACTTTATTATTTGCTTGAAGTACAATCAAAACATTTATGATACGAGGGCACGTTTGCAGCGGTCGATTCGTTGGACCCAATTTTCAACGACTCGGCCACACATTTCGGCCGAAACGGCCGCTATTTCGCGTTCAATGTTGGCTCTGAGCTCTTCCAACATCGTCAGCGTATTGGCATAAACCAATGACTTAACGTAGCCCCACATAAAATAGTCAAGCGGCGTTAAATTGCACGAACGAGGCAACCAATCGACTGGCCCATGTCTTGAGATAACACGCTCACCATACTTACTCTTCAATAAATCGATTGTAGCATGTGCTGTGTGGCTTGTTACACCATCCTGTGGAAACCACATGTCGTCCAAGTCCATATCTTCCAATTCGGGCCAAAAATAAACGGTGATCATGGCACGATAGCGCTGACCATTCACAGTAACGTGACGATCGTTATCGTAGACGAAAAAATATGACCCAATAACGCCGCCGGCATGCAAACCGCACCAAACAGTTATTTTTTGTGGATGAAGTGGTGATTCATGAAGAATATGTGGGTTTTCACCCGATCAATAACGCATATTTTGCTTATTGACGAACCAATTTAGATAAAGATGAGCTTCGTCACTGAAGATGATTTTGCGACTCCGAATATCTGTAGAAAATTTTTATAATTTGCAGACGTTGCTCGTTAGTGTACTTTACCTTGATGAAAATGTTGAGTTTACTAAATAAATTGACAGTAACAGTTTGATGATTAGTGAAAGAGTGCGTTCACAAATTAAATTCGAAGTTGTCAAGTCCCTATTGGAAAACCCTATAGAATGCCCTGTTGAGCTCTTTACTTTCTAGCAACTAGCAACTAGCAACAAAACCCACGTACATCGGTATCTCTCTTTTTTCCCTTAATAACTTCCTTTCGCATGCGTTATGTGCAAACATCTTGAGGGTACAGGAAATCCTTTGTGCGCGTGCCGATTACAAAAAAAAAAAAGAAAATCAACCCGCTAACCCAACCTAACTGAACTGACTAGGTATGAGACCGTTAGGAGGAGTTCCTAGGTCCTAAAATTGTGGTGGAATACTTATATGAAAGCTGGGTCTCTTATAAGCCACAATATATGTAGGTGGTGACTTAATGGAGCCCTACGCCTTTGCTATGCACCTAAATGTGCACCTACTTTCACAAGCTTGCTGTAGGAGTGATGATGACAATGCAGAGCATGGGAGTTTTCAAAAACGTCATACTAACAAAGAACTGCAAATAACTGCAGCTGTTACCCTTCTGTTCATAAACGTCAACATATCGTCATACTTGTGCAGATTAGTAGGCATTTCAATTGTTTCTGCAGGAAAAGTTAGAAGATTCTAAAGCGGATTAGTTTTGTGTTTTTGGAAGAGGAAAGATGTGAGAACTGTTCTAAGATTTGGCTAATATGACGTTTTTGAGCGCAAAACAAATGACGATCGTAGTAAGATATGTCTGTGTAATAAATGCGTTCAAAAACACACGAGGAAAGATCTGCGATTATACTAAGGTAGGAATGCTGACGTTCTTGAACTCTCCTCAATTCCCATGTGAATGTTTGTCTTGTTCTCGGACTAGACTACAGGTACTACGGACTTAAGTGATGGGTTTGTAGGAGCTGGTACTAGTTCTGTAGACTTCCATATCAATGTAGAAATTACTCATCTTGCTTTAAAAGACTGCCACATTTTATTTAAAGGACAACAACAAATTATCTCTTTGTCTGAGGGCTTTGTTCTAACAAAATATAAAACAAAATTATGTCGGGGGTCCACTAAATGAAAATGACGGTACCAAGAATTATTAGCAAAGAAACAACATCCATACAAAGTGGACATTGAAAAGCAACATGTAGGATACGTAAAATATTTCCATTAACTTGAGTGTAAACGATTAGTACGTAGGTCGAACTTTAAGTTTATATTGTTGATCAAAATATCGCTGTGTGATGGTAGCGCTCTTGGGTACTAAATTCTTTGAGGTTCTCAAATGTAATTGGATAATTATCACACGAACCTAATGTTATTATCTTAACGCTACAATTGCAATATTTTCTGCCGGAATTTGCAAAATATTGAAACATTTTTGAAATCTAATTCCCAGGTACAAAATGACACCATAAAATTTAAACATCAACTTTTATTTTTTAACTGGAAATTGGAGTAAAGATACATAGATACACACGTCTGACATTTGAACAAAGAATGCCTTTGTCAAGTGACAACAATGTACATGACCAAGCGAATAATATCGGAATAGTCATACAAGTTGACACACCTTTCCCAACCCCTATGTGTAATATCCACCACAGAACCACTGTCATGAGCAGCAGTCGTCAAACAAACCAGCATATCCAAATACCGAAAACACTTTGAATAATGTGCCATTTACTCATACGCATTTTACATAGAACGTCAAGTCACAGTCATGCCAGGTAACATCTGCCCCATCGTTTCTTAAAAATTGGTAGTCGCTCAGATAAACGTACGATACTTCAAAATTCAAGTACACCACCTTTTTTGCGCCGAAGGTGCTTCTTGTCTCTGGTTCTGCAACGATGAATTCCTTTATCTGTTTGATGATAGGAAGCTCATGCGTTTGTACGGATACTTCTGTTCTTTGCCCTAGTGTTCTCCTTTTATTTTTACACTTTTAGTGCATTCCAAAGAAATGCCAAAAGGATTTCCTGCATCTAGAATACTAACTTTTGTTGAGGAGTTCTCATACTCGTATGGTGCGGCATCTCGAAGATCGCACTTACACATGCGATAAATTTTTAAAACAAAACGCTTAACGTTTCGTCTGTAATACAATTCACTCTTTAAGTCGACCTTCATCACTTATATTCTGATCCTGTAAAATCTTGAGGGTTGTGTTCTACTACTCTTTGCAAATATACGAGTACACACATTTAATACACAAAGGAGAGCTTAGTAATTTATAGCTAAGCTAGTAGTAGGTACTATTGTTGTCGGATTAGTTAATGTGTGTGTGGCGAGGGATAAATCCTCTGTTTTATGGGGATACGGACACAAAATGAAAATGTATGCGAAAGTGTGTGCCCTTTTGGGATTATCCTGCGAATGTTAGGTCGCGTGAGCTAAGAGCTTCAAATTAAATGCGCTTATTATAGCGTAAGTAGATTTGATTGATATAAGGGCTTCCCCACTGTAATGAATTTATTTTCTTATCAGCGCTCGGGTACGCAAGTGTAAACAAGAACATGAGTTGGAATAAAGAGACCACCCTACCACATGCCACAGCCATGTTGTCATTGCTCAAATAAAGGTGAAGATTATGTTGCATGCTATGAAACATGGAGGTGAAGTGAAGACTATAAACCTTTTAGCGTTTATTTGTTCTTTGATAGGGAGTTTGGAGGAGGTTTTCTTTTGGGTTGAAATGTTTATCGAAGCCATAAACTGAGTGAGTGCTGAGTTGGCCTTTTGTTATCGAAATTTGTATAAGTTTCTATACATATATGTATGTATATATTTTTTTGTATAAAAAAAAAATTCATCTATTTATGGAATTGGCCTAAATTCCTCGGTTATCTTGTTTCCACGATCGATAAGTTTGGTGGATTCTTTTATTAAAATAATTGGGTTTTCGATAGAGTGGTGCAACCAAAGACTGATACAATCGGCACCTGTCAAGTGCCGTGATTTTTTATTTTCAGTGAAATCCTCCTCTAGTCTTATTTTAACCCTCTGACGGTCATAACACTGTTTATTCAGTTCATCATCGCTCTCAATGGAATATTAATTCGTACGCAAACATCAGTCAATTGGATCCATAACAAAACACCCATTTTTAACAATACCTTTTGCACTAGTAAAATCATAATTAATTTCTGTTACATTTTTCTTAAGGCTTAATTAATTCATTTTCTAAATAAAAAATGTTATTTTGATACATTTTGTTAACTTGTAATACTATTTCTGTTAATAATTTCTCAAGTGTTACTCAATTTTCGCTAATTTAAGCAACGGTTTCATACCTGATGGCAGTTCAGAAATAATCAAATTCTGTAAAAGATAAGAAAAAAGTTAGGCAAGTATGTAAATAGGAAGCTGTATCAATAGATAACTCAACCAAATCCATTTTTAATAAGATATATGCGATCCCGCAAATGTAACTGAACTGCTAGATTTGCATAAATAAAGTTTATCTACTTACTTAAGGTGCTACCGACCAGTGACGAGTTTCTGCCTAAGACACTGCAGTCTTTCATCCTTTGCGATCACAGGCACGCTGCTTTCAGTTATCAAGATCAAGCGCTCTGGCATCCACGATGGCTTGGCCTTTAAAACGGAGGTTCGGCCTTCCTTGTCGTCTCGAACATGTGGGCTGGGAGTCGAAGATCCTCTTATATGGAGCATTATTGTCCATTCGTTCTATGTGGCCGGGACAATGTAGTCCACGTATTTTTGCCTTTTGGACTACATCCATACAGCTCATAGAGTTCGCGATCGTATCTTCTCCATTCGTCCTGCCCGCACACAGGACCAAAAATCAGTTTCATCAGTTTCATCAGTATCAGTTTTCTCTTCCTGCTTATCGTCCAGCACTCGGCGCAATACTATACAGTAGAACTGGCAGAACAAGTGTTTTGTTTCTTGTCCTTTCGAGTTTTGAAAATAATTGTTTTTCCACACCGAAGTGGCATCGGTTTTCTAGGGTGTCATTCGTGGAATTCACGTTTACTCCGAGGTAAGTGCCCTCATTAACAACCTCGAAATTGTTGCTATCAATAGTAACGTTTTGTCCTAGGTGGTTAACAGATGCTGGTTTGTTTGTTGATAGCATATATACATAGGGTTTTCCAATAGGGACTTGACAACTTTGAATTTAATTTGTGAACCATTTTCAGTGACGAAGCTTATTTTTGGCTCAATGGGTTCGTCAATAAGCAAAATATGCGTTATTGGTCGGGTGAAAACCCACATGTGCTTCATGAATCACCACTTCATTCACAAAAAATAACGGCTTTGTGCGGTTTGCATGCCGGCGACGTTATTGGGCCATATTTTTTCGTCGACGATAACGATCGTCACGTTACTGTGAATGGTCAGCGTTATCGGGCGGTGATCACAGACTATTTTTGGCCCGAATTGGAAGATATGGACTTGGACGACATGTTTTTTCAACAGGATGGTGCCACAAGCCACACAGCACACGCTACAATCGATTTATTGAAGAGTAAGTATGGTGACCGTGTTATCTCAAGACATGGGCCAGTCGATTGGCCGCCTCGTTCGTGCGATTTAACGCCGCTTGACTATTTTCTGTGGGGCTACGTTAGGTCATTGGTCTATGCCAACACGCCGACGACGTTGGAAGAGCTCAGAGCCAACATTGCAGCCAACATTCCAGCCGAAATGTGTGGCCGAGTCGTTAAAAATTGGGTCCAACGAATCGACCGCTGCAAAAGTGCCCGCGGTGGCCATATGAACGAAGTCGAGTTCCATTCATAAATTTTTTGATTGTACTTAAAGCCAATAATAAAGTTTTTGAAATATCTCAAATGGTTTGCCTTTTATTCAAAAAAAAAAAAGTTGTCAAGTCGTTATTAGAAAACCCTATACTTAGTCTTGTCCTCGTTTACTTTAAGGCCAACAAATTTCGCCTGTTTTCCAATCGCCGTAAAAGCCTCTATCACGGCATGCTGGGAACGACCGATAATGTCAATATCGTCCGCATATCCCAGAATCTGTAAGGTGTTGACACCTGTCCTGCGCACTACCCACTCCAGAACGAAATTGAGTGTTTTCCTGCGTCACGCAACACATCTGGATTTTGCCGGGATCCCGAATTCGACCATCGTCGTATTGCGCTCTAACGATGACTACTATCATATGCGACTTCGAAGTCGATGAATGAGTGAGTCTCTCATTGGTCTTTTCCAGGATTTGCCTTAGTGTGAAAATTTAGTCTATAGTCGATCTGCCGAACCGAAAGCAGTAGTGGGGCCTGCGATTAGTGTGTTACAGAACGGTTTGAGACGTTCACACAGTGTGTTGGATAGGACATTAAGCAGGGATATGTGTAGATAGACATAGGATCGCCTTTTTTGTAGATGGGTCTGATGGAGCTGATAGTGCAGTCATCGGGCATGCTTCTTTCCACCCATACTTGGTTGGGGATTTGGTACATGAGCCTTACCAAATCATTACCACCGTCTTTCCTTTTTCTGGTATACGCATTCATTATCATAACGCGGGCTCTTTCTCTGGGGTGACTGGTACTCTACAGTAGTTTCGGCGACTTCCTTAATGATTTCGCGATGCTGGCACCACCGCTCTCTGTAGGCGTCCAACGTCGAATTTATTCTTCAGGGTATTTCGAGCTTCTTCTTGTTATAGTGGGAAGCTAAGTGAGAACGCTTGTGTACTCATGACATCGCATCACTACCCTTTAAATAGTTTAAGCAAAGTTTATTGAAGGTAAATTTATAACTCCGCGTCCAATACGGACGTTCAGTGGAAAATTTCCTCTAGACGTAGCCGACGGCAACGTCAAAGGTCGATTCAGTCGTAACTTCATTTGAGTAACAAAAAAATATTCGGAGCGCAGATTTCTTGACCATTCTTCGGCATATAGCCTTAATGTTAATATAGATATATTAATAGCGTGGCCGTGACTCAAGTGGTGGTGTATTGGCTTCAAATCGGAAAGTTCGGGGCTCAATACCTAACATTGATTCGGATCACTACCGTGTGGTAGCCAAAGTACAAACATCTGATATCAGTAGCAAGGGACTGCGAGGGTCTTTTCTGGTCGAGTCTCCCGTATACCCTCGAAAACACGGCAAAGAACGAAAGAGATGATTGTAAACTTGGCAAGCCACCAACATATTCCATATAACACTTTTTTTTTTTAATTTTTAATTTGCACGCGCTCTAGGGGTTAAGGTACCTTTAAAATGTTTTCACACAGCGCGGGCGAAGGAAAGTTAGGGAGGAAAAAAAGAGATGTATCGATATACGTTCGTTTTGAAGGTTTGAGAGTTATAAAGATTAGGAAATATAGAGATACGCAGGGAATTACATAAGCGAGTTGTATGGCTTAGGAAGAATCACGATATTTTAAATGACTGATGACCATTCATAGCGTGACGATTGTTACGATTAAAGGCTTGAAGGGGCGGAATGCTGCTGGCAATTTTAATGGAGCACTGGTGGTGACAATAACGATAGAATAAGGTGAGTTTTATCGCACTGTTTTGAATCTTATCTAGCAGGTGCTAGCCCACATGGCCAGATGTGGGCGTTGTATTCCAATTTTAGGCGGATGAATTTCTTTTATATTAAGGTCCGATCAGAGGGGGAGAAATATTTTTTACGGCAGGAGGAGGAAACCTATGCATTTCGCAGAATTTTTGGCAACATCAAATATGTGATTATTTCCACGTAGGTTGTAATTAACACACATACCTAGAATGGAAAGTATTTCGTTTTCGACGATGCAAGTGCCATTCATGGGTAATGGCAGTATATTTCAATTTTTCATTAACAACAGAGGACAGCATTGTGTTTTGGAAGCATTAAACTCCACTCTGTTGATAGTTTCCAAATTGGTTCTGCTGTTTATATCGGAATTTAATGAGGTTAACCTACGCTGCCGTTCCCGTTCTACAGTCGAAGAGCCCAAACGTGAGTTAGGGAACGAATTTAAAAAAACACTGTCGTTAGCAAACGAATATGTTTGATTAAGAGTAGCAGACAAGACATCATTGATAAAAACTAAAAAGACTGTCGAAGACAAGAACAGAGCCCTAGGCTATACCAGCATTTTTGACAAAAGACTCTAATGCCAAACTCTGTCAAATATCTAAGAAATATCAAGTGCAATTGTCTTGCTTTCACCAGACTTATGCACATACGCTTTGGTTTCACTTTTCGGTGAGACATGCCATCAATTCACCAGTGGACCTGTTGCTTCGAAAACCTTATTTCCGCTCATTGGGATGTTTCGGCGCTCATTCGGCGTTTTCATGCCCTCGGAAAGAAGGTACGTTAGCGCAAAAAATTCTATAGATGAGGAGAGAAGAAGATTCGCTTTTTTCAGGGACTGGCTAAACAATTGCTGTTTTCCATTTTCTGGGAAAGAGTCTTAAGGAGTAAGAGTTAACGAGTAAAGTAAGTAAGCATAAAAGAAGAAGGGGACCAGCGGATTTATGTATGTTAAGATCTTAATTTACTCTTGCTACTACACGAGTGCGAAAGTGGATTCGTCCCATTGAAAATTACACACACTCAAGTATAGGCGGAAACAAAGCACAAACTGGAAATGTTGAGGTTGCCGCAAAGTCTGCAGCAAATAAATTGGCCTTATCTAAAGGGCTGATAGCTGGAATATCATTGTAAATAAGCTTTGGGATGAAGGATGTTTTTGACGAACGACCAAAAGTTTTTACTATCTTTTGACATTGTAGTTAAAAAGACGTTACAATCATTCCTAGTTCGTTTGAACTTTTTTCGGTTTTCCTCTGTCGAGTTGGTCTTGTAAGACCAAAAAAAAAAAAATATTTCTCTAACTTTCACAGACTCCTTACAGGTTGAGTCGTTCCATGCCTTTTTGTTTTTGATCTAGTACTCTTAATTCGATGAGGGATAAAGGATCTGATTCCAAAGAGAGTAGTGTCTATAATTATATCAGTGGCATCTACGTCGTCATCGAGGAAACATAACGACCAGTTAAAATTCCGCCAATTGACATCAATTGGTTCCGATTGGCTTGTAAAGACGTTAAAAATAAGTCCAAGGTGTTGGCGGTATGACTACCAAGTCAAACTGGGTCAAGTTATTTTCCAAACCATCCTTCGGCTATTGTTTGTAATATCATGTCGAAGGCACTCAGAATTGCATAAATTAAAATCCACCTTTTTAACGATTTCAGTATGAGGATACAGGGATACAATTTTCTGTATGAATCACATGATATTGAATTCCGTATTGGAACAGGGGTTACCTTGTAGTGGAATTTGGTTAACTATATCACTACGGACGTAAACTGCGAGAACGCCAGGTAACTTCAGATCAGAGTGATTTGAGAGGCTTGCGCAAGGATCTAGCTGTGTTTCACTAAGTCCCAAAACAGCTGGCCTGTGTGGTATTTACAGATATACGCAGAGAAGTGATAACTTCTTACCCCGATAATATTTGCAATGACCACTTTAAATTCCCGCTATCCATCAGTTGTTACACACACTCAATCACTGACCGTGCCGTATGACAAATGGAGCAATGGCAATGACCGAATGGAATGAAAAGTAACCTCCTTGACCGCCAGAATGCGCTGCTACTGCAAAAACGGTTATGAAGTCCGTTAATATTTAGGCAAACATGCCAAATTTCATTGCGATACTGTCTTTAGTTTTGTTTTGACAGCTGATTGTGGTTGACGTATTTGGCATCATGTTGAGTATGAACAAAACCGATTTTCGTTCTCTCATAAAACATTATTTTTTGAGAGGCAAAACGGCGAAGGAAACAAAAGAAAATTTGGATAAATATTATGGGGCTAATGCTCCGTCAGATTACACCGTAAAATATTGGTTTCGCGAGTTTTGTGGTGGCCGCAACTCCACTACCGATCAAGTCTGCAGCTGCAGGCCCTCCGATACGGTTACAGAGGACAATGTCAAAAAAATACATGAAATAGTGTTGGCTAACTGGAAAGTGAAGGTGCGCGAGCTAGCAGATACCACAAAGATTAGTACTGAGCGCACACGCCATATTTTTGGGCAATATTCTGCATATGAAAAAGTTATCCTGCCGCTGGGTGCTGCGCATACTCACTCCTGACTTCAAAAGAGTGTTTGGACTTGCTGATGCGGAATCGGGCAGACTTTTGGCGTCGATTGGTAACTGTTGAACACCAGAGAACAGATTTAGTGCCCAGCAATGGACTGAAGCCGGCGCGAGAGCGGCCGAGGGAGGCTCGATTGGTCGGAAAAATAATGGCGTCGATTATCTGGGATTGTCATGACATACTCTTTGTGGACTACCTCGAAAAAGGAAAAACCATCAACAGCGAGTATTACTGTGCATTATTGGAGCGATTGAAGACCGAAATCGCTGCAAAACGACCTCACATGAAGCGAAAAAAAAATTTGTTTTTGCAAGACAATGCACCGGCACACAAGAGCATCGTAACCATGGCTAAAATCAATGACTTACGGCACCAATTGCTGTCGCATTCACCGTATTCGCCCGATTTAGCTCCCTCGGAACATTATCTCTTCCCAAACCTCAAAAGATGGCTCATCAATAAAATATTCAGCTCACGCGAGGTAATCATCAACGCCAAGGAGGAGTATTTTGCAGACCTTCCGGAAAATTACTTTTCGGACGGGAGCAAGAAGTTGGAAAATCGCTGGAATAAGCGTATCAAACTAAAAGTGGACTATATTGAATTAAATAAAAAAAAAAAAAACATTAAAAAAAAATTGTTTTAATTCCCAAGGAGGTTACTTTTTAGGTTTCATCGAAAATTAGTCAAAGAAGCGAGTTACAAATTTATTTTCATAGTTTTTCTCATTTTAAATATGGGTACTGTCTCATTTTATGTACGAAATTCACGGAATCTCAAACATACATAGAAGATAAGGTCCGTAACTGCCTGCTTCCTTACGACGGCGACGTCTAACAAATCGTAAGTTCATCTGTACGGGGCTTCACAGGTATGATAGGTATACCAAATTTTGTCAAAATTAAAATATTTTAAACATATTCTTCCGACTCTATCCGCAGATAGAGATCGTATCTTCGTATTTATTTTTTATTTTTCATTTTTAGGATAAAATTATAAAACACCAGAATAGAAAATAAAACACGTCCTTTTCGCGTTCAATTACACCACAGCCTCCACAGGCATACAGAACGATATCCGTAAACAAGTCCATAAATTATTATTCTATTTCATCTCGAAGCTCATTCCTTTTACATAATCACCCCAACAACCTCAACATTTTAAAATAAAAAAAAAAATAAAACCATTTATACATATGTACGGATGTATAAATTTTAACCTATATGCATACGTATGCATGCATGTACATATGTACATAGATCAGATTTTTTTTATAATAATTAAAGCACTTCGTGGGAATTCAGAAAAAATCATCCATTCGCAGGTCGAATACCGCATAAAATACTATATACAGAAAAAATATAGATACATATACATGAATGTATATCTACCTATGTGTGTATGTTTTTGCAGCACAAAACGAAAACGAGAAACCGAAAAACCGAGAAAAAAAGAAAATTAATTGGAAAAGAGATTTCGGAAATAGCGCCCCCGGTTAGCAATACCATTCCCAAGTATCAAATCGGATGTGAAAAATCCGTTATATTAAAACCAAATCCGCGACAGGGGGTTGACTTTTTTTTCCTGTATTTTGATGTAGTCGAGTTGTGTTTGTGCATAGTGTGCACAAAATGGGTTTTATAGAAACATACAACACAACAATCGCGGCAGGGATACGTTTTGATGCCTTCCATCGAGTAAGAAAGGAACTTTCCTTATTTTTAATTAGGATACCATCATACACAAGATACATACCTACTCTTGTAATATGTACAAAAGTACCTACTCTAGTATGTACTGGCACAAAATGCACATCTGCCGTGCGGTATGAGAGATCGCCAGAACGCACTCATACAAACATGCTCTCATTTATATTATACCTACCCCACATAAAGGACTTCGTCAATAAGGGTGAAGCCCTTTTTTCCACGAGTCATATCATCTCGATGAAAAACTGAAAACATATTACAATATAATCAGAAAAAACCGTTACAAACGTCATAGTATCCATTTATATCTATCATACCTGCCAGTGAATTAAAAGATGACACCAAACCCAACGTCGACACTGTTGACAAAGGTGCAGCCTTTGAATAGAACAATTTAACAGTGTTGCGTTCTCAATGAAGTCCCTGTTGTGCAGGCACATACAGTATGCCCATCAAGTAATTTTCAGAGTATAAATTTGGTAAATATGGAACATCATCGATCTGATAAGTTTAGGTTCAGATACATGCCTGTGCACAATTCGGATTTCAGTGTCTTGTGTAAGTAGAACCCGATAATTTAATTGTTAAAAAAAAAAATAAAAAATTTGTTAAGTTTAAACCTATTTAACATTGGGTGGCGCGACTTATCAGAATTCAGCCTGATATTTAAGGACCGGTGATGGAGGACACCAATGTGGTATGTTTAAGTGGATTTAAACTTTAAACATCGAAACATGTAAGGGCTGATTTATTGTGAGCTTTGATTTGCAATAGGCTTTTTTTGACAGGTCACGGATGACTCCTATCAAACTGCCTTGTCATTTTTATTCAGTATCGTTTGGCATGTCATCATGGAAAAACTCAGAATACAACAGTACCTCCAAATTTTTCAGCTGTATTTCGAAAATCAGCATTCTGTGAGAAATGTTTTTCGCGCGATTCGAGGAACTTACGGTGCGGATAATCGACCTACTCAAACCACTATTGCCAATACCATTCGCAAATTTGAGTCCCAGTTTACATTAGTGGATGATACTCGACCGGTTAGACCACATCCAGTACGTAATGAAGAGACTATAGAAGCTGTAGCTGAGAGTGTACGCGAAGACCGTGACGAATTGATTCGTCGTCATTCTCAACAGCTTGGCTTGGCGTATTCGACAACTTGGCGTATTTTACGTGAGGATCTCGGCCTAAAAGCGTGCAAAATTAAACTTGTGCAAGAATTGAAGAAAGGCGACTTGAATTTGCGTCATATTTTTAGTGAATGGGCTCTAGAAAAACTCAATGAAAATCCGGTGTTTTATTGTGAAATTTTGTTTAGTGATGAAGCACATTTCTGGTTCAATGGATATGTTAATAAACAAAATTGCCATATTTGGGCTGATGAGCAACTCGAAGAGTATCAAGAGCTACCATTACATCCATTAAAAACAACGGTATGGTGTGGTTTAAGGGCTGGTGGAATCATTGGACCATATTTCTTCAAAAATGAGGCATATCGGAATGTTACCGTCAATGGTAACCGTTATCGCGCCATGATCAATGGCGGGGACAATGTACTTCCGGATATTCAAGCACATAGTCTTGGTTAGCTCTGGTTTCAACGAGAGCCATACAGCGCGTGAAACAATGGACTGGTTGAGAAATGATTTTGGTGAGCATTTAATTTCACGTTTTGCTACGGTAAATTGTCCGCCTAGATCGTGCGTTATCACACCTCTGGGCTATTTTCTCTGGGGATATGTAAAGTATAGGGTCTTCAGGATTTAGCCATCTACGGTTGACGCTTTGGAAGCCAACATTAATCGTGTTATCCGCGAGATACCAGTCGCTATGCTCGAACGAGTCGTCCAAAATTGGACCTTCCGAATGGGTCACCTCAGACGTAGTCGTGGCCAACATTTATATAATATCATTATCAAAAAGTAAATGCCGGAAAATGTTCTTTTAGCCGATAGTAAAAATTTTGAGTTCACTTTCAAATTTATGTGTTTTATTTTACATTATAAATCAAAAAACCCAATGAATCACCCTTTATGTTTTTTCTGTGAATATGTCGAATTAAATCAATGTGTATCCAGTAGATAAGTTAAATAAGTCAAAAGGAACAAATTTATTTATGCCGAAAGGACACTTCCATGTCACTCAAACTTATTCGTCAAATGTACATATCCATAGAAGCTACATAACTAGATTTTATTTTGTATCATACGCATACAATACAGACCAGCTGTTGTGGCACTTTGTGTCTTAGGTCAGATCACTTCAAAAGAAAGCTACCTGTCAATTCATCTTTTCTCACCGCGGTTTCGCCATTTACGTGTGTACTGATGTAGCTTACCAAACCTCATACTGAAATCGTCATTGGGCGGTTTCAATATGCACACTTCTGTGTGACTTCCCCATTCTGGAGAGACAACAGCCGAAGGACGGTGTGTGGAAAATAACTTAACACAGCTTGCAAATGAGCCCACATGAATATCAGACGTTCATAGTTATACCGCCGACACTCTGGACTTGTTTTTAATTTGCCACCCTGATAAGTACACCGTTGATGTGCTCTCCCCTCTATGCTCATCGGACCACTGTGTCATATCAGCTAATTTCTCGTACACCAATCACACAGTTGAGTAAGGATTCCTAAAAGAACTGTATGGCAATACGAAAAAGCCAACTAGATCGGTCTTAACAGCTTCTTTAGGAATTTCAACTGGTCGTTATGTTTCCTCGATAACGACTTGGATACCGCTGCTAATATGATAACAGACACCATTCTCTTTGGAATGAGATCCCTTATCTCTCATCGGATGAAGAATATCAAACCAAAAGAAAAGGCATGTTACGAATAGAACTGTAAAGAGGCTGCCAGGGTTAGAGAAATGTTTTTCCGGTCCTATAAGGCCAACGCGGCAGAGGAAACCAAAGAAACCAGGAATGACTGCATCATCAACAACTGAGGCAAAAAATACTAGAATGTTCCAAAGTAGTAAAAATTTTTGGTTGTTCGCAAAAAAAAAAAAAAATATTAGAAGTTCTGCTTCATCCTCCATTCCAACGCTCGTTCGCATTGACAATGCAGCTGTCAGCTGAATACCGTCTACACAGGATTGCGTCGAATCTTTAATGGGACAAATCCACTTTCGCAATCGGAAAGTAGCAAGACTTCTTAATCTTAACATTCACAAATCCACTGGTCCAGATGGTATAACTCCCATTCTTCTGAAGAGGTGTTCTTCCTCGTTGGCAAAATCACTGCGTAAGCTTAAATTTTCCAATGACCGGCAGTATGGTTTTCGTGGCAACAGGTCTAATGTTGATCTGATGGCATGTCTCACCGAAAAGTGGAACTAAAACGTACACCAATCTGGCGAAAGCAAGATAGTTACACTTGATATTTCTAAGGCGCTTAATTAAGTCCCTTGAGTGCTCGCAAATTATAAAAAAAAGTTAACACCGACAACGCGTCAACGTAATGTGCAACAGAAATTGTAGCAATGTTTGGACTCGGACTACATCCAGATAAGTTCCAGAAAGTGCAAGAACTAACGCCAGAAAATAGACTCTGACTGTAGTTCGCAGGTTATGCTCTTCAGCGGTTAGAACCCGACCCTTAATTTTACCGGAACATCGTGTTTAGTGATGAGCCTCATATTTGGCCCAATGGGCTTGTGAACAAGAAAAATTACAATTTCTAGAGTGACCAAATCCAGAAAAGACTCATGAGGCTTGATAATAGTTCTGCAGAATTCATATCAGCCTTTGTAACCGCTGAAGTACCTGAGAGTTTTTAAAAAGCTATAACTTTCGCGCTGCACAAAAAAAAAAAAAAATAGAAAAGATGAGCCAGAAAATTACAGATAAAGTTTTGATTTTGATTAGAATTACGGAACGGGTGGAAAAGAGAAGGATTGTGAAGGTATCCCAAGCTGGTTTCCATGAAGGTGACTTTTGAAACTTCGCGGGCAACGTACATTAGATTATAGATTTGTTTTTGTTTTTTGGTTTTTTTTTTTCTTTGCTGTATTGGGACACATGTCTCGAACATATGTTCACAGTTTCAAGTATGTAGCATACTTAGTTTATTTTTGACAGATAGAAAGGTTAGACGTGTTTTGGTGTACTCGGCGATTTTCAAATATTATAAATATTGGAGCAATGAATTTGCATCAAATTTTGTGTAAAAAATGAAAGCAACTTGAAGTGTTGAAAGTGGCATATGGGTGAGTCTGCTCTAAGTAAAAAAAAAGCTCTTCCAAGATGGCCGAGAAGATGCCAATGACGAACCACTCTCTGGACGCCCCAGCACATCAACAAAACGTCAAAAATGGGAAGAAAATTATTTTGAAAAATCGTCGAATTACATCCCATAATATAAGAAAAGTTACTGACGATGTTGACATATCGGTCGGCTCGTGTCATGCAATTTTTTCGGATGTTTTTTGCATGAGACGTGTGTCAGCGGAGTTTAACTTTGATCAGAAGAACCGTCGCATGAGCATCGCTCAGGAGCTCTTGAATGACATCAATAATGATCCTGACTTACTCAAAAGGGTTATAATTTGCCCCGTGCGACTTTTTCCTGTTCTCAAAACTGAAGAAACCTATGAAAGGGCGGAGATTTGCAACGATTGAGGAAATAAAAACGGCATCACTGGAAGAGATCAAGGCTTTACCAAAAATTGCTTATGAGAAGTGCTTCGAGTATTGGAAAAGCTTTGGCACAAGTGTATTATGTCTGAAAGGGATTACTTTGAAGGGAACAACTTTAATATTGATGAATAAATAAATATTTTTTTATTAAAATAAAAGGTCACCTTACTTTTTGAGCATACCTCGTATACTCTCCTACCACGCGCGCACCGTGGTCTATTGCCAAAATAAAATTAATTATTGAAAGTATTTTTTAATGATTGCATTTCTCAATGCAGCTGCGTGGTTACGAAGTATTCTTGGTGAGACTTGGTCAGATTCTTGATCTTCTTCTCATTGCAAACTGTTCACATTTTCCATATTGTCTTAAACATTGTCAAACTACAGACAGATTTTGTGTAAAAAAGAACACACATTCACTATTTGTGCCGCTTTCAAAGGGTCATAATTCAGTTGTCGAGAGCCTAATAAGCAACTGAACCTGCTTTTTAACAAGCCTATGTTACGTTCAACTATACTTCATGCGCTTTTGTAAGTTGTATTAAAGGTGCTCTCAATACTGTGTGGTCTGTGAGTCTTAAACGCTGTCATAAGCCACGGCTACAATTCACATCTCGAGTCACCTTATGAATGATAAACTTAAATTCCAGCGATAAGATAACCAGATATCTCTTTCACCACTTAAATAGTTTAGTTCAAAAAGACTTCGTTCAGGACTTAAAGCCCAAACATGTGAGTCGTGATTAGCTCCTTGATAGTTGGCATTAACAGCTCTTATCTTCATCTTAAATTCGGAGATCTAGAACAAAATAGAAGAAATGGGTAAATAACTACATTCTACTTCTGCTTGAGATTATTACATTCATCACGTTAAGACTGAAATGCCCCTGTCCGATTCAGAAAGAGATGCTTATCTTAAGACGCGATTATTTGTGTACTTGGACCGTAAGAATCAGGTTCCATAGTAGCCACATTCGCGGACGACACGGCGATACTAGCTACAGATACTTCAGTCGATTTAGCTACTGGAAAGCTAGAAACGGGTTTGGATAAAAGCTGTACTAAACCAAGCAACCGAAATATTCTCAAAAGCTATCAAAGCAAAGCTCTAAGATAAATCGTGAACACTCCATGGTATATCAAAAACAGTGATATCCGCAGAGACTTAGAAATAGTTACAGTCGAGGACGAAATAATGAACTTTGCTCGCAAACTCGTGATTCGTCTTCATGGTCATTGTAATAATAAAATACTCCAAATTCTGGACGAGACAAACTTAGTGCTTCGATTACAAAGAATGAGACCATTCGATCTGGCGCGATAATGTCTATCCGCATATAATAGCGGTACTAGCAGGTGCTTTTGCTGGAAAGCTACCTGCCCTACGCGAACGTTATTTGAAACGGAAGCTACTTGACAAGGTAACTTAGTTGTAGTCGATAAGAAGGGAGGCGTGTTTTTAGTGAGTAAGAATCTCACACTACTCTGAGCAACAGGTTTATAGTGTTTATGAAAATTTTCATACCTATCCACCAAAAAAAAAAAAAAAAGTTTACTGTGAATGGTCAGCGTTATCGCGACATGATCACCGACTATTTTTGCCCGAATTGGAAGATATGGACTTGGACGACATGTGGTTTCAACAGGATGGTGCCACAAGCCACACAGCACACGCTACAATCGATTTATTGAAGAGTAAGTATGGTGAGCGAGTTATCTCCAGACATGGGCCAGTCGGTTGGCCGCCTCGTTCTTGCGATTTAACGCCGCTTGACTATTTTCTGTGGGGCTACGTTAAGTCGTTGGTTTATGCCAACACGCCGAACCATGACGTTGGAAGAGCTCAGAGCCAGAGTCGTTGAAAATTGAAAATCGACCGCTGCAAACGTGCCCGCGGTGGCCATATGAACGAAGTCGAGTTCCATTCATAAATGTTTTGATTGTACTTCAAGCCAATAATAAAGTTTTTGAAATATCTCAAATAGTTTGCCTTTTAGTTAAAAAAAAAATTGTCAAGTCGTTATTAGAAAACCATATATATGATAAGTTAACTTACGCCGCGTCAGACAGATCGTTTAATTCACTTTTTTTTCTTAGTATCCTCCTCCTTCTTCTAAAAATAAGGTCATACTATCTATTTTTATTGTTTATTTAGAGAACGAAATACTTTAACTTTAATGTTTTCTTTTAAATCATTTGGGATTGGTTATTATATCTGTTTAAACATACGGATGGCATTTTCGAAAATATATTGATAGTTACCGATTCGATATACCTATTTTTTTTTTAAACAACGCCAGCGTACAATTTAAGCTTATATTCGCATATATCTTTGTTATGCACTATTACATGCTCCCCTCTAACAATATATCATGGTTTTAAGCACTTACTGCGTCCACTCTGACGGATACCTCGTTAGGGCCGATTATGGAAAAAATAGTCCGCGTTGCAGATATCAACATTCTCGTACCATTTCTATAAAAAGTCTGATCAGACTACTCGCCTAAGTCAATCATGTAAAATTTTTGTCAAAAATGTACCTTCGGTGATCCCAATACTTTTTAGAGTGCCTGGAATGAAAGAGGACAACACGAAATATCATACTTACGGGTGATCAGATAGCGATAATAGTTTTTCCAATTATTATGTTTCAGCAGCTCTCAAAGATACCAATGACGTCAAAGTGTCAAAATATTTAATAAGGTTTGCCATTTCATCATGCACTGCTTTACGCTTGCCGAACGTGCGGAAATTATTAAAAAATAATATCGTTATTCTGGCTGTTGTAAACACTCAAAGTGAATTTCGTCGTGAGGTCGGTCGTCATCACGGCCTTAGTGTGCAGGCAATTCGTCGCAACGTGAAAAAATTTGGGCGTGAGTGCACTCTTTTGGATTTTAAGCCACCAACCAGTTAGAGATTGGTGCGAAATGAACAAAACACAGCCGTCGTAGCGGCTAGTATCGAATAAGACCCAGAAATAACGATCGGTGCCGATCAACTGAATTGATCATCGTCAGAGAGTCAACCCGGCTTATTTTACGGTTCGATTTGGGTCTACATCCGATTGTGCTGACGAAAGAATTGAAACTACACGATCACAGACAACGCCATGAATTCGTTAATTGGACGCTAGAAATGTTAGTCGGAGATCCGGATTTTGGCCAAAAACTCATCTTCTCGGGCGAGGCCCATTTTTGGCTCAGCAGCTATTTTAACAACTTGAATTGCCGTTATTGCAGCGAACACAATCCACAAGTGTTCGGCCAAACATTAACGTACCTCCTTATCAAAATCCATTATAGGTTTCACCTCTGAAAAGCACACATATTTGTGCATACGAGTAGATATAAAAAACTAGGACTCTTGTTGCACAGACTGTTTTGAAGTTCACATTCCAATTTAGGGACTAATTGTTAAAAACGGAAGTGACAACCATTACCCTCACGTTTGCAGTACAAATAGCACCCACAAAACAAAGAAACAAAAAAAATAAAAACTCCAACAACAAAATAAAAACATAGTGTGGCACGCGACAACATCATCTCCCGCTTTAATCGAAACGAGTCCTGTTTTCCTTCTCCGGGTTTATTGACTCTGCCAGACTGCGCCTACACGGTACAGGGTTTTTTCCAACACATAGACACAGATCCAAGAATATAGTAGGGGTGTACTGCATGAGCAGATGTTTACCTAGTTGACGTTGCGTATGAGAGTTCATACACCCATCCAAACTCGTATAAACACCGATATATGACACACACCCATGATAAGGATGACATTGATTACGCATTTTTTTTTTTTGCATTTACTCTGTGTCATAAACTTAGCTACCTCTTTGTCAGAGAAACATTTTTTTTTTGTTGCCATCCTGTGTTCATGTCCAGCGCTGATATCCTTTATTGATGGGCTGTGAGTTTATTGCTGGCCATTGCCGATGGCTGTTTTTGCTCCTCATGCAGCACGTTATTGATATACGCAAGGACATTTGTGTTTTTATTGTTGTTGCTGTTTGAAGTAAGTTCAGTAGCGCGAACTAACTACAATACATACATAGGTACATACACTGTGTGGGGTGATAAATAATTTCTTTTTTTCGTTTTTGTGGTTTCGCAGATCCTTTTGGTGTGGTTTATTGGTTGCTAGGTAATATTTATGTGCATAAGAACGATTTTCTCATACAGTCACTGAATAAATGATTGACTTTTGATTGCTGTCATAATATAAAGAGTTGGATTTTTTTGTATCATTTAACTGATTTATTATCCTCATACGCGTATAAAGCTGAGGTTTAGATGAGATTAGGTTTTCGAGTTGGTGAAGCAATGAAGTACCTTCTTCACCTAGCTACATCCATATGAATGTATGTATGTACATAGGTTTGTATATTCTTGTGGATGCCGCTACTGATGAATAACTTTGTAAAGCATCATAAAGGTATTTTTTTTTAAAAAAAAACTGCAAGTTTTTCCAAGTACCTATCATAAAATCTATGGATTTTTCTGCAAACTTATTGATGATTTTTTCTTTTAGCATGGGAAAGAAAAATGGAACAGGCTTAGGACCTCAAAAAAGATATCAACTTTTTGTAAACGCAGTTACTTACAAAGACTAGTACTTCTTCTAAAAATAAAGACCTAGACGAAGTTTCTACCATTTATAAGGGGTGATTCATAGTGAGGAATCACTATTTGACAGACTACGCGTGACTCCTGTCATTTTTGCTCAGTATCGTTTGGCAAGTGGAAAGTGGAAGGACTCACACCACAGCAGCGTCTCCAAACTGTTCAGCTGTATTACGAAAATCAGCGTTCTTTGAGAAATGTTTTTCGTGCGATTCAAGGAGCTTACGGTGCGAATAAACCACTATTCAATAGCCAATACCATTCGTAAATTTGAGTCCCAGTTTACATTAGTGGATGATACTCGACCGGTTAAACCACATACAACACTTAGTGAAGAGACTATAACAGCTGATGCTGAGAGTGTACGCGAAGACCATGACGAATCGATTCGTCGTTGTTTTCAGCAGTGAGCTTTGTTTTCAACAAGACGGCTCCACGAGCCATATAGTGCGTGAAACAATTGACTTGTTGAGAAACCATTTTGGTGAGCACTTAATTTTTTTTGCTACGTTAAGTTGGCCGCCTAGATTGTGCGATATCATACCTCAGCCTCAGGTCTTCAGGAATAAGCCAGCTACGATTGACTCTTTGGAAGCCAACATTATTCGTGTTACCCGCGAGATACCAGTCGCTATGCTCAAAAGAGTCGCCCAAATTTAGACCTTTCGAATGGATTATCTCAGACGTAGTCGTGGCCAACATTTACATGATATCATTTTCAAAAGGCAAATGTCTTGAATTGTTCTTTTAACGTATAATAAAAATTTTAAATTCACTTTCAAATGTATGTGTTTTATTTTACCTTATAAATCAAACCTCACGATGAATCATCCTTTATTAACAGAGCAACTTCTGTTCTGTTCTGGGTCAGGGCACGTCAAACTAAGCCTTTTCTTAAATCCTCGATGAATGATGTCAACATTGAAGATATGTAGATCCTTACTATAGAACGAGCAGGGGTCACCCTATTTATTGTAATATCCTGAATATTCGTGGTGATGTTTTGTTGGCTTAGCTCTTGCATTGTCTGGCCAAGAATTGCGTGATATGTCGCTTGTAGTCTACCACGTTCTATGTATTCCTGATTTTTCTTTTCAATTTGTCAGCAATCTCATTGTAGAGTATGTCCATGTGTTAAGACACCTTGCGGAGATCTGTACTAAGTTGAAAAGACCATTAAGCTTCATGCGTCAGCGGCTCACTTGCTCGGATTTTTTTTTGAAAAGCAGAATTTCACTTAAGGGGTCAGAACACCTAGAGGTCGTAAAAAAATAGGCTTTATTGTGATTTATTAAAAAAGGCGGCTTTGCAGCATTTCTCAGATCACCTGTCTTTTTTGGAAGGGCCCACGGCCGTACCAATATCTGTAAATTTTTAAATTTTTGTACATAACAACAGTTAGAGAAGTACGCAGGGTTTTTTTTTTTTATATATTGATTTTTGGGCGAATTGGGTATTTCCAAAGTCAAACTTGCCAAAATTCGCAGAAAAATCGCCAGATAATTGGTAATAACAAACGAACCATGTCATATACTTATTTATTTAAACAGTATATTGTATCGCCAGTAAGAAGCTCGTCTCTGGTCAATTCTTCGTAGACTAGCTTGATAACTACCAACTGCGGGGGTATGTTCACAATTGACATTATTGCATGTTCGTAAAGTTATTCGATAAATTCATGTAATATTAATAAAACAATATGGAAAGTTCGTGAAAATTAAAGCCTCTGCTACATCTACACCTCTGTGAATCTAACCCTCAGATTCACCGACATCCAACTTGGCCAGCAAACAAACGGGCCGCTTGACGAAACAGGATTTTATCCACACTTCGGCGGCTCTAACCTGTAGGTACTTTCCGGGAAAGACCTTTGTAATTCGTCCCATAGGCCAATTGGAGCGATGAATAGTGCTGTCACACAGGAGTACTAGGTCCCCAACTGCAAGCGGTGTAACCGGACGGTACCATTTCGTCGTCATACAGAGATCGGGGAGATACTCCGATAGCCCCTTTTTTCAAAACCGGTATTGGATCTGTTGAACTTTTGGCCATTGTTTTTTAGTGGTGAACAACTTCTCTTCGTGCGGATGGTTCGTCTGGTCTGAATTAGAAGTACCTATAAGAAAATGATTCGGGGTTAAGGGTTCATCGGTGGGTGTATCTAACGGAATATGAGTATCGGGCGCGAGCTTACAACATTTTCAGCCTTGCACATCAAGCTGTAGAGACTATGCTCATGCAGGCGTTCTCTAAACAAGGCGTGTCCCATAGCTCTCTTCACGCAACGTACGAGGGGCTCCCAACATCCACCAGCGGATTTAGAGGACAGTTCAAAATCCATTCTATGTTTCTTGTGGCGAGGGCATCTGCTATCATTTCCAGATAAATTCCTTGAGTTGTCTTTTAGGTTCTCGGTCAGCACCGCACCGCAAGTATCGTCATACAAGTGAAAAGCGCAATCCACCTTTTTTTGGTTCTTCGCCCGTTAACCACCGAAAATGAGCCCATATAATCAATGCCAACATATGAAAATGGCCTTACGAAGGGAGTTAGCCTATCTGGCGGTAGTTGACCTATTAAGGGGGTGCTTCGTTTCGCTGTACTTCTACTACAAGTTGAACACGAATTTCCTACACGTCGCACAACAACCCTAATCTGAGGAACCCAGTATCTCGTTCTGATGTTTCCATAAACAATGATAGTGGTTAACGATGAGATTGGTCAGGTAATGTAATTTTGGAAGTATCACCGGCTTGCGAGTACGATAGGGAACCTCGCTAACATTATTTATACGTCGATTCATGCAAATGACGGGCTATTCGTTTAAGCAAGGCGTCAACTTCCACAAATAACTGTATTTCCACACACAGCCTTTCGCGTCCAATGCATTGTAGTCTTGAGAGAACGCACTCATTCGTACACTGCGACAAATACCCAGTTCTGCCGCCTCCAACTCCATTACCGTCAATACTCCACGCTTTCTTTCGGTCGCGCCGTAGCACTGAGGGGTACATATCTTTTCCACCTCCTTTAGGCTTCGCAACCACTTCTTCTACATCTCATGGGTTTCGTCCAGAATGCCTTCGAATCACCTTTGCCATTACGGTGTATTCTGTAGCTAATCAGAAGGGGTCAAAGAATGATATCGCTATACTGAGCATTTCATGCGTAGTTGGCTTCCTCCCACCTTTCAGCAAAACAGCATTGATTTTCCGGAACGCCATTACGAATCGGAGCACATCACGTATCGTATCCCAGTGCATACCTAAAACCTTTTAGAATAACTCAGCCTCGCCCTTTTCAAGGATAAAAATTGAACATCGCGTTTGAAACGAATCTTCTCAAATCAAATCCTCACTTTACGTGAATCGAAACTACTTTTTCGGAAACATTCATGACCTCTTGTTCATCGGCAAAGCAGTGGACGAAGTCGTCCACATAATGGTTTTCAATTATTGCGTTCACGGCAGCCGGAAATTTCGATAGAAATACTTCTGCGTTTTTATCCTTAAGGAACTGCGCTGAGCACGACGAACAAGTGGCTCCAAAGGTCATAACGTTCATCACATACTCTCCTATTGCCTCACTCCGATTCGCTCTCCATAAGAAGCATTGTGAGTCCTGGTCTTCCTTAATGATTCACACCTGGTGAAACATCTCGACGACATCAGTGCAAACGCCTATGGGTTTTTTCTTAAATTTAGATAATATGGCTGCAAGATCTTGGCATTGATCAGGACCGTTTTACAGTGTGGAATTTAAGGAAATACCATTCACCTCTACCGCTGCGTCGAGAACCAGACGTACGTTTTCCGGCCAATTCGTGTTGACTACACCGAAGTGAGGTAAATACCATATTCGTGGTCCAATCTTCGCTGCTTCAGCTGCACTAAGTTTCCTCGAATAGCCCTTCTTCTCGTACTCTTCCATGATCCGACAATTTTCTTTGCGATACACATCATCTCTTTGAATCTTACTTTCCAGAGCTCGTAGTCTTCTCTCGTCCATACATCTGCTCGATTGCAGAACCACCTCATCACATTTTCATAGTAGACCAGTTTCAAAGCGCCGACCGTTTTGGGGTACCTTCCAACAGTAGTTTCGCTGAATGAAGATTCAACGTGCTCCACATCATTTCGCACAACTAACCTCTCATTGACGATATAGTCGTTTACCCTATCTTCAAGATTATCCATCGATGCGAAATACATGTTGTGGTTTCGCTTCGGCAAACGATCTTTATCATTACCATATACCATCTAACGCAGCTGTCCCCTTCCACCCGTCCGCTGCAATCCTTCGTGGAACTCCCAGGAAGGCGTTGTCGAGTCCGATTAATAGCCCCGGAGTCGCGTCTGTATACTCGCAAATAGGGAGGTTTTCCTGTATCTATAGTTCACGTGTAACTTGGCGAGGCCTAATGTATGAGATGGTAGTTTCAGATCTTTGACAGTCCTAACGTTCTTGAGCTGGAATCGTTTGCTGTTCGGCCAATCACTAGAAACCACTGAAGGTTTAAATAATCATCCTCTCTGTCTAAACTAAGTTGAATAACCAAACTTTCATTAATTAGGGACACCGAAGAGCCCTCATCAAAAAAGACAAAACAAGTGATCTTCTTATCGTTTGCTTACGATTTGACCGATAGAATTTTGAATAACAGCTTTGTAGAGGGACAGTCTCTGATTACATTAGTAAAAGACGGCTTCGGCCGGACTGTTTCGGGCTCTTGAGACACACCGCTAACTGCATTTGATTTGGATTGCCTTGTTTCCTTAGCCAGTCTAGTGTTACCTTCACTTCGCCAAGTCAACTCTCCTTTTAGGTTGTGAAGTAAATTGTGAACCTTTCGAGCATAATCGCTTATATCACAGCTATGTCGCTGCAAATAGTCATTATCTCTGTGGCCGCCTTGCAGACAATTGAAACACAACCGTAATTGACGAACAATTCTCCATTGCGGATCAATATCCATATCTAGGAACTGCCTACAACTTGTCATCTCATGCCGTTCTAAACATAGCCTACAAATGCTATCAAGACGAACCTCTCTACCAGTATCGTAAACGTGGAACAGTCGAGATTTCCCAACACTGTTGAACTGTCGCGCCTGCTCGCTGATAGATGTACACGTTAAATTCACCATACTTGCCAGTTCACGCAACCAATCATTAAAGTGTTGATTTGTCGCTCTCGGTTTGATCTTCATTGCTTGCCTAGCCCAATCTTACCTGCGCTGTACTGAAAGCTTCTGAACTAATTCGTCCATGAGCGTTGGGTTACCCAAATAATCCTCACTTTGCGCGGATTCCAAGAAAGCCACTATGGTATGAGTATATCTATCCGATTCTCAGGAATCATTGGTATGTTTCGTATTTTCTCAATCTGGCTTTTAACTAGCTGATCCGGCCTACCAAAATTCTCCTAGAGTGTATCAATAATGCGCTGAATATTTCTGCTGTGTATTAGTAGACACTCGACCACTTCTCTCGCCTTACCCTTAATTGATCTCTGAAGTCTTATTAAGTTTTGACGCTGCGTACAATGATACTCCTCTGAAGATATATTGAACGATTCTATATAGTAATATCGACCACTGCTCCGCACGTCCATCAAATTCTGGAAGACCGTACAGCTTTCCACGATGGTCTGATCTCGATGTTGATAAGGTGCGATTCAATTCTCCCAGTACAGCTGCCAACGAATGGGTTTTTTTTTTTTTTTTTTTTTTTTTTGTTCTTCGTATTGCCCAAATGAATGCAGGTTATGTTCTCCTCAGCGGGTAACTGCTGGCAATTCCTGATTGCAGCTTTTCGTAGGAAAAGCGAAATAAAATTTGTAGATTATTAATCGCAACCCAGGAGGGATCCAAATAAGAACACTCGTTTCCTTCTTGTAGTGTTTTATTTCCTTTTCATCGATTGACAACGTTTCAGTGTAATGTTGTATGCATAATAATGATTTAAAGACTTATAGTACGCTTTTATGCGTTCTTCCGCAGTTGGTTGAGAAAATAATATACTAGGTGGAGTGAAAAGTAGCCTCCTCGACCGCCAGAATGCGCTGCTACTGCAAAAAAGGTTATGGCGCCTTGAAGTCCGTTCATATTTAAGCAGACATGCCTGTTTTATTTTGACAGCTGACTGTTGTTGACGTGTTGAGTATGGACAAAAACGATTTTCTTTCTCTCATAAAACATTATTTTTTGAGAGGCAAAACGGCGAAGGAAACAAAAGAAAAGTTGGATAAATATTATGGGGCTAATGCTCCGTCAGATTACACCGACAAATATTGGTTTCGAGAGTTTCGTAGTGGCCCAACTCCACTACCGATCAAGTCCACAGCGGCAGGCCCTCCGATGCGGTTACAGAGGACAATGTCAAAAAAATACATGAAATAGTGTTGGCTGACCGGAAAGTGAAGGAGCGCGAGCTAGCAGATACCACAAAGATTAGTACTGAGCGCACATGCCAAATTTTGGGCAATATTCTGCATATGAAAAAGTTATCCTGCTGGTAAGTGCAGCGCATACTCACTCCTGACCAAAAACACGAACGTGAGAGCACTTCAAAAGAGTGTTTGGACTTGCTGATGCGGAATCGGGCAGACTTTTGGCGTCGATTGGTAACTGTTGAACACCAAAGAAGAGAATGATTGCCCGGCAATGGACTGAAGCCGGCACGAGTGCTCCGAAGCGGCCAATCGAGTCTCGATGGGTCGGAAAGGTTATGGCGTCGGTTTTCTGGGATTGTCATGGCATACTCCTCTTGGACTACTTCGAAAAATGAAAAACCATCAACAGCAAGTATTACTGTGCATTATTGGAGCGATTGAAGGCCGAAATCGCTGCAAAACGGCCTCACATGAAGCGAAAAAAAATTTTGTTTTTGCAAGACAATGCATCGCAACCACGGCTAAAATCAATGACTTACGGCTCCAATTGCTGTCGCATCCACTGTATTCGCCCGATTTGGCTCCCTCGGACCATTATCTCTTCCCGAACCTTAAAAGATTGCTCATCAATAAAAAAATGAGCTCACGCGAGGAAATCATCGACGCCACGGAGTAGTATTTTGCAGACCTTCCGGAAAATTGCTTTTCGAACGGGAGCAAGAAGTTGAAAAAATTTTTTTTTCATTCCCAAGGCGGTTACTTCTTACCCCACCGTATACTTTGAGATATTTCCAAGCCATAATCTTTTGGGATATCAATTTTTAGGTCCTAAGGGGTCATTGAAAGCAATAAAAAAATCGACTTTTTGAAAACCCTAGAGTGGCTTAATTTTTAATTTTGTTGGGCCGGTGATGCCCCCATTTTTTTCCTTTAATACAAGTCTTAACTAACTCAGGCACTATGACTTCAAACTAACAAAAATGAAGGGTCTATCACCAGGGCTTGAAGCATATGGCAGATTGGTTCGTTATAGCAATATGTGGTGCGTCGGAATGGTAGATAAAGAAGACGGGGGCAACGTAGATCTCGAGGGTTAATGAAAAAGAAAGTGGAGTTGTGAAGAGAAATGTAATCAACGGAGCCTTAGAGGAGTCGGTGAGTGAAAAGAATGCTTGCCGCATCCCTTCATCCCTTAAGAGTACTCGGGTAAATGAGTTTGAAACGGTCTCGATAGGGAGGTAAGATTAGAGGATCGTCACATGGTAGACCCAAAAGAGCAAATTAAAGAAAACGACGCTGGATATTCTCAATTCGGAATTCATAAATTCGTTGAAAGGGACACCACATTTGGCTAGTATAGTCGAGATAAGGGCGACAAAGAGTGATATATGTTATAGTGGTCTGGTCACGAACTTAAGCAATTATCTCATCAATATGCGAGCGGAAATTAAGCTCCATGTCGCATAATATGCCAAGGTCGCAGATAGACTGAACAAAGATTATAGGTTGGCCGTGAAGAAGGTATATCTGGGGAGGGGACTTGTTGCACTTACGTGAGAAGGTAATCGATTGACATTTGTTGAGATTGAGTTCTAAGGAGTTCTTGATGCACCAGGTGTAAAAATTGTTTAGATCTATTTGAAGGAGGCTGGAGTCGTGTTGTGAGGAAATAGGCTTAAAAAATTTTGTGTCATAAGCATAGGAAGAAAGTGCTGAGTATTGTAGTTAGAATAAAGAGAAGTGGACCTAGGTGACTACCTTGAGGAACACCTGACGTGGCCAAGAATGAGGCCGATTGTAATATTATTGTTATATTATTCAAAAACTATAGAATAGTTCAATTATTAACATATCATAGGAATGAATAATTATTGTGAATTCATATCATTCATTGCCAATTATTATCATATTGTGAATGAGATATCTTATCAAATGCCTTTCTGAAATCAGTTGTTATAACGTCAACTTCTTAACCATTTTCTAAGGCTGAGAGAATAGAGGACACGAATTCTGCGAGGTTAGTGGTAGTTGATCTACCTTTCAGAAAGCCATGTTGGTTAGAGGAAATAAAAAAAATTGCATTGAAAGCTTAGGGCTTCGTACAAAATGCTTTCGGAGAATTTCGGTATATGGGAAAGTTTAGCTATGCGGACCAATGGAATAGTTAGGTATTATATTATTATTATTAATATATCTGTTAGGTAGGTATTTGAAATAGAATGGATCCGGTTCGAAAGAAGTAGCAGAAAAATTGGATATGCAGATCGGTTGATGATATGCTTCTGAGGAAAACCGTTAGATTTGTTTTTTGTACTTAATGAATAGCTAGCTAGGATCGTTTATAAGTTTAGATTGCACACTATCAATGTATCGCGGGTAGAGAACACTATACAGCTGGGCGAATTGGAGGTATGACCCAAGATAGTTGAAATAGTCAGGAAGACAATTGGATCGAAGTAAAATTGCCCATAATTTGTTTTTCTTGTTACGTAGAGAATGAAGTCTACAATTACACCACGGGGGGCTCGTAGAAGGGGTTTTATTGGGACATCGAGAAAAATAGATTTGAACACTTACTAAGATATGCGTTAATTTTGCGAAAAATCGCTTTATAAACGTCGTAAGAAGACGCACTTGCATATGGGGTGGGCTGAATAGGAGTGTGATGGAAAACAGAAAAAAGAAGTGGTGGGTGAAACTTATCAGTGGTCGATAGTGAGAGGGGATAAAGCGAGACAGAGGAGTTTATCGGGTCAGTGGTGAAAATGAGGTTTAATTGCCTACCCATATAGTTGAAGACCTCATCAACTTGGCATAAGCCAGAGTCTGTAAGCTCATCCAAGAAGAGGCATTCCTTTCTCGAGTTAGGCAACATCTAATTGAGTCCAGAACATTTGGGGTAGATTGAAATCGCCGAATACAATTATATTATCGAGAGGATCAGAAAAGTTAATTATTTGATCAACTGCATCAATAGTGAGTTGTTAAGACTCGATAGGTTGTGTCGGTAGGATGTAAAAACACATAACGTACAAGGACCTACAGGGGAGTGTTATTTTTATTGAAACGTAATCAAGATTAGATGAAGTACAAACAGCGATTGCATAAGAGTTTAAGATATTGTGGACAGCCAGTAGGACACCTCGACAAGGAGAATCTTTTAGACGGGTAAGATCGTCGTCACGAAAAACATTGAAACTAGAGGGGAATAATTCCGGATTCTTTATATCGGGAATTAGATTAGTTTCAGACACAGCGTAGACCTCAAGACAGCACGGATTTTAGATCGCAGTCTTTTTATGTTGTGATAGTCGGTGGTAAGAGGAATGTTATTTCAAGAGGGCGTAAGAGGAAACATTAGCAATGGAACCTTCCTGAGTCGGATTTGTCATGCAGATACGCAAGAAAAAACATATGTTCCCGTACGTCTTTTTTTTTTCTGAGACTAGGTAGTGCATAACGACATTCTGTTGCGTCAAAAGTTTGTTAAGTTATTTTTACTGTGGGAGGCCAAAGGGGATCAAAAATGAGGCTTGTGGATGAAGATGTTGAGAGCGAGGCAGCGGTAATCGAAGGGGCATTAGACACATCTTCAAATGAGGGATTTATGATATGGGATCTAATGAAATTAAGATGTTTAGCTCCGGTTTTGAGATCGAAATTTGGAAAAGTAGAGGAATGGGCAGAAGGGTTGGGTATTTCAGAGTATGTTGGGGTTAATTTGAAAGAGACGCGTTAACGCTTGGGCTTGGGTGGAACGGGGTAAGCTGATGCTATATAACATAATTGGAGAACTGATGAGGTTGGTTGGAATGTGGATGAGAGGTTCGAAATTGGGGAATATGTGAGTTTTGAATCTCTAATAAGAGTCAGGTTCGGAACAAGAATTGGAAACGGATTTCGATATCTTAACTTTATCCTGCTTCTTGTTCGAATTTTTCAACCATTTGCAGATACTCATCTTTCCAAAATTTAAATTTTTGTTAGCTGGATTGTGGAATATCCGTTCATATTCAGCCGGAAGATTGAATTTAAATATGGGTTTGCTTCTATGATGAGATGTTGGAAGCAAATTGCAGTGACTGATGGTGATGCCATATTTCTTTTCGAAGAAATCTGAGATCAAATCAACATCAACGTTTGGAAAGGCGTCTTTTATAAGACGCGTAATGACCATTTGATTCTTTAAAACAGGCGTATCAAGTCTACGTTGGCATTCGGAAGGTGTACATATTGAATAAAAATAATTGATAAGTTTCCGTGGGGCGGCGACTGAAGGAATTGGCATAGATGTATTCTCTGTTGTCAAGTTGGACGAAACTTTGCAGGAATCAGTAAGTTAGACAGTCCGCAGATGATTTACATGTGGAGATGAGCGTGAATTTACTTCAAGTTCCATTAATTCCACTATGAGCGATGTATTATAGTGGACGTTCAGCTAAGGCTGCGGGAAGTTTTGTGAGACGTCGATTTTGCTATTTATTGTTAGAATGTGATGTTCCATATCGCATACGAGGAACCGAGTTGCAGTAAATTCGTCACCGACATTGTACACTTTATCGAAGATAACTTCGAGCATGGGTTCGGATTGCTTAGGGGAGAGTTGTTTGTGTGATGAGGACTGGAAATGAATGTCAATGTCGTCACACAGGGAGCTAACCAACTCGCACGTTTTTTGGTTGGATATAACCTGCGCAGAAAAGACAGCTTTAATGTCACTCAACACTTTATCCAGGTGACGCTAGGGAGCTTCTTAATTCCTAAATATCCCAGAGTCTAACTCGATTAGACCGGAAATTTTTAATTTATGTATTTTACTTTTGATCTTATAACATCGGCTGAGTTCTGGACTGAGTTATGTAATTCTTTCACACTTTTAACGCTGTTTTCGACAACCGAAATTTTGTCCATAAATTTTTTGGCGAGTGTGTCTTGGTAGGAGTCATTTGAGCCGCTTCCGTAATTGACAAGACCTCCGCTTAGAAGACAGGGAAACGATCAGAGCTCTCGATTGAGTAATGAATGCTTAATTACTCTGAGAATAAACTTATTCTTGGTTTGTCTAGGTAAGGAGATATTTAGAGTTAGTTGTCATTTTTATTACGTTAATTCTCTTTATATATGTGGGGAATATGGCGTATCTGGTTAAACTTCCCATCTGAGCGCTTCCAGGTAGGTTTTAATGGGTTTGTCAACGTGGGGATGAGCATTGTCGTATTGTAGAATCTCTTTTTCGTGCCTTTAGTCGTATTGTCGCCGTTTTTTACGCAGTGCTCGGCTCGTTCGAATCAATTGAAATCGATATCGTTCCCCAGTGATGGTTTCATTGGGTTTCAACTGTTCATAATAAATAACATTGAACTGGTTCCACCAAATACACAGCATAACCTTAGAGCCGACGATGTTGAAGCATGAGCTGCTGTAAAGAATCTATTTTTCAACACTCGTCATGATACGATGAAGAAAATCCTTCCTTTTTTGCCGCTGGAGCAGTTCCTTCAAATCATAAGAAACCCAAGTTACTTGTTCTTGAATCATTTGTAAGGCATGCAATCGCTTGGAAATGGCTAGGCAGGTAACTCCTAATGCGAATGCAAGCTCCTTTTGCGAGCAATGCCTTCAATTCAGCGTCTTTGAAAGATTTTAGCTGTCCTTCACACGGACGGTCGTCAACATCAAAAACACCATCTTTAAAGCGACAGAACCAATAACAGTGCATTGTTTAACTTAAAGAAGCATTTCTGTAAACCTTCTGGAGCTCTCGATGCGCTTCAACCACTATTTTACATCCGAAGAAGTATACTAAAACAAGAAGCTACTTCATTGTCTCTAGTAGAATTTTTCATGACAGTCTTTCGAAGATAAATAAGTGTTGCAGTTTTGCTCACAACTAAACCAGTTGTTAATAGAGGACTTACCGAAAGGGCAAGTGGTCCTATTTCAGTTTCATATCCTGAAAAACTTTCTTCTCTAACTTTGCAAGTTTTTCAGGAATCTCTTTTCCTGCGATCCCTTTGTGGCATAGAATGTGAACAAGACTCAGTTACACCAGGCTTCCTGATGCGTTTTAAGAAACCTTGATTTCCTGAACTAAGATTAGAAGTAATGACAGATGTGCCATCTGAGTCACAGTTCATTGAGTTCTTTACCGCGCTGTCCTTTGAGGGCCGATTCAAAGATTTTTCGGACTGGAACATTGAAGTTCATGACCAGCTATCTTAGTATTTGGACCTACACTCTTCCGCCAAATTTGACGTCGCTGTACAGCAAGTATAGTTCATCGTCGTATCTCTTTCTCCACTCATCATCTATGAGGATCAAAGCAACCAAAAGCACCCGAACCCATCTTATGATGAAGACCATACATTTTTCTTATTCGAGAGAGGGCTTTGCTAGTCAATTTTCTTCTTATGCCAATGGAGTGGCAATTGGCAAGAGTTATTCTTCGTTTAATCTCAACGCTGGTATCGTTGTCTATATTATTAGTAGAGTCTAGCTATACAAACTCCTTAACTACTTCACAATTATATCTCTCGTGGGTGACATTTTCTCCGAGACATCAGTGTTGGGTGTCCTTTTTTTTTTAATAGCATGTGCTTGGTCTTGAACTTATTGGCCGTTCAACCCATCTTCGCCATTTCCGCCTCGCGAAAGTACCACTGATATCACGCTGATTAGTCTTGCACTATTCTATTAGTGATGTCTAAATCCTTTTTTAACACTTAAGGTCTCGGTGACTTCTTTGCAGACCTTGATAAGGCAGCATGCATTCTCTATCGTAATCCTGTACAAATGGACGAGTTTGGCAAACATGCCAAAACTCGCCATTACTCTGTATAGCTTGTTTCTATAGACGCTGTAATACGCGGCCTTCAAATTATGAAAGGTGGTGTGTATTGACTCAGAGACTTTTTCCAGGATGTGCTGTAGTATAGGGTTTTCTAATAACGACTTGACATGCCACTTTCAAAAACTTTATTATTGGCTTGAAGTACAACCAAAACATTTATGAATGGAACTCGACTTCGTTCATATGGCCACCGCGGGCACGTTTGCAGCGGTCGATTCGTTGGACCCAATTTTCAACGACTCGGCCACACATTTCGGCCGAAACGGCCGCTATTTCGCGTTCAATGTTGGCTCTGAGCTCTTCCAACGTCGCCGGCGTGTTGACATAAACCAATGACTTAAGGTAGCCCCAAAGAAAATAGTCAAGCGGCGTAAAATCGCACGAATGAGTGGCAAATCGACTCGCCAATGTCTTGAGATAACACGCTCACCATACCTACTCTTCAATATATCGATTGTAGCGTGCGCTGTGTGGCTTGTGGTACCATCCTGTCGAAACCACAACCAAAGTCCATATCTTCCAATTCGAAAAATAATTGGTGATCATGGCGCGATAACGCTGACCATTCACAGTAACGTGACGATCGCTATCGTCGACGAAAAAATATGACCCAATAACGCCGCCGGCATGCAAACCGCACCAAACAGTTATTTTTTGTGGATGAAGTGGTGATTCATGAAGCACATGTGGGTTTTCACCCGGCCAATAACGCATATTTTGCTTATTGACGAACCCATTGAGCCAAAAATGAGCTTCGTCACTGAAGATGATTTTGCGATGAAATTCATCATCTTGGCGCATCTTCTCCAGAACCTAATCGGAGAACGTATGTCGCTTCAAATGGTCCACCGGCTTCAATTCTTGAGTCAGCTTGATTTTGTATGGGTGTAAACCAAGATCCTTACGCAAAATACGCCATAATGTGGTCTGAGCGATGCTCAATTCTTGAGAACGCCGTGGAATTGACTGATTTGGATCGTTTGGACGTCTGAACGGCAGCTATATTTTCGACACATCGACCAACCCGTTGTCTCACTGACACGGCAACATCACACAACGAATACGTATGCTCAAATTTTTGCACTAAACTTGTTATTGCCTGTCTACTAGGGCGAGAATTACGATCGAAAATTGGAGTTAACGCTCTTAAAGTTGCAGTCACCGACTCCGAATAGCTGTAGAAAATTTTTATAATTTGCAGACGTTGCTCGTTAGTGTACTTTACCATGATGAAAATGTTGAGCTTAGTGAATAAACTGACAGTGACAGTTTGATGATTAGTGAAAGAGTGTGTTCACAAATTAAATTCAAGGTTGTCAAGTCCCTATTGGAAAACCCTATATAAATATTTGGTCGGTGGCCTAAAACCACACTATTATAGACCAATAAAGTTTCAGGCGTTCTCACGGTACGGCAAATAGGATCTTGTAAGCGATGTAAAGAAGGCTGACTTCTCTGTAGTTGGCGCAGTTCAGAGGGTCTCTCCATTCATCGGGCATATGGTATATAGTATACGACAATAGTTTTTTGTATTTTTGTATCTGACTTCTCTTGACTAGTTGCCATGTCTGCTTACCACCAGATTTTGTATCGACTTTTGAGTATTAGTCGAGTAATTGCCGTATAAACTCGTAGAAAATTTTCAGAGCCAAAATTTTCAGAGCCGCCTGTGATGCATGCTTCCATGCTGTATATTTTTTTATACCCTCTACTAGTTAAACTCTGAAATATTATCTCTGCGTGTAAGAAGGAGTGTAGTCCTATAGTCGAACTCAATGCCAGGACACAGTCAGATTTTAGTTTATAACACATTTTTAAATAATTTTAACTAGTTCTAAAAATAAGTGATGTTACTAATGAAAAAAGGTAATCCAATCCGACTCAGATTGCCAGTCTAGTTATCTCGCAGCGATAACTCTTGAAACAAAGATCTTTTAATTATGGCATGTCAAGGCAGGTATAGCTGCAAATATGCAGGAATGATATGCCAGAATTGTAACCAAATATTCTGGCAAGTAATTAATTTCAGTTCCTAACAATGGAAATCAGCATGCTTTACCAAGGATGTTCACAGCAGAGCACGCTGACAGTGAAATGCTACTGCCATCATCCAACATTCATACCTTTAACCAGCTAACCAGACAACCATTCACGTCGAGAACTAGCCATATCGCCAAAAGGACCAAACCTCACTAGCATCTCTATGGAAAATGACAATCCACTTCATTTCAACAAAGCAATCATCTTCATTCACTGCATTGTTCCGGGGGACAATAAAACTGACGTTAAGTTGTGGTCCTCGCCAATCTCTTTGATTGTCACACCAACAGATGGACGGAGGAAGGTTTGCTCTACATGCTCTGCATTCAGTAAGTTTTACCCTTACCCCATGGGGGAAGGCCGAAGATGAAAACCTTTGCAAACGATTGCAATTTCCAATTTAATTCACCAGCCCACACAAAGAGAAGAAGTGAAGAGACAGACATTCGTCCATGCTACTTCTTAGAGCTTTCCAATGTTGTACGTCATCATCTAGGCAGAGTTCAACGTCATCCAATATCGAAGTTCCAACAACGTTTCCATCACTTTAATGGACTTTTAAAATCGATTCCGATGCAATGTACGAGTATTATCTTAAATGGGACCATCAGCACCGTGAAATCCACATCCTTGAACAAGTGGAAAACTAGTGGGTAGGTTAAGTATGTATCCATAATTTCTCTTCAGTCCTCATTTCTCGGGTGTTCGACAAGACCTCTGATTATGTTGTTTGATCTTTCTTCTTCACTGTCTGGTGCAATCGGGGTCAGTGTTTTCAAAGATGAAAGACGGCAATAACCACTTCTCACACAAAAACATTTATAATCGTTTCTACCGGAAGAAACGTCTTTCCTTCGGCTTTGATTATCCGATCTGTATTGTACAATAGTATTCTTATACATTCGCACTATACACACTGATATGCATAGATACATTAAGATGCACTTTTTGTCCCCCTTCTCCTTTGTCTTCCACACCATAGATAACAGCAGAAGAAACAACAATCCGATTGGAATAATTCATAAAGCCGCACAGATAATCCTAAGCCAATTTATCAGCCACAACTTGGGACTGCATAATGTGATACTACCAAAACAACAGCATCACAACCAGGAGCTGTAGCAATAGCAGAACGAGCACCAGATATGCGCTATGCTTGTTCGGTTACAGGGTAAATATGTGTGTATTCGTGTTATGCCGCAATATTCTCCTCAAATCCTCAAACCCTCAGACCCATCTGTACAGATCGCCCTACTAAATCCCATGAACCTACCAGAAATAATATGATTTTGCATCCTTAAAGTTTCCTTGTGTTGCTTTTACGAAACACACACTCTCAGGCTTATAATCATCAGAGAGCGTAGATTTTCTGTTATTGTGGGTGAGTTTTGCCTATGTATTTGTGCGCACTTTGGGATTTATACCAGAGTTCTTCCCATTCACAATGGTCACTGGCAAAGTATCCTTTTGTCGAAACGGAAGGATTATCATTTTGTTATTCATTCGGAAAAGGATAATGGGGATTAGTGTTAGAGAGAAGTATAAATCGAAAGTGCAAAGTTTCCTTGTAGATTCATAGATCGCCTTTGAAGAATGATAAACTCAACTACTGTATTTGTATGTTTGGTTTTACATCTACTTCATGTCGTACTACCTTTCGTTACTCTTTCAAGAAAATTCCATAAGATAACTTTTCCCAACAAAATTGTTTATTTGTGGATATTGAATTTCATTTTCGGATTTAAGCCTTCTTATTGTCACCTTCGAAGGAAGTGAAGCGTGCCGTTGAGATAGGTCCATTTGAAACAGGATTCGAGGACGGATTTTATTTTTATTTAAGATTAGGAGTGTTTACCTTAATTTTATTAAGATTTTTACTACTGAGAATTCTGGTTTTCAATTAGAATGGGAATCGAAAAATTGGTAGGTAGTTAAAGAAACTGGGTAAAACTTATTGCTGAGTGTTAAGGGAAATGTGATTAAATAATTATTTATTCTTTACCAATTCCTGGGCTCGTTCCTTTCGAAGATAAATCCATATCCAATTGTGTGATATGCCCGTCAACTTCCCAGCTCTTGCATTAGTTAGTTGGTTACATTTCTTGCTGTGGTACTAAATGATCGTTATTTTGCTGCCGAAGTTATAGGTACCGACAAAATTCAGGCTGCAACTTTGCTTAAAATTTTACTAGCACAAAGTTCTTTCCACCAAATTAGAGGTTCTATGGAGGTAGCGCTTGACCAAATGAATTGCCTTCCTTAAATGTGTTCTTTCGAACGATAAAGTACAACACTTATACCTCCAGATACATTATAGATAAATTCCATTGCCGTCATTTGCTCAGAATCACTTAATTGACATCCTTGATGTGAAGGGTCAAGCGGATCTGCATGGAGATACAATGGCGGACCCAGAAGTACCCGGCCTGTCTAAAACATGGCGATAGTTGTTTGAAAATATCACTGCCAACCAATATAAAAGCTGAACTGGATTCTACTCTGGGCGAGTCTGCTCCTTCGTTTACAACAGTAAAATTTTTTTGGTTTGCTGAGTTGAAACAAGGCCATACGAGCTACCAAAACGAGCAACGCAGTGGTCGACCAAATGAGGTGATGACTCCAGAAATGTTAAAGAAAATCCACAAAGCGGTACTGGATGATCGTCGAATAAAAGCGCGCGAGCTAGCAGATATTGTAGGCATTTCAAAAAGTGCGGTACCTCGCATATTATTTGAAAATTTGGACATGAGAAAGCTGTGTGCAAGATGGGTGCCGCGTTTGCTCACACTCGAGCAAAAACAGTGTCGTGAATGCAATGGCCAAAATTAATGAATTAAAGTTTGAATTGCTACTTCATGCACCCTATTCGCCAGATTTAGCCTCCTTTGACTATTTTCTGTTCAAAAACTTGAAAAAATGTCGGCAGTAAATGGCTATTTTGAGGAGCAGGACATTATAAAATGGGTATCGAACTTTTTGAACATCGCTAGGTAAAGTGTATAGAGCTGAGAGGCGATTATGTTGAAAAATAATTTTTTTTTCCAAAATTTGCAAATTGCAATTGTTTTTTTAAATTTGTCGATAAGTTGATGTTTGTCCAACTCATCTAAAAGCCTTTCTCGTTAGGTCTCTAATAAAGTGCTTATTGAACACTGTAAATCTTTGAAGAAAATATGCACTTTGTGTATTAAGCATTTATTGGATTCAAATTTTGTTATACACCAAACTTTTGGCTTAATGATCTCTTCATATTATTATGACAATATCGTTCCAAAAACAGTCTTCATCCATCAATGCCAATTTAATTATTTTCAAGGCGAAGGAACACTCATTGACGACCAATGTTTGTATGTTGAATTTGTTAGTAATTGGGCTTTCAAGGCTGAATATGTAGTCTCTCCATCGAGTTTTACTAGGGAGTTTCAATGATGAAATTATACCTGTTTCCTTGTTCATTTTATTAATAAAGGCAGTCATGATCTGGCTGCACCTTATTGTTTTGATAACATCAATTGCCTTTCCAATAAGGTCCTTTACAAGTCTACTTTTGATGATGTCATTACAAGACTAATTGGAATGTGTGTGCTATGCATTTTTAGTACGATTGGTTAAAAAAAATTAAAACGAACTATTTAACTTTAAAATAAATTAATACCTTTATTACAATATGTCTGTCGTGTTTGAACAGTTTTACATTTGCCCTGATGGTACACAAGAAAGTTTGCTACATTATAAATTTTTTTCCCTTTCTTCTTACTATATTTCGGTCAATCTGACATTTAGATCGTCCTCGATCTACATAATCAACTTTTTGACGTAAGCCACACATTCACAGAGATAGTCCTCGCATGATATAGTGTCACTTATACCTAGCACATTTAAGGGCTTTGCAAAAGTGTAATGCCCTGTTACGACGTCAGAAAACAACCTGTAGTCTTTCCTGCTGATGTACAGCAGAAAGGCCATTGACTTCCTAGAGACGTCGGAAAGCATTCTTTTGGTATGCCTACATCCCGCGGAGCTATGTCAGCTGCAGTTGTGCTCGTATGAGACCCAATTGTCTACTTATTTATTCGATTTATATAGGGTTTTCCAATAGGGACTTGACAACTTTGAATTTAATTTGTGAACGCACTCTTTCACTAATTAGCAAACTGTCACTGTCAATTTATTCAGTAAACTCATCATTTTCATCATAGTAAAGTACACTAACGAGCATATTTTCGTCTACATATTCGTTGTGTGATGTTACCGTGTCAGTGAGACAATGGGTTGGTCAAAGTGTCGAAAATATCGCTGCCGTTCAGACGTTCGTAGCAAACAATCCAAATCGTTTTGATTGAAATGATGAATTTCATCGCAAAATCATCTTCAGTGACGAAGCTCATTTTTAGCTCGTCACTAAGCAAAATATTCAGCATTATCGCGCCATGATCACCGATTATTTTTGGTCTGAATTGGAATATATGAACTTGGACGACATGTGGTTTCAGCAGGAAGGTGCCACAAGCCACACAGCACACGCTACAATCGATTTATTGAAGAGTAAGTATGGTGAGCGTGTTATATCAAGACATGGACGATTTAACGCCGCTTGACTATTTTCTGTGGGGCTACGTTAAGTCATTGGTTTATGCCAACACGCCGACGACGTTGGAAGAGCTCAGAGCCAACATTGAAGGCGAAAAGCGGCCGTTTCGGCCGAAATGAGTGGCCGAGTCGTTGAAAATTGGGTCCAACGAATCGACCGCTGCAAACGTGCCCGCGGTGGCCATATGAACGAAGTCCAGTTCCATTCATAAATGTTTTGATTGTACTTCAAGCCAATAATAAAATTTTTGAAATGTCTCAAATTTAAAAAAAAAAGTTGTCAAGTCGTTATTAGAAAACCCTATATATACCAGATGTAACGGTAATTTGTGAAAATAAAACACTAATTTTTAATGGGAAAGTAAAAAACATTTTATACAAAGTGTTGGTCATTGCTAGCTACACATTTTACCCATCTTTCAGGCAATTTATGGATTCCACCCCAATAAAACTGTTCGCCTTTTGAAGCAAACCAAAAAGTCACCCTGCTCAGGTAATACGTGTGCCATCGAAAAAAACAAATGGGGAAGTCGGAAGGAGCCAAGTCCGGTGAAAACGGCGGGTGGGATTGTAGCTTCCAGCCAAGTGCTTTGGTTGTATCCTGAACTAGTTTTGCTTTGTGTACAGGTGCATTGTCATAGAGCAAAATTACCTCGCCGTATATTCTGGCCCATTCTGGTCATTTTTCGATCAATGCATGGTTCAAATTGATCATTTGTTGTCGGTAGCGATCTGTATTGACGGTTTCAGCAGGTTTTAGGAGCTCGTAGTACACCACACCTTTCTGGTCCCACCAGACATACAGAATTGTCTTCTTGCCGAATCGATCTGGTTTTGCATTTGAAGTTGATTATTGTCCCGGATTAACCCATGATTTTTTCTGTTGAGGATTCTGAAAATAAATCCATTTTTCATCGCCAGTAACAATTCTTTTAAACGGTCAAAAATTGTTTGTTGTTTCTGACTAAAAGTGTCATATTCATCCAATATTGCTTGCTATTCGACGTCTTCAAACTTTTTGGTGGTCTTTCACGTGAAACCATCTCTTGCATGTTGCTTCTGATAGAGCATGATCATTCGATGCGACTCTGCAGCGCTTTTCTTCAAATGAAAACAAAAAGTTAATGCTTTCCGCAAGTCATCATTTTCTGGTACAAAATTCGACAATTTTAATGCGATGGCAAAATATGATGTTGTTTGCTCAATGATGTACCACCTTGATCAAAAGGTTTATTTAAATAATTAAAAATACATCTATATTGTCCCCTTTAAAGTAATCCCCATCAACTGCAACACACTTATGCCAGCGCTTGATCCAGTCTTCGAAACATTTTTTATATTCTGTTTTCGGTATGTCCAAAAGTGCTTCCTGCTATTTTTCCATTACTTCCTCTCGGCTGCTGAAACGCGTTCCCCGTAGTGGTTTTTTAACTCGATTGAGCAGAAAGAAGTCGCAGGGAGCCAAACCAGATGAATTCGGTGGCTGTTGGATGGTATTTGTTGCATTTTTCTTCAAAAAGTTACGAATAATGATGGCACTTTGCAACGGTGCGACGAGTTTTCTGCCCACAATTCTGATCTCTTTTGGCGAATTGCTTCACGCAAAGGTCTTATAATGCCCAAATAATACTCTTTGTTTACTGTCTGGCCTTCTGAAAAAATTCATGAAGCACTACCCCTTTGTAATCTATTAACACCGTGAGCATTACCTTCTTTTTTGACTGAAAACGACGTGGCTTTTTTGGTCTCGACTCATTTGGTGAACGCCATTCACTTGCCTGATGTCTGGATTGCGTGTCGTACTCATAAGCCCACGTCTCGTCTCCAGTAATGATGCTTTTGATGGCTGTGGGATCGAATTCAGCCTCGTAAATCATCTCTTTTACGACGTCAACACGTTCTCTTTTTTGCATGAAATTAAGGTCTTTTGGCACCAACTTTGCTACTACATGACGGAAACCCAAATCATTAACCAAAATGTCTTGGACGGATCCATACGCAATGTTTAAGTCCTCCGCTATCTCTCTGATGGTTAATTTGCGGTTGTTGATCAACATTTCTTTTACTTCATCAACGTTTTCGTCGGCTTTCGATGTCAATGGTCTGCCACTGCGTCATCGACTCATTGACTCGTGCCACTAGTAAACGACCGTTTTCTTTAGAGAATTGTTGCCGAAACACTTTTCCAATATTTCTAACGTTCGCGCACCATTAAATTCGTTTTTTACGCAAAACTTGATACAAGTTCGTTGTTGCAAATTCAAATCCATTTCTAAAATTGTAAAAAAATCGCCAACACACAATGGAACTCAAATCGGAGCAATGGGAGTGCCATACGGTGGTTATTCTGTTTTTTTTTTTTTGATCAAGGTGGTATACTAAATGTGTTTGACAGGTGTCATAGCAACCAAACAAAAAAAATCAAGGCCCGTTCACAATAAATGTTCCCTATCGAGACATTTGTATCTTGACGCTAAAGTCTACCTCAACGAAAACCATTCTTACCTAAGTGTATGAGACCTACGGTAACGAATATCTGATTTTGGCATTTTACTCATTTGCAAAAGTTGAGTCATTTTTAAAAATTATGGACTTAAAATAGAATGTATGGAATTTTTTTTACGACTTCAGTGGTAGTTGCCACACAAGCTTTGCTTAAAACTTTATATTTTGGAGAGGATGTGTTTCAAACCAAGTCCGTTTCCAAACAATTTTTTATCACTTTACATGTCTTTAAAAACAATCGGCTTGTTAAAATTTGGTGTGTCACAATCAATTTGTCTTGGTAAGGTAGCAATGGTGTGTCATGAAATGTCAAATGAGAAATAGTTAAAATCAACAGTATGCATCGCATCTTCTTTAAGGATAAGGCAATACTTTCAAATACCTGCCTTTCTTACCTGCCTCTGAATGTGTTTCGAAAGCATTTTTGATTACACAGAATTCTTCAAAGACCTAAAATAATATCTAAATAAGTTTAAGTTACATAGGTAAGCCGTAAGACGGGACTTTTTAATTTCCTGTTGAGGCTTAAGCTAAATCCAGACTAAGGTGTGAACCTTGACACATTTCATTCCTAAGACCAGTTTTCCATTCATTTCCAGTAGATATATAGAAGGTTCCTTTTTTCAATATCCAAAGTAAACATAATTCAAAGGATTTACTCGAAGAACAATAAATGCAATTTGAAAACTCATTAAAATTTGAAAATCTGTAACAAACAATGAGGTACGCTGTATTTGTCGTATCTTTTTCATACATCGGCAAACAACCAGCATCGTTTACAGAAAATAAATTTGATTTGTTCGGCCAGATACGAATACGACATTACAGAACATAGTAAAAATAAATACTACCTACATATATCTATTGTACTTCACAACCTACAAGCCCAGCCAAAGCAATAAGCCTGGCTGGTAGTATAATACTTTCACAGATCGTATCTTATCCCTAAGTTGTGCTTAGTCAAACGTTCAGTGGTTTTTTTTTTTTTTTTTTTTTAACAAAAGTAACGAGAAACCAGAGAATAAATCCTTTGAAAGTAAGCAGAATGAAAATTGAATTGTAACGAACGTTAACAAAGTGATTCCTTTCTATGGACCCGAACGAGTATGCGAGTAAATATGTATGATACACATACGAATACGAATGTAGAGTACGGACAGTGCATGGGCAGACTTTGTCTTTTCATTCAACAAGGTGCGTGCACAAATTTAAATGTTTACTAGGCAACTGGATTATTGAAGGATTTTCGTAGAGACACATATCCCAGAATAACTGCAGAAGGATGCGGTGGATTTAGCTTGATATACGTGTACAGTTTTCTTTTTCACACTTTCATTCATAATGTATTCTACTCGTATGAAAGCAGTAAGTAACTAGTGTTCCCACTTTGGTGCATTTAAAAGAATTTGATACATTGCGTTCACAATAAAATTAAAGTGTAATAAATACGGCTCAATGCATAGAAAGCAATGTCTTATTTGGAAGCAAATATATATAAAGACACTACAGAAAATCTGATGGTGAAAAAGAAAATAATACTCTACACCAAAGTTACATTCAGAAATATCAGCCCATAGATGAGAAGGACGAAACTTCTGCTGATTTATATTGGAAAAAGTCCTTAATCACATATGAAGGTAAAGGTAGAGTCATCGTGAAGTTGGATCTTCAATATGCTTTTTTTGACAGATCACGCGTGTCTCCTATCAAACTGTTTTATCATTTTTGTTAAGTATCGTTTGGCAAATCATTATGGAAAGACTCACAGCAGTGTCTCCGAATTGTTCAGCTGTATTACGAAAATCAGCGTTCTGTGAGAAATGTTTTTCTCACTATTGCCAATACTATTCGTAAATTTGAGTCACAATTTACACAAGGGGATGATATTAGACTCGTTAAACCACATCCAGCACGTAGTGAAGAGACTATAGCAGCTGTAGTTGAGAGTGTACGCGAAGACCGTGACGAATCGATTCGTCGTCGTTCTCAGCAGCTGGGCTTGGCGTATTCGACAACTTTGTCGTATTTTACGTGAATATCGCCTAAAAGTGTACAAAATTCAACTTGTGCAAGAATTAAAGCAGGGTACTTGAATTTGCGTCATATTTTCAGTGAATGGGCTCTGGAAAAACTCAATGAAAATCCGGTGTTTTATCGTGAAATTTTATTCAGTTATAAAGCTCATTTCTGCCGAAATTACCATATTTGGGCTGATGAGTAACCCGAAGAGTACCAAGAGCTACCATTGCAATAATTAAAAACCTTGGTATGGTGTGGTTTATAGGCTGGTCGCCAAATTTGGTCTTTCCGAATGGACCACCTCAGACGTAGTCGTGGCCAATATTGATATAACGTCATTTTCAAAAAATAAATGCCATGAATTTTTCTTTTAAGCAGTTATAACAATTTTAAGTTCGCTTTCAAATTTATGTGTCTTATTTTACATCATAAATCAAACCTCATAATGAATCACCATTTAGAAGGCAATGCAATAGTCGCTGTTGATAGTCTGTCCCTTTTGGAGATAGTCAATGAAAATTATTCCATGCGTATCTCAAAATACGGATGCCATAACCTTGCCAGCCGACTGTTGAGTTTTGGTTGTTTTGGACGAGGTTCTTCGTCTGCTCGCCACTCAGCTGACTGCCGACTTGACTCTGGTGTGAAGTGATGGAGCCAAGTTTCATCCATTGTCACATACCGATGCAAAAATTCGGCTTTATTGCGGTTAAACAGCTTTAAACACTCATCTGAATCATCAACACGTTGTTGTTTTTGGTTGACTGTGAGAAAACGCGGCACCCACTTTGAACAGAGCTTTCGCATGTCCAAATATTCGTGCGTGATATATTCAACACGCTCTTTTGATATCTTCAGAGCCTCAGCTTTCTCGATCAACTTCACTTTACGGTTATTCGTAATCATTTTGTGAACTTTTTTGATGTTTTCATCTGAAACAGCCTCTTTTAGACGTCCATTGCGTGCATCATTTTCGGTGCTTGTATGACCATTTTTAAAATTTTCAATCCACTTGCGAATGGTTCGTTCGGCTGGTGCAGAGTCCGGATACACTTATCAATCCATTTCTTTTCATTTTATCCCATCAAAAAGCAATGATAAATCAACACACGAAATTGCTTTGAATCCATTTTTTTCACAATAACAAAAGTTGCTTCACTCACAACGCTATATCTCAAGAACTAATCGTCCGACAGCTGTCAAATTTATACACCTATCTTTTGAAGGTTGGTACTAACTGAAAATGGTATGAACTTAATTCAAGTGGTGTCCTCTCTTAGAAACGGCACGGCACTACTGACTTGATTGCACGTCTCATTGAAAAGCGAAAGCAAAGTCTGTACCAACCTGGAGAAAGCAAAATAGTATGGTGTTACTTGCTATTTCGAGGACATTCGAAAGGCGAAGTAATGGATTTATTTGGAATCAATGAAACACCTTTATCGCTTATTATCAGCATTTTCTTATCCAATGTCCCTTACTAACAGCAATTTTTTCTGATTTTCATATTCGTTCTTGGTCACGTCCCCACTCTCCTAACTGGGGTACATCAGAAATACACTGAATATCCATACAATATTTGTGAATGCCACTTCCGTGTTCTCTTTATGAGAAAAATTAAACTGACTCGTTTAATTCATCTAATGTTAACGGCATCAGCATACGTTTCTCTAACTAAGCTAAGAATTTGGGTGTGACTTTGGCGAGGGGCTTTCACCCAGGGGGTCCTCTGAGTCTATAGTACATTTGATCTGATGGAAAAAGTTTTCCTGGAAATACACCACTGCTGGTGGTAGTCTCCGAAGGAAGGTCTGTCTCGGCTGCACGCCTGGCTCTGCCATAAATTTCCTGATAAATCTCTATCCCATTGATATTTTTTTTTCTATATGCTGCCATCTCAAAACCAGCCAAGTCTGGGTTCGGCCAGAGTCTTAGCTAGGAAAGTATTGTTTTCTAGTTGGAAACCGATTAAGGATGCGGCGGTGGTATCTCCTGGAGAACGATAATGTTATATTTACTTTCCGTTAGGAAGCCTTACCTTGAAAGGAGGTGAAACATCTACATCTAAAGCTGCAGCCATCCTGAACCCTCCCATCACTTCCAAGTTATTTCAAGAATGCAAGACTTCACTGACCGCATTCGGAAAGCTGAATTTACTGAGAATTTTCTGAGTTCCTTGTCACAATGGGATCACGGGATATGATATTGCTGTCGAACTTGCTAAGCAAGGATCAGAGTTTTATAGAACCCGAACCAAAGTTAGATTTGCCTGTATATTCCAATAAGATTTGGGGCTCATATGAATAAAACTACATATGGCATAACTCTCCAGGTTACCGGCAGAGCAAACAAGTACTCCGAAGTCTCTCTCGACTGTTACTAACTCTTACTAACTGACGTTGTGACGGTGCACTACAATTTTTCTAAGTATGCTCGGCATAAGTGACACAAAACCTTGCGACGATTGCTGTGAAAGTGATGACAACACCACAAAGCTTTATGGTGTCTGGCGTACCCTCTGCATCAGTATGCAGGTAATCGGCGATGATGTAGTGGGTGCCGATATTATAGACACCTTACCACGGCCTTTAAGAGGTGAACAGTATAAATGGCCTTCTTGATCTAACTCTAACTCAAAATCTCTTTTCGAAATTTCCTGGGTATTCATATACGAGGGCGGTGCCAGAAGCACCCGACTCAACAAAGTAAACACAAAAATTTTGGAAAAAAAAATTATTTATTTTGCAACATAATCCCCTTTCAGCTCTATACATTTTCCCCAGAGATGGTCATCGATGGGATGATTCGATACCCTTTTTATAATAAGAATTGTCTTGCTTCTTAAAATAGCCATCACTTCTTCGTCGTTAGAAAATCTTTGACCACTGAGCCATTTTTTCAAGTCTGGGAACAGAAAATAATTCAAGGGGGCTAAATCTGGCGAATAGGTTGCATGAAGTAGCAATTCAAACTTTAATTCATTAATTTTGGCCATTGCATTCATGACACTGTTTTTGCTCAAGTGTGAGCAAACGCGGCACCCATCTTGCACACAGCTTTTGAAATACCTACAATGTCTGCTAGCTCGCGCACTTTCAGTCGACGATCATCCAGTACCGCTTTGTGGATTTTCTTCACCATGAGTCATCACCTCATTTGGTCGACCAAGAACGGCCTCGTTTAAACTCAGTAACCCAAAATTTTTCTGTTGTAAACGAAGGAGCAGACTCACCCAGAGTAGGATCCAGTTCAGCTTTTATATTGGTTGGGCTGAGGACTGTCAAATAAAAGTATTGTATTGTAATTTGAACTTTTATTTAAGAAAGACATGTACAATAGTATTATTCAAAGTATTGCCCATCTGAAGCTATGACTTTTTCCCATCTTTCTGGCAATTTGTGGATCCCATCCCAAAAGAACTGTGCCGGCTTGGCAGCCAAGAATGAATCAAGCCAATTTTCGATATTCTGCTCTGATTTGAATCGTATTTCAGTGAGGGCGTTCTGCATCGACCGGGACAAATGGTAGTCAGAAGGGCCAAGGTCTGGGTAAGACTTTCCATCCACTGTTTTCCAAATAGTTCTTAACCGAAATAGCATAGTGATGCCGAACGTTGTCATGATGGAAAATTATTGCCTCGTGTCTGGTTGCATATTCCGGGCGTTTTTCGGCTACTGCTCTCTTCACCCGGTTTTAGCAGCTCATAATACAGCACAATCATCTGATCCCACCAAATACAGAGCATTACCTTCGCGCCATGGATATTCGGCTTTGCCGTTGATTTGGCAGGTTGGCCGGGTTTCGCATATGATTTTTTGCGCTTGGGGTTGCCGTAATGGATCCATTTTTTATCACCAGTAACAATCCGATGCAAAAATCACTTCCTTTTGTGGCGTTCCAGCAGCATTTCGGACATGCAAAACCACCTTACGACGTCTCTCGGCTTGAGTTCATGTGGAACCCAATTTCCTTGCTTTTGAATATATCCAGCTATTTTTGAACGTTATGAAATGGCTGTTTGAGTGACACCCAAAGATTCTGCGAGTTCTTCTTGTGTTTGGCAACAATCTTCATAGAGTAGTGCTTCCAGTTCTTCGTCTTCAAACTTTTTTGGCTGCCCAGGACGTTCATCGTCTTCCTAACCAAAATCACCACTTTTAAATCGTACAAACTACTTTTGGCACGTTCGCTCAGCTAGCGCACGTTCACCATAAACGTCCACCAAAATACGATGACTTTCGGCAGCAGTTTTCTTCATATTAAAGTAATGAAGAAGAACTCCCCGCAAAAACACCAGTTTGATCCAATTGGAGGAATTTTAACTGGTCGTGACGTGGATGCCGCTGAAGACCACACATACTATTCTTTTTGGAATGAGATCCTATATCCCTCGTCGGACTAAGAGTATCAGATCAAAAGAAAAGATGTGGTACGACTCGAGCTATAAAGAGGTTGTCAGAGTTAGGGAATTGTTTTTGCGATCCTACAAGATCAACTTAACAGATCAAAAGTAAAATCGAAAAAAGTTCAAACGAGCTATAATTGACTGCATGATTTTTTTAAGTGTGAAAAATTCCCATACGACCAAAAACTGTGGTAAAAAATACTATATACAAAGGTAGTAAACGCTTTTGGCCGTTCGTCAAAAACATTAGAAATTCATCCTTCATTCCAGGTTGTCAGCTCTTTAGACAAGGCCAATTTACTTGCCGCCACCTCAACATTTCGTAGAATTTCAACAATTGCGTAGAATTTTCAATGGGACGAATCCACTTTCGCACTCATGTAGTAGCAAGAGTAATTAAAAATCTCAATATACACAGATCCGTTGGTCCATATGGTATATCTTCCCTTTTCTGAAGAGGTGTTTCTCCTGCGTTAGCTTTTTCATCAATCCTACATTTGTCCAGCCAGTTCCTTTTCTCTCCTCCAGTACCTTTCAAGGTCAAGGAAATGCTGATAAACCGTCAGCTCTTAAAATATCTCGAAACGCGAAAAGCCATTATACATGAATGGCACTTGAATCGTCGAAATGCTACGAATTGTCTAAGTCTCCTTAAGCGATGTAAGAAATTCTTCACCCCCTCTAATCTAACCCTAATGTCAAAAGCATTCATCCACCCAAAATTGCAGTACAATGACCACATCTGGTCAGTTGCTACTAAAACCTCACTACACCTGCGAGATAAGATTAAAAACTACGATAAAACTCATAGGTGACACCGATATTGCAAATTTAGTTCACATTCTTGAATAGCGACGTCACGACCCTTGCATTACAATATTCTATCGCTATTGAAATTGCCAGTAGCATTTCGTTTCTTTAAACCTTTAACCGCAACGCCCGTCTCTTGAGTTTACGCTCAAATCCACTTTCGGACGTACTCTGAAGCCGTATAACTAACTTATTGAATGCCCTACCGAACTCTTTATATTCTAGTCATTACAATCTGCAAACATTCAAAACCAATGTGCTAAGCCGTATAACTAACTTATTGAATGCTCTACAGAACCATGCCCACGAACGAATGCCCATTACAACCTGCAAACATTCAAAACCAATGTGCATCGGTATACCTCTTTCTGTCCTTCCTAATTTTTCTTCGGCCGCGCTGTGAGCAAACATTTTAAGACGAAATCCTTTGAGTCCATGCGTCTCAGAATGATATAGAGAAATGTTCACATCACTTTCTACATGGAATCATGTATTATTACGCTGATAAGGTAACCAGATAAAGACCCTCTAGTATTATGTACCTTGTACAGTCCGATACAGAAGAGAAAGCAAACTTTAGTTGAAACCAACATTGTCAATGGAATATCTCTAAGCTTGTGTGGTTATTCTAGACCAGACACTCCTACAGCCAAATGTATTAACAGAACACTTGTCTACAATTATAATACTTTTACATGACTTACAAAGGAAAAGAAGGATGAAAAGGAGACACAATTGTCGTATAGGTAAAATATATAGATGTGTTCAAAAAATAAAGTGACTTTATATTTTTATAAAAAAATATTAATTTATTCATCAGAAATAATACACTTAACTGAATCACTTCTCATAAGCAATTTTTGGTATAGCTTTGAGCTCTTCCATTTTTATTTCTTCATTGCAAATCTTCGTCCCTTCGTCCCTTCATAGTTCTCTTTGTTTTGGGTACATGAAAAAGTCGCATGGTGCCAAATCCGGTGAATATACCGGCTGAAGCATGATAGGTGGTGTTTTTGGCCAAAAAATCTCTCACAAGCAACAATGAATGATCCTACTGTGAAGGAACGTGAGTGGAAACAGCTCTGCAATTGCTGACTAGCCACATCAAACGATCGCTACAATATAGAGAGTATACAATGGTAGCTTTCCTGGACATAGAGGGCGCCTTTAACAACGTAAACACATCTGTAATCACGACTGCGCTATCACATCTGCAGGTAGACGACTCACTTGGGGAGTTGATCAGTCTTAGCTAAATAGCAGGATAATCAACTCCAAACTGGATGGGACACCACGCCGCGAGGTGGTGTGCTCTATCCCATTTTCTGGAACTTTGTGGTTAATGAACTGCTGATACACTTGGAAGCGGAAGGCAGCATGGTGGTTGCCTTTGCGGATGACGTTGTTATAACAAAAAACTCCCTCAGCTAAATCTTAAGCTAAATAAACCTGTTGGGTGGATCGCTGTGGATTGGAAGTTAACCTCTTCCAAAACTGATCTTGTTCTCTTTTTCAAGAAATATAACATTCCAACTGTAGACCCCCCCTCAATAAACGGTATCAGTTTAGTGTTTTCCAAAACAGTAAAATTCCTGGGTCTCATTTTTGACAGGAAACTAAATTGGAGACCTAACATTCAAGAAATGGTCAAGAAAGCTACTGTACCACTATTCTCTTGCGAAAAAGCCATTGGAAACAAATTGCAAAAAACGAAGCAGAAACCAAAGAACAGCATTTCTATGCATAAGTGGAGCTCTACATTCCACTCCCTCAGCGGCCCTAGACATATTCTTAATATATTAGGAATACACTTAGAGAACATCGATTACATTATACCTAAACTTAGGTTTGACAAAGTCTTTCATGCTAGCTCTCCCTCTAGATCCTTCTACACAGATGGATCTAAAACAGATAGCGGGGTTGGTAGAGGTGTTTTCTCAGATAAGCGTCCGTCTTATAAATCACTGTAGCGTGTTCCAGGTGGAAATTTTGGCGATTAAAGATGCTCTGTCCTGGCTGAAGAAAAACGTGATATCTGCAAGGGATATCCGCATCTTTTCGGATGGGCAGGCTTCTATCAAGTCCTTGGACTCGGTCTCACTAAATTCTAAAATCGCCTTTAAATGCCGATCATCTCTTACGGAGATGGCAGGTCAGTTCAACCTACACCTTTGGTCGGTGACGGGCCATAGAGGCATTCCAGAGAATTATAGGGCCGATGAACTCGCCAAAATTGGAACCACTCTACCTATTCTATCGGCAAAGGGTACGATTCTGTATAAGCTGCATGGATGAGAAGGAAGAGGAGACAATTCTCCTCCTTTCTGTACATGTCCAGCTCTCTCCCTGAGAAGAAAACTCCACTTAGAAGTTTTCTTCTATAATGACTTAAACGATCTAAAGAATATAGACGTTAACAGTCGCCTGCGCTTCAACATAAGCTCAAATTGGTTATATGAGTAAGAGGATCATAGATCCAAGTGGCAGCACAACGGACCAATAGGCCTAAGTGGGTTGGTTCTCCACGCGCTGCTCCCACCTTACCTAACCTTCTGATAAATGAACAGGAGCATTCTCATAATGCAAAAGCCATGATTTGTTTTTCCACAATTCCAACGTTTTTTTTTCGTATGGCTTCTCGCAAACGACGCATAACTTCATAAGCGATGCTCATGCGACGGTTCTACTGCCCAAAATGAAGAAGTTTATAATTACCGCTACAAAAGGAATAACTATGGCTACAAGCTTAAACCATTTTGAGAAAACGTAATTTTTGTTGTGTTCAGCAAAGAAGATACTCAATAAATTCGGATCCCAGTTTATATCAGAAACCAGATTCAAAGGACTGTCTGAGCCATAAGCACAAGCCACATCGTCCGCAAATGCAGTAATTATGTAAATTCAAGCCAGCGGAACAAGAAGCCACGAAAACCAGCATTGTAAATTTTATTCAACAAAATATTGTGGTTGACCATATCGAAAGCTTTAGTTATGTCAATAAATGAGCTATGTGTGATTTTTCTGGTACAGAAGTTTCTAGCGCAGATATTCTTTGGCTGTATTTTTTTTTTAATAATTAAAAGATGGTTGGTTCTGCTTTTAGAGTATATTTACTTGATGTCTTAAATTTTTTTCTTGTACGAGTAAGTCGAGAAAATGATATTGGCTAAGTGTCTGCCAACAGAACTGATGACCATTCCGATTTGTGGTATTTTTCATTACTCTTGCCAGAACTTCAGGCGGTAGGTCCTCGCATTCTTGACGGATATTCTCCTTGAGGGCTTCAAGAATCTGATTGTTAACATAGACTCGTGACTTCAAAAAACCCTACAAAAAGAAGTCGGGAACGGTTAAGTCTGGCGATCTTGCCGGCCACTGCAAATCGCCAAAACTAGAGATTAGGCTACCCGGAAATGCAGCCTTCAAAATTTCGGTTGTGGCTTGTGCTGTATACGCCGTTGCTCCACCCTGATGGAACTTCATGTTCTCCAGTCGCAATTCATCTAATTGATAAAGGACAAAATCGTTAGCCGTCCATAGTAGTCGTTTGGCCCGTGGCGTTTTCGCAAATATAAAGTCCGATGACGTCGCCAGCGTAAACAACACACCATGTAGTAACTTTGGGCGATTGTAATGGCTCTTCGTAGGTATGTTTTTGCTTATTTACATATCCACAGAGATGAAAATGGGCCTCGTCGCTCGTGATGATTTTTGATGAAAAGTTGTATCCCACGTGGTTGAGATTTAGGATGGCTTAAAGCGTGAACAGCTAACAGCTGTTGCACTTTGTAAGGGAACATCTTACAATCTTTCACCAAAATTCTTCGTAAAGACCGTCGATTGATGCTATTTGCTACACAGCAGTGATATTCGCAGCAGAACGGCTGCTCCAGGGCCGGCCAGACGCAGCAACATCTTGTGGTGTCTCATACTCTTATAACTTCAATAGAATTGAAATTTGCCGCCATTTGCAAAAATTATAGCATCTTCCGATAGGATGACGACTTTTCAGTCAGAGGGTATCTTCAGTGCATTTACTTTTTTCAAATCCAAATTGCACATAATAAAGAAATCCCATAACTCAATTCTTTACAATTTTTCCAGAAATTTTGCTTATTGCTGGAAGAAGTACCTACATTATAAACTGGACGGTTTGGAAAAATGGTATTATATCCGCACATTTAAGCCCTTCAGGAAAAATCCAGAAAATATACTCAGGTTAAAGATATACTCAGCAATTTTTTTAAGCCAACAGTTCGATATAAAGGGTGACCAGATAAGAACGATGGGGAAAAAAATTATATAAAACAACAACGGTGTGAGATATAAAATTGATTTTGAAGCTACTTTCATATCATTATGTGGGCAATAGCACATCATTCATCACCTAGGCTTCGCTGGCAGTGCTCTAAGTAGTCGGTTAAATTTTTGATGACTCGGTCCAATATGTGCGGCGTTATTCCGGCAATAGCGTGTCAAATCTTGGACTCGAGCTCATCCAAAGTGGTTGGCTTGTTAGCGTAGATTAAGAACTTCACTTAGGCCTAGAGAAAATAATCGAGTGGTATCAAATCTCGAGATCGCGGGGATCAATTGTTGAACGCTCGCCGTGAATTGATCCAGTCGCCAAATTTGTCCTTCACAACTTTGAGCGTTGCGTCCCTTGAATGGCAATGGTCTTGTTGAAACCACATAAAATCGATGTTGTCAAGCGCTGACCAAAGAAAGTCGGTAAATATCGCTCAATACCTGAGGCCGTTAACGGTAATGGTGTCTCCTTCCTTATTTAGAAAGAAATAAGGTCCGATGATACTGCCATGCAATAAACCGCACCAAACAGCAAATCTTTGTGGATTCATTGCTGTTTGGCCAGAAACTTGTGGATTATTTTGTTGTTGACATAGCCGCTGAGCCAAAAATGCACCTCGTCAGCTAAGATGATTTTTTGGCAAAAGTTCGTACTTCCGGCCAAAATTTTCAGCACCCAAATAACTACTCGTAGCGTTGTCTCTGGTCGTTCAGCTTCGATTCTTGCGTCAGCACAATCTTATACAAAATAAGCTGGGTTGACTCTCTGGCGATGCCTTTTTCAACTGATCGGGCGGAATGGATAGCTCTGGGTCTTTTCTAATACTGGTCGATACAGCGGCTATGTTTTATTCATTTCGCACCAATCTCTGTTTGGTTGGTGACTTAAGATCGAGAAGAGTGTACTCATGCTCAAAATTTTCCACGGTGCGACGAATTGTTTGCACACTGACTTCACGACGAAATTCACGTTGAGCATTTACAACTGAGCCGGAGTTTCGACAATATTTTTTAATAAATTCCGCATGATGGCAAATTTTACTGAATATTTTGAGAGCTAGATGTCATTGCAAGGCTAATGGGAAACTTTTGGTTGTAGATTCTCAGCTATCGTTGCAAATTTATTGTTAAATCTGTCAGAAAATATGCGATTTTCAGATACTTCACAACCATTGACACAAGGATTGATGTCGTTTTTTTTTTTGGAAAGGAAAATTTATTCAGAATTTTGTTTACTACCTCTCAGATTATCCCTTGCCATATAGAATTTATTTTTGTAGTAATTATCTCTACAAAGTTTCAATTTCATTTTTTAATTTAGCGCACAGGTTTTTACAATTTTCTTGTAAGTTAAAGTTATTCGGATGCCGTAAACATTTTAATCATAGTTTATGTTCACCTGTAATTTTGTTCTAATAAGAAGCATGTTATCCTGGTCTTTGTGTTCTTACTATAAAGGCGCAATTCCAAAAATGTTTACTAACAGTGTTAATAAATACATCACATGTTTCAGCATAAACAGCTTCCCAAGGCTCACAACGGAGACTAGAATTCAGATTAATGTAATCTATGTTAAGGTCCATTTTGGTACATTTTTGAAAAATTTTTTTTCATAATTCCAGTGGTGTAGAACTTCTGTTGTTTATCAGCGAAAAACTTGGCCAAGTGATTTTCAGCGGCTTTTCGGTCGGCCAATTTTTTACCATCAAGAGAGTTTTGCAGAGACCGAAACAAATGGTAATCAGAGGGTGCAAGGTCCGGGCTATACGGTGGATGCATTAAAACTTCCCAACCAAGCTCCGTCAATTTGTTCTGGATTATCAAAGATGTGTATGGCTTAGCATAGTCATGATGGAAAACAACTCCCTTTCTGTTGGCCAATTTTGGTCGCTCTTTTTTGAAAGCTTCATTCAAACGGTCAAGTTGTGCACAGTAGAGGATCAAATTGACCGTTTCGCCACGTTCGAGCAGCTCATAATAGACAATTCCCTTCCAATCCCACCAAACACTCAACATAACCTTGTTTGCCGTCAATCCAGGATTTAAAGTATTTTGTGGTCGGTCATCGGCCTTTGATAATGATCTTTTGGGTTGGATATTCTCGTATTTAATCCATTTTTCATCGCCCGTAATGAATCGCTTCAAAAATGGTTCCATTTCGTTACGTTTCAGCAGCGTTTCACTGATGGTTATTCGGTCAATTAAATTTCTTTGCGTTAATTCACGTGGCACCCAAACATCGGGCTTCTTTGAGCAGCCTGCTTATTTTAGATGATTTCAAACTATCATACCGTTGATGCTAAGTGCCTCCGCTATCTCCAGACAGCTTCCGTGCCGGTCTTGCTCCATCAGTTGCAAAATTTCATCGACTTTTTCAGTGACAGGCCGCCCAATGCGAAGTGCATCTTTTACATCGAAGTTTCCAGAACGGAATCAAACAAACCACTCCTGGGTTCGGCTTGAACTCACAGCATTCTCAAATTTCACAAATTTTTCGGCATGTTCTTGCAGCGTTTTTCCTTTTTTTTAGTAAAAAAGTATCACATAGCGTATTTCTTCAGATATTTCACTCATATTCAAATCAATATAACTTTCAACACGAGCAACGTATTACACAGCTGTCTTGACAACAAATATAGCCTGACATGTCACCTTTCAAACACGTGTTCTTTTGACACAATCAGATTAATGTTTCCATGGACACCAACACTATCTAGAGACAAAAAACCGCGGAGACTTTTTATATGACCCAATATTTACTCCTTGGAAATATTTAGAACTTTGAGGATATTAACCATAAGTCCAGTCATAGAATGGTCAGTTATTCCCAGATCGAAAGCACATTTTCCACACGTAAGGGATTTATGAAACGTTCATTTATGAAACAAAAAAAAAAAAAAAAAAACCGTGTGAAGCTAATAAGTCTCTGTAATTCGACACGTTTTCGCTATTTTCTAAATTTTAAATGTTTAAATCACCTTATATTACCAATTTCATTTCGCCACAACGCTTACAATAACATCGCCACAATTACTATGTGGAGTGAAGAGTAACCTCTTTGACTGCCAGAATGCGCTGCTACTGCAAAAAGGGTTATGGTGCCTTAAAATCCGTTCATATTTAGGCAGACATGCCAAATTTCAGTGCGATACTGTCTTTAGTTTTGTTTTGACAGCTGATTGTTGTTGACGTGTTTGGCACGATTTGACGATTTTCGTTCTCTCATAAAACAATATTTTTTGAGAGGCAAAACGGCGAAGGAAACAAAAGAAAAGTTGGATAAATATTATGGGGCTAATGCTTCGTTCAGATTACACCGTTAAATATTGGTTTCGAGAGTTTCGTGGTGGCCGCAACTCCACTACCAATCAAGTTACAGAGGACAATGTCAAAAAAATACATGAAATGGTGTTGGCTGACCAGGAAGTGAAGGTGCGCGAGGTTGCAGATACCAAAAAGATTAGTACTGAGCGTACACGCCATATTTTGGGCAATATTCTGCATAGAAAAAGTTATCCTGCCGCTGGTTGCCGCGCATATACTCACTCCTGACCAAAAACACGAAAGCGAGAGCACTTCGAAAGAGTGTTTGGACTTGCTGATGCGGAATCGGGCGGACTTTTGGCGTCGATTGGTAACAATTACACACCAGAGAACAGAATGAGTGCCCGGCAATGGACTAAAGCAGGCACGAGTGCTCCGAGGCGGCCAAGGAATTGTCATAGCATACTCTTCGTGGACTACCTCGAAAAAGGAAAAAACCCCTCAACAGTGAGTATTACTGTGCATTATTGGAGCGATTGAAGGCCGAAATCGCTGCAAAACGGCCTCACATGAAGCGAAAAACATTTTGCTTTTAAAAGACAATGCACCGCCGCACAAGATCATCGCAACTAGGGCTAAAATCAATGACCTACGGCTCCAATTGCTGTCGCATCCACCGTATTCGCCCGATTTGGCTCCCTCGGACTATTATCTCTTCCCAAACCTCAAAAGATTGCTCATCAATAAAAAATTCAACTCACGCGAGGAAATCATCGACGCCACGGAGGAGTATATTGCAGACCTTCCGGAAAATTACTTTTCGGACGGGATCAAGAAGTTTGAAAATCACTAGAATAAGTGTATCATACTAAAAGGGGACTGTATTGAATAAAATAAAAAAAACATTTAAAAAAAAATGTTGTTCATTCCCAAGGAGGTTACTTTTCACCCCAAATAGTATTGCGTAGCACTATCGCCCAAATATTTGAATCCACAAACATCTTCGGCTTCACTCATTAATCCATTTTCCGGCTTCTTCTATTCCTATTCCGTTTAAATTGTTAAATTACTTACAATCAAATTTTTGATCTCACTTTTCTATATAGTAAATCGAAGTTGAAGTACATTTTAGTACTGCTGGTTAGTAGAACTGGCACATTTTTTTTTTTTTTTTTTTTTTTTTTTTTTTTTTTTTTTTTTTTTTTTTTTGAATAAAAGTGTCAACGCTGTAGACAATCTAAATAAAATAGGCAAATAAAATCTCTTGTCGATAGAATTCAAATACCATATAATACTTTCAGATTTTGAGTGAGCCGGCGTCCTTTAAAGGACTCTAAATTCTCCTTCTTTATATTTTTATTTCTGAAAGAAATCGATTTTTTCTGTTGCATACGATCCTTCTTTTGTGACACTGTTCGGACGGATGTAATAGTATTTATCCTTCTTCATAGTTATATGCGATGTGAGCTGAATTTATCCGGATTTAGTCCTGCAAAGAGACCATTGTGCATACTTCTTGCAAGGATTTATTGTTTTACTCCTACAAGAGCAATTGTGATTATGAATTGAAACCTATGGAAGGATATACTCGCACATAAATGAGTTTTAAATTTGCAATATTGTATTCGTAAGCGTGAATGAGTGAATGAATGAATGTGTGCCACTATATGTAAGCAGTAAGCGGCACGGACTTTGAGAAAATTTAAATGGCTTAGTTGGTTAAACGAATTTTATGGTAGGTGCACGCTTATACATGCGGTGATGGTAGTGCGGTAGTGGCATACTCAATGCACGTGCACAAAGTGAAACTCTATAGGGCTTATGTATAGTCGCGTGCCACATGTACAGGTACAGGTGCCTCTACCTGACTCTACTGAGGAATGGACTATGAATGCCTATGTAATACCTCGTTGACAACAAAATTTATTCACAAACATTTTTTTTTTCTCGTAATTCTGAATGAAATGCGGGCTCGAGAATGTGAGTAAGTTAATGTGGGTTATTCCGCACAAGTTGATCCTTTAAATAGAAGAAAGGTTGGTAAGTTAAAACTAACTACCGGTTGACTTAATTTGACCTGGCAAAGCAGGAATTAGGCTATGTCAATGACTCCACGACATGGGTATACGTCCGTGTTGGCAAACATTTTACAATGGATTTTTTCTTCGTTCACTCAATGTGCAGGTAGTTTTGAATGGGAAGAAAATTGTTGGTAAATGGAAGGAGTTTAGGAAGATTCTAGGAAAAATTTCATATGCAACAGAGTGAGAACTGAATTTATAGGCGGATAGCCGACTTTAAAACCGCTTCTTAAATACTAGGATAATCATAGTTATCTTTAAGATGTAATTTTGTAGGTTTGAAAGTTTCTTTTATGTGGGTGGTCGAAGCGTTTTCCAATGCTAGTGTGCCATATACTCCATTATACCTTGTTTTTGGATTTGAAGTGTAGAGTAGTATCCAAAATGGCTGCATACAAATTTTTCCAAGTTTCAATTATAGGTTTTGATGCTTGTATCTCATAGGTAATGACAATCATTAGTTATCCCCGTTGATATTCATAAATATTGTGGTTCACTGGACTTTGGCTTTGTCATGTGGTCCTTAAATAAGAGTAATTTTTGTTTTTGATGGCTTTAATACTGAGGTCATTGCTTTGATACTTATGACACAACAAAGAGATCCTTTATCTCTTTGAAGGTTCTTTCGTTAAAGTTTACTTTAGGGGTTACTTACCTTATGCACGGAGAAAATCACCATTAGCGTTGTCTCTAACGGTGGATTTGAGCACTTCGTCTGCTAGAATCAGGACTTTTGCTGTATATCCCGGTCATACCCGGATATCGTGTACCTGTTTTGAACTGCTCTTTAGACGGTAGTCATTAGGGTTTCCTAGAAGAACATCTATCTTTTTAACATAGTCTTAGAACATCAAAGATGAGTCTTAGGATATTTAACTCTTAAGCCTTTCCGCTGCTACTATTGGATTATTACTACATTACATCTAGGCGCAGATCATAAAACATGTTTTACCAACACGGTTGGTTGGTTGGGTTTCCAAGATGCCGTCAGTTGTCTCTGGGTCTCATTTTTGACAGGAAACTAAACTGGAAACCTAATATTCCAGAACGAGTAGGGAAAGCTACGGTAGCTCTAACCTCTTGCAAAGAGGTAATGACCGCGTATATAGAACCGATACTCACCTATATCTGGTCATCTGGCGGACGGTCTTAGTCAATGTAGTCATCTGTAAGCAAAGTTTAAAGAACAACATGTCTGTACACCCTCATCAGGCAAGTAGCTGATAACGCAGTTATTCGCCTTAAAACGACTTCACAGTGGACAAATAAATTATTTGGCCACGCTTATATTCTTAACGGATAAGGAATCCTATCAGAGAACATCAACTGCACTATGGCCCAACATTGCTTTGACAAAGACTTTCATGTTAGCATCCCCTCTAGATATTTCTGAGATTAGGATGCTTTCATGGATGACAACTCAGTTGGATACGGATGGATCCAAGACTGATAGTTGCGGTGTTTTCTCAGATAATCTTAGACTAAGCTTCCCCTTCCGCCTTCCAAATCACTGCAGCGTTTTATAGGTGGAAATTTTGGCGATTAAAGAAGTCTTGTTCTGGCTGAAGAAAAACCTGATATCTGAAAGGAATTATCGCATCTCTTCGGATAGTCAGGCCGCTATCAAATCTCTTGACTCACTCTCACAAAATTTTAAACCACGTTTGACTGCCCATCATGACTTAGAGAGATGGCAGAGCAGCTCAACTTTCACCAATGTTAGGTGGCGGAGCATAGATACATTCCAGGTCAAAATTGGAAACACTCTATTTATCCTATCGGAAAAAAGGTAACATCAGTAACTAATAGCTGGATGCTATTAGAAGAACAAATCTTAAATGGACTGTTGGGGTCATGGGTAATTTTTGCAGACATAGTAGTTACGTTTCGCGGTAGTACGTAGCAATACAAATATTTCTTAGTAGTGAAAACTTCGATCCAAAATTTGCCAAAACCAATCTAATCACGACAACGAGAGTAAGTAATCAAATATCATTTCGATGGATTAAAAAAATTCCTTAAATCAAATTTCGCCAATCTCCTTAAATCCGCTTACTCACATGAACGATTCTATTAATCTTTTTCGTACAGATCTCGGATTGCTTTTTCAATCCTTCCTCAAAACAATATATCCCACCCTGCATCCATCAGATCCTACACTCGATTGCCTGGCCTTAAAACTGATTGACGTCAGCGAGAAACTCTGCAACTCGACCGTTGTAGAAGAAATCGGTAAAGAAGTGAGATTGCCTTCCTACAAAATCACTGGTTTACCCGACCAAATTCAATTCCAATCTAGTTCTTCGCACAATGTCTCAGTTCATAATGAATTAGTAGACACGTAGTCTCACATGCCATCATTTTCATCTACTTTTCCCGCCGCCCTAACAACGGAAACCGAAATTGTGCTGCCTTCATCACCTAGTATTCCATTCGCCGCCGCTCGGAACTTCATAGACCCTCTAAGCACCCTCTAACGGCATTCTACGTTAAAGGTGCTCCTCAACAAACTAATGCTTCTTGGATGCAAAACTTGTTTAACTGAAATTATGCTATCACCATTAGTGAGTGTCGGATGATTTCACCTGCTGACTCCAACAGTCCCAGCAGTTTCAAAATCAACATCTAATCTAAATATTCGCAGTTGTTTCCGATATCCTTTTGGTAAGTCCAGTAAACATGGGCAAATAATATCACCAAACGGTCTGAGGAATGAGAAAATCCACATCTCTACCATAATCGCAGCTCTAAGAATAAGCTTAAATTTAATAATAAACTTAAAAATAGCCCTCTCTCCAACTCCCTTCCTAAAGTAACAAATAAACGTGTTAACTAAAAACAAAGCTCTAATCCCGACCATCCTCACTCCCCCGACACACGCAGCAATCCTCTAATCCCTTATTTCCATGTTCCACCCAAGCCTAATCGCCGACGCGTTTCTTTCAACTTAACCTCAACCACCCATATTATCCCTTCTCAACTTTCTACGCCACCAATCCCAGATAGCAACTCATTTCCTAATTTCGACCTTAAAACTGGAGCTAAGTACCTTAATTTTATTAACTCTCAAAACCTTAGCCCTACATCTCATCCCTTGTCAAACTCCATATCCAACTATTAATCTCCATTCCCTTCCGCCACTGCTGCTTTTCTTGATCACCTTTTATTCCCACAGTTAAATTAACACAGCAAACCAATGACACTACAGAAAATCGTTATGTACTCTCTAGGCTTAGAGAAAGAAAGATATATGAAAACATTTGTCTCTTTCTTGCCTATCCATTGCTTTCACTCTATGCGTGTCTCACACCTACAGCGGAGCCGAGCCGATCACGATAAATTTTTCCGTCCACAACTTGCCAGCACTTTACCCATCCTGTCCCACACCTCCACCCAACAACATCCTGATTGCAAACATCTTTCTCTCTCTCTCTATCTAATTTTCCAAAAAAACTTAACATGTGCTTCGGCGTTTTAAGAGTAGTAATACTCTCCTTCGCCCTAAAATCGATGCTATTCTACGTCAATCGGATGCTTTTGCCTTTGACATTTATGTCTTAACTGAAACCAATAGATTTCCGACATAAGGAACCAGAAATTATCCTTCCCTTCTTATTGCGAAGATAATCCTACCCGCCCAAATAATGATATTCCCTATCGGGCATCCTGTTGGCTATCCACAACAGCCTTGACTCCTATTACAATTTCTTCTCCTTCCAAAGTCGACTTTCTCGCAATAAAAAAACAGTGTCTTTCAAGTCCCTTTACGTTATATGTTGCTACATCCTACCGGTTCAACCTGTCAAATTTAACCAGCTTGCTATCGATGCAATTGACCATTTATATATTTATATCATTATTTTCAGCGATTTTATTCTTCTTCAGCTACAGTGGACTCCATCAGGTGATCAATCGTTTTTATCGCTTCAAATGCCAGCTTAGCTAAGGAATGACTCTTCTTAGATCGCTTAACTGACTCAAATCTATGCCATGTGGTATATCCAACTACATGAGCAGACAATTAGACCTTATTTTTACAACAGCTTCAATTAACTCCTCGGTCTCAGTTTGTCTCCCATATCTATCTATCTATCTATGCCCTATCCATTTTTTGTAGAGAAATATTTAATTCTTTTTCCCTTTACGTTCCGTTTTCCTGCTTTAAAACATCATATAGTCTTCCCTGGTAAGATCGCAAGCTTTGTTCCTTACCAAATAAGGAAAAAAAAAAGTTGTAGGATGTGTTCTTTCATACCAGATCCTTTTCCGATAATTCAAACTACCTCGGTATTTCTCTTCATTTCACTGAAATTTATGAATCCCTTTACCAGTCCTACTCTAACAATGCGAAAGTCAACCTTATAAGCGACCCTAAATCCTTGTTCTAATTTGTTAACTACAAATAAAACTCCGATGGTTACCCTCTTTCCCTCTCTTTCAACAACAGGTCATCGACCGATCCACTCAACATTGCCACATTTTTTAAACAATCCTTTACTAACGACTCCTTTGTACCAGATCCATCCTATTTTCATTACCTAATATACTTCTACAATGGCCCACTTCTATCTCAGACCTTGGACACGGCTTTTATCAAATATAAGTTAAGTCGCCTTGATGAAGAATTCACACCCGGTCCAGATGGTCTCCCTGCCATATTTCTTAAAAAATGTTCCTCCTCTCTTTCCCTTGTCCTCGCTAAACTCACTCATCTATCCCTTTCACAAGGAGAATTCCTTTAAGTATGGGAAGCCTCCTCCGTAACTCCCATCCATAAAAAAAGGATCAAAGATATAAATAACTAAATATTGTTCCATCACTAAACTCTACAATATACCCAAACTCTTCGAAAGTATCTTGTATGAAGCTCTAAGCTTCCAATGCAAATCACTTATTTCCCCCAGACAACATGCCTTCCTGAAGGGTAGATCAACCACCACAAATCTTATCGGATTCGTATCCTTCGCCCTCTCTACCCTAGAGAATGGCAACGAAGTCGATTTAGTTGCAACCGATTTTAGCAAATTGTCTTCCTTCGGCTTTGAACCCATTGTGGTAAAATGGATATCCTCTTACCTCGAAAACCGTTTTTACAGTGTTCGTTTTAGTAGGTCAGCCCAGACGGCTCCACTTTTGGTCACCTCTGGAATTCCACAAAGCAGCCATCTCAGTCCCATTCTTTTTATATAAACCATAAATGATCTTGATATGATCATCAAACATTCGTCTGTCTCCCTTTAAGCCGATGATACCAAGTCTTTCAAAACCATTAGCTTTATCCATGACTCTTTCCTCCTTTTACAAGATCTTGATAGTTTTTCTATCTGGTGTCTCAAAAATTGTCTGGAACTTAATATCGCCAAATGTCAATCCTTTACCTTTTCACATAAGCGGCACCAATCTCCTCCCCGACTCTAACTTTTCCACAACCAATCTATCGCCTTCGATCAATATGTTCGCGACCTAAATATTTTGTGTAATAGAGAGTTCAACTATCATTTACATTTGGATGAGATAATCCTTAAAGCAAACTCTGTATTAGGTTTTGTAAAACGGTGGTCCACAGAATTCACCAATCCAAACGTGACCAGGTTTCTCTATATTACCTTGTGTGTTTATAGTATATTTCCAGAATCGAAAGCATCCACCGCAAGGATCTTGGTCTAAAACCTTACAAAGTATAGCTCGTGCAAGAACTGAAGCCGAACGATCTGATTCAGCGTCGGTGAATGGGCCTTAGCCCCCCTATTACAAATTGCGAGTCGCAAGATTTACGCAAATCGAATTTTCTAGCGAATTTCGACTCTCGTCGTATTACGAATAGCGCCTTTAAAAAGAGTGCTGCCACATATAGTAAAGCAAACTTGAAATCTCAGTTATTAAATGTCAAAACCTATTCAAATTGTTTAAATTATCGTGAACTATTGATTGAACTAGTTGGCGATGGCCTGATGGTTGGTTCACTGGCTGTAACGCCATCCTATCTGGGTTCGAATCCCGGTAGGAGCACAACAGCTAATTTTCAAATCATCATCACCCTTTCGGCGGGCAATGGCAAACCTTCGAAAGTCAAATTCTGCCCATGAAAAAGGTTCTTAGGAGAGAGCTGTTCGGAGCTGGCACGAGCGGTTCAAAAGTGGTCGTGAGTCAATCGAAGATGATGAACGCAGTGGTAGACCATCGACATTGAAAACCGACGAAAACATTGATGAAGTAGAAGAAATGTTGGTCAGTAACCGTAAATTAACCATCAGAGAGATAACGGAGGACTTGAACATTGCCTATGGATCCGTCCAAGACATTTTGGTTAATGATTGGAGATGATTTGCGACGGTGAATCCGATTCCACATTCATCAAAATGCTCATTACTGGAGACTAGACGTGGGTTTATGAGTACGACACGCAATCCAGACATCAGGCAAGTGAATGGCATTCACCAAATGAGTCAAGACAAAAAAAACCACTTCGTTTTCAGTCAAAAAAGAAGGCAATGCTCACGGTTTTCATTGATTACAAAAGTGTAGTGCATCGTGAATTTTTGTCAGAAGGCCAGACAGTAAACAAAGAGTATTATTTGGGCGTTCTGAGACGTTTGCGTGAAGTAATTCGCCGAAAGAGACCAGAATTGTGGGCAGAAAACTCGGGGATTTTGCACCATGATAACGCACCGTCGCATATCATAACGCATACTGAAACGCCATCATTATTCGTAATTTCTTGACGAAAAATGTAACAAATACCATCCAACAGCTACAGAATTCACCTGATTTGGCTCCCTGTGACTTCTTTCTGTTCAATCGACTTGAATTTGCGTCAGATTTTCAATGGGCTCTGGAAATACTCAATGAAAATCCGTTGTTTTATCGTGAAATTTTGTTCACTGATAAAGCTCATTTCTGCCGAAATTGCCGTATTTGGGCTGATGAGTAACCCGAAGAGTACCAAGAACTACCATTACATCCATTAAAAACAACGGTATGATGTGGTTTATGGGCTGGTGGAATCATTGGTCCATATTTCTTCAAAAATGAGGCAAATCAGAATGTTACCGTCAATGGTAACCATTATCGTACCATGTCAACGGACTATGTGCTTCCTGAAATTCAAGCACATGATCTTGGTGAGCTCTGGTTTAAACAAGACTGTGCTACGAGCAGTACAGTGCGTTGGGAAATCATTTTGGTGAGCACTTAATTTCACATTTTCCTACGGCAAATTGGCTGCTTAGATCGTGCGAAATCACACCTTTGGACAATTTTCTCTGGGGATATGTAGTCTCAGGTATTCAAAATTAGCCAGCTACGATTGACGCTTTAGACGCCAACATTACTCGAACGAGTCGTCCAAAATTGGACTTTCTGGATGGACCACGTCAGACGTAATCGTGGCCAACATTTACTTTCAAATTTATGTGTTTTATTTTACATTATAAATCAAACCTCACGATGAATAACCCTTTATTTTTGGGACTTAAGCTTCAATTTCTTCAATTTTACTTCCAAGTTTTCTTTATGGTGGCAACTTTTTCCAGATTCTCTTATTTTTTCGTTCCTCTTTCTTCTACTGATGAAGTAGGGATAATTTTTCTTTTTCTAGTTCATAAGTTTTTCAGGTTTGTATCTCGCAACTTCACATAATGATTTCTGTACATCTTTTGAAACCGTCAGAAGCTCCTCTTGAACACTTGTCTGGCTTTCAAGAAGCCTAAGCCGTTCATTTTCCCTTACTTTTATGTCCCTCAGAACTCGATTACTAGTGCTTGGCAAAGAAAAATCGCGTTTGGGCGTTGGAACATCTTCGGGTTAATTTATACTCACACGGAAAAAATTACCTGAGGGACTTACTGCATTTTGAAGGTCTAGCAACTCACCCACCGCTTGCTCTAAAGGAGTCAAAGGTATCTGCATACATGGTCCTTCTCCGGTAGCCTTTTTTAGTAAGCTTCTTCTTGGCCTTCAGTTTGTAATATAGCCAAACCTGAATTTAATATTTGGTCTATATCTTTCAAACGTGCGGTTTGCTAAGAGATGGCGTAACTTGAATTATTCCATTGAAACATGCGTTGTAGAGCTACTGTCATTGTAAAAAACAATATTTTTTTTTTTTTTCACTCAAATATGTCGAACTTTGTCCTTGAAAAAGTGTTTTTGCGGGGAGTTCTTTTTCATTACTTTAATATGAAGAAAACTGCTGCCGAAAGTCTTTGTATTTTGGTGGAAATTTATGGTGAACATTCGCTAGCTGAGCGAACGTGCCAAAAGTGGTTTATACGATTTAAAAGTGGTGATTTTGGTTTGGAAGACGATGAACGTCCTGGGCAGCCAAAAAAGTTTAAACATGAAGAACTGGAAGCATTACTCTATGAGGGTTGTTGCCAAACACAAGAAGAGCTCGCAGAATCTTTAGGTGTTACTCAAGCAGCCATTTCAAAACGTTTAAAAGCAGCTGGATATATTCAAAAGCAAGGAAATTGGGTTCCACATGAACTCAAGCCGAGAGACGTCGAAAGGCGGTTTTGCATTTTTTTTTATAATTAAACGCGCGCACCAAGTGGATATGAATACCCTTTTACTGGTTTTCTCTAGGGCGCGGGCGGGTGGTGTAGTAGTTTGAAACTCAGGTGTATTAGGTTTCGATATTTTTCTCAGAGGTGGTTGTCAAACTGGACGGGACGCGCACGTGCATCCTCAACCAGTGGGTCTCAGTACGTGCTAGTTGTTAGTTCGTTACATTTCGCCCAGCCAGCAACCACTCCAACATCAGTGTTATGCCTTCATGTCAGAGTTGATGCCGACGGGATTCTCATATAACTACATGCAAATTCTACGAAAAGACTTTCAGAGTATTACCTCGCACGGGATTCGAACCCGCGACCTTCTGCTTGAGGAGTGTATGCATATACCACTACACCACGGCCAACCCAGCATGTCCGAAATGGTGCTGGAACGCCACAAAAGGAAGTCATTTTTGCATCGGATTGTTACTGGTGATGAAAAATGGATCCATTACGACAACCTCAAGCGCAAAAACTCATATGTGAAACCCGGCCAACCAGTCAAATCAACGGCAAAGCCGAATATCCATGGTGCGAAGGTAATGCTCTGTATTTGGTGGGATCAGATGGGTGTGCTGTATTATGAGCTGCTAAAACCGTTTAAAACCATCAATGGACAACACTACCGAACACAATTAATCTGTTTGAAGAGAGCAGTAGCCGAAAAACGCCCTAAATATGCAACCAGACACGAGGCAATAATTTTCCATCATGACAACGATCGGCCTCACGTTGCTATTCCGGTTAAGAACTATTTGGAAAACAGTGGATGGGAAGTCTTACCCCACCCGCCTTATAGCCCAGGCCTTGCCCCTTCTGACCACCATTTGTTCCGGTCGATGCAGAACGCCCTCACTGAAATACGGTTCATGGTCAGAGCAGAATATCAAAAATTGGCTTGATTCATTTTTGGCTGCCAAGCCTTCGCAGTTCTCTTGGGATGGGATCCACAAATTACCAGAAAGATGGGAAAAAGTCATAGCTTCAGATGGGCAATACTTTGAATAATTCTATTGTACATGTTTTTCTTAAATAAACGTTCAAATTTTGAAAAAAACTGCACGAAGAGTATTCATGCGTGTCCCATCGATGAAAACAAATGGTAGTCGGAAGGAGCCAAGTCTGGTGAATACGGCGGGTGGGGTAGTAGCTTCCAGAGAAGTACTTTGGTTGTATCAAGAACCAGTTTTGCTTTTGTGCAGGTGCATTGTCATGGAGCAAAATTACCTTGCCGTGTCATCTGGCCCATTCTGGTCGTTTTTCGATCAATGCATGGTTCAAATTGATCATTTGTTGTCGGTAGCAATCTGTATTAAAGGTTTCACCATGGTACACCACACCTTTCTGGCCCCACCAGACACACAGCATTGTCTTTTTGCCGAATCGATCTGGTTTTGCAGTCGAAATTGATGGTTTTCCCGGATTTTCCCGGAAAATAAATCTTTTTTTCATCGCCAGTAACAATTTGAGGCAAAGCTGATTTTTTATCGTGCCTTTGAAGCAAAATTTCACAAGTGGTTTTTCGGTTTTTCATGTGGGACCCATTTTCCAGACTTTTGGATTTTTCCCATAGCTTTGAAATGGTCAGAAATTGTTTGTTGTGCAACATTTAATATTTCTGATATTTGTTTCTGACTCAAAGTTTCATCTTCATCGAATATTGCTTGCAATTCGGCATCTTCAAACTTTTTCGTGGTCATCCACGAGAATCCATATTTTGCATGTTGCTTCTGATAGAGCATGATCACCATATGCCTCGACAAGCATTCGATGCGACTCTGCAGCACTTTTCTTAAATTCGACATTTTTAACACGATGAAAAAATATGATGTTGTTTGCTCAATGACTTGATGTATACTAAATATGTTTGACAGGTGTCATAGCAAAAAAAAAAAAAAAAAAAAAAAAAAAAAAAAAATTAAGGCCCGTTCACAATAAATGTTCCCTATTGAGACATTGGTATCTTGACGCTCACTTCATACCTGTACCCCTTTTAAAATAACGACTGCCTTGATTGAAATGTCATTTAAAACTTTGTTCGACTGAATTTGACGTATGACGTATGAAATAATACCGTCATACGGTGAGATGCCAATTCTTTAAATATGTGACACTCAGGGGAATTAAATACTGGTGACTCGCTATTCTGAATACCAAATACTCACATTCGGCAATTTTTTTGTTCGATTTGCCATTCGTAATATGGGCACAGAAAAATTTAAGGAAGATCCGCTTTTTTATCGAACATTTCTGGTTGCATGGATATGTTAGTAAATAAAATTTTGGTCCGATGAGCAACCTCAGGCAAGAACTGCTAATTGATGTAGTTTATAGTCCGCAATTACTGGCCCGTACTTTTTCAAAGATGGCCATGGGAATAACGTTGACGTAAATGGCGTCCGTTTGTTCAATGAGTTCGAATTTTTTTTTTTTTTGCCTAAAATCTGGATGACATGTAGTTCCAGCGAGTCAGTGCTCCATGCTACACAGCGCGAATTACATGAACAGGTCCACGGTTAATAAAGAAAAACTAATTTTGTTGTAAGAGATGATAACTTTATTGAGCAAACTGTAAGACTGACTTTATTAAAATTTTTGGATGTACCCGTATTTATGAAGGTGAGCTACGTTTATCCTGTGGGAACGAAAACTGCTTATCATAATTCAATTTTGAAGGACAATGTTCGAATGAAAATTACTTTGCAAAATACAATTTAGAGAAAAACAAAAGTTTAGGATTAGATACATTATTCTGTGGGAATGGAATTTATATTGAAAGGAAGACATAGGGTGGAATGAACTTACTGTGTGCTGGTAACTCCTCTCCCCTGGATGGAGCGATGGCCAGAGATGACGCGATTTGGGCTTTGGGGCCTGAGCATTCTGGGATCCGTGAGATGCTGTGTCCGAGTTGCTGCTGTGTTGAATTGATGGCATCGACTTTTTATGATTCATTTGTTTGATGATTATGATACATATTATGATGATGGGTAAAAGGACTATGCTGGAATTGATCAATATTGTTGTTGTCCCAATAGCTTTAACTTCGCTGAACTTTGAAAACTAAAGTCTTAAAGTTTTGTGAGTGATAAGGTTACTGTACTGGATCGATTTGAATCTCATCAGAGTCAGTATTAATGTTGTTGTATAATGTGTTGATTGAATAGTCTTTGAAGTTGACGGTAAGAAGAAATTGGCTTTCTGGCTGTTTAATGTTTGATGATGTTGCTTTTTTGCATGCTTGCATATAAGGTAGTGTCTAGTGATGACACCTATGATGGCGCTGATATGTTTCCTGTTTAGAAGAATCATACCCTTAGACCGAAGACCCGCTAGACATGTTCTCCCACTAGTCCATCTACGGTCTGTACTTTTATTAGCATTCAGCTTAAATAATAATTTGCACGAAGCGATGCTACTCTTTTCCGGTAGAACAGGTGGAGTCGTTAAAATTTTGGCGAGTTCGTCGGCTCTACAATTCCCTGGAATGTCCCCGTGGCCCGAAACCCAACAAAATTGAAAGTTGAACTGCTCTGCCATCTCCGTAAGGGATAATCGGTATTCAAGGCGGTTTTAGAATTAGAATTTAATGACCGAGTCCAAGAACTTGATAGCGGCCTGACTATCCGAAAAGATGCGGATATCCTTTGCAGATATCAAGTTTCTCTTCATCAAGGACAGAGCTTCTATAACTGTCAAAATTTCCGCCTGGGACACGTTACACGTTGCTTGTCTGAGAAAACACCAATCCAACTATCGGTTTTAGATCCATCAGTGAACGAGTGGATTGATTTGTCCTCCATGAAAGCATCTTCCTCCAGAAGGATGTAGAGGGTAAGCTTACATGAAAGTCCTTGTCAAACCGAAGTTAAGGTATGGTGTAATCGATGTTCTCTGTGAGGATTCCCAATATAACATATTTAGAATATAAGCGTGGCCATATAAATTATTTGTCCACTTGTTGTCGCTTTAAGGCGAATTGCTGCAATCGCAGATACTTGTCAAGTGAAACAAAATGTCTAAAGCCGCAGAGGGAGTGGAATGTAGAGCTGCACGAGGTTGAAGACCCCATTTGTTTCCAATGGCTTTTTCGCAAGAAATTAAAGGTACTGTAGCTTTTTTGACTCTTTCTTGAATGTTAGGTTTCCAGTTTAGTTTCTTGTCAAAAATGAGACCCAGGAATTTTACTGTTTCGGAAAACACTAAACTGGTACCGTTTATTGAGGGGGGGTCTACAGTTGGAATCTTATATTTCTTGGAAAAGAGAACAAGATCAGTTTTGGAAGAGGTTAACTTCCAATCCACAGCGATCCGCCCAACAGGTTTATCTATTAAGATTTAGCTGAAGAAGTTTTTTGATGGAATTAAGATGTTTACCTGAGACGGCTATAACAACGTCATCCGCCAAGCCAATCACCCTGCTGCCTCCCGTTTTCGGTTCATTTAACACTGAATTTCAGAAAAGGGGAGAAAGGACACCGTTTTCCGACGTACCTTTGCTGGCTTTCTTGACTTCTCTTAGTTGAAGTCCCGAACAGTTTGAAGCTGATTCTCCTGTTAAAAGCCCCCTCTGTGTCCAGGAAAGCAACCATTGTGTACTCTATATAGTCTATATTGTAGGAATTGTTCGAACTGCTAGTCAGCGAATTCAGAGCCGTTTGAACTGACTTTCCTTTACAGTTGTCATGTTGAGTCGATTATGTTTTAGATCAATTTTAGCTCTAAGCGGTCCTAGTGCTGAAGTCCACCAGTGCGGCTTTTTTTTGCCCCTAGTTTGAATCAGAGGGGAGGAAGCAGCCATAGCCGGCTTGAGTGTCACGCGGGGGACTTGAGAGTTCAGAGGATAGTGTTTCTTATGGTGTTTGGCTGGGGGGAGCATCATTCAGGTCTGAAAATGAGTTTTCAGTCTATACCATCCAGTTCGTTAGCATTTGAGTGATGTTGTCGGAGACAAGAGTGATATCTAGCACTTCCTGTCGGTTTCTTGTTATAAAAGTGGGCTCATTGCCAATGTTGCAACCAATGCGATTAGTACTTAAAATATAATCAAAAAGTGACTCACTTCTGTCGTTGATGTCGATACTGCCCCATATTGTGTGATGACCGTTAGCGTCGCACCCGATAATGAGGCCAGTTTTTTACTTACCAGCTTACTGTACCACCTTATCTAGGTTATCACCAGGGAAAGGGCCCTCGGCTAAGATACACCGATGCCAGCCACTAGGGGTCTTTGACAGTCTCCAGCCTGGCACCGGTTAAGTCGGGGTCCCTGAGGTTAGGAAGTAAAAATTCTTTAAGGCTACGTTTCACTAGTATACAAGTCATATTCTTACCTTTATCTCTTGTAAAGAGCGGAACGATAAAGGCGTCCCAAGTCCACGAACCACACCGTCTGCGATCCAGGGTTCCTGGATTAGAATGATGTCTTCTGCGTTTTGGGAAAGACGCAGCCGAAGCGGCCGAAGCCTTCCTGAGTGGTAGAGATTAATTTGGAGAAACCCCATCATTGCTACAATTTATCAGAGTAGCCTCCACCACGGTGTTGTTAGAATCCGCCGATTCTGAACATGAGCCCAAGAGCTCATTTCTTCCTCTGACCATGTAGGATCTCTTTTTATTTCGTCATCGGTTTCCATTTCCAAGAGAATACTGACTTATTAATAGTCACCTCGGATGAATTGGCATCGTGGCTGTCTATTTCTGGAAAGGATGTCGACGCTTTCAAATCTAAGGCTCTTTTTAGAGTTTCGGTAAAAGGAGGATAAGGTTGTTAATCCTCTTTATAAGCCCTTGGGCAGTAGTAATGCTATCCTTGAAAAATGGAATTTTTACATTAAATATGATAATTGTGCCGTTATTATTATGTCTGTAATTCAGATAACTCATAAATGTGCTCGTCAGATATAATATTAACGCGTTGTTACCTTAGGATCGTATCAGACTATTGCACCTACACTGGGCATAGAATATTTTTGGAAATAACTTTCAATTTAGCTAAGGATATTGCTTCGATAATATGGCTCAAATTGTTTGCTAAGATATCAATATTGTAATTTTTGGTGAGGAAATGTTGTAAGACTTGAATTGTAATGGTTTGTGATGCTAATTCTTTTGTTATTCCGTTTTGTGAATTTTGAAGAAAATGGCTAATTTGTATTTGTTACTGATATATGTGCAACATTTGCTCTGGGTGTTTAAATTATTTCCCTCGTTAGTAAGTATGATATCGACTTGTTTGTTTATATTCAGAGCGTCTTCAGGGTCTATGTTGCCAGTAATGGTTCTTATTGTGGTACCAATAGTCCGTTTATAAGTCCTCGTTGAGTTCTAATTCTGGGCTTAATAGTTTCGTATATGGCTTGTAAGTCATTCAGTTTAAGCTTTAGAACACTGAGTTAATCCTTAGTTTCTTGAATTTTTCTGAGTTCTTCTATTTAGTTTGATGCCTTCAGTTGTAACTAGATGTCTTAAACATGCAATTTCCTTATAAAGGAATTCACATCCATCCAGTTGTACCTTGAAGTTGGCGTCACGTTATTTTGTAAATATTTTCCACAGATTTGTTTTTATGTTCCTGTAAAGAGATGGAGAACACGATTATATAGTTTAGGTACACAAGACAAATTTTGCCTTGCAGTTCTCCTAGCACGTTATCCGAGACACTTTGAATTGTCGAAGTGGCATTTTTTAGCCTGAAAAGCATATGTCCATATTCACAGTGACTACAATCGAAAGCAGTCTTCTGAATATCAGCAGGATCCATCTCTATTTGATGGAACCCACTGGTCAGGTCAAATGTACAAGTAAAGGATGATTCATCGTAAGGTTTGATTTATAATGGAAAATAAAACATAAAGTTTGAAAGCGAACTTAAAATTTTTCTATCGGTTCAACAATTCATGCCATTTACCCTTAAAAATAATATCATGCCACGACTACGTCTAAGGTGGTCCATTCGGATGGTCCAATTTTGGACGACTCGTTCGAGCATAGCGACTGGTATCTCGCCGATAACACGAGTAATGTTGGCTTCCGAAGCTTCAATCGTAGCTGGTTTATTCCTGAAGACCTGTCTCTGATGTGTGATATCGCACGATCTAGGCGGCCAATTTATCGTATCAAAACGTAAAAATAAGAGCTCAACAAAATGATTTCTCAACAAGTCCATTGTTTCACGCGCTGTATGGCTCGTAGCGCCGTCTTGTTGAAACCAGAGCTCACCGAGACCATGTGCTTGAATTTCAGGAAGCACACAGTCTGTTAACATGGCGCGATAATGGTTATCATTGACGGTAACATTCTAATTTGCCTCATTTTTGAAGAAATATGGACCAATGATTCCACCAGCCCATAAACCACACCATACCGTTGTTTTTAATGGATGTAATGTTAGCTCTTGATACTATTCCGGTTGCTCATTAGCCCAAATACGGCAATTTTGTTAATTAACGTATCCATTGAGCCAGAAATGGGCTCCATCACTGAAAAAAATTTCACGATAAAACACCGGATTTTCATTGAGTTTTTCCAGAGCCCAACCACTGAAAATATGATGCAAATTCAAGTCGCCTGGCTTGAGGATGATGACGAATTGTTTTGTCACGGTCTTCGAGTACAATCTCAGCTACAGCTGCTATAGTCTCTTCAGAACGTTTTGGATGTAGTCTAACCGGTCGAGTATCATCCACTAATGTAAATTGGGACTCAAATTTGCGAATGGTATTGGCAATAGTGCTTTCAGTAGGTCGATTATGCGTACCGTAAATTCCCCTAATCGGACGAAAAACATTTCTCACAGAACGCTGATTTTCGTAATACATCTGAACAATTTGTAATGTGAGTCTTTTTACGATGATTTGCCAAATGATAGTGAACAAAAATGACAAGGCAGTTTGATAGGAATCATGCGTGATCTGTCAAAAAAGCCTATTGAAAATCAAACCATACGATGAATCACCCAATACATTGATTTAACATGCTTATCGAATATCTCATCGATGTTGGGCAAAGGACATCTGTTACTAACTGTTTTTTCATTGAGCTTTCGGTGATCAATGACTAGTTGCCATTTTCTTTTACCACTATCGTCTAATTTCTTTGTAACGATCCAGTTTGAAGGGGACAAACTTGGTCGGATAATACCCTGAAAGAACATGTCGTCTATCTGTTTCTTTGCTTCATCTTTATGATGTAAGGGTTTATGAAGGTCTTCGTGTAAATTGGTGGATCGTCTTTAGTTTAAATCGCATGTTTTATTTTATTAGTGAATGTAAATCTTGTCCCAACTCTGAAAAATATTTTCTCGCATTCGCGGTCATTTTTAAAATAATTTTCTTTTCTTCGAAGTTATGGTGAGAGACTCGTATCGAATGTACAATAGAAGGTCTTCTTTTGAGCTAATGGGCCTATGGAGCCATCATTGATGAAGTTTAAAAATTAAAAACATCGAATAGTCTTTTTGATTAAACTCTACAAATAAGGGAAGAGAAAATATTCGTCGCGCGTTTTGCAAATTCTTAGAACTGGCTACTTGCCCCTGCTTGGCGCGACCTCGTGTCTTATTGGTTTTTGTTTTAGTGTATTAGTAATACTAATCAAAAAATCGGGCGAAGCCTGTCAGGCTAGATGTCAATTGTTGTGATAAAAATATTTTTTCAAACAATTTTTGTATTTTCCAGTGCAAAATGGCAGAAAACTCTATGAAACGACAACACCAGACCATGAGTTCATCAAAGGTAAAAATATTACGGGTAGACAGTCCGTCATTTGAAGAGGAAATAAACGCCCTCATACTGGCTTCAGATTTTGAGAAGTTATTGATGTCTGAAAGCGAACTTTTACAGGATTATGAAAGTGGTCAAGATGAAGATCCAGAGGAGATTCAGATGAGGAGAGTCACATCACTCGAGAAGAAGTTGGCAGCGGTAGTTCCGCCTCTTTCGGAATTACGAAAATCAAATTTTTACTACGGTAAAAATCAAAGACGCCTCCTTATACTAAGGTTCGTACATCTCAACACAATATAATTACTCAGGCTTGTGCCTCGAAATTGACAGGCGAGGATGAAAAAGACCCTTTCAGGATTTGGAATGAACTATTTGAAGAAGAAATTCTTCAACAAATTTTGACGTGGACAAACAAGAAAAGCTCCAGTTACAGGATAAAGTTTGCCCGTCAGAATAAACCTGAACTGAAAAACCTGAACTAAAGGCTTTTGTGGGTCTTTACTATTTTCAACTGTCTTGAAATCTAACCACGAACGCTCAAATTACTTATTTGCTAGAGATGGTATAGGGTGTGAGATATTTAGATGGTGCATGTCAGAAAATAGATTTGTCATTTTGTTTCTGTGTTTGCGAACCGATAATTCAGATGATCGCTTTGAAATGCAGCAAAGTTACAGCTTGGCAGCTATATCTTTTATTTTCAACAAGTTTGTCAGCAATTCGCAACAACTATACGAATTGAACGAATGCGTCACAGTAGATGAAGTTGTAAGGAAGAAATCACATGATTTCATATACTAACTTGATCAAAAATTATTCAGAAAATTAGAAATACAAGTTTATTTATCTAAATCTATAGTGTCCCCTTTAAAATAATCCCCATCGACTGGCCAGCGCTTGATCCAATCCTCGAAACATTTTTTATATTCGGTTTTATGTATGTCCATCAGTGCTTCCTGCGATTTTTCTATTACTTCCTCTCGGCTGCTGAAACGCGTTCCCCGTAGTGGTTTTTTAACTCGATTGAACAGAAAGAAGTCACAGAGAGCCAAACCAGGTGAATTCGGTGGCTGTTGGATGGTATTTGTTGCATTTTTCGTCAAAAAGTTACGAATAATGATGGCACTGTGCGACGGTGCGTTATCTTGGTGCAAAATCCCCGAGTTTTCTGCCCATAATTCTGGTCTCTTTCGGCGAATTTTTTCAAAAACGTCTCATAACGCCCAAATAATACTCTTTGTTTACTGTATGGCCATCTGGAAAAAATTCATGATGCACTACAGCGTTGTAATCCGTGAAAACCGTGAGCATTGCCTTCTTTTTGACTGAAAACGACGTGGTTTTTTTTGGTCTCTGCGCATTTGGTAAACGCCATTCATTTGCCTGATGTCTGGATTACGTGTCGTACTTATAAACCCACTTCTCGTCTCCAATAATGATCCTTTTGATGTATGTGGGATTGGATTCAGGCTCGCAAATCATTTTTCGATGTCAATAGTCTGCCACTGTATTCATCATCTTCGATTGACTCACGACCACTTTTGAACCGCTCGTGCCACTAGTTAACGACCGTTTTCTTTAGAGAATCGTTGCCGAAACACTTTTCCAACATTTCCAACGTTCTCGGACCATTAAATCCTTTGTTGCAAATATAAATCGATTTCTAAAATGGTAAAAAATCGCCAACACACACTGAGATAAATGTATGTTACTCTTGGCTACGTAACTTTAGCAAATGTCAAGCTATGACGTTAAGGTTTAGAGAGAATGTCAACAACAGATGCACCAACTTAACAAAAAAAAAAGAACTCAATTCGGAACAATGGGAGCGCCATACGGTGACTCCACCGGGAACTTTTTGATTAAGGTGGTATGCCTAAGAAACCCGATGTGATGCAAAAAAATTTCCTATTTGTATAATTGATATGTTTATACTGGAAAAGGCTCTGACGATGTAGGATTGACCACACAAGATAAAAAACTTCTCCTGCCCACTAAGTGTATTCTACGGTTGACACAGCCAATTGAAGGAAGCAACAGAAATGTAGCTGATTAAACTGCTGATCAATGGTTCCCTTCTATAGAACTCATTGATGAACTGGAAAAACGGAAGCTTAATTATGTGAGTACTACATATGAAAAAGAATAAAAATACCTAGCCAATTTCAACCGCAAAAAAATCGAGAAAACCAGTCTACTTTGTTTGGTTTTACGAACAGAAAAACTATATGCCTGAAATGCTTCATTATTACAATGCACCCAAAGGAGGTGTTGACGAAGCTGATAAAAAACGCTCCACTTACGAGTATTCCATCAGCCGCCGAACGAGAAGTTTACCAATGGTGGTGCTCTACCGCATTGTAAATTCGATCGGCATGAACTCTTACATGTTATACCTAGTCCTGCCATAAGTTCTGTTACACAATTTTCAGAATTTCGTCCAAAAATTCCTGCGGGAGTAGAACCGTTAACTTTTTTTTAGAACACATGCACTGATCAGTGAAGAATACTAGTCAGTTTGGTTTCAGTTTGCAAACTATTAACATCTAGAATCGAGTCGCGTTAATAGCGTTGCATAAGTGCAGAAAGAGTGCTGAAAAAATTTTCGAGTTGCTACATAAAACCACTCTTAATTTTGAGAATATTGTTTGGCTATCGCTTCGATGACAGGCCAAGAAGTAGTCGTCCTTACGAAAGCGGTAATAAAGGCATTGCTTGAACGAATTCGGAGAAATTCTCCCAGGAAGCATAAGATCCTGTCCAAAGAATTGGACTGCATATGAAAACCTGTCGTCGTCCACGGATCATCTTCTAAGTCCTCAATTAAAAAAATTAAGCTGGACAATGGCCATGAAGACATTCTATTTACGGATGAGAAAGTTTTTGCCGTGGAAGAAGTTTTCTACAAACAAAATGACATAATTTATGGTATGTACGGTCTCTCACCGTTGTATCACATCCGTACATTTCTGTGAAAAAGGCGTAAAAACTGGTTAACCAGAGGTTAACCAAGAAGATGTGCTAGAGGGTGTTATGAAGGGTTTGAGCAATACTTCTTTAAATGGATAAAGATGGATCTTCCAACAGGACTCTGCTCCAGCGCACAAAGCCAAAGCCACGCAGAAGTGGGTCAATAATTCTGGCTTAACAGCAGCAGGAGATTGGCCGTCGGGTAGTCCAGATCTGAAACCACTGGACTATGGTTTGTTTTCAGAATTGGAAAATATGGTCTGCAGGACTCCCTACAGAAATTTGGAAAGCCCTAAAACAGCATTAACCTTGTCGACGATCTCCATGGATCCGTACGTGTCGCTATATCCCAATGACCACACCGTATAAAAGTTTGTGTTAAAGCAAAAGGCAGTCATTTCTAGTCAATCAAATTTTTTTCATAATCAATATTGTGGTCTAATAAATGAAATAATTTTGGATACAATGTATTAACTGTATAATATGCATCACATAAATGAAATAAATAAATGGCGCGACATCCCAGTGTGGGTCAAGTTCTAGCTTCTCGCTCTCATTTGTGTTTTTCACTTTGTGAATTTTTTTCACTCCTGAGCGGACAGAATTTGACTTTCGGAGGTTTGCCAATGCCCGCCGAAAGGGTGATGACGGTTTTTGAAAAATTTGCTATTGTGCTCCTACCGGGATCATCAACCCATATGCAATGACGTGTTGTCTGAACTCAATTACCAATGGAGTTACAGCGGATTCTGGGTGACGATATGGTCGAAGAAGGTGTTTAAAATCATGAAACTAGTCAGGGCAAACGAAGGGCAATTTCGTGAAAATTTGCATCACTTAATTATGGTAATTGCTTTGTTCGAATTCGTCAAAGTTTGGATAGTATGTATTCTTGGTGTCTTTACTATCCTGAGTGTTTGTTGTGATGTGGCATATAATTTACTTCATTGTTAAATGGTCGATTGATTCTTAGCGTATTGCTAGAAGGACCATTTGAGTTGTTTCTATAAGTGTTTGCTGAGTTTCCAGAATAGGTGTCCATTGGATTTGTTCTAGGAAAAATTTTGTTTCGGAAACTACAGTTGCCCGAATAAGTATCCATTGGTTCTGTCTATTATTGATTTTGTCTTGTATTGTAGTCTTTGTTGTGCTTTTGAAATTGGAATTTATCACTGTTTTTTTCAAACTTTTTGCTGTCTACTAATGTCAACTTTGCATAGAATGTATCTTGTTTCATGACACAGTAAGAAAAAGCTTTGTTTACTGTGTCAGGCTTCATAGCCCTTACGGTTAGCGAGATACCACCCAATATTCTCGAAAAAGTGATTCAAAATTGGACTCTCCGTATGGACCACTTAAAACGTAGTCGTCCCATATGACCTAAATAAGGTAGACATACGAGTATCTAATCCACCCTGTTCTTGCTTAGAATTCAAAAGAACAAAACGAACTCTTCAAAGCAGTTGAATTGTTTAAAATCCAAATACAACTGAGATCATTTTAAATAAAGTCTATGACAAAGTTAAAAAAAAAGCAAACGTTCTTACACCTGTTTGGACAATCCTATACAGATGTTCCTTGCTAATCTCCAATGGTGATATTCCAAATAAACAACGAAATTTTTGTCAGAGATTTTTCTAAGGATAAGTTTTGATAATTAATACAATCGTTCGAGTAGAAGTATAACTTTTTTCTTGAGTGAGTACATTGGACTTAATACATTTTGAATATTTATCTTGGAAGAAAGTTTCCGGCACTTTTCCGAGTTTCAAAAAGGAAGACTCTCGAAAAAAATTTGCGATGAATTTTCTTAAGAGGATCTCTGATGAAAAGTTCAAGTTTATTTAGTTTTAGTTTGCCCTGTAGTCGAATAAATAAACTAAATACATTGTTTTTTTGTTTAGTGCTGTTTTTTTAGTTTATTTCATATTTAGAACTTATACTTAAGATACAAAGAAATCTTATGAGTTATAAAGCCTATACAAGGTTGTTTCTGAAATCTGGATTTATGGATTTGAAATTAACGATTATCATCTACCGGGTTTCCTTTTCCTTGCGAATCCAAATGAAGATTATGCTGCGGGCGGTATCGGCTCTTTTATTAAAGAGAAGCTAATAGTTCATGAAGCTAAGTGTGTCGCCTTTCAGAGCGCAGACATTCTAAAGGTTTATGTTAGGTTTAATCAGATAGATTTTGTTCTGTTGTCTGTTTATCGTTCAATGTTTTGGCGTTCATAGCAGAATTTTCTTATCTGCTGAACACAGTAAAAGCAAAAAACCTAATTATTTTGGGAGATTTCAACATTAATCTGTTAGATAGTAGCGAAACTGTGTCTAATTACTTGTCCCTCTTGGCCTTCTACAGTTTAGCTAGTTTTATAAATGAACCCACTCGGTTGTCTTCAGGTACGTGTTTGGATCATATTTATGGGCGATTTGCAGACTTGCAAATCACTGATAACTCAATAATAGGTTTACTGGTGAATACTTTTCAAAGCAAAAAAACCAGCCATACCGAAGTAAATAGCCAAACAAGAATTGATTTTATAAAGCTGACAAATCTTCTAAGTTATGAGTCCTGGGACGTGGTTTAAATGGAAAGTGATGCTTCTGCTTCTTATGATGTGTTCATAACTCGCCTTAATAAATTTATATCAAATTACTCCTCTATGGAACCCTTGAAAAAATCTAAAAAAAAAGACTAAAATCCTGGATATCTAGTCAACTCATTGAAAAAGTTAACGTGAAACACAAGCTAAGAATAAAATGCTCCAAGAATCCCATGAACCTTAGACTGAAAAATAAATTGAAAAAGCTATGTTTGAATTAAAAAAAAGATATTGCTTTTTGCCGCGATAATTATTATCGAACTTAATTCATTTCTTCTAAGAGTAACCTTAAATCCGAATGGCAAGTAGTGAATGATATTCTGAACAAATCTCGTACTACAACAAAACCCCATTCAATTTGTGTGAGCAATTGCGAACTGTTTGACAAACTTGACAGCTCGAACTCTTGTAGTTTTGATAATATTTCAAATATACTTGTTAAACAAATAGCATGCTATGTAATTGACGTCCTGGCAGTCATTTTTAATCGCAGCATATTTGCAGGAACATTTCCCGTGGCACTCAAATGCGCCGACGTAATTCCGCTGTTTAAGAAAGGCTCTGCAGACGATATGAAAAACTTTAGGCCAATTTCACTTCTGCTCACTTTTAGCAAAATATTTGAAAAAGTTATTAAAGAGAGAATAATGTCTTACTTGAAAAAAATTGAGTTTTTCAATCCAATGCAATTTGGTTTTCAGCACACGCTTTTCTAAAGTTTTGCTCAAATATTTTCTCTAACCTTGATGGTAAAAAATTCACGGCTGGTTTATTTGTTGACATCACAAAGGCCTTTGACATGGTCAACCATACTAAACTGTTGGATAAAATGGAAAAAGCAGGTTTTCGTGAGTTCATACTAGAGTGGCTTAGATCATACCTATCAAATAGATCTCAAAGAGTGAAGATGGATGGTATGAGAAGCGAGATTCGTTTCTTCAGTTTGGGAGTTCCTCAAGGTTCTGTGTTGGGACCCATTTTATTTCTAATTTATATAAATTGACTGTTTTCACTAAACTTCAGAGGTAGAATTACGGCGTTTGCAGATGATGTTGGCTGCTCTGAAAGTGTCTTGGATTTAATCTCCGACATTAATTGGGATCTTAGTCTATTAAGTATTTGGTTCGCACAGCACAATTTGAACAATAGCTCAAAGACAAAAATAATGTTTTTTAACATTATGAATGCGGACGTTTACTTCCACACATCAGAAGGCCAAAGGTATGGGTTAGCAGGCTGTAGTTGTGATTCTAGTCAAACACTTCCAACATTTTGTAGCAGTCTTAACTGTAGTGATAATTGCTTTTTAATTGAGGAAGTAGACGAGTCATTTGCAAGCCACACAGAGTCCCTAAGGAAATATTTTCGAAATTCTCTGGGACACTTTTTTATCTAAAAAATGTTTGTTCAAAGCAATTGTTAAAAATCATTTATTATGGTGTCTTTCACGCTAAACTCCAGTATGGAATTGTTTGTTGAGAGGGCGTGTATCTGAATAAAATCAAGCTCTTACTAGCCTTACAAAAGAGTGTAGTGAGGAAAATCTGTAACAAGAATCGGCGTCATCCAAGTTTCCCATTGTTTTGTGATATGAAAATTCTTCCAGTTCGTCATTTATAATGTTCTAAAGTGTTGAAAACATTCTTTCAGAGATCAGGAAATTTAAATTACAGACTTATATGGCCATTGGGCTATAGCCCGTACGGTTTCAATGGAGACCGTGGATGCTGATCTGTTTAATGCTATTTTCCAAATCTCTGTCGGGAATCTTGCAGGTCATGTTCTCCAATTCTGATTACAAACCATAATCCAGTGGATTCAGATTTGGACTCATAGCAGCATATAGCACATTTTTTTGGTAAACCTTTAAACCAACTCTCTTAACAATCGATAACTACCACCGATGGTTACCCTCCTTCCTCACCACTCACCATTGCCACCTTTTCTAAACAATCCTTCACCAACGACTCCTTTGTACCAGATCTATCCTATTTAAGTTACCTACTGAACTTCTCCAATGGCCCACTTCTCTCTCATATTTGGGATCCGTCTTATATCGAATATAAATTACACCAACTCAATGACGAATTCACACCCAGCCCAGATGGCGTCCCTGCCATATTTCTTAAAAAATGCTCTTCCTCTCTTTCCCTTGCCCCTTCTAATCTCTTTCGTCTATCCCTTTCACAAGGAGAATTTCCTCAGGCTTGGAAAAGCTCCTTCTTAACCCCGATCCACAAGAAATGATCAAAAAATGAAATAACCAACTATCGTCCCATCGCTATACCCAAACTCTTCGAAAGTATTTTGTATGAAGCTCTAAGCTTCCAATACAGATCACTTATTTCCCCTAGACAACACGGCTTCCTAAAGGGTGGATCAACCACCACAAATCTCGTTGAATTCGTATCCTTCGCCTTCTCTGCCCTAGTTGCAACCGATTTTAGCAAATTGTCTTCCTTCGGCTTTGAACCCATTGTGGTAAAATGGAAAATGGAAAACCGTTTTTAGAGGGTTCGTTTTAGTAGGTCAGCCCAGTCGGATCCATTTTTGGTCACCTCTGGAGTTCCACAAAGCAGCCATCTCAGTCCCAATCATTTTATATAAACCATAAATGATCTCGATATAATCATCAAACTTTCGCTTGTCTCCCTTTACGCTGACGATACCAAATTTTTCAAAACCATTTCCTTTCCCTATGACTCTTTCCTCCTTCTACAAGTTCTTAATAGTTTTTCGATCTGGTGTCTTAAAAATTCTTTGGAACTTAATATCGTCAAATGCCAATCCATCACCTTCTAATATAAGCGGAACCAATCTCCTCCCAGACTCAATATTTTCCAAAGCCAATCTATTTCCTCCGTACAATCTCTTCGTGACCTCGGCATTTTGTGTGATAGGGAGCTCAACTTCCGTTTACATATTGATGAGATAATCCTCAAAACCAACTCTGCACTAGGTTTTGTAAAACGGTGGTCCAAAGTATTCACCAACCCAAACGTGACCAGGTGCCTCTATATTACCTTTATTCGCTTCCTTTTAGAGCACACTAGTCAAGTATGGTCCCCATATCATCGTTTTCATATCTCGAGAATTGAAATTATCCATCGCCGTTTTCTTCAATTTGTTCTTCGAGGTATGCCCTGGGACGATCCTTTTAATCTACCTCCCTGTTATAACCGTCTCAACCGTATCAACTTAAACACCCTTGAAGATCGCAGAGATGCAGCAGACTTCCTCTTCATTCATCGACTCCTTTCAGGTCACGTTGAATGCGAGTCCCTTTACAAATCCATTTTCCTCAACACTGACCCTCGTAATCTACGTACCCCTCGACTCTTCTTTCTACCAACCTACCACACCTCCTATGACGCGAACGAACCAATCTCTCGTATGCTACGAAAAATCAACTCAAACCCTAACGTCTTTGACTTCCACCGCACCACTTCCTACCACAAATTCGTTTTTCATCACCACTTCAACCAACCTTAATTTTAAGTTTTAGTTTGTATTAAGCCGAATATAGTAAATGGGGGTATTCGCCCCCAACCAAATTAAATTACGCATTTTTCACAGAAATGGAGGCATGCGACACCATATTGAGAGACCCCCCACCAAACCATTACGAAAGAGGGATGATCTCTAACCCTTGGAACAGATTTTTTCGCTTCCTTAGATGAAGTGGCTTAAATTTTGTCATTTTGTTTGTAGAAAACTTCTTCTGCGGCAAAAATTTTCTCATCCGTAAGCAGAATGTTTTCTTGGCCATCATCCGCGTGCCACTGCAAAAGTCGCTTGCATCTTTCCAGACTAAATTGTTTTTAGTTAGGATCTGGTTGATATATCCTATTTCTTGGACATGATCTTCTGCTTCCTAAGGGGATTTTTCCAAATTCGTTCACGCACTGATTTTACTACGGCATTCGTACGGACGACGCGCTGGCGACCACTTCTTCGCCTCTCCTCTACTCTAGAAAGCTCAATAAACAAATATTCTCGAAATTCCGAGTGGTTGTAGCAACTCGAGAATTTGGTCAATCTTCCGTAGGCGATGATTACTTTCATTGTCAGAAGAGAAATGAAGCGATCGTAAGACATTTTGAAATCTTTGTCTACTCATGTGTTGGGGAAAACACTGAAAATCAAATAAATAGTTATCAATTCCTGAACATTTGATTAGTAGTAATAAACCTAAGTAACTTAAACTTAAATTCAGAAATTCAGAAATGGTTAAGCACTTTTATTTTTCCTTTAAAATATTTTTGCCGTATTTGTTTGTTTCATTTCCAATCAAAGAGAAAAAGGAATTATCAAATACGAGGATTATTTAATAAGTGCCCAGATTGGAAGGTAGGTGGCGCCACTGACCAAAATGAGTGTACCATCATTAAGCTTGTCAAAATTTGTTGATATCAGTTGTGATAGAAAAGAACATGGCCTCAACGTCAGTTACTTCAAGCTCGGTAAAAAAATGTTTAGAATGACCTTTTAATTGATCCACAAAAAGTAATACTTCCCTTACTCCACATAAAATTAGGACGGATGAATAATTTTGTTGAGGGGTTATAACATACGCAGTTGCAGAGACAAAAAAATACGTTTTTTTTAGGAATTTTTTTTTGAAAAGGTATTCTATTTTACAAAAACAAAAAGTATAGGCACATGGTGTGCTGCTGTAGACGATCTTCTGAAGGTTCTCCAAAAACAGGTGTTCGGCGGTGATCACGATATCTCCGGTTTAGTTCATCTTAAATTAAAAAAACCCAAAAGATTCAAAAATTTTAAATAATTATCTTATTGCTTCGATCAATACCTGGGGAATATATCTGAGAAGGTTGTGTTAAGATTTCAGATCGATCCGTTAAGTCGTTTTTTTAGAAATCTTGATCACTGACTTCGAAAAGATAGTTTTGAGAAAAACGCTTCGGAAAAGGTTTACACATAGATTTTTATTTTTTTGTTTTTTTACTTACATGGGGTCATCCATTCCAGGGCTATAAGTTGGAGCCCACGTAGCATCAGCAGCTTCTAATAGCGCGAGTTGATGTTGTTTACGAGCCATTTTTTCCTCTCTACGTACTCCCATGTGCTCACAAGTCGAAGATCATGACGCGCTTTGCATCCTCTTTCTTGATATAGGTATGTGCATTGGGCTCAATTGATATTCCCATTGCATTCACGTGATATAAAATAGAAGTTGTACTTTCATTGAAGACTCTGGCAGCGATATCAACTGCTATTTTAACAATTTTTCAGCCACACGGAACGATTTTTGAAGTTATTCACAAGCCAGTCACAAATTTTGCAATTTACAAAATTTATTGCTGTAAACACTGTTATAAAGTTCAAAATTCTATATTCAGTAGAAGAATCACGGGGAACTAAAATCTCCTTCTGTAGTTAGAATTTTTTCACGGACACACCAAAATTACTTTCGTCTGTCTCAGCTGTTGTTGGATTAAATATATTTTTTCTACTTTTAGATCGTGATAAGTACACTTTTTCTTGGAAGATAGGTGGCGTTGCTGAACCATAATAAGTGTACCATGATAAAGTATAACCTCTTTCAGCCCGCCTGTTTTCTGACAATTCGACGCTTAGTTTTGCTTTTACACCATAGTTTTTTTGCGACCATGGAAAAAGAGCAGTTTCGCTCCGTGATCCGATTCTTGTTTTCGAATGGCAAAACCTGTGAGGAAATCAAGCCCATTTCCGTTGGTGTGTATGGACCCATTCACCTTCCCGTACAACTGTTTTTGGTGAATCGCGCCCAGATGGCCCAAAGACGGTAACCACAGAGGAAACTGTCGACAACATCTATGATCTCGTACTATATTGGCAGACCTCCGAGTGCAAATTCGCGAATTGGCTGAGATAGTAAGCATCTCAACTGAACGCCATGTCCTGCACGAGATTTTGGGTATGAGAAAGCTATCCGCGCGTTTATTTCCGCGTTTGCTCACACCGGAGAACAAGCACAATCGTAAGACCACTGCAAAGACTTACTTGGCCCTGTTTAATTGAAATCCGAAGGAATTTCTGTGTCGTTTCGTGACCGCCCATGAGACATGGATTCATTGGTGAAAGGTGTTGGCCACCGGTTTTTAAGACGCGCGAGATGTGATTCACGTTGACTATTTCGAGAAGGGAAAAACAATACTACGTCGATTTATTGGTTCGATTCGACGCCTATTTGAAGAAAAAAACGACCACATTTGAGGAAGAAAAAGAGCTCTTCCACTACGTTACCGCACCGGCTCACACTTCCGCAATCGCCACAGCGAAATTGGTCGGATTAAATTACGAATTGTTTCCCCTTCCTCCGCATTCTCGGAATATGGCTCCCAGCAACTTATTTTTGTTTCCAAACCTGAAAACATCGCTCGCCGGAAAGTAGTACGGGTCGAAAGAGGAAATCATCGCCGCCGCGGAGGAGTATTTTTTAGGCCAACAGAAGTCGTACTATACGGAGGGGTTAAAAAAGTTACAGCACCGCATTGAAGAGAGTATCGAGTTGATTATTCTATCTGTTTCTTGTAAGCATGAAATCATCACATACAATATCACTGGTTGCTTCCTGCATTCCTGATGTTCATGGCTTAGAATCTGCCATCGTTGTTGTTGTAAATAAATGGGAACACGACCGTAATCGATTCGGTTTGAACGCCAATTCTCGTTTATTATTTTAAATTTTTTAACGACCTTAAGTATCTTATACGGCCATATCTACTAGAACGGATGTGAGATAAGGCCACATAGCAGTTTAGTGAATGCTCGCCTGCAGCGTACATGTGCGCTGATAACGGCGACCGTTGTAAATATTTATGTATTTATCTAAAATATATACATTTGCATATGTTTTGTTTGTTTGTTTATCGCTGTCATTAACATGTCTTTGTAGGCGGGGACAAAACACAATCTGGAAGTGTAAGCTAGGCACAAAGTATACAGCAAGCAGATTGGTCTTGTTCAAAGAGCTGACAGCAGGAATGTCATTGTACTATAAATGAGCGTTGGAGGACGAATCGGAATGTTTTTATGTAAACTACCTTTGGGACATTGTCAGTTTTTGCTTCAGTTTTTGATCGTATTGAAATTTCACACACTTAATTATAAATGGAGTTTTTGAAGTATGTTTCTTGATATCTTCAGAATCCGTGCCGATGCTAAAGACCATAACAAAATTATCAAACTTCGTGTACTTATGTAGATCGTTTTATGTCTCCTCCGTAATTAATTGACGCTTAACTAGAAGCATTTAGTCACAACATCGTTGTTGTTTAGCTCGAGGTCTAACCTGAGAACTTCACAGAACTTTTTTTTATTCTTTATTTTTGTCAGAGCACTGAGACATAGAGGTCATCCATTGTACTCAATACATGCAAGGACGATGCAAAACGATGCCAGCAACGGCACCAGTACTTTCGCTGCAACAAAGATTCCTGGTGTCCTTGCATCACACGGCATGTCCATAGGATAGAGATAAAAAGGAAAAAGGTAATCAAATCCCCAGAGTGTGTTTTACCAAAAAGAACCCAATAGACGCAGATGCTCCAGGGAAAACACATATGCGGTCGAGACAGATCGTTTTTCTCTAGGTCCAATAGATCTTTCTCGGTGACAAGCCCCATGACTAGTAAACATGTTTAGCGTGCCATCATATATTAGCAATTAGTATTCGTATTCAGCGTTGTATCGTCTAACTGAATAACACATATTGCACCCTCAAATATCCAACAGCAACTATAGGGTTTTCTAATAACGACTTGACAACTTTTTTTTTAAATAAAAGGCAAACCATTTGAGATATTTCCAAAACTTTATTATTGGATTGAAGTACAATCAAAACATTTATGAATGGAACTCGCCTTCGTTCATATGGCCACCGCGGGCACGTTTGCAGCGGTTGATTCGTTGGACCCAATTTTCAACGACTCGGCCCCACATTTCGGCCGAAACGGCCGCTATTTCGCGTTTAATGTTGGCTCTGAGCTTTTCCAACGTCGTCGGCGTATTAACATAAACCCATGACTTAACGTAGCCCCACAGAAAACAGTCAATCGGCGTTAAATCGCACGAACAAGGCGGCTAATCGACTGGCCCATGTCTTCAGATAACACGCTCACCATACTTACTCTTCAATAAATCGATTGTAGCGTGTGCTGTGTGGCTTGTGGCACCACCCTGTTGAAACCACATGTCGTCCAAGTCTATATCTTCCAATTCGAGCCAAAAATAATCGGTGATCATGGCGCGATAATGCTGACCATTCACAGTAATGTGACGATCGTTATCGTCGACGAAAAAATATGGCCCAATAACGCCGCCGGCATGTAAACCGCACCAAACAGTTATTTTTTGTGGATGAAGTGGTGATTCATGAAGCACATGTGGATTTTCACCCGACCAATAACGCATATTTTGCTTATTGACGAACCCATTGAGCCAAAAATGAGCTTCGTCACTGAAGATGATCTTGCGACTCCGAATATCTGTAGAAAATTTTTATAATTTGCAGACGTTGTTCGTTAGTGTACTTTCCCATGATGAAAATGTTGAGTTTACTGAATAAATTGACAGTGACAGTGTGATGATTAGTGAAAGAGTGCGTTCACAAATTAAATTTAAAGTTGTGAAGTCCCTATTGGAAAACCCTTTATTAATGTCGACGATGTCATACTATTTCTTGTCTAGTGATGGGTAGCCGTGTCTCAAATCGGACAGTTCAGGGTTCAATACAAGCCGCGCCCGAAAGATATCCTTCTCTTTAGGCAACAAAAACCAGGTAAGATTAGTGGATGCCTAGAATGCAACAACAAGTCCAATTACACTAATAATTTAGCCAAGAAATCTTTCTTTCTCTCTCTGTCTCACTTTCCTAAAAACTTAATACGTGCTTGGGCACTTTTTAAAAATAAAAAAGTGCATCATTATTCTGAACACTAGATTTTGAAACCCAGTCTGCAGCATTTTGCGTATATTAGTCTCGATCATTCTCTGATTGCTCTTCAACGTGCATGAAGTCAGAACAAGCTTTTGGCGAGTATATATATAGTTATCCTTTCCAATTTTTAACATGAAGGCTCCTCTTATTTCTCGTCAGGTGTTCGGTATAGGTAATATATCAACGCATACGTGCTAATGGAACGGGTGTACCGTAGGAGTTTTTCCTGTTTTGACACTTCAGTTCAAAATATTTGGTGAGAGCACTGTTCTGCTTCTGAATAGCTTTCTCCACCTTTTGTTATGAAGCTTACTTTCTTGAAGCGTGTCCAGTTTTCTTCGAAAACCTTAGATCTTAGATATATTATTGTAGAAAGCATCCAAAAGAATTGTCTAAGCATAATCATTTTCGTTGTGAGAAGATGAACATTGATGCTCCGGCTACAAACCTTTTAAGCAGAACACAATCTTATATGGAGATAATAATTATGATTACTTTATCTATGCTGATACAATTCCCTTACACTGGAGAATGCTTTTCAAGATCCTAATTATCTCACCTCAAGTAACAAAAACCAATGTAACCTCTAACCGCTTACAAGGAATCACCTGTAGACTCTATAATATCGCAATGTAAACATTCGGCAGGGAAATCGATTTAAATAATTAACAAGCCACAAATACGGCCCCCATTTAGTCTGAATCCTAATTAAATTCGGGTCCAAATCTAATTTTGCCTCATTCAATTAATTAACTCTACGCAAAAACTAAGCTTTGCCCACCGGCCACAATCCAATTACTGTTCAAAACAATGCTCTAATCGAGGAGCGCCAATCGATATTCCATACCATGCCATGCCGTGCCGTGCCGTGCCTGCTACTCACTTTCAATATCGCACCACGCCTAATGAATTGGATTGAGTGTGACTAGTGATTTGGTGTATCTGATGAATCCGATTACATATTACAGCGATGAGAACTAGGCGCAAAACATTTCCTGGTAATGTAATTTAAATCACGATTAAAATTCCTTAAATTTGTTATTCCATTGGGAGAAGAGCAACAGGGCAACAGGACTGTTTTTCTATGATTGGATTTTTATCTTTCCGTTATAGGAATCGGAATCAAAACGGTAGAGTATCGGAATCATAACAAAAGGAATCAGACATTTCTAAAGACAGAAGATAAGTTTCTTTTTTTTTGGATCAGACTAAATGGAAAAATTCTCTGTTCTTCTGTGGGAAATAAGAAACCAATAAATTCAGGGACAAAGGACAAAATGGTTTTGATTAGCTAAGGATATCGATGGCGACCTCGTTCTTTTCTCTTTTCTAGTCCTTCCAATCGAATTGCATGAGCTTGAGCATCGTTCATTTAATCAGAAAACTGGCGATGATGACAGACACTTGACTGCATCAACAGTCTATAACAGCTACAAGGATGCACGTAATCTTAACTTATTCACTGGCTCCAAGGATTCTAGACGAATAAAAACAAACAAACACACACTAGTTTGCATTAAGCATGTGCATCGCGTAAGAAAAGATGACGTGCGATTTGACTGGCAAGGAGCTTTATGATGAGAACCCATAATTGAGGAAAACTTTAAGAAAGTTGCTTTAGGGTGAAGTGGTATCTCTTTGCTATGCCAGTGGAAATTACCATGTTGTTTGGATGTACAGAATTAATTACTTACTTATCGTGGTTTAAGATTTTTCTTCTAACTTGCATTGGAGAAGCCAACTCGCTTGTTGACACTGAAAATACTTCACATTTAACATTGGCATACTTTTGGATCAACTTTCATAGATCGGCGAGTGTTTTGAAGAGGTATGGGACTCTTCTTTTTTTTGCAACTGATATTGCAGGGGGATGCTTACAAGTTAACTTAAACTTTAAGAAATAAAATTGCGAGAAGGAATATTTGTTTATTGCAGACAGTGGTAAACACATTTGAGAAGATAACTTCTGACAAACAAATTTCAAAATAGTTAGAAATGCCATTAAGTTATCAGAAAAACACCAACCTTAACCACTATTAATTGCAATCGATAAAAATAAATCGTTTTTTCGAATGACCGATATTTGGTTGATATATCTTGTTTTAGACATTGGAAAATGGCTCCCTAATTTTCCAACTTTGGCAGTACTCGTAGTTTGCCTTGTGAGTGATTCTATGAGAGAGAGTATCAGCAAGACAGCTATAGCGATTCCGTCTCGGCTTCGCAGGCAGTGCTTCAAGCAGTCGGTCGATTGTAATTTTTAATGACTCAGTCCAATATTGTCGAATATTGGCCTCAAGTGCATCCAAAGTGGTTGGCTTGTTAGCTTAGATTAAGAACTTGACGTAGGTCTAGGAAAAATAATCGAGTGGTGTCAAATCTCGTGATCGCGGGGGTCAATCAATGAACGGTCGCCTTGAATTGATCCAGTCACCAAATTTCTCCTTTACAACTTCGAGCGTTGCGTCGCTTGTATGTAGCGCCGTCTTGTTAGAACTATAGCTAGAGGATAAATCGATGTTGTCAAGCTCTGACCACAGAAAGTCGGTTAATATCGTTCTATACCTGAGACCATGATGCCATAAACCGCATCAAACAGTCAATCTTTGTGGATGCATTGATGCTTAGCCGGACACTTGTGGATTGTGTTCGCTCTAATAATGTAGCAAGCCATAGGAAAGAAACTGATAAGAATGTAAGAAATGTAAAGTGGCAACACAAAATAGTGATTGTAAAGTGGCCACACTAGGAAAAGAGTCTGTCGGTAGGTAGGAGATCAGTCGTAAGTCAAACATTGTAGAATACAGACGCCTATAAGCAACCAAATAAAGAGCGTAAATTATTTTTTTTAAAGGATTGTGTTTGTTTTATTGTTTTATTCGCGATAAGACTAACGGCAAAAATAATGGCAATTTTTCTTGTTGAAATAGCCACTTAGTCAAAAATGGGCCTCGTTCAAAAAAGATCTCTGGCCAAATTTTCCAGCAGCTTATTAGCGAACTGACGTCTATGGCCATCCATCTTCAATTCGTCTTCGCGTCAGCACAATCTCATACGAAATTGCCTGCACACTGAACCCATGATGAAGACCGACGTAAGCGTAAAACGATGCATGATAAAATGGCAAACCTTACTGAGTATTTGGACAGCTGAATGTCATTGGTAGCTTCGCAGCTGCTGAAACTTAACAAATGGAAAAACTATCACTGCTCTCTGGTCACCCTAATTTACGTTTCCTTCCTTACCTTTGCATGATCATGTTCTGATCTGAACTTTGACAAGTTCGTTTGACATTTTAGTATACTTTTCGAGCAACATTACTGCAGAAGCAACTCTACACGGTTTTTCTTTCTGAGAAGCCGATGTTCCTCCAATCTTCTTAGCTCAAAGGGCTCTTGTCCTTTTCTGCCTTTTATGCCTCTCGTTCAGTGCATGCGAGCCTTTCTGTCAAAGGCTCGGATGGAATAAAGCACATCATCTTCATAATATTTGTCCTATGTTCTGTCGTCTGAAATATTTTCATTCCCACCTTTGCCACCACAAGTAAGGGTCTGAGCCGCTGTTGGTTCCTCAAAATATTCGTCCATTCAGAACATTGGAGCTGCGTATTGTTTCAGCTGTGTTAACCTGAGAACGTTTTAATGCTGAATCAAATTGTTTCATGCGTCAAGCGGATGGAAAATATCGTATTGCATGCACTAAAAATTAGTCATGTTGGCTGGTTCGTGATGCTAGGAGGCGCTACAGATTATACAATAAGCAAATTATAAATTAAGAGGGTCATAGCGTTAGTGGCTGCTGATGGTCTGAAGAAGAATTGTTTGAAAAAACCTGCAGTAGTGCTTGGAGGGATGTGACCACGGAACTTGAAAATGTCTATTATTCAGCTGGATAGCTTCGTTGTGGATATATTTTATGTGCGATCTTTCTTTTAACAGGCGGGTAATGCAGTGATCTTCTTTTAATTTTTCTAAGGAACTTTCTTCGCATACCATTATACTTCCCAGTATAAGGCAACCCAACAAAACACAAAACATTTCCTCCTGCTTCATTAGCATCCTGTTACATTGTAGGGTCAACTTGTTTCGCATTCGAGATGGAGGCTCTTGTTAGCATAAGGTTGCAGTCAGACTTGCTAACCTTTGGAAATTAGAGGACATAAAGCAGCATGATGCTGTTTGTGAAGGCTGTTAGTGTTCCGAATTCTAATGCTTCTACTACATTGGCATAGGATAGCGTTTCGATTTCGGCTATGAGTCTTGCTGATTTTCTCCTGGTCGAGATAGTTGGTGTTGACAATACCGCTTCTAGTCATTTGACAAGCTAGAATACTTTCGTTGTCTTCCTCCTTTATAACCATAACTTCATCGATGAGCTCTTGCTCGAACCTAGATTTGTTTTGGCATACTATCTGACTGCTACTGCTGTCAATTACCCAGCTTATCTTCCGGGCGATGCCATCGGTAACTTTGAGGATTCTCTCGTTGATTTTATACGGCTGATTGTTGTTTTCGATAATTTCGTGCTTATTTTTTGCCAACATGGAAAAAGAGCAGTAATGTTCCGTGATTCGAGTCTTGTTTTTGAGTGGCAAAGCCTGCGAGGAAATAAAGCCCATCCTCGAACCGGAGAACAAGCGCAATCCTGAGATCACTTCAAATCAAAACAATGGGTTTTAGCCAGTGAACGTGCTCAAAAGAAGGCGAAAAAAGTGATGACCACCGTTTTTTTGGGACGCGCGAGGTGTGATCCACGTTGACTATTTGGAGAAAGGAAAAGCAATCACTGGAGCCTACTACGTCGATTTATTGTGCCGATTCAACGGCGATTTGAAGAGAAAACTACCACATTTGGCGAAGAAAAAAGTGCTCTTCCACCACGATAACGTACCGGCTTACACCTCCGCAGTCGCTACAACCAAATTGGTCGAATTACACTACGAATTGCTCCCCCATTCTCTGTATTCTCCGCATTTGAGTTTTTGCGACTTATTTTTGTTCTCAAACCTTAAAAGATCGCTTGCTGAAAAGAGCGAACGAGGAAGTCATCGCCGCCGCGGAGAAGTACTCGTACTCGTATGCTCTCTGTTTTTTTCTATACTTGTTTCGAATTGTCTGGTTGCACTTGGGCAGTTAGGTGGCTGGCTTTGTACGTTGCTAAATATCAGACATCAAATAAATAGGGACAGTGACTGTATTCTTCCCGATCGCAAATTCAGGTTCTAGATTTGGAGACATACTCGGAAAGAGTCATAGATCTACGAATGATTAGCATCTTCGAGAGATCGCTGTCTGTGTCTTAAGCATGTCAACCATCAACGATAGTCTAAACCCCTTTTTTACATCAAAGGTCTCGGTTAGGTCGTTACCGACTTGATTCAGCAGTGAGCTTTCTCCATCGTCATCCTGCACAAGTGGATAGTATGGCAGGTATGCCGAAACTAGATATGGCTCTGTATAGCTCGTCTCTGTAGGTGGCCGTGGTGTAGTGGTATATGTATAGACTCCTCAAGCAGTAGGTCGTGTGTTCGAATCCCGTGCCAGGCAATTCTCTGAAAAAGTCTTTTCATAGAATTTGTATGTAGTTATACGAAAATCCCGTCGGTATGACACTGATGTTGGAGTGGTTGCTGGCTGGGTTAAATGTAAAGAACTAACAGCTAGCACGTACTTAAGACCCACTGGTTAAGGAGGATGTACTAGCTTGTCCCGTCAAATTTGACAACCACCTCTGGGAAAATTATCGAAATCTAATACACCTGAGTTTCAAACTACTACACCACCCGCCCACGCCTGGAGAAAAAACGCGCTTTGTGCGCGCACGGTATTATAAAAAAAAAAAAAAAAAAAAAAAAAAAAAAAAAAAAAAAAATGCTGTCATATGCGGCTTTAAAATTTATAAAAAGGTGGTGAATATCGATCTGAACTTTTTAGGTTTTCTTTAGGATCTGCCTTAGTCTGAATATTTGATCAATTGTGGATTCACTGGGCCTAAACTCGAACTGAAAGGGTCCAATCAGATCGTTGGCAAATGGTCGCACAATAGGGTAGACAAGATCTTATATGCAATGCTTAGGAGACTGATACCACCACAGTCGGCGCAATTTTTAAAAGTCTCATTTTTTGTAAACCGAACAAACGATGCTGAGGTTCCATTCACACTCATCCGACCAAATAAGTTGTAAATATGTTGGTGTAGGCTATCTCCTGCTGCCTTAAATAGTTCGAAGTGTGCCGTCCGGCACAACAACCTTGTTTGACTTCAGTTTAGATATTGCTACCCTCATTTTATGTTGGTCGAGTGGATGGAATTATTGTCTTGCATCGTCAATAAGAAATGGTTCGCTCTGCCTGACAGCAGAATTCGTGTCGTCTTCGCCGTTTAGCAGTCTGCAGAAATGGTTTTTCCATATCCTCAACACTGACTGGGACTCCACTTCAAGGTTTCCTTGTGTATCTCTACAGTTTTCCGTTCGGGTCTTATTTCCCTGACACATTCTTTTTACCTTTGGGTAAAACTTCCTAACATCATTTCTGGCGAAGCTCCTCTCTATTTGCTTGATCACGCGCTTCTCATGCTCTTTCTTTTTTCTCCGGAGAAGTCGAAGTTCTTTCTTCCTATTATGCTCGTAAGGCTCACGAGCCGCTCTCGTCCTTTTGTGCAGCACCGCTCTGCAAGTATGTTGTTTTGCTGCATGTGCTTGCTGGCATTCTTCATCAAATCAGAGGTTTCGTGGTGGTGGGCGGGTGAAAGCCAGCAGGTCAGTTACGGCATTTCTGATGGCTTTTCGGCATTTAAGCCACTGGTCTTCAGCGCTTGATGCTAGCTGGAAAGGACTTCTCGAGAGTTTGAGAGATACGCGATCGGCAAAGGTTTTGGCGATCATTCAACGTTAAATCTCCTCATAGTATATCGCCGTTGTTGTGGCGTCTGAAATATCCGTTGACATACCTTGGCTGCAACTAGGTAATGGTCCGAGTCTATATTGGCCGCTCGGCATGTTCGGACATCTACAGTACTTGAGAATTGCCTTCCGTCGATCGCAACATGTTCAATCTGGTTGATAGTTTGCTGATCTGATGTCTGCCATGTTCCCATGTGAATATTGAGGTGAGGAAACCGTGTGCTTGATATAGTAACGTTATAACGTTAGCCTAAATCCGTTTCCAGACATGGTGTTGTATAGGCTCTGTCTTCCGAATGTGCTTGCAATGATGTCATCCCTTCCAATTGAATTCGCATAGGACGATTTTAACGATTTTAATCTATTTCTTAAAAATTATAATATAAACAATTTTTAACCGATTTTTTGGATGCCGGAAGACGTTACAAGTCAGAATAATTATAGTGCTCTCATGGATACTGCTCTTTTCGTTCCAGTTGAACGTACTGTTTCTTAAAGAGAGGACTTCACGTTTATCAACCAATGAAAAAACTGGCTTGACTTGACCGGTTCCTACTCGAGCGCCAATTAACGAATCCTTTCTAAAGGATCGTAAAAAAAACGCGAACCGGGAGGCTGAATCGATAAAACTAATCAAATTCTGATTAATACGTTTAATTCCGACTGCTAATTACAAACAAACTTAAAAGCTAATGGTAATGTGCAGGTTCAAGCAGCTGTATGCTGAATCAAATTGTTTCATGCGTCAAACGGATGGAAGGTGTGGTATTGCATGCACGCGTATTTGGGAAGTCACGAGTTGTAATACCCCTCTTCTATGGTATGAAGAGTGTCATGTTAACTCCTGTATATCCCATTAAAATAATCCAACCTGTACAAAAACAATAAAAAACAATAAAAGTTAATAATACTGCGGAGTAAAGTAAATGCACCATGGTACGTTAGAGAAACCGTTTCTTGCAAACGAAAGAGAGAAGTACTCTACAGTTCATTCAAATAGACGTACTACATAAGCGAAGAGTAACAGAGTAAGTAGGGAATCCAGAGAGAAGTATCTATGATAGTTTAACCCTTTCTCGCCGGAACTTTTTGCTTTTGCAAAATTTATAACAATCTACTTTTAACCATCAATTTATCGATCGATAAAATAGGAAAAATATTAAAAAAAAATAATTAGCGCAAATAGTTAATAACAATAATTAATTAATGGGACATGTGTGTCCCACTAGTAATTACTGGTTGGACAATATTGATTTTTGGTTTAGCGCACTTATCCATTTCTCTGAAATAACCTTTCCTTTAAAAAAAAATGTTTACAGACTTTTAGAATGCTAAAATTTATTGGTATAAGCTTCTACAATATAAAAGCTATAAAGTAAGTTGAGGTATGAAGAAAGGGTACATAAAAAATTTAAAAAAAAAAATCAAGATGGTGAAATAAAAAATATTTTTTGCAAAGGGCAAATTCACAAGCTGTACAAAAAGTCTTTGTTCTTGTTTCTTACCCTTCTGTGCTGCACCCATAACAACGCCTTCTTGTTGGCCCCTCTTGTGGTAGGTGATCTCCCACATTCATGAGCTTTGTTTTTTTTTTTTGGCTTTGGCCCAAATTGGCCACAACGTCTTCGCTTTTGGTTACACCGCTGTTTTCCGAAGGCAATTCGGTTTTCTGTCAAGGGAACGAGAAAAGACAGGAGAGAAGTTTTCTTATCCTTGAGGTCTTGAAATATTACCCAGCTGTTCACCACTGCACTCAGAATAAGTTTGTAAAAAAAACTTTTCGCCACCACTTAGAAGACCTTCGATTCAAGTCATAAGTCGATACTTTTTGATCGGCCAGGTCTACAACTCTCATGAATTCAGTATAAAAAACAATACCCTCAGGGCATTGAATATCAATTCTTGAACCATCTTTCATTTTTCGCAAAACCGTTTGGATGTTATTTGATTGGCAGTTTGAAATCAGCAAGACATTTTTTGTATCTTTCCACATCATAACTAAGGACCCCACATAAAATACTGTCTCCTTTATTTTGTAGTGTTCCAAAACTATGTACATTTCTTTTCTTCATATTTGCCATAACATTGCCTACCCAAGGGAATGGAACTGTGTTGATCAAATTTATAAATGTAAAAGATCTATCAAAACACAGAGTTGTATTCATTGATCGCAACGCACTTGCCAGACGTCTAACAACGCGTTCACTCTAAATAAACTCTGAGTCTTGAATTTAAGAATATACATTAACATCATAGAGATAGCCAGTCTTGGAATCTGATTTTTCCCAAAGTTTAATTCCGCGCTTTTAAATTTTGCCATAGCTTCATCTACCATATGCTCCGTATAGAACTTTCTGATCGAGCAGATTGAAATTTTTGCTTCAAACAAAAATCTATAAAATAAGCTTTAGAAGCATTTTCAAGCTTATCTGGCAAATTATAATATAATTTGGATAACAGAAATGTGCACCTATATCTGCTAATAGTTTTTTTTTATAGCGAAATTTACTGACGATTCATTGTTTGACCAATAATGGGCAAAAGCTAAGACATGATCATGACACAACCTAGGACCACCATTATCTCATACATGTCCGTTTCTTTGTGTCTTTTATCTATTATTTTTCTTCTTTCGTTCTAAAGCCTCTATCTAAAGCTAAGAGTACTTGGAAAGGTGTATACTCTGAGACTAGGAATCGAGTGATATGCACATCATCTTCAACTTGCTTTGTCCAAGTATAGGGTTTTCTAATAACGACTTGACAATTTTTTTTAAATAAAAGGCAAACCATTTGAGAGATTTCAAAAACTTCATTATTGGTTTGAAGTACAATCAAAACATTTATGAATGGAACTCGACTTCGTTCATATGGCAGCGGTCAATTCGTTGGACCCAATTTCCAACGACTCGACCACACATTTCGGCCGAAACGGCCGCTCTTTCGCGTTCAATGTTGGCTCTGAATTCTTCCAACGTCGTCTGCGTGTTGGCCCAAGCCAATGACTTAAGGTAGACCCACAGAAAATAGTCAAGCGGCGGCCGATCGACTCGCCCATGTCTTGAGATAACACGCTCACCATACTTACTCTTCAATAAATCGATTGTAGCGTGTGCCGTGTGGTTTGTGGCACCATCCTGTTGAAACCACATGTCGTCCAAGTCCATATCTCCCAATTCGGGCCAAAAACAATAAGTGATCATGGCGCGATAACGCTGACCATTCACAGTAACGTGACGATCGTTATCGTCGACGAAAAAATTAGGCCCAATAACGCCGCCGGCATGCAATTCGCACCAAACAGTTAATTTTTGTGGATGAAGTGGTGATTAATGAAGCACATGTGGGTTTTCACCCGACCAATAACGCATATTTTGCTTATTGACGAACCCATTGAGCTAAAAATGAGCTTCGTCACTGAAGATGAATTTGCGATGAAATTCATCATCTTGACGCATCTTCTCCAGAACCCAATCGGAGAACGTACGTCGCTTCAAATGGTCCATCGGATTCAATTCTTAAGTTAGCTTGATCTTGTATGGGTGCAAACCAAGATCCTTACGCAAAATATGCCATTATGTGGTCTGAGTGTTGCCTAATTCTTGAGAACGCCGTGGAATTGACTGATTTGGATCGTTTGCTACAGACGTCTAAACGGCAGCAATATCTTCGACACTTCGACCAATCCGTTGTCTTACTGACACGGCAACATCACACAGTGAATATGTAGACTCAAATTTTTGCACTAAAATTGTTATTGCATGTCTACTAGTACGAGAATTACGACCGAAAATTGGAGTTAACGCTCTTAAAGTTGCAGTCACCGTCTCCGAATATCTGTAGAAAAGTTTTGTAGTTTGCAGACGTTGCTCGTTAGTATACTTTACCACGATAAAAATGTTGAGTTTACTGAATAAATTGACAGTGACAGTTTGATGATTAGTGAAAGGGTGCGTTCACAAATTAAATTCAAAGTTGTCAAGTCCCTATTGGAAAACCCTATATTAGCAGCTTGAATTACTGGTGGTGAGGGGGTTGGTGAACTTGTTGTTGTTGGTTCTTGAATGTCATCCCTACTACTGTCCTCACTATCAAACTTAACACCACAAAAATTCTCATTTTCCGGAACATAGCTATCATCAGAGTCGTCAGAGGATAAATCCCCATCATCCTCATCATCAGAATCACATAGCACGGCTATCAAGTTAAATGCAATCAATCTGTACAAATTTCGAATTAATTTCTCTGGATACTAATGAGACATTATACAATAAAAACCAAACTGTTGATTCATTTTGTGTTCAGAAACTATTAAATTGTTACTTTTACACAGTTTTCTATAATTTATAGAATGAAATTCACCAAAACAATGACTAAAAACACGAGGAAACCAACGACAAAGTAAAAATCATGAACTGTCATGAATATTATAATCTTATTAACGGTTCCCAAAAGGGTGTTGCCCCTTCTAATGAAACACACTGAAACAGACAGTTTCCGGGACATAGTGGTACCACCAGTTAGATTTAAATTTTTGCTGTGACATGTGTCCTACACGGGGCGGAAGGGTTAAATGACAGTTGAAAGAACATCTAAGCTCAAACTACTTGTTAGTCACACAGACTAGTTGTATTATAAATTATCTCTTTTGTATTTGTGATTATGATATAGGGTGATTCATCATAAGGTTTGATTTTCAATATCCTTTTTTAAACAGATCACGCATGACTCCTATCAAATTGCCTTCTCATAGTGAAGAGACTATAGCAGCTATAGCTGAGAGTGTACGCGAAGACCGTGACGAATCGATTCGTCGTCGTTCTTAGCAGCTTGGCTTGGCGTATTCGACAACTTGACGTAGTTTACGTGAGGATCTTGGTATAAAAGTGTACAACTTATGCAAGGATTGAAGCCAAGCTACTTGAATTTGCGTCATATTTTCAGTGAATGGGCTCTGGAAAAACTCAATGAAAATCCGATGTTTTATCGTGAAATTTTTTTTCAGTGATGAAGCCTTTTTCTGACTCAATGCAATGTTTGAGCTGATGAAAAACCCGAAGAGTACCAGGAGCTACCATTACATGCATTAAAAACAAACGGTCTGGTGTGGTTTATGGGCTGGTGGAATCATTGGACAATATTTCTTCAAAAATGAGACAAATCAGAATGTTACCGTCAATGGTAACCGTTATCGCGTCATGTTAACGGACTATGTGCTTCTTGAAATTCAAGCACAAGGTCTCGGTGAGCTCTGGTTTCAACAAGAAGGAGCTGCGAGCCATACAGTGCGTGAAGCAAAGGACATGTTGAGAAATCATTTTGGTGAGAACTTAATTTCACGTTATGCTATGATAAATTGGCCGCCTAGATCATGCGATATCACACCTTTGGACTTTTTTTTCTGGGGATATGTAAAGTATCAAGTCTTCAGGTCCCTGGAAGCCAACATTACTTGTGTTACCAGCAAGATACCAGTCGATATGCTCGAACGAGTCGCCCAAAATTGGACCTTCCGAATAGACCACCTCAGATGTAGTTGTGACCAACACTTACATGATATCATTTTTTAAAAGTAAATGCCATAAATAAAAATTTTAAGTTCACTTTCAAATTTATGTATGTAATGGTATATTTTTCAAAATTTGAACGTTTATTTAAGAAAAACATGTACAATAGTATTATTCAAAGTATTACCCATCTGAAGCTATGACTTTTTCCCATCTTTCTGGCAATTTGTGGATCCCATCCCAAAAGAACTGCGCCGGCTTGGCAGCCAAGAATAAATCAAGCCAATTTTTGATATTCTGTTCTGATGTGAACCGTATTTCAGTGAGGGCGTTCTGCATCGACCGGAACAAATGGTAGTCAGAAGGGGCAAGGTCTGGGCTATAAGGCGGGTGGGGTAAGACTTCCCATCCACTGTTTTCCAAATAGTTTTCAACCGGAATAGCAACGTGGGGCCGAACGTTGTCATGATGGAAAATTATTGCCTCGTGTCTGGTCGCATATTCTGGGCGTTTTTCGGTTAGTGCTCTCTTCAAACGGATTAATTGTGTTCGGTAGCGTTGTCCATTGATGGTTTCACCCAGTTTTAGCAGCTCATAATACAGCACACCCATCTCATCCCACTAAATACAGAGCATTACCTTCGCGCCCTGGATATTCGGCTTTGCCCTTGATTTGGCTGGTTGGCCGGGTTTTACATATAATTTTTTGCGCTTGGGGTTATCGTAATGGATCCATTTTTCACCACCAGTAACAATACGATGCAAAAATGACTTCCTTTTGTGACGTTCCAGCAGCATTTCGGACATGCAAAACCGCCTTTCGACGTCTCACGGCTTGAGATCATTTGGAACCCAATTTCCTTGCTTTTAAATATATATCCAGCTGCTTTTAAACATTTTGAAATGGCTGCTTGAGTGACACCCAAAGATTCTGCGAGCTCTTCTGGTGTTTGGCAACAATCTTCATAGAGTAATGCTTCCAGTTCTTCATCTTCAAACTTGTTTGGCTGTCCAGGACGTTCATCATCGTCCAAGCCAAAATCACCACTTTTTAATCGTGCAAAACACTTTTGGCACGTTCGCTCAGTTAGCGCATGTTCACCATAAACTTCTACCAAAATACGATGACTTTCGGCAGCAGTTTTCTTCATATTAAAGTAATGAAGAAGAACTCCCCGCAAAAACGCTTTTTCAGGCACAAAGTTCGACATATTTGAGTGAAAAAAAATTATTGTTGTTTACGATTCAAATGAATGACATATACTGAAATGACGTACAATGACAGTAGCTTCCCAAAGCATGTTCCAATTGAATAATAACAATAAAATAATACAAGTTACGCCATATGTATGGAAAGTTATAGACCAAGATTTTATTTTACATTATAAATCAAACCTCACGATGAATCATCCTTTATTACGCAAACTAGGAATTGATAAAAAATCAATATATACATACATACAAGAAATATGATTTTATATTTTTATAAAAAATCAAAGTATTCCCCCTTAGATATAATACACTTGTGGCAACGCTTTTTCCAATTCTCCGATCTACTTCTCATAAGCACTTTTTGGTATAGTCTTCAGTTATTCCAACGACGCTGTTTTTATTTTATTTTCCAATCAACGCAAATCTCCGTCCTTTCATAGGTCTCTTCAGTTTTGAGAATAGAACCATTTATTCGTCACCAGCTGTGACCATTTCGAGCAAGTCAGGATCATTATTTACGTAATTTAAGAGCTCCTTATTGAGTTATATTGAGTAGTTAACCTGTTGACCTTTTTAAAAGATATGGAAATTTAACGAGTACTGTTATAAATTATTTATTATTTTATTTGTTGTCTTCATGAGTTCGCGGTTGGCTAAAAACTAACTTACAGAAATTAATCTTAACCTAGATGTGCTTATGGTCATGTCTGACCTTGATGCAATGGGAGTGCAGTGCACCTCGCATTGTATCAAGTTCAGCGTTCAGAATTATGTTTTGTTTGGAAGTGGATGCTGGGTTGGTTGTGTTGTCGGTCGTTGACTCCGAGATAACTCATGCGACGGTTCTTCTGATCAAAATTAAGAATTTTCGGAATAAACCTCGCTGACAGACGTCTTATATCTAAAATAACCGAAAAAATTGCATGACACGAGCCAAACGATACACTAATATCCTCAGCAACTTCTTGTATGGTAATTCGATTCGACGATTTTCGAATACAATTTTTTTTACATTTTCGACGTTGTCACCTTTTGTTGATATGCTGGGGCGTCCAGAGCAAGGTTCGTCATTGGCATCTTCTCGGCCATATTAGAAGAGATTTTAGCACTTGTAAACACTTTTTTCTACTTAGAGCAGATTCACTATATGTCACTGTCAACATTTTAAGTATTTTAGAGCACTTGACTTCCTTTTTTAAACAAAATTTGATGCAAATTCTTTGCCCCATTATGAAAATCGCCGAACACACCTAACCTTTCTATCTATTAAAAACAAACTAAGTACGCAATTTACTTCAAATTATAAACATCTGTTCGGATCATGTGTACCCTAACAGCAATAAAATAATCGATAATCGATAATCGATTATTATTACAATAAATTCAAATTCAAAAGTCAGATTACTTTTCGCACACCTCGTATAGGTGAATGTTTCCTTATAGAAGAATTTATTTTTAAATTTATGGCTCATACATATCTGATAAACTTTTGTTAGTAATGCATATTCCTAGGATTGGATATGTTTGGTGAACTTGTTACCCAGCTCTCTTAAATGGATTTAAATTGCCATTCTACAAGGCATTTCTAGTCTTTAATGGTGAATCTGATGCCAATAGCATGAGAAGCCTTTGCATTTCCACTAAAAGACCCTAGCTTCTACCGAATTGTATGAAAATAATAATCAAATGTAGCACTTAAATGAGAGAATATTCCTAATTTGCAAGCATCAATTGAGGATTCATAGCATTTACATTTGGAAATTTTAAATTGCGCTGAAGATATATTGCTTGAAAATTGTGAAATTCGAAAGCACAATAAAAACTGCTTAGTCCCATGTTTATACTGTAGATTGCTTCCACAGATAATATCAAGCTTGGGAACCTTACTCCTGTCGTTTAGAGTATCGACCTGTGGATGTTTGTCGTTTAGCTTCGAATAGAAAAGCAAGAAAACACAGACGTTTCTCTGTGTGGTTGACTGCTTATATTGAGTTGGTTGAATTTTAAAATATGTACATCAGTCTAGATAATCAAATTGAAATGCTGGTTTATTCAATGGCATGACTTCGATTGAAATGTCAGAGGTACTCACAAAATGGAAATTGTTTTTTCCCCCGAAAAATTTTACAACAGAATTTTTAAATATTTTTCTACATTTTCTTTTCTTTTAAATTGATTTGTTTTTTTTTTTTTTTAGATTTTTTCCCAAGAATTAGAATGGCTTATGTTTACTTTTGCCTGTTTAGCTTGAGAACCAAATGTTAAGTAAATCAAAAAGCAATTTTATTCACTGTCTGATGGTAACAAATTTCCCAAAAATTTTTATCATTTTAGATATTAAGAAAATGTGTCTGTGATGTGACGGGGTTTTGATGATGAGCAGTACCTGATGAGAGGCTTACGGGGGAAATAGGGACACGTTGATATTCACCTCAGAAACGACAAGTCAATATCAATACCGTGAGAAATTCGAACATGCGGTAGAAAATAACATTACCCAACTTGAACGGGCAAAGTTGACATTAAATGTCGGAGTTGTCTTTTAGACATAAAAAAATTGAGGCAGAAACATACATATAGCCCTACTAGATTCGTCAAAGAATATTCACGTTAAACTGCCTAGTTCTTACAAACCATCATGATGTAGTGTTAACAGCAGAATCGATAGTTTTATCCAATTAAATTATCTTTCTAGCCTTGTACTCCCTTTTGATTTTTAATTTAAACTTTAGATGCATGATTTTTTAAAACTTAAAATAAAAATTATCCTTCCTAAGTTATGACTTTAAGAGATTTAAGAGATTAAGAGATTTTTCTCATCAATAGTTTTTAGTTTTATCCAAGTTTTTGTTAATAATTTGTTTAATTAGAGTTTGTGACAAATGTGGCACACCATGCATTAAGGAAAGCAAAAAAAATGCAATTTTATATTTTTCTTCAAAAATTTAATTTTTTTTCAAAATATTTCAATATGCACTTCTTATATGTAACACATGGGCTGAAAAGAGTGCCATGCCGTTTATAGAACAACACAAAATTTTTGCAAAATTCAACTTTATTTATCAATATAGTTGCCTTCGAGGGCATTATACTGATTGAAACGATTTTTCAATCTTTCGATACCAGTTTTGTAGTACGATTTCGGTTTAGCCTCAAAATAGACCTCTGTTTCGGCAATTATTTCTTCATCGGTCTTAAATCTCTTTTGAGGTCTGCGAACAGGAAATAGATGCCATTACCTTGCCAGCCGACTGTTGAGATTTTGGTCGTTTTAGACGAGGTTCGTCGCCACTAAGCTGACTTCCGATTTGACTCTGGTGTGACGTGATGGAGCCAAGTTTCATCCATTGTCACATAGCGACGCAAAAATTCGTCTTCATTGCGGTTGAACAGCTTTAAGCACTTCTCTGAATCATCAACACGTTGTTGTTTTTGGTCGACTGTGAGCAAACGCGGCAGCCACTTTGAACAGAGCTTTCGCATGTCCAAATATTCGTGTATGATATATCCAACACGCTCTTTTGATATCTTCAGAGTATCAGCTATCTCGATCAACTTCACTTTACGGTCATTCGTAATCATTTTGTGGACTTTTTGAATGTTTTCATCTGAAACAGCCTCTTTTGGACGTCCACTGCGTGCATCATCTTCGGTGCTTGTATGAGCACTTTTAAATTTTTCAATCCACTTGCGAATGGTTCGTTCGACTGGTATAGAGTCCGGGTAACACTTATCAAGCCATTTCTTTGCATCGGCTGCATTTTTTCTCATCAAAAAGCAATGATAAATCAACACACGAAATTGCTTTGAATCCATTTTTTTCACAATAACAAAAGTTGCTTCACTCACAACGCTATATCTCAAGAACTAATCGTCCGACAGCTGTCAAATTTATACACGTATCTTTTGAAGGTGTGCTTTAAGTGCCATGAAATTGAGCATTTCCACCAAGATTGCCCGAAGAAGAAGCGTTTCATTGCCGCTGTACAACAGTGTCCTGAAGAAGATGTCAGTAAACAAGAAACCCAGAGAGGATTCAAAGAGGTAGCCGAGAAGATGAAGGCTTTCCAAATGGGAAGTAAGTGTTCCCTTTATTGATCATCAGATTAAGTACTAGGTGGAGTGAAAAGTAACCTCCTTGACCGCCAGAATGCGCTACTGCAAAAAAGGTTATGGTGTCTTAAAGCCCGTTCATATTAGACAGACATGCCAAATTTCAGTGCGATACTGTCTTTAGTTTTATTTTGACAGCTGATTTTTGTTGACGTGTTTGGCATCATGTTGAGTATGGACAAAAACGATTTTCGTTCTCTCATAAAACATTATTTTTTGATTGGCAAAACGGCGAAGGAAACAAAGAAAAGTTGGACAAAAATTATGGGGCTAATGATCCGTCAGATTACATCGTCAAATATTGGTTTCAAGAGTTTCGTGGTGGCCGCAACTCCACTACCGATCACGTCCGCAGCGGCAGGCCCTCCGACGCTGTTACAGAGGACAATGTCAAAAATATACATGAAATGATGTTGACTGACCGGAAAGTAAAGGTGCGCGAGCTAGCAGATACCACAAAGATTAGTACAGAGCGCACACGCCATATTTTGAGCAATAATCTGCATATGAAAAAGTTATCCTGCCGCTGGTCACTCTGAAACACGAAGGCGAGAGCACTTCGAAAGAGTGTTTGGATTTGCTGATGCAGAATCAGACGAACTTTTGGCGTCGATTGGTAACTGTTGAACACCAGAGAACAGAATAAGTGCCCGGCAATGGGTCGGAAAGGTTATGGTGTCAGTTTTCTGTGATTGTCATGGCATACTTTTCGTGGACTACCTCAAAAAAAGAAAAACCATCAACAGCGAGTATTACTGTGTATTATTGGAGCGATTGAAGACCGAAATCGCTGCAAAACCGCCTCACAAGAAGAGAAAAAAAATTTTGTTTTTGCAAGACAATGCACCGGCGCACAAGAGCATCACAACCACGGCTCCAGTTGCTGTCGCATCCACCGTATTCGCCCGATTTGGCTCCCTCGGACTATTATCTCATCCCAAACCTCAAAAGATGGCTCATCAATAAAAAATTCAGCTCACGCGAGGATATCATCGACGCCACGGAGGAGTATTTTGCAGACCTTCCGGAAAATTACTTTTCGGACGGGATCATGAAGTTGGAAAATACAATTTGATAATTGTATCAAACTAAAAGGGGACTATATTGAATAAAATAAAAAAAACATTTAAAAAAATGTTTTTTTTTATTCCCAAGGAGGTTACTTTTCACCCCACTTAGTACACTGAAGCTAAGTTGTGTCTTTCTCTCTTTGATTCCGGTAGCCTAAGTAGTTCATACAAAAGTCTCTGGTGCCTTATGTGTTTGAAGGGAAAAGGCCAACCAAAAGTGGTTCATAAATTTATTGTTCTTCCAGATAACGAAGCAATAACACCACCAATGGGACGCGATGCCTTATGTAAATTTAATATTCATTTATGCCGATTAAAGAAAAATTATGAACGCGACTTTTTCTTAAAATTAAGAGAAAATAAAACGTTTAATTTATGAGAAGAAACTATCAATGTACTTAGGAGTTTTGATTTATTTAGCGATCCAAACAGGGAGCAAATCATCGCATCCGTTCAGGGATCGGCAAACGTACGAGAAGAGATTACGTGACGTATTATCCGAACACACGTATTGTGATCATGGCATACGAAAGCTCACGGAACGAAATTTTTCATTCGTAATAAATATCGTACTAGATTGGTAGCGTTTAATGTAGCAGTTTAAACGTCAAAAAGTGATCATTTGGAAAACTGAACAAAATAAATTTATATTAAAACAAAAATGGAAAGTGCTTTATTTTGTTATCTCATTAGTTCTGAGGAGAGTGAAAGTGATGAGAAAGTGGTTCGAAGACAACTGAGGGATAAAAGTAATCCACTTTCTTTGCCGAAAAGAGCGTAAGAATATTTAAAAACATCTTTGAAATGAACACATCAATGTATTACCATTTTATTCAAAGATTTATAAAAAGATTTCGCTTAAGCAAAGAAGCATTTAAGTACGTTTTCGTGAAGTTAAGTTTCCATAACCAACAACTATCAACCGCAGTACCTCTAGTTTTCCAATTGGCATCCACACTTTCCACAGTCGGCAACGATTACTTAATTGGGCTGGCGCAAAGCACGGTTTTGAAATTCACTTCCATCGTACTCCAGCAAATGGAAGAGAATCTGTGCCAAGACTTTATAAAATTCAATACACAAGCCTCACGTAGATGCAAGGAATGGTTTCTAGAAAAGTATAGAATACCTGGAGGTAACAAATTATTTATTTTATGTAATGTAAAACAAAAACATATTTCCTCTAAGTCATCGGGTGTATAGACGGAACGCACATTGGGTTTCAGAAACCATCTCTGAATGAGCACATATTCTTTAATCGGAATGGCATAGTTTAAATGCCATGATAGTAAACCAAATCTTACTTTACTAATATAATTATGTGAAATTCGTTATCAATTTTCCAAATTTGCGATCATAAGTACAAAATCAATGTCATCAACTCGCAATACGGAGGTGCCGCCTACGATTCCTTCATAACTTTACGATGAGTTATCTTGTTTATTCTTACATATAGGTGACTCCGGGTATCCGCTCGAACCGTGGTGTATAACACCATATCGTTAACCTTTGGAAGTCTCAAGCGAATCACTTTTAAGCGAAGTTCATTCAAAGGCACGTTGCATGCTTGAAAGGAAAATTGGAATCCTCAAAGGCCGATGAAGGATAATGGGAAACGAGAAAAAAATGTAGATATAAACCTGAAAAAGTGGCCAAGTTAGTTAATGTGTGTTGTGCTTTGCATAACGTCTGCATTAAGTTTAAAATTAATTTACCAAACATAATTCCCGAAGATGAAACAATACCAATTGAATTTGAACTGTCATCACAACTAACTAGAATCGGAAAGAAAATTAGAAATCATATCAAATGTTCTCTTAATGCCAATTAAATTTTTCTTATTGTAGTTCAATTATGTACATATAGGGTTTTCTAATAACGACTTGACAACTTTTTTTTTTAAAAGAAAAGGCAAACCATTTGAGATATTTTATAAACTTTATTACTGGCTTGAAGTACAATCAAAACATTTATGAATGGAACTCGACTTCGTTCATATTGTCACCCCGCCACGTTTGCAGCGGGCGATTCGTTATACCCAATTTTCAACGACTCGGCCACACATTTCAGCCGAAACGGCCGCTATTTCGCGTTCAATGTTGGCTCTGAGCTCTTCCAACGTCGTCGGCGTGTTGGTATAAGCCAATGACTTAACGTAGCCCCACAGAATATAGTCAAGCGGTGTTAAATCGCACGAACGAGGTGGCCAATCGACTGGCCCATGTCTTGAGATAACACGCTCACCATACTTACTCTTCAATAAATCGATTGTAGAGTGTGCTGTGTGGCTTGTGGCACCATTCTGTTGAAACCACATGTCGTCCAAGTCCATATCTTCCAATTCAGGCCAAAAATAATCGGTGATCGTGGCGCGATAACGCTGACCATTCACAGTAACGTGACGATCGTTATTGTCGACGAAAAAATATGGCTCAAAAACGCCGCCGGCATACAAACCGCAGCAAACAGTTATTTTTTGTGGTTGAATTGGTGATTCATGAAGCACATGTGGGTTTTCACATGACCAATAATGCATTTTTTGCTTGTTGACGAACCGATTGAGCCAAAAATGAGCTTCGTCACTGAAGATGATTTTGCGATGAAATTCATCATCTTGGCGCATCTTCTCCAGAACATAATCGGAGAACGTACGTCGCTTCAAATGGTCCATGGGCTTCAATTCTTCAGTCAGCTTGATCTTGTTTGGGTGTAGACCAAGATCCTTACGCAAAATACGCCATAATGTGGTCTGAGCGATGCCCAATTCTTGAGAACGCCGTGGAATTGACTGATTTAGGTCGTTTGCTACAGACGTATGAGCGGCAGCGATATGTTCGACACTTCGACCAACCCGTTGTCTCACTGACACGGCAACATCACACAATGAATATGTAGACTCAAATTTTTGCACTAAACTTGTTATTGTATGTCTACTAGGGCGAGAATTACGACCGAAAATTGGAGTTAACGCTCTTAAAGTTGCAGTCACCGACTCCGAATATCTGTAGAAAATTTTTATAATTTGCAGACGTTGCTCGTTAGTGTACTTTACCATGATGAAAATGCTGAGTTTATTGAATAAATTGACAGTGACAGTTTGATGATTAGTGAAAGAGTGCGTTCACAAATTAAATTCAAAGTTGTCAAGTCCCTATTGGAAAACCCTATACTTCATTTGGTTTATTAAAGATTAAGATTATTAAAAACAAAATAACAAAAAATCACATTTTGAGTTTGACTTCTAAAATAAAAAACATACATATGTAGTAGGTAATTCACAATAAACTAAGAAAAAACCATTTTTGATTCAGTTGAAGTTTGTAAAATATCCAATTGTAGTGCTTTGATTTGCATTTCAATTTCGAGAAGCCTTTCTTGAATATCAAGCAGCCTATCGATTTTCGATTCAAGTTTTTTTATTAAACTCTGCTTCGGATTTTATATGTTCTTGAAAAAGCAACATTTTCGGATCAAGATTTGTTTTTTTTCCTTGGCGATTTAGTTTTAGTTTTGTCAATGCGTTCCTCGTTCTCTTAATTGTTGTTCTCATCATTGTCAAAAGCCACAATCATTTCAACCAACGGGAATGAATCACCGAAATTTTCCAGGAGCGGTGTTGAGCTTCTTTGTTTGTTTTGAGCGTTTTCAAATGTTTTAACATTTACAAGGCATTCCACAGCTGCTTCTAGCCCGCTTGTTTCTATGATGTGCTCGTCAGCTTGGGTAAGAAACTTTTCTTCAGAAAGTCCTCCGCCAGTTCTATTTTTTGATGCTTTATTAAGAGATAATTTTTTCTTTGCTTGGTGTTTTTGGCCAACAAAGACCTATAAGTGATACGATATTACAAATAAGATGTTTTAATGTGGAAACGAATTTATAGTCACCTTTTTCCACAATTTAACGTCCTTAACTGGTGGACCAGCAATGTTCAATTTTCGTGAGAGTTCTTTCCACAGCCACATGCTAGTGGCTCTACCTTGAGCACAATTTGGCAACAAATTTTTTACCAGATTGGGGTGTTCCCTCATATATTCCGCCATTAAATTTTTTTTTGTGCTGTTCAATTTAGTGCCACTTGTCCTGAAAATTGTGTATTCTATGTTATTAAAATGTTTTTTATTGTTTTTTTCATTTCAAATCACTTTACTTCTAAAGAAAAAAAACAAATACTTACATTTTGTTTATAATCCTTTGTTGAGTACGTGCCAAAATTGAATTACGAATGCTTTTGACTTATCGAATGACTTATCAAAAGAACGTATGCGTTTACGTATATGTTGACGTATGGCATAATATCGCATTACGTTACGAGTTGTTCGATCTTGTATGACATAATACCAAGTAGTCACTTTTACGTGAAGTGTCATCCGTTCACGGATGCGGTGATTTGCCCTCAGGTTAGATATTACTAATAGTGCCGACTCTCCCTTTGAAAATAATAGTACCATAAAGCCGATTCATTTCATAAAGTAGCTAACTCGTATAAGGTTTAAGATAAAATTGAAGATTTTATCGGAATATATCGGAATTAGAGGTAATAAAGCCTGAAAATAAAAAAACGATGATGAATTTCATGGATTTAGCTCTGATGGTGAGTGCAGTGGGGATCTGTAAAGAGCAAAACTCTGAGATAAATGTAAACGAGCATCTTAGTGTAGCTTATTTAAGTGCTATTAGAACAGATGTCGATAAACACTATTTGAAGTCTGAGGCAAAATGAAAACCGACTGATTATTCTATGAGGATCAGTTTGACCAGAGAGTTGCCGATATACTGTTCACCCCGGTGACTGTCTTATTATGAACGCACTGAAATTCAAAATACGATCGAGCGGTTGCTGGAAAAGAGTATAATTAGGCAGAGTAACTCGCCCTATGCATCGGCCCTGATTTTAGTTAGAAAAAACAATGAAGAAATTCGCATGTGCGTGGATTATCGTGCTTTAAACAAGTACACGAAAAGGGATAATTTTCCTTTGCCATTGCTTGAGGACTATTTAGAGTATTTCGCCAATAAGAACATTTTTACCACATTAGATTTAAGAGATGGATTTCATCACGTTAAGATATGTGAGAAATCCATAAAATACACGGCATTTGTCACACACCCTTTGGACAGTTTGAGTATGTCTATGGTATATGTCCTTCGGTCTAAAAAATGCACCTGCTTAGTGAAGAATTGCGATTGCTGAAAGAAGCTGGCTTAGAATTAAACATGAAGAAGTGTAGATTTGCTTACAGTGAGGTTGATTATTTGGGTTATCGTTTTAATGAAAATGGAATTCGCCCTAACGATAATCATTTAGAAGCAATACGCACATATCCCATGCCCAGCAGTACAAAAGAAGTTCAAAGGTGTCATGGCCTAATTTCTTATTTCCGCCTTTCTTTGTCCCTGGTGTTTCGTGTATAGCCAGACCATTGAACAAATTATTGAAGAAGGAGGTTAAGTTCGCTTGGTCCGATGAGAGTGCCGTTGCCTTCGAACAGTTGAAAAATAAGCTAGTTTCGTCGCCACTGCTGGCGATATACGATCCTAAGCGAGAGACGGAATTACACTTTGATGCAAGTTCGCATGGTTTCGGTGCCGTCGTAATGCAGAAACAAGATGACAATAAGTTTCACCCAGTTGCTTTCTTTTGTAAAAAGACGTGTAGTGTAGAATCAAAACTAATTAGCTTTGAGTTGGAAACGCTAGCAATAGCTTATGCCCTGGATCGTTTTAATACTTTTCTTGACCGTTTGCCATTTATTACTATCACTGCTTGTGAAGCCCTATCACAAACATTAAGAAAGAAGGACATGAACCCTCGAATAGTGAAGTGGGCTCTGACATTTCAAAAGTATAATTATCAAGTACAGCACCGAAATGGTGATCGAATGATTATCGTGCCCCTGTTATTTCTACAGTGACAACTGAAGAACTGGACAAAAATATTCAAATCGCTCAGGGACAAGTTGGAAACTGATGAACTGCTCGTGTATGTTCTGGAAAATGGTTTAGTTTTCCGCGTAGAGTCGCAGAACAGTCATCAACTCTATATACCTAAAGAGCTTGAAGAGAATATTATGCGGTTGACTCATGAAAAGTGGGGACACTTAGGCATTGACAGGTGTACTGGCCAAATTCTGAAGCATTATAGGATTCCTAACGTAAAGAAAAACCTGAATCGATTTATTAGGAATTGTCGACTCGGGCCCATGTCGAAAAACTGAGCGGAATTTGTACAACATACCTAAACTTTCAGAGTCTTTTGATGCAAATATGTTTTGCCAGTGATAGATGCTTTTATGAAGTAAGTCAAATTATATCCTGTAAATACGCCCAGAACGGGAGAGGCAGTTAATGCTTTGGAGCGGTACTTTGATTACTATATTCGGCCTCGTCGAATCATAAGTGATAGAGATACCAGTTTTACTTCCGAAGAATTTGGTAATTTTCTATAGAAACATAGTATTGAAAATGTTAAAGTTACGGTCAGGTTGAGCGAGTCAACCGTGTTATGAAGGCAATGTTAGCGAAACTAGTTGAGTCCCCTGAGCACACCGATTGGCGGCAAAATTCAAAAAAATCACTATTGTTGAATATGCTATTAATAATACTAATCACAAGAGTACCAAGTTTTCGCCAAGTAAGCTTTTATTTGGCGTTGAGCAGAGAGGAAGTGTTGTCGATCAGCTGACGGAATATACAGATGTTGAAAGAGTAGTCTTAGTTGAGTTGGAAGTCCTAGCTATATAATTTGAATTATCTCAATGAACATCAAACCCAGGCCAAACAGTTTTATGTTGGCGATTTTGTAGTTATCAGGAATGTGGACACTTTCGGCCGAACTAATAAGAAATTAATACTTAAATACCGCGGCTCATATGTTATAAAAGGGAGACTAGAAAATAATAGTTATGTAATAGACTAACACAGATACCAATTATCAGAATGGACAAACTGTAATAAATTGTAGTAGACCCTAATCCCTCATTGTGACTTGGTATCACTGAAAAGTAATGCCCTGATTCTGATCAGGTCGACCTGTCAAAAATGATTTTTGGGGCTTTTTTTAACATTATTTTTAATATTATGTGCCGTTGGTATTAAACTCATGCGCCGTGATGAGTTTAATGCGCACGTTTCGTTATAGTAAAAATAAAAATGGCATTTTAAGACCTAAATAATTTAGTGGTTTTTGCAGAAATGATTCTGGATTGTATAGATACCGACTGCAGTTCGGATGAAGAAATGTTGCTACATTTTTTAAACATTTGTAAAATTGCTTTGAAGATAATGGAAGAAAGGAAAAAATGGGTTAAAGTCTGGAGGAAAATAGACCTCTCCAGGGATCATTTAGTTTCTTAACAAGAGAGCTAAAAGTGAATGATAAGCATCCTTTTTAAATTATTTAAGGATGACCGAAAACACTTTTGACTTGCTCTTGTCACTTATAGAAATTGACATAGAAAACAAAATACCGTGATGAGTGACGGGTGAATCATTCATGAGCATAAATTATCAAAAAAGACTATCACAACCTTTTCTTTTCAAATCCATCCCAGAACATGGATTTAAGGGTCGGTATAAAATTTGAATCATATTTTTGAATTTGAAATTACTTAGAAACTAATTAAACTAAATCCTCATCCTCAAATACTCCAACCATTGACTTCTCAAGTAAGTCCGGACTTACGAAACTCCTAGTAGCATCCGATTGTGAAAATGGTTGCCTTATCCCTTTCACACTTAAAATGTTAACTTTTGAAAAAGTCCTCGATGTGGATGGAAGTGAGGCTAACGACTCTAATGAATCTCCTGGTGTGGACATAGTTTCACTTGAATGTGAAGTATTATTTCTGAGGGCTTTCGCTTTCGCGGAGAGTTTTTTGTTTGGCCCAAGATGTTTTTCGTCTTATTCCTTCGTTTTGAATATTTTCCATAAGAAGATTTTTTTAATTATTTATTTTTTTGTGTCAATTTTTTGCTCCAGAACTGGTTTACTTGCTTTTCTCTGAAAAAAGAAAAAAAAATGTTTTTTTTACTACTTCTATTATTATTATTTATAAAAATATTTTTAGTTTTCAGATTCGAAATCGGAATGGGAACGAGTCGCTGATGAATTCGAAATATGTTGACAGTTTCCAAATTGTCTTGGTGCTCTTGACGGCAAACATGTTGCTTTCATAAGTTTAAAAAAAGATGGTGCACATTATTACAAATATAAAGGAACTAAGAGCATAATTTTACTGGCTTTAGCAGATACAAATTGTAGATTGATTTATGTTCACATAAGATACAATGAGCGAACGAATGACGCTGGAGTGTTATTGCAAAGCTCCTTCAAAAACATTATCGATGATGCAGCTAATAAGTTCCCACTTGTGAATGTTGTGGGAATAACCACCGTGTGACTCTCCCATTGTTTTGATTTGAGTTCCGTTTCTTTGTTAAGTTGGTACATCTGTTGTTCACATTCCCTCTAAATCTTAGCGTTATAGCTTGATATTTGCAAAAGTTACGTAGCCAAGAGTACATCTATCTCTGTGTGTGTTGGCGATTTTTTTACAATTTTAGAAATGGATTTCAATTGGCAACAACGAACTTGTATTAAATTTTGCAAAAAAATGAATTTAATGATGTGGGAACGTTGGAAATGTTGGAAAATCGAAGATAATGAACGCAGTAGCAGACCATCGACATCGAAAACCGACGAGAACATTGATGAAGTAAAAGAAATGTTGGCCAATATCCGCAAATTAAGATAGCGGAGGACTTGAACATTGCCTATGGATCCGTCCAAAACATTTTGGTTAATGATTCATGTTTCCATCGTGTAGCAGCAAAGTTGGTGCTACAACGATGAAGTGTATCATGAATTTTTATCAAAAAGGCCAGACAGTAAACAAAGAGTATTATTTGGGCGTTATGAGACGTTTGCGTAAAGCAATTCGCCGAAAGAGACCAGAATTGTGGGCAGAAAACTCGTGGATTTTGCACCATCATAACGCACCGTCGCACAGTGCCATCATTATTCGTAATTTTTCGACGAAAAATGCAACAAATACCACCCAACAGCCACCGAATTCACCTGATTTGGCTCCCTGTGACTTTTTTCTGTTCAATCGAGTTAAAAAAAACCACTACGGGGAACGCGTAATGGAAAAATCGCAGGAAGCACTGATGGACATACCGAAAACCGAATATAAAAAATGTTTCGAGGATTCCATCAAGCGCTGGCATAAGTGTGTTGCTGTCAATGGGGAGTACTTTAAAGGGGGCAATATAGATTTAGATGAACAAACTTGTATTTCTGATTTTCTGAATAAATTCCGGGAACTTTTTGAGGTGGTATGTAATTGTTGGAGATGAATGAAGCCTTATCCATTTAAAATAGAATGTGAAACAAAAAGAATTTTCAACGAAAGATTAAGAAGAGCAAGGCATGTGGTCGAGCATGCCTTTGGAATACTGTCCTACAGATTTAAAATTCTATAGTCAACTATGAATCTACTAGTCGACTAGACGAACATGTTGAAATTGTCACGAAAGTTTAATGCGTCTTGCATGATTTTTTAATGAAGCACAACTTTAACGAAATGAATTCATTAATTTCATCTTCTGCTGTAACAACAAGCTCACACATACAAGGTGAAACAGTTGATAATGCCAGTTAAGGAGTAGCGGAGGCAGTACGTCATACTTTTGCTGAATATTTTTGTAACGAAGGGAAAGTTGAATGGCAAAATAAACAGATTTTAATAAAATATTATACGCTCTTTTCTTTTTGAGGTATTCAAATTTTCAAAATCCAAGCCATCTTGAACATTTTCACCGATGGATGTTGTCCGGTCCAACAGGTCTTCCTCGTTTTAAAAACAAATATTGAGGAAAGAAAAACAAGAATTCTTAAACTTACCTCTTCAATGTTTGAACTGGATGTTCTTGACCTGCAGTTAGTTTTTGAAAATTTAATTGATCAAAGCACCAGAGCTTATTTTCGTACACATCATCGGCATCAGCTGCACTTTTCTTGGACTGTTCAATTTCCCGGAACTCCTTTAAAGACTGAGTCCACAGTGTGTGCAACGGTGATGAAGTTGAAAGAGGTTCTGCGGATGTTCAGATTGCAGACTACAGGTACCAAAGCGGAGCTAAAAGTTCGAGTGCACGAAGCAGTATCGGAATTACTGGAAGAAGACATTCGGAAGTTGATGCACGAGGCCTCCACGAAGAACAGAATAAATACGACGGCCGATGATTCGGTTAGACCTAACCACGACGTGTCAGATGAGGATAGTTTCCCTGGAGACCACGAGGAAGAACGTCTGGACGAAAAGCTTGCGAAACTTAAGCGGATCACATTGAAAAAGCAAGAAATAGCTAAGTTAAGACAACAGCTTCGTGAACTGCAAATTTAGGATAACACCACTTCCAATGCGGGATCAACCACTACTTGCAATTTTAAAGATGTGGTGGACTCTATGAACCCATTCAGCGGGGACGATAATTATCCTATAGAAAGGTGGTTCGAGCAGTTTGAGGAATGTGCGAAAATTGTTAATCTAGATGATAGAGCTAAATTCATATATTGCAAGAGGCTTCTTACCGGTACGGCAAAACTATATATCAGAACAATCAGTCCAAAGAGTTGGTTTGAACTTAAAAGTGCGTTAAAAAATGAGTTTCGCAAAATTGTTACAAAATCTGATGTGTATAGTGAGCTGCGTGATCGAAAAAAATGAAAAGATAAAACCATGCAACATGCGTCTTGCACATGCAAGAAATTACCTCACACATCGAAGTCGACGAAGGGAATTTGATCCAATTTATCATTCAAAAACAAAATTCTTACTATGGAAGTGCGGTTAAAACGGTGAAAACAACAAGCGCTTCGTCCAGTTACCAAACGCGATCCCCGGCCACGCATATCGCCGAAGCGGCAAAAGTATCTTCCAAAAACCAGCGGAGTATACCATGTCTGAGTTATGCTAAGAAGGATGTTATTTGCTATAAATGTGGCAAAGTGGGACATATTTCGACGGCGTGCAGAAGCCAAAATCCAGTTATGGTAGTGGAGAACGAACTCGAGAAACCAACGTGTTCAAATGTAATAGGAAAGGTCAACGGCTTTGAGAAGGTCATCGAGTTTCGGTGGGAAAAGGAGTTCATAAGAAATTCAACATCTCTTCTGACTCTTCTGGATTCAGGAAGCCCAATAAGCTTCATCCAAGAGAGGTTTCTTCCTCTAGTCTTCCTGTCAGCATTAGGTAAATCAACAAGATCATACTGTGGAGTCAATGGAAGTCGTCTTGAAACATTGCGGTGTATAGATACCTTTATCACATTTAAAAACACATTTAGTAGTGAACTATCCCGTAATTTTAGGACGAGATTTTTTCGGATAATCAAGTTTTGCACTTCTTCATCAAGAGCAAACTCGTCAAGATTTCCGGAATATTGAAAATCCTCTGGAGACATCCAACGGCGATCAGAATGCGTTCAAAAGTTATAATGGGAAAAGCTGTGTTGAGGACAATAACTTCATTCAACAAATAATGAGTATTGATGTCGACACAATTAAGGGTGAGTTTCAAATCAATATTAATACAGCATTAAGCGACATAGTAAGCAAAAGGGTTATAGAGATAGTTAGGCCGGCTTATTTCAAATAAAAACTTATTCAAGCCCAAAACCGACTTCGAAATGAAAATTATTTTGTCGAAAGACAACCCCTTTTATTGTTCACCGCGAAGGCTTCCTTATACTCATAAGATAGAGCTTCAGAAAATTCTTAAAAATCTTACTGAGGATGGAATTATTAGAGAATTCAATTCTCCATATGTGTACCCGATTATATTTGTTCAGAAGAAGAACAAGGAGTTAAGACTTTGTGTCGATTTTCGCGAGCTCAATAAAGTCACTGTACGCGATAATTATCCGTTACCCCTGATAGAAGACCATCTTGATCGCCTTAAGGATAAAAAATATTTTACGTCCTTAGATCTGAAAAATGGTTTTTATCACGTTCAATTCTCTGATGACTCCACTAGGTACACATCGTTTATTACTCTATCGGTCAGTATGAGTTAACAAGGATGCCGTTTGGTCTCAAAAACGCTCCTTCCGTCTTTGAACGGTATATGAAGCATATTTTCAAAAGTTTAATTTCTGATGGTAAAATTATAACATACCTTGACAATGTCCTTATCGCAACGAAGAATGTTGATGAACATTTAGCCACCTTATCAAGTGTCATAGACTTGGTTGTTAAGAATGGTCTAAGTATTCGGTTCGATAAGTGTAAGTTTTTACAGGAGGAAATATCTTATTTGGGCTATAAAATAAATCTAAGTGGTGTAAGGCCCAATGATAACAATTTGAGTGCAATTAAGAGTTTTCCTAAGCCCTTATATGATTTGCTATTTGTGATTGGACTGAAAGAGACAGATGCTTTTGAACTTCTAAAGAATAAGCTTGTGGCATCACCACTTTTAGCTATTTACAGTCCGCACTGCCTCACTGAGTTTCACTGCGATGCAAGTAGCATTGGCTTTGGGGCAGTGCTAGTGCAAAAGCAAGCAGACGGGAGGTTCCACTCTGTTTTTTACTTTTTAAAGAGAGCAACGGACGCCGAAGGGAAATACCACAGCCATGAGCTGGAAACACTTTCAATTATATACGCGCTTAGAAGCTTTAAAGTTTATTTAATCGGGATAACTTTTAAAATTGTCACTGATTGTCAAGCTTTGACTCTTACATTAAAAAAGAAATCGCTAGATGCACGTTTATCGCGGTGGGCATTAGAGCTGCAAAGCTTCGATTTCGTAGTGAAACATAGAAAAGCAGACCGTATGACACACGTCGATGCTTTAAGCCGATCATTTAACATTTTACATGTTGATGATGAAACTTTCGAATTTGTGTTGGCAGCAGCGCAACGACAAGACCCCAAAATTATGTCGATCTCTTCGAAGTTAGAAGAGTCTGAAAGCTCACGTGGAACGTGGAACGTTTTTACGTTCCACAAGGCATGGAAGAACAAATCATACGAACACACCATGAAGCGTTGTGCCACTTGGGTGTTGACAAGTGCTACGAACACCTGTCTGGAACCCATTGGTTTCCAAATATGAAAAATAAAATTAAAACATGTATTGACAAGTGCTTGAAATGCATTTACTTCTCACCACCATCTGGAAAGTTGAGGGGTCACTGCATTTCATTCCTGAAGGGAACACACCTTTCGACTCCTTGCACATCGATCATCTTGGCCAATTGCCTTATACCCAAACTAAGAAAAAGCACATATTTTTGATTGTAGACAGCTTCACAAAGTTCACAAAACTATATCCTGTAAGAACAACTTCAAGCAGAGAAGATATAGCATGTTTGAAATTGTATTTTGAAAACTATTCAAGGCCGAATCGGATTATTTCTGACTGTGGAACATGCTTTACCTCAAATGAATATGCAGACTTCTTGGAAGAATATGGTGTAAAACATGTGAAGATTGCTACACATTCGCCACAATCAAACGGGCAAGTAGAACGTGTAAATCGTGTGGATGTGAGGCAACCACAAATGGCCGTTGGGATAAAGGTTGAATTTGCTATTAACAACACTGTTAATAGAAACACAGGTTTCACTCCAAAAATTCTCTTGTTCGGCCAAAGTCAGAAAGATGTTTTATCTGATCGTGTAAGAGAATTTTTGGTTTCTGCTCTGAGTAATAAGCAGGTTAACTTTACAGCGACTAGAAATCAGGCAAATAGTAACATTAACAAGGCTCAGGAACAGAACAAAATTTACTTCGATAGTCGCCACAAAAAACCCAGACAGTACCAGCAGGGCGAATACGTGGTGATTAAAAATGTCAATACAACACCAGGGGTAAACAAAAAACTACTCTCTAAATTTAGAGGGCCCAACTACAGGTATTTGATCACTGATGTTGAAGGCCTGCAGTTAACTTGACTTCCGTACAAGGGTATATCGTCACCAAGCAATATGAAGCCCTATAATGTCGACCAACAACATGGACTGGAGAACGCTGACGAAGCCGAAGAATGTTAGTACGTCCCGCCACATGATGGGTTGATTGTATTGAAATCTCTCCAATAGCGTTTTAATATTTTGTTCAGGCCAGATGACAGACTATATAAACATGTTGTTATGCCAAAATAAAGATTCAGATACTTAACCTTGGAGGAGTGATTTAGTCTTTCACTTTTAAAACTGCCCAAACATAAGGAAAATCCCTCAATTCATATAAATAGATATTATGTTTCTAAACATTAATATGTGTATGGATATGTGGTATGTTTATATTTTATTACTTTTGGCGACACAGTCATTCTCAAAAATGTTGCACGAATTGACGAATTATCAGGTAATAAAACAAATTCAAACACAAAGAAGAAGAGGAAATGTCAAAAAGATGCAAGAAAAATTTTAGCCACATGCAGTGGGCAAGTGTATTTTTTGTTTAATTATCCCTCTTTTTTGCACTCATTTGAATCTCTCTAAACATGCGTCGGATAATAGCCATCTTAAATCAAATATCCTTGCGGTTTTCAAAGCATACTTTGTCCAAGAAAACAGGACACCGTGCACACCTTGTTTGCTTCATTAACTTTGCTGGGGGTTCATCTCCAGGAGGTTATTGGTTTATATTTAGAACGTCCCGTAAACTATTGCTAATTCTCGCAGCAAATTTTTAGTCAATCGACTCTTGGTTGTAATGCCAATTGCTTTAAAAAATTGCTTCGACCGGGGTTTTTTGAATTTTAAGCATCAACATAAAGCACCATCAATTTGATTTGAGCTTGATCGATCATTCCGTAGAAGTTCGAAGTGGCCAACATCTTGCGCTTCTTGCGAACTATATAAATGCATCATTTTACGGAAAGTTTCGACCCTGTCTTTCGTCGAATTGTAGTCATATATTATCACCGGTTTGCTGGTTTCTGGATTTAGTTCGACTTTATATTGCATTGTTGATAAAAGCAAAGCAGACTAAAGAAACCAGTGTCTTTTGCTTATCGAAAGCAAACTGAGAAGTGAGTGGTTGTTTGCTTTTATATGGCAAGAAAGATGGAGAAATTTCCCGCTTGTGTTCCGATACTTGTAAGCTGCTAATCCTTCAGTAAATCACCAGCAAGTGGAATAGATGAAAACTAATTATCATATGTAACATTGCGCCAAGAACCCTTGATACTTTCGACAAGCTTTTTCACATAATCGGCCGGTGTTTTAACCTCAGTTTCTTTGCCAATATATGAATGGCAATGTATAATGTCCTAGCATCAAATATGGCAACTATTTTAAGTTCATACTTATCTGGTTTTGACCCTTACCTGAGCATCGAACTTGTCGAGTTGTAGGGGCTGAGTAAAGTCAATGAATCTCGAGAGGTTTCTCCAGACGTGTCCTGAAACCAAAGATTGCTCACCCCGCCTTTTCCCTCCATCCACCCAAACAATCCTTTCTCAAAGGGCTTGGATCAAGATGTCATATAACCCGTGCTGATGATCAACGTGGCTGAGGGCCCAGCATCTCTAAAAATAGCTCAGTCATAAATGGAGTATCCGGGTACCTGGCGACCTTCGGACTAGCTAGCCTTATCTGGATACAGCGGATCTCTGTACAGATGGACCACCTTTTCTCCGCTACTTGTGGGATCTAATATGAACACATTCTCTAAAAAAAAACCAAAACCCGAGGCCGGTACTCCTTTAATACCGGGCGGTAGAACGGTGACTGCACCGATTACCGACAAGGCTCCTTCATTGTTCAGAAGAGGTAAAACTATGGCAGGTGATGGTGCACCATCCTTTTTCAAGGAGAGAGACTTTCCGCTGCAAAAAAACTCCTCCCCATAAGGAGGAATCAGAGGTTCAACCGCAACGGCAAGACCCATCAAGGTGCTCTACTTAAGACGCCGAAATGCATCACGCATTATTAAAACCTTCGGATCTATTCCGGAGGAGGAAAGAAGTGTGGAAATATCGAGTAAGATCAAGTGGGCCAACAAAACCCTAAATGACGGATTGTTCACTTCTCCCTCAGCTCTCAAAACGTTAAAGGACTGTTCTAAGTGCCAGTGATCATTGGAGAAAACCGTGCCGGTTTTCAAAACTGTAAACACGCCTGGACCATCCAACACCACATTTCCTTTACCGAAGTCCTAAAAGACGCTATGACGATCGCGTAAATTGATAGAAGCGATACCTATGGATCAATCATACCTGAGCGGTAGCAATTGGTCCAGTTGAAGGTTTTGGGCAACTACTTGGCAATTATGCGGGAAAATTCCGGACCACCTCCCATCACAAGCGACGCTGGCTGGCACCAAGGCTACGTCAAGCTCATCGCATGCCCGACCAGAGATTTCTTGATCTTTTTAAGAAAGCCATAGGTGGTATAGGAGAAATTTGTCCCGAAGTCGTGCATAGGGAGGATATCCCTAGCAGACCTAGAACCCGTATCTGGATTCCCCAGTCGAGCCCTTCTCTCTAGAAAGTATAATGGAGATCATCAGGCTCAGTAACCCGACCCTTCCGACTCATGACTGGAGAGTCGCGAAACTGGAGGAGCTAAGGGGCCCTTATAGATGCGCGTTGATTGAGATCTATAAGAAATCCCTTAACCGCCTGGCGCAGACTAAAGGCATGTTCCGGTTCGGGTTCGAGGCAATACACCTTAGAATCTACAAAAAGGATGAGCTGGAAGCTGATAAGCAACCTCCTCCTTCTTTAAACGAAACCTCAAATTCAGCCTTGGATCTGGGAGCGTCGATATCATTTCCTGTAATGGACAGCGACGATTCCAATTTTTCCGAGGCGACTATTAAGCCGTCGGTCTCCTCTTTTGACACTCTGTCGGAAATGGAAACCGACGACGAAATAAATAGAGATCCTACACAATCAGAGAAAGAAGATGAGCTCTTGAGCTCACTTTCGGAATCGGAGGACTCCAATAAAACCGTGGTGGAGGCCACTCTGGGAAATTGTAGCAATGATACGGTTTCTCCAGATTAATCTCCAAAAATGCAGAAGATATCATCCTAATCCAGGAACCATGGATCGTGGAAGGCGTGGTTCATGGACTTGGGACACCTGTATACTCTCCACTTTATACAAAAGACAAAGCTTAGATAAGGACTTGTATACTACTGAAACGTAGCCTTAATGTATATTTACTTCTTAACCTCGGCGACCCTGACTTAACCTTTGCCAGGCTTCAGACTGCCAAAGCCTCCTACTAGCTGGTATATCTTGGCCACGACCGGGTGGACCCTCTCCCTGATGATAACCTAGAAAGGGTGGTACTAAAAGCTGGAAGGCAAAAAACTGGCCTCATCATCGGATGTGACGATAACGCTCATCACACGATATGGGGCAGTATCGACATCAACGATAGATGTGAGTCACTTTTGGATTATATATTAAGTACTTATCTCATTGGTTGCAACATTGGCAATAAGCCCACTTTAATAACAAGAAACCGACCGTTGTCTCCGACAACATCCCTCAAATGCTAGTGAACTGGATAGTATCAACTGAACATTCATTTTTAGATCACAGATACTTCCAATTCCTCCAGTCAAACAGCATTCTGAAATTATCGGAAAACTGATTGGCTAAAATACAGAGGAATACTGTCAAAAACACTATCTTCTGAACTCTCAAGTCCAGCGCGAAACACCAACGAGCTTTACATGAAAGTCAGGGAATTCACCCTGTCTCTCAATCAGGCTATGGCTTCTTCCTGCCCTCTGATTCAACTTAGGGCAAAAAAAAAGCCTCACTGCTGTACTTCAGCACTTAGACCGCTTAGAAACACCTGCAGAAAACTTTTTAACTTTGAAAAAAGCCCAAGAAAAGTTACTAACTAATCTTACAAAGAATCCCTCAAAATATAAAAAAGAACTGAAAAAAGTTAAGCTTCAATCTTGGAGATCATTCTGTGACGAAATCATAGAAACCTCTGAGGCATCGCGGCTAAAAAAAATCCTCTCTACAAACCCTGTGATGCCTAGTTGTTTGAAAAAAAAAACCGATGGATAATGGACAACCTCAAGTGATTAATCATTCTTCTTGCTACTGGATACCCACTTTACAGGTAGCTTCTCATTCGCGGCAAACAGTAACCAAAACAGAACTCAACCATGAACAGAACTCATGGTCTGATTACAAGAGACAAACTGCTTTGGGCGCTGCATAGCTTCAAACCATACAAGTCTGCGGGTCTCGGCGGTATAGTATCGGCTGAACTACAAAGGTCCTTAGATATGACCTTGCCCACGCTAGGGAATATCATGAGGAGCTGTGTAAAATTTATCCACAATCCCCCTCTCCACAATGGAGAGAAGTTAATGTAGTTTTCATTCCCAAGGCCGGAAAATGCTCTCATGATACTCCAAAGGACCTCAGACCTATAAGTCTATCATGTTTTCTTTTTAAAACTCTAGAACGACTGATTAATATCCATATTCGAGCTAAAACTGATCCAAGACTTTTGTCATTGGCTTAACATGCCTACTGTAAAGCAAAATCCGTGGAAACGGCTCTTCCTTCGCTGACTAGCCTCATCGAACGATCCCTACAATACAGAGAGTATACAATGGGCGCCTTTAGCAACATCGACACATATGTAAGCACGACTGCGCTATCACATCTGCAGGTAGACGACTCACTTTGGGAGTTGATCAGCCTTATGCTAAAAAGCAGGATAATCAACTCCAAACTGAGTAGGACTTCTGCTAAAAGAAGTGTTGGTAGAGGTACGCCGCAAGGCTGTGTCCTTTCTCCCCTCTATGGAACTAAGTGGTAAATGAACTGCTAATATACTGAAATATAAAATTCCAGCTATAGACCGTCCTTCAATAAACGGTACCAGCGTAGTGCTTTCCGATACAGCACAATATCTGGGTCTGATTTTTGCCAAGAAACTAAACTGGAAACCTAACATTCAAGAAAGAGTCAAGAAAGCTAAAGTAGTTTTATTCTCTTGCAAGAAAGCCATTGGAAACAAATGGGGACACTAACCTCGAATAACCCAATGGTTATACTTACAGTGTGGTTGTCTGGTGGAGGGCCTTAGACATTGCAGTCAACTGCCAAAAACTATACCGAATTCAAAGAAGAGTATGTCCATGCATAAGCGGTGCTCTACGTTACATTCCCTCCGCGACGCTAGACATTCTGTTTCACTTGACACCCATCGACATCTTCAGCAGTTAAGTAGCTGCTATTCACCTTAAAACGACTACACAGTGGACAAATAATTTATTTAGCCACGCTAATATTCTTAATATATTAGGAATCCAATTGGAGAACATCGATTACACCATACCTAAACCTAGGTTTGAGAAAGTCTTTCGTGGGATCTAGATCCTCTAGATCCTTCTGGGAGGAAGATGCTTTCATGGAGGACAAGTCTATTTATTTCTATACAGATGGATCTAAACCCAATAGCGGGGTTGGTGGAGGTGTTTTCTCAGATAAGCGTCCGTCTTCCAAATCACTGTAGCGTGTTCCAGGTGGAAATTTTGGCGATTAAGGAAGCTCTGTCCTGCCTGAAGAAAAACGTGATAGTCAGGCCGCTATCAAGTCCCTGGACTCGGTCTCACTAAATTCTAAAATCGCCTTTGAATGCCGAATATCTTTTACGGAGATGGCAGATCAGTTCAACCTTCACCTTTGGTCGGTGCCGGGCCACAGGGAATTGTAGGGCCGACGAACTCGCCAAACCACAGTACCTATTCTACGGGAAAAGGGGAGCACAGGTATACCAATCGATACGTTCAAGTTATTTTTTAAACTGGATGCTGATAAAAGAACAGACCTTAGATGGACCGGTGGGCCAACATGTCTGGCGACTAAGCAGATCTAGCCAAATCTAGATTTGAATCGCTCTTAGAGTCTGATTCTTTTAAATAGGAAATATCTCAGCGCCATTAAAGGTGTCATCACTGGACACTGCCTTATAGGCAAGAATGCAATAAGGTTTAGTGCCTTTACAAACGATTTCAGTAGAAGCTGCATGGACGAGGAAAAGGAGGAGACAATTCTCCACCTTCTCTGTACACGTCCAGCTCTCTCCAAGAGAAGAAAACTCCACCTAGGAGTTTTATTCTACAACGACCTAAGCGATCAGATGTTAGATCCACGTGGCAGCACAACGGGCCAATAGGCTTAAGTTCGTAAAATTTGTTCGTCAATTTTCACAAAAAAGCGAGGTTGGTACGAATTTCTGCAGTTAGTAATAAATAGTGTCCAAATGTCTCTGACTAGAGCAAATGTGTTTTCTTTGTCCCTGTTGTTCTTATCATCGAATCGTAAGCAAATTAGCAGAAATCGAAAGCGATTGGCGATTGAAGCCTTGTTAAGAGCAGCACTAAAGTGAGACCACATATCTTTGACGCTTTTATGAATGTTTTTGTTTATAGCCAAAAAAACAGAAGCCCTATGATGTCTTCAAGTTCTATGTTAGCAATCTGGTGAACGTAGTGTTGATCTTTATATTTATGGGTACGTCAGTCAATTTCTTGATTAGTATATACCGCAATCCAGTCAATGATTGGTTTGCTGAATAAGGATGTAAATGCATCCAGGATGTTATGCATCACCTCGCCCTAGTCGGCGAATAATCACAATGTTTTACTTTGGTGCTCTACTCGAAGCTGGTGGCACAGAGGACCAAATATACCAGTATTTATTCTTACCTCTTAGCACTTTTGCCTGCAAATTAGCTAGCGGGATATCATCATCATCATTGTCATTGCTTCCGCTATTGGAAATAACATCTTCCTCCTCTAAATGCATACACCCTGACTGACTCGAACTATAACTTTTTAAACTGCTATAACTTTTTTATTTTTTGATTAATTTTCAATATGTTTACCTTTGGCGCGAATAATGGCCTTGAGACGGCCGAAGAAAGCATCGCACGCTGCACGCAAGTGGCTCTGCGGTATTTTGGCCCATTTCCGGCGAAGTGCTTGTTTGAGGTGGTCCAAACTTTGAAACGATGCCGAGTCTCGTTGAAATCTCCACGGTCTCCGACCGAAATGATTGTTTACCCAAGGCTTCAATACTGCCTTTAAGACAGTTTTACGGTATACGATCGCATTAATTTTGACGGCACGGTACAAAAATAAGAGCGGAGACCGACCATGGGCGGTTATGGCGGCCCAAACCATTACCATCGGTGCTGGTGTAAATTTTCGAACGACCTCTCTGGCAAGTAAACTCCGTCATTTTGTTTGCTGACATATTGCTCGATTACAAATGGCGACTTTTCGGAAGAAACCAAATTCGGCAACTCACCACTTTCGTGCAAGCGTAGCAACTCCTTCGCTCTTTCGACTCTAACTTTTTTCTGTTGCTGTGTAAGATCGTGTGCTTTTTGGAACTTCAATAGCTTGAGCCCAAGCTCATTTTTCAGTATTTGTTGCATCCGTTTCAACGATATCTTGAGCTCACGAGCGATTTTTCTTCCACTTCGACGCGGATTTCGCTCAATTCGAGCCTTCACATTCCGAACCATTTCTGCCGATCTTGCTGTTTTTTTATGACCACCTCCATGGTTTTTTACAGGGCTGCCAGTATCACAGTAACGAGCTATGGTTTGAGACACAAATAATTTATTCACGTTAAGGTGCTGGAGGGCTCTAACGATAGCTACTTGTGGTTTTCCAGCCAAATATAAAACAGTCACACTATCACGTTTGAATTCCATCGCGGATAAAAATTTTTCAACACAACTGAGACGCAAATCGTATAAAAGGCTTGTAAATAATAAAATTATCTGTCATGTGTCAAAAAGTTGAGCTCACAGTAATGAACGGTTTGGAAATTATAGCAGTCTGAAGTTGGTTGCAGTTCGAGTCAGTCAGGGTGTAGATATATTGTCTTCTGTGTCCGATATGTCACCATCATCCAGGTAAAATTACTTTAAAACCATGAAAATGATAAAACAAACATCGAAGAAGAGGCAACAAGCAGAATACCAACGAGCGGTTGAGCAAGAGAAGGAAGTGAACAGAAATGAATGGGCAACGGAATCCGAAGATAACGGATGCATCATCGAACGATCGGCTACTAATGTAAGTGAAGCATGCTCTGCCAGGGGGAAACGGTTATATGAAAAAGAAATAGAATTACTAAACGATAAACGCAAACACACAAACGAGCGAAAGTCAAATGGGTGCAACAACATCTGATCCGCAACATTTGAGTATGTGGAAAGACATGTTGCCAGAATATGACGGCAGCACAAATGTGGATGTGTGGCTAGCCCAACTGAAAAGTATTCAGGATGTGTACATACCGGAAGAGAACATGACAGTTATGTTGACAAAAATGAAAGGTAAGGCATTGGAGTGGATGCACTCAAAGCCGAATTTTTTGATCGAAGGAGTGGACGAATTGGTGTTACAGATAAAGGACCTCTTCAGTACAAAGGAAAACAAAATGGTATTGCGACGGAAATACGAAGACAGAAAGTGGCAGACAAATGAGAGTTTTACGGACTACTTTAATGACAAGATCATCCTTTCAAACTGCTTTCAAGTCGACGAAGATGAGCTAGTTGAATATGTGGTAGAAGGCATAACGAATGAATGGTTACGACTACAGGCACTCATCCAATTCTATTCTAGAAAGGAACAACTACTTCAAGCCTTTTCAAAAATAAAACAACGGAAGCCGCAACGAATGGAAACCGTCTAACGAGAGCAAAGGAGTGATACAGCAAGGAACCAAATCAGGTGCTACAATTGCAATTGTGTTGGGCACATGGCAAACGAGTGTACGAAGGAAAAACGAGAGAAAGGCGCTTGCCACGTTTGTGCCAGAATGGGACATATAGCAGCAGACTGTCCAGAGCGGAAGAAGCCTAGCCGATATACAACGTACACCCAGAAGACGAAGCAGATGAATCCGTAAGATTATTTAATTGTATATTTACACATAGAAATTTACATTATAAAATATTATGAGATTAACTACTAGATACCGGCAGCTCGATCAGCATAGTCAGGCAGGGATACGTTCCAACAGCAGTTATTAACTCATATGAAGAAAATATAAAGTTTCAGGGAATCAATAAAAGTCCGTAAAGAATACTAGGTAAAGTGTGTTGTCAAATTTTATTGGAAGAAGGAAAGGTTGAACTCGATCTACTAGTGGTACCGGATGGTACAATGACATTACCCCTAATTCTAGATAGGGATTTCATCAGAAAGGCGAAGCTGAGATTAACTACCATAGCATTAAAAAAACAAACGAGTGAGGTAGGCACAGAACATTTTCAGGAGTTACTAAGGATAGATGTAGAAACGGAAGAAGAGCTATTCAAAAATTGTAGTCTAGATTGGAAGACAAAAGAAAAGTTCAAACGAATGTTCAATGAGAAATATTTGAACTGTAAGCGTCCCGAAGAACCCGAGATGAAATACGAAATGAAGCTAAGGTTGAACGATACAAAACCGTTTTATTGTTACCGGAAGAAACTCTCATATACCGAAAAGGAACAAGTACAATCTATCGTAGACGAGTTGCTGCGGGAAAGAATAATCAGGCCAAGTAGATCGGAATACGCGTCGCCTATAGTATTAGTAAAAGAGAAAACAGGCGATTTGCGACTCTGCGTGGACTTAAATAAAGTTACCTTAAGAGACAATCACCCGATTCCACTAATCGATGACTTACTTGGCGAGTGTTTAGATAAACGAGTATACACATTATTAGATCTGAAGAGCGCTTTTTACCACATACGAATGAGTGACGAATCGATTAAGTATACATCGTTTAGTGGCTCAGGATGCCATTTGGTCTAAAGAATGCTCCATTGGAATTCCAACGTTATATTTCATATGTTTTTGACGATTTGATTAAAGAAAAGAAAGCCAAAATATACATAGATGATATAATGATAGCGACTATGACGGTAGAAGAACATTTAGAGATACTGAATGAAGTTGTCGATAGGTTAGTGAAGAACAAATTGGAGTTACGTTTGAACAAGTGTTGGTTTATGGAAGCTAAGGTCCAGTATTTAGGATACACCGTATCCAAGGAGGGTATCCAGCCAAATGAAAAGGGCATCGAATCGATAAAGAATTTTCCTGTGCCAGAGAATGTAAGGGCTGTACATAGTTTTCCAGGACTATGTTCCTACTTCAGAAGAGTTGCTAAAGGATTTTCAGTGTTAGCCCAGCCATTATACAAACTTTTAAAAAAGGATACCATTTTTAAATTTGACAGTGAAGAGATGCAATTCTTCGAGGAACTAAAAGGAAGACTACTGATGGCACCTATTCTGGCAATTTACTGTCATCGGGATGAGACGGAGCTCCATTGCGACGCGAGCTCCACCGGATTTGGGGCCATATTGATGCAGAAGAAGGCGGATGGGAGGTTCCATCTGGTGTTATATTTTTCCAAAAGAGTGACAGGATGTGAGTCGAAGTATTACAGCTTCGAACTAGAAATATTGGCAATTATTTATGCGCTGCAAAGATTCAGGATATATTTACACGACATTAGATTCAAGATTGTGACAGACTGTAACTCACTAACATTGACACCTAACAAAAGAGAGGTAAACCCCAGAATAGCCAGATGGGCGCTGGAGCTCGAAAACTACGACTACACCCTGAAACATCGTGGCGGGGACAGAATGCAGCACGTAGACGCTCTCAGTCAAGTCTCAAACATTCTGGTGCTAGAAGAAAATACGTTTGAACAAAATTTGTCTATTTGCCAACACAAGGATAAGAAAATTAACGAGATACGGAAACAATTGAAAGAAAAAGAGAGTAGTCTATATGAGATGTGTAGCGGGGTGTTTTACGTCTCTATAGGGATGGAAAGTAAGATTTTGCATCTATACAATGACGAGATGGGTCATGTGGGTTGCGACAAAGTCTAAAAAAATATTGGTTTCCTCAGATGAAAAGTAAAATCAAGTCGCACATAGCGAATTGCTTAAAGTGTATCGCATTTCACCTAAGTTTGGAAATTACGAATGCTACTTGCACAACATACCAAAAGGAATATTCCCTTCCAGATGATACATGTAGATCACTTTGGCCTAGTGTCACTCAAACGGGCGAAAAAGAAATATGTGTTCCTAGTAACAGACGCGTTTACTAAGTACGTCAGCCTTTTTGCCGTTAGGACAACCAACACAAGTGAAGTAATAAGCTGCCTTAAATCTTATTTTAATTCGTATAGCCGACCGAAGGTGCTGGTGTCAGACAGAGAAAGTGCGTTTACTTCAAAGGATTTCGGAAGTTTCTTGGAACATAAGAATGTACACCACATAGAGATTACGACGGCTTCCCCACAGGCCAACGGACAAGTGGAAAGGATAAACAGAAGTCTGGCGCCAATGATAGCGAAATTGACAGACGCAGGATACGAAAATTCTCTATACGGGATACTACCAAGGATAGAATTCGCTATGAACAACACAATACACCGAAGTATAGGCACGACACCGAGTGAATTGCTGTTCGGAGTAAGTCAAAAAGGCGAAGTTATTGATTTTTTGAAGGAGAGTTTACGAGGAGGAAAATGAGAGAGATTTAGAGAAAATACGAACGAGAACTGCTTATAAGAGGACTAAGTGTCAGGAATATAATAAGTCACGAAAGGACCACTACAGAACGCATAAGGCATATGGGAAAGGAGATTATGTAATGGTAAAGAACCTTATCAGCACCCCAGGTGCTAGTAAAAAGATAGCCCCTAACTTTAAAGGTCCGTAAAAAATTGAAAAGATTTTTCCAAATGATCGGTACTTAGTGAAGGATGTAGAAGGATTTCAAGTAAGCCAGATTTCGTATGAAGGAATATGGGAAGCGGCCAACATCAAACCATGGTTACAAACAAGAGCAAACGAATCACGTAATTGTAGTAGGACAAAGGGGGAAATCGGGACGATTACAAGTCAGGATGGTCGAGTTGTAGCAAGCCATAGGAGAGAAACTGATAAGAATGTAAGAAATATAAAGTGGCAACACTAACTAGTGATTGTAAAGTGGCCACACACAACCAAATAAAGAGCGTAAATTATTTTTTTTAATGGATTGTATTTGTTTTATTCGCGACAAGACTAACGGTAGCATTATCTAGCCAGCCAATTTACCGTAAAAAAACGTAAAATTAAGTGCTCACCAAAATGATTTCTCAAAAAGTCCATTGTTTCACGCGCTGTATGGCTCGTAGCGTCAACTTTTTGAAACCAGAGCTCACCGAGACCATGTGCTTGAATTTCAGTATTCACATAGTCCGTAAACATTACTCGATAACGGTTACAAATGACGGTAACATTCTGATTTGCCCCATTTTTGAAGAAACATGGACCCATGATTCCACCAGCCCATAAACCACACCATACCGTTGTTTTTAATGGATATAATGGTAGCTCTTGGTACTCTTGAGGTTGCTCATCAGCCTAAATACGGCAATTTTGTTTATTAACGTATCCATTGAGCCAGAAAAGGATGAAGGCCTGAACAAAATTTCACGATAAAACACCGGATTTTCATTGAATTTTGTACGCTTTTAGGCCGAGATCCTCACGTAAAATACGCCAACTTGTCGAATACGCCAGGCCAAGCTGATGAGAACGACGACGAATCGATTCGTCACGGTCTTCAAGTACACTCTCAGCTACAGCTGCTATAGTCTCTTCACTACGTACTGGATGTGGTCTAACCGATCGAGTATCATCAACTAATGTAAACTGGGACTCAAATTTGATAATGGTATTGGCAATAGTGGTTTCAATAGGTCGATTATGCGCACCGTAAATTCCTCGAACGCATGAAAAACATTTCTCACAGAACGCTGATTTTCGTTATACAGCTGAACAATTTGAAGACGCTTTTGTACTGTGAGTCTATCCACGATGACTTGCCAAACGATAGTAGTTGAGTTTCATATCAAGTTCCTAACAAAATATGAAAATGTAGATTCATTGTAGAAAAAGCATTTGCAAAAGTCTGCGTACAGTGGTTAATTTTTTTATTTTATGTTATAATGTTCAATACTTTGTGGGGTACCCTTTTGCATTAATAATGGCTTGTAATCGTCTCGGCATGGATTCAACAAGAATTGTTGTGAGATCTTAGCTAATTTTTTTCCATTCTGCTTGTAAAATTTCGCTGAGTACCTTTTTATTCGTTATTTCATGTTTTCGAGTTCTTTTTTCCAACTCAGTCCATAAATTTTCAATGGGGTTTATGTCAGGCGACTGCGGTGGAGTTTGAAGAAAGTGGGGTGTGCTGAAGGCAATCCATTGTCGAACTTGATGAGCAGTATGCTTAGGGTGATTATCATGTTGAAAGTGAAAACGACCAGCTAAGCCCAGTTTCTCAGCACTAATTTGCAGATTGTTTTTTAGAATATCGAGATACAAGTTCTTATCCATAATTTTATTTATGAAAACCAATTTTCCTGTACCGGCTGCTGATATACACCCCAGAGCCATGACCCCACCACCTCCGTGTTTGACCGTAGCATTAAAAATTTTTGGTAGCATTTATTCATCTTTTTTTCTCCATATCAGCTTTCGCCCGTCCGACCCAGAAATATTGAACTTACTCTCATCGGAGAATATTACTGTTTTTTACGTTAATTTTAGACACGGATGGTTTCTTTCTCGCTACACAACTCTTATACTGTAAAGTGCTCTAGATATAGTTGAAGGGTGTACCGAGGTATCAAATATGGTCTCCAGTCTTGTAGCTATTTGACCTAAGCTCTAGGTCAAACCAGGTTCTTTTGACACCTTTTGACATTTTTAGGTCTACCGCATCTTTCTTTGTTCACAAGTGTTCCTTGGCCCTTAAAAAATTTTCTACAACTTTCTGGATTGTTGAGCGATGCCGTTTTGTAATTTTAGATACGTCACCGTACGATTTTCTTTCTTCGTGCAATTCAACGAGTATTCCTCTCTCAGAGACATCCAATTCTTTCCCTTTAACCCTTTCCATGGTTCTGTTAAGATTTCGATTTGCGAGAATGTCTGTCTTGTACAACGTTAAACAATCGAATGAGAATACAAAGGAATTCTGCAGAACACAGCAGAGACGTTGGAAAAGGAGTGAAAATATTATTGTACGTAGACTTTTGCAAAACATTTTTATTTTATTTTTTGATTTGATAAAGTGAAAATTAAGATGTACACGATTTGAAGTGCTAAACATCAATATATATACAGGGTGAGTTCTTTAATTTGAGACATCCAAATTACTCGAAAAATACGCGATATAGCGAAAAATGTTTCAGACAAAAGTCACAAGGTGTTGAAGTGGACATAAGATGGTGACCACGAGTTCGACCTTGAGACCCATTTTTAAGGTCAAACGAAGGCCACTTTTGATTTTTCAAATGATAATTCCTGATTTTCAATGCTCAATCGTATTCCTCAATGGGGCACACGACTTTGTCTCAAAGGTCTTATTTATTCAGTGCTAGATACCACTGCACTGGCACGCCTAAATCATTAATCGGTTTCCAACGTTGTTAGGGTGTTAGAAGGTCGAGATTTGTTTTGAGGAAGTCATTATTGCCTCGAGTGAAGTTAAAACTCAAAGAAATTTCAGATAGAAACAAATTGTCCTAAAGTTATCTGAGAGTGTATGCTGTTCACTCTGCCCTTTTTTTCTACTTGAACGGAACTGTACTTCATTTAGAAGTTCGATATTTGTTTTGAGGAACTGATTATTATTAGTAACGTTTTCCAGATTAATAATGCAGGCTATTTCAATTCAAGAGAAAATTGAAATGATACTGATTTATGGAGAAAGTTGAAGAAACATTGATGGTTCTGTTGCTCTCTACACTCAGCGTTTCCCAGACCAGATACGATCGCGCGCTTCCTTTTATCTGGTCATCCAACAATTCACTAGTGAAGGAAGTGTGCAACCAAAAAAAAAGGAATCGGTCAGATAGGGTGGCTGTTGAGGACAATTAAATAGCAGTGCTAGCTGCCGTTGCACACGATCCTCACATTAGCACTCGCACAATAAGTCGTGAATCAGGAATTTCTCAAACGACTGTCTGTAAGATATTACATCGGCATAAATACCATCCTTATCATGTTTCAATGCATCAAGAACTCTCTAGTGAGGATTTTCGCAACCGGGTTTCCTTTTGTCAATGGGATTTTCAGCAAATTGAACGAGACCCCCTTTTCTTCGCCACGGTGTTATTCTCTGATGAGTCGACTTTCACCAATCACGGTACGGTCAATCGACATAATATGCATTACTAGGCTACCGAAAACCCTTTTTGGTTGCGACAAGTTGAACGCCAGCACCCTTGGAATGTTAATGTTTGGGCGGGAATTATTGGGGATAAATTAATAGGTCCAATGTGGTTTCAACATGATGGTTGTCCAGCCTATTATTCCTAAGTAGCCCGGGGCGTATTAAACAATGTTTACCATCAACGATGGATCGGATGAGGGGCAACGAGACATTGGCCTGCTAGATCACCTGATCTTACGTCACTTGATTTCTTCTTGTGGGGCTACTTAAAAAGTGAGGTTTACAGAAAAAAACCAACAACACGTGAGGATATGAAAAGACGAATAACTGAAGCTTGCCGGAAGATTACGCCAGAAATACTTCTCAGTTCTGTTGGTTCATTTAGAGCGCGGATAGACAAGTTAATTGAAGTGAATGGTAACAGTCTCGGAAACTAAACGTCGAAATGGGAAGAATTCAATAATTCAACAGTGGGAGGCAAGGGGACCCACTCTAATTAATCACCCCGAAGGAAACAAAATACTGCTACGTCCACGTCGTTGCTTCTGGGCTATGCTAAACGCAGTATGTAAAAACAAATGACAGGCCTACGAGCAAAACGACTGAGCAATGAAAATCAAGAATTATCATTTGAAAACGCAAAAGTGACCTTCGTTTGAGCTTGAAAATGGTCTCAGAACCTTGTGACTTTTGTTTGAAACATTTTTCGCGATATCGCGTATTTTTCGAGTAATTTGGATGTCTCAAGTTAAAAAAACTCACTCGGTATACAAATAATGATAGAAATGCAGTGTATAAGTTAGAACCAAAAACATTCAAAGTCGCATTTCATCAGCTGGGTGCAATACTCCCACTTCCGCCACATGCACTTAGAAGTTCCCACACTCAAATTCCGAGAACCAAATGCCAATGCATCTGAGTTCACACACTCCAGATCCAATTCCAAAGAAAACATAACACCGACAACCTGTCACACTATGGTTAAAGTATAAATAACTGTAAATTAGATTTTAAGTTCAGTTATACTTGATTTAAATAAAGTGGCCAGTTGTCCAAGAATAAAAAATTGTTTTTTTTTTAATTTTCACTACGCGTAAAAATATAATTTATTGTACAGTCCAGTAAATTTAACAAAGCAATCTTACTTACATACACACGCCCTGAACATATGTTATATGTTGTAACACCGTGTAAATAAAATATGGGTCATTCATAACTCAAAACACACACATACAATACACAAATCAGAACAACAAAATAAACTTGGAATATTAAGGGCACTCACTTGGATTATTGCTCCTGATTAATCCCGCAGCAAAATAAACCCGATTTAAAGCTTTTACGTACTCGATTAAAAACTCGCCATTGTAAAATCTCCGCGCACTCCAACTACTGTAGTTCCACTGAAACCGTTGAGTCATAGGAGTGGTAGGGATAACTGACTTTTTTTTTACATCACTTACCAGTTCTGTGCTAGCAAGGCAAATAAATATTGTAAAGCACCCTCGTCCTTTCCAAGGCTTGACGTCAATTAGGCATACTCAACTCCGAACTCTGAGAATAATCGTGAACTACATATGAGCACTCTAAGAGCTGGCAAACGACCAAAGTTACAAAAAGGACCAATTTGGAAATTTGACATTTTACATAAATTACTTTTACAATACATTTCAGGAAAGTTTTGTTTTTGGGGGCGTTGTTACCATCAAGGTAAGTGTGTTGATCGTAAATTATGTTAATGATTATTCTGAACCCACATCAACCTTATTGTTTTCTAATTTAAGGACGCTCATAATAACATTCATCTGGCCGAATCCAGTATATATAGTATAGGAAAAGTTGTCGTGAGTGGAAGTTGCCTATTATTAGAAACTCTTTCCTTTATGCCAAAATCCTTCTAAATTGTTTTTTTTTTTTTTTTTTTTTTCTTGATGATTTCTTTACTTAGTAACTTATTTAAGGTGGCGCTATATTCCTCGGCCTCAACCAACAAGCGTTTCCAGCCAGCTCGATCTCTAGCTAGCTGCCTCAAGTTTCGTAAGCTAAGCTGGCTGAGGTCCCCTTCCACTTGCGTGCACCACCTGAGACGCGGTCACCCTCCACTCCACTGTCCCACAAGAGGCGGATTCTAATTTTTTTCGGATCAGAGCATTGGTATTCATCCGCTCTACATGGCTCAGCACCTCAGTCGTTGGACCTTTACTCTTTTAGCTAAGTCTATGTCGCTAAACAGATCGTACAGTTCGTGGTTGTATAGGGTGATTCATCGTGAGATTAGACAAAAACAGCGAGACTCCTATCAAACTGTTTTGTCATTTTTGTTCACTATCGTTTGGCAAGTCATCATGGAAAGACTCACGCCACAACAGCTTCTCCAAATTGTTCAGCTGTATTCCGAAAATCAGCGTACTGTGAGAAATTGTTTTTATGCGATTCGAGGAACTTACGGTGCTCATAATCGACCTACTGCAACAACTATTGCCAATATCATTCGCAAATTTGAGTAACAGTTTACATAAGTGGATGATACTCGACCGGTAAGACTACATCCAGCACGTAGTGAAGAGCTATAGAGCAGCTATAGCTGAGAGTGTACTCGAAGACCGTGACGAATCAATCGTCAATCGTCGTCGCTCTCAGCAGCTTGGCTTGGCGTATTTGACAACTTGGCGTATTTCACGTGAGGATCTCGGCCTAAAAGTGTACAAAATTCAACTTTTGCAAGAATTGAAGCCAGGCGACTTGAACTTGCGTCATATATTCAGTGAATGGGCTCTGGAAAAACTCAATGAAACTCCGGTGTTTTATCGTGAAATTTTGTTCAGTGATGGAACCCATTTCTGTTTCAATGGATACGTTAATAAACAAAATTTCCGTATTTGGGCTGATGAGCAACCCAATGAGTAAAAGGGCAACCATTACATCCATTAAAAACAACGGCATGGTGTGGTTTATGAGCTGGTGGAATCATTGGTCCATATTTCTTCAACAGTGAGGTAAATCAGAATGTTACCGTCAATGGTAACCATTATCGTGCCATGTTAAGGAACTATGTGAACAAACACATGGTTTCGGTGAGCTCTGGTTTCAACAAGACGACGCTATGAGCCATACAGCGCGTGAAAAAATCGAGTTGTTGAGAAATTATTTTGGTGAGCACCTAATTTCACGTTTTGTTACGGACAATTTCACCTAGATCGTGCGATATCATATCGCTTATTCTTCAGAAATAAGCCAGCTACGATTGACGCCAAAATTACTCGTGTTATCCGCAAGATACCAGTCGCTATGCTCGAACGAGTCGCCCAAAATTGGACCTTCTGAATGGACCACCTCAGACGTAGTGGTTGACAGCATTTACTTGATATTTTCAAACAGAAAATGCCATGAATTGTTCTTTTAACCGATAATAACAATTTTAAGTTTACTTTCAAATTTATGTGTTTTATTTTACATTATAAATCAAACCCTACGATGAATCACCCTTTATTTCCTCCTCCACTCACTATGCAGACAGGACGGAAAATGATCTGAAGAATTTTTCTCTCAAAGTAGCAAAGAGTGCCTTCATCCGTTTAAATAAAGTCTATGCCTCTGCAAAATAGAGCAAGACTGGTATTATTAAGGTCTTACTCGTATGTATATAGGGATACTTTTGTTGCTTGAGAGACGGCTTTGCTATTCAGTTGCCATCTTAGCCCAAAGATGCAGCGATTGGCAAGTGTTATTCTTCATTTGATCTCAGCGATGGTGTCGTTGTCTGAATTGATAGCCGAGCTTAGGAAGACCTTAGTTATATCTGTCGAGGGTGACGTTCTGTCCGTTTAATATGGCTTAGCCCGCGGCCATCGAGCAGATTGATAATTCCTTAATTCCTGTTCACATTCCTATTCCAATACATATGTTTGTTTGGCAGCATATATAGGGTTTTCCAATAGGGACTTGACAACTTTGAATTTAATTTGTGACCGCACTCTTTCACTAATCATCAAACTGTCACTGTCAGTTTATTCAGTAAACTCAACATTTTCATCATAGTAAAGTACACTAACGAGCAACGTCTGCAAATTATAAAAATTTTCTACAAATATTCGGAGTCGGTGACTGCAACTTTAGGAGCGTTAACTCCAATTTTCGGTCGTAATTCTCGCCATAGTAGACAGGCAATAACAAGTTTAGTGCAAAAATTTGAGTCTACATATTCGTTGTGTGATGTTGCCGTATCAGTGAGACAACGGGTTGGTCGAAGTGTCGAAAATATTGCTGCCGTTCAGACGTGAGTAGCAAACGATCCAAATCAGTCAATTCCACGGCGTTCTCAAGAATTGGGCATCGCTCAGACCACATTATGGCGTATTTTGCGTAAGGATCTTGGCTTACACCCATACAAAATCAAGCTGATTCAAGAATTGAAGCCGATGGACCTTTTGAAGCCACGTACGTTCTCCGATTGGGTTCTGGAGAAGATGCGCCAAGATGGTGAATTTCATCGCAAAATCATCTTCAGTGACGTAGATCATTTTTGGCTCAATGAGTTCGTCAATAAGCAAAATATGCATTATTATTCGGGTGAAAACCCACATGTGCTTCATGAATCACCACTTCATTAACAAAAAATAACTGTTTGGTGCGGTGTTTTTGAGCCTTATTTTTTCGTCGACGATAACGATCATCACGTTACTGTAAATGGTCAGCGTTATCGCGCCATGATCACTGTTTATTTTTGGCCTGAATGGGAATATATGGACTTGGACGACATGTGGTTTCAGCAGAATTGTGCCACAAGCCACACAGCACACGCTACAATCGATTTATTGAAGAGTAAGTATGGTGAGCGTGTTATCTCAAGACATGGGCCAGTCGATTGGTCGCCTCGTTCGTGCGATTTTACGCCGCTTGATTAGTTTCTGTGGGGCTACGTTAAGTCATTGGTTTATGCCAACACGCCGACGACGTTGAAAGAGCTCAGAGCCAATATTGAACACGAAATAGCGGCCGTTTCGGCCGAAATGTGTAGCCGAGTCGTTGAAAATTGGGTCCAACGACTCGACCGCTGCAAACGTGCCCCCGGTGGCGATATGAACGAAGTCGAGTTCCATTCATAAATGTTTCGATTGTACTTCAAGCTAATAACAAAGGTTTTGAAATATCTCAAATGGTTTGCCTTTTATTTAAAAAAAAAAGTTGCCAAGTCGTTATTAGAAAACTCTATACTTGGTCTTGCCCTCGTTGACCGTTAAATTCATCCTCGACTCTTCCGTCTCATTATTCGCAAAAGTGCCATTGACATCATGCTACTCTCTTCCGCTTATAATGGTGTATGCGACTAATAGGACAAGACTTTTGAGAGATTGTGCCTCTTGTGTTGGCGCATGAGTTTTGCACTGTTCTTTCAAATATGAAGTTTAATACTCGTAAATGTACGACAGCGCATCACATGCGACAAGCACAGCACATGCCAAAACTATACGTTGCTCTGTATAGTTCGTCTCTATATATGCTTTCGTACACGGACCTAAAATCGATTAACAGGTAGCGTGTATCGATTAAGAGCTCATGCGTTTTTTCCAAAATCTGCCGTAGTGTAAATATTTGGTTGATGGAGAACTCTCCTGGCCTGAAACCACACTAATATGGACCAACCAAGTTAATGAACGGCTTCAGGCATTCGTACAATACGGCAGTCAGGATCTTGTAACCGATGTTAAGAAGACTGATCTCATTTCATTTTTCATTTCATTTGTTGCTATACAGAATCTTTTACGTTGGACTTAAGTTAAGTTAAAGTCTATATAAGTAAAAGCTAATTTGTTTAAGTTCAAACAATTCAGATATTGGCTTCATTAATTATAGATTAAGAATTCGATGATAGATAATAATTTTAGTTAAAAAATAAATAAATAAATAAATAAATAAAAACGCATTTAGGTGCCTAAGGTCAGATATCTATGTAAGACTTTATCAAATGACTTGGTTTCGCGAAGTTTTCTTATGCCCAGGGGAAAAGTGTTCCATTCTCTGACAACATAACCCTCAAGCAGAGGGTCGCGGGTTCGAATCCCGTGCAAGGCAATTCTTTGAAAAAGCCTTTTCATAGAATTTGTATGTAGTTGTATGAAAATCCCGTCGGCGTTACCTCTGACATGAAAGCATAAAACTGATGTTGGAGTGGTTCCTGGCTGGGTTAAATGTAACGAACTAGCACGTACTAAGACCCACTGGTTGAGGATGCATTGGCTCCAGTTTGACAACTACCTCTGGGAAAAATATCGAACCTAATACACCTGAGTTTCAAACTACTACACCACCCGCCCGCGCCCTGGAGAAAAGCCAGTAAAAGAGTATTCATATACCCTTGGTGCGCGCGCAGAACTATAAAAAACTAAGATTTCTTCGCATTTCTGAGTTGTGGAAGCAAAAGATTGGGCATCCATAGGTAGCTATGAGCAAAATTAAGCTTTTTGCTAAGCTAAGACTTACGTGCTAAGGAACAAAGTGCTTTGGTATATACACCCGTATATTTTGCCAATAACTATTTGAATGTGTTGGTCCCATGTGGGGGTAGAATTGAGCCAAATACCTAGGTTTTTGGCTTTATAAACATATTCTAGAACAGTGTTACCTAAATATAAAGCTGGGAAATGGCTACTGTCAAGCTTGTTTTTGGAGACTATCAAACACTTTGACTTCGTCAGGTTTAGACTATTTCTTGCGGACCATTGCGAGATTTCCTTCAGATCGCTATTAAGTCTATCGATTCCATCTTCTAAAATTCCTAGCTTGCAGATCAACTAAATCTGCACATCATCAGCATACAAATGTATAGATGAGTGTCGGACTACTTGTGGGAGATAATTAATAAACATTACAAATAGTAAAGGAGAATTGCTGTACTCCTGATTTTAGCTATACATACCGAAAGGTTTTATTCCCAAAAGATACGGCTTGACTTCTTCAACTTAGTTTCGAAAGGATCAGGCTACTCGCAGAGTTGCTGATGTGAAAATTCAGTTTCAATTTAAAAAAAAAAAAATTTCCATGATTGACAGTATCAAATGCTTTTGAGAAATCTAGGAGTCCAAGAATGGATACCAGGTCGTGATCCATAAAATTTCTCAGATCATTTGTAATTTTCAGAATGGCAGGGACACAACTATGGTTTTTCCTGAAACCTGACTGTTGGTCATTCATAAGGTTACTGTTTTTGACAAAAACACTAATTTATTTGTGAAGCAATTTTTCGAAGACGAAAGACGAAGGAAGGGAAGAATAGAAATAGGTCTAAACTCCGGTGGTGGCGAACAGGTATCCGTATAGCCTTAGCAACCTTCCAGGCAGGGAAAGAACATGTCATAATGATTGTGTTAAAAATGTGTGTGTAAGGTTTAAAAGAATGTGGGGCAAGATTATTTTGATAAAGTGTGGATGTATTTCACCAGAGCTCATGGCTTTAGACTTTATCTGTAGGATGGCACACATAACGTCGTTCTCATCTACTCTATTGAACTGGAAGAAATCAGTTCTTTCACGGATAGGAATAGGATCACCCGTACTGAGTTCGCTAACGTCAGGCAAGGTACTTTGCACTTTAGCGAATTCCGAATTTAAAGAATCGGGGTTTATGTTCTCAGGGATTATCGGCGATTTGTCGGCGAACTCCAAGTTCTCGGATATTTTTCCATAGAGTTTTCGCTGGTAGAGTTTTATTTAAACGCTTTGAGTAAACCCGCTTCTTGGCTTGCATAATTTTCATAGTAACACAGTTTCTCAAAGCCTGGAAGACTACATGAAACTTAGGGAGTTTAAAACGTTTCCACCGTTTGTAGGCTAGGTTACGTTGTTTTATAGCTTCTTTTTGCTTGCGTATTTTTTGATTTTATAGAAACGTGTAAGAAAAAGAGATGAAGTCATGAAGTAAACATCTTGCCAATTAATCTGAAGAACATCCTCTTCCAACTGAGTTACGTTTATTCCTCTAAAGTCCCTATACTTGTACACAGAGAGTTGTGTTTGCTTCAGAGGATGTTTAAAGGTTGCAAAGATCAGGTCGTGTTTTGAGAAAGCAGGCGCTGACAACTAAGTATAAAGAAGAGTTTTTTCAGGGTTACTTGTAAGAAAAAGATAAAAAGGGTTGATGAGGTGCTTGTGAAATGTATTGGATCAGTAGTATTGATAGACCCTAGACTAAAAGTACTTATTTCGTTTGACAGTGAGGTATTATCTTGTAGATCACACTTAAGATCTCCGCACAAGATGACATCGGTGTAGAGGGGTGACAAGTTTTCTAAGGCTTTGTAAAGTTCAGATAGATCCACACTTTTATTGTAGCGGTAAGCAACACCGAACAAGAGCTTACTTAGCCCATTGTATAAGACTCGGAATCAGATTCAGGAACAAACTCTACTTTTATGCTGTCGCGGATGTACATTGTCACTCTCCCGCCGACACAATGTTAGGGATACCGGACTGCAACCAGGTTTCAGAAACACACACTATGTCAACACACACGGAGATAGTGTCGTGCAGGTTATACCTTTCGAGAGTACTACTATAGATACCCTATCTAGCTAGCTTTGCATTAAGATCGCCAAGGACAATTTTGATGTCAAAGCTAGGGCTCTGCTCGTAGGTCCTGTTGAAGAGCTCTTAGCAGCCATTTTTGGTGTTATCGTCTTTCTCCTCTTCGGGACGTGCGCGCATACATACAAGGCTAATGTTTGCAAATTTGGCGCTGGTTCACATGCCAGAAACTCAAAACCTCTTGCCTAAATGTACCTTTAACAATTAATCCGCATACAAATAGGCGCTGCCATCAATAACAATAGCCGTAGTATACCAAGTTATATGATCAAAAAGTTTCCCGTGGCGTCACCGTATGGCACTCCCATCGTTCTGTTTATTTTGTTAAGTTGGCAAATCTGTTTTTGACATTCCCTCTAAATCTTAGCGTCATAGCTTGACATTTGTCAAAGTTACGTGGCAAAGAGTACATCTATCTCTGAGTGTTTTGGCAGTTTTTTACAATTTTAGAAATGGACTTAAATTTGCAACAACGAACTTGTATTAAATTTTGCTTAAAAAACAGATTTGATGGTGCGCGAACGTTGGAAATGTTGGAAAAGTGTTTCGGCAACGATTCTCTAAAGCAAACGGTCGTTTACCAGTGGCACGAGCGGTTCAAAAGTGATCGTGAGTCAGTCGAAGATGATGAAGGCAGTGGCAGACCATCGACATCGAAAACCGATGAAAACATTGATGAAATAAAAGAAATGTTTGTCAATAACCGCAAATTAAATATCAGAGAGACAGCGGGGGACTTAAACATTGCCTATGGATCCGTTCAAGACATTTTGGTTAATGATTTGGGTTTCCGTCGTGTAGCAGCAAAGTTGGTGCCAAAAGACCTCAATTTCATGCAAAAAAGAGACCGTGTTGACGTCGCAAAAGAGATGATTTGCGAGGTTGAATCCGATCCCACATTCATCAAAAGGAGCATTATTGGAGACGAAACGTGGGTTTATGAGAATGACACGTAATCCAGACATCGGGCAAGTGAATGGCGATCACCAAATGAGCCCAGGCCAAAAAAACCACGTCGTTTTCAGTTAAAAAAGAAGGCAATGCTCACGCTTTCCATGGATTACAACAGTGTAATGCATCATGAATTTTTGTCAGAAGGTCAGACAGTAAACAAAGAGTATTATTTGGGCGTTATGAGACGTTTGCGTGAAGCAATTCGCCGAAAGAGACCAGAATTGTTGTCAGAAAAATAGCGGATTTTGCACCATGATAACGCATCGTCGTATAGTGCCATCATTATTCGTAATTTTTTGACGAAAAATGCAGCAAATACCATCCAACAGCCACCGAATTCACCTGGTTTGGCTCCCTGTGACTTCTTTTTGCTCAATCGAGTTAAAAAACCACTACGGGGAACGAGTTTCAGCAGCCGAGAGGAAGTAATGGAAATATCGCAGGAAGCACTGTTGGACATACCGAAAACCGAATATAAAAAATGTTTCGAGGATTGGAGCAAGAGCTGGCGCTGTTGCAGTCGATGGGGATTACTTTAAAGGGGACAATAAAGATGAACAGATGAACAATCCTGTATTTTTAATTTTCTGAATAAATTCCGGTGATTAATCAAATGTCGCAGTTTTTCGTCCTTTGTCCTGGTTGCCTTTGTTTTGTTTCGGCTTGTCGTTGTTTCGTAACTATTGGGTCTGTAACTTAATTCGTGCGGTTTGCTAAGAGATGGCGTAACTTGTATTATTCCGTTGTTATTATTCCATTGGAATATGCGTCATTGTACGTCATTTCAGTATATGTCTTTCATTTGAAGCGTAAACAACAATAATTTTTTTTTCACTCAAATATGTCGAACTTTGTGCCTGAAAAAGTGTTTTTGCGTTGAGTTCTTCTTCATTACTTTAATATGAAGAAAACTGCTGCCGAAAGTCATCGTATTTTGGTAGAAGTTTATGGTGAACATGCGCTAGCTGAGCGAATGTGCCAAAAGTGGTTTGCATGATTTTGGCTTGGAAGACTATGAAAGTCCTGGGCAGCCAAAAAAATTTTAAGAAGAAGAACTGGAAGAATTACTCTATGAAGATTGTTGACAAACACAAGAAGAGCTCGCAGAATCCTTGGGTGTCACTCAAGCAGCCATTTCAAAACGTTTAAGAGCAGCTGGATATATTTAAAAGCAAGGAAATTGGGTTCCACGTGAACTCAAGCCGAGAGACGTCGAAAGGTGGTTTTGCTTGTCCGAAATGCTGCTGGAACGCCACAAAATTAAGTAATTTTTGCATCGGATTGTTACTGGTGATGAAAAATGTATCCATTACGATAACCCCAAGTGCAAAAAATCATATGTGAAACCCGGCCAACCAGCTAAATCAACGGCAAAGCCGAATATCCATGACGCGAAGGTAATGCTCTGTATTTGGTTTGATCAGATGGGTGTGCTGTATTATGAGCTGCTAAAACCGGGTGAAACCATCAATAAATAACGCTACCGAACACAGTTAATCCGTTTGAAGAGAGCATTAGCCAAAAAATGCCCGGAATATGCGACCAAACACGAGGAAATAATTTTCCGTCATTACAACGCTCGGCCCCAAGTTGCTATTTCGGTTAAGAACTATTTAGAAAACAGTGGATGGGAAGTCTTGCCCCACCTGCTTTATAGCCCAGACCTTGCCCCTTCTGATTACCATTTGTTCCGGTCGATGCAAAACGCCCTCACTGAAATACGGTTCACATCAGAGCAGAATATCAAAAATTGGCTTGATTCATTCTTGGCTGCCAAGCCGGCGCAGTTCCTTTGGGATGGGATCCACAAATTGCCAGAAAGATGGGAAAAGGTCATAGCTTCAGACGGGCAATATTTTGAATAATACTATTGTACATGTTTTTCTTAAATAAACGTTCAAATTTTGAAAAAAAAAAAACGCACGAATTAAAATATATACCCAATACATATTTTATTCATGGCCAATCAGTTACCCCGGCGACACAAGCTCTAATCTGGAGGGCCAGTTTATTTATAGGTAAGTGCTCATCCACCCTTCGTCTCTTTTCCAAAATCCTGACTTGTTTCGGAGCTCAGTTCCAAATATGTTGGAGTAGTTCGAATAGGGTCTTATTTGCTTTATTTCGTCGTTCATAGTGCTGCAAGTTTTGTCTGCTGGACAGCATTCGCGCTTATAGGTTTGGTAAGTGGAGTCTAGATGGACATCGATCAGTACCCGATAGTTACCAGTTGGAGGTAAAATGAGCATAATTGACATGAAGAAACAGTTACAATACTAGGTATCGCCAGGTTGACATCTCTTAGCGCCTACCCTATTTCTACAGCACCCGTCCATCACATATATTGATTGTTATTATTATAAGCTAAAGTCAGTAAGGGAAACTTATGTTAACTGTGAGCCAATAGTCTTTTTAACTTCAGTGTGAGTTGAACAAAATAAAGCTTTTTTTTAAACGAAAGAAGGTGATGGACTGGGGGATGTAAAGAAAAGCTATTGTGTAGCAGAGGTAAAGAGGTCTAAAAATCTGCTGAAACGGATGATGACTTGATGGACTTGATGGGTCGGTTATCTGCAAAAATTACCCTCACCAAACGTTCTGAATCCAGGCTACTTTGGGAGGAGGCTGAAATTTGTTCTGATCGCAATAAAACGAAAGAAAAAAGAGTACGTCTACATTTGCCGAAATATCGAAACATTCGACAACATTAGTAGACTTGTCAAAGGCCTCAAAAGAAGAAGTCCAGTCCGGATACATTCAGTACATACAATGCGCCGAGAGTTGAAACTCTCATCCTCATGCTCCAAACTCATTTCTCAGATAACCGGATACTAAAAATTTAATGCTTTTGAAAGCGCTCTGAAAACTGAGGTTGTTCTCTTCAAAGGAAGGGATCAAGTGACTAATTAGCATCGAAACATATGCTTAGTCCAGCTTTTCCCTAATAACGACCTTCAATGGCTGGCTAAACAACGAACTTGTGCAATTATTGTATCTGTTCGTTGCACAGCTTATGACTGGAGCAAGTATCATACACCTTGCAATTGCGTAAGATTGGTTTGTAGCTGAATTGAAAAAAAAAAACCGAAATGAACTGAAGGTAATGGCAAGATATAAAGCCAAGGAATTAAAGTATCAATAGCTTTTCCAACATTTGACCAAAGGTACACATATGTATTTTAAATTTTTGACAAAGTGATATACACAAATGGAAAACTTTTGCAATTCTATCCTAAACATCGCAGTGCCAAATGTTGCCTTCCCCGGTAATATTTTCTCTTCAAAAAAAAAGAGGAGAAAAAAGTCATTAGTCCAACTAGGAAAATAAAATCAAAAACAATTTGTCACCCAGTTGATTAAAACATACACAGTCCAACTGTTGGTTGCCATCCTGTTGCTCCTGTTTCCTCACAAAGACACCACAGAGAATACCAAATTAGCATAACGTATTTGAAATTCAAATTCGTATCTTTACCGTTGTGCTTATTACTTTTACCAGCCAAACAGCCAGGAGCAAATATTCAACATTCCGACATTCAGAAAATCAGCAGCAAACTGTTTTTTAATGGGGCAAGTGTTCCTTCTCATTTCAGCGACGCACCTTGGACCATTAAAATTCACTTTAGATTACAATTGGAGTGGAATCACTATAACTGTCAAAGCAGTACCACCACCATTAAACCTAAACCTGTGGAATTCTCCAAAATGATTTTCAAAAATTATGTCCTTCAATTTGTAAATTTAGAATTCGATCAACCCAACACTCAGGTTAAAGCTAAACGAAAAGCACAACTCCAAGTCAACAGAAGAAAATAATTTCTATCCATTTTCACATGCAAATCAACAAGTACCTCATGACTCTACCTCTTGATTTTGTGACACCCTGTAAGACAGAGATTTGCTTTTCGGAAAGGATTCCAGTCACGTCCATTTTTTTCATGCGCACATATACGAATACTTGAACACTCACGTTCATGTTTCCAAGCAGTGTTCGGTAAGAAATCTTGTCATCTTTAGGAATCAAGGACATTTCGAATCAAGCTACTTACTACACTTGTAAAATATCCTTTAGCAGGATCTTCAACTTAAACTTTTGCTCCGTCATCTTGTCGTTGTTCTCGTTGCCATCGAGAGGCAAATGCTCTTCTCAGCCGTTGTCGTTTCTGTAGTCGGCCGACCCCTTGAACCGATTTTCTGGAATTCGCACGATTTGCATTAATCCTAGGATAAAAAAGTTTAATAGAACAAGAAATGATAAAAGATATAAATTTGAAAAGGTCCTTCAGAGTTGAAATGAAAACCTTTAAACGTGCTAAAATATTCAGATAGTAAGTTTAAGTTATGTGAAATACAGGAAAGGTGGAATGATGGGATGGTAGAGTTTTGTTACGCTGTACATCTTTGTTCGTGTCAGCTTTATCAATGTTTTCCTTAAATAGAAAGACATCAGTGGAAGTTTTGGGTGGAAGTTTTGGGTTGTCCTAATGATTTGTAATTTATTGATTTCTCTAAGTTGGCCATTAATTAACTGCTGCTGTATTTGTGAACCGATTATAATGGATTTCTTAATTATGACAGCGGCAAAGCAACTCAAAAAAGATCAACGCTCAGAGTATAGATGGACGGTTGAAACGAGCAAAAAGTGCCTTTCTTAGATCCTTTTTCTATTATTTGAAATCGATTTGTAAAGAGAAGGTCATGAAAAACTTTTGTTAATCTGTTGAATGGGTTGTCACGTCTATCAGCCTGTACTTCAGCGAATCTACTAAGATAGCCGACAGGTTCTATATTTTTGCTTACTCCACAAGAAAGCAGGAAAGGAAAACATTTGTGTCTACCAATAGCTCCCGACCCGTGAAATGTCTCTGCCTGAGATACTGCAGTCTTACATTCTCTACGATTCTGGGCACGCATCTGCATTGCCTTGGTCTTTAATCTCAAACCTGGAGGCTGGGAATCGAAGATCCTCTTAGCTGGAACATTATTGTCCATTCCCTAGATGTGGCCGAGCTAGAAGTCGACGAATTTTGACTTTTTGGACTACATCTACATTTTGATACAACTCATAGAGTTCGCGGTTGTATTGGGTATGTAATTTAATTCGTGCGGTTTTTTTTCAAAATTTGAACGTTTATTTAAGAAAAACATGTACAATAGTATTATTCAAAATATTGCCCGTCTGAAGCTATGACCTTTTCCCATCTTTCTGGCAAATTGTGGATCCCATCCCAAAGGAACTGCGCCGGCTTGGCAGCCAAGAATGATTTTTGATATTCTGCTCTGATGTGAACCGTATTTCAGTGAGGGCGTTTTGCATCGACCGGAACAAATGGTAATCAGAAGGGGCAAGGTCTGGGCTATAAAGCAGGTGGGGCAAGACTTCCCATCTACTGTTTTCCAAATAGTTCTTAACCGAAATAGCAACTTGGGGCCGAGCGTTGTAATGACGGAAAATTATTTCCTCGTGTTTGGTTGCATATTCCGGGCATTTTCCGGCTAATGCTCTCTTCAAACGGATTAACTGTGTTCGGTAGCGTTATTTATTGATGGTTTCACCCAGTTTTAGCAGCTCATAATACAGCACACCCATCTGATCAAACCAAATACAGAGCATTACCTTCGCGTCATGGATATTCGGCTTTGCCGTTGATTTAGCTGGTTGGCCGGGTTTCACATATGATGTCATGTGGAACCCAATTTTCTTGCTTTTGAATATATCCAGCTGCTTTTAAACGTTTTGAAATGGCTGCTTGAGTGACACCCAAAGATTCTGCGAGCTGTTCTTGTCTTTGGCAACAATCTTCATAGAGTAATGCTTCCAGTTCTTCATCTTCAAACTTTTTTGGCTGCCCAGGACGTTCATCGTTCTTCAAACCAAAATCACCACTTTTAAATCGTGCAAACCACTTTTGGCACGTTCGCTCAGCTAGAGCGATGACTTTCGGCAGCAGTTTTCTTCATGAAGAAGAGCTCCCCGCAAAAACACTTTTTCAGGCAAAAAGTTCGACATATTTGAGTGGAAAAAAATTATTGTTGTTTACACTTCAATTGAATGACATATACTGAAATGATGTACAATGACAGTAGCTTTTTAACGCATGTTCCAATGAAATAATAAGAATAGAATAATACAAGTTACGCCATCTTTTAAGTAATAGACCCAATATCTTCTTATCCGTTGACCGTCCTCGCGCACAGGACCAAAAATCAGTTCAAGCATTTTTCTTTTGAATGAGCCCAATGCCCAATGAGCAGAACTGGCAGGATAAGGGTTTTGTGAAGCATATGTACTAATCGTCCTTCGAGTTAGGAATTTTGAACCCAGTCGTTTATCCAGACCGAAGTAGCAACGGTTTCCTAGGGTAATTCTTCGTCGGGTCTCAGCTAGGTTGTCATTCGTGGAGTTGACGTTTAATCCGAAGTAGGTCAACTCCTTTACTACCTCGAAATTGCTGCTATCAATAGTGACGTTTTGTCCTAGGCGGTGTAAAAATACTGGTTGCAGGCAAACAAATTTATCCTGTTCTTCAATCACCATGAGAGCCTCTATCACAGCATGCTGGGAGCCAACAATGATGTTAATATTGTCTGCATACTCCAGTAGCTAAAAGGACCTGTTGACGATAACGCCTTCCGTGTTAACATCTGCCCTGCGCACTATCTGCTCCAGAACGAGATTGAAAAAGTCACATGATAGCGCATGCACGCTTGAAACAGTTCGGAGGAGCTACCTCTAAATTGCACAACGCAGCGCGTGTTGTCCAGTGTCATATGACACATCTGGATCAATTTTGCCGGGATCCCGAATTCGGCCATCGCCGTATAGAGCTCCTAATGATGAGTACTGTCATATGCGGCTTTAAAGTCGATGAATAAGTAGTAAGTCTGGAACTGAATTTCGTTTTTCTTTTCTAGAATTTGTCTCCGTGTGCAAATTTTGTTTACAGTCGATTAGTGCATTGCAGAACAGTTTAAGACCCTTTTTGTAGATGGGACATATTAAGTTGATATTCCAGTCATCGGGCATGCTTCCTTTCACCCATACTTGGCTGGTCATTTGGTGATGGCACTGATAGGCCATTAGAGCCTGCAGCCTTGGTGTTCCGATTTCTCTTCTTGTCCTAGTTCTTGTGTTTTACGCAACCAGTGCTAGACCTGATGTGCGAAGCCATGCCTTTATATTTATTGTCCATGACATCATTGCAGATTTGTATCATAAACTTTATGATTTTGGCAACGACTACTTATGTGATGTTAACTACTTATCCACTGATGTTTTCTCCTCTTAGTCAACACAGCAACAGAGGATCTCTTTCAAAACATGTTTTATCTACAGAAAATTTTATTTTTTATGGATTCATTCATTTGAGATTAACCAGTACCATATGCCCTTGAGCTTGGATCCTTTATCTTATAGATCCCACTTTTCACAGACCACATTATCAAGACTGCAAGTGTTTGGTCGAAGAGGCTCATAGGAGTCATCCTTTTATTGGATTTACCATACTGTAAACTGTAAGAACTTGTAATCGGACACCAAATATCTTTCACTATGCGAAAATCAAAGCAAAGCATTATAAAACTTTTCAAGGAACCAATAATTCGTTGCGCTAAAAAGTTTCGTTAACTGAAACTTTTTCTCTCTAGTAACAACCTTCAAGTTAGAGTGGAACTTCCTTATTAAATTTTCATCCCATTTAGCAAAATGAAAAATGACCCTAATTTGAAAAGACTAATTAAGTTACAATGCAGTATTAATTAAAATTACTCCCCATACATCTAGTCGAAAACGTTTGTAAAATCTAATAGATGGAAGCAGACTCTGAAACCAAGATTAACAAACTATTAAGCAACAATTTAAGGAATTGCGTTACGTTGTACAAACACAAAATCAGATTGGCTTGACTATAATGTATAAAGCGAAGACCTGTACATCGGACGTAAAAGTTTTAGCGGTTATGTCGGCCTGTTTATATTTCTGTTCTCTCTTTATCCCTTTTTCGCCAGAAACTTTGTTAGAACTTCCTGCTATTGGTTTTTTTTTTTCTTTTTATCTTTTTTTCAGAATAGTTCAAAAAGTACAGAACAACTGGCGGAAACGGAAGAGAACGTGCGGAACTCACAGTGAAATAAACTTTTTAGCTGCAATTATTTGGGAATTTGGTTTTTTCCCTTTGATTTCTACTTTAATGGTTCGTGGAAAATTTCGACAATTTTCTCTTGTTATTGTAGAATTCTTTGATGCAAAATAATCTGTCGTCGAAATAAAACATTTCGAAGGAAGAATTTTTTGTTGTTTTTTCCATCGTATGTTACTTAACTATATGATGCAGCTCTTACGTATAAAAAACTTGTCTGGATCTCTTTCTTGAGAAAGATTTTTCGAATCCTTAAACCGAGATTCTTGTGAAGCTTCGATGAATAAGGGGTATAAGTTAAGTCGACATAAGTGTAACAAGATTGGGAGCAACTTCACATGTAGAGAACTTTTACGAAAGACGTTTACTGAACTTTTAAAAATGAACAGCCAATCTGGGGAAGACTAACCGTCAATACACGCATGGAGCAATTCAAAAAAATAGTTTTCTTCGAAATCAAAAAGGATACAAAACGCAAACAGAAGTAGTGATGATATGGGACCGTACAAAAAAAAAAAAAGGAAGAACTGTAACATTTACTGTGGTGACTATAAGAGGAAGCAGAAACATCTCAGATTTACTATTAGACTAAGCCTTCCAGGGTAAGGCAAGTGAGTAGGCTTGACATGAGCTCCTATCCCCATTAATGAAAAGAACAACTACATATGCATAAGTGTGTTTCTATAAGCTCCATAAACAAAAATACAAAACTGACTATATCGGGTGAGCTTTTTAACTTGAGACATCCAAATTACTCGAAAAATACGCGATATCGCGAAAAATGTTTCAAACAAATGTCACAAGGTTCTGAAGGGGACATAAGATGGTGACCACGAGTTTGACCTTGAGCCCCATTTTCAAGATCAAACGAAGGTCAGTTTTGATTTTTCAAATGATAATTCCTGATTTTCATTGCTTTGTTTTTACATACTGCGTTTAGCATAGCCCAGAAGCAACGACGTGGACGTAGCAGTATTTTGTTTCCTTCGGGGTGATTAATTAGAGTGGGTCCCCTTGCCATCCACTGTTGAATTATTGAATTCTTCCCATTTCGATGTTTATTTCCCGAGACTATTTCAACAAATGCTCGAAAATGTGACCATTCACTTCAATACACTTGTCTATCCACGCTCTAAATGAACCAACAGAACTGAGAAGTATTTCTGGCGTAATCTTCCGATAAGCTTCAGTTATTCGTCTTTTTATGTCCTCGCGTGTTGTTGGCTTTTTTCTGTAAGCCTCACTTTTTAAGTAGCCACACAAGAAGAAATCAAGTGACGTGAGATCAGGTGATCTAGCAAGCCATTGCCTAGGACCCCCTCGTCCGATCCATCATGGAAAACCATCATGTTGAAACCAAATTGTTTGTCGCAACTCGAATGGCAGTTCTTCTAGTAATACTGGAAGATGGTCCCGCAAGAAGTTTGCATACTTTTCGCCATTCAAGTTGCCTTCAATAAAATATGGACCCATTAATTTATCCCCAATAATTCCCGCCCAAACATTAACATTCCAAGGGTGCTGGCGTTCAACTTGTCGCAACCAAAAAGGGTTTTCGGTAGCCCAGTAAAGCATATTATGTCCATTGACCGTACCGTGATTGGTGAAAGTTGACTCATCAGGGGGTCTCGTTCAATTTGCTGAAGTGCCCATTGACAAAAGGGCAACCCGGTTGCGAAAATCCTCACTAGAAAGTTCTTGATGCATTGAAACATGATAAGGATGGTATTTATGCCGATGTAATATCTTACAGACAGTCGTTTGAGAAATTCCTGATTCACGATTTATTTGGCGAGTGCTAATGTGAGGATCGTGTGCAACGGCAGCTAACACTGCTATTTCATTGTCCTCAACAGCCACCCTATCTGACCGATTCCTTTTTTTTTGGTTGCACACTTCCTTCACTAGTGAATTGTTGGATGACCAGATAAAAAGAAGCGCGCGATCGTATCTGGTCTGGGAAACGCTGGGTGTAGAGAGCAACAGAACCATCGATGTTCCTTCAACTTTCTCCATAAATCAATATGATTTCAATTTTCTCTTGAATTGAAATAGCCTGCATTATTAATCTGGAAAACGTTAATAATAATAATCAGTTCCTCAAAACAAATATCGAACTTCTAAATGAAGTACAGTTCCGTTCAAGTAGTAAAAAAGGGCAGAGTGAACAGCATACACTCTCAGATAACTTTAGGACAATTTGTCTCTATCTGAAATTTCTTTGAGTTTTAACTTCACTCGAGGCAATAATGACTTTCTCAAAACAAATCTCGACCTTCTAACACCCTAACAACGTTGGAAACCGATTAATGATTTAGGCGTGACAGTGCAGTGGTATCTAGCACTGAATGAATAAGACCTTTGAGACAAAGTCATGTTCTCCATTGAGGAATACGACTGAGCAATGAAAATCAGAAATTATCATTTGAAAAATCAAAAGTGACCTTCGTTTGACCTTGAAAATGGGTCTCAAGGTCGATCTCGTGGTCACCATCTTATGTCCCCTTCAGAACCTTGTGACTTTTGTCTGAAACATTTTTCGCGATATTTCGTACTTTTCGAGTAATTTTGATGTCTTAAGTTTTATGGCGCCCTCTGACGGGATAAGAACGCATTTTTGAAAAAAAGTGTTTCATATAAAAAAATTGTAATTTTTCACACAGATTACGAATCTGGCAAAAAATAGGGGTTCCAAGGTCAAACTCGTGGTCACCATCTTATGTCCCCTTCACCTTGTGACTTTTATGTGAAACATTTTTCGCGATATCGCGTATTTTTCGAGTAATTTGGATGTCTTGGATGAAGTTTGGCAAGGTTGGGGGTGGTAAGTACCTTAGATGGGGTACCACATCGGACCTCGGTACCAATCCTACATTTCATTTCATTCAAATCTTACATTCTTGACAAAAAAATACTGGCTTCATGCGGGTCCAGGTGGTTTGTTTATATTTTTATTAAATTTATTATTAATTGCTAAAAACTAAGAAAATTATTTTTGTTTAAAAAAAAAAATTAGTATATGGACCTTTTTATAGGCTTTTCCAATAGGGACTTGACTACTTTGAATTTAATTTGTGAACGCACTTTCACTAATCATCAAACTGTCACTGTCAATTTATTTAGTAAACTCAACATTTTCATCATGGTAAAGTACACTAACGAGCAACGTCTGCAAATTTTCTGTAGATATTCGGAGTCGATGACTGCAACTTTAAGAGCGTTAACTTCAATTTTCGGTCGTAATTCTCGCCCTAGTAGACAGGCAATAACAAGTTTAGTGCAAAAATTTGAGTCTACATATTCGTTGTGTGATGTTTCCGTGTCAGTGAGACAACGGGTTGGTCGAAGTGTCGAAAATATCGCTGCCTTTCAGACTTCCGTAGCAAACGATCCAAATCAGTCAATTCCACGGCGTTCTCAAGAATTGGGCATCACTCAGACTACATTATGGCGTATTTTGAGTAAGGATCTTGGTTTACACCCATACAAGATCAAGTTGACTGAAGAATTGAAGCCGATGGACCATTTGAAGCGACGTACGTTCTCCGATTGGGTTCTGGAGAAGATGCGCCAGTGACGAAGCTCATTTTGGGCTCAATGTGTTCGTCAATAAGCAAAATATGCGTTATTGGTCGGGTGAAACCCACATGGCCACTAACAAAATAAGTCTGGCCAACTTTGTTTCCTAATCGTATTACTGAAAGATTTTGACGATGAAGCTTCTTCTACTTCAACAAGCCACCAAAATTGTTAGTGCTGCCGAGCAACCCGCATTGCCATATACGACGTCTCTATCGTAGTTGAGTCACCTGGCAACGCTTATCTGTCCTGTATCAGATCTTTCATATCGAGGTAGAGGAACGCTTCTAGAGGAACAAAGCCATCAAAAGCGTGCTATCTCATGATACATATAATTGGGATTGTAGGCCCCGGTCATTACCCTTGCAATGTGCTTTCGAGTCAACTTAATGACGAAATTGCCAACTCTTATTAGATTCGCCATATTGACCAGATCTCATGAGGATAGAATTTAATGTACTCAGAGTCTGGTGTTCTGTATAAGCGAAGACAAGCAATAAGGCAAGCCCACTCAAACATTCGAATCTTTTCCAATTAACTTGCTCTCACGTTGAACCACACGGGACATCCAAATACAAGCATTGGCAGGATAAGGGCCATGTAGCAGATCACCTTCACCATCGCATCGAGTTGGCTGCTACAAAACAGTCTCCCTCTACGCGCAAAAGCACCTTTGACTCTGGCCAGAGCAACATCTATAGTAGTAGTAGTAGTAATAATTTTTATTATTCCAATAATTTTTTCCTTAAAGTTTACAAAATTTATGTTAACATTGACATTTGCCGTCTTCTTCTGTCGTATTTATTCCCATATTAAATAATACAATTAAAAATAAAAATATCATTAAAAGGCTTCATTCAAAATTTGTTGCCTGTACTTCAAAGCTATTCTCAGAAAAAGATACAATGCCCTCCAGTTGTTTCCATTAAGTGCAGCGAGGACTTCTGTATACGATAGCGTATACAAATTGCTCTTCGTGATTCTTTTAGAATGGGATATACACCCAAGAAGTGATGAATGTCTTCTCTTGTCCTGAGATTACACAAAGCACACTCATCATTCCCTTCTGCTCTATGATTCCTTGAATTTAAATATAGCAGCTCTCCCCGTGCCTTGAAGATTAGGGAAATTGTATTTGCAATGTGTTGATCTTTAAAATAGTTTCTGTCTCCTAGGTCATAGGTAAGAGTGCTATACGTGCATCTAGACAGGCTTTGTCGTGCTTTCCGATCAAAGAGAGATCGGCAGGCGATATCTATTTTTATTAGAAGTTCCTGTAAAGATCGCTTTAGTGAGGCGACATTATCTATAGGAAGCGTAACGCCATGTTCGTGGCATAGATTATCCCATTTTCTAGCAAACTGTAACTTTCGGGTAAGAAAATATTTTGCAACAACATGTGGTAATCAATAATCGGGGAGTGAAAGTGCTTTTAGAACGTACATAAAGTGCAATTTCATGGTGAATAAGTACAAAGGCGATAAACCGGTTTTTAGGCGTGTTCTCTGGCAGTTAAAATATTTTCATTATGAAATATCTCAGTAATTTATCTACTTCTTCATATTGAGTGTCACCCCAAACTTGCGCTGTGTAACACATAATAGATCTGACTACCGCTTCGAAAACTTTATACTTCGTACTCATTGCAATATGTTTTTTACTAAGTAATCCTTTCTAACTGTAGTTTATGGCCTTTTTTGCTTCTCTTAATTTTTCCCCAAGATGCTTCTTAAAGGAGAGTTTTGGTGTTACTATAACTCTAAGGTACTTGTATTCCTTAACTCTCTCAATTTCTTCATTTTGCCACGTCCACTTTTCACCCCTCGCATAACGTCCAGTTCCATTTCGAAATACCATTATTTGGGACTTACTTTTCTTCACCTTTAGATTCCACAAACTGCAACAATGCTGTAATTTATTTATCATCAATTGCATCATTGTCCGTGTTTCTGCTAGCAAAACGATATCATCCGCGTGCATTAAAAGTTTTATTTGAACTCAATTCCTCCTGGTAAAAAGCTGGCAAGTCATCGAAGAATAGAGAGAACAGAAGAGGACTTAAGAGGCAGCCTTGCTTTACATCTATGTGTGACCCAAACCATTGTGAAAAATTATTTCCCTCCCATACTGTTGTTAAATTTTCACTGTATAGACTTTGTAGGGTTTTGAGGATTTTTGTTGATACACCTTAGTTGCTTAATTTGTAGAACAGCGATCTTCTATCAACGGAGTTGAAAGCCGCCTTGAGGTCAACAAAAAACCCGTACAGCTTTTTTCCTTTTTCCACGTAGTACCCCGCGATACTAGTGAGCGAGAATAAATTGTCTACCGTTGAATATTTACTCAGAATATTTACGCTCAGAATGTTGTTTGCTTCAACCCATGTGGACAATCGATGCAGAATAACTCTCGTGAAAATTTTCATTATAGAGTTTAAAAAGGATATGCCCGAGGATATATCCGAGGATCTTTATTGTCACCTTTCTTAAAAAGAGGGAAAACTATGTTTTTCTTAAAACTTGATGTCACCTCCCCTACCTTAAGGATGTAATTGTACACTGCCGTTAGCTTCTCCAAAAATTCCTCCTATGCATTCATGAAAAACTCGTAAGGCACTCGGTCTTCTCCGGGAGAGAAGAACGACATTACAGACCTCCTGGAGTCGAATTTTTCTGTCCAACACCTACACACTTTGAAATGACAACGCGTAGTGCAAATGGGTAGCACTGGTTGGAGGTTAAAATAATTGATTAAAATGCTCTGCTAGGATGCCCAGCTCAACGTGAATACCTCGCGCGAATGATTTGAAAACCTTTTTTGTTTTTCTGAGCATATTTTTCTATATTCTTGGTTGGCATGTTTGTAAAGGCTCTTTGCACAACTGCTGCTGGTTTCACTTAACAATCGCAAATAAGCAAAAGACTTCTTCCTGGCCACCTGAAACTCCCAATCAAACCACGGTTGCTTTTTTACGCACGTATAAGATTTTTTGTTTTTGAAAGGCCTAGCAGCGTCTAAGATTCAGGACGTAAGAAGGTTCACTCCGTTTATAGAATATAAACCATTTTCGTTTCTTGATTTGAGTTCTTCATTGAGCTTTTGTTTATAAACATTTTTAAATCGGTTTACTTATCTTAATTTTGGCAGCAAGATGCTCTGCCGGGTTTGTTCTTGTGGCCGCGCTCCGAAATTTATTTTGACGTTTAAGGGTAAGTGATCTGAGTAGACCAATTCATCCACGCTAAGATCTAAGATACCGTCAAACCACTTACCACGAATAAGACAGTAATCAATTGTAGAGCATGACGTACCTCTTAGAAAGGTTAAATGACCTTGATTATCGCTAATAGAACGACCGTTTACTACTGAAAGCCCAGTCGATTCGCACATCTCTACACATTTTTTACCATTATCATCAATTGTCTCATCCTGCCTTCCTTCAAAGACTCCGTTAAAAACACTGGTTCTACTTACAGTAGCTACGCACTTCCTACCCTTGCGTTACAATCTCTTATTACCATTATATGGTCTTTTCTAAATTCCAGAATGAAGTTGTACAGCTTTGAAAAATCTTCAGACCATCTGTTGCAATTGATATACTATATACTGGAATGATGAAAAGTGAATGATCATTCTGCCCGACTTCTAGGATATCTCTATCGAGTTCTCTTCTTAAATTACATTTTAACCGCTTTTTCAAATCATTCCTTATACCATAAAGGCAAACCTCACTCGCTCTACCGTAAACAGAAATTCTTGTTGCTGGAATCCATTTGAGCATGTAATTGCGAAAGAAATATTCGAATTTTTCTGTATTTTTTTCTCAAATTTTTCGATGTATTCGAAAAATTCGCTAAACATTACTTTGTTGCTAAGACCTTCTTCGTTACAGGATAATATGTATGTAACATATGTTATACTGAGATTCACTTAATCTAGGACATTTTTCTTTATTTAACTGACTGATGGCATTACAATAAAAAACTATTTCCCTGGATGCAACTTTTCATAGTTTGGGAGCTACCATCGGCCATCGGGATCGCATCTGTCATCTGTCAGTTGTTGCAGGAATAACATTCCGTCCTCACTGTAACATGTCATTTTGTTTGGTTGTCAATAGAAATGTGTGCGTATACGTATGTATGGGATCTATATAGCCGGATCCCAACGTATCTGACTACATTTCGACAAGCAATTTTCTGTCCGTGTTGTCCGACTACAGAAAACTTGCGCCAATTTTTTCTGGTATCCCTAGAGGCTCCAGACAAATGCGTCGTAAACAGAATGGTTTCCAATTTCTGAAAGTTGATTTTGAAATTCCAGTCGTCGCAATATCGCTTAATTTTGTCGAAGTCACGTTGCAAAAGTATATTAATGACCTCAATCTTTGGACCTGATCGGTAGGCGATTAAGTCGTCTGCGTACGCTATGGCATGGTTAAAGTGCGCTATGGCATGCGGATCGGCGAATTTACCGCAACTTGTTACAAGACCGTTTTTAATGTGAAATGTTCCAGCAGAAGTCACATCGCCATTTTTCAAGATGAACTGTCAATCTGTTCACATATTGTAAAGAATATACTGAAGTGGTTTACTAATACACAGCCTGTTCTACTTGAAGAAGAGTCTCTCTAATCATACAGTATCAAAGATTTTTTCCAAGTCAATCAGGCAGGCACCAGTGCACTGGTTCTTGCCTTTTGCCGCTTCATGAATGACATAATGCCCCGCCTTGAAACCAAATTGATTATCCGGAACTATATATTTGTATTCAACCCATTTAGTCAGTACTCTATTGATAACCTTTTCGAAAACCTTATTGAGAAGACTGATTGGAAGTTTGGAAGTGTCTCTATCCCTTGTATGGGATAGGATGTACTACCTCAGTTGTCCAATACGCTGGATAATTTGCATTATTCATTGCATTAGCAAACAGGCTGGTTTAAATGTCCCCCGCTTCTAGTGGGAGATATCGAAGCACAACGTTTTCTTGCTTCTAAATGATACAAAGATGGTTTGGAGCTCTTCTTTCGAAATGAGCGGGGGTAGTATCCTATTATTAGCGATGACATTATTTGCCATATTCTAGTCACTGAACTGGGTGAAACCCGAGTTCTCGAATCGCCAGTTCTCTATTTCTAATTTCGAAGGTAGAAATTGTCCACAAGGACTCGATTTTTCAGATCGTGGTTCGGGCCAAAGATGTCAATCGCCTTGTACACTTCCTGGAAGGTCACTCCTATAGCCTCTACCTTCTCCTGCGGAATCGCGATCACAGAAAAGTTGTCATCATCAACGGCCTCATTTGGATTGATAGCTGCTAAAAGTATGTGCTCATTGTCCGTGGTTTAGGCGATTTTAAAACACGAAAGGTCGCTTTGATCTTTCCTCCGAAATATGGTATTTTATTCATGTGCGAGAATATATTCGGGTTGCTTTTGTTTACAGCCCGAATTTTGTTGTTCCAATACAATTTCAGTAATTTTTTTTTTTTATTAATGTTTTTGATCGAAAACTTTAATGTCATGATCTCCGGTTTATATTTGTCAGTTAACTGTCTATTTTTTGTTTTATAATCCCGCGCGCGCACCAAGGGGATATGAATACCCATTTAATGGCTTTTCTCCAGGGCGCGGGCGGGTAGTGTAGTAGTTTCAAACTCAGGTGTGTTAGGTTTCGATATTTTTCCCAGAGGTGGTTGTCAAACTGGAGCCAGTACATCCTCAACCAGTTGGTCTTAAGTACGTGCTAGTTGTTAGTTCGTTACATTTAGCCCAGCCAGCAACCACTCCAACATCAGTGTTATGCCTTCATGTCAGAGTTGACGCCGACGGGATTTTCATAAAACTACATACAAATTCTGTGAAAAGACTTTGTTCAGAGAATTGCCTCGCACGGGGTTCGAACCCGCGATCCTCTCCTCTATGCATATATCACTACACCACGGCCACCCCAACGTGGGTTTATAGTCTTGGCAATAGTCTACTTTTATGTCGGTGCAGTGCGTCAATGGTTGCGTTGCGGAATAAGTCTTCGTTTTTAGTCTGTTGATACCCAAGTATCGTTTGGTTTATTGTTCGTTTAATTGTCTCGTCCATTAATTTTAGATACCTGTCAACCTCTTCTTTTGACAGATTTCTATTGGACGGTGGGGAGAGCGAATTTGAGAATAGCTCTCGTCAGTGTTATGGAGAAGTGTATCCAACGCACCCTACTATAGTTGTAGGAATGCCTTTCAACAAACTCATCTACTTTCGCGGTTTCGTTCAGGACGGTTATTTCGGTACTGAGATGCAATGGTCACTGTCATACACGAAAGTGCGTGGACAGTTTATAGTATGTTGGTTAGTGCTTGTTATTCGTTTATCGAACAGCAGGAGATCCAAATAGTTGGTTCCCTCTAGTATTTGTTGTATTATTTCACCAATCCCTTTTTTTAGCTTTAAAATCTCCGCCGATAATTCACTTCAATTCCACCCTTAGGAATCGAAAGAGAGTCTCGAGCTCTGAGATGAATATTATGGATTGAGTAGCCTTAGGTGCATAAACAGAAACCATGTATAACCGCTTTGTACTACGGAGAGGGATATACACGTCGCATGCTTCCAGCAACTGGAACCTACGTACTACACGATTATATACTTTTTAAAACGCAGTCCTTTTCTAACAAAGATCGCAACGCCTCCTCCTGCAGTGGAGTTGGGTCAGTTTCTTTGTACTATTTCATATCTTCATATCTGCCTCATTTTGTATCTTTTGGTAAGTTTAGTTTCGCTTACGAAAAGCACATCAGGGGCTTGTTCTCTAAGTAACTTAAATTATGCGGCTCTTCGTTCGATCCTAATCAGTGAATTAACATTTACTGCAAGGACCTTCAGGGTTTGCTCCGCCATGTACGTACCCATTATGACGGGAGGTGCGTTATTTCCGGCAGCAGCGCGTAGATTTAATCCACGCGCGTAGCCTGTTCTGTCATCTGACATTGGAGCTGAACCATTTGCCCCTGAATCGATAGATAGCTAGCAATCTAGGTACAGGTTCCGGCACTTTAGGCGCTTGGGCCTGAGATGCAACCTTCGATGCTTGTACCGTATTTCCCCTTCCTGCCGCCATTTGGGAGTAGGTAACTTGGGGAGTAACGGCTGGAGTTTGTGTACGTATGGGTTGACGTTTAACTTCCACTTTCTGCTGCCTATCCAAGTTTACTCTTTTTATGTATTGAAATTTGGGACAAATCTGATAGTTAACAGTGTGTCCCGTATTCTTACATAAGGCACAATTGAGCTGGATTTTTTCTGACACTCCGTACTTACCTAGAGCGTATTCCTCAGACTTGTGGTTCTTTCCGCACTTTACGCATCTAGGATGCATTCGCATGGCAACGAACACGTTGTTAGATATATTTTACGCTTTCCCATGACACAATCTGGTATTCTATGATTTTTATACTCCTTAGACCATCCAGTTTGCTATTGGGAGTTAGGTGAACCTGGAAGCAGCATTGTTTGAAGCTTCTCCCCCTAAGGAGTGGCGGAGAAGAACTCCGTTATAGTAGCTTCAGTAAACTTTTTATTTTTTGGTAGCGCTCCACTGTGTTGCAGTTGATTGTTTGCCTGTCTACGGAAAGTAAAAAACATTTTCCCATCTTTCAGGCAATATATGGATTCCACGCCAATTAAACTGTTCATCTTTTGAAGCAAACAAAAAAGTCGTCCAATTCTCAACTTCGTCGTAGGATTCGAAGTGCTGCTCAGCTAATGCGTGTCCCATCGATGAAAACAAATAGTAGTCGGAAGGAGCAAAGTCTGATGAATATGGCGGGTGGGGTAGCAGCTCCCAGCCAAGTTTTCTACCGACCTTTATAAAGCAGCGTGAATTCCCCATCATTTTCCTGCATAAATGAATGAGTTTGCTTTGGACATAGCTCCGTAAAGCTCGTCTCTATAGACGCTGTCATACGCGGCCTTAAAACTGGTGAATATGTGGTGTGTATCGATTTGATCGTAGTATAAATATTTTGTTGATGGTGGACTTTCCTGGCCTGCAGCCATATTGATATAAACCAATCAGGTTGTTAACGAATGGTTTCAGGTGTTCATCCAAAACGGCAAACAGAATCTTGTAGACTATGGTATGTGAAAAACACTAATGCCTCTGTAGATGGCGTAGTTAAAAGTGTCTCAATTCCTGCGGAATGGGCAAAATATGCTGAGGTTTCATTCATCGAGCATGCTTTTATAGACTGTATTTTACAGATGAGTTGGTGTATATCTCTTACGAACTCATTGCCTCCCGACTGTGAGCGATACTTGGTTCATCGTTGCCATTATACAGTCTACAGAAATGCTCTTTCCAAATTCTCAGCATCTACTGCGACTCTACTAATATGTTCCCTTGTTCGTCTCTACAGGCTTCGGCTCGGGGTTTGTGTCCGTTTCAAGTTTTTTTACCATTTGGGAAAACTTCCGGGATCTCATTTCTAGAGCAGCATCTCTCAATTTCATCGAGCCCACGCTTCTCGTTCTCCTTATTTTTTCTTCTGATAAGCCGGTGTTCGTCTCTACTATTCTGCTCTTAGAGCTCTTGTCCTTCTATGCAGCGCAGTTTTGTATGCATCTTCTTAGCTGCTCGTCGTCAAACCAGGGGTTTCGTTGTGGTGGCGGAGTGAAACCTAGGACATCAGAGATAGCATTTTTGATAACTTTTTGGAAATGTTTCCACTGGTCTCCAACACTTGATGCTGGCGGCATAGGACATCATAAGAGATTAAGGGAGACTCGATCGGAAAAGGATTTGGTGACGTTTTGTAATGGTAGCCGCCCGATGTCAAATTTCCTCATTCAGGATACTCACAACCGTACTTTGGCTACAACAAAATAATGGTCCGAGTCGATGTTGGCCCCTCGGAACTTGGATCCATAATACAGGAGAAGCGCCTTGTGTCGATCACAATGCGGTCAATCTAGTTGGAGGTGGTGTCGTGCGGGCTATGGTTTACGATAAAAGTACCAAGGATGCTCCAAGCTTTGCATAAAGTCGCAAAGGACAATTTTAGTGTCATAGCTACGGTACTGCTCGAAAGTCTTATCTAAGAGCTTGCAGAAGCTATCTTTGGTGTCGTCATTTTTCTCCTTTGTGGGGGCGTAGGCGCATATAAGGCTAGTTGGAAAATTTGGCCTTAATACGGATTAGTACGGGACGCTCATTAATATGCTGGAAACTCAAGACTTCTTGACTGAGTCTGCCGCCAATAACGATCCCGTTGATGTTGCGATTTTTTGTAATCTTTTTGTCCGCCAATCCCATCGCATTACTTGGATGGTGGCAACATCTCCTTTGCGGCACATAACATTCACGTACAGAGAACATGCAGCTCGTTGACCTTATTTCATTTGCCGGTGTTGTCGCATTCGAAGTTTGTTGTTGCTTCGTAACTGGATTTTTTCCCATGGCCTGGCAGCTACCCTGGCGACACAACTCCCAACTTGGAGAAACTCGCTTAGGTATGTAAGCGCTGTCCTTGGTTCATTACGGGCTCATCCGTCACAATCTCTTTTCCAAGACCCTGACTTAGTTAATTTGGGCCTGAGCTCCAATATGTCGGAGTGGTACGGATAGGGTCTTATTTGCTTTATTTAGCCGTTGATTCGATTTGGGGAAGTCATCCGCTGTCTATTTAATAGTGCTGTTATTTTTGTCTGTTGGTCAGCACTCGCGCTTATAAGTTTGGCCAGTCGAGTCCGGATGGAGATCGACCAGTACCCGATGGTTACCACTTGGTGGTAAAATAATCGCAATTGTCAGAAAAATATATAGTTTGCCACGATTTTGATGAGCTAGTCGGTGGAATATCAAAGAAGAATGGCTTTTTATCGGTGCAGATTTAAATGGAGAAAATAGAACTACGAATACGAAGACTTTCATGTTTCGGAACGAGAAAAGCAGCGGGAGAAAATATACTAAGTTCATGTTAATCACACGGCCTTACTGTTCTGAAGGATGCGAAACGCCGAGTAAAGCACTTTGAAGTGATTTTAGGTGAGCCACGAGCTCTTTGAAAAAAATCCAACAAAACCGGCTTCAGTACGAAAAATAAGAGGCCAAATCTGGGCGATACAATGGCTTCAATGGCTCGAAGAAAAATGTAAGATTAGGCGACGCATAAATAAAGTGGTGATAGGACCATGAAACAAAAACGGTGGTAAAGAACAAAGGGCAAGCCTTTGAACCTTTGAACCTAACATTTTGAAGATTGCGGCGTAATGAAGAAAAAACTCACAAGAGAATATTTTGAAAATGAATAGGCTTACATAGACTTACTTTGAAATAGGATTACGAAATAAAGAACTTTCACACAGTACCATTCCCTCAGTTGTCGCGCCCCAAGAGCAAAAGATATGAACCGGAACCGTGCAGTCGGACCGCCGTAATGTGGACAATCGGCCATCTTGGGCTTAAAAAGCTTTCGATGAAAGGCGATCGCATTCTTAACCAGTAAATGGAGATATTTCTGGATCCACTGTATTAAGGCAAATACGACACTAAAAATTGCAACAACTGCCGATTGCTGAAACTAACGTCACGCACTATGAAAATGTATGACCTAGACAGTTGACAACGGAATATTCAAGCTCCATGACAGAAAATCCGGCTTTGTGGGAGTCAGGTCAATATATGCGATTCAAAGCTTACGAATGATGGAAAGATATCGCGAAGTCTCGAAGGATCTGCACTCTGTTCGATAGAGTTTCCAGAGATCTTATTTGGATTGCACTAAGACCTCAAAATGTACCCGAGATGTGTGTATGTAAGAATGATGCGTGAATAACCGTTTGTAGTAGCACATCAACGAGTCAGATATAACTTCTCTTCTTTTAGCTAATGACAAGCAATTGTTAAAAATCGGAAAAAGGCGCTAGAAGATTAGGGGTAACGAATCTGTTATACTAAAACCGAAAGTCTTCATTGCCGATTTCCCGAAGCGGTAAACTCCACTCCTGACTCCTTCTAAGTAGTCATCGTGTCAAAGTGCAAAAAAATTTAAATACTTAGGGTACGTCGTCAACCACCAAGGAAATTGCGGTGACGATATCGTACATAGAGTGTAGGATGACTTTCGATAAAAAAAAACTTCGTTTAAACTAAAGAGTTTGTTATACACGACAGTTGTTCATTCAGATTTAATATAGGGTTATTCATCTTGAGGTTTAATTTTCAATAGGCTTTTTTGACAGATCACGTATGACTCCTATCAAACTGCTTCATTATTTTTATTCAGTATCGTTTGGCAAGTCATAGAAAGATTCACACTACAAAAGCGTCTTCAAATTGTTCAGCTGTATTACGAAAATCAGCGTTCCGTGAGAAATGTTTTTTGTGCGATTCAAGGAACTTGCGGTGCGCATAATCGGCCTACTGAAACCACTATTGCATATACCATTCGTAAATTTGAGTCCTAGTTTACATTAGTGGATTATACTTGATCGGTTAGACCACAACCAGCACGTAGTGAAGGGACTATAGCAACTGTAGCTGAGAGTGTACGCGAAGACTGTGACGAATCGATTCGCCGTCGTTCTCAGCAGCTTGACTTGGCGTATTTCACGTGAGGATCTTGGCCTAAAAGCGTAAAAAATTCAACTTGTGTAAGAACTGAAGCAAGGCGACTTGGATTTGCGTCATATTTTGAGTGAATGGGCTCTGGAAAAACTCAATCAAAATCCGGTGTTTTATCATGAAATTTTGTTTAGTAATGAAGCCCATTTCTGGCTCAGTGGATACGTTAATATACAAAATTGCCATATTTGGGCTGATGAGCAACCCGAAGAGTAGCAAGAATTACCATTGCATCCATTAAAAACAACGATATGGTGTCGTTTATGGGCTAGTGGAATTATTTATTCCATAATTCTTTAAAAATGAGGCAAATCAGAATGTTACTGGATGGTAACCGTTATCGCGCCATGTTAACGGACTATGCGCTTCGTTAAATTCAAGCACATGGTCTCGGTAAGCTCTGGTTTCAACAAAACGGCGCTACGAGCCAAAAAGCGCTTGAAACAATGGACTTGTTGAGAAATCATTTTGGTGAGCACTTAATTTCATGTTTTGCTGCAGTAAATTGGCCGCCTAGATCGTGCGATATCACACCTTTGGACTTTTTCTCTGGAGATATGTCTCAGGTCTTCAGGAATAAGTCGGCTACGACTGACACTTTGAAAGCCAACATTCCTCGTGTTATTCGTGAGATACCAGGCGCTATGCTCAATCGAGTCACCCAAAATTGGACCTTCCGAATGGATAACCTCAGACGTAGTCGTGTCCAATATTTACATGATATCATTCAAAAAAAGTAAATGCCATGAATAGTTCTCTTAACCAATGAAAAATATTTTAAGTTTACTTTCAAATTTATGGGTTTTATTTTACATTTTAAATGAAACCTTATGATGAATTACCCTATATATGCATCGCATTGTTGGGCAATGTTGGATATTTGGGTGTTTCATTAAGATCGCCTAATTTAAATTTTTTTTTTTTCCTTAATTTTTTGTGTCGTTCGTACAGCGTTGTTTTTTGACAGCTGTTATGTGTGTTATTAAGGTTTAGTTACACGGACGCACAGCGCGTAGAAATGGTGATGATCACCAACGATCCGCCGACTCTATGTATATCAAAATGTCACAACAATTTCGTCAAGAGGAGACTTTTTATAAAGGAAAAATGACAGCGACGGAATTACAAATATTACGACTGTCAGGTGGTGTAACAACACGTGATCTTATAAGAAGTACGAGCATCCGCAAAAGTGGATGGTGGATCTTATCTGCTGGTTTTGCTCTTTTCAACAAAGGTCGTTGGAAAATCCGGTCTAAAAAGCAATAGAGGCTCGATTTCTTGTCGAGGTGGTTCAAATTAGGGGCCGAAAAAAAAACCGGATCACACAAATGCTGAAACAACAGCAAGTTATTGGCCTCACTAACTGGGTGATCAAAAATGTAGATTGGTTCTAAGGCCTGCAGATACATAGGAAAAATATGTTTTTTTTTTTTTTTTTTTTTTTTTTTTTTTGTTGCGCCAATGGATGTGGTAATCTTCAAAGATGCGGTAGCCCGTGACATCAACATGCACAATTCGCAACACCCGAATATTCGATGCCAGGAGTGCGCCAACGTATTAATCCACATCAATACGTCCTTCAACCACTCTCCCGCGGGACTGCCGTTAGGTATTACTTCAATGGGCTGGTTAGCAGATCATGCTAGTCTTCTTGTATTTGCTTCTTCAGATCTTCTAATTTTTTCTATTCTTCTTAGCTCGTTTTGCACAATTATCACAAATGTGCCGATTTCCAGCCGGCAATGAAATATGACGTGCTCCGTATGTCCCTCCTCGTTTGAGCATTCTGAGCACAAAGGTTTAGCTATCGTGTCCGAATCGGTGCAAGTATTTGCGATAGCCGCCGTGACCAGATAGGAACTGCGTAAGGTGGTAAGTGTTATCCAAATGTGCTCGTTTTGTCCAGGTCTCGATGTTCAGGATCAACTTGTAGGTCCATCTGCCGTTTGTACTATTATCCCACCTGGCTTGCCAGAGGATTGCTGAAGCCGCTCGCTCTTCTCCTTTTATTTTTGCAATTTCACCTGCATCTTGTCGCCCTGGGGTTCTTCTATTATAAATTCTCAACATCTTGTCCGCGAGAATGTCGATTGGAACCATTCCTGCTATCACGAAGGCTGATAGCAATAGATAACAATCCGAGATTGTTTGAAATCCAAAGATCGCTCTTAATGCACTGAGCCTGTATGCGGACAATAGTTTTCTCTTGTTTGCTTTTATGGCGAGTGCCCCCGCCTAGACCGGAGCAGCGTATAAGAGGACTGAGCTGACTACTCTAGATAGGAGAATCCTCCTAGCATATCCAGGTTCACCAATGTTTGGTAGTATTCTAGAAAGTGCTCCTTGCAGCAGTAAAGCCTTGTTACTGGAGTACTCTATATGTGCTTTGAACTGTAATCTGTTATCAAGTATTACTCCCAGGTATTTGATTGATTCTTTCGATCTTATTATTTGATGTCCCACCCGTATATTGGCGTATTCCACAATCCTTCTACTGGTAATTAAGACGGCTTCCGTTTTATACTCCGCTAATTCTAGACCTGCGGATATTAGCCAATCTCTGATGCGAATAATCGCTACATTTGTGGCTGACTCTATCTCCTTTATTTCTTTTGCCACCGTAACGACGGCAATGTCGTCTGCAAATCCGATTACTTGAACTCCCCTCGGCAACATAAGCCTAAGCACTCCGTCATACATAATGTTCCATAGGATTGGACCGAGTACTGATCCTTGTGGAACCCCAGCTGAAACGCTGTAGTATTTCAACCCTTCATCAGTTTCATACCTCAGTTTTCTGTTGGTAAAGTAGTTTTCTACTATCCTCAGCAAGTAATATGGCGTATTCATACTGGGATTTTCTGATGAACGCCCAGTTTGACGAGTTAAAGGTATTTTTGATGTCCAAAGTCACCACTGCATAGTTTTTTTTTGTACCATACCGCCATCTTTCTTCTTGTCTCGCTTCGGCCGCAATGTCGACCACAGTTTTTACGGCTTGAACAGTAGACCGCGATTTTCTGAACCCAAACTGAAAGTCTGATAGTGCTCCTTTCTCTTCTGCTACCGCGAGCAGTCTAGCATATATTATCCATTCCAGTATCTTTCCCATTGTATCTAGAAGTCATATTGGACGATACGAGGACGGTTCCCCAGGTGTCTTGTTTCCCTTTGGAAGCAGGACTAGGTGTTGTAGTTTCCAATCATCCGGGCAAACTCCTTTATTAAGACATTTTTGAATTGTTTCCATAAACATGTCTGGCCGCTATTGAATAGTTGCTTTTAGTGCCTTATTTGGTATGCCATCAGGTCCGGGCGCTTTACCGGGCGACCTGCTGCCGATCCTGTATGCTGTACCCCAAGGGTTTATGTCGGCTTCTTCACAAAGTTTTTTAAAACATCTTGTCTTGCTCTCTTTGATTGCTTTTTTTAAGTCGCGTCTTGCTATTTTAAAACCAATATTTTTTTTTTTTTTTTTTTTTCATGGGAAGGTGAGAAATCTTCATAGAGTAGTGTGAGATTCTTACTCACTAAAAAAGCACCTCCCTTATGCAAACCACGATTGAATTCACACTCAACAAGCAGTTCTTCTATCGCATTTTATTTTGTTTTTATAAGATATCCTGCAGGCGATTTTCCATTGAAAATTCCTGTGTACTTTAGAAAAATTACGCGCTGCTAATCACCGCGCTAGATCGAGAGGCTTAATCCTTTTCAGACGGCGCAATAAATTTGTCTCGTCGAGGATCTGTTGAACAGAAATATTCGTATGACCTTGTAATCGATTATTATGTTTTCGTGCAAACATTTTAATTACGTTCTGAACGTTTTCGACTCCCAAGTCTCTGTGGATATCATCGTTTCTAATGTACCACGGCGCATTAACAATACCTCGAAGAACTTTGTTTTGGAATGTCTGTAACACATTAATGTTACTATTTTTAGTACAACCCCAAAGTTGTACACCATATGTCCAGATCGGTTTTAGCACTTGCTTGTATAACAGCAGTTTATTTTCTAAGCTAAACTTGGAATACTTTCCAATAAGCCAGTAAATATCTCTATATTTGATTTCAAGCTCTTCACGTTTTTTCTTGACGTGTGCTCTCCATTTTAGTTTAGCGTCGAGTGTCATACTGAGATATTTGGCCTCGTTCGCGTAAGGAATTCGTACTACGTTGATAAACACCGGTGGATTCTCAATTTTCTTGAGAGTGAAATTCACGTAGACAGACTTGTTTTCATTAAGCGCGATTCGCTAAGTCTTTGTCCAATTGTTAATCCGTGTAAGGGAACGTTGCAACTTGGCAGTTGCTTCTTCGAATGTTTTAGCCGTTGCCAAAATGGCAGTGTCATCAGCAAATGTGGCTAGGACAGTGTCGTCCGTTTGCGGTATATCACGGGTAAAAAGCAAATATAGCAGAGGGCCAAGTACACTTCCTTGCGGCACCCTCGCCTTTATTGTCGTAAAAGTGGAATATTCGTTTCCGTGTCTCACACGGAAGAGTCGGTCTTCCAGATATGAACCTAAAATACAAGACAATTGCTGGGGTAGGGCTTGTCGGAGTTTATATTTTAGGCCTTCATGCCATACCTTATCAAAGGCTTGTCGGTTATTGTTTGAAGACGATTTAGAAGGATTCGCTAGAAGAGCTTCGATGTAATCGGGAGAAGTTATATTGGTCTATATGACTTGACTTCAGTCAGCGGTTTAACGGGTTTCGGAACCATAATAACTTCGGTTACTTTCCACTGGTGCGGTACGTGCTCTAATCTAATGCTGGCATTTATAAGATAGAGCAGCTTTAGCAAACCTTTTTTCGGCAACGCTTTAAGTATCTCTCCCGTTATTAAGTCATATCTCGGGGCTTTATTTGGCTTAAGCGTGTCTTTAACTTGTCTAAGTTCCCTAAGTGTAGCCTTTTCTACTGGAATGTTTGTCGTCACGTCTAGCGTATTGACATTCTCAGGAAGCACCCCCCCCCATCGAATGGTTTAAACGTTTCTGCAAGATGGTCGGCGAAAACATTAGCTTTTTTCTTATCTTCCTTAGTCATCCTGGTTTCTTCTTATTGGTGCCACGTGTATTTGGGGCTTTCGAACACTTTTAACGGCTCTCCATATGGAGTAGTTGGTATCCTTTGTCGCTGAGAGTCTTTCAATTTAGTTATCAATACCTTGATTATTGAAGTCCTTGATCGATTTTTTCAACAAGTTGCAGAGCCTATTGAAGGACGTTTTATCTTGTGGTGCCCGGGTTTCATGCTACTTTTTCCGCGCTCTTTGTTTCTTCCTTATCATTTCTCTGATTTCCGGTGGATATCTTATGCCGACTTTGGGAACTTTGTTCGATTCGCGGGGAGTGTTCTTCCAGGCCGCTTGCTGTATGACTTCAACAAAACGTTCAACATGTTTTCCAAGTTCAAGCGTTCTAAGTGCTACTTTCAACTCAGTATTGTCTACAACGTCTATTCGGAAATCTTTCCAGATAACACCAATAAGGTGTTGTTCAAAACGATCTCTTCCCCTAGATCTTTGGACTTTGCGTCGGACTTTTAAGCACTTTGCTCTAAGCTTTTTTATTTCCTCATTCCACCAGTAGATTGGTGTTCGTCCTCTAGTACCCGTTCTTCTGAGCAATGATGCATCGCACGCAATAGTGAGAATGCGGACGAGCTGTTGTATACATGGGAAAAATATGTAACATCACATGTATGTAATTATACGTGTTACATGTTATATAGATTCAACAGTTAATAAAAGAAAAAGAAGAAGAAAGATTCAGAGGGAATTCATTCCCAAAATAACCTGACCTAACTTACGTCCCATAAATTCGACTTATTTTTCTTATATGCTGCACAACACTGAAGCACTTAGAAAAAAAAAAAAAAAAAAAAACAAAAAAAAAAACAGTGCCAACGATACGAATGGAGGACGCCGTACTCAAGAAAGGTAGGATATATAGCGCATATTACTTTCAAGGCCGCCTGCTGTTCAGCGATAAGTGAATGCATCATAGGTACGTGAGGTAATTTCCTTTTTAAAATGAAATCATCTCATTTTAATTAACACCTCACATACGCCACCATCTCGTTTATTTTGCCTCGTTTTCCCTCGTTTTCCACTCATTTATACTCGCATTGTGAAGTATATGTGCTTCTGATGACATTTTAAAAATGCATTACCTTGTGTCATTTTCAGTTCACGCCATTGGGGGGCCATTCCAAGACGCAGTAGACACGACTCACATTCGCCTGTTAACGTCGCAGTGTTTCTTAATTTAATATGTGGACGAGAACGAATATGCGTTCAAATGTGAGCGATTGCCTACGAATCTTGGCAAATGTGGAACATTTTATATCAACAATTTCCATAACTTAATTCACGGGAACACATTTGATCCTTTTAACGAGGTAAGGCATATCCGTATTCCGTACATTGCATGACAGAACATGGAGTGATACTTCCCTTGGCCTACGTGTTGCAAACAAGCCCACATTTTATCCCTTGGCATCGCACCATAATACGAGTATAAGGAGAACTTGAAAAAAAATTTTTTTCCTTTTTTTAAGATTGCGCCTCTCAGTGAAAATTACCATTGGTCCTCTCAATGAAGGCGACAGGGGAAAAATCCAAAAGGAGGATAATTTGATGAAGGATAGGTGACGAAAGGAGTCAGGCCTAGGTGAAGCGTACGGTAGTAAATGTAAAATGCGAATGGAGAAATCTCCTTTTTTGCAAGTTGATTACTTTTTTATTCACGACCTATTTAATAAAATCATTTGTCGACGACGACGATGAGAACGACTATAAGGACGGCTATAAGGACGACTACACCGAAACGGGTGAGGATGAGAATGACTATGGTAACTAGGACGAGGAAGATACGAGAATGGCAAAAGTAATGTTGGTGTGGCAATGAACTGCAAATTCCCGGTGTTCGCTGTTCAAGAAAGCACGGAATAGAAATAAGAAAATTACCAGCAATGAAATATGCTCCTGCAAATTTATAATTCGCAGAGCAGGAAGTAGAAGCGGCACTATTAGGACAACAAAATAAAAAAGGTGGGGGAAACATAAACTCGAAACTCGAGCTGGAGTCTAAGATTACGTTCACCAAGAGTTGGATGGAAGGCACGACGGAGCGGGTAGAAATAAAATGAACTGTTAAGGATGGTAAGCGGAGACAGCAATAGTTTTTTTTTTTTTTTTGTTTTCTTTTTAATTTTACCTAGCAATGTATAGGTAATCTTGCTTAAAAGAATAATCAGGGAAGATGAGCAATAATGCGATTTACGTGGTAGCCCTGTATAGGATTACTGTTGCTCTGTTTAGTTGACTTCTGTTTAATCGATTTGTTTGTTGCGAGTGACTGTAGATGTTTTTTTTTTTAGAAAAAGCTCATGATTTTTAAGGAGATAGTTCGGATCTTACAGGAAGGCTTTTACGGTCAATAAGGATTTGTTTACTTGCAGAAGGTTTCTCTTGGGAAGACTATTTTGCTGAATAACATCCGACTGCATCTAATAGGAGAATTATTAGAGTCGTTACCAAATTCACTGCTTTGATCTGCCAAATATAGGGTGATTTATCATGAGGTTTAATTTATAATGTAAAATAAATTACATTAATTTGAAAGTAAACTCAAATTTTTTTTTATCTGTTAAAAGAACAATTAATGGCATCTACTTCTTGAAAATGATATCATGTAACTGTTGGAAAAGACTACGTCTGAGGTGGTTCATTCGGAAAGATCAATTTTGGGCGACTCGTTCGAGCATAGCGACTGGTATCTCATGAATAACAAGAGTAATGATGGCTTCCAAAGCGTCAATCGTAGCTGGCTTATTCTTGAAGATGTGAGACTTTACATATCCCCAAAAGGAATAGTCCGTAGGTGTGATATCGCACGATCTAGGCGGCCAATTTACTGCAGCAAAACATGAAATTAAGTGCTCACCAAAATGATTTCTCAACAAGTCCATTGTTTCACGCGCTGTATGGCTTGTAGCGCCGTCTTGTTGAAACCAGAGCTCACCGAGACCATGTGCTTGAATTTCAGGGAGCATGGCACGATAACGGTTACCAATAACGGTAGCATTCTGATTTGCTCATTTTTGAAGAAATATGGACCAATGATTTCAGCCCATTTCATTCAAGTTTTCGAATACACCAAGCCAAGCTGCTGAGAACGACGACGAATCGATTCGTCACGGTTTAGCGTACACTCTCAGCTACATCTTCACTACGTGCTGGATGTGGTCTAACCGGTCGAATATCATCAACTAATGTAAGCTGGGACTCAAATTTGCGAATAGTATTGACAATAGTGGTTTCAGTAGGTTAATTATGCGCACCTTAAGTTCCTCGAATCGCACGAAAAACATATCTCACAGAACGCTGATTTTCGTAATAAAGCTGAGAAATTTAAAGACGCTTTTGTGGTGTGAGTCTTTCTATGATAACTTGCCAAACGATACTGAATAAAAATGAGAAGGCAATTTGATAGGAGTCATGCGTGATCTGTGTAAAAAAGCATATTGAAAATCAAACCTCACGATGAATCACCCTTTATATGATAACACTGACCAATAGTAGTATCACTGACAAATGCTGTGTTTAATTTGTAGATAACGGGAAAAATAGGCTGTCAATCATATCACATGCCAAAACAAACTGCTGTGGGCATTTCTAATAGTGAGTGTCAGTTTGGATCAGATTGTGTGCGGCTTAATTGAAGAAGTCAACAAGTCTTTTGTATTTGTATTTAACAAAATCAGTATGTCGCGTGTTTGCAAAAGTTCTCCAGATTCATTCTGTTAAGTCCGTGGTGAAATGCAATATAGCATCTTTGATAGAAATGTGCTATTTATCTTAATTTAATTTAAAATAAAATATCAGGATAAAATATGGGACCCACATAAATGCTGCCTCAGGTGTAATAGGCTTCTAACTGGGTGGTTTAACGGATTACATCCAGCAACGCCTTTTGGGAAGCCTATAATGTGGAGGGAGCTCCAGAATCACGAGAATTGTTCCTTCTGTTGCAGCAAGGAACATTCGAATATCTAAGAATTCCATTGTGTATGCAGGTGTATCTTCGACAAGAAAATCAGAACCACACAGAGAAATTCTTTCAGTTTCAAGGTCACCAGTGTAAGACACAGAAAGTTCAGCTTGTTTATTAGAAGAAATCATGGAAGACTCCGAATTTAAAACCCATTTTCTAAGTCAGATTGAGTCAAATGACTTAATAAGAGACATCCGTTGTCCAAACAAAAGGCGGAGCTATTGAGATCAAGGTTAAAGCACTGGAATATGCCCAAACCTAAGATAAAAGTAACATTATACCATAGGTAGGTGGGTAGGTGAGAGTGGCGGTTGGAAAAAAAACCCACTTAGGTCTATTGGCCCATTATTCGTGGATCTATGATCCTGTTACTCATGGAATCAATTTGAAATGATGATGAAGCGTAGGAGACTGTTACCGCCTATATTCTTTAGATCATTTAAGCCATCGCAGAAGAAAGCTCGTAAGTGGAGTTTTCTTCTCTGTGAGAGAGCTGGACATGTACAGAGAAGGTGAAGGATTGTCTCTTCTTCCTCCTCGTCCATGCAGCTTCTATAGAAATCGTTTGCAAAGGCGCCAAGCCTTCTTGCATGCTTGCCAAAAGGCAGTGTCCAGTGATGACACCGATGATGGCGCTGAGATGTTTTCTATTTAGAAGAATCAGGCTCTCAAAGCGAGTCAAATCAAGCTTTGGCCAGATCTGATTAATCTGTAGACATTTTGTCTCACCGGTTGTTTTATTAGCATCCAGCTTTAAAAATAACTTGCACGTAGCGATTGGTATACCTTTGCTGCATTTTTGCGGTAGAATAGGTAGTGTGATTCCAATTTTAGCGAGTTCATCGGTCCTACAATTCCCTGAAATGCCTTTGTGGTACGGCACCCAACGAAAGTGAAGATCGAACTTCTCTACCATCTCGGTAAAAGATGATCTGCATTCAAGGATGGTTTTAGAATTTAATGAGGCTGAGTCCAAGGACTTGATAGCGGTTTGATATTCTGAAATGATGAGGATATCCTTTGCAGATATCATATTTAATATTTAATTGAAATATTAAAGTTCAGTGCTGTAGCGTTAAAGTAGCGTTAGCGTGGTTTAAATCGTGGTTTCTCGTTTTTTTTGTTGACTTTTAACTATAAATTGCAACTATCTGCTATTCTTTTTTTTTTTTTTTTTTTACAATACTTATAGGTAACCATGTCGTATCCTTATAGGTAATCCTGCGAAAGACTTTGTAGAACTGTCCGATCGAACGAACCGTTTAAAAGTGTCCTTTGTAACTGACAGTTGCAAAAAGTTGACGCTTGCTGCCCGATTGAGTCTCCAAAAGGCCTGTAAACGGGATGCTGCCAAACTAATTAACTTGGTGTAAGTTTCCGAAAATAGGGGAATGCTGCTCCATCTAAAGCTCATTCTAAATGCACGCAAACGGGTACATACAATGTTTTGCAAGTGGCGAAGAAAAAATGTTACCCGAACGAAACTTTTTTAAGTGTAACCGATATTTCGGAAGAAGTCACTCTGTAGCGACTTTTGGATTCTCAGAAAGAGGTCCTTCAACAACTTTTTCAAGTCAAAATATATTGATCATATATAAGTGAGGCTGTGATGGAAGTGCAAACCATTCAACATATAAGCAAGCCTTTAGAAAAGAAGATACCATCTCAATGAAAACAGATGATTTTTTATATTTGTGTGTATTGTTCCACTCCAGGCCAATATAAACGATAAAATTATATGGCAAAATGTAAAGTCATCATCAACTAGGTTTTTCCGACCAATCAAACTCATTTTTCAAAAAGAAAGCTCTGCATTGATCCAAAGAGAAATTGAAACGGTCAAAAATCAAATTAATACATTAACTTCGACACAGGATACTATTCATGGTATATATTTTACCATTTCCCATATTTTTAATGATAGACGGAAAAACCTTTAGTATTATTGCAGAGCTCTCAACGCAAAAGTGTGGAATTTTCGAGGCTACACCTAAAATAATGAACAACCTAGCTAAAATAATGCAGTTGAGACCTGAAGAAAGCCTATACGAATTCGATTTGTCTAGTTTACCTGCTTGGATAGGGTGCTTCGAGTCCTTATTATATATTGCATATCGACTACCTACAAAAAAAAGGAAAAGTAGAGCTCAGAAGACAAGCAGCTATCAGAAAACACAAAAAAAAAAAAAAACATCATTGACAGACTTAAGGCTGAAATGAATTTATTAGTTGACATACCTAAACCAGGCTATGGTACCACGAACGATGGTAACACTGCGAGAAGAATTTTTCAACAGCCTTTTCTGGCTTCCTAAATAACTAGAACCTTAATCTTATTAAACGCTTAGGTATTATTATATTTAAAAAAACAATGGCTTGTGGTTACGCTGTAAACGTAGAAACTTTTAGGGAGTATACAATGGAGACCGCGAAGTTGTACGTAGAATTGTATCCATGGCACTACATGCCTTCCAGCGTCCATCAAATACTCATTCATGGTGCAGAGATTATAAAATCTGCTCTGCTTTTGGAATGCTCTCAGAAGAAGCTCTAGAATTGAGAAGTAAAAATTTAAGAAACTTCAGAGAATCCCACACAAGAAAAATATCTCGAGAGAAATCTATGCGGGAACTCCTGAGTGCACTATTTGTTTCTACCGATCCCATTATGTCTTCAATTTCAAGAGCTGTTTCCCTTAAAAAAAAAAAAAACATCCTCTTAGCGAAGATGTTCTTCGTTTATTATCAAATTCGGCAATAAAACCTACAAGGTAATGAAGAAAAGGAAGAAGAAAATGATGAAGAGGAAGCAGAAGATTATGATGAATAAGATGATGGAGATGATGAATTTATGTAAATAATTTTTGTACTATTAAAAAATATTTGAATATTTTTAATAATGATATAAATAGATATAGCGCTGAAAATTTTATTAGTTTTTTTTTATAAAATGTTTTTCGGTGAAGTCCATCAAATACATTCGCTAATAAGGGCAGCGGTATTGCTGTATTTGCCATTCAAAATGTGAATAGAAACGACAAAACACAACGTGATCAAATGAGCCGACACATTAGCAGCAATGAAGCAGTTTGGGGCATTTTATACATTTGGCAGTGCGCCTTGAAAATAGACAGCAAGTTTTTTTCACAGAAGAGACTGCTCTATAACGAACATTAACTGCCCAAAAAACCACACTAACTGAATTTTTTCAACCAGATATTTTCGGTCAATTCGCAAAGACATTAATGTTTATTGACGTGCTACGATTTTTCACGTGGTATAAACAGTCAAAAAAGTGGGACCTATGAAAGCGAGGCACTCCAGTCCAAGGATACAACGGCACATTTATGGAAACTGCGTTAGGCCGATAATACACAGTTCATCCAAAACAACGCGAATGTTTTTTCTTGCGTTTGCTATTGGCTAACGTTGCTGCACCGAAGTGCTTTCAATACATGCAAACGATGCGTGTCGCGAATTGTATTTGCTGGAAGATGACAACCACTGGGATTTCACGCTTGCACATGCAGTACTGAATTCCACTCCTCATGAAATTCGCCAATTATTTTCCATATTTTTCATGACACATATAAAGATTCCATGAGCGACAACATTCTGCATCAAATTCGAACCACTTATCACGATCACAATATACGATGGCGGTCCCATAAGTACCCGACCCAAAAAAGAAAACACAAAAATTTTAGAAAAATTATTTATTATTTTTTTTTCAACATAATCGTCTTTCAGCTCTACACTCTTTTTATAATAAGAACTATCGTGCTCCTCAAAATAGCCATTAACTGCCGACATCACTTCTTAATTGTTGGAAAATCTTTGACTACTGAGCCATTTTTTTAAGTTTGGGAACAGAAAATAATCCGAGTTGGCTAAATCTGGCGAATATGGCGAAAAGTACCGCACTTTTTGAAATGCCTACAATGTCTGAAAGCTCGCGCACTTTCAGTCGACGATCATCCAGTACCGCTCGTCACCATTTCTGGAATCGTCATCTCATTTGGTCGACTACTGCGATGCTCGTACGGCTTGGTTTAAACTCAGAACTCACCCAGAGTAGAATCCAGTTCAGCTTTTATATTGGTTGGGCTGAGGCCTTTCAAATAAAAGTATTGTATCACATAACGATGACCAATTTTCTCAATTTTCACAAATTCACTGACAATGTTCACTATTGATGGCTGCCAAACAAATACTAAACAACGTGGCGCTTAAAAGACTGCGTTTTTTCCAATACAGTGATATTTTCAAACAACTACCGCCATGTCTTGGCCAGGCCGATCATTTGGGACCGCCTTCGTATAATGAGGCGTTAATAAAGATTAAGGATACGTATTTGCTTTGCCATTTCGAATATGCCACTTATTCATTTCGGTATGCTATCGCCTAACCGCCCAGCAACAGACATCATGAACAGCGATGTTTAGCGCGAACAACAGTTCGATGCGGTCTAGTTGACTACTTTTTTTTGAAACGTCTGTTCGTTCTCCGTTCTCCAATTGGGTTCTGGAGAAGATGCGCCAAGATGATGAATTTCATCGCAAAATCATCTTCAGTGACGAAGCTCATTTTTGGCTCAATGGGTTCGTCAATAAGCAAAATATGCGTTATTGGTCGGGTGAAAACCCACATGTGCTTAATGGATCACCACTTCATCCACAAAAAATAATTGTTTGGTGCGGTTTGCATGACGGCGGCGTTGTTGGGCCATATTTTTTCGTCGACGACAACGATCGTCACGTTAGTGTGAATGGTCAGCGTTATCGCGCCATGATCACCGATTATTTTTGGCCCGAATTGGAAGATATGAACTTGGACGACATGTAGTTTCAACAGGATGGTGCTACAAGCCACACAGCACACGCTACAATCGATTTATTGAAGAGTAAGTATGGTGAGCGTGTTATCTAAATACATGGGCCAGTCGGTTGGCCGCCTCGTTCGTGCGATTTAACGCCGCTTGGCTATTTTCTGTGCGGCTACGTTAAGTCATTGGTTTATGCCAACACGCCGACGACGTTGGAAGAGCTCAGAGCCAACATTGAACGCAAAATAGCGGCCGTTTCGGCCGAAATGTGTGGCCAAGTCGTTGAAAATTGAGTCCAACGAATCGACCGCTACAAACGTGCCCGCGGTGGCCATATGAACGAAGTCGAGTTCCATTCATAAAGGTTTTGATTGTACTTCCAACCAATAATAAAGTTTTTGAAATATCTCAAATGGTTTGCCTTTATTTAAAAAAAAAGTTGTCAAGTAGTTATTAGAAAACCCTATACTAGGTGGAGAGAGAAGTAACCTCCTTGACCGCCAGAATGCGCTGCTTCTGACATGCAGACATGCAGACAGGCAGACATATTTTAACAGCTGATTTTTGTAGTCGTGTTTGGCATCATGTTGAGTATGGACGAAAACGATTTTCGTTCTCTCATAAAATATTATTTTTTGAGAGGCAAAACGGCGAAGGAAACAAAAGACAAGTTGGGGCTAATACTCCGTCAGACTACACCGTCAAATATTGGTTTCGAGAGTTTCGTGGTGGCCGCAACTCCACTACCGATCAAGTCCGAAGCGGTAACAGAGGACAATGTCAAAAAAAAAATACATGAAATGACGTTGGCTGACCGGAAAGTGAAGGTGCGCGAGCAGCTCACGTGAGGAAATCATCGAAGCCACGGAGGAATATTTTGCAGGCCTTCCGGAAAATTACTTTTCGGACGGGATCAAGAAGTTGGAAAATCGCTAGAATAAGTTATCAAACTAAAAGGGGACTATATTGAATAAAATAAAAAAAAAAAACATATAAAAAAAATTCGATCACAAAATCATATTGCGTTGCAATTGCTTCACCAGATATTGCAGCGACTTTGCTTGATGATAGACGGGCTGCACATTCAGCACTCAAGCTGCTATTGAATGTTCACACAAATTAAGATGCAATGTGCAACATACTCGTAAAGAAGCACTCCTAACGTTTTGAAAAAATGCAAAATTATTACCTCCGGTAAATACACTATGGCCCACGAGCATTCACTAGAACAATGAAAGATCTGAACAATAATACCAGACTTTTCTGTAGCGCTCTGCTGTTGCTGTCGGGAAGGCTACCGCATAGCTTGAGATTAAAAATTGGTTTACCAATAATTTTGGTTTGGAATTTAAATGCATCTAAGCTATGCAATGGTACGCGATTAGTCATAGAAAATATCATGGGCAATGTTCTTCAAGCTATAATTTTGAACATCAACGTCCACGGATCCCAATGAACCCTTCAGACTTCAGTGAGCGTCAATATACAAATGTCTCGATAGAGATTTTTTTTGTTTGGTTGCTATGACACCTGTCAAACATATTTAGTATACATCAAGTCATTGAGCAAACAACATCATATTTTTTCATCGTGTAAAAATGTCGAATTTTGTACCAGAAAATGATGATTTGCGGAAAGCATTATTTTTTTTTTTTTTTCATTTGAAAAAAAGTACTGCGGAGTCGCATCGAATGCATGTCGAGGCATATGGTTATCATACTCTATCAGAAGCAACATGCAAAAGATGGTTTCAACGGTTCAAAAATAACGATTTTGATGTGAGAAAAGAAGAAAACGTGGAAGACCACCAAAAAAGTTTGAAGACGCCGAATTGCAAACAATATTGGATGAAGATGACACATTGAGTCAGAAACAAATGGCAGAAATGCTTAATGTTACACAACAAACAATTTCTGACCGTTTTGGTCAGAAAATGGGTGCCACATTTTTTTTTTTTTTTTTATAATTCCTCACGCGCACCAAGGGGATATGAATATCCCTTCACGGGCTTCTCACCAGGGCGCAGGCGGGTGGTGTAGTAGTTTGAAACTCAGGTGTATAAGGTTTCGATATTTTTCCCAGAGGTGGTTATCAAACTGGAGCCAGTACATCCTCAACCAGTGGGTACGTGATAGTTGTTAGTCCGTTACATTTAGCCCAGCAGGCAACCACTCCAACATCAATGTTATGCTTTCATGTCAGAGTTGACGCTGCCGGGTTTACATATAACTACCTATAAATTCCATGAAAAGACTTTTTCAGAGAATTGTCTCGCACGGGATTCGAACCCGTGACCCTCTGCTTGAGGAGTCTATGCATGAATGAATTGAATGAAAACATAGGGAAAACCGAAAAACCACTTGTGAAATTTTTCTTCAAAAACACGATAAAAAATCAGCTTTGCATCAAATTGTTACTGGCGATGAAAAATGGATTTATTTTCAGTATCCCAAACGGAATCATGGGTTAATCTGAGACAACCATCAACTTCGACAACAAGACAATGCTGTGAGTCTGGTGGGACCAGAAAGGTGTGGTGTACCACGAGCTCCTAAAACCCGGTGAAACGTTTAATACAGATCGCTACCGACAACAACTGATCAATTTGAGCCATGCATTGATTGAAAAACGACCAGAATGGGTCAGAAGACACGGCAAGGTAATTTTGCTCCATCGCAATGCACCTGCACATAAAGCAAAACTGGTTCAGGACACAACCAAAGCACTTGGCTGAGAGCTGCTATCCTACCCGCCGTATTCACCAGACTTGGCTCCTTTTCATCGATGGGACACGCATTAGCTGAGCAGGACTTCGAATCCTACGACGAAGTTGAGAATTGGGTGACTTTTTGGTTTGCTTCAAAAGACGAACAGTTTTATTGGCGTGGAATCCATAAATTGCCTGAAAGCAATGGTCAATAATTTGAATAAAATGTTTTTTACTTTCCCATTAAAAATTTATATTTTATTTTCACAAAAAAAAGAACGCCATCAAGTTTGTTCATTTTTACGCCTCAGTGACTGACGAAAAGCTTTGTTCATCAACTTGCATTAAGATAAAAAATAAATAAACTTCATTTCGTTTAGTATTAAGATTCAACTTATATTTCAAAACGTACTTTTTTTACTTTAATAAAAAAATATGAACGTCACGAAAATGAGTAGAGTTTTTTCTTTGTTTGCTATTATTTGATCAAAATGAAAATCGTCCAAATTTGCATCATATGTCGTTGGTACGGTATCACTCTGCTACTCGAGGTCCATCTTTGTTGTTTATATGGTTCAGTAGAGCCACAGTATAGAAGTGTTTCTTTTCATAAGCCCATTCGCCAACATTCGGATAAGACAACGACTGCCGAGTCGGCAGCCGTCGATGTGTCGAGTTGGTTATATGATATGTGGTTCTGATTGCACCTTTAGGTTCTGCTGATTGACTAAATATTTTTGTTTTTTCGAACAAAATGCCTTGCTTCCTTTCTGTCATTCTGCCCAAAACTATTTAACAAACCTAGTTAGCGGTAAATTTTTTTGGTGTTCTTCTTCTTGTAGGTTTCTTTCATTGCTTTCAAACCCATGACATCATATCTGGGTTATTAAGTTGGGAGACAGGTTTATGTAGGATCTCGAAGTTATGTTGCCGCAAGCTTCTAAGGGATGTTTTCCATAGATAACAGCATTTAACTCATAGGTCCCACACTTTTTTTTCTGCTCTATTTGACACACAATTGAAGTAATTGATCATCACTCTAACTTTTCTATTGTTGGCTGTCTAATATATTTTAAACAAAAGATCTTCCCCAAAGTAAATCTAATCTGGAGAACAGACATGTGGAATAGACATAAAGTCCTAATATACCATATGATAGAATCTGCGTTCAGCTCAGTGTTGAATATACATATTATTGGGTCTATAACTATAACTATTCGTGCATTTGAGAGCAGCTGGATATATTCAAAAGCAAGGAAATTGGGTTCCACATGAACTCAAGCCGAGAGCAGCCGAAAGGCGGTTTTGCATGTTCGAAATGCTGCTGTAACGCCACAAAAGGAAGTCATTTTTGCATCGGATTGTTACTGGCGATGAAAAATGGATCCATTACGACAACCCTAAGCGCAAAAAATTATATGTGAAACCCGGCCAACCAGATAAATCAACGGCAAAGCTGAATATCCATGGCGCGAAGGTAATGCTCAGTATTTGGTGGGATCAGATGAGCTGCTAAAACCGGGTGAAACCATCAATGGACAACGGTACCGAACACAATTAATCCGCTTGAAGAGAGCAGTAGCCTAAAAACACCCGGAATATGCGACCAGACATGAGGCAATAATTTTCCATCATGACAACGCTCGGCCCCAAGTTGCTATTCCGGTTAAGAACTATTTGGAAAACTGTGGATGGGAAGTCTTACCCCACACGCCTTACGCCCTCACTGAAATACGGTTCACATCAGAGCAGAATATCAAAAATTGGCTTGATTCATTCTTGGCTGCCAAGCGGTGCAGTTCTTTTGGGATGGAGTCCACAAATTGCCAGAAAGATGGGAAAAAGTCATAGCTTCAGATGGGCAATACTTTGAATAATACTATTGTACATGTTTTTCTTAAATAAACGTTCAAATTTAAAAAAAAACCGCACGAATTAAATTACATACTCAATATATACTCTTAGTCAACGTTTTAACTAAATACTTACTTGTCTTCACCTGGTAAGTTCTCTTTAAATCTCTCCATTATTTAAAATACACCAGGGAAAGCCGGGGCATAATGGACTTCTTATGGGGTTATACGCAGTTGCAAAGACGAAAAGATGTTTTTTATGATTTTTTTCTGAAAAGGTATTTTATTTTACGAAAAAAAAAAGTATAGGTACATTTGTAAAAATATCGATCTGGTGTGCTCCTGCAGGAGATCTCCTGAAGGTCCTCCAAAAAATGTGTTCGGCGGAGATCACGATATTTTCGGTTTAGTTCATTTGAAAATACCCGAAAAATTCTTTTAGTGGATAGATAAAATTACATATTGATCGAAGGAATAATCGAATATAACAATTTTTGAGAAAATGGCGGCTTCTAAAAAAAATCGAATTTTTGACCAAAACTACCACGTAAAATTGTTTAAAAGAAATAACACTTGGGCTGAAAAGTCAGTGCCGTTTTATAGTAAAACACAAAATTTTTGCAAAATTCTACTTTATTTATCAATATAGTTGCCTTCGAGGGCGATACACTGATTGAAACGATTTTTCAATCTTTCGATACCAGTTTTGTAGTACGATTTCGGTTTCGGCGATTACTTCTTCATCGGTCTTAAATCTCTTTCCGGCGAGCATTCTTTCGAGGTCTGCGAGCAGGAAATAGTCGCTGGGGGCCAAATCTGGAGAATACGGTGGGTGGGGAAGCAATTCGTAGCAGAATTCATTCAATTTTGCCATCGTTTTCATCGACTTGTAACACGGTGCATTGTCTTGATGAAACAGCATATTCTTTTTCTTCAAATGCGGCCGTTTTTCTGCGATTTCGTCCTTCAAACGCTCCAACAACGCAATGTAATAGTCGCTGTTGATAGTCTGCTCCTTTTGGAGATAGTCGATGAAAATTATTCCATGTGATCCCAAAATACGGATGCCATATCCTTGCCAGCCGACTGTTGAGTTTTTGGTCGTTTTGGACGAGGTTCTTCGCTTGCACGCCACTCAGCTGACTGCCGACTTGACTCTGGTGTGAAGTGATGGAGCCATGTTTCATTTATTGTCACATACTGACGCAAAAATTCGAGTGTTGAACAGCTTTAAACACTCCTCTGAATCATCAACACGTTGTTGTTTTTGGTGGGCAAACGTGGCACCCACTTTGAATAGAGCTTTCGCATGTCCAAATATTCGTGTATGATATATCCAAAACGCTCTTTTGATTTCTTCAGAGCCTCAGCTATCTCGATCAACTTCACTTTACGATCATTCGTAATCATTTTCTGGACTTTTTTGATGTTTTCATCTGAAACAGCCTCTTTTGGACGTCCACTGCGTGCATCATCTTCGGTGCTTGTATGACCACTTTTAAATTTTTCAATCCACTTGCGAATGATTCGTTCGGCTAGTGCAGAGTCCTGGTAACACTTATCAAGCCATTTCTTTGCATTTTTTCCCATCAAAAAGCAATGATAAATCAACACACGAAATTGCTTTGAATCCATTTTTTTTCACAATAACAAAAGTTGCTTCACTCACAACTAATAGTACGACAATCGTCAAATTTTTATACGTGTCTTTTGAAGGTTGGTACTAACTGAAAATGGTATGGATTTAATTCAAGTGGTGCCCTCTCTTACAAACGGCATTTTCGGCCAAGTATTATAAATAATTATCCGAAATCTTATTCCTTCGATTAATACCTGAGGAATGTATCTGAAAAGGTTGTATTAAAATTTCAGACCGATCGGTGAAGCCGGTTTTTAAAAGTCTTGATCACCGACTTCGAAAACATAGTTTTGAGAAAAACGCGTTTAAAGTTTCGGTAGAAGTTTACACATAATCCAAGACGTCCTTACAAATATGCGTATATCTCAAAAAGTACTTGCCGGATCGATTTGAAATTTTTAGGGAATATATTACATAGATACGTTACAAAAATACAAAAAAAAAAAACGATTTTTTTGAAAATTCTAACCGCATCTAACTCCTTATGGATTTTTTTTTAATAATTACTGAAAGCATGTATTTATTATGTCCAAAACATTTTTATTAAAAAGAAAATTTATTGATACATCAACATGGAAAAGAAAAAAAAAAATTAAAATAAATAATTCAGTATGTTAAATTAATTTAAAAAAGGATTGTGGGTGGGGCATGATGGGCACAAAGCTTAGCGCGAGCAAATGTGACTGGACCCATCATCAACATCATCCTCTCCACCACAAGAACAACGCGCCCACTTACCGTAGGATCTGCAGGAAACCCATCCTTCTGTAGAGTAGGAGTATAAGTACCTACGATATTAACACTCCTCGTCCTCCTCTTTTTCTGATGAAGTTTTTTCCTTTTTGTTCATTTTCGTTTTTGTATTGATGTTTTTGTTTGGACTTGGTGGATTCAGCAGTCTGTAGTCTTTCCCCGGTGCTAAGAAACTGTTTTTTTTTTTTGTGCTCTGGGAACGGCTACGATATGAGATGGAGAGAACTTTTCCAAAGAAGTTGATGACGTTTGCGCATGTTCATTTGTCAAAATGGGCTCTGTGATGATATCAATAGATTCATTGGTCCCAGGTCAACGGAATTTTGGGGAGACATTGTAGCATGATTCGTTTCAAAATCAGTCTTTGGAAGTACTGTCAGTCAGTTGGTTGTTGCTGGTTTTTTTTTTTTTTTTTTTTTTTTTAAGCGCACTGCACACTATGCGGGCGAAGGAAAGTTAGGGAGGAAAGAAAGTTAGGTACCGATCTACGTTGGTTTTAAATGTCTGAATGTTATAATGACTGAGAAATAGAGACTCGGTGGCACCGAATATAGGTCATCCAGAGTGGAGCCCCTCCTCTTCAGTTGGCATGTCCGTGGTTTGGTATGGTAAAAAGTTATGGTCTTCGATTACATTTGGATTAATTGTCATATTCCATTTTTTGAATGCCGTTTATGACGACTGAGATTGTGGCAGCTCTTCAATAGGCTTTAACGAACAACTGTCCTACCTGAAAATTTCTTTACTTCATCTCTATAATATGAGCTCAAGTAACATGGCTATGTTACTATGCAATTATGACTTCATTACTTTTAACGTTGCATGACCATCTAAAAACAAAAAAAAAACGGTTGATCTTTTGTTGCCCGTGACCATTCAATGAACCACTTTAAAAACAAGTTTTTTGCGAATCATCTGAAATAATTTAAGATTAATGCTGGTAGAACTATACAAACTAATAACAAGAGTTCACAAAATGTGCACTGATGCCCATTACTCGTATACCTCGTCCATTCTGCCCCATCTATACAATCTATAAAAATGTGGTTTAACCTAACCGAAAAAATGCAAGTAAATGGATTTTTACAAACTTTATTAGCTGACTTTGATAATAAATAGTGAAAAACCAATTTAAAAACACACACACATACCTTATTTCACTTGGAAATAACTTCAACTCAACGAAAAACCTTTTTTAGCCAAAACACAGCACACATGTCACTTTTGTTCAAAAGTCACCGGCTTCCGCCCCCAATAAATTAAATTTAGAAGTGATATCTTCATTTATGTTGCCACCAAAGTCTAAGTGACAAAAGAATTTATCATTTCCAGGTTATCTAAAAATTCTTACGCCATATCCTTTCTGAGCTGATAGTGTAGCGAAAACGCACAAACGCAAACGCACCAGGGATATTTCGATACTTTCCTTTCATTATTTTAATGTCGTACAGTCGTTTAAAATATTGTAAGCCAGTAATTTTCGCAGAATCCTTTCAAGTACGATATTGAGGAAATAACATGGCATGACACATAAAGAAACAGAACTTTCCCATGAACAAAAAGACCAGGCTCTGGACCCAGTTACTGGCTTCGGAGATATAAAATCATCGACAGGAAATTGACCTGACTGTTCCTGAAAAATCCTCATTGACCTCAGTTCGAAATATGTTGAAGTAGCTCATATAAGGAATAAATAAATAAATCATATTGATTTAGTATAGCGAGTTTGTCGAACGTCATCATTCTGAGATGCAGTCAATTCTAACAGAACATTTTAGTGTGGCTATTTTCTCCTGCTCAATGCTTGTGCTAATAAGTTTGGCACGATTGGGTGAGACCAGTTGCCAGTACGAGGACAGAGCAACTGACGTTCAGTGTCACCCCTGATGGTATAAAACCTATCTACGCACATTAATAAAACATTTAACGCCCTCAGTCGGAAAAGCAATTCAAATTATTAGCCTTGATTGCAATGATAGTTTCGATGCGCACGTTAAGACATCATTAACGCCTCCTTGAAATTATCTAAAAGTCTCACAAAGTAACAAGGTGCCTCGCGCATTGCATCACCAGCCTAATGAATTGCCTTTTCGAATTCACAAATGACCAATCAATTTATAATGTTCATCCCTTAAGCCTTTCAATTGCCTTCAGAAATAGTCAAATCCCAAGTTGTCGTTTTGGTCCCTCCACAAGCGAATCACCGAATACCTTTCATAGTCTATAGCATCTGGCACAACATTGGCATCATCGCTTGTACCTACCGTTTTCCAATTTGATTAACTAATTTCGGTCACGTCACATTGGAGAACATTATCAGTTATTATCAGGAATCTAAGCTGGTTAGAATATCATTCCATTTTGGCTCCCATTCAGCCTCCCATTCAATCTTCCATTCATATTGGGAATTTATAATTACCTCTGTCTACGACTCATTAAGCCTCTTGAGAGCTATTCAAGTTGGCGTCATCGTACTCAACTAAAGTCCTTGTACATAGTTTTAGTCGATCCTGGAGACATAAAAAAAAACTCGATAAATCAGATAAAGTCGTTGCTGCATAAGCCCCTTGGCCTCTTAGGTCGGTTCGTTTCCATTTTTTCGAATGCGGTGGATGGACATTTCCAGAGCTCGCTCTAATTTAGGTTATGGCCAGGAAGTCAAAGTTCGAATCAGGTAAAAGCAGAAGCACTAGACGGCACACGTGGTGAATTTTAAGTTCTTAGCAAAGAGATGGAGGAACTTGCGTGATGACATATCGTCATGATGGCATGTCCATGTCAGTGTATTCGTAGTCTGTGCTCGGAGAATGTTGATTTTCATCCTTTTATTTAATCTCTTTGAATGTCCTTTTCGTATTCCTTCATCGACAGTAGATGAGTTCGATTTTTATTGGCTGACGGACAAGGGCATTGAAGTTAACGACATTGTTCCGTTAGATATTCCTTTTTAGAGGAAAGACAGTAGATGGCTGGAGTTTTTGAGAATACTTGAAAGAACTCTGGAGGGCATGTGTCGATTTAAATTGATATGGACTGGGATATAAGTTATGATTTTGAGAGGACCCTGCGTGGAAGATTGAAATGGTGCCGATAGATCAATTGGACGGAACATGTTGTAAGAGTGAAGGAAACAGCCACTCACAGAGTTTATGGCGTGATATACACGGAACGAAGAGTTTGAGATTTAAAGGCGGGTACAGGTTTGGAATGAGTTGAAGTACTTTGTGTCGTATTTTGAAAAAAAGGCTACAAGAAGTGTATAATTATGCTTAATGGTGGTGCTAATGATGGGGCTTTCTTGATGTAAACATTCTCTATAAAATAAAGTACTTCGGTGCGAGATATAAGTCAAATCGCATCCATTAAGAGGACTGATACTATCAGAAGCAGTGAAGTTTGAATTAAGTGGAAAACCAATTGAGACATGAGATTGTTTCCTATCCTTCCAATGTCATGGAAACGCTAATAAACGGTCAGTTGGTGAAAGCCAGATAGTTGCATTTGATATTTGCAAGACATTTGACAGAATTTGGCACCAGGGTTCGACGACTCTCCTCTTCAATGGATTAGAAACTACTTTTCGGGGTGGTTTCAAGTCCGATATTCACAAAATGAATGCTGGCAAGTCCATGTCCATGACTCCGTTCTATCTCCGACACTCTTTTTAATATTCATCAATGACCTCTTGTCTGCTACTTCATCCAATATGGTATATTGATTTGATGACGACAGTATTCTCTGCTTTCATACTTGTTTCCGGACTCACATCCCTGCTCTTCGGCTGTAGAAAGGGAACGAGAGGGTATGTTGTGCTCAATAATTTCCGATATTAGTAGCATAACCAATTGGGAAACAATCAATAGAATGGAATTTAATGATACTAAAACACAATAATGTCTGTTGCTGATAAAGCGAAATTTAAACACTCAGCCATTATCCATGAACTACACTTGCATCCCCGAAACCGAAAACTTTCCATTCGCCGAATGTGTGCCTATGACAACTTGCGTTGGTATAAGTATATATTCGATGTCGCCATGAATGCTAAGTTTCCTCATACGATGTTAGAAATACTTTTCCTCCTTCTGAACTGGCCACGATATATAAGGTATTTATGGTATTCGCCTAAAATAGGCGTACAATGCCCACATCTGATGCCACCAAGAACTCTTTGCTCTTGCAAGAAAAGAGTCAAAATCGTACTATTAAACACATATGTGACGCTAATATTGCACAGTTAATTGACACCGAAATTGCAAATAGCATTCCGCCTCTTAAAATTTTTGACATGAGCACCCGTCTCGCTTTGAGTGCTCATCAATATACCCTCAAGCCTACTTTTGGACGTACTCTAAAATATCATGATTCGTTCCTAAGCAACACAACCCGCTTATGGAATGCCCTGCCGAGCTTTCCATTTCCTAGTCATAGTAAACTGCAAACATTTAAGACCAGCATACATCGGTATATCTCTTTCCCTAAGTTTTCCTCCCTAAATTTTCTAGAAAAAGAGCCGTTAAACGAATTGCAAATGCGATTGAATACTCGAACCGGTGCAAACACAGACAATACGGACAATACAGATGGAGGAGTTCCCATTATGATATCAAATTTTCAGAAATTAAGTCATTTCATTTGAAAATGCAGCCAAGCTTCGAAAGCAAATATCCCTTACGTCAAAACACAAAAATAAATGTTCTGATAAATTCTCTCGAAATCTCTCGAGATTCCCAAAAGACGGTGGCGAATATATGTCTGCAAAATATCAGAGACGCCACACTTTTTATACTACGTAAGAGAAAAAACACCATAGCCAAATCCTTTGTATGAAGAGCGTAGACAAGCTCATTCAGTGAAGCACATAGTAAGACATGTGATAATGTCCCAAAGATGACAGAAGAAAGAAAAGCTTGGCAAAAAAAAACGCGAGATGTAGAAGAGTGTACGCTTCAAATTATGGAAAATGATCGGAACTTATATCGGAAAGTGAAAAAACCTGCCAAGGATATAAATTTCCGATATCAGGCAGAAGAATCATTCAGTATGGGTGATGATCAACATGTACTTCGTCCACACGAACAAGAAGTAGGCTAGATAGTAATGTTAAAATTTAAGGAAGTTAGAACTGCTTTGGTCAGGGTATACAAAAACGTATCCCTAAAATAGAGTAAGGCTTAATGTATGCTTAATAATTATAATTTTAACTTCGTTTGCCCCATGATCAAATGGCGAAACCATCTGAGCTGCATCAACTATCTATCTTTCCGTCTAACAATGTGTTAGGTCCATATACTCGTATATGTTAATTTAGGCATGGTAAGTCGACAATCATTTCGTTTCCCATAACAACTAAAACGCTCGCTGCTCCTTAAAATCGGTTAGGACCAGTAAATCGGTGTGGAACCATTTGATGAGCAGTAGAGCATATTAAAAGTGAGCTCTCCTCGCAGACAAAAGAGGCTATCTTAGCCTTACATTTCACCAAAGTAAGTGGGAATACTGCCCGAAAGTACTTTTACTTTTTTTTTTTGCGGAAATATGTAATAAATTCCACAAGTAAATATTTTGAATCTTTTTCCAATATCAACCCACAACCACTAACTTTAAGTTTGTCTCCTGTGGTAGACATCCGTCGCCTATGCTTTCACCGCTACAAGGATATCCGCAAATATTTTCATCTATCTAAATACCCAGATGCCATATCAAATCCAAAACTAACCACCAACCATATGTTTCCTCAAATCAAAATTGCATTAAAGAAAAACTTTTTAAGTCGCCCACGACAGGTCGCCACAAGAAACCTCTTCTGTATCCACCAGTTCTTCCTGTTCTTCTAAAGCGAGTGCAATTTCTTAAACCACTCCTGAAAGACAAAACTCAATTTAGCCATGACTTTCTGTTGGTATACCTATCTTTTGTGTGTATGTGTGTTTGGTGATTGTATTTTCAAAACTCAAAAACCCATCCCGACTCTGTCTCTTAGTTCACATACCAAAAGTTTCCAATAATCTCAAAAAGTTTGAAACAAATTGAATTCAAAATTTCTTCTTCTTATCCAGCACAGGACACTTTGAAGTAAGGCAGGAGTTTTAAGTTTAAACTTTAGAATAGCAAAGAGCAGACAGAGGACTCTTAAGGCTTTTTGTGCTGACATTTGACTTAGAAGGTGTTTGCCATTAATTGTGTGCTGTGTGAGAATTGACATGCGTTGATGGACCATCAGTAGAGGAAGAAAACCGGTGAGGTTTGTAGGAAGGATTTGATTCAGGATATACTTCGAATGGCTTTTATACGATTATTACAAACAAAAGTTTTGGTGGTATGTCTCGGTGATAGTTGCATCATTTCTTCTTTGGTTTTTGACCTGAACTAAGTTGAAATAATTCCTTCAACTTCTATTCAGAAGTCACAATGTTTGTGCGTTCGTTCTGGTGAAAACTGCAAGGATAAATTTAATAGACAACGGAATTCTAACGGTATTAGTTCAACCCTCCTGCCATCCTAAGGTCTTCAAAAATTGTTGGTCTTTGAATAGACTATTATGCGGGTTATGGAGGCTTGTATAAGTTAGACAGTATGTACAAAAAGTAAATGACTGCATCTTCTGGAATAGAAATTAAGAGTCCAGGGACTCGTTTATTTAGTACTTACAAGAGAGTATGATAATCTTAATAATTCATTTTGCCAAATTTGCTAAAATGACAGCTTATGTGGAGAATTAATGCAGATAGTTACCCACCTTGCATGATCGAAAGACTTATTTCATAGAAATTCAATTGGCTGGATAGAACTTTAACGGGGTTCATCTTTTTTTGTTAAGAAATACTCTGGAGTTTTTCTTTACTCCCAGGTGGAATTTTAAGGACAGCGACGAAAGAACATTTTGCTAATCTTCTGATAAGGCTGCTTTCAAGATATATCTTAGCTTGTATCAAGCCTGGAACAGTAAAAAATCTGAGTCGCCTTTAAAACCCATAAGAATATGTGAAATATAAAACTATGTGATGAAGACAAAATTATCCTTGGCTAAGGTTCATTTCACCGTTGACTGCCCACCTAAACATGACAAAAACAACGATGTTGTGGTACGAACTTGGAATGTAAAGAAAGAAGATCTCTTGAACTAGCAATACATACAGGAATCCTACAACCTGATGTGACCATGTCAATGCCATCTTTAACTTGTTAACCCCAAATCGCTACCCATCTCATTAACTTTGAGCTGATAATGATAGCGTCTATAGATACAAGCTATACAGATCCAAGACCAAGTTCACTGCGTTTGACCCATACATAATAAAAAATAATTCATTTGATTAAGCGTATCGTGCAAACTGGGTCCACTAGATATGTCACAAGAAGTGGCCAGCCCCGTATTGTTCGTTCGACCTCGAATATCACTGCTGTGGACGTCCGAGAAAGTCTGCCAACATCGACATAATTTGGCATCAGCAGACGTTCGATGAGCGCACAAAGTGCAGTGCCACAGTAATTCCCCGGTTCTCGTACAAGGCGACTTAATGAGGAGCGCAAAGAAAAAGGGTGGGACTTTAAAGGTCTCAAGAAACAAATGAACTCTTTGTGACAAGACGAGTAAGCATCATCTTTAGTATAAGTGCTTTTTACACCCTGGCGAGATTCTGATATATCTGCTTCATCGCGACAGCAGCAAAGAAATTTGGTGGGCCTAGGCAAACCATCAAAATTTCGCTATTCTGAAACATTTGATTGATTGATTCATCAATAAACATCGATAATTGGAACGTTCTCAGAAACATTGAACTTGCAAATGATCAATTTAATTGAACGGTGGCAATTGATATACCTTTGGGAGCAGAAACATTTTTTGATTTGTTGCTGGTAGGTCAAATCAAACTTGGATCTAGTTTACCGTCACTTCAAAATACTCGTCTCGGTTAGTATAAGTCCCTAAGCAGTAATCAAATGAGAACGTGCTGTATAAGTTCCACTGACAATCGTCCCGATGAGTTTGTGGAAAGATTTTGGGAACTTGAAGCAGTCACAGGAAGAAGATCTAGATAGACTGACGAACAAATGGATTCCGAGAAACACTTCAATAAATCGGAAGAGGAAGTTAGCAGTGGAAAATCATGCTAAAGTATCCATTCAAACGAGATATATCCCTTCTTGGCGAGTCCTACGATATTGCTTATCGTATCGTATCGCTTCAATTCTGTAAAACAAAAGTTCGGCAAAGAAATGGTTTTGAAATTGCCATATAGTATGTAGAATTGACATATGACACTAGGTCATATGTCATTGGTAAAAAATCCAGTAAGTTGATCTTACTATTACTTACCTCACGATGCATGTTATGACCGAATAGTTAGTCAACCAAATTTCATGTAGTGTTTGAAGCCTCGTGTCGTACTGTCTCAAATATTTTTGAGATAAATTTGAGTCGCAGTACAAACTTGGCTTAGAAGCACTTTGTAGAGATTTCTATGTCGACGACATTATTCCTAGAGCAGATGATGAATTGTTAAGGCCAAAATCTTATCATAAGATAAGATTGGGGCCCTGTTATTCCACAAACAATCGATACAAAATGGAGGAAATTTATAAATGCTTTGTGTTCAATCCAAAATCTGCTGGTGTCTAGGTATGCTCTGGCACCATCCAAGAAAATCCATGGATTTTGTGACGCATCTATTAATGCATATGAATGTTGCATGTATCTTAGAAAAATTAGCGATGAGGACTGTACTACAGTTAGGCTATTGGTAGGAAGACACCAACAGCACTGTGACAGATTGTAGCAATCATGCTACAGTTTTTTCAGATTAAACTCCATCACTCCAAAAAGACCTCGGCCGCACTCATTCTGCGTATATGCGAAAACACAGAAGACATCAACTTAGTCCAGGAACCATGGATTGTAGAAAGATTTACAAGTGCAAGATTAGAAACTGTATATAAGTGAAATGTAACCTTAATGTAATCTTACTTCCTTACCTCAGCGAACCCGACATAACCGTTACTATACTGGAGACTGCCAAAGACACATTCTGGCTAGCATCGGCATATCTCGACCATCTGCCGAGTCATTTTTTGATAACATTATAAGTACTAACCTCATTGTTTTCAACATTGTCAACGAGGCCACCTTTATAACTAAAAACCGAATAGAAGTGCTAGATAAAGGTAACTCTTGTTACTCAAATGATAACGAACTGCATGGTATAATCTGAACACTATTTTTGAGGTATGAATAAAACCAATTCAGTTTGAATACTAGTATTCCGGAATCATCGGTAAACTGATTGGCCACAATGCAGAGGAACACTTTTAAAAATATTCTCCTCTGTACTCTTATGTCACCCGCTTGACATGAAAGTCAAGGATTTTATGGTTGTTCCTGCTCTCTTATTCATTGGAGCCAAGCCACACTGGTGGACATCAGTACTGGGACCGCTTAGAAACGTCAGCAGGAAACTTTTCAACCAATCAAAAAGCACAAGATAAGTGACCAACTGGAACTTAAACAAATAAATCTCTCAAAATATATAAAAAAGAACTGAGATAGGCAAGGCAACAATCCTGGAGAAAGCTCTCAGGCATCCTGGCTAAGAAAAATCCTCTTTACTCTTTACAATGATGAATCACTTAACCTGCTACTGCACACCCACAGAATAGCTTCCTATTCTCGGCCAGTAGCAACTAAAAGAGGACTACTGCAACCGTGACTAAAATTCATGGTAGTGATTTCAAGAAACAAGCTGCTTTAGGAGCTGGATAGCTTTAAGCCATACAAGTCTGCTGGTCCGGATAGTATAGTAGAATAAATCCACATTCAGCTGTCATGTAGAGAAGTCAATTAGTTTTCATTGCTTTGCATTTACTGATTAGCCACATCAAACGGTCCCTACAATATAGAGAGTACATAATGATTTATTTCATGGGCATAGATGATTTACTTGGGAGGCCGACGAACATGCCAAATTAGAACCATTCTACCTACCGTACCTGAAAAAGCTTGCATCTATTTAAGCTGGATGCTAATTGAAGAATAAACTTTAGGTGGACTGTTGGATCAATATGTTTACCGACCAAACAAATCTGTCCAAAGCTATATCTTAATCGCCCTAAGAGTGTTATCTTTCAAAATAGGAAACATCTCAGCGCTATCATAGATGCCATTACTGGACACTGTCTTATAGGCAAGCATGTAAGAAGGCTTAGTGTCTTTACTAATGATTTTTATAGAAGCTGCATGGACGAAGAGACAATCCTCATTTACATTTACAGCATTACAGCTTTCCTCTAAAGAAGGAAGCTCCACTTAGGAGGAAATAATAATCCTGCAGCAGGCCGGCTATGTGAAGGATTCCTCTTACGGCAGATCTTGGAAAAACCTAGGAATATCAAATCGTTACCTACCACCAGCTTATTGATTTTACGGCCAAACTTGTCTATCTGTATAGAATAACAATAAAGAACGTTCGTAGATCCACAAAAATGAACACCAATGACGTATTTGTTATCGTGTGTACTTGAAAGAATTGTGCCAAACTGATAGGCCAATATCGCAGACATAATATTTCTTTGAAGTGAACAACTATAAGGACCAAGTTCATCAACATCAGAGATTAAACTCCGTCCGCGTCGAAAAGATGAAACAATTGATGGTGTAAAAGCTGATGTTGACCAACATACAGAAACTTCATAGCGTCGCCGAGCTCACTAGTTTGGCTCCCATCTTTCTACAATTTCCCATACAAGAGGCAAAGGGCTCTATCCTTGCTGGTAAACGTGATTTTTGGGATCATGGGATCACGGTCGGAAGCGTTAATGCCCAAAATGTTCGATATTGCGGCACCAAAAACCGGAAATTTAATGTTTGAATCACTTTTACATTCACCAAAATATACGGTCTGTTGCCATGTACTCGTATGCTTGAAAGAGTCATTGACTCTTACTTTTTCGAAGACGGTAATGGCGAGACGAATGTGGCCAACGAAGATGGACATAGGCTATTGATACTCAATTTTTTGTCATCTGAACTGAATGGAAATATGAGGGCTTTTCGATGAATACCCGAATTAGAAATGACAAAGCAACTTTTTTAGGTTTTGACAATTTAGTTTTCAATATAATCCCATTTTCAACGATGACTTCCTCGTTCGACCCGTACTTCTTTCCGGTGAGCGATCTTTTTAGGCTTGGGAACAAATAGAATTCGCAAGGAGCCAAATCCGGAGAATACCGTGCATGGTTGAGCAATTCGTAGTGTAATTTGACCAATTTGGCTGTGGCGACTTCGTTGGTGTGAGCCGGTGCGTTATTATGGTGGAAGAGTAATATTTTCTTCGGCCTAATAAATCAACGTAGTATGCCCCTGTGATTGTATTTCCTTCTCTAAATAGTCAACGTGGATCACACCTCCCGCGTCCCACCTTTCCGGTCGAAGGCACGGCCTTCGCCTTCTTTGGAGTACATTCGCCGGGTATATTCCATTGTTTCGATTGTTCTTTGGTCTCTGGTTTGTACCAATAAATCCATGTCTCATCGACTATAAAGTAACGACGCAGAAACTCCTCCGGATTTCGATTAAACAGGGCCAAGCACTTTTTTGAAATGGTCTCACGATTGCGTTTGTTCTTTGGTGTGAGCAAACGCGGCACCCATTGCGCGGACAGCTTTCTCATGCCCAAAAACTCGTGCAGGATATATGAGATGGACGATTTTGTCCACGGCTTCCTTTCCGGTAACCGTTTTTGGGTCACTTGGGCGCGGTTCATAAAAAAACGACGTGCGGCCACGGCGAAACTCTACCAACCAATGGTAATCGTTCGTACGGGAAGATGAATAGGTCCCATACACACCAACGAGAATGGGCTTGATTTCTTTGTAGGTTTTGCCACTCAAAAACAAAAATCGGATCACGGAGCGATACTGTCACGATACTGACACGATGTTTTGAAAACTAAGCGTCAGACTGTCACCAAATTCTGAGAGGCAGGCTAAAATGAATTATACTAAATGACGGTATACACATTTTGGCCCAGTGGCACCATCTATCTTCAAATCTGTGTACTCATCAAACAGCCCTCGTAGCATGTTGAATTACTAGTTTCAATAGGATGGCGCAACATTCCATACTTCTCGCGAATCAATTGACTTATTGAAGACGATGTTCTCTAGTCGATTAATTAAAAAAAAATTGAATTTCACAAGCCACCAAATTCACCCGACTTATCTCCGCCTAACTTTTCTTGTAGAGATGTTTGTAAAGCAGGTTATATGAATTTTAAAAATTTAATGCAACGAAATTACCGAAATTTCACAAAAAAAACTCTTCAAAAAGTGATACAAAATACCGAAACATTGGCTCAGATTATTCAAAAATAATGGTTAGGACATGTAGGGCGAATAAACACCATCGCTTCAAACAGAAATGATTTCTCATCCATTAGAAGTAATGTCCCTTAGGGAATGCGCTCAAGTAAAAAGGCGCCTCAGTTAACTTGGTGTGCGAAACAGGAGACGATTAGGGACTGAGAAAGCTGTCGGCTGATCCCAGTTACCCCTCGGACTGTACTTAATATAATCTTATTTATTGTAGATCACATGTAAATTAAAATAAAATCTAAATAATTACATTTAAAAACTATTTAACAGATTTAGGTCTACTTATGTAAAGAAGCATTGTTTGAAAGAAATTAGAATTGAAAAATTGGAGGAGTTAAAACCAGCACAATAATTTAAAATGGCCTTTCCCTTTCTGGAAGACACGATAAAAAACCAAATAAATTTTCTAAAATTTCAAAAGTACAACAAATCCTCTAATTTAATTCGTATCTAGGCCTTAACATAGGCCTTTTGACATCCGGGTGCCCTTAAATTTAAACTAAAATCATTTTGGTCCCTCCCTTTCTCTCTTTAGTTTTTTTTTTGGAATCAATTTAATTAATTTCGCCATAATAGGAGTGTGCTATGTCTTCTAGCACCCCGCTGGTAAAAATCTCATTTTTGTATTGGAATCCTAGAGATAAAGAATTTTATAGAAATTAAATTTCATTACCCTTAGCCAGTAAGCCGACTGGAGCTGTGGTCATAAACCAATGCAGAGCCACCTAGGTGCACTCCATGTTTATCGGGTTAAATTGTCAATGGTCACTATTTTCATCACACCTACCTGACGCCATATTGGTCATCGTTTTTGAACTCATGGCCTAGGAATGGTATCTGAAATTCGTCTGAATTCATTTCATTTGCAAACACTACCAATTGCCAGGCCAGCGCCATTCATGGGCACCCCATAAACTCCCAACTCTTCCGTCATGCTGTCTAGCAAGAAGGACCAAAACTTTGTTTCAATGAGTGACAAATAGCTTAGAAGTATTTCATGTCAAAAGGTTGCGAAAATATTTTCGTTTCGATGGAAGAGACATTGGAAAGCACAAAATGTCCTTGGGGTGCTAGAGTATTTTTCAAGCGTCGAAGTTGGGAAGGGGGTTGAAGTTGCCGAAATTGCCCTGGACACGGCCAGAAGTGCCAGAGATTATTTCATTTCATTTTGTTGTAGCAAATCTGTACGTGAAGACCGGCAAAATATAATTCAAATAAAACTTACGGATATCTGTATATCTTGTGGTAGTATATCCGTACGACGGTATACATACACACTCGTGCATATGTACACACCATCTCAGTATGGTGCTAACTTCTGGGTCTTCGTTGGCTTGTGATTGTATCTCTGGCAGAGAATAGAGACCAGAGACTGTGTGTGAACATGGATAGTAATTTGTTTCGTAGAGCAAGTTTCCATTAGCTCCTGCTATGTGTAAGGGGGTGCTGATCTTGGTTGAACGTTAATCAAAAGTTATTGCCAAAGGTTTGCGTTTCGATGTTTTTTTTTGTTTTTTTTAGCAGGCAAAGGACAAGAAAACGCCCTCTGAGCCGAGCTGAAATCGACTCGATGTTTGTCAAAGTTGTGGGTAGTTGAATGCAAAATAAATGGCCCATTGTCCTCTAAGGTTTGAGGAAGATAAATATCGTGTCTGGGCTTTGGTTGTTTTGTGATATATTCCATTGGTGTTGTTAGAGGAGGAACATTTTATTTATGGATTAGTGAAATAGCGTAGCTATGAAGTGCTACCTGAGGAGATGCGCACATTAATCGGTGTTTATCGATAAACTTTTCTATCGAAATGATAAGTGACGTCTCAGAAGTTAGAAAGTTTTGTACGACGTTTAGTTGAAGTTCGTTGTAGAAGATAATTCAGATTGTTTATGGCAAAGCAATAGAATTAGACAATTGTTTTTTTGCTTAAAATCAGGCATCGGCATCGGCATAGTTATGATACTTTGATTAGACCTTATCTTCTTGGCAGTGGTAGTTTTGATTTCGAGCTCTGAATTTTTTAGGCAATTGGCAGGCAGATGAATATGGGAGTACTTAGAGAGAAAGTTCGTTCCCGTTCCCTGAAAAAAAGTAGGTTTTTAGTAATGTTAAATTCAGTGGTCTCACTAATATATAAGAGCACACCTAGCTGCATATGTCGGCAGATTGTTATTCCATGACATTTTACGAAGAAAAAATTTCGTAAACTGTTTTTGGATTTTCTCAATACGATATTCAGCGTTGCAGTAATAAGGATTCTAGACTACGCAATAGTATGGGCATTTAAGAGTAAGAGTTAGAGTGAAAATCTTTTGAATTCCGAAAGAGAAAACACAACATACGATTCGCCTTACAAACTATATAATCGAAATGCAATGAAAAAGTTAATTCAGCATCTCAAATCACTGTCAAGTTGTATTGCTCAGCAAAATACTGAATACTGTACTCATAGACAAGAGGTGATAATATCCTTTTGAATGTTATAACCGAACTACACCACTCATTTACACAGTTAACATCATTTTGCAGTTCCAGCGCATCAGATACAGATTTACAGACCTTTGAGTCAACTGCGTATAATAGGTATTTGGAGTTAAAAATGAAAGATAGTAAGTCATTGACGAAAGAGTAGAAAGAGAAGTGGACCAAGGCGACTTCCCTGGGGAACACCTAAGTAATTTAACATCTCAGTCAAAAGCATAGATCCAATCTTGACGTACTGCTTACGGTTAATTAAATAAACCAAAATAAAACCAAACATTTCCAGCTTCTTAACAAGAACGTTGTGTTGCACCCTGTCAAAAGCCTTAAAGAAGTCAGCTTATATACAGTCAACTTGATGGCGTTTCTCCATATTATAGAGACAATATTTTATAAAAATAACCAAATTTATAGAAGTTGACCAACCGTTTACACAAACATGTTGTGCTCAGAAATGTAGTTGAGCACTGTTGAATGTAACTTCTTTTCAACAATAGCTTCAAACATTCATTTAAGGAATCAATTGTAACTTAGCTATAGGTCTATAGTTATTAATTATTCTTTTAGAACCTGATTTGTGAATGGGTGTTATAAATGAATGCTTCTAGTAGTCTAAAAATTCACCACACTTCAGGGACATATTAAATATAATCTTTAAAGTCTGGACCAAACGAAATCTGCTTTTTCAAAACAAGGGGGGAGGCACTCGAATCGAGAGACGAAAACTTTAGCAGAATTTCATCTTCCGTCAAAATAAAGCAAACCCAAATTAGTAACAGGTTCACTTTTAAATATTGCAATACAATCAATGATTTTATTGATGAAATTCGATTGAAAAAAAAAACGCAAATATTTCCACAAATATGCTTTAAATCATCACTAGTAGAAGGTATACCAACCGATTTTCGCTTAGTTTTAACGAATTTCCAGAAGCTTTTAGAATCCTGTTTAATATTAGACTCAATTGATGAAATTTATGTATTGCCTATATATGAACTTCTTTAAAAACTTCTTACTCTTTTTACACACCTTATTTGGAGCATTCTTCAACCTAGATAAACTTTTGTTAAACCAGATGGGCTTATTAAAACTTTTCCAATCGTTTAAAGTGTTGAATTGACTACGTTTCTAAACCTAGTATAGAAGCTACGTCCGCCTTAACAAAATCAAGTTTAACGTTTTCATTACATTTATCCATGCTAAATGGATTTAAAATACACAAATTTAATGAAATTTTCAATGCATTATGTTATGATAAATGCTATTGTTTAATAATGGAAAATCGACTTCCGACATAAAAGCCTCAAGTTCTTCGTTTATAAACACTAGATCCGGTATTTTTGGTATCTCAAACTATTAAAAATTTAATACTCATTGGTGATTTGAACATCAACATCCTGTCTGAAATAATTGATACGGATCATTACTTGTCAATTTTATAGTCTTTCGGTATGGATTCTGCTTTGGCACAACCTACACGTTATAGGTTCTGCTTCGATCACATATTTATAAGGCTGCATAGAAACAATAGTGTTAACTATAAAACAAGGGTCTATGATCTAAATATTATGGATCACAGTTTAACTAATATACAACTGGATCATAATATATGTTACTTACAGCTAATAAACCTGAGTATAAAAAACTAGTTAAAATAGACTTTGCCGTTCTAAAACAACAACTATTTTTTGAACATTGGGAAGATGTTTATTCTGCACAGGATCCTTCTTGTGCTTTTGATCTATTCCTTGAAAAGCTCCAATCATATATTGGGTCTATAGCTCTATTCGTGCGGTTTGCTAAGAGATGGCGTAACCTGTATTATTCCATTGTTATTATACACTTGCGGTCATAAAAACCGCACCACCTAATGAGTTCTCAAAAAATGCCTAATTACATCAGATCGTAAGAGTTTTTCCCATACTACTGAAGGGTATTCCCCATAGCGAAGTTCGACCTCGTATTCAGTGCAAACAAAAAAATCAGTTTGAATTGAGTTGTGACGCTGACAAGTAAAAAAAAGTGAAATGTCTGTTAAATATCATCAACTGACTCGGGACGAAAAAGTTCAAATATTGACGAAAACGTAAAACAACCCAGAAGACGGACAATGTATTACAACGAATTAGCATGAAATATCGCTTTAAAAGTGCTGTCCGTATAAGAAAAATCATACGCCGACGGCTACGGGAGATAGGTTTATATGGAAGACGACCAACGAAAAAACCTCTCCTAAGCACAAAAATGAAAAAAGCTCGCTTGACGTGGGCAAAAAGTACGAAGATTGGACGCAGGATGATTGGATGATTGTGTGATATGGTCCGATGAAAGTAAATTTAATTTGTTGTGTGAAGACAATTTGCCATACGTACGACGGTCAGCAGGTGAAAGGTTCAAGGACGAGTGCATAGTCAAAACAGTGAAGTTTCCTCAAAGCCAGATGGTTTGTGGATATTTTTCTTTTTTCGTTTTGGGCCCTTTGCACTTTGTTAATCGAACTATGAACGCTCAAAAGTATGGAGAAGTAGTAAAGGAGTTTTTGGTACCAGCAATTGAACAGCATCATTCGTATACTGACAAGTGCATTTTTCAAGATGATTCTGCACCTTGCCAAATCCGTAAGTAAAGTGTTATAAATCAACTTCTAGATGTCTACTTTATAAATAATAAACGAACAAGTAACTAAAGTCTTTCAGTAATTTTCAGCTCAAGATAACGTTTGATGACCTCAGAATTACCAGACTAGACTGGCGAGCTAATTCGCCGGACTTAAACCCAAACAAACACTTGTGGCATGTAATGAAACATAAGGTGGCTGAACATAAGCCAGAGAGTAAAAAAAAGCTAAATGAAGTTCTGGAACATGTATGGAATACTGAAATTTCAAGGGATATTACTTAACTTCTAGTAAACTCGATGCCTTCTAGAATAAAAGCGGTTATAACCGCCAAAGGAGGATCAACTCGGCATTGATAATTTTTTGGTAAAAGTGGCATATCTAAACATCTTATATAAACATACATAAAAAATGTATCGTTTGATTTTGTTAACTGATGACTGTATTAAAATATTTTAAAAAAATAAGAAAATTAAATGGTTTTTCTTTCTTTGTTAATATCTTTTATCCAACATTCAATAAACAGATGGAAATTAGATAAAAATACTTATAAACAACTGCGGAGTACTCAACAAAAATTTCATTTCATTATAAAAATTATCACCGTAGTTATTAACAATTTTTCAATCATTTTAATATGGTGCGGTTTTTATGACCGCAAGTGTATATTGGAACATGAGTTGGAAAGCTACTGTCATTGTACGTCATTCCAGTATATGTCATTCATTTAAAGCGTAAACAACAATAATTTTTTATCACTCAAATATGTCGAACTTTGTGCTTGAAAAAGTGTTTTTGCGGGGAGTTCTTCTTCATTACTTTAATATGAAGAAAACTGCTGCCGAAAGTCATCGTATTTTGGTGGAAGTTTATAGTGCTCTGTATTTGGTGGGGTTAGATGGGTGTGCTGTATTATGAGCTAATAAAACTGAGTGAAAACATCAATAGACAACGCTACCGAATACAATTAATCCGTTTGAAGAGAGCAGTAGTCGAAAAATGCCCGGAATATGCGACCAAAAGGTGATCTTTATCAGGCGGACGTGTAGTCGTGGTGTAGTGTCTTTCATTAAGTTCTCGAGTAATAAAAGTTACAAATTTTATCTCTCTTACCATAAATTGTTCAATTTGCAGTGGAAAAATTGATCGAAGTTATCCCTTCAAAATAGATTGCCTTGACTGCAAATCTTTCTTTCATGGTGCGTGTGTTGATATTCACCAATCCTATATAGACTTTATGACCTCTACCAACAACAAGTTGCGCTGTGATAAGTGTACATCTCTTCGACGTAAATCGCTACAGCAAATACCTATTGCTAAGTCCAATGCAGTATCAGTCTCCTCACAATTAAACAAAAACAAAAAGGTGCTGCAACAACACCTCCATGCTTTATATCGGCGTCGACCAGCAGGCAATCTGTTGCGGAGAGTACAGTGTCAGTGGGTAACGTTGGGAGTTCAATAACCCTTCAATCACTGTACGAAGAGATTCTCAATTTGAAAAATATAGGGTTTTCCAATAGGAAGTTGACATTAATTGAACTTTTATTTAATTTGTGAACGCACTCTTTCACAAATCATCAAACTGTCACTGTCAATGTATTCAGTAAGTTCAATATTTTCATCATGGTAAAGTACACTAACGAGTTACGTTCTCTGATTGGGTTCTGGAGAAGATGCGCCAAGATGATGAATTTCATCGCAAAATCATCTTCGGTGACGAAGCTCATTTTTGGCTCAATGGGTTCGTCAATAAGCAAAATATGCCTTATTGGTTGGGTGAAAGGCCACATGTGCTTTATGAATCACCACTTCATCCACAAAAAATTACTGTTTGGTACGGTTTGCATGCCGGCGGCGCTATTGGGCCATATTTTTTCGTCGACGATAACGATCTTCACGTTACTGTGAATGGTCAGCGTTATCGCGCCATGATCACCGTTTATTTTTGGACCGAATTGGAAGATATGGACTTGGACGACATGTGGTTTCAACAGGATAGTGCCATAAGCCACACAGCACACGCTACATTCGATTTATTGAAGAGTAAGTATGGTGAGCGTGTTATCTCAAGACATGGGCCAGTCGATTGGCCGCCTCGTTCGTGCGATTTAACGCCGATTGACTATTTTCTGTGGGGCTACGTTAAGTCATTGGTTTATGCCAACACGTTGACGACGTTGGAAGAGCTCAGAGTCAACATTAAACGCCAAATAGCGGCCGTTTCGGCCGAAATGTGTGGCCGAGTCGTTGAAAATTGGGTCCAACGAATCGACCGCTGCAAACGTCGAGTTCCATTCATAAATGTTTTGATTGTACTTCAATCCAATAATAAAGTTTTTGAAATATCTCAAATGGTTTGCCTTTTATATAAAAAAAAATTTGTCAAGTCGTTATTGGAAAACTCTATATTATTAAGGTTAATGATTTCGCTAAAATCTATTGAACTCGCTGCAAAAGGTTTGTTTGGTTAGTTGAACATTAAATTTTAAGTAGTTTTTGATAGGTTTTCGCAAAAACTTGTGTTTACGAAAAATTGTGGCTTACTAAAAATGTATGGGAAAACCTGTGTTTTTGATTTTTTTTTTGCGAAAACCCGGTTTTTTATTCGGTGTGAAAAGCCTATAAGATTGGTTTCACGTACAAGGACTCAAATTGAAATAACTGAAATTATTAATTCATAACGAATATTTGAAATCTTTTACCAATCATTATCAAGTTTACTTGGTCTCACGGCATAAGGTTAAACAAAGTTAAAGGTAAAAACAAATTAAGAACTAAATGCAAAAAGTACCCTAACATTCTGAGTTTAAGTTATAAATATAAAAAATTGTGCGCTGAACTTTAACAGGAGATTCCGATTTGTCGAGATATCTATTACCGTACTCAATTTAATTCCGCTAAGGGGAAACGTAAAAAAATTAATGGCAAGTAGTAAACAGTGTACTCAATAGAACTTCCCTTTTGAAAAAACCCACTCTAATACAGGTCGATGTCTGTGAGGTTTCTGACAAACTTGACGTTGCCAACGCTTTTAACTCGTATTTCTCGAATATAGCTTTCAGTTCATCAGCAAGTTCAGTCCTACCGTTCTGCAATGTTTGTTCGTCCATATGTAGTTGCTCTGAACCATTGCAAATCTTTGTGTTTCTCCCATAACATCTCTCAGATATTAGAAGCCATTGGTTCGTTAAAGAATTCGAAATCGTGTGGAGCTGATGGAATTTCTAATATTTGCGTGAAAAAAAAATTGCATGTTTCGTAGTGAATGTCTTGACAGTTATTTTTAATCGTTGCGTGTTTGCTGGGGTCTTTCCAAATGCCTTCAAATGTGCAGATATTGTGCCTCTGTTCAGAAAAGGTTCGGCTGTTCAAATGTGTAACTACAGGCCCATCTCACTTCTCCAAGTTTTCAAAAAAATATTTAAAAGAGTTATGAAAAATAAAATAGTGAGTTACTTTAATAAAACGGAGTTTTTTAGTCCAATTCAATTTGCCTTTCAGAAAGGTAAATCAACTGAAGATGCACTACTACAGTTTTATACCCAGGTAATGTCCCACTTAGATGATAAAAAGTGTACACCTGGTTTATTTATCGATATTACCAAAGCTTTTTATATGGTCACGCACAACATATTGCTGAGAAAACTGGAAAAAGCTGGTTTTCGTGGATTCGTGCTTGATTGGTTTAGATCGTACCTTGGAAATATGTCACAAAGGGTGAAGTTGAATGATATTAGGAGCGAAATTATGTTCCTTAATTTGGGTGTGCCCCAAGGCTCTGTCTTGGAACCAATTCTGTTTTTAATTTACATTAACTCACTGTTCTCATTAAATTTTAAAGGTGCACCTACTTCTTTTGCTGATGATATAGGACTTACGTATGGGTTGAATAGTCCTCTGGATCTAGTCTTTAATTATAATTGTGACCTTAACTTGTTAAGGAATTGGTTTGCTGAAAATAAGTCCAAAACTTAAATAATGTTTTTTTAGTCTTTCAACTCTACCCAATTTTGAACCTAAATTTTTTTCCACGCACCAGAGTGTCTGAGTTACAAACTGTATAATTGCTCCTGCACGTCTGATTTTTCTTTTCCTACTTTTAAAAGCAGCCTATGCTGCAGTGATAAGTGTTTTTTGGTTAAAAAGTAGATGAATTTAAATATCTGGGACTCACCATCGACTTTAGAATGAGCTTCTCGAATCACACAGAATCGCTGAAGAATTATTCCCGTGGTTCACTTCGACATTTCTATTATTTGTGAAACATCTGATCGAAAACGCTTTTATAGGGTTTTCTTATAACGACTTGACAACTTTTTTTAAAATAAAAGGCAAACCATTTGAGATATTTCAAAAACTTTATTACTGGCTTGAAGTACAATCAAAACATTTATGAATGGAACTCGACTTCGTTCACATGGCCACCACGGGCACGTTTGCAGCGGTCGATTCTTTGGACCCAATTTTCAACGACTCGGCCACACATTTCGGCCGAAAGCGCCGCTATTTCGCGTTCAATGTTGCCTCTGAGCTCTTCCATAATTCCGGCGTGTTGGCATAAACCAATGACTTAACGCAGCCCCACAGAAAATAGTCAATCGGCGTTAAATCGCACGAACGAGGCGGCCAATCGACTGGCCCATGTCTTGAGATAACACGCTCACCATACTTACTCTTCAATAAATCGATTGTACCGTGTGCTGTGTGGCTTGTGGTACCATCCTGTTGAAACCACATGTCGTCCAAGTCCATATCTTCCAATTCGGGCCAAAAATAATCGGTGATCATGGAGCACAAAACAGTTATTTTTTGTAGATGAAGTGGTGATTCATGAAGCACATGTGGGTTTTCACCCGACCAATAAAGCATATTTTGCTTATTGACGAACCCATTGAGCCAAAAATGATTTTGTGATGAAATTCATCATCTTGGCGCATCTTCTCCAGAACATAATCGGAGAACGTACGTCGCTTCAAATGGTCCATCGGCTTCAATTCTTCAGTCAGCTTGATCTTGTTTGGGTGTAGACCAAGATCCTTACGCAAAATACGCCATAATATGGTCTGAGCGATGCCCAATTCTTGAGAACGCCATTTCGACCAACCCGTTGTCTCATTGACACTGCAACATCACATAACGAATATGTAGACTCAAATTTTTGCACTAAACTTGTTATTGCCTGTCTACTAGGGCGAGAATTATGACCGAAAATTGGAGTTAACGCTCTTAAAGTTGCAGTCACCGACTCTGAATATCTGTAAAAAAATTTTATAATTTGCAGACGTTGCTCGTTAGTGTACTTTACCGTGATGAAAGTGTTGAGTTTGCTGAATAAATTGACAGTGACAGTTTGATGATAAGCGAAAGAGTGTGTTCACATATTAAATTCAAAATTGTCAAGCCCCTACTGGAAAACCGTAAATAAACAGCTGGTAAGATGCTGTGAATTGGAATTTAATTAAAAATCTGAATCAGAACTTGAATTTTAAAATTGAGGTGGTTCATTTTACTTTTAAAAATGGAAGACTGAGATGAGAAGTCTAGCAAAATGTTCATATCTTGCTCAGCTCAGAAATTACATTTAAAATGTTAGAGTTCATTATTCAGTCGTATTATTTTAACTTTAAATGCGCGCAAATTAGTTTTTTATCAAAAAAGTAAAAATTTAACAGTTGATGTTGAAATAATTGAAATGTCAAACAAAAGTGTTTGGTGCGAAAGCATTTAGAGTTTTCCGAAAAATTTTAGCCAAAAACCGCGTTTATGATTTCGTCTGAGAAGGCTATTAGCTGTGTGTATTTATTTATAAACGCATTGAATTCAATTTCTAAAATCTGAAATATTTTGTAAGAACATGTAAATGATATTTTTGTAGTCATATATGTGAACTTAAGTTAAAATTATCTATACCAGGTGTACCGGTATGAAGTAAACGTCAAGATACAAATGTCTCGTTAGGGAACATTTATTGTGAGCGGGCCTTAATTTTTTTTTTGTTTGATTGTTATGACACCTGTTAAACTTATTAATATACATCAAGTAATTGAGCAGACAACATCATATTTTTTCATCGTGTTAAAAGTGTCGAATTTTGTATCAGAAAATGATGACTTGCGGAAAGCATAAATTTTTTTGTTTTGTTTTGAAGAAAAGTGCTGCAGACTCGCATCGAATGCTTGTCGAGGCATATTCTGTCAGAATGTTGAAACATGGTTTCAATGGTTCAGAGATAACGATTTTGATGTGCGAAATGAAGAACGTGGAAGACCACCAAAAAAGTTTGAAGACACCGAACTGCAAACAATATTGGATGAATATGACACTTTAAGTCAGAAACAAATGGCAGAAATATTAAATGTTGCACAACAAAAAATTTCTGACCATTTCAAAGCTATGGGAAAAATCCAAAAGTCTGGAAAATGGGTGCCACATGAATTGAATGAAAGACAGATGGAAAATCGTAAAACCATTTGTAAAATTTTGCTTCATATAATAAAAAATCAGTTTTGCCTCGAATTGTTATTGGCGATGAAAATTAGATTCATTTTCAGAATTCTAAACGGAAAAAATCATGGGTTACTCGGGGACAACTATCAACTTCGACAGCAAAACCAGAACGATTCGGCAAGAAGACAATGTTTTGTGTCTGGTGGGGGCAGGAACGTTTGGTGTATTACGAGCTCCTAAAACCCGGTGAAATTCGTAACACGGATCGCTACCGACAACAAATAATCAATTTGAACCATGCGTTGATCGAAAAACGACCAGAATGGGCCAGAAGACTCGGCAAGGTAATTTTGCTCCATAACAATGCACCTGCACACAAAGCAAAACTGGTTCAGGGTACAACCAAAGCACTTGGCTGAGAGCTGCTACCCTAACCCACCGTATTCAGCAGCATCTGTAAGGTCGTTGACCTAACTGAGTATATATATAATATAAAAAATTGTGTGCTGAACTTAAAATAGAGATTCAATTACCGCACTCATTCTGATGCTTCTAAAGGAAACTTAACAAAGGAATGGCAAATTGTAAACACCATCCTAAATAAATCAGCTGCTTCTAAAAAGCCCACGGCAATCCTTATAAATTTCTTATTTCAGATGTATTCAACCATGTCCTGTCCAACAGCTTTGTAATAATCGTTGTTTCCCCTTCGTCATAGCACTCTAATCACCGATCTTGGCTTAGGGCATCATTCGCATAACACCAGAAACTTTAAGTGAGGGAGTACATGTAGTCATACATACAATTTTGAGAAGAAAATACAACCTGAATACAATCTGATAAGGCAGTTTCGATCTTATCGATTAGATGTTTAAGAAATTTTAGTGAATCCTTGACTTCAAACTAAATGAGAGGAGAAGCACCTCACTTTAAGTGGTACACTCGAATAGGAAAGGATCTCTCCTGAATTTACCTCACACTGACGGATCCATCCTAATTTTGTGTACACAAAACTTCAAAAATCAAAAGATTGCATAAATTTGTTCTTTTCTTAAAAAAAAAAAACTCGATAGAAAGTTAATCCCTAAATTTATTCGTACGTACTCGTTTACATCTTGGTTATAATGGATTCTATTGTATTACCTCGTTTAAATTTCCATGACCTCAAAATACCAGGAAATTGCTCTGCTTTTTTATAAAAAAAAAAAAAAACTCTTCTTCCAAAAAGCTGGTCTGATTAAAAATAAAGTTTTCAATCAGCAAAATATTTTCAGAGAGCATTCCTCATCTGTTTACCACTGTATACGTAGTATCTTCCGTTCCTGGATGCGTGCTGGCATGAACATATATATGCAAATACATACATACACATATATGATATGATACCGAAATACTTTCAATGCTATCATGTTCTCGTAGAAAATCCGGTAAAGAAACCATGTCACCAATTAAATTCATCAAGTTCTTACATGCAAAATAAAAACCTAAAATGTATGACTTTGGTTGAAGCGTAACCCATTCTAGGATACGTGCATTCTTCATGCAACCAAAATGTGTACCACACAATACAAGTAGAGAAAAGGAAGAAAACAGATTTGTCATGCATGAGACACAATTAGATCACAGATGACTCGAAGAGGACGAAAAAACATTGAAACATACATACGAGTATGTACATGAAATCACATAAAAACTCACATCAACCGGAAAACTTTATATCTTAAACTAATCTCGGAAAAAAAAAAAAAAAATTAGAGCAATTTCCTCTCTTGAATCGTCCTTGCACGTCTATGTCGTCTTAGTATGGTATGCAGTGAAAACCCAATTCACATTCCAATATAAACCATATCCGTCCTTCTAAAACTGACTTTTAGCTGTCATGCTGCGCCGACCTGATACATTCGTATTCATCCTTAGATACGAATATATCTGAATTTGAAATATTCGTACATAAGCCGGAACCGTGGATGTGTGCCTCCTTATTAAAGTAAAAACCGTCTATTCCCTGTAGTAAGAACTTTGCTGTTCCACAAAAGAATGATGTCGTCTACTTCCCCAGGTCTCTTTGGGACAAACAATGCAAGTCTTGAATATTGTTTTGAGACGAGCGTTTTGCAAATGCCTATCATTGCCTACATTCGGTCGCGTCCTTCGTTTTCTGTTATCCTTTGAAATTCAAATTTAGCTCGTTAGGTTTGCTCGGTAGCGGCAATCTAAAAATATGCGAAAGTTTTCTCGTCCAAGGATAAGCTCTTTATATTGAAGGATGCACAACTACTTTTACAGCAATTTGCTTTAAAATTTCTCTGAATCAAACTGTAACTTCAGACTATGGAGTATCCGTATCCGTTCTCACTAGACACGGTAAAACGATGAATGCGTTGGTCTGTTAAATTTTTTATTTTTTTTTCTTTGTTTATTATCCGTGATATAGTTTTAGGTAAAGTTATTCCTTCTTAAAATATCTTTGTGTGTCTCTTGAAATTCTCTAAATAAACTTGTCCTGTATTTCCTTTTGGAGAAAGTTTTGTTCAGTATATGCTACAGTAGAGGGTGAAAGATGTTTTAAGTAAATTGAGAGACATAAAAGTGCAACAGTGTCCTTTCACTTTAAGGCTATCTTAGTGAGAGCAATGAAACAACTTTAAGGCACTTTACTTCTTCCAAACTTTGGGTAGCCCGTAATTTAATTTACTTCGTAATAAGTTACTCGTATAAATGTAAATAAGTTGCGGACCAAAAATTTAAAAATGAATGTTTGCTTTACGAGTGCTTTTAAGTGAGGTTCGTTTCTTCATCGTAGAGCATATTTTTGTGGACAGAAATCAAAGTTGTACATTTCGGTTGTCATGCTATTTTCGATATTCCACATGGAATATGTCGGAGATGTTGCGGAAGTTGTTGGATTAGTGTGTTTCTCGCTAAAACTGTGATAGTTTCGGTCTTGATTGGAGACCCCTCGAATTGTTATTCTTATCTTCTAGAATTCAATTTGAAAATCTTTTAACTTAGTATCGATAAGTTTTGATCAACATTGGAAAATCCAGATTCTTCCAATTGTTTTGAGGAATCTGAGAGTGAAAATTTAGAGTACAGTCTAAATTGATTTGTTTAGAACAAATTCAAATGGGTGGAGTGGTTCAAGTGGTAGTTTATTGGCTTCTTTGAGTGTTAAGTTTTTAAAAAAAAGCGTGTCAGGTGTCGGTGACAAACAATGGTGATACCTTTATGCGCTGTCAGACTGATCAGCTTTCTCCTACCCGTAAAGATAACAAACTAGTCACATCTAAGGTGGACGCGTTTTTTAGCGGACAATAACTAGGCATGATCCAAAAGACAGTACAGCTACTATTATCTGCGTATACCTGTGCATAGACGTTAGAGCTATTAAGAGCAGTGTGTTGACTAACATTCACCATAGCTGTGAGAAAATGACTCCCCTTCGCGGTTAATAATATTGTCTGGCAGAGTAACACATGCCGTCAAAAGTTGTGTTATTGCAACACTCTCAATTTTGGTGAAAACGCCCAGCACGTATTCCTTTTTCACGAACGCGCCTTCAATTCTGCCTACCAGTTTTCGAAGCGCATTCTCGCAAGATCCTCAGACAGAAGATGCATTCGCAAAACAGTTTTGTGTACATGGATCTCGAACATTCTCTCCATGCTCTTTAACTTGAAGGAAGTCAGACTTATAACCCTAAAACTCTTAGCGATGAATGCTATAAAGGCTACTCTCACTGTTGAACAGGGTATGTATTCCAGTACCAGGTTAGCAGTGAAAATTGTCTTCAGAGCAACCACCAGCTGATCTATAACACATGGGCTGAAAAGTTTTATAGTAAAACACAAAACTTTTGCAAAATTCATCTTTATTTATCAATATAGTTGCCTTCGAGGGCGATACACTGATTGAAACGATTTTTCAATCTTTCGATACCATCGATACCAGTTTTGTAGTACGATTTCGGTTTAGCCTCAAAATAGGCCTCTGTTTCGGCGATTACTTCTTCATCGGTCTTAAATCTCTTTCCGGCGAGCATTCATTTAAGGTCTTCGTACAGGAAATAGTCGCTGGGGGCCAAATTTGGAGAATACGGTGGGTGGGGAAGCAATTCGTAGCCGAATTCATTTAATTTTGCCATAGTTTTCATCGACTTGTGACACGGTGCATTGTCTTGACGAAACAGCACTTTCTTTTTCTTCAAATGCGGCCGTTTTTCTGCGATTTCGTCCTTCAAACGCTCCAACAACGCAATGTAATAGTCGCTGTTGATAGTCTGTCCCTTTTGGAGATAGTCGATGAAAATTATTCCATGTGTATCCCAAAATATGGATGCCATATCCTTGCCAGCCGACTGTTGAGTTTTTGGTGGTTTTGGACGAGGTTCGTCGCCTGCTCGCCACTCAGCTGACTGCCGACTTGACTCTGGTGTGAAGTAATGGAGCCATGTTTCATCCATTGTCACATAGCGACGCAAAAATTCGGCTTTATTGCGGTTAAACAGCTTTAAATACTCCTCTGAATCATCAACACGTTGTTGTTTTTGGTTGACTGTGAGCAAACGCGGCACCCACTTTAAACAGAGCTTTCGCATGTCCAAATATTCGTGTATGATATATCCAACACGCTCTTTTAATATCTTCAGAGCCTCAGCTATCTCGATAGACTTCACTTTACGGTCATTCGTAATCATTTTGTGGACTTTTTTTGATGTTTTCATCTGAAACAGCCTGTTTTGGACGTCCACTGCGTGCATCATCTTCGGTGCTTGTATGACCATTTTTAAATTTTTCAATCCATTTGCGAATGGTTCGTTCGGCTGAATTTTTTCCCGTCAAAAAGCAATGATAAACCAACACACATTGATTTGAATCCATTTTTTTTCACAATAACAAAAGTTGCTTCACTCACAACGCTATATCTTGAGAACTAATCGTCCGACAGCTGTCAAATTTTCATTCAAGTGGTGCCCTCTCTTAGAAACGAACTTTTCAGCCACGTATTACTTTTTGTAATATGACTGGGTATATGCCATCAGTGTCAGGCGTCTTTAAGCCATCAAAGGAAGCATCATCATGTTTAATGGCCTCATCCGTAATACAACTGAATAGATATACCACCTACGGCGTGTTGTGTTGTTTTATTAACGAAGCTGCAATTTGTTTTCTGCAGATTCCTCCTCTTCAACAAGGTCGAGACCTCGCGTCCGATTCTAAATTTGACGTACCGATGGCCGAAAATCCCCTCAGGCAGCGTTAAGCCGATTTCTTACTCTTGTAATAAGAGTTGGCTAAGAGCCAGTATTCAAGGAATTCTGCTAGCGCCTTCGGTGGTGGTAGTAATAACGAATCGTAGGTAGAATAAGCAGGCGCAACAACGAATTTGTGCCATTCCCCGTTCGTTTCGTAGCTTATCTCTGCAGCAACTAGATCTTGGTTGCAAAATTTTCCAAGTTTAGATTCACCATTAATTAAATTCGGAACATAGAGACAAGTTCTAAGTCTTTTCGGCTGCTCGACTTGAATTTGCGTCATATTTTCAGTGAATGTGCTCTGGAAAAACTTAATGAAAATTCGGTGTTTTTTCATGAAATTTTGTTCATTTATGAAGCCCATTTCTGGCTCACTTGATACTTTAATAACCAAAATTGCCGTATTTGGGCTGATGAGCAACCCAAAGAGTACCAAGAGCTACCATTACATCCATTAAAAACAACGGTATGGTGTTGTTTATGGGCTGGTGGAATCATTGGTCCATATTTCTTCGAAAATGTGGCAAATCAGAATGTTACCTATTATATATTTTCTCTGGGGATGGCCGTGGTGTAGTAATATATGCATAGACTCCTCAAGCAGAGGGTCGCGGGTTCGAATCCCGTGCAAGGCAATTCTTTGAAAAAGTCTTTTCATAGAATTTGTATGTAGTTGTATGAAAATCCCGTCGGCGTCAACTCTGACATGAAAGCATAGCACTGATGTTGGAGTGGTTGCCGGCTGGGCTAAATGTTACCCGCGCCCTGGAGAAAACCAGTAAAAGGGTGTTCATATCCCCTTGGTGGGCGCGTGGAATTATAAAAAAAAAAAAAAAAAAAAAAAAATGCAAAACCCTTTTGACGTCTCTCGGCTTGAGTTCATGTGGAACCCAATTTTTTTGCTTTTGAATACATCCAGCTGCTTTTAAACGTTTTGAAATGGCTGCTTGAGTGACACCCAAAGATTCTGCGAGCTCTTCTTGTGTTTGGCAACAATCTTCATAGAGTAATGCTTCCAGTTCTTCATCTTAAAATTTTTTTGGCTACCCAGGACTTTCATCGTCTTCCAAGCCAAAATCACCACTTTTAAATCATGCAAACCACTTTTGGCACATTCGCTCAGCTAGCGCATGTTGACCATAAACTTCCACCAAAATACGATGACTTTCGGCAGCAGTTTTCTTCATGAAGGAGAACTCACCGCAAAAACACTTTTTCAGGCACAAAGTTCGACATATTTGAGAGAAAAAAAATTATTGTTGTTTACGCTTCAAATGAATGATATATACTGAAATGACGTACAATGACAGTAGCTTTGCAACGCATGTTCCAATGGAATAATAACAATTGAATAATACAAGTTACGCCATCTCTTAGCAAACCGCACGAATTAAGTTAAAAAATCGATAATCGAATATACGTTGCCCACGAAATTTCAAAAATCTCTTAATTTTGAACACACCTCGTACATTTGTGGAGAACCGTGCGTGCTGTATTCAGCAAAATTTTGACGTTTCTAAAAGGCGACATATTGTACCGGAGTGGAATTCTCGAAGAGCTGGTCTTTCTACCTTAGTTAAAAATGGACTATGGTTCAAACGGCCATAATTGAAAATTGGGGGAACCAAAGAAAAGGTTTCCTTCAATTGACCATATTTCCAAGTCTGAAAATTCGTTACTTAAACAGTGAAAATGTAAAATTAAATTAAAAAATAGTAGTTTACGTTCTTCTGGACCACTTACCGTCGAGGAGTTGAATAAAGCACTTGATGGGTTGATTAAATATGCGCAGCTCATAAGCTTTAAAAAGGAGATTTCTATCTTGTCTAATGTCATATCAACTCATGACTGCCATTCTTGAATCCAGATGGAATACTTCGCGTTGGAATATTAAATTCATCTGTAAGCTGTAGTGGAGAGCATCCGAATTTATTACCAAAGGGAAATCTTTTCACTACAATTCTGACAACTCATTTTCACATTAAAAACTTCCATGCAGGCACTATTGTGGCCAAGCTGGTAACCAGAAAGGTAGTTCATCAATGCGTTCGGTGCTTTCGAATGAAGCCACCGGTCAATTATCAAATTATGGGTAACTTACCGCAGCTATGCTTGCAGCAATCAAGGCCCTATATAGTTGGGGTTGATTTTTGCAGCTTTTTTAAATTCACTTCAGTCGCATGAAAGCATGCGATGTAATATTTGTTTGCTTCGTTACTAAAACCGTGAACATAGATTTAGGCAGGGATCTTTCGTTATTGAGTTTTTTTTTCCGCCCTCAAGCGAGTTGTCGGCAAACATGGGTTGTACTCGTATTCTTTTATGAACAGCGATAATGCCCAATTTTAATCCTTGTGATACTTCGGCATTAATAACAATTTCCTTTTATTTCAAATCTCCAAAAAAACAGGTGTACCGGTATGAAGTGAGCGTCAATATACAAATGTTTCGATAGGGAACATTTATTGTGAACGGGCCTTAATTTTTTTTTTTTTGTTTGGGTGCTCTGACACCTGTAAAACATATTTAGTATACATCAAGTTATTGAGCGAACAACATCATATTTTGTCATCGTGTTAAAAATGTCGAATTTTGTACCAGGAGTAAAGTGCTGCAGAGTCACATCGAATGCTTGTCGAGGCATATGGTGATCATGCTCTATCAGAAGCAACATGCAAAAGATGGTTTCACGTGGAAAACCACCAAAAAGTTTGAAGACGCCAAATTGCAAGCAATATTGGATGAAGATGACACTTTGAGTCAGAAACAAATGGTAGAAATGTTAAGTATTGCACAGCAAACAATTTTTGACCGTTTAAAAGCTATGGGAAAGATCCAAAAGTCTGGAAAACGGGTGACGCATGAATTGAATGAAAGGCAGATGAAAAATCGAAAAACCACTTGTGAAATTTTGCTTCAAAGACGCAAGACAAGACAAAGACACTGGCGATGAGAAATGGATTTATTTTTAGAATCCTAAACGGAATAAATCATGGGTTAATCCGGGACAACCATCAACTTCGACTGCAAAACCGATCGAGTCGGTAAGAAGACAATGTTGTGTGTCTGGTGGGAGCAGAAAGGTGTGGTGTACCACGAGCTCCTAAAACCTGGTGAAATCGTTAATACAGATCGCTACCGACAACAAATGATCAATTTGAACCATGCGTTGATCGAAAAACGACCAGAATATGCCACAAAACACGGTAAGGTAATTTTGCTCCATGACAATGCACCTGCACACAAAGCAAAACTGATTTAGGATACAACCAAAGCACTTGGCTGGGAGCTGCTATATATATACTACCTACCTATACTAGCCAAAAAAGGTAAAGGTTGAACTGCTCTACCATCTCCGTAAGAGATGATCGGCGTCTTGCTTGCCTGCTTAAGATATCTAGGGGTGTAAAGTGAAACAGAATATCCAATGCCGCGAAGGGAGTAGAATGTAGGGCCCCGTTTATGCATAGGCATGTTGTTCTTTGGACTCTGCTTAGTTTGCTGAATTTGACTACTTTGTCTAAGGCCGTCCACCAGAAAACAACAACAAGATATCGATCTTATCTCAACCTCTTATGATTAAGATGTTTATTTGAGACGACTAAGCATAAGCAATCACTCTGCTACCACCCGCTTCCAGGTATATCAGTAGTACCAACTTGCGGCGTACCTCTGCTGATACATCCTTTACCAGAAGTCCCACCCAGTTTTGAGCTGATTCTCTTGCTATTTAGCATAAGACTGGTCAACTCCATAAGTTAGTCCTCTACCTGCAGGTGTGACAGCGAAGTCGTTATTGCGGATAAGTTGACGTTGTTAAAGTCTCCTCTATGTCCAGGAAAACGTACATTGTTTGCTTTCTACATTGTAGGGATCATTCGATATGGCTAGTCAGTGAATGCAGAGCCGTTTCCACCAACTTTCCTTTACATTTTGGGCCGTTCACAAAAGTCTTGGATCAATTTTAGCTCGAATATGGATATCAGTCAGTCGTTCAAGAGTTTTCAGAAGGAAAGATCGAACCAGCAGACTTGTATGGTTTGAAGCTTTGCAGCGATTAAAGGAGTTTATCTTCTGTAATCAGACCATGAATTTTGGTCACTGTTGCAGTAGTTCTGTTTGGGTTTCTACTTGCTCGTTAGCGCGTTAAGTCCTGCATCACTTGGGGTTGTCCAAGAACCATCGGTTTTTACAGCTGAGCATCATAGGATTTGTAGAGAGGATTTTTCTTAGCCGCTGAATTGGATGTATCTGTGGTCTGAAAATGGGTGTTCAGACGATACCATCCAGTACATTAGTATTTGAATGATGTTGTCTGAGACAAGAGTGATATCAAACATTTCCTGTCGGTTTCTTGTTATAAAATGGGCTCATTGCCAATGTTGCAAACAATGAGGTTAATACTTCACCTCTATCGTTGATGTCGGTACCGCCCCATACCGTGTGGTGAGCATTTGCGTTGCATCCTATGATAAGGCCAGATTTAGCCTCCCAGCTTCCACTACCACACTTTCTAGGTTGTCACCGGGAAAGGGCCCACATGATCGTGGCCAAGATATGCCAATGCCAGCCAGTACTCTCTTTGACAGTCTCCAATCTGGAAACGGTTGTATCGGGGTCGCTGAGGTCAGGAAGTAAAAATGCATAAGGCTGCGTTTCGCTAGTATACAGGTTCTAATTTTACCTTTGTTTCTTGTGAGCGGAGCGTATACAGGTGTCCCAAGTCCACACCACACCATCTACAATCCATGGTTCCTGGATTAGGATGATGTCTTCTGAGTTTTTAAAAAGACACAGGATAAGTGCGGCTGTATCATTGCTACAATTTACCAGAGTAGCCTCCACCACGGTGCTGTTCAAATCCTCCGATTCTGAACATGGGCCCAAGAGTTTATCTTCTTCCACTGATCATAAAGGGTCTCATTTTAGTTCGTCATCGGTTTCCATTTCCGACAGAGTGTCGGAAAAGTGGCTTTGGTGCCAGCCAGCAGCGTCGCTTGTGATGAGATGTATGGGATGGATATACGAATCATCGAATTAATTTTGACAATTACTATATAATAATCGACCCTGTGGTGTATCTTGCATTTCGTGGAATTCATAGACACTATAAGCTGCAACCAATGAACTTGGAATTGCGTCCAAATATGTGATTAACATAGATGAAGTTGAAATTTTGTCGATACCTTCGAAGGCTAACAAAACGGTTTTCTTTTACTCTAACTACTGCCAAAATCAGAAAAAACAAATCCATTGAATGTCCCCAGGTTGTCAAACAAAACGATAACAACATAGGAGGAGTTGGCCTTATAAACAGACAGCTTTATCGGATGGTCTTAAAACAAACTAAGGTCAAGGAAGTTGTTTATGAGAAGTCTTTTTTCATCCGTTTCATTTGCCGTGGCGAATGCTTGGATTGTAAGGGAATAAAAATTATTTCTCAGTCGAACACACTGACTCACTTCAAGGCTGAAATGGCATATTACATCATCATCATTAGAGCAGGAACTTACAAATAAGACAGGCTTGGAGTACAAGCATACGTTCCACCAAACAACAGTTGTTTAGAAAAATGTAAATGCTGGCCATTATATCAAAATGAGCGTCAGAGATTTAAAATGCGTGAATGCTCAAAATTATTCAGTGATAAATGCCAATTTATAATAAAATAGTGAATATTTATTTGAATTTTTTATAATAAGCATTTCTTTCGTAATGTAATACACATCTGGTATTTGAGCACAGAAGATAGAGTTAAAGATAATTACCCAGAGTTTTATCAAATGTTATTCTCACCATTACTTAAAAGGCAGAACAATGTTAGATCCTTATTTCATAAATAGAATGAAATTGCATCAAAAGGATAAATAAGTGTTTTTGGCGCCTAAATGTATGCAGACAAATTAACATAATAGTTTCACCACAAGCACTACCAGTGCAAATGTGCACTGAGCATGCCCATTTTTTTTTATTTTCTATTTGAAACTGCTGCCAACTTCAGTTTTATTTACAACATCTGTTGGTTCGGTAGCCTTGTGCAGTTTTATGAAATTTGCAATGAATTCGCCCTGAAAATTAGCAAAATTTTAGCTTTGTGTGGTGGTTTGTGTAAGGCGAATATATATTCAACTGAAACAACATTAAGTGGGCGAATTACTCTTTGGAATTTGTGTTTTTGCAAACGTTTGGGTGGGTAACTCGAGCTGGCTGGTAAGTGCTTCCGCTGACAGTTCTTCACGGAGAAGTTTTTTTCATCATTTCATATTTGGATGAACGCGTTCAGTGACAATTGTTTCAATATGTTTTTATTTATGTCTCTCAAATTGAATTTAAATTTGCTTGGATAAAAAATTAATAAATATTGTGAAAATATTTTGCTTTACATTTGTTGGGCATCTGATTTGGTGCAGTGGTTATATCTTAAGATGTTTTGATGTGTGACGTCAGTTCTTACTTGACTTATAAATTTGTAACTTAAAAAGAGCTTCCTTTTTTTGTAAAAACGCAAGGCCTTTTAAGATCAGTAACCAGTGATGATACCTATGATGGCACTGCGATGTTTCCTGTTTCTTATAATCAAACTTCTAGAACAATTCAGATCCAGATTTTTTTGGACCCTAGACATTTTGACCCAACAGTTCATCCATTGTTCTCTTACATATTAGCATATAGTTTTAGTATTAGTTTGCACGTAGAGATTGGTATACCTATGCTACTTTTCTACGGTAGGATAGGTAGAATGGTTCCACATATGGCGAGTTCGTCGACTCTACAATTCACTAGAAGTCTTTTTGCCCCCGCATCCAACATAGGCGAAAGTTTAATTGCTCCGCCATCTCCCTAAGAGACGATCGCAGTCAAGGGCGGTTTTACAATTTTGTCATACTGAGTTCAGGGACTTGATAGCAGCTTCACTATCCGAAAAGATGTGGATGTGCCTCGCACATCAGTCTCAGTCAGGATAGGACTTCTTCAATCGGCAAAACTTCCGCCTTGAACATGCTATAGTAATTTGGTAGGCGGGAGGTGAGGCTTAGATTAAGCTTATCTAAGAAAACACTGCCATTAACCACGCTATCAATCTTGGATCTATCCATATAGAAATAGATTGACTTGTCATCCATGAAAGCATTCTCCTCCCAGAAGGAGGAAGTCTTTGTCAAACCAATGTTGGGGCATAGTCCAGTCGATGATCTCTGGAAGGATTCATAGTGTGTCAAGAATATTAGCGTGGTATCGGGTACTTGCCTGCTGAAAAAATTATCCTGGTTTGTCAAGTGAAACAGAATATCCAGTGCTACTGAGGGAGTAGTACGTAAGGCTCCGCTACAGTTGATTGCATTGTTTCAGGCGGTCTAACAGACAACCACCCCGTAGGTGAGTATCGGTCTTATAACCGGGACGTATAGCCAGTGGCTAATGCCAAGTTGAAAGCACCATTTGTTAACAATGTTTTTTTTTTGCAAGAGAATTGAGCTACTGTAGCTTTGTTTACTCTTTCTGGAAAATTAAGTTTCCATAAATATCCACTGTATCGGAGAAGACTAAACTGGTACTGTTGATTGAGCTGGGCTACGATTGGAATTTTGTATTTCCTGGAACAGAGAACAAAATCAGTTTTATGACGGCTTACTCCCAATCCATTCGCCCAAAACCGTTCGGTAAAACTGTTAAGATTTAGCTGTAGAAGTTTTTTAATAGTATTAAGATGCTTATCTGAGATCACCCTGCTTTCACACGCTTTCAGGTATATAAGCAGTTCCTTAACCACTAAATTCCAGAGAATTGGTGAAAGTAAACCGCCTTGCGGCGTTTGGCCTTTGGAGTTGATTATCTTGCTATTTAGCATAAGAATCAATTCCTCAAGTAAATCATCTGCCTTCAGAGTTGACAGCGCAGTCGTGATTGCGGATGTGTTGACGTTGTTAAAGGCAGCCTCTATGCCCAGGAACGCGACCAGTTGTTGAACTTCCCTGTTGAAGCAAAAGACACAAATCGTGGATTAATTCTAGATCGTATATGGATATCAACTTGTAGGTTTAAAGTTTTTAGAAGAAAAGATGATAAACTTAGATGATACACTGAGGTCCTTTGGGAAACATGAGAATAATTTCCGGCTTTGATAATGAAAAGTACATTAAATTCCCTTCATGAGAATGTGGATTATTTCTACGTAGCTTGTGATGGTATTTTCTAGCTCTGCCGGATAATATCTGAGGACCTTTGTAGCTCGGGAGTGCACCTTTTTATCATTAATTAATGATTAAGAGCATATTCAGTAATTCAGTAAACTTTTAGACACGACACGACTATCTACAAAACAGGAACCTAGTACGAGTATCGAGATACGACACGAGTAAAAATATTAAAATCCGCGACTAAAAAGCTTACTGAATGTGCTCTCAATTATTAATTATGTATGTTGTAGACAGAGAGAAAAGAGAATTTCATCGTCATTTTCCTCATTGTCCAGCACCACATGGTCGAACAATTAAGCGTTTGGTTGAGCGTTTCGTGCAAACTGGGTCCACAAAAGATGTCACAACAAGTAGTCGGCCCCATTTTGCTCGTTGGACGATAATATCACTGCTGGATCAACGATTACATAAACAGATTGCTAAGTAAGGCACTTTGACCTGAAAGATCTTTTGAACCATAATGTCAGATTTGTAGTTAGTCTAGTATATGTTTTACCCTCCGAATCAAGTTGATAACACCACCAGCACATGAATTCATTAATTCATTGGTGTCGAATTGTTCCCCGAAGGAAAAGCCCGTCAAATTCCGTTGCAGGCTGGACATTCACGTAAAATGTGTTCAGGTGTTTCGTCTTCTTCAAGGCACTTCGGAGAGTCGACTAGTTTCATTTTGTTGAGGTAATATCATAAAGCGTGATGTCCTGTGAGATAATCTACTCCTAATATGAGATGGACCTCAAATTCTCGCAGCTATTATTCGATAAATTGACTGCTGATTTAGAGATGCAGCAGATGGGTTCAGGTACATTTAAGGTAGTTTCTGAACCCTTTCTGGCCAGCTCGTCGGCCTTTTCACTCCCATCAATGCCCTCATGACGAGGAACACACTACCGCTTAGTTTTGTTTCTAGATGTTAGTTTTCGAAAGGATTTGAAGCAGTATATGACTGATTTGGAGTCAATTGTGTGCGAGCTAAGGGCATTTATAGTTGCTTGATTGTCTAAGAATATATGGATTTTTGCGCCTTTAATAACCGGACCTTAGGTCCGGATGTTCGATTAACTCTTTAATTTGTACCAGAATTGCTGTGGTGGGTAATGCCACTTATTGCTTTTATCGCAGGTATGGGACAGTTTCGAAAGGCCTAATAGGGTACTCTATTGAGCTTAAAAATGGCGGTCTTTTGTGTGATTTAAATCCACCATACTATTGAAGCATATGTTTGATGGGCCTGACCATCATTGTATAAATCCAGTGAGTGATCTTTGGAGAGATCCCCCATATGCTATCATACATGCGAAGTCAGGCCCCCAAAACGTTGGTTGCTTTAGGTATTTTGTTGCTTAAGTGAGAGTTCCAGTTGAGTTTTTGTGTAGGATTGCTCCCAGATATTTGATCTCGTCGGAGTACTCAACGATTATATCGTTATGTGAAACTAAACCTAACTTGAACTTAGATCTAATAAGTCTCAACACAAGTTTTGTCCAAACTCACTATGACATGTCGGGTCGGAGAACTACAAAACACTATCGATTTTTTGACAGTGTAAAGGAACTTTTGGCAACACAATGGACTTCCACCAGCGGGTACCAGAAGAGGGTCCTTAAGATCATTGTTTATCTCATTTTTAACTCAGAACTAAGCGACACTTATCTTGAGAAACTCTAAGAAATCAAATCAATCACGTAATCATTTGTTTCCAATTTAAATACCACCCTCCCGCCGAAACAACTTTGCGGTAAATTACGTAAAATTGTTATCTCCACTCGTAACAATAATGACAAATGCGGCTTTGATCCTAACCAAATAAATGATTACTTTCCATAGAACCCCATAGAGTGAATTAAAGTTCCCTCCCTTCTCGATATTCGATATTCGACGATTTTGAGGTCGTCTCAGAAGAGGTTGCTACATGCGTGGGTGAAATTCGGTTTATCAAATTCATTTCAAAACTTATTTGTAATCACCTAGAACATATTGCATTATAAATCATTGTATCGCTAGCCGTACTTTTCCTCAATTGTGGAAAATTGATAGAAGTAATTCCTTTTGCAAAAAAGGGAGATCCGATTTTTCCAACCGATCAGAGACCTTTCAGCATCCTTCCATGTCTGGCAAACGTTCTTCAAAAACTCTTAGCAAATCAAATAACAAACCATCTACATATGTACAAATCGTTTGCTTTATTCGCAACAGTCTGGTTTCAGATTTGGTCGAAGAAATCAGAGCTGATTTTGATTCTGGAAATTTACGTTTCTATGTTTGTTGGATTTTTCGAGAGCATTTGATAAAGTAAATTATAATGCTTTATGTTGGAAACTTAAAAACTGTTTTAGATTTAGTGAACGGACAGTCGACCTAAGGTTTCAAAATGTAGTATGCGATGTTTATCGCTCAGCTCTCAAGCCCCTCATTCAAGTCGTACCACAGAGGGGAATGCTTGGTTCGATTTTGTTCTGCATATTTATTAATGACTTGCCATCAATATGCAAGCATAACTCTGTACATCTTTACGCAGATGATGTACAGATTCATGCATCGTAACCTTTCCCTAAATTTAATGAGCTACCAGTTCTTTTAACAAGTTCTTACATGGTCAGTAATAAACTGCTTATTACTTAAACCGATTAAATCATAAATAATTCCGATCTCTTACAGAAAATTAAATCCTAATCGCAAACCACTTGTAGCTTGCAGATAGGTAAAAATGCTTTGCCGAGGTTGCAACTAGCCTCAACTACGCCATGAATAGCCAATTAACCGAATACAACCATACCAATAAAATAGTTTGCCGTATATACGGGTATATATACGGCCCGCCATATCCGTTTCAAGATGTATCTTTTACGCGGCCTATCCGAACGTTAAACCTTGCCTCTTGACGTAATAGATATATAAAGTACTCTCGTTTATTTTTTGTTAACGCTGTACATCTGTGAAATTCACTTTTAGTAAAGCTTAGCAAAAATGCTTAATAAATCTGCCAATCTCATCCAACATTCTGAATAAAGCATTTTCCAGATCGAAATGCGATCATCAAATTTAATCAAACTTCCTAACCGCCATTAGCCAATGTTAATTTTACACACCTTACTGGGATCGTTCGAAGGTTTCTTCTAGTCACTTTAAAAATCGATTGGTGGCATGGTAAATTGAGATGGAAAAATAACTCTATTATAATTATGGGGCTCCCAATACACCAGGCTTCTTTGATACAAATTTCAACTGAAAAGGCTACGATCAATAAAGACCATAAACTGTCACCTTGGCAAGTTATTGGGTATATATTTTAATTCGTGCGGTTTTTTTTTCAAAATTTGAACGTTTATTTAAGAAAAACATGTACAATAGTATTATTCAAAGTATTACGCATCTGAAGCTATGACTTTTTCCCAGCTTTCTGGCAATTTGTGGATCCCATCCCAAAAGAACTTCGCCGGCTTGGCAGCCAAGAATGAATCAAGCCAATTTTTGATATTCTGCTCTGATGTGAACCGTATTTCAGTGAGGGCGTTCAGCATCGACCGGAACAAATGGTAGTCAGAAGGGGCAAGGTCTGGGCTATAAGGCCAGCAACGTGGGGCCGAGCGTTGTCATGATGGAAAATTATTGTCTCATGTCTGGTCGCATATTTTTCGGCTACTGCTCTCTTCAAACGGATTAATTGTGTTCGGTAGCGTTGTCCATTGATTGTTTCACACAGTTTTAGCAGCTCATAATACAGCACTTCCATCTCATCCCACTAAATACAGAGCATTACCTTCGCGCCCTGGATATTCGGCTTTGCCCTTGATTTGGCTGGTTGGCCGGGTTTTACATATGATTTTTTGCGCTTGGGGTTATCGTAATGGATCCATTTTTCACCACCAGTAACAATACGATGCAAAAATGACTTCCTTTTGTGGCGTTCCAGCAGCATTTCGGACATGCAAAACCGCCTTTCGAAGTCTCACGGCTTGAATTCATGTGGAACCCAATTTCATTGCTTTTGAGTATATCCAGCTGCTTTTAAACGTTTTAAAATGGCTGCTTGAGTAACACCCAAAGATTCTGCAAGCTCTTCTTGTGTTTGGCAACAATCTTCATAGAGTAATGCTTCCAGTTCTTCATCTTCAAACTTGTTTGGCTGCCCAGGACGTTCATCATCATCCAAGCCAAAATCACCACTTTTAAATCGTGCAAGCCACTTTTGGCACATTCGCTCAGCTAGCGCATGTTCACCATAGACTTCCACCAAAATACGATGTCTTTCGGCAGCAGTTTTCTTCATATTAAAGTAATGAAGAAGAACTCCCCGCAAAAACACTTTTTCAGGCACAAAGTTCGACATATTTGAGTGAAAAAAAAAAAATTATTGTTGTTTACGATTCAAATGAATGACATATAATGAAATGACGTACAATGACAGTAGCTTTCCAACGCATGTTCCAATGGAATAATACAAGCTACGCCATCTCTTAGCAAACCGTTATAGACCCAATAATATTTTACTGAATGCACATATGCTCAATTAAACGAGCCCAAGCAAATACCTGATGTTGAAAGTCAAACCCACAATATCCTGGACTTGTTCTTAACATCTCACTCTTGCACATCTCTGATGTGCTTTTCCCTTAAGGCTTAAGGGATCATTGCGTCATACTAGTTAACTTCTTGTACATTAACTACACAGTTAGAGAAAGAGTCCCAAACAGAATCGTATGGCAATACGAGAAAGTTAATTGAAGCGAAACCGAGCTTCTATAACGACGTGGTTGCCCCTGCAGATATGATCACAAACACTATTCAATTTAGAATGAGATACTTTAATCCCCATTAGATAAATAGTATCAAATCTAAAGAAAAGTCGTGGTAGGACTCAGGCTGTAAAGAGCCTATGGAGATATAGCGAACAGTTTTTTTCAGTTTTACAAGTCCACCCCGAAAAATTGCTGTAACGCCTTTCTTAAGCGTGTAAAATTCATATACGCCTTGAAACTCAGGCAAAGAATACCATACTACAATATCCCAAAGGTACTGAAAACTCTTGATTTTCCGCAAAAAACATCAGAAATTCTGCCTCATCCTCCAATCCAATGCTCATTTATAATGACGTTCCTGCTATCAATTCCCTGGACAAGGCAAATCTTCTTGTTGCACAACTCAATATTCTAAGTTTGTGTCATGTCTCAATGGAACGAATCCACTTGCATACTCGTGTAGTAGTAAGTGTACTTACAAGTAAAGACTTTAATATGTATACCATACACATATCCACTAATCCGTTTCCGTACGAACAGGTCCACTGGTAAGCTTGGTAGCATGTCTCACCAAAAAAAAAAAATACATCACCCTTTGGTGATATTTCAAAGGGCACGTTTCAGAGTTGGGCATTAGGGTCTTCAGTCAAAAATGGGTGCAATGTGTGCCCCAGGGCTCCGTTCTGTTTCTTTTCGATAAGAATTAAATGTCAAACTAGCTGTTACATTGTGCTGCCAAGTTTCATTTATTTTCAGTATAGTTTGCCATTTCATCATGGAAAGATTGACTACACAACAAAGACTTTAAATCGTTGAAATTTGTTTCCAAAATAGAAGCTCCGCTCGCGAAACTTATATAGCATTTATTTAAATTTACAGTAGACATCATAGGTCGTCTGATAATTTCGCACCCAATTCACCATTTTGGATATTCTCACACCAACAAGAACGTAAACAGTGCCTTCGGAAGAAAATATCGTGGTTATGGAAGCTTGTGTTGAAGAGAACTCCTATATATCGATTCATTGTCATTCGCACCAACTTCTCTATTGGGAACCCGCCATCTGGAAAATAATGCGTAAAGATCTTGGTCTCAAAGTGTATAAGATCCTATTTGGTGTCCTGGCATTGAGCTTTAAATTAACTGGAAGTTGACCTAGTTTATTACCATAAAATTTTGTTCAGTGGTGGTCAAATGGCTACGTAAACAAGCAGGACTCCCATTATTAGTGGGAGAAGTTCACCAGTTACCATTGCATCTAGAAAAATGTACCGTATTATATGGGTTGTACGAAATGGCATCATCGATTTCTTCGTCAATAGACACAAGTACAATGCGATGATTCGCGACTATTTATCCAACCAACGAAAACACCTTGAAAACAAGAATTGGCAATAAAGTCATTTCAAGAAAAGAACCCATCTATTGTGCGGCTACATCAAGTCATCAGTTTATGCCAATGAACAAGCAACGATTGACGCTTTGGGGCATAAACATTGTTCGAGTAATACGGGATATACGCCCCAATTGCTTAAAAAAGTGGTCGAAAATTAGACCTCTAGAATGGGCCAATGACCACTCTCTGTACTTGCAATATACGATTCAAAACAGAGCGATCAAACTCATAGATGATGCTAATATCACACAGTCCGTTTACAGCCTCAAACGCCGACGAAATGTTTAGTGCTTTACCTCGTTTTGTCGTTTTTATCTTACTAACTTACTTAAAGTAGCGCTGCTAAGTTGATTTAGGTCCCCGTCCACTTGCGTGCGCCACCTGAATCGCAGTCTTCCTCTATGGCGCTGTCCCTCGGAGGTCGGAGGGACATCTAACTACCTCAAATTTATATTTGTCGAGGGTGACATTCTATCCGAGAAGTCGGTGTCGGTTGTCCTTTCTGGTTGTCAGCATAAACTTGGTCTTGTCTTTGTTGGCCGTTAAATCCATCTTCGCCGCTTTCGTCTCAATACTCGCGAAAACTCCATTAACATCACACTACTTTTTTCTGATTATGTAAATATCACCGGCGTATGCGAGTAATTGGACGGACTTTTGAAAGATTGTGCCTCTTGTATTGATGCGTGAGGTTAGCACTATTCTTTCTAAATCCTTTTTTGACATCAAAAGTTTAGGTAAGTCTTTTACTGACCTGGATAGAGAAGCGTGCAGAAATAGACAAGTTTGGCAGGGATTCCAAAACCAGACATTGCTCTATATAGTTCGTCTCTATGGATGCGGCTTTAAAATCGGTGAATAGGTGGTATGTATCGCTTTGAAACTTATGGGTTTTTTGCCGTAGTGTGAATATTTGATCGATGGTGGACTTTTCTGGCTAATATAGATCTATCAATTTGTTGACAAACGGCTTCAGGCGTTCACTTAATACGGCAGATAGCATTTTGTAGGCGATGTTAAGTGGGTGCAGTTCGAAGGGTATCCTTCCTTGACAAGCAGACAAACAATGCTGAAGTTCCATTCATCGGGTATACGACCTCATTTTTTAGATAAGTTGATGTACGCTAGGCCAAGAGTTGGTAGAAGCTGTCTTTGGTGCCGTGATCTTTCTTCTCTGAAGGGACGTGCGCACATATAAGGCTAATGTTCGCAATTTTTTCCTTAATACGAATTGTAACGAGGCGCTTGTTAACATACCAGAAACTCAAAACTTCTTGCCTAGATCTGCATCTAACAAAGAATCCGCACCCAAATAGTCGCAGTTTTTCATCCCATTTTTGTCCGGCCCCTCCCATCGCATTCCTTAGATGGCGGTAACATCTGCTTTGCAGCAGTCCAAAGCCTCCGCTAATACGTTGTCCTTGTTTCGTTTGTAGGGGTTGTTAACAGTAGATCCATCTGTATCCGAGGCTTGTTTTTGCTTCGTAACTTCATATTTTATTCATGGCCGGGCTGTTACCCTGGCGACACAACCTTAAGGGCCAGTTTCATTATAGATACCTCTAGGACAAGGACAAGCTTGAGGATCTGAAGACTGCCGTTGGCCCATTTAAAGCCCACTCGCCACTATATCGGAAATCCTTACCGGCCTAAGCTCGAAATATGTCGAAGTAGTCCGGATAAGGTCATATTTGTTTCATTTCACGGTTGATTCCATCTACGTTATTCATCCGCTGCCACGTAAATAGTGCTGCTATTTTTGTTTGCTGGCCAGTAATCGTGCTTATAATTACAAGCACAACCGGTACCTGATGTTTACCACTTGGAGGAAAATGACCACAATTGATGTGTAGAAATGGTTACGTCACTGGGTATCGCCAGGTTGACACCTCTCAGTGCCTTACCTATTTCTGCTCATCAATTTACCTTTAAGCCCACTTTCAGACGTACTCTGACGAATTGTGATTTTTTTCTAAGCCAAACAACCCGCTTATGGAATGCCCTGTTTAGCTCTTTATGTCTAAGCGATTATAACCTACAAACATTTAAAACCAATGTATGTACATCTGTACCCCTCTTTCTTTCCCCCCTAATTATCCATCGTATAGAATTTCTCGAGTGCGCGTTGACTACAAAAAAACCGATCAATTTGTTTACAATAGTTCATCTCTATAATGTTGCATTCTTAAGCAACGTGAGAGGTTTGTTTATGAATTTTCTTTTGATCCACCATTTCCTTAATACATTGTAGTTTATGGCAGATGTTACCGATGTAGTTCATCTATAACTTCGGAAGAGGGTTTTCTTGTTTTAAAACATCATTTTCAGAGAGTGATGCATGTGTCCCGTGCATCTTCTAAATTTATAAAATAATATTTCATTTTTATCTACAAAATTCCCATTTGCCAGCAGTAAACTTCCTATTCAAAAAGTTTTGCTTTTATCCCCAAATTAGGTGCATAATTCAAAATTCTTATCCTTCCAATGCTGACAGTTTACATATTGTACTTACATACATATGTTCATCGGCGTTCATAAAAACGTCATCTATTTTTGCACACTTTACACTCTTTATGAGTATGAATAACTAAAACTCATAGAACTAGCTAATGTATGGCATATACTCGTTCGTATACCTTCCGTCAGCTATAAAGTTTAAATGACTTTCAAACCGTTGCTTTCTCTAACTTTCCGCTCCCAGTTTTGTGGTACTGCAGTGCGAAACCATAACGCATCTCTTAATTGCAACAAATTAGTCCCACCAAGTCAAAACTTAATTTGCCGCCATCACAAAATCACGGTATCACAACGACACATCATATAACATCACTACACTCTGCGCCAGCTTTGTCGTGATAAATTTGAACTTCATGTGCAATGACTAGGGATAACAAGTTCATTGAGAGCCTTTCCTCGACTAAAAAAAATTCTACCTACTCCTGTTGCTCTGGTATCCTGGTATCCATCCTAGTATTCTGGTATCTATAGATTGGCAGGCATGATATTTATTCCCGACCCTTCTGTCTGTTCGAGTACACGGCTACTAGGCTGGTGGAAGCACTTACAAAATTTATACTCCTAATGCCATTATTTGCATCCTAATCTGTCGGATAAACATAACACGGCACAATTTGTTCATTTCGCTTCAGCTCTTCATTTTATTTTTGTTGTCTCTTTGTTTGTAGAAGTCGTTGTGTTCGGCTGCCGATGCGCCTGTAGATGTGTTTCACGGAAAGTACCATCCAAAACCGCCATCATCACCACCACTGCTCGTCCATCGTAAGCGCAACCGAACCGCACACAGATCTGTAATTGTTGGGGGACTCAGTCAGGGTCGACATACAGAGAAAGTTTTGTTACGTTCTGGATTTGAATCTGAATCCGAATTCGAATCTGGATCCGAAATGGATTTAAGCCAAATTCAGTTGATATACAGCGCCGAGGGTAATGCAAATTTGGTGGTGGCCCTGCCACAACTTAAAAAAGTTTTACGACTGCCAAAAGCCAACATCAGCAGAACGAAAAACACTGGCTGCTGCGATGACTATCATCAGTTGGAATGGGTGAAGCACACCCCAAGTCGTATTTTTGATGGACACAATCCCAATGGAGTCGGCACCACCCTCGATATGGATCAGACAAAAGGTACAACTAGTATTTAGGGTGGCAGAGGAGAGAATGCTTACACAGATCTCTTTGACAAGTACACTTGCCCCAAAGCATATAATAAAAAAATGTTGTAGGAGTCCTTCAATACTTCATTTTATTTTTAATTCTTTATTTTTATTTTTGTATCGTTAGATGTCTATCTAGGTAGCAACCCTGGTGTGGATGATGTCGAGGGCGACGATGCAGTACATCCTAAAGATTTGGTGGCATTCGTGAGTGTTGTGGCGAGATTTATTGGCAGAGAATATGTGAATATACCGGAGATTGTCAATATAACATCAGAGGCGGATCGCCAGAGGATTAATAATTTCTGCAGACCATTTCGACCGGGTAAGCATTGATTGAAAGTGACATTTTATATTTAAACTTGTTACAATTACGGGTAGTAGGAGGTAGACAGGACAAATTTTCTATTGGAGATACGTGAATAAAGTGTGATTTGAGAGTCTTTTTGATTAAGTTTGGTGTAAAGCCGACAACAGTCAGCGTCTAGGTCGTAGAGGATGGTCTTAGAGTTGGTATGAGCAAATTTTGATTTGAACGTTCTAGTGTTAATTCGTCTGTATGAGTATTGCTTCTTTTTTGGTGAAAAATATTTTGCAGTCGAACTGAGTCAGGAATTTCTTTAAGAATTGAGTATGGAGTTTCTATTATAAGTCACCGGCAATGTTACCGTAGGACTTATACAGTTCACTAGGCTTATTTATTTGGTTTGTGGATAAAACAAAACTGCATGTGCCTATATCTAGGTTTGTAGAATAATGTATTTAAGGATTTAAATGAAATCAAAAACCATTTAACTTTGCCGTGATCAAGCATTCTTTCGGAAATACACGAAACCACCTCGCGTTCTATAGAGTCGCCACCAAGTCCTTGGTATTAAAATTTAGAATAAGTAGATATTTAGTTTTAGTATTCATCTATAGAACAATCGTAGGGCTAATATCTCCTTTCTTCACATTTCTTATTCCAGTGTTGAGGTCAAAACCCTACTCAAAATAGCCGGGGGTATTATACATGCACTTTCGTAAGGCTGGAAATCGTAATACGTAGGTAATTTGTTTTTCGTCCTCAAAAAAAGGGTACTTCGGAACCACTTTTCTTACCATGATATAACTCGACCATTAGTCTATTAGATGAGGATACAGGCACTTTTCTTTTGGCTACTATTGGAGCGCTTTAGTATTTAGTATTTATTTTCCGAAATAAGAAATGACCTCTGATATAACTCAGCCTCTTTGTGGAAATGTCATTTAGGATCAGCAGTAATGTACTTTACCTCAATCATACCATTATAATTGGCTTCATCCAACCACTGTTTAAGCCCCCCGTTCTTTATAGCCCTTTCCTGTATAAATTATTTGTTTTGTACAAATGGTGTCGGATCTAGCAAATACGAGTATATGGTATATACCCTGGAACTACACATTTATCCTTCTAATATCCACAATATTCATATTGGGAGTCTTGTGAAATGTCCTCGGATACACTAGATTAAAGTGGGTAGAAATTCTAGACCATCTTGTCTCTATTTTGGCGGTTTTATTTTGATGTAAACAAGAAACAACAACAACAACAAAAGCTTAAAAAGAATAAATCCTCTGCAATACCAGTGCTCCGAGTAAAATTTATAGAATGAACGAAGTAGGTTATATTCGACCGAGATCTTAAATAGGCTTCAGCAACTCCCGCCAATCTCTTTATTAAATTCATAGTATCGTGTAGCGCACTCAGACTCTAATGATGCTGAGATTCTATTTCTGGGGTACTCGTATTTTCATCCGACCGTGCTTTACAAATGAGTTTGTGCATCACCCTAATGGAATTATTTCCTGGTGTTTTAAATAATTCAAAACAAAACAGCCTACTCCAGGAAATAAATTTAGTGTTTAGTTTGGAGATCGCTATCCAACATCTTTCTGAATCCAACATCAGCTGAACGGAATTGCTGTCGGCTGTCATCCAAGTTGAATGGTTGAAGCAGTTCCTCTAAATTTTATGAATCAAATAAGAAACATATGAGGTGACTAAGGGGAATTTAAAGTTACCCCCCCCCCCCCCCCTCCAGACATAATACACTTATGCCAACGCTTTTTCCAATTCTCGTAGCATTTCTCATAAGCACTTTTTAGAATAGCCTGGAGCTCTTCCAGTAATGTTGTTTTTTTTGTTTCTTCAATCAATGCAAATTTCCGTCCTTTCATAGGTCTCTTCAGTTTTGGGAACAGGACTCAATGACCACATTGAGCAAGTCAGGATCATCATTGACGTCATTCAATGATATAAATAAAGAAGTTTTGGTGCTCCCATTGGGACGATTGGGGTTTGGTTTCGACGTCATAGCCATATACCCATGATTCGTCACCATTTATGACCCTCTTTAGCAAGTCAGAATCATTTTTGACGTCATGAGCTCCTGACCGATGCTCATGCGACGAGAAGTTTCAGAACAAATTTCGCTGACACACGTCTAATGCGCAAAACATCTAAAAAAAATTGCATAACAAGAGCCGACCGATATGCCAACTTCTTATTCTTCCCTAATGGTTGATTTTCCAAAATAATTTTCTTCACAGCTTCGACGTTATCATCTGTTGTTGATGTGCTGAGGCGTCCAGAAAGAGGTTCGTCATTCTTATCTACTCGTCCATCTTGGAAGAGCTTGTACTTTTTGTTAACATTTTTTTTTTTTTTTTTTTACTTAGAGCAGACTTACTGTAAGCCACTGTCAACATTTTAAGTATTTTAGAGCACTTGATTCCATTTTTTACACAAAATTTGATGCATATACTTTGCTACATTTTTTATAATAATTAGAAATCGCCGAGCACACCAAAACACGTTTAACTTTTCTCTGTCCAAAACAAACTAAGAATGACACTTGCATCGTCGAAAACGATAAACTTTCCATTCTCGGTATATGTGTAAGCGACAACTTACGTTGGAATGATCACATATTCGATATCGCCAAAAATGCTGCCAAATATCTAGGTTTCCTCAAGCGATGTAAAAAATATTTTACCTCCTCTGATCTGGCCACAATATATAAGGCATTTATCCGCCCAAAATTGGAGTATAATGCCCACATCTGGTGCTACTAAAACATCTCTGCACCTGCTAGATAGGATTCAAAACATCGAACATCGACGTAATGTCTCCTGTCTCACTTTGTTTTATCGCTATTTCCACCACCAGTGTTCCATTGAAATCGCCAGTAGCATTCCGCCCATTCAAACTTTTAACCGTAACATCCGTTTCAATATGAATGCTCATCTGTATACCCTCAAGCCCATTTTCGGATGTACTCTAAAATATCTGTGTTTGCCGTCATTCTTCATCAAACCATGGCTTTCCTGGTGGTAGTTGGGGGAAAGCCACAAAATAAGTTACAGCGTCTCTGATGGCATGTTGGAAATGTTACAACTGATATTTGGTACTTGAACTTGGGTGCATAGAAGTTGTTGTGAGATTTCGACATGAGCGTTCGATGAAGATTCTGGTGGTCTACGTTATATCTTCTTGTGGTAGTTCTTTGTTGTGGTGCTTGGGAAATCCGCATTCGCAACTTGACTGCAACAAAGTGTGGATACGAGTCAATGTTGGCTGCCCGAAACGTTCGGACATCCAGAATACAGGAGACTTACCTATTGCAATGTGGCCAATTTGATTTAGTGTTTCTTGATACAGAGATCGCCATGTCTCCTTGTAATATATTCGTCCCGCCGCAAAATCAATAAGCCTAATTCGATTGTTAGACATGGTGTCGTGTAGGATATGTTTACTAAAGTACCAAAAATGTCTTTCTTTCCTATGTTGGTCTCATACGTCACGTCACGTCAAGGAGCTTGTAGAAACATTCTTTGGTTTCGTCATCCTTGTCTTCCGTCTTGATGCGGATTGTCATAAGACGCTCGCTGCTTAAGTCTGCCGTATATGGCAAATCCGCATCCGAATAATCGCTGTTTCTTTTCCCTATAGCAAACACCATATCAAAGCTTTTCTTCTTCTTTTTATCCGGTCCATCTCATCGAACTTCCTGAATGGCGGTGTTATCTGAATGAAAGGAATCAAGGGCCTCTGCTAAGTGCTCGGCTGCCGATAGCCTGTTAACGGTCCAAACATTCCACGTGTAGATCCGAAGGTCGTTGTCCTTTAAACGCTTGCAAGGGCCGTCAATAGTGAATTAGTTTTTGTCCGAAACCATTGGTCCGTCAGATCTTTTTAATCTCTTACGCCTATGGTTGTGAGCTTTACGACGGCGTAGCCCAGTATTATTCTACTGGTTGCGCATGCCTTTGCCATTTTACCGGGGACGCACGTGATTGTTGTGCTGCTGGCCCAATCTAAGTTTTAGAACAGTCAGCAGTTTCCCGATCAATCGCCACGTAGATTGCCGAAACATTCTATATAGTCCAAATTAAATATTCGTTGGAACTTGGCAAAAGTAACATACCAGGACTTACAGGAAAACCAAACCAACCAACTCACGTATATGTAATATTAGAAGAATAGTCCTTTCTTTGCCGCACAAATTCAAAGGATTTTCATTTTGCGAATAATCCAACGTCTTTTAGAAATTCCCTTCGTGCGTCATTCGATCAAAAAAGCTTTATTATTTCTTGGCTTTATTGGAAAATGTAATGTAATCCTGTCTTCTGTAAGGATTTGCTGGTAGCATTTCTAGTGCACCACTCATCGACACATTCCTTTTTTCCTTGGAGCAAAAACATACACCGAGTTTTGGCGGACAAAAAGCTTTTGCGCATGGCTCAGTTAGTGGCGTTAGTCACCACTTCAAAAAAGTATCAAATAAACTATCATAGTATGCTCTATGTTTAGCTTCTCTTACCCTACTTACACCATTGAACACAAATTTCTGGTTTTCATTATCACAATATCAAGAGGCCTTTCCCAATCAGTAGGTATTCTACAATTACAATCAACCCATTGCGAGATAAATCACATTGCAATGAACTGTAAACTGTAAACTGACAATGTAAACGCTTCGTTTTTAATGTCGACTAGTTCGAAAGACCTTGTTGGGATAGGACTACAATTTTTACTAGCTGAGGATCGAGGTTAAGCAAGTCACAGGCAAAATTCCCTCGAAAACTTCTCCAATGTAGTCTGAAAACAGGAAAACATTCATATATGTCACAATCCGTGAACTAAAACTGATTAAAAAAAAAAATCAATTGTCAATTAGAAACCCCTATTGCAGTCTCGGCAGAAGGATTAAATTGAAAACCAATCTGCTAGCAAAACTATTTCTAATAGTCACCAAAAGTTCCTGGCACTCCAAACGAACCATAAATTATTTTCTACTTTCAAAAGTATTACCCCCTGTCATTCGCATGTTGCACTCTCATCCCCTGCAACACATCCCTAAAAAAAAAAAAAAAAAAAATGGAAAAATCTGCAATCAATCATAAACATTTAATTTACCTTCAAAATAGATTTATTAGACTCCCTCGTGCACCTGCAGCGTCGTCACGATACTTTCGGTGCAACAAACCCAAATACAATTACGAGAATACCCAAACACACAATGTAACGAAATTGGAAATATGTCTGTTCTCCTCTCCCCCCCCCCCTTTTTAACCCAGTTAACTACTAGTCCAACATCATTTTCTATTTTAATCCTTTTGGAAAATTTATAGCTCATCGACTAGACAAAGAATTTTGTGGACAATTTGGACTCCTACTGCCAGATGCTACTCTCCTGCCAGAGACGTTGTTACTTCCCGATTTCCAACATCAGGTGAGTTGTTGTTGCAACACCGGTTTGTTGTGGTAATATCGGTGCTGCTGCATTGTGCTTTAGTGGGTTGAAGGCAGATGAAAACCTTCTGAAGCTCCTCGAATCAGGCTTTAGTTTATGCGTCCCTATTGGCAATTTTCTATAAATTTTGCATTCCAATTTCGCGTTGTTGTTGTTTGGAAGTTTTTCTATTCCGAGTTCACACCTCTCATTCACTAGGAGCACCGTGCACCGTTTCCGTTTTCCATTTTTGCGCTTTCACCGTTTTCATTTTTCTCAAAATTTTATGATTTATTTCCCTCAATAAAAGTTAACACCGGGGGACACATTTGCCGTCGATATAAAACCAAAACAAGGATGGCTGCTGCAGGACATCGATGTCGAAGTTGGCATTGATGCTGGTTCCATTCTCAGTGGCAATGCAAAAGCATCTACTGCTGGTCCTTCTCGAACGTCATTCCGCAATCCATTCAAGCTAAGAGCTTCGACTAGATGCCGGTATTGTACGATGCAATTTTCTAAGGTAAGTGTAAGGTTTCCCGGTGAGCTAGTCATAAACTTGTAAAGTATCTTTTTGCAGCTACGAAGCCGGAAAGTATCAAGACTGAGCGCATACTGCCCCATTGACATGTTTTCAGGGTACGTAACAAAGTGAAGAGGAACAAAATAAAAAACACCATAAAGGAGTGCACAACAATAAATTTGAAATTTTTTTACTTTTTTATTTTAGAAAACCGCCGAGGATGCGAAAATCCTTAAATGCACTACTCGAATGTCCTCAGAATAATTTGCGAATTTTCCGAAATGGACAGCTCATTTTTGGCGATCAGGCAGGACCAGAGACACAAACATTCGAAGAATTGAAGATGAATCTATTTCATGGGTATGTTCGAACTTTTAAAGCGCTCAGGTTCCTTTTATAGATTTTGTTTTTCCTTCTCGTCCTCAGAGACTTGAATTTCTTCCAGGATTTGATTATTAATTGTCTGCTAAAGAATTATTCAAGGAATGAAGGAAGCAAGGGGTTGAAAACGGATGGAGGTGGCGTCCTTGAGAGAATTTTAAATATTCAACTTCTGGCAAAGGTAAGTGGAAAGGAGCCTAAAAGTGAATTAAGTTAAAACCTCTCTTTCGTTCTTTCATTTCATTTCGTGTTTTCCTTTTTATGGTTCCTTCTGTATTCTGTTTCATTGCATACTTTTTTCGGTGGTAAGGGATGTAGAAGATGCATCAAAGCTGGACCTGTTGTCTGCCTGAGGTTCGGCTGCGAATGGGTAGCCTCAAAGTGGTGGTATTAAATTTGCTGCCTGTGAAATGTTTCTTCTTTTTTATGAGCCTTGTTAATGTATTTTGTTTTTTTTTTTACATTTTTCTTTTTTATTATTTCTTATATTTTACTTACATACTTCTTTTTTGCGATTCGTTGTTGAACCATTGAAGGACACTTGCATGAATACGAGTACGAGGTTTTCTTTAATTTCTCACAGGAGCAACGCTAAGTAGTGTACGTTGAAAACTTAAATTGTATAGTAAAAGTTTTTAATGCCAACTTAAATAAATTAGCACTGTGCTTTTGTTGTTAATTAAAAAACATGGAAATGTTTTAAATAAACATGAAAAATTGTGAAAACTAAGCCTATTAAGTTGGAAGTTACGAGGGACATAACGTTGCACAATATATTTTGATAATAGTTGAAATAATGTTATCTGGGCTTTAAAACCATTCGAATCGGGGATTATAAGGCGAATTCTAATCCGATGGCCGATTTTGTGTTCTGCCAAATAAAATCCCTTACAGGAGGCAGATCTATGTACGTTCTGAATCAAAACTTAGCAATAATATTGCAGAAATATTGGGAAACTTCGAGGATCTGCATGTCGACTTCAATTAATTGCTCAAACATTTCATATATATCCGATACACACACACGGTACATATAAGAATGGTGCAATGACGGTAGAATAAAACGTAAAAGTTGTAGTGTTCCAAGGCATTATATAAAATCGCATCACGTTTTTGCGTCCGAAACAACTCTACTTTTTATGAATCATATCCCTATCATAAGCCACGATGTGACAATCCTTAGGGCATTTATGTATAATTGGGTAAAGACGCTTGAGAATGAACGAATATAATTCAGTCGAACTAAGGTCGGATACATGTATTGTCGTTTTTTCAAACCCGCAAACCCAAGTCCGCACTTTGGTACGTAGATCCATCTTGTTAGAATCACAATATCGCTTAAATATTTTGAAAGAAATAGTGCATAGTCTCATGAGTTTCTTCTGGATTTGCCTTACTTTAGAAACGGCAATTTTGCTCATTCGTAAACCCGTTAAAGGACAAGTTAGCCTCGTCGTCAAACACGATTTTTCGCTAAAAATTATAACCGAAAACGATTAAGCTCAGTTGTCTTATGCGCGAACTACCGTCGCATGTCAAGGTCTCGTGGCTTAGGGTCCTGTATCAATTGAATTCTATATCCATGTAGGCGGAGATTGCAAAACTTTTTACATAGTGGATAGACAAAGATCAGACTGTTGAGGTCGACGACGAATTAAAAACTCCGCATTTCATGAGGGCCAAGAAAATCACGTTATCTTTTATACGAATTAAAGAACAATTTTCAAAATAGGTTTGAGTATTAAGGAAGCCTTCTTCTGGTGTAAGTATATTCATGATGCTTTGTCAAATAATACTTAAAGGAAATGTTGAACAACTGTCGATAATGGTAGCGCGTTTTTTAAATTATCGCTATTCGATGATATCTCGCTCAAAGAAACCCTTCATTTAGAAGAGACCATTCTAACAAAGTGCCCAACACTTAAATATTTAGATGTCACACCTGGAAATAGCGTAGGTGACTTAAATGGTGCGAAAACTTTGTAGCATTTTGTAGTAGAAAAGTTGCGTTTAAAGTTAAAGTCGTTTGTTCAATTGTAAGATAGGCATCGTAAAGCTGAACGATGTACGACTAATATAAAGGAAAACTGACAGCAACAGGAATGCAAATGTTGTAAATGTCAGAAGGTGCAACATAACGTGATCTAGTAACAAGCTAACATTATTAACAAACTAATAGTGGAAAAACTATAGGCTGATCAAATCAGCTAATTTTGCCATGTTCAAGGAAGACAAATAGAAAATTCGGTCCAAAAGAGACCCAAGTTTTTTTTCGCGAAAGAGGCCGAAAGAAAAAATAATTGGATCACTCAAATGCGAAAACTATTGGCCCTACCGACGAGTTGATCCAAAATATAGTGGCCTGTAGAATGGTTCTCTACTTTACTTTTGATGTGATTTTACATATGCCTCTCCAGGCATCCCGATCCCTAGGCTTCGAAAGTTACGCACACCATGTTGCCAGAGGTATCCTTTTAACTATGTTGACCCATTGTGGTGAAGTCGAAGGTCCTTCGGGATGGAGGATTGGTGTCCACGCATTCTATATGACGTAGCCATATTAATCGGCTTAAGCTAAACTTTCTTACCAGATCCACGTCGTTGTATGACTGATTCTTCGTTATACGAAATATCACACGAAGAAATTTTTTGATAAAGGTATGGTGAAGTGTCTTCTTCCTTGCCCTAGTTAAGGCTTTGCTGCTCCATTGTGCTCTAAGCCCACAGAAATAACAGTTGGCAAGAGCTATTCGTCGTTTAATTTCTGCGGTTAAATCATTACTGAAGTTCAAAGTCATAGTTTGTTGATAGTCACATATGGTATTCCTTAGGCCGTCAGTGTTGATTTTCATTCTTTGACAACAGCCTGTATTTCTTGACAGCCAGATGGACTCTTCTTCCTCAATTCTCTTAAAAGTTACACTGATATCCCACTGGTTTAACGCCATTTTGTCAATATCATCTGCATATGTGAGAAGTTGGACAGATTTTTTAAATCTTGTGCCTTCTGCATATTTAAACAGGTTTGGCAGGGATGGCAAGACCAGACATAGCTCAGCATAACTCGTCTCTATAAACGCTATCATAAGCATCCTTAAAATCTGTGAAAATATGTTTGTCGATTTGATAGTCTTCTTGATAGAGTCGCCGTATAGTGAAAATTTAGTCTGTGGTAGATTTACCAGCTTCAAAACTGCACTGATATGGAACTATCAGGTTGTTAATAGTAAGAATCTTGTGTGCGACGCTTAATAAAGGATCTCCTTTCTATAGAACCGCGCAGACGATGCATTGATTATATTTCGCGGGCATACGTTCCTCTGACCAAATTGTATACGACGTCTGTTTAAAAAGTATCAGACCAGGTTTTTTAAAGGTAAAACAAAGTTTGGTAGATAAGGCTTAGTGACTATTAATAGGCATGCATAGTGCGCATGCTAAAGTTTTTTTTACGCCCACAGCTCCAGTGTTGAAGAATGAGTACGTGGAAGTAACAGTCGTCGGATTGTACAGGGTGACTGACTCGAACTGCAACTTTTTAAAACGCTATAATTTTTTTATTTTTTGATAAATTTTATTGTGTCAAAGCAAAAAATGTTGGAAAGTACATCAATTTTCAAATTGTATCAGTAGTTTTCAATATATCCACCTTTGACGCAAATAATGACCTTGAGACGGCCGAATAAAGCATCGCACGCTGCACGCAAGTGCTTGTTTTAGGTGGTCCAAACTTTGGTATTTTTTAGTGCCAACCTTCGCTTTCAAAATACTCCAGACAGAGAAATCCAACGGATTTGCATCCGGAGAATTTGCAATCCATTGTGTCGAAGAAATGAAGTGTGGAACATTGTTTTTTAACCAATCTTGGTTGACGCGCGGTTTGTGAGACGGTGCCGAGTCTTGTTGAAATGTCCCCTGTCTCCGACCGAAATGATTGTTTGCCCAAGACGTCAAAACTGTCTCTAAGACAGTTTCACGGTATACGATCGCATTAATTTTGACGCCACGGTCCAAAAATACGAGCGGAGAGCGACCATCGGCGGTTATGGCGGCCCAAACCATCACCGTCGGTGCTGCCTGCTTTCTGGTGGCCGTCCGAAGGTGTACATTTTCGAATGACCTCTCTGGCAAGTAAACTCGGTCATTTTGTTTTTTGACATATTGCTCTATAACAAATAGCGACTCATCGGAAAAAAAAACAAATTCGGCAACTCACCACTTTCGTGTTGCGGTGTAAGATCGTGTGCTTTTTTAGAACTTCAATGCCTTGAGCCCATTGAAATGAAATGAAACAAAATGTTGAGCTCACAAACCATTTTTCTTCCACTTCGACGCGGATTTCGCTCAATTGGAGCCTTCACTTTCCGAACCATTTCTGCCGATGTTGCTGTTTTTTTATGGCCACCTCCATGGCGTTTTGCAAAGCTGCGAGTATCACGGTAACGAGCTATGATTCGAGACACAAATGATTTATTCAGAGAGAGAAATGCAGAAAAAATTAAACAAGGTTGCTTAATAAAATTTTGTTTAAAGCCTAGGCATTCTCAAGTAGAAACAATGTGCAAAATTAAAATAAGTGTTTGAGTCCCAAAAAAGTAGGACATGTCCAGAGTAATGTCTCTTTTGACTCCAGTGACATAGCTCAACCGTCAGATAAAGCTTTCTTCACTTCGTTTAAGTCAGTTAGGCGAACGCTATAGCGTTTTTCGTCCGGATTGAATGGTTTATCTTGACAGCGGTATTTTTGTCGTTTTCGCCGTTTAACACTTCTGCACCGTCGTTCTTCGAAATTTTTAGTACGGGCTGCGTTTCAATACGATGTTTCCTTGATTGCTTTTGCAGACTTTGGTTCAGGTTTTTTTTTGCCCTGACAAGTAGCAAATTTTCTTAAAAGTTAAAATGCTAAAACCACCGAGCCTCATTCCAACTTTACCATCTCTCTATGTCTTCAACTTCAACATCTTTTTCCCTCGAAGAATTTTGTATTAGATTATTCTCCTCTACTAGTCTATTAAGTCTAGTAAGAGACTCATCGAAGCAGTTGTGAGACATCAAGAGTGATGCTCGACCTCAGGAAAAAAAAACATCTCCAATATCACAATTGCAGGACACTGTACCATTGTGAGACACGTGAGAGGACTGGTTCACTTTCTTTGCAACTTCATTGCCTTGGCACGCATCGGACGACGATGAACATTCCCTATCTTGACAAAAGTATGTTCTGCACAATTCTTTCAAGTGTGATGTTAGAGAAGTCATTTGACTTGTCTAAATCCTTTTTGACATCAACAGTATCGGTTATGTTTTCAGCGTTTTCAATCGTCATACTGCACAGACGGACGAGCTTAGCAGGAATGCCAAAACTATGGCTAGGTTTATATGGCTCGTCTATATAAAAGCTGTCACATGCGGCCTTAAAACCAATGAAAAGATGGTGGGTATCAATTTGGGCTTCTTGAGTTTTTTCCAGGATCTGCCGGATAGTGAAGATCTGTGGACTTTTCTGTTCTGAAACCGCACTGATAGAGACCAATCAGGTTATTGATGTTGAGGACACTTATACAATAGAATCTCGGTTTTTCGAAATGTTCATCTTCTTGAGTAGGTTAAAATTGTGGAGACGTCTGCCTCACATTGCTCAGCAAATTTTAGACAGATGTTAATTGCTGAAATGGCCTATGGCTTTATGACATTGACATCGGTGTTTTCTTCCGCATTGCTCACTGAAAATTTAGGGTCTTCTGTAACTTTTTTTGCATTTAGAGGCTTAAACAATGTTCGAATGCAACTATCTTCGATTAGCAGCTCGTTTACCGGTGGATGGCTTGGGGCATTGTTAAGAATAAACAACACCTTTTCTGGTAAATTGTTATTTTTCATAAATTTCCGAACCTAAATAACCAAAAGATATTCGACGTTAAGTAAATTTAAAGCATAAATTACCTGGAGTGCAAATTCCGTATAAAACCAATTTTTGAAAATATTTTTTGTCATCCATGTAGTCTGCGATTTGGCATAGATCATTGAGGGCTTACAATTTTTGATACACCGGGGATTTTTTGCCTTTCTAATGACATGCAGTCTCAACTTGTGTTCACCAGTACTTTTCGTGCATACAAGGATTGTAAAACGGTCCTTGGTTATTTTTCTTTTAGGAGCTTCATTTTCACAAGCGTGCACAAACTCTTTCACAACAACAGCTGAGCAATTGTCTCACTCAACTTGACTCGGAAAGACAGTACAGCGTATATGTATATTAGCGCTAAGTTTTTCTCTGCTGATTGGTAACAACCGATCCCCAAACCTGACTATGAAATTTGTAATTCAGCCAACACTTGCGTGAAACGATTATATCTCTTTAAAGATAGAGTATAACTTTTTGGTTTTGGCTTTCTCATGTTTCCCGACACTGCAACATTACGATCACGATGAAAAGAGCATTTCTGTTTTAAGCATGGTCTAGCGTTTCTCTGCACCTGCGATTGTTGTTTTGAAAAATCTGGAAGCAATTTATTAACCTTTTTTTTTTTATTCCTACGATTGTATGATAGATATGGCAATTCCAAATTGCCTTTACTTCAAACTTTTTTTTTTTTTTAATTTAAAAACTTTACTCGGCTTCTAACTGGTAGCATCTTTCTACATCTTTCATCTACATAAATTAACTTCACACTGATGTGCACACAAACAAGTAACCCAAAAATACAAAATCAATAAAAAAAAAGCGTTTTCGAAAGAATTACGGTTAACGAATAACTAAAACACAAATAAAGAAGAAAAAAACAGTTACGAGTAGAACATTCATCTTTTCGACTATCCAAAAATCATCTTTTAGAATACAACAAAGGTCAACAAAATCCGTTTATCTTTCTGGGTAGTTTATCATTTAAATGAACTACATGAATCATTCTTAGATTCTACTGTACCTGTATTCGAGTATTTAAGGCAGTTGAATGTATCTCCTTTTTTGTGGATAGGGCAAATGATACTATACACTCTTCTCACTAGATCTGAGAAACGAGTTGGTGTATGTTCTCCATAAAGTCACTTCCAGTAACTTTGAATACCTCAGCCGTTTAGCTGTCAGGTCCAGCTGCTTTGTTGGCCTCCAGCTTAGATATTGCTATTTCAAAATTTCATTTTTGTTCAGATGGATGGAAATGGTGGCTATCATCGTTGTTTTTTAAAACTATTTAATTTAAGTCCGTAAAAATAGACTTTTATTGTGATTTTTTCCGGAAAAATAAAAAATATTATTATTACTATTTATTTATTAACAATTAGTTCAAACTAAATGCTAACTAAAACTAATAAACACTAGTTGCAAGGGCTATCGGTTTTAATTTAATTCTTAGTGGTTAAATATTTAAATTATATACCACCTTGATAAAAAAAATAAAAAATAAAAAAAAATAACCACCGTGTGGCGCTCCCATTGTTCTGATTTGAGTTCTTTTTTTTTTTTGTTTAGTTGGTACATCTGTTGTTGACATTCCCTCTAAATCTTAGCGTCATAGCTTGACATTTGCAAAAGTTACGTAGATAAGAGCACATCTACCTCTGTGTGTGTTGGCGACTTTTTACAATTTTAGAAATGGATTTCAATTTGCAACAACGAACTTGTATTAAATTTTGCGTAAAAACGAATTTAATAGTGCGCGAACGTTGGAAATGTTGTGTTTTGGAAACAATTCTCTAAAGAAAACGGTCGTTTACCAGTCGCACGAGCGGTTCAAAAGTGGTCGTGAGTCAATAGAAGATGATGAACGCAGTGGCAGACCATCGACGAAAACATTGATGAAGTAAAGGAAATGTTGGTCAATATCCACAAATTAACCATCAGAGAGATAGCGGAGGGCTTGAACATTGCTTATGGATCCGTCCAATAGGGTTTCCGTCGTGTAGCAGCAAAGTTTGTGCCAAAAGACCTCAATTTCATGCAAAAAGAGACCGTGTTGACGTCGCAAAAGAGATGATGTGCGAGCCTGAATCCGATCCCACATTCATCAAAAGGATCATTACTGGAGCCGAGACGTGGGTTTATGAGTACGACACGCAATCCAGACATAAGGTAAGTGAATGGCGTTCACTAAATGAGCCGAGACCAAAAAAACCACGTCCTTTTCAGTCAAAAAAGAAGGCAATGCTTACGGTTTTCATGGATTACAACGCTGTAGTGCATCATGAATTTTTGCCAGAAGGCCAGACAGTACACAAAGAGTATTATTTAAACGTTATGAGACGTTTGCGTGAAGAAACTCGCCGCAAAAGACCAGAATTGTGGTCAGAAAACTCGTGGATTTTGCACCATGATAACGCACCGTCGCACAGTGTCATCATTATTCGTAATTTTTTGACGAAAAATGCAACAAATACCATCCAACAGCCATCGGATTTACCTGATTTGGCTCCCTGTGACTTCTTTCTGTTCAATCAATTTAAAAAACCACTACGGGGAACGCGTTTCAGCAGCCGAGAGGAAGTAATGGAAAAATCGCAGGAAGCACTGATGAACATACCGAAAACCGAATATAAAAAATGTTTCCAGGATTGGATCAAGCGCTTTCATAGGTGTGTTGCAGTCGATGGGGATTACTTTAAAGGGGGCAATATAGATTGTCAAAGAGCATGTGGGGCAGGTTGGTGGTGTTTTCTTTTTTAAGAGATGCTCATGTGTTGTGTAGGTATGCCCTAGGCGTAGTTGGATAAATATCGTAATTGATGGTCTTGATATAGAAGGGTAGTTAGTGAAGGACCTGTCCGTATTAATTGAAGTATAATAGAATCTATATTGAGACCAATCTGCTAGCAATTTTGCCTTTATTTTGATGTTTATTTCCCTTAAGAAGTCCTTCTTGCTGTTATGTTAGAAAAAGAAGACTGAGCTATTGTGAGCATATTTGGCGGCAGCATCAGCGTGCTCATTTCCCAAAATCCCTACATGGCTTGGTATCCACATAAGCCTAAATCTGGTGTGGAATCTTATTAGATAGTCTCTTATTTTGTCAATCATTTCGGTTCTATAGTTAGGGTTCCTTATTGCATTTAGTACCGAAAGGCTCTCGAAACATATTATATATTTCCCTGGTTTGTTCGAAAAGTAGGGCCAATGTTTCAAGAATGCAAGCAGCGTTGGCGGTAAATATAGAAACAGATGGGGTTAAAATGCCTATTTTGACGAGATTGCCATTTTCATATGTGGAGGCAAAAGAAGTACCAGATTTAGTTTTGGAGCCATCTGTGAAGAATAAAGTCCAGCGTCTATTCTTAGATTCTGTAGAAATCTGAAGGAACAGTTTCTGGAATGTGGTGTTTGGAGTTTTTGTTTTGTCATTTGAAGCCAACGACTTGTTCAGAGAATTTTCTTTTAACGACCACGGTGGAAACTTAGCTCTGTACTTATGTAACTTTTTATAGGAATTTATAGTTCTTTTATCGAACGTATCGAGCGAAAGATGGCTGATTCGATTCATTTTGATCTACTGTTATTAATTACAGAGTAAACTTTGCTATCAATGATAGAGTTTGAGCAAGCAAGCAAAGCGTTCTTCTATACTTGGAAGACTTGCTTCTGCTACCATGTTTTTGATTGGGCTTGATGATGTTGAGTGTACTCTTAGATGTGCTACCGAAAATAAATAAGGCATAATCTATTTTACTTAAGACTAAGAATTTTGTTATATGACATAAAGTGGTAACATGTGTATTAAATTTTTTTTTTGTAGCTAAATATTTAACAATACTGGCTTTTGCAGCTAGGCTTTTTCTTAAATCTATACAATGTTCTTTCCAAAGATATCTATTACTTAACTTAAGTCCTAGAATAGTCAAAGAGGTAACATTTTGAATTGTTTTGTTATTAATTTTTACAAATATGTAGCGTTTTACATTTCTCAAGTGCTAATTTTGCCCCCGAGAAATCGGACCAATTAATAATATCTTTGACAATGACAAATAAGTCAGCGTTGTCATGATGGAAAATTATTGCCCCGTGTCTGGTCGCATATTCCGAGCGTTTTTCGGCTACTGCTCTCTTCAAATGGATTAATTGTGTTCGGTAGCGTTGTCCATTGATGGTTTCACCCGGTTTTAGCAGCTCATAATACAGCACACCCATCTGATCCCATCAAATACAAAGCATTACCTTCGCTCCATGGATATTCGGCTTTGCCGTTGATTTGGCTGGTTGGCCGGGTTTCACATATGATTTTTTGCGCTTGGGGTTGTCGTAATAGATCCATTTTTCATCACCAGTAACAATCCGATGCAAAAATGACTTCCTTTTGTGGCGTTCCAGCAGCATTTCGGACATGCAAACCGTCTCTCGGCTTGAGTTCATGTGGAACCCAATTTCCTTGCTTTTGAATATATCCAGCTGCTTTTAAACGTTTTGAAATGGCTGCTTGAGTGACACCCAAAGATTCTGCGAGCTCTTCTTGTGTTTGGCAACAACCTTCATAGAGTAATGCTTTCAGTTCTTCATCTTCAAACTTTTTTGGCTGCCCAAGACGTTCATCGTCTTCCAAACCAAAATCACCACTTTTAAATCGTGCAAACCACTTTTGGCACGTTCGCTCAGCTAGCGCATGTTCACCATAAACTTCCACCAAAATACGATGACTTTCGGCAGCAGTTTTCTTCATATTAAAGTAATGAAGAAGAACTCCCCGCAAAAACACTTTTTGAGGCACAAAGTTCGACATATTTGAGTGAAAAAAAATTATTGTTGTTTACGCTTCAAATGAATGACATATACTGAAATGACGTACAATGACAGTAGCTTTTCAACGCATGTTCCAATGGAATAATACAAGTTACGCCATCTCTTAGCACATAAGTTATAGACCCAATAGAAAGTCATGAAAAATTTTGCAATACCTTTAATCCGCGATGCTTGCACCATATAATTGGCCTTCTAGATTAGTGTTCTGTTCTTGCATTTTTTTTTTCTGTTGGATTTTAATGCGGTTTTTCACTCTTGCAGCTTTATTCATTCTTGGTTAATCTCCAAGCACATTTCGTAACTGTTCGGGCCGATTTCTAAATCAATCGCTTTCATTATGTGCAAAATTGAAGCAAAGCCATCCAATACAGTTTTACCACTAGAAATGGATTTTGGGGCCAATGCCCAAACAGTCGAGTAAAAACTTTCATCACAGTTTTGAGTTTAACCGCCGATGCATCGTATAAGAAGATAAGACGATAAGACTTGATATCTTCAATTAGAAGAGCTGGCTTATGTTTGTACTCAGCCAAACTATTTCTAGTTTCCTAGTTTTCTAGATCATCTCCGATCGGACATTTATCGTGCAGCGGTAGTAGATAATTTATGAACGAGTGTAGTCCATATACTGTTTCTCATATTTTCAACTGAATCACAGTTTCTACGAATGGCTAATCCACAATAAATACAGAGTTCCTCTATTAGTTTTCCCGTCAATTTGCCCCGTTTTTTATTCCGTGCAAACGGATTATTTTATAGCCTTTTTCTCAATAAATTGACTACTATGTATCTCAGTCTTTACCGATTTTTCACAGGACACTTCTATTTTAAATCTTAATCCGCGCTTACCACTTTACAAACGACAACGTTTGAAATAGTTGAAAAAACTGCAAAACAGTTAATCTTCTGATTGCTTCAATTTTTTCGCGGATGTACTAGCATTCATTTCACTTGGTGCCGCTAACTCCTGTCGATTCAGCGGTCTTCTTTCAGATATTTTCGGTTTCTTCCTGTTTTTACGTTTCTCGTTTGCACCTTTTTGACCACAATACACTTTATCACTCATTACAAAACCGAACCAATATCACTCATAAAACAAAATAAAAAAAAAGGTTGCACAATTATCAATAAAAACAACAAACCTTCCTCAAATAGCGTTCTCGAATGTTTTACTATACGAAACTAACTGAAACCTACAAAAGTGTGATCACGTGGCAAATAGCTTCAAAAACATCTGCCGTATACCTACTCTAGTCCCCTAAAATGCCGTCCCTCGTTTCAGCCATAAGAGGTTCGCCGCCTATCTAGCGGCCTTGTGTTATATTTCGAGATACTTCCCGGCCATAATCATTTGGGATACAATTTTGAGGGCTTAAGAGACCATTGAGAGCAATAAAAAAAATAGATTTTTTGAAAATCCTAGAGTGGCCTAGCCCCTTAATTTTTTTTTTTTTTTTGAAACTTATTTCCGTCACACTTTTTGGATTTTAGGTGGAGCTACAATAAAAAAAAGGTCCGAAAGGGTTCGACCTAAACTTAACAGAAAATGAATTCCTATATACATATTTGTAAATATATAATTAAAAACTCAGGTGCGTCAATTTGCAAAGCAATTTGATTTGAAGAGGTCCGCCAAGTTTAATTTTTATTTTTCCCTCATTGGAGAAGTCGGCGGCATCAACCACCAAATGGGTAAGTTCGGTTTGCTTCTAAAACTAAGAAAGTTTGAGTTTTGAATATCGTGTCTACTTATCTATGTAATTTTAAATCAGGATTCCTTGGTGTTGCTCTTTGAAAACCAGAATATCATTTGCAGCATACATATGTGACGGCTTGCTGATGTACTGAGTAATTTTATTTGCCCTCAGAACTCATAAACTTGCTCATGATTATTCCGGCAATGCCGGACAAAATTATGTACATCTATGCGATGCCATAGATAGAAACTAAATTCATTAGTTGCTACCCCATGTCTGCTTCCATTAGCAAAGTCATGTGGATTACATACTTCGATGGTATATAAGTATTTTTTCTAACATGATCTTATTGTTTTATACAAATATTGCTTCTCTTCTCTATACCGACCCTCCAGTTTTATTGCACAATATTATTCCGCCGGGATTTGCATTTTTAAATGATAGTTACAAGCATGTCCACTTTATAGCTGCCTTAATTGGCCCATTGAAAAATAGGTTCCGCCAAATTTACCTATTCCAAAGCCGTCAGATGTGATTCAAATTCGTTAATGCTATCTTATTTGAATATATGTACGGTATATTGGGTCATATAAAAATGTTCCTAGATGATGTTGGTGTCCATTTATCGGGAATCACTAATCTGATTGCGTCAAACGAACACGTGTTTGAAAGGTTTTAGGCTTGTCAGCGCATGTCAGGCTACATTTTTTGTGAAGATAAAAAGGGAAAAGCACTGCAAAAATATGCCGAAAAATTTGTGCAGTTTACGATGAAAATACTGTGTGTGAATGCCAGACCCAAGAGTGGTTTGTTCGATTCCGTTCCAGGTAAATTTCGAGTAAAAGATGCACATCGCACTGGTCGGCCTGTCACTGAAAAAGTCGATGACATTTTGCAACTGAAAGAGCAAGACCGGCGCGGAAGCTGTCTGGAGATAGCGGAGCCGTATGACAGTTTGGAAACATTTAAAACAAGCAGGCTACGCAGAGATGTATGGGTGTCACATGAAATAACGCAAAGAAATTTAATTGACCGAATAACCATCAGTGAAACGCTGCTGAAACGTAACGAAATGGAACCATTTTTGAAGCGATTCATTACGGGCGATAAAAAATGGATTATATACGAGAATATCCAACGCAAGCAATCATGGTCAAAGGCCGGTGACCGACCACAAACGACTTCAAAGCCTGGATTGACGGCAAACAAAGTTATGTTGAGTGTTTGGTGGGATTTGAAGGGAATTGTCTATTAGGAGCTGCTAGAACGTGGCAAAACGGTCAATTCGATTCTCTACTGTGCACAACTCGACCGTTTGAATGTAGCTTCCAGGAAAGAGCGACCAGAATTGGCAAATAGAAAGGGAGTCATCTTCCTCCATGACAATGCTAGGCCACACACATCTTTGATGAACGGGAACAAACTGATGGAGCTTAGTTGGAAAGTTTTGATACATCCACCGTATAGCCCGGACCTTGCACCTTCTGATTACCTTTTTTTTTGGTCTTTGTAAAACTCTCTTGATGGTAAAAAATTGGCCGACCGAAGAGCCGCTGAAAATCACTTAGCTAAGTTTTTCGCTGATAAATCACAGACGTTCTACACCGATGAAGTTATAAAGCTACCCGGAAAATGACAAAAGGTCATAGATATGTCAATGGTCAATATGTACTTGATTCAATGATTTTGAATAAAGAAAATCCTTTTTCATGTATCAAATGTACCAAAAAAACCGCGGAGGCTTTTTATATGACCCAATATATCGAAAATAATGTAAGCTACGTGTATTATAATAAAGTCGCGAGACAGACTGGTAGTACCCTGGACGCGTTAAATAAATGTATTAGCGTTATTACAATATAATGTATTTTTATTTCTTTTTTAGAATTACATCATCCGGACGGATTCTGAAAGCCAAAACTTTACAAAGAAGAAAACCTACAAATGGCTAGAAAACTTCCTCGTTAGGAAACCAACAAAGTTGGAGGACCTTTCACCTTATGAGCAATACCTGTTGGCTGCCACCTTTCTAGATTGTTCGATAATTGTTGCGTTCAAAGAAATTCCTAAAAATAGTTCAACAGAGTAAGGAATCGAAAAATATTGCTTAACGAATCGAAAAATGTATATTCATATTCTTTTTCTAGAATCTCACAGCATCCCAATGTGATTCATTTGAATGGAAAGACATTCATCACTAAAGTAACTGTTCTGGATGTGGATCCAAAGCCCGATAACCATTTCCAAAAGTTCGTTAAAAATACGAATCAAGCCTATGCTTGCCCAAATGAATTGCAATAACATTCGATTTCTTACTGTGGTGCCTTTTTATACACTTAACTTTCTATTTCAAAACTTTAATAGAATTCCCCATAGATATACTCACACATAAGTATAATACAATTTATTACTAAAATTCATAAGTTAACTAAAACTGGTTCCGCATTTAAAGAAATGTTCCGTGACTCCGATGAATAGTTTAAATTCTTTTCAAAGTGAATCTAGTTTTCAGCCTTTTTTAAAAGACAAGCAATATTTTAGGGCTTCATACAGAGTTTAGATAACAGATGATATATTTTTATATTAATAAAAAAAAAAAAAAAAAAAATTATACAAAAAAATGTATATGGTATGTATAGTTAAAATAAATATACAATTAGCATGACTTTCTAAACTCAGCGTAATCTTAATTACTACTTATATCTTGTGGTGGTGTAGTGCAGTGGTCACTTCGTTGGCTATTATCTTACAGGCATCATCGTTCATAACATCAGTTAAATTGATTCAGTGGGCCGCATCTTTGAACAGGAATACCTTTCTTTCAAAGCCCTATTTTGAAACATCGAAGAAGATGGCATTCAAAATCTACTGCATCTCTATCTTTTTATACGATGCCGAGGCGTGGACACCATTGAGCGAAAGATTCTACGTGTGATCTTTGATTCCGCTGGCTTTGATGAAATGCAGCTGAGAAGGTGTAACAAAGAATTATGCCGGCTGTACAGTGACATTGCATCAACTCCCTAGATGCAGCTAGACAGGAATTATGCTGACTGAAGAGCCATGTTGGCTTAGGTTAAGGACCGCTGCAGTCGCTACCGCTATCACTTGTAACAATTGTCAAAATGTATTCTCACTCCTAACACAATAAGGTAAATCCCTAAACAATCGCTTTTCACGCCAGAGCCTGGTGCTAGGGTTTAGTCATGGCCTGGAATTTAAAGTATTCTTTTACCACTTTTTCTGAAAATGTAGACGATACTCTACGTCTACGCCTCAGTTGTAGGGTGCTGTAAAAATAGGGTAGGCACTGGCAGAAGTCAACCTGGCGATACTCAGTTGTGTAACTGTTTGTACACATCAACTGTGCTTATTTTACCTCCAAGTGGTAAGCATCCGGACTCGACTTGCCAAACTTACAAGCGGACTGCGGATGAATTCCGTAGATGGGATCAACGGTGAAATAAAGTAAATAAAACCTTATCGGGATCACTCCGACATATTTGGAGCTCAGGCTGTTAAATATTCCGAGACAAAGTCAGGGTATTGGAAAAGAGATGGTGGCGGACCAACGGCAGTACTCACATCCCCAACCTTCGGTCTACCCAACTACTCATCCTAGGCGTATACTTTATGGAACGGACCATCCAGGTTGGGGTTGTGCCGCCGGAGTAACTGTGCGGCCATTATAAAAAAAAATCCAGCTAAAAAGCAACAACAAGTCCCGGAGACGATATACAATCCTGCAAACGAAACAAGGGAAACGAACTTCAGATCTGCACGTGGAATATTAGGTTCATTAATATGCTATGTGCAACAATGCGATCAACGAAGGCAAAGCAGATGTAACCGCCATCCAAGAAATACAATAGGTTCGGCTAGACAAAAAAAGAACGAAAAACTGCGACATCTACTACTGCGATTTTTATTGACGGTAAAAGCAGTGCCTATTTGAATTCGGATTCGTTGTTAGAGAAGAAGTCTTGTATTTCCGGCATGTTAACGAACGTCTCGTAACAATCCGTATTAAGGCTAAATTTACCAACATTAACCTTGTAGCGCGCACGCACGCCCATGACGACACCAAAGACAGTTTCTACGAGCTCTTGGATAAGACTTACGAACAGTGCGCTAACTATGATATAACATTGTCCTCAGCGGCTTTATTAGAGAGCTAAAAAGAGAAGGCATCTTCGATAGTATTATCGGAAAGAATCGGATTCAACTAATCGACTATGTGCCGGGCGACACATTATCGTAGCTAACAAACGGCTCCCGCATCTCGATATCCATAAGTGGTCTTGAAGAATCCCTAAGCAATCAACCGTCAGCCAGATTGACCACATTGCGATCGACGCAAAGCAATCCTCTAATATTACAGACGTTCGAACGTTCCGAGGGGCAAACATCGATCCGGACTTATATTTTGTTGTAGCCAAGGTATGGTTGCGGATATCCCAAATATCGCAAAGTCAAACTAACATTGTGAGGAAGTGTGACGTCGGACGACTACAATCGCAATAGATTGTAATTATATTTCCGATCTAGTCTCCCTCAATCTCTTAAGTCGTATGGCGCCAGCATTAAATATCGAAGACTAGTGCTAACATTGCCAAAAAGCCATCAGAGATGAAGCTTCTGATGTGCTGCACATGCAGCTAAGCGACGCTGCATTGAAGGACTTTACGAACAGAAGAGGAGAGATGAACACCGGCTTCTCAGGAGGAAAAAAAGGAGCATGAGAGGCACGCTGTAGGAAATGCTACTCCAGAGATGAGACTCGGAAGTCTTACCAAAATGTAAGAAAAAACATGTCACAAACACCAACCTCACACCAAACTTCTAAAGACAGAGACGAACAAGGGAACATAGTAGTAGAATCGCAGGATTTGGAAAGAACATTTTTGCAGCCTGTATAACGGCAATGGTGAACCAAATACCGCTCTCAGGTAACCTCTATCATTACCTTTCAACCTAGGAAATTCAATTCACCCGACCTGGATAAAGATAGCTGCTGGAGTGTTCGGCCTGACTGCCGAACCCTTCAACGCGAGATCTTCGGCCCGGTGTGCATAGAAATGAAGAAATACATAAACGAAATGTACGTCCTGTACATCGATATCGACTTTCCCAGAAGAGTGAAGGCCCAACAACTGAGGTGGCTGGGTCGTATGGTGTGGATTGACACCAATGCTGCGGTTTGAAAAATCTTTTAATCCGTCCCCGAGAGGGACGCTTTCTACGATACCATTCGACAGTATTTTACTCATACAAGTAATTCTCCCACCTAAGCAAAGTTTTCGAATTAGCACGGCATTCGTACCAAGGCAACCGTTTGGTATGTTGACTCCCTGGACGGTGGGATTAAAAATTCATTTTCAGGATATGCGGCATAGGAAGCTCGATGGGAATGAAGATGTGCCACCTTATTTACAAATCATATGGACCGCGAGTTGGATTGAGATGAAGGAACTTAGAGAAATTACTTTACGGGTACCCCGCTATTTCAAAGCGAACAACCATTCAAATCAAGTCCTCGTTTTTGCAGTTGCCAGTCAGTATGCCTTTGGAACAATGGCTTATGTGCGAACTGTACAAGATAATGCAGAAGTGTTAGTGCAGTTCTTATGTACTAAGAATATAATTCCCCCTAAAGAACCAACAACACCAGTGAGGTTACTATTCTAAAATTGGGAATGATGCTGCGTTAAATGCTGCACGATTATGCGCCTTCCTGTGAAATAACCTTTTTTGTGTTTTAGTAAATCGATTCCCAAATTACTTTGCACCAAATAATAGGAGCACATGAACGTTGGAAGCCCTTTGTCGAAAATCGAGTACATGAAATAAGAACTCAATTCGTCGCCAAAGTCAACAATTGTGCCTCACTTATGGCACTTTTCGGCGATTTTTAAAAGTTGATCTTCAGTTGCACGCCTATTAAATCCAAATTACACAACAATTAAAGCATTTGTACCATCTACGAAGTCAATGATTTGTTAACCGGATGTTGAACCGCCAGTACTATTTGTCATCAAATTTGATTTTTTCCGATGAAGAAAATTTTTGAATAGATGAATACGTAAATAAAGAAAATTTTCGTTTCTAGGGACCGAAAAACTCATACGAGGCTTACGAAAAACTTTTTCGAAGATAAGGCTGGAGAGAAAATTACAGTAAATAGAGAACGTTATTTGGGTCTGGACGGTCTCTGGTTTTAAGAGAATTGTGCTACCGCCCACAAAAGCTATCAATCAATCAATTTTTTTTTTTTTTTATAATTCCGCGCGCGCAACAAAGGGGATATGATGACCCTTTTACTGGCTTTTCACCAAGGCGCGGGCGGGTGGAGTAGTAGTTTTGAAACTCAGGTGTTATGTTTCGATATTTTTCCAGAGGTGGTTGTCAAACTGGAGCCAGTGCATCCTCAACCAGTGGGTCTTAGTACGTGCTAATTCGTTACATTTAACCCAGCCAACAACTACTCAGAATTGACGCCGACAGGATTTTCATATAACTTCATACAAATTTTATGAAAAGACTTTTTCAGAGATTTGCCTCGCGCGGGATTCGAACCCGCGACCCTCTGCTTGAGGAGTCTATGCATATACCACTTCACCACGACCACTCATACGAAATTTGAAGATTGCTTTAATTCGGTTAGAGGAGAAGTCGATTGGTCTCCAAGGTCATGCGATTTGACACTTTTAGACTTCTTCCTGTGAATTTATTTGAATGTCACTGGGTTAAACAATTTAGGATCTCACACATAAAACCCAAACTGAAATTGCGGACATTGACCCACTTATACTTCAAAAAGTCATTGATAAATTTGTCTTTCGAATGGTTGCTTACAATAGAAGCCGCAGTGACAATACGATGTTGTATTTCATTCATAATTGCCATAACACAAACTTAATTAATCAATAAAATTCTACATTGATTTAATAATAAATGTATATTTAATTTAATGAAAATTTCCACACTAGCTGTTGGATCACCCTTTACAACGGTAGCTCTTCTCTAAGGAAATTGGCCCATTCGGAAGATCCAATTTTGAGCGACTCGTTCGAGCATAGCGACTGGTATCTCGCGGATAGCACGAGCAATGTTGGCTTCGAAAGTGTCAATCGTAGCTGACTTATTCCTGAAGACCTGAGGCTGAGGTGTGATATCGCACAATCTAGGCGGCCAACTTAACGTAGCAAAAAAAATTAAGTACTCACCAAAATGGTTTCTCAACAAGTCCATTGTTTCACGCACTATATGGCTCGTGGAGCCGTCTTGTTGAAAACAAGGCTCACTGCTGAGAAGAACGACGAATCGATTCGTCACGGTCTTAGAGTACACTCTCAGCTACAGCTGCTATAGTCTCTTCACTACGTGCTGGATGTGGTCTAACCGGTCGAGTATTATCCACTATATTAAACTGAGACTCAAATTTGTGAATGGTATTAGCAATAGTGGTTTCAGTAGGTCGATTATGCGTACCGTAAGTTCCTCGAATCGCACGAAAAACATTTCTCACAGAACGCAGATTTTCGTAATACAGCTGAATAATTGGAAGACGCTGTTGTGGTGTGAGTCTTTCCATGATGACTTGCCAAACGATACTGAACAAAAATGACAAAGCTATTTGATAGGAGTCACGCGTGATCTGTCAAAAAAGCCTATTGAAAATTAAATCTCACGATGAATCACCCTTATATTTATACAAACATCCGTTGGGTGACATCCATAATTTTTAACAATTCAACTTTATATCAAGATATCCTTAGCACTTAGTTCGACGTTTCATGTGGGTTCTTTTCAGAACCTTAGGAACTTTGGCCCCTGAGGTTTTCCGCTACGACAAAAATAGGAAGACGATTTACTCCATTTGAAAAACGTTTGCATAGCTTCTCAGTTATTCGTATAAATCTAGTCGAGGCATTGTTAATGCCTTCAGGGGTCTCATGAAGTAGCGAAGACCCACGAAATCTGTATATGGACTGTGTGGTTCCGTTCATTTGATTTAAGTGATATCTCAAACTGCAGTGTCCGTAGAGAAATTTGTAGAGTCTCCTGATATCATGCTTTTGAAGAACTTGTTCAATGGATCGATTTTGCTTTCACCCTGTCCGAATTCTTGAACACTTATCAACTGATCCGTTGTCTTTCATACTTCTGCGCTCCTATCGCTTGGCTAGATTTTTTAACCAGTCTGTTACATATATAAACTATACTCGTAGAGCTTTAACCCAGTGTCTTAAATGCTGCTGAAGTGAGTAAATTGTCTTTGGTAACTATTTTGTCAATCGCGAGTTTGATATTTGTGTACGTAAATATGACAATAACTTGGACTGACGGATACTTGAGAAAGTACCTAGTACCACAGACCAGCTGTGGAGACCTATAATAATAAAACCAAGAATTTCCCCCATATATAACTTGGAATAGATAGTGTAGAATTTTTTGAGTGTTTTTATTATCAGAACGAATGTTTTCATCAGTCTGCTACTTTTACTGAATATTTTGTTATTTTGCATAAGTAAATATAAGGGCTTCTTTTTATTCAAATAAGCCTCTAAGAGTCTTGATTAATTTTGATATCTTTGTCAACCTCATTCGTCTTTCCATGACGAGAATGGAATACGCTCAGCATTGTATTAAATTTTTTTGAGCTTTTTTGGCAACGTTTTTATTTACCATTTCCAGGTATGCAGTTTTGTTTTCTTATTCTTTTTTTTATTAATTGAATTATTATTAACACAGCCTTTTCTTTCTTTCTGTACAAAGCATCGTAAAATACTCTCCGATATATTTCATAGACTTCTCTAGCATGTGATGCTCATTATTTATTTTTGAAATATTCTCTTATGTACGAGTATGTACGTAAAACTAATTACCTAATAGAATTGAATGCCGCACCAGGACCACCGAATGCTTTCAGTCCTATTTGTAAGAATCGATAAATAAATTCATCCATATTTTCCCCATATTCACATACCACTATAGCCACATACCTCAAGCATCAAATAATTTACTGAAAGAAAACAACAAAAAATTCCGCACAAGAGCTTCATGTTGTGAGGTTTAGCTCAACAGGATGCCACACCTTCATTCCATTACCATAAGAGTGCGTGTTTTTTTTTTTTTCACTACGAGCAAGCCATAACCATGTTTAGTGTATCTCTCCGTAGTTCGTATAAATATGGGAAGGACCGCTCCTTAATTAATTTCCATACAATGACTCCCCACGACCTTCGCCCACAACCCAGGAACGTAAACCAAGCGCCTTATTCACTTTCTATAGATTTCAGTTTTTAGTATATTCCCATCGACAACCGCGGACGTGACACATCCTCAAGGATTCTTTTCTGCAATAGTTGGCGACTAACCCAGAAGAAAATATTGTTCATTAAAATTCTGTTCACAAGAATGGGCAACAAAATTGTAACATTCACCGAACAGCAATTGGACGATTACCAGGTGATTTCTGCTAAAAGGACGATGCACTTCCTAAGAACAATCTCACAAGAGATTTTTCTTCAAAGTTACTGCTGTTCTCAACACTTACATATTTTTGGTTCTTTTTTCCTTACATTTTCTTATGTTTTTTTTTTTTTTTTTTTGTCTTTTGTTCGTCCTTTTTTGCCGTGCTTTTGGATATATGAATATCTATGTACGTACGCTCTATCCTGGGGACCATGAACCCACCGACCAAATTGTGGGAAAAAAAATCTATTCAACAAAATTGGTAACACTCAACGTTGGACACCAACAACAAGGATTGCACATTTTTTACTCGAAAGGAGATTTTACGGTAAATTAACTGAATTCAGTGATGTAGTACCTGAGGGTATAAGATGCTTTTTTCGAGTGCGAGTATGTTTGCTTGTGTATGTGCTTGTGATACTTAAAGAACTTAAAGTTTAAAAATGAAAATTTAAGATAAATTCCGTTAGTTTAAAATTTTGCAATAGTTGGAAAATAAAATAGTTTTAACAGAATTTTGTTTATTGACAAAAAAAAAAAAGGACACCGAATTGAAAGCATTTGTGGCTTTCGATTTTTGAACCTACAAAGGTTTTTGTTTTACCAGCAAAAGTGTTTGAAATACAAAACTTCGAGCCATCAGCTCATGTATCTTTAGTCATATAAAGTTAATTTTTTTTTTCTTTTAACTTAGGCTTGCTTCATGTTTCAGCTTGGTGCACCAAGTTTATTGTATTTTAAACCTTTCCTACAGTATATTCTACTTGAAGTAGAGTCTACTTTTATTTTATTGTCCTTGTGCGGTTGATTCAAATCGTGACAGCCCCTTGGTATTCATCAGATCAATAATGTCAGGAATCTGGGATGCAATATTTTGTTACTCAAGTTCACGTTAACGTACAACGGCTTCATGCATTTATTGACTTTTCTCCACATAATTTATCCTCAGCATCTCTACTTCAATTCTTATAGACGCAATACTGACGTATTGCTACGATCTTAAATAATCTCAATTACTTATATTTGCAAGTATGAGTGTTATTCAACTGGGCTCGAAGGAATTACTGCATTTACATAGTAATTTTGTCTAACACTGAATAAAGACATAATAATATAAAATTAATCAAAATTAATTTTATTTAATTTTAAATTAAGGTTATAGCAGAGCAAAAGTAAAAAAAAAAATTAATTCTGATATAAAAACGTTGTCCTGTCTATAGTTGCTTCATTTAATGAAACCTACTAATCTATTTGTTTAAGTGAAATTCTTTAAAATAATTCCTGTTCGACTGAAAGCACAAATGTAGATTGCATTTTTCACATTTGACCGAAGATAACAGAGTGCATTTTGGATTTTTACACCTTTGCCTCTTATCAGTCCACTTCTGCCAATGTACAGAATTATCCATGCGAACATCTAAATTTGGGTAATGAGCTGCAGAAGTTTTTAGTTCGATTTCGGATTCTATTTTTGATGAAGTTGGTCTGCCTATTCGTTTCGAAGCTTTTATAATTCCCGTGCTACATAAGCTTTTGGCCACTTTAACACGAAAGTCAAGCAATCAGTGTCCAGCTTGCCTTTTACTCCACAAGCCTGTTTATAAAGTAACCATGAATTTACTGAAGTTACTAAAGTTGATCAAAAAGTGCAACACACTTCTACCAACGCTTGATCCAATCCTCAAAACATTTTTTATATTCGGTTTTCGGTATGTCCATCAGTGCTTCCTGCGATTTTTCCATTACTTCCTCTCGGCTTCTGAAACGCGTTCCACTTAGTGTTTTTTTTTTTTTTTAACTCGATTGAATAGAAAGAAGTCACAGGGAGACAAATCAGGTGAATTCGGTGGCTGTTGGATGGTATTGCATTTTTCGTCAACAAATTACTAATAATGATGGCACTGTGTGACGGTACGTTATCATGGTGCAAAATCCACGAGTTTTCTGCCCAAAATTCTGGTCTCTTTCGGCGAATTACTTCACGCAAACGTCTCATAACGCCCAAATAATGCTCTTTGTTTACTGTCTGGTCTTCTGACAAAAATTCATGATGCACTACACCGTTGTAATCCATGAAAACCATGAGCATTGCCTTGTTTTTTGACTGAAAGCGACGTGGTTTTTTGCCTGATGTCTGGATTGCGTGTTGTACTCATAAACCCACGTCTTGTCTCCAGTAATGATCCTTTTGATAAATGTGGGATCGGATTCAGCCTCGTAAATCATCTCTTTTGCGACGTCAACACGGTCTCTTTTTTGCATGAAATTGAGGTCTTTTGGCCCCAACTTTGCTGCTACACGACGGAAACCCAAATCATTAACCAAAATGTCTTGGACGGATCCACAAGCAATGTTCAAGTCCTCCGCTATCTCTCTGATGGTTATTGACCAACATTTCTTTTACTTCATCAATGTTCAGCGGTTTTCGATGTTGATGGTCTACCACTGCGTTCATCATCTTCGATTGACTCACGACCACTTTTGAACCGCTCGTGCTACTGTTAAACGACCGTTTTCCTTAGAGAATCGTTGCCGAAACACATTTCCAACATTTCGAACGTTCGCGCACCATTAAATCCGTTTTTTACGCAAAATTTAATACAAGTTCATTGTTGCAAATTGAAATCCATTTCTAAAATTGCTAAAAATCGCCAACACACACAGAGATAGATGTACTCTTGGCTACGTAACTTTTGCAAATGTCAAGCTATGACTCTAAGATTTAGAGGGAATGTCAACAACAAATGTACCAACTTAACAAGAAAAAAACCTCAAATCGGAACAATAATGGGAGCGCCACACAGTGGTTTTTTAATCAAAGTGGTATACTATTTTCTGGATCTTATTTTGATTTTATATCGACCAATAAGGCTACCAATTTTATCCACTCCACACATAAATCTATTATATTCTTTTATTATGTTTGGACAGTCCAAAGTAATAATTTCCTTCCGATTTTTGTCAAAACGTTGATCCGTTTGTACAGGGTCTTTCCCAGTAATGGCTGAAATTAAATTAACGAGTTTGTTGTCATTCCAAATTACAGCGGCTATTTCGACATCTTCAACACATACAACATATTCCACAGTAGTTCCACTTTTTTTCCCACTTTTTCTTTTTTTCAAATCTACTTTTGAAGGAAGTTGGCAATTCGGAAGACGATTTCTGCGGACTGTCCCAACTGCATATGGTATATTCCGACATGTGCCAATTCTACAAGTAACGGTAATGTTGTATAGTAATTATCAAGATATACACGGTAATTTTTAAATTTATTAACACTTCGCAGTAATCGTGGAACACTCTGACATATTTTCAGAAGAAATGTTACAATTGGTCGCATTTTGAATAATCTATCATGTTCTGCATGACTCCTAGCAAGCATTTTGGCGTTGTCATTAAAATGAATGACAGGCGAATAATATTTTCTAGTATTAGAAATAGTTACAACGCACATCATTATGCAAATGTCAATATATTGACTAATTTCTATGGTATTAACTTTGAAAGGATGTGCAGGATCTATCTGTGAAAAATATAGTATTGCTTGCTCTACAATTCATTATATCATTGTTCCAAAGATATCTAAAAAAAAGTATACGGTGTTTCTAAATGTAATATGTTAGACGACAGAGTGGAGGCCCCTTTGAACGCAAGTTCATCTGATTTATTTGAAAAATTTTTATTTTTTTATTTATACCTTCTGTTTCATCAGTCAACGTCACTGGCATATTTTCTATACCATAAATATCTTTTCCCAGTTCTATTGGCAGCAAAATTTGTGTACCATCATCCAATGCGCTCTCTGATTCTATTAAGTCAAAGTCGTCTTCACTCTCGTCCCATCCTGCGATAATTTCCCCAATTTCCTTATCTTTCAATTTATGATCATCCACTTCTCTAAAATCAAAATAGTAACATAGATATTTCAAAATTTCAAAAAACCACCAAATTCCTTAGATTCATTTGCAAATCGGTTATAATAATGAAAACATGCATAGATGCATAGTGTATCAACTGTGATACATTAATTCACGCAGTGAAACTGTTCACACTGCACAGTGAATGATCAGTGATACATAAGTTTAAACACCGATTTGCCAAACAAATATCAAAGAAATATTAAAAACAACTTTAAAATTAACAAATATGTTAAGCACTAGTAAAACTAAATTAAACTTACCTTTTTTGTTAAAAATTTATAACGATTTTAATCAAGCACTTTAGACAATTTTACCACTTTATGAGAACGACTACACAGTATTTCAAATTCTCTCGAAATACAGTTTGACCAATATGCCAATTGAGTTGTTAAACATAAAAATTTGAAGACAACTACTAGGTGGAGTAAAAAGTAACCTCCTTGACCGCCAGAATGCGCTGCTACTGCAAAAGGGGTTATGGTTTTTGGAGTCCTTTCATATTTGGGCAGACATGCCAAATTTCGGTGCGATACTGTCTTTAGTTTTGTTTTGACAGCTAATTGTTGTTGACGTGTTTGGCATCATGTTGAGTATGGACAAAAACGATTTTCGTTCTCTCATAAAACATTGGTTTTTGAGAGGCAAAACGGCGAAGGAAACAAAAGAAAAGTTGGATAAATATTATGGGGCTAATGCTCCGTCAAATTACTTCGTCAAATACTGGTTTCGAGAGTTTGGTGGTGGCCGCAACTCCACTACCGACCAAGTCCGCAGCGGCAGGCCCTCCGATATGGTTACAGAGGACAATGTCAAGAAAATACATGAGATGGTGTTGGCTGACGGGAAAGAAAAGGTGCGCGAGCTAGCAGATACCACAAAGATTAGTACTGAGCGCACACGCCATATTTTGGGCAATATTCTGCATATGAAAAAGTTATCCTGCCGCTGGGTGCCGCACATACTCACTCCTGACCAAAAACACGAACGCGAGAGCATTTCGAAAGAGTGTTTGGATTTGCTGATGCGGAATCGGGCGGACTTTTGGCGTCGATTGGTAACTGTTGAACACCAGAGTGCTCCGAAGCGGCCGAGGGAGGCTTGATGGTTCGGAAAGATTACGGCGTCGGTTTTCTGGGATTGCCATGGCATACTCTTAGTGGACTACCTCGAAAAAGCAAAAACCATCGACAGCGAGTATTACTGTACATTATTGGAGCGATTGAAGGCCGAAATCGCTGCAAAACGGCCTCACATGAAGCGAAAAAAAATTTTGTTTTTGCAAGACAATGCACAAGAGCATCTCAACCACGGCTAAAATCAATTACTTACTGCTCTAATTGCTGTCGCATCCACCTTATTCAATCGATTTGGCTCCCTCGGACTATTATCTCTTCCCAAACCTCAAAAGATGGCTCATCAACGAAAAGTTCAGCTCACGCGAGGAAATCATCGACGCCACGGAGGAGCAAGAAGTTGGAAAATCGCTGGAATAAGTGTATCAAGCTTAAAGAAGACTATATTGAAATAAATAAGAAAAACATTTTTAAAAAATTTTTTTTTCATTCCCAAGGAGGTTACTTTTCGCCCCGCCTAACACATGGGCTGAAAAGTCAGTGCCGTTTTATAGTAAACCACAAAATTTTTGCAAAATTCAACTTTATATTTCAATATAGTTGCCTTCGAGGGCGACACACTTATTGAAATAATTTTTCAATCTTTCGATACCAGTTTTGTAGTACGATTTCGGTTTAGCCTCAAAATAAGCCTCTGTTTCGGCGATTACTTCTTCATCGGTCTTACATCTCTTTCCGGCGAGCATTCTTTTGAGGTCTGCGAACAGGAAATAGTCACTGGGTTTCAAGTCTGGAGGATACGGTGGGTGGGGAAGCAGTTCGTAGCCGAATTCTTTCAATTTTGCCATCGTTTTCATCGACTTGTGACACGGTGCATTGCCTTGATGAAACAGCACTTTCTTTTTCTTCAAATGCAGCCGTTTTTCTGCGATTTCGTCCTTCAAACGTTCCAACAACGCTGTTGATAGCCTGCCTCTTTTGGAGATAGTCGATGAAAATTATTCCATGTGTATCCCAAAATACGGATGCCATAAACTTGCCAGCCAACTGTTGAGTTTTTGGTCGTTTTGGACGAATTTCGTCGCCTGCTCGCCACTCAGCTGACTGCCGATTTGACTCTGGTGTGAAGTGATGGAGACAAGTTTCATCCATTGTCACATACCGACGCAAATATTTGGCTTTATTGAGGTTGAACAGCTTTAAACACTCCTCTGAATCATCAGCACGTTGTTGTTTTTGGTCGACTGTGAGCAAACGCGGTACCCACTTTGAGCAGAGCTTTCGCATGTCCAAATATTTGTGTATGATAAATCCAACACGGTCTTTTGATATCTTCAGAGCCTCAGCTATCTCAATCAACTTCACTTTACGGTTATTCGTAATCATTTTGTGAACTTTTTTGATGTTTTCATCTGAAACAGCCTCTTTTGGACGTCCATTGCGTGCATCATTTTCGGTGCTTGTATGACCACTTTAAAATTTTTCAATCCACTTGCGAATGGTTCGTTCGGCTGGTGCAGAGTCCGGGTAACACTTATCAAGCCATGTCTTTGTATCGGCTGCATTTTTTCCCATAAAAAAGCAATGATAAATCAACACACGAAATTGCTTTAAATCCATTTTTTTCACAATAACAAAAGTTGCTACACTCACCACGCTATATCTCGAAAACTAATCGTCCGACAGCTGTCAAATTTATACACGTATCTTTTGAAGGTTGGTACTAACTGAAAATGGTATGGATTTAATTCAAGTGGTGCGTTCTCTTAGAAACGGACTTTTCAGCCCACGTAGATCGAAAAATTGTTTATAGCAATTAAATAATTATGTGTTAGCAGTGATACACTATGCAGTGTAAGACTAATTAAGTAATGGCCCAATTAAAAATTAAAGTTAAACTTAAAAAAACAAAATCTATAAAAAATTATATTCAAAAAGTGTAAAAAAAATCATGGCTTTATCAAAAGATAAGATATAAATATGGTATAAAATAAATTAATAAATAAGACATAGGGGAGGGGAGGGAAGAAAGAGATTAAAGAACAAATTGATTTTAGCCATGGTTGCGATACTCTTATGCGCCGGTGCATTGTCTTACAAAAACAAAATTTTTTTTCGCTTCATGTGAGGCCGTTTTGCAGCGATTTCGGCCTTCAATCGCTCCAATAATTCTCGGTAATACTGGCTGCTGATGGTTTTTCCTTTTTCGAGGACGCCGACGCCATAAACTTTCCGACCTATCGAACTTCCCTCGGCCGCTTCGGAGCACTCGTGCCAGCTTCAGTCCATTGCCGGGCACTCATTCTGTTCTCTGGTGTTCAACAGTTACCAATTGACGCCAAAAGTCCGCCCGATTCCGCATCAGCAAATTCAAACACTCTTTCGAAGTGCTCTCGCGTTCGTGTTTTTGGTCAGGAGTGAGTATGCGCGGCACCCAGCGGCAGGATAATTTTTTCATATGCAGAATATTGCCCAAAATATGGCGTGTGCGCTCAGTACTAATCTTTGTGGTTTCTGCTTGTTCGCGCACCTTCACTTTACGGTCAACTCCATTTCATGTATTTTTTGACATTGTCCTCAGTAACCGCTCGAGGGGCAAGCGGCTACGGACTTGATCGGTAGTGGAGTTGCGCCCACCACGAAACTCTCGAAACCAATATTTGACGGTGCAATCTGACGTAGCATTAGCCCCGTAATATTGAACTTTTATTTGATTTCTTTCGCCGTTTTGCCTCCCAAAAAATAATGTTTTATGAGAGAATGAAAATCGTTTTTCTCCATACTCAACATGATGCCAAACACGTCAACAACAATCAGCTGTCAAAACACAATTAAAGACAGTATCGTACTGAAATTTGACATGTTTGCCTAAATATGCAATAGCAGCGCCTTCTCTGATGGTCAAGGAGGTTACTTTTCACTCCACCTAGTATGTACTATTGTTTGAAAACGTTGTCCCCAGGTGTCCCCACCTCTTGGTGTTGGGCCGGCTACTTTCAGTTATTGAATTATTTTAGGTATCCTCGCGATATCCTCGCGACTCTTCTCACAAATTTCATTTCGGTCGCTTGAAATTGGCTCAGATGCTTATCGAGCAGCGGTAGGCCTCGACCCCGTAGAGGGCTATTGGGGCGATTATACTATCGTAAATCTTTACTTTCACGTCAGTTGAAATTTATCTTTTATTTATTAGTGTGCTTTTTTGGTGCGATTTAACACTTCATGGTCGCATCTACCGTCCTTCCATTATTGATGATGTTAAGTTCCGTATTCGGGTGGTCTTCCTGCATTGAGTATCATCCCTTTCGTTTTGAGTTCTTCATTCCGAATGTCAATCGTTTGTTGGAGTCTGTCCTTAATATTTGCAAGGATTACTCGTATATCATTTGCGTAGAGTAAGAACTGCAGGTAAATGGGACTTAGTCTTCTCATGCCGACTTTTGTCTTGTTAGTTCGACTTTTGCAAAATTTTAGTAATCTCGTCTAGTTAGTTAATCCATCTTGATAGTGCTTGCTGGGTCTTCATGGCGTAAATTAATCTTTCTGGCAAAGGTTTTGCTTTTAGTGTATCCCAAATGTGTTGCCTTGGTACGAGGTCGAAGGCGACTTTGTCTCTTCCTATTGATTTTCCGATGAGGACTTTTAAGGTGGATCCTGGGTTTGCCGTCCTGGTCTTAAGCCCGCTTGCTCTTCTCCTAGGCAGTGTTCTACGGATTTCCTCAGTCGTTTCTCGAGGACTTTTGTATACAACTTATAGACATGTAGGGGGTAGTTATAACAGTCTAAACTGCTTCCTTTTTCATGAATTGGGATGGGATGCTTTCCTTCCACTTTTTTGGAATCTTGGATTCTTCTCACGCTTGTTGAAATAGCTTCGTGAGCATTCTGTTCCCTCCGTATTTTATTAGATCCGGGGTAATTTGATCACGTCCGGCTGCTTTTCCTGATTTTATAGATAAAATAGCTTCTACTTCTTCGGCGATAATTAGTCATCAGGTTTTTATGCTCTATACCTCCGGATATGGCCCGTAGGAGATTCTTTCTTCCACTGGCGTATTTTCGTCTGCTTTATATCTTTCTTCGTTAAACTTTTCATTCCGAAAATATAACGAACTATGTTATTAAAAGAAACAGTTAATTTATGCTGAGAATGTGGGTCCAATTTGCAATAGCGTGGACTAAGGACTTGACCTGGCTCCTGAGAAAATAATCGAGTGGTCTCAAATCAGGTTCAGTTTTATGCATAAAATCTCATGGTTAAATGTATCGAAGGCTTTTGAGAAGTCAAGTAGCCAGAGAAGAACCTCGAGAGCGCCCAAGAACTACAGTTCCGTACTTACCACCGCTTTGGCAAATTTAAGATCTTTTGAAAGCACCAAAGATACGAAACAAAAAGTGATGTTAATTCTACCTAATATTCGACAGATTGTATTACTATGTAGAACGTTTGTTTCTCTGGTGAGGTAGAAAGCAATCTAACCAAAGTCTTTTAGAAGACGAAACGATGTCAGGTGGCTACTTTACATGAGAAAGTTGAGCAAAACTCGCAAGCCAACATCAAAGGCACAATTTTCTACGACAAGTCGTTGACAGAAAATAGCAAGCTGTCACTAGCGCGTTAATAAGTTGTGCAGAGAATGGGTTAGCAAGAAGGGATGCACTATATCGATGAATGTTAATAGGAATTTATATAGTTCGTCTCCAATATAACCTCTGATAATGACACTGCATAGGAAATTTAGCGAAGAATAAACACTTACAGTAACTTACTAAATTAAGAAGCCGCTAAGTCATACTATACTTGTACTGTTGGCATTCGGAACACATTAAGTACAATGAAAACAGCTAGCCCCGTTTACAAAAAAAAAACGTCTTAAAATATTTTTGAATAAAAAAAATTTTCAAAATTAATAAAAGCTAAGGCTCTGGCTCGAACTCTTGTTGTAAGAAGAAGTACTTATAATTTGTACTTCTTTTAATGACAACATCTTTTAGCTTTTGATAGACTCTTGTTTCTGGCGAGGCTCTACATATATATGCTTAGAAATTTACTTCGGTTTTGCCAATAAATTTACTTTCTGTTCTCTCCATGTTGACAGAAAGTTTTCATTTTTGATACGCGTATCGTATGCAAATTAATACATATTTACATCTCGCAAAATAGTTGAGGATGAATTTAAATATGTACATTGCCAAAAGCGCATATGATGGCGTACTTTTCCAATGAAGACCCTAGTATGTTATTATTAGGGAATATCGAAAATTGTGAATCTGTGAATCTTTAGAACAGGATGAATGCTATTATTTATTCTCAATTAAAGCAAATAGCTTTTCTTTTAGAGATATTACATAAAATAGTTTCTCCTCTCATTGAAGTCAAATTAAAGATAAGTTCAGCGGCATGGATGAATACTAAAATGTGATTACTCAACCAAATTGAGATACACACCTTTTTAGAAACCAGTCCATTATTTTTAAATTTATCTTCTTCAATGTTACTAAATTTGTGTTGGTTTTTCCTCAACCGCACGGTGCCTTCTCTGTAAAAAAAAAAAAAATTGTTCGCTACGCTAACTTGTGCACTGCTGAGTTAAATTCACAGAGAAATATTTTTTCGATCCTTCAACGAAGCCGACAGATAAAAACCGAAAAAACTTAAACGAGCCAGGAATGACTGAAACGTCTTTCTTAAGTGTGTGAAATTTCAATACGACCAAAAGTTGAGGCAAAAAATACTACAATGTCCCAAACGTAGTAAACATTTGTTTGTCAAAAATATTAGAAACTTTGCCTCATCCTCCATGCCAACTCTCATTTATAATGACATTCTGGCTGTCAGCTCTTTAGACAAGACCAATCTGCTTGCCTCACACCTTGCGGCTCAGCTCAACACTCCTCAGACTGTGCTTTGTTTCTGCCTATATTTTATTGCGTCGAATCTTCAGTGGGACAAATTCACTTTCACACTCATGTAGTAGCAAGAGTACTCAAAGATCTTAACATGCATAAATCCGCTGGTTCAGATGGTATATCGCCCCTTCTTCTGAAAAGGTGTTCTTCCACGCTGGCAAAACACCTGCGTAAGCTTTTCCATCAATCCTACTCTCTACGACTGTTTCCGAGGAGATGACAAAAAGTATTTGTCCAGCCCGCCCCTAAAAAAGACGAATCTTCTTCTCCCTTCTCCTACTGACCCATTGCACTTACATCCCTTCTTTCCAAAGTCATAAAAACGCTGATAAACTCGAAACACGAAAACTTCTTAATGACCGGCAGTATGGTTTTCGTACTGATCCACTGAGAACCAAGGCGTTCATCAATCTGGCGAAAGGAACATAGTTGAACTTGATATTTCTAAGGCATTTGAAAGAGTTTGGCATCAGGTTCTTTTGTCGAAAATGAATGCATCTTGAATCGACGACTCTCTTCTTTAATGGATTAGAAACAACCTTTCGGAGAGTTCAATTCAAGTTATCTTAAATGGTTTCAAGTCTGATATTCACACTCCATTCTGTCTACGACACTCTTTTTAACTTTTATCAATAATCACTTCTAAGCCAATATATAGGGTTTTCCAATAAAGACTTGACAACTTTGAATTTAATTTTTGAACACACTCTTTCACTAATCATCGAACTGCCACTTTCAATTAATTAAACATTTCATCACGGTAAAGTACACTAACGAGCAACGTCTGCAAATTATAAAATATTTCTACAGATAATTGGAGTCGGTGACTGCAACTTTAAGAGCGTTAACTCCAATTTTCGATCGTAATTCTCGCAATAGTAGACAGGCAATAACGAGTTTAGTGCAAAAATTTGAGTCTACATATTCGTTGTGTGATGTTGCCGTGTCAGTGAGACAACGGGTTGGTCGAAGTGTCGAAAGTATCGCTGCCGTTCAGACGTCTGTAGCAAACGATCCAAATCAGTCAATTCCACGGCGTTCTCAATAATTGGGCATCGCTCAGACCACATTATGGCGTATTTTGCGTAAGGATCTTGGTTAACACCCATACAAGATCAAGCTGACTCAAGAATTGAAGCCGATGGACCATTTGAAGCGACGTACGTTCTCCGATTGGGTTCTGGAGAAGATGCGCCAAGATGATGAATTATCTTCAGTGACGAAGCTCATTTTTGGCCCAATGGGTTCGTAAATAAGCAAAATATGCGTTATTGGTCGGGTGAAAACCCACATGTGCTTCATGAATCACCACTTCATCCGCAAAAAGCCATATTTTTTAGCCGACGATAACGAACGTCACTTTACTGTGAATGGTCAGCGTTATCGCGCCATGATCACCGATTATTTTTGGCCCGAATTGGAAGATATGGACTTGGACGACATGTGGTTTTAACAGGATGGTGCCACAAGCCACACAGCACATGCTACAATCGATTTATTGAAGAGTAGGTATGGTGAGCGTGTTATCTCAAGACATGGGCCAGTCGATTGGCCGCCTCGTTCGTGCAATTTAAAGCTGCTTGACTATTTTCTGTGGGGCTATGCTAAGTCATTGGCTTATGCCAACACGCCGACGACGTTGTAAGAGCTCAGAGACAACTTTGAACGCTAAATAGCTGCCGTTTCGGCCGAAATGTGTGGCTGAGTCGTTGAAAATTGAGTCCAAAGAATCGTTTGCTGCAAACGTGCCCGCGGTGGCCATATGAACGAAGTCGAGTTCCTTTAATAAATGTTTTGATTGTACTTCAAACCAACATTAAAGTTTTTGAAATATCTCAAATGGTTTGCCTTTAATTTGAAAAAAAAGTTGTCAAGTCGCTATTAGAAAACCCTATATATCTTTGCTGACGACAGTACTCTCTGTTTTTCATATTCAATCCCGGGCTCGCGTCAAAGATCTTCGGCTGTAGAACTGGAACGACAACGTATGTTAAGTTCATTAAATTTCAATATTAACAGCGAAACCAATTGGGGAACTATCAACAGAATGGATTTTAATGCTTTCAAAATACAAGGGTGCCTGCTGTCATAAGAACGAAATTGAAATACCCAGCCATTATACATGAATGGGGTCGTACCGTCGAAACCGAAAAACTTACCATTCTCGGTATGTGTTTCAATGACAACTTAAGTTTAAGTTACCACATATTTGATACCGCCAGAGATCTTGCGAAATGTCTAGGTTTATCCAAGTGATGTAAGAAATACTTCACTCTCTCTGATATAGCCTCAATATATAAGGCATTTATTCGCCCGAAATTGGAGTACAACTCACATTTGGTTGAGTGCGATAGGATAGGTAGGTAGATAGGATTCAAAACACTGCGATAAAGCTCATAGGTGTTGCTAATATCACTCAGTTAATTGACAATTTTGAACATCGACTTAATGGCTCGTTTCTCATTTTGTTTTATCATTATTTCTCTCACCAGTGCTCCATTGAAAACGTAAGTAGCATTCCACCACTTCAAACTTTCAATAGTAACACCCGTCTTGCTACGAGTGCTCATCAGCTCAAGCCCACTTTTGAACGTACTCTAAAATATTGTGATTCGTTCCTAAGCTGTTTGCGCAGGTAAAGCTCCCGTACATCGATATGACCGTCGGATATTCTAAAGCTTACCATATTAAGGTAGTCAAATGCCCGAGAAGCAGAAATGTACCTTTTTGATTTTAGAAAAGTGCCATCGTGTTATCGAATAATATGTATGTAGTAAGCATTATAAAGGTTACATATCTCAGAACACATCCAAAATTGGATATTTTTAAGCTTCCAAAATAATAATATAAAACATTGAAGTAAGTTCCGTGCTATCGAACCTGTGCAAGTATAGGCAAATACGAGTGTGGGAAACAAATGGACAAGCAATTCCCTTGGGTTCGATGTACACGCGTAGAAAACGTAAATGTGTTGAGTTAGCAAAATGCAAAATTTTCAACTGGAAAATGAAATGTAATTAATTAGTAAGCTGTCGGCAATGAACTATTGGTGACAACTATGTCCAAATTTGGTTCAATTCACTCCAGATTTTATACATATACTGCCAAAATTTGTGTTTACGCTATCCTCTCCATTCAATCATCTAGTGAAATAAAATCTATTGAACTTGCTTCTTCGTACAGCTCTTGGGAGTTTGCTGCTTACTTTAAGTTGACCGCCAAGTAGTACCAGGAAAATGTGCGGTGGCGTAAAATTACATGAAAAGAGTTTCTTCGCATAAAAATGTTTTCATACATTCAACTGCACCACACAGCTTAGTAGCATCACCTTTTTGCGTAGCCGTTCAACGCTGACCTCGTCACCTGTTATTTTGCGTTCATTTTCATCCATAGTTAAAAAACAAGAAATGGGATTGTTGCAGAGCTTGACAGGAAATGGAAGTTTTTCAATCGGATCATAAAAAGTCCTCACGATTTTTGCTCTTTTCCCGGGGTCAGATGCATCAGTATCACGAGTTTCAACACGACGTGTGGAGAATCTTAAAAAAAAATAAAAAAATAAAAAAAAACTGGGTACACCAAGGTGCAATTAGTTTCTTTTGCATGGTCTGAAGATTTTGTTCTTCCTTTTTTTGGGGGAAAGTTTTCTTTGAAGTCTTTGAAAACATTTCCACAGCCAATTAAAGTAATTATTCCAACTTCCAAGTTCGATAGCAACCGTCTTAAAACTCTTTCCCAAACTCAAACCTTGGCAACTGAGGCCACATTCCTTGGCTAACGGAACAGTTTCCGTCCATTCTCCAAATCCTTTTTCAATTCATTATCCGAAAATACTTTCAGTGAAAATGTATAGTAGGTACGAATAATATAGATACATACTCGTACATGCATGAGAAAATTTCATTTAAAAAGTTTTTTATCTGCAGGGTGCACAAGCGTTACCGTGAGATTCGTCCCGATTTGGTACCACGACAAATGACCGAAGGCCAGGCGTCCAGTGTCAAGGTTCCACGTGAGTACATCGAAAAATTACCCGAACTAAAGGAGAATCCATTCCGGACGAGGATATGCGAAGCATTTTCCCGTGATGGTCTTGGCAATATGTCGTTCGAGGATTTTCTTGACTTTCTCTCCGTGTTCAGTGAACAGGCGCCAAGGGACATCAAAGTTTTCTACGCTTTTAAAATTTATGGTAAGCTTCGAGTACACGGGTGCAGTAGCATAAACGTGTAATCGAAAAGCAATTGCAATTGTATCTGGGGATCAAGATTCTATCGTCCTCCAATTCCATTGCAGATACATATATTAATTGCGTAAATATTTACAATTTGTCCTAAGATGAAGAAAGAGTTCTCAACATTATTTGTTGTTTTTTTGTTCTTCTTTTCTTTTTCATGGTTTGGATGATGGGAATGGATTTTCATTTGTGTCAAGGAAACAGACTTTGACCAGGATGGATTCATTGGACGTGCCGACCTGAAATCCGTTCTGACAACAATGACAAAAAATGAACTTAGCCCAGAGGAGCAGCAACAGATTGCGGATAAAGTTATCGAAGAGGCGGATGTCGATGGTGATGGTCAACTGTCCTATCTTGAGTTCGAACATGTTATCCTGAGGGCTCCAGATTTTCTATCGACATTTCATATAAGGATTTAAGTGCAGCTGTGCGATGATGTTATGGTGTGGTGGTGATACTCTTAACAGGATACACTCAGGTCAAGGTGGTTGGGTCTTGGCTGGTTCTTGGTCAGTTTCTTGTTTGGCAAATTGTTTAAAAATTGATCGACCGCGCATACAACTCAACGTACACACTTGTAAGTGGTTGGATTCTTGAGAAATATTAAATTTGCTGAAGCCTCCTTCGCCAACTGTCCATCATGACAATATGTAGTGGATTCCAAGTAGAAATATATGTATGTACTTAGATCTGGTCATGCTTAAAGTCCTCCTGTGTCTTTTTGTATTTTAATATCCCAACCTCAGGTGGACTTACATTTGTTCTTGTAATGTTGAATCTAAAAATAAAAATGTTTTTTTTTGGCACGTTTTGAGGAGATGGGTACAGAATTTAATCACAATGAATGTAATTTAATTATTAAACTGAAAAGTCCTATATAATTAGGAGGTTGCAATTAATTCACGTATTTGAGCAAACCTCTGAAGGTTAATGACGTAAAAGAAAAAAGCCTAGAATAACTAGCAGATGCGCTTAATTGATAAGGAGCAAATATAAGACTGTCATTCGGAAAGTGCGATGGAAATCTGCGACCACCTTGATCAAAATAAATAATAACCACCGTATGGCGCTCCCATTGTTCCGATTTGAGTTCTGTTTTTTCTTTTATTTAGTTGGTCTGTTGTTGACATTTCTACTAAATCTTACCGTCATATCTTGAGATTTGCAAAAGTTACGTAGTCAAGAGTTCATCTATCTCTGTGTGTATGTTGGCGATTTTTTACAATTTTAGAAATGGATTTCAATTAGCAACAACGAACTTGTATTAAATTTCGCGTAAAAAACGGATTTAATGATGTGCGGACGTTGGAAATGTTGGAAAAGTGTTTTGGCAACAATACTCTAAAGAAAACGGTCGTTTACCGGTGGCACGAGCTGTTTTAAAGTGGTCGTGCGTCAATCGAAGACAATGAACGCAGTGGCAGACCATCAACATCGAAAACCGCCGAACATTGATGAAGTAAAAGAAATGTTGGTCAATAACCATCAGAGAGATAGCGGTGGACTTGAACATTGTCTATGTATCCGTCCAAGACATTTTGGTTAATGATGTGGGTTTCCTTTTCCAAAAGTCTAATTCCGATCCTACATTCATCAAAAGAATCACTACTGGAGACGAGACGTGGGTTTATGAGTACAACACGCAATCCAGACATCAGGTAAAAACCACGTCGCTTTCGCTCAAAAAACGTTGCCTTGTTGCTCACGGTTTTCATAGATTACAACGGTGTAGTGCATCATGAATTTTTGCCAGAAGGCCAGACAGTAAACAAAGAGTATTATTTGGGCGTTATGAGACGTTCGCGTGAAGTAATTCGACGAAAGAGACCAGCATTTTGGGCAGAAAACTCGTGGATTTTGCACCATGATAACGCACCGTCACACAGTGCCATCATTATTAGTAATGATTCACTGATTTGGCTCCCTGTGACTTCTTTCTGTTCAATCGAGGTAAAAAACCACTACGGGGTACGCGTTTCAGCAGCCCAGAGGAAGTAATGAAAAAATAGCAGGAAGCACTGATGGACATACCGAAAACCGAATATAAAAAATGTTTCGAGGATTGGATCAAGCGCTGGCATAAGTGTGTTGCAGTCGATGGAGATTACTTTAAAGAGGACAATATAGATTTAGATGAATAAACTTGTATTTTTAATTTTCTGAGAACTTTTTAATCAGAGTGGTATGTTTGTTATGACAAATTGTTCCGACAGCAACAGTGCTTATTAATATGTCAATGAAGCCAGACTTAAGCCAGAGGTTGAGTTTTCGACATCTGATCGAGCTACTCATGAGAATTTATATCAAAACTAAATTTTTCCAACATCGACACCAAAGGAAGCTTTTATGAGCTCTAGGAAATAACGTACGAGCAGTATTTTAGCCATGACTTTAATATTGTTCCGCACCGTTTTAACGCAAAGCTTAGAAAGGAGGTTGTCATTGATGTTACTGTTATATGTATGTATGTACAATATAACGCATGGGTGTATGAAACATTGTTGTCGTTATTATGCGTCGCATTCTCATCTCATCTCTGATGTTTTGGATTGATTTGACGTCGAATATTGCTTAACAGATGCAGGTAAACAAGAAACGTGCTACATAGAAAGACTAGAACTGCTTGCGGGCTCTACGAGAAAAATAGACGGGGTAAACACCAACACCTTAAAAGGAAAAGGAAAAAGAATGAGAATCGTACCGCCAAAAAATGTAAAGATGTTATTGCGGGAATAAGATTCAAATATTTTACCAAAGGATGAAAAAAAAAAATTTGAGGGAACATGCCCTAAACTGGAGCCGTTCTCAATTTCGTTTAATTTAATACGCCGGCAGCATGATGTCAGTATCACGTCCAGTTAAACTAAGTACTGTTGTCTACAAAAGAGACATTCAACACACTCTTGAACTAAATGTGGTTTTAGACAGATAAAATTCTGAAGTAGTACCAAAAGATAGAGAAAAGAATTTTCTTCTTTGAGGTCACGATCCTCTGAAAAATAAATGTTCTGACTATAAAAGCGTGTATCGCTCGCCCGCCCCTCAAAATCCTTTGCAAAAAATGACATGACGAGTAAAGCAGAGTTTGGGGAAAAATTATTTATTACTCATATTAACAATTTATTAATTATTTTGTCTCCATTATTTTATTATTTTTGACAGCAATATCAGAACTGAGAATAAAGAAAGAAAGATTTTAAAATCTTTGTATTTTTAGGTTATGTACGAGTAGTAATTAAGTCCTCTCGCGATAAACTAAATTAACATTATACAGGGTACCCCCTAATTCGTTAAGCATAGTTTGATTGGTTGATTTTTGGGTATATTCTTATAAAAAAGTTATTCTACAGTAAGGGTCCATCTCCAATGTTGGTATCATTTATTGAGAATTAAAGAAAAGGCTTATTTTGGTGACCCATTTCAACGGAAATGGCTCTATTAATGCTTATTGTGGAAACTTCGTTTCAAACTTTATTTTTAGAAGAAATACTAGCCTTTGTAGCTGCGTTTAAATAAACTTTGAGTCTTTAGATATCCAATTTCTGAGCCTGTTTCAATTTTCTTGCTCATGCTAATTTTTGACTTTGAGCTCAGTTTTCTTCAGAAAATGCATGATGAACATAACGTTTTATTATTTTTTTTTACGAACGTAACAATAATAAAAAAAAAAACCTTCAAAGAGTTTACTGAAAATCCCGTAGATTATATGATACTTGGTAAGTAGGTAAAAAATTAAATTTATGATTTTTTACCAGTTGATAATAAGAAAGGATCTCCAAGAATTAATAATTTTCCAATATATTTTTGTTTTTAAATTGCATAGATATTAAAAAATTTTAAAGTGAGTATAAACGCTTTTTGAAATGTCTGTGCAGTGAAAGTTCAACTAGAGCACAAAAAGATACAATGAATTTTATTTTAACCGAAGATTTTCTAGTGAAGGAGTATTTGGAAATTTATATCGAAAGCCTCGAGAAACGGGATCAGTTTCAAATACACGACCTAACGCAGGAGCTGCAAAAGTAAGCAGAATTGCGACTGAAAAAAGAATATTGGAAGCTGTTACAACTGATTCATCAATTATCATTAGACGCTTAGCTTTACAATAATTCAATGTTTCAAGATAAAAAATCTCTAATGTATTGCATGTAGAAAATCTTTTTGTTATAACATCATACACCTGTGCAAGGACTGCTTCCCGATGATTCAGAGAAGAGACTTGAGCGGAGCAGAATTTGGATGACAACGAGTTTATAAGCGGAATTCCTCGGACGAGTAAATCTCAATTTGCAAGAAATGAAAGCATAAATTTTCATAATCTTCATACATGGGCTAGGGACAATACACATACAAGCGGACATAAATCATTTCAAAAGAAAATCGGCGTCAATATGTGCGCAGGGGTATTTGGAAACAAGTTAATCGGCACCTTCAAACTACCACCTAGAGTGAATTTTGCAAACCATCATCTGGAGCTTTTGCGAAATGATTTACCAGAATTATTGGAGGGCATTTTACTGATTCAACTAGCTTCATCATATCTCCAATAGTATGGTGCTCCAGCTACGGTCGTGAGATTAAGGATTGGCTATATGAAGAGTACGATAGTCTTTGGATAGGAAGAAATGGACCAGTTCACTGGCCTGCAAGATCTCCTGACGTATTGGAGTTTTTGTATGGGAAAGAACTTGTTTATTTAAACGAAATAGCAACTTTAAGTGAATTGGAAGAGCGTATTCTCGAAGAGTTATCAATCAGAGGCAGCAGTTAGCATCAATAAACGTTCGCCCTGAAATCAAGAAACAGGCTCTGGCATGCATACAAAATCAAGGACACTTTGAGCACCTGTTGTATTTGTTCTAGTACACAGGTAAAATAAAAATTATCTAAAACCACACAAAATTATTTTTTATTCATAGGCTTTGGAGCTTTTTTTTTGAATTTTACTTGTTGCAGGTTTTCCCAGGTATCAACAAAATCTTGTTGATAATTTTTTTTTATTATTGTTACGTTCATAAGAAAAAAATAGTAAAAGGTTATGTTTATTACGCATTTTCTGGAGGAAAGTGACCTCAAAGTCAAAAACTAGCATGGACAGAAAATGGAACAGGCTTAGAAATTGGATATCTGAAGACTCAAAGTTTATTTAAACGCTGTAACAAAGACTAATATTTCTTCTAAAAATAAAGTTTTAAACGAAGTTTCCACCATAAGTATTAACAAAGCAATTCCCGTTAACATTGGTCAGGGTACATCTCTTTTTAGAATACACTCAAAAATCATTTCCCAAATTGTCTTTGACGAATAAGGGGACACCCTGTATAAGACCAAAATCATATCTATTCTGGAGCAGAGACATTATCTTTGACAAAAATGAGTAAGGCTTTCCTAGGCTGTTTAAAGAGAAAAACTAAGAAAAGTTTCATAGAAGATGAACAAATGAGAAGATACGGAAACGACAGCGAAATCGACCTACCCACAAGACTCCAAATACAGGTATGATGGCTACAATGAAATTAGCGCCAACGCATTGACTCGAAGTATTTTCGGATCCAACCCGAAGGGACTCAAACTCAGTACTATGATACATACATATGTAAAGAAGGGTTTGTTATTTAGTTTAATGAAGTACAGGTCTACTTAAGACTGAATCCTCTTTTGCACCAAAGATGAAATCCAAAGATCTCCAATCCATGCACTTTCTACAATACCACCTTGATCAAAAACGGAATAACCACCGTGTGGAGCTCCCATTGTTCCCATTTAAGTTCTGTTTTTTTTTTTTTTTTTTTTTGTTAAGTTGATACATCTGTTGTTGACTCTAAATCTTAGCGTCATAGCTTGACATTTGCAAAAATTTATGTAGCAAAGAGTACATCTATCTCTGTGTGTGTTGGCGATTTTTTACAATTTTAGAAATGGATTTAATTTTGCAACATCGAAATTTCATCAAAAGGATCATTACAGGAGATGAGACGTGGATTTATGAGTACGAAACGCAATTCAGACATCAGGCAAGTGAATGGCGTTCACCAAATGAGCCGAGACCAAAAAAACCATGTCACTTTCAGTCAAAAAAGAAGGCAATGCTCACGGTTTTCATGGATTACAATGGTGCGGTGCATCATGAATTTTTGCCAGAAGGCCAGACAGTAAACAAAGAGTATTATTTGGGCGTTATGAGACGTTTGCGTGAAGCAATTTGCCGAAAAAGACCAGAATTGTGGGTAGAAAACTCGTGGATTTTACACCATCATAACGCACCGACGCACAGTGCCATTATTATTCGTAATTTCTTGAAGAAAAATGCAACAAATACCATCCAACAGCCACCGAATTCACCTGATTTGGCTCCCTGTGACTTCTTTCTGTTCCCACTACGGGGAACGCGTTTCAGCAGCCCAGAGGAAGAAATGAAAAAATCGCAGGAAGCACTGATGGACATATCGAAAACCGAATATAAAAAATGTTTCGAGGATTGGATCAAGCGCTGGCATAAGTGTGTTGCAGTCGATGGGGATTACTTTGAAGGGGACGGTGGTGGTATACCAGATTCTGTTACGTGCTGTCGAAATATCAATACAACAATAAATAAATGATAAATATTTATTAACAAAAAACAATATAAGTGCAAGACGCCTATAAAAGGAGAGAGAAAACTTTTTCAATTATTTTGACGTTATTTTGCAAGCACGGAGGAATGCTGCAGATATTTAAGTGCTTTGTACTTGCCTCACAACGATCTCCAAAAATGTAGCAATCTGAGTGAAAAAATTATATTCTATTCCAAAGATATACACTAGGAAAATAGGGTCATACATTATGGTCCACCTTGTACTATGGAAATTGCTTTAGGGGGATAAAAGTTCCTAGTTTGTTGTTGATTTGTTATCATGCCTTCACAAAGAAAAAGGACTTCTTGTTACTACAAGCTCCTCAACTAAACGTATTAGCACTCCCCTAAACACGACGTTAAGATCGAAGCTAATGATTTGAGCGCTATGATTTAACCTCAGTTCTGCAGATCTTAGCTATGTTTTTATGAAGAAACTTCAGTTTTAAATATGGGACAGAACCTACTGGTCTTGACTGGATTAAGCGCTACGACAAACTATCCGATCTGGAGTTTTGCTTACCGTCTGTGTGTGATCACATGGCCTTTCTGGTACAGTTAAGAAGTGTTTAGTTTTCTATCGGAACTTTCTGGGTAGAGTAAAACTTGTTGGATTTGCTGTCTTCTGGAAGTCTTATCGTCGACCGTCCCCACAAGGACTTCGTCTCGTAGTTTCAATTCAAAGCTTTGGGGAAAATAAAACGGAAACTGTTAAAGAGAATATTGCTTGCTTAAATTGAGGGATTGAATTAGTTCAGGTAGAGATTTTGACCAGTTACTGACTTGATTGCTTCCGGCCACGTACTTTTTCTGAACTGTTATTATTGTTTTTACTAACTGTAAGTCTATTAACCAACGAGGGAATTTTCTGTTGTTTTTTTTAGTTTTGGAGGAAGCACACGGTTATCCGATTGTCTATGATGATGATAAGATGTTTAAATCCATAAAAACAATGTGAAATTTATCTGTAATTGCCGAGTGTACTAAAAGGCTTTCATTTTTATTGATGTGGACGTTTTGCCCCGTTTTTGGTAATTGCGTGCGACTTTTTTGCATCTATTTGTTCTTCAGTGGCGCTATTGGGCTGAAAGCTGCTTTGTCAGCCGCTTTTGTTCACATGAACGGAGTTGTATTGATAGAATTTCGAGTTGTTAGGGTTATTTTCGAGAAGCAAGGGCATGGAAGAATCTTGCATCCGTTGTAATTTGAAAGTTCTGGTATCGAATGTCTGGTCGATTTAATTGGTACGTTGAGAGTCAGGATTTTATAAGACGAACGTTACAAGACCAGAGTCGTTGCCAGCTACTGACTATCCTACGTCGTCCACGTAAGTGATGGTGTCTTTTGATTTGAAATTCACACTTTATGATACTTTTCATTGTTTTTTGAGCAATTGATAATCCAAAGGGCATTCTCAAAAATTCATACATCCATCTTGTGTTATACATGACATTTTTGGAATATTTTCTGGATTTACGCTTACCGTAATTTGTATGTCTATCATCGATAGGATGGGACTAGACTCGTCAGCAAGACATTCAACTACGTCATCGATATTTGGTGGTGGAAAATTGACTTTAACCATTTTTTCGTTTAGTGCTGTGTAGTACTCCAATATTGAGTTTCTTATGATGTTAAACCTTTTGCATTCGTCAATTGTTTCGTTAATGAATTTTCTGTCATGTTAGGAGTAATGATAAGGCTTTCTTCTGATTCTGTGTCTGATCAAGTTGCCGTATGTGGAATATTTATTGTCAAAATGAAACGACTGTCCGCTCTGGAGTACAAAACTAGAGAGATGATTTATTAATTTGATAGTCTTCATTTAGAACACAGTAATATATGGTACATAATTAGTATTTAGTATATGTAACATACATAGCTTACAAAAGAGAACAAGAGACTGCAAACAAATTGGTGTCTAGGGCATAGAATAAGCAATAAATATTGCTGAATTACTTTTTATATTTGTAAATATTGTTTTTGAATTGCTGGATTTGAAAAGTATGTTAACCCGAAACTTCCTGGCGTTGTCATATGGCAACCAACAACATGCATGCTATTTCGCGCTCTTCTAATGGTAACCAATTAACACAAGTGTGTACTAGGTGGAGTAAAAATAACCTCCTTGACCGCCAGAATGCGCTGCTACTGCAAAATGTTATGGTGCCTTGAAGTTCGTTCATATATAGGCAGACATGCCAAATTTCAGTGCGATACTGTCTTTATTTTTGTTTTGACAGCTGATTGTTGTTGACGTGTTTGGCACGATTTGACGATTTTCGTTCTCTCATAAAACAATATTTTTTGATAGGCAAAACGGCGAAGGAAACAAAAGAAAAGTTGAATAAATATTATGGGGCTAATGCTCCGTCAGATGACACCAAATATTGGTTTCGAGAGTTTCATTGTGGCCGCAGCTCCACTACCGATCAAGTCCGCAGCGGCAGGCCCTCCAATGCGGTTACAGAGGACAATGCCAAAAAGTAAAGGTACGCGAGCTAGCAGATACCACGAAGATTAGTACTGAGCGCACACGCCATATTTTGGGCAATATTCTGCATATGAAAAAGGTATCCTGCCGCTGGGTGCCACGCATACTCACTCCTGACCAAAAACACGAACGCGAGAGCACTTTGAAAGAGTGTTTCTACTTGCTGATGCGGAATCAGGCATACTTTTGGCGCCGATTGGTAGCTGTTAAATACCAGAAAACAGAATACATGCCCGTCAATGGACTGAAGCCACCACGAGTGCTCCGAAGCGTCCGAGAGAGGCTCGATGGGTCGAAAAGGTTATGGCGTCGGTTTACTGGGATTGTCATGGCATACTCTTCGTGGACTACCTGGAAAAAGGAAAAACCATGAACAGCGAATAGTACTGTGCATTATTGGAGCGATTGAAGGCCCAAATCACTGCAAGACAATGCACCGGCGCACAAGAGCATCGCAACCACGGCTAAAATCAATGACTTACGGCTCCAATTGCTGTGTCACATCCACCGTATTTGCCAGATTTGGCTCCCTCGGACCATTATCTCTCCCTAAACCTCAAAAGATGGCTCATCAATAAAAAATTCAGCTCACGCGAGGAAATCATCGACGCCACGGAGGAGTATTTTGCAGACCTTCAGGAAAATTACTTTTCGGACGGGATCAAGAAGTTGGAAAATCGCTGGAATAAGTGTATCAAACTTAAAGAGGACTATATTGAATAAAATAAAAAAAAATTATGTTTCATTCCCAAGGAGGTTACTTTACACCCCACCTAGTACTTTTGCATTTTTTTCACATCATTAGGCATCTGCGTTGCATATCAGAAAGTCATTTTCAATAGTAAGACCGTCGCACAGTGGTTTATCCCATACGCCAAAGGTCAAAATTTCAAGGTTAAGTAAACTAGTTGTTAATGCAGTTATTATCTATGATAACGGGAGAACAAAGTGGCAGTAAAGTTTGTCCTCTAAAATCAATTGTTGGCAATCAGTCGCGTCACGAAGTTGAGTGTTTTTCTCAGTTTTATAATAATAAATAATCCTAAAATACGACAGTGCGGTTTAACCATTTTTGTTCTGTTTTTTTTTTAAGTTTATTTTAGAAAAAAAGATGATTTGATTAATAAAATAATGTATAACGATAGCTTTTGACCTCTATTTGAAATGGTGCATAATTTTTTTTTTTTTTCATATTTCGTGTTTTTCTGAAGAGCCAAAACATGAAATTCACATTAAATTCCACGATAATTTATATACAATAATTTAGAGTTATCTATCCTCTTTAAGAATATGTACGACTTTTTGGCACAAATCGTAAAATTTTGATCCGAATTAAAACACTATTTTCCTCCTTTTTAAGATTCTAGCAATATGATCAAGCCCATCGACATTTTTAATATTTGGCATTAGGCGAAGAAAGGTCGCAGTGCTGCCAAAATTAATGAAATATGGGAAATTTTTAACGAAACTTATCAAATTAAAAGCTTAGACGCAAAGAAAAAGATAAATACGCTTTGTAAGTCCTTTCATAGAAGGAGGGACGATTCTTAACGAAAAAAAAAAAAATTTCTTTCTGCAAATAGTGTTTGGCTTGATTGCATCGAAGATTTTAGATCTGCACAGGACCAAATAGAAGAAAAAAAAGTCGCCAAATAATCAAGGTAGACCAAACAAGTCATTTTTAGAAAGCTCGTCTCGAATTAAGTGGAGACGAATTGCTAAGATCGTTGAAATTGATGAAGATATTGGTTATGTTTTGAAGTCAACAGACAATCTCCAAGCCAAACAACTTGATTCAAATGATGCTTTGAAACTTTTGATTGAGGCCAAATTGTCAAAACATCAGTACCAAGTTATCAGGAACTTGGTAAACCAAAAGACTAAAGTTGGTATTGTTTTAACCTATGCTAAGGTTCTTAAAGCGAAACAAGATTGTTACTCAAAGCTTAAAACAATAAAAATTTCCGATTCAGTCGCCGAAGTTACCTTCAAGGACTCCTTAGTCACACTGACCAACGCATTGTAGAATCCCAATCTTACTTTAATTGGTAAATGGGCTGGACAATGTAAAACATACCCTTAAATTGACAATGGTTGACGGTAAGGTATGCAATGCCTTGTCACATACTGCTTCGCAACAGGTGTGCTATATTTGCGGAGCGTAGCCAACTAATATGTATGATGTTCAAAGTTCTTCCACTGCATGCGTTTTAACTTCACTCGAGGCAATAATGACTTCCTCAAAACAAATCTCGACCTTCTAACACCCTAACAACGTTGGAAACCGATTAATGATTTAGGCGTGCCAGTGCAGTGGTATCTAGCACTGAATGAATAAGACCTTTGAGACAAAGTCGTGTGCCCCATTGAAGAATACGACTGAGCAATAAAAATCAGGAATTATCATTTGAAAAATCAAAAGTGACCTTCGTTTGACCTTGAAGATGGGGCTCAATGTCCCCTTCAGAAATTTGTGATTTTTGTCTGAAACATTTTACGCGATATCGCGTATTTTTCGAGTAATTTGGATGTCTCAAGTTAAAAAACTCACTCGGTATACAGGAAGTAAATATGCAAATGGTCTCCTCCAACATTTACCTGAATTACAAATATTTCTGTGCAATCAAAGTATTGATGTTTTCCTGATTGCTAAGACTCACTTCAAACCGTGATATAAAAATTAGATACAGCAACTTTATGAAATAGAATAAGGTCACTCCAATCATCTAGGTTAAACCAAGATTTTCCCAACATGTACCTACATAATAGAATCGAGAATGGTCCTGAAGTTATGCGTAATGCATTTGGCTGCAAATGAAAAACATAATCGTATAGCGAAGACACCACCTATTCTGAATCTATTATTGAGAATGCAGCACAGCAAAATCAATGTAAACTTCTAATTGAAGACATCTCACGAGTGGAACTTGACATGACACTCAGAAGGTACAACCCTAGGTGAAGATAAGATAACACATGGTATTGTATGGTCAAACAATGTTTTGATACTGTGAACGGCCTCGCCACACTAAAAGCATCGGTTCCCACTAACGATGAAATACCGAACATTGTGCTTAGACATCTCCCACTAGAAGCTGTGAACATTTATACCATCCTCTTTAACAATGCGATGAATAATGCCCATTATCCAGCGCATTGGAAAACTGCGGTGGTACATCCAATCCCTAAAAGGGATAAAGACACATCCAATCCAGCGAATCTCCGGTCAATCAGTCTTCTTCCAAATATCAGTAAGGTTTTCGAGAAGGTGATCAATAGAGCCCTGACTAAGTGGGTTGAGGAAAAAATATAGTTCCGTATAATCAATTCGGTTTCAAGGCGGGGCACGATGTCATTCATGTCGCGTCTAAACTGGTTTCTGATATCCAATGGAACAAAGTCAAGAACCAGTGTACTGGTGCCTGCCTGATTGACTTGGAAAAAGCCTTCGATACCGTATGGTTAGAGGGACTCTTCTTCAAGCTGAACAGGCTGGGCATTAGTAAACCACTGCTTTATATTCTTTACAACATGTTAACAGATAGACAGTTCATCGTGAAAAATGGCGATGTGACTTCTGCTAGAACATTTTACATTAAAAACGGTCTGGAACAAGGTGCGGTAAATTCGCCGATTCTGTTCAACATTTACACAAGTGATCTGATAGGTTCACTTCACCATGCCATAGCGTACGCAGACGACTTAATCGCGTACAGATCAGGTCCAAAGATTGAGGTCATTAATATACTCTTGCAACGTGACTTCGACAAAATTAAGCGATATTGCGATGACAGGAAGTTGAAAATCAACTTTCAGAAGTCAGAAACCATTTTGTTTAGGACGCCTTTGTCTGGGGCCTCTAGGGATACCAGAAAGAATTGGCGAAAGTTTTCGATCATTGGGCAGCACGGACTGCCACTTGCTTGTCGAAATGTAGTCAGATACCTTGGGATCTGGCTAGATCAATATCTGTATTTTAACAAACATATAGAGGTTGCTCTGGCCAGAGCCAGAGGTGCTTTTGCCCTTACAAAGAGACTGTTTTATAACAGCCAACTCGATGCGGTGGTGAAGTTGATCTGCTACATGGCCCTTATCAGGCCCATGCTTGTATTTGGATGTCCCATGTGGTTCAACGTGAGAGCAAGTTTATTGGAAAAGATTCGGGTGTTTGAGAGGGCTTGTCTTAGGACTTGTCTTCGCTTATACAGAACACCAGAGTCTGAGTACATAAAATTCTATCCTAATGAGGTCTTGTACAATAGGGCGAACATAATAAGAGTGGACAATTTTGTTATTAAGTTGATTCGAAGGCACATTGCAAGAGCAATGACCTCGTCGAATAACCTGATCTCCGTTGCTTACTACCCCAATTATATGTATCACGAGAGAGTACGCTTTGACGGCTTTATTCCTCCAGAGGCGTTCCTCTACCTAGATAAAAAAGGTCTGATCCAGGATAGATTAGCGGTGCCGTTTATCTTCCACATCTCTTGAACAGCTGCGGACAGGCGACTTAACTGCGACAGAGACGTCGTACACGGCAGTGCGAAACGTCTCCGGTTCAGTAGGTCGATAGGGAGTCGCGACATAAGGGATGTTGCTCGGCAGCACCAACAATTTTGGTGGCTTGTTGAAGGAGGGGAATCTACGTCGTCGAATTCCTCTAGTACAGGATAGCTCCAATAAGGAGCAGAGTTGGTCAGCCTACTTTTTTAGCCGTGGCCGGCTTACATAGCTTTAGGTAGGTTTAAGATAGTAGTTAAGAACAAAAAATTAAAAAAACCAAAAAAAAAAAATAAAAAATAAAAAACAGAAGTGGGTAACCTTCTACAAAAAAAAGGAATTATACCTAGAATAAGATAAACTAAGTAAGCTAAGCTGATGTATATTTTAGGTAGTTTTAAGTTTTAGCTTTAATATAAAATATATATAATATAAAAAAAATGTTAGTTTACTAAGTTTTTAAATTTAAAAAAAAGAATATTTTCTTAGTTTTTAATTAGTATTTTAATTACGTTTAATGCAAAAAACTAATATTGTACTGCACGTCGAAAGACAAAATATAATTGTTAGGCTTAACTATGAGTGTCCGCATGGGGCCAGTAAGTTAGAATAAGATAATTTTTTTTTAAGTAATTTAAGCTAATTTTTAAGCGTTTTTTTTGTCTAGCATGTAAGAATTAATGAATTAAGAAAATAAAAATGCGTTTAAACTGTAAAAACTGTAAAACTGCATCGGTTCCCACTCGATCGCCGAAATCAAGCAGTGTTGGGCGCGGTAAATACGTAGGTGGGTGACCATATGGGAACTCAGTACTCAGCGTGCTGTTGACAAAACGCCCCACATGGGCATAGTACCCCGGCATTAAATCCCGGACCCTACAAATTAATTTGTATCGTTAACTTGATAATAATAACAATAATAATACTGCTGGACATTACTCCGAGATGCCACAGAGACAAAATATCGCCATAAAAATCCATAAGTGTAACATGACAAACATATTGATACAGAAGTAGATTCAGTATAAAACACAATACTTTATAGCAAAACAATCTATGGGTGACAGAGAAAATCCGAGGTCATTTTGATTCAGAAACTCTATGTTTTATGCATGTCACACAAAAAAGTTCACTTCCCACAAAAGAAGTTTTATGACTTCTCGGAGATAAACTCGTACATATATAAATGTCCAACATTTTAACTTTCAATGAAACGTTGATCACCGTCTTCATTACATTAATCATTATATTTAATATACTATTTTATTAATAATAGTTATTTTAGTTTTATACTTATCAGATAAATATTACATATTTATATATATATTTATATCTAACATGCTACGTTTTTTTTTCTTTAATTAATTTTTCTTTTTTAAATTGTTTTAATATTTTGAATATAGACTTCGTATACCGATGATTTTTTGTTGCAATTTTCATATCTGTAATCGTAATCATAATTTTCTCAATTAATTCTTATATTTAAATTTATTGTTTTCAATGTTTATTCTTTTCTCAAGTCATTTTGAAAATGTTTAATCTGTACATATTTTTAATTCACACAAATGTTCGTATACGCGTTACATATGTATACCACTTAAAAAAATAAAAAACAAACTTAATATTAACAGAAAGTTTAATATATATTTAAATATATATTGTTTTATTTTTTCAATTACAAAATATGTTTAGTATTTATTTTTATTAAAATATCTATGACCATGTTTTATTGTTTTTATATATGTATATATTTTCTTTAAGGGTTTTTCTAGTTAAACTTTTATGTATTTTGAAAATATTTTCTCTATTCTGCTGGAATATTTTTATTTAAATCCTTTTTTTGTTATGTCTATTTTAATGTAAATATTTTTGTTTTCCATAATTTTTTTTCTTGTAATATGCAAAGAAAGCGGACTATAATACGTTCTCTGGAGTTCGGAGAATGACTGCCGTCTGGAGAAGCGAAACAAATGCATAAATTTGTTTTTCAAACATCGTATACATAATTTAAGTCTTTTTCCGTTTCATTAATTATTATTAAAATATTTTTATTATTATTATTTTTTTTTCTTTATAGTTCAGTTTCATCATAAAAATATTTTCTGTCACATACAATACATATCTAATGGATATGGGGAAAGTTTACAAAAAAAAATATATATATGTTATACTATTTTATATTTTTTTTTGTAATTAATACTGGATTCTACAACATTTTTATTTTATTTTCATTTTTTAGTTGTTAACTTAAAATACATTTTTTTGTTTTCGTCTCTTTATTTTTTATATTTTTATTTAATTAATAATTAATTTAACTAATTTATTTTAAGTACGTATACATTCGTGGCGGCATTGGTCCACGTCTGTCGGAATGTATGTACATCTCTGCATCTGACGTCTAACCATTATCCTGTACATTCACCGCAGGGAGCTGTTTGTATTCATCGGTACCCTTTAAAGGAAATCATGGTTTCCACAGTTGTTATTGATGCCATAATCCGAAAAGCTTTCAAAGCTTTTCAACAAATTTCAGTAGACCGAGTTGTGATGCTCGTACTGGTTATGTGCTGCATGGTGCAAGTATGAGGGTATCGTTGAAGCGTTTAGTTCGGAAGCACGGCGACGTAGCGCTGCTATACTATGTCCTCTCCAGACATCTTCGTCACCATCTGTTGGTGATTGTAGACTTTGACAATTGGTTACAATGTGATGGTGATTGGTTGTGTCCTGATTGTGAGTCTGTTGCGATGGTGGTTGCTGTTGGGGCTGTTGCTGTTGCTGTTGATGAGATTGCTGTTGTTGTTGCTGCTGTTGGTGTTGCTGAGCTGCTTGCTGCTGCTGTTGCTGGTTCTAAAATTGGATAAGAAAACAGTTTTATGGCATTGACATTAAGTTGGAGTGCAGAGTTTATTGGTAAATAACTTATGCTTAGTTTCAAAACGATGGTGTGTTTTTTTGGCATCGGTATTGTAGCCCAAGAAACGGCTACCGGCATTAACTATTAACTTTTGGATAATTTGACAGTCCTTGCATTTAATATATCTAGGTGACATCTTTAAACTTTATGTGTTGTTTTAAAGGATGAAAAATTCAGAGAATGTAGAGGTCATTTGTAAAACACTAAATATCATGTTTCAAAGTGGAGAGATTTTAGTTTTTTTTTTTTTTTTTCATTATAAAGAATGTTAGTTTGACGTTTCCATATCGCTATCGTGAAAAAATAGGTCTGGAAGCATTGATGCTATCTGCCTTAAGGGATTCCGCCAATCTAGGATTTTAAAAAAAAAATTTATTTTTTTATAGCTTTCAATGGTCCCTTAGGACCTCAAAAATGATATCCCAAAAGATTATGGCTGGGAAATATCTCGTAGTATTTGGCCGCTAGGTAGGCGGCGGTAGGTAGCCTCTTATGATCGAAGCGAGGGACGATAATTTAGGGGACTAGACTAGGGTTACAGCAGGTGTTTTTGAACCAAGTGTTCTGACTATTGCTTGTCAATAGAAACGTCGATATCAGTCAGTTTCGTACAGTAAGACATTCGCGAAGGACTAATTTAGATATATAATAGATAAATTCTTAATTTGTTATGGATTAGTCATTTGCAACAAATGTGATTCAGTTGAAAATATGAGAAACAGTATGTAGGCTACAATCAATCATAAAGTATCTACTGATGCAAAACCGCAGCACAACAAATTTCCGATCGGAGATGATTCATTGTGCTCATGACAAAAGACTAAAACTAAAAATAGTTTGGCTAAGGGTGATTCATCGTGAGGTTTGATTTTCAATAGGCTTTTTTGACGGATTACGTGTGACTTCTATCAAACTGCCTTTTTATATTTGTTAAATATTATTTGGCAACTTATCACGGAAAGACTCACACCACCATCTCCGCATTAATCAGCTGTATTACGAAAATCAGCGTTCTGTAAGAAACGTTTTTCGTGCGATTCGAGGAACTTACAGTGGGCATAATCGACCTACTGAAACCACTATTGCTAACACCAATCGCAAATTTGAGTAACATTTTACATTAGTGGATGATACTCGACCGGTTAGACCACATCCAGCATATAGTGAAGAGACTAGAGCAGCTGTAGCTGAGAGCGTACGTGAAGACAGTGACGAATCGATTGGTCGTTGTTCTCAGCAGCTTGGCTTGGCGTATTCGACAACTTAACTTATTTACGTGAGGATCTCGACCTAAAAGCGTACAAAATTCAACTTGTGTTGAATGAACAAGAGTTGAAGCCAGGCCACTTGAATTTGTGTCATATTTTCAGTAAATAGGCTCTGGAAAAACTCGAAGAAAATTCGGTGTCTTATCGTGAAATTTTGTTCAGTGATGAAGCCCATTTCTGGCGCAATGGATACGTTAGTAAACAAAATTGGCGTATTTGGGCTAATAAAAAACCCGAAGAGTACCAAGACTTACCATTTCATCCATTAAAAACAACGGTATAGTGTGGATTATGGGCTGGTGGAATCATTGCTCCATATTTCTTCAAAAATGAGGCAAATCAGAATGTTACCCTCAATGGTAACCGTTATTACGTCATGTTAACGGACTATGTGCTTTCTGAAATTCAAGCAAATGGTCTCGGTGAGCTCTGGTTTCTCTGGGGATATATAAAGTCTTAGGTCTTCACGAATAAGCCAGCTACGTTTGACGCTTTGAAAGCCAACATTACTCGTGTTATCCGCGAGATACCAGTCGCTATACCCGAACGAGTCGCCCAAAACTAGACCTTCCAAATGGACAAATTTGCATGATGTCATTTTTAAAAATAAATGCCATGAATTGTTCTTTTAACTGATAATAAAACTTTTAGGTTCGCTTTAAAATTTTTTTGTTTTATTTTTCATTATAAATCAAACCTTACGATGAATCACCCTATACATGACAGTCTACAAAAAATTGACCAGAAACGATCTTACTCGATGCATCGGCGGCTATACTCAAAACTGAGGTGAAAGTTTTAATTCGGCTTTGTGGACATTGGCCCCAAACTCCAGCTCTAGTGATAAAAATGTGTTGGATATAGCTATATAGTAGATATTGCAGTTTGCGTGTACAACGGCGATACTGAAAGCGATTGATTTAGAAATCGGTCCGAAAACTACGAAATATGCTTGAAGATTGACAAAGATTGGAGGATCGCATTAAAGTCCAATAGAAAACGAAATGGAAGAGTAGGACACTAATCTAGAAGGCCAATTATATGGTGCAGGCATCGCGGATTAAAGGTGTTGCAAAGTTTTTCATGACTTTCTATATTTTAAAATTTTAAGCATGTTGGCCATAACCTGAACAATTTTAAACCAATTTACTTCAAGTCTTAACTAGATCTTTGGAAATATATTTTCTAATTAAGAACGTAGGCCTTTTTTATTGTGTAAGGCGTAGTTCATTTGCTATTAACAATATTTTTACAGCCTATAGAGTGGCCTAACTTCTTAAATCCGATAAATATGAAACTTATGAAACTTATGCGAAAAGAACACACCTAAAATTAACCAAAGTAATGTTGTAGATACATATTATGATAGTATAACCTTCAATTTGTACTGCCATTTCTGATGGTTATTTCTTAATTGTAATTTTTAATTTATACTAAATTTTTTGTTTATTTACATCGCACTAAGCAATAATTTTTTTGAATGGAAAATCCGGAAATCACATAATTTCGCGAAATAAACCTGGGAGTTGGTTTGCAATTTCATGTGATCTAACATCCTGCAACTTTTTTCCTTTGGGTTTTTTGAAGGACCGAGCTTAGGGGAATATTCCCTGAACTACAGAAGAATTAAAAAAGAATAATTGGACCAGTATCCATCTGATTATAAAAAAATATGCCAAAATGAAATAAAAAATTTTAATCATAGTTTGACTGGTTGTTTTGGGTGCACACATAACCGAAGTTTTGAGTCACTGTATTGAATCGAACTTTCAAACTAAGTTAACACTAAGCAGTACGCTCCTACCATTTAAAATACATTTGTGTTATTTTTTATGTGGCCAATTTCATAAATCACAAACTGAATCGCGAAGTGATTTTGGTCCCTTTGCACATACACTAAGCTTGAAGCCAATAACGCGGCAACGTTACCCGGTGCGATTAAAAGTGTAGCGGGTGAAAGATTTAGAATTTTCAATTCGGCGTTTACGTATGGCTTAATGGATATGTCAAGAATCAAAATTACCATTTCTAATGTGAGGCATCGCCATGCCCACGAAACGAGGACTGGATGGGCCAGTAAATCAGCCTCTGATTTGACGTCACTCAGTTAAGTTGTGTAACCTATTTAGGTCTTGAAAATCAATATTGAGCATGCTTTTGATGAGAAAGATCCTGAAATGTTTGAAGGAGAAGCTTAAAATTAGGCTCTTAATCAAGACCAGGAAGCCATATGCTTGAAGTTGTTGTGTTCGTTACATAATGGAATGAAACATTCTTCACTATGAATAAAACTTAACTCTCCAGAATGTGTGTCCTGGATAGTTGAGATTTTCGGGGTATCTTACCCAACTATCTGTTTTACATTAATTGTACTTTCGACAACGCAACTTTTGACGGGATGTGTAACTTGGCGTAGACGAATCACTAGTTTTGTAGTTGTGTGGATTAAAGCACAGCGCATGTGATAGCAGAGGTAAACAGGGATTGCCTGCAAGGTGGCATTCTGTCTCCACTCCTATGGTGTATGTTAGTCGACTCGCTGCTCAACGCACTTAATAGTTTTGACGATGTAGCTGTTCTGTCTGTTGGATCGTGTCTGACCATTGCCTGCGCTAAAATGCAAGCAGCTAAAGATGTGATCACCTCTCAAATCGGAGGGTGTTCTTTTTACAAGAAGTGAAAAATTGACTGGTCTGAGTCTTCTAATGCTTAGAGGTATCAGTATCCATTTGCCAAAAGGAGCTAAGTTATTGGGTGTAATTCTGAATAATAAGCTTCTATGGACTAAACATGTTATGTCGAAAACTGTTGGTTTTCTTGTAGTGCAAAGGAGCTATTTGCAAGACATGGGACTTGTCACCGATAATGGTAATTTTGATCTACACAGCTAAAATAAGGCCAATTGTATCCTATGCGTCAGTTGTCTGATGGAATAACCTCTCACAAAAATACGTTGTTGCATCTTTTATAAGATCGCAAAGAACAAATTGTCTCGGCTACATCGAGCCTTTTCCTAGCATGCCTGGCCCCGCTCTAGATGCATTGAAGAATCTTTTTCCCCTTGATATTCATATCATAGGATGCGATCTATAAGCCATCTTTCGCTTGAAAAGAAGTGCAATACGCACTGGAAAATTTGCGCGCCGACAATCTTATGACTCTGGTCTTATGGACATGCCATCTGAGGCAATCACTTCCACTGCAGTCAAGACTAGTTCCATTCAGAATCTGAGCTAGGAAAGAAATCGCCAATAAATTTGTTAGACAAGGCTACGAAAAAAGTTGTTCAGGACAAGAACATATGTCAGCTTTACCTGGATAGCAGTTCTCTACGTGTGTGGGATGGTTTTGAATAATTTTTTTTTTTTTCACAAAAACATAATAGCATAAGCCACTTTAAAGGCAATAGAAAGGTGGTGTGCACCAATCTAGAAAATTAGCTTCCCATTGTATAGGCATGTAAATGGTGCCGACAATTAAATCTAATTTTAATGCTTAAGATTGGAGATTGATGTATCTGTAGATTCAGTTCAGCGCATCTCCTTCTTTATGGACCAAATTTTGTAGGTAAAGGGAGGAATGAGTTTCAATATTAAACAGTTTATTTAGCCCCCGAAACACAATTATTGGGAAACACAATTGTTTAGATATTTAAAAATAAAAAAGGGTGCTTACATCTGTATATGTATGCCTTGTTATATTCTTAACATGTTGGTTAGGAAGATATTAGTATTATCTGTAATCAATTATGTTAACTGTTCATTATGTCGTACATCGAAGTGTTTCTGTTATTTTCATACAGGAACTAACTCATATTCGGAAATGGACACAGACCAGTGACGCTTCCGGCTTCTTAAAATTCACAAGACCACCAGTTTGGTCTTCCGATAATCAAACAAATTGAGTTAATTGTTTGCATTATGTGTAATACATTGTTTCTAAACAAAAAGATACGTGTATAAATTTGACAGCTGTCGGACGATTATTTCTCGAGATATAGCGTTGTGAGTGAAGCAACTTTTGTTATTGTGAAAAAAATGGATTCAAAGCAATTTCGCGTGTTGATTTATCATTGCTTTTTGATGGGAAAAAATGCAGCCGATGCAAAGAAATGGCTTGATAAGTGTTACCCGGACTCTGCACCAGCCGAACGAACCATTCGCAAGTGGATTGAAAAATTTAAAAGTGGTCATACAAGCACCGAAGATGATGCACGCAGATGAAAACATCAAAAAAGTAAACAAAATGATTTCGAATGACCGTAAAGTGAAGTTGATCGAGATAGCTGAGGCTCTGAAGATATCAAAAGAGCGTATTGGATATATCATACACGAAGACTTGGACATGCGAAAGCTCTGTTCAAAGTGGGTGCCGCGTTTGCTCACAGTCGACCAAAAACAACAACGTGTTAATGATTCAGAGGAGTGTTTAAAACTGTTCAACTGCAATAAAACCGAATTTTTGCGTCGGCAAGTGACAATGGATGAAACTTGGCTCCATCACTTCACACCAGAGTCAAGTCGGCAGTCAGCTGAGTGGCGAGCAGGCGACGAACCTCCTCCAAAGCGACCAAAAACTCAATAGTCGGCTGGCAAGGTTATGGCATCCGTATTTTGGGATACACATGGAATAATTTTCATCGACTATTTCCAAAAGGGGCAGACTATCAACAGCGACTATTACACTGCGTTGTTGGAGCGTTTGAAGGACGAAATCGCAGAAAAACGGCCGTATTTGAAGAAAAAGAAAGTGCTGTTTCATCAAGACAATGCACCGTGTCACAAGTTGATGAAAACGAATGAATTTAATGAATTCGGCTACAAATTGTTTCCCCACCCACCGTATTCTCCAGATTTGGAATGCTCGCCGGAGAGAGATTTAAGACCGATGAAGAAGTAATCGCCGAAACAGAGGCTTATTTTGAGGCTAAACCGAAATCGTACTACAAAACTGGTATCGAAAGATTGAAAAATCGTTTCAATCAGTGTATCGCCCTCGAAGGCAACTATATTGATAAATAAAGTTGAATTTTGCAAAAATTTTGTGTTTTACGGACATTTCAGCCCATGTGATAGTTTCCATGTCTCGACATAAACAGGGGCATTAGCCTTTCTAGGCCAATTAAAAAAGATACTGTGCGCATGTTTGACAGAGATAGCGTATGATCACAAGAGTCTTTTTGATCGCTTTCCTCTGAATTTCTCATCGGTTTTAATTTCGCCAATATCAAGGGTTGAAAACTAATTATAACACTATAAACAAACCATTTGAAGTGACTTGGTTTAACACAAGGGTCTTACAAAAAAGACGATTAAGATTGAGGCAATATCTTCTGTGAAGAAGAAAGAATGGTCAAGAGAAGCGAGCAATACAGAGTCCAAATAAAAACATACGAAGATGAGCAAAAAAATCTTAAAGACTACTTGCGATGTTTTCAGACTCTTATACTAGACAGATTTTTCAGTGAAATTTTTTTCATGGTTGATGAACTTAATGGAGTCTGACGAATGAGTGCCTGATTGGTACAGCTTGCCCGATTCGTTTGCACTGGAAAAAGTTAAAAGAAGTTCAAGTTATTTTGCCATTTATCAGTCGATTCAAGGCTGTATGTGGTTAAAAATATGCAGGCCCAAAAATTGTTCTCCATATTCCAATAAAAAAAATGTTTGCATTGAGTTTCCAGCAAAAAATTACCAAATCCATTTTTCTATGAATACCCTCTTCCTCGAATCCTCGAATTTTACGCGGTGTTCATTGCAACATCGCCTTCCCCACAATCACCTGGACTAAAACAACTTCTAACATCAAAGACTGATTTTGGAGAAAGACAAGACATAAAGACTTGTTTAACGCTCACCTTTTTAAATTATAGACATAAATTTGGTAAAAATTCTTTTATATAGACTATGGTGCTACCAAACTAATGGAATTGAACTGAATATGAATTGATGATTTGACTGCTTAAGTTTCATACTTACCATTTGATCGGCATTCACATCATTTTGACTAGCATTTTGTTGATTGGATAATGGTGGTGTTACTGATGAGCAAGAATTTATATTTGGCGGTGTGCTCGTTGTAGGCGAATTTCCGGTACAGCCAACACCGCCAACGGAATGCTGATACATCATAGAATCACCTAAAGGAAAGAGAAGAATTAAAAACAATGTTAACTAAAGGCGTACTATGGTACAACATTTGAAAGAAAATTAATACTACAACACATATATATGTACATATTTGGATCAACTCTTATTTACATAAAATAAGTTAGTTACTAATGTACATTGATATTTCTTATGTTACAACTGTGAATGTAACTTTATAATTTGTATTTACAATAAAAAATTTGTCTGTTACTTATGAAATTAAGAAGTGGCAAGTAAAGATGATATTGTAGTTAATAAAATATAACAAAACAATCTATAATAAGATGACAACTAATAAAAAGCAAGATAAGCGACTGACTAGAATGTCACCTTGATCAAGGAGGACCTCTAGTTGTGCTGAACCCTTTAACACGACAAAACTATGTTACCAACGGAAAGTGACCATTTTATTACTCTTCGAACAGTTCTTATTCCAGGTGTTAAGACCTGAACCTGGCGGATGAATTCATGTCAATGAAATAACGGTGGCTAAAACAGTCCTATTTTCCAACTCAAAATTATACAGCCATAGGTATAAGCACTTCAATTTTCCCTATTAACGCCATAGCTTTCGCTATCTCAATGAAATTGAACTAAAAGTTTTAACATCTATTAGAAAATTAAGTACAACAAGGCTGCTTGACCAGACGGCCTACCTACCAAGCTCTTTAAGAAACCAGAAACTAAAATGATTGGAAGCATACCACCTTGATCAAAAAGTTCCCGGTGGTGTAAACGTGTTCCGATTTGTGTTCTGTTTTTTTTTTTTCTTAAGTTGATACATCTGTTGTTGACATTCTAAATCTAAATCTAAGTCTTAGTATCACAGCTTGACATTTGCAAAAGTAACGTAGCCAATAGTACATCTATCTCTGTGTGTGTTGGCGATTTTTTATAATTTTAGAAATGTATAAATTAAGTGACTTGTCCCTTAAGGACGCAGAAATGCCAAAATAAGGTCCTGCCAATCATAATAAATGGGATAGATACACACACATACAAGTAAGATTCATTTTAAATACATTAAACCGTCTTAAAATTTATCAACAATTCTTCATTTTAACAAGGATGCTAGTTAACAGAATTTAAAATAATATTTGCCCATCGTTCCTAAATAAAATAATTTGAATTAAAGACCGAACAAAATATTCGCTTCGAAACAGAAGTGCTAGATACCACTGCACTGGCACGCCTAAATCATTAATCGGTTTCCAACGTTGTTAGGGTGTTAGAAGGTCGAGATTTGTTTTGAGAAAGTCATTATTGCCTCGAGTGAAGTTAAAACTCAAAGAAATTTCAGATAGAGACAAATTGTCCTAAACTTATCTGAGAGTGTATGATGTGCACTCTGCCCTTTTTTTCTAATACTTGAACGGAACTGTACTTCATTTAGAAGTTCGATATTTGTTTTGAGGAACTGATTATTATTAGTAACGTTTCCCAGATTAATAATTCAAGCTATTTCAATTCAAGAGAAAATTGAAATGATATTGATTTATGGAGAAAGTTGAAGTAACATCGATGGTTCTGTTGCTCTCTACACCCAGCGTTTCCCAGACCAGATACGATCGCGCGCTTCTTTTTATCTGGTCATCCAACAATTCACTAGTGAAGGAAGTGTGCAACCAAAAAAAAAAAAGGAATCGGTCAGATAGGGTGGCTGTTGAGGACAATGAAATAGCAGTGTTAGCTGCCGTTGCACACGATCCTCACATTAGCACTCGCCAAATAAGTCGTGAATCAGGAATTTCTCAAACGACTGTCTGTAAGATATTACATCGGCATAAATACCATCCTTATCATGTTTCAATGCATCAAGAACTTTCTAGTGAGGATTTTCGCAACCGGGTTTCCTTTTGTCAATGGGCACTTCAGCAAATTGAACGAGACCCCCTGATGAGTCGACTTTCACCAATCACGGTACGGTCAATGGACATAATATGCATTACTGGGCTACCGAAAACCCTTTTTGGTTGCGACCAGTTGAACGCCAGCACCCTTGGAATGTTAATGTTTGGGCGGGAATTATTGGGGATAAATTAATGGGTCCATATTTTATTGAAGGCAACTTGAATGGCGAAAAGTATGCAAACTTCTTGCGGGACCATCTTCCAGTATTACTAGAAGAACTGCCATTCGAGTTGCGACAAACAATTTGGTTTCAACATGATAGTTATTCCCAAGTAGCCCGGGGCGTATTGAACAGTGTTTAATACTACTTAAAAATTGAGGTTTACAGAAAGAAGCCAACAACACGTGAGGACATGAAAAGACGAATAACTGAAGCTTGCCGGAATATTACGCCAGAAATATTTCTCAGTTCTGTTGGTTCATTTAGAGCGCGGATAGACAAGTGTATTGAAGTGAATGGTAACAGTCTCGGAAACTAAACGTCGAAATGGGAAGAATTCAATAATTCAACAGTGGGAGGCAAGGGGACCCACTTTAATTAATCAGCCCGAAGGAAACAAAATATTGCTACGTCCACGTCGTTGTTTCTGGGTTATGCTAAACGCAGTATGTAAACACAAATGACAAGCCTACGAGCAATACGACTGAGCAATGAAAATCAGGAATTATCATTTGAAAAATCAAAAGTGACCTTCGTTTGACCTTGAAAATGGATCTCAAGGTCAAACTCGTGGTCACCATCTTATGTCCCCTTCAAAGGCTTGTGACTTTTGTCTATTTTTTGAGTAATTTGGATGTCTCAAGTTAAAAAACTCACCCGGTATACAGCAAGTAAATATGCAAATGGTCTTTTCCAACATTTACCTGAATTACAGGTATTTCTGTGCAATTAAAGTATTGAGATTTTCCTGATTGCTAAGACTCACTTCAAACTGTGACACAAAAATTAGATACAAAACTTTATGATATAGAATAAGGTCACTGCAATCCTGAAGTTAGGCATAATGCATAGCGAAGACACCACCTATTCTGAATCTATTATTGAGAACACAGCATAGCAAAATCAATGTTAACTTCTAATTGAAGACATCTCACGAGTTGAACTTGACATGACTCTCGGAAGGTACAACCCTTGGTGAAGATAAGATAACACATGGTATTGTATGGTCAAACAATGTTCTGGTACTATCAAAGATATTGGGTTGTCCAATAGGGACTTGACATTTTTGAATTTAATTTGTGAACGCACTCTATCACTAATCATCAAATTGTCATTGATTGATTGCTGTCAATTTATTCAGTAAACTCAACATTTTCATCATGGTAAAGTACACTAACGAACGACATCTGCAAATTATAAAAATTTTCTACAGATATTCGAAGTCAGTGACTGCAACTTTTAGAGCGTAAACTCTAATTTTCGGTCGTAATTCTCGCCCTAGTAGACAGGCAATAACAAGTTTAGTGTAAAAATTTGAGTCTACATATTCGTTGTGTGATGTTGCCGTGTCAGTGAGACAACGGGTTGGTCGAAGTGTCGAAAATATTGCTGCCGTCAAGACGTCTGTACCAAACGATCGAAATCAGTCAATTCCACGGCGCTCTCAAGAATTGGGCATCGCTCATTATGGCGTATTTTGCGTAAAGATCCTGGATTACACCCAAACAAGATCAAGCTGACTCAAGAATTGAAGCCGATGGACCATTTGAAGCGACGTACGTTCTCCGAGTGGGTTCTGGAGAACCATATTAGGCCATATTTTTTCGTAGACGATAACGATCGTCACGTTACTGTGAATGGTCAGCGTTATCGCGCCATGATCACCGATTATTTTTGGCCCGAATTGGAAGATATGGACTTGGACGACATGTGGTTTCAACAGGATGGTGCCACAAGCCACACAGCACACGCTACAATCGATTTATTGAAGAGTAAGTATGGTGAGCGTGTTATCTCAAGACATGGGCCAGTCGATTGGCCGCCTCGTTCGTACGATTTAACGCCGCTTGACTATTTTCTGTGGGGCTACGTTAAGTCATTGAAGTCGTTGAAACGTGCCCGCGGTGGCCATATGAATGACGTCATTCATAAATGTTTTGATTGTACTTCAAGCCAATAATAAAGTTTTTGACATATCTCAAATGGTTTGTCTTTTATTTAAAAAAGAAGTTGTCAAGTCGTTATTAGAAAACCCTATAGAATCGTTTCTTTGTATAATACCATTTTGTTGACTGGCGTTGACTTCCATGGACCGATACATAAAAAATCTCGTAATTGACACAATTTCGAGGATTATCGCCCAATCTCCCTGTTTTCTATTCTCTTAAAAATTTTTGAAAAAATGATTGCTAGATGAATAAGTTGGTTGGCAGAAAAAAGACAACCTCGGCGTTACACGCTTTTAGACAGAACAGAGTCAATCAAACACTTTTACATCTGCAGAAAATTTGTCAATAACGAAGCACAGTATAGTCATGTCATCCGATTTAGAGAAAGCAGTTCTCAAAAAGATATTTGAATAAGGGGTTCCCCACCAAATCATGACTGAAAGGATATTTCGAGTCATAGTTCTTTTTCTAAATTTGCATTCTTTTTTTGTCTTTTTTCAAGCCGTTAATATTTATTTATGTACAAAATGTTTAAAGCAGTTCAAATGTAATAAGATTTAGTGAAACTAGAAAATAAATCTCTACGCTTGCCAATTTGCAAGCTGTCAAAAACATTTTTATAGTTAACTCATCAAATTAGTAGGGTCATAAATATTGGTCATGACTACGTCTGAGGTGGTCCATTCGGAAGATCCAAGTTTGAACGACTCGTTCGAGCAAAGCTACTGGTACCTCGCGGATAACACGAGTAATGTTGGCTTTCAACAAATTTATTTCTCAACAAGGCCATTGTTTCACGCACTGTATGGCTCGTAGCGCCGTCTTTTGAAACCAGAGCTCACTGAGACCATGTGCTTGAATTTAAGGCAAATAGTCCGTTAACATGGCGCGATGACGGTTACCATTGACGGTAACATTTTGATTTGCCTCATTTTTATGGATAAATGATACCACTAGCTCGTAAATCACACCATACCGTTGTTTTTAATGGATGTAATGGTAGCACTTGGTACTCTTTGGGTTGTTCAGCAGCCCAAATACGGCAATTTTGTTTATTAACATATCCATTGAGCCAGAAATGGACTTCATCACTGAACAAAACTGAAAATTGAACTTATTCTGAAAATATGATCAAGTCGCCTGGCTTCAATTCTTGCACAAGTTAAATTTTGTATGCTTTTAGGCTGAGATTCTCATGTAAAATACCCCAAGTTGTCGAATACGCCAAGCCAAGCTTCCCATAATAAGTTGCCAAACGATATTTGACAAAAGTGACAAGACAGTTTGATAGGAGTCATGCGTAGTCTGTCAAAAAAGGCCTATTGAAAATCAAACCTCACGATGAATCACCCCATTAATAGGAAGAGCCTTTAACAGAAAAACTAACTCGGAGAATGAGGATATAATAATCAAATATCTTGGTTTTATGAAAAAATCGTAACACTAGTTCTACCAGTATAGTACTACAGAAACTATAGTTTTAAAGAGAAGCACGAAAAATAAATCATGGCTATGACAGTAAATATCTTCGAAGGTTGTACAAATTAACACGCTGCACCCTATACTAGGGTCAAGGTCGAGCCAGACAGATATTCAAGATTGTCTGGTTTAGCATATTCAAATATATTCAGGTGTGAAAGTGCTTCTATATTCATTCCCACGCTTGCAAGTGCAGCAGAATCCGTGTATATTTTTAGAATACGTCTTCAGCGTTTCTTTCACTAAGAATTTTACTAGAAAAAGAAATAAAGATAACCAAAATGTTTTTGTTTAGTTTTAAGAATCCCACAATGTTTTGCAATGGACTTAAGATTCCTTCAGCGCTCCATTGTTCTTAATTCCGCGTCAACTTTACTTCTTCACATTTGAGCGGCCATTGCGTAACATATTTCCCGATGCAACTGTCTGCAAAGTATGACCAATCCATCGTCATATTCTCCCTCGTATTTTGATGTCTAAAGGTTCTTGACCCGTAATCGCATGATGTTGGTCATTCGGTTCTGCTAAACGAACTTCAAGATGATGCGTAGAATTTATATAAATAAAGGTTTGGAGCTTCTTTATGGCCATGTTAATAATAATCTACGTACTACACCCATATAAAAGCGCGGATTCTACGTTGAATCGAATTGTCTCAGCCTGATTTTAGTGCTGAAAACTTTGCTTTTCTACATTTTAGCCATCATTCCGGACGTGGTTTTTGTTTTATTGATCCTTCTGTCCACGTCCAGATCTGGGCCCCTATCTTCCGAGACCACACTCCGAAGATAAAGGAAATCGGTTGTTGTCCAGAAGCGTTAATTTGGGGCCATTGTTTTTGCGGTATTTATTTTGAGCTCAACTTTATATGCCGCTGATGCGATTAAGTGTAGGTCCATTAAAAAGCAGACAGAGATTGTCCATCTCAGTTCCATATTTCTTCCTGATGGTGCTGTACACCACGCTGATTACAACAAGAAACAGCAATAGCGATAGAATGCAGACCTGTCGAGCTCCGCTGTGGACTTACGACGAGTTTTCCATTTCCTGTTTTATCTTACCTCTCCGAGACTCTGCCTACTCGCATTATTCAATAAATGTGGTATGATAGAAAATTATGGAGCATTAAGAGATGAATCCAGAACCAATGGATCTGCACAATTTTATGCCAGAACCAAGTGCATGACGGTATTGGCAGATGGAAGTTTTTTAATAAATTTGTTCAAGTCCCAGAATTTTTTTTCTTCAACTTGGGATATTGTCAAGTTTGTAAGCCAAACAAAGAATGTATGCAAAAGTCAAAGTATAATATCATCAATGACACTCTTTGATTAAAAAAATGACTAAGGATCCAAAGTACGTCCCTGACACCTTAAACCTCTACCTCACCGAATTAAAGCGATTACTCCGTTATAAAATTCATTACAAAGCTGGGATACACTTTTAATCAATCATCAGCACAATTTCAACCAGGATGTATCAGATTCAATGCGAAAGCCGGTTTTAAAACCAACCAAAATCGTTACTCTGAATTTGGCGCATTTTGCATGGTCACATGAGTTAACCAAGAAAGATGATGCAAAACCTAAAATCGACATTGGTAACAAGAAAAAAAAAAAAAAAAAAAAAAAAACATAGAAGTTCAACTTCGACATTTTGTTTCTTCAACCAAAGAGTAGGACCCGATAAGTGTTAAAATGAAATTGTATTGCAAACAAATAAATCTGCATTGTGTTTCAGTCTTATTTCCAGAGCAGCCAACCCTGACTTGTATTGAAGTTGTTTCCCTGTTGTTGTTGAATGATCTTATGTCTCCAAAAAATCACTTAGCACCTTTAGCAAACGACAATACTTGTTAATTGACTAATTAAACAGAAGCCAAAAAACTTCGTGATTGTTAAATTTTTCTTTTTATTCTTTATTGTTCACAAAAAATGAATGCGTGGCCTCAACCCATCTACAGATACACAAATCGTATAAATACAAACAAAAAAATAAAAATAATGACCCTAATGTAGGAATGTCAATGAATCTGGTTTCGGAAAATTCCACAGATTCGAGTAAATTTTTTGTTAAATATTGAAAGAGTATTTTTTATTTTTTATTTTTTGTTTTTTTGGTTTTTGTTTTAGATAAAATTTGATACAATTTTTAAAGATAACAGATACACCTACCTAATGCATTTAATCCATAATGTTGATAGCTCCCGGCACCCATTGCTGAACTAATGTTAATACTCGAATTAAGACCACTATTTAATGTAGATGAAAGTGAAGACGATTGATTAAGTTGACCAAAACCTTTAGATCGAGTATTTTTTAGTTTTAGTTTTAGTTTTAGTTTTTAAATAATTGTTTTATTTTTATTTTTATTTTTAATTTTTTTATTTTAGTACGCATGCACCAAAAAGTTATTTGTTAGCATTTATAATATGTAAAAAAAATATATATACAGAAAAAGAGGAAGAGAAAAAAAACAAAAACCCAAATTGGTTAGTGGTTTTCTGCATTGGAATTACTTTGTGTATAAGTTCTACAAGAAGTTTCTTTTAAATAAAATTGGTTTGGAAACTTACCTGCTGTCATTGGATTGACGCCGACACTCCATCGATCACCACCAAACATCGATGTACCACAGAGCCCCTCGCTCATAGCGATATTCGTTATGTTGGCTCCAAAGGGCGGAAGTCCATGCGATGGCAAGAGTGCACCAGGGGTACGAAATACATTTGTGGTCTTCTTGCGTTTCTTCCATTTGGCACGACGGTTTTGAAACCAAACCTTAAAAGAAGACAAAAAATATTTCTTCTTAAAAAGTCATAAAAATGATACTCGTATCATTATTCTAAGAGAGATACACTGTTGCTAAAATTCTTAAAATAATTGCCATGAGATCTGCTTCTTAAACTTATAATCGTCAGTCGTTAGGTTATCATGGAAGTGGCAAAGACTCAATTGAGAAGAAGTTTGCTTTAAAGCGTTTTTAATGGGTATACACACGTCAATATTTCCTCGCGGAGCTTGATGCAATTAATGATTAACTGAAAAGAGAGTTTCCTGAATTTTACAGTGCATGTTAATATCAACACTTCGCTTTGCGAAAGCATTGTCGAATGGACGTTCATATACTAGGTAGAGTGAAAAGTAACCTCCTTGACCACCAGAATGCGCTGTTACAGCAAAAAGGGTTATGTTGTCTTGAAGTCCGTTCATATTTAGGCAGACATGCCAAAATTCAGATACTGTCTTTAGTTTTGTTTTGACAGCTGATTGTTTTTGACGTATTTGGCATCATGTTGAATATGGACAAAAACGATTTTCGTTCTCTCATTAAACATTATTTTTTGAGAGGTAAAACGGCGAAGGAAACAAAAACGTCAAATATTGGTTTCGAGAGTTTCGTGGTGGCCGCAAATCCACTACCGATCAAGTCCGCAGCGGCAGGCCCTCTGATGCGGTTACAGAGGACAATGTCAAAAAAATACATGAAATGGCATACTCACTCCTGACCAAAAACACGAAAGCGAGAGTACTTCGAAAGAGTGTTTGGACTTGCTGATCCGGATTTGGGCGGACTCTTGGCGTCGATTGGCAACTGTTGAACACTAGAGAGCAGAATGAGTACCCGGCAATTGACTGAAGCCGACACGAGTGCTCCGAAGCGGCCGAGGGAGGCTCGATGGGTCGGAAAGGTTATGGCGTCGGTTTTCTGGGATTTTCATGGCATACTCTTCGTGGACTGAAGGCCGAAATCGCTGCAAAACGGCCTCACATGAAGCGAAAAAAAATTTCGTTTTTGCAAGACAATGCACCGGCTCATAAGAGCATAGCAAACACAGCTAAAATCAATGAATTAGGGCTCCAATTGCTGTCGCATCCACCGTATTCGCCCAATTTGGCTCCCTTGGACTATTATCTCCTCCCAAACCTCACAAGATGGTTCATCAATAAAAAATTCAGCATACGCGAGGAAATCATCGACGCCACGGAGTAGTATTTGCAGACCTTTTAGAAAATTACTTTTCGGACGGGATCAAGAAGTTGGAAAATCACTAGAATAAGTGCATCAAACTAAGAGGGGACTATATTGAATAAAATAAAAAAAAAAAAACATTTAAAAATTTCTAGAACTTCGTAAGGATTTTAAATTAAAAAAAAAAAAACCAAACATGATTCCAGAGATGAACGTTAGTGTCGAAAACTAGAGGTTATTTTCATAGTCAACGTCACCGATGAGTGGATTTCGCTTGGCTCAACGATCAAAGGAGTATTGCAATCAGCATTAAGCTGCCAAATATGTCCAAGGCAGAAAACAGATGATCATTAATCAAGTTCTTACCCTAACAAGACAAGAATAGGGTGACATTTGACCTGTCAAAATTAATGTGATAATTTTATTAAAGTTCCTTAAAAAAGTCGCTAGTAAAATAGTACGATGGCGCTCCTAGAGGTACCCAACCCAACAAAGAAAACACAATAATTTTATTATATTTTTAGTAATATACATACATATATAGGGTTTTCCAATATGGACTTGACAACTTTGAATTTAATTTGTGAACACACTATTTCACAAATCATCAAACTGTCACTGTCAATTTATTCAACATTTTCATCATGGTAAAGTACACTAACGAGCAACGTCTGCAAATTATAAAAATTTTCTACAGATATTCGGAGTCGGTAACTGCAACTTTAAGAGCATTAACTCCAATTTTTGGTCGTAATTCTCGCCCTAGTAGACAGGCAATAACGAGTTTAGTGCAAAAATTTGAGTGTACATATTCGTTGTGTGATGTTGTCGTGTCAGTGAGATAACGGGTTAGTCAAAGTGTCGAAAATATCGCTGCCGTTCAGACGTCCGTAGCAAACGATCCAAATCAGTCAACTCCACGGCATTCTCAAGAATTGGGCATCGCTCAGACCACATTACGGCGTATTTTGAGTAAAAATCTTGGTTTACACCCATACAAGATCAAGCTGACTCAAGAATTGAGGCCGATGGACCATTTGAAGCGACCGATTGGATTCTGGAGAAGATGCGCCAAGATGATGAATTTCATCGCAAAATCATCTTCAGTGACGAAGCTCATTTTTGGCTCAATGGGTTCGTCAATAAGCAAAATAAGCATGTGCTTCATGAATCACCACTTCATCCACAAAAAATAACTGTTTGGTGCGGTTTGCATGCCGGCGGCGTTATTGAGCCATATTTTTTCGTCGACGCAAACGATCGTCACGTTACTGTGAATGGTCAGCGTTATCGCGCCATGATCATCTATTATTTTTGGCCCGAATTGGAATAGTGGTTTTAGTAGGTCGATTATGCGCAACGTAGGTTCCTCGAATCGCACGATTTTGGTAATACAGCTGAACAATTTGGAGACGCGATTGTAGTGTGAGTCTTTCCATGATGACTTCCCAAACAATAATCGTACTGAACAAAAATGGCAAAGCAGCTTGATAGGAGCCTTATATACACACATATAGCATGTAGACTCTACTAAACTTGTAAAATTCCAAGCATCCACTTACTTCTCATGCAGTCTCTGCTCAAAAGTCATAAGACACCAATTTAGAGTAGCTTCCTCTAGTTAAGTGCATTTTACTTAGCACCACGAAATTCATGGTAAATATGCGAATCTAGTTACCTGTATACCTCTTTTAGACTCGTGCTCTCAACTCAAGTTCATTACTGAAGCAGCTATTAGGTATCAAACGCGTTAAGTCAACAATCAATATATGTGACAACACTGTAGCGTTGCACACTTTCTACGACTATATTTGCTTTTATGCACTTTCACGTTTAAGTGAAAGCCTATCCGATTATTAAATCAACATCAAGGAATGGAATTAACCTTGAAAGTGTAGAATTAGCAAAAATCGATGTTCTCATTGGAGCAAAAATCTACTTGGATCTCTTGATTCCTCATCAACAATTTCTCATCGGAACGGATTGGCCTATGTTACAGAACATACAGTTTGATACTCTAAAATGTCATTATTATCACTTTAAAGAATATTAAAACAATTTTGGAAACCATAGACCATACTAGGCTTGTCCACTCCATGACTGAAGAGGAGATACTCTCTGAGCTACATTTTGCAGAAGCAAAATTTCGCAATAACAGGTTTGTTGTTAGATAACATTTTCGGGAACCAACTTCGCTCATCGGAAATTCATTCAAAGCAGCACAAAAATGATTATTGTCACTTCAACGTGAGTTCAAATTGATCCTGCGGTCCACATGCGTTATATTAGTTTCATGGATGAATATGAAACCCTTTATCGTGTGCGAAAGGTGTCCAAACCAGCTTCAGCAAATTTCCTTTTAACGCTCCACGCTGTAGTAGTTTATCTACAAAAGTTCGCGTGGTCTTCGATGCAACTGCAAAATCCAATTACAACAAACGTTTCTCTCAATAATTACTTGATGTTGAAGTGGACCCCCTTGATCGCCCATTTAAAATGATTGTCTGGAGAAAGGATCCACTCTGAGAAATGCCTTTTTATGAATTGAACACTGTATCGTACGGGACATCCGCTGCACAATATTTAGCAATTCGCTGTTTGTAGCAGTTAGCATTAGATGAGAAGCAGAATTTCCCGTCGGCTTCTGCGGCAGTCCTAAAGGGAACTTATATATGTCGATGGCATTATGGCAGAAGCTTTGAACTTGAAGAATGCTAGTAAACTCCAAGCCAGCCTTATCAAAATATTGAACAAAAAACATTTTAAAATGAGGAAATTGTGCGCTAATAATAAAGCAATTCTGAGCTCCATTCCCGAACAATACTGGGAACCATATCGCAGTATATGCCAAATGGATGTCGTGAAAATGCCTGGTCTTACCTGGGAGCCTACCTCAGATGTACTCGTATTTATGCTTCACGTATCCATTCCTTATAGAGGAGTAACTAAACGGAGCGTTCCCTCTGACTTAGACAAAATATTTGATCCCATAGGAATATTCGTTGTACTTGAAAAATCTTCTTGCACCAATTATGGAAACAACAAATTATTTCTTGAGATGAGACCCTTGGTCACAGTACATCCAGCAGCTTAATTTGCTTATAGACTTCAATTTCAACCACATTTGCTCTCTGACAAAGATCTGATACTCATTCAAATACTTTCCTTTTCGGACAGCAATGAAGCAGTCTACGGCGCATGCTGCTACTTGCACTGCAAAGACGACCACAGAAACATCACCACAAAATTAATCTGTTTTAAGTCTAGGGTAGCTCCTAACAAATTCATTATACCGCTGTTTGAATAATGTTCCGTTCTACTTTTGGCTAAATTGATAAAGCGCCTTACTAGTACGGGTTCATTAACGATTCTACTATTGTGATTCAAGGGTTGCGCTTGCGCTGGTCTCAAAACTATCGTATATGTATCAAGTGTTTGTTGCAAGTCGTGCTGCAAAAATTTAAGAACTCACACGACCAGACGAATGGACATAAGTCAATACAAAGGACAATCCAGCGGATTTAATTTCTCGAGGAACATTAACCGCAGTTCTCTTGCAGTTAACACTTTAGGAAAATGAACCGGGGTACCTGATGAGCTCATCAGACAACTGGCCATAGCAGTGTGCCACGGAAGATGTAACTAACATGGATGATCAGCTTCACACGAAGAGTATTTTCCATTGCCGATAGTTGCAGAAGTTAAACCTTATACTTGCATACTGATACAGGTTCGTTAACAACGCCAAATTTCCTGTGTCGGGACGAAACTGTAGCCCTTTATTTACAGTTGAGCTCGATGCAGCATTGACTGGAGTTTTACGAAACAATCAACGCCACTATCTGCAAAAAGACTACACTTTTCTCCTTTAACAAAAGGAGGTCGACAAGTCAAGTCGACTTTCAAGTCTAAATCACTTTTTGGATAAATGTTGGCGTAGGCCTACACAACGCACAAGGAACACCAAATCCTTCTTCCCAATTCTAAATTTTCTCATTTCATGCACCTGGACGCTGCTTTCCAAAAGCTTTTAACGTTACAAGCCTCTTATTGGAAAGAGGTGTCACAACACCGTTCACAACTGCATAAGAGGCTTTCGTACCAAACTGGGGGCATCTGACATGCTATTGGTACATGTCAACCTGTAAGTATACGTTTCTCACTACCGGAATATATTTTTGTGGGCCTCTGTATCAAGAATTCGAGAACGTCCACTCGCAAAGACGTAGTTGCACTAGACTATTTATTGCACCACAAAGACAACGCACATCAAAGTTGAAAGTGATCTATCAAGAAATGCCTTTCTGCGTCAACAACGCACTTGCGGGGCTTTATCAGCTATTTTAGTAAAAAAATCCACAAGGCAACAGTTCAAGATTTATGCCAATTGTTTTTTTTCCACTAAAGTCTCCACATTTTGGTGAATTTTGGAAAACCGCCGTGAACACTGCAAAATATCATCTTGTACGCGTCATCACCCAATCAGCTTTTACCTTTGAGGAGCTATGCACTTTTACTGCACTTTTGCTGCACCAGCATAGTTCTCATTTTACATCCCAATCTCCCTTCATTATGTGTGGAATAGTACATCATGCAAATGGACGCCTCGATTTCGCTAGAGGTGCTTCAATCAGCATCGAGCTCGTCAAAAGTGGTTGACTTGTTACCGTAGTCCAAGAACACGCCGTATCCACAGAGAAAATAATCGAGTGAGGTCAAATCGCATGAATTGATGAACACTCGCTGTGAGATGACCCAGTTACCAAATTTCTCGCTGTATGGCAAGTAGCGCCGTCTTGTTGGAATCACAACTTGGATATATCGATGTTGTTGAGCTCTGACTACAGAAAGTCAGTTAACATTGCTCTACACTTGCGACCATTGACGGTAACGGTGCCTCCTTCCACATTTCGAAAGAAATAAAGTCAGCACCTAACAGCCAAACTTTGTGGATGCATTGATACTTGGCCAAACACTTGTGGGTTATGTTTGCTCCAATAATGGCACTTTTGCTGAAACAAAAGTGGGCCTCGTCTGAAAAGATAATTTTTTGGGCGAAATCCGGATCTCCGGCCAACATTTCCAGCGCCCAATTAGCGAACTCACGGCGTTTTCTATGGTTGTCCGGCTTCAACTTTTGCGTCGACATAATCTTATATAGATGTAGGTCCAAATCCAACAGCAAAATAAGCAACCGATACCTAATTCAGCTGGTTGGCGCCGAATCGACATTTCTTGGTTTTCTTCGATACTGACCGCTACGACGCGGCGGCTATGTTTTCTTCATTTCGCAGTGATTAGTGGCTTAAAATCCAAAAGGGCTTACTCAAGCTTAAATTTTTCCACTGTGCGACAAAATTACTGCACATTGAAGCTATGATGATGACCGGACTACTGAGCCGGAGTTTCGATATTTTTTAATAATTTACGCACGTTCGGCAGCGTAAGACGATGTACGATGAAATGGCAAACCTTACTGAATATTTTGATAGCTGGAAGTTATTGGTAACTTTGACAGCTGCTGAAGCACAACAATCGTAAGAACTATCATTATTATCTGGTCACCCTTCTTTGCTCAGCCACCAGCAATAGTTCACTTTAATTTATGTGTACGGTTTTTTTTCTTTTTTTAACTTTGAAGTAATTATAAAGCCATTTGAAATGTTGCCTAAATAAAGCAATTTCTGTAAAAAAGAAAGAGGAAATCGGGATACAACTCATTGATAGACGCTGATTTAGAGCCTTATCGCTTAACTTATCTCAAAAACTTTGTCGTTGAACAATATTCCCAATAAATGGAAATTTAACGTCGTATGTCCAAAAGTGACGAAACACTTTATTTTAGCGCACAAAGCTAAAACTTAATCAAAGTTAAATTCGTATGAAAAACTACAAATTATATTTATTTTCCAATAGAAACTTGACAACTTTGAATTTAATTTGTGAACGCACTCTTTCACTAATCATCAAACTGTCACCGTCAATTCAAATTCAATAAGCTCAACATTTTCATCATGGTACACTAACGAGCAACGTCTGTAAATTATAAAAAATTTCTACAGATATTCGGAGTCTGTATTTTTTCGGTCGTAATTCTCGCCCTAGTAGACAGGCAATAACAAGTTTAGTGCAAAAATTTTAGTCTACATATTCGTTGTGTGATGTTGCCGTGTCAGTGAGACAACGGATTGGTCGAAAATATCGCTGCCGTTCAGACGTCCGTAGCAAACAATCCAAATCAGTCAATTCCACGGCGTTCTCAAGAATTGGGCATCGCTCAGACCACATTATGGCGTATTATGCGTAAGAATCTTGATTTACACCCATACAAGATCAAGCTGACTCAAGAATTGAAGCCGATGGACCATTTGAAATGACGTACGTTCTCCGATTGGGTTCTGGAAAAAATGCGCCAAGATGATGAATTTCATCGCAAAATCATCTTCAGTGACGAAGCTCATTTTTGGCTCAATGGGTTCGTCAATAAGCAAAACATGCGTTATTGATCGGGTGAAAACCGATGTGCGGTTTGCATGCCGGCGGCGTTTTTGAGCCATATTTTTTCGTCGACGATAACGATCGTCACGTTACTGTGTATTGTCAGCGTTACCGCGCCATGATCACCGATTATTTTTGTCCCGATTTGGAAGATATGGACTTGGACGACATGTAGTTTCAACAGGATGGTGCCACAAGCCACACAGCACACGCTAAAATCGATTTATTGAAGAGTAAGTATGGTGACCGTGTTATCTCAAGACATGGGCCAGGCGATTGGCCTCCATAGTTCGTGAGATTTAACGCCGCTTGACTATTTTCTGTGGGGCTACGTTAAGTCATTGACTTATGCCAATACGCCGACGACGTTGGAAGAGCTCAGAGCGAACATTAAACGCGAAATTGCGGCCGTTTCGGCCGAAATGTGTCACCGAGTCATTGAAAATTGGAATCGATCGCTGCAAACGTGCCCGCGGTGGCCATATGAACGAAGTCAAGTTCCATTCATAAATGTTTTCATTGTACTTCAAGCCAATAATAAAGTTTTTGCAGTATCTCAAATGGTTTGCCTTTTATTTAAAAAAAAAGTCGTCAAGTCGTTATTAGAAAACCCTATATAAGACGAGAACGGGCTACTGTCCCATCAAAAGTAAATGAAAAGTAAGTCTTCAGGAAAATGCGGTTGATTGTCTTGAAAACTAGTCTTCGAATTGAATACAAAAGCGGCAGCTGCAAACCTCGATGCTGTACTTTGAAAATACTTGTCTCGGCTATCCTGTAATCGAATTAAGAGCTAGTCTTAAAAGTTAAAACCCTCCCTGATTAATCTCTAAATAATTTAGCATCAGTTTAAATAAAATTCCAATCAGTTTCATATTAAATATATGAAATCATAGTCCATCAACGTTCAATCGTCAAAAATATGACACTCTCTGTTGATTGATAAAACTCAATTCAAAACCGTCATCAACAGAAAATCACTTCTCTTCAAAGCCAGTCAATTGAATGAGTACCACAATATGAATCGAAAAGTGGCTTTAGATTTTATTGCAAAACTATTCGCATCGTCAAGCCCATCAAGCCCATCAAGCCAGCGGTTATTCCCAACCAATGAAAATCAATTTCCCACATCCTTTTACAAGTTAGTATCCCCATTATCGTCATCATCATCATCATCATCATCATCATCATGGTTGTCATTGGCATTGTGATTCGAAATATCAGGATACCCTCCCCACTGTTCCAGCAAAAGCCAATCTCTTCGTCAATACCTTTCTTGGTGCCTTCCCAATCTCTCGATATTGCAATAAACTTTATGGCTTTTTTGGTATTCTCGCTCTGTTTTATAACACTGCCAAGGACTTCACTGGGGGTTGAGAAGAAATCCTTAAGATACTCGTTGTACCTATGCTTACCAAGAATACGCACCCCATAGCACCATATGAACTGGAGGACGATATCAGGCAAACGGAAAGACGACAAGATGGACGTTTAACTTTAAAGGAGACACATGCAGTGAACTTCTGCAAATGGAGTCGATCTATTTTATGGGATCCTTTAAATCCTGTTTTATTACTGGTGGGGGGAATAAGAAAGATATACACAAAACAAAAGTAAATATCTAAATAATTGTAGAAAGTATTTCTACTTTATTCTCCTATTCAACTATGCGAAATCGAAGGGAAGGGGGAGAAAAGTAAATGAAAGAAAAAGAAAAAGAAAAAGGAAAAAAGGACGAAAAAAAAATACATTGCCGTCGCATTTGTGTTGAGAGTTTGCTCTCGTTTACTGTCATTCAACTAAAATACGATTCGGCTAAAGTAATTTTGCTTGTAGCCGGTAAGGTCCCGCGGGACTATCCTCCCTCATTTCATTTTAGCTACTATAGCTTTTGCTGTCGTCGTACTCATCACCATCACCATCGTTATCGTCGTCGTCGTCGTCGTGCTTTTTTTCTGTGTCTCTGGATGTAGTGCTATACCGCGCAGCCGACCATAACAGTCAGTCACAAATCTATTTTAGATTTTTATTTCGGGGTTCGTCCTTCATTCTTGTTTACTGTATCTGCTCTATATACTATGCAGTGTTGCAACTTTTTTTCATTTTTTATTCTGTCAGCGGTGAGAAATAGGAGGATCTACCAGATTTTCGGTTGACAAAACTTTACGAGAAAACTTCTCACTTTTCAAAATTTTCGACTTTTTATGCATTTTACTTTATGCAGACATTTCTGGATGCATGTATGATGCTTAGACATTTAGTAATTTACTATTTTTTGCGCAAATAGAGGAGTGAGTTCGACATTTTAAGGTACTAATTGGAATCGCTCTGGTTAGGGAAGAATGTTTAGTTTTTTTTTTTTTTTTTTAGCTGACATTCGTTAATTGAGAGAAGTGGATTTTGTTTAAAATTCATAATGACATGCAAGTGAAAAGGTTTACAGATTTGGTTTTATATCAATGTGCGTGAAAAAGTAGCTTAAAATGGTCTTAATTGATACTTCTGTCATTTGATTTTCCTGAACCTTAATCCAGCTAAGTGAATATAACTTATACGTGCATGTATGCCCTGCAGAGCCGTCTCAAAATTACATTGACATAGCAGAGGAATTGTATGATTTTATCCGCAGCATCATTCACTGGCATATGAATCTTCTTGGTATTCTTCGCTCTTTCATCTGAGTTAGTATTTTTACAAATATCGTGAGTGACATATGAATTCGATATTTCAATTTGGCCGATAGCTAAAATCTGCTAACCATCTGCACTAAGATCTTTATTTTAACAGCAAAAGCTGCCAAGAACCATTAAGCTGCTTCAGGAGATCCTTTGTAATTTTGTTCATTAAACTCCAGGAGACTTCTTGAAATCGTTCGACAGCATACCAAAAAATATTTATTTATTCATCAATATTAATGTTGTCCCCTTCAAAGTAATCCCCCTCAGATATAATACACTTGTGCCAACGCTTTTTCCAATCCTCGAAGCACTACATACTCATAAGCACTTTTGATCGGTATAACCTTGCGATGCCGTCCTTTCATAGATCTTTTCAGTTTTGGTACAGGAAAAAGTTGCATGGGGCCAAATCCGGTGAATATGGTGACTGAGGCATGATTTTCATGTTGTTTTTGGCCAAAAAATCTCTCACAAGCAAGAATGGATGTGCAGGTACATTATCGTGATGAAAAAGCCAAGAAGTTTTTTTCGTATGGCTTTTCGCAAACGGCGCATAACTTTAAAGTAATACAACTTATTGACCGTACGACATTCGCTACGATAATCGAAAAAAACAGTGATCAAAACTCTGACATTTTATCGAATTTGGCGTGCTTTTTACGGTCTTAGTTCTAATGGGTGTTTCCATTGGGACGATTGGGCTTTGGCTTCAACGTCATAACCATATAACCTGAGTAATGCTCATGCGACGGATCTGCTAATCAAAATTAAGAAGTTTCGGAACAAATTTTGCTAGTAGTTCAACGATTTTCCAAAACAATCTTCAGTTCAAACCGCCATTGTATTCAGTCGCCCTCTTACTTTACTCCAGAATTTTGTGAATTTCCCAATTTCATTTGTTCCAGCTAAATCAATCTAATTACATATATTCTTACCCAACAATTGTTATCGCTGACACGCCTTTTTTTCTTTTATTGTTGACCAACTAGTCTGTTCATTTCGCGACAGTGCGTTTAGTGCTTTTATTATTATTTTTTTCCGCAATTTGCTTTTTGTTTTTCCTGGTCTCCGTCATGTCTTCTTGTGGATTAACCAACTGCTTCATTTACGACAATAATGCTGACTTTGTTGCCTGTAAGGGGATCTGCGGCAAAATATTTCATGCTATTTGTGTCGGGCTAAATAAAAGAAATACGGTCTTCCTTAAAGAGTTCTCCGAAATTATTAATATTTGAACAAAGTGTAAGATGTGCGGAAGACTTCGGTCATAGCATTGAAAAACAAATTGCGCGTTTAATTGAACTAGAAAGTGCAAGATCCAGAAGTGAAGCCACAAGCGCCACCCTGATACAGCATTAAGTGAATTGACTTCAATCGGTTCCGCAATGATGGATTCCAACAAAAAAAAAAAACATGTAGTTCCAATAACTCTCTCCGGGAAGACATCGATATCCATCTCCAATCATCCACATCTAATTTCCATCTCGAAACTACAACAAACAATCACCAACTCTCAAATCATTACGGGTCGATACTTGATATCATATTCGATAAAATCAGTGAGCCTAATGATGAACTCACCACGAATAGAACAGTGTTGAATGATTTAGAAAATCTCATTGGAACAGTATGCCATAAAATAGATTGTCTTCTAAACCATCCCCCACCGCACAAAAGTTACAATACTTCAATTTTGACAGAATTGTTACAAACCGAAGCCGAATCATTGCCACACTCAGTGCCAACAACTCAACCTCCAAACCCTCGCACCAGCCCATCGATCCAAAAATAATATATGGTGATATAACTGCTCCAACGCCAACCCCTCCTGTCGCCGCCCCACGGAAACTTGTTACACAATTTAACACGACGTGGACACCTTTAGAGTGGCAAGGCAGGCTAGACCGACTTAGCACAATGAATCAGATGTTCACCACCCTACTCATCAAAAGTGCCCCAAATTATGCACATGTTGCTTGGATTTCCGAATTTTTCAAAAAGAGGTATGGCATCACCATTAGCCAATGTACAATACTCCCAACATCCCACCACAAAAACAAACGGAATTTCAAATAAAATTTAGCCGGTAAGGCTAAATACGAATGGCTATTTGTTAACTCATCCAACACCAACCTCAACCTAGGAAAGATGCGGGTCTCCAAATCGAACGATCAACAAAAATACAGAAAAAAAACGAAGCATCGTCTCATCAAAGGATAATTATAAATCGCCCAGACCCATTTCCCATCCACATCCTAAACGAGACCCCAACTGGAGCCCTAAAACCAAAATATTTCCCAATTTTTCCCCTCCCGTTTATATCCCTAAGCAACTCCCTTCACGAATCTCCTCAAAAGCTCCAAGTGCCTCTATTTCATCCAAGCCCCAACGCGTCTCATTTAATTTAGCCCCTGCCCCTGATTCTGTCACTGCTCAACCACCCATACCCACGAATACTAACAACTGCTTTCCCAATTTTGACCTTACAACAGAAGCCCAATACCCTAACTTCATCAGCTCGCATATCCTAAATCCCGCTGCTAGCTCACCACCTCCCTCGGTTCCTATTTTTGATCCCCTTTCACCGCCTAACGTTAAAGTGACCCAAAAGAATATAGTCACCACGGAATGCCGTTACGCCCTCTCTAGGCTAAGGGATAAAAAGATATACGAAAATATACGTCTCTTTCTCGCATATCTTTACGACAAATCCGACTCTGTTTGCTTTGAGGGAAAAACAAAAACAAGTGTCATGGCCTCCATCCAACAAGAAGGCCTTCCTACGGATATAACTAGTCTCAGAAAGCTTTACAAGAGGTACCACGAAGTCTTCGACATACCTCCTCAAAAGGTTGCGGATGACCTCGCTGCCTTCCGCATCTATGTTCACTCTAAAAGACTTTCTCACCTTCAGCGCAGTCGAGCTGACCATGATAAATTTTTTCATTTCTAATTTGCCTTCTTTGCCTTCATCTCATCTACACTCCCCTACTCCTCCACGCAACAAACTACCTCTTACATTTTACTACCAAAACGTAAGAGGCTTGCGCTCTAAAACTCGGGCTGTATTGTCTAAATCACACAGTCTCTCTTTCGACGTCTATGCTCTTACAGAAACCAATCTGATCCCCGACATAAGGAGCCAGGAGCTATTCTCATCTTCGAGATGACGATCACTCTCTCCCTATGGTTAATAACCCTGCCATTCCTTAAGTTAATTCTCTATGTAGAGGTGTCCTACTTGCTATTCACAATAACCTCAACTCTTCTCTCATCGCTATTGACTTTGTCTCAATTAAAATAACACTTCCCAATAGGTCCCTGTACGTTATGTGCTGCTACATTCTCCCAGCTCAACCTATCGAATCCTACATTAAAGCAATTGACCAACTAATTGACCTAAGTGATTCCATCGACGATATCGTTATCTTTGGAGATTTCAATCTGCCCCTGCTGAAGTGGATTCCATCGGATGATCACTTATTTTTTACAGCATCAAATGCCACTTCATCCAAGAAATTTCTTTTCATTGCTAGCATAACTGACTCAAGCCTGTGCCAAGTAAGTGGCGTCCCTAACTCTATCGGTAGGCAACTAGACCTTATTTTCACTAGTGATCCTATAAACTCCACAGTAACGTTTTGTCCCTTTATCCTATCAACTGTCGACAACTTTCATCCCCCTCTTCTTCTCTCATTTTTCCATAACTCTCCATCCCAGCCCACTTCTTCAACTACCATCTCTTCTTACAACTTCCATATCCAAAATCAATACCTATCTAAGCAAATGTTCTTTTGATTTAACTAACCTATCCTTATCTGATGCTGACTCCATTTTCTACAGCGAAATATTTAGTTCTATTTCTCTCTACGTCCCCTTTTCACTGCATAAAACATCTTCTATTTCTCCTGCATGGTACAACAGAAGACTTCACTCTTTACGTAATAAAAAAAAACAAATTATGGGCAACTTTTCTTCACACCAATTCTTTTTACGACTACTCTTACTATCTTGGAACTTACCTGCAATTCACCCAGCTCTATAACTGCCTCTATCAGCGCTTTCTCGACACAGCGCAGACCAACCTTATCAATGATCGTAAGACATTTTATCAATTCGTCAACTACAAAAGAAAATCAGACTGATATCCCCCCTCTCTCTCGTTCAATAACATATCATCGACCGACCCACATATTATTGCCAACTATTTTGCAAACTTTTTTAAGCCGTCATTTGCAGACAACTCCTTCGTACCCGACCCCATGTATTTCAAGTACCTTCCCAATTTCTACATTGGCCTCTCTCTCTCTCAACCTTTTGATCCCACCCTTATCGAAGAAAAGTTACAAAATCTCAATGATGAATTTTTAACCGGTCCAGATGGGCTCCCAGCAATATTTCTCAAAAAGTTTGCCTCCAATCTTTCGCACCCACTTTCCTCCCTATTTCATCTGTCCCTCACACAAGGCGAATTCCCCCAAGTTTGGCAGACCTCTTTTATAACCCCAGTTCACAAAAAGGGATCAAAGAATGAAGTAACCAACTACCGTCCCATTGCTAAGCTTTCTCACATACCTAAAATGTTCGAAAGTGTTTTATATGATGTTCTAAGGTTTCAGTACAAGTCACTTGTATCACCCAGTTAGCACGGATTTCTAAAAGGTAGATCAACTACTACAAACTTAGTTGAATTCGTGTACTTTGCGCTTTCAGCCTTAGAAAATGGCAACGAAATTGATGTTATTGCTACAGATTTCGCTAAGGCCTTCGATAAAATATCACATCAACTGATCCTTTTCAAATTGACTTCCCTCGGTTTTGACCCCATTTTGTTAAAATGGATATCTTCTTATCTGGAGAACCGTTACTATAGCGTTCGCTTTAGATCAGCCTTCTCAATGCCGTTTTTAGCCACGTCTGGTGTCCCACAAGGCAGCCATCTTGGTCCCCTCCTTTTCATTCTAACTATAAACGAACTTGAGAGGTTTATCAAACACTGCTCCGTATCCATTTACGCTGATGACACTAACTCTCCAAAACTATTTCTTCACCCCAAGACTCTATTCTCCTTCAAGAAGACCTCGATAGGTTTTCCACCTGGTGTCTAAAAAATTGCTTTGAACTTAACGTCTCCAAATGCCAATCTATGACTCTGTCTCGTAAGTCCTATCAATCCCCCTCTAGACTTTATTTTCTGCATAATAAATCTGTACCCCAGGTGCAATCCCTTCGCGACCTCGGAATTTTATACGATAGAGAGTTAAACTTCCGTTCGATGAGATAATCCTTAAAGCCAACTCATCGCTCGGTTTTATCAAACGTTAGTCTAAAGAATTTAGCAACCCTTATGTGACAAGGTCACTTTACATTACGCTTGTTCGCCCATTTCTTGAATATGCCAACCAAGTGTGGTCCCCCTTTCAGCGAACTCATATATCCCGAATCGAGAACATTCAACGTCGTTTTCTTCGTTTTGCTCTTCGTGGACTACCCTGGAGTGACCCATTTATCTTACCTCCTTATCGCGACCGCCTCAAACTTCTTAACCTGAGTACCCTCGAAAAACGCAGAGACGTAACCAACATTCTCTTCATTTATCGACTGCTCTCCGGTTCTGTGGACTGCGCTTCCCTTTACAACTCTATTTCCTTCAACACTAATCCTCGTAATTTACGCTGTCCTCGTCTCTTCTATAACCCAACCCATCGCACCTCTTATGGCTCTAACGAACCAATCTCCCGCATGCTCCCTTAATTAAACTCAAACTTCCCCCTTTTTGATTTTAACCTGAGCACTTCCCGCCTAAAACTTGATCTCCTCCACCAATCCCTTTTTCCCTAACCCTTAAGTTAGTTTTAGTTTTTAAGTTAGCTTTTTAAGTTGGTTTAAGCTTGCATTAAGCTAAATAAATGGGGGCATTAGCCTCCACCAAATAAATTTACAGCTTCGACGTTATCACCTTTTGTAGATGTGATGGAGCGTCAGAGCAGCCTCGTCATTGGCTTCTTCTCGGGCATCTTGGAAGAGCTTGTACCACTTGTAAACATATTCTTTACTTAGAGCAGACTCACTGTTTGCCACTGTCAACATTTCAAGTGTTATAGAATACTTGATTCCATTTTTTACACAAAATTTCATGTAAATTCTTTGTTCCATTTCTTATTATAATTGAAAATCGCCGAACCAAAACACGTCTAACCTTTCTATCTGTCAAAAACAAACTAAGTATGCTGTATACTTGAAACAGTGAACATATGTTCGGAACAAGTCTACCAATACAACAAAAAAAGTTGATAATCGAATGATAATAATGTTAAGTCTCATAAATAATACCAAAAACACTAAACGTTCGTTGCGCATCCCACCCCTTTACATTTGAAAGCAATGCAAAAATGACAGGCATCTGGACGCGAATAAGTTTTCTTCTGAACGAGTATAAGGTGGTTTGTGTCCTCAAGATCATATTTATAATCAATAATCAATTTTTTCAAAATTTTCAGTGATAAATTACTTTTTGGCTTCTGAAATGTCTCACTGCTCTGCAACAGATTGAAACTTATAAGCAATTTAAGGCGAATCAAAAGGGGAGGCAAGTTGTAGTTGTCTGTTCAAACGAAGCATTGTAGCTCCGGGCGTTAAAGAACGCAAATTTCATCCACGATAAGGCAAGGATGAGTATCCCCACCCAAATACTAACGGACAGCAGCCATTAAATATAGCAACAAGTCCTATGGTGATTTGATGACATGTCTCAAGCAAGGCAACCAAAGCATACAGCAATCTGACGAAAGAAAGATAGATGCACTTGATATTTCTTAGCCATTTGATAGAGTTTGGCATCTGTTCTTCAATGGATTAGAAAATACCTTAAAAAACGTTTAATTCAAGTTACCTTGAATGGGTTCAAGTTTGATATCCACATAATAAATGCTGGTGTGTCCCATTGCTCCGTTCTGTCTGTTCGCTCTTCTTAATCTTCATTAATAGTCTCATGCCTGCTACTTCTAATCCAACATATTCCTTTGCAGACAAACGAACTCTCTGCTTCTGAGAGTTCCCGAACTTAACATATGGTACGTCCATATCCATCACCAATTGGGTAAAAATTAAGAGAGTGGAATTGAAAGCTTTCAAAACACGATGTTGTCTGCTATCGTTAAAGCGAAATCCAAACACCCAGCGATTATCAATGAATGGCACTTGCATTGTTGAAACCGAAAAACATCTCGTTTTCGAAATGTATGTCAATGACAACCTTCGTTGGAATGCCTACATATTTCATGTCGCCAAAAACACTGCGAAATGTCTAAGTTCTCTCAAATGATGTAAAAAATACTTTGCCACCTCTGATCTCTACTCAATATATAAGGCATTCATACGCCCAAAATTGGAGTACAATGTCCATATCTGATGAAGTGCTCCCAAAACCACCCTTCACCTGCTAGATAGAATTCAAATCTTATAGGTGATGCTAATATCACCTAGTCAATTGACAACCTCCGCCCCTTCAAACCCTTAACAGTTTACCCTCAAGTCCACATTCGAACGTACATTGAAATACGGTGATTCCTTCCTAAGCCGTAAATCTCGCTTCTGGAATGCCCTGCCGAGCTCTTTATTCCCTGACCATTATAACCTTCAAACATTTAAACATTTTTCTTTTCTCCCTAGCTTTCCTTCGACCGCACTCTACGTAAACATTATAAAGGTACATTTAACCCCTTGAGCGCGCTAAAATAAAAAAATAAAAAATAAAAAAAAATACTGAAAGTGAACACGAAGGGGATGAGAAACGTTCAGCAGTTTAACATATCGTCCATGCATGCATGTTGCAAGAGCAATTATCGAATAAAGCACTGTCAGACCAGTGCACTGCAGTGCTCCAACAATGAAAAAGTCTAAATGGTGACCAGATTTAAACGGTAGGAAACATAATTTAAATAAAATAATAACGGTGTGAGGTATAAAATTTTTTCTGGCTTTATTTTGAAGCTATATTCGTACCATTATGTGTGGAATTTTGATGACTCGGTCCAATATGTGCAGCATTATTCCGGCAATAGCTTATCGAATGTTCCTCGATCTCGTTCAAAGTGGTTGACTTGTTAGCGTAGACTAAGGACTTGACATAGCCCCAGAGAAAATATTCGAGTGGTGTCAAATCGCATGATCGCGGCGGCTGATCGATGAACCCTCGACGCGAGATGACTCAGTCGCCAAATTTTTCCTTCACATCTTCGAGCGTTGCGTCGCTTGTATGGCATGTAGCGCCGTCTTGTTGGAACCATAGCTCGATATATATCGATATATCGATATTAACGAGCTCTAACCGCAGAAAGTCGGTTAATATCGCTCTATATCTGAGACCATTGACTCAAACGGTGCCTTCTTCCTCATTTCGAAAGAAATAAGGTTTGATGATCCGTCATGCCATAAATCGCGCCAAACAGTCAATCTTCATGGATGCATTGCTACTTGGCTGAACAATTGTCGATTGTGTTCGCTCCAATAATGGCATTTTTCCTTGTTGACATAGCCGCTGAAACAGAAATGAACAAAGAAGATGATTATTTGGCCAAAATCCGTTTTGGGTCTTCTTCGACACTGGCCGCTACGGCGGCTATGTTTTTTTTTCATTTCGCACCAATCTCTATCTGGTTGCTGGCTTAAAATCTAAAAGAGTGTGCCTGCACACTGATACCATAATGACGACGACCTCACGATTTTTTAATAATTTCCGCACGTTCGGCAAGCGTAAAATGATGCATGATGAAATGGAGAACCTTACTGAATATTTTGGTGGCTAGATGTTATTGCTTATGATTACTATCTGGTCAACCTTTATAAAGCGATCTTTGAAGAATCTTAAAAAGCAAGAATCCAGAGAGTTTTGTCTGGCAAATTATACCTATACCAGTTTAGAGATATGAAAATCAGACAGTTAACTGAAATGCGAAAACAATTGCCAAATTGCTAGGAAATCTCTAATGACAACGTCTTAATTTCCTCTTGCTCTTCCTGAGTTAGACCTTAACTAGGACATAGTTCGTCGGAGGGCCATTGTCAGTTGTTCCTTAATAATATCAATTAATCGTAAGATGATTTCTGAAATTTTAAAATGTAGCCAGTTCGGATGTCTAATTTTTATTTTGACTACATATTGCTTCATCTAGCGGATTCGGCCCGAGAGACCAATCAACCAGTGGCTGATTGAGCTTCCTTACTCTAAAAATCTTTTTTAATATCGACGTCGCCGTCGATTGAGTTTGTTACACGTATTTCACTTATTCGAACGCATCATACATAAGTATGACAACAAATTACAAACAAGCCATGGATTGTCCATTCACCAGCGTTATCCATGGAGCATATTAAAAGGACCTGAATTGTTTTCTGAGCAGGATATCACGGTGTAGACATAGGGGATGGCTTTTAGTTTCGATGTGAAAAGTCCAGTATTGTGTAAGCAACCTTAACCATTGTTTGAAACGAAAAAAAAAAATCCATCCGGTTCGTTTTTTATTTAAATGCATCGCGTTGAGTCAGTAAAAACTAAAAAAAAAGACTCTGGGTAAACAAAGGATCGCCTAACAGATGCGAAAACATCGTCACACTATTAAAAGTTGCAACAGCAACTTCGATAGTAGTCGTAGTAGTAGAAGTAGCAGTATTCCGCATTGTAAACACGACAACATAACATGGTTTTAATAAAGATCAATTACGTCTATTGTACGTTCGTACAAACGTATGTATGGCTATGTTGACAATGCAATGTACACATAGAGAATCCTTGTATGCATCTTATTGTGATAACTTATGGAGATTTATGCGACATTTGGTCAAAGTACAAGAATTTAACAGACGTAACAACACCCACCCATACCCCCGAAGCAAACCCCTAGAAAACTGCTTCTGCTTTACTTGTCCATTAACTATTCATAGACATCTGAAACGAACTTGACCAATGCAGGATGTGAGAAGTTTAGCAGTGTGGTACGAAATTAAACCGTCTCAACTGATTTTCTCATCCTTTACTCGAGAGTTGAAAATTTATTCAACTTGGGTTATGATGCACTCACTAATTGACAAACAAACATGTTCACCACTGAAAAGGAAGACACATATGAATATCCGGTTAAACGTTAGAATTGAATTTTATCCTCGAGTTGGACAAACTGAAATAGAGTTCCATAGAAAATTACTAATGATGTTTGGACATAATTTTCCCCCTGAGTCAGATACTTTCAAAAACCAAAATACCTAAAAGTTTGGTGGTTAAATTTGGACAGTCGCATATAAATTACTTGCACATTATATGGTAAGATATGCACATCTGTATCTAAATAGATAAGTAAATGCCAAAAATATAGCCGAAAAAAAAAACACGTAGCTAATTGAATTAAATTTGTGAAAAGTCAACTGTGACTACAACTGTCAAAATTATTAAAATGATTAAGTAGACCTTTTTCTCCAATTACACCCACATATTTCGCAATAGATTTTAGATTTATATCTTAAAAGTCCGAGGTTTTATATAAGATAACTTAAGTTAACATTTTACCTTGTCAGAATTTAAGTATTAACAAAGCAGACATTATGCTTCGAATAAGGAACGAAACGATTGGACGCCTATGACTTCTGTCTATCGCTGAAGATGATTTTGTTTGAAAAGTCAGCATCCATTGTTGTTCAGTTATCCTTTTAACGAACTTCAGTTCTTGAGTCAATTCTACTTTGTGGACAGAGCGCTTCTCGAAACATCCAACTCATGATCAAGGTGGCAAATTGATTTGCCTGCACTTCCAGGACCAGTCTCATGAATTGATTCGATGTTTTGTGTTGAACGACTTGTTGAAGGACGCCCGGAGTTTCTAGGATCTTAAATTACTTCAGTCTCCCTAAATTTTTATATAAATGTAACTCTTCACAGTTAATGAAGATATATCACTATTGCGGCCAAATTTCGTACCGTATTGCTCAACGATGAAAACATATTGTTATTATTTTTCGTTGGCAACACTTAACAACACAAATGGCGAAAAATTCAAATATTACGTTGACAAGTGAAAAAGTTTTAACCGCCGATGGATGGATTTTATAAGCCGCTTAAGGCTTGTTGAGGTAAAACTCTACTGAGACCAAAAACTTCAGCAACCTAAGCAGAACAAGCTAACAAGTTTCCGGTTTAAGACAATTTTTATTTGGCGAAATCTTTAATTGCCACTCCACTCAAGTCGAAAGTGGAGCAAATAAGAAGATGATAGAAGTTTTGAAATTTCTTATCAAAAGAAAATGAGTAATTTCGAAAAACAAATTGCTCATATTTGCCCATCAGAATTTAGATCACTTAAGAAAAAACAAAAAGAACAAGGATGTTGCTGCTATTCTTGTGCAATTGTTGAGAGTTACGACAGTAATAGCTGAGAAATATACGTCGTAAAAGAGCGGTGAAACCATCATTCTTAGAACAATTTCCTTTTAAGCTTTTTTTAAAATATTTGTACATAGCGCTGACGAAGGAAATTTAGGGAGGAAGGAAAGAGAGGTACCGATGTATATTGTTTTTAAATATTAGAAAGTTATAACGGCAGGGCATTCCATAAGCGAGTTTTATTGCTTAGAAATGAATCACGATATTTTAGAGTCCAAAAGTCCAAAACTAGGCTGAGGGTGTGCTGCTGAGCATTAATATCGAGACTGGTGTTACGGTTGAAAGTTTGAACGGCCAGAATGCTACTGGTAATTCGAATGAACCAATGGATTTACGGCTGAATCTAGCAGTTTAAGACCTCGCAATTTCTTTCTTTAGGGCTATATGCTTATGCCAATGCCCCCAGTCAATTGCAACACCCAGCCTAAAGTCAACATCCGTTCTAATGTCGATGAAATAGAAATACGAATGTGCAAAAATGTGATGAACAATTTAATCAAAAGAGGCTAAACATGGAACAGGCGGTCATTTGGCTGATATTATGTCTTAGCGGTTTGCTAAGAGATGGCGTAACTTGTATTATTCCAATGTTATTATTCCATTGGAACATACGTTGGAGATCTAATGTCATTACACGTCATTTCAGTATATGTCATTCATTTGAAGCGTAAAAAACAATAATTGTTTTTCACTCAAATATGTCGAACTTTGTGCTTGAAAAAATGTTTTTGCGGGGAGTTCTTCTTCATTACTTTATATGAAGAAAACTGCTGCCAAAAGTCTTCGAAAGTCATCGAGCGATCGTGCCAAAAGTGCTTTGCACGATTTAAAAGTGGTGATTTTGGCTTGGAAGACGATGAACGTCCTGGGTAGCCAAAAAAGTTTGAAGATGAAGAACTGGAAGCATTACGCAGAATCTTTGGGTGTCACTCAAGCAGCCATTTCAAAACGTTTAAAAGCAGCTGGATATATTCAAAAGCAAGGAAATTGGGTTTCACATGAACTCAAACCCAGAGACGTCGAAAGGCGGTTTTGCATGTCCGAAATGCTGCTGGAACGCCACAAAAGGAAGTCATTTTTTCATCGTATTGTTACTGGTGATGAAAAATGGATCCATTAAGACAACCCCAAGCGCAAAAAATCATATGTGAAACCCGGCCAACCAGCCAAATCAACGGCAAAGCCGAATATCCATGGCGCGAAGGTAATGCTCTGTATTTGGTGGGATCAGATGTGTGTGCTGTATTATGAGCTGCTAAAACCGGGTGAAACTATCAATGGAAAACGCTACCGAACACAATTAATCCGTTTGAAGAGAGCAGTAGCCGAAAAACGCCCGGAATATGCGACCAGGCACGAGGCAATAATTTTCCATCATGACAATGCTCGGCCCCACGTTGCTATTCCGGTTAAGAACTATTTGGAAAACAGTGAATGGGAAGTCTTACTCCACTCGCCTTATAGCCCAGACCTTGCCCATTCTGACTACCATTTGTTCCGGTCAATGCAGAACGCCCTCAATAAAATACGGTTTACATCAGAGCAGAATATCAAAAATTGGCTTGATTCATTCTTGGCTGCCAAGCCGGCGCAGTTGTTTTGGGATGGGATCCACAAACTGCCAGAAAGATGGGAAAAAGTCATAGCTTCAGATGAGCAATACTTTGAATAATACTATTGTACATGTTTTTCTTAAATAAACGTTCAAATTTAGAAAAAAAACAGCACGAACTAAAATATATACCCAATAACATTAATAATAGCAACCTTTCTTCTATTGTTTAAAGTGATAATCAAATCACCAAACTGAGGGTAATCCCAGAAATACCCGAGCCAACACACAGATTTGGAGAAAAAATATCTTTTTTTCTCTTAGTTCAATACACTTTTTACAGCGGTGTTCAATAGCTCCGATATCCTGTTTATAGCGAGCATCGTAGAGCTCGTTTTCATGGATTACAACGGTGAAGTGCATCGTGAATTTTTGTCAGAAGGCCAGACAGTAAACAAAGAGTATTATTTGGGCGTTATGAGACGTTTGCGTGAAGCAATTTGCCGAAAGAGACCAGAAGTGTGGACAGAAAACTCGTGGATTTTGCACCATGATAACGCACCTTCGCACAGTGCCATCATTACTACATTGTAATAAAAATAACAACAAATACCATCCAAAAGCCACCGAATTCACCTGATTTGGCCCACTGTGACTTCTTTCTGTTCAATCGAGTTCAAAAAACCATTACGGGGAACGCGTTTCAGCAGTTGAAAAGAAGTAATGGAAGCACTGATGCCCATACCAAAAACCGAATATAAAAAGTGTTTCGAGAATTAGATCAAGCGCTGGCATAAGTGTGTTGCAATCGACGGGGATTACTTTGAAGGGGGCAATATGAATTAGATGAATAAACTTGTATTTTTAATTTTCTGAATAAATTTCTGATCAAGGTGGTATATTGGCTGTAGTTCGTTGGTACAACTTTTCTAATGCTTGAACGAACTTTGTAGATATTTCTATGTTGTACAGTTTATAAGACAACGCATTTCGATTTATCGTATCGAACAAAAAAGCTGATATTGTTTTATTTGCGATCGGCTTTTATGTAAACTTTACAGTTATCAGATACAAATTTAGAAATCGGAATACATACTAGTTATTTTCCTAAAAGATTGGACCTCACGTCCAAGTAAGGCGACGCTAACTCCATCTTATGACCCTTATCTTGACCTAATCTAACACTTTTTAAATTCTTCTTGTTGTAATATTCTCTTTTTTTTTCTATAGGCTTGCGTGTAAACTACTGATACGATTCAATGCTTATTTTTGAAGTAAATTTTTTAATTGAAGATCCCTGATGACGAAAGCATTCTAAACCAGATGCTCTTTAAATAAATCTTAAATGTCAGAGTTCAGAAAAAAATATATTTAATAAAAAATTTAACATACTTTGTTTTCTACCAACATACGAGCATATGTAAAACGAATGCTCATCTATAACCCCTTGAAGTATCTTTTAGACAACCGTGGCTCATACACCTGCCCCTCCGAACTCATTCATCATATCATTTCAGTTTCGTTAATGTTAAATGCATGTTAGTGCTGGTTTTAGTTTTTTTTTTTTTTTTTTTTTTTTTGGGTCAGAATCGCATTCTCACACAATACTTGTATACAACCCCTCGAGCAATATCAGGAAGACGTAACACGTAATCAACTTTATTTCCAGCTCATTCACGCCCCGTCTGCCACGTAAATAGGCGTTAAAAAGTCGGTTAAAAAGATACTACTCATTGTGTGCCGCCACGTTGCTTTTGCGAGTACCACACTAAATATTCCTTCTCTATTACATAGCTATGCCGTCCAAGGGTGCGGTTGCTCACTCACCCTTATGAATAAATTATTAGTGCCATGCCATTATAGCCCGTGCGATTAATAGTCGTCTCGTGCTATATTTTTATTATTAAAGAGATGAACTGAATCGACAAAAAAAAAAAAAAAAAAAAAAAAAAAAACGTGAATCAAAACATTCTCAGATATAGGATGCCTTTGTACGTACGTTAGCGAAGAAAGACAGGTTACAGCTACAGTCTCGTGTATAATAACAAGGGTTTGATCCTGAATCTTTTGTAGATATCTATGAACTCTATTCTTGTATAAGTTAGTATCCTCGTTATTATTATTTTTTTTTTTTATGCTAGACAAAGTGCTATTTCACACATTTCGTTCTGACAGTTTGATTGAATGCGTGCTGGCTAGAAACGACAAAGTTGTCCCACGTCTTTCATCCCCTAGATGTGGTTCATCGTGTTGTCGAATTCTCCCCCTGACATTGAGACTCCAATGGACCTTATGCTCTTCATTTATGAGTATGATGGGCTTTCTGGTTTCTGCTGCTTTCTGATGTGATTTTAATTCAAAACGAAGTTTATAATGTTCTTGGTTGTATGTGGGTTGCGTATGGATATGCAAGTTATGGAGGTGGGTGGTGGATAATTGTGAGGGTGAAAATCAAATGAAATTTATATTAGCTAGAGGGTTGTTTGTTTTCTTTTTTTCACACCCTTTGTGGTGGGTAGATATTCGTAGTCGTAGAGCGATTCCTGTTTTGTTTGTTTGGTATTGTTACTTTGGTTTTGGAATCAATGATTTGTTTTGATAATGCGAATGAGGATGGCATCAAATGGGCGTCGGATTATGACTCCCTTGTGACATTTTTTTTGAGGGATTTCCATTGGCTTTCAATGGGTCGATTTGGTACATTAATTGTGCATTATGAAAATGTGGTATTAAACACCTGTTATCTAGATTTCCAATTCATTTTCGACTGTGTGGTATAGAGCGCGTGCAATTGGTGAGCGGTTAGAATAGATGGATAGACTATGATTAACTGGGTCAGATCGATTGATTTGATGATGAAATTCAAAGAAACATATATATTTTTGTGGTAAGGAAAATGACCGTGTGAATACATTTTTTTTGCATACAAAATTTTGAAGTATTAACTTAAAAGGTAAAGTGTAACAGATGTAATATGAAATTGCTAAAGCAGTGCAATACTGCTCGAAATGTCGAACACAGTTCATGCTAATAAATAAAAAAATGTAGTGCTTTAAGCTGAACAGTGATTTAAAAAATATAAAATCATTGCTCTAACGTGCTCAAAAAGCCTATCATCTAACCTTATCCTCAGATCATCGTTAATATAAAATTCAAGTTAGGTGCAGCAGATGCGTTTCTCTATTTTGCCAAATAAATTTGCATCGAAGTTAGTCTCCAGATAAAATAATGATAATGTGAGTAGTTGATATATAGTTGCACTATACAACTATTATTGACAACCTTTAAAAAATATCTCAGTAGTTTTGTCGTAGCCAACTCTAAGTACAAGCATCTATGACCAATTTAAGAAGCTAATATGGAATCTATTATGAAATTTTTTTTACAATTATTTAAATGCCCTAACGGGTAATCAATTGGTTCACAAGAACTAGAAACCCGAATAATATTAGGTCACATAAAAAGCCTCCGCGGGTTTTTGTCACTAGATGGTGTTGGTGTCTATTTACCTGGAAACACCAATCTGATTGTGTCAAACGAACACGTGTTTGAAAGGTGACATGTCAGGCTACATTTTTTGTGAAGACAGCTGTGTAATTCGTTGCTCGTGTTAAAAGTTATACTGATTTGAATATGAGTGATATATCTGAAGAAATACGCTATGTGATGCTTTTTTACTATAAAAAAAGGTAAAAATGCAGCTTAAATATGGCGCAGTTTATGGTTTACGGTGAAATTGCTGTAAGTGAACGCCGAACCTAAGAGTGGTTTGTTCGATTCCGTTTCAGAAATTTTGATTTAAAAGATGCACCTCGCACCGGTCAGCCTGTCACTGAAAATGTCGATGAAATTTTGCAACCGATGGAGCAATATCGACTGTATGACAGTTTGAAATAATCTAAATTGAAAAGGCTGCTCAAAGAAACTGAATGTTTGGGCGCCACATGAATTAACGCAAAAAAATTTAATTGACCGAATAACCATCAGTGAAAAGCTGCTGTAACATAACGAAATGGAACCATTTTTGAAGCGATTCATTACGGGCGATGAAAAATGGATTAAATACGAGAATATCCAACCCAAAAGATCATGGTCAAAGGACGATGACCGACCACAAACGACGTTAAAGCCTGTACTGACGGCAAACAAGGTTATGTTGTGTGTTTGGTGGGATTGCAAGGGAATTGTCTATTATGAGCTGCTAGAACGTGGTGCAATGGTCATTTTGATCCTCTACTGTGCACAACTCGTCCGTTTTAATAAAGCTTTCAAGAAAAAGCATACAGAATTGGCCAACAGAAAGGGAGTTGTCTTCCATCATGACGGAGCTTAGTTGGGAATTTCAGTTCGGAAATTCAAAAAAGAAGTGTGTTATGGAATAAAAGCAATCCCCGCTTTAAACAAAAATGAACTGCAGATAAGGAATGGGACACAATTGCTTAAAATGTGGGAATATTAAGTAAGTAAACAATGTAATAAGTTTTATATTTTATTTATTGAAAAGTATTCACAAAAAACGTTTCTTAAAATTTCTGCTTCTGGTAATTTTGTAGATTATTGTTTACCATCAAATTTCTGGAACTGACATTTTGTAAAAAAATGTTGGGAAAGGTGTCTTGCTATATAATAATAATAACATTGTGTAAGATGCAAACAGCTTTTTTTTTTTTCAAAATATTCTTTTGAAACCTTTTCAAATCAATCTGTAGTTGGTACACACATTAGTATCTGGAGTGATTCTCAAATGGCTCTGCAAACTTCTATGATTATACAGGCAACAGACAATTTTGATATTCGAAAAGTAAAAACAATTTGCCTAAATGATATAAAAATATAAAAAATGTTAAAAAAATGCTAAGAAAAAGTGACGGAATTTAAGAGATCAATTTTGTAAAGATCTTAAAAAAATTATAAATTATAAAGAGTGAATCAGATGATTCGCAAGTATGCTCTTCCTAAAGGATACCGTGTCTCCGCGAGATACGGATGGAAATTTGTCACTGGTAACAGACGATTCGCTAAGCTTTACAGCTGCAGCAAAAGTCAACATTGCTGCAAAATACAAAAGTGAATGAATCAGAAATAAATTTCATTGAAACACAACCTTCATTAAAGAATTCACCACTTCATCGAATAAGAAAAAATATGTACCATATGAGGAATGAAATGAGCTTAAGCTTCTAGATATAGAAGCCAAAAAGCTTGCTTGACTTGAAGGCTGAGGACGAAAATTCATTTTCTTTTTTCCTGCCGTCGTTGCTTCCATTTATGAGACAACTTCGAGCACGATCGAAATTTAAAAATGTCTTATTGCAGGAAATGCAACAAATACAATTTCATCTTATTCCGACTTCTCTAAACCAGCTTCCCCTGTCTTCACTATTTACCACACTACAACAATCATCTTCTATAAACGTAGCTTCTACATCTCAATTTGTTGCACAAAATAAAGGGTTTTCCAATAGGGACTTGACAAACTTGAATTTAACTTGTGAACGCACTCTTTCACTAATCATCAAACTGTCACTGTCAATTTATTCAGTAAGCTCAACATTTTCATAATGATAAAGTACACTAATGAGCAACGTCTGAAAATTATAAAAATTTTCTACATTCGGAGTCGGTGACTGCAACTTTAAGAGCGTTAACTCCAATTTTCGGTCATAATTCTCGCCCTAGTAGACAGGCAATAACAAGTTTAGTGCAAAAATTTGAGTCTACATATTCGGTTGTGTGATGTTGCCGTGTCAGTGAGACAACGGCTTGGTCGAAGTGTCAAAAAGTTCAGACGTCCATAGCAAACGATCCAAATCAGTCAGTTCCACGGCGTTCTCAAGAATTGGGCATCGCTCAGACCACATTATGGCGTATTTTGCGTAAAAATCCTGGTTTACACCCATACAAGATCAAGCTGACTCAAGAATTGAAGCCGATGGGCCATTTGAAGCGACGTACGTTCTCCAATTGGGTTCTGGAGAAGATGCGCCAAGATGATGAATTTCATCGCAAAATCATCATCAGTGACGAAGCTCATTTTTGGCTCAATAGGTTCGTTAATAAGCAAAATATGCGTTATTGGTCGGGTGAAAACCCACATGTGCTTCGTGAATCACCACTTCATTCACAAAAAATAACTGCTTAGTGCGGTTTGCATGCCGGCGGCGTTATTGGGCCATATTTTTTCGTCGACGATAACGATCGTCACGTCAGTGTGAATGGTTAGCGTTATCGCGCCATGATCACCGATTATTTTTGGCCCGAATTGGAAGATATGGACTTGACGGTATGTGGTTTCAACAGGATGGTGCCACAAGCCACACAGCACACGCTACAATCGATTTATTGAAGAGTAAGTATGGTGAGCGTGTTATCTTAAGACATGGGCAAGTCGATTGGCCGCCTCGTTCGTGCGATTTAACGCCGCTTGACTATTTTCTGTGGGGCGACGTTAAGTCATTGGTTTATGCCAACACGCCGACGACATTGGAAGAGCTTAGAGCCAACATTGAACGCGAAATAGCGGCCGTTTCGGCCGAAATGTGTGGCCGAGTCGTTGAAAATTGGGTCCAACGAATCGACCGCTGCAAACGTGCCCGCGGTGGCCATATGAACGAAGTCGAGTTCCATTCATAAATGTTTTGATTGTACTTCAAGCCAATAATAAAGTTTTTGAAGTATCTCAAATGGTTTGCCTTGTATTTAAAAAAAAAAAAGTTGTCAAGTCGTCATTGGAATACCCGATATAAATGTTGCTAACCAAACCTTGATCATGTTCAGTTCTGACTGTCCCAACAAATGAAATCCGTAGATTTGTTCCCTGGCATTTTTTTTTTTTTTTTTTTGAATTTAAAAGTCAAAATATATTTTATATTGAACTCCAGTTTATAAGTAAAATGTGTAGATATTACAGAATTAGGTAAAAAATTAATAAAACTAAACTGTCAAGTGTTAAAAATGGCTCGTTTTAGGGGTAGTTACAGTATTAATTTGGATTTGTTATCCACACTAGATGGACGTGATGCACAACCCTCACAGATTGCTGCTCATAAAAATAATAAACGAAAATCTTTTCCAATCGAAAATCCAATAAACGTTACGTTGATCGTTTTCTTTACCTTCATTCGTTTTTATTCCTTCTCTATCAGAATCCAGTGACATTTTCACCCTTTTTTTATTTTCTATGATTCCATACATATTCTATGCGTCACTGAACATCTCTTATCTTTCATCCCCATAATCCCCCAAAATGTGAGCTTTCATCCCCATTCAATGTGAAAGGTATCACAATAGAACACACCCCCTGCTAATGCGGATTTGAGTTCAGTTTTCTTTTTGTTTTATCTACATATCCATGTGTGTGTCATGGATATAGAGATACTGCATCCCGTTAAATGCGAGAGGGAGAGAACATGTGAGCGTTGAAAGTCTCATATGTGACCAAAGCACCCGGAATCACCACTTGTCCATTCATTGTTGTATATGCTTCTACGACCTATATGAGCTCTAACTCTAGCTACAGCTTCTTCTATCCGCAAGCAGCAAGAAAAGCCAGAAGGACCATAGCGACGAAAAGGGCAATGACGACGCAGACGAAATACCATTTCCAGTAACTTGCCACGTTATTAAAGGCCATAAAGAAAATCTACCACGCTTTCATTTTATTACGCTTGCAGCAATTTAAGGTGCAATTTTCCAGAAATACTCTTCTCCAAGATATCCTTTTGGGGTCGACACGACGCGTCGACAGATGCCAGATCCCGAACAAACCAAAGGGGAGCTAGCTCATCGGTAATCTTCGTCGGGGGCAGATATTGAAAAGATAAAAATGCAAAAAAAAAAAAAAAAACACACTCCAAGCGAAATGGAACGAGCAAAGGAAAACAATAAAATCTAAATCAACTGAATGGGCAAAGAAAGTAAAAAGAAGCTCTGACAAAAAAAAAAATAAAAAAAATCAGAAAGCGGAAACGTTTTCCAATATCTCAGTACTCACAGTACTCATAGTCTCTCAAAGGACCATAAAAGTGGGCGTTGTATTAAAGTGGGTGGTTTTTCCTTTCATTTTGCTCTACACCAACACCATTACAATTGTTGCACTTGCCTGAATCTAAAGTTCTGAATCCTGACGCATGCTCCATACAGAAATCATCCTTATGAGAGAAAACTGGAGAATTCAATTTTACCATTGTGAATGAATCCGAAAATACAAAACTTAAAGTGGGTGGTGGCAAATGCCACCCCTTCACCATTGCTTAAAAGTCTATTTCACTGTTCCTAGAATTAGAGGTACCTAGGATGATTGGTATTTTTTGGAAAGGATAAAGGTACAAAGATATGTCTATGTATGTATATATAGATAACAATGCCAATATTTGATGGCGAGGAAATTCCAACTGTCAGAGAGAGAGATATGTTGCTATAGGAATACCGAACCAAGCAAACAGAGGAATGAATTCTGGAAAATTCTTTAGCACCCTGACAACGACATTCCTCGTTCACTTCCAACTTGTATGAAGTGGTTGAGGTACCTGTGGACCTGTTTAACGAAATATTTTCCAAAGATATGCAGCTGAATGCTTTTTTTTCCGTAGCTTTGAAGTGGCTATATCGAGGGAAATGTATTATACAAGTATGTTGTCTTTGATGATAACGTTGGGAATGGCACCCGATGTGTTACAATATAGAGTTCTAAGGGCTCTCCAAATGCGTTTATTTATGTGTTTTACTGCTCTTATTTATAATATCATATAAGAAATTGTGACCATTTACGATTTTTTTTTACAGAACGTGCCATCATTTAACGCTACTCTTAACGTAACGATAGTAAGTTTAGAAGGATAAAGTTTGATGAAGTTGGATCCCAAAATTGTGGGTTATCTATTGGGTCTATAACTCGTGCGGATTGCTAAGAGATGGCGTAACTTGTATAATTCCATTGGAAATGCATTGGGAAGCTACTGTCATTGTACGTCATTTGAAGCGTAAACAACAATAATTTTTTTTCACTCAAATATGTCGAACTTTGTGCCTGAAAAAGTGTTTTTGCGGGAGTTCTTCTTCATTACTTTAATATGAAGAAAACAGCTGTCGAAAGTCATCGTATTTTGGTAGAAGTTTATAATAAACATGCGCTAGCTGAGCGAACGTGCCAAAAGTGCGCTGCACGATTTAAAAGTGGTGATTTAGGCTTGGAAGACGATGAACGTTCTGGGCAGCCAAAAAAGTTTGAAGATGAAGAACTAGAAGCATTACTCTATGAAGATTGTTGCCAAACACAAGAAGAGCTCGCAGAATCTTTGGGTGTCACTCAAGCAGCCATTTAAAAACGTTTAAAAGCAGCTGGATATATTCAAAAGCAAGGAAATTGGGTTCCACATGAACTCAAGCCGAGAGACGTTTTGCATGTCCGAAATGCTGCTGAAACGCCACAAAAGGAATCAATTGCATCGGATTGTTACTGGTGATGAAAAATGGATCCATTACGACAACCCCAGCGCAAAAAATCATATGTGAAACCTGGCCAACCAACCAAATTAACGGCAAAGCCGAATATCCATGGCGCGAAGGTAATGCTCTGTATTTAGTGGGATCAGATGGGTGTGCTGTATTATGAGCTGCTAAAACCGGGTGAAACCATCAATGGACAACGCTACCGAACACAAATAATCCGTTTGAAGAGAGCAGTAGCCGAAAAATGCCCGGAATATGCGACCAGACACGAGGCAATAATTTCCCATCATGACAACGCTCGGCCCCACGTTGCTATTCCGGTTAAGAACTATTTGGAAAACAGTGGATGGGAAGTCTTACCCCACCCGCCTTATAGCCCGAACCTTGCCCCTTCTGACTACCATTTGTTTCGCACGAAAATAATTATATACCCAATTCATATGTACTAAAGACAGGTATACTTCAAGTGGTGCTTAAAAGAATACCATAATCGAAAAGAGAAGTATTTAAATATTGCTCTATGTATACAGAACAATACAGCAGTTAGAGGATAGAATTCACCGGCCTGCAAAGGAATATAATAAAATTTATAATTTTATACATAAAGGAGGATGCTAAGAACATTATTACCATGGTATATAAGAACTAAAACATTAATGTAAGAATAAATATAGTTGATATATGCAAGTTTCGTAGCTCGAAGTAGGCTACACTGACGAGGCATAACTTACGAGGTGCGAGATTTTATGGAAGTAACTCTAGTAATACTGGTCATAAGCAGAAGTCAGATAAACCACAAATGCCTGCAAATGTTAAGAACTGAGTGCTTAACCCTATTCAAATTCATTTTATTTTTGTTCAAAATTTTTGTGTTAAGGTGATAAGATTGATGCATGTGTATCGCTTTTTTGATTATGATTAACTCACCTTGGCAGATACTGATGATTTATTCTCAAAATGACAAATCCAATTCTCGTTCTATGAAGACCTACATTCTTCGCGGAATGAAAAACGTCATCACAAGACAATCCTAACAAATTGCAAAAACTAGAATAAACACCCTGACTGACTCGAACTGCAACTTTTTAAAAAGCTATAATATTTTTATTTTTTGATAAATTTTATTTATTTTATTATCAATTTTTAAATTGTATCAGTAGTTTTGACGGCCGAAGAAAGCATCGCACGCTGCAAGCAAGTGGCTCTGCGATATTTTGGCCCATTCCCGGCGAAGTGCTTGTTTGAGGTTGTCCAAACTTTGGTATTTTTTAGTGCCAACCTTCGCCTTCAAAATACCCCAGACAGAGAAATCGAACGGATTTGCATCCGGAGAATTTGCAATCCATTTTGTCGAAGAAATGAAGTGTGGAACATTGTTTTTTAACCAATATTGGTTGACGCGCGCTTTGTGAGACGGTGCCGAGTCTTGTTGAAAGGTTCACGGTCTTCGACCGAAATGAATGTTTGCCCAAGGCTTCAATACTACCTCTAAGACAGTTTCACGGTATACGATCGCGGTCCAAAAATACGAGCATAGAGCGACCATCGGCGGTTATGGCCTCCCAAACCATCACCATCGGTTCTGCCTGCTTTCAGGTGTAAGTTTTCGAAGGACCGCTCTGGCAAGTAAGCTCGGTCATTTTGTTTGTTGACATCGATAACAAAAGGCGACTCATCGGAAAAAACCATCGGCGACTCACCACTTTCGTGCATGAGTAGCAACTCCTTCGCTCTTTCAACTCTAACTTTTTTCTGTTGCGGTGTAAGATCGTGTGCTTTTTGGTACTTCAATGGCTTGAACCCAAACTCATTTTCCAGTCTGTGTTGCATCCGTTTCAACAATATGTTGAGCTCACGAGCCATTTTTCTTCCACTTCGACACGGATTTCGCTCAATTCGAGCCTTCACTTTCCGAACCATTTCTGCCGATGCTGCTGTTTTCTTATGAACACTTCCATCATGGTAACGAGCTATGGTTCGAGACACAAATGATTTATTCACGTTGAGGTGCTGGGGGGCGCAAACGATAGCCACCGCGGATAAAAAATTTTCAAAACAACTGAGACGCAAATCGCTTAAAAGGCTTGTAAATAATAAAATGTCATGTGTCAAAATTTGAGCTCACTGTCATGAACGGTTTGGAAATTATAGCAGTCTGAAATTGGTGGCAGTTCGAGTTAGTCAGCGTGTATTTTCACTATAGCCCTTACAGCTGTGCTAGATAACGTATTAAACATCCCTTCACGTGGTATATATAATATATGTATATAATTTACACACTACAAAAAATGAATAAAACGGAATACACTCAACTGAATTAATTTGCATAGCCATTTGCTTTGCCATGAGCGCAATTGTTTCTATGCGAGTTGGAAGCGTTACAAATTAGATATACACCTGCAACTATATCGTTCTATGCGCAATCAAGTTGTCGGTAAAATTGAAATTGCGAAAATCAGCAACAGGTCGCCAATTCTGGAAAAATATCAGGGAAATTAGAATACGTGAAAACATTAAACAAATTGATTCCGACTTGAGCCTAAATTTCCTTAATACAAGTTTTGTTTACCTCCCTTTCCCTGCCATAAAAGAATTTTCTGGAGAGTTCTTTTGAATTTTCCTGTATAGATGATGCTGAAATGGTTGCTTGTTTGTTGTCAATAAAATCAAATGCTGTATACTTTGATGAAATCCATCCCAAAATTGTTAAAATAATTCTCCCAATTATTTTTCCACCTCTGGTGCATGTCTTTAACCAAATAATAACAACAGGCATTTACCCTTCTCAGTGGAAATGTGCCAAAATAATTCCCATACAGAAGAGTTTTAACAATAAGGAATATCGGCCGAAATCCATACTGCCTTACATCTCTAAGATGTTTGAGAGGGTACTTCAAAGGCAAATAAACTAATAAACTCCTATATCAATTTCAACAACTTGCTCTCTCCAATGCAATCTGGATTTCGGAAAGGCCATTGCTGTACAACGGCCACAATTAAAGTCGTAAACGATATCAGAGAGGCGTTGGATGAAGGCAAAGTAACTTTTCTAGTTCTTTTGAATTTCTCGAAAGCATTCGACACAGCAGTTAACAACGCAAACATCTGTAACAAACTGCTGACACTGTATGGTTTTTCGAACTCAGCTACAAAAATCATATCATCTTACCTAAAATTAAGAAAGCAATCAAGTACAACACTAGAGGGGTTCCACAGGGTCCCATCCTAAGGCCTATTCTTTTCTCGCGTTACGTAAATAAAATCTATTGAAATGTATGCTGATGACGTTCAACTTTAATGACGCTGCCCTCTTGGTATAATAGACGACTGCGCAAATGCTTTTAACACTGACCTGGAGCTCATATCAAGCTGCTCAAAAAAAAAGAAGGACTTCTTCTAAGCCCACTCAAAACTAAATGTATCGTCATGTATAAAAAAAAACTGCTTGATCTCTCATATTTTCCAGATATTATGCTCAATTGGCTCCAAAATCGAGTACGTTGACACCGCAAAAAATCTAGGAGTTGTTTTTAACAGAAAACCTAAATGGAATAATCTTATCAACACTATATTTGGTAAGGTATATGGAAAGCTACGCCAGCTCTGAATGTCACACTACTTCACCCCTTTCAAAACTCGTTTCTTACTGGCTAAAACACTCCTTGTACCAGTCCTCTGTTATGGGTGCGAAATATTCTGTTACTGTGAAGCTAACTTAATGTTAATAATTAAGAAAACTTAATGTCGCTTTTAATAATATTGTGCGTTACGTTTTCAATCTTCGACGCTTCGACAGAATATCTCATTATAATGACTATTTGCCTGCTGAACTCCTTACCACGGTATGTTCGAAGATCTTGATATAGGGTCTTCTTCGGCTGTGGGATTTTCCTTTGATAATGGATTATTCGAAGACTTTCCGAGCTGGCGCTGCATTTGCCAGTTATCTAGGCCGACGGATTCAGACTCTTTTAACTAAACCCATGTCGCTTCACAACCCGTAGAGTTCTCGGTTAAATTTTCTCCTCCAGTCTCTGTCAATCGATCATTCGAAGTACCTACTTTTCTTTTGAAGTTTGGCCCCATCGTCCTTTATTTTCAAATTCCATGGGCCTTACTAACATCCAAATTAAATATACAGCTTAAGGATAATATCCTCGTTTCCCAAAATGTTTGTACCAATAAGAAATTAAATAATCGATTTAGCGAAAAAATTCAAGTGCGAATATTAAACGTCAAACCAATGTTATGTAGTAGATTTACTGAAAATGTAGTAGTTCCTTTGAAAAAGTGAAAGTTTAAGTAAAGTCTGACTATTAAATATTATTGGTACACTTCAGACCTAAGTGTGTATTAATATTTAAGTCGACACCTTTTTTAAGTCACGACTTCGTTGTTGGTATTGCCCTATGTGTCTGCATCTCAGAGAATGACTGAGATGATAAATTTTATAGCTATTTTGGTTGTGCGATAGAGGGTTCTGTATCACAATTGCCTTCTGAGCCCAAAAACACTTACAAATGTTGCTGTTGCAGTAAGCAATAGCAGCAAGTAAATTGCGGGGCATCGAAATGTCTGAGCACTGGGATTACCCAGCCGCGGAGCGTCAAAGGAAAATGTGTCTGATGAAAACGAAAATCTTAATCGAGGGAAGAAATAAAAATATTGATGCGCAAATCCATAGAAAAACACTTTAAGTTGCAGAAAAACATTTTACCTTGATCCCACAGGCAAGTTGACATGAAATGAAGAAGGAGGAGGTTTGAAGAAGGTGTGATATGTCAACATTAAGCGAAGGGCTCTGCAGTCTCTTCCAAACTGTTGAAACTGTCGTTCAGCAATCAATCATTAATTTCTGTAATCTTCCTTGCGATATTATTACATATAACATAGCAGGTCTTAGCAATAAATTGCCTTTTAATGAATTTTTTAAGTAGACCATATAAGCCAGTATGATATATTTTTTATGCTTGAAACCTATATACGAAGACTGTTTGATGAATACCCGGATTAGAACCGTACTACTATCCGGTAAACGATGCTTGGGAACAAAAAGAAATCGCAGGCAGCCAAATCCGGAGAATACAGAGGATGGAGGTGCAATTTGACCAACTTAGCTGTTGTGTGAGCCGGTATGTTATCGTGGTGAAAGAGCACTTTTTTCTTTGCTAAATGTGGTCATTTTTTCTTCAAATTGGCGTTGAATCGGTCCAATAAAACAACGTAGTATGCTCCTGTGATTGTTTTTCCCTTCTCTAAATAGTCAACGTGGCACGGTCTTTGCTTTCTTTAGAGCACAATCACCGGGTGAAACCTATTTTTTCGATTGTTCTTTAGTCTCTGAGTGCATGATTCATCGATAGTCACGAAATAATGCAGAAACTCCTCCGGATTTCGATTAAACAGGTTCCAAGCACGTTTTTGGAAGGTGTCTTACCATTGCGCTTGTTCTCCGGTGTGAGCAAATGCGCCACCTATCGCGCGGACAGCTTTCTCATGCCCAAAATCTCCTGCAGAATATGGCTGACGCATTCAGTTGAGATCGATGCTATCTCACTCAACTAGCGAATTTTCACTCTCGGGTCCGTCAAAATGAGTTCATGGATTTTGTCAACGGTTTCCTTTGGGGTAACCGCTTTTGGGCCATCTGGGCGCGGTTCATCAAAAACCGACGTGCGGCCACGGCGAAACTCTGCGAACTAATGGTAAGCACACCATCGAGAATGGGCTTGATTTCCTCGCAGGTTTTGCCACTCAAAAACAAGAATCAAATCACGGTGCGATACTGCTCTATTTCTATGGTGGCAAAAAACACTAACACGATGTTTTGAAATAGGTGTCAAAACAAAACTAAGCGTCGGATTGTTACCAAATTTTGACAAGCGGGCAAAAAGATTTATACTAAATGATGGTAAATCATTTTAGCTTAGTAGCGCTACCTATCTTCCAATCTGGGTATTCAATAAACAGCCCTCGTACGTCCAGGAAAAGTTAAGGAACGTTTAGAAACCTACTATACCCTTACCTGGATCCCGGTAACTCGTACGTTCTCTCTTGGTAGAACAAGTGACTCGACATCGTATGGCAAAAGAAAACTAAATAAACCCTTCATATGCCGGTTTACTGACAGAATCAACAGAAGCATAGTGGAAATAATCCCGAAAGACGTTAAGCTTTATATAATTCCAGTTTATATCAACTGCAGTAAATCGAAGGAGGCCTTTAACAGTTTCTACTAGTTTGCACGAATAGGAAACTCGCAGATATTACAGATGGAACCAGAGCTTTTAATGAGTTGCGTGCAGGCAGTTGTAAGTGTTGTAGATAATATATGATTTATAGCAACGGAAGAAAATTAATCGAAATGTGTGAAAAAATTGAACTCTCATTGCTAAACGGAAGAAATAACAGAAACGACCGTGGTCAATTAATGTTCTACAGGGCTGCTGCCTTACTCAACGATCGACTACTGCCTCGTACGTGGGAAGTAGCTGGAACCTACATGATGACGAACATATCTTTTAGGATCACGTGCGGCTAACAGTAACAGATAAGTTGTATCCAGCTTTAGAACACCCTGTAGTGGAAGCAGGGCAAAAACCCAAACTCCAATGGGAAAAAATATTCGTCACATGTTTACGGAAGAAATTTGAACATCATCCTCAGTTGTGTAAATGTGAGCGAAATCTAGTCTAAACGCTGTGTGGACAATTTTCTTGTCTGTATCTCTGATGCAACAAAACATTTTCATGCTCAGTGCAACAAGAAAAAAATCATTCGCATTCCTATATTTAATTAGGGAAACAGGCAATAGCTTTGCTAAAACTATGTATCAAGAGGCCAACAAGGCCACGCAAATAAAACTTTTATATCGGCTAATGAGGTTCCTAGGGGACATTAACGTTGAAACCTCGGTCCTCACCGATCATTTTGATCATTCATTGAAATCAAGTTGTAGGGCAATGCAGATGAGCTATGCAATGCCTTGCACACCCGTGGGTTAATTAGACCGCATGATCACGATTCAGTATGATGATAATGATACGGGGTATTACACAAGTGTGACCTGAACAGAGCTCCAGGCGGAGATCGTATCCCATACGAATTTTTCAAATGTGCTACTAGCGAATTTCTACAAAAGGTTACTCTATTATACAACCATATTTTCAACAAGGCGAAATATCTGGCAGCGTCAGAAGGAACATAATTTTCCCCAAATTTAAGGACGAAATTGTTCAGATTAATACAAAACCTTTTAAATTAATCTGAAAATTCATTGTAGGATGTTAACGATTATAGGAGTTAAACAAGGTTGCCTATTAAGTCCTCTTTTCTTTATACTTAGATGATCTCACAAAATCTCTCATCTTAGCGAAAAACTTAAGGAAGCTGAAAGGCAATGAATTGTAACTGGAGATATCTTCTAGGTAAAACGAACGTTAATCCGAGCGCTAAGTTTAAAATTTTTGAAACTTTAAAAGTTTAAAATGTTGTCCATTATGATATGGGGTGTCGCGGAGTATAAAGAGAAAACGTGAGGGTTACGTTCATTCGATTATCGATTTTTTTTTTTGCTGCATTAGTACACATGTTCCGAACATATGTTCACGGTTTCAAGTTGTATAGCATACTTAGTTTGTTTTTGACAGATAGAAAGGTAAGACGTATTTTTATTTACTCGGCGATTTTCAATTATTATAAAAACGGAGCAAAGAATTCGCATCAAATTTTGTGTAAAAAATGGAATTAAGTGCTCTAAAATACTTGAAATGTTGACAGTGGTATACGGCGATTTGCTCTAAGTAAAAAAAAAAAATGTTTACAAGTGCTACAAGCTCTTCCAAGATGGCCGAGAAGATGCCAATGATGAACCTCACTCTGAACGCCCCAGCACATCAACAAAGGATGATAACTTCGAAGCTGTGAAGAAAATTGTTTTGGAAAATCGTCGAATTACCATAAGAGAAATTACTGAGAATATTGACATATCTGTCGGCTCGTTTTATGCAATTTTTTACTATGTTTTGGGCATGAGACGTGTGTTAGCGAAGTTTGCTCCGAAACTTCTTAATTTTGATCAGAATACCCGTCGCATGAGCATTGCTCAGGAGCCCTTGAATGACGTCAATGATGATCATAACTTGCCACATGCGATTTTTTCTGTTTCCAAAATTGAAGAGATTTATTAAAGGTCGGAGACTTACAACAATTGAGGAAATAAAAACGGCATCGGTGGAAGAGCTTAAGGCTATATCGATCAAAATGTGATTATGAGAAGTGCTTCAACGTTTGGGAAAAGCGTTGGAACGTTGAAGGGGACGACATTAATGTAGTTGCAACTTAAAAGCACTTTCCATCAATTTTAAGAACGTTAAGATTCATTTATTCAACTCAAATTAAATAGTTGACAAGAAATATGTTTTTTTTTTGGTTAAGGGATTTAATATGTACATTATAGTATCATAGACCAAAAAAAAAAAAAAAGAAAGTAAAGAACGCGTAGGCAAATTTGCAAAAAGGTTAGCTTGACCGACTTGACTTCTGGACTTATCACACCATTCTGCCTCAGTAATAAACGAAGAAAAAAGTAAAATGTAGGCTAACGTTTTGATCTCGAAATGACCACTGGTGCGAGCTTCACTTCTCAATTGGACTTGTCGCTTACACTTAAATTAAATTTGATGAATAAATAAATAAATACTTTTTTTTATAAAAAATATAAAGTCACTTTACTTATACACCTCGTATTGTTGCAAAGCCCTTAACACACCCAAAGTCGCAATTTTTCAATTAATGGTCCAGATTAAGCAACCAGGTTAATATCTCTCTACCAGATGATAATGCAGAAGTTTGGAAACGTACACTGCAAAAGCTACTTATCGATAATGAGGCGTCTATGCGTGCTACTTTAAGAGCGAGGCACAGCACATGTCGAATACTAGACCATGACCTTAAGATGAAAAACTACTTTCAACTTGGACAAAATTTAAACGATTTTTAAGGCCAGAGGTGAACTACTGCATCTAATTTGTATGCCGCGTAGTGCTCTACACATTGATCTTAATTTAATTTAAGCCTGAAAGAAGTGTAATTCCCTTCATCGAAATCTGCGAAATTTTAAAGACCATAAGCCAGGCTCACCCGGGAAAATATATGCTCTCAGAAAATGAAGTTATTCTAAACCTGAACTTCTTAGGGTGGAATATCCTGTATTTTTAACTGAAAAGCGCCTGGAAATACCGAAAGTTAATAATTAATAAACCCTTTTAATGATACACTGTATCATTATTTTTTTAATTTTTTTTTTAATTCCTGTAAACTCTGCGGACATATCTATATGTAATATATGTATTGTAACTAAATATCTCTCCTTTTTGGCTGATGATAATCGCCAATGTCTCTTGTTGTCAATCATTTTGTACAGCAAAAACACATTGTATAGAAATAAAAACATAATTAGAAAAACAGCGATTGATCTTCGAATGATCTCGAAGGTGATTAAACAGTTACACATTAATTGCGGAGCATAGGCATACAAAATCCTTGACCAACTCAAAGTTACTCCTGTCTATTGTCACATTTTGTCCGTGTTGTCGATACTGCGCGTTGATGCATGCATTTCGTTCTTCCTTTGTTTAACGCTAGACCAATCTTTGCTGCTTCTGCTTCAATACCTGCAAATGCCTCACAAAGAGCTCACTTATTAGAATAGGCATGCACGAGTGTAGCTCTATAGACTTTTGTCTGATCATATCTTAAAGAAAAGAAGATAATACATGGTCTTCACAAAATCATCTTTAGCCGACTCAATGGGCTTTGGACATGGCTATCCTCATCGATTGGATGACACCGCTGTCAATCATTGTTCAGTTTGAATGGTTACTTCTGCCTGACAGCGAAATGTTGATCGTGATCGCTGATTAAGAATTTCCATAAATGGTTCTTCCATATCCTCAACAGGGACTACTTTGTTCATCCTTGTAGGTTTCCGTTTACACTTTGTCGAAAGCTTTTCTTGCTATAACATCTCTTACTTTTCTCGATCTCACGCTTCTTGTGCTCTTTTTTCCAGCTTTTCGAGGCTTGGTGACAGCTTTGCTTCTGGCTTTCTGGATCAGATAAAAGCGGCGTAAAACGTCAAGCGAGGATAAGGGACACATAACAACGAAAGGCCCTGGCTGTCAAACTTCCTTACAGGATTTCCTCTTTTTTGTAGCGTATAGTAGTGGCTCTTTGAAAAGTTTGCACATGTTTTTTTAAATCGATATAAGCTACTTCAACGCATTTGTAGCTGGGGTCAATTGGTATTTTTTTGAGCCAGTCAGGGCTCTCAAATAAAGGACAACGATAAATCTTATGTCCCTGAAGCTGATTAGTACCCCCGGAACAACCGTCCTAAGGCCTGGTCTTTAGTGACTTGGGTTATGACTGAGGTTATTTGCAATAATAGCGTCGGATAAGGAAGTTATAACTGATAACGGAGGATACAAAAATGTGACATACATACTTCATGGATTGCAACAGCGAACAAAAACGGTATAGATTTGGGTTAGAATTGTTTGTATTCAAATTGAGTAGCAACATCACATTCGATGCTAAAGATATGGAGAAACACTTCGCTAGACTTTTAACACAAACTCCGTTGTTAGGCAGAATAAACTATGCACTAAGGCGGTAAAAGCCTAGATTTTCGCACATCCGATCAAAATGAATTATAGAAATCAATATTTAAATTTCAACACATTAGGGCTGCCTGCCGAGGTATTTAACGCAGTAGAAGATCTCTTGGTAGAGGGCACACACCAATTTATTTTTAACCTCTGCTTTCCTAAAAAGGACATTCTCTAAACTGATTAAACAATAGAGTTACATATTAGTCTCCTTAACATTGCGTACAAGATCTTGCCTGACGTATTATATCAATCTATCAGCGGCGGCTTATGCCAGGTAAGTCAACATTTGGCCTCATATTCAGACTGCGGCAGATCCTAGAAATATATTAGATGCTCGACACCCATTTTCGATCCCAAGGGTGAATATGGCAGCCAAGTCTAGGTTTAGCATCACTATCAAGCAAACAGTTCTATAAAGCTTGAAAGCTCATTGAAACGTGATGTCAAAAAGAGTTTGGAAAAGGTGGTGCATTGTCATCTGGTTTCCTTAATACCCCTATTTTGGTTAACTAATCGAACGTTCAACTCAAGGCAAATTACTTCTGTCGTAGCATTGCTGTTAGCGAACTTTTTCTTTCGAGTAAACAATCAGCGCTGTCAGAGGGAAAAAATATTACACCCTGCCTGACTCGAACTGCAACCAACTTCAGACTGCTATATATTCCAAACCGTTCATTACTGTGAGCTCAAATTTTGACACATGACAGATAATTTTATTATTTACAAGCCTTTTAAACGATTCGCGTCTCAGTTGTGTTGAAAAATTTTTATCCGCGATGGGATTCAAACGTGATAGTGGGATTGCTTTATATTCGGCTGGAAAACCACTAGTAGCTATCGTTAGAGCCCTCCAGCACCTCGACGTGAATAAATCTCATTTGTGTCTCGAACCATAGCTTGTTACCGTGATAGCGGCAGCGTTGCAAAACGCCATGGAGGTGGTCATAAAAAAACAGCAACATCGGCAGAAATGGTTCGGAAAGTGAAGGCTCGAATTGAGCGAAATCCGCGTCGAAGTGGAAGAAAAATGGCTCATGAGCTCAACATGTCTTTGGAACCGATGCAACACGTACTGAAAAATGAGCTTGGGGTTGCTCTCCGCTCGTATTTTTGTACCGTGGCGTCAAAATTAATGCGATCGTATACCGTGAAACTGTCTTAGAGGCAGTACTGAAGCCTTGGGCAAACAATCATTTTTTTCGGAGACCGTGGACTTTTCAACAAGACTCGGCACCATCTCACAAAGCGCGCATCAACCAAGGTTGGTTAAAAAGCAATGTTCCACACTTCATTTCTTCGACATAATGGATTGCAAATTCTCCGGATGCAAATCCGTTGGATATCTCTGTCTGGGGTATTTTGAAGGCGAAGTTTGGCACTAAAAAATACCAAAGTTTGGACCACCTCAAACAAGCACTTCGCCGGGCCAAAATACCGCAGAGCCACTTGCTGCACGCGTGCGATGCTTTCGGTCGTCTCAAGAACATTATTCGTGCCAAAAGTGGACATCTTGAAAACTACTGATACAATTTGAAAATTGATGTATTTTCCAACATTTTTTGCTTTGGCACAATAAAGTTTATCAAAAAATTAAAAAATTATAGCATTTTAAAAAGTTGCAGTTCGAGTCAGGCAGGGTGTATTTGACATCTGTGAAGTGTCAAAAGTGATTTTCTTTGGATATATTGTGAGTTATTTAAAATTGTTTTCGCCTTCGATAAAAAAGGAAAAAGAAACATGATTAGTTCCACGGAGCTCTTCTTCACAGACCACTCCAAAAATGAGAGAATTGTAAAAATGATCAGATTGCGCAGAGGAATTCGCGACGGCTCAAATCCCTTAGAACTACCGGTGAGTGTGTATGTCCAGAATTATGACAGAAGATCCACTATATTTCTCTTTATAGGTTTATGACGTACTTTCAATTAAATTAAGCAGCGTTTGTCTTTCTTTTAAATGAAATAAAAGACACTTTTAGTTTCAAACGTTATTCGGGCATTTCAAGTTTGATTAAGTTAGCGTATGTACTATGATTTTCTGGTGGTGGTAGCTATCAGACTAGCGCTTGTAATGATTTTGAATTAGGAGTATCGCAGCACACGATTTCTGTTATTTTATCGGAAACAAAAATTTTCCCGGTTTGGATAAATATTAACATGTCAGAGAGGAAAAAACAAAATGCTCGACAATATTTTTACAACAAAACAAAAATACCAGGAGTTATCGGATGCGTTGAAGGGTTTCATTGGGAATTGTGGCTCCTGTACGTTTGCGACATCAATATTTAAACAGAAAAGGATTTTACAGTTTAAATGCAATGATTGTGAGTTTTCTTAAATTAAAATTTGTATTAAATCTCAATATTATAGGCTTGATGAAAGGTATCCGGGCTCAACACATGACTCTTTTTTCCGGAACTACAGTCAACTAAAAGTATTTCTGGTGATTCCGGTTATCCTTTTTCGCCGTATTTACTTAAGCCTTTAAGAAATGCGGACTCTAAACCCAGAGAAGCGGTCTTAAACAAACTTCAAAATGCAAAATGCAGAAATATTGTAGAGGTCTCTCTATTTTGGTGTATTGAAGAGTAGATTCAGATGCTATCTGAACGAACGGAAGTTACATTATTCCCCGGAAAAAACTACAAAAATATTAAATGTATGTTGAGCGTTACATAACATCTATCGTAGCTACAACGTTTTGGATCCCGAATAATTTTACGAAGAAGGTGTCTTGCCAACTGAACCTCTACAGTCTGATCTACCGATTAGCTGCTTGGAAGGTCAGCGTTGATGAAATTAAATCCTAGATTCTCTATAGGGTAACTTAAAATTTAGGAATAATTTAAAAACAAATAAACAAATGTATGTTTGTATTATATTTCATTTCATTCTAGTACGCCAAATTTGTTTTTGTTTAGCTAATTGAAAGGGGAAAATAGTTAAAAAAAAAAACTTAAAAACTTTAATTGCTCAACTTCAGTCGGAACTTTTGTGCATTAGGGATTTTACCTCCAATTTACGCAGTAGTCTCTTTATGTTTTCTTTGTTGTGGCGGTTTTTATCTACGTTTTGTTTGCCCTTCCTCTCCTCTTTGGGTTTCAAAGGCAAAAGTTTTTAATTTTCCACTTCATAAGATTTTCTTGTGTACCTTGCTGTGTCAAACAAAGCCGTTTTGATCGACTTGGCAGTAGTGAGGAAATGCGTTTGTGTTTAAGTCGGATTTTCGAAGATTTTTGGTTTTGCGACCACCCTTGCTTCTTTAACTTTTCTTACTCGACTAATACCATTAATAAGTCACATGAACGGCCGGATTCTGTTGCTCTTCATCAACTCTGCTGCCAGCGGCATCGATATACTTTCGATAACTAAGGAAGATCTGCAAGGTGGATCGATGGCGTGTTGAGGACTGAGTAGCCCGTGTACAACTTTTTCTAAAGGAGACAAAGTGATAAATTGAAGAAGGGCCACCTCCGGTAGCAATCACTTCTTTTTTGTTGGAAGCAATTTTTTTCTTTATTTTTATCTTGTAGTCCAACCAAACCTAAAGAATTTTCAAATTTTTAACAAACTTTTCAAAACGTGGACGAATGCGCTGCTACTGCAAAAAAGGTTATGGTACCTTGAAGTCCGTTTATATTTAGGCAGACATGACAAATTTCAGTGCGATACTGTCTTTAGTTTTGTTTTGACAGCTGATTGCTGTTGACGTGTTTGGCATCATGTTGAGTATGGACAAAAACGATTTTCGTTTTCTCATAAAACATTATTTTTTGAGAGGCAAAACGGCAAAGGAAACAAAAGAAAAGTTCGATAAATATTATAGGGCTAATGTTCCGTCAGATTACACCGTCAAATATTGGTTTCGAGAGTTTCGTGGTGGCCGCAGATCCACTGCCGATCAAGTCCGCAGCGGCAGGCCCTCCGATACGGTTAAAGAAGACAATGTCAAGAAAATACATGAAATGGTGTTGGATGACCGGAAAGTGAAGTTGCGCGAGCTAGCAGATACCACAAAGATTATTACTGCGCGCACACGCCATATTTTGGGCAATATTCTGCATATGAAAAAGTTATCCTGCCGCTGGGTGCGGCGCATATTCACTCCTGACCAAAAACACGAACACGAGAGCACTTCGAAAAAGTGTTTGGACTTGCTGATGCGAAATCGGGCGGACTTTTGTTCAACTGTTGAACACCAGAGAACAGAATGAGTGCCCGGCAATGGATTGAAGCCGGCACGAGTGCTCCGAAGCGGCCGAGGGAGGATCGATGGGTCGGAAAGGTTATGGTGTCGGTTTTCTGGGATTGTAATGTCATACTCTTCGTGGACTACCTCGAAAAAGGAAAAACCATCAACAGCGAGTATTACTGTGCATTATATTAGCGATTGAAGGCCGAAATAGTTGCAAAACGGCCTCATATGAAACAAAAAAAAATTTGTTTTTGCAAGACAATGCACCGGCGCACAAGAGCATCGCAACCATGTCTAAAATCAATGACTTACGGCTCCAATTGCTATCGCATTCACCGTATTCGTCCGATTTGGCTCCCTCGGACTATTAGCTCTTCCCAAACCTCAAAAGATGGCTCATCAATAAAAAAATCAGCTCACGCGAGGAAATCATAGACGCCACGGATTAGTATTTTGCAGACCTTCAGGAAAATTACTTTTCGGACGGGATCAAGAAGTTGGAAAATAAGTGTATCAAACTAAAAGGGCACTATATTGAATAAAATAATTGTTCTTTTTTTTTATTCTGGGTTCGCTTTCATCAACTCGGCCAGCTTTTCAAATTCGGAAATAATTACTGCTTTACATATATACAGGGTTTTCTAATAAAGACTTGACAACTTTTTTTTAATAAAGGGCAAACCATTTGAGATATTTCAAAAACTTTATTATTGGCTTGAAGTACAATCGAAACATTTATGAATGAAACTCGACTTCGTTCACATGGCCACCGCGGGCACGTTTGCAGCGGTCGATTCGTTAGACCCAATTTCCAACGACTCGGCCACACATTTCGGGCGAAACCGCCGCTATTTCGCGTTCAATGTTGGCTCTAATCTCTTCCAACGTCGTCGGCGTGTTGACATAAACCAATAACTTAATGTAGCCCCACAAAAAATAGTCAAGCGGCGTTAAATCGCACGAACGAGGCGGCCAATCGACTGGGCCATGTCTTGAGATAACACGCTCTCCATACTTACTCTTCAATAAATCAATTGTAGCGTGTGCTGTGTGGCTTGTGGCACCATCCTGTTGAAACCATATATCTTCCATATCTTCCGATTCGTGCCAAATATAATCGGTGATCATGGCGCGATAACGCTGACCATTCACAGTAACATGACGATCGTTATCGTCGACGAAAAAATATGGCCCAATAACGCCGCCGGCATGCAAACCGCACCAAACAGTTATTTTTTGTGGATGAAGTGGTGATTCATGAAGCACATGTGGGTTTTCACCCGACCATAAACGCATATTTTGCTTATTGACGAACACATTGAGCCAAAAATGAGCTTCGTCACTGAAGATGATTTTGCGATGAAATTCATCACCTTGGCGCATCGTCTTCAGAACCCAATCGGAGAACGTACGTCGCTTCAAATAGTCTATCGGCTTCAATTCTTGAGTCAGCTTAATCTTGTATGGGTGTTAACCAAGATCCTTACGCAAAATACGTCATAATGTGGTCTGAGCGATGCCCAATTCTTGAGAACGCCGTGGAATTGACTGATTTGGATCGTTTGCTACGGACGTCTGAACTTTTTGACACTTCGACCAACCCGTTGTCTCACTGACACGGCAACACTACACAACGAATATGTAGACTCAAATTTTTGCACTAAACTTGTTATTGCCTATCTACTAGGGCGAGAATTACGACCGAAAATTGGAGTTAACGCTCTTAAAGTTGCAGTCACCGACTCCGAATATATGAAGAAATTTTTTATAATTTGCAGACGTTGCTTGTTAGTGTACTTTACCACGATGAAAATGTTGAGTTTACTGAATAAATTGACAGTGACAGTTTGATGATTAGTGAAAGAGTGCGTTCATACAATATTTTGTATATTTATAAATTTTGTATTATTTTTGCCTTTTCTGGTGTTCTGATCGAACGTACGCTAACCGTAATAGAGTGAAGTCGTAATAAGTTCATATTGACGTTTGAGGCCTCATGCAAGGAAAGAGATTACTACAGATGTGTTCCATTCTATGGGTCAAAATTGTGGAAGTTAATGAAACTGTATGAAGACATACTTGGTCGTTTTAAACGCAAGATTCATCGAGTGATTTTTGATCTGGTTCAAGCTGATAGGCTTTGGAGAAGGAGATATAAAAGCAAACTCAGAAAAGTGAGCATCAGTCACTTTAGATGGCTGGGAATAAAGAGCGAATGGATACGAGAATGAACACTTTTAATGGAAAAGTCTTCGATTCGCAATCAGTGGGAAGTGGACGCGAGCTTTGAAAATGTTAAAGTGTCATTTGTGTGTACGAGTGCGATCCCAGAAGTACCCGGTCTGACTAAGACATGGCGGTAGTGTTTCTTGTATTGGAAAGTACGCAGTCTATAAAGCATATGTTACATGTTATGTTTGAAAGCGCCACGTTGTTTAGTATTTGTTTGGCAGCCATCAATAATGAACATTGTCAGTGAATCTGTGAAAATGGAGAAAATTTATCATCTTTATGTGATACAATACTTTTATTTGAAAGGCCTCAGCCAAACCAATATAAAAGTCGAACTGGATTCTACTCTGGGTGAGTCTGCTCCTTCGTTTACAACAGTAAAACTTTGGCTTGCTGAGTTTAAACGAGGCCGCATGAGCTGCCAAAACGAGCATCGCAGTGGTCGACCAAATGAGGTGACGACTCCAGAAATGGTGAAGAAAATCCACAAAGTGGTACTGGATGATCGTCGACTGAAAGTGCGAGAGCTAGCAGACATTGTGGGCATTTAAAAAAGTGCGGTACATCGCATATTATTTGAAAAATTTGACATGAGAAAGCTGTGTGCAAAATGGGTGCCGCGTTTGCTCACACTCGAGCAAAAACAGTGACGTGAATGCAATGGCCAAAATTAATGAATTAAAGTTTGAATTGCTACCCCATTCACCCTTTTTGCCAGATTAAGCCCCCTCGGATTATTTTCTGTTCCCAAACTTGAAGAAATTGCTCAGTGGTCAAAGATTTTCCAATGATGTAGAAGGGATGTCGGCAGTTAATGGCTTAGTTAAGACAGTTCTCATTATAAAAAAGGTATCGAACTTTTTGAACATCGCTGGGAGAAGTGTATAGAACTGAAGGGCGATTATGTTGAAAAAAAAAAATAAATTGTTTTCCAAAATTTTTCTGTTTTATTTGTTGGGTCGGTCATTTCTGGGACCGCCATCGTATGTTGTAGTCAATGTTAGATATGTAACTTCTTCGTTTAATGACTGGTTTATCTTTGGTTTAACAAACGCCTTCTAGTTTAAAAAAAAAAAACCGCATTTTATATTGCCGCCAATGTCTTACAGGTATCTACGTGGCGGATTATATTGGTTTGGACTTTGACTCAGATTTCTTGTTAGATCATAGGTTTGACTACCCAAATCCCGGAGCGCCGGAGCTTCAAACTATAACATATATACTGGCCAAATTTAGTATATTTCTATGGTTCATTCTATGATGCTTGAACTCTCTAAAAATTCTTTCATTTTCAGATAGTTACAGTAGTTGGATGAGATAGACTTGTGGACGTAGAAAGCATCTAATTTAAAACAGACGTTATCGCACCAAACCTCTAATATATTCACTATTTTTTGATTCTATCATATTCATTTATGTTTTCTTCTTTTACACAGTTTCCCTTTTCGTGTGTTGATGATCATTCATTTGCAATTCTGATGAGCTGTCTACAGTACCGCTGTAGACGTCCGCTCTGTCCGTTCGAAAAATGATATTACGAAAGTTATCGAAAATTATTTGAGTATGGGGAAGATAAAAGAATGGTATATTGGTTTTAACTTGCTTGTTCTTGCATTCAATTCGCATAAATATATGGTATACTTTTATGTATCTTTAGGTATGCGTCTGAATATATGCGAAATTCTTTTTTTTTTTTTTTTTTAATTAAAAATGTATTCTCCATCTTCAATTATTTTCAGTATTTTATTTTTTCTCAAAGCATTCTTCGTTATTCCACTTTTGATTGTTTGTATTTTAACAGAAAGAAAAAGATTCTTTTCATTTTCAATATCAGACCACAAAAAAAGGAAAAAGAAATACCTAAAATTAAATAAAAAATAAAATCTTGCCTTTCAATAGGCAAAAAAGATACAGACAGAACTGAAATAAACTTTGGGCCAGAGGCAAAGAAAGTACTAACCGTGAGTTGCCATAGAGCTTATGGCATTACTTGTGTCTTTTACGTTCCATTTTGTGGCATTTCATTTAAAATTAAATTAAAATACGACCTCTGTACTGTACTGTATAGATGGATGGATATTACTTTCGCTTTGAGCTGTGCATACCAACACCCTCCACAGCAGGAGTATATTTCCTCCACTGTATGGCAGAGTAATGGGTTGCTGCTATTTCCATTGTTGTTGTTGTTGCTGATAGGAGCATCCTTAAGAAACGTTTGATATCTTTCATCTATGACTCAATGTGGGCAAAAAATGAAACAAATCACGAGAAAAAAAAGGACGCTAGCTGAAGTTTTTTATTAAACTTTATGCAGCAAAAGAAAAATTCATTTTAGCATCTTAACATAAAAAGTCATTTCAAAGGCAAGCACATGTATTTATAGTCTGTTCATACACATGAATGTCTCTATGTATATTCAAAATATGAATGTTTAAATGATAAGAGTTTCCACTTAGAAAGAATTTAATACTCTTAAATATGTGCAAAATAGCGGCGCCGAAAAAATACATATGAGAGTTCATTAATTTGCAGATAAAAAAAAAGTCCGATTGTTCATCTTGATAGTTTCCACGACTTACACTTCCAGAATAGAAATTTCCATCTTCAGAAGCTATTACAGATATTTATTTATAAATTAAATTCAATTACTTTTGGCCGAAGAAGATTAAATCCTCTTCAAGGCATGCATGCCTTATATATTGTTATATAGTGAACCTCATGATATTCTGTGAAATTTAGCAATCATCAGTTCTCGATTCAATAGCCTAATTAGTTGCTTTCGAAAACGCAACTTTTGACCGTGTATATAACTCGGCCAGACTACACGGCGTAGACGAATCACTAGTTCTATGAATAGGACATTGATTATGGATGATGGCCGCAGCCAATATGGTATGCAGAGCCAGGTGTAAACAGAGGTTGGCCGGAAGACGGCGTTCTGTCTTCACCGCTATGGTGCATGTTGGTTAATTCGCAGCTCAACGCGCTCAATAGTTCTTAAGTCTCTGCATAGGCTTACGCTGATGATGTAGCTGTACTGTCAGCGCAGCTAACCCTAGACGTGGTCGGCTAGTAGTGGACTTTCAGTCAATCCTCTCAAAACTGAAGTTGTTCTCTTTACTAAAAGGCGCAAGCTACCTGGTCTGACTCATCTAGTGCTTAAAGGCATCACCCTCGAATGCTCCAAAGAAACTAGGTATATTGGTGTTATTCTGGATAGCAAACTTCTTTGGAATAAACATGTTACGTCTAAAGCATCTAAGGTACTGTCCAATGTAGTGATACCGGAACTTCTCTTGCGGAAAGAAATACGAAATTGACTTTCCTTGTCTGTCAGGACTGGCTTCGGTCAGAATCTGAGCCAGGAAAGGAATGTAGTAGCGTCTTCACGAACGGCTCCAAAACCAATATGGGAAGTTTTGCTGGTGTTTTCACTTCATGTTAGGAAAGCTGGCGTCTGTCTTCCAAGCGGAAATTTACGTAATTCTCATGGCAGCGAACTATTGGGTCTATAACTTGTATTATTCCATTGGAACATGCGTTGGAAAGCTACTGTCATTGTTCGTCATTTCAGTCATTTCATTCATTTGAAGCGTAAACAGCAATAATTTTTTTTTCACTCAAATATGTCGAACTTTGTGCCTGAAAAAGCGTTTTTGCGGGGAGTTCTTCTTCATTACTTTAATATGAAGAAAACTGCTGCCGAAAGTCATCGTATTTTGGTGGAAGTTTATGGTGAACATGCGCTAGCTGAGCGAACGTGCCAAAAGTGGTTTGCATGATTCAAAAGTGGTGATTTTGGCTTGGAAGCCGATTAACGTCCTGTTCAGCCAAAAAAGTTTGAAGATGAAGAACTGGAAGCATTACTCTATAAAGATTGTTGCCAAACAGAAGAAGAGCTCGCAGAATCTTTAGGTGTCACTCAAGGAGCCATTTCAAAATGTTTAAAAGCAGCTGGATATATTCAAAAGCAAGGAAATTGCGTTCCACATGAACTCAAGCCGAGAGACGTCGAAAGGCTGTTTTGCATGTCCGAAATGCGGCTGGAACGCCACAAAAGGAAGTCATTTTTGCATCGGATTGTTACTGGTGATGAAAAATGGATCCATTACTACAACCCCAAGTGCATAAAATCATATGTGAAACCCGACCAACCAGCCAAATCAACGGCAAAGACGAACATCCATGGCGCGAAGGTAATGCTCTGTATTTGGTGGGTTCAGATGGGTGTGCTGTATCATGAGCTGCTCAAACTGGGTGAAACTATCAATGAACAACACTACCGAACACAATTAATCAATTTGAAGAGAGCAGTAGCCGAAAAACGCCTGGAATATGCGACCAGACACGAGGCAATAATTTTCCATCATAAAAACGCTCGGCCCCACGTTGCTATTGAGGTTAAAAACTATTTGGAAAACAGTGGATTTGAAGTCTTAACCTACCCGCCTTATAGCCGAGACCTTGCCCCTTCTGACTACTATTTGTTCCGGTCGATGCAGAACGCCCTCACTGAAATACTGTTCACATCAGAGCAGAATATCAAAAATTGGCTTGATTCATTCTTGGCTGCCAAACCGGCGCAGTTCTTTTGGGATGGGATCCACAAATTGTCAGAAAGATGGGAAAAAGTCATAGCTTCAGATGGGCAATACTTTGAATAATACTATTGTACATGTTTTTCTTAAATAAACGTTCAAATTTTGAAAAAAAAAAACCGCACCAATTAAAATATATACCCAACACAATCTTCGTTTTACAGAGATTTGGTTTGTATTACCTTACATCTAGAATGTTTTTATAATTTCTAAATATAATATATCACAGAAATACTACCATTTTGAAAGAGGGCCAGATCACCTTCACTCTAAATTGCACAGATTATACACATATTGTCAGTTATCGAGCAGTTACTGTTGACAAATTCTTTAAGATAAATGACAAACTTACTATTGGAGGAACATAACTATGGTAGAAATCAAGAATAATTAGCTTTATTTACATAGTTATGGAGAAGTATATTTGTTCGGCATCCACGATTGGAAGGTATATTCATCGATAGAGTTTAACGCATGCCAAGAATAATTCCATCACCCCGTTCATCCGATATCTTACAACAATCAGAGCGATAGACATTGTACAGATTGTCGTCAAATAATTTAAGAAGAAGCTATATCGCAATATAGCCAGGATTCAACTAAGACAATGACGTCATAGAATAAATGGCTCGAATTAATAAAAAGTTTATCTTTTTTGGTATGCAGGCCGCTGGCATTATGAAAGACAATGAACATTGCAATTAGAATGACGATTCTACATGGATGTAATGTTGACTACGAGTATTTTGCTCAATTGAATTCTTTTGACTTGAAAAGGAATGGACGAATATTAACTCCATTGGAACAGAAAAGGAGCAGTACAAATAGTTTTAGCAAATTCAACTCGAATTCCAATTTTAATGTTGACAAAGTGGGACTTCTTATCAACATCTTGGAGTTAAAGTAGTTTGTAGTACAATATTATCCATAAATTAATTCCCAGATTCAAAGATATGACAGATATAATATCAACATGCGTATTTTAAGAACGAAAACTGGCAATGTGGAACTATTTGATTTTCTTTTGTTTGCAACAAGAATGTGGCAGCTTTGTGGATTATTTCCGATTGTGATATTTAGAGTTTTAATTAACTGATGCCTGGGTCTAGCATTCTCATGAGTAATAACCGAAAGATCACTTGTAGAATTCACCGCATTCAGATATCATCGAGAATCTTTGATTTCTTGTCATTCTTCTAGCAAATATCAAAAGCAAAATCATAATTACAGACAACAAAATTAATTGAAGAATTGTAATCAGTATAAGTAGCACTATTTTAAGTTCTAAGTGCTATCAACTGTTAAGTTAGTGTTAAACTAGGGTTGGTTAATGAATAGAAATGACAACGCAACTTTTTTAGGTTTTGACAATTTATCTTTCAATATAACCACCTTTCAACTCGAAAGACATTTGCCAGAGGTGCTGCAACTTTTTTAACACCTCCGTACAGTACGACATTTGTTGGCCTGCAAAATACTCCTCCGCTGCGGAGATGACTTCCTCGTTCGACCCGTAATTCTTTCTGACGAGCAATTTTTTAAGGTTTGGAAATAGTTAAAATTGCAGTGAGCCAAATCCAGAGAATACGGAGGATAGAGGAGCAATTGCATTATTGAGCCGGTGAATTATCGTAATGGAAGAACACTTTTTTCTTCGCCAAATATGGTCGTTTTTTCTTCAAATCGGCGTTGAATCGGCCCAATAAATCGACGTAGTATGCTCCTGTGATCGTTTTCTCCGTCCAAAAAAACGGTGGCCATCACCTTTCCGGACGAAAGCACGATCTTCGGCTTCTTTAAAGCATGTTCACCGGGTAAAACTCATTTTTTCGATTGTTCTTTGGTCTCGGGTATGTGCCAATGAATTCACATCTCATCGATGGTCACAAAATGAAGGAGAAACTCCTCCGGATTTCGATTCAACAGGGCCAAGCACGTTTTTGAAGGTGTCTCACCATTGCGCTTGTTCTCCGGTGTGAGCAAATGCGGCACCTATAGCGCGGACAGCTTTTTCATGCCCAACTCGCGAATTTTTACTCGGGGGTCCGCCAAAATGATATCATGGATTTTGTCCACGGTTTCCTCTGGGGTTACCGTTTTTGGGTCACCTGGGCGCTGTTCATCAAAAATCACTAACACGATGTTTTGAAATGGGTGTCAAAACAAAACTAGACATCGTAACATATTATCACCAAATTTGGACAGGCGCTCTAAAAGAGGTTAAACTAAATGATGGTGCTCTCATTTTGGCTCAGTAGCGCTATGTATCTTCCAATCTGGGAACTCATCAAACAGCCCTCGTATTTGGCACACATTTAAGTTAACTATCATCAGCAGAAAATAATCCTCACGCATATATCAATTACAAATCCTACATTACATCACTCATTTCATTACAGAATAGCTTATTTTGGAATTTTTCAATTAATCCCAAGAAGAGATTAAATACGCAAAAGTTTGACCAACTTTGTACCTTTTGCCGTTCGTCTGACCCAAAAATCATTCACTGTGGAGACAATACCTTATCCTATGATTAAAACTTCAGATCATCACGACTCATATCGACCACGCAACCCCCATTATGTCAATGGATTTTGCTCTATTCCCTTGATGAATAGTTTTGCTACTAATGCCCTATTAATCCCCAAAATATATTCATTGAAAAGATTTATAGTCTATAGGCTTCTCCACCACTCATTCCCAACCCAGCAAAACAATCCCAATAAACATAGAAAGCAGAAGGGAGAAAGCTCAACATCATTCGAAAGCAATGCCATACCTAGTTCATATTGAGCTTCAACTCCACTTTTGATAATACAGGAATAAGCAACGAACAGTCTGCTTTTGGATTCCAGTGTCCCTTTATCGGATTAACACTACAGACCCGGTCACCACCAAATCAACCCAATCTTCTTCCCAAAGGAAATCTTAATGTGTTAACTGTAATTTGTTTTGTTTTTGGCACGTTTTGTTGTCGCCGTAGGCTTGCAGCAGCGCCAATTTGCCGCTGGTACATGGTACTTGGTAAATTTATTCGGTGATTCGACATCCGATCGAAATTTGATTAATTTGTATCTGTGTATCTGATATATCTGTTAAACGAAAACTGGTTGAAATTCGTTTCACAGATGGGCGGTGATTTAAATTGAAATTCGTCTCTTCGTTGCACGAATGAAATGCATAGTGAGAGGCGCAAAATAGGAGTTTTTCAAAGCGATGACCCCGTCAGAAGTTTTTACGTTTTATCCTGGGTAAACTCCAGCTGAGCGAATAAAATGGATTTTCAAATACGGACGTGTGCAACTGTCAAGGCGAAGTGCAAATATATATATTTATTTTGTTTTCCCCTTTCAATGATATGGTATGGTATGGGGTAAGATTGTCAAATACGGTGGTTTGCAGTATAAAATATAAAAAAATCTCCCAGAACAGAAAAAAAAAAAAAAAAAAAAAATTGAAAGATGTTGAAGACGACATGACGATAAAATGGGAGACCATTTAAAGTCAAAATTTCGAAACAATAAGTTTGCTCGGTCAGCCACATATTCGGCAAATGCGGCTGCAAACAATGCATTCTTTTGCTGCTTATTATATTCGGCCACCGACTAGCAGCAGAAAGTTGATGGACTTTTACTAAATAATACTAAGCAATATATCTTTTTATTTTTTTTTACTAAATTACGGTCGTTTTTGTGGATCATGAAGATTCATGCCATATCGGATAATATTTAAAGGAAACAAAGGCCGTAACTGAGGACCTGATAAAATGCAGGTCCTGTAAGGCTTTGTTTTAAGTTTTGCCTGCTTTTGATTGAAAAGCCTAATTCGAGAGTAGAAGTGAATCTCGATGTTGATGAATTCCACGGCCAAAATTTTACTAAAGGAGAAATCATCTAAAAAAGTTGAATTCCGTTTTTCAACATGGTATATCCGTTTATCTGTGGTCTAAGCATATTCACAAAGCGAATTGGGGCAAGATTATTCTGTTGATTTGCGACCAAATTGAAGTCAGACAGCAATATTGAACCGGAGAGCCTAATTGGTGTGCTGTTCAAAGTAAATATAAGCAAATGACGTGGTTTTAGAGCATGCACTTAGTTAATTGCAAAATTTCGTCAGAGGATAGTATGTCTGATGAATGAAACCGTAGCATTGTTTGGCTGATCCACTAACTATAGAAATATCAGTTTTCTCATTATTGAGTATAAGATCATTTTTGCCATTTTATTTTGAGGTCTGAAATCATTTACCAACATGAAGAGAATATTGCAATCACCCGCTTCAGCTTTGAGGTTGTATAAGCGGACTTACTCATAAAAACAATACCTCGTCACAAATCAAATGACGAGTTACACTTGTCAAACCCTGTTTCTTCGGTCTAAGAAGGAATTTGAGTAATAAGGCTTTGTCATATGAAACATTTAGTAGATTCTATATAAGACCCCAATCATCGCAGTTATGCTCCATGACACGCAAATATGGTCACTAGCTAAGGCGGACAAAAATATCTTGAACAAGTTTATTCATCTAAATCTATATTATCCCCTTCAAAGTAATCCCCATTGACTGCAACACACTTATGCCAGCGCTTGATCCAATCCTCGAAACATTTTTTATATTCGGTTTTCGGTATGTCCATCAGTGCTTCCTGCGATTTTTTCATTACTTCCTCTGGGCTGCTGAAACGCGTACCCCTTAGTGGTTTTTTACCTCGATTGAACAGAAAGAAGTCACAGGGAGCCAAATCAGGTGAATTCGGTGGCTGTTGGATGGTATTTGTTGCATTTTTCGTCAAAAAATTACGAATAATGATAGCACTGTGCGACGGTGCGTTATCATGGTTCAAAGTCCACGAGTTTTCTGCCCACAATTCTGGTCTCTTTCAACGAATTGCTTCAAGCAAACGTCTCATAGCTCTTTGTTTACTGTTTGGCCTTCTGGCAAAAAATCATGATGCACTACGCCGTTGTAATCCATGAAAACCGTGATCATTGCCTTCTTTTTTGACTGAAAACGACGTGGTTTTTTTGGTCTCGGCTAATTTGGTGAACGCCATTCACTTGCCTGATGTCTGGATTGGAAGACCCACGTTTCTCGTCTCCAGTAATGATCCTTTTGATGAATGTGGGATCGGATACAGCCTCGCAAATCATCTCTTTTGCGACGTCAACACTGTTTTTTTTTGGATGAAATTGAGGTCTTTTGGTACCAACTTTGCTGATACACAATGGAAATCCAAATCATTAACCAAAATGTCTTAGACGGATCCATAGGCAATGTTCAAGTCCTCAGCTATCTCTCTGATGGTTATTAAAAAACATTTCTTTTACTTCATCAATGTTTTCGTCAATTTTCGATGTCGATGATCTGCAACTGCGTTCATAACCTTCGATTGACTCACGACCACTTTTAAACCGCTCGTGCCACTGGTAAACGACCGTTTTCTTTGGAGAATCGTTGCCGAAACACTTTTCCAACGTTCGCGCACCATTAAATTGCTTTTTACGCAAAACTTGATACACGTTCGTTGTTGCAAATTTAAGTCCATTTCTAAAATTGTAAAAAATCGCCAACACACACAGAGATAGATGTAGTCTTGGCTTCTGCATATGTCAAACTATGATGCTAAAATTTAAAGGGAATGTCAACAACACAAGTACCAACTTCACACAGTGACGCCACCGGGAACTTTTTGATCAAGGTGGTATGTAGCGTTATCAACTTGGTCAGAGATGTGCTAGTTAGTCGCCTGATGAGATACCTCTTATACGAGCTGTGTTCAAAAAGAGAGGTGATTTTTGAAATTTGGCGGTCAACGTATATTCGATTACAGATAGAAAGGTTAGACGTGTTTTGGTGTGCTTCAATTATTATAAAAATATAAGCAAAGAATTTGCATCAAATTTCGTGTAGAAATGAAATCGTGTGCTCTAAAATATTTGAAATGTGGACAGTGGCATACAGTGAGTCTGCTCTAAGTAAAAAAAAAAAAATGTTTACAATTGTAAACAAGCTCTTCCAAGATGGCCGAGAAGATATTAATTACGAACCTTCCTCCGGACTCCCCAGCATATCAACAAAAAATGGTAGCGTCGATGCTGTGAAGAAAATTGTTTTGGAAAATCACCGAATTACCATAAATGAAGTTGCTGAGGATGCTGGCATATCGGTCAGCCCGTGTCATGCAATTTTTTCGCTTGTTTTGGACATGAGAATTGTGTTCCGAAACTTCTTAATTTTAATCAGAGAATGGTCGCATGAGCATCGTCAGGAGCTCTTGACGTCAATGATGCTTCCGACTTGCTAAAAAGAGTCATACCTGGTGACGAATCATAAGTAAATGGTTATGACGTCGAAACCAAAGTCCAATCTTCCCAATGGAAGCACCCAAGAGATCAAAGACCGAAAAAAGCACGCCAAATTCGACCAAATGTCAAAGTTTTGATCACTGTTGTTTTCGATTATCGTATCGTAGAGCATCAGGAGTTTTTACCTCAAGGTCGTGAGGTCAATAAGGAGTATTGCCTTAAATTTATGCGCCATTTACGAGAATCAATACGAAAAAAACGTCCGGAATTGTGGAGAAAAAAAAAACAATTCATGGCTTTTGCATGACACGTCCCATGCGACGTGTTCCTGTTCCTGTTCCTGAAACTGAAGATACTTATAAAAGGCATCGCTTAAAGAGCTGAAGTGCTTATGAGAAGTGATTCGAGGATTGGAAAAAACGTCGGGACAAGTGCATTTTTTTTATCTAAGGAGGATTACTTTGTAAATCTAGCAAAAGTAAATTTAACAAAATGATTTTCATTACAAATTTTGGCTCTAGCTGTGTGTATAAGTGATTCGAAATCGGCCGTATTTCAGATAGAAAATCCGATCAGTTAAATAACTTTAACCACAGCAAAACCAACATAATTTTTTCGTCACAAGTTACTGCTTGTCAACTTCTATATTCACCTTCACAGCGTAAATCTCAGGTGACTATAATCTAGTGAGGACTTTGAGCATAAATAAGTGTAAGTTTCTCATGAAAATTGGGTAATGTAATGGATTTCTATCAGATTTGTTATCATTTAATTGTGATCCACACCACAACCTTCGTAATACAACAGTGCAAAACGGCTCCCAACTTATCGACTTTCAGCAGAACAAAGTTTTCACAAAAAATCAATAAAGCGATCTAATCTACCGCAGTCGATCATAGTCCTAAGTAAATCGACAATATGCTGTTTAAATTCATTTCAGGCAGAAGGCAGAAATTAGGACAAGGAATTCATTGTGTCTATTTGGGACGATCTCGGAATGTACGGCAATCAACTGAATCGCTTGATAATTCGGAAGCAGTGCGATAATTGCATGCGAAAAAAATCGGGACTACTTTCAATCGCAAGTCGATCTAGATGTGGATAAGTATTTGGGTGATATGTCTGAAAAGAATTTAAAGTTGAACTGCAAACAGTTGCTTTTATTCATATCTATGGGCGTAATATATTTGTTTTAGAGCCGTAGGCGCTGTGGAATATACTCTAGCTACCGAGAACATAGGAGAGGCATTTTGATTCAATATTTACCAGTGATTTCATAAAAATTTATTATGAGGGACGTGACGTTCGATGGTGAATAGTTGCTGCATTCCGGTTTGCCAGAAATAATATCATATATCACCGAATGTAACGAATATGGATATTGTATTCGGACTTATATTGATGATGTACGCGTGTTTGAGCTTGCTTTGTTAAAAAACACATTTTGCACCTTAGAAAATTATCACTTTCATAATTCGGATTTTCCAAAATAGTCCGAAGACTTGCAACGTGACTTGAAGAATATTAAACTCAAAGACACCGAACACAAGTTTCTTTGTTTGACAGTGGACTCAGTTTTACCAGATAAATATATTTTATACGTTCGCCAAATATTTTTGGAAGGAATAACCCCATTTGCATACAAATTAGCCAAAAGCTGCTAATCCACATATTTATGTAATACATGCCGTTTCTAAGAGAGGGCACCACTTGAATAAAATCCATACCATTTTCAGTTAGTACCAACCTTCAAAAGATACGTGTATAAATTTGACAGCTGTCGGACGATTAGTTCTCGAGATATAGCGTTGTGAGTGAAGCAACTTTTGTTATTGTGAAACAAAATGGATTCAAAGCAATTTCGTGTGTTGATTTGTCATTGCTTTTTGATGGGAAAAAATGTAGCCGATGCAAAGAAATGGCTTGATAAGTGTTACCCGGACTCTGCACCAGCCGAACGAACCATTCGCAAGTGGATTGAAAAATTTTAAAGTGGTCATACAAGCACCGAAGATGATGCACGTAGTGGACGTCCAAAAGAGGCTGTTTTAGATAAAAACATCAAAAAAGTCCACAAAATGATTACGAATGACCGTAAAGTGAAGTTGATCGAGATAGCTGAGGCTCTGAAGATATCAAAAGAGCGTGTTGGATATATCTTACACGAATATTTGGATATGCGAAAGCTCTGTTCCAAGTGGGTGCCGCGTTTGCTCACAGTCGACTAAGAACAACAACGTGTTAATGATTCAGAGGAGTGTTTAAAGCTGTTCAACCGCAATAAAGCCGAATTTTCGCGTCGGTATGTGACAATGAACGAAACTTGGCTCCATCACTTCACACAAGAGTCAAGTCGGCAGGCGAGTGAGTGGCGAGCAGGCGACGAACCTCGTCCAAAACGATCAAAAACTCAACAGTCGGCTGGCAAGGTTATGGCATCCGTATTTTAGAATACACATGGAATAATTTTCATCGACTATCTCCAAAAGGGGCAGACTATCAACAGCGACTATTACGTTGCGTTATTAAAGCGTTTGAAGGACGAAATCGCAGAAAAACGGCCGTATTTGAAGAAAAAGAAAGTGCTGTTTCATCAAGACAATGCACCGTGTCGCAAGTCGATAAAAATGATGGCAAAATTGAATGAATTCGGGTACGAATTGCTTCCCCCTAAGACTGATGGAGAGGTAATCGCCGAAACAGAGGCCTATTTTGAGACTAAACCGAAATCGTACTACAAAACTGGTATCGAAAAATTGAAAAATCGTTTCAATCAGTGTATCGCCCTCGAAGGCAACTGTATTGATAAATAAAGTTAAATTATGCAAAAAATTTGTGTTTTACTATAAAACGGACTTTTCAGCCCATGTGTTTTGAACATCGAATTCAATCCATTTAATAATGAGTGTAAAGAATTAAAATTAGAGAATTGGTATAATAGAGATTCAAACTTGAAAGTACCGAATCTTTGCAACCACTGCAACCGAACGAGTTCAACAGTGGACTCACTGCAGAAGTGCAATATCTTCGTTATGATCATCAATTCAATTACGGTGTGAAAATCGATGAAAAATTCACCACAAATGGATACGGCTTGCCAGAAATAAAATCGTCTGTGATTGATTTGGATGATGAGGATCCGAAGCAACAGAACTGTATTTTCAAAGTTGAAGTAGTTTACGCATTTCTGAAGTCATAATACGATGGATTATTCCACGATGTCACTGACAGTGAAACACTAATAAAGAGCCATTATTTTATAAATGTAACGCACCTGGATATCCTCACCTCTTACTCCACACAAAATCCGGGAGAAATTTCATCGCAATACTATACAATTCCATCAAATGGTGGATGTAACGCTGATTATATTGCAACTCCAACGTCGTCAACCGAATACTACATTGCTACCTGGTAAGTATATCGATATAAAGTAAAACCAAACAATAACTATTCATCATTAAAGGGTTCAAATAACACTAAACGACGATTTGCATCACAATATTTTCGATCAAATCAAAAAGACAATCGTAATTTTCAAAATAACTACGTATAATGGTAGGAACAAAGGCCTAAAGACCAAATGTAATCTTAAATCTCAGCACTCTGGAAGTAATTCTACTTCAAGCACGAATAATGGAACAAAAAATGGAAATCATCCACCTAATGTTGGCGGTAGTGGTGGTGGTGGTGGTAATCAATTGTCAATGATTGATCTTGATGTTCGAACTTCGCTGATGACAATGCTTACTACTGTGGAAAATTGCGATATGTTCCTGACTCTGAATTCTAGTAATTCCAATGGTCAAATTGTCACATCACATGTTTGCTTTTATGTGTAATATTTTGAACAACCGCGACAAAAAACCGGAGTTTTATATGCCTATTGAGGTAGCTAGACCACAATCTTATGTTTAAGTTTACTAATAGGAGAGCTGCCAGTAACAATGTATTCAGAAGCTACATATCCGTACATTAGTGTAACGCCACTAACTGCAGTACCATAAAATTCACCAGCGACACATGTTGGCCGTCCACCAAACGCACTTCTGCCTGCTTATTGCACTTCATCGAATTCTGGGTCTGGAAGAACCACTCTTATTTACAGCCCAATAGACCTTAATCAGTTTTCATGTATTGGATATTCACTGCCAGTTCAATTTTACTATTCTGCTTCAAATGGGTTACCAACCCATACTCGACAGCCGGCTGGAATACCGGAATAGAGAGCAGCAGAGCAGTCATAACATACTGGTGCTTACCACCACCAATACAAAATAATCTCTCACCTCAGCCGCAACAAACCTTGACTATGATGTCATCATCAATCAACCGAAACAGCATTTATCAGAGGGGAAGCAGTAAAAGCCAAACGACTTTCCTCATCATCAACATCATTTCCACATAATGTATTGTACAATCATATATGTTACCTACTCGTATACATATTTGTTAGATCCTTTTTTACAATTTTCTGCAAGTTTTCTCTTTTTCGAATAAGATACAACGAAATAGTTCTTCAAAAATTGTTGTTAATCGACTAATTGACATTCTCATACAAAGTTGTTAAATCAAGCTCTGCACTATATTGTATGGCGTGCGAATCCGTTTTCATAACCAACTGCTCACTAAAATAAAAGATACCGATATTTCGATTAGATCACACTTTTTCTATTATCATCTATTTTTTTTTCATTACAGATTTAAGTAAATTTCAACTATTTATCGCAGTCGAAATGGATCCTCTCAATTCACGAGGTATTGTGAACACATTTACAACAATTAACAATCAAACAGTTATCCGTTCATCGTCTTGAGTAACGTCAATGACCACGTTAACTTTGAGATTGTCAAGAAATTTATATACGCTCTTGAAGAATATCCCTAGCTTAACGTTCTAACTTCGGGTTGGCAAAACGCCTAAGGATGTTTTTTTGTAGGAAACCAAATGGAAGGATACTAGAGAAGATTCAGTAAAGATTGGATATTTCGTTCTTTTTCTACAGAACATATGAGAAAATGTATCCTCGAACTCAATGCACTGCTACAAAATATGGATATAATGCGAAAAATTAAGAAACGGAAATCAAATTGACCCGAAAGACTTTTAAAAATGGTAGCGATTGGTCGGAAAACTTCTGAGTGTCCTATAACAAGGATTGGTCCATCAGCGCAACAATCAAGTTCGTAGCGAAGTGCTTGACTTACCTTTCAGTGGTAGCCTCTAGTAACTGCATGAATAAACCCTTACTCATAATGGGTAAAATGACAAGGGTATGCTCGAACAGCAACATTATACTGGCCTACGCAATCATAGGGCTAACAACTCTATACTAAAGAGATTAAAATGTGTGACTAATGGCCTCGGATAAAAATGTTGACGACACTAGCAAACTTTTAAAAGACAACGACTTTCGAATGTGCACGTGGGATGTTTGGACCCTTAACAGTTTACGAGCCATCGAACAATAAGCAGAGAAGGGCCTCTGCTATCACGCAGACAACGCCGACATCCAGAATGAGCGATGGAATAAGCCGGGCAAAAGGAGTATGAAAAACTGTAATATACCATATACTGTAGTGACTGCTACAGGAAAAATAAACAGCGTTTATTCAGATACGGATTTGCCATATGCGGCAGACTTGGGGAAGAAGTCTTGAGCTTCCGACACATGAGCGATTATCTTATGAAAATACGCATCAAGAGTAAATTTGCTAACATAAGCCTAAAATGCGCCAATGCCCCTACGGAAGACAAGGACGACGCCCACGAGCTACTCGACAAGACATATAAGCAGTGTCCGAAGTATGACGTATTAGACGTACTAGGATTTTAAAGCCAGGATAGGAAAGGAGCATAGCTTATACCACATCACGTCTGGCAATGGACTTATGTTTATTGACCTTGCAGCGGGAGGAAATATCAATATAGCATGCTTACAGTTTCCTCATCTCAATATACACAAGGTTAACTGGTGGTCTCCGAATCATCAAACGCTAAATCAAATTGATCATTTTGCGATAAACGTAAGGAATGCTTCCAGTACTCTTGACGTCCGAACGTTCTGGGCAGCCGATATTGACTCTGATCACCACCTTGTTGCAGCCAAGGTGCGAATGCGGATTTATCAAGCACCATAACAAAAAAGAAGTACTGTGAGAAGATATAACGTGGAAAAGCTGCAATCGCAAGAGACCAGCAGAATCTCAAATCTTCGCCGAACGCCAGGCTCAAGTACCGAAGACCAGTAGCAACGCTGCCAACTTGCCAAGAGAGACGCCGCAACTGATGTTTTGCATTTCATCCGACCATCACACAGGAATCCCTGATTTGATGAAGAATTCCGGCAAACACATGCATCTAAAGAGAAACCTAAAAAGCGGCGGTACAACGAGACCCGTAAAGAAGCCTGTAGAAAAAAAAGAATAAAACCTTGTAGTGGAGTCACAGTCGTTGCTAAGAATATGGGAAAACTTTTTTTGAACGATGAAGAATCTCAACACCCCGCGGTCAAGAAGAATACCACCTTAATCACAGAATAACCACCGTGTGGCGATCCCATTGTTCAGATTTGAGTTCTGTTTTTTTCTTTTGTTAAGTTGGTACACCAGTTGTTGACATTCGCTCTAAATCTTAGCGTCATAGCTTGACATTTGCAAAAGTTGCGCAGCCAAAAATACTTCTATCTATGTGTGTGTTGGGCATTTTTTACAATTTTAGAAATGGACTTAAATTTGCAACAACGAACTTGTATTAAATTTTGAGTAAAAAACGGATTTAATGGTGCGCGAACGTTGAAAATGTTAGAAAAGTGTTTCGGCAACGATTCTCTAAAGAAAACGGTCGTTTACCAGTGGCACGAGCGGTTCAAAAGAGGTTTTGAGTCAATCGAAGATGATGAGCGCAGTGGCAGACCATCGACGAAAACATTGATGAAGTAAAAGAAATGTTGGTCAATAACCACAAATTAACCATCAGAGAGATAGCGGAGGACTTGAACATTGCCTATGGATCCGTCCAATAGGGTTTCCGTCGTGTAGTAGCAAAGTTGGTGCTAGACCTCAATTTCATCCAAAAAAAACCGTGTTGACATTCATCAAAAGGATCATTACTGGAGACAAGACGTGGGTTTATGAGTACAACACGCAATCCAGACATCAGGCAAGTGAATGGCCTTCACCAAATGAGCCGAGACAAAAAAAAAACACGTTGTTTTCAGTCAAAATAGAAGGCAATCCTCACGGTTTTCATAGATTACAACAGTGTAGTACATCATGATTTTTTGCCAGAAGGCCAAACAGTAAACAAAGAGTATTATTTGGGCGTTATAACAAGTTTGCGTTAAGAAATTTGCCAAAAGAGACCAGAATTGTGGGCAGAAAGTTCGTGCATCTTACACCATGATAGCGCACCGTCGTACAGTGTCATCATTATTCATAATTTTTTGACGAAAAATGCAACAAATACCATCCAACAACCACCAAATTCACCTGTGACTCCCTGTAACTTCTTTCTGTTCAATCGAGTTAAAAAACCACCACGGGGGACGCGTTTCAGCAGCCGAGAGGAAGTAATGGAAAAATCGGAGGAAGCACTGATGGAAATACCGAAAACCGAATATAAAAAATGTTTCGAGGATTGAATCAAGCGCTGGCATAAGTGTGTCGCAGTCGAAGGGGATTACTTTAAAGGGGGCAGTATAGATTCAGATAAATAAACTTGTATTTTTAATTTTCTGAATAAATTCCGGGAATATACCATCCAACCTAGACGATGATAACCAGAACTTCCGTCCACCTGACCAGAACCAGGTAAGTATAGCAATATCTAAACCAAAATCCAAGGAGTCAACTGGACCTGACGGTTTACCGACCGAGGTATTCAAAGCTGCTGGAAATGACTTTATGGAAAGCATACGAGTATACCAACCCATCTCTCAGATCTGGTCAGAAGAGTGTATTCCTGATGAATACAATCACAACATGGACCCCCTCAGTTGCGCCAACTATAGCGGTATAAGCCCTCTCAACATCGGATACAAGGTCTTATCTTTGTGTGAACGTCTGAAACCTATCGCCAACAACCTGATTGATCCCTATCAGTGCAGTTTCGGACTTGGACAAAACTCAAAAAATCCAAATCGATACCCTCCATCTTTTCAATGATTTTAAGGCCGGATATGACAGCATTTATAGAGACAAACTACAATATATATAATCTTGGCATCTCTGTCAAGCTCGTCTTTCTGTACAGAATGATGATGTAGAACGCTCTCTGCTCCGTCAAGGTCTGTAACGACTTAACCGAATCCTTTGAAGTCGAAACAGGTATAAGAAAATGTAACGCGCTATCTTATGACTTCTTTAACATCATACTTGAGGGAATTGCGAAGAACTTACAAATGAACACTGGAGGCACAGAATTTCAAAAGTCTTTACAGCTACTAGAACAATATCGACATAATTGGGAGAACTCAGCGGGTTGTCATCAGTGCTTTCGCTAGCATTGAAACAGGAGCTGTCAAAATCGGTTTAGTAGCGGGCAAAACCAAGTATATGCTGTCAACAAGAAGTGACACACAATACCAACGAATTGGATAGAACTTCAGAATTGATGGCAATAATTTCAAGAAAGTTAAGGATTTTGTCTACCTCATATCTGCTATGAATTTTGCCATTAACACCTCAGCAGCAATAAAACGAAGAATCACTCTTGTCAATCGCCGTTCCTTTGCGCTAAGAAATCAATTGAGCAGTAAGGCCCAAAAAACTAAGGAAGATCTATATAAAACCTAGATCATCCCAATCCTATTTTATAGTGTTGAAGTATGGACTCTATCGAAAGCGAATGAACATATCCTCAATTATTTCAAGGGAAAAATCCTTCGAAATATATTCAGTCCCGTTTGCGTTTGCGGGCTTTGGAGGAGAATATTTAACGACGAACTATACGAGCTGTATAGCGACATCGATCTTGTCAGAAAACTGCGCATCAATCACCTAAGATGGCTAGGTCACATTGAGCAAACGGCTAATAAAGTGCGGGCCTCCAGTTTCTTTGAATCTAACCCGGAGGTCAACCAATTTGGAGTGCGGAACTTAAGGCAGTTAACTAAAGACCAGACTAACCGGAGAGGCTTGTTAGCTGAGACACAAGTTCATCCCAAATAGATGCATGGCTTTTCCATACCATATGCACAGAGTCGAATTATTTGGATGGCTGGGGTCGGTATAGCACATAAAGTTTCTTTATGGGTAACTCAATTTTCATTAACACATACTTATACTTATATTTCTACCTGAACTATTTAAACGAAACTATAAACTTCCAAACACAAAAGTAATTTCCAAATTAATTGTTGAAGCACACCTTGCCAAAAACACAATCTTCTCTCAGACAAATAATAAGATCACACATGCACGTACAATCAAATCCACAACTTCAACAGGAACAACTTACAGCATTTACCTTCGACTTAAAGTAAAAAAAAAAAAGAAAAATCCGAAACTTTCCTTAACACGCTGAGTAAATTAATAAGAACTTCCTGTTAAACGTAGACACGTGCTTCCGCCTTAGAGACTCTTCCGCCCTTCCAGTTCTTCGCCTTGTCGATCGAAAAGCCGAACCCTGTGAATACCTAATAAGGGTGCAGTCGTAAATTGCGTTAACCCTGGATAGGCTAACATTCGCAGTTGGTATACCCTTAGTCATCCCCGCATGAGTAGTCGCATACAAATTTGTGTTTTAATATCGGTTTTGGTGTCAGCCAATATGTTTCATCGTCTTTTCGATTAAAAACTCAATACATACGACTTGATAATTACGTCCGCCTTAGCACCCCTGTTTTCTGTAGTCACATACACATACAAAGGGGCAAAGAAAAAACCGCATGACACCCTTGCGCACATCATGCACGCACATATTTGTATCAAATGTAAATCATTTAGGATTCACAGGATTACAAGGATTACGTTTACGAGTCAATTCGTTTGTAAGCCAAAGGCCAATATGACCCATCCAAACGACACAAAGCAACCCCCAACAACAACAACTGACTGACTGACAATATGTTCGACTCAGCAGCAACAACAAATAGAGCACCCCACTGAGCCGAATGGGTGGGTGAGAAAGTTTATTTGCTTCCATTAAGTCCATTCGCAGGACTTATGACTGCTTTCCTAGTTTTTTGGTAAAAGGCTCGGGGATGAACTCCCCGAACTGAACCCAGACTACGAAGTTCTTTTTTTTTTTTTTTTTTTTAAAAACAAAATCACCATTTGGATGAACTAAAGTGAGGGTGATGACGAGGGTTTCTGGGTGAGCCTATTGTGTTTTATAGTATTTCAATGGCTTAATGGGCCGACAATCTCGAATTTACTGCTTCATTAAATTGTCCTTTTCGATGGGTGGAAATTCTCACATCGAATTTAAAATTAGTTTCTGGTGAAAACAGCGCAACTGGTTACCAAAATATACGAACAAACTTTCGAGATACATTTGTGAAACTTCAAATCAGATGGTACCAGCATGTGATATGAAACTATTGCCTTGAACCAGGTAATAATATTGTTCACCTGAGGTTAAGGATCTTGAAAAACAATTGCCAACCCTAGAAGATTTTATCGGGCTTGTTGTTGCTGTACTTGTGGTTGTTCAATGTGGTTTTGATTTTATTAGTTTTGCCCTGATTGAGCGGTTTCTGTTTATTATCATTTTAGTCAATTGGGTTGGATTGGAGGGTGAGTTGTTGTTGTAAGATGTGTTTGAGGGATGAGCTATTAGATTAGATCGATTTTATATGATAATGCAATTATCAGGAATATTGCTCAAGAAAGGGATGATTGAATGAATCGGAGAGAGTACAATGTGAACTTGTGTGCGATGAGTGGGAAAGTAAAAAATTTGATGCTATTTCTATGGTATATACTACTGGAGGAGGTCGGATTTGTTTTTGGTTATTATTATGCCAAGCAATTGATAGCTTTTATGAGTATTTATAAAGCAAATACAAAGTCGTATTTTGACAGGTAGAACTTTACGTTGTTGCATAAGCTTTTAACTTTTATCCTGGTACTATGTAGGGATAGAGTTCATGCCGTGCAAGATAAACATATATGGAAGCGAATATTAGAATGATGAGTGACCACCAACCTGTATAAGCCACTATACGTGGTAACAAATCCGAGCAAATACAATAAAGATTTCAAACAATTGCTATGTGCAATCTTGACTCATTACAAAGGTAGTGTCCTTGAAGAGAGTTCATGAAATAAGGCATACCTTCCAGCTAAAAGAGGGCGGTGAATGAACTACACCGTATATTATATAAATCTCTTACTCTAATCCAGACTCTAATCCAAAGGATGTGGCTAAGGGGCTGCTTAATCAATAGTTTGCGGACAGCCTCCGATTTTAATTTTTTTTTTCCAATTATTGTTAGAAACTAAAATGCATCATTTAATGAATATATCAATAAAAAATGATGACTCTTTAATAGTATCATTCTCCAGGGACGTAACACTGTATGTATTGTACTACGAATTAATAGAAATGAGCATATATTCGAATGAATTTCTTGTGCAATTCATCAATACCCATCTTTTCCCCTGGGCATCGCAACACTAGATTTACTGCAGTAAAGAGAACTTTTTTTTAGCAATATAGTGAGTCGTAGTTTTTTTGTCTTAATTTGAGATTAGGCCGTTGGAAAACGTCAGACTTGAAGAGTCGGGTATAAAGATCTCCACCACATTGTCTTTGTCATACATAATGTCCCGTACAGTTTTGACAGGATGCGACTCATCATACGATGACGAAAGTAGAGTATCTGAGCCCTCTGGACCATTTCGTATTATTTCCAGATACAGATAAACATCCAGAAATGAAAATAAGACCTTAGCGGTACTATATCGATTGAAGAGACAAGATCTTCTTAAGTGGGAAATCTATCAAAAAACTAATAAAGGTATGATGTACATCACCTTGTGTAATATCAGAAACAATGACGATTCTTTTCGAGGCTCTGCATGGAAACAAGCATCAATCCAAAAGGAATTCCGATATATTAAGCATGGCCCTTGACAAAGCAAGATTTTGAAAGCTTGGACAGTATCCAAGAGCGTTGTAATATAACATTTGGCCGTACATAATATAAAATAAATCAAAGGTATGGTTGGCCAAGATTCTCTGGATCGATGTGGCGGTCTGTGCGGTCAGGCGTCCATTAATATCTTGGTCTCCCTTAAGTATAATTGTGGGTGACATAATTTTTTAGTAGAAACACAAAAACATGCTTTCTGATGACTTCAAGAGTCATCGTTAATGTGCTGAACATAAGTGGCACCACCAGTTGCAATGCATGTAGTATTACAGTGCAATCATCACCCTATATGTGCATGACTTATGCTCACATCAGACTACATGTACCAGGTACCGCAAAAGTCATCACCCTAACATATAATGCTATAATTTCAAATTCTACTTTGACATTTGTGAAGTAAACAAATACAAAATACACTTCAACAAGACATGAATCGCTATACTCCTAAAAAACGAGGAATAATTGCTTAGATTTTTTTGCGGAATCATTCGTCTGTGTTGTTGGCGTAGCGTGAATTTCGGCGCAGATTTACTGGTCGTCCGACACCAACTGGGAAAACACTACGACGCTTAGACGCTCGCCTAGAATAGTATGGGAAAACACAAGATGCTGTCAGGTCTGGCCGGTCCCGTAACAGCCGTTCTGCTGAGAGTATCGCGACTCTAGCTGAAGATGTCGCAGAGGACCCCAGAGTATCGACCAGATGACGTACCATGCATTTGGGCATCAATCGGCGGGCTTTACAGAGAATTTTGATGAAAGACTGTAAGATGTTCCCTTACAAAGTATAGACAGTGCATCAGCTGTTAGCTGTTGACCGCCAAGCGCGTTTAACCTATGCTCGGGCCCTCCTGAATCTTTAATACGAGGGAGAGAACTTTTCATCGAAGATCATCATGAGTGACAAGGCCCATTTCCATATATGGGGTATGTTAGCCGCGGGCCGAACGACTACTGTGGACTGCGAGCGCTATGCTAAACGACTTTTTCTTTCTCCTTTGGACGAATTGGGACTGAAAAAAAAAAATGTTGTTCTAACAGAATAGAGCAACGGCGTAGACTGCACGAGCCATAACTGAAATTCTGAGGGCTGCATTTCTGGGTTGCCTAATCTCTCGTTTTGGGGATTTGCATTGGCCGGCAAAATCGCCTGATTTAACTATTCCCGTTTTTGTGGGGTGTTTTGAAGTCATGAATCTATGTCAGCAAACCTCAGGTTTTTGAAGCCCTCAAACAAAATATCCGTCAAAAATGCGAGGACCTATCGCCGGAAGTTCTGGAAAGAGTGATGGAAAATGTCATAAATAGGGTCCGAATGGCCATCAATTCTGACGGGGGTCACTAAGTCTATATCATTTGCTCGACTTAATGAAAAAAAAAACTAGGACATCAAATAAACATTAAAAAAGTTACAGCCAACGAATATCGGGTGACAACTTTTTTTACTTGTACTACCACCCGAAGTAACTTAAAAAGAGTAAAACGAACGAGTTCTTTGCCCGAATGCTCTGTTCACAGAAAAAAATAATCTAAAACACCGCTGCTATCGAAACCGTGTTTGAGAAACACCTTATCGAAGATATCGTGCCATTTAGATCTCAATAAATAGTAGGAAATTCCATTAAATTATAGCTCCGATGTACTCATAGACTGGACACTAAGACTATTCTCACTATCGTTCTGGCAAAACAAATTGAAAAACAAATTGAAATCAAACTACTTGCCGTAGTTGGTGACCTAAGTCATACCATATTCACGTATGTAACAACAATGAGTAAAATTTGTAAAAGATTCACAACTACTCTAAGACTACTGAACTCAAACTTGAAAGTCTTACCACGAACGGCTCGGCTCCTATAAGAAAAAATTCCATCACCTGTTTTCATTCTACGAGTATCCTTGCTCTGGATTTAATTCTTGTAACCTTTTACACCTAAAGCAATAAAATCACTTCGTATCATCCTTCACTTATGGGTTGTATCTATGTATGTGTAGACTTTAGTAATGTCAGCTTGTATCTATGGCATACGAAGGGGCGGAATCCTTTAATAGTGAGTAAGGTACATCTAATAAATCTTTCATGCGCACACGTAGTAAAAAATCAATCTTCGAGGATTTACACAAATGCCAGGAAATGATGTGAGAATCTCTTTTTATTGTGAGAAAATGGAAAGTGCTTTCACGTGGAGAAGAAAATAAAAAAAAATACCCACACTGATATAATACATACATCCTTGAACCCTTTTATATTGGCGGCGTTATACGGCATGGTACTGCGCACTACTCTGTATTCCAATTTATATCTCCTCTAAATTCAATAAGTTTCCTGCGACATATCCAACTCATTGAATTTTTAATGATTAAATATATTTTACGGTGGAGTTTCCCCTTCAACAAAATACACGACCTATCGATTAGAAAATATGGTTTGTCGATTGAAAAACCCGCAAAATGTTCGAGAATTTCCAAAAATTTTCAATTCACCACAATTGAATATCGATGTCGTCCACAATACAATATACAATTGAATACTATGTATAACACGAATGACTTGAAAAACTATTAGCCATTCTGGCTGTAACAGATGAATGCGGTCAAAAACAGACAGACAGACATACAGATAGACCGACAGACCAACAAATATACACATCAGTTTCATTCTGATTGAATTGGGATAGTTGATTCTGGGTACCATAAATTCAACCATTATTTAACCGCATCCATTTTAATGGATTTGTTTACGAGCATCTGTGTTTGGTAAACAACAATACGTTTTGTCATTTTCAGTTTCAATCGTAGTATCGGTCTTAGTCTCGATACGGTAGTGTCGGGCTTATGGACTCTCAATTAAATTTTCAGTTGATTCACTTATCACTTACCTGTACTCGCGATTCGGTTAAACCGATACGCATTGCGATTTCCTCTCGCATGAATATATCCGGATAGTGAGTTTTCGAAAAGCATCGCTCCAATTCATTTAGTTGGGCCGGAGTGAAACGTGTCCGGTGGCGTTTTTGTTTATTTGATTTATCGGAATTCTGAAATTAAAATTAAATTGATGGGTATAAATTTTAAATAATAATGTATCAGTTAATTCTGGACTTAAAATCAATTGATTAAAACAACATGATGTGTCCTGATGATGTAAGAGTCCTTGCGGACAACTCATTTGAGGTTAAGTTTGCACAGGAATGATTTAGGGTACTGCTTACCATTATGTATAAAATCATGCTTAACGTCAACTACACCATAGTATTCGAGAGGCAACCAAAAGATGCTGAAACTGCAACTTAAGCATTTGCAATTGAATTCTTAAGCCGACTTCTTTGAAGATGTTTATGTCTTTTAAACATTTAGTTGCCAGCAAATTGTACTCAATACGAGGATATTGAAATCAAAACAAATGCATCAACATGTCAACAATATAATCAAATCACTGGTATTCATTTATCTTACTGGCGGTTATTGTAATGGGATCCTGAGGATCGAGATGCATCTTACAGAAAGGTAAAAAGCTCTATAAAGCTACTATAGAGCACAATTGTGACAGACACACCGACTAACTGGTCGACTGATGCCACCAAAATACCCGATCTTATCGATTCCTTCGTTTCAAAAGGAATATCTAACAATTTCAAATAAGTTATTTTGACGATTAAAAAAATAAGAACTAACAAGACTAACTTACAGAAATACTATTTGGAATGTCTACAAGAAAGATACTGCAGAAAAACTAGACGTTGAAATCGTTTAATACGTTGAAATATGACACCCTATCAACACTCTACGGTCTAAATTACCCGCCAAGGATAGAATTAATGTTAAGTTAAAAAATCGAAGCCCGTACAAAATGGCAACAAAGTCGTGCTACACAGCATAAAACATCTTTGAATACCATAACCTGTGTAACCTACTGAGAGAGATCATTAAGAACTTCAAAAACCGTGTAGTAAACACGTACATTGAAAGATTGAAAGCAAAAAGGTATATATGGGACCCATTCACATTTCCGTACAACCATTTGCCATTAGTTCGCAGAGTTTCGCCGTGGCCGCACGTTGGTTTTTGATAAATCGCATCCAGGTGGCTCAAAAACGGTTACAACAGAGGAAACCTTGGACAAAACCCATGGTTTCGTTTTGGCGGACCCCCGAGTGAAAATTCACAAGTTGGCTGAGATAGCAGGCATCTAAACTGAATGCTTCAGCCATATCCTGCACAAGTTTTTGGGCATGAGAAAGCTGTCCGCGCGATAGATGCCGCGTTTGCTCACACCGGAGAACAAGTGCAATCGTGAGACCACTTCACAGACGTACTTAGCCCATTTAGACGAAATCCGGAGGAGTTTCTGCGTCGTTTCGTGATCGTTGATGAGACATGGATTCATTGGTACACACCAGAGACCAAATAATGATCGAAACAATGGGTTTTACCCGGTGAACGTGCTCCAAAGAAGGCGAAGACCGTGCCTTAGGCCAAAAAGAAAAACAAACACAGGAGCATACTACGTCGATTTATTGGGCCGATTTAATGCAGATTTGAAGCAAAAACGAGCACATTTGACGAATATAAAAGTGCTTTTGCACCACAATAACGTACCGGCTCACACATCCGCAGTCGCCGCAGCCAAATTGGTCGAATTGCACCACGAATTTCTCCCCCGGATTTGGCTCTCTGCGACTTTTTTTTTTCCCCCAAACTTTAAATGATCGCTCGCCAGAAAGAAGTACAGGTCGACCGAGGAAGTGATCGCCACCGTGGTAGAGTATTTTGCAGGCCAACAAAAGTTCTACTATACTGAGGGGTTAAAAAAATTGCAGCATCGCTGGGAAAAGTGTATTTCATTCGATAATATTGAAAAATAAATTATTGATCCAGGTATGCATCAAACAGCCCTCGGAAGCTTTTATACCAAAAATGTGTGTTTAACTTTAACCCCTTGCAACATCCTCTCATGATGGTGTTCGATTAAAATAAATCTAAAATCCTGACTTAAAGAGATGCCTTAAAAGATTTTAATAAAATCGCCGGGCTCATGCTATTTTCGGTAGAATATAAGACGCACACACATCACGACCAACCAAGATGTGATAAAATGTCATTACCGCTAGCGCATATTTTTTACACAAATAAAACCCTTCCAGCGATACAGCTCCTGTATTTTGGATGTCCCAACAAACTTAACTCAGTCTATTAGTTGTGGACAAAATTCGAATGCGAATATCCCGAACGCCACACAAAAGATATATATGGTTTTCCAATAGGGACTTGACAACTTTGAATTTAATTTGTGAACGCACTCTTTCACAAATCATCAAACTGTCACTGTCAATTTATTCAGTTAACTCAACATTTTCATCATGGTAAAGTACACTAACGAGCAACGTCTGAAAATTAAAAAAAATTTCTACAGATATTCGGAGTCGTAAAATCATCTTCAGTGACGAAGCTCATTTTTGGCTCAATGGGTTCATCAATAAGCAAAATATGCGTTATTGGTCGGGTGAAAACATGTGCTTCATGAATCACCACTTCATCCACCAAATTAACTGTGATGCGGTTTGCATACCGGCGGCGTTATTGGGCCATATTTTTTCGTCGACGCAAACGATCGTCACGTTACTCTGAATGGTCATCGTTATCGTGCCATGATCACCGATTATTTTTGGCCCGAATTGGAAGATATGGACTTGGACGACATGTGGTTTCAACAGGATGGTGCCACAAGCCACACAGCACACGCTACAATCGATTTATTGAAGAGTAAGTATGATGAGCGTGTTATCTCAAGACATGGGCCAGTTGATTGGCCGCCTCGTTCGTACGATATAACGCCGCTTGACTATTTTCTATAGGGCTACGTTAAGTCATTGGTTTAGGCCAACACGCCGACGACGTTGGAAGATCTCAGAGCCAATATTGAACGCGTTTCGGCCGAAATGTGTGGCCGAGTCGTTGAAAATTGGGTCCACCGTCCACAATTAGGAGTCGACGGCTGCAAACGTGCCCGCGGTGACCATATGAACGAAGTCGAGTTCCATTCATAAATGTTTTGATTGTACTTCAAGCCAATTATAAAAAAAGTTGTCAAGTCGTTATTAGAAAGCCCTATAGAATAAAGAAATTTAACTTTGAATGAAAATTCTGTTTCCCAAAACATTTTAAGATGTCCTATTTGATTAAACACAGAACACCAGTGGCAAAATTTGTTAGGTCTTACCGGATTGGAATAACCTAACCCCTACCGTAAAGGGATCAGCTAAACATACAAATGCAGAAGATAAGCATGCAGAGATAAGGAAGGCAATGTACTATATATAATAGTCGCAGTCGGTGCTCAAAAATTAGAGGAATTACTTTTCTAAAATATTTAACGGGCATTATTGATCGACAACAATTCCGTTCAATTAAGACCAAGAAGAGGTCTGTATGGTGGTATCTAAGCTAAATATCTATAAAGCCACTGCAGATTTTTGTAAAGCACCGGGAATTTATTTGGCAAGGAGAATACAACAAATTAACTGCTTGAGAGAGTTGTTGAGTGTCCAGGACATCAATTCGGCACAGGTCCAAGAATTGGATGTATCGGGAAGCTCTCTATAGCGTATTCACACAAATGATTGGCACCTTTAAACATGCAAGGTGCAATTATTGTAACTCAAGAACTGGAACCTGCTGACCACGCAGAGCAAAGAAAGTTCGTTGTATAGATTATGGAACAACAACAAGTGGAAGCTGAATTTTCAAACAAAATTATCATCAGCAATGAGGCTCATTTCATATGGATGGCTTTGTAAATCGTCAAAATTGTCGAATTTAGGATTGAGAAAACGTATGACTGATTGACTGATTGCTGAAGAATCAAATACTATCACTGAATACGTGAATTCATAAAGTGTCACTGTTTGGTGCGGATTTTGGCTTGAAGACATCATCGGACTATTCTTCTTTAAAAATGCAGCTGGTCAGAAAATAACAGTTAATGATGCTAGCAATTCCAACATGATTATTTAGTTTTTTGTGCCTAAACTGTAAAATACAGATGTGGATGATATGATGATTGAATTTCAAGCAGATCGGAAGTTTCATAATGTTTCTATGAATGGTACGTGATATTGTTCAATGGCACCGAAATACACCTATTTCAGGTGACAGAAAGTCAGGTGAAAATTTCTCTTTTAAACTTCTTAACTGCCGATATGTTTACTGGACTGTTGAAAAGTACAAAATTTTAGCCATAATTTCAACAAAAAAGGAACATTTCCCCTTCTGTAAAGGGGATCATACGCGTGTATGATCTACATATACGGGTTTCTTCAAATTTGTCGAGTTTGAAAGCATAAAAGCTTAACGTCACCCTTCAAAAGTAACTGATGTCGAGTATTAAGCAGTTAAGCCCATAACTCTGGACAACCCTGTGTCTAATAAATTTTGCATTCATCTGTCTCAACATATACCTTTTCAACATATGCTGTTGAAAGGAAAGGAAGAAATAACGAGCACTATTTTGTTGCAAGTATGACTTAATACTTTCACCACTAATTGGTGATGATACAGATTAATAGGCACACATTTCTTGAGCAAAACTATACCCATATCCTTATGTGATCCTGTTTGTTATTTCACGGTCTAATAGCTTTCATTCCAAGAGACACTTGTTATAGTAACTTAAAATTAAAAATCAACCTTACCTGATCTTGATGCATATTATGTGGTTCACACAATCCTCCAGAAACATGCAGTCGCCCGCCGGAACCACCATTCGAGTCGGAGTTCTGCGAATTTGGCACTTGGCCAAAATTATTAACACCGTGCAGTGCGGTCAGGGCGACTTTTGGTATATCACAATCTTTTGGACCTGCAACACACAACACACTCACTGTTACAAATCAATCGAAATTTTGGTATAATTTTAAGTTTTATTTAATCACATTTTAAACTTAAGTAAAAATAAATCTTTATCTACAATATGAATCCGTTATCAAATTCAAATCCGTTCAACGACTGTCAGAAGCTAAAACTAATTTCAAACTGCAGAGGATTTCTTCATTTTCCCGCCACAAACTACTCGCACATATTCTCTCTTTTTCGAGACTCACTAAATCTACAAGATATATGTGGAATTCATCTTCGTCTTTGGCCCCGACAACAGACAGACAGACCAATGAATAAAAAAAAAGTGTAAATGTAAGGAAAATACGATTTTTAACACGTACTTGTGATCGTTGAATTCGATTCTTTGACTCAAACGCAAAATTTACAGAAGAAATTACAACAACACATAAAAAAAAAAAAAAAACAAATACAATCCAACTGGAAATGTATCTGACCGACCTCCGTTCACTAACTGCCAATGCCTGGCCTGACGGGCTTGCGTTAATCAAACATTGACTCTTACCAAAAAGCAAAAAAAAAAAAAAACAACAGACAAGAGCACATAACTGACGAATAACCAAGTTAAGTAACAACTTTAGAGGATACACTCTCGGAAGAGCCACTGCTGGGCTACGAAGTCCGCCAAAGTCAGTGTCTAATCCCACGCGGATCATTTTAAACAGACTTAGTTGCCCTGCCAGTCAGAATAGAGCTACTGTAGCTTCAAAAGATGCCTGTGATCTGGAACATAAATGGTTTGGTTCAATTCGTCTATTGCCGCCCTACCACCAGGTGATAATGCACAGGTAGGCCGAATATATTTTCATCTAAGTTACGTAGATATATGTACGCATGTGCAATCGTATGTATAAAGGTTGTATAAAATCGAAAGGGTTGTCAGATAGATCCGCGTGCATCTGGGAGGTCAAAACGTTTTACGACAATGAATTCGTGTAGGTTCACTATTTGTACAGCAGTTCCTTCGGCGACTTCGCATCAAATAGCTAATATCCTAGGTATCCGTGTATCATATTGAAAAAAAATCATTTTTCACGAATAAACAGATCGTAAAACCTAAACGATAAGATTTATTGCTGGTTCTTTTGTCGAACAAGTTTTGTTAGCTGCCGACGCTGCCATCGACTACCGATTGACGATAAACAAATACTGATTCCCGCCTTCGATTGATGTTTATGTTCATAAAGTAAGATAATGTACAAATTAGTTATGACCGATTATATTCTTCAGATACTACCGTAGAACAGGTGAACTATTGTATGTATCTCTTGGAGTACTCATTCCCTTGGATTTGAAAATCGTAACTGACAGAGCAGATCTTTATAAAGCGACTGAAGGAGAGTGAATGATGTACATAGATCGATGTGAATTAACTTAAATGGGTGGGATGTATACGAGTATCTTTATTTGCATACCAGGTGTGTTTGGAATAGAAGAATTTTCACAACACCTGGGATGTCCAACAAATTTAAAGACATAACTATAAAAAAACTTCAGTGGAATTGACCTTATGTCAAAACCCAACGAAAAGCTCACTTAAAATCTTGCTAATAGTTCAAGTTAGCCAAAATGTACTTGAGCAAACTTAATAATCTGTCAAATTGTTAACATTCAGATAAAATAAACTAGTTAAGAGAATTAAAATCAGTATTCCCACAAAAATAAATGAAATAGAAAAGAAAAAAATTTCTTTGTGTCAGCTGTCAGATTTTTGCACTGAATGTCCCATTCTATTGAGACTTTGCTTATCGTACATGGTCATGCACTACAATTTATATGCAGTGAGATATTTCATAAAGCTAGCTAAAGCTCATCAAAGTCCATTGTGGTTGGCTCTTTAGTCCGATGCAACATAAAGTTATTTCTTTGAAATTCAGATCAGAAGATCTTTATGAAGGCATACATTCTGCATATGTTGATGATGTGCACATAGAAGAATGGTTCCGCAGCGTAAAAAAAAAAAAAAAAAAAAAAAAAAAATTCGCAGCTGGTTTTTTTGATGCATTTCCACTCCAGATTTTGCCAAATTAGTTGTCTTTATTTATTTTAGAAGCAGGAGTTTATTCATAAGCTAGCCAAGGCAGTTATCTCGAAAAAACACCCACCATACACAATGGGGAAGTGGTGATATTAACCCAAAAGTGCTTGCATGGTTTTACTATATCTTCCAACCTCAATATTTGCACTAAAGGGAATTAACCTACTTTTATGGTGAAAAATACAGAAGGGTTAGAAATTAGGGAATGGAGAGTAATCGACGAAGCGCCGATGCCGGATCACAAATGGATACGCTTCAAGGTGAACTTTCAGAACAGGGTATGTAGTTTTCAGAGAAATCCTAGGAAGACTGATTGGGTCAAGAATACATGGAATGAGTATTGCGAATGTAAGAAACAATTCAATGCAAGGCTTCATGTCAGAAGTACTGCGATTCTACCGTGGAAACAAACCAAGCTACGAGGTTAAACAAAATGCTTTCAAAGGAAGCGATCGCCCCTAGCTTCCTCAGAAAAAATGACAGAACCTTGGCTGTGCATTCAATAACGTGGAGTGCATTTGCCATTAAAAGTGAACAGGGCATTACAAACTGGGATTACAACATGCTTGCAAATAGGAAAATAAACTGTTTCATTGGACAAAGATTGGTTAAAATATCTGTAACCATGGGAACACCCCCAGGGGGGAGTCACATCGTCTCTCCTATAGGTGCTGGTAAACAATGACATCCTGAAAAATCTCCACGGTAAAAGTGCGGCGCCATACGCAGATGACGTGGTCATAAGAGTGCAGGGAAAATACTTAAATATTTTAAACGACATCATGGAGTTTGTCCTAAAGATGATCTCAATGCCAACCCTTCCGAAACGCAACTGTTTCTTTATACCAGAAAGTACATGATAATGCAATTCAGACTCGCAAAACGTAAGAAAGTGGAATTGCCCTTCTCTGGACAAAGAACTAAATTGGAATCTTAACGCAGTGGATAGAATCAAAAAGGCGTATAATGCTCTTTTACCTGCTAAGGACGATAGGAAAAATTTGGTGCTTAAATTGTGTTATGGTGTACTGGCTGTATACGGTGGTGGTAAGACCCATAATTTTGGTGGGGGCTAATGCCCCCATTTATTTTGCTTAATACAAGCTTAAAAAACTATGACTTAAACTAATCGAAAACGGAGAGGTTGGAGTTTACCTTACGCAGCATACGGGATATTGGTTCGTTAGAGCCATATGTGGTGCGGTGGATAGGTAGATAAAAGAGACGGGGACAACGTAGATTTCGACGGTTAATGTGAAAGAAAATGGAGTTGCAAAGAAACATGAAATCGACGGAGCCTGAGAGGAGTCGGTGAATGAAAAGAATGTCAGCTGCGTCCCTTCGTTCCTCAAGGGTATTCAGGTTAATGAGTTAGAGACGGTCTCGGTAGGGAGGTAAGATAAGAGGATCGTTCCAAGATAGACCTCGAAGAGCAAATCGAAGAAAACAACGCTGAATGCTCTCAATACGGGATACATGAACTCGTTGAAAGGGACACCACGCTTTGCTAGCGTACTCGAGAAGAGGGCGAACGTAAGTGATGTATAGTGATCTGGTCACGTACGGGTTGCTAGCGAAAATTAAGCTCCCTGTCGCATAATATGTCAAGGTCGCGGATAGTCTGAACTAGGGATATAGGTTGATCGTGGAGAACGTAAATTCTGGGAGTAGACATGTTGCACTTACGTGAAAAGGTAATCGATTGACATTTGGTGACATTGAGTTCCAAGCAGTTCTTGATGCACCAGGTAGAAAAACTATTTAGATCTATTTAAAGGAGGCTAGAGTCATGTTGTGATTAAATGGGTTTAAAAAATTTGGTATCGTCAGCATAGAGAGAAAGTGCTGAGTGTTGAATAAACCTTTCAAGATCGTTAATAGTTAAGATGAAGAGAAGTGGACCTAGGTGACTACCCTGAGGAACACCTGAAGTGGCCAAGAAAGGGGCCGATAGGGCAGACCTGAAACGAACACTATAAAAACGATTATTCAGGTAAGAAGATATCCTATTTGAACAGGATTAGCTTATGAGATATCTTGTCAAAAGCCTTACTGAAATCAGTTGTTACAACGTCAACTTCTTTACCACTTTCTAAGGCTGAGAGAACAGAGGACACGAATTCTACGAGGTTAGTGGTAATTGATCTACCCTTCAGAAAGCCGTGTTGACTAGGGGAAATAAAAGATTTACAATGGAAGGCCATCTGGGCCGGGTAAGTATTCATCATTAAGTTGCTGTAATTTATTTTTTATTACTGTGTGATCAAATATTTGAGAAATAGAGGGGCCGGTGGGGAAGTTAAGCAGATATTTGAAATAAGAGGGATCCGATACGAAGGAATTATCGGCAAAAGATTGCTTAAAGAAAGTAGCAAAAAAGTTGGCTATGGTATGCGGATCAGTTGATGATGTGTTTTCGTATGAGAGGGATGGAGGAAAACCGTCAGTTATAGTTTATATTTAACAAATTGATAGAAAGACTTAGGATCGTTTATAAGCCTTGATTGCGCACAATCAAGGTATTGCTGATAGAGAACGTTATAAAGCTGGGCGAATTTAAGGTATGCCCCGAGATAGTTTGAATAGTCAACAAAAGAGTTGGATTTAAGGAAAACTGCCCATAATTTGTTTCTCTAGTTACGTAAAGAGCGAAATTTACGATTATACCACGGGGGGTTCGTAGAAGGAGTCTTATTGCGCGAAAAGGGGACATAGAGAGAAATAGAATTGAATAATTCCCTAGAGAGAACACTTTTTAGGGGCATATTGGCGAAATCAAAAGAACACTCACTAAGATATGCGTTAATTTTGCGAAAATTCGCTTTATGAAAGTCGTAAGAGGAGGCGGTTACAGATGGGGTGGGGTGAATAGGAGAGTGGTGAAAAAGAGAAAGAAGAAGTGGTGGATGAAAGCTATCAATGGTCGATAGTGAAAGGGGACAGAGCGAGACAGAGGAGTTTACCTACCAATATAGTTGCGGATGCCACTAGCTTGGCATAAGAGTCTGTGAGCTCGTCTAAGAAGAGACATTCTTTACTCGAGGTAGGCTTAGCGATAAAAAAAGATTCGTCTACAGATTGAATCCAGTGCAGCTGGGGTAGATTGAAATCTGCGAATACAATGATATCATCGAGAGGATCAGATAAGTTAATTATTTGATCAATTGCATCGATGGCGAGTTGGTAGCATTCGATTTGTTGTGCGGGTGGGATGTAAAAACACATAACGTACAGGGACCTACAGGGGAGAGTTATCTTTATTGAAACGTAGTCAATCTTAGAAGAAGTAGAAACAGCGATTGGTGAAGAGTTAAGGTCATTGCGGACGGCAAATAGGACATTTCGAGAGGGAGAGCCATCTTTTGGACGAGTCAGATCGTCATCTCGAAAAATATTTCAACTAGGAGGAAATAATTCCTGATTCTTTATATCGGGAATTAAATTAGTTTCGGTCAGAGCGTAGACCTCAAATGGGAGAGCGTAAGATTGGCGCAAGACGGCACGCAGTTCTCTGACGTTTTCATAGTAGAAGGTAAGAGGAAGGTTATTTCGAGAGGGCGTAGGAGTGGATGGTCGAAACACGTTAGGGACGAAAAAATTTGTCGTTGTCAACTCTGCTCCGTTGAGTTATTTTAACAACGGGTGGCAGAAGGGGGTCAAAAAGGGGGCGAGTGGACGGAGATGTTAATGGTGAAGCAGCGGTAATTGTGATAGTTTGGGCATGTGCAGATGGGTTAGATATTTCAGAGGAGTTAGTGTGAGCGGTTGGTGTTAATTTGAAAGAGACGCGTTGACGCGGGGGCTTGGGTGTAACGGAGGCTGCAGGTGCAATATAATTGGAGGATTGATGAAGTCGGTTCGTGATGTGAGTGGGAGGGGTGAAATTGGGGAAGATGTTAGTTTTAAATATCCAATTAGGGTCAGATTTGGAACGGAAGCTGGAAACGGTTTTCGGTGTAGAGTCAGGTTTGGGACGGTTTGGGACGGGTTTCGGTATTTTATTAGAATCCAGTTTGAGACGGGAGTTAGAATCGGGATTAGGTAACTTAGAATTAAGCTTCTTTTTATCCTGTTTCTTGGTAGGTGTGTCAATCCATTTACAGATGCGCATCTTTCCAACGCTGAAATTAGCACCAGCAGGGTTCTTAAATAACCATTCGTATCTTACCTACTAGATTGAGTTTAAAGCTTCGATTACCTTTGTGGTGAGATGGCAGGAACATTTCACAATTGCAGATGGTGATGCCGTATTTGTCCGCGAAGAATTTCGTGATCCAAGAAATATCAGCGCTTACGGGGGTGCCTTTGATGAAAAATGTACTCCTATCGGTTTCGATTTTATCCAGTCTACGCCTCCATTCGGAAGGTGTCCATGTTGTACCAAAATGTTTGATGAGCTTGCGTGGGGCGGCAACGGGAGGAGTAGCGGGAGAATTTTTAGATTTATTTAACCGTATTGAACGAGGAGGTGGTGGTGAAATTGTGTTGTGTATGGATTGGTAAATTGTCAATTTTGTTGCTTACCGTTTCGATATGATTCTCGATATCAAAAATGGTTGATTGTGCTGCAGCCAGATCGTCACCAACACCGTTGATTCTATCAAAGATTACTTCGAGCATTGGATCAGGCTGCATTAGAGATGGTTGTTTCTTTGAGGTGGATTGAAAATGAGTCTCAAGACCTTCACGCAGGCTGTTTATTGATTCGCAGAGTTCTAGGTTAGAGATGTTTTGGGCGGAACAAACTGCTTTGAGATCATTCATCGCAGTATTCATCTCGACCAGACTTGCAGATTGTTTTTCGATGTTGGTGAGCTTGGACTTAATTACATCGGTTGAGGACAGAACCGAGTTGCCTAATTCATCAGCGTAACTGACACTACTTTCTAAATTGGACTGATTCGTCGTAATCATTTTTGTGAGACTTTTTAAGAAAGAGTCATTAGATTCACTGAGGCACTTTATAGCAAGCAACACGTGTGAAAGCGAGATGATCTTGCACTCATCACAAAAGAATAGGAGGTTGTCAGAGAACTCTTTGATGAATAAGGTATTCCTTTTATTTAATCCGACACAAATTGCATGGAATGATTTTCAACAGATTCCCTTACAAATGACAGTCAGCATTGAGATCAAAGATTGGGCAGTTAGTGATTCCGCAAGACATGGCAATTTTAACAAAAGTACAATAAACGAAAAGGGTAAAGAAAAAAAAAAATCTTAAAATTGGTCAACACTTGGGGTAATGCAACAGTTATGAGTTATGCGACAGTTATTGAGCACGAAAAATTAAGGTTAGTCAAAAAAAAAAAAAAACCAAAGATACAGTCAGCACTTGGGGTAATGTCGTGAAACTGGTAGCAGAAGTAGAGATATGGAAGGGGAAGAAATAAATTATATTTAAAAGTTTAATGCGGAGCAAAACGAAAACACGTCCGAACTCGGCGGACAGTACTTACCATACTTACATATGGCACACTATAGTAGTATGGTGGAAAACAACAAACAAGAAAATGGTTTACGTTAAATTTGCGGTGGTTCAAAGAATGGCTTCCATAGTCATTACGGATGCGCTACATACCACCCCTACGGCAGCATTGGAAACCTTTCTGGACCTAACACCCCTTGATTTACAGATGAAATTTCTTTCTTGATCGATCCGGAGGGGGAGGAATGGCAAAAAAAAATGCAGTAACCAGGTCAAATGAAATCGCAATTTTCACGGGCGGTTCGAAAAAAGAGGAAGGAACGCAAGGAGCGTCTTCCAATCAGAGGTTCTTGCTATCCTCAGGGCGGCTGTGCTAATGCAGATGAGATCGGTTTTCGAAAGAGATATCGCTATCTACATCGATAGCCAGACCGCACTCAAGCCAATGGAATCAACCAACACCAGGGCTGCCCTACAGTGCTCAAGGCATTATGCAGTCATTATGTGGGTCGCCGTGGCTCAGGTAGTAGTATATACATTGGCTTCCCAATCTGAGGATTCCATGTTCAATACCAGCCGTGAACGAAAGGCTTTATTTCAAGCAACTAAATGATTGCCTAGATACAACATCAAGCCAATTTACACAAATAATTTAATCTCTCCATTAAATGTTGGATACCAACCACCAATGGAGCAAAATAGCCACTGAGCCCAAACGTCTTTCTTTCTCTTTCTATCCCATTTTTCGAAAAACTTATCACATGCTTTGGCATCATAAGTGTAGTCATACCAACTTTTAAAAAAAAAAAAAAAAAAAAAAAAAACCGGGTGAAGCTGTGCTGAACAAACGGATGAACTACTCGATAATAGTGAGTCTGCCAAAATCAAACCACCCCTTTGCGTAGTAAAGGGCACTATCGAGAAAATATTCACAAAGACTGTCAACTTAAGGTTGTCAAGCCTTGAAGGACACGAGGTATCTAAGGCTCTCTGGCCATTTTTAGACGGCAAAAGTTCTAGAGAGTTAATAAAATTCAAAAGGGATAAACTTACAACAGTAATAGGTATCCAAGATCTCCTGCGTAAACACGCAAAGAGATTCAAATTGTCAAGTACGAATGTTTGCAGATTCTGCGGTGATCTGCAAGCTGTTGAGGACATAAAACACATACTGTGTGAATGCGAAGTAATATCGCGTAGTCGAAGCAAATTTTTAGGGAAATTCTTTTTCGAAAACCTAGAGCAAATAGACGGTATGAACTTCAAAGGACTTCTTGGCTTTTGCAATAAAATTGGATGTTTCACCGGGGAGATTGTTTATGTTATTTCTATTCGAAGGTAAATTCAACTGGTTCCATGGGCCAGTTTTGGTGCCTGATGTCTGTGTGATGCATATACATCATAACCCTGTTTTAACCTAACCTAATCTAGCCTGCAATTTTTAAATTTATAGTCTGTGTAGTACTTAATAATTTGTATCAGGTGTAAAAATTCTGTAGACAATTTAATTTCTTTCAGCAGACAATATTTCTACCAACTTCTCAGGTGGTACAATTAAAAAAAGTTTTTGTGTTCAACGATGAAAGCGGATGTACCATTTTGTCCGAACCGAACTTAAGCAACTGGGTGCAGGTGGTTTTAGCTATATGAGGGTGACCTTTACTCTGATGAAATAGAACATGCTTTTGGGTTATCAAATTGACATACACCTTGAACAAGTGAAGTCTATCTCTTGGATGCTGCGTTGATGTTTTTATTTTTGCTGGTCTTAGCCATTAGTGACGATAATGTTATTTTTAGGACACAATTTTGTTTTACGGCAACGATCCTGTTCCAATAAAAGGTTTTTATGAGTTTTCTCATTTTTGTAATGTGTTAAAGGCCTATGTTGAGTTCCTTTGCAAGTTCGCTTACCGTCACAGTGGAATTTGTTTCAACAGTGTGCTTCCGATTAGAACTCCCACTACTAATTTTCGGTTTCATAAATGTCTTCAGTTAGACTCGTTTCTTTGTTTTTGGGCAAAAACAATTTATTTTGTCGAATATGCTCTTCCAATGCATTATTTTAAAAATTCATTAAAAATACTTACAAAGAGGTTAGCACACCAAATTTGCAGAATAAATGAACAAAACATTTCAATTTAGTTTTATATTGGTACCTGGTATGTTATGGCAATTGAAAAATAGCCCACTCCATCCAAAAAGATAACTCAAAGACCTTATTTTTGACATACTTAATAGCAAAACAGATTTGCTATACAAAACTGTGACCATGGCTACGTGCCAGAGACTGAAAGCATCATCGACGAAATTGTCAATTGAGCCCATTGAGTACTTTGAAATTATTCTACTAAAGAAGTTCTAAAGTCCTTTTTTAACAAAGGACCTAGGCTAGTCGAAGTGACACGTGGTTTCAGTGGAACAAGAAGACTGTAAGCATAACTTTTATAATGAAGATATCATGAGATTCTGTTGAGATAAGTAATTATGAAAGGCTGATGACATTAAGAGTCTTATAGCTACGCGTTCATTTTTTAAAACTTTAGAACTGACAAAATGTTAGGTATAAGGTAGTAGATAATATGTAGATATACTGTGTAATGGTAACAACACATAGTTTACGTTAATTCTTACTAAAATTGTTGAATTTTGTTCCATTGTTCTATTCATCGATTCTCTTGCAAAGTAGGTGACGAGTACGTTGACTACACTTGGAATAGCGTCCCCACATATGGTATTTCAAATGAAAGACTTAAATAAGGTAGACAAGGTTCTAGAAATATTAAACTTTTATATAAACAAACAAATTGAAATTTCCTGCATTTCTTCTGTGCAGCTGGCGTAGAATTAGATTTTTAAAGCGGTATGAGGTAAGAGTATATCCTCTCGACAATACAATCCTTACTGGTAGTAAGTAATTTGTGTAGAAGAATAAATATTATGCAACTCTAGCTGTTTTTATGTTCTAAAAGAACCTGCTATATGATCAGGTGTATGATCTGAAGTCTCCAAAGCTGTGTAACAGTTTTAATTAAAATACGCCACTGCTGCCTCAACCAGACTCCAAAGGTCGGTCTGTATCTACTGATTAAGAGCTTTCTCTGATATCTACCTCTGCTCTAGGTTTTACGCTCACTAATGAATCTTCGTCTTTTTGATTTTCATATCATGGGTTCCACTCTCAAAGTCACCATGTGATTAGAAAGAAATGATCTTTGGTTCAACATGCACTGGAGTTATACATTCTTGTGCCCAGGAATGTTTTCGGTCAGAATTTGAGCCAAGAAATAAATGTAGTTGGGTCTTCACAGGTCGCTTGCCGTTGTGGCGTGTGGCGTCTTTTCGAAGGATGACTGCATCAGACTTCATTATTTGTTAAGAATATATGCGTTTGTCTGACATAATATCTTAATGGCAATAATCGGTGGTAGAGGCAAAGTAGCGTCAACCAAGTTGAACTTAGAACTCAGAACTAAAGAGTGACCAGATAGCAATGATAGTTTTTCCAATTGCTATGTTTTAGCAGCTGTCAAAGTTATCAATGACATCTAGTTGCCAAAATATTCAGTAAGGTTTGCCATTTCATCATTCATCGTTTGCTTGCCGAACGTGCGAAAATTATAAAAAAAAAATTCCGACTCAGTTGTAAATACGCAACGTGAATTTCGTCGTGAGGTCGTCGTCATCATGGCTTCAGTGTGCAGGCAATTCGTCGCACCGTGGAGAAGTTTGAGCGTGAGTACACTCTTTTGAATTTTAAGCCACCAACAAGACAGAGATAAAAAAAAACGTAGCCGTTGTAGCCACCAGTATCAAAGAAGACCCAGAAATGTCGATTCGTCGCCGATCAGCTGAATTGGGTATTGTCAGAGGATCAATCCGGCTTATTTTGCGGTTGGATTTGGGCCTACATCCGTATAAGATTGAAAGAATTGAAGCCGGACGACCATAGACAATGTTAGTTCGCTAATTGGGTGCTGGAAATGTTGACCGGAGATTCGGATCTTCTCGAACGAGGCCCATTTTTGAATCAGCAGCTCCAGCATGTCATTATGGGAGCGAACATAATCGATAATTGTTCAGCCAAGCATCAATACATCCACAAAGATTGACTGTTGGGTGCGGTTTAGGCTTATGGCATGGTGGCATCATCGGACCTTATTTCTTTCGAAATGAGGAGACACTGTTTGAGTCAATGGTCTCAGGCTTAGAGCGATATTAACCGACTTTCTGTGGCCAGAGCTCGATAATATTAATATGTTGGAGCTATAGTTCCAACAAGATGGCGCTACATGCCATATGTGGAGGAGAAATTTGGCTACTGGGTCATCTCAATTGGCCGCCACAATCATCACACTCGATTATTTTCTCCGGTGTTACGTCAAGTCCTTAGGCTACGCTAACAGCCAACCTATTTTAACTAGCTCGAGTCTAACGTTTGACACACTATTACCAAGTATGGGTATGAGTCATCAAAAATTGATGTACTTGAAGTGCTGCCAGCAAAGCCGAGACGGTCATTTCAATGATGTGCTATTCCACACATAATGGCATATCGTCGTTCTTACCTCATCACCAGGATTGAATAATCAGGATATTCCATGTTTCAGAATTGTTTCATAATATAGTTGGTGAATCTACAAAACAATCATTTTAATGCAGATGAGTTAGGATAACTTTCTGTGTGATATTTTCACCGATTTCGGGTTCTTCTTCTCGCTTCTTCTTATTGCTTAGCTCTCAAGTTAATTTGATGTCAATTTACTACACTTTTCAATTTTTAAGTAGGTCTACTCGTATAAATCGCCGTCAAATGTATGCCCATACCAACGTTTGAGTAATGTCAACAAATTCAAGATATTCATTGATGTATTCAAAATACAAGTAAAATTAAAGCACGTGACAGGCGTAGTCTATCACATGATGAAGCAGGAAATGATTGGAAGATTATTTGAAGAAGCAAGCATATGAAGGGGTTATTCAATTTTATTTAAATTATTACGAACTTCAAATTTCACAGAATTAATGAGTTTGTGTGAAAAAAATTATAAAAACCACAAACTTTCTCGTCATCTACGAGTGTGATGAACAAGATGACTAAGTTCATGTTAACAAAAATTATATGTAATCCTCATCCGTTTTCGAGTCTTTAATACACAATAGTTACTATTTTGAAAAAAACATTAAACAAATTAAATCTATGTATTTTGAACTGACAAGTTCTTAGAACTATTTTTGTACCTATGCATACGAGGGGAGTTTAATGAGTACCCGGATTGAAAGATAAGGGACGATACTGAGACAAAATGAGTGTACTATCATTTAGAATAACCTCTTTTAGCCTGTCTGTTAAAATTTGGTGACAATTCGATGCTCCGTTTTGTTTTGACACCAATTTTCAAACATCGTGTTAGTGTTTTTTGCGACCATGGAAAAAGAGCAGTATCGTTCCGTGATGCTATTCTTGTGACAAAACCTACGAAGAAATCAAGTCCATTCTCGATGGTGTATATGGGACCCATTCACCTTCCTGTACAACCGTTTACCATTGTTTCACAGAGTTTCGCAGAGGCTGCACGTCGGTTTTCGATAAGCCGCGCCCAGGTGACCCAAAAACGGTTACCCCAGAGAAAACCGTGGACAAAATCCATTATCTCGTTTTGGGCGGACCCCGGAGTAAAAATTCGCAAGGTAGGTGAAATAGCAGGGATCTCAACTGAATGCGTCAGTCCTATTCTATACGAGATTTTAGGCAAAGCTGTCTGCGCAATGCTGAGACGCCTTCAAAAACGTGCTTGGCCCTGTTTAATCGTCTTCGTTTCGTAACCTTCGATGAGACGGGAATTCATTGGCACATACCAGAGACCAAAGCACAACCGAAACAATAGGTTGTAACCGGTGAACATGAACAAAGAAAGCGAAGTCCGTGCCTTCGGGCGAAAAGATGATGACTACCGGTTTTTAGGACGCGCGAGGTGTGATCTACGTTGACTATTTGGGGAAGGGAAAAACGATCACAGGAGCATAATACGTTGATTTATTGGGCAGATTAGATGCAGATTTGAAGAAAAAAACCCAATAAAGCACCGACTCACACCACCGCAGTCGTCAATTGCTCCCCGATCTTTCGTATTTTCCGGACTTGGCTCCCTGTAACTTCTTTTTGTTCCCAAACCTTAAAAGATCGCTGGCCGGAATGAAGTACGGGTCGAACGAGGAAGTCATCGCCGCACTGGAGGAGTAACCATGGGCTGAAAAGTCAGTGCAGTTTTATAGTAAAACACAAAAATCGAGGGCGATACACTGATTGAAACGATTTTCCAATCTTTCGATGCCAGTTTTGTAGTACGATTTCGGTTTAGCCTCAAAATAGGCCTCTGTTTCGGCGGTTACTTCTTCATCGGTCTTAAATCTCTTTCCGGCGAGCATTCCTTTGAGATCTGGAGAATACGGTGGGTGGGGAAGCAATTCATAGCCGAATTCATTCGTTTTCATCGACTTGTGACACGGTATATTGTCTTGATGAAACAGCGTTTTCTTTTTCTTCAAATGCGGCCGTTTTTCTGCGATTTCGTCCTTCAAACGCTATAAAAGCGCAATGTAATAGTCGCTGTTGATAGTCTGCCCCTTTTGAAGATAGTCGACGAAAATTATTCCATGTGTATCCCAAAATACGGATACCATAACCTTGCCAGCCGACTGTTGAGTTTTTTTTTTCGTTTTGGACGAAAAAGTCAAAAAGTCAAGTCAGCTGACTGTCGACTTGACTCTGGGTTGAAGTGATGGAGCCAAGTTTCATCCATTGTCACATACCGACGCAAAAATTCGGCTTTATTGCGGTTGAACAGCTTTAAACACTCCTCTGAATCATCAACACGTTGTTGCTTTTGGTCGACTGTGAGTAAACGCGGCACCCACTTTGAACAGAGCTTTCGCATGTCCAAATATTTGTGTATGATATATCCAACACGCTCTTTTGATATCTTCAGAGCCTCAGCTATCTCGATCATTTTCACTTTACGGTCATTCGTAATCATTTTGAGGACTTTTTTGATGTTTTCATCTGAAACAGCCTCTTTTGGACGTCCGGTGCTTGTATGACCACTTTTAAATTTTTCAATCCACTTGCGAATGGTTCGTTCGGCTGGTGCAGAGTCCGGGTAACACTTATTAAGCCATTTCTTTGCATCGGCTGCATTTTTTCCCATCAAAAAGCAATGATAAAACAACACACGAAATTGCTTTGAATCCATTTTTTTCATAATAACAAAAGTTGCTTCACTCACAACGCTATATCTCGAGAACTAATCGTCCGACAGCTGTCAAATTTATACACATATCTTTTGAAGGTTGGTACTAATGGTATGGATTGAATTCATGTGGTGCCCTCTCTCCTATTTTGCAGGAAAATAAAAATCCGTACTATACGGAGGAAAAAAAGATTCTCAGACAGAGGGTTGCGGGTTCGAATCCCGTGCGAGGCAATTCTCTGAAATTTATATCCTCTTGGTGCGCGCGCAGGATTATAAAAAAAAATAGACAGTTAACTGACAAATATAACTCGAATATCATAACATTAAAGTCTTGGATCAAAACATTAATTAAAAAAAGTTACTGAAATTTTATTGGAACAACATAATTCGGGATGTAAACACCAGCAAGCCGAATATATTCCCGCACATGAATAAAATACTGTTGCCAGAGATGTTTGTGTTTTCATTAGATGAAATCAGCAGATCTTCACTGTACCGTCATAAAAAAGTTAAGCAAATACCCAATTATATGATAAAGGATAACGAAAGTTGGTGTACCACAAGGCTCAGTCTTAGGTATCCTACTATGGAACACTATGCACGATGAAATCTGACGCCTACAAATTCCGATTATCGGATTTGCAGATGACGTTGCTGTGGTGGTTGTAGCAGCAAAAATGCTTGCAGAAGTCAAGCTTTATAGCAACGAAACAAGCTTAACTGCACGTCAGTTTATAACTAACAGCGGCTTGCACGCTGAAACGATACGATACTGATTAAAGTTGGAGGGCATGCAACTTTTTCTCAACCCTATTTCAAGTGCCTCGGAGTTTTAATTGACAGACGTCTAAGTTTTAAACATCTCCTAGAGCAGATATGTGGAAAATTATCGAAAACTAGAAGTTTAATTACAAGGCTGATGAGTGATATCGAAGATTCGAGACAGAATAAAAACTTCTTCTTGCTGGAGCTGCGAGTTCTATACTTATATACGCATTTGAAAGTTTAAAAAATAATGCAAAGATTAAGTCTTACATGAGGGGAATCAAATCTGTCTACTTCCTTAGCGCTAAGAAAATTGTCACTCTGTTTCGAACTGTTCCGCATGATGCTATACTCGTCATATCTTCAGTACTTTCTGTCGACGTACTTTCTGACGAAATGGTAGGAGTCAAAAGCCGGGTAAGCGACGAAAAAAAAGAACGCAATATCGCACCCTGGGAACGGTATTGAACATATCCTGAAATGGAAGATGAATATATCGTCTTGTACCAAGAGTCGTTGTATGAATAGATCAGAATAAAGGCGAAACAAACTTCTATTTGATTCAGTTTTTGACGAGACATGTCTGTTTCAGGGAACGCTAACATGAAAACATCGGAAACTCTGTCAGAAGATGTAGAACACGTGTTTTTCCACTGTGAATGGTACAAAACTGAGGGGGCGGCCTAAAGGGAATAATCCCATTCTTTGAGGTGGGGTAAAAACGCATATACTCAGCAACCATAGCCGATTAGAGATTCAGAAGGATAAAATATATGTAATCAAATCGTAGAAACTAAGTTTGTTCTTCAAGCCGACTATCGCGATGTAATGCCTTACGACGGTACCACAGGGGACAGAAGTCCATCTGTTTATGTGAAGGTGGCTTTAAGCAGTAAAATGCAAAGTTTTCTCCTTCCGACGCAAAAAAAAAAAAAAAAAAAACAAAGACTGTATTCACTGTCACATTGTATTGGTTAAAGTCCACATTTACGTTAGATATACTCGTTTCATACTCATACGTCTTTGTATTCGACATCTTCTTAGAGCTTGACTAGGCAGTTCGACAATATCTCAGATTTCTCTTTTTTAAACCATCTTGATCGTATCATTTCATGCACATCTGCCATTTCAATTCTAACGAATCTCTCCTCCTGACTTCTTTGCCACCAACGGGAAGCCTTGGTTTATATTTCTGACCAAAACTTCAATCAAATAAACTCAATGCCACTTAATTTCGCAGCATTAATAAATTATTCCTATCGAAAAAAGTGACATATGTACGAGTACGAGTATATAATCGTAGATACATATAGATAAACATAGACACATCGCTGCAACTTCGTGATACTTTGAATACTAAGAACAAATAAAAACATCGAAATATCGTAGAATAACGCGAAGTCACGCACTAGTCCAACTCATCTTCGCTCGATTTCCGATCACCCTTTCATAACTACTACTCCCCATGGGATACCGTAAATATCAATTGAACAAAAATATATCCACTAACGAATACATACTCCTAAGTTTATCCGTCAAGTGTTAGATATGTATGAAAAAAAAATATCTTTCCGCCGCCAGTAAGAAAGCTATTCATCAACAATGTGAAATTGGTTACGGTAGAGCTCTATTCCACATCACACCTAACACCACACCTTTAATTTGTAACTCACGACAATGAACAAGGACCGCGTTTCCAACTATACCATATCTAAAACCTCAGATACCCAGATTCCACTTTGTGTGTTTGCACATAAATATATAAGTATCTTTCACAGATGACTGCAGTCTACAAAAAAAAAAAAAAAAAATAATAATAATAATAAATAAATAAATAAAAATCAAAATCTTTTCATTTAAGTTGACTTTTAAAGATGGATTTCTGTGGAGGGATTTTTTACGTCATCGGTCGTATTCGAATTTGTAACGACACTATCTACAAGCTCTTAGCTACTCGTATTAGTCGTTTGCTGTCATGAAAGTCATATCATCTACCACTAGATACGAATAAAGCCTAAATTCTCTGACATCGTACAGTACAGTAGCTGGTAACGAATGAACGTGTCAAAATTAGCACTTTTTCATTGAGCTGACTTTTGAAATGAACTAGTGGCAGCAATTGGCAGTTATATGATTGCTGTGGCGCAGTTACAAATATGACGTTTACTGAGGAATTTTTTCTTTCGGATTTTCTCGTTCCTTTTGTTCTTGATTTCAGCAGTTTGTTGTTTAATATGATCTCAAGCCGTGACTAACTTGGTAGCACGATTTTGGTTAAGAGTATCTATGGCTCTTCAATTCTGGAATAATTTATAGACTTGCATCTTTAAAAAAAAGTATTGGTAGTATGGTAAAAATAGTTTATAATCTGATTTTATGGCTTTAAAATGAAATGCGGATTTTAGCATATAAACTGTAGCAAAGTTGCATCGCTGGGAATTTGAAACTAAACTGCACGAAGCAGCTGGAACGAAGATGAAGTAAAATTTATTTCTTGTAATTTGGATATCTAACATACTCGTACATTCTTCGGCAATTTTTTAATTTATAATTATGTTTCTTATATATTATTTCTTTCGCTATTAAATCCCGGTGGATAAAAGAATGTAAAGTTAGATTAGTTTAAGGTACCAGATTAGCGAAACTCATTTCTCATAAAGAGCTCCTTTAGAGTGGATTATAATAAAAGTCAAACTTTTAAGTACTTTCACCAAAGACGCTTAGCATATTGATCATTCTTTGCAAAATTATAAGACAATTTCTTAAAAATTTCACCACAGAAGTTGCAAATTGAAGGAGGAAACTAATTCGTTGTTGGCATCAATAGTGAGCGTGGTAAATTCCCGATCTATAGCCGAAGAACAGGGACATGCGTCCGGGAATAAATGTGAGAAGCAGACACTGCCGTCGTCAGCAAAAGAATATATTGCATAAGAAGTGGAAAACAAGAGATCATTGATGAAAATTTAAAAGAGTATCAGAGATAGAACGGTGCCCTGGGGCACACCAAAATTTATTTCGTGATCACAAGACAACTTGAATTAAACGTTCTGAAAGGTAATTTCTAATCCAGTAAAGAAGAGATTCATCGATTCCAAATGAACACATTTCCGACAAAAGAGCCTGATACCAATCTCTGCAAATTGCGTTAGAAATGTCGAGTTCAACTGCCATGCTTTCGCGAGATTGTTATACGCTTTGCTTCCACTTTTCGGTTAGACAAATCAAATCAAATCCCCAGCGGATTTGTTGCTAGAAAAACCGTACTGCTGATCATTGAGGAGTTTTCGTGTTTCGAGATATTTCATGACCTGACGGTTTTGATGATCAGCGTTTCCTTTGCCTTGGAAATAAGGGAAGTGAGTACAATGGGCCTGTAGAAGGAGAGGAAATAAGTTTTGTCATTTTTAGGTACGAGGAATTCGTCAGGATCGATGGGAAAGCTGACGCAGTGGTTTTCCTAATGAGGAAGAACACCCCTTTGGTGAAGGGGAGATATATCATCTGGACCAGTGCATTTATTGGGTATCTAATTTAATTCGTGCGGTTTTTTTTCAGAATTTGAACGTTTATTTAAGAAAAACATGTACAATAGTATTATTCAAAGTATTGCCCATCTGAAGCTATGACTTTTTCCCATTTTTCTGGCAATTTGTGGATCCCATCCCAAAAGAACTGCGCCTTCTTGGCAGCCAAGAATGAATCAAGCCAATTTTTGATATTCTGCTCTGATGTGAACCGTATTTCAGTGAGGGCGTTTTGCATCGACCGGAACAAATGGTAGTCAGAAGGGGCAAGGTCTGGGCTATAAGGCGGGTGGGGTAAGACTTCCCATCCACTGTTTTCCAAATAGTTCTTAACCGGAATAGCAACGTTATTCCAAGCGTTGTCATAATGAAAAATTATTGCGTCGTGTCTGGTCGCATATTCCGGGCGTTTTTCGGCTATTGATCTCTTCAAACGGATTAATTGTGTTCGGTATCGTTGTCCATTGATGGTTTCACCCGGTTTTAGCAGCTCATAATACAGCACACCCATATGATCCCACCACATGCAGAGCATTACCTTCGCGCCATGGATATTCGGCTCTGCCGTTGATTTGGCTGGTTGGCCGGGTTTCACGTATAATTTTTTCCGCTTGGGATTGTCGCAATGGATCCATTTTTCATTACCGGTAACAATCCGATGCAAAAATGACTTCCTTTTGTGGCGTTCCAGCAGTTCATGTGGAACCCAATTTCCTTGCTTTTGAATACATCCAGCTGCTTTTATACGTTTTGAAATGGCTGCTTGAGTGACACCCAAAAATTCTGCGAGCTCTTCTTGTGTTTGGCAACAATCTTCATAGAGTAATGCTTCCAGTTCTTCATCTTCAGACTTTTTTGGCTGAACAGGACGTTCATCGTCCTCCAAGCCAAAACCACCACTTTTAAATCTTACAAACCACTTTTGCACGTTCGCTCAGCTAGCGCATGTTCTCAGTAAACTTCCACCAAAATACGATGACTTTCGGCAGCAGTTTTCTTCATAAAGAACTCCCCGCAAAAACACTTTTTCAGGCACAAAGTTCGACATATTTAAGTGAAAAAAAAAAATTATTGTTGTTTACGCTTCAAATGAATGACATATACTGAAATGACGTACAATGACAGTAGCCTTCCAACGCATGTTCCAATGGAATAATAATAATGGAATAATACAAGGTACGCCATCTCTTAGCAAACCGCACGAATTAAATTATAGACCCAATTTGTATGTTGAGATCTTTAAGTACTCTTGCGTCCCATTGAAGATCCGACGCGCCCAAAGCACAAGCAGATTGGCTTTTTCCAAAGAGCTGACAGCTAGAATGTGGAGGAATGTGTAGAATGGGGGATAAGGCAGAATTTCTAATGTTTTTAGAAAATAGTAAACAAAAATGTTATTACCTTTGGGACAATGTAGTATTTTTTGCTTCAGTTTTATCACATACTTGAGAAAGATATTGCAGTCATTTCTGGCTCGTTTGAACTTTCTTCGGTTTTCCGCTGTCAGGTAGGTCTTGTAGGACCGAAAAAAAAACATTTCTCTAACCCTGATAGTCCCTTTACAGCTCGAGTCGTATTATGCCTTTTGTTTTTGTTTGATACTCTTCATCCGTTGAGAGATAAAGGATCTTATTCTAAAGGGAACAGTGTCTGTGATCATAACGACCAGATAAGATTCCTTAAATCTGCTCAAATTGGTTTTCTCGTATTGGCATATGGTTTTTTTTATAAAAATTTTTTCTAACTGTGTGGCCAATCTACGAGAAATTAACTGATATGATACAATGGACTGATGAGTTATGGTATCTGTCCAGAATACAGAGATACAATTCTTTGTAAGGAGTAGGACAGTGCATCGACCTCGTTAAAGGTCGTATTGCTGTCCAGTTTGGCGCTTCTCTATATAAAGCAATAATGGATAATTTGCTTACTGAGATGGAATTTTAACCACATGGAATTAAATTAAGGATTGGAACAGGGACTGCATTGGGTGGAGTTTGGTAATTTACATTACTGCAAACGTAAGAAAAGATAAATGACACTAGATCGTAGCCAGGTAGCTTCAGATCAGAGTGATCTAAGAGGTGCTTCACAAGTGCCAAAACAGCTGGTCTGAATTTACTGACGTGGACGTTCGTCCAAGTATTTTTTAGACCGCGTGTATTTGCTATGTCCACTCTAAATTTCCGAGTCATTACAAACCACAAAAAAAGAGTGGTATTGTAAGCCCTATAATTGCACAATTGGCTAAATTTCACACTACGGCAGATCCTAGAGGAAATCTAAAAGGCCCAAACCGATACTCACCACCACTCTGATAATGATCATCAAGAAATCGATATAAAAAGTTACACTTCTCAATCTCTGTTTCTTTGGCTTCAGATAGCAACCAAGTATTAAATTCTTGTCAATAAGCGCCAAGAGTATTAATGGCCCCAATCCAAGCTTATCTGATTGATTTTTGGTCTCGTTTGCGAACACAATCTGGTCAGATAATCGAGCTACAGTCGTCTGAGATGGCTGTGATACGTTGAGTGAACTAATATTAACGCTCGGGCTCGAAGAAAACTATCTCTCTTTAGGTGATGTGCAAATGCGGAAGAAGACCTCAAGCTGCAACTCATTGCAGTTCGCCAAGACCACGCTAAATTTATTGGCTTAAGTCCAGGTCGGGAGGAAAAAAAGAGAGACGAGATTATGAGAACAAACAATTTTTCGAATGTGGATAAAGGTATGGTAATCATTGCTAGGGCTGATTGTATTTTCAGAAATTAGAAAAGATGAGTGGCCTGACAAAATTTACTGTTAAGTTGCTTGAACACGGAGGTAGTATACGATGCCATCTACCTACTATTGATGTGGAAGATAAAATTTTAAATAGGATGTATAATGTAATATACACTACAAAGTTTGCTTTCACAAGCAAGACCATCCCAAGGGGTGGCTGGATATACATATATAGAGTTATCCAATAGGGACTTGACAACTTTGAATTTAATTTGTGAACGCACTCTTTTAATCATCAAACTGTCACTGTCAATTTATTCAGTTAACTCAACATTTTCATCATGGTAAAGTACCCTAACAAGCTACGTTCTGCGATTGAGTTCTGGAGAAGATGCGCCAAGATGATAAATTTCATCGCGAAATCACCTTCAGTGACGAAGCTCATTTTTGGCTCAATGGGTTCGTCAATAAGCAAAATATGCGTTATTGTTCTGGTGAAAACCCACATGTGCTTCATGAATCACCACCTTATCCACAAAAAATAACTGTGGATTATTGGGTTATATTTTTTCGTTGACGATAACGATCGTCACGTTACTGTGAATGGTCAGCGTTATCGCGCCATGATCACCGATTATTTTTTCGAGAATTGGAAGATATGGACTTGGACGACATGTGGTTTCAACAGAATGGTGCCACAAGCCACACAGCACACGCTACAATCGATTTATTGAAGAGTAAGTATGGTGAGCGTTTTATCTCAAGACACGGGCCAGTCGACTGGACGCCTCGTTCGTGCGATTTAACGCCGCTTGACTGTTTTCTGTGGGGCTACGTTAAGTCATGGGTTTATGCCAATACGCCGACGACGTTGGAAAAGCTCAGAGCCAACATTGAACGAGAAATAGCGGCCGTTTCGGCCAAAATGTGTGGCCTAGTCGTTGAAAATTGGGTACAACGAATCGACCGCTGCAAACGTGCCCGCGGTGGCCATATGAACGAAGTCGAGTTCCATTCATAAATGTTTTGATTGTACTTCAAGCCAATAATAAAGTTTTTGAAAATTCTCAAATGGTTTGCCTTTTATTTAAAAAGAAGTGGTCAAGTCGTTATTAAAAACCCTATATTTATAGGTACACAAATTTAAAAATTAGAGTTGACCTAAGTTCGCACACAAATTCTTGGTAGTTTTGCTGCATTTATTTTGCAGGCTTCAAGAATATATTTTCATAAGCTTTCTACTCGTAAAATTAAACTTTATCCATACTTTTACAAATCAATAGAATACACTTTTTTTTAAAAAGATAACCTGTTGTAACTTTTAGTGGATGCACATTAGTTCACTCGATACTAATGAACTAATCCACCAGCTTAAAGAATTTTTTCATAAATTTTCGAATTTTTGTATTAAGAAGCACTCACTACCAGTTGCAATCGGACTTAAGCTCAAAACTGAATAATAAATTCATTACCAATGCCAGTAAAACCTCCACAATCCGAATAGAAAAACACGGATACAATACAAGTACAATACTCGTACTTTGCCTTTTATTAAGAGTTGGAGTAGATACATTTTTCCAAATAAATTTGCTAATCCTTGCTGCTGTTATGCCTCCAAACTTTAGCCCCCAATAAATTCCGCACCTACCAATTAAGAGCGAGTCGCAGGATATCCTTCTTTTTTGATAATATTCTCCAACCTTTTACATTTTCGCAGATTATGTATCTGTATACATGTACATCCATCGAGACTTAGTAAAGGTATGCGAACCAAGTAACATAATTTGAATAGGAAACATTATGCTAATCCTTGCAAATTGCTTTGGTTTTGGTAGAATGTGTCTGGCAACAACTTCCCCTCTAACTTGGATTAATTTATTTAATTTCGCAAACGAATTTATAATTGTAGCGGTCCAAAAAGAGAAGTAAAATGTACATTCAACCAACGCTCGAATTTTGTAAAGCAAAAGTTCAACGTCGCCAGAACTAAATTGGCAGTTGGTTTGGTGAAAATTTGCATTCAAGTCAAGTGGATTCACTATTACCAACTCTAGGCATTTAATTTCATATTTTTCCTACATCAACCCTCACCCATAATCCAGCCTTCACTACCACCTTCACCCCCTTATTAATTAATAAATTGTCATTATGCGGCTGTTTTGGTGAACAAAAGTATCTGCCATCGCACGAAATTGTGAACATGCTCATTACGCGTACTTGAGTTTATTTAATAAGTTTCGGCAGACACTATAGGTGTACTATGAGTAGGTCCACATAGCTGTATCTATATAGTGCAAGTAACCGAATGTAAGGACAGCACTAACTGAACTGGTCCGAGGCGTAACAAGGCGAATTGGATGGAGGATGCAACAATTTTGTTCGCATGTTGCACAAACCACCGAATCATTGATTTATGGATTTAAAGGGACCACAGCTATACTAGATTGGGTTGCACCTATAGCAGAATTCTCCTGCTACAAGCGATTACGAATACCTACACTAACTATTTGTCAGAGGACATATTGAACACAATAACGGGTGAAAGTGTGAATTTATTGTCGCTATGCGGCTGAGTTAATTTATGAGTAAAAGTGTCAGTGTATGCTACTGAAGCACTATCAAACATTAATTGCCCAAATTAAAAAAATATTAATTTTATTTTTATGTAAATTCAATTGGCATCAAAATGAATTATATATTCAATTGAACTTAAATTGAAACTGTATTCACGGAGATGGCTTTAAATTGTCAAATCATAATTAAGTTGGAGGTGCTTCAGAGTTGAAGTTTCATATAAGCTGGTCTTGATTTAATAAAGTTACCCATTTCAAACTAACATATGCAGATGTATCGAACTTTGTCATTATTGGTATACTCAAAATCTCAAGCATTGACTTCAACAAAGATGGCCAACTGGCCTGCTAGATGCGTAGGGGGCTGCCTTTACCAAAGCAATGTATTGAAAAAGCCGAAAATACTTCAGCCCCACTTCAGAATCTAAACACGGGAGACAGGCAACACAGTTTTGGGAAGTAAGCCATTTTTCTTGTCAAGAAGCATCGTTCTTTTTTCAAACGTTACAACGCGTTCAAATTTTCAAAGAGATATGATATGTCAAATGTTGTGACAGCCATTTGAAACAGATGCCCACGAAAATTTTCGTAAAAATGAAAAAATAAGTAAATTTCGTGTGCTCATTAAACATTTTTATTTTTGTTTTGTTTAGCAAAAAAAAAAAGCCATCACGCAAACCAAACAAAAGCTTGAAAAGCATTATGGAGACTCTTCACCATCGATTGGAACCATCCACCACTGGTTTACTCACTTTTGGTGGGGTGGCACTCACTTTGAAGTCTCCGAAATTATATAAGAGAGGCTACAGGCTTATCAATTTTGATATCAATTTTGCAAAAATATTTGGATACGAAAAAGCAATCCCCCAGATGGGCGTCGCGTTTGCTCACAATTGATAACAAACGCAATCGTATGACAACTTTGAAGGAATGTTTTCCGATGTTCAATCGCAATCCGATCGAGTTTTTGCGCCGTTTCATAACCAGGGATAAAACACGGACTCATCATAACACACCAGAGACCAATGTCAAAACAATGGACTTCTCCTGGTGAATCGAAGGCGAAGAAGGTCAAGGTACGTCTGTCCCAACAAGGTTATGGCGACAATTGTTTGGGATGCGTGCGATGTCATTCACATCGATTACCTTGAAAAGGGTAAAATAATAACCAGCGTCTATAATTGACTTATTCAACGTCGATTTGATGCAAAAACAACCGCATTTAGTTAGGAAAAATGTTCTTTTCCACTAGGAAAGTGCACCGGTACACAAATTCGCAGCCGCAACGAAGTGTATCGAGCTAAATAGATACTACGTTAAAAAATAAAATGTTTTTTTCTTTTATTTCAATTTTCAGGTACTTACTGACCCACCCTCCTACATTGTTTTAGAAGACAATCAATGGGGAGCTAAGTTCTCAAAATGTAGCCGAGATATACAAGTATAAAGCGTGTCCCAGTTTGGAGGTATACTCTTTTAAGGGCACATATATTCCTGAAGTTCCGCCAAACAAAAAAATTGTATCGCAGCGGAGGGTCTCTTCTCACTCTAATTCGGAGGTATAACCACTTTAAACTATACCTTCTAAGCTAGTACAGATACAAAAATAGTTTTTGACATTTCGAAAAGACAATTTAGTAGTCCAAACAAGTCTTAAATGCTTTGGGTACATCTGTGCAGCTACAAAAAAGTTTTGGCTCTTTAAACTCAAAATTATGAAAATGTGTGGTTCCATTTTCTTACTTAAAGTGAATCTTTCTTAAAAATTGTACTTAATACATTTTCAGAAATTTTATGAAATTTGTATCCTTGCAAAATTTCCTAAAAATTATGTGTGGAAACTTTTTTACGTCCGATGAACAGATTTTCTAGTAAAAGTAAATTTTTGTCAGAAAAAAATGGCCAAAAAGCAATGTACTGGGTGACTCCTAATGTGGCGGTATTACCATTTTAAACAGTATACCAACTTGATCAAAAAGTTGGTACATCTATTGTTGACATTCCCTCTAAATCTTAGCGTCATAGTTTGAGATTTGCAAAAGTTACGTTGCCAAGAGTACATCTATCTCTGTGTGTGTTGGCGATTTTTTACAATTTTAGAAATGGATTTCAATTTGCAACAACGAACTTGTATCAAGTCTTGCGTAAAAAAGGGATTTAATGGTGCACGAACTTTGGAAATGTTGGAAAATATTTTGGCAACGACTCTCTAAAGAAAATGGTCGTTTACCAGTGGCATGAGCGGTTCAAAAGTGGTCGTGAGTCAATCGAAGATGATGAACGCAGTGGCAGACCATCGACATCGACAACCGATGAAAACTTTGATGAAGTAAAAGAAATGCTATTCAATAACCGCAAATTAACCATCAGAGAGATAGCGTAGGACTTGAACATTGCCTATGCATCCGTCCAAGACATTTTGGTTAATGATTTGGGTTTCCGTCCGTGGTGTCAAAAGACCTCAATTTCATGCAAAAAAGAGACCGTGTTGACATAGCAAAAGAGATGATTTGCGAGGCTGAATCCGATTCCACATTCATCAAAAGGATCATTACTGGAGACAAGACGTTGATTTGTGAGTACGACACGCAATCCAGACATCAGGCAAAATAATGGCGTTCACCAAATGAACCACGTCGTTTTCAGTCAAAAAAGAAGGCAATGTTCACGGTTTCGGGGATTTTGCACCATGATAACGCACCGCCGCACAGTGCCATCATTATTCGTAATTTTTTGACGAAAAAAACAACAAATACCATCCAACAGTCACCGAATTCACCTAATTTGGCTCCCTGTGACTTCTTTCTGTTCAATCAAGTTAAAAAGCCACTACGGGGAACGCGTTTCAGCAGACGAGAGGAAACACTGATGGACATAACGAAAACCGAATATAAAAAATGTTTCGAGGATTGGATCAAGCGCTGGCATAAGTGTGTTTCAGTCATGGGGATTACTTTGAAGGGGACAATATAGATTTAGATGAATAAACTTGTATTTTTTATTTTCTGAATAAATTCCGGGATCAAGGTGGTATGTTGTATTTGAATTTGAAATCACACGACACAGAGTATTTCTTAAGTTTATTTCAAGAACAAAAAAAAAAAAAAAAATGCAAAACTTAATGTCCAAAATATATATATTCAAAATTAATTAGAGATAAACATTTAACTGAAATTCCATGCAGATATTAAGTTACTTACCAGGCAATCCCGATGCACTAAGATTGTTCAGCATATTTGCCGAAAAATTTCTAATAGATAATGTAGACAGTTTGATGTTGCTTTCACTTTCTTTATCAAATTCAATACTCTTTAAATTACAAAAAATAAGAAAATAAAAAATAAACAAAAATCAATTGAGGAAAAATAATTTACTTGTGCATTTTATATCACAGAGCAAAAATGATTTTATTCAGAAGCTCTTTTCTCATCTCGAAGTAATTGTTTTAACGTTTTATTTGCACTCAAATTAGCGGTATTCTAAAAACAGAGGAACTAAATCAATTACACTGCAATTATGTCGTTTAAATACTCAGCATAGACGGATGGATACATGTTAATTTACACGATTCGTTTCAACTTGTTTACACCGTAAATTGATGTAAATTAAAGGACGTTGCCATACATACTAAGAGTGACTTGATGATATGCCGACGGTTAAGTGGGGCTTATTAGAGATATATGTAAAAAAAGGAAAAATTGGGTCTCAAAATTGAGGTATTTTCAAATTTTTCGAGCGTTAAAAAGCGTTGTCACGAAAATAGATTTTTAAGTGAATTTGCTAGAGAAGAGTAATGAACACAAGAATTCGCGATAATGTTAACATCAATCAGTTTCATCTCCAAATACACCGACCTAAGATAATCCTAAAGTCGATGTCAATACAAATTACAAACGAATTCTCTATCGTTAATTCTCAACCCCTATTAAATTTATCTCCTGACGAACTAGACTCAGTGCAAAAAAATTTAGTGAAAGGAGGGCTGAACATATCCTGACTTTTTGAAAAGTTTTGAATATGAAAGCTAAAAGCACAGAGAAGACTTCCTTATGCCATGATGGGGGTAAAATGAAAGAGTATCATGAGTACTTAGGACACTAATATGTTACAATCAGCATCGTTTTGAAGACAAACATATTGAAGGCCATTAACAAAAGGTGGACCGACATTATCAAGCCTATATAAAATTTATTTCGAAACGGAACTAAGCCCACTGCAAACCTTGACTTTATAATCATGGCAAAGTCGCCAGTATATTCCACTCACACTTTTTTAAACTATACATAGTTATAATACTCTTGAAAGTATGTCTAAGACGCGAATAAATATTCTAAGCAATTCTCTGATTAAGTACTAGGTAGAGTGAAAAGAAACATCCTTGACCCTCCTCCTTGACTGCAAAAACGGTTATGGTGACTTGAAGTCCGTTCACATATAGGCAGACATGCCTAATTTCAGTGCGATACTGTCTTTAGTTTTGTTTTCACAGCTGATTGTTGTTGACGTGTTTGGCATCATGTTGAGTATGGACAAAAACATTATTTTTTGAGAGGCAAAGTAGCGAAGGAAACAAAAGAAAAGTTGGATAAATATTATGGGGCTAATGATCCGTCAGATTACACCGTCAATAATTGGTTTCGGGAGTTTCGTGGTGGTGGCAACTCCACTACCGCACAAGTCCGCAGCAGCAGGCCCTCCGATACGGTTACAGAGAACAATTTCAAAAAAATACATGAAATGGTGTTGGTTGACCGGAAAGTGAAGGTGCGCGAGCTAGCAGATACCACAAAGATTGGTACTGAGCGCACACGCCATATTTTGAGCAATATTCTGCATATGAAAAAGTTATCCTTCCGTTGGGTGCCGAGCATACTCACTCCTGACCAAAAACACGAACGCGAGAAAATTTCGAAAGAGTGTTTGGACGACTGGTAATTGTTGAACACCAGAGAACAGAATGAGTGCCCGGCAATGGACTGAAGCGGCCGAGGGAGGCTCGATGGATCGGAAAGGTTATGCAGTCAGTTTTCTGGGATTGTCATGGCAAACTCTTCGTGGACTACATCGAAAAAGGAAAAACCATTAACAGCGGGTATTACTGTGCATTATTGGAGCGATTGAAGGCCGAAATCGCTGCAAAACGGCCACATATGAGGCGAAAAAAATATTGTTTTTGCAAGACAATGCACCGGGGCACAAGAGCATCGCAACCACGACTAAAATCAATGACTTACGGCTCCAATTGCCGTCGCATTCACCGTATTCGCACGATTTGGCTCCCTCGGACTATTATCTCTTCCCAAACCAATATTCAGCTCACGCGAGGAAATCATTGACGCCACGGCGGAGTATTTTGCAGACATCGGAAAATTACTTTTCGGACGGGATCAAGAAGTTGGGAATCTCTATAATAAGTGTATCAAACTAAAAGGGGACTATATTGAATAAAATAAAAAAAAACATTAAAAAATTTTTTTTTTCATTCCCAAGGAGGTTATTTTTCACCACACCTAGTACGAGTATATTCTAGCGTGGTAAGATTTGTCTGTCTTATACGGGTGAAAATATTTCAACCAAACACAGCCAACACTTATGTCAAACTTTAAGCCCTTTTACTGCAGTCTCAGTAGCAGTAAGCAATCGCCAATCTCTTTGCAGACTTCCTCACCTAGGCATTTACGAACAAAAAAACACCCTCTTATCTGTATTTATTTATTCACATCATCGAGTTCTGGAACTCCCATAAATACATACGAGTTTATCTTCAAAATCAATCACTTCAGGGCTTTGCTACTTAGGACTATTGTCTTAAACAAATAGTAACTTTCAACCCTTTACCTCGTGGTACTGAATTTAGTTATGGGAATACTCCGTTATCACTGCTGTTCATAAGGAAGGTTCCAAAAGTGGTATCTCATCCTGTAGACCAATTGATAAATTATTATGCATACCTGAGGTTTCTGAGAGCATCGATTTATTACAAGTCGACCCTAACTGCAAAGCAGCACAGTTCTCTTAAGGGCACATCTACAACTACCAATCTTACCAAATCTGTTTCCCACATATCACATCATAGTTCTCAATCCTGACAGGAAAGTACAAACAGAATGGTAACAAAACCAACCATCCTGAAAAGTTCCACCAGGCATTCATATATTCCTAGAACGGCTCATATTCGTTCTGAATATTAACGATGTCAAGCTTCTTCTAAGAGAATTAGATCTTGAGATCTACGCAGATGACATTAAAATTATAAAATTAACTTAGCGCAGCAGCACTGATTTCAAACACTGCAGAATGATTTTCTATTTAATATCGACAAACAAACGTCAAAAAATTCTGAATCATAGCTTTTTTACAACTGCCCTCTTACCCACGAGAATATATACATACAAGTACTATCAACATGTTCCACTTTCCATAGTTTGTCCAATTAATAACTTTATAACACTGCCCCTAATTTGGGTCTTGAATATGACAAAATGGTCCACCAAATTCATATACACAACTTGTGCCACAACATGCCAACAAATTCACATTTTGGAAGTAAAAGCTCGTTAAGGACATGCATGGAGAATATTTGAAGTATTGTAATGGGTGCTTTTGTAAGCGTGTATACAGTTTTTATTTATCAATGCTTGCCATTTACTTTTTAAAGATTATTTCGTGTAAATGTTGACCACGACTACGTTTTAAGTAGTCCATACGGAGAATCGAATTTTGAATCACTTTTTCGAGCATATAGATACCAGCCTATACCAGCTAATAACACGTGTAACGTTGTTTTCCAAATCTGCAATGGACGCTGGTTTATTTGCATAGACGATTGATTTAACGTAACCCGATTAAAATTAGTCTAAAGGCGTCGAATCGCACGATCTATCCGGCCAATTGAGAGATAAGTTGCTTTTAATTGCTCCATCTAATCGCGAGCTGTGTGGCATGTGGCGCCATCTTCCTGGAACTACATGTCGCGCCCCATTGGCGTTAACGTTATTCTTATGGACATCTTTGAAAAAATACGGGCCAATTATTCTGCCGGATCATAAACCGCACCAAACAGTGAATCTTTCCGAGTGCATTGGTAGCTCTTGTGTTGACTGATGTTACTCATCGGACCAAATACGACAGTTTTGTTTATTAACATACCCATTCATCCAGAAATGAGCTTCGTCACCGAAGAAAGTTTGTCGATAAAATAGCGGATCTTCCTCCAGCTTTTCTAAGGCCGAAAGCTGGAATGAACTGTTTTCTGTAAGATTTTAGATCAAGATCCTTGCGTAGTCGAGTAACACAATCCCAACTGCTGCGACAAACGACCAATGGACAGCGACAATATTTTCGAATCTACGCATACGGGTAAGTCACTTGATGTCCAATAGCGTAAAATTGGTCCAAAATTTTGTCACTATGGCTTGAAATGCTTGCTCAGTTGGTCGATTAGGACGACCGTAAAATGGTCAAAGTGCGCAAAAAATATTTTTCACAGAGCAGTAAACGTTGTTTGGGTGTAAGTCTTTCCACGATGGTAACAGCAATGCTAACTGAGCATATTTGACTTTGACACATGTCATGAATCACGCTTTCTATAAATGAAACACTGAAAAACCAAACAGAAAAAATAACCCTTTAGAAATAGAGCGAAACTCAAAGTAGGATGCATTTCTAATTGCCCCGGTATTAAAGGCTGTAACTGAAAGTATAACGCCAAACGACCCAACCGAGCACTTTCGGCAAAGTTGCTACAAAAAATGAATTAATATGAACTGAACAAGATTACAAAAATTTCAACATATCTAAAACGAGGTATTTGAAAGTTCTTTCTGACCATCTTCAGAAGTCAAAATCGACAGAAGATGGGTTCGTAAAATGTAGAACGCTACTAAAAACAAAAACACCGTGCGAAATGTACGAGTAAGTAGTTTCGAGTGCTGTTTGACATGAAACAGGAGACCATTATTATTATTTTAAGTGAAACCGCGAGTAAACATGTGAACCAAGGCCAAGACAATTTAAAGATGTATCATTGACTGAAAAGATCATGTCCACAGTGTTTGAAACTCATAAGCAACGAAACACTTCTGCACGAGTATATCATTGGAAAATAAAATTTCACAGGATTCGTTGTGCAAAATCGGTTCGCCTCTATACACTGTTGTAAGTAGTTCCCATAAAACCAATATTTTCAAGCATAAATCCACTATTTCTACATAAATATAAGTAGCATTAATTAGTTTAGCGGAAATCGCCATTTCATTTGATTGTGATTGTGATTTTCATTTTCAATATAACGACTGTTTGATGAGTACCCGGATTGGAAGATAGGTGGCTAAAGTGATTATACCATCATTTAGTCTAACTTCTTCTGGCTCGCCTGTCAAAATTTGGTGACAATCCGACGCTTAATTTTGTTTTGACACCTATTTCAAAACATCGTTTTAGTGTTTTTTGCGACCATGAAAAATGAGCAGTATCGCTCCTTGATCTGATTCTTGTTTTTGAGTGGAAAATCGTGCGAGGAAATCAAGCCCATTCTCAGTGGTGTGTTTGGGAACCACTTACCTTCCTGTACAACCTCTTATCACTATTTCGCAGAGTTTCGCCGTGGCCGCACGTCGGTTTTTGATGAACCGCACCCAGGTGGCCCAAAAACATGATCTCGTATTGGCGAACCGCCGAGTGAAAATTCGCGAGTTGGCTGAGATATCATGCATCTCAACTGAATGCGTTATATAAATCATATCCTGCATGAGATTTTGGGAATGAGAAAGCTGTTTGCGTGATGGGTACCACGTCTGCTCACACCGGAGAACAAACGCAATCGTGAGACCATTTCAAAAGCGTGCTTGGGCGTATTTTATCGAAATCTTGAGTAGTTTCTACGTTATTTTCTGACCGTCGATGAGACATGGGTTCATTAGTACACACCAGTGACAAGACTACAATCAAAACAATGAGTTTTACTCAGTCAACGTGCTCCAAAGGAAGCGAAGACCGTGCCTTCGGCCGGAAAGATGATGGCCACCGTTTTTTGGCATGCGCGCGGTGTGATCCACGTTAATTACGTGGAGAAGGGAAAAAAATCCCAGCGGCATACTACGTCGATTTATTGGGCCGATTCAACGCCGATTTGAAGAAAAAAAGACCACATTTGGCGAAGAAAAGGGCTCTTCCACCGAATATTCATCAAACAGCCCTCGTATTTCGCATTAAGATAAAATTCTTTTCATTTGTGATTGGTGGAATGTATCTCAAATTCGAGATCCCAAGGAAATAGTTGCACTACGTTAAATCCTTATACATGTTTATATTTTAGTATTTTAAAAATTGTGGCAATTTAAAAGTTTGGATTGGGTATTTCTGGCAAGTTAGTTTGGAATTTGTTTGCGTTTGTGATTCTACTAAGACTGGAGGGTAAAATGAACATAAAACGTAAGCTCGGATAGTAAACAGCTGAATCTTGGTTGTATTAAGACATTCGTTCTTTGAAAACTATGAATACAAAGCCTTTTCCACAGATAATCAGGTTGCATGATTTTATAAAGAAGAATAGACGATCTGAATGTAATCAAATTTTCAAAACTTAAGCCTGCTGTTTGTTTAGAATGAACAGATATGTGTTTGAAATACTTTTTATTGAACACATATAGGGCTAAATTTTTATAGATGACATTTACTTTTCTTTTATATTGTAATCAACATTACAAAATGCTTCACAACAATATGTTAAAATGGACAGAAGCAAGGTCTTTTTTGTGGCAATAGGAATAAGTCTTTGGATAGACCACATATCAATCGGATACCATTATTAAATTTCTAACTGTGGTTGCTACATGATCGGTCCAAGTGAGGTTTCGATTGAAAATAAGATCCGAATTTTTAGCGGCTATCACATACTTAATGGCTGATTGCTCTAGTTTAACCGGAAGAAATCTGGAAGGTTCAAATTTGTATTTATATCTGCATAGTGTCTTACATTTCTGTGCATTTAATGACAGGCAGTGTTTAGGCTTAGTTTATTGTTTATTGTATTTTCAATATAGGCTAGATGGGAACTTCGATTTTACTGGACATCATCAGCAAACATGCGAATCCAGCAATGTCCAACTATTCAAGGAAGTTTCTTCACATATTTGAGAAACAACAGCGGGCCAAGACGAATTCTTGTTCTTTACCTAAATAAATGAGTTAAGTAGGAGCGCAAATATCTTTACGAAGAGATTTTCAATCTAAAAAAAAAATAAACATTGACTTTCTCCATGCGGTACAAGAGCTGGAAGATGAAAATGCCACATTGAGATCGAGGGTTATGAGCTTGGAAAATAAATTGAACTGGAGAGAGCAGAAGCAGATAGAGGGCGTAATGGAAATTGTTGGTGTACCAGAGGTAATTAATAACAATGCTCTAGAAAGTGCGCAAACATTTTTTTGTGAAGCTTTGAATGGTTCTGTCTTTTTTGATGAAATACAAAACTATTATGGTAAACGCATCAACAATATAAATGCAACTTCGAACCCTAATGAGACGAAAAGAAATATTTTATGCATCCAAGTCAAGTAGAACCTCGAAAAAAGCTCTTAGCACTTCCCTATTTGGTTATCGTAGCAGCAAAGGTATATATTGGGTCTATAATTCGTGCGGTTTGCTAAGAGATGGCGTAACTTGTATTATTCCATTGGAACATTCGTTGGAAAGCTACTGTCATTGTACGTCATTTCAGTATATGTCATTCATTTGAAGCGTAAACAGCAATAATTTTTTTCACTCAAATATGTCGAACTTTGTGCCTGAAAAAGTGTTTTTGCGGGGAGTTCTTCTTCATTACTTTAATATGAAGAAAACTGCTGCCGAAAGTCATCGTATTTTGGTGGAACTTTATGGTGAATATGCGCTAGCTGAGCGAATGTGCCAAAAGTGGTTTACACGATTTAAAAGTGGTGATTATGGCTTGGAAGACGATGAACGTCCTGGGCAGTCAAAAAAGTTTGAAGATGAAGAACTGGAAGCATTTCTCTATGAAGATTGTTGCCAAATACAAGAAGAGCTCGCAGAATCTTTGGGTGTCACTCAAGGAGCCATTTTAAAATGTTTAAAAGAAAGGAAATTGGGTTCCACATGAACTCAAGCCGAGAGCCGTCGAAACGCGGTTTTGCATGCCCGAAATGCTGCTGGAACGCCACAAAAGGAAGTCATTTTTGCATTGGATTGTTACTGGTGATGAAAAATGGATCCATTACGACAACCCCAAACGCAATAAATCATATGTGAAACCAGGCCAACCAGCCAAATCAACGGCAAAGCCGAATATCCATGGCGCGAAGGTAATGCTCTGTATTTGGTGGGATCAGATGGGTGTGCTGTATTATGAGCTGCTAAAACCGGTTGAAACCATCAATGAACAACGCTACCGAACACAATTAATCCGTTTGAAGAGAGCAATAGCCGAAAAACGCCCGAAATATGCGACCAGACACGAGGCATATTTAGTTAGAGAAAAGATTCGTAAAAGAACTGTATGGTTATACAAGAAAGCCAATCAGAGCGGACTTACAGCTTCTTTAGGAATTTTAACTGGTCGTTATGCTTTCTCGATAACGACGTGAAAGCAACTGCTAATATTACCACAGACAACGTTGTCTTTGGAATGAGATCATTTATATCTCATCGGATGAAGAGTATTAAACCAAAAGAAAAGGCATGGTACGAATCGAGCTCTAAAAAGGCTGTCAGGGTTAGAGAAATATTTTTCCGGTCCTACAAGACCAACCCCACTGAGGAAGACCGAAAAAAGTTCAAACGAGCCAGTAACGACTGCAACGCCTTTCTTAAGCATGTGAAATTCCAATACTACAATGTCCCAATGGTAGTAAAAAATTTTGGTCGTTCGTTAAAAACATAAGAAAATCTGCCTCATCCTCCATCCCAACGCTCATTTACAATGACATTCCAGCTGTCAGCTCTTTCGACATTGGACAAGGCCAATCTGTTTGCTGCACATTTCGCGGCCAGTTCAATACTTCCAGATTGTGCTGTGTTCCTGCCTACACTTGAGTGCGTCGAATCTACAATGGGACGAATCCACTTTCGCACTCGTGTACTAGCAAGAGTTCTTAAAGGTTTTAGCATTCACAAGTCCAGTCTTAGCTGGTACAGATGGTAGTTCTCCCCTTCTTCTGAAATTTTTTTTTTCCACGCTGGTAATACCACTGCGTAAACCTTTACTGTTTATGACTTTTTCCGAGCCTAAAATATGCGAATCTTCCTCTCTCCCCAAAGTCATAGAAACGCTGATAAACCGCTAGCTCATGAAATATCTCGAAACGTGAAAACTTCTCAATGAGCGGCAGTACGGTTTTCGCAGTAACAGGTCTACCGGTGATTTGATGGCATGTCTCACCGAAAAGTTGTGAAAGCAAGATAGTTGTACTTGATATTTCTAAAGCATTTGATAGAGTTTGGCACCAGGCTCTTTTGTCGAAAATGCGTGCTTTTGGAATCGATGACTCTTTTCTTCAATAGATTGGAAATGACCTTTCGAAACGTTCATTTCAAATTGTCTTGTATGGTTTCAAGTGTAATATTCACAAAATAAATGCTGGTGTGCCCCAAGGTTCCGTTCTGTTTCCGATAATATTTTTAATTTTCATTAATGATCTCTTATTTGCTACTTGTAATCCAAATTACTCTTTTGCTGATGACAGTACTTTCTGCTTTTCACATTCGTTCAGGGACTTTTGTCCTTACACTTCAGCTGTAGCACGGGAACGGCAGCGTATGTTAAGCTCATTAAATTCTGATAATGACAGCATAACAAATTGTGGAACTATCAACAGATTGGAATTTTAATTAATTTAATCCTGAAATATCGTGATTCGTTCCTAATCCGTACAACTCGCTAATGGAATGGAATTTAAATAAAATTCCTGCTCTTATCTATACGGATGACATCATTTTCCTTTCTGATACGGTTAATGGTTTGTAACTGGTGGCCTTGGCCCAAATGGTAGTGTATTGGGTTCCCAATCGAACGATTCGGGGCTTAATACCAGCCTTAATACAAAAATAAGTCAATTGAGACTAATAATTTAGTCTCCTCATTAAATGTTGGATGCCACCACACCATGCCATAAAGCAAAATAACCACTAAGCCCAAACATCTTTTTCTCTCTTTATATCCAATTTTCTGGAAAACTCAACACGTGCTCTGGCATTTTAAGAGTAGTCATACCCTCTTGAGTTTTAAGTTCTTCAAAACAAAAAAAAAAACTTATGATGAACAGGCTCAGCGCTTACTGTAAATGCTAGAACCTGAGTGTGAATTTGAATAAGTCAAACAATATGTTGGTCAGAGGTGGCGGCGACAGTGTTAACACAGAATGTGGAGAGATCATATGCATACCATCCGATAAGTATTACGAATGTTTAAAAACAGAATGCAATACATTATTAGCAATAGTAGGCCAAAGTAACAGGTCGGCTGAAAAGTTCGTAGACTAACACATAGATGGTGTTACTAGAATTAAATCCACATGGCTTATAGTAGTATTAGCCTTCAAACGACACGTGCATAAATTTAACAGCTGTCGGACAATTAGTTCGTGAGATATAGCACTCTGAGGTAAGCAACTTTTGTTATTGTGAAAAAAAAAAATGGAAAAAAAAGAGTTTTATAAAATACTGCTGAAACCAAAGCTTGGCTTGATAAACATTATTTGAACTCTGCACCAGGAAAATCAACCGTTGACAAGTGGTTTGCCAAATTTAAACGGGGCAAAATGAGCACCTAGTGCGACTCACGCAAAGGATGCCAGAAAGAGCCTGTTACGGACGAAAACGTGTCACAAAATAATTATGAATAACCGTAAAGTGAAGTTCATCGAGATAGCTGAGACTCTGAAGATATCAAAAGTGCGTGTTGAAAAAAAGTGCTGTTTCATCAAAATAATGCACCGTGTCACAAATAAATGAAAACGACGGCGAAATTGCATCAATTAGGCTACAAATTGTTTTCCCATCCACCGTATTCTCCAAATCTGGCCTCAGTGACTTTTTTCCTGTTTGCAGACCTCAAAAGAATGCTCACTGAGATTTATTTTGTGGCGAAAGAGAAATCGTAGAAATGGTATCGAAAAATTAAATGACCTCTCAATGTAGAATATACCACGATCTAGCAGAAAAAATGTGCTTTCTTAACTGCAGTTCTAGAGGGATGATAAATGAAATAGAACGGTGCTTGTGGAGAAATTTGAAGACATTTATTAAAAAGCTACGAAAATAAAATCAACAAAGAAATAAAAAAAAAAAAAACAATAACAAATTCCTGGATGACGCCAAATCTGGTTGCCGATTGTCAGCAAAGAGATTAGCTATACAGGAGATGGAAAAATAATAGGATGAATATAGTAAAAGCTACAAAAACGAATACAAGAGATACAATCCGCAACAAACTAAACAAAATAATAACAGCACAAAAATCAAATTATTACCAATCCAAGTTCAGTCAATTAAAGAGAGACCCGTGTAAAACACGGGGTCTAATAAACGAAATTCTTAGAAGGAAAAAGCTGAGCATAGGGGCAACGAATTTGCGCATCATTTCTCTGTGCTGACGTCGAACATTTTACATAAACGTGACGCGATCACATTGAATCACAATAACATCGTCTTAACGGATACAATGTTTGCGAATAATACAAATATTTGTGAAATAAACGCCATCATCAGGTCTCAGGAATAGATGGAATTCGATCTTTCGACATAAAAACTCATGGGAGCATTTTTGCTCCCATCCTTTGCAGGCTGATAAATCTGAGTCTCGCGCAATTTAAAATCCCGGCAACGCTTAAAACCGCTGTGATTAGACCAATTTATAAGGGTGGAGCTAAAAATCAACTAACCAACTACTGACCGATATCGATAATGCCGGTAATTGAAAAATGCCTGGAAGGAGTAATTCTTAGAAGATTACAGAGCTTCATAAAAAAAAAAATTCTATCATTCACTCAAGTCAGTATGGTTTTCAGAAAAAAACAAAAGTACAGGCAAACTGTTAGGCGAATTCGTTAACTGTGTTAATTAGTGTCTGAACAAGGGCCACCATGGCTTAGTTTTATTCATGGATTTTAGCAAAGCATTCGACATTAGACCATGCAAAACTGCTTAATGCGCTTGGAAGGCTCGGCATAAGAGGAGTCATGGCGGACTGGTTTGCAGAGTACCTGCGCCACAGATTGCAAAGCGTTATGATCAAAAAAGTTTTAAGCGAAAATAAGAATATGAAATACGGTATTCCTCAAGGTTCAAATCTGGGTCCAATCCTCTTTATACTTAATGCAAACGAACTACTTCGAGTTTTCAAACAGAGCGTTGCTTTTGCTTTTGCGGACGATACGGCAATTATTGTTCGACACAGATGCCTAGAAACTGCCTTGAGAATGATGCAGGAAGAGTTTAATGCTGCTGTGAGATGGTGCTACAACAGATGATGCATATCCGAGGACCTAGTTTCAAAATTACACCAAACAGAATCTACTACGAAAACGATGCATGTCTTAGTACGCCCAGGAAAACTATAGACGTAGCAGATAGGTACAAGAATCTTGGAGTCATCAAGGACTGTCGCTTTCTCTGGGATAAGCGTATGGACCTGAAGAAAACCTTGTTTGCGACACAATGCTACTGTGCGTGTTCTGAAACAAGTCTACTATGACTTAGTGGAGTCAAAGCTGCGGTATGGTATACTTGCGTGAGGAAATGCAGGAAACACACATTCAGAAGTTACAGAGGATGCAAAATTCTGTGCTGAAGCATATTAACGTCAACACTCAATGGGGTCACGAAAGGAATTTCGATGTCCTTAAAGTCGACCAAATTTTCAAGATAACACTGGTTTTTGAGTACTACGATGATAGCCGTTTCATTAGCCCACTTGATCATGCGGTAAATACACGAAGTCGTGCCCATGTATATGTACAACAAGTATGGTGGACGTTAACTGTTAAACAGCGTTCCAGTAATTTTAAACGAACTACCTCGAGACCTTGTCAACATTCAAAACGTCACAATGAGAACAAAAAGCATTAAAAACTATTTTTTAAACTCAAATAACACTTAGTTACAAAAATTAAAAATATAATGAGTTTCAGTGAAATTCAGTGAATTTCATTTCAAACTAAATAAAAGAAAACCTTGACTTTAAACCAACAATTAAAATTTTAAAATTAACTTAACTAATTATCTTAATGTAGCTAGAGCAGCTAACCTAGACTTATTTAATATATTAGAAATACAATCTTCTGCCAGCAAGCCACGGCTTTGCAGAATTATTTTAATATTGTAAAATCGCTTATGATAAATAAAAAGCTCTTTGAAATGAAAATTAAAAAAAAATAAAAAAATAAATAAAAATCAGAGGAGAGCTACTGAATTTGAATTTCATTCCACATCGTCCAGATCTACTTATTTTGTGTAATCTTTGTAATATTGGGTCTATACTTAATTCGGTTCGCTAAGAGATGGCGTAACTTGTATTATTCCATTGGAACATGCATTAGAAAGCTACTATCATTGTACGTCATTTCAGTGTATGTCATTCATTTGAAGCGTAAACAACAATAATTTTTTTTCACTCAAATATTTCGAACTTTGTGCATGAAAAAGTGTTTTTGCGGGGAGTTCTTCATTACTTTCTTATGAAGAGAACTGCTGCCGAAAGTCATCGTATTTTGGTGGAAGTTTATGGTGAACATGTGCTAGCTGAGCGAGCGTGCCAAAAGAGGTTTGCACGATTTAAAAGTGGTGATTTTGGCTTCGAAGACGATGAACGTCCTGGGCAGCCAAAAAAGTTTGAAGATGAAGAACTGGAAGCATTACTCTATGAAGATTGTTGCCAAATACAAGAAAAGCTCGCAGAATCTTTGGGTGTCACTCAAGCAGCCATTTCAAAACGTTTAAAAGCAGCTGGATATATTCAAAAGCAAGGAAATTGGGTTCCACATGAACTCAAGCCGAGAGACGTCGAAAGGCGGTTTTGCATGTCTGAAATGCTGCTGGAACGCCACAAAAGGAAGTCATTTTTGCATCGGATTGTTACTGGTGGTGAAAAATGGATCCATTTTTGGTGAAACCATCAATGGACAACGCTACCGAACACAATTAATTCGTTTGAAGAAAGCAGTAGCCGAAAAACGCCCGGAATATGCGGCCAGACACGAGGCAATAATTTTCCATCATGGAAAACAGTGAATGGGAAGTCTTACCTCGCCCGCTTTATAGCCCAGACCTTGCCCCTTCTGACTACCATTTGTTCCGGTAGATGTAGAACGCCCTCACTGAAATACGGTTCACATCAGAGCAGAATACCAAAAATTGGCTTGATTCATTCTTGGCTGCCAAGCCGGCGCAGCTTTTTGGGATGGGATCCACAAATTGCCAGAAAGATGGGAAAAAGTCATAGCTTCAGATGGGCAATACATTGTATAATACTATTGTACACGTTTTTCTTAAATAAACGTTCAAATTTTGAAAAAAAAAAACCGCACGAATTAAATTACATACCCAATATATAATAATGTTAAATAATCTCGATTATAGTAATATGAATGTTACTACATGGAATGCCAGAGGTATTCGTAGGAATCATGTAGAATTTCTTAATTTTTTAAATAATAAGAAAATTGACATTGCTCTAGTCACTGAAACATGGATGAAATCTAAATATCGGATTTCATCATCGTACTATAAATGTTATAGAGTAGATAGAGAAAATAGAAAAGGTGGGAGTGTTGCAATTTTGATTAGGAGATCAATTCAACACGAGCTCTTGTCCTGTGTGCAGACTCGTTACGTGGAAAATGTAGGACTTAAAGTCATCTTGCGTAATCAAAGAAAACTAAAAATATTTTGTGTGTATTTTCCCGGAAAAATTACGAGTGCCTTAACGGCTGAAGAGAAAAAACTTGGTCTAAAAATTGATCTTAGAAAACTATTTAGTATGAACTGTGAATTTTTAATGGAAGGTGACCTAAACTGCAGGCACAGAGATTGGGGTTGCTTGAGAGCAAATTCATGGGATAATGTACTATCTAGTCTTGCTGTTGTGCTGCCAATGTCTATTATGTTCCCGCCTAATCCTACTTATGTTCCATTTAGTGTCCCTCGCGGAAGTCCCTCAGTTATTGATTTATTTGTAACAAATGTCTCTGGTCTTATGTCACAACCAATTTCGATAATTCGTTGGTCGGGATTAGAAAAGTGCAATATTTTCTAGATTTGAAAAACGCAAACTGGACTAATTATAGAACAGAAGTAAAAAAAAAGCAAACAGGATGTTGACTCAATTGTTCAGAAATTTTCCAAGGACATTATTAGTTCAGTTGAAATCAACATCCCAAAAGTTGCGATAAAAACTCACAGGGCTAAGATTCCATATCGCATCTTGGAATTTATTAGAATAAGGAACATGCATAGACGAAATTGGCAAAAATATTCTGAACCTTTCACGCAAACTCTAATAAAATATTTCAATAAAATAATCAATAAAAGTATTCAAGCCCACCGAAATAAGGAGTGGAATAAAAAGCTCCAAACGCTAGACAAGGCTTCCAAACCCCTTTGGAATATTGTTAAAATTATAAAAAATAAATCCAAACATAATACATGGGCTGAAAAGTCAGTGAGGTTTTATAATAAAACACAACATCTTTGCAAAATTCAACTTTATTTATCAATATAGTTGCCTTCAAGGGCGATACACTGATTGAAACGATTTCGATACCAGTTTTGTAGTACGATTTTGGTTTAGCCTTAAAATAGGCCTCTGTTTCGGCGATTACTTCTTCATCGGTCTTAAATCTCTTGTCGGCGGGCATTCTCTGAATCATCAACACGTTGTTGTTTTTGGTTGACTGTGAGCAAACGCGGCACGCACTTTGGATAGAGCTTTCGCATGTCCAAGTATTCATGTATGATATATCCAACACGCTCTTTTGATATCTTCAGAGCCTCAGCTATTTCCATCAACTTCACCTTACGGTCATTCGTAATCATTTTGTGGACTTTTTTGATGTTTTTATCTGAAACAGCCTATTTGACTTGACTCCTTGGTTATGGTGCCTTGAAGTCCGTTCATATTTAGGCAGATATGCCAAACTTCAGAGCGATACTGTCTTTAGTTTTGTTTTGACAGCTGATTGTTGTTGACGTGTTTGGCATCATGTTGAGTATGGACAAAAACGATTTTCGTTCTCTCATAAAGCATTATTTTTTGAGAGGCAAAACGGCGAAGGAAACAAAAGAAAAGTTGGATAAATATTATGGGGCTAATGCTCCGTCAGATTACACCATCAAATATTAGGTTCGAGAGTTTCGTGGTGGCTGCACCTCCACTACCGATCAAGTCCGCAGCAGCATTCCCTCCGTTGCGGTTACAGAGGACAATGTCAAAAAAATACATGAAATGGTGTTGGCTGACCGTTATCCTGCCGCTGGGTGCTGCGCATACTCACTCCTGACCAAAAACAAGAACGTGAGAGCACTTCAAAAGAGTGTTTGGACTTGCTGATGCGGAATCGGGAGGACTTTTGGCGACGATTGGTAACTGTGGGATGAAACTTGAAACTTGACTATTACACAATAGAGAACAGATTGAGTGCCCATCTACATCTACCATCAACAGCGAGTATTACTGTGCATTATTGGAGCGATTGAAGGCCGAAATCGCTGCAAAATGGCCTCACATGAAGCGAAAAAAAATTTTGTTTTTGCAAGACAATGCACCGGCGCACAAGAGCATCGCAACCATGGCTAAAATCACTGACTTACGGCTCGAATTGCTGTCGCATCCACCGTATTCACCCGATTTGGTTCCCTCGGACTATTATCTCTTCCCAAACCTTAAAAGATGGCTCATCAATAAAAAATTCAGCTCACGCGAGGAAATCATCGACGCCACGGAGGAGTATTTTGCAGACCTTCCGGAATATTACTTTTCAGACTTGATCGAGAAGTTGGAAAATCACTGGAATAAGTGTATCAAGGAGGTTACTTTTCCCCCACCCACTTATACCCCACCTAGTACTCTCCTTGCATAAATACCAAATTACAAAGTATGCACACTGCTGAGTAGGTCGCAACATAACAGTCAGATATTTATGTACATATATGAATCCTTGACCAGATTATAAAATGCTAACAAAAATATGCGGGGACATTTCTTAAGCAACTAGGTAATCCACATCTCAATTTAAAAACAACTAAAATACCACAGACGAACCATTCAAAAACGGGCGCCTGTTAAATTCGTCTAAAAAGGAGACGAAAGAATCTTCATCCGTATTGCTTCAGTGATGACTAATGATAATAATATTGAAAGTAATTCATACTACATATATAGTATCTGTTTTCTTCTATAATAATTATTTTTAAATTTTTATTAGTTCTTCTTATTTCGACATGGCCTCAAGATATTCCAAGCTTCTTGAAGCTTACGAATATATTTTAGTTTTAATTAGAATTGGAAAACTAACTGCCAATGCTCACTACAGAAGACGCATGACAAAGATGTTCGTCATAACACACAATTTTACAATTGTTTTTACAAAGTAAGTCTTTTCTTAAATCCTTGATTAATGATGTCAACATTGGAGATAGACCCTTACTATAGAATATACCCGACAATCATTTACCAAATTATCGTCAACAAATTAGTGGATACCCTGTATATAAGAGCAGAAAACAACTTGGTAGAGGTGTTCAAGAAAGATATTCCTCGGTTGTTTGTAAGGTCGTCATAGTCACCCCTTCTGCTAAGTGGATTAATATTAGCTTTTTTAAAAACTATCTGGAATGTTGGTGGATTCAAGGATTTTGTTGAATTTTATTACGAATGCAGACATGAATTCATTTGTGCAGTTTTTATAGAGCTCGTATGAAATTCTATCATCTCCGGGGGCTTTTCCCGTTTTAAACTTGTCAATGAAGTCCTCAATTTCGTTTACTGAAAACGAACGATCCAGGATTTCGTCGGTAATCAGTGGGTCTTCTTATTGGAATGGTGGTGCTGTTGTAAGTAAATTGAGTAAGTTCATAAAATGGCTTCTTAGCTGTATTGCTTTAAGCAACGTAGCGATTCATTCCGTTTGGCCATTTATATAACAGCTTTTCAAAATTCTGCTGCAGATGTAGAAGGGCTTATAATAGAGATACGTTGCTCAGATACTATCCTCCTTTTATAACAGACACACTTGAATTACTTGTCAGCTTCGCCATAGAGCGTTTTAAAGATGCTGAAATGTTTTAGCAGTGAGAAGGAGTAATTTCTAGATCGCAGACACCTATAATCAATCCACTTTTGTTTGGAGATTTTATTTTTAATAATTGATGAGCTCGGAACCGTGTTAATTATCCTTTTTAAGATACTAACATCCGGTAAAATATTCTCTGAGTGTAATCGCTCAAGTTAGGAATTTAAATTACTGCGATACATATTGAGCAATCGATCATTCCATACTAGTATTGGTAGAAGTTCTAACTGTCTTATATTTATATAGGACACCAGTTCCAGTTTCATAGGACTCCAGGGATACCAATCTTCAAAGATGAAGCAATAGTCAATTACTGAACATGCAATCCAACATTTGAAAGTGTACTTTCCGCAAGAATCACCATCGTAACTTCTATTTATTGTAGAATACTGCAGTCATATTCATCCGTGATATCCAGTAATTTTCTACCTTTTAGGTCGCAAATTTCATCGTTAGATGAGCGATTTATGTACTTTGTGAACACCGATAAACATCAAATTAGTTTTTCTCAAGTTCTGTAGGAGTTCTTTAAGTTTGTCATTATCGCCTTGCCAGTGACTAACGTTTAAATAAACGGGGATTATAAGCAGGGCGCTGTTATGCATTCTTACACCATGGACATATGATATTTTTTACTCTTTTAAAATAAACTTCTGCTTAATTAGGGCCCTTGCGAAATCCATATAATTGCCAACCACTTCCTTTACCGGATATGGCTCACTTAATTGTACGTATCCCCTTCAATTCATAATTTAAAAATATTTTTGCAAAGCTCTTCTCTTCATTTACTAATACATGGGTTTCAAATACTTCAAAGATTTCGAACTTTTCGACATAATTAAAAAATTTCTAAATAATAATTTGTTTTTTAAACCACTTAAAATACATAATTCAATATTATTTAACTCAAGCCTTGTGTGAATATGTACTACTTGTGTGACCACCAAAATGAATAACATTTTTGTTATTAGAAACGATGATATTGGTTACATAACGCGATATCTCCTTTAAGATGTTTGTTATTATTATTGAAAATTAACAAGGCCATTTTGACGGAATTTTGATGCTTAGATTTGGAGCATGTATCAAATTATTAATAGAGTAAGCGAAAGCGAATGGTGATATTGTCGAAATAAAATAAGGATCTAATTAATTGTATCTTGTACACAAATTTTTCGGAAGAAACTAGCGAACAGAAGGAAATAAAGGTTCTTCAAATAAAGGGCAAATAGCAATTAATAAATGAAGCAAATATAGGACAACAAAAATCAAAAGAAAGGACTCTTCCTTAGAGGATGGATGGTCACCAAACCTATGACGGCACGTACTATCATAATTTAGCATCTGGCGAAGTCGTACTTAAAGATTTGTCACATACATACTAGGTGGAGTGAAAAGTAACCTCTTTGACCGCCAGCATGCGCAGCTACTGCAAAAAAGGTTATGGTGCTTTGAAGTCCGTTCATATTCAGGCAGACATGCCAAATTTCAGTGCAATACTGTCTTTAGTTTTGTTTTGACAGCTGATTGTTGTTGACGTGTTTGGCATCATGTTGAGTATGGGCAAAAACGATTTTCCTTCTCTTATAAAACATTATTTTTTGAGAGGCAAAACGGCGAAGGAAACAAAAGAAAAGTTGGATAAATATTATAGGGCTAATGCTTCGTCAGATTACACCATCAAATATTGGTTTCGAGAGTTTCGTGGTGGCCACAACTCCACTACCGCTCAAGTCCGCAGCGGCAGGCCCTCCGATGTGGTTACAGAGGACAATGTCAAAAAAATACATGAAATGGTGTTGGCTGACCGGAAAGTGAAGGCGCGCAATCTAATAGATACCACAAAGATTAGTACTGAGCGCACACGCAATATTTTGGGCAATGTTCTCCATATGAAAAAGCTATCCTGCCGCTGGGTGTCGCGCATTTTTGGCATCGATTGGTAAGTGTTGAACACCAGAGAACAGAGTGAGTGCCCTTCAATGAACTGCAGCCGGCACGAGTGCTCCGAAGCGGCAGAGGAAGGCTCGATGGGTCGGAAAGGTTATGGCGTCGGTTTTCTGGAATTGTAATGGCATACTCTTCGTGGATTACCTCAAAAAAGGAAGAACCATCAAGAGCGAGTATTACTGTTCATTATTGAAGGCCGAAATCGCTGCAAAACGGCCTCACATGAAGCGAAAAAAAAATTTGTTCTTGCACTTACGGCTCCAATCGCTGTCGCATCCACCGTATGACCCAGTTTGGCTATCTCGGACTATTATCTCTTCCCAAACCTCAAAAGATTCCTCATCAATAAAAATTCAGCTCACGCGAGGAAATCATCGACACCACGGAGGAGTATTTCGCAGACCTTCCCTAAAATGGCCTTTCGGACGGGATCAAGAAGTTGGAAAATCTTTAGAATAAGTGTATCAAACTATATTGAATAAATTAAAAAAAAAAAATTTTCATTCCCAAGGAGGTTACTTTTCACCCCATCTAGTACATACGAGTGTTAGACTATAATCGATTTTAAAGGCAAAAATTTTATTTGTAAAAGATCTCTGAAAGTTTGGGGTGGAACGGCCTGGTCTTTCTGTTCATTATTTAACATACGTTACGTGTTAGTCAGTTTTTATCATAAAAGATCGGGTTGTTTATATGACCGGTGGTACAAATACAAGTTGCTTTTTGAACATATGCGAGTGACAGCTCTTTCCCGTTGGAAATCTTGATCGATCTTTAAAGATCGATGTTATATGGGCAATCCAAAAACGATACAAGCCCTATGTCCGACCCTTTCGCAAGATAGAGCCAGAAACTGTAAGCAAGGTCTTAGAAAATTGGGTTGACAGGATGAACTACTAAGTGAACGCAAGGACCTGAATTCAGCTTCAATTCCAATTGAAATCTTTAACTTGCCTATGTTCAATACATAAATAGATATGTGGAAGATAGTTCCAGGCGCGAAATGCAGATACAAAAAAGGATTGCTTTCCAATGTAATGTGTGAATGAGAGAATAATTCGTTTTTTTCCTCTATTTGATTGTGCAAAATGTAGGATTTCAAAAAGAGAACTTGCATAATTTTAAATAGTTTTAGTTTAAATACAGATTGAGATTCAGACCGTAAATTGAGGATGTAAAACCAAATACACTACTGGGCCTAAGAATATTATAAATAAAACGGATACAATCATTAAACACCGTAAGCCTATTCTTACAAACAGAATCAAGGCAAGGGAACACAGAACAATTAAACAGCACGTAAGGCATTTACGAGGTGATGCAAATAGTTCGCCGAGTATCGCAATCTGCGGAGTCCACCATAATCTTATTTCAGGGTGTCTTTTATAGCATCGCAACAGGTAAATGAAGAGTTAATATGAAAACCAAGATATTTAACAGAATTTACAACATTAACGGGATTGCCATCAAGGACAACAGGTAAAAATCATTTGGACAAAATTTGAAAAAAAAAAAAACAATGCAAACTGTTTCGACGGGGTTGAACTTCAATTTGTTACCTTTTGACCAGTTGGATATGTAATCAAGATCTTCCTTCACTCTGGCAACACAATCTTCTATAAGACCAATAGGACGCGAATAATATATAATTACATTATCAGCGTACTTGTGAATTTTGCAATTCTTAACAATACCTGGGATATCATTGTTAAAAAGGGAAAACTGAAGTGGTCCCAGAACAGAGCCTTGCGGAACGTCTGTTATCCCTTAGATAGTAGTTATAGTAGCTTAAAGCTATTTTTAATCTTTGTAAGTAATAGAGAGTGACCAATACAATCGAAGGCTTAAGAAAAATCAAGAAGAACTATATATACAGATATCGTTACAATCTAAAACAGATCGGATATCAGTAGTCACTTTTAGAACAGCAGATTCACAACTATGTTTGCTTCGAAAACCCGATTCCAATTTCAAGAGCTTATTATTATTATCCAGGAATTGCCGTAATTGGAGAGATAAAACCTTTTTTTGACAAAAAACACAAAATACTAATTGTTCTATAGTCGGCAGGACATTTAGGACTAGTCTTTTTGGATATAGGAATAATTTTAGCTATTTTGCAACTATCCGGGAATTGAGAGCTATATATACATGATGTGGTATAAGCTTAAGAAATCGAGGTGGTATACCATCAGATCCTGTGGCATTAGATTTAACAGAGTTAATTGCTTTGAATACATCGAATTCAGTAATACATTGAAAACCGAAATTAGGAAACAATTCAGGAGAACACATATCTAGGTTAAATGGTGAGGGGTCAAGCGGATCCGGAGAAAAAAAAAAACGCACTCATTTCATTCGGAGATAACGATCACATGGCTATTTTCCTATCAGCCACTACACCCAGACCTTTAAGATTCTTCCACAGTTGCTCAGAGCCTAATTTAGGATCAAGCTTCTACAAAAAAATAAGACCTTTTAGAGTTACGGATACGTGTTTTACAGTATTGTTGTCTATTTTCCAGTGTGAGATTACGTTTGAATTTTTAAAAATAGGACAAGAACAAGACCTTACACGCTTAATTACAACAGGAACAAGATTGATTTATAAGGAGTTGACTAGATTATTAAAGATTTCAACCTTTTCACTAAAATTGGTCGTTAGATATATATCATGCCAATTTAAACTATAAAGCGTGCGTGTGAGCTCTATAAGATTAATGTCCTTAAACAATCTAAAGCGAAAGGTATTATCACAGTTGCATCTGTCTATATTATAGTCAAGAGAACAGAAAATCATATCATGAATGAATTCGCTTGTCTGTTTAATTTGATCGAAACATAATACACACGAAGAATAATTAGTGAGCACCATATCAAGTAACTAGGGATTATTCGTAGACTTGTATTTCTATCTAAGATAATTTTTCCTATTTTGTGGTGAGTTGTCAGGACTTGCTAATTTTGAGCTTGCATAGCAGCTAAAAGACTAGTCACACGGGGATGAACAAATTTATCCTTTCATGCATTCTGATTTGGTAAGTAATTGCCATATTATGTACCTTCTTTAAATCACCATCTTCAGAGACCTCATCTGACCAACGATTGTATCTTATGTGCGGAAAATTTTGAAAAAAATGGAGAAGAGACCAATATGCGGGTCACAAAAAATATTGTAATTTTTTTTTTTTTCATATATCAGGTCATATTCATCATGTTGTTAATAATCTCTATACAAAGTTCTGGAGCTTTTAAAATATTTTAAAGTCGATTACGAAAAGCAAAACTTCACCTTAACCATATCAAAATTCGTAATTCAGAAAAAGAGTTAAAGGTTTACATATTACAATTCATGGAGAATTGGAAGTTTGATCTTAGCGAGTTCTTCCTAATCGAAATCACTGTGTTAAAAACTCATAACCTGAATAGAAAAATATTGATCTAAAGAACCCATTTCCACTTTGCACTATCAAGGTGAATTGGATTTCATTGGATTTCAAATAAAGAACAGAAAATGATATAGATCTCCCTCGAGATACAATATAATAGTTCGTGTCAAACTAGGTAGAAACCCAGAGTACTTGCTTACAAGACCTGAATCGATTGTAGGAGAGAAGATACCACGAATGCTAAAGTGATTCAGTCATATCTATCGAAAAGACCACTCCTTATGGAAGATTTCAAAGAATACAAAACCCCTTATTCAACGATCAAGCTTTCAAGGATTGATTTGACGTATGAGGAATTTTTGTCCAGTATTGAAAGGTCCCAGAGACCTTATATACATCGAGAGCAAGTTAAGTAAATCAGTGTTTTCCGCTTTACCCCTTAAATGGAGATTATAAGCTATGCTTCGTTGTATACAGTGATTGCTTTCAACCAACAAGAAGATCTTTAAAAGAATAAAATGATCCGATGAACCGAAAATGTTGACGTTCTCGGTGTTTAATATTAAAACATTTTCATGCTATAGGTACGATTAGTTGTTGTGTATTTTCTACTGACTAAAGATTGAATGGTAAGCAGATGACCATATATAAAACATAAGCTGCGCAAACGGATACAAATTGTTCCCCGAAAACAATCCATCTGCAATGAAGTAAACAAACGAATATTTCATTTTAAATTCGCTCATTAAAATTTTATTTCACTAAATAGCAAATCAACCAATAGTTTTCTCTAATTAGAAAATGATGATTTCTTAGGTAAATTTTTGTGACATATGTACATATAAGATGTCATGGGATACATTTTACATACAATATTTCTCGTAGGCGTCATCTGTCAACAGGTTTTTCTGCTATAAGGACTTCATTTTGTTTTAACCGTTCTTCCGAAGGAAAGATATTCATGTAAATATCTTGGTATGTGCAAGGCACATATTTTTCAGCAAACTCCAAAAATCGTTAAGAAATGTTGGCTCTGAAGACCTTATGAAATTCGCTGGAGTTTTTATGTTCCATCAACTGTGAAAAAGCTGAGTGTGCCAGCTGGTATAAACATATAACTACAATAGAAATAGTCGGAAAATTACCTGTAGCTTCGGAGTTCGATTGTTGATCAAGTTCTGGTCTCGTCTTGGTGAGGAGATTCAAGGAGGAAAAAGAAAAAAAATATCACTCAAAAGGAAAGTTTTCAGTGACGATCGATACAAGGAACTTACAGATCGATACAAGGTGGGAATGGTATTCATACGAACCAGTCTTAGGTGATGATTTAAAAATATCATAAAGAGTGATAAATTTAATTATACGGATACTATTCGTTCAGGTCCTCAGATGTGCATTTTCTATAAAGAGATGCTAACGCAATACCCAATATGCAATAACGCAAATTCAATCATCGAATAATGCGGGGCATTGCAACCTTTGAGAAGCTAAAATATTAAGAAAAACTACGGAGTCAACAAGTGATTATAAACTAAAACTAATAGATGCGCGGTTGACAATTTGACCTCGAATTCAAAGTAAAACAAAACTTCTACTGAAAGTCGCTTTATAGCACGTATTCACCGTCGCTATTTTCTTGAATAGCATCATTATGATAGCTAACATACTGGTGAATAATTTAGATATTCGCAGACTAAATATAAAACATTCGGACTGGGTATAGATACAAGTAAGATAATTTGTGGATTTGTTGAAATATTTCTAATAGTCACGATGAGACTAGTCAGCTAAAACTTAAACGGCTACTTCAGGGATATTTCAAAGACACTGAAATTTTTTAATTAAAACTGACACGCTCTATCTTTAAGGCAAACATCCTTGAAGTCGTTTATCGTTTCGTATAAATGCATCCATAACGAGTGTACTTTTCAACTTTAAACAACACAAAAACACCATCAGAGTTTATTTATTATTAACATTCTTCCCGTCATTAGGATGAATTCCTTTTTATAACTAAATACTGATTGGGTATTCTTAGAATAGAAAATTAAAAATTAAATTAAATATTTGGAAATTGATGAAGAAATCCTTTCTTACACAAATACACTGTCATTCCTCAACACTATGATTAATCGTTAAGTTTTCAATCCGTATCTTCTTCCACTGCTCTCTCCGATTATGAGAGTTAATAATTTTTTTTTTTTTCTTTTAGGTTTTTAGGTATTTACGTATCCTTAAGCACTCAAATAAAATAATTATAATTGCACACGGGAGATAGTGGTGAAGAGTATTCAATCGATTTTTATTATCCTTTTTGACATATACTCGTAGAAATTCATTAAAACGGCTACGTGCAGACAGGTGTGGGTTTTTGTATTCGTTCACAAGTTGACTTCGTCTCAAAGGCTCATTTATTTTATAACACCATCCCTTCACCATTGGCAGAGGTGCCAGTTTAATTAGCACAATCACGAGGACAAATGATTACCTTTTACTCCCATCTTACAAAGATACGAAATATCAGTTTCGCTAGCAAAAAATCACAATTAGAATGACAATAGAGAGTATCTAAATCGAACTGAAAGAAGGCGATTAAGTTCGAATCGATAATGTAGAATCGAATAAAAAACGCGATCCACTCGTATCCGTTTGAACGCACTAAACGGATTGAGATTCCGAATAGTCAACCTCTTCCGACGAAGTAATTGCGACAGAAAACCAGAAAGTATCTACTCAGTGTACAAGTGTACTCGTATCTTAAATGTTTTCATTGACGTTTGAGTCGTGGATGGCTTAGCAGGCGGACTATTGGTCGCATTCGACTCGGCTTGGCGCACGAAAACATGAATTCGAAGCGATTGCGCGACAAAGATGGGGGTATTTCGTGGTGTTGTCCCGGTTTATCTGCAAATGTATCTGAAATGTGGTCATCCGTTGTCGTCTGCCATTTGCTATGCAATGAAAGCGTTGGCCATTTTTTTTTTTTGTCTTGTCCATTCAAGACGGGAGAGACTGTTAACGAATCTTTCTCTCTCTGAGTAGTGAGGGTGGGATTCAAAGTATTTTCTGACCTGTTCACAATAGATGAAATGCATAGATACTTTTGTTCAGAAGGCGTGGCTTTATTGACAGAATGGTTTCCGATGGTTTGAAACTCTCTTTTGTGTTCATGGGGGATGATGTTTTATTCGATTTCTGGAATATTTCGCACTTGCGCTGGTTTTTCTTCGCCGTTTTTCTTTGTTTCTGGTTTGGTGTTGTTCGTTCTTTTTCGATTTGAGTTTTGAGTTTTGGAATGTCAGATTGGAGTGTCTGTTCCCAGCTGTTTGGCATTCGATTTTGAAATTGGTTCTGATTTTACTGATTGTTTTTTTCTTTGCGGCGAAGTTTGTAGGTTTTATTTTGTACTCCTAGTTCGACGATGTTGAAGAATTTCATCTCGAGTACCTATTTAGTTGGGTTTTTGGTCAAAGAAGTTTTCCAGTTAGTAGCGGGGTGAAAGGGAATAGAAAATCAATTTGCGGAGTTTAGTTTAAAGATGGCAGAAGCAAGCACAATAATTAGGGGGTGGAGGAGTTGCTCGAATGTTTCGTGTTTCCATAGGAAACAGGATGTAAGTCGGCACGTGGTGCGTAGTTAATTAAAAATACACACCTGTCACAATCAATATACATAAGTGTTCATTTTGCCCAGTCTATACATTTTTTAAACTCTTTCAAGTGGATGTTTGACTTGATGCTTCCTTGTTAGAGGGTGTAAGTTAGCGATAAGATTTGAAAGAAGACGATATAAGCCATCGAATCTGACGGTGCAAATACAGCTGAAAATCCGGACTGTACAACCACAGCTGAGCGAATGTCAGTGCATAGGCCTGACATTTCAGAACAAGTGGAAAAGGACACTTTTGTTTAGGAACTGCTGCAAGGAAGTCAAACCAAATCGCTAAGAATCTCAAGAATCTCAATCAGGATATCGAAATTAAAAAAACATGATATTTTGTGATCCTTCAGACTCTACTGAATATAGATGGCCTTACTGTTGACAATTTAATGCAACTGCTTTCAGTTATGGGCAAAACTCGCAATACCATACCTAACATGCTCTCATTAAAAAGAACATATTCTCCAGAGATTAGTTCCACAAACCTCTCGACATTACCCTAATCCCGACGTTAAGATCGAATTTGATTTATAAAGCGCAAACTGCATAGCATTGAACACGGACTTAGGTCAATTTCGTGGCGTGGAGAGATCTCCTCAAAATTGCGACCGGTTTCCAGTACCTACCTTAAAAAAAAAAAAGAGACAACGCAATTCTTACTAAAAAAAAAAATCAGATTAATCAAAATGTAATCTAAGTATGTAACTGGAATGGAAATCCGAATCTTTCGAGGAGATAAAATCGAATGCCTGCAATCATAAGAATTTACTACAGGCTTTCCTCGAGTCTTTTGGCTAGTACAATGCTACCAGTATTAAGCACAGAAGAACAGTGATGACTTACCAAGTTTCCGCCGATTATCACAGCAAAACTCCTGGTCTAATAAAAAAAAAACATTATGACTAGGACACAAATCCCAAAGAAAATTTGTAGAAATATGGCAGTGAAATTCAATATTCACAATATTCTGCTGCTAAGAAATCATGATCATTTAACATCGATAAGAATTCCATTTACCTAACCAAGAATAGGTCTGGAAAATAATAGATATCTAAGCTAAGGGCAAGTAACGATGCTGGAGGAGACGAAGACCCTGGCGAATGATTTATCGCGGCAGCAGCATTAGGAAACAGACCCTAATGGGACAAAAACGTTTGCCGACTCTTAAAAAAAAAAAAAAAAGTAAGACTCTGCATTGAGCCACATTTAAAGGTTGGTATAAGTATCTTAGACATCGCGTATAAGAGACACTCTTACTTAAATAAGTGGTGCTACAGTTTGAAGTGAACCTGAATCCCAACTAATATGCTTCTTCAATTATCCCGGTATTTAGTTGGAGTTGCTCACTCCAACTCGGTTGAGATCCCCCTGTATTTGTACGCGCCCCTAAATTGAATTCTTCCTCTACTGCGTTGTCCTTCCGAGTTGGATTCGAAGACCATATGAACCGGAGCATTGGTGTTCATTCGCTCTACATGAGCACGCTGTCTGTATAGCTTGTATAGGCATTGTGCTGTATGGCCTGGACAGAGAATATTTTCATCTGTGGCAAGAGTACATCTACGTTTTATTACTGCTGAAGTGTTCTTCGCAGAATTCATAGTAGTAATACAAAGGTAGACAAAGTCCTTTAATCTGGAAATTGTAACTGTCAACTGTGGCGTTTGGTGTCCCTTCTTGTAGACAGCATATACTTGCTGCCCATTTTGGCAGCTTCCTTTGTGAATACACCGGTAACAACCCACTAAGTTCAGCCAATTATGTTGACATCATCGGCGTACGCTAGTAATTGTACAGACTTTTGAAAGTTTATGCCTCCAATATTCGCTTGAGAATTTCGAACAATTCTTTCAAGTACGATGTTAAAGAAGTCCCATGACAGCGCGTCACCGTTTTCTGAGATCGAAGGTTCAGGTTAAGTCCTTTCCGATTTTGACGAAGCATGTCATTATGTACAGATGGACGATCTTGGCAGAGATGCCAAAACTAGACATGGCTCTATATAGCTCATCTCTATAAATGCTGTCATGTGCGGCCTTCTTGACTTTTTTCCAGGATCTGCCAGAGTGTGAAGATTTTCTCGATTGTGGACTTTCTAGGTCTGAAATCTCACTTATAGGGGCCAATCAGCAACCTTATAAGAATTTATTAGTGTGCTCTTAAAAGTTACATTCGAACACTTATTCACATTACAGCGTATCTTGAAAAAAAAAAAAAAAAACCAAAAGAAGTATAATATTAAGGAAGTTACATGATTTAGTCTAAGCCCGCTTGATATTAAAGGTCTCGGTGAGATTGTTCATTGCTTTTAAGGTTAGTGAAGCATAAAACGTACCCTCTATATGCTCTCTATTAAGAGAGCTCAACAGGTATCCAAAGCTTTGATATGGTAAATAATTGTATCCACTTGGGCTGCAGATACTAAACGAAGTATCACTTTCGCCAATTACTGATTTTTTTTTAAACTTTGGAGAAGACAAGCAACCAAAAACTAAGTCGCTTTTACGAATTTCCAATAAAGCCCTCATGGTCCCTTGAACCGTATGGCGCAGAAGAATGGACTATATCAAGTGTTGATGGATTAGTTACGAAAACGGATTTGGAGAACAACCGACAGCATTAATTAACATGAGTTGAAAAGAGCGCTGCAGATTCCTATTACAATCCACGTGTGGAGTGTCCTTTGCTTGTCAACACAATGCCTGGAACTGATTAGATTTCAAAAACTCCCTGAAAACTGGGTAGGTGAGGTAATACTTTATAAAATTTGGAAAAATGAAATCAAAGTATCCAAGACTGGAATATCAGTATGCTGAAGAAAGCGTTATAAATCAAGAATTGCTTTCTCTTTTGGTAAAAACCGAAGGTGTTATCAGTTATGAGTTCGGTAGCTGGGAAATTTCTTCAAGAAGGAACAAATCCAAAGGCAAAGGCAAATCCTGGAGGCTCTTCTGCAGCAAAATAGAACAGTGTTCAGAGTCATCTAGGTTCAGAAAAGTTCTCTCCACTATCCCCAACCTTATCCTTTCACCCCTTAATGAACTGCTGATGTACCTGGTAGCGGGTGGTCATAGAGTGATTGCTTATGCGGATGATGTTGCTATAGTTGTCTCAGGTAAGCATCTTAATACCATCAAAGAACTCCTTCAACTAAATCTTAGCAGATTAACCGATTAGACGGATCGCTGTGGATTAAGAGTAAACCCCCATAAAATTGATCAGAGGACAATATTCTCTGATTCTATTTGTAGACTCTCCTCATTCAAAGGTACCAGTTTAGTTTTCTCCGATACGGAGAAATATCTGGGGCTTATTTTCGACGGAAAACTAAACTGGAAACATAATATTAAAGAAAGAGTAAAGAAAGCTGTAGTAGCTCTATCCTCTTGCAACAAACTAATGGGGCCTTCAACCTGGCTATACATCTCGGTTATAAGACCGATACTCACATACAGGGTACCTGTCTAATGGACAATCTTGGATACTGTAGTCAACTACACAGCACTATGTTTTCTGTTTCACTTGTCACCCCCTGACATTTTCAGCAGGCGGTGAACTCAGCTATTCGACTGAATGTGGGAAACTAAATTCTTTGGCCACACTAACATTCTTAAAACGTAGAACTCCGACAAAGATTTTTATATAAGCATTCCTTCTAGATCCTTTTGGAAAGAAAATACGTTCATGGATGACTTTAATTTACTTCTATACGGACGGAACTATATCGTGTTCCAGGTGGAAATTTTGGCAATAAAAGAAGTCCTGTACTATCTGAAGAAAAACGTGATATCTGCAAGGGATATCCGGATTTTTTTTTTTTCGGAAAGTCAGGCCGCAATCAAGTCCTTGGACTCAATCTGACTAAATTCTAAAACCGCACTTGACTGCCGATCATAGCTCAGGAAGATGGCAGAGCAGTTCAACTTTCACCTATGTTGGATGCCGGGGCACAGAGACATTCCAAGGAATTGTAGGGTCGAAGAACTTGCCAAGATTGGAACTAATTTAACTATCCTACCGGAAAGATAGAACTATTATTGAAAATGGATGCTAATAGTAAGAAAAGGAAACATTAGATGGACTGTTGGATCAACCTGTCTAGCGACCAAACAAATCTAGCTAAAGCTGGATCTTAATCGTTTGATCTTTCAAATATCGGAAACATCTCTTAGGTGTCATCATTGGACACTGTCTTATAGGCAAGCATACAAGAAGGCTTGGCGTCTTTACTTATAGTATCTGCAGAAGCTGCTTAAATAAGGGAGAGAAAGTGACAAACCTCTACCTACTCAGTACATGCCCAGCTCCACTTAGGACCTTTCTTTTACAATGACTTGGGTGATCTAAACAATATAGACGTCAAAAGTCTCCTACGCTTCATCAGAAACTCAAAATGAATCCAAGAGTATGACAAATAGGCCTAAGTGGGTTCGTTTTCCACCAGCCACACTTACCTAACCCTAACCCAACCATCTCTAAACATTACCAGGTACCATGAAAAACCGGATGGTTGTTGGAATACACCCGCTTTCCTGATTGTACATATGCACATATGCCCTAAGGACTTTAAACTTATCAGCTGGCGTCTTTTCTCCTAAAAATTTGTGAAAGACTGATTGACATTCATCTTCGCTGCGCCATTCACGCAAATCTCTTGTCCATCATCTTTTCTTACTGCCAAGAAAAACCCGTTGAGACAGCATAACACTTATTAGTAGACTCTATTGAAAAATCTCCTGATTCTAAGGAATATTGTCTGGTAGCCTTTCTTGATATTGAAGCTGCCTACAACTACGTCAAACCAAGGACGATCACTACCTCACTTGGAAATCTCGTAAGTCAACTGCCAAATCACAGGACTATCACCACCGAACTGTACGGCACCTCCTCCGGAGAATTTGTCGGAAGAAGCACACTTTAGGGTGTTATCCTGTTTCCGTTTCTCTGGAACTTAGTAGTAAGTGAACTAGTTTCTGAGAAGATTTAGCCTCATTCTAGATAGGAAACTTACCTGGAATGCTAACTAACCAGAAAGAAGAGCTCCTATAGCCCTTAACTGCTGTAAAAGAGCGGTTGGGAAGAATTGGGGTATGCAACCCAGTATCACTCATTAACTGTACTAAGCTATACTATACTAATGTATAGTGTTGTTTACTGGCGAACTGCCTTGAACAAGGCAACTCACCTTGACATTAGTACTAGTAAAGCTGCAGTGCCTAGCTTGCATGACTTATGTTATCTATTTCGAAAGTTCAATAAACGAAAAAAAACACTCATCTCTTTGTTTAAACTTAATTTAACAACAAAATTATTCTTACCTAGAACCCCTTAACAACTGAAAAGTTGTTGAATCATCATAAATTTCCATCTTTGCTTCTCACGGTGAAACCGAACCGAATTTTGCCAAAGCATTGAAGCTGCGTCCGCTGCGGAAAAACATGTCAACATTTTGATGTGGAAGACTATGGGAATTTATAAGGCGCAAAGCCTCTTCATAGTGGGCCACACACTGGGCGCTCCAAAATCGTACATAACCAAATACAAATCCCATTAGATAGACCAAATACTGCTTCGATAAGTGATTTAAAGCTACCATTTCGAATCGTTAGGACTGGGTGGATGGTATATAACCTGATAAACAATCACTCCATATCTATACGGACTGCTCAACAACCGAAGGAGAGGTGGAATCTGGTATCATAGCTGGAAAATTAAATCTACAATATATCTCTCTTTTGTATCCACAACCACTGCAGTTTCCATCAGGCGAAGTTTGTAGCTATCAAGGAAGCTCTTTTGTGGCCGAAATGCCCAAAGATATCTGAATGTACACTGACAGCCAGGACGCTTTTATGTCCTTCGAACCAGTCATCCTTAAATCAAGAACTGCCTTCAACTGTCGCACATCAGTTAACGAGATGGCTGAGCAGTTAAACATTCACCTCTGCTGGGTGACAGAACAATGCGATGTTCCAATAACTTAAAAGTGCTGGAAACTTTCATTAATTTACTACACCCTGTCTGACTCGAACTGCAAATTTTTAAAATGCTATAATTTTTTTATTTTTTGATAAATTTTATTGTGCCAAGGCAAAAAATTTTGGAAAATACATCAATTTTCAAATTGTATTAGTAGTTTTCAATATGTTCACCTTTAGCGCGAATAATGGCCTTGAGACGGCCGAAGAAAGTATCGCACACTGCACGCAAGTGGCTCTACAGTATTTTGGCTAATTCCCGGCGAAGTGCTTGTTTGAGGTGGTCCAAACTTTGGTATTTTTTAGTGCCAACCTTCGCCTTCAAAATACCTCACACAGAGAAATCCAACAGATTTGATTCCGGAGAATTTGCAATCCATTGTGTCAAAGAAATGAAGAATGGAACATGGTTTTTTTAACCAATGTTGGTTGACGCGAGCTTTGTGAGACGAAGCCGAGTCTTGTTGAAATGTCCACGGTCTCCGACTGAAATGATTGTTTGCCCAAGGTTTTAATACAGGTTCACGGTATACGATCGCATTAATTTTGACGCCACGGTCGAAAAATACGAGCGGAGAGCGACCATCCGCGGTTATGGCGGCCCAAACCATCACCATCTGTGCTGCCTGCTTTCCGGTGGCCGTCCGAAGATGTAAATTTTCGAAGGACCTCTCTAGCAAGTAAGCTCGGTCATTTTGTTTGTTGACATATTGCTCGATAACAAATGGCGACTCATCGGAAAAACCAAATTCGGCAACTTACCACTTTTGTGCAAGCGTAGCAGCTCCTTAGCTCTTTCGACTCCAACTTTTTTCTGTTGCGGTCTAAGATTGTGTGCTTCTTTGAACTTCAATGGCTTGAGCCCAAGCTCGTTTTTCAGTATGATTTGAATCCGTTCCAACGATATGTTGAGCTCACGAGCCATTTTTCTTCCACATCGACACGGATTTCGCTGAATTCGAGCCTTCACTTTTCGAACCATTTCTGCCGATGTTGCTGTTTTTTTATGACCACCTGCATGGCGTTTTGCAGTATCACGGTAACGAGGTATGGTCCGAGTCACAAATAATTTCTTTACGTTGAGGTGCTGGAGGGCTCTAACGATAGCTACTTGTGGCTTTCCAGCCAAATATAAAGCAATCACACTATCGCGTTTGAATTCCATCGCGGATAAAAAATTTTCAACACAACTGTTTGTAAATAATAAAATTATCTGTCATGTGTCAAAATTTGAGCTCACTGTCATGAACAGTTTGGAAATTATAGCAGTCTGAAGTTGTTTGCAATTCGAGTCAGGCAGGGTGTATATAGAATGACATATTTGCAGAAACATCCTGAAACTGCGTTCGCAACAAACCAACAAGTTATCTTACTAAACAATTACTTAGAATTTCTTTTACAATAACAAAATCCTTTGGCCTCAAAACGAATAAGTTCATATATAGGACGAAATCCCTTATCAGTTTTAATTGTTTCAATAGTCAACAGTCATTTTCTTTTATGACTCTCTCTATGGCAACTTCCTAAGATCCTTTAACCATAGGAGCTTCCTTAGTAGTCTTTAATTCATAGGTATGTAGTACATCGTAAATTGTTCTTGTTGACATCCTCCACGCCGTTTATTTAGCATAACAATGACAGTCGGTGATTGTAACATCGGTGGTAGAAGGCATCCTATAAATGGCTGCCAAGATAGCATCAACCTTATACAGGACCCGAGCGTGCTATTGACTGGTTTTCAATAGCATAACAAAAGAGAGAATTTTGTTTCCGACATTTTGGTAAACTTATAGGTAAGAGTACTTATTTTCTAGCGCAAAAAAAAAAAAAAAAATAAAAAATAAAAAATTGTCAAAAGGCAGATGTGATGTTATGGTGCTAACGCTTTGACTATATTGGTCTCATGACCGTGATGTAGGTGCAGTGCATGACTTTGGATTGAAGACCATCATCTTGAGTCTACAGACCTCGCAACATTCTCTTTCCACTTCAGTTTGCAGCCGAGAAACTCAGTTGGTTGACATAGAAGTTGGGTTGAATAATGAAGGGTGTTTTATTTATTTATTTATTTTTTTTAAAGGACCAGCTCCGTTTCGGCCAGATTTACGCTAAGACCACAGCTGCATATCTAGCCGAAACCTGAAACAGCTACAAAATTTTATATTTACGAGTATATCTCTATTGCTGGGAATAAAATCGATCAAATTGTAGACAGAGTCCTTTACATTCAGTTTTTGAAGAACGCGAAGTGAACCATCGGTTGATATCCGAGTGCTTATATACGCTCGAAGTTCGTGGATTCAAGTAAAGGCTGATGATGTTTTCATAGAAACTAAGCAAGAATCAATGATAGGAATTCTTTACTTTTCGTTTGTAGATGTCTCTCTGATCTGGGCAATTTAGTGCACTTAAAGTTCTCCGTAATCTTCCAGGGCAGTTCTTGGAGCCCTGCGTCCTTTACTTTGGCATTCACCCTCTGTTCTGTTTTTTTTAGTGATTAGTAAATGACCAGGTTAAGGGAAGAAGTTAGTTTCTTTAAAGCTTCCTCAAAGTCTAGTCAATATATCGAAATGTAACTTCCGCATCCATACAGTTTGGACTTAACGTTCTTGTTTTGTTTTTTCCCAAGTACATCTTCCGACGATTGCGATAGATTATAGCTGGGAGACAATTAATTGTTCAATATGCTAATTGTAAGTATCGAAGGTCAAAGGAAAACGGTTCATTCGACACTCCGCCGTTCAATATCGAATTAAGGCTATAACTTGAAACAAGAGTGACATCGAGAACTTCCTGGATTATTACCTATAAGATTAGTACTTCCGAGATATTCAAAAACTGAACGACATTTAGGCTAGTGTCTGTTCTACCCTATGTCATTATGCGTTTGCGGCATCTCAGCATGATTTCCCCATGTTTGCGGGTAACCTCATCAACTCATTTTCTTAAATTGTGTTGTGGTGCAGTTTCGTGGTCGTCATAGGCTGCTCTATGATGCAAACTCTGTAGGTACTTTTGCCACCCTTAGAAGTTAGCGATACCACTGCGAAGCTTGTGCTGTGTTGAGGGAAGAGAAATTAAGTTCTGATATAGCATAAATGCAAACTCCAAATTATGATATAATAATCTAAAAAACTCTTAGGACAACTGGCCTATTGATTCAGCCTAGGTTAGTTTATAAATATAAGGGAGTATTGACCTGCAGGATTCGCTACCTCTTCATTTAATTTTTTAAATAATCACCGCGCATTTAATGGGTCAAAAGTGTACACTTAAAATGATTGTGGAAGTTATGACGATTAGGAAATAGAGAGTTTGGCAAGGTATTCCATAAGCTATCTGTGCGGCTTTAAGGTATACTTATGAGCATTCACAGCGAGACGGGTCTTACGGTTACCACTGGCGATTAATGAAGCACTGGTGGTGGAAATAGCGATACAATAAAGTAAGACTGGTCACGTTACGTCGGTGTTTGACGGTGTCCGTTCTATGATTGATATTAGTGTCACCTATGAGATTTATCGCACGGTTTTGAATCCTATCTAGCAACTGCAAATGTGTTTTAGAAGCACCTGCCCTGATGTGGGTATTGTACTCCAGTTTAAGGGAGATAATTGCCTTATCATACAATATATTCAGATCAGATCAGAGGGGGAAAGGTATTTCTTACATCGTTTGAGGAAACGTAGATATTTCGTAGGAATTTTGGCAACATATCGAGAATGTAAGGTTTTTCAGCTTCGATGATGTAAGTGCCATCCAAGATAGAGGCTGAGTATTTAAATTTCACCTTAATGGCAGGAGACAGCCATCCACTCCGTTGATAGTTACTATATGCCGTTAATATCGCTTAATATACGCTTCCGTTCCCGTTCTACAGCCGCAGAGCAGGGACGTTCGCCTGACAACAAATACGAAATACGAAATACGTAGCTGACGAAAGATCATTGATGAAAATTACAAAGAGTATCGGATTACGGAGAGAACGGAGCCGTGATCACACCAGTATTTTTTATGAATACCAGACTTGAAACCGTTCAAGACAACTTGAGTTAAACACTCCGAAAGGTAATTTCTAATACATTGAAGAGGAGAGTAATCGATTCCATTTTCGACAAAAGAGCATAATGCCTAACTTTGTCAAATGTCTTAGAAATATCAAGTGTAACTGTCACACTTACTGCTACGAAAACCGTACTGCCGGTCATTGAGAAATGTTTCCATGATCTTGAATAGAAAGGAGTGGATCTGCAGGAGGAGAAAGAAAATTCGCCTTTTGTTATGGACGAGCTGAACAAATACTGTTTTCTATCAGCTCGGAAAGAGTCCTAAAGAGTAGGATTGATGAAAAATCTTCCGCAGTGGTTTTGCCATCGAGGAAGAACACCTCTTCAGAAGAAGGAGAGATACAGATATACCATCTGTACCAGCGGATTTCTGAATATATAAATCTTCAAGTACACCTGCTACTACTTGAGTAAGAAAGTGGATTCGTCCCAAGTGCAGGCGGAGACAAAGTAAAATCTGGAAGCGTTAAGTTAGCAGCAAGAAGATTAGCCGAGTTGAAAGATAGAATATCATTATAAACGAGCGATGGGTTGGAGGATGAGGCAGAATTTTTGATGTTTTTGACGAACAACCAAATGTTTTTACTGCCTTTGGGACTTTGTAGTATTTTTTGTCTCAAGTTTTGGTCATATTAGTATTTCGCACGCTTAAGAAAAACTTTGCAGCCATTCCTGCCTCGTTTGAAATTTATTCGGTGTTCTTCTGTCGGATTCGTCTTATAGGATCGAAAAAAACATTTCTCTAACCCTGATAGCCTCTTTATAAATCGAGTCGTACCATGACTTTTCTTTTGGTCTGATAATTTTAATCCAATGAGGGATATAGTTAATAGCGGCATTTATGTCGTTATCGAGGAAACATAACGATCACTTAAAATTCCTAAAGAAGCTGTTAAGCCCGCTCCAATTGGTTTTCTCGTATTTCCATACGGTTCCTTTGGAAACCTTTTCTCTAGCTGTGTAGTCAGTGTATGCGAAATTAGCTGATATGATACAATGGTCCAACGTGCCTAGAGCGGAGAGCACATTAACAGTGTACGTACTAATGTGAGAAATTAAAAACAAGTCCAGGGTGTTGATTGTATAGGATTTTCCAATAGGGACTTGACAACTTTGAATTTAATTTGTGAACGCTCTCTTTCACTAATCGTCAAACTGTCACTATCAGTTTATTTACTTAACTCAACATTTTTATCATGGTAAAGTATACCAAAGAGCAACGTCTGTAAATTATAAAAATTTTCTACAGATATTCATTCGGAGTCGGTGACTGCAACTTTTAGAGCGTTAACTCCAATTTTCAGTCATAATTCTCGCCCTAGTAGACAGGAAATAACAAGTTAAGTGCAAAAATTTGAGTCTACATATTCGTTGTGTAATGTTGCCGTGTCAGTGAGACAACGGGTTGGTAGAAGTGTCGAAAATATCGCTGCCGTTCAGACATCCGTAGCAAACGACCCAAATCAGTCAATTCCACGGCGTTCTCAAGAATTGGGCATCGCTCAGACCACATTATGTCGTATTTTGCGTAAAGATCCTGGTTTACACCCATACAAGATCAAGCTGACTCAAGAATTGAAGCCGATGGACCATTTGAAGCGACGTACGTTCTCCGATTGGGTTCTGGAGAAGATGCGCCAAGATCATGAATTTCATTGCAAAATCATCTTCAGTGACGAAGCTCATTTTTGGCTCAATGGGTTCGTCAATAAGCAAAATATGCGTTATTAGTTGGGTGAAAACCCACATGTGCTTCATGAATCACCACTTCATCCACAAAAAATAACTGTTTGGTTCGGTTTGCATGCCGGCGGCGTTATTGGGCCATATTTTTTCGTCGACGATAACGATCGTCACGTTACTGTGAATGGTCAGCATTATCGCCCCATGATCACCGATTATTTTTGGGCCGAATTGCAAAATATGGACCTGGACGACATGTGGCTTTAACAGGATGGTGCCACAAGCCACACAGCATACGCTACAATCGATTTATTGAAGAGTAAGTATGGTGAGCGTGTTATCTCAAGACATGGGCCAGTCGATTGGCCGCCTCGTTCGTGCGATTTAACACCGCTTGACTATTTTCTGTGGGGCTACGTTAAGTCATTGGTTTATGCCAACACGCCGACGACGTTGGAAGAGCTCAGAGTCAACATTGAACGCGAAATAGCGCCCGTTTCGGCCGAAATGTGTGGCCGAGTCGTTGAAAATTGGGTCCAACGAATCGACCGCTGCAAACGTGTCCGCGGTGGCCATATGAACGAAGTCGAGTTCCATTCATAAATGTTTTGACTGTACTTCAAGCCAATAATAAAGTTTTTGAAATATCTCAAATGGTTTGCCTTTTATTTAAAAAAAAAAAAGTTGTCAAGTCGTTATTAGAAAACCCTATATAACTGTCAAAGTCTGGTATTCGTGTGGCCTTATTTACGAACTGAGTCAAGTTATTTTCCGGAGAGAAGGTCTCAACAAAACGTCCTTCGTGTGCTGTCTGTTCAGAATGTCGAAGACATCAAGAAAAAGGACAATAGCACTAGTTAGTAGTGTGTTTCACTAAGTACAAAACATCGGACCTGTATTTACAGGCATAGAAGTACGCAGAAATGTGATTACATTGTAACCTGTGTGAATTAGCTACCTTAACTATAAATTTCTGTTTCATAATCACAAACATACAAAAAAAAAACAATAAACACCGATGATGCTTAGCAATTCTGAGAAGTGGAAACTCCAACGTTGGCTTACTGAAACAAATTGTTGTAGGTATTATCCCCTTACAACAAAATGAAATAGTGCACCAACATAGCTAACCATCGCTATCGGTTTTTACATGCACTCAGTCATCGCCCCTGTCTATGACAAATACAGCAACAGCAGTTGCTTTTTTTTTCTACGCGCACGCAGTTAGATCGAATTATACGCGTAATATGATATATACAAATGATTGGGGCATATAAGTCTGACATAAAATGAACTATAGGTATCTAAACGAACTTACAGGGATCCTATACTTGTTATAGACTAGCAGCTTATCACTTGGCCAAAAATCATCTAGCCAGCATCCCTGAATATTATATGTGGTAGGGAGTATGTTGTGACGCATTCGTAGAGGATCTCCATAACACTTCAAGATTGCACATGTTGAGAACCGCAACTATGATATTGCTTTCATTGCCTCAGAAAAGGTTTTATATGAGTTTTTCCCCTTCTTACCCTTATTGAGGAATTGGCCATTATGCCGATGTATCTGCGTCTTTTTTTTAACGCAGTCAACAATGACCAATGACATACTCTCCGTCGTGTTCTTACAGACCTAATTAAGAGGTGCAATCTTCACCAATTTGGAATTGAACTTTTTAGAGTAGGTATAGTTATGAATCCAGTTTGCACAGTAAAGCCGTCCACAATATTCCAGAGAATCGAGCCCCTCTCTGCCAAATTTCAATCCGCCATATTACAAAGACGTTTAGGGACGCGAAAGCAGGATTGATTCGCCCTGGGTTACTTTGCCAATTCGGTGTTTCATAAAAGGCACCTTATAGCATTTTTTACAGCTGACCCATGCGAGGAGCGCTGAAACAGGGTTTTTTTCTTTATGTGATTAGAGCGTAGATAGCGTAGCTAAGACTGAGGTTTAAATTAGATTGATCATTTTGTTTCTACAGCGAATACCGCTGTATGCAACTGAGATCTGAACAACTTTTTTATGATAGGTAGGCTTTGTGATTTGTACGAGTTGTTGTTTCGCCGAATTGTTTGTTCCAAAACTTGTTCCAAATCGCTATTAAATGCATTCAAAGATCATCGATAACGCTTGACCACATACATACATATATTACTCTTGTTTCACATACATATATCGAATGATGCTCCACCTAATACATAGAAACTTTCAAAATTAGTCTTAATAACCGAGCAAAGGACCAGCCAAAACGAAAGCAGCCATTATAACATTTAATAATTATTTCCAGGTAGGTCATGTGACTTTATTTCCTACAAATCGAACAAAAAATTAAAAAAAAAATTAACAAATTCCAATCCTTTTTTGGTACTGGACGTACCTTTGCTACATACGAGATATGTTAAATAAAAATCTATTCTTTCACCCTACCTCGACTGCATACACTCGCGTACGAGTATATTTCCTTTCACAAAGTTAAGCTGAAAATATTTTTAATATAAACTGCACAAATTGAAGAAGCGTGTGATCCACCATAGATCCATTTAGCTATAGCAATAGAAGCGCAAGTAAAAAAGGTGCACCAGCAAAGCAATATAATGAAATACGAAAACGAGGAATTTCCTTTATTCCAATATTAACTTATTAAAGTGCATACCCGTTTGCCCTTCGCCTATGTGCGGCATTTCTAGTACACTCTGTGAAATCTATGAGATTCACGGACGTCAACCTACAAGATCCTAGCTACACCCAGGTAAAGACTACATACAACTGGGGTATTTACAAGGTAACCTGAAATGCTACAGCCAATGCCACCCACTTATGTTTTGTTGACTACCATTTGAAGCATACCTAGAGGATGGAGTTGGCACGTGCCACCACGGTAGATGGTTCGTCATTAATATCAGGCTGATACTTATGTCGTGTATCTCTTCCCTTGTCCTATGATTTTGAGTACACAGTGAGTTATGTATTGAAACAAAGTCGATGGGCGCACTTCACCTGAACTGAAACTGTAACGATATTAAAAATATTCTTTTAGTAGTAGTCGTCATGTATCTATGCGATATAAATCGTATTCGTATAAACTTGGTCGAATTGGAATATTTTCTATATGAACCAACGCAATTCGATTCGAATGCGGTCACATGCGCATCCTTCAGAAACGTTTGTTCGAACCAAGCAACGTTCGTATAGAGTACGAGTATATCTGTTCCTGTGGAGGTTTCAGGCTAAGTTGCCAATAGTAACCGCGAATGAGTTTTCGAATGTGTAATGCTCCGGATACCTACCCTAGTTGATGTATCTCTTTGATCGAACAATTTACAATTTGTACCCTGAGTCGGGTAAAAAGATATGCCTGCCAAAATGGAATTTAATCAGAGGCAACATTTTGTCGAAATTGATAATGAATACTTCTGGGAGTAAGCGAATGCTGGAAATGCATATGACATTTGCCGTGTGCACTGCATTCCAATTTAATTAATTTCTGTTTTGAAATTTTATGAAACATTCTTTGTTAATTAACTAATTTCCATCATTATTAGATTTCAGAATATCAAAAGGATAATTCTATCTCTTAAAGCTTCTTTCTTAAAGAATCTCAGCGAAGAAAATGGTAACTTTTATTTTCAAAAACATATTAGCTAACTAATGAAAGTTTTGAAAGATTGGAAAGAGAAAAATTACAAATATTTCGTCCTTTATAATTCGTACTCGTGTGAACTCATGTCTTTGGTGAATTACTGCTCACTCAAGAAAGCTACTCGGTACACCCTTTTCAGTTATCCATTTAGTACTAGACAGAGTCAATTTTTTAGTCCTGTGATAATTATTAAATCGTCCAAGTAGTAGTAGTAGAATCTGTGATTTTATTGTACAATAAAAACATTTTGTTGGAGATAAGGGAGATTTACAATTTGTATTGTATCAGAATATTATTCAAAATAAGTTTATAAATTAAATTTTCTTTGGTTTTTAATACACAATAATTTAAAATGCTTCATCTACTATTTGTTGCCGATATGTTAGTGATGATTTTATGTATCTGGATAGTGTACACCAATTTTGACTATTTAGAATTAAAATTACTTCGCTTGTTGATAATGTGTGTTTTCCATAATGTACTCTTCGAATCGCTTTTAAAATTCGACATACATAGTCCGATAAATAGATGGACGTATTCGATAGCTTTTAGATTGCACAAGAAATATTTTGCCTCCTTGTGCTGGTTGGTTATATGTATCTGGAATGACCATAAGAATTAAAATGTCAAACTACAATTCGTCAACTCAAACACATTTTCCTTTCCTCATCAATGAATAAAGAAGTACCAACGAAAACGCCAACAAAACGCGCACTTATCCTCTGTGGTTCTTTATATATATATGGTGATTCATCGTGAGGTTTGATTTTCAATAGGCTTTTTTTGACAGATCAAGTGTGACTCCTATCAAAGTGCTTTGTCACTTTTACTCAATATCGTTTGGTAAGTCTTCATGAAAAGACTCACACCACAACAGCCTCTCAAAATTGTTCAACTGTATTACGAAACTCAGCGTTTTATGGTGCGCATAATCGACCTACTGAAACCATTATTGCCAATACCATTCGTAAATTTAAGTTCCAGTTTACATAAGTGGATGATACTCGATCGGTTAGACCACATCCAGCACGTAGTTCGGTCTGAGCTTTCATGCCACACACATCGATCTTTCAGTTTATTTCCATATCGTTTTGTTTCTTTTTTCTTTTTACAAATTTAATAAGCGCGCGAGATCGCCAATTACTGGGGACAATCTTTTGTGATTCAGTGTGAAAGTATGGATTCGTATAATTCTGTGCATAAGAAACTAAAATCTGAAAATTGTCAATACTTCACCCAAGATTTAAGAAGCGAAAAAGCCTTTAAAGTAGTCTTGTTTGGCTTAAGTGTGTATGACACAACTGAACTAAAAAATGAACTTCATAGACTAGGACTTAGGTGCAAAGAAACCAAAATGATTACTAAAAAGTACGAAAAGTACACGGATACTTTTTATATAGTTTTCCTCGAAAGGGGATCAATTAAATTAAGTGAACTTAAGAAAAGGGTTCGTTGTATTTTTCACACTCAAATTAAATGGATCTTTTATCGCCAACAAAAGAATATGGTAACGCAGTGTCGAAACTGTCAAATGTTTGGGCACGGCGAAAAAAATTACTTGCATCTGAGACAAAGATCTACAGTGAAAGCTCTTCGCCCATCACAAAAACGCAACAACAACAATCGCGATTTCAATACTCAACTGCTGTCAATGAGCGATTTTCCATCTCTCCCTACCCATGTAAGAGCCAAAATTGGGAATTCCAACAACAGATTTTTGACTTCAGCATGGAAGTGCACCACATCATCCTCAGCAGCAACACCTTCTACATTAAACAACAACAACAACTCGCCCGTCACCAACACCAACGGAGAATTGTTCACAATGGAAGAGTTGAATTCACTCGTAATGGAGATGATTTATAAGCTAGGTACATGTAAATCTAAATTAGATCAATTTAATGTTATCGCACAATTAGCGACTAAGTTTCTATTGGGTCTATAACTTGTATTGTATTGTACTGTATGGCGTAATTTGTATTATTCCATTGGAACATGCGTTGGAAAGCTACTGTCATTGTACGTCATTTCAGTGTATGTCATTCATTTGAAGCGTAAACAACAATTCATTTTTTCACTCAAATATTTCAAACTTTGTGCCTGAAAAAGTGTTTTTGTGGGGAGTTCTTCTTCATTACTGAAAACTGCTCTCGAAAGTCATCGTATTTCGGTGAAAGTTTATGGTGAACATGCGCTAGCTGAGCGAACATGCCAAAAGTGGTTTGCACGATTTAAAAGTGGTGATTTTGGCTCCGAAGACGATGAACGTCCTGTGCAGTCAAAAAAGTTTGAAGATGAAGAACTGGAAGCATTACTCTATGAAGATTGTTGCCAAATACAAGAAAAGCTCGCAGAATCTTTGGGTGTCACTCAAGCAGCCATTTCAAAACGTTTAAAAGCAGCTGGATATATTCAAAAGCAAGGAAATTGGGTTCCACATGAACTCAAGCCGAGAGACGTCGAAAGGCGGTTTTGCATGTCTGAAATGCTGCTGGAACGCCACAAAAGGAAGTCATTTTTGCATCGGATTGTTACTGGTGGTGAAAAATGGATCCATTTTTGGTGAAACCATCAATGGACAACGCTACCGAACACAATTAATTCGTTTGAAGAAAGCAGTAGCCGAAAAACGCCCGGAATATGCGGCCAGACACGAGGCAATAATTTTCCATCATGGAAAACAGTGAATGGGAAGTCTTACCTCGCCCGCTTTATAGCCCAGACCTTGCCCCTTCTGACTACCATTTGTTCCGGTAGATGCAGAACGCCCTCACTGAAGTACGGTTCACATCAGAGCAGAATACCAAAAATTGGCTTGATTCATTCTTGGCTGCCAAGCCGGCGCAGCTTTTTGGGATGGGATCCACAAATTGCCAGAAAGATGGGAAAAAGTCATAGCTTCAGATGGGCAATACTTTGAATAATACTATTGTACACGTTTTTCTTAAATAAACGTTCAAATTTTGAAAAAAAGCCGCACGAATTAAATTACATACCCAATATATAATAATGTTAAATAATCTCGATTATAGTAATATGAATGTTACTACATGGAATGCCAGAGGTATTCGTAGGAATCATGTAGAATTTCTTAATTTTTTAAATAAAAAGAAAATTGACATTGCTCTAGTCACTGAAACATGGTTGAAATCTAAATATCGGATTTCATCATCGTACTATAAATGTTATAGAGTAGATAGAGAAAATAGAAAAGGTGGGGGTGTTGCAATTTTGATTAGGAGATCAATTCAACACGAGCTCTTGTCCTGTGTGCAGACTCGTTACGTGGAAAATGTAGGACTTAAAGTCATCTTGCGTAATCAAAGAAAACTAAAAATATTTTGTGTGTATTTTCCCGGAAAAATTACGAGTGCCTTAACGGCTGAAGAGAAAAAACTTGGTCTAAAAATTGATCTTAGAAAACTATTTAGTATGAACTGTGAATTTTTAATGGAAGGTGACCTAAACTGCAGGCACAGAGATTGGGGTTGCTTGAGAGCAAATTCATGGGATAATGTACTATCCAGTCTTGCTGTTGTGCTGCCAATGTCTATTATGTTCCCGCCTAATCCTACTTATGTTCCATTTAGTGTCCCTCGCGGAAGTCCCTCAGTTATTGATTTATTTGTAACAAATGTCCCTGGTCTTATGTCACAACCAATTTCGATAATTCGTTGGTCGGGATTGGAAAAGTGCAATATTTTCTAGATTTGAAAAACGCAAACTGGACTAATTATAGAACAGAAGTAAAAAAAAAAAGCAAACAGGATGTTGACTCAATTGTTCAGAAATTTTCCAAGGACATTATTAGTTCAGCTGAAATCAACATCCCAAAAGTTGCGATAAAAACTCACAGGGCTAAGATTCCATATCGCATCTTGGAATTTATTAGAATAAGGAACATGCATAGACGAAATTGGCAAAAATATTCTGAACCTTTCACGCAAACTCTAATAAAATATTTCAATAAAATAATCAATAAAAGTATTCAAGCCCACCGAAATAAGGAGTGGAATAAAAAGCTCCAAACGCTAGACAAGCCTTCCAAACCCCTTTGGAATATTGTTAAAATTATAAAAAATAAATCCAAACATAATACATGGGCTGAAAAGTCAGTGAGGTTTTATAATAAAACACAACATCTTTGCAAAATTCAACTTTATTTATCAATATAGTTGCCTTCGAGGGCGATACACTGATTGAAACGATTTCGATACCAGTTTTGTAGTACGATTTTGGTTTAGCCTTAAAATAGGCCTCTGTTTCGGCGATTACTTCTTCATCGGTCTTAAATCTCTTTCCGGCGAGTATTCTTTTGAGGTCTGCGAACAGGAAATAGTCGCTGGGGGCCAAATCTGAAGAATACGGTGGGTAGGGAAGCAATTCGTAGCCGAATTCATTCAGTTTTACCATCATTTTCATCGATTTGTGACAAGGTGCATTGTCTTGATGAAACAGCACTTTCTTTTTCTTCAAATGCGGCCGTTTTCCTACAACGCAATGTAATAGTCGCTGTTGATAGTTTACCCATTTTGGAGATAGTCGATAAAAATTATTCCATGTGTATCCCAAAATACGGATGCCATAACCTTGCCAGCCGACTGTTGAGTTTTTGGTCGTTTTGGACGAGGTTCGTCGCCTGCTTGCCACTCAGCTGATTGCCAACTTGACTATGGTGTGAAGTGATGGAGCCAAGTTTCATCCATTGTCACATACCGACCCAAAAATTCGGCTTTATTGCGGTTGAACATTCGTGTATGATATGTATATATATCCATGTATATGTATGATATATCCAACACGCTCTTTTGATATCTTCAGAGCCTCAGCTATCTCGATCAACTTCACTTTACGGTCATTCGTAATCATTTTGTGGACTTTTTTTGATGTTTTCATCTGAAACAGCCTCTTTTGGACGTCCACTGCGTGCATCATCTTCGGTGCTTGTATGACCACTTTTAAATTTTTCAATCCACTTGCGAATGGTTCGTTCGGCTGGTGCAGAGTCCGGGTAACACTTATCAAGCCATTTTTTTTGCATCGGCTGCATTTTTTCCCATCAAAAAGCAATGATAAAACAACACACGAAATTGCTTTGAATCCATTTTTTTCACAATAACAAAAGTTGCTTCACTCACAACGCTATATCTCGAGAACTAATCGTCCGACAGCTGTCAAATTTATACACGTATCTTTTGATACACGTATTTAACTGCAAATGGTATGGATTTAATTTAAGTGGTGCCCTCTGTTAGAAACGGCACGGACTGTATTATGCTTTGTCTTAAAAGTGGCCCCAATAATTATTATACAGACACCGAAAAGGCGAAAGTATTAGCTGCTAAGTTTTCTCAAAATCAAACCGTATCTCAGCATTTAGGGTATGGAAATACAAACAGTATTGTAGAAGATGCTTTACAGTCGTTTAGTAATGAGCTAATAACCGAAGCTGATATAAAATTTCTCGTAAGTAATCTTCTTACAAAGATATCGAGTGGAGTGGACCAAATAAAAAATATTTACCTTAAAAATTTGCCTAATTATGGAATAAAATGTCTCACATTTATAGTCAATTCTTGCCTTAAAATGCAGTACTTTCCAGATACATGGAATACATGCGAAAGTAATTCCAATACCAAAAGCAGGCAAACCTTTATACAGAACAGAAAGTTATAGGCCAATTAGTTTACTAAGCGCTGTCAGTAAAATCTATGAAAAAATTTTAAAGAAGAAAATTATTAAAATAATTTATGATCAACGCATATATCTTGACGAACAGTTTGGGCTCAGACGAAACCACGGAACTTCGCATCAAATTATCAGGATATGCAATGTTATTAAAATAAACCGTGAAATAGTAAGATCCACAGGTATGATCATACTAGATATTGAGAAAGCATTTGATTCTGTGTGGCACAGAGGTCTAATATACAAAACGATAAACTTAAAATTTCCTCCTTTCCTGTCTAAAATCGCTCAAAGTTTCATGTCGAATAGGTGTTTTAAGGTACATGTTAATTGTGGTGTGTCCGACCTGGTAAACTTTTCCGCTGGTGTACTCCAAGGCTCTGTTCTTGGACCAGTGCTTTACAATTTATACACTGCAGAATTCCCATTCCTTACAGAATGCAATGCAGCAATATACCCTAATGATACGGCAATATTTTCGTCACATTAAGTTGGTCCCAGTATTGAGACGAATCTAAGAAATGCGGCTAAAATATTACAAGATTACTACACTAAGTGCGGAAACTTACCATGGAAAAAATTTAAGCAATCTTTTTTACCAGAAAAAGAAAACCTTGTTTCCTTTCCACTAACCAGTTAACTAATGGCGGGCACCCCATAACGTGGGAACCATCTGTAAAATATCTGAGCATATATCTTGACAAGAAACTGACTTTTCAAGAGTATAACATTAAAACAATTAAAAAAAAAATTGCCATTAAATTGTTGTACACATTTATCATCAGAAGATCATTGCTTTCGAATGAAAATAAATTAATAATATACAAAACTGTTTTCCAGGCAATTCTTTTGTAGGGGTGCCAGGTCTGGGGTAGATCTGCAACGTGTTATAAAAAAAATTACAAATAACTCAGAACAAAATTTTAAAAATTATATTAAACCTACCCTGGCATCATTCTACATCAGACCTTCATCGAGTAGCTAATGTTGAATTGATCTCCAATAGAATACATAAACTTAATGAATCATTTAGGATCAGATGCGACATTCCTGAGAATCCTCTAATTATTCAATTATATATACATTAAAGTGCGTAGTGCTTATTCTTATTTATTTATTTATTTATACATTAATTTTTATCTATATTTTGTTTGTTTTATTGCTAATTATCAAAATTTGGGTTTTTAATCGGTTTTCCCCAAAAATATCATATTTGTACCTTTTTTTGTTTTTCATAAATATGTACACAATTGTTCAGTAGAAAGATATACTATTGTAAATCTCACCTCTGTACTAAAATCTCTGTAAATTGTGTGATAACAAGCTGTAATTTTTTTGTAAACGAAATAAAGTAAAAGTATGTGTTCGCGAAGACTGTGACGAATCGATGGCGTATTCGACAGCTTGGCGTATTTTACGTGAGGATCTCGGCCTAAAAGCGTACAAAATTCAACTAGTGCAAGAATCAAAGCCAGGTGGCTTGAATTTGCGTTATATTTTCAGTGAATGGGCTCTGAAAAAACTCAATGAAAATCAGGTGTTTTATCGTGACATTTTGTTCAGTGATGAACCCCATTTCCGGCTCAATAGATACGTTTATAAACAAAATTGCCATATTTGGGCAGATGAGCAACCCGAAGAGTACCAAGAACTACCATTACATCCATTAAAAACAACGGTATGGTGTGGTTTATGGGCTGGTGGAATCATTGGTCCACATTTCTTCAAAACTGAGGCAAATCAGAATGTTGCCGTCAATAGTAACCGCTTTCGCGCCATGTTAACGAACTACGTGTTTCCGGAAATTCAAGCACATGGTCTCGGTGAGCTCTGGTTTCAACAAGAGTGCTCTACGAGCCATACAGCGTGTGAAACAATGAACTTGTTGAGAAATCATTTTGGTGAGCACTTAAAATACGGTTAATTGGCCGCCCAGATCGTGCGATATCACACCTTTGGCCTATTTTCTCTGGAGATATGTAAAATCTCAGGTCTTCAGTAATAAGGCAGCTACGATTGACGCTTTGGAAGCGAACATAACTCGTATTATCCGCAAGATACCTGACGCTAAGCTCGAACGAGTTACCCAAATTTGGACCTTCCAAATGGACCACCTCAGACCTAGTCATAATAATATTATTTTCAAGAAATTAATGCCATAAATTGTTCCTTTAACTCATAGAAAAAAATTTAAGTTTACTTTCAAATTTGTGTACTTTATTTTACATTATAAATCAAAGCTCACGATGAATCACCCTATATTTTTATTCTCTTTTAATACTGTATTAGTTTTTTTATTCTTTCGTTTAAATAAAACATATGAAATCGTAAGAAAACGAAGTCAGATTCTCACGGCTGGCCCCGAAACCGATATGGGATGAGGCATTCATATTTTTCTAAAGAACGACAACGTTAGAATTCATTCCTTGTTAGAAAAACTTCTTTTAAGCGAAGACATACACAGTTGCCATGCAATCGCTGAACTTAAAGTCTTATTGAACGCGCTTACAATTTCCAAGCTGGTTGAATATGTAAGACATTTGTGAATGTCTAAGTCTTTTGTAGGTCCCAGTTCACAATGGGAAAACGGTAAATTAAATTGTTGAGTAATTCACTAGACAAGGTTCAGAGGACGGTTTCTCAGGACTCAAATCTAAGTTAGCACTGCCTGCATTACAAGTTAGGCATTCCATCGAGAGTTAGGTTTCATTTGAGCATAATTGCAGATATCATAATCCTCCCGGATGATGGCAAACTAAACGAACAATAAATGGGATGACTTAGTTTTATGTCTGAGTACATTGTTCCGACAAAACAAAAAAATTATTTTGATTACATAACTTTCAATTTAAGACTTACTTTGTGTCGCTTAGATGTATACTGATAACCCAGTTTAGAAGTTCAGGCGTTACTCTTTTGTAAATATCGACTACCTCTGTGTCGGACTATTTGCTTCATGATTAAGGAAGTTTCCATAAAATCAATTAAAATATGACAGGATCTGATGGAGTTATCAAAAGCACTTTTTCTATCATGAAAGTTAAATGAGGCACTAATTTCTCTCGATTATGACTGTATTCTTACTACGGTTGATTTCAATGTTCACAGTTCTGGATGACTTCGATATTCTGGACAGACAACACCCAAAGGAATGTGTGTTGAAATCTTTCCTGCGGAAAACAACTTGACTCAGCTTGTAAATGAGTCCACACGTATACCAGACTTTGTAGTTTACCGCTAACACCCTGGACTTGGTTTTAACTTCTCACCCTGATAAATACAAGATCAATGTGCTATCCCCTCTAGGCTCGTCGGACCATATCAGCTAATTTTTCGTACTATCACCATACAGTTAGAGAAAAGAGTTTCTAATGGTAATACGAGAAAGCCAATTGGAGCGGACCTAATAGCTTCTTTAGGAATTTTAACTGGTCGATATGTTCTCTTGATAACGACGTGGACACGGCTACTGATATGATTATGAGGTTCTCAGGGTAAGAGAAAGGTTTTCTAGGTCCTTCAAAATCAACCCGTCAGAGGGAAACCGAAATAAGCGTGTGAAAATTCAGAACGACCAAAAGCTGAGATCGATCAGCGAGCCGAAAGCAATGCACTTGATATTTCTAATGCATTTAACAGAGCTTGGCATTAGGATCTTTTGTCGAAAATGCGTGCTTTTGGGATCGATGATTGTTCTCCAATGGACTAAAAATTACCTTTCGGAACGGTCATTTCAAATTGTCTTGTATGGTTTCAAGTCTAATATCCATAAAATAAATTCTGGTGTGCCCCAGGGCTCCATTCTGTCTCCGACATTCTTTTTGATTTGTCTGCCACTTCTAATCAAATAAATATCTTTGCTGACGACTGTATTCTCTGCTTTTCATATTTGTTCCCGGAATCATGTCCCTGCTTTAGAACAGGAACGGCAGCGTATATTAGGCTTCTTATTGGGTATATATTTTAATTCGTGCGGTTTTTTTTTTTTCAAAATTTGTACGTTTATTTAAGAAAAACATGTACAATAGTATTATTCAAAGTATTGTCCATCTGAAGCTATGAAGATGGTAAAAAATCCTGGCAATTTGTGGATCCCATCCCAAATGAACTGCGCCGGTTTGGCAGCCAAGAATGAATCAAGCCAATTTTTGATAATCTGCTCTGATTAAACCGTATTTCAGTGAGGGCGTTCTGCATCCACCGGAACAAATGGTAGTCAGAAGGGGCAAGGTCTGGGCTATAAGGCGGGTGGGGTAAGGCTTCCCATCCACTGTTTTCCAAATACTTCTTAACCGGAATAGAAACGTAGGGCCGAGCGTTGTCATGATGGAAAATTATTGCCTCGTGTCTGGTCGCATATTCCGGGCGTTTTTCGGCTACTGCTCTCTTCAAGCGGATTAATTGTGTACGGTAGCGTTGCCTATTGATGGTTTTACTAGGTTTTAGCAGCTCATAATACATCACACCCATCTGATCCCACTAAATACAGAGCATTACCTTCGCGCCATGGATATTCGGCTTTGGCGTTGATTTGGCTGGTTGGCCGGGTTTGACATGTGATTTTTTGCACTTGGGGTTGTCGTAATGGATCCATTTTTCATTACCAGTAACAATCTGATGCAAAAATGACTTCCTTTTGTGGCGTTCCAGCGGCATTTCGGACATGGAAAACCGCCTTTCGACGTCTCTCGGCTTGAGTTCATGTGGAACAAAATTTCCTTGCTTTTGAATATATCCAGCTGCTTTTAAACGTTTAGAAATGGCTGCTTGAGTGACACCCAAAGATTCTGCGAGCTCTTCTTGTGTTTGGCAACAATCTTCATAGAGTTATGCTTCCAGTTCTTCATCTTCAAACTTCATCTTGCTGCCCAGGACGTTTATTGTCTTCCAAGCCAAAATCACCACTTTTAAATTGTGCAAACCACTTTTGGCACGTTCGCTCAGCTGGCGCATGTTCACCATAAGCTTCCTCCAAAATACGATGACTTTCGGCAGCAGTTTTCTTCATATTAAAGTAATGAAGAAGAACTCCCCGCAAAAACACTTTTTCAGGCACAAAGTTCGACATATTTGAGTAAAAAAAAATTATTATTGTTGTTTACGCTTCAAATGAATGACATATACTGAAATGACAGTAGCTTTCCAACGCATGTTATAATGGAAAAATACAAGTTACGCTATCTCTTAGCAAACCGCACGAATGTTTAGGCCCAATAAATCCTAATAATAATACCATAACTAATTGGAAAACCACTACTCTATTAGTCAAGTAAAAGTCAATTCTTCTAAAACATAATGCTGTCCCAGCCATTATCCATGAATGGCACTTGCATCGTCGAAATCGAAAAACTTTCCATTCTCGGTAGGTATTTCAATGACAACTTACGTTGGAATGACCACATATTCGATGTCGTCAAAAATGCTGCGAAGTGTCTATGTTTTTCAAACGATGTTAGAAATACTTCACCACCTCTGATCTGGCTTCAATATATGTAGAAGACATTTATCCGCCCGAAGTTGGAGTATAATACTCGGGTGTGCCCAAAACATTCTGCACCTGTTAGATAGGGTTCAAAATCGTGCGATAAAACTCTTAGGCGATACTAATATCACTCAGACATTGGGCACTCTCGAACACCGACGTAATGTCTCGTGCCCCACTCTTTTCTATCGCTATTTCCACTACAAGATACAAGAAGCATTCCTCCACTTCAAACTTTTAATCGTAATACCCATCTCACCACGAAAGCTCATTAAAATACCTTCAAGCCCACTTTTGTAAAATATCGTGATTTTTTTTTTAGCCGAACAACTTGGTATGGTATGCACTGCCGAGCCTTTATTTGCTAGTCATTATAAGCTTCAAACATTTAAAACCAATGTTCACCGGTACTTTTCTTTCTTTCCTCCTTGATTTTCCTTCGCCCGCGCTGTGTGCAAGCATTTTAAGGGTATTTAAATCCCTTGAGCGTGCGCAGGTTATATAAAAAAAAAAAAGTTTTTCACTGATTAATTTGAATGTGAAAAAAGGACATACAATATATGTTAGTGTATTGCCATTAGGGTGTTTATTATCTAGAAGTCACAATATCCAAGATCCAACTACATTCCGCTCTATTTCATAACTGCTTTTCATTAGAACCTTCGCTGTGGGAACAATATTTTATGAGTGGATAGACCACATAAAAAGCAATATAAGCTCCGTACCAAGTAAAGTCAGCGATAACAAATTTTTGGTATGGCTATCAACCTGTTTCTATGGTACATAAACTAAAAGGGGAAGACGGTCTTGCTGCTCAATATCCGACAGACAAGACACCTGTTCAAAAATAATCAATTTTTGACCATAGTGTGGTTGTTTTTACTTCGCTGGTAGAATTGAGTTCTAAGTTTTGGAATTGCCTTAAATTATTGTGTTTACCCAAATTATCTTCCCATATCTGCTTTATGAACCAGTCGTCCAGCTGTAAACATTCAAAACAACAATACGAATACATATCTCCTTCTCACCATCTTGGTTAGTCCACCTGGTTGCTTTGATTCTTTCGGCTTGGTCTCGAGGTCTTATACCTTTAGTAAAATTCCGTTATTTTGTCTGGATATTATGTAGTAATCCAAAATCTCATGCGGCCTCCAGAAAGCAGCATTTACATTTCCGCGACGTGACTCCAATCCTTTATGTATATAGCAGTCATAAATGCTTCAGTCATTCGATCTATCTTTGCTTATTTCGCTGTTGGAACTATCCTCGCTGACAGTTCTATCAGCTAAGTTCCTACCTTAATGATAGGGTGTTAATTCCAATTTGTTTCAATGAAGTTTGAGATAATAGCACATAAACTTTCATAGAAACGGAAGAATCTGCTTTTCGCCTTTTTGATCATGGGCAGCCGTATTTTCGGAAGGAAGCAAGGAGCCTCATCAAGTGTATTCCCAATATTAAATAATTTTGATGGCATAACTATCTGAAAATAAGAAGTGACATGCATTAGAACTCTATCAGTAAGACAAAGAAAAAACAAATAAACCTTGGCGGATAGATATAGAGTGGCAGTCGCTTGTCCGTTGCTTTATTATGGATGCTGAAGTAAAAGTGTTTTTACTTTTGCTGGAGTATGAAGTACTAGGTGGAGTGAAAAGTAACCGCCTTGACAACCAGAATGCACTGCTACCGCAAGAAAGGTTATAGTGCCTTGAAGTCCGTTCAGACAGCGCGATACTGTTTTTAGTTTTGTTTTGACAGTTTTTGTTTTGTTGTTGACGTGTTTGGCATCATGTTGAGTATGGACAAAAACGATTTTCGTTCTCCCATAAAACATTATTTTTTGAGAGGCAAAACGGCGAAAGAAACAAAAGGAAAGTTGGATAAGTATTATGGGGCTAATGCTCCGTCAGATTACACAGTCAAATATTGCTTTCGATAGTTTCGTGGTGACCGCAAATTCACTACCGATCAAGTCCGCAGTGGCAGACCCTCCGATGCGGTTACAGAGGACAATGCCAAAAAAATACATGAAATGGTGTTCGCTGACCGGAAAGTGAAGGTGTGCGAGCTAGCAGATACCACAAAGATTAGTACTGAGCGCACACGCCGTATTTAAGGCAATATATTGCACATTAAAAAGTTATCCTGCAGCTGGGTGCCGCGCATACTCACACCTGACCAAAAACACGAACGCGAGAGCACTTCGAAAGAGTGTTTGGACTTGCTGGTGCGAAATCGGGCGGATTTTTGGCATCAATTGGAAACTGTTGAACACCAGAGAACATAATGAGTGCCCGGAAATGGACTGAAGCCTGCACGAGTGCTCCGAAGCGGCCGAGGGAGGCTCGATGGGTCGGAAAGGCTATGGCTTCGGTTTTTTTGGATTGTCATGGCATACTCTTCGTGGACTATCTCGAAAAATGAAAAACCATCAACAGCGAGTATTACTGTGCATTATTGGAGCGATTGAAGGCCGAAATCGGTGCAAAACGGCCTCACATAAAGCGAAAAAAAAATTTATTTTTGCAAGACAATGCACCGGCGCACAAGAGCATCGCAACCATGGCTAAAATCAATGACTTACGGCTCCAATTGCTGTCGCATCCACCGTATTCGCCCGATTTGGTTCCTTCGGACTATTATCTCTTTCCAAACCTTAAAAGATGGCTCATCAATAAAAAATTCAGCTCACGCGAGGAAATCATCGGCGCCACGGAGGAGTATTTTGCAGACTTTCCGGAAAAAATTACTTTTCGGACGGGATCAAGAAGTTGAAAAGTCGCTAGAATAAGTGTATCAAACTAAAAGGGGACTATATTGAATAAAATAAAAAAAACATTTAAAAAAATTTTTTTTCATTCCCAAGGAGGTTACTTTTCACTCCATCTAGTAAATATTTAACAAGGACATAGCGAACTGGAGCAATCTTGGACTGTTTTTTTGCGGAACGGAGCTTACAGCGCCCAGCCCACTTATGAATTTGTTAAAATTTTGTTTTTTTTTTTTTTTTTTTAAAGAATGGAAAGAAGTCTCAATAACATAAAAATCTTCATTTTGCCGAATTACTTTAGTTGCTTCTTCAACTTGGTTTGTGAGACAATTACTACCCTTCATCTAAAATTGATTGTAGAATAACATTCAACACAGTGTGTATTCGTATCTTAATTTTTCTTCGATTAAGCCCTGTGCATCTCTATGAATTGTAAAAAGGTTATCGGCTTCTTTTTTATTTATTTTTTTTCAACTCTTCATGAGTGCCACATAAATCACTTTAGTAAATTCGACAGGATATTGTCTGCCATAATGCTTATGCTCCTCCTACGGCAATGTAGAAAATAAATAAAAAAAGTCCCAAAATCAAAAGCTAAGTCCTTTGCCTAAAAAAAAAAAAATAAAAAAAAAAAAAACACTGTGAAGCCCGAATACCCATTCAACGGCATGGTGTTCAAAATTTTGTCACATCGGGACCATCCACCATCGTGACATAAAGCCCAGCCAAGAACACCACCAGCATAAATGAAACCCTTGCTATGGTATTTGGTTCAAGTGAATGCATCTGGGAGTTACCCATCAAAGGAGCACAAGTTTACATCGGCCTAAAGATTCTCCTCAGTTTGAGAGTCTACTCGTACATACCCTCCAGGAAGAAGGAGAACGTACCGAACGTGCACTGCTTCTTGGCAATGTGCTTTTGCACAAATCCTTTTGCCATGAAGGCGAAATACGCGAAATCTCTTCCATAAATCAACTTGGTGGCCTTCCTCGGTAAATGCGCTGCTCGTATGTATGAGACGGTTTGACTGGGGGTACGATAAAGATTCGAAATTTCTCTACGAAGGGATTATCGGATGATTCTACACAAACCAATAAAACAACTTAGACGAACGTGCAGTGGCATAACAAATTGTTTCGACAGAAAATTGACAACAATGTTTTTTGTATTTTATTTTTTAGAATTTACTCCTGGCTCAACAGTTAAGGGCTCAATTTTTGTATAACATTGTGCCTATTCATAAAAAAGGAAGGATACACCTAAACTGAATGTCCTAATTGAAGTCTAAGCAATTAAACAATTAAAAACATTTGGTTGTGCTTATATGATTCACAAATTAAAAATAAGATAAATTGGAGTTAAATAAAAACATTTTAATATTTTAAAATAAATGAAATAATACCTCCGCATGGATGTGTATATGTATATGACACTCAAGCATCCTGTCGGTCCCAAGCTTGCGTAAAGAAGGATGGCCATCTCTCGGTAAAAATCTCCTAATCGAGTAATGGAATAGCAATGGATAGATGCATGACTAAGAGGGTGCTTAGTCGCTAACTTGCGAACCAAAGATACCTGCCGACCTCCGACTTAAAAATAGCCATCCTGTGGTTATGCGGGTGGACCACGGGCAATAGATTATCACGCTTACCCCTTCATCAGGTAGGGATGTTTTATAACACCCTGCCGATGCCGACACTACGTCTGCCAATCGGGCAGATTGAGATTGATTGAGATTGAGATTGCCTAGAAGAGAATTTGCCCCGACTTAGTGACTCCGTCCCAGAAACCAGTACTTTGTGCAACAGTGTACTATCGGACGAATTACATCCCGATGAGACAGACATAACCAAGACCTATGGCAAAGTGGCTCAGATTGAGTCCAAGTACAATACATAATTTTTATGCCAGCTGAATAACTCAGATTCAAGCGTGTGCTAAAGAAGTGGTGCAGCTAGGAGCAAGTCCGAGTTGAAGCGCATACGATCTGAGGACAACACTTGTCCACAATCGGAAGCGAAACGAATTCGCACTGGGAGCACTACCGTTAATAAAGTCTCGTATAGGAATGTAATGAGCTATGTCACGCTGCAAGCCGTACCAGTCGACCTCGGTCGTAAGCCTCTCACATATGAACAAATGATTCAAATATATGAGAGGATTATCGATATCACAATCGAACTACGTAATGTGATATCTTTTGATCATTTGTGGGCATGCCTGTACTGCAGGTTGGATGAAGAACAACTTCACTAAACTTTAAGAAAAATGTGGATTAGAGGTGATGCTTTTCGAGGAGGAAAATCTTCCGAAACAACATGTCATAAGAGGGTCATAATACGATAGCCAGCGAAAGAAAACTGGAAATTCTTGAAAGAATTCAACACAAGAACGTAGAGAGTTCCGCAAAGATCGAACGATAGGGATATCGTCCACCTAGTCGTCGCAATAAAAGAAACCGCTATAAAGCGGCTCGTACAGCTGAAGGGCCAGGTCTAGTACCTATTTACTCATACGAAACTCATCCTCAAAATCTCGGACAAGACAACCAGTCAGAGCTCTAAATCAGTGGCCTAAAACACGATGAATACTGTCATGAATGTCAAAGACACAACCATGGCGTAACTGAACCAACCAGAACCGTTTCAGACCACATCCGACAACGAATCGAGCAAGAGGCAAGACAAATTGAGAATATACTCTCAACAGTGTACCGTAGGAGGTAGAGGTGACCACAAACCCTACAGAGTACGGAACCCTAATTATACACGCAAGACATGACATCCCTTTTGAGTGTGATGCAGGCAGCCTATAGGTGCCTCGGACACCCTAGCCAGAAATGTGCTGACGAGGACATCGCTACTGGACTTATTCAACAGCCATGGGCAAATCATGGTAAAATTTTTGGTTTAAAAAGCATAACCAGACAAATAGTTTTTGCCAATAGTTTTTCCAACTTTTTAGACCGAGAGCAGCTCCTTTTATTGCGAAAAAGATAAAAAAATCCTCCCTCATTCCAGATTTTATAAATAGGGACCTGGTGACAGTACAAATTGAACGCTACAACGGACGGGAACTGCAAAGGTTCGTATGCGAAGTGCCCATCATACTAGAGCAAGAACTTGTCCGGTACTGTGAAGACAAGTAAGAACATATTATCATCGGTTGAGATGCCAACGCACAAACACAATTTGGGGTCACTTTTTGAATTTCTATATAGCAAAAACCTAGTAATACTGAATAATTGAAACAAGCCCACTTATAGAAACTCGATAGAAGAGGAAGTGCTAGAAAAAATATGATGGAACGCTGGTGCGTGTCCGAGGAGGCATCTTTATCAGATCATATGCACATTCCGTTCAAGATAAAATAAAGCAACGAATACGCGCCGGTCCGATATGTCAACAAACTTATGAACTGGAGAACGTATCGTAAAAATTAGCTGCATTATTTCCGTCCGCCGCACTAATAACAGTGGACGCAGACGAGACGCAATTCCAGCTAAACAGACATCATTTCATTATCTTTTAAGAACAGCTGTAGGAATAAGCGAACTGTGTTAAAACGGTGCGTAACATGGTGGAATGAGAACTTAGAAGCTATTCGGAAAATAGTGAAGAAGTTCTTGAACAGAGTCAAATTCATCGGGACATGGGAACAATATACGAGTAGATCCTTTTTAACCTATTGGTATGTAATATAATTCGTGCGGTTCTTTTTTCAAAATTTGAACGTTTATTTAAGAAAAACATGTACAATAGTATTATTCAAAGTATTACCCTTCTGAAGCTATGACTTTTTCCTATCTTTCTGGCAATTTGTGGATCCCATCCCAAAAGAACTGCGCCGGCTAGGCAGCCAAGAATGAATCAAGCCAATTTTTGATATTCTGCTCGGATGTGAACCGTATTTCAGTGAGGGCGTTCTGCATCGACCGGAACAAATGGTAGTCAGAAGGGGCAATGTCTGGGCTATAAAGCGGGTGAGGTAAGACTTCCCATCCACTGTTTTCCAAATAGTTCTTAACCGGAATAACAAAGTTTTCCAAGCGTTGTCATGATGGAAAATTATTGCCTCGTGTCTGGTCGCATATTCCGTTCGTTTTTCGGCTACTGCTCTCTTCAAACGGATTAATTGTGTTCGGTAGCGTTGTCCAATGATGGTTTCATCAGGTTTTAGCAGCTCATAATACATCACACCCATTTGATCCCACCAAATACAGAGCATTACCTTCGCGCCATGGATATTCGGCTTTGGCGTTGATTTGGGTGGTTGGCCGGGTTTGACATATGATTTTTTGCACTTGGGGTTGTCGTAATGGATCCATTTTTCATCACCAGTAACAATCCGATGCAAAAATGATTTCCTTTTGTGGCGTTCCAGCAGCATTTCGTTCGTCCAGCAGCTTGAGTTCATGTGGAACGAAATTTCCTTGCTTTTGAATATATCCATCTGCTTTTAAACGTTTTGAAATGGTTGCTTGAGTGACACTCAAAGATTCTGCGAGCTCTTCTTGTGCTTAGCAACAATCTTCATAGAGTAATTCTTCCAGTTCTTCATCTTCAAAATCCAGTATACATCCAGGACTTTTAGATCGTGCAAACCACTTTTGTTTTTTGTTTTATTTTACGGCATTTTCGTTATCTGAGTGAGGGTTCAGCAGTCTAAAACCCAACTGATTTAATTATCAAGTAATCCGTAAGGTGGTGTCGTCGTTTATATTAATACAGGATCCTAAATAGAAATCGTATTGTGACCTTTTGTTTGAAATTGTCGATGAAGTGTGTCTAGCAACACATACTCGTACTTGGTTTTTCAATACTGGCGAATGTATTGTATGCAGTAAACACTTTCTGCATTCTACTGACAATGTATACTTCATCCGCATAGTCATAAAACTGACTTAGATCGATTGGGCTTCTCGTGTTCGCAAGACAGCGTATCGCCTTGTCGTAAGCCTGTTATGACATCAAAGGTCAAGGGTGATATTATTATTTTTCTTTCAGGGTTCTTTCTCTATGCTGATCCTGCATAACCATAAGTTTAAGAGGAATCCTAAGCCCGGTTTGACTTTGTATGACTTTTCACTTTATACATATTATGTACGCCATCATAGGGGCCCCAAAATCAACACATACTCGTAAGTGGTGGGCGTCAATTTGGAACTCGAGGGTATTCTCCGAAATCCTCCGTAAGTTGAGATCTGCTGTATGGTAGACTTTCCTGGCCTAAAACTACAACGACTAAAACTACATGCGACTTTGAGGAAATTGGTACTTCTGTAGTTCTCGCAGACTATGGGGTTTGCTTCCTTCAGGATCAGACTTTCAGTACCCATTCGTACTTTCGTTCATCAACGCTGTTCAACAGTCCACAAATGATTTTTACACGCTCTAACCTGTGACTGCGAGCTGAACTCTAGCTTTCCTTATTCATCATTGCATGTTTGCTTTCAAACTTTGTTGGTCTGGCATGTTCTTTTCAGCTTTTAGTAAAATCGAACATCTGCAATCTCATTTTACCCATAAGCGAAACTGGTAAGCCTGAACCCTTGGCTGGAGATGGTATCGGGCTGGTTATATTTACCAACTGTCCTACCTAATATGTTCTTCTTCCCTAGTTTTGTGTTAAAATCGGCTAAAAAGATTCAAACGTCGTACGTAGAAAATTGAATATACATATGTCTCATCGAGGAACTCATAAAAACAGTCGTTGGTCTCATCGCCTTTTTCTCTATTTGTTCTTGCGAGCATATTAGGCTAATCCAATAATCGTTCACATGCCTGAAACTTATATTTCTTCATCTCTCTTTGATGCTTGATGCAGGCAAAACCGTTGATTCTATTTGTGGTGTCCCCTGCTATTTTTTTATACAGTGGTGGGACTTGGTTTAGCTTTGCAACTTTATTCCAGTGTTTCCAGGGGCTTCAAATTAGAGGTAAAGTAAGCACTTGACGCGAAATTGAAAAGTTGTGATGCAGTCAGTAGTCATCCGCTCAATCAATCGTCGTTTAGGACCTCTGATATAAAATATGCTACATATACCTCAAAACTATTAATTTCTCTGTTCCCAATTATTGGAAAATAATTACAAAATCCTCGTATGTATGGGTGATTTATTCCGTTATCAAACTAAAAGTACTTTTCTTTCATGAAAAATTTAGGATTACTAAATGAAACTCGAAGAGCAACACCAAGTGGAAAACCTTTCGAGGTCTTCTTGAAGGAGAATAGAGTCTCGGGGTGAACAAATAGTTTTTTGATACATTCGCCCTTTTAAATTAGTCCGCAGTTACCAATTTCATATGGGCATCATCGAACTTAATATTGTAATTCCCAGAGAAAATATTTTAGTTTATCATTCTTATATTCATATTCAATAGATAATATCTGATGACGTGGCTCATTTTATCCTTCATATTTCATATTTCTTCATTTCTTCTTCATATTTCTTCAGATAGGTACGCAAATCCTTCCCATCGATTCTCTAAATCAACTCAAAGGCAGTCTGAAAACTTGCGCAGAATACTTGAACTTGTTTTTCCATCTGATGCTGATTGTTTCTATGTATTGTCCTTTAAGCCCGCTATTTTAAGGTGTTTTCTCAACCAACTCTTACTCTCGCCTCCACGTTGGTGGCAGGTGGGTGCCTAGTACCTCGACTGATGATTGAATAATCAACCCCTTTGGAATGTCGTTGGTGGCCGCGGATGAGATAGGGAAAAAGGATAGATCGAAAGATGAATTCACCCGTTACCAGGTCTATATGGATTTCCAGGCTGTTGGAAAAGAGTTGATGCGGATGAAGCCTTAATGGGTCAACGGGAGCGCTCATGACTCCAAGTGGGTTACTGGCACCTGCTGTCCTTAGGTCAAAACAAGGGCCTGGCTCTTCAGCTTTGGGATGGTGCCATCAGGGTAACTTCCCAATTATGTCGAAAAAACTTAGTTTTGAGCGAGACACAACTTAGCTTTGGATAATGAAATTCCTCAAATGGCAACTAGACTCGGAGCGTCAATGGACTACGAATTGGAATGTACGAACATTGTACATCTCAAAAGTATGAACCTGTCCTCAAAAGGCTCAAGGCAGACATTATCGCGATTCAGGAGATACGATGGATAGGAACAGATAAGACGAAAAGGAAGAGCTGCTACATTTATTACAGCTCCCATAAAAAATTGTATGTATAAGGAAAAAAGTCATGGACGTCATCACGATAAGTGATCACCTAGTTGTGATCTGATGAGGCTGAAGATCCTATTAAAAAGGATTTTTATGATCTCCTAGATGGAGTATACATATGAAGCCTGTCCGGAGTATGATGTCGAAATTGTGCTCGAGGACTGCAATGCTCAAGTCAGAAAGGAAAACATCTTTGCCGTGTCAGTTGACAAGCAAGGAATCTACGAAACAGCAACAGACAACGGCTACTTACTAATCGATTTTGCAGTAGCTCGCAAAACTAGTACTAGGTTTCCAAGGCTACGAATCTACACAGCAACAACGCGCTCTCCAGACGGTCGAACTGCCAACCAAATCGACCATGTGCTAATCGATGCATACATCCAAAATCCTTGACGTGTACATATTCCGAATAGCAAACCTCGACTCTGAACATTTTCTTATTGCGGCTGAATTCGGAGTTCGACTGTCCAACGAAAAGAAGCTGCGAACGACCCACAAGAAGAAATTTGACGCTGGACGCTTAAGCACACTTGAAGTAGCCAGAGTCTACAGAGAGCACCTGAATGAGTCAGCCACTACCAATGCCAACATCAGTAGTGTCAGTATCGCGAAATTATTAACGAGGTAGCCGAAACCACTGTAGAGTACGATGATGAGTGCGTATACTGGAAAAAGGTCACAGAAAATACACATAAGAGAACGGTGCAGCTCAGAACGAAAACGACGAGAGAAAAGTATCGAGTCAGAAAAGAAGATCCTGCGTAGAAAGAAGAGGGCCTACGCAGTCTGCTAGCTCAACGAGATTGAAAAGTCCTGCAGTCAAGCAACTGGCGGCTGGCCTCAAGTCTTGAAGGAAGGAAAGGAAGCGAAGGGGATAGTAAATGTGTTTAAACAGCTGCTGAATGGGCATCATGTAGAGAGTGATAGGGTAAAAAGAGAACCCACATCTAATCAATGAAGAACCAGTTCCACTACCCAGTATAGAAGAAGTAGACTTAGCCATAAAAAATCTTAAGAACAACAAGGCAGGCTTTGATGGCGAACGGTGACTTTGCTTTGGTAAGGCGCATGCAACAAATTATCAACCAAGTATAGATGGAGAAAAGCATGCTCGATGACTTGACTATCAGCTCTATATCCCCGTCTATAAAAATGGCGGTCCTATGTCTTACAAGAACTATTGAAGCTTATCCCTGCTTAATATCGCATATAAAACCTATCCAGCGTACTGTGTGAATATCTCAAACCGTTCTGCAACACACTAATCGGTACGTACCAGTGCGGCTTCCGGGCCGACAGATTAACTATCGACCAAATTTTCACATTGAGACAAATCCCGAAACGAGCAATGAATTTCAGGTCGAGACTCACCATCTATTCATCGACTTAAAAGCCACATATGATATTATTCATCGTCAGTAGCTCTAAACAGCGATGACGGTATTCGGGATCCCAACAAAACTGATCCAGATGTGTTGAGTGATAAAATTTGGAAGTAGCCCCTCCAGACTATTTCAAAAGTGTACTGGATTTAGGCAATGACCATGTGACTTCTTTAATCTCGTTCTGGAGCAAATAGTGCAGAGTACACATGTCAACAAGGAAGGCACTATCTTTAACAGCTCCGATATTGAAATCATCGGTTTTTTTCTAGCATGTCGTGATAGAGGCTTTCACAGCTATTGAAGAACAGGTGAAGTAAACAAGGACAAAACTAAGTACATGCTATCAACAAACAAACTAGCATCTATCCACCACCTAGGACAAAACATCACTATTGATAGCAACAATTTAGAGATAGTTTACTTTGCAGTAAACATGAACTGCAAGAATGACACCCAACTGGAGATCCGACGAATAAATATCCTATCAAACCATTGCTATTTCTGTCTGACAAAACAATTGGTTTCAAAACTCCTAACTCAAGGGACGAAAAGTATGCTTTACAAAACCCTTATCCTGTAAGTTCTGCTGTACGGACTGGATTACATTGTTCGACTTTTTTTTTCTACTGTGTAAGGAGGGCGAATAGAGAAGAAGATACAGTCGCGAGCTCTATGAGTTCTATCAAGATGTGGATATACTCTTAGTCCAAAAAGCCAAAATACGCCGACTTCATTAGCTCGGCCACATCGAGCGCATGGACAATAATGCTCCAGCTATGAGGATCTTCATTTCTCAGTCCCTAAGTTCGAGACGAAAAGGAAGAGCGAACCTCCGTTTTAAAGACCAAGTCATCGCGGATGCCAGAACGCTTGGTCTGTATAGCTGGAAGCAGCATGCTCGAGATCGCAAATGATGGAAGACGTTCATCAGTTACTTACTCACAGTGTTTGGTGTCGCAATAACAGATAACAGAAAACAGAGCACTATTTCAGTATGACAGTACCACTCCGCGAAAAAGATGAGTGGAGTGTCTTTAGAAGTCTTAAACGAGTTCATCAGAAGAAGCACTTTGAACGGAATCAAGTCAACTTTGATATATTTGGTGGCCTTTGATGATGGTGAATAAGACTTAATGGTTGACGGCAATGATTACTTTCTCTAATGGGATAACTGAACTTAATCTCCTTCCAGTTTGGACGTTGTAAATTGTTTGAATAACCCTTTCTCGTAAAAAAAAACTTAACTATGACGAATCAAGAAATAGCCTTTGTCTAATAATAAAGAATAAAGACTTTGAATACCCCTTTCAGAGACTGAAAACTCACGAATAACTGATGGGCATAATAAAGGACCAATCGATGAGCATTAAACTTTACAAAATTTTATTGTTTTCAACAAATAAGAACGTCCCCCAGAGTACACACCTATGAAACTGGTTACAGAAGAGGAATCGTAAAGAAAAAGTATTATAGATCAGCAAAAGAAGAAAATGACCCGCAGCCTCTCAGCTGAAGGAAGTCGAAGAGTCCCACTATATGAACAACATACCGAAATGGTAAAAGCTAATCATACATCTGGGAAATAGTTTGAAATTTAAAAGCAGGTCCTTTGTAATTTTAGCCAAATCGACCATTTTGCGATAAGCTGACGTTTCAGAAATTGCGTCCTAGGTGTCTGAAACAAACGTGGAGTCGATATCGGAATGCAGCGCAACCATCATCCTATGTAAACCACTATACGCTTTCGTACAGCATCCGTCAATAGCAATCGCTCTAACTTGCTTCGGGATGCAAGTTACCATACTCCTAGTGTGGCAACAATTCTGGATCTACCTTGCCAGAGAAAAGGAAACAATCAGCTGCTCAACGCATGAAGACATTGCTGTCCATTGGAATGATGTGGACAATGATTTTGTTCCTGTGGACGTTGCCTACATCAGTATTAGACAGAAAAATCGCATTACATGGTTATCAACAGATACCTTGAGAATTATCGCTGAAGCGCATTTCACTTAAAGCTTGGATTTCAACGGCATTAGTAGTAGAAAAATACGAGTTTAGAAGCCCAATATCGTGTGAAATAGAAGAAAGTTCAACGTAATGTCAGACCTAACAAGTGGTCATACATCAACGCAATAGCCTCGAAGGATGAAGAAGCAGCTAGCTGGTGTGAGAGCAGGACCGTCTACAGTATCATAAAATAGTTTACTGGTAGTCGGAGCACTTAACTACATTCATTTAAATGGCAGATTGCTGATTTCGGATGCGGATCAACTCAACAGATGGAGGGAACATTTCGCTTTAGTTCAGCACCATTTAGACGACAGCGTCATAGTTACAAATTCCGAACCAGGCCTCCGAGCAACACAGAGATAGTATTCGCATAAAGCGGATAGGCATTGATGGTATCATTGCCGAACTTTTTCAAGCGGCGCGGTAGACTTACTCCCACCGCTCATTTTTAGACCATAAGCGGAAAATGGGGATGATCATCAAGCTTCCAAAGAAGAGCAATTTGTTGGGATGTAGCTGTAGCAAAGATAATAGGTAAGCTAGTTCTAGAGCAAATAAGACAGCATTTACACTCAACACTTGATGCCACACTACTATTTATTGACTTTGAAAAAACTTTCGACAGTTTGAACAAAGATACTATTTGAATAAGCTTGCACAGACGAGGTATAACAGGAAAATCTATAGCTACTCTAAGGCTACTTGCGAGGCTGGTAAGTGTCACGTTGTGCACAATGGTAAGGTGTCAGATGATTTTGAATATTCACATTGCCCATATTTTGAAATAGAGTTCGAAAAAGACAAATTTTATTACTAAATAAGAGACCCTGCAGCAATGATAACACTGAGCTCAAACTAACATGAGATCAGACAGCAAACGCGAGCAATTTGTCGTCTTTCGCACCATCACAGTGCCGTTTTATAGTAAAACACAAAATTTTTTCAAAATTCAACTTTATTTATCAATATTGTTACCTTCGAGGGCGATACACTGTCTTTCGATACCAGTTTTGTAGTACGATTTCGGCTTAGCCTCAAAATAGGCCTCTGTTTCGGCGATTACTTCTTCATCGGTCTTAAATCTCTTTCCGGCGAGCATTCTTTTGGGGTCTGCGAACGGGAAATAGTCGCTGGGGGCCAAATCTGGAGAATACGGTGGGTGCGGAAGCAATTCGTAGCCGAATTCTTTCAATTTTGAAATCGTTTTCATCGACTTGTGACACGGTGTATTGTCTTGATGAAACAGCACTTTCTTTTTCTTCAAATGCGGCCGTTTTTCTACGATTTCGTCCTTCAAACGCTCCAACAACGCAGCGTAATAGTCGCTGTTGATAGTCTGCCCCTTTTGGAGATAGTCGATGAAAATTATTCCATGTGTATCCCAAAATACGGATGCCAAAACCTTGCCAGCCGACTGTTGAGTTTTTGTTCGTTTTGGACGAGGTTCGTCGCCTGCACGCCACTCAGCTGACTGCCGACTACTCCGGTGTGAATGTGATGGAGCAAAGTTTCATCCATTGTCACATACCGACGCAAAAATTCGGCTTTATTGCGGTTGAACAGCTTTAAACACTCCTCTGAATCATCAACACGTTGTTGTTTTTGGTCGACTGTGAGCAAACGCGGCACCCACTTTGAACTGAGTTTTCGCATGTCCAAATACTCGTGTATATAGCCTCAGACAGGCTATGCCTATTATAGTGGATAAATTTGAGTCAACGTATTCACTACTGAATGTTTTTGTGCCAGTTCATTTTGTTCGCCAGATGAAATTCCATACTTAAACCATACGAAACTACCAACAGCTTAGTGTCAGCGAATCTAGAAGGTGTTGGAAAATTATTAGGTGTGCAATTTTAATGAAAAATGAACCATTTTGAAAAATGGTTACAAATAAATCATTGAAAGTATTGGCCATCACTAGCTAAATCCATCTTTCTGACAGAACTCGAATGGGAACGGTGTTTATCCTTTGAGGCTATCCACGAATCAAGCCATTTTTTTATGTAATAAACGAACGGCGCAATATCTGTGGAAAATGGTGGGTGGGGTAAGACTTCCTATTTGAGCGTTTCCAGGAAGATTTTAACGGGTTTGGCAACGTAAAATCACTTTTTCGTGCCTCGTCATGTGGCAATTTTTCGTGCAGTGCTCGTGCAGTCGCACTAATTGAAGTCGATACTTTTCCCCAGTGATGGTTTTATTGGGTTTCAACAGTTCATAATGAATAACACCGAATTATCACCCCCCACGATGCGATAAAAAAACCCTTCCTTTGTTGCCTCTGGAATAGTTGCTTATTGTTTTTGAATCATTTTCAACGCATGTAATCGCTTAGAAATGGCTTGACGTGTAACTCCTAACGTTGAAGCAAGCTCACTTTGCGTCTGACACAGATCCTCATAAAGCCATGCCCTCAGTAGCGCCTCCGAAGGATTTTGGCCTTCCTTTACGCGGACGGTCGCAAACACTGAAATTACCATATTTGAAACAATGGAACCAATCATGACACGTTGTTTTACTTAGAGCAACATCTCCGTAAACTATTTGGAGCTCTTGACGCTCTTCAGCCACCGTTTTCTTCGAATGAAAAAAGAATATTAACACTTCCCACAAATGACGATTATTTGGCACAAAATCGAGCATTTTCACACAACCAAAAGTATATGAGTACGACGGCTAAACGAAATTACTGATGTATCAAAACGATTTATTTCACCATATGTCTAAGCTTGGTTCACGACGTTTTGAATATGCCATCTATTGACAAACTTAGTTGCACACCTAGAAAATTGTTCCTGCTGCAGGTTTTCCAAGTATCATAAAATCTATGGGTTCTCGTGCAAGTTTGTTGATATATATTCTTTTATAATTATTACTTTCATAAGAAAATAGTAATAAAACGTTTTGTTTGTTAGGCATTTTCTGGAAAAAAGTGACCTCAAAGCCAAAAACTAACATGGGCAAGAAAAGTGTAAGAGGTATAGAAATTAGATATCTGAAGACTCCAACAAGATATCAACTATATTTAAACGCAGTTATAAAGGCTAGTATTTTTCTAAATATAAAGTTCTAAACAAAGTTTCTACCATTAGTATTAACAGGGCAATTTCCGTTAACATGACTTAGAGTACACCTAAGTAAGCATTTTCTTAATTCATCGATAAATGATGTTAACACTGAAGATGGAGCCTTACTGTAGAACGATTATTTTTTTTAGAGTGTACTCGAAAATCATTTACTTAATTATCGTCAACGAATTAGGGGTCAACCTGTATAATGCATTTATCTGCCCAAAATTGGAATGCATTGCTCTTATCTGGTCAGACCTCCTAAGGATCCTGGGATCCACTATACACTCTGTTAGATAGGACTCGAAACCATGCAGTAAAACTCATTTATTCTGTCAATATGACACAGTCAATTGGCACTCTTGAACACCAACGCAATGTCTCCTGCCTGACCTTGTCCCATCACTATTTTCACCACCAAAGCTCCATTGAAATGATCAGTAGCATTCCGGCCCTTCAAGCCTTTACCCATTATTTCTGTTTAGCTCTGAATACATCAGAATTCACTTTTGGATGTTCTCTGAAATATCGCGATTCTTTACTAACCCATACAACTAGCTTGGAATGAAATGTAATGGCCTGCCAAACTCTTCATTTCCTAGTCATTATAAACTATAAACATTTAAAACCAACGTACATCGGTACCTCTCAACTCACGCTGTGTGGAAACATTTTAAGGATACTTACGCAAAATTGTTTGAGCGCGCACATATTATAAATAATTCTAGAGCACATCAAAGAATAGCCGCAATCTACGCATCATGTCGAGCGAAGCTTCGACAAACCAATGAAGCTTACTTATATTATACAACGGTGCAAGACGTCACATTCTACAAATAGGAGTTTTAATTGTGCAAGGGAATGTGATAGTACAGTTTACTATCAATAATGATAGTAAAATATTAAACGACATGCTTGGGACAACTCTACGAGAAAAAGTCCCGGAATGGAATGGACAAGGCTAGCACAACTTTAACACTTAGATAATGCTGAATGTATTATTGCTTCAGATGAGCCATAGCTTAGAAGATGAAGCAAAGGGGTCATAAATCAATACGATCTCTCATAAAATACTTATTCTCTCGAACAGTATTAACTTCTTCCACTTGTCTCAATGGCAAATGTGATTCATCAGCTCTATTCTATTCTGTCCAAATTTAATTTCATTGCCAAAAAATATAAATTGAATGCATTTCTCCGTAATGTCAATTAACAAGACTGATATCTGCTGAAATTGAACTTGGGGAATTTTCTTAATTGTCAACTCGTCACACAAGACGAACAAAAGATTTAAAAACCCTCTGCCCCAAAGAGCTACAAGCTAAAAAAAAAAGAAGGAAAACCTTGAAGTTTCTCGAAAATTCAAAATAGCAAAACACCAAATTCGTGTAAAATAAGTAAACTCATACAAACAGAGACAATGACGACGATACCACTTTTAAAGGAAGAATAATGTGTACATGAAAGTGCACTATGAAAGTAGGAGAGAATGGCGTCCGAACATTTCAGTCCTCACAGCCCTTAACCTCTAAACTCAAAGACAAATTACCCCCACAGCTTGTCGTCCTTAAAAAAAAAACAAAAAAAAAAAAAAAAAAAAATAGAAACCCTCAACTAAAAATAACAGCATCTCTGGGATATCTCCGAAACTTCCTGTCTCTCATCGCATCAAAGAAATGATGTGCCAAGATACAGATAGAACAGTGAATTCAATATCTCGAATTTCGCTTATATAATGATTTGACTATGTTCTTAGAGACCGAGCAGTATCCATATCTAAATAGTAAATGTGGATATATTTTTCCCACCAAGCTGAAATGAGAGGCGAATGAACAAAAGTTGAAATGGGGATCATTGGGGACCTAAACGTTGTCCTGCTAATTATCTCGTTGGGGTTTTGCGACTACCGACAAAGTACGTATAGAAATATGGACGCTGATGGTGCCAATGTCAATGTCGATTTCGATGGCCGGAACCGCTGCTACAACTCTCTTGCTGTTGCGCCGCAATTAGACATTAAGTCGACTCTGTGGTTTATTGTCATAAATGTTGACTGATTACGATTCAAGATTCGGGGGCAATCTATCATTTAATTAAAAATGAAATTTCGAATTACCCTTAGTGCAAAGAAACATACAAACAAACATATTTATGTACTCTACGGATACATGGTATGCGCATCAATCTGTTCTGTGTAAGTTAAAAAATAAAAAATAAAAATAAAAAATAACGATAAGTCTTAGCGAGGGGGCGGTTCCACAACACTAGCTCTACCACAATCATTGTTGAGGCTATTCAACAGAAGATGGCCAAACCACTTGCTTAGCAATTTGTGGACATTTTTGGAGCATTTATTGTAGCAAATCTCGGCAATTAGTTCTCCGAAGTTAACTAGTTTAATCAGTACTGATTCGTGTTTATATTGCTCGTTGTTTTTAATGTCGACATTGTCAAATTGGACCAACTTATTTAGCTAAACAAATCACGATTTCTTCGAGAGATATTTTTTTATGTTTAATTTGTTGACACTAATTAATTCGTATCTAATTTGTGGATAGCGCCCATTTGGTTGAACACTTGTTTCTCCAGAAATCTAAAAATATCTTTATAAAGGTCACACATGGCACCCGAAAAATTGTGAACTGTGAAATGTAATCTAGTTTTTGATTATCACACTATTGATAATTTTATTCAATTTCTCAACAAAATTAAACAACGAGTAAAACTTCCAACACTCTAATTACTTAACCTGTTTTAACAGACTAGCCTAAAGGTGCAAGGTGTATATAAACCAGTTCAACATGATCGGGTTTTTGTAGTTTTAACGGAAGACCAAAGCAATATCATTTTCCTAATTCGAATAAAACAAATACTGAGGCTGCAATAATGGCAGCCAAAGCATCGACAAGCTTGGATTATTCATCAACTTCAATACCCTCCTCACAGGAAGAATGTTGTCAGATGATATTTTTTTTATAATTAGCACGCGATCAAGGAGTTTGTGAACCCTTAAAATGTTTGTAGACAGCAAGGGCGAAAGAAATTTACGGAGGAAGGAAAGTTAGGTACGCATGTACATTGTTCTTAAATATTTGCAAGTTAAAACGACAAGGACATAGAGAGCTCGGCAGGACATTCTAAAAGCGAGTTGTACGGCTTGAAACTAATCACGATATTTTTGAGTACGTCCGAAAGTGGGATTAAGGGTATAATTCTGAGCATTCATAGTGAGACGAGTGTTAACGTTGAAGGTTTGAAAGATTGCAATGAAGCACTTGTGGTGGAAATAGCCATAAAGCAAAGTGAGACAGGAGAAATTACGTCGGTGTTCAAGGGTGTCCATTGACTGATTGATATTAGTAACACCTAAGGGTTTTATCGTTTTGAATCTTATGAATCAGGTGCAGATATGTTTTAGAAGAACCTGACCAGCTGTGGGCATTGTACCCCAATTTTAGGCGGATGAATGCCGTATATATCAAAGGGCGTGAAGTATTTCTTACATCGCTTGCGGAAACCTATATATTTCACAGCATTTTTGACGACACGGAATTTGTGGTCATTCCAACGTAAGTTATCACTGACGCACATACCGAGAATGGAAAGTTTTTCGTTTTTGACGATGTAAGTGTTTTTCACTGACAATAGTTTGGTGTTTAAGTTCCACTCTGTTGATAGTTCCCCAATTGGTTATGGTATTAATATCGGTATTTAACGAGCTTAAAATACGCTGTTGTTTCCGTCCTGCAGCCGAAGATTTTGTGAATATCAGACTTGAAACCATCCAAGAGAACTTGAATTGAACGTTGGGAAGAAGAATATCCCAAAAGCACGCATTTTCGACAAAAGAGTCTGATGCCAAACTCTGTCAAATACCTTAGAAATATCAAGTGCAACTATCTTGCTTTTACAAGGTTGACGTACGTTTTGGTTCCACTTTTTGGTAAGACATGTCATCAGATCACAAGTAGACCTGTTGCTACGAAAACCGTGGTCTTAGCAGCGTTATACCATCTCTTCAGAAGAAGGAGATATTTAAGTCCTCTTGCTACTATGCGAAAGTGTTTTCGTCCCATTGAAGATTCGACGCACTCAAGTGTAAGGGTAAACAAAGCACATTTTGGCCCTGTCCAAAAGACCTGACAGCGTTGGAATGGAGGATGGGCAGAATTTCTAATATTTGTGACGAACAACCAAAAAAGGTTACTACCTTTATGACACTGTATTATTTTTTTCCTCAGCTTTTAGTCGTATTGAAATTTCACACTTTTAAATAAAGCGTTACAAACATTCCTGGCTCTTTTAAACTTTTCTCAGTTTTTCTCTGTCAGGTTGGTCTTGAAGAACCGAAAAAACATAAATCTAACTCTGAAAGCTTCCTCACAGCTTCCAGAGTGGTACAATGCTCCTTTTTTTTGGTTTGATACTCTTTATCCGATGAGGGATAAAGTATCTCATTCTAAAGATGTCTGTAAAATTCCCAAAGAAGCTGCTTAGTCCGCTCGAATTGGCTTTCTTTTCTTTTCTCTAACTGTGAGGTCAAAGTACGAAAAATTAGCTAACATAACACAATAGTCTGACGAGCTCAGAGAAGTGTACGTATTAGGGTTATGAGTTAAAAACAAGTCCAGTGTGTTGCCGGAATGACTAGCAACGTCTGGTACTAGTGTGGGATTATTTATTAGATTGGGCAAGTTATTTTCCGCGGCTAAAATTTAAACACACCCTCCTTTGGGTGTTGTCTGTCCAGAATATCGAAGCCAACTAGAGTTGTGTATACTGAAATCCCCTGTAATCACGATTTTAGTATACGGATACAGAGATACAATTCTTTTTAAGGATCCAGACAACAGATGGAATGTTAACTACATGAAGTTGAAGTCCAGATTATATTATGGATCAGAGTTTGGTAAGCTACATCACTACGCACGTAAATGGTTAAACTTCGGTAAGAGAATAACAGTGGCAGTAGTTCGTAGCCAAGTAGCTTCAGATTAGAGTGATTTGAGAGGTGTGGGCGGGGATCTACCCGTGTTTCACTAAAAAATTATTACTTTTTATCCAGCATATATTGTCAACGTCCACTCTGAATTCTCGAGTCATAATCACAAACAAACACAAAAAACACAAATACCGAAGATACTAAGCAAGGTTGCGAAGTAAGAATTTTGACGTAGGTTTACCGAGTCAAAAAATATGCAACAGTGCATCAACAAAATTCACACTCTATCGGTTATTGCATAGACCTAGCCATTGCATCTTTCATAAGATGCGTCCAACATTTCCGATGTTTTTCAGCCATTTTAATTGTCTACAACACGGATTTTCACCAAAAAATCATCATCAGTTTCAAGGTAACTTTTTTATAAAATAAGCAAAATTGGTAAGCCCTGTAAAAATTTGGAAAAATAATTGTTCTCCAGTTATTTCATACTTGTTCTCGTTTTCTAGATATGGAGCAGAAACAACACTTCCATTGTTGGTAGTATCAGCAGTTGGCCCTAAGGCCAATATAAAATGTACTGGCGTTAGCCACTCGCCAACGTATCTTCAAAAAAAATATTAGCTTACTGAAACATTTAAAAATTAATTATTTGTTTTTGTTTAGCATTATACAACAGTTGGACTTTTGCTTTTTGCTTACGACTCACTATCCAGGAAATCAAGTCATTCAATGCTTAGATTCGAATTTCTCGGCATAAGAATACAGTGATAACTATATCACAAAAAATGGTAATCAACGCTACACACTGGCCATACGATTACCTACCTAAAAGTCAATAAACTATCTTGATAAAAAGTTTGGAGAAACATCTTGATTTGTATGATCGCACTCTCTCTGAGATATAATGTGCCCATCCTGCAAGGTGTACTCAAAATTTTAATCTTCAAAATTGTCGCCATTTTGTTAGAAATGAAAAAAGATTTGCTTTGTTTCCATCATAAGTTTACTTGAGAATGAAAAATTGTTGACATTAAGTTGATTCACATTTGTGCTCGTTTTACGATATTTCGAATGGTTGCTCCCAAAACATTTCGCTCCAAATTGGTGATTTCTTCTTCTTTTAGATGCGCAACTAAGTTCTCAATAGATGACTCTAGTAGTAAGTGCTGGTCGATTTTGGCATATCCAAAAGGTCATAAACCAAGCTTAGTGTTGAAATATCAAAGTTTAATCAATAAATTAAAAAAACAATAATGTAAACAGTACACTTGACACAATGAATCTGTCAAACCTAATACTTCAAACTTTCTTCTAATAAAAACACTCAAGCAAGCAAGACATAGATTTGGTGACTGTTTAATTTAATTAATAATCCACTTTCATCTAAAATAAAAATTTCAGGTTATTGGCCCAGTCACCTGTATTAATTCAAATAAATAGTTTCAAACTTGCTTAGAAGAAATATTTTTTCGTTTCATGACAAATTTGCGGATTTTCACACGTTTAACTTGTGAGGTTAATCTAACCCTAGTTTTCTGTCATACGTACGTACATATATATAGTCAAACCATCAAAATCGTCGCTAACATAAAGCGCATCAGAGTAGTGCTGAAAGCATTCCAATCACGATGTCTACGTTAATTTTGTCATCAATTGAGAAACTAAAAGGTCGTGAAAACTTTTCAAGTTGGAAATTTTCAATTGAAAATTATTTGGAGTTGAAGGATCTCTCAAAGTGTTTGACTGGAGAAGAGACAGATATAAAGGAAAACACAAGAGCGAAAGCAGCTTTAGTTTTGAGTGTTGACAAAACGATTTATGTACTCATCAAAACATCTAAAAATGCCAAGGATATCTGGGAAAATCTAAGATCAACGTTTGAAGATCAAGGAGCCGTACGTAAAATAAATTTGCTTGAAAAAATGGTGCTCACACGGTAAGACGATTGCGAAGACATGGAAATGTATGTCTGAGATCGGACTCGTGGTAGGCGATGAATGGCTCGTATTGTTTTTGTTGTATGGTTTGTCTGATAAATATTATCCTATGAAAGTGGCGATAGAAAATTCAGTACCGAAATTGACAAGTGATCTGGTTAAAACAAAATTGTTGCAGGAGATAGACACACAGGCAAGTGATGATAAAGCGTTTTTTTGCTAGAAACCGTGGACGTTCACAACGAAAAAGAACGCTAATTTGTTATACTTGCCGACAAAAGGGTCATAAATCCACACAGTGCCTTGAGAAATCCAAGAATTCGGGTAACAATAAAGACAATAAAACCTATAAAAAGGCTAAGGAAAAGGTCAAGTAGCATTTAGTGCAGTGTTTTTGAGTGGGAAGTTCGATGACAACGACTGGTATATCGATTCTGGATGTACAAGACATATGACAAAGAACTGACATTGGGTGATGGAAACGAAAAATAGGAAGCACGAGTCTATTCGAGCGGCGAACAACGAGCAGATGGAGATTGAATGTGTTGGATCAGTCGCAATATCCGAATTCATGATGTACTGTGTGTACCGAAACTGACAAAGAAGGGAAAAATTGTCACTTTCTCCTCCACAGGTTGTGCGATAACTGATTCAGAATGGGTCGTTTTGGCTACAGCGTCTCTGATAGATGCCTTGTACCGATAAGATGGTACGTATGGCACGTATGCAGCAATTAGATCGAATGAGTCGCTTGAATTATAGCATAGACAATTGGCTAATTTAAATCACAGTGATTTGATGAAAATGAAGAATGGAGCCGTAACTGGAATTTCGTTCGTCGATACTAAAAACATCAATACATGTGTTGCGTGCTGTAAGGGCAAACAATCTAGGAAGCCGTTCGGAAATAGCGGTTCGAGAGCAACGCAGTTGTTACAAGTGATTCACGCTGATTTGGCTGGAAAAATGGAAACGACGTCTTTTGGCGGCAGTAAATACTGTTTAGTGCTTCTTAATGATTTTAGCCGTCGTACATTTGTATTTGTTTGATAAATTTTGTGCGTTTAAGAGATTCGTCGAAACCCAAACTGAAGTGATGATGGGACGGAGTTTTGTTGGAATAAATTCAGTGATTATTTTGAGCGACACGGTATTCAGCATCAAACGTCAATACCATACACCCCTCAACAAAACGGTTTGGCTGAGCGAACAATTCGCACATTGGTTGAAAAAGCCAGATGCACGTTACAAATGCCGATTTGCCAAAGAAGTATTGGGCCGAAGCGATGAATACTGCTGCTTACATCAAAAATCACACAACCTCTCACGTTTTGGAGAATAAAACACCGATTAAAATTTGGAGTGGGAAAAAGCCTGATGTAAGTCACTTCAAAGTTTTTGGATCGGTTGCGATGGAGATGGTTCCAAAGGAGAAAAGGTAAAAATTTGACGCTAAATCGAGAGAGCTAATGTTCGTTGACTATTGTGAAGATCAAAAACGGTACAGGCTCATGGATCGGAGGAACAACGAGATAATTGTCAGTCGAGATGTGACGGTTATTGAGAAAGATTCTATGGCAGTCGATACGAACAATTCTGCTAGTGAATCGGATAAGGCAATCGTCAAGCAAAATCCGCCAAAGCATGGCCCGAACAATGCTGATGAAGAAAATGAAAATCAGGCGGGCGTACGACATGGCCCAAACAATGTCGTTGTTGATGGTAATACTACTGTACATGATATCTCCGATGACTTTGAAATTTCTGTTGACGATGATAACCTTTACACACCTGGCGATCATGAAATCAGTGAAGTTGAACAATGTCAGCAGGTGCATTTGCTTTTGCCAAATATGGGGAAACACCAATCAACAACAAAACAGTGACGGTGAAGCAAGCAATGGAAGCTTGTGATCACGAAAATGGAGAGCAGCAATGGATGAGGAATTTGAATCGTTGTTAACCAATCAAACGTGGCTTGTTAGCTTGTTAAATTGCCGGACGGGCAAAAATGTATCACAAATAAGTGGGTTCTTAAACTTAAAACCGATGCATTGGGCAAGGTTATTCGGCATAAGACACGTTTGGTGGCCAAGTGTTGCAGTCAACGAGAAGGCATCGACTATTTGCAGACATTTTCACCTGTTGTTCGCTATTCGTCGATTCGTTTGCTCATGGCAATGGCTGTGAAATGCTCTTTAAGAATAGAGCAAATGGATGTTGTGACTGCGTTTCTTCATGGCGATGTAAAAGAGACAATTTACATGAAGCAACCCGAAAACTACGACGATAATACTGGTAGGGTGTGCAAATTGTTGAAATCGCTTTTTGGGCTGAAACAAGCAAGTCGAAACTGGAATATCAAGTTGAACGAGGTTCTTATAAAAGCAGAATATTTACGCTGTAAAAGTGATGTATTTATGTGCGACGATTGAAAGATTTAATGGTGATTGTTGCTGTGTATGTCGATAATTTGTTGATTTTATCCAACAACAATACATGGAAAGACCAGTTAAAATCAACCCTTGCAAAGATTTGGGTAACGCATCATATTTGTTAGGCATGAACATAGGCATAGGTTTAACATGTTATTTTCAGACCCAGTTAAATTGCCAAAAGTTCCAAACCAACGGTTGACGAATGAGATGTCACCCATAAATGCTGAAGAAGTATTTTGTACCTTCAACAGTGCACAAGGTCGGACATTTCATAGTGAGCCAATTCAACCAAAAACCAGGACCCGCGCATTGGAGAGCAGTAAAACGTGTTTTATGTTACTTGAAGGGTACGTTAAATAGTATGTTGGTATATGCAAGGAACAGCAAATATGACGAGTTGTGCTGTTACTCCAATTCAGATTGGGGCTCAAGTTTTTGTGACTACAAATCATGCACTGGTTACGTAACATTATGGCAAGGTGGTGCTGTATCATGGAAAAGTAAAAAACAGGCAATCGTAGCACTTAGCACAGCCAAAGCCGAGTACATCGCGTTGTCAGCCGCTTGCCAAGAAACATTATAGTGAAAACAGCTAAAAGGAGGAATACTTGGTAAATCGGTAAACCAATCGAAATTTTCTGCGACAACAAAGGAGTGAAAGAAAACTTCAGTGACATAGATTTGGTGACTGTTTAGTTTAATCGCATCGCATCGTGGCGATGAAGTACTGGCAGCATGACCAGTACGCTGCGAAAGTTATTCTGTGTATTTGGTGGGATCAGGTCGTGTTATTTATTATAAACCATTGAAACCCATTGAATTTACAGCATGACAACTCTGAGCTTTACATTGCCAAACCCGTTAATACCTAGCTGAAAATACTCAAATGGGTAGTCTTACCTCAACCATCATATTTTCCAGATATTGCGCCGTTCGGTTATTATGTGTTCCGTTCGATAAGCAGTTTCACTCATATGAAGACATCAAAAATGGCTTGATTCGTGGATAGCCTCAAAAGATAAACACTTTTACCGTAATTGTACTCAACCTCTGCCAGAAAAATGGGAAAAAGTTGTAACTAGCGATAGGCAATACTTTACATGATCACGAGGCCTAAAAATTGGTAATTCAAAATCTCCATCGTTGCCCGAGTTTTGTTAGCGTTTGCTCCGTCCTGCTAGAACTAACAATGCTCGAGATCCAATTCTCAAGCTTACAATCACTTTTTCACTGCAAATGCCGTCAGTTTGAGGAGATGCAATGGTTCATGTGAGTTCTTCGTACCTCAGAAATGCAAATTTTGTTTATTCAGATAATCACTTAAGAGAAAATGGGTTTCGTCGCTCATTATGATTTTTGATATGAAAAACGTCAATTGGACTGTCGGCGGGCAGATATCAGAGAACAGTTTGTGCTTTATAAGGAAACGTCCTTAGATTTTCCACCACAATTCGAATGATGCTTGTAGACTTTCTCGGAAAAAAACGAGGACGAAATACATGTTGCGTTAAACAGCAAACCGGAAATTGGTCAAATAAGTAGTTATATTAATTCCACATTCTTTATCGCTCCATCGCTTAATGCCAACTAATTCTCTATCTGTCTACAAATTAAATGACAAAGCACAATGATACTTGACGCAATTTGCAAAAATCATAGCGCATTCACATTATAACATTAGTTTTGTACTAGACGGTGTTTTGTTTCTGATGTCATGGTGTTAGCTGTTCAATTTTCTGCATCATACAATGTTTCTGAAAGCTATAATTAGGCCACATTTGACCATGTTGTCATGCCTTCTGGCAGCTCACACCTGTCTTCTATTCACTTCAAAGATCAAAATGCTACAGGGGTAAACAAAGGTCTGTTCATTAAGGATGAACTATCAGTTAATTTTTTTCAGAATGGAAGTAAAATATTGGATTCTGTCAACTAGTGCTGCAGGATGTCACGATTCCATTCTGCCACGAAGCCAAATATCTGGAAAAATTAGAGAGTTAAAAAAAAATTAGAGTGAAAAGAGCAAATAAGCGAAAAGCCGTTTTTAAATAGTGTTCTCCTCTTTCTGACTAGTTCACCTATTTTTTATTTACAAGAACCTGTATCTTATTTCGATATTCGCTGTAAGGTTAAAGCAACTTTTTTCTTAATTTAACCAACATGCTCTTATAGGGCCTTAACAATGCACACAGCTCTTATGCAGTATAATCTTACCTAAAGACACTCTTTTAGACGGTCTCTGGCGATTTTCTCTATCGCACTTGATTGCACTTACGTCCCTTCTTTCCAAGATCATGGAAACTCTTTCCAGCTCATGAAATATCTTGAAATATCTCGAAATAAGAAAACTTCTCAATGACCGGCAATATGGTTTTCGTAGCAACAGGACCACTGGTGATTTGATGGCATATCTCACTGAAAAGTGAAACCAAAGCATACATCAATCTTGCAAAAACAAGATAGTTGCACTTGATATTTCTAAGGCATTTGGCAGAGTTTGGCATCAGGCTCTTTTGTCGAAAATGCGTGCTTTTGGGATCAATGACTCTCTTCTTCAATGGATTAGAAACTACCTTTCGGAATGTTTAATTCAAGTTGTCTTGGACCGTTTCAAGTCTGATATTCACAAAGTAAGTGTAGGTTTGCCCCAGGGCTCCGTTCTGTCTCCGACACTCTTTTTAATTTTCATTAATGATCTCTTGTCTGCTACTTCTAATCTAATGTATTCCTTTGCTGATGACAGTTCTCTGCTTGCCATATTCGTTCCCGGACTTACACCCCCTGCTCCACGATAAGCTCATTAAAGTCCAATATTAACAGCATAACCAATTGGGGAACTATCAACCGAGGGAATTTAATGCTTCCAAAACTCAATGCTGTCTGCTGTCATTAAAGCGAAATTCAAATACCCAGCCATTATCCATGAATGGCACTTGCATTGTCGAAACCGATAAACTTTCCATTCTCGGTATGTGTGTCAGTGACAACTTACGTTGGAATGACCAGATATTGGATGTCGCCAAAAATGCTGCGAAATGTCTAGGTTTCCTCAAGCGATGTAAGAAATTTTTTATCCCCTCTGATCTGGCCACAATATATTAGGTATTCATCCGCCCAAAATTGGAGTACAATGCCCACATCTGGTCAGGGTAATATTGGTGATGCTATGTAATATAAGTCAATCAATTGACACTCTCGAACACCGACGTAAAGTGTCCTGTCTCACTTTGTTTTATCGCTATTTTCACCACCAATGCGATCATTTCAATGCACCACCATTGAAATCGCCAACAGCATTCCGCTCGTTCAAACTTTCAGCCGTAACACCTGTCTCGCTATGAATGCTCATCAGTGTACCCTCAAGCCCATTTTCGAACATACTCTAAAACATCGTGATTCTTTCCCAAGCCATACAGCTCGCTTATGGAATGCCCTGCCGACCTCTGTGTTTCCTGGTCGTTATAATTTACAAACATTTAAAAACAATGTACATCGGTACCTGTCTTTTCTTCCTCCCTAAATTTCCTTCGCCCGTGTTGTGTACGAACATTCTAAGGGTGCAAAAACCTCTCGATCGCGCGCTGATTATAAAAAAAAAAAACACACACGGACCAATCCAGAAAATGGAACTAAGTCAGCCATTAATCATATTCTTATCAGCAAAACAGATGTCCAAATAAGATCTACTGTAACCGAAAGTGGGATAGCTGATCATTATCCGATCCTATACGAGTACTACACAAGCCACCCAACAGCCAACAGTTGAGACAATTGATGAAACCACATATTTATATAACGAAAAAGTTAACCAGCTAATCTGTGAAGAAAATTGGGTAGACATTTTGAATAAGAATGATGCCGATAATCTACATACGATTATATTAAAAACCTGCCTTGAAAAATCTAAAAGTAAAAGAAAAAGTAACACCTGGATGAGGGCAAGTTCGATTGCCAATTATAAAAAAAATATCGATCTTATAAACGTTGGAAAATAGCGGGTTACATAAAAGATTCGAGTCTGAACACAAAAAATTTAGAAATAAGATAAGCAAATAAGTAAATCAAAACAAGATTCATATTATCATAAAAACAGATTTAACTTAGTTAGAGCTAATTCTAGCAAAACTTGATGATTAATTAGTGAAATATTGGGATAATCTTGGCGAAACAATGTAAACAAACTTTGCAATCCAAACCTCTACTTAATCCAACCAATAAACACACACATTTTTGACGCAGTCGAAGAATATAATTCACCAATGTAATTTGGTGCCATCGATTGATGCGAAGAGAATAGTTAAAAAGTAAATTTTTCCCAATGCCACAAACACCAGGTATCGATGGAATTCGACTGGATGATATAAAAAAATCATGCAAATATCTTTGGCTATATCCTGGGCACATTTGTCAACCTTAGCTTGACACAGGCAAGAACTCGAGGTGGCCGTGATGTAGTGGTATATGCAAAGACTCTCAAGGGTCATGGGTTCGAATCCCATCCGAGGCAATTCTCTGAAAAAGTCTTTTCATGGAATTTCTATGTAGTTACATGTAAACCCGTCGGCGTCAACTCTGACATGAATGCATAACACTGATGTTGGAGTGGTTGCTGGCTGGGCTAAATGTAACGAACTAACAACTAGCACGTACTAAGGCCCACTAGTTGAGGATGCACTGGCTCCAGTTTGACAACCACAAAAATATTGAAACCTAATACACCTGAGTTTCAAACTACTACACCACCCGCCCGCGCCCTGGTGAAAAGCCAGTAAAAGGGTATTCATATCCCCTTGGTGCGCGCGCGGAATTATATAAAAAAAAAAAAAAAAAAACTTCATCAGCCCTAAAAACTGCTGGTAAGGCGATCTTCTTGATTTTTTTCCGCCACCTGTCGGAGTGCGAAGATTTGGTTATTGGCGAAGGGTTTCAGACGTTCACACAATTAGACATATTAGAGCTTGTATCCGATGCTGAGGAGACTTATACCTTCTTAGTTGGCGCATTTGAGGGTGTCTCTCTCCTTTTTTGTAGCTCGGGCATATGGTGCCGATATTCTATTAAAAGGGAATACATTCTTCTGACAACAAATCGGTCAGTAAATCGTCAGATCCAGCTGAATTGTTGGAATTCAGCTTAAACAGTGTACAGAAAATGTTTTTCCATATTCTCAGCACTGACTGTGGCTCCACTACAAGGTTTCCATTTTTATCTCTACAGGCTTCTGTACGAGTTTGCTTGCCTTGACACTTTCTTTTTACAAATTTCCGTATGTTATTCCAAGGGTATAGCCTCTCAACATATTTAATCGCGCGTTTCTCGTGTTCTTCCTTCTTCTTCTGGAGAATCCGATGTTCTTCCCGTCTCTTTTGCTCGTAGAGTTCACAAGCAGTTTTAATCTTTAGCTAGTCTTTAGCTTGTTTAGCTGCATATGCTTGGCGGCATTCTTCATCAAACCAACGATTTTGTGGTGGTTGTCGTTCACCCGACTAGAACATCAGTTGCGGGGTCTCTGATGGGACATTGGCACGCCACTGGTTTTCGTTATTTGATGCTGACGGCATAGAAGTTGTTGAGAGATTTCGGAATACGCTTTCTCACAGTAATTCTTAATTTTGCGGAGCTTGGGAAATCCGCATTTACACATTGGCTGCAACAAGGTGGTGATCCGAATCAATGTTTTCTGCTTGGAACGTTCGGATGTTCAGAATACTGGAGGCATGCTTTACGCCTATCGCAAAACAGGTAGTTTGATTAAGCGTTTAATAATACGGAGACCGCCATGTCATCTTGTGTATGTGGAGGTGAGGAAACCGTGTGCTTGTTACGACTATAGTAATATTTTGTCCAGAAGCAAAGTCAATAAGCCTAAGTCCTTTACCAAACGTGGTGCGGTGTAGGCTATGCTTCCTAACTGTCCTATGAAAGACGTCTTTCTTTTAACCTCATACTTCGGACATTGCTCGTCAGTCTTATCGAAGAACTCATAGAAACATTCGCATGGGCGAATATTACTTTTATATCAGCGAATTTAGTTTTGATGCGAATTGTTATAAGATGGTCGCTCACTTATCGGAAGCTCAAAACTTCTTGCCTAAGTCTGTCGCATATGGCAAATCCGAACAAGCGCTGTTTCCTTTCTCTATAGCAATCACCATAGTATACACATTTTCTCATCCTCTTTATATCTAGCCCATCCTATCACACTTACTGGATGGCGGTGATATCTGAGTGTTTGAAGATAGTCAAGGACTTCTGCTAATTATTCGGTGGGACTTGTCCGGCTAAGGGTCCGAACATTGCACGTGCCAATTCGAAAGTCGTTGTCCTTTAAACTTTTGTCGTCAAGACTGAGTCCATTTTTTTCCGAGGCCATTAGTTGGTTCCTCACAGCATGCTGCTGGCCGGGCATGCACTTGCCATTTTCCTCATGCATTTACCGGATACCACGATGGGGAGGTAAGGCAAGCACTTCGCTACAAACTTGATTGATGCCCTGCTGGCCCAATCCAAGCTAAAGGACAGTCAGCAGTTTGCAGGAACACACAGGCCAACAAAAGGATGTGTCCAGTGAGATGAAAAAAGTTGAATATGGATTTGCTCAATAAGCGAAGCTGCCCTCAGTTCTTTTTATCTTCTACACGAACAAACTTCTTCGGGGCTTTGGGAACACTTTCCCTTTGCTCTTGCTGATGATACACCGACTGTGTTGCAACACAGATACCTGGAAATTATGACATCTATGTATAATGCAGGAGAAATTCGATGCTGTTGTGAAACGGTGCCACAACGACAATTTGGCTAACAATGGTAATAAAATAAAAGTAGTTCACATACAAAACTCTATTTTTAAAGCTGCACATATTTTGATAAAACTTAGCAACGATAACTGCCAAAGTAACGCAATTGTAGTCATAGAACTTATAGCAGTTGCATTTATCTGGGGGTTATAATTGACTGGATCCACCGATACCAGTCTTGAAGCAAGTGTACTGCTCTCTGGTAGAGCCTAAGCATTGTATACTTGTATTGCGTAATGCAGCGAAAGAAAGAAAGAAAGAAAATATATTAGTTCCCAAAAATCCTCGACATGATAAACGAAACATGAAAGTGCTCATTATGGCGCTAAAATTTGTAGTTCTCAGACGACAACCGCTGGATCTGATCAGTCAATACAGACTTCCATCAGACTTCGTGCCCAAGTATGCTGCAAGTGCCAATAAATTTCAACACATATGGAAGAAGACAACTGCAACACAGGGTTCCATAAGAACAAACTACTTCAACGACATACAAATATAGCTAATTAATATCAATACTGTAATATTTAAATGCAATCAACAATGATTTTGAACTAAGCTCAATCTCTTACAGAAAGACCACAACTTCGGATGAAGTCACGTCAATCATACTTGACATTTGTGGACTAGGCAGCTGCAGTATATAACCAGACAAGCAATGGAGCGCTATAATGCGCAAGAGCGTGGAATAATTGTGTCGATGTTTTTGACCAATAATCGGTCGGTGGTGTTAGCGTAGTGTGAATTTTGACGTCGATTTCCTAATCGTGTCGCGTCAACTAGCAAATATTTCGGCATTTATCTACTCGACTCGAACAGAGTGGAACCACAGGAGACCATGCAGGGCGTGACCGCCACCGGACTGGTTTTTCGGCCGAGAATATCGCGGCTGTAACTGCCGATGTCGCTGAGAACGAAGAAACATCAACCAGACGACCGGCCAAGTAGTTGGGCATCACAAGACGGACCCTACAACGAATTTTAGTAAAAGACTTACACATATTCCCGTACAAAGTGCAAACATTGCATTAGTTAATGCCTCTTGACCGTCAGTCGCGTGTGAATTACTGTAAAGCCATTCTCAATCTCAACAACGAAGAGGACGATTTTGTTTCGAAAATCATCATGAACGACTAGGAGTATTTTCACTTAAGCGGTTACGTCAGTAAGTAAAATATTCATTTGAGTGGCACTAAAAATTCGCGTGTGGTGCACGAAGAGCCATTACATCCACTCATGGCCACTGTATGGTGCGGCGTTCACGCGGGAGGAGTGATTGGGCCGTATTTTTTCGAGGACGCCATCGGCAATACCATCACTGTTACTGGCGAACGCTACTGGGCCATGATAAATGATTTCTTACTGCCGGAATTGGATGAGCGACGCTTGGTGAACATGTGGTTTCAACAAGACGGTACAACCGCACACACAGCACGAGCCACAATGTATATTTTGAGGGAAGCGTTTCTTGGTCGCGTAATCTCCCGTTTTGGCGATTTTGCATGACCATCATAGACTTCTTTCTTTGGGGCTACTTGAAGTCGCGGGTTTATGCCAATGAGCCTCAGACAATCGCAGCCCTTAAAACGAATACAAGTTGTTAAATTTTAAATGAAAAATAATTGAAATGTATACGCTCGGATTATTATTTAATGTACTTTAAATTTTTATATTAGTTTTAATTTCTTAATCGTAACAGAATTATCGTAGGCTAAGTATACAAATCAAATGATAAAATAACCAACAAACAATTAGTTACAATCAGTATCTTAAAACATAAATCGTATTAAATGCTTTTTTAATTCAAAACTAGATGGGGTAGCCAATAAAATATAATATCAGAACTTAAAAAAAAAAAAAATAAATAAAATATTCAGGAAAAATAAGAGAAAATATAAACAAAAATAAGAAAAAGAAGAAAACAAAGAAGAAAAATTTAAATGAAAAAAAAAGAAAAAAAAACCGGATTCGAAAACAGTTAAATATTTGAGTATACATGTAAATTAATAATCTAGAACTAGACGTTCAAAAGAATTTCTAGGTCATCAAATACAATACTATACAGCCAATTTTTCAAATGTGTTAGAAACAAATTTCGCGTGTTTGTTGCTCTAAGGAACTATGGTAATTTTTTAAATAAGCGACAAGCAGACGCGATATTAAAATTACGAAAAGAAGTGCGAAATACAGGTACTATCGTCATATTATCAACGACTCTAAGATGAAGATTATCAGATCTATTAAAAAAAAAAATGTAAACACTATACGTGTATAACGGTACAGATGGCGAATTGAAAGAATTTTCAAACCTCAAAATAATGTAAAACTGAAACTAAATGAAGGCAATGCTTTAAAATTATCTTTCTCACAACATATTTTTTCAGCGTGAGAAGGAGCTCTATTTTGTTAAAATAAGATACATCACAACATCTGATACTGTATTGTGGTTTAGAATGGAATATTGCATAGTAAATTGAAGCTAGTAGTTTAGTGGAAGAAAAATATTTCGTATGTACTGCGCAAATATTTTAGCAAGATCTTGGTTTGACTAGAAAAAGATTAGGATAGGAGGATATCCCTAGCAGATCTAGAATCCGCACTTGGATACCAGACGAACCCTGACTGGAAAATCGAGTAACTGGAAAACGCGTTAAAACGAGTTAATTCATCTAAGGGTCTATAAAAGGATGAGCTGGATGCTGATAAGCAACCTCTTCCTCTTTTAACCGATTTAGCAAATTCAACTTCAGATACTGTAGCATCGAAATCCTTTCCTGAAATGGAAAGCGACGACTCCAATTTATCTGAGGCGACAACTAAGCCATCGGTTTTTGCCTCTGACATTCTGTTGGAAATGGAAATCGACGGCAAATAAAAAAAAAAGTTAATTTACTATCAGAAGATGAAGATGAGCTCTTAGGCAACTGTTCAAAATCTGGTAGATTGTAGCAATGATACGGTTTTCCCATATTAATCTTATTCTGCGTGTTTCTCAAAATGCAGAAAACATCATCCGAATCCAGGATCCATGGATCGTAGAAGGTGTAATTCTTGTACTTGGGATACCTACATACACTCCGCTCTATACAAGAGACAAAGGTTAGATTAGAACCTATTTATTAGTGAAACGTGGCTTTATGCATTCTTACTTCCTGACCTGAATGATCCCGAAGTAACCGTTGCCAGACTGGAGACTGGAGAATGCTCCTCCTGGTTGGCATTGGCATATCTTGGCCACTATCATGTGGGCTCTCTCACCGGAGACAACGTAGAAAGGGTGGTATTGGAAGCTGTGACGCTAAAACCTTGCTTCATCAGTACCGACATCAACGATAAAGGTGAGTCACTTTTCGTTTATATTATCAATTTATATATAGGGTGATTCATCGCAAAGTTTGATTTATAATGTAAAATAACACACATAAGTTTGAAAGTGAACCTATAATTTTTATTATTAGTTAAAAGAACAATTCATGGCATTTATTTTTTTAAAATGATTTGATGTAAATATTGGCAAACACTACGTCTGAGGTGGTCCATTTGGAAGGTCCAATTTTGGGCGACTCGTTCGAGCGACTGGTTTATTGCGTATAACACGGGTAATGTTGGCTTTCAAAGCGTCAATCGTAGCTGACTTATTCCTGAAAACCTGAGAATTAACATATCCCCAGATAAAATAGTCCAAAGGTGTGATATCGCACGGCCAATTTGAATTTTCAACAAATCCATTGCTACACGCGCTGTACGGCTCGTAGCGCCGTCTTGTTAAAACCAGAGCTCCTCGAGACCACGTGCTTGAATTTCAGGAAGCACATAGTCCGTTAACATGGCGCGATAATGGTTACCATTGACGATAACATTCTGATTTTCCCAGTTTTATAAAAAGAAACTGACAGGAAGCGCTAGATATTACTTAAATGCTAACGAACTGGATGGTATCGCCTGAACACTCATTTTCAGACTACAGATACCTCCAATTCAGCCTGAGTGATGCTCTTCTTAGCAAACTATCAGAAAATTGATTGGCCAGAATAGAGAGGAATACTTAAAAACACTATCCTCTAAACTCTTAAGTCCCCCGCGTAACACCAACGAGCTTGACATGAAAGCCAAGGGTTTTTCCCTGGCTCTCAAGCAATCAGGTTGCTTCCTGCCCTCTTATTCAACCTAAAGGCGAAAAAAAGCCGCACTGGTGGATACCAGAACTGGGAGCGCTTAGAAATGTTTGCAGCAAACTTTTCAACCTAGCAAAAAGCACAAGAAAAGTGACTGATTAGGACTCATACATAGAACACCTCAAAGTATATTAAAAAAGAACTAAGATGACAAAGCCACAGTCCTGGAGGACTTTCTACAAATCCTATGATGCCGATAGCTCTTGGACAACCTCAAGTAATTAATCACTCAACCCACTTTCCAGGTAGCTCTCTATTAGCGGCCAGCAGCAACCACAACAGGACTACTACAACCGTGACTAAAATGTAGATTCTAAATACAAGATACAAGCTGCTTTTGGGGGCTGCATAGCTCGAAACTACACAAGTCTGCTGATCCGAACGGTATAATACCTGCCGAGCTACAAAGGTCCTTAGATATTATCCTGCCTACGCTGGAGAATATCATCAGGAGCTATGTAGAACTGATCCACATTCCACTGTCATGGAGAGAAGTCAATGTAGTTTTCATTCCCAAAGCCGGAAAATGCTCACTTGGACAAGGATTTCAGACTAATGAGTCTAATATCTTTCCTTCTGAAAACTCTATAACGACTAATTGATATCCATATACAAATCCAAAATTGATCTACGACTGTTATTGACGGCTCAACATGCCTACTGTGAAGGAAAGTCGGTAGACACAGCTCTGCATTCACTGACTAGCCTCATCAAACGACTCGAACAATGTAGAGAGTACACAATGGTTGCTTTCTTGGGCACAGAGGGTGCCGTAAACAACGTCAACACATTCGTAATCACGACTGCGCTGTCAACTCTGGAGCTAGACGACTCACTTGGGAAGTTGATTAGTCTTACGCTAAGTAGAAAAGCGGTGCCCTTTCTCCTTTTCTGTGGAACTAAGTGGCTAATGAACTGCTGATATTTCTGTAAGCGGTCTGTAAGCATCTTAATATCCATAAAGAACCCTTCCAGCTAAATCTTAACAAATTAACCCTTTGGGCAAATTGCTGTGGATTGGGAGTAAACCTTCATAAAACTGATCTTGTCCTCTTTTCCAGTAAATATAAAAATCCAATTATAGACATTCTTCAATAAACGTCACCAGTTTAGTATTTTCCGATAGAGGAAAATATTTGGGTCTCATTTTTGACAGGAAACTAAACTGAAAACCTAACATTCAAGAAAGAGTAGCTTTATTGTTTTGCAAGAAATCCATTGAGTACAAATTGGGCCTTCAATCTCGCATTACCCACTGGCTATATGAGTATATCTCAGTTATAAGACCTATACTCACCTACGGGGTTATTGTGTGGTGGAAGTCCTAAGACAATGCAATGAGTCCAAAGAACAGGATATCTATGCATAAGCAGAGCCAAAGCTGGCCAAAGCTGGATCTAAATCGCTCTAAGAGTTTGATATTTCTAAATAGGACACATCTCAGCGCCATCATAGATGTCATCACTGGACACTGCCTTATAGGCAAGCAAATGATTTCTGTATAAATTGTGGATTGGTCTTTCCAAAAGCCACTCTTACCTAACCTAACCTAACTCTACAGCACTTTGCACAATAGAGTTTACTTTTCATCAAAAGTGATCTTTGCCGATGGAAGGATATGTAAACTACCAAAAAGCGTCCCAAAAAAGTTACTACGTAACTTAGCTTATGTGAAAGGAGGTTTCTGCCAGTCAAATCGCTTTGATTATCATTTACGCTCTTATGTTTTGAAAACGAAAATCAATTACACCATAAAGTAAAATCCAGAAGTGCGGTGAAAGATCATCAACAACAACACGAAACGTCCTTACCAGATATTTAAAGCATTAACTACTTAACCAAATAAATATGGTACTGCCTTCTCGCCTTGATTACTTTACGGAATAATTATTCCTTCAAGTCGTCGTTGACATCTGTAGAAAGATCTTTCATCATGGAAATAATAGTACTGAGAAGGAGATGATAGCTATCCTCTATTGCAACGGCTATGGTTGTTGAGAAGTGCTCCTCCATCCGCACGGTTGCAGAAAACTTCATGCAAAATCAAGTACATATTGGCCATTATTATTTATGACCTTTTGCATTTTCCGGGTAGCTTCATAATTCCATCGGTGTAGAACTTCTGTGGTTTATCAGCAAAAAACTTGGCCAAGTAATTTTCAGCGACTCTTCGGTCGGCCAATTTTTTACCATCAAGAGAGTTTTGCAGAGACCGAAACAAATGGTAATCAGAGGGTGCAAGGTCCGGGCTATACGGTGGATGCATCAAAACTTCCCAACCAAACTTCGTCAATTTGTTCCGGGTCATCAAAGGTGACTCCCTTTCTTTTGGCAAATTCTGGTCGCTCTTTATTGATAGCTTCATTCAAAGGGTCGAGTTGTGCATAGCAGAGTATCGAGTTGCACTACGTTCTAGCAGCTCATAACAGACAATTCCTTTCCAATCCCACCAAACATTCAACATAATCTTGTTTGCCGTCTATCCAAGCTTTGAAGTCGTTTGTGGTCGGTACCCGGCCTTTGACCATGATCGCTTGCGTTGGATATTCTCGTACCTAATCCATTTTTCATCGTCCATTTGGTTCCATTTGGTTCCATTTCGTTACGTTTCAGCAGCGTTTCACTGATGGTTATTCAGTCAATTAAATTTCTTTGCGTTAATTCATGTGGTAACCAAACATCGAGCTTCTTTGAGCAGCCTGCTCATTTTAGATGATTTCAAAATGTCATACGGTTGATGTTTAGTACCTTCGCTATCTCCAGACAGGTTCCATGCTCGTCTTGCTCCATCAGTGGCAAAATTTCGTTGACATTTTCAATGACAGGTTGACTAGTGCGAGGTGCATCTTTTACATCAAAATTTCCGGAACGGAATCGAACAAACTACTCCTGGGTCTGGTGTTCACTCACAGCATTCTCACCGTAAACTGTACAAATTCTTCGGCATGATTTTGCAGCGTTTTTCCATTTTTTATAGTAAAAAAGCATCACATAGCGTATTTCTTCAGATATTTCACTCATATTCAAATCTGCATAACTTTTAAGATAAGCAACGAATTACACAGCTGCCTTCACAAAAAATGTAGCCTGACCTGTGACCTTTCAAACACATGTTTGTTTGACACAATTAGATTAGTGTTTCCAGATAAATAGACACCAACACCATCTAGTCACAAAAAACCGCGAAGACTTTTTGATTTGATGGCATTTTTTTTAGTCCGTGTAATCGGCGTATCTTCTTGTTCCCGATTTCCTTAAAAGTTTTTTGGCATTTCTACGTAGAACAAATTATAGCTATTAACCATACAAAACTATACATTTTATTTATTCTTTGGCAAGATTTCGCAGATCTGTAAGAGGGTCTTTTTAAATTACGTTAGCGGAAATACGGTTAAGTGCCGTAGTGGTAATCGCTTGAAATACGAAAGTATATCATATTGATTGCTAATGCTGCCGAAAATGAACCACAATACGATTTTTGAACGTGAAGATCCTTAATTCAAGACCCGAACTATATCCTTACTCGTAATTTTTTTCATCTCATGCGATATACGAGTTTATGTGATATACCATATTGGCTTCGTAAAAGTTTTCAAAAGTTTGAAAAGATTCAGATTGGGTAATCTATACAGCTCGCCATCTATATTTTACAAGATCACATGTCATGTCTTATACCAGTTGAGAGGAACAGCATTAAAATCAACCACTATCCGACAAATAGATCCATGATGAATGCTTATGTTTGAGGTGGATTCTACGAGATCTTGATTTTTAAGATCTTGGCAATAAGAGCAGATTGCGGTTGTAGGCACTATTAAATATTACCTTCTTCATTGATAGCTAAGCAACAATAAAATAATTTCTGCCATCGAAATAAAATCTAAGTTTGTCCGTCGCTGTCATAAAGAGCTACTGGTTCTTGCCGCGTAGCACAAAGTACAAATATGCTGGGTGTGCTGGGAAATGATTGTGGGAGTTGGAAAAGGGTAAGAAGGGGTATATAATAGAATATAAGAATGGAGTGTGCTTGACGCGTACGTTGATTAGAAAATGCTTTTTGAAATTATACCTTGTCCCCTCCAAAGTAATCCCCATCGATTGCAACATACTTATGCCAGCGCTTGATCCAATCCTCGAAACATTTTTTATATTCGGCTTTCGATATGTCCATCAGTGCTTCCTGCGATTTTTCCCTTACTTCCTCACGGCTGCTGAAACGCGCTCCCCGTAGTGGTTTTTTAACTCGATTGAACAGAAAGAAGTCACAGGGAGCCTAATCAGGTGAATTCGGTGGCTGTTGGATGGTATTTGTTGCATTTTTCGTCAAAAAATTACAAATAATGATAGCACTCTGCGACGGTGCGTATTCAATGTTGCAAAATCCACGAGTTTTCTACCCACAATTCTGGTCTCTTTCGGCGAATTGTTTCACGCAAACGTCGCATAACGCCCAAATAATTCTCTTTGTTTACTGTCTGGCCTTCTGGCAAAAATTCATGATGCATTACACAATTGTAATCCATGAAAACCGTGAGCATTGCCTTCTTCTTTGACTGAAAATGGCGTGTTTTTTTTTTCTTTTGGTCTCGGCTCGTTTGCTGAAAGCCATTCACTTGTCTGATGTCTGGATTGCGTGTCGTAATCATAAACCCACGTCGCCTCGGGTCTCGTCGTCTCCAGTAATGATCCTTTTGATGAATGTGGGATCGGATTCAGCCTCGTAAATAATCTCTTTTGCGACGGATTCATAGTCAATGTTTAAGTCCTCCGCTATCTCTCTAATGGTTAATTTGAGGTTATTGACCAACATTTCTTTTACTTCATCAATGATGCTACTGCGTTTATCATCTTCGATTGAATCACGACCACTTTTGAACCGCTCGTGCCACTGTTAAACGATCGTTTTCTTTAGAGAATCATTGCCGAAACACTTTTCCAACATTTCTAATGTTAGCGCACCATTAAATCCGTTTTTTACGCAAAATTTAATGCATGTTCGTTGTTGCAAATTTAAATCCATTTCTGAAATTGTAAAAAATTGCCAGCAAACACAGAAATAGATGTACTCTTGGCTACGTAACATTTACAAATGTCTAGCTATGACGCTAAGATTTAGAGGGAATATCAACAACAGATGTACCAACTTAACAAAAAAAAAAAAAAAAAAAACAGAACTCAAGTCAAAACAATGGGGCGCCACACAGTGGTTATTCCGTTTTTTGATCAAGGGGTAAATTAATTGTTCTCTTTTTTAGTGTCATCACGAAACATGACATACTGAGACATCGTGCACTGAAAATGGATTTCATCACAAGTGATATGCAAAGGGATACTCTGCACTCTGTTATATTAGAAGTAAAATTCTTCACAGGATTACAAAATCTACGATAGCTGACAAACAATTTGCACAATTTTGTAAACGCTTCGGGATGTCTTACGTTCCTGTGTTGTCGAAATTTAGTTTTACTATGAGGGTATAAATATCTAGGTAATCACAATGGATCTACATTGAACAAGATATGACGTATGCAATGTGGGTAGCTATGGCTCAAATTGTGGCTTTTAAATCGGAAGGCTCCATTTTTTTTATAATCCCGCGCGCGCACCAAGGGGATATGAATACCCTTTTACTGGTTTTCTCCAGGGCGCGGGCGGGTGGTGTAGTAGTATGAAACTCAGGTGTATAAGGTTTCGATATTTTTCCCAGAGGTGGTGTCAAACTGGACGGGACGAGCAAATGCATCCTCAACCAGTGGGTCTCAGTACGTGCTAGTTGTTAGTTCGTTACATTTAGCTCAGCCAGCAAATACTCCAACATCAGTGTTATGCCTTCATGTCAGAGTTGACGCCGACGGGTTTACATGTAACTACATAGAAATTCCATGAAAAGACTTTTCCAGAGAATTGCCTCGCACGGGATTCGAACCCGTGACCCTCTGCTTGAGGAGTGTATGTATATACCACTACACAACGGCCACCATCCATGTTCGAATCCCAACCGCGTCCGAAAGATATTCATTTTTTCAGGTAGTTGGCTAGGAAACAACAACAACAAGTTAGCATGAAGTGAAATAACTCATTTTCTTTTCCAAAAAACTTAACACATGTTGTAGGATTATAAGTATCTTCATACCCCCCCCCCCCCTTCACACCATTTGTGTTAAGTTCTTTAAAAAAAAATTACATATTTAGATATTTCATTGTCTCAAATTTTGTGTCCGTATGTGTGACTCGAATTCTACCGTTACACTTTTTTTTGTTTGATTTATACCTGCAAACAATTTTTATTCCTTTCCTAATATTATGCTCTGAGAATGAGGTTATTTAATATCTTTAAGTCCATTATCTCCTTTGTGTACTGCAGTTTTAGTGATTTCACAATTTTATTTCACCTTTCCTATCACAGTCAAATACCAAATTCTATGTACTCGCCTTTTGCGAAATTCGACATCACTATTTGTCTCAATAGACTGTCATTACATGTTAACAAATGGTATCGTCTTTGAAAAGAACTTACAATAACATCCAATGATCAACCTTGTTAGACCAATTTGTTAGTAAATATTAAGTTAACTCCTTTGTAATCTCAAATATATGCTAAGTAACGTTAAATTCTGGTTCACTTCTCCATGAATTTTTTCTTTATTATTATTTAAATTAACATAATTAAGGCTCGAATTAAGCGTATGTATTGTATATTACTGCAAGACGTTTACATTAGTTTAAAAGCACAAATTACAACTTGGGGCGCCAAATCGCGGCTCTTTATTAGCTTGTTGATTACAATGAATATTAACACTTCGCCTTCAATAATTATAATTTGCGGAAAACTTTCTTCAAAGCCTATTAACATCGCTAGGGATTTAATTGTACAATTCAATTAATACTAAAGATTATACTAAATAAAAAAAAAAAATAAATAAATAATATAGGCTCGTTAAATATAAGTGGGTTGGGTGCTGTCAGAAGCGTAGCGAAGGTTCGAGCTATGCGCGAGTAACTTTTATTGATGTGCCGACAAATTTTAGGAATTTGCTGAATGTATAGATTTAGTATCCGTATTAAAGAAAAAGGCTTGGCACCTTTACAAATGATTTCTGCATAAGCTGCCTAGACGAAGGAAGAGATAATCCTCCCTATACCCTGTACATGCCAAGTTCTCACCCAAAAAAGAAAACTTTACTTAAGAGCTTTTTTCTACAATGACTTAAGCGATCTAAAGGACATATGTAGACATTAAAAGTCTCCTACGTTTCATCATAAGCTCAAATCGGTTCCAAAAATAGGAGGATCACAGATCTATATTATGTGGCACTTCAATGGACCAATAGGCATAAGTGGGTTTTGTCTTCCCAAGGCCACTTTTAACTATTCTAACCTAACAGTCGTAAGATGTACTAGGTGGGGTGAAAAGTAACCTCCATGCAAATGAAAAAAAAAAAATTTTTTAAATGTTTTTTTATTTTATTCAATATACTCCCCATTTAGTTTGATACACTTATTCCAGTGATTTTGCAACTCCTTGATCCCGTCCGAAAAGTAATTTTCCGGAAGGTCTGCAAAATACTACTCCGTAGCGTCGATGATTTTCTCGCGTGAGCTGAATTTTTTATTGATGAGCCATCTTTTGAGGGAGCTAAATCGGACGAATACAGTGGATGCGACAGCAATTCGAGCCGTTAGTTATTGATTTTAGCCGTAGTTGCGATGCTCTTGTGCGCCGGTGCATTGTCTTGCAAAAACGAAATTTTTTTTCGCTTCATGTTAGGCCGTTTTGCAGCGATTTTCGCCTTTAATCACTCCAATAATGCATAGTAATACTCGCTGTTGATAGTTTTTCCTTTTTCGAGGTAGTCCACGAAAAGTATGCCATGATAATCCCAGAAAACCGACGCTATAACCTTTCCGACCCATCGAGCCTCCCTCGGCCGCTTCAGAGTACTCGTGCCAGCTTCAGTCCATTGCCGGGCACTCATTCTGTTCTCTGGTGTTCAACAGTTACCAATCGACGCCAAAAAACTGACCGATTCCGCATCAGCAAGTCCAAACACTCTTTCGAAGTTCTCTCGCGTTCGTGTTTTTGGTCAGGTGTGAGTATGCGCTGCACCCAGCGGTAGGATTACTTTTTCATATGCAGAATATTGTCCAAAATATGGCGTGTGCGCTCAGTACTAATCTTTGTGGTATCTGCTAGCACCTTCACTTTCCGGTCAGCCAACACCATTTCATGTATTTTCGTGACATTGTCCTCTGTAACCGCATCCGAAGGCCTGCCGCTGCGGACTTGATCGGTAGTGTAGTTGCGACCACCACGAAACTCTCGAAACCATAATTTTGAGGGTGTAATCTGACGGAGCATTAACCCCATAATATTTATCGCCGTTTTGCCTCTCAAAAAATAATGTTTTATGAGAGAACGAAAATCGTGTTTGTCCATACTCAACAGCTGTCAAAACAAAACTAAAGACAGTATCGCACTGAAATTTGGCATATCTGCCTAAATATGAACGGACTTCAATGCACCATAACGTTTTTTGCAGTAGCAGCGCATTCTGGCTGTCAAAGAGGTTACTTTTCACTCCACCTAGTAATACATTATTTTCTGGTAAATTGTGCAATAACACAATGAAGATTACTTACGAAATAAATATCTATTATAGGTATAACTCATAACTTGTCTATCTACTTGCGAAAGTGGAAAAAATTGACTAAAATAGGAACTGGAAGGGCAATCTGACGTTCGTCAGTTTTGCCGATATATCGAGGCAGGTTATTATTTCGAAATTCAAAGTTCAGGAGAGCAATAACTTTGAACACTGAATTCACTTTTGCAGACATATACCAATAGAGTTTCTTTGGTCGGTCTGGTTATATAAAATGTTACCTCTTACAAATATATTCCTTTGATATCCAAGGAAAAACCCCAAATTTTTTTATGAATTTTTGTTGGCTCAAGCATAAACCAAATAGATTTAGACCTATTTTATTGGGTATATAGATATGTCCGTATATTTCTCTCGGCATTGAAAATATTCAGTGGTATCTGTAGGAACCTCTATGCTAATTAATATACCAAACTCACTTAACTAAGAAAACAAATATTTGTGCTACAGAAAAAGAAAATAACACAAGAAACTAAAAAGCCAATGGAAATGAAAAACAAACTCACAAAAATTGTCAAAATTTCCAAAACATCTTACTTCTGTGTTACACGTTTCTTTCTTATAATCGTTTTTTTTTTTTTCGGTCCAATCGTGTTAATTGGTAAAACCCGTATTTGCCTGACCGATAACGTGACGTATGAAGATTCCTTACTCTAACCGGTGGTGATGGAGGAGGTAAAATGACTTCTAATCCGGTTGATGTTGGTCGAAAACTCAAAATCGAATCGTGCAACATACCAACAAATTTTTACATTCCAGTCATGAAAATTTAATTAAGATGTATGTACCACATTGGTGGTTCGAATCAATTTCATTTCATCATCGTCCATAGTCTGACGATAATTCCATAAATGAAAATTTTATTTGAACGTTTCGTTCTAAATGTTTTCTGTGAAATCGACTTTTCGTTCAATATAACACAAACAGTTAAGCAAATAGGTTCATGTTCTTTAAAGTACTTGATGGGGGTTGAGCAGTTAGGAGGTTACATTACTCTTGTAAATAAATTCTACGGTTTTGTATTTAAGACATGCTCGTATGTATCCAATATTAATATTAGAATGATTATCAGAACTAACTATCAGCCTTTAACGCCTTATCTAGCAGCACTGAAAAGCAATTTTAGACCTTGCAACAACTTTGGCTTTGTACATTCGTGTTCTGTAAAGAGTCCGAATATTCCACGTGTATATCCGAAAGTCGTTGGTTAATTGGAAACTCTTCCATTGCCATCTTTTTTTTGACATCCGTAGCTCCGAATATGCCAAAGTAGCTTAAATGCGGCCATTAATGAATTTGCATCTTGCGTCGCTATTCTTCCACCGAAACATCCGTTTTGTACTTTTTTTTCAACTTCCGCTGGTCAAAATGTTTACTTACATTGGACTCAGCATACTCCAGCAACTACCCCCATTATTTCTCAACCAGGCCACGTAATCGGCTACGGCGGATTTAAACTAGCACGGGAGACAAAAATATTTGAATGCCATTTAACAATAATAATTACTTAATCTATGAAGCAAAGCAGAAATGAGGGCTGATTCTCCAGCAAGGATGAAGTAGTTATAGGTCCAGGGGGGGGTATATTTTAATCACCTTGTACACAATCCTAAGCACATCGAGTATATCCTAGTTTGGCAAATTGCTTCACTCGTTCACATAATTTGATATACAAGATCCTGCACACGATGTTGAATAGACTGATGGGTCTATAATTGACGCAATTTTCGATTATAAGGTATCTTTTCTTTTGAATCTTACAAATTATACTACAGTTCCATTCCAACTTTTCTGCGTATGTCCACCTCTGTATATACAGGCCAGCTCTTTTGACACTAAGTGAAATACTCACTATTATCTGAAGCTACCTGACTACGAACTAGTGCCATTATTCTTGTCTCACCGCAATCTTGCCATTTACGTGTGTAGTGATCTAGATTACCAAACTCCATCATGAAATTCCTGTTCCAATCTGGAAGCCCGAAACAGGACAGCAATTCGACTCCATACAAAAAATTGTATCCCTGTATCCTGATACTAAAATACACACTTGATTGGCTTCGACATTCTGGACAGACAACTAGCGAAGAACGGTGTGTTGAGATCTTTGCTGCGGAAAATAACTTGCCTGAGATAGTAAATGAACCTAAACGATTACCAAAAGTTAAGTCCGGCAACACACTGAACTTGTTTTTAATTTCTCACCCTAATATGTACACTGTCTATGTGCTTTCCTCCGTAGGCTCGTCAGACTATTGTGCCATATCAGCTAGTTTCTTGTACACTGAAGACAGTATGAACTGTATGGCAATACGAGAAAACCTAATGGAGGGAACTTAACAGCTTCTTTAGGAATTCTAACTGATCGATATGTTTCCTCGATAACGACGTGGATGCCGCTGCTGATATGATCACTGACATTATTCTTCTTGGAACGAGATCTTTTATCCTTCATTGGATAAAGAGTATCAAACTGAAAGAAAGCTGTAAAGAGACTGTCAGGGTTAGAGAAATGTTTTTTTGGTTCTATAAGTCCAACCCGAATAGGTGCCCGGAATAACTGCAATGTCTTTCTTAAGCATGCGAAATTCCAATATGACCCAACCTTGAGACAAAAAATACTACAATGTTATAAAGGTAGTAAAAGCCTTTCGTCGTTCATCAAAAATATTAGAAATTTTCCGTCACCCCTCATATCAGCGCTTATTTATTGTACAATGACATTCCAGCTGTCAACTGTTTCCGCTTATACTTAAGTGCGTCGAATCTTTAAAAAACCCGACAATGTCGAAATGTCTAGGTTTCCTCAAGCGATGTAAGAAATCATTCACCCCCTCTAATCAGGCCACAATATACACCCTGCCTGACTCGAACTGCAACCATCTTCAGACTGCTATAATTTCCAAACCGTTCATGACAGCGAGCTCAAATTTTGACACATGACAGATAATTTTATTATTTACAAGCGATTTGCGTCTCAGTTGTTTTGAAAAAATTTTATCCGCGATGGAATTCAAACGTGATAGTGTGATTGCTTTATATTTGGCTGGAAAACCACAAGTAGCTATTGTTAGAGCTCTCCAGCACCTCAACGTGAATAAATCATTTGTGTCCCGAACCATAGCTCGTTACCGTGATACTGGCAGCGTTGCAAAACGCCATGGAGGTGGTCATAAAAAAATAGCAACATCGGCAGAAATGGTTCGGAAAGTAAAGGCTCGAATTGAGCGAAATTCGCGTCGAAGTGAAAGAAAAATGGCTCATGAGCTCAACATATCGTTGGAACGGATGCAAAACATACTGAAAAGTGAGCTTGGGCTTAAGCCACTGAAGTTCCAAAAAGCAAACAATCTTAGATTGGAACAGAAAAAAGTTAGAGTCGAAAGAGCGAACTGTGCCTGTGTCTGTGGTATTTTGAAGGCGAAGGTTGGTACTAAAAAATACCAAAGTTTGGACCACCTCAAACGAGCACTTCGCCGGGATTGGGCCAAAATACCGCAGAGCCACTTGCGTGCAGCGTGCGATGCTTTCTTCGGCCGTCTCAAGTCCATTATTCGCGCCAAAGGTGGACATATTGAAAACTACTGATACAATTTAAAAATTGATGTGTTTTCCAACATTTTTTGCTTTAGCACAATAAAATTTATCAAAAAATTATAGCATTTTTAAAAGTTGCAGTTCGAGTCTGTGAATGCTCATCAGCTCACTTTCGGACGTACTCTAAAATGTCGTGATGCTTTCATAAGCCGTACTATTGGTCTATGAAATGTCCTGCCTACCTCCTTATTTCCTAGTCATAATAACCTTCAAACATTTGAAACTAACATTCAACGGTAACTCTCTATATTTCCGCCCTGATATTCCTTCGTACACGCTATGTGCAAGCATTTTAAGGGTACTCAAATTCCTCGAGCCCACTTTAATTATATAAAAAAAAATGTTCTGCACTTCAAATTTTTCTGATATGCAGAAAGATGACGTTGAGCTGAAGCTGAAGAAAAGTTTTCACTAAAGCTTTAAGGACTCCGCATCGATGGCACTATGTACAAAAATATACGCAGGAAAGGCTTCGACAGCACACATAATCTTCCTTATCCCAGCAGAATAGCAACAAAACATCTAATATATAAGAACTTTGTGTGGCCAACTATGCGTAAGGACATACACGCATGGACCAGATCCAACAAAGCAAAATCAGCAGACATATTTAAGACGTCCCACAACATATCCCAATTAAATGTGACAGATTCCAGCACGTCCACATCGATATCAGCAAAATGTCACTGATACACGACCACAAGTTTCTATTAACAATGATCGACATCGACAAGATGACCAGAATACTACTTAAGAGCATCACAGCAGATTCGGTGAACCAAAAAGAATGACCAAATTTCTTGACGCACTAATAACACTTATCGGAAGTATACACATTAGGACAACTGCCTACCATACAGCCTCTTATGAAATGTTCGAGCGTTGGCACATGTAGCTAAAATCATTGATCAAGTGCCAAAACACAATAGATTGGATGAGTGTTCTTTCGACTGCCTTATTGCTGCACAACTCAACTACGGAAAAACGCTGAGATTGTCTGGGAAGTTCTTCACGCATGAGAAAGTGTCGTCAAAGCCGCAAGCCGTTGTTGGAAAATTCCGGAAGCATATGCGTCAAGTGAAGCCAACATCAGCACATCACTGCAGTACAGAACCGTTTGAACAAATAACAGTCTTTAGTTGCATTCATGATTTTTCAGTTTGACTTCGTTCAAAAACCGTGTGACTGCTCACACGTATATTGGCCCGTTTGAAGTGCTTGAACGTAATTCCGCCCATGCTTTCAAGATAAACATAAATTGAACATCCCGCAAATTCTAGAACTAAACTTCAATGAAATAAACTCATCAAATAGTACACAAACTAGTCAGAACTAGCAACAGTACCAATCCAAATCAGCAGCCATTCTGTGAGTCCAGCCAATTCCAACTTCACCAGATCCACTCCATCAGTATCCAATTCAGCTCACCCATCCATCTTGGATCCTGTAAAACAAAATAAACCACAAAATGTTATTTTTTGAATTTAAAAATTGAAATTTATACAGGCTGTCACTTGAGGTGGAGCGTTAGCTGTTGTCTTCAGTAAGTTGTCAGTACGCCTAGTGTCCGTAAGGATAAAAAATGGCACTGTTCCAGAAGAAAACATTCGAAACAGAAAGTCCAATATAGATTGTAACGACCTAGTTAAAAGTTGTTTATTCTATTTTTCTTGTGTATAGTTTCAGTTTTAAAGATAAAATAAAAAAACTATTAGTTAATAACGTATTTAATTTTCAAGAGACAATGATAGCGAATGTGACAAATGTTGCTATAAAATTAATATCTTGCGCCATCTAGTCAAAGTCACAATTATAAACCTTATTCTGGTAGAAAACCAGAATATTCGAAATTGAAATCTTCGATTAAAAATCCTGGTTGTTGTATAGGCTTGAGTTCATTAAAATTACTAAAACAACTATGCCACTATAGATGGCAGTAAACGCGACAAAGAGAGAATTAACAAAACAGATAGGGGCTTAAAAATTGAAGCAAATATCCGTTAATAATCCAAACGTGTATTGTTTTAAGGTGAAGCAAATTCAACCTTCGCGAACGCTCTTTTCTCTGCCAAGTGCATCCCAATCCGGGGTAGACTTCGAACGGAATGAACATGAATTACAAGTACTTCAAAGTTAGTATTTCTCTGTTGAGCAAAGTGGCAATAGCGAAAATAAATCTGTCTGCTTTAATTTATCGTTGGTTTTGGGGAATAACCCTTTTTTGAATTAAAGTGTCACGTTTGCTGTGTTTTGGCTGAAAAAAATGTTTTTCATTGAGTTGAAAATATTTTGAAGTTGGTTTTTTTCTAAACAAAGGGCAACTTTAAATTAGACTTTCACTATTTCATATCAAAGTTAGTAAATAAAGCTTTTAGAAATCCATTTACTTCTTCTGTTCAGTTAGGTTGAACACATTTTTTATAGATTTTCTGTAGAATAGGTTATGGGGCAGAATGGGTGCCCATAATGCCCCATTAACTTTGTATTCTTGTTATTTTTTTGTATAATTCTATCAGCATCAATTTGAAATTGTTTCACATAATTCGCAATTCGAAAAAAATAACCGGTCATAATGGATCAAAAATATTAAAAAAAAAAAATTCTCGTACTACCTTACAAAGGTTCATAAAAAAAGCAGACCTAAGCCTTAACCTTTCACTTGTTGTCAGACAATATGGGACATTATAAGCCTGCTTCTTTGGTGGATCAAGAAAGGGAATCAGCCGAAGGTCTTAAGGATATAGAAGGGTACCCCTTTAGCTTTTCCATAAAGGAATTCAGAGAATAAGCGTATGAACTAGCCAAAAAACAAAAAAATAATGAGCCATTCATTATTTTGACAATGAAACACGCATGCCAGAAGCAACATCTGTAGCTCACCGTCGTAAATTTTTTTCAACTGCTGGGAGAGTGCATCGAAGTTTTTTTTTGTCAAACAGGTTATTTAACGTTTACAAAACGGGCATCACAACGGTCGCGGAGAGTCTCGGGAAAATGTTGGCAACAAAAGGTATGAAACAAATAGAATCGCTTTCTATATCGAAGCTAGGCCAGCTTATTACCATCGAAATTTGCATGAGCGGTGATGGTTCGTACACGCCACCAATGTGGAAAAAATGAAAGCCGAATTCATGGATGGAACACCCGCCAATTCATGGGACGAGTGTCACCAAAATGGATGGATTACCAAAGACTTGTTTTAAAAAGGATCAAAAGGTTTATTGAAAGGTCGCTGGCAACAAAAGATAAACCGGTTTTGTTACTTTCAAATGGACATGCAAGCCACGGTAAAAATATTGAAGTCATACTACGTAGATGTAGCATGGGCCAGTGTTGTGGTCATCCTGAGTTTCCCACCACATTGCACTTATCGGTTGCAACGCTAGGATGTTACTTTTATGAAGTCACTGAGTTCATATTATAGAGTTGAGGTAAAGAAATGGCTCAGACAACACCCTGAAAGAACAGTTACCCACTATTAGTTTAGAAAGTTGTTCAGTAAATCCTATTTAAGAGCTGTCACAATGTTAGTCACCATAAACGGCTTTTAAAAGACGGGAATATGGACAGTTAATCCAGATTTACTCGAAGACCATGACTTTTTGCCATGCCATAGTACGGACTTTCCAAATGAGAAGGAGTCTCCGCTTTTAGATGAAACCACTCTTGTCGACCCATCTTTGGTGTCACCAAGTTCTTCAATAACCACAGATCCACTGATGTTATCTCCAAACTCTGTTTCCGAAACGAATCATTCTATAATGTCTCCCCAAAATTACATTCATCTGAGACCAATGGAGCCATTGATATTATTCCCAGCGCCAGTTTTGACAAATGACTATGCGCAAATGTCATCAATATCTTTCCAAAAGTTTCCTCCATCTCATATCGCAGCTGTTCCCAGAACTCCAGCAAAAAGACAAGTTGCTAAGCGCCGGGGATAGACAGCTGTAAACACAAGTTCTGCTTACAAAGCGCATATTGAGGCTGAGTCCACCAAGTCAACCAACACAATAAGGGAAATGACAAGTAGGACGAGGAGTCTCTATGAATGATTTCGGTCGTTAACAACTGAGACTAGGAATAAAGATGAGTGTAGTCTTTTTGCAATTCTTTTACGAGCAGAGAGTAGAAAGAATACACTGAATATTGTTAGGGTATTAAACGTATTACTATTATTATGGTGAGTCCTATCTGGCTTATTCCAAATCCAATAATATCTATCAGTTTTGCTTTGCTGATGTCCTTATGTTCTCCAAAAATTCTGCGTTTGGCATAGGTTAGGTGAAGGTTGAAGGTTAGGGCAGTCGCACAGCAAGTGCAATTTCTTTATTCCTACAGCTTCTACAACAATCTTGAGAAGAGACTCCTATTCTACTGGTCATCCTGTCAATTGAGGCAGTGGCCAGATAGGATACCTATAGCGATACGGATTTCTTCTTTGTTGAGTCCCAGGAGGATACATGTTCTACTGCTATCTAGGTTTGGCATCATGAGATAACACTTTCATTCCTGCAGATTCTTGTTTTGTTGGATCGTTTTATGGCTATAAGTTTCAGTTTGCGTTTCAGGGTTTCAATTGGTGTTTTTATATAGTTGTGTGTGTTATATGAGTACCTGTGAAGAACAGCACCCTCTCTTGCTAGCCCATCCACTTCCTCATTCCCTTCCACTTTTGTGTATCCACGTAACCAGCAGATATCCCTTCGATTTTGACAACATTTTTGTACTTCTATTGATTTGATGGTTTCACTCAACAAAGCTTTTATGGCTGTTTGACTCTCCACAAAGATAGACATCTCTGAGGGATCAAGTTCCATGAATAGTACCGTTTGTGCAACTTCAAATATTTCTGCCTGAAAAATACAAAATTCGTCAGGATTTTTGAGGGATTTCTGGATCTGTAGCATTTCACAGTAGACTTCAACTACAGTACCTTTCTTCATTTTGGAGAAGTCTGTGTTGAGGCGGAATTTTCCATTGCTGGTGGCAGTGGCAGCGGGAAATAGTCATTACACTTTGTCAGTTTTGATGGTTCGTACTCCTAATTACCATGCGTCCATATGCATGATTCTTTAAGTCTGATCCAGCTTTTGGAAGCCGTGAATTTAAAGAACTCGTCTAAAGGAAGAAGATTGAACATTATTCCTTGTGCACATTGAGGAGTAGACCTTAACGCTCTTAGATCTACTGTGTCTTTTCCGTGGCTTTCCACCTAACTAGCGCACCTTGAAAGGAATAGGTCTAACTATGACCATGTATGATACATCGAGTGCATTACACGTGGTTTTAGTCCCCACCGTTTACTAAAGGTCCTGTGGTATGTGTAGAATGCTCTTGATGTGCTTTGGGTTCTTTCTTCGATGTTACGCTTCTAACTGAGTAAGCTCATAATTCCTAGATATTTAGCTTCGGATGAAAGTTGTATCTTAACACCATTGATTCTGCGATCCTACCCACCAAAATGATAATGTCGTCGGCGTAGGTTACTGCATCAACAGCCTTCTGTTCAATAATAAGGATGTCGTTTACAGCAAGAAGCCACAGAAGGGGAGAAATGACTTTTCTGTGTGAAGTTCCTCTTGCAACGTTTTTCCTGTGTTTTTCCCAATTTCTGAATTGATAATTCTGCTCCTTAGTGTGTTCTCAATCCATTTTACTATCGGTGTTTTACATGGAGCTTTTCCAAGACCATCCTTATGGATTCGATGTTTACATTATTAAATGTTCTTTCGATATCTACATACTAGGTGGGTTGAAAAGTAACCTCCTTGTGAATAAAAAAAATTTTTTTTTTAAATGTTTTTTTTATTTTATTCAATATAGTCCCCTTTTAGTTTGATACACTTATTCCAGCGATTCCAGTAATTTTCCGGAAGGTCTGCAAAATACTCCTCCGTGGCCTCGATGATTTGCTCGCATGAGCTGAATTTTTTATTGATGAGCCATTTTTTGAGGTTTGGGAATAGATAATAGTCCGAGGGAGCCAAATCGGGCGAATACGACGAGCCGTAAGTCGTTGATTTTAGCCATGGTTGCGATGCATTGTCTTGCAAAAACGAAATTTTTTTTCGCTTCATGTGAGGCGGTTTTGCAGCGATTTCCGCCTTAAATCACTCCAATAATGCATAGTAATACTCGCTGTTGATGGTTTTTCCTTTTCCGAGGTAGTCCACGAAGAGTATTCCATGACAATCCCAGAAAACCGACGCTATAAACTTTCCGACCCATCGAGCCCCCCTCGGCCACTTCAGAGTACTCGTGCCGGCTTCAGTCCATTGCCGGGCACTCATTCTGTTCTCTGGTGTTCAACAGTTACCAATCGACGCCAAAAGTCCGCCCGATTCCACATCAGCAAATCTAGACACTCTTTCGAAGTGCTCTCGCGAAGCACCCAGCGGCAGGATAACTTTTCCATATACAGAATATTGCCCAAAATATGGCGTGTGCGCTCAGTACTAATCTTTGTGGTATCTGATAGCTCGCACACCTTCACTTTCCGGTCAGCCAGCACCATATTTTTTTGACATTGTACTCTGTAACCGCATCGGAGGGCCTGCCGCTGCGGACTTGATCGGTAGTGGAGTTGTGGCCACCACGAAACTCTCGAAACCAATATTTGATGGTGTAATCTGACGGAGCATTAGCCCTATAATATTTATCCAACTTTTCTTTTGTTTCCTTCGCCGTTTTGCTACTCAAAAAATAATGTCTTATGAGAGAACGAAAATCGTTTTTGTCCATACTCAACATGAAGCCAAACACATCAACAACAATCAGCTATCAAAACAAAACTAAAGACAGAATCGCAGTGTAATATGAACGGACTTCAAGGCACCATAACCTTTTTTGCAGTCGCAGCGCATTCTGGCGGTCAAGGAGGTTACTTTTTACCCCACTTTCAGAGCATATTCTTCTCTGAAAGCATAGGTTGTGTTTGTTGAGTTTTTGTCTTATATGTTGACCTGGGACTCTCTCTAGTGTTTTAAACAGAAAGGAAGAGATATCCTTAACAGATATGTGGTTAGGTCTTCCTGCTTTGGGAATTGGAAAACTTTCCAGTTGTTTGGGACGAAGCTAAGCTTAAGACAACCGATTAAGACAATTTTAAGTCAAGGTATGGTGCATGAAAGAGTGTGTTGTAATATGAGGAGAGTTATCTCGTCCATGGTGTTCCTGCCGATTTGTATGGATTTAACGATTTCATCGCCCATGTTATTCTTTTCTCTGGGCTCAGGCTAGGGATTATGAGGTCATTGGGAGTTAATACTTGTTCATCAACATCCTTACAGCTCGGAAAGTTAATTTTCATAAGAAGCAATAGTGATTCCTGGCTGTTCTCTGTCCAGACTCGATTGGAGTCTTCCAGCCATTCTTGGCGATTTTAATCTTTGTTATGTAGGAGTTGAGCTCAGACTTATATTTTGTGTAATCCTCCTCACTTCTAGTGAGGTTTCTGTATGAAGTTTTCTGATCTCTGTTCTGTGTCCTTTTAGTTTGAGTGTACATCAAGTGAGTTTGGAGGGCTTGCAATGACTAAAGGTGGCACAGTTCTTAATGAGGGCTTTTCTTAGGTTTGAAGTTGCATGGTTTATAGTAGAGTTAATCGAAAAGCGATCTGAAAGGTACACCCTTGCGGGTGGTTTTAATTTTTCTATTTCTTCAATTGAAGTACGTTGTCCATTTAGTTTTCCTAGGATTTCGCAATTTGTTTTGTATGGGTGGATCACTGTCTATAGGTAGTTCTCAATTTGTATGAAGAAATAGTAAATTCTAAAATTAACTCACCCCTGGCGTTAGTGTCTGTGCTTCCCCATTGAATATGGTGTGCGTTGGCATCACAGTCGATTACCAGACCAGACTTACTTGATTCGGCGTATAAGTTACAAAGTTATTAATTATTTCTTACAAAAAAAAAATCAACTTTATTCAAACCAATTATACTTAAAACTAATTTACAAAAATGGTTTCACTTATCTTTGGTTGAAATTAGCTCATCTGTTGTTAATTTTTAGCACCGATTCGCGAACGACTGTTGGTGGAAGGTCTTTGGCTGCGTGTGGCATGTTAGCCGAGATTAGAATGACATTCTTCACCTTGTTTTCTATGATTGCTGTGGATTCTTTGGATAGAATAAAGCTTCTGATTTTACCTGTATTTTTCCGATAGAAGAGATCGTATTTTATACTTTAATCCTTGTACCTTGTTTCAAGGAATCCAGGGTTCTTAGGTTAAAGAAACGTCAATATTCGCGTCGTGGTGCTTTTGCCATTATTAAGTAGTTTTGCCGTTAGACAATCTTTTATTTTGCAACGTTACTAGTTTCAGGATTTTCGCTACTTCGGGATTTGCCCATACTTTTTTGTGATGGCAAAGAGGAAAACCGGTTTTGGGAATAATCATTAACGAGAACTGCCTTCCAGAGTTCTAAAGCTGAGAGGATGGTCTTGTTGAGGAACCTCAGAGATAGTTCATTTAGGCCACCAACCAACCAATTAATCCCGTTTTATCAGCCCGCTCCATCGAAAGCAAGTTCCTCCGGGCAGCTGGTTTCACATATACAACATACCAAAGGGCTTAGAGTTTGCGTAAACAGTCCCCCTGTTTAATTTTGCTAACGGGGCTTTAAAAGTCGATGATGGCTATCTAAAGCTCCACTGGAGTGCTGTCGAAACTAGTAGTTTAAAGGTTGACGGAATGTGCAGCTTAACTGATTTTTTCTGTTCTTAAACCTTTTGAAGGGTCGTAGATGTGGATTTGGCAGCCTGTACGGCTTTTGTCTGTTTTGATCTGTGGTGCTCACCATAATTTTCTCTGTTTCTTTTGCTTCATATGAGTCAAGTTCCAGAGCTTTAGGCGCTATCAGTCTTGTTATGTCTGCGTATCAGAGCACGATCTCCTTTGTTGAGAGTGCTGGGATCCTTTTGCGTCTTCTTACCCAGAAACCTTTGGGAAACTTTTAAATTTCCGGCCGGTTTCTGTGTTTATTTATCCACTATAATCACGTCCGAGTCCAAGTCTAGTCTTTCTTCAGTTTCGGAACCTGCGAGGAAAAGGTATCAACTCTGATGATATCACTATCAGGTTGTCGATCTTCAAAAGTTGTGCTTGCGACTCGCTTCCGGTTCTTCACTGGGGGTAAGAGTCTAAGTTTGTATCTGGTTCCAGGTTCTGTTGTCTTGTCAGATCAGGTAGTTTTTGTCGTTTTTGTTATAAGTGTTCATATTTTTGTTTGTTCATATTAGATATTTAGTCCCACGGGTAGTACGCAAAGGATGTCCACCACGGCAGAGCCGATATACCAGCATAAGACTGGAATACGACAGACCTCGCCTGTGCATCTAAAGGAGCTCGTTCGTTAATTTTTTTATCTCACAGCCTTGTATTCTTGGGCAGGGTTTAATGCATTAAACGCTCTCACCCTAACACTAAAATCAGGGATTTTTTCTCTTTTTTTTTTTGTCGGAATAAAGCACTCAGACAAAGAACCAATGGACCGGTACTCCTTGAAAGTTCCTTTTGATGAAACTTTTCAGTCCTACGAAGAAAGATGATAAATCGTCTTCGAAGCACTTAGGCCTTCCTTTACGCGGACGGTCATCTCCGTCTTTGAAATAACGGAACCAATCACGGCACGTTCGAATAAAAAAAGAAAATCAACACGTATATGACGCCAAAGCAAAATCACTAATGTGTCAATGGGTATGTCAAAATCGACCAACATTTACTGCTAAAGCCATCTATTGACACAGAACTTAGTTGCGCACCTAATATTCCAAAATGTCGATTGAACGTCTTTTATATACTTTCCCTGAAACTTTCACCGAAAATGAAAAAAATAAAAAAAACGAAACAGAAAAATCGTAGTTAAACTTCAACAAACAATCGTCCCTTGATGAAATTGTAACAAAACAAATTTCTGAAGTTAAACCTATAATTTGCGATTTCCTTCCACTAGCTGCGGCATTGTGGCACTATGCTGTATTTCATTTTATCCGTCTGTTGTCGCAAGGACTACCCGCTGTGAAAATGATCGAGGGTCGATTTAGTAACTCAATTAAAAAAAAAAATTCAAATTTAAAATTGAGAGAGATTTTTTTCAACGAATTTTCACAGGATATCCTGGGTGCAGTTACAACCAGAGGGTGAAGTCGGAAGATGAATGACAAAGTGGACACTATTCGATACTCCACAATTTAAAAAAAAAAAAATAAAAAAATTTTAAAAATTTCTCTTTTTGTTATAAGGTTTTCAATAAGAATGTTATCTGATCATTCAGTCATTATATCAAGCTCAACAAATGTTTTACAGATACATACTTCTGTGACCTGAATTTAAGTAGGCATGTGGTGCGGAATTTTAAGGCGTGTGACAATGGAAGGATTAGTGGCTGGCTTCAAACAACCAGCAGCCAGAGAGATTCGTTTTCGTTGATAACAATTACCACGACGCATATGTGGAAATAGATTTTTCTCACATGCATGAGAATATCCTGAAATGGTCTGTTTCGCAAGATACGAATAACAATGGACTTACGTTTAATGGGAGGATTAGACGGATTAACGATTGTAAAGTGAACAACAGCCAACGAGTCATTATTGTGGCAATGTGGTCTTGAAGATACAAAGCAAATACTTCTTTGTTGCAGGCGTTACCTTCTTAGAATTAGAATTGTGGAATTAGATCACTAAACGCAGCATGATACCTAGTATGAAGGGGGATGCTCTAGTTTAAAAAGATGAATTTACGCAGCAAAGTGATTTAGATATTTTAACCAATCAATTACAAATTAAGATTAAACATGTTTTACTTAGCTAAAGGTTATCAAAATATCTGGCGATCAATGAAGTATATTAAGTGCTTTAAGATACAAAATCAAAGTATTTTTGAATGCAGTTTTGTAATTGTAGAAAGACTGAAACTAGGGCTGATTGATCAAAAAAAAAGATTAACCAGCACGTGGCACTTCTATTGTTCCGATTTGAGTTGTTTTTTTTTTGTCAAGTTGGTACATATGTTGTTGACATTCAATCTAAATCTTAGCGTCATAGCTTTCAATTTGCAAAAGTGACGTAGCCAAGAGTACATCTATCCATTTTAGAAATGGATTTCAATTTGCAACAACGAACTTGTATTAAATTTTGCGTAAAAAACGGATTTAATGGTGAGCAAATGTTAGAAATATTGAAAAAGTATTTCAGCAACGATTCTCTAAAGAAAACGCTCATTTACCAGTGGCACGAGCGGTTCAAAAGTGGTCGTGACCATCGATATCGAAAACCGACAAAAACATTGATGAAGTAAAAGAAATGTTGGTCACAAACCGCAAATTAACCATCAGGGAGATAGCGGAAGACTTGAACATTGCCTATGGATCCGTCCAAGACATGTTGCTTAATGATTTGGGTTTACGTCGTGTTAGCAGCAAAGTTGGTGCCAAAAGACTTTAAATTCATGCAAAAAAGAGACCGTGTTAACGTCGCAAAAGAGATGAGTTGCGAGGCTGAATCCGATCCCACATTCATCAAGAGGATCATTACTGAAGACGAGACGTGGGTTTATGAGTACGAAACGTAATCCAGACATCAGGCAAGTGATGTCGGAACAGCACAGCACAGCACAAGCACCATCCTGTTGAAACCACATGTCGTCCAAGTCCATATCTTCCAATTCGGGCCAAAAATAATCGGTGATCATGGCGCGTCACAGTAACGTGACGATCGTTATCGTCGACGAAAAAATATGGCCCAATAACGCCGTTGGCATGCAAAACGCACCAAAGAGTTATTTTTTTATGGATGAAGTGGTGATTCATGAAGCACATGTGGGTTTTCACCCGACCAATAATCGCATATTTTGCTTATTGAAGAACCCATTGAGCCAAAAATGAGCTTCGTCACAGAAGATGATTTTGCGATGAAATTCATCATCTTGGCGCATCTTCTCCAGAACCCAATCGGAGAACGTTTGCAGACGTTGCTCATTAGTGTACTTTATCATGATGAAAATGTTGAGTTTACTGAATAAATTGACAGTGACAGTTTGGTGATTAGTTAAATTCAAAGTTGTCAAGTCCCTATTGGAAATCCCTATACCTTTGACTCTGCCAAGAATGACGTGACTGAAGAGCATTTCAACAATTTTTTGAAGAAGTGTCTGAATTTGGTATCCAAATCACTTTGACTATCAAGGTTGGAAAAGAAAACACCAACAACGAAGACAGTTTGATAGACTTTACAGGCAAATGGCCAATCATCATCACAGATGTTCGTTACTTTTAAATGAAGTTGGAGCATAGCGAGCTGCGTATCCAGATGGATCACATTACGATCAGTTTAACGCAGAATGACTACACTCAGAAATATGTATAAGTAGACCAACAGTTTACACATAAAAAATTGATTTAGCGGAATACGAGTATGCTGCCCGTGAAAAAAATAAGCATCAAGGAAATAACAAATGGAAAGACATGTTTTACGGTAGTATCCAGTGGGGAGTAAGACTAAAGAGGCGAAATTTGAAAGCTTTATTATAAGTAATAAAAACATGAAAATACAATATAAAGCATTGCATTATCTCAAATAGAAGCCTGTACTGATTAGAAAGATTCCAATACACTTAAATTTGCACTGGACGATCTGGCAGGAATAGGTAAGAACGTGACGTTGCCACTACCTCTCTTTATACATTCATCGAACAAGGCGGTATCAATTGTGATATAACATAAATTGGTGTTCATTTATTAATAATTTTTTTTTTTTTTTTTTTTTGATGTGGATGTGATAATTTTTGAAAGATACTAATATCCCGGGCTATCAGCATGCACGATTCGAAAACACCAAGTACTCGATTTTGGGGATGCGCCTACGTACTAACCCACACCCTGTACTCTTCTAACACTCTCCCCTTTCAACTGCCCTTATGCCCATCTTTCTCCAACAACTGTTCTTTGTTATGTTAGAGATGCCGTCTGGGTTTGATTTTCATTAATGCTCTCTCTGACTCTTTCCAACCATCGAAGTTCCTTCATTATTTTTACCACAGCCTGTTTCACATACTTGATGTTAGCATACGGTTTACGATGTTTTTAGGAGTTGGTATCTCTCCTCTAGTTCTCTGCGCACTGTTCTGAAGTGTGAGCACTGGAAAAATACATGCTGTGCATCTTCCCTAGCGGCTCCGCAGTTTAAACAGAAAGGAGATTCCTTGAGACAAAACCCCTATAGAATTGAACGAAAGCGTATGACTTAATTTTCAATGTTTTCGCCCATATTGGTGCTGCATACTATACATTGTGATTGAATGCACCACCCTTGACAGAACTAGTCTCATTTGTTGTCTGCGTCCTCCTATGTTTGTCATTATTCTAGGTAAAGCAGCGCTCACCTTTGCAGCTTTGTCGCACGTTCTTTCAAGGTGTTCCTTGTAAGTGAGCCTAGCATCGATCATCATACCTGGGTATCTGATGGCCGGTTTTTCTATATGTTATATCGTGATCGCCCACCCTGATGGTGATTGTTTCCCTTTCCTTGCGACTGATTACCAGAACTGCTTCCGTTTTATGTTCTACCAGCTTTAACCCAACTGTTTCCATCCACCGTCTAACTTTTCGAATATATTCATTGCCAATGTCTTCTATCTCTTCCAGGTGTTTTGCCGCCACAACGATTGCAATATCACCTACAAAGCCCATGATTTTAGCCTCAGTCGGAACCCTGTAGTACATAATGTTGCATAATAGAGGTCCTAGAACCGATACTTGTGGATTTCCGCCAGTTATGTGGTACTGCCTTACTCCATCGTCGGTATCGTAGAGTAGGAACCGATTGTCGGAACCATGGCACCATCATTGACCTCAGAGAGTGTACTATAGGCCTTCAGTTTGCAGAGTTGAACTCATTTCTGAGTATTTTGTGGTATCTCCTCTCCATCTTCTGCCCTGAATGGCTTCTTCTAGGGTCGTAGTTACCTTCCGAATAGCATCTACTGTAGAGCGAGCCTTTCTAAATCCATACTGTTGGTTTGAGAATCCTCCGGCTTCATCAATTGACACTTCCAATCGGTTGTATATAATTCTATCCAGTATTTTATCCATCGTGTCTAGTAAGCATATGGGACGATATGACGAGGGCTCATCTGGTGGTTTATTCCCTTTGGGCAGCAACACAAGACGCTGCTTTTTCCATTTGTCTGGAAAAACCCCTTCTGTTAAACACTTGTTATACACTTCCACGAATGCTTCTGTATTTATTTTGACGGCTAGCTTAAGGATCTTATATGGTATGCCATCCAATCCAGGCGATTTGTTATTGCTGAATCGTTTGCATACATCCAGAAGTTCCGATTGCGTAACTGGTGGGATCTCACCTACTTCCTGCGATCGTTCTATATGCTCTGTTGATGCTTGTTGTAGGCGGTACCACAGGATAAATATCTTCTTCCTCGCAGAGTTCTCTAAAGCTGTTGTTTTTGTTTCTCCGAATGGCTAATTGAAGGTCCCTACGCCTATTTTTGTACGATTATTGCACGTGTAAATCCTGTTGGGAGGGCTGACCTCTGTATCGCTGGCATATTCTTTTAGCTCTATGGCACTTGCTGCGCAGTTCTGCTATCTCTTGGCAGGCCCTAGGTACTGTTTTAGTATCCTCCGCCGTCATCGTGTTTGCTGCTCCTGGGTTTATTGTGGATTCTCCAAAAAATCAGGAAAAAGGTGTTTTCGTCCAGTATGCTTGTTTTCCACCCCATTCGTCGTGCCTTCTTTGGAAGGCGCTTCTGGGTTGCTCTCCTAGCTTGCACTTCAAATAGGATGGCCTGGTGGTCACCGTGGGTGTAGTCCTTACTGACTTTCCATCTTGATCCTCTCACTAGGGAACTTGTTACAAATGTTACATCAACTCTGGAGCCCACGCCGTTTCTGGTAAATGTGTGCTCGTTGGCCGTATTAAGAAGTACTGCGTCAAGTGACGATACTGCTTCTAGCAGAACCTCTCCTCTCCTATTGCTCCGTATGCTGCCCCAATTAGTGACCCATGCGTTAGAGTCACCAGATATGATTGATGGAGCACGACCTGTAGCATCGTCCACGAGCCTATCTAGCATTCTCTGGAATTCTTCTAGGGTTCCATTTGAAGATTCGTAGCAACTGTATATATATACCCCATTGACCTGCGCTCGGACGAACCCTATTTCAGGTGTCATCATTCTTTCTTCAAATGCGTAGTCTCCTCAGGTCCAAATAGCAGCTCTCTTCGAGGATTATTCAAGAGGTGGTATGTATGATTTAAATAAATATAATTCACCCTGTGGTGAGGGTTTATAAAAATATCTATTTTTTGTTATTAACTTAAATCGTTTCTATTGAAATTGTTGTACTTATGGATGTTAGTGGGACGTCTTACTTGGATACGAGTATGCATACTACAGCTTTTAATAATGTTCGGATTGTCATTATTGAAAAGTGAGAGTAAAAGTGGTCCTAACACAGAACCTTGTAGAACACCAGAGCGTAATCAATGCAGTCAAAAGCTTTAGAAAAGTTAAAGAGAACTGCTACACAAATTTCATTATAATCTATAACAGATCTATTACTGGTAACTTTTAAGACACCGGACGCACAACTATGCTTTTTAGATTAGTTAGTATCTTTTCAAAAGCCTTAGACAAAAAACATAAAGCATTAGGTTTGATGAAGTATAACTTTAAGAATTTTGAAGAAATACAATCAGGGGCCGAATCACCGCATCCGTGACGTATTATCTGAACACACAAATCTCACAGAACGTAATTTTACATATGATCAGAAAATTGTACAAGATTAAAGTAGCGGTTTCTCTGTTTCTGCTTCCACCTTAAGTATACTTCTTAATTCTGGAACTGTTTGCTTTGGTTGATGTTCGGTACACATTGATTACTTTTATCGGATCATTCATAATTTTTATTAAATATACGGGAATCACTTCAAACATTTCCTGAACTATTTTCATACCATTCTTGTTGACATATTTGAGACGTTTCGCCAAGTTCCACGTAAACGTATGTTTTCTTTCAAAACAATTTTCAATTCCAGTCGTTTCTCCCGAGAAATTACAACAACAACATCCAGCGAGAAATGGAAATAAGGCCTAAAGTATTGGTCCAAATGCGACAAGTTTAATTGGCACCATCATCATATGAATTGATGAATTGTAGTCAGTGAGAATGTAAGTCCCTTACAGAAGCCCGCACGATAGGCCAGAATTCAGATACTTAATTATTTGTGACCAAAATATGTTTTCTTCGTCCTTAGATTTATAGGTATTTGCTTCTTTGAAACGATAATTTGTGGATGAAATCAAGTAAAAATGAATCAGGGGAACAATTCTGTGAAAAGAGCAGTTTCCCAACTGCGACATAGAAATCGAACTTAATATGGGAAGAGGAAAAGAGAAATCGTTTGGTGATGCCGAGGGTATTCATAGTTTGCATAACATCTCATTTAGGACACAGGATGATTGATTTCGCATGTTTATATGTAGATGGAGCATCATAGTAGAAGGTTCGCATTTCAGGCATCTTAGGACTTACAAAGAACCATAGCGACAAATAAGACAAGTCAGATTGATGATTGGAATAGATTTAATAAATAGATGATAACAGAAAAGTATTCTAGATATCTACAGATTCCAAGGGGACAACTTTTTAGTACCGAAGAAAAGCATGCAGATATAAGTTGCGTTGCAGCTCTGCAAAATAAACTCCCATAGTTTTCTGACTTCGTTTCGTTTCCCTCAACTTCTCTGCAAATCCATTTCCATCAGTAAAAAGTGCAAAGTATCAATCATGATGCAATCCAGTGGTAATCAGAAGTCCCGTCTTTGATATTCTAGGGAGCGTTTAAAAAAAGGGCCATGCAGATCCATTTCCAAAACTGGAACTGTCATTAGGACACTGGCATTATTGATGTCGGGGGTATATACTGGAATGAATATTGACTGTAAAAATGGGAATGGCAAACCAAAATGGACATATAGTATGTTGCTATCATATTATATCGACACATTAGATATAACGTACGAGTAACAATAATTTTGAAATGTGTTGGAAATTTACCTATCTAGGGTCTGCAGTCCTCAACAATTATATCAGAGCGAAAACGAATCGAGGAGAGATGCTTTTCAACTTCTGTTTCTATGCATTAGGAAGATAATTAGTTCAAATAAGGAAGCAGACTCCTCATGCTCAGGCATGATCACACATCAGATTAGATGTTTGTCGGGCTGTTTGAAGTGAAAAACTTTCGAATTGATTTTTGGCCGCGTTGTCTCGGCTGTACATAGACATGGATCTATCAGTAGATGGCTAGGTCATGTCCAGTCTATGGGCATGTAGTCTTGCTCTGGATGTTGTTCGAAACTCATGGCAGTTAGCTAAGGACGGAGCTGGTTAGAGAGATTCGAGGGTGATATCACTAATTATTGATGACAATAATTTCAGTTTTGTAATTATTATACAAAATTTCTTGTTTTGTTATAGATAACAGTGTACTGTGCCGGCTGATGTAATAGTGGTTGATCAACAATCTGTTATTAAAGTGGAAACTTTACGTAACAAAAACCCTACAGAAATTAGTGGTAATGAGCAGAAAATACACTGTAGTTCAGTGACCTGTTGGGATATAAACGGGTGTTTTTTTTTTAGAGGTATACGAGTAGAGCTTCGATAGGATTATCTGTCAAACCAGCTGTCATGTGCCTTTGAAGTCTATATTCAGTATACTTTAGCAAATTACCAGGCAAAGACTTACACCCGAAAAACGTTTAGAAAGCGTGGATTCCATTTTTCAAAATTTGCGTTCTCTGCGCCTTAGAAAGCACTGAGCGTCCATCTGAGCAGATGGACTCATGGATTCATTTATGTCTACGTATACTAAGTATACTCATACAACACGACCTCATACTGTGGCCTCTGTACTCTGAGGACCCACATTTATCGATTCTACGCCGTTTTTAGTAACTCGGCCTCTGCCGAGAAAATATCTTGGCCTACACCCTTATAAGATCCAACCGGTGAAGCAATTGAAGACAATGAACCATCGTTTGTGTCGTACATTCGGTGAATGTGCTGAAAATCAAATAGAAGTTGAACCGAATTTCTACTTTCAAATCTTCAGTCATAAGGCTTATTACTGGCTCGCTGGGTATGCAAAATTGCCATTTCTGAAGTAAGAAAAATCCTCACGAAACTCTCAAGTACTCATTATATCCCGAAAAAGTCACTGTTGGGTACGGTTTGCATGCCGGAGGTATAACTGGCCCAATTTTTTTCAAATCTGAAGGTGGAGCAAACGTTACCGTCAATGGCAGGCGCTACAGGCAAATGATTCGCGATTTTTTGATTTCCTGTGTCAACAATAATCGTCTCAAAAACATACGGTTTGAGCAGGACTGTGCAAAATGTCATACAACGAGTCAAACCATCACTTTCTTTGGACAAACATTTGGTGGGTGAGCGAATCATCTCAGGAAATAGAACTGCCAAGATTACGTGATTTTCTTTCTTTGTACTACTTTTTATGATGCTGTGTCAATTCACCTGTGTATGCTGATAAACTAGCTACATTTGACAATTTTCACCGCGTTATTACCGAAACAAGTGGTGCAAAATTAGCCCGATAGGATGGCCTTCATAAGACGCAGCCGTGATGCCCATATATCCAAATTTTTTTCAAACATTAAATACCATAAAATTCTCGGGCTAATAAAGCCAAAATAGTGGTCATTTCGTTCACTTTTCAGTGAAAAAAAAAAAACAATTATAAAGGATAACCCATGCCAAAGAAGGCCGAAAATATCTACTTATGGGCAAAGTGTATATTGGATTCCCTCAATGGCGATCGTCGGACAATCCAAAAAAAAAACTTTGATCCCACTACCCAGCGCATTTGGCAAAAAGGCAAATTATCAACCAGAGTTTGCAGATTATAGTAGTAAAATGCATCTCTAAAATTTAAAAACAGATTTTAGAGGTATCGTCTGGGAAATTACTCACAAACACTTGTTGACAATACCAAATTAATTTGAAAAATTCGGATATATTGAAAATTCGAGAAAAATATTTGAAAAGTGCATTCCAATGAGAAATACCCAGACAATCTGAAAATGACAGATATTCACAATTTAATGAAAATTAATCTTCGAATTAACAAACAATTGCATTCTATGTATTGGTATTTACATGCAAACAAATACACAATTATGTGTTTATTTGTATGTACGGCTCTTCTATATTCACTCGGACTTGAGCATCATAAAGCCGTAGAGATTGGACACTAATTATAGATAGTTATTGAAAGATTATTCCCAAAAAACAGGCACTACTATGCTTTTTGCCAAATACACTCTATTCAAGGGAAAGGAATCAAGGCCCAGTTGTGAATATGTGAGAGTTTGCGTACTCGAATAAATGCAATGCAATGGTTGCATACCATATTCATCAGCCAAGCGTTCGACATTGGTCAGAATGTGGCTTTCCATAGATTCTCGTCCTGAGGAAAATTTGCAATTGTTATAGTTCGATTGGGGCTTTAATTGGAAACTGTAATTGCCTATTCTGGATTTGAAAATTGAGATCAACAAATGAATTTTATATGCAATGGAGTGCTCTATCAACTTTCTATGAAATAGACATAGGATAGGCATTCTGAAAGCTTTACGGTTTGTCTCTGCATTCTACTGGGATTTTATTTGTTTGGATTAGAATGCGTTGCTTATGGGTTCCATATTTACATATGCATGTACATATGGATATATGTGTATACGAGTGTTCTTACATTTTTACGTACACATTGGGAGTGTACGGACTTTTGTTGTTTTGTTTTGGATTCTTTGGCAGATTTATGTTATGTGCCTTGAACACCATCTAAATTGAGCACTTTGAACACCATTATGGGTCTTGAAATACTTTTCTATAAAGCATATCAAAAATTGGCCAACCTTTTCTACTAAAAGAAGGTACCAAATAGGTTATTTAACTTTTTTCCGGTAGAAACGCTAAGGGCATCATCGGATGGAATTATCTCTCTGAGGTTTTTTTTTTTTTTTTTTTTGTCTGACCAAATGTATGTATATTGAGTCCTGATTTTGTTCAACAAGAAGAATCTAAAAGGAAGCAGGAAGCGCTCAGTGGAGCTTGACAAATTCTTCAAAATGAATAGGCGAGAACAAGGCAAAAGGTCGGAAACTGAACGGTGGTTAAACTTAATATTGATGTGCCTTGCTAAAAAGAATAAATGTCGACCACCCTTCGTAATAGTCGGTTAGACTCCTATAAAGTGACACAGCTAGAAACTCCAAAAATCGTATTGTACCTATACGAATACTAAGTCGAAACTAGAGACTCTTGGATTTATGCTCGAAACTTACTTCCCATGTTATCAGATCAGAAACATTTTACAAGCTGCTCATAGCTGGCACTGATGAAATATTTCTGGTAATGCTGCAAACGTACAGATCAGCAATGATCCACATTGGAGGTTGTCTCCATTGCTACTATCGAATCGGCATACATACCAAACCCCTAAAGACTTGTGAGAGTAGCTGTTATACTGAACAAAGATGTATACTCATTCACCAAGAGCACTAGATTTATCATTCTGAGCCCTTTAATGCTAAAGAGCATGGAAAGACTGGTTGAATTCCATGTGGGCAAAACCCATCTACGTATACAGTTTTGGCCTTTGGTGCAACATGCATTATATCACCAAGAGGATCTTGTGAGACTGCGTTACAAAATCTAGTGTGTAGAATGTACACTCGTAAATAAGGAGTACCCGGTGGGGCATTTTAATGCATTTTGCTGGAAGTCAATGTGTGCTGTATCCACTGATATTTTGTGTATTAGTCTACACTCAAAGGATTTAACTTCTACGTTCAGACGTGCAGATTACATAGCTGTATTCCTAATTGGAGCATTTTTAAAGAAGGCCTAAAGCGTTATCAAAATTATTCTCATTACGAGGATAAAACCTCTGGATAATCAAACTAATTTTCATCTAAAAGGCATCGCAATTCATTTCCTCACCGCAGCTAAGTACATAGATGTCATTCTGCATAGACAAACTTCTTTGAACTACCCATATCTGGTAGAATGGCTCCAAGTTGGTTTCGGCTTTCTAGCAGGATAAGCAAGCTATTGAAAATATATGAGGCTTCTCACCAAGAGGGGTCTCCTGGGTCTAACCGGCTACGATTAAACCAATTATGTACCATTTCTACTCTTTTGGACATACCATATCATCTGACTGAAACTCCTATTGCTTCTTCAAAAATCCAATGTCAACTTTCTTTGTACACAGAAATTACCCCGGCTGAGATTTAAGCCGGGACAGAAATCTAGCCCCGTGCAGAATCGATATAGGATATTCTGGAGCTAGCATCTTTTTGGAGGACGAGAAGAATAGATTTCTCACCGCTCATCTTTTAAAAAGAGACATGTCCCTCAGTAGAAAAGTTGGAACACTGCTTACTGGTCTTGTTAAGCATCTAAATCTTCCAGACTGTTATAGTGTGCTCTTTTGCAAACGCAAAAAACTTTTTAAACATTCTACCAAGAAATGAACTCCTTATTTTATAGAGTTGACAATAGCCCTCCCAATAATTTGCATTGCATCATGAAATAATCTTTGAATATTCAGTCATTTTAAGATTAAGTGGAAGCTTGCTACGAGCAGCCTGACTTAGGTCAGAGAAGACCCTTCATGATACCACAAGAAATCAATATCCTTACATTTTAAAGTGGATACCACAAGGTCTTTGATATCAGCAAACAGCAGACTTCATTACAAGATAAAGAACTTGGTACTTTTAGCAATACCGAGGGCTCTACTCTGAAGCGGAATATGCGCCATCAAAGAATGTTTCTATGAGTTGTTCGGCAGCAGCCAAAGTGCTTATATGGATTTCCCAAGCTCCACACTGTGTGAGAAGATATAACGTAGAAAATCTGCAATCGCAAGAGGCCGCTAGAATTTTCGCCGAACACGTATCCTGAAATCTTTCAACAACTCATATGTCGACAGCATATGTGGCAGCGCTGCCAACGTACCATCAGAGACGCTGTAATGTGTTGGGTTTAACCCCAAGAATGCTGGCAAGCACATGCATCTCAACAAAAAGCGTCACTGCAACGAAGAAACGAATAGAAAAAAAAGACGAGAAGCGCTTGAGAGATTGTACTTTAGGAATAACGTACGGAAGTTTTACCAACAAATGAACGTGTCACGGCAAGAAGATCCGTACAGAAGCCTGTAGATATGAAGCAAGAAGCTTTGTAGTGGAGCCACAGTCCGTGCTGAGAATATGGAAAAAAAAGGCAGAATTGACCATTCCCCTTAGACATTGATAGCCAACACTTGCGTTCACCTGATCAGAACGAAGTACGGATAACAATATCTAAGCTAGAATCCAGCAAAGCAACTGGACATGTAGGCTTACCGGCCGAGATATTCAAAGCAGCTGGAAGTGACTTTATGGAGGACATATATCAACTCATCTCTCACATCTGGTCAGAGTTAATGCCTGATGATTGCAATCTCAACATCGTTTGCCCGATCTACAAAAGAAGAGCCGCTCAACATCGTATGCAAGATCGAAGTCCAAATCCATACCCACCATCTTTTCACTGATTTTAAGGTCGCATTTGTAAACACGAGCTATAGAGAGCCACGTTTTAGTTTGGAGTCCCTGCCAAAATCGTCTGTCTGTACAGAATGATGATGGAGAAAGTTCTTAGATGTCAAGAAAGGTTTAAGACGAGTTGACGCGCTGTCATGTGATTTCTTTAACATCATACTTGAAAGAATTGTGCAGAATTCATAAGTGAGCACTTCAGGCACAATCTTAAAAAGGCTAGTTGCACAGAGTACACCGATAATATTGGCGTAATTGGCAGAACTCAGCGAGCGTTCGCTAGTATTGCAACGGAGATTACCAAAACGGGTTTAGTAGTAAATGAGGGCAAAACCAAGCACATGCTGTCAACAAGAAGGGATAAACAACATCGACGAATTGGACAGAACGTTAAAATCGACAGCCGTAATTTCGAGATATTAAGGGACTTTTTCTACCTTGGCACTGCTATAAATTCTGCCAACAACGCCTCAGCAGAAAAAAAAAAGTAAGACTCTATCCCTTAATAATCCCAGTCCTACTTTATTGCACAGAAACATGGGCTCTTTCGAAAGCGGATGAAGATATATTCAGTTGTTTCTGGAGAAAAATCCTTCAAAATATATTCGTTCCCGTTTTCGTTGACGAGCTTTAGAGGCAAAGATTCAACGAAAAATTAAACGAGCTGTACAGCGACATCGACCTAGTCGCCTGAGATGGCTAGGACATGTATAGCGAATGGACACCAATGCTTCGACCCGCAAAATCTTCGGATCCAACTCTTAGGGACAACGCAGTAGAGATAAACTTCGCCTTAGGTGGCGCGCACAAGTATATAGAAGGGGACCTCAACTGACTTGGAGTGTACAACCGGAGGCAGTTACCTTAAAACCGCTTCACTCCAAACTGTGGCCCTATCTATGTAAGTAAGCAGAGTGCCTCTCTGATCGATGCTTCGAACAGACCTCCAAGCTGCTTAGATAATGCCCTTGGATGCTGATATGTGAACGCTTCACAGATAAAAAACTTTTTATATGCCCTTGATTCTACGTATATATCCAACTACCCAGCAGATTCTGTCGTCTATCAGCGAGGTGACATCTTTTTAATTATATCTGATTTTGTCATAATCGGGTTCTATTTTACTAGAAGAAGAAGAAGAGACAGATATCACCTGTAGATATCACTTCATTCAAAAGTGAGCCTTTTTAAATTTATAAAATATCTGCCTTAAAAATACTGTGTTTTGCGAGGCGAAAAGAGATAATCAGTGCGAGTTGCTTGCACTTAATACATTTTTATGTGTCTTCAGTGTATATACCAGGATGGATTTTATCCTTGAAAAATTATTAGAAGTCGAGCTTTGCCTACGAGCAACACTGAAATTAATTTCAAACATGGGATATGAAACGATTTAGTCGATCGACGAGTGACCTGTTTGGCGACTGCAATGTAGCTTACATTCAATTGATAATATAGACCGCCATCTGACTTATTCCGCAGCGTGACTAAGCCTTTAGGAACCTATTATTAAACAGTTGATATGTTTGTCCAGAGATGACAACTAAACTGCTTTGCAATACTTTATATATGTGATACATCTGATTTGCTAAGGTATTGCTGGATATTTTGCTTCCGATTAAATTTATTGTTCAGTATAATTCCCAGAAAATTTTCTTGTATTTACAAAATCTACTTACATTCCGAAAAGTGTGAGTGATGTTATTAACGCTTATCCATACGATTATATCATGCTGAATATGACTACTTTGATTTTCCTTGAGTTTCCATCGAACTCATTTAAGTTCAGTTGAACAGTCAGTTCAATTGTTTTTGTATTAGAGTATAAAGCTGTCCGCCGGTAATAGCTACTAAATATATTGTCGTCTGCATAAGTGAACTATTTACAGTCTTGTCTTTTCAGAAATCTGAGAAGTTTATTGACTACCATGTTCCATAGAAGGGGATCACAATCTTCTGATGTGTGACTGCATGTCACATTGCAGCTGAAATGTAATTCTTCTCAGGTTAACGTGATATCCGAGCTCCGAAAACATCCTGGTAATTTAATTTTTTGTTTCGCATATCGACACAAAAAAGATGAAGCTCAATACAAAACTTCTTGTTCTTCTTCAAGATTTCGTCGATGGTCGCTCTCTGCTCGTATTTTTGGACCGTGGCGTCAAAATTAATGCGATCGTATGCCGTGAAACTGTCTTAGAGATAGTATTGAAGTCTTGGGCAAACAATTATTTCGGTCGGAGACCGTGGACATTTCAACAAGACTCGGCACCGTCTCACAAAGCGCGCGTCAACCAACATTGGTTAAAAAACAATGTTCCACACTTTGACACAATGGATTGCAAATTCTTCAGATGCAAATCCGTTGGATTTCTCTGTCTGGGGTATTTTTAAGGCAAAGGTTGGCACTAAAAAATACCAAAGTTTGGACCACCTCAAACAAGCACTTCGCCGGGAATGAGCCAAAATACTGCAGAGCCACTTGCGTGCAGTCTGCGATGCTTATTTTCGGCCGTCTCAAGGCGATTATTCGCGCCAAAGGTGGACATATTGAAAACTACTGATAGAATTTGAAAATTGATGTATTTTCCAATATTTTTTGCTTTGGCACAATAAAATTTATCAAAAAATAAAAAAAATATAGCATTTTAAAAAGTTGCAGTTCGATTCAGTCATCCTGTATATAATATCGCAGAAACTGAAGCGATACTGGTAGAGAACGAAAGAGTGATGAATGTTATTGCCATGAGATATCAGACGAGGAAGACTTAAGAAGAAGACGCACGGAACAACAGCTGAGAACTCGCATTAGTTTTCTTTTTCCTGTTCTGTTACTTTTTTTTTGCCCCCCCATTTTAATCAAACGTTGTTGCTCTAGGAAGGAGGAAATTTCTTGTGATTACAATGCGTCGTTGGGTTCACGTACTATTTCTCTATATATAAATGCATTTGAATGAGAGCGGAGTAAGTTTTTTTGATGGTAGTAGGGACGGAGTATTGCGAGCTATGATAAGAATATTTTGTTATCATAGAGAAGGTTTTAAGGTTTGCAATTTAAATGCACAAAGCTTGAATCCTAAATAAGATGAATTTAAAGATATTTTTATCGATTCAAAGGTTGATGCAATTTGCGTGACGGAAACTTGGTTTGTCGAGGGTGTGAAAGATGATGTGTATGCTATGAGCAGATACAAACTTGTTCGTGCTGATAGATCTGTTTGTACTGGTGGTGAAGAAATTGTTTATTTTGTAAACAGAAATGTCGTTCGCCAAGTGAGTCACTTGTTCAGTATCTCTTTGCACAAATTATACACGGCGAAAGGAATTTACCAAATCAGAATTTCGATTTGAGTTGAAGAGATGTCAACGTGCTCAACCAATGCAATCGTTTGACCCACAACCCGTAAACAATGAAATTCCTACCCATTTTGCTAGTTTCTCCAGTAGTCTATTAGAGGTATGTTTTGTAAATTATACCGATAAGGTATTACTTTATGACCAAGTTGCTGCACCAGGTTTTTCGAAACACGATCTTTTGTTTCTAACATACGATTTTGATTTTGGAAATTGTGTAGACATAACAAATTATGTTATATATATACAGGGATTTCAAAAATATTGATAGGGCTTCTCTTGAACAGCATATTCATTTCATTTAATGGAACCTTATTTATTATATGCCATCACCAGATAAACAAATCAACTTCATAAATAGAAACATCAACTTTCTCTTTAATACATACATTCCAATCAGAACAGGAATTGTAAGAGACAGGACAAAAGCATCGTTACCAAACAAAATTCGAGAGTTGAAGTTGCAACGTGATCAGGCGTATCGACAGTGGACGCGTTTTCGGATGGAAGAGCTTCATCAAATCTATAAAAACTTGAGAAATAGTGTTGTTCGTGAAATAAGAACTGCAAAGATGTAATTTTATTCCAAGCGGTGCAGTTCTGCATCCGATGGTCGTAAAATATGGAAAAACTTTCGTGAACTAGGTTAAGTTAAGTTGTTCCACCAATATTGATAGCAACGACCTAAATCGTAAATTCTTATCAAATCCAAATTCTAGTGTCCCAGTTGCAAATTTTGTGTTCAATGAGACCAACTGCAACATCTTTTGCTTTCAAAATGGTGGATGATACCGACATAGTAGAAAGCTTACTGTCTATCAGGTCAAATGCTACAGAAGTTGATGGGATTCATCCGATTTTTGTGAAAGCAATTTTACCATCATTGCTACATTTGTGACGCACATCATTACCACCAGTTTTATGACTGGCATTTTTTCCGTGTCAATGGCAAAAATAATTCCAATCCCTAAAAACTCTACAGGTGATGAGTAGAGTTTATTTTATCTCAAAAATATGAGAAAGGATTATGCATAAACAACTTAACGAGTTTCTTATGAAAAATAATTTGCTGCTTCCGGTTCAGTCATGATTCCGTGCAAAACACAGTTATCCTATACTATCTGATTTTCTTCCCTTAACTAAAGGTGTTCCCCAAGGATCGGTTCATGGGCCTCTCTTATTTTCAGTATATAAATGGTGGTTCACCGTCAGCTTTGATTTATAATTTAAAATAAAACACATAAATTTGAAAATAAACTTTAAATTTTTATTATAAGTTAAAAAAAAAATTCATGGCATTTACTTTTTAAAAATGATTTGGAAGGTCCAATTATGGCGACTTGTATGAGCATAGCGACTGGTATCTGGCGGATAACACGAGTAATGTTGGTTTCCAAAGCGTCAATCGTAGCTGGTTTACCATATTCCTGAAGACCTGAAATATATCCCCAGAGAAAATTATCCAAAGGTGTGATATCGCACGATCTAGTCGGCCAATTTACCAAAGCAAAACGTCAAATTAAGTGCTCACCAAAATGATTTCTCAACAAGTCCATTGTTTCACGCGCTGTATGGCTCGTAGCGCCGTCTTGTTGAAACCAGAGCTCACCGAGACCATGTGTTTCAATTTCAGGAAGTTTCCATTGACGGTAACATTCTGATTTACCTCATTTTTGAAAAAATATGGACCAATAACCATAAACCACATCATACCTTTGTTTTTAATGGATGTAATGGTAGCTCTTGATACTCTTCGGGTTACCCATCAGCCCAAATACGGAAATTTTGTTTATTAACGTATCCATTGAGCCAGAAATGGGCTTCATCACTGAACAAAATTTCACGATAAAAAACCGGATTTTCATTGAGTTTTTCCAGAGCCCATTCACTAAAAATATGACACAAATTCAAGTCGCTTGACTTCAATTCTTGCACAAGTTGAATTTTGTATGCTCTTAAGCCGAGATCCTCACGTAAAATACACCAAGTTGTCAAATACGAACCGATTCGTCACGGTCTTCGCGTACAATCTCATTTACAGCTGCTATAGTCTCTTAACTACGTGCTGGATGTGGTCTAACCGGTCACTTAATGTAAACTGGGACTCAAAATTGACAATAGTGGTCGATTATGCGCACCGTAAGTTCCTCGAATCGCACAAAAAACATTTCTCACAAAACGCTGATTTTCGTAATACAGCTGAACAATTTGGAGACGCTGTTGTGCTGTGAGTCTTTTTATGATGACTTGCCAAACGATACTGAACAAAAATGACAATCACAGCAGTTTGATGGGAGTCATGCGTGATCTGTCAGAAAAAGCCTATTGAAAATCAAACGTAACGATGAATCACCCCTCATTATTGATATAGCTTCTGTAATATTAAATTGAAGGAAACATTCAAATTTATCAGAGTTATCCTTTAGTTATCATTGAAGATTGTGCTAATGATCATCAAATGGGACGTCAAAAAGTAGTTTGGTACTAAATCCAGGAAAATGTAAATGTTTAGTTATTTCTAAAAGCACACTGAATCTTTCCTATTTTCTACATTTAATGCTAAACGGCTCAAAAATTAAATTCGTTGACTCTTCGAAAAATCTAGGCGTAGTATTTAATAGAACACATACGTGGAATATGGTTCAATTCTATAGTGGGGAAAGCATATGGTGTTCTTCGAACACTATGGACTGCTCAAAAGTGTACACCAACCAAAACAAGACTGCTACTTCCCAGCGCCTTAGTTATTTCTCTACTGATTTATGGATTTTTTACGAATGTGACGCTGAGAGCAAAAGGAAACTACAAGTCTTATCTTATTGAAACACCATTCGATATGTTTATAGTCTTAAATGATATGACCACGTTTCACACCTAGCTAAAAACTATTAAATTTCGTACGCTTCTACTTCTCTTCAGCATTATTAAAAGCAAGCAACCGACATACCTATACGAAAAAATCCAGATTTCGGTGTCTAGCAGATCTGCCTGTCTGCTACATACTTCCGCGATAGTTTTATATTGCTGCTATACATCTTTGGAACACACTCCCACATACTATAAGAGAGCTAGATGACGCACGACAATTTAGAAACGGACTTCAACATTTCCTTGAAGAAATTTCAATTAAAATTAAATTTTTCCAATTTAAAGTCACATAAATATTAAGTTTAACTTATTTTCATTTTAAATAAACATTTTCCTAAAAAAGTTAAAATGTAAATTCAAATAATGTTTATCTTTTACAGATTTATAAGTAAATTCTTACTGTGTTAGCAAATATTAAATAAAATAAATAAATAAATAAATAAAAAATCAGTTATTCGAAACACAATTGAAAAATTTCGCACTGGATCTACCTTTTTGAACTCGAAGCTACTGAGAGGAATGCGCAGACTGCACATAGATGAGCCCTTGAGGCTAGTGTTGAGAAAGTTCTTAGTTCATCGATTCGTTACCGTACGCAAGAACTTGGCTTGTGACCATTAACTTTGTGGAAGATTCAATATAAGAATCTTGGCTTACAGGCTTACAAGATTAATCGATTGAGTCGTGATCGCAGTGATTGAGCGCTTTAGGGCATGGAATTCGATCCAACTTTCTTTTTTGTTTTATGATGAGGCTCACTTTCAATTCAGGGGCTTTTTTAATTAGCATAATTGTTGAACTTCGAGTGGGAGTCAAACCACAAAGTAATTATTCAGCTACAGATGCATCGGCATCATCTTCAAAAATTAGGAAAATCGAAATAGTGCCGTCAATGCAGTTCCAAATGTATGAACAGGGTTCGCAGGAAATGTGGTTTTAACAGAATGTTTTCACATTCAATAGGAAGCAAAACTACCGAATTATTAAAGAAAGGGTTCGATCGCAACATGATATTCAGAAATTGACCTGTGACACAATTTGACACTGCTGGACTATTTTTTGTGGTTTCAAGTTTTAGAAGTCAATATTGAACGCATTATTGGTGAGATACAGCTTCAAATGCTTGGATTTGAGCTCTAGGATGCAGTTTCTGAAACGCTCCCGTGGTGACTATGTACCCGAAATCATTTTTCATAGCATAGAAAAATTTTAACAGTAACATATATAAGAGTAATTGGGCATATATTTTGCCCATATATATGGTATAATAATAAATGAATCTCTTCTCTTTTACAATTTCTTTCTGCATACATAAATTCACTACGTTTACTGTATCTACACTTTCTTAGTAAATTAATTAAATGACAACTTTGTTAAAGTTTTGAATTCATCTGCAAATCCTTTTCTAGTTTAATTTCCTTGTTAGTGTTGATTATTCAAGATGCTATTCGGTATTATTCGTACTTCAAATAAAAATTATTATTTCTGTAATGAATGCTTTCGGGTTGCATCCTTTTATCTCCTTAATAATCTATTTGCTAACAAAATGCTGCAATTTTATTTTAATTTCACCTCATTTGTCATATTTTGCCAGACTAATTAACAACAAAAGGATATTTGAAAACAATTTGGCGCCCAATACCGGGACACAGAAGACAATTTCCTGTTGCCTTGCGTAATGATAATTACGTAAATAATATCCTTCAGGGGGAAATTATTTTCTATAATTTGTTTTCTTAAGCAAAACCTTTATTTTTGCATTTTAGAGTAGTGCACTTATGTACTTCACAGTTCAAGAATATTAGATCTTTAAAGGAAGGATCACATCTTAACACTAAATGTTCGAGAGTATTTTTTCGATAGATCTTGATCTTATTTCACGGACCAGCAAATCAGACTCAGATTTTTTTTTAGTTTTTCATATATTATGTGTATGAGCACAGAAAGGGTCCTTCATGCGGAAACACCGAATGTCCTTAAATGGTTTATTAGCCGCAGGGGCATACGAGGTGTGTCGATGTGTACGTATGTTTGAATGGTGTTAGTTGCATTTTGAAAACAATTTGGATTTAAGTACTTAGGACATGTTATCCCTGAATTTCCTTTCTTTCTTGTGTGTTATACATTCTGCTGATTTATTTTATTTCTGTTTTTTGTTGTTTTTTTTTTTTTCAATTTGGTTTGTGTATAGGTGCGAACTAAACGCACATTTCCACCATTGTTCTGAAAGGCAAAAGGATACCAACCCATCGACACCTCAATACAACACACGACTGAAGCGAATAATGATGTTTACACTTCAGGACGACCTTTTGTACGATGAGATAACACAAAAACGATATACAAGGCAATGTGTTAGAACATATTTCAAATTAAAGGATATGCAGTAGTTTTGAAATAGGAGATGAGTCGAGTAATTGTCCTTTGCGACACCCCTGTTTTGTTCGTCTGCATTGTTTGTTTGTAGTGAAGATACTTTTGAATAGTTCTTTTGGGAATTTTGTTGTGTGAAAGAGATCCAGATCATCAGATGAGTAAATAAATGCAAATACTCCTAAGGAGGATTTTGCGGTTGATTGCGTTTTTAAGTGAAATTCAGAGAAAGGGCGCGAAATTACTTAACAACATAATTAGTTCCAATAAAGAATGGAGTAACATTAGCTGAGTTCATATTATCAAACGTGTTTACTTATTTTTCTTAAATAATTTTTAAATTAGTTTTGTTTCTGAAATTATTGCTGAACAATCTATCGTATCACATACTAATACCTTCTTAGCGAAGCCATAAGATTTGACTATATCAACAGAACATCGGTGCTAATCTAATTTCAGTCCTAAGTGTGTAAATACACAAGATTTATATATATTTCTTGCACCAGTTTCAAGTGTCCTTCGTTTATGTATGCATATGGACTTCCTGATATGATTTACAAAGACCTTCAGTGAAAAAGCTTGAGTCCCCGCTCCGACCAACGAAAAGGAAGATTGGAATGGGGCATCACTTACCGAAGTTTATAATGTCCTTAAAGAGTTGATAGGTTTTTAAAACCGAATATGATAATCTATGAAAATTTTGAACTTGACCTCCTTGTATTGTATCTAGAACTTCACTATCTTGTTGAATCACTTGATAGATAATACGACTCAATTGGAGCAGGAAATCACTTTACGGTCCCCTTTGTAAGGGTATGGAGACCATCTCCTACAGTGAATTTGTTACTCTTTAGTCTATCCAGACCTTTCATTGGTTTGATTATTATCAATATTAAATCATTGACTCTGAATGACAGAAGAATTTTGGTTGGATTTGCCCTTAAAGTGCTTGCGTGAGTTATCTTTCCAGCCTTTCAATAACAAATTTTGATACAACTAACATACTATATAACGATCCCCTATTTATCCTTTCATATCTTTTATTGGGATTTATGTTCTTGGCATATTATTTTTTAAGTTCTGTTAAAATTTAAAAATATCATTTCAGCGATTCCGTCTCTCCCATGTCTCCACCGAGTGCTCCTCTAGTTTCTCCTTTTCTATCTATTTATATATGTTCTTCCGTTCTCTTTGCTCATTGACTTGCTGAGACGCGCTCGTCCTTATTTCCAATATCGGTTTGTGCGTCTTTTTTCTCTGTCAACGTTTTTAATAAAATAACGATTTTCACGAAGCTTAAAAACCTCTCATAAACATGAGATTATGAGATTATGTCGAATCTAGTGTTTAAGGCTTGATGCTAACAATATATATTGTAAGAAGCTCTGAGAGACGTATATGTAAGTAGAAGTACCTCTTCGGACTTTTGGCGTTCGGGATATGCGCATTATCACAATACTAGGTGGAGTGAAAAGTAACCTCCTTGACCGCCAGAATGCACTGCTACTGCAAAAAACGTTATGGTGCCTTGAAGTCCTTTCATATTTAGGCAGATATGCCAAATTTTAGTTCGATACTGTCTTTAGTTTTGTTTGGACAGCTGATTGTTGTTGACGGTTTTGGCATCATGTTGAGTATGGACAAAAACGATTTTCGTTCTCTCATAAAACATTATTTTTTGAGTGGCGAAACGGCGAAGGAAACAAAAGAAAAGTTGGATAAATATTATACTAATGCTCCGTCAGATTACACCATCAAATATTGTTTTCGAGAGTTTCGTGGTGGCCACAACTCCACTACCGATCAAGTCCGCAGCGGCAGGCCCTCCGATGTGGCTACAGAGGACAATGTCAAAAAAATACATGAAATAGTGTTGGCTGACCAGAAGGTGAAGGTGTGCGAGGTAGCAGATACCACAAATTTTAGTACTTTGTGCACACGTCATATTTTGGGCAATACTCTGCATATGAAGAACTTATCCTGCCGCTGTTTGCCGCGCATACTCACGCCTGACCAAAAACACGAACCCGAGAGCACTGCTGAATCGGGTGGACTTTTGGCGTCGATTGGTAACTGTTCAACACCAGAAAACAGAATGAGTGCCCGGCAATGGACTGAAGCCGGTACGAGTGCTCCGAAGCAGCCGAGGGAGGCTCGATGGGTAGGAAAGGTTATGGCGTCGGTTTTCTGGGATTTACATGGCATACTCTTCGTGGAATACCTCGAAAAAGTAAAAATCATCAACAGCGAGTATTACTGTGCTGCAAACCGGCCTCACATGAAGCGAAAAAAAAGTTGTTTTTGCAGGACAATGCACCGGCGCACAAAAGCATCGCAATCACGGCTAAAATCAATGACTTACGGCTCGAATTGCTGTCGCATCCACTGTATTCGTCCGATTTAGCTCCCTCGGACTATTATCTCTTCCCAAACCTCAAAAGATGGCTCATCAATAAAAAATTCAGCTCACGCAAGGAAATCATCTACGCCACGGAGGAGTATTTTGCAGACCTTCCGGAAAATTACTTTTCGGACGGAAGCAAGAAGTTGGAAAATCACTGGAACTAAAAGCAGACTATATTGGAAAAAATAAAAAAACATTAAAAAAAAATTTTTTTTTCATTCCCAAGGAGGTTAACATACTTTTCACCCCACCTAGTACCCACAACGAGGTAGTGGTCGGAAACTAAAGCTGTATTCGTATACTGCATCGAACGCTGTGTGACTACTCTGTTTGACAATTGTTTGGTCAGAAGACTGCTGGTTCCGATTTTGGATGTTGAAGTGTTAAGAATGTGTAGTAGCTTTGAGGAAGGATTTTTAATAATTGTCAAGCATTTTATGAAAACACAAGCCTTTCGATACCGATTTTTTATTTTTTTTTTTTTGTAAAGAAAAGCAATTACGTATGTTAAAATTCTAATATTTCAGGTAATGAATTTATTCATTTTCACAATATAAAAAAAAAAAATTTACAAAGCCACAGCCTGGGACATATACTCGAGTGTCCCACTTGCCCTGCGTACATGTATGTATGTCCCATTGGACCTATAAAAAATATTACAAAATTTATTCTGGTTTGATACAAACGACAGTTTTTTGAGAAACCAACTTCTCATATGGTAATTGCAGAATTTTCCGAAACAATTTTTTCACAGCTTCGACGTTATCATGTTTTGTTGATGTGCTGGGTCATTCAGAGCTAGGTTCGTCATTGGCATCTTCTCGTTCATCTTGGAAGAACTTGCACTTGTAAACCATTTACTTAAAAAAGACCCACCGTATACCACTGTCGACTTTTTAAGTATCTTAGAGCACTTGATTATAATTTTTACACAAAATTTTATACAAATTCTGTGCTCTATTTCTTTTAAGACCTCATTTAATACGTCTAACCTTAGCGGCTGCCATAGACAAAGTAAACAATGAATACAGCTTAAAATTGTATCATATTTTAGGGGCATGTATACCAACATAACAAAACAAACATTTGATAATCGAACCCTCTAAACCCGCGAATTTTAAAAATTCCTGTTATTTTCTGAACCCACCTCGTATTTACTCGTATAATACACCAGCCAGCTAGTTTGATTGTACAAACACTTAAAAAAGTCAAATTTTTCTTCTTCATTAGTAAATAAAATTACACTTTTATACACATATTTGTACATACCCAGGTAGCGAAAAAAAATAGGAAAATGTCGTTTATACCTTTTTAATTACTTGGTATGATAAGGAGCAAAGCATTTGACGCACAAAGGTAATATATGGGCTGAAAAGCCGTTTCTAAGAGAGTGCACCATTTGAATTAAATCCATTTTCAGTTAGTACCAACCTTCAAAAGATACGTGTATAAATTTGACAGCTGTTGGACGATTAGTTCACGAGATATAGCGTTGTGAGTGAAGCAACTTTTGCTATTGCGAAAAAAATGGATTCAAAGCAATTTCGTGTGCTTGATAACTGTTACCAGGAGTCTGCACCAGCCGAACGAACCATTCGCAAGTGGATTGAAAAATTTAAAAGTGGTCATACAAGCAACGAAGATGATGCATGCAGTGGACGTCCAAAAGAGGCTGTTTCAGATGAAAACATCAAAAAAGTCCACAAAATGATAACAAATGACCGCAGAGTGAAGTTGATCGAAATAGCTAAGGCTCTGAAGATATCAAAAGAGCGTGTTGGATATATCATACACAAATATTTGGACATGCGAAAGCTCTGTTCAAAGTGGGTGCCGCGTTTACTCACAGTCGACCAAAAGCAACAACGTGTTGATGATTCAGAGGAGTGTTTAAAGCTGTTCAACCGCAATAAAGCCGAATTTTTGCGTCGGTATGTGACAATGGATGATTTTTGGCTCCATTACTTCACACCAGAGTCAAGTCGGCAGTCAGCCGAGTGGCGAGCAGGCGACGAACTTCGTCCAAAATGACCAAAAACTCAACAGTCGGCTGGCAAGGTTATGGCATCCGTATTTTGGGATACACATGGAATAATTTTCATCGACTATCTCCAAAATGGGCAGACTATCAACAGCGACTATAACATTGCGTTGTTAGAGCATTTGAAGGACGAAATCGCAGAAAGTGGTGTTTTATCAAGACATTGCACCGTGTCACAAGTCGATGAAAACAATAGCAAAATTGAATGAATTCGGCAACGTATTCCCAAGATTTGGCCCCCAACGACTATTTCCTGTTCGCAGACCTCAAAAGAATGCTCGCCAGAAAGACATTTAAGACCGATGAAGAAGTAATCGCCGAAACAGAGGCCTATTTAGAGGCTAAACCGAAATCGTACTACAAAACTGGTATCGAAAGATTAAAAAATCGTTTCAATCAGTGTATCGCCCTCGAAGGCAACTATATTGATAAATAAAGTTCAATTTTGCAAAATTTTATGTTTGACTATAAAACGGCACTGAGTTTTCAGCCCATGTGTTATTACACATGCAGTACACAACATGCTTATTAATTTTTCAATGTTTCTTTGAAAACAAAGCTTACAACCTCGTCCTGTAGCCCCTTTTATTGGCATATGATCGCCAACATTCAACATAGTATTAGATTTGTTCGACGAGCGCCCGAATAAATTTCGCTTATCCCCACTGGAGTTCAATTTTCCAAACACAATTAGATCTTCTGCAACCTAAACTAAAAATTGGCCGTCATTAATTGCTTACTCGTATAACACACTGGTCTGTGAGATCCACTTCTTCCATATATAGGGTGATTCATCGTGAGGTTTGATTTATAATGTAAAACAAAACACATAAATTCGAAAGTGATTTTCAAATTTTTATTATGGGTTAAAAACACCATTCATTGCATTTACTTTTTGAAAATGATACCATGTAAATGTTGGCTACGACTACGTCTGAGGTGGCCCATTCGAAGGGTCCAAGTTTGGGTGACTCGTTCGAGCATAGCGACTGGTATCTCGCTGATAACACGAGTAAATATTATATATCCCCAAAGAAAATAATACAAAGGTGTGATATTGCATGATCTAGGCGGCCAATTTACCGTAGCAAAACGTGAAATTAAGTGCTCATCAAATGGATGTAATGGTGACTCTTGGTACTCTTCGGTTTGCTCATCAGCCAAAATACGGCAATTTTGTATCCATTGAGCCAGAAATTAGCTTCTTCACTGAACAAAATTTCAAGATAAAACACCGGATTTTCATTTAGTTTTTCCAGAGCCCATTTACTGAAAATATGACGCAAATTCAAGTCGCCTGGCTTCAATTCTTGCACATGTTGAATCTTGTTCGTTTTAGGCCGAAATCCTCACGTAATATACGCCAACTTGTCGAATACTTCAAGCTAAGCTTGGTTTGCGCACGAAAAACATTTCTCACAGAACGCTGATTTCCGTAATACAGCTGAACAGATCACGCGTGATCTGTCAAAAAAAGCCTATTGAAAATCAAACCTCACGATGAATCACCCTATACATATTGATTTTAGAATGCAATTGCAGATGGGCAAGGAACTTTATTTTGTTCACCAGCTTTTGTTTTCCTCAAAACAGTGGTATTCACATTGGAGTGACAATTATTTTTTTATTTATTTGTTTAACTGAATCTGTATGACATTTTTATTTTGTGCACTTTAAGTATAAAAATAGTATTAAATTCCTCTTTAATGGGCTTAAATATGAATAAAATTAACAATAGGTGGTGTGAACTTAAAAATCAATTCAAATTGAATAAATATGAGACAACTAAAAGATCATTTTTTACAAATTTTTATTAAAGTTTTGTGTTAAATATGCCACAGTATATATGCTAGATAGCAAAAACCGGGTCACCCGCTACGTTCGAACTGTGATTCGATTTTCTTTAAAAGTATAAAACAAACAACTGAAAAAAATGGTACCTACAGAAAGTGCGTTTCTTGTGGATTAAATGGAATGAAAACTTATTGGGATTATTAACATTATTTAGTGTTTATTTAAGATTATACAAAAAGGAGTCGTTTTCCAGTTGTTTTAATTTGAGTAATCATAAAATGAAAAAAAAAAAAATAAATAAATCCAATAACAAAGAAAAAATTAAAAAAAAGTATTTGGTCAGTATTTAGTATTGCCTCCCCTTGCTCGAATAACTGCCAACATCCTTGCATTCATCGAGCTCACGAGCCTGACGATGGTATGTTGAAGAATTGCACTCCACTCTTCTTTAACTGCGATTCGCAGCTCTGGAAGCCTTGTTGAAGCAGGTAAACGGGCTTGAACCCGACGTTTCAGTTCATCCCATAAGTGTTTTATCGGATTCAAGTCCAGGCTTCGAGCTGACTAGTCTATCGTACGAACTCCGAAGTCGCGTAGATACTGGGTCACCACATGAGTAACATGAGGCCTTGCATTATCATGCATTAAATGCATATCCTTTTGACGGTATCTGAACTTATGAACACTTGGTCTTCATCAAGCAGACTTTCATGGACTTGAACTGCATTGGGGCGATGATTTCGCAGAACAGCAAGTTTAATATAACGATCATCTACTGGTGATGTAACCCTAGGTCTGGCCATATCTGGACGTCGATCAAATGCTCCAGTCTCTAGGTATCTTCTGTAAATTCTTTGCACCGAAGATCTGCTGATTTGAAGTCTTCGAGTGAACTCACGTTGCGCAAAACCTCTTTGTAGAAAAAAGAACGATAATCGTAGAATCTAATCAAAACAGAGCAAATAGTTAGCATTGTGTTTGTTGTTTGTTTATAATGTGAGTTAACGGTACTTAAGAATAAATTTAAAGTCAATTTTATCAACCTGAATCACACTTTCTGTAGGTACAATTTTAATAGTTGTAAATTTTATACTTTTTGAGAAAATTCAATCAGAGTTACAAGGTTGCCCGGTTTATTTGCTGTCTAGTTAAGTTTTCAATAATTTCTTTCAACAAGCATTTTTAAGAGTGCAACGAAAGTATTCATTTAAATATTCAATGAGGCTTACAAAACTCTATTTTTATTTAGAGTTTTTGCGTAAAAAAAAAAACAATTTTCGCTGCAATTAGAACGCTAAAAAAGGTTTGGGAAGTAAAGGCGAAACCACATGAACATTTCGCCAGATTGTATGGTATTTTTGACCCTTCTGTGCATGGAAATCTGAATTGACAATTATTGAAGTAAAGAGATTAAAAAGCATTATTTTTGTTTTAGAGCTTAAAGTTAGATCCCAGTTTATATCAGATACTAAATTTAAAGCGCTACTACAGCCATTAGAACAGCCTACATCATCTGCGAAGACTATTAGAGTGTCTTTAAAATTAACTCTGAATAGAGAGCTGATGTAAATAAGAAAAAGTATAGGTCATAACGCTGAACTCTGAGGCACTCTCAAATTAGAAACCGAACTTCGCTTCTCATTTCATCAGTCTTGACTCTTTGAGAGGTAAGATCTGAATCAATCGAGGATAAAGCTTAGGAACCCAGATTTTTCAAGTTTTTTAACAATACGGTATGGTTGACCATGTCGAAAACTTATGTTATATCCATAAGCAAGCCAGCTGTGAATTTTTTGCCCTCAAGGTTAGAAAAAATGTGGGAACAAAATTGAAGAAGGAAATCTTCAGTTGATTTACCCTTTTGAAAGCCAAATTGACGGTCTTTACTATTTTTTTTTTTTTTTTTTTTTTTTTTTCAAAAATTTTGATGAAAACCGGGAGGAGGGATTGACCTATAATTGCTCATATCAGACGCAGACCCTTTTTCGAACAATGGAACAACTTCCGCGCGTGTGAGGGCGTCGAAAAATACTTCTGAAGTAATGTTTTTATTAAATATAGATACTATTATATCTACTACAAAGCACCCAATATGTTTTAAAAAAGTTGCTGAAAATACCTTCACAAGCTAAAGAATTCGAACTTCAAATGCAGATATTGGTACGAATGTAAAACAATTGCTCTGAGACGGTTCATCACATGTATCTGAACATAAGTCGCTTTGAATTGGTAAACATATTGAACTAAGATAGTTGTTTAAAAGTATTAGCAATGAGTTACTTATCAGATATATCACAGTCATTTATTCGTCACAGTCATACTTTGAATCATTACCTCTTTCGTGTATTCTCATTTTATAGCAATTAGAGTACACCATCTGTTTATGATTGAAAATGAAGTACTAAAAATAAAATGAAAAATCAGAAATTATGTAGATATGTACAATATTTAATTGTAATTTTGTTTGATACTTAGGTGATTTATTCTCCTGGTGTAATGCCTGCTGTGGTCTCGATCCTAATGAACGACAGAAATTATAAATGATAAATTTACAAATTTAAAGAGAATGCAGAGCAAATTGAGAGTTATAATAATGGTGTAAGAGCGGATACATTAAAGTGTGTAAGGATATATGTATAACAAAGCCCCAACAAATGATGATAGGTATAACGGTATATAATATAGGTATAACTATCGGTATAAGGTTCAAACATGAACTGATAACATGATGGTTACATTATGTTGAGATTAGACACGTTATCTACTTCAGGACACAGGAAGTAGATCCAGTTTTGTTATGGAACAAACAAATGTACCAGCTGCCATTCTATCTCTGGCTACTCGTAGTAATGTATTTCAGTAAGACACCGTCAGGGTCTTTGAAAATTTACGCCGTTGTCACTGAATATGTTGGCAAATTTCCGACGACGAAACACAAATCGGCATAAGGCTGCGATGAAGACATCAATGGTGAGATCCCTCACCAGTTCGAGTTGGACAGCTTTTGTCGACATGCATACAAGTACGCCTTGTATATCTTGGCTTTACGGCAGCGAGATAGCTTAATTGTAATAGGACCAGCATAGTCACATCCAGTATTTAAAAAAGCACGACTTGGTTGAATGCGATAAGATGGCAACTCACTCATGATTTGCTGACTTGTGAGTTTGCGTTGCATAAAGCATGGTGTGCAGCTATAAATGATTCTTCGTATGAGGTTTCGTCTACCCAATATCCAAAATTGTTGCCAAATTAAAGTGAATGTTTCTGATACACCTGCATGTTGATAATTTTTGTGAGTATCTGAAATAGTAAGAGAAGAAGCAGGACTGCTTTTGGGGAGTATGATAGGGTGCTTGATGTTAAACGATACATTCGCGTGTTTGATGTCCACCGATGCGGAGCAGTCCATCGTCGTCCAAAAATGCGGAGTACCTCAAAAGTTTAGATTTTGGTAGTAAGGAACCCACCCTTTGTAGGTTTTGAATGTCATCTTTCAATGCGTTAAGTTGAACAAACCTTGGCACTTCGGACCCACCATATATCAGCCCGTGGGTAACTTGTATTTACGTTTAAGGTTTTAGGCTGGCGACATACCTAATGATGTAGATAACTTCGCTTTGCAACCGATACCCGGACGAAATGTTTTTTGATAAGGACGTGAAAGACATGACCGCAAAACAATGTGACCAGTACTTGCCCTTCCACTGCCTTTTTTTTTGTAGAACCGACTTCCTATCAGATATCGATGTTGAAAGTTCCGATTTGGGCCAATGTTCTTCTAATAGCTACAACAAATGCAGCACAATTTCGGAATCACACCAAGCGCAGGTTCTACCAATTCTTTTCTTCACTAATGGGCTATCAATCGAGTCAAAAACAACGCACCACAAAGTTCAAAGCCAGATATCGAAATCGGTTTGAGCGGGGCCACTTTTGTTTTTGCCGAAAATATTGTTATTATTTTATTGCCAACCAACTATTTAGCAAGAGCGTAAGCGACCTGTACGCTACCAACGAACCGTTTGAAAAACCGTGAAGTTCCAAAGTTTTTTCGGAAGCAAATATGTTACGCGGAAGTCGGACTTGTCCGAACGATGGGAGTTGTAAGGAATCATCCCAATTGAGTTGTAGTTCAGATGACCACAGGTTTTTTAGCATAATTTTAAAAAATTTTACTAAAGGAGAAAGAATTCCAAGTGGATCGAAGATACGTGCTATCTCGGAAAGCAACGTTCTTCTTGTTATGTAGGGACACGAGTTGGTTAGATTCAAACGATAGGACAGCACGTCAGTTACAAAGCTATAGGGGGTTTAAATGTTTTTTGCCATATACAACTTAAAGTAGTCTAGTGCTCTGTCGAACAAATGGAATTTGATCTAGCTTTTTGGAAAGCTAGATAAATTTTCTGTTCAACGGTGTATAGTAAGTTAAGCAAAGTTCTTTTTTATTTCGAAACTTTTTATTTCAGAACTTTTTCTTAAAAAAAAACGTTACATTGAGAAAAAAATTTTGATCAAGGAAACTGCTCAAATTGCAGTTCGTTCCTTTCAATTCTCCTGTCTTATCCTGAGTGTTATTACATAAGCTTTCTCTTTAGTATAACGACACGCAAAAAATTCAGGGGTACCGCCCTTTCCGTTCAGGAGTCTTGCGGGCCATAACACTGGCCCCAAACGGCCAATACACTTTTGAGGGTAGAAAGCATCAAACCACTTTCGTACTTATCTACCATATAGGGCAGTACAACCATCTTATTAGATCCAGTGATCTACCAGTTGGTTGAGAGGTACATTCTCCAGCAAAGTTTCATCCAAAAAGTTGAGGAAGACTTTTGAATTTACGAGGTTAGGAAGAAAGAATTGCATTCGCGGTAAACATGTGGATTAAAATATTAGAATGTTACTCCTCTCCTTGTAAAAGAAGATTCGTATGGCCATATAATTTTTTGTTATGGGTGAATCAATTTTTAAATCACTTTTTTGAGCATATTGGCGGTATCTCGATAATAGCACATGTACTGCTATTTTCTAAGGCTTCAATTGACGCTATTTTATCAGCATAGACGAGTGATAAAAAATAGTCTAAAGGCGTCAAATTGCAGGATCTAGCCAGCCAGCTCACCAGTCCAAAAAGAGAGATAAATTACTCACCGAACTCATTTCTCAATTGGTCCATCGATTCGCGTGCTGCGTGACATGTAGCGCCGTCTTGCTGGAACCATATATCGACCAGGTTCAGCTCGTATATTTTTCAAATAAAAAGTTCGAAATCATTGAACGATAGCGGGCGCCACTGACGGTAACGTTGTCCTCACGGTGATCTTTAAAATACGGACCAATGATTCCGCTGAACCATAAATCACACTTAACAGTGCATTTTCCCAGCCGCATTGGCAGTTCTTGTATTGCCTGGAACTGCTTATCGGACCAAATTCGGCAGTTTTATTTATTAATATATGAAATGAACTTCGTCGCTGAAGACAATTTTTCGATAAAAAAGGCCTCCTTCAGCTTCTTCCAGGCCTACTCACCAAAAATTCGATGGTATGTCAGGTCGGTCGGCTTCAGTTATTGCACGAGCTGTACTTTGTAAGATTTTAGACCAAGATCCTTGTGTAAAATCTTTTACGTAGTCGAGTAATACAATCCAATTTCTTAACACTGGCGGATACAGCAGCAATATTTTCCTCCATATGCACATTACGGATACAGATTGGTGGCTTGATGTACAGTAGCATGAAAACGGTGTGAAATTTGGTTACTAGGGCTTGAATTGCTTGCTCAGTAGGTCGTTTTTTTTTATAATAAAATTCAACAATTTGTAAGCGTTTTTCGGATGTAAGTGTTTTTATGATAAAATGGCAGCGCTAACAGAGCAAGTTAGACTTTGAAACATGTCACGAATCATGCATGACGTATCATAAATTAAACAATGAAAAACCAAACAAAAAATCAAATCAAACTTTAGAATTGAAGATGATTCTGTAGTTTCAAAATATACCAGTTGCAAAATTCAATTCTTCTTTCAGGATCGTTGGCGTTTAGTGCTTGTACCTTTGTCAAGTGATTTCTAGTGGACCAATCATTGATTATGTCTAGGTTTGCCCGCGTCTTAGATCAGATATTCGTTCCTAAGCACGATTTAGCAGACAGTACACCTATACTTGACCATAGGAATTTCATCTATTTTCAACAGTGAGTTTACCAACATACACCTGCTTACCCCCGCTATCCATATTGGCCGCAGTCGTCATCGGCAATTAGTGTGCTATTCCATAGAATTGGTTTTATGCACTAAGCTAGTGATTTAGTGTCAGGCTAGCAGTGAAGATTCTCTTCAGAATTACCAGCAGATAATTTACACTTTTTGTAGCATAACTGGATATATATCATCTGTACCAGGCGACTTGAAACCATCAAAGGAAGCAACAGCATATAGAGTGGCTTTATTCGTCAGCACAACCGATCAGAGATACCAGCTACGGCGTGTTGTACGACAACTAGCTGAATAATCACTTGCAGCTTCGTTTATAGGAGCTGGTTCTGATTATAATACTTGGGACTCAGTATAGGTGCGCTAAGGTTTTCTGAATGGTTTCAGCCTGGTTGATTATTCATTTTGAGAACTTTGCTAGTTTTGTTCACAGTTTCTATCTGTTGGCAAAAGTCTTTATATCTTTATGCACTACCCCTTCGGATTAGGGGTTAGAATATACCCGAGGTAAGGTATGCCTGTCGTAAGAGGCGACTAAAATCCACTGGGCCGGATTAAGGCATTAAGCGACCCATGCCAGAATCGACCAGGTTGGTTGACCAGTATAAAAATAGCTCAATCTGTAAGTTAGCATCCGGATACTTGGCGACCTCCGGATTAGCCAGCTTTATCTGTCTAATGCGGATCTCTGGACAGACGGACTACCCTTTCTCCGCTACTCGTGGGAACTAAAATGAGTTCAAATAATATTCAAAATAATACAAATATAAACCAGGACCCCTTTAAAAAATGCTCAAGGGTCACGAGATCTCCATCACGCGGATCGCTAGAAAAATCATGCGAAAGCAAAGACCAAACACAGTCGGTAGCTCAGGGCAATAGCATTACACAAAATAAGCTACAAAATCTCGAACGCAAAAATTCATATCTCCGCGCCAGACTCTAAAATATGGAATAGCTCTGTGCCGAACTAAAAAAGCAACTAGATGCCATTAAGCCGCAATCTAAATCTGAGTCTGAGTCTGTTTTGATACTTGACCGGCCTGAAAACTCGAGTTTACACACGGACGAAGAAGAGCTAGTCCGCGAAACGGACTGGATACTTAAAAAAAAGGCAGCGCAAAGCTACTTCCCCGCCTGATATTGAACAAACAAAGAAGCAAGCCAGCTTTAACACTGCTGAGGTCGATAAGGCAACAAAGCAACCCAAACAAAGACCGCCGCCGCCAATAAAGGTTTTTGGAATCTCGGACTGAAACAAGTTGCACATAATCCTGAAATCACTGTGCTCAACCGATTATAAAGTAAGATCTCGCAATAATGATACATGGACTATTAATGTCCTTAATCCAGACAACTACCGTTCGCTTTCGCAAAAATTAAATGCCGAGAAGATTCAATGGCATACCTACGAAAATAAAACGGAAAGACCAATGCCATAAAGAAAACATCGTTAATGACCTTAAATATATAGATTTTAAGATAATCGACGCAGTTAATATACTTGCGCAAAAACAGCGCAATGTTGAAATCGAGAGGACGACCCCAAAACGCGTTCTTCCCCTCTTTAGGCTAACCTTAGACAAAACCGAAAGCCTAGAAAGAATTTATGCCATAAATTCATTTTTGGGACTTGTTGTCAAAACTGAACCTCCGCGGAAAAACTCTAGGCTGATTCCCCAATGTACATGTTGCCAGGGATTCAGCCATACTCAGGCCTACTGCCAGAAGGAACCTCGCTGTGAAAAATGCGCTGGCAAACATCTGACTTGAGAGTGCAATGCCGCGAAAGAGTCCCCAGCGATATGTGTTAACTACAAGGGAAAACATCCAGCTGATTAACGAGGCTGCGAAGTCGCGAAGGAGTTGCAAAAGCTACGAGATCAATCAAAAACGAAGCCTTTGAAAAACGCAGGGACAGCTAGAATGAGAAATAACAATAGCGGTCCTACTCCAAAGCCTTTAAAGAAGGTAATGGTGACAAACGCTAAAGTCACCAATAACAACAACGTCAAAAATAACAATGCGCAAGTGGAAAGTGGAAGAACTTACGCGCAAATAGCGGCGCGAGTTAATATGACTAACTGTACATCACCGGATTCTGCCTTAAATGTGTTATCAGTAATTCTCGAGAGACTAGAAGAACAGACTAAAATAAATAAGATAATAGTCGAACGGCTTCTTAAGTTCGAAACCAATTTCTGTAACTAATTATGGCTCAATATACTTGCGTGGAATGCCAACGGGCTACAGAAAAGGCTTGATGAACTAAATATTTTCATGCAGGAAAAAGTAATTGACATATGCTTAATTTCTGAAACTCACCTGGCAACAGAATCGCGCGTGGAACTAAAAGGTTACCGCGCCTACCACGCTCATCATCCATCGGGAAACGCAGGTCATCCCCGAGGCGGGTCATCCCTATTCATAGGGACTGCATTGAACATACTTTGGAAGCAATAATTGAACTTGACAAATTTCAAATGACCGTGGTGCGCGCTAAAAATAAAAATTACTCTTTTAACATATCCTCAATCTATTGCCAATCGCGCTGCAAAATATAAAAACAAGAATTTATTGACATATTGAACTCTCTTGGACCAATCTTCATTATTGGTGGCGACTTTAACGCGAAGCACACATTTTGGGGCTCAAGATGTATCTCTCAAAAAGGCAAAATTCTTTACAGAGCTGGTGGAATGTGGTTGCTATTTTTACTCATCAGGCAAGCCGACGTACTGGCCCTCGGATGTCGCCAAAACACCGGATCTAATAGACTTCTTTATCGGAAAAGGAGTAAAGGCTAGTTACATCAAAGTTGAAGAGGGCTTCGATCTTTCCTCCGATCATTCTCCAGTTATCCTCTCACTGTGCGAATCCTTGGTTAAGAAACAAAGACCACCCAAATTAACTAACAGCAAAACTCACTGGGAAGATTTCCGAATAGACGTTGTAGACAATACTGAGTTGAAAGTAGCACTTAAAACGCCGTATCAACCTGAAAAAGAAGTTGAACCTTTTGTTAAGGTCATACAGCAAGTGGCCTGGAAGAACGCTCCCCGCGAATCGAACAAAGTTCCCAAAGTCGGCATAAGATATCCATCGGAAATCAGAGAAATGATAAGGAAGAAACGAAGAGCGCGGAAAAGTGGCATGAAACCCGGGCACCACAAGATAAAACGTCCTTCAATAGGCTCTGCAACTTGTTGAAAAAATCGATCAAGGACTTCAATAATCAAGGTATTAATAACTACTTTGAAAGACTCACAGCGACAAAGGATACCAACTACTCCATAAGGAGAGCCGTTAAAAGTGTTCGAAAGCCCTTAATACACGTGGCGCCAATAAGAAGAAACCAGGATGACTGGGCGAAAGAAGATAAGGAAAAAGCTAATGTTTTCGCCGACCATCTTGCAGAAACGTTCAAACCATTCAACGGGGAAGTGCTTCCTGAGAATGTCAATACGCTAGACGTGACGACAAACTTTCTAATAGAAAAGGCTACACTTAGGGAACTTAGACAAGTTATAGACACGCTTAAGCCCAATAAAGCCCGGGATATGACTTAATAACGGGAGAGATACTTAAAGCGTTGCCGAAAAAAGGTTTGCTAAAGCTGCTCTATCTTATAAATGCCAGCATTAGATTAGAGCACGTACCGCACCAGTGGAAAGTAGCTGAAGTTATTATGGTTGCGAAACCCGGTAAGCCGCTGACTGAAGTCAAGTCATATAGACCAATATCGCTTCTCCCGATTACAGCGAATCCTTCTTAATCGTCTTAAACCAATTACCGACACAAATTCCCTCTTGCCTGATCATCAATTTGGCTTTAGAAGCCAACACCCTACAGTTGACCAAGTGCATCGAATAAACGATGTAATTGAACGAGCAATCGAGTGTAAGTTAGTCTCTTCATGCGCATTCCTTGACGTTTCGCAAGACTTTGATAAGGTATGGCATGAAGGCCTAAAATATAAACTCCGACAAGCCCTACCCCAGTAATTGTCTTGTATTTTAGGTTCATACCTGGAAGATCGACTCTTCCGTGTGGGACACGGAAACGAATATTCCACTTTTAAGACAATAAAGGCGGGGGTACCGCAAGGAAGTCTACTTGACCCTCTGTTATATTTGCCTTTTACCCGTGATATACCGCAAACGGACGACACTGTCCTAGCCACATTTGCTGATGACACTGCCATTTTGGCAACGACTAAAACAGTCGAAGAAGCAACTGCCAAGTTGCAACGTGCCCTTACACGGATTAACAATTGGACAAAGACTTAGCGAATCGCGCTTAATGAAAACAAGTCTGTCCACGTGAACTTCACTCTCAAGAAAATTGAGAATCCACCGCTGTTTATCAACGCAGTACGAATTCCTTACGCGATAGAGGCCAAATATCTCGGTATGACACTCGACGCTAAACTAAAATGGAGAGCACACGTCAAGAAAATACGTGAAGAGCTTGAAATCAAATATAGAGATATTTACTGGCTTATTGGAAAGTATTCCAAGCTTAGCTTAGAGAACAAACTGCTGTTATACAAGCAAGTGCTAAAACCGACCTGGACGTATGGTGTACAACTTTGGAGTTGTACTAAAAATAGTAACATTAATGTATTACAGACATTCCAAAATAAAGTTCTTCGAGGTATTGTTAATGCGCCGTAGTACATTAGAAACGATGGTATCCACAGAGACTTAGGAGTCGTTCAGAACATAATTAAAATGTTTGCGCGAAAACATAATAATCGATTACAAGGTCATACGAATATTTCTGTTCAACAGATCCTCGACGAGACAAATTTATTGCGCCGTCTGAAAAGGACTAAGCCTCTCGATCTAGCACGGTGATTAGCGGCGCGTAATTTTTCTAAAGTACACAGGAATTTTCAATGGAAAATCTCCTGCAGGATATCTTATAAAAACAAAATAAAATGCGATTGAAGAACTGTTTGTTGAGTGTGAACTCAGTCGTGGTTTGCATAAGGAAGGTGTTTTTTTAGTGAGTAAGAATCTCACACTACTATAGGTTCCGGGGCTATAGTGTCTATGAAGATTTCTCACCTTTCCATGAAAAAAAAAAAAAAAAATGCATTCTTCGGAATCCCGAAAAGCTTGTTATAGTCTTTTTGCTGTAAAAACTCCAGTGTTGTTCCAAACTTTAGTCTCTCTTATCATTTGGAAGACATCTCTCGAATAGCATCAAGTCGATTACTTCCTGTCTTACTTTCGTAGGATTTAACATTTTTGAAAACTAAGTCAGACTTACAGTATCACATCTAGGAGATGACTGCCTCTCACTTTACATTTACCACTATCCCAAAAAGTTTCCCGATCATTTGCAACGCAGCATACAATATCTCCTATTTTCTGGAATCACAGTATTCGACGAGTTCTGCTACTATCTTCGGTGGCAATATCGATGACTGAATCACAAAAAAATTAAACTGACGGAAAGATGAATTTGTGCGATTGTTCGTTTGTTTCATAGCTTATGTCTGCAGCAAAACCGATTGGTTGCGAAATTGCCCAAGTTTAGATAGTGATAGTAATAGACACATAGTGATAGCACAATTCATACAGTGGTGTAGTGTAAAACCATATAAAGTTCCAAAGGCAACAAATAATTCCATACCTATGGTTTCTGTGTGGATATTATGTGAAGTTTCGTTTTCATCTGAGAAAATAAAGTGGGTTAGTACTGTGATGGTCGCTTTTTGTTTAAATTAACCCTTCCAAAATACAGGTAGCTGTGTTAACCATACCTAGATTTAATGCGCTCGACAAAAGCTTTGCCTAAGTTTACACCAAGAGAAGGACCATCCTTGTTTTCCTAATTGTTTCTTCCTTGTGAAAATAAATTATCCACCTTTCTATGTCGAGTTTAGGGTTTTGAGTATGAAGAGTCGTCAGCACATCGACAGTTTCCCTGAGATGCCCCAGAGCCCAGAAGATTACTCGGGTCAGTTTTATTATTTTTATCGCTTAAGAGACCTTGCTTTCTTGGAAGCGTTATGCTATTCAATTTATCTGGAATTTTTGATGAAACTCTTTAGCCAGTGATGGATAATATTTGGTAATATGAATAACTATTGGACATTGGTCATTAAGCATTGTAATCAGAATATTTAACAAAATTCCCTATTCTGATTTCGTAAAACTCTGTAGTCTTAACAGCTTTTATTTTTGAAAGAGGAATTCATTGACATCCAGTAAGAGTAGACTGAACAAGGACAGATATTATCTATTTGGAATTGACTATACAATTCAGGTATTATTGCACCAACTAACTATTAGATGTGCAACTTGACAAAGATATTTCAAGTGGTAGGCAGTAAATCGGTAACGTCGTTTATGGCTTCAGCCAACCAATCTAAATAGACTCTGATTTCCTTTCATTTCACATATAGCTCACAATAAATCGCACCTATTTGTCTGTTTTTTTTTTTTCTCTTCTCCTTCTTTTCATGTTTCTGGAAGATGAGAGCATATTTAGACTCTCAAGGAACTCGTCAGAAATATTTGGACTTAACATTAGGACACGAGTTTGATGTATGTGTCTATTAACCTAACTCCATCGCTGCAAAATACAAATTAAACAAATTTCGCTGAAACTAAGTCCATTGTAAGTCCTTTATAATTTTTTGTGTACTTTGAAAATATTCTTCCACAAAGTTGGAACTGAATAGCAATTTGATATTCTTTCAAAAGCCGAGGGGGATGGACAATAACGCCCCACGTTAAGAATAGAAAAAAAAAAGTCATTATTACATCATCTAACCCCTAAACAATATAAATGTGACAAAATGACTATTGGCAACATTTGCTGATTCAATAGACACAATTTATAGAAAGTCTATGGGAGGATACTTTATTTCATATTTATATGCTAATAACGACTCAAAAGTGTGATTTTTCACCCTCAGGTGCGGACCAAAGTAACACCCATCCGTTATGTCAGAATTTTTGCAAATAGGAATTGTAGAAATTGAAGTTGCTCTTGAATTGGTTGGTTAATCTGAAAACGGAGATTGAATCGCCACAATTACTCTTTCATCACAATTATAGACGGGAAATGTGCCTACGCAGGGTAGTTATCTGACAAAAAAAAAGTAAGAAAAACCTATTCCCATCCTGTACTTAAGACAAGAGACAAAACACAATCAAGGAAGAACAAAAAAGTTAAGAAAGAAAAATCATAAAAAGGAACTTTGCACGACGTTATTACATCATAATGACGTTTCATAATCTGGCAATTAGGCAGCTCCTGCTGTGTGAATTAATTATCCACTTGAAAGGCTGATCCTGATCTCTGACCAAAAGTCATCAAACTAAAGAATCAGCTGCCTGCTAGTTGGGTCTTTCTTCCGAAGGACATTGGATTTCAAATGTGACAAAAACATATATCCACCAAGTATATTAAATCAAAATCAAAATATCATCGTTTCTCTCTTCGAGAAAAAAAAAAAACAAAAATAAATAAATTAGAAAATTTTAGCTTAATTTATAGACATCAAGGAAACAGACGTATTCGCACACGGGCACACTCACACGTGATTGTATGTATATAATCAGGATAATAAGAAGCTAAATGTGTCTCTGTCAAAATCATAGCCCGAGATTAAATCTATTCCTAACAGCGACTCTCATCATGGCATGATGAATCTCAAATTACAGCTTCGCGGCCAGATTGTGCCACCCTAGCTCGTTGTATTGTATGTGTGTTCCAGAATAGGGTAACATCTAACCTCTTTCCTATTCCAGCGTCAAATAAACACTTTCTACGTGTGAGTTGTTCGATGGTTTTTCGTTTCTAAATCCCACCATCGCATATCCTTTCCAAACTTCATACGGATATCGCCGCACCAGCAAACATACGAATACTATCGTAGACTAGAAAATTTTACAAGTGAATCTATTCAGGACTTTATGTATGTGTGTTTGCATTGCCTGCAGCCAACAAGGGTTGTCGCAAATTGAAATGTAATTTGAAATTTGTTTTTATCAAAACACCCCCCACAATGTGAACAACCTACACTACTAGCCGCAGGCTAAATGAAGTGAATATTTGCCAAAAAAAAAAAAACTGCTCTGAAAAAAGGTTTTTTTTTTCCTTTTCGAAGATGGGCTTACAGTGTACGGATACATACGGCGTATGGCATCAAATACCAAAATGGAAATTTCCATTTTTTCTATTTCCACGAATTTTTGTTCTTGTTTGAGGGTTCGACAGCGGTGGGTCGGTTCAAAGGATTTGTATCCAATGGAATAGAGGTGAAAACTATAGAGATCTAAGCCATTAGTTGTTACTTTGCTTTATTTTTCCGCACGTCCTGATCTGAACTTTATTGAAAAATCACTTGATCGAGTTTTTTATATTTTTTTATGAAAAGTTTGAATGGTATGTACTGAAGGCGAATTCAATTGTAGGCATATGAGCATTTTCAACCAAACAGGTTTTTGCGACCCTATAAAAAGAGGAGCGTTTCAGATTTATCGATTAGGATAGGAATGCGAATGTTGAAGTTTTTTGTGTTTCCTTACATGGGCAGAAAATATTGCAGACTCTAATTGCCAGCAGAGAGTTATGATTGGTTTCAATTTTTGCATCTACCTGCATCATAAAATATTTAATGAATTTACATTCGGTCATTTAGTAACCGACCTACTACACCTGCTTTCTCTCCGAATTAGGTGCCAACTTGGAAAGTTTAAGGGTTTCCGTCCTCATTATTATTTTTTTTTTTTTTTTTGATTTTCAGAGTAATCATATATTTTTGACAGCTCATGCGTAATTCGTGACTTGTATCAAAGTCGAACATGCTTAGTTAGCGCTGCCATTTCATCATGTAAGCACTTACATCCGAACAATGGTTGAAAATTGTTGAATTTTATTATCAAAATTCGCGCTCTGTGAAAAATGTTTTTGGCGCACTTCAAAATCATAGTCTACCTACTGAGCAAGCACTTCAAGACAAAGTGAACAAATTTCTCTCGAATTTCATGCTATTGGGTATCAAGCTATCTACCCGCATGTGTAGAGTGAGTACAGACGATTTCAAACTTTTTTTGCCAAAAATGCACGAACTCAACCTGGTCGACATGTTTTTCCAGTAAGACGGCGATACACGCCACACAGCACGTGAGTCGATAGGCCAATTGAAAAATGAGTTCGGTGAGCAATTTATCTTTCGTTTTGGACCGTTGAATTCTGTGGCTAGATCGTGCGATTTGAGGCCTTAAGACTATTTTTTATGGAGATACGTCAACTAACTCGTATATGCCAATAAATCCGCATCCCCCCTAATTTCAATGTTTTACAAAACGACGACCTTACTCGTACAAAAGATGATTCTTCTTACTGATGTTTCCTACTGGCCGTCCACAATGTCCTAAACTTTTCTCCAAACGCTGTTTCTACTTCTTCCAAGCTTGACTACGTTTCAATAAAGATAACACTTCCCTGTAGGTCCCTGTCCGTTATGTGCTTTTACATCCTACTGGCTAATAATTCGCTACCGATGCAATTGTCCAAATAATTAACTTATCTGATCCTCTCGATGATTTCATCGTATTCGGCGATTTCGATCTACCTCATCAAGCAGATGATTAATCTTATTTTATTGCAAACTCTAACTCGAGTAAAGAATGCCTCCTCTTGGATAAGCTTACAGACTCTCCGTTTTACCACTGACCCCCTAAACTTTCTCTTTTCCACCACTCTCCTATTCAGCCCACCCCATCTGTAGCTGCCTCTTCTTACGACTTTCATAAAGCGAATTTCTGTAAAAATTTGTTGATGCTCTATCTTTTTTCTATTCAATTCAACACCTTCCACGAGCCCCTTGCGATATAATCGTAGACGTCAGTCCTTACGTAATAAGAGGAACAAACTATGGACAGTTTTAATTCGATCCAAATATTTTGCTGACTATTCCAACGTTCTCGGGTCAAACCTCCACTTCGCTCAGCTTTATAACGTTCTCTACCAGCGATACCTTGACAGTGCGCAATCTAGGCTTATAAATGATCCTAAGTCTTTCTACCAATTCGTTAACTATAATATAAAAATCTGACGGTTTTCTTTCATCCCCGTTATACGAAAACCGATCCGCATAACAGAGCCAACATTATTGCTACTTTTTTCAAGCAATCCTTTACCGATAATTCCTTCGTACCGGTTTCTTCCTATTTGAAATATCTACTTAACTTCCCCATTAGCCCATCTATTTCTCAAAGTTTTGTTCATGCAGTTATAGAAAATAAGCAACAGTAACTTTATGATGAGTACTTACCCGGCCCAGATGGCCTCAAATCTATATTTCCTAAAAAGTGTTCCTCAACACTTTCCCACCCCCTTTCAAATCTTTTCCGGCTATCGCTCTCTCCAGATGACTCTCCACATACATTTCATTACACCGATACACAAAAAGGGATTAAAGATCGAAGACACTAATTAGCTTCCAGTGCAAATCTCTTATATCCTCTTAACAATATGACATTCTGCAAGGTAGATCAACTATCACTAATCTTGTTGAATTCGTGTAATCTGTTCTTTCAGCCTTAGAAAGTGTTAAAGAAGTTGACATTATAACAACTAATTTCAGTTAGACTTTTGATAAGATATCTCATAAACTAATCCTGTTCAAATTGTCCGTCCTGGGCTTTGAACCCATTTTGCTAAAATAGATATCTTCTTACCCGGATAATCGTTTTATAGTGTTTGTTTTAGGTCTTTCATATCGACGAACACGTCAGGCGTTACTCAAGTCACCACGTCTCTCCATCCTTATAATTAACGATCTTCTTCAACACTCAGCACTTTTTCTTCATGCCGACGATGCCAAATTTTTTAAACCCACACATGACTCCAGCCTACTTCAAATAGATGTAAACAGTTTTTCCACCTGGTGCATCAAGCACTGCTTAGAACTCAATCTCACCAAATGTCAATCGATTATCTTCTCATGTAAGTGCAACAAGTCTTCTCCTCGAATTTGGCTTTTCCACAGCCAACCTATATCCTTATTCAGTCTATCCCCGAGCTTGGCATATTATGAGGTACGGAGCTTAATTTCCGTTCGCATATTGATGAGATAATTACTAAAGCAAACTCATCACTTGACTTCGTTAAAAGCTGATCGAAAGAATTCTGCAACCCGTATGTGACCACGTCACTATATATAAACTTTGTTCGCCCCCTTCTCGTTTATGCTAGCCAAGCGTGGTGTCTCTTTCACAAGTTCATGTATCCCGAATTGAGAGCATCCAGCGTCGTTTTCTTCGATTTGCTCTTCGGGGTCTACCTTAGAATCGAGACCATCTGAAACTCATTAACCTCAATACCCTTGAGGAACGAAGGGACGCGGTAGATATTCCTTTCATTCACCGACTCCTCTCAGGCTAAGTTGATTGTACTTCTCTTCACAACTCCATTTTCTTTTACACTAACCCTCGAAATATACGTTGCCCCCGTCTCTTTTATCTACCAACCCATTGCACTACATATGGCTCTAAAGAATCAATGTCCCCTATGCTGCGTAAATTAAACTCCGTTTTTGATTTTAATCGCAGCACTCTCTCCCTCAAATTCGATCTGCTTCACCATCCCTAGCTTTAAGCCCTAGTGATAGGTCCTAAGTTTGGTTAATTTTAATACTAGTCTTTAAGTTAGTTTAAGATTGAATTAAGCGAAATAAATTGGGGTGTCAGCCCCCACCAAAATCAAAATCAAGTCAATTGCAGCTTCGGAAGACAACATCACACGTGTTCTTAGCTAGATACCAATCAATATTCTCAAAAGAAAGATTCAATGGCAGTAATGGCGCATTGATTAATCAACTCAAATAAAGATTGTATACACTTTTGTAATATTCCTGTTTTATATACGAGGGCTGTCTGACGAGTACCCGGATTGAAAGATAGGTGGCGCTATTGATGTAGTATAGCATCATTTAGAATAACCTCTTTTAGCCCGCCTGTCAAAATTTAGTGATAATCCGTGGCTTAGTTTTGTTTTGATACCCATTTCAACATCGTGTTTGTGTTTTTTGCGACCATGGAAAAGGAGCAGTATCGCTCCGTGCTCCGATTTTTGTTTTTGAATAGCAAAACCTGCGAGAACATCAAGCCCATTTTCAGAGTTGGCTGAGATAGCAGACATCTCAACTGAACACCGTAGCCATATCCTGCACGAGTTTTTGGGGCATGACAAAGCTGTCCGCGCAAAGGGTGCCGCGTTTCCTCACACCGGAGAACAAGCGCAATTTTGAGACCAGTTAACCAGAGACCAGTTTACCAGAGACCAATTTTACCCTGTTTAATCGAAATCTGGAGGAGTTTCTGCGTCGTTTCGAGACCGTCGATTAGACATGGATTCTTTAGTATACACCAGAGAGTAAAGAACAACTGAAACAATGGGTCCTACCCGGTGACCGTGTCTTCCAGCGACGCGAGAGATGTGATCCACGTTGATTATTTAGAGAAGGGAAAAACAATTACAGGTGCATTCTACGTCGATTTATTGGGCCGATTTAAGTCTGATTTGAAGAAAAACGACCACGCTCACACGTCCGCAGTCGCCACAGCCAAATTACGCTGTATACAGCCTCTGTATTCTCCGGATTTGGCTCCCTGCGACTTCTTTTTATTCCAAAACCTTAAAAGATCCCTCGCCGGAAAGAAGTACGAGTCGAACGATTAAATCATTGCCGCCGCGTAGGAGTATCTTGCAAGCCAACGAAAGTCGTACTATACAGAGGGGTTAAAACAGTTGTAGCACCCCTTTAAAAATTGTATCAAGTTGAAAGAAGGTTTAATTGAAAAATAAACTGTCAAAACCTAAACAAGTTGCATTGTTAGTTCTAATCCGGGTATTCATCAAACAGCCCTCGTAAACCCAAATTGTTCTGTTGGACGTACAAGTTTCATTATCGCAGGTATGTAAATTTTGAAGTTTTTTTCTTTTAATAGCTACCTTCCCATAAATTTCACTAACACTGCTTAGTAGTCTTATGGGACTTTTATCACAAGGATTTTCAGTGGCCTTACCAGCTTTAATAATTGGTATTACTTTTGCGAGTTTGCAGGCATCAAAAAAATATTGCAAGTGTATCTATAAATATTATAAGACCATTCCAATTTTAGTCAAGTATTTTAGGTTTGTATTCTAGACACGATCTAGACAACCTGATTTTCTTGTTTTCGAGTTTTTAAAAACAAGTTCTATGTTTTCTGTAGTTATAAAATCGCAAGAAGAGATCTTAAATATATAGATATTATAGATATATAGATATTAAATCCAAATATTTGTGTTTATGTCACCTAGATGACACGAAACGCTATGATTTTTTGAAAAATTTAGCGCTAGTGTGTTTGCGTTTTTTGCTTTGATCAGAAATTTGTTATGAAATCATTTTATTCAAAAGTGAAACTTGTGGGCGATATCTCTGCCAATCTCTTCGGTGTATGTTTCTAAGTTTAATGAATTCCAAAATATGGGAAGGCATTTAAAAAAAAGACAACAAAAAATGGTTTTTGGGACTTTGAGAACGAATTTTTGAACGACATTCAGGGTATGTGCTGAAGAAAGGTCAATACTCGTATTTGCGTCGCTTTACTGAAAACATTATCAACATGGATTGAAATATTTCTCAAACTTGATCAAATTTCTGATCGGGAGTGATTCCATTTTTCAATCATGAACATATCTTTTTGTCCCAGACCGAAGAAGTTCGTTCAAGGAACATTAGTAAAAAACAAATTAAGAACAGAAGGAGCGCCACTAGAATAATCTGGAATGTTATATAGGCTAGGGGAGTAAATGAAAGAAAATGGTATTGCAACAGTAAGATTAGAAATAACGTTTCGCCATGAATTTGTCCTTCGACAAATACAATCTTTATGTTGGCAATTAAGATCTCCACCAATTACAAAGGAACTACTTAAAGTCAGCAACCTCCTTAAATCTTTTTTGAGGGAAATATGCACAGACAATTTTGAAAACTTTATGATTTGTTAAAATAATTTCTTTATTTACATCTTCTATAATTTTTTTTCTTACCATAGACAGAGGTTAATGTTAAATTGGTCTCTTGTTCAAAAAAGTAATCGATTTTTGACAATTCTAGCTACGTATAACCCCTTAAATTATTCTCAATCACAGTTTCGGTGACCAAAGCAACATGAATGTTGCTGTCGTTAAGAAGATTAAAAAATTGTTCTGTTTTGTAGCAAGTACCTCTCGATTGACAAATACTAATATTTATCTGTTTGTCATCACTCCAAGACAAAATTAAATTGAATATTTATATGAGAATCACTAATCGTTGACACCTTGGAAGAAGGCTATAGACTAGCGCTAGTCGCTGGCTGCTAAACTCATCAGCCGGAATTTTAAAAATCTTTCGGCACTTTAGAAAAAGCACGGAGCTAAATAGGTTGAAGAGTAAACCGCTTACCCTGCCAAAAAAAAAAGGTCGATCGTGTTACCTGTAATTGTCCAGATTACAAAGTTCCTGACTACTTAGTAGGAACGGAAATGGACACATGAGACAAAATTGAAGCAAAAATTTCGACTGTGTTGATGAACTATTCACTGACAAACTGTGTGCTTTCAATTTCTTGCATAGAGTTTTTTTAAGATACCATGTAACAGCGCTCCACCTGAGATGGGTCTTACCTCATTGCGTTTTCGCTCGGTGAATTACTCGAAGACTTTCCGAGCTATGCGGGCGCTTGTATCTGGGCCGATAAATTTTAGGCTAAGTGCATTTCGCTGGAAATTCCCTCCATTCTTTGTGAAATACCCTATTCCACTCTCCATGTATGAAGACGAAACGACGGCTCATCCCTTTTTTCATAAAGTCCATGCCTCTGCATCAAAAAGGAGAAGTGGGACGATTGATGTTTTATTTTACGGCATTTTCGTTATCTGAGTGAGGGTTCAGCAATCCAAAAGCCAACAGATTTAATTATCAAGTAATTCGTAAGGTGGTGTCGTCATTTATATTAATATTGGGTCAATGACAAATTCGCACGCTTTTCAAGACACTGACGCTGCAATTTAATTGCACAGCAATGTATGTTCACCGAGGTATACATAGAAATAAATTTCTACTTTAGAATGAGTTAGTTGTAAATTGGTATTCTAATCATAAAGTGGTTTTTCGACATGGACTCTTCGCGCTGGCGATCAACATTTTTGTCTGTGCATCACTGCTTATATATACGAGAAGTAGTGCACAATGCCTTTTAATTATGTAGATTTCTTTCACCACACAACAAAATGACTTTTTTTTAAAACTGCAGTGCCAAAGCAGTCCATTTCTAATTTTGCTAATTGTCCTTGCGACACACCTCTGCTTCAACGAGTTTTCTAAGAATGACATTGATTTCGGAAAACAATTGAAATTGATTGCAAGTAAATTTTTAAGAAGTTTAAACACAGCAGCGCTCGTTTTGGAAAATTGGATATAATAATGGCAAATATATGTATATAAACGGGCTTAACTGTTAATTCTGCTGGTAACTTGAAATCCTTTCCTGGATAATGAAGAATTACACGGCTCGGGAAATCGTGAATGGGTTTGACACAACTGTTAATTCTGCTGGTAACTTGAAATCCTTTCCTGGATAATGAAGAATTACACGGCTCGGGAAATCGTGAATGGGTTTGACACAACTGTTAATTCTGCTCGTAACTTGAAATCCTTTCCTTTTCCAATCCACGAAGCACCTCTCATAAGCACTTTTTGATATAGCCTTGAGTATGGAGCTAAATCCGGTGAATATGGTGACTGAGGCATGATTGTCTTGTTTTTGTTGTTGGCCAAAAAATCTCTCTCAAGTAACAAGTATTGTGATGTAAAAGCCATTACCAGTTCTTCTGATCAAAATTAAGAAGTTTCGGAATAAACTTCGTTGACACACGTCTCATGCCCAAAACATCCGAGAAAAATTCCATGACATGAGCCGAACGATATGCCAACATCCTTAGCAACTTCTGTTATGGTAATTCGACGATTTTCCATTTTCTTCACAGCTTCGACGTAATCATCTTTTGTTGACGTGATGAGGCGTCCACAGCGAGGCTCGTCATTGGCATTTTGGAGGAGCTTGTTAAAATAGTTTTAGAGCACTTTATTTAATTTTGTGCATAAAATTTTATGCGCATTCTTTGCTCAATTTTTTATAACAATTGAAAATCGCTGAGCACACCAAAACACGTGTAAGCTTTCTATCTGTCAAAAACAAACTATGCATGCTCTATATTTGTAACTGTGAATATACGTTCAAAATATGTGCACCAAAAAATGGATAATCGAATGTACTTTGTCCACAGAATTTCAGAAGTCAACTTACTTTTTGAACACGCCTCGTATGCTGATTTCTTTCACAGTGCGATTAATAATTGTTCTTATTATTTTTGTTTTTTCTTATTGATTTTAACTACTTTTATGTGTTTTCTGCTGAACAATCTGTCAGCCTTGAATTCCGTTCAATAATCCTTTGCCTGTGGAAAAATCTTGGTTATCGGTGTTTTGAAGATTTCGAATTGGCTTTTAATTATCCCAACTCAAACTTCTCTAATACACGAACTACACTTCCGGTCATAAAAACCGCACCATATCAAAATGATTGAAAAATATTTTATATTGAAATGAAATTTTTGTTGAGTACTCCACAGTAGTTTATAAGTATTTCTATCTAATTTCCATCTGTTTATTGAATGTTTGAAAAAAGATATTAACAAAAAAAGATAAAACCAGTTAATTTTCTTATTTTTTTAAAATATTTTAATACAGTCATTGGTTAACAAAATCAAACGATACATTTTTTATGTACAATATATGTATATAAAATGTTAAGATATGCCACTTTTACCAAAAAATTATCAATACCGAGTTGGCGGTTATAACCGCTTTTATTCTAGAAGACATCGAGTTTACTAAAATTTCAGTAACATCCCTTGAAATTTCAGTATTCCATACATGTTCCAGAACTTAATTTAGCTTTTTTTTACTCTCTGGTTTATGTTCAGCCACCTTACATTTCATTACATGCCACAAGTGTTATTGGGTTTAAATCGGGCGAATTAGCTGGCCAATCTAGTCTGGTAATTGAGCTGAAAATTATTGAAAGACTCCAGTTACTTGTCTGTTTATTATTTATAAAGTAGACATCTAGAAGTTGATGCAAAATCATCTTGAAAAATGCACTTGTCAGTATACGAATGATGCTGTTCAATTGCTGGTACCACAAACTCCCTAACTACTTCTCCATACTTTTGAGCGTTCATAGTTCCATTAACAAAGTGCAAAGGGCCCAAAACGTAAAAAGAAAAACATCCCCAAACCATCTGGCTTTGATGAAACTTCACTGTTTTGACTATGCACTCGTCGTTGAACCTTTCACCTGCTGAACGTCGTACGTATGGCAAACATCGGATCATATCACACATCGCCAATCTTCGTACTTTTTTGCCCACGTCAAGTGATCTTTTTTCATTTTTGTGGTTAGGAGAGGTTTTTCCGCTGGTCGTCTTCCATATAAACCTATCTTCCGTAGCCGTCGGCGTATGGTTTCGGCTTTTAGATTAACTTGATGAAATTCACTCAGCTCTGTTCTTATACGGACAGAACTTTTAAAGCGATCTTTCATGCTAATTCGTTGTAATACATTGTCCGTCTTCTGGGTTGTTTTACGTTTTCGTCCCGAGCCTTTTTTCCTTTCCAGTGGATGCAAATTTTCTTTTTTCTTCATCAGTCGTACGATAGTTGAATGACAGCATCCTATTTTAACCGCAATCTGACGATAGCCAAGCCCTTCTTCGACTAAAGTCAATATTTGAACTTTTTCGTCCCCAGTTTGTTGATGTTGATATTTACCAGACATTTCACTTTTTTTAACTTGTCACCGTCACAACTCAATTCAAACTAATTTTTTTTGCACTGAATACGAACTTCGCTATTGGGAATACCCTTCATTAGTATGGGAAAAACCCTTACGATCTGATGTAATTTGGCATTTTTTGAGAACTCATTAGGTGGGGCGGTTTTTATAACCGCAAGTGTAGCTTCCAACAGGTAGGAGGTAAATTTTCATCACGCAGAAGGACGACATCGTCTATGCTAAGAGTACATTTTTGAAAAAAAAAAAATTTCTTTATTCAAAATCAATTTCAATCAAGTACATATTCGCCATTATTATCTATGACCTTTTGCCATTTTCAGGGTAGCTTCATAATTCCATCGGTGTCGAACTTCTGTGGTTTAACAGCGAAAAACTTGACCAAGTGATTTTCAGCGGCTCTTCGGTCGGCTAATTTTTTACCATCAAGAGAATTTTGCAAAGACTAGAACAAATGATAATCAAAGTGTGCAAAGTCCGGGCTATACTGTGGATGCATCAAAAATTCCCAACCAAGCTCCGTCAATTTGTATGGCCTAGCATTGTCATGATGGAAGACAACTCCCTTTATATTGGTCAATTCTGGTCGCTCTTTCTTGAAAGCTTCAATCAAACGGTCGGGCTATGCACAGTAGAGAATCGAATTGACCGTTTCCCCACGTTCTAGCATACACAATTCCTTTCCAATCCCACCAAACACTCAACATAACCTTGTTTGCCGTCAATCCAAGCTTTGAAGTCGTTTGTGGTCGGTCACCCGCCTTTGACCATGATCGCTTGCGTTGGATATTCTCGTATTTAATCCGTTTTTCGTCGTCCGTAATGAATCGCTTCAAAAATGGTTCCATTTCGTTACGTTTCAGAAGTGTTTCACTGATGGTAATTCGGTCAATTAAATTTCTTTGCGTTAATTCATGTGGTGCCCAAACATCGAACTACTTTGAGTATCTTGCTCATATTACATGATTTCAAATTGTCATGCGGTTGATATTTATTGCCTCCGCTATCTCTAGACAGCTTCCATGCCGGTCTTGCTCCATCAGTTGCAAAACTTCATCGACTTTTTTAGTGACAGGCCGACCAGTGCGAGGTGCATTTTTACATCAAAATTTCCGGAACGGAATCCAATAAACTATTCCTGGGTCCAGTGTTCACTCACAGCATTCTCACCGTAAACTGTACAAATTTTTCGGCATGTTTTTGCAGCAATTTTCCTTTTTTTATAGTCAAAAGCTAACATATTTCTTCAGATTTTTCACTCATATTCAAATCAGTATTACTTTTAAAATGTAGCCTGACATGTTACCTTTCAAACACGTGTTCGTTTGACACAATTAGATTAATGTTTCCAGATAAATAGACACCAACACCATCTAGTGACAAAAAACCGCGGAGACTTTTAAAAATTACATACTAAAATTTCAAATAATTGTTGCCGATCAGTGATTTTATCTTTTGCTTATTTGGTATAAGTTTTTGTATGCAATTACACTCCAGTTTTTCGATTGTATAAAAAATGTACTTTTCGGACAAAATTCTACATTTTTTTCAAAACTCAGCTATTTCGTAAGATTCACAATCATGAGTCATTATAAAGGCAACACCTTCTAGTTTAATAGTCTTTTTTTGTTTTTTTGGATTTCAGCCACGGTAAAGGCGGCAATCACTGCAGCAGTCGGGGACCTTTTTTTGTGACTTGGAAGATAGCGAATAAATCGATGAAAAATTAAATTTTTCTTTTTAAAATTTCAGTATATACTAGGTGTACCGGTATGAAGTGAGCGTCAAGATACAAATGTCTCGATAGGAAACATTTATTGTGAACGGACCTTAATTTTTTCTTTTTTTTCTTGGTTGCTATGACACCTGCCAAACATATTTAGTATACATCAAGTCTTTGAGCAAGCAACATCATATTTTTTCATTGTGTTAAAAATGTCGAATTTTTTACCAGAAAATGATGACTTGCGGAAAGCATTAATTTTTTGTTTTCATTTGAAGAAAAGTGCTGCAGAGTCGCATCAAATGCTTGTCGGGGCTTCTGGTAATCATGCTCTATCAGAAGCAACATGCAAAAAATGGTTTCACTGGGGAGACCACCTAAAAGTTTGAAGACGCTGAATTGCAAGCAATATTGGATGAAGATGACACTTTGAATCAGAAAAAAATGGCAAAAATGTTAAATGTTGCACAACAAACAATTTTTGACTGTTTAAAAGCTATGGGGAAGATCCAAAAGTTTGGAAAATGGGTGCCACATAAATTAAATGAAAGACAGATGGAAAACCGAAAAACTTGTAAAATTTTGCTTCAAAGACCCTATAAAAAATCAGTTTTGTATCGAATTGTTACTGACGGTGAAAATGGATTTATTTTCAGAATCCTAAATGGAAAAAATCATGGGTTAATCCGGGACAACCATCAACTTCGACTGCAAAACCAGATCGATTCGGCAAGAAGACAATGCTGTGTGTCTGGTGGGACTAGAAAGGTGTGGTGTACCACGAGCTCCTAAAACCTGGTGAAACCATAACACAGATCACTGCCGACAACGAATGATCAATTTGAACCATACCTTGTTCGAAAAATGACCAAAATAGGCCAGAAGATACGGAAATGTAATTTTACTGCATGACAATGAACCTGCACACAAAGCAAAACTGGTTCAGGATACAACCAAAGCACTTGGCTGGAAGCTGCTACTCCACCCGCCCTATTCACCAGACTTGGCTCCTTCCGACTGCCATTTTTTTTTCCATCGATGGGAAACGCATTAGTTGAGCAGCACATCGAATCCTACGAGGAAGTCGAAAATTGAGTGACTTTTTGGTTTACTTCAAAAGACGAACAGTTTTATTGGCATGGAATCCATAAATTGCCTGAAATATGAGAAAAATATGTAGCTAGCAATATCCAATACTTTGAATAAAATGTTTTTTACTTTCCCTTTAAAAATTAGTGTTTTATTTTTATAAAAAAACCGGTACACCTGGTATTTACTTTTTTTTATAAATGCATTTATTAAATTTTAAAATATTTTATGCGGTAGTTTTCTTAAAAAAAAAAAAAAATCCAAAAATCAGATTGTTCAAGCGGCTTTTCAAAACAGATTTAAGGCATTTGATACGCAGCATATGCTTGAGTTAAATTTTGTTTTAGTTTAAGTTTAGTTTAAGTTTAAATTTAACTTTCACTCTACAGAAAAACTAGATTTTTGAACGTAATATTTAAGAAATTTTAGGAATATTTCAAACGACTCTGAGGTTCTTAGGGTGTTAATTTCTTCCTAGCTTTTGCACAGCAATTTATCATTCGGTAAACTAAGGTTAATTTTAATTACTTTAGGAGAAACGACGAATCCATTCTTTTTTTCTTTTTTTTGGTTAAGGTTCTAAGGAGTTATCCAGTCAATAATTGATCAGATATTTATAGATCAAAGTTAACACCAGAACACAAATTAGTTTTGAAGGGACCAAATTCTTGGTCGAGGTAGTTGTTAACACATGCTCAGCCATTATCGATAAGTACCTATCTACTCCAGGGTTGTGTATCTTAGGATATCCATGTTATAATCACCAAGAACAATCTAATTTTTTTTTTAGAAAAGTTGAGAACTCAACCAGAAACTAGTGAAGGGTCATATACTGAACAAACAATATCAAAAATATCTTTACAAATATTGCAGACGATTTTTATAACATCCCCACTGTTCAAACTATGGTAAATACATATAAAAAAAACAATTTACACTTATATGAATCTCCCAAAAGTACTACTACATCTCCTACGGATTAGGAAACATTAGCGTAATTATATTGTTGTTTGGAATTTTGAAGTTTTAACAATATCTTCGACAGCAATATAAAAACAGAACAATTTATAAAAACTTCTAAGTTACATAGTAACACGTAAAGATTTTTGCACAGGCTTCTAATATTTTGATGAACAATGAACTGTAAGAAAACAATGGCAACATTTACCAAACCATAACTAAGCAATGCATATAAGTAAACAAACACTTTATCCTGTACATACGTACAGTTTGATTTATAAAGTAAAATAAAATACATAAATTTGAAATCAAACTTAAAATTTTTATCATTGACTAAAAGAAGAATTCATGGCATTTATTTTGATATTATGTAATTGTTGGCCATGACTACGTCTGAGGTGGTCCATTCGGCAGATCCAATTTTGGGCGACTCGTTCGAGCATAGCGACTGGTATCTCTCGGATAACGGAGTAATGTTGGCTTCCAAAGCGTCAATCGTAGCTGGCTTATTCCTGAAGATCTGAGACTTTACATATCTCTGGAGAAAATAGTACAAAGGCGTGATATCACACGATCTAGGCGGGCAATTTACCGTAGCAAAACGTGAAATTAAGTTCTCACCAAAATGATTTCTCATTGTTCTCCATTCTTTCTTTCCTTCTCCATTGTTTCACGCGCTGTATGGCTCGTAGTGCCGTCTTGTTGAAACTTGAGCTCACCGAGACCATGTGCTTGCATTTTAGGAAGCAGATAGTCCGTTAACAAGGTACAATAGCGATTACCATTGACGGTAACATTTTGATTTGCCTCATTTCCACCAGCCCGTAAACCACACAACACCGTTGTTTTTAATGGATGTAATGATAGCTTTTGGTACTCTTCGGGTTACTTAGCCCAAATACGGAAATTTTGTTCATTAACGTATCCATTGAGCCAGAAATGGGCTTCATCACTGAACAAAATTTCACGATAAAACACCGGATTTTCATTGAGTTTTTCCAGAGCCCATTCACTGAAAATATGACGCAAATTCAAGTCGTGCACAAGTTGAATTTTGTACGCTTATAGGCCGAGATCCTCACCTAAAATACGCCAAGTTGTCGAATACGCCAAGCCAAGCTGCTGAGTACGACGGCGAGTCGTTTCGTCACGGTCTTGGCGTACACTCTCAGCTACAGCTGATATAGTCTCTTCACTACGTGCTGGATGTGATCTAACCGGTCGAGTATCATCCACTAATGTAAACTGGGACTCAAATTTGCGAATGGTATTGGCAATAGTAATTTCAGTAGGTTGATTATGCGCACCGTAAGTTGCTCGAATCGCACAAAAAACATGTCTCACAGAATGCTGATTTTCGTAACACAACTGAATAATTTGAAGAGGCTGTTGTGTTCCCTAATGACTTGCCAAACGATACTAAACAAAAATGACTAAGCATTTGATAGAAGTCATGCGTGATCTGTCAAAAAAAGTCTATTGAAAATCAAACCTCATGATGATTCGCCCTATATATCTAAATATATATAATATAAGTTAACATAATACTTTAGGCCACAATTTTTGTTTCATATTATCATCACTACATGATTTGGCACAAGCACGTGAGATGATCACATTCCGTCACGTACATTGATGATGTAGACATGTACATCAAGCAGCCGCATGCAGCAACCTGAGATACCTGTGGAAGCACGGAGCAGTCGAAGACAGCCGTGAGAACGTCTGGGAAGAAGAAGCTCTGTATCAGCAGATTAATACATACATACTATTTAAGGTGTAGTTTTTAAGCAAATGTGTGTTAAAAGCTTAATTTTTTTAATTTATATACCCCGTCAAGCCAGCAGAGCAATTTCCTTTTGGAAGCGGTACGTAAGGGCCGTAAAAAATAAAAAAATTCGTTAGCATGGCGTTTTGTTCTTCCTTTTTATTTGTTTGCTGTCCTTACCGAACATAGATTTTTTGTCATTAAAAGTACTTAGAATAGAAAATACTACCGTAGATACTTTTAATGGTAATGTCATCGCTATGAGATCAATTTTTAACCTTTCAAAATTTTAGTGTTACTAAACAATAAGTTTTTATAATAATTAATTCGTGGAGTAGTCAGTAAAAAATATTCTTTTCCCGCTTCCATCTCCAAATAAAACTCGCTTGAAGATAGATGAACGGAAACAATATAAGATACACCCTGACTGACTCAAACTTCAACCAACTTCAGGCTGCTATTATTTCCAAACCGTTCATTGCAGTGAGCTCAAATTTTGACACATGACAGATAATTTTATTATTTACAAGCCTTTTAAACGATTTGAGTCTCAGTTGTGTTGAAAAAATTTTATCCGCGATGGAATTCAAACATGATAGTGTGGTTGCTCTATCACAAGTAGCTGTTGTTAGAGCACCTCAACGTGAATAAATCAATTGTGTCTCGAACCATAGCTCGTTACCGTGATACTGGCAACGTTGCAAAACGTCATGGAGTTGGTCATAAAAAACAGCAGCATCGGCAGAAACGGTTCGGAAAGTGAAGGCTCGAATTGAGCGAAATCCGCGTCGAAGTGGAAGAAAAATGGCTCGTGAGCTCAACATATAGTTGAAACGGATACAACACATACTGAAAAATGAGCTTGAGCTTAAGCCATTGTATTAGTTATATAACTTAATTCGTGCGGTTGTTATTGTTTCATTGGAACATGCGTTGGAAAGCTACTGTCATTGTACGTCATTTCATTATATGTCAATCATTTAAAGCGTAAACAACAATTTTTTTCACTGAAATATATCGAACTTTGTACCTGAAAAAGTGTTTTTGCGGGGAGTTCTTCTTCATTACTTTAATATGAACGTACCAAAAGTGGTTTGCACGATTTAAAAGTGGTGATTTTGGCTTGGAAGACGATGAACGTCCTGGGCAGCCAAAGAAGTTTGAAGATGAAGAACTGGAAGCATTACTCTATAAAGATTGTTGCCAAACACAAGAAAAGCTAGCACAAACTTTTGGTGTCACTCAAGCAGCCATTTCAAAACGTTTAAAAGCAGCTGGATATATTCAAAAGCAAGGAAATTGGGTTCCACATGAACTCAAGCCGAGAGACGTCGAAAGGCGGTTTTGCTTGTCCGAAATGCTGTTGGAGCGCTACAAAAGAAAATCATTTTTGCATCGGATTGTTACTGGTGGTGAAAAATGGATCCATTACGACAACCCCAAGCGCAAAAGATTATATGTGAAACCCCGCCAACCAACCAAATCAACGGCAAAGCCGAATATCCATGGCGCGAAGGTAATGCTCTGTATTTTTTAAGATCAGATGGGTGTGCTGTATTATGAGCTGCTAAAACTGGGTGAAACCATCAATGGACAACACTACCGAACACAATTAATCCATTTGAAGAGAGCAGTAGCCGAAAAACGCCCGGAATATGCGACCAGACACGAAGCAATAATTTTCCATTATGACAACGCTCGACCCCACGTTGGTATTCCAGTTAGGAACTATTTGGAAAACAGTGGATGGGAAGTCTTACCCCACCCGCTTTATAGCCCAGACCTTGCCCCTTCTGACTACCATTTGTTTCTGTCGATACAGAACGCCCTCACTGAAACACGGTTCACATCAGAGCAGAATATAAAAAATTGGATTGATTTATTCTTGGCTGCCAAGCCGGCGCAGTTCTTTTGGGATGGGATCCACAAATTGCCAGAAAGATGGGAAAAAGTCATAGCTTCAGATGGGCAATACTTTGAATAATACTATTGTACATGTTTTTCTTAAATAAACTTTCAAATTTTGAAAAAAAAAAAACCACAAGAATTAAAATCTATACCCAATATATTAGTTCCGAAAAGCACAAGACTTTACACCGCAACAGAAAAAAGTTAGAGTCGCTTGGACAAAGGTAGTGAGTTGCCGAATTTGGTTTTTTCCAATGAGTCGCCATTTGTTATCGAGCAATATGTCAACAAACAAAATGATCGAGTTTACTTGCCAGAGAGGTCCTTCGAAAATTTATACCTTCGGATGGCCGCCAGAAAGCAGGCCGATGGTCGCACTAAGCTCGTATTTTTGGACCATGGCGTCAAAATTATTGCAATCGTATACCGTGAAACTGTCTTAGAGGCAGTGTTGAAGCCTTGGGTAAACAATCATTTCAGTCGGAGACCGTGGACATTTCAACAAGACTCGGCACCGTCTCACAAAACGCGTGTCAACCAACATTGGTTTAAAAACAATGTTCCACACTTCATTTCTTCGACTCAATGGATTGAAAATTTTCCGGATGCAAATCCGTTGGATTTCTCTATCTGGGGTATTTTGAAGGCGAAGGTTATCACTAAAAAATACCAAAGTTTGGACCACCTCAAACAATCGAATCGCCGGGAATGGGCCAAAATACCGCAGGGTGTACATAGTTATGTATATGAATGAGTTGTGACTGTAACATATGGTGATCGTCACCACTGGGCTGTCGCGTCACTTCTTTTTTTTTTTTTTTTAATTCATATCACTTTGAATTCTATATTATTATTTTTACTTTTTCTTTTTTCTTTTATCACCTTTTTTTACTAATTCTCATATTTACATTTTTGCTTTTTCATTTTGATATTGTGAACTATCTATGTAATTGTAAATCTTCCACAACTTTATAAGATCTTAGCTAACTGTGTAAGAGGTTTATTAAAATAATAAAATAAAAATAAATAAATAAAATGATTACAGTGTTACCAATTCCAAATATCGTAGAGTTTACATTTTTGAATATTTTATTTTATTTTTCAATTTAATGACCACATTCCATGAATGGTCCACATTCGTGTTTCGATATGACTACCGATTGTCTTGACAATCTACATATTAATATAGTCTATAAAAGACTTGCACACTGTGTGCAGGTTGGCTTTTGGTATATCTAGTCATCTTCGGCGAAGAGCTGCAGCAACTTTTAGATTGTCAACACTTTTCTATTTTTAGTACAGAACCTAGTTACCAACAACTCCAAAAACAAAGTCCGTTTTTATTTGCATCTGGTGAATTCGCGAGCCATTGTTTGGCAATAACGAAATGCAGAACGTTGTTTCTAAGTGATTGTTAGTCCATCTTGGCTTTGGTGATACGTTGCAGAGTCTTACATAAACTTGAATGGTGTTAACCCGAATTGTTAATGTGCTCAGGGTTTCAACACTCTTTCACGATATTCAATCTTCATTACAGTGTTGCACACGCAACACGATCGTTTTGATTGTTAACGAGTTTTTGAATTACCAGCAATTTCTCATCAGAGAAGACAGCAAAGGTACTTTTGCGGGTCCAATGTATCTTTGAAACGTGTTATGGTGCGAAACACAAACAAAATCATTATCACATATTTCAGCTCACGAACGATATCTAGTTGTGATTTTCCGGCGCTATCACTCTCTTACGTTTGAAATCCATTGTCGATCAAAGAAAAAATTTTCGTTTGTAAATATTTCGCCAGAAACAGCAATTAGAAGTTGGTGGCAACTCAATCTCCGCAGGGTGAATTAATAAATTTCACGTACCTACAAAATTAATAGAATAAGCGGATGTATCGATATTTCATTGGAAAGTGCGTGGCAGGTAGTCTAGAAGCAAAAATAATCCTCAAACGAAGAAGATAATTAAATCATCCACCTTCTATGCATTTCTTCCGAAAAAGAATGCTCCATTTAGAACTACATTAGTTTCTAGGATTCCCGTAGACGTTTCGCACATCTTTGACTTAACAGAATATCTGGCTGGGTTAAATTGATTTTTCTAAGCAGATCGATGGCATTACATAAAACGTATTTAAGTCTGAATCGATATATGTACATATATACTTAGAAAGACAGCAACCCTTAACTAATTTATTCCAAACACGTTATACAATAAATCGAATTATATTTTTCCAAACAAAACTAACAATATGTCGAAAATTTTCGAAAATGTTCATTCAAAATCCTTTAGGATGGCACTGTTGGCGAAAGTTACACATGTTACAAACGGCAATACATCTGGTGCAATCTTTGCATGTCAATTACGGCCGAGAACCTCTCAGACCATGCATAACTGAAATCACCCATTCCGTAAAGTTAAACCATCCCAATATTATTACACACCTGTTTCGAAGCTACGAAGAGTCTCGGACAAATTTCACAATTCAAAAACTTTCAACGTCATGCTGATTTTATAACAAGGCAATCTTATCATCGACCTTACACTTCAATTATCTAAACTCAATTCCACCCAATTAGATGACAGTGCGTGCTTAAGCAAATTTTCCAATCAAAAACGGATCTAGAGATTTCAAATTATGAAAACTTATCAGAACTGCTCTTGACTGTTGCAGCCGTTGACCCGCGGCTTCAAAAATAGAGATCAAGGCTTCATCTGTATCAACTTGACGAATCATACCGCACAAGACCTATAATTACTTCCAAAAAATTAGACAGATGTTGGGCGGTACAATAATGCTGCATGCTGACATCAGCATGTATTCTACTCAAAATCAATCCTGTGTTTCTGGCAACAAGGATTCGTTTTTATTTTTATTTTTTTGTTTCGTTTCCAGATATCCTTTGTTGGTCGATTATACGATAACACGATATCCTGTGGTGATTAAAATAAAAAAATAAAATGAAAGCCCTCCCTGTGCCTGTGTATGCATAGGCGAATTAGTTTATAAGATTACTTCAAATACGAGATCTAATCGTGCGTGTAAGTGTTCGAGTATCTTTGATGAGGGATAACAGTTGTGACAGTGTTGCTGCTTAGAGTATCAGGACAAGGATATAATGAAGCTTATGCATGTGTGTATGTAGCCTTTGGGTATTTGGCAACATTATGTCAGTTATGACGTTGTAATTATTTTAAGTCAAAATCAATTTTTTTTTCTTTTTTTTTTTTAGAGTAGCTCTTGTATTGAATTTTTTTTTTCATTCTCTCTCATCTCCCTATCGAATTGTCTTTTGGACAAACAAGATTCTAGCCCATCCTCCCGTGAACAGAGTGCAGATTTTTTAATGGAGAAATAAACTGATAAACAATGCAGGATAATACCTTTAAAGCTTTCGCTCCGTTAAATGACTTTTAAATTGAATTTTGTAGCGCGCTCGCAACGTTGTAGATATGAGAAAATTGCTGGCCTGGCGAAGGATTGGAAGGTTGCAAGGATGAAGTTATGATTTATTTATAAAAGTAGAAGCACGTCCTTCGGAGACCCTTTTTGGGTAAAGGAGTTTGAAGAGTTTTATTTCTTATTAAGTAATGGCGTTAATAAATTGTTCAGAATAGCAAAAGCAAAATAAAAAACAAAAATTAATTTTTAAGTTGATAAACAAAGGCGAATGATAAATTTAAGCGAAAAGAAGCAGTGTGCGGCGGAAAAAGGAGTTGATTTGTGGATGTACTTGCTAAAAATAACAATGAGGAGCTAAATTTAAAAAAAAAAATATATTAGTTAAGGTCTTCTACGAATTTTATGTCATAAAATCTTATCCAGATAAATGATTTACAAGAACGGAAGCCAGAAGTACTATTGTGAACTCCATTGACATTATTTTGACTAAATCGGAAATTCAAGTCATTAATGGGTTTTTCGCAATCTAATAGTAATTTCAAAAAGATATGAGTTCGGGAGAGTTCTCCATACGTTATTCGCTCATAAACAACTATAATCGCCTTGCTACCAACCATCAATTTCTCTGAGTTGAAGTTATGCCTTGCAGTTGCTGTCCGATAACCTGAAACATTATTTAACCACCAAACGCTCATGCCATATTTATTAGGCTTTTGGCATACCAAACGCCAACATTTCTTGCGGTTCTTGCGATTTCATTTTCCGATATAATGTTATATGATAGATTCCCTAACAATAAGGAAATATTTTTAATTCATTGTTTGGTGGAAACTCTAACGAACAGTTATCTGTTACTGTCAAGTGTTCGTTTTATTTCATAGAAGTTGCTCCTGGTAATTGCATGCACAAACTCATATAAACAGGATGTCCCTTAGTTCGTCAAGAATAATTTCGATTCTAAGAAAAAAATCGTTCTACAGAGTTTACTTCCAAATCTTATGAGACGAATATATACAGGGTGACTGACTCGAACTGCAACTTTTTAAAATGTTTTAATTTTTTTATTTTTTTTGATAAATTTTATTGTGCCAAAGCAAATAAAATGTTGGAGAATACATCAATTTTCAAACTGTATCAGTAGTTTTCAATATTTCCACCTTTGGCGCGAATAATGGCCTTGAGGCCTTGAGGCGCGCTGCACGCAAGTGGCTCTGCGGTATTTTGGCCCATTCCTGGCGAAGTGCTTGTTTGAGGTGCTCCAAACTTTGGTATTTTTTAGTGATAACCTTCGCCATCAAAATACCCCAGACAGAGAAATTTGCAATTCGTTGTGTCAAAGAAATTAAGTGTCGAACATTGTTTTTTAACCAATCTTGGTTGACGCGCGTTTTGTGAGACGGTGCCGAGTCTTGCTGAAATGTCCACGGTCTCTGAATGAAATGATTGTTTGCCCAAGGGTTCAATATTGTCTTTAAGACAGTTTCACGGTATACGATCGCATTAATTTTGACGCCACGGTCCAAAATCACGAGCGGAGAGCGACCATCGGCAGTTATGGCGGCCCAAACCATCACCATCAGTGTTGCATGCTTTCTGGTGGCCGTCCGAAGGTAAAAATTTTCAAAGGACCTCTCTGGCAAGTAAACTCGGTTATTTTGTTTGTTGACATATTGCTCGACAACTCACCACTTTCGTGCAAGCGTAGCAACTCCTTCGCTCTTTCGATTCTAACTTTTTTCTGTTGCAGTGTAAGATAGTGTGCCTTTTGGAACTTCAATGGCTTGAGCCCAAGTTAATTTTTCAGTATGTGTTGCATCCGTTCCAACGATATGTTGAGCTCACGAACCATTTTCTTCCACTTCGACACGGATTTCGCTCAATTCGAGCCTTTACTTTCCGAACCATTTCTGCCGATGCTGCTGTTTTTTATGACCACCTCCATGGCGTTTTGCAACGCTGCCAGTATCACGGTAACGAGCTATGGTTCGAGACACAATCACACCATCACGTTTGAATTCCATCGCGGATAAAATTTTTTCAACACAACTGAGACTCAAATCGTTTAAAAAGGCTTGTAAATAATAAAATTATCTGTCATGTGTCAAAATTTGAGCTCATAGCAATGAACGGTTTGGAAATTATAGCAGTCTGAATTTGGTTGCAGTTCGAATCAGTCAGGGTGTACAAATTCTTTTTATTTAATTTCACATGCACTTATGTTACTCGTATAATACACATAAATCCATTATTTGGCTTACCTGTAATTTATACAAATACTGGTATTGTTTTGTATAAACATTTGATTCATTTGATCTGTGAATAAAGTAATATTTTTTTTCCCCATGAAACTGCTCTTAAAACTGATTTCGCGCTAAACTATTATATTTATCCAGCGATTGGTGTATTTCATAGGCTACTGTAGCATTGTTTTTAAAGCATTTTCAATATATGTACAAGTATACACATCCATCCAGTGCGCCACTATCATATCTAGAGGGGGTAAATGATTAAAATTTTGCGACTGGCACATGCAGGTATGGTAAATCTATTTGATCGAAGTGGGAAGTTTGTTCATTAATCAAGGATTGCGCCAGTGAACTATGCATATAAATTTTATATCTATCTACGAGTCCATATGCATATACGAGTATAAGAGTACATTGAGTGCATTTTATAGAGAGAAACACATGGATGGCTTGTATACACTTGCGTGTACATATGCTTGCTGTGTAATAATTATTGTTCTGTTGACGTAAGCAATCGAATGAAATCGTCGGCAGCAATAGAATAAATATTTGAGTTGTCTATAAATTGACAATACAACACACACATATCTGCAGGCAAATGGATGCAAAATCCATGCTAATGAAATGAATTAATCCATAAGAGATTCAATGTTGATCCACTAGACTTTGTAATGTAAAATTAGTCAATCCTCCAACTGATCTGATATGTGGTATGATTTCATAAAACCCTGTATGCAAACGCTGCTAGTTTGAATGGTTAAACTTAGCCTCTAATATGGGGACATTGCGTGATTTAACTCGTAATCACTTCAACTGAATTAGTAAAGACAAATCATATTTTCGAGTCGTTACCGAGTTCTTCCTGATAAATAATACTCTCATTAGCTTTAGAATTATATGCACGCATGCATAGAATTATAGCACTTCACTACGTGCAGAAATAATTTATGGATTAGCCCCTAAATTGTATTTCAAAGATATGTAACAGTTGGAGAGACTGTTTAGTTAACTCTATACATCAGAGTATAGGAAGCGCTGGTACACATAAAATTGGTTGATAATGAAGACATCGGTAACTAAGAACCCTATATGTTATGTCTTTTGAAGATCTCTCTGCTATTATATGAAGTTTTGATTTAATTTCAAAATCAATTAATCGCTAGTTACTCTATCTTTGGCAGAACAGAATTTGAATGGTAGTGTTGTAGGTTATGTATGGTACACACCATTGTACACTTGCAATTGGATGAATTATTGCAAGATCTCTCTATGATTCTCTCTTTGTAAATTTACATGTGGAGTGAAAAGTAACCTCCTTGACCCCCAGAATGCGCTGCTACTGCAAAAACGGTTATGGTGACTTGAAGTCCGTTAACATATAGGTAGACATGCCAGATTTCAGTGCGATACTGTTTTAAGTTTTGTTTTGACAGCTGATTGTTGTTGACGTGTTTGGCATCATGTTGAGTATGGACAAAAACGATTTTCGTTCTCTCATAAAACATTATTTTTTGAGAGGCAAAGCGGCGAAGGAAACAAAAGAAAAGTTGGATAAATGTTATGGCGCTAATGCTGAATCAGATTACACCTTCAAACATTGGTTTCAAGAGTTTCGTGGTGGCCGCAACTCTACTACCGATCAAGTCCGCAGCGGCAGGCCCTCTGATGCGGTTATAGAGGACAATGTCAATTAAATACATGAGATGGTGTTGGCTGACCGGAAAGTGAAGGTGCGCGAGCTAGCAGATACCACAAAGATTAGTACTGAGCGCACACGCCATATTTTGGGTAATATTCTGCATATGAAAAAGTTATCCTGCCACTGGGTGTCGCGCATACTCACTCCTGACCAAAAACACGAACGCGAGAGCACTTCGAAAGAGTGTTTGGACTTGCTGATGCGGAATCGGGCGGACTTTTGGAGTCGATTGGTAGCTGTTGAACACCAGAGAACAGAATGAGTGCCCGGAAATGGACTGAAGCCGGCAAGAGTGATCCGAAGCGGCCGAGGGAGGCTCGATGGATCGGAAAGGTTATGGAATTGGTTTTCTGGGATTGTCATGGCATACTCTTCGTGGACTACCTCGAAAAAGGAAAAACTATCAACAGCGAGTATTACTGTGCATTATTGAAGCGATTGAAGGCCGAAAAAAAAAATGTTGTTTTTGCAAGACAATGCACCGGCGCACAAGTGCATCGGAACCACGGCTAAAATTAATGACTTACGGCTCCAATTGCTGTCGCATCCACCGTATTAGCCTGATTTGGCTCCCTCGGACTATTATCTCTTCCCAAACCTCAAAAGATGGCTCATCAATAAAAAATTCAGCTCACGCTAGGTAATCACCGACCACGGAAGAGTATTTTGCAGACCTTCCGGAAAATTATTTTTTGGACGGGATCAAGTAGTTGGAAAATCGCTGGAATAAGTGTATCAAACTAAAAGAGGACTATATTGAATAAAATAAAAAAACATTCACCCCACCTATTACAATGATGCTCACAATGGTAGATACCAAAGTCTGTAAGACCACGTCAATAATGAGGTGCTACATTTGTGGAGTATCATCGAAAGTATTCAACGATTTAATTATTAAAAGGACGTTGATGTTGACATACTTTCATTTCATATCCGCTTTGCACTTTACCAGAATTCGTCTTTTTAAGAGTATATTGCACCTCTCATATAAACCCCAGTAAAAAGGTGGCGGTTAAGATCTGATACTGATAAAGCCATTGTTAAAGAGAGGAAAAAAATCATTCAAGAAAAATTTTAAGGTATAACGGGCATTCCCAAAAGTTGAGTTTGGAAAAACTAATGATGGTAACACGAGCAGAAGGATTTTACCCAATCCCGAAGGTGCGGAAAAAACTGGAGTGCATTTTAATTTTATTTACCATCTCAGTCATTCTCGAAATTCAATTATATCAAATGGTCACAAGATTTATCCGCAGAAGTTATCAGGTCATTGCATAGACACTGCAAACTTCACATAAGTTTGTATCTGTGATATTTTATAACACCTACGAAATTCCAAAACAAGGCATTGTGGCTCTCAGAAGAAACCGTGGAAATACGTAACAAACATTTCCGGCTTGCCAGAAAGAATTTCGCTAAAAAAATGTTCTAGGCTTAACCCCCCTCCTTCACGAAGGAAGCAATTGTTTTGATGGTTTCCGCTACATCTGACTCTAAAAATGACAAAGATTCAGACTTGGAAGAGGTTCCTGGAGACACAGATCTTAGTCATATAGATTACGTAAACTTCAGTTAAATAGAAAAATATATTGTAAATCAAGATCATAAATCAAAATCCATTGAAAAAACAATCATAACCGAATAAAGAAAGAATTGAAAGAATATCTGCCATTCAGAATCCTTTAGAAAAAGTTTCATCTTATAACTACAATATGACAGTCAAAATGATAGGACTTAAGCATACTCACATCATCTCAAGACAAAATTCATTTCACATAGATAATTTTCTAACTTGCTTCCACTCATTAAGTCTTTAGCGTCATCACCGTCAATTGCATAAAATTTACGATAACATACACTAGAAATTTCATCAATTAAGCTCCTTTCAAACTATTATCCTGTTTGGAAAGCAGATTTTAATTAAATTTGGAAATTAAACCACAATCCCCTCACAAGTGTAAACTTACACACAGGCACACTTGTATATGTGAACACATCTCCTTGCGCTCGTATTTCAATTTGAGTCTACCATATGAGATGTTTGAGCATGTATCTACAATATATAGTAAATCTATCTACGCAGAAATACAAATTCAGATATTCAGATATAGAGTGCAACAAAATGGAGACACTATAGATAAATTCTTGAAACTTGAGTACGGATATATTTTTTTTCTCATATGCATAAACGTACACACATATGCATGTACATATGTTTATGTACAGTTCATCCCTTATTCCCAGGATATGAGATAGTAGAAAGACACTGTTAAATGTATATTCAAATATTATTTAAGGATACAGAAAGCGTCTTGTTGCTTTCATTATTATTAGTGCTTCCATATCCTCTACAACTTGGATTGCAAATTGACTAATAAAGCCCTTATTCATGTTTGCAACTTGGAATAACTTTAGGGGTAAACACACTTCACAAGGATAAATGAATTAGTTGAATGGAATTTGTTAGTGAAAACATCGCATTAGTGAGTTATAAGGACGAGGGTTGTTGTTGTATTCGACATTTCGTATTTACTTTTGGAAGCTTACTTTCATTTTATTGTCAAAGACAGTTTGTATTAATTATTAATTTTATTTTTTTTTTTTTAATTCATAAATTTGTATTGTACATATTTGTTCAAGGTAGGTACGTTTCATTGCATAGATATATACTAAAGTCTGATTCAAATAAGAAGAACGTTAGCAAGAAACTAACATTTATTTTGAAGTAAACTCTTTTTGAATCACTTTTTTTGAGCATATTTGATGATATCTCGCTTGTTCAGCTTGTACATTTTAAACAAAAAAAAAAAGTTCGAAATTATTAAACGATAGCGGGCTCCTTTGACGGTAACGTTGTTCATATGGTCATCTTCGAAAAAGTACTGGCTATGATTTCACCAGACCATAAGCTGCACCAAACAATGCATTTTTCCAGGTGCATTGAGAGCTCTTGTATAAAATCAGGTTGCTGATGAGACCAAGTACGTCAGTTTTGTTTTTTAGTAGGTGCGCAACTAAGTTATCGTTTATTTCTTTTTTTATGAAAATGCAACTTTATTGTGAAAAATGAATTATTCAAAATATTGTCCATCGCGAGCGACAAATTTTTCCCATCTTTTTGGCAGAGCTCGAATACCGTTCCGGTAAAAGTGTTTATCTTTTGAGGCTATCCACGATTTAAGAAATTTTTTTATGTCTTCATATGAGCGGAACTGCTGATCAGCTAGACCATGTGCCATCGAACGGAACAAGCAATAAAGGTTGGAGCAATATTTGGCGAATATTGCGGGTGAACTAGGACTTTCCATTGTCATGCTCTAGGAACATTTTTCGTGCCTCTGCTCGTATAGTGGCCATTTTTAGCGCAGTGCTCGACTCAATCGCATCAATTGAAGTCGATAACATTCCCCACTAATGGTTTCGTTGGGTTTTAACAGTTGAAAATAAAAAACACTTACCTGGTTCCACCAAATACACAGCATAACTTTCGTAGCATGAATATTCGGCCGAGCAAACGACGTAGAAGTTTAACCGGGCATTTTCCATGACTTTCTTCTCGTTGAGTTGCTGTAGTGAAAAACGACGCTTAAGATCCTTATCTCTTTTTGCATTTGGCACGAGTCCTCATCGAGCAATGATTCCAATACAGCGTCTTTGTAGGATTTTGGTTTTCCTTCACGCGGACAGTCGTCAACATCGAAATCACCGTCTTTGAAGCCACGGAACCAATCACGGCACGTTGTTTCACTTAGATCAGCATCTCCATAAAATTTTTGGAGCTCTCGATGCGTTTCATTCGCCATTTTCTTCGAATGAAAGAACACTTATCGCAAATGACGATTATTTGGCACAAAATCAGACATTTTAACACAACTAAAAGTGTATGACGCCAAAACAAAATCATTTTTGTGTCAAAACGGTTTTTTATCATATGTCTAGGCCTGGTTCATGACGTTTTGGATTTGTCAAAATCGAGCAGCCCTTACTTCTGGAGTCATTAGTTGCGCACCTAATAACATATCGATTCAACCATAAATGGGCTTCGTTGCTGAAGAAAATTTTTTTAAAAAAGCGGCTCTACCAAGAGCTTTTCTAAGGCCCACTCACAAAAAACTCGACGCTGTAGCAGGTCATTCGGCTTCAGTTCTTATACGGGCTTTGTTACATCCTTCCGTAAAACTTTTACGTAGTTGAGTAATGCAATTTCAATTGCTGCGAACGGCGACGAATGGACAAATCACGGTATTTATTAGCACAGGCGGATACAGTATCAATATTTTTCTCTATACGCATTCTACGCATACGAGTATGTAGCTTGATGTCCAATAGCGCGAAATTTGTTCACTATGGGTTGAATTACTTACTCATTAGGTCGATTATGATGACCGTTAAATGGTCAAATTTATAATTATTTATAAGCGTTGTTCGGGTTTTAAGTGTTTTTATGATGAAACGTCTATATTAACTGAGCATGTTTGACTTTGACACATGTCACACAAGCTGTCAAAAGTAGGACACTGAAAAACCGCTTAATATGGTTCTTAACATTCTTGGGAAATCGCTCTTATACTTATAAGTGCGCAAGACTTTAAGAAAAGAGGAATTTGTGGAAACTTTAAACGATCCTACAGTTTTTGGATAGGCTATTCGACAAGTCATACTCGTAGAATATGCTCCTCATACTTAGCGACATTTACTCCCAATTCAAAGTGGAAGTTTGTGCATTTTAGTTCCTATGATCAAAAAAAATAACCTAAAATACAGCAATCTAGAACAACTTTTCTACTGATCGACTTTGCCCAGCGCTAAAAATATTATTAATAGCAAATCAAATGATTGACACCTCACTGTTGCCAAGTGTTTTCAGTCAAATATACGCACAATACTACTTGCAGCAATAACTGGTTGTTACCCAGATGGAAATATCGACCAAGCTAGAAGTGTAAGTATAAGTGTTAGAACAGTAAAATAGTTTTAAAATTAGTCTTTAAAGTCATTACCTTAATGGAATATCCATCCGTCTTTCTTGTATTCTGCCTATTCTTCTTGTCATTATCCCTTGTGTATGCCGTGGCATTTCCCAGAGAGAAGAGAAGAGTCAAAGCAGTCCTGAGAAAACTATCATCTTGGGAATGCCAGAAAATCACAGCCCTGAATGGCTTTCCCCATAAAGTTTTTCTGATAAAATCAACGGTAACGATCGTTGCCTTAGCTGAGAATCATTAATTAGGCTATTTATATGATCAAAATCCAGTAATCAGCACACTTAGCCTGTGAAAAGAAATATTGTTTATTTATACAGAGTACCCTTAGTACAGCGAAGGTATGTAGTACCGAGCCAAAGAAAAAGGAAGGGGAAAATTTTGTTTAAATAAAAGCGGTCAATGTAGTTTTAAGCTCAGGGACACCGAAAAGATTTAAAAATCATATTGAAACGTTCCTCGGCTCTATTATGCTATAGGGTTTTCTAATAACGACATGACAACTTTTTTTTTTTAAATAAAAGGCAAACCATTTGAGATATTTCAAAGACTTTATTATTGAAGTACTAAACTTGAAGTACAATCAAAACATTTATGAATGGAATTCGACTTCGTTCATATGGCCACCGCGATCATGTTTACAGCGGTCGATTCGTTGGACCCAATTTTCAACGACTCGGCCACACATTTCTGCCGAAACGGCCGCTATTTCGCGTTCAATGTTGGCTCAGAGCTCTTCCAAAGTCGTCGGCGTGTTGGCATAAACCAATGACTTAACGTAGCCCCACAGAAAATAGTCTAGCGGCGGCTAATTAACTGGCCCATGTCTTGAGATAACACGCTCCCCATACTTACTCTTCAATAAATCGATTGTAGCAGGTTCTGTGTGATTTGTGGCACCATCCTGTTGAAACGACATGTCGTCCAAGTCCATATCTTCCAATTTGGCCCAAAAATAATCGGTGATAATGGCGCGATAGAGCTGACTATTTACAGTAACTATGCCCAATAACGCTGCCGGCATGCAAACCGCACCAAACCGTTATTTTTTGTGGATGAAGTAAAGTGTGGGTTTTCACCCGACCAATAACGCATATTTTGCTTATTGACAAACCCATTGAGCCAAAAATGAGTTTCGTCACTGAAGATGATTTTGCGACTCTGAATATCTGTAGAAAATTTTTATAATTTGCAGACGTTGCTCGTTAGTGTACTTTACCATGAAGAAAATCTTGAGTTTACTGAATAAATTGACAGTGACAGTTTGATGATTAGTGAGAGTGTGTTCACAAATTAAATTCAAAGTTGTCAAGTCCCTATTGGAAAACCCTATACATGTGTGGTCCTATTTGACGACTCTAGCTTTTCCCCAATACATACGTTTACAATTCGAAGACAGATATTCCTCATAAAAACATCGAAGACATCATACAGGGAAAAAAATAAATTTTGCAAAAATTGTTTCCTAAAACTCGTTGATGTAACATAAAGGCATAGAACACACTCTATGTCATGTGTCATCTTTGTCATTGTAACCAAAAAAAAAAAAAAATCCAACTTTAAAAGAAAGCAGAGAACACCTTGAGTATTCTTTGCAAACAACTAAAATTATTATTTTTTTTTTTTTTTCAAAAGCGGTTACGTGTTTGCTCTGTGATACAATATAAAAAGGCACATTATGGAAGCTGTGATAGATATGTACTGTGTTAGTGTTATGTTGTATACAAATCAACATTGACCTGGTTAGAAAATCCCCGGACTTATTCCACTGAAAATGCGAACGATGCCGACATCATCGGTGGCATGCAGTATCATCTAGACTTGACCATTGAGAGTGGAAACTCAGAAATCGTAAAGAATTCAACAGCCTTGAACCAAAATCTGAATCAATGAGGTTTTGAATTTTTATTCTTGAGCTCATGATTTCTGTATTTGGAAATGTATAGCATGCTTTACAAACTGCTCCGCTTTTACATTGTTGAGTGGTGGACAATAACCACAGCAGACCCGGTTTAGCTTCGGCCAAAAAATTATCTGCCGTGTTTTTTTTTTTTTTTTTTTTTAATTAGAGCCCGCTTAAAGGTACCCTTGAATGCTTGCAGCGTGGGCGAAGGAAACTTAGGGAGGAAAGAAAGAGAGGTACCGATGTACGTTCGTTTTGAATGTTTGAAGATTATAATGCTCAGGAAACAAATAGCTCCGCATGGCATTCCATAAGCAAGATGTACGGCTTAGGAAAGAATCACGATATTTCGGAGTACTTCCGAAAGTGGACTTACGGTTAGCGGATTGAAGGGGCAGAATTCTACTGTTGTGAAACAGGAGACAATTGACTGGATGGTAGTAGATAGATAGAACATGAACGTGAATCCGGGAATGAATATGAAAAGCAGAGAGCTCTGTAGTCAGCAACATTATTGAAAATTGAAAAGAGTGTTAGAGACAAAACGGAGCCCTAGGAAAGACCAGCATTTATTTTGTTAATATCAGACATAAAATCATCCAAGACAACTTAAATTGACCGTTCCGAAATGTAGCTCTAATTCTTTGAAGAAGAGAGTTATCGATCCCAAATGCATGCATTTTCGACAGAAGAGCCTGGTGCCCATTTCTGTCAAATGAATTAGAAATTTCAAGTGCAACTATCTTGTTTTCGCCAGATTGATGTACGCTTTCGTTCCACTTTTCGGTGAGGCATGCCATCAAATCACCCGTGGACCTGTTGCTACGAAACCCCATATTGCCGGTCATTAAGAAGTTTCTGTACTTTGAGATATTTCAATAGCTGACAATTTATCAGCGTCTCCATGACCTTGGAAAGAAGGGATGTAAATGCAATGGGTCTATAGGAGGAGAGAGAAGAACACCTCCTCAGAAGAAGGGCAGATATACCATCTGGACCAGCGGTATGTTTTTATATATTTAAATCTTTAAGTACTCCTGCGCACTCAAGTGTAGGCGAAGACATAGCACACTCTGGAAGTGTAGAACTGGCCGCAAAGTGTGCAGCAAGCGAATTGGCCTTGCCTAAATATCTGACAGCTGGATGAGGTAAAATTTCTAAGATTTTTGATGAACGACCAAAAGCTTTTACTATCAATGGAAGATTGTATGAAAGTATTTTTTGCCTCTGTTTTTGGTCATATTCCTGGCTCGTTTGAATTTTTTTCGGTTTTCCGAATTCTCGTACGGATCTTTTGAGAATCTTTTCTTTGACTGTGTGGTCAAAGTTGATATGACACAATGTTTCGTCGATCCTAGAGGGGAGAGAAGGTAAAAACAAGTCCAGGGTGTTAGTGGTATGACGATCAACATCTGGTAGCTGGGCCAAATAGTTTTTCGGAAAACTAAACTAAACAATGAGTATTATAAAGATGTGGTTAGGGTCAAAATGGTGCAGGGTTCCTATCACCAAGCAATACCGGACCAATAGCATTTAAAAGGCCGAGTTATAATGATGTCAGGTCGCTCGCTTAGTTTGTAAAAGAATAAAGGCATTTTAATACGGAGATTCCTGCAAGATGGAAATGTTACTGTGTTATAGTATGAGTTTCTACAAAAGTTGCAAATTCATTTTGTAAGTCTTAAATCATATGTTCATAAATTTATCAAAGATTACAAGACAGATTTTGACAATTTGATGATCGTTTCGCCCACCCCACATCAGGCCTAAGAAGAAATAGACCCCCGGGAAAGTAAAAATATAATAATTGAGCTATGTTTAGGCTATGTGAGCTCATGCCTCCATCTTAATGGAAGCATAATTCCTCTTCAGTCTTCTAGAATTTATTTTACGCCAGCTGCTGATAATCCTTTATGAATAATCGTAATCTTATGTATCAACACTGCTGACTGGGTGTTGTAAGATAAGATACTATGTTGAGTTAACCTGGAGGTGCCCAGTGCTGTAACTATGACTACACATCAATCGTGTCTATTTTACTTGCTCGTGGTACCCACCAGCTTGCCAAGCCTATAAACGCGAGTTTTGAGCTGAAGAAAAGTCGCCAGAAATTACTAAACTTCGAAAGAAGAACGTGCCGTAGATGAAATTTCACGGCGAATTCCTTATATAGTATGGATTACTTCAACGTATTTAATACTGAAACTCAGCAATAGTCAGGTAACCGAAACAGAAGTGGTGGCTTAACCCTTAATGGCTTTGGAATATCCAATCATAGTAACAAAAGAAATATTAACCCTCTCCCGGCCCTTAGTGGAAGGCAAACCTGCAGCATCTTCGTAAAAAATCCAGAAAACTTCTAAACAGGTCACTTAAGAATAATTTCAAGGAAGATTGGATTCTTTACAAATCGCAGCAAAAAGTTTTTAAGAGGCTTATTTCCATTTCGAAGAGCGCCTCTTACAAATCTTTTTGCGAAAAGATCGAAACTGGTCAAAGTCCTGAAAAGGGGAAGATATACCAAATTGGAACCACTCAGAAAATCTGGCGGTACCTACCTACACTGAGCTGAAGGCAGAGACTCTCTATCTCATGCTTGAGGTAACCTAATCGGAACCAGCTCACAACTGTGAGCTGAACAACACAACACGCCCTAGCTGGCATATCTCATTAGCTGTGGTGACGGATGAGACCATTAAACATGTTGTTGCTTCTTTTCGTGGTATTACGTCGAATGGTACTAATGGTATATTCCCAGTTATGTTACAAAAAGACCAGCTGCTGGCAACTCTGAAGAGATTATTCATTGCTAGCCTGGCAGAGGCATATATACCGGAACCCTGGTAGGCAGTGAGACTAGCCTTGATACCGGAAATTTAAAAAAGCTACTACAGGCTCGTCAAGAGCTTCAGACCTATAAGCCAGATATCCTTTATGTTGAAAAGCATAAGCAGAATAGTTAAAACCTATACGCGCAAAACCGCCTTGCGAATGCATCCTCTGTCGGCGATGCAACACATATTCCAACGCAGAAAATCCTTTAAGAGTGCGCTTCAGTATCTAGTAGACAGAATTTAAGGCGCACTCGACAAGAAGAGATACGTTGGGCATTTTAATCGACGTTGAGGGTGCTTCCGACAACGCAACTTTTGATGGCATGTGTAACTCGGCCAAACAACATGGCGTTGACGAATCACTAGTTTGGTGGATTGCGGATGCTGGCCGCGATCAATATATGGTTGCAGAGGCGAACTGCTCGACTCGATCAATAGTTCTAAATTCTATGAACAAGTATACGCGAATGATGCAGCTGTATTGTCTGTTGGAAAGTGTCTAGTGACTGTCAGCGACAGCCCCTAACGTGATAGACGACTGGTGCACTATCAATACGATTTCAGTCAATCTTTTTTCTCTTTTCGAGAAGGAGGAAGTCCTCTTTTCTTTTTACTGTCCACTTTTTTTTTTCTTTTTGTTTTACTATTTAATTTCTCCTTTTTTATATCAAATTTTTTCTTTTTTTTTCTTTCAAATCCTTAAAGGCATCACCATCCTTTTCTTCAAAGAGACTATATAACAATCTTGGGTAACAAACTTCTTTAAACAAAACCTGTGATGTCTAAGGCGCTGTCGAACTTCTGACAGTGCAGAAGACGTATCACCAAGATATGGGGCCTGTCTCCGAGAAAAGAAGGCTGAATGCAGTGACCCTTGTCCGGTCCCAGGTCATAACAGGACCACGGAAAATGGTGAACTTGTCAGGAAAAATTCAGAGGAGAGTTTTTCAGGACCTGAACCTACGTTGGGTCTAATATGAGCACAACTGCTGATGGTAGCCCCCTAGTTTGCAGGCAGACCAAAATAATGCTTCCCGACGTCTCTAGGAAGTCAGCGCCCTTTCTGCTGTCGCTGAGCAGGAAAGACAACAATTTGCTCATTGTCTTCGTGATAGGGCATCATACTTTTGCTAAGCACTTAAATGTGCTGGCTATGAGTGACACAACATCCTCTGATGCTTCCTGTGATATTGATGACGACACCACTGTGAACTATCTCTGTGATGGTCCGACTTATGCTCTCATCAGACTTATCACTTATTCATCTTTCTTTGTAAGACTGAAATATTTCATTTATAGGAGCTTACAAGAAGTACAATGGTATAGTTCTCTGGACACAGAGAAAAAAAAAAAAAGACAACGTAGTGCAGAAACAACATGGTAGGAGAAGAGCTTGTTTTAAGTGACGCGCACAGAATTGAAGTTGATAGATTTTTGTGGAAACTAATCCAACTACTTTCATCTTATTTCTCTTGATTTCATCCCCCAAAGCTTCATTGGCATCTACCATAACATGCCATAACATTGTTACTTTGGATAATTTTTACTAAATTCATATTATATATTCCGGGCCAAGTCTACGGATGTTGAATTATTTATGCTTTCAGGGTGGCAAGTCCATTGTATAGCTAGGTCTCTAGTTAAACAACGACGAATCCAATATACTTATCATTTATAGAGCTGTTATGTTTCAACATTGTTTGGAGTTCAAGTATATTACTTTTTATAGCGAGAAAATGTTAGGAAGTAGTGACTTACTGAACACATTGTCCTGGTATTATACAGATCCCATTTGTTTCCTTCTTTGTTTCAAGAAGACCAACATCTGAAACGGTTCTGGGTAGCGGTTGTGCATAACCATCCGTATTTATTGTCACGAAATGACTAAAGATATGAAAATATGAGCTCCTGAAAGTAATAAAAAGTAATGCCCGTATGGCGTAGCAGAGAAAAACAATGTATAGTCTACTTGTAAACCCAGTAGAAGAAATGTCAGAGAACTAAAGCCTCCGATATACCTAGAACCTCTCGCATTTCTAAGTCGTGATTTCAATACATGTAACCTATCTATCTATCTATCAGTTTGTTATCTTTTTTCTTCTATCTATCACTATCACAACATTATTCCAACCTTGCTTTTGACATCTCAAAATATTTACTTCAAAGGAAAATCTGTAGAAACCGCTATGCATCCCTTTATATGCGTAATTTTAATAAACCACTGGTTTAATGGATTATGATTTTGCAGTTCGAAAACATACATATATTACGGTGGTTTTCTTTTATACACTTCTATAGTAGTCTTACACGTCTCGAATTGAAGGTTGTATAGTAAGCGTTCTTGTAACAATTACCTGGGTATCTTTAAACAACTGGATCTAAAAGTAAGATTTGAGTGTTAATCCAATTGCCCTTCTTAACCAGGTAACAGAGGATCTCATCTATAGCTCAACTTACTCTCTTCGAGATCTTTTATTGGGTCTATAACTTCGTGCGGTTTGCTAAGAGATGGCGTAACTTTTATTATTCCATTGTTATTATTTCTACTGTCATTGTACGTCATTTCATTATATGTCATTCATTTGAAGCGTAAACAACAATAATTTTATTTCACTCAAATATGTCGAACTTTGTGCCTGAAAAAGTGTTTTTGCGGGGAGTTCTTCTTCATTACCTTAATATGAAGAAAACTGCTGCCGAAAGTCATCGTATTTTGGTGGAAGTTTATGGTGAACATGTGCTAGCTGAGCGAGCGTGCCAAAAGAGGTTTGCACGATTTAAAAGTGGTGATTTTGGCTTGGAAGACGATGAACGTCCTGGGCAGCCAAAAAAGTTTGAAGATGAAGAACTAGAAGCATTACTCTATGAAGATTGTTTCCAAACACAAGAAGAGCTCGCAGAATCTTTGGTTGTCACTTAAGCAGCCATTTCAAAACGTTTAAAAGCAGCTGGATATATTCAAAAGCAAGGAAATTGGGTTTCACATGAACTTAAGCCGAGAGACGTCGAAAGGCGGTTTTGCATGTCCGAAATGCTGCTGAAACGCCACAAAAGGAAGTCATTTTTGCATCGGATTGTTACTGGTGATGAAAAATGGATCCATTACGATAACCCCAAGTGCAAAAAATCATATGTGAAACCCGGCTAACCAGCTAAATCAACGGCAAAGACGAATATCCAGTGCGCGAAAGTAATGCTCTGTATTAGGTGGGATCAGATGGGTGTGCTGTATTATGAGCTGCTAAAACCGGGTGAAACCATCAATGGACAACGCTACCGAATACAATTAATATGTTTGAAGAGTGCAGTAGCCGAAAAACGCCCGGAATATACGACCAGACACGAGGCAATAATTTTCCATCATGACAACGCTCGGCCCCACGTTGCTATTTCGGTTAAGAAGTATTTGGAAAACAGTGGATGGGAAGTCTTACCCCGCCCGCCTTATAGCCCAGACCTTGCACATTCTGACTACCATTTGTTCCGATCGATGCAGAACGCCCTGAAATACGGTTCACATCAGAGCAAAATATCAAACATTGGCTTGATTCATTCTTGGCTGCCAAGCCGGCGCAGTTCTTTTGGGATGGGATCCACAAATTGCCAGAAAGATAGGAAAAAGTCATAGCTTCAGATGGGCAATACTTTAAATAATAATATTGTACATGTTTTTCTTAAATAAACGTTCAAATTTTGAAAAAAAAAACCGCACGAATTAAAATATATACCCAATACATAGTCAAATCTGGAGACGATTCTAGAAAATTTATTGAATTTTAAGCTAAATACCCAGGACAGGTTACCTTAATCACATTCAAAAGACATGGAAAGCAGTTGGTAGCTTGTACTGCTATTTGAAGTAAAGTTGAGTAGACCAATCTCAATTTCAATAAGAATGTTAGCTCCGAGGCTAACACCTTGCAACCAGGTATGCGCCGTGTTACGTCTTCTTTTACTGCGTTGACTTTCCAGGTTAAATCCGAAGACTCATCGTTGAATCTTCTCCTCAAAAACCCGTCAGTTCAAACAGGACCGAATATTTTTCGAAAGATTTTCATCTTGAAACGACCGATGATATCTTCATCCGCTTTCGTTAGAGTCCATACTTCAGCGTCGTAAAGTAGGGCTGGTGTTACGTAAGTTTTTAGAGCCCCAATGAAAGCAGGTTTTTCTGTTTTTAGGCTGCTTAATAAATCTGAAATATGTTCACTATTATTTCGGACAATTTATTAAATTTCTTAGTGCACTGATCTTATAGAAAAGATGGACTAAGGTTTTGAGAGCGCTAAGGTGTTGTGCTTCTCAAGCAATTTTACAAAAAAGGAAAGAAAAAATTATAAGTAATGAAAGGCAAGCAAATGAGAAAGAGAAGGCGAACTTTCGATGGCGCTAGATGGCGCTATCAACTGGGGTGATCAAGATCTTATGTAGAGTTTGGAATAGGGCCCCTCTCTATTATCTTAGCTCAAAGAAACAGCTTTTGGCTATAATGATTCTCCGTTTTATTTCTGCTGATGTGTTGCTGGCAAAATTTATAGTAGAGCCAAGGTAGACAAATTCCTTTAATACCTCGAAACTATAGCTGTCGACTGTGACGTTTTGTCTAATTCGTCCATAGTGTGTGTCTCTGTTTGTTCACAGTATATACATGGTTTAGCCCTGATTGGTAGCTAAAACCATTTTGACAACTTCCATTTCAACAATTCCGAACGCTCCGCCAACAGTTGAGGGGATTTCTTTGCTGAGTTTCTGTTCGTCAGCTCAAAGCTCAAAGTTCCCCCTTGTCTGTTCACAAAATGAAAAGACCGCTTGCATATGGAGTGGGCAATACCATAAATTTACATTAAAATATACTAAATAGGTAATCGATATCTACACATGCATATTTTAAAAATATTTTTTGATATCAACGAATCATCCAACACGAAAGTCACTTTCACCTTTAACTAGGTACTCACTTCAACCTGAAAGGCAATCAAAATTACTATCAATTTATTTGAGCTACATTGCTTATTATGTGGAATTAAAATTAAACAATGTCCACACCCCAAAGGCTAGCTCATCATTGGAATTCAATAAAAAAAAAAAAAAAAAAAAAAAAAAAAAAAAAAATCGCCATTCACATCCAACATCACCACGATTCTGTGCATCATCACAAGTGGGTGCAAATAAAATCAAAATTAAAAATAAACTCTTCACAACTCCAACCACTAGCCAGCAGCGACTAGCATCAGAACCATTACCATCCTGGGCCCCTAGCCTGTTTCAGTACACTTCAATCAAGGAGCCCATCATGCTCATGAACCACCTGCCAGCCGCCGCATCCTCGCCACAATCTCATCCTTCAATTCAAAAAGCACTCGTCGCATACTCGTATATGTACATGTATCTTTTGCAAAATTAAATTAGAAGACCAGAAAATTAAATAATCAAAGCATGACAGCGAGCGCATTAAAAATGGAAGACTCACTCTACCCATGTTGGCGCTATCCAACCTTAAACGCCCACCTACCCCATGCAACAACAACAATAAGAGCAACAACAAAAAACCGATGGAGCTTCTGTGGGGAGATTGCTAAATGGACTGTGTGTATACAGAATGCTCAACTACATGATGTGATGCCACACACATAGGTGACTTTGACTAACGAGCTGAGGTAACAGCTTGGACCCGTTTCAATTCTCTTTTCCAATTGTTTGCTTTTTTTTCTGGCTTGTTACACACGTTTTGCTACTCGTAATGGCAACCATTGTGTAAACATAAACAAATGTTGCATTGCAGCACGAGATGGCAATATCAAATGTCTTAAGAAAGAGCAGTACACTGTATTCAGGCTTAACAAACTCTCATCCCCGGTTCCATGAAATTCATGTATCTGATCGGTGATAGGTCGTGCTTATCAGATGCCACGCCTTAAGTCGATTTAAGGGGAAAATTTAAAACACTCTCCCTCTCTCGAAACGAGAGCATGCGCAGATATAGAGCCGTAAACACAATCGCAACTAAATTTCTCCGAACAAAGTTGTTCCGGGTAGAAACTCTACAACGCAAAGGATATCTTATAGATGCTATTCAATCTCATGGATTGTTCTGTGCAACACACGAGTGAACTGAATTTTCACAATTCCATTACCTTATCCGGCGGCAGAATGCAACTTAAAAATAACATTTACAGTGAACAATGTACGGCGAAAGTATCTAACACAAATTCAAGCTGTTCAACTTCGCCGATAACTGCGCTATGCATCTCACTTTATCCAACGATGGCTACAGCTACTCTTAGGAGTGACTGGGTACCCGCTTTACTATCGCTTTCTTTCAGAAAGGGGTTGCTCCAAGTTTTACGTCGCTTGTATCGACATATACATACAGCAGGGGCAGTAGTACTTCAACCTCAAACTCTTTTTCGTCGTCGTTCGTCCTGAAAGATAAACTTGTTTCCGTAGATTAATTTGGTTGTGTTTCCATTTATTTAGGGTGACTAATGGCTTTCTGTGTTCTTCGCCTAACCCCACCTTCTGTGTGTATCTTTTCGTTAGAGAGGTTTTTCTATCACTTTTGCGCTCCTGTTCTGTTAGTGAAAATAAGCATTTGGCCAGTTAATGAGCGTTTAATGTGAGTTGATTTGTATTACAGTGGGTATATGTATGTGTGTGGGTGTTTTATGCAATATCTTCTGGAGATATCCGTTCGGTCTTTATAAATCTATGGGGCACTTTTTCTTCGTTCGCTTTCCGCCTAACGCCGCGCTCGTTATCAACACTTTTGTGCGCGTTAAATTGGGCTCATAATTAATGGCATTAGTTTGGAGCTTGGAAATACTAGATATTGAGTTACAACTACAACTAAAGATACACCCACTTTGTGCCCTTTGTGTTTCGTTTTCATACAGTAGATACCTATACCAAGTTACTTGCATGCAAATGGGGAAATTTTTAACGCTGTATAGGTGACACTTTCAATTTAAGGGGGAATGGGTAGGGTTACCTATTATTATCTCAGTCAGGGTTAGGGAGTCGGAGTACCAATAAATTGGTGAGCTACAAACACCCGATGTTTGGTTAGCATTAAATTATGACAAATTTTATCCCTCGAGTCAGTCTAATTATAGCTGATTATGAATTTATTAATACGGAGCGCAAAAATTCCAACGCTATGTGTACCTACTCGTATATTAATCACAAGTGGGAATTTTTAATTGGCCTGGCACACAAATGGTTTTGTCGGGATTTTCGAGTCCCCGGTCCCTCAGTTTTCGATGAATTTTGATTGAAATTGATTGAGGTGCAGAGGTGGCTTTATATTTATAGGTACCTACCAATGGGTGATTATGATTTTGTGTTTTGTTTTATTTTTGTTTTTTTTTTTTTCATTAACGATTGACTAATTAGTTTAATCAAATGTTGCGTTGTTACTGTTGATCCTTGTTTTATTGATTTCCACTGATAATATGAATTTTTTTCTGTTCCAATTGAACTGTGATTTTAAAAATGGAAAATAAACATTTGAATTTCATTTTTTTTTTCCAGATTTGATGTGTGAATACAATACCTAACACAAATCATAAAGTCAACGGTTTGCGGTTCTATTTTACAGGATTTTTTTTAATCCTTATTATCGTTTTTTTTTTTTTATTTTTTAATCAGTTCCTTGAAAGCTTGCTTTCAGCTTTGGGTGCACTGGATTTTGTGCTAAAAATATTGACTCTCCAGATTTCAGATTACATAGCAAACGCTACATTTGGTGAGGCCATACTTCCCAGAATTAGGAAGCTGCTTGCTGAAAGTTGATGTAATGACTAGAAATTGAAGTAGGAGAAGTTGTGTACTTTGGACAGATTTTCAGCAAATTGATGTTTACTGCTCACTATATTATCTCAACATAGAGATGAACCCTGAAAACTATAGCCCATTTACTATTCTTTTTAGAATCTTTAATAAATCTTTTAAAAAGGTTCGTTAATTTTTCGCAGGACCTAAACAAGTGGACATTGTTTTCAAAGTCCAAGGTACACTTTGTAAATAAGATATGATGCCATCTTTTTATGGAATGTCTGTGAGTACCTATTCTTGACTTTCCTTTCTTTTTTCAACTCCGAGTAAATATTCTGGTGATGTGGCGCTGCTTTTAGAAAAGGCTTTATCGCTTCTGGTATTTTAAACATGGAACTGGAAAGAAGGACCACGCTGTTGAATGGTCCTAGTAAACTGCTTACTTACATGTTGTCCGGCTCAGCAACTTGAGTGACTATATTGTTTGTTTCATCAGAAAATGTTCGGTCTGTAACAAAGCTGCTCCTCGTCAGTAAAGATGTTTTCATTGATTGTGTGAGTATCAGTAATTTGGAATCCCTTAATAATATTCTGCTGACCAAATGCTTGTGGATATGCCTTGCCTAGAGTTTGTGCAATATTATATAGGGTTTTCCAAAAGGGACTTGACAACTTTGAATTTAATTTGTGAACGCACTCTTTCACTAAACATCAAACTGTCACTGTCAATTTATTCAGTAAACTCATTTTCATCACTAACAAGCAACGTCTGCAAATTATAAAAATTTTCTACAGATATTTGGAGTCGGTGACTGCTACTTTAAGAGCTTTAACTCCAATTTTCGCCCTAGTAGACAGGCAATAACAAGTTTAGTGCAAAAATTTGAGTCTACATTTTCGTTGTGTGAGGTTGTCGTATCAGTATCAGACAACGATTGGTCGAAGTGTCGAAAACATCGCTGCCGTTCAGACGTCGGTAGCTAACGATCCAAATTAGTCAATTTCACGGCGTTCTCAAGAATTGGGAATCGCTCAGACAATATTATGGCGTATTTTGCGTAAGGATCCTAGTTTACACCCATACAAGATCAAGCTGACTCAAGAATTGAGGCCGATTGACCAGTTGAAGCGACGTACGTTCTCCGATTGGATTTTGGAGAAGATGCGCCAAGATGATGAATTTCATCGCAAAATCATCTTCAGTGACGAAGCTCATTTTTGGCTCAATGGGCAATATATGCGTTATTGGTCGGGTGAAAACCCACATGTGCTTCATGAATCACCACTTCATCCACAAAAAATAACTGTTTGGTGCAGTTTGCATGCCGGCGGAGTTATTGGGCCATATTTTTTCGTCGACGATAACGATCGTCACGTTACTGTGAATAATCAGCATTATCGCGCCATGATCACCGATTATTTTTGTCCCGAATTGGAAGATATGGACTTGGACGACATGTGGTCTCAACAGGATGGTGCCACAAGCCACACAGCACACACTACAATCGATTTATTGAAGATTAGGTATGGTGAGCGTGTTATCTCAAGACATGGGCCAGTCGATTGGCCGCTTCGTTCATGCGATTTAACGCCGCTTGACTATTTTCTGTGGGGCTACGTTATGTCATTGGTTTATGCCAACACGCCGATGACGTTGGAAGAGCTCAGAGCCAACACTGAACGTGAAATAGCGGCCGTTTCGGCCGAAATGTGTGGCCGAGTCGTTGAAAATTGAGTCCAAGGAAACGACCGCTGCAAACGTGCCCGCGGTGGTCATATGAACGAAGTCGAGTTTTATTTATAAATGTTTTGATTGTGCTTCAAGCCAATAATAAAGTTTTTGAAATATCTCAAATGGTTTGCCTTTTATTTAAAAAAACTTGTCAAGTCGTTATAAGAAAACCCTATATATAGTCATTGGTTTTTTTGTGTTCGCTGGCATCCATTCATTTGCAGCTTTGTTGAAATATACCCTATATAGTCTAAAAACAGTTCTGTCAAGAGACTGCGTTTTGTTCGAGGTGTGAGGCGGTAGGGTTAACAGCACAATTCCAGCTTCTCTTGCAAGGTTAATGGCAGAAAGAGATATATGTGAATCATATATCTATATCCATCATTATCAGTAGCATTTTCTCATGAGAAGGTTTGATATGTTGAATAAAGTTCTTCAAAAATTGCACAAAAAGCTCCTCATTTGACCAGCCTGACGGATTAGCGCACGCAATAGATCCTGGTAAAGCATTGATTAACATATGTTGCTTAAAATGCACATATGGAAAAATCAACATGGGCGGCACACAATTTTCAATAGCTTTGATAGCCGCAATCATAGTTACATTGATGCCACGGTCGCCTGAGGTCATACTTCCAATTTGGTTCTCCCCCTTGGATGCCAAAACTTTTGATGGAATATGGACAGTCGAATTCCCAGTTTCGTCAAGGTTATATTAGGTATATAATTATTTTCGTCCGGTTTTTTTTTTCAAAATTTAAACGTTTATTTAAAGAAAACATGTACAATAGTATTATTCAAAGTATTGCCCATCTGAAGCTATAGCTTTTCCCCATCTTTCTGTTAATTTGTGGATCCCATCCCAAAAGAACTGCGCCGGCTTGGCAGCCAAGAATGAATCAAGCCAATTTTTGATATTCTGCTCTGATGTGAACCGTACTTCAATGACGGCGTTCTGCATCTACTGGAACAAATGGTAGTCAGAAGGGGCAAGGTCTGGGCTTTAAGGCGGGTGTGGTAAGACTTCCCATCCACTGTTTTCCAAATAGTTCTTAACCGGAATAGAAACAGGCCGAGCGTTGTCATGATGGAAAATTATTGCCTCGTGTCTGGCCGCATATTCCGGGTGTTCTTCGGCTACTGCTCTCTTCAAACGGATTAATTGTGTTCGGTAGCGTTATCCATTGATGGTTTCATCCGTCCATTGATCCCTCCAAATACAGAGCATTACTTTCGCGCCATGGATATTCGGCTTTGCCGTTGATTTGGCTGGTTGGCCGGGTTTCAAATATGATTTTTTGCACTTGGGGTTGTCGTAATGGATCCATTTTTCATCACCAGTAACAATCCGATGCAAAAATGACTTCCTTTTGTGGCGTTCCAGCAGCATTTCGGACATGCAAAACCGCCTTTCGATGTCTCTCGGCTTGAGTTCATGTGGAACCCAATTTCTTTGCTTTTGAATATATCCAGCTGCTTTTAAACGTTTTGAAATGGCTGCTTGAGTGACACCCAAAGATTCTGCGAGCTCTTCTTGTGTTTGGCAACAATCTTCATAGAGTAATGCTTCTTGTTCTTCATCTTCAAACTTTTTTGGCTGCCCATGACGTTCATCGTTTTCGAAGCCAAAATCACCACTTTTAAATTGTGCAAACCACTTTTGGCACGTTCGTTCAGCTAGCGCATGTTCACCATAAACTTCCTCCAAAATAGATGACTTTCGGCAGCAGTTTTCTTCATATTAAAGTAATGAAGAAGAACTCCCCGCAAAAATACTTTTTTCAGGCACAAAGTTCGACATATTTGAGTGAAATTTGAAATTTGTTGTTTACGCTTCAAATGAATGACATATGCTGAAATGACGTACAATGACAGTAGCTTTCCAACGCATGTTCCAATGGAATAATACGAGTTACGCCATCTCTTAGCAAACAGCATAATTAAGTTATAAAAATGTGGCCAAAAGAATGCAATTCGAGAAGGACCACCTTAATTGACCAGCAGGGAAATGGAGAAATATTATAGACGAGCCTAAAATGGATTTATATGATAGCAATTGAAGTCATTGTTATGTCGGAAGGCCTCCAAAAACCGAATTTATTCCTCAGTATAAGACAAAAACCATAGATCATGGCAGATTAAGTATCATGATTTAGGCGTGTTTTTCTTTTTATGGTGTTGGTCCCATCTACCGTATTAAACAAATTATGGATCAACAGCTAAACTTACAAATCTTAGAGGAAATCATGCTGTCCTATGCTGAGAAGAAAATGCCACTGATACAACAATTTCAACAAGACAATGACCCAAAGAACTAGTAAACTAGTGGTTTCTTGCAAGACAGGTAAATGCATTGTTATGGCCTCACAGTTCTCAAAACTCAACCCGATTGAGAATCTTTGGTTCTACGTTAAAAATGCTGTTGCTAATTGTAGACCAACTACCTACAATAACCTTTGAATAGCTGTGCAACAGTCGTGGATGTCGATACTGGTGGAAAGGCGAGAAATCTAGGTGCACTCTATACAGCGACGTTGCTCTGCAGTCATTTCTTATAAAGGTCATGCAACTAATTAATAATTTCAGGTAAAAAACATTATACGCTTGGTCACATTCAGCTTGATTTAAAGAAATAATATTTTATTTTATTTTCAAAGAATATAATACAAATAAATTTGCAAAGTCCGGTATCTTAAGCCGGCGTATTATGCCCATGTGGCGTTGCCAAGTTACCAAGTTCCCATTTGGTTCTCCACTAGATACAAAGTGATGGATTGATAGTACAATAAAACACAAAATTTTTGCAAAATTCAAAATTTTTTTATCAATATAGTTGCCTTCGAGGGCGACTCGGTTTAGCCTCAAAATAGGCCTCTGTTTCGAGCATTCTTTTGAGGTCTGCGAACAGAAAATAGTCGCTGGGGGCCAAATCTGGAGAATACGGTGGGTGGGGAAGCAATTTGTAGCCGAATTCATTCAATTTTGCCATCGTTTTCATCGACTTGTGACACGGTACATTGCCTTGATGAAACAGCACTTTCATTTTCTTCAAATGCGGCCGTTTTTCTGCGATTTCGTCCTTCAAACGCTCCAACAACGCAATGTAATAGTCGCTGTTAATAGTCTGCCCCTTTTGGAGATAGTCAATGAAAATTGTTCCATGTGTATCCCAAAATACGGATGCCATAACCTTGCCAGCCGTGTGTTGAGTTTTTTGTCGTTTTGGACGAGGTTCGTCGCCTGCTCGTCACTCAGCTGACTGCCGACTTGACTCTGGTGTGAAGTGATGAAGAAAAGTTTCATCCATTGTCACATACCGATGCAAAAATTCGGCTTTATTGCGGTTGAACTGCTTTAAACACTCTTCTGAATCATCAACACGTTGTTGTTATGGGCCTGATAAGGGCCACGTATCAGATAACCTTTACCCTCGCATCAAGTTGGCTGCTATAAAACAGTCTCTTTGTAAGGGCAAAAGCGCCTTTAGCTCTGGCCAGAGCAGCAAAATACAGAAACTGCTCTAGCCAGATCCCAAGGTATCTGACTACCTTTCGACAGGCAAGAGGTTGTTTGTGTTGTCCAATGATCGAGAACTTTCTCCAATTTTTTCTGGTATCCCTAGAAACTCCAGACAACGACGTCCTAATGAGATTGGTTTCCGACTTCTGAAAGTTCATTTTCAACTTCCAGTCATCGCAAAATCATCTTATCTTATTTTATTAATTAATGACCTCGATTCTTGGACCTGTTCTGTATGCAATCAAATCGTCTGCGTTCGCAATAGTATGGGAAAGTGAACTTACCAAGTCGCTTGTATATATAAATGTTGAATAGGATCGGCGAATTGATCGCGCCTTGCTGAAGACAATTTTTAATTTAAAATATTCCAACAGAATTCACATCACCATTTTTCACGATGAACTGTCTGTTAGTTAGCATATTGTAAAGAATGTACAAGAGTGACCCTCTTACCATACGGTGTAGAAGGCCTTCTCCAAGTCAACAAGGCATGCACCAGTACATTGGTTTTTGCCTTTATTCCATTAAATATCGGATGCCAGTTTAGACGCGGCATGTGAGATATCATGTCCCGCCTTAAAACCGAATTGATTATCCGGAACTATATGTTTGTCCTCAACCCATTTAGTCAGAGCTCTATTGATTACCTTTTCTTTTCTTTTCTTCACCCTGCTGATATTCGGAGGGAGACTTACCGACCGGAGATTCTCCGGATTGGATATATCCTTTCCCTTTTTGGGGATAGTTTGAACCACCGCCGTTTCCCAATGCTCTGCATAATGTGCATTATTCATTGCGTTATTAAACAGGATGGTATAAATATCCATCTAGAAGCGGAAGATGTCGAAGCACGATGTTCGGAATACCATCGGTCCCCACTGATTGTATTGAAGGTCTCATGTAGTTCTTCCTTCGAAATGAACGGGGGTAGGTCACCTTCTCTGGCAATGCCATTATTCGCCATATTTTCGTCGCTGAATTGGGTGAAACTAGAGCCCTCGGATCGCCAGTTCTCTACTTTATTTCGAATGTAGAAGTTACACACCAAGATGCGACTGTCCAAGTCATAACTAGGGCCAATGGTGTTAGTGGCCTTGTATACTTCATGGAAGTCGCCCCTATGGCTTCAACCTTCTTCTGTGGATCCTCGATCACAAAGAATTCATCATGAGCGGCCTCATTTGGATCAATAACTGCTATAGTCAGTACCCGTTCGTTGTATGTTGTCCGGGCTATTTTACTTAGACACTGAAGGTCATTTTGATTTTTTCTCTGAAATAGATTATTTATTTGCGAGAACATATTCGGGTTGCTGGTATTTACAGCCCGAGCCTTGTTGTTCCAATACAAACCTACAGAAATTCTATAATTCTCTTTTATTAACGTTTGCAGATTTTTAATCGACGACTTCAGTGTCCTGATCTCCGGGTGTTGTCTGTCGGTAAACTGTCTGTACAAGTTTTTGAGTCTTGACACAAGTCTACTTTTCTGTCGGGGCAGTGCGTCAATAGTAGGGTTGCGGAACAGGTCTTCGTTAGTCGTACGTTGATACCGTGGTATTGTAGTGTCCATAGTTTGTTTAATTGTCGCGTCCCTTCGTTTTAAGTACATGTCGATATCCTCATTTGGCAAATTCCTAATAGACGGTGAGTGGAGCGTGTTCGAGGAGAGTGCTCTTGTCAAAGTTGCGGAGAAGCGTGTCCATCGGGTCTTACTGTAGTTGTATCTTTGGACAAACTCCTCCAACAGGAACAGTAATTTCGGTGCTAAAACCGCAATGGTCGCTGTTATACACGAATGTGCGAAGACAGTTTAGCGTTTTGTAAATTCGTACCTGTCAGTCGTAAAGTAAAGTAAAGTTTGTTGAACCATGTACGTACCCGTACGACTTTCGTTGTTCTTGGCATTGGCGCCGGGACGTGACGGCTAATGTTTGAAACCTAACCGGTGAACGTTTGACTTCCATCTTCTGCTGCCGATCCAGTTTTTTTTTCTTGATGTCAACGAACCCCGATAGTTTGCGGTGTGTCCCACGTTCCCACATAACACGCACGAGAGCTGCGTCCTATCGGATGCTGCGTCTCTACCCAGAGCACACTCCTCTGAACTGTGGTTCGCAGACTCCGTTTCTTACGCGCGGCTCTAGCTGTGGTAAATGGCTTTACCTCCACAAACTTTAATTTATAGGTGTTGATAGGAGACACTTTCTCCTTCTTCTTCTGCTGTTGCTGGTGTTGTTGTTGTTGCTGTTTAGAATCGAGAAGTTCTTCAAACTGCTCCTTCTCCCTTCTTACTATTTGTTTAGCTTTAATAGCTAGCACTCTTTGCTAGAGCTGCTTTATTGTAGATTTACTAATAACGACTTGACAATTTTTTTTTAAATAAAAAGCAAACCATTTGAGATATTTCAAAAACTTTATTATTGGCTTGAAGCACAATCAAAACATTTATGAATGGAACTCGACTTCGTTCATATGGCCACCGCGGGCACGTTTGCAGCGGTCGATTCGTTGGACCAAATTTTCAACGACTCGGCCACACATTTCTATTTCGCGTTCAATGTTGGCTCTGAGCTCTTCCAACGTCATCGGAATGTTGGTATAGACCAAAGAACGAGGCGGCCAATCGACTGGCCCATGTCTTGAGATAACACGCTCACCATACTTACTCTTCAATAAATCGATTATAGCGTGTACTGTGTGGCTTGTGGCACCATCCTTTTGAAACCACATGTCGTCCAAGTCCATATCTTCTAATTTGGGCCAAAAATAATCGGTGATCATGGCGCGATAACGCTGACCATTCACAGTAACGTGACGATCGTTATCGTCGACGAAAAAATATGGCCCAATAACGCCGTCGGCATGCAAACCGCACCAAACAGTTATTTTTTTGTGGATGATTCATGAAGCACATGTGGGTTTTCACCCGACCAATAACGCATATTTTGCTTATTGACGAACCCATTGAGCCAAAAATGAGCTTCGTCACTGAAGATGATTTTGCGACTCCGAATATCTGTAGAAAATTTTTATAATTTGCAGACGTTGCTCGTTAGTTAGTGTACTTTACCATGATGAAAATGTTGAGTTTACTGAATAAATTGACAGTGACAGTTTGATGATTAGTGAAAGAGTGCGTTCACAAATTAAATTCAAAGTTGTCAAGTCCCTATTGGAAAACCCTATACTTTAATTTATTCGTTCTACCTCCTCCTCTTTGTTATCTGACTCAGAGTCCGCCAGAGATACGAGCATATTATCATCCTCCGTATAATGGCCTTCTACACCGTCAGGCACATATGGAAAACGATCCTTGAGTGGCTTTTGACTCAATTGCTGCTGTGCTTTTGCCATTGTTGAAGTTGTTGACGCCTCTTCCCTCGCTTCGCCAGGCAGCTTTTCTGATGAAGCTGACAGGAAAGGGCAAACACGGATAAAATCCGCGGATGTCTATGAACGACTGAGGATGCTGCTGGTATCAATGGAGACATTATTTATCAATCTATTAAAATTATAGGACCGGCATTATTGAAAATAATAAATCAATCTCTAAGTTCTGGTACCTATATTTCCAAATGTGTGGAAAGAAACAATTGTAGTGCCAGTAGAAAAAGTAACATAAATACGAGTACATAATACAATAAAATGTGAGGAGTTTCGTCCAGTAAATACCCTTTCTACTTGCGAAAAGCTGATAGAAAATTTTCTAACTGACCAGTTGACTAGCTATTTAGAAAAAAAAAAAACTTACTAAAGAACAGTCTGGATTTAGAAACGGATATTCATGTGAAACTGCACTAACTTATGTAGGTAGAATAAGAATGGAAAAAAAAAAAAAACAAGTGGACCACGGAAACTCGGTTATAGCTATTTTATTGGACTTACAACGCGCTTTTGAGACAATAGACTGAGCAATACTACTGGAAAAAACTAAAGGTATATGGTATAACGGGCAAGGAAAATAAGAGATTCAAGTCAGAGCAGAACGGACGAAAATTAATGATCATCCCTCTTGTGCAGTGAAATCTGATTTAGGCTCTCAAGGATCAGTATTGGTAGTAATACTTTGTCTGTTATACGTTAATCATATAAAAATGTGCTTGATGTAGGTATTGTAAATTTGTTTTGTTCGCGGACGACACGTTATTGTATATTTGTATTAAAAATGTTGAACTTATGTATGTGCAAATAGACAAATATTTAAAATCTATTAATAACTAGCTAAAGATGAACAAGCTAAAACTAAGAATATAAAGTTCGCGTAAATAGTCCAATTAATGTAAACATTAAGAACGAACGAATGGAGTGTACAAAAGGCATTAAATATCTTTGTGTAATAATTGACAAAAAAACTCAATTTTACGGATAATTGATTAAAGATCATTTTAAAGATAATACTAATTAATCTACGAAAATTTCTAAATACTGCGTAGACTATTATTATTGAATAAAATGAGTTGTAAAGTTTGTAATGCGAAAATTAGCCGCGAAGCGTGTACAATTACTTGCCATAATTGCAACTGTCTGTTGCATGCAGCTTGCACTAGCTTACCTGCAGATGTGGATTATATAATCAAATCCAAAAATTCGCAGTTTGTTCACAACAAAAAAAAAAAAAAAAACAATCCACAGAGATTGGTCAAAAAGTTCGGAATTTATTCAGAGAATTAAAAAAAAAAAAAACAAGTTTATTCTTCTAAATATATATTGCCCCCTTCAAAGTAATCCCCATCGCTTGATCCAATCCTCGAAACATTTTTTATATTCGGTTTTGGGTATGTCCATCAGTGCTTGCAATGGTTTTCCATTACTTCCTCTCGGCTGCTGAAACGCGTTCCCCGTAGTGGTTTTTTAATTTGATTAAACAGAAAGTAGTCACAGGGATCTAAATCAGGTGAATTCGGTAGCTGTTAAATGGTATTTGTTGCATGAGTTTTCTGCCCGCAATTCTCGTCTCTTTCGATGCATTGCTTCAAGCAAAAGTCTTACATTATAACGCCCAAATTATACTCTTTGTTTACTGTCTGTCCTTCTGGCAAAAATTCATGATACACTACACCGTTGTAATCCACAAAAACCGTGAGCATTGCCTTCTTTTTTGACTGAAAACGACGTGGTTTTTTGGTCTCGGCTCATTTGGTGAACGCCATTCAATCACTTGATGTCTGGATTGCGTGTTGTACTAATAAGCCCACGTCCTGTAATGATCCTTTTGATGAACGTCTAATCGGATTCAGTCTCGCAAATCATCTCTTTTGCGACGTCAATACGGTCTCTTTTTTTAAATGAAATTGAGATCTTTTGGCACCAACTTTGCCAAACGGAAACCTAAACCATTAACCAAAATGTCTTGGACAAATCCATAGGCAATATTCAAGTTCTACGCTATCTGGGAGGTTATTGACCAACATTTCTTTTACTTCATCAATGTTTTCGTCGGTTTTCGATGTCGATGGTCTGACACTGCATTCATCACCTTCGATTGACTTACGAGCACTTTTGAACCGGTCGTGCAATTGTTAAGCGACCGTTTTCTTTAGAGAATCGTTGCCGCAACACTTTTCCAAAATTTCCAATGTTCGTGCATCATTAAATCTGTTGTTTACGCATAATTTAAAACAAGTTCGTTGTTGCAAATTTAAAACAGAACTCAAATCAGAACAATGGGACGCCACACGATGACGCCACCGGGAATTTTTTGATCAATGTGGTATGTCGTCATCATCGTACAGTATCAGTGCAAGCAGCGGGATCGATCCAAAACAAAAACCAGTTGAGGGCATTCACCTTCAAATAGTAGAGATCTACCTTGAAGTCCATACAGCACATGCAATCGCAATTCGCTTTGCTAGAACAGACCACCCAAATTCTAGCTGAAATAACAAAAGGGAACGGACAACTAAAAGTGCAACAAGAAACGCTAAACAATACAGAATAACCTCCTTGACAGCCAGAATGCGCTGCTACTGCTATTACTGCTACTGGTGCCTTAAAGTCCGTTCATATTTAGGCAGACATGCCAAATTTCAATGCGATACTGCGAAGGAAACAAAAGAAAAGTTGGATAAATATTATGGGGCTAATGCTCCGTCAGATTACACCGTCAAATATTGGTTTCGAGAGTTTAGTGGTGGCCGCAACTCCGCTACCGATCAAGCCCACAGCGGCAGGCCCTTCGAAAAAAAATACATGAAATGATGTTGGCTGACCGGTAAGTCGCCGCTGGGTGCCGCGCACACTCACTCTTAACCAAAAACGAACGCGAGATCACTTCGAAAGAGTGTTTGGACTTGCTGATGCGGAATCGATTGGTAGCTGTTGATGAAACTTGGATCCACTTTTACACACCAGAGAACAGAATGAGTGCCCGGCAATGGACTGAAGCTGGCACGAGTGCTCCGAAGCGGCCGAGGGGGGCTCGATGGGTCGGAAAGGTTATGGCTTCGGTTTTCTGGGATTTTCATGGCATACTCTTCGTGGACTACCTCGAGAAAGGAAAAACCATCAACAGCTAGTATTATTGTGCATTATTGGAGCAATTGAAGGCCGAAATCGCTGCAAAACAGCCTCACATGAAGCGAAAAAAATTTTGTTTTTGCAAGACAATGCACCGGCGCACAAGATTATCGCGACTACGGCTAAAATCAATGACTTACGGCCCCAATTGCTGTCGCATCCACCGTATTCGCCCGATGTGGCTCCCTCGGACTATTATCTCTTCCCAAACCTCAAAAGATGGCTCATCAACAAAAAATTCAGCTCACGCGAGGAAAATTACTTTTTGGACGGGATCAAGTAGTTGGAAAATCGCTGGAATAAGTGTATCAAACTAAAAGGGAACTATATTGAATAAAATAGTACTGTACCACCTAGTACTGCTAGGAGGAAAATTTGGGTAACTCGGTGATTCAAATCTTAGAATGGGGCGTTGGTGTACAGATAGCTGAAGATGATATCGATGTTTGCTATAGAAAAAAGATTAAAGGTAAACTTTCTGGTGCTGTGGTTGTACAACTTCGAAACAGGAAGGTAAAGGGGCGCATTTTGTCTGCTGCTTAAGCTAAGATGTCGCCAATTAATGCTGGAAAATTTTTTCGTGTAATCAAGGCAAACATTTACGTCAACGACTGGCTGTCAAGCGAAACCAAGGCTCTACTAAATGAGACGAAAAAGGCGAAAAATAACCAAAGCTATGAGTTTCTATGGGTACGTTATGGAAAAATTATGATGAGAAAAGCGATCAAATTTATTAAGTGTTTTGATAATCATATATGATTAAGCCATAATTTTTACTAAACAAAATAACACATTCATGTTATTGAATTGATTGATCTTGATAGTACTAGTGGAAGTAATGATACGTATATCGGCTTAGATTTTTGCTCTTCTATTTATGATCTTACATTATGCCATCTGAATATAAGAAGTATGAGAATGAATTTTGATAGGTTTTATTCGTATTTCTACAGTTCTTTCTCAATATTACCACAAGTAATTATATTATTATATAAGTGTGTATTTTTAACCATGAATTAACCGATTCCGGACTATTCTCCGTACACAGCGTGCAATGAAAATAACCCTGCTGGGGGAATAATTTCTTTTGTTAATAACAATATTGAAGTTGCAGAAAAATTTATTTATACTCGTAATGGCCTTTTAGCTCTATACACTTCTCCCAGCGATAAGAACTGTCTTGCTCCTCAAATAGCCATTGGCTGCCGACATCACTTCTTCATTGTTGGAAAGTCTTTGACCACTGAGCCATTTTTTAAAGTTTGGGAACAGAAAATAATCCGAGGAGGCTAAATCTGGCGAATGGGGTGCATGAGGTAGCAATTCAAATTTTAATTCATTAATTTTGGCCATTGCAATAACGAATTTGTGAGCTAGTTCATTGTCTTGACGCCATGATCTTGCCTGCAAATGAAACGGTCTTCGCCTCCTTTGGAGCCGGTTCTCCATTTTGAATCCATTGTTTTGATTACTCTTTTGTCTCGGGTGTAAAGTGATGGACCCATGTTTCATCCATTGTTATGAAAAATGCTGCTTTTTTGCTGTGAAACTTCGCTAAACACTCAATTGAAACATCTTCACGACACCGTTTTTGCTGGAGTGTGAGCAAACGTGGCACCCATCTTCCACACAGCTTTCTCATGTCCAAATTTTCAAATAATATACTATGTACCGCACTTTTTGAAATACATACAATGTCTGGTAGCTCGCGCACTTTCAGTCGACGATCATCCAGTACCGCTTTGTGGATTTTCTTTACCATTTCTGGAGTCGTCACCTCATTTGGTTGACCACTGCGATGCTCGTCTGATTAAAACTCAGCAACCCCTTACTATTGTAAACAAAGGAGCAGACTCACCCAGAGTAGAATCCAGTTCAGCTTTTATATTGGTTGAGCTGAGGCCTTTCAAATAAAAATATTGTATCACATAACAATGACCAATTTTCTCCATTTTCACAACTTCACTGAGAACGTTCACTATTGATGGCTGCCAAATAAATACTAAACAACGTGACGCTTTCAAAATTGAAACATATGCTTACTGCGTATTTTCCAATACAATGATATTTTCAAACAACTACCGCCATGTCTTGGTCAGGTCGTGTACTTCTGGAGCTGCCCTCCTAGGTCTAATTCAAAACGACAATGGGATAATTTAAATTATTTTGTAGGTAAAAGCAGTAAAATAAATATCATAGGATCTTTAAAATTTTAAGGAGAGGAAATCAATTCGGATATAAAATGGGAAACAGTTTCAACTTGTTTTTTTTAAAAATACTTCTGAAAATGCAAAACCCACTCATTTAAACAGCCTCTCATATTTCCCTCCTTGATGATGTAGTAATTTCGTCATTTTTCTTTGGAACGGTGTCGGAAACTTAAGTGTCCGAAATCATATCAAAATTAAAAACTAAAGGCACCTGTGGGATGTACGGTATTAGTACTTCACTTTAAAAAAAAAAAAATAGTATCCTAATTATTAAGCCGATAACTTATCTTTTCAACCAAAGCTTCGAAAGGGGGATACTTCCAAAGTGCCTAAAACATCCATTATAGTACCAATTTATAAAAAAATGTGACAAAGGGATCCTGTCAATTTTTTCAAAAATCATGTAAAAATTTGTTGCGAAAAGAATGTACAAGTATTTATTGGGTCTATATATGACGTGCCAAAAGTGGTTTGCACGATTTAAAAGTGGTGATTTTGGCTTGGAAAACGATGAACATCTTGGCCAGCCAAAAAAGTTTAAAACTGAAGAACTGGTAGCATTACTCTATGAAGATTGTTGCCAAACACAAAACGAGCTCGCAGAATCCTTGGGTATCACTCAAGCAGCCATTTCAAAACGTTTAAGAGCAGCTGGATATATTCAAAAACATGGAAATTTGGTTCCACATAAACTCAAGCCGAGAGACTTCGAAAGGCGGTTTTGCTTGTCCGAAATGTTGCTGGAACGCCACAAAAGGAAGTCATTTTTGCATCGGATTGTTACTGATGATGAAAAATGAATCCATTACGATAACCCCAAGCCCAAAAAATCATATGTGAAACCCGGCCAACCAGTCAAATTAACGGCAAAGCCGAATATCCGTGGCGCGAAAGTCATGCTCTGTATTTGGTGGGATCAGATGGGTGTGCTGTACTATGAGCTGCTAAAACCGGGTGAAACCATCAATAGACAACGCTACCGAACACAATTAATCCGTTTGAAGAGAGCAGTAGCCGAAAAACGCCCGGAATATGCGACAAGACACGAGGCAATAATTTTCCATCATGACAACGCTCGGCCCCACGTTGCTTTCTGGTTAAGAACTATTTGGAAAACAGTGGATGGGAAGTCTTACCCCACCCGCCTTATAGACCAGACCTTGCCCCTTCTGACTACCATTTGTTCCGGTCGATGCAGAACGCCCTCACTGAAATACGGTTCACATCAGAGCAGAATATCAAAAATTGGCTTGATTCATTCTTGGCTGCCTAGCCGGCGCAGTTCTTTTGGAATGGGATCCACAAATTGCCAGAAAGATATGAAAAAGTCATAGCTTCAGATGGGCAATACTTTGAATAATACTATTGTACATGTTTTTCTTAAATAACCTTCAAATTTTGAAAAATTATTAAAATATATACCCAATACAAGTATTTAGAGAAATACAAGTTCTTAAACGCATCCCAATTTGGCTTTATCAAAGGTAAATCTACCGAAGATGCTCTTTTTTTTATTTTTTACAACAATTTACATTTTTTTACAATTGAGATGTACATAGATATGGTTATTGTTTATCTTACTTATGAAAAATGGAAATACGAGCTCAATATCAATTTTACAAAAGAAGGGAGCCGAAGGAAAAGCTAATTAAAAACCTTCATGCAAAATATCATAGTTTTGTATATGGGTATGTCCTTTGTGGGCACATAAGGCATGTGTATATGAAATAACTTAATACATTCATTAAAAAATAAGACATATAATATCAAAGAACATTTACAAGATTAGAAACGAGAGGGTTATCTGATATATTACATGAAAAGACAAATTTTTCAGAAAGTCGACCTATTCTTTCTTTTGCGGTTTCAATTTTGGCTATTTCGTGAAGTTCTGAAGTTGAAAAATACAATGGTAGTTTTAGGATCATTTTTAAGACCTTATTTTGAAGAACTTGCAACTTTTTAAGGTATTAGTTGGCGCAATTCCTCCAAACTGGAGCTGCGTAGCACAGAATGGCTTGGAAGATAGATTTATAAATTATAAGCTTATTTTCTTTGCTTCATTCATACTTGCGACAAATGAATGGGTATATAACTTTAATGGTGTTGTTGACTTTACTAACGACATTATTTGTATGTTGGCCAAAAGTCAGTCTCTTCTCCATAAAGACTCCTAGATACTTAACAAATGGTGCCCAGTCAATCTGATTTCCGCAGACTATTCAATTCCCAGCAGGTAAAAAACAAGATTTGCTTTTTTGAGAAATTTCGAAAGATTGCTTGTGTTTTTTGAGGATTAATTTTAATTTTTTAATCTGAAAGATATTTTAGTAGGCATTATAATCCAGATTGCAAATTAGACTCAATATTCGAGCCTATCGAATCAGACGAATAAATGCATGTATCATTTGCAAAATGTGCCGAATGACATCCAGGAAGTGAAGGAAAGTCAGATGTAGTAGAGAATGGGGCCCAATACGGAGCCCTGAAGAACACCGGCAGGAATCCATTGGACATCAGATGAAGTCTGGTTCACAAATACCTTAAAACTCCTTGCCGTTAAGAAAGATTGGATGATTTTTATACTTTGTGCCATACAAAGTCGAATGCTTTTTCGACATCTAAGAGAACCATGCCAGTACTTTTGCCTTCTGAAAAGGAATCAAGTACGTGTTTTTTTATTCTGTAAACTTGATGTGAAGTACTATGATGTTAGCGAAAGCCGAATTGTTGTGGCTGTAAAATAGTAGATTCTTCCAGATGAAGCATTAATTTATTTTTAATGATCTTTTCAAAATATTTACTAAGAGAACTTAGGAGACTTATGGGGCGATAATTTAAGGGATCATTCAAGGGTTTTCCCAGTTTGGGGATTGGAATAATTTTGGCGCATTTCCAATCAGAGGGAAAGTAACCTATTTTGAGACATCCGTTAAAAATTGATTGCAAAATTTTAAGAGCCAACGTGGGAAGGTATTTAAGAAAGATGTTTCTAATTCCGTCAAATTATGAGTGGTGATAATCGATTTAAGCTCATCCAGACCAACTGTATCAGCGTCATAAGGCTGAGTTTGGTTGTTTATCAGTCGTAAAGAACTTTCAACAATACTATGAGGAGCATTATTTACTGCACTCGAGATTTGGTGGTTCGATAAAAATGTACTGGCTAATATATTAGCTTTTTCTGCATTGGAGACAGCTTGTGCAGTGGAAGTTTTCAAGAAATGAATAAACGTTCGCTTGTTCTGAATACCTTTTACGATATTCCAAAAGGGCTTACTACATTTGTCTAAGTCTCTCAGTTTATGGTTCCACTCAATATTTTTGAACATTTGTGTCTCCTGTCTAATTCTTGTAATAAGATACCTGATCGCATGTAAGTAGTCTTCTATTCTAAGTTGCTGCCATTTCCTGCGTAGGCTGTTGCGAATCTTAATGAGCTGTAGGATGTGTCTAGGCAGTTTGGTTGAACCATTAAATCACAAAACCTTGCTAGGAACCACTTCATCAACGGTGCTTAGAATTGACGAGGTTAACGTTTCAAGTGCATGGTCAATGGAATCCGGAGAGTCTAATCTGACGTTTTCTTCGCCAAACACATGTCTCAAATTGCGTTTCAGTTCTGATGTATACTGTGACCAATCAGTCCTATTGAAGTCTTTGACCCGAATGACACTAATATAGAACATTTTACTGGTAAGTGATCTGAACTGAGATCATTTACTGTTAGTGTTGGTAATAAACAGGTCAAGTGTGGATGGATTTGCTCTAGCAGAAGGTGGGTAGTAAGTTGGACTTGGTGAGGATAAAATTGAAATTGGATACCGTGACCTGAGCTCAGCTAATACATTCCCATAAGTATTTGCTCGAAGACAGTTCGCCAAGTAATTATATTAAGGCTCGCATTCATATTATTGTACTTAACATTATATAAATACTTAATAGCTAATTACGCTATGACATTAAATTGTTCAGATTTGCTACTACATTTACCTAACAATGTTGTCATCTCAAGAGTAAAGGAGTTTATTTCTTCGAAAGAGAAGGGATTATTGGTGATTTGCTTCCCATTGCTGTCACTTACATGATCCATGGGTTGCTGCTCATCCTAATGAGTTTTCGATTAGGATGAGCACTAGGCTGGGATAAAGCTTCACAGTCAAGCATGAAAGGCTGATTTGTTCTCTTAACAAGATGGGCTGTGCGTTTGTTGTTGTTGCTGTTGGCGAGCTTTTCTCTTATTTAAAGAAATAATTGTCTTGAGACACACGATAGGTCGTCCGACTTGTGAGGGCCTTTGCACTTAATAGCATTTTTTTCGCTGCAGTTCTCAGTTTTATGATTTTGAGAGCAAATTGCACAGTATGTTCTAACATTGCAATTTCTCTCTCTATGACCAAACATTTGGCAGTTGTAGCAGTGCGTTAATTAATTTTTTTGATTTTTAGCATAATCTCACTTAACAAGGGTCTTGAATAAGGAGCGTACGTTTTTTTTTAAGTTCAAGTTGATTGAACCTAACTCTGGGAAAACTATGTAAAAGACATTGACATAATAATCAATGTTTTACTTTATCATTTTTATATTTAGGCATTTCAACCCGAGTGTAATGAGTTCTTTCTTAAGAGTAGCTATGGGCATCTCATCCAGGCCATACAGTATGACCTTGAAAGATTTGGAAGATGGGAGATCATGCGTAAAATATTGCCACTGCACACTCTTGAAAAGATCGCACACTTTACTGTGGGTATTAATGTCTTCACAGATCACTTTGATGCCAATTGACACCTTTTTTGTGAAATAATTCGATATTTGTTCCTCGTTGAAAAGCTTATGCACATTTTCATTAGATTGAAGGAGTACAATCACAGATGGGATTTAAACACGTTTCTCTTCATTTTTGTTAACAATTTCATCAAATTCCACATCACTATCACAATTTGGCAGAGTTTGATGTTGTAAAAGTGGTAGAAAGAGGTTATGTCTAGAGTCACTGTCTCTTTTTGCCATTTTATTTAAATTTATGCTTGAAGACAAAAGGTCTTTAACATTAACCGACTGGGTTATTTTGGTAATTTTGAAATCTGTACGGATCACTGAGGGAAATTACGTCTGCTACGAAGAAGGCTTCAATCGCAACTGAACCGAAGATGCTCTTATTTCATTCTTGGAGGATATTTAGATCTGGTGTCTTTTGGTGTCTTTTTAGATCTAACTAAGACATTTGACTTAGTAAGTCATAAGTTATTACTCAAAATCTTTGAAAGACTTGGATTTAGGGTTAATACCCATAATTGGTTCATTTCATATCTAAAACTTCGAAGGCAATATGTTCGTATAAATGAAACTTTCAGTGAACCTTTCCTAAGTCCAAATGCTGGCGTCCCCCAAGGAACAGTTCTTGGACCTTTGCTGTTCCCTTTTCATATAAATTCAATTTTTAAATTTCCTTTAAAGGATACAATTTGTGCTTTTGATGATGATCTGGCGATCTCATATAAAGCTTCTTGTGTTGACACTATAAGATGTCAAATGAATAATGACTTAGTTATCCTTAATAATTGGTTTTTTTTTTCATCAAATGGTACTAAGTAACAAATCGAAAGTCATGCCTTTATCCCTTGCAAAAAAATACTGCATTGATGGAGTAGGTCTCCATGTCTTAAATTTTACATATGCTAACTGCAGTGATGCTTGCATAAAATTAGAATCTGTTTTCGAACTTAAATATCTAGGTATAACTTTAGACAGCAAGTTAAACTGGAAATAAAATATTTCATCTAAGGAATTTAGTACCTTTTAGCTTAATATCTGCTATATATTACGCACTGGTTAATTCTCGGCTAGAATATGAAATTTGCTGTTGGGGTAGTGCTTTCAAGAGCAACCTCTAGCCCCTTATAACAGCTCAGAAAAATATAATCAGGGTTACTCTTTTTAAGCCAAGATGGGAACATTTATTCCCCTTATTCCAATATCTCAATGCTTTACCACTCAGCCATCTTGCTTGCGAAGCTGTTACACTACTCAAAGTAGAAATATAGCCTATTCACTGAGACCAACGTCCACGGTAGTGGACAAACTGCCCCCTGATATACCATATTAAGTCACGTTCAATTCAAACCCAAATTTGTAAAGAATTCTTACTATTCAGATCGAGTGTAGAGGATTTAAGGTCCCTTTGCCTATTCTTGCTTCCCATCCATGTATTCCACATTTATCCCTTTACTCCCTCCTCTTTACCTGTTTACTATTTCAAATAATAATGTTTTTCTCGTTTGCTTCACAAATCATAACTTCTCTTCTCAGCGCGGCTTTCAAAACCTTTAAACAATAGTTTATTCAACGCACTTGTCACTGTGTCAACAAGTGTGTAAGAACAACCTTTCCAACTTAATATAATTACTTAGTTCATGCGTCTAGAATTCTTGCGTCTTAAAGTTTCTCAAATAACAAATCATATGTGTAACTGTAATAATCGTAAAAAATGTTTGTAAAAACCATATAAACTAGTAGAACTGAAACTTTTCTAACTACCAAATTTTGTATCATTAAAACCCACCAATAAATATTGTAAAAAAAAAAAAATGTATTGTATAGGGTTTTCCAAAAGGGACTTGACAACTTTGAATTTAATTTGTGAACGCAGTTTTTCACCAATCATCAAACTGTCACTGTCAATTTATTCAGTAAACTCAAAATTTTTATCATAGTAAAGTACACTAACGAGTAACGTCTGCAAATTATAAAAATTTTCTACAGATACTCGGAGTCGGTGACTGCAACCTTAACAGCATTAACTCCAATTTTCGGTCGTAATTCTCGCCCTAGTAGACAGGCAATAACAAGTTTAGTGTCAGTGACACAACAGGTTGGTCGAAGTGTCGAAAATATCGCTGCCGTTCAGACGTCCGTAGCAAACGATCCAAATCAGTCAATTCCACGGCGTTCTCAAGAATTGGGCATCGCTCAGACCACATTATGGCGTATTTTGCATAAGGATCTTGCTTTACACCCATACAAGATCAAGCTGACTCAAGAATTGAAGCCGATGGACCATTTGAAGCGACATACGTCCTCCGATTGGGTTCTGGAGAAGATGCGCCAAGATGATGAATTTCATCGCAAAATCATTTTCAGTGACGAAGCTCATTTTTGGCTCAATGGGTTCGTCAATAAGCAAAATATGCGTCGTTGAAAATTGGGTCCAACGAATTGACCGCTGCAAACGTGCCCGCGGGGGCCATATGAACGAAGTCGAGTTCCATTCATAAATGTTTTGATTGTACTTGAAGCCAATAATAAAGTTTTTAAAATATCTCAAATTGTTTGCCTTTTATTTAAAAAAAAAAATTGTCAAGTCGTTACTAGAAAATCCTGTATTTGTATGGAAATGGAATAAATCTGGATTTAGGTTTAGATCGAGAACTACGCCTACCAACAAATTGTTGGTAAAACATTTGATATAAGTTTAAGGAAATAAAAGATGATTTTGGATTTTGAGCAGCTTGTAATAGGAGTTACACAGTGTTGTCTGCCGCAGCATATTTCTCGAAAAGTCTTAACAAATCGTGGAATGTTTGAAAGAGGAATATATGAATATGATCATCTTCTTTGAGGTCTTAAGCAAAACCTCCTTCCCAATTAAGTTCTTTTGACGATTGGTACCTACCTACTCAAGAAAATAGAAAAAAGCCCAGCTTTTGAAAGAAAAAAAATCAAACATTTAACAAACATCGAACAACTAGAGGGATAAATTTGTAATTAAAAGTATTTTATCGATGAAAGAAACTCTTCTCGTATTCTGAAGGCCTTAAATCAGTTTTCGGTTAAAAGCGGCAGTGTTACTACGTGCTGAACTTCGGTTGAACCCTAGTTCGATGAAAAATGCCACAAAAACGACGGAAATTGGAGCTATCGAAATTATTTAGAACCGCTGGTATTGAAACTAGTAATTGTATAATCAGAGTCGGTTTTGTTTTAAAAAAAAAAAAAAAAAAGGTGTTATGCCATGGAAAATTTCTCAGAGAAAATAATCATTTGATTTTTTAGGAGCTACCGTGAGGTTAGCTATTTCAGCACAACCTTGGATGTTTTTAAAGTCACATTGGATATATTCGTCCAAACTGGACCATAATATAAACTACTACTTCTCAGTGTTAGTTTAATACGAAAATAAAATAGGTACAAGGAGTAGTATCTAGTCAATCTAGTTATAAAGAAATTATATTTAATAAATTCACTGCATAGTTGTCGAAGTCAAGCACAGTGAAAATATAGATTTAACGCAGGCAACTAGTAGATACATATGTTTTGCGGAGTATTCGACATAACTCCTTTACACTTGGAGCTCCTTTAAATATATGGTTGTGGGTTGTGGAGTGGAAGTTGAGTTTGAGATGGAATCGCTGAGAAAAAACTTTGTGCAACATCAGGTGATAAGAAGGTAATAGTTCAAATCTTTTTATTTTATGAACATCAAAAATGTCACAAATTCTAGTTTGAAACAAGGTAAAGCCTCTCTACTAGCTCTTTTTGTTCGCCTTTTCATTCGTTTACGCGCAAAGTAAGGGACCTACGATTGTTTACCGAATCTAAATTATTAATATTTTCGCTTCCCACTCCCTTTGGGATTTGGTTTGGAATCTGAACCTAGACCATCTAATATAATTTTTGTCTAAAATATTTGTTTAGTTTTAAGTTTCCGCGCAATTCTTACTAAGAGCAAAGAAATGGTATGCTGTTGGTCATACATAGTTTGTAGAAGTTCTGGATTGAGTTTCATTACGTTATCCACTGCAATCATGCGATATTTGAACATCGATTTTCTTGCATCGATTTTGGGGAACGACGCTATGCCATGCATTTTTCTAAAAGGGTCTTACTTATGTGAGTCTTAGTATTCAATATGTAAGATTGTCCAAGCAGTACCCGCCTTACATTGACCCACTCAAAGAATAAATTCGACCGGAGATTATTAAAGGGATACAAAAAAATAAAAAATAAAAATAAATAATTAGAAAATGCAACACTACAAATGAGATAAGGCGAAGAATCCTTTCTTCTTTAATTTCTACTTCAACTGATATTTCTCTATATACAGTGAAGAATAATCAATGCCACAAAGTGGAAAATAAACATCGTTATGCCTCCAAAAAACGGTACTAATTATTAGAACATCCTGATTCATTATAAAATTCTTTATCTACAATCTAATAGTCAGAGAAAATGCCAAAACCAGGATAATGGAAAAAAGAAAAAAAGAAAAATAATGTAAAATACATTCAATTAGCCAATATCCCATTCCAAGCAGATATTGATATCCTTCTTCCTTTTTGTGCAGTGGCAAAACTCGCTCCCAAACCAATAACACACACGTGTGTGTACATTGTATCTTATCCATGTATCTAAAGTAATTTAGAAATAAAAATTGATTTAGGAGTCCCAAATATACACACGAACACACATATGTACGTACTTAAATGAAAACGCTCAAATCCAACAAAAAGGAAAGAACGAACGGCAACATCCTCCATTCACTCATTCAGAAGCAGCAGCAGCAGCAGCATCAACATCAGCCAGCAACTAGCAGCCGTCACTGTTGCCGTATTCCTACCCTCCTTCGAGATACGTCTATTTTTTTTTCTATCCAACGCCTATGGTTTGGTTTGGTTGTGCCTCTCCCTTTAGATCCTTATCACTGTAAATACATCTCAATTATTGTTTCCAAGTCTCTCGTTTATTACACAATAACAGAATTAAGTGCTTTTTAAACCGCAGGACTATTAGCAAAAATCAGAAACAAAAACTATTCACACTCACACTAGTACACGCTAGATAAAAACCATACTCACTGTAATTTTCGACATATCCTTCTTATATACTCCAACTTCAGCTGTGACTTCTGATTTGGCTTCGCTCAATACTACCCCTGAAGGACTCTCATCCACTTACACAAATGCAGTGCTAGTACATAACACAGCGCTTAAGATTGTTATTTCATTATCCTTGAGAGAATAGAGAGTAAGCAGCAAGAGCTTCATTCAAAGGATATGAAATGTGATTACGAAATTTTATCTCATAGCACGCGACACCATGGCTGACTATCTCTTTCCATCGTGTTTGTATAAGTTGTGTTGGAATAACAGTTATGCTCGTTGATTCTCCATCGTTTGTAATGAATCTACAGTCGAGGGGTTGGTCATGCTATTGTGCTGCGCACTACGGACCGCCTTCATTTACTCTGTTTGCAATGTGTATCTGCTGTACTGTATCTACGAACGTGAAATTCATTCGAACGTAGCTAATGAGAGTTCAGAGCTCACCTTACAATAGATGTCGGTCTACCTTGTTCGCGTAAAGTTGTTTCTACGGATTTTCTTGGTTTGCGCTCCAAAAAACCGAAACGAGCTTGGTACCTACCACGCGATTTGTTTACCGATTTACTTCACATACCTATCTACCGTGTCGTGTGTGGTTTTGAGTTGTTTTTGTCATTTTATTATTTTTCTTTCGTTACCTTGTGAGCTTTTCTACCCATATCCTTGTATCTTAATGATCGGTGTCCTCTGTAGACGAAGGCAAATAGGATTAATTAGCATTTAATAAGCTCTCATTAGTTTTAACAAATACACTTTGTCACTTGGACGAGTTTAGATGTGTGTGTGATTCATGTATGTATTGTTTTTTACAAGGATTCCAGTGAATTTATCTCAAGTGTCAAACTAAAGGTTCACCGCATCATCGACGACGGCAAATTAAAAATGTCTGTTCAGATTTAAGTTTCGAAATTAAGTGAACATCCTCCAATTGGGATTTACGAGTGCTGTTTTTTTTTTTTTTGGAATTTTATTATTTTTTGTTTTGTTTTGTTTTTTGTTTTTTGTTTTTTACTTGTGTAAATAAAATGGACATCAAGCCACCAATGACGGATGTACAAAAGCAGACATTTCAACATATTTTCGAGAAAATCGTCGCAAACAACAATAAATTCCCACCGAAGGAGATTGAAAATTTTCGAAATCTTTTAGAAAACGTACGCGATACTAAGCATTTTCAATTGATTGTTGAGAAATTTAAGGCACTGGAGCATTTCGAAAATAACATTCTGGGGAGTAATTCTATTGCAGAAGGTATGACGGACTCTAATTCTCAAAAAAGGAATCATATCCATAAATATTTCCAAGATAATTGATATTTGTGGAAATATCTATAATGGTTAACCATAAAAAGTAAACATTAGTATTCTTTTAAAGGTGAAATGATTACATAGGTATAATGATAGTTTCAAAAACGTGGTCCAAAATATCCATCCATCGTGGATACGACGTTACTGTTGGCTTAGTTCATCGTTTACAAGAGATACTTAAAAAGTAAAAAATAAAAATAAATAAAAGTCAGGCGCATAACATATCATATCTATCGGAACTGTTCTGGACGAAATTTATTTTGAAGTTAAATTGCTCGATAGGAATTCGTTGAAAATTTTGCAGATTGTGTGGTATATACGAGTAGCTTCGTGCGGTTAAAATCTCATCTGGACCGGATCACTTTCATCTAATTCATTTTTTCGATGAAAATGTTCATTGTTTATAATTCAGATACGATCTACGTTGTCCATAAATCATCTGACCTATTTTTTGTATAAGGTTCGATGATGACTCCTGCTTGAAGATCTCACCTAAATTATATATATTTTCTTCAGTGTTCATTTGACGTGTGGCTGCAATTTTATGTGGGAGTATGTGGAATGAAATGTTTCCTTTGCTTAACAAATGATCGCTCAGATGGACATCTGATGTGTCTGTTATGTCTTATTTACAAAAACATTCGCAAGCTTCACAGAGTGATCACATGATCAATTTTGAAAATAAATTTTAATAATTTGATAGCGTTGCTCATCACATTATCACAAAAAAATTTGTCACATTGCGGTGAACGTGAATTTTAAGGACTTCGGAGAGAAACACACATACAAACACTTACATTTACCTTAGGTGTCACAATTGTCCAGATTGAACCTGAAACTTTACCGCAAAATTACTCCATTCAGCGTGCTAAAAATCATTTTGGTAGAGATCTATCCTCATTTAAGCACCATTCATCACCACCTTGTCTGTTTAGGACCCATTTGAAAATTTTTTTTCTGAGGTGATAAATTCAGAATTGTTTGATTGTTGGACCAGGTTTAAGTATCAATATCGCCGCATGTATTTTTTTTCTCTAAATTCATTTTATATGAATGGAACCTTGGCTAAGTTTCAAATAACCTTGAGTGACTTTCAATTAAAACAATCATGCACATAAGTATTTATCTATTAGGTTTTGATAATCGCTACTTTCATGCAATACGCCAAGACTGGGTGTTATAGAGCGCTCTTTGAGTTTGTAGATTGAAGAAACAGCGATGGTTTGAAGTGATTTTTCGTCTGATTTGTGTCATAGTGAGCTTAGATCAGATATGGCTTATGTGGCTTTTCTTGAAGATATCATACCATATACTCGTATATACTCTGTTTCCCGCCAGTTTACAACTTAACCAGTATATGCCGTTTCTATTTTAATGCAACAAATTTACCATTGACAATTCGTTGATTGTTAACCAGCTGTTGTAAAGGCTTTTAAATATTGTGTCTCTGGTGCCATCCCGAGAGTTTTGTAGAATCTGTTCGAGTATGATGTTGAAGAACACAATTTTTTAAAGTCAACTATTTGGGTGTTGACATTGCCCAACTGCAAAGGTGGACTACAATAATTTGTCGTGGATGTCAAATCTAGACTCCAGTTCTTATTCATATCAACATACTCTTCCTAAACTGATTGACAAAAGAATTCGATACAACTCAATACGTTTACCACAATTTGTAGTAATGATGGTACTTTAATAAGGATTTTTTTCGTAGGATCTTGTCTGGCTTATTATAAGACTTTAGGTCTTAACTCAAGTAATTCAAGAACAATGAGCACATCCAAATAGATGCTTGATGACTTATGTTAGAATGAATAATGCTTCTTTCCTTCGAATCTGGTGGATGTGTTTCATAATTTTCATTTTTTCCTAAAAAATTTCTTTAAAATGTCAATGCACCGTTCAAACCAATACTCTCGAAACTCTGTCGAAAGCTTTCTCTAGATCGATAAAAATGACTTGCCTGCCACACTAAGTTCTATAACATTTTATTATTTTGTGTTTTTTAACTAACAGAAACATTTAGATATCTTCACAGTAAACGTTACAGTTTCTCGTGTCACCTCTGCTTTTATACAAAATTTATCCATCCATGGATAAATGAACGGCCTCCTCTCATCATTTTACTGAATAAAATCATTAAACATATTGAACCAAAACTTCCAAATCTATGTAAGACTCATAGTTCTTTGGAATACGCGTGCACTTTCATTATAACGTGAAGTAACGCGTGAAGGGCTTGTTTATCTATTGAAATGACCTTCTGTATTTTTGGTGTTACAATCTCTTTTTTAAATTTTTATCAACGGGCACCAATTTAAAAAGGGTTTTTGTTTCTGACGGAACAAAGCACTCAGACAAAGAATTAGTCCTTTTATTGAAATCTTTCAGTCAGAAGATTAAGGGCTTCACATGTTGACGAGTACCCGCAGAATCCGCTGTGTCGATTTCGTGTTTTCGCTATGCTTGAAAATTTTGATATTTCTGCTTTTACTTTTTTTTTTCGCTCTTTAGTAATGTGCAGCCAGCCTTATTTTTATTATTCCTGTGATTCTTGTATATTTGATGTCTGGGATTGTTTTTTTTTTTTGCATTCCTAAAGATTGTCATTTTGTGTTATTGACTGATGCTGGTTCCTGTTGGTTTTTTCCTGTTTTGTCTACGAAAATTCTGGCAGCAAAATTCAGTGCTGACTCGAATTTTTTTTTTACTATTTTTGGAGCAAATATGGGAAATTCAAAGACAACTCTATTATATATGGAACATGTATGACTTGACAGAGCTATTATTCCAATTCAACTGCAATACAAATACATCTGTGTTTTTATTTATTCATTAATATTAATGTTGCCCCCTTCAGAGTTTTCATTCTCAGATGTAATTCACTTGTGCCAGCGCCTTTTCCAATCCTCAAAGCACTTCTCATAAGTACTTTTTGGTTTAGACTAGGTCTCTTCCAGCAATGCCGTTTTTATTTCCTCAATCGTTACAAATCTCCGTCCTTTCATTGGTCTCTTTAGGGAACAGGGAAAAGTCACATGGGGCCAAATACTATACAGTGTATATATTGTCTTATGATGACACATGATTGTCGTCTTATTTTGGCCAAAAAATCTCTTACGAGCAAGCAACGATGAATGAGCAGGAGCATTCTTGTGATGCAAAAGCCATTAATTGTTTTTCTACAATTTTGGACGTTTTTTTTTTCGCAAACGGCGCGTAACTTCAAGGTAAAGCTCCTTATTGCCTGTACGATTTTGAGATAAAAACTCCTGATGCAGGAGGCCACCGTAATAAGAAAAAAGCAGTGATCAAAACTTTGATCGAACCAAGCATGCTTTTTCCGATTTAGACTCTCATGGGTGCTTCTATTGATACGAGTGAGCTTTGACATCGACGTCATAATCATATACTCATGATTTGCCACTAGTTATGACCCTTATGAGCAAGTCGGAATCATCATTGACGTCATTCAAGAGCTCCTGAGCGATACTCATGCGACGATTCCTCTAAACAAAATTAAGAAGTTTCGGAACAAACTTCGCTGACACACGTGTCATGGCCAAAACATCTGAAAAAATTGCATAACACGAGCCGATCGATATGCCAACATCCTTAGTAACTTCTCTTATGGTATTTCGACGATTTTTCAAAACAATTTTCTTCACAGCGTTCATTTTCATTTTTTGCTGATGTGCTGGGTCGTCCAGAGCGAATTTTTTCATTGGCATTTTCTCGGTCATCTTGAAAGAGTTTGTATCACTTGTAATTTTTTTTTTTTACTTAGACGAAACTCACCGTATGCCACTGTCAACATTTCAAGTGAAATTGAAAATCGCCAAGCACACCAAAACACGTCTAACCTTTCTATCTATTGTATTAAAAACAAACTAAGTATACTATATACTTGAAAGTGTAAACATATGTTCGGGACATGTGTACCAATGCAGCAAAAATAAAATTTCAAAAGTAACTTTACTTTTTGAACACACCTCGTATATTGGCTTTATTTTAAGACGACGAAATGGGTATGAATGATGGGTCACGCAAAGAGCTTCCTGAAAAAGAGAACTTGTGATATTGAGGACAAGTTAATCCGAAAATGGCCAAAAACCAGGTTTAGGAAAGATAGAGGAAAAAACCATAAGAAAAGTTGCAAGTGGGCTTATCTTGCTTGCCACTGAGCAAGGTATATAAACTTTAAGTGAATCGGAAAAAAATTGTAGGGTTTTATCCAAACGCTTTAATTAATGATCTACACAAGTTGATTATTTTCCTTTTAATACGTAATCGGTGTACCGAAAATTTGGTTTGGGAGATTGTTAGATTTGTTAGATTGTTAGATGGACAACGCTTAACCCGATGTTTCAGTAATAAATCTCTACTATGAAGCATGCAGTTCTTTTACTAGGTATTTGAAGAAAAAATAATTAAATTTTGTTAAAAAGTTAAGAGTGGGTGTGCGATACTTTGTTTTAACGAAATTATAGCTTGCACCACACTCGCGGTTCTAAATTGCTACTATTCCTTGCATAACTTAGATGATTACGCTCCATCTTCTTTCTTCTTTTTGCAAATTTTCGTTAAATGTGTGCTATGCAAAAGATTTTGATTAGTGCTGGAAAAATTTGGATAGAATCCCCCGTTTTCATGAAAAAATTAATTGTATATTGGGCATGTTCCTTTTAATAACTTAAAAATTCATCGGCGGATTTTAGTCAAAATCAAATGTTGTTTCTAAAACTCAGATGAAATGGTTTTGAGGTTCATTCGCTTCATATGTAGGAGCATCTATGTATAACATATTAACGCAAGATCCTTAAAAATTTGAGATCACTGTTGCCTTTTCTGATACCTTATCCTTCTAAAGCATAGAAAGAATAGAACCGACAAAGTATAGGGCTTTCTAATAACGACTTGACAATTTTTTTTTTAATCAAAGACAAACCATTCGAGGTATTTCAAAAATTTTATTATTGGCTTGAAGCACAATCAAAACATTTATGAATGGAATTCGACTTCGTTCATATGGCCACCGCGGGCACGTTTGCAGCGGTCGATTCGTTGGACCCAATTTTCAACGACTCGGCCACACATTTCGGCCGAAACGGCCGCTATTTCGCGTTCAATGTTGGCTCTGAGCTTTTCCAACGTCGTCGGCGGGTTGGCATAAACCAATAGCCTCACAGAAAATAATCAAGTGGCGTTAAATCGCACGAACGAGCCAATCGACTGGCTCATGTCTTGAGATAACACGCTCACCATACTCACTCTTCAATAAATCGATTGTAGCGTATGCTGTGTGGCTATCGTCCAAGTTCATATCATCCAATTCGGGCCAAAAATAATCGGTAATCATGGCGCGATAACGCTGACCATTCACAGTAACGTGACGATTTTTATCGTCGACGAAAAAATATGGCACAATAACGCCGCCGGCATGCAAACCGCACCAAACAGTTATTTTTTGTGGATGAAGTGGTGATTCATGAAGCACATGTGGGTTTTCAAACGACCAATAACGCATACTTTGCTTATTGACGAACCCATTGAGCCAAAAATGAGCTTCGTCACTGAAGAAGATTTTGCGATGAAATTCATCATATTGGCGCATCTTCTCCAGAACCCAATCGGAGAACGTACGTCGCTTCAAATGGTCCATCGTCTTCAATTCTTGATTCAGCTTGATCTTGTTTGGGTGTAAACCAAAATCCTTACGCAAAATACGCCATAATGGTGTCTGAGCGATGCCCAATTCTTAAGAACGCCGTGGAATTGACTGATTTAGATCGTTTGCTACGGACGTCTGAACAGCAGCGATATTTTCGACACTTCGAATAATCCGTTGTCTCACTGACACGGTAACATCACACAACGAATATGTAGACTCAAATTTTTGAACTAAACTTGTTATTGCCTGTCTACTAGGGCGAGAATTACGAACGAAAATTGGAGTTAACGCTCTTAAAGTTGCAGTCACGGACTCCGAATATCTATAGAAAATTTTTATAATTTGCAGACGTTGCTCGTTAGTGTACTTTACCATGATGAAAATATTGAGTTTACTGAATAAATTGACATTGACAGTTTGATGATTAGTGAAAGAGTGCGTTCGCAAATTAAATTCAAAGTTGTCAAGTCCCTATTGGAAAACCCTATATTATATTGTTAAATGAAGGCAATAAGTACAGAATATATTATCCGACTACATGACAGTTTTGTTTTTCCTTTTAATCGGATCGCGCTTCACAGGAGTGATGGATCAGTTTTCTCAGGATCACAAATTTTGTCATCGTCTTATGTAACTCTTGACAAATATTTCAAGTCTCAAGTTTGATGTTTAATCAACTTCTGTGTGATATGATACATTCTCGTACACAATTTATTTGTCCGCCAAAAATTACATTGGTATCTGCTGATGAATTTCATTTGCACAGGATATTGCGCCAGACTTAAGTTCTGTTAACGTAACGCACTAGATTATTATTCTTGTAAGTGAACCATAAGGGGATGGCAAGTTTTTCTGCATTATCAAATAAATCGCCTGATTATAAAAAAATTTCTTGAGAATTCCGTTGAAAGCCAGCTTTTGTTCACGTTCACACCTTTTCTCAAACGTGTAGAGGAGGGACGTTGAGAAAAAAGAAACTTTCTAAATGGATTTGTAGTTACATGCGTTTTGCTCACCAATTTACTTTCATTATTACGAAAAGAATCTAAGTTTGTATCTATCTGTTAGTTGTGTGATTTTTTATTTTTAATGAAATTCCGGAACTACTTAAATTTCAATTACGAAAGTCCTCTATATCCTTTAACAAAGATGATGATTTGCAGCATTACAAGATTAGTTTGGATCTTGTAGTTGGCCAAGAAATCAACGATCACAACGATCAAGTAATCAAATTTAAATGTTGACATTTGTAGATCTGAAGAGAGCCCTGATATCGAAACCTTTATTCATTTTCAACCTATTTATGCAGATTTACAATATTTACAATTTTAACTAATTCTCAGGCCCATCTACCGCACACGAATGAATTAAATCTGACATGTAAATCTTTGAACGGAATTTAATAGTCATTCATAGGGACATAGGATCACCTTATATGATTCTCTTAGCCTAGCTGCTTTTCTCCGCATAGAACGTCAATGGTTATTAAATAAACTAGTACCTACTTTGAGTACTATTGGAACAGTTTAATCCTGTTGCTAGTCTTATTCAGTTACATCCCCGTATATTATTATTGATCCGCTTGAAAATATTTATTCTGTTGGTTAAAGTCGCCATTTCGGGTCTAGGGCGTTATCAGTGAATTCCTGAAAATTTTTGGCGAGTTGAATTTACTTATGGTGGGTTTCCGAAAGAAGTAACCATAATGACAATTGTTAAATCATTATAGCCACTTAACTTAAAAACTTTAACTCTCTGTAATAATCGATATCTCTTGACAAATGTCTATTTGCAACTGCCGTACATGTGGCAAATTCGTCTTTTCATTGTTTCTATCTATTTCTAGCTATTCTATTGCTGTATTTAACAGCAATCCCTCAAAACTCTAGTATTTTTAACCGTATCAAGTTTGGATTAAGATTGATTTCATTTATCTTAACTCTTTACAATTATCAACTAATAATATTGAAGTGACACATACATGTTTATATATACTCGTAGGCGTCTTTATCATTATTTTTCATATTTTGATTTGACATCAAAATCACAAGAAAGGATATTATAAAATTAACATGAAACCAAGTAATTAATTCGTTAAGCCTACCACATTTTACTAGCGCTAATTGCTTGTCTTAATTCGCATTGTTTACCTTGAAGCGATACATTTCTTACTGCCTTGCCAACAAATCACATTAAATTGGTCTTTCACCGCCCTCTCGATTTAATTTAAAGTTAAATTCCATGTCATTCACATAGAATACGACCACTAGGTATTTGTCCTGGACACGGACCGATCTCTCACATGTTCAACACATAAAATCGTTTAAAACCCCCAAACAAATTGTATAGTCTAATTGCCCCAATATACGTATCTACCATGACAAATTGTCATTAAATGCTTTCCTTTAAGTAAAAATCGCAAATGGTCCACAATTTAGTATAAGTCCGACAATGACGGGGTGCGGATGACGGTAGAATCGTCGGTCCTCTAGGCTCTGTGTAATTATTCTGTTTACCTAGTTAATACAGGTAAATGCAGGTACAGTCCTTCTGTACACGATACCTAAATCGGCGCGACATGCGACAAATTGCATGACTTCTGCGTGCGAATAATTACAACCTGCACAACACTCATAGTCATAACAAACTGAATTGTAATTTCAATTGCATTTCTCTATTTCTCTTTGCAGATGCTGACTTAAAGGATACAAACCGGAAACTAGGATCTGTGGGGCAAACTCTAACTCCTCGACATACAATTGACGCCATATTAGGATTAAAAAATCGCGCCGAAAATGTCACCGATGGTGAGTAAATATTTCATGTATTTGCATCATATCCGTGCTTGTAACTATATCTTATCTAAGTATCTTTTCGTAAAAAAAATTAATGAACTCCGAGACAAAACTCATTATCGTTTATCGGACACCTTTTTGCTTCTGTTGATGTGTGACAATCTATCGTAAGGATCTGCAAAAACAAAAACACTAAACTTAAAAACGCCCTTTGCTATTTTCGACATCGGTACATGATGGTACCCATAAGGAGGTAAAATGTTTTACCCAAATTTACCAAAGAGAAAAAAGGTATAGATATAACCCCTTTCTTAGCTTATCCTTTGCATGTCTTTGCTGTAAAGCTTAAGCCCGACAAAATAAGAAGCCTATCTTGAGCACATCTTAGTACATTGCAACACGGCTATAATCTAAGTGTCTACAGAAAATTGCTCATCAACTATAACCCATTTGGGGGATTGTGCGAGACACCCCAAAAACGGATTAGCTTCGAATGGCAATTGCCGAAAATTTCTTTCTGTTGAATTTTGTCCCGTTTCTCTGTGCACTGAAGCACTCCTTATCAAATGGCGTGCATCTATTAGATACGAAAATGAGCTGTGCTACCACTGCCACTGCCACTGCCACTGTTATTTATTCCTCAAAACTGGCTAGAAAGTTTTTCTTAAAAAATAAAAAGAAGTGCGACGAACTTGTTGTTGTTGTTGTAATACGACTCTATGACTGTATGATTGGGTGGCCATGTAATTGTGATTGTGTTGTGCGATTCGACATTATTACAAATTTGAAATTATTTAGCAAGTCGTGCCGACTGTAATTGAAATCGATTGCATGATTTTGATTGTAATACTTGTTCCCACATGACAATTTGTATGTGCCTTGCCTTCCTCTTTTATCCTGAGCATAAGTTGGATAATAAATGAAATAATAGAGGATTAACCGTTATTCGGCTGTGTTTTTTTTTATTACTTTTGTGTTATAAATTGCATGCCAGAACATTACTAAAAGTAATTTTCAAATTAAAAGACATAATTATTTTAATGATTTCCGAAACTGCTGAACTTTTACATACTTTTACATTTAGTACAAACTTAACAGTGCCAGTGATTGTCATAAATCTACATATCTGTATCCGGAAGTTCCAAACTATATATTTTAACTCGATTGGCAAGCATTTTTCAATGTTACTGCAATTGATTTGGCTTGATTTGGATTTAGAAAAGTATCTTTTGGTACTAGACTGATGCTCCTAGATATGCATTATACCCGGTTCAACAAAAATATGCAGTATAGGGAAGGTAGGAATATTTGCATCTTACTCTGGTTATAAAGAAGTGCATAAGCACTTCGCTCTTCGCTCTTATGCCATGATATGCATATTTGTCCAGAGCAATTTCTGAAGATGATTACCATAGGGTTTCCGTTTTGATGATATTATGTTTTTGAGAAAAACCGAGTTATATTTTTTATTTATTTCTATTTAATATACCAAACATTGAAAAAGGATGTACAATAATATAATAAAAGCAAACTAAACCAAAGAAAATTTACTGCCTCTGTCATTCTCATCATTTAAAGTTATGACAATCTCCTCTGTTGTTCTTTCGGCAAAAACATCTACAATTCATCCCATGTATTAGGCTCAAATTTTGGTTAAACATGCTTGACGTTGAAGGCATTTTTCACTGTCCATTTTCTCAAGTAAGAAAACAAAATTAAACAAAGAAAACTAAGTGAAACGAAGGAAAAATACTTCATTCAAAACGAGGACAAAAAAAAAAAAAAGGATCTGTACCACTTGTATCGACTTGAGCTCTCTGCCTGTTTTGTGCTTAGTGCTTTGATTAGTTATTGAGTGATTAACATCGAAAAGTGCTCGAAATGGTTCGTGTAAATATAGACACACAACGTGCAGATATTCTGCTTGAATTTGGCCGTACGTATAATCTTTTCGCTCTAATCAGACCCAAAATTATGATATTCACAATTGATCTTGATGAAGGCGATACGTTAGTAAGTAATTGATTTATATCGCTTTACTTAATCTTTATACATTAGTTGTATGGTATTGGTATTTTTTAAAATACTCCTTTGAAATGACAGTATCCATTTAACATACAACCATAAACCAAAAGCTAGTGTGGAAGTTTTTGTTAAACTAAATACACATTTATTGCGAAATCTATATAAAGCTTTATTGATTAATAAAGTTCGGTCTATGGCAATTATGAATGTAATCCAACATTGACCATATAAAGGTTAAAATTATCAATGACTTTTTGGACAAGAAATGGGTCAATGACCGCAATTTCAGTTCGGATGTTATGTTTGAGACCCTGGATTATCGCTTGATTATTGGCATAGATCGTACTCTTTAAATAACTATACCGGTATGAGTCTAAAGGTGTCAAATCCCATGACCTAGGAGACTAGTCAATTTCTCCTCTAACCGAAATTTCGTACGAAATAAATTGATTCATTTATGACTTGTGTGGGCAGTAGCACCATCTTGTTGAAACCAGAGATCGTCCAGATTCAATTCATTGAATTTAAAAAAAAAAAAAAGAAAAAAAAAATGGCAGGTCATCATATTGCGGTAATGCTCTTCATTCACTGTAACTGTACGGGTCAATGATGCCAACAACGCATAATCTGCACCATACAGTGACTTTTTTCGGGATGCATTGGTTTTTCATGATGCTCGTTTTCCGCATTCCGGCCCCCAGAAACGATAATTTTGTTTATTTACGTACTCACCCATCCAAAAATGGGCTATATCGGAAAATATCAAATTAGATGACATATTGTCCTAGCGACCCAACATCCATTTAACAAATCGGCGACGTTGTAGATGGTCCAAGGGCTCAATTGTTGAATAATTTAGGTTTTATAGGCGTGCAAATGAAGTTGAACTTTTAATATTCGCCGTAAAGTGCCATAAGTGGGGCCCAATTGTTGATTTCGGCGACGAATTAAGTTGCTTGGCTGGTTTTGAACACTTGAGTTCAGTGGTGGTGCTTTGGCGTGTTCGTGCTGGCCGAGCATGCTGATACGGAGTTTGACCCGATACCAAACTAGTTTTTTCAAAACGTTTCACCCTTGCACGAATTCTAGACTTACTTAGATTACCAAAAAATTCACGAATTTTACGAAATGTTTACAGATTGCCCATTTTCGTAACAAGATTGAACGAAAAAAAGTTGTTGCATGGTAAACGATTCCATGACTAAAATTGTAAAAGATTGCATGGCATCTGTTAATAAGATCAACCACATTGGATTATAATCAACGAAAATATAAAATTAAAAGTTGCTACGTTTGTCGATGACCTTACACAGAATTCATTATTTTATTTTTCTAATAACGACTTGACAACTTTTTTTTTTTAAATAAAAGGCAAACCATTTGAGACATTTCAAAAAATTTATCATTGGCTTGAAGTACAATCAAAACATTTATGAATGGAACTCGACTTTCGAAGCGGTCGCTTCGTTGGACCCAATTTTCAACGACTCGGCCACACATTTCGGCCGAAACGGCCGCTATTTTGCGTTCAATGTTGGCTCTGAGCTCTTCCAACATCGTCGGCGTGTTGGCATAAACCAATGACTTAAAGAAGCCCCACAGAAAATAGTCAATCGACTGGCCCATGTCTTGAGATAACACGCTCACCATACTTACTCTTCAATAAGTCGATTGTAGTGTGTGCTGTATGGCTTGTGGCTTGTGGCACCATCCTGTTGAAACCATATGCCATCCAAGTCCATATCTTCCAATTTGGGCCAAAATAAATCGGTGATAGTGGCGCGATAACGCTGACCATTCACAGTAACGTGACGATCGTTATCGTCGACGAAAAAATATGGCACAATAACGCCGCCGGCATGCAAACCGCACCAAATAGTTATTTTTTGTGAATGAAGTGGTGATTCATGAAGCACATGTGGATTTTCACCCGACCAATAACGCATATTTTGCTTATTGACGAACCCATTGAGCCAAAAATGAGCTTCGTCCCTGAAGATGATTTTGCGATGAAATTCGTCATCTTGGCGCATCTTCTCCATAACCCAATCGGATAACGTACGTCGCTTCAAATGGTCTATTGGCTTCAGCTTGATCTTGTATGGCTGTAAACCAAGATCCTTACGCAAAGTACGCCATAATGTGGTCTTTCTTGAGATCGCCGTGGAATTGACTGATTTGGATCGTTTGCTACGGACGTCAGAACGACAGCGATATTTTCGGCACTTCGACTAACCCGTTGTCTTACTGACACGGCAACATCACACAACGGATATGTAGACTCAAATTTTTGCACTAAACTTGTTATTGCCTGTCTACTAGGGTGAGAATTACGACCGAAAATTGGAGTTAACACTCTTAAAGTTGCAGTCGCCGACTCCGAATATCTGTAGAAAATTTCTATAATTTACAGACGTTGCTCGTTAGTGTACTTTGTTGTTGGGCTTACTGAATAAATTGGCAATGACAGTTTGATGATTAGTGAAAGAGCGTGTTCACAAATTATTCTAAGTTGTCAAGTCTCTATTGGAACACCCTGTACAAAGACGCCTTCTTTCATTAGATGACTGAGTGATAAAGTATTTATTATATGTAACTACCTGTGTATGCATGTTCCTTAAATCATGAAGGTGTTTTCGTTAATCGGATTTAATTGTTCTAATACTACCTGAAAATTAAAACTGCTTGTCTCGGTCCAAAAAGCCAGTAATACAACTAAAATTTGGTCGAACTTAATTACTAAAATCTCAACTACCAACAACATCTATTTCCTCTTGTATTTTTACACGTATCATCCTAGTGTTCCTTTCCTGGTATCTGTTTCATATTTCTTGAACGCGTCCATTATTTATTTTTGCATTCTGGCATCACTAATAATATTTTCTGTCAAAATAATTTACCGTTGGTTTGATTTCGAGAAAAATCTTTGTATTTACTATTGTGTGTTAAATTTTAAGAAATCTACAAAAAAATGTTTCGCCGCAAGGAGTAAGTTTTTTTTTATAAACTATTTGGACTAATATCTTCCATGTCACATTGGTTTACTTTTAAAAGTTTGACCAAACTGGTGAGCCAATTGAGCCAATTGCTGGTACATAAGCAGGTTATGGTCCGCCTTTGAAAGGAAAAAAAAAAAAAAATGGATGCCAGTTGCAAAAAAGTTGAGGCCTGTAGACATTCCCGAAAAACCAGAGAAAGAACATATTCGGCCAACGTTTTCGGAAGATCTAAGTAATTAATTACAATTTTTTGAGCACTTTTTTTATGAAGAAGTTTTTGAGCTTTTGTATTCTGAAACAAAAAAGAATGCTATTCAGAAAGGTAACCACACTTTAGAGTTTCCACGGTAGTTTATTTGCATTTATTGGCAATACCGCATGTACTGGGATTGTAATTTTCAGGGAGTTGCATCTGCTATGTCGAGAAATACATAGGTTAGAGGATTTGCTGCGGCATTTTCATACTTCCAATATAATAATTTGATTTTAAACGACAAACTTGCAGAGATTCGACTTCTTTGGAATCTTCTCAACAAAAGATGGTTAAAATACTTCCCTGGTGATAAGAAGTCGAATATCGATGAATCGATGATACCATGTTTTGGGAAGCTACAAAAATTGGTCTATATGTACTCGACTTGGCTATTTGATCTACGTGGAACTTTATCAAGGATCCGGAAACACTCATCCAGAGTTCGGTGTAGGGGACTCTATAGTGTTAGATCTGATATCGAAATTGCCACCAGATAGTTACAGTTTGTATCATATATGGACAATTTCTTTACATTCCTGCCTCTTTTGGAGGAACTAAAAAAAATGGGCCATGCTATAACCAGTACCATAAGGCAAACCACGTGGAAAAAGCCCCATTAAAAGATTCTAAAGAAATGAAAGAAACTAAAAGAGGTTCACTTAACCAATGTACAGATACAATTTCTATAATCACTCTTGTCCGGTATAATATTAACAACATTGTTACTGTTGCATCTACCCAATGTGTTGTTAACCCTCTGTGAAAGGTGAAAAGATTTTGCGATAAGCAGAAGAAGGACATTAATCATCCTCGATGCATGGTTAATTGTAACCGATATATGGGAGTAGTTGATTGGTTGGATCAAAATGTTGGAGGTTACCGAATTGCAATTAAAAAGATGGTACTGACTGCCACTTTCCAACTTTACACGATATCTGCTTTGGCTTAGGAAAGCAACTACGACTTGCTTTCTTTCACCAGGTTTATTGTTAAAACATATCTTCAAACAACAGATACACCTTCATGCTAAAATATTGCCTTAACATCAAGGTTGCCTAGGTCATCTCCAGCTGTCAGAAAACGTATTCCTGACAGTATTCGACTTGATGGAAAAAACCATCACATTATCGGCCAACAAAAAAAAAAGCCGCTACGGATTTTGTCACAAAAATACGAAAATGAAATGTGAAACCTGTTGCATCACATAATAACTACTCAAAAAAATTTCATTCAAATTGAAATTTAAAAACTTGGAACAACTATTTGATCGTATTACTAGTATTATTTAATTTAAAAGTGCAATAATATCTAATAATTTTAAATCTTATATTTTTTTAAATAAAATGTATTGAAATAGTCAAATTATTTGCGTTTTTTTTTTTAATTAAAAAAACGATGAAGAAAATACAGTGTCTATTGTCCCACTACTCCATTAAAGAAACAATTCTGGAAAACGTTATTTACTATTTTTTTGTATTTTTTATATATACAAAAGTCCGTGCCGTTTTATAGTAAAACACAAAAATTTTGCAAAATTCAACTTTTTTTATCAATATAGTTGCCTTCGAGGGCGATACACTGATTGAAACGATTTTTCAATCTTTCGATACCAGCTTTGTAATATCATTTCGGTTTTATGGCTTCTGTTTCAGCAATTACTTAGCCCCCCTTCACTGGGGGCCAAATCTGAAGAATACGGTGGGTGGGGAAGCAATTCGTAGCCGAATTCATTCAATTTTGCCATCGTTTTCATCGACTTGTGACACGGTGCATTGTCTTGATGAAACAGCACTTTCTTTTTCTTCAAATGCGGCCGTTTTTCTGCGATTTCATCCTTCAAACGCTCCAATAATGCAATGTAATAGTCGCTGTTGATAGTCTACCCCTTTTTGGATTCCATGTGTATCCCAAAATACGGATGCCATAACCTTGCCAGCCGACTGTTGAGTTTTTGGTCATTTTGGACGAAGTTCGTCGCCTGCTCGCCACTCGGCTGACTGCCGACTTGACTCTGGTGTGAAGTGATGGAGCCAAATTTCATCCATTGTCACATACCAACGCAAAAATTCGGCCTTATTGCGGTTGAACAGCTTTAAACACTCCTCTGAATCATCAACACGTTGTTGTTTTTGGTCGACTGTGAGCAAACGCGGCACCCACTTTGAACAGATTTTTCGCATGTCCAAATATTCGTGTATGATATATCCAACACGCTCTTTTGATATCTTCAGAGCCTCAGCTATCTCGATCAACTTCACTCTACGGTCATTCGTAATCATTTTGTGGACTTTTTTGATGTTTTCATCTGAAACAGCCTCTTGTGGACGTGCATTCCGTGCATCATCTTTGGTGCTTGGATGACCACTTTTAAATTTTTCAATCCACTTGCGAATGGTTTGTTCGGTTGGTGCAGAGTCCGGGTAACACTTATCAAGCCATTTCTTTGCATCGGCTGCATTTTTTCCCATCAAAAAGCAATGATAAATCAACACACGAAATTGCTTTGAATCCCTTTTTTTCACAATAACAAAAGTTACTTCACTCACAACGCTATATCTCGAGAACTTATCGTCCGACAGCTGTCAAGTATACACACTTATCTCTTGAAGGTTGGTACTAACTGAAAATGGTATGGTATTTAATTCAAGTGGTGTCCTCTCTTTTCAGCCCGTGCTGTTTATAGTTGCATAAATATGAGTTGGTAAGGGTTTTTCTCAAATCGAACAAAATCAAAGGTGCTTGGGAAAATATGGATTAAATGTAGATTTTTAAGGCCAATCATATTAATCTGCCTTTAAAAGTATTACACATTGCATTCATCTACATAAAAACGGCTTTCCAGCCCTGTATACCATATGAAAATCGGTTCTGTATAGTCATATTGTTAATTACCATATATAGGACATATAAAAAGTCTCCTCGGTTTTTTGTCAGTAGATGATATTGGTTTCCATTTATCTGGAAACACTAATCTGATTGTGTCAAACGAACACGTGTTTGAAAGGTAACATGTCAGGCTACATGTTTTGTGAAGTCAGCTGTGTAATTCTCTGCTCGTGTTAAAAATTATACAGATTTGAATATGAGTGAAATATCTAAAGAAATACGCTATGTGATACTTTTTTACTATAAAAAAAGGAAAAACGCTGCAAGAACATGCCGAAAAGTTTGTGCAGATTACGGTGAGAATGCTGTGAGTTAAAGCCAGACCCAGGAGTGGTTTGTTCGATTCCGTTCCGGAAATTTCGATGTAAAAGATGCACTTCGCACTGGTCGGCCTGTCACTGAAAAAGTCGATGAAATAGATGTCTGGAGATAGCGGAGGCACTAAGCATTAACCATATGATAGTTTGAAATCATTTAAAACGAGCAGGCGGCTGAAAGAAGCTCGATGTGTGGGTGCCAAATGAATTAACACAAAGAAATTTAATTGACCGAATAGCCACCAGTGAAACGCTGCTGAAACGTACCGAAATGGAACCATTTTTGAAGCTATTCATTACGGGCGATAAAAAATGGATTATATACGAGAATATCCAACGCAAGTAATTTTGGTCAAAGGCCGGTGACCGACCACAAACGACTTCAAAGCCTGGAGTGACGGCAAACAAGGTTATGTGGAGTGTTTGGTGGGATTGTTGCTAGAACCTGGCGAAATGGTCAATTCGACCCTCTACTATGCACTATATCTCGACCGTTTGAATGAAGCTTTCAAGAAAGAACGACCAAAATTAGCCAATAGAAAGGGAGTTGTCTTCCATCATGACAATGCTAGGCCACACACATCTGTGATGACCCGGAACAAATTCACGAAGCTTGGTTGGGAAGTTTTGATGCATCCACCGTATAGCCCGGACCTTGTACCTTCTAACTACTATTTATTTCGGTCTTTGCAAAACTCTCTTGATGGTAAAAAGTTTTCCGACCGAAGAGCCGCTGAAAATCACTTGGCCAAGTTTTTCGCTGATAAGCCACAGAAGTTCTACACCGATGGAACTATGAAGCTAGCCGGAAAATGGCAAAAGGTTATAGATAATAATGGCCAATATGTACTTGATTGAAATTGATTTTGAATAAAGAAATTTTTGTTTTTGAAAAATTTGCCAAAAAACCGCGGAGACTTTTATGTAAAATGATTTCTATACCACGCGTTTCAACATCCATGTAATAAATTTTACACAAATTAACGTGTGGTACATTCACGTATGGCAATACCTGATGGTCTTTTGGATTATTTAAGGAACGCAACAGCTTTTTAAAACAACAAAAATTAAAAAAAAAAAAAAAAATACAAAAATACAAGCGAAAAACCAATGTCACTTTGTTGAAATTAATACTCGTTACTGTGGTCTTGTTAGAAAATCCAGATCATTCTGTCTCCGGCTTCAGAGAAGACTAGTCGCATTGGAGTTATATCGGATTGTTAGAGGAGTAAGAACAACAATTTCAATGTAAACCATTGGAACTTCAATGGCAATTTGTTGCGTTTTGAACCGCAAACGAAGCGATACGCAACCGTGTTCAAAAAAACCTTTACCATAAGTCCTTTATTGCACATTTGTTCCAGACATCTGAAGGCATACTCGGAATGGCGGATGGTAGTAGATATCGGACGGTTAATTTTTATCGGCTGAGTTTTGACCTGTGTTCAAATTTGATGTTTCCAATGGGTAAACATTTCACATTCTAGATATAAGTTGATATTCATTGGGTTCCACTGCAGTGTGGACAAATAGGCTAATAATAATAACATTCCTTAGTTATTGTATTTGTACTTGTTAGCATCCTTATGCTGTATTCTTTTTATAGTTACTACATTCGCCTCAAATATGAAATTGATTTTGGCTACATTGACGTTTTGCTGATTCTGCGTTTTATTAGTTTTGGTGTACTGTTTCTTATTTATCTGATCTTTCTACGCCTACACGACTCAACTTTCAAAAGAATCAATCTACCTTTGCATTCGTGAAGTAGCAAGATCTTAAAATATACAAATCCGTTGGCACAGATGAATATCGATTGTATTCCTAGTGGTTCTTTCCAAGCAGATGTAAGAAAACATTTGTCCGGTCTTATCCGAAAAAGATGAATCTCCTACTCCATCATTTTATAGACATTAGGACTTATTTATACTACCTTAGCAAAAGCAATAGTTCACATTTCAAAGACTTTGGCGTTGTGTCAAAAAACGCAAGCATCTGGAATTGATGGAGCTCTTCTTTAATGAAGTAAAAATTGCCGTTCGCAACTTCAAGGTTAGGTTAGGTGAGAGTGGCGGTTGAAAAACCAACCCACTTAGGCCTATTGACCGGTTATGCTGCCACGTGGCATGAAACCAATTTGAGCTTCTGATGAAGCACAGGAGACTGTTAACGTCTGTATTTTTTAGATCGTTTAAATGATTATAGAAGAAGGCTCTTAGGTGGAGTTTTCTTCTCTGGGAGAGAGCTGGACATGTACAGAGAAGGTGGAGGATTGTCTCCTCTTCTTCCTCGTCCATCCAGCATCTGCAGAAATCGTTTTTAAAAGCGGCAAGCCTTCTTGCATGCTTGCTTATAAGGCAGTGTCCAGTGATGACACCTATAATGGCGCTGAGATGTTTCCTATTTAGAAGAATCAGACTCTTAGAGCTATTCAGATCCAGCCAGATCTGTTCAGATCTGGCCAGATCTGTTTAGTCGCTAGACATGTTGACCCACCGGTCCATCTAAGGTCTGTCCGTAGCTACCCGAAACAGTTAGCATGGATAGAGTGGTTCCAATTTTGGCGAGTTTGTCGGCCCTACAATTCTCTGGAATGCTCCTGTGGACCGGCATCCAACAAAGGTGAAAGTTGAACTGCTCTGCCATCTCCGTAAGAGATGATCAACATTCAAGGGTGGTTTTAAAATTAAGTGAGATCGAGTCCAGGGACTTCATATCTTTTGCAGATATCACGTTATTCTCCAGTCAGGACAGAGCTTATTTAATCGCCTAAATTTCCGCCTGGAACACGCTAAAGTGATTTAGAAGACGGAATAAGAGGCTTAGATTTAGCTTATCTGAGAAAACACCACCAACCTCGCTATCGGTTTTAAATCCATCTGTAAGGAAGTGGATAGACTTGTCCCCCATGAAAGCATTACCCTCCCAGAAGGATCTAGAGGGGAAGTTTACATGAATGTCTTTGTCAAACCGAAGTTTAGGTATAGTGTAATCGATGTTCTCTATGTAGATTCCTAATATATTAAGAATATTAGCGTGGTCAAATAAATTATTTGTGTAGTCGCTTTAAGGCGAACAGCAGCTGTCTCAGCTACTTGCCTGCTGAAGATATCGAGGGGTGTAAAGTGAAACAGAATATCCAATGCCGCGGAGGGAGTAGAACGTAGGGCTCCGTTTATTCATAGACATGCTGTTCTTTAGATTCGGCTTAGTTTTTAGCAGTTGACTGCAATGTCTAAGGCCGTCCATAAGATAACCACACCGTAGGTTAGTACCGGTCTTATGAGCGAGATATATTGTCAGTGGTTTATTCGAAGTTGAAGGCCCTAATTGTTTCCAATGGATTTTTTGCAAGAAAATGAAGCTACTGTAGCTTTCCTGACTCTTTCTTGAGTGCTAGGTTTTCAGTTTGGTTTCTTATCAAAATGTGAGTTTGGAGTTGATTATCCTGCTATTTAGCACAAGACTGATCAACTCCCCCAACGGGTCGTCTATCTGCAGATTTGATAGCGCAGTCGTGATTGCGGATGTGTCAACGTTCTTAAATGTGCCCACTATGTCTACGAAAGCAACCATTGTGTACTCTTTGTATGTTATTGTAGGGATCGTTCGATGTGGCTTGTCAACGAATGCAGAGCCGTTTCCACCGATTTTCCTTTATGGTAGGCATATTGAGCCATTGACAAAAGTCTTGGATCAATTTTAGCTCGAATATGGATATCAATCAGCCGTTCTGGAGTTTTCAGAAGAAAAGATGATAGACTTACAGGTCTGAGGTCCTTTGTGACAGCATGAGCGAATTTTCCGGCCTTGGGAATGAAAACTCTATTAACTTCTTTCCATGACAGTGGAAATAGTGAAAATAACTTCAATATCGATGAAAATATCTCGAAAATGTTCCGTAAATTTCATATTGCGCCTTCTCGCACAGCTATAGTGCATTTAACCTATAAATTTGAACGTCTTAGACAGAATATTGATGTGAAGACCTTAACTCGTTCATTCGGCAAGGTTAGCTTAAAACTTCGCAGCCGTGGCTGATAGCGTGGCTGAAAACCCAGGTATATACATTTTGAGACGATCACAGGAATTGGGCCTATCCGCAACCACTTTGCACCTCATTTTACAATACATAAATGTCTTGGCCTACATGCTTATATGGTCCAGTTGACATTAGAATTAAAGAAAGCAGACCACGCACAACTCCGTAATTTCGCTGATTGGATCTTGGAAATAAATGAACGAGATCATAATTTTTTACACAAAATTATTCAGATCTGGGGCTCCAAAAACTCAAGATAAATAATGGAGCAATCTTCCCATCCATAACGATTTGCAGTTTGGTGCGGTTCTTGGGCTGCCGGTTTCATTGGGCAATATTTTTTTGGAATTGATGCTAGTGCGACCATTTCATTGAATAGATCCCGTTCCCAAACGATGGTGACTGACTTTTTTATGCTTGAAATTGATACTTGGACATGGACGACGTTTATTTTCAGCAGAAACAACTATATTGCGTGACAAATTTCCTGGACGTGTGATTCTCTGAAATGTAGACTTCATTTGGCCGCTGAGACCATAGTGGGATTTAACACCATTAGACTTTTTCCTTTAGAACTATATTAAAGATAAAGTCAATGGCAATGCTTCACCAAGGATTTATGCACTAAAACAAAATATTCGCGAAATACAGCCATATTTGTACGAAAAGGTGATGAAAAATCTCATCAAAGATTTGACTATTTGTAAACAGAGCCGAAGCGGACATTTAACAGATTTTGTATTTCATTAAAAACCACGGAGCTTGTACTTTAGACCAGAATAAAAATATTATAACTTCTTTTCATTGATTTAAAATAACACTTCTTGTTAGATGACCCTAAACGAGTATATCTTCAGCACTGACTGGGAATCTGTCACTAAGTTTCCCTGATCGTTCTTGGTGGCTTCCGTTTTTAATTTTTATCAGGTGAGCAACTAAGTTCTTCTACTTCTAGCTGGCTCCAGCAGTAAGTGCCGGTCGACATATCCAAAATGTCATGAACCGAATTATGTCAAACAAACCGTCTTGACACATAAGTGATTTTGTTTTGGCGTTATATACTTATAGTTGTGTGAAAATGTCTGATTTTGTGCCAAATAATCATCATTTGTGGGAAGTGTTAATTTTTATTCGATTCGAAGAAAACGGCGGCTGAAACGCGTCGAGAGCTCCAAAAAGTTTACGGAGATGCTGCTCTAAGTGAAACAACGTGCCGTGCTTGATGTTAAAGACCGTCAGCGTGAAGGAAGGCCAAAATCCTCCGAAGACGCTGAATTGGAGGCACTGCTCCATGAAAATCCGTGCCAAACGAAAGAAGGGCTTGCTTCGGCATTAGAATTTACCCGCCAAGCCATTTTTAAGCGATTGCATGCATTGAGAATGACTCAAAAACAAGGAACTTGGATTTCTTATGAATTGAAGCCAGGAGACGTTTAGCGTCGTTTTTTCACCCGCGAAACAACTGCTCCAGCGGCAAAAAAGAAGAGTTTTCTTCATCGCATCATGATACTTGATAAAAATGTATTCATATTCAGCAACTCAACGGGAAGAAAGTCATGGAGACTGCCCGGTCATGCTTCTACACCGTCGGCGCGACCGAATATTTGCGCTGCGAAGGTTATGATTTTTTTTTTGGAACTAGGTCGATGTTAAGTATTATGAACTATTGAAACCCAACGAAGCCCGAAAAACGGCTACAATATGAGCAGAGGCACGAAAAAATTATTCTACAGCATGCCAACGCTGGGCTTTACACTGCCAAACCCGTTTAAACCTACCTAGAAATACTGAAATGGGAAGTCCTACCCCAACCACCCTATTATTTCTTATGGAGGTTGCTGGCGTTCAGGATACGAAGTGTGTTCAAAATGTAAGGAGACCTTACATATTTTTTTTAAAAATATTTATTTATTCATCAACATTAATGTTGTCCCCTTCAAAGTGATCCCCCTCAGGTATAATACACTTGTGCCTTTTTGGCATAGCCTAGAGCTCTTCTCCGTCCTTTCGTATGTCTTTTCAGTTTTGGCAACAGGAAAAAGTCGCATGAGGCTAAATCCGGTGGATACGGTTCCTGAAGAATGATTGTCGTGTTGTTTTTGGCCAAAATATCTCACACAAGCAATGATAAATGAGCAGGTGCGTTATGCTGATGCAAAAACCATGAATTATTTTTCCACAATTCTGGACTTTTTTTTTCTATTGTTTCCCGCAACCGGCGAATAATTTCAAGGTAATACTCCTTATTTAACGTATGACCTGATGGACTACGGCACGGTAATCGAAAAAAAAGGTGATCAAAACTTTGACATTTGATCGAACTTGGCGTGATTTTTTCAGTCTTACCTCTTTTCGACGTCATAACCATATATTCATCATTCGTCACCAGTTATGACCCTTTTGAGCAAGTCAGAATCATCACTGACGTCATTCAAGAACTCCTGAGCGAAGCTCATGCTACGGTTCTTCTGAACAAAATTAAGAAGTTTCAGAACAAACTTCGCTGACACACCTCTCATGCCCAAAACATCCGAAAAAATTGCAAAACAGAACAGCAACTTCTCTTATGGTAATTGGACGATTTTCCAAAACAATTTTCTTCACATCTTCGACGTTATCATCTTTTGTTGATGTGCTGAGGCGTTCAAAGCGAGGTTCGTCATTGGCATTTTCTCTGCCTTCTTGGAATAGCTTGTACCACCTGTAAAAAATTTTTTTACTTTTTTATATTTTAATTGGGAATCGCCGAAAGCAACAAAACATGTCTAAACTTTCTATCTATTGTTTTAAAAACAAACTAACTATGCTACATACTCAAACCTATGAACATATGTTTGGGACATGTGTACCAACACAGCAAAAAAAATCGATAATCGAATGTAAGTTGCTCGCGAAATTTCAGAAGTCACCTTACTTTTTTAACACACCTCGTAAATATAGTACAATCTTATGGGCCATCGCATTTTTTCCTCTTTGAGGCGTGCTCGCATAATAGGTTGATGCTACCGAGTTTAGCCTAAATGCGGTTTGACACGAGGCGCTCGGTTAAATATCTGAAACTGAAGAAGATTTTTTGCATGAATCTACCTCTAATAACAAATCCGCATCTAAATAGCAGCTGCTGCAATAACCGTTCGTTGCATAGGGTTTTCCAATAGGGACTTGACAACTTTGAATTTAATTTGTGAACGCACTCTTTCACTAATCATCAAACTGTCACTGTCAATTTATTCAGTAAACTCAACATTTTCATCATGGTAAAATACACTAACGAGCAACGTCTGCAAATTATAAAAATTTTCTACAATTATTCGGAGTCGCAAAATCATCTTTAGTGATGAAGCTCATTTTTGGCTCAGTGGGTTCGTCAATAAGCAAAATATGCGTTATTGGTCGGGTGAAAACCCACATGAGCTTCATGAATCACTACTTCATCCACAAAAAATAGCTGTTTGGTGCGGTATGCATGCCGACGGCGTTATTGGCCATATTTTTTCGTTAACGATAACGATCGTCACGTTACTGTGAATGGTCAACGTTATCTTTCGTTCATTTGACATTTGCAAAAGTTATGCAGCGAAGAGTACATCTATCTCTGTGTATGTTGGCGATTTTTTTACAATTTTAGAAATGGATTTCAATTTGCAAAAACGAACTTGTATCAAATTTTGCGTAAAAAACGGATTTAATGGTGCGCGAACATTGGAAATGTTGGAAATCGTGTTTCGGCAACGATTCTCTAAAGAAAACGGTCGTTTACCATTGGCACGAGCTGTTCAAAAGTAGTCTTGAGTCAATCAAAGATGATGAATGCAGTGACAGAACATCGACATCGAAAACCGACGAAAACATTGATGAAGTAAAAGAAATGTTGGTCAATAACCGCAAATTAATCGTCAAGGAGTTAGGGGACGACTTGAACATTGCCTATGGATCCGTTCAAGACATTTTGGTTAATGATTTGGGTTTCCGTCGTGTAGCAGCAAAGTTGGTGCCAAAAGACCTCAATTTCATGCAAAAAAGAGAACGTGTTGACGTCGCAAAAGAAATGTTTTGCGAGGCTGAGTCCGATCCCACATTCATCAAAAGAATCATTTTTGGAGACGAGACGTGGGTTTATAAGTACGACGCACGATCCAAACAACAGACAAGTGAATGGCGTTCATCAAATGAGCCGAGACCAAAATAACCATGTCGTTTTCATTCAAAAAAGAAAGCAATGCTTACGGTTTTCATGGATTACAACGGTGTAGTGCATGATGAACTTTTGCCAGAAGACCAGACAGTATTACTTGGGCATTATGAAACGTTTGCGTGAAGCAATTCGCCGAAAGATACCAGAATTGTGGGCAGAAAACTCGTGGATTTTGCACCATGATAACGCACCATCGCACAGTGCCATCATTATTCGTAATTTTTTGATGAAAAATGCAACAAATACCATCCAACAGCCACCGAATTCACCTGTTTTGGCTCCCTGTGACTCCGTTCTGTTCAATCGAGTTAAAAAACCACTACGGGGAACGTGTATATATAAAAGATGTTTCGAGGATCGGATCAAGCGCTGGCATAAGTGTGTTTCAGTCGATGAGGACTACTTTGAAGGAGACAATAAAGATCTAGATCAATAAACTAGTAATTTTAATTTTCTGAATAAACTCTCTCTTATAGTTGGTTTATTTTATCACACTCATTGGAAAGCGGATAGATCCGCGTTTTGAGAGTCTACTGTCTGTTGAGAGGCCGTAAGTTCCACGCTTAGTACCGAAAATTATTTCCCCTTTTGCAAGCTTTCTCAATCCTCATTTCAATTTCCAATCATGGTAAAACGACGTTTTAGCATTTACTTTGTTCTGCAATAGTGCCCTTTGAATGTTTTTTTTTGAGAAAAACTCGTATATGAAGACAGTTGAGAGTTCCGACGGCTTTTTTTTATAGTTTGTTTAAGGGATTCAAGTACCCTTAAAATGCTTTCAAATGGCGCGGGCGAAAGAAAGTCTGGGAGGATGTAAAGAGAGGTGCCAATTAACGTTGGTTTTAAATGTTTGAAGATTATAATGACTAGCAAATAAAGAGCATTGGAATAAATCACGATATATGAGAGTACGTCTGAAAGTGGGCTTGAGGGTATACCGATGAGCATTCATAGCGAAATGGGTGTTACGGTTATAATTTTAAAGGAGCGGAATGATACGGGCGATTTCTATGGATCACTGGTGGTGGAAATAGCCATAGCTATTCTGTGATATTCGTAAAAGTTGATGGTTTCGAGAAGACAAAGTTTTGTAGTTAATACAACAAATTGAGACGTTTGTGTTTCCAGAAGATGTAAACCAAAGTTCAGAACCTCTGAATAGTTGTTTTACTGGGTTTGCACAAACCAAATACCACCATGCATCGTGTAGTCTGGTCGATTTTATTAGTTTCAACACGTCGGATTGGTTATTTAAAGGTTACTACCGTGAATAAGCCCCTTGGCATAAGCTACCCAAACATTATTTCCTAAATTTTATACACTGAATTCTGAAAAATACTATAAGATTTTCTAAGGATTTTCACTTTGATTGGAAAAAAAAAAGATATCAAAGAGATAAGTCTAAGATAAGCACTTTTATGTGTCGTACAATTTGTTATATTTAAATTTGAGGCTTTCTAAAAAGATCTACACACAATAACCTTAGTTTCTTACCTTATTTAATGAAAGGGATGTTTAAAATAGCGACAGAATGTCCAATTCACTCCACCACACATGTGTGTGGAACTGAATTTCGAAGTGACATTATCCATTAACTAAAAATAATCACCCACCAATTACTGTCAAAGCAGCTGTCAATTAGGGACCATGTTCAATTGAATTGTTTTACATGCACGACCCATTAAAAAAGGGAAGAGAGAAGGGGAAGATACAATAATATAAGAAAAAAGTCGAAATCAGCTCCACATAAAAAAAATGATTAAGTAAATTTGTATAAATAAATTTAATCTCAGTTGGGAATCAAATAATTATCCGTGGCTACACCACGCCTGGTTATCATAATCAATCATTTAATATTCGAATAAACAAAAGCACTGACGAATGGTTACCGTTATTGAACAAAGTACGTAAGGTACTAGGCACTTCGTGCTGGGTACTGGTGGATACCCTACCACATCATGCACACCACTGGGATTGTAATTAGTTTGTAATTTTGGTCAGCGAATACAAATTACCACAACTTGATCGTTAATTACGCTTAATCACACCAATTAAATGCTGTTGCCATACTAAGTTATGTTTTTGATTTACTTTCTTGTCCCTTTGCCCCAAAAAGCTACTCATTCACTCATTCGTTCACTCACTCAAGCAGTCGATCCAGCGGTATCGGTCCATGAGATCGGTGCGGCAATCTAATTGATTTCATCTTTAAAGTAAAAGGAACTTCTTGGAGAGGCCCTTTATTAAGTCAGCAATTAAAGCGGCTTGGCAAACAAAGCGGAAAACACAAACAAATCCGCCCCTGTACATTTTCAAACTCAATCGGGTATCTATCTGCTATCTGTGTAGTTTTCCATGACTGAATTCATATTTTTCCACGGCCTAATCTTGTAATTTGTTCTTAATCGCGTCATATGGCTAATTGAGTAGAACCTGAGAAATGGCCTCGCATGGACTTTTGGGGGTAACTGCATCTTTCAGATCTGAGAGAGTCACTTAACGAATTTGACATTTCATCTAATGCAGTCTGCAGTCTACAGTCTGCATTTGGTATGATGGTTGTTGTCGTTTTCGAAAAGCCATTATATTGATGAAAAGTGACAGTAATTCGTGGTTTGTTACCGACAGAGCCAAGATGGTTTTGCCTGGTTGCGTCTGCCTCCACCTCTACCACTTGTCAAACAGAAAGTAGTGTAAGAACCTTCATGTCATTCAGAGAGATCGTATCGGGATCTCTTTTGAGATACGACTACGGTGTACATATGTACAGGTACTTCTCGTATCGTTTCAGTATCGTATCCTTTTGTCGAATCACATCTTTATTGGACTTCCAGATACACCAGACGATGAATAGTATATTCTCTTTTTTTTTTGTAATTTTTGTATCTGAACTCGTGCCGCCACTCGACATTGAGTTGTTGGACACATTACGACATGAGCACAGAGAACACAGAACTAGAGATAATGGCACAAAATCCAAAGAATGTTGTCCAAATTAAGAGGATTACGCATCGATTTGTGTTTTTTGTTGTTGTTATTGTCGGCCACAGCGGATCGTTTTTGTTTTTTTCCAGTTTACGCTTTTAACATCATTAGCAGATGGTTAATGGTGTTTGTTTGGCAATGCCTTCAATTTGTCAGTCGGTGCGGCGGAATATTAACGCCCCCACATTATGGATTACTTATATAATTTTATTTTTTTTTTTTTTTTTTTTTTTTTTTTTTACCTTTTTTAGGGTCTGAGGCAGTCGGACATTAGCCTTTTATTGAGATACCGCACAATGGGATGGGATGATGGAAAGAATTGGAACAAATTAATTGGGAATTAAGTGAAATTGGATGGGGAGTTTGAATTGGTTGAGAAGCTTTTATGGTAGTATGACTTTTATTTGATGAGAATTTGAGGTATGGTCTATGAATGATCATATTAAAGTAACACTGCGAAGCCCAGATACAAATGAATACATTTTCAGAAATCAGTCGTTACTGTTGTTAATCTATCAGATATAACAGTCATTTGATTAGAAACTATTCTTCGTAAAAAAAATTAGCTAATCAAGCTGTTCTGCCATCGGATTATGTTCTTTGAAGAAAACATTGCTTCGTGAAGTGTGACCGATGGAAAAATTTGCATCTTACATAGAGCCAACCTCAACGGTTTTATAATACTGGTTTTTACATGTAAAACCCTATAATTACTATCGGATCATCTCTTCATTTAACAAGCAGACAGTGCGATATCCCCACACTTTGGACATCAGTCTACATATTCAAGTAAGAACCAAAGAACTAATTTGCTTATTCGAACAGAACTTCACATAGTTTGATAATCTTTCTGGACAATGAATGCAGTTGCACTTCTAATAATGGAAAGACTAAAACCATAACCAACGCCCCCATAGATTTCCCTCAAATATTTGAATGAGAAAATATTGCAAGGAAGAATGGTCCATGCTTACTTGATTTTTTTCTGATAATTTTTCTATCTTACTGAAATCAACTTAGAAAGAAGCTGAAGATAAGTTTGTTATAAGATCATAGAAATTGATCTACTAAAAGGTGAAGTGATGAGAGTCCCTTGGAGCACTTTTGGGCAAAAGCTTTATTGAATCGTATTGTAGGAAATTTGGGGAGGAAGAAATGAGAGAACCGATGTACATTGGTCCTAAATGTTTGCAAGATATAACGACTAGGAAAAATGGAGCTCAGCAGGGCATTTCATAAGCGATATGTATGTATAGCTTAGGAACGAATTACAATATTTTAAAGTATGTCCGAAAGTCGGTTTGAGAGTACCTATACTGATCAGCATGAATAGCGAGACGGGTGTTACGGTTGCGGGTTTGAAGTGGCGTAATGCTACTGGCGATTTTAATGGAACATTGGTGGTGAAAATAGCGACACAAAAAAGTGATACTGGAAGCATTACGTCGAGGTTCGACAGTGTTAATTGACCGACTGATATATGTATCACCTATGAGTTTTATCGCACAGTTTTGAATCTTATCAAGTTGGTGCAGAGATATCTTAGACGCTCCTGCCCAGATGTGGGCCTTATATTCCAATGCCTTATATTCCAATGTCTTATATACTGAGATTTGATCAGAGGGGGAAACGCATATTTTACATCGCATAAGGATACCATGACATTTCGCAGTATTTGGACGACGTCGTATATGTGGTAGTAGTTTCCCAATTAGTTATGCTGGTAATATCAGAATTTAATGACCTTTACATCCGCTGCCGGTCCCGTTCAATGTAATGTATTAGAAGTAGCAGACAGATCATTGATGAAAATTAAAAAGAGTGTCAGAAACAGAACGGAACTCTGGGGCACACCAGCATTACTTTTGTGAATATAAGACTTAAAACCATCCAAGACAACTTGAATTGAATGTTCCGAAAGGTAGTTTCTAGTCATCGATCCAAATGATCGTACTTTAGGCAAAAGAGCCTGATGCCAGACTCTGTCAAATGCCTAAGAAATAACAAGTGCAACTATCTTGTTGTCGCCAGATTGATGTACGCTTTGATTCTACTTTTCGGTGAGACATGTCATCAAATCACCAGTGGACTTGTTACTACAAAAACCATACTTCCGGTCATTAAGAAGTTTCCCGTTTAGAGATATTACGAATGGACGTAAGTGCAATGGGTCTGTAAGAAGAGCGAGAAAAAATTCGCTCCCTTTTTTAGGGGCGGGCTGGGCAAATACGGTTTTCCATTTCCTCGGAAAGTGTCCTGGTTTTGCCAGCGAGGAAGAACACCTCTTCAAAAGAATGGGAGGTGTACCATATGGATCAGCGGACTTGTGTATATTAGAATCTTTAAGTACTCTTTCTATTAAACGAGTGCTAAAGTGGATTCGTCTCATTAAAAATTTGACGAAGTCAAGTGTAGGCGAGTTTATTGGAATTTGAACTTTTTCCGGTTTTTCACTGTAGGTTCGGTTATGTAGGACCGATAAAACGTTTGTCTAACCTAAATAGATTCATTAAAGCTTGAATGTACTATGTCAATTTCTTTTGGTTTGATACTCTTCATCCGATGAGGGATAAAGCATCTCATTCCAATGAAAATAGTGTTTGTGATCATATTAGCAGCGGCATCCATGTCGTTATCGAGGAAACATAACCTGTTAGAATTCCTAAGGAAGTTGTTAAGTCCGCTCCAATCTGCTTTCTCGTATTGCCGTACGGTTCTTTAAGGAATCCTTTTTCTAACTGTGTAGTGAGTGTACGAGAAATTAGCTGATATGACGTAATGGTCCGACGAGACTAGAGGGGAGAGCACATCAACAGTGTACTTATTAAGGTGAGAGGTTAAAAACAAGTCCAGTGTGTTACGGTATGAGTGTCAATGTATGGCGTGGGCTTATTTATAAGCAGCGTCAAGTTGTTTTCCGCAGCGAAGATGTCATCCTTTTGGTGTTGTCTGTTCAGAATGTCGAAGCCAGAATTGTGTATATTTAAATCGCCCGTAATAACAATTTCAGTATAAGGATACAGGGATACAATTCTTTGCTTGGTGTCAGACAGCGCATCAAACTCATTAAAGGTCGAATCGCTGTCCAACTTGGGCTTCTGTAAATGAATCAGTAGTGGATAATTCGATTTCGGAGGTGACGTTGAATTCCAGATTGGAACACAAATCGAATTGTGGTCGAGTTTGGTAAGATCCATCACTACGCTCATATATTGTGAGACTGCAGTTAGAGATGAAAAACGATTCTGGTTAGTAGACAGCTAGCTTCATATCGGAGTGATCTGAGAGGTATCTGTGAGGTATCTGTGTTTCACTAAGGTGTTTCATTGAGGTATCTGTGTTTCACTAAGCGCCAAAACTGCTGTTCTGTACTTATAAACATGGACGTACGCAGGAAAGTGATTAATTTCTAGTCCGCGTATATTTGGTACTTTCTCCCAGAATTCGCTAGTCAATACCACAAATTAACACAAAAAACACAAACACTGACACTGCTAAGCTAAGCTGCGAAGTTAGAGTTTTGACGTTGGTGTACCGAATCAAATTGTTGTATTTAGGTGTTATGCCCTTTTAAACAATATGAAACACTGCACCAACAAATTTTACATCCATAACCGGATGTTCATCGGTTGTAACGTACACTCAGTCACTGCCCGTGCTGTGGAATAAATACAATAACGGCAGTAACCGGGTGCAGGCAACAGTACTTCGACCAGGAGCTTCTTGTTCCACTGCACTGTATTATTTTTTTTCCTGTCACTATTTATCGCAAGTTAGTGGGTTATTTGTGAGCCTGTCGACTCCATTTACTTCCAACGACTTTTTTTGCAAACGATGAACGCTACTTTGGCCTTTCTCATCTTTCTTGTAAGTCAGATCTGCTGTCTAAAATAAAAAAAAAAAAAATTTAACTTTTTAAATTCGAAGACTTTTCTACATGACACACCCATCACATTTGTTGGACCTTCACTGTTCTGGCTATGTCGATGTCACTGTACAACCCGGCGTTGTACAATATTTCCTCCTCTACTCACCTTCTATGCAGACAAAAGCATCCTTATCTACATATTTTTGATAAAGTCCATGCCACTGCGCTATAGAGCAGCTCTTATATGTATAGGGTCACGTTTGTTGTTCGAGAGAGGGCTTTGCTATTCAATTGCCTTCTTAGCCCAAAGAAGTGTCGTTGTCTGAATTAATAGCGGAGTTTAGATAGACGAGGCGCTCTACCTCAATGTAATATCTGTCGAGAGTGACATTTTGTCGGTCGTTGTTGGGTGTTATTTCTTGTTGACAGTATATATTGTACTTGGTTTTGTTCTCATTGATCGTTAAACACATCGTTAAACACCCCTTCTGTCACAATACTCGCTAAAGCGCCTGGCATCACGCTGCTTTCTTTTAATTGTGTCAATATCATCGTCATATGCGAGTAGATGGATGGACTTTTGAAAGAAAGGTCTGGGCAGATTTGATCTTGTAGGCGTTGTTCAGAAGACTGATGCCCTGTAGCTGGTGAATTTCAGAGAATTTTCTTTCTTGAGGATCGGACAAACAAGGCTGAGGTACCATTTATCGGGTATACTCTCTTCCACCCATATCTTACAGATGAGTTGGTGTATGCTCCTTTATCAAGTCATCTCTTGCCGCTTTGACGAGTTCGGCAGTTTTTGTTTGACTTAAGCTTAGACATAGATATCTTCATTTTATCCATTGTTGATGTACATCGTTCAGGTTGAAAGGTTAATTCCGCCTGACAGCGGTATTTAGTTCGTCAACGTTATTATACAGTCTACAGAGTAGCTTTTTCCAAATCCTCAGCATCGACTCCGATTCTACTACTATGTTCCTTGTTTATGTGTACAGGCTTCGGTTCGGGCCTTATCTCCGTAGCATGTTTTGTTTACTTTTTGTAAAGCTTTCGAATCTCATTCCCGTAGTTGTTTCTTAATTTCCTCGACCGCGCGCTTCTCATGCTCCTTCTTTTTCTTTCTCAGAAGCCGTGTTCGTCTCTCCTCTTCTGCTCGTAGAGCTCATGAGCAGCACTCGTCTTTCTATGCAGCGTCGTTTTGTATGCCTCTTGCTTACCTGTATGTGGTTGTCGGCACTCGTCGCCAAACCAGGGGTTACGTTGTAGTGGCCGAGAGAAATCCAGAGAGTTTAAGGATTTCTCTGATAGCTTTTTGGCAATGTTTCCACTGGTCTTTAATACTTTATGCTGGCGGCATAGTACCTCTTCAGAGATTAAGAGGCCCAATTTGAACCTTTACAATACTGGGCATCGCAAATTTGAAACCTCTTATTGCCTGCTCTATTTCTTCAACAACAAATCGCCAGACACTTTACTAGGGGATGAATGAAAACAACTTCCTCTTGATTCTAGTTGATATACAATATTTAAGAAACTTTCGACAAAAAGGTCTCTTTAAGTCTAACTGAAACTTCCCAGTCCCTTGACGATATAAAAATGGTTGCATAACCGGCAAATTACACTTTTATAGCAATTTTAATGTTTGTTATTACTTTTTAACCGCCAACGCTAAATAAACATTCAAACTTATCTGGCTAGGCCCAGGCCTGAACTTCTATCATTCAGCATTAAGAGCATATACTGCACAGCAGAAGTCATAACTGGACGAAGCCTAAGAAAGCCTTAGAAGAGTGACACTCTGACTGTTGACGGCAGGTTGTAGAAGTAAACACAGTTTCTAAAAATATTGCTCAGAGAATCTTTCAAACAACAAGTATTAAACAGTCAGATGTAAAGTCCTTGAATGGTGATGATATAACTGGTCATGGCATTACGAAGGCTCTAACTTGACCCACAGTTATCTTTACTTATAAAAATATATCTCAATCTATCAATCTATCAATATATCTCAATTCTTGCTTCTCTGTGAGGATTTTCTCAGTTTAAGAGGTCATACGCAGAATTTTTTTTTTAATGTGTCCACAGGGTTTTCATCCCCTCATAGAAGTGTCCATGCCTCATCACCGAATAAAAGCATAAGGATCGTGTTTAGCGCCTTCTTCGTTGTTGAAGATAAGGCTTTGCTACTCAGTTGTACAAAGTAGTTTCCTCAAAGAAGATTTTTCAAATATTTTGCCGCTTTTGCAAGGAGCCGCATAATAGCGCATCGCGTTGACAAAGACTTTATTCACATCAAGCATTAACAGAATGAAGCTCTTGTAGTCGGCGAAGTTCAGGAATCTCGTTCGTAAATACCAGAATTTATTATGCACGTATTCTACTGAAAAATATGCTCCTCAATAAATTGTTTCGTTCACCTTCCAAGAGCTTGGTACGGATTCAACTTGGGTTCAATATTGGTATTCTGTTTTAATCGAGTGGATGTAGAATTCCACGTCTTCGTTCGGGTTGATTGGTGTACTTTATTTTACAGCGGTACAACTATTGCCTTCACAGTATAGATTGCGTTTGAGCACTATTACTGATCGTGATCGTTGCTTACTCCTATTTGTATTTTGTTACACTGAGACGTCCTCTTTTTTGAGTCTTTCAGTAGCAAAATATAATGTTTGGCTGTTTTATTTACTGGTTTATATCAACAGCAATTCTTATCTTATTATCTGCTATTCATATTATGAGAGAGAATGGGGAAACACTTCAGTAAAGACTCTGGTGGTATCTTGCGATTAAAACCTTCAGATATCTAACTTTCTCCCAATATACTCTCGACGCTGTACTGCTCTCTAAATCCAGTTCAGGGGTCTAGAATACTGGATGTGTGTCTTGTAATACAAACTTGGATTTGATCAGGAGAGCTCCTAATTGCTAAGTACAATAGAAAATTGACTACTTAAATTATAAACATTTGTTGTTGCAGTCATATGTAATCAGTACACATGAAACAACTTTAACTTTAAATAGATTTACGGATGGTCTAATTGATACTGAATTACGAAAAAATAGTTAGGTTATTCACTCTTAGGAAAGATATCAATCTCTAAGCGAACCATGTCGCCTAAAATTATTGTCAACGTACTCGCATTACCTCTATCGCTAGTTACAATTATTTCAAGAATCAACCAATTAGCTGAACTGATGGGTCTAGTGATAGTACAATTTAAATAGTTTCTTTGGAAAGCTATGCAGCCCAATGAAACCTTATAACTCTAACGTACTTGTACCTATGCCATGAAATTAGATAACAATAACGACGTTCGCCAGGCGAAACAGTGGCTTCGAATTTTATATTAATTCTGTACATATAGAAAGGAATACTATACAGGGTTTCAATTTCATCTAATAAAAGTTTCTAAACAAAAGAGGTTGCTATTACAGGCAAGGCGAATATAGTTGTCGTAGCTTATGAATCAAATTCCTGATGTTTTCCACTGAAAATATTTTAAACTACTTTTGATGTAAATGAAAGCCATTTCAAATGGTTAATGTAGAAGGTTCCTAAAACTCACACAGAGAAATCACTCAACATCTGTTTGGACTTTTTAATATAAAAAAATATAAATTCCGAATGGACTTCAGAATGTCAGTAGACCATGACTAAAATACCACGATTTCAATCTATAAGTAATCGACTAATTTGAACTCCTCTACAGACAGGCGAATTCATCTCACTGCATAGCACATTTAAACCAAAACAAGACATCAACCTGCCAATCACTTTGGGGATTTACTTCAACTCTGACACCGTGCTCTTCATAGGGGCAGCTGAATGCTCCCTCCTTTCGAGCCCAATAGACTCATGATGCCGTTGAATAATTAGGCACTTGTTAGGTATGGCGCGGCGTCGAAGATACTTTCATACATTGTACTCTGCTGAGCCCCCGTCCATTCATTGTTGGTATCTGCGTGCGGATTATTAATGAAATTATGATAAATCGTATACAAATTGTAAAAAGGTTTTTTTGGGGGGAAAGGGAGGATTCCAAGTCATTTTACTCCATTGGAATTATGAACGTTAATGGATTTTTCATTTCTATAACATTGACTGGCATTGTCAAAGCGTTACACGGTCGATTTAGCAAGTCGTTTAGAAATTTGACATCTCGCGTATTTATATTGTCAGTGCGCGCAGCTTAATGGATTCTTGACTGCAGCTACTGCAAAAATCATCTCACCTATCACACTTTCAACTGACAGTTGCTTGTAATTCAATTAAAATGCTTCGCGATTGAGATTTTTTTCTTTGCAATCTTTTATTTATTTATTTTTTTCTACTCAAAACAGAAGTCGCCAATGGTGATTAGACTGAGTCTGGTCGGACTGGAGCTACCAGTAATTGATTGTTGCAAATTGAAAATTGCGGACAAATTTCGAACAAATGTTCGATGTGAGTTTTTGATGTCAGATGAGAGAGATTGTGCACAAAACTAACAAGGATTGGGGTTAGGTGTTTTTTGTTTGTTCCTTAATTACTTACGTACACATGTTTTGAAATTGACTGTAGAAATATAATTCATATTTGAATTAGTTATAAAACATAACATTTCTCATAATTAGAGCAATATTTTCAAATTCTTTATTGCATAACTATTTATCCTCTCTGATAATTTGCAAGTAATTGTAATCCCCTGACCAATTTCTTTAGCCTGGTCCTTGCAAATCAAATTTTTCGTATCTAAATAATTGTTTGACTTTAAACAACGTAAGAATCAATTTATAAGGTGTTCAATTAATTAAAAAGGGAAATCGATAATCCAAATAACAATAGCTCCCCGACACTTTATGGGCAACCCGTCATACTTAAAAAAAAAAAAAAACTTGAAATTAATTTAGTTCAACTGCTCGTAGCTATTATAATGTCATAACATTCTGAGCGCCAAATATAGACTCGGACTAAAAAATATCTATGGATATTTCAGACGCCACAACAATGGAGAAATACTGTGGTAAGATCTAACGCTAAATATCTGCAATCGTAACAAACCGCCAGGGCTTTTGTTTTGTTGTTAGAAATACTGCAACTGATGTGCTGGGTATAACCCGATGCAACTCTTGGCTTGATGAATAGTATAGACACGCACAAGCTAGTACATGTAGCAAAATAAATTGGTTTAAAGCGGTGCCGCAAAGAAAATAGAGAGTAGTAAGGGAAAACAGGGTAAAACAGGGTACTTAACATTTCATGCAATATAAAACTCTACTTCTGTAATTTTTTTGTATTACGATAATCATTTTTGGTAATTAGTCTTTGTAATTACGGTAATTTCGAGCACTTGCGTTACTACAATAATAATAAAGTTTTCTAAGCACAAAAAGTTTTATAAAACAGGTCCCACCACACTCTCTTGCTCCCTGGGTAGGGTAAAATGGGGTATTAATTAGCCTAAGATTATTATTCTGTACAAAGCTCGCACACGAATGTGGCCTCATCATAATAATCCCCTAGACCGGGACAGCCGCAATATGCCTATTTGTCATAAGCAGAACATGTAGGCCGGTTTGGCTTGAGGTCAAAGTTGCAGAATTGACAGTCAATCTACTTACACTGTTGCTTGGTGGTGTTTGTTATTCTAATGGATGTAGTTAATGCTAAACTCTCAGTTTGGGGAGTATTTGCTGTCAGTAGAGGAGCAAAGCCACTTTCAGAGAATACTGAAGAATCCCAAGTTTCTTGAAAACCTTTACAGCTGTTTCAGTCTTGAAGTGCTTGAAAGATAGTTTTTTCCAAAAATTTCTGCAACTGCCAGACTTTCGTAGATTTGATTTAACTAAATAAAAAACAAAGTGACAGTAGAGATTTACTTGTTATCAGAATATTTTTGACAGGTAAGACGAGGTATCCATGCTCAATGAATATTACGCATGCAAAGAAGTTCTTTTCTATTGGTGTGGTCACTGAGACAAAAGAAAAACTTTGAGTTGAATCTGAACCACTATATTTATCGCAACAGACACTTTCGGACTATATTACAATAACTTGAAAAATCACAAACAAATTGGCCGAAATCTTTTTAATAAAAAAAGAAAACGTAGTTTCCCTAATGTTTTACAACGCACACTGATATACTCATACATTTTGACGACGCAACGTCACCGGCTAATAGAATTGCTATTGGTCCATGAGATCACCTTGAGATCAGACCTACTTTACCATCTTGCCCGAGCCCGTTTTAACATCCCTTTAAGAGATTTCAATAGTAGAGTCACAATCGGTGTTGATGATATGGAAATATAGGGTGATTCATCGTAAAGTTTGAATTTCAATAAGCTTTTCTTGGCAATTTAATCGTGACTCCTATCAAACTAATTTACCATTTTTGTTCAGTTTCATTTGGCAAGTCATCACAAAAAGACTTTCATCACAACAGCGTCTCCAAATTGTTCAGCTGTATTACGAAAATCCTCCTGTCGACATCATTTCTTCTTTGTTTGAAAAGTCTTTGACCACTGAGCCATTTTTTCAAGTTTGGGAACTGAAAATAATCCGAGGGGGCTAAATCTGGCGAATGGGGTGCATGAGGTAACAATTCAAACTTTAATTCATTACTTTTGGCCATTGCAATAACGAATTTGTGAGCTGGTGCATTATCTTGATGAAACAACACTTTCTTCTTAGCCAAATGCGGCCGTTTTTACTTGATTTCTTCGCTCAAAGTTCGCATAATACTGGTCGTTGATAGTTTTTCCTTTTTCGAGATAATGAAAATTATCCCACGCGCATTCCAAAAAATCGACGCCATGACCTCGCCTGCAAATGAAACGGTCTTCGTCTTCTTTGGAGCCGGTTCTCCCTTTTGAATTCATGTTTTGATTGTTTTTTTTGTCTCGGCGCAAAAATTCTGCTTTGTTGCTGTGAAACTTCGCTAAACACTCAATTGAAACATCTTCACGACATTGTTTTTGCTCGAGTGTGAGCACAGTTTTCTCATGTCCATATTTTCAAATAATATGCGATGTACCGCACTTTTTGAAATACCTACAATATCTGCTAGCTCGCGCAGTTTTAGTCGACGATCATCCAGTACCGCTTTGTGGATTTTCATCATTTCTGGAGTCGTCACCTCATTTGGTCGACCACTGCGATGCTCGTCTTGGCAGCTCGTACGACCTGGTTAAATCTCAGCAACCCAAAATTTTACTGTTGTAAATGAAGGAGCAGACTCACCCAGAGTAGAATCCAGTTCAGCTTTTATATTGGTTGGGCTGAGGCCTTTCAAATAAAAGTATTGTACCACATAACAAGGACCAATTTTCTCCATTTTCACTAATTCAATGACAATGTTCACTATAGATGGCTGCCAAACAAATACTAAACAACGTGACGCTTTCAAAATTGAAACATATGCTTTATAGACTGCGTACTTTGGCTGAAAACCAGTCAAAGCTTTTAGCTGTAAGAGCTATCAATTTTGCTTTGCTGACGTCCTCAGGTCCTCCAAAAAGTTTGTACTGCAGTTGCACATCAACTGTGTGATTGCAACTATTTCTTCATTCCTTTTACAATAATCTTGAGAAGAGGCTCCTATTCTGCTGGATATCCTGCCAATTGAAGCAATGGCCTGTAGCGATACGGATTTTATATTCGAGAGGATAAGTTTTCTCCCGCTGTCTAGGTTTGGCCAAAGGGAACATGAGATAGCACAGGTACTCCTGGAAATCCTTGCGGTGTTAGATCGTTCTATGGCTAACATATAAGTTCCATTTTGCGATTCAGGGTTCCAATTGGTATATTTTTGCTATTGTGTGTGTTATATCTGTGCACAAAAGCACCTTCTCCTGCTAGCCCATCCACTTTCTCACTATCTTTCACTTTTGTGTGCCCAGATATCCCTTATAATTTTCATTTGCCAAAGCTTTGATGGCTGCTTGAGTATCCACAAAGATAGAGATCTCTATGGGACCAAGTTACAGTCTGTAAAGTCTGTAATTTCTGCTTGAAAAACACTACATTCTCCCGGAATTTTTAAAATGGCCTAACTATGGTTTTGTGTGTCTAGTGAATTGGTGTGGAAGGAGCTAAGGTCTTAATATAAGTTTAGGACTAGGACTTAAAAATTTACAAAAAGACTTTATAACTAGTAATAAAGGGAATGATGGAGGAGATAGTTTTTTAGACGAGGAGTGGTCAGGTTGAAATTAAAAACGCAGAGGCTTGAGTTGAACCGTTGTTCGTTTGTTCTTTGGAACCATAAGATATGCGATGGAACGGCAATAGAGTTCTAAAGGTATGCGCAATCGATTGGAGATGAGGGCAGCCGATGAATGAAAAGGGTGTCTTCTATATTCCCATGTTCTTCTAAGAAATTCAAATTGATAAACTTGAGGCGGTCCTGGCAGGGGAGTAAGATTAAAGGGTCGTTCCAGAGTAGACCACGGAGAGCAAATCAAAAGAATCGATGTTTCGATTCAAGAAATATGAACTTAGTAAAAGAGGAACAAGTTTGCTTGGCACACACATGTAGGGGGCGAACAAAGGTAACATAGAGAGATCTGGTTACATACGGTATGGAAAATTCCCTGGACCACCGTTTAGTAAAGCCAAGGATTGAGTTAGCTTTAAGCATCATTTCATCGATATGCGAACGGAAACTAGGCTCCCAATCGAATAATATGCCAAGGTCTTGGAAAAATTGAACCAAGGGAGTAAGTTAACCATAGCGAAAATAAGGTCGGGTAAAAGGCTGGAAGGTTATAGATTGACGATATAAAGTTCTAAGCAGTTTTTGAGAAACCAGATTAAAAACTGATCGATGTCTTCTTGAAGTCTTGGGGAGAAGAAATAATTTAAAAAAAATTTATGTCGTCAGCGTAAATGAAGAGGGAGGAGAGTTTAATGAACCTTTCAAAACCAATAAGAGTAAGAATTAAAAAGCGGTCTTATAAATCTGGCGAAATTCTTCAGAATTCTTCCAGAAAGGGGGAAGAAAAATATTGGGAGAACATTTTTGAAGAAAAACGGCGGGGAGACCATCTTGGCCGGGTAGAAACAACATCAAAATTTTGAGTGAGAAATGCATCAAAGAAGAAATTTGGTGGGCTATTGTAGTAAGAGGGATTAGGTACGAGGATGAAAGTTATCAATAGTTGAAAGTGATAGGGGACAATACTGAGGAGTTAATAGGATCAGTTGTGAAAATAAGTTACAATTGCCTTTCCATATATGTAGTTGGAAAGCCACTACCTTAAGATAGAGTCTTCTAAGAACCGACATTCATTAGTAGGTGGAGTCCATTTCAGCTGAGGTAAACTAAAAATGTAGCAACAAATAATGTACAAGGATCTATCGCCGGTATATTTTCATTGACGTAAAGTCGAGCTTAGAGAAGATAAAATGATAATGAGAGAGAAGTCGAAGGTTCTATGAATGGTCAGTAGGACACCTCGACAAGAAGATGGTGTGCGATGATTATACCGAAAAACTCCTTGGTTTCTATTGTTTGGCATAAGATACGTTTCAGTCAGAGCGTAGATGTCAAATAGGAGAGCATGAGATTAACGCAAAACGGCATGATGTTTAGATGGCAGTCCTCTTACGTTCCGATATTAGAAGGTGAGAGGAAGGTTTTGGCATGAGTTGGAGGTTTGAGGTTCTTTAACAGTACGTACACTTGTTGTGAAAAACTGCAAGATCATTTGCAACTTTTTGGGGAGGCGTATTGTAAATCTTCTGGTACCTTATATAAAGTTTCCTGAGACTGGTCAGATTATTCGTGCAGATATAGACCTAAATTCTCGTTTGTTTGTAAGCCTAAAAAGCGACATTTAGTGGTATCGCTAGTTTACTGCGTTAATTTAATAGGGGGTAGCGAAAGGGTGTTTTTTTGTGAACACTGGTTCGGTTTTTGTTATCTTTATCCCTAAACTATTCGGAACTTGTAAGAATGTCGCTTACAGCAAGAAGCCACAGAAGGGGGGGAAATCAATCCTCTTTATGAAGTTCTTTTTGCAACCGTTTTCCTGACTATATTTCTCTCAAATTCTGGATTCATAATTCTGCTCTTTAGTTTGTTCTTAATCAATTTTGCTATCGTTGTACGAGTATCTACATGGAATTTATCCAAGGCTATCCGGATCTATGGTGTTTACATTATTAAATGTTCTTTCGATATCCAGTAAGTGTACTCTTTGTAGTGCATATTTTTTATATTGTAGCTAAAACCTCGTGCAATGCCATCTCTACTGATTTTCATTTAAGGTAAGTGAGTTGAGAACCACATAGGTTACGTTTGTTGACTTTTTGTCTTATAAGAGGGTGTTGATTTAGGATTCTCTTCGGTGTTTTTCTCAGAAACGAGGAGTCTGGGTCTGTTACGTGTTCCTACTTTGAAATGAAAACCACGTTTACTTCTTAGAAGCTGTTTTGGTATGCAATCCAGCTTTAGACAACCGATAAAGCTAAAGATAAAGAGGTAATTCACTTTGTTGACTATCAAAATTAATATCGAGTACTTGAATTCACAGAACATTAATGTCAAATGTTTCATAATAGTCTCAAACATCAGCTACCTAAGTGAGTCAATACGGCTATACAGATCATATAGTTAGTTACAGAGTCCCGGAACCATTCCACAGGTATGGAATTAATCACACAGATTTTTGGAAAAATGTGAAATGTGAAAATTTCACAAAGTTTAATAGGACCTTACATATGAGGCATTTAGAAGCCTAATGTATGTATAATATAGCCAGCTTTGAAAACGTCAACTGTCACAGCAAAGATATCTTCTCTTTCGTTGGTGGAGTTCTATAAAATGCTGAATAATGAATAACCGATGAAGCTTTTTCTCTCTGTACCAGTTACTATAGGTAACATGCTTTTATGTGTTTAATCCTTTTTTTAAACTATCATCCGATGTCTGCTTTGTTAATTTTCCGTTAATTTTCCTCCTTACGCGCAAACTTTTTTATTCTTGTATTCAAGACTCCAAGATGAACTATGAAGGTGTGAATACTTTTGCAGCTGCCAGTCATTCTGAAACAGTACAGATCTTCTCTTGTTAAAAAAATGTTTTCACAATTTGTTCCAGTTTGACCTATTGAAGTTCAGGAAAGTCCATTTTTAGAATTTTAATTATGCCAGCTTGTAGTTTCGGGTTTTATTTTAGCAGTAGTAGAAGTGACTTGAAAAATAATTTAGTTAATCTTTGGTTGTTGCACATTCTGCTTCCCAGATCACAAATATATTAGCCTTATACTACTGTAAGATAGATTCGTATTTCGTGAGGGATTTCTTTATTTTAGGTAGGGTTTCCGTGTCTCTCTCATCTATATAATCAACAATTTGACTTTCTGATTGCATATGCACAGCTCATGTGTATAAAAAGCTATTGTCGACAGATTGAAACATAATTCTTCTCAGCATGCCATTGGCACCATGAGAGGAAGACTCAGTATGGCAATATGCTTGAGAACCACCGTTGCATAAAACTTACTTCCACTGATAGTTTAAATTATGATCCATAATTTAATGATTTCATAGTTTCCAAAAAGACCCCTTAGAATTTGAAAATTTCATAAAGGTAGCATTCGTTCTTTTAACATTATCATTTATCAAGACGACCTTTTGACCTTTCTCAGACCCATCAACAAATTCAGTGAAGTTCATCAGATTTTATTTGATTAATTGAAGTACTCAACGATCGATTGAAAACGATTAAAATGTTTATGGATATGCCCACGTATATGTATGTATGTACTCGCATGTAAGGTATATGTTGGTGCCACCACCATCAACATGTACTTCCCATTCAATTAAGTTTACGTTCTATGAAATCAATTTGTCTATCTAATTACTAGATACGTTATTCAAGCTTCTGAATGCAATCGAAACGCCCACCAAAGTGTCGAGAATATCTATTTAAGGATAATTGCCTTTCTGTCTAAATCTATGGATCTATGAATTTAAATAATACCCACACAACTCAGCTAACCATTTCACTCAATTGCACATTTCTTAAATTGAAAATGATTCCCAATGAGTGTGCAGTGACTGAGACCCTGAAATTATCCTTAAACTACAGCTCGGCTAGGATAAAAAGAACGAAAAACAATTGAATTTTTTTTTTTTCGTATTTCAAATGAAAAAGAAAAAAAAAATGACTCGTGTGACTTGGGTGACTTTGGTGAGAGCGTGTACTAATGTTACCACCATCACCAGGACTTAATGACTTTCTTGCATGTCAAATGATTATCACTCTTCACCTTTGGCGGTGGTTATGCACAGGAATACTGATATTCGTCAAATAGTAGATGAACGGGCTGGAAAAGGGAGAGGGTTGATGGTGAACAGTCACAAGGAAGCATTTACGCTAATGTTGCATTTAATTATATGCAACCGAAAGCGAGTCCTTTTTGTTTCATCGACTTAATAAATAAAATCAAACTTAAATGTAACGACTAGTAACACATAATTGGGTTACGCAAAGGACACCTAGTTAAAATGTAATTAGTGTTGGTGGCCTTTAATTTCAGGCGAGGGGGAAAGATGTGTGTTGCGCTGCAATACGGATGGAATGGGGAGATTTAACTTCTGTGGTGAGAATATAATTTGATATCCATTTTTGATTTACCCTGATAGCTGTTTTTTTTTTTTTATGATTTTTGAATCCTTGGAATATTGATGGATAACCATTTTAACTTAATTTATTAAATTTGTGGTATAACCATAATAAAGTCTGTATAGGGATAAAAATATTGCGTACTGGAAGTACAAATGGAAGGTTAACTAACTATCACAAGGTATTCGCAATGTACACGAATGATAAATACAATTTGACAAACTCTATTAAATGAGGATGTAACTCAGTATTGTGTCCATTTAGAAATACGATTAGCTCGTTGATCAGGTCTAGCAAAAAAGCTTGTGAATACGAGCCGACCCAACAAAGAAACCATAAAAATTTATTTATTTTCAACATAATCGACTTTCAGCTCTGTAAGCTTTTTCCAGAGATGCTCAAAAAGTTTGATACCCTTTTTGTAATAAAAACTGTCTTGCTCTTCAAAATAGCAATTAACTGCCGACATCACTTCTTCATCGTTAAAAAATCTTTGACCACTGAGCCATTTTCCAAGTTTGGAAACAGAAAATATAGGGTGCACGAGGTAGAAATCTAAACTTTAATTCATTAATTTTGGCCATTGCAAAAACGGATTTGTGAGCTAATGCATTGTCTTGACGCCAAGACCTTGCCTGCAGATGAAACGGTCTTCGCCTTCTTTGGAGCCGGTTCTCCCTTTTGAATCCATTGTTTTGATTGTTAATTTGTCTCGGGTGTAAAGTGATGGACCCATGTTTCATCCATTGTTATGAAACGGCGCAAAAATTCTGCTTTGTTGCTGTGAAACTTCGCTAAACAGGCAATTGAAACATCTTCACGACACTGTTTTTGAAATGCCTACAATGTCTGCTAGCTAGCGCACTTTCAGTCGACGATCATCCAGTACCGTCTTATGGATTTTTTTCACCATTTCTGGAGTCGTCATCTCATTTGGTCGACCACTGCGATGCTCGTCTTGGCAGTGCGTACGAATTTTACTGTTGTAAGCGAAGGAGCAGATTCACCCAGAGTAGAATCCACTTCAGCTTTTGGACTTAGTTGGGCTGAGGGCTTTCAAATAAAATTATTGGATCACATAACAATAACCAAATTGACTGACAACGTTCATTATTGATAACTGCCAAGCAAATACTAAACAACGTGGCGCTTCCAAACTTGAAACTTATGCTTTATAGACTGCGTACTTATCAATGCAGTGATATTTTCAAACTACTACCGCCATGTCTTGGTCAGGCCGGGTATTTCTGATCAAATTCTCTTTAAAAAGACTCCCACAGCTCCATGGTCTCCTGGGAAAGTTATTGATCAATGTAAAGAACCTAATTCGTTTATAGTAGACGATTTAGACGTTATCCTGCTGCAAGGTGCCGCTCATACTCACTCCTGACCAAAAACACGAACGCGAGAGCACTTCGAAAGAGTGTTTGGACTTGCTGATGCGGAAAGGGGCGGACTTTTGGCGTCGATTGGTAACTGTTCAACACCAGAGAACAAAATGAATGAAATGACTGAAGCCGGCACGAGTACGCTGAAGCAGCCGAGGGAGGCCCGATGGATCGGAAATGTTATGGCGTCGGTTTTCTGCGATTGTCTCTTCGTGGACTACCTCGAAAAAGGAAAAATTATCAACAGCGAGTATTACTGTGCGTTATTGTAGCGATTAAAGGCCAAAATCGCTGCAAAACGGCCTCACATGTAGCGAAAAAAAAAAAATTGTTTTTGCAAGACAATGCACCGGCGCACAAGAGCATCGCAACCACGACTAAAATCAATGACTTACGACTCCAATTGCTGTCGCGTCAACCGTATTCGCTCGATTTGGCTCCCTCGGACTATCATCTCTTCCCAAGCCTCAAAAGATGGCTCTAAAAAATTCAGCTCACGCGAGGAAATCATCGACGCCACGGAGGAGTATTTTGCAGACCTTCCGGAAAATTACTTTCGGACGGGATCAAGAAGTTGGAAAATCGCTGGAATAAGTGTATCAAACTAAAAGGAGACTATATTGAATAAAATAAGAAAAATATTTAAAAAAAAAATTTTTTTCATAGTACATTTGGTCTTACTTTATTTTTCAATCAACAGTGTCAGGAAGGTCGACATAAATAATTTTCATTTAACGGAGTGCAAAGCAAATACATATTTTTTAACAATTAAACTAAAGAGTTGGGTATGGCATTATGCTTATCGAGAAGGCAATATAGCCTTCTGTGATTTGTGCAGTGTTTTCCTGTCGTGGTGCTACTACAGGGTCATTAGAACGCCATGTGCAGGGGTTACATGGAGTTTCTAATGCGGAAGAGAATTTGAGAACATTAATTTGCTCATTTCTGAATCCCTTTATTGGTTATGTACAAATAAGTTTTCGGTTGTTTTCCTGTATCCATGTTAACAAGTATTTAATGGAGATGTTTTATTCCAAAAAACGTAGAATTCTTTAAAGAAAAGACCAACCAGTTGCCAACACACGCCTTTGTTCTTCAGATAGGATGGAAGAAATTTATGAAGCTTTAGCCAAAATGATCGTGTTGAACCAAATGCCTCTTTCTATCTGTTAAAGGTAAAGGTTTCCTTGAATTTATGGCTATCGTGGAGCCAAACTATAGATCCGCGAAAAAAAGGCAATCAGAAAACGACTGCAGTCTTAAAAAAAAAAAAAAAAAACGCAGAAAAAGTTATAATGGAAGGCTTCTGTGTATCATGTACATTCGACTGTTGGACCTCGGCAACACAGGCATCACACATAACAATGACAGTACATTTCGTTGATAAAGATTGGGTACCACGATCTTCTACTCTTGAGACAAGTGAAATGGACAAGCACCACGCAGCCGAAAATCTTGCAAAGGAGAAGGAGAGCACAATGCAAGACTGGGGTCTAAGTGAGAGGATCATGGCAGTGGTCACCGATAATGCAGCAAATGTCGTTGATTCTCTGGAATAAGTACAAAAAAAGTTTCACTTACCATGTGCTGCTCATAGACTTCAATTAGCAGTAAAAAAGTCACTCCGTTTTGAGTTTATCCAAAACTTGATTGGGAAAGCCAGTAAAATAGTAGGATATTTCAAAATTTTTTCAACTTTGCAAAATATGCGCCAGAAGAAAAGCAAATACAATTAAACTTACCTGTATAGTACTCTCATTCTTACCATCCTGTAGCAGTCACAATCATGTAATTGCTTCAAAACTTGAAATTTCAGATCAGGACTGGATATCTACTAAAAAACTCGCAAACCGTCTTGAGCCTATGTATGTTATTTACTTAGTAGTGTTCTGAGTGCTAAGGACTTGCCAACATCAATGGTTCGACCGCTTATGCTTAAATTGCTGGAAAAACATATGGTTGCATCCGAAAATGACTCAGATATGGTTAGTAATTTCAAATGAAATTTTACACAGAATTTACAGCAACGTTTGAATCTACATTGGTATGATCCCATTTCTTTTGATTGTATATTTGAAATAATTTCTACTCGACAAGTTGCCTCTTTACTTGATCCCCATTACAAAGACCTCGAGCATGAAGACTATAGTGTAAGAGTCGCCATAAGAGAGATATTAAAGCTTCTACTTATAGGAAATGCACCTTGTCAGGATACTACGACGTGTAATAGTAGCCCTGCTATTACAGAATCTTCCTTAGATATTAGAATCTTCACCCGATAGGCACTGATGCCACCTGCTTTTAGGTATATTAGCAGTTTTTTGACCACAAAGTTCCAGAGATAAGATTACCAACTGAGTCATCTGCCTTCAGAATTGAAAGTGCAGTCGTGATTGCGGATGTGTCGACCATTGCACAATCCCTTTTATGTAGGAATCGTTCGTTGTGTCTAGTCAGTCAATGTAGAACCGTTTCCACCGATTCTCCTTTACAGTAGGCATGTTGTGACATACGAGGTGTGTTCAAAAAGTAAGATGCATTTTGAAATTTCGCGGGCAACGTACATTCGATTAAGTGTGTTGGTACACATTTCCCGAGAATATGTTCACAGTTTCAAGTATATAACGTACTTAGTTTGTTTTTGACAGATAGAAAGGTTAGACGTGTTTTCATGTGCTCCGCGATATCCGGAGTAGAAAATGGAATCAAGTACTATAAAACAATTTTGACAGTGGTACGAGTATCAAAGAAAGGAAGATTCATAAATGCATCCAGAGAACGTTTGTTGGATAAAATCTTTAATATCTTCATCTATAAAAAGCATTAGATAATTTATATTCATAATCATTCCACTACACAATCAATGAATAAGACAAAACGCATCTTCACATAGCCTTGTTGTTCCTTGTATCTGTTATCTGTTACAAGCCCCACATTTTATCAAACACTTTCTTATAGTGACAACGTATTGCATATGTTTTTAATCAAACAAAGTTTCTTGTCCAAGTATCCCAATACTTAAATATATTGGAGAAATAATAAATTCAGTAACAGTTGTGTATACATAGTAACTACTAGCCAGCTTTCTACTATTTCTAAGGAAAATTAGGTCAGTTTTGTGACCAATTCTGCTGTCTGAGCCATGACATAAACGGTCGCTAGGAGTTATAGTATAACGACAAACCTTCATCAGAAATGTTTCACTACCGAGCTCCAAGCCGGAAGGCCATAATTTTAAAAGGATTATCAGCTTCCCTGTTGGTGTGCGAATTGCAAGTGAAACTGATTTTGTGAAATGAAACGATAAAGCTTTCAGTTCATCCCGTTTGTGAGTACTATTATCAGAACAGATCTAAGAGCTCAGAAAACATAACACGCCATGAAAAAGGAACTGTATAAAAAAGGGAGGAATGCCTTTGACTACTTATGAACGCAGAGTAAATACAAATGGGGCTCATCAATAAGCAGATGTGGTTGTAATATTATTTAATGCAATCCGCGTAAAAGTTAAACTCTCCATACATTAGCCCGATATGAAAGTTTTTTATTTTAATAGGCTTAGACATTTTTCTTTAAGTAAAACACAAAGACATTAATGTGAAGACGACTTATTTAATTTATTCGAAAGACTATTTTATATCATTTCATATTTGGAAAAAGGTTTAGACATATATTCACCACGGCCGCCTCGTAAATAGCGCATTCCACAGGTTCAAGGGGTATTACTAGAACAATCTTTTGTTCCAAGGCATCAACCGTTGATGATTTATTGGCATAAACTATTGACTTGACGTAGCCGCACAGAATTTAATCCAATGACATCAAATCGCACGATGTTGTTAGCCAATCGATGTGTCCATTTTTTGAAAGCAAACTTTTCGTTGGTAGTATGGCGTCGAGCACCATCATGTTGGTACCACAATTCTTCCACATTGATATCACGTAAATTGGAAACAATTAATATTTCGCCGATTACAGGTGTACAATCTGCACAATGTAGTATTGTACATTTTCCCTACGCAATTGTATCTGACAAACTTTTTGAGAACTATCCTCGCTCCAATTCTGCTTGTTTACTTAGTCGTTTATACGGAAATGAGCCTCATCATAGAATAAAACTTTGCGGGTGAACTTCTCGTTGCTTGAAATCCCAAGCACTGAACACCCGACGCAACAAATGGTCACGCGGCTTCAGCTCTTAAATTAATTGGACATATAAGCCTTGAGATCAAGATTTGTACGCAGAATTTTCCATATAATGGGTTGGCAAAGACCAAGTTGCTGCAAGCCACGATGAATCAATAGGGTGAGGTCCTCTTTAACATAATCTTCCACAGCCGTGAAATTTTTTTGTCACTTTTCTTATTCTTGTTGGTGTACGAATATCCAATACTCTGAATTGCGTACGAAATTTTTCAATAATTTGATAAATGCCACATTCAGATGGCCGATGATATCCACTATAAATTTCAAAAAATTCTCTATCCGTTTTGGAAATGAAATTCAACAATATAAAATTATTTTTGAGGCGTCAATATTTCCATCTTGCAAAGGCCTACTTTACTGAAAACAATTGACGCTTTGCAGCTCAGTGTGACAGCTGATTTATCATTTTATCTCTATTGAATAATTTGACACTGCGGGGGAAGATACCAATGTAGAAAGCACGTATCTAACATCTGTAATTTTTGTGTCTTTCAAACAACTTGACAAGTTTCTGGATTTTATGACGTTTCACGGAGCCAACACTTACGAAGCTTTTCTAACTTCTGATATTCTTGATACGAATATTTATATTTCAAATGCCAGGAGACTGTGAATGCACCTTTCTTAATAGGTGTACCCATTCGAGAGAGAGAGTTTCTACATGATTAGCATCCTTGGTTAGCGAATATAGAAAAGAGCTAGAGAAAGAAGATCTAATTTATGTAATTTTGGAAAAAATTTATCAGAAGATAAAAAAGTTTATGAGAAGTTCATAAGATCTGAAGAAAAGCGTACAAGGCTAAACTCGAGTAACTAGCAGTATAGTTAAAGTTGAATATTAAGAAGTGTTATCCATCCAGGCTGTTTAAAGATACGCATATGTAGCTCAAATATTCAATAATCTATTGGTCCCTGAAATGGCCTCGTTTTTAGTTAACTTAATTTGGTGAACTTTTTTTCCTTTGTGAGTTAATTTTCCTCAATCCTAATTTAGAATCGAATTTCATTTGCTATCTTGCTTAAATTTATTATTAACAAATATTTTATTTCTAATTTCCAGGTGAGTTAATTGACGATGCCACTGACCTACGTTACAGCATGCCTCTGGCCCATATTCGCGGTATTGACAATCAATTGCTCGCGTTAAGTAGTTCCCCACATAAATCAAGTGCTGCGGCCGGTCTTGTTAGTGGTGCTGGCAGTGCCTATAGTATCCACCAACAGCAACAACAACAACACAATCACCATTCCCATCATCACCATTTACATGGTAATCACCTTAGTTACTCGGCACATTTTCGAAGTTCCCTAGACAATGGATCACCTAATTCCTTGTCCCAGCAGCAATTCCATTCAGCTCAAGAACAACAGCAACACCAACAACACCAACAGCAGCAATCGATGATGGTTGGGCACATATTGCAACGTCAACGATTGCCAAGCCCTTCAGATCGAGATTACTCAAGCCCATCGATAGCGGCCAGCATGGCACTTATCCAGCAACACCACGAAGCTAATAATCAGTCCGGTTCAGTTGGTGGCAGCGGTGGTAGTAGTGGTGGCTTTAATCAGAGCCACATTTCGCATGAGAAAATTGCAAAATCATCTAATCACTACTTTGAGGACAATGGCATCGAAGAGGCGCCAGGAGGATCTGCGGAGCCGGCAGAAGGTGATTACGATGAATCGATGTCGGCAAATGGTGATAACAATGAGAATGGTTCATCGGCTACCATTGATGTGACAACACCTTCGCCTCCATTAAGTATCGGCGGCAGTGGTAGTGCTGGTGGTACTGGTGGAGGAGGGGGATCTGGGTTAAAGAGAAAATCCGCTTCATCTCCAGCTTCATATGGTGATTTGGATGAGAATAATGAAACGATGACACACAATAGCAAACAATTGAATGGGATTGATGGTCAAATGGGATCCACAGCTAATGAGCCGCCAAGAGTGGCGGATTGCTCAAAACTGAACGCAAATTATGGGGAATACATTAGAGCGAGGAGTTTTGATGAGATGCAACAGCAGCAGCAGCAGCAACAACATTCACTTCACCATGGAGGAGATCTCCAACAGTCATCACCTCCACATCATCTTCACCAGCAGCATCATCTACAGCAACAGCGTCAAATGGATGAGTACCGCTCAGCGGGAATTATGCCGCAGGAGCAACAGGATAGACTGAATGACACTGATAGTGTGGTCAATGGCAGCTGTGCCTCAAGTGAGGATCTCAATCAAACTAATTCTAGTGAACAGGGGGAAAAGATCACTTCAGGGAGTGATGATGAAGGTACATATATATTAGCACTTTTACCACAACCACTATTTCTATCTTCAATTTTTGATAGCTCAAGATGACTCATGTTCCAAGAAGAAACACCGTCGGAATAGAACAACATTCACCACCTATCAACTACACGAACTTGAGCGTGCGTTTGAGAAGTCCCACTATCCGGATGTATATTCTCGTGAGGAACTTGCAATGAAAGTCAATCTACCAGAAGTTCGAGTACAGGTAAGTTTGCTTTTTACGAGCCTGTTCAACATTTTTATGAGATTTAGGGCTTCTACCACATTTAACCTGGTATGAGTGTATCTATTCCACCCTCGCGCTTACATTTATTGCTTTCCATAAAATAAAACTATCCACAACCACATATGATAGCATAAAAATAGTTAAGCCGCAGGTTGAGGGGCATTACATTAGAATAAAGGATAACCGCGCATTGGTACAAATAATATAAACGGTTATTTTCGTTCGATTTTATTTGTTTTATCGGTTTGTTTAGTTATGTACCTCTGGAGAAGGTATCTTTTCTGCAATGCTTGTGCTATATGAATATTATCCTTCTGAACATGCGACATATCCGTTGGGTTTTCGATTTCATCGCAAATCAAATTTACTGAGATACTTAGTCGAAAGCCGTTTCGGGTTGTTGGAATTTAATGCCGTCTGGCAAGTTACATCCATTTCTAGTTTAACCAAATTTTGTTATGCTTCTGGATGCCAATACAATAAGTTTGAGTATATGAAATTTATTTTATGGGCGGCTTTGATTTAGTTCAAGGTAATTAAATCAGAGTCGGATTCAAGAGGGTTTGGAATAGCCTTGAGAGGTTCGCCATTAAATGTGACATAGTAATGGTGAATAATCAGATGATTATAACAAACAAGAGCTGGCATTTTGGAATGCCTTTGGTTGTACACTTTATTGCAACGTTTCAGTAGTTTCAGTATCAACAAATAAAATAGTTATGTTTTTTTTTTTTTTGGTTGTTTGAATATAGAATTTTATTTTTATTTAGTCTTTTCCTAAGTGATCAATTCCAAACACGAAGATGCTTATAAGCGGGGGTAGAAATGGACTCTATTGGATTATTAAGAATGAAAAGCAGATACCGATTATGTATACATTACTGCATTTGTTCTAGACAGTCATATTTAAATACCGAAAATTTGAAGATAACTTTGGAGATTTAGTTAAAAGTGCATTAGATCTCATGAGTGTTGAACTTGTTGACTGGTAATGTTTCCACCTTGGTGTTATTCAATTTTAATTTGCAAAGGCAAAATAAGTTCTGTATGGCCTAACTTACCAACCGTGCTGACCCTTCAAACATATTAAAAAAGTTCCGGATCTTGAATTCATTTGAACTATGTACGAGTAATATCTTTTGGGTCAATAGTACGGAGGTTCTTGATCAGGTTATGTTTCCATCTCTGAGAAAATGTCCCTTGTTTGATAACAATGATCAGCCTGATCGCGGAATAATTGAATTTTTTATCGTGAATGATAAATAGAGGGGCTTACTGGGGTAAGACAATCAATTCGCGAGGATTTCCCTGGGTTCTTTCAATGTATAATCTCAATTTATTATCACCTGATATACCCATTCTTCCTTTGTCCATTAAAGTTTCGTAGCTTGGGCTCCATATCCAGTTCCGCTTAAAGCCTGACTTCCAATATCTTTTTCGCTCATTAAAATGATTCCATTTTCATTACATGATAGATTCATCATTCGTTTTGGTAATGCCAATTTGTCAATTAAGGCGTTGTACAGTAAATTTTCTTAATTGATATTGAAACTGGTGGCTTCCAAATAGTCCCTAAACTCAGTTTAGGCACGAAATTTTAACTTAAATTTTTGGTCGTCCGTAGGACAGCGAAGTTAATTTTTCTAGACAAGGTAAAACCGCCACTAAGATCACAACTATTGCCTTGAGTTAGTGAGTTAGTCGTGTGTACATCATTTAAAGTAGTTTACCTGAACCGGTCATGCAAAATGTATTTGAAAAGTTTGTAGGGGTAAGTTCAATTGTGTGACAGTTTTTGACAAGTGAGCGGGTGTGTTTTGTATCCGAAGTAAATATTCCTCTTTTGGTTTTGCACTGACTAATTAATAATAATAAAAAAAAAAAATCTTTAAAATCGGCAAAACAATCGGTCTGACTTTACAAAATCACTTTGTCTTAACAAAATTTCTTTTGGCTCGTTTCTTGTCTTTTCCCGTAACTTCTGTTAATTGTCTATCCACGGTTTTTTTACTCTACGGCAATGACTAAGTGCGGAAGCTGTAACAATGACCTTGCCCCCGCATCGGAGGGAAGTTATGCTAGATATAGTGATTGCTTGCAATACCTTCGTTTTGAATGCACCAACATCACCGAAAAATCTTGGCGGAATAGGGGTTCTAAGAAAGACACTTGGATTTGTTAAATGTGTAGGAGCATGTGTGGTCAACAAAGTTCACCAATCCAACCTGCTTCCAAAAGAATGCTTAACATCTTGTCGCCAGGAAAAGAGAGTGAGGTAACAGGAATGCAAGAGGTACTATAAGAGTAATGGCAAATGTGCAGGGAAATAAAAGAGATGATGGTCTCTTGTGAATTTGTTGGACATAAATATGATGAGCTTAAAAAAACATGTCAAAAAATAATGAAATCCTTGAATCCCTCATGGCACAAATAAACGAACTAAAATTGACCAATGTGGAAAAAGATAAAACAATATCTGAATGAAGTTAAAAACATACCACCGACACAAAACGAAAACCTTACGGAAATCATAAAGAACATAGGAAAAGCTGTAAACTTCAAAATAGAAGACACTGACCTAAGCGACGTGTACAGAACAAAACCAAAAAACATAGAAAAATCCACAATCATTGCATCCTTCTCAAGAAACTCATGCAAATCCACTTTTATGAAGAAAGCGCGTGAAGTTAAGCTTAAACTGGCTAAGGTCATGGATTTGCCAAACCCAGCAGCGGGTGATATTAATGTTTCATCAACAACCAGCTGACACCAATAAACAAACTGTTGCTCTGGACAGCGAAGCAACAAGCAAAAAAGGAAGAATGGTCATTTGTGCGGGAGAGCTCTGGGAGAGTTCTGGCAAGAAAAAGCGAGAACACCACTGCTTTGCAAATAATAGAAGATGTAATTCCAATTTGTCAGAGTGAGATAGTCAACAATTATTTTTGTAACAATGGATGCAGAAAAAACAACAAGGTAATATTAGATATCGAATATGGGGCACGGAGTGGATTTAACAGCATAATGACCTATGCATATGAAAGTATATCTGTGAAAGTTACAGATTTATTTAGAAAAAACCAAATAACTGCAATCTACAGATTTACAGGATTTATAAATTTTTTTTTATATAATACAGCGCGCGCACCAAGGGGATATGAATACCCTTTTACTGGCTTTTTTCTCCATGGCGCGGGTGGGTGGTGTAGTAGTTTGAAACTCAGGTGTATTAGGTTTCGATATTTTTCCCAGAGGTGGTTGTCAAACTAGACGTGACGTGACTAGTACATCCTCAACCAGTGAGTCTTAAGTACTTGCTAGTTGTTAGTTTGTTACGTTTAGCTCAGCCAGCAACCACTCTAACATCAGTGTTATGCCTTCATGTCAGAGTTGACGCCGACGGGATTTTTCATATAACTACAGACAAATTCTATAAAAAGACTTTTTCACAGAATTGCCTCGCACGATGTTCGAACCCAAGACCCTCTGCTTGAGGAGTCTATGCATAAACCACTACATCACGGCCACCGCCGTTTATCACTAAACTTGAGAAAAATGTTGCGTGTGGCGAGGAGGTAATACTGATGGGTGATATAAATATAAACATTCGTGATGAAACAAACTCCTATGTAAGGAATTATTTAGAAGCACTCGCATCCAAAGGGCTTACAAATATTATAAATAGCAATACTCGAGTGTATTTGCAGTAAGGAACCTCTACTCTAATAGACCACATCATAGTCAAAATGCATAAAAATATAATTTTATCTGGAATAGTGGAGACTGATATATAGGATCATTATGCTGTAGTATTTGGGACCTTAAAAAACAAACCTCCAGTAGAAAACTCCAAGGAACGTGTGGATAGTCTAAAAAGTGCAATTGTTAACAATCTGATCTCCTCAACTGATTGGTCAGTTATTGAAAGCTGTGCGGATGTAGAAGGAGCGCATGAGAAATTTGTAGAAAAAATGAACGAGATCTATGCAAACGTAACCTTAAAAATAAATAAGAGAAGACGTATAAATCATAAGACATGGATATCAAATGGACTTGAAGTGAAATGTAAAGAAAGAGACAGACTGTACCGGAGATGGAAAAATATTGTAATAGACTGAACAAATCTTATGAAGCAGAATACAAATTACTGCGAAACCAAATAAATAAAGAAATCTTTATACAAAAGTCGTCGTTTTACAAGAATCGTTTTGACCAAGCGAATAATAACCCGAAGGAAACTTGGGTAATAATAAATGAATTGTTGGGAAGAAGAAAAACCAATTTGGACGACTTCAAATAAAATGTCAATACATTAGCTAATGAATGTGCTAACGGGTATAGCAAACAAGCTTCTAAAATTATTCACGACAGCAGCATTAAAACTTCGAATCTTATATGTACGACTACTCCCAACTCGATATTTGTGGAGAAAACCAATGAAGCCGAAATGTATATGATCCTGCAATCTATCAAAACTAAAAAATCTCCAGGTGCACATGGCATAAGGGCATGCGACCTAAAAAATAATGCAAACATTTTCGCCCCAGCTTTAAGAAAAATAGCTAAAAGGTGTCTATCTGAGCGACAAATTCCGACTATGCAATTGTAGAACCAATATACAAAGTTGGTGAAAAGAGGGCTTTAGAGAACTATAGACCTATCTCTATATTCCCAATAGTTGAAAAATGTCTTGACAAAGTTGTAGCAAGAAGACTTTGGAGGTTTCTAGACAAGGAGAGAACCATAGCGAAGAACTAGTTCGGGTTTCAAAAGAATAAAAGCACAGGAAAACTACTTGGTGAACTTGTAAATTTAGTCATTCAGAGTCTGAATTTAAATCATCACGTAATGATACTTTGAATCACCGTAAACTAATGGACATTCTGACACATTCCGTGCTGGAATAAGAGGGGTCTTAACAGATTGATTGTGCAATTATTTAAATAACAGAGGTTTTAAAGTGAAAATAGCAGGCGAATTGAGTGAGTGGAAGGTAGTCAAATATGGGGTTCCACAAGGGTCGAAACTAGGGCCCGTATTATTTATCCTGTACACGAACGAACTTCTTAAAATCTTCAAGAGTAGTATTTCATTCGCATATGCCAATGATATGGTAATTGTAGTTCAGCATGCATGCTTCAAAACAGCTATGAGGATAATGCAGGAAGATTTCAAGGAAGCTATAAAGTGGTGTCATGACATGGGGCCTGTAATAAAATAAAATATTTTGGAATTTAAATCGAAAGTCACTTTCGTTGGGAAAACCATATTCGAAAAAGCACTTTTCGCGATGGTATATCTGAAGAAATGCTTAAAAAAGTATATTACGCATTAGTGGAATCCAAACTAAGCTATGGAATATTGGCCTGGGGAAGTGCAGCAAAATACCATTTAGATAAATTGCAAAAGGTGCAAGCAATTTCACTAAAAGTAATGCAGAGAGGTGTGAGGCGGGACGAGGATGATTTCAAAGTTCTTACTGTAGAGCAAAACTTCAAGATGGTGACTGTAATGGAGTATGGCAGAGATAAAAAATTCCTGAAATCAATTTCTCATCAAATTAACACTAGACGAAAGGTTAGAGGTATGCAGCAAACACCTAGGTTTAAAAATGTTTATAGGAAGCGACAAATCAACTACATGATCCGCAACGTTTTAAATAATTTTCCTTTGAGACTGATAAGCATTATTAATTTCAAAAAAAGAAAAAAAGAGATTAGGAAATTTTTGCTTTCATAAATCAATAGTATTGTATTTTAATTTTGATTAATTAATTAATTAATTTTGTTTTCTTAAATCTTTTTGAATTGACATAAGTCATAAAGTTCAAATTTAAATATCTTACAGTTTGATCTCCTGCAGATAAGCTTATGCTTTGCGGGTAGTGCATATGTATTTGCTAACTCTTTAATTTGAATTTTAATAAAAACTAAAAAAAAAAAACTAAAACTAGATTGCGCTTAATTGTGATTAACAATTAAAATATATGTATGCAGGTATGTGCGGATATCAAGTACATCTATGTTACATGTTTGGTTTTAAACGTATCTGCAATGTTTCTGAGCTGATTTTTGGGTTGGAAATATTCATGGCATGAATATTTTGATATTTTTGATATGAATAATTTACTTTTTGATACAATCGTCTATTAAAACTTGTTACATATTCTCGTGTCGGTTTTGCCTTTATATATACATTGATTGATAGACAGTTTGTTGAATGCTTAATACAGACGTAAAACTTAAAGGCTAAAATTAAAACTAACATTAACATGAATTAAAAACTACGAGAAATGCAAAGGGCCATAGAGTTTGGGAGAAGGAATTTCGAAAATTGGTTTTGCTGATGTTGAAGTCGAATCCGTTAACCATGCTGTTTGCAGTTCGCAGCATTTTGGTAAGAAGTTCGATAGAGCAGTAATCGACTCTGTAAAAGTTAATGTGGAAGGGGATGTAGACCTTACGTTGCGTAGATTTGCATTAATGAATACCATTTCGAGCAGGGTAGGACAGTCAATACAACCAGTGAGTAATTGATAAACAATGAGTACATCAAAAACTTCTCGACGTTTTTTGAGCGGCTGAAGATTATGTTAATTAGCTCTAAATGATTACCGTACAGAGACAAATTATACGAAAAGATATCTATCCAAAGTATACCCCATAAAGAAAATCATATGGACTTGTGTTGAAAAGATTCGTTTGGCCGAAAGTGGCTTTCGTTGTGAGTGCAAGGTAAGGGGATTAAGTGACATAAGGGTTTGCTTTGGAAAATTGCTTTGTTAATAATATTATCAGTATGAGTCCGGAAATTAATCGAGAAGTAAGGTATTGAGAAGGGGGTATTAATTTATTGCCGATGAATTAGGACCTTGGTGATGATGGTTACACGCTTACGCGAATAAGTTGTGGGTTAGTCTTTGCTAGCATTAAGCTCCAACAAAAAATTTTCGCAACAGATTAAAAAGCTATTCAGATCATTTGGAGTGCTTGAGAGTCGGAGGATATAGAGATGTGCTTATAAAGGGTGACCAGATAAGAACGATAAGAAAAAATTTAAAATTTATTCTGGCTTTAATTTGAAGCTACGTTCATGTCATTATGTGTGGAATAGCACATTTTTCGAATGACAGCCTCGGCTTTGCTGGCAGTGCTTCAAGCGGTCGGTCCAATTTTTGATGACTCGGTCCAATATGTGCGGCGTTATTCCGGCAATAGCCCGTCGAACGTTGGAGTCAAGCTCGTCCAATGTGGTTGGTTTGTTAGCGTAGACTAGGGACTTGACCTAGCCCCAGAGAAAATAATCGAGTGGTGTCAAATCGCATAATCTCGGCGACCAATTAAAGAACGTTCGCCGTGAGATGACTCAGTCGACAAATTTCTCCTTCACAACTTCGAGTCTTGCGTCGCTTGTGTGTCATGTATTGTTGTCTTGGCGGAACCACAGGTCGGATGTATCGATGTTTTCGAGCTCTGACTACAGTCGGTTAACATCGTTTTATACCTAAGACCGTTGTCGATAACGATGTCTCCTTCCTCATTTCGAAAAAAATAACGTCCAATGATGCCGCCATGCCATAAGCTGCACCAAACAGGCAGTCTTTGTGGATTCATTGATGCTTCGCCGAACATTTGTGGATTTTGTTCGTTCCAATAATGGCAATTTTTCTTGTTGATCGGATCTTTTTGATTGGCGTTGTTTATGATCGTTCAGGTTTAATTCTTGCGTCAGCACAATTCTTACACTGATGTAGGCCCAAATCTAACCGCAAAATAAGCCGGGTTGACTGGTCGTCTGGCGTTTCCAATTCAGCCGAATCGATATTTCTGGGTCTTTTACGATACTGACCGCTACAGTGATTATGTCTTCTTTGATTTAAGATCCAAAAGAGTGTACTCACTCTCAAATTTTATACGGGCGACGAATTACCTGCACACTGAAGTCAAGATGACGCCCGACCTCCCGTTGAAATTCACGTTGTATATTTATAACTGAGCCGGAATTTCAATAATATTTTTTAATAATTTCCGCTCGTTCGGAAATGGATGATGATTAAATGGAAGACATTACTGAATACTTTGACAGCTGGGTGTCATTGGTAGCTTTGACCTCTGGAAAAACTATCATTGCTAACTGGCCACCAGTTAGATCTTCATTTCATCTGCATAGATGGAAATACGGGATTCTTTGTAAATGAAATCTACATTATTGATTGCAAATATAAATATCAGAGGACCGAGGCGACTTCCTTGAGGTACACTAGATGCAGCTACAATGGGATCAGAAACAGAGGATTTAAAAAGAACGTTACATTGGCGATTTATAAAATCAGATTTGTTCCACAAGATGAGCCCAGGATCCCAGGAACCCGAGATCTTCAAGCTTGAGAGGGATTGTTTTGTGGGAAATTTTATCGATGGATTCGATGAAAAAGGGTGGAAATAGGTTAGGTTAAAGTGTTTGCACATTTTTTTTCAGCTGCTCATATTCGAAGAATAGTTGAAATCATGCTCTCCAGTTGGCTAAGAAAAACCGAGATTTAAGACACGTGCGCCATAGAATATTATTTTGTCGTTTTTGGTGGTAAGGATGTGGGATCTTTTTTGGGAACAAAGGGAACGATGTTTTTTAAAGAGCTTGAGAAGTAAAGTGTGGAGTAGAGTTATGTATGGAAATATTGCGGCTATTTGAGATGCTGTTGAAATTATTAGTACTAAATAAGTAGCTTTGTTAAGCTTTTCAAGCTAGAGAGATTTCAGTAAAATGAATTGATCACAGAGAACCTGTTGGAGCTTATTGTCTATTAGCAGTTCATTAATTTTATTGTACTGTACAGTTGTACCATGCGCAAATGATTTTAATTCACTACGAACTTTGTTCAAAGTTCCATTTTATTGATTAATACTGACTCCTCGCAACTCGTTAAAGTTTCTGTAACTATGCCCAAATTCGGATCTTAGTTCAGGGAGAAAATCAGCCAGAGATAAGATGATGATTATTGCACTTTATCGCCAGAAGTATATGGAGGAGTGATGTCCTTTAGCATTCATCACAGAAGTATCAAAAGATGCTGTTGCACTCCTCCAGATACATTTTGCCATTCCGACTCAGTCCAATGCATGTGGGATGAAACGATGTTTCGCATATTCCTTTGCATGCGATAATTTCATTTGTATATTCAGTGACTGTGCTATTATTGGACCCAAATACAGACATGGTTCAAAAGAAAAAATTAAATTAGGTTAAATATTGAAAATGATGACACCGGTGAAAAATTAAATGGAAACACTGTTGGCACTGGTAAAAAATAGTAGAGCGGTTTACAAAAAATTAAATTAGGTAAAAGTTTCTTGTTATAATTACACAAAGTTGGGTTTTGGGGATATGTGCTTCGTATTGAAATGTGTCAAGCTTTGAAGAGAATGGCAAATATACGTCAAGGGTAGTGCATACGAATTTAAAGTTAAATGGAGTAAGTCCTAATAGTTAAGCCAAACTGAGAAAGTCTAAATAGCATCTATACATTAAACCCACTAAATGAACAAAGAGGTTTGCATGAGACTTCGCCAGGAAATCTTAATATCGAGAAAAGACGTCCTAATGAAATCCCAAATGCTTGTTTAAATCAATCTTTCACGAGAAGAATAAGGAACTTACGAAAGAACTGGTCACCAAATATGATTTCCAGTATGTATATTCTGAACTGAAAGGACTAAAAGCCAAACATGATGCTATTGCCTCGAAAGTAGATCAACTAGAATATCAAAATAAGATGCTGGAAACACAAATAGATAAACTTATGCAGAAAAATTCCGAAGCAAATGTTGTTATGCACGTATTTACCTACAGAGTCCAAAAAGCAAAGTCTGTGTGGGCCGGATTAGACAAAAATGACACTAGCGCAGATACTGAGCTTGCATTTCGAATCACCGGCCGTGACCAACGAACTTATACGATAATTGTCCGAATGAAATCTTAATTCGACGCCATAAATATGCAAAGGAACCCGAAAATGCACAAAATTCAGCGTGTATAAGGATCTTCTGCGCAATGTTCGACAGTGAAAAGTCAGATGAAAATTGTTTTGAAAGAAGATAGACGGTTTGCTGGGGACAAACCAACAGAGAGCGGTACGAAGAAAGTACAGAAAATGTAATAGCATAATTTGAACAAGGCTAAGGATGTTGTTTGTAATAAAGAATCGACAAACTTAAGTCTAATTGGAGATTAGAATTGTTTTATCGTGAAATTAACCCGACGTTCTTATATCCATACCGTACATGGAAGGACGAAATAAGTGATTCAAAACACTCCAAAATTCTAAAATTAACTCATGCTTTGGACTGCAAAATCCTAAATGGGTGCTGTGAAGGCTATCCTTAAGATAAACATTTATTCCTCTATGGAAGGGCGTGCTCGGTAATAAACCACTGCTTTATAGCTGAAAACCGGTGTTTCTGCGCAAGTGACTTTCGAATAGCAATGAGAATATTTTCGGACCACGTGCCTTTAGAAGTTTCGTTTAAGATGCCAGATTCTGTCATGTCAGACATATCAGAGGAAAGAAAAACGTCATAACTTCAGGACTACAAGAAGATCAATTTAAAGATAATATACACCCCCTATATTTATAGACGAATTTCTGGATACTCAATTACAATTCGAGGAAGAACTGGGCTCCAGGAAATTACCGTATTTCGTTCGGATGTTGCAAAGAATGAACATGTGCCTGAATGCTTGCTAAAAGCTGTTATATATCCTCTATACAAGAAAGGAGACTATGATAACCCGGAAAATTACAGAGGCAGTTCGCTTTTGTTCTACTAGGTTATTCCTACGAAAATTTTAAGCGGATTTAAGGCCTTCTTATTCGCTATTGACCAACTATTCGCACTTACAAATATTGCGGCGGCTTATAAGAAAAGACGCAAAAAGTATATGACTTCTTTCTAACATCCTTTGACAGTGTAGCACGTGCACTGTTACAAGCCAAGAACATGGAATATCATCTAAAGTCATAAATGTATTGAGATCTATGTACCACAATAATATAACAACTATATGGATCGAAATAAAGTGTCGGACGAATTTAATGCATTTCACGCATGCAAGGCGTGAAACAGGGATTCTTCTTAAGTATGCTATTATTCGTTCTATATATAAATGATTTAACGGAGTCTATTAAGGGCCGAATGGAGTTAAGAGGGACTAATGTTGCAGTTTTAATGTTTGCAAATGATACTGTCCTACTTGAAGATGCCTTAGCAACTGATAACTGGGCAATAGCTGCAAACCTATCAACGTCAAAAATTATGATATTCAGGAATTGCGGTAATATATACTCTCGGTTTGAAAAGTAGCAATTGCAAGGTGGGCAAATGGAGATAGTGCAGGAGTATAAATATCTCAAAGTATTAATTACACATAGGTTAAACACGAACAATCATCAAATAACAAGAAAAATTAGTAGAAGCTAAGCGAGCAATCGGTGCTGTTTGAAGCAACTGTATAACAATTACAGCTCCTTCGAAAACGTAGATAGGTTCCTACGATACTTCATCAGGCTATTTTTTTGATTTTCCAATGTTCTCCAAATAACATGCATTATCTGCATTATGGACACTTTAAAGCTTCAACTGAATTACGAGTATATGGAATGAGTCATGGAGATGAAACTAGAAAGGATACCGAAGTCTTAACATCTTGCTGAAGAATACAGGTCTTTAAATTTATGACAAATATGTAAATGAAGCGAGGTCATCATTATATTTCACATACAACACAAGACACATTTTTTTGATAAAATTCCATCACATAAACTGAACACTTTCCTTAAAATAAGAGGTGAACTATACCACATCGGCCGGATCTCCCAATTTTGTGTAGCCCTTGCAATTTCAATAAACTAGACGATGTGTTCCACTTTATTGCAATTTGCTGCATTCTAAAGGAGTTCCGACCCAAAATCTTTAGAGGAAAAGAATTGAGTATACTGAACGGGAACATAGGGTGGGAGGTGTTGTATAACTAGACACTACAGAAATTGCATGATCGAAGTAAAAGTAAAAAGTAAAGTAAAAAATAGAAAAAAAAAAAATATGAGAAAATGACTTACCGAGTTTCAAGCTGATTTCTGCAAAGATTATTCCACAGTCAATAACATTTTCTCGCTCACAAGCATGACACCACTGCGGTCTGGGATGGAAACGTTTTATCAAATTGGTTTTCGTCGAATTCTGGGGTGAAACAAAGATGTCTGCTGAGCCCCCTTCTGATCTCAATCTTTCTAAACGATCTTGTGGCATATCTCCCAGGGGGAATATCACTTGATGGATTACGTATAAATCTCCTGCTCTATGCTGACGATATTGTTACACTCGCGGAAACTCCAAAAATGCTACAAATAATGATAAATAAGCTCCCAAATTTTGAACTTACAACTTAATACAAACAAATCAAAGGTTATGATTTTTCGTAACGGATGGGGGTGCTACGCAATGAACGAAAAATGGACGTGGCAAAACGAAGAACTGGAGAAAATCAAAGAATACAAATACGAGTACCTTGGAATACTGATTACCCCTCAGCTATCGTTAAAAAACACTTTCGAAAGAAGTTAAAGGAATCAAAAAGGGCAATAAATTGTAATTGGAAAGGAGTTTTAGGAAAAACTAAAATCGCGCCAAGTGTAAAGTTCAAAGAAGCATTAATTATGTGGGACAAGTTTGGGGAAAACTCTTGCGTTACTTCCTAAAGAAAATGTTTCGACTGCCAGAAAATACGCCAAACAACATGCTTTATCTGAAAACTGGATTACCACCGCTGTATGTATTTACGCTTAGACTACACTTCCCACATGTTTTGAAAATTCTATCACAGCAAAGCCATTGTCTTCCCTATAAAATTGCTATGCACTTTAAAAATAGAAACGTGGACTTGTCTGGGACGCGAGCATATTGTACCCTTACACGAAGTACACGCAAAAATAGCAGATCCAAGAACAGCACACAGGAACTTTAAATTAAGATCGAAGGATCCACGAACAAAGCCAAGTAGGAAACATTTATAGAGTCTTAAATCATGACCTTGGTGATCGAAACTATGATAGGAACAGCTTAGAGGTAATCTCAAATTCATTTAAAGCTAGGGGTGAGTTGCTGCAATTAAATTATATGCCACATAGAACTGATGTCGTAAATGACGAATGTACACTGTGCAACCATTTGAGAAGAGAAGGCAGTCTTCATTTCATCGGAACCTATCCAATGCTGAGCTCAATTAGAAGATCTTTTATGGAAATAACACACTCTCTTCGGAAGAAGCCTTTTTCGCTTTTAATGGAGAAAACTATACTATACAATTTAAATTTATAAAATCTGCTCTAAAACACCGGCTATAAATTATTAACCAAGCTTTTTAGTATTTCAAAACTCGCTTATCATTGTAATTATTGTAACAACTAAATCTTTTTTTGCTTGCATTAATAAAGTTTACTACATACTTGCTACTAGAAACAAGAAATAAATCAAAAAGTAGAAGTTGAGAACAGTAGATATATCAAAACATTGGTTATCTATTTTTTACTACATTATAAGTCAATTTGATAGACGGGCTTTAGTCAAAACATATATGTACATTGATTAAGTATCACACTAAATGAATTGTTTTTCTTTTTTTATCTGAAATAAAAGTCATTAAAACAATGGAAATGTTAACCCATTTGACGTTATACTTTTTCTAAATATTTTCACCTTTTTATCATTCACGAGGAAATAATTTCAAAGTCTCTATACAAATATTTAAAGCTACCGCATACTCTAGTTGCGACTTGTTCCTGCAGCTTCTTTATTCTATTTTGCTCTAACTCTGACTTTATGTGTTTGGTCATATAAAAAGTCTCCGCGGTTTTTAGTCACTAGATGGTGTTGGTGTCCATTTATCCGGAAACACTAATCTGATTATATCAACCGAATACGTATTTGAAAGGTGAAATGTCGGGCTACATTTTTAGTGAAGACAGCTGTGTAATTCGTTGCTCATGTTAAAAGTTATACTGATTCGAATATGAGTGAAATATCTGAAGAAATACGCTATGCGATGCTTTTTTACTATAAAAAAGAGAAAAACGCTGCAAAAAAAAGCCAACAAATTTGTGCAGTTTACGTTGAGATGCTGAGAGTGAACGTGGGACATTTCGGAAATTTCGATGTAAAAGTCGATGAAATTTTGCAACTGATGGAACAAGACCGACACGGAAGCTGTCTGGAGATAATGAAGGCACTAAACATCAACCGTATGATAGTTTGGAACTATCTAAAATGAGCGGACTGCTCAAAAAAGCTCGATGTTTTTGTCACATAAATTAACGCAGAGAAATTTAATTTAATTAATGCGAGAGTATCCAATGCAAGCGATCATGGTGAAAGGTAGGTGACCCACCACAAACGACTTCAAAACCTGGATTGACGGCAAACAAGGTTATGTTGAGTGTTTGGTAGGATTGGAAGGGAATTGTCTATTATGAGCTGCTAGAATGTGTCGAAACGGTCAAATCAATCCTTTACTGTGCACAACTCGACCGTTTGAATGAAGCTTTCGGGAGAGAACGACCAGAATCGGCTTACAGAAAGTGAGTTGTCTTCCATCAAGACAACGGTAGACCACACACATCTTTGATGACCCGGAACAGTTTTTTTTGGGAAGTTTTGATAAATCCATCATATAGTCCGGACCTTGCTGTATTACTTTGGAAAATCGACTTTTAACATCCTGAAAAATTATCGTTATTTTAGTATTTAAATAGTATTTATTTATTGGGTATGTAATTTAATTCGTGCGTTTTTTTTTCAAAATTTGAACGTTTATATAAGAAAAACATATACAAGAGTATTATTCAAAGTATTGCCCGTCTGAAACTATGACTTTTTCCCATCTTTCTGGCAATTTGTGGATCCTATCCCAAAAAAACTGCGCCGGCTTGGCAGCAAAGAATGAATCAAGCCAATTTTTGATATTCTGCTCTGATGTGAACCGTATTTCAGTGGGGGCGTTCTGCATCGACCAGAACAAATGATAGTCAGAAGGGGCAAGGTCTGGGCTATAAGGCGGGCGGGGTGAGACTTCCCATCCATTATTTTCCAAATAGTTCTTAACCGGAATAGCAACGTGGGGCCGAGCGTTATCATGATGGAAAATTATTGCCTCGTGTCTGGTCGCATTTTCTGGGCGTTTTTCGGCTACTGCTCTCTTCAAACGGATTAATTGTGTTCGGTAGCAGCTCATAATACAGCACACCCATCTGATCCCACCAAATTCAGAGCATTACCTTCGCGCCATAGATATTCGGCTTTGCCGTTGATTTGGCTGGTTTGCCGGGTTTCACATATGATTTTTTGCGCTTGGGGTTGTCGTAATGGATCCATTTTTCACCACCAGTAACAATCCGATGCAAAAATGACTTCCTTTTGTGGCGTTCCAGCAGCATTTCGGACATGTAAAACCGCCTTTCGCAGTCTCTCGACTTAAGTTCATGTGGAACCCAATTTCCTTGCTTTTGAATATATCCAGCTGCTTTTAAACGTTTTGAAATGGCTGCTTGAGCGACACCCAAAGATTCTGCGAGCTCTTCTTGTGTTTGGCAACAAACTTCATGGAGTAATGCATCCAGTTCTTCATCTTCAAACTTTTTTGGCTGCCCAGTACGTTCATGACTTCCAAGCCAAAATCACCACTTTTAAATCGTGCAAACCACTTTTGGCACGTTCGCTCACTTAGCGCATGTTCTTACTCTTAGAAGGAGTGCACTCCAGAGGCGAATAGCGTGAACAAAAAATTTCCGTTCAGAAGTTTGATTGAAACAGAGAATTGTTATTCTACGATGTACAATAATTGTGGAAAATTCAGTTTTTCTTATAAATAAGAAGGTAGTAGTAGTAATGATTGTTTTGCAACCCACAACCTTCTTCGAGTGCTTGCAAACGCAATCATATCGTTCTAAATTGAAAATGTATCGATTTTCAAAAATGCTGCGAAATGTCTAGGTTTCTTCAAGCGATGTAAGAAATGTTTCAACCGCTCTGAAATGGACTCAATATGCGATAAAACTCATAGGTGATGCTAATATCACTCACACAATGGACATCCTTGAACATCGACGTAATGCCTCGTATCTCACTCTGTTTTATCGCTATTTCCACCATCAGTGATCCATGGAAATCGCCAGTAGCATTGCGCCCCTTCTAAATTTTAATGCTCATCAGGATACCCTCAAGCCCATTTTCGAACTCCCTTCATTCATGAGCCGTACAACTCACTTATGGAATGCCCTGCCTAGCTCTATATTTTCTAGTCATTATAACCTTCAAACATTTAAAACCTTCTCCTGCGCTGTGTGCAAGCATTTTAAGAGTACTTAAACCTTTTGAGCTCGCGCAAATTATGAAAAAAAGGAACAGCAACAGCTATTGTGCTTAGGCGTTGTATTACAATAAATCTACCAAAAAAGTTTTACCTGCGTGTGTTTGGCATCCATATACTCTTCCTCATCGAGAATAGATGGAAAAAATCTGCTTTTGCCTTTTTGCGATGGTTTGCTTGATTGCAGTCCAAGTTATATTTGCCGAGCTTAATAGAGCGATTTTATCTAGAATCGAAACAAATTTTACAATGATGCAGAGGAGGCAACCATTCAATTGCAGAGCAAAGCTGCGTGTATACATTTTGGAGATTTTTATTTCAGATTGGAGATTAATTTTTATCATTTTGTGTGGTTAGTTTTTCACGCTCAATTGCGTAAATTTTATTATTTAGAACTGCTTAACATGCTTGATAAAAGAGATCCCATGATAGGCTCAGGGGCTTATTCTGGCACTTTCACCCAAGCAAGTCAGAAACGGACCTGCTCAGTGCTACGATTCGCTTATTGAAAACGGAATCAAAAGAATTGGGCTTAGCGAGAAAAGTGATGTGCATTTCGAACGTTTTTCTTGAATTATTATCCTTCGAAGAGTTACGAGTGTGTATGTACATAGGCGTTAGGGGTTTGGCGTTTTCAGCCAGTAGTTGAGTAGTAGCTCAGACATCTTGAATAAACTAAGTCGGCGTATTTAAGGTAGTAAATAGTATCAAAATTTGAAAACAATGGTCGCGGTGAAATAAAAAAAACGTTTATCTGACACCGGTTTTTCTTCTTTATTAATAATTCAGTTGAATTGCTCATCAAATCTTTAATGGCTACGAATGTCGAAGCATTGACAGAGTTAATAGTCTGGTGCTCTTAAATCGTGTTATCAATCTAATATAGTAGGCTTAAAAGCTGGGCATATGTTTTAAGATCGTTCATAGTGCTTTCATTCTATTTTCAGGAAACTTGTCGCCCTGCGACTGGTATATGCCGCTGACGAAATGATTTTTCGAGCTGAAAATTCCTGAAAAGCATAATAATTTTCAACTAGGCATGGGCTTATGAATATGATATGAAATCTAGCCAACAATCTTCGGAATGTCGTTTCGAAAATAAGCCGAAACCCATGAAATCACCACAAAGTCACTTAAAAATTAAAGTTATGCTGACAGTTTTCTTCGAAAACTTCGAACAAAATGCTGTAGAATATAATTTAGGAGTCATAAAACGTTTTCGTGAGAGTATTTCCCGAAAACGTCCAGAATTGTAGAATGGCAATCATGGACTTTGCGCCATGATAATGCACCTTTTCACAAAGCCATTATTGTGCCACAGTTTTTAGCGAAACACCCGGCAAGTACCATCGGTCAAGCACCATACTCACCTGATATGGCTCCGCCTGACTTTTTTCTGTTTTCGAAGCTAAAATTACCACTTCCAAGAAGGGGTTTTGAATCAACTGCGGCATTAGAAAAATTAGCTAAAGGAGCTATAGGCCATACCTCCGTTCAAAAGCCAACGGGAACGGACGCAGACTTTACAAGTGAAGAGAATATCGCCGTGGAAGACACAAATCTTACGACCTTATCACTTTTTAAGGTTGAAAGAAATGATCTGGTAAGAGGCCTATACCAGCTCATCTGTAACATGAGCTATGACATGAGTAACATGAGCCCTCAAGCAATGCTGAAGACATTATATAAGATCTGCATCATCTCTATTTCCACTGCGTTAACCTAAGGATTTTTCGTCTGATCTTCTGCCCCCGAAGTGTGGAAATGAAAATACAACAAATAACTTTGGTGGCTGTACAGCGATATATTCAGGATGCTTCGCTCACAACAATTATGACGGCTAGATCAGCAGAGCGCAGGATTTGCGAATTTACCTCAGTGGAACAACGCAGTATAAGATAACCTCCACCTATGCTTACCTAATATGGCGAATGGAGTTTTAAGAAGACCTCAACCAACTTGATATATGAAACTGTAGACATCTTGTTGGGGATTGAACTATTTGTAGTGAGATGTGAGTTGAGGCCCAGGATCACTCTTGTAAGATGTCCCCAAAACTAAGTAAAGTATCTTTTTGTGGAATTTTATTTCAAAGATCTATGATGGTAATAATCACCGCCCCATTGGTCCGTCATCTTATGTCTACAAGTTGTAGACGAAAATCCTTGAGAAATGCATAGAATACTGCCCAGACGATGAGCAAAACCAGGCAAACCCAGGACCACTTTAAGAATTCTCACCCAGCTTTGCTGGACCTAAAGGCCGGCTTCGACTTGGTACCAAGGCAGCACATTTGCAGACACTAAAAGTGAAGACCCAGCAAGCACCGACAAATCTAGTCTCTTTAAATTGGATAAAGGACTAAGACAAGGAGACGATATCGAACTAACAGATCCATAGTCGCCTTGAGAAGACTAAGTCTCATTTACCTGCAGTTCTTAGTCTATGCAGATGATATAATCAACATTGCAAAAACTAGGAACATACTCCAACAAACGAAGACATCTAGAATGAAAAACTCAAAACGAAAGGGATGATACTCAATGCAGAGAAAAAAAAAGTGGAAATCGTAGAAAGACCACCCGAATATGGAACTTAACATCGTCAGTAATGGAAGGAATATCGAAACAGTATATGGATGCGATCAGGAAGTGTTAAATCGCATCAAAAAAGCAATGTCGGCATACTTTCAAACCAGTGCAACACTAATAAAAAATAAAGAAATTTCAACTGACGTGAAAGTAAAGATTTACAATAGTGTAATCGCCCCAATAGCCCCCTACGGAGTCGAATTCTTACCACTGCTCGATAAGCATCTGATACGATTTTAAGCGACGGAGATGAAATTTGTGAAACGAGTCGCGAGGAAAACGAGAAGGGAAGGCATAAATATTTTCAGACCCTGTCGTAGTTGGTACCAACTGAGTGTTCGCAATGTTTAACAAAATTTTTTATTTTTTTTGTTTTGAACAAAATTAAAGAACCCTTAAGAGCTTGTTTACAAAACTGAAGGAATGAAATATATCCACAGCATTTTATACACTACTCTCAGAAGTATGTTTAGATACATCTGCTTATTTCTTTTTTAGTTATTAATAATTAATTATAATAGACAAAGATTCTAGTTGTGATCACTGAAAACTTTGACACCACATTGTGGGAAAGGCACATGTGGTTTTAGGATGTTGTATTTTTTAGACAAAAATTGGCACGATGACAAATTAAATTTATTTATATTTGCACTCAAATTAATCCAAAATATACAACATTCCAATTAAAATAAATTAAACTAAACTTCCCTCTCCATTTAAGCTTAGAAACACATAAAACATTTTACCAAAAGATAGGCATAGTACAGCTGACAATTCCGGAAAGTAAACACAGTCCAACTTTAATTGTGTTGTCATCGAAAATTTATTCCATCGCCGCGTATTACATTCCGGAAATTAACTAATTTCCCAAACTAATTCATTGTGTTAAACAAAAAAAAAAAAAAAAAAAGCAGTGGAAAAACGCTAAAAGCTAAAATCAAAATGCGAATGTATGAGTGCTTTTATCCGTACATACGTTACCATATCGTTAGGCCTTACATGAGGTTTGTTTCTGTGTAACCACAAATCGATATAGAAGCCGAATATGCAAATTTTTCATTCGCGTTTTGTGCTACATCAATTACTGGTAACTTTCCTGAATATAGTCTTGTAAGTTGTTCAAACCAAACGTCACCCACCCCACCTACTTAGTCCTTTAGTCACTATATTCTTGGAACCCATACACACAAGTTTGTTTGTATCCTTATAAGTTAATGGTGAATTCGTAGTTCTTTGGTTATTCTCTAAGGAGGCAACTTATGGGCTCTTTAGAGAATGTTAACGATCGGTTGTTATGTCCTTAAGGAATTTCGAAAACAATTTCAATTGTTGGCTGATGTGTCACGCAGTGATTTATAATGTTTACACATAGTTAATTTGTGGATTATTCCACCAGCACCACCCCAACTACTCAAACTATTGGCAGGAATGCGCTCAGAACTTAGTACGACAATGTGTGACTACTTGTGAGGAAAGCTAGTTGGAAGGACATAGCATTGAACACACGTATGTGTGGTAGTTTATGAGAGCCGATTAGTATTTCGTGTCAAATAAATTATTCCTCTTGTCAATCGAAATACGAAAATAACATGTTCATTCTATTTTCACTTCTTATTTTCCCTTTTTTTCTCTTTTTCAATTTTTTCTTAGATAAACATACTACAAACATAGAAACATAATTTTGAATAGATACACGCTATTTATGGTCTAGCTATTACCTTACATCGCGTAGATACCGAATGTCAACGTTTATAAATATTCAAATGGCTCGCCTATTTGTGGTTTGGTTCGTTCAGCAGTTCATAACATAAATTGAGATCCATTTTTTTCTTTTTTAGAAAAGTTCTGGGACTAGAAAATATGACAGTGAATATAGAAAGGAATAATTTGTGTTAAATGGCGCTGTAATCCTGAGATCGTTAAGGTGCTCTTTCACTTGTGCGCGTTACCTAAGGTAAGGCTTCCCTTTCTACTTCCTTCGTTATTACCTTGTTCTCCGGGTAGGAATCGAGGGCTCTTCCGTCCACGTCGGTAGCGTTAATAATCATTCAATCTACATATCTTAGCTATCTCAAGCAACTGATTCATTTTCTCGATGTCGCTGTTTAGCTCGTAGAATATTTTCATACGCCTTCGCTGATTAACATACTCTGGTACCTTTCTCTACAGTGCTGAGGATTGTAAGGGTCTTATAAATAAGTTCCTACTGTTTCCTACTATATTGATAAAGTGCCCCTCAGTCGAAAAAATTATCGATTGACAAGTGCAACAATTTGATTTCTGATGAGGTGCCATTATCAGAGTTAAAAAGGGAGCCGAGATGAACACAAACCCTAACAACCTCAAAGTTAAAGCCTCTTTTGGTGTCCGATTCCTTGTCGTTGTGCCTTCTTCCTATTGATAGCAGGTACTTGCCTAGGACCTCTTTTACAGCTAATAAAATGTTTGTCATTTCTAATAAAAATTCACCAGTGTGGTAGCTCGTTAAATTCCGATTTTTGTGACAATATCAATCACAATCACACAGATTTTTTTCAAAACTTCGTTTCTAATTTGAATCCACTACCACTATGGACTATCCACATCCACTATGATGTAAAAGAAGTCATATAATATCATCTCGTGGATAGCATGAGTAATGTTGGCTTCCAAAGCGTCAATCGTAGCTGGCTCATTCCTGAAGACCTGAGACTTTACATATCCAAAGGGAAAATTGTCCAAAGGTATTTATTAACGTATCCATTGAGCCAGAAATTGGCTTTATCACTGAACAAAATTTCACGATAAGACACCGGATTTTCATTGAGTTTTTCCAGAGCCCATCCACTGAAAATATGAAGCAAATTTAAGTCGCCTGGCTTCAATTCTTGCACAAGTTGAATTTTGTACGCTTTTAGGCTGAAATGCTCACGTAAAATACGCCAAGCCATGCTGCTGAGAACGACGACGAATCGATTCTTCACGGTCTTCGCGTATACTCTCAGCAACAGCTGCTATAGTCTCTTCACTACGTGCTGGATGTGGTCTAACCGATCGAGTATCATCCACTAATGTAAACTGGGACTCAAATTTTCGAATGGTATTGGCAATAGTGGTTTCAGTTGGTCGATTATGGTTACGGTGCGTAAGTTCGTAATACAGCTAAACAATTTCGAGGCTATTTTGGTCTTTTTTTATTGGCTTGCCAAACGATACTGAATAAAAATGACAAAGTAGTTTGATAGGAGTCATGCGTGATCTGTCAAAAAAAGCCTATTGAAAATCAAACTTCACGATGAATCATGCCTTACATCTCGTGTTTGATCGTTTTAGTCATATCAAACTAAGAATGTAAGATCCTGTATTGTTCATTAATTGCCTTAAAACTGATTCGCGGTCTCAATGTCTTCGAAGTATCCCAGAGTGGCTAGATTGATTCATTAAAATATTTTTTTCGATGTATACGTACCTTGAGCACCATAGTATGTACATCAGCACAACATTAACGAAATCACAAGGAAGTGCATTTGTCCTTCGAAAAATTATCTGTTTGCAAATTGCGCAATTTATCTGGTAATTTTTATAAATTTTCTCTGGATATCGGATTTGATCTCTGCCTCTTAGAGTTTAAAAACGATATACTTCGTCATATGTTGATGCAAAATTCGTTGGTGTTTTACAAAATTTTCCCAGAAAAAGAGATTGGATATATAGGCGGAAGTCACACTCATATGTACCGATAAGTGCGTTGACACAAAGCGTTGATTAGGCAAGGCATCAGAGCCTGCGGCTGTGCTGTTCTCCAATTTTTGGATAAATAAACCGAGATAGCTTGTTCAGTGACCAATCATGGACTCTATTTTTGCCTACTTTCTCCTCCTTAATGAATTGATAATCTTCCAGAGACACTGTCTTAAATATAATTATTCTTTCCAGTATTTCTCTTACTGCTACTTGCCTTTGAAGACAATGTCTTGGAATTATTGTAGAAAACCCGAATGCTGTTTCTAACTTTTGTTATACACGAGATGAGAGATTGCGTATGCCTGTACTTTTTTGGTAGTCACTTTTGTCCCTTCCTCCGCACGTCTTTGTGAGGAATTCCATTTTCGGATTAGTAAATCTCAAAGGATATACTCGCCAACTAATCTGACAGAGATGTGTTCTTCGTTGAGTTTGACAATGAAGTCCCCAAGTGATCCATTATGCCTTGAAGGTTGTCGTTAACAGAATATTCAACTTGGTTGGTAGTACTCTGTGCTGACATTAAACTAATACGTTATACCGTGAGTTAATTGGGAATATCAGGCGAGCGATTACTTATATCAAATCCGCATATTCGAAAAAGAAAATGTTTTGTGACAACTGCAACTGAAATTAATTTTATCACAATTTTCTTTTATTTCTTGTTTATCTGCTAAATCCATGTTTTTGAGTAGTACTGGGTGTACATATATAACGAGGAGACGTCTACTATATATGCACATTCTTCGTTTTTAGCTTATGAACGTTTTGTTTGTTAATCATATCGAATTGGGTGCTTTTTTTATACCTTGCTCATAATTGCTTATAAATATTCGGTCATTTGGAGACGGTCATCAGTTCTACACTCCTAAAGTAAGCGCCTGACCATAAACCTTTGGAATCTTAATCTTGGAATGTAGCGGAAAGATTCAAATAGGCATATAATGCTCTTTTTTCCTGAAAAAGAACAGTAGGAACGATTTGGGGCTTAAAACCTGTTATGGTGTACTGGCTGTATACGGTGGTGGTAAGATCCATGACGCAAAAAACAAGAAAAAGTTTTATAGAAAATTACAAAAACTGCCAACTTAAGGTGGTCAAGTCTTGGAGGACACAGGGTATTCAAGATCTAGAAAGTTAATCAAATTAAACAAGGAAATGCAAAAAGACTCAAATTGTCAGATACGGATATGTGCAGATTCTGCGATTATCTGCAGGCAGTTGAGGATATAACACACATATTCACACATGTGTGAATGCGAGACAATATCGCGTAGGCGAAGGAAATTTTTAGGGAAATACTTTTTCGAAAACCTAGAAGAAATAGACGACATTGACTTCAAAGACCTTCTTGGCTTTCGCAAAGAAATTGGGTGTTTCACCAGGGAGATTGTTTAGGTTTTTGCCATTTGATGACAAATTCAACTCATTCCAAAGGGGTCGCGAAGGGCCTGTTTTGGTGTCTGGGGTCTGTGTGATGGCATATTCATCATACCTCTGTTTTAACCTAACCTAACATACCATAAACATTTTCCACATAAACTAATCAGAAGTAGAAATGTCTTTCTAATTTCTAGACCATCTCAAAATTTTATTCCTGAACATGAACAAATGATCAACTATGTTTCTGTTCAAATATATTTCTGTTCTAAAACGCATACAGACCTAGAAATTGACCTTCAGTCAACCCTCTCAACATTGAGGTTGTGCGTTTTACGAGATAGAGGTTTGAGTCATCTATTACATAATGGTATCACCATTCACTTCTCCAATGAAGATTTACATAGTCCTGTCAACTTTTAGTAGTTTAAAAGAGCTTCGGCAAGACACGGCTCGTCACCGAAGAAGGTCATCTGGATCTCCACGATCTAAATTGTCTAGCAGAACAAGCTTTTGCAAAAATAATTCACTCTTAACTTTGTTCTAGACGCACTGATGAATCTCCCTGCCCTTGAAATTCATACCATCAGTTGTACTTTCAAAGACATCAAAGACAGGAAGTGGTCCTTAGTATACCACGCACTGGAGTTTGACCCTGCTCTAAATAGTCATACTGCCTGATGCAATCGCAGCCGACATTCCCTGTGCCCAGGAATGGTTTCGGTCAGAATTTGAGCTAGAAAAGAAATGTAGTCGGGTTTTCACTGATGGCTCCAATACCTATTAAGGATGCGACGCTGGTGTTTTTCTAGAAGACCACAACGTCAAATTTTAATTTCCGCTGTCATCTAATGGGGCGAAGTATCAGTTTTTGGAGCAACAACCAAATTGCGCTTTTAGGTTTGCTACACCCCTAACACTTTTCAAGCTAGTTTGGCAACGCTTGTTCTGACAGCAGTCGTCACTGAGTCTGAGTCTTGCTTCCCAGTTCACTTATCTCAGGATCTAAATCTGCGTAAGGACTGCGTGTGTCCTCGGTAAGGGCTTCCATTAACAGTCGGGTTTTTCATGGGCATAATTGTGCAGTACTCGCACTGCAGGTAGTTTATCACTGAAGCACTTACTCTTCTTACACTTTACGAAATATTAAGAAATTCCAGTACAAGAAATATACAAGAAGTACAATGTTATCTCTATCTGGATGAAAGTTCTCGATCGCAGATCTGAACGAGTTTCTAATCCGACGCATCAGAATTAAAATATCTGTAAGCATCAATTTCGGGCAATCTCTTTATATCATACTCCTTGTTATGTTCCGCTTTAATCATATCGAGCATATGGGGATAAAGCAACCAACAGAAGCAGGTACTAATGGCGGAAATCATCTACATCATTTCTATGGAAAGTACGTTTTTAAGATCTGATACTGGTTTTCTGGTTTTCCAATCACATTTCAAACTTTTTTATCCGTAATAGTGTTGAGCATTTATGCATCTATCGATATATCTATATGTGTGGCGAACAAGGATGTCACAGCAAATCTTATCAAGTCTCAAGAAGAAGACGCTGACAAAAACATACTGCCTTTGGTCAAGAAAGTACCTGAATTATTTACAAATTTAACTGTAGCTTAAGATATACCTACACTAATTAACTGTGTCTCCAAAATTAGTATGAATTCCAAATAAAACCCCAAACCACAGCAAAACCATTCAAATTTCAGTATTTACACGCCTCCAGCCCGGATTTCAATTAATTTTACGACCATCAAAAATAGCAAACAATTATTCCGTATACAATTAAAGTAAATTCCGTATCGCCAAACCCAACAAAAATACAAAAGAACAATTATTCACGGAATATTTAAGGACATCCACCTACAGGAAGATTCTCAGAACTACTGCCTAAAACAGCCCCCCGCAAACGAAATATGATTAATTGCAATAATTAGTGTAACTTCCTTGGAAAGGCTTTCTAATAAGAGTCGCGTGCGTCCGTGTAACTCGCCTCAGCCCCTCCGACCACCTCCGACTACCTCCGACACCGACAATTGTTGCAATTGGAAAACACCGAAATGCGAAAATCAAATTTGAATCCTGGAATTCATTAAGATTCCTATCGTGAGCACTCAGAATACCTAGAGTCAGCATGCAAACATGAGTTTTTCAAAGCGACCAAAGAAAGAAATTTCGTACTGGAAACAAATGCCTTCATCCTCCACCTCTCCACACACCGGGGAGTGGTATTTAATTTTACATGTCACACGGCATTAGTGAGGGCGGCATTGTTCGCATTTTGCCAAAAACCCAAAAATGGAACAAAAACGTCGAAAATTAAGTCGTACTCCAGGAACCGTGTGCCATTGCCAGTCTGAATTTATTCACAACGGAAATAATTATTGCCACGAGAATCAAACGGCTCGACAATTAAATTCAATTAATTAACAAGGTATTAGTAGTATTTACTTGGCAATACGGGACTTACACACGATTTGATGTTATTTAAGGGTGACTGGTACTATCGCCGATACCCACCAAGGAGAGCTCTTAATCAACTCCAGTCAAAAATGTAACAAAACTGACAAGCCAAAAATCAGCCTCGGCAGGCTTGTGCGCTTTGTTTGACAAATCTGGCGAGACACCTTATTCAAAATCGAGTTACCCTTGCTCATACCTCGTATGTCTGGCTTCTAATTTTTTATTTGGAAGGAATCAATATGACAAGTTAAGCCCGTTGATAAGATGACAGCTGGAGTAATTGTAACATGATACAGGAGAGGTCACATGTGATGTGATTGGTGGTGGTAGGGGTGGGTTTAAACCGTCTCCCAATTTCGGTCATACATGGATTTGAATGGAGATTTTGAAAGAAATACGATGCAGCGATAAATCAGCTGAGACAATCAATGTATACACATACTCGTATAAGATGATGGAGATTGAGATGATGAGATTGCGCCGATGGCAATCAATATGTCATATTTTATGACCCATTATAGGAAGACTAGTGTTATGACAAAAATCAAATTGTATGTTATAATTCTTTTGATATCGGCTATGGGTGAGGTACTATTTAAATCGAAGGCTATCTGTATATAGCAAATTGTAAGGCGGAAGGGGATAGAAAAAGCCGGTCTGAATGTGACAGCAAAATTATGCTTTTTTTGGTAAGATTATGCTGGGCGTTGGAGAAACCAACTCGCTTAGGCGCATTGTGGTTACACGTGGATCAATGAACCTCCTACCCTTGAAACCAATTTAATATTATATTAGCACATCTATGATAGTGCTGACATATTTTCTACTTTAAAAATAAATCCAACTATTAGAGCGATTTAGATTCAGTTTTCGATAGATTTGTTTGGACGCTAGACATTTTGAGCTAACAGTCCACCCATGATTTGTTCTTCTATTAACATCTAGCTTTAGTATTAGTTAGCACGCAGCGATTGGTATACCGATAATAATGGGTCTATAACTTAATTCGTGGTTTGCTAAGAGATGGCGTAACTTATATTATTCCATTGGAACATGCGTTGGAAAGCTACTGTCATTTTACGTCATTTCAGTGTATGTCATTCATTTGAAGCGTAAACAACAATAATTTTATTTCACTCAAATATGTCGAACTTTGTGCCTGAAAAAGTGTTTTTGCGGGGAGTTCTTCTTCATTACCTTAATATGAAGAAAACTGCTGCCGAAAGTCATCGTATTTTGGTGAAAGCTTATGGTGAACGTGCTCTAGCTGAGCGAATGTGCCAAGAGTGGTTTGCACGATTTAAAAGTGGTGATTTTGGCTTGGAAGGCGATGAACGTCCTGGGCAGCCAAAAAAGTTTGAAGATGAAGAACTGGAAGCATTACTCTATGAAGATTGTTTCCAAACACAAGAAGAGCTCGCAGAATCTTTGGGTGTCACTCAAGCAGCCATTTCAAAACGTTTAAAAGCAGCTGGATATATTTAAAAGCAAGGATATTGGGTTCCACATGAACTCAAGCCGAGAGACGTCGAAAGGCGGTTTTGCATGTCCGAAATGCTGCTGGAACGCCACAAAAGGAAGTCATTTTTGCATCGGATTGTTACTGGTGATGAAAAATGGATCCATTACGACAACCCCAAGCGCAAAAAATCATATGTGAAACCCGGCCAACCCGTCAAATCAACGGCAAAGCCGAATATCCATGGCACGAATGTAATGCTCTGTATTTGGTGGAATCAGATGGGTGTGCTGTATTATGAGCTGATAAAACCGAGTGAAACCATCAATGGAAAACGCTACAGAACACAATTAATCCGTTTGAAGAGAGCAGTAGCCGAAAAACGCCTGGAATATGCGACCAGACACGAGGCAATAATTTTCCATCATGACAACGCTCGGCCCCACGTTGCTATTCCGGTTAAGAACTATTTGGAAAACAGTGGATGGGAAGTTTTACCCCACCCGCCTTATAGAACAGACCTTGCCCCTTCTGACTACCATTTGTTCCGGTCGATGCAGAACGCCCTCACTGAAATACGGTTCACATCAGAGCAGATTATCAAAAATTGGCTTGATTCTTTCTTGGCTGCCAAGCTGGCGCAGTTCTTTTGGGATGGGATCCACAAATTGCCAGAAAGATGGGAAAAAGTCATAGCTTCAGATGGGCAATACTTTGAATAATACTATTGTACATGTTTTTCTTAAATAAACGTTCAAATTTTGAAAAAAAAAACCGCACGAAAATAATTATATACCCAATACCTTTTTCAGTTACGATAGGTAGAGTGGTTTCAATTAGTTTCAATAGTGAGTTCGACCTACAATTTCCTGAAACATCCCTGTGGCTCGGCACCCAACATAGGTGTTGAACTCCCCTGCCATCTCCCTATGGTGATGATGTTGATAATCGGCCATCTAGGGCGATTTTAGAATTTTATGAGACTGAGCTCAGGGATTTGATAGCGGCCTGACTATGTAAAATATCCTTAGCAGGTAACACGTTTCTCTTCAGTCTTGATAGGATTTCTTTAATCGCCAAAATCTCCACCTAGAACACGCTACCTTGATTTGCAAGACAGAATGAGAGGTTTAGGTTAAGCTTAAATAAAAAACCTACCCCACCAACCCCGTTATCAAGCTACGATCTATCTGTGAAGAAATGGATTGACTTGTCGTCCATGAAAGTATCTTTTTCCCAGAAAAATCTTATGGTCATCCATACGTAAAATTCTCTGTCAAGCAAAGAGAACATCGACTCTGAAGGTATTCCTAGTGTATTGAGAATAAAATAGCTGCGCTAGGAACCACTTGCTTGATGAAAATACCAAAGGGTATCACGTAAAGAAAATATTCAGTGACTTTCGTTCGTTTACTGCAGTTGACTGCATTGTTTAAGGCCGACCACCAGACAACCACTCCATATATGAGTATCAGTCTTATAATCGAGACATGCATACATATATTCAATGGGTATTGGGTAATGCGAGGTTCCCATTTGTTCCCAATCGTTTTTGTTTTTTCCAATGGCTACTGTATATTTCTTTAGTCCAAATTAAGGCCCAAATCTTTCGCTGTATCGGGAAAGACTAAACTTGGAACACTGAATTCCTGGAATTGGAATTTTTTTATTTCCTGGAAATAAAAAAATGTTTTAATGGGATTGCTCTAAGAGTTCGTTATTGCTATTAAGATGCTTACCTGAGACGGCTATAGCAACGTCATTTGCATAGGCAATCAACCTACTACCACCCGCGTCCAGGCATATCAGCAGTTTGTTGACTCCTAATTTCCAGAGAAGGGATGAAAGGACACTGCTTTGGGGCATTTTTGCAGACACATGCACCCAGTTTGGAGTTAATAGTCCTGCTATTTAAAATAAAACTGATCAACTCCTTAAGTAAGTCGTAAACCTTCACAGTTGACAGCTCAGTCGTGATTGAGGTTTTGTCAACGTTGTTAAAGGCACCTTGCATGTCCACGATTGCGCCATTGGGTACTCTCTATAATGTGGGGATTTTTCTATGGGGTTAATTAGTGAATTTAGAACGGTTTCCACCAATTTTCCTCTACAGTAGGCATGTTGTGATATACACAAAAGCCGTAATCGAATCGTATATGTATATCAATCAGTCGTTCTAGAGTTTTCAGAAGAAGGAATGATATACTTATAGGCCTGAGATCTTCTGGGACAGCACGAGGCGTCTTCGCGAATAAAAACAACATCAACTTCATTCCGTGAAAAGTGAATTTGGATCTTTTCTACGCAACTCCTCATGATATTCACTAGCGTTGGCAGCATTATTTCTGAGGGCATTTGTAGCTCGGCAGGTATTATTCGTATACGTATCCGTACCAGCAGATTTGAATTGTTTGAAGCTATGTAGTGTCCAAAGCAGTTTGTCTCCTGTAATACGACAGTGAATATTATTCGCGGCACAACTAAGGTTGTTACTGGACGTGCATGGGGAACTGCCTGGAAAGTTAGTGCCCATTAGCAGGTTAGGTGATTCATTACTGTGCCTTCCTCAGTCCTTTTTTATATATTTTGAGGGATTCTTATATGAGTACTAGTTAGTCATCTTTCTGGTGCTTTTTGGTTGACTTAAAAGATTGTTACAAAAATTTCTAAGCGGCTTTTCTTGCATCTAGATTGAGGTGTTACATGGGGGACTTAAGAGTTCCGGAATACTAGTTCGCCGAGAGAGGAGCATTACTCAGACTGAGTTAGATGTATCTGTGAATCGTTATCATTTGAATGATGTTGTCGGAATGAAGAATGTTATCTAGCACTTCGTCAGTTTTTAGTTAAAAGGTGGGCTCATTACCAATATTGCAAACAATGAGGTTAGTTCTTATAGTACGTTCAAAGGCTGACTCACCTCTGTTCTTAGTGTCAGTACTACCGCATACAGATTTTTTCCAGCTTACAAAAGCACCCGTTTTTTTTTTAGATTGTCTCCAGAGAGAGGGCCCACATAGTCGTGGGCAAGATAAACATTCCGATGATAGCCCCTGAGAGCCTCCAATCCAACAACTAGGGTTCGATGAAATTAAGCAGTAAGTGTACATTATGGCTCTCTTTTTAATTCGTCGTCAGCTTCCATTTCTGACAGGGTGTCGGAAGCGAATACCGTCGGCTGGGTTGTTATCTTAGCAAGATTTAAGCCGCCACTATCTATTTCAGAAAATGATATTGACATATATAGATCTTAAGCTGTATTTCATACTTCGTTTAAACGAGGGTGAGGTTACTTATCGGTATCAAATTCAACCTTTTTGTAAATCCTTAGGGTTATAAACTAGAATCCGTACCTAGTCATGTCTATATTCTGCGTCAGAGGATTAAGGGATTCCTTTTTGATATCAAATAACGCGCATCTATAAGGGTCCCTTAGCGCCTCCAGTTTCGCGACTTTCCAGTCATGAGTCGGAAGTGTTTGGTTACTGAGCCTAATGATCTTCAGAATGTCTTCTGGAAAGAAAGGGTCAGCTGGAATTCAGATGCGGGTTCCTGATCTTCTGTGGATATCCTAATGGACCACAACATCGAAACCCTACGTAATTAACCTACGGCGTTTGTATAAAGATCGAATGATCTTTAGTCGATACAAAAGCGATGGGAGGTTGTCCGGGGTTTTCCCTCATGATGGCCAAGAAACAGGCTGAAAGCTTTAACTTGACCAGCTGCCATCATTCAGGTGTTATTAGTAATTTCATATAAAAATAGAGGCAACACATTCTGCCTACGACATTCTGGGCAGACAACACCCGAACGACGGTGTGTTGAAATCTTCGCTGCAGAAAATAACTCGACCCAGCTTGTTAATTAGTCCCCGCGAGTACCGCCAACAACCTGAGCTTGCTTTTAACTCCTCACCCCCTGATAAGGTCACTGTTGATGTGCTTTCACCTCTAGGTTCGTTGGACCATTGTGTTATGTCAGCTCATTTCTCTTACACCCACCACACAGTTAGATAAAAGATTCCTAAAAGAACAGTATGGTAATACGAGAAAGTAAATTGGAGCGGACTTAACAGCTGCTTTAGGCATTTTAAATGATCGTTATGTTTCCTCGATAGCGACTTGGATGCCGCTGCTGATATGGTCACAGACACTATTCTCTTTGAAATGAGATTCTTTATGCCTAATTGGAAGAAGAAAAGGCATGGTACGACTCGAGCTGTAAAGAGGCTGTCAGGGTTGGAGAAATGTTTTTTTTCGGCTCCTTAAAACCAACCCGACAGAGGAAAACCGAAAAAAGTTTAAATGAGCCAGAAATGACAACAACGTCTTTCTTAAGCGTGTGAAATTTCGATACCTCCAAAAGCTGAGGCAAAAATTACTACAAATCTACGAATCCACTTTCGCACACATGTAGTAGCAAGAGTACATAAAGATCCTAACATACATAAATCCACTGGTCCAGATGGTGTATCTCTCCTTATTCCGAAGAGGTGTTCTTCCTCGCTGGCAAAACTAATGCTTTTCCACCGATTCTACTCTTCAGGACTCTTTCCGAACAGATGGAAAATAGCATTTGTCCAGCCCGTTCCTAAAAAAAGGCGAACCTTTTTACTCTTTCTTCCTAAAGACCCATTCCACTTACATCTCTTCTTTTCAAGGTTATGGAAAAGTTGATAAATCATTAGCTCAAGAAATATCTCGAAGCACGAAAACTTCTCAATGACCGGCAGTACGGTTTTCATAGCAGCAGGTCCACTGATGATTTAATGGCATTTCTCACCGACAAGCGGAACAAAAGCAGACACCAATCTGGCTAAAACAAGATAGTTGAAGTTTGAAGTCGCTACTCTTCGGCTGTAGAATGGCAACGGCAGCGTATGTTAAGATCATTAAATGCTGATATTAACAGCATAACCAATTGAGGAATAGAATGGAAATTAATGCTTGCAAAACAAAATGCTGGCTGCTGTCGTTAAAGCGAAATCTTAACATCCAGACATTGTTAATGAATTGTAGCAAGCCATAGGAGAGAAACTGATAAGAATGGTAGAAATATAAAGTGGCAACACTAACGTGTGATTGTAAAGTGCCCACACTAGGAAAAGAATCTGCCGGTAGGTAGGAGATTAGTCGTAAGTCAAACACTGTAGACTACATACGCCTATTAAGCAACCAAATAAAGAGCGTAAATTACTTTTTTTTTTAAGGATTGTGTTTGTTTTATTCGCGATAAGACTAACGGCTAAAGAATCGCACTTGCATCGTCGAAAGCAAAAAACTCTCCATTCTCGGTATGTGTGTTAATAACAACTTGCGTTGGAACGACCACATATTCGATGTCGTTAAAAATGCTGCGAAATATCTAGGGTTTCTTAAGCGATGTCAGAAATATTTCACCCTCTCTGATCTGACCTCAATATATAAAGCATTTATCCGCCAAAAATTGGTGTATAATGCCCACATCTAATCGGGTGCGCCTTAAATATCTCTGCACCTGCTAGATAGAATTCAAAACCGTGCGACAAAACTCATAAGTGATGCTTATATCACTTAGTCAATGGACTGAACACCGACGAAATGTCTCGTATCTCACTTCATTCCATCGCTACTTCCACCACCAGTATTCCATAGAAATCGCCAGTAGAATTCCACCTCTTCAATTTTACAACCGTAACATTCGCCTTACTATAAATGCTCACCAGTACAGCCTCAAGCCCACATTCGGACGTATTCTGAAATATCCTGATGTATTCCTCACCCAATCAACTCGCTTAGAATGCCCTGTCGACCTCTCTCTTTACTAGTCATTGTAACATTCAGACATTTAAAACCAAAGTTCATCGGTTTCAGAAAGTTATTGCGTAAATCATTACAGAGACCCTATGTGATTCACATAACCCCAGTTATGCGCTATGGCACTGGGGTTGTCTTACTTACTTGGTTGTTGAGATGTATCAGTTACCTGAGATTGCTAAGGCATGTCAGACAATTGAATATTATGGCTCAGCATAGAAGAGTTTTAGGTTTTTAACAGTTCACCTAAAGTGGAGCCTGCAAATGAGGGTAGTTGGCCGAAAACGGCTCTACTGAAGGGTTTCTCATATGGTATATCGCGGGCACTAGCTCCATTTTAATAATAAGGAGATATCAAACTAATAGGTGCCTTGGTCTTTCGCACGTCTCAAGTATCTGCTGGCTCTTGATAGTTTGTTTTCTTTCGAAGTACCCACCTTCTTTATTTCGCGTTTCTTCTCTTCATCAGCTATTCCCCTGTTTATGATATTTACTCTTTCTTCAAAAATTAAAATTTATGTGTCGCTAATGGCTACATGCTCACAAGTTACCGAAAAAGAAACACTAAAAAGACAAAAAAAAAAAAATTACATATCATATAAAATGTCCCCATAAGTAACCCCCGGAACAAAAAGTATCTCTCCAATTCACCTTATCCGTAACTCGAAAAATCATTTGAATGTCCCCATAAAATGCACAGTTGCGCTTCATTTGAGACACTGAACAAAGACGTGGGGGCAATAAAATGCCTCTGCAGTTTCCCGAAGTATAAATTGAGACAAATTTATATTTCACCCTGACTGCCACCACCGATGGATGTGCTGTCGTTTTGCATTTCCGTTTAAACCGGAACAACAAAATACTCAAAGTATCCCTGCTTCTTCATGTCCTTTGCATATGCTTCATGTGGGAAAATTCCCGCACGGCTTTCGGGGAGAGTCGCAAGAAAGATACAAGAAAATATTTTTTCGACGAAAGGGTTAAATGGTGTTCCAAGAAGGGTATGAACCAAAATGCAACTGAAAGGAAGTATCCCTCGAAGAAATGAATGAAAATTGGATAAGTCTCTATCGGCGTTTTTCTAGCTATTTTGGAAAACGAGCAATTCGACGCGACAACGTTTTTCTAGAGCTCATTTTTTTTGTTCTAGTTATGTACATATACATACGTGTAGTTCGTGGCTGTGGTAGTTTCAATTTATATTATACATGAAAATGCAATTTAGCGTTGGTTATTTATTTTATTATTTTTCGGCGCGGCGTTGCCGAAAAAAAGAGTGAAACAAATATCAAATTTCGTGATGTGACAATTTTGATTTTTTTTCCCCCTTTTTCGTCGGTGTGCTTTATTGACTAAACATTACGAGACGGCTCTACAACGTTGTAAAGGGTTACGTGGTTTTGGTAGAACAATTTGTTGCAAGTGGATGGGTGATTGCTTTTGCGGCAGATGTTTCATGTAGAGGACTGTCTCGGAGAATTGGCTGTGACATTTGAAAGGAGTTGCAATAATTTAATAGGCGTATAATGAAAGTGCTAACGTTATCAATATTTGAAAGACGTAGGCCTTAATATATATATATTAGAGGAGTAAAGACGATTTGTTTCGGCCAGTTTCATCTTGAGAGCAAAAACTGGTATAAATTCAATATCAATTTAAAAAGGTCTTAAGTCAGCTCAACGTTAAAAGAAGAAGAAAAGAAGAACTTGAAAAACTTAAGTTCATTTCAGAGAACCTACTTACATTTATTAAAAATATCTGTTGTTCCTGATCCTGATGTCATCGCTATGTGTAGTATTATGAGGCGATGTGATGATAACACTGAAACCTATTTTAAATCGATCTATGTAGATATTTACCTTGTGTTTGTTCAATATTGTATGAAGACGTTACTTTCAGTTAGTACAAAAGGGTTGTTACTTGTAACAGATGCTTGTCGAGGCATATGGTGATCATGTGCTATCAGAAGCAACATACAAAAGATGGTTTCAACGGTTCAAAGATAACGATTTTGATGTGAGAAATGAAGAACAATATTTGTAGAACCCGAACTGCAAACAATATTGGATGAAGACGACACTTTTATAAATGTTGCACAACAAATAATTTCTGACCGTTTAAAAGCTATGGGAAAGATCCAAAAGTCTGGAAAATTGGTGCCACATGAATTGAATGAAAGACAGATGGAAAACCGAAAAACCACTTGTAAAAAATTCTGCTTCAAGACACGATAAAAAATCAGTTTTTCATCGAATTATTATAGGCGATGAAAAATCAGTTTATTTTCAGATTTCTAAACGGAAAAAATCATGGGTTAATCCGGGACAACCATCAACTTCAACTGCAAAACCAAATCGATTCGGCAAGAAGACAATGCTGTGTGTCTGGTGGGACCAGAAATGTGTGGTTTACCAAGAGCTCCTAAAACCTGATGAGACCGTTAATACGGATCGCTACCGACAACAAATGATCAATTTGAACCATGCATTGATCGAAAAACGACCAGAATGGGCCAGAAGACACGGCAAGGTAATTTTGCTCCATGACAATGCACCTGCACACAAAGCAAAACTGGTTCAGGATACAACCAAAGCACTTGGCTGGAAGCTGCTACCCCATCCGTCGTATTCACCAGACTTGGATCCTTCCGACTACCATATGTTTTCATCGCTATGACACGAATTAGCTGAGCAGCACTTCTAATCCTACAAGGAGGTCGAAAATTGGGTGACTTTTTGGTTTGCTTCAAATGACGAACAGTTTTATTGGTGTGGAATCCATAAATTGCCTGAAAGATGGGGAAAATGTGTAGCTAGAAATGGCCTATACTTTGAATAAAATGTTTTTAGCGCTCATTTCATACCGGTACACTTGGTAAGAAATTTTTTGACTACACACACTCGGCGTAATAAACTGAAACCGATACACACCACCATTTTACCGATGTTTAGGCGTATGATAGCAGATAGTAGATATAAAAGCGCTATAAAGTGCAATGTTCAATTTTGATTTTCTACCTAACTCGTCCCATTGGGCAAGATGTCATTGAATAATGCTGTCATGAAAGTTAAAAGTAACTGAAGGAACCGTTTTTCTGGTGGAATAAGCTCTCGTGAAAATACGTAATTGCTGCTTTCATCAGACTCTGAAGAACAGCTTGTCTCAGATGCATGAGGGCTTTCCCTAGCATTCCTGGCTCCGCTCTAGACGCATTGATGAATCTCCCTCTCCTTGATATTTATTTCATGGGCTGCACCCTCAAAACCATCTCCGATTGAGAAGAAGTGGTCTTTTGTACAACACGCCCTGGAGCTTCTATGACCTTGCACGCCGGCTGTCTTTTGACTCCGATTTTATGGAAGTGCCGTCCGAGGCATTGACGCCAGACCTCGTGTGGCGGAAAAAATATGAAAGAAAGGAATGCAGTCGGATCTTCACGGATGGATTCGAAACCAATATAGGATGTAGCGTTGGTGTCTTTCTATAGGACGACAGTTAGATTGCACTTCACGTTAGGAAAGCTTGCATCTGTTTTCCAAGCAGCACTTTACGCAATCCTGATGGAAGAGAACTTTATTGTAGAGAACCGGTGGAGGGGCAAAGCATTCGCATCTGCAGCGACAACCAGGCTGCACTTAGAGCATTTCTGAACCCCCTTAAGAGAATGCAAGAGATCACTGAACGCAGTCGGAAGATTAAGTTCGATGACACTTGTCTGGTACCCAGTTAACAATGGGATCACGGGAAATGAAATCGCCGACGAACTTGCCAGAAACGGTTCAGAGGAGAGTTTTTCAATACTCGAACCTACGCTGGGTCTGCCTGCTTCCTCTGTTAATCGCTTGATAATCTAAAAGTCCAATTTTCGACCATGCTTTTGAGTAGCTGTTGCCGAATATCAGCAATAATAGGCCAAATGTTAAATGTGTTAAATAAGACGATCTGGATGGACAATTCACGTGTCCTTTATGCGAGATTATGCGTTTATAGAATACTTCCTGAAATTTATTGATTTCTGAAACCCCAGCAAAATCCCTAATCATAGATCTGTAACAACTTTTCATTCTGGTCGGCATTATTTTTGAAAAAATATGGACCAATGATTCCACCAGCCACCAGGTCAAACGGCTTCAGAATAATGGCTTGTAAATTTGTTTTACTCAAAATGCGATAATTTTGCTTGTTAAGGTAACTTTTCAATAAGAAATTATCCTCATCGCTTAACAGAATTTTGTGGTGAAAAAGAGGATCGAAAACAATTTCAACGCACATGATAGTTGTATAGGGTTTTCTAATAACGACTTGACAACTTTTTTTTTAAATAAAAGGCAAACCATTTGAGATATTTCAAAAACTTTATTATTGGCTTGAAGTACAATCAAAACATTTATGAATGGAACTCGACTTCGTTCATATGGCCACCGCGGGCACGATTGCAACGGTCGAATCGTTGGACCCAATTTTTAACGACTCAGCCACACATTTCGGCCGAAACGGCCTGTATTTCGCGTTCAATGTTGGCTCTGAGTTCTTCCAACGTCGCCGGCGTGTTGGCATAAACCAATGACTTAACGTAGCCCCACAGAAAATAGTCAACCGGCGTTAAATCGCACGAATGAAGGGGCCAATCGACTGGCCAATGTCTTGAGATAACACGCTCACCATACTTACTCTTCAATAAATCGATTGCAGCGTGTGGTGTGTGGCTTGTGGCACCATCCCGTTGATACCACATGTCGTCCAAGTCCATATCTTCTAATTCGGGCCAAAAATAATAGGTGCTCATGGCGCGATAACGCTGTCCATTCACAGTAACGTGATGATCGTTATCGTCGACGAAAAAATATGGCCCAATAACGCCGCCGGCATGCAAACCGCACCAAACAGTTATTTTTTGTGGATGAAGCACATGTGGGTTTTCACCTGACCAATAACGCATATTTTGCTTATTGACGAACCCATTGGCCAAAAATGAGCTTCGTCACTGAAGATGATTTTGCGACTCCGAATATCTGTGGAAAATTTTTATAATTTGCAGACGTTGCTCGTTAGTGTACTTTACCATGATAAAATTGAGTTTGCTGAATAACAAACAGTTTCATGATTAGTAAAAGGGTGCGTTCACAAATTAAATTCAAAGTTGTCAAGTCCCTACTGGAAAACCCTATTCAACATCAATTCATATACGAACTGGATTTTGTAAACTTGTAAGCGAAGATGTTTCCGCAAAATCTTTTAGAAAGTAAATTTCCTCAACAGAACAAGCTAACGTTTATTATGATTTACAATATAATACTAGAATATCTTTTATCTTGAATATTGTTTACAATCCTTGCAAAATCATTGCAGTTGAAAATACCGAATACAAAAAAAAAAAAAACAGAAAAAACCTTTTATTTAAAGAAAAACAAAATATATATTGTATATGTACGTATATATAAGAAGGAAAAGTATTCGATAGTCAAACATGATAAATTATATGAAGGTAAGAACTGATGACAAGCAATAATTTTTAGTTAGTTTCTTTTAGTTAACGATTAAAAATTATGCTTTATACATACAGATAAATAAATACAATAATCGAATAAATAAATGTAAAAACAAATAAACAAACAAATTAGTAAAGAAATTAATAATTTGAATATTGTGAATATAAGTTGCTTACAAGTGGATTTTCAAAACTCCAACATTTATCGATGAAGTTAGAAGTGAGCCCTATAATTCTTTCACTAATCAACTCAACATTCGCTCTTTGACGCAGTTCAAGGGTTGGGTAATACCAAGAAAGGTTAAGTGTCATCTATAAAAGCTTATTTTGTGCCACCTGGAATTTTTTAATATGGCACTAAGCACGTTGGCCTCAAGCCTCGCAGCCATACCAAATAATTGCTTGGAAAACAACTTTAAATATAATAAATTTATTACTCTCCGATAGTTGCGATTTCCGGTCAATAAATGGATAAAGCCTTTTTCAATTAAGTCATGATAAATACCTAAATACTTGGTATAGAGGTTCCGTTGACATAAAGGTTGATAACTGGAAGGTAGCAAGCGTTTCTTTTCCGTGTAAAAAACATAGCCATTACCTTAGAAAGATTAAGTTTAATCTTCCATTGAGAGGAAACTGATAAGACGAAAGTATTGCAAACAGCAGAAAATTGAACGTAAACAAATTATATAATGTGGGTATAAGCACGGAACCTTGAGGCACACCACGTTTCACATTTAATAAGGAAGAAACAGATTTGTTTACATGAACCTAAAAAAACCTGTTGGACATAACAATTAAAACAATTTTACATAGATATATTTGATGGGGACTATAATTTAGCAATTTATATAATAAGCCATTATGCCATATGGTGTAAAAACCTTTCAATGTCTAAGAGTATCATACCTGCTGACTTTCCTTGTTCACGATTTGTTTTTATAATTTTACCTGTCCTAACAACTTTATGGTTTTTGCTGAATCCAAATTGCTCGTTTGGTAAAATATCGTGTTCAAACATAATTTTTTTCGGATATTTTAAATGAGTTAACCGAACTTATTGGCTTATAGCTCTCAGAATTGTTATTCAGTATTTTTCTCCAAACACCCTGGAAATATTGTATTTTCACACAGGAATGTTATAGATTCTATACAAGCCTCCCAGAGATTGGTCACAATATTCTTGATCTCCATGAATTTTAATTTAAAAAATTTTGCATTAGAAAAAAAAAAAACACGTATGATAGCCTTAGTTTCGGAGAGTTTGTTATAAAAAAAATATAATAAATAAATATGGATTAATATATAAATATTAACAATATATAGGGTTTTCCAATAGGGACTTGACAGCTTTGAATTTAATTTGTGAACGCACTCTTTCACTAATCATAAAACTGTCACTGTCAATTTATTCAGTAAACTCAACATTTTCATCATGGTAAAGTACACTAACGAGCAACGTCCGCAAATTATAAAAATTTTCTACAGATATTCGGAGTTGGTGACTGCAACTTTAAGAGCGTTAACTCCGATTTTTGGTCGTAATTCTCTCCCTAGTAGGCAGGCAATAACAAGTTTAGTGCAAAAATTTGAGTCTTCATATTCGTTGTGTGATGTTACCGTGTCAGTGAGAAAACGGGTTGGTCGAAGTGTCGAAAATATCGTTGCCGTTCAGACGTCCGTAGCAAACGATACAAATCCGTCTATTCCACGGCGTTCTCAAGAATTGGGCATCGCTCAGACCACATTATGGCGTATTTTGCGTAAGGATTTTGGTTACACCCATACAAGATCAAGCTGACTCAAGAATTGAAGCCGATGGACTATTTGAAGCGACGTACGTTCTCCCATTGGGTTCTGGAGAAGATGCGCCAAGATGATGAATTCCATCGCAAAATCATCTTCAGTGAGGAAGCTCATTTTTGGCTCAATGAGTTCGTCAAAAAGCAAAATATGCGTTATTGGTCGGGTGAAAACCCACACGTGCTTCATGAATCACCACATCATCCACAAGAAATAACTGTTTGGTGCGGTTTGCATGCCGGCGGCGTTATTGGGCCATATTTTTTCCTCGACGATAACGATCGTCACGTTACTGTGAATGGTCAGCGTTATCGCGCCATGATCACCGATTATTTTTGGCCCGAATTGGAAGATATGGACTTGGACGACATGTGGTTTCAACAGGATGGTGTCACAAGCCACACAGCACACGCTACAATCGATTTATTGAAGAGTTAGAATGGTGAGCGTGTTATCTCAAGACCTGTCAAGACCAAGGCCAGTCGATTGGCCGCCTCGTTCGTGCGATTTAACGCCGCTTGACTATTTTCTGTGGGGCTACGTTAAGTTATTGGCTTATGCCAACACGCCGACGACGTTGGAAGAGCTCAGAGCCAACATTGAACGCGAAATAGCGGCCGTTTCGTCCTACATGTGTGGCCGAGTCGTTGAAAATTGGGTCCAACGAATCGACCGCTGCAAACGTTCCCGCTGTGGCCATATGAACGAAGTTGAGTTCCATTCATAAATGTTTTGATTGTACTTTAAGCCAATAATAAAGTTTTTGAAATACCTTAAATGGTTTGCCTTTATTTAAAAAAATTTGTCAAGTCGTTATTAGAAAACCCTATATATTTTTTTCAAATTTGTATATTTATTGAATGTACGAGTACTGTATATAATAATAATAAATATTACATTTTGCGATGTTATTGTTGGACAAAAATTATGGAGTTTTTGTTTTTTTTCACAGTAATATGGTATACAAATGCTATATGAAAAATTACAACAAAATAATTATATTTAAGTCTTTCAAACAGATATATTAGAAATCAATGATAACAATTCAAATATTTTGTGATTTTTGCTGTGTGCTGATAACAAATGGACTTATTTCAGTCAACGCAAGACTTCCTTGTGTTTCTTCTCCTACGAATAGGCTGCTCGTTGCAAATGTAGCATAATCTAACTACAACTTTTCTAACACTATCGTCTCGCTGATCGTTGTTTTCAGTTACCACTTCTGTAACTTTCTAGTAACTGTCGATTGTTATATTCGTTGCATGATTTCGCATGACTTGCCGGTTAGAAAATCGCTGTTCTATCATTGGCATGGCTAGTTCTTCTGAGACCTGGCGTAGAAAAAGTCTGCGTCTATTGGTTTTTTTTTTTTCGCAAGCATATCCATATTTTTATAGTAAATAACGTACGCAGCAACACGGCGATATACAAAATATTATAAAAAAGAAGCTAGCGGTATCGCACGTTTGCCGTTATCTGGAATATTTCATGCACATTTGATCCATAGTATCATCGTCAGCTTTGGTTTTATTGTAAAAAACAAAAAACATTTCTGGTTTCTAGTAAGATGCATCAGAGACCGTAGCATCATTGTGCATCTTACGGAGAAAAATTAAAGTTTCCTTCGGAACATACGAACGGATGGTAACCATCTCGTGAAATCCAAAAAGCATAGACAATAATGGTTAAGAGTTCGATATTTGTCGATAGTGAGCTTCTATGATAAAAGCAAAGTCGTGAAAAATCTGTCCATGCTTATGTTCCGGTCAGATCCTTTGTACGCGGTACCTGTTCTTTCACAACTTGTTCTCCTTGATTGACTTCTTAAATATTACCTTGTTTACCTGTATAGAAAATCCCTTTGAGTGGATAAGCATTACTTGCGTCGCATAACCAAAATACTTTAAGACCGTATTTAGCAGGCTTCGATGGCATGTACTCTGTAAACTTCGTTCTTACTCGAAAAGGAAAGAGCTGTTCGTAGATAATCAAGTTTTTCTTCTATGTTTCATCTATGTGGTCTGTGTTTGAATTATTTTCAGAAGCACCTATCAAGATAAAAAAAAGAGTACATTTCGGTTGCCGCAACTTACTTCCATACACTCGGCTCGTTCTGTATATGCTTGCTATTGTATTCTTGATACTCGGCCTCCGCTTTGTTATCTGTGCAAATGGACGACCATTTCCAACGTCATGAATTTTTGGAAAGTGCCAGAGATCGATAATATTTCCGTACTTTTATGTGATCCAGCTCACTGCCTAACAATATTTCTAGCCGGAGTTTGCTAGTCTTTTGACACAAAAGTTCTACTAGTGCTGGCTGAAATATCTGAAGCTACTTCGTTGTCACTCTCCACCTCAGCGACTCTTTCGTCATCATCGTCTTCTTCTTCTGTGAGTTAATCATCAAAGCAATCTTTATTATCCGATGCTTCAGCGTTGGCAGACTTTGGAGCGTTATCATTGAGAAACCAATCTTCTTTTTCACTGTCCGAATATTGTATTTATTATATTAACGTTACCTCAAAAACTTAGGTTTCGAGAATTCTTCCATCTTTCTGCTTCTGTTTTCCACAAATATAATGCACAAGTTCTATGCACACTTGACTAAATAATATTAGAGTAAGTCGGAAAATAAAGACATCGAACACAACGCGGACACATATACCAAACTATCCAAACTCTCTCTGCAGAGACTGTACGTCTTGCTTCTTCGAGCGAACGATAACAACTGAGCTATACGACTTTACAGCTCCAAAAATAAAGGCATGTCGATCCTTCTGCTTCTGCCTTCTGCCCATCTGTCCTATACCTGGTTTAACTCTCCCAAGGTCACTGTACGTAGTTTTATTGTTACATTTACGTATAAATACCTTCGTAGAATGTGAATAATTAAATATTGATCGAATGCATAAAATTATTTTTGGTCACAATGGACTTTTACCAAGAATTTCGTAGGTGGGGCACGCGAGTACCGGTGTGACAGATGCTGTGAATTTTTTGGGTTGCAACACAAGGGTTAAGCTAGATCTGATGGAATGGTTTCGCATGAAAGTATCCACTAAGTCATTAGCTTTGGGCTTGTCGGTAAAGTATACAGATGAAGGACTCCTTAGACCAGGGATAATAATATGCTTGTTTTTCAATGCTCGCATTATATACCAAAATTGCTTTACGAATTTATCCAAGGTACTGAATTTTTAATGCCAATCATTGTTCGGTTGATTAGCAATAACCTTTGAAACTAATTTTTTCAGAGTAAGAATATATTCCTGGCTGAAAATTAGGGTGTCAAAATCGTTGACAGTTTGCAAACGGAGAAAAAGTGGATAGCTGGAATGTTTTATTAACGGCATTTCAAACTAAACAGTTAAATGTTTTAATTCAACGGCCCACATATATAAGGACGCTATTTAGGCGTCCTGAAAAATAATTGTTTGCGACAAAAACAGAGGAACCGCCACGAGATAAAGATGGGAAATACAATACGTAGCACAAAGAGGAAATAAAATAGCAAAATGAAGAACAATAAAAACACCGGAAAGTATATAACCCCAAGCGTTAGCCGGAATGCAACCCCAACTTCTATGCCATCTTTCTATTCCGTAAAAACGGCTCTTCATTGTTTTGTGGGTGAAGAACTGACATTTATTTGCTTTAACAAACACTTCTTCTTCCGGAAGATATTGCAACGAACTCCAGTTACACCCTGACTGACTCGAACTGCAACGAACTGCAACCAGACTGCTATAATTTCCAACCGCTCATTACTGTGAGCTCAAATTTCGACACATGACAGATAATTTTATTATTTACAAGCCGTTCAAACGATTTGCGTCTCAGTTGTGTTGAAAAGTTTTATCCGCGATGAAATTCAAACGTGATAGTGCGATTGCTTTATATTTGGCTGGAAAACCACAAGTAGCTATTGTTAGAGCTCTCCAGCACTTCAACGTGAATAAATCATTTGTGTCTCGAACCATAGCTCGTTACCGTGATACTGGCAACGTTGCAAAACGCAATGGAGGTGGTCATAAAAAAACAGCAACATCGGCAGAAATGGTTCGGAAAGTAAAGGTTTGAATCGAACGAAATCCGCGTCGAAGTGGAAGAAAAATGGCTCGTGAGCCCAACATATCGTTGGAACAGATGCAACACGTACTGAAAAATGAGCTTGGGCTCAAGCCATTGAAGTTTCAAAAAGCACACGATCTTACATCGCAACAGAAAAAAGTTAGAGCGAAGGAGTTGCTACGCTTGCACGAAAGTGGTAAGTTGTCGAATTTGGTTTTTTCCGATGAGTCGCCATTTGTTATCGAGCAATATGTCAACAAACAAAATCACCGAGTTTACTTGGCAGAGAGGTCCTTCGAAAATTTACACCTTCGAATGGCCACCAGAAAGCAGGCAGCACCGACGGTGATGGTATGGGCCGCCATAACTGCCGATGGTCGCTCTCCGCTCGTATATTTGGTCCGTGGCATCAAAATTAATGCGATCGTATACCGTGAAACTGTCTTAGAGGCAGTATTAAAGTCTTGGACAAACAATCATTATGGTCCGAGACCGTGGACAGATTGGTTAAAAAACAGTGTTCCGCACTTCATTTTTCCAACACAATAGATTGCAAATTCTCCGGATGCAAACCTGTTGGATTTCTCTGTCTGGGATATTTTGAAGGCGAAGGTTGGCACTAAAAAATACCAAAGTTTGGACCACCTCAAGCCACTTGGAGCGACTTGCGTGCCTCCAAAGGTGGACATATTAAAAACTATTGATATAATTTGAAAATTGATGTATTTTCCAACATTTTTTGCTTTGGCACAACAAAATTTATCAAAAAATAAAAAAATTATAGCATTTTAAAAAGTTGCAGTTCGGGTCAGTCACCCTGTAGTATTTCTGGAATCCCTGTTTTTTGCGTACTAGCCATTGGGATCTCTACGATTTCACTCGTCGGCTACTTTTCGGCTAATACCCGCTGTAAACGTGCAGCAAATTTATGAAGTATGTCCCTCTGGACTGTTTATGGCCGGAGTCTGAGTTTCCCAAGTTTAAGAGCACATCACCTTAATGTTTATGAACTATCGAATTTTTTAAGGAAATATAGAATGGACAACATATCTAAGTTTGCAGCAATAGCCAATATATGCTCAATCGCTCGGTCACTTGAGATTGAAAAATTTCTGTGACCAATTTCGGAAGCTCGACTGGGTCTTGAATTATACATATAGCATCCCACCGTTGTAGAAGATTAACCTGAAAATTTTCTAGAAAAAGAAAATCAAAACCTCATTTTTAATCGATCAGTTGAATTTAAACACATCTACGAGTAAAACAACTTATTATGAACAATTTGGAGGCAGGACGTCAAGAATCGAGTTTTCCTAGGCGGGTCTGATATTCTTCTCCAACTTGATGCAATGGCAAGTTATGCGTCTTATAAGAGTCACATCAGTTTATGACTGATGCATGTCTAGTCTGTGAATGTTAAATGCCTTTCATCACACAAAATTACATTTTCCCAAACATGTAGATGATTCCTTACTTACATCAATACAAACCTTAAGAGCTTACGATACTATGAATATTTTTTCTAAGGCAATAAAAAATAATTGCACCGTAATGACTGGAATATAGTATATCAAGCTAAGTCCTGTAGCATATCAAGGTACGCTCGAATATAGACTGAAGGATAAACTAACGATTACTCACAGCTATGTTATATATGTAGCAGCATTTTTGATATCCGTTTCTATCACTATTAGCAGATGATATAAATTCTTTACCAAATCATCATTCAAATGACAATTGAACATTCGAAATAAAAGAAACACCATTGCAATCACATTCATAACCTTAACGAATCGAGTTGATTCCTCTTAATGATTTATATTGTCCACAATAATTTATTTCCTCCGATTTTTCTCGCTGGATTACACCCGATAATCCCGAATAGAACAACGATCCGAACACTCTTGCGAAAAATTCAATTTGATGGTGTGACTCCAGCCATATGCTATAAAGGAACTTCTTTATCGGTCTGTTCCATCTTGCTAGTATCGTACGCTTGCCACAGAGTTTCAGACATCGTCTACAAGTTTTAGAGACCATTTTCTTCTTCTATTTATGTAATAGAACCACGAAAGACGAACCATCATAATAAGGCTAATAGGATTGTTTCCCTTTCACCATTGCCAGAGGGGTTGACAATGGTATATTTTACCCAGTGATGTATACGAACGGGTATGTCCCACATCCGATGCCAATGTGGTGGCAATAAATGTGAAGAGCAATCATTCGCTACGTTAGACACAATCAAACGAAATACAATTTATCTGAAAGATGTCTTTATGTCTTGTCCAGCTAAGGATAAGGATAACCCTTTACAAACTACCTTTCATTAGTTGCGAAAAGGGTTCATTTGGACTTTGTCGAGGAGGGCTACAATAAGATTGATTAAGTGCAGCTAATTAGTGCTATTATTCTCAATTTGTGTTAAAGAATTATGTCAAGGATATCAAGAATGAAGATATATTTGTAGATTTAGTATATTCTGCTCAATTTAACTTTGCTTAAAGAGCGGATATGTGAGAATTCGAGATGATACTTGCAACAGCAAAAAAAATCACTTCCGCTGAGAAGATGTCTTGATGTCATTAGAAGAAATTCCCCGAATTCAATCGAAATCGATTTATTTTTCTCCTCTTGTTGTTATATCCGATTCTGTTGGATATTATCTGCTTTATAGAGATAGACAAATTCGCAACAAATTTAATTTCCCACAAATTTACCTTATCTATCTAAAAGTTCAGAGGTTTCTATGGATGAATCTTTCGAAAGCAGCAACACCTACCTGTTCGGTTCCGCAAATGGTCGTATTTAAAAAAATATACGAGTACATACATTCTCAACATAGATTTGTTGTTTTATAAAGGTTGGTTTGGTCTTTCGATATTTATTTGTTTCCAAATGTATTTGACCATTTACACATAAAAATTTCGTAATATTAGGACACTTAGGTCTCACTAAAGGAATCATACAGCAGTATCTTTGTACTTCTGCGGAACTGCAACAACTCCTGCGTTTGAGACTTCGAATCTTAAATAAAAATGTCTCATAGCGTATGAATAATGAGAAAGGAACTTACGGCTGACTGCAGTTATGTATAGTACTCGTATGACGTTATTTGATTGAAAAGTGCATTCAATAGAAAAATAATTGCTTGACATCGAAGAAAGGATATTTGAGGCAAAATTAAAGTTATTGTAGAGCGATCAACGGTACACCAAAATATCACATTCTGCGTAGTCAGGTAACGCCGATAGTTTTCACCAATACTACCTTGATCAAAAAAATTTCGGCATTTATTTAGAAAATTAAAAATACAAGTTTATCCATCTAAATCTATACTGTCCCCTTTAAAGTTATCCTCATCGACTACAACACACTAATGCCAGCGCTTGATCCGATCCTCGAAACATTTTTTATATTCGGTTTTCGGTATGTGCTTCAGTGCTTCCTGCGATTTTTCTATTACTTCCTCTCAGCTGCTGAAACGCGTTCCCCGTAGTGGTTTTTTTAACTCAATTGAACAGAAATCAGGTGAATTCGGTGGCTGTTGGATGGTATTTGTTGCATTTTTCGTCAAAAATTTACGAATAATGATGGCACTGTGCAACAGTGCATTATCATGGTGCAAAATCCACAAGTTTTCTGCCCACAATTCTGGTCTCTTTCGTCGAATTGCTTCATTCAAACGTCTCATAACGCCCAAATAATACTCTTTGTTTACTGTCTGGCCTTCAGGCAAAAATTCATAATGCGCAACACCGTGAAAACAAACGTGAAAACCGTGAGCATTGCCTTCTTTTTTGACTGAAAACGACATGTTTTTTTTTTGGTCTCGGCTAATTTAGTGAACGACATTCACTTGCCTGATGTCTAAATTTCGCACTCATAAGCCCACGTCTCATCTCCAGTAATGATCCTCTTGATGAATGTGGGATCGGATTTAGCCTCGCAAATCATCTCTTTTACGACGTCAACACGGTCTCTCTTTTTCGTGAAATTGAGGTCTTTTGGCACCAACTTTGCTGCTACACGACGAAAACCCAAATCATTAACCAAATATGCCTTCGACGGATTCGTAGTTAATTTGCGGTTATTGACCAACGTTTCTTTTACTTTATCAATGTTTTCGTCGGATTTCGATATCGATGGTCTGCCACTGCATTTATTATCTTCGATTGACTCACGATCACTTTTGAACCGCTCGTGCCACTGGTAAATGACCGTTTTCTTTAGAGAATCGTTGCCGAAACACTTTTCCAACATTTCCAATGGTCGCGCACCATTCATTCCGTTTTTTACGCAAAATTTGATACAATTTCGTATTTGCAAACTTAACTCCATTTCTAAAATTGTAAAAAATCGCCAACACACACATAGATAGATGTACTCTTGGCTGCGTATCTTTTTCAAATGTCAAGCTATGATGCTAAGACTTAGAGGGAATGTCAACAACAGATGTACCAAAACAGAACTCAAATCGGAACAATTTGAGCGCCACACACGGTGGTTGTTCTACTTTTGATCAAGGTAGTAGTGTAGTGAAGTGCATGGACAGTAATACTTCTGCCCAAAGAGTTATCAAATCAGACCCTGAGGCAAAATCTGACGAAGAATGGGTCAAAATACCGCAGAGCCACTTGCGTGCAGCGTGCGATGCTTTCTTCGACCGTCTCAAGGCCATTATTCCCACCAAAGGTGGACATATTGAAAACTATTGACACAATTTGAAAATTGATGTATTTCCCAACATTTTTTGCTTTGGTACAATAAAATTTATCAAAAAATAAAAAAAATTATAGCATTTTAAAAAGTTGCTGTTCGAGTCAGTAAGGGTGTATTCATTTGTAAAGTTATGTGTAAAGAAATACAATAGTTTCTTGGTTGTGACGAAAGCAATGTTCTTCCTTTATTTTGACGATAACTCCGATTCAATTAATCGGATGTCAATGTCTCCATTCACCTTAATTATAATCAAATTGATACGTCAACTTGGTTAAGGTTCCCTTCCCACTTAGGTATTGGTATTTTTTAGTGCCAACCTTCACCTTCAAAACACTCCAGACAGAGAAATCCAACGGATTTGCATCCGAAGAATTTGCAATCCATTGTGTCGAAGAAATGAAGTGTGGAACATTGTTTTTTAACCATCTTTTTTGACGCGCGCTTTGTGAGACGGTGCCGAGTCTTGTTGAATTTTCCACGGTCTCCGACCGAAATGATTGTTTGCCCAAGGCTTCAATTCTGCCTCTAAGACAGTTTTACGGTATACGATCGCATTAATTTTGACGCCATATACGAGCGTAGAGCGACCATCGGCGGTTACGGCGGCCCAACCATCACCATCGGTGCTGCCTGCTTTCTGGTGGCCGTCCAAAGATGTAGATTTTCAAAGGAGCTCTCTGGCAAGTAAACTCGATCATTTTGTTTGTTGACATATTGCTCGATAACGCAACTCATGGGGAAAAAACAAATCCGGCAACACACCACTTTCGTGCAAGCGTAGCAACTCCTTCGCTCTGTCGAATCCAACTTTTTTTCTGTTGCGGTGTAAGATCGTGTGCTTTTTGGAACTTCAATGGCTTGAGCCCAAGCTCATTTTTCAATATGTGTTGCATCCGTTCCAACTATATGTAGAGCTCACGAGCCATTTTTCTTCCACTTCGACGCGGATGTCGCTCAATTCGAGCCTTTACTTTCCGAACCATTTCTGTCAATATTGCTGTTTATTTATGACCACCTTCATGGGGTCTTGCAACGCTGCCAGTATCACGGTAACGAGCTATGGTTCGAGACACAAATGATTTATTCACGCGGATAAAAATTGTTCAACACAACCGAGAAGCAAATCGTTTAAAAGCTGTATAATTGTATAATTAACGAACATTAAAGCTGAATATGCCCGGATACCCCACTTTCAGGGCCACTCACAATTTTTTATGAAGGCGTTTCCTAAAACAATACACTGTAGACTTCTTGGCTTTTCTCCTTGACATTCGTATGAAGCTTTGATTAAAGCAATAGATTGTATTTTGAAACAAAGTATCAAAGACTTACGGATAAGATCCGTCCTTAAATCGTGGTATGTGTTTCCTAATTAGCTTGAAACCTGAGTTTACTTCGTTACAGCTTGACGGAGCGTTATCATTCTGTGACTTTCACATTTCATCAGATCTCCAGTTCTTGGGAAAGTGTTGTCAGAAGATAAGTTTTTCTGGCTTCGTAATTGTCGCCGTTTGCAAAAAAAAAAAAATAAATAAATAAAAAAAGTGTTTAAAGGCTTATCTGAGAGACGTCTCCCTCTTAAGTGTAGGCCCCCATTTGAAACCACCAAGATGCCCTCTGATGGGATTTTTTTCTTATGTTTATTTATTAAAATGTTTGCACACAGTTTGGGCGAAGGAAACTTAAAAAGGATGAAAAGATAGGTACCGATGTACGTTGGTTTTAAATGTTTGGGGATTATAATCGCTAGAAAACAAGGAGCTCAGAAGGGCATTCAAGTAACGTGCTGTACGGCTTAGGAAATAATCACGTTATTTTTGAGTACGAGTAAGTCCGAAAATGGTCTTATTACGGTTAAAAGTTTGAAGGAATCGAATGCTACTGGCAATTTGGCTGTAGCAATGATGGTTAAAATATCGATAGGTGAGGCAAACAATTGACTGTACAATGTTGGAGTCACCTTTGAGAGGGACTTGAACAGATGTTGGCACTGTACTCAGATAAATCTTTTATATATTAAGGCCAGATCAGAAGAAAAAAGTATCATATTCCTTATATCGCTTTAGGATAACTAGACATTTTGACGATATCGAATATGTGGTCATTCCAAAGTAAGTTGTCATCGACACACATACCGAGAATGAAAAGTTTTTACGTTTCCACTATGCAAGTGGCATTCGTGAACAATGGCTGAGTATTTAAATTCTGCTTTAATGACAGCAGATCGCATTGTCTTTTGGAAGCATTAAGCTCACTCTGTTGATAGTTATGCTGCTAATGAGCTTAATATACGCTGCCGTTCCCGCTCTACAACCGAATAGCAAAGGAATGTATTGAATTAGAAGATAACAGACAAGAGATCATTGTTGAAGACTAAAACAGAGTGTCGCAGACCGAACGAAGCCCTGGGGCAACCAGCATTAATTTTGTGGATAACAGACTTGAACCCATACAAGATAACTTGAATTGGACGTTCCGGGAGGTAATTTCTAATCCATTGAAGAGCAGATTCATCGATCTCAAATGACACAAAGACCGTGATGCTAAACTCTGTCAAATGCCTTTGAAATTTCAAGTGCATCTATTTTCCTTTCGCCAGCCTGACGTAGGTTTTGGTTCCACTTTTCGGTTAAAGACAAGAAGATTCTCCTATTTTAGGGACGGGCTGGACAAATGCTGTTTTTGATATGCTCGGAAAAAGTTTTAAAAATAGGATTGATAAAAAAACTTTCGCAGTAGGTTATCCAACGTGGAAGGTAACCAGATATAATAGCCATAAAATCACTAAGTGATCTGATTTGATGAAATTTTCGGGTTACTATTTCCTTGTGATCAGCACTTATCCTTTCGGTTTTCTCGAATGGTTGTTGTCAATTATGATTTTTCTTCCATATAGAAGCATCATTATTTGGATGTTTCGTGCTTCTAAATGTGAGGCTGTTTCAAACGCCAACGTCAAAAACAGTCAGTACATTGCTCTGGTATATAACCATAATAAAACATTTTCACTGAGATTTCCTTAAAACAGACTGCATTTAGTAGACGTTGATTGGGTGATCTCTGGAAATAATTGAATATTGCACGTTGTCGATGGTAGGTGTCATGTTTTTGTTTAAAAAGCAAAATAATTAAACCGAAACTCGCGATATTTTTCAACAATATCAAAGTTAGATCCACTCCGAAATACATAAGGCTCACAATGAAGCGAGCGATTTTTTTTTTCAAAAAAAGGAAAAACCTCATAAAAACTCCGGTGTTACCACAAATTTGTAAGAATCTAGTGGAGAGGCAAGCCTGCACAACATGAGAAGCTTGCGTAACGACGTTTCATTCTGTCACTGGTCACTGTTCTCCTGTCGATTTCAATAGCGTCCACACAGGGAGTACATTATCCACCCAATGTATTAAAGCGTTTAACAACCATTTCAAATCTTCGAGACTTCTCCCAGTCTTGAACAACATAAATCCTGCTATGGTTTAAAAAGCAACAGTGTTATCTGAAGCCTGAAATGAATGAATGAATGGATTTTCTTCATGTCCATGATAATGTGTATAGCTGACAGCCTTCCAAAAGTTGTATGTTAATCTCAACCAACTGAGAATAACTGAGAACACATCATAAAAGATGTACTTCAATGCCTATAAATTGTTTGTTACGGATTTAGCATACCGAAATTAAGTGCGCAGCCCGAGACGAGACATCTGCGATGTCAAGAAAGAATTCAGACAAAATAAAATTCTTGAATTTCTGTCCGGTTTAAGTGGATATAACAGTAATACGACATCTAAAGCTGGGATCTACTTTCATCTCAACTAGTTCCGATGATATCCTGTATACCGCCTAACTATTTTCTGACGCAGGCTTTTAAATTTTTTCCAAAATAGATCTCAGATCTAGAAAATTTTCTCTCTCATGGTCCAAAACTTAAAAACTCCTAGAGTGCGAACCGAAAGAGAATCCGAGCATGTTACAAACTAGGAGGGATCCTCGAGTGATTTTTCATAGTTTGACCTTCTTAGGTGTTGAATGAATCACTTTGAATCTCATAAGTAAAATTATTAGATCAAGTAAGACAAATTTTGTCGAACAAATTCAATTTTCAAAAACCAACACCCTAGACCAACATTCGAAATTATTTCGTTTATAACGGATATTGTTGCATACATGATTCAAAAAATAAACAGGAAATGGAAACGCAACTTGATTGAATTTAAAGGAAAATATACTTTGATTTTCCGGCCCATTAAGTCATAAACATAATAAACAGCCCCTCGGTTTGCATCGTAAAGTTTTGACAGAATACAATTGAATTATTTCCGTCATAACGGTTAACTCTGTTATAAATACATATACTAGATTTATTTGCAGTATATACATACCATATAAACCACCCCCGAATGGACTCATTGCTCTGACGAGATTCTTGTTGCTTGCTACAGCGGGCGCATTGAACCCTCTTGCAAAACAACATCCTTTGCTCATCGTTCCACATCAAAAGGGGGTGGTAATGGCTGTGATGATGGTTGTATTGTAGACATCAATTATGACCACATTCGGTTCGCATCACTGACAAATTATGACGTTTATCGGTTTAAACACACTCACTCATTTGAGTGCACCAAATGATGAATAAAATGAATAAGGGTGGCGATGATGAACGTGATGAATAATAGCCCACTCGAAATAAGGGTTGAATGGGGGTGATGACTGGTTTTCCGTGTTTCGAAAATATTGTTCTTCATGGAAATATTTGACTCTGACTCTTATGGTTAACAAAAAAAAAAAAAAAAAAAAAAAAAAAAAAAAAAAAAAAAAGAACAAAACGATACAGTTCCGTTTGAATAGAATTGAATTCGAAATGTCAAGTGTTTCCAAACATGCCTCATACTTCTTTGTAGCATGGGGGTGATGGTATTGGACGCCGCCGGTGATGCTGGATGGGTGGTTCTGAAGTGCTCGCTTGAACTCTTGATTCAATTTAATCGGTTAAATGCCCTCTAATGACTTGCACATCTGTTAACCGATGCCATTCTCTGTTGAGCATAATATTTTTTGATCTTCAAATATAGTGTTTGATTTCAAGAAAGGGTAGTATGACTTCTACGTGACGCTTTGATTTTAGTTGGTGAACACTTTTTTGCCGTCTACGTTTATGGTTTGAGGGTTAAAGTGTTTCTAGCAATTTTTTTATGCTCCCAAATTGAGTTACAAAATGAAATGCAATTTTGGAAATTCTTGGCTATGATTTGAGGTGCGATTCATTGTGACGGGGTTGTTATGATTTCATTTTTGGTTTAGTTGGGATTGTTACGATATTTCAATAGGGTAATGTTGTTTTTGAACAGATGATGAGGAAGAGCCTTAATAACAAACAAAATAAAAATTTAATATTGGAATAGCAACATTTGTAATTCAGTTTAGTTCTTATAAAAAAAGGGCCGATATTCGTTGCAAAAACAGGGTTTCCTTAAATTAACCCTATCACAAAAACACGATAACTAAAGGGTGATTATAATATGAAATAAAACACATAAATTTGAAAGTGAACTTAGATTTTTTATTATCGGTTAAAAGAACAAAAAATATTGGCCACGACTACGTCTGAGGTGGTCCATTTGGAAGGTCCAATTTTGTTCGACTCGTAAGAGCATAGCGACTGGTATCTCGCAGATAACACGAGTAATGTTGGCTTCCAAAGTGTCAATCGTAGATGGCTTATTCTTGAAGACCTGAGACTTTACATATCCTCAGAGAAAATAGTCCAAAGGTGGGAAATCGCATGATCTAGGCGGCCAATTTACTGTAGCAAAACGTGAAATTAAGTGCTCACCAAAATGATTTCTCAACAAGTCCATTGTTTTACGAACTGTATGGCTCGTAGCTCCGTCTTGTTGAAACCAGAGCTCACTGAGACTATGTGCTTGAATTTCAGGAAGAACATAGTCCGTTAACATGGCGAGACGCATTGACGGTAACATTTTGATTTGCCTCATTTTTGAAGAAATATGGCATAATGATTCCACCAGCCCATAAACCATGCCATACCGTTGTTTTTAATGGATGTTATATGGTAGCTCTTAGTACTCTTCGGATTGCTCATCAACCCAAATACGGAAATTTTGTTTATTAACGTATCCATTGAGCCAAAAAGATGCTTCATCACTGAACAAAATTTCACGATAAAACACCGGATTTTCATTGAGTTTTTCCAGAGCCCGTTCACTGAAAATGTGATCAAATTCAAGTCGCCTGGCTTCAATTCTTGCACAAGTTGAATTTTGTATGCTCCTAGGCCGAGATCCTCGCGTAAAATACGCCAAGTTGTCGAATAAGCTGCTGAGAACGACGACGAATCGATTCGTCAAGGTCTTCACGTATACTCTTAGCTACAGCTGCTACAGTTTCTTCATTACGTGCTGGATGTGGTCTAACCGGTCGAGTATTGTCCACTTATGTAAGCTCGGACTCAAATTTGCGAATGGTATTGGCAGTAGTGGTTTCAGTAGGTCGATTATGCGCACTGTAAGTTCCTCGAATCACACGAAAAACATTTCTCACAGAACGCTAATTTTCGCTATACAGCTGAACAATTTGGAGACACTGTTGTAGTGTGGGACAGCCAAGAGTTTAGTTTAAAAAAATTGACATTCCAACAGAAAACTTTTATGATCATCCAAAAGGGAGCTTAACAAGTGTCAGTCAAATGCATCATTTATTCGACACACTATCTGCTGTCAGTTTTGAAGACCATTTGCAATGTTAAAACACTGCCTTACTACTCGGCAGCCTTTAAAATCGGTATAGACCATACTCGAATGCTGGAGGCGTTATAGTTTGACCGAGACCCAGAGTATAGATAGAGTTATAGAACCTCATGTGGGTAGTGTTAAGCAAACATAAACAAACCTTTGTTTTTTGATTTGAACCAATGTTAAGGAACAAATTTCTGGTTGCAGTTACGGATGTCTATATTCTACATATGTAGATGCACAATTTGGCGTTCAATCTAGACTGCTTTGCTTTCTTGCATAATTCCTGTCACGCATCTTAGTACATATGGGGCAAAAATTAGAATATCCCGCTCCTTGATGTGTCATGCTTCGTTACATAGTTGTTTCGTGCCCTAAGACATGTCCAATAATATTCCATTCATTTGCCGTATTATGATGTCTATAGACTCCTGATCAATTCTCCTATGAGATTCAGTTTGGCAAGCAATTTTTCGGGATGATAAGTAGATATGATATGCGAGTATGTACTTGTATATTTACGAAGCTCTGCAATATTTAATTTTAAGTATTGAGCCTTAATAAAAATTCTGACTTAAAGTGGGAGCGCTCAGCGCAGCTTGATACTAAAAATTTAAAATAGTTTTTTTCGGGCTTTGGATAACATATTGAATTCAGTTTTGCTTTTTTGATTCTACTGTCTATTTTGGTGAGAAATCAATCGGTGGAATATGCTCTCAGCGTCCTAAACCTCTTGTCAAGCTTTGTTTAGTGGAGTGAAAAGTTAAGGGTCTTGATTTTGAACGCATTTCGATTTCAACAGATGAACAAATATACGCAACATGTGCTTGAGTCACTTGAGCGTTGTGACTACGGTTCTATAGTCTTACACAATGCTTTTCTTTCTTTCATTTCATGTGGTATAAGTCCTCTAGCTGAGGTTTCTTTGCTACTGATGCTTCAGAAATGTGTATTGTAGTTTGTGAATAAAATATGTTCGTTAATCTCCATGTACTATGATTACTCTGTCATCGGCCAAAATAATTATTCTTTTCGTTTGAACAACTATTTTCTACATATATCCAGTTATCACCTAAAGTTGTGTGACAAGATCTGCTAGTTGTTTTTGCTCCTAAACTGAAATGTTCACTTACTTATTGTAGCACTTCAAGATTCTGAATTTTCAAGAAAAGTCTCAATGTGTTCGGCTGCAGATGAACACCTTGCTTTCTGGACATATTTGATGAAATGATACTAGAGCTCCCGTACCTACGTGGGCTCATACAAAGTATGCAATTTATTAGTCTCTTTGCTTTCTCAGAGTTAGGCCGTCGAACGAAAACTGTTCGGACAAGGTTGAAGTTTTAAATTTTTAAGTTTCGTAATTATTGAATAAATTTCAGAACCTACCCATGGCATTACAACATCTGCATGTAACGCCTCTCTGTTACTTAACTTTACAGTAGCTTCTCTAAAGTTCAGTTATGAATGTCTAACCCTTAGCACGATGGAGTAGCTAAAGCCCTCAGAGATCATATAGGTAAGAGACCATCACGATACGGAAAGAAATTATCGGGGCGATTTTCGGAAGGCGTAACATGGCAAGTCTTTTGTATGTACTCTTGCAAATTAGGAAAATAAGAAGGTCCTGTATATAACAAAAAAAACGACGTCAAAAAATGTTTAACATGGAAACTTACCACTTGGAATCCCATTCTTAGGAAAACTGAATAAAATTCAGCCTTTGAAACGAACAAAGTTATAAGATAGAGTAACATCCAAATAAATTTTAGTGTAAAAGAGGCTGCCTCAAATATCTGAAAACTGAGCAACAAATAGTCTGCTGACTTTGGGTGTTGCTAATACTTTTTCAAATATATGCCAAATTTGGGAAAGAGTTGCACTGCCATATAATTTCTTTAAAAATATGTCGGACCAAAACATCCAAAAGGCAGATATTGTACAGGAATTCTGTCTCCAAAAGACACAAATATTTGCTAAGAATGACGGGCGAAATAAGGTTTATCGGTCGCTACAGGGGTGCCATAGTAAAGGTATTAATAGTTGAAAAATAGGCAACGAAGAAGACCCTCCAATATTTCATCGTATTGTTACAAACAAAAGACGGATCACTTATCGGACAAAAGACCTTAGATTTCTTCAACTAAACAAAAGACAAATCCATAATTGAATACCTCCCCAAATATGCGCAGTAATTTAGTATCAATATATACATACATAGATATGTACGTGTATAACTTATAAAACTACACAATTAAATTTATTACGTAGTGCGTAAATGTATGTCGTATTTTTGTGGAAGCAAAAATCGGAGACGTCTCCACATTGCGCCGTTAATATTGAAGACAAACCACCCTCCAACCGAAGACATTCTCCGTAAATCCAGTAATAAACAACGAAAATGCAAATAAACTTATTTGATTTAATTACAGTGACGCGATAAAATATTATTCCGCAGTGTAAATCAAACTATCTTAAGCCTAAACTGACGAATTGCACCTATTAGCACGTAAAAATTTACGATTATCGTTTTGATCGCACAAATACAAAAAATTTTGGGTTGACAATCGTCATTGATGTGTCTTTTATAGAGCCTTAAAGGGAGGTGTTACTCGTACAGATAGAGGGTAGATTCAAAGAAAGGTGCCCGTTTAGTAAAACCACAAAAATCTGTAAAAACGAATGGAACGCTGATTAACTATCATACACCATCGTGTGTCATTCGTGTCGCTATTGTAACTCAATATCCCATAGATACTCATAAACAGGATTATAAAAACCGACAATGAGCATAGAAATAACACAACCGGGGAATTGGAGACATCCTTTTTATAACTCCAAAAGCCAGTGTCGTGTCTGGTTCTGGAGGGTGTACAAATAAGTTTGTTCGAGATGGGTTGCGTGTTGTCTTGTAACCAACAAAATTTTACAGACTGTAGCGCCTAACTGACAATTATCACGAAGGGTCATGATCGAGATTCCGGTTCCGAGCCCAAAACTTATGGTTTACTGTTTTTGACACTTTAACATCTTGTCCAGGATTTTGAGAGTAAATCACTTAAAACCATGTTGCCAACATATGGTCGGTCAGTATCCTGTCATCACTGGGGGACGAGGACAATTAATATGTAACCACACGGTGAAAGGAGGGGAATGGAATTATCCATAAATTGTTTTCAATATAAAGCACATATTCGTATAATGAGAACGGTTTTTCTATGTGGTCACTTTATTACGAGGTGAATGGTAAAAGTGGAATGAAAGCACCCAAAGGACTTGTGCTGAAAGGTTGTTTAGTGGTCGCTCTGGGATACTTTAGCGCAATGTGAACAACGTTGACAATAATGATAACGACAATACCAAAGCTTTGTTCTAGAGTTTGGTGATTACAATCAGAAAGGATAATAGGAATCGCGGACAGGTGAGGAGGGTTCTGAACCCGGTTATTTGCTCATGAGACCTTAATTCATTTTGGCCAGGTAAATATAATACTGGCGCTGTTGCTGTTGTAATTGCTTTGACCACGCACCCAATATGATGGTGATATGAGTATTTGGTGGAATTAATCCCTTTTTTTCGCTTCAATGGAATGACATTTTGATTAAATGGCTTAATTGTCTGTGTAGCAGGTAGATTTCATTATAAATGCAAGACAGAGTGATATTCGATTTTTTTTTTTTTAATTTCTCACTTTTGCGTCATTGATAAGTGGTAAACGAAAAGTCATATCTTTTGAACGAAATGTTTTTTGTCCTTCATTCGGATAAAGTTTGAATTCAGTGTTTTCAAGAGATAAAAATCTTACCAAATACAAATAGCAAAACACATTTTTGCAGTTGTTACTTCAGGTCAATTTATTTCGTTTCAAGTTAACAGAGGTTCACTGTCTAGATGGCACATATTTCCTACAGTTTTTGTGGCTATTCACACTTCACCTCCTACTATTAGCCTATTAAGAGAGCATTACACCGAGGACTATAAATGAGGACTTAAAATGTCAACATTTAATGATTCCCATGATCATCTCGCTTTCTTTCTAACTGAGTTTTACCCAGGGCTAGAAAATTTTCATATACGAGTACTTTAATTGTCATATACGAGGTCCTTAATTGTCAACTGGTTTACGAGTATATACATGGAAAGTGAATTTAAATTTGTTGAAAAAACTTTAGTAAGCAAGGAATTATATTAAACTAAAAGTTTGTGAATTCCAGATTTTAAGCCATCCAGTTTTGGTGTATTAAGATATTTCGCAATCTTAAAATTTATTAGCTTTTCCATAATCCAAATGCAGGAAAATTAAGAAAATGGCCTTATTTTTGGAATAAGCTACAGGTGATGTTTTTTGATAAAAGATTACCACAAAAGATAAACTTGCCATCTGGTACTTTGTTTATTTAATACTTGAAGAACTTTTTTTACGAAAGAGGATGGGTTCTGAGGAATATTCCATTCACATTCTAGTGCAAGTAGAAACAGGAAGAAATTTGGAAGAATCTTCTTTTTTTTAAGGGCACAGATAATAATGGAGTCGCGTGGAATGTCGAGACTCAACCTAAGATTTAAAATCGAATCAAATTTTATGGATAATTTTCCGAGTGGGAGATGCAACTCCGCAATTCCGCAACTAAGTCATTAGTTTCAAAAAGCTACTTTGATTTAGGTCTGAACATTATTATTCAGCTAGACCGGATAATTTAAACGCTGGTTTGTTATCATCTAGGTTGAATTGTTCTCATAAATTTTATAAGCAGCGTCCTCTTTAGAAATATTTTTTTAACATTCTCAGTACTGTCTACAGGTCTATTTATGTTCATGTGATGGGGTTCATTATACAAGTTATCTCTAGCCTTACTCTTCCCCTATTTTGCTCTTAATATATCCTTTTTACTGCGTGAACAAACGGGCATTCTTTACCTCACAAGCGGTTTCTTTTCTGGCAGTGCTTTCATAATGGTGTGGAGCGCTTTGGGTAAGTTTCCCAACTACATGAAAGTTATCTTGATTTCAATCCAGGGGCAAATGGCTCAGCTCCAACTACAGATACCTGAACAGGCTACGCAGGCCTTACGCAACTCCAGTCACAATGGGTACTAACAGAGCGGAGAAAACCCTGTAGATCGAAGGAAGAGCCACACTATCTATCCACACAGCTACCCAAAAAATACGAGTGGTATACAAGAAGATACAAAATAGTACAAAGAAACCGACTCAACTGCATAAGACACGACGCTGAATCATGCAAAAGTAGCGTGAATAAATTCCATTCTCACGATTCAGTGCACCACATGCTGAACATGCCACCCAACGTCTGTGTCATCGGACTCCAAACAAACAACTTAAACAAACAATAAATAAAATATTTTTTTATGTACAATAAATATAGTACAAAATAGTTTAATCTGTACAGTCGTGTAGTATATAGGATCCAGGCTCTGGAAGTTTACGTCGTGTATATTCCTCTCTGTAGTGGAGAGCTGCTGCACATGGTATCTATCTATGCAATTGAAGCTATTCAATTCAACTTATTCCTAAGTCTTTAATTGGATTAGAATTATTTAATTATCGATGGAGATTTCAACGCCAAATAAATAGATTGGGGAAATAATATTGTATAGCAAATACTTGAGGGAACCTACAATTCCATGGGTGGTATTAGTAATATACAATGTTGTGTTTAGACTCGGCTTAAAGCCAACAGATAATCCGTCGTTTCCTAAGAACTGGTCCCATTTGGATCTCCTGCTGTTACACACATGAATAGAACTGACAGGCACTAGCCAATATACTCCAAACTGTTTACGCACTATCGTGTATGACAATGAACATTGCGCTCTCAAAGGTCCTTCAACTGCAGTACCTACTGTACGTTGGACATACTCTCTACTTAAACAAATGTACAAGATCATAAAAGGAACAATGGACAACACGATACCTCGTTATCGACATACTTACAGCAAGGACTTATTCTACAATGAAAACATTAAAGCACTCCTCCGACAAAAAAGTAGACTGCTATCGAGACTAAAATCCTGACCGGATGTTATGAAACTGAAGTCTTCAATCAAAAACATCCAAACATTAATAAAAAGCAATTACAGGGGTTCTGTAAAATTGTATTGGAACAATAAAATCCAGACTGTGAACACCAGCAACCCGAATATATTTATCGCCAATAAATAAAATATTTCGGAGCAAAGATCAAAAGGACTTTAAGTTTTTAAAATCACCCCAACGATGGACAACGAAATAAATACTTTTAACAGCAGGCACAGATCAAAATGAGGTCGTTAATAATTACAACTTCTTTGTGATCGAAGACCTGCAGAAGAATATAGAGACTATAGGAGCGATTTACCAGAAAGTGTATAAAGCGAATGACATTATTGGCCCGAACCTTGCGCACTAATCTAACATCGAAATGACATAGTAAGCTGGTGATTCGAAAGCTCGGATTTCACCCAGTACAGTGACGAAAATATGGTTAATAATGTCATCTCCAATGTGAGGAAACAACCCTCTTATATTTCGTAGGAAGAGCTCCAAACGATCTTCGGCACAATCAGAAGTAAGAAATCAGTGGGAACCGACAGAATACCGAACATTGTGCTCCAACATCTCCCCTTAGAAGCGGTGGACAATAATGCCCATTATTTGATAGCAGTAGAGGCCCTCCCTAAAAGAGATAAATATACTTCTAACCCGGCGAATCTTGGGTCGATTAGTGCACTTATGCACGGGTGCCTGCCTTATTGACTTGTAGGAGGAGGGACCCTTGTAGAAGCTAAACAAGCTGGGCATTCTTAGATCAAATATTCGCTTTTCAATATGCTCCCATACAGGAAGTTTATCGTGAAAAATAGACTTCTGCTGGAACATTTTACATCAAAAACGGATCCTATTCAACATTTACGCAAGTCATCTGATAGGTATTATATAACAGGTCTGCCAATATTTTATCATCAAAACTGTTTTGCAAAGACCGAAACAAATGGTAAGAGGATGCAAGGTCCGGGCTATACGATGGATTCATCAAAACTCTCCAACCAAGCTCCGTCAATTTGTTCCGGGTCATAAAAGATGTGTATAGCCTAGCATTGTCATGATGGAAGACAACTCCCTTTCTGTTGGCCAATTCTGGTCGCTTTTTCTTGAAAACTTCATTAAAATGGTCGAGTTGTGCACAGTAGAGGATCAAATGGACCATTTTGCCACGTTCTAGCAGCTCATAATAGAAAATTTCCTTCCAATCCCACAAAACACTCAACATAACCTTGTTTGCCGTCAATCCAGGCTTTGAAGTCGTTTGTGTTGGGTCACCTACCTTTGACCATGATCGCTTGCATTGGATACTCTCGCATTTAATCCATTTCTCAACGCACGTAATGAATCGCTTCAAAAATGGTTCCATTTCGTTACGTTTCAGCAGCGTTTCACTGATGGTTATTCGGTCAATTAAATTTCTTTGCGTTAATTCATATGGTACCCAAACATCGAGCTTCTTTGAGTAGCCTGCTCATTTTAGATAATTCCAAACTGTCATACGGTTGATTTTTGGTGCCTTCGCTATCTCCAGACTTGCCCCATCAGTTGCAAAATTTCATCGACTTTTTTAGTGACAGGCCGAGCAGTGCGAGGTGCAGCTTCTACATCGAAATTTCCGGAACGGAATCGAACAAACGACTCCTGGGTCCGGCGTTCACTCACAGCATCTCACCGTAAACTACAAAAATTGTTCATCATGTTCTTGCAGCTTTTTTTCCTTTTTTATAGTAAAAAAGCATCAGATAGCGTATTTCTTCAAATATGGTATTTCACTCATATTCAAATCAGTATAACTCTTAACACGAGCAACGAATTACACAACTGTCTTCGCAATAAATGTAACCTGACATGTCACCTTTCAAACACGTGTTCGTATGGCACAATCAGATAAGTGTTTCCGGATGAATGGACACCAAGACCATCTAGTGACAAAAAATTACGGACACTTTTTATATGCCCAATATTTCAACTTGCCATAACGTACACAGACAACTTAATCGTGGGCAGATCAGGTCCAAAGATTGAGGTCATAATAATACTTTTGCAAAGTGGTTTCCATGAAATCAAACAATATTTCGACGACTCAAAGTTGAATATCAACTTTAAGAAGTCGGAAACTTCTCTGTTTAAGACGCCTTTGTCTGGGGCCTCTAGCGCACAAAAAAGAATTGGCAAAAGTTTTCGACTTTCGGCAACTACTTGCTTGTCAAATTGTAATCAGATAACTTGGGATCTGGCTAGATAAATATCTGTATTTTAATAAACTTAAAGATGTTGCTCTAGCCTGAACCAAATGCGCTTTTACCCGAACAAAGAGACTGTTTTATAGCAGCCACCTCGATGAGTTTGTGAAGATGATCTCACTTTATTCGGTGTATGCTTGTATTTAGCTGTCCCGTGTGGTTCAACTTGAGAGCAAGTTTATTAAAAAAGATTCTGGTGTTTGAGAGAATGTGTTTGTCGTCACTTATACAAAACACCAGAGTCTGAGTACATAAAATTATCGATACCGCTAATCTTCCAAGTCGCTCGAACAAGAGCGGACAGGCGACTCAACTACGACTGAGACATCGCAAACGGTAGTGCGTCCCAGTTCAGTAGGGCGCGAGGACATGTTGCTCTATGGCACCAACGATTTGGTGGCTCGTTGAAGGAAAACAAACTTCCTCACTGAATTTCTCCAGTACAGGGTAGCTTCACTAGGGAGCAAAGTTGGTCAACCTAATTTTTTATAGGTGGCTATCTTACATCTCTTTAGGTAGGACAAGATTAGATTTAAGACAAAAAAAATTATAAGAATTGCAAAACAATAATAACAAAAATTATAAAAATACAAAAGAGATAGAAACTTCTCTTAAGTGAGTGAAAGTGAAAACATCGTTTTCTCTCCGTTCATTCAGAATCTGCCAAAAAATATAGGTCCATTATCACTGTACGCAAAATTAAAAGCCATTTAACACAGTGAGTGAAAGATACTAGGCCTTAATTGCTATAGCATTTATTATAATTTTTATACCAACATTTCTGCATTCGTTTGCAACAGACTACTGATCTAGCTCAATATGGGATAATCGTAGAGGTCGTTTATCTATACATTGGATGAGTGCTTAAGATCGATCGTCACGAAATCTAGTTGAGCAGAAGGCCACCAGTCTCCAAGAATGCTATCGATTTCTATACGAATATATGTTATTAACTCGGTTTCGTTATATTTTTCCTGTGTTTATATCAGAGTGGGAATTTGCCTACTAGCTTAAATCTTGTGATCGTTTATTTGTTATTATCTAATCTTTACTCGTTAAATGCAACCGGCCAAACAGTGTCTTTGTTGTCATATGCAGTCGACAGAATATGTGTTGTAATATATGCGGTGATTAATACTTTCATTGGATATTCTTTTGAACATATGGTATGTTATCGGATATTTTGGATGTTGCATAGCATGTTTTGTTTTATGAGGAAATTCAGACTTCCTTTTTAATTAGGAGAGCTAAACCTGACATTCTAAAATCAAAAGTTCATTTCGGTAATATAGGGTTTTCTAATAACGACTTGACAACTTTTTTTTTAAGTAAAAGGCAAACCATTTGAGATATTTCAAAAACTTTATTATTGGCTTGAAGTACAATCAATACTTTTATGAATGGAACTCAACTTCGTTCATATGACCACCACGGGCACGTTTGCAGCGGTCGATTATTTGGACCCAATTTTTAACAACTCGGCCACACATTTCGGCCGAAACGGCCGTTATTTCGCGTTCAATGTTGGCTTTGAACTCTTCCAACGTCGTCGGCGTGTTGGCATAAACCAATGACTTAACGTAGCCTCACAGAAAATAGTCAAGCGGCGTTAAATCGCACGAACGAGGCGGCCAATCGACTGGCCTTGGTCTTGACGGGTCTTGAGATAACACGGTCACCATACTTACTCTTCAATAAATTGATTGTAGCCTGTGCTTTGTGGCTTGTGGCACCAACCTGTTGAAACCACATGTCGTCCAAGTCCATATCTTTCAATTCGGGCCAAAAATAATAGATTATCATGGCGCGATAACGCTGACCATTCACAGTAACGTGACGATCGTTATCGTCGACGAAAAAATATGGCCCAATAACGCCGCCGTCATGCAAACCGCACCAAACAATTATTTTTTGTGGATGAAGTGGTGATTCATGAAGCACATGTGGGTTTTCACCCGACCAATAACGTATATTTTGCTTGTTGACGAGCCCACTAAGCCAAAAATGAGCTTCGTCACTGAAGATGATTTTGCGATGAAATTCATCATCTTGGCGCATCTTCTTCAAAACAAAATCGGAGAACGTACGTCGCTTTAAATGGTCCATCGGCTTCAATTCTTGAGTCAGCTTGATCTCGTATGGATGTAAACCAAGATCCTTACGCAAAATACGCCATAATGTGGTCTGAGCGATGCCCAATTCTTAAGAACGCCGTGGAATTGACAGATTTGGATCGTTTGCTACACTTCGACCAACCCGTTGTCTCACTGACACGGCAACATCACACAACGAACATGTAGACTCAAATTTTTGCACTAAACTTGTTATTGCCTGTCTACTAGGGCGGTAATTACGACCAAAAATAGGAGTTAACGCTCTTAAAGTTGCAGTCACCGACTCCGAATATGTGTAGAAATTTTTTATAATTTGCAGACTTTGCTCGTTAGTGTACTTTACCATGATAAAAATGTTGAGTTTACTGAATAAATTGACAGTGATAGTTTGATGATAAGTGAAAGAGTGCGTTTACAAATTCAAAGTTGTCAAGTCCCTATTGGAAAACCCTATACAAGATCTACCTGTGAACCAAAAAAAACGCTTACTCACTAATTCTCTTGGTTTTAAAAAAAAATCATTCTTTTGTACTACGAACAAGATACATATACTCGTAACTATTGAGGGTTTTTAAATACGGACATAACAATTTTGTATTTTAATAAAACATGCTCCACAACTTTTTTATGATCTGTCAATGTCAAAACATCAGTCAAGGTTGACATTTTTCTCATGATGAAGGTCACGAATGAGCAACGTTTGGAAATTATTAAAAATTAATATCGAGATTCGGAGTTAGTGGTCGTAACTTTAAGAGCGCTTACTCAAATTTTCGGTCGTAATAATCATCCCACAAAAAATAATGTGCGTGCTATATTATGGATGAATTTGAACCAATATATTTAATACTGAATGTTCCTGGGCCAGTGAGACATCGCACCGATCGAATTACCGAAAATATCGCAGCCGTAAATGCATCAGTAAAAAATGAGCTAAATCAGTCGATTCCACGCCGTTCATAAAGGTCAGTAGAGTTCACTAGCGTGGTATGTTAGAAGATTATTTTTGGCCAGAATGGGATAGACTTGTCATCAGTGATATGACTTAAATTTAAAATGTGTGCTACATCTGAAACAATTTTCAACCCGATATCTCAATTATTATGTTCTTATTGAAAATTTGTCTTGTTCTTCTGAATTGCATATTTCAACTGATAGCTTCGACGACGCATAAACGATCAGATTCTTCATCTACTCATCCTTGGTTCCCTTATGGTAGATGCTTTTAACTCCACTGGTAACGATGCTGTTTTACTCACCGTTGGCAAGAATATATTTGTCGACATTTTGCATTTTTAGATTTCGGAGAAACACCAGTTATCTCAAGTTTGTCATAACTGCATAAACGGTTCTGAAAAGGCCTTAATTTCTGATGAACATTTTTACACCCGACTGATGCCTTTATTTACTGAGATAGCATTGCAGACCGGTGTACACCAGAAACTCAGCTAACGTACCTTTCCAGTTAGCACGATTTTTTGTCAGCTTCCTTTAATTGCGCACACGAAGTACGTACGGCTGCGGTCAATTTCCACTTGAGGTCGTCCTTTATTCGTTGTTCCTCTGCGGCCCTTTCGCTCAAGTTGACCTAATTATCAAAGCCCGGTCATCCGACCGTATCTAACTAGATCGACGTCTTTTTACAGTTCCCTGTTAAAACGAAATCATAGCGTATTGTAGTGTTACTTCGCAGTGGTGGTCCCCAGCAACAGTACAAGTGCGTTCTTCTCATACAGGCTAAAGTGGCAAGGGTATTCACCACCAATAGCATAGTACTGGCCCACGCCATAATAGGGCTCACAATCCCATCTAATATCGTCGGATAATGACAGTGTTCCAGTGTTCCAGTGCTGTAAGAATTAAAACTGTCACAGTTAACTCAACTAAACCTTTGATATCAATGAAAAGCTTCAGTTTGGTTTTGTAAAGTTGGCACCTTCATTTTTTGTTGCTGCTCTTTCAGAGGCCTCCCTCCCTTTATTTGCTTGCAATCTTGTATAATTGAAGTGCCTTCTTTCTGAATCTCAATCTGAAGATCTAGTGGTTGAAACCGAACCTATAATGTTGTAGTCTTGGTGCCCATTAAAAGACTGCTTTATGAGGCATTCTTGCTATCAACTTTATCAATTTCTTGACTAAAGTTTCAAAAGATAAAAAGATTTGAGGTGATGGAACAAAGGAAGGTATTCCGAATTCAATAGACCAAGTGGAAGGAAAAAGTAGTTTGTACCCATAAGATTCACAGGTATCGGAGCTTGACGTATAAATAAACTTTATTAGGTGAATCGTTGACAAGTTTTGATTATCATGAGCTGATTTTTCTTAATAAATTTATAGTTGACAATCTTTTTGGTTCCCTTGAAGATACATACGTACAAACAACTGCTCAATATCAAACGGCTAAACTTTTCTCTAAAGAAAAACTAGACTTCAATCTCTCATATAACAATTTGTCTTCTTTTCCGAAATCCAAAGTAAATTTTGTGAAAAAATATTCTTTTCCCATTTTTATTTTTCACTTTGTCGCTTACAGAAACTTACGCCCAATGGGGAAAAAAAAGTTTTCATTTCGCTTATTTTCTCATCTTTCTTGCGGTGAGAATTGCTTAACGTACCGTCATCTAACAATACAACCAATTTGAGGAAAAATTGGAAATGGCAGTCTGCGAATAAACTCCCTCTGTGCCATGTCATTGCTTTTATAGTATAAGAATTCTCCTGCTTGAAAGTGTGCGTGTGTGTGTGTAGAATTTCATCTTAAGAAATCGAATTTTCGTTTCCTTGAGGTATCTTCAAAGTTTACCTAACGATGACAATTCCGTTTTTACGCTATTGCTCCTGAACGTACAAAGGAACACCTTTCTTTGTTGAATTGAATTTTGTACTTAAAAAAGGACGACAAAAGAAGAAGAAGAAAAAGAAAAAAAAAAGTAGATGGAAAAAGCTTGAAGTTAAATTGTTCTACCTTTCTTTGAAGTAAATCAAATGTTCTGATAAGGGAACACTTGGTAAATTATCCTCACTTGCATGCCATAACCAAAAGTCTAAAATTCCCATGTGGAAAATTTGCAATCACGTGAGAAGTGTTCATTTTAAACACAGAACACACCTAATTACATATCTGTTACTCGAATTGAATTGACGTCTAACCCTTTTAGGCAAATTGCTTGTAATTGATAGTTTAGTAAAAAAAAAAAAATAAATAAATAAAAAAAAAAATCGTCGTACTTCCGTGACCCCCCACCATGCTGGGTAACCTCTCATTGATTTTTGACTAATCTGGCATACCTTGTCCGTGTGGAAAATATCAAATAGATCCGAATTCCCTGTTTCAACTCGAGAGTAGATGTAATGATATATCGCATAACTAGCAATTATGTCTGTACCTTGGTCCAAGACAGTCTACGAAAGGGGTTAAGGCAATGAATAGATACGAGTACCATATACCTTTTTCCTCGCAGGATATTCACACACGGTCGGAACAAAATGAATGAAAGGAACTCGGCTGAACAGTTTCCATTGTTCGAGGGCTAATTGAATTAAACATAAACAAATCAGTCGAAAATCTTGGTAAAACGAACGCCAAAGTACTCTCAGTTCAATGTAGTCGAATTCAAACATTACACAAGAAAAGGATGGAGGAGCCAGAGGCTACTCTCGGTGTAGGTTACATGTCAGGTAAGACCAATGGCAATGCGCGCATCGGGTGGTTCTGCTTTATAATCCTTTAATTATATGAACAGAATGGTACCCAACAAAAAAAAAAATAAAAAATGAAAAAAATAAAAATATAAATTACGAGAATACCTCTGCCAGGACAAAGACAATCTAAAGGTCCTGTCTGACATATTTTTCATTCAACAAATTTATACGATGAAAATTTATGACATGTTTTGTACTCTCACCCCGATGATGTTGAGGCTGATGCATTATGCTATTCAGAAGGTTAATTTTCGTCAAGTACCGTTCGTATTATTATTATTTTGTTTTTTGTAATAAGAGGAATTAAGCTAACAACAAACACAAACATTAATACCGAAAAAAAAAACTTCCTGGTCTTTGTAAACAATAGTTAATTAATGAGAGACCGGAATCCCCTGAGATTAATTGGCGAGAATTGCCGACAAAGCTACGACGGAGGAAATGGCACGGAGTCTTACAGCACCGACGGATGCCAACGTTACGTGGTAAAGAATAGTGGCGCGTCAAAAAAAAAAAAAAAAAAAAAAAATAAGATTTTCTAAGGAGGTAAAAAAATATCCATGCTGAGATATGTGTTGGTATAACATCTCAATTAAATTTGTACATATACTCTTGGAGTTTCTGCCCGGGTCACCATAGTATAGTTTTCTGATATCCAGAATAAACCATTCAGTTGCGTCGTCTTTAAAGTAACAAAACAAAGGTCTGAGGCTCACAAAATTTTTTGCAGAAGCAATTTTTACCATTCGCTCGGTCTTCCCGAGGTGTTGAGAGTGTACAGGTATTTCTCTGAATTTCGAGTGCTGTGTTTCAAATCAATTGCCATTCTGATTTCATACATCAAGTCTTCGGTGAAATATCACTAAGCCGAGAGAAAACATTTTCCGTCGAATATTTGGTCGCGTATAGGATCAAATATGGAGTGCAAATAGATTAGAAGATACAATCGCGAACTCAATGAGTTGTACCAAGATGTGGATTTAGTCCAAAAAACTATTACGAACCAAGTTATCGCGGATGCAAGAGCTTAGTCTAGATATTGTACATAAGTACAATAGTACGTTAAGTAAGTAAGTAAGACTGAGCTCCGGGTTGAATGTATTCCTTTTTACCTAGATCCCTGCTGGGTTAAGCGACACCGTTTTTGTGATATTTGGCATGAAATGCCAACGGATACAATCCATACAATAAATGAAGAGGGGTGAAAGGTTCTAGTCGCTGGGCTGCCGACCATTCTTTTTGAAATGGGAATAGTATTTTTTTTCCGAGAATTTAATCTTGTAGGTAATCCGGTGAGCTATTTAAAGTAAGTACATAATTCAAAGTGAGCTGCCTGCAGTTAAAAACCTTTTCAACTGTGTGGGTATAGTCTGAGTTCGTAAGTATTGTAGTGGGATCAATTTTTAAGCTCTCCAGTTTATTTTTATACCAAAATTTGCTTACTATATTTTATAACATGTTCACTCAATACGTTATACGAAATATAAGGTATGACACGCTTATCAATGAGCAAGGTAGATTTCCGTACCTCCTTATTTACTAGGTGGAGTGAAAAGCAACCTCCTTCACCGCCAGAATTCGCTACTTCTGCAAAAAAGGTTACGGTACCTTGAAGTCCGTTCATATGCCAAATTTCAGTGCGATACTGTCTTTAGTTTTGTTTTGACAGCTGATTGTTGTTGACGTGTTTGGCATCATGTTGAGTATGGACAAAAACGATTTTCGTTCTCTTATAAAACTTTTTTTTTGAGTGGCAAAACGGCAAAGGAAACAAATGAAAAGTTGGATAAATATTATGGGGCTAATGCGGACATGAAATGGTGTTGGCTGACCGGAAAGGGAAGGTTCGCGAGCTAGCAGATACCACAAAGATTAGTACTGAGCGCACATGCCATATGTTGGGCAATATTCTGCATATGAAAAAGTTATCCTGCCGCTGGGTGCCGCGCATACGAAAGAGTGTTTGGACCTGCTGATGCGAAATCGGACGAACTTTTGGCGTCGATTGATCACTGTTGAACACCAGAGAACAGAATGAGTGCCCGGCAATGGACTGAAACATCGAGGAAGGCTCGATGGCTCCCTTGGACTATTATCTCTTCCCAAATCAATAAAAGTTTAGCTCACGCGAGGAAATCATCGACGCCACGGAGGAGTATTTTGCAGACCTTCCCGAAAATTACTTTTCGGACGGGATCAAGAAGTTGGAAAATCGCTAAAATAAGTGTATCAAATTGAAAGGGGACTATATTGAATAAAATAAAAAAACAATTAAAAAACTATTTACACAGTTCTCACTTAGTGAATCACTGTGTATTATTTATTTTTACCTGACTCATTTGAATCTGATCCGTGATCCTAAATCCTTTAACAATGTCAAAAGAAAACCTGATAGCCAACATTCTATGATACATGGAGGATCGTCAACACATCTTCTTTAGACAGTCGTCCACTAACCACTCCGATGAACCTTATCAACTCTTCTTCCCTTACCTGACAGTTTTCCACAAACGTCTTCGTTTGTCTCACAGCTCCCTTTTTTTAACTCTTAGAATACTTTTCATATTTCTTGAAAGAACGAATAAGACAATGGGAAGACCAATAACCAACGTAACAATTAATATGCGTGCTCTGGAAAATGGCAAATAAATTCACCTTCAAAAAGTAAGGTGACTTTATACTTTTGTCCGCATCGTAACAATACACTTGTGTCAACGCTTTTTCCAATCCTCGAAGCACTTCTCGTAAGCACTTTTGTTATAGCAAGCTTTTCCAGAGGTGCCGTTTTTATTTCCTCAAACGTTGCAAATCTCCGTCCTTTCATAGGCCTCTTCAGTTTTGGGAACATGAAAAAGTCGCATGAGGCCAGTTTTGACCCTTTTGAGAAAGTCAGAATCATCATTGATGTCATTCAAAAGCTCTTAACCGATGCTCACGCGACGGTTCTTCTGATCAAATTTAAGAAGTTTCGGAACAAACTTCGCTGACAAACGTCTCTTGCTCAAAACATCCTAAAAAATCGCATGATACCAGCCGACAGATATGCCAACAATCTCAGCAACTTCTCTTATGGTAATTCGACGATTTTCCAAAACAATTCTCTACACAGTTTCGACGTAATCACCTTCTGTTGATGTGCTGGAGCGTTCAGAACGAGATTAGTCATTGGCATCTCATCGGTCATCTTGGAAGAGCTTGTACCACTTGTAAACATTATTGTTCTTAGAGCAGACTCACTGTATGCCACTGTTAACATTCTGTAAATTCTTTGCTTCATTTTTTACAATAATTGAAAATCGCCGAGCATACCAAAACACGTCTAACCTTTCGATCTGCCAAAAACAAACTAATTATGCTATATGCTTGAAACTTTGAACATATTTTCCGGACATGTGTACCATTATAGTACAGCGAAAATTGGAATTGGGATTGGGATTTTGTTGGTCGTCATACATATATTTTACTTTACATGACGTAAAGCCAACAACACGTCAATGAAGTACGGCGGATGATCCAGGAATCGTCAATTCTGCGCCGATTGCAACAATTTGGATGTTATCCGTCCACTGTGTGGACAATATTGCAAAAAATTTCAACCTCAGAATAAGTCGCACTGTCCATGAATTCATTGACTTATTCAGTACTTGATTTAGCGACAACATTATAGGCTAAGGGTGGGAAAATCGATATACACCACATTTCGTCGATGTAATTCGAGTTCATTAGGTGTCTATACAAATAATGTTTATTAATTAATTAAGAGTTTATCAATAATCTATAAAATTAGCTTTCATAACAAAAATACAGAAGCATATGTACTATATTTCTTTAAACTTACGTCTTTTTTCACTCAACGGCAATAGTTTCGGCAATCTACAATATATAAATAGAAAAATTCTTTATAGAATAATAAAAATGCCCTTCATGTTGGGGCATGAGTAAACCTATTAATTCAGGCATTCGCTGTTCAGGAAGTCGAGAAGTTTGTGATCGCTTTTCATATTTTGGAAGGTTGCTCTGAGAGGTATCAAATAGCACTCATTTCTGTTCGTGCCAAGGCTGTTGCATTCATTGAAGGGTCATCGTCAAGCAAAAACTGATTAAGGCAGTCATTCACGTTGTTTTCAATTTGATAACAACTGCACCTGAATGCACCGATGATGATGAAAAATATTTTCTTGGCGATCACAATTCCAATCCAATAACAGCAACATCACAAACAATGGATCTGCTGGCATTTCATGTGCCACTAAAAAAACTTATCCCACCACAATTGCAATCGTTGGAGCTCGCTCTTAGAGATTATGCTTAACAGTGTTAAGGTTGGCATCACCGCTCCAGATCTAATTGTTAACAATGCAGCATTTAAAGCCAAACATTACGAATTTGAATTTTTGCAGCAATTGTACTTATATACAACGAATTGCAGAATGATGGTACCGAACCAAAATTAATCGATCGTATGTTCTATGCATTAAAAACTTTCTGTGGGAATCTCTGTAGATCCGCGTTCTATGGCTTATTAAGACCATAAGAAAAGCCTACATCATCAACTCTGAGGGCAGTTGGTGAGTTCAAAAACGGAATTTATGTGAATTAGAAACAAAATTGGTCCCAAAACAAAAATCTATTGCACTTCTTACTTCATCTATCATATTTTCATTCCTTGTGATCCGTTTTTTAGATACAACCTAAGCCAATCAAGAAAGACTCTACGAAATCTAGTTTGTTCAAGTTTTCTCTAAAAAATATTGACCATGCCAAATATTTAGGTGATGTCAATAAATAAAACTGACGTTTGCTTTTTTCTGTCCAGGTTTGGCATAATTTAGGAATAAAACTGTGGAAGGACATCGTCAGATGGTTTCCTTTTTCGAGAGCCAAATTGGATATGGCTAAAAAATCGAGATTTATTAAAACGCACTTGCCATACGATTTTTTATAAATATTTTCAAAATTTTATTTATCACCGGAATAAGAGAGGTTTGAATAATGGTTTAACAGCAGCGCACTCAAACTCATCTGGAAATACTCCTTCAAAAACACAAAAATAAGAAATATGTGATATAACACCCACAATCAAGTATGCAAAGCTTTTAAGAAGCAAATTTGAAATTTTGTCAAGAATTTTTCAAGCTACGTATGGCTCTTAACACCTCTAAAGAAGTAATTGGCTCGTTCATAAAACTGTTTCTTGGATAAGGTTCAGCACAGCTACCGAAGCACAAGAAAAGATTTTTACAAAGCGGTTGTATAGGACATGGTTCAAGACCCTTTGCAATATTATTGTAGTATAGGGTGATTCATCGTGAGGTTTGATTTATAATGTAGAATAAAACACATAAATTTGAAAGTAAACTTAAAGTTTTTATTATCGAGCAGAGCGACTGGTATCTTGCAGATGACACGAGTAACGTTGGCTTCCAAAGCGTCAATCGTAGCTGGCTTATTCCTGAAGACCAGGGATTTTATATTTTTCCAGAGAAAATAGTCCAAAGGTGTGATATTGCACGATCTAGGCGGCCAATTTAACGTAAAAAAACGTGAAATTAAGTGCTCACAGAAATGGGCTTCATCACTGAACAAAATTTCACCATAAAACACTGAATTTTCATTGAGTTTTCCCAGAGCCCGTTCACTGAAAATATGACGCAAATTCAAGTCGCCTGGCTTCAATTCTTGCACAAGTTGAATTTTGTACCCTTTTAGGCTGGAATGCTCACGTAAAATACGATAAGTTGTCGAATATGCCAAGCCATGCTGCTGAGAACGACGACGAATCGATTCGTCATGGTCTTCGCGTGCACTCTCAGCTACAGCTGCTATAATCTTTTCATTACGTGCTATGTGTGGTCTAACCGGTCGAGTATCATCCACTTATGTAAACTGGGACTCAAATTTGCGAATGGTATTGGCAATATTGGTTTCAGTAGGTCGATTATGCGCACCGTAAGTTACTCGAATCTCACGAAAAATATTTTTCACAGAACGCTGATTTTCGTAATACAGCTGAACAATTTAGAGACACTGTTGTGGTGTGATTGTGGTATGTCTTTCCATGGTGACTTGCCAAACGAAACTGAACAAAAATGGTAAAGCAGTGATCTGTCAAAAAAAGCTTATTGAAAATCAAACCCATCAAACCCATCTCCCTATATAATATCAAAGCAGTTAAATTCATCAACAATAAGGAGTTTATCGGTGCTGTTAATATGAATTGCAGTGGGTTTTTTTAAAAGCAAATGATTTATTGAAAATTTCGTTTACACTTTGCCATTTTGCCAGAATTTGTTATACATTTTATTTGTAAGCTCTGTTAAATGGATATATTTTTTGTATATTATATGGCATTTAATTCTTACTATGCTTTACTACTAACTTTTTATAATTAAATAGGTACCAAGAGATTAAGTCTCTTTCATATTTTTTTTTCGAAGGCAGTGAAGAGATACAACTCAAAATGTGCTGCTTTAAGGAATTTAGGAATATTATAAAGAATGTCGCACCATCTCTGCAAGAATAAACTCTCTTCCAAAACTCATACAGAACGTTATATTTCAGCATGTTAAAAATAATAATTTATTTTTCTGTTGGCAGATTTGCAATTATTTTTGCTTTCGCTTTTTAGAGTGTTAATAAGGAACCCAGACATGGAGTGATTCGTAATAATTAGACCAAGAAAACACTTTTCTGAGTTACTGAACGAGATATTGCTTAAACGTCCGTATATATGATACAGGCATCTATTCGATACAATCCTTTTGGACTCAATGATGATGCATGCTGGCCCATGTGTTGTTAATAACATAGTTATAACAAGTAACTGGAAATTGCCTCACTACATTCTATTATTATACATTCATAGTCCCCAACGAAGATCAAATTTTTAGATTTCTCATATTCCAAGAGGTCTGAAAATTCTTTCCAAAATGCCACAACACCAAACATATACTTCATGGTTAATTTCAACTGAAACTTTCAAAATATCTGCGCTTAAGAAATTCACATACACAAAACATTTGAAGATCTCTTATTAAATAAAGTAAACCCCAGCCCCAGTCGCAGCCCACAGCCTCCAGCTTTAGGAAAAATTCACAATATACCCATAAGATCAAGGTATTATATTCGTTTTGTCATGTTTTGTACTCATGCATCTTTAGATATTTTTTTTTTTTTTTTTCAAAGTTATCATAGCCTGTCGGGGATAACCTCAGACGTCGATACCAGCAGGAAAAATACAAACCCTACCTCGGTTGTTTATTGATACAAAAGTATAGTACGGGGTCTATTTCAATCAGCGATGGGGTAGACACCTGCAAAGAATTTACGTTATCACTGAGAGCGTTCATTAGCAGGATGAAAAATAACTAAAAAGAGCCATAGAGAATTAAGGTCACTTGGCCCACTGTAACTAAAGATTCGGCGATACAGGTATTGACGTTGGCGGTGGATTCTACGAGTATCAGGCTTCCTGAGATCTTGGCAGTAAGAAAAGCTGCTTAACAGGTTGCGGTTGTAGGCACTATCAAATATTACCTTCTTCATCGATAGCTAGTCACCAATTAAATTAATTTCTGCCATAGAAATAACATCGAAGTTTGTCCGTCGCTGCCATTAATTGCTGGGTTCGGGATGATTGTGGATAAATAAATTTTAAATGTCCTTAAAAGGAGATAAGAATGGAGTGTGCTTGATGGAAGTCAAGTTAGAAAATGTTGCCAATTTACAACAAACAAAAAATTCTTATTGTAGAAATCTTAGAAATTACGAGGGCGGTCCCAGAAGTACCTGGCCTGACCAAGACATGGCGGTAGTTATTTGAAAATATATTGGAAAGTACGCAGTCTTTAAAGCATACGCCACGTTGTTTAGTATTTGATTGGCAGCCATCAATAGTGAACGTTGTCAGTGAACTTGTGAAAATGGAGAAAATTGGTTATCGTTAGGCCTCAGCCCAACCAATATAAAAGCTGAACTGGATTCTACTCTAGGTGAGTCTGCTCCTTCGTTTACAATATAAAAATTTTTGGTTGCTGAGTTTAAACGAGGCCGTACGAGCTGCCAAGACGAGCATCGCAGTGGTCGACCAAATGAAGTGACGACTCCAGAAATGGCGAAGAAAATTCACAAAGCGGTACTGGATGATCGTCGACTGAAAGTACGCGGGCTAGCAGACATTGTAGGCATTTCAAAAAGTGCGGTACATCGCATATTATTTGAAAATTTGGACATGAGAAAGCTGTGTGTGTTTCAATTGAGTGTTTAGCGAAGTTTCACAGCAACAAAGCAGAATTTTTGCGCCGTTTCATAACAATGGATGAAACATGGGTCCATCACTTTACACCCGACACAAAAAAACAATCAAAACAATGGATTCAAAAGGGAGAACTGTCTCCAAAGAAGGCAAAGATCGTTTCATCTGCAAGCAAGGTCGTGCCGTCAAGACAATGGACCAGCTCACAAATCCGTTATTGCAATGGCCAAAATTAATGAATTAAAGTTTGAATTGCTACCTCATGCACCATATTCGCCAGATTTAGCCCCCTCGGATTATTATCTGTTCCAAAACTTCAAAAACTGGCTCAGTGGTCAAAGATTTTCCAACGACGAAGAAGTGATGTCGGCAGTTAATGGCTTTTTTTAAGGAGCAAGACAGTTCTTATTATAAAAAGGTGATCGAACTTTTTGAACATCGCATATAGACTTGAAAGGCGATTATGTTGAAAAATAAATAAATGTTTTTCCAAAATTTTTGTGTTTTCTCTGTTGAGTCGGGTACTTCTGGGACCATCGTACAATACATAAATCAATTGCTCTCCTCTTTTGTAGTGGCATCATGAGACATAACATATTGAGAAATGATGGACAGAAAATGGAATTCATCACAAATGAATGCGGAGGATGTTGTGATGTCCACTACTGATGTCATATTAGAAGTAAATATGAATAAAGATGACTTATGTTCCGGTGTTTTCGATAGTTAGCATTATTATGAGGCTAAAAATCACAATCGGTCTACCAGGTGTACCGGTATGAAGTGAGCGTTTTTTTGTGAAAATAAAATACTTATTTTTAATGGGAAAGCAAAAAACATTTTGTTCAAAATATTGCCCATTGCTAGCTAAAAATTTTTCCCATCTTTCAGGCAATTTATGGATTCTACGCCAATAAAACTGTTCGTCTTTTGAAGCAAACCAAAAAGTTACCCAATTTTCGACTTCCTCGTAGGATTCGAAGTGCTCCTCAGCTAAAGCGTGTTCCATCGATGAAAACAAATGGTAGTCGGAAGGAGCCAAGTTTGGTGAATACGGCTGGTGGGGTAGCAGCCCCCAGCAAAGTGCTTTGGTTGTATCCTGAACCAGCTTTGCTTTTTGTGCAGGTGCATTGTCATAGAGCAAAATTACTTTGCCGTGTCTTCTGGCTCATTCTGGTCGTTTTTCGATCAATGCATGGTTCAAATTTATCATTTGTTGTCGGTAGCGATCTGTATTAACGGTTTCATCAGGTTTTTCGAGCTCGTGGTACACCACACCTTTCTGGTCCCACCAGATACCCAGCATTGTCTTCTTGCCGAATCGATCTGGTTTTGCAGTCGAAGATGATGGTTGTCCCGGATTATCCCATTATATTTTCCGTTTAGGATTCTGAAAATAAATCCATTCTTCATTGCGAGTAACATTTCGATGTAAAACTGTTTTTTTATCGTGTCTTTGAAGCAAAATTTCGCAAGTGGTTCTTCGGTCTTCCATCTGTCTTTCATTCAATTCATGTGGTACCCATTTTCCAGACTTTTGGATCTTTCCGATAGCTTTTAAATGATCAGGAATTGTTTGTTGTGTAACATTCAACATTTCTGTCATTTGTTTTTGACTCAAAGTGTCATCTTCATCCAATATTGTTTGCAATTCGGCGTCTTTAAACTTTTTGGTCTTCCACGTTCTTCATTTCTCACATCAAAATCGTTATCTTTGAATCGTTAAAACCATCATTAGGATGTTGCTTCTTAAAAAGCATGATAACCCAAGCATTCGATGCGACCCTGCAGCACTTTTCTTCAAATGAAAACAAAAATTGAATGGTTTCCGCAAGTCATCATTTTCTGGTACAAAGTTAGACATTTTTAACACGATGAAAAAATATGATGTTGTTTGTTCAATGACTTGATGTATACTAAATATATTTGACAGGTGTCAAATTAAAAAAAAAAATTAAGGCTCGTTCACAATAAATGTATCTTGACGCTTACTTCATACCGTTACACCCGGTGTATATATATCAAAATATGACGTGTACAATGTGAGTGGCCGTGTCATTATTTTCTTTAGGCAACTAAAATTTCGTGAGATGGATGGTTGCCTAAAAAACAAAAATAGGTCAGTTTAAGTCCTAAAATTTTCTCAATAAAACAAACTTTATATATGATCCCTGTATCAAGGTGAAATGTTGGCAACATTCATGTTTTAGGCAATGATAAAGTGTCGGATAACTTTAACATCTGTCTGGAGTTGATATTGATATAATATAGTCCGCCTCAAGCCTCGTGAGTTTAAGTAAACACATCTTTTTTATGATGGGTGTATGACCATTTGTCCATCCTGAGATACAATAGCAACCTAGTTTATACAATTTGACAAGCCAGTTCTTTCAAAACGAAAGTTTACCCAAACAATTCTCGTGGCACCACTTAACATGTTGATGATTTCGACTTTTGACAGAAAAATTAAAATTTAACGTGAAATTGTGCAACCCTTAGGTAAACTAAGGGGAGAAATTATTTCATTATTAGCCACCAGTTCATTGTTCAAACGCATTTGGATGTCAGACTTTATATAAAAAAAAAAAAATTTTGTTTTCCGCCCATTATTACCACATTGCCGATGAACAGCTAATCATCTGGTTAGGGTCATGGTGTAGTGTAGGGGTGTAGTAATTAACCATCTGCCGAATGAAACCCAGACACCCTGTTGAAACGCTTGGGATGTGTAGAATAACCCTAATTAACGCCACTTACTGACTTACCTTTAAAAGAATAAAGGACTCTTTTTCTTATTTATTTATTTATTTTTTGTTTGTTTGTTTTTGTTACCTTAATGTTGTTTAAATTAGTAAGTACTCGTATCTATAGGTACATGTATCCGATAACTATGATTTGATAGAAAAAATTACGACATAAGGAACTTAAGATCCTCATATTCGAGTTAATACATAATTCTGTAAAAGTGAAAAAAAAAAAACAATCAATTCACAAGATAGGATCAAAACTCATACAAAGCATGTGCTTTCCGAATTCATAAAGATCGCCGCTTCTATTTATGGTTAAGCCGAAAAAGAGCTGCCGCCATCATAATGTCGACTAGTAAGACAGTACCTTCAATGATCTCGAATTTCACAACTGCTTTTGCGTATCAGGTTTCATTAGGCAGGACTTCAATTACTTGTCTTCGTTGTGATTTAAAAAAAAAAATCCTTTAAATTTTACCGCTTTCTGGTAGCTATCCAAAAAATGAAGGTCACAATCGTGTCGCAATTAATTAGGACAAAATGATTAAAGACTCGCTTTGCATGTAACCGCAATGCAAACACCAACAACAACAGTAGAAATGAGCAAAATTCCAAATGCTATCGAAATTTTCATTATGTCGAATGTCCTTACCGATATGTGGGTGAAGATAAAAGAGAGTCGAATGAATGAGAGTACGTTAATCCTTTGACTCACTTGACTGGAATCCGATTTCCTTTTTCATTTAATGGAATGGATCTATAATACTTATTGAGAGGGCGCATCTCCTGAATTGCTTTTCTCTTGAGGGGTTATATGAAATCTAATTGAAGGGGGGTGAACTTTTGAGCTATGCATAACATCTTTTGAAGATAATGAGAAACGTGTGCTTCAAGTTGTCAGTTGTCCTTTTAATGCTGCGACTTAAATCAGTATGTAGAATGTAATTGGGTGAAAAATTAATCCGAAGCACACGTTCTAAATTTGTCGAGTGTTTTAGATCAATTTGCAACTGGAAAGGGTTTGCTTGGACTTATTGTTTTTTTTCAATCGAATTGTTTGCATTAACTTGTATAACATTAGAAGAGTTGATATTAAAGACATCCTTTTGCTACTTTGGTTTTGTCTTTATTCTCACAAAATCAAGCTCTGAACCTACAAAAATATGATGTGTTAGACACCTGAGTATTGATGAGGTAAATAAATACATATATTGCATACGGATCTGCATAAACTTTCTGTTCCAAACTGTACGAGTATACGAGGACGCAGAGAGTGTTAATACGTTTGCTGGTTAGTTGGATTCTTCCATGAAAACACAATTGCTATACAAGTTGCATTTGGGTACGAAGTTTACAAAACCAAAGACTCGGCCATATGCAAGAACGGTTAAGGAAAACAGCTCAAGAACAAACAAATATCAAACACGGCTGTTTGACGAATACCCGGATTAGAAATGACTACGTAACTTTTTAGGTTATGATCCCCTCTCAACTCGATATACTGCAACTTTTGTCACCCATACGACTTTTGTTGGCCTACAAAATCCTACTCGGCGGCAGCTATGACTTCCTCGTTTGAATCGTGTTTCTTTTAGGAGAGCGATCTTTTAAGGTTTGGGAACAAAAAAAAAAAAAAAAAAAAAAATCATAGGGAGCCAAATCTGGAGATCACTGAGTGATTCGTAGAGCAATTTGGTCAATTTGGCGTAGTTACTGCGGAAGTGTGAGCCGGTGCGCTATCGGGGTGGAAGATAACTTTTTTTTTTTTGCTAGCTGTGGTCGTTTTTTTTTCAAATTGGCTGCTGTGATTGTTTTTCCCTTCTCCAAATAGTCAACTTGGATTACACCTCGCGCGCACCAAAAACCGATGGCCATCACGTTTACGGCCGAAGGCACGGCCTTTTTTTGAAGTCCTGCGATATTAGTTTTTGCGAAATATTCGTATTGTCGTGCTATATGAATTTTAGTTCCTCACCCAAACCAGTAGATAAATATCTTACTAGTTTACTGGACTCTGGTGGTCATTTCAAATTTTAACTGAGCTGAATATTGGCTCGTAGAATCTAAAGTAACTATTTCCAAAGCGCTACGATACTACTTTTAGAGAGTTCGACCAGTCTGCATGTTCGATATCCATCAGACGGGAACTAATCATTTCATAGCCATAGCACTTGAACAATTAACCAAGTTTTACGTTTAACTTTTAAATTCGATCACTACGTTCATAAGCTGCCGCCATCCGTTTTTTTTTTTTTTTTTTAAGAATCTAGTCCGCCAATTGCGGAGGCACTGATATCTGAAAGGTCTTTTGCACCACAAAAACAGTGTTGATAAGCCAAGAGAGGTTCAACTCTAAATTTCTCTAAGGAAGTATCGTCTTCTTAAACCACTCAGAGATATGCATTTACATAAAATATAGTATGTTTCGCAATTTCGTCGTCTTCGCGACTTGGTTGGTCGCGTTTTTCAGCATCAGGAAGGGTCCAAATCGAATCTTAATTGGTTCAACCAGATAACTTTGGAACTGTACTATAGAGTCAGGCACATCTTAACTTCAGCACTATATAAAAATTCCAAACCACACTTTTTGGAGAATTTATTTTCTTCTTGATTTGTTAGTTAACCTAAACTTAGAGGGGCGGTTGGAAAACCAACCCACTTAGGCCTATTGGCCAGTTGTGCTTCACTCATTGAACCAATTTGAGCTTACGATGAAGCGCAGGAGACTGTTAACGTCTGTATTTTTAAGAACGTTTAAGTCTCCCTAGAGGAAGGCTCCTAAGTGGAGTTTTCTTTTTTGAGAGAGAGCTGGACATGTACAGAGAAGGTGGAGAATTGTCTCCTCCTCCTCCCCGTCCATGCAGCTTTTACAGAAATCGTTTGTAAAAGCGCCAAGCCTTCTTGCATGTTTGCCTATAAGACAGTGTTCAATGATGATACATATAATGGCGCTGAGATGGTTCCTATTTAAAAGAATCAGGCTCTTAGAGCAGTTCAAATCCAGCTTTGGACAGATTTGTTTAGTCGCTAGACATGTTGGCCCACCGGTTCATCTAAGGTCTGCTCTTTTATTAGCACCCAGCTTAAATAATAATTTGCACATAGCGATTGTTATACATATGCTGCCCTTTTCCGGTAGAATAGGTAGAGTGGTTCCAATTTTGGCCAGTTCGTCAGCCCTACAATTCAATATAATGTCTCTGTGGCCCGGTACCCAACAAAGGTGAAGGTTGAAATGCTCTGCCATCTCCGTAAGAGATGATCGACATTCAAGGGCGGTTTAAGAATCTAGTGAGACCAAGTCCAGGACCTTGATAGCGGCCTGACTATCCGAAAAGATGTGGATATCTTTTGCAGATATCACGTTTTTCTTCAGTCAGGTCAGAATTTCCTTAATCGCCAAAATTTCCGCCTAAAACACGCTACAGTGATTTGGAAGACGGGAGGAGAGGTTTAAATTTAGCTTATCTGAAAAAAAACTTCCACCACACGACCACACCGTAAGTGAGTATCGATCTTAGGACCAAGATGTATATCCAGTGGGTTATTCGAGGTTGAATTTCATGACAGTGGAATGTGGATCAGTTCTACGCAGCTCCTCATGATATTATTCTCTAGCGTGGGCAAGATAATATCTGAGGACCTTTGTAGTTCGGTCGTTATTATACCGTCCGCAGACATGTATGGTTTGTAGCTATGCAGCGCCCAAGGCAGTTTGTCTTCTGTAATTAGACCATGAATTTTGTTCACGGTTGCAGTAGTCCTGTCTTGGTCACTGTTTGCGGCGAATGAGGAGCTACCTGTAAAGTGGGTATCCAGTAGCAAGTTGAGTGATTCATCACTTGAGTTTGTCCAGGAGCCATCGGTTTTTTTCAAACAACTGGAAATCACAGGGTTTATAGAGAGGATTTTTCTTAGCCACGATGCCTCAAAGGTTTATGTGATCTTATCACAGAATGATCTCCAAGATTGACGCTTTGCTTTCCTCAGTTCTTTTTTATAAGTATATTTTGAGATATTTTTTGTATGAGTCCCAGTCACCGTCACAGTCTGCAGGTGTTTCTAAGCAGTCCTAGTGCTGAAGTTCACCAGTGTGGCTTTTTCTTACCCTAAGGTTGAATCAGAGGGCAGAAAGAAGATATGGCCTGATTGAGAGACAGGGTGAATTCGCTCACTTTCATGTCAAGCTCATTGTTTTTGACAGTATTCCTCTGTATTTTAGTTAATCAGCTTTCCGATAGTTTCGGAATGCTGTTGGACTGGGCGAGCATCACCCAGGTCGAATTGATGCCGATGCCTTTTTTGAGTGGTGGAGATTAATCTGGAGAAACCGTATCATTGCTACAATTTCCCAAAGTGGTTTCCACCACGGTTTTATTGGAGTCCTCCGATTCCGAAAATGAGCTCAAGAGCTCATCTTCTTCCTCTGATCGTTTAGGATCACTTTTTATTTCGTCGTCGGTTTGCATTTCCGAAAGACTGTCAAAAGAGGATACCGACGGCTTGATAGCTGACTTAGATGATTTGGAATCATCGCAGTTCATTACAGGAAAAGATACCGACGCTCTTAGATCCAAGGCTAAATTTAAATTTTTGTTTAAAGGAGGAGCTCATCCTTTTTGTCGACCATAAGGTGTATTGCGTTGAACCCGAACCGGATTATGCCTTTGGTCTGCACTAGAGGGTTAGGGGATTGCCAAACTGGCTGAGCCCCTTATTCCTCCTTAGAGGGAGGAGTTTTTGTAGCAACGGCAAGTCCGTGGCCTGCCACAAATTTGCTGCTGCTAGGGGTGGAGGAAGAGATAGGACCACGGCCTGCCACAGTCTTATATCTCCTTGAAAATTTGGTTTTAGACTCGATGCGTTTGCCTTTTGAGGATGGTGCACCATGGCCTGCCACAGTTTTACCTCTTGTCGGTAGTCGGTGTATTCACCGTTCTACTGCCCGGTGTTAAAGGAGTACTGGACTCGGGTTTTGTTTTTTTGATTACATATCCATATTAGATCCCACGAGTAGCGGAGAAAGTGTGGTCCATCTGTACAGAGATCCGCTATATATAGATAAAGTTAGCTAATCCGGAGGTCACCAAGTATCCGGATAATCCGTTTGGGTCGAGCTATTTTAAGAGATGCTGGGCTCTCAACCAATTTGACACGGGTCGTTTGACACCTTGATCCAGCCCAGGGGGAAAAGGATTGTTTGAGAGTGGGAAATGGAGGGGGGAGCATACTTTGATTTCAGGACTTGTCTTGAGAAACCTCTCGAGATTCATCGACCTTACTCAACACATACAACTCGACAAGTTCGATGCTCAAGTAAGGTTCCTTGATTTTTTGGTTGCGAATAAATATGGAACTTGCAAGTATTTCTTCTAGGTTCGTTCCTTATACCTAGACTCTCATGACCCTCATGACCCAATTCAAAGGAAAGACATTGTGTTAATGATGTGTTATCACTGTTCCAATCAAGATCGAAACGTTGTTTAATTTTTTGAATCAAAGTTTTTTTAAAATTTGGAATGATTTCTTCTTTGTCTTTGGTTTTAGGCTTGCGATTTTTAGCTTTTGTGCTGTAAACAAGCACATGATCGAGTGGATCAAAATTGCATTGATTTTGTTTTTGGTATACCAATCTTGTTCCAATATTGTTTGAATTTTAAGGCCTTTCTTGCAATGTTGGATCTGTTGTTGGAAATTTTCGCCATTAAATGCACTATCTATGGCTAATTGAAGGGCTCGGACTGCACATGTTACGCTAGAAACATATCCGGACCGTAAGGAAATGGCATCAGGAATTGCTCAATAAGAAAATGTGTTTTGTAGGTCTTCCGCCAAATTATTTAGTTCTTCTAGCTCATGCGTGGTGAGAATAATAAATTTCCTGTTATAACGGCGTCCAACAATCAGCTGTACAGATTATGCTTACCATAACATCGAAAACTCTTATTTTTTGTTCAACTGATGATTTTACTGAAAATAATCTTTTTAATTGCTCGTTCTTTGCATAGCTTATAGTTAGACACAACAACAGATATGAAAGCAAATACTTGAAAGGAATGAAAGCGGCAATTGATTTATGGATATCAATTTGGCCAGTGCTACATGTATGTCACGATCATAGAACTGTCTGTAGTCTGTGTGTCCGACCCATTTGGCATGTGTTGAATGTTGAAATATTGTACTTGGTTTGGTTACATTTGCAGATTTCCATTTGTGAATTAGGAACATATGTCTGCCTATTACATTTGCTATTCCACCATCGCATGAAACCGCAAACAAAACGCTGTATCACCTTCACGTTTGGCATACTGCTAAAAACATCTTTTTCGTTTAGATACTAGGTGGGCTAAAAGTAACCTCCTTGACAGACATGTAAAATTTCAGTGCGATACTTTCTTTAGTTTTGTTTTGACAGCTGATTGTTGTTGACATGTTTGGCATCATGTTGGGTATGGACAAAAACGATCTTCGTTCTCTCATAAAACATTATTTTTTGAGAGGCAAAACGGCGAAGGAAACAAAAGAAAAGTTGGATATTATGGAGCTAATGCTCCGTCAGATTACACCGTCAAATATTGGTTTCGAGAGTTTCGTGGTGGCCGGAAATCCATCAAGTCCGCAGCGGTAGGCCCTCCGATACGGTTACAGAGGACAATGTCAAAAAGACACACGAAATGGTGTTGGCTGACCGCAAAGTGAAAGTGCGCGAGCCAGCAGATACCACAAAGACTAGTACTGAGCGCACACGCCATATTTCGGGCAATATTCTGCATATGAAAAAATAATCCTGCCGCTGGGTGCCACGCATACTCACTCCTGACCAAAAACACGAACGCGAGAGCACTTAGAAAGAGTGTTTGGGCTTGCTGATGCGCAATCGGGCGGACTTTTGGCGACGATTGGTAACCGTTGATAAAACTTGGATCTACTTTTACACACCAAAGAACAGAATGAGTGCCCGGCAATAGACTGAAGCCGGTACGAGTGCTCCGAAGCAGCCGAGGGAGGCTCGATTGCTCGAAAAGGTTATGGCGTCGGTTTTCTGAGATTGTCATGGCATACAACAACAGCATCTCAACCACGGCTAAAATCAATGACTTACGGCTCCAATTGCTGTCGCACCCACCGTATTCGCCCGATTTGGCTCCCTAGGACTATTATCTCTTGCTAAACCTCAAAAGATGGCTTATCAATAAAAAATTCAGCTCACGCGAGTGACACGGAGAAGTATTTTGAAGACCTTCCGGAAAATTACTTTTCGGACGGGATCAAGAAGTTGGAAAATCGCTGAAATAAGTATATCAAACTAAAAGGGGACTATACTATATTGAATACAATAAAAAAAAAACATTTGAAAAAAAAAATTCTTCATTCCCAAGGAGGTTACTTTTCACCCCACCTAGTATGATATCAGTTATTAAAGAAAGTAATAGGTACTAAAATATTAACTTTAATTAATAAACGAACACTTTAAAAATGAGAAGAGTTCACCCAACATAGCGCAGATACACGTGAAGTTTTAACAGATATGGCAGCCCTTTTTTTCGACATTTTCTATCATCAGAATGTCAAAATTGATTTGTATCTCGAGTTCGATTTTTTTAAAGAAAACTATACCTGCTTTCTATAATACCCATGTATGTATGTGTAAGTACAAATAATCGAATAACATGTAAGTAAGTTTTAAGTGGCTTGCGCTTGATTAACAGTAAACGCATCTGAACTATCTATCTATAATTATAAAGTGCCTGATAAAACAGAAAATCAAAAACATATCAAATATAAATGAAACGAGTCACAAGAATCCGTAAATCTGAATCTAAAATAAAGTGAATAACTAACTACACGTGTTTAAAAAACACGGATTTCAAGTAGGCTTATACTAATTACACGGATTCCATGTAGGTACACCCGCAAAATCGTACGCTCCAGTGCCTAGTACTTTGGGGGACATCCTTGATTTCCCTGTCGAAGGTAAAATTGGTTCACACCTGAATGGCATGTATTTCCGCTTGAAATACGCTAGTACTTTTTGCCATTTATTACAAAATTCTAAGGTTCGGACCAAATATACCAGCATCACCCCGATATCCATCTTTGATCCATCCGTGTACCACTTCATACCTTTAAGGTTTAAAGTGGGGTTTTTGTGGTTTCACGCTTCTCGGGTTGCGATCAATATGTTGCACCTTCTGCTGATGCACAGAGTCTTTGTTAGGCGTTCGTTTACCGTGCAAATCATGTCAATCTAGTGGATTTCAGAGAGGCGATTTATTTGATCAATGTGATAAAGTATTTCCTCTTTTAGAGAATTGATAAAAGTGGGTTTATTACCCCTATTATATGAAAGCAGAAAGTAACTAACTCCTTCTGTTAGTTACCACAGATATTGTTATGAGCGTTGGACAAGCAACGAGATGCTAATTGTAACAGTGGCACTGTTAGATCAAATCCTGTACAAGAACAGGGGAAATATGCTGACGTACACACGAACTCTTGCAATCCATTTCCCTGAGGTAGTTTGATTTTCGCTGCCTAGATCCCTAAAATAAGAAAATATTCAATTTAACAGTTCTAGAGCTGTTCGATCTAAAATCTTCTCAGGCAAATTCTAATTTTTGCTTACTACTATTGGGGCCAAAATTCAAGCACAAGTACGTAAGAAATCATTGATACAATTTTTTTGGGCAATAACGTTTTAGAAGATACATTTTGCGAGTAGCAGATAGCATATATATTTTCTCAGTTCTTTAACGTGTATTTTAAAACAATCCGGACCGCACACTAAATCTTCTTTGTAGTTATTTCTTCTATAGATATAAACTGATAAAATAAATTATTGCATGAGCTAGAGTGCAAAATCAAACATCACAAAATGCACAGAGAACTTTTGATTCTAGGGCTTTCAAAAAACGTTTTCACGTCTTTGTCCCGAAGCTCTGTCGCAACGTCGATAAATTCCTTCTGTATTAGAGCCAAATTCTTCAAAACTAAGGGGGTTGAGATTAATGTTTTCTGGCACTACATCCAGTCCAGTATATTGCTTTAGGCAACGTTTTCTACTGTAGCATTTCTTGTTCGGACTCTCTTAGAAGAATGGAGTAGTCGGATCGGGTTCGTTTAGCATTTGTGCCGTTGTTGGAGATTTTGGTAGTGGCAATTCCTAGAGAACGTTGACTGGAGTTACCTTGTTTCAAGACTTGTTTGAACCGTACCTTCTCCGAAGACCTAAGTTTAATGTAGCCGGCAGATTTTACTGACTCGTTCGCAACACTCACAGTTATTATCGTGCTGACGAATGGTATGTATACATACCTCCTTCTATAGCATGCTGATTGTGTCATCGCGTAAAGTTTCTGGGAAGGGACACGTTCCCTTCCTCGCTTCTCATTTCAGCGTCAGAGTTAAAAGCAGTCCGATGGGTAGTTTCTACTGCAATGAACTTAAGAGCATGCCTAGAGATTGATGGTTTTAAAGAGGCATCAGTGCCTGTGACTATCCTCTTTATTGAATCAATTATGATTTCCACGACTTATCGGGATAGAAAATTGACCTAACAGCAGAGACGGTTTTGCTAAAAGGAAGGCTGGAAATTTAAGTCGGACATTCGTCAAGACTTATTTGCATACCCGTTACGTGATCACGCTTATTAGCAAAATTCAAACAACGCATAATGAAAACAGTTTTCAAACCTTGTCCTTGCAATAGTTCTGTAAAAAACGGTGTTTGATACATTGTATCTCAATGTTTGCAAAATGAATATTATTATCAACACTCATGCGTGAAGGCATGTTTCAACTCATAAAGTCTACTCCTCAAAATCCGACTCGTTCAGTAAAACAAACTCAAACGTCACTCTCATTTAGCCCCCTCATCGTTTCATCATAATTTAGGTAACTGTAATGCAAATTAGCATATTGCGTTTTGATTGCTTGAAACGTTAATTAGACACAATCAAGATTATAGGCAGTTCACTCGCTGGTGTTGTTTTTTATTTACATATAATCCCCTCCCGGTCCGTATCCTGAATATACTGCACCTGCTGCACTGTACAAAGAAAGCACACAAAACACAGTCGCAAATTGCAGCAAACTTTCTGCAAATGTAACAGCAACAGTAAACAGAGGTCCACTTTTGACACACTAATTTCCCACGCTAAGTCGTCAAGGATATGAGTTGTGTGGTTAAAGTGCTTAAGTAATGCAATCCGAAACCGAGAAAATATTGTATCGGAAGCTTAATACGAGTACTCTTAGTTGGTCATGCGGAGTTTCACTTGGAGTAGGTCTGCAAGCACGTGAATACTCGTGCACTGTATCCTAACCCTGGTCAAATAGTCGATTATGGAGCGCGTTAACAGACATGCAGATGCAGACGACTGAAGAAACCATGAGGTTATAGCCACTGGACTGGCCACTGACCAGGTGGATTTTGCAATTAAACCGCCACCAACTAGTGCTGGTGGCTTTTCGTGAGACTTGATATCGCGCGTATAAAATGACGAATCAAATTCATCACTGAGTCGATTCGTTATAAAGCAAATTCACACGCGATTTTCGATTTTTTTTTTCCACCACTGTAGTAGTTGTTGCCGTTGTTGTTTTTGTTGTTTAAATTTCTTACTTTTTAATTCGATAAAATGCTCTCGTATTATGCAAAATGCACTAATGATTGGGAGGTCGAAGTGGTGTGGGTGCTAATTGGTGTTGTTATTCTTTGGAATTTAATATAGCTACAAGCAAATTGCCGTTTGATTAATTGCATTTACTTATTATACCTACAATGCCTAATGATATAATGATTCGTACGGACGGAGAACTAGTAAAATTTTGAAAAATTCTATCATAATGAGACCGGGAGCTGATGGACAACAGTGAGTGGGATTATAATTGCATTTTGAGCTCAATAATGAAAAGCAATTGCAGCGAATTAACAACTTTCAGATTGTTTCTTTTATGTAGCGAATCTAAATAAAGGAAACCTATTGCCAAGTAATGATACTGGCTTTAAGATTTTGAACGAATGTAAGTTTAAAGGGAAATCCAAATTATCAACATGTTGTTCATAACTAAGACAAGTATCATAGTATCCACGTAGTATCTACTACGCAGTCGAGACTGCGTGATAGTTTAGAGTGAAAGAATTCAATACCAAAATCTTCAACATACTTTAAATGTATGTTTCATATGTTTAGCATACGTAATACATCCTAATTCAATCAAATCCTCACATTTCTTTGTTTTGGATTTGAATAACTTGACTGTTGAATTTGATAGTGAGTGATTTGAGTTATAGAGTAGACGTATCTATCATAGAGGCTTAAATTACTAAGCTTTAAATACATTAACAACTATTTTTTCGTTTCTCTGACCGCTGTTAATCTCATTAACAAAAATACACATAAATAAATGTTCTTGCTTTTCGAATAAAAATCACTCAGTATTTGCTTATGGTCAACAAACAGTAATGGAGAGAATACGCGATCCAACACACAAAAGGATAAACAAAAACAACTGACGACATGAGCATGTCCATCACCATCAAGTCTGCCGTCTCCGTCACTGAAAACTATAACGTCGGAATGCTCCTCCAGTCTTTAGAATATCACCAAACAGGGTGAGTTGTTTAAGTCCCTTGAATCCATGGAAAAAAGGTTAACATCCCGAATCGAGTTTTTTGAAATAATTGTACTTATCGAGAAAGAAGTTGAAGTGTTAAAAATTCGAGTTTCAGTTTCAAAGTAACATCAATCAGCTGCAAAATGAAATTCTGTATATCGAAAAACAACAATAAGAGCAAGTGCAAGTGAAAACGTTCGAACAAATAATTAATGCAGAACTTACACTATTAAGGCAACAAATAGAGACACTAAACGCACTGAACTAATGTTGTTTTGGTTGGATTTCTCTTTCTTGCTGAAGAAAGTCTAGAAAGTAAATTGAACACTACTTGCACTTCTCTTAATTGTCCTTCACCTAAGATAGGTCGAATTTTTCGACCAAAACCGATGACATATTCTATGATTATCATCCAATTCTGCTCGACCTATGCAGCTTTAAAGAAAACTCCCTTCCTACAGATTTCGTCACGGAATGCAGGATTTGAGGTTTGGAGAGTTGGCTCTAAAAGCTTGGAGGTTGATTTAATTTGCATTATGAAGACCTGATTCGAAATATCACAATGTATGTAATAATATCACCACTATATGTGATGGTGGAGTTGCAGTATACTATAGTACGTCACTTAAACACAAAGAACTAAAAAGTCGAAGTAAAGCCTGGTTGAGTATTATTATAATTTTTTTTAATTTTTTATTCAAATCACGTATATACAATAGAAAAAGATCAAGTATGGCATGGCAAAGCCGTTTTCCAGATTGACTATTTCCAATAGGGACTTGACAACTTTGAATTTGATTTTTGAACGCACTCTTTCACTAATCATCAAACTGTCACTGTCAATCTATTCAGTAAACTCAACATTTCCATCATGGTAAAGTACACTAACGAGCAACGTCTGAAAATTATAAAAATTTTCTACAGATATTCGGAGTCGGTGATTGCAACTTTAAGAGCGTTAACTTCAATTTTCGGTCGTAATTCTCGCACTAGCAGACAGGCAATAACAAGTTTAGTGCAAAAATTTGAGTCTACATATTCGTTGTGTGATATTGCTGTCTCAGTGAGACAACGGGTTGGTCAAAGTGTCGAAAATATTGCTGCGTTCTCAAGAATTGGGCATCGCTCAAACCACATTATGGTCGTATGGCGTATTTTGCGTAAGGATCTTGGTTTACACCCATACAAGATCAAGCTGACTCAAGAATTGAAGCCGATGGGCCATTTAAAACGACGTACGTTCTCCGATTGGGTTCTGGAGAAGATGTGCCAAGATGATGAATTTCATCGCAAAATCATCTTCAGTGACGAAGCTCATTTTTGGCTCAATGGGTTCGTCAATAAGCAAAATATGCGTTATTAATCGAGTGAAAACCCACATGTGCTTCATGAATCTCCATTTCCACAAAAAATAACTGTTTGGTGCGGTTTGCATGCCGGCGGCGTTATTGGGCCATATTTTATCGTCGACGATAATGATCGTCACGTTACTGTGAATGGTCAGCGTTATCGCGCCATGATCACCGATTGTTTTTGAGCCGAATTGGAAGATATGGACTTGGACGACATGTGGTTTCAACAGGATTGTGCCACAAGCCACACAGCACACGCTACGATCGATTTATTGAAGAGTAAGTATGGTGAGCGTGTTATCTCAAGACATGGGCCATTCGATTGGCCGTCTCGTTCGTGCGATTTAACGCCGCTTGACTATTTTTTGTGAGGCTACGTTAAGTCATTGCTTTATGCTTAAACGCCGACGACGTTGGAAGAGCTCAGAGCAAACATTGAACCCGAAATAGCGGGTGTTTCGGCCGAAATGTGTGTCCGAGTCGTTGAAAATTGGGTCCAATGAATCGACCGCTGCAAACGTGCTCGCGGTGGCCATATGAACGAGTCGAGTTCCATTCATAAATGTTTTGATTGTTTAATTTTGAAGTTTTTGAAATATCTCAAATGGTTTGCCTTTTATTTAAAAAAAATTGTCAAGTCGTTATTAGAAAACCCTATACATTCATTGTGTCTATATTTCTTACACATTAGTATCTAAAACCAACCTTTCTTATTTATTTTGTATTCAGAAGTTTTCGCTGAAAATTCTATTTCTGTAAGCTTGCGCTACTTTGTAGTACATAAAAAGTTTTTGTACCTCAATTTCGTTTAAATACTATATCCGCTGAAGAAAGATCTCATTGTTGCTAACATCTTCTCTTTCTCACCAACAACACAGACTGCATAGACCAGGAATATCCTCTCTATTCAATTGTAGAAGCTCGGTACGAAGTCTGACCATCATCGAGATATGCTCCACACTGTTCTCATCTCTGAAGTAGTTTTTTGGGCCCAGGTTGTGATATAGCCGTATGTAAATCACTCTATGGACAGAAGTGGTGGCTTCTACGATAAACTTCTCCCGAAGCTTCTCATCAACCATAGCAATTAACTTATACATTTTAACTTTCCACTCATTGAGATTTTCAGTATGCAAGTCCAGCTGCATACCACAACATTGCGCAAGCTCGTTCCATTCCGAATACCAGTTGTGTCATTGGTTGCTTATGTAAAGGGCTGCATATTTAAAACTTTGATAATGCAGTCTACCTTTGAAGTGTTTGGATAAGGAGTGGAGATAGTCCTGTTTCTAGCGTTACGGCATAGTTTGGTGTTTTCGAAGGCAGATGAAATATCCTTTAATATTGTTTGTATCCCCATACCTGTGACGCAAAGAACATAATTGATTTCGCAGCTACATCAAAAGCACGAAACTTACAGCTATGTGCCATACTTCTGTTGGCAAAACACTTTTTCCAAGTAGCAGCAATAGCACTCTTGGCCTTAACAAGTTTCTCACTTAGATGCTTTTCCATACTTAAGTTTTTTTGAAAGGCACACTCCTAGGTATCTGAATTCGTTCACGACTTTAATAGGTATCAAATTATAGAACCATCTTTCGCTTATGCTATTTCTTCCACCACAGTTTCTAAAGATCACTATCTTTGATTTGTTAAGGTTAACTTTAAGATTCCAAAAAGTACTGTACCTATTGGTTGATCATCAATTGTACCGATTGGGGTGAGTGATAGGAGGGTCTTTATAGTGGTCCCCGCAAACTCTAAGCCTCCACTAATGCAATCCATTAGATTCTTTATGAAAAGTGAAAACAGGACAGGGCTCAATGCACACCTCGGTCGAACTCCAGACTCTGAAACCATTCTGATATTTCTTCTTCATTCCAAACTGCGACTATAGTTTCTTTGTAAAGATTTTGTAAAACTTTTCCAAACTTTGGAGACATCCCAAGTCCATAGAGCTTGTAAATAAGTGCACGTCTATTCACCGCATCGAATGCCGCCTTAAAATCGATAAAGAAATTGTTAAGTTTTTCCTGTTTTGAAGGAAGGATTCTCCAATGCTCTTAAGCACAAAAATGTGATCGACCGTGGAGTAACCAGACCTGAATCCGGCTAGGAATTTTTTTAATAAAACCCTTTTGGTTTATACACTTATTGAGTCGCTGTTGCAGAATTGAGGTTAATATTTTGTATGAAGTATTGAGAAAGCTTATCTCACGATAATCCTCCGGATTTTGAATATTTCCTTTCTGTGGATAGGAAAAAAATGAAGGATTCCTTAAACTCTTGCGGGATGGTTCCTTGTTCTAAGATTTGATTGAACGCTATAGTGAGCTTATTTATAAGTTCAATGTTTCTGTACTTACAGAACTCAACTTTATTCCATCGGAGCCTGCCGCCTTGCCATCTTTTAAGCTTTTTAAAGTGTTAATAACCTCTTGACGAGTAATACCCACATCCAAAACCAGATTTTCGTTCCACAGTTCTGCATAGGCAACTATTACATTACTGGTGAGAAAGTTCAACAGTTTCTTGAACTGTTGATAAAGAACAGCAGGTGCTTAAGTCTCGATGTATCGTAAACTTATTTCCGTCTCCAAAAATCAGTAGCATTCTTGCTACTCCATAAAGTTATTGTTTCATTTACATCTACATATGGCTTTGTATGTCCTATTTGCTTCCAAGTATTGATTTTTGCAGAACTCATTATCGTATGGTACACACGGAGGGACTTCAACCACGCAAACGACCTCCGTCTAGCACGCCGGCACTCCCCGTTAAACCAAGGTTCGATTGGAATCGTTTTCCTTTTGCTACCAACGGTTGGGTAATCAGATCTTATACAGGTTGTGATCGAAGTTATTTTGGAATCGGTACTTCTGTTTAGTTGAGTTGCTGAAATTCCACATAAGTTTTGGTAGCATTTGGAAATTTTTAGAGCCAGACTCTTCATTGCTTCCAACTAGGAGCTTCGTATTTGTGGGCAGATGATCGGAGAATGTTACCACATCAACTTTGAAATCTTGTACAAAGTCAACTAAAGTCCCACCAGCCAGACAGTAATCTATTATCGAATCTCCTTGCATTCAAACAAATGTGAGTTCACCAAACATATCTGATTGCGAGTTCCTGTTCACAATTCGCAGTCCAAAGGTGTCGCAAAGGTCCAATAATCTTTTTCCTCTTTCGTTACGCGTTTCATCCTTAGATTGGCGCAGTACACAAGATTTATCATTTTTTAATCCAGCTTCATTCCCACATCTAACATTAAAATCGCCTACTAAGAGCACGTTTAGATTATCATTTGTTATCATAAACTCGTACAATTTCTCGAAGTCTGATTCCCATTTATTGCTGTTTAAGTATACTGGCAAGATTTTAAGTGCTTGGTTTGAAATAATCAAGCGTACAAATGTAATCTCATCCATGGTTTCGAAATTATCGGCGTGGTTTAATATATCTTAATAAAAGTAAGCGATGGCATCACTAAGTGCCTCCTTGAAGTTATGTATGTATTTATACTCCAAACCGTTGCTTCACTCCAGAGCTATTTTTTTCCGCAATCAATCCACGAATATACTGCAATCTACGAGCACATTATTATTTGTGGTGACCTTAATGCTGACCTTTAAAAACCGTTTTTTTGTTTTACTATCCATTGTGAATTCCTTCGCTTCCCATTTTTCTGCTAACAACCCTTCAAGCCTACCTGATATCGTCATGCTTTCAAACCTGTCTAATGTCTTACTCCAAGATTAGCTACCTCTGGGTGGTATATCAGATCATGATCTTATCTTTTGTACGTACAACGTTGACTAACGTCGTATCCTAGTACCGAGATTTTTCCACTGTATACATACAATGTTGTAAGCCTTCTCCCATAGCGTAATTGCTTTTGACTGTAATGTAAGCGTCAAAGTCAATTATTTACAAACCCTAATACTTGATTTATTCAACAGGCATATCCCTTTAAGGACGGTTGCAATACGTAACAAAAAATGTCCATGGTTCACTAGTGAAGAACACCATACGATGAAAATACGTAATAAGTTATATACATAGTAAATGGAAGTCGTTGCTTACAAATTTAAATTGAAAGATATTCTGCCGCTTGACTTCCATTACAAAAAGAACAAAATAAAATTTCTTATCTAAGTTGAGGCCTGAACAAACTTCGAGAGAACTGTGGAATAACTTGCGTGGAATTGGTGTTGTAAAAAAAATTGGCAATTGATCGCATTCTCAATATAAATTAACTTAACAATACAATTATTTTTTCTGATTTTAATTAACCACATTCCACCTCTAATTATGATCTATAGGTCTATAACTTAATTATATGCGGTTTGCTAAGAGATGGCGTAACTTGTATTATTCCATTGTTATTATTCCATTGGAACATGCGTTGGAAATCTACTGTCATTGTACGTCATTTCAGTATATGTCATTCATTTGAAGCGTAAACAACAATAATTTTTTTTTTCCCTCAAATATGTCGAACTTTGTGCCTGAAAAAGTGTTTTTGCGGGGAGTTCTTCTTCATTACTGAAAACTGCTCCCGAAAGTCATCGTATTTTGGTGGAAGTTTATGGTGAATATGCGCTAGTTGAGCAAACGTGCCAAAAGTGGTTTGCACAATTTAAAAGTGGTAATTTTGGCTTGGAAGACAATGAACGTCCTGGGCAGCCAAAAATGTTTGAAGATGAAGAACTGGAAGCATTACTCTATGAGGATTGTTGCCAAACACAAGAAGAGCTCGCAGAATCTTTGGGTGTCACTCAAAACGTTTAAGAGCAGCTGGATATATTCAAAAGTAAGGAAATTAGGTTCCACATGAACTCAAGCCGCCACAAAAGGAAGTCATTTTTGCATCGGATTATTACTGATGATGAAAAATGTATCCACTACGACAATCGCAAGTGCAAAAAATCATATGTGAAACCCGTCCAACCAGCCAAATCAACGGCAAAGCCGAATATCCATGGCGCGAAGGTAATGCTCTGTATTTGGTGGGATCAGATGGGTGTGCTGTATTATGAGATGCTAAAACCGGGTGAAACCATCAATGGACAACTCTACCGAACACAATTAATCCGCTTGAAGAGAGCAGTAGTCGAAAAACGCCCGGAATATGCGACCAGACACGAGGCAATAATTTTCCATCATGACAACGCTCGGCCCCACGTTGCTATTCCGGTTAAGAACTATTTGGAAAACAGTGGATGGGAAGTCTTACCCCACCCGCCTTATAGAAAAGACCTTGCCCCTTCTGACTACCATTTGTTCCGATCGATGCAGAACGCCCTGAAATACGGTTCACATCAGAGCAAAATATCAAACATTGGCTTGATTCATTCTTGGCTGCCAAGCCGGCGCAGTTCTTTTGGGATGGGATCCACAAATTGCCAGAAAGATGGGAAAAAGTCATAGCTTCAGATGGGCAATATTTTGAATAATACTATTGTACATGTTTTTTTTTTAAATAAACGTTCAAATTTTGAAAAAAACCGGACGAATTAAATTACATACCCAATAATGCAGCTGAACAATTTTGAAATGTTGTGGTGTGGCTCATGATAGGAGTCATGCGTCATCTGTCAAAAAAAGCCTATTGAAAATCAAACCTCACGATGAATCATCCCTTATTTGTGTCTGAAATTTGGATCAACGGTTTTGAGAAAGGTGGTTATATTATTTCCGGAATTAAATTTTACGATAGTCCGAATGAAAATTGCGCTGCAGGTGGTGTTACGGGGTAGCTTGAACTTTATGAAATGTATATACATACAATTGTATATAATATATACAGCCGGTATGGATATATAGATACAGATACAGATATTTTAGGATCTGATTCATTGATTCATGTTATGAAAAAACAACTCGTTTAGAGAGGGCATATTTTCAACACCCACTGAGTTACAGATCCTTCAGAGAAATAAGTATCAAAAATTAGTTTGCTATAACCTCTGTTATAGGCAAACCAGACTGGGCTCCTTTGATAGCCAATCAATTAATAGGAAATCTATATTTAAACATTATTACCTTCTATGCTTTCATTTTCGAGATATTGGTCTTGAAACACACAACATTTTTTTAATTCTTTTTAATAATTTTTTTTTGGAAAATCACATTTATCTACTTCTAAATGTGCTTAGAATTATTTTGGTGTGCCGTAATGTTACCTAAAATTTCACCATACAAAATTTTTACCTTTGGCTCACAGTTTTCCAAGTATAGGCTTAGATAAATTAATCCTCAATATGACTATTTTTTTATTAAAAAATTTCGATAAGTGTATTTTCGTTTATAGTTTTCAGTTTTTTATTGAATTTCGATAGCATCGAATTGAAGTTGAAATATTGTGAGTATTTTTCTATGGCAAAGTAATTTAGTGAAGAATATGTAGATTTCTATTTTTTTATGGATTTTGTAATGAATATGCCTAGCTTATGCGCGCAGAGTATATAAATGCTCACAAAAAATTGCAAGAAACTGAAACAAGTATTTACAATTGAACGGAATCACATGAGGTAGCTGTGAGAGATGTAGAATTAGAGGAACAAATCCTGTAAATGGTAGCAACAGAGCTATTAATTAGTACACGTTCAATGTCTTTACGCCTGAAGTGTCCGGCCGACAAATTTTGAAAATTTTGCATAGAGAGAACCTCTGTCCTTATCATGTAACACCTATTCAAAAATAATGGGAATTTTGCAACTGGTTGCTGGATAGGAATTTCGATGACAAGAAATATTTTATGGACAAATGAGTCGCAACTCACTACAGATTACCAACTTCTATATCATAAACACACGGACGAATGAAAATCTGCATACAACAAGAACATCATTTCAACATCGATTCAGCGTTAACGTGTGGGCAGGTATACGATGGCGGTCCCAGTACCTGGCGGTAGGTGTTTTAAAATATCACTGTATTGGAAAGTACGCAGTCTATAAAGCATATGTTTCAAGTTTGAAAGCGCCACATTAGTTTAGTATTATTAGCAAACATTGTAGGCATTTCAAAAAGTGCCGTACATCGCATATTATTTGAAAATTTGGACATGAGAAAACTGTGTGCAAGATGGGTGCCACTTTTGCTCACACTCGAGCAGAAACAGTGTTGTGAAGATGTTTCAATTGAGGGCTTAGCGAAGTTTCACACCAACAAAGCAGAACTTTTGCGCCGTTTTATAACAATGGATAAAAAATGGGTCCATCACTTTACACCTGAAACAAAAGAATAATCCAAACAATGGATTCAAAAGGGAGAACCGGCTCCAAAGAAGGCGAAGACCGTTTCATCTGCAAGCAAGGTCATGGCATCGATTTTTTGTGATGCGCGTGGGATAATTTTCATTGACCATCTTGAAAAAGTAAAAACTATCAACGGGCAGTATTATGCGAACTTATAACAACGTTTGAGTGAATATATTAAGCAAAAACGGCCGCATTTGGCTAAGAAGAAAGTGTTGTTTCATTAAGACAATGCAGCAGCTCACAAATTCCTTATTGCAATGACCAAAATTAATGAATTAAAGTTTGACTTGCTACCTAATGCACCCTATTCGCAAGATTTAGCCACCTCGGATTATTTTCTATTCCCAAACTTGAAAAAATGGCTCAGTGGTCAAAGATTTTCCAACGATGAAGAAGTGATGTCCGCAGTTAATGGCTATTTTAAGGAGCAAGACAGTTCTTATTATAAAAAGGGTATCGAATTTTTTGAACATCGCTGGGAAATGTGTATAGAGCTGAAACGCGATTGTGTTGAAAAATAAATAAATTTTTTTCCGAATTTTTTGTGTTTTCTTTGTTGGGTCCGGTACTTATGGGACCGCCCTCGTAATTGGTAATTGGTACAGTAAAAACACTAAACAGTAAACTTGTTTGAAATTTTTGCAAAATGAGTTGCCAGGACTGCTAGAGTTTGAGTCTTAAAAAATCGAAATTCAGTATGAATGAACCTTTCAAAAATCTTCCGAATTACCCAACAAGGAAGTCTTATCTCCAAAGTCAAAAACTGGGAAATTACCCTTCCAAAAGAAATTTTCCGCCATTTTGCAGTTGTCCCCCACAAAATACCATCCCCAAATTTCCACACCAACACAGTTTTGTATCCCTCTTTTTTGTGCCTTATTTTTCACTCATCTTTGGAAAAATTCAAGGCGCATGAATCCATGCGCCATCACACAGCATCCCATATAACAATAATGGTACGAATTTTCATTTCCCTTTTTGTCGTTGTCATCAGAAACATTTGCGGCAACTGTCACTCCCCTCCTGTTATTGGCAATATGGAAGCGGCTTTTCACACGACGACGAGCAGGGATAAATCACATGACCTCCTGCAGAGGGTGGCTTAGCTTGAGACGACATCGCCTGAAGGCGAATTCATTGAATTATTATTTTAATCATCATGTTACAGTTTTCCAAACTGTTTAGTGCTCCCTTTAAGTCCCTGGCTGTATACGAGTATTCTTAACGTTAAATGTGTGCTTATTTGTATGCTCACTACCCTCCGGTCGTTGTTTACATCCAGCATATTGTTGCCGATTTAACTAGTTATTAAGGAGGCTAATTAAACACCGGGCACGTGTCCTACAAGTTTGACAATGTCTGGTCCTGGTGGTGGCAGTAAACAGTAAATAACTAATTCGGACAAAGGATGTTTGGATCGGGGGCTGATTTTTCCAGGAATTCCTTTTAAGTTTTCTGATTTAACTTCTTTGTTTAAATGATGTGAATATGAATAACAGACTATATGACCGATGTGGGTTATGTACGCACATGTGCAACATTTTAAAAGGAATTAATTTTCTTTCACATGCCATGTCAGTTGTTAGTTATTCGAAATTTTACAAAGCAGCATCTGACATTTTGCACCATCGTTTAGTGAGAGGAAATATACCTTACTCGTATATTAAAGATTGGACCATTAGACAGATTCAAATTTACATTTAATGCATATGCTTTTGCATCAATTATATTGCAAAAAATACAATTTCTGAAATTGTATGCTTCACATACGGAAACCGACTTTGAAAATTTCATATAAGTTTTTCATCCAAAGGCTGATCTGAAGAACTTGGCTTTACTAAGAGTTATATGGAGCTTTCCAATAGGGACTTGACAACTTTGAATATAATTTGTGAACGCACTCTTTCACTACTCATCGAACTGTCACTGTCAATTTATTCACTAAACTCAACATTTTCATCTTAGTAAAGTACAGTAACGAGCAACGTCTGCAAATTATAAAAATTTTCTACAGATATTCGGAGTCGGTGACTGCAACTTTAAGAGCGTTAACTCTAATTTTCGATCGTAATTCTCGCCCTAGTAGACAGGCAATAACAAGTTTAGTGCAAAAATTTGAGTCTACGTATTCGTTGTGTGATGTTGCCGTATCAGTGAGACAACGGGTTTGTCGAAAATATTGCAATATCGTAGCAAACGATCCAAATCAGTCAATTCCATGGCGTTCTCAAGAATTGGGCATCGCTCAATGGTCGACATTATGGTCGTATGGCGTATTTTGCGTAAGGATCTTGGTTTACACCCATACAAGATTAAGCTGACTCAAGAATTGAAGCCTCAAGAATTTGAAGCGACGTACGTTCTCCGATTGGGTTCTGGAGAAGATGCGCCAAGTTGATGAATTTCATCGCAAAATCATCTTCAGTGACGAAGCTCATTTTTGGCTCAATGGGTTCGTCAATAAGCAAAATATGCGTTATTGGTCGGGTGAAAACCCACATGTGCTTCATGAATCACCACTTCATCCACAAAAAATAACTGTTTGGTGCGGTTTGCATGCTGGCGGCGCTATTGGGCCATATTATTTCGTCGACGATGACGATCGTCACGTTACTGTGAATGGTCAGCGTTATCGCGCCATGATCACCGATTATTTTTGGCCCGAATTGGAAGATATGGACTTGGACGACAAGTGATTTCAACAGGATGGTGCCACAAGTCACACAGCACACGCTACAATCGATTTATTGAAGAGTAAGTATGGTGAGCGTGTTATCTCAAGACATTGGCTAGTCAATTGGCCGCCTCGTTCGTGCGATTTAACGTCGCTTGACTATTTTCTGTGGGGCTATGTTAAGTCATTGGTTTATGCCAACATGCCGACGACGTTGGAAGAGCTCAGAGCCAACATTGAACGCGAAATAGCGGCCGTTTCGGCCGAAATGTTTGGTCGAGTCGTTAAAAATTGGGTCCAACGAATCGACCGCTGCAAACGTGCCCGCAGTGGCCATATAAACGAAGTCGATTCATAAATATTTTGATTGAGGTCGGAAGTTTTAGTCTTAAGAACTTAGGTTATATAACAAAACAAAAGTCAAATCTTATTGCAATATGCGTATGCTAAATGATAAAAATTGCGAACTTCATGGCCAGCTGTAATTCAATATCGTGATACCAATAGGAGGTAAATAGGACGATTCCAGACTACAGTCAGACAGATATTTCAAAGGATTTTTTTTTCATGCTTTTTTCATATTTGTACTTATTAATTATTTAACCTCTAAATATATATTTCTTCTTACTTAATGGCCCTATGCAGGCATTCTAAACTAAGCACTTAATATATTTCTGTCGACAAAGCTTTACAATATTTAGTTAAATTTTATTTTTAATAATATTAGGACTAAGTAAATAGTTTTTTTTTTAATTTTGAAAAAAGAGTTAGTGTATGGATAATTTTTCATATGAATGGAACTTACAAACTATCTTAAATAAACCTTCACCTTCTTAAAGTAACTTAACCTATGTTACATAATTAAATGGCTTATAAACCGACCCTGCCTCATATCGGGTAACTCCGAGTTTGAAGGAAACGACGTATAAGTTTTTTTCTCTTTCAATAAGCCATCAAATTCATGGTTCTGTGCGACGTCACTGCCGTATTTGAATCGCCTATCTGCAGCTTTTCGAGCAAGCTAGAAAGTTAGCGACACCGCTAGTTTGTCCTGAATTAGCCATCTCTTATCGTAATAGTGAAACGAAGTCGTTAAAACACACTCTCTTATGATATATATGATTGGGGTTATAAGCCACAAAGTTCAAATTATTTGTCGAGGTCATTGTAAGTTCGGCCTATTGTATAATGTAAAATTTTATAAGCTCCAACTTTGATTTTCTGTACAAACGAAGGCAAGCACTCTCAAACTCTTGATATTTTTCCAATTAACCTGTTTTTAATTAGGTTCACACGGGACAGCTAAAAACAAGCATAGGATAAGAGTCATCATAATTAGATAAACTTTACCCTCGCATTAAGTTGGCTGCTATAAAACAGTCTCTCCCAGTGTACAACCTGGTGGTCTAGGTCTTCAATACTCGTTAGAATATCCAGTTTGATGCTGGGAATGAACTGAATTAAAAAAAAACTGTAGTTTCCGGTTCAATCCCCGTCAGCAGTACGGATTCGGAGGCTGCAAGACAGATGAAGCTATTGTTGCCTCTTATATAATGTTCTTTGAACACATGTCGCACCGCTTTTCTGCTCCAGATGTTTTTGATGCGCCTTCTACCACTACACTTGGAAGCGGTTTTGATGAAGCTGTCAGAGAGTGGCACTTAACAATGGTGAGACTCTGTTTCAGCTTTCTTCTTCTTTTTTATGATACCTCACCTGGCACTTTTTGTGGACCTTGTGATGTCGCAGCCGTTGTATCGACTGATGTTTGGGTAATAGCTGGATCTGCCATTAAAATAGCGGACTGATCTCCTGCCTCCATTGCGTGGTATATGCAATCACTTCATTTTAATGAATTATTAAAAATGGAAAGAAAACCAAAAAACAGCAGTCCCTCGTTTGTTATTCAGGCACATTTACACTGGGCTAATTGGAGCCCTATGTGTACATAGTTTTACTACAATTTCACTTTCGTAAGAAAGCCGAAACACTTCGTTTTCTTCCGTGGTCTCACTGACTGAATTTGAAGAACTCTGCCTTAATCTATAATACCATAAACTAACTGTACATCCAGTCAGATATGGCAATGAAATTTAGATTTCAACAATTAATTTCATTTTATTCTCTACCTCCTTGTGGGTTGTAGAGTTTTCAATAAGCTCTTAAGATCTAGAACCGGCTCCTGCGCCAAGGATAGTTTTGGTAGACAAGCTGATTTTACTAAGTATAACTCTTAGGTTGATTTAGCTTTTTATTATTATGGGTGGCCATTTTTAAGGTGACAAATAGATGTGTATCTCCAAATGGTATATGATAACAACTCCAATTTAAAACTGATTAGGGTACGACGATGATTACGGTCTTATTTAGAATCTTGTTAAGGTTTTTTTTTGCCAATGTCTTATTAATCAATTGGCTTTGATATCCAATCAAGTGTTAGTATATTGACAGCATAATACATGGGCTGAAAAGTCCGTTTCTAAGAGAGGGCACCACTTGAATTAAGTCCATACTATTTTCAGTTAGTACCAACCTTCGAAAGATACGCGTATAAATTTGACAGCTGTCGGGCGATGTGTTGAATATATCATACACGAATATTTGGACATGCGAAAGCTCTGTTCAAAGTGGGTGCCGCGTTTGCTCACAGTCGACAAAAAAAAACAACGTGTTGATGATTCAGAGGAGTATTTAAAGTTGTTCAACTGCAATAAAGCCGAATTTTTGCGTCGGTATGTGACAATGGATGAAACTTGACTCCATCACTTCACACCAGAGTCAATTCGGCAGTCAGTTGAGTGGCAAGCAGGCGACGAACCTCGTTAAAAACGCCAAAAACTTCACAGTCGGCTGGCAAGGTTGTGGCATCCGTATTTTGGGATACACATGGAATAATTTTCATCGACTATCTCCAAAAGGGGCAGATCATCAACAGCGACGTTTGAAGGACAAAATCGCAGAAAAACCGTCGCATTTGAAGAAAAAGAAAGTGCTGTTTCATCAAGACAATGCACCGTTTCACAAGTCTATGAAAATGATGGCAAAATTGAATAAATTCGGCTACGAATTGCTTCCCCACGCATCGTATTCTCCAGATTTGGCCCCAGTGACTATTTCCTGTTCGCAGACCTCAAAAGAATGCTCGCCGGAAAGAGATTTAAGACCGATGAAGAAGTAATCGCCGAAACAGAGGCCTATTTTGAGGCTAAGCCGAAATCATACTTCAAAACTGGTATCGAAAGATTGGAAAACAAAGTTGAATTTTGCGAAAATTTTGTGTTTTAAATACTATAAAACGACACTGAGTTTTGAGCCCATGTGTTACGTATACTTGGTTTTGCACTCACTCACAGCTAAACCCATTTTTTCCAGTTCTGTCTCATACATGCCTCTGTTGGCTTTCGGTTAACGTACAACTATCGCAAGTGTGAAGTTAAAATAGTCACATCATAGGTCTTGCTAGAAATGCTTTCGACGTCGCTCTGAATAGTCATCTCTGTAGGTGCATGGCTTTAAAATCGGTAAAGAATAAATAATGACCTGTACTTTTTGGGTTTTCTCTAGGATCTATCGTAAAGTAAATATTTGATCTATGGCCACTTTGATAGGGGTTAGTCAGATCGTTGAGAAATTCCTTCAGACAATGTACTTGATGTTTGAGAGGTGATATCTCTACAGGTGGTACACTTAAATCGTTTTTTCCTATTGCAGATCGGGCAAACAACACATCAGCCCTAGCTTCATCTAACCGAATATTCGAATTAATTCATTATTCATTCTCCAAAATATAATTTTCCAATGCCTAAATTAGCTCAATGCTAAACTTTCGCTAAGATGTAATGTCCAGGTAGTCAAGCCCTCTCCTAATGCTGTTAGAATATTAAATTCACTTAGTAATGTTTGGGTCAGGGATCACAATGGGATCACTGAACTTATTAAGCAAACCTCAAAAGAAACTTCCTCTGGACCCAAATCTGTGTTGGGATTGCCAGCGTTCTATGTTCGGACTTTCAGGGACAGTTTGGTGTCGTGTGAGCAGATGACATGTCTTACTAGGATTCCTGCAGACATCTCTAAGAGGTCTGTGACTGCCTTCTGGTGTTGTAATGCACTTTTGCTCAACACTTGAGTGTACTATCATATACATAAGTAACACAATATTTCGTGATGCTTGCTGAAGAGTCCTAATGACACCGCATACCTTTCGGTGAGTGTATCACCGACGCTCAAAAGAGTCTGTATCTGCATCTTTCTACAAATGATTGAGAAATTCCAGTAAAATTAACATACAGCAGTACAATGGACTAGTTCTTTACCTGATTGTTCTGATTGTATAGAAAAAAAAGGTTGGGCCACAATCCAAATGCACGCAACTGATAGTTGACTAATAACTTAAACAGTCTTCCCGACATAAATTTGAAGATTCGCTCAAAGTATTTAAGATATCTATCCTGAAATAAGATCGATGCACCTGTAGTTGGGGCAACTATAGAAACTCAATTCTTAGATTGATGAGACTATATCTTACTGAATTGCTGTACTTTTCTTACCAACCTGTCTATATCACTTCTCAGGTTGGTATATAAAGTTACTGTTAATCTTCAATGTACAATGTTGGTAACCATCACTTTTCAAATGGCTATTGCCTTTTTATACTTCAAAAGATACTTCGCTCCGGGATTTTCATATAACTACATACAAATTCAATAAAAAGACTTTTTCAAAGAATTGCCTCGCACGGGATTCGAACCCGCGACCCTCTGCTTGAGGAGTCTATGCATATACCATACCACTACACCACGGCCACCACCCCACCCCTTTTTATTGTATTAAGTAAGAGTGTAACTACATACATATAGCGTAAATTTCTTAACACCTTACGGCTTAATTGTACTTGTTTGCTACTAGAAATACATTATACACGGTTTCTCATATTTTTCCTGCATAAAATAGAGTATCATTTGATGGTCTAGGATCTTTTGAAATATGGTTGGGATACATTTTTTTTATAGCTACTAATTCGCGTAAAATTTTTTTGTACTGATGTTATGAACATTTTAGAAATTTCTTTGGGTTTTTCAGGATTTTTCAGGACTTCTTAACAACTTACACCCTTAATTGAAATATGATATCTTACAATAGTATATCGTATAATATCTTTGCCTTACAGTTAAATTCATTATGTGTCCTCTTACTTTATATATCCAATTGTGAATGGCCGGTTGGCAAGGGAAGCCTTTTTGAACAGTCAACGGAAAACAAACACTCTAAGCAACATAATCCATCAATTAACGCAAAATGTACTTCCAAATTCCAATGCATGTGTGATATGATAATTAATGTTAGTCAGCTTCATCACCCTACCAGCTAAACTCTCTACACTCGACTCTGCACCCAGTCACATTTTCAAAACAATTAAATTCTAATTAAGATTTTGTTTGCCGAGCAGCACTATGCACGCAGGATTTTCAACGGAAGTACGACATAATTAAATTTCTAGTATCAGCTCTGATGATTACGACAACGACCACTATTTATTTATTTGTACACAAATTACAGCAAATCATTCTACACTTCACATATGGTATACACATTTGTTAAATACGTATTCGTATTTTATGCGCTATCATGATTTATACACACTTGCGATACAATTTATCACAATGTAAGTTAATGACACATTAACCACATTACGTAGCAATTAAGTTACAAATTCATCTCTGAAAGTTTCTGCAAATACCACCCCTTTTAAAGGGATAATTTTTAGTTGCCTTTCTCTGCATTGGCAACACATTAGCTCCACGGGTACCAACATTTCAAACAAAAAAAAATTTGATGATGTATTTTTCTTCATTAAGCTTCTCCAAAGTTTTCATTTTTGTAAAACTGTGTGGAGTAACGCGTAACTAATTGGGAGGAAAAAAAATTAACAAGAAAGATAAATACTGTTGGATAAAAAAAACTGAATAAATAAACCTCATTACCGTTAACCTCGTTGTCTCACTTTATTTTCTTTTTTTTTGCATCTGACGATGGGCGGGTAGTTGGCAAAAACCTCGAGGTGCAGAAATTATAATAAACTGTATACAGCAATTTTCTCATTCTGTAAAATTAATTAAAAGTTCTCGAAACTTAACACAACCTTTCATTAGCTTTATGGGGGTTGCTGTATTCATGCCCTGTATACTCTCGATCGTCCTACTCTGTGTTACAGAGTACTACGTTTACAACGTAATTATTAATCTTGCAAATTATGTGTAATTAATTTTGCCATTAAAGCTTCTTTCACTATGTGAGGACGATAAGATTGACGAGGATGTCAAGTCGAGGGGCACGACGAAAACAATAGGGGCGACAAGAACGATGAAAGTGTTAGGTATGGTTTCGATGATAACGATAAGCATACAATGTGTTCGAAAGTTGAAATGACAGATTTTTTTTTTTTTTTTTTAATAATAAGGATGAGACGATCTCTCGCCCAGAGTTAAATATTATTTTGACAAACAAAATTGAAGACAAGTTTTTGAATAACAAGTAGTCCCAACAACAAATATTCATGAAGTATGTTAATCATGAATATGAAGGAGTCACTTTATACGTTTCATTGCAACGTCTCTCGTGATATGGTTCTTGTCCAATGTAGAAAGAAAGAAAGTAGTACTAGCTCTGTAAATATGAAACCGGAATTTGCCCATAGATGGCCCTAGCTGTCAATGAAGTTACCATCAATTTACGTCATTGGTGTCATCTGACAAAGACTTTCAAATCATAACAATACCAGTTCTGTTGTATGAAACTGTATGTAGCTTGTAATAGCATTAAACATGTTGACTTTAGTGCCTGGAAACCACGATTTGTGGACAACTAATCGCTACCGACAACAAATGATCGATTTGAATCAAGTTTTGCGCGAAAAATAACCAGAATATCAAAGAAGACAACAGAAAGTTATTTTACTTCATGATAATGCACCATCACACACTGCAAAACTGGTTAAGGAAACGATTAAGGCATTTTGTTGGGAAATACTTTCGCATGCGGCTTACACACCGGACTTCGCTCCGTCTGGATTATTATTTGCAAGATCAATAATTTCCGCACTTGCTAAGCAGCGTTTCGCTTCTTAAGAGAATGTACGAAAATGACTCGATGAATGGTTTGCCTCAAAAGAGCAGCAGTGTTTTTGGCGTGGCATCCACAAATTGTCAGACATGTATTCCTAGCGATGTGCAGTGCTTCGAATAAAATGTTTTTTGTTCGTGAGGTGTGATTTTCAATAAGCTTTTTTTGACAAATCACACGTGACTCCTATCAAACTGATTTTTCATTTTTGTTCAACATCATTTGGCAAGTCATCATGAAAAGACTCCCATCACAACAGCGTCTCCAAATTGTTTAGCTGTATAATGAAAATCAGCGTTCTATGAGAAAGGTTTTTCGTGCGATTCGAGGAACTTACGGTGCGCATAATCGACCTACTGAAACCACAATTGCCAATACCATTCGCAAATTTGAGTCCCAGTTTACATTAGTGGATGATACTCTACCGGTTAGACCACATCCAGCACATAGTGAAGAGACATAACAGCTGTTGCTGAGAGTGTACGCGAAGACGGTGACGAATCGATTCGTCGTCGTTCTAACGACGTGAGGATATCGGCCTAAAAGCGTACAAAATTCAACTTGTGCGGGAATTGAAGCCAGGCGACTTGAACTTGCGTCATATTTTCAGTGAACGGGCTCTGGAAAAACTCAATGAAAAGCCGGTGTTTTATCGTGAAATTTTGTTCAGTGATGAAGCCCATTTCTGGCTCAATGGATACGTTAATAAAGAAAATTGCCGTATTTGGGCTAATGAGCAACCGGAATAGTATCAGGAGCTACCATTACATCCATTAAAAACAACGGTACGGTGATTTCACGTTTTGCTACGGTAAATTGGCCACCTACATCGTGAGATATCACACCTTTGGACTATTTTCTCTGTAGATATATACAGTCTCAGATCTTAAGGAATAGGCCAGTTACGATTGACGCTACAACAAAATTACTCGTGTTATCCGCGAGATACCAGTCGCTATACTCGAACGAGTCGCCCAAAATTAGACCTTCCAAATGGACCACGTCAGTAGTAGTCGTGATCAATATTTACATAATATCAATTTTAAAAAGTAAATGCCGTAAATTGTTCTTTTAAGTGATAGTAAAAATGTTAAGTTCGCTTTCAAATGTATGTATTTTATTTTACATTATAAATCAAACTTTACGATGAATCACCCTTTACATACCTGGTGTAGTAGTAGTGGTATCTCAAGATTCGATCCAGGGACCCTATTGCAACGAAATGTCTAGTCTACGTCTACGAGCTTCGAACTATGCATTGCTTTTTGTGACTTTAGTCTTTCTTAAGCTATTGCGTGTCACCAAATAAATGGAAGAAGGAATTGATTTTTCAACACCAGTATAACACTCTCAAGATATTTGAGTACAGCCAGCGCAAGAATAATTCCTTGTTTCTAATGTCCTGGATGCTTAACCTATTTGCCGATCCAGCCTGATTTTAGCTTCTTCATTTCTTATCTTTAAAGGAGATCATCGGATTCTACTTGTGAAGATTGCGTTTCACATTAAACTTATAAAAGTGTTAATTAACGGATATGTGTGGAAATTGCAGCATGACTCGTGATGCTGTTTATGGTTTTGGGTGCATGTTTATTTATGTTCATATCTTTCCCATGAACTCGTTACTTCAAATGACTAGAAATTGTAGCATTTTTCTTAATTTCCATTAAAAGATCAACTCTGATACTACTTTTTTTTTCCTGGACCAGTGGATTTTATTCTCGCATTTTTACCTACGAAGCTAACAGGAGGCTTTTGCCTGTTTACCCGCTTTTGGGTTTTTACTTTCTTGAGGTCTATCAATATACTCGGTGTAATCAGTATACTCTAGCTGACAAAATTCACTGTACGAATCACGGTGATAAGTGGCACAAGTTTCCCAATAGTATAAAAGTGCCCACAAAGCAACCTGGCTCGGTATAATCGATCAAATATCAGCCAAAAAATCAGCTCCTGAATAAAAGGAATCAAGCGTCGAATATACAGAATGCGTGCACTTAAACTGGTCAACCGATCTGAAACCTTTCTAATGAAGGAACGTTGGTAAATGCTGAAAATAAAAAAAACTTCACTCTAGACTGTTTAGAACGCAGAATGGAATGGGTTTAGGACCGCACAATTATTCAAGGCAACCTTAGGGTGCTACTAACTGCCTTCGTGTGGAAACTAGTGGTAAGATGGAGAAGAAGCCCCATGCATGGCAATCCAAATATTTTGCTTAAGCTACAACATCTGTTGAGAAGTGTAGATGTATTTCTGGAAACTTCTTACTTGACATGAAAAAGAGGAATCATCAAACATGTAGAAGAAAATCAATGCACTGTAATCTCAGATCTATATATTCGATGTTTTAAAAAGGTGATCATGTAACTATAAAAAATGCTGTCCATATTACTTGTAACATCATAGATTCGTTTTAAATTTTTTTTTTAAAACCTATTCCAGACGTACATATATTCGTAAATTTCGACAGCCTTTGTATGTGACAACGTGTTCCTTTTTGAAGCTGTTGGACTACATAGATATCATCGGGTGCACCCGACTTACTGTTGTGAAAATGGTGATGTCAAGTGAAAAAACCTAAAAAGTGCAAGTTTGAAGAAAATGAGTTCACGACGTAACACATGCTGACTTATTAACTACACATCATTTTGGGAAAAGCATACCGTCGAGTACTATATCTTCTTCTCCTTGGCAAGAAAAATGCTTCGACCGTACGAAGTTCCTTATTTGAGAAGGGGAAAGTACAACGCGAAATCAGGGTTTTCGAAACTCAACTTGCTGGTTCGAGGATTCGCGATGCCAGAAAACTTGAATGCCAAATCTATCAACCTGGAAGCCGACTGTTTCTCAAATTCACTAATCATCAAACTGTCACTGTCAATTTATTCAGTAAACTCAACATTTTCATCATGGTAAAGTACACTAACGAGCTACGTTCTCCGATTGGGTTCTGGACAAGATGCACCGAGATGATAAATTTCATCGCAAAATCGTCTTCAGTGACGAAGCTCATTTTTAGCTCAATCTGTTCGTCAAAAAGCAAAATATGCGTTATTGGTCGGGTGAAAACCCACATGTGCTTCATGAATCACCACTTCATCCAGAAAAAATAACTGTTTGGTGCGGTTTCCGTCACGTTACTGTGAATGGTCAGCGTTATCGCGCCATGATCACCGATTATTTTTGGCCCGAATTGAAAGATATGAACTAGGACGACATGTGGTTTCAACAGGTACTTATTGAAGAGTAAGTATGGTGAGCGTGTTATCTCAAGACTTGGGCCAGTGACTGGCCGCCTCGTTCGTGTGATTTAACGCCGCTTGACTAATTTCTGTGGGGCTACGTTAAGTCATTGGTTTATGCCAACACGCCGACGACGTGGGAAGAGCTCAGAGCCAACATTGAACGCGAAATAGCGGCGGTTTCCCCCGAAATGTGTGGCCGAGTCGTTGGAAATTGGGTCTAACGAATCGACCGCTGCAAACGTGCCCGCGGTGGCCATATGAACGAAGTCGAGTTCCATTCATAAATGTTTTGATTGTATTTCAAGCCAATAATAAAGTTTTTGAAATATCTCAAATGGTTTGCCTTTTATTTAAAAAAAAAAAAGTTGTCAAGTCGTTATTAGAAAACCCTATATAAGACGGTGTTACTGACCGTGGTCTCATCAACCGGTAAAGTAACGAATGTGTTATTCTTAGAATTTACTCTTAATGCTAAATTTAAATATGCTTAAAAGCTATATACTTACCATACACATATTTTCGCTCTATAAAATTTTGGTCAGTGGAAGTGGTTGATAATTTTCACCCTCATGTTAACTAAGATGACTTTGACATATACCTATAGAAGAAGATGTCATTTATTTAAGGTAGTGTGTTCAGAAGAAGAGAACACAAATAACAGTGACTCCACAAGAAAGGTTTATTAGTTGAGTCGATTGAGTATATAACTACCTATAACTCAAAAATAAACCAAAGAAGTGATATCCGAAAAATCAGCAACAACATTCTAACATCAAATCAAAAATCAGTCCCTCTAGGTCATGGACTTCACTTGTAAAACCATAGCAATTGATTGATCTTGAAAGATTAGATCAAATATGATTCTAAACGAACATCAACAAGTATCGACGGGCATTATATTTCAGAACTGGCCCATCATCCGCATATACAAATTATAAGTTCAATGGCATAGTGTTAGCCGCCACTTGATAATAAATATTGCAAAACCAACTAAGTTAGAGTATTATTGCCCAGACGTTTAATTTTCCCCATGCCAACCAAGTTTTATAATTTAAAATTTAAATTTAAAGGGTATTTAGCAAACATAAGAGTAAATCAATTCGAAAGCACCCTAGCCCGTTTATTATCTCATTACCCCTCATGGCAGGATATCTGCAATTAGTTACATACATATGCATCTTCTCATTAATTTCAATCAATCATCTTTCATGAGTGAGACTTGATCTTCTTGTAGAACCTACTGTAGAATGGCCAAACTAAATAAACTGCCGCCGCCATCGCCATTCTAATTAAAGCTTCTGCTAATTGAGTTTCATCTCTTGATCTCTTTTCGTATTTAATTATCTTCGGGTTTTCTTCAATGCTGAATCATTCCTGCTCGCTTGCCATTTTACACTTCACTTACGCCGTCGTCGCCGAAGTGCTCCAATGTTTCATCACCCTCTTACCAACCTTCCTCCAACTATGCTGTATACAAACTCACACAAACAATTTCGAGTTTAATTAATAAATTTTTGTTTTCTTCTCCTTGTTTATCTATGTATAATACTTGGCTTAGCAGGACCTTTCTCCCACCAACCTGCAACCCACACTCCATTTCATTCCAATATGATTCTGTGTGGGTGTGCCTTTGTGTGTGTGCGCTTCCCTTTAATTAAATCATTGAAATCAATTTTGTAATTTCCATTTGGGTCGTATTGGGGTTATATGAAGAAGGATCTGGGGTGGATGGAGCTCTTGAAATCTCTCTCTAAGCGACCTCCTCCACTCATTCACTCACACACAATCTCGTCGTCAGTAGAGTGAATGTGATAAAGTGTTGCCATCTCTTTTTTTTTTCTTTTTTTTCTTTTTCTGTTGGAAGGTTGGTGAAGGTTTTATTGGAAAACTTTTACCCAGGGACACAAATTGCTTTTCAAATGTTTTTGACAGTTTGCAAATTGGAAAATTGACTTTTGACACAAAAGTCTTGGTAAGAATTTATTATTATTTTTTTCTGTTATTCTTTTCGGCTCACGTTTATGCTTGTGTATGGTATTGTAGAGAAAGTTTCCTTTCATTGATGAAGCTTAAGGTGGGTAACACCCGCCTGGAGAGTCATTCTGTTTCATTTGCCTAACTTACCTGTCAGGGGACGGAAATTCAAATTGGGATATTTCTACTGAAATTAAGTTAATTTGAGTGTCGGATTCCCTAGAAAGGTGGGCGAAGCAGAAACGAACTTAAACAGGTTGAGGTTATAACCTAAATGTCCCTGTAAATAGAAGAGACGAGAGATTGGGATTGAGGTCGTTTAACGATTCTTGGAAAGTAGAGCATAATCATTATCGGCTTGTTGGTAATATCTCAATCTCGTTAGGAAATTTAATGAATGTTAAGAAATTAATTGAACCACGGGAATGGTATAGTGAATAATGTTTTTATAAATGTTAAACTGTTTTTTTTTTTTTTTTTTTTTTTATTCGGGGAACAGAAATAGCAGGTTGTGTCCTCAATTTGAATCCAATCAGTATCGTGATAATAACAATTAAATTCCCATTCCCTCTCATCGGAATGTGTATTTTAACAACTTGAAACGAATTGTTCGTAAAAATAAAACAGAATCCACAAAGAAAGTTATGGATAAAAAAAAAAGCAAACGTCATCAACATTGTATTAATTCAGTCGTCGAATGCTTAATATGAATAGTTAATGAATGTTAAGTAATGAATAACTAAGTTCCTCGTACTTTTACAGGGAAACCTAATTGCGAAAATTACTTCCCATGTACGGTTCTCATAAACGAGTACGAAATCAGCTATGAATCGGAAAATTAGATTTGGTAAACTAAGCAATATTCGTGTGATGAGATAGTTACTTCATTTACAGAATAAGTGTTTGGCAAATAAACGGCCTGGTTGAAACTTACTACATCTAATGTTAACAAGTACAAGTTTCACTGGAAGACCGAGAATTTTCCTCTAAGTCCCTATAGACAGGCCAACCCCAAAGTGTTTTAAAAGGGTTTTCCTCTCTTAATTTCTACCGCCAGACTGCCTTCTTTGTTTGAATAGATAACGTTATTTACTAAATTAAAATGAAAGCTGATTTCTGACATACGATATTTATTTGGTCATTTAGGCATTTCGGACAATAGCACAATATAACCTCCTATGCAAATTAGAAATGCCTACGCCTCTATTTAAAAAGTGAAATGAACTAGTTCTTTAGCTGAGTGGTCTTCTCTGACAGCTAAATAAAAAAGAAAACAAAAGAAAACAAGGCTTTTCTGAGGCTTGGGGAAACCACTCTAAGAGTCGATTCACTGGGCATTACTCCTCGTTATTAGTATACTTCCTTGATTTCCCGGAAATTATTCGGAAAATTAAAATTTCAAGTTTATTCATCTTAATCTATATTGTCCCCTTTAAAGTAATCCCCATAGATTGCCAGCGCTTGATCCAATTCTCTAAACATTTTTTATATTCGATTTTCGGTATGTCCATCAGTGCTTCCTGCGATTTTTCCATCACTTCCTCTCGCCTGCTGACACGCGTCCCTCGTATTGGTTTTTAACTCGATTAAACAGAAAGAAGTCACAGGGTGAAAAATCAGTTGAATTTGGTGGCTGTTGGATGGTATTTGTTGCATTTTTCATCAAAAAACTTACGAATAATGATGGCACTGTGCAACGGTGCGTTATCATGGTGCAAAATCCACGAGTTTTCTGCCCACAATTCTAGTCTCTTTCGGCGGATTGCTTCACGCAAACGTCTCATAACACCCAAATAATACTCTTTGCTTACTGTCTGGCCTTCTGGCAAAAATTCATGATGCACTATACTGTTGTAATCCATGAAAACCGTGAGCATTGCCATCTTTTTTGACTGAAAACGACGTGGTTTTTTTGGTCTTGGCTCATTTAGTGAACGTCATTCACTTGCCTGATGTCTGGATTTCGTGTTGTACTCATAAACTTACGTCTCGTCTCCAGTAATGATCCCTTTGATGAATATGGGATCGGATTCAGCCTCGCAAATCATCTCTTTTGCGATGTCAACACGGTCTATTTTTTGAATGCAATTGAGGTCTTTTAGCACCAATTAACCAAAATGTCTTGGACGGATCCATAGCCAATGTACAAGTCCTCCGCTATCTCTCTGATAGTCAATTTGCGTTTATTGATCAACATTTCTTTTACTTCATCAATGTATTTATCGGTTTTAGATATCGATGGTCACGACCACTTTTGAACCGCTCGTGCTACTGGTAAACGACCGTTTTCTTTAGAGAATCGTCGCCGAAACACTTTTTCAACATTTCTAACATTTGCGCACCATTAAATCCGTTTTTTACGCAAAATTTAATACAAGTTCGTTGTTGCAAATTTAAATCCATTTCAAAAATTGTAAAAAAAAAAATCGCCAACACACACAGATATAGATGTACTCTTGGCTACGTAACTTTTGCAAATGTCAAGCTATGACGCTAAGATTTAGAGGGAATGTCAACAAATTGTACCAACTTATTAAAAAAACAGAACTCAACTCGGAACAATTGTGGTATTGATTGATCAAGGTGATATTTAGCCTCAACAAATTTTTGGCTAATGAATTGGATCTCGCTATTAAACGTATCCTATAGGGTTTTCTAATAACGACTTGACAATTTTTTTTTTTTTAAATAAAAGGCAAACCATTTGAGATATTTCAAAAACTTTATTATTGGCTTGAAGTACAATAAAAACATTTATGAATGGAACTCGACTTCGTTCATATGGCCACCGCGGGCACGTTTACAGCGGTCGATTCATTTTCAACGACTCGGCCACACATTTCGGCCGAATCGGCCGCTATTTCCGGTTCACTGTTGGCTCTGAGCTCTTCCAACGTCGTCGGCGTGTTGGCATAAACCAATGACTTAACATAGCCTCACAGAAAATAGTCAAGCGGCGTTCAATCGCACAAATGAGACGGCCAATCGACTGGCCCATGTCTTGAGATAACACGTTTACCATACTTACTCTTCAATAAATCGATTGTAGCGTGTGCTGTGTAGCTTTTGACACCATCCTGTTGAAACCACATGTCGTCCAAGTTCATATCTTCCAATTCGGGCCAAAAATAATCGGTGATCATGGCGCGATAACGCTGGCCATTCACACTAACGTGACGATCGTTATCATCGACGAAAAAATATGGCCCAATAACGCCGCCGTCATGCAAACCGCACCAAACAATTATTTTTTGTGGATGAAGTGGTGATTCATGAAGCATATGTGGGTTTTTACCCGACCAATAACGCATATTTTGCTTGTTGACAAGCCCATTGAGCCAAAAATGAGCTTCGTCACTGAAGATGATTTTGCGATGAAATTCATTATCTTGGCGCATCTTCTTCAGAACCCAATCAGAGAACGTACGTCGCTTCAAATGGTCCATCGGCTTCAATTCTTGAGTCAGCTTGATCTTGTATGGATGTAAACCAAGATCCTTACGCAAAATACGCCATAATGTGGTCTGAGCGATGCCCAATTCTTGAGAACGCCGTGGAATTGACTGATTTGGATCATTTGCTACGGACGTCTGAACGGCACCGATATTTTCGACACTTCGACCAACCCGTTGTCTCACTGACACGGCAACATCACACAACGAATATGTAGACTCAAATTTTTGCACTAAACTTGTTATTGCCTGTCTACTAGGGCGAGAATTACGAACGAAAATTGGAGTTAACGCTCTTAAAGTTGCAGTCACCGACTCCGAATATCTCTAGAAAATTTTTATAATTTGCAGACGTTGCCCGTTAGTGTACTTTACCATTATGAAAATGTTGAGTTTACTGAATAAATTGACGGTGACAATTTGATAATTAGTGAAAGAGTGCGTTCACAAATTAAATTCAAAGTTGTCAAGTCCCCATTGGAAAACCCTATATAACATCATCCTTACTTAAATGTAAGTAAGTACACATCAGTACGAAGGGCGGTCCCTGAAGTACCCGGCCTGTCCAAGACATGGCGTTAGTTGTTTGAAAATATCACTGTATTAGAAAGTACGCAGTCTATAAAGCATATGTTTCAAGTTTAAAAGCGCCACGTTATTTGGTATTTATTTGGCAGCCATCAATAGTAAACATTGTCAGTGAATTTGTGAAAATGGAGAAAATTGATAATCGTTATGTGATAGAATACTTTTATTTGAAAGGCCCAACCAATATAAAAGCTGAACTGGATTCTAATCTTTGTGAGTCTGATCCTCCGTTTATAACAGTAAAATTATGGGTTGCTGAGTTTAAACGATGCCGTACGAGCTGCCAAGACGAGCGTCGCATAGGTCAACCAAATGAGGTGACGACTCCAGAAATGGTGAAGAAAATCCAAAAAGTGGCACTGGATGATCGTCGACTGAAAGTGTGCTAGCTAGCAGACATTGTAGGTATTTCAAATTATTTGAAAATTTGGACATGAGAAAGCTGTAAGCAAGATAGGTCCCGCGTTTGCTCACACTCGAGCAAAAACAGTGTCGTTATTACAATGGCAAAATTAATGAATTTAAGTTTGAATTGCTACATCATGCACCCTATTCGTCAGATTTAGCCCCCTCGATTTATTTTCTGTTCCCAAACTTGGAAAAAATGGCTCATTGGTCAAAGATTTTCCAACAATGAAGAAGTGATGTCTGCAGTTAATGGCTATTTTGAGGAGCAAGACAGTTCTTGTTATAAAAAGTTTATCGAACTTTTTGAACATCGCTGGGAAAAGTGTATAGAGTTGAAAGGCGGTTATGTTGATTTTTTTTTTGTTGGGTCAATTTAGGTACTGTAAATACTGTGATATGGTTTACCAACTTCTCTACTATCCCTTTAAATTTAAGAGGGCGATTGTATTGTTCTCTATTATTAAAAAAATCAGCCGCACATTTATTCAGTATTCGTTCTGTGGTTTCTTTATCCCTGGAACAGGAGAACCCAGTGCCTTAAACGGTGCCTGTAAGTGAATATATTGATAGCGAAGACACCTCGGCACATGCCTAGGACCTTCGGAACTTTGTGATTTGGACTTAAGACACCAACATCAAAATCAGTGCACTTCATTAGATCTTTAGTATTTAATATACAATTTTTAGTTTCCCAAGCTACAGCCCACTGCTGCATCCTTCATCCCTTTTCGGCGGTTAGAGACAACATGGCTGTATCGAATTGTTTTTGTTTGACGTTGAAATTTTTTTATTAGCTTTCAGCTAATTGGAACTTTGATCACATTGCAATCAATTTGTTATCATGTTGGTCAAGAGACTGCTAAGTCTATTTTCGGATATTTGACGTTGATGGTGATGACGAACCAAAGTTTTTTGAACTATTGCAGTATGACCTAGTATCATGCAGGGTATGTCTTCCAGCTGTGTTCCCGAAGATATCTTAGTTTCTTAAATTGAAATGAAAATCACAAAGGACCCGTCCCTATCAAGTATCAACCTCATTCTGAGTTAAGCGTTGATGTATAACAATCACAACTTCACTCACATGCCTAAAGTTTAAGGCTGCTTGCTTTCTCAGGAGAGAAATATGCACATCCTAATAGCAGCTGTTTCTTGTCTTTATACTATTCACCAAATGTCAAAGTTTTTAATCCTTCTATTTTCGGACCCATCCCATCTTAATTTTTCTAGAGTTTGACACGGTTTGACATTTTGGAGGACTAAGATCCACAAAAGGAATTGCCAATAGCCCAGCACTTTGACATGAGTCTTGTTGTTAATTAATTGGCATCTCGTTGGCTTACATCGTTATTTCGACAGACTGGATAAGTGCTAAAAAATCATGAAATGTCGTCAACTTTGAATATATGACCCAGTCATTGACTACTTTAAGAATTCTTCCATTAGGTGTTCAGGTTTTCAGAACTTAACGTCTTTGAAAGTTGCTTCGACTTGACCAGTTACAAGCTACCGGTCATATGTCCTGCTATGTGTCAGGACCACCAGTAGTGCATACCAAGACCTAAGACACGGTACGGTGGGAGTCATTGGGTGACTCTTGTTTAAAACATAAAACGCAGGAAGAATCTTCCAGTTGGTTTCGTTCCGATGTATAGTTGGAAAAATACTTGGTCCTTAGATCCTAAGAACACCGAAAAGCTAATGGGAGAGCCTCGAATCATACCAAGGTTTTAATTAGTTTTTTTAGAGACCTCAACACAGTTCCGCGTTGGAAAGCGGCAGAGTGATGGCAAGGCATATATTTGCTCCCATTAGTGTATAGACATATAGTGAACTTAATACTACGTGTTATTAGAAACCCGTCTAAGTGCTTTCTTGCCCTCGACTCGAATGCATATGTTCTGGTAACAGCTTCTCAATAGCCAGCTGACGGAAATTTTTTCTATGATACTGGCATATCGGTTGATGATCAGCTAATTTTTTCTGTGAAAACATAATATCCACTGCGACATTGTGATTACCAATATAGTAATCCATTAATTAGAAGCCACTATTATTGTTATTCCCTCTGATATGGGGCATCATAAATATTTGAGCCATTCATTGACATTGCTCACCTATTAGCATACGCCTTGTCTACAACTGGATGGTCATAGATTACTTCATTTTCTACTCCAGATACTTAGTTTCTTGATAAAGAAACTGGTTTCTAGAAAGAACATATTAAGTTTATAAAATTCGAGTTCCTAACTAGTAACATAAGCACCACGTCTTTTGAGAAATTACGAATACATGAAGCCAATTTGGCCCGATTATTCTAAAAGTTACATTTACAATTGAAAGTCCATAACATAATCAGCAACTGCCTATACTTTTCAATTTAAATGCCTCTGTTGGCCTTAATAATAAATTTAATTATTTAAAAAATTGTTCGGCTTAACTTACTCAAATACTAAACAACTTAACTTAACGAACTTCCTCTTTTTTTCATTTCAGGTTTGGTTTCAAAATCGACGTGCAAAATGGCGCCGTCAAGAAAAATCTGAAAGTCTTCGCCTTGGCTTAACTCATTTTTCTCAACTACCCCATCGTTTGTCATGTAACAGTTCCGGCCTGCCAGTTGATCCATGGCTCTCGCCACCTCTACTCTCAGCTCTACCAGGTAAATAGTCCTTCACTTCTCCTCTTACAAAAATTTCTCTAAGTTGGCAAATTTTATGACTAAAATTAGCATTTCTCTACTCGCATCCTTCCAGGTTTTCTTTCGCACCCGCAGACTGTCTATCCAAGCTATTTAACACCACCCCTTAGTTTGGCACCGCCCAGCTTAACAATGGGTAGCTTAGCAGTCATGTCCCACAACCACCATCACCATCATCATCATTCACATTCTACGGGTACAATACAACCACCACCACCGCCACCGGGAGTTGGATTGGGATCAGCTGCGTCTGTACCACCACCACCGCAAGGATTACGAATTTCACCACAAAGTTTGGCCACAATGCCACCGCAAATGAGTTCATCAAGTATGCGACTTATATCGCCACCCCAGACGGCTGTTATCAATGGAGCAGGGTCAAATAGCAACAGCAATGTTAACAGCAACACCAATGCTCCACCGCAGAATCTCTCATTGTCATCGAGAGGTTCGCCCCATTTGCTTTCGGCCACCGGAAGTGGTTCACCACATTCACAGATGATGATCCAAGTGGGTGCCTCATTACCACCCATGCCACCATCACCATCATCACATAGTAATATAACCATGACTCCATCACCACAGAATCTATCCACATCGTCTCTTTCCATGAGTAGTCCTGGTAGTACGTCTGGACAAAAATTGACAAAAATCGATCCTTGCGGAGATGATGTGGAGAGTACCGGCCTTGGAAATTCTGCCGATATCCGATCGAACTCGATAGCTACGCTACGAATTAAGGCTAAGGAGCACCTGGAGAGCTTGAACAAAGGACTCACAATGGTGTAATATACGTGGGAGGAGGCTTCATCCCTACACTGAGTCATAGTGGCATCAAATCTTTTTCATTTATCAAGTTCCAAACTTTATGCGAGGCACACAGAAGCAAGGACACGTTTTCGCGTATAGTCAAACGGATGTCGCTGCATTTACTTTTGCAAGATAAAATTTTAGATCTTAAGAGATATCCTTGTACAGCTAAATAACGTTTTCAATGTGATTCTAATGACTTAGTAGTAAAATCACCCCCAGTTCACGTGTTGGTTCTTTTATTTTAGTTTTAAGTTTAATTTTAATTTTAATTTTAATTTTAATTTCTTCGTGCTCTTTAGTTAAATTTAATTCTCCTACTTTACTAATAGATGACGTAATGATTTAATAGTTTTCACTTTAGCTTTAAGGCAAGAAACACTACTTAAATAGACTAGTATTAAGAACAATTGTAAATTTGGCAAATGTATTGAAATATATATGCAAATAGAAGTTTCTTTTTCTGCTTTCCTTTTAGTATAATGTCGATGGGATGAGACACATCCTAATTCCAGCACATTTAAGGAGCTAAATTTAATGGTGAGCATATATCTTTAAGCTACTCAAATGAAGAATGGCGAGAGTTTTGTGTTATTGACAAAACAGTTCCTTAGAATAGAAGTGCTTCACAGGTTTTTCAATCAAGCAGTGCATACGCAACAATATCCTTTTCATGGCATGGTAAAATTAACCCTATGTAGCTAGAAAAAGATCCACAAAGAACGATTGATCCTATCAATATGTATTGGGTATATATTTGAATTCGTGTGGTTTTTTTTTCAAAATTTGAAATACAATAGTATTATTCAAAGTATTGCCCATCTGAAGCTATGACTTTTTCCCATCTTTCCGGCAATTTGTGGATCCATCCCAAAAGAACTGCGCCGGCTTGGCAGCCAAGAATGAATCAAGCCAATTTTTTATATTCTGCTCTAATGTGAACCGTATTTCAGTGAGGGCGTTCTGCATCGACCGGAACAAATGGTAGTCAGAAGGGGCAAGGTCTGGGCTATAAGACGGGCGGGGTAATACTTCCCATCCACTGTTTTCCAAAAGTTCTTAACCGGAATAGCAACGTGGGGCCGAGCGTTGTCCTGATAGAAAATTATTGCCTCGTGTCTGGTCGCATACTCCGGGCGTCTTTCGGCTACTGCTCTCTTCAAATGGATTAATTGTGTTCGCTAGCGTTGTCCATTTCACCCGGTTTTAGCAGCTAATAATAGAGCATACACATCTGATCCCACCAAATACAGAGTATTACCTTCGCGCCATGGATATTCGGCTTTGCCGTTGATTTGGCTGGTTGGCCGGGTTTCACATATGATTTTTTGCGCTTGGGGTTGTCGTAATGGATTCATTTTTCATCATCAGTAATAATCCGATGACTTCCTTTTGTGGCGTTCCAGCAGCATTTCGGACATGCAAAACCGCCTTTCGACGTCTCTCGGCTTGAGTTCATGTGAAACCCAATTTTCTTGCTTTTGAATATATCCGGCTGCTTTTAAACGTTTTGAAATGGCTGCTTGAGTGACATCCAAAAATTCTGCGAGCTCTTCTTGTGTTTGGCAACAATCTTCATAGGATAATGCTTCCAGTTCTTCATCGCCTTCCAAGCCAAAATCACCACTTTTAAATCGTACAAACCACTTTTAGCACGTTCGCTCAGTTAGCGCATGTTTACCATAAACTTCCACCAAAATACGATGACATTCGGTAGCAGTTTTCTGCAGTAATGAAGAACTCCCCGCAAAAACACTTTTTCAGGCACAAAGTTCGACATATTTGAGTGAAAAAAAATTATTGTTGTTTACGCTTCAAATGAATGACATATACTGAAATGACGTACAATGACAGTTGCTTTCCAACGCATGTTCCAATGGCATAATAGCAATGGAATAATACAAGTTACGTCATCTCTTATATATACATATATACACCCTGACTAACTCGAACTGCAAACAACTTCAGACTGCTATGATTACTGTGAGCTCAAATTTTGACACATGACAGATAATTTTATTATTTACAAACCGTTTAAACGATTTGCGTCTCAGTTGTGTTGAAAAATTTTTATCCGCGATGGAATTCAAACATGATAGTGTGATTGCTCTATCACAAGTAGCTATTGTTTGAGCCCTAGAGCACCTCAACGTGAATAAATCGATTGTGTCTCGAACCATAGCTCGATACCGTAATACTGGCAGCGTCGAAAAACTCCATGGAGGTGGTCATAAAAAAACAGCAGCATCGGCAGAAATGATTCGGAAAGTGAAGGCTCGAATTGAGAAAAATCCGCGTCGAAGTGGGAGAAAAATGGCTAGTGAGCTCAGCATATCGTTGAAACCGATGCAACACGTACTAAAAAATGGGCTTGGGTTCAAGCCATTGAAGTTTCAAAAAACACACGATCTTACATTGCAACAGGAAAAAGTTAAGGTCGAAAGAGCGAAGGAGTTGCTACGCTTGCAAGAAAGTGGTAAGTTGCCGAATTTGATTTTCTCCGATGAGTCGCCATTTGTTATAGAGCAATATGTCAACAAACAAAATAACCGAGTTTACTTGCCAGAGAGTTCCTTCGAAAATTTACACCTTCGGACGGCCATCAGAAAGCAGGCAGCACCGACGGTGATAATTTGGGCCGCCATAATCGCCGATGGTGGCTCTCCGCTCGTATTTTTGGACCGAGGCGTCAAAATTAATGCGATCATATACCGTGAAACTGTCTTCGAGACAGTATTGAAGCCTTGGGCAAACAATCATTTCGGTCTGAGACCGTGGGCATTTCAACAAGACTCGGCACCGTCTCACAAAGCGCGCGTCAACCAAGATTGGTTAAAAAACAATGTTCCACACTTCATTTTTTCAACACAATGGATTGCAAATTCGCCGGATGCAAATCCGTTGGATTTCTCTGTCTGGTTGGCACTAAAAAGTACCAAAGTTTGGGCCTCCTCAAACAAGCACTTCGCCTGGAATGCGCCAAAATACCGCAGAGCCACTTGCGTGCAGCGTGCGATGCTTTCTTCGGCTGACTCAAGGTTATTATTCACGCCAAAGTTGGATATATTGAAAACTACTGATACAATTTGAAAATTGATGTATTTTCCAACATCTTTTGCTTTGGCACAATAAAATTTATCAAAAAATAAAAAAATTTTAGCATTTTAAAAAGTTGCAGTTCGAGTCAAACACCCTGTATAATATGTATAAAAGAGGATAGAACTAAAACACCTTTATTCAGCTACGCCAAAGATTCGCACATCATAAGGTTATCAGGTCATTGCGTTTTGGTAAATATGCGATCGAGTGACGACCGCAGTCATGTGCAGTTGAAACTTAAGCTGAATATGTATATATGTGTCTACACCGTAGAATTATAAAGGATAGGCGCAAGTAACAAAGAAACAGTATCTTTAAGATGGCATAACATTTTTTTGAGGGTTTCTATGGTAAATTCAATATTAGTTACCGTTCGATTCAGATTACCCACAACTCAGCCGTGACTAGAAGGCCAAACCGAATATTTAGATGAACAACCGTCGACTCATCTTGTACTAGCTACATATATTTTGAGACCGACAGCCTAACGAGAAGAAACTACCACCCACTTCTTTAATGGATTAGAAATCACTTTTCAGAACGTTTAATTCAAGTTGTCTTGGGTGGTTTCCAGTCTGATATTCAGTGTGTTCCCAAGGGCTTTGTTCTGTCTCCGACACTCTTGTCTGCTGCTTCGAATCCAACAGACTCCTTTGCTGATGACAGTACTCTCTGTTTTTCATAAAACAGCAACGGCAGCGTATAATGAGCTCATTAGATTTCGATATTAACATCATAATCAATTGGGGAACAGAATGGAATGCTGGCTACTGTCGTTAAAGCGAAATCTAAACACCGAAGATGCCACTTGCATCTTCGAAACCAAAAAACTTTCCATTCTCGGTATGTGTGTCAGTGACGACTTACGTTGGAATGACCATATGTTCGATGTCGTTAAAAATAATCCGAAACCCTCAAGGGATGTAGGAAATATTTTATTCCCTCAGTCCTCAGACTTGAGGGCTATTGTTTCTAAAAAAGATATGTCACCAACCCCAGTAACTGATTCACCATCATCGGCCGAATGCAATGTAACATTATAGAGGCTACAATGGTAAACAACAAAGAAGCGGAATAGATACCACAATATATTGCCGAAATAATTAGCACGTTATTTTAGAACGTAATAAAGGGTGTTTCAACAAGATGTGTGGGATTTGTTTTTGAATAAAACGAACAATTGCTGAGATATGTCTGAAGGCTTTACTACTTTAAAAAGTAGACACTGGGGATTATTTATGGATCACAATATCTTCCAAATGCAAATTTCATATAATTGGGGCTCTACGAGGCTATCAGAGTTAGAATTTTCTTGTAGGTGCTTTGGCATCTCCTTGGTGACCAAGATGTGCAAATTTTTGTTATTTACGTAGCCGCCAATGAGCAAATGGGCCTCATCTGAAAACACTATTTTTTTTTTGTAAAAATAAATGTCAGCATGCATGTTTTCTGGTTGTCGACCGGCTTCAGTTATGGCGTTATCTGGACCTTGTATGCATGGGGAGCCAAATCTTTCGTCAAAATTCGGTGCAGTGTTGCTGTATAGAGATCAAACTCCTGAGAATTGAGATCTTTGTGCCGGTTTCGACACTCACGTTTCGGGCTCACATCTTGTACTGAGCCCGTCACATGTAATTTTTTGATTTTATTGCGCATACACGTCTCGGATAGCACATGATTACGTGCAAAATTGACACAAAATTTTCGCACTATTGCCGCGATTGAATGTGAATTAATTTTCGTAATAAAATTCATCAAATTAACGATTTTGATTTATTCTTTTACTGTGTAGTGTTCTATGGTAAATTTCTCAAATTTATAGATGACATCTGTCACCATATGCCAACCCTGTGATAGGACTTTCAAATCCTACAGCTCTTATATGTAATTCTTTGCCACAAAGAAAGCAGGTGCGTACTTGTACCTAGTTAATTTTACCCTACTTTGTGACGTTTTGACTGAGAATTGGCCTAGAACAATGCTATTACTTCGATATAACACAACGAATGGGTTGAGAACTCTCTTCTTGGGAAACAAAATACCAGCTCCACGAGTCATTGATTCTGTCACATATGCTATGCATTACCGAGTGTAGAATCATAAACAAAAAACAGAGAGCTTCCAGATTTGCGACTACCAGAAATACCCAAAATTAGTTGGATGGTCTGTCGTTTTTCTTTTATTTTTCCTCTCAGTGGACTTGTAAACAAGAAAAATTGCTGTTTGTGGAGAAAGGCAGTTCCAGAAGAGACTCATGCCGTCATGCCAGCACTATTCTGCTGGCATCAACTTGTGCGATGAAAGCCAAAGATTTCCTCTACCTGACAAAAATTATTGCAAGATAGCAATAACTTAACTTAAATGTTCCCAGTCTACCGAACCGGATTGTCTGCTTCCTGAAGTTTTTAATGAAATTATATCTTGGCATCGTTTACTGGAACCACAAGAAAGGAGACATTTTAACTTACTCAAAATATAGAGGCATCACTCTCAGACAAGATCTTTTCTTTTAACACTTGAAAGTATTTATCGAAGATACAATAGACTAATTGACCAAATATTCACATGCCGGCAGATTTTAGAGAAAATCCGGAAAGTCCAGATTAGCACCTCTTTACCGATTTTAAGGAGGGATGTGACATCCTCAATCTATGCATATAGAGTTGAACTATACAGAGCCATATTTTGTATAGAATCAGCAAGAAGATTCTCTGCTGCCGTTCCCGTTCTAGAGACGAAGAACATGGACTTGAGTCCTGGAAAGAATATGAAAAGCAGTGAGTACTGTCATCAGCAAAAGAATATGGTATATTGGATAAGAAGTAGCAGAATACCTTTTTAAGTGCCCTTTTTTACTCGCATGACCTGATAGAGAGATATCGTTCGTTTAGTACCCATGCGCCTTCTTTAGCAATCTCAGAGTTTTCAGACATCTTGAGAGATTTTCATTGAACATAGCAAATTGGTGCTTATTTTGTCTATTTTTCCACAGAAAATGTGTCATGCAGTCCTACAGAACTGCATTTTACTGACTGTCCTATTCGGTACTTAAATGAGTAAACCCTAACTCACGCAATCTAAAATGGCAAGGGCATGCACGGCCTGTAGAATAATACTTTCATAACCCGTAGATTACCACGCCACTAATGAAATGCTAAATCATATTGATCACATTGATAGAGATGTAAGGCATGCCTCTAGAATTCTGAACGTCCGGACGTTCTGGCCAAACAACATTGACTTAGATTTGCCAAGCACCAAGATAAGGAAAAACTATTATTCAATTGCAAGAGACTGCCAGAATATTTGCCGAACGCGTATCCAGAAATCTCCCAACAACTCTTATGCCGCCAGCATCAAGTACAGAAGAAAAGTGGCAACGCTGCCACCAAGAATGTGCCTGGTTAAATGAAGAATGCCGGCAAGCAGATGCAGATAAACAAGAAGCGTATAAGTCGGAGGTGTAACAAAGAACGCGCGCCATGAGCTCTATGAACAGGAGAAGAACAAAGTCTACGTCAACAACTTGATTGGCCCCTATCAGTGAAGTTTCAAGTCAGGAAAATCTACAATCCGCCACATCTTTACACTCTTGTAGATTTTGGAAGAAACTCAAGAAGTCTGGATCGATACGCACCATCCAAACTTTGGTATTTTTTAGTGCCAATATTCGCCTTGAAAATACCCCAGACAGAGAAATCCAACGGATTTACATCCGGAGAATTTGCGATCCATTGTGTTGAAAAAATGAAGTGTGGAACATTGTTTTTTAATCAATTTTGGTTGACGCGCGCTTTGTGAGACGGTGCCGAGTCTTGTTGAAATGTCCACGGTCTCCGACCGTAACAATTGTTTAGCTAAGGCTTCAATACTGCCTCTTAGACAGTTTCACGGTATACGATCGCATTAATTTTGACGCCACGGTCCAAAAATACGAGTGGAGAGCCACCTCGGCGGTTATGGCGGCCCAGACCATCACCATCGTTGCTGCCTGCTTTTTGTTGGCCATCCGAAGGTGTAAATTTTCGAAGGACCTCTTTGTCAAGTAAACTTGGTCATTTTGTTTGTTGACATATTGTTCGATAACAAATGGCGACTCATCGGAAAAAACCAAATTCGGCAACCCACCACTTTCGTGCCAGCGTAGCATTTCCTTCGCTCTTTCGAAGATTGTGTGCTTTTTGGAACTTCAATGGCTTGAGCCCAACCTCATTTTTCAGTATGTGTTGCATTCGTTCCGAAGATATGTTGAGCTCACGAGCCATATTTCTTCCACTTCGACGCGGATTTCGCTCAATTCGAGCCTTCACTTTCCGAACCATTTCTGCCGATGTTGCTGTTTTTTTATGACCACCTCCATGACGTTTTGCAACGTTGCCAGTATCAGAGGGCTCTAACGATAGCTACTTGTAGTCTTCCAGCCAAATGTAAAGCAATCACACTATCACGTTTGCATTCCATCGCGGATTAAAATTTTTCAACACAACTGAGACGCGAATCGTTTAAAAGGCTTGTAAATAATAAAATTATCTGTCATGTGTCAAGTAATGAACGGTTTGGAAATTATAGCAGTCTGAAGTTGGTTGCAGTTAGAGTCAGGCAGTTTATATATAGAGACGAGTTTTACAGTGTCATAGAGTCTATACGTATATAGTGTTGCCATTCCTGCCAAACTCGCCCGTCTGTGATGGAAAACAATCGATGCTCCATCAAGCTCGGCTACTACTTAATATCATACTTGAAAAAATTGTGCGGAACTTTCAAGCCTACTCCAGAGGCACAGTCTTTCAAAAGTCTACGCAACTATTATCGTACACCGATGATATGATCATAGTTGTATAGTATTGAAACGAAAGCTGCCAAAATGAGTTGAGCGGTAAATAAAGACAAAACCAAGTATATGCTTTCAATAAGAAGGGACACACATCATCGACGAATTGGACAGAACGTCACAGTCGTAAGCTACAATTATGTTTTTTTTTTTTTTTAAGAACTGAACACTCAAGTGGGTATGACTACACTTTTGACGCCAAAGCATGTGTTAAGTTGTTCGGAAAATGGGACAGAAAGAGAAAGGAAGATGTTTGGGCTCAGTGGCTATTTCACTCCATGGTGGCATCCAACATTTATTGGGGCGACTAAATTATTAGTGTAATTGGACTTGTTGTTGTGTTCTAGGCAACCACACATCTTACATGATTTTAGTTGCCCGAAAAATATATAAAATCTTCATCATCGCAGTCCTACTTCATGACGCAGAAACATGGGCTCTATCGAAAACGGATGAAGATACCAGCAGTCGTTTAGATAGAAAAACCCTTCGAAAAATAGTCGGTACGTTGGACCTTGTCCGAAAAATGGGTATCAGTCCCCTGAGATGGTTAGGACATGTAGTGAATAGACACCAATGCCACGGCAGTAGAGGAAGACCTCACCTTAAGTGGCACACACAAGATGTGGGGTGCGCAACTCGACGCAGTTAGCTTAAGACCGGGTTAACTGGAGAAGCTTGTTAGTTCACCCCTGTACTGTAGCGAAACATAATAAGTAATTTTATGCTTTAGTAAAAATTCTGTTTCACTTCAGTAGAAACCTACTTGTAATCCTAGCCTAAAAAAAATTATTCTACAGTAACAGAGCATAATCTGCTGGACTTAGTCGAAAGCAGAGACACTCCGTCTCAGATTTGAGGCTCACTTCCCAGGTTACCCAATTGAAACCAGCTTACAACCAGCATCTATTAATAAACATGCTACTGAGCATATACCCAGTTTTGTTATAAAAAGGTATAGATCACCCTGGAATACAGTGAGAGCTGCCTTTATACAGAAAACCGGAAAGGAGGACTACTCACTCGCCAGGAGTTTCAAACCTATAAGTCTGATTACCATCATGCTGAATCAAAAATCAAAAAAAAAAAAAAAAATGGTCAAGATCCATGCGCCCGAAGCCGGCTTGCGAATGCATCCTCTGTTGACAATGCAAAACGCCTACCAATGCGAAAGATCCTGCGAATGAGCGCTTCAAAATCTAGTAGGCAAAATATAAGACGAACGCGACAAGAGGGAATACGCCTTGGGAAATTGTCATCGATGTTTAGGGTGCTTTCGACAACGTAACTTTTGACGGCATGTGTCACTCGGCTAGACAACACGGTGTAGACAAATTACTAGTTTTGTAGATAAAAGCAATGCTGGTGAATAGGACATTGATAGTGTATGCTGGCTACGTCTAATATGTGGTGGCGGCTATAAACAGTAAACATATACTGTCTGTTGGATCGTTTATAGAGACGCTCCGCTCAAAAGCGCAAGCAGCTCTAGATGTGATCGACGATCTGGAATTTACTGCTCTGACTCATCTAGTGCTTAAGGGCATCACCATCCAATTCTCCAAAGAAGCTAAGCATTTAGGTGTCATCCTGGATAACAAACTTCTATGGACTAAATATGTAAGATCGAAAGTCTCTAAGGTACTCTCGGTCTTCTGGTAGTGCAAAGGAGCAATTGGCATGACATGGAGTCCCTTGGATCTATATGGCTGTGATAAGGCCAATTATAAGGGGTTTTCCAATAGTGACTTGACAACTTTGAATTTAATTTGTGAACGCACTCTTTCACTAATCATCAAACTGTCACTGTCAATTTATTCAGTAAACTCAACATTTGCATCATGGTAAAGTACACTAACGAGCAACCTGCAAATTATAAAAATTTTCTACAAATATTCGGAGTCGGTGACTGCAACTTTAAGAGCGTTAACTCCAATTTTCGGTCGTAATTCTCGCCCTAGTAGACAGGTTGTAACAAGTTTAGTGCAAAAATTTGAGTCTACATATTCGTTGTGTGATGTTACCGTGTCAGTGAGACAACGGATTATTCGAAGTGTCGAAAATATCGCTGCCGTTTAGACGTCCGTAGCAAACGATCCAGCTCAGACCACATTATGGCATATTTTGCGTAAGGATCTTGGTTACACCCATACAAGATCAAGCTAACTCAAGAATTGAAGCCGATGGACCATTTGAAGCGATGTACGTTCTCCGATTGGGTTCTGGAGAAGATGCGCCAAGTTGATGAATTTCATCGCAAAATCATCTTCAGTTACGAAGCTCATTTTTGGCTCAATGGGTTCGTCAGTAAGCAAAATATGCGTTATTGGTCGGGTGAAAACCCACATGTGCTTCATGAATCACCACTTCATCCACAAAAAATAACTGTTTGGGGCGGTTTGCATGCCGGCGGCGTTATTGGGCCATATTTTTTCGTCGACGATAACGATCGTCACGTTACTGTGTATGGTCAGCGTTATCGCGCCATGATCACCGATTATTTTTGGCCTGAATTGGAAGATATGGACTTGGACGACATGTGGTTTTAAAAGGATGGTGCCACAAGCCACACAGCACACGCTATAATCGATTTATTGAAGAGTAAGTATGATGAGCGTGTTATCTCAAGACATGGGTCAGTCGATTGGCCGCCTTGTTCGTGCGATTTAATGCCGCTTGACTATTTTCTATGGTGCTACGTTAAGTCATTGGCTTATGCCAACACGCCGACGGCGTTGGAAGAGCTCAGAGCCAATATTGAATGCGAAATAGCGGCCTTTTCGGCCGAAATGTGTGGCCGAGTCGTTGAAAATTGGGTTCAATGAATCGACCGCTGCAAACGTGCCCGCGGTGGCCATATGAACGAAGTCGAGTTCCATTCATAAATGTTTTGATTGTACATCAAGCCAATAATAAAGATTTTGAAATATCTCAAATGGTTTGCCTTTTATTTAAAAAAAAAAAAGTTGTCAAGTGGTTATTAGAAAACCCTATACCTTGTGCGTTGGTTGTCTAGCAGAATAAGCTCTCACGAACATACATAGTTGCTGCTTTTACCAGACTCAAAATAACCGTTTGATTCGGCTACATGTCGGCTTTTTCTAGCACACCTGGCTCTGCTCTATATGCATTGATGAATCTCTCTCCTCTCAATATTCATATCATAGGCTGCACTATCAAAGCCATTTTCCGTTTAAAAAAAGTGATATTTGGTACAACATGCACTGGAGCTTTTATGACCTTGGGCGCCTATCTTATGACTTTGGTCTTATGGACATGCCATCTGACGCAACAACACCAGAAATCCTGATATGGAAAAAATTCGAAAACTTGTATCTGTCTTCCAAGCGGAAACATACGTAATTCTGATACCAACAAGTTATACTGTGAAGAACCGGTGAATGGGTGAAGCATTTACATTTGTATCGACAGCCAAGCTGTGCTCAGAGCCTTTCTAATCCCTTTGGAATTTTCCAAGTTCGAAAATGCAAAATTTCACCGAATGCAGTCAGGTCACAATGGGATCACGAGAAATGAAACCGCCGATGAACTTGCCAGGAAAAGTCTGTCTGCGTCCTTGGCTAAGGCCTCCATTGACAGTTGGGGCTTACATAATCACAACTGAAAACGGCATGACTCTCCAAGTGGCAGGCAGACCAATGCTTGCTTCCCGATGTCTCTAGGAGGTTGCAAATTGGTTACTGACTGCGGATCACTACACTTTTGCTAAGCACTTAAGTGTGTTGGGCATAAGTTATACAACATCCTGCGGTGCCTGCTGTGAAAGTGATTAACACACCGCGAGCATATCGACTATTTATATAACATAGGCTACTAGGTAAACTATATGCACTTGCTAACAAAACATATGAGGGCAAAAATTATTTATCACAGTAAGTAGCGGTCTAACCCCTACTTTCAGGTAACATTAAATAAAACAGATTAGAGCAGCACATGTTATTCTCCCTCCACAGCAATTTGTGCTGGGCTAATTGACTAGAACCTTTTTTGGTGAATTCTCTTACAGAACAAGCAACTATACGAAAGGCTAAAAATATATCAGAAACTGCGAAGGGATTATAATATCAGCAATAAGGTCGTTAAAGTTTTTCAAGACATTTTGAGTCAATTAACTTGACCTTATGCAATATCTGCTACAGCTAATCGTCTGGAAGACGTGGATAAAGAGGAGTTGCCACTGTGGACATCACAGCCGAATAAGTTTTTCCAATATGATAAATTTCGTCCTTATCCTCACTCATAGTATAAGAGCTAGACAAATAACTCTACAGGATTGTTATAAAGTCTGTTTAGTTACTTGACATAATACGACATTGACATAATGGAAATAACAGAACGAGTTCTTAATAGAGCGTCTCTAACTATCGAAGCAGAAGCGGTAAAAATTGGTGTAGCACAAGGAAAAGCACAAAACGTCACAATGGGCAGCTACAACTATAAGGTAGTAAGGGCGTTTATCTTACTCGTCTCCGCTATCATCTTCAACAACAACTCTCATTGATCACTGCTTCTTTATGCTTAAAAGACATCGAGCATCCAAAAAGACCTTATACTCGACACTGATCATCTCAGTCCTGTTTATAGCGTAGAATCTTGAACACTTACAACTTTAATAAAAATGCTCTCGGATGCTTCAAAAAAAGACGTTTTAACAGCAAACTCTACGGGGTATAGAGTGTTGCAGACATTGTCAAAAAAGCTCGTATAGTGCGACTTAGATTGTTATATCAACTTAACCGCATGGATACCCATTCCTGAAGAAGTAGTATAGGGTGATTCATCGTGAGGTTTAATTTATAAAGAAAAATAGAACACATAAATTTGAAAATTAACTTAAAATTTTATTATCGGTTAAAAGAATAATTCATGGAATTTTCTTTTTAAGAATCATGTAAATTTTGGCCACGACTACGTCTGAGGTGGTCCAATAGGAAGGTACAATTTTGGGCGACTCGTTCGAGCATAGCGACTGGTATCTCGCGGATAACACGAGTAATGTTGGCTCCCAAAGCGTCAATCGCTTCCTGAAGACCTGAGACTTTACATATCCCCAGAGAAAATAGTCCAAAGGTGTGAAATCGCACGATCTAGGCGGCCAATTTACCGTAGCAAAACGTGAAATTAAGTGCTCACCAAAATGATTTCTCAACAAGTCCATTGTATCACGCGCTGTATGGCTCGTAGCGCCGCCTTGTCGAAACCACAGCTCACCGAGACCATGTGCTTGAATTTCAGGAAGCACATAGTCCGTTAACATGTCGCGATAATGGTTACCATTGACGGTAATATTCTGAATTGCCTCATTTTTGAAGAATTATGGACCAATGATTCCACCAATCCATAAACTACACCATACCGTTGTTTTTAATGGATGTAATGGTAGCTCCTGGTACTCGTCGGGTTGTTTATCAGCCCAAATAAGGCAATTTTGTTTATTAACGTATCCATTGAGCTAGAAATGGGCTTCATTACTGAACAAAATTTCACGATAAAACACCGGATTTTCATTGAGTTTTTCCAGAGCCCATTCACTAAAAATATGACGCAATTTTAAGTTGTCAGGCTTCAATTCTTGCACAAATTGAATTTTGTACTATTTAAAGGCAAGATCCTCACGTAAAATACGCCAAGTTCTCGAATACGCCAAGCCAAGCTGCTGAGAACGACGACGATTAGATTCGTCACGGTCTTCGCGTACACTCTTACAGCTGCTATGGTCTCTTCACTATGTCCTGGATGTGGTGTAACCGGTTGAGTATAATTCACTAATATGAACTGGGACTCAAATTTGCGAATGGTATTGGCAATAGTAATTTCAGTAGGTCGATTACGCGCACCGTAAGTTCTTCGAATCGCACGAAAAATATTTCTCACAGAGCGCTGATTTTCGTAATACATCTGAACAATTTGGAGACACTGTTGAGGTGTGAATCTTTTCATGATGACTTGCCAAACGATATTGAACAAAAATGATAAAGCAGTTTGATAGGAGTCATACGCTATCTGTCAAAAAAGCCTATTAAGAATCAAACCTTACCATGAATCACCATATATAAGCAATAGAACAGGATGCACACATAAATTCAAGAGGACCTCAGCCAAATTCGTGTGCGAAACTAGAGGCAGCTGGCAAAAGACCACGCTATCTGGAGAAGTATTTTAAGGCCTCGTCCAACCCGGACTGTAGCGCCATATAAGTAAAATAAATATCTGCATTGCTACTGCGCTACTTAAGTTTAGTTAACATCGCAGATTTTAACGTCTAATGGATGAAATTATCTATTTCGTCTCGTATGTAGGACAAAATTATTGCAGATGTTTTTGCATCTGGAGATCCAATTTATTTTTATTCCTCACAACGACTTTCGATGAGAATGCCAAAAGCAGTTGCTGAGTCTTAGATTTTCTTAATATCGGTTTTTTACCGTCGGAAACTTCCGCTGATGTACTACTTATTTGTCATACAATTCTTAACATACTCGTATACGACAGGGTTTTTTTTTTTTCATTTAAATAATGTTTCTCGTACACTGTTCAACAATGATTTTTAGACGATTTTTTTACTCGTACAAGCCACATAATACGAACTGTCTATCTTATATACATCACAGCCGTATTTTAATAGTTCGCACTTTACCACTATTACGCCTTCTAAATACAGGTCCGATTTTGTGCGTTCGGTTCGCCTTCATAATTCATAATAAATTCATAATAAATTTTCTTCTTTTTTCGCTTTTATTCATCTGCTTCACTTACCTACCGCTTTTTTCGCTTTTTTATTTAGAACCATCACAGTCTAACTCAATCTTCGGTTTAACTATTTCTACTGTGTTTGGTCCACGCTTGAAAAGCTTTTCCTTTGTTCTCTACAGCCATTTCAATCTCTACTTTCCACTACCACATTTCTTTATTTATATGGACTAGAGCTATGGCATAAGGTTAACAATTCTCTTCACATGCCTTATGCGTTTAGTTTTTCTTCTTGGTTTATGGCGTTTTGTAGTCACATCTCTAAAAAAAAAATTCTATTAGCTAAAGTCGGTGCTTGCCCCTGGAAATTCTACGTGCTCTTATACAAATATTTGCATTCGCACCGGATCACTCCTCTGCTTTGTGGGAAAGGTACCCGGTAGGGTGGCTCGCCTAAGCACGTTAACTTCCTTGTAGTCTTATTAGTTCCTATTGCTCGTCACGATCATCTTTAGTAGGCCTTTAAGGCTACTCGTAGTAGAGAAACAAATTGTTGCAATATTCTACAGGCCGTAGCTGCATGTCAAGCTCTCTGATAAATAACGAAAACATTTCAATCTATCAAGATTATTTTATCTTCTTAGAAATTATGCAAACTATTGGTTTCGTCCGCTTTCAAAGCTTTAACCCTCTTTAAGTGACTAACTCAGAAGGAAAAATATAATTAAAAAAACTTCATGCTCAGATATCAGTATCCTTTTTCGTTGGTGTCTCATACTACCTTCGTACGCTAGTATATTTGCATTGCTCTTCGTTTGGATAAAGGTAGGAAACTTGACCAAAAATCAGAAAGTTTCATAAATCAATACGCACAACTGAACGTAGCGAACTGAATTCTACCGAATTCAACTGAACCGAACCATCCTGCCTAATGAACTTTCTGTTTTTATTGGCATTTCCGGTATGCCTTGCCTATCTGTCCGATAACAGTTCAGCATAGCACATCACAGCAGAGTAATAGCGCGTCCTTACAAACGTCCATCATGTGCTCCGTACACCCTGTCCATATGACTACAAGGGTAGTTTTTGGTGCACGTAGTTAGCTATCTATTCGTATGTAGTGGCGCCGACCACTTCTTGTGATGCTCATCCTCAAATCGATTAATCGAAATACTTCGTCTGTAAATTTCTGATTGATTGGTTTGTGCAAACATTAATTACCATTTTATTGCTTCGGTAACATTTTGAGGGGCGGACGGGAGAATTGCAGCAGCATGCAGAAGGTATTGGTAGTAGTCGATGTTTGGTCGGTCGATCGGTTTGTATTTAACTTACGGAACCCTTTGCCTCTTCACTTAAATAGGGTTAACTTTTGCGCTAACTTCGAAAAGAGAATGACAAGGCGACTATTCAATGTGGTGGGTGGTGGGTGCTGGGTGATGGAGGATATATTCATAGTATATGCGGATACGTTTGTTCAAAAGGGTTTTTGAAGGATGTTTTCGGAAAATGATTGGTCACGGGTAAAATGTGGTTGCGTTTGTTTAACGAGAGCGAGAATATAACAAGAGGGGTAAACAAACCGAACAGAGGAACTTTTCAAGTTAAGAAGTAATTAAATTTGGAACGACGTCATTGGTTAAGGGCGCTGTGCTCTGATAAATGAGGGTGGAAATTTTCAGTTTACTTTGCAGCTAAAGGTAAGTGGGACAGTGTATTAGTTTTGAGTCAATTCGTGGGGGGAAGACTATAGCGTACAAAGGATTGATCTGAATCCCAAACAGTCACAACTAGATTTATGTTCTTTAATTGTTTTCATGCAATTATGGGAACTATTTCAGACGTTTAGATATTGACAAATTCTAATCGCGAACTAATCGCGGCAATCATACCATTTTGACATCCGTAGCCTGTGCCAACAACTGTGTGCAAACAACCAGTAGGTCTTTTACAGGTCTCGAAACTTATCGTTTTACAATACAAGAACACGCCAAGCAGGTGGACCAGACCTACGCGCTGCTGCCGAGCCTAACGCAACACATGTCGCAATGGGTATGCACATGGTGCAGCAAGCTTTGAAGGTCCTTGCGGTGAATGTTAACTCACTGATTAGGATCGAAATAAGAGCCGCGATGTTTAAATTGCTACAAGACCAAACTCCAAACGTGGAGGTGGTGTCGCGATCATTAAACAAGAGTGTACAAGAGATCTTGGATCTACTGCTATACGACGAACGTATACAACTGACAGGTACGAATTTACAAACGCTAAACTGTCTGCGCACAATCGTGTATAACAGCGACCGTTGCGGTTTTAGCACCGAATTTACTGTTCCCAACGAAATTGCGGAATTGTAGGAGTAAGTCTTACTACAGTAAGACTCGATGGATACGCTTCTCCGCAACTTTGACAAGAGTACTCTCCTCGAACATGCTCCACTCACCGTCCAATAGGAATTTGCCAAATGAGGAGATCGACATGTACCTAAAACGAAAGGACGCGACAATTAAACAAACTATGGACACTACAATACCACGGTATCAACGTACGACTAACGAAGACCTGTTCCGCAACCCTACTATTGACGCACTGCACCGACAGAAAAGTAGACTTGTGTCAAGACTCAAAAACTTGTACAGACAGTTTACCGACAGACAACACTCGGAGATCAGGACACTGAAGTCGTCGATTAAAAATCTGCAAACGTTAATAAAAGAGAATTATAGAATTTCTGTAAGTTTGTATTGGAACAACAAGGCTCGGGCTGTAAATACCAGCAACCCGAATATGTTCCCGCAAATAAATAATCTATTTCAGAGAAAAAATCAAAATGACCTTCAGTGACCTAAGTAAAATAGCCCGGACAACATACAACGAACGGGTACTGACTATAGCAGTTATTGATCAAAATGAGGCCGCTCATGATGACTTCTTTGTGATCGAGGATCCACAGAAGAAGGTTGAAGCCATAGGGGCGACTTCCATGAAGTATACAAGGCCACTAACACCATTGGCCCTAATTATGACTTGGACAGTCGCATCTTGGTGTGCAACTTCTACATTCGAAATAAAGTAGAGAACTGGCGATCCGAGGGCTCTGGTTTCACCCAATTCAGCGACGAAAATATGGCGAATAATGGCATTGCCAGAGAGAGTGACCGACCCCCGTTCATTTCGAAAGAAGAACTCAATGAGATCTTCGATACAATCAGTCTAGAAGCGGTGGATATTTATACCACCCTGTTTAATTATGCAATAAATAATGCATAATGGACAATCCAGCGCATTGGAAAACGGCGGTGGCTTAACCTATCCCCAAAAAGGGAAAGGATATATCCAATCCGGAGAATCTCCGGTCGGTAAGTCTCCTTCTAAATATCAGCAAGGTGTTTGAAAAGGTAATCAATAGAGCTCTGACTAGGTGGGTTGAAGATAAACATATAGTTAGTCATGATATGTCACACGATGCGTCTAAACTGGTGTCCGATAGGTTGGGGATCAGTAAACCACTCTTGTACATTGTCTACAATATGCTAACTAACAGACAGTTCATTGTGAAAAATGGTGATGTGACTTCTGTTTGAATATTCCAAATTAAAAATTTTCTTCAGCAAGGCGCGGTTAATTCGTCAATCCTATTCAACATTTATATATACAAGCGACTTGGTAAGTTCACTTCTCCATACTATTGCGAACGCAAACGATTTGGTAGTGTACAGAACAGGTCCAAGAATCGAGGTCATTAATATTCTCTTGCAGCGTGACTTCGATAAGATAAGATGATTTTGCGATGACTTGAAGTTGAAAATCAACTTTGAGAAGTCGAAAACCTTTCTCCTTAGGACGTCGTTGTCTGGAGTTTCTAGGGATACCAGAGAAAATTGGCGAAATTTCTCGATCATTGGACAACATGGACAGTCTCTTACCTGTCGAAAGGCAGTCAGATACATTGGGATCTGGCTAGATCAGTTTCTGAATTTTGGTTAAATGTACGAGCAAGCTTAATGGAAAAGATTCGGGTGTTTGAGTGGGCTTGTCTTCGCTTGTACAGAGCACCAGAGTCGGAGTACACAAAATTTTATCCTAATGAGGTCCTTTACAACAGGGCGAACCAATTACGAGTGTTTGAAGTACAATAAGACCACTTAAGTGGAACGAGACCTGGGTCTACAGATTCATGCCTATCTGTAGTACAACCAGTACTGAAGCACGTTTTTAAAAAGATTATAGGTATGACAAGTAGATCATTCTCACTAAATTAGTGTAGCTTAATTCGAACTCAATTCTGTATGACAGAGGCAGACATTTCCAAACAGTACAAAGATCTAAGTATTCACCAGAGCGTTTTTTTAAGAATTCCGTCGAAACTCATTTAAGGAATGGAATCTTCAAGGAAAGAATTTTCTATCCGTATGACCAGGTTATATAAGTAATATTTATCCTTTCATTTGTCTTCGCTTACAGAACTATGGTATTCCTACTTCTTGGGCAAGAAACAATGTTCATCGACATAATAAATCGATAGCTGCAACATTGCTATCAGCCCACTGTCAACATAACCAAGCATAATCTTCATACTGTGTAAACCCTTTGGAGTTCGTAAAATCTTTTTCTGTATATTAGTCGCGCAAAGAATTGATTATGGATACCCATTAACTGTTTGCACAAAAAGGGAAACCGATGCACATTGGGTTTGAATGTTTGTAGTCAATTTCCTGTCAATTTCTTTGGAGCGGTCAATTTCAACGGGCAATATCTGTTCCACCAATAAATTTTAGCGCACGATATTGATTCCTATTTTGCACTTGACCAGATATATATTGAGGCTAAATCAAACAACGAAACGTTACGAAACGATATAGAATATGCTTTCCGTTCTGTAGCAAGTTGTCACCGTGTCACCGACACGCATATCGGGGAAGACAATTTTTTTCCTTTCGCCAGTTTAACTTAGAATTTGGTTTACATTTTTGTTTAGATACAATATACCAGTTACAATAGTATTGTAACAGGCGGTAGGTCGTCTTGTCTTGATTTTACGAGTTGACAATAGACATAGTTGACCCAGACAGAAGAAATGTAAATGCAATAGGTTTGTACGAGTAGTAGAAAAGAAAAGAAGAAATACCAATTTTAGGGACGATGTAGCCAAGTACTATTTTCGATGGGTCTGAAAAGAATCATAAAAGCTTACGCAAAAAATGGACATAACGTCTAGGACAGCAGATTTTTAATGAATTTTCGTATGTTAAAATCTTTAAGAGTTCTTGCTACTAATCGTGTGAAAGTGTGAATGCTAGATGTGAAGTGAGCAGCAAACAGGTAAGAATGTGGGATATCATTACAAATGAGCCACGAGATAGGGGATGATCGAAAATTTCTTATGTTTTTGACAAACCGTCTGCAATATTTTTAAATTAACATTTTGTTTGCATTAGAATTTCACACGTGTACGAAAAGAGAACCATTTATTTCTGGATAGGCCTCATATGGTCGAAATATCTGGACTTATATTCTTCAATCGATTAGGGGCGAAGCATTTCATTCCAAAGAGAATAGTACTAGACGATCATATCACCGTTAGCATTTATTTTGCAATCAGTCATCGATCCACCATACAGTTTAATTCAAAGTCTTTTATCTAATTTGTATGATAGTATATGTACTGTACGAGAGACTTCAAAATTCCTGCTGCAGGACGTTGAACTTACGTTAGGTCCTCTTCGTCCTCTGTTAGAGCTTCTTTTGATCAAACGGATGCTTTCCAAGGTCTCTCAGCGGTATTCCTGCTTTCCCTAAGTAGGAAAGGCTGCAGGTTACTTACTGGCGTCTCGACGGGGTTCTACACTTTTGCAAAGTACTTAAATGTGCGATACCCTGTGAATGTCCATCATACGCTCGTCAGACAGGGTGGGTGCCTTATCACTGCTTTATCACTGCAACCGAAATACTCAATAAAAAGGAGTTTACAAGGAGTAGAATGGACTAGTTCTTTGTATAAGTGCTCTATTTCGTCAGAAAAGAAGAAAAAAACAAAAAACGTTCGAGAAATTAGGTGTTTATGGTAGTTACGGCATCTGCACATAAATGAAAAATGTTTCAGGAGATGAACTTTTAACAGATCACGTTTAATTTACGGATTACTATTACTGTAACAAAAGTAAGGAAAGGATAATATCGTTGGAAACACAGTTGGAAACACAACACAACAGCTTTAAAAAGAGACTCAGGTTTTTACTCATCTTTTGCCCACCTTAACATATACTTAGGGAGCTGGCAGTCACATAATCATAAAACAGCCAACCAGATTGATCTCGATCGACACGAGAGACAGCTTTAATATTTTGTACGTCCGAACGTCAATATTGAGTCAAACCACTTACTTGTTGTACTAGAGATACGAATGTGAATACCATGGAAACCAGAGCATCGAAAAATTACTATGAAGAAATTTGATGTGGAACGCCTGCAATTGCAAGAGACTACTAAAGACATTGTTGAGCCAGTCTCGAGAAGTCCTATGCTGTCAGGGCCAAGCGCAGAAGACCAGTTGTAATATTGTTATCTAATGTCCTTGCCTTTACTCGAACAGATACTGAACATTGCTTGGCCGATCCTCAAATATGGAGATCCTATAAGCCAACTGTGTTATAGAGGAAGCAGTCTTCTTAACGCTTGCATATAGTTAATCCAACATCGACCAGATAATCACCTCACTGTGGATCTTGGAAAAACTAGGAACTTTGATCAATAGTCAATATTGAATTAATGCTCGCTGCTTCGCAAAAATGTTAGAAAAGTTTTCGTCAAGGTGACAATCTGATTTCTTCATTTAAATGTTTGAAGAAATATGATACTCATAAGTCAATGCTATAGGCACAATATTAGAAAATTCTGTATAGAAGAAAGGATAGCCAAAACCATTTGTTTGGACAACACATTGCACCAGGAATTTTGGATATACACTATCATAGTGCGTCCAATTCTTACCTACTTGTCATTAGTATGGTGGCCCGTATTGAGCAAAAGTTACAACATCACGAAATTAAAAAGACTCGAAGGAACAGCCCATATAGGCACCACGGGCGTATTGATGTCGGCTCCAACGATTGGTTTTACTGTGTTCCAGCATCTTATGCCTCTCGACCTGCACTCCAAAGGATCTGGGTGCAAAACTTCATGGTTTTACGACCCCAGAAACATTCTGGACCCGTAACCAAATGGCATGATAACTTTTTCAACCGACTACACCACATCCAAGTTAGACTTCAAGAAAAACTTCCACATAAGATTTCGCACCAGAACGAAGTACATAGTAAAGGACTTCGGCACGGCCATCTACACCAACGAACCAAAGATAAACTGTGCTGTGGGGACCGGTGTCTATTCGGAATCACTGGAAATATCAATATAATACCACTTACCGGATTTTGCCAGCATTTTCCAGGAGAAACTACAGCAATTCACGGGGATTGCTAACAACGAGTGACACCACTACGTATAAATAAAATATTACTATCCTCGTAGAAAGTCAAGCCGTTCTCAAAGCTATTGATTCGGTTATCATATCCTTCAAACTGGTACAGGAATGTTGGAACGAGCTTCCTCGCCAGAGTAAACACTTTAGGGTCGCACTACTTGGGGTTCCAGGGCACAGTACCATAATAGCAAACGAGCGTGCAGATGATCTGTCCATGCAGGCCTTAACTCCACACCGCTTACTCGCGACAAAGGTGGACATCCCACTAGGGAGTGGCCGTGGTGTAGTGGTTAATGCACAGACTCCTCAAGCAGAGGGTCGCGGGTTCGAATCCCGTGCGATGAAATTCTTTGAAAATAAAGTCTTTTCATAGAATTTGTGTGTAGTTATATGTAAATCCCGTCGGCGTCAACTCTGACATGAAGGCATAACACTGATGTTCGAGTGATTGCTGGCTGGGCTAAATGTAACAATCTAACAACCAGCACGTACTAAGACCCACTGGTTGAGGATGCACTGGTTCGTTCCGTCCAGTTTGACAACCACCTCTGGGAAAAATATCGAAACCAAACACACCTGAGTTTCAAACTACTACACCACCACGGGGTATTCATATTCCCTTGGTGCGAGCGCGGTATTATAAAAAAATTAGGAGCGGTTAAAGGAAAAATCCACTTACACTTCCTGCAGAAGGCCAACCTCCGATGAAGGGAGTTAACTAACTGCGGAATACCAACAATACGAAATATAATATAATCGACCTACAACATGAATTGAACAACAGACCTACTAAACAAAACCTGCCCAGATATCGTCAGAATCACGGCGATATGATCAATTTGAGACTATACGGCCGAACTAAGTAGGTATCACATATGGTACAGTCCCCACTGCTGTCGTTACGAGAATGAATATGAGAAGGAAACTCTCTAGCAAGAGCCAGGCTGCGTGCACTAAACCACAAATTCTTCGACGAAGGAATACAAAATCTAATACGTTTTCTTAACTCAACAGGCTGGATCTAGGCACCGACTGTCTCACATTCTCAGCAATCTTGAATCTCAGGATTCAAAATGAATGTGGCACAAACCTAGAGAGTTCAATTCATCGGATATCACAAAAATAATGAAAACAAAACATACATATGCATTGGTCCAATAAAATTCGAAAATCCAAAATAATATTGCAAAAACAAAGTGAACAAAAATGAATGCTAAAAATGTTTGAAGAAATATGTAGATATGCGTATAAATGTGCATACCTAGATGAATTATAACCACAAAGTCCATTCGACATTCATATTGATTAATGCTTTTGTCAACCAGAAACATTTCACTGAATGGTGAAACATTTCTCAAAAATCCACAATAGGTGCGTACCTAACACCTACATACGAGTACATATCGTATATATACATATGTACGAGTATGTGCAATAGTAGAAACAAACAGCACCACAATTAATTTACAGACTAAATGCGACACGCACTTTGTCAATGCACAACGCATTCTATCTAATCTAACTACTGTAATTGATTGTTCAGGTGTTGAAAATTTAAATTAAATATCATTAAATATCTGACATACAATTAACGGTAATAAAAACAAACTGCCATTTATTCAAAATAATATTCTGCACACTTGCTATCACTGTCACTGCGCAAAACTGCATCTCTCACTCAACCGCAATTAGGTACGTGAGTGATGTCACGCATTTTTTTCCGGCTGCTATTCACCCCTTCATTCATTCATTCATTCGAACCATGTACGAGTATGTAATTAAATTCCATTATATGGTAAGTGCAATAAGAGCAAAAGGTATGTTCATATGTAGGCACAAATTCATCGATAAGATTTGTATTCTACTGCTGTGACAATTAGTAATAATTAGCACACTATCCATGCACAAAATCTACAAATGGGTTGAACACCTATCGGTGATGTTTAAATTCATTCATATGGATATGCATGCATGTGAATTCGTATCTGTATACATTTAGGAACTGCGTGTATGATACAGTTGCACCCTTCTCAACCCAAAAAGGCTTTTTACTCGTCCTATGGAAAGTATTTTTTTTTTTTTTTTTTTTTTATTGTAAATGGCGTTATACCATACACGATAATGCATCGAATGGACGTAGTCTCTAGGATTCGATCTCACTACCGAGTTTATTCTCATATTAGATACTTGTAACTACATTTTAAGATGCCTATCTGGTATCAACCCTTGTGAACAAATGCAGAGATATAATGACAATCGAATTATTGTTTAACAGCAGGACAATTGAGATAATAACAATTATTGTCTCCGACTAACATATAAAATATCTACCCTCGGGTGCGTATATTTTATAGAAGTGTGAGAGTGTATTTCTCAAAGTATCTATCAATAGCTTTTAATGTATCTTTTTTTTAGGATTCGATTAGGGCATCAAATGTTACAATATTCACATTAGGCAATTGTAGCGACATCTAGGTGTTCTACTGGATACCTCTGAGAGGTATTGGGTTCAACTATTTTCCAAGAGATGTCAGTAATCATGAATGAGAGGGAAATTTGAATTTTAACAGTTTTTTTTTTTGAAGAAAAGAGAATGACAATTTTCAAAATTCAAAAAATTAATAAACGGTGGCCTTTATAAGACAGCATTTGTTGTATTTTTATCTGTAAATTGTATTGTTGTATTTGGACTGTATTAAGTCCAACTGTTTGGACTTTATACATACATTTTACCAAAGTTGATAATGTTCGCGATTGAAATCGTGAAACCTTTTCCACGTCATGGTATTCACAAAAGTTCAAAAAATGGTCAACCAACTTCATCATGTTACGGTTGTCAGACTTGCATCCAATATTCTAGACTTTCACACATTCCAGGAGGCAAACATGGATTCGGACAACCTGATGTAGACAAGGTTTCCTTACAATGAATGAGGAAAACTAGGAAAAACCGTATAGAGTCGCTTGTGGTAAGAGTGCGCAGTACCATTTTCTCGGTCCGTCAAACTGCTGTAACACAATGAGGTCGCTGTCGCATATCGCTCGCGATCGGCGTCGCAGTCGGAAGGATTGCCAAATAATACGCCAACAATGAGGTCGCTTTGTTATGTCAAATTCCAATCAGCTGTTTTAATTCAAATTGCGCTTTTGCTTTTACTGGAAAATTGTGAACTTGTTTGAAAGTAGTAAAAATATAGATGGATAAGCGTAACAAATTCGTTTTATTATGAATGTAGTGCAAACATGCTACAATACTTGGCACATAAATTATTTAAAACAAAAAAACACGACGGTCTTTTATACCAGAATAAAAAGGTCAAAGGATTTTTTAAAACAACATTTAATTTTATAAAACAAAATTATGTTGGTTTGTTTTTTGAAGCGATTCGTACAACGAAAGTCATTTACGAGTCGCTTTTATGTTTATTAAAACCGTTTTTGTTGAAAACGTCAGTAAGAAGAGGAAATAAGTAGTCCCGAATGCCGGTTGGTAGTTATTCTGGTGTAAGTATTTCATTAGAAAGTGATTTGTTGGAACATAATTGTTACTTCTTCAAGATGTATCTCCACGTTATTTGGCTTGGTCGTTCCGAATGGGTTTGCCAACAGTACGGAAAATAATAATTGAAGTGTGTAAAGCCGCTTGAGAAGTATTGTCCTGGGACTAGAAAACCATCAACAGGCAGCTTAATAATAAATGGAACATGCCGAATTGAGTGGGCAGTTTCGATGGTAAGAACATCGAAATAAAATGTCCGCCAAACACAGGATCAAAGTACCTACATCAACTACAAGGGGTACTTCAGCATTGTTTTGATGGCAATTTGTGATGCCAATTATATCTTTACATCTGTCGATGTTGGTGCTTTGGCAACCAAAGTGATGTAGGAATTTTTCGTCACTCTGCCATTGGGAAGCAAATTTATGACAACAACATCAGTCTATGGCCCGAAGAAAAATTTCCAAATTCGCAGAGAAAATTATTTCGTTGGTAACTGTTGACTTTTGCGCTCCAAAAAAATTTAATGCGGCCCTACCGGTATTTAATTTCAGACTTTTAAGAGCTCGCCTAGTAATAGAGTATACCTTCGACATTTTTATGTGCTCGCTGGCAAATCCTATGGAAAACTATAGACTTTCAGCCACAAAATGCGAATAATGTTGTACTTGCCTGTACAATAAAATAACTGCAACTCGTGCTGCCCAGAAACTACTGTAATTCTTATTCCGCTAATGGAGAACGCATATTTGCTTCTTGGTTTCAGGAGACTAAGAACTTGTTACCTATTCGCAAATGTGAGATAAACAACAGACCAGACAAAGCCCTCAGTGTGAAGAGAACTTCAACAAATTATTTTCTTCATCATTTTTTGTTATTTTCTATTCCTTTTTTTTGTATTTTTAAAAAATATTAAAAACAAAAAAAAAACTTTGCAAAAATGAATACAATAACAAATAAAAAAATAATTAAAAAAACTTTCAGAAACAAACAAACTTTCAACTCATTTAAAATCCATTTATAATTAACAAAAAGAAATAAAAAGGGGTAAACAAAATAAGGAACATTTAAATATTAAAAATAATTTAACGTTGATTTGGTCTGCTTTTATAATACCTCTAATACATGGGCTGAAAAACCATTTCTAAGAGAGGGCACCACTTGAATTAAATCCACACCATTTTCAGTTAGTACCAACCTTCAAAAGATACGTGTATAAATTTGACAGCTGTCGGACGATTAGTTCTCGAGATATAGCGTTGTGAGTGAAACAACTTTTGTTATTGTGGAAAAAAAATGGATTCAAAGCAATTTCGTGTGTTGATTTATCATTGCTTTTTGATGGAAAAAAATGCAGCCGATGCAAAGAAATGGCTTGATAAGTGTTGCCCGCACTCTGCACCAGCCGAACGAACCATTCGCAAGTGGATTGAAAAATTTAAAAGTGGTCATACAAGCACCGAAGATGATGCACGCAGTGGACGTCCAAAAGAGGCTGTTTCAGATGAAAACATAAAAAAAGTCCACAAAATGATTACGAATGACCGTAAAGTGAAATTGATCGAGATAGCTGAGGCTCTGAAGATATCAAAAGAGCGTGTTGGATATATCATACACGAATATTTTGACATGCGAAAGCTCTGTTCAAAGTGGGTGCCGCGTTTGCTCAAAGTCGACCAAAAACAACAACGTGTTGATGATTCGGAGGAGTGTTTAAAGCTGTTCAACCGCAATAAAGCCGAATTTTGTGTCGGTATGTGACAATGGATGAAACTTGGCTCCATCACTTCACACCAGAGTCAAGTTGGCAGTCAGCTGAGTGACAAGCAGGCGACGAACCTCGTCCAAAACGACCAAAAACTCAACAGTCGGCTGGCAAGCTTATGGCATCCGTATTTTGGGATACACATGGAATAATTTTTATCGACTATCTCCAAAAGGGGCAGACTATCAACAGCGACTATTACATTGCGTAATTGCAAAATCGCAGATAAACGGCCGCATTTTATGAAAAAAGAAAGTGCGGTTTCATCAAGACAATGCACCGTGTCACAAGTCGATGAAAACGATGGCAAAATTGAATAAATTCGGCTACGAATTGCTTCTCCACCCACCGTATTCTCCAGATTTGGCCCCCAGCGACTATTTTCTGTTCGCAGACCTCAAAAGAATGCTCGCCGGCAAGAGATTTAAAACCGATGAAGAAGTAATTGCCGAAACAGAGGCCTCTTCTGAGGCTAAACCGAAATCGTACTACAAAACTGGTATCGGAAGATTGAAAAATTGTTTCAATCAGTGTATCGCCCTCGAAGGCAACTGTATTGATAAACAAAGTTGAATTTTGCAAAAATTTTGTGTTTTACTATAAAACGGACTTTTCAGCCCATGTCTTAATTGCAAATCATTCACATAGCTGAATTTCGAGCTTAGCCATATTTCTGGTTTCTGGAAAAGTACGAAGAAGTACGAAAAATTTGTTAAAAAATCACCAGGAATATCAAATGAAAACAACTACCTGGAGCTCCGAGAATCTGCGATATTTTTTGCCACTCCTGGGCATTTTTTTATATTGAGAATGGCGAAGATTCAACAGAATCTCTCTTTAACCAGCTGAATTAAATGTTCCTCCATTTTATCTGTTTTAATAAGGAATCAATATCATTAAAATATAACAAATTGCACAAAACACCACTTTTGTCCATGTACTTACAATATTACACAAAAAAAAAAAAAAAAAATCCAATTAAATTTATCAAATTACAAATTAGAACAAACCGTCAAAAGCTGTCACAACGTCATACAACCGAGTTAAAAGTTAGCCAACTCTTATGACATAGCTACCGACCGCGACAGCATTGTGTTAGTTTTAATAAGTTTTAAATGCATTTTATTTTGTTACTCATTAACTCTTATATACTAACAAAAAGTACTTAAATGCTAGCTTAAGATTACTTAAGAATCTTATACTAACTTACTGGCCCCACTCAGGTACTCTAAGCTACTCTAAATTCTTATATCTATGTCTTTCGACTTTTTTTTTTACATTTTATTTAAATATCTGACTACCTTTCAACAGGCAAGAGGCTGTCCATGTTGTCCAATGATCGAGAACTTTTGCCAATTTTTTCTGGTATCCCTAGAAACTCCAGACAACGACGTCCTAAGGAGAAAGGTTTTCGACTTCTCAAAGTTGATTTTCAACTTCAAGTCATCGCAAAATCATCTTATCTTATCGAAGTCACGCTGCAAGAGAATATTAATGACCTCGATTCTTGGACCTGTTCTGTACACTACCAAATCGTTTGCGTTCGCAATAGTATGGGGAAGTGAACCTACCAAGTTGCTTGTATATATAAATGTTGAATAGGATCTGCGAATTGACCGCGTCTTGCTGAGGAACATTTTAAATTGGAAATATTCCAACAGAAGTCACATCACCATTTTTCACAATGAACTGTCTGTTAGTTGGCATATTGTAAACAATGTACAAGAGTGGTTTACTGATCCCCAGCCTAGTCAGCTCCAGTACATTGGTTTTTGCCTTTATTCCATTGAAAATCGGACACCAGTTTAGACGCAGCATGTGAGACATCATGTCCCATCTTAAAACCGAATTGATTATCCGGAACTCTATGTTTGTCCTCAACCCACCTAGTCAGAGCTCTATTGATTATATTTTCAAACACCTTGCTGATATTCGAAAGGAAACTTATCGACCTGAAATTCGCCAGATTCGATATATCCTTTCCCTTTTTGGGGATAGGTTAAACCTCGCCGTTTTCAAATGCGCTGGATTATCTATTATGCGTTATTCATTGCATTATTAAACAGGGTGGTGTAAATATCCACCACTTCAAGAGGAAGATATCAAAGCACAATGTTCGGAATACCATCGGTCCCCACTGATTTTTTAGCCCTGATTGTGTCGAGGATCTCATGGATTTCTTCTTTTGAAATGCCATTATTTGGCATATTTTCGTCACTGAACCGAATGAAATCAGAACACTTGGATCGCCAGTTCTCTATTTCATTTCGAAAGCTGAAGTCGTGCACCAAGACGCGATTGTCCAGGTCATAATTAGGGCCAATGATATCAGTGGCCTTGTATACTTCCTGGAAAGTCGCCCCTATAGCCTCAACCTTCTCCTGAGAATCCTCGATCACAAAGAAACATCATTGTGTTCCAGTAGAAAGAATTAATATACGAAGTGTGTTCAAGTAAGGTGACTTTATAATTTTATAAAAATAATTTTATGAAAAAATTATTTATTTATAAATATTAATGCTGTCCCCTTTAAATCCCCCTCAGATGTAATACACTTGTGCTAACGCTTTTTCCAATTTTCGAAGCACTTCTTATAAGCACTTTTTGGTATAGGTAGCCATGAACTCTACCAGCTACACCATTTTTATTTCCTTTTATCTCCGTCCTTTCATAGATCTTTACAGTATTGGTAACGTTGGTAACGTCACGTTGCTTTTGGCCAAAAAATCTCTCACATGCAATGATAAATTGTTTGCTTCTCGCTCATAGCGCATAGCTTCAAGGTAATACTCTTGAGGTAAAAATTCCTGACGTACTAAGCCACGACTATTGAAAAAAAAAAAAAACAGTGATCAAAACTTTGACATTTGATCGAATTTGGCGTGATTTTTGCGGTCTTGGCTTTCCAGGGTACCTCCATTGGGGCGATAGTACTTTGGTTTCAACGTCATAACCATATACTCATGATTCGACACCAGTTATGACGTTTTTTAGTAAGTCAGTATCATCATTGACGTCATTCAAGAGTTCCTGAGTGATGCTCATGCGACGATTGTTTTGATCAAAATGAAGAAGTATCGAAACAAACTTCGCTCACATATGTCTCATGCCCAAAGCATCCGAAAAAATTACATGACACGAGCCGACTGATATGCCAACATCCTCAGAAACTTCTCTTATGGTAATTCGATGATTTTCCAAAACAATTTTTTTGTTGGGGCTCTGGGGCGTCCAGAGCATGGTTGGTCATTGGCATCCTCTCGTCCATCTGAAAAGAGCTTGTATCACTTGTAAACATTGTTTTTTTACTTAGAGCAGACTAACCGTATGCCACTTTCAACATATCAAATGTTTTAAAGCACTTGATTCCATTTTTTACCTAAATTTGACAAAAATTCTTTGCTCCATTTTTTATAATAATTGAAAATACCAGGAACGCAACTTTTTTAGCTTCTGACAATTTATTTTTTAATATAATCACCTTTCAACTGGATACACTTTTTTAAGTTCTCCGTATAGAATAACTTCAGTTGGCCTGCAAAATACTCCTCCGCGGCGGTGATGACTTCCTCGTTTGATCTGTAGTTCTCTCCGACGAGCGATCTTTTAAGGTTTGTGAACATAAAGAAGTCGCCAAATCCAAGTCGGGGCCAAATCCGGAGAATACGGAGGATGGAGAATTCGTAGTGCAAATTGACCAATTTGGCTGTTGCGACTGCGGAGGTGTAAGCCGGTGCATTGTCAGAGTTGAAGAGCACTTTTTTCTTCGTCAAATGTGGTCGTTTTTTTTGTGTGCAGGTGCATTGTCATGGAGCAAAATTACCTTGCCGTGTCTTCTGGCCCATTCTAGTCGTTTTTCGATCAGTGCATGGTTCAAATTGATCATTTGCTGTCGGTAGCGATCTGTATTAATGGTTTCACCAGGTTTTACGAGCTCGTGGTACACCACACCTTTCTGGTCCCACCAGCGACACAGCATTGTCTTCTTGATGAATCGCCAGTAATATTTCGATGCAAAACTGATTTTTTATCGATTTTTATCCCAAGTGGTTTTTCGGTTTTCCATTTGTCTTTCATTCAATTCATGTGACACCCATTTTCCTGACTTTTGGATATTTATCATAGCTTTTAAACGGTCAGGAATTGCTTGTGACTCAAGGTGTCATCTTCATCCAATATTGTTTGCAATTCGGCGTCTTCAAACTTTTTCGGTGGTCTTCCACATTCTTCATTTCTCACACCAAAATCGTTATCTCTGAACCGTTGGAACTATCTTTTGCATGTTTCTTCTGATCATTATGTGCCTCGACAAGCACTTTTCTTCAAATGAAAACAAAAAATTAATGCTTTCCGCAAATCACCATTTTCTGGCACAAAATTCGACGTTTTTAACACGACGACAAAATATGACGTTGTTTGCTCAATGACTTGATGTATACTAAATATGTTGACAGGTATCAATCAAACAAAAAAAAAATTAAGTCCCGTTCACAGTAAATGTTTCCTATCGAGAAATTTGTATCTTGACGCTCACTTTATACCGGTACACCTGGTGGTCAACGTGGATCACACCTAACGCGTCCACAAAAAACGGTGGCCATCACCTTTCCGGCCGAAGGCACGGTCTTTACCTTCTTTGGAGCACGTTCACCGGGTAAAACCGATTGTTTCGATTGTTCTATGGTCTCTGGTGTGTACCAATGAATCCATCTCTCATCGATGGTCACAAAACGGCGCAGAAACTTCTCCGGATTAAACACGGCCAAGCACGTCTTTGAAGTGGTTTCACAATTGCGCTTGTTCTCCGGTGTAAGCAAAGGCGGCACCCATCGTGGGAACAGCTTTTTCATGCTATCTGAGCCAACTCGCGAATTTTCACTTGTCGGTTCGCCAAAAAGAGAGCATGGATTTTGTCCACGGTTCCCTCAGTGGTAACCGTTTTTGGGCCACCTGAGCGTGCGGCCACGGCAAAACTCTGCGAACCAATGATAAACGGTTGTACGGGAAGGTGAATGGGTACCATACACACCATCGAGAATAAGCTTGATCTCCTCACAGGTTTTGCCATTCAAAAACAAAAATCGGATCACTGAGCAATACTGCTGATAAGCGTCAGATTGTCACCAATTTTTTACAGACGGGCTAAAAGTGGTTATACTAAATGATGGTACTAAGTAACGGGGCTTGTCTTATTCTTTCTTAGGATTTCAATACAATAGAAAAAAGGATGAAATTAAAAATTGAAGAGAATTTGTCTCTGTTTTACGAGTATTCTGGGCCCACTTCCTTAGGCAAAATATACTAAAGTCTTAAGCCTGAAATTATGATATCAAGTCCTTTTACAAAAGCTGATTGCTTTTTGATTGCACATTCTTACCCATATCTCCGCGGACTCCGACCCTGACTTCGGGGCATGTATACAGAACTCACGAAACAAAAAAAAAAAAAATTTATATTTGGGCTAACAAATAATAACCCGTTTTTGTTTGTGTCTGTTGTAACTATTTCAGAATTTCAGTTTAAACTCTAAGTCTAGGCAAAACTAATAATTCCAAACTTCTAAGTGACTCAAATCCCTTTAAGAACAAGTACCGAAAACCAGTGGCTGTACTGTCATTACACACTCAGAAACAACGTAACTGATGTGCTAGATGTAAGTGACTGAGTGTATGAATAAACCGATGGATAGCGGGTTGTGGGCTTGAATTTTGTTGGTATACTGTTTTCTATTATTATAAGGGCATAACGCATACAACAATTTGATTCGGTAAGCCAACTCCGAATTTTTACTTCACAGCTTTGCTTAGTTTCGTCGGTGTTTGTCTTTTTTTAAATGACTCGGGAATTTAGAGTGGATATAGGCAATATTCGTGGGCTAAAAGTACGTAATCACTGTAAGTATAGACCAGCTGTTTTGACACTTAGTGAAACACAGGTAAATCCTCGCCTACACCTCTCAGATCACTTTGATCTGAAGCTATCTGGCTACGACGTTGTACCATTATTATTCTCCCACCGCGGTCTTTCCATTTACGTGGGTAATGATGTACTATAGCTAACCAAACTCCACTAGTCCCTGTTCCAATCTGGAATTCAACTTCATGTGGCTAAAATTCCATCTCCGAAAGCAGATCATCCACTATTCCTTTATTTACAGCAATTCAAACTTTAATGAGTTTGATGCGCCATCTGACTTCATACAAATAATTGTGTCCCTGTATCTTCATACTGAAATCGTCATTACGGACAATTTTAATATACACAGCTCTGGGTGGCTTCGATATTCAACACCCTAACGACGGTGTTCGATGTTCGGTGTTCTTCGCTGCGGAAAATATTTCAACCCAGCTTGTAAATGAGGCCACACGAATACCAAACGTTGGTAGTCATACCGCCAATACCCTAGATTTGTTTTAAACTTCTCACCCTGATAAGTTTCTGCGGGCAATGGCAAACCTCCGGAAGTCAAATTCTCAATTGAGTAAGAGAAGCTAGGCCTTGGCCCACACCCGGCTGTAGTGCCATTTATTTATTTTTATTTTTATTTTACCTTATAAGTACTGGTCATTATGTTCCCTCGATAGCAACGTGGATGCCGCTGCTGATATTCTATTTGAAATGAGATCCTTTATTCTTCATAAGATAGAGGGTATCAAACCAAAGGAAATGACATGGTACGACTCGAGCTGTAAAAAGGGTGTCAGGGTTGGAGACAATTTTTTTTTCGGTTCTCCAAAACCGAAACAGGTTTAAACGAGCCAGGAATGATTGCAACGTCTTTCTTAAGCGTGTGAAATTTCAATACGGCCAAAAGCTGCGGCAAAAAATACTACAATGTCCCAAAGGTCCCAAAATATTAGAAATTATGCCTCATCCTCCATCCCAATGTTCATTTACAATGACATTACAGCTGTCAGCTCTTTGGACAAGGCCAGTCTTCTTGCTGCACACTATCAACACTATCAAATTGTACTTTGATAGTTCTTAAAAATCTTAAGATTCAAAAATCGGCTGATCTAGATGGTAACTATATCTCCCCTTCTTCTAAAGAGGTGTTATTCCTCTGCGGCAAAACCTCTGCGTAAGCTTTTCATTCAATCCTACTTTTTATGACTCTTTCCGATCAGTTGAAAAACAGTATTTGTCCAGCCCGTTCCTAAAAAATGGGAAATCTTCTTCTCTCTCTCTTTCTACAGACACATTGTACTTACGTCCCTTCTTTCCAAAAATCTCGAATAATAAATATTTCGAAACACGAAAACTTCTCAATGACCGGCAGTACGATTTTCGTAGCAACAGACAACTAATGGTCTGATTGCATATCTCACCGAAAATTGGAACCAAATCGTACGATCAGTCTGGCGAAAGCACTATAGTTGCACTTGATATTTCTAAGGCATTTGATAGAATTTGCATTAGGAATCGATAAATCTCTTCTACTACTACTTTTCGGAACGTTCAATTCAAGTTGTTGTGGATGGTTTCAAGTCTGATATCCACAAAATAAATGCTGGTATGCCTCAAAACTCGGTGTTTCCTCCGACACTATTTTCAATTTTCATCAAGGATCTCTCTCAACTATCTCTAATCCAATATAATCCTTTGCTGACGAAAGTACTCTCTGCTTTTCATATTCGTGACCTGATTCACGTTCCAGTTCTTCGGCTGTAGAACGGGAATGCCAGCGTACGTTAGGCCTATTAAATTCTAATATTAAGAGCATAATCACTAACAGAGTAGAATTTATTGCTTCCAAAACACATTGCTATCTGCTGTTGTTAAAGCGTAATTTAAACACCCAGCCATTGTTCGTGGACCTTGGTCGAAACCGAAAAACTGTTCATTCTCGGTATATGGGTCAATAAAAACTTTCGTTGGAATGACTACATATTCAGTGTCGTCAAAAATGCTGCGAAATGTCTAGAATCCATCAAGCTATGTTAGAAATGCTTTACCCTCTTTGATCTGGCCTCAATATATAGGGCATGGTCGGTTGCGCCCAAAATATCTTTGCACCTGCTGGATAGGATTCAAAACCATGTGATAAAAGTAATAGGTTATACTAATATCACTTAGACGAACACCGACGTAATATCTCACTCTGTTTTATCGCTGCTTCCACCACCATTGCTCCATATAAATCGCTAGTAACATTCCGTCCCTTCAAATCTTCAACCGTAACATCCATCTCGCTATGAATGCTCATCAATATACCCTCAAGCTCAATTTCGGACGTACTTTAAAATATCGTGAATCGTTTCTAAGCCGTATTACTCGCTTATGGAATGATCTGCCTAGCTCTCTATTTCCTAGTCATTGTAACCTTCAAACATTTAAAACCAACGTTAATCGATACCCCTTTTCCATCCTCCCTGATTTTGCTTTACCTGCGCTGTGTGCAAGCATTTCAAGGGTACTAAATTCTCTTGTGCTCACCTATCACTAAGAAACCCCTAGTTTGACTAAAAATTCAAACAAACATTTGCAGCAAAAATAAAGAGAATTACTACAGCTGATACAGAATTTCAAAACCAAAAATAGCATGAACAATACCCAAATTTTCCAAAACAGAAAGTGTTTTCTCAGTCTCACGATAAAAAGAGGCATTCTGTTCTAAATTTCAAACTTTCGAGTGTTCTTCGGGTAAATGCTTGAAATATCTCAACGTTGATTTTTATAATTAAGAGTCCAGGCCTTTTAAGTTAGACTTCATTGGGGTATAATTTAGTCCCTGAAATCTAGCCTAGGTTGCGATCGTCAGGTTAAGATCGTCTACAAGATCCTATCTACTATATTGTTTGAACGCCTGTAGCCGTTCGGGCTAGGAAAGTCCACCATTGACTAAATATTTACACTACGGCAGATCTTGGAAAAAACCCGTGAGCCTAAAGTCCTGAACTTACAGGTTTATGGCCAAAATCTGAGATTTAAAAAGGCTTTTTCGAAGAAATAAACGTACGCAACGATGAGGCGATTCTGTTTCGTAAATACTTAGAATATATCCCACTCGGTCTCCGGTGAACTCATACGACACATTACCTTATTATCGTTTGAGACTTCAATCTTATTAGGCATATAAGAAAATACGATTACTGGTTAATGAGTAAATGGCGGTCCTTTTCACCACATATCCAATCCGGGCGAGTATATTGCTGCTGCGTTTGCGGACTTAGATGCATCCGCGAACTTTTGAAGCTTTACCAGCTCACCTGGTTCAAAATGAATCCATTGTAAATCTGAAGGTCGGCCCTGAAATCAGCCCACTCCTGGTAAACCTCTGGGGAAATATACGAGTCTAAGCCTACTTCCTTGACCGTTAATCGCTTCATAAAAATCTTCATCTTAATAACCGCAGCCATAAAAATCATTTATATTGCTGTTACTTGCATGAAAAATGGTAAACAATTTACAAAAACCGACTACCCTTGTGACGAGAGATGATGTCGAACTATTCCGTAAGTTAACGTTGTGAGCTGGTAGCTCTATGGCTCCTGCGTAGTATTCTCTCTCCAAACAATTCGTTGGCAGTTGATGTCATTCTTGTTGACAATGCCTTGACGATAAATCTTTGCTTTATACGCCTTGACTGCTTTGATATGCGAACATACAATATAATGTCGTGCTTGATCGTGGGTCCTACAAGAATGCAATCGTTGAGCTAGGCACCATTGACGGATTTGCAGGAGGCATTACATACTACCCGATAAGTGGTTATATTTGATAGCTTGAACACCGCATGGTGGAGCAAATTGAATAATGGGACGTATTTCGTTCGCCGAAACAGAATTCATATTTCCCCTTTCCTAATACTCTCGTATAAAATTGACGTACTCATGCTTGAGTGCTGAATTATCCGCAAATCGTCGCTCCATCAAATAAAATCGCTTTAAGCCTGCACTCCGTGAGTCTCTGATCTCAATTAACAACGATTTGAATGGCAACCTTACCACATATCTGCCATCGTTTTGAACGAATTGTGTAGTCCATAAGTGATCCTCGATTTGATTGTCCACGTCTCGATCGGATTGTTGGAAACCGGACTCTGAGAATCGTCGTAATAAAACGTCAAGGTCACCGGTATTGTACAATAATAAGCGTTTACCTCGCTTCACGTCTCCGCTGAAACTCAACCGAATATCGTATTGTGACGAATTGGAGAGCCCATAGAACGTATAATGTTCTCATCTGTGAGGGTATTGAAGAAAACATCGGATCGCAGTAAGAGATCGATCTTGTTGGGAAAGTAACAATTGGCATCAGCTAGTGTCATTTTGTCGAAGAGCGAAAGTTTTGTTTTAGGAATCTCTATTCTGGACAGATCACTTGTCAAGCTGACAGGAATGTAAGCATTGGTTGCTACTGACGAAGAAGAAGAACTTAGAATAAGTTTAGTATCATCCCTTGTACCATGGAAATTACCGCTTTGCCCTATCCCCGATATGGGAAACAGGTGTGCACAGGCTTCCGATATTGCTGTCGATTGAAAACCAAAAAGAGAGCATAACTAAAAGTATGGTAGTTGGTAAAATCGTAAAGCAATCCCGCACTGTGTGATGTGAAGTTTATATTAACGGATACTCCACTCGCGAAATCGATTAATGTTTCGGGCGACGGAGTAACACTTGATAAAAGTTGCGGTGGATTGCCTTCATGTCGCAGTGAATTGTGCCGCTGAGAGCACAATTTTCAAACGGAGAACTTAAACTCAGAGACGATGTGTTTACTCCGCCGACAATTCACACACACTAAACTGCTGTGTTTCACACACGTTGATTGGTGGTCCTTGAAATGGGTTTTGAATTAACGACTTCAGATCCCGAAATGTATAATCTGTCGAGCACGTTGATGCGAGCTTTCTAAAAATCTGTAAAATCCGACAGAGTGGAAACATCTTTGTCTAACCAAAAGAATGTTTCACGAATCGACCGGTTGATTTAGGTTACACAACCCGTTCACATTTCCTGAAATCAAATTTAAGAACAGATTCTTGATCTCACTTAATGGGTTGCCCTTGAAAATTGAGGGCTCGAAAATATTGTCTAGATGGGCAATCATTAGGTTATAGTGACCTTTCGCCAAATTCCACGCGACGTCGAAGTTTTCATTGCTATTAGGAAGATGTTTGGTGACGGACGACACTTCCCCCCTTAAACCAATTTGCAGGTGTTCAAATTTCTTGATGCTTCTAACGTTGTCTTTCGATTGCACAGATAGCGAAACCTCACCCACTCATTTCAGAGAAATCAAGCAGTTTTATATCCGGAAGACGAGTGTTCGTTTCGGCTTTAGTAATCATTATAGATAGGTCTGACGATTTAGTAAAACACGTGACTGTATTACTTTACGCGGTTTGACTATCTATTAATATTTTTAGGGTATCACTGAGATCACTGGTTGTACTCGAACACGTCTGGCTCGTCTATCATCTCCGACAGCTTTGCACAAGGCCGTAATATATTTTTTTTCGAAACCGATACGGAAGTTTCGTCAACTAAATGCTCATCGTTCTCGTAAATTGCTTCGACTTCATTTCTCAGCCATTCGAACACAAGTATGTAATGTTCTAAACGATCTTTTAGAGTTTCCGATACCAAAACACCAGATTCACAGCGTCAATCGTAGCTGGCTTGTTCCTGAAGGCCTGAGACTTTATATATCCCCAAAGAAAATAGCCCTAAGGTGTGATATGATATCGCACGTAGCAAAACGTGAAATTAAGTGCTCACCAAAATGATTTCCCAAAAAGTCCATTGTTTCACGCACTGTATAGCTCGTAGCGCCATCTTGTTGAGACCAAAGCTCACCGAGGCCATGCACTTGAAATTCAGGAAGCACATTACCATTGACGGTAACATTCTGATTTGCCTAATTCTTGAAGAAATATGGACCAATGATTCCACCAGCCCAAAAACCACACCACACCGTTGTTTTTAATGGATGTAATGATAGCTCTTGGTTGGTACTCTTCGAGTTACTCATCAGCCCAAATACGGAAATTTTGTTTATTAACGTATCCATTGAGCCAGAAATGGGCTTCATCACTGAACAAAATTTCACGATAAAACATCGGATTTTCATTGTGTCTTACCAGAGTCAATTCACTGAAAATATGACGCAAATTCAGGTCGCCTGGCTTCAATTCTTTCACAAGTTGAATTTTGTACGCTTTTAGGCCAAAATCCTCCCGTAAAATACGCCAAGATAAACTGCTGAGAACGATGACAAATCGATTCGTCACGGTCTTTGCGTACACTCTCAGCTACAGCTGCTATAGTCTCTTCACTACGTGCCAGATGTGGTCTAACCGGTCGTGTATCATCCACTAATGTAAACTGGGACTCAAATTTGCGAATGGTATTGGCAATAGTGATTTCAGTATGTCGATAATGCGCACCGTAAGTTATTCAAATCGCACGAAAAACGTTTCTCACGGAACGCTGATTTTCGTAATACAGCTAAACAATTTGAAAACGCTGTTGTAGTGTGAGGCTTTCCATGATGACTTGCCAAACGATACTGAACAAAAATGACAAAGCAGTTTGATAGGAGTCCCCTAACATAACACACTATTGGGGAAGACTGCGACTCTAGTGGCGCACCCAAGAAGGGGACCTCAGCCAACTTAGCGTGTGAAACTATAGGCAGCTAGCAAAAGGCTTTATCAAACAGAGAGCGTTTTAATGCCGCGTATATGTATATTATATATATATTTATATTTTAAAACTATCACATAGAACGCGTTCTTAACGTCGCGGTGGATCACCTTCACTTCAATCTGGAGTTGATATTGGTCCTTTTTGTGAAGCAATGGAAATATGCTACAATTTGTGCATAAATACCCATGTTTACACGACCAGAGTGATAAAAAGTACAAAAGCATTGTTTTAGAGGCTGATATATGGGAAACTGTTGGGAAAGATTTGAATAAAAATGAATGTAATGACACTTTGATAGGTAATCCAAAGCTACTGAAAAAATATGTTGTACAGTAGTGACTGCTCTTTGTATGACTTCTTCTTTTATTCTTCATTAACAAATCTAACCGTGGCTTTAAAGACGCGTTCTGTTTGGCTGACTCTTAACGATAGAGTTGGCTGGTAACGCTAGCTCGTTGAGCCCTAACTCTACCCCAAACTGTAGTGCCACCTTAAGTAGGTAAGTAATAGCACTACCGAGTTACCTTGATACTGTTTAAGTGCATCCATTGCAATATCACAGCGTCTAAAACCGAAATTTAGCAAACCCCAATATACGTTTGCCAATGTCTATCACTAACCAAACGTCAAATCAAAATCCACAATCGAAATTTGTAAGCAACTCCTGACATCAGCAAACAAAAGCAGACAACAGCATATCACCGCCTAAATATTCAAAAGAATGATACTACGAGTACCTTTGCTTTGTTTTTTAATTTTTAAATTCGCATAGAAGAACAATCTTTTATTTGAAATAAAACGCAATAATCACAGAACTTGAACATTTTTTTTTTTTTTTAATTTAATCAAGCCAAGAACAAACAAGATGTTTACCCGATGTTGGCTGCTAGATCAAAGGGACGAATTTATGTTTGTTTGCTATCGCGAGGGTCATGGTCAACGCAAACGAACTCGCTCTTTATAGTTTCCCTACCTGCTGATCATATGTTAAAATGAAGAACTTTTAAGCAGGTTTTGGGTATATTTTTCACCGTGTAAGAGAATGCATTTATTTCGCAAACCCTCCTAGCTCTAGATGTATTCCCCATCTTCAAATCCGCTGCAATTCAGAAGTAATCAACCATAGATAAGAATTTTGATGTGCGAAAGATAAATCAAAGAGTCTCAAATTGATTATCTTTTCAATAATTTTAATATTGTGCACCGCAGCGTCTGAACCTGAATTATAGAGAAGTGTATTATGCAAGTCTGCTCCGAACCATCATGATTTTTTCAATTCATTCTTGATGGTTCAAACATTTCTCTATAACATTTTCATTTGAATCAAAACTTTCAGCGATAATCTTCCCACGTGATTTAAAACGTTTTCGCATTTGAACAGAAAAATATAAATTCTTACAGAACTCATAGCTTTTCAGTTATCGTCCAAGCACTTTCCAAATTCTTTTCAAGGTGAATTCGAGAAGATTTTCTGAGCAGATACTCGTACATATATATGCGTTTACGCTCCCACCTACACGGTTTTCAGGCACTAACAGTCCATATCCACAGTGTTCGACTCGTGATGACGTGGACTTTTATGGTGCGAGCTGCGGCCATAGAGTAACTCTTCGTCCTCTCATTTACTTGTGCCTGATGGCTTTCACTTTTTTGGCATCAGCGGATGTCAATGTTGCCTAACACATTGTTTGAATGTATGTCACGATATTTTCGCCGCAAGTGACTTTTTAGTTCCGAGTTTTCGACAACACATCACACCATGGGATGAACTGGGGATGTCGAAGTAATACGTCATATTGTCTTGTCTCACTACTGTCAGTGGTTGTTGGGGATATTTTTAGCAAGAAAAGTGTTTTTTTTTTTTGCTGCTCTTGGGTGGCATTCTGACAATACTCGTATACGGATAGTATTGAGCGAATATGTCTGGGATCTTCAATTGCCTTATTCTCAGGCAATACGAGTATGTGTAAGATGAAAGGAATTTGACTTCTTCGAAAGTTTATAATTAGAATGGTGATAGTGACATGTCGATGTTGTTTACGGAGCAATTTTCAAAGCCATATATGGAAGCGTTTCTGATGACTTTATTTGGTAGAATTTTCAATGTACATAGTATGTTTAGATCGACAACACGCTGACTGAAAAGCATCAAGAGGTTTGATGATTAAAGTCCATCTAAAATTAATTAACTGTGGCTTAGTTAAATTAGCGTGATGTCAGAAATATATTTAAGAAATTGTCAGAGAGTGAATCAAATTGCTATAGAAAATGGGCGTTTTTTACCATCCTGTGATGAAACAGAATGTTTTGGTTTAGACCTTATATGCGATAAACATTACTGCTACAAATAATAGAAAATTCTTTTGAAACATTTATCACCTACAAATTCTTCAAAGCACATTCCAGTTCGACAACCATTCATCTTAAAGCCAAAGTCCTTTTAAAATGACGGTGTAGCTCCGGGTAACAAATTTTCTCTTGGAAATTACTTATTAGTTGTTTGTGGCCATAAAGTTTGACTCATATGGATATATGGATCGATCCTAAATTTGATCAATTTTATTCGTAGATTGCTCATCCGCTTTTTGTGTATGTTCTTTTTTTTTTTAAAGGTCATCAACCTGATGATGTCTGATCCTGTAAGTATGACTACATATCAATTGTGCTTCATCCTAGCCACCGGTTACTGTTCCCGTCCAATCTGGTTGGCCCTGGTTAACTTATAAATGCGAGTGTTGAGTGGGAGAAAATATATAATATAAAGTCCTGTAGACAGACGACATACAACAGATGGATTCACGTAACTGAATTAGTTGTGGCCTTTATAACAGCAAAGCAAAATCTTTGTAAGAGATTCTCCAATGTATTGTATTTGGAGTTGATGTCAATAAATTTTTTTCAGAATTACTCAGATGTGCACATGGACGATCGCGACAATGAACTAGCGGTGGCCCTAGACTTTTCTGAAACAACTATCACTGCTATCCAAAAAGTGTTGTAGGATAGAACAGCCAGTGACTGCTATAGAGAACTTATAATAGATGCCGATTTGTTCCGAGAGTAGACTAGACTAAGTTGTGGATTTTCGGCACTTTAACGAAGGCATTGTATTAATATGAGTCAAGGGTATATCAACATTAACTTGATATACGCTTACGCCCAATAGAAGAAATAGACGATGCTATTAAAATATGTTTCTACGAAACCACAATATTTTAGGTAAATTTAGTGGCAAAATATAAAAATAGGACATCGGAAACCACAGTCTGAGAATAGAGTTAGTCTAATTGACTTCACTAAGGGGCAAAATATTGCTGGTGGTTAAATTAAGAAACCACCAGAACCTATGCCAATTGTGAATTCTTGTCAAGGTTTTCATAGTTCGCATTAGTTGCGGAAGGCTGGTATCAAGACGTAATAAAAAGTTCAGCAACTAACATATCGGGTTTTATTCTCACATAAGCTTCTACTTTGACAAACCAAGTACGAGAGTGGATCGTATGATTTAGGAGCAAAGGAGGAGGAAAGCACATTGGCTTCGCTTAAGATAATGAAAAGTGAAGATGAGAGAGAGAGGACCTACTCCAGGAACAATGCTAAGATGTTTAAGAAGTTAAGTCATAGTCGGGCTATAAAAAACATACTTCTGCAGACTTTTAAACGCTAGGGAGTACGGCTCAAATTCTACTGCCCATCATAAAGTGTAAAAGGCTCAACTTGGATGGTAGAAGTGATGACTTTTAACCAAAATGTGTCTTAGTAATGATAGAAATATCAAAGCATACTAAGGGTGCTAGAACGAAGGGCCTGCCTGCCAAGCTTTTATAGACAGCAGAAGATAGCTTGGAGATTTACAAGAGTTTGTTGAAATAAATCCAAGAAATCCAAACCGATACTTACCACCCTTTTATCGATTTCAAGGTCGCGTATGAAAGCGCTTATAGAACCGAGCTATACAGAGCCATGCCTAGTCAAAAAAATTCCAGTATTATGACACAGAAGTATAGGCGTTAGCAAAGACAAAAAGACATATCCTTTCTCGTTTTGAAGATAAAATTCCCTCTGAGGGAATCGACCAGGTCAATATCAATGCATACAACTCGCAACAAAATAGTTGAAAAATGTCTCACCCTAAGTGGAAGGAGACCTCAACCAAACACGTTTACTGGAACAAGAGCTTCTCGATATGGATTTATTCTTGTACAGTTAACTTTCGTATTGATATTGCAATAGAAACTGCTTTCTTTAAGTATTTTATGATTTTATTTTTGTCAATACTAAAAATGTATCTCAAAACGGAGTTCATAATTTTAAAGGGAAGGTGAAGGCGAAAGCGATTCTATCGCGAAGTTACTTATAGTAGCAGCGAATGAATATATATAAGCCCATCTAAGTTTTGTTTGTATTTTTCCAAGCCCTGTAAGAACCTGTACTTACTTACTCACTAAAGGTGGCGCTAGAGTCAGGGGTAGACCTGGACCTCAACATAACAATCGCCTCCAGACAGCTCGATCTTTAGCTAGATGCCTCCCGTTTAAATTGGCAGAAGTTCATTTCTACTTACGTGGGCCAACTGAGTCGCGGTCTTTCTCTACTGCCGTGTCTCGCTGTAGAGCGTGAGCATTGGTGTTAATTCGCTCTACATGACCCAACCATTTAAGTCGTTGGAACTTCACTTTTTTGGCTAAGCTGATGTCGCTGTGCAGCCCTTACAGTTCGTCGTTGTTATTGAGGTCTTATGTAGGGTCACTTTTGTTATTTGAGAGAGACCTTTGCTAGTTAATTGCCTTCTTAGGCCAAAGAAGCAACGATTGGCAAGAGTTGCTCTTCGTTTAATATCAGCACTGATGTCGTTTTCGTAATTGATGGCGAAGCCTAGGTAGACAAAGTTCTTAACTACCTCAAAGTTATATCTGTTCATTTTGGTTGATAGCATATATTTTGTCTTGCCCTCATTGACCGTTAAATACACATTCGCCGCCTTCGTCACGTATGTTAGCACGTGAGTTTTGCACTATTCTCAAATGACAGCGCATCGCTCTGTCTAAATCCCTTTTTGACATCAAAGGTCTCGGTGAGTTCTTTACTGACCTTGATGGAGCAGCATGGATTCTCCACCGTCATCCTGCACAAACGAATGGGTTTTGCAGGAATGCCAAAACTAGACATTGCTCTGTGTAGCTCGTCTCTATAGATGCTGTCATACACGGCCTTAAAATCGATGAATAGGTGATGTGTATCGATTTGAAGCGCAAGGTTTTTTTTCCAAATCTGCCGTAGAGTGAATATTTGGGCGGTGGTGAACTTTCCTGACCTGAAGCCACACTAATAAATCAGGTTGTTGACGAACAGATTCAGGCATTCACACAATACGATAGATAGGATTTTTTAGGCGATGTGAAGAAGACTGACGTCTATTTAGTTGGCGAGTAGTTCAGAGGATTTCCTTTCTTTCAGATCGGACAAACAACACTGAGGCTCCATTCATCGGGCATACTTTCATTTGACCAGATTTTACAAACGAGTTGGTATATGCTCCTTATCAAGTTATCGCTTTGAAAAGCTCTACTTCTTTACTTGTTAAGCTACGAATCAGAAATGTAAAGGAAACCTAACAATGACTTATATTCTGACAGTCTTTCAACACCAATTTGCGGCATACGACATGACAAAAGCAAAATTGTTGCCGTTTTTGTTGGTGACAAGTCCAATTAGTTGCATGCTATAAATTGCCTTTCGAAATTATAAGCAAAACCCTAAACAGCCCCGAAATAAAGGAGTTTTGTTTATATCCTTTCTAATACTATCGTCACGATAACCCTTATGATGAGTTTGATCGGGCATTCGTGTCCACATATTTTTACGCCCCTAACCATTTCTAGACAAATTTTCACCAAAATCCAATAAAATTTTCCATCGACAAGCTCATTTACTATCCATAGACTGAGTAACCACTTCAAAATGAATGCATAGCTCGCTTAACTCCGCAAACGATTTCCAAATATTTATTAATGCCCTCGGCCAAAAATATTCCCATACAATAAATAAATTTTCTCGAAAACCAATTTTCCCGGATAATTGAGTTGACCAGCGATAAAATCGCACGACGATGCGGTCGATCAATGCCAATTAGCCGACGCTAAGGGTTGCGGCTTTGTCACCCAGCTCCGTCAGCAATATACCAACACATACATGGCACAGAAAAATTGCAAAATAAAAAAATAAATAATAAGAAAAATCCAAAAGGGAACAACAAGAAGAAACACATCAATGCAAAATCCAATAAAAATCCAAATCCAAACGAGGGTTAATAATAAAAACCATCGTCAACATGAAAGGATGTTTGCCAAACAAAATCATTTCACCCTCGTTAAATGGCGAAATATTGTCACAGTCACAATTCCAGTTACAGTGCATGGCAAAGCCAACATTTTGCTATGACAACTCGGATTTGATCTGCCCCCATAGAAGGGATTACAACGTAAGGACTTTTCTTCCATTCGTTGGTGGTAACTCAGACAACAGCAATGAAAATCCTGCGCCAACTTTTCATTGTTCGATGTTAAAATTTTTTCACTTAGCTGCACTTTGTCGAAATTTTCGTCGAGCAGCAAATCTGATCACAGATGAATTCAAAAAAAAAAATCCTTTGACGAATATACTCTTACGTACGTATTTGCCTGAGAAAAGGACATTTTCGTGTTTGCTTACGAGCGTGTGCCCTTTTTTGACACACAAACACTGAGTTAAAGGGAAACATTTGACATGACAAATGCGGACCAGTATGATCCGGGTAACACGTGCTTTGAGAAAACATTGCAAAGGTGGAGTTCGAATAATGTTATGTGATCTAACGTCCAAGTCAATCTGTTAGTTGACTTGACGCAGACGGAATGGTAGAGTTTATTAAGTTTTGATTTGTACTTGATTTAGCAATTCCATCAATTACGGTGCGATATTTTTATTAAACGACACAGTAAACATTGAGCACACTTTCAGCTAGCCCGGGGGTGATGGTAGCTAGCTAACTTATTCCATGTGGATAAAGGGAACTACATATTATGTTGTTAGCAATACCGCTCACGTATCGTATATTGTGAAATCTGTTTAATTAAAATTGCCTATAATTCGAAATCATTGACAAATGGCTTATAAAGTACAAACAAAGCGCCATTTGTGTGGTAAAGTGTTGCAAACGACAGTTCAGGGTTATTAAAAATGGAGCGCTACACAAAAGATCCACGCGTTTTCGTTGCTGCAAATAGCATTGTTGAGCAAATAATAACGGTTTGGCAGCTACAGTTCGCAATTTTTGTACAAAGTATGGTCTGAATAGTGATTTGACTTTATCAACTGTGAAGTGATTAATACCGTTCTGCAACAAGTCGTTCAACCCAAAACATCGAACCAGTTTGAGAGAGTGTTGCTGTGAGTTCAGGAACATCAATTCGGCAAGGTGCTCAAAAATTAGACATACCAAGAAGCTCTCTTCAACGTATTCTGAAGAAAGATTTGCATCTTCATGCAGACAAAGTGCAATTGAGTCAAGATCTGAAGCATACTGACCAGGCAGAACGAATAGAGTTCATTGAATGGACTATGGAACAACAACAAGTGGATGCCGATATGTCAGAAAAAATTATCTTCAGTGATAAAGCTCATTTTCACCTCGATTTCACCTAATCGTCAAATTTGTCGAATTTGGGGTTCAGAAAATCCACGAGTGATTGTTGAAAAACAAGTGCATCCACAACGTGTCACTGTTTGATGTGGATTTTAGGCTAGAGGCATCATCGAAACATTCCTTTTTGAAAATACTGTTGGTCAGGCAATAATAGTTAATAGTGCTCGCTATCGTGACATGATAATCCAGTGTTTTGAGCCTAAATTGCATGATATTGATGTGGACGACATGTAGTTTCGACAAGACGGTGCCGCATGTCATACAGACGAAGATTCAATTACTGCATGAGTCATTTTCTGGTCGTGTAAGTTGCTGTGTTAGTGATCGATCAGCCAGATCATGCGATTACTATAAGCGCTGTTGGACTTTTTTTCTTTGGGTTTTTTTTAAAGTCTAAGTCGCGCCATATGATGAACTATCGTAAAGACCAAGAACTTGTTTTTTTTGACGAATTTACCTCCATTAATTACCGTAAACTTAAGGGACGAAGCGTAAGGAGAATGCCACAAATTCGACATTGCATCTGCTTATTTCTACCATGATTAAGTACTATCATCACCACGTAAGGCAGTAGAAAAACTCATTAAATACTGTGATTCCGGAAAGATAGTTTCGATTCTAACGCTTACAATATTTTTTTAAGACAGAAGCAAATACCATGTACGGTACAATTATCGCATGACCTGGTTGTGAATCGGAGCTTCTTGAAGAGGTGAGATCTGAGTATATTATTACAGAATTGCAATAATATGAAAGCTTCCTATATCAAAGAGTGTCTTCTTTAAAGCGAACAGATTAAAGTTTTCAAAACGAAAATCCGATGACACCTAAAATAATTAATTATAAAACAGAGACTCTTATGCTCATGCCCGATATTCAGTTTGTATGTAAGAACCTACCAACGGCGAGAGAGTGTTTTTTTAAGCGGGACCGTGAAAAAGGATTTAAATATTTTATACATGCATGGGTTTTTAATATGAGAAGTGGTTTTGTTTTAAGATTTAATGATAAGTTTTAGAATTTCACCACTGAACTGACTGCGTTTTTGATCATCTGGAGTTGTATACCCGCTTAGCCTTTAGCCTTTCATATATTGCCTCCCAAAGCTTCTGTCTTTGCAAAGTTTATCAACGTAAACAAACGAATTTACTTACCAAATAATATTCGAGTAGCGTTAGGTCGGAAAATCTTTCTGGTAAATTTAAAAGTCTAAATCTTGAAATCACCCTCAGACAAAACTTTATTTTCATTGAATCGATGGTATTAGTTGCAGTATGTCACGTAGCTCTACCATATTCTACTGGAATAACATATCATCCACGACGATGTCACGTTAATTTGGGAACAAATATTCGTTGATCCTCTTTCTGTATCAGTCACCATTAAGTGTAATGAGGGTGCCGGCTTCGTTAGAAAAAAAACAAGGCCCGATAATGTTTTCGATGGTGTAATGGAAACTGAAGAGTTATATTTTATTTATTCCAAAAAATGCAATTCCGCTTAGAGCCAAAAGAGCCGAATCATCTTTTAATTGACATTGAGCTCATTTAGCGAAGAACTATGAAGAAAAAAGTTCAAGTTTAAGTGCACGCTTGTGAACTTGTAAATTCAGTCTTCATTAACCCTGGCCTCAAATACGGCGATATTTACTTCGGAACTCATTGATCTCATATCTATGTATAGGGTTTTCCAGTAGGGACTTGACAACTTTGAATTTAATTTATGAACGCACTCTTTCACTAATCATCAAACTGTCACTGTCAATTTATTCAATAAACTCAACATTTTCATCATGGTAAAGTACACTAACGAGCAATGTCTGCAAATTATAAAAAAATTTCTACAGATATTCGGAATCGCAAAATCATCTTCAGTGATGAAGCTCATTTTTTGCTCAATGGGTTCGTCAATAAGCAAAATATGCGTTATTGGTCGGGTGAAAACCCACATGTGCTTCATGAATCAGCACTTCATCCACAAAAGATAACTGTTTGGTGCGGTTTGCATGCCGACGGCGTTATTGGGCCATATTTTTTCGTCGACTATAATTATCGTCACGTTACTGTGAATGGTCAGCGTTATCGCGCCATGATCACCTATTATTTTTGGCCCGAATTGGAAGATATGGACTTGAACGACATGTGGTTTCAACAGGATGGTGCCACAAGCCACACAGCACACGCTACAATCGATTTATTGAAGAGTAAGTATGGTGAGCGTGCTATCTCAAGACATGGGCCAGTCGATTGGCCGCCTCGTTCGTGCGATTTAACGCCGCTTGACTATTTTCTGTGGGTCTACGTTAAGTCATTGGCTTATGCCATGCTTATGTCAATTCCAACGAATTGACCGCTGCAAACATGCCCGCGGTGGCCATATGAACGAAGTCGAGTTCCATTCATAAATGTTTTGATTGTAATTCAAGCCAATAATAAAGTTTTTGAAATATCTCAAATGATTTGCCTTTTATTTAAAAAAAAAAAAAGTTGTCAAGTCATTATAAGAAAATCCTATATATCCTGTTCAACAAAAATCTGCAACACAGGCCTTATGGGAGAGCTTTTTTGCGAACACGGGTGCCTGTCGGTCAGCTTTCGGTTCAAAATACTATAAACGGTCAATGAAGTGCCACTGGTTTACATTGAAATTGTTATTAGTTACTTCAAACAATCCGATACAACCCCAATACGAGCAGTCTGCCCCGAAGCCGGAGACAGATTGATCAATTGCATGGAATAATCACAGAGTTGCCAGTAGTATATTAAATTTAACAAAGGGATATTGCTTTTTCGCTTGTATTTACACAAGCTCTTTTAGTTTCTGTTATTTTTAAAAAGAGTTTTGACTAATCGAAAAGAGTGGTAAGTGTTGCCATATGTGAATAAACCATACTTTTATTTGTTTTTTTTTTTTATGTGAATGTTAAAAGGCATGGTGTAGAAATCATTGTATTGTATTGTACATTTATTAGTAAGCAAATACGAATTTGTGATTAATTAAACGACTATTCTATGGAATTAAGTTCCAAAAGGTATTTAACGTCGGAAAGTCCTTTTTATGTTTCATAGATGTGTTTTACATATGCTTACAATAGTAAAAGTAGCAGTGATACTTCAACGAATCGAAGTATTTCTTGATAACAAACCATATCTTGTCATGCCATATCAGAAAATTGAAACTACCCTACAGTTCTTACTGCCTTACTTAGGTGGCGCTACAGTTCGGGGTGAATCTGGGCCTTAACTCAACTCAGCCTCTCCAATTAACCCCGGTCTTTAGCTAGCCGTCCCCTTGTCTTTCCCTTCGACTCGTATGGACCATCTTAGGTGAGGTCTTCCTCTACTGTGTTGTCGCTCCAGATTAGATTTGAAGACTCTGCGGTCCGGAGCACTGATGTCCATTAGCTTTACATGTCCTAGTCATCACACTGATACCCAATCTTCTGACTAGGTCGATGTCGCTGTACAGCTCGTATAGTTTGCCGTTGAATCTGCCCCTACAAAGCCCAACAACACAACCTGAATCAAATACTGTTCGAAGAGTTTTTCTCTCAAAACTACTAAGGATATCTTTTTCTGCTTTCGATGGAGTCCGAGCACTAAGTAAGTTTGGGAGGATCAAGGTTTTATATAGACTCTCCTTAATTTTTCGAAATACATTCCATAAATCTACTTGTATCAGAGGCTATTAGTTGGTTCGTCACATCTTTTTAAACACTTCCATTTATAGTTGTGAAGCCTATGACGGCGTAGGCCTTGGCATTTTAGCCGGAGACCGACACTGGGAGGTAAGGCAATTCTTTCTTAATGAACTTGATTGTTTGATGGCTGAAGGTTTCCCGATCAGCCGCTACACAGGTCCCTGACACCAACCCTGACTGTACAGCTCAACATATTTTCTTCAATAAAATTTTCTATACAGGACAAAAAACAAGCTACAGCGGTAGACAAAAATCAAAAGGCTTAGAGTCAAACATAATTTACCCCTACTACAAATATTGCCCACAGGCAGTATCCGCTATAATTCTGTTTTTTAACACAAAGCTATCATAATGCTCTTAACGTCATCTTAGCATGACGTCAAGATTTTCTTTTTCATTGTAAATTCTCAAGGAGTAATTTTTTAATCAAAATGTTACATACTTTACCTACTTACCTAGTTGGACGACGCTCTAGAAGAACTAGGTTTGCCCCTCAAACAACATGGCCTGACTTGGTCACTAATAGTATTGACTCCTTGTTTAACTTTGCCACGAGAAGAAGACAGTGACCAATGGATTTTTTTCTAACAGACTCATTATTTCCTTGAAAAGTGGGATTTAAAACCAAAATACTTTCAAAAGAAGTAAGAATACTATATAGGAAACTAAAAAAATTTTTAATTGCTCACGTAAGACCTATTTGGAAGAATTTTCTTGGAGCGATCTCGCCGGAATCTTCAGATTTATTTGGTCAAACTTAACACGAAAGATCTGTTAGAATTCTATTATACCCTGGCGAACTAAGGATTGGTCTGAGCAGATATCTAACATAAGTACTGCGGCTATCTTTTATTCATGCTCTATAAAGATGTTGATCATATGTAAATCTTAAGGTCTCTAAAGGTCTTCCGAAGCGTACCAATAGTCCTTTTAATTTTTCCTAGTTACCGCGGAATTCTGCTTAGGAAGCATATTTATTTTGCCAAAACTTTGAAACCACTCTTTTCCACATAAAAATACGTCATATAGACTTTAAAATATTTACTTGTGAACCGTTATCTTGACAAGACCTTATATACAAGTGATTTCTATATTTATTTCCACCTTGATAGGACTGGTATATAAGTAGGTTCATGCATTTTCGAGCACAAACATTTCCAAGGCATCTCACTGGTCCATCTTTCACACCATTGATGGATCGAAAAGTGATTTTTATTTTTAGAAACTTCAGGTTCAAAATTATGCACGAGCTATGTATGTTAAGTGGGGGCGATTATGAAAAGAATCTCTTGCACAGTGCAAGAGAAATGTGTATCTACAATAATATGTAGTCCTTAACACAAACGCTTTCAACCTTATATTGTATATATTAAGAAAAAAATTCGAATGTATTCGTATATGGCATACCTTCAATATATCCTTACATATGAATAATATAACAGAATCTATTTGGCTCGGCATAGTGTGAATAATTACACTGATTAGTTACCTATGAAGGCATGTTGGCCTAAACGTCTAACAATTATAAATTGGATGAACAAATGCATTTCTATTTTTATTGATCCTACCATCATACAAACCAACAATAACATCTGAAATTGGCCACGACGAATACAGATACCACGAACGATGATTTGTATCGCCGCATTGAATATGAATTAAAATATCACCTGGGTATTAGGTGTTCTGGTACATAAATGGTCGCGGGATATATTTAGATGAACTAATTGTAAATATTTTGGTTTTGTTTTGTTCTTTGCATTTTTTTGATTTTGTATTTGAGTTTGTTGTCTGTATTGAATATGCTTACTAATACTTATGGTATGTAGGCGAATATTCGACTAAGTAATTGGCTAAGAAGCAAGTTAAAAAAAAAATCTTATTTTTAAAATTTAGAAACTAAATTTTTGTTTACACCTTTAAATCTACCTGAATGGTTTAAGTGTTGTAGCTTATTGAAATACACAAAAAGTTAAGCAAATTGAAACTGATTTTCCTTTTCTCTGAAAGAATTCCTTCCCCCTCAACACCTTACTCGAAAATATCTTAAGTTGAACCAAATTATGTTCAAACGAAAGAAGACCCCCTAGACTGCGTTTACTATAGAGGCATCACTCTCCTTAAATTCGATTAAATTCGAAAACGTTTTTACGTCTTTTTTTCGTAGTTTGCTAACAGTCTGCGCCATGTGCAACTTTAATAAATGGAAATTTTACTTATTATTCAAAATAATATCTAATTTTTAAGAAATTAAATTAATAAATAATAATATCTAATTTTTTAATTCCAGTAGAATCAGCAATCGATTTAAACAGATTCAGTGTAACTTCGTCTTGAACATTGATGGTAACGGAAGAGTTCTGTCGACCAATGTCCCTTCTTGTCTGAACTTTTTCACCCAGTTAGTTGCGTGCTCGTTAATCGACAAATATTTAAATGGATGCAAAAGGCTCAGGAGCCACGATTAAAGGATTCACCACTCTTCAAATATTGCCCGTGGTTTTTTTTTCATACTATTTGAGCCACCCTATACAAACTCAATTTGCAATATCATCATCGAAATTCCTCTGACCAGTTACACCTGAATTCAAATATGGGGTTCTCCAATAGGGACTTAACAACTTTGAATTTAATTTGTGAACGCACTCTTTCACTAATCATCAAACTGTCACTGTCAGTTTATTCAGTAAACTCAACATTTTCATCATGGTAAAGTACACTAACAAGCAACGTCTGCAAATTATAAAAATTTTCTACAGATATTCGGAGTCGGTGACTGCAACTTTAAGAGCGTTAACTCCAATTTTCGTTCGTAATTCTCGCCCTAGTAGACAGGCAATAACAAGTTTAGTGCAAAAATTTGAGTCTACATTTTCGTTGTGTAATGTTACCGTGTCAGTGAGACAATGGGTTGGTCGAAGTGTCGAAAATATTGCTGCCATTCAGACGTCAGTAGCAAATGATCCAAATCAGTCAATTCCACGGCGTTCTCAAGAATTGGGCATCGCTCAGACCACATTATGGCGTATTTTGCGTAATGATCTTGTTTTACATCCATACAAGATCAAGCTGACTCAAGAATTGAAGCCGATGGACCATTTGAAGCGACGTACGTTCTCCGATTTTGTTTTGAAGAAGATGCGCCAAGATGATGAATTTCATCGCAAAATCATCTTCAGTGACGAAGCTCATTTTTGGCTCAATGGGTTCGTCAATAAGCAAAATATGCGTTATTGGTCGGGTGAAAACCCACATGTGTTTCATGAATCACCACTTCATCCACAAAAAATAATGGTTTGGTGCGGCTTGCATGCCGGCGGCGTTATTGGGCCATATTTTTTCGTCGACGATAACGATCGTCACATTACTGTGAATGGTCAGCGTTATAGCGCCATGATCACCGATTATTTTTGGCCCGAATTGAAAGATATGGACTTGGACGACATGTGGTTTCAACAGGATGGTGCCACAAGCCACACAGCACACGCTACAATCGATTTATTGAAGAGTAAGTATGGTGAGCGTGTTATCTCAAGACATGGGCCAGTTGGAAGAGCTCAGAGCCAACACTGAACGCGAAATAGCGGCCGTAAGCCTTTCAAGTGCTAATTTAAGATCAATGGAAACCATATGCACATCAGTTGTATCTAGATGTTTCCTTATTGTTGTTAAAATATATACAACTCATATACACACAGTTTATCATTTCTTGAAGATCTTGCACCTATTTGACCAGGTTTTGGGCCCTGCCCTGAAAAACAATTATTATGACAACGTTTACCAGAAAAATCCTTCTTTTCAATGCGGAGAATTACTATAGAAATATGGAGTCATCCAATTTGTGGTCCGAATTTGACATCCCTGGCTTAATCACATACCGCAAAGCAAACTGTAATCCGAGACTGTATATATTTAGTTTAGGGCCTACCGTTTTACACTATGGATCATTTAAAAAACGATGATCGTGTTAAAATTGTGAAAACTAACTACAAAAATAGTGATTCTATGTATAGTAGATACGTTTCGTTTCTTATGTGTTGGTTATGGTCGACATAATCCTCTATCTAAGCGTACTAAACCTATAAAAAAATTCGAAGAGATTGGCTCTATTACAGATGTTTTATGGACTATCCATCATTGTACGTCCTACGAAAATATGGTTGCCGTTAGTAACAGTGTTTAAGAAGATCAAAATTTATCGATTTCACAGCGAGCACAGCATATGGGCTTTTCTCACGGCACATTATGGGGTATTTTGCATCTGGATTTGCATGTACACCTTATGAAGTTAAACTCACTCAATATCGACCATTGCTTCCATAAAAAGTCACTGTGTGATATGCAATTTGATCTGGTGGTGTCATTGGTCCATACTTCTTCCAAAATGAGAAAGGTGTAAATGCCACCCTCAATTCTCATCGCTATAGACAAATCTTAACAGATCAAATATACGAATGTGGAAAACATCAGGTTTCCATAAGACAATCTCACCCAACGCAGCCCGTTTTGGCTTTATTGCAGGAAAAATTTCCTGGTCTTCGTGACTTCTCGTTTTGGTGATGTCAACTGGCCACTATGATCGTGTGATTTGTCCCCGTTGGGCACACAATCCGTAAGCGTTTGACGGTTTCAAAACGAATATTCGTCAAATTATGGCTGAGCTATGGCCCGATATGTGTCGAAAAATCATCGAAAATTACCTTTTGATTGATGTTATATTCCATTTATAATAGCAAGATCCAAGCAATATACCGAAATGAAAATTTGATCGAAAAATAAATAATATATTGGATATATATTTGAATTCGTGCGGTTTTTTTTTCAAAATTTAAACGTTTAAGAAAACGTTTAAGAAAAACATGTACAATAGTATTATTCAAAGTATTGCCCATCTGAAGCTATGACTTTTTTCCATCTTTATGGCAATTTGTGGATCCCATCCCAAAAAAACTGCGCCGCCTTGGCAGCCAAGAATGAATCAAGCCAATTTTTGATATTCTGCTCTGATGAGAACAAATGGTAGTCAGAAGGGGCAAGGTCTGGGCTATAAGGCGGGTGGGGTAAGACTTCCCATCCACTGTTTTCCAAATAGTTCTTAACCGCAATAGCAACGTGTGGCCGAGCCTTGTCATGATGGAAAATTATTACCTCGTATTTGGTCGCATATTCCGGGCGTTTTTCGGGTACTGCTCTCTTCAAACGGATTAATTGTGTTCGGTAACGTTGTCCATTGATAATTTCACAAGGGTTTAGCAGCTCATAAAACAGCACACTCATCTGATCCCACCAAATACAGAGCATTACCTTCGCGCCATGGATATTCGGCTTTGCCGTTGATTTGGCTGGTTGGCCGGGTTTCACATATGATTTTTTGCGCTTAGGGTTGTCGTAATGGATCCATTTATCATCACCAGTAACAATCCGATGCAAAAATGACTTCTTTTTGTGGCGTTCCATCAGAATTTCGGACATTGAAAACCTCCTTTCGACGTCTCTCGACTTGAGTTCATGTGGAACCCGATTTCCTTGCTTTTGAATATATCTAGCTGCTTTTAAACGTTTTGAAATGACTGCTTGAGTGACACCCAAAGATTCTGCGAGCTCTTCTTGTGTTTGGCAACAATCTTCATAGAGTAATGTTCCAGTTCTTCATCTTCAAACTTTTTTGACTGCCCAGGACGTTCATCGTCTTCCAAGCCAAAATCAACACTTTTAAATCGTGCAAACCACTTTTGGCACGTTCGCTCAGCTAGCGCATGCTCAAAATAAACGTCCACCAAAATACGATGACTTTCGGCAGCAGTTTTCTTCATATTAAACTAATGAAGAAGAACTCCCCGCAAAAACACTTTTTCAGGCACAAAGTTCGACATATTTGAGTGAAAAAAAATTATTGTTGTTTACGCTTCAAATGAATGAAATATACAGAAATGACGTAGAATGACAGTAGCTTTCCAAAGCATGTTCCAATGGAATAACAACAATGGAATAATACAAGTTACGTTATCTCTTAGCAAACCGCACTTTGCTTAATCAAGTTATAGACCCAATATTTCCTTGTGATCAGCACTTTGTTGACTGTCAAAGATCCTTTCGGTCTTCTCTGATGGTTTCTGTCAATTATGATTTTTCTTCCATATTGAAGCATCATTATTTGGATGTTTCGTGCTTCTAAATGTTAGGCTATTTTAAAGGCCAACCTCAAAAATAGTCTGTATAATATGAATGAAAATCAAAGTTTGGAAGTTTATTTATTTCAATTTAATTCAATCATCAATCGACTGCGAGAGATGGATGCAAAACTTAACCAGGAATTACTGGCTGTGCTTCTGTTGCATAGCTATAAAGATATTCAAGCTTCTTTTGATGCGTCAATGAATTTCGCCAAGATCGCTTTGTCAAGTTTTTTTTTGTTTTAAGCTTTGAAAGTAACCTTATTTCTGTAAGTAAAGCAACCGATAGTGGTTTTAAAGTTCTACAAAAGGACAGCGTACATGTATGTTAGCTTTTAAAGGAAAAGGATTTTTGATATATGGTTATACAGGGTGATTCATCGTGAAGTTTGATTTTCAATAGGCCTTTTTTGACAGATCACGTGTGACTCCTATCAAACTGCTTTGTCATTTTTGTTCATATCGCTTGGCAAGTCATCATGGAAAGACTCACACCACAACAGCGTTTCCAAATTGTTCAGCTGTATTACGAAAATCAGCGTTCTGTGAGAAATGTTTTTCGTGCGATTCGAGAAACTTACGGTACGCATAAAGAAAAACTGAAACCACTTTTGCCAATACCATTCACAAATTTGAGTCCCATTTTCCATTAGTAGATGATACTCGACCGGTTAGACCACATCCAACACGAAGTGAAAACACTATAGCAACTGTAGCTGAGAGTGTACGTTAAGACCGTGACGAATCGATTCGTCGTCATTCTCAGCAGCTTGGCTTGGCGTATTCGACAACTTTGCATATTTAACGTGAGGATCTCGGCCTAAAAGCGTACAAGAATTCAAGCCAGGCGACTTGAATTTGCGTCATACTTTCAGTGAATGGGCTCTGGAAAAACTCAATGAAAATCCGGTGTTTTATCGTGAAATTTTGTTCAGTGATGAAACAACAATGAAAAATTGCAGTATTTCGGCTGATGAGCAACCCGAAGAGTACCCTCTTGGTACTATTACCATACCATTACATCCATTAAAAACAACGGTATGGTGTGGTTTATGGGCTGGTGGAATCATTGGTCCATAATTCTTCAAAAATGAGCCAAATGAGAATGTTACCGTCAATGGAACCCGTATCGCGCCATGTTAACGGACTATGTGCTGTGCACATGGTCTTTGGTTTCAACAAGACGGCACTGCGAGCCATACGGCGCGTGAAATAATGGACTTGTTGAGAAATCATGAGAAATCATTTTGGTGAGCACTTAATTTCACGTTTTGCTTCGGTAAATTGGCCGCTTAGATCGTGCGACATCACATCTTTGGACTATTTTCTCTGGAGATATATAAAGTCTCAGGTCTTCAGGAATAAACCAACTACGACTGACGCTTTGGAAGCCAAAATATGGATCACCTTATACGTAGTCGTGGCAAACATTTACATGATATCATTTTCAAAAAGTAAATGCCATGAATTGCTCTTTTAACCGATAATAAAAATTTTAAATTCACTTTCAAATTTATGTGATTTATTTATTTAATTATAAATCAAACCTCACGATGACTCACCCTGTATAATTTAAAGAAAAACAGAATGAAGTATTGAACGAGCAAACTAACTTACTTACTGAACGGAATCCCGACCCACGAAGAGGCTCTGTTTGAGACATCGCAGTTGTCCATCCTCTGCGATGGTCATCATCGGCGTGGTCTTTAAAACGGAGGTTCGGGCTCCCTTGTCGTCACAAATAACGGAATCGAAGACCTTCTTAGCTGAAACATTATTTTTCATTCCTCATGGAGTACAATCACTCGCCCTCCTCGCAAACAGAACCAAACATCCGTCGAAAAAAACCCCAGTTTCGGTTCTCCCTTCCACTCATACAGAAGAACAAGCATGATAAGAGTCCATCGAGTAAGGAGTTTTGTTTTGCCAGACCTTGTTTACTAGGTGAACTCCTTAACTAATGACGTTTTGTTCTAATATGTTGACAAATGCTGGTTTGCTTGTGGAATGCATGTACTTAGTCTTGTCCACATTTACTCATTTACTTCAATAAATTTCCCTGATCTTCAATTGCCGTAAAAGCCTTTATCACGGCTTGCTGAGAATGACCTATGATGTCAATATCGTCCAAAAATCGCAGTAGCTGAAAGGAACTGATACGTGCCGATAAGTGTGTTGAGGAAGGGTTTAAGACGTCAACACAGTACGATATGTCTCGATAGTTCTTACAAAAAATATTGTAGGATCGGCTTTTTTAAGATGGAAAATATGGAGCTGATAGTCCAATCATCGGGCATGTCTTCTTCTATCCATACTTTGTTGACGATTTGGTCCATGGACCTTACCAAAGCATCGACACCGTTTTTGAAGAGCTCCACTGGTAGGCTATCACAACCTACGGTCTTGTTGCTTTTAAGCTTTTTTATAGCTAAGCCGACTTTTTCTATACTGATTGGTGGAACTGGGTATTCATTGATTGGATCTAGGTTCTCTTCTTGTCCTATCACTCTCTCTACATGATGCCCATTTATCAACTGCTGAAAATGCTGCTTATACACATCTACTATCTCCTGTGCTTCAATGACTAGATTTCCTTCGTTGTCCTTCGAAGAGCCTTTATTCCGGTTGCTCGCCTTCTTGTAAAATCTCCGTAACTTCCCTCGCCACCCTTGTTTTGCGCTGCAACGTTTTCTTATGTATCTTATGCATCTTCTTCCACCTTTTTCCAGTATATGCATTCATCATCAAATTTTGAGGTGGCTGGTACAGTAGGTTCGGCCACCTCCTTAAAGATTTCACAATACTAGCCCAAGGGTCTGGTTGTCATTCGAGGCTGATTGTGTTTCTCCTATAACTAAGTTTTTGTTGACATGGTCGGGAAGCTACCCCGACGGCACAATGAGCAAGCATATTGTTATAAAGCTGATCAAACTAACATTCTCTACAAATTTGGCACAAAAACATAGTCACTTAGCGTCATTAAAATGCTTAGGTTATAATTTCATGGTAAAAAGTTTGTTTTTTTTCAATTACTTACAAATAGATTATGGATGTGCGTAAGAGGTAAACAATCAAGAACTCCATTCCCAACCAAAAAAAAAAAGAAAAATTACCTCGAAGCACTTTAGATATTCTACATACAAATCTTTGTGATCCAAAGAATAAAGAATCTAAAATAAAAGCCTGAATTTTGCTAGATTTATAGATGCCCTTTCCCGCAAGGTATTCGTATATATATATTGAAACTATTAGAAGTGACAATGCGCGTGAGCTTCTTAGTAGCGAATTCTCTCCGAAAACTCACAGCAGCAAAATGGTGTTACTGAGCGTATTAAACGTAAACTAGTTGAGATGGCACGGCGCTTTCTTATTGAGTCAGAACTTCTAAGGTTTTTGCGGGCTGAACTGATATAACATATATACGCAACCGTTGTCCGACTTCATTAAATTATCTTGAGAGGTCGAATCCCGGTTGTAAGTCATTTTCATCAAATCGTATGTCGAGCATTTGTTTTAGATAATTTTTAAGCAGATCTAACTTAGATCCGAAGAACAGTAGTTGGCTACTCTGTTGAAGGCATTTCGTTTATGGCGATATATAACTTTAATTAAGAGTCGAGATGTTAGGTTTATAGAGGATCCAAATGATAACGAAACGGGGAGAGACATAATGAAAACAATTATCAACTTGAATACATACAAGACAAAGATGAGAGAGATTTTTTGGATGAGCAAACAAGTAGCTCTACGAAAGTTGAACTGCAGAGAGATAAACTTAATGATCATGAAGAGAAAGATAACGCGATATACCAAAATTCGGAGGAACAGTTCGATATAAGACAAAGATTAAGGCAACGCCAACAAAGTAAAAATGTGATAGAAACCCCATCTACTAAAACAACTACTAGATCCAATTTAGATTCCAGTAGAATAAAAGTCATTCTTCTACACTTCGATGTGTGAACTGATTTAAAAAAAAAAAAAAACAATTTAATGAACAGAATTGACTTCATTGACATCCAGCATCCAACAAAGGTATAACATATAACACTCTTTGCTTACTGTCTGGCTTTCTGACAAAAATTCATGATGCACAACACCGTCGTAATCCATGAAAACCGTGAGCATTGCCTTCTTTTTTAACTGAAAACGACGTGTTTTTTTTTTTTTTTTTTGTCTTGGCTCATTTGGTGAACGCCATTTACTTGCCTGATCTCTGGATTGCCTGTCGTACTCATAAACTCACGTCTCGTCTCTAGTAATGATCCTTTTGCTGAATGTGGGATCGGATTCAGAATCGCAAATCATCTCTTTTGCGACGTCAACACGATCTCATTTTTGCATGAAATTGAGGTCTGTTGACACCAACTTTGCTGCTACACGACGGAAACCCAAATCATTAACCAAAATGTCTTGAACGGATTCATAGGCAATGTTTAAGTCCTCCGCTATCTCTCTGATGGTAAATTTGCGGTTATTGATCAACGTTTCTTTCACTTCGTCAATGTTTTTGTCAGTTTTAGATGTCGATGTTCTACGACTGCGTTCATCATCTTCTCACGACCACATTTGAACCGCTCTAGCCGCTGGCAAACGACGGTTTTCTTTAGAGAATCGTTGCCGAAATACTTTTCCATCATTTTCAACGTTCGCGCACCATTAGATCCGTTTTTACGCAAAATTTAATACAAGTTCGCTGTTGCAAGTTTAAATCTATTTCAAAAATTGTAAAAAATTGCTAATACACACGAGATAGATGTACTCTTGGCTACGTAACTTTTGCAATTGTCAAGCTATGACGCTAAGATTTAGAGGGAATGTTAGATCTAGCAACAACAGAGCGCCACACAATGACGCCACCGGGCGACAAGCAAGCAATATTATGCAACGTTGGGTAAAACTTTAAAATATTGTATAGTAGTTAGACATTATGATCTCCAAGTTTATTTTAAAATCAGTGATATTGAAAATACAATTTTGGAAATGTATGTCGATGGCATTATTATTGCTTCCAACAAACAAGCTAGAACTGATTCTATAAAACGAAAGCTTAAAGAAAATTTCAATATACAAGATCTTGGTCATCCTTCTTGTTTGCAATGATCGGAAGAAACTTTTTCATTCAATAGAACTCGGTACATAAATAATCCTTTAATAAAGTAGAACTTACAAAATTCAAAACTTAGAAAAATTTCTTTGAATGTCAAATTGAAACTGGAAAAGGAACCAAGTATAGCTGGAAAGAGTGTTGGAGTGGAGAAAACAAACTATAGAGAAATGATTGGGCCTTTGATGCATCTCGTTGTTTGCGTGTTAGGAGTATGCCTTTGTTTTCTCGAAATCCAAAAAGGCAACATCTAAGTACATCTCTTAACTTATTAAGTTAATTAATAGTTTTAGTAGGCTACATAGATGCTAGCGGGACAGAAAATATCATCGATAGAAAGTCAAAATCTGGTTTTTGTTTTTTACTTCCAATGGCATCAAACAGTTGCAAGTTCAGAAAGCAAAGAACTATTTCTCCTCATGTGCTGAAGCTGAAGTGCTGAACACGTCGCAGCAAAACAGTCATGTTCAATTCGCTTTTTACTGGAGGAGTTTATACCCAGTTTTTTTTTTTCTCCAACTTTGCCGAAAGCCAAAGTGCGCAATTTATTGCAGAGTATGGTATACACACATATACATACACGATGATTACAAATGCCACTTTATTCGAGAAGCTATCGAAAAAGCCACGGTCATAAAAGAGTATCTTCAGACCGACAAATTTATAGCAGATGTTTCGACTTAAGCAGTTTCAAGGGATAAGCCATTATTTTGTTTCCAAACAATTATCATTGAAAAACTTAACCCAAATGTTATCCATCTGTAATAACCGCATGACAATTTGACATAATTTTTGAGCTATCATTACTTTTTTTTTCAATAAACTGAAGTCTTTGAATTAGTTTGTCATCGTTGAATTTATTGAACATCTTATGCCTTTTTCAACAATCCTTATTCATAAGATTTGAGTCTCGCAATATGTGGACAAAGGGAAATTAAGGGCCACACCTGGTCAAACTAGAAAATGGGTTTTTGAGATTTTTTTTTAAAGAAAAATACTGCATCTTCTGAGGATATATTTATACATAAATAATAAATACCATATACCATATCTTCTTTTTCTTCAAAAAGCATCTGCTGGGCTTTTGAAGCTCTTCTTCGATATATCAGCTCTCTTTCGAGGCAGCCTAATGGCGATGCTCTGCCACTCGTAGTCTTGTCTTGCTAGCGGCATAATCTCTAACTGCTAGTACAACTATCACTCCCATCACATTATATATTTTATTTTTTTAAAATAAATGTATAATCGTCATTGAATATTGAAGTAGCAAAGTAATTTGATAATTTTGAGACCACTGTGGAGGTGTTTCGGAGCAAAGTGCCAAAGTAAGCCATTGTAACTTTCATTATTATTCTGCGTATTATTACCCTTACATCTATCAAGCAATTCACGACGAGACAAATCCTCGTTTATTGGCTTCAGAGATTTTCGAACATTTTCAGCTTCCGAGCGGCTGTAAACGCAAAAACTTTCTGCGTCTTGTGGACAGTTTTCAGTTTGGATTCTTGGATTTGAACTCAAATGATGAAATGTAGCCCATAATGCTTTAAATATTTCATCTACTTGATGCCTCATGATCGCTAGGCCGTAATACTTTTAAAGTTTATTAATTAACTACCATAAAATTTGATTATATTGCACATGTGTATACTTCGCTCATGAGTTTTCACAATAAGCGATATAAGTTTCACTGATTGGTATTGTATCACAATTGTTACAGTTTCTTTTGTCGCCTTCACGCCTAGCTCTTTCTCCATTATTTAGGTATAGCTCCCCAGTTTATTGGATAAAATTTCAAGAATTTAAGTCGAACATTTCCAATTTTGGAAGCGTCGCTGATTAAAATCTGATATTTCCTTCTTATGGCCGACAATACAGCTAATTGTTACTACGCGAGCGCTTTTCGTTAAGATATGGTTAATATACTTTACAAGCATATTGCAAATTCGATCGTTTTCAGTAAATAAACGTTTTTACTTGTCTTTAATAAATGTCTTCATTTAGCCGCAATCTTATAAATATTAGGTGCGGAACTAAGTAATCGCTGTTGATGAAAGTGCAACTTTATTGTGAAAAAATGGTTACAAATGAATCATTCAAAGTATTGCCCATCGCTAGCTACAACTTTTTCTCATCTTTCCGATAAAGCCGTTAGGATAAAAGTGTTTATCTTCTGAGGCTATCCACGAATCAAGCCATTTTTTTATGTCTTCATATGAGCGGAACTGCTGATCAGCCAGATCATGTGCCATCCAATAGAACAAGTAATAATCGGACGGCACAATATCTGGGGAGTATGGCGGTTGGGATAGACTTCCCATCTGAGCGTTTCCAAGTGGGTTTTAACGAGTTTGGCAACGTGAGGCCGAGCGTTGTCTTACTGTAGAATCACTTTTTTATGCCTCTGCTCGTATTGCCGCGGTTTTTCAAGTAGTACTCGGCTCAATCGTATTAATTGAAATCGAAGCCGTTCCCCAGTGATGGTTTCACTGGGTTTCAACAATTCATAATAAATTTCACCGATCTGCTCCCACCAAATATATAGCATAACGTAGAAGACAGCCCGTAGAATCATGATCCATGACTTTCTTCTCTTTGATTTGCTTTAATGAATCCATTTTTTATCACCAGTCAGGATAATCATAAAGAACCCAAGTTCCTTGCTTTTGAATCATTCTAATGACTTGAAAATGGTTTGGCAGGTAACTCCTAATGTTGAAGCGAGCTCTTCTTGGGTTTGGCGCAGATCCTCATCGAGCGATGACTCCAATTCCTCGTCTTCGAAGAATTTTGTCTTTTCTTTACGCGGTCGGTCGTCAACATCGAAATCAGCATCTTTGAAGCAACAAAACCAATTACGTTGTTTCACTTAGAGCCTGTAAACTTTTTTGATCTCTCAATGAGCTTCAGTCGCCGTTTTCTTCGAATGAAAAAAAGATGGAAATCAACACTTCCCGAAAATGATGATTTATTCGCACAAAATATCGCCAAAGCAAAATTACTAATGTGTCAAAACGGTTTGTTTAACATATGTCTAAACTTGGCTCATGACGTTTTGGATATGTCAAAATCGGCCAGCATTTACTGCTGAACCCATCTATTGGCAAACCTAATATTATCTTGTTTGCTTGTGTCTCGAGGTAGCAGCTTTTCTGATCGCCATTCCATCGATTGCAAGATAACATTTTGTAAGTCCTATTACAAAGCCGTTATGGATACTGTTCATCCTCTAGCTACAACCCAATTTGCATCTTTCATACTATGACTTAAGAAAGACTTTAAAACCTTGAAAAACACATATCTTTAAAGCTCAAATCATAACCAATAAAAAGGATTTGTTTCGTTGACACTCTATTCAAAAGAGCTTCGGAATTGGGCCAAAATATTGGATCATTGCAAAAGTTCGTGCTAGGTATTCATACATGCCCGAAAATTTGCTGTGTAACGCAAGAATTGTTTGTTTAATGGAGTTGTTGTATACCAGTGGATATGATAGGTATCAGGAGTCATTTTATCGTTAGACCGTTAAATTCTGTGTGAAAAAAAATTCTTAAATGGGAAAGTAGAGAGTTTTGTAACTGCAACAAAAAACTTTCACATCCTTTATTTGAATCGTGCTCCTGCTCTGAAGGCCTTTAAAAAATGGGTTGGTAGATTTCGGAGTGGTGATATGACTTTGGACTATCAACCCCGTTCTGGACGCCCTTCCGATATTAATGAAAACATTTTGCAAGCCTTGGTGAAAAATAACAGAAAAAATTTCAACTGAGGAGATTGTTGAAAGGCTCAATATTGGCCATTTTTCAGCATTTTGACACTTAAAACTTGGAAAAGAAATAAGATATCTCTGCTTAGATGTCATAAAAACGACCATTTTTTGGATCGAGTCGCAACAGGTGACGAGAAGTGGATTCCGTACAATAACGTGCAACGAAAAAGGAGCTGAAAACAATCAGGTGATGGTGTAAAAAGAACAGCTGGCTTATATCCAATGAAGATACTGTTATCGTTAATAAAATTAATCTTGACACAAGTTGTTTCTCACCTCACGAATGTAATTAATTAGTATTCAACAACTTCCACTTTCTCCAAAATGTGAAAAAACTTTTCAAAGATTTTACCAATCGGTAAAAAAGGGAATCCAACATCATTTTTTGATGTCTTTTGACGAGAACCGACTACTCCGTTGGTCAATACTATATATACCACAAAAGAAACTAAGTTTCCGTTTTAAACTGGTAATCTATTCAGGGCTTACATTTGTTTCTGAAAGTCGAATTGACCTATTTCATCAAATTTGAGCAAATATTTTGATATGCCCAGCCACTGTCCAAATATTTGAATAACAAGAATGAATGAATATGGGTACAATGAGTAGTTGTAATAATTGAAAGTCAGACTACTTAATTTTACGTTACATCTTGACCTTATTACTAAGAAAATTGTTGCAGTATATGTTCAATAATCAAAAACAAATGCTGACAAATAATGTTTCCAACCGAAAGTTTAAGGGGTCATGTGTCATATGTAACTATGATACCAATATTAAAAAGATCAATATTATCTTCCTTTTACTTGAATCTCAGTAACCTTTCTAAAAATGTACCCTTCCGCCTCCCCATACTACTTGAACCTCAATAACAAAAACAAAACTATTTCAATATTTCAAAAAAAAAAAAAAAAAAACAAGAAACGTTCACTTAAAGTAGGTACTTAAAAATAAAACAAAAAAACATCGAAAAACATCGAACTACAATTAACACATTTGAATTTTTTCAAAAATTGCCAAAAACAGATACAAGTATGTTATCTACACAACGATGGAAACTAGAAGAACTAAAAAAATAATACCAACTCTTGCTCCTGAGAGAGATAGAGAATCGCCCTTTTTTTTTTTTTTTTTTTTTTGAATCGACAAAAAAATAGACATAAACATAAAAACAATCTCCACACCTCGGTAATATACTCGTAAATCTCCAAATCGCTTACCATATACGGTACGTTTACTTAGCGCAGTCTGGCACCGATGGTCCAAAACCCCAACATCACTGATCTATTTTTATCTGGGCCGCAACATCAGTCGACATCTGTGCGATGTCTTCTTGTGGGGTGGTGGAATATAAAAACTGATGTTCGCCTGCTGAGATACACTCAGTCAGTATATTTCATTGGAAACGGTTTGTACTACCGTCGCGATCTTTTACCTAAAATAAAGAACTATTCTTGTGTAAAAAAGAAAAAAATAATTTTTTAAATCAAAATGTGTGACGATGATGTTGCTGCTTTGGTCGTTGATAACGGTGCGTTTTTCTAATTTTATTTTTTCATATATTTTTGTTTTGTGCAGTTTGGGATTGGAAAATATAAAAAGTTTAAAGAAGGATCTATAGTGAAAGTCTCAAAGCTCTATAATTTTTTTTTTTTTTTTTTGTTTTTTATTCAGTCTTTTAACTTAGAAAAGCATTCAATTTGAAAAAAGGAGTATCTTCAGTTTTAAAACATCGATTTCATTGTGTTTTTAAGGCCGTGTAATTGAAGAATATCTTCAAATATTTTTTTTGATAAATGAAACATTCGATTTTTTAAAAGACGAATACTTTTACTGATGTTGTGAGCTATTGGATTTAATTTGCCTCTTCTAAACGGGGCAAATAACTGTTTTATGTAATCAATGCATACGGTGTAACATAGGGCTATATATCACCTCCTCATCAGAAGCAAATGATAAAGTAGTCATCAAAGAAGACAGTCAATTATTAATAGTAAATCAATGACATTCAAAAAATTTTTTACCTTCCCATTCACAAAAAAATTGAACTCTTTAGAATTTTCAATCATAAGACAAATATTTTTTCTTCGATTTTCTGCTTTCACTATATTTGAATCCTATATCCTTGACCCAACATTTAATTCGTTTTCTTTTTTATGATTTTCAGGTTCCGGTATGTGCAAAGCTGGCTTTGCCGGTGATGACGCACCACGTGCCGTATTCCCATCCATTGTAGGTAGACCCCGCCATCAAGGAGTCATGGTCGGTATGGGTCAAAAGGATTCCTATGTTGGTGATGAAGCTCAAAGCAAGAGAGGTATCCTCACTCTTAAATATCCCATCGAACATGGAATCATCACAAATTGGGATGATATGGAAAAGATCTGGCATCACACCTTCTACAATGAATTGCGTGTCGCTCCTGAAGAACATCCAGTTTTGTTGACCGAGGCACCATTGAATCCAAAAGCCAATCGTGAAAAGATGACACAAATCATGTTTGAAACCTTCAACTCTCCAGCCATGTATGTTGCCATCCAAGCTGTTCTCTCATTGTATGCGTCCGGTCGTACCACCGGTATTGTCCTCGATTCTGGAGATGGTGTTTCCCACACCGTTCCTATCTATGAAGGTTATGCTTTACCACATGCCATTCTCCGTTTGGATTTGGCTGGACGTGATTTAACTGATTACCTCATGAAAATCCTCACCGAACGTGGTTACTCATTCACAACCACAGCTGAGCGTGAAATCGTTCGTGACATCAAGGAAAAGTTGTGCTATGTTGCTTTGGACTTTGAACAGGAAATGGCCACAGCTGCTGCTTCAACATCTCTTGAGAAATCCTATGAATTACCTGATGGTCAAGTAATTACCATTGGTAATGAACGTTTCCGTTGTCCTGAAGCCCTCTTCCAACCTTCATTCTTGGGTATGGAATCCTGCGGCATCCATGAAACAGTATACAACTCAATCATGAAGTGCGATGTAGATATCAGGAAGGATTTGTATGCCAATACTGTGATGTCTGGTGGTACCACCATGTATCCTGGTATTGCTGATCGCATGCAAAAGGAAATTACCGCCTTGGCTCCATCGACTATTAAGATTAAGATCATTGCTCCACCAGAGAGGAAGTACTCCGTTTGGATTGGTGGATCTATCCTTGCATCCCTTTCAACTTTCCAACAGATGTGGATCTCTAAGGAGGAATATGATGAATCCGGTCCAGGAATTGTTCATCGCAAGTGCTTCTAAGATGTCAAACTTAAATCAATTTACTTTGCTTATGGTCCTACGAATCCAATTGAAAGATGCCAACAATGAATGCACGTTTTATTTCATCCTACCGACTGATATCCTTTATTTTATTTTGTTAACTGTTTAAATAAATTGTACGTGGAATTAGGATTAATGCACTATTCTTAGGGAAATAATCGCCAATTGTAAAATATATATATTTTTTTCTTTTTATGTTTCTTTTATAAGCTAGTCAAACGAATTTATAATTAAAATTTAAATTAAAAGTATCTAAAAATATTGAGTTTATTTTAAATTGTTTCAAACCGGCAATGTCACAGCTTTGAATATTCTCATCAGAATTGTCAGCGCGTATCATTTATTACTCTTTTGGCGGCTGTCAAAATTAATAACTCATAAATTATGATGCATTAAACGATTGCTGCTTGGATGCATTCAGGGTGCTGTTAAATTAATGTCGACTATGTAGATGTAACGGTATTTAGATCATTAATCAGTCGATGGGGCTGACGACATGACTAAAAGATGTAAAATAAATTGGCATACGGCCAATGTGAATGGTGATTTTTCTTTTTGTTTTGTTCGTGCAAAGCAGATGAATGGTGTGCTGAACTGTGATTTCTTCATTCCGACCGCATGTAGTCTGGGTGAAAAAGTTACATTTTCTAAATTGTTTTAGAAATTCATTAGAAAAACTGAAAATAGAAAATGTTTGCAATCAGTCTGAAATAACTGGAGACAGGTTTATGATGAGGTGACTTATCTCTTTATTTGTGGACTTTTTTTTACTGGCGGGATATAAACTTTCAACTTTGTAATGTACTCTTTACTTTTAATATGAACGGACTTATGTATTTTTTTTTTCCATAAAAGGAAATACATTATTCTTAAGAAAGTCTCCTTTTCGATGACAGCACATACTTGGTTTTACCCTCGTTTCCAGCCAATACTACTTTGCTTGACTCTGTTTTGATTACTAGAAACACATTTTTTGGAGTCTAGTTTTCCCGAGGATGTAGATATTGCCTCACGGACTTTTAAAAAACTTGAACCTCTAGTGAAGACGCTGAAGTTCGTACAAGTAACATATAGTGATCTGGTCACGTACGGGTTACAGTATTCTTTAGACCATCTTTTAACAAAGTCAAGTGATGACATTGCTTTTATCTCATCAATATACGAGCGGAAATTAAGCTCTCTGTCGCATAATATGCCAAGGTCGCGAATAGACTGAACAATGGATATATGAAGTCACCTTGATAAGTACCCGGATTGGAAGAATGGTAGCGCTACTGAAACAATTAATACACCATCATTTAGTATAACTTCTTTTGGCCCGCCCGTAAAAATTTGGTGACAATTCGACCCATTTCAAAACATCGTGTTAGTTTTTTTTTTTGTGACCACGGAAAAAGAGCAGTATCGCTCCGTGATGCGATGGTGTGTATGAGACCCATTCACCCTCAGAGTTTCACAGGGGCTGCACGTCGGTTCTAGATGAACCGCGCTCAGATGGCACAAAGACGGTTACCGCAGAGGAAACCGTGAATAAAATCCATGAACTCGTATTGGCGGACCGCCGTGTGAAAATTCGTGAGTTTGTTGAGATAGCATTCATCTCAACTAGATGCCTTAGTCATATGCTGCAAGAGATTTTTAACATGAAAAAGCTGTCCGCGCGATGGGTGCCACGTTTGCTCACACCGGTGAACAAGCCCATTCGTGAGACCACTTCAAAGACGTGCTTGGCCCTGTTAAATCTAAGTCCGGAGGAGTTTTGGCATCGTTTTGTGAGTGTCGATGAGACATAGATTCATTCTTACACACCAGAGACCAAAAAACCAATCGAAACAATGGGTTTTACCAGGTGAACGAGCTCCAAAAAATGGTAAAGACCGTGCCTTCGGCAGAAACGGTGTTGGCCACCATTTTTTTTAGAGTCGCGAGATAAGATCCACGTTGACTATTTGGAAATGGGAAAAACAAACGCAGGAGCACACTATATCGATTTATTGTGCTGATTCAACGCCGATGCTCTTCCACCACGATAACACACCAGCTAACCCCTCCGCGCTAACCAAAGTCAAATTGGTCGAATTGTATATCGAGTTGAAAGGAGATTACATTGAAAAATAAATTGTCAAAACCTAAAAAAGTTGTGTTGAGATTGCTAATCCGTGTATTCATTAAACAGTCTTCGTAGGTTTGCTGTGAAAAAGGTAAATTCAAGGAGGAGACCTGCTGCACTTGTTGATTGAGAAAGTGCTGAGTGTTGATTGACCCTTTCAAGATCGTTAATAGTTAGTATGAAGAGAAGTGGACCTAAGTGACTACCTTGAGGAACACCTGACGTTTAAAAGAAAGGGGTTGATAGGACGGAAATGAAACGAACATTATAAAAAAGATTATCTAGGTTAGAAGATATCCATTTTAGCAAAATGGGTTCAAAGCCCAGGACGGACTGAATTAGTTTAAGAGATAAATATCTTATCAAAAATCTTACTGAGATTAGTTGATATAATGTTAACTTCAACACGAATTGAACGAGTTAGTGGTAGTTGATCTACCTTTCAGAGCTTTGCACTGGAAGCTTAAGGCTTCGTACAAAATGATTTCGAGGAGTTTGGTTATGTGTGAAAGTTTAGATATGGGGCGGTAATTAGTGTCTCCGCTCTTTAATCCATTTTTGTGTATCGGTGTGATGAAATGTATTCAGAAATTCACCTTGAGAGAGCCAGAAGAGATTTGAAAGGGGGTGGGAAAGTGTTGCGGAACACTTTTTAAGAAATGTGGATGGAAGGTCATCTGGGTCGGGTAAGTATTCATCATTAAGTTGCTATAACTTATTTTTTATTACTGTGTGATCAAAACATTGAGAAATAGAAGGGCCAATGGGAAAGTTAAATAGGTATTTGAGATAAGAGGGATCCGGTACGAAGGAATTATCGGCAATTTAATTGGTTTAAATTGGTTAAAAAAAGAAGCAAGAAAACTAGCTATAGTATGAGGATTGATTGATGATATGTTTTCATATGAGAGGGATGGAGGAAAATCGTCAGAATTTTTTTAATAGTTAATGAATTGGTAGAAAAACTAAGGATAGTTTAAAAGCTAAGATTGCGCACTATTAAGGTATCGCTGGTATATCGTAGACATTTCAAGCCATTTATTCTAAAGTCAGTCAACTTATTCGCACTATGGTATAAAATTCAAAAGTAGGGTATTTTTTAACAACTAGATAACAGCTGCTTTTTTGCTACTTTTCTCTGTAAAAAAGCAATATAAGTCCAAATAAAAATTTTTGTAAAAGAGGTTCATTTTATGACCCCTAAAGTTGGCCCCTTGGTAGCATGCAGTAGCATGGATATTTACAAGTGTTAACGTACCATTTTGCTGTTTCAATGCAGTAGACCATTTATTTATTCATGAATCCTAGGAATTTCAGCACTTATTTTGGTTTGAGGCCCAAATCAACTCCGGACAGATTTATTTAAGTCTATTGTAAGCATATTCTCAACTTCTTAATTTCGATTTAACTAAAGATATCAACTAAAGGGTGGAAGCGGTTAAAAAAGTTAGGACGTGAGGCATAGATGGAAATAAGTATGTTCTAAAGGTACATTTTGCTGAGGTGGTGGTCAAAGAGAGGCAAGCTCTAAGTGCGCGTAATTCGTTCTGTGAAAATTGAGCCAGAAAAGTGGCACAGGCATAAGATTTCAAAGGTTAGTGTTAAAAGAAATCAGTTGAAGTAAGAAAGGACAATCAATATTACCAACTAAGATCTGATGAAAATATCGGCAACTTTTCGGAATACAGAAAGGGGTTGAAAATTTGTAATTTTTAGCTGATCAGTGTATGGTGGTAAGTTTTGGCTATCATCCCAGAGAAAAAAAAAACCTGCATTGAACAGGTTCTCTCCGGAGGATGTGAGTTCTGTAGTAGGGTGACCAAACTTTGCTTTACAAGTTCAAGAGAAGACCTAATACAGGTTATATAAAGAGATTTAGTAAGATAAGGAGTGAAAAATCGTTAGACCAGCGCTTGATGAGGCCAAGGGTGGAGTTGGCTTTTTTATCATATTATCAATGTGAGAACCGAAATTGAGTTCTTTATCGCAGATAATATCAAAATAACATAATTCATTCACTAAGGGAACAGATAGATTAAGGATCGGAAGCAAGGCACACTATGAAAGCGCTAACGAGTATAAGTTATAGCCTGACACCTATTGTCGTTAAGCTTAAAAAAATTCTTCTGACACCAAGTACAAAATCAGTTTACATCTTCCTGCAGTTGTAGACTGTCTGAGGAAGATGATATATATCTAAAGATTTTCAATATCCTTCCATAAGAAATTCATAATTTAGGAATATATTCTTCTTTCGTTAGAGAACTTAAGAAGTGTCTATGTAGTTTTAATTTTCATGAAATTATTCACATCTTAAGAATTACTATTCAACTATGCATTTAAATTTATTATCACAAATTGACTTTCTGAATAATCTATAAATGATTGTTATTTTTACTAAAATCACACACAACTTATTCTATTTCATTATTTAATACTTTTTATCTATATAGGTTTACCATGCCAAATTGACTCGATGCATTTGTTACTGGTTTATCTAAACCAAGGAATGCATTTGTATATATTTATACCATTTCAATTCTTGTCACCTTAGCACATTATTAATAATTGAAAAAATTAAAAAATCTTCATGTGCAATAAGACAAAAAAATATATAAATAAATAAAAAATAAATCACAATTAACTTTATTGAGAAAAAAAGAAAACCATTACAATTATTGTTTTTATTAAGTTCATGTCAATATGACTGACTTGAACATTATGTCTGGCTTTACAAAAATTAAGTAAACCTTTTTTATACATTTAAATTACATTTCAAACTATACAGTACTTACATTTTTAAGGTGTGTGCTTGCTTCCGGCGTACATACTCACTATTGCGTCTTCGGGCAGAATTACTGGAGTAAAAGCAAATGAGAAGAAAGTTATGATAACAAATATATGTATGTATCACCATTTTAAATTCATGTGATCTCCTTAATTCCTAATATAGTGTAAACTTTATAAGCGGAAACAGATAACAAACTTTTTAACCAATAAACCACGGTATATGCGAAATCAAAGCTAATCCTATCTGTGTAAATTAACCCAAGAAAATTTTTTCATAAAAAAGGCACTAGAAGATCACCATCTATGTTTGGTCTTAAAAAAGATACGGATGCTGCGTTTAATAGATTAAAAGGTGAGAGGTAATATTTGTCATTTACACCGTCATTGATATTTAAGTCCAAAAAAGATCAACAGTAGGATTAGGGTGATATTCTATAATCTTTAGCAAAATATTAGTTTAGTAGACCATAAGTGGTGTTGCTTCTTCTTCGTACAGCGTTTTGTTCGAGAATCATGTTTTATCTGGTTTTCTGAATTTCCGACAACAAAACCTTAGTACTCTGCGTTCGAAAACCTGAAATTTTTTGGCTACAGTAGGTGAGATTGTGAACCAAGCGCAGAATCCATTGATTAGGATGGATCTAATTAGTGTTTTATAAATATGTAATTTTGTATTAACGGACATTTACTTGTCTAGAAGTTATGGTTTTAAGATAGCTACCATAGCTAGGTTCCATTTTTGCTTTATTCAGTACTTTCCTCGCGTTTTTATTGAAAATAAACCTGTTGTAGGTATGCCTAGGTACCTAGGTACTTTATTTCGGCTCTTAAAGGAATTTTATTACCATTTGTTTCTAACTGAAGTGACTTACTATCTTTTACTGCAAGGTAAAGACCCTTCCCGCTTGCTTTACTAAAACTTTTTATACCATACTTTTAAGTATAAATTTTAAAATATTCCAGCAAAATTGTTATTTTTTCCCTAATTTTGTTTAGAACAATTAATAGTATTCTATAACTTGTTAATACATATAATATGTAAAGGATTGCCCAATAGGGACTTGACAACTTGACAACTAATCATCAAACTTTTACTGTCAATTGATTAGGTAAACTCAACATTTTCATCATGGTAAAGTACACTAACAAGCTACGTTCTCCGATTGGGTTCTGGAGAAGATGCGCCAAGATGATGAATTTCATCGCAAAATCATCTTCAGTGACGAAGCTCATTTTTGGCTCAATGGGTTCGTCAATAAGCAAAATATGCGTTATTGGTCGGGTGAAAACCCACATGTGCTTCATGAATCACCACTTCATCCACAAAAAAATAACTGTTTGGTGCGGTTTGCATGCCGGCGGCATTATTTTGGCATATTTTTTCGTCGACGATAACGATCGTCACGTTATTGTGAATGGTCAGCGTTATCGCGCCATGTTCACCGATTATTTTTGGCCCGAATTGGAAGTTATGGATTTGGACTACATGTGGTTTCAACAGGATGGTACCACAAGCCACACAGCACACGCTACAATCAATTTATTGAAGAGTAAGTATGGTGAGCGTGTTATCTCAAGACTTGGCCAGTCGATTGGCCGCCTCGTTTTTGCGATTTAACTCCGCTTGACTATTTTCTGTGGGACTACGTTAAGTCATTGGTTTATGCCAACACGCCGACGACGTTGGAAGAGCTCAGAGCCAACATTGAACGCGAAATATCGGCTGTTTGGGCCGAAATGTATGGCCGAGTCGTTGAAAATTGGGTTCAACGTGCCCGTGGTGGCCATATGAACGAAGTCGAGTTCTATTCATAAATGTTTTGATTGTACTTCAAGCCAATAATAAAGTTTTTGAAATATCTCAATTGGTTTGCCTTTTATACAAAATAAAAAAAAAAGTTGTCAAGTCGTTATTAGAAAGCCCTATAGTGTCATCTACATACAGGATAATACCTAGTTCGCCCAACCTTGAATGAGGCAAGGGAAAATCATGGACGTAAATATTGAATAAAACCGGCCCTATTGTGGAACCTTGCGCTACACCTGAACAAACTGAAAAGAAGTCCGAGTGCTCGGAAGTTACGTATACAAATTGAGCTTGATCTATCTTGCAGAAAACTGAAAATAATTTTTGTAAGCCAGGTAGGATAGTTAAGCCAAATGGAATCGAAAACTTTTTCGAGATCTATGCCTAAGCTTACAGTACATCACCTATTTCTTAAGTTTCGAACAACTTTACTGTGTAAAGTATAGTAAATAGTGCGTGTTCCATTCGTGTTCTTTCTCAAAGCCGAATTGATTATTTGGATCATATGTGATTAGTCGCAAGAGTTATTTTTTAATGGTGGAAGGCAGGGATATCTGTTGAAAGTTGGTAATTTCTTTTATTTTATTTTTTTTTTTTTTTTCGCTGTGGGTAGAATTTTTGCTCATTTCTAAGCAACAGTTAAGTAACGATTGTCAATGCAGTGGCTTAATATAGAAGATAAAATCACTTCCAAAGATTCAGGACGCTATCGCAATATAAAGTTCGAAATCAGATCAAGGCTAAATGATTTTTTATTTTTAAGTACTATTCATTATAAGTTAACCGCATTCGAGCTTGTAAAATTACAGTCCTGGAGGGCTAAAAGACGTAAGGGTTTGATTGAGCTGTGTATCACAAATGCATCGACTGTTGACAAGATTTCGTTATTGTCATTAAAACTGATTACTGGATCCATATCCGAATACAAAAGAGAATAGAAATCTTTAAAGGCCTTTATTTTATTTGGGATTTACACTAGGACTGCTACTGCCAGTTATTAACTAAACATTTTTTGGAAATATCATTGCCGAAGAGTATTCTACAAGTTATTATGTCAATTTTCTTAAATGCATAGGGAGATGGCTTAGTTTTTTGCAGTTTTATCATGAATAAAGTGTTGGTATCTAACGCGAACCTCTCTTTGATAATTATTCTGAGACACTAAGTTCTGGAGTATAGTTGAGCATATTCGTCATTTATTCTACTTAAATAACAATGAAACTGCCTTTTAAATTATGTGAGCCAAATATTTCGAAGTTTTGGTAACTTTGTAGTAAGAACCGAGATTATATTTTGACTTTTTCTAAATGCAAATTGAACAGTTGTTTCTACACTAATAGAAATACCATATGTTGATATGTTTGTTCGAGATATCAATGAATCTGTTTTTAAATTAGAGATATTTCAATCTAGAGGTATACTATATTCAAAGCAAGAGTCTGTTGTGAAGACAAGTTCTGAAGGTTTCCCAGTTGCTTTTCTTTGTACAAAACAAATGTATGTAGATAGTGGTTGCAAGAGAGGAAAGAAATAAATAATATTTAGCTCCAATAATGTTCCGAAGTGATCAGATGGTGTTGCAAAGGTTAAAGAAGTCAATGAGTTTGCAATATTAAAAGAGGAGGACATAACGATTTATCGAATGTATTTATTAAGACGTAAAATCTATCAAGTTCTGTGGATAGTCGGCATTAGAGAGAACGTTTACACTTTCTATTACAATTTTTCTTACTGAGCCATTGGAATTACGAGTGGTTATTGTCGTCAGGCACACTGAAAAAACATCGCTCTGAAAAAGCGCTTCGTCATATTTGTAATTAACTTTTAAAATGATTGCCGTTCCCTCTATCTAGATCCTTTTGGATTTTTTTTTTTTTGATCTAGTTCCAAAACGAAAACATATTGGGTATGTAATTTAATTCGTGCGATTTTTTTCCTTCAAAATTTGAACGTTTATTTAAGAAAAACATGTACAATAGTATTATTCAAAGTATTGCCCATCTGAAGCTATGACTTTTTCCCATCTTTCTGGAAATTTGTGGATCCCATCCCAAAAGAACTGCGCCGGCTTGGCAGCCAAGAATAAATCAAGCCAATTTTTGTTATTCTGCTCTTATGTGAACAGTATTTCAGTGAGGGCGTTCTGCATCGACCGGAACAAATTGTAGTCAGCAGGGGCAGGGTCTGGGCTAAAAGGCGGGTGGGGTAAGTCTTCCCATCTACTGTTTTCCAAATAGATCTTAACCAGAATAGCAACGTGGGGCCGAGCGTTGTCATGATGGAAAATTATTGCCTCGTGTCTGGTCGCATATTTCGGGCGTTTTTCGGTTACTGCTCTCTTCAAACGGATTAATTGTGTTCGGTAGCGTTGTCCATTGATGGTTATACAGCATCTGATCCCAACAAATACAGAGTATTTCCTTCGCACCATGGATATTCGGCTTTGCCGTTGATTTGGCTGGTTGACCAGGTTTCACATATGATTTTTTACGCTTGGGGTTGTCGTAATGGATCCATTTTTCATCACCAGTAACAATCCGATGCAAAAATGACTTCATTTTGTGGCGTTCCAGCAGCATTTCGGACATGCAAAATCGCGATTCGACGTCTCTCGGCTTGAGTTCATGTTGAACCCAATTTCCTTGCTTTTCAATATATCCAGCTGCTTTTAAACGTTATGAAATGGCTGCTTGAGTGACATCGGAAGATTCTGCAAGCTCTTCTTGTGTTTGGTGACAATCTTCATAGAGTAATGCTTCCAGTTCTTCATCTTCAAACTTTTTTGGCTGCCCAGGACGTTCATCGTCTTCCAAGCCAAAATCACCACTTTTAAATCGTGCAAATCACTGTTGGCACGTTCGCTCAGCTAGCGCATGTTCACCATAAACTTCCACCAAAATACGATGACTTTCGGCAGCAGTTTTCTTCATATTAAACTAATGAAGAAGAACTCCCCGCAAAAACACTTTTTCAGGCACAAAGTTCGACATATTTGAGTGAAAAAAAATTATTGTTGATTACGCTTCAAATGAATGACATATACTGAAATGACGTACAATGACAGTAGCTTTCCAACGCATGGTCCAATGGAATAATAACAATGGAATAATACAAGTTACGCCATCTCTTTGCTTTGAAGGGAATGTTAAAAAGTTTTTTTGCTTCATTCAAGAAATTATTAACATCACCCGACTGATTGTTATTATAACGAACGAAACTAGTTTGTTGGTTTTTTTTTTTACTTTGTCAGCATGTTTCGCTGGATTAGTGAATGTATTTATAGTTTTTTACACGGGAATTCTGTTTTTTGTTAGCTATTTCTCTACCTCTTTTACGATGGACACCCTTGGTAACTAGCTGCATAACTATTTGCGCTTCAGTTTATGCACTTTGGGATGGGCACATCCAGATTGGAATCTTTAAGGAGTTTAAAATATTCGATACAGACATCAGAGTCATGCGATTCACCGCAAAGTACGCATCTACTATTGTATACACAGTATTCGCTCGAATGGCCAAATATTTGACATCGATAGCACCTAATAACCAGCTGTACAATGAAAATATTTCATTTTATGTTCATTTTTTGGACTTAGAACTCGCGAAAGGTGTGAGTTTATTTATCATAATTTTAGGAACTGCTATTCTTAATATTTTATTCATTACCTCTATTGAAGTACCTAAGTCAAGACCTTTTAATAACATGGGAACCTTTCTCGTTTCCTTAGGAAAAAAATTAAAAATCTCATATTTCCATCCCACGTAATCGATCGATAATTAAACTATGTACCTTTGCATTATTCACATAGACCTTAATTTTTTGATAACTTAAATTGACTAATTTATGTTTTAAAATATTTATTTTACATTCTTTTGCAGCGAGTTTTACAACTAAGGCTACAGTTAGCGCCAAATATGAATATAGGTGGACAGAAAGGTAATTTATTTACAGCGATTAATGAAGCATCACTAATTATATTCAGCATTTCATTGGATTGACTATCAGAATTATTACTCTTCCCATTATTGGTGATTGGTTGATTTCCTGCTATCGACAATAATTGTTCATCATATGTACAATAAAATAAAAAATATGTTATATAAATTAATAAATAAATAATATCCTGGATTTTACTGAAGAGTCGAAGGGTTTTGTGTATGGAAATCGAGTATACGCACTTATCAAATACCTATACTCATAGGCCAAAAGTGAGGTCAAGAAATTGAAATTCGTATCTGTAAATAACAAATAAATAAATGGTGAGCCAACATATGGTGTGGATCTTCGTTGTAATTCAATCTTCTTACGTAAATGGGCGATCTGTAAAAGTAATATTTCGTAAAATTCGTGAATTTTTCGGTCAACAAAATCGCCCTAGTGAGTTCGGAATTTGTGCAATAGTGAAGCGTTTTAAATTAACTAGTTTGCTGCCGGAACAAACTCCACATCAAAATTCTCGGTCATTATATAGACACCAAAACATCACCATTGTGATCGAAAGTGTTCAAAAACAACCAAGTAACTCAATTAGTCGCCGAAGTCAACAATTGGACCTCACTAATGGCACTTTACGGCGAATTTTAAAAGTGTACCTTCATTTGCATTCCTATAAAAAAGGTACCAAACATAACAATTAAAGCCTTTGAACCATCTACGACGTCGCCGATTTGTTAACTGGATGTTGAATTGCCAGGACAATTTATCGTCGACTGTGATCTTTTCCGATGAAGCCAATTTTTGGATGGATGGTTACATAAATAAATCAAATTGTCATTTCTGGGGGCCGAAAAATCAATAAGAGATTCATAAAAACTAATGCATCAAAAAAAAGTTACCCTATGATGCGGATTATGGGTTGGCGACATCATCGGCCAACCGCAAAATGTTGACCGATTATTCTTATTTCCTAAATTGAATGAATTGGGTCTGGACGATTTCTGGTTTTAACTGGAAGATGCTATCGCCTACACAAGCCATCAATTTATTGCGCACGAAATTTGAAGGTTACATTTTTTCAGTTAGAGGATAAGTTGATTGGTCTTGAAGGTCAAGCGATTTGACACCTTTAGACTTCTTCCTGTGGGGTTATTTGATGAGTATTGTCTTTATCAATAACCCAGCGATAATTTAGGATCTCAAACATAACATCCTATCTGAAATTGCTGCCATTGACAGACTTAATTTTCAAAAAATCATAGACAATTTTGACCTTCGTATAGTCGCTTACAACAGAAGCCCTAATAGTTCTATGAACAATGTTGTAACCTACTTATAATTGCCATGGATTGAACTTTATTAATAAATAAAAGTCTATATTTATTTCTCAATAAATTTTATATTGTAATTTAATAAAAACTTCCACACCGTGAGAAAAAAAAAGCCGGATAAAGCATCTAAAACAACCTTCATGATGTGTTGATCAAGAAGCTTAGTCTCTTTCCAGGAGTTCAGTAAATTTATCACTAGTATAAGATAAAAACCTACTAAACTATTATGAACCAAATAAGTTAACAAGTCTAACAAACTTGAGAGCAAAATGGAAGGAATCAGATAAACCATCGTTTGATAGGAGGACTACAACACCCTTTCAGTATACTTAGAACTTACTCATTATGTTAATAAGTTAGCTGCAGGTGGAAAATTATGGGAAAATATATGAAGTTTTAACAAACTCTAAAGAACACGTTATAAAAATCCACTGTTCGCAATTTTTTCCCATCCTTAGCATTCTCTGGGGTGATTCATCGTGAGGTTTGATATATGTATAATGTAAAATAAAACACATGAATTTTAAATTTGTAAATTTTTACAATCGATCAAAAGATCAATGCATGGCATTTACTTTTTGGAAATGGTATCATGTAAATGTTGGCCACGGCTACGTCTGAGGTGGTCCATTCAAAGGTCCAATTTTAAGCGACTCGTTCGAGCATAGTGACTAGTATCTCGCGGATAGCACGAGTAATGTTGGCTTGCAAAGCGTCAATCGTAGATGGCTTATTCCTGAAGACCTGAGACTTTACATTTTCCCAAAGAAAATAGTAAAAACGGTGTGATATCGCACGATCTAGGCTACCAATTTACCGTAGCAAAATTTGCTTGAATTTCAAGAGGGACATAGTCTTTTAACATAGCGTGATAACGGTTAACATTGACGGTTGCATTCTGATTTGTCTCATTTTTGAAGAAACATGGACCAATGATTCCACCAGCCCATAAACCACACCATACCGTTGTTTTTAATGGATGTGATGGTGGCACTTTGTACTCTTCAAATTGCTCATCAGCCCAAATATGGCAATTTTGTTTATTAATGTATCCATTGAGCCAGAAATGGGCTACATCACTGAGCAAAATTTCACGATAAAACACCGGATTTTCATTAAGTTTTAGCAGAGCCAATTCACTGAAAATAAGACGCAAATTCAAGTCGCCTGGTTTCAATTCTTGCACAAGTTGAATTTTGTACGCTTTTAGGCCAAGATCCTCACGTAAAATACTCCAAGTTGCCGAATACGCCAAGCCAAGCTGCTGAGAACCACGACGAATCGATTCGTCATAGTCTTCGCATACACTTTCAGCTACAGCTGCTATAGTCTCTTCACTACATGCTATATGTGGTCTAACCGGTCGAGTATCATCCACTAATGTAAACTGGGACTCAAATTTGCAAATGGTATTGGAAATAGTGGTTTCAGTATGTCGATTATGCGCACCGTAAGTTTCTCGAAACGCACGAAAAACATTTCTCACAGAACGCTAATTTTCGCAATACAGCTGAACAATTTGGAGACGCTGTTATGGTATGAGTCTTTTTGCGATGATTTGCCAAACGATAATGAACAAAAATTTTGTAGGAATCATGCGTGATCTGTCAAAAAAAGCCTATTGAAAATCAAATTTCACGATGAATCACCCTAAACTTAGCAATATTTAAATATGTTCAGAACATTTCTAAGAATGCTATAAAAGTTTACACACAACTTCAAACCCTCACCTCAATCAGTCTGGTTCCAGCACTCAAAAAGGCGATCAGTTTCCTCTCATTTAATGCAACCTATTTAAGTCCTCGTAATGACAATATCCTATTCCATTTACAAAAATTACTATAAGCTCTAAATATGCAAAAAAAAAGACTTTTAACCCTGGCTCCCAAAACTCAGAACATCGTAAGTGCTCCCAACCACTTAAGAGGCGGTTAAATTTATTCGCCTCACTTTTGTATACCTGCACATTAAATCGAAGGGAAGCACGAATTTCGCCTGAGATAACACGAAAGGAAATTCATTTATAAGGACGAATTGCAACATCTGAAATCCCTTAGATCCGTCGTATCAACCTTTTTTACTACCACTCTGCCTCGTTGTGTCCCATTCACACCCATCCAACTCCAGCAGTAAACTTCATTTCCACATCTTTAGAGCATGAGCTTTAGAGCTCAAACTTCGACATTTACTTCATCCCGCTGCTGGCTGTCAATTTGGTAGGATGCGTCTCCATTTGATGTTTCATTTTGCCAAGTGGTACTGAATCAGTTAGTCCACAGGAACAGCAATACCCGGAATGTCTTCGTCTTCATCCCCCATCTTCGTTTGATTCATTCCAGTCACTGTGTGTTGTGTGTTGCTTGCTCCTTGCGCAAGGAAATAATTTCGTTTTTCAATTTTTTTCGTTCTTTCGCATTCGTTCACTTTTTCACTTAAGCTATTTCAAGGATAATGTACAAGAATATGAGTGTGAGGACACCAAGTGTATTGGTGTGTATTAGAGCAGCCACTTATTTCGGTAAAAGGACCATTCAGTTGATTAAATCAACCGAAATAATTGATCTTGGGACTATTGTTGCACAATCGTGGCGGCAAATTGTCATGTAAGAGATGAATTCACTGACAAGACACTCCAAGAGGGTGACAGTGGTACACAGGGTATGTAGAGAAGAAGGAAGAGTCTACCATAAATGTTCTTCTGATTAACGTAGAACATTTAATTCCGTGTTTGATGGGAGAATATTATAGAAGTTATTGCTTCAGCATTCAGTTGCCCTTCAGTGCGTCGGAATAAAAAGGAAGTCGTATTCAGCGATTACCATTCTGCATGACATACTACAAATGTTAGACAAAGATGTTAAAACACAATGACAGTCGCCTTTAATACTTAAGTGTCCACTTTTTGTCTATTAAACACTTCTTAGTGCAACGGGCCTGACACACTGGCTGCTGGTGCGGATAATTCATGCTATAGAAGAAATGTCCCCTTGTTTGGTGGCAGAATAATGAAGTCAATTGAGAGGTTGTATTATTAACATGAAAGAACGAAATTGAGGTTCTTTTTGTCCTTTATTTAAAGCACTCCTTTATAATTGAGACAAATTCAAAAATAATCAGTCAACAATTTTTCCAAATCTTTTGAAATAGATGACCGCAAAATATTTTTCAAAATATGGATAATCAGGATTATAACATTTTCATCATCACATAGTTTCTTTTTTATGTACTTAAAATCTTTTGTGAAATCAATAGTAGGCTGGATTGCTAGTCAAATAAAATTCGGCCAGCTGGCTTTCGTTCTGTTAATTTACGGAAATTTTTTGGTAAATAGATCAGTTACTAAGAGATTTTCTCCAATAAATCCGTAAACTGTGCTAGGTGCATAAGAGCAATCATAATTTATGACCATCTTTCAGAATATGTAATAAGCCTTCTCAACACCTAACCTGGAAGATTAAACTGATTCATAAATACTTACTGCACTGGATCTTTGCAGACAACTTTTTTCTTCGTCGATGGTCGATGAGTAATTCCAGTTTCTAATCGTAACTCCATATACAATTATTCCAGATACATACATAGTGCATAGATTTAGCTGCAATGTATTTGAAGGCCAATTTTTTCGATTATCAAACAACGCGGGAGGTGTAGGAAAGCGGGATTTGAGAGCTTAAAATTTCAGTTGGTAAGACCTGATTGAGATGGCTCTTAGATTATGTTAGTTTGAGTATACTAGGTGGAGTGAAAAGTAACCTCCTTTACCGCCAGAATGCGCTGCTACTGCAAAAAAAAGTTATGGTGCCTTGAAGTCCGTTCATATTTAGGCAGACACGCCAAATTTCAGTGCGATACTGTTTTAGTTTTGTTTTGACAGCTGATTGTTGTTGACGTGTTTGGCTTCATGTTGAGTAATGACAAAAACGGTTTTCGTTATCTCATAAAAAATTATTTTTCGAGAGGCAAAACAGCGAAGGAAACAAAAGAAAAGTTGGATAAATATTATGGGGCTAATGCTCCGTCAGATTACACCGTCAAATATTGGTTTCGAGAGTTTCGTGGTGGCGGCAACTCCACTACCGATCAAGTCCGTAGCGGCATGCCCTCCGATGCGATTACAGAGGACAATGTCAAAAAAATACATGAAATGGTGTTTGCTGACCGGAAAGTGAAGGTGCGCGAGCTAGCAGATACGCTCCTAACCAAAAACACAAACGCGAGAGCACTTCGAAAGAGTGTTTGGACTTGCTGATGCTGAATCGGGCAGACTTTTGGCGTCGATTGGTAACTGTTGAACACCAGAGAATAGAATGAGTGCCCGGTAATGGACTGAAGCCGGTACGAGTGCTCCAAAGCGGCCGAGGGAGGCTCGATGGGTCGGAAAGGTTATGGCTCCGGTTTTCTGGGATTGTCATGGCATACTCTTCGTGGACTATCTCGAAAAAAGAAAAACAATCAACAGCGAGTATTAGTGTGCACTATTGGAGCATTTAAAGGCCGAAATCGCTGAAAAACAGCCTCACATGAAGCGAAAAAAAATTTTGTTTTTGCAAGACAGTGCACCGGCTCACAAGAGTATCGCAACCATGGTTAAAATCAATGTCTTACGGCTCCAATTGCTGTCGCATCCACCGTATTCGCCCGACTTGGCTCCCTCGGATGATTATCTCTTCCCAAACCTTTAAAGATGGCTCATCAATGAAAAATATAGCTCACGCGAGGAAATCATCGACGCCACGGGGGAGTATTTTGCAGACCTTCCGGAAAATTACTTTTCGGACGGGATCAAGAAGTTGGAAAATCGCTAGAATAAGTGTATCAAACTAAAAGGAGACTATACTGAATAAAATAAAATAACATTTAATTTTTTTTTTTTTTTTTTTTTTTTTTTCATTTCTAAGAAGGTTACTTTTCACCCTACTTAGTATAACCTCGTTGAGGCTAGACTTTTTGGTACTGCTAAGACATCATGAGATGTGGTGTCCTTATTACTCCTGCTATCATAGGGTTTTTCTTTGACAAATTTCCCATGTCTAGGGGTCTCTACAAAGCAGAAATCAGGACATTGGTGGCCCGGCTTTGTCAAGCTGCCTACAATTTATTCTTGTATGTCCGGATCTGGTCAATTCAACAAAGCAGTATTTTAAAACGAATGTCCCGTGTGATCTCGTGCCGTTGTAATTATTAAGCATAATTATTATAATTGTAATTATAATTTTCAATTTTAGGTATTGGAAATATTCACTTGTCATATAAGTGTCCATTCCAACAATTTGATACGACCATTTATGCACATTAAAACATTATTTTTCTCATAATGTTTCGTCGAAAAAATAACGTTTCCTAGATATTCAAAGCGCTTCCAATTAATCAGTACGGATTTATTTCTTTTCACGTTTATTTACTTTACTTTACTAAAAAAAAAAAAAAAAATTCTTCGTGTAGTGAAGTGAAAAAAAAATCCCAGTACGGGCATCCTACATCTTTTGCCTTTGTTCTAGTGCTTTTGCTTTCACTTGTTCATTGCCGTTGCTGCTTAACACTTTCGTACCGCAAGTGCATGTAGCAACAGATGGATAGTGAGTTGTGAGTGAAAATTTTGTTGGTGCACTGTTTCTTATTGTTATAAGGGCATAACACCTACAACAATTTGGTTCGGTAAATCAACGTCAAAATTTTCACTTCACAGCCTTGCTTAGCATAACGACCCGAAATCATAATGAATGTAGCAAATATACGCTGGCTGGAAGCAGTCACTTTCCTACTTACGTCCACGTCTGTATGTACAAGCAACATTTTGGCTCTAAGTGAAACATAGGAATATCCTCGCCCACACCTCTTGGATTACTCAGATCTGAAACTATCAGACTACGAAATTAGTGTCATTATTCCTTTCTCACCGATCTTGCGATTTACGCGCGTAGTGATGTATCTTACCAAACTCTACAGCAATTTGATCCCTGTTCGAATTCCATTTCCCTAGCAAATGTTTTACTTTGTGACAGATAAGTCCCAAAGCATAATGTGTTGAGAAATTCGCTCATTTGACTCAGATTGTAAATCAACCCTCGTGAATACTAGACGTTGATACCGCCGGACTTAATTTCAACTTCTCAAGTACCAGGTGGATGTGCTATCTCTTTTGAGTTCGTCCGGCCACTCTGTCATATCAGCTAATTTCTCATACACCGACCACACAATTAGAGAACAGGTTGCTAAAGGAACCGTATGGCAAAATGAGAAAGGCAATTGGAGTGGACTTAACACATTTAACTTGCCGTTATGTTTCCTCGATATTCACATGGATATCGCTGCTGATATGATCATGGATACTATTTTCTTTAATGAGATCTTAGATCCTTCATAACAACACTGAGTTGACAAAGGAAAACCGAAAAAAATTCAAACGTGTCAGAAATACCCGCAACGTCTTTCTCAAGCTATTGCGACGGAGGCAAAAACTGAGGCAAAAAATTCTGCAATGTAACAATTTTTGGTCGATCATCGAAAACATCAGAAACTCTGCGTCATAATCCATCCCAATGCTCATTTATAACGACATTTCACCTGTCAGCTCTTTGGACTTACTTCAACGTGTCGAATCATGAATCTAATTTCGCACTTGTGTTGTATAAAGAGTACTTAAAGACCTAAACATACACAAATCCATTGGTACAGATGGTATACCTCCCCTTGTACTGAAGAGGTGTTCTTCCACACTGGCAAAAACACTGCATACGCTTTTTCATCAATCCTACTTTAGGACACCTTAGGACTCTTTCTGAGAAGATGAAAACAGCATATGTCCAGCTCGTCCCTACGAACTTTCTATTCTCTCTTCATCCACTTTCCAAGCTCATGGGAATGCTAATAATCGACAGCTCATGAAATATGACCGGCAGTCAATATAGTTGTACATGATATTTCTAAGGCATTTCACAGAGTCTGGCATCAGGGCCTTTTGTTGAATACGTGTGCTCTTCGATAGATTAGGAACTAACTTTCGGAACGTTCAATTCAAGTTTTCTGGGATGTTTTCAAGACTGATATCCACAAAATAAATGCTGGTGTGCCACACGGCTCTTTGCTCTCTTCGACAGCCCTTTTAATGTTCATCACTGATCTCTAGTTTACTACTTCTAACCAAATATATTCCTTTGCTGACGAGAGTACTCTCTGTTTTTATATTCATTCCCGAACTTAGGTCTTTGCTCTTCGGCTGGAGATCGGAAACGGCAGTGTATGTTAGGCTCATCAAATTTCGTTATTAACAGCATAACAAATTGAGCAACCATCTATAGACTGAAATTAATAATTTCCAAAACACAATTCCGTCTGCTGTGGTTAAAGCAAATTCTTAAAACCTAGCCATTATCCATTAATTGCACTTCCATCGTTGAAATCGAAAAATTTTCCACTCTCGTTGAAATGACCACATATTTGATGTCACAAAAAATGTAACGAAATATCTAGGTTTCCTCAAGCTATGTTAGAAATACATACTCAAGACCACTTTGCACTTGTAAGATGGGATTCAAACGCGTGCGATAAAAGTCATATATGATTCTTATATTACATAGTCAATAGAAACTCTGGAACACTTGCATTAGTCTCTTGTCTAACCTTGTTCTATCGCTATCTCCAGTAGCATTCCTCTATTCCGATTATTTCCTTCAAATATTAGCCGTAACTGCAACTAACATGGTCCATTCTGAAGTTTAAATTTTTGATGACGCGTTCAATCATTACGAGTAATGTTTTACCAATGACTCGAGTAATGTTGACCTCCAATTCCTCAATCGTAGCTGACTTATCTAAGTAGACTTTGGACAAAAAGTCCAGAGATGTGATATCACATGATCTAGATGGCTAATTTACGGGTCCAAAGCGTGAAATTAGCGGTTAACCGAATCCTTCTCGCAATAAAGCCGTGGTTTCACGGGCTTTGTGGCAAGTGGAGCCGTCTTATTAGAACCAAATATCGTTGAGACCACGATCTTCAATTGCAGGCAACATATAGTCCGTTCCGGCAGGCCTTGGCTTTGAGAAGAAATATAAACCGATGATTCCACAAGCTTGTAAACCACACCAAACCGCTGTTTTGTCTGGATGTAATGGCAGCTCTTGAGAAAAGAAATAGAGGTGCCAATGAATGTTGGTTTTAAATGTTTGAAGGTTATAATGACTAGGAAATAAGGAGCTAGGCAGGGCATTCCATAAGCAGTTGTACGGCTTAGCAGTGAATCACGATATTTAAGGGCACGTCCGAAAATGAGCTTGAGGGTATACTAATAAGCATTCATAGCGAGACAGGTGTTAAGGTTAAAATTTTGAAAGAGCGAAATGCTACTGGCAATTTCTATGGAGCACTGGTGGAAATAGATATAAAACAGAGTGAGACACGAAATACGCTGTAAAAGAAAAGGTAACGGAAGATCCAGAATTCCTAATTCTGCGGGGATTGCATCAGTTTGGCCTTTCTCCATCCAAAAGGTGGACAATTTTACAAAATCTCTCAGTTTGTGGTGTAGTGGTGGCTGTGGTGTAGTGGTATATGCATAGACTCCACAAGCAGAGGGTCACGGGTTCGAATCCTGTGCGGGGCAATTCTTTGAAAAAGTCTTTTCGTGCAATTTGTATGTAGTTATATGTAAATCCGTCGGCGTTAACTCTGACATGAAGGCATAACACTGATGTTGGAGTGGTTGCTGGCTGAGCTAAATGTAATGAACTAACAACTAGTACGTACTTAGGCCCACTGGTTGAGGATCCAGTTTTGACAACCAACTCTGGAAAAAATATCGAAACCTAATACAACTGAGTTTCAAACTACTACACCACCCCCCCGCCATGGTGTAAAACCAGTAAAAGGGTTTTCATATCCCCTTGGTGCGCGCGTAGAATAATAAAAAAAAAAGTTTATACACTCTGAGTTGAAGCCACAGGACTACGGATTGCGACGGGAATAAGCAAATTTTTTCATTGTAAAATCGAGCTCAGTAAAGAAACTCACCTTTGGCTCAATGGGTTTGGGAACAAGCAAAATTGTCATTTCAAAACTCAATTACTGCCACACAATTCCAATGTTTTGTAGTCCACAAGCTGATAGGATCTTCAGTTAACATGATCAAAATTGTCAGAAAATGATCTGTGTTCCAGCAGAGACTGATACTGCAATATTGTTTATAAAACAATATATCGTGAAATAGACAAGCTAATTCCACACCGAAATCGTACAATTTGATGCCACTTGATTGCTTCCTGTGGAGCAATCTAGTTATGCATACTATTCATACTTAAGAAGCCAATATTTAGGCGGTTTAGAATCCTAGGGCTCCAAAGATGCGCTTCATCAAAACCACACAAGGCAACCATATGCCAAAGTCTTTTAAACTCAATTCATTTATAAAGCTTATACAAAAGACATAATTTACTTTCCACTTCCTCATTTGATTCCAATTCTGTTTGATTTGATATTGGGTATATTCATTTAATATTGGAACACCGATTACCTCATCAAAATTCAACTATTTTACGTTTTCGATGCAGCAACATATACTTTCAGGCCCCATTTCTATGGTGATGATGATGAACTTGTGCCACAATGCAACTATAGTTTGACTGCATGAATGAAAAATAAAAGGCTCAAGTTCAATTATTGGTGACGCAAAGGAACGATACTTAAATTTTTTTAAGTAGGACCGACATTTATTGTTAATGATTTTATGTAAGAATATACAACTTCCTGTATTGATGTATTGCTGCAGTGTGCAGCCTAATAGCTTTTTTAAGAGTTCAGAAATATGATCGTATGTACGGAGGCCGTATACGTAGCGTACCGCATCGTTGAATGTTACTTGTAACATGAGTCAAGGGCGCTGTAGAAAACATCAGTGTACGTAATGATTGGGACTATTAATGTTTATACCAACTTGCGTGTAGTTTCTACCAGAATAAAATAAGCTGATAGCCATAATTTGCGTAAACATCCGTAAATCCGACCAATGACTATTTGAGTATGACTGTAGCCTGATGGAATATAGTCAATAACAATGCCAAGACTAGTGCAATGCTAAACAGCAGTAATTTTATTATTACTTAAACATATATCTGGTAGGATATTTAAGTTAAATTTTCTTTTAGATATTGGTATTGCTTAAGATTTTAGTGGGTTCAGAAGCAGTTCATAAACGACGGACCAATCATATATTCGGAAAAATCTTCTAAAATAAAAAGAACCAACTCAGAGGACTGGTTAAAGGATTTCCCTAGATGAAGTTGAACGTCATCAGCATAAAGATGCACGGATATGAGTGTACAGACTGATGGGGGATCATTGATGAACATGCAGAGTAATAATGGCCCAAGAATTAACCCTTGAGGAACTCCTTGAACTAAAGCTTTTAGAGAAGAGGATTTCTCTCTGAAATCTTCCTGATAAATAGCTACCAACAAGTTTGACAGCCCTATCATTGAGACCTGTCATAAACCTGTCTTATTACGTTAAGTAGGTTTCTCATAGCTGTAGAGCAACTGTGATTTACTCTAAGCCCTGATTGTTTCGAGTAGTCAGAAGCGGAATTTGCTTTTGTTTTTTTTAAGACATAAGAAAAGTTGATGTGGTAATGCAAAAGCTAATAACATGAGTGAGATGGCCAAAAATATGAGGTAAAATTAGTTTATTAAAGCATATTAATAGACCATTTTTCTCCGATAGCGTCAGATTTCACGACCATGTTGCCTTTAAAAACTTCGTGTTCACCAACCATTTCAAAATTTTCTAGTCTTTGCACAGAACTTCCCAACTGCGCCGATATGCGGCTAGAATCGAGATCATTATCATAGAGTTGATCGCCTACGAAAAAGTTATTAAGAAGATCTAGGTCGAGAGCACTTTGAGGGTTAAGGACTTTAAAGACACCAATTTTACTATGTTTCTCCAAAGTGTTTTGGGTAAAGAGGCATTAAGCTTTCATGCAAAGCAAATAGTTTTTTTAAGATACACGTATAACCAAAGTTGCATGATTTCGGGTTTGTTTAAATGCTTTCCGATTGACATTGGTTGATCTGCTTTTCCATCTACTGTTCAATTTATTTCGATTATATTAATCACATCGGAGATGAACCATGGACAGTTTTGGTTGTATACTCTTACTGTTTTTGACGGTTAGGTTGAATCAACTTTGTTATTGGGTTCAGCCTTCAGTCTACACTGCATCCAAGAGGCAGATGTTGTTCCTAATTGAAGGGCAACAGAATTGAAGTCTTTATAAGTGAAAGAGTCAGTAGTAGAACATTTACATAAGGAAGATAAGGTCATGATCAGAGATATCAAAAAATATCTGGTCAGAGAAAAAGATGAGCTTAGAATCAGAGACTATAAAAAGGTCAAAAAGATTGGGTGAACAATCTGGGACAAAGCATGTTGGGTAGGTGGTATTAACTATACTCAGACCAACAAAAGGCAATGAGTCTTTCAAGTGAAATGCACTATGCTATTTCGCGTTCAATGTTGGCTCTGAGCTCTTCCAACGTAGGCGGCGTGTTGGCATAAACCAATGACTTAACGTAGCCCCACAGAAAATAGTCAAGCGGCGTTAAATCGCACGAACGAGGCGGCCAATCGACTGGCCCATGTCTTGAGATAACACGCTCACCATACTTACTCTTCAATAAATCGATTTTAGCGTATACTGTGTGGCTTGTGGCACCATCCTGTTGAAACCACGTGTCGTCCAAGCCCATATCTTCCCATTAGGCCAAAAGTAATAGGTGATCATGGCGCGATAACGCTGACCATTCACTGTAATGTGACGATCGTTATCGTCGACGAAAAAATATGGCCCAATAACGCCGCCTGCACGCAAACCGCACCAAACAGTTATTTTTTGTGGATGAAGTGGTGATTTATGAAGCACATGTGGGTTTTCACCCGACCAATAACGCATATTTTGCTTATTGACGAACCCATTGAGCCAAAAACGAGCTTCGTCACTGAAAATGATTTTGCGATGAAATTCATCATCTTAGAGCATCTTCTCCAGAACCCAATCGGAGAACGTAGCTCGTTAGTGTACTTTACCATGATGAAAATGTTGAGTTTACTGAATAAATTGACAGTGACAGTTTGATGATTAGTGAAAGAGTGAGTTCAAAAATTAAATTAAAAGCTGTCAATTCCCTATTGGAAAACCCTATATATGTTGATTTTTCATTCATACTATACACCTCACTGAAGGAAGAGCTTGCAACATCCATAGTGTAAAATCAAGAGCAGGCGAGAAAAAAGTTCATTCCTTGCGAGGAAGATGGTGAGGGGAGGAAATTTAACAAGATTGGGAGAAGAAACAGTGAATTTGGAGTTTACAATAACAAAAAATTTAAATAAAGGATTTCATATACTTGTCGCAGCGGCATCAGCAAGATCATCATCAGGCTCAAGAGCGCTGTTTAAGAGGAAGCGTGTTTTCTTTGTTAAGGTCTCATTGAAATAACGATGCCCAGATCATGCAGACGACGCTCGGTGGCATTTTGTATATTCAGTATTTCTCTCGAGACAGTAGCTGAATTTTACAACAATTGGTGGTGGTGAGGTCCCATTATTTCTGCTTCTGATACGAAAAATGCTCTTTTTGTCACACAACTGATTGTATGTCGTTAAAATCAATAGTGTGACAAAATCGGCTGAATCAGTATACCGAAGAGCACAGCGTCGTCTTCCCAAGCAGGTTGCATTGCTTTTGCATAGCTGCAATTTCCTCATGATGGTGCTGAGAGTTTGCAACTCGACTGATAAATTTTACCAAAAGAAGGTCATCTTCACTTAAATGTATTCCTTTACAGCATCTTCCTTTATCAAATGTATCAAATAAAAACTATATGAATTATATGTGTATACGAGTATAACCTGTCTATTTTGTCTTATAAAAGGTGACCATTACATGTGTTTTTTTTTTTTAAGTAGTTTATCTAATTGCTTATTTTACAAAACAATAATACTGAATAGCTCTTTCTTTTACCGGAGCCTTAGGTTGATAATATTTGCAGCAATTACAACATTCATTCATCCTTTCTATTTTATGTGTTCCGTCCACATTCTTATCCTTCGACAAAGATTTCATATTTTTTAATGTAACATAATCTCTTTCCTAAGGAACTCACTTAAGGCACATCAAATGAAAATTAGTACACGAAAATTGTAAGAAATTCATTCCCAATGTAAAATAGTTTGCTCTCCATCTGAATAAAAGCCTTCAGCTCGGTTTGTTCACTAAATAGCAATTAGCAACTGAAAAGTGTCGGTAACACTAAAAAAAAAAAGAAGAAAAATCTCTCCTGATCTAGGGAAACAATCAACAGCAAATGCACTCATTCACAAGTATCTATGCTGATTCATTAAGGTTTGATTTTTATCTGTATGTTAAGTGGGCCGCTCTTTACCTTTTGTTCGTAAATCCTAGTCAAAGTGAGATAATTACTCACATTTACAAATGCAAGTACGGATAGAACTCACTCACCGTTCGGTGAATGAAAAACTAGGTTAGGATACAATTTGTCTGAATTATATGATAGTTTCCTCTTTTGTGGTTTCTTCCTTTCTTTTGCTTATACTTTTACTAATTTGCATTAGAAGGACATACTCAAGCGGTTATTATTTGTGGTATTTATGCCACTCAATCCGACAAACGTCTATTTCAGCAGCTAGCTGCACGAATACCATGGTGGTATAATCCTTTCCAAAATGAATAGCTCTCACTTTTGTAAATTGTTTCCTTCAAAGTTGGTTTCATTTGGGACCTCATTACGAGGCTGAGTGAGTTACAATGATATTGCAATTTACGAGTACACTAGATATAAAACGATAAACAACAATTTATTTTTTTGACCGACAGAGCATTTTGAAAAGAACGGATTTACACAAAGATTTTTCTTTTTTTGGCAATGAGTATCCTCTCGAACCTAAGAACCTACTTGAGACCTATCAATGAACACCTACTCACAATAGAATCATAGGCGCATGGATGGATGATTTCTGGTACAGTGGAACGAGCAAGTAGATACATACAAGAAAGAGTACACGAGTGTGCTAAAAAGTAGATACAATTTGTATTGGACCTTAAAATCGTCTGACTCTGTTCAAATGAGGAAAACATGACACCTACCACACGCCAGACACATTCATTTTAAATTGATTTTCTCTTCTGCTAAAGGTTCTAAGACAGTTCCTGGTATCTGGTACGAATCTGGTATCAAATAAAATTTTCTAAGGAAATCGGCGACCACAAACAATCTTCTTAAAGCTCGCTCATCTAAAGCTAAAACAAAACACAAACTGACTATCCAAAGGTACAAAATACTTGATTAAATTTTTGGATTGCAAATAATATACTTTGAAGCGCTTTCTGACAGTTTTAAGAATCTTTTTGCAACACATTGGGCTTGTTACGAAGGAGGATCCTCTACATTGCACGGCTATGTCAGAACTATATCTATCTTGTGCGTTAGTTATTTGGTGGAATAAGATTTCATGCAAATTGCTTTTTACTGCTTTCACCAGACTCAAACGGTTTATTGGACCTGACTCCAAGTGTCTGATTCTGCTCTAGACCCACTGAAGATTTTTCTATCCTTTATGCATTCGACCACCGATGTCCTCTTTATACAGTCTGATGCCAATGAACTATACTCGTATTGTGTGGAACAAGCAGAAGGGTCTATATCGAATCACATTCAATTGAGCTCAAAAATACAAGGCTCCATTCAACGAACTTGGAAGGCTGAATTCACTCAGTCTCGTCTGGGTTTCAGTTAAGAATGAGGGAGTTTAAAATGAGATCGGCAATGAATGCTTCTGAGGACCTCGATTCACGTTGAGAATGTTGGCTCCTTTATGAGCAACGGAATGTGACAAGACTCTCCAGTTTATAGACAGACCGAACAAATGCTTTCGGAACAATTCAAAAAGTCAACAGCTTTACTGTTGTTCCTGGGCGAGAAAAACGTTTTGCTGGTGTTTTTAAGGAGCCCTAAGCAACTAAGGCTGTAGGTACTATACACTGTAGGTACACCACTGCTCTGGTGGGTTCTGGCACTTATCACCAAAGCGCTTTTTTATCTTTCTTTGAAGTATTGAGAAATTTCAATAAGATCTACATATATAAAAAAAGATCAATTAGTTACCTCTTTTTCTAGGTGTTCTCTTCTAACAGAAAAAATGAAGGAAAAACGTTTGTGCGCATATAGTCCTTTTGTGTTTTGGACTGTTAAGCTCCAAGTACCAATATGATCCATAATAATGCAAATACGATCTGATATTAAAGGTGCTAAGAGAAACTGTTACTGAAATTTGTTCCATGCGAAGCCAGTCCTCGTTAGTCTTCTTCTGGGGCCATTGCCAACTCTAAAAGTAGTAGTCCAGTGTGACGAGTTCAAAAAAACAATTTTTTACAATTTTCGGAAGAAAAATATCTAATATACCCTAAAATTTTCAGACCGAAATTTTTAATATTTTCAAAGCGGCAGCTACTCTGAACGTTCCCTCTTTTATTGTCCTTCCGTTTTTTTTTTATTATTATTTTAGGGTACGCAGGTATGCGTATTATGGCAAATCTTTTCAATTGACAAAGACGAAATATAAGAATTTTGTACAGTAAACGAGAAAGATTTTCGAGCAGTTCTTCAGTAACTGTTTTTCGCTCGACGAGTGCACACTGCTCTAAAATGGGATACAAGGGTTTTGGCCAAGGTCGTTGATGGATTTAAATATTTTTCATAAGTATCTCTATTATCACAAATATAGTAAGTGTCGTTGACAAAGCTGTTACTGACGTTGTTTTTCTAAAGCAATAAAAGAAGAAAACGAAAAAAATATGAGAGATTGTCACCTAGAAAATTACTTAATGGTCTCAGGAGATAGTTCGTGAGAAAAGAGAGGTTATTCTTGGGCATTGTGTCATTGATAGGAAAGCTTTTCAATAGAATAGTTGATGCCGTAGTTAAGTCAGGCATATGTAAAGGATGCTAGTATTTAGCAACAAAAGACCCCATCAAAGCCGAGAGTTTATATGATGATCACAAGGACGAATATACAGCAAAAAACCAGGGCAGTAGTGGTACATCAGAGATGGGGACAGTAAAACCCACAAAATTTGATTGATGATAAACCTTATATTGGCAACCAAGAAGTAGAAGAACAAGAATGCCTATTACACGTGAAGAAACGAATGTATCGAGCACTTCAAGGTCTAACAAACACTCTTAAGGAGTACACAAAAGCTTAAAAACAACTAGAGGCAGCTGAGAGAAAAAGAAGGCCGCAGAAGACATATGTACCGTAGAAAGCGATCCGAAAAAGTGAAGGACGAAACCTAAGCCCTTACAATTAACTAATGTTGGAAATGAGTACTTATTACGGCTTAGCAATAGCGAGAAACTGTCGATCTCTCGAAGAAATAAAGAGAGCCGTATGGGCTACGTTCCACCACATGACATTGACAGACGAAAACCCTCATCACTTTTACCTCCCAGATCTTTGGTGCAAATATCTAAAATTGAAAGCGGAAAATCAAGAGAGTACTTACGAATACCCAGTAACGTTTGACGAACAAATTTTAAATCTTAAAAAACCAGTATACTAGACTTTAGCATCTGACGACTTGTTGAAAATATGTCTGGAGGGAAAGACTCAAAATAATTACGAAAGGTTCAATCACTGTGTATGGAATTTTGCTCCGAAGCATACTTTTATTGGGAAAAACGTTTCTTAAATTGATACCTATACGACTGTCTGCAGCTTTAATAAGGGTTTTCTACTTGTACTCAAAGTTATGTAGGTGGCCTAACAATAGGTCAAACAGTCAGGGACTACGTTGACACTGTTGACAATGCACGAATTTTAAGGGCAGGGAAAACTACAGAAGCAAACTGTAAAAAGACCAGAAACTTACGCAGGAGAAAGATTGCTCTATGCACCAGGCATGCACACTGCACAGTATTGTCAAGATTTTAAACACGTTTTGAAATTTCGAGGAAACACTGACGCAAAACGCAAAACGATTTGGCTAAAAATTTTCCCTCTTATTTAAGACATAAACATTAAATTTTTTGGTACTAAATTATTTTTTTTTTAAATAATTTATCAACGAAAAAAATTAGATTTTGAAAACATTTTTTTCACAAAAGCGACATTTTTTTTTTAATATATAGTACATGTTTTTGGTTAGTTCATTAGGATAAAGTCCGTAAAATAATAGTCTCTTTGACTTTTTTTTATTTCAGATGACTACTGATAGATTAGTTTTGTGCTTCCCCAAAACAACTCACCTTTTTCTCGAGAATTCCATTTTGATATAAAAAAATTATAAACAAATTAATGTAAAATTAAGTCAAACAAAATCTTTTTGTAAATATATTAAAATTTATTAATTAATTAATTAAAAACGTCGAAATTTCGGCCGTCACTCCGGAATACTACCTAAAGGCGATACGCTCGTGAATCCATTGCCAGATTTTTGCATATGGCCATGTTGTATGACATTATGTAGCAATAAACTAACGAGCATATGTTTGATAATGGTGGTTCTATGTGATATGGTTTGGATTGGAAACACAAAAAACGAAGTAAAATTATATCCTCTATTTATGGAAAATTTCTTCCTTTCCCTCCGTTCAGAGTCGGTGTAATACCGTAACCCACAGGAAGAATCCATAAAATGGTTAACTTGAAACTGGAAATTAACAAACTAATCACATAGGCCACTTCATGCTGCTGGAAATGTCTCCATTTTCAGATAAGTAAAAAAAAATGATGGATTTGCTAACTCGCAAAATTGCCATATGCTAGGAAACGCAACGTTACGGTCTTTCTTTTCCAAAACTCGTGATTAAATACGCTCGGTTGAACGTCAGATGAACTTTCAGGCTTAATATATATTGAATCTTTTCCTGATCCTCTCTTGCGGGTTTTCTTTTACAGGGTTTCCAATAAAAAACAAAACAATATGTTGTCATGTTTAAAAAAGTTACAAGTAAAAACTACATCACTAATAATAATAGAATCACGATTTAAACATCCAGTGAAATTATTTTAATTCAAAATAAAAATGGAGAACATTTGGAGAACATGGTTAATATTTTGAGAATTTAAAAGTTTCTTCTGTCGACATGAATCACTTCCTTATGATATAAAAAACCGAAAGAGTACCCGTAGCCAGAAAATAACTGGGAATATTGCTTCTGTACTCGAAAAACCGGGTTTTATCTCGATCTGAGAAATTAGGCATATCACAAAGAACATTGTAACAAACAAAGCCAGTAAGGCTTAATTAACTTATTTTTATGTTGAATGTTATCTTTAATTAGCAGAAATGATGTATTTGAACCCCAGAAAATTCAATAGTGATTTTTGGAACTCTCCCTATTCGCAATGTGTTATGGGTGCATTAATCTGAGCTCATTTATTTGAAACGAAGTGGTATTGGATGTGGACAATGTTTATTTCTGACAAGACGCCACTGCATGACATAACACATGGGCTGAGAAATCAGTGTCGTTTTAAAGTAAAACGCAAAAAAATTCAACTTTATTTATCAATATAGTTGCCTTCGAGGGCGATACACTGATTGAAACGATTTTTCAATCTTCCGATACCAGTTTTGTAGTACGATTTCGGCTTAGCCACAAAAGAGGCCTCTGTTTCGGCAATTACTTCTTCATCGGTCTTAAATCTCTCGCCAGCGAGCATTCTTTTGAGGTCTGCGAACAGAAAATAGTCGCTGGGGGCCAAATCTGGAGAATACGGTGGGTGGGGAAGCAATTCGTAGCCAAATTCATTAAATTTTGCCATCGTTTTCATCGACTTGTGACACGGTGCATTGTCTTGATGAAACAGCACTTTCTTTTTCTTCAAATGCGGCCGTTTTTCTGCGATTTCGTCCTTCAAACACTCCAACAATGCAATGTAATAGTCGCTGTTGATAGTCTGCCCCTTTTGGAGATAGTCGATGAAAATTATTCCATGTGTATCCCAAAATACGGATGCCATAACCTTGCTAAACGACTGTTGAGTTTTTGGTCGTTTTGGACGAGGTTCGTCGCCTGCTTGCCACTCAGATGACTGCCGACTTGACTCTGGTGTGAAGTGATGGAGCCAAGTTTTATCCATTATCAAACACCGACGCAAAAATTCGGCTTTATTGCGGTTGAACAGCTTTAAACACTCCTCTGAATCATCAACACTTTGAACAGAGCTTTCGCATGTCCAAATATTCGTGTATGATATATCCAACACGCTCTTTTGTTATCTTTATAGCTTCAGCTATCTCGATCACTTTACTGTCATTCGTAATCATTTTGTGCACTTTTTTGATATTTTCGTCTGAAACAGACTCTTTAGGACGTCCACTGCGTGCATCATTTCGGTGCTTGTATGACCACTTTTAAATTTTTCAATCCACTTGCGAATGGTTCGTTCGGCTGGTGCAGAGTCCAGGTAACACTTATCAAGCCATTTCTTTGCATCGGCTGCATTTTTTTACCATCAAAAAAATGATAAATCAACACACGAAATTGCTTTGAATTCATTTTTTTCACAATAACAAAAGTTGCTTCACTCACAACGCTATATCTCGAGAACTAATCGTCCGACAGCTGTCAAATTTATACACGTATCTTTTGAAGGTTGGTACTAACTGAAAATGTTATGTATTTAATTCAAGTGGTGTCCTCTCTTAGAAACGGCACAGACTTTTCAGGTATTGTTATTTTACGCGAAAAGTTTCCTGATCGAATCATTTCTTCAGATTCAGTGTGTTTATACAATGAGATTTCTTACTTTGGGGTCATATGCAAGAGAGAATATATGCCGACGCTCCCTAGTCAAAAATAAATTGAAAGCGCAAAAGTCCGATGTAGACCAAAGCCTTGTTCTTCCATTTACAGGTTTGTTCATTTTGTTAATTGATGCACAGAGAGAGAAAGAGAGATTGAAAATTCCAGGAGAATGAGAATAGCTAGAAAATCAAAGACATTTACATAATAATAATAATAATAGTAACATAAAAATCTGAGTAGACTTACATTATAAGCTTCCGGCCTTATCGTTGCACTCCAATAAAACAGCATTTTTATAAACTATTTAACCACATGTGGACTTTCTTGTCGTACAAACTGTTTCAATTGAAATAACAAAACACCAACGAGTTTTGTTATTGCTTAACAACTTACTAACTCGTCAAAATACCCATACTCCTAACCGTACTCATACCATTTACTTGGTACTCATTCTCATAAGCTGGTGCATCCATCAGAGCGCAATTGAATGGTCGTGTCTTAAATCGCCTTTAACTCGCTTCACCACTTTGCACATGCATTCACCAAACGACACATACTACTCACTCCATACAATAGACCATTCGAAAGGATGTCAATGGCTGGTGTGAGACGGTGCACTCAAGTGAGTACTAAGGTGTTTCCTCTATTTTGATTCTTACTTTTTTTTTTTTTTTTTTTTTTTTTTTTGTCAGTCCTATTTGATTTTCATAAGTCAAGCATGAAATTTACACCTAATTGTCCTTTAAGGATATTTTGCAAACTCTATAGTTAGCTAAATCGACCGACGCGACATAAAACTTTCTTCAACCGAATCATATAAGAAAAAATGTGAGAAAATCCTTGAAAGCCGAAAGCCAATTTTTCAGCAGAAACATTCAAATGTGTTTGGGTGTGTGCGTCCTATATTATTGGGAAAACATAACTCAAAAGGTTGTCGATTGCCTATTCAAAGGATTCGCCGACATGGCAATAAATTCAAATATTTTCCACTTGGTTAGACCGGATACGACTACATGTATACATATGGAAACATGTTCAATCCATATTTTGGCGCGATGCGGTTCATTTGTGTGCCTTTAAAAATAATAACAATAAGAAAGCTGAGAAGTATTTAGAAACCTTCGTTCATCAAAGTCACGGATATGTGTCATTTTCCATCTTTTTTCACCCCAAGAATTTCCACTTTTTCTGATGTTGTTAGTGCGAATTTTTCAACTTAATGAAAATTAATTGAGGGTGAACCTAAACATCATGATTTTCCATCTCTTGTAATCCTGTTTCGAACCCAACTACAGTATAGTATAGTATACACGCGAGTCGTGGCGGCGTGGTTCGTAAAGTGCAAATCTTTTTATTACCCATACCACCCTAACGGCCATCAACCATATTCACAACTGACATCAATTGATTGAAGGAATTAAGTGGAATTTTTGCTATATTATCAAGCCCAGGATAACGAGTATGAGAAGGATTTTTTGCTTCATTGATAATGTCAGCAGGTTCACTAGAGTTTTTGCTGTTGTAAGTATGAATAGTTGTTGGTTCTGGCTCTGGTCCTTGTTCTGTTCCGGCTTCTGCTCATTGATTTGAAAAAAAAAATTATTGAAAATGCTTTTCCCACGAAATTGGAAATAAATTTCGTCCTTAATACTTTGAACACGATATTTAAAAAATTTTTTTTTTTTGATTTTTTTTTTTTTTTTTTTTGCTTAAACTTTGATTGAGTAGGGATAAATAAATAAATTAATTGGGTGTAGAGAGCACAATTACCCCTTATGGAGGAAGTAATTCTTTTGTCTATCAAAATCTAATTTTTTTTCTTTTTTTGTATGTTCACTTTTGAAGAGACGAAGGAGGAAAGGATATCTAGTGAAGCGTGCACGCGTAAATGTACGTTAAATGTCTGATGGTTAATCTATCGGGTAAATTTTTCAATATTTTTCTTTGTTTGTTCTTACTAAAGTGGGAAACAAATGGTGAGCTACATTTAGCCCTACCATTGTTATGCCCAATGACTTCTCTAATTGACCATATGCACGAATTATTCGTTTCAAAGTTAGACTCGCAGACCCGCCGACCGATAACGAAAATTGGTTGAGTTTGACGATTGAATTTATTAGAAGAATGCAAATTGTGTTCGTGCAATTATATCGACAACAAATTCCAAGAATATGGAATCGACATTAAACAGAGCACAATAAATGGTGGGCGGTGAATGTGAAGGCTGCAAGAGAAGTTATCTTCAGCAATTTATTAGAACTAGTGGTCGCTCAGTGGTCGAAATTCGACTGAAATTCATTAAATTTTTAAGCCTGAACGTTATTGAAGTATACCTCCATAATCGTTTTTCTGCAATCTGTTCTATGATGTCACTGCGAGTGTGTAGAAAGACGTCATTACGCATTCGTTTTCGAGTTATTAGAAAAATATGAACGATAGTAGAAATTAGGTATAGCTTGACTTAGTCATAAAAAACAAATAATAGCGCGTTTTTTAATTTTTATTTGGATTTTTTTTTTAGTGCAATACTGTACAGGTTTCGTCAAGGCTACACAGTTAGTTTGCCAATCTTTTTTAAAACATAAAGTGTGATAAGTCGTGAGGTTTGATTTATAATGTAAAATAAAACACATAATTTTGAAAGTGAACTTAAAACTTTTATTATCGGCTAAAAGAATAATTCATGGCATTTATTTCTTGAGAATAATATTATGTAAATATTGGCCACGACCACCTCTGAGGTGCTCCATTCTAAAGGTCCAATTTTGGGCGACTCGTTCGAATATAGCGACTGGTATCTCGAGGATAACACGAGTAATGTTGGCTTCCAAAGCGTCAATTGTATCTGGCTTATTCTTGAAGATCCAAGAATACATATGCCCAGAGAAAATAGTCCAAATGTGTTATTTCGCACGATCTAGGCGGCCAATTTACCGTAGCAAAACGTGAAATTAAATGTTCACCATTGTATGACTCGAAGCGTCGTCTTGTTAAAACCAGAGCTCACCGAGACCATGTGCTTGAATTTCAGGAAGCACATAGCCCGTTAACATGGTGCGATAACGGTTACCATTGACGGTAACATTCCGATTTGCCTCATTTTTGAAGAAATATGGACCAATGATTCTACCAGCCCATAAAACACGCCATACCTTTGTTTTTAATGGATGTAATGGTAGATCTTGGTACTCTTCAGGTTGTTTATCAGCCCAAATACGGCCATTTTGTTTTTTAACGTATCTATTGAGCTAGAAACGGGCTTCATAACTGAACAAAATTTCAAGATAAAACACCGGATTTTCATTGAGTTTTTCCAGAGCCAATTCGCCTGGCTTCAATTCTTGCACATGTTGAATTTTGTACGCTTTTAGGCCGAGATCCTTACGTAAAATAGGCCAAGTTGTCGAATAAATTTGCTCAATCCCCCCCCCCCCCCCCCCTTCAACAACTTAATTTGTAACTCAGATTAGCAACCACGTTAACAGAATTGCGTTGTCTGTCATTCAGGAATACTGGTGGTATTCCGTCCGTATCAAAGTGTTGTTTGGATATTAAAATCTCATAAATTTTGGACAGGTCCTTAACAAGTCCAAATGACCCCGAAATATAGATATGTGTATTATCGGCAGTAAGTAAGTATCAACATTTCAATAGACTTTTGGTAGATCATTGACAACAAGACAGAATAGAATCGGACAGAGTATAAACCCCTGAGGAAGTCCTCTAGCTAAGAGGCCGAATTATGACGATGCGTTGTTGTGAACGACTCTTTGAAAACTGTTGTCGAAATAATTATAAATCAGACGCACCGAACATTCGATAAAGCCGAAATATAATCTAAATTGTTGGCATAGTACCTTATGGGTAACACTATCAAAAGCCTTCGAGAAGTCAAACAAACGTGAATTTGGACGATGGTTAGCTTCAAAGCCAGACTGCAATGGGGATAACAGACTGTGTTATTTGATGAAGTTTAGAATTTGGTTAGCCAGGTAAGCTTAAAATGTGAGGTAAAATAATCTTTACGATGGATTGGTACTCCATCTTCTCTTAAAGATAAAGTACTATGTCAAGTTCTGACACAACTTTGAAATTGAAGTCAAAACTTGGTTAGGTTATAGCATTGGAAATAAACACATTATTAAGATCGCCAATATCCTGGATACTCTCAACTATAACTTACTTTCAAACGCCAATTGAGCACAAATTGCTCCATAGCCTTTTTAAGCTTTTAATTTAGATTTTAATTTAGATAAAAAGTATCTGTACGCCCCTGATAAAATAATTCACAATTTAGAGTAATTAGCTTTGATCTCCAATTAGCTTGGTAGACTACATGCGTGAGAGTCGCATCTTGTAAGTTTTTCAAGAATTCTTAACTTGCCAGTTAAAATATCCCTTTTCTCGTTAAAGGCGATGAAGGAAACTCCTCAGAAGTCTAACTTTTTCCAAAATATTGTAAAAAGATTGGACTTTTCTAGCAAATATTCTCTGTTTGTTTTTCTTTAAATAAATGCATAGCTCACACAAATTCGCACCAATTCCAATTACAGTAAATTGTAATTCGAAATGAAACTACTAGTGTCAATCTTTTGATTGCCCAACCCCGTGATCAGTTCAATTTCAAAATTTCAAATTGAACCGAAAGACACGCTTCAAAAGTCACAAACCTACGAGTGCTCATACACACATATATTCGTATTATTAAAGAAAATGTCATTCTCGCACCCCGCATTGTAGGGCATCATCTATTCGTAAACAAATTTGTGCTTACCCTTTTCTGATCAATTCTCATAAACATGCAGTCCCGCTAAGGCACCTGTGTAATTTCCGAAATTCAAGTCAATTTTTTTGATTTATTTGAACTCTCTAGCTAAAACTAACAAAATTCAAACACCAGCTCTGGGGTACACCAATTTCAATGGCATGCATACGAGAGTACATATAGAGAGCTCTACACTAGCCTGCTTACATGCCAGAGTGGTATCCGTATGAGCTGCTCGTAAAGCATTTAACATTTAACTACCGTACAACACCTGCCGTATAATTAAATCAATAGAAACCCTTGCAACAGTTTCAACAGTTAACATCGACACCAACCGACAGCGGGCGCGGCAGACGCGGCAATCCGTTCTTTGGAAAGGGGTTAGTTCCTGTTCGTGCACCGGTCTGTATAGGTACACTATAGTCATCATAGTGCCATGCGGCCATGCCACCCCCGACATTATACTAGTTGTCATACACAAATGGGTAAATATTGAGAGACAAAGTTACGGAAATTTAATTAAAATCAAATAAACAAAATACCTTTCGCAGGATTACGACTACACGATGTTTGTATTCAGCCTTTGTAGCGTTTATGGTTCAAATACACTTGTACTTCTACATATTGTATAATACATATGTACACTCGTATGTACGGATTGTATTTATTATAGTAGGTGCGCGTTCCTTAGCTCATGTTCGTGGGCACAAACGAATCAAAACGATGTTACTTTTATCGACCAGATGGTGGATTTCTCAAACGAAACGCCATGGCTATGGATATCATAAGTAGATATACATACTCATATACGGATGACTAAAATGAAGAAAATGTAATTGAATTTACTTTCGATAGCACAATTGGATTGATTAAATGAGCGAATATGTAAGTTGCAGTTGAGTGGAGTTTAGCTACCCTACACGACAGCCAACTACAATTAACTTGAAATAACAAGACTGAAATTATTCAGCCCCCCTCATTTTATGAGAAGTCATGTGGCATTAGTCACCTACACCTTGAAGTCCGGACTTAACGTGGGAAACTTTTATCTAATTAACAGAAATAGATCAAGATCAAAGAGTGGGTAGATGATGGCATGTATTTTATTAGAAGTAGTTTCCTTAATGAGTTTAATATCTTTTATTCTGTGGTAGATTTCCATTACAAAAATCCTCTTAATAACCTCTACAGATGCGGCAGGTGTCTTTAAAACCTTTTTCGAAATCAGTGGATAGGTTCTATATAACAAACTATCTTGAAAGCCACTCCAGTATTCCACGAACCATTTCTACAAATGCCACTCGAATGCATTCTTTGTTACCTACAAATACGTCCCAGATAGAACACCTACTTTTTCTAAAATAGTTAAAATGTTATTACCTCAAATTATCATATATTGGAGCAAATATAATCGAATTTTCTTGACTTCAATGACTCCTGTGAGCACTGCGACTAAAAACAAGTCTTGAACTTTATTAGAATTTCTCAATCTCAACCAATTGCAATAATAGGTTGATTACAGTATCAGCACTCACCACAGAAGCACCGAGTACCTGGCAGACACTCACAGCGAAAGTGTTGCAGGTTGTCATCACAGCAATCGTAGGAGAGTGTTGTGACTAGTACGCTCAAGTGCTTCGTAAAAATGTAGTTTTGGAGTAGATTAAGATGCAAGTAAGCTGGCTATTTTCTTATAGTCTTTCCTACAGTATTTCCTAGCAGGAATACATCGAACACTTAGTGATGTTTGAAAGCATTCGTTTGGCTTACCGGAATAAAGCAGAGTCATGCCATATAAAGTTATACGGACATGAAACACAATTTACAATGGAAGCCCTAACAAATGACACATGCAGTCTTAATGCAGGTTCGGTTCCTGAGAAACCTTGGCTTGCCAGTTCATCGGCGATTTCACTTCCTGTGATCCCAGTCTACTGCAATATATTTTGAAACCATTTTAGAAGTAATGAGAAGATTCAGCAAGGTCTTTAGTACACCTTGGCTGTCGCTACACATGCAGATGTTGGTGTCCTCCACCGATCCTAAATTGGTTTTGAAGAGATCTGTGAGGACCCAAATACATTGCTACTCTGACTCCGACTCTAGTCAAAATCATCCATGGGCACGGGAAAGGTTTCATTTAAAACAAAAGTAGTATGTGCTAGGGAAAGCTGTCAAGATAGAAAGGTTAGACGTGTTTTGGTGTGCTCGGCGATTTTCAATTACAATATTATAAAAAATAGAGCAATGAATTTGCATCAAATTTTGTGCAAAAAATTGAAGGAAGTGTTCTAGAACACTTGTAAGACATGCCAAGTTCGATCAAATGTCAAAGTTTTGATCACCTTTTTTTCGATTACCGTGCCGTAGTCCATCAGGAGTTTTTACATCAAGGTCTTACCATATGAGGTGTATTACCTTTAATTTATATGCTGTTTGCAAGAAGAAGCACAAAAAAAACGTCCGGAATTGTGGAAAAATATATCATATCGTTGCTTTTTCTGTTCCTAACACTGTAGAGACCTATGAAAGGACGGAGATTAGCAACGATTGAAGAAATTAAAACTGCATCGCTGGAAGAGCTCTAGGCTGTACCAAAAAGTGCTTATGAGAAGTGCTTTGAGGATCAAAAAAAGCCTTGGCATAAGTGTATAATATCTCAGTGGGATTACTTTGAAGAGGATAACATTAATATTAATGAATAAATAAAATTTTTTTTTTTTATAAAAAAAAGTCACCTTACTTTTTGAACGTATGTGAAAAATATATAAAATCTCTGAAAACTAAAAACAAATTAAATCAAATTATAGAAAAATTGCTGTAATTGTCGGCCACATAGATCCTCGTGAAAATTTTCGTGCCGACTTTTTTTTTTATGACGATGAAGCATCATCCCTTTCTCCGTTTTCGCTGGTTTTTCGAACTCAATAGCGGTCCAGAATGAACTTTGTGAAGTTAGTTCAAAATCAGTTGTTATGCCAGAAAACATCGATGCTGTGCGGAAACTTATATTACAAGATCGTCGTGTAACTTATTGTAAAATTGAAGCATGTCTGAGTATTACTTCAACCCGCATTTAACGATATGTCGGTCAAAAAGATTTTTTTGGGTTGGATACCGCATAATTTGAGAATAGTTAAAAAAAAAAAAAAGACTTGCGATCCGTTTAAAAGCCGTATATAAGATTGTAACAGGTGACAGATCATGGATCTGTGTATATGAGCCCCAAACTAATCAGCAGTCGACTGTATGGGTCTTTCAAAACGAGACAAATCCAACAATTGTTGCTCGCGGAGGAAGCGCTTTGAAACAAATGGTGGCTAGTTTCGTCAGAAAAACCGGACATGTCGCCATTTGTCGTTAGAGCATTATAGAATGGTCAGTAAGGAACGGTATATTGCCATTCATTTGCCGGAAGTCCTTGGAGAAATAATGAAAAGCATCCGCCGAACACAGATCGTTCTCCACCACAACTATGCGAACTCTCACAGGGCGGCTCATCCGCCGTACACTTCTAGTTCTTTTTATTCCGGCACATCAAAAATAACCACTGAAGTTGATGCAAAAGTGTATTGATCCCCGTGGAGAGTATTTTAAGAAACAATAAAGCCATTTTCTTAAAACTTATGTATAACCCTGCATATTAAATCGATTCATTTCTGTCTCACTTAAAGAGGTGATCGCCTCTCACGTTGCATTTGCTACCAAAAGAGTTCGGGACATTAGTTCAGTCCCATCTTCCTGAGATCATAATATCCGAAGGGTACTACTTCTGCCATTGGTGAAGCGGACCATAGGTTGTTTCAAGAGATTGGTTTGCAAAGACGTTGAATAGATGTAAAGATACAATGACGTCGTTAAAAAAAAATCAAAAGTTTAGTATACAGGATGAGTTTTTTAACTTGAGACATCCAAATTACTCGAAAAGTACGAAATATCGCGAAAAATGTTTCAGACAAAAGTCACAAGGTTCTGAAGGGGACGACGAGTTTAACCCTGAGAACCATTTTCAAGGTCAACCGAAGGTCACTTTTGATTTTTCAAATGATAATTTCTGGTTTTCATTGTGGACGTAGGAGTATTTTTTTCCTTCGGGGTGATTAATTAGAGTGGGTCCCCTTGCCTCCCACTGTTGAATCATTGAATTCTTCCCATTTCGACGTTTATTTCCCGAGACTATTTCAACAAATGCTCGAAAATGTGACCATTAACTTCAATACACTTGTCTATCCGCCTCTAAATGAACCAACGGAACTGAGAAGTATTTCTGGCGTAATCTTCTGGCAAGCTTCAGTTATTCGTCTTTTCATGTCCTCACATGTTGTTGGCTTTTTTCTGTAAGCCTCACTTAAGTAGCCCCACAAGAATAAATCAAGAGACGTAAGATCAGGTGATCTAGTAAACAGTAAACATTGTTTAATACGCCCCGGGCTACTTGGGAATAATGGGCTGAACAACCATCATGTTGAAACCACATTGTTTGTCGCAACTACAATGGCAGTTCTTCTAGTAATACTGGAAGATGGTCCCGTAAGAAGTTTGCATACTTTTCGCCATTCAAGTTGCCTTCAATAAAATATGGACCTATTAATTTATCCTCAATAATTCCCGCCCAAAAATTAACATTTCAAGGGTGCTGGCGTTCAACTTGTCGCTACCAAAAAGGGTAGCCCAGTAATGCATATTATGTCGATTGACCGTACCGTGATTGGTGATAGTCGACTCATCTTTGAATAACACCTTGGCGAAGAAATGGGGGTCTCGTTCAATTTGCTGAAGTGCTCATTGACAAAAGGAAACCCGGTTGCGAAAATCCTCACTAAAAAGTTCTTGATGCATTGAAACATGATAATGATGGTATTTATGCCGATGTAATATCTTACAGACAGTCGTTTGAAAAATTCCTGATTCAGCAGCTAACACTACTATTTCATTGTCGTCAACAGCCACCCTATCTTAACTATTCCTTTTCTCTGGTTGCACACTTCCTTCACCAGTGAATTGTTGGTTGACCCAATAAAAGGAAGCGCGCGATCGTATCTGGTCTGGGAAACGTTGAGCGTAAAGAGCAACAGCACCATCCTTCCACTTTCTCCATAAATCAATATCATTTCAATTTTCTTTTGAATCTTGAATCTGGAGAACGTTACTAACAATAATCAGTTCCTCAAAGCAAATATCGAACTTTTAAATGAAGTACAGTTCCGTTCAAGTAGAAAAAAAGGGCAGAGCGCACATCATACACTCGCAGATAAGTTTAGGACAATTTGTCTCTATCTGAAATTTCTTTAAGTTTTAACTTCACTCGAGGCAAAAATGACTTCCTCAAAACAAATCTCGACCTTCTAACACCCTAACAACATTGGAAACCGAACGAATAAGACCTTTGAGACAAAGTCGTTTGCTCCATTGAGGAATACGACTGACCAATGAAAATCAGGAATTATTATTTAAAAAATCAAAAGTGACCTTCGTTTGACATTGAAAATGGGGCTCAAGGTCAAACTCGTGGTCACCATCTTATGTCCCCTTCAAAACCTTTTGACTTTTGTCTGAAATATTTTTCGCGATATCGCGTATTTTTCGAGTGATTTGAATGTTTCAAGTTAAAAAACTCACCCGGTATATTAATCTCCGAACATTCCATGATTGCAAGTTCGCTGTTCTATATGAGTCATTATTTTAATAACAAAAAGACTTTAATTAAGCTAAAAGAAGGATGACAACTATTCGGTTTCTGCAGAGCTGAAACTCCCTTTTAAGATCTCAAAGGATTTAAGATCGAATTAAAGTGCTTTCAAAAAACTGCTGCTTTCAGGCTAATTCTGTTAGTAATACTATTCGTTCTCAATCAATTAAAAATTAAAAAAAAAAAATATTTCTTTGGTCAAAACAATGTTACATACACCTACGAGTATCTGTCCCTTTAAGTTGGTTTTTATTTAATTCAAGAATGGACATATGTACTTTTACAATCAAACCACCATCGCACATCATTTGAATGCCATCTTAAATTACAAGTGTAAATCCCTTTAAGTAGAAGATTACAACCAATAAGAACCTTACTTTGAATCTACATGTCAATCCCTTTTTTCCTTCGTCCTTAATCTTCCACAATCACATTCGTATGAGACTTCATAAAAGTATAGTCCTCGCTTCATTTAGTTTCTATTCATTAATATTTAAAGAGTTCTTCATTTACCTCCACACTTCTCTGCGAGTCCTTGTCGTATTTACTACTTCAGATCACCGACTTAAAAAATTACACTTCCATTTATAGTACACACATACAAATATACATTCATAAGTCCTTTTGAAATGAAAATTTCAAAATGACATGAAATTAAAAGATTCCCTTGCCTTTTCTATTTACTGATTACCCGCCAACCGCAAAACCCAAAAAGGACATTCACCAATCATTCAAAGAAATGGGGCTTAGTAGGAGTTTTTAATCAGCTCCCAGTCAACCGCCAATCACCATCCCCTGAATACTCTGCACCCTGACCCAGTACAACTCGGTTTTAATTACTATTTACAACTCCCATTCCAGTCTCGTTGATCCCCTGGATCCTATTCAACGAAACCGAATTACCAAGAGCTACTACTTGGGATTTCAAGAAATGATGAAACGAACGAAGGAATATTTAAATCTTTTTTTATTTGAATTTAATGCCTTCAAGTGTCCTTTATAAACAACGACGACAACGACGATGATGACTTCGACAATGACGATGATGATGGGTACAAATATACATAAATACAAAATACGAATACGATGATGTTAAAATGATGAAGATGATTTATGATTTATGATTTGTCATAATCGTGAAACAGCTCTGCTACGCGATCCTTTTTCTATGAACATGAACATGAGCACACAACTTAGTTACTTCAGAGTCCTTAAGCCTCCCGGGTAGAAATCTACTTGATAAATTTCATATATTTGTTGCCCGCAGAGAGAATAAATTTCTAAAGCATGGATTCCAAATCAAATTTACCACTACCACCAGGCTAGACTGACTGTTTGCTTGATTTCGAATGATCCTTGTACCAATCGAGGGCAAGCACGATGATTGGAAGTTCTTTCAATAGAGAATATTTACTTCTTAGTACTATTGAACAACTCTTTAGCAATGTGACCAGACCGATGATTTTATGTCACTTGTGAAGTATTTTATAGGTACTAAGAATTTTTCAGAAGTCTGACTACACTTTGCTGGTCAATTCAGAAGTCCAATTTAAGAATGGAAATATCTTTCGCTGACGGCCTAAAGTAACCTAAAGTAAGTACAATAATTGAACATTTATGCACCTTACCAATTACCAAATCGATTAAGAGAAATGAAGTAGGGTACGCTAAAGAACTACCACAAGCTTATTATTTTTATTTTTTTGTAAATTAGAGAGAGAAATGAAGATACCGATGTACGTTGGTATTAAATGAATGTAGGTTACAATGACTAGCAAGTAATCACGATAGTTGGCGCACAACTGAAACTAAAAGTGGAACTGAGTGTAAACTAATGAGCATACTGTTGAAGGTTTGAAGGAGCAGAATACATTGGCACTGGTAGTAAAAATAGCCATAAATCAAGATGAAGCAGGACACATTTTGTTGGCGACTGACCTATGAGTTTTATCCCACGGTTTTGAAGAGCATCTGACAAAACGCCATCAAATATTTTTGTCGTCATTTCAACGTAGGTTGGAATTGATATACATACCGAGAACGTAAAGTTGTTCGGCTTTAACGACGGAGGTGTGATTCATGTACAATATGTTGACTGGATGCTTTCGCTTTTACGACAGCAGACACCATCGGGTTGTCGAAGCATTAAATTCTTTTCTGCTATAGCTCCCCATATATTTACGCTGTTAATATCGGATTTTTATAGCTGAACGTACACTCGGCTCTACAGCCGAAAGGCAGTAAAGGGTTATTCCTTTCGCTGTCAAGATCAACGTCGTATTTAGGTGTAAAATGTCGCAATACATAAAAATCTGTATGAAACAGAAAAATCTGTTCTAGGTGCCAGGCCTGAAAATATCCCGGTTACAATTGATCGAAAAAATAAACATTTCTTTAATATTTCACTCTTTTTTGCTCTTTATGATGTTAGACGGAAGTGATAGCTGAAGTTTCCAATGTATGCCTACATGTGTAACGATTTCTACAATAGTTTGGTGTCAAATAAGCTTTTTCCATATTCGCACAATTTTGTTTTAAGAATTACGATTTAAATCACAATGTCGAAACGTCTAGACAAAAGAATTTCTAAAATTATGATAACGAATACTCCGGTGATCTTTCATCCACAGAAGGGGAAGATTTATATGTTCATATACAATAATTGAAAAATATACGACAGCAGCAGCTTGAGGAGAATTCCCACAGGCAAGAACTTGCTGAGGTTTAAATGCAATCTAAGAATAGTAAATGGGTTGACATTACAACAGGGCCTCTGGATTTTCTCTTTATAGCTCGGCCAGTTTTAAAATGTGATGGCGATGTAAGTCCCACACAATTCGTTGACTTGTTTTTCAATGAAGAATTCATGAATGTTTTGGTGGTAGAAACAAATAAATTCAACCATCAAGTTATTTCATCTCACACCTCGAAGCGATCTTCACTCTTCAAACATTGGAGCGATACAAATGCAATAAATATGAAAGTTTTCTTGGCCTCGTTTTCCTGGTATTTGTTCTCTTCCCTCCAAAGAGTTAAACAGAAGTAAGAATAAAATATTTGACCTCTAAATGTACCAAAGCAATAAGTCGCAATCGTTTCCATATAATCTACCGTTTCTTGCACTTTTCCGATGGTGAACAAATGGATAACAGCCGCCTCACTAAAGTAAATTATGTAATAAACCACTTCAACGACACAGTGGATCAATTTTACGTTCCTTCAATTATCTTGCGCATTGTTGAATCTATCATGTCTTCGGAATTTGGCCTTTATATTGTACATATAAAGAACTAAAAACACAAAAATGTCACAAAAATATATAAGCTCTATCAACCTTGTGGCGGAAATTAGGCGCAAAAGCCTAAACTTCGAACCCGAGAATACTCGGGTTTAGAAGCGAAACGGTTATCCCTTTAATACTAATCCTTATAAAATATTTAATTAGAAGCAACAATCAAAAGATCATTACTGAAATAATGAACTGAGTGCAAAGTGCCAGACTTAGCCCTACCAATGAGCTGAACTGTCAATGTCTCGAATGTCATTACAGGTGGAAGATGAGGAAGATATCGTTCTTCTACTACAATGACTAGTACTTTAATCTATCTTGGAATAGTTGGACGAATAGCTTGTACTCGTATACTCAGAATTCGATGGTCTTTTACATAGCCTAGAGCTCAAAAGTTGTTTTTGTCCTGCCGAGAGATGTTTATGGTGGCCAGGGGTAATAAAGTTTACTTCTTAAGCGACAGGTATGACAATGCTTCTTGGGAACTGCGAATAATTTTAGCGCATAACAATCCCTATGAAAAATCAAACGTGAAGTACTTTGGTGAGTCTATGTAAAGTACCTAAAGAATTACAATCTATTTAAAACTTTACTTATACAGAGTGGTCCGGATAATGAGTCGAAGACACTGAAAAATATCTCATTAACTCCCACATTTTGCAACTTTGAAGCATGTACCTAGTATTAACAAAAAAAAAAACCACAGGTCTATACATCTCAAGGTAGAGCCCAACATGTTAAAACTATAAAAGTCAGAAATACCATAAGGTATTCTTTTATAACAGCTCTTTAAAAATTACCTAATTAACAGCTGATTTGAAAAAAAAAAATTATTTTTCCAGGTCAGAAAAAAAGTTACATAAATTGCGCAGATATCTTATAAAATAGCGTAAAGAGAGTTCAAAATTATTTGCAAAACCAGTCTGATGTTATTAACCGAGATATTGAGGCTTTTCAACGAGCGAGATTGGAATATCTGAGAAGATACCCCTATAGAACTGCCTCCACTGGCAGGACATTTATTAGAATATTTTTCAGGTTGAGAAGACAGAAACAACAAGAAAATCATCGAGAGACTCAATTCCGGCTTTAGCAGAAAGCATTCGCAGCTACGAAAAATTTTTAAACTAGGCAAGGTTAAACAGACATTTCAATCTAAGCTGGAATTATGTCTGAAGAATTCTACATTCAGGAGGCATTCATGCATTCCATTACATACGGGTACTTCCCAGGCAATCAGAAAATAATTTGGAAATCTGGAATTACATTCCGGAAAGACATTTTGCTGAAGACAACATTATTGGGCGGATTCTATGGCCCAATTCACCAGGGTTAAAGTCATTAATTTCCACAATTTGCATAACTGGGCAGAAAGTAATCCACACTCCATAGAACATAGAACTTTTCAGCATATTGTGTAACAAGCGGACCCATCGGCTTGCTCTAAAGCTTAATTTGAATCTCTACCGAGAATTTTTGCGAAAAAAATTACCAAAACTATTAGATATAACTTAAATTATAAGTTATAGCTGTTTTTTGATGAAAAGCAACTTTATTGTAAAAAAAAAAATGGTTACATTATGAATCATTTAAAATATTGCTCATCGTTAGCTACAACTTTTTCCCATCTTCCTGGCAGAGCTCGAATACCGTTAAGGTAAAAGTGTTTATCTTTTGAGGCTATCTACGAATCAAGCCATTTTTTAAGACTTCATATGAGCGGAACTACTGATCAGCCAGACCATGTGCCATCGAACAGAACACGTAATAATCGGACAGCGTAATATATGGCGGGTGGAGTAGGATTTCCAATTTGAGCGTTTCCCAGTAGGTTTGAACTGTAGAATCATTTCTCCGTACCTCTGCTCGTATTGTGGCCGTTTTTCGCGCAGGGCTCTGCTCAATACCTTCAATTTAAGTCGATACCGTTCCCCAGTGATTATTGCGTTGAGTTTCAACATTTCATAATAAACAACACCGATCAGGTCCCACCAAGTACACAATATAACCCTCGCAGCGTGAATATTCGGCCGAGCCGACGACGTAGAAACGTGAACGGCCCACATGACTTTCTTCTCTTTTTTGATCACCCGTCACGATAATCATAAAGAACCCAAGTTCCCTGTTTTTGAAATGTCTTGGACGGTAACTCCTAAAGCAAGTTCTTTTTGCGTTTAGCACGGATCCTCATCGAACAATATTCATCAACATAGAAATCACTGAATTTGAAACGATGGAATCAACCACGGCTCGTTGTTTCACTTGAAGCAGCATCTCCGTAAATTTTTAAGAGTTCTGGATGTGCTCCGACCGCCGGCCGTTTTCTTCGAATGAAAGAAGAAAATCAACACTTCCCGCAAATGATAATTATTTGGCACAAAATCAGACATTTTTACACACCCAAAAGTATATGACGCCAAAACAAAATCACTAATGTGTCCAAACCGTTTTTTTTACAATATGTCTAAGCTTGGCTCATGACATTTTGGATATGTCAAAATCGACCGGCACTTACTGCTGGAGCAATCTATTGACAAACTTATTCGCACCTAATATGGTCAAGCAGTTAGAAAGTGGTTAGATCGCTTGTATCACGGCCCATTCTGAAGCAGAATTGGAAAGAATGAACATTGAAAGCGTCTTCCAAAGACGAGCTCTGAGGTGTATACAAATGAATGGTTTGCACTTTGAACAATTGATATGAGAAAAGAATTGATGACCAAAATAAAAATAAAAATGTGCAATCAATATTTGTACTGTATGTACCTGTTTCAATATGTTGCGTAGTATCTTGAAAACTACTGATTTGTTATGGATTCACCTGACATTTTTTGGTTTATGAATACTAGGTACACGTTTCAAAGTGATAAAAATTTTGTGATAAATCTAATTTTTAAATTAAAAAATAAAAAACACTTTTGTTTTTATTTTCAATAGGATTCAAAACAGGGTAGTGTAAGACTTTGCTTAAAACCTCTGTTCTGTTGTTTAATGTTTAAATAAATTAATATTCTGCTCATACTAATGAAAAATAAATAATTTTATTTGAAATTTTGGATTCTATTGAATGGATGGCGTATACATAACACCTGAGCGGAAAAGTCAGTGCCGTTTTATAGTAAAACACAAAATTTTTGCAAAATTCAACTTTAATTATCAATATAGTTGCCTTCGAGGGCGATACACTGATTGAAACGATTTTTCAATCTTTCGATACCAGTTTTGTAGTAAGATTTCGGTTTAGCCTCAAAATAGGCTTCTGTTTCGGAGATAACTTCTTCATCATCTCATCTTTTGAGATCTTTTGAGGTCTGCGAACAGGAAATAGTCCCTGAGGACAAAATCTGAAAAATACGGTGGGTGGGGAAGAAATTTTTAGCCGAATTCATTCAAATTTTCCATCGTTTTCATCGACTTGTGACACGGTGCATTGTCTTGATGAAACAGCACTTTCTTTTTCTTTAAATGCGGCCGTTTTTCTGCGATTTCGTCCTTCAAACGCTTCAACAACGCAGTGTAATAGTCGCTGTTGATAGTCTGCCCCTTTTGGATAATCCCCCTTTAGATATTCGATGAAAATTATTCCATGTGTAACCCATAATACGGATGCCATAACCTTGCCAGCCGACTGTTGAGTTTTTGGTCGTTTTGGACGAGGTTCGTCGCCTGCTCGCCACTCAGCTGACTGCCGACTTGACTCTGGTGTGAAGTGATGGAGCCAAGTTTCATCCATTGTCACATACCGACGAAAAAATTCGGCTTATTGCGGTTGAAGAGCTTTAAACACTCCTCTGAATCATCAACACGTTGTTGTTTTTGGTCGACTGTGAGCAAACGCGGCACCCACTTTGAACAAAGCTTTCGCATGTCCAAATATTCGTGTATGATGTATCCAACACGCTCTTTTGATATCTTCAGAACCTCAGCTGTCTCGATCAACTTCACTTTACGTTCATTCGTAATCATTTTGTGGACTTTTTTTATGTTTTCATCTGAAACAGCCTCTTTTGGACGTCCACTGCGTGCATCATCTTCGGTGCTTGTATGACCACTTTTAAATTCTTCAATCCACTTGCGAATGGTTCGTTCGGCTGGTGCAGAGTCCGGGTAACATTTATCAAGCCATTTCTTTGCATTGACCCCTTTTTTTTCCATCAAAAAGCAATAATAAATCAACACACGGAGTTCACAATAACAAAAGTTGATTCACTCACACCACTATATCTCGAGAACTAATCGTCCGACAGCTGTCAAATTTATACGCATATCTTTTGAAGGTTGGTACTAACTGAAAATGGTATGGATTTAATTCAAGTGGTGCCCTCTCTTAGAAACTGCACAGCCCATGTGTTATTGTTCACATTTGGCAGTTGTTGATAAAAATTATTTCATGATAAAAGTGATTTAGCTGTGCAATAACGTGGACCCGGACGGGAAAAATTCGTAAGGATCATACTTGACGCTAGTAATTTACTACAAAATATACCAATTTGAATTAAATTTGTTTTCTGAAACATAGGAGGAATTTAGTCGAAGGCGGAAACTAACGCCTTCTTAGATGCCTATAGCAAAAGGAAAGCAAAATCCCAGCAACCAAGAAAAAAAATTCTATGAGCAATGTTCTGGACATCCATTGCCTATGTCAATAACGAAGACCAATGAATCAGAAAGTAGGTATTCACGTAAACATTGTCAAATTAATAAATTGTACGTCCCATGCAATACCACGCAAGAAATATACAAGGTGACACAAAAGTTGTCCCCCAATGTTATTTGGTAGCAATTTTTTTCATAAATGAAAACCTTTGGTTCTGCTTTTGGATATTGTTTACTTGATGTCTTAATTTTTTTTTCATTAAGTCGGGAAATTTATATCGGCTAAGTAGCCGCCGCCAGAATTGATGACCATTCAGGCCCAATTTGTGGCATTTTACATCACCCTTGCCAGAATTAGCGGCGATAAATCCTTGCATTCTTGATGTAACATATGGTATATTCTCTTTGAGAATATCTGGAAATCGGGAACGGTTAAATCAGGCGGTCAAAAAGAGAGATTTGGCGACCCATAATGCAGCCCTCAGAATTTCGGTTGTGGATTGTGAAGTATGCGCCGTTGTTATATTCTGTTAGAACCATCTGCTCTCCAGTCATAATTTATTCAGTTGAGGAAGGAGCTCTGTAGCGCTCGCTGTCCACAGTAGTTGTTTAGCTCGTGGCACTTTCGAAAAAATAAGGCCTCGAGCATAAACAGCACACCATGCAGTAACATTGACCGGGTGTAATGGCTCTTCGTGGGTTAGAAACGGATTTTCGCTGGCTCAGAAGCGATAATTTTGCTTATTCTCATATCCCCATAGATGGAAATAGGCCTGTCTGCAGTTTGTAAGGGAAAATCTTACAGTCTTTCATCAAAATTCTTTGTAAAGACCGGCGATTAATGCCCAAATGCATGGTACGTCATCTGGTCGATATTCCGGGGTGTATTTTGTATCTGTTTACTTCACAAATGTCAAAGTAGAATTGATATTTGCCTCCATTTCCGAAAGAATAATGAATTTTTCGCCACCTAGTACATTATAAAAGAGAAGATTGATATGGAAAGAAGAACTGGTCCAGAGAGAAGCACAATTTTCTACGACTATATTTCTAAGAAAATTAAAAACTAGGATAGTCGGAAAAACTAAAGGAAAGTAGATATGTAAGAAGATTGCGCCTTTTAACCGAGCTATTCCAAAAGTGATGTATTTTTTGGGTGGCGCTTGCTGCTCCTTCGTTAACTCCGGCTACTGATATATTGTCAAGATTGTGTTTACTATGTTGCACATTTAATCCTTTTTTTTTTGGGTATTCGGTATCAACCAGTTTAGAAATGGATTCGCGGAATCTCCGCGAAAGCAGACCTTCGTAGAATCCGGCCAGCGGTGATGATGCCTGATTCACCACAGAAGATGTTGAAAAATTTTTTCTTAACCCTTGAATACTAACTTACGTAAATTTTACGTGCGGTTTTCAAATATTTTTGTGTAATAAAGCAACCGTTTTTCTACCACCTGTTAGCCCAAAGGAGTGCACTAGGCCATTATTATGAAGTTGATTATTGTGAGAATCAGAAATTTCTTGGGTTTTTTACCCACATGATATTCAGTATTCGGTAAGTCATTATGCTTTTTTTATCTATATTAGTTGATATAGAAAAAATTAACACCTCCACTTTACGTATTTTAGAACGTTAGTTGGACTGATGTACATATTGTTAATTGTATGTTAGTTTTAAAAGTTTCAAAATAGGCAATTCATGAAACTGCGAAATGTTTTAGTTCAAAATGGCAGTATGAGCTCGCTGTATTATATGTTTGAATAATAGTAAATCAGAGGAAGTATCGCTGTTTGAAGGTGATGATAGTGACAAGGATCCCAAGGAAGCAAACGATAGCGGAGTTGACAACGGTCCAAGTGCTTAAATCATTTCCGAAATTTGTCGTACAGAATAGTTGACGCCAATACAGATGTGTAAAAAGAAGAAAAAAAAATCTTTACTCCAGAGGAGGGCCTCTTTGTCAAAATTGAGGAAAAAAAAGTATTTGAAATGAATGACTTTGAGTGGCTGACGGAAAAAGAGCAACAACTTTGAAAAATTCTAAATAGAAACATAGTTCATATTAGACCTGGACCTACCAAAAATTCAGATGCTGATTTATTAAAATGCTTCGCTTTGCTTTTGATAATGATATTTATAATATTATTTTACGTTGAACAAATAAGGAGATTCCTGTGCAGAGGCAATCTTATTCTAAGTTTAACTCTACCTAAACTAACTTGTCCCTAGATGGATTGAAAGCTTTGATTGGTTCCTTATATTATATGCCTTTCAGAAAAATAATCATTTGCTCACTCAAATGATGTTTGGCGACAGATTTAGTTTTAGAGCAACTACGATTAAGGAGAAGTTTAATTTTCTTATCAACTGTCTCAGGTTTGATGACAAAGAAACGAGAGAAAAAAGGAAGAAACAAAGGAAGTTAGCGCCAGTCAAAAAAATTTGGGATAGATTTATCTTTAACTGTATAGAGCCCATTATGTCTTTTTTATTTTATTATTATTATTATTAGATTCGTTGGACCCAATTTTCAACGACTCGGCCACACATTCCGGTCGAAACGGCCGCTATTTCGCGTTCAATGTTGGCTCTGAGCTCTTTCAACGTCGTCGGCCTGTTGGCATAAACCAATAATTTAACGTAGCCCCACAGAAAATAGTCAAGCGGCGTTAAATCGCACGAACGATTCGGCCAATCGACTGGCCCATGCCTTGAGATAACACGCTCACCATACTTACTCTTCAATAAATCGATTGTAGCGTGTACTGTGTGGCTTGTGGCACCATCCTGTTGAAATCACATGTCGTCCGAGTCCATATTTTCCAATTCGGGACAAAAATAATCGGTGATCATGGCGCGATAACTCTGACCATTCACAGTAACGTGACGATCATTATCGTCGACGAAAAAATATGGCCCAATAACGCCGCCTTCATGCAAACGGCACCAAACAGTTATTTTTTGTGGATGAAGTGGTGATTCATGAAGCACATGTGGGTTTTCACAAGACCACTAACGCATATTTTGCTTATTGACGAACCCATTAAGCCAAAAATGAGCTTCGTCACTGAAGATGATTTTGCGTTGAAATTCATCATCTTGGCGTATCTTCTCTAGAACCTAATCGGAGAACGTACGTCGCTTCAAATGGTCCATTGGCTTCAATTCTTGAGTCAGCCTGATCTTGTATGGGTGTAAACCAAGATCCTTACGCAAAATACACCATACGACCATAACGTGGTCTGAGCGATGCCCAATTCTTAAAAACGCCGTAGAATTGACTGATTTGGATCATTTGCTACGGATGTCTGAACGGCAGCTATATTTTCGACACTTCGACCAACCCGTTGTCTCACTGACACGGCAACATCACACAACGAATATGTAGACTCAAGTTTTTGCACTAAACTTATTATTGCCTGTCTACTAGGACGAGAATTACGACCGAAAATTGGAGTTACCGCTCTTAAAGTTTCAGTCACCGACTCCAAATATCTGTAGAAAATTTTTATAATTTGCAGACGTTGCTCGTTAGTGTACTTTAACATGATGAAAATATTGAGTTTACTGAATAAATTGTAGGTGACAGTTTGATGATTAGTGAAAGAGTGCGTTCACAAATTGAATTCAAAGTTGTCAAGTCCCTATTGGAAAACCCTATATATATATATGGTAAATGTGTAAATATGATCTCAAAACATGTGTTAAGTTTTTCGGAAAATGGGACAGAAAGAGAAAGAACCACATTTGGGTTCAGTAGCTATTTAACTGCATGGATGGCATCCAAAATTTAATGGTGAGACTAAATTATTAGTGTAAGTGGACTTGTTATGGCAACAGGTTGGGATTGAATGCCAAACAGTAAAAAAAAAAACATTATAATTATTAAATGTTATACTTCAAGACCAGTGCACCCGATGAAAACAAAGAAAAGCTTCTGCCGTCAACTACAAGCTGCCCATTACAAGCCAATATCGATATCGTAATTTTGGTGGAAGACCTCGACGATTAACTAGACAAAAATAACTCAAATCTAACCTTCAACATATTTTCGGAATATTTCCCCTTACTTTTGTAATACATACTAATAGCCTAGTCAAATAAGGCAACCTATACACGCAAAAGTCCCGCCACAAAATCATCTAAACTTCTAGCAATCGACAAAGAATGCCCAAAAAAATTGACTTTATCGTTATACGCAAGCATTTTAAAATTTCTGGAAGGAAAAGACCACCTTATGATATACCATATGTCACAGAATGGACTCTACCAAAAATTATTAAGGCAGCCCTAGGTTGTTTTAAGAGAAACATTTGTCTGGTATTTACAATGACGAACTATATGGCCCGTACAATGGCATCAGTATAGGCAGAAGTAAAAAACTAACGAATGAAAGAAACGGCAACGCCGTTAGAGAATAAACTCAATGGAAGACAGGCACCGAAAAAAAAAGAAACTAATTTAGTTAAAGCCGGAGAATTAAACCTATTGTAAAGTGACATTCAAGATCTTTCTTTAACACTTCCAAGTCAATCCAAGATAGAACTATCCACATACCATATATGCAAATATAAATCGTAAGAACACTACTTGCAGTATGTTTCTTCAAATTAACATGACTTCTGCCGATCTTCTATGAGACGCAATGCCTTTTTCGATTTTATTCCAAAGCATGCGAAGCATTTAACAGAGCAATAACATCACTATCCTATTGTCACATCTTTCATTCTGCTCATATTTAACCGCCGCCAGTGCAATTGCAACACCATCAACATATGTATGTGTAGGATATATATTCGACTAGATGGGTTCTCATTTCCTTCAAATATTCCAAAAGAGTGTCAATACTTATAGTTTTCATAATTGGTCAAAGGACGTATCTAACGATGTATGTTGCTCATTTAATGCCACAAAATTCTTTCCAAAAACCGTTAGCCAATTATGAAAAGCCCGTAAGACAAAAACATAGCAGGTGTATTTCCGCTTCTTCTGATCGTATACATCTTTGCTTTATTCGACTTGGGGCTGGTTAATCAAAGTTTATGCTTTCACACATCCAATGGATACACCAAACGGTCTATCCATCTTAACTTATCAATGGTCGACAGTTGCATAAGCTTTCCAGCAAGTTTGGCCACACTGTCGCTTAGCAATCAACAGAGCTAGAGGAGGAGTGCAACTTTGGACGCAGGACAATCCTTTTTTTTATTCACTTTCGTCCTTATAAACTGCTGAGCACTTCCAATGAATGGCATTAGAATTTCAATTTGAAACTCTCACCAATATAAGATTTTTTAACGCGTGTTCACACTTGAATGGCAAATTAGAAACGAAACGGTAGATGGTAGTAGATGGAGTGCATAAGCAGTCTCCGATTCGAGTCCTTAATCGAAATGTTGGGTAAATAATGCAGCAGTCAGAAAGAGTATAAAGATTCGATTGAGAAGGTCCTTGATTACAACCAAATGCGTTCGTGATTATATCTACATATGTGAATGTGTGTGAAATTGTGAAGGATATTGAAGTTTAACACGGCAGGCAGGATTATAAGTGCTGCTTCATTGGTAAAGAAACAGAGACAGACAGACCGGCATTACTCCAGGTCCTTGGTTCTTGTTTGGTTTTTTTTTTTTTTTTTTTTTGTCCCTTCTTCGAAGGATATTCGAATTGAGCCTGTTGCAAAATCATCAATACGTAATGATAGAGGATTAAGTTATTTGGAATTCTTTAACTTCAACATCTGAATTCTCAGTAGGATTTCTGGTTCAAGAGGTTTCATAATCAATATGGCGTCTTTCTTCTTTTTCCATTCCCCTTTGTGCATATACACATATATAGTATGTTTATGTATGTTTGACAATGGAGGGGAATATTTTTGAAAATTTAATAATTATTTTGAGCGCGTAGTTGATTTTCTAATAAAATGCCTCGAGTACTAGAGTATTGAATGGGAATGCCTCACAGTGTGATATACATCAATGTTACAGTAGTTTGAAGTGGATTCTTCATAGTGGAGGATAGAAAGGATACAGTGAGATACACATTAAGGTGATATTTAATTTTAGAACACTTCAAGCGGACTGAGGAGTTTAAGCGAATATATTAAGAATGGGTCTAGCTATTGTGAATGCGGAGAGAACAAGTTTATTTATGCCCCAGGGCAAGTAGGTAATTTTAGAGTTTTTTTTTTTTGTCATCGAAAATATTATGAACAAAACCAAAATAGAAAGAGAGTATTAAGAAACAATAAATTAGCTCTTTTAAGTATAAAATCGTTGGGGATACAAGGAAAAGATTCTTTTTTAAATTGGGGCGTTCCTAAGAATTAAGGATCTGCGCAAATACACAAGGGTAAGCTCCAGAGCCTGAGAATGTTCCATAAAAAGCACAATGCGAACGTTCTGGCTTAAAAATGAGAGAGATGCAATCAAACTCGATATCAAAAGCAGACCCACGTCTCTAGTACTCTGGATGCTCGGGATGCTAACATCGATTCCGACCACCAAGGAACGAATACTGATACCCCAGAGGCTAAAGCACTAATGAAGAAGCCGATCACTTACAACTGTATGAGACTGCTAAAGCTTTTATTTTACTGGTTTCCTGAAGATAACTACCAGTTGGTGGCTTCCAAATCGGATGATTCGGCGTTCAATCCCACTATTAATCTAGTCTTCCCATCTAATATTGGATGCCAGCCATGGAACTAAATAAACATTGAGCCCAAAAATCTTTCCTTCTCTCCCTGTCCCATTTTCTTAGAAACTTTACACGTACTCAGGCATTTTAAGTGTGGTCATACCCACTTGAATGTTAAGTTGCTTAAAACAAAAAAAAGCCATCAGACAGGTGGCATCCATCGCTACATCTCAACCCCCGGTTTGAATAAACCCTGATGGTATAAGAACAATTAGTGGTGAACATCTCAAAAGATTGTTTCTGAATAATGGATGATGTTAATACTCATGGTCGAAAGCAACATACCCAACCTAGATTAGATCTACAATAGATATCTAAACTAAGTACGTACTAATAATACTATTGAACTAAAGAAATTTTATAAAACAACGAGAGTTGATTTTGTAAAGACTAAACACCAAATGTTCTGTAAAATATGGTCTGATAAAATTTTGTCCAGTGAACTGAGTCCAAATATCATTTGGCTGATCCTTAAGAAGGGTGGTCCTCTGAATTATGCCAACTATAGAGGAATCAATCTTCTTAACATCGCGTAAAACATAATGAGTTTGGAGCCACCATCTGCCATATTTCCCAGTATCACGTTATAGCAACTATTCATTTTAAGGCCGTTTATAGATTATTGTCTAGTTTTGTGATTAATGCTTCATTTATGTTAGCAACCACTTTGGCCTGGAACAAACAAATTGGTGCTTGCAACTGAATGCTACTACGTAGGACAAAATCGCTCGATGGGAGGAGAAACTTTGTTATCAACTACATAAAAAAAATAATCCCAAAAGAAATAAAGAGCTTGCTGCGTTCTCCATAAATTCACGTTAACATTTGTAAACGTTATAGTGGATAGTACTTTGTCAATTCGTTTGTTATTTGGTTTTATAATAGAACCTTCTTTCATACTCACTTTAGGTCGTTGCCGTAGCTTCTACGAAAATCTTTTTTGATGAATAAATAGTCAATCGTTATGAGTATCTTCCAACAATCCCGTAATCATATTTGGATAAACAGAGCGGTGAGTCTTGCCTCTGTTAAAGGGGCTCTTAACGTGCTAGTGATGCTTTTAAAGGCAGTCCGTTGAGTAACAGGTTTATGTTATTTTGTGTTTCCAATGCAGGTCACTAACAGCTATGCAATAAACGAGAAATGGTTTTAAGAATGTGATGTAGGCCTAGCGCATAATTTTGGGTTGCAGATCCTTCCTTGTGACCTTAGCCCTAAATATTCTCAGACCGAATTTTACCCTTTCGGAACCACTGTTCGGTATTATTTCGCAAGGATCAGTATAAAACAGCTGTTTCGCTAATTAGTGCTAACATTCGCGTTACGTATGCCATCTAGATGTCTAAGATCGCTAAAAATTCTTATCGCCGTGTCGCTTATCTCAATCCAGTTTTCTTCACTGGAGACCATATGTTATGACTACTTATGTTATCTACAGTCGGCCATTCGCGGAATTTATTCCGCAGTATCATTCTTTCATGTTCTCAACGCGAATAGTAAAAAAAAAAACACACCACATCGAGGGCAATGTGGAATAGTCTCGTGCTTCCTTTGAAAGTGGTACTCCCTTTAGCAGCCATGACCCGTTAAAAACTGTGTCAAGTATAAGTTTTTCTCGCCATGCTTCCGATCAATTCAGGTACTGACCCTTGGTATTTGCCGATGCATCCATCTTCCTTTCTACGATACGTCTCACTGTTATTTCCAGACCGCTACGCTGTGGTTTCTCTCGGCTTTTTTTGTGTGGGTGTCTAACCGACCATTTTGTACTCTCGCGTTGTATAGACGTTTCAGTTCGTCGGCTTTGATGTCGATGGGCAGCACTGAAGACACTATGAGTATGACGTCGTTAAATACCGCTCAAAATGCGCTTCCAACTCTTAGAGTGCACAGGTGGTAAACGGACTTAATTCCGTGTGCGTACGATTTTACTCTCGCTGCATTTGATCATATCTCTGCGCCAAAGAACTGTATTTAAATATCGACCCACGCTAGTAGGAATCTTTTATTTTGTCTTGGTTTTCCAATATTGCTCATGAGACTGGACAGTGCACCGATTGCTTTTGATAAATTTTCACAAGCTTATTCTAAGTAGTGCTCGTAAGTTAAACAAGAATCAATCACCATCCCTTTGTATTTAATAAATAATCTTGAAATGACATACTGGCATACTTTTCGACTGCTGATATGTAAAACTTTGGTTTTGTGATCCGCAAGTTGCAATTCGGCCCCAAGGAACTAAAACTTTAGTATTCTTACGGTCTCACTACAGAAGAGTTCTATTTGTTTAAGCAATTTGGCAATGACCATGTCGTAGTTGGAATGAAAAGGAATCGCAAGGCACGCGTTGTAGAATTTTGCTCTAAGAAGTTCATCGCTGTAATTGCTGGGATTGGCGCACTATTAATCTCATTTAAGTTAAAGAGCGTCCCATTTTCGTGCCGAGGGAAAAGAGTTTCCCCTATTTTTCGAAGTAACATCGGTAACGTAGGCGATTGCATTCAAGGACCTTTTCATCACCTTCATGTTATCCCACAAATTTTCATTAAGTTGGTCACAGAGGTCTCTAAAACATTATCGCTTGCTGGACTTGATCGGTAGCTTCAACCGGGTTCGTGCTTCTCAGTATACTTCCCGCAGCTGTGGCGTGTTTTCGGCTTTCCTGGACTGCTGGTAGGTTCTTCGCGCCCGGTGACACGCCGATCTAAGTTCCGCAATCTCGTGATTTCAACAATAAACCGATTGTCTATTTTGTTTTTTTTTTATTTTTTTTTTTTGTTCACTGTTTTAAACAAAGACGCATTACATGTATTAACTAGATGTCGCGATACCTGCGTTAATAACTCCGTTGCAGTACTTGACTATACTACTGCAACTAAGTAGTTGCACGTCTAGCGTGTCTTCTCTCCACCTGGATAATTTCAATGTCCTTAACATCGATAACTAGGATAGCCCAGTGATCCATGTGCGTGTAGTGGTCGCTGACGCGCCAAATAGCTCTGCCCTCTCCTGTGTTGGCTCTTACAACGTCTTAAGTAGAGAGAGTCTCTAGAATAATGGCTCCTCTTCGGTTCGCTACCGTGCTTCCCCATTCCGTAGCCGAGACATTACAATTGCCTGCAATTAAAAGAGGGGTGCGGCTTCTGGCATCGAAGACTAGTCCTTCGTCCACCGCTTCAAGGCTTTCGATTGTAAAACTGGGTAGAATGTAACAGCTATAAACATGAATTCCGTTGATCTTAGCTCATATAAAGAAATCGTTAGGCCGGGCTAAGTATTCTTGAATAAGTATCATCCCGCGGGCCCAAATCACGGCTTTATTTGTCGCATCGGACATCCAGGTGCTTCTTTGTACTCTTCGAAAAGAATCTCAATGTCAATTTTTAACTTCCGCACAGATTGTTCCAGTAAATCTTGGGCTGCTTCACAAGAATTGAGGTTTAATTGCAAAAGGTTCATATTTTCATAAATGCATTTTCTATCTCCTTTTTTTGTTCTGGGCATTTCATACTTCCTGCAATATGCCCTGTTTCTTTCCCTTTCACGGTACAAAGGAAACACTTTGGTTTCGATTGAGAGTCTTTTAGCTTGTAACCGTTGTCACTTGTGACATCGAATGCACGTAGTTGATCGAGCGCCAAGAGTGCCTGTGGGTATCTTTGACCGATACATAAAGATTAAAATTGACTGAGTAAGCTACCAGTAAGTACTTTATTAAAGACAAGATTACATAGAAAGGAGAGAGCAAATTTTCTTGCACTGTATCTCTGTATGGTTTCATAATTTCATAATTTAAACTGCTCTTGATTAGAAGAAAAATGTAAGAAGTTTTATCTGCCTGACTATAAAAACTATGATTTATTCAGTCTACTTTCTCATCCAGAAAAACATTTTGAAGTTGTTCAGAGAAAATATCATCGAATCCTGGAGCCTTGTATGGTTCGAACTGCTAACTACTCTTCTAAGCTTGTTTTCACAGATCATGTACAGGCTGATCAGGATGTGGGTATTTTACCTTTATCTCAGAACTGAACTATGAAGTGAGTGTTTATAAGCATATCCTAGGGTGCTTACGTGCCCTGAAGATTCGGACAGGATTTGAGAGCATTTCCTGACATAAACTACGTCAAATTCTACATTCTTCTCATTTCCATATGTCTAATTATAATATACCTTGTAGATGTCCCAGTCTGAACTAGTGAATATGACAAAGCTTTAGTTCTTCCTACTTTTGCAACAAAGTTCTTGGAGATTCGTGGTTCACCACTAGAGGTCTTTATTCTTCCCACCCTTACTGTAATGTGAAGGCAAATTCTAGAGAGGAAATGGGATGTCGGAAAGGCATTTTAATTTTCGTATCTAATCTATTTGGCATGAATAACCTCATAATGTCTCTTCCAGGTATTTCTCTAATTGATTGAAGGTGGAGTATGTCGGTTCATCCCACACTTTCCATCTATAAAGCATTTATTAGAGCCTAAGTGGGAATCAGGGACTCGTCATTATTATTAAGTAATGAAAGTAGTAACATTACCTATGTTATACAGACACAGCTTATTCAAAAAGTTCCAGAACTAAATTTATAAAAAAAATATTGCACCACAGACTACCATAATTTTTTAATCAAGCAGCTCCATAAAATATTTGGGTGGTGCTAGAGTAGATACTCAGAGGCGGACCAAGTTTTTTTAAAAGTTGGCAATACTACAGCGAAGTCATCTGTGCTGTATTGAGGGAAGTGAGAAAGATTTACTTCTGATCTGAATTGGGCACAATTTTTTTTTCTTAAGGTACACAATATTGCAGTGCTTAAATTCCAGATTTGAGTTCTTCGGATACGTTATTTCGGGCAAGCTACACTCTGACTTTGAGGTGTAAATAGTGGATATTTTTTTTCTCAGAATCAACTTTTAACAATGCAGCGCATGTGCTTCGGAATATTCGTCAGTGACCAAAATCCTACCTGGAATTTAACAATTAAAAGTTAAAAGTTCAAAAGTTTTCAAGTTTTCCAATCAGCTTCTATCGGGTTTTTCAATAACGACTTGACATTTTTTTTTTTTTAAATAAAAGGCAAACCATTTGAGATATTTCAAAAACTTTATTATTGGCTTGAAGTTCAATCAAAACATATATAAATAAAACTCGACTTCGTTCATATGGCCACCGCGGGCACGTTTGCAATGTTCGATTCTTTGGACCCAATTTTCAACGACTCGGCTACACATTTAGGCCGAAACGGCCGCTATTTCGCGTTCAATGTTGGCTCTGAGCTCTTCCAACGTCATCGGCGTGTTGGCATAAACCAATGACTTAACGTAGCCCCACAGAAAATATTCAAGCGGCGAACGAGTCGGCCAATCGACTGGCCCATGTCTTGAGATAACACGTTCACCATACTTACTCTTCAATAAATCGATTGTAGCGTGTGCTGTGTGGCTTGTGGCACCATCCTGTTGAAACCACATGTCGTCCAAATCCATATCTTCCAATTCGGGCCAAAAATAATCGGTGATCATGGCGCTATAACTCTGACCATTCACAGTAACGTGACGATCGTTATCGTCGACGAAAAAATATGGCCCAATAACGCTGCCGGCATGCAAACCGCACCAAACAGTAATTTTTTGTGGATGAAGTGGTGATTCATGAAGCACATGTGGGTTTTCACCCGACCAATAACGCATATTTTGCTTATTGATGAACCCATTGAGCCAAAAATGAGCTTCGTCACTGAAGATGATTTTGCGATGAAATTCATCATCTTGGCGCATCTTCTCCAGAACCCAATCGGAGAACGTACGTCGCTTCAAATGGTCCATCGGCTTCAATTCTTGAGTCAGCTTGATCTTGTATGGGTGTAAACCAAGATCCTTACTCAAAATACGCCATAATGTGGTCTGAGCGATACCCAATTCTTAAGAACGACTTGGAATTGACTGATTTGGATCATTTGCTACGGACGTCTAAACGGCAGCGACCAACCCGTTGTCTCACTTACACTGCAACATCACACAACGAATATGTAGACTCAAGTTTTTGCACGAAACTTGCCATTGCCTGTCTACTAGGGCGAGAATTACGACCGAAAATTGAAGTTAACGCTCTTAAAGTTGCAGTCACCGACTCCGAACATCTGTAGAAAATTTTTATAATTTGCAGACGTTGCTCGTTGAGCTTACTGAATAAATTAACAGTGACAGTCTGATGATTAGTGAAAGAGTGCGTTCACAAATTAAATTCAAAGTTGTCAAGTCCCTATTGGAAAACCCTTTATAAATTCGTATCCGTACTACGAATGCCTGGCCCGTTACTTTCTAAAATTTACTTATTCTCCTTACTCGTGTTCTCACTTTTGGAACGTGAGACGATGCTTAAATAAAAATGAAATTACAGGGACCGAAGATTAAAACATTGCTACATACATATGTACATGCAGCATTCTTGAATCTCCGTAAACTCAAGATATCCGCTGAAAATATTATGTATTCACATTCACCTAGCGGAAAGAAGCATGAATTTTCCCCTAAATTTCTTTTCCTTTAACGTCAGTCTGAAGTTTATTCTTTTGAAATGTGCAACCGCCCCAAAACGTTTAGCGACTACAAACTATTACTACAATTTTACAAAAGAAAATTCACATCGATCCGTAAGAAACAAATATCAAATGCCGCCAGAAATTAACTGACAACTGATACTCTTGTCTACAAATTGCTAGTTTACCGCAACTAAATTGCTACAGTTGACAGAATAAATATTTTTCTAATTCTTTGATCGGATGCAATTGCCGAACCAAAAGGAGCATTTAAGAAACTTGATACTTTGTATTTAAGGCGACGTCATGTAGTAGTCCTTGTAGTCCTTTCCTTTTTAATTTCCTTCCATCTTTTCACGGTGCTCCTTAATCCCCGTTTAGAAGGGCATGTGGGATGTGCCGGCATAAGGGTAGAAAAGTATTCCTTCCGCCTATCAGATCGAAAATATTTATAAGAGGAAGGACTTGTTGTGATTCAAAACCGTATCACAAAACCGGATAAGCCAGGCACTTGGGTTTTGGTACTTTTAAATCATTTATCTCTAAGCTAATTGCTTGAGATTATTTTTTAAGTGGTGCACACCTTGATTGAAGATAAATTTTGCATGACGGTTTTGTGTACACAAATTTTCGGTGATAGAACTAAAAGAACAATTCGAATGAGCCTTTAGTGTGGCTGCCTAATGTCATGCGATATTTTTCAAATTTCTTTGAGTACCTACGAAACTAAATTGAGCAGCAAAATATCTGTGATTTTATCCGGCAAGTATGATATTATGTAATGAATTTGCAATTTGAACAAAAACTACTCAAAGATATTTGTACTTTTTATATGTAAACTGCTGGAAGTTGAAATGAGTCCATGTGCTTGGGTCCCACAGACCACAGGAATGGGAATGAGATATCATGAATCGGATTTATGTATATGATTTCAGTTCTGATGAATCTTATAAACGAAGAAGAGATTGCAATTATAGATTATACTTAAGCAGTGCTTAAATTCTATGTATTGGTTATGTAATTTAATTTAAGAAAAACATGTCCAATAGTATTATTCAGAGTACTGCCCATCTCAAGCTATGACTTTTTCCCATCTTTCTGGCAATTTGTGGATCCTATCCCAAAAGAACTGCGCTGATGAGAACCGTATTTCAGTGAGGGCGTTCTGCATCGACCGAAACAAATGGTAGTCAGAAGGGGCAAGGTCTGGTCTATAAGGCGGGTGGGGTAAGACTTTCCATCCACTGTTTTCAAATAGTTCTTAACCGGAATAGAAACATGGGGCCGAGCGTTGTCATGATGGAAAATTATTGCCTTGTGTCTGGTCGCATATTCCGGGCGTTTTTCGGCTACTGCTCTCTTCAACCGGATTAATTGTGTTCGGTAACGTTGTCCATTGATGGTTTCACTCGGTTTTAGCAGCTCATAATACAGCACACACATTTTATCCCACCACATACAGAGCATTACCTCCGCGCCATGGATATTCGGCTTTCCCGTTGATTTGGCTGGTTGGCCGGGTTTCACATATGATTTTTTGCGCTTGGGGTTTTCGTAATGGATTCATTTTTCATCACCACAAATGGCTTCCTTTTGTGGCGTTCCAGCAGATTTCGGACATGCAAAACCGCCTTTCGACGTCTCTCGGCTTGAGTTCATGTGGAACCCAATTTCCTTGCTTTTGAATATATCCAGCTGCTTTTAAACGTTTTGAAATGGCTGCTTGAGTGACGCCCAAAGATTCTGCGAGCTCTTCTTATGTTTGGCAACAATCTTCATAGAGTAATGCTTCCAGTTCTTCATCTTCAAACTTTTTTGGCTGCCCAAGATGTTCATCGTCTTCTAAGCCAAAATCACTACTTTTAACTCGTGCAAACCACTTTTGGCACGTTCGCTCAGCTAGCGCATGTTCACCATAAACTTCCACCAAAATACGATGACTTTCGGCAGCAGTTTTCTTCATATTAAAGTAATGATGAAGAACTCCCCGCAAAAACACTTCTTCAGGCACAAAGTTCGACATATTTGAGTGAAAAAAAATTATTGTTGTCTACGCTTCAAACGAATGATATATACTGAAATGACGTACAATGACAGTAGCTTTCCAACGCATGTTCCAATGGAATAATAAAAGTTACGCCATCTCTTAGTAAACCGCACTAAGTTAGCATTAAGTTAAAGACCCAATACTTTATTTCAGTATTTAGCCTACTTTGCCCTAAAATAATATCAACAGCCTTCCATTCTTCTCTACTATCACCGTTTGCTCTTTCGAGCAATTCCGAATAATAGATGTCGCGGGTCTCTGTAACCTTTTTTAAGAGTTTGTTATAATACTTTTTCAGTCTTCTGTTGTCTGGATGCTTTGCGGTTTTAATAGCTTAAAGATTTTTTCTTTTTACCTGTTTAAGTAGAGAGTTGGTGATCAACGGTTTTAAAAGTATTTTCTTATTGGGAAAATTTATATGCAGAAATCATGTTTTTATATGCTTTTGCAAGATGAATGAAAATATGTCAAATGCAATAGAAGGAACATTCTCTGAACAGACCGACTCCCAAAACTTAAACGTTAACCTTTCCTTCAACATTCCGAAATCTATGATTTGTTTTTTCTTGAATGTCTTAGAAAATTTTTATTTTTACCTAAATTCATACAAACGCACAGAGAAATCATATGATGGTCAATAATTCTGTAGTCATAAATTGCACCATAGAATATATTTGTAGAATTTTTATGTACCCTAATATATGTATGTGTAGTCTATAGAACTCGAAGAAAAATCAGTAACACGAGTTGGATCATTAATAACACTTCTCAGCCCATTTGATGCCATAAGAAACATATAATTCTTTGTGAAATTATCGGAATAATTTAAAATATTAAATTGATATCACCCAAAACAATCAAATTTTTATCTCTACTCTTAACAAACCGTCCAGATCATGGAGAAAAATGTGTTTACTTACTATAAAGGCATAGCATAATATAAGTTTCGCACTTATAATCAAGTGACAGCTGCAAAACATCGGCACATGAATTAATTTTAGAAAAATCGCATGTACAACCACACCTCACGTGGGCCTTCACACCGCCCGCCTGATATGACTCATTGCAATTTCCAAACGGTGGCAAGTAGCCTGGAATCTTATATAAGCACAATTCATCATCATAAATCCAAATTTCACTTAAAATATTTACAACAGGTAACTCTTCGAGCGCATTGATATGAGCTATTAGTGATGAAAAATTTTTTGTAATACTTCGAATATTTTGGTGTAGACAAAAAGAAATATTGGAGTTAGAATTAACATGTGGATAAATACATGCACTATTAGGTTAATGAGGGACAGTATAAAGAGAATTCATAATTTTTCAAGATCAGCAGTACAAGTAATACAATAGAATTTTCACCCCCATTCCTACGCATATACAGGGTGACTGACTCGAACTGCAACTTTCTAAAATGCTATAATATTTTTTATTTTTGACAAATTTTATTGTGCCAAAGCAAAAAATGTTGGAAAATACATCAATTTTCAAATTGCATCAGTAGTTTTCAATATGTCCAGGTTTGGCGCGAATAATGGCCTTGAGACGGCCGAAGAAAGCATCGCACACTGCACGCAAGTAGCTCTGCAGTATTTTGGCCCATTCCCGGCGAAGTGCTTGTTTGAGGTGGTCCAAACTTTGGTATTTTTTAGTGCTAACCTTCGCCTTCAAAATACTTCAGAGAAAGAAATCCAATGAATTTGCATCCGGAGAATTTGCAATCCAATGTGTCGAAGAAATGAAGTGTGGAGCATTGTTTTTTTAACCAATCTTGGTTGTCGCGCGCTTTGTGAGACGGTGCTGAGTCTTATTGAAATATCCACTGTCTCCGACCGAAATAATTATTTGCCCAAGGCTTCAATACTGCCTCTCAGACAGTTTCACGGCATACGATCGTATTAATTTTGACGCCACCGTCCAAAAATACGAGCGGAGAGCGGTCATCGGCGGTTATGGCGGCCCAAACCATCAAAATCGGTGCTGCCTGCTTTCTGGTGGCCACCCGAAGATGAAAGACCTCTCTGGCAAGTAAGTTCGGTCATTTTTTTGTTGATATATTGTTGTATAACAAATAGCGACTTATCGGAAAAAAACCAAATTCGGCAACTCCTTCGCTCTTTCGACTCTTACTTTTTTCTGTTGCGGTGTAAGATCGTGTGCTTTTTGGAACTTCAATAGCTTGAGCCCAAGCTCATTTTTTAGTATGTGTTGCATCCATTCCAACGCTCAATTCGAGCCTTCACTTTCCGAACCATTTCTGCCGATGTTGCTGTTTTTTTATGACCACCTCCATGGCGTTTTGCAACGTTTCTTGTATCACGGTAATGAGCTATGGTTCGAGACACAAATGATTTATTCACGTTGAGGTGCTGGAGGGCTCTAACGATAGCTACTTGTGGTTTTCCAGCCAAATATAAAGCAATCACACTATCACGTTTGAATCCCATCGAGGATAAAAAGTTTTCAACACACCTGAGACGCAAATCGTTTAAAAGGCTTGCAAATAATAAAATTATCTGTCATGTGTCAAAATTTGAGATCACAGTAATAGACGATTTGGAAATTATAGCAGTCTGAATTTGGTTGCAGTTCGAATTAGTCAGAGTGTATACTATACTATTCCGTTCCTAGACCAGACATATTTGTATTTCTTTCAACGGCCTCGCCACACTGAAAGCATCGGTTCCCACTCTCGAACTGGCGATTCGAGAGCTCGGGTTTCACTCAGTTCAGTGACCAGAAATAAAGTCATCGCCGACGATAGGGTATTACACCCGTTCATTTCAAAGGAAGAGCTCCAAGCGATCTTCAAATCACTTAGAAGTAAGAAATCAGTGGGAACCGATGAAATACCGAACATTGTGCTTAGACATCTCCCACAAGAAGCTGTGAACATTTATACCATCCTCTTTAACAATGTAATGAATAATGCCTATTATCCAGCGCATTGGAAAACTGCGGTGGTACATCCAATCCCTAAAAGGGATAAAGACACATCCAATCCAGCGAATCTCCGGTCGATCAGTCTTCTTCCAAATATCAGTAAGGTTTTCGAGAAGGTGATCAATAGAGCCCTGACTAAGTGGGTTGAGGACAAAAATATAATTCCGCATAATCAATTCGGTTTCAAGGAGGGGCATGATGTCATTCATGCCGCGTCTAAACTGGTTTCTGATATCCAATGGAACAAAGGCAAGAACTAGTGTACTGGTGCCTGCCTGATTGACTTGGAAAATGCCTTCGATACCGTATGGTTAGAGGGACTCTTCTTCAAGCTGAACAGGCTGGGCATTAGTAAACCACTTCTTTATATTCTTTACAACATGTTAACAAATAGACAGTTCATCGTGAAAAATGTCGATGTGACGTCTGCTAGGACATTTTACATTAAAAACGGTCTGCAACAAGGTGCGGTAAATTCGCCGATCCTGTTCAACATTTACACAAGTGATCTGATAGGTTCACTTCACCATGCCATAGCGTACGCAGACGACTTAATCGCGTACAGCTCAGGTCCAAAGATTGAGGTCATTAATATACTGTTGCAACGTGACTTCGACAAAATTAAGCGATATTGCGATGACTGCAAGTTGAAAATCAACTTTCAGAAGTCAGAAACCATTTTGTTTAGGACGCCTTTGTCTGGGGCCTCTAGGGATACCAGAAAGAATTGGCGAAAGTTTTCGATCATTGGGCAGCACGGACAGCCACTTGCTTGTCGAAATGTAGTCAGATACCTTGGGATCTGGCTAGATCAATATCTGTATTTTAACAAACATGTAGAGGTTGCTCTGGCCAGAGCCAGAGGTGCTTTTGCCCTTACAAAGACACTGTTTTATAACAGTCAACTCGATGCGGGGGTGAAGTTGATCTGCTACATGGCCCTTATCAGGCCCATGCTTGTATTTGGATGTCCCGTGTGGTTCAACGTGAGAGCAAGTTTATTGGAAAAGATTCGGGTGTTTGAGAGGGCTTATCTTAGGACTTGTCTTAGCTTATACAGAACACCAGAGTCTGAGTACATAAAATTCTATCCTAATGAGGTCTTGTACAATAGGGCGAACCTAATAAGAGTGGACAATTTTGTTATTAAGTTGATTCGAAGGCACATTGCAAGAGCAATGACCTCGTCGAATAACCTGATCTCCGTTGCTTACTACCCCAATTATATGTATCACGAGAGAGTACGCTTTGACGGCTTTATTCCTCCAGAGGCGTTCCTCTACCTAGATAAAAAAGGTCTGATCCAGGATAGGTTAGCGGTGCCGTTTATCTTCCACATCGCTCGAACAGCTGCGGACAGGCGACTTAACTACGACAGAGACGTCGTACACGGCAGTGAGGAACGTCTCCGGTTCAGTAGGTCGGTAGGGAGTCGCGACATGAGGGATGTTGCTCAGCAGCACCAACAATTTTGGTGGCTTGTTGAAGGAGGGGAATCTATGTCGTCGAATTCCTCTAGTACAGGATAGCTCCAATAAGGAGCAGAGTTGGTCAGCCTAATTTTTTAGTCGTGGCCGGCTTACATAGCTTTAGGTAGGTTTAAGATAGTAGTTAAGAACAAAAAATTAAAAAACCAAAAAAAAATAAATAAATAAATAAAAAACAGAAGTGAGTAACCTTCTACAAAAAAAAGGAATAATACCTAGAATAAGATAACTTAAGTTGGCTAAACTGATGTATATTTTAGGTAGTTTTAAGTTTTATAATATAATATTAAAAAAAATGTTAGTTTACTAAGTTTTTAAATTAAAAAAAAAAATATTTTCTTAGTTTTTAATTAGTATTTTAATTACGTTTAATGCAAAAAACTTATATTGTACTGCACGTCGAAAGACAAAATATAATTGTTAGGTTTAACTTAGAGTGTCCGCATGGGGCCAGTAAGTTAGAATAAGATAATTTTTTTAAGTAATTTAAGCTAATTTTTAAGCGTTTTTTTGTCTAGCATGTAAGAATTAATGAATTAAGAAAATAAAAATGCGTTTAAACTAACAACTGCATCGGTTCCCACTAGATCACCGAAATCAAGCAGTGTTGGGCGCGGTAAGTACCTAGGTGGGTGACCACATAGGAACTCAGTATTCCGCGTGCTGTTGACAAAAACGCTCCAAATGGGCATAGTATCCCGGCGTTAAATCCCGGACCCTAGGAATTAATTTGTATCGTTCCCTTGATAGTAATAATAGTAATAATAATATTTGTATTTCATTGAGGTCTTCTTTAATGTTTCAGCTTTCAGGAGTTGACGAGTCCGATAAGTTAAGCCATCGTTGATGTACATTTTCGGTTCTGTGCTGATTAGAGCGGCTGTTAGTGGTTCGCTCTCCTCTTTTTTTGCACTCATTACTTTCTCCTTGCAACGACGAGTTGTTAGCAGTACACCAAGAATGTTTATGAAGCTTTGTTGATCGTTGTTTAATGTGTTATGATGACGTTTTATAATTTTCTTTGTATAACAATAGTCGATGTCTTTCTCAGTAACATTTACGTTCAATCACGAAAAATTGTTAGCGCCAGATCGACAGTGGATGTATCGCTCTTTCGAGCGGGAACATTACTATATAAATTTTAACAGTGTTGGCTATTATTTTCTGTTCCAAGTAGTTTACTCTGTCTTCCCGTAAATTAATTTTTCTTATGCACTCTTTGTTTTTTGTTTGTAGTTCTTCGATCTGTACTCTTTGAATTTCTTTCACTTGTAGAATTTCAGAATATATCATTTGCAGCGTAACATTAACTGGTTGCTGAGATGAATTTTGTTGGAATGTCGGATTAGATAGTTGGATTATAGTTTTTTTTTTGTGAAGTTGTTTATTTGTTTCACTGAAAACGCAGGCAAGAGCCTCACCAGAAAGAGAATTGCGACGCTTAGCTGTAACGCAATTTACACATCTCAAAGATTTGTTGTCTTTTTTCATAAATTCCAAGTCTGCCTGCAAAATATGTCTACACACGCAGCGTGAAATAGTTTTTTGCAGTCACAACCAACCAGTTTATTATTAAGTTGGAAAATATAAAGGTTCTCGGCGCGTGCGTACCCCACAACAGACGACAGTGACAGTAAGTAAATGGCAAGCATTGATTTATCAATTCAAATGAAAATTGTATACACTTTTGCAATTTTCCTGTGTTTTTTTTTTTTTTTTGCTTGTTTTTTTGACAATTAAAAATCAAAACAAACCGAATTAGAATCAAACGCTGTTAAATACATGCATTATAAGCTTTCCTTGCTTTAATTTCTTAGTTGTGTCCATTTCGAAGTACCAAATACTGTCAATGTCATGTCGAGCGGAAAAAATAAAATTTCTCATTGCTAAATAAATTAAAAAAAAAAAAAGAGTTATCCTTCTGTATAAATCGTTTTCTTTTTATTACTATCTGACTTAAAATAGTTTGGCCAAATTTTGCAATTTTTTTCTTTTTACGTGTAATCTTCTTTTGAATCTATTGACTTTGTACAATCGAATTAATTATGTTTCAATAAGTAACACTAAATGATCATACATAATTTTGCTTATTGTTTTGCATATAAATTATTACTAATTACAATTTATTTTCTAATGAAAAACTTTAATTTATTTTCCGTTGTTATTGTTATAGTTCTTATTTAATTTTACTTGTTTTTTTTTTCTTTACTTTACAGCCAAAAAATTGATTTCATTTTTTATTTTATTTTTAATTTATAACTTTGCTTAAACATTTTAGATACAATTTTCATATTTTTTTGTTATTTACAAAATTTTGATATCACCGCATTTGTTTAGTTTTTTTATGATTTTTTTTTTTCTTAATATTTTTTTTTTTTTTTTTTTTTTTTGTTTCTACAAACCATCTAAATATTATTTGTTTTTTTCTATTATTATCATTAAATTTATGTACAAAGTGAATTACATCATTGTAATGTCTATTTTCACTCTTCGACTTTTGCAGCGGCTGGTGGACTTTCACGCGGTGGACTACTACTGCATGGCGGACTAACTTGGGAATGCATCGATAAATTCTGTGGGTAGCCAAAGATTCCATTTAAACTGCTTAGGCCCATGTATTGCGAGAGAAGAGTTTGAAAATTTGGCAGCTTATAATGTGGTATAAGGCTTTGCGGAATCAGCGCTGGATTGAAATGGTGATGTAAGGCGAAGTTTGGTGTCCAAAATTCTGTCGGTATTGATGGTGGATGACCCCCAATGGTATGGGGCAATGGAATTCCTAGAGGAAAATCGGGCATTCCTAAAAAGAAAACAACAAAAAAAATTATCATATTGAAAAAAAGTATTTTTAATCTTAGAAACATCAGATACTATTCTCATGAACAGAGATTTATCTCATTTGAACAAAACAAGAACGATAAAGAACAATGCTCTACGAGTATCTTTGTCCAATGGATGTTAAGGTATTTGCCTCTTTCTGTGGTGACAGGAAATTTGTCGTGTACTTAAGATATGATAGCGCCAAGCAATGATGGAAGAAAAAGTATCTCAGATTAATTATAGGTTGCACTCGTACTTTGGCGTGTATTGTGCCAATTTTAATTGTAGTCTTGCGCGTGCCTTATTAATCAGCAGGTGCCTGGGAGGACTTAAAAAATAACAAATTTGCTAGAATTTGTAAACACGTTGGTATCATTTATAATGCAAAACTACAAAGACATAATTCAACCAATTTTTGTATGTAAAAACAAGGAAAGTTAATTTATCTCATCTATCTCATTCTTGAACTGGGAAACGAAAGTCCGTTTTGATGAATACTCTCAAGTTAAGGTCAATAATCAAATTTAATTTTAACTTAATATAGTGTGATAGTAAAGATATCGTCTAGGTAGTGAATATGGAACACAACGAACTCTAAAAAAACAATTAACAAAGTTATAACACCAATAAAGTTGCACATTAAAGAATGAGCACGTGGAAAAAGGCATTCTCATATTGGTTTATCAGAAATGTGATCTTTTTCTTTTACTATTGCGTTGTACAGCTTACAATGACATATGTTAATCGGTGGAGCTTTCGAGTGTACCGACTCAGAAAACCTTTGTCGCGTACATAACTGCGTTCGGGAACCTGACATCCGTCGACTACGTAATACTTGATGACCATTAAATAATTTTATTTTTGACAGTAACTTAGTCGATATATAAATAGTGGGCAGTCAGGTCACCTGTTACATCTTTCGAAATTTTTGTCGTTCACTTTACAAAAGGATTCTCTCCATGGAACTAATGGCAGTGCTTCTCCTTTAACCAAAAAAAAAATCGCCATTCATTGACGTTCCTAAAGAAAAGAAGACCAAATTTACCACGGGAGTGGCCGTGGTGTAGTGGTATATGCATACACTACTCAAGCAGAGAGTCGCGGGTTCGAATCACGTCCGAGGCAGTTCTCTAAAAAAGTCTTTTCGTAGAATTTGCATGTAGTTATATGAGAATCCCGTCGGCGTCAACTCTGACATGAAGGCATAACACTGATGTTGGAGTAGTTGCTGGCTGGGCTAAATGTAACGAACTAACAACTAACACGTGCTGAGACCCACTAGTTGAGGATGCACTTGCTGGTCCCGTCCAGTTTGACAACCACCTCTGGGAAAAATATCGACACCTAATACACCTGAGTTTCAAACTACTACACCACCCGCCCGCGCCATGGAGAAAACCAGTAAAAGGGTATTCATATCCCCTTGGTGCGCGCTCGGGATTATAAAAAAAAAAAAAGAAGCTGCAAATGCTCTTCCGTTAAACTTAAGAGGAAAACTTTTGCTACATAATAGTTAAACATAGCCTGAACGACTCTCCACCCGGACACGAACTCAAGCGTATCAACATTTTGGACGAGTGAAGTGTCAACAAGCACGCGTTTTCCAGATCTCAATATCCATAAATAGGACTGGTAGTCCTTTGATGGAAAAGCCATTAACTTTAACCAATACCTTGTTTTAACCAAAATCCGATTGCGGATTATGAGCACATTAAAACAAGGGGGAGATAGAGCGTCTAAATACCAAAAACAAAATACTAATAATACTATACTAAGCTATAGAATAAGGACGATACCATCAGCAAGCCACGAAAGATATGCTGGATTCAACCTGATCACTACATGGGCTGAAAAGCCCGTTTTATAGTAAAACACAAAATTTTTGCAAAATTCAATTTTATTTATCAATATAGGTGCTTTCGAGGGCGTTACACTGATTGAAACGATTTTTCAATCTTTCGATACCAGTTTTGTAGTACGATTTCGGTTTAGCCTCAAAATAGTCCTCTGTTTCGGCGATTACTTCTTCATCGATCTTAAATCTCTTTCCGGTGAGCATTCTTTTGACTTCTGCGAACAGGAAATAGTCGCTGGGGGCCAAATCTGGAGAATACGGTGGGTGGGGAAGCAATTCGTAGCCAAATTCATTCAATTTTGCAGTCGTTTTCATCGACTTGTGACATGGTGCATTGTCTTGATGAAACAGCACTTTCATTTTCTTCAAATGCGGCCGTTTTTCTGCGATTTCGTCCTTCAAACGCTCCAATAACGCAATGTAATAGTCGCTGTTGATAGTTTGCCAGCCGACTGTTAAGTTTTTGGTCATTTTGGACGAGGTTCTTCGCCTGGTCGCCACTCAGCTGATTGCCAACTTGACTCTGGTGTGAAGTGATGGAGCCAAGTTTCATCCATTGTCACACACCGACGAAAAAATTCGGCTTATAACGGTTGAAGATCTTTAAACACTCCTCTGAATCATCAACACGTTGTTGTTTTTGGTCGACTGTGAGCAAACGCGGCACCCACTTTCAACAGAGCTTTCCCATGTCCAAATATTCGTGTATGATATATCCAACACGCTCTTTTGATAGCTTCAAAACCTCAGCTATCTCGGTCAACTTCACTTTACGGTCATTCGTAATCGTTTTGTGGACTTTTTTGATGTTTTCATCTGAAACAGCCTCTTTTGGACGCCCACTGCGTGCATCATTTTCGGTGCTTGTATGACCACTTTTAAATTTTTTAATCCACTTGCGAATGGTTCGTTCGGCTGGTGCAGAGTCCGGGTAACACTTATCAAGCCATTTCTTTGCATCGGCGTAAAGTCTACTCTGTGTAGTTGTGACAAAAAAGAATTTTGATAAGCTGGAGCCCTAGTATATGATGCACTACACGTGTAAAAGATAACGTGTAACTCACGGACAAACATCAAAAGGACTACGAGCATATTTCAAAAGTGCTAAAATTGCACGCTTGCGCATATGACTTTTAACTCACAAAATGAAGCCTACTGTGACTAGTGTGTTAAAGGCAAACAGTGATAAGAAAAAACATACAGCACGTATTAGTCGGATTATGCGTCATTACTCGTGATAAGCGACTTTGTCTGCCTTCGTTAAAACCTGAGACGTATACCATAGTATGGAAGCATGTCCTTTATTAAAAGCAAATAAGAGCACCCCTATGATGGTGCATAAGGTACGGTGCTGGATATGCAGCGATTGTTAACCTGGGAAAAGGCATCCGAATCACTGGTCTTTCATGGTTAAGGTATATAAAATAAATAAATAACGGTCCGGGTGGTCTTCAAATCAATTCCGGCAGTAGAATGCAGTAAAGAAATCTCTCTTCTTAGGCTACGATGTTTAAAGAGGGGGTTCCCTAGTCTAGATACTACTTCGAAGTAGTATCATTGGAACTCGAATGATAGTTGGTAAAATCATAACACTTTTTAGTAAACGGAACTAACCTCATATGTACATACGCGTACGTAAGGACCCAACTTCGCATCAATTTTTCCGTATTTAAAAAGACTTTTTCAACTGTTTTATGTCCAGAAGGCACAGGCAAATACAATAATTTAGCGCTGGGTAAATTTTATTGGCAAAATCAGAAGATGGTACCTTAATTTTATACAATTTTTTACTAATTTTATACTACCTTCTGTACGAATTACCTCGGGCACAGCAAAGGTCCTACACTAAAAGTAACTTTAGCTGACCTAATTACAACAAAATTCTAAAACCTGATATCGTACGATGCAAGATGCAACATATCTAGGACAAAAGGCTACGAAATCAATGTACATACACATAAAGGAATTAAACTAGAAGCATTTAAGAGCACGATAACTTTATATCATTTTAAAAATAAATATGCATATCCTATCACATATATGGCCAAATAACTCAGAAATACAAGGATGGTTGTGCAATTTTTTAATTTTTCGACTTACCTTGCTCAGGTAAAAGGTATCCATTTTTATCCTGATTCATGAATTTTTCACGTTTCCTCCATTTAGCACGGCGATTTTGAAACCATACCTGAAAACAGAAAGAAACACTTATAATATTAATTACCAAGTGTTTGTCACCAATTTTTTTTTTTTTTTTTTTTTTTCAATTTAACAAAGTCATGCGGTTACCACAATCATTAAAATAAAAACTGTAAAAAAAAGTTTTCCGATTAACATCCCTCCATTCGATAAGCCACCCCTTGAATGGCAATTACCAATCAATTTTGTTCGCATTTCCTCTTAACCAAAGCAATCCATAGCGAGTAGTTTTTTTTTTAATCTCCCACTCAGAAAAAAATGAATACACCAATAATAATAAAAAAAAGACAATTGCGGATAACCAAACTCAAAGCTGGACAATTCCAGCTACGATACGAAATAATTGGCTGGCCATCCTCGCAAACCCCATTTTCGGTACAAAAATCTTTCGTACTCACCTCTTGAAAAAGGGTGGCAAAAGGACAATCATAATTTAAATTTCAGACAATGGAATCCAATCGGAAGTGTGTTTCTCTGATTTTCATCATTCCATTTGAATCTTTTGGACTCATTCGAGTTACCTATCATTCACTTACACCATCAAGTCCAACTACCAATGCAATTCATCATCAGTTGCACACAAAAATAAAAAGCATTAGACTTGTTGGGCTTTTTTTTTTTATTTTTTTTTCCTGCCCGCACGGATGGAAATACAAATACAGATGCAAACATAGACTCTTCTTATTTTGCATTCAATTAGTGTCCTGCACTTGCAATTTATCCTTAAACTCTATATAGGTATTTATTATACATGTCGTATGTGCCTGTGTGTATGTGAATTTGAATTTGAATGGCAGAGTGCCCTTCGTATTCTAGGGAAATTCAATTGTTTGTGCGCAACGAAATAGAGAAGTGTGTATACACACATCCAACCCATTCAATCGTTCTTTATTCACTCACTCATTTCTCACCACTTCAATTCAATTGAACTTAATCGATAGTGAGGGGGTGAACCCCTGAGAACCGCTCGACAATCATAAATTGCCACAAAATTCTTGGAGAAAAACATACCATCCTGACTGTACGAGCATGTTCACTTAGTGTTGTACATTTGTATGCATGTATGCTAGTACGAATACAAGTGAAGTAAAGTGGCAAAATGACGAAAAGCACTTCCTGTACGAGGTACAGTGTTCCAATTTATCCAAATCTATTGTGAATTTTCTGAATGCCATACTGATGATGATCTCCCTAAGATTCTTCATCACTCTACTCGGGATGACTAAAAGGAAGGATGTACCTACCTCACAATTCGCATTTCGTATTCGTATTCATTTTCCTTTTCGCATTCGTATACAAGTGAAATTTCAGCAACAGCATCCTTTTTTTTTTTTTTTTTTTTATATCTCTCTTCAGTTCATTCTGGCGAGAACATTAGAAATGATTTCCGATCGTTAATTCGTGTATGGTATGTGTGTCGAAACAGAAAAGACAGTCCTCTATCCGCAGGCCTGTCATTGTCTCATTCTCTAACAGAGAGAAAGCCACTTATTTTGATCCTTTTTCCCAAGAGCAAACAAAGCATATGTGGGCACAGATAATTTGATGCAATTATCTTCGGGGTGTAATTAAGTTGGTCCTACGTTTTACCCCCTTCCCACTACTACCATTCTTTTCATTTCCATATTTTCAAACTTTCCCTATCTCATTTTTCTTGCTTGTATTTATTCAATCTTCAGCCAGGACACTGCCCTTTAAAATGATACCTAAGTTAGTTGGTAAGCATCTAGATTAGTATCTTCTCTCATATCATTTTTTTTACCACCCCTTTGCTGTCTTTCACGTTGCGTTTTACATAGAGAGTGTTACAATTAAATTTTACCCATTCACAAAAGTACTGTAATAGGGGGACCAACAGCAAAAAAAAAAAGAAACAAATGGTAAAATGGATAAAAATGATTATGTGGGAGAGATAAAACCGATTTTACCAGTAGACGAAGGATGTGAATGAATGAAAAAAAGAGGGAGAAATGATACAAAAAAAAATAAAATAAAATAAATTACGAAACGAGACGTGTATGACAACGATGAACAGATAGGAGATAATTTGCTGCAATCTTCAGAGTAATTGGCCGATGATAATTGGCATATTGTCAATTTGAGTCTGGTACACTTTGGTATCATTTTTTTTATAGTCCTTGTACTCGTACTCGTACGTTCGTATGGAGATTTGTATTTGAAATGTTGATTTTTTTTTATTTTGTCATTTCGATTGAATGGAATGGATGGGAAAATTGGTTGTCAATTTTTACTAAACATACATTTGTAGTTCTACATATGGGTAACTGACGCCCGGAAGGATGTGAATTTTAGTTCTCTTATAAGTAGCTGATGGAGATTTTCTTTATTTTTGTTTTATGCAAATCAAAAAGAACTGCTTTAGAGTTCTTTTCTTTTTTGTTTTGTTTAAATTAGAGGGTTGTCTAATTGATTTCTATTATGTGTAGAACAATGTAAAAGGCCGAGCTAGTCTCATGAGTATTTTTCTATTATTTTTATTTCAACCCTAATCGAAGGAGCAGATGGAAGTTTCCGTATTCGACGTCTAATGAATGCTAGTAAAACGGAAAGTGTCAAGAAATTTCTTTAATATAAGGACACTCAAAATTATACCGAAGGGTTTTAAAACAATAGAGTTTGCTTAAAATCGAGTTCTGGTTGACTCAAACTGTATGGGAATTTTCTAGACTTGAAAAAGTTGTTTCTAGAATACATTACCATAATTACAAGCACTTAATGAATAATATTAATTATTAATAAATTATAATAAATTTAAAATAAATTTAATTTTAAATAACAGTCCATGTGCTCAGTTGTCACAAGATTTTCAAATCTCGTCACAACAAAAAGGCTTTCGAAGTAAGGGTTTGAATGCCTCAAGACATGTGTAAAGGGTGCCCAGTGAAATGTTTCCAGTATTAGTATTCAAGAAAAATATAAAAACAATTTGTATTTTAATTTCTAATTTTATTAATTATAGTTTAACTACACGGACTTCGTTTTTTATTCATTCTTGCAGAGAGACTTTTACATTCCCAAATATTCCACCTACCTATGGCGTAGATGGAATGGCCACAATTTTAAGGTGGATATTTTCCTTTTCAACGAAATCACATTGAGTAAGTTCAGCGACCGAGAAGTATGGCTACTTGCTAATTGATTTATTCGGAAAAATTAGTTTCAATTTCTGCATCTAGAGTTTAGCGATATGAGATTTACTGAAATAGCATTCTATTGTTGTACCAAAAAAACATCTGTAGTTGCAGCAACAGATAAAATCAAAACACACTGCTGAGCTACCTTCACAATCTGTTTATTCACATAGCCATAGATACTTGCATCGTTCCTGAACAGTATGTTTCAAAGAGTTGCTATTCAAAAGTGTTACAACATTGTTCTTCGTAGATTTCTCGCTAAATATACTAAATTTCTTTACAACTCTACTCGAATTGAATCTTGTATGAATGTTACTTCATTTCTTTTCTTTTTTTTTTTTTAAAACAACGTGTCGCAATCTCTGTTAATCAGATATCGCTGCTGACGTTTATGGCCTCATAGCAATTCTATTCCCCATTGTGTTTCCTTGTTTGATCCATTACTCGGTCCATCACTTGAAGTTGAATATTGGAGTAAGTGCACAGGTGATTCACTATTCAATAAAAATTTCTGGAATGCCACCACACAATGTGCTTTTGACCAACAACTTATATAAATCCAAAAATCATGTCCAAGCATGGAAAAACATTTGAGATATTTCAAAAACTTTATTATTGGCTTGAAGTACAATCGAAACATTTATGAATGGAACTCGACTTCGTTCATATGGCCACCGCGGGCACGTTTGAAGCGGTCGATTCGTTGAATCCAATTTTTAACGACTCGGCCACATATTTCGGCCGAAACAGCCGCTTTTCGCGTTCAATGTTGGCTCTGAGCTCTTCCAACGTCGTCGGGGCATAAACCAATGACTTAACGTAGCCACACAGAAAATAGTCAAGCGGCGTTAAATCGCACGAACGAAGCGGCTAATCGACCGACCCATGTCTTGAAATAACACAATCACCATACTTAATCTTCAATAAATCGATTGTAGCGTGTGCTGTGTGGCTTGTGGCACCATCCTGTTGAAACCACATGTCGTCCAAGTCCATATCTTCCAATTCGGGCCAAAAGTAATCGGTGAACATGGCGCGATAACGCTGACCATTCACAGTAACGTGACGATCGTTATCGTCAACGAAAAAATATGGCCCAATAACGCCGCCGACATGCAAACCGCACCAAACAGTTATTTTTTACGGATGAAGTGGTGATTCATGAAGCACATGTGGGTTTTCACCCGACCAATAACGCATATTTTGCTTATTGACGAAACCATTGAGCCAAAAATGAGCTTCGTCACTGAAGACGATTTAGCGATGAAATTCATCACCTTGGCGCATCTTCTCCAGAGCCCAATCGGAGAACGTACGTCGCTTCAAATGGTCCATCGGCTTTAATTCTTGAGTCAGCTTGATCTTGCATGGGTGTAAACCAAGATCCTTACGCAAAATACGCCATAATGTGGTCTGAGCGATGCCCAATTCTTGAGTCCGCCATGAAATTGACTGATTTGGATCGTTTGCTACGGCAGCGATATTTTCGACACTTCGACCAACCCGTGTCTCACTGACACGGCAACATCACATAACGAATATTTAGACTCAAATTTTTGCACTAAACTTGTTACTGCCTGTCTACTAGGGCGAGAATTACGACCGAAAATTGGAGTTAACGCTCTTAAAGTTGCAGTCACCGACTCCGAATATCTGTAGAAAATTTTTATAATTTGCAGACATTGCTCATTAGTGTACTTTACCATGATGAAGATGTTGGGTTTACTGAATAAATTGACAGTGACAATTCGATGATTAGTAGAAGAGTTCGTTCACAAATTAAATTCAAAGTTGTCAAGTCCCTATTGGAAAACCCTATATAATTTAAAGTACCAACGTTCAAACAATATGTGCCAAAATTTTATGATATTTCGACCATTAGTTATCGGGATATTGAAGTTTAAATGACGGACGTTTTGAAATTTTCAAAATTATGAAAGAAAACGATTTTTGTATGTTGACAAAACACTGTTATTTGATGCGAAAAATAACCATTTACACTAAAAGATGGCTTGAAAGGTTGTATAAGGAATCTGCTCTGTCGAAAGCAATTAATCATCGCTTGTTTGCTTAGTTCAAACACTGTTGAACATCTTATGAGGGCGCTTAAATGGGGCTCCTACACCGGAAAACATCAAAAAAAATCCAGAAAATCGTTTTGTACCATAAAGCGGAAGTGAGTGAAACAGCTGACATCGCAAATATATCTATAGACCATGTACATCATACTTTACATAATTATTTGGATATGCGGAAGCTCTGTTTGACGTGAGTACATACTGCGTTTGGACCAAGAACAACAACGTGCTGATGATTCCGAACCCCGTTTGAAGGTGCTTAAGCGAATTAAAACTAATTTTCTCTTGCAGTATGTGACAATGGATCTTATTTCCTGTTCGAAAACCTTAAAAAAATATCCTCACAAGAAAGAGATATGGCTTCAATGTAGAGGTGATCTTCAAAATTCAAGCGTATTTTGATGAAAGTTGAACTTTTCCAATTGAATTGAAATCTTAACGTAGCGGAAGGTATCAAAAAGGTATATAATGCTCTTTTTATCTGCAAAAGAACGGTAGGAAAAATGTAGGACTTAAAACCTGCTTTGGTGCACTGGCTATATTCGGTGATGGTAAGATCCACACTTACATATGGCACACAAATATGGTGGAAAGCAACAAACAAAAAAACGGCTTTCATAGCCATTACAGGTGTGCCCTGTGTCACACCTATGGCAGCATTGGACACCTTTCTGGACCTAAAACCGCTTGATTTACAGATTAAAAACTTGCTGGCAACAGTGCGATATTAGTCACTAATTTGGGTCACTTCATATGAAATTTCTTCCTTGGTTGACTTCGACATTGCGAATGGTATAATATATTTGAAGAGGGAGGATTGGTAAAAAAAAGCAATAATGCAAAAAAAACATTGTAATTTACACAAACGATTCAAAAATAGATAAAGGAACAGGTTCTTGCATCATCTCAGAAGACCCAGAACAAGCAGTGTTTTCCAATCAAAGGTTCTGGCTCTCCTTAGGGCGGTTGAGCTATTGCAGATGAGATTGATATCCAGAAGAGATATCACTATCTACATCGCTAGCCACGCCGCACTTAAGGAAATGGAATCTACTAACATCAATTCTGATATAGTCACGAGCGGTCTCAAAATGCTCAAAGCATTATGCAGTCAGAACCGGGTGTTCTGGGTGCCAGAACATAATGGTACAGAGGGAAATAAGCAATCGGAGAAGTTTTCAAGAAAAGGAGGGCTACTCTATAATAGTGAGGTTACTAACATTAAACTCCTCGCACCATCGAATAAAAAATAATAAAAATGCCAACCTAAGGTGGTAAAGTCTTGAAGGACACAGGGCATCCAATACTTTTTGGGCACTTTTTGACGGTAAAAGATCTACAAAGTTAATAAAATTAAACCGGAATCCTGACAGAATACTATCTCCTGCGGAAATACGCAGGACATGTTGAGAACATTACACACATACTGTGTGAATGCGAGGCAGTATCGCGTAGTTTAGAAAAATGTTTGGTGAAAATACTTTTTCGAAAACCTAGAGGAAATATGTGGACGACACGAACTTCACAGTCCTTGTTGAGTTTTGCAAAGAAATTGGATGTTTCACCAGAGAATTGTTTAGTTTTTTACCCTTTGAATACCCGCTTTGGTACCTAGTGTTTGTGTGATGGCATGACCATCACACCGCCCTGTTTTAACCTAACCTAATCTGTGTTAGTCTTGGAACTTTTCGAACCATCTTACATTGTTGCCGCCATTATCTTTAAAGGCCACAGACCTGATGAAGCAGTCGTATTCAATGCTGAATAACTCAGAATAACATCATAGAAAAACAAATATCTAATAATACACTATTCCTAAGAAAGTGGCAATACAAAGTTATTTCAGTTGAGCCATGGTTAGTGTTCTGAACACTTATTATTATTATTGATGAATTATCTTGATGATGAACCGACGAAGACTAGTAACATGCATCCCCATCAATTCTGTCATAGACAGGTGTATATTCAGAAAAGGGTACAGTAAATAGAGTCGAGTTTGGGCGAAAAACTCTCACTGCCTGTGGTTCCACACAACAACTATCTTAGCAGGAAAACTGAACTCCTGTGATCATCTTAAAGTTAAAGTAGCAAGACCAGATGCAAAATCAATTAAATTAAACCTTAGAAGATCAGAATAAAAGGCTATCTGCGTTGTAATTTTATCATATCAAGTCACGTGTGTTGTGTTAATATGTAAAACCGAAAAACTAAAAACACGACTTAGAAGATAATATAAAGCCCAAAATTAATAATTTTATAAGGAGACACAAATGTAGCTGAGAACAACATAGACAAATCCTTCGTAAGCTGTTCATTAAAAAAAAAATGAAACACGTCATTTGTATTTATGGCAACATCTCCAATTCCAATAATCGCTTATTGTCAATCGCTTTTTCGTCAATTTTGTCGATGTTTTTGCCTTAGTTCATTTATAAATTCATTGACGTTGAAACTTGGTGGTCTATAAATTGCAAAAATCGTTGTTTTACGTTTCTTTAAATTCTCCTCGTTCAATGTTTAACATTATATGCATTTTTATTATATTCAATTCGTTTATATATAGAACCAGAATAAAAGCTGAAGAATTTTAGACTTATTTCTAATATTGGACTGCAACATAAAGGTGATATAAAATATTTTTTGTTCTTTTCGTTTCACACAGTCTTGGCAACCCAACAAATTAATTTAAACTTAATTTTATTTTATTCTTTATTTAAAATTTACATTTTATTTGTCAACGCAAAACCTTGTACGATTGTTGTTTTTTACTTATGTACATATGTACAATATATATATAAAAATAAAATTAAACAATAAAAAAAAATCGATGACTGTATAGCCACGTCAAACGATTAATCTCCAGAGCATAGAAATTACCTCCCAGTGTCTGAAAATTTAGTATGAATCGCAAAGTATATACCAGGTGTACCGGTATGGAGTGAACGTCAAGATACAAATGTCTCAATAGGGAACATTTATTGTTATTATTATTATTATTTATTATATTTTTTTTTTTTTTTTGTTCGGTTGCTATGACACCTGTCAAACATATTTAGTATACATCAAGTTCAGCAAACAACATCATATTTTTTCATCGTGTTAAAAATGTCGAATTTTGTAGCAGAAAATTACGACTTGCGGAAAGCATTAATTTTTTGTTTTCATTTGAAGAAAAGTGCTGCAGAGTCGCATCGAATGCTTGTCGGGGCCTATGGTGATCATGTTCTATCAGCAGCAACATGCCAGAGATGGTTTCAATGGTTCAGACATAACGATTGTGATGTGAGAAATGAAGAACGTGGAAGACCACCAAAAAAGTTTGAAGACGCCGAATTGCAAACAATATTAGATGAATGTGATACTTTGAGTCAGAAACAAATGGCAGAGATATTAAATGTTGCACAACACACAATTTTTGACGGTTTAAAAGTTATGGAAAAGATCCAAAAGTCTGGAAAATGGGTGCCAAACGAATTGAATGAAAGACAGATGGTTAACCAAAAAATCAGTTTTACATTGAATTGTTACTGGCGATGAAAAATGGATTTATTTTCAGAATATTAAACGGAAAAAATCATGGGTTAATCCGGGGCAACCATCAACTTCGACTGCAAAACCAGATCGATTTGTCAAGAAGACAATGCTATGTGTTGGTGGGACCAGAAAGGTGTGGTGTACCGCGAGCTCGAAAAACCTGGTGAAACCGTTAATACAGATCGCTACCGACAACAAATAATCAATTTGAACCATGCATTGATCGAAAAACGACCAGAATGCGCCAGAAAACATGGCAAGGTAATTTTGCTCCATGACAATGCACCTGTACATAAAGCAAAACTGGTTCAGGATACAACCAAAGCACTTGGCTGGAAGCTGCTACCCCACCTGCCGTATTCACCAGACTTGGCTCCTTCCGACTACCATTTGTTTTTATTGATGGGACACGTATTAGCTGAGCAGCACTTCGAATCCTACGAGTAAGTCGAAAATTGGGCGACTTCTTGGTTTGCTTCAAAAGGCGAACAGTTGTATTGGCGTGGATCCAATAAATTGCCTGAAAGATGGAAAAAATGTGTAGCTAGCAATAAACAATATTTTGAATTAAATGTTTTTTTTACTTTCCCATTAAAAGTTAGTGTTTTATTTTCACAAAAAACGCTCACTTGATACCGGTATATCTGGTATATTCATTAGCTGGAAAGATTTGTGAAAGTTTTTACACAAATTCCACGCAGTCTCCATACAAGTAAAGTCAAATGCTTAACATTTCGTCGCCGAAGTCCGACACTTGTTTAAAATAGTTTCTAGAAGTGGTTCACAGAACAATCGCTCTTCATCGTACTTGGAATTCAACCAATGCCTTGTAGAACTCAAAATAATTAATTCTGTCGTATCTAGCGACTTTTTGGTCTTCTCCAGAACTTGCGTTAGTGTTAAGATTTGATCTTCTTAAAGGGTCGTCTTCTAAGTCGGAAACTACACGCTTTAAATATTTACACTTTACATTTCAAAGGGGCATCCATACAATTTTCAGCAAGAATACGCCTCGATAGCTTTTACAAGACAAAGGATATTTCTTTTCTTTTTTTTTCATTAATAAAGCATTTACGGCTTCATCCATCCTTAGTCGAATAGTTGGTTTACTTTTCTAGTTTTTCAGCTTGGATATAGCTCATCTGATTTTCTCTGCACTCAAAGGAGACGGATTGCATTTTCTAATCCTGCTTGCTTAGCATTAGTTTCCTTTTTATCTTATTATTCATCAGCGGTTGAAACAGATCACTTGTGGTTTTAAGACAAGACTTTTTGAATTATGTACTATACTAAGTCCTGTGTTCCGTGTTTAAAGACAACTTATGATTGCGTGCTGGCTATGATGTGACATTTCTTGCTAAACTAGGTTCGTAAAATGCGTTTAAAGAATTTGCACTAAGGCTGAGGCTGATGTGTTTCTGATCGATGAGCGCAGAAATTCTTCTGACAAACGAATCAGTTCACCGAGGACAAGATCAGCAGGCTTTGCTTTACGATAGGTAAAGCTGAAGTCCATGTATCGCCATTGCAAAGTAGTGCTGCCTTAAATTGCCGATGAAAGCGCTCGACCAATCCATTTGACTGCGGGTGGTAGGGCGTCGTTCGAAGATCGTGTTGTTTTGTTTGCTTGGCACGGTATGCAGGACTTGACAAACTTTGAACAATCTTTGTTTATAGAAGCCCAAAAAAAAAAAACGCTTTGCGATGAGTTTCCTCGAGGCGCGTTGACCAAGGAATCGAATATTCCTTTGCGCAAATAACGAGACACATAAGGTCGTGTTGTACTGGTGGAAATATCGCTGTAGACCTCGGCTTCGGAGTCATCGAGTTTTAAACGGCAAAGTTAAACGCTGGAGAATGGGCTGTTGAGAACGCTTTGGAGTTCCGTGTCGTTAACTTGTGCTTGAGCTATCTTGCTCGATGGCATCGATACGCGAAAGCATGTCTGCGACTGTCCGGTGTAGTCGCCACAGAGACGCCATTCTCCGGACTTCTTTTTGGGTAAGTGCAGAGGTGAAGACAACGGGCTGTTAAAACAACGTACAGTGCCAAGTTAAATTATTTTGGCGAATTGAGATTTGGCAGTCTTGAGATGATCTGAGGCGAGTCGACGTGTCTTGCTGAAGATTGAAGGCTCGTTTTTCGTTTTTGTGTAATGAACGGTGCAGTATTGTTCCTTCCTCTTCACTGCACCTGTTTGTGTGATGGCAGGAAATTAATTAAGAAGTGCTGCATACGGCTGCTCGAAGCATGCTTGGATTGTGGCTATAGACGAAGTCTAGACGTGTGAAAATAAGCCCAGTGTTTGTAATCCGGTAAGTTTGTCCATGATTTGTTGTTGTTTCACATTCACGAGCAAGCCGTAGTGGCCTAAAAAATCGGCACCGATAATAGCGCGACTGACGTCAGCAACAATTAAATACCATGTAAGGTTTTTTGCAATCCGATATCCAGGTCGAATTTGATAGTGCCATAGGTGTTAATCAACGAGCCGTTGGCAGCGAATAGCTGGTAGGTTGACAGTGGAAGCGGTGGTTGTGTCTGCTAGAGCGAGTAAATCGACATTTCGGATCCCGTATCGATTAAAAACTGTTGTTGCAAATTTTCTGTCGATGAGGAAGAGGGGCGGTGTAGGGGGTGAGGATCGTGTACCGCCAGTAGTGACCCTTGGCCCCATTTTACTGAAATTGACAACCGGGGCGACACTTGCGTGCCTCAGCGCCATGTTTATTATGGAACCAACAAATATTTGATTGTGAAGGTACTTGCCTTTATTTGGATTTGTTTCCGGAAATGTGTTGCTGTTAATGCTTAGTTGGTCCGCGTTTTGAGAATGATGCAGATAGTGCTGTGATTTCAGCGGTCAGATCGGCAATTTGTCGACGAGGGTCATTTGCTGCTGCTATGGTTATTGGCGAAAAAACCTTGTGCAGCTTATCGGCAATTTCGCTCAAATCTGTGACATCCAAGGATTTTTGGGCGACTAAGCAAGCTTGTGTTTGTGATGGCAGATGTGAAAGCCAACGTGCTTTTGACACCTTTTCGTCGATGTCGGGTACCAAACTCTTCAAGTGTCGAAGGTGCTGGGATGGTGTGCTATCCCATAAATTCTCTTTATCCAGAAGCTGAATGATTTTTGCTTCTCTGGATTTCGAGAAACGGGAAATCAGTGTGCTTCTTAGAGATTGGTAGGGAGTACTCTCTGGTGAATTAATGATTATATTCTCCACCTCTGCAGCGGAGCGCGTATCGATGTGTGATACAGTGCGATAGAATTTGTCACGTTGTTCGATAATGCCACAATTAGTAAACTGTGCCTCCAGCTGGGCAAACTATAGTGCTGGTCTTTCGAAGCTCAAGCACGTAGAAAAAACAACACTCTTTAAACACTCTCGGCGTCACCAATGTAGCTATAGCCGGTGCAAATGAGAGGCGACTACTAAATCTTTATAAAATTTATTATTTGATTATTTGCTATTAGGCACGATTGAAACAATATAGATAAGCGCGAGTAGATGCGGGTGGTTGCTTATTATGGATGGTTGCCTATTAACGTTAACTGCCTCAATTACTGTCGCTCACGCGCTGTGTTTTTTGTTTGCTTGGTTAATTAACAGCTACGATGGCTATTTTTGTTGTGTGTTCACCACATATACATCTGGTATGCGCGCTCATTATTGGCCCTCTTTCGTAATTATTGCCTTACTAACTACAAAACCTATGACTTAGCCAGATTTCATCTCATGACAACCATTGCCGAACAAAAGTATTCTACTCTTCATGAAACTCATTTTGCCCGATGAATGAAGAAACTTTTGCTAAGTAAAAAGCAAATTTCGATTAAATTAATCTTTGTTTCTTTTAGATACAAAAAAGCGCCGAAATTTCAAATCCAAAAGGGATGAATTATCCGAAAGTGAAAATCTGGCCAGCACTGAAAAGACAGACTAGCACAAATCTGGTAAAAAAAAACCAGCGCACTGCTTGTTTAGCAAAACTTGACGCTATAAGAATTTCGTTTGTGATTTGTAGATTTGTTCGGCATAAATATTGCGATTAAGTCTTCACTCAGAAACTGGAAAAGTTAAATGAAAGACGATGAGTTACGGCCTTACCCAATCTACCGACTTTCAATTAACTTAAATTAATGACATTGGTTCAGCGGTCTTCTTTCAGAACTCTTAATTCTACTCACATACTCGTATTGAATCGTGTTCCAAGCCTATATCTGTTTGAAAGATGTCAGGCTACATTTTTTGTAAAGACAGCTGTGTAATTCATTGCTCGTGTTAAAAGTTATACTGATTTGAATATGAGTGAAATATCTGAAGAAATACGCTAAATGATGCTTTTTTACTATAAAAAAAGGGAAAAACGCTGCAAGAACATGCCGAACAATTTTTGCAGTTTACGGTGAGAATGCTGTGAGTGAACGTCGGAAACAAGAGTGGTTTGTTCGATTCCCTTCCGAAAATTTCGATGTAAAAAATGCACCTTGCACTTTGCCAATATGTACTTGATTCAAATTGTTTTTGAATAAAGATTTTTTTTTTCCAAAAATGTAAAAAAAAAACCGCGGAGACTTTTTATATGAATCAATATTATGTCAGTCTTATCCTTCTGAAAATTATTACGATGAACGAATGATTTGAAGAAACATAAAACATACGAGTACACTGTGATTTTTTGTACGGCTAATAAGGCAAATCTCCACGATGGTCTATCTTTCTCTGTAATCACCCAATGTTATGTTCACCCTTTTTTCCAAAATCTCACACCACTCGACTTGGATTACAATATTTTATTTATACTCATTTGTCCATAAGCAAACAAAATTTCAATTGATCAGATTATCTACCAATGCATACAAGTCTAACACAGTATCCTTTCAATATAATGATAGATAATACCAAGGACCTTTTCTCAAGTACACTCCATGAATATCAGACTCTTCCTAATCACATACAAATCATGCTATACTCGTACGATGATGACATGATGGTAATATTGAACATTAGATTTGCCCCTGTTTACTACCCACAAATCGTTACAAAACCTTACACATGTATCATCCAGATAGTATATCCATACATCCTAGATGACATAGAAAAGGAAAAAAATGTCCATAAAACCGTTTCAGAGCACATAATAATTTTAAACCAGTTACCAGCCATGAGGAATTATCCTTCGAAGTGCATTAAATCCGAAAATAATTGCCATACAATCATGTCAGACAGACAGATACATACATTGTTAGGTACAAAACTCGAGAAACAGAGAGAAATCAAATCACATCCCAGCAAGAGGATCAAATCCTCTATAGATACAAGTACTCGTACATCTCTATAAGTTTGTCCAATAAAAAAGGCACGCGGCAAATGGATTTAGTGTCATTTTACGTACGTATATATATAAAAAAAAAAAAATAAAACATACCGCTTACAAAAGTAAAAAGTACAATACAAACATTTCCAGTATAAAGGTCAAGCCCATCACCACCCTTCGCAAAAAATAATTGAGAAAATACAAAACTTAACACACAAACAAATAAATAAAAGCAAATTCGCTGTGAAATGTTTTCAAGAATTTAAGGACACGCGGGAATACGGATACGTAACAAGCGATTGCGCGCACCCCTAATTACATTGCCGTTAAGTGCGTATTAAAGGCGATTAACCAAAATGTTACAAAAAAAAAAAAAAAAAAAAAAAACACGACAACGTTAACATCATCCCCTTATAGCCTGTGTGATGTTTTTTTTTTTCGAATTTTATTTTATTAATATCCGAGCGTAATTTGTTGCCGAACGTGGGTTACAATTCAATTAAATCACCTGGAAGTAACAGGAGTCTTACAAGGAGACAACCCTCGGACTCGTTGAAATTCCCAACTGACAAATGTTGTACGGTAATCTATCTGGGCTCAGGTACTTTCCCATGCTACAGTGGCATACAAAAAAGATAAAAAAATTCCCTCATCTACAGAATTAACAACAACAATAAGAGCCACCACCAACACAATTTTGTCCTCTGTATGCTAGTAGCTACTATACTCTGAGGTAATTTATGCAGATCCTGTATTGTCATGTAAATCTTGTTGATATCGAATGATAATTGCGACAATTAAAAAGCTGAATATTGCTAGCTTACTGGATATTATCGGATAGATACTTTTTTCCCCCTTACTTTTGTTGTCCGTAAATTTCTGATTTATTTTTATTTGTATGTGGAACTTCTGGTTATTTTAATTGCATCCCCATTGAAGGGATAATCACTTTGGCTGTTGGATATTTGAATCGGAAAAATGTATGGTAACAACGCAATTAAGTAAAATTAACAAAAATCATCGCGAATATGTAACATACATATTGTACAAAAGTAATTAAGTGTAATTAGCACAATCAAGAATTGAGGAATGGATTAAAGTTGGAGTGTTCTTGACAGGACTTGCACAGTACATCGTGCAAAATTGGAATCACAGGTTGCTTTCCATCGGTCTTGGCTGCAGCTTTATATCTTTTCATTTTATTCACACCGTATACTACAGTGACGTAATTTTTCAAAATTCTTTGACAGCTAATTAATTTAGTATCCTATTGGAATCCTTTCTTGCAAGAACCAAGAGTAGAAAATCAGTGGCAGCATTGCAGGAGAAGAATCATTTGATTCACCGATGAATTATTGCTAATCCACGTGGCAGCACAAGAGTTTCTCAGAGGCGCAGGACAAGCGAGAAGGACAAAAGCAAATCATTGAGCCAAATTTTTTATAAGTTAGACAAAAAGATGCCAAAGTCGAACGATTAGGAAATCGCTGCTTAAATTGCCACAAGAACGTAAATAAATTTTACCAAAAGACTGATGATCTCTTGATATTGTGGACCAGATACACGCTGGACCATAATGCCGTCAAAGTGGGTATAATTTTCTCCACGTTATTTATATAGCTGCTATATACTATAAAGTCCAGATGTTGATTACATCACAGACTTTTTAATTCCTGTGAACTGAAACGACTGTTTTCTTTTCGCAAGATTTTCTTTTCTGGCAGTTTTATTCACTCGATGCATAAGGTTTTTGGTACTATGGCAAACATGTCGTTTTTATGATTTTCGCGTTTAAAAAGCCATTGACTATGAGGATTCATTCAAAAAAATTATATATAACTAAATTTTAAATATGTCATGATGTGCATCATGCTGACTGCAGAATCTATCTTTTTTTATTTTTATTTATTTATAAATGTAAAAGCCAAAATTGTATGACTTACAATTTATATATAAAAAAAAGAAAAAAAAAAAACAGAAAAAGACAATTGATGTTACAACAAATTAAAGATTTTAAAATCTAATTGTTGCATTGGCCAGATATTTTAAGAGAGATGACTTAAATTTATTAGTGCTTCTAATTTTTCTTACGGTCAAGGAATTCCACAGCCGTACAGAATTTACGAAAAATTGGCGTTTAAAAGTCAAGCAGGTATAGCTACTTTGAAATAACATACATGATATACCTGATTGAAGGAAGCGTAGTTTATTGAATAGCTATGCCGGTTGCTTAGTTTGAATTACCATATATCATGCAAGTGACTCAGCGTTCTATATTTGAGCACATTATCAAATGTACATCCGCTGATATGCTTTCAGTAAGAGGAAACATTATCATATCGTTTTAGGTTAAATACAGAGCGGGCAATATTATTATATCGACATTGAGTTTTCTTTTGGAGTCGTAGTCAGGGGAGCAAAAAATTTCAGAACAATATAACATAACCGGCATTAGTAGGGTTTTCACTAACAGAAGCTTTGAACATGTAAGTATAAAGCGATATGTAGTCCAGAGAGCACGTAGACCACCGTATAACTTACCTATAATAGCGATTATGTAGGTATACCAAGTAAGGGTCTGGTTAAATATCACGCTATAACTCTATCACCAAATTTTTTTAAGATGAGGTGGAAAGCCATAAGGTTGTTTTCATCGATTTTGTCCTAATCAAACACTATTTCATAAATAATTTTCTAAATACCATAGATTTTTCAAAGTCATCTCCCGCTGCTTCGAAAAGTTCCGAGCCAGGATATTGCTGTCTAAAAGTGTAATATTTGGCCTGATAGATAGCTTACTATTGTACTTTGTTTTCTTTTCTCAAATCTGCTCCAGGTATTCTGCGTTACTGTTAGTTAGTTAAGGTCCCTTTTCTTACCACATAAGATACATAACAGAATTTCTCTAACAAATCTGCATAGCAATAGCTCAGCCTGGGTTGGTTACGTTGTCTATATTTGTGGACGCTTTTTTTGCTGAGCGAACGAACCAAGGTTTTTTATTAATTTATTTATTAACACAACCACTGAGACAGAAGTGTTTAAAGTCTCGGAACAAAACCTGACTTTAAAAAAGTGGATCAACGTTACCACGGAGACTATGATATAATCGTATTCCTTCAATTTTTGAAACAATTGAATTTTGTAAGCATGTTAACCAAGATTCTTCGATGAACCCATGCTAAGTTCTTGCGGGCTATGACAAATGGATAAATTAGGATCTTTCTCAACACTGGCTTTAATGTGGCCGATATTGTCAATGGTTTCGAGTCAAAAAGAGCACTACTTGCAGTGCGAAATTTTTTAATTGTGTTACGAATAGCAACACTTGTTCGTATAAATAATAATTAAATATCTAAATAATACATAGGCTAAAACGTCAGTGCCGTTTCTAAGAGCGGGCACCACTTGAATTAAATCCATACCATTTTCAGTTAGTACCAACCTTCAAGAGATACGTGTATAAATTTGACAGCTGTCGGAGATTAGTTCTCGAGATATAGCGTTGTGAGTGAAGCAACTTTTGTTATTGTGAAAAAAAGGATTCAAAGCAATTTCGTGTGTTGATTTATCATTGCTTTTTGATGGGAAAAAATGCAGCCGATGCAAAGAAATGGCATGATAAGTGTTACCCGGACTCTGCACCAGCCGAACGAACCATTCGCAAGTGGATTGAAAAATTTAAAAGTGGTCATACAAGCACCGAAATGATGCACGCAGTGGACGTCCTAAGGAGGCTGTTTCAGCTGAAAACATCAAGAAAGTCCACAAAATGATTACGACAGACCGTAGAGTGACGTTGATCGAGATAGCTTAAGCTCTGAAGATATCAAAAGAGCGTGTTGGATATATCATACACGAATATTTGGACATGCGAAAACTCTGTTCAAAGTGGGTGCCGCGTCTGCTCACAGTCGACCAAAAACAACAACGTGTTGATGATTCAGAGGAGTGTTTAAAGCAGTTCAACTGCAATAAAGATGAATTTTTGCGTCGGTATGTGACACTGGATGAAACTTGGCTCCATCACTTCACACCAGAGTGAAGTCGGCAGTCAGCTGAGTGGCAAGCAGGCGACGAACCTCGTCCAAAACGACCAAAAACTCAACGGTCGGCTGGCAAGGTTATGGCATCCGTATTTTAGGATACACATGGAATAATTTTCATCGACTATTGCCAAAAGGGGCGACTATTACATTGCGTTGTTGGAGCGTTTGAAGGACAAAATCGCAGAAAAACGGCCTCATTTGAAGAAAAAGAAAGTGCTGTTTCATTTAGACAATGCACCGTGTCACAAGTCGATGAAAACGAAGGCAAAAATGAGTGAATTCGGCTACGAATTGCTTACCCACTCACCGTATTCTTCAGATTTGGCCCCCAGCGACTTTTTCCTGTTCGCAGACCTCAAAAGAATGCTCGCCGGAAAGAGATTTAAGACCGATGAAGAAGTAATAACCGAAACAGAGGCCTATTTTGAGGCTAAACCGAAATCGTACTTCAAAACAGGTATCGAAAGATTGAAAAATAGTTTCAATCAGTGTAACGCCCTCGAAGGCAACTGTATAGATAAATAAAGTTGAATTTTGCAAAAAAAGTTAGTGGTTTACTATAAAACGGCACTGAGTTTTCAGCCCATGTGTTACTTTGTTTTTAACAGATAGAAAGATAAGACGTGTTTTGGTGTGCTTGGCAATTTTCAATTATTATAAAAAATGGAGCAAAGAATTTGTATCAAATTTTGTGTAAAAAATGGAATCAAATTCTCTAAAATACTTGTAATGTTGACTATGACACTTAAAGTGAGTCTGCTCTAAGTAAAAAAAATGTTTACAAGTAGTATAAGCTCTTCCAAGATGGCCGAGAAGATGCCAATGACGAACCTCGCTCTGAACGCCCAGCAAGTCAAGAAAAGATTATAACGTCGAAGCTGTGAGGAAAATTGTTTTCGAAAATCGTCGAATTACTATAGAAGAAGTTGCTTAAGATATTGGCATATCGGTCGGGTTGTATCATGTAACTTTTTCGGATGTTTTAAGCATGTGACCTGAGAAAAACCGTCATATGAGCACCGCTCAGGGGCTTTTGAATGACGTCAATGGTGATCCCGACTTATTCAAAAGGGTCATAACTGTTCCCTGTTCCTGTACCTATTTCCGAAACTAAAGAGAAGGAGGGAGATTTGCAACAATTGAGGAAATAAAAACTGCATCACTGGAAGAACACAAAGCTATACCATAAGTTCTTATGAGAAGTGCTTCAAGGATTGGAAAAAACGTTGGGACAAGTGTATTATATCTGAGGGGGACTACTTTGAACTGAATATTATTAACATTGATGAATAAATAATTCTTTTTTTTTTTAATTTAAAGTCACCTTACTTTTTGACCACACCTCGTACATCAGGTCTTGTTACACTCGCCGACATTTGATACGAATTGTTATCGTGATATCTTGGGCAGATAAATACTCGTAAGATGGCAGATAGCTATAATTAGAGAGAAACTGATTTATCTGTACTTGGTGCAATTCAGAGGGTCTTTAATGTTCGGCATCGCTACGAAGAAAATCCAGATGCAGTCTTTTCCCCCTCACAAACATGAGGTTGACACAGCAATTCAAAGAAGTTTGCGTCTTCTTGCTTTAAACTTTCATAAATTTTAGCGATGGTCAATTAATTCCAAACTAATACAAATAATTTGGTTCTTAGGCCACATGGTAACGTTCACAGATAGCTGATTCATATCATGCAACTGATTCGTATACATCACTAGATGTGAAGTGTGGTTTCGCCGAGAAGATGCCACATCGAGTGACTAGTTCCAATTGGGACATATTATTGCTATAATTAAATACCTAATTTCGGGTATCTTCGGGTGACCCAATGTACGAGTGCCATACAAATTTCTGTCAACAAACAATAGTTCAGCTCTCTATTTTTAGGTGCAAAATCTCACACTAGACAGCTTTTAATTCGAAAATACAAAGGAATTCCAATTATATTCTTATTGCTCATCTTGTCAGTTATATTCTATATCGCCTTTTGTTATCGTCTAACCATTAAAAGAATATACAATAAGGATAACCAAAGAAAGGTGAAGCTAAGCTGTGAATTTTATGATGTTAACCAAATGTAAGTGGAGTTGAAAAAGTAAAAATTATCACATCGATAGATGAAGGAGCTTATAATCGCTGATTTTAGATTAAAGTTAATGGCGAAGTGATCGCAGATACCTAAAACCTGTTATAACAAAAAAATTGTTCAATATTGGGAATTGTTTTACTCCACGCTAGCTGTTCAGCAATGCTTACTTTAACTGGTGAGTTAATTTCAAAATTTGTAATGTACTAAATGAAGCATGTTTCGCCTTTTACCAATAATAGAATTAATGATAATATAAAATTCTTTCCAACCTTATCTCGAGTATCTCAAACAGCCGTGCTCTATAGAAAACATGATATTCCATCTTGATCATCGTGACATAGTCTTAATATTTGTAATTAGAAATATCGCTTCGTCAAAATGCACACAATCAAAGGAAAGGTCGTTGAGTAGTAGGAGAAGTGGTGTACATGTTGATATCATCGACGCAAAACAATTTAGATTAGTAACTATATTATTTGGCATCCTATATTTCTTTAAGGTCTTACGGCTAACTCTTCCACTCGAGCAGCAGGACAACACATAATACAATTTTTCAAACTATTGATAGAAATATTTCAAAATGAAACTCGTATTCATAATTCACTATATTCTATTTATTGTCACGCGTTGACAATAAATTTTGCATACCATTCTGACTTTAATGACATCTCATTAAAAAAGGAAAAACAAATCCCTCGTGCAACTAACTTGCCAACCCCACTATGCGTGTTAACCAGAAATTACGAATATTTACTGTATTGTTGGAATCGCACTTCATATTACAATCCAAATTTATACATATGTAAGTTCTCATGATCCCAGTCCTGACATGTATCCCTGTAACACATTTATCTATACAATAGGAATTTGCAAATTTGTATAAAATTGATGACAACTCAGGCATACGAATACAACACGCGCCAGGACCTGCAATCTACGACATAGTGGGTAATCACATTCTCCTACCCAATTCCATCCATCTCTTATCGACATTATGAACATCGACAGCGTTCAGCAAATAATGTAATTATCGAGGGAGAAAATTACACTTAATTCAAAAATTAAATGGACTAATTTAGTCAACGGATTTCCGTTTGTTTGTTTCGTATTGTATAGTAACTGTGTGCGAGTGTACGATTTTACGAGTAACAGAAGCAACTGAAAACCAGCCACACTATGGTGTAGTCAAAACAAATTGATGCTGACGGAAATCAGCTAATTAAAATTGCAACTGCATATAATTTCCCATCATTAATCCTCTTCCATAGAATACAGGACAACGATGTATACATATTTGTATGGATGGATATAAATGTTTCACATACTCGTACAAATATGAAATTATAATTTTTTTGTTTTTTTTTTTTCTTAAAACTCACCTGTACACGTGCCTCACTTAAATCCAAGCGCATTGCTAAATCCTCCCGAGTGAATACGTCAGGATATTGAGTCTTTTCGAATGCCCTCTCGAGCTGATGCAATTGAAATGTGGTGAAAGTCGTTCTTGATCTGTTTCAAAAAACGAAAAAAAAAAAAAAAATTAAAAAGGATAAAGGAAGTAAGGGGAATACGGGTATAATGAGGAGAAAAAAAAAAAAGGTTTTTAATGAATCATTAATCGGTTTTTCGAGTCGGCTCTTTTCTTTTTTTGTGAAACAGGATAAGAGTCTTTCCTTTGCTTTTGACTTACCTTCTAACCTTTCTAGGACGTTCCATGTCGTTTTGATCATGACCATTATTAAGACTATTCGATAGGTCATCATCATTTTCTCCGTCACAGCCATTATCCGTGTTTGTTGGTGAGGATTCTTCACGATGATTATGATGCTGATGACTGTGATGATGGGATAAGGATTCAGTATCTGAAATTGAAGAAGGTACTTTACAATAATGGGATTTAAAATATCTGTTGTTGTTTTTCTTCTAAGTAGGTATACTATTGTAATTGATGTGTGATGTACGAGCATATAAGGCGTAAACCAAGGGTGATTCGTGATTCGTGTAAAGATTCAATGAACTTGAAGAAGATGAGTTAGAATAAAATGCCATTCAAGTAGAGAAGAAAAAGTTGCACTTTAGGGGCTAACAGGCAAGACACATAGCTAGAAGCAGCTGTTTATCTAACAAATTTTATATATGTTAAAGCGACATACTTATTTGAGGTGATCTCAAGTTTCAACGCTCAACAAGCATACATACTCGTATATGGCAGCGCTCCAGTCAAGAAAGTCTTTCCATCTTGAAGTGAAAATATAGGATGATTCAACGTGAGGTTTGATTTTCAATAGGCTTTTTTGACAGATCACGCGTGACTCCTATCAAACTGCTTTGTAATTTTTATTTAGTATCGTTTTTCAAGTCATCATGGAAAGACTCACATCACAACAGCGTCTCCAATTTGTTCAGCTGTATTACAAAAATCAGCGTTCTGTGAGAATTGTTTTTCGTCCGATTTGAGATACTTACGGTGCGCACAATACCATTCGCAAATTTAAGTCCCAGTTTACATTAGTGGATGATACTCGACCGATTAGACCACATCCAGCACGAAGTGAAGAGTCTATAGCAGCTGTAGCTGAGAGTGTACGAGAAGACCGTGACGAATCGATTCGTTGTCGTTCTCAGCAGTTTGGCTTGGCGTATTTTACGTGAGATTCTCGGCCTAAAAGCGTACAAAATTCAACTTGTGCAAGAATTGAAGTCAGGCGACTTGAATTTGCGTCATATTTTCATTGAATGGGCTCTGGAAAAACTCTCTGAATTTTGCTCAGTGATGAAGTCCATTTCTGGCTCAATGGATATGTTAATAAACAAAATTGCCTTATTTGGGCCGATAAACAACCCGACGATTGCCAAGAGCTACCATTACATCCGTTAAAAACAACGGTATGGTTTAATTTATGGGCTAGTGGTCCATATTAACCTTCGTTAACGGAATATGTGCTTCGTGAAATTCAAGTACATGTTCTCATTGAGCTCTGGTCTTAACAAGACGGCGCTAAGAGCCATACAGTGCGTGAAACAATGGACTTGGTGAGAAATCATTTTGGTGAGCACTTAATTTCACATTTTGCTACGGTAAATTGGCCGCCTAGATCGTGCGATATTACAACTTTGGACTATTTTCTCTGGGGATATGTAAAATCTCAGGTCTTGAGGAATGAGCCAATTACGATTGACGCTTTGAAAGCCAACATTACTCGTGTTATCCGTGAGAGAGCAGTCGCTATGCTCGAACGAGTCGGCCAAAATTCGACCTTGCGAATGAACCACCTCAGACGTAGTCATGGCTAATATTTACATAATATCATTTTCAAAAATAAAATGCCATGAATTGTTTTTTTAATCAATGGTAAAAATTGTAAGTTTACTTTCAAATTTATATGCTTTATTTTACATTTTAAGTCAAACTTTACGATGAATCCCCCTATAGAACATCATCAGAAGAGCTTTCATCCTTAGAATATAAATGTTAGCATCTATCTCTGCGAATAAATTCCCATAGCATATCTAATCTTACATATGCATGTATGTATGTGTATATCTATACATCTATAAGTCACAAAATGTGATGCAGACACAGCAACACAACCAACTACTCTATTGACGAGAGCTTTTAAACAAATCCTTGAAAATTATAAAGAAAAAACAGTGACACGTCGTTTCCTTTTTTAACATTTTTATAACATTTGTATCCCAAACACCATCGTCTACCCTTTGCAGTCTCTTTTTCTAGAGAAAAGTCATGACAAAAATCGGATTATTTCATTCTTCAATTTCTTTTTTTCATGTGCGACATGACAGCTCAATCAGAACAAAAATCTCAATCCTTTCGAGGACGATTAAAATGAAAAATGAGAAAAACATTTTCCAACCCTATCGGAAAATATGTATTCTCAGCAATGAAGTAACGAATCAAAATTTAAGGGCATTCTGTCGCCCCACCAGTTCCAAAAAAACAAAAGTCTATTCTATTTTACTCCCCATTTGCAAAATTTACCATCAAAGGATTAAAACCATACACCAAATGTCAAATAAATGACTGATTGCAATAAATTGACGCAGTTGGTGATGTATTCGAGGATTCGAATGAAATATATTTCCAAGAGGATTATGTTGTATTTCGTTTCTTTTAAACTTATGAAACGATTAATCGATTTTAAGTTCGCTCAATTTGATAAAACAATTTTATTTTTTAAATTTTAACCAAGAAATCAAAAAAAAAAAAAAAAAAAAAAAAAAAATCAATACTCCTTGTTACGGGATTCCACCATTTTTTTACCACTTACAGAAAGTTTTTAATAATACAGAAAACCAAGAACTTTTGAATATTGATTAAATCTATTGTTATCGATGTGGTTGGCATTCGTATAAGGATGAAAGAAATTTTTCACTTAAGTCCTTATGCAATTACAAAATTGAATTTGCACACTCTTTCTCTTTCGCCTTTTATAGAAAGTCGATGAGGAATACGGTTAAAAATCCATTTTTAATGCCTTTTATTCTTCGTTTTACCACCACACCTTATTGTTTTAAAAAGTTCTGAATACTTGTTAACGAATCGATTTTGAATTTGAACCTCAAATTATTTTGTTTTTTAATGCACATGACAGGGGCTGCCAACTGGTTGTTGCCGGAGAAATGAAAGTCATGAGATGAAGCCGAATTTGGAAATATCAACAAAATTAAAATTAGAAAATACATCAATTTTCAAATTGTATCAGTAGTTTTCAATATGTCCACCTTTGGCGCGAATAATGGCCTTAACACGGCAGTTAACATGGCCTTAACTGCGGCGAAGTGCTTATTTGAGGTGGTCCAAGCTTTGGTATTTTTTAATGCCAACCTTCACCTTCAAAATACCACAGACAGAGAAATCCAACGGATTTGCATCGACACAATCCATTGTGTCGAAGAAATGAAGTGTGGAACATTGTTTTTTAACCAATCTTGGTTGACGCGCGCTTTGTGAGACGTTGCCGAGTCTTGTTGAAATGTTCACGGTCTCCGACCGAAATGATTGTTTGCCCAAGGCTTCAATACTGTCTCTAAGACAGTTTCACGGTATACGATCGCATTAATTTTGATGCCACGGTCCAAAAATACGAGCGGAGAGCGACCATCGGAGGTTATGGCGGCCCAAGCCATCAACATCGGTGCTGCCTGCTTTCTGGTGGCCGTCCGAAATTCTAAACTTTCCAAGGACCTCTCTGGCAATTAAACTCGGTCATTTTGTTTGTTGACATATTGCTTTATAACAAATGGCGACTCATCGGAAAAAACCAAATTCGGCAACTCACCACTTTCGTGCAAGCGTAGCAAGTCCTTCGCTCTTTCGACTCTAACTTTTTTGGAACTTCAATGGCTTGAGCCCAAGCTCATTTTTCAGTATGTGTTACATCCGTTTCAACGATATGTTGAGCTCACGAGACATTCTTCTTCCACTTCCACGCGGATTTCGCTCAATTCGAGCCTTCATTTTCCGAACCATTTCTGCCGATGCTTCTGTTTTTTTATGACCACCTCAATGGCGTTTTGCAACGCTGCCAGTATCACGGTAACGAGCTATGGTTCAAGACACAAATGGTTTGGTTTATTCACGTTGAGGTGCTATAGGGCTCTAACGATAGCTACTTGTGGTTTTCCAGCCAAATATAAAGCAATCACACTATCACGTTTGAGTTCCATCGCGGATAAAAATTTTTCAACACAACTGAGATGCAAATCGTTTAAAAGACTTGTAAATAATAAAATTATCTGTCATGTGTCAAAATTTGAGCTGACTGTCATGAACCGTTTGGAAATTATAGCAGTCTGAAGTTGGTTGCAGTTCGAGTCAGTCAGAGTGTAATAAAATAAAACGCAGTATTTCTTTTTATCGATCACAGAAAATAAATGGTAAAGGCAAGTCAATTTGTATTCGAAATTCAGGGAATAAAACTGTAAGTATCTGAAGGTATATCCAAAATGGTCACAGTATAGCCCCTTTTAAAAACAAAACACAAACAAAGATCCTGCTGAAGTTCTACACAAACGGCTAGTCATAACAGTAACCAAATGTTAAGCAATAAATTCAAGCTAAATGCAAGACAAGAACGAAAGGTTATCACAAGATTCATTCGAAACTAACCATCAAAATGCAGGAAATATTTGATATCTTCTGGCACAACCTATAGCTGCCAATAGATGTATGTACACATGTATATCTGGAAACGGACAGAAAACTCAAAATCTATGCTGGAAACGATAAATTCTTAATTATGGTGAAAACCCTAATGAAATACCGTCAATTGAGAAGACAAACTGGCACAACTAAAATGGGGAAAGACGGTGCCACTGGGCGCTATGTGAGACTATTTTGACATAGTAGTTGCAAAACTCAGAGGTTTTCCAAAGGCGGGCTCTACATAAATAAAACTTGATTAAATGTTATGGCACAGCGAAATATACAAAGCCAGTTTAGGGTTACTACTCCGTCTGTTTTTGAGAAAGCGCATCCTGCCGGTTCAATTTTTCGGCGTAGATACGGGTCTATATCTTACCGATAACGTGATGAATATAACTTTTCGTTCGGATCAACGTGTGTCATATATTCGGGGAAAAAGTCACTGATTATTGCCGGGTAGCGCTAAAAATTGGCTGATATATAATGCAGGCTCTGCCAAAATGTAAACCTTGTCACAAAACATAATTTATCGATAAAAAACAAAACAAGCTCAAAAACCAAATCCGTAAATTTCCGCAGCAAACCGTAGCATTCTTCTGATGTACGAGTAGCTATATTCATGATAATTTATTGAACAATACTAAACGTAAAAATCACCTTGGTCACACCAAGAACTTCCTGATAAAGAACCTTTTTGGTATTTCATATTAGCCATGAAAGCTTGACGGATCGGATATATGAGACTTTCTGTATTCACAAAGTCGTAGTTTGTATTGCATTGACGCTTCTAATATGTTTGGCATTCCTTGAGTACTCGTATGATGCGTCTTGCATGTCTGGGCATTTCCGAAGCCTTATAGACTTGCCCCTCAGTTGTGATAGAAGTAATAATAGGACTAATCCCCCTACACTGGGGGTACAAATTTAAGAGTTAAGTCTTAGCGTACACCATGACCTATTATAGACCGCCTTCAAGAAACATTATGCTTGAATAAAAGCTTTTCCCCAATAAAGAAGCATGGGTTAGCAATTAGCCATCGAACAACCATAATAGCATAAATTGGTATAGGTACGGATGATTCTAAAATGGAATCGAATGTGGGAGCTAGAATACATGGACCAAACCTAAATATAACCACAGCTTTGAACAAAAGTCTCTGTGCATTCCAGGTTAGAGGTCCACGTCATTCATGTATAGTATATGTCAACCATATTAATAACTCCGGTATCAAACACGCAAACATCCATATATACACGGACGGTCAAGCAGCTTAGCTCGCAAACCATTTACTCCAAATCAGTCATGTACTGCTTCAAAACCCTCCAAAAACATAGCTCCAGGAACAAAACCAAACTTTGGTAAGTTCCTGGTAATCGCTCAGAAACTCCCTTAAATGGACCTGAACCATTCTGCTGTACTCCTAAATCAGCAGTCAATTTAGTTATTATTAGCTGGGAGCATTCGAGATGCATCTCATATTGTAATAGTAGCTCAGGTATAAGACAGCTATCTTGCAATGAAAATGCCAATAGATGCCTAAATGTAATTCGGCACGATATCAACAACTTAGTAGGTTACCTCACAAGACAAAACAATTTAAGACATCACCTTAACAAAATGAAAACAAAATGAAATGAAACTGCTGAACACATCCTATGTGAAAATTCAGCTCTGAACGGAATTAGACGAAAAATTTTCATCAGGGTACAATTCGGCTCCAACAAACTAATGATCTCCTCTGTGTTGTCAACTTAATTTGGAGGTAGAAAGCCTACTAGCCTAACTAGAGTTCTGACTTAATAGTACAGAAGACCTTTTAGGTCTAGATAGGTAGGTTAGGAATTGCCGTATTTCGCAATTGGACATCCAAAAAATTAAAAAAAAATAAAAAAATCGTATGATTCTGGTCCGATTTTTTTCAAGTTTTCAATAAATTTGTGCTATGTTAGTAGAGTTCGGTTTCTAGTACAAAAATTTTGAAAGTATCCTTTGGTTTTTAAGATTTTTCTTAAAATTTGAATTGTATTTTGTGTTAGCTTATTTTTAATAACTTAAAAAGTCATTGGTAGATATTGGTGAAAATCTAACCGCCGCGATTCGGCATGAAGACGCATCACCTAACATAAATCACAAGTTATCGTTTGCCAACAAAAAATTTACATTCACGCACATCCATACTCTCTCTCTCTCTCTCCCTCTCTCTCCCTCTCTCTCTGACACACACACACTTTTACAATATGTGTATGGCTACAGGATGGCAATGATTAGTATTGGGCTTCGTAGAAATATCATCTGCCGACGGATGCTGGTTCCCAAAAAAACATTAAAGAGCCTATGCAGCCGAACACCTTGCAGTTCAGCTAATAACAACTACTTCACGCCTCCTCGTGGCGCCATTTGGCAATGTCTCCGGAGATTGGGAAGTGAAGAGGACGTATGACGAACTTCCTGCGCAACAATTGGTGATAAGCGTCGGTCAAATGAAAAGCAGAACTTCAGTTGTTTTCTGTATTAAGACTGACGAACCTAGTAAGGTCTAAATTACGGTATACTGGAAAACAATTTTCAAATGACAGCTATTAGAACGCCTTAAAGAACGCTCGATGTCTCAAGTGGTTGGTGGTGTAGGTCAGAGTTCTAACATTCCTTGCTAGTACCGATCTGCCTGTGCCGCAGCACCCCACAAGCATCTGTGTCAACCTTCGCATAGCCTCACTGCCTGCATAGACAACCATGGGATCTCGAGGTAACTACACATCTGGGCATCGACCTTGAGTTAGGACCTAACAACAAAACAAAGAAAACGAAGTTAACGAAATTATGGAGTTAATCCCTTTCAGAAGAGTTCGAAGATGCAGAGGATGCGCAGCCGCCTCAAAATCTGCGGAGGCACAGCGTCAGGGAACCACCGACCCATCTACCTTCTACAAACTGGGAGAACAGATAAAAACACTGGTGGAAATGTTGGAGGATGGTAAGAGGCGCTCTATCCACCACCCGATGAGGAGTGCCATCGAAACAATGATAGCACTCTGCCAACTGTCGGCAATCGATATCCAAGACAACAAAGCCAAAAAAGTCATTTGGAAAAATAATGCAAAAAAAAGACCGAAGAAGAGGCACAAATTACCCACAGTTGATGAAAATAAAGATCCTTGCAACGAAGCGGGAAAGCGAAATAAGTAAAGAACGAAAAAAGAAATCCGTACCCCCAAAAGCCTACAAACCAACCACAAAGGACGATAACAACGCCTGGTCTGAAGTCGTCAAAAAACAGAAAATAGCCAAAAAGCAAGACCCCACAAAAAAAAGAAAAAAAAAACCAAAGGAAATCCTGATACTGTAGAGTAGTACTGTAGATTCTCCCTAACATAAAAACAGACGCGAAGTTGGAGACAATTGGAGAGGCTGTATCTAGAATCGCACTGCCATCGAGCTCAAGGATGTAATGCTATTACAATGCAATCAAAAATTAAAGGTGACACATATTTCTAGACGTATGCCTCCAGACGTACTATCACTACCCGCAGAGCACGCGAAGTTGCTACTTAGAGAAGGAAATTAAAACTGTCCGAGTTATCTGCCGAGTCCGCGAACAGACAATGCTCAAGAAATACTTTAAATGCCTTAAGTTCGGTTACAAAGCTACACAATACAAGAAGAAGAAGACCATATAAGCGAAGAAATGCGATCGATATAAAACACGTTTCTAACAGCACCAGCTATCTAGTCTTCCGGAAAGCTATTACAAACAAAAAATCATGAAGATAATACAAATATCTGAACCACTGTAGGATAACTGAGGATATCCCTGTACAAATAGCAAAGGACGCAAGGGCTTATATTATCATGATCAACGAGTTCTATAAGGGTCCCGAAAACAACAATAACCGGATCTGCAACAAAGCAAAACAGACAGCGATCTGAACAAGTGGACACTATACCTTCCAAGAACTAAGCGAACTAACAGAAGTGTCATTAATGTGGGTAAGTGTAACACTTATCGGAAAGCAGAGGTAGGCTCTATCGTCGACAACACCTCTTGCGAGCAACTTTATTCCAGGTACCATCAAGTCAAGGGTCAGTGAGAAACATTCTCATAACGATCATCAGGCGATATTAATGGAGATCAAAAAACTGAAACCATCTCCCAAAATTTACGGCGCCAAAATCAAGGAAGGTATCACAGGCACTCTGGGCAAAATGCTTACAGGCTCGGCGCAAAGTTCAGCGTACAAGAAGGAGACCAGACTTCCAAAAACAGCTGGACATTTTTAGACTGTCGAGACGAAACCTAATTGATGACATCAAAGCAAGCAAAATCACTTGCTTCAAAGTCAAGAAACCATAGAGGTATTGCTAAGGGCATGCGGCAAGATAAGCGGCAGCAAGACCCCTGGACCTAACAGCATCCCGAATATAGCAATAAAGGCAGCAAAAGTGTCTGGCAGAAGGAACCTTTCCCGAAAGATGGAAAACACAGCATTTGGTTCTGCTAACAAAAGGAAAGAAGCCCCTGGTGAGTCATTTTCATGTCACCCAATATGCCTCTTAGACACTCTCAAACAACCAATTTGGCTTCGAAAAAGAGGATTCAACTGTTGATACCATACGAGCGTAAAGACGTACTGTGCAGAAGATACGCTTGACGTCAAAAACGCTTCCGACTCTGCGAGCTGCTTATTAATTAAAAGGACAGTTGAGGATAGTGACGAACTATTTCACCAATATCAAGCTAAGGTACATTTCAGATAAAGGGGTAAAATACTATAAAGTCACTGTGGGGTCCCACGGAGTATTCTGATTTTCACAGTCCAGCAGAGTGACGATAATTGGATTCGACGACGACATTGCCAACATGACAATAACCAAACAGATTCATGAAATGGAATCAGCCACAAAAGAAGCAATAGCTCACATAAAAGATTGGCTTATCTCCACCGGATTGGAGCTGGCCGATGATAAAACAGAAGCAGTCCTCATTACAAGTCTGAAAACCATTAAATCCTTAAATTTTCAGATAGGCAACCAAACCATGACATTCAAAGAAACAATTAAGTACTTTGGAGTTACGTTGGACAAAAAAGTGCAGTGCAACAAGCACTTGGGTTATATGGCGCAAAATTAATCACCCTATCGGAAGATGGTATAATTTTTGCAAATGGCGTCGTACGTCAATCACATTTGACATTTGTGAACTACCATAGACAGCTGCAGTATGCAAGGAGATAAGCAATAGAGCGCTATACTCCGGAAGAGCGTGGAATAATTGTGTCGATGGCAGCGTGAATTTCGACATCGATTTCCTAATCTTGTCGCGCCAACTGGGCAAAGATCTAAACGCTCAGCTACTCAACTCGAACAGAGTGGAACCACAGGAGACCATGCAGGGCATGGCTGCCTCTGATCTGGCGAGAATATCGCGGCTGTGGCTGCCGCAATTGGGCATCACCAGACGGACCCTACAGCGAATTTTAGTGAAAGCCTTACACATGTTTCATTATATTACACATGTAAAGCCATCCTCAATCTCAACAACGAAGGGGACAATTTTGTGTCAAAAGTCAACATGAGCGACGAAGAGCATTTCCACTTAAGCGGTTACGTCAATAAGCAAAATCTTCGTTTCTGGGGCACTAAAAATCTGCGTGTGATGCACGAAGAGCCATTACATCCACTCAAAGCGAGGACGACATCAGCAATACGGTCACTGTTGCTGTTGAACGCTACAGTGCCATGATAAGCGGCTTCTTACTGACGGAATTAGATGAGCGAGGCTTGGTGAACATGTGGTTTCAACCAGACAGTGCAACCGCACACACAGCACAAGCCACAATGGATATTGTAAAGGAAGCGTTTCCTGGTCGCATAATGTCCCGATTTGGCGATTTGGCATATCCAGCAAGATCACCTGATTTAAACATCCCAGACTTCTTTCTTTGGAGCTACTTGAAGTCGCGGGCTTATGCCAACAAGTCTCAGACAATCGCAGCCTTTAAGAAGAATATTCCACAGGAATGCGAACAGTTATCACCGGAAATCTTGCGGAAAGTCATGAAAAATGCGATAAAATGGACACAAATGCGTATCAACACTGGCAGCGGCTACTTGCCGGATATTATCTTCTCCACTTAACTGAAACAATTGTATAGGTCAAAACAAAGATTTTCATCACTTAAAATCTTTTTTTTTTTATTGTATTAAGTGAAAATGTAATTCAAAAACAAAATTGGATGATTAATTTTGTATCTATTAAAAAATGTCGAAAATACAGGCAACTCTGTGGCGAATATTGCTTTATATCGGTGGACCTGCATACATTAGAAGACTTATACTTTTCAGAGTAATAACATCAATTTTTCCGTATGCCGCCCCAGTCTGGGGCATTAAGAACAAGGAGACCATCGTCAACTCTGGGCACTAAAGAACAATTAGATGTTTTCGAACCATCTCAGATGAAGCCGTATTTGTTATAGATGGAATGGTCCTCATTAACTTTCTTGCAGACGAGGCGCTCAGAATATACAATTGAAAAATCTTGAGCCAACACGACGCCAACGACATCAAGGCGATGAGAAATGAAGAAAATGTAGCGTCAATAACTATTTGGATTAATACAACAAAAGGCAGATGGACGTTTAAATGAATACCGATAATCCAAGACTGGATAAGTCGAAGACACGGGGACTGTAACTACCACCTAAGGCAGTTCATATTTGGTCACGGTGACTATCGGAAATCAGGAAGAAGATACAGAGCATGCAATGGAATGGAGAACTGACATACTAAGCCCAGAGTCAATATTTGACTAAATTTTGCGGTCAGAAGAAAATTAGATGAAAATTTGCACATTCACAATTGAAAGAATAAGACGTGCATATGCAGCAAATATAGAATTATTGTATATAGACATATCATAAACAGTCTAAGTGTGTACATGAATGAATTTTCTGTATAAAGGCAAAACCGACACGAGAAATTGTAACAACAACTGATTATTGGAAAGAAGGGGACGAGCGATAAACAATAGAAAACACCTTGCCGCTTTGAAACATCATATTCATCGATATGCACAAACGTTGGTGAGAAAGTAAGTTTTAAACGTCATTCTAGAACAGACCAGTAGACTATCACAGAAAACGATGTCAAGTGCTCTCAATCCTCTGAACATGAAGTCGGTTGTATGTCGAGGACATACAAAGTCAATGTCGAGGGATCTGCTTTGGTGAGGGATTTAGCGATAAAACCAAAAGTCATGTAGCTCCCTAGCTAAAATCTAGGACGGTGTTCAAGAGAAATAATAGGAAAATGAGAGCGGAGTAGAAAATCTTTTCAAAAAGTTAGTCAAATACCTGTAGAAGCTTGTGAATTCGCGCAAGTCTGCATGTTAAGAAAGCAAGTGAATAAATAAGTGAATCCAAAAAAGTAATTGAAGGGCAAATCTTAAGCGATGTCCAAAGAAAAAACGAAAATATCATTAAGCTTTCGACCTTGCTAAGGATTTGATACAAAATATTTGTAGATTTTTACTGCGGTTCTAAGGCTTGATATATGATAGTGCACCAGTGTTTTTGTGGATACACACACAACGTAAAATTATAAACTTAGCTTACAAAAAAAATTTAGTAAATATAAACACCCGATCATGAATATATTTCATTACTATTATTTTAAAACCGGGAATCTTTTACGATCTCAAAAGGCAATCATGTTTTGTGTTTGCAAGAAAGAAGTTGAAAGAAGTGATGCAAAAATAGAATGTTGTGACTGTAAAAGTTCGATGCAAAACTGTCTTTGAAGCAAAATTTCACAAGTGGTTTTTGGTTTTCCATCTGTCTTTCATTCAATTCATGTGGCACCCATTTTCCAGACTTTTGGATCTTTCCAAAATGGTCAGAAATTGTTTGTTGTGCAACATTAAACATTTCTGCCATTTGTTTCTGAATCAATCTTCATCCAATATTGTTTGCAATTCGGCGTCTTCAAACTTTTTTGGTGGTCTTCAAGGTTCTTCATTTCTCACATCAAAATCGTTATCTTTGAACCGTTGAAACTATCTTTTGCATGTTGCTTCTGAGAGAATATGATCACCATATGCCTCGACAAGCATTCGATGCGACTCTGCAGTACTTTTCTGTACTGCATTTTTAACACGATGAAAAAGTATGATGTTGTTTGCTCAATGACTTGATGTATACTAAATATGTTTGACAGGTGTCATAGCAACCAAACAAAAAAAAATTAAGGCCCGTTCACAATAAAAGTTCCCTATCGGGACATTTGTATTTTGACGCTCAAATCAAAAAGCCTATTTTTACGGCCTCTAGAGTAGCCTAACCCCTTAATGTCATCTAATGGTCTGAAGTCGCTTGCGAATAACCCAACCATTTTTCTTAGGTTTAACAAAAATTGGTCGCATAAGATTTCGCGTCACTGTAGGCTAAGCTTTGAAATAGACTATTCCTAAAGTGATTAGATACATTCCTTTGTCAGTTAAACATAAAATAGACTATTGGAAACTGATTATTGCTCTAAAGTTTGAGTTTTGGAAGCAGGTATATGTAGACAGTAGCCCTTCATCAGTCTATTATACTTTCTTAAAAATATTAAAAGGTCATATTAATAGTTTCACCACATTTTAGGCGCGTGTTAATAGTAAGGGAGGATTTCTTAAAAATTATAAACAAAAAAGAAAATTCGTTTTGTAAAAAATGTAAAAAGAACCCAAAAAAGAAAATATCAACCTAAAATGAGCCAAAGAGTTAAAAGGAAAGTAGCTATTAGTCGAGACATTCTATTCCGTTAAGTTTGAGTACTTCAAAGGAGATGTTAAAGAGGAATGGAAAGTTGTCAATAATATCTAGGCAATGAAAAAAATAGAGACAGCATATGTGAATTTAAAATATGTAGACAATACTTTGGTGCGAAATTCCGTTAATATTTCTGTTGCAACAAGTTCCAAACCGAATCCTTCTTTAAGTGTTTGCAGTTGCGATTTATACCCAGATATTACTGAAGATACTTATCAGATCAATAGTTTTATTTTTTAGCCTTTTACGCCATTTCATTCTTATAAATGTACGAGTGTAATGAATCTTAACAATAAAAGCTCTTGTACTTCCGATGATACTTTTTTTTTTTTTTTTTTTTAATACCGTGCGCGCACCAAGGGGGTATGAATACCCTTATACAGGATTTTTCTCCAGGGGGCGGGCGGGTGGTGTAGTAGTTTAAAACTCAGGTGTATTAGGTTTCGATATTTTTCCCAGAGGTGGTTGTCAAACTGGACGGGACGAGCTAGTACATCCTCAATCAGTGAGTCTTAAGTACGTGCTAGTTGTTAGTTCGTTACATTTAACCCAGCCAGCAACCACTCCAACATCAGTGTTATTCCTTCATAACTGCATACAAATTCCATTAAAAGACTTTTTTCACAGAATTGCCTCACACGGGATTCGAACCTGTGACCCTCCGCTTGAGGAGTCTATGCGTATACCACTACACCACGGCTATCCCACAATTGTCTTGTCAAACATGTTACAAATTTGATTCTTGATGTTTTGTGTTATATTGGGTATGTAATTTAATTCATGCGGTTTTTTTTTTTCAAAATTTGAACGTTAATTTAAAAAAAAACATGTAGAATAGTATTATTCAAAGTATTGCCCATCTGAAGCTATGACTTTTTCCCATCTTTCTGGCAATTTGTGGATCCCATCCCAAAAGAACTGCGCCGGCTTGGCAGCCAAGAATGAATCAAGCCAATTTTTGATATTCTGCTCTGATGTGAACCGTATTTCAGTGAGGGCGTTCTGCATCGACCGGAAAAAATGGTAGTCAGAAGGGGCAAGGTCTGGGCTATAAGGCGGGTGGGGTAAGGCTTCCCATCCACTGTTTTCCAAATAGTTCTTAACCGGAATAGCAACGTGGGGCCGAGCGTTGTCATCATGGAAAATTATTGCCTCGTGTCTGGTCGCATATTCCGGGCGTTTTGCGGCTACTGCTCTTTTCAAACGGATTAATTTTTTTCGGTAGTGTTGTCCATTGATGGTTTCACCCAGTTTTAGCAGCTCATAATACAGCACATCCATCTGATCCCACCAAATCCAGAGCATTACCTTCGCGCCATGAATATTCGGCTTTGCCGTTGATTTGGCTGGTTGGCCGGGTTTCACATATGATTTTTTGCGCTTGGGGTTGTCGTAATGGATCTATTTTTCATCACCAGTAACAATCCGATGCAAAAATGATTTCCTTTTGTGGCGTTCCAGCAGCATTACGGACATGCAAAACCGCCTTTTGACGTCTCTCGGCTTGAGTTCATGTGGAACCAAATTCCCTTGCTTTTGAATATATCCATCTGTTTTGAAACGTTATGAAATGGCTGCTTGAGTGACACTCAAAGATTCTGCTGGCTCTTCTTGTGTTTGGCAACAATCTTTATAGAGTAATGCTTCCAGTTCTTCATCTTCCAACCTTTTTGGCTTCCCAGGACGTTCATCAGCCAAAATCACCACTTTTAAATCGTGCAAACCACTTTTGGCACGTTCGCTCAGCTAGCGCATGTTCACCATAAACTTCCACCGAAATACGATGACTTTCGGCAGCAGTTTTCTTCATATTAAAGTAATGAAGAGAGAACTCCCCGCAAAAACACTTTTTCAGGTACAAAGTTCAACATATTTGAGTGAAAAAAAATTATTGTTGTTTACGCTTCAAATGAATGACATATACTGAAATGACGTACAATAACAGTAGCTTTCCAATGCATGTTTTAATGGAATAAAAACAATGGAATAATAGAAGTTACGCCATCTCTTAGCAAACCGCACGTTTGCTATGTTGATATTTTCCCGTCCGCGTTAAAGACTACTGGTGTTATTCCTCTAAATAAAAAGGGTTGTCGAAAATCAGTGAATCAATATACCACATGGATCAAAAAGTTCAAAACTAAAAATGCAAGTTTATTCATCTACATAAATATACAATATGCCTTTAAAGTAATCCCCATCGACTGCAACACGCTTATGCCAGCGCTTGATCCAATCCTCGAAACATTTTTTATAATCGGTTTCGGTATGGCCATCAGTGCTTGGTGCGAAATTCCGTTAATATTTCTGTTGCAACAAGTTCCAAACCGAATCCTTCTTTAACTGTTTGCAGTTGCGATTTATACCCAGATATTACTGAAGATACTTATCAGATCAATAGTTTTATTTTTTAGCCTTTTACGCCATTTCATTCTTATAAATGTACGAGTGTAATGAATCTTAACAATAAAAGCTCTTGTACTTCCGATGATACTTTTTTGCTTCCTGCGATTTTTTCATTACTTCCTCTCGGCTGCTGAAACGCGTTCCCCGTAGTGGTTTTTTAACTCGATTGAACAGAAAGAAGTCACAGGGAGCCAAATCAGGTGAATTCGGTGGCTGCTGGATGGTATTTGTTGCATTTTTCGTCAAAAAATTGCGAAAAATGATGGCACTGTGCGACGGTGCGTTATCATGGTGCAAAATCCAAGAATTTTCTGCCCACAATTCTGGTCTCTTTCGGCGAATTGCTTCACTCAAACGTCTCATAACGCAGAAATAATACTCTTTGCTTACTGTCTGGCCTTCTGGCAGAAATTCATGATGCACAACACCGTGAAAACAAACGTGGAAACCGTGAGCATTGCCTTCTTTTTTTGACTGAAAACGATTGGTCTCGGTTCATTTAGTGAAGGACATTCACTTGCCTGATGTCTGGATTTCGTACTCATAAGCCCACGTCTCATCTCCAGTAGTGATCCTCTTGATTTAGCCTCGCAAATCATCTCTTTTGCGACGTCAACGAGGTCTCTCTTTTGCATGAAATTGAGGTCTTTTGGCACCAACTTTGCTTCTACACGACGGAAACCCAAATCATTAACCAAAATGTCTCGGACGGATCCATAGGCAATGTTCAAGTCCTCCGTTAATAGGTGGGGTAAAAAATAACCTCCTTGGGAATAAAAAAAATTTTTTTAAATTTTTTTTTTTTATTTTATTCAATATAGTCCCCTTTTAGTTTGATACACGTATTCTAACGATTTTTTGGAAGGTCTGCAAAATACTCCTCCGTGGCGTCGATGATTTCCTGGCGTGAGCTGATTTTTTTATTAATGAGCCATCTTTTGAGGCTTGGGAAGAGAGTCATTGATTTTAGCCGTGGTTGCGATGCTCTTGTGCGCCGGTGCATTGTCTTGCAAAAACGAAATTTTTTTTCGCTTCATGTGAGGCCGTTTTGCAGCGACTTTGGCCTTCAATCGCTCAAATAATGCACAGTAATATTCGCTGTTGATGGTTTTTCCTTTTTCGAAAGAGTCACGAAGAATATGCCATGACAATCCCAGAAAACCGATTCCATAACCTTTCCGATTCATCGAGCCTCCCTCGGCCGCTTCGGAGTAGTCGTGCCGGTTTCAGTCCATTTCCTGGCACTCATTGTATTCTCTTGTGTTCAACAGCTACCAATCGACGCCAAAAGTCTGATCGATTCCGCATCAGCAAGTCCAAACACTCTTTCGAAGTGCTCTCGCGTTCGTGTTTTTGGTCAGGAGTGAGTATGCGCGGCACCCAGCGGCAGGATGAATTTTTCATATGCAGAATATTGCCTAAAATATGACGTGTGTGCACAGTACTAATCTTTGTGGTATCTGCTAGCTCGCGCACCTTCACTTTCCGGTCAGCCAACACCATTTCATGTATTTTTTTGACATTGTCTTCTGTAACCGCATCGGAGGACCTGCCACTGCGGACTTGATCGTTAGTGGAGTTGCGGCCACCACAAAACTCTCGAAACCAATATTTGACGGTGTAATCTGACGGAGCATTAGACCCATAATATTTATCCAACTTTTCTTTTTTCGCCGCTTTGCCCCTCAAAAAATAATGTTTTATGAGAGAACGAAAATCGTTTTTGTCCATACTCAACATGATGCCAAACACGTCAACAACAATCATCTGTTAAAACAAAACTTAAGACACTATCGCACTGAAATTTGGCATGTCTGCCTAAGTATGAACGGACTTCAAGTCGCCATAACCGTTTTTGCAATAGCAGCGCATTCTGGGGGTCAAGGAGGTTACTTTTCTCTCTGATGGTTAATTTGTGGTTATTGATCAACATTTCTTTGATGAAGTAATGTTTTCGTCGAAGTCGATGGACTGTTACTGCGTTCAACATCTTCGATTGACTCACGACCACTTTTGAACCACTCGTGCCACTAGTAAACGACCGTTTTCTCTAGAGAATCGTTGCCGAAACACTTTTCCAATATTTCCAACGTTCGCGCACCATTAAATCCGCTTTTACGCAAAATTTAAAACAAGTTCGTTGTTGCAAATTTAAATGCAAATTGCAAATGTCAAGCTATGACGCTAAGATTTAGAGGGGATGTCAAAAACAAAAAAATGTACCAACTTAACAAAAAAACAGAACTCAAATCGAAACAATCGGAGCGCCATACGGTGGTTATTTTTTTGATCAAAAAATCCAATTTGGTTTTCGTGAGAGTAAATCAGAAGACAGAAGACCCCATTTTAAAATTATGCAGTGAGATATTTCAGGAATTAACTGTATCTTTGGTTTAAATCAGAAAGACTTCCAAGAGTAAAACTAAATGCAGTTTTTAGTACAATATATTGAAGTTATGAGTTGGTGTGCCTCAAAGTTCGGTTCTAGGTCCCACTCTATTTTAGATATTCGTAAAAAAAATTTGTTTTTTTGAAAGAAAGTTTGAAGAATTCTCTACATATTCCGATTGTTTTTTCATACTAACATCTGTAACATCTGCTTTGTTACAGTTTTGAACCATTGCAGCGAATACAAAAATTAGCCTTGCTTTTCGTGTATTGATCCTTTGGTGGCTTCGTTTAGAAGTAATCGGTAGTGTCGATAAAAACATTTTATAAAATGTGAAGTTTAAGTGAAGAAATAAAAGAAAAGACTTTAGATTTGTTGAAAGAAGGGAAAACTAGTAGATTGATCGGAAAATTATTAAAAATAAGTCACATGTCCATCTCAAGGCTAAAAAGATGCAGCAATTTTGAAGGAGGTGAAGTGAACAAGGAAGGAAGACCTGTTCTGAGTTATAGTAATGAGTAATGAAAAATCTGGGGCTGCCTAAAAAAAAAATCAGAAATTCTAGCTTCTCAGTAGAAAGAAAGAAATTTAGTAACCTCTGTTTATCGTAAAAGTGAAAAGCATTTACTCCCTTTCTTTTTTGAAGAGGATGATCATGTGTTTTGTCTTGTGTCTTGCCAAAATATTTCGCATTTAATGGCTGTAATTCGATAACAAAACTATAACTTAAATGTCTTAAATGTATACTCCTACATAATAGCACCAAATTGGGCTCAACCAAAGTTGTTGAGGTTTGGGGAAAAAAAAGTACATAGAATATAATTGGGTTATACGCGTAGATCTGAAAATGGTAAACTTTCTTTTGGGTCAGGTTATACAAAGCATTTCGGTTTTATATGTTATGGGGTAATAGAACTAAATCTGCGAACTAAACTAAAAAAGATTAGCCTTTAAGGAAGGCTGTCAATAGATCATATAATATTGCATCCTTTGCATATTAAATTAGGGTTAATGAAGCAGTATGCTCTTAACAGTTCTTAACAAAGATGAGGAGTGTTTCAAGATATGTATTTCAAATTTTTTTTCAAAATTGAGCTCTGAAAAGACAAAAGCTGGTATTTTGTTATTCATCAAATCAGAAAATTGATAAATGATTCAAATTTCACCAATCGCACGACAATTGTTGAAAAAGCTGTGTGGAATGAGTTCATTTGGGTAGTGAAAAATTTCTTGGGAAATAGAAAGTCGGCTGATTACCCTCAACACATTGAGCAACTAATGCTGCACTTTCAGCAACTTGGATGCATCAGGAGCATCAAGCTACATTTCCTCTTCTGTCAGTTAGATCGTTTTCCTAAAAATCTGGGTGATTTAAGCGAAGAGCATGGAGAACGATTTTATTAAGACATTCGCACTATGGAACAGCAATACCAGGTTTAACAGAATGCAAATATGATGACTGATTGTTGCTAAAGCATTTAGAGTAGTTTTCCTTGGTCGATTCATGCAAGAAAGTCGTATAAAAGAAGGTTTAATTATTTTTTTTTTTTTTTTGTGTAGTAAAAGATTTTAGTTTAAAGACTGGAATATATTTTGTAAAAAATTCTCCCCCTTATATCTCAATAATTAGTGCCGCAATTGGAGAAGGGACTTCAAATTTAAAATCAGCAAGGTAAATAGATTTATGATTAAGTATACAATGTCTAGGAACAAAACCTAGGATCCTAGGCAGCATTTTCTGTAACCATTAACTTGAATCCATTAAACGATTAATTATACGCAGGACCGACGGATACCACTGTTTTTAACAAATACGTTTGAAGAACAGCGTTACGTGGGTTTATGCAGAATACGATATAGCTGCCAAAAAAATTCTCTTGCTATAGCCGCCAGCTGCGTTAGTTTAAAAGACCCCTTATACTATCATATTTACAGCCTGGATTAAAAAAGTTGGAAATCTATTGTCCTTCATGAGAAATTTTACGCAGGTCGAAATTTCGAAGTAATTTCTCTACAATACATTAAAACAACTGTATAAGACACATATGTTGGTAGTTGGATCTACCAATAATAAATCTGTTAAACAGAAAACACTATGGATGTAGTATTAGAATCGCCACTTCTATTTCTGAATACAAATTACAGAAAAGATCATGAAAAGGACTAACCCGGAAAACTACCGGAATTAAAACTAGTTCAAATCAAAAAAAATTTTTTTAACTCGGCGCAATGGCCATTTGAAAAAGAAAAAAAATTTGAGCTCTCCCCTCATCGCGCGGATGATACCCAAAAGAGCACTACAAATTGTAAAAGCACGAAAACGCCCCAAGATGAAGTTGGCAGCACGATTAACAATCGAATACACCCCAGAAGTCTTCTTTAACATTAAAGGGGGCTTCAATAATGAAGTAGAAATTTGGGAAATGCCGGATTTCATTCTCCATTAACGAACTTGATAACTGTAACAGGAACATGAATGCAACATAAGGTAGCACGGTATTGAGGGTCATCACCTCAGGGGCTAGTCTTAAGGGGGCGTAATATCACTTCTTCTGTGGACCCTAGTTGTTAACGAAATACTTCTGAATCTAAAAAGGGAAAAAATAAAAATCACTGCTTACGCAGATGATGTGGTTCTTATAGCTACCAGGAAGTCTCTCCCCGCAATCAGTGAAATTCTAAAATATGCCCTCAGAATTCTTGTAGAATTGGCAAGGCTGTGTGGTTTGGGAATCAACTCGCTAAAATAGAGCTTGTTCAAAACAGATCATGCCACAATTTAACCTTCCTTCCATATATGAAACACCTCCCGATTATACAACAGTGCTAAATACCTAGGTATCGTATTAGATAGTGTCCTAGCTCAATGACGAAAAACGTCTAAAGAAAGTAACGGTCATCTTCTACGCTTGCAGCTGTATATTTGGGGGGAAATGGTGACTTAACGCCGAGATTATTCTGTGGACGTACACCGCTATTGTCAAATACATCTTAACCCACGGTTGCAATCCACTAGAAACTAGAAACTAGAAACTATGTAAAATGCCATGTCAACAACGCCGATGGAGGGACTAGAAAATTTATTTGGTCTCTTACCTCTATATTTAATATATGTATATATCCGATAATCGGCAGCGCAAAGCGCTTAATGTGCTACAAAAGTGTAGAGGATTGCATGTATTAGCATCAATATCCCACTAGGGTATTACTATATTTATTGATATGATAGATTTATTGTAAAGTGTACTCATGAAGACCTTAAGGCTCCTTGCGTTCAGAATAAAATTACGCTATGCTGGATCCCTAGCCACAAAGGAGTGACAGGAAATGAGCATGCAGAGGAGCTAGTTCGAAAAAATTAATCACTAGGAAGAGAATTTATAGATCTAAGTATGAAACCTCCACTCTACACTCTGAAATTACTACGATACAAATAAAAGCCAATGAAAGGTGGAAAACCATCCAACCTGAGAAACCTCAAGACAATTATTCCCGGAACCAACAACAAAGCTGAACTATCTAAGCTTGTTTGATTTCTTGCAGGTCGTAATTCGCAGATGCAAATCTTATGGATAGCTTAGATCCGCTCAAGTTCAAAGTTCCAAGTAACCTCCACTATCTATTTAATCCGAATAATTTTAAAAATATTTCGGGGTATTCTAGTCTACAAATTTGAAAAAATCTAAATTTTTTTTTTTGCATAAACTTTATACATTTAAGAATATGATCTTAAAAGAATTTTTCAAAATTTATTTTTTATGAGTTACAGCCATTTTTGTGACGCAACATCTGCTACGGTCTGACTACTTTTTTCGAGTTGGCGTACACGATATCTCAAGTTCTAATGAATTGATTTATTTAAAATTTGAAGTGAATGTTCTCTAAACATTCCTCTATCGGCTCATGCAAGCTCAGATTTACATTTTTATTTTACTATTTTAAAAAAAATTGAAAATATTAAAAAAATTTTCATATAGCGGCATCTATACTAATCAAGAATCCGTTCGGCTTTTTTTGTTTCAGATGATTAGAAGGGTTGAAATCATACCCACCAAGACACCCTTTTTTTGGACCCCCACTTTGCCAGCTCATAACTTTGTGAATTTTGAGTTTTTTTTTTGGTTAATTTTTTTTTGTAATTTTATAATATAAAAAATAAATAATAAAAAAATGTATGGTAAAAATATTTTTTGTTTCGTTTGTACAGAGCTTCAAAAACCGCCCGAAATTCATGCCTCTAGACTAGAATACTCCCTTAAATTCCTATGGCAGCTATAACAATATTTTTCACCAATGCCTATATGTTATTTATTATATAAACAGGGTTACCTATACCTTTTGTTGAATGCCCCGTGACCATAAACTGCACTGTCTGAAAGCCACATAATAGCAGGGCTTAGTGCATGATATCCTCAAAGTAAAGCAATGTGGTTTTTTTCTGGCTATATAAGAGTCTTAACTATAAAAATAATAAATAATTATATTATTTATTTTAAATTAATTACTTTATTATAATATTCAATTCTTTATTGAAGTGATATATATATATTTGATTAAATGCTATCTTATAGAGCAGTTAGGACACTTCTGTATTACCAAATCATTTTTTATTTTGTTGAATCTGTGTATTTCTTTTTATTTCGTTTATTTGATTACAACATTTCTATTGCTTTCTTAATTTTTATTGTAATGATGTATTGTAATATATATATATATTTTTAAGAGATATCGTTTAATATTACTTCTTAATTTATCAATTTTATTTATTAATATTGCTAGATATTTTAAGGACAAAAGTTTACAACTAAATTTCATACAAAAGTAATTGTCCACATTTTAATTAGTATATAAGTTTTAATAGCCCTTCTTCAAAAATATTACCTACCACAAGTAGAAGGAAATATAAAGAAGAAAAAAAAAAAAAAGTACTCGTCTCAGTGGGACACCATTTTAAAAATATGCATGAAAAAAACAAGTTTAATAGCGACAAAGCGATCGAAATCATCGAAATTGACAGCTTAGGGGTGAAATGCAGAAATATACATACATTATATCACATTTTTCAAACATTGTACAATAGGAAAAAAGTAAATGGGCGGCGAGTATGCCGCAAGGATAATGATATTGTAAGTTTTAATAACGCAATATATTGTTAGTTTCCAACTGAGTAAAACTATCCGTATTGAATGACAAAAATAAAAAGATACTCAACATTTTTTCCTTCGTTTCGAAATATGAATAATAAAATTCAAATTACATCCTTTGCAAAAATCAAGAATACGAGTGAGTACATACATACATTCGTACCCACAGAAGTGTGTGTGTTTTCAAGTACAAGCAGAAAGAGTGAATTTTCAATTTCCGTGCCACAAAATTAGCAAAGCAATTGCATTAGATTCTATTGTTTTTGATGGCTAGTATGCTAATACATATGTATCTGTACATCCAGTACTCAGAAAATGGGATTATCTTGTTGTCCTATACCCGTCATAAAGCTTTTGATTCCTACCGAGTGAGGTGTTAATGCAATTTGCATATAATAACATTTGATGTTCCAACTATAAATGATGTTCCCGTACTCGTATTCGGACTCGTATCTACGCACGAGGAAGATGACCATAACCGCAAATGCATTCATACCTTCGCTATTCCTATCGCTATCGCTTTCGCTTGATATTGAAATTGAATAAAATTAGCACACCCCAACACAATTGAGTTACGAAAGGACAGTACTCGTATCTAAACTGAATGTGACACGTCCTCGGATAGGGGCTGCATTCGAACTCATAGAACGCCCTTAAATTGACTATTATGTGAGTCTATAAACTGTTCAACTTGACGACCGTTTTATAGAGACTAACATTTTGAAAACGTTGTATTGTAGGTGATACTATGATAAAATCAATTTTTCGGACAAGCATCTATTTTGAGAGACACCATTTCCTTCATCTCGAACATGGTGCTGAAATGAGTGTCATCATGAGTAACATCCTTGTTAGATGAGGATGTGTGTACTCGTATATTCCTATTTGTCTGTTATAAAACTGAAGTTGCATATAAAATGCAAGAGTTGCTCCCCATGCATACCATATAGTAATGGAATTATTCTTGCCAAAAGACTGACATCAAAAGGATTAGTTTTCAGAAAAATGTTATCCAATCAATTTAACTTTATGTTGGTTGTCGTAAGCATCACCATCGGCATTATTATCCCCATGTTTTCACATGTTCACCCTCTGTTGGCGTTGGGTAATTTTCGATTGAAAGCTAATTGAATGTCATCACTTTTGAATTATCATTTTAACATAATTTTCAATTTTTTGATCGAAACTTAAAGGAGGGGATGTGCTTGTATCATATCATCCATCATAGAGACATCAAGGGTATTATGTTTTGCTTGAGTTGGAATTTGATTTTCTATCTGAAAAAAAAAAACTGTATCTCTTTTTTAAAATTTATTGTATAATTGTAAATATAACAAATCTGCAATGTGGGTGATGATATAGAAATGACATTGATATTTACGGTGAATGGCTTAATGTCAAAGAAGAGATTTAAAGTATTTTAAATTTTAATTGCCAATTATCCACCATATGATTTCAGAAATTTTGTGCGTCACTGTGAACAGGAGTTTGAGTTTCAATTGACAATATACTCGTAATTCAGATTGAAAGGATACTGTTAGAGAATCAGTATTGATACATCTGAAATGCTTGTAAAAATAGAAAAATATCTAAAACATCCTACCCATTTTTTTAAAAGTAGCTTCATTTATAGAGGCACCACAGGGATACATGATAAGACCTGTATTGTTGATTATAATGTAACGTCTATTATTGTAAGTAATATTTTGTCATCACCATCTGCAAATTACTTGCAAATTATATTAATCGAAGGAAAAATAAAGGCAGAAAGGTTTTGAACTTCGATTTTGAAGACCAGAAAATCTATCATTTAATGGCATAAACTATTTAAATTGTATCTAAGAGCAAAAATGTTTGTAGCAATTCATCGAAGATATCTGTGAGTCTTTTTACGAGACAGCTCAAACAAATGCAGTAAATTTCTTAAATCTCGAGAAAATCCGTGTATAAGAGTCAGGAGAAATTTAAACAGAAATAATAATGGTCTCCAAAATAAATAGTCAAATCTATTCGTGGTTACAAGAATCGCTCTACAGTTTTTAGTCAACTCAAAAGGAATAGGATCTAGGCACTTAACTAATAATTCTGTATTAAAGTCATTTCATAGATCAGTTACCCTAGCTTTATCTCATTTTATTTTGCAATTTTAGGCTTACGAAAGAATCTATAGCAGCTATTTCTAAAGGTCTGAAGCTGAACGATATCACTGTAGATGATCATGACCCCTTATTCAAGCTTAGAATATCAATGTGAATTCTAAGAAAATCTAAACACTGACTTTGATAGTAAGTACATTGAAAATATGTAAAATATGTCTTGCACCGCAAGTGGACTTTGGAAAGTGCACTTCTGAAATTTATGAATTCCCAGAAATCAAAACTTCATCTATCAGAATGTAATTCATAATCTCGATCAGCGAATGCTGCTATAGATAGTAAATTGTTTTCATGATGCGCTTATCAAAATGATGCTTATTTTAGAAAAAAAAACAATATAGGACCAATGATGGAACTCTGTGGAATACCACTGCAAATGTACCTACATCCTAAGCAAAATTTTCTAGCTATCAATTGATGGTATCTTGGATCAACGATATTTTAAAAAGAGTGAATAGGACTAGAGGTTAGTACTTGTACTTTCAAACTAGCGCACTGTACTCGTAGTATAAACAAAATTTTGTTCCCAAGGATTTGACTAACTTGAAACATTCAATAGTACAACAAACTAAGCTTTAATTTTAAAATTCCCATTTCCAATTGTAAATATTATTATTATTATTATTGTTTATTAAAAAATGAATTAAATAACATCTAAATCTGTATTGCATTTCAGAAACGAAAAAATTTCTCCTTTCTAGAAAATTTGGTCAGAAATTTAGACTTGCAGTTACTAGTCCAAAAAACGCTATTCCATCACCAAATTGTTAAGAATAAAGCCACAAGATCAGGAGAAAATTTTTTCATAAAATTCAGTTCCTTTATTTACGAATAGTTTATAAAAAGTTTAACGCTAATCCTTACCAATTCTTCGATTTTGAGTTCCTAAAATTTGGTCAATGCTATACACCGCTCTGGGCCGAGAAACGGGTGCATCTTGCGACGGTCTTAATGGTGCAACTGATGAGTGTGTTGTCGTTGTTGACATCATTTTGATTCACTTAAATTTGTTTATTTTATTTTTTTTTTTTTCTCGTTTAAAACTTTGCTTTTTACACTTTTGTTTGCTCAATTTAAATTCTTCTCTATTTCTTTCTCTTTCTCCATTAACTAATCCAAGTATTGTATTGATTCGGTTTTTCAATTTATCCTTAAAACGATGTCGTATTCCACATGTGGAGAATAATCCTTTTGGTAAAACAATTGCACTATACTAGTCACTATTTAAAGGTGTATCACAAAAGAAAAGGGTTTACGAGTATAAACTTGAACAATACGCGTACAATAACAATAAAAATAAATTACCGAAATTATTTCCCTAAATTAAATTAAACATTAACGCATTTAGACAGTATTAGTTGGTTAAAAGATTGGCAACATCAAAGTTCAACCATCAATCATCGACTGAACATTCAACAGTAATATTCGTTGCATTAAATACGCATTATGTTCAATTCACTAACACTAGGTAAGTGTGAAGGGTAGGTTTTTACCAACTAACCGAAGGGATGGGATATTCTTCTCGCTTAGATAAATGAAGAGTTGTTAGCTGTTTCTTTGGTTCTAAGGACACTTACAAGGGGTGTGCGCTCGTATCATTTGTAACACTCATACAGATGTATGTTTTCATATTTGCTGTTTCTACTGCTCCCTCTTTAAGGGTGGTTTTTCTTATAAAATCGACTTCGTTGGGTAAGTTGTGTATGTGGTTGACATGACAACGCATCGTTTTTATGAGCAATCAGAAACAAGGAATGGACAGCTATCAATGTGTGAGTGGATAATTTGATTGGGTTGGTATGCGTGTTAAGCCAATATGAGATTGTTTTTTAGGGGGTTGAAGGAAAATAAGGCCCATTTGCAGTGGGAAGTTAAATAGGGGTTGATATCTAGAAAATTTTCTCCTATTTCACTAACCCATTGATGAGGTTGCGTTTACTGGAATTGTGTATATACAGATTTTGAGCATATCATTTGCCTAGGGTTGCGCGCCCTAGTTGGAGAGTATCTGACTGTCATCAGGATAGATAGCACGTGGTTTTCGCTTACAACAGGTATAAATATGGAGAGTAATAAAATTTTGATTTTGAATGCCATGGAAATTGGGTGATAATTTCAAATGTAAATATTATATTTGACAAAGGATTATATATATACATATGCATGTGTAGGTCGTTAATATCCCTGGTGTAGGGTGAAGATGGAAATTTCATTCAGAAATTGGTTTTCGGGATCGAAAAAAGGGATGAAGTTCTTGATTCATGGTTGTACTACAGAAGAACCGTGTAATATGGACATTTTCAGTATTTTTTTTTTTTTATTATTAAAAAACTAATTTTTTTAGACTTTACAAGACCTTTAGTTGGAAATATATTTATTTAAAATTCCAATAAGCATTCAATATGTAGAAAAAACCATTACAGAAATGTTAAGTATTATACCATACCCACAATCATTTATTTTGGCCAATAACATAATTTTCAAAGCAAAAATGATGTTTATTTTCCTAAAGCCGCCGTATAGAAAAGCCCCTCTAATCATGCGGTTTCGAAGGCCTTGGACTTAAAAATAATGACATGAATTAATGATGCCTTATGTCTTAGATACGACTTCCTAGACTGTTGTTGATGAAGCGCATTCTACCGGTCATATTTTGGGTCACTCTTTCGAAGAGTGACTACACCCATAATGGATACTATTACTTTCCAAGGCGTGAATGTAAATGTCGTCCGATTCGAAGAAATACTACAACAAACTTTTATAGATGTAAGTGAATCTCATATATCTCAGAAACCCGTCCTTGCTTACTGAACAATTAATTTCTATTTCTTCTGTCCAAGTAAACTTACATACCAGACAAAAATGCTTGAATCTTCTCTAACTTTAACAATTATTTCAACTAGCTTACTGGTTCTAATCAAGCATTGTAAACTTAATAATGATACTGCGACTAATTGCCTTAGAGTCTAAAAAGGCGTCAAGAGTGTGCAGGCAATTTGTCGCACCATGGAAAAATTTAAGTTTGAGTACACTTTTTTTGGACCAGATAAAGATTGATGCGAAATGAAGAAAACATAGCCACCGTAGCGGTGTTATTTATTTTATTTCTTTTGAGTCTCTGGTATAGAGCGATGTTAACCGACTTTCTGTGGTCAGAGCTTGACAAAATCGGTATATTCGAGCGGTGGTTCTTACAAGACGGCACCACATGTAATACAAGCGACACACAGTGGACCGTTTCATACATGCTAGACGTAAAAAAGTCAACCGCGATTCAGTTTTTTTTGATGTAGCTTCGAACAAACAAAAACAATTCCCCACTGATCATATAACTGTAATCCAAATTCTGTTTAATTAATTTAGCAACAAGTTCTGACTAATCAAAGGCCAATTTTTAGTTTTTCTCATTGATTGCGAGTATTAATTGCATGTGAGCTTCTCATATATTTTAAAATTTACAAGAAATGGCAAGCTTTTTAGTCGGTATATCCTCTTTTATTTATCTATTTTTGATTTTTTGTGCCTCGTTTAATTGTCTTGTTAATAAGCCTCAAAAGCAAGTCGTATTTTGTGGTATAAAATTGAAAGATTTTGTTTTTTTTTTTTTAGATAATCTAAATATGAGTGCGTCAATGTGTCCAGATGAGTTTTATATTTTTGTAAAGTGTATCGTTTCTATTGTAGTTAAAACGAATTTGCAAAATTTGATTTTCTTCCTTTTAATTGATAGAGTATGGGATTCCGCGAATGGAGTATTTTGAAATTTGGTGTTCCAATGAAAAGAAAAACGGTATGTTTCAAAAAAAAAAAATAAATAAATATTTCTGAAGAAAATTGCGAGCTTTGCAAGCAAATAAGAAATAAAATTCGACTGTTGTCAGTACATTTCGATAAGAAATGGAAAGCAGCCGGCTTGAGAAAAGAAAGGTTTCTTTTGAAATATGAAGATTGGTTGAATGGCAATGATTTTATTCTAGCACGTAAAGCAAATAGTTTTGAAAGTGAAAATGAAGAATCTGCGCATACTTCTAAACGTGGAAGGCCAAGAAAAAGTTTTGAGGATTGTGTTAATCACTCTAAACGCGCCAAGATCTCCTTCAGAACTATTTTATGTTGCTCAAATGGCTTCACGTGCACCCCAAGCTGCAAAAGATTTTAAAACTAATCAAAGGAAGTTAGATAAAGTTCGATTCTACAGAAAGCCCTTGCTTTATATATAGACACAAAACTTACGAGTCATACATACAAAATTTTAAGAAAACAATCGATCGAAAGAGGTCATGCATTATATCCATCAGTTTACAGTTTAGCCAAAGCTAAAAAGGATTGTTTTCCTTCCGAAAATGCAATATGTGTCGTTGAATCGAGTGCCTACATAAATTTGAAAGACATAGTTTATCACACAGCTAAGCGTTTGTTATTAGTGTATGAGAGAGTTGTATCTCAAAACATAACAGACGGATCGTCAACTCTTTTTATTTGTAAACGGGGAGGTGATGATAGCTCAGCTCATAGCAACTTCAAGCAAGCTTTTGAAAACCAAGCGAATTCAGACGAATGTTTTTTTTTTCCTTATTTCATTTGTCCCTATTCAGCTTAGATTGGTGTCGGATCCGACAATGATTATATGGCAAAATTCCCATCTTTCATCCACACGTTTATGCCGTCCAATTAAATTTATGTTTGCTAAAGAAACAGAAAATATGGCGCTTAGAGAATTTAACGCAGTTCGGAATCAGATTGCAAATATCGAAGAGCTCGAATTCTCGGTTAGCGGCAAAAATGTCAAAATTATTTTTAAGTTTGTTTTTACGGTGATAGACGGTAAAGTTGCTAACTTCCTTATATCCAACCGGTCAACTCAATCGTGTTATATTTGTAAAGTAATGATTTATAGAGTTCCAAAAACAGTATTTTATGAATATGGTTTGTCAAGTTTGCATGCTTGGATTAAAGCACTTGAGTGTTTTTTACATATAGCATATAGACTTAACGTAAAAAAAATGGGCTATAAGAAATGAAAAAGACAAGGCTTCAGTAGAGACGCGAAAAAAAATTCAATGGCAATACTGCCAGGAGGTTTTTCAAAAATTATGTAAAAAGCGCTGAAATAACAGGAATTGATGCGAATATATAATATTAAAACGATTTTATATCATTTTAAGTTGTATATCATCGGGCCACGAAATTAACATTGGCCTTTTTGAAAAATATTGGAAGGAAACAAAACTAGCATATTTAGGAATGTACAACTGGTATTCAATGCCCATCAGCATACATAAATTGCTTTGTCATTCTGTCGAAGTAATTAAACAATGCATACTTCCGATAGGACAATTATCCGAAGAAAGCCAAGAAGCTCGGAACAAAGACTTCAGACATTTTCGAATGTATCATACCAAAAAACTTCAAGAATAAATAACTAACCGAGACCTTTTAAATATGCTTTTGATAACCTTTGATCCGATAATAGATTATTATTGAGAAAAACCTTTCAAAAATGTAAGTTCAATACCAGCAGACATCACACAATTTTTAGCTGAACCTAAACTGGTTGAAAACACAAGACAACAAACAAATCAAGAAGATGAGGACTCAGATACCATAACTTCAGATGCATTCAGTACCGATTTGGATTCATCAGATTAAATCTGTAAACTGTATTATAAAAAAAAAAAAAAAATTAAAAAATAAAAGGAAAAATCGCTTGTTTTACTTTTTGGTAATTCTGTCATAAGCAAAAGTGTTTTTCATTTTTATTTTAACTTCGGATAGCAGAATTTAATGCTTTCAGCAAAAAATGTTGCTTTATATGAATTGTATGTAAAATAATAGAAAATAAAAGCGTTCAGTCAAACTTAAGAATTTTTTACGTCTAGCATGTATGAAACGGTCCACTGTGCGAAGCAACGCTCGAAGTTGTGAAGAAGAAATTTGACGACTGGGTCATCTCACGACAAGTGCTCATCTATTGGCCGCAGCGATCTTGCGATTTGACACCGCTCACTTATTTTCTCTGTGACTATGTCAAGTCCTTAGTCAACTCTAACAAGCCAACCAATTTAGATGAGCTCGATGCCAATATTCGACATGCTATTGCCGGAAAAACGCCGCACATATTGAACCGAGCCATGAAAAATTCTACCGAAACTGGTCAATGAACTTAGCTTGAAAATAAAGTCAGAATTAATTTTATATCTTACACCGTTGTCCTTTTATTTAGATTTTTTTTATGTAGCCTTAATCTTACTTTTTTATCTAACTTAGAAAGGCGTACCAACCCTCTGCTCTTACTTTAGCCACCAATATTCGGAACAATTCCAGAGGTAATTCGGTTGTCCTTTGCACCCCTGCTCTGCACTTCTTCTTTAGCATCACTGCTGACAAAAGCCTCCAGGCAAAGGCAACCTACTAGACTACCCGTGAAAACATAAACAGTATCGGGTAGACTACCGACCTCTGTTAAAGACTTTGCTCAAAATCACGTTGCCACATATGACAATGAACTTGTTTTTCGCAAGCATGTTCTAAATCGTATCTAGCAAGGTTTTTAGCATTCTCCCAGGGTCAGCCCCTCTAAACATGCGGTGTCGAAGGCCTTCTCAAAGTCAACCAGGCAGTAATACGTACATTGATTTTTACTTTTATTTATACTGTTTCTTACAAGTCCATTGAGCCAAAAGTGAGCCTCATCACTAAATAAAATTTTTTGATACACATTAGGATCTTTTTCGAACTTACTTCGTAACCTATGGTCTTTAGTTTTCGCACAATCTGCAGTGGAATTAGATTCACGTGGAATTAGAGATGTTTTTGTAAAATTTTTAACATAGTGAACATCCTTTATAAGTCCTTATTAGGACTTTCAAAATAAAGTCAAACGTCAATATTAATTTAAAAAAAAACAATACCAACAGATATCAATGTTGAGACCTATTATTGTTGAAAAGAACTGCCTCCTTTGTACCGCGCAAATTCAATTTTTCTGTTAATGACGAAATTCAAATTAAGTTTTCAACTTTGTGTAAATCATCAATTCAAATGTCAAATACCTCCCCTTTCTGGCTGACGGCACCACTGATTAAGCTCTATTCTGAACATGATGAAGTCTTCATCAACTTATTGCCTTCAACGGAGATCATGACGCACAGAGTGTTATTTCACATATCTAGCGGAACTTATTGCAAAATTCAAGTCGTTCAAATGATGATATTTTGGTATTATAACACATAGGCTGAAAAGTCGTGGTGCCGTTTCTAAGAGAGGGCACCACTTGAATTAAATTCATACCATTTTCAGTTAGTACCAACCTTCAAAAGATACGTGTATAAATTTGACAGCTGTCGGACGATTAGTTCTCGAGATATAGCGTTGTGAGTGAAGCAACTTTTGTTATTGTGAAAAAAATGAATTCAAAGCAGTTTCGTGTGTTGATTTATCATTGCTTTTTGATGCAGCCGATGCAAAGAAATGGCTTGATAAGTGTTACCCGGACTCTGCACCAGCCGAACGAACCATTCGCAAGTGGATTGAAAAATTTAAAAGTGGTCATACAAGCACCGAAATGATGAACGCAGTGGACGTCCAAAAGAGGCTGTTTCAGATGAAAACATCAAAAAAGTCAACAAAATGATTACGAATGACCGTAAAGTGAAGTTGATCGAGATAGCTGAGGCTCTGAAGACATCAAAAGAGCGTGTTGGATATCTCATACACGAATATTTGGACATTCTAAAGCTCTGTTCAAAGTGGATGCCGCGTTTGCTCACAGTCGACCAAAAACAACAACGTATTGATGATTCAGAGTCTTTAAAGCTGTTCAACCGCAATAAAGCCGAATTTTTGCTTCGGTATGTGACAATGGATAAAATTTGGCTCCATCACTTCACACCAGAGTCAAGTCGGCAGTCAGCTGAGTGGCGAGCAGGCGACGAACCTTGTCCAAAACGACCAAAAACTCAGCAGTCGGCTGGCAAGGTTATGGCATCCGTATTTTGGGATACACATAGAATAATTTTCATCGACTATCTCCGAAAGGGGCAGACTATCAACAGCGACTATTATATTGCGTTGTTGGAGCGTTTGAAGGACGAAGTCGCAGAAAAACTGCCGCATTTGAAGAAAAAGAAAGTGCTGTTTCATCAAGACAATGCACCGTGTCACAAGTCGATGAAAACGATTGCAAAATTGAATGAATTCGGCTACGAATTGCTTTCCCACCCACCGTATTCTCCAGATTTGGCCCCCAGCGACTATTTCCTTTTCGCAGACCTCAAAAGAATGCTTGCCGGAAAGAGATTTAAGACCGATGGTATCGAAAGATTGAAAAATCGTTTCAATCAGTGTATTGGCCTCGAAGGCAACTATATTGATAAATAAAGTTGAATTTTTGCAAAAATGTTTTGTTTTACAAAAAAACGGCACTGACTTTTCAGCCCATGTGTTATGAAAGGTAGAATGTCAGGCAACAACATGTTAATGCTGTTGCGGCAGAAGTGTCTTTTCGATAGGCTGGTAAAATTGATACAGTGATTCTGGGTAAAGAGCTTGCTCTTAGTTCCCCTGCAAGAGCTACCAACCTTAAAAAGGCTAGGTTAAGTCAGCATGAGCCCAATAAAATCATCTCTTCAGGGGAAGCGCTTTTGCTGATGGTAAACACTAAATTTAGTATTTTTCAGTACAAAATTATGCGCCAGCACCTTAAAACCTTGAATGCGAATGTAGCCCGGCATATTATTTAGTGCAAAAAGCAAAGAAAGAATGCTACCCTGAAGAAGAAGCACTGAATAAACCTGATGTTTCTGCTGAAGTGAGATTTCAAGCTTTGCTAGATATAACAGTAAAGCGCATTATCAAAGCACAAAACGACTTATCTGAACTGCTAACAATGTTAAGTTCAAATGTTACATCCTTGCGACTTATATCCAAATGGGGATGTAATGGTATCTCAGAACAAAGTCGGTATAAAATTAACATGGATGATGAGTAATACAGTGACAAGAATTTGTTTTCTGTAACTTTTGTCCCACTTCGTTTACTTGATGAAAATTCTCGAAGAGTGTTCTGACAACACCCAAAGCCGAATTCAAATAGGTACTGCCGGCTTGTGAGATTAATTTTTAAAAAGGAAAACAGAGAACTCATCAACATCGAAGAACATCAAATGCACGATCAAATAAGTAAACTTATCCCAACAAAGTTAGTTTTAAACGACACCCAAATGGAGTGCAAGCACGAACTTCTGTTGACTATGGTAGACGGAAAAGTAGCAGTGCCTTGTCACAATATGATTCCTCCCAAAAATGTTATATTTGTGGTGCAACTCACAAACAAATGAACAGCGAGACAAGTGCCATAAAAAAACCAGATGGAAAAATTTTCAACTTTGGTATTTCTTCATTTTATTCTTGGATAAGAGTATTTGAGTGTTTATTACATATTGCTTACAAATTAGACATAAAGAAGTGGCAAGCAAGATCGGAAGAAGAAAAAAAAAAAAATAGTTAGAAACGTTGAAATAAGCGCAGAAATAACGGGTATTAATATTGACCTAATCAAACGTTTCCGAATTTTACTAGAGGTAATATCAAGTGATGTTGAAATTGATGCCGACAAGCTTAGAACTTATGCGAACTAAGCAAAAAAACTTATATCTTCAACATTATACCTGGTACCACATGCATGTACCTGCAAGCATACAAAAACGTTTTATGCATTCAAAGGACATAATTCAAGCTTGCTTATTGCCACTTGGACAGTTGTCCGAAGAGGCCCAAGAAGACAGCAATAAAGAAAATAAACGAGTTCAGGAGCACTTCAGTAGAAAGTCTTCAAGAATAACTTCAAAAAGGGATGTTCTTAATAGATTTTTACTTTCTTCGGATCCGTATCTATCGATTCGGAGTACAATCCTGCATAGAAAGAGAAATCGACTTCCACTGGAGGGTATTTCCCTCTTAATAGCTCCCGTAGAAGAGCTTTTAGACATAGGCAGATCAGATGAAGAAGAATTTGAATCCGATTAATTTATGTTTTTAAAAACCTAAAATGTTTAAGTTTAATTTTTTTGTCCAAAGCTTTTTACATATCTTTTATATATACTTCCGCAAGTATATATACAGGGTGAGTATTTTAAGTTGAGACATCCGAATTACTCGAAAAATATGCGATATCGCGAAAAATGTTTCAGACAAAAGTCACAAGGTTCTGAAGGGGACATAAGATGGTGACCACGAGTTTGACCTTGAGACCCGCAATGAACATAGCGCACCATATTGTTAAAGCCAATTATTTATAGATACTGAATTATGTTGACACTATATTGTTTCGGTGTAAGAGATAACAGATATCAACAGTGTCTTCATCATAAATTAATACAACTTAACACCGGATTCACTCGGACCTTCTAATTCTAAAGGACTACAATTTGAGAGAATGCTCCTGGAACGTAAGAACGCTCTGCACCCCAGGAGCGGATAATATCGGGCGGATAGTACTGCGATTCAAGATAGGATCGGGTATGATATATTACACATATTGGAATACGGATTTGTCGAAAGCGGTTCAAATTGAAGGTCATTGATTTTAAGCCAACCAGTGCGGGCTGTCCGCCTCAAAGCAAGATTCTATAACATCAGCTTTAAGTGCGTTCACGTCAATTCCAACGAGGTTGAAGAACTCATCAAGGAGGAATTTTTTGACCTCCTTGACGGAGCCTACGGGGCCTGTCTGAAGTACGCTGTTAAATTTGAGCTCGAGACTTCGATGCCTCAATCGGTAAAAAGAACATCTTTGGCAAAGCGTTCGGAAAATACAGCATCCATGACAGGGCAATAGATAACGGCTTCCGACACGCAGGCTTTGCGACAGCTAGTAATACAGTGATATGTAGCACGAGACTCCCTCACAAAAGAATCCACAAGGCAACCTGGCTAGCTCCGGATGGTCGAACCATCTACCAACTCGACAACGTACTTATTGACGGACGTCACTCTTTAAATATCCTAGATCCTAGATGTGAGTGTCTAAAATTGTACTACACCGCATAAATCGGCCAATAGGAACGAGTTCCAAGTCGATTCACACCACCTTTTTATCGATTTTAAAGCCGCATATGATAACATCCATCGCACTGAGTTATATGTATAATGCGATGCCCTATCCGGATGTGTCGAACAAGACTGAAAACTCGCGATGTGCCGTGCAGCGTGGAAGTAGAACCTCCGAATCATTCCAAACTGCACCGGATTTCGGAAAGGAGGTACTATTTCCTCCAAGTCCGTCCACCTTCTGCGATATGCTGATTATATTGATATAATCTCACGTTCCAAGCTTGTTCTAATTGAAGCTACAACTTTAAAGTTGTCCAGAAGCTCACCTACATCCAAAAACGACATCATGGTGGAGATTCGACGAAGGGTAACCCAAGGCAACCGCTGCTACTTCGGTCTGTTGAAACAACTTGGGTCAAAACTACTAACGCCTTGATCAAAAAATAGAACAGAATAACCACCGTGTGGCGCTCCCATTGTTCCGATTTGAGTTCTGTTTTTTTTTTTTTTTTTTTTGTTGAGTACATCTGTTGTTGACATTCTCTCTTAATCTTAGCGTCATAGCTTGACATTTGCAAAAGTTACGTAGGCAAGAGTACATCTATCTCTGTGTTTGCTGGCGATTTTTTTTACAATTTTAGAAATAGATTTAAGTTTGCAACAACGAACTCGTATTAAATTTTGCGTAAAAAACGGATTTAATGGTGCGCGAACGTTGAAAATGTTGGAAGTGTTCCGGAAAGATTCTCTAATGAAAACGGTCGTTTACCAGTGGCACGAGCGGTTCAAAAGTGGTCGTGAGTCAATCGAAGATGATGAACGCATTGGCAGACCATCGACATCGGAAACCGACGAAAACATTGATGAAGTAAAAGAAATGTTGGTCAATAAGCGCAAATTAAATATCAGAGAGATAGCGGAGGACTTGAACATTGCCTATGGATCCGTCCAAGACATTTTGGTTAATAATTTGGTTTCCGTCGTGTAGCAGTTGGTTCCAAAAAACCTTAGTTTTATGCCAAAAAGAGACCGTGTTAACGTCGCAAAAGAGATGATTTGCGAGGCTGAATCCGATCCCACATTCCTCAAAAGGATCATTACTGGAGACGAGACGTGGGTTTATGAGTACGACACGCAATCCAGACATCAGGCAAGTAAATGTCGTTCACCAACAAAAAAACACGTCGTTTTCAGTCAAAAAAGAAGGCGATGCTCACGGTTTTCATGGATTACAACGGTGTAGTGCATCATGAATTTTTGCCAGACGGCCAGACAGTAAACAAAGAGTATTATTTGGGTGTTAAAGAGAAAGAGAAGAGAATTGTGGGCAGAAAACTCGTGAATTTTCGGAAAAAGTCCTGGCCAAATTTCGAGTTGCTAAAACTACTCGAAATATCGAGAATATTCATTTATCGGGCTATTGCTCGCTTCGGCGAATTGTATGGAGTAAAGGGCAGGCCAAGAAGTGGTAGCCCGCGTGTTGTCCGTAGGAATGCAGTAGTAAAGGCAGTGCGTGAACGAATTTAGAGAAATCCCCTTAGAAAGCAGAAGATCATGTCCAAAGAATTGGATATATCAACCAGATCTTTGTCTAGGCTGATTCGGATGATCTGCATACGAAAGCCTATTGTCGGTCCACGGGACATCTTCTACTCCTCAACTAAAAAAAATTAGGCTAGAAATATGCAAGCGACTTTTGCAGTGGCACGTGGGCAATGGCCAAGAAAACATTCTGTTAGAGGGTGTTGTGAAGGGTTTAACCAAAACACTTTTCAATGGATAGAGATGGATCTTCCAACATGAATTTGCTCCAGCGCACAAAGCCAAAATCACGCAGGAGTGGCTCAGTCAATATTTCTGGCTTTATAGCAGCAGAAGATTGGCCGTCGGGGATTCCAGATCTGAATCCACTGGATTGTGGTTTGTGGTCCGAATTGGAGAACATGCCCTGCAAGACTCCCCACAGAAATTTGAAGAGCATTACAACAGCAATAACCAGAGCAGTGTCCAGAGGCAACTGTTCGGTGTACAGAAAAGTGTTGTAAATATATAGGTTTCGGCCGATCAATGTATAATGGTAAGTTTTGGCCATCATCCCAGGGAAAACCAGATAAAGCAAATCGTAACAACCTGCATTGAACCGCTTCTATCCGGAGGATATGAGTTCTGTAGTAGGGTGACCAAACTTTGCTTGCACATTCAAAAAGAGGTCTAACAAAGGTTATGTAAAGGTATTTGGTAATATAAGGATTTGGAAACTCCTTAGAAAAGCGCTTGATGAAGCCAAGGGCAGAGTTGGCTTTTTTATTATATTATCAATGTGAAAACGGAAATTGGATTCCTTATCACAGATTACACCTAAATCATAAAATAATAAGGGAACAGGCAGATTAAAGATTAGAAAGAAGCGAAGTGAAGAAGGAGGGCGCTTACGGGTATAAGTTATAGGCTGACGCTTATTGATGTTAAGCTCAAGGAAATTCTTCTGACACCAAGTAAAAAATCTGTCTAAATCTCCTTCTATAATACGCTTCCTACAACGAAGTGCTGCTACTAAGTAAATATACCTAAAGGACATCCCACCTTTTTATCCATTTAAGATATTTATTGCTTCCTTTTCCTCTAAGACATGTTTTCCAAACATTGATAGTCGAAATACTTTTAGAGTTGGACAAACACCAAGAAAGTGCAGGACATCTTCTCTATTTTTCATGTTGGAAAGGTCACAAAGTGATGGTAAATCTGGCATAAAGTCTAAGTAGACAGTTTCACCTCTCATTTTGAAGACAGTACATTTTTTTTGGTCATACGTATGTTTGCCAAGATTCTCTAAATTTGAGTTTAATTCTTCGCTTAATAGATGAGGTCGCTCGTTGACCTAAACTGTCAGATTCATTCCGGATTCGCTTCTTTCTGCTATTCCTCGCAGATGTTTCCATTTGCTCTAGATATGCTTTTCAATACTGCGTTTGGTATTCTGGATTCATTCATCTCAAATATTTTTAAAATATAATTGAAAGGCAGTTTGAAGTTGTACAAACACATGGGATGAGTTCCAGTTTCAATGTATATAGTTAAGGGTACTTTTTGGTAGCCGGAGTATCTCCTTCAAGAAGTAGCGAAGAAATTTTTCCACCTCATCTTAGCATTTGTAACCCCGTAGAGCATTATCGAGGCTACAGTCGAGTGGACCAAAGTTTGTTTTACACTAAGCGACACAAAATTGTTTTTGAAACAGAGTTCGCAAATTGCACAGATAACTATTTTAGCATCAGCTAATTTTTCACGAAAGTCCGGTTTTGATTCATAGATATTTGTATCTGGATACAACTTCAATTTCTTTACCGTCTAACTTCCACTTTTCCAAGCGTGAGTAACAACCTTCTACATTTCTAAACATCATGATTTTGATTATTCAAGATTAGCAGTGGGATTACAACATTTACAATATGCACTAAGTCTATTTATCATTAACTGGAAGATGATATACATATATCTAAAAATTTTCATATCATCTGCGTAAGCAGATATGTATAAATTTTTAATGATGCAATCAACATTTAAAAGTCAGAATAAATAATAAGGGACCATAGTGGCTGCCTTGAGGGACACCAGAAAGGCTTTAATTGGGTTAGAAACGATGGACTTAAATAAAACATTGTAATACCGTTCATTTAAATAGGATTGAATCCATGTTATAAAGCTTATTTGGAAACCAAGATACTTTAATTTTAGAAGGATTACTGTATATCATGAGAAATTCTATTAAAGGCTTTGCTGAGTCGGTGGCAATCACGTCAACTTCATTTCCAGATTCTAGTGCACATAAAGTGCTTGCACGAATTCCATTGAATGGGTGGTTGTAGATCTAACTTTGAAAAATCCGTGGTGGTATTGTGAAATAATAGATTTAGTATAACCTCATTTAGTATAACCACTTTTAGCCCGCCTGTCGAAATTTGGTAACAATCCGACGCTGTTATTGTTTTTTGCGACCATAGAAAAAGTGCAGTATCGCTCCGTGAACCGATTCTTGTTTTTGAGTGGCAAAATTTGCAAGGAAATCAAGCCCATTTCCCCATGGGACCCATTCAAATTTCTTATACAACCGTTAACCATTGGTTCGCAGGGTTTCACCATGAAGGCACGTCGTTTTTTGTTTAAACGCGCTCAGGTTGCCCAAAAATGAAACCAAGGACAAAATCCATGATCTCTTATTGGCGGACCACCGTGTGAAAATTAGCGAGTTGGCTGAGATAGCAGGAGTCTCAACTGAACGCGTTATCCATATCCTGTACGAGATTTTAGGTATATAAAAGCTGTCCGCGCGATGGGTGCCGCGTTTGCTCAAGAGATATGAATTCATTGGTACACACCAGACACTACAGAACAATCGAAGCAATGGGTTTAACCCAGTGAAAGTGAAGACCGTGCCTTCGCCCAGAACGGTGATAACCACCGTTTTTTGGGACGCGCGAAGTGTGATCCACGTTGACTATTTGGAGAAGGGAAAAACAATCACAGCATCACACTATATCGATTTATTGGGCCGATTCAACGCCGATTTGAAAAAAAAAAACGACCACATTTGGCGAAGAAAAAAGTGCTCTTCCACCACGATAACACATTGGTTCACACCTCCACAGTGGCCAAAGAAAAACTGGTCGAATTGTACTACGAATTGCTTCTTTATGCTCCTTAATCCTCCGGATTTGGCTTCCTGCAACTTCTTTTTGTTCCCAAACCTTAAAAGATCGTTCGCCGGAAAGAAGCACGGGTCGAACGAGGAAGTCATCGCCGTCGCGGAGGAATATTTTATTAAAAAATTTACAGCACCGCTGGGAAAAGTGTTTCCAGTTGAAAGGAGATTATATTGAAAAATAAATTGTCAAAAACTAAAAAAGTTGCGTTGCCATTTCTAATCCGGGTATTCATCAAACAGCCTTCGTATTGCCTACTTCTTACATTCGAGAGTAATGAGTTTTTAAACTCTCAGGCTCCAATAAGCAATCAAGAACGTTTTGTTTGCTAACACCAAGTGCAAGTGTCTCCTAAGTGTCTTGCAATCTTATAACATATTTGATTTAGGGAGATAGTTATTCGGTTTGGACTGCAGCGTTACATTGTTGGAGTAGTTTCTGGCCTGACAAAAATTTTCCCCGTTGATCAAAGTTGGTCCATCTTTCCACTCGAGTGTCAGAATTGATGTTTTTATAGTCTTTATAAGTGAACGCTGTGGTCAGATACACCGTCAAGAGAGATTTGATCACAAAGAAGAACTCCATTTTCCGCATCTAACAAAGCGATGAGATCTTATAAACTTAGAACTACGTACGTTGCATACCGAATTGGTAATGAACTTACAATAGCATGACCATTTTCAGCTATAAGACCAAAAAATTGCCTCAACAATTGCCTTTTTTTTATTAACATGTTTGTGAAGAAACCTCCCAAAAAAATGATATGTTCATTACAGTCGGCTAACTATACAAAACTCTAGGCAGATCTCGTACAACTATAGGTATGTAGAATGACGTTAGGGAATGTACACCTTTCTGTCACCGAGACCTTCAATATCAAAAAAGACTTCAGACAAGGCGATGCGCTGTCATCATATCATCGTTGTAATGAGTAGTGCCGAACGTAGGTAAAACAAAAACCGCTTCACTTTCTTTTTCAATTCTCTCGCTTTAAATCTTAAATACTCCATTGTCACCAGTCGTTTATAGTACGTAATCCATTAGATAAACAATAGTTGAAACACAGGGGCATTATTCTAGTTCATTAGTAGCCAGATGGTAACGCCACACTTTAGTACTACGGAAAGTAAGATACAAGGTATTTAAAGAATTTGAGAAATCGCAATGTTTTCATAGGATCGGATTCATTCACAAATCCGATTCGGAACAGTTTAAAATAGATCTGAAAAAATATTGCTATAGGTGTTGTGTTCGTTAAACAGGTACAATTTCTAAAAGCATATACGAGTATGTGCAAGCATTTAATCGTACCTGCTTTGATTTAAACGTGTTCCTTCTCCTTTTAATCCCTTTTAACAGAGAATATGTTCAGAGAATAAATTCAGTTAATCTTAGACAACATCTTATATACACTGGCAATTTTGAAAGTATGATACTCAGACCGATTGCTATACCAAAAAATGCGTAGAAATGTCGATCTTTAAGTTTGGACAAAAAGCGGATAAACTATGTAGAATTTGTTTAGGCAATGCTGACTCCTACTCGTACACTGTCAATTTTGTTGCGTTTTTTTTTTTCTGTTAATCTTCATTTCGTTTCTGTCGTCATAATAAAATGTTTATCCCTTTTTATAAGGATTTAGTCTCTTCATTCTGTTAGTGTGATGGTTGACACCCATGAAAATAATCGGCTTTGGTAAATTCGTCTCTTTAGGTCTTTCTTCTCCAAATACGACAAGAAATGTATTTGTATGTTAAATCATTCAAAATATGACAATTTTCTTAACACGTTCCAATTTTACAGCAGTCATATTCGTACGTTTAACCACGAGTTTAAGGTATTAATTCAAGCCGATTACTTTTTCTTCGAAATTTACCATAAATTAAGTAGCGCGAAGGCCTTCTATTCTTATCCATCTTCCACCGTACTTTATGGCAGAATATACTTGTAAAATAATTATCGAAAACAATGGAACAATACGCCTTAGCGAAACCGCAAAATGAATTTGCACGGCCGTCATAAAGTTTATAATATCTTAGTTGGCATTCCAAAGGCCATTGCCCTAATCTTTGTTTTGATAGCAGCACTAAGAAGTCCGGCGACTTTGTTAATAAGGATGAACTACTATTAGGTGCTTATTATCTTGCTAATGAAGAGATATTTCCTTTCACGGTAAGAGAGATTTTCCCAGGTTTTTCATCAGGTAGAAAATAGTAAGCCTTCAATGGTAATATTCATGGAAGATCCTGTTTAATATTTTTTTGAATGTATGCAAATAATATATGCTACCTCTCAGGTAACCTATTTGTATAATTGTTATTCGAAAAGGTTCATAAAAATAGATCGTATCTACATTTGTATGACAATGTGCTTCAAACTTGTAAATCATATTTCAAATTAAATCAAAATTATAGAATTCGACTAAGAAATTCAGCATGTTTGTTAGCATATTTACTTTTGTTTAATAGTCGAATCGCAGTAATAACACAAACATTTTCATATATTGTAGGATTCTTATGCAAAAATGCAATTCTAGAAGAAGATCTGAGCAAAAATGGTTAAATTAGGTTATTAGGTTAGAGAGGTATCTGGAACTGAAAAAATTCTCTATATCTCATCATACATACATGGGTCTGTGTAGACCGATTGTGATGCCCTGGTTCGGGAACTGGGAGGATATGGGTATTTGACAGCGGTTTCTAGTTTTGATTTCCACTTTCCATCTCACGTTGATTGTGCCATTTTGTTGTATACCCGAATCTAAAAAGAAATGTAGGTAAAACAGCAGAAAGCTCTTATAGGTCGTGGAAGTACTAAATTCCTAAAGTTCCTTATCCTGGTTTATGTTCCCGCAGCCTCTTAAGAGGCCCTTGTGCTTTCGCCCCCAGAAGAATATGGCCTGTGAGCACTGCAACAAACATAGATAGTTCAGTTCTGCTTTTCAAGAGAATCTTACTTATTCTTGAGTTGCTTGGATCCGGATATAGTTGTTTCGAAGTTTCACAGGTTAGAAGGCTTTTTCATCCTTCAATGGCTTTAATTTATATCGGTCAATCTGCTTCTACAGAATCGAGGTTTGATACTTTAATACTTTTAAAGCTAGCTCGTTTACATATTCCTTCCCTACCACTTCCTTGTGGCCAAGGACCCTGAAGAGCGTAACCTAACGTAGAACTCAAAGAGCTCTTCTTTACGACAGCATTTCACAAGGCTTAATCTCGGCTGCCGCGATAGCCTAGCTATCAATCAATATTGTAATATACACGTATGATATTGCCGTTATTCCCCCAAGTGTGGCTGCTTCTACCACAGCCAATATCTCAGCCTAGAAGACTCTGCTGTAGTCGGCTTTGGTTTGATTTGGCTTACACTTTTTTAAGCTAACTCAATCTTAGAGCGCTTTTCGCTGCAGATGCTTGCGTGCATAGATCTAGGGACAAGAGATCAAGTATGCAATTAATACATGCAATCCTCTACTATTTTATCATCATGCCAACCTTAGATTTAAGATGATAGACGTGTACATCCATAGGATAGTCTTGTTTGTTATCTTATTTCTCCCAAATATATGGCTGCAAGCGTAGAAGGTGATAGTTGCTTTCTTTAGACTTATTTCGACATTGAGTTTCCAAAGTTTACTATCTGGTACTTAGCATGATACCTATGTATTAAGCACTCTTAGAAATTTGGAGGGTTGTTCTATCTATGGACGGAAGTTCAAATTGTGACATTATCCTTTTCGAACAAGCTCTGTTGGTTGTGGCAGGTTGATTCCCAGCTCACAGAATCTGTCCCATTCTCGTATTTCGTTAACAACTTTGTTCTACAGAAGAGGTGATATCACTCCTCCTTGAGAGGTGCCTCTTAAGGCAGAGACTCTTAATACAGTGGTACTTAGTGCTGAATTGATCTTTTCGTTGCGGCATTTCCTAAGTTGAGGGAGCGTTGACATTATTCAAGGCTCTTTCACTGTCAAGTGTGATTGCTTATGTATATTATTTGTCATCTAGACTTTTTTCAATTGTACTGACAACTTCATGCCGTTTTCGTGCCTTCAAGATTTGTATAAGCATCATGGTATGAGGTTAAGGTTTTGTAAAACGGTGGTCCAAAGAATTTACAAATCCATACGTGACCAGGTTTCTCCATATTACTTTTGTTCGCCCCCTCCTAGAGTACGCCAGTCAAGTGTGGTCCCCATATCATCGTGTTCATAGCCCAAAAATCGAAATCATCCAGAGTGGTTTTCTTCGATTTGCTCTTCGAGATATACCCTGGGACGATTCTTTTATTCTGCCCTCACATCAATACCTTCTCAATCTTATTAATTTAACCACTCCTGAGAAACGCAGGAATCCAGCCGACTTCCTCTTCATTCACTGACTCCTTTCAGATTCTATTTTTCTCAATTTTTCTCGTAATCTCGTATCTTCTTTCCCCCAAACCCCCACACTTCCTATGGCACGACCGAACCAATCTCCCATATGCTACGAAAAGTTCAAGCCCTACTGTCTTTGACTTTCACCACACCACTCCCTATCTCAAATCCGTTCTACTTTACCACTTCAACCAACTCTAGTTTTAAGTTTAAGTTTAAGAACTACTTCGCCCCCACCAAAATTAAGACTTATAGGTGCAGAATACTTCGAATATGAATGCTAAGTAGTTTTTTCCAAGTTTTTAACATGAACGATGTTAGACTTATGGGCATTAAGTCTCTTGGATGGATATGACTGGGCTTACCTACCTTAAGAATGAATACTACTTTTATGTTAGTTTCTTTCAGCATTTTGCCACATATCCATACTTGATATTGCTGCTGGATAGTCTTTTTAGGAACGGTATCAGATTTTGCTTCGTTTTTTGAAGCATGGTATGATTCCTCCAGTCAAGGGGATTTTGAAGCAAAGAATGAGTCTATAGCTCAGCTTATTTCGTTTTCTTCTAGTATCCCCTCTGTGATTTTATTTTGGCCAGAGAAATATGTGTCTATGTATGTATTACTAATGTTGGAGTAGAACTACAACCAGAAAAGTGCGTTTTTAGCAAGAATTCGTGTAACTACCGTCAGGTAGTCTTAGATCTCCAGTTACTGGGGAAAGAGAGGAAATGAAAAACGGTGGCATACAAGTTTGTGTGCATATAATCGTAATACAGAGAACAAGACAGTGTCTGCTTGGATGTGGAATTATTGGCAGACTAAGGAAAGAAGTCTTGAACTTTCAGAATATAACCGGACACATTGTAACAATCGCTATCAAGGATAAGTCTGCTTACACAAGCTTATTAAGTGTACATACACAGACAGAAGGAATAGGCCACAGATTCTCAACGAAACATCCAAATAGGTCATCTTTTGTAGAACTATCTGAAAGCACACACTACACCACTCTTATTCTACAAATGTATCAAGGCTAATTACTACAGCTAGTACTCGATTACTTCACCTTACTATTCCCAAGGGAACATATCGGTCATCCCGTAATAAAACAAGCAACCAAATTAATGAAATTACGATCGGCACAAGGCAATTCTCGTATTTATAATTGTAAGGAGATTCCGTGCGTTCAATGTAGACTCAGATCACTATTTAGTGGTAGCGAGGGTACGAATACAGATATCTCAGTCCACACAACAGCTGAGAAATACTGTAAAAATATCTAACACTGAGAATAGCTACAATCGCACCAAACCAGCTAAATCTTCGACGATCCTTTAACTTTTCGTCAACGCTGTCATATACTGTATTAACTGCTGAAGATCAGTGACATAGATGTTGGAAATGCCGAAAGCTGTATGCTGGCTTTCAACTGACCACTTCCACCAAACAGGGGCTTTGTGATAAGGGCCGGCAAGCTTACGTAGGAAGTTGCCTTCAAGGCAGAGCTGTAAAAAAAGTGAGAGTGCCTGCTGCATCCTACACGCAGAGGAGAGAAGAACACCGGTTTCTATGGAAAAAAAAGGAAAAGTATGAAACTCAAGTGATCGACAAAATGCACGTAAATATACTCGTAGAGCTATCTCAATTATGCATAAGAAGTTTACTTGACCGAACAGCAAGGGATAAGTTGGTGGATAGTATACGCCAACTCATTTTGAAGACTTAGTCGAAGGAATTATCGTTTGTCCGTTCCAAAGGATAGGAAACCTTCTTAACTCATTCAACTATAGAGGGATCAGTCTCATTAGAACTGCTGTAGGTATTATGCTTGCTTTACTATGTGAACTCCTGAAGTCAAATGTCTACGATTTTTTGGCCCCTATCAACGCAATTTTAGGCAAGGCAACTTCACAATTGATCAAACACACTACCTTAGAATCTAAAAAGAACGTAAAAAGCCCAGATCAACACTCACCATCACTTCATCGATTTTAATGCCATATATACATATTGCAGTAGACCTACAGCGCCATGTTAAGCTTTTGACATCTCTATCAAACTCGTCAGATTTCGTAGAATGGCAATGAAGAACATTCGCCGCTCAGTATGTGTAGAAAATAATTTCATCGAGCCCAAATATATCGAATAAGACTTCTCCAAAACTCAAAAGGAGCAAAAATGGCAATTTTATTTGTCTTTTTGTACTCCGTTTATGTAATGCTGGGTACCCTACAATCAAGTTGAATGCTGGTTAAATTATGATCAGTTATTTCCAAGTCAAAGGCTACTGTTTCTGTTTCTGTTTCTGTATAAATATGTGATGCAAACAAGCAGCTAAACACTTAGGTTGAGTCAACACAAAATCGAAACTAAATGAGGGTAGGGTTTGTAAGACTGGCTCTTGGAAAGATCAACCCACTTAGGCCTATGGGACCATTGTGATGCCACGTGGATCTGTGATGCTACTACTCTTGAAACCAAATTTGAGCTTATAACGAAGCTAAGGAGAAAGAAGAAAGCTCCTAGGTGAAGTTTTCTTTTATGGGAGAGAGCTGGGCATGTACAGAGTTGATGCAGGATTGTCTCCTCCTCTTCAACAGAAATCTTTTGTTAAGGCGCCAAGCCTTTTTGTATGCTTGCGTATAAGGCAGTGTCCAATGACAACACTTATGATGACGCTGAGGTTTAGAAGTATCCAACTCTTCCAGCGATTCAGATCCAGCTTTAGCCAAATCCACTTGGTCGCTAGACATGTTAGTCCAAAAGTCCACCTAACGCCTGTTCTTTTGTTAGCATCCAGCTTTATTATTAATCTGCACGTAGCGATTGGTATATCTATGCTACCCTTTTCCGGTAGAATAGGCAGAGTGGTTCTAATTCTGTCGAGTTCGTCAGCCCTACATTTCCCTAGAATGTTTCTGTGGCCCGGCGTCCACCAAAGGTGAAGGTTGAACTGCTCTGCCATCTTCGTAAGAGATATTCGGCATTCAAGGGTCGTTCTAGAATTTAATGAGACTGAATAGCGGCCTGACCATACGAAAAAATGCGGATATTCTTTGCAGATATTACATTTTCGTTCAGCCAGGGCAGAGCTTGTTTAGTCGTCAAAACTTCCGCCTAGAACACGCTACAGTGATTTGGAAGACAGAAGGAGAGGCTTATATTTAGCTTATCTGAGAAAACATCACCAAGCAACGAAACTATCAGTTTAAGATCCAATTGTGTAGAAGTGGATTGGCTTGTCGTAAAAATATTATCTTGGCCAAATAAAGTATTTGTCTTTTGTGTAGACGAAGATATCGTTTGAATACTGAAGATATCGAGGAATGTCAAGTGAAACAGGTACCTCTTTTGCGTAGACATGCTGTTCTTTGTACTCTGCTTAGTTTGCTGCTAGACAACAACGTTGTGTGTGAGTCTTTGTCTTATGACCGAGATGAATATCCAGTGTGTTATGCGAGGTTGAAGGCCTCATTTATTCCCAATGGCTTTTTTGGAAGAGAATAAAGCTATTGTAGCTTTCTTGAGTATTTTTTGAATGTTAGGTTTCTAGTTTAGTTTCCTGTCAAAAATGAGACACAGATACTAGGCTGTATGGGAAAACACTGGTACCGTTTGTTGAGGGGGGGGGGGGTCTATAATTGGAATTTTATATTTTCTGGAAAAAAGGAAAAGATCAGTTTTAGGGGGGTTTACTTCAAATCCACAACCATCTCTTCAACGGGTTAATCTGTTGAGATTTAGCTGAAGGAGTTCTAAGATGTTTACTTGTGACGGCTATAGCAACGTCATCCGTCATTATCCTACTTGCACCCGCTCATAGGTATATATCAGCGCTTTATTAACTACTAAGTTCCGGAGAACGTGAGAAAGGACACCGCTTTACGGCGTACCTTTCCTGACACCACCTTTAACAGAAGCCCCACCCAGTTTGATATTTATTGTCCTGATATTTAGCATAAGACTGATCAACTTCCCAGATTTGACAGCGCAGTCGTGATTGCGAATGTGTTGATGTTGTTAATGGCACCCTCTATGTCCAGAAAAGCAACCATTGTGCACTCTCTATATTGGAGGTTTCGTTCGATGTGCCTAGTCAGTGAATGCAGAGCCGTTTTCATCGACTTTCCTTTACAATAGGAATATTGAGCCGTTCACAAAAGTCTTGGATCAATTTTAGCTCGAATATGGATATCATGCAGTCGTTCTAGAGTTTTCAGAATGAAGATGATAAACTTATAGGTGTGAGGTCCTTTGGGACAATATGAGAGCATTTTCCAGCTTTGGGATTAAAAACTACATTGACAATCTAAAGACCTTTGTAGCTCGGCAAGTATTAGACCACCCGGATCACCAGACTTGTATGGTTTGTTTGTCTCTTCTAATTGAACCATGAATTTTGGTCGCGGTTGCAGTAATCCTGTTTGGGTTACTACTGTCCGCGAATAAAGAGCTACCTGGAAAGTGAGTGTCCAATAGCAGGTTGAGTGATTCATCACTTGAGGTTGTCTAAGAGCCATCGGTTTCTTTCAAACTACATAGGCATCATAGGATTTGTAGAAATGATTTTTCTTAGCCGCAATGTCTTAGAGGGTTTTGTGATTTTGTAGATCTCCAGGATCGTCGGTTTGCCTTCCTCAGTTATGTTTTTTGGAGTCCCAATCAGTCACTTTTCTTGTGCTTTTTCCTAAGTTGAAAAGTTTTCTACAAGTGTTTCTAAGCGGTTCCAGTGCTGATGTCCATCAGTGCGAAGCTTTCTTGCCTCTAGTTTGAATTAGAGGGCAGGAAGCAGCCATACTCTGATTGAAAGCCAGGGTTAATTCCTTGACTTACATGTCAAGCTCGTTGGTGTCACTCAGGGGACTTGAGAGCTCAGAGGATAGTGTTTCTTACAGTATTCTTCTGTATTTTGGCCAATCAGTTTTCTGAAATTTCAGAATGCTGGGTGAATTTGATGTATCTGTATTCTAAAAATGAGTGTTCAGACGATACCGTGCAATTCGTTAGCATTTTAGTGATGTTGTCGGAGACAAGAGTGGTAACTAGCACTTCCTGTTGGTTTCTTGTTATAAAAGTGGGCACATTTTCAATGTTGCAAACAATGAGGTTAGTACTTATAATATAATAAAAAGGGACTCTAACTATAACTTGATATCGGTACTGCTCCATAGCGTGTGATAAACGTTAGCGTCGCACCTGATGATGAGGCAAACTTTTAGCCCTCCAGCTTCCAGCCAGTAGAAGACTTTGGCAGTCGGGAAGTCGGGGTCGCTGCGGTTAGGAAGAAAATATGCATTAAGTCTACTTTTTACTAAAATGTAAGTTCTTATTATAACTTTGTCTTTTGTATAAAGTGGAGCGTTAATAGGTGTCCCAAGTCCATGAACCGCGCTTTCTACGATCCATGGTTCCTGGATTAGGTTGATGTCTTCTGCGTTTTTGAAGAGAAGCAAAATAAGTGCGGCCAAAGCCTTTTTTGAGCGATGGAGATCATCCTGCAGAAACCGTATCATTGCTATAACTCACCAGAGTAACCTCCACCATGGTTTTGTTCGAGCCCTGAAAAGTGAAGAATTAGTTCATTCTACAAATTGTTACTTTAACATAATGTTCAGATCTCATATAAACGCAGAGCTTCCGCGGAAAGATTCCATTCCAAATTGTATCTTCGCACCAGGAGGTATCAATCTCTGTGGAGATTGTTAGTGGAGAGAGCTTGTATGACGACTGGCTTTGGTAACCGTTTACATCATTCTTATCACATAGTCGAAGTGAATCTTTAGTATAGCTATAAAAAGTTGTGATGATCCGTAAAATAACACAGCTTAAACAGTCACTCCAAAAAGATTATATTTAACCGTTTGAGATCTTTTGAGTCCATACAAACTCTCCATGTCGAGTATCTTTGCGGATTCTAGTCTACCAATAAAGTGTTGTTTCTTACTTCCTAACTTTCTCAATTTCTTTTCCTGCGAATTATTAGCTCTTGTTTCTGGCAAGCCGTACACCATAAATTTGGACTTTTCCAGGTTTTCCACGTTTCACTGTAGTCCTTTAATACTGCGATAATCCGTTGAAAGACATAAAGACTGTATTATACGCGTAAGAGGTGGCCGCGGTGTAGTGGTATATGTATAGACTTCTCAAGCAAAGGACCGCGGGTTCGAATCCCGTGCGAGGCAATTCTCTGAAAAAGTCTTTTAATGGAATTTGTATGCAGTTATATGTAAACCCGTCGGTGTCAACTCTGACATGAAAGCATAATACTGAAGTGGGTTCTAGCTGCGCTAAATGTAACGAACTAACAACTAGCACGTACCAAGAACCACTGGTTGAAGATGCACTGCCTCCAGTTTGACAACCACCTCTGGGAAAAAATATCGAAACCTAATACACCTGAGTTTCAAACTACTACACCACCCTCCGCGCACAGGTGAAAAGCCAGTAAAAGGGTATTCATATCCCCTTGGTGGGCGCGCGGAGCTATAAAAAAAAAAATTATCTTAGTCTGAATAACTCCCTGTAGAATTCTGCCACTGAGTGTTTCATTCAAATTATCCTAAAACAAAATGAACAGTACGCGGGGTACGTCCTTGTTTCACTCTCCATTCGAATAGGAGTTCCCCATTACACACTGGTGTTTCTGTGTCCTTTTATAGACCGTTAAGCAACAATCACGTTTGTTGATAACCCCATAGTGCAGAGCTTGTAGAATAGTGCTCCTCGGTCAATAGAATCGAATACAGCCTTAAAGTCAACATAAAATGCATAAAATTTAATTCTTTTGTGTACAAATTTTTGAGCAATCCTCTTTGCTGAATCTTGCCTAAAAGTCGTTTGGCAAATTCACACTTTCAACCAAATACAACTTTCAATGTATAAAATATAATCGAAGCAAGCATCTTCGCTGAGCAGCTGTGGAATAGTGGACCAGCTCGACCAGCCCACCAGAAATTCCCCCAATTGTCTCAATATCCTGGCTAAGCCATTTTTATGTGCAGCTTTACTCACATATGGGTATATAGAGTATAGATGGTAATATCTGTTCTTGCCTAAATGGCATCTTACATTAGAGCCTTTTCTAATAATATCAAACTACCTAACTACTTAATGATGTATACAATTTTCTCTCTCATTTCCATTTCCAAGTTATTTCTAATTCTATCTCTTCTTTATACGCAAACTTCCACCTGTAAATTTTAATTATATGTAAACCTCGTCGAGATTAAATGACAACCCCTTAATTGAGACGTAAGTTATTATCTATTTAATTAATTTACTTCACTGACATCGTTATTTCTCATTACACAACACCGAAGTCACAAGCACTCTGGAGTCACAATCGCAGTTACACTTCCAGTCACAGTTGACCAGCAATAACTTATCCAATCATCATTCATCCAAGCAATTGCCTCTTTAACTCACCAACAAGTTGTCCTTGGGGAATTACGGCGGCAGGCGAGAATGGATGCTCTCCCACCCTTAGTGCGTATCATCATCATCAATCGGTTGGGAAGTTAGGGAAGTGTGAAGATACAAATTGAATCAGAAGCCATTTATCTCATAAAATTTGTGTGAGTATTATTACAGTTATATCAGCCCAACCCTCCCCCAAATGAACTCGTTTATATTTCAGTGCCATTTTTAACCCCCAACAGATGGCAGATACTCTCAAATACTGTGGAGTATTTTTCTGTAAATAGAAATTGGAAAAATCTTCTGTAGAGCTGGCAAGATTGCCAGTTTTCGTGGTGAGTCTGGAAACATTGTCAGACATGCGCCTGGGAAGTCAGCCCTCATTGGATGAGACTATACACATACATTGCCCGGATGGGTCATTCGAATGGGAGCTCATTTACCCCCTGGTAAGCAACTGTCCATGTAGTAGTACGAGTAGCATTCTACGAAGTGTTTTTTTTCTTTTTTGTTTGTTCCTTGATAGTATGTGTTTGACGGTGGGGTGGGTAGTTTGAATTCAGAAGTTACAAAGGATGGCAAAGGTTAAACATTATCCTTCTCCTGGGTGTTTGGTTTTGCTCCATTTAATAAGGTTAACTACATTCACAGATTTACAATGAAAACGATACGTTAAAGACGTTAGAGGAGAACCCATGGACTCGTTTTGGGGGTTGATTGAGGCAGATATACAAGAGGAATCCATTTAACTATGACGGCGACGACAGTGATGTGCACACGGCGTATTCTATAGGTCTTTTGTTTTTCCACCTTACCTCCGACGAAAGACCGTTTTTTTTTTTCGTTTTTGTTTTGTTTTTCTTCCCCATTTTGGCATCGTTTTTATGCAAGCAGCACGCTCAAATGAAAATTTAATATATTAAGGACTCTAAGGATCCAATGAGTGAGCAATAAGGGATGGAAAATTTGATTTTGATTTTCTTTATATTGTCAACGGCTTCTTGAAACTTGATTTACCTTGTTTTCTGAAGGGCTTCAAGTAGATGGGTGGCTGGTAAATGAGGGATGAAAGTTGGGGGCTGGTTTGTGATGATAAAATTGATGTAGTCGAAAGAGGAAGAGGATAGTGATATCGGAAGATGTGAAAATGGCAGTTCAGATGAGATAGATTCTGACTTTAATACTTACATTACCTGCTACTTTGTGAATTGTGAGTGAACGATTTATTGCCAATGACAGTGTGTAAGCTGGAAATAAGGGGGTTTAATGAAAGGCTTAGGGCATTTTGGATTAACGTTTGTGTAGGTGGAATGGAAATTCGGAAATTGGAAATAAGTGATTTTATTTTGTTAGCATTTCCTGGCCAATTTGTTTATTTTTGTTGATATCGTTGTGTGATAAATATGTTTTAAAAATATCAAAGCTGTGTTAGATAAGCTACCTATCCCCCCCCACCCCCCAATGTGGAACCTTTATAATAGTTGCATCACCGAATAGTGTCATCAGCTATAGTGTCATTAAGGACAAGCCGTAACTACCCTTAGTTACGACATAAGAAGAAAAGTTAACAGGTTTCCAATAGAACTTAAACCACTAACAGAGCCTCCGACTGGAAATTGTATAATGAGCTCTTTATAAGTTTAAAACTAAACTTCAGAAGAGTCGAAGGGAATTTAGGAGGCTCTTTTGTAAGAACACCGAAGCCGAGAACCCTTATAAAGTTTTCAGCTCTCATTCAACCACTCTTAGTTACTTGATCAAACCAAACGGCTCCTAGATGGATTCTAGTGAAGAATTCTTTAGAATCTTCTTTGACTGGTATAAAGCATATAAGAGATTGATTAGTCATTGAATGTGCAATAAGTACTTGAAATACCCCAAAACTTAACTCCCGTGATCAAGTACTTGACTTACTGCCTAGTTTTGCTCAGTGGAAAACAGTTTGTGTCTGTAATTTTTGTAATTAGGAGTAAAAGACATGGAGCTTCCTTAGTGATTGGTGGCGAAAATTGCATCTTAGATATTCATTGACATGAAACCCATTTCAGATATACCGTGACCAAAGAAAAATGAAAAGCTAACATGACAAACTGAATTTTTCTTTTTCGTCCATGCAAAATCCCCATGTAGAAGCATACACCACCCTCCTATGTAACTGATCTGCTTGTTGATGATCCTGAGAAACGAAAGGTTATTCACCTTAAATTTCGATTGAATTGCCGAAGAACTTTAGTCTTAGAGCATCTAGAGTAGAGTAAGTTCCTAACTTTACCTAGGTCACAAACTTCTTTGGTAAACCATGTTAACTTCACTTTAGTTGTTCTAGATGTGTATAGATGTGTGTACAGGTACATGCTTGTCAAAGAGCGAGGCAATTTTGTCCTGAAGGAATTCAGCTTAAAAACTAGTATAGTTTGTGGTGTAAGTCGGCGACGAATTCAAGTGCTGGTAGTCATTACAAATTTCCTTTAAATTGATGCAAAAATATTGATATGACTTAAGACGCATGTTGGTTACATTCAAAGGAAATACATCTTCTGTCAGAAAGATGATATCATGGTAAGAAAAACCGGGTGCGAATAGCTGGTCATAGTGTAATATCAGATATTAAAGCAATGTCAAATAGTGTAAGTGTGCGATTTAGAGCAAAATGTGTCGATTGGATAAGATTTGCGAAGCCTTTGATCTCGTCAACCATGAAGTGTTGTTCGAACAATTAAGACGTTCTGATTTTTTTGGGTTTGACTGGTTTAAATCTTATTTGCTTAATAGGAAGCAGTACGTAGAAATAAACGTTAGTACGTTGCAATACAGGTATACCACAAGAGTAAGGCCTTGGATCAATTCTCTTTCTCGTATGTGACAACTCCATCTTTAGCTTTCCTCTCAATGAACGTTTAGTTGGTTACGCAGACGACCTTGGCCTTTCTTATGCTGAAAGCTATATTGAATTGATATACTACAAGACAAAAGAGGATCTGCGTCAACTAAGGACCTAGTTCAAATATAATAACATCAAATGGTGCTGAGCACTAAGTTGTTCCACTGAGAAATACTTTGTTTTGAAGTCTGTCAATGAATTTAGGTATCTAGGAGTTCCACTGAGAAATACTTTGATCTGAAGTCTTTCAATGAATTTAGGTATCTAGGAGTAATAATAGCAAGAAGACAGAATTTTTCAATTACACATAGTATGACCTTAAAAAATAATCATATAATGTGTTATGTATATATATCTCAATAAATTATATGTACTAGAGGTACTTTTAATACATAACTAAGTTCATTTTCATCTGCTGATGAAAATATATAATACTTTCCCTCTCATCTCGAGGATAGACCATTTAAAAATCGTCTACTGCACTCTTTGAATTTGTTGCTGTTATATTCGCCTATCTCAACCAATTCAAGGTTATCAGCCAAATGTTGATGCAATCGATTGTATTTTTAATACTGCTGTTCCCACCGACGTTGTTATTTTTTTTTAGGTTTTTTTTAGCCTACATGAGATTTTATGGGCCGAGATTGAACATTCCTTCTTTACTATAACAAATCTTTCCTCAGATAAAGAAAATCTTTTCATCGATTGCCTTACTGCCTCTGGTCTGTATCAATTAAGTGGTGTCACCACAGTTGGTAACTGAGCCATTTCAGAAAGTAAACATCTTCTCTCTTATGTCAACGGCCTCGCCACACTGAAAGCATCGGTTCCCACTTGCGGAGCGTCTCCGTTTCAGTAGGTCGGTAGGGAGTCGTGACATTAGGGATGTTGCTCAGCAGCACCAGCAATTTTAGTGGCTGGTTGAGGGAGAGGAAGCTTCGTTGACGAATTTCTAAAGTACTGCGTAGCTTCTTTATGTGAAGCAAAGTGGGTCAGCCTAATTTTTTTGTCATGGCCGACTTACACAATTATAAGGTAGGATTAAGTTAGATTTAAGAAAAAAAAATATAAAAAAAAGAAAAATATATATATGTGCATATATTTATATATTAATTATATATATATATATTATGTGTGTATATATTAGGTATTAGATGTAAGTAGGTTAAGTATATTAAGATATATTTTTAGATAGTTTGTAAGTTTTAATTTTAAGTTTTATATTTTAACAAAAAAGTCCATTCACTAAGTTTTTTCTTAAATTTATTTTCTTAGTTTTAGTTTTAAATATGTAATTAATAGATAGACTGTAAGATACGTCGAAAGACATAGTTTAAGCGTTAGGTTTAACATAGAGTGCCCGCATGGGGCCAGTAAGTTAGATTAAGATAATTTTAAGTTATTTAAGCTAATTTTTAAGCATTTTTTGTCTAGCATGTAAGAATTAATGAATTAAGTAAATAAAAATACGTTTAAACTGTAAACTGCATCGGTTCCCACTAGATCACCGAAATCAAGCAGTGTTGGGCGCGGTAAGTAAGTAGGTGGGTGACCACATCTTCTCTCTAAAGCTGGATAGTTACTATCTTCCCCTTTCTCTTACGTTGTTGTATGACAATGGTCTTAATCCCGTTTTCTATGAGTATTTTTACAGTTTTGATGTTCATAGGACAAACCGTATCATTGCTATAATTTACCAGGGTAACCTCCAAACTAAACAACTTCCTCACTATGCCCAATGTTAGCTCTCCCTTACGTGTAACAATGCTCTTACATCCATTTATACCGATATTTTCAAATGTCTCTCCCAATCTGTACCTTTTTTACCTAAAAAGAATTCCTCATCTTCACCACCCTGGTATAATAAAGAGCTGCGATCTCTTCGTAGCAATAGAAATAAGCTCTGGTATACTTACTACTATAAACCCAATTACTACCAACGGCTTAATCGTTGTCCCATTTCAAATTTGTTTTGATGAGATTTGATTTTTTGTTGTTCGTTGAATTGTTAACAACAAGTAGGCATGCAGTTTATTGTAAAAAACGGTATTTTTTTTTATTGTTCCACCTCCGATTGCATTTTTCCAGGGTTTTCAGTGGTTGGTCTATATTTCGCTCAAGAACAAATATTCGTGTAATCAATTTTTTTTTTTATTTTTTTAGCAACAGTTCAAAGTAAAAGTGAAAGTGTTCGTTTATTTTTACGCCAGGTAAGTGAGCGAAAAGTTAGGTGTGCCTGCTTTTGTACAAAGGAAAAATATGACTTTTTTTTTTTAAGTGAATTTCAAAGTATTCTCCTCAACTTCATTTGATGGAAAAAGTTTCGATTTTCTTTCAAATGCAATAAATGTGATCGAAGAAGATGATTGAGCACTCGGAAAGTTTAGATAGTGATCACATGCTCAATGATTTTCAGGTAACATCGAACTTTTCATTAGAGATAAGGATTTCAATAGCGAGGACGAAGTCCCTTTATCAGAGATAAGAACCTCAATACGTAGGGAATATCAAACTCAACCACGCTGGTCTAAAAGAGGTGTCGATATGATGATGAATTGTTTAAACTATAGGGTGATCCATCGTGAGGTCTCCACATTTTTTACCTGTATTACGAAAATCAGTATTCTGTGAGAAATGTTTTTCGTGCGATTCGTGGAACTTACGGTGCGCATGATCGACCTACTGAAACCACTATTGCATTCCTGACAGTGTACGCGCAGAGTCGAGTACGAGTCGATTCGTCGTCGTTCTAAAAGCGTACAAAATTCAACTTGTTCAAGAATTGATGCCAGGCGACTTGAATTTGCGTCATATTTTCAGTGAATGGGCTCTGGAAAAACTCTCTGAAAGTCCGGTGTTTTATCGTGAAATTTTGCTCAGTGATGAAGTCCTTTTCTGGCTCAATGTCATATTTATACTGATGAGCAGCCCGAAGAGTACCAAGAGCTATCATTACATCCATTAAAAACAACGGTATAGTGTGATTTATGGGCTGGTGGAATCAAATCAGAGTGTTACCGTCAATGGTAACCGTTATCGAGTAACAGCGCGTGAAACAATGGCCGCCTAGATAGTGCGATATCACACCTTTGGGCTATTTTCTCTGGGGATATGTAAAGTCTTAGGTCTTCAGAAATAAGCCAGCTACGATTGACGCTTTGGAAGCCAAAACTACTCGTGTTATCCGCGAGATACCAGTCTCTATGCTCGAACGAGTTGCCCAAAATTGGACCTTCGGAATAAATCACCTCAGATGTAGTCGTGGTCAACACTTACAAGATAACGTCTTTTAATAAATACCATGAATTCTTATTTTAAAAAATTAAAAAAATTTTAAATTTACTTTCAAATTTATGTATTTTATTTTACATTATAAGTCAAACCCCACGATGAATCACCTTATATGTATTTTGATGAAAACTGCTATGGAAAACAAGTCTCCAGTCGAAATATTTGAGATGCTTTTCGATAATGAGGTAACGGAGTTGATTTTGGATCAAAGTCGCCTTTACGGTTCTCAACATAATCATCATAACCTCAAATTCAAAAAAGAAGACCTGGAAATTTTCATAGGCATTCTGTATTAAAGTCGTTATCACTCAATCGTTGCAAGCAACATGCCGCGAAATCAAAAAGACATTCACTTCACAGATAATCATCACTTAGATGCTCACGACAAAACGGCAAAGCTCAGACCGCTAATGAATTTATTGTAATTTAATTCGTGTGGTTTTTTTTTCAAAATTTTAACGTTTATTTAAGAAAAAGATGTACAATAGTATTATTCAAAGTATTGCCCATCTGAAGCTATAACTTTTTCCCATCTTTCTGGCAATTTGTGGATCCCATCCCAAAAGAACTGCGCCGGCTTGGCATCCAAGAATGAATCAAGCCAATTTTTGATATTCTGCTCTGATGTGAACCGTATTTCAGTGAGGGCGTTCTGCATCGACCGGAACAAATAGTAGTCAGAAGGGGAAAGATCTGGGCTATAAGACGGGTAGGGTAAGACTTCCCATTCACTGTTTTTCAAATAGTTCTTAACCGGAATAGCAACGTGGGGCCGAGCGTTTTCATGATGGAAAATTATTGCCTCGTGTCTGGTCGCATATTCCGGGCGTTTTTCGGCTACTGCTCTCTTCAAACGGATTAATTGTGTTCGGTGGCGTTGTCCATTAATGGTTTCACCTGGTTTTACAGCACACCCATCTGATCTCACCAAATACAGAGCATTACCTTGGCGCCATGGATATTCGGCTTTGCCGTTGATTTGGCTGGTTTGCCGGGTTTCACATATGATTTTTTGCGCTTGGCTTTGTCGTAATGGATCCATTTTTCATCACCAGTAACAATCCGATGCAAAATGCTGTGTCGTTCCAGCAGCATTTCGGACATGCAAAACTGCCTTTCGGCGTCTCTCGGTTTGAGTTCATGTGGAACCCAATTTCCTTGCTTTTGAATATATCCAGCTGCTTTTAATGGCTGGTTGAGTGACACCCAAAGATTCTGCGAGCTCTTCTTGTGTTTGGCAACAATTTTCATAGAGTAATGCTTCAAGTTCTTCATTTTCCAACTTTTTTGGCTGCCCAGGACGTTCATCGTCCTCCAAGCCAAAATCACCACTTTTAAATCGTGTAAACCACTTTTAGCACGTTCGCTCAGTTAGCGCATGTTTATCATAAACTTCCACCAAAATACGATTACATTCGGTAGCAGTTTTCTGCAGTAATGAAGAACTCCCCGCAAAAACACTTTTTCAGGCACAAAGTTCGACATATTTGAGTGAAAAAAAATTATTGTTGTTTACGCTTCAAATGAATGACATATACTGAAATGACGTACAATGACAGTAGCTTTCCAACGCATGTTCCAATTGAATAATAACAATAGAATAATACAAGTTACGCCATCTCTTAGCAAACCACACGAATTAAGTTATAGACTTCATTCTCAGCAGTGGGACTTCTTGCACGAGAAATTATCCATTAATGAAGCTATGGTTTCAAGAACTGGATGCTAACGAGTAGTTGTGGTTACTTGTATAACTTGTACAACTGCAAAAAATTTGAAGGCCGATGTGGGTCATATGCCCTTGGGATCTCGAGTTGTACTTGAACTTTTGGGCTTCAGAGATACCGGGACAGCAAAAGAAACTTGAATAAAAAAATGCCCATTGAATATAAAAAAAGAATTCAAGAAAAAGTAAAGAGGATATTTTGAGCACGTATACGACGTTAACAATAATGGTTTAACCACAATGTCGCGTTCGCGCGCACGTGCTTTGACATGCTCCATATACGCTTTATATCGAACGCATAAAATCCCATGTCAAAGCGCGACCGTGCGAACACGACATTGTGATTTGGCCATAATATATTGTACTTTTTGTGAAATGGAATGATGACAGTGTTATAACCTTGGGTGTAAACTTCGATGCTATTCAGTCAATGCATTATGTCAAACGTTGGTCATCCTCAGAGAAAACAAAAAGTTTTCATTCATCAGCCAAACCTTATTGAATATTCTAATAACGGTATGGGTGGTGTTGACTTACACGACTAGTCTGTCAAAGCTTATAAAATCAAATTTCGAAGCAAAATTGGTGGTAGATGCTGCTTAAGTCACTGCTAAGCTCAATATTAGTGAACGCTTGGAAACTTTATAAATTCGCAGCTGGTTTCGAAGATGACTTGCTACTCTTCCAAAGAAATATTGCCCGACATTATTTTAGAAGATATATTGTACAATTCTCCAACCTACAACAACAAAACGCTCCATTTCTGCAAGCGTCGTCTCTTAGATGCAGAGTATATCATATGCAAGTCAGATAGATTTGTGTTCTTTGTGCCATAGTTTTGTATGTCGAAGAAGAATGCTTTAAAAAATTTTATGTAACAAATAAATATCCATATTTTTCCATTGTACCTAATTGGGTAAAGCTTAAAAAACACTGTTTGTAATTTAAAAAAAAAAAAAAATCCTTTGACGTCTTAAATAAAGTAATGTAACCCAAAATTCGAAATTTTAGCTTTGGAGGTCTTTGGTTAAAATCCGATGATTTCTTCTACTACCAGTTTGTCCAAATAAATTTTTCTGTGCTTTGCTATACTCTTTTTGACAACTTTTTAAAGCCAAATGGACCACACACTTATTTTCAACCCCAAGCGATTCTTTCAGTTTATAAAAACTAAAAGTAAATCAGATAACTATCCATCATCTCTGAGTTTTCTTGATAAGTCCTCGGGCGATCCACTATTCCATACCATACCATACCATACCATCCACTCCAATTTTTTCTATTTAAATACGATTAGAGACCCACAATCTACTATGGAATTAGTGTCTATGACTATAGAGAAAGTCAAAGATTAAATAATAAATCTTAAGGATGATTCTTCTGCTGATTCTGACTATCTTACCCCTATATTTTTTAAGAAATGTGAAATGCACCTACCCCAACTTCTTACAGTTCTCTTCAGCTCTCTATCACCCACGGATTATTTCCCTTAACCTAGAAAAGATATTTTATTATTCCCCTACATAAAAATGGTAGTAAAGACGATATTTCCAACAATCGACCAATTCCAAAGCTGTCATGCATACCTAAGCTTTTCATTGTAAATCTATTGATACCCAAAACTAGCACGGATTTTTCAAAGGTAGATCTACAAACATCAACTCAAAGGAACTCGTATCAAGCATTTTATGTGCACTAGAATCTGGAAATGAAGTTGAAGTGATTGCTACCGATTTCAGCAAAGCCTTTGATATAAATTCTCATGATTAAGAGTTATTCTTCTAAAATTAAAGTCTCTTATACTACGTTTTCACCAAATATAAATCCGAGATTTAGCTAACAAAGATTTGGATTTACGTGCGGTGGTTCCACCGGGATTTAGGATTTATTTTGAAATTAATTTAAATTTGCTTTTGGCAATGAATATGAAGCGAAAAAATCAAGCGCATATGTTAATAGATATAGGTAGGAAGATTGCCTACCACCGGAGAAAACGGCATCAGATTATTGTTAATCTTTTGCAGTGGAGGATAAAAAAAAAGTCCTGGGAACATGACCTGGCTCAAAATAGTGACGTATTCTTCAAGGAATATTTGCGATTGTCTCCGGAAACGTTTGAATGAAACAGTGAATCGAAAAATTAGACAAATTACAGAAAAAGCATATCGCTTCAAAAACGAACTGCAATAGCTCTGTACGCTTTGGGATCTTCAGCAGAGTACCGATGTATTTTTTGGGGTGGGAAAATGTACGGTTGGCAAAATCCTTAAAGAATTCTGTGAAGAAACTTGGAATGTGCTAGCACCATTATTTTTAAATGCATATCCCGTACCGGAGGAGCTAGTAGCGGAAAACGTGAGAGGTTTTGAAAAACTCGGTTTTCCTCAGTGCTTTGGTGGTATCGGTAAGTAGAAATGATAATAAAAGCATCTTCAATATAATATGTATTTTAAGATGGCTGTCATATTAAAGTTCAGCCGCCTGCAGAAGATGCCATAGATTATTTTAATTACAAGGGATGGTATTCCACTGTATGGATTTTAAAAAAATTGTAAGATTTTTGATGTTTTTTATAAGATATGGTGAATAACTATTTTTATTTCTCATAGGTATAGATTTCTCTATATAAATGTGGGTAGCCCAGGCCGTTGTAACGATTCCCAAATTTTCCAAAATTCGTCCGTAAGGGAACAGCATCGAAACGAAATTTTGAAGAACATGTCAAAAAATATTTGCGGTGCAGATGTTCCAGTACTTCTCATTGGAGATTCGGCCTTTAGATTCTCCGATATCCTTATGAAACCTTACCCATTTAATACCACACTGTCTGCAGAAGAAAAGCAATTCAACTATACCCTATCAAAATGTCGAAAGGTTGTTGAAAATGCGTTTGGACATTTAAAGGCAAGGTTTAGACGAATTGGAAAGGGACTAGATAACAAAATCACCAACACGAACATAATTATAAAATGTTATTGTGTACTTCACAATTTTTTTAATGTTCAAAACGACCACATTAACCAGCAGTGGTTATAAAGGCCAAGAAAAACCTCAAGTAGAGACCAGCAGGAGTGTCCCAACCAAATCAGCGACAGTAATCCCACAGCTTTAAACATAAGAAAAGCTATCACTAGATATTTAGGTGAAGAAAAAAAACTCATATTTTTAAAATATATTCATTTTTTTTTTTAATAATTTCAATATCTCTGCGTTAAACATATCGTAAGAGTTCAAAAATTCTTTTAAAATTGTATTTCGTTCTGCTTCTAGTTGCAGAACTCTATCATCATTTTTTTGTATTGCCTCTAATTGTGTCAATACATTCAATTTTTCTTTTTTTTTGCAGCTCTTGGGGTGGATGAAGTATTACTTTCTAGTGGAGCCACACGTGGAAGTGCTTCTGCGGATGTTGAGGCATCCGAATTTGCTGGCGGTGAAGTAGATGCCGTTGGATCTGTTTAATAAAAAAAAAAAACAAAAATAATAATAAATAATAAATAAATCACATGAAACTCTAAATTTGAATATTTACTTTGCATAATGCTGTCCTCAATTAAAAATTCCAGATTATTGATTTTGAGTTCTCCCAGAATGGCATGTATTTTCTGGTATAAACGCCATTCTGAAGGAGAACCTCCTGTGGAACCAACTGCACGCTTTTCTTTCCTGAAAAAAAGAATAAAGAATAAAAAATATAAATAAATAAATAAAAATTATAAACTTACCTATACCTATTGGATAGGTTGTGCAATCGTAATTTCACTCAAATCTGACGACATCTCTTTATATATGTGGGAGTTTTTTCGCACTCCACGCAGCTGCAAAAGCTTATCCGCCCACATCTCCACCAGCAGATCTTCATCTGCATTATTCCATCCTTTCCTTTTTTTTTCATTTTCTTTATCCATTGTCTGCAAACATAAAAAATTTTAATTTTAATCAAAATATTGCAAAAATTCTAACCAAAATTGCCGCCTTTACTTTGTTTATGAAATTGCTGCCGTCAATGTCAATCTTTTGGTGTAAAACTCTTATTAGTTCCAAAATAATCTATATAACGTAGATTCAATCATATTTACAATAAATGAAAGGCATTACTACGTTATATTTAAGTACATGGTTTCTAACCCAGGTAAATCCTTCTCTGGTATTCCTCAAGGTAGCCACCTTGGTTCCTTATTATTTATACTGAACATTAGTGATGATGATTGCATCATTAAAAATTCATACATATCTGTTTACGCAGATGATATGAAAATTTTTAGATATATTGGGTATATATTTTAATTCGTGATGGATTCATATTTCATCACCAATAACAATCCGATGCAAAAATGATTTCCTTTTGTGGCGTTCCGGCAGCGTTTCGGACATGCAAAACCACCTTTCGACGTCTCTCGGCTTGAGTTCATGTGGAACCCAATTCCTTGCTTTTGAATATATCCAGCTGCTTTTAAACGTTTTGAAATGGCTGCTTGAGTGACACCCAAAGATTCTGCGAACTCTTCTTATGTTTGGCAACAATCTTCATAGAGTAATGCTTCCAGTTCTTCATCTTCAAACTTTTTTGGCTGCATCGTCTTCCAAGCCAAAATCACCACTTTTAAATCGTACAAACCACTTTTGGCACGTTCGCTCAGTTAGCGCATGTTCACCATAAACTTCCACCAAAGAGAAGAACTCCCCGCAAAAACACTTTTTCAGGCACAAAGCTCGACATATTTGAGTGAAAAAAAATTATTGTTGTTTACGCTTCAAATAAATGAGATATACTGAAATGACGTACAATGACAGTAGCTTTCCAACACTTGTTCCAATGGAATAATAACGATGGAATAATACATATTACGCCATATCTTAGCAAACCGCTCTAACCGCACAAGTTATGGACCAGATACATATATCATCTTCCTCAGATAGTCTACTACTGCAAGAAGATTTAGACAGATTTTTAACTTGGTGTCAGAAGAATTTTCTTGAGCTTAACGTCAATAAGTGTCAAGCTATAACTTATACCCATAAGTGTCTTCTTACTTCACCCCGCTGCTATCTGATCTTTAATCTGCCTGTTCCCTTAGTGAATGAGTTGCGTGGTTTAGGTGTTATCTGGAATAAGGAACTTAATTTCCGTTCTCACATTGATATGTTGAAAAAAAGCCAACTCTGCCCTTGGCTTCATCAAGCGCTGATCTAAGGAGTTTTATAATTCTTATGTTACCAAATTTTGTTGACATTTTCTTGAATGATAGATTTCCAAATTAGCTTCCTGTCAAAAATGAGACCCAGGTATTTTGCTGTATGGTTTAAACCGTTTATTGAGGAAGAGTCTATAGTTGGTATTTTATATTTCCTGAGAGGGAGGACAAGATCCGTTTTATGGGGGTTAACTCCTAATCCACAGCAATCCTCCCAACGGGTTAATCTGTTAAGATTTAGCTGAAGGAGTTCTTTGATGGTATTTATAGCTTGCCTGAGACGGCTATAGCAACGTCATCCGCATAGGCAATCACCTTGCTCCCTCCCGCTACCATGTATGTCAGCAGTTCATTTACACTAAGTTCCAGAGAATGGGAGAAATTCAACTACCTTGCGGCGTGCCTCTTATGACACATCTTCTAGCAGAAGTCCCACCTAGTTTGGACCTGATTATCCTGCTATTTAGCATAAGACTGATCAACTCCCCAAGTGAGTCTACCTGCAGATGTGACAGTGCAGTCGTGATTGCGGAGATGTCGACGTTTTCTAGGAAAGCAACCAGTTTATACTCTCTATATCGTATTGATCGTTCGTTGTGCTGTCAGAAAAAACATTCAAATTGTTAAATCAAGGAAATGTAGAATTAAAACAAGCATGGCTAAAATATTGTCGTATACAGGAGAAAACAAAGAAATTGTAATTTGAAGTATGCCTTAGAAAATAAATTAAATGTAGGTATTGAATTCATCAGTGTACCCCAATTAATGGTTTAAAAATATGTCAATAACTTTATATTCTTAAAAAGGTAGGAGTATGTGAAATAAGTGCAGTCAAAAGTAAATACAACATTTCAAATTATTGAATCCAGACATAACACCTAAGATTGGTGCCCCACGAAAGGTGTTCCATTCAAGTTTTTGAGTCGTTTTAAAGAAGATCTTTTTCGAATGTATAATTTTAATGTCAATGACAGGTAACGGAACCGACAGCAAAAAAAAAACTAAGAGTTTGCCTTAATCTAAGAAATTTAAACCGAGCAATACTGTGGTCCCATTTCAAAATATCAGATTTTTATTATATTCGTTCAGAATTAACTGCAGCTAAGTACTTTAGACTTCTTGATGCTAATTCAGGATTTTGGAAGCTCTCAGCTACGTATATTACAAAGAAAGATAAGTAAGCGCATCAGTGATAAGGTGCCTATACTACCAACACCCGCCAGGTCAGCGCCAAGTATCTCCAGCCGAATGCTAGCATAAATTGGACATTTACGGTGTCGTCATCAATTTCACAGCAAACATCGCAGGATGTTTTGTCACTTATGCCCAATACATTTAAGTGCTTAGCAAAAGTAGAATGCCCTGTCATGACAACAATAAACAACCAGCAGTCCTTTCTACTGAGGGACAGAAGAAAGGCCGCTGACTTCCTAGAGACGTCGATAAGTATTCGTTTGGTCTGCCTGCATCCTGGGGAGTTATGCCATCTGCAGTTTTGCTCATATGAGACCCAACTTTCAATAGAAGCCTTAACCGAGGACACTGGCAAAACAAACGTAGTTTTGGGTTCTTAAAAACTTGTCTGGCAAGTTCATCATTTTTCATTTCATTTCCCGTGATCCCATTGTTACTTGGGTTCCGACTCATCTTGTATTCTCGAACTAGCTTGTAAGTCGTAATAGGGCTTAGTAAGGCTCTAAGCGTAGCTTGGCTGTCGCTACAGTTGCAAATGCTTCTCCCCTTCACCGGTTCTCCGCCATAAAATTCGCTGCCATCAGGATGCTGGTTGAAAGGGTATATTAATAAACAAAACTGCCGTATTTGGTCCGACCTTAGGTAATAAAAGAGCTGCACATCGGTATATGGTCCGGCAGAATCATTGGCACCTATTTTTTCAAAGGTGACCATGAGAACAACGTTACCGTTTATGGCGCTCGCTATAGTTTAATGATTTTGACAATTTTTTTTTTTTTTTTGTTTTGCCCAAAATGCACGATCCGAACCTGGTCGACATGTGGTGTTCCAGCAAGAAGGCGCTACATGCAACATAGCACCCGAATCGGTGGACCAATTGAAAAATAAATTCGCTGACCAATTTATCTCTCATTTTGGACCGGTAAATTTCCCTTTATTTTTTATGGCGATGCGTTAAATCACTCTTCTATGCCGATGAACCAGCGTTGTAAATATGCTCGCAAAGTGATTTAAAGTTAAAAAATTGCGTCTGGTAGTAGTGATAGTAGTGGTAAACATTTACCATTTGTCAATGCGATTTGATGCACTTTCGATGATAAAAGTGGCTCAGTCAGGTTTGTTACTGGTATTTGGTTTATCAAGTAGCTGGTTCCATTCCGAAGAAGTCCTGGAAGTACCAAATAAAGAAATTGCCACTTCAGTAGGTGATGTAACAACTTCGGCGAGGTGGCGGTTAAGGAGCTCTTGAGGAATGACAAGAGCGTTCTTAAGCATATCTACTAGTGGAGATGTATTGTACATCGCACTAGATTGGGGCTGTAGTCGTAGAAGGAAATCATCAATTTTGTTGAATGTCGATCTGATTTTGCCAGCAATGTCAGCGAAAAGTAAATGAGATGTTGCGACGTCATTGCTAACATCATTAATTTAGTTAAAATTGGGTCAGGGGCAGGAGCATTAATATTTTATGAACATTGAAAATAAATATCGATATCGGACCAAGGCGTCAATGAAGGAAAAAATCTAAAGCTTAGAACCGATTTTACACTAGTGTTTATATTAATATCGTTAATGCTGAAATTCTCAGTAGACTTTGAAAATTCTGTTGAATATGCCAGTTATTTATCTAAAATTTTAAATTTTAAATTTGGGTGTTGGTAGATTGATCGATGGTACTGGAGATGTCCTCAACATTGGTGACGTTCTCGATTTTTTTGAAGCACATTTTAAGGTTTTATTGCATTCGTTGCAGAGAAGATGGAACTTTTTTCTATAGTCTTTGAGATAAAATTTTTGCTCGAACCGACAAAAAGTGCATAGCACTTATAGCACACATAGGTCAGCATTCGTTTCACTGTTAATTGCACAATTGAGGTTATCGCAGTCCTTAGACATATTCTGTGTGGGGTAGGTCAATTGTACTCTGGGTTAAAAATAGAACGAAAAATTAAAAATGTAAATTTGCCGGCGGAAAGGCAATAAGTAGCAGTGAACGGTGTACTGATAACGGCGCGATCCCTGTGGAACCAGTTGAATTTGTATCTAAAGAGTAGAAACCTAAGCAATTTCCCCGGTGAAACATCCAATTTCTTTGCAAAATCTAAGAAGGCTGTCATACCGTCTATTTTCTAAAGGTTTTCGAAAAATTATTTCCTTAAAAATTTTCTTTAACTAAATCGCTTCTCATTCACATAGTATGTGTGTTATGTCTTCAACAGCTTGCAGATCACCGCAGAATCTGCAAATATTTGTATCAGACAATTTGATTCTCTTTGCGTGTTTCCGTAGTCCTGTCAGGATTCCTTTAGCTTATACGTTTAATTTTATTGATTCCCTAGATCTTTTGACATCAAAAAGTGGTCATAGAGCCTTTAGCTTATACGTTTAATTTTATTGATTCCCTAGATCTTTTGACATCAAAAAGTGGTCATAGAGCCTTTAAGAATTGACCATCTTATGTTGGCAGTCTTTATGATTTTTTTCTGGATAGTGTCGCTTACCATGCAAAAAGGTGCTTTCATGTTAGCAACTTCACTATGACCGAAAATCCCTCCTCTCCTTGCAAGCTTATCCGCCTGTTCATTTCCATCTACACAATGTCCTGGCACCCAGCATAATGACTGCATAATAATACATGGGCTATAAAGTCCGTTTTCTAGTAAAACACAAAATTTTTGCAAAATTCAACTTTAATTCGAGGGCGATACACTGATTGAAACGATTTTTCTATCTTTCGATACCAGTTTTGTAGTACGATTTCGATTTAGCCTCAAAATAGGCCTCTGTTTCGGCGATTACTTCTTCATCGGTCTTTAATCTCTTTCCGGAGAGCATTCTTTTAAGGTCTTGATGAAACAGCACTTTTTGATGTTCGTCGCCTGTTCGCCACTCAGACTGCCGACTTGACTCTGGTGTAAAGTGATGGAGCCAAGTTTCATCCATTGTCATACACCGACGCAAAAATTTGGCTTTATTGCGGTTGAACAGCTTTAAACACTCCTCTGAATCATCAACACGTTGTTGTTTTTGGTCGACTGTGAGCAAACGCGGCACCCACTTTGAACAGAGCTTTCGCATGTCCAAATATTCCTGTATGATATATCCAACACGCTCTTTTGATATCTTCAGAGGCTCAGCTATCTCGATCAACTTCACTTTACGGTCATTCGTAAACATTTTGTGGACTTTTTTGATGTTTTCATCTGAAACAGCCTCTTTTGGACGTCCACTGCGTGCATCATCTTCGGTGTTGGTATGACCACTTTTAAATTTTTCAATCCACTTGCGAATGGTTCGTTCGGCGTGTGCAGAGTCCGGGTAACTCTTATCAAGCCATTTTTTTGCATCGGCTGCATTTTTTCCCATCAAAAAGCAAAGATAAATCAACATACGAAATTGCTTTTTTTTTTTCACAATAACAAAAGTTGCTTCACTCACAACACTATATCTCGAGAACTAATCGTCCGACAGCTGTCAAATCTATAAACGTATCTTTTGATGGTATGGTATAGTATAGATTTAATTCAAGTGTCCTCTCTTAGAAACGGCACCGACTTTTCAACCCATGTATTATTTTGAGCACTGTGCGACAGCCCCTTAACTTTATCAGAATTGATGTTGATCGAATCCATTGCCTTAAGTACATCGCTATCGATGTAGATAGCGATATTTCTTCCGAATACCGATCTCATCTGCCAGATGAGAGGCTGACCCTGAGGACAGCCAGAACCTCTGATTAACTTATGTCTTATAGACACTCTTACTTCTGTTTCTTCTGAGAATATACCAGAACCTGTTCCTTTAATGCATAACTTATAAAGGAGTGTAAAAATGGCACAATTAATATATTAAATAGATTATTACACCAAACAAGGGAGAGCGACATTGAAATTGAGACACGTACAACAAAATTGTATAAGCGATATTCATTCCTGAGCTTCAGGAGGGCAGTCGTTGATTACAATGCGTGTAAGTCGTTGGACATCGCTCGTAAAAGTGCCGAGATCTTTTCTGTATCGCTGTCGTCTAGAACGAAATATTGCACGAGAGACGTGTTTTTGCTGAGAAGAAACCTTAGCTATAAGGCAGCCGTTAGCTTCAAGTAAACCACAAAATCTTTGGGAGTCAAATCTGTGTCTTCTGTGTATTATTTTAACGCTTTCCTATTTACTCTGTTATTGTTGGAGCTGTATTTGGCACATGACGACCTTCACGGATGGAACACTTAAAGACTTTTCCCGCAAATGCAATGCCATTCAATGTACGTATCTCTTCTATATTAGTTGTCGTTCCTGTTCGCTTTTTAGCTGATAAAGTTCTGCATTCTGGACACACTTTCGCTGAAAGCAGTTAAGTGAGTAAGGATTTCGTTTAATTTTTAGGTAGATTCTTACGACATTTCGACTTGAGTATTCAATTTCTGACACTAATGTGAAGAGAATCCTTCAATTACGTGATACTCTTAGAAAGACATGCAAAGTGCATTAATGTTGTGTGCGGTGCTAGTTGCTAGTTGCTTGTCTCTATTAGTCAAATCATTGAGGTCATTATAGTAAAAGGCTCCCAGATATTGCCCACGCAGCTACTAAAAGAAATTAATGAAATATACATCAAATTGTGTAGCACGCTTGCCTGTGAGATAGTGGCCAGTAATGTCACGTAGCATGAATATGTCATCAGTTGAGAAAGATCAAATCATTACAACTAAGTTTATTTAGAAATTGAAAATGTTTAATCACTGCTCTTTCGATGGCATCTAGCTGTAAAATGATTACCGACCAGCATATCTCAGATATCCTTTTCTGTTGAATTGGTTATAGTTTGTGTATGTTTTGTAAACTCATGGTTACATTCTGAAATATCCCTATGCTCCGTGAACTAATAAAGCTTCGTCCTAATGGACAGAATTCAAAGTTTACTTTAGAATTTACAGAGACTGATTCCACGGACTTCATTGCAGCTTAGTTATCCAAAAAACTAGATATTCTTAACCGATGTGGTGATTTTATTTGGTTAAGATAGGACCCCTTTAATCGTTGTTCAATGTGGATCTATTTATTGTATCTTCAAGAATATAATGATGGTTTGAAAGTTTCTCTTAAAGTGTGTAGTGTATCCAAAGGTTAAAATATCATGTTGCCATTCAAGATAATGAGATAGCCAGTTACCTGTCTAATCAAATGTGAATATGTTTAAAGGCAAGCAACTGCGCAAGTAACCTTTTCATCAGCCAATGAAACACAAACCACAAAAGAAAGAAGAAAAATCGTAGTTTTCGTGTCCTTTCTTGCTGTGCTCTTTATTATTTCAAAGAAGTTAAAGAACCTTTACTTTTTAAATCATTCATAGTCATTCCTTATCTAGCTTAATTCCTTTCTTTCCTTCATTGTACTTCAAAGGGGGAATAAAATTCATCAAATAAAAGACATCCATTAACTACGTAAAATTCTGCAAACTAGCTGCAAATACAATCAATAAATGTGGCGTTTAATCTACAGGGATAGACCACTGTAGACCATACTTATTTATCCAATATCCCGTCCAGAGTATGCCCTCGGGGTATAATAACCATTTCAATATGAAAACCCAAAATTCAAGTCAATTCCTACCACTAGCACACAGAGTTAGAAGTTTCTGTGGAAGAACGGATCGTTAGGAGTAGCTACGGTATGAGCATTGAATATTCGTATCACTCTACAACCTTTGTAATTGCACAAATAAGATAATAACGCAAAAGGAACGAATTATTTAGAAGAGAAGTTATACAATAAATAAAGTTGCTTGTCCTATGTACGAACATGTGTATCTGTATACGGCGAAGGATATGGCGAAGGATAGGGTATCCATTGAAATCAGCACTATTCATGGAGAATATTAATTTTCAAACTTCCCTTTTCGTTTGGTATGTAAGGATATTTCATTATCTGCAAACGGAAGTGTATACATCGACCACATTTCCACACATGTACAGATGTCCTGCTTCGTAATTCCGAACCCTGCTGCTAAATATTAGCCAGAGATTTATAATGAAGCAGCTTGTTGAAAGTGCACAAAATAAGTTTTTCGTCAAAGCGTTCCTTTTCTCTTTGTAAATTGACAAATTTTTATGGATACAGATGCATGTATTGAGAGAGTGTCAAGCAAGGGAGGAAGTACTCGATAGTGACGTTAATGCCTTAGTTTACTCAATATTAAAGTCTATAACGTGTTTTGACATTTCTTATAATCTGGCTATATGTTTATATTGATATGAGTATATATATATATATATATATATATATATATATATATATATATATATATACAATAAGGATAAGAGCCTTAGGTTGTGCATATAAAATTTCAATTAATAGTGCAAACGCAGCTTAGGGATTTTCAAAGGTTTTTAAGTTCCTTAAACCATATTCTTGTACTATATAACTGTAATCCAAATTGTGTGATAAATGGGTCCTGGGTTAAAGAGCAATGAATACTCTGACATCTACTACTCCAAGGGCTGCACAATCTATAGGGCTGGCTAAGTGGACAGCTTTAGCTGTGCAATTTTTAATACAACGAATCTAGTCAAGACTTTTCTAAGTTTATCGGAATTATCTTTGAGTTATCGGGAAGTACTTTTTCAGTTTTTTGAGGCACTCGACGATGGTGGAGTCTGGCGTAAAAATCAACAATGTTATGTGGGAAAAAATCATATGCAGGTACTTTAACACCAAAGATAGCCTGAGCCTCATTAACATCTTACCAGCTTATACGAAATCAATATGCGTGATCTTGTTCCACGTCTAATGAACAGTTGTTCAAAGGAGGAGTTGGGTATATATTCTCGCACTGACACATACGAATACCAAATGGATAAAAGAAGAATGGTATGAAATACTTATATACGCTTACACTCCCACAGCAGAAGAAGAAGAAGACGAAGCTAAGAAAGAATGTTTGTCTATATCGGACAAAATTTACGAGGCGTCTCAGAATGCTAGTATCTTTAGCTCTGCTCGACAGAGAAGTGGAATGTTCTTGATGAAGTGGTCACAAATTGCATTCTGTTAATGCATTTATCAATTAATTCTTGGCGTTCGACATCAATCTTGGCTGGAAGTGCGCGCGGTGTAAATTGTATTACAGTACAGATCAGTAAATTAAATTTGTGATTAAATAGAAAAAATAAATTATTAATTCAACAATCGTTTCATATGAGAAATTATTTCGCGCACCTACATCTAATTGCCCACAAGAATGGAAAACTGGTGAACCCAACGTGATCGCTGCATGTTTGACACATGTGGCGCAATGGGCAAAAATATATCTTCAAAAAATAACAAGTTTACTTGTTGTCGGGTTTGAAAAGGGCACCTGGCGCAACAAATGACTGAAGTCCATCAACCAATTCACTACCAGAAATACCTCCGCAGCCACCACAACCCAATTAAAAAGTAGGCACTCACAAACCAGCTGCATCCCAGCCACTATCAACAACGCAACCACTACCAACAACGCATCCGCTACGAACAGACACAAACACATGCGACAAGCTTTCAATCCTCGGCTACCCCGAGGATTGCTGATTGCAGTCACCATGTACATTTACTAATAGAAATGATACCATTCTACCAAACTTGTGGGCATAAGCAATGTGCAACTTAACAACCTCCACTTTGGTGGAGACCGTTTTTTGATATTATTCTGTCTTGTAATATACGATTAGTTTGGCGAGTTGTTTTTCTTTGATTTTCAAAAGTTACATTTACGGATGTTAAATGTCGAATGCCACCCACGGAGCGAAATAAACACTGAACCCAAACATTTTTCTTTGTCTCTCTGTCCCGTTTTCCTAAAGATTTAATACGTGCTCAGGCACTTTAAGTGTAGTATTACCAACTTGAGTGTTAAGTTCTTAAAAAAAAAAAAAAAAAAAAACCCAAAAGGAGATGGTTCAGTGTCAGTGGCGATGCTTCTGTACCCAACCAGGAATCATATCAAAGAAGATGCAGGGTCAACACTGTCTTCGACGTATGCAAGAAAGAATGAGCATTTATTCTTACAACGACTGACGGAAGAACGGAAAAAAAGTACGAAATTCTTTCTCAAGACTCGGCTACAAACAACAGCAACGAGGGGAAAGTATATTCCCAATAGCATCTTCTGCCGGGTTATAGCAGTTCAGTACAACAAAACCAGATAAAACTCACCAGAAATGCAGCACAATCTTCCTTCGAGAGTGATAAGTTACTTTTCTCTAGTCAACTGCCTGCATGGAACGTCATTCCCAAGGATTTACCCAAGTTCAGCGGCAATCCTAAAGACTGGCCAGTTTTCTATAGCCGCGTCTTCAAATGGTGAAAACCTTATCCGCCTACAAAAATCTGTTTCTGGAAAAGCAATGAAAGCAGTAAAACATCGACTTAAATATACTACCGACAACGGTGCTTGACACTGCAAATACTTTTTGTACACACATTGATTAAAAGGGCAAGACACGTAACACCTCCAAAAGCTGAAATACTGGGATCGTTAATTGACTACGCTCTAGCTAATAAAAATGTATTTGCAACGATGGAGGCAATAAAATCCACAGCACACTTCAATAACCCAGCGATTTTAAATAAATTTATTGGCAACCTACCACCGCATCTGCTGTTAAATTCGGCAATCTTTTCTAAAAATCTACAATCTGCTTCGCTGTTGGAATTTAGTTGTATGACCAACGCTGCCCCCGATAACTGTGTCAGGCGCAAAATGTTAATCAAGGCAAGGCGATAATTTATATGCATACACAGCAGTTAATTAATCCAACATGAGACCTCAATCAGTCACAAACAACTAAAAATGTGATATCTGCCATACTAGTCATCGGACGTCCAGTTGCAAAACCTTTAAATGCGCTGGATTTTCCGTAAGTTGGAAGATGATTCGAGAAAACAATTTGTGTAGTTCGTGTTTTGGAAGACATGCATATTCGTGTTGCCGTGTTACAAAGACATTGGTGGATGTGAAGCGAAACATCATGTTCTTTTACACAACTATGCAAAGCAGACTTCAATCACCTGTTCGAAAACGTCGTCGCTTTTAACTCACCACGAACACAAACTCCCCAAAGCTGTTTTCGAATTCAAAACAGTTGACACGTTCGCCTACTTGGGTGAAGGATCTTTGCTAACACTTATGTCTAAGGTGAACCTTCGACACCACTCGCATTGAGAGCACTTCCAAAGTAGTGTCTCTAGGAATCGCTGGAAGGAGCCGCACTCGTCGTAAATACCAACGCAGAGTTCAAGGCACTAACTAACGAAACATTTTAATAGGCATTGATATAATTGGAAGCTATCTTTTATTTAAAAGTCTTATTAAGTTAGAAGCCTCTGAGGGTAGTTGGTCGTAGCCAATTGCAATTAACACAAGGCATAGTTGGTCATGGCATGAACCCCATGAATGCGCTACAAATAGAATTGTTAGTGACTCACTTCACTCCACATGTGTGACTGCACTGACTCGTGAATGGTTTTTACTCAATGAAGAAGGTCGGTGTTCGTATTCCCACAGAGTAGATCATTTCGGCAGAAAAAAAATAGCAACTAAAATTCTTAAGGATACTTGTGTCCGCATCAAAAATCATCGACTAGAAAAAGTGACTGATAAGACAAGGAACTTCGCAGCATCCTGCACCAGCAGTTTCTATCTTGAAACAAAAGGCCATGCCAAATAATTACATATATCCAGACGAGACGAATATCGAACAAAAGCGGGTGTGGTATCTGCCAATTTTTATTGTACGAAATCCCAATAAACCATCAAGGATTAGGCTTGTTTGGGATGCAGCAGCAAATGCAAATGCAATGGAACTGGCCTGAACGATCTTTTTCTCAAGTGCGCTGATCAACTGGTACTTTTAGTGACAGCTCTATATGGGGTATGTGGAGACATTGCTAAAATGTTTCACCAAGTACAAGTTCGAGAGGAGGACAGACATGTGCAAAGATTTTTGTGGAACGAAACCCATGACCAGCAGAGCCTTCGCGTCTTCCCGAATAAGAGTTATTACTTTCAGCGCAAAGTATTCACCATGTATAGTATAACTAAACTCGTCAAAAGTAAAAATGTTATGCTCTTCATGAGAAGTCTGACAAAGGTTGTTGAAGGTATACTTGAAGGTAAACAATGACTTCATCGATAAGCGCTCATACCGAAGCTGCAGTAATCTATCTATTGGGTATATATTTTAATTCGTGCGTTTTTTTTTTTCAAAATTTTATTTAAGAAAAACATGTACAATACTATTATTCAAAGTATTGCCCATCTGAAGCTATAACTTTTTTCCATCTTTCTGGCAATTTGTGGATCCCATCTCAAAAGAACTGCGCCGGCTTGACAGCCAAGAATGAATTAAGCTAATTTTTGATATTCTGCTCTGATGTGAACCGGGCGTTCTGCATAGACCGGAACAAATGGTAGTCAGAAGAGGCAAGGTCTGGGCTATAAGGAGGGTGGGGTAAGACTTCCCATCCACTGTTTTCCAAATAGTTCTTAACCGGAATAGCAACGTGGGTCGAGCGTTGTCATGATGGAAAATTATTGCCTCGAGTCTGGTCGCATATTCCGGGCGTTTTTCGGCTACTGCTCTCTTCAAACGGATTAATTGTATTCGGTAGCGTTGTCTATTGATGGTTTCACTCGTTTTCAGCAGCTCATATTACAGCACACCCATCTGATCCCACCAAATACAGAGCATTACCTTCGCGCCATGGATATTCGGCTTTGCCGTTGATTTGGCTGGTTGGCCGGATTTCACATATGATTTTTTGCGCTTGAGGTTGTCGTAATGGATCCATTTTTCATCACCAGTAACAATCCGATGCAAAAATGACTTCATTTTGTGGCGTTCCAGCAGCATTTCGGACATGCAAAACCGCCTTTCGACGTCTCTCGGCTTGAGTTCATGTTGAACCCATTTTTCCTTGCTTTTGAATATATCCAGCTGCTTTTAAACGTTTTGAAATGGCTGCTTGAGTAACACCCAACGATTCTGCGAGCTCTTCTTGTGTTTGGCAACAATCTTCATAGAATAATGCTTCCAGTTCTTCATCTTCAAACTTTTTTGGCTGCCCAGACGTTCATCGTCTTCCAAGCCAAAATCACCACTTTTAAATCGTGCAAACCACTTTTGGCACGTTCGCTCAGCTAGCGCATGCTCAAAATAAACGTCCACCAAAATACGATAACTTTCGGAAGAAGTTTTTTCATATTAAAGTAATGAAGAAGAACTCCCCGCAAAAAATCTTTTTCAGGCACAAAGATCGACATATTTGAGTGAAAAAAAAATATTGTTGTTTACGCTTCAAATTAATGACATATACTGAAATAAATGACAGTACCTTTCCAATGCATGTTCCGATGGAATAATACAAGTTACGCCATCTCTTAGCAAACCGCACGAATATAGACCCAATAGATAGAAATGTGTAATCCATTCATCAAATCCACCCACATCCGCATTTGGGTTTCGAATTAATCGAAGAAAATAACGAGTGATCAACTAAAACATTCAGTGCAAATAACAATCCGGCAGCAAAGATGATCCTGGGACTTATTTTGCGACCTTCATCTAACGCGTTTAGTTACGACCTCAAATTAATCCGACTCAAACGAGATGTGCTTGGTAGGTGGACTGTACCTACTAAACGGTACTGAAAATCCTCATGTCAGTGTTGGATCCCTTATGATTCTTGTTACAGTTTGCATAAAACTGCTGCTGCAGGAGATCTGTAGGACATTGATTGGTGGGGAGGACAAGTTGCCTGCAAGTATGTTTGAAAAGTAGGCCGATGGATAGCTTTGTTGCGTAACATGACTAATAAAAAGCTTCCTAGATCCTTTCCGCCAATAATGAGTCAAGTTTATTCAACACCTTTGTAGATGCAAGCGAGAACGTAGCTTCACGGCGTAAGGCTTCTGACTTTCATCTGCAGGTCACACAAGTTTTCTATAAATCAAAGATTCATTTTCTTCTTCTGTCGTGGCTAAGGGAAGATACCCGCGAATTCCAGCAAATTCGTTATGTTTCGAGTTGACAAAGTTCTGGAGAACTCTCATATTTCCCAGTGGAGATAAATTCCAACGAAACTTAACGTAGCCGACAAAGCCACCAAACGGAATTAGAGCTCGACTATCATGCTACGTGTAAACTAGGTCATACGTGCTTACTAGGTCATTGTCAAGGTATTGCCTCGTAGATGAAATCCAATTTGTATCATCGAGAATTCTATCATTGTTATCATAAGATTCCAATTAACGAAATCGGGCAGAAATATTACACAGCTAACTTTCGAATCACTCCCAAAGCTGTTAGACGAAGCTGCCAACTCTATAAAATCAAAGGTGCCTGACGAATCGTTCTAGAAATGGCTAAGCTGCTTGTCGCACGAACGAATGCCCAGATTATTTCGGTACTATCATGGTAACTGTCGAAATACGGGGTGCTATTGTTACGTGCCTCACCATTAGAGTGGTACTCAGGAAGCTGGCCCACAATTTATCGTCAGACTCCTGAATTATGTGCTATGGAAGTTTTGTTGTGCAGCGGGGCACTCCATTTCAAACTTATTGTGACAACGGCATCAACCTTCTGGCCAACGAAAGGGAGTCACGCAAAGAACTAACAAAACTGTATTTAGAAAAAGTCCACTTTGTACGGTCGGTTAGGCAAAATTTATACAGCATCCTTTCGTGCAAAGTAGTTAGCACAAGAACCGCTCTTGCTTAATTTGAGAACACAATCAATTCGAGGCTCGTTACTTTTGTATCGCTGGTTGAAGACGAACCCCTAACACTTCCTTCTTGGATCTTGGAAGGGAGCCAAGTCGTCTTGCAATCTGGAGGCCATCAACCTGAGAAAAATTTTGAAGTGCTAACAGATGATGGCCGATCTTTTCTGGAAAAAATATGGGTGAAAGAATATTCGCGAAAATATTACCGGACAGATTGGAGCGGTTCGCGAAGGTAAAACCGATAGGAAAAAGGGATCCGACAATAATGGCGGATGAACATCTTACAAGAAACTGCTAGCCAAGACGTGCTGCGATCCACACTATGGTAGCGGGGATGGTCAGGTGACAAGATCGATTGTATAAACCTTGGGAGGGGTCTTCGTGCGCCCCACTACTAAACTTGCTATCCACGAGATTGAGTATGGACCAAAAGAGATAGGATGTTACCGCCATTATGTACACTTACTAATAGTAGTGAACATATGTTCCTTGTGGACATAAGCCACGTGAAAATAAAAAACCTCAATTTTGGAGGAAGCAATTTTTCGATTTGGTTTTGCCTTGTACTATAGTATCAGTCTCTTTAACATCACATACAAGATTTTAGCTGCCGTATTGTGCGAGCAACAATTTGTTAATGATCTGACTACTTCTATTAGTGCGGTATAATGCCAGTTAAGTTCACTATTGACCAAATATTCACACTACGACAGACGACTAGATACAACTCAATCTCTTTACAGATTTCGAAGCCGCATATGACAGTGGCTGCAAGTCTTCAGGATTTCTTCCAAACACAACAGATTATGTAGAATTTCGTTAAACTCAGAAGCTGTCTCAGTGAGACCCTTGATAAAAAAAGAGGTTTAGACAAGACGATGGACTGTTATGGTATTTCTTTAAAATTGTACAAGTACATGAGAAAACTGTACAAAACTCTGAATCCAACACCAGAGGCTCAATCTTTCAGAAGTCTGTGCAACTGCTTAGTAAAGTTTATAACATTCGTTGATATCATTGTTAACAAATAGCGACTAATCACTGTGGCTTTGCAAAGTTTTGGAATAGAAGTAGCAAAAATGGACTGTGAACAAGAAAAATATTGAGTATATGTGTATATTGTCAACAAAAACGGACGCACTGCATGGACGAGTCTCACAGAATATCAAAGCTATAATTTTGAAGAAATTGTTTTATCTATAATGATTTGCCCGCATTATCAACGTTGATATTGATATTTTATCAGAGATCAAACGAAGAGTTTTACTATTTAGATCATACGTCCCTTTAATCGGCCTTTTTTTTCCTAAAAAGGCAATTGAGTAGTAAGGCCCTGTCAATATACAAAGAGACCGTGTATGAAACTCTACTCATTCCAGTCCTGCTCAACGCCACAGAACTATAGACATTAGCGAAGGCGGTTGAAAATGTCCTTGAACGGTTTGAATTTAAAATTATTCGCGTGATTTGATCCTGTTTGCTTTGACGAGCCATGAAGGAGTATATAACAGTTATAAAAGGACATCGCGAAAGCTAATTGGAGAGAAATTACACATTCTTTAGGAATTTTAACTTGTCGTTATGTTTCCTCGACAAAAACGTGGATGGCGCTGATGATATGATCACAGACACTACTCTCTTTGGAATGAGATGATTAATCCCCCATCAGATGAAGAGTATCAAACCAAAAGAAAAGGCGTGGTACGACTCGAGCTGTAAAGAGGCGGTCATGGTTAGAGAAATTTTTTTTCGGTCCTTCAAGACCAACCTGACTGAAGAAAACTGAAGAAAGTTCAAACGACCAAAAACTGTGACAAAAAAAAAAAAACATTAGACATTCTACCTCATCCTCCATCTCCATACCAACGCTCATTTACAATAACATTCCAGCTTTCAGCTCCTTTGACAAGGCCAATCTGCTTGCATTCATGCAACCAGCTCAACACTTATTACTTATATATAGATTATGCTTTGTCACCGTCTACACTGAAGTATGGCTAATCTTCAATTGGATGAATCCACTTTTGCACTCGTGTAGTAGCAAGAATACATAATGATCTTATATATACAAATCCGCTGGTGGTATATGTCTCCTTCTTTTGAAGAGGTGTTCTTACTCACTGGCAAAACCACTACGTAATCTTTTTCATCAATCCTACTCTTGAGGACTCTTTGCGTCCCCACAAAAGGCGAATCTTCCTTATGTCCAAGGTCTTGGAAACGCTGATCAACCGAACACAAACACGAATACCTCTCAATTACCGGCAGTATGGTCTTCATAGCATCAGGTCGACTTTCATTTGATATTTCCTAAGGTATTTGATAGAGTTTTGCATCAGGCTCTTTTGTCGAAAATGCGTGCTTTTGGAATCGACAACTTTCTTCTCTAATGGATTCGAAATTTGTAATTACCTTTCGGAACGTTCAATTTAAGTTGTTTCGGATAGCCTTAAAACTGATATTCATAAAATAAATGCTGGTATTCCACAGGGCTCCGTCCTGTCTCTGACGCTCTTTTTAATTTTCATAAATGATCTCTTGTTTACTACCTTTAATCCAATATATTCGTTTGCTGACGTACTGCTCTATGCTGTTCAAATTCGTGACTGACTCACGTCCCCGTTCTTCGGCTGTGGAACGGTAATGAGCGTATGTCAAGCTCATAAAATTTCGTTATTAACATCATAACTAATTGGAGAACCAGTAACAGAATATAACTGAATGCTTCAAAAACACAATGCTGTCTGATATCTTAAAGCGAAATCCAAACAGCCATCAAAACCGAAGAACTATCCATTCTCGGTATGTGTGTCATTGACAACTTACATTGTTATGACGACAAATTAGATGTCCAGGTTTCCTCAAGCGATGTAAGAAATGCTTGACCTCTTCTGATCAGGCCTCAATATATGTATATAAGGCATTTATCCGTCCAAAATTGGAGTACAATGCCCCCATCTGGTCAAGTGCGCCCAAGTTAAAACATCTCTGCACCTGCTAAATGGGATTCGTACTGTAAAACTCATAGGTGATACTTATATTAGTCAGTCAATTAACACTCTCGAGCACCGAAGTAATCCCTGGTTGTTCTATCGTTGTTTCCAGCACCAGTGCTTCATTTAAATTAAAATGCTCAGTAGCATTCCGCCCCTTCAAACCTTGTACTGTAATACCCGTCTTGCTATGAATAAGCCGAACAATTCGCTTGTGGAATACGCTGCCGAGCTCACTATTTCCAATTCATTATAACTTGTAAACATTTAAGAACAATGTTCATCGATACCTCTCCTCTTTCCTCCCTATGTTTCCTTTGCCATGCAAAACAGTCTAGTCAGGAAAGTGAACAGTGGTCGTTTGAAATACCCAGAATATATGTATATGTTAAGGCAAATGAATAATTCGACTCCGTGGTGAAGGGATTTCGACTCTCACCCGGAAGGGTGACGCAGTGGAAAAAGACTAAGTCGTACGAAAAGAAAGAACGAACAAGCTGAAGCTATTTATTAAGGCCCAAGTTCGCTTTGGAGCGCAGCGCCATCTAAATAAATAAATCAATAAATAATTATAGTACAGCAGAATCATATGATTAAGGTGAATGCATATTAAACTCTACTCTGTGCCACAAAAATGAAGCCTCCCGGGATGAGATCGATAATTTTCAGTGTGGAGCTATAATATCTCTTCAAGAAAGTAAGAATTACGGCACAACGACGGGTAAAAGTTTCGAACTAGAAGACGTATTTCAGCAAAATCAACTGGACATATGGTAATATTCGAAACATGCCAACTTCAACTTGCAAAACTTATTATTAACGAATGAAGCAATATTGAAACGGAGTTGTATATTGAGAGCAAAAATCAATGATCAACTTATGGTTATAAAACTAGTAATTAATAAAACTTTGGCGCTACTTCAATCAAGTTTTAGATGGAACACTGATAAGAAAGGAGTTTTCATAAGCGGACCAGACGGAGAATGTACGAATAATGTTATGGTGGAAACGGTTTCGAAACGAGGAACTCAGCTTATGTAAATCACATGGTCTAACTGTAGTAAATATGGTATTTATAGTAGAGGTCCTTATTACACGGGTACAGTTGTGCACGTGCTATACGTGTAATTAGCTTCACGTGTGTAAACACGTTTATTTGGTATAGCACGTGTATTTATGAGTACACGTGTATATATGTATGCAATTACATTTTTAATTTTTTTGAAATTCTTTTGATACCAATTTTGATTATTTAGAAATAAAACACAAAGTTCATTTTATTTGTTAGTTTGTGACAAATTATTTTATTTTATAAATCAAACAAAAATTTAAATTCATTCTTAAGTAAAGTATGTGTATGGTCTTATTTTAGAAACACTTTCTATTTTAATAAAGAAATACCAACAAATCTACATTATCAGGGAGCAATGAAGATCTCTTAGATGTGACAATATTTCCAGCCGTGAAAAAACAGCGTTCTAAGCTAACAGATGTAGCTTGTTTAGACAAATATTTTCTCGCTAAAATTGCGATAGCCGGAAATTTATCATGTCTATTTTTCCACCATTCATATGGATCTAGGTCAAACTTCAATTGAGGTTCAGCTAAATAAGTGTCCAGTTGATGGTGGATAGTCTTTCGCTTAGTTCAATGTGTGTTATGAAGAACCTCTAAGTCACTCGTAAAATTCATAGTGGACCCAGTTTCTGTTTCCGAATTATTCTCGGAAGGCAAATATGCTGTCATGAGCTGCTTGACTTTATTTCTTATTGACATTTTTTCATCAACACTCTCATGCTCTAGGTCTTTATATCGTGGGTGAAGAAAAGATGATTTTGAACGATGTAATCATGTCTGAGTCGCTTGCGGAAAAATTCATATGTTGCTCCAGCATTTTTAGCATAAGAATTCGCACCATGGATGTAGTCGAATTTTCATTGCTGAGAATCTTTGTAAGCGCTTGAATAGGCCGCAAAATTTTTCCAAATTCTTCCATCAATGCCCATTATTGTTCTAAAATTTCCAACTTTGGAGCGATAGCTGAGGAAGTGACTGTACGATCGGTCAATACATTTATCACTGGACTCCGGTTTTGTGTTAGACGCTGAGGCATAAAAAAGATTGAGTTCCACGGAGATTTGCATGATTGCAAAAGGGATTGTGCTGGTAGACCCAATTGTTTCTGCTTTTCTTGCAAAGCATATTTCGCTTATTAAGTAGCCCCATAAGAAGAAATCAAGTGACGTAAGATCAGGTGATCTAGCAGGCCATTGCCTCGGACCCCTCGTTCGATCCATCGTTGATGGTAAACATTTTTTAATACGCCCCGGGCTACTTGGGAACAATGGGCTGGACAACCATCATGTTAAAACCACATTGATTGTCGCAACTCCAATGGCAGTTCTTCTAGTAATACTGGAAGATGGTCCCGCAAGAAGTTTGCATACTTTTCACCATTCAAGTTGCCTTCAATAAAATATGGACCTATTAATTTATCCCCAATAATTCCCGCCCTAACATTAACATTCCAAAGGTGCTGGCGTCAACCAAAAAGGGTTTTCGATAGCCCAGTAATGCATATTATGTCGATTGACCGTACCGTGATTGGTGAAAGTCGACTCCTCAGAGAATAACACCTTGGCGAAGAAAAGGGGGTCTCGTTCAATTTGCTGAAGTGCCCATTGACAAAAGGAAACCCGGTTGCAAAGATTCTCACTAGAAAGTTCTTGATGCATTGAAACATGATAAGGATGGTATTTATGCCGATGTAATATCCTACAGACAGTCGTTTGAGAAAATCCTGATTCACGACTTATTTGGCGGGTGCTCATGTGAGGATCGTGTGCACCGGCAGCTAATACTGCTATTTCATTGTCCTCAACAGCCACTCTATCTGACCGATTCGTTTTCCTTGGTTGCACATTTCCTTCACCAGTGAATTGTTTGATGACTCGATAAAAGAAAGTGCGCGATCGTATCTGGTCTAGGAAACGTTGGGCGTAAAGAGCAACAGCACCATCGATGTTCCTTTCACTATGGAGACATAAATCAATATCATTCAATTTTCTCTTGAATTACAATAGCCTGCATTATTAATCTGGAAAACGTTACTAATAATAATCAGTTCCTCAAAACAAATATCGAACTTCTAAATGAAGTACAGTTGCGTTCAAGTAGAAAAAAAAGGGCAGAGTGCACATTATACACTCTCAGATAAGCTTAGGACAATTTGTCTCTATCTGGAATTTCTTTGAGTTTTAACTTCACTCGAGGCAATAATGACTTCCTCAAAACAAATCTCGACCTTCTAACACCCTACCAACGTTGGAATGTTCGATTAATGATTTAGGCGTGCCAGTGCAGTGGTATCTAGCACTGAATGAATCTAAACTGAATGAATTGAGACAAAGTCGTGTGCCCCATTGAGGAATACGACTGAGCAATGAAAATCAGGAATTATCATTTGAAAAATCAAAAGTGACCTTTGTTTGACCTTGAAAATGGGTCTCAAGGTCAAACTCGTGGTCATCATATTATGTCCCCTTCAGAACCCTGTGACTTTTGTCTGAAACATTTTTCGCGATATCGCGTATTTTTCGAGTAATTCGGATGTCTCAATTTAAAAAACTCACCCTGTATATTTTCAGAAGACATGGATGTCCTTACTGCCAACTGAAGACTGTTTACTGCGCATGTCAAACCGACATTCTGCTTTACTTGCCTCATAGATTCCATAGCTTTAACCACATTTCCAGCGTTGTCTGTGACTACTGCTGTGACTTTTTCATTAAGTCCCCAATCGAGAAAAATGCCTTCCATCTTGTTCATGATATTTTCTGCATTGTCACGTGTATCAATTTCAATTTTCTCAAGTGTAAAAAACTGAGGTACCCAATCGTCATCTATGAAATGTGCCGTCATTGTCATATATGATTCGTGCGGGGCAGACGTGCAAGAAACTTCATTAACGCTACCAATTTTGTCCTTTATTACTATTTCAACTTCCTGTTTAAGTGATTGAAGTAGTTTAGTTTAGAGTTCGGTTCAACAACAGTCATGAATTGGAGAAAACCCGGGCTTGAACAGAAAGAAATTGGAATTTGGTTTAACGCAATCATTTTAGCTAGGGCCTGGTGGATCTCTTCCATCCTATCCGGCGAACATGGTCGAGCATTGCTAACTTCTTGGGCTTTCCTTTTGTGTATTCTGCGTTTTTTGAAAGACGACGGTCCAGGACTGCTATCATCGTTGGTTTCAGTTCTTGACGAATCTCTATCAATCATACTGTAATTTGAATCACAAAAAGTATTTTTACGTTAAAGTGGAAATCTATTTTTATTCACTTGTAAATACCGTCCTAATGACCCTGTCGTACCACCACGACAGGAGAAAGAATTGTTCCTGTCCTCACTGCACAAATTACAGAAGGCTATATCACCTTCTCGATGTGCATATTGCCATACCCAACTCCATTTTATCACTTTAACAATTTGAATTAGCAAAAGATATACTTATAAGCCTTTCGAGATCAACACGAGATCAATTCATAAACCGGTTTAATCTCAATAAAACATAGAAAAATAAACTATGACTTGAACAGAAATAACTGTTTCGGCAAGTACTCCTAACATCCAATAATCGAAAAAACGTCGTGTTGTAATTGTATGTGTTATTTTATTTACCGCATATTAAAAAAAGAACACGTGTATTTAAATGTTCACGTGTAAAGGTTTCTTACTAACCGTGTACACGTGACACCAATACACGTGTAATTACATACACGCCTTAAATCGAGAGCCCTAATTTATAGGGTGAAAACGGTATTTAATCATATACAACGGCGATGGCCATAAAGGGCTAACATCTATGCTGGAATAAGGCCAAATGGCTAGAACTTAAATTTGTTGACAGAATTTTTTATACAGAAAGCAGAACAATCGATTTGAAAAAATAACTAGAAAACGCTATTACGAAACGAACTGCGGGGGTTCGAATGCAATGGCAGGTTGACGTTGTTAAATCCTTATAACCCGCAAGGGGTGATTAAGTACAGAACATACGATTTAAATTTTCTCAGTTCAAATGATCTAGAAAAGAAAAAGTGTTTGTTCAACGATGCTGGAAAAGATTGCTAATCTCAATTGATGAATCTATTTATTGTTCATCGGATATTTTTGCATCGAAACAATTTTGTCAATATCACTAATCCAGAATTAGTAATCCAACATTCTATGAAGATATGATCTCCATAAATAAATTTATCTATACCCAATCATTATTTAAATTACAAATCGCGGAATTAGATTTTAAATTCAGTCAGTGTTGGATTTATTAATATATTGAGACATCCTGTTTTATTTCACGGTATCATATGATTCCGTTCATCAAATGTTCTTGACATCGATTTAATGACGTTAACAATCTAAGAAAATCTAACCGATATTATTATATTATTATTTTATTTAAATACAATACATACTCGTTGACTGAAACGATCTAATCAGATCTTTATGCTAATTACGAGTTCGAAAATATTTACACTCAGATACTCCCTTCAGTAATCAAAATCGTAGACGCTACATAAACCAAAATCGCTAAACTAACAGAACTCGTTGGTGCCAGATACATTTACGATAAACGATTATGTGATGAAATTTAATAATTAAAATTTTAAATGAATTAGGATTAAGGTTTATACTATTTTTAAGCGTTGATTTGCATTTGAACCCGCTGACAATAAGGTTACATTTAGCTTTATACTTCACCTGGAAGCCAAAATTCCAATAACGACATGTGGTTCAGATGGAGTCAATACTTTTTCCGGCAGAAGATATCCATGAGCAGGTGTTACCTCGAATTTGGTGAGTTCGATAAATATCTAAAAAATTCATTAATCTAGAAGCAAAACTTAAACAAAGATAATGAACTCCAGAAACTGATTAATGGAATGATGGAGAGCTCAAAAATGTTAGGTGTCGCTCTGCTGGTTTAGATTTTGGAGCTAAATTAGTTTTTTTTTTTTTTTTTTTTTTTTTTGAATACAGGCATGCACAGAAATAATCTACAAGTGCAATTAACGAGGCAGTCTAAAGTTTAAGTCGGACAAATTTGCTTTGGCTGCTTTTAATTAGCTAAAATTATTTTTTCAGAGTTCAGATGTGGATTAGAGGAAGGTGGTGAGATGGTGATAGAATAGCGCTGTTTGGGCTTTATAATCGTTTATAAATTAATGATGTGTTTCTTGTTTTTGTTTTTTCTTTTTTTGGTTCATTATTGGATTTTTGTTGTCATATTTATAGAACGAAATTATTTTTAAAATATTTAACAAACCATTAGCTACAATAATATTTTCATTAATTTTTTTGGTGTAGAGTTAGTGTCGTTAATAAATAAGATGACGAAAGAGAAAGAGATTTCAAGATGATATGGCATTAGCCCCGTAAACGAAGCTAACAATAATCCCTTTGGGAAAAATTGTTTCATGCACTTAAGGAACTATATACATTTTTTTTTCTTTTATACATGAGGTAGGTAATGGCTTCGATCTTCTAGTAAAATGCGTATAAAATCCATTTGTGTTTTGTTTAAACCGAAACATCTGTGACAAGTAAAATCACAATGTATCTATATACCATATTGTATATATATATACAGCTGCGGTCAAAAAAATAGCACCAAGAGTGTGTTATTAGTATTTATGAGCTTAATTTTATTGGGTCTAGAACTTAATTCGGTTTAGCGGTTTGCTAAGAGATGGCGTAACCAATTATTCCATTGTTATTATTCCATTGGAACATGTGTTGGAAAGCTACTGTCATTGTACGTCATTTCAGTATATGTCATTCATTTGAAGCGTAAACAACAATAATTTTTTTTCACTCAAATATGTCGAACTTTGTGCCTGAAAAAGTGTTTTTGCGGGGAGTTCTTCTTCATTACTTTAATATGAAGAAAACTGCTGCCGAGAGTCATCGTATTTTGGTAGAAATTTATGGTGAACATGCGCTAGCTGAGCGAACGTGCCAAAAGTGGTTTGCACGATTTAAAAGTGGTGATTTTGGCTTGGAAGACGATGAACGTCCTGGGCAGCCAAAAAAGTTTGAAGATGAAGAACTGGAAGCATTACTCTATGAAGATTGTTGGCAAACACAAGAAGAGCTCGCAGAATCTTTGGGTGTCATTCAAGCAGCCATTTCAAAACGTTTAAAAGCAGCTGGATATATTCAAAAGCAAGGAAATTGGGTTCCACATGAACTCAAGCCGAGAGACGTCGAAAGGAGGTTTTGCATGTCCGAAATGCTGCCGGAACCGGTGATGAAAAATGGATCCATTACGATAACCCCAAGCGCAAAAAATCATATGTGAAACCCGGCCAACCAGCCAAATCAACGGCAAGGCCGAATATCCATGGTGCAAAGGTAATTCTCTGTATTTGGTGGAATCAAATATTATGAGCTGCTAAAACCGGGTGAAACCATCAATGGACAACGCTACCGAACACGATTAATCCGTTTGAAGAGAGCAGAAGCCGAAAAACGCCCGGAATATGCGACCAGACACGAGTTAATAATTTTCTTTCATGACAACGCTCGGTCCCACGTTGCTATTCCGGTTAGGAACTTTTTGGAAAACAGTGGATGGGAAGTCTTGCCCCTTCTGACTACCATTTGTTCCGGTGGATGCAGAACGCCCTCACTGAAATACGGTTCACATCAGAGCAGAATATCAAAAAATGGCTTGATTCATTCTTGGCTGCCAAGCCGGCGCAGTTCTTTTGGCATGGGATCTACAAAATACCAGAAAGATGGGAAAAAGTCATAGCTTCAGATGGGCAATACTTTGAATAATACTATTGTACATGTTTTTTTTAAATAAACGTTCAAATTTTGAAAAAAAAAAACCGCACGAATTAAATTGCGTACCCAATATTTTATTCCAAACTTGACAATAAAATACTATTAATCAAAGTATGGTCTGTAATATTTTAATTAAAAACGTTCACAATAATAGCGATGATTTTTATTATATGCAATTTTCGAACAACAACGGCGTGGGTTTGTACAAGTCAAAAAAATAGCAGCACCCACAATTTTCCACACCAAGGACTTCTTAAGTAAAAATTTATTTCTTTTTGTCTCTGTAATTAAGTAATAAATATAGTTATTGAATATTCAATAGTTTGTTGCATATCTTTTATTGCAAATAACTGCATTACAGCGTTATGGCATGGAATCGACCAATGACTGACACCTCTGCAAGGGTATGGCGTACCAGCAACGTTGAATTGTTGACAAAAGGTCGTTTATAATAATCGGTCGTAGCTCCGAAAATCCTTGTTTTACATAGACCATACATTTTCAAGTGGATTTAAGTCTGGATACTGAGGTGGCCATTCCGTAACATTGACCTGTTTTTCTTCGAACCAACTTTTAGCTGTTTTGCTGGTATGTTTGGGGTCGTTGTCGTGCTGGAAGACCCACCGGCTTTTCCTCAGAAGCAAATGGTTACATAACTTCCTTCATAATTTTTACAAAAAAATGTTGGTCAAACAAAGACATGATCCAATATATTGGACCAACACCATAGTAGGAAAAACATATCCAAACCATTTTCTTGCAACCGCCGTATCTTACTGTTTTGAAGGTATAAGCTTTGTTGAATTTCTTGTTTATGGGGCCTTCTTACATAACAACTAGACCCAATACCACCACACTACACGATCTTGCTTTTGTTAGTCCAGAGAACGTTCCTCCACTTCTGAACTGGTCAATCGATGTGGTTCCTTGCAAATGACAGTCTTTTTGCCACATGACAAGGTCCCAGCAGTAGAACTTTTCTTGGCCTCCGGGCATTCAAATTAATTTCCCCCAATCTCCGACGCACTAACCGAAACATCCAGTTCACTTTTTAGCTGCACAGCTGATTTAAAGGGCTCCTTTTTAGCGAGTCTTACTATGAGTTTTATTTCAAGAGGTGACATTGCTTTCTTCGCATTCCGAATCATTTTATTCAAACATTCAACAATTTTCCGAATTTCCTAGCAGGTTTTACCTTCAGAAATTAGTTTTTTTATTATAGCCCTTTTGATTTCGGTGCAGTGTTTTCCATGGCACATGTCTGCAAAATTAATGGCTGTTTTCTTTTATTTTTTGAAGAAAAATATGTATCACTTAATAAATTTACTGAATTAAATTGATTTTTAAGTTATTTTATAAAATTGTTCTATTTCTTAGCCGACATCCTCTGACGGTGCTATTATTTTGACTGTAAAATTGCAGATAACAAAAACTACCATTACTATTGTATATAATTTTTAGTAAAACAGCAAAGAGCACATTTCCAATAACGGGGTTCAACAATGAGATGTTAAAAAGAATAATCAAATAAGAAATATTGCTCATAAAAGTTTTAATGGGATTATAGTGCTATTTTTTTACCGCAGGTGTATATATTTTAAACAGTGAGTTCTTACAGCCGACTTAAAATTATATCAGGTTAACTACAAGATAATTTAGTTCAAGTTTAAGTGTTTGTTACTTATAATTATTCGACATAGGTATATTTTTGTTTAACTTTATAATTTATGCTTGCTCCCGGCATATATTCACTTAAGTCGCAAATAGGCGGACTTAAAATTAATGACAAGGTATTAAAATGAATGCGAGTAAAACATAACTATCTACTAAATCTTCGTTAACAATATTGCATGCATGTTTGCAAAAGAACTTCAAAGAACCTCACCGTACACCTGTATATATATATATATATATATTTAGATATTGTACAAGAACAAATTGCAAAGGGATCATACAAGCTATCATTAATAATTTATTTCAAATATCTTCTAAGGTTTGGAAGTGAAGTTTTGTCGTAAAAAAAGTTTCGTCTACTTGAGTACAATTCTAACTCAGCAAAGGATAGATCCCTGCTCAATAAATTAAAGGATGAGAGATAAAAGTGGTCGTACAAGCTATCATTAACGTTAGTATCCCACAATGACTTTATAAGTGGATTGGTGTGAGTGAAAGTGCGTTGCAGTCTTTTCTGCAAGCTATTGATCATTTAGACCATTAGAGGTATAACATTGGTTGCTTTCTACAGAGTCGCATTTGAAAACCATCGTTTATCTGGTCTCCTGTATTTGCCACTGCAAAACCTTATATTTTATTTCAAAGTCATCTAGTTCGTAGGTTCACCATATTAACCATGTAGCAAAGCCATATGTAAGTATAGATCTAATAAGGGTCTTATACCACCTTGATCAAAAAGTTCCCGGTGTCGTCACTATGTGGCGCTCCCATTGTTCCGATTTAAGTTCTGTTTTTTCTTTCGTTAAGTTGATACATCTGTTGTTGACATTCCCTCTAAATTTTAGCGTCCTAACTTGACATTTGCAAAATTTACGTAGTCAAGAGTACACCTATCACTGTGTGTTTTTTACGATTTGCGTAAAAAACGGATTTAATGGTGCGCGAACGTTGAAAATATTGGAAGTGTTTCGGCAAAGATTCTCTAAAGAAAAAGGTCGTTTACCAGTGGCACGAGCGGTTCAAAAGTGGTCGTGAGTCAATCGAAGATGATGAACATATTGGCAAACCATCGACATCGAAAACCGACGAAAGCATTGATGAAGTAAAAGAAACGTTGGTCAATAACCGCAAATAAACTATCAGAGAGATAGCGGAGGATTTGATCATTGCCTATGGATCCGTACAGACATTTTGGTTAATGATTTGGGTGTATTGCAGTCGATGGGGATTATTTTAAAGGAGACAACATATGTAGATTTAGATGAATAAACCTGTATTTTTAGTTTTCTGAATAAATTCCGGAACTTTTTGAACAATAAAAAGAACAATTCATGGAATTTATTTTTAGAAAATTATATTATATAAATGTTGGACACGACTACGTCTGAGGTGGTCGATTCGGTAAGTCCAATTTTGGGCGACTCGTTCGAGCATAGCGACTGTTGTTTCGCGGTAAACACGAGTAATGTTGGCATTAAAAGCGTCAATCGTAGCTCAGATATTCCTGGAGACCTGAGACCCACCTTTCTGGCAATTTGTGGATCCCATCCTAAAAGAACTGCGCCGGCTTGGCAGCCAATAATGAATGAAGCCAATTTTTGATATTCTGCTCTGATGTGAACCGTATTTCAGTGAGGGCGTTCTGCATCGACCGGAACAAATGGTAGTCAGAAGGGGCAAGGTCTGGGCTATAAGGCGGGTGAGGTAAGACTTCCCATCCACTGTTTTCCAAAAAGTTCTTAACCGGAATAGGAACTTGGGTCGAGCGTTGTCATGATGGAAAATTATTGCCTCGAGTCTGGTCGCATATTCCGGGCGTTTTTCGGCTACTGCTCTCTTGAAATGGATTAATTGTGTTCGGTGGCGTTGTCCATTAATGATTTCACCTGGTTTTACAACACACCCATCTGATCTCACCAAATACAGAGCATTACCTTGGTGCCATGGATATTCGGCTTTGCCGTTGATTTGGCTGGTTGGCCGGGTTTCACATATGATTTTTTGCGCTTGGGGTTGTCATAATGGATCCATTTTTCATCACCAGTAACAATCCGATGCAAAAATGACTTCCTTTTGTGGCGTTCCAGCAGCTGCTTTTAAACGTTTTGAAATGGCTGCTTGAGTGACACCCAAAGATTCTGCGAGCTCTTCTTGTGTTTGGCAACAATCTTCATAGAGTAATGCTCCCAGTTCTTCATCTTCAAACTTTTTTTTGGCTTCCCAGGACGTTCATCGTCTTCCAAGCCAAAATTACCACTTTTAAATCGTGCAAACCACTTTTGGCACGTTCGCTCAGCTAGCGCATGTTCACCATAAACTTCCACCAAAATACGATGACTTTCGGCAGCAGTTTTCTTCATATTAAAGTAATGAAGAAGAGCTCCCCGCAAAAACACTTTTCAGGCACAAAGTTCGACATATTTGAGTGAAAAAAAAAATTATTGTTGTTTACGGTAGCTTGTTGGCAGAAGCTTTCCAACGCATATTCCAATGGAATAATACAAGTTACGCCATCTCTTAGCAAATAGCACGATAAGTTATAGACCCTATATATATTTACTGTGAACACGTGAAATTAAGTGCTCACCAAAATGATTTCTCAACAATTCCATTGTTTCACGCGCTGTATGGCTCGTAGCGCCGTCTTGTTGAAACTAGAGCTCACCGAGACGATGTGCTAGAATTTCAGGAAGCACATTGTCCCTTAACATGGCGTGATAATTTGCCTTATGAAGAAATATGGAACAATGATTCCACCAGCCCATAAACCATGCCATACCGTTGTTTTTAATAGATGTAATATGGTAGCTCTTTGTACTCTTCGGGTTGCTTATCAGCCCAAATACGGAAATTTTGTTTATTAACGTATCCATTGAGCCAAAAAGGTGCTTCATCACTGAACAAAATTTCACGACAAAACACCGGACTTTCATAGAGTTTTTCCAGAGCCCATTCACTAAAAATATGACGCAAATTCAAGTCGCCTGGCTTCAACTCTTTCACAAGTTGAATTTTGTACATTTTTAGGCTGAGATCCTCACGTAAAATACGCCAAGTTGTCAGATACAGCAAGCAAAGCTGCTGAATCGATTCGTCATGGTTTTCCCGTGCACTCTCAGCTACAGTTGCTATATTCTCTTCACTGCTGGATGTGGTCTAACCGGTCGAGTATCATCCACATATGTTAGTTGGGACTCAAATTTGCGAATGGTATTGGCAATAGTGGTTTCAGTAGGTCGATTATGCGCACCGTAAGTTCCTCGAATCACACGAAAAACATTTCTCACAGAACGCTGATTTTCGTAATACAGCTGAACAATTTGGAGACACTGTTGTGGTGTGAGTCTTTCCATGATGATTTGCCAAACGATATTGAACAAAAATGACAAAGCAGTTTGATAGGAATCACGCGTGATTTGTCAAAAAGCCTATTGAAAATTAAACCTCACGATGACCCACCCTATATTATCAATTTTTGTGATACGTACTTAGAGGACAGCAATGGATTTAGAACAGAAGGGGATCCGTTTGATTTATTTAAGGTTTTCCTTGCGTGCTTGTTAACACCCAATTTATTTTGAAATTTTATTTATTCATTAATTTTATTATTGCCCCCTTTAAAGTAATCCCACGCAGATATAATACACTCGTGCCAACACTTTTTCCAATCCTCGAAGTAAAAAAGCTCTTCCAGCGATGCTGTTGCAAATCTCCGACCTTTCATATGTCTCTTCAGTTTTGGAAACAGAAAAAAGTCGAGTCGTATGGGGTCAAGTCCGGTGAATACGGTTGCTGATGCACGTTTGTCGTGTTGTTTTTGGCGAAAAATCTTTCACCAAGCAACGATGTATGAGCAGATGCGTTATCGTGATGCAAAAGCCATAAATTGTTTTTCCACAATTCCTGACGTTTTTTTCGTATTGCTTCTCGTATATGGCGCATAACTTTAAGGTAATACTTCTTATTGACCGTAAAAACTGCTCATGCACTACGCCACGGTAATCGAAAAAAACAGTGATCAACATTTTGACAGTTGATCGATCTTGGCATATTTGTTTTTTCAGTCTTGGCTCTCCTGGATGCTTCCATTGGGACGATTGGGTTTTGGTTACGATGTCATAACAATATACCCATGATTTGTCACCAGTTATAACCATTTTGAGCAAGTCAGAATTTTCACTGACGTCATTCCAGAGCTCCCAAACGATACCAATGCGAGGGTTCTTCTGATCAAAATTAAGAAGTTTCGGAACAAACTTGACATGAGCCGAACGATATGCCAACATCTTCAGCAACCTCTCTTATGGTAATTCTACGATTTCTTAAAAAAATATTCTTCACAGCCTCGACGTTACCCTCTTTTGTTTATGTGCTGGGGCGTTCAATACGAGGTTCGTCATTGGCATCTTATCGGCCATCTTGGAAGAGCTTGTACCACTTGTAAACATTTTTTTACTTAGAACAGACTCACCGTATGCCACTGTCAATATTTCAAGTGTTTTGGAGCAATTGATTCCATTTTTTACACAAAATTTGATGCAAATACTTTGCTCCATTTTTTATAATAATTGAAAATCGCTGAGTTCATGTTTGATCCCAACTACAGTGGCATTTTTTCTAACCAGTGATCGAGTAAGTTGCTCAGTTTGACGTTTTATATTATCAACAGTCTCTTAAGTCTGCTGTGGAGATTCTTTGACAAATTTTATAGAGATAGGTGGGCAATACCGAACAGAAGAGCACAATAGAACAATGACGCCCTTTATTTTAGATTAAGTTAGAGATCTTATTCAGCTTTTGAGGAATAAGTACCAAGTCACAGACAATAAAATCTAAATCTCTGGACGAGTACATAGTCATATTACTTGAGTTTCTGTTTATGTTAAATGCTGGCAATTAATGTACTTTCGATAGTAAATAGAAGTTGTTTGATATATCTAAGAATAAGGACACCTTTTCTATTTCCTTTATACTAGTACGAGTCGGCTGCACGAAGACGGTTAAATATTTCGAAATCCGACGATATGGCCAGACCACCATAAGGCATTTACTCTCTTTTTTGTACTTGTGGGTCATTTTTGCCATCTGAATGAGTTTCACTTTTCAAAATGACTAAAGAGCATCCGAAAATTGTGGATATGTAATGGAAGCGTGCCTTATTTTGCCAAGCATACTGTGTCTTAACTTAAATCGATTAATCCCGATAAGGAAAATTTAACCACCTTCTCTTACATTTGTGACCGAAAATTCCAAAATCAGAATGTCGGTTTCTTTCCATTTTCCAAACACTTAAGGCACTTCTGGCTTTGAAGAGAACCAAGGAATACTCCTTTCATGGTAACTCTGTTCGAAGACCAAATAGCTTCTTATATGCCGCACTTTTTATCCAAAACATTCAACGAAAGAAGGTTGGGAATGATGTTGCTTCCCGGGCTGGTGTAATCCTTTTCACACCCATCCCACTGGACTATGATATTCATATGAATTCTATCGATTGAATAGAATCAAACGAAATCCGAATATTGAGTGAATTGACAAACAAATACTTACAAGGACGATTCCTGAATACTAGTACTCAAGTGAACGTTGCAAATATGTCGAGCATTACTCTTATTGTTTGTCCTTTTGTTGTGTTCCTTTGTTGTTCTTTTTATTCTTTGTATCCTGCGGATGCTCGTTTCTTGGACCATATTTCTATATCTGCCAAATAAACAGATTTGAATATTCAGATGTCCAGTATGGGCTATTGTGTGGCTTTGTTACTTTTGGTCAGAATTTATGTAATTCACATGCGTGTCAATGCACATATCCTAGTCCTGTCAAGGATTTGTGGGTGCGTGATTCGTTTTTTTTTTTTCAAGTCGGTTTGCTTGTTGTGTATCGGAAAGGTGGCAAAATGAAAACACTATGGTGTGGTTGGTAACGCCTTACTTTTTTGGCACAGAAACATATGGGTCCAGGATATTTTCGGCACTGCTTTGAGCGATTATGGAGGATTCGGTAGCGACACACGCACGATCTGTTTTGTAGGATGGACTTAGAGTACCTATAATATATTTTGGTGTTTCATGGGAAATTTATTCCTTACAGTGATTTTGGTTATATGTTATGCATATGATTATCCCGTAGGACAATGCTTCATATCCTTGTTTAGCGATAATGGGTGTCAATTTTCTTACAGATTAGCTGTGGATAATTTCTTTATTGGACCACATGTGTTCGAAGAAATTTGATTTGTATCTTGATAATGCACTCGATAGAGTACAATGGGGCAGAGTAGGGATTGGAAAATTTTTTGATAGCAGGAAATGGTCAACCGGATGGATTGAGGTTTTTTTGTGTGAACTTTTGTGCCAATTTTTAAGAAAAACATACAATAAGAAGATGAATGTAAGATGTATAGTTTGATTATAGATACCGAGGTAAGATGCATGAAGATTTTATTAAAATACTCGGAGATAAAATTAAATGTAAAGTAGATTTTCCAGTGGCTTTCCTCAAGTAGGTTTATAGCCTTAGCAGACGTATATATTTTCCCTCAGAAATTGCCTTAAGTCACCGAAATTTATGATGGAATTTTAAGTTTGTTACCACACAGTCATGGTTATAATAGATTTTTTCTAACCTCTTCTTATGATAAAGTATTTGGCAAACAAATAGAGGGGAAATGAGTGAGTCTACAAGAAATATGAGTTATTCTCCCTGACGTAGTTGGCAGTCGAGAAGCACACAAGATGATGTCGATGGTCAAACAGATTAAAACTCCTACATGTGCTACTATGATTATAGGATGGGGATCAAATTATATTTAAGATTTGACCCCCTCTAAGGCTCCAAGATCCGAAACGGATCCAAATATCACTCAAAGAACTTGCCAGGAAGCTGGGCAAGAATATTTCCATTCGAGTTTGCTTACGTCCATTCTTCTGCACTAGAAAGCAGGACTAGGGTGGGATGGGGTCCTAAATGGAATCTCATCTTTCTTTTTGGACTAAAGGAACTAAGACTGTAAGTGTTGCTCTTCGTTTGATTTCTAATGGAACCGAGGAAGACAAGATCTCTAATTACCAAAAAAAAAAAAAAATTTGTTGTGTATTGTGAAATTCTATCTAATTTGGTGACATTGTACAATACATCCCATCTTAGTTGCAGCATATTCTAAATGTTCTTCAATTTTGTCGCTTCTGTTCCATAACTTGCAAGCCCATTTGTATAACATCGCTGAATTTTGCCATTGAAAATTATATCTCTGATGTTGGCTTGCTGGATTCGCACGATTAGCCCGAGAGGAAGTCACTGAAGTCATACCATTTTCCTTGTGTAGAACTTTTATTGACAGCAAAGGTTTCGGTAAAGTAGTAACAAGCACTCTCTTTTGTCATTCTGCTTAATCTAGCAGCAGGTATGTATCTAGAAACTATGTAGACATGGCTCTATTCGACTTTGACGATGACGTCTTGGCGAACGAACGGTCATTTGCTAGCCTGAAACCCTACTGCTAAAAGCCAATTAGAACGATGTATGTTTTTTCCCCAACTCATCTTCCGGGCAGGTTTTTGTACTTAAGGATAGATACCGATATCCTTACTTCAATTTGGCCGGGTAAAAGTATGTTTTGATTTTCATCGGTGAGTTTGAATAGTACGTTTGGCCATGTTTTGGTTGCCCTCGCCTTTTTAGAGACTTTCAAGGTAATTTAACTTCTAATCTTAGCGTGTTTGTTTTGTCTGTTGACTAAAATTCGAACATTGTTGCTGTTGTACCAATTCTTGATTTCTTCGACTGCGTGATTATCATGCTCTTTTCTCCACCGAGGAAGCCAATATTATTCGAATCTCTCAATCGTAGATTCGACGAGACCCTTTCGTTCTTTTAAACTGCATCGATAACATTCGAATTGTTTTACCTTTTCTGGTTTCAGGCAGTCTTCATCAGTCTAGCGGTTTCCTGGGAGTGGTTCTGCTTAGCCTAGCACAACGGTAGGGGCCTTTCTGACAGCTTCTTGTCGTCGATGCTTCTAGTCTTCTGAACTTGATGCCAGTTCCATAGTACTTTTCGCCAGATTTACGTATACGGTATCCTTAAAGGTTTGTAAAAATTGCAACCGTTCAAGTTCAAATCTTCTCTTAGGAGTTTCTTGTTGTAGTGGTGTCTGTGATTTTTTTAGACTATTTTGGCTGGAACTAGGTTGTAGGTCCGAGTCCTTAATGGCCGCTCGAAATAGTCTTACTTATTTACTTATAAAGCCGGTAACCCCTAGAGGGTCAAAGCCTGAACAACTGTAGCCTTCTATCCATTACGGTCCCGGGGGTGATGCTTCCAGTTGAAAAGACCAAGCTACCTTATATCCGGGGTCGCCTGATTTTTAAACAGGAGGTTCGGTCTTCCTTATCTTCTCGAAGCTGATGAATTAGATTCGAAGACCCTATTAGCTGGAGCATTATCATCCATCCGGCGGATTTTTGCCTTTTGTAGTATGTACACATCTTTGCACAGCTCATAGAGTTCGCGGGTATGCCCCTCTTCACAGACAGGACCAAATATTCGACGAAGGATTTTTCTTTCAAAATAGCGTAAAATTTGTTTCACTTTCTTACCTTACTTGTCCAACTTTCGGCTCCGTAGAGTAGCACTGGCAGGACTTAAGCTTTTTTTTTTTTTTACTCTTTGCGTTAGGAGTTTTGATCCAAGTTGTTTCGACAGAGCAAAGGAGCAGCGGTTGACTTGGGTTACTCATCGTCGGTTCTCCATCATGATGTCGTTTGTGGAGGTAGCATTTGCCAAGAGGTAGGTTCTTTGAATAACTCAAAGTTGTAGCTGTCGATAGTGACATTTTGTTCTAGGTGATGTGCGCGGAACCGAACGGAACGCATATATTTCCTTTTTTCCTCATTCATTTTAAGTCCAACTCGTTTAGCCTCTCCTTCAATTGCCATAACGGCTTCAACGGGAACGAGAACTTGCGTCTAAATCAATATCATCCGTGCATCTCAGAAGCTGAATGGACATGGTAGAGAAAGAAGTACCTTTTGTGTTGACTTTTGCCCGTCGTACTATCTGCTCATGGTCTAAATTGAAGAAGTTTGGAGGTTCTCCTTCCACACTGCACGGCGCTTCTCGAGATTTCATGAGATCCCGAATTCGGCCATCGCATTATATAGCTCGGTGCGATGGATGTATGGATGATATGATCTTATAGGTGACGTTCAGTAGGGATATGGCTCGATAGTTGTTATAAGATATAGGGTCGTTCTCCTTGTTGAAGGGACAGATAGAGGTAATCGGAATAGTCTGACACCAATTATTCTAAAAGGGTACCTTGTGTCGATTGCAACATGATCCATTTGATTGACGGTCTGACGATTTCTATGTTCGTTTGCAAAAATCGAGGTGAGAAAACAGCAGTAAATTCATTAAGCCTAAGAAAGTTTCCAGATGGAGTTCCTCTTTTCTTTCTAACAGTGCCAACGGTACGCTTCTTTACTTTTTTTCTGAAGATCTTTGTCTCCAAATTCTATCTAATTTGGTGACATTGTACAATACATCCCATCTTAGTTGCAGCATATTCTAAATGTTCTTCAATTTTGTCGCTTCTGTTCCATAACTTGCAAGCCCATTTGTATAACATCGCTGAATTTTGCCATTGAAAATTATATCTCTGATGTTGGCTTGCTGGATTCGCACGATTAGCCCGAGAGGAAGTCACTGAAGTCATACCATTTTCCTTGTGTAGAACTTTTATTGACAGCAAAGGTTTCGGTAAAGTAGTAACAAGCACTCTCTTTTGTCATTCTGCTTAATCTAGCAGCAGGTATGTATCTAGAAACTATGTAGACATGGCTCTATTCGACTTTGACGATGACGTCTTGGCGAACGAACGGTCATTTGCTAGCCTGAAACCCTACTGCTAAAAGCCAATTAGAACGATGTATGTTTTTTCCCCAACTCATCTTCCGGGCAGGTTTTTGTACTTAAGGATAGATACCGATATCCTTACTTCAATTTGGCCGGGTAAAAGTATGTTTTGATTTTCATCGGTGAGTTTGAATAGTACGTTTGGCCATGTTTTGGTTGCCCTCGCCTTTTTAGAGACTTTCAAGGTAATTTAACTTCTAATCTTAGCGTGTTTGTTTTGTCTGTTGACTAAAATTCGAACATTGTTGCTGTTGTACCAATTCTTGATTTCTTCGACTGCGTGATTATCATGCTCTTTTCTCCACCGAGGAAGCCAATATTATTCGAATCTCTCAATCGTAGATTCGACGAGACCCTTTCGTTCTTTTAAACTGCATCGATAACATTCGAATTGTTTTACCTTTTCTGGTTTCAGGCAGTCTTCATCAGTCTAGCGGTTTCCTGGGAGTGGTTCTGCTTAGCCTAGCACAACGGTAGGGGCCTTTCTGACAGCTTCTTGTCGTCGATGCTTCTAGTCTTCTGAACTTGATGCCAGTTTCATAGTACTTTTCGCCAGATTTACGTATACGGTATCCTTAAAGGTTTGTAAAAATTGCAAACGTTCAAGTTCAAATCTTCTCTTAGGAGCTTCTTGTTGTTGTGGTGTCTGTGATTTTTTTAAGACTATTTTGGCTGCAACTAGGTTGTAGGTCGGAGTAGTCTAACTTATTTACTTATAAGGCCGGCAACCCCTAGAGGGTCAAAGCCTGAACAACTGTAGCCTTCTATCCATTACGGTCCCGGGGGTGATGCTTCCAGTTGAAAAGACCAAGCTACCTTATATCCGGGGTCGCCTGATTTTTAAACAGGAGGTTCGGTCTTCCTTATCATCTCGAAGCTGATGATTTAGATTCGAAGACTCTATTAGCTGGAGCATTATCATCCATCCGACGGATTTTTGCCTTTTGTGGCATGTCCACATCTTTGTACAGCTCATAGAGTTCGCGGGTATTCCCCTCTTCACAGACAGGACCAAATATTCGACGAAGGATTTTTCTTTCAAAATAGCGTAAAATTTGTTTCACTTTCTTACCTTACTTGTCCAACTTTCGGCTCCGTAGAGTAGCACTGGCAGGACTTAAGCTTTTTTTTTTTTTTACTCTTTGCGTTAGGAGTTTTGATCCAAGTTGTTTCGACAGAGCAAAGGAGCAGCGGTTGACTTGGGTTACTCATCGTCGGTTCTCCATCATGATGTCGTTTGTGGAGGTAGCATTTGCCAAGAGGTAGGTTCTTTGAATAACTCAAAGTTGTAGCTGTCGATAGTGACATTTTGTTCTAGGTGATGTGCGCGGAACCGAACGGAACGCATATATTTCCTTTTTTCCTCATTCATTTTAAGTCCAACTCGTTTAGCTTCTCCTTCAATTGCCATAACGGCTTCAACGGGAACGAGAACTTGCGTCTAAATCAATATCATCCGTGCATCTCAGAAGCTGAATGGACTCATGGTAGAAAAAGAAGTACCTTTTGTGTTGACTTTTGCCCGTCGTACTATCTGCTCATGGTCTAAATTGAAGAAGTTTGGAGGTTCCCCTTCCACACTGCACGGCGCTTCTCGAAATTTCATGAGATCCCGAATTCGGCCATCGCATTATATAGCTCGGTGCGATGGATGTATGGATGATATGATCTTACAGGTGACGTTCAGTAGGGATATGGCTCGATAGTTGTTATAAGATATAGGGTCGTTCTCCTTGTTGAAGGGACAGATAGAGGTAATCGGAATAGTCTGACACCAATTATTCTAAAAGGGTACCTTGTGTCGATTGCAACATGATCCATTTGATTGACGGTCTGACGATTTTTATGTTCGTTTGCAAAAATCGAGGTGAGAAAACAGCAGTAAATTCATTAAGCCTAAGAAAGTTTCCAGATGGAGTTCCTCTTTTCTTTCTAACAGTGCTAACGGTACGCTTCTTTACTTTTTTTCTGAAGATCTTTGTCTCATATTTAGGGTATTTTTAGCTCATTGAAATATTCACAATCGTTGATACAAAGTTTTAAAAGACGTTAAAAGCTTTAAGTTTTAGTCTGCCTATTAAAACAAATACGCACTCAATTGGACTAAGCTCTCTTTTCCAATCACGTTCCAACCATCCTACCAAATTTTCTGAATTGCTTTTAATGAGTTAGTCCTTTTCCAGAGCTCTTTGTTTCGGCCAAACAATGGGATTCTTGCCTAACACCGTACCAAAGCACGAACGTAACCCCAAACTAGAAAAACACTCCATTCTGAGACCCCTAAGGTGAAAACTAACCGAATATTTTAGAGTCAATAACCCACTTAAAAGATATCAATTAATGTATAGTCACATCGCCAGGTGGAAGTCGCCTATACAAATCGTACAACATCAAGCAACCCTACATTGCTAATATTCCATCGTCTACGTATTATGATCTAAAAGGCCGACATAGAACTTAATTTTATGGAACTGCCTCTGTAATTCTTTTCTGCATCGACCCTTCTTAAGTATCATAGAAATGGTTTCTATTTTAGTTAGTCATCCCCCGTAGAAGATGAATTGATATTTTGTTCGTAACATCCAACATTTTGTATCGAGTGTCAAGTGGCTCCCCTTTGTAACATATTACAGCTAGAACTTCGCGTACGATATTGTAATAAAAGCATAAATAAAGTCTCGAATATGATGGCACGGTGGTCACTGATTTTTGATTTGATCAAAGTCTTTCCATTTCATTCTTTAGTCGATGAAGGATCCTGATCTGTTGTTGTTCCAGGTGTACTCGTAAAACAGCGGATTATAGTATAGGCTGTTAAAAGTGATCAATCATTCGCACTCACAATCATTTAACTTTTCAGACGTTAATGTCTCTGGCTGCTATGATTTCCGATTTCTTCAAACCTAATTGTTTTCATGCACAGGTAGAACTACCTTTTGAACCCTCACCCATAAAACTTCAATTGTCAATTCTGCCCTCGAACACAAGACCATCTTTCAGTTCATAATACTAAAATTCAATTCAATTGTTCACTTATTTCTTAATTTACTAATTTCCACCCGTATCTATTCGAATAATACCGAAAATTCCTGAAATTGTTTACACTTGCAAAAATTCTCTTCTCTAACAAACTTAATCCCTTCATAAGCTAAAAAGCTACAAAATTTTATTCCTCAACAAAAGGTCAACGAGATAAAACGAAATTCCTTTTCCAAACCGTCTTCATCCGAGTCTGAATTCTCATACAAAACAATTAATTTCACATATATCTAATGCGATACAAGTGTATATTTGTATGTGTATACGTATGTATGTACTTCTACCCCACATAGGTACAATTTCAACCATTATGTACCGCTATGCAACACCAACGAGGCAACGGAGTCATCAAAAGCACATTAAACGAATTCCAAAATAGAAAAGAAAAAAATCAAACAAGAGCGACACATTCAAACAATCCCAACAGCAAATATAGTATCTAAAAAATGCACGCTTAACAATCCACACCCTTGCCTTGTGAAGAAATAAACGAAAAAAAAAATAATAAAAAATAAAATAAAATTAGCCACCCTCTGATGAAATTCATTTTAGAAAGTTTTTCAACAGATTTTCGGAGGACGTACGAATAATCTTCGTATAATGGTAGATGCATTTGGGAAATTTCAGGCTTAACCACAAAACGAAAAACGGTCCAAGGGATGGAGACTCGAAGTAATTCCGTTTTCAGTTTCCCCTTCCTTCAACGTAGATACATAGAAGTAAAGGTCCTTCTGAAACTTTAATTAAACGAAATTCGCCTTAAATGTGAACACTCCCCAAGCCCATCCGTTCGCGTACGGCATGAAAAGATTAAATGCAAAAAGGACTCATCATCTAAGAGGCAAGAGCTCAGCGCTATTATTAAATAGACTTGTGTTCGCATATTTTCGTTTTATTACACTCATTTTGTGAATCCACCCTTTAACCACCCCCAACCCTCGTTAGGGAGTTGCAGCAGCAATTTGTAGCCCATCTGGTTCCTCTAAAAGGACCAATATGCACATTTAGGTACTCTTCTACAGCTGAAAGGGCTGCTGCCAACCAAGAAAAAAAAAAAAGCAAAAAAAAAAAAAAAAGAACAAAAATGAATCAACTTAACCCGCAAAAGGCTCCAACAGAGCAAGGGTTGATGGTAGTGGAGGTAGTGGTGTTACCATAGTGGTGGTGGTGGTGATGGTGCCATACCAACCAACTATACAAAGTGGCTTCGCTGGTTATAATAATTTTCACTTGTGCAAAACCGACCTGAGACCTGGAGGAACGGTTGCAGTATTCGGTGTTCCAAAGGGGTTAATGAGCGCACACTAAAATGATCCTCAAACCCCATCTCAGCACCACATTAGACCAATGAATATGGGTACATTTTTCCATTTATCCTCATGCAATGCTGGCGATTAAAACGCCCACTTTCACTACCAACCCCCCGCGACCATATCCACCAACAAAATTCATGCATACATATATGCATTTCAAAAGTTGTTCAAAAATTTCATTAAATATGGTTTCATTGTTGTTCAACGAAACCAGCCAAAATTAAAACCAAAATAAAAAAAAAAAAATAATAAAAAATCGCATCGCACATCCTTACCATCCTTACCATCCTTACCATCAACACCAAACACACACGCGGGGAACACATTGCGCAAAATATCCAAAGTACAGGGGTGTCACACCCCCCAACGAATGAATAAATACGTAATAAAATAAAAAGGACTCTCAAACAGTCTGTGGTGTTATTTTTGTACAAATGGATGTTGAAAAATAAACCCGAAAGGGTGTAGAGCGGGATGTGTAACGTACTGACTGCATATTAAGCCGTTATGTCGCTTTTAGAAGAACCTCTGAGCCGTACTGACTTTTTTTTACTATCTTTTTTAAGTGATTCACGAGTATGGTTAACCGGTTCAGGTCCTTCTTTCATCGTTAAAATGTGACTAAATAAAAATTGCATTTTTTGCAGATTTTTCCTATTTTGTTTTCCCTTCTTTTTGATTCTCAACAAAACGAGCACCATTTTGTGACTCTGGTGGTTCCAAACGTTTGGTATAAGGAAAGGGTACCACACGGTGGGTGGATGTGTTATTTGCAAATGAAATAAGGATGTGAGAGCTTAATATGGCAAAAATTGTATTTGTGCAGTTTTCTCTTTTATTTGTGGACTTGAATAGAAGAAGTGAAGTGCACAAAAATTAAAACTTTCTCCATGCATACGTTTGCGATGCCTGTCTATGGATTTTTTTTTTTTTTTTTCGATTTAACTGTGCTAAGGAAAAATTGGAAAATTTTTATTTGTTAAATTAAAAGTGGTATGGAGCGAAGGAGATGAAGTTATGTTGAATATTTTTTTGGAAATTGAGAATACAAATAAACATTTTGCTTGCAGTGAATTCTATTTTAATCTTTTGCACGTATGGAGGTTTCTTTGATAAGAAACAACTGGCAAGTAGTATCGGGAAATGGTACATGATAATATAGCTTTGAATTGCTACTTAAAGATGGTGGTAGCCAACCAGCCCGATCTCTGGCTACCTGGTTACAGTTTTATTTTGTATGCTGTCCTTTTGGGGTGGATTCGGAGGTCCTACAGGCTGTTCTTGGATATTTATTCGCTTTACACAAAATCGAAAATCACACGGAGAATTCTCCAACCAAAGCACTGAAAAGAGTTTTCATTTGTCTGGAAATAATAAATTTATTTTGTTAAATTTTTTTTGTGGTTTGTTACAACAACAATTAAGTTTGTAGCGAAGTGCTTGCCTGGGATTTAAGTGGTGATCTACGGTAACTGAACAAGTAAACTTTTGCTCATGCAGTAAACCCTGCAAGCATAATACAGGCCTATGCCATCAGATTGCTTCTAACCCTAAACGTAAGTGACTAAAAAGATGTGACAAACCAACTAATGGCCTCAGATAATAATGGGATCACTATTAACGAACCTAGCAAACATATAAAGGACAACGACATTCGGATCTGTGCGTAGAATTTTCGGACCCTCAGCATGCCACGTGCAGTCGAAAAACTTGCAGAGGCCCTGGACTGTTACAATGCAGATATCACCGCAATACAAAAAGTGCGACGAGTTGGGCAGGATATACGGAGAAAGAAAAACTGTTATCTATGAGTACATGCACTATGGGGATTACTATTGGGAAAAGAAACAGCGTTTATTGGGATGCGGATTAGGCAAGAAGTCTTGAGATTCCGACAAGTGAGTGAGCTTCTTATGACAATCCACATCAAGGCAAAATGCGCCAAGCCCTTATGAAAGACAAGGACGAATCCACCAGAGAATGTTTCTACGAGCTTCTCAACAGGACACATGAGCAATGTCTGCAGTATGAAGTTAAAATCTAGTACACCAGTATAGGAAAGGAGAACAGTTGGTAAGCATAGCCTACATGATACCATGTCTGCCGACGGACTTATATCAAGCATACGGTTTCCTCATCTCAATAAACACAAGGGGACATGGCGGTCTCCGTATCATCAAAACCCAAATCATATTAATTATTTTTCGAAAGACGTGAAACATGTATAACACTGACTCGAATTACAAAATCTTCGTACAACTTACGTTCGAATGCAGATTTTCCAAGTCCCACAACAAAGAAAATCTATTCTGAGAAGATATAATGTAGAAAAGCTGCAATGGCAAGAAACCGCGAGAATTTTCGTCAAACACGAGTTCCGAAATCTCTCAACAACTCCTATGCCACCAAAATTAAGTACCCAAAACTATTGGCAACGCTGCCGTCGTCTAATTAATGTTAATCATCATCACCATGAAACGCCGCAATCGATGTTCTTCATTAAACAAATGGTTTGGATGCTGAAATGCAAGCAAGTATTATACATCCAGCGAAACACGAAGCATACAAACTGGCGCTATAACACAGGACGAGAGCTGCTCGTGCGCTATACGAGCAGAAAAGATGGGAAGAACTTCGGTTTCTTCAGAAGAAAGATACCTTAAAAATCTGACGAACGATGCTAGTACAGAATATTCACAGTAGATGGCTACTTAAAAATTGAAATAACAACAGCACTAGTATATATTCCGCCAGTTAAAAATAGCAGACAGCAAATAGCAAAAAACAAACAAATAAAAGGCGGATCTGTTTGCGGGACTGGAGAAAATGTGCGAAGACGAGAGATGAGATTAATTCCAGCAGTAACCACTAAGGAAATAGAAACATAAATAAAAGAAAAGATCAACATGGAAAAAGGTCCAGGATTTGATTTAATCACGGATGAAATATTAAAGAAGAGCCTAAAAAAACGCACACAGATAATAAATCCAGCATTTAGACTAAGTTATGTTCCACGCATGTGGAATGTCGCGAAAGTTATTATGGTACCAAAGCCCGGCAAATGGTCAAGTGATTTACCTCATATTGTCCGATCTTATTGCTGCCAATCCTGTCAATTCTTTTCGAAAAAATTCTTTTGAAAGAAGAAAGCCACTGATACCACACCAACAATTTGGATTTAGGTGCCTAGCTATAGATCAGGTTCACAGAATAACTAATAAAATTAAAAAAAAAATCTTAGGAGAAAAACAAATATGCTATATCATCTTCCCTGATGGCTTTTTATAAAGCCTGGTACAAAGGATAAATCCATAAGCTACAAAAATATCTTCCGAAACAGTACTTAGAAATACCAGAGTCATATATAATCCAGCAATTATTTAGAATTAAGCAGGAAGATGAGTACTCCGCATTGCAATATACTGAAGTACCACAAGGTAGTGTGCTAGAACCTGTGCTTTTCTTCTTATACATGAACGACCTACCACAAAATGACGATACTACTGTTGCTACGTTTACAGACGATACTGCTGTACTTGCTGTTGGAAAACCCGTGCAGGAGATTACAGAAATTGTAAAGGTCAGTAAATGATATATCTGATTGGACCAAAAAATGCCAAATAAAATAAAATAAACTGAATTCAGTTCATGTTAACTTTATCAATTAAAATGTACAACTCATAAACTCATACATACATAAATAAGAAAGTAGTTCTGCATGCGAACTCAGCTAAGTATTTAGGCATGACTCTAGACGACAAGTTGCGCTGGGAGTCTCCTCTCAAAAAAAAAAGAATGATGAACTAATTATATGTACTACACAATAGAATGCATTGGCTCATAGGTAGGTGATCATGTCAATAAACCGCTTTTCTAAGACAAAGTACAAAGTACAAAGTACACTAACAAAATTGTTAGTGCGCCATGGTACATACGTAGCGCTGATCTACATAGGATTCTAAAAATTGAAGTGATAGAGAACGAGGTCAGGAAGGTCGAAAGAAGACATGAAGGTAGGCGCTTCGCAACCATACTAATTTATTAGAAACAAATTGCTGATTATTTCAACGACTAGGTGCGACTATTGGAAGCACGGTAATGTCATGCTTTCTCCGAGTTTTTTAGTGGGTGGGTCAAGTTCCACACTATCGCAAAGCTCGCATGCGACATCTTTCAACGATTTTCATCCAGCTGCAAGTAAAAAAAATCCGTGCACTGCATACTCGATCGATATTGACAATGCCAGGACCTCACTATGGACTAGCAAATGTCTAGCTGGAAAAAATTGGTTACTTAATTACAAAATGACACTATGGATGTACAGAAAGCATCGCAAAGGTCTACACTAGTAAAACTCAGCAAAGTTCATGCTGCAATTCTTAATAAATTTAAATAAGACAAACTACTTGGAATACATCTAGTAGACAAATGTCTATCACGATAAAACTTTCAGGACTACTTTAAAATTACATTTCCAGGCCGTCTTAACTGGGAACAGGAAGATCCAACATTTGCCAAGGACGGATCCAAAACAAATGAAACAGTTGGAGCCGGAGTATACGGTCCTCGTACTAGGACATCCATACACGCTAGTATGGATATAAGCAGCTGCTCCATGCAATAGAGCTTTGCATACTAGAAAATCTAAACAGAAAAATAATAAATATATCTATACCATATTCTTTCCAACTTACAATTAACGTCTTTGAGATAAAATCAAAACTAGCCTGGGATTGCCTTCAACTCTTACAACTACTGGCGACCACAAATAAAGTTCATCTAATTTGGTTGTTAAGACACAGCGGACATGAGGGCAACAAAAAAGCAGACGAATTAGCCATGAAAGGATCCGCATCTCAATTTATGATGCCAAGACTATTTTGTGGGCTATCAATTAATTAAAATCCCTAGCCATCTTCTTAGCTAGAGTCCCACCCTAATACCACACCACCTTCTTTTTTAGACCCCATACTTCCTCCAAAGGCAAAGTTAACCAAGCACCTTATCGATTCAGGGGGAAGATGGCTGGTATGTTCTCTTTAGACTACAAGACCGCAGACTATACGATAATGTTCGTTTATATCTCGCATACCTACATGATAAACCAGACTTTATCTGTATAGACAGTATAACGAATACCAATCCAATTTTTTCCATTCTGCAAGAAGGCCTTTCCACTAATCACAATGATCTGCGGTAACTTTTTATATGTTTTCATGAGCAATTAGATATGACTCCTGATGACGTGGCTAATAATCTTTCTTCTTTTGCGTTTCACGTAAGTTCCAAACACATACTACACTTCCAGCGAACACGGTCTAGTTTCAAAAACTACCATCGCTCCTAACCCACCACTCAATTCTTTGGGAAGCCTCCCAAATATCTGTTCCTGTATTATCAAAATGTGAGAGGATTACGAACTAAGATTTCTGCTATATACAATATCTTAATACGACATTTTTGCACTCACAGAAACCAATCTCAACCTTAATATTAGGCAGACATCTTCTTTCTAAGTTGGATAGTTACCACCCTCCCCTTTCTCTTACGTTGGTGTATGACAATGGTCTTAATCACGTTTCTTATGAGTATTCGTCCATTTTTAATTTTCATAGGGCTAACTACGCCAATCTGAATAACCTCCTCAATTTTGACTTTATTTACGATAATCCCAACCTCACGGTTAACGATGCTCTCGTATCCTTTTATACCGAAATTTTCAAATGTCTCCCCCAACCTGTACCTTTTTTACCCAAAAAGAATCCCTCACTATCACCACCTTGGTGTAATAAAGAGCTGCGATCTCTTCGTAATAAGAAAAATAAGCTCTGGCGTACTACGATTTCTATTACTACCAGTCTTCCCAAATAAATTTCTCTGTACTTTCTCAAACTCTATATGACAACTATTTAAACTAAATGGACCACACACTCATTTCCGACCCCAAGCGATTCTTTCAGTTCATCAAAACTAAAAGTAAATCGGATAACTATCCATCTTCTTTGGATTTTTTAGATAAGTCCTAGGGTGATCCCTAAATTATAGCAAATCTCTTCGCAATTTTTTTTAGCCAAGCGTTCGACACCCATTCCCAAGAGATAGACAACTCTTACTTTTCCTACTTAAATAGCTGCCCACAAACAACTTTGGCATCTGTGTCTATAAATTTAGAGCAAGTCAAAGATAAAATAATAAACCTCAAAGATGATTATACTGCCGGCCCTGATGCACCTAGCCCAACCTCTAACAGCTCTCTTTCAGCTTTCTATCACATAGGGATTATTTCCCTTGACCTGTAAAAGATCATTTATTATTCCCCTACATAAAAACGGAAGAAAAGATGATATTTCCTACTATCGTCCAATTGATAAGCTGTCCTGCATACTTAAGCTTTTCGAGAGCATTATTTATGACATAATGCTTTTCCATTGTAAACCTATTGTTTCCCAAAACCAGCACGGATTTCTCAAAGGTAGATCTACGACCACCAACTTAACGGAATTGGTGTCAAGCACTTTATGTGCACTGGAATCTGGAAATGAAGTTGATGTGATTGCCACCGATTTCAGCAAAGCCTTTGATAGGATTTCACATGATATGATCCTTCTGAACTTAAAAGCTCTTGGTTTCTAAATAAACTTTATGCCATGGGTTCAGTCATATTTAAATCAAAGACAGTACTATGTTTTATTTAGGTCCATGATTTCTGACCCAATTAACCCCTCCTTTGGTGTCCCTCAAAGCAGCCACCTTGGCCCCTTACTATTTATACTGGCCATTAATGATGTTGATTGCATCATTAAAAATTCATACACAGCTGTTTACGCAGACGATATGAAATCTTTAGATATATACAATAAAAGGTGGTATTAAAACCTGGCTAGAGGAAAAGAAGCTTCCTAGAAAGAAACTGAAGAAAACAGGCAAACCAAAATCTTTATGTCAAGCTGTTGCCACAAAAGAACAAAACAACTATTACAAATAAGTAGAAATCAGATTCGAGTGACCAAAGGTCTTTCCTGATGACCATGGGCATGGTACAAGATAGTACATGCAGACTGTGCAACAGACGTGGAAACTGCAGAACACATACTAAGTGACTCTAATGTTGGAACCAAAACATATCAACGTTACCTAGGTAAATTCTACATTGAAGCGGTGGACATATGTTAGTTGCCAGCCCACATAAAGATGTAGCCGCCTTCCTAACAAATTGCGACATCATGGATGAGCTCCAATTGGAGGATATCACAATAGGTCAACCTGTGATCGCACTGATCTGGGATTCTCTATACCACCTTCCACAATAATCTTAACTAATCTAACACATGGGCTGAAAACTCAGTGCCGTTTTTTGCAAAATTCAACTTTATTTATTAATATATTTGCCTTCGAGGGCTATACACTGATTGAAACGATTTTTCAATCTTTCGATACCAGTTCTGTAGTTCGATTTCGGTTAAGCCTCAAAATAGGCCTCTGTTACGGCGATTATTTCTTCATCGGCCTTAAATCTTTTTTCGGCGAGCATTCTTTTGAGGTCTGCGAACAGAAAATAGTCGCTGGGGGCCAAATCTGGTGAATACGGTGGGTGGGGAAGCAATTCGTAGCCGAATTCATTCAATTTTGCCATCGTTTTCATCGACTTGTGACACGGTGCATTGTCTTAATGAAACAGCACTTTCTTTTTCTTCAAACGCGGCAGTTTTTCTGCGATTTCGTCCTTCAAACGCTCCAACAACGCAATGTAATAGTCGCTGTTGATAGTCTGCCCCTTTTGGAGATAGTCGATGAAAATTATTCCATGTGTATCCCAAAATACGGATGCTATAAACTTGCCAGCCGACTGCTGAGTTTTTGGTCGTTTTTTACAAGGTTCGTCGCCTGCTCGGCACTCAGCTGACTGCCGACTTGACTCTGGTGTGAAGTGATGGAGCCAAGTTTCATCCATTGCCACATACCGAAGCAAAAATTCGGCTTTATTGCGGTTGAACAGCTTTAAAGGCTCTTCTGAATCATCAACACGTTGTTGTTTTTGGTCGATTGTGAGCAAACGCGGCATCCACTTTGAACAGAGCTTTCGCATGTCCAAATATTCGTGTATGAGATATCCAACACGCTCTTTTGATATCTTCAGAGCCGCAACTATCTCGATCAAGTTCACTTTACGGTCATCCGTAATCATTTTGTTGACTTTTTTGATGTTTTCATCTGAAACAGCCTCTTTTGGACGTCCACTGCTTGCATCATTTCGGTGCTTGTATGACCATTTTTAAATTTTTCAATCCATGGTTCGTTCGGCTGATGCAGAGTCCGGGTAACACTTATCAAGCCATTTCTTTGCATCGGCTGTATTTTTTCCCATAAAAAAGCAATGATAAATCAACACACGAAATTGATTTGAATGCATTTTTTTTCACAATAACAAAAGTTGCTTCACTCACAACGCTATATCTCGAGAACTAATCATCCGACAGCTGTCAAATTTATACACGTATCTCTTGAAGGTTGATACTATCTGAAAATGGTATGAATGTAATTCAAGTGGTGCCCTCTCTTAGAAACGGCATTGACTTTTCAGCCCATGTATTAATCCGTGTATAGATCTGTAATTTCGATGAAGTTGGTAGTTTTAAGTTTCCTAATGAATGCAAAAGATAAAATTCTAGCTCGCATGCTCTCACAATTAAACAATTTTTGTTGGCTGTACGATGCCAGTCTAGGCATTACTATCTTTGCTTTGGCCTTACAGCAGAGTTTAAGCCGTTCCTGATGTTCAATAGTCCGTAGCAGTGTTTTTTCATATTGTCAACAACAGATCTACAACTAAATTTAGTTCCAAATCTTGAAAATTTTCTTATCTGGTCTTGTTGATTTGACTTGATTTCTTCACATTCAGCTGTGCAGAGCTGTAATGTGAAGTAATAGGGGGAAGTCAGCACATAATGCGGGTTGAAAAGCCAGGCCGTTTGACGAATACAAAGTTGTTGCATTCAGACAGACACTCAACATTAAATATTTTTACATTACTTCCCCGTTATTCAGAGGGCTTAGATATCCATAGATATACATAGGCTACAACTAATTGATGGTCCGCGCATATACTGCAAACATTTCGTTCTCCAAAACCATGAATTTGCCTCAGAAAATTTTCAATAGCTTTTATGAGATTGCTTTTATACTCCTCTCAATTTAAATATCTTATCATAATATTGCTTTAAAACAAGACACCATCAACCGAAATTGTTGTGTTTCGTAATGTCTGAATAAGTCCAGGTTTACCAGTTGGTCAGTCACTATATATCCATTTATCCAGTCATTCCTATATTGCAAACAATAAATAAAAACTAAATATTTTTTCGTATCGTTCATATTTATTAATTCGTTATAAAAATTAAAAATTAAAAATTAAAAAAAAATAATAATTGTATTCTCAAATAATAAGATAATGTTTAAAAGAAAAAAACTTTTATAACATTATTTAATAAAAGAAAAGGTATAGGCCCTCTTCATTAAAAGCAAAGTTTTACTGATAAGCCAATTTATTAGAGAGTAAACAAATTTATTACACGACCCCTGCAATCCAAAACCCCTACTTATGATTACACTTTGTACGTATTTAATTACAACCCATTTAATAGTTATTATCCCTCCAATAAGATTGCGCCTATAGAGTATTCTTTTACAAGCTCCTCACTTCTCATTCCTCAGTTCCCATGGCTGATATGTATTCGTCCTCGTATCTGATTATTGTGAAACTTATCTCCGAGTGGTAATGGCATTGCGACCACATTAGGAATCCTCTAGATAGATATTCGTAGCTGAATTGTTTCAAAGCGAAATTTCATTACACACAATCATAACAATAATCGATTCGATATTGATAAAATTATCGACACATTATCATGGCGATTATCTTTATTGCAGCAGTCACAGGACAGAATCTGAACTGTATCGAACTGAACTGAACTGAATGATTCGATAATGGAAGCTTACCGTCCAGCAAGTACGAGCGCTTTCAATGATAATGAGGAAAACAAATTTTGGGTGATACCATAAAATTGTTTAATAAATTGTTAACAACTTCAACATACGCCGTTAACCTATTACCCCATCAACCAATCACCCCCATCGGTTTCATATTTAATTGTGGGAATTTTTTGCAAATAAGAAAGCTGCAATATCCTCTATGGATCAATTGGGGGTTGTTGAACATTCTAACTGGAGTGACAGGAGGGTTGGTGTGTTGTTAATGATTGTTGGTGGTTAATCAGCAGTTACTCGTACTCGTATCTTATGTGTTGTATTGTATGAACTGAAGTAATAATTTTTTCGTGCTAATTCTGACAACTATGAAGATAGAAATTTATTAGCTTTTGGTAAAGTCCTTTAATCAGATGCAGGTAAAAGTGTGATTAGAAGGAGAGCGTAGATTTAAACTATGTGTGGTAGATCATATGACAACAATTAACAAGATAGGGTTGTTTAATCAGGCACATTTTTAATTATTAATTTTTGTAATTATTCAAGCCTTTTACTCATAATTTATTAAAGTTTCATAGTTCCTAGTATATTTGAAATTTCATTAGAGTTATCTAGCAAATCTATTCGTATGTTGGCAAGGAATGTCGGCTTAAATTGACAGTTTTTCATCTATGTCGTCTGTCAAACCAAGAAAAAATCGATGCAACCACAGAAAACAAAATTCTAAAAAATACATACCATGAAGCCTGGGCAATTACAAATAGAAAGTCTCCACAGTGGTAGACGAGAAATCTCTTTGTGGTCAGTTACTCTAAGAGCTCATCCTTTTAAACGCCACAATGACTACCAACAAGCAGTGTAGAAGTACATTCTTCGAATCCCAATTCCTGAATATTTTTAAAACATCAATGAAAACTGGACACATTCAAGCAACGAGACTCTGATTATCTTTGGTGAAAATGTACAAATAGTGAAAAAAATCTGCTTAATCGGCTCCACATAAATAATTGCCGCAGATTCAATTTTCTTCTTTATAAAGGCAAAAACGACACAAGAATTTATAACAACTACCGATCGTTGAAACTACATAATATCGCATATCATAAAAATATTCGAGAAGGTTTTAGAGAGTCGACAACAGACAAAAATTATGTTGTCATGGTAGTTGTAAGAAGCTTAGTCAGCCACGGAGGCATCAATGATGCAGGAGTAGACGGCTGTGGGACACTCGCTATTGCTTGGCTCCAGCTTGTCAGAATTGTCATTACTCCGCTCATCCAACTCAACTTACCTTTTGTCTAGTACCGGAAATTACGTAAAAAATAAAAAAGACGAGGATAGTTATAGAGAAAGCTACGTTACTATTACTTAACTTTATGGACGGACTTAAAAGAAAGGAAGAGAGGAAGATATAAGTAAGAAAAAGGAAAGGAAAAATGTAGATTCCATTTGAATGCCATCATCACTGTGCACGACTTAGACTTACGCATCTACATCTCACTAATCTTAGGATAACTTAATCCCTACTGCCACAACCTTATTTAACACATAAAAAAGAGTGTCCCAGGGTCACACAGCGACGACAGCTCCCTAAAGCCTAAAAAAAGACAGATATTAGTAGCTGATAATCGCCAACCCACCCTTATTGCACCTAAATACGAGAATTCGCTATCATTCTGCCCGATCTTTTAATGACAGCCCCTAAACCGAAGTTCTCCCTAGTATCTACCTGTAAAACAAATAAGCCGTTATTTCGCCACTGTTTGTATGTCACGTCGATCCCATCGAAGGACATCCATACACCACTTACGTTAGAGGTTTAAGCCATTAACTATTCCATGCTCTATGTGAGATAGGTCTACATATGACGCGATTTAAAGTTAAACTCGAAACATCCATCAACTTGGAAACATCTTTCGTTCCGAGATCTTTTATGGATAGCGCTTATATTTCAAAATATACGCGAGACGTACAAATATATAAGAATAAAATATCTTATAAACGATGTTGCTTAAATAAAATTTAAATGAAAAGCGGAAATGATCGCGGGGAACCCGAAGCTAAAATTCAACAAGGCAAGGTACAAAGTCCGTTGCTTTAAAATATTCTGCAAAATTCTAAAAGTCCTAACGACAGTAACGACTTCTTCTTAAATTTTTTTTATCATGGATCGCTGACTGGTATAAACCAATATTGCGACTCATTGTATTGGTCTTATGTAGAATCAAACTGTAATTTTTGATTGTAATTTTCATTTGTAAGCATGGGATCGTTGTGACCGGATTTTTGCTGGTATACAATTTATTAAAAAATTATTCTTTAAATAACCCATCTTTCTTCTAGATATTTGGACTCCGCAACACAACCGCCTTCTTAGAACACAGAAGAGATCCAGCTCGGTCTGTCTTGTTTCGTTGTGCGGCGACAAGCGGCTTAAGTGAACTACCTTAGGCTTCCGACCAGAAATTTATTCTTGTGAACCAGAAGAATCGTTCCTGTATTTCATAGCCTTTGCTGTAAGCTTTAACCTATGTCTTGCCACCTCATGCATAGTTATCAGTACGTTTTTAAGTTCCTTCAAGTAGCTTGGTCCGTCTTGATCATTTTTTGTTGGCGACCCGTTTGCAAGATCAATAAGTTGCCGGAGCACTTGTCCAAAGTTCAGACTCGGCTCCGCTGGCTAGTTGTAAGAGGAGACCCCAATGTGTTTGATGAGGGTTAGTGAACTTTGCAAAATAGTCCAATAGCGTGAAACGTTCAACCATTCCATCTGACTGAAGGCGTAAGACTATTGTGCAAGCTTGAGTGCTTAACAACTCCATTGTTTTTTTTTTTTTTTTTTTTTTTTTTTTATAAATATTTTCGACTCGGAGTTCCTTCCTTGGCCCGAATGGATAATGTATGGGACCCAACATCTGCAAAGGACGTTATCAATTGGCTGTCCAATTATAAATTCTGCTATCTAGTTAGGAACTGCAAAGTATTCGGGCCATTTTGTGAAACAATCAACAGTGGTAACCAAGTATCAATTGTCCGCTGCTGTTCTTGGAAGAGGACCCGGGCTATCCACTGCTATTCGTTCAAAGGGGCATGCTGGTTGACTTGGTTGATTGACAAGTTTTGCAGTTTTAACACCATAGCTTAACATCAATTGTTCGTCACACCCAGAAGGATTGGTCTTTCACTTAACAAATAGATATGAAGCAAAAATTGTCGGAATAAGGGGTATTGGTAAAAGTGATGACTGGGACAACTGTTAGCAATTTTCTTCTCGTCACGTAATAGTTCCTCTCTGCTCTATTCAAAGTGCGACTAAAATATTCGATTACTACCTCCGTCTTGCATTTTCTTTGATTTAGGATAGCTCCAATGCACACATTTGATGCAACTGTATCTAAGATTAATTTCTCGTCGTTGTAAGGAAGTCCCAAGATAGTATTTCTTTTAATCTGCCAATTCCTCGTTCGTTATCCTCAGTCCAACTTAATCGATTAGCTAATTTTGAGAGGGGTTTTTCCACGATTGATAACCATTTGATAAACTGCCGATAGTAAGAATACAAGCACAAGAAGCTCCGCACATGTCGTTTGGTTTTTTAAGTGGCCACTCCTTAACTACCCTTATTTTGTTCGGCTCCGTTCGTCGAAACGACATGCCTTAAGTAACTCCTAGTCGTTTTGAAAAAAATTAGACGGGCTCAGTTTTAAATTAGCAACTTAAGGTAAACTTAATTCCGCTTTCAGATTGGCAAGGTGTTCCTCTAATATTTCAGAGTAAACAGGGCCGTTCACCATGATAGTCCTCGCATCACTTCATCCAAAACTCATTCGAACGCCGCCGGAGCGTTGCATAGAGTGAAAGGCATTATGGTACATTAAATTGCTATAACCCATTGCCATTAGTGAAAACCATATTTTCTTTATCGTTGGGGTCCGTTTCAACTTGCAAAAAACCGCTTTGAAGATTTAGGCTCGAAAATTTTTTTGAGCCGGCCAGTGTTGAAAAGTAGGTAATGAGTAAGAGTTTTTTTTGGTCACCATCCTTCCTTTTCACTAGGGCGATTGGTGCAGCCTATGCATGGGCTCTTATATGTTTCTATTAAGCCTCTTTCGCTCATATCCCTGAGCAATCGCAGGTGACTGCTAAAATCTTTTTTGAACACGTATCCCGAAATCTCTCAACAACGACTAAGCCCCATAAGTCCCATCAAGGACGCCGCAAGAAACGGCTGGTTGGTTGAAAAATGAATACAAAGGGTAAGAGCTGCTCGGGTAGCTGTAGGAGCGGAAGAGACGGGAAGAACATCGGTTTCTCCAAAAGAAGAAAAAATAGGCGGGAAGTGCGTGGGCAAAGATATTGAGAGTTTATACTCCAGGAACGATGGACTGAAGTCAATGCAAAAGACCCGCACCGAAACCTTGAAAAGATGAAGAAGAAAACCGTGTAGTAGCACAACCGTCTGAGAGAATCATTTTTGTACAGTCTGTATAATTGTATAACGCATTGCGCAGAAGCCCAAAATCTCGCAATAAAATAAATTGAAGCAAGGATAGGAATATTTAAGCTGAAATCCAAAGCAACTGGACCTGGCAGCATACCGGCCGATGTATTCAAGGCTGCTGGAAATGACTTTGTGGTGAGCATGCACCAACCCATTTCTCAGATCTGGTCAGAAGAGTATATGCCTGAAGAATGGAATATTAGTATCGTATAAATATAAATATATATAAGTTTCCTCAATATCACATACAAGATCTTGTCTCCCATATTGTGCGGACGTATAAATCCCTTCTTTAACAACCTGAATGGGCCTTATTAGCGCGATTTCAGGTCAGAAAAGTACACAATCCTCACATTCCGGCAGATCCTGGAGAAAACTTAATTTATGAGCCATGTTTAGTTTTGGCATCTCTGCAAGACTCGTCCGTATGTGCTGAATACCGATTGAGAACGCTTGCTGCTCCGTCAAGTCGGTAACGACTTAAACGAGACCTTTGCTGCCAAGGTGAGGCGGTGTTATGTTGTGCAGAACACACAAGCGAACATTGGAGGCACAATTTTTTGAAGATCTGTGTAACTTCTAGCGCACGCCGATGATATCGACATAATTGGGAGAACACAGCAAGCTGTCACTTGTACATTTCCTTGTATTGAAACGGAAGTGGGCTTAGCGATCAATGGGACAAAACGAAGTATACCACCTTGATCTCGGAAGTTCTTCAGAAAATATCTATATTATCTCCTTCAAAGTAATTCCTTTCGACTGCAACACACTTATGCCAGCGCCTGATCCAATCTCGAAACGCTGCTGAAACGCATTCCCCCTAGTGGTTTTTTTTTTTTTAACTCGATTGAACAGAAAGAAGTCACAGGGAGCCAAATCAAGTAAAATCGGTGGCTGTTGGATGGTATTTGTGGCATTTTTCGTCAAAAACTTACGAAAATCCAGGATTTTTTTGCACACAATTCTGGTCTCTTTCGGCGAATTGCTTCACGCAAACTTCTCATAGCGGCCAAATAATACTCTTTGTTTACTGTCTGGCCTTCTGGCAGAAATTCATTATGCGCTTCACCGTTGTAATCCATGAAAACCGTGAGCATTGCCTTTTTTTTTTGACTGAAAACGAAGTGGTTTTTTTGGTCTCGGCTCATTTGTGTGAATGCCATTCACTTGCCTGATGTCTGGATTGGGTGTCGTACTCATAAACCCACATCTCATCTCCAGTAATGATCCTTTTGATGAATGTGTGATCGGATTCAGCCTCGCAAAATCACCTATTTTGTGACGCCAACATGATCTTTTTTTTTGCTGCTATAAATGTCAATAGGAACGGACACATAACATCAACTTTTTGGGTAGGACACCACAGTCGACAACTATAATTTCGAGGTAGTAATAGACTGTCTACCTCGGCTCTGCTATAAATTCTGGCAACTCCTCAGTAGAAATCACTCTTGCTAATCTGTGTTTCTTTGGGCTAAGAAGGCAATTCATTAGTAAGATCCTGAAGAATGAGCTCTATAGAATGCCGATGAGGATATCTTCAATCATTTCGAGAGAAAAATCCTTCGAAATATGTTCGGTCCTGTTTGTGGTAATGTGCTTTTGGAGGAGAAAGTTCAACGACAAACTATACGAGCTGTACAGTCATATCGACCTAGTTACGAAACGGCGCATCAGTCCCCTAAGATGTCTAAAACATGTAGAGCGAATGAACCCCAATGCTCCAGCCCACAGAGTCCTCGAATCTAACCCGGAGTGACAACGTAGTAGAGATAGATCTCACATTAGTTTTCGTAGAATGTGACATCAACCGACATGTAGTGCGAAACTGGAGGTAGTTATCTAAAAACTGGTCTAACTGAAAAGGTTTGTCGGTTGAGTCCCAGGTTCACCGCAAGCTGTAGACCTATCTAAGTAAGTAACTCAAGTTCTTAAGCTAATTTCTGCCCAAAAATTAACTCAGGATAAAAAATTTTGAATGTCACGGTCTTTCTTCTCACGAGTACATGTTATGCTGTCGACTTAAGCCATCTAATCAACGAAAACCAGTCATAGAACTGGGAAAAAATACCTCTTTGTCTGTAAAAATTCTGGTCTTATGGGATCAAGTGTAGATTTTGTGAAACTTGAAATTTTTTCTCAAAACTGAAAACTTCATTCCAATTTGTAGATCGTGGACTTCCATTCTGTTGCCTCAGATCCCAAATTGAAAGATTATTCTGCACATTCACCATGTATTTGCATGACTTAAAACATTCCTTTCTCACTCTCGCAATACAAAATCAATTTCATTCGCTTTTTTCCAAAAATAAAAAGCTAAATCCCTCTGTAAAATCTCTCAAAATTGACATTGCTTCGATATTGAGTCAAAAAAAGCTCCCACACCCATACACAGAAAACTATACTTCATCGCCAACACCAAGCCTCAAGGATATCATTTAAACGTGCACATCGCTTTGACTTCCTACGTAAACACCCAGAATCCAACCGAAAAAAGACGAAAGGAAAAAGACAAAAACGAATCCGAAAACGTACACATTCCCTCCAATAAAAACCGAATTTATTGAATTTGATTTTGTTTGCTTTGCCATTCCAGCCACTAACCCCTCTGTAGAGGTAGTCTTCATCCCAATCGTTTGCATCCCTTTATTCCGGAAGTGGTGAAAAGGTATGCTATCGACCCAATGTAACAAGCATCGAAAATCCTTCAGTCGACTATCAATAGCCAACAACCGGGTGAACCAACAAAAAAAAAAAAAAAACCTCCTTCGACCGTACAGACAAAAGCCAAAAAATTGTTCCAGCCTGGATAAAGGGGTGGAGTGGGTGTAAAAAACACAAATCAAGATTCTTTGCAAATAGACAAGAACGACGATGACTATGACGACGAAGACGATGATGAAGCCGATACCCGCCGCCGATGAATCTGAGGACGATTGAACGAACAAACCAAACAGTGGAATACGATTTTAATGAAATTCTCCACTTCAATGTCGTATTTTATTAAAAATTTGCTAAAGTCAATTCCTTATCCGCTCTTCGCTTTTCAAGACTCCTCAAGAGTAAAACTTGATGTTCCGTTTGCTATTTGTCCTACCACCACTGGGTCTGTTTCTTTTTTCTTTTTTTTTTCATATTTTTTACTCTCTCTTTTCTCCTTCCGTAGCCTTTTCATTCTTTTATTACTTTTCATTAGATGGTTAACCCCAAAAGAAAATACTAACCGAAAGCACAGTTCGAAGTCAAAACTGATCACAAAATTAGGGGATGAAAGTGAGCTACAACCGTGGAGACTGTTCAAATGGAATCCTTCAGCCAATGTGGTAAGGATTTGGTTTTGCAAGAAAATCCCTCCGTTGGTGACAGACAAAAAATGTAAAGAATTACTTTTTCTCTCAAGTAGGGCTGAACGGAAGCACTGAATATCCTTTTTGGTGTGAAGAACCCAGCTAAAGATATAATTAATTTTATTCGAGTTAACTGTTGACATAGTCGGTTTTTATTAGAACACCAAACCATGAAGTTTTGTTGCACGTAGGAGGGGCACAATGATTTAGCAGGTACATTCATACGATAAATGTAAAGATTTGGAGTAAAGTTAGGTATTAAATGAATATGTTTCCAGATTTTCATAACAAAGTAAAGGGTGATTCACAGTGAGGTTTGATTTATAAAGAAAAATAAAATACATAAATTTGAAAGTGAACTTAAAATTTTTATTACCGGTTAAGAGAACAATTCATGGCATTTATATTTTGAAAATGATATCATGTAAATGTTGGTAACGACTACGTCTGAGGTGGTCCATTCGGAAGGTCCAATTTTGGGCGACTCGTTCGAGCATAGCGACTGGTATCTCGAGGATAACACGAGTAATATTGACTTCCAAAGCGTCAATCGTGGCTGGCTCACCAAGACCATGTGCTTGAATTTCAGGAAGCACATAGTCCATAGTTACCATTGACGGTAACATTCTGATTTGCCTCATTTTTAAAGAAATATGGACCAATGATTCCACCAGCCCATAAACCACACCATACCGTTGTTCTTAATTGATGTAATGGTAGCTCCTGGTACTCTTCAGGTTGCCCAAATATGGCAATTTTGTTTATTAACGTATCCATTGAGCTAGAAATGGGCTTCATCACCGTAAGTTCTTCGAATCGCGCGAAAAACATTTCTCACAGAACGCTGATTTTCGTAATATAGCTGAGCAATTTGGAGACGCTGTTGTCGTGTGAGTCTTTCCATGATGACTTGCCAAATGATACTGAACAAAAATGATAAAGCAGTTTGATAGGAGTTACGCGTTATCTGTCAAAAAGAGGCCTATTGAAAATCAAACCTTACGATGAATCTCCTTTTATATAAGAAACGAGCTAAAACTCACGCAAGATTTGAATTTTGCTCCATTTGTGTTGTAATGTTCTAAAAAAACTAAGCGGTTTTATTGCTAAGTAATATTTAAAAAATAATTTGACAGCTACAGTTTGCAATTTTTGTACAAAATATAGTCAGAATAGTCATTTATTTCCACTGGGTCGAATAGCGATGTTAACCACTCTGGCCATCGCCGTCCTTCAACACAAAACGCCGATGTAGTTCGTGGGAGTGTTGCTGAGAATATCAATATCAATTCGGCACAGTTGTCCAGAATTGGACAGCTCCCTACAGCGTATTCTCACGAAAAATTTATATCTTCATCCATGCAAAGTGCAATTGACTCAAATACTGAAGCCTACTTGTCGCACACAGCGAAGAGAGTTCATGAATGGATTATTTAACAACAACAAGTGGATGGTGATTTTTCAACCAAAATCATCTTGAACATCAACGATTGATTGTTGAGTAACAAATGCATCCATAACGTAATACTGATTGGTAAGAATTTTTGGCTTGAGGCATTTCGGACTATTCTTCTTTGAAAATGGAGCTCGCTATCGCGACATGACATTTTAGGTTTTTGGTCCTTATTTGCAAGATATGGGTGTTGATAACATGTGATTTCAATAGTACGGTGCAACATGCTCTACAGTCTAAGAAACAATTTACAATTATTACATGAGTCGTTTCGTGGTCGTGTAATTTTTCGCGAAATAAGCAGAATTGGGCACCTAGATCAAGCGATTTAATTCAGTCGGCGTTTTCTCTTAAAGGTTTTCTGAAGTCTAAGGTCTATGCCAACAAGCCCACGTCCACCCACGCCTTGAAGGAGCAACGTTTCGACAAACGAGTGTGTATATATCAGCATGGCCGTGGAAGCTATTTACCTGATATGCTCCTTCATATATAAACGTATATTGTATACTATATTAATCAATAAAGAATTTAAAATAATTAATTAAAAGCCTGTGTATCAAAAGAACTTGTCGCGTGAGATTCAAAATATGCACAGAGAACCCTGACGATTGTTCATCTTATCGTGGTGTAGCGGCTTAGGAAGGACTAGACCCCGAGCTTTGATCACCGAAAACTAAAAGATAATCACTCTACCTTTTCCCTCTATCCTTCCTTTTATTTTAAGCATTTGTTATTCCCTGCGCCGGATCAAATCACCAACCCGACCATTTCCGAGAAGAGTCTGGGTCTACTTCGAAAAAAGCTTACTTCCGTAGGGTAGGTCTAGTCAGTGATCGTATTTTGGGACTACCTGAGCTTGTCTGTATGATGCCGCATTTCGACTAACATCATTAAAAATAAAATCCCCAAACAACCAAAAACTCGTCTCTGCGACAGGCAACATACTTTAAGAGTAATAAGACCTGTAAGGTTGAAGAGCATCTGCTCAACTTCTGCCTTAGTGCATGCTTCAACCAGTGCCTACTTCAGGCGATTAAGTTCTGTTTTCGCACCTTTGAAAAGAAGGTGGAGAAGTTCTTAATAGAGGCTCATCTATCGATGAATTTTCAAACGCCTAAAAAAGTTGTGAAAAAGAAGTGATTGAGAAGATTTGGTCAAAAGTCTTTTCGAAGGCGTTAAAAAACAGTCTCGTAGTCGCGGTTCTCGACATTTCGTACTTAACAGGAAAATCACATATACATATATATACCCCCATAAACGTAGCCCAATATGCTCTCTACCACCTCACATCTTCAAGGACAAAATGTTTCTCAATTTATTGTTATATCAAGTTCAGAATTCGGATGACTTATCATGACTTCGTATTCATTTTCTACAACGTTGTTGTGAACTCTGTTCAGACATATGTAATTGCCTCCATCTAGAGCTTGATCAACACCATTTTCAACAATAGAGTAGTAAACGTAGCCTTTTGTCGCTGCTATACAAGAAAAAAATCACACAGAAGAAGGTAGTTAGAGATTGTGAAATGGGAGATGTAATTCTTTAGTTGTCAGGCTTATATTCTTTGACATATAGCTTTGGCGTAATCCAGACAAATAGATGTGGTTCTAATCACAAAAAATTTCAAGATACCCTGTATCATCTCACCCAAGCTAGATGGTACCCTTCTAAGGCTTCTTCCTGGATGGGAAGCTAGGTGGAAAATAGGTGTAAAGAAATTATTCCAAAGTAAAATCAGAAAGGGAAGCTGCAATCTACTCGTGGAATAAAGATGTAGGCGCAAAGTGGAATCTACAACGCGAAGTCATACACTGGTTCTATACAAAAATTGTAAGACCAGTTCTCACTTCTGTCATAGTCCTTTAATCGCATACAATGAAAAGAAGATTTAATACCAAAATGTTAGTAAACATTGCAACAGGCTGCCTGTACAGATGCCTTAAAAGCCCCTCCAACGACGGTTCTCTAAACCCTTCTCCATTGGCATGCAGAATTCAATTTAACTCTGCCATTACTTCGAAGCGCACTCAGCAATGTAAAAATTAAAATGCAGTCCGAGATATATACCTCACAACGAATTCAAAAGGGATTGCTGACGGATCATCAGACGAAATTTCTTGATTTATTAAAGAAGTAATGTTATTTGCTCCAGGAGTAGCTAGGAAGTCACCTTGCCACGCTCTCCCAGTAGTATTACAATGGAGCTACAACTGATAAGGGCAGTTGAGTTGAGGGCAAAGCTACTCCCTTGTTATGAGTCGAAGCCTACCAATACCCCTTGCTTCTTAGGATCCCAGCACCCACTACTTATAGAAACTCTACATCGGGTCGAAACCAATTGGAAGACCCTATTTGCGTTTTTGGTTTTAAGCCATAGCCACCATAAAGCTCCCACTAGGGGACTACCTCTTCAAGTCTGTCGGTGGTCCTGCCATTCAAGACGACCTATGACCGGCAGCCTGTAACTGATCAAACAGATTAACACCGGTGTAAAGTCTTAAAAACCGTTACGATAAGACCTGCATTTGTTCTATCCCCGCTTTTTATAAGACAACTTCGTTGAAGGAATTAAATCCCAAAGCATCTGACCACATTTCAGCAAGAAAGTAATTGCTCATGTTGTCCTACAATCGAAAACTTTCGCCAAATATGGAGGGGTTTTCAACTTCTGAGAGTTAATCTTCAACTTTCAGTGATAGCAATATCCCTTAAGTTGTATTGCAAGAGTATGTTACTGACCCCCCAACTATATGGTGTCGAATACCTTTTCAAAGTTTATCAGACAAGTAGCCGTATGTTGATTTTTGCTTTTGTTCCACTGGATGGCTGATACGACCTTAGACGAGTCATGTGAGATAACATGTTCCGCCATAAACCGACATGTTCTTATCGCTTTAAGCAAAAGGATGCACGAACGCTATTTTCCAATGCGACGGGTAGTGAAAAATATAATGTAAATAGTGCAAATTGTCATCGCTTTTATTGTATGTCGAAGCATAATGTTCGGAATTTTATACGATGTTCTTTCTTAGTGTTTTGAAAATCTCATGCAGCACAGCCATCAAAATGAGATTGAGATTAGTAAACCTTGGTCTCCCGAATCAAAGGTTAACTTTGTACAAAAGCATCCGATTTTCCACCTCTTCGTTCAAGCCAATAACACCATTCGCTTGGTAAATTACCTGGAAAATAACTCCTTTACCTCTACCTTCTTTTACAGATACTCAATCACACAGAAGATGTTACTATCGGAACGGTATAAATCTAACCTGCTGTTAGCAGTATTGTGCATCATCTAGACGATACTAAGACACGAAAGATCGTTCCGCAAATTGAATTGTTCTAACACAAACTTAAGGAAGTTCTGTAATTTTCTGTTATCCATATTTGGATCGACGACTTAGACCTCCGTTTTATGGGAATACCTTTGAACAAACTCCTCTAGTTCCCGACTTTCGTTAGAATGGCCACTGTCATACACGAATGTGCGTAGACAGTTTAAAGTATGTTGGTTTATGCCTATTAATTGTATTTGTTTGTCGAACATGAACAGATCCAGAAGATCAACTTATTATATTGGATACCTCTAAAACATTTACTAGAAGTCTTGCATTTCTCATCTAAGATAAGAATATTACACCAAGCTTCTTCTATTAAAAGACTAAGAAACTTAAGAGAAAAGTATGTTGGCATCTTTCAAAGCAAATCTCGAAAACTTGTATCGGTATTAAATGCACAATATCACTCCTTCCACAATAACAAAAGACTTGCAAGTCCTTTATTTTATTTTTGCAATTCCATTAGACCAAGCCGAGTAAGTGAAGTAAAGCGTAATTATAAACCCCATTATTTTTTAAACTTGTTTCCCTACATCGTGTAAGTCTTTAACGAAAAAAAAAAAGGATCACACGTTGTTCACTGGATGTGACTTCGATTGAGAGTTAGTATTATGCATACAAACCTAACCACATTGCCTCCCACAGTCCCACTAATATGCTACATTACGTACAAGGATATTGATGTAACTGAGCTCCTGTTGACGTTCCTTTTCTAACGAGGACTATGTACCGATATGCGGTTGGTGTTCTCGTTTACAGAACTCAGCGCTATTTCCTGAGAATGTCAAGGATTCAGTTCGATTTAATGCATTTCCGCTGCCTTAATACTCGTTATAACGAGTACAACCTTTTACACGTAAATGGTTTTCGTTAATCTAAATTCTGGTGTTTTAAATCTTTTCACATACCATATTTGCATGTGTGTACATTGAATCCTTTTTTAATTGTTTTTATGAATTTAATGGATCACAGTTCATGCTAAAGTGGCGGAAAACAAAATTGAGAGTTGCACCGGTAATGGATTTTATTCATCACATATGAACTTGTACAATACATTCCTTAAATGTGTAATTCCACATTTTGGACTTTAGAAGAATTGTTTGGAGAAATCGGTTCAGCATTTGGTCCTCCGTTTTAGGCAAGATCCAATTGGAAATTTAAGCTTTTGAAACTACTTTCTTAAGTATTGAAGCTACAATAGTTTTCATATTTGTTTGTGTACCGGTCACATCTCTTGAAAAGCTACGAAAAAAATATACGAGTACAGAAATATTTGTCCAGTACTTTTAATTGAATAGAGGAAAATGTTGGCCAACTGCAATTGGAACACATGTCTCAATTTCCTGCAATAATATAGTATATTGGCAGTTTTTTTTTTTTTTTTGTTTTATTTTGTGCTTTATATGCTCTTTGTAATGGATTAAGAAATAACCGATCCGATACACGAGCAAAATAATTCTTTATGTCGACATTTTCTGGAAAAGTGGATCATTCATCACACACATATGTGTGATGTAAGTCAGTATGCTACGCAAGTAAATTGGCTTTGACTGCCATTTCTATGATCCTCATGTTTGAGACACTCCACAAAGTAAGAACGAATATTTTATATGAGGACGTCATTCAACGCCAAATCCACTCCATTCAGAATCTATGCAGCAATCTTGCAAGTATATAACTACACTTCCACCTGTGCAGTCTTTCGGAACAGAACACTCAGACAAGGAAATAATCCATTGTACTCCTTGAAAGTTCCTTTGAATGAAATCGTTCAGTCTTACGAAGAGAGATTAGTAAGCGGTTCAGTGATAAGGTGCTTACAGTATCAGCGCCCACCACGTCAGTGCCGAGTATCTGCAGCCTGAGCCGAGTGTAAGCCGGACATTCGCAGAGATAGTGCTCCGCGACATCGTCATCACTTCCGCATCAAGCATCGTGGAATGTTGTGTCGATTATGCCTAGCAAATTTGAGTGCTTAGGAAAAGTGTCACGAGACCAGTAAGCAATCTGCAATCTTTGCTGCTGAGATACAGCAGACTGGCCGCTGATATTCGTTAGATCTACCTGCACCACGGGGAGTTATACCATCTGCAATTGTGCACATACGAGATCCAACTCTCAATGGAAGCCTCAACCGAAGACACAGGCAGGTCCAACGTATATTCGGGTCTTGAAAAACTCTCCTCTGAAACTTGCCTCGCAAGTTCATTGGCGATTTTGTTCCCCTTTAGCCTATTGTGACCTGGAACCCAGACAAGGGTCACTGAATTAATCCTTCCGACTGCGTTCAATTCTTCTTGAACTAGTTTGAAAGTCGTTATAGACGAAAGTGTTTCGCCCCATCCATAATTTTCCTTATCATAGCCGTTTAGATCCAAAAGACCCTTCTCGGTGACAACCCCTATGTCTTGCCGATAGTTCCTTTGCACTGCCAGAAGGTCGAAAGCACTTTAGAGGCTTTCGACGTAACATGTTTAGTCCAGAGAAATTTGTTATCCAGGATGACACTCAAATATTTAGCTTCTTTGGAGAATTGGATTTCGTAAAAGAACAACCTCAGCCTTAAGAGGATTGACTGGAAGCCCATTACTAGTGCACCAGTCGTCGATCACGTCCAGGCTGCCTGGAGCAGACATTCGCTAGACACGATCCAACAGACAGTACATCATCCACTTGTACCTAGAAGTTAGAACTATTGAGCGCGTTGAGCAGTGAGTCGAATAACATGCACCATAACAGTGGAGACAGAGCGCAGCCTTGCGGGCAACCCCTATATACCCCCTCCACCACATATTGGCCGCAGCCAGGATCCGCAATCAGTGTCCTATTCACCATCATTGCTTTTATCCACAAAACTAGTGATTCGTCTACGCCGTGTGGTCTGACCGAGTTACACATGCCGTCAAAAGTTGCGTAGTCGGAAGCACTCTCAACATCGATTAAAACGCCCAGGGCGTATTTCTTCTTATCGAGTGCGCCTTCAGTTTTGCCTACCAGATTCAGAAGGCGTGTTGCATCGGCAACAGAAGATGCCCTGGTATGCGCATGCTGGCTCACATGAATCTCAATTATTCTCTCGGTGCTTTTAAGAATATAGGAAGTTAGACTTATAGGTCTGAAGCTCTTGGCGAGCGAGTAGTCCTCCTTTTTGATTTTCGATATAAAGGCCATTCTCACTGTTCGCCAGAATTCCCATATGTAAGCCAGTAGCTGGCTAGAAGGAAAATTCTCTTCAGAGTTCCCAGCAGCTGGTCAATACCTTATTGTAACATAGCTGGTTAAATACGATCGGTGCCAGGTGACTTGAAGCCATCAGAGGACGTAACAGTATGTTTGATGGCCTTATCCGTCACCACAATCGATGAGATATCCCAGGCGTGTTGTGTTGTTTAGTTCACTACTAGCAGCTTCGTTGATGGGAAGTTATGAGATGGTTTCCATTAGGTTACCTGGGAAGTGAGACGAAGACCCTTGGTTACAAAATTTCACAGGTCACAAGACAATTCCGATCGCTGGTCATAAAGTGCTGCGAAACCACTTAAACATTCAGAACCACAGATGCGTTTATTCCACATCCATTGTTCCCGTAAAGTTTTTTTGTTTTCTAAGAAATTGAGCTAACTTCAAAATTGTATTTGCGATTTCCGAACATGTCACTATTTATAACCACATCAGCGCACTAATTTACTCACAGCGTATCCTGAAATTTAAAATAACTAACGTCATCCGAACGCTTACCAATTCCGAAGGGGTCGACTTTGAATTCCATTTGTTCATTTCTAGTGTTTAAGTAGTAGTCCCGGCTAAAATTCAGTCTAAATAATGGCTCACGTTCAGTTATTTCTAGTCCAAGACAATATTTTTCTAGTCTTAGTAACGGTCATTTGTTTTGAACTCTTCCAACAGACTGTCAAGCAAATTCTTGTATCATCGACGCTTACGGGTACCACCATCAAATTATATTACCAATTTTTTAAAATAGACACTGCTCATTCTGTGATCATACTAAGTTTTACGTACAATGTTGGCGTAGTCCTTTAAGTGCCTTCTTCAGCCTACATGTATTGCAATCGTTAATTTTTACCAATTTTCCCTCCGATGTTCAACACTCCTAATTTCACCCACCTACATTTCAGAAAATCTCATGAAAACTTCGTTTTAATATGCCTTCACCACACCTTTAATCTAAGCAAGAAAAGCTAGCAACATCTGAAATTCTGCCGATAGTCCCAAAGTCTACCTACTCTTTGCCTAGTTGCTGGGCTTTTTGTTTTTTAATTTCCTTTTTGTAAGCACACACATTTTTCTCAGTCACCCTTTTCTGGGGATTCGGAACAACCTGAATCTTTTTGAATTTCATCCGAGTTCTTCTCCCGATTTTCTTTTCATTCCTTGCATTTTTGAAAGATTTTCGAGAACAATATTATAATATCCATTAATGAGTCACGTTTTGCCTCTCTTCAATGAACTCGAGGTGACGGGAACAAGTAGTTGCTTGCCATCCAGGTTCATTCCCCTTTTCTATCTTGAGAATATAAGAAGAACAGGCCTTCGACATATCTACATATGTACAAGCTGTTATGATATTTTCATGCTCTATGAATCTTACCGCCTAAAGACTGTGAATATGACAAACAGTTGCAATAGCTTTAGACCAAAATGATGTGTTGAAATCGCCAACGACGCACGTGGTTCTTTTTTCAAACAGACACAATGTATCGCTCCCTTTCCGGAAGCGATGACAAATCTCTAAATGCCAAAATTTCTAGCTAATGTTTTGGTACATGAAGTGAACACATCCATTCTCAAGAATCAATCATCGCATCCACTTCAACTTGACTGGTATTTGACAAGTGACATTTATGCAAAGTTCCTACGTAAAAAATGTTTGACGTCAGTTGTTTGCAATCATGGAATGGAGATCTCTCGAAAATCGTGTTGTCTTAATTGGCCTGCAAAGCTGCGGCCATACGAAAAAGGTGAAATCTGTCGGATATTGCGGCCACTGAAAATCACACAAAACTTTGTGTATCGTACCGCGAAGTTATTTGAGGATTATGGTGGAATAGTCGACCGTCCAAAATCTAGCCGTCCGCGCACTGTGTGAAAGCCGCAAGTCATCAAATCCGTGGAGAAGTGTATTCGTTGAAATCCGCTGTGCAAGTAGAAAACCTTGTCTCAGGAGATGGATATCAGCAATCATGTCGCGCATTTTAAGACGTTAATTGGGACTGAGCGCATACTCGTATAAGGGACACATCGGCAACTTATTCAAAGAAGCATTGATTCAAAATCAAAAGCCTTAGCTAGTACACGAAGAACGGTCACAGAAAAGAGAATCGTTCAACAAACAGAACGGTAGAGTGTATGCTTCATCATTACCACATGTATTTAAGCTCGTTCCGAGGGTTCAACGTAGACATCACCCAGCTTTTGCGCTATTTTGGTGGAGTCACTGAGCTGCATTTCTACGAGAAAGGTTTATCAAATGGACGCTTTAAAGAACGTTTTAGAGAACAACAACAACAAACACTATTCACAAATAAACTGTGAACCTTCATAAGGCAAAAACTACTCAAACCACATCCCGAAGCTCATTTCCACGGACGATTGGACATCTGGTATTATAGAACTAAATCCATTAGACCTATGATCTGTTTTAGAGAGTATTGCTTGCACTACTCGAAATCCATGATCGCGCAGTAAAAAATTTTCCAATGGTTCGTTTTGTAGAAGTGAATTTCCTAAAAATCATGTACAAATACATTTGCTAGTAATATCTATAATACAAATAACGTCCGCACCGGACTATGGTTCACTATGGTCGTGTTAAGTTGTAGAGGCTGCTTTATATTCACAAATTTTGTTAAAGATCAGCAAAATTTACTTTGAATCATCGCTATGTCCGCATCCCAAGAAAAGTTCAACAACACGAGCCTCATACATGTGTCCACATTTTCTTACCGACGAAACTGATAATTCTATTACTGTATCCTTAATAGAGCATAGAGCTTGAAATCGGTAGGAAAAACATGTTTGGCAGAGTTTAAAAAATCAGTAACAGAAAACTGCTTCCGACATAATGACTTTGCGTCATACCGACAAACCTGCGAGTGGCTGTTGAAGACATATGGGAGGTGTGTTCAAAAAGTAAGGTTACGTGGGCAACAAACATTTGATTATCAATTTTTTTTTTTGCAGTGTTGGTGCATATATTCCGAACAGTTTTGAGTATTTAATACATGGGCTAAAAAGTCCGTGCCGATACGTGTATATATTTGACAGCTGTCGGACGATTAGTTCTCGAGATAAAGCGTTGTGAGTGAAGCAACTTTTGTTATTGTGAAAAAAAATGGATTCAAAGCAATTTCGTGTGTTGATTTATCATTGCTTTTTGATGGGAAAAAATGCAGCCGATGCAAAGAAATGGCTTGACAAGTGTTACCCGGACTCTGCACCAGTCGAACTAACCATTCGCAAGTGAATTGAAAGATTTAAAAGTGGTCATACAAGCACCGAAGATGATGCACGCAGTGGACGTCCAAAAGAGGCTGTTTCAGCTGAAATTATCAAAAAAGTCCACAAAATGATTACGAAAGACCGTAGAGTGAAGTTGATCGAGATAGCTAAGGCTCTGAAGATATCAAAAGAGCGTGTTGGATATATCACACACGAATATTTGAAAATGCGAAATCTCTGTTCAAAGTGGGTGCCGCGTTTGCTCACAGTCGACCAAAAACAACAACGTGTTGATGATTCAGAGGAGCCTTTAAAGCTGTTCAACCGCAATAAAGCCGAATTTTTGCTTCGGTATGTGACAATGGATGAAACTTGGCTCCATCACTTCACACCAGAGTCAAGTCGGCAGTCAGCTGAGTGGCGAGCAGGCGACGAACCTTGTCTAAAACGATCAAAAACTCAGCAGTCGGCTGGCAAGGTTATGGCATCCGTATTTTGGGATACACATGGAATAATTTTCATCGATTATCTCCAAAAGGGACAGACTATCAACAACGACTATTACATTGCGTTGTTGGAGCGTTTGAAGGACGAAATCGCAGAAAAACGGCCGAGTTTGAAGAAAAAGAAAGTGCTGTTTCATTAAGACAATGCACCGTGTCACAAGTCGATGAAAACAATGGCAAAGTTGACTGAATTCGGCTACGAATTGCTTTCCCACGCACCGTATTCTCCAGATTTGGCCCCAGCGATTATTTCCTGTTCGCAGACCTCAAAAGAATGCTCGCCGGAAAGAGATTTAAGGCCGATGAAGAAGTAATCGCCGAAACAGAGGCTATTTTGTGGCTAAACCGAAATCGTACTACAAAACTGGTATCGAAGGATTGAAAAATCGTTTCAATCAGTGTATCGCCCTCGAATTCAACTATATTGATAAATAAAGTTGAATTTTGCAAAAATTTTGTGTTTTACTATAAAACAACAATAAAGCAAAGAATTTGTCTCTAATTTCGTGTAAAAAATGGAATCAAGTGCTCTAAAATACTTTATGTGTTGATAGTGGCATACGGTGAGTCTGTTTTAAGTAAAAAAAAATATTTACAAGTGGTACAAGCTCTTCCAAGATGGACTTCCTCTGGACGCCCCGGCACATCAACAAAAGATAACGTCGGGGCTGTGAGGTCATTTTTTTGGAAATACATCGAGTGACCATATGAGAAATAACTGAGAATATTGGAATATCGGTCTGCTTGTGTAATGGAATTTTTTCGGATTTTTTGGGCATGAGACTTGTGTCGGCGAAGTTAGTTCCGAAACTTCTTAGTCTTGATCAGAAGAAATGTCGCATGAGCATCGCTCAGGAGCTCTTGGATGATCTCAATGATGATACTGACTTACTCAAAAGGGTCATAACTGGTGACGAATCATGAGTATATGGTTATGACGTCGAAACCAAATACTAATGGTCCCAATGGAACCACCCAGGAAAGTCAAGACCGAAAAAAGCTCGATAAGTTCGATCAATTGTCAAAATGTTGATAACTGTTTTTTTTTTTCGATTACAGTGGCATAGGGCATTAGGAGTTTTTTCCTCAAGGTCGTACGGTCATTAAGGACTATTACCTTGAAGTTGTGCGCCGTTTACGAGAAGCAATACAAAAAAACGTTCGGAATTGTGGAAAAACAATTAATGGCTTTTGCATCACAATAATGCATCTGCTCATGTGAAAGATTGCTTGTGAAAGATTTTTTGGCCAAAAACAACACGACAATCATGCCTCAGCCACCATATTCACCGGATTAGCCCCATGTGACTTTTTTCTGTTCCCAAAATTAAAGAGATCTATGAAAGGATGGAGATTTGAAACGATTGAGTGGTGTTAAGAAGTGCTTCTAGGATTGAAAAACGCGTTGGCACAAGGGTATTATATAAATATTTGTTTATAAAAATATAGAGTCACACTACACACCGCGTACCACATCTACCAAATTAAGATTCAAACTGATTATCTTCGGATGGTCAAACCGGCATCCGCCAACCGAATCAATCACGTGCTGACATTCATCGAAGATTTCTGTATACGTATATCAAGTCTGACCCTTTTCTAGTTACATTTCGACTATCCAATGAAAAAAACTGCGCCAAGTACTGAGATGTTCATAAACTCCCAAAAGGTTCAGAAACAATATGTTTCTAACGGCCCCTGCACTATTATGTAAGAAGTAAGTGAAACCACCTGCTAGCAAGGTTTTCATAGAGGTTATCATCGTTTGCCGAATCTAGAATGAGAAGATGCCCGAAGACTCAGTGAAGCGTGCTTCATAAAGTGCGCGAAAATAGGCGAAGGACCCTTTAACTTGGAAACAAAACTTGTTTTGGCTGTCGTTTGACTTTGAACGTTGTTTAAAGTGCAGGGGTTAACGAAAAAGGTTCTATGCTTTCTTACTCAGTCTAGCTGTTGGGGTACGGTAATGATATTTATACTCATTTCCAATGTTCCGTAATTGGAGTCTCGTATTTTATTAAGGAACAGATTGAACAAGTTGCTCTCAAAGTTAATCAGGGTAAAGCAAAATATATGCCATTTGTCTTATATAAATTCTCAGCACAACGTGTTCCATCGAGGAACATACGAGTATAAAAATTTTCATAAATGCCTTTTGGATAAAAATTCGTCGGGGAACATCCGTGGGTATACTCCTAACACTAAGGAGCTGAATTCTAGATTTTAGATGAGACAACTGAGCTCATTTTAAGTGAAAAAAGATTGCAGATAAGTCTTTTTTTGGCATGGAGATACTTGCGACCGAAGACGAAACAACTCTACGACAAATTCAATGAGTGAATTGACAGCTATGTGTGACCCAAGAGGGTTTTCAAGTCATCTGAATTGGAGGGAAAAGGAAGACTTAATTCTGTTTTAAAGCCCAATCAATCACAGATGACAGAGAGCTCAGTCTAACAAGCTTATAGCAGAGCGTCCGCTTACTCAAAAAGTAAGTATGAAAATGTTTTGAAACACCGCTTTACTGTCTAGCCTGTAAAGTCTCTGCTTTGGACTGCTGTAAATATGTAAGATAAAGTGTTCTGACATCCACGAAAACTTTTTTTCCAAAGGATGTCGTTTTTTCTGCAAAAGAAGCAATCACATTTTTGTTTTTATACGCCCTATAGCATTACATCAGTCTTACAGGCTAACTTTCTTAAGGGAATCTATGGACCGAGGATAACGAAAGACTCAACTAACAAGACTTTTCAGTTAACGCAGATTTGTGTCCTCTTTTAACTTATATTCTGCAGATTTCGTACCAATCGGTCGTATACTATGTAAACAAATCTCCTTCTTACAAAAGTTCATCTTGAATGCGACTATTAATGGATTCTTTTCACGAATTGAACTGATACGAAGATTTCAATGAAGTCGTTACTGATTTCATAGATTTACATGCACTCCCCTCTGTCATCCACTTAAAACCTGAAGGTGGCTCTACGCAATCTGTCCCGGAAAGTGCTATCGTATGCAGAAAATGCTTTCGTATGCATATGTACATATTGTAAAACCTTTGTGTGGTTCGAATAATAGAACTTACTTTTTTTTTTATAACGCAATCGCTTTATTCAATTCTTTTATCAACCACGTTTAATTAACTTTATCTTTTACATACACCACTTTATCACTGCTCGGAATGCACATGTCAGATTCCACTTAAAAATTGACTTTTTATACTCCCCTGACATCTTTCGAGAATATTCTGTACTACCCAGCGTTTCATAAATCTTTGTACTAACGGGTGACCAGATAACAATGATAGTTTTTCCAATTCTTATGTTTCAGCAGCTATCAATGTTACCAATGATGATCAGTTGTCAAAATATTCAGTAAGGTTTGTCATTTCATCATGCATCGTTTTACGCTTGCCAAACGTGCGGAAATTATTGAAAAATATTACCGAAATTCCGGCTCCGAAAAATCCGCAATTTCGTCTTGGGGTCAGTTGTCGATTTGGCGCCGATCAGCTGAATTGGGCATCGCCAGAGAGTTAACCCGGCTTATAAAAATTTGGGCCTACATCCGTAAAAGATTGTGCTGACGCAGGAATTAAAGCCAGACGACTATAGACAACATCGTGAGTTCAATAATGAGACATTGGAAATGTTGGCCGGAGATCCGGATTTTGGGAAAAAAATCATCTTCTCGGACGAGGCCCATTCTTGAGTCAGTGGCTATGTCAACAAAAAAATTTGCCGTTTTTGGAGAGAAAACAATCCGCAAGTGTTCGGCCAAGCATCAATGCGTCCACAAATATTTACTGTTTGGTGCAGTTTATAGCATGGTGGCATCATAGGAACTTATTTCTTCCGAAATGGTTTTATGTATAAAGCTATCTTAACCGACTTTCTGTGACCAGAGTTCGATAACATCGATATATCCAAGCTCTAGTTTCAACAATGCGGCGCTATATGCCATACAAGCGACGCGATGCTTGTGATTGTGAAGGAGAAAATTGACGACTGACAGAAATTTGACCGCAGCGATCATGCGATTTGACACTCTATTATTTTCTCTGGGGAAACGTCAAGTCCTTAGTCTATTCTAACAAGTCAACCACTTTGAACGAGCTTGAGGCTAACATTCGACACGCTATTGGCGAAATAACGCCGCACATATTGGACCGAGTCATCAAAAAGTGGACCGACTACTTGAAGCATTGCCAGCAAAGTCGAAGCAGCCATATAAATGATGTGCTATTCCACACATAATGACATGAAAGTAGCTACAAAATAAACCCAGAATCAATCTCATACCTTTGTTGGTTTATTTAATTTTTTTTCCTATCGCTCTTATCCGGTCACACTTTAGAATATTCGCTTAAAGTTTCCATCCTGCAATGGTTGAGACCTCTGCTATTCAAATACAGATGACGCTGTTCACATTTTAAGTGATTATCACAATATTATGTTTATATCTGAATCAACCTGATGACCTATCAGGTTGTCGGCAAACGTTTAATAACGTTCACACAAAACATAACGCTATTCGAGTATTAAGAAGACTTATCAGGTGTATCGGTATGAAGTGAGCTTTAAGATACAAATGTCTTTATAGGGACCATTTCTTGTGAACGGGCCTTAATTTTTTTTTTTTTTTTTTTTTTTGGTTGGTTGCTATGACACCTGTCAAACATATTTGGTATACATCAAGTCGTTGAACAAACAACATCATATTTTTTCATCGTGTTAAAAATGTCGAATTTTGTACCAGAAGATGGTGACTTGCGGAAAGCATTAATTTTTTTGTTTTCGTTTGAAGAAAAGTGCTGCAGTGTCGCATCGAATGCTTGTAGAGGCATATGGTGATCATGCTCTTTCAGAAGCAACATGCAAAAGATGAAATGATGTGTGAAATGAAGAACGTGGAAGACCACCAAAAAAGTTTGAAGACGCCGAATTGCAATCAATATTAAGTGAAGATGACACCTTGATTCAGAAACAAATGGCAGAAATGTTAAATGTAGCACAACAAACAATTTCTAACCGTTTAAAAGCTATGTGAAAGATCCAAAAGTCTAGAAAATGGGTGCCACATGAATTGAATGAAAGACAGATGGAAAACCGGAAAACCACTTGTAAAATTCAGTATTGCATCGAAAGTATTTATTTTCAGAAAATCATGGGTTAATCCGGGACAACCATCAGCTTCGACTGCAAAACCAGATCGTTTCGGCAAGAAAAAAATGCTGTGTGTCTGGTGGTACCAGAAAGGTGTGGTGTACCACGAGCTCGTAAAACCTGGTGAAACCATTAATACAGATCGCTACCGACAACAAATGATCAATTTGAACCATGCATTGATCGAAAAACGACTAGAATGGGCCAGAAGACACGGCAAGGTAATTTTGCTCCATGACAATGCATCTGCACACAAAGTAAAACTGGTTCAGGATACAACCAAAGCACTTGGCTGGGAGCTGCTAGTCCACCCGCCAGACTTGGCTCCTTCCGACTACAATTTGTTTTCATCGATGGGACACGCATTAGCTGAGCAGCACTTCGAACTCTACGAGGAAGTCGAAAATTGGGTGAATTTTTGGTTTGCTTCAAAAGACGAACGGTTTTATTGGCGTGGAATCCATAAATTACTTGAAAGATGAGAAAAATGTGTAGCTAGCAATAGCCAATACTTTGAATAAAATGTTTTTTACTTTATCAATAAAATGGTATTCTGGTATTTGGTATTCTTCTGCGGTTTTCAGAGTTCAGGAAATATTAAAGACTGGGAAAACGATGTTCAAGAATACTTTAAGCAGTTGAACGAATATTTTATCGATGCATTGGTCATCAGCGGGGCATACTAAAATCCGTAAAGGTAATTCGTATACGTTCACACACTTATTCTTGTAGTCTTAGTTGGAGGTATTTGTCATTAAAATTTTTTTGCTTCTTAATTCGCCGCCAGCACTTGCCAGTGTTGTTGTTGTTTTTGTTCTGATTGTCAGATGAGACATAGAACATAAAATGAGGAGTCGCCAAATATTTGCTAATAATTTGAGCACTGATTCTTTGAGCTTGATACTGGCATCGCAGTATTTATCAGAATGTTTTGGGAGACTCGGTAATATTTCCTTAAACCAATTACCAAAAAGAATCATAACTTTGTCCTCAGGATGTTGATAAGTTCTTGAATGCAGTATCCGACATAGTAGATCTTCTCTTCTAACGAGACTTGAACGCAAAACCTTTAGACCTTTAGTTGAGAAGTAGTAATGTGCGTTTTGCAGTTCTTTACGCCTTTTTCAGGTATTTTAACTTGACGGCTCAAGAACAATTACCGTAGCCGAACACGGGAATATAAGCGCTGCTATGTGCTTGTTTTTGACTTCTCTGCCATCATTCCTATTTCGGTATCCTGGTTAGATGATAGCGACCTGAGCTCCAAAATGTAAAACTATTACGGTTCAAATAAATCTACGTCATGGACTTCCCTGGTGAATACGAGTATATCTAGAGAGAAATGCCGTTGATGAAAAGCACTAGAATTTACTAAGATTTCAATTGGCGATATGTCACTATAATTCCACCTTCCAGGACAAACGCAAATAAAAATGCCCTCATAATGTAAAATAAAAGAAATGTTGTGTTAATATTGTAGTAACAACAAATTTAAGTTCATATTGAATGTGTTATACATACGATTAAAATCAAGGTACAACTCTTTTATGGATGCTAACACCTGCTCTTATTCCGTCGTTGCGGTCCAGGCAACCAAATGATTTAAAAATCAATGACATTTGAATGTGTTAAGTTGAGAACATGCTAAATCTTTTCGATTACCCCTAAGTGATCTTATTAGAATTATTATTTTGTATCTGAAAAATAATTATCCAAAACGAGTGGAACCCCCATGGTGGTATATCTTCAATACGATTATTACCTATAGTTGCGGTTCCTGAAATTGGTAGTAGTAGTGTAGTTTCTGACAGTGCAGCATAATAATAAAGTTGACATGATATTGTATTACAGTAAATTATACTTTCATCCCCTTTTTATTATTCATTCTGATTCCAGACCGAGCAGGAGGCAACGAATTTTCAATCGACTGATTCATATATAAACTGAAAGAGTGAAACAAGCCGCAATATGAATAAAAATATGAAATTATATTTTCTTTTGTTAAGTAGCAATTATAAATGAATATGCGTGTACTCGTTTACACAGGATAATGCTCTGCACATACATTCGTTTTCTTTATGACGCTGGTAGTATTTTTTTTTTTTTTTTTTTTTTTTGAGAATAGAAATATTTACCGCAACATTGGGCCGAGTTTAAGTGGGCCATCATTTGCAGATGTGCTTCCTGCAGCGAAATTTAATTGTAATTCCTGAGTCTTGAGATAACTCTTCGTACAATGTTTAGCTACAAAGAAAAACTCACATACATGCATGTGAAAGAACATTTAAATTAATGAATACAATTTGTGCTTAATAATGGGAATCAGGATAATGAAGACGACGCAGCATAATTTGTAATTTGATCTCTTAGACTAACGATATAACATGAAACAATGCCATGATGGTTTTGTTAAATTTTGTATTTGCCTGGAGATGACACGAGAGATCGGTTTTGTTTGTTCTAGGGGTCAAATTTCAAAGTTGATTTGAAGGAAAGAACTTGTTGCAGCGCGGTTTAAATTATATCATACTTCTCTACTGTCTTACATTTCTACACTAATGGGTCCAATATCAACGTTCAAAGTCAGCAAGACTAACTGGCAGATAAAACTGTGGGAAGCTTCAAGAAAAAATTTGAAGAAAAAGCAGATTTGAATGTATTACTTAAGATAACTTATGACCTAAAAATCGAGGTTGATCACTTTGTTGAAATCGTTTAATATGCCGTGCCGAATGACACAGTCTGTCAAAGGAAGATACCAACAAACTGCGGTCTAAATTATCCGCCGTAGATAAAAGAATTGGTACGGTAAAAAAGAAAAGCTCAAAGTCGTACTCCACAGCATAAAACACGTTTTAATAACTTGTGTAACCTGCATTAGAAACGTATCTTATAAGCTTGACAGAAAATAGGGGATCTTATTATTCGCTTTGGAAAGCATTAAAATGTACGAAAAGACCTAAAGCTTCCGCGCCACCAATTAGAAAAAAAAACATGTGAAAGAGACCTTTATTCCGTTCGACAGTCAATGTATCTGCTAACGATGACAATGCATCTGCTAAAGACACGATGACAAATACAATGCTTACGGAAATAAGCACCGAAATAAAGAAAATTTGAATCAAAAAAGCTCGCGATTAAGACTTAATAACCGGATAAATCCTTAAAATGTTGCCAAAAAAGCATTAACTGAGCCTCTTCATACTAAGTGGGGTGAAAAGTAACCTCCTTGTGAATGAATAAAAAAATTTTTTGAAATGTTTTTTTTTTTTTTTATTCAATATAGTCCCTTTTAATTTGATACACTTATTCCAGCGATTTTCCAACTTCTTGATTTCGTCCGAAAAGTAATTTTCCGGAAGGTCTGCAAAATACTCCCTCGTGGCGTGGATGATTTTCTCGCGTGAGCTGAATTTTTTATTGATGAGCCATCTTTTGAGGTTTGGGAGCCGAGGGAGGCAAACCGGGCGAATACGGTGGATGCAACAGCAATTCAATCCGTAAGTCATTGATTTTAGCCGTGGTTGCGATGATCTTGTGCGCCGGTGCATTGTATTGCAAAAACAAATTTTTTTTTCTCTTCATGTGAGGCCGTTTTGCAGCGATTTCGCTTCAATAATGCACAGTTATACTCGCTGTTGATGGTCTTTCCCTTTTTCGAGGTAGTCCACGTAGAGTATGCCATGACAATCCCAGAAAACCGACGCCATAACGTTTCCGACCCATCGAGCCTCCCTCGGCCACTTCGGAGCACTCGTGCCTCAGCAAGTCCAAACACTCTTTCAAAATGCTCTCGGGTTCGTGTTTTTGGTCAGGAGTTAGTATGCGCGGCACCCAGCGGCAGGATAACTTTTTCATATGCAGAATATTGACCAAAATATGGCGTGTGCGCTCAATACTAATCTTTGTGGTATCTGCTATCTCGCGCACCTTCAGATTCTGGTCAGCCAACACCATTTCATGTATTTTTTTTATATTGTCTTCTGTAACCGCATCGGAGGGCCTGCCGCTGCGGACTTGATTGGTAGTGGAGTTGCGGCCACCACGAAACTCTCGAAACCAATATTTAACGGTGTAATCTGATGGAGCATTAGCCCCATAATATTTATCCAACTTTTCTTTTGTTTCCTTCGCCGTTTTGCCTTTAAAAAAATAATGTTTTATGAGAGAACGAAAATCGTTTTTGTCCATACTCGACATGATGCCAAACACGTCAACAACAACCAGCTGTCAAAACAAATCTAAAGACAGTATCGCTTTGAAATTTGAAATGTCTGTCTAAATATGCAGTAGCAGCGGTCATTCTGGCGGTCAAGGAGGTTACTTTTCACTCCACCTAGTATTATTGACGCCACCCTGTTGTCAGAATGTGTTCTATGTAAAGCTGCTGACGATGTAATGGTCCTAAGGCCAGGAAAACCCCCGAATGATAGGAAATCTTATAGACCGATTTTAAATATCTCAATTTTATCGAAAATCTTTGAGTGGAAAATTCTGTGACGTACGAGTATACAATAATTGACGGCAAAAATCTTATTCCTAATCACCAGTTTTGGCTTAGGAGCAAGTATTCAACTATTAATCAGGTGCATAGGATCACCGACGTAATTAAGAAAGCTTTGAAGGAGAAAAAGATTTGCTCAAGCATATTCCTTGATGCCTCCCAAGCCTTTGATAAGGTATGGCATGAAGGTTTAAAATTCAAACTACAGCAGGTCTTGCAACTGGGATTTTATATTAACTAGGTGCGGGACTAAGTTCTCGTCAGTAGATGGCTCCAGGTGGATTTTGACATATCCAAAACGTGATGAACCAAGCTTAGACATATGGTAAGCAAACCGTTTTGACACATTAGTGATTTGGTTTGGGAATGATTCAAAAACAAGAAACTTGGATTCCTTATGAGTCGAAGCCAAGGGACGTTGAGTGTCGTTTTTTCGCCTGTGAACAACTGCTCCAGCGGCAAGAACGGAAAGATTTTCTTCATCGCATCGTGATGGGTGATGAGAAATGGATTTATTACAGCTACTCAAAGAAAAGAAAGTTATGGGGACTGCCCCATTCAACTCGGCCTATTATTCACGCTGCGAATGTTATGCTATGTATTTGGTGCGACCAGGTCGCGCACTGCGCGAAAAATGGTTACAATAGGAGGCACGAAAAAAGTGATTCTACAACAGGACAACGCTCAACATCACGTTTTTAAACACGTTAAAACCTACCTGGAAACGCTCAAATGAGAGGTCTTACCCCCACCAGTCATATTCCTCAGATATTGCTTCGTCCGATTATTACTTGTTCCGTTCGCTGGCATATGAAGACATAAAAAAATAGCTTGATTCGTGGATAGCCTTAACACATTTATCGTAACGGTATTCGAGCACTGAGGAAAAGATGGGAAGAAGTTGTAGCTAGCGATGGGCCATTTTTTTATTGTACAATAAAGTTGAATTTTCATCAAAAAATAAAAACATAACACTTAGTAAACTATAACTTAGTTGCGCACCTAATAATATACTGACAAAGTATTCCTAGAACAGAAATTTCTGTGTCAGAATAAAAAACGAAGTATCCAAATTCAAAGAGATTTTGACCCGCGTACGACAGGGAAGCGTTCTTGTTCCACTTCTGTATTTCTTATATATAGGGTGAGCCAACAAATGGTCTGGATGTTAGCTATCAATAACTTTCATTTACTGAATTAAATGTGGTTGAACTTTTTGATAGGTGTCATACAGTCTTCGGCAATTTTAGTCATTGAGTCGTTTCGTAAAATTTTTGAATTTTTCGGTCAACATAAAAGCCCTAGTGGATCTGGTTCAGTATCGGGTCAATCTCTATATCGGCACGTTCGGCCACCACGTACACGCCAAAACATCATCACTGTGAGCGAAAGTGTTCAAAACCAACCAACAATTGGACCTCGCTTTTGGCACTTTACAGCGAATTTTAAATGTTTGTTTTCATTTGCATGCCCATAAAATCCAAATTACATAACAACTGAAGCATTTGGACCATCTAATACGTCGCCAATTTGTAAACTGAATTTTGGATCGCCAGGACATTTTGTCATAGAAATTGATTTTTTCCGATGAAGTCCATTTCTGGATGAATAGGTACGTAAATAAACAAAATTTTCGTATGTGCGGACCGAAAAACCCGTAAAAGATTCACGTAAAACTAATGCATCCCAAAAAAGTCACTGTACGGTGCGGATTATGGGCTGGTGGCATCATTGAAATTTTCTATTGGGTCTATAACTTAATTGCTGAGAGATGGCGTAAATTGTATTATTCCATTGGAACATGCGTTGGAAAGCTACTGTCATTGTACGTGATTTCAGTATATGTCATTCATTTGAATAATTTTTTTTCACTCAAATATGTCAAACTTTGTGCCTGAAAAAGTGTTTTTGCGGGGAGTTTTTCTTCATTACTTTAATATGAGGAAAACTACTGCCGAAAGTCATCGTATTTTGGTGGAAGTTTATGTTGAACATGCGCTAGCTGAGCGAACGTGCCGAAAGTGGTGATTTTGGCTTGGAAGATGATGAACGTAATGGGCAGCCAAAAAAGTTTGAAGATGAAGAACTGGAAGCATTACTCTATAAAGATTGTTGCCGAACACAAGAAGATCTCGCAGAATCTTTGGGTGTCACTCAAGCAGCTATTTCAAAATCTTTAAAAGCAGCTGGATATATTCAAAAGCAAGGAAATTGGGTTCCATATGAAATCAAGCCGAGAGACGTCGAAAGCATGTCCGAAATGCTGCTGGAACGCCACAAAAGGAAGTCATTTTTGCATCGGATTGTTACTGGTGGTGAAAATTGGATCCATTACGACAACCCCAAGTGCAAAAAATCATATGTAAAACCCGACCAACCAGCCAAATCAACGGCAAAGCCGAATATCCATGGCGCCAAGGTAATGCTCTGTATTTGGTGGGATAAGATGGGTGTGCTGTATTATGAGCTGCTAAAACGGGGTGAAACCATTAATGGACAACGCTACCGAACACAATTAATCCATTTGAAGAGAGCAGTAGCCGAAAAACGTCCGGAATATGCGACCAGACAACGCATCATGACAACGCTCGGCCCCACGTTGCTGTTCCGGTTAAGAACTATTTGGAAAACAGTGGATAGGAAGTCTTACCCCAACCGCCTTATAGCCCAGACCTTGCCCCTTCTGACTACCATTTGTTCCGGTCGATGCAGGATGCCCTCACTGAAATACGGTTCACATCAGAGCAGAATATCAAAAATTGGCTTGATTCATTCTTGGCTGCTAAGCCGGCGCAGTTCTTTTGGGATGGGAACCACAAATTGCCCGAAAGATGGAAAAAAGTCATAGCTTCAGATGGGCAATACTTTGAATAATACTATTGTACATGTTTTTCTTAAATAAACGTTCAAATTTAAAAAAAAAAAACCGCACGAATTAAATTATATACCAATACGTTGAGGTTGGAGAGACAGTTACTGTGAATCGGCTATTTTTTTTCAAAATTTAATGAATTGGGTCTAAACGATCTCTGGTTTAAACAGGATAGTGCTACCGCCTGCACAAGCCAAAAATCAATCAATTTAGACTTTCAAGCTAATCTTTCTACTCTTTCAAGCATTTGAGGCTTTATCTCTCCACTAATGTGCAGAATATTAGCTTCTAAAAACTGGAGAGTTTGCGGTTTATCTGCGTACACCGTTTTTTTGGATTAGCTGTTAGCCATAGAGGTCTCCCACTATTGCTGTTTTGCTCTGCAACACCGCCATTCATTTTTCGCGATGTCCGCATCAAAATACTTTCCGACATTTGTCATTTAATGTGAGGTTTCATTTTTAGTCTCTTGGAGTTGGTGCAGAAAAAATCTGATTATGTAAGGCTAATGGACATAGATTATGTTTAGAACAACGTAAATCCATTTGATTCATTGTACTACGATATATCCAATGAACGATAGATTGAAGTGAGAAAAGTGTCCTACTCCATCAAAGCTATATGCATATTCCCTAATTCGACGCAGATACATAATCTCACAATATATACTCTAAATATACTCTTTCATATGACCAACACTTAACCTTGAATAGCTGTCAATAAATGTCGCCCAAATCATGGTTACTTATCTTCAAATGTGAGTATCTACTCAACAAATTTAAGTGCTGTGATGAAAAATTAACCCACAAGTCTAACCAGAGTCACCTAACATGTATTCTTACACAGTCATCCGGACGGTGCTCCAACCCGTGCAAACTTGTTTTCACAGACTCTCTAAATGGTCCGCTTACTATTACGTACATTCATGCATATGCATTTATCATTACGTATTTATTGTAGTTTTTGAATAAAAAAACAAAAATAAAAAATTTCGTATCGGAGAGATTGCTAAAATTGTTAGTGACTGCCGACAGGTATTGAGATTTGATTTTTGTTCAATTTGGCGGCGGGGGAAATTCATTATGGAAGCTAAAACTTCAAACCTTACAGACTTCGGCGGTGTCGTTTAGTAATTTGCGATTACTACGGCAGTGTACACAGCGAACTGAGAGCATTCAGTTTTTATTTCCCAGTCAAGCAAAAGTTTCACCTAAAATGTCGTTTGATAATCGTAGTCTTATTTTAATTTCTGTAAGTTTTAAATGAAATCTACATTAAATTAGTTTTTACTGACGAACAAGTGTAAAGTGATAAAAGATTAATTAAAAAAAAAAAAAAAAAAAAACCGGCTAAGTCTTCTGTGGCTACTCGTACAATAAAATGCACTCACGTAGGTAGCGTTAATATGTTAAGGTCAACACAAATAATCGGGTAGATGACCTCCGATTTTTTAGACAACTCCGTTGGCTGATTAGATATTTGTATCTTTCGTTTACAAAGTATGATTACTTAAGAGCAAACAGAGAGTCTTAAACAAGTTTAAAAAATAATTTATAGTATTTATGACTTGTATAGTCTTGAACACAAATGTGATATTTCCTTTTACCTACAAAATTATTCAGAAATTAAAATCTAAATACAGAAACGAGTATCAGAGTGTGCTGTCTTCAAATTTCACAATAGTAAACAGAGCTACAAAAATAATTTCATATTCGTTATATGTTAATAATGACCTTTTTGGGTATATTCAACTTTAACTAATGGACTCGCTGTAACACGTTTGTTAAAATTTATGCATCTTAATCGTACATAAGCCAAAGTATCCGCTCGTCATGGAGTTTTATTTACAAAACAAAAAAAGACACATTTATTCTTATGCTTTTTTTTTTTGGTTTTATTTTTTACATTCATTTATTATATATTAAATTCATTATTACTTTATTCCATACAAAAAAAAAAAAAAAGTTTAAAAACTAACTTAATTAATTTCATAATATTGTTAGAACTTACTGGCCCTATGGGGCCAGTATCTATATCTTTCGAATAGCCTTACAATCTGCAATGCAATTTGATTTAATAATATTAATACTAAGAAAATAGTTTTTAATTTTGAAAAAAGCGAATGAACAATTTGGTTTTTATAGTATAAATAAAATTTAAAAACTACACACACTCTCGTGATGCATATGATTTGGGTAATAAGGGCAGGAGATCAGGTTGTACGTCGAGTGCCATAGCAACGTGCTCTCGAGTCAGCTAAGTGACGAAATTTTCCACCCTTATTACAAAAGGTTCGCCCTACTGTGCAAGACATCATTAGGATAGAATTTTATGTACTCCAACTCTGGTGTTCTGTACAAGCGAAGACAAGCGCTTTCACAGACCACTCTCACGTTAAACCACATGGGACCACTAAAAACAAGCATAGGCGGGATAAGGGTCTACATTTGGCTGCTATAAAACAGTCTCTTTGCAAGGGCAAAGAGGGCCTTATATTTATATTTATATATACCAGGTGTACCGGTATGAAGTGAGCGTCAAAAAACAAATGTCTCGATAGGGAACATTTATTGTGAACGGGCCTTAATTTTATTTTTAGTTTGTTTGCTATGACACCTGTCAAACATATTTAGTATACATCAAGTTGAGCAAACAACATATTTTTTCATCGTGTTAAAAATGTCGAATCTTGTAGCAGAAAATGACAAGCATCGAATGCTTGTCAAGGCACATGGTTATCATGCTCTATTAGAAGCAACATCCAAAAGATGGTTTCAATGGTTCAGAGTTAACGATTTTAATGTGAGAAATGAAGAACATGGAAAACCACCAAAAAAGTTTGAAGACGCCGAATTGCAAACAATGACACTTTGAGTCTGAAAAAAAATGGCAGAAATGTTAAATGTTGCACAACAAACAATTTCCGACTGGGAAAGTTGCAAAAGTCTGGAAAATGGGTGCCACGTTAATTAAATGGAAGACAGATAGAAAACCGTAAAAAATGGATTTATTTTCAGAATCGGAAAAAATCATGGGTTAATTCAGGACAACCATCAACTTTGACTGCAAAACAAGATCGATTCGGCAAGAAGACAATTCTGTGTGTCTGGTGGGACCATAAAGATGTGGTGTACCATGAGCTCGTACAATCTGGTAAAACCGTTAATACAGATCGCTACCGACAACAAATGATCAATTTGAGCCATGCGTTGATTGAAAAACGACCAGAATGGGCCAGAAAACACGGCAAGGTAATTTTGCTTCATGACAATACACCGGCACACAAGGCAAAACTTGTTCAGCATACAACCAAAGCACTTATGTTAGCTATAAGCTGCTACCCCACCCGCCGTATTCACCAAACTTCAATAGACGAAAAGTTTTATTTTCGTGGAATCTATAAATTGCCTGAAAGATGGGAAAAATGTGTAGTTAGCTATGGCCAATACTTTGAATAAAAAGCTCACAAAAAATTGTTTCCGATTTTTAAAAGTTGATCTTCAACTTCCAGTCATCGCAATATCGTTTTACTCGTATCTGATCGAAGTAACGTTGCAAGAGCATATTATTGATCTCGATCTTTGAACATGATCTGTATGCGATCATGTCGCCTGCGTTCGCTATGACATGGTGAAGAAAGCTCACAAGAACGCATGTGTATAGGTTGAACTTACCGCACCTTGTTCCAGACCGTTCTTAATGTCAAATACTCCAGCTGAAGTCACATCGCCATTATTCACGATGAACTATCTAACATACTGGAGAGTATATCAAAAAGATTTATTAAAAATAGATTGCTTAGGCCCAGCTTATTAAAGAAGAGGCCATCTTACCATACTGTTGAAGGCTTTCTCCAAGTCAATTAGGCAGGCACCCCTGCATTATTGTTCCACTGGATATCAGATACCAGTTTAGACGCGACATGTGAGATGTCATGCCCCGCCTTAAAATCGAATTGGTTATGTGGAATTATATTTTGTCCTTAACCTACTTAGTCAGGACTCTATTATTCACCCTTTCGAATACGTTACTGATATTCAGAAGAGACTTATCGACCGATGCACTATTGCTGTCCGATGGGCTGGATATTTTCGTCATTGAACCCCTGAATTCTCGAATCGCCAATAAGCGAAGTTTCGACTTTGTTAAAAAGGAGGCATCTAATAAAAAAAAAATTACTTGAGCACATCTGTTATAGCTTTTATAAAACTTAGATCTTAAAAAGGACAATAACGTAACTTAGATTGTCAACACTTACCAAGTGAAAGAAAAAACTCAAAACTCACTTCCCAGGTAATCAGATCCAAATCTTCCACTGGAACTGCAAAAGTGGATTTTCATTACTCATCGGGAATTTGGCTTTGCGACGAATAATAAAACCGGAGAAAATTGGTGCTAACCTAAAGAAACTTCCAAAGCGGTCAGTTTGACTTTCTTTCAGCTTAAGAAATGATGGTTGAATGTAGGAATGTAAAATGTAGACTTCTAAATTCTATATGAGGGTGTAAAATTGATGACATTAAGTTGAAAAATCCAATGACCACCTGCTGAGTTGATACATATTTGTGCTCATTTTACGGTATTTTGAATCGTTGCTCCCAAAATACCTGGCTCCAAATTGGCGATTTCTTCCTCAATGTTGGTTTTCAAGAGCCAATCACTTTTCACTGCAAATTCCGCACCAGGGAATGCCTGCATTTCATGTGAATTTCCCGTGCCGTAAAAATATTATTTATTCACTTAACCACGTAAGTGGAAATGAGCTTCGTCGCTTCTTATAATTTTGGATACGAAATCATCCTCTTCTGGCATCAGGTTTAACAGAGCATGGAAGTAATTTTACCTCACTTCACGGTCAGCAGGCAGCAATTGATGAATGGTTTGCACTGCATAAGGGAGCATTTTAAGTTCTTTCACCAAAATTCGACGCAATGAACGTCTACTGATGTCAAAAAGGTCAAAATTTTCAAATTGTTTGTATTCTGAATATATGTGAGTTGGATAGTACATTTCGATTGAATGGGGAAATAGTTACACTTATGACAACAGTTGCAACACCTTTAAACTCGCTACATTATGTAACCATTTTTAGTGCATACAAAAAAAAACTGCTCTGCGTCAAGTTGATAATAATTTAAAGCTTCTAAATACGTTTTAAAGTATGCCCGAAGGAAACGTTAACGTTATTATAATTTGTATTTACTAATTCTTCAATCAGTTATGGATTTTCTAAGTAAACCGTTGAAAAGCTGAGTAGAGCAGAGTTAACGTTATCCATACTCCTACGTTTTGTTTCTAATTTAAAAAAAAAAATTATTTTTTAGACTCTTACCTAAATTACTGTGCCATTTCCAGCTGCGTCAACCTGCATTCCCGTTTATCAGTTCAAAAATGAAGTTGAAAAGTTTGTTCTGTTGAAGTCTGTCATTATATGGAGATCTCGCCATAACTTACGCCGAAGCTATTTGATTTTTCCTCATTCGCTCTTATATAGTTTCTATATAAGTTTCTTTGAACTAGTACGTACGTACATATGCATAATATATGTAGAATTTCACCAAAATATTCAAAAACTTTTTACTTTTGTAAATAAGTTCTACCGACGAACAGACATTTTGTACGTACAAGTACATATGAACGAAGGCTGTTTGATGAATACCCGGATTAGAAATCACAACACACCTTTTTATGATTACGACAATTTATTTTCCAATATAACACATGGGCTGAAAAGTCAGTGCCGTTTTATAATACAATAAAACACAAAATTTTTGCAAGATTCAACTTTATTTATCAATATAGTTGCCTTCGTGGGCGATACACTGATTGAAACGATTTCAATACCAGTTTTGTAGTACGATTTCGCTCTAACAACACACTTTGAACATAGCTTTCGCATGTTCGCTCTTTTAATATCTTCAGAGCCTCAGCTATCTCGATCAACTTCACTTTACGGTCATTCGTAATCATTTTGTGGATTTTTTTGATGTTTTCATCTGAAACAGCCTCTTTTGGACGTCCACTGCATGCATCATCTCCGGTGCTTGTATGACCACTTTTAAATTTTTCAATCCACTTGCGAATGGTTCGTTCGGCTGGTGCAGAGTCCGGGTAACACTTATCAAGCCATTTCTTTGCATCGGCTGCATTTTTTTACCATCAAAAAGAAATGAAAAATCAACACACGAAATTGCTTTGAATTCATTTTTTTCACAATAACAAAAGTTGCTTCACTCACAACGCTATATCTCGAGAACTAGTCGTCCGACAGCTGTCATATTTATACACGTATCTTTTGAAGGTTGGTACTAACTGAAAATGGTATGGATTTAATGCAAGTGGTGGCCTCTCTTAGAAACGACACGGACTTTTCCGCCCATGTATAGGGTTTTCCAATAGGGACTTGACAGCTGTGAATTTAATTTGTGAACGCACTCTTTCACTAATCATCAAATTGTCACTCTCAATTTATTCAGTAAACTCAACATTAAGGATCTTGGTTTACACCCATACAAGATCAAGCTGACTCAAGAATTGAAGCCGATGGACCATTTGAAGCGACGTACGTTCTCCGATTGGGTTCTGGAGAAGATGCGCCAACATGATGAATTTCATCGCAAAATCATCTTCAGTGACGAAACTCATTTTTGGCTCAATTGGGTTCGTCAATAAGCAAAATATGCGTTATTGGTCGGGTGAAAACCCACATGTGCTTCATGAATCACCACTTCATCCACAAAAAATAACTGTTTGGTGCGGTTTGCATGCCGGCGGCATTATTGGGCCATATTTTTTCGTCGACGGTAACGATCGTCACGTTACTGTGAATGGTCAGCGTTATCGCGCCATCATCACCGATTATTTTTGGTCCGAATTGGAAGATATGCACTTGGACGACATGTGGTTTCAACAGGATGGTGCCACAAGCCACACAGCACACGCTACAATCGATTTATTGAAGAGTAAGTATGGTGTGCGTATTATCTCAAGACATGGGCCAGTCGATTGGTCGCCTCGTTCGTGCGATTTAACATCGGTTGACTATTATCTGTGGGGTTACGTTAAGTCATTTATTTATGCCAACACGCCGACGGCGTTGGAAGAGCTCATAGCCAACATTGAACGCGAAATAGCGGCCGTTTCGGCCGACATGTGTGACCGAGTTGTTGAAAATTGGGTCAAAAGAATCGACCGCTGCAAACGTGCGCGCGGTGGCCATATAAACGAAATCGAGTTCCATTCATAAATGTTTTGATTGTACTTCAAGTCAATAATAAAATTTTTGAAATATCTCAAATGGGTTGCCTTTTATTTAAAAAAAAGTTGTCAAGTCGTTATTAGAAAACCCTATATAATCCCCTTTTAACTCGATACACTTTTCCTTGTGGTGCTGAAACTTTTTTAACCCCTCCGTATAGTACGACTTTTGTTGACCTGCAAAATACTCCTCCGCGACGGTGATGACTTCCTCGTTCGATCCGTACTTCTTTCCAGCGAGCGATCTCTTAAGGTTTGGTAGCAAAAAGAAGTCACAGGGCACCAAATCTGGAGTATACGGAGAATGGGGGAGAAATTTGTAGTGCAATTAGACCAATTTGGCTGTGGCGATTGTGGAGGTGTGAGCCGGTACGTTATCGTGGTGGAACAGCACTTTTTTCGTCACCAAATGTGGTCGTTTTTTCTTCAAATCTCCAAATAGTCAAGGTAGATCATACTTCGCGCTTCACAAAAAACGATGTCTATCACCTTTCCGGCCGAAGGCATGGTCCTCGTCTTTATTAGAGCACGTTTACCGGGTAAAACCCATTGTTTCGATTATTCTTTGGTCTCTAGTGGACCATCGACGGTCACGAATTGACGCAGAAACTCCTCCGGATTTCGATTAAACAGGGCCAAGCACGTCTTTGAAGTGGTCTCTTGATTGCGCTTGTTTTCCGGTGTGTGCAAACTCGGCACCCATCGCGCGGACAGCTTTCTCATGCGCAGAATCTCGTGAAGGATATGGCTAACACGTTCAGCTGAGATGCCTGCTATCTCAGCCAACTCGCGAATTTACACTCGGCGTTCCGCCCATAACGAGATCATGGATTTTGTCCACGGTTTTTTCTGTGCTAACCGTTTTTGGCCACGGCGAAGCTCTGTGAATTAATGTTAAACGGTTGTACGGGAAGGTCAATGGGTCACATAAACACTATCAAGAATGGGCTTGTTTTCGTCATAGGTCTTGCCACTTAAAAACAAGAATCGGATCACGGAGCGATAATACACTTTTTCCATGGTCGCAAAATACTAACACGATATTTTGAAATGGGTGTCAAAACAAAATTGAGGTTGTCTCCAAATTTTGACAGTAGGGCTAAAAGATATTGTACTAAGTGATGGTATACTCATTTTGGCTCAGTAGCGCCACCCATCTTCCAATCCGGGTACTCATCAAACAACTCTCGTATACTACCTTGATCAAAAAAATTTCGGAATTCATTCAGAAAATTAAAAATACAAGTTTATTCATCGACTGCAACACACTTATGCCAGCGGTTGATCCAATCCTCGAAACATTTCGGTTTCGATATGTACATCAGTGCTTCCTGCGATTTTTCCATTATTTCCTCTTTGCTGCTGGAATTGCGTTCCCCGTAGTGGTTTTTTAACTTGATTGAACAGAAAGAAGTCACAGGGAGCCAAATCAGGTGTTTTCGGTGGCTGGTGGATGGTATTTGTTGCATTTTTCGTCAAAATATTACGAATAATAATAGCACTGTGCTACGGTGCGTTATCATGGTGCAAAATATGCGAGTATTCTGCCACAATTCTGGTCTTTTTCGACAAATTACTTCACGCAAACGTCTCATAACGCCCAAATAATACTCTTTGTTTACTGTCTGGCTTTCTGGCAAAAATTTATGATGCACTACACCGTTGTAATCCATGAAAACCGTTTTTTTTTTTTTTGATTGAAAACGACGTGTTTTTTTCGGTATCGGCTCAATTGGTGAACGCCATTCACTTGCCTGATGTCTGGATTGCGTGTCGTACTCATAAACCCACGTCTCGTAATGATCCTTTTTGATAAATGTGGGATCGGATTCGGCCTCGCAAATCATTTTTTTGCGACATTTACACGGTTTCTTTTTTGCATGAAATTGAGGTCTTTTGGAACGGAAATTCAAATCATTAACCAAAATGTCTTGGATGGATCCATAGGCAATGTTCAAGTCCTCCGCTATCTCTCTTATGGTCAATTTGCGGTTATTGACCAACATTCCTTTTACTTCATCAATGCTTTCGTCGGTTTTCGATGTCGATGGTCTGCCACTGCGTTCACCACCTTCGATTGACTCACGACCACTTTTGAACCGCTCGTGCCACTGGTAAGCGACCGTTTTCTTAAGAGAATCGTTGCCGAAACACTTCCGTTTTTTACGCAAAATTTTATACGAGTTCGTTGTTGCAAACTTAAATCTATTTCTAAAATTGTAAAAAGTCGCCAACACACACAGAAATAGATGTACTCTTAGCTACGTAACTTTTGCAAGTGTCAAGCTACAAGATGGTATGTGCAAATTACAATTTTCCTATTTTATTTGTTGGGTCTATTACTTTCGGGCGGTTTGCTAAGAGATGGCGTAACTTGTATTATTCCATTGGAACATGCGTTGGAAAGCTACTGTCATTGTACGTCAGTTCAGTATATGTCATTCATTTGAAGCGTAAACAACAATAATTTTTTTCTTCACTCAAATATGTCGAACTTTGTGATTGGAAAAGTGTTTTTGCGGGGAGTTCTTCTTCATTACTGAAAACTGCTCCCGAAAGTTATCGTATTTTGGTGGAAGTTTATGGTGAACATGCGCTAGCTGAGCAAACGTGCCAAAAGTGGTTTGCACGATTTAAAAGTAGTGATTTTGGCTTGGAAGACGATGAACGTCTTGGGCAGCCAAAACAATTTAAAAATTAAGAACTGGAAGCATTACTCTATGAAGATTGTTGCCAAACACAAACGAGCTCGCAGAATCTTTGGGTGTCACTCAACCAGCCATTAAAAGCAGCTGGATATATTCAAAAGCAAGGAAATTGGGTTCCACATGAACTTAAGCCGAGAGACGTCGAAAGGCGGTTTTGCTTCTCCGAAATCTTGCTGGAATGCCAGAAAAGGAAGTCATTTTTGCATCGAATTGTTACTAGTGTTAAAAAATGGATCCATTACGACAACCCCAAGCGCAAAAAATCATACGTGAAACCCGGCCAACCAGCCAAATCAACGGCAAAGCCGAATATCCATGGCGCGAAGGTAATGCTCTGTATTTGGTGGGATCAGATGGGTGTGCTATATTATGAAAGATCAATAGACAACGCTACCGAACACAATTAATTCGTTTGAAGAGAGCAGTAGCCGAAAAACGGCCGGAATATGCGACCAGACACGAGGCAATAATTTTCCATTATGACAACGCTCGGCCCCACGTTGCTATTCCGGCTAAGAACTATTTGGAAAACAGTGGATGGGAAGTCTTACCCCACCCGTTTTATAGCCCAGACCTTGCCCCTTCTGACTACCATTTGTTCTGGTCGATGCAGAACGCCCTTACTGATATACGGTTCACATCAGAGCAGAGTATCAAAAATTGGCTTGATTCATTCTTGGCTGCCAAGCCGGCGCAGTTCTTTTGGGATGGGATCCAAAATTTACCAGAAAGATAGGAAAAAGTCATAGCTTCAGATGGGCAATACTTTGAGTAATACTATTGTACATGTTTTTCTTTAATAAACGTTCAAATTTTGAAAAAAAAACCGCACGAATTAAATTACATACCCAATATATATTTTAGAATCTAGCTTAATACCGTATATTGTTACTCCACATTTTAGTAGATTTTCATATTCAAGTTTATTTATAATATTATTCGTTTTTACTGATTTTATTAAAATTTTCTTACACGATCTCTGGGTTACATTTGGTATGCTTGTAATATAAATAATCGGCGAGGTTAAGTGTCTCGTCTATAGAATTATACGGAATATTTTCTTTTTGAAATATGTTTCTTGCAATATTTATTTCGTTAATTGTTAATATTGTATATGTGGGTTTACAATTCCCGTCTTCGCCCAATGTATGGCGTATTCTATATTAAAGAGCTCTTCTTTGAGTAATTTAATTTTATCCTGAATAACTAGCACAATATTGTTCTTATTTCATTTGTGACATTGGTTTTACCATTTATGCTACTTATTAAATTTCTATTTATTAGAACCTGTTTGTTATTATTTTTCAAAACATGGTTTATTTTATTTTTAATAATTTGGAAATCGTAATGGTCAGGGTTACCTGCGATCCATTACCATGCGCTTCCAATGAAATTAACTGATCTTTTATTTTTATATTTTAGTTTTAATCTATCTTTTGCAATTTGATTTATTTCGTGAAGATGGTAAGGATGGGAAGGGTGATTCCTCTTTATGGTGTGTTCTATTGTATTACTTATGTTGACAACTAGGGTTTTACAGGGCTCTAGGTCTATTACGTGCACCATCTTAAAATAACGATTTTGTATCTTTGCCGTTCCAGTTTTGATTGCGACCAATTCGCTTAGTGTACATATAATCGTGAATATGTATTTTGCCATAACAGCTTGCAGCTAAAAACGTAAAGAGAAAAGGGGATTTTAATTTCGAATATGACTCTTGTGTACAACTTTTTCACTCTCTGTCAAAACCGTTGAGTTTCTATTTTCTTTCACTTTTTCTTCTTTAAATCGACTAGAAAGTTTCGTTTCGAGTCTTTTATTGACTTTTACGTATATAATTTGTCCTGGTAAATACTCTTAAAGTTGTGCTTTTTCCTATTGAGGTAATTAACTTCTTTTTTCTGTTTCGTCTTTAGTTTATCGAAGTTGATCTTCCTATTTTTTTTATAATCTTCCGGGGTAAAGTTCACATTATGCCCAAAGAAGAGATCAACGGGTTTTTTGTTTGTAGTAGAATGAATACTATGGTTGTATTCATTAACTGCTCTCTCGAGTAGTTCCTCAAAGTTACGGTCAGTACCGTTCTCTTTGAGGCACATCATTATCTCCATTAAGGTTGAATGAAAGCGCTCTACTTGACTGTTTCTTTCGCTTTTATACGATGGTGTAGTGAAGACATTAATACCGAGCTCATCTTTCATCATAAATAATATTGAGGCTGAGTTTAATGAAGAAAAATAGAAAAATAACAGTTCTCGCAGAGGTTGCCTTACGTCCTCTATGGATTTGCTCTTTAATGTTCTTATTTGGGCATATTTCGTGAATTTGTCAAGAGAGGTTAATATGATTCTCTTTTCAGTTAAAAAGATGTCAAATTGAACGGTATAGCCTGGATAGGTGGGAATGGGAGTTTCGCTGAGTTTAGGTTGATTAAGATGTCTTTCATACTTATTGCGTTAACAGGTTGAACAGCCTGTTGTTATCCTTTTTATTTGTTGGGTCATGAAGGGGAAATAGTACTTTTTTAGTATTTCTTGCTCATTTTTATGTGCACGATTATGTGTTTCTATTATAATTGCTTCTTGATCGGTTTGATTAAATACGTCTTCCACCTGAAGTTGTGTGAATCTAATTTTATTAGTTTTGAAATGAAGTGGGTATAGCTCTTATATCAAGCCCATTACTCGTTCCTTAGTTTTGATGCTATTGATAACGGATGGGTTTAAGATCTCCTTTAAGGTAACTAAAAGGTTTTGTTTATTGTACTCTCTTTCTGTAATGATATGGCGATGGTATCCGGGGAAAATAATTTCAAATTCTTGTTCATTAGTGTGTGAGAGGAACTTTCATCACTATGAGCTGTAGTTGATATGGAATTAACTAAACAATTTTGTGGTGGCCGCGTTGCTAATGGTTGCAGTGTTTTGATTTTCTTGTGAAGAGTTGTTAGTTGAAGAACTGGTTTTACTTTTTTACTTATTTCTAATTTTTAAAGATTTTAATTTAACTTTTATATGTTTAGTATTTTTAAAACTAACTTACAGTAAGAGTTGCAGGCAATGCATTTCTGATCCTGGCTTGTTGTGTTTGGTGGTGCGGCTAGCGGATCTTCACTTAGTTTTCCTTCTACGGACGAGTGATTAGCCGCCGAAGACTACTTAGGGGCCCTTGATTTTTTCACCACACATGCGGGAGAAACCACAGGTTTTTCGGATTTTCACGGCGAGAAATACATGTGTACCGCCCGTGCTACTTGAGGACTTTTTGACGGTATTTAACCACGAAACTTATTTTAATTTTAACAAAACACCGAACTGACTTTACTTGTGGTCCTTGCTCGGGCGCCAATTAAAATTCTATTTTAGAATTTTCTTTAAGAAAAAATAATTTTTTATTTTTTTCGGGAGATGAAGCCTCTACAGATCATTGTCTTACCGTGTGAAAGAATATGAGATTTATGAATTTGGAAACATGAATATTGCGCGTGATTATGTGCATGTACCGGAATTTGATGGGGTTTTATTATATTAGGATTTCAAATAAAGAGTTTTGTTAACTTACAAGGTGTATGTAAGTAAAGAAATGTTGTATATTTGTTAACATGTTCTTATTCTCGATTCGTGACGGAAAAGAACAATTTTCCTGATACCATATAAAGCATATAAAAATGGAACGAGTAATATCTTGAAAGGGATCCGCAGTTAAAATGTTTTTTTTTTTTTGTGAAAGGGATGTGTAAATGAACCCTAAGCTAAGCATTAAGTAATTGCAGTTGTAAATAGAGTCGAGGGTAGAGCCTTGCCTTATCTAGACGTCCCCCGACTATCCACTTTTACCTTACTCCACTTAAACTTACTGCCCGCCAGTTCATGCTAGCAGTCTTAGATACGACATTCAAATGAGATTTGCATATCAAGTTAAAAATTTTCAATAAGGATTTTCTGTCAGGGGAAGGAAGCTTACGTAATACATGTTTACAAATCATCGAGAATGGTATTAAGGATCTACCCGACTACGGGTAGATCAATCGTGATTTTACAAGCAAGCATTGTGTGGAAGTGTTTAGGAATTACGGAGCGCAAATTTTGAAGATATTAAGACTACATATCGTAACTGCAATCAATTATTACGTGTAGAGTTGGATTGGCTGTAAATTTCTTTACTTCTTCCTTTTGTAGAAAGGTTTGGTAGCCTTGTTGGAGAAATATGATATATTTTACAGACAAACTATGATAAAATTCAATTTAGTTATAATGAGTGATTTATCAAGCGTTTGGTTTTTAATTGTCCAAAAAGACACATGAAAATGACAAAAGTGTATAAAAGTTTTATTTGAGTTGATAAATCAATATTTGCCATTTATTTCTAAATGATTGTAAATGTTAATGTTGACCACGACTACGTTTTAAGTGGTCCACACTGAGAGTCCAATTTTAAATTACTTTTCAAGCACATTGGATGGCATGCATCTCGCTCATAACACGTATAATGTTGTCTTCCAAGCCAAATCACCGGTCCTAAATGAGAGATAAAATGCATACCTTACTCATTTCACAATTGGGCAATCGATTCTCATGTGTGGAATGTAGAACCACATGTTGACCAGCTCGCGCATTTTGGGAAAAAAAAGTTAGAAGTCATCAAAAGATAGCGGGTGCCATTGACGGTAAAGTTATTCTCACGGTCATCTTTGAAAAACTAAGGGCCAATGATTCCGCCAGACCATAAACCGCACTAAACACTACATTTTCCGGGTGCATTGGAAACTCTTGTATTGCCTGAGATTGCTTATCGGACCAATTACGTTGCAACTATGTTCGCCAATGTTTGCGTCGTCAGACATAAAGAGCATCAGCTAAAAAGTTGCTGCTTTACAGTGGTGTATTGCATTGGTAATTTGCACCGGTTGAAGCTTGATTGACGACTGACGATTGACATCATCGGTTAGTTTTGCCTTTAGACAACTTATCCTGCAGCGGATTTTTTCCTTCATTGTTGTGGCTCTTTCTAGAATTGAGTAATACCAACTCTTGGTTTTATATCGCCACTAGTTTTATGATGTTGGCTATTTCGTGTTCCGTTGAAAACGAATTCGTCCTGGCAGCTGGTTTTAGCGTTGTCCATCATGTTTATTAGTATGTAGTCTTTGAGCTTACACCACTCCTCGTGTTTATTTTTCTCTCAACGAATGGATACCTTTCGCTCCACGGGAGTGCTTTCAAAACTAGTTTCGGGACTTTCGTTAATAGTCCCGAGGTTGACGGGAGTTTCAATTTACTTCACTTGTTCCTGTTCTTGATACTTTTGAGGGGTGTTTGGTACGGATTTGTCAGCCGGAACGTCTTTGGTCTGTTTTTGATCCGTGGGGTTCACCATCGTTTGTCCCGTGTTCATTGCTTCAGACGTATGAAGTTGTAGGGTTTTAAGCGCTATCAGAAGTTCGTATGTATGTACATATATGTAGATGGCCGTGGCTCAAGTGGTGTGTATTGGCTACCAAATCAAACATACAACTCAGTTGGGTGTTAGTTCTTTAACAAAAAAAAATGTGTAGAGTGGTAATAAAACTGTCAAAGTCCTCTATTCGCCGCTGATATATTAACGTTTACAAGTAGTAAAAATCTTAATGTTCCTCAAAATCATAAGAAATAATAGTCATATGACATATACATCAAAAAGGATAGGTTTTTTTTAAAGGATTCGGAAAACAAAAAGCTTTGCGATTTCTTTTGTGTCTAGCAAGTGTGCTGAGACTTTTAAGGTTTTAAGGTTCTAGTGCTTGTCAGTTCAGGTCGTTTCCGTGTGAGTGAGATGTTTTTGTCGTTTAGTGTCCGTATTTTTATTGTTTTTTGTTCTTTTTATCTTGTTTGTTCATCTTAGGTATTTGGTCCCAAGAGTAATACGGAGGGGTTGTTCGTCCAGACAGAGCCAATATACAAGAGTAATGCTAGGACTGGTATAGCCCTCAAACTTGCAATGTCGTACACGGTTTTATACACTAAATATGCTCATACAGCCTGGTCAACAGGTTGTGTAAAACTTTTTATTTGTAACGTAAAATGCTGCGTTAATGATATCACCTCTTTTGGTTTACTCGTTTGACAAAATTTCTTTGGGACCGCAGCCAATTGTGAGGTAAGGCACTTTGACATAAAAGATCTTTTGTACCATTTATTCAGAACTGTAGTTAAGCTAGTAGGTTTTTTACCTTCCGAATGAAGTTAATAACAATCCTAATAGAGAAATTTATTAATTTGTTCAAACCGGATTGTTCTCTGAAGAGCACCTTCCCTCTAATTCCGTTGAGGACCGGACATTCACATAAGATGTGTTCAGCTGTTTTGGCCACTTCTAGACAAAGTCGGCAATCCGGTGAGTCGACTAATTCATTTAGTTGAGGTTGTATTTTTAACCATGATGTCCTGTGAGGTAACCTACCAAGTTTTTGATATTGTGCCGACATAGATTTGGACATCTATTGGCATTTTTGTTGAAAGCCAAGATGGCTTGTTTGGCCTGTCTTAGATCTGAGCTATTCTTCCAATATGAGATGCATTACGACTGCATTAATAGCTAAATTGACTGCTGATTTAGGAGTGCAGCAGAAGGGTTCTGAATTTCTGAGCCCTTTCTGCCCATGATTGTTTGCTGGGAACATCCATGGAGGAGACTTTATTGAAACATTATGTTTTTTGAAGGCGGTACGTTACCGCGCAGATTGTAGTAAGTTCCGGTATTTCGGAGAGCTGCGTCCTTAAGTCCGGTTAATTGTTAAAACTTAACTTTTTAATTGTTACCAGACTTTCTGTGCTGCATAATGCCACTTTATTTATATATTTGAGTGTATGTGCGTTAGTCCTATTATTGCTTCCATCGCAGCTGTGGGGCAGGCCCGGAAGGCTCCGGAAATGCATTGCCATGCAAGACGCTATAATCTATTGAGCTTGAAAATGGCAGTCTTGTGAGTGATTTAAGTCCACCATACTATAGAAGCATATTATATGATGGGCTGACCATCCTTGTATAAATCAAACCCCCCATGGTCCTTAGTTATTTTGTTATTTAAGTGAGAGTTCCAGTTGAGCCTTTTGTCTAGGATTACTCCCAGATATTTAACGTCTCCGAAATACTTAACGATCATTATTATTGGTCTTTGAAACTATACCTGAGTTTATGTTTTTTTTTTTTTTTTTAGTGGAATGAACTCTTTGGGTTTATGGAGAGATTCTCTCTGGTTCGCCAATCTAAATACTGGCGTTTTACTAAGTGCAGTGACTTCGTTGTCTCTATGCCTCTAATTATGATGACCAAGTCATCGGCATAACCAATTGTGTTTTGGTCTTAGTTGGTTAATTTGTTTATCAGATCATCAATGACCAAAGACCACAGAGGGGCGATAACAAATCGCTCTGCGGTCAGCGACTGATACTGATACCGAATTCGGCTCTGATGTAGTAGTAATCAGCTGGATTTCAAGCATCGCTTTAACCTAGTTAATGGTACGTTGATCGATGTTTCTATGGAGCAAAGCATTTAATATGAAGTTATATCCAGTATTGTCGAAAGCACGCTCTATGTCAAGAAATGCGTAGAGTGCAATTTTTTTCCAGCGAAAGAAGCTTTTGAATTCAGCTGTCAGGTTCATCGGAGCACCTTCTTTCGACTCGCCTTTCTGATAGGCGTACTGATACGGATGCAGTGGCAATCTACTTTCTAGGCTTTATCTGATACGGACGTCAATAATTCTTTCCATTGATTCAGATAAAACGAGTTGACCTCCCTCCAAGTGCGTGATATATATCCCAAGTAAGCTGAACCTAAATAAGGCAATTAGGGTAGGTACAAGGAAGTCCAGACTTTTGTGGCAAAGCTGGAAAAATTCCGCCTATGCATGGTGCCGGAGTTTTCCGGGTAAACTATTCTGCTGCGGTTTATTGGTTGTGAAACCTCCGTAGACTGTCCATAAGATATGTCAACATTTAAAGACCCTGGGAGGTGGAACTGAAGCAAGGTTTTCAAGGTTTCCTCACGATCGCATGTGATTGCGCCATCTGGTTTGATTAACAATCCCATGCAAGTAGAATGATTTTGAGAGAGGGCTTTATGGAGTCATGCTATCGGAGAAACCCCTTCAAGTTTCTCGCAGTAAGCACGCCAAGAGGCTCTTTTTGATTTTTGCAACTCTTGGTTGTAATAGTCTAAAAGCGATCTATATTGTTCCCAAGTCCCGGTTCGTTTGGCTTTGCTGAAAAACTTCCTCACTCTTTTCTGAATAGCTTCTAGGTTTTCATTCCGCCATGGTAGGCACCATTTTACCGCAGTTCGACCTTACCTTATAGCTGTTTGTATGTCGTTTGATGTGGTTTAGTTAGAATTGGGTTTCGTCTGCGTTGTTGTTAGTGGTGCGGACGGCAACAATACAGCTTAGACCGCTAAATATTCGCGATATGTCTTCGTTCTATGTTCGAAAGTTTGTTGTCATATCGGAACGGCGTTTATTTGTTGCTGAGTTTTATCTTGAATACAACGTGCATAATATATGATCTGATAAAAATGCTTCCTCGGACACGTGCCAGCCTTCCCCCATATTTTTTAGCAATGAAGTCGAGGACTTCTCTTATAGAGGATCATAGGTTTTTGCTATATAGAAATTCTAAAAGTGACACACCACTTTTGTGTGTATCACGGCTGCCTCAAATCGTACTTTGTGCGTTGGCGTCGCAACTGATAATAATGTATACTTGCTTGTCTTCACAGTACCGGACAAGTTCCTGTATTGGTGTGGTGGGCACTTCGAACCTATGCAGTTCCCTGAAGTTGTGGCATTCAATTTGTACTGCTAGAAGGTCCTTAGTTATAAAATCTGGAATGAGAGAGAATTTTATATCTTTTGCAATAAAGAGGGCGGCCCTCAGTCTAAAAAGGCCTTTCGTGACCGACCGCTGGCTAAAGGTGTCCGAGGCACCTACAGCTCTGTACAGGTTTGTCTGCAAAACGCTCAAAATGGATGTCATTGCTTGCATGCATTATCAGGGTTCCATGCTCTGTAGGGATTGTTGTCACCTATACGTCCTACGGTACCCTTGTTCAGAGGGACCATCTTTTCTACCTCTCGGACAGTTGTTATGTCCTCTATTTGTCTGGCCACCTGCTCGATTCGCTGTCGGATTTGTTCTGAAATAGTTCTAGTTGGTAGACTTACTTTTTTTGGCCATGGTGGAGTGCTGTACTGTGGGTACAACTTCTCCGCTTTGGTGCTACAGCGTTTGCGGTAGGGCTGAATATCGCTCACGCTTCCGCCAGCACCCACTAACGTCGTACTCATCGTGTTTTGGGTTGCTGATTTAGAGCTCTAGTTGGTAGTCTTGTCTGAGCTTGGTCTGACCCAATCAGTACAAGACTAGGTTTTTCAGCTTTACGATCCGCTTCATAGCGCTTTTCTTTACTGCAAGGACCCGGTTGGCGATATTTCTATCGTTTGATCTGTGCAGAACTCTCCACATTCTTTGTTTTGGCCATCACGAATTGCCAGCATTCATTCGTTAGCTATCCTGGTACTTTGTGGGAAGAACCCTCTGATGACATACGGTTTTAGAAGATTTTATTCTCCGCCAAGCATCACCTCTAATCCAAATTTCTCTTTAAGTTTGGCGAAGTTGATCTTCATCCACTCTGCAGTGGATGCATCCGCACAAATGATCCAAACCGTTCGCGGAATGCTGGCATCTTTTCCTTATCACGTAGCTCGATCGTGATATCCATAATCATCACATGTATCTGAAAGATTTGTTCATTTGTGAGAGTTAATAATCGATGCCGACTGGTACGACTCCTAGTCTGACATAGCCCGTTATATTGCTATACGAAACTTTGTCGATGGTTGTGTTCTCACCATGAAGTCGTTTCGCTTCGGATTGGGAAGGACCTCGGACCGTATGCCTTTCACTTCGGGACCCTTTTCTGCCAATCTCTCTTTTGCATAAATCCAGACTTACTTTTAGTTGCACCCCTTCTTTAACGCACGCTTGAGTCTGCGTTGTTCAGCTGCTGTAAGAATGATGTACTTGCATTCAGTCTGAACCAATTTGCTAGAGGTTCTGGGTACCTTGGGATGTAATTCATCATACTGTTGCACAAGGTGCTGGTTTCTGAGAGGGAGAAAAGTTTTTTTCTAGGTCCTTCATCTCCGAGAGAATGCTATATGACTTCTCCCGATTGGCAGATGTTATGTTGGCATCGAAAGGGCTTCCTAAAACATCTCTACATTCTATGTTATTTTTGAAATGAAAATATCACTTTTGATTCTCACAAATCTATACACATGAAAGCTATCGTTAAGTCGGAAGTTGCTTAGGTCGGCCCTTGCTCTCCAACCACTGTATTAGGGATTTTTTTTACCGAGATTTACTCCTCCTTTCCTCACTGGAACAATCATCCTCCTTTACCCGAGCTTGAGACCGGCAGGATGCATAAGTGCCATTTGTATACAGGCATCCAAGCACAAGGCACAGTATTTTCTGTCTCTGAGGGGTTATAGTGATGAACTCACGTTCCATATCTATTAATCATTCATTGGAATATGCAAGACAAATCTTCACAACAGCACTTCAAGATTAACGTATCGTTGGCTTTCAATAAGAGTGTGGAGTAGGGCCGCGGAAAATTTCGCATAACACTATACAAGAGGGCCTGGATTCAAAACTGTAATACAACATCAAAATGTAGATAAAACAACCTAGTTTCTCACTTCACCTTCACTGTAAAACAGTTTTTCCAATCAAAGAAGACATTATTTTCTCTTACCTAATTGATGATTTAGTGCATGCTCCGTTCCCAAATATTTTCCAAATTTGAAACAACTTCATATGCAATTCTGGAACTGTCACTTTTATAAAATAATGTCGTTTCCTTGGTTTTGCTTTATAATTGTTGGATTTCTTTTACCTTTATAAGTATAAGTTAACGGGTAACACAACTCCGGAAATTCCAGCTGAGTGCGCATAGTTGGGCTAATTCGTCGAGGAACCTTTGAGCCGCAACGGGAATTACGAACAGCACAAGGCGCAAGATCAGCGGATGTTGGAGATGAAGAAAGCCAGACAATGCAGCTATTACACCATAAGTAAGGTTTAGTAATTAGTTTTACCATAGTTTGAGTTGTACTCTTGAATTGAACGCTTCGGCTATTAAAAATCTATTGTTTCGTCACATAGTGTCGTAAATTACTTGTTTTATTTCTGTGCCCTTGGCTAGCGTCACCATCAATTATATTAATTGCCGCCCAACTTAAAAATTGGAACCAACAACTAAATAAACAAAGTGCAAACAAACAAGCAGAGAAAAGGAACTTAAGTAAGAGATTTGTGATCTGATAAATAACTGCATTAGAAATAGTTGCCCTGGTTTGCGTGCAAAATGTAATATTAAACTAAGTAAAAGTGTCACCGAAAGCGCACTATAGGCAGCGACGAAGCTACAAAACAACACCATCTATTACGACCATCAGCCACGTCTACCGGAGGAAGATTCTGGAGTGGACCTACTAGAACATAAATAGTATCAGGGGATAAAATAATAATGTAAGTGAATAACTTACTAAGATAGCTTTCAATATCATTGTCAAAGTGTTACGTACAAATTCTGCTGAGTGTTTTTCCATCGGCAACATACAAAATACCTTTTAGATCTTGCTTCTGTTTGCAAAAATTGTAAATGAAATAAATTTATATAAGTAGTTACCTTTGCAATTAAATTGTGATCAAGATATTTAATTATTAGAAAAAAAGAAAGAGAAAAAGCATTCTGTATTCGTGTCGAATTGTAAAAAGAAAGTAAAAGCTATTATGTTCTGAGCCTGATGAGCCAAACATTTATTGACACTGCACAAACAGTGCACTATGTTATAACAACAACTTGCAAGAACTAATTAGGCGAATTAGTGATCTTAGGGTTTCGAACATGGACTCACTACAATTGTGATCAATTATAGAAAGCGCTGTATCTAGCGCACTAGCGGAACAGGCAATTCGGATTAGAGAAGTGTTTGACGGGTTTTGACAGTTTTAAAATCCCCGAAATTGGAGTTTATCAGAAAATTTCTATTGTGCGGGGGGTAAACTGCGACAGACCATTAGACATCGTCAAGTCCATATCAGAATTTGACGGTAAACAAGAAGACTATATTTCTTGGTGACAAGCGGCAACGGCTGCTTATGAGCTTTTTCAGTCGTACAATGGCAGTTCAAGGCATTATCAAGCCTCCGCTATTATTCGAAATAAAATTAGAGGCTCAGAGCACGCTGTTTTCTCTTCTTTTAACACAGTCTTAAATCTTAAAGCCATTATAGCTAGACTCGATTTCACGTATGCCGATAAGACACCAGTGCATATATTCAACAAGAGCTAAACACCATTCGACTAGGTGACCTAGGGCTAACAAAGTACTATTACGAAATAGAAAAGAAGTTAACTCTCATAACAAATAAAACCCTGATGGACCATGAAGTAGCCGCCGAGGCCGTCCTTAATGAAAAGTTTAGAAGCGACGCACTTCACACTTTTGTGCCCGGCTTAAAAAAATCTCTTAGAATCGCCGTATTTCCGGCTCATCCGAAAGATTTGCCAACCTCTCTGGCACTGGCTCAGGAGGCAGAGGCAAGCAATGATCGATATTATGTTCGCTGCGAATTATGCTAGGAACATGGAAGACAAAGCTCAAAAGTTCGAAGGCCAAGAGAGTCGAGGATATAGCTATTTACAGGGTAATGGCGTAGATGCCAGCCAGGGGAAAAACCCGCATTATTTTAAAACCCAGGTCCGAAATGATTCACTGCGGGGTTCGCCTAAGCAGAGCTCAAATGACGGGAATCCCCAGGGATCCAACCTCTATCCCCAGGGGAACAAGAGGCAGAACACCTCAGAACGTATGACTGGTCAGAGGCGCCAAAGGGTTAATAACCTGAACCAGCAATTCTCTAATCAGTGTACTGCTGACTACGATGACATAGCCGCAGTAGCTGTCAGAGAAGTCGACTCCGAAAACGGAGCGGGGTATGAAAGCGAATCCGTTATTTTTTAAGGGACTGCTCCCGGCTGCCGTTTGTCGAGCGGAAGTTAGCTTGGAAAGCACTAAAATTTCTCATAGACACAGGAGCGGCCAAAAACTATGTAAGCCCGTAAAGGAGCTGAAGTGCGTTAGCTCTATCCATGGCTCCAATAAGATTCAAAGAAAGTGTTTAATGAATATCTTTAGGAAGACATCCTCGTTCTTTTTGTTAAACACCTCAACATTGTTTGACGGGATCATAGGCGTTGACCTGATTACGCAGGTGGGCGCAACCCTAGATCTGGAGGCTAACAAGTTAAATTACGGTACAATGTCAGAGGACCTACAGTACCATATTTGCGATAACGTGAATTTCCCAAATGTTGACGATACCCAAGTACCAAATTCAGTAAAAACCTAGTTCAAAAAAATGATTTTGAAAAGAATCAAGGCATTCACAGACTCCGACACAGCTTTTGCCATTTAACACCTCGGTAATGGCTACATTGCGCACCGACGATAACAACCCCATTTATTCAAAGCTATATCCGCAACCAATGGGAGTGGCAGAGTTTGTAAACAATGAAATAATAGAATTGCTTCGAAACGGGATCATAAGGCCGTCACCCCAACATGGGTTGTAGATAAAAAAAAAAGTTGCGATGAGTTGGGTAATAAAAATAAACGATTGGTAATCGATTTAGGGAAACTCAATGAGCTCACCATTGCCGATAAATACCCAATTTGGCTAATTAGGAAAAAGCCAAATACCTTACGATTCTGGACCTGAACTCAGGCTACCACCAGATTATCTTCGCGAAGCAAGATCGTGAAAAACCTCATTTTCCATAAACGGCGGAAAGTACGAATTCTGTCGATTGCCATTCTGCCTGAAGAATGCTGGAAGTATTTTCCTGAGGCCAATCGACGACGTCCTGAGAGATCAAATCGGCAAGTTGAGCTATGTCTATGTCGTCATAATTTTCTCCGAAAATGAGTCCGAACACGTCAGACGCCAACATGAAGGTATCCCGCGAAAAGACACAATTCTTCAAGGATAGCGTGGAATACCTTGATTTCATAGTAACTAAAGGCGGTGCAAAGACGGACCCCGAAACAGTCAGAGCCATTCAAGAGTATGCCGAACCAAATAATCTTTTCGCTCTCAGGTCCTTCTTGGGTCTGGGTAGTTACTACAGATGTTTTGTAAAGGATTTCGCCTCGATAGCAAGATCCCTTACAGACATCCCAAAATGTGAAAACGGCTCAGTGAGTATACACCCGTCCAAAAAGGTACCCGTTAATTTCAATGAAACACAGCGTGATGCGTTCGAGAGGATGAGAAACATTTTGGCGTCCGAAGATGTCATTCTCATGTAACCATGCTTCTGCATACGGCATTGGCGCAGTTCTCTCGCAAACTGTCAGAACCAGCACAATAATTTTAAGGACATTAAAAGACAATGAATCCCACTACGCGACGAATGAGAGGGAACTATTAGCCATAGTATGGGCCTTGGGAAAACTTAAACATGGGAGTAGAGATACTAACATTTATACCGATCACAAGCCGTTGATATTCGCGGTGTCCGATAAGAACCCGAATGCAAAGATTGTTAAATCTTTGCTTTAATAATGGAAAGCGTTTATCAATGAGCAAAACGCTAAAATCTATTATAAAACTGGCAAAGAAAATGTTGTCGCGGATGCGATATCTCGACAAAACGTATATGCGCTACAAAGCGAACCCGGGTCTAATGTTGCCACAATCCATAGCGAGTTGTCATTGACCTACACAAATGCAAATTGCAAAATCTGTACTAAAGGCAAATACGATCGTCACCCAAAAAAGCAAGAACCCGGGATGACGCCAATTCCTGTTTCTTCCTTGCATAGTCAAGTTCTTTAAGTTGGCGATAGTTCAGCCAATATTATCCAGGACAATAGCGGATGTAAAAACGCCCGTCCTTCAATTGATGAATGTGTTTCCTAGAACGAAGATTATCTATTGTTATAACGAGGCGTCCTTTAACACAGAGACGATCAAATCCTTGTTGAAGAATCAGTTCGGCGTCGAAGCGGTACTAACAATGTTTGAAACTCGAGAAGAAAATTGACGATACGGTTGACCTCATTTTGCAAGCCAGTGTCGAGTACAACCGGACAGTACACTCAGTCACGAATAAGAAACCGATCAACATATGTTAGTTCGCGCCACCACAAATAAGTTCAAGGAGGCAATAAGAGAAGATAAGGTTGAGAAAGCACAACTGGTGCAATCAGAAAGAAAAAATCCTGCCAGACAGAACAGAGTCTTCGAGGTGGGAGAAAGAGGAAATAAGCTGACCACTACCCCCCCCCCACCTTATTCGAAGAAGGAAAAATAGAAGCAGACCTGGGGACAACGGTCCTTATTAATGGGAGTGTGGTCCACAAGGACAACCTTCGATAGAGTACTTAGCGGCATCCTGCGTCCATAAATTTATATATGTTATTATAAGCCTCGCTGGCTATCTTATGCTATCTTACTTTTGACGTTCGTGGTAGATAACTCATACAGGATAACAAGGAGTTCAGATTTCTTAGGTTCAGCACTTATGTTAAGGTTATCATCGGCACACCGGATACCGACGACCTGCACAGAAATAGAGTTACAGAAGCACAAGTGGTAGAATCCAACAACAGATTGATTAACACCAGGACCCAAGAACAAATTAACCACTTAACAAAATAAGTCAACAAAATCCTCAAGGAGGGAAAAGAGAGACAAGTCGACACGGCACATTTATTTGAAGCTTTGTTAACCCAAAATAGAATCATATTCACAGAAGTCCAAAATATAATGCCATAACTCTTGCAAAAATTAATGTTGTTAATCCGGTAAGTATTCATGACAATGATTTGAAATCTATCTTGATTGGGCCACTCACAGAAGTAGCCATCGCTGAGCTGATGGAAGTGTCTAGTCTTAAGTATCCTAGAATTAAGTTTAGGTTAATGTTTTGATTTTTCCGGTGATACACATCGCACCACTCCTCAACTGAATGAAAACACCGTAGCGCAATTAGATAAGGGGATCTTTGCTGCCGTTGATGCCCACTAACAAATACGTCCACCTTTTGTAGACTGGCCACCAACGGCTCATGCGCCCAGGAATTGTATGCATACGTCGTGGCACATTGCAGCACACAAATCAACGACAGCTCTATAAGAATCACTATTGATGACGAAAAAGACTACAGGCATCGCAGCGTCACCCTTGTTGAACATTACAGTCGCGATACTATGTACTTTAAGCCTGCTCTACCTACATCGTCTTAGCAAATAGAACTTGCAATTTATGAACGAGATTAAAAAAGGGTTCATGGTGGCCATCGGACTGATGCATGCTGGCTGTCATCCTCCATCTGGGAGTATATGGATTGATCAGCAGCCTAGTCTTCCGCTGGCAGTATAGAAGGAAGAGAGGAGACTTGCTCAAAATAAAGTCCGTAGTCAAGAACTTAGGCACGGTAGGGGACTTACGCGTTTTGAAGGAGGGAGTAGTTAACGGGTAACACAACTCTAGAAATTCCAGCTGAGTGCGCATAGTTGGACTAATTGAGGAACCTTCAAGCCGCAACAGGAATAACGAACGGCACAAGGCGCAAGATCAGCGGATATTGGAGATGAAGACAGCCAGACAATGTAGCGGTGCCACCATAAGTAGGGTTAAGTAATTGATTTTACCATAGTTTGAGTTGTAATCTTGAATTGAAAGCTTCGGCTAATAAAAATCTATTGTTTCCTCACATAGTGCCGTAATTTACTTGTTTTACCATATTTCTGTGCCCTTGGCTAGCGTCACCGTCAATTATATTAATTTATATATTTCTTCTAGATTTCACTATGCATCTTACTCTGCACATTTCACAAATCACATGCCACCGTTTACAGACTGATAACTGAAACACTGCAAAACAATATCGCTGGAGAGCCTGTAATCCACGAAAGGACGAACTGGAATTTTGACCCCGAAATCAGCAAGAAACGTCGTGCACTTTTTTATGAGGTTTTTATAATTAAGAATAAATATAAAGATATCTAATTTATAAAACAAAATTAAACATATTTAAATTTCAGAAAAATGGTTATCGAGCCTCAAAATTCATTGAAAGCATTGGTGTCGGCATTGATGGAAAGGAACAAGAACGTCGGCAGGAGCAACAAATTCGAGATATTGGTCGACTCAATGGCGAACACTATCGAAATTTTCCATGACATCTTTACCAATTTATTTCAACTAATTGTAATAATGTGAAATAAAAAAAAATCCACCTCTAAGCGGCCATTTAATCCAATCTAGGGAGTGTGTAATTTTTATTTTATGAAAAAAGCTGAAAGTCCTTCACAAGTTCATCATTATACTGCGCCGTAATTGTGGGAAACATTTTTACAATTGGCTCTTTTTTGAATTCTTTCACAGTGCATTACTTGTCTTAATTGCCGTAATTTTCCACAGCATTACTTATTCTCCTCTTCTTAATCACTCCCTCGTACATACATATGAACATTGGTTCCTATTTGCCAGCTGCTTTTACAGAGCTTGAAGTTTTTAATTATTACCATTCTAATTAAGGATAATCAGCGTTGATGAAGTAAAAATTAAACCATTTAAATTGCTGTTCTTTTTCTGTTTTCTGTGTTCTCTGTGTGATGGGGAAAATGTGTCGTCGGCGATGAGTTGTCGTCCTTCGGCTTTGTCGCTGATAGAAGCTCCAGAGTTGCCAGTCGAAAACGTTTTTATCAGGAACAAATTGAAAAGAATTGGTAATTGTTCCATTTTTCGCGTTATGTAGCAGTTTCGATAGTCGTCGATATCTTATCTTGAATTATGAGCAGTTAAGATTTTCTATACCAACTAAAGTCTGATAGAAATTTTAATCATTTGTTGATGTTCATTTGGATAGGTGAATAGGTTTATGTCACATATGTATGTCGACTGCTGCTTGGTAATGTAGTACTACCCGTCGTTTAAGTGCTCTTTGCTTAATTTAACTTGTCTTAACTAAAAAATAAACATTTTTAAGCATGTGGCATTATGACGTTATTTATGGCTACAAAGTTAGTAATAGAAAGTCGCCACCTAATTTTATCTCTTGTCGCAGTGTAAAAACGCACTCAACCTGGAATATGTGTTGTTGGTTTTTGAAGGAAAATAAAAAAAAAAAAAAAAACAGTTTATGACAATTGTCTTGGATGCTTATAGATGTTTTTTGTCGACCTTTGCTTTCTGATCAAGTTCAATGCTACGATTAAAAATAAATAAATAAATAAAAATATTGGAGCACTCGGCGCTTACGTAAAATGTAAAATAATTAGTACATTCAAGAAGCCCTAATTGCAAGAGGTGAATATACCAATCAATGGAAAAAATATGATAACTTCAGAAACTATTAATGGGGTGACAGTTGTTGACACTTATTCCTATAAAATACAAAGTGTGATCAATTTAAAATTAAGGGAAAAAAATAAATAAAATACAAATTTTGATCAAAATAATGTAATGAACTTAGGCAGTGACAGTATATATAAAAAATGTAAAAGAAAAAAACAAAAAACATAAAATACCAACTTTTGAGCTAAAGTTAAGCCTAAGGGCATACTCAAGCACTCTTAATTAAATTCGGGGTAAGTCTGTGTAACTAAGACTTATAGCTGCTAGGTCCAAGTTTCAACGAAAAATAACCGTACTTAGGAACAAAGGAACACTGCAATAGACTCCATCTGAACAAATTACTTGTGAGAAGTGCCGACCATTATACATCGAATCTGAACACAGAATTTTTACCCGCAACCAAAATACTACGACAATTATTGTGAAAATGGATGCTGCTATTAACGTTCTTAAAAACGCAAAAAATTGAGAGATCATAAAAATCAAATTGCGTAAGGACTTGAAACATAATGTTCGTCAAAAAAGAGTCAAGTTATACCACTGTTGAAGTTTTTGCACAATTGGATATTAAAAATGCTATAATTAGAGACAATAAACTATATATAGCCGATAAAGTCCACACTTTTAATGTATCGGAAGGTTTAAAGTGTAACAGAGAAAATTGTGTAATCATATTCATAAAATTATTTGGAGATATACATACCAGCATGTATTACAAATCCGTCAACAGTTCTTGTAAATTTAGGGTTTTCTAATAACGACTTGACAACTTTTTTTTTAATAAAAGGCAAACCATTTGAGATATTTAAGAAAATTTATTATTGGCTTGAAGTACAATCAAAACATTTATGAATGAAACTCGACTTCGTCGTGGGCACGTTTGTAGCGGTCGATTCGTTTGACCCAATTTTTAACGACTCGGCCACACATTTCGGCCGAAACGGCCGCTATTTCGCGTTCAATGTTTTCTCTGAGCTCATCCAACGTCGTCGGCGTGTTGGCATAAACCAATGACTTAACGTAGCCCCACAGAAAATAGTCAAGCGACGTTAAATCGCACGAACGAGGCGGCCAATCGACTGGCCTATGTCTTAAGATAACACGCTCACCATACTTACTCTTCAATAAATCGATTTTAGCGTGTGCTGTGTGGCTTGTGGCAACATCCTGTTGAAATCACATGTCGCCCAAGTCCATATCTTCCAATTCGGGCCAAAAATAATCGGTGATCATAGCGCGATAACGCTCCATGAAGCACATGTGGGTTTTCACCCGACCAATAACGCATATTTAGCATATTAACGAACCTATTGAGCCAAAAATGAGCTTCGTCACTGAAGATGATTTTGCGATGAAATTCATCATCTTGGCGCATCTTCTCCAGAACCCAATCGGAGAACGACAGCTCGTTAGTGTACTTTACCATGATGAAAATGTTGAGTTTACTGAATAAATTGACAGTGACAGTTTGATGATTAGTGAAAGAGTGCGTTCACAAATTAAATTCAAAGTTGTCAAGTCACTATATAAACAAACTTGCCAGTGGATTGTCAGTCAATTGTCACCTGTCAAAATCAACCTCAAGGCAGAAACACAAGGAAGAAAATTGCAGAGAAGAAGCAAAAGAGTGAATCCACAAGCGGGTGCCCCTACGAAAGTTTAAATTGAGAATTACCAGTCTGCCAAATAAACACTTCGGCAACTATCTTACCCATTTTGAGATATAATATATCAGGCCTAAGAAATAAAACGTTATATTAAAATTTTTTTGATTATATAAATGAGTTTGATTTATTTGTATTTTTTGAAACACATGTACTAGATTACCGAAACAACATAAGAAGGTTTTACAAGAAAGCCAAGGCCAAGTCGGCTGGCGGAAACCTACTATAGTTACTGCCGCACAGGGGATAGTTGATGTTAGCAACTGCTATATGGGCATCATATAGAGGAAGTGAAAGGGCAAGAAGAGATCCAACATCCAGTCAATATGGAACTAGTTTCACCACCCAGTGAAGAAGAGGTCGGCTTAGCTATAAAAAAGCTTATGAACAATAAGGCGGCAGGCTCGGATGGCCTACGAGTGGAGCTCTTCTAATACGGTGGCGATGCCTTGGTAAGCCGCATGCACCGAATTATCAACCCAGTATGAGTATAAAAAAGCATGCCCGATGACTGTACTATCAGCTCTATATGACCCATCTACAAAAAATGCGATCCTATGTCTTGCAACAACTATCGAGGCATATCCCTACTAATGTCGCATATAAGATTTTATCTAACGTACTGTGTAAGCGTCTTAAAAGCGTTCTGCAAGACACTAATCGCCCGGCAGAACGACTATAGACCAAATTTTCTGATTGAGACAAATCCCGGAAAAGACCATCATATGATAGTATTTATCGACAGAAGCTCTATACGGTGATGGCCGTATCCGAGATCTTGAAAAAACTAATCCGCTGCAATGAGCAATTTGGAAGTAGCTCCTTCGAACTATTTTAAACGTGCACCAGATATTGGCAAGGAGATGCGGTATCATGTGACTTTTTGAATCTCGTTCGGAACACAATGTCCGCAGGACAGTTGTCAACACGGAAGGTACTATATTCAACAGGTCCTTTCAGCTACTGGAATATGCGGACAACATTGACATTATTGGGCGTTCTTAGCATGCTGTAATAAAGATTTTCACGGCGATGGAAGAACAGGCGAAATTTGTTGGCCTTAAAGTAAACAAGGACAAGACTAAGTACATGCCATTAGCAAACAAACCAGCATCTGTCTACCATCTAGGACAAAACGTCACTATCGATAGGTAATTAAGGAGTTCATCAATCTCGAAGTGAACGTGAACTTCACAAATGACACCCTAGTGGAGATCTGACGATTAATTGCCCTACTTCGGTCTGGCAAAACAATAGGGTTCGAAATTTCACGTAAGTAGACAATAATGCTGCAGCTATGAGGACCTCGGATTTCCAACCCGAGGTTCGAACGATAAGTAGGGCGAAATCTCCGTTTTAAAGACCAAGGCATCGCGGATGCCTTTTGGTCTGGATAACTGAAAGCAGCGCACCCGAGATCGCAGAAGATGGAAGACTGTAATGTCTCAGACAGAGACTCAAAAATTTTATACACGTTTTTCTCCAAACCATATTTTTAAAATGAAGAACCACTGACTTAAAACTATTCAACCGATTTAGTAAGAAATTTAAAATATTAAATTTTTTTAAACAAATTTATCAACGAAAAAACGGTTTTGAGAACTTTTTTTTACAAGACCGCATTTTTTTAATATTCATATATATTATTGGTTAGTTTATTAGGCTTAAGTCTACAAAATAATAATCTTTTTGATTATTTTTATTTTAGATGACTTCGAAAGGCTGTGTGCTTCCCCAAAACTGCTCACCTTTTTTCGAGGACTCTACGTTGATATAAAAAATTATAAACAAATTAATGTAAAATTAAGGCATTAAATTTTTTTTTTGGACACTTTAAGGTAAATGGAAAAATTACAAAACGATCGCATTTTATTTTCTTGTTAAAAAAATTCACGAAAAAACGTCGAAATTTCGGCCGTCAAACCGGACTACTACACTGGTACATATTCGTTTAAGCGCACAACTATGATTTTCAATTTTACACTTTTTAATACTAAAATACTTCGCATTTGGCAACTTTTTTAAAATAAATTTTATCTACGGAGTAACGGTTTTTAGCTGCGATAAAGACATGGCATCTGCTGTTGTTGTTACGAAAGAAAACAGACAAAGTTGCTTTGTAGTAAATGAATTGTCGGCATATTCGTTTAAGCCCTGGAAGTTTTTATTCAAATTTATTGATTGTGGAAATTGATCTGCTGCCGGTTAATAACTTAACAGTGCGTACTAAGTCTTGTTTAATATTGAAGATGCATTAGAAATAAGTTTTATTTCTTTTTTAAGGTTATTGGAAAAATGCTTAAAGCAAAATTGATCTTCTGCATACGGAAAATTATTCTAATCGAGAAATTGGGCGTCGCATTAACAGATCAGAATGTGTTATTCGTAATTTTTTGAAGAAAAAAGAAAAATATGGAGTTAAAAAGCCAACGAAATGTAACCGGAAACTCAACAAACGACAAATTGAAACCACTAGACGAGAGGCAACAGAAAATAAACTTAACTCCAGTCAAATAAAACAAAAACACAATCTTTCTGTTACAAAAAAACACATCGCAAATATTCTCCGATCAACTCCTAACATCAAATGGAAGAAGCCTAAGTGTAAACCCTTATTAAGATCGCATCATATTGCAGCCCGTCTGAAATTTGGTCGCAGATACATGCACTGGATATTTCAGTGGGACAAAATTATATTTTCGGACGGGAGGAAATTCAATTTAGATGGTCCCGACTCGATTGCAAGTTATTGGCATGATTTGCGAAACAAAGAGATCCGTATGTCCAAGCGAAATTTTGGAGGTGGCAATGTGATGGTGTGGGCGGCTTTCTCTGCCCGAGGGAAGGTCACAATTTGCTTTGTACCCACAAAAATGAATTCGCAGACTTACACGGATATGTTTGATGACGTCCTCATAAATTTTATTGCAAATAAAATGGAAGATGACTTCATTTTCCAACAGGACAACGCCTCTATCCATGTCTCACAGGCGTCTTTGGAGTAGTTTAGAGAGCGAAATATCCCGCTTTTGCAATGGCCAGCTTGCAGTCCTGACTTAAGCCCCTTAGAAAATCTATGGGGTATTATGGTGCGCAAAATATACACGGAAAAACAAAAAACTGGAAGCTTTTTAACAGTAAAGGAGCTTAAAACCAAAATAAAGCAAGTTTGGGATGAAACTAGTACCGAAATCCTCCAAAACCTTGTTAAATCGATGCCAAACTGGATTTTCGAGTTGATCCAAAAGGATGGAAAATCTACAAGTTATTAACTTTATTATTTTTTAAAGATTTCGTGAGTGCGTTAAAACGAACGTGCCTCCCATCTTGCTTTTGTAAAAAAATAAATTAACAAAAAAAATAAACTGAATTTGAATTGAGGGAAACTGTTGCCTCAAATTTAATTTGCTTATTAAATAAAATTAAAACAAATAATAAAAAAAAAGATTTTCTTGCATTGTTTTTCTTTTTTTTAATTAAGGAGTGTGGAATGAAGATTTAAAAGGGGAATACACTTTTTTCAGTGGAGCAACTAGTTCAGTTATCGCTTATTGCTTTCTATCATTCCTCTCCAAGTTTCGGGTCACAATGTGAACGTACTCTGACCATATGCCTTTGGAAGTTTCATTCAATGTTGACGGAGTCCAAGAGGTAAAGGAGGTATCTCAGCTAGCACTTCTCTCCAAACTAATATCGATCGATGATCGATCGTACCAAAAAATTTAAAAACCATTAAATAAGGGTTGATTCATCGTGATTTTTAATTTTTAATAGGCTTTTTTGGACAGATCACGCGTGACTCTTATCAAACTGCTTTATCAATTCTGTTCAGCATCGTTTGGCAAGGTATCACAAAGAGACTCATACTACGACAGCGTCCCCAAATTGTTCAGCTGTATTATGAAAATCAGCGTTCTGTGATAAATGTTTTTCGTGCGATTTGAAGAATCGCATCATCGACCTACTAAAACCACTATTGCTAATACCATTCGCAAATTTGAGTCCCAGTTTACATTAGTGGATGATACTCGACCGGTTAGACCACATTTAGCACGTAGTGAAGAGACTATAGAAGCTTTAACTGAGAGTGTACACGAAGACCGTGACGAATCGATTTGTCGTCGTTCTCAGCAGCTTGTCTTGGCGTATTCGACAACTTGGCATATTTTACGTGAGGATCTCGGAATAAAAGCGTACAAAATTTAACTTGTGAAAGAATTGAAGCCAGGCGACTTGAATTTGCATTATATTTTCAGTGGATGGGCTCTGAAAAAATTCAATGAAAATCCGGTGTTTTATCGTATTTTTTTCAGTGATGAAGCCCCTGGACTTGTTGAGAATTCATTTTGGTGAGCACCTCAGACATAGTCATGGCCAACATTCACATAATGTTATTATCAAAAAATTAATGTCACAAATTGTTCTTTTAACTGATAGTAAAAATTTTAAGTTCACTTTCAAATTTATGTGTTTTATTTTACTTTATTAATCAAACCTCACGATGAATCACCCTTTATAATTAGAAAAGCGACACCACCAACTCTGGCAAAGAATAAACACTACAAATCCAAGGAACAGAAGTGGTTCGATACCGAATTTGCGTTTTTTAAACTGTTGTCGAAGACAAATTGCAGCAGACCTAAAGTTCTTTATTCAGCAGCAAATAAAACGTTCAAACAACTTTGTTATGCAAAAAAACTAATTTTCGAAGAGCAATACTATATATAGCCTTGTTAATTGGGTCAAGGCCATCAGCTGAATTTTAAAAAACGGTTAAGACCATTAATGGAAAAATCAACTGATTATCACTGGTGTTACAGGGAGAGCAGTTAAGAGACCATCTTCTTAATGCACCGACGATATCCCCGACTACCGAATATGCTGCTCCTATGATGGAGGATGAATTTTTAGACCTGCTTTTTTTCATTGCTGAAACAGAAACTGTTATAAAAAATTTGAAAAAAAAAATAAAGCACCAGGGTTTGATCCTGTTTGTATTTTACTTAAATAGTTCTACAGAATTCAACAAAATGTTTTAACCATAGTAGTACCTGAGGGTTTTCAGAAAGCCCTACTACAAAATGAGAATACGATGAGCCAGAAAACTACAGAAGAATATCGTTTCTTAACGCATCTGCAAAGTTGTTTGCCTTTTAATAGAATTACAGAGTGGGTGGTAAAAAGAAAGAAAGGACTTCCAAGCTGGTTTCCGTAGAAAGTATTCTACTGTAGATCTAATACTCTCCTTAGTAAATACTGCGGAAATACATACATAAAACGAAATATAAAAAACTATACGCCTTTTTTGTGAACTTTTGTGGTACTCCATCCCACGGGATATGCTCTTTACAATTGTTCTAAGATCTATGTGCAAAAATAACATAGAAGCTATGTGTCTGGGATGGTTGTCATCTATCGGAGGATTTTGAAACTGCAATCGGTGTAAAGGACTAAGTTCCTAGTACGTTTCTGTTTATTTTATATATTAATGGCGTAACAAAAAACATTATGTGTGGAATTAACCTAAGTGGAACAAAGATCCCTACAGTAATGTTTGCGAATGGTATCGTGTTTATCGCAAGTATGGTAGAAACTCTGCAATTGATGATAAGCAAACTAAACCACGCAAGTCGCTTTTTGATGAATCGCACCCGGGTGTCCCAAAAACGGTTACCGCAGAGGAAACCGTGGACAAAATCCATGATCACTTATTGACGGACGAGCAGCGCAATCGTGAGACCACTTCAAAGACGTGCTTGGCCGTGTTTAATTGAAATTCGGAGAAGTTACTGCGTCGTTTTGTGACTGTCGATGAGACACGGATTCACTGGTACCCACAAGAGACCAAAGAACACTCAAAACAATCGGTTTTACCCGGTAAACGTGCTCCGAAGACAGCAAAGACCGTGCCTTCGGCCGGAAAAGTAATGGCCATCGGTTTTGGACGCGCAAGGTGTGATCTACGTTGACTATTTAGAAAAGGGAAAATCACAGGAGCATACTATGCTGATTTATTGGCCCGATTCAATGCCGATTTGAAGAAAAAACGACCACATTTAACGAAGAAAAAGTACTATTTTAGCATAATAATGCACCGGCTTACAGCCCAATTGGTGGAATTGCACTACGAATTGCTCTCCCATCCTCCGTATTCTCCGAATTTGGCTCCCTACGATTTATTTTTGTTCCCAAACCCTTCAAGATCGCTCAGCGGAAATAATTACAGTTCCACCGAGGAAGTCATCGCCGCCGCGGAGGAGTGTTTTGCAGGCCAACAAAATTCGTAGCATACGGAGAGCCGTACTATACTAGAAAAGTTGCAGCACCGCTGTGAAAAGTGTATCCAGTTGAAAGCAGATTATTCTGGAAAATAAATTGTCAAAACCTAAAAAAGTTGCGTTGTCATTTCTAATCCTTGTATTCATCGAACAACCCTCGTACAGCATAAGTTTGGAGTTAACAATAATTTGAAACTATGTTTGTTACGATATGTTCTCAGGAGATTTTTTAAGCTCTAAAGTATAGGGTTTTCCAATAGGGACTTGACTACTTTGAATTTAATTTGTGAACGCACTCTTTCACTAATCATCAAACTAATCATCATCACTGTCAATTTATTCAGTAAACAACAAGTCAACATTTTCATTATGGTAAAGTACACTAACGAGTTACGTTCTCCGATTGGGTTCTGGAGAAGATGTGCCAAGATGATGAATTTCATCGCAAAATCATCTTCAGTGACGAAGCTCACTTTTGGCTCAATGGGTTCGTCAATAAGCAAATTATGCGTTATTGATCAGGTGAAAACCCACATGTGCTTCATGAATCACCACTTCATCCACAAAAAATAACTGTTTGGTGCGTTTTGCATGCCGGCGACGTTATTGGGCCATATTTTTTAGTCGACGATAATGATCGTCACGTTACTGTGAATGGTCAGCGTTATCGGGCCATGATCACCGACTATCTTTGGCCCGAATTGGAAGATAATGACTTGGACGACATGTGGTTTCAACAGTATGGTGCCACAAGCCACACAGCACACGCTACAATCGATTTATTGAAGAGTAAGTATAGTGAGCGTGCTATCTCAGGACATGGGCCTGTCGATTGGCCGCCTCGTTCTTGTGATTTAACGCCGCTTGACTATTTTCTGTGGGGCTATGTTAAGTCATTGGTTTATGCCAACACGCTGAGGACATTGGAAGAGCTCAGAGCCAACATTGAACGCGAAAAAGCGGCGCTTTTGGCCGAAATGTGTGGCCGAGTCGTTGAAAATTGGGTCCAACGAATCGACCGCTGCAAACGTGCCCGCGGTGGCCATATGAACGAAGTCGAGTTCCATTCATAAATGTTTCGATTGTACTTCAAGCCAATAATAAAGTTTTTGAAATATCTCAAATGGTTTGCCTTTTATTTAAAAAAAAAATGTTGTCAAGTCGTTATTAGAAACCCTATACAATATTGCCCTAGCTGTATGATATATATGGAAACTAGTGTGATGCCCCTGTTTCTAGATACCTTAAAGCTTCATTTGAATTATATGGCTAAAGTCAGCTCAATGAGCCAGGAAAGAATCCTGAAGTTAGTGCTTTCTCAAATGCGATTACGTATATTCTGTAATACTGAATAAGCAACAGACGTCGATAAGACAAAAAATAAACTCCCTACTGTGAAAACCTGGTCAAAAATTATAAAAATTATAATAAATACTTGAAAGAAGCTCAGGCTTCCCAATATAGAGCTTACTATAGTAAAATGAACCATTGTTTGCAGCAAGGTATATACTTTCTGTACATGTACTCTGCGGATAAAGTAAGTACTATCTTCAAATTTAGGGGTGAACTTTTAAGGCTGAATTTTATATGCCACCACCTGGAACTACCAGTTTTATGTGATCTTTGCAACCTCAGAGAATGAGAGGATATGTTCAATTTCATCGCAAAACGCTCAATATTCAGAGAGTTTTGCAATATCTTTTTATTTTTTTTTTTTGGAGCTCCAGCTGTTGATCTAGATGAAGAATTATATATCTTAAGAAGTTAGGTCTTGTATAGATACGCAGTAATTGGACTTCACTACAGGAACTATATGTGTAAGTGAAGAAAACTTCTAAAGAAAATAATTGTAATATCTTTTTCTTAAATACACAAATGTAAATTTTAAATATAAAGGAAAAGAACATCTTCTTGTGAAAATAGTGATACATCAGGGTGAGACATTAAATTACAATAATATTGTAACGCTTAATTTTTTTTTTGAAATAAAATAGTCTTAAAACTAACTAAATAAGATATTTTATACAAACTTTTATTTTTATCTTATCTTATTCTCTCATGCCTTAGATTATCAGACTAAGCATTAAATAAATGAGGCGGAAAAATAAAATAGGACTGAAAACCATTTTTTTTTTTTACTTTTAACATACCATATTTACAAGCTTTCTAGTGTTGACACGTAGATTAGAATTTGTATATGTTTGGATACAAAGCCTCTAAAACCAGCATTATAAGGTTTTTCTAATAATAAAAAATGGTTATTCATATGGAATATTAAGTTCATTAATATTATTATATTAATATTTCATCAGTCAGTTGCAGCAAGGCTTCTTCCGTGGATCTACCAATTCTAAACCCAAACTAAGAATCACTAAAAAAAATGTGTCTTGCTTAAAGAGCTTTTTCCAAAACAATTAAGAAGACAGGAAGAAGTGACTTTTTAAGTAGTGATATTATGGCCGCTGTTTTTAATGAATTAGGGAAAAAAATTTTATGAACCCAAAGGTTGAAAATGAAATAAAAAAGATACAAATACCCTGATACAACGAAAAGCAACCAGCTATCGAGTCACGCACATTGATCAATTTATGTATTTTTGTCTTAATAAGGAAATAACAAAACATGTAGATGTCAAGTAATTGCTATTTCTCAATAAATTGCAAAACCACCAATTGAATGAGTAAGACTTCGTCCATTGTGCTCTCCTTTCGTTATTTTTAATCAAATTCCAGTGATAAAATGTTTACAAAAAGAGAACCTACCACATCTTCACGCAGCTCAATGCGTATGTAATCCAGACATTCACTGAGGAAGGACCCGGCAAATGTCACTGTAGTAAGTGTCAGTAAATAAAAGCGTAGTCCTCAATTGAGACTTCAGAAAACAGTCTTCAGTCTTTCCTGGCGAAGGACAACCAAAAAGAAACATTTGTCTGATCTGGCTATATTCTGGGACATCATAACAATTACGGTTGTTCTTATAAAATACCCAATTATCAATAAAGGCCTCAACCGGGGAAGCAGGCAGTGCCCATGTGGATTCAAGTCCTAAGATGTTCACTTCTAATCTTTGTGATCTGAGACCCCAACAAGGCTCAGTTGATTTAGCATTCCATTTGAGTGGGTCCAATTAAGTTTTAAGCCCAATTTAGCATTGCAACAGACGCATATATAGGTCCGATCGGGCTCAAATGGCAGTCGGCACACAGTGTCAACGAAGCTGAAGCACCACTAATAATAGATAAATGTATGTACAAAAGTCAAGTACAAATATAATACTCTTAGTATGGCGCAGAAAATTTTCGATTTCGTTATAAATTAATTCGAGAATCCAATATTTAAAACTTTTTTTTATAAGTCGGACATGTGCAGGAAGTTGATTAAACAATCTGCAGGATACAATGTAGAAGTGGTGGGTAGTACGACAATTAGGAACATTTTTGAGTAAATTCCCAATGTCCCGTGAAGTGTACGTGACAAAAAAAGGTCTCTGCAAATATCCGGTTCTAACGAAAAATACATGCAATATGTTGAGAACATTAAAGTAGTATAAGTCTTCCATTGGAAGAATTTTGAAATATGGTATCTGCACTTAACCTTACAAAATATCCTAATTATGCACTTTTATACTTTGCACACGTCTGCAAAAAAAAACAACACCACTCCAACTATTAGGTTTGCTAAGAGATGGCGTAACTTGTATTATTCTATTGTTATTATTCCATTGGAACATGCGTTGGAAAGCTACTGTCATTGTACGTCATTTCAGCATATATCATTCATTTGAAGCGTAAACAACAATTTTTTTTTTTCACTCAAATATGTCGAACTTTGTGCCTGAAAAAGTGTTTTTGCGGGGAGTTCTTCTTCATTACTTTTATATGAAGAAAACTGCTGCCGAAAGTCATCGTATTTTGGTGGAAGTTTATGGTGAACATGCGCTAGCTGAGCGAACGTGCCAAAAGTGGTTTACACGATTTAGAAGTGGTGATTTTGGCTTGGAAGACGATGAACGTCCTGCGCAGCCAAAAAAGTTTGAAGATGAAGAACTGGAAGCATTACTCTATGAAGATTGTTGCCAAAATCAAGAAGAGCTCGCAGAATCTTTGGGTGTCACTCAAGTAGCATCTTTAATTTACTTGAAAATGTGTAATGCCTACGCCTTGACGAGTGCAGAAGAAGCATTCGCAAAGCAGTTCAGTTCAGTTTGTGCAGCTGAACCATTTTCCCATATTTTTCAGTAGGAAACCAATGAACTCGTAACTTGTACTGCAACATACGTATACTGAGTAACTTGTCTGTGCACTAAAGAAAGCAACCTGGAACCAGACAAGTTAACGTAATGTTCGAGTATGAAGGTAAATTCTTTTAGCACTGACCGTCCGGTTTCTATAACCGGACCCCTTATTGTGAGACATATACTTCAACTTTAAGCATTAAAGACTACAGAGATGAAGAAAAGGAAAGGAAACAATCTTCCACGCCTTGTACACGTTTTTTTAAGCAGTCAAACTACCACTTTCATGACAAAAAAGATCCTTGTGGATTCTATACGATAGATATAAGAAATTTCACTGTACTACAATATATTAGGAGTGTAAGCCTTATAAAAAGATTCGTATATAAGGTAGAATCTAAGTAATACTCGAAGTAAAAGTGGCAACACTGAATGACTTATATACCTTTTTTCCATATAAACTAAAATGAACATAATAGACATCTGTTTTGGAGACAATAATAATGCGCCATAAAAGAAATTGCTGCAAATTTCCATAATCTAAAAGTGGGTGGTGATGATGACTGGTATGTATGAGCACTCATTTCTTTAAACATTTGTATTCATGCATAATCATCTAGTTCGGAACAGCCTGTGTGCATGGATGTGTTTACTAAATATAACATGCACAATTAGATGAGATTATTATTGTCATCTGCTTAACAACTACAATAATTCTATCTGTGCTCTATGTACGAGTACAGTCATTTATTTATGAGAAAATCATTATCCTCTACTCAGTCCTTCTTAAGCAATCATAATCATTATACGACTCGTTGTAGGATACGTTTAAAAACATATATTCACATTTGTGAATATGTATGAAGACGGCGGAGCTTTAGATGTTAGCAATTTATTATCGTCATTATGGAACAATCAACTTGTGTACTACTTATACTCGTAGTGCGCTGCGAGTAAAGCCGTACATGCATATACCCAGAGAAAGCATTGTCTTCTGAAATGCATTAGATTATGATTTTAATTTTAATTTGTATCTGCATAATTTGTACTCGTAAAAAGATTTTTTTTTTTCAAAAAAAATTTTTTGGTTCCATAGGCATGCTTCGACGATATCTGTCGCTTTGCTTCCCAGATAGATTATTAAGATTCTTAGCAACATTTTTTATTTTAGAAATTAGAATTTAATAAGAATCGAAATTTTATTAACACGGATCCGCTCTATATTTGTTGAGAAAGGCCTGTTCTGTCCGACTTTATTGGCATACTCGTATTCCACTACTGGTACCTATTGCAATAAGATAGCTTTCCTATGGTATGGTCGATTCATTAGCTTTTTCTTGTCCACATGACTCATTTTGAAATAAGTGTATTCGTCTAGAAAGGTTTAATATTGATTTTAGTTTTAGTCTTGTGTGGTTGTTTACCTGGAGGGCATCATAGTGCAGCCTTAACTGCAGAAAGCTGTCACAACCAAAAAGGAAAATCGGTTCAGATTGCACTATATTTTCTCTTACGATCAATTGAAAAATAGCGTTTTCTCAAGGAGTATACAATGGTATGACATTCATTCTCAACAGTAGACTTAGAAATACAACTTTGGTCGCTACTCCACAAAAAGAAGACCACCCAGAGAAATACCAAAAGGGGATGTAATCTCCCATATCTATCGAGTTATCAATAGACTGCTCACTAAATGAAAATTTTGCGGGGTATACAGTGACTCCTATTAAATATTTCTTTGGGAGAGAGATATGCATGTTATGAGTAGGATTGTTACCTCCTCTTTGTTGACCCTACAGCTCCCGCAGAAGTCGTTTGAAAAAATGATAAACCTTCCTGCATGATTGCCTATAAGACAGCGTCGAGTGACGACACTTATGATAACGCTGAGATGTTTCGTATTTTAAAATATCAAACTCTTACATAGGGGAATTTTGATCCAGCTTCGGAAGTTAGACATGTTGACCAGTTTACCAGAACAGTTAACCTAAGGTTTGTTATCCTATTAGAATCCAGCTTTACTATTAACTTGCAGGTAGCGATTCGTATACCGGTGATAAATTTTTCAGATAGGATAGGTAGAGTGGTTCTAAATTTTATGAGTTTGTCGGCCCTACAATTCCTTTGATTATCTCTGTGCCCCGGCTCCCAACATAGGTGAATGTACAATAGAACTGCTCTGCCAACTCCCTAAGAGATAGTTGACAATCAAGCGGGGTTTTAGAATTTTGTGAGTCCAGGGATTTGAAAGCGGCTTAAATATTCGAAAAGGTGCGGATATCCTTTGCAGATATCACGAATTACTCTTCAGCCAGAACAGGACTTCTTTAATCGGTACAATTTCCGCCTGTAGCACGGTAAAGTGATATGGAAGAAGAGGGTTTATCTGAGAAAACACCACCACCAATCCCGCTATCGGTTTTTGGTATAGTTTTATTTACTGGTCATCCATGAAAGCATTTTCCACCTGAAAGGATCTAGAGATTCTTTGTCAAATCAATGTTGGAGTATAGTGTAATCGATGTTCTCTGGAAGGATTCCTAGTGTATTACGAACATTAGCGTGGCAAAATAGTTTATTTATCCATTATGTAGTCGCTTACAGACGAACAGCTGCATTAGCTACCACTTGGTTGCTGAAAATGTCGAGAAGTGTCAAGTAAAACATAATATCCAGTACTGCAGAGGGAGTAGTATGTGAGGCTCTACTTATGCCCCATTTGTTCCCCATAAATTTTTTACAAGAGAAAAAAGCTATATTAGGTTTCTTATTATTATTTCTTGAATATTAGGTTTCCGGTTTAGTTTGCTGTCAATAAAAAGACCCAGCTATTTCGCTCTATCTGAAAAGACTAAACTGGTACCGTTGACTGAGGAATGATCTATGATTGAAATTTTATATTTAGTCGAAAAGAGGACAAAATCAGTTTTGTGGCGGTTTACTCTTAATCCACAGCGATCCGACAAAGGAGTTAATCTGTTAAAATTTTGCTGTTAGAACTCTTTATGGTATTGAGATGCTTTGCTGAAGTGGGTATAGCACGGACATCCCATAGGCAACCACTTCACCACCACCCGCTTCCAGGTAAATTAGCAGTTTGTTGACCACTGAGTTTAGTGGTTCAGGGGCCGCCTTGCGACGTACCTCTGCTAGTACAACTTATGCTATTAAGCATAAGACTGACCAACTCCTCAAGTGACAGCGCAGTAGTGATTGCGGATGTGTTGACGTTATTAAAAGCACATTCTATGTCCATTGTGTACTCTCTATAATGTAGAGATGGTTCGATGTGGCCACCGACTTTCTGTTACAGTAGGCATGTTGAGCCGTAGAAACAAGTTATGAATCAATTCCAGATCTTATATGGATATCAATTAGTAGTTATGGAGTTTTCAGTTTCGGTTTTTTTTTTCAAAAAGCTTGCATGGTAGGATATCTAGAGAGGATTTTCCAATCTGCAATGTCTGAGAAGTTTGTGTTGTTTTGCCACAGAATGGCCTCAAGGATTGTTGCTTTGCCTGCCTCAGTTTTTTTTTTATATATTTTGAGGGATTCCGTGTATAAGACCCAGTCAGTCACTTTTCTTGTGCGTTTTGTAAGGTTGAAAAGTTTCCTGCAAACGTTTCTAAACGGTTTCAGTGCTGATGTCCACCAAAGTGGTTTTTCTGGCCTCTTCGTTGAATAAGATGACAGGAACGAGCCATTGCTAATTGAGAGCCAGGAGCCAGAAACCAGAAGATAGGTAGGAAAGAAAGACAGGTATTAATGTACATTGGTTTTAAATGTCTGAATGTTGCAATGACTAGGAAATAGAGAGCTCGGCAGTGCAACCCACAAGCGAGTTGTTTAGCTTAGGAACGAATCATGATATTTCAGAGTACGTCTGAAAGTGAGCTTGAGGTTTGACAATAGGGAGACGAAACACATATTCTTGCCGATGGCAGCCAATTGGAAGTACCTTCGGAAGTATCCATGATTTCTGTATCATGATGATATCTTCTGTGTCTTTGGGTAGACGCAGAATGAGTGCGGCCGAGTCCTTTAAGGGATTCCTTATTGATCACAATAAACGCGCAGATATACGTGTCGCTTAGATATTGCAGTTTGGTGACTTTTCAGTCACGAGTCCGAAGGGCCAGTTTATTGAGCCTAATAATCTCCATAAAGGTTCTTATCTGAGGAGAGCGGTTCAGATGGGATCTGGGTGTGGGTTCTAGGTCTACTGGGAATATCCTCTTTAGTCACATCCTACTCCCTGCCAGAACTCTCCTGATTCACCTACGGCCTTTGTATTATATAAAGATCGAGATATCTTTGATCGGCACAAGTGATTAGGTTGACGTTTCCTTGCTACCACCAGCATCGCTTGTAATGGAAGGTGGTCTGGGTTTTTCGCGTATGATGACCAAGAAACTGTCCGAAAGCTTTAACTTGACCAACTGTCACGTTTAAGGTGAAATTGATCCGTGTGCGTCACTATTATCCATTACCGCGATCGTTATTGCGTCCTTTAGCACTACGGTGAAAGACCTCAGAGATGTGACGTTGGAAGGCCCTGTGGAAATTTTGGCTTTTTTATTTTGGGAACTGACATTATTTCATTTAACGACTCTTGTGTTTAGAGGAGTCTTTTAACGATTTTGGAACAGTGTAACTCTATTTTGTTCCACATTTCTGCAGTTCTATCGACCGCCGTAATGAATCCGAGGGTTTTGATAATGCGTGCGGCGTTTCAGCGTCTTATGTAAAACATCTTGGATGGAGCGTGCCGAAGCGACTGAGCCTATGATTCCTCTTTTGAGGGAAGAACTTTAGTAGCAGTTGAAAGACCGTGGCCTGCCACAAACTTGCTGCTGCTAGGGATGGAGCCATGGTTTGCCACAGTCGCAGTTCGATGCAGTTTCAGTTTTAAGATCTTGCTTGGTTTCAGTGGGTGTCACTTCCATCTGTTTGAATTCTCTGTCGCTGCTGAAAGAGTGAGACTAAGCAATGATGCCTTCGATAGCACTTACCGTCTCTTTGTGCCGAGCGTTTGCTTTACGCTTTCTTCTCGTCTTCAACTGATGTTAGTGCCTTAGAATATATGCGTTTTCTGAAAACAGCACTCTAACCAACAACCTTACTATCCTAATGCAGTTAAATTGTAACATGTTGAGCCCCATTTGTATTTTCTTTCCATTGTATTCCCCAATCTATGGAATATGTCGTAGAAAGGGCAATGGGAGTAATCAGAATCGAATTGGGTAAACGGCTAAGCTTTATTATTTTAGGGTTGGTTAGGGCCTCCAGACCAGACCAGGGATGTATTCAAGGCCTATTTAGGAGGCTTCTGGCGCTTAGTAGCCAAATAAAATAATTACTACTGTGAAAGTAACTAAGTAGCAAATACCTATCGAAAGTAACTTATCACCATAAGTTACCTATAGCATGGTCTCTTACGCATGGGGATATCACGTGATATAAAGTTTTTTTGTATTAACTAAGAATAAAAACTAAGTCCTAATAATGAACTCAACTAATAATAAATTACGTCTGCACCGTCTCTGATGGTTAGGAGCGCATGGACACTAATCCCATACCCCGCATTTGAATTGAAATCAAATGGACAAGGCAGAAGAAAAAAACGAGACTAAGGTAGTGTGAGCAGTTGGATCGAATCGGCATAGAAAACTAAAGGCAGCTGTTTAGAAATCGCGGAAGGTATGTAGGTCTGTTTGTAAGCATAAGTATCTTTATTTCTAAGACTTGCCTTTGTTGCTACCGGCCTTCTTATGGGCTTGCCATGTTCATGCAATCATCTTACTATGAGGTGTAAAAATTTCTTATTCTTCCAAATTTGAGCTATTTAATAGTTTTTTTCGTTCGTTCTATTTTGAGTCTAGAATTTGAATTTCAAATGCTTTCTTATGACGTTATATATTCATGGCAACATTAGCTGATGCATCCCGGATGGTTTTTTCCATTATTCGTAATCGAACTTGGACCTAGTGTCCGTACACCGAATTCCACCAATCACATTACAGTCTTGCTGTTATTTTTCTCAAAAATGTTACTACATCTTCCAACTTGCTTATCAAAATATTCGTACTTCGTATAAATAGTTTGTACTTTTCAGATAAATAGTATATAAAGAGTTTTGAACCTCGTTGTCATTCTATTTATGATTAATATTAAGTAGGCACAACAAATCAGCGTGATTTGACTAAAGGAACCCCAACGCTCAAAGTACCTCAAAATACTAGATATGCTTTACCGACCCTTTAACGAATGGCTAAACTTATAGAGGACTTCGTAAGTTTTATAGGTAACTGCTAAAATTTGCATAAAAAAAATGGATAGATTCATATTGGTTGACAACAACACTTCAAAGGAATGTGCGTACAAAAGTGAATACCGCCGCACTTGCGGTATTGTCTCATATATCCTACTACCTAAATAATTCACCAACTAACCATTCAGAGATGGTTGATTTCCTTTTTTTCCCCCTTCGATTAATGCCGGATTTGGCGGGTTTTAAACAGTTTAGTCAGCCTCCAAAAATTTGTATTAATAAAGAACTAATGATAACTAGTTTTTACATTTCCGCTGTCAACTTTAGGTTTCAGAACTTTTTCTTCTATATATTGTCTTACTTAATAAGTTCCGCGGTTTTGATAAAGTTAAAGTTAAACACACATTTTTGGTATAAAAACATATATTGTATTTAATCCATTAGATATTGTCCATTCCAACATTCTGAAAGAAGCACGCGCGTCTTTTGTAAAAGTAGCAGACTTGTGAGTAAAAAAGTTTTCCAGACACTTTTTGATCTCATCTTCGGAATTAAATTGCCTACCGTCAAATTTTTTTTGGAGAGATGAAGAGATGGTAGTCAGAAGGTGCATAGTCTGGAGAGTACAATGGGTACTATTGATAACTTCCCAACTAAATGAAATCAGCTTTTGATTTTTCATTAAAACTGTATGTGATCTGCCGATGGAAAACAACTCCCTTCCTGTTCGCCAACTCTGGCCATTTTTTCTTCCACTGCCTGCTTCAAAGTATCGGGCAGAGAGAAATATTTAATGGAATTTATTGTCTGTTGCGTGGAAGAAACTTGAAGTAAACGACACCTCTCCAGTCTCTAGAAATGCTCAACATGACTTTTTGGGATGCAAATTTTGTTTACCGACAGATTGCGGTGTTTCACCAAGAGCGTACCAAGATCTCTTACGCCGAATGTAGTTGTAAGCTACTACCATGATCTTTTACGCCGAATGTTGTTGTAAGCTACCCATTTTTCGTCTTCCGTAACCACTCTTTTCAGAAAAGCCGCAAGCGAATTCTTTTTCAACAAAGGCTCACTCACAGTCCATTATGCGATCCATAACTTTTCTTTCACTGAGTAAGGAACACTGTAAGGAACAAAAACATCTACCTTTTCCGACATTCCAAGCCTTTCCGTGCTAAAACGTTGAGCGATCTCCCGTATCGACAAATGAATGTCAACGATAAATGCAGCCAAGATTTGATTAAAGTTTATGTCGGGTAGAAGTCCAGAGCGAACAGCATCAACAAGGTCTGTGTTTTTTGAACGAAAGCGTGTAAACCAATGCTAAGAAGTGCCAGCGCTTATTATATAGCCGAATCTAAATACACACTGCAAATCTCCCGTTGTGCCTCTGTCACTTTGACACTTTTTTTAAAGAAAAAAAACAAAATATGCAGAAAATGCACTTTGTTATCCTCCATTTAAAAAAAGAAATATTGAGCACTTAAAAATCAAAACAAATTCTCGTAAAAATGTAAAGGATAACCCTTTCTATCGGAATAAGCAATATAAATTTCATAACGCTACACACAGAGATTTTCTGAAACGATGAACACTACTTCCAAGACAACAGCGCAGAACTTTTTGAATAACCCAATACTTAAATTTTCTTTAATTTCAATTTTTGGAAGGCTAATAACTTTATAATGATCTTAATAATATTAATACAAACGCGTTTGATTGAGGTATCTTACCCTGTATCTTATAATGTACGGACCATCGGAATTTACGACGCGAACAGATTAGGTCGTGTTTTTATTTTATTACTGTGTCGTATTGTTGTATATATTGTATATGTTTAAATATTATAATTTAGCAGTGCCCACATATACATATGTGTATATATGTTGATGTAACATTTTTCACACATCCATACTAGTCAACGACATTTCGGAAAATTTTTAGATTACTAATTTCGTAAAAAAAATAATAATATAGTACCAGTAGTACAATACCAAATACATCGAATTATAATTACGTATTTCATAACCCTCTAGATATTCAGAAATCCCCCACTCGATCCTCGCCCTTGGAATTCCTAGGCCTCTTGTCAAAATCCCAAAGTCAGTTCATAATCAAAGTTTAAATCATCTTAAGTTGCGTGTCCAACGTCTCATAAGCTCATAAGACACCAAGAAAACAAAAAACAAAAATAAATTGGAGAATGTTTACCAAAACAATTTTGAAGTAAAAATTATCTCTCACTGGAAACTTATGAATCTGGCTACTATACAACCTGTTGGTGCTGCCACTACCTCATTCCGATCTCTGTAATGTGGTGTGGTTTGGTGTGTAGACAAAACAAAACTTTCACTTTTCATCGAAGTGGAAACGAAATGTACGGTTACCTTAAGGTAAACCAAATGACGAATTCAAGAAAAAGAAGAGGAAGAAATGACGAAAAAAATGATTGACAAGTAAGCCAACTATGAATGGGCCGATTAAAGTTTCAAAGCGCTCTACACTTTGAGTTTAAAATGCGGTTACACTTTTCGATTTTACAATGATATACTCGTATTTGACTTAAAAAATGTATTCATTTTATATTTAGCAGGTTTGAAGAGGAAAATGAGGACACTTCATCAGACCTATAATTCTCTAATGCTTATTTACATGATAATCGCTTTCTCAACCCGCTGAATTGCTTTGACATCCGCGATAACTTAGTTGTTGAGAAGTAGAATCCTAGGACCTAGAGGCATCACTTGAAGTAAGCCGCAGCAATGGCAGAGGTGTAAGACCCAATAAACGAGGTGTATTCTGAAATGTGTGGTGTATTTTGAAATTTCGCGGGCAATTTGCATTCAATTATTGACCAAAGAATTTGCATCAAATTTTGTGTAGAAAATAGAATCAAGTGCTCTAAAACACTTGAAATGTTGACGGTGGCCATACCACCGTAGAGCATACGGTGAGTTGGCTCTAAGAAAAAAAAAAATGTTTACAAGTGGTACAAGCTCTTCCAAAATGGCCGAGAAAATGCCAATGACAAACTACGCTCTAGACGCCCCATCACAGCAAAAAAATATGATAACGTCGAAGCTGTGAAGAAAGGATTACCATAAGAGAAATTGCTTAGGATATTGGCATGAAACGTGTGTCAGCAAAGTTTGTTTCGAAACTTCTTAATTAAGATCAGAAGAAGCGTCGCATGATCCTCGCTCAGGAGCTCTTGAATGACGTTAAGGATGATCCTGACTTGCTCAAAAGGGTCATAACTGGTGATCTGAAGAGACTTAACTGAAGAGACCTATAAAAAGACGGAGATTTGCAAAAATTGAGGAAATAAAAATAGTATCGCTGGAAGAGCTCAAGGCTATAACAAAAAGTTAAGCACTTGAGAAGTGCTTCGAGGATTGGAAAAAGTAAAGGCGACAACACTAATATTTATGAATAAATAAATTTTTTTTTCTGCAATTTCCTAACAAGCGACCCCGGCAATGGTGAATAAAATGCACGTAATACTGCCATTGTGGGAAACGTTAGCTTACTGGAGAGCCGTTTTTTGCCTACCAAATTACTGCATTCCACAGAAGGAAGTCTTCTCCGGGCAACTAACGCAGCTTAAATTTGAGGTATCTGTACACATACAGAGTGTTTTGTGGAGATTTTGTGCCGAAGTGGATATTTACTTAAAGTGGAAAAAATCACATAAGAGGCGGGGAGTCACAAAAACATCCCTTTCTAGATACAGATGTTTTATGGTAACAAATGAAGTACCGTTGAACTCGTAATTATGAGAACTTTAAATATTCCAAAGTAAATATTGCCCTAAAATTGATGTGTCAGAAGCTATTGAAGCGTTGTTAAACTTAAAATATTGATTTTTTCATAATAATTTTTCCGAAAAATATCTTATTATTCCTCACTTTAAAATATGTATTTAATATTTATAAATAAAAAAGAAGTCAGGTCATTTCATTTCAAGTCAATAGTTTTCAAGATTACAAGTTGGGCCTTGTTCAAACTAGGAAATCCAAAAATGGGATATTCTTTTACAACAGCCCTATAAAAGCAACTAAATGACAGGTGCTTTGGAACTTTTTTCCACAAAATAAGTTTATTATTGCGCACTGTAAATTCAGTAAAAAAAAAAAAAACTTTACAAAAAATTTAATTTTATGAACCTCAAAGGGGAAAAAGGAACCACCTCGAAAAAGTGATCTATAAAAAAATTTATTTTAATTCGTGCGGTTTTTTTTTCAAAATTTGAAGGTTTATTTAAGAAAAACATGTACAATAGTATTATTCAAAGTATTTCCCATCTGAAGCTATGACTTTTTCCCATCTTTCTGGAAATTTGTGAATCCCATCCCAAAAGAACTGCGACGGCTTGGCAGCCAAGAATGAATCAAGCCAATTTTTGATATTCTGCTCTGATGTGAACCGTATTTCAGTGAGGGCGTTCTGCATCGACCGGAACAAATGGTAGTCAGAAGGGGAAAGGTCTGGGCTATAAGGCGGGTGGGGTAAGACTTCCCAATGCAACGTGGGGCCGAGCGTTGTCATGATGGAAAATTATTGCCTCGTGTCTGGTCGCATATTCCGGGCGTTTTTCGGCTACTGCTCTCTTCAAACGGATTAATTGTGTTCGGTAGCGTTGTCCATTGATAGTTTCACCCGATTTTAGCAGCTTATAATACAGCACACCTATCTGATCCTACCAAATACAGAGCATTACCTTCGCGCCATGGATATTCGGCTTTGCCGTTGATTTGGCTGGTTGGCCGGGTTTCACATATGATTTTTTGCGCTTGGGGTTGTCGTAATGGATCCATTTTTCATCACCAGTAACAATCCGATGCAAAAATGACTTCCCTTTGCAGCGTTCCAGCAGCATTTCGCCTTTCGACGTCTCTCGGCTTGAGTTCATGTGAAACCCAATTTCCTTGCTTTTGAATATATTCAGCTGCTTTTAAACGTTTTGAAATGGCTGCTTGAGTGGCACCCAAAGATTCTGCAAGCTCTTCTTGTGTTTGGCAACAATCTTCATAGAGTAATGCTTCCAGTTCTTCATCTTCAAACTTTTTTGGTTGGCCAGGGCGTTCATCGTCTTCCAAGCCAAAATCACCACTTTTAAATCGTGCAAACCACTTGTGGCACGTTCGCCCAACTAGCGCATGTTCACCATTAACTTCCACCAAAATACGGTGACTTTCGGCAACAGTTTTCTTCATATTAAAGTAATGAAGAAGAACTCCCCGAAAAAACACTTTTTCAGGCACAAAGTTCGACATATTTGAGTGAAAAAAAATTATTGTTGTTTACGCTTCAAATAAATGATATATACTGAAATGACGTACAATGACAGTAGTTTTCCAACGCATGTTCCAATGAAATAATACAAGTTACACCATCCCTTAGCAAACCGCACGATCAAGTTATAGACCCAATAGACCTCCTATGAAATAATTTCGAAAAAATGCAGAACTATTCGCAAAACGAGTTTGCTGTTTTTAACCAGCAAATATCCTTGACGATGTACTTTTGAACACAAGAATACGGAGACTTGATTTATGTCTATGGTTTCTACAACGATTTAAGTCAACGAGCGAGATTGGAATATCTAGACGATACCCTGATAGGACTGTCCTTTTTTTCCTTTTATTTTTCAGGGTAAGGGAGGCAGAAACAACTCGGAAATCGTCGAGAAATTCACATCCTACTTTTACAGAAGGCGTTCGCAGTCAAGAAGACGTTTTACATTAAGTCAGAACCCATCCAAATTCCAGTCTTAGGGGACTAAAGAATTCTTCATTCAGAAGGCATGCATGCATTCTATTTTATGCTAATGCGGTTTCATCCGGAGACTCATAGAAGCGTTTGGAATTCTGCAATTGCATTTTCCAGAAGACAATTTTATTGGATGGATTCTATTGGCGGATTAATCCACCAGGGTTTGAATCACTAATTTATACAATTTCCATACCTGGGCAGAAAGCAACTCCCACTCCATGAAACACAGAGTTTTTCAGAATAAGTTCAACGTCAATGCGAGGGCAGACATATTTGGTAACAAACTGATCTGACTCTATCGGTTTCCTCCAGAGCTAAATTCGAATCTCTACCTGGAATTGGAAAAAAATTACCAGAACTATTAAGATATATACCACTGCAATAAAGGGCAGCCATTGTGCGTCAAGATGGCGTTCCCGAACAGCATGGTTATGTGTTTAGAGCGGATGGACCTACTCTGTGGCCTAGAAGATCTCCGGACTTCTATTTATAAAGAAGAATGACATTGTTTTCTTAGGCGTCGAACATAGATCAGCATAGATCTAAGCTGAAAATGAGTTTTCGCCATCGAGTTTTCTCATATCGAGAAACCCGCTAGCCCAATTGTATCTCTTTAAAATTTATGTAAAATGTTTTTTTTTGGTTTTGGTTTTCCCTGTATTTTCAATTTCAATACAGGTGTCAATTGTTGATATGATAGATCGTGTCAACTTTCATTGTCGAGTACCTGCCACCCTAGTTTATCAGGGTTCTACGATTGTCAATATTTGGCATTCTGTAATCATAATGTAGCGAAGATTTTATAGGGACTATAGAAGGAATAACAAATATGATATGGTTGAAAACCCTTCAATATGGAAGTCGTTCAAAACACAAAATGACTCTTTAATCTTATAAACTATAAGCGGTTTTCGAACACAAAAATATGGTTTTTCAGCGTTCTATTTTTGACAGTTCACGCGTGATTCGTAACATGTGTCAAAGTCAAGCATGCTCAGTTAACATTATGGAAAAACTTACACCCGAACAACACTCACACTTCGACCGTTTAACGGTTGTCATAATCGGTCTACTGTCAAGCCATAGTGAACAAATTTCGCATCAAATTCACACTATTGGACATCAAGCCACCTAACTCGTATGCGTAGAGTGCGTACAGAGCAAAATATTGCTGCTATATCCTCCAGTATAACTGGGATCGTATTACTTGACTACGTGAAACCTTACAAAATACAGCTCGTGTTAGAACTGAAGCCGAACGACCTATCACAGTGTCAAATTTTCGGTGAGTGGGCCGTAGGAAAACTGGAAGAAGATCCGATTTTATATCGAAAAATTGTCTTCAGCGACGAAGCTCATTTCTGGTTGAATGGGTATGTTACTAAACAAAACTGCCGATTTGGTCCGATCAGCAATCTCAACCAATACAATAGCTACCAACGCACCTAGAGAAATGCACTGTTTAGTGAGATTTATGGTCCGGCGGAATCATTGGCCCGATATTTTTTTCAAAGTTAACAGTGAGTACAATGTTATCGTCAATTGCGCCTGCTATCATTCAATAATATCGAACTCTTTTTTCCCTCAAAATGCACGAGCTGAACATGGTCGACATGTGCTTCCAGCAAAAAGGTACTACATTCCACACAGCATGCGAATCATTGGCCCAATTGAGAAATCCCATTTTGGACCGGTGTATTGGCCGGCTAGATAGCGCGATGATGCTATTTTTTTATAGGAATACCCCAAATCACTCGTCTATGCTAATAAACCATTGTCAATTGTAGCCTTGCAAGATAACATCACACGTGTTATTATCGAGATACCAGCCAATATGTTCGAAAAAGTGATTTGAAATTGGACTTTTCGTATGGACCACTTATAACGTAGTCGTGGTTAACATTTACTTGAAATAATCTTTAAAAAGTAAATGACAAGTAAAAATGTTACACTCTTTTGCAATTTTTTACCTCTTAATTCATCGCAGTGAAAGAAGGTAGTTCAATTGCTTAAAATGTTCAAACAATTTCTTAATTGCCACGTTTGTTCATTTATCCGACGAAGGCAAGTGTCAATTTTATATCTAAATCGATGTATTTTCGTATTTGTCAGTGACTAATGAATACGTTGATTTCCCACAGGCTAGCCTTTGCTTTCATTCCAAGCTATAGGGGTTTAACTATTGTACAATACCACAGGTTTGTTTCCTGTTAATAACAACACTTTTTTCTATCGTTTCCAGATTTTTAGAAGTTGAATGATAAAAGGTTATAGAAAAGTGTTCAACGGTCTTAATCAAGGTGAAATGCAATTCTCCCTCTCTCTCAACATCAAAGTTAGCCATCAGCAGTAAAGTTCAGAAAACATGTGCATCATCCAAATCCATTAACTGACTATTCCTCTAATTCTCTGCAGAAGTAAAAGCGAAAGGCAAACATGAAAAATTGACAAAAAATTATTTCTCTCCTGCCTATGAAGTTCCATGAAATGCGAGCATACTCAATTGATGGACGGCAATTGTATTTTGTAGGCAACGTTGGGCCACTTACGAACACCAAATTGACGTTAGTATCATAGTGATCGTGACAGTATTCAAACTAACCGACGCGTTCCGAACGCAACGATAGTTCCTTTCATCGGGTTCGTTTCAAAATTTAAATAAATATTGTTTTTACAGTAAAACTCTGTTCGACATAGTTTGCTTTTTTTTTTAATTCAAAAAACATGGCCAAATTGAGTTTTAAATTTGTATTACCCGTAAGTGTTTCAATCAAGATACAAGCTACATAAATGCATTAATAGAGTCGTAGGAAACAAGTTCAGTAATCAGTACCTTAAAGTGGAATTTAAATTTTGTGTTACCGATTAATTTAATAGATACTTTCACACTTCCGTCTTGTGATTTTCCTTGTTTGTTGTAGTTGTTGGTTGGTAGTTTGATGGTAACGTACATAGTTACATACGGCAAATGGATTCATGGTTAAAATTCTTCTTTTCTTTGAATTTGATTTTCCTCACGCAATTAACAACCGTATGTGAAAATGGCACAATTTCCATAGAAAGAGGCTTGTTGGGTTAAGCGGTCAACCATATGTTGTTAATTTATTTTTCTCTTTCAAGAAGAGAAGATAAATCCAATATGTGTAGCAATTGATCGGCAAGTGAAATTCAAAGATTTCATTAAAATGGGCCAACAGAAAACAGACGTCAATTTGGCAACGGTAGTGCGCTGATATGTACTCATTCAACATTTAAAAGACCACTGCGGATATGAGTGGCATTTGAATTTAAGTCAGCGTATAAAAGTTTTTATAATTGTCATTAATATCACGTAATTCTTGCTATTTTGCAAAAAGAGCTCATAAGTTTGACATAAATCTATCAGTTCTTTGATCCGAAAAACGAAATTATGGTTGACACGGGCTTCGCTTTTGAAAATAAACTTGCACGTCATGTGCAATTACCACGTATTATCTTATAGGTAATTGCAACCATTTACTAAGCCAAACATGGAACTAAACCTTGACAGGTTTATGAAGGTGAAACACTTGAAATTTACGTGATGTTTATCCGTAATTTAAATTGAATATGCAAATTTTATATTTTTAATTAATTTTTAATTGTTCGAAAAATTAATTCTGTCGAATTGTTACGCTTAATTGCAGTTAAAGTCAACCCTTCCATGCTTAGCTTTTTACAGGGCACAGTGACATTAAGCGCGTTTTTTTAAAAGAAGTAGCAATACCTACTTTTCCGCATAATCGTAACATGGAATTTGTATTGCAGGGAAAACTTAGCTTATTACTGTTTTCGAAGGTTTTTTAAGTCTTTAGACTAAACACCGAAAAGGGGAAACGTCTGCTTTCGAATACGACTCCCATTCAATGTTTCTGATTAAATAATAAGGCGAACAAACACAGTGATTGAAGAAACAATAATTTTATTCATAATGGGCTTTTGCACTAACAATTTTATTTATTTATATATTATTATGACCACTAGTTTAAAAAGGTCAATCAGGAAGACTAATCCCTTTTAGGAAGTAATAGAAGTTCGGCACAATTTTGAGTTTTCAATAAATTAAGCTTCGATACAAGTGTGGGATGGTCGTTGCTTAAGACTTTTTCCCCAAGTTTTATGCGCTTCGTACAGCTGGAAGTAGAAAACGATTAGAATAAAAATTCAAAATTGTTATTAAGAATATTATTAAATAGCCGTACATGTTCACATTTAAGCTCTTATAAACATATGTGCCTACATTCTGTGAAATTTTCATTGTTAAGTACTGCAAAATGTGACATGTATGTGCAATTCTTTTTCTTCTCTTTCCTGTCTTTCTGTGGTTTATCTTGGACACCCATATGCCATCTCGTCGGGTTTCAGACGAGGTATCTCAGATCGCTCCAACTTCTGCTCAACTGCCGTGTCAAACTTCTCCCCGTGTTCCGGCAAGTGTCTTTAGAGCTCCGTTCATCTTCTTTTTTGCTTGAAATTATTCCAATTCATAATGTAGATTGTTATGTAGTTTTTATTTTTGCGAAGCATAGGCCCATTTCTCTTTTGTATAATCTTGTGCATATTTCTCTGCTTGGCCTATATACTCACAGTACACTGGCATGTGTAAAAAATATTGAAAGTCCTTTGATTAACTGATGAGCAATGCTAGCTTGGGGAATTTAGCGGCCTTGATCCTTGAGTCCACCTTAATTTATATCTCACCAATGTTGTATGTCTATAATACGTTACTATAGGGGATTGGCCACCTAATCGAGATGTTTATGATAGGTTGTTCTTCTTCATGAGATTCTGCCGCTTAGGCCTGCTAAAACGCTTTGAACAGTCCCACCAATAACTCCTATAAATAGGAGTGACGATATCTGCCACTGTTTTAAGTTTTAAGTTCAAAACCTATCTCTATGAAGCACGTGACGATTACCGCTTTCAAAGCTGCCCTTGACAGTCATTAATTTTTCTGGTATATCTCTCCCGTGCAGGAAGCATCATATATCTTCTCTATTTACACTATTGAAAGTCTTCACGTAGTCAATAAAAAACGTACTTAGCGGAGACCTCAAAACAAAATTATGATCCGTAGAGGTTAGTACGAGTATGGCCGGCTTCATTGTCAAATTGGCCTCCAAATATTACTCTATTCATTGCCTTGGAAATGCCAATACCTTTTCAGTTATGTTGGTTTTATTTAAAAACTTGACAATTATGCATTTTTCCCACTCATTCAGCTACTTTATTACCTTAAGGGTAATAGCTTTGAATGTAGCCATGTTTTTTTTTTCTTTGGGGGGTATAATACGAGTGTGAGAATTTCTGGAAACTGGGTAGTTATCATTCTCCCTCCTCCGAAAATAGCACACAGCTATTGAAACCTTTCAATGACTGTTGTGTCCAGCTATTTCACAGTCTTAACTCTGTGTTCTATTGTCACATTTAGTTCCTGCAGCATCTTTATTTGCGACAACAAGTGCGTTGTAGTTTCGTCTATCGCGTCACACGCTACCCTGAACTTTTTGCATCTTTAAGCAGTGCTGGGTCTCTAGTTCGCTTTTATGCTCAGAATGGATGGCTGTATCTGAATACAGCCAAGTATTGTTGATTTTGTTTTTGATTCCACGAACAAAACTGTCCTCACAAGTGCTAATAACAAGTCTAAAATCGACCGTAATCTATTGTTTAATCAAAAGATTACTAATACCGTCGTTTTTATATTAACCTTGGTCCGCATAGAGTTTTTGCATATAAGTAATCAAAAGGCTAGGGTCGCGCTCGCTTCCGTTGTTATCAGCTCGCTTTCGACACTCCAATAGACAATTTCTTTTATTTGTTGGTGAAAGTTATCCTATTTACTCTCATCCCTTAAGGGAAGAATTCGACTTGATAACTTAAAATCCTATATTTCGCTCCAAAAACTTCTATAGTTTTAAAGCATAGCCGCATTCGTAAAAGATGCACCGATAAAACCGAACAATTTAAATTTTAGATAAAACAAAAGTGTGTTGAAAAATTACATAAATTTTGATTTGGTTATGAGTCCCCCTCTTTTATCGAACTTTTCAATCACGACTTGACGTCCATGTGATTGGATTTCAGTAACATAGCGTCTTATCTATTTCGTCATGGCTTGGATGGTACTCGCTTTAAATTGCACAATCGACCAATTGTATCAATGTCATTGTTTTGCGTAATGTTGTAAGTGTTAGAACCATATGACTTCTAGATACAATCCATTTAAGACACAACAAACTGAGCTATCATTCCCCGATAGCTTTCAGCTATTGAAGGAAAATGGTCCAAAGATGCCTTCAGCTCAAAATCTGCACTAAACAGTGAAACATTTGTGATGCATTTACTTCTCATGAAACACATATGCAGATTTTGCTTGTTCGCGTTTCCATCAATATGAAAAGGGCTTTAGTTGTTGAGTCAATTAGATCCTGTAGGAATGGGATGCTCAGTGAAGCACTTCCTGAAATATTCTATTATTAATCACAACCCCAAATGGATATCCTAAATCGTGTTCTGACGAACAGCCATCATATTCTCCACTTAACGACCATATCGATGGTCCTACATCAGTACCTAGTCGTCCCTGTTTTATCGAATTTTTTGATAACTCTTTTAATAGTTGATGCACTTGGGACAGTTTCAATACCAAAAATCAAACGGAATTTACAGATTATGGCAATAAAGCCTTCACAATTTTTGAAATTTAAGTTTCATGCTGTTGCTTAGACACACTTGATGTATGTACAATAAAATTAACTTGAGGTCAATACACGAACTGCATGCTTATTACAGATTAAGGGCATCATAAGCCGACTTTTTGTATTCTGTGCACGAAATCTTACTGACCCAGATATGTCCAAGGTATCCAAATGTGTAAAATTATTTTGATTTTTCGTTCGCATTTTATATCAACATATAAACGAGGTCAACTTGTGGCTGGAAGCATACAAAAACTTCCATTTAATCGTCGGGTTACCACTTTGTATGGATGCAAGGGACATAGGTATTTTTACTGGCACTGGGAAAATAAATTTATACCAAAGCTTTGAATTATAATATGGGCATGCTAAGTATACAAAAACCACAATCGGTCCCTTGCCCAGAATCACACCATTCAGCTGTGAAAAACTCAGGATTAAACACAAATACAATTCTTATACACGTTCTTCTTGATGAAATAAAAACATTTAATAACGTTTAACTCTAACATGACAATATTTACGAGTATATGTCATTTTAATTATTTTTTTCTGTAATTCCAGCTCCTTTTGTTCTTTTTCTGTGTCGTACAATTCAGCTCCGCAACAGTTGAACCAAGAGCGCCGAATTTTCAATATTTTGAAAGGTTTTGCTTTATTTTTTTACATTCAATTTTGTTTTAGAAGTATATTCAATAAATGAAACTTATATTTCAGACCAAAATACAGATATCCCTATTACGATTCAAATGGACGAGGTAAGCTTCTCTATGGATATGGTGGACCTGAGCTATACCAATACAAGACATATACACCTTTGGAAGGGATACACTAAACAAGGACCATGACTGTTATCTGATTTCTTCTGTGTTTGAAAACTTGTGACAAATAGTTTTTAGTTTAAAGAAATATTTCAATTAAAAAGGAGAGAAAAGAAAACGACAAATTTAAAAAAAAAATATACAAACTACAAATTTAACTTTGTCCAGCTGATTGACGGATTCCGTGGCCTTTTATAGTATATTAAAAGAGATCGATATGAGACAATTTTTATTCTTATATTGGGATACTTTACGGAATGTCTATGAAATAGAAACTGGAAAATGAATTTAAAGCTTACGCCTACGTTAGTCTTACTCTACAACATCTTTAAATGTGCTCATTTCTACCAAACAAAGTCGATCTTCCTATTTACAGTTCGAATCCAAATTTTTCGTTTTCTTTTTCTGTTCATCGTAGATTCTCAACCAGCAACACCTAAAAAGATTTGATCGCAACTTAAGAGAAAAGTAGACAAATAAAGCTGATTTGACAAAAAAATTGTGGCGTCATCGAAAATCGCGTTACGGCTGTCGCAGTCCTGTACTTTTAATACCACCATACACAGCGGTTGAAACACACTCATTTCAAACTTTTCTGCAGACTATATAAAGGCGACGAAGCACTACATCCCGCCGTCAGATAAAATATATCATTCAACTCTGAAAATGAAATAACGATAGCAATATCTGAAATCTGAGGGCTTAACGGCCGATGTATTCGAAGCTGCTGGAAATGGTTTTGTGTAAAGCATGCAGCAACTCATTTTTCAAATCTGCTTAGAAGAGTATATACCTGATGAATAGAATCTCAGCACTATATGCCCGATCCACAACAAAGGAGATCCTCAACATCGGACACAAGATCTTATCTGCCATATTGTGTGAATGTCTGAAACCCTTCTCCAACAAACCGATTGGTCCCTATCAAGTCCCCACAATCGACCAAATTTTCACACTCCGGCAGATTCTGGAAAAATTCAAAAAGTCCAAATCGATACCCACCGAGCTATAACACATGGGCTAAAAAGTCCGTTTTATAGTAAAACACAAAATTTTTGCAAAATTCAACTTTATTTATCAACATAGTTGCCTTCGAGGGCGATACACTGATTGAAACGATTTTTCAATCTTTCGATACCAGTTTTGTAGTACGATTTCAGTTTAGCCTGAAAATAGGCCTCTGTTTCGCCGATTACTACTTCATCGGTCTTAAATCTCTTTCCGGCGAGCATTCTTTTGAGGTCTGCGAAAAGGGAATAGTCGCTGGGGGCCAAATCTGGAGAATACGGTGGGTGGGGAAGCAATTCGTAGCGGAATTCATTCAATTTTGCCATCGTTTTCATCGACTTGTGACACGGTGCATTGTCTTGATGAAATAGCACTTTCTTTTTCTTCAAATGCAGCCGCTTTTATGCGATTTCGTCCTTCAAACGCTCCATCAACGCAATGTAATAGTCGCTGTTGATAGTCTGCCCTTTTGGAGATAGTCGATGAAAATTATTCCATTCCAACCTTGCCAGCCGAATGTTGAGTTTTTGGTCGTTTTGGACGAGGTTCGTCGGCTGCTCGCGACTCAGCTGACTGCCGACTTGACTCTGGTGTGAAGTGATGGAGCCAAGTTTCATCCATTGTCACATACTGACGAAAAAATTCGGCTTTATTGCGGTTGAACAGCTTTAAACACTCCTCTGAATCATCAACTCGTTGTTGTTTTTGGACTTTGAACAGAGCTTTCGCATGTCCTGATATCTTCAGAGCCTCAGCTATCTCGATCAACTTCACTTTACGGTCATTCGTAATCATTTTGTGGACTTTTTTGATGTTTTCATCTGAAACAGCCTCTTTTGGACGTCCACTGCGTGCATCAACTTCGGTGCTTGTATGACCATTTTTAAATTTTTCAATCCACTTGCGAATGGTTCGTTCGGCTGGTGCAGAGTCCGGGTAACACTTATCATGCCATTTCTTTGCATCGGCTGCATTTTTTCCCATCAAAAAGCAATGATAAATCAACACACGAAATTGCTTTCACAATAACAAAAGTTGCTTCACTCACAACGCTATATCTCGAGAACTAATCGTCCCACAACTGTCACATTTGAAGGTTGGTACTAACTGAAAATGGTATGGATTTATTCAAGCGGTGCCCTCTCTTAGAAACGGCAGCCCATGTGTTATAAAGCCATGTCTTGTTTTAGCATCCCTGCAAACATCCCGCTTTACAGAATGACGATTGAGAACGCTCGCTGATCCGTCAAGATCGGTAACGACTTAAAAGGTTTAAGAAAAGGTGACGCGCTGTAATGTGACTTCATACTTTAAACAATTGTGCGAAGCTCACTTAAAGCACCATCTTTGATAAGTCTGTGCAAATGGACTTACCGGATGAAGCATGTACCGTATCAAAAGCAGATGAGGATATCCTCAGTCGTTTCAACGACGAACTATACTAGATGTGCAGCGAAATCGACCTAGCCAGAAAAGTTTGCATCAGTCGCCTGAGGTAGATGTATTAAGCGAATGGACACCAATACACCGGCCCGCAGTATTTTCGAATCCAACGCGCTGGTAGAGTAGAGGAAGACCTCACTTTAGGTGGTTCGTAGAAGTGGAAGTGGGCCTCAACCAACTTGGAGTTCACAACTGGAGAAAGTTCGCTAACGACCTGACTAGCTGGAGAGGCTTGTTAGTTGAGACCCATGTTCACCCGAACTATAGCGTCACCTAAGAAATGAGTAAATATTTTCCAGTCATTCATGCCTACAACCAATAAAGCCAGTCTGCATCGACATCTTACTTGAAGTGTCATTGTTGCCTATATGTTGTTGTGCGTTTTACTCTGGACAATACGCTTTAAATCTAAATCAATATTTGCATATCTCGATTCAAAACAGGGCTTACTATTTTTTTCACTAAATGAAAACAACTCGAAAGATGCTGTTGTCTACGTGAATTTTACAAAATTTGGTTGGTTTCGTATAACTCAAACAAAACAGTATATAGCTCATGCAGTTGCCCATGAAAGCATTTGTCATCTCATGTTTTTTAGTAAATCCAAATAAATAGCTGTTATCAAAAAACTAATCTGGAAACCAGATTCATCGAGGGCTAATACAAACAAAAGTTGCTTGAGAAGTGTTATTTTGATACTGACAGCTCTCTCCCGATGAAAATCTTGACCATCATACCTCAGCAGAAAGAAATTGATGGCTTTACGCTTGAACACTGTTAGATAGAAGAAGTTTTTGCCTAAAAGGAGGCACCCACTGCCCATGCTGTACGTAAGTTTGTGCAAAAATTCGTAAAATTGGCTTACTTGGGTAGAACACTCATGTTCTGCTGTTGTGACCTTTAGTGTTCGACTCAATCCCAAAATATCAACAACTCAATATTTCACAAATTTGCCGGATGAGAATTTTACATAAAGATTGTCTCAGCAATTGAAGTCAAACGACCATTCGCTCGAATTGGACGTTAAATTTGGCCGAACAATTTATATACGCTGTCTACTATCTACTACGAAACTCCAAACATTTGGCAAACAAATTTTTTCAAAAGAAATTAATTTTTTTTTTAAGTAACATAGCACTCAATTGGATAGGTACTGTTACACTTAAAATGCACAGAAAGAGAAAAAAAGACTTTGGGCTCCACGGGTGGCACTCAACTTTTAAAGGGGGACTAAATTATTAGTGTAATTGGACTTGTTGTTGTATTCTAGGCATTCACCCATCACCTACCGACAGATGAACTGTCATAAATATTAAATACATATATAGGTGCTACAAGATTTTAATTTAATCCAAATATAAAAAGCGTTAAAGACTCTCTTCGGAAGTAGCTCCAGTTAAGATTGATAGAAAAATTTGATAAACCGTAATAATACTAGTAAAGCCAAATATCAAAATAATAATATTAAGGTTTTCTTTTATAAACATGAATGCTGTATGTAAGGGAAATAGGTGTATCAAAACAGGTAACAAAAATCTTTATATTTCGTAAATCTTGGAAGAAGCCACTTTATGTTAACTGTAGAACGGACGGATTGTGACGACAGCTATAATTTCGAGGTAGTAAAGAACTTTATCTGGTATGAATTCTGCCAACAACACCTACCCGGAAATAAAACGAAGAATAACTCTTACCAATCTCTGTGTCTTAGGCTAAGAAGACAATTAAGTAGTAAGACTCTATCACGAAAAACTAAGGAGATTCTATATAAAATTTTGATCATCTCAGTCCTGCTTTATGGCGCAAGAGCATGTTCCCTATGGAAAGCGGACGAGGATATCCGAGAGAAAAATCCTTCGAAAAATATTCGGTTCCTCGAATATTTTCCTCGCGCTTTGGAGGAAAAGATTCAACGATGAACTATACTAGAAGTACAACAACTGAAGGTAGTTAGCTAAAGACTGGACTAACTGGTGAGGATTGTTAATTGAGGCCAATGTTCACCCCGAACTGTAGCGCCACATGCTACATAAATAAACTAGTATACGAGTAGATGTATTGCAAACTTAACTTCCAAATGTGTTGCAATCCTCGCCACTTCTAACAAATGCACTGTAAACAAACACTCAAACTGTTCTAAGCCTGTGTACCGCATATGATTGTTTAGTTATTTTTAAATTTGTTACAATGACAGAAATTAATAAGTAACGTCTACTGTATGCATTCGCTATATGGATGATGTCGATCTTAAAATGCCAGACGAATTGAAATTGTTCGCAGTTCACACGTATTCACAGACCGTTTCTGGAAGGGCTAAGATTTAAAATGAAATAAAAGAAAACGGTGAACTAAATCATTCACACTAATCTTTAAAGAGCAACTTACCAACTTATTAAGAATGCGTGTCTCGGTTACCCTCCACTAAAGAGTGCTCTTTTAACGACTTCACTTTCATTCAGCTTTCCTCTTCAATTCTTATTTTTAGAAATAATTAGTAGAAGGACACGTTTAACGTTTCCATTTGGAAAGGAGGTAGCCGTGGTGTAGTGGTATATGCATAAACTCCTCAAGCAATGGGTCAAGGGTTCGAATCCCGTGCCAGGCAATTCTCTGAAAAATTTATTATCATAGAATTTGTATGTAGTTATATGAAAATCTCGTCGGCGTCAACTCTGACATGAAGGCATAACACTGATGTTGAAGTGGTTGCTGGCTGGGCTGAATGTAACGAATTAACAACTAGCACAAACTGAGACCCACTGGTTGAGGATGCACTGGCTCCAGTTTGACAACCACCTCTGGGAAACATATCGAAACCTAATACACCTGAGTTTCAAACTACTATACCACCCGCCCGTCCCTGGAGAAAAGCCAATAAAAGGGTATTCATATCCCCTTGGTGCGCGCGCGGAATTATATAAAAAACGTGTTTTCGTTAACGGAAAAATATATATATATAATATATAAAATATATACAAATTCTTTGGGCCAATATTTTGGCCTGTAAACCTCAAAAGGAAAACCTTCTAAACTGCGTAAACTTTAGAGAAATCCGTTACCTTCTCATAAAATCAATTATCTCATAGGTCATTTTCGGTGCAGTTTTAGGCCTGTTAAGTCCATGACCATTAAGAAGTTAAATTCAAACCCCAGCTACAGTTTAATGATTGAAAGCCAATTTATTATAGCATGTGTAGAGACGAGCTGCATAGAGTCATGGCAAGTTCTGGTATTCATGCCAAAAATATCTGTCTGTGTATTGTGAAAATGGAGAATGCTTGCTGTCCATAAAAATCCCTAATAGCACTATCGAGACATTTGATATCAAAAAGGATATTGACAAAATGCGTACGTCTACGTTTGTAAATACAGATCAACTGTTTTGGTACTTAGTGAAACACAGGTAGATCTCCGCTTACACCTCTTAGATCACTCTGATCTGAAGCTACCTGCTAGTAGCTACCTGCTACTACGAACTAGTGCTGGGGGTCTCGCCATTTACCTGCGTAGGGATGTAACTTACCAAACTCCATCACAATGTGGTGGTGCTCCAATCCGAAATTCAACTTCTTGTGGCTAAAATATCATCTCCGTAAGCAAATTATACACAGCTGCTTTATTTACAGAAGCCCAAAATTGGATAGCAATTCGACCTTTAATACCAAAAAGCCAATTGGAGCGGACTTAACAGTTTCTTTAGGAGCTTTAACTGGTCGTTATGTTTCCTCGATAACGACGTGGATGCCGTTGCTGATTTGTTCGGTCCTACAAGACCGGCGGAAGTTGGAAGTTGGAGACTAAAGAAGCTCTGTCCTAGCTAAAGAAAATCGTAATATCTGCAAAGGATATCCGCATCTTTTCGGATAATTAGGCCGCTATCAAGTCCCTGGACTCAGTCTCATTAAATTCTAAAACAGCCCTTGAATGCCGATCACCTCTTATATAGATGGCAGAGCAGGTCAACCATCACTGCAAACTGCCTTTTAGGATGGCATACAAGAAAGGTTGGCGCTTTTACAAACGATTTCTGTAGAACCTGCATTAACGAGGAGGAAAAGGAGATAATCCTCCAACTTATCTGTACTTCTCAGGCTCGTTCCTAGAGAAGAAAATTCCAATTGGGAGCTTTCTTCTACAATGACTTAAGCGATCTAAATAATATAGACATTAGCAATCTCTTGCGCTTCATCATAATATCAAATTGGTTCGATGTGTAAGAGAATCACAGGTCCACGTGGATGATGAAATGAAAAATACAACCAAAAACCTAACGCAAAATATTTTTAGTTTATTCTGCCTCGTTCTCATCCAACATTCCAGCTTTTAGCTCTTCGGACAAAGCCAATCTGTTTGCTGCACTCTTTGCGACCAACTCAGCACTTTCAGATTGTGCTATGTCCTGCCCTAAACTTGAGTACGTCGATCTTCAATGGGATGAATCGACTTTCGCACTCGTGTAGTAACAAGAGTGCTTAAAGATCTCAACATACATAAATCCGCTGGTCCATATGGTATATCCTACTTCTCTGAAGAGGTATTTTTCCACGCTTGCGAAACAGCTGCAAAAACTTTTTCATCAATGCTACTCTTTAGGACCCTTTCCGAGTAGATAAAAAAAGCGTTTGTCCAGCTCGTACCTCTCCTCTCGTCTCCTCTTTGGAATTTTGACAGAGTTTGTACAAAATGTGTGCATTTGAAATCGACGACTCGCTTCTTCATTGGATTAGATTACATAGTACAAGTTGCCTTGGATGGTTTCAAGTTTGATACTCACAAAATAAATGCTGGTGCTCCGTTCTTTCTCCAACACTAATTTTCATCAATGATCCAATATTTTGATTAGCTGATGACAGTAATCTCTGCTTTTCATATTCGTTCCCGAACTCACGTTCCTGCTCTTCGGCTGTAGAACGGGAATGACAATGTACGTCTGATATTAACCGCAAATCTAATAAGCAACCAATAACAGAGTAGAACTTAATGCTTCTAAAACATAATGCTGTGTGAAAATGCGAGATCTAAATACCTAGTCATTATCTATGAAAGGCACTCGCATCGTCGAAACCAAAGAACTTTACATTCTCGGTATGTGTGTCAATGACAACTCACGTTGGAATCATCACATACTCGATGTCGTCAAAAATGTTGCGAAATTTCTAGGCTTTCTCAATCGCCAATAGCATTCCGCCACTTCAAAATGTTAACCGTAACACCCGTCTTGCTATGAATACTCAAGGTGTTTTCGGACGTACTCGAAGATATCATGATTCGTTCCTAAGCCATATAACTCGCTTATGGAATGCCATGGCGATCTCCATATGTTCTAGCCGTTATAACTTGCAAATATTTAAGACCAATGTACATCGGTACATCTCTTTTCTTTCTCCCTAAGTTCCCCTTAACATCATATGTAAAAGAATTGTGCAAAACTCCAAAACTAGATATGGGTAAATGAGGGTCAAACAAGAGGATATTCACACCAACAGCTCGAACATCATTCACAACAGCAATATAACGTTTAGGGGTAAAAGATTTTATTGAGTGCTCTCTTCGCTGTATAAGAATCACATTGTTTTTTGAACTAAGAGAGCAACAGAGAAATAATTCCTTCTTACAAATATTAATTTAACGCCTTAGTCCTACTCTGTCTCTTTCTACTGGATGGTCTTTTTCGAGTGGGTTTCAATCCTGCTGTCATAAAAGGAATTTGTCGGTTAAGACATGAGCGAATGGTCTTAGAGCAACTTTGAATCCTACCGGATTGACAATTCGGTGAAATAACCCCTGAATTAAGTGGCGCGTTTTCTCTGCAAGATTGCTGTTGATTGAGCCGCAAGTTCATTCCAGACTACAACACGACAGTAGTTAGACCCAAGTTCTTACCAGCAGCATAAACTAATGGTTAGTTGTGCATTTAATTTTTTCACATAGCCATAACACGACGCTATGTTAAAACCTTTCGAAACAGTTTAACAACATTTTTAAAAGTAACGAGCGGAATTTTTGGTTTTACCGAATTTAGAACCACCTCTTATGTCAATCTAATTAAAAGGGTTACTATTTTTTTGTTATCGTTTTGAGAGCCCTCTATTTTCTCACTCTAAGAACAATGATGTTCTTTGACAGTTGGAAAAGAACTGTCATTTCCGAAGAGCGTTTAAGCAACAAAAATTCGTTTTCAGTCGTATTTGTTTGCAGTTTTCTATTGAAAAACCTCATCAAATAAATTACAAAAATAAAATTTCCAAAACTAATAATTAGAACAGGAATATGTCTCGTAAAGAAGCCCTCTCACAGTTTATCAACCAAATCCATGGCCGTCCCGTTGTCGTAAAACTAAATTCCGGAGTAGATTATCGTGGTATGTTTGAAGATCAAACCTAAGGACTTCTTTTAATTTACTTTATTTTAATATCTTAGGTGTTCTCGCCTGTTTGGATGGTTACATGAACATTGCCCTTGATCAAACCGAAGAATACTTAAATGGTCAGCTTAAAAACAAATACGGAGATGCGTTCATTCGCGGCAACAATGTCCTTTACATTTCAACACAGAAGCGGCGTGTAAACTAATAAAACGACACAACTTCAAATAAACTTTTTTATGCTAACTACTTTAATTTAAACTAAATTACAAAAATTTACTTAAAAACGAAAGTGTGTTTTGTTTAAATTAATGATAGGAACCGAAATCCTTAGGAATCGCTCCATAATACTTTAATTCCTCCACTGAAGCTCCACTACCCAGTAGATCTATTAATCGTTCAGCTCTCCTGCCGTAGGTATGTTCAAAGTATGACTGCCATGTTTCGCCATAGTGTGGGTGAAATTCTATCATCACCGGGGGCCCATAAAGCGACGTTCCAAAGAGTAATCGCTGAAGGTACTCTAAAACCGCTTTCTTCTTTATAAATAATTCTGTAACTGGATTTGTATAGGGTGCTGTCGTTGGATCCTGTGATGGTAGATTTCTGAAAAATCTGAAATTCTGTAAATCCAGATTGGAAAAATCGAATCCCTCAAATGCATCGCTAATAGGCATCAGCAAGATGATCCCCTAAAATAAATATAAATCTTGTCAGCCATTCATAACAAAATAGGTGCAATCTCCCAAGGACTCTTACCAGAAAAACAATTAAGCCAAATTTCTGCATGTTAAATTCACAACCGATAATCAATAACTTAAATTTTGTACTAAAGGTGCAGTTCAAAACAAAAAAGAAGAGTCACCAAGAAGCAATACACAAAATACAGAAGCCAACGGATAATTAGGTATTCAGATGGCATCCCCTTCAATTCGTCATCAGTTTCGTGATACCTGTGTCACAACAAAAGTAAATCGAAGTCTTTGGCTATAAATTTGTAGCTCACGATTTTGAAATTTACTGTAAGCTGATGGTTGTGATGTAAGAAAAAGATGTAATGGGTGCAGAGGCCCGGGATCCCTTACAGGTAGTCCATATTCTTTTTTATGAATTATTGCAAACAACACTGGGGTACTGGGTTATACTAGCGGGCGGCTTTTTGGTTTATATCACAAATAAATTAGTTTTCTTCGATACAGAAGCCAGTCGTGGAAAATCCGCATTTGATTGGATTGGATTGGAGTTAAATGATTAAATCAAATCACGTTTTGCTTTGGAAACTGGCCGCTGGTTTTGTTTGAAGTCGTGAAGTGCCGGGTTCACAGGCACATACTGCAACCGAGTCAAGGTGACGATTATTACAAAAACAAATTTTGTAATTGAGGTCGATGGGGAAACTAATAATTCGAGCCACAACATGAAGCAGCTTCTGTTTAGAAAAACGGGGGAAAATAAATATGTATATGTGTGAACGTATATATATCCAGTATCTCTTGGTGGCGTCAAACATTCCAACACGGTTTCAACTCTCGTAGGTTTCTATCCTATTGATTACTCTTCGCACTTAGTCGGTGTTAAGTAAACAGCTATGTCCAAACTACTGTAACGTTGAGAATTCGACAAGTTCAGAAAATCCACTATACATTTCGAGCAGTGGCAAAAGAACGTTTGTATCTTCTTGCAGTCACTACGCAACATGGATTTCTTCTATATCTTGGACAGCATTTCAAACGTAATCTAAGCTGCTCTCAGCGCTGCCAAAATGTTGGTTATCATATTTGGGTAATAATTCAATTTTGGAACGCGAGCTCTTAGGACTGAGCAAAATACATAAGATAGTGGAATTGGTTGGTGTGTACCTTTCGCCAACCAGGTGCACAAATTCGGAATAAAACAGCACACATCCACCGGAGCTTTATTAAAAATTTTTCGCAATCACAGCATATTGGTGTGAAGGGATACTCCACAAGAAGTACGAATTGCAGGTGTCCTCATAGCAGAGAGACTAACGCTTGAGGCTCGGAACTTCCTTAAGAGATCGAGGTACAGCATATGTGCGACAAGCGCAAGAAACACACTTGGTGCTGAGCACAAAGGTGTAGCAAACTGGTTCTGCAATTGTGGAATATTCCTTACTGATTTGGAATGAACTGAACTCAGATGCGCAGCACTTATTTATACGCACTCTTTCTAATAGTATTATAGAGATATCAACAGCAATTAAGAGCGTTAAGAACAGAGTTGTGTTTATTTATAAAAGTGTACAAAGGAAGCCCTAGGAAAATAAGTCTTTCTCGGAATAATTAAATGAAGGCATGATCGTTGCTTCTTAATAACTTCGAGAATTCAAAAAAAAAAAAAACAAGCGCATCAGGCTTGTTCTTGACAAGGTAATCGCTATTTGCAAAAATACGAGTTCTGAAAAACTCAAGTTGACTGCCATAATCGCATTTAATCTTTGTAAACGGATGAGAATTTACCAGTAGCATTATCACTATACGACAAAAGAAATCCAAGAACAGCTTCATTTCGAGATATGCCACAAAATTTAATTCACTTACATAGGCACGCATGAGAGCCGTTCACCCTGTACAAGTGTAGTGAAGAACAGTTGAGATAAAAGAGAAAACACTTTGGATAAGTCACAAATATAGTAATTCAGATAGTGAGCAGATACCAAAACCTTAGTTTTGAGAGGGTTGACTTTAGAGCAGACGGTCCAATAAATACCACAGACACTATCCAATAAATAGTACAGGTATATAATCCATATATGCTTGTGCATGTATTTTTAATTATTGAGCGCATCGAGCAGTGAGTCGACCAACATAAACTATAGCAGTGGAGACAGAAGGCTGCCTTATGAGCAACCTCTGTTTACCCTCGGCATCATATATTGACCGCAGTCAGCATCCGCAATCAGTGTACTATTGAACACCATTACTTTTATACATAAAACTAGTGATTCGTCTACGCCGTGTTGTCTGGCCGAGTTACACATACCGCCGAAAGTTGCGTTATCAAAAGCACCTTCTGTGCCGATGAAAATGCCCAGCGTATATTCTTCCTTGTCGAATACGTTTTAAATTCTGCCTTCCAGATTTTGAAGCGCACTCTTGCAAGATCTTCCGCGTTAGTAGGAATATTATATCTCAGACGGGAATGCATTCGCAATGAAATTTTGCGCACTTAGATATCGACCATTCTTTCCATGCTCTTCAACATAAAATAAGTCAGAATTATAGGTCTGAAGCTCTTCGCGAGCGTGTAATCTTCTTTTCCCATCTTCGGTATGGGTAATTCTAGTCTTACTGGTCGGTGTGTATGCCAGTGCCAGGCTGGCAGTGAAGCTGGTCTATATCTTTTTGTAACATAATTGCGTACATGCCAACGGTGCCGGGTGACTTCAAGAGATCAAAGGAAGCAACAGCATGTTTAATGGTCTTCTTCTATGATCACAGCCGTTAATAGAAGCTGGTTGTGGCCTGGTTCTGGCTCTGAAAATGAGCCTTAAGCATGAGACGGAGGCTCTCTGCTTTCGGCTGAGTGTAGGTGCCATCAGATTTTAAGACTGATTAAAGCCTAGTTAATTTTCCCCTTTTGAGCACTTTGACTAGCCTACAGTTTCGACCTTTTAGCTGTAGAGGCTTCAGTCTTCTGCCTAATTAGTCTTAAGTGACCTGTTTTGAGGTTTTCTGGTTTATTTGTGAAGTCGCTGCAGATCTGCGTTCCACAAAAGAACAAGCGGTCTGCAGAATTGCTCTCTAGCTGGACATGCCAGTTCAAAACATTGGGTGGAGGTATCATTCGGGTTCTAAACAAGTTCCTCTAGATTTTCCGTTGGCTTGAGCTTAGGAGGAGCACTATTAGACTTGCCGAACTTCTCCATAAGTCGTGTCCAGATTGCGGATTCCAGCACGTCTCATATCTGAACTCATTTGGAAATAGAGTGGAAATTAACTCTTCTAAGGTGCAGATAGAAACGTGTGGTCTCGACAGAAGCTTTGTCTAGGCCAACAACAAGAGAAGAGACGTCCTTGTTTTCTCGATTTTCAACTTTTCAGTTTCAAGTCCAGAGTTCGGGGTATGATAACGCATCACACATCTCCATATCCCATAATTTCCTCGCAAGTCGCAACCCAGAAGATGGTATACGTCAATTACGGTAGCCTGAAAACCTCAAAAGTCTTAGTTACCAGATCAACAGTTCTTGTTATTTCCAATGCATTGCATCCGTTTGAAGCAGCAACGCAAATATTTTGCACACATCCAGACATGAAACCTATAAATTTTTTAAATCGACCTGTACACTTTCAATGTTACAAAAACGATTTTTATAACTGGAAGAAGTGATTGTTGATAACGGACAGCTGAATTCCTACACGAAAAACAAGAATAAAGAAATATTATTTAATTATGAACTGAACAAGGTGCAAAATAACACATGGGCCGTTTCTAAGATAGGGCACCACTTGAATTAAATTCATAATATTGAAGGTTAGTACCAACCTTCAAAAGATACGTGTATAAATTTGACAGCTGTCGGACGATTAGTTCTTGAGATATAGCGTTGTGAGTGAAGCAACTTTTGTTATTGTGAAAAAAAAAATGAATTCAAAGCAATTTCGTGTGTTGATTTATCATTTTGATGGGAAAAAATGCAGCCGATGCAAAGAAATGGCTTGATAAGTGTTACCCGGACTCTGCACCAGCCAAATGAACCATTCGCAAGTGGATTGAAAAATTTAAAGTTGGTCATTCAAGCACCGAAGATGATGCACGCAGTGGACGTCCAAAAGAGGCTGTTTCAGATGAAAACATCGAAAAAGTCCACAAAATGATTACGAATGACCGTAAAGTGAAGTTGATCGAGATAGCTGAGGCTCTGAAGATATCAAAAGAGCGTGTTGGATATATCATACACGAATTATTGGACATGCGAAAGCTCTGTTCAAAGTGGCTGCCGGTTTGCTCACAGTCGACCAAAAACAACAACGTGTTGATGATTCAGAGGAGTGTTTAAAGCAATAAAGCCGAATTTTTGCGTCGGTATGTGACAATGGATGAAACTTGGCTCCATCACTTCACACCAGAGTCAAGTGGGCAGTCAGCTGAATGGCGAGCAGGCGACGAACCTCGTTAAAAACTACCAAAAACTCAACAGTCGGCTGGCAAGGTTATGGCATCCGTATTTTGGGATACACATGGAATAATTTTCATCGACTATCTCCAAAAGGGGCAGACTATCAACAGCGACTATAACATTGCGTTGTTGGAGCGTTTGAAGAATGAAATCGCAGAAAAATGGCCGCATTTGAAGAAAAAGAAAGTGCTGTTTCATTAAGACAATGCACCGTGTCACAAGTCGATGAAAACGATGGCAAAATTGAATGAATTCGGCTACGAATTGTAGTAGTAATCGCCGAATCAGAGCCCAATTTTGAGGCTAAACCGAAATCGTACTACAAAACTGGTATCGAAAGATTGAAAAATCGTTTCAATCAGTGTATCGCCCTCGAAGGCAATTATATTGTAAATAAAGCTGAATTTTGCAAAAATTTTGTGTTTTATTATAAAACGGCACTGGGTTTGCAGCCAATGTGTTAGAAAACCGCAGTAGCACTAAGAACTCAGTGGAAAAATTGATACTTGGTAATCGTTGTTTAAGCCCACACTCAATTAGGTGAAGGCAGTAACGTCAGTAGAGCAGGCTGCAGACTTTCGTCAGCAGCTCTTTTTTACATATTTCTCTACGTATCCAATCGCAGCTGAATCCAAAAATGTTAACAATTTCATGCACATAATAACAGAAGTAGCAATGAATCGATCGATCACATCCTGTGACGCGAAGTTTCCTTCTTAAATTTTGAAAATCATTTTGTCCTTACATTTATTTAACAATAAATTTTTTTTCAGTTTAGTTTTAAACCATTCCAGCCCGAGACACGAATGAACCTATATTGCCGACGCATATCGACCTAATTACTACATCACCCGAATAAAACCGATCAGTGGTGTAGATATTAACCAATAGAGGTCAATGCTTTCCATTTGGTTTATGTGTCTGCTTAAGGTTTTAAACGATGACCTCATCTGGTACAAGTTCGAAACTATAGATGGTAATCAAAATTTCATAAATGGAAGTAAACTGAAAATCGAATAAAGAATTCTACCATTTCGATTTTTGCTGTCGCCCCTTTCGAAATGAATTTTGCACTGGTGGAATCTTCGTAACTGATCTTTTGCCACTTTCTTCAATATAGTCACGACAGCGATAAAATTATAATGATGTACCGTATATGAGGGAGCACACAAGCTTCTTTAACTGGCATCTGGCTGCCATTCGATACTAAACACCCTCTAGCTGGTAAGCGTTGAGTCCATAGTATCCAATAGTAAGTACCTAAATTCCTGTGTATGTTTATTGGTTTTAACAGATAAGAGAAGATAGAAGGGCGTCATCTATCTATGACACTTTCCATGTCCTAAACGACGTGGGAGAAATTCCCTAGATCAAGTCTACGAGGATATTGTATTATCAAAGCGATACACCTTGCTATACTTCTTCGAGAATGTGAACTTGAACTCTTTGAAACAATGCTGACAGTCGAAGTTAAAGGTTAACTTCCCCGCCGCTGTGAAACAAAGAAGAAATTCATGAAAGAAACATCGGATAAGAACTGTTTCTATTGGTAAGACAAAAACGTTAAACGTCGTTGATTTGAAAAATCTATTTGGAGTTTTAAAAATCCCTAGAAAATGGAATTTCCTATCAATCTATACAAAACAGACATTCTCGTAAGAGGCCTATGTATTACGGACATCCTGCTTTTACTTAACTTTAGATGGGATAGACCTGGGCATCAACAAATGTCACATGGTGTCTCTATCCAAATAGGCACGACTTTCCTAGGAAATTTCAACTCTATTATACATTCGCTCTTTATGACCCCGCCATCTGAATGGAATTATTATTACCTGAAAGTTATACTAGTCTATTGTAACATTCTGTTTGGTGAGTCGATGATGTGTGGATTCTTTCCTATTGACAGCATATTCTATTTTTTTCTCGCAGCTAAATCTCAAACGTTACGCCAGACACGATCTTGCAAGCGATGGTGATCATGCTATTGTTGGTGCTGTTTAGAGAATCCTCTTTTAGCTTGAACAAATATTGCTAACATTTATATGTCAGGGACACTTAAATATTTATTTATTTATTTATTTTATTTACAAAATTCTCGTACATATAAGATTGGATCTTTATAAATTGTGCGAGTTCCCAGCGTGTGGCGCTCCCATTGTTCCGATTTGAGTTCTGTTTTTTTTTTTTTGTTAAGTTGGTAGATCTGTTGTTGACATTCCTTCTAAATCTAAGGATCAAAGCTTGACATTTGCAAAAGTTACGTAGCCAACAGTACATCTGCGTGTGTTGTCGATTTTTTACAATTTTAGAAATGGATTTAAATTTGCAACAATGCACTTGTATTAAATTTTGCGTAAAAAACGGATTTAATGGTGCGCGAACGTTGGAAATGTTGGAAAAGTGTTTCGGCAACGATTCTCTTAACAAAACGGTAGATTACCAGTGGCACGAGCGGTTCAAAAGTGGTCGTGAGTCAATCGAAGATGACGAACGCAGTGGCAGTCCAGCAACATCGAAAACCGACGAAAACATTGATGAAGTAAAAGAAATGTTGGTCAATAACCGCAAATTAACCATCAGCGAGATAGCGGAGGACTTAAACATTGCCTATGGAATCGTCCAAGACATTTTGGGTTTCCGTCGTGTAGCACAAAAGTTGTTGCCAAAAGACCTCAATTTCATGAAAAAAAGAGACCGTGTTGACGTCGCAACAGAGATGATTTGCGAGGCTGAATCCGATTTCACATTCATCAAAAGGATCATTACTTGAGACGAGACGTGGTCTTATGAGTACGACACGCAATCCAGACATCAGACAAGTGAATGGAGTTCATCAAATGAGCCGAGACAAAAAAAAAAAAACACGTCGTTTTTAGTCAAAAAAGAAGACAATGCTCACGGTTTCCATGGATTACAATCGTGTAGTGCATCATGAATTTTTGCCAGAAGGCCAGAAAATTAACAAAGAGTATTATCTGGGCGTTATGAGACGTTTGCGTGAAGCAATTCGCCGAAAGAGACCAGATTTTGCACGATGATAATCCTACTCTCTAGGGCTCTTTCCGAGCAGATGGAAAACAGCATTTGTTCATCAATCCGTCCCTAAAAAAGGTGAATCTCCTTCTCACTCTTCCTACGGACCCATCGCACAAGGTTATGGACGCGCTTATAAACCATCAGCTCATGAAATATCGTATCTCAAAAGCTTCTCAATGGCCGGTAGTATAGATTTCATAGAAACACGTCCACTGGTGATTTTATGGTATGTCTCACCAAAAAGTGGAACCAAGGCGTACATCAATCTGGCGAAAGAAAGATAGTTGCACTTTTATCGCTTTTAAATCTTACATTTGGGATCGACTACTCTCTACCTTTCTGAACGTTCAATTCAAGTTGTCTTGGATGGTTTCAAGTCTGATATTCATAAAATAAAATAAATGCTGGTGTGCCCCAGAGTTCCCTTCTGTTTCTGACACACTTTTTAATTTTCATTAATGATTTCTTATCTGCTACTTCTAATACAATATATTCCTTTGCTAATGACAGTACTCTCTGCTTTTTATATGCTTTCCCGAGTTCACGGCCCTGCTCTAATTGGGGATCTATCAACTTTGTACTCACAATATGCAACTGCGACAGTGTCAACAAATTGATCACATGCGTTGCCTAAGAACTTTTACAAATCCTCACAAAATAACAGCGTATTTTCGTTTGCTTTTGCTGTGCTGATTCATAATCACTTCATTTATTTTGAGTAAAAGTTAAGTTACTCTAACTGTTAAACTTGAAGATTTACAACTAAAAGTTGTAAGTTCTGATTATGCGATCAAAAAGTTGAGTCAATTTATAAGGCTTTTATCCACCCAAAATTGGAATACAATGCCCACATCTGGTCAGGTGCTCCTAAAGCATCTCTGCATCTACTAGATGGGATTTAAAACCGTTCGATAAAGCCCGTGAATGATACTAATATCAGTCAGTATATTGACACCCTCGAACACCGACGTAATGTCTCCTGACTCACTTTGTTTAATCGATATTTCTATCACCAGTGCTCCATAGAAATCGCCACTAGCATAACGCCCCTTCAAACCTTCAACCATAAAATGTGTCTCACTATGAATGCTCATTAGTATACCCTCAAGCCCACTTACGTACTCTGTAATATCGTGATTCATTCCTGAGTCGTACAACTCGCTTATGGAATGCCCTGCCGAGCTCTCTATTTCCTGGTCGTTATAACTTGCAAACATTTAAGACCAATTTAAATTGGTATTCTCTTTTCTTCCTCTCTGATTTTCCTTGACCCGGGCTGTGACAAACATTTTAAGGGTTCTCAAATCCCTTGAGCGCGCGCTAATTATAAAAAAAATTATCCACCATCTTTTAATCAATTTTAATCCCTTATAGAACAATATTTTGTTTTAGCATGCCTGTTAAACTCGTCCGCTTGTGCAGAATGACGATTGAGAACGCTCATTGCTTCGTCAAAGTCGATCATGTGACTTCTGTAACATCATACTTGAAAGAATTGTGCGGAACTCACATGTGAACACTGAAGACACCATCTTTCAAAAGTCGGTGCAACTACTAGCCTACGCCGATAATATCGATGTGGGAGAACGCAATAGAGGAAGACCTCACCTTATGTGGCACGCAGAAATAGAAGGAGACCTCAACCAAATTGGAGTGCGCAACTGGGCGTAGTTAGCTAAAGACCGAACTAACTTAAGATGCTTTTTATTTGAAGCTCGTGTTCACTCCGAACTTATAGTCATTCATGCCTATAACCAATAAAGCCAGTCTGCATCGATATTTCATTTGAAGTGTCATTGTTGTCTTACGTAAATTTCCAAGTGATTTTACTTTGGACAATCTCTTTTAAATATACTTAAATCAATTTTTGCATATTTTGATTCAGAACAGGACTTACAACTTTTTCACTAAATTAAAACAGCTCGAAAGATGCTGTTAGTCAAGTGAATTTTACGAAATTCTCATGTTTTTTTAGTAAATCCGAATAAATTGATGTTATCAAGAAACTAATCTGAAAACCAGATTCATCAAGGGGTTTATACAAAGGGAAACACTTTAAAGTTGCTTAAGAATAACTAGCAAAAAATGGGGTTTACCGCTTCGGATTACTCATTTGCTTTACGTGGCTATTTACGTATATGGCGCGATTGTTTGGTGAACGGCTTTGGAACAAGTTATTCATCGGAACTTCTCAAGTCAAATTGAAACAATTGTCTGTTTTTATAAATATTAGCTGCGCAATTAGAACAATTCAAAATTAAGATTTGGATACGTTTCTATGTATACTACTTAATACGTACAATATCCTTGACAAAGTGTTAGTTGTTTAAGTAGCCACTAGGAGTGGTAGCAACTCTACGTCGTTATGCTTAAAATTACCAAGCAAATGTATTTTAGTGAAGTATTATTGAATATTCATCTTAAGCTTGAAGCTCTCGCACTCACTATTGTAAGTTCCACCCAGTCAAGGAAGACTTACAATTTACACACAAAAACGTTTTAGTTTTTTATGTTAAACTAAACACAACTAACCCCTTCTTTAGTTTCTTGTCCATGGAGTTTGCCGCTCTTTTATGCAACAACGGTGGAAGTTTCTTTTATGATACTTTACAACTGGTCACAATCACAACAACTAGATTCACATATAAAACATCATTTACAAAATTTATTCCAAATATAAGCAAAAATAGCACAGTGGTCAAAAATAAAACGTTTGTGTGTAGACTGGTAAAGAAAAACAAAAAAAAAAAAAAATAATAATAATAATAATAATAAGGACACAAATTGGAATGTGTAGAAGTTCTCCAATCCTAGGCCATACGGCTTTCTTAATTAGTATTGCTGGTTAATCTCTTCTTTAACCAATTTCTCTTGCTCTTTGGTTTTGTAATTGACTCACATGATTTAACTGAAGACGCCACCGACAGTGAAGAATTGCTTTTTGGGCCAGAGTTCTTCGACAAAAGAAGTTTTGTATACCACTTGGACTTGCCGTTCAGGGATTTCGTTGAAGATATCTCAGATAGATTCGATTCACTATGATTTATATCACAGTTGACTACGGACAGAGATTGTCCACTAATTATGGCATCGCTTTGTGTCTGAGCATTTAATTGTTTCATTGAGAAGGCCTTACGAATCATTGGCTCCGGCTCTGTATGAATCTTCATTGGATCTGATAGTTTTGCTGTTTTTCTACGGGGAAGTTTAACGGGAACAGCAGATGCGTTGGGAGTTGAGGTAATCGCTGGTAAAGCTTTCATTGTCGCCTGCTGAGGCGTATCTGTAATATCCGTGATCTGGATGCTAAATAAAATAGTTAGGGCTAAATGTTTCTCTTATGACTGCATAGAGCATCTCTACCTTGGAATAACAGTTGGCTGCGGAACGGGATTTGTGCTTCGTATGGAATCGCTTAACTTATCCCAGAAGTTAAATAGTTTACCAGACTGATGGTACTTTAGGTGGAAGTAGAAACTTAAGTTCAATGGGAGCACACAATTTTCGTAGAGGCATGGAATAATTTTGCGACGACGTTGCTCTGAAAATAATAAACGACTTCAATAGAGTTATCATCTCTCAAAATGTTGATTTCAATCTCACCGATCTGAAATGCTGATGCAAAGTTAACAAAAAATGTATTCGCTGAACTTTTTAGAAATGCCGCAGATATTATAACAATGAGGCGATTGCAACGCTCGGCAATCAGACGCATTATAGCTTCGTGTTCAAATGATATGCTAGCGATGAGATCACGATCCTTTACACAGAGCTAAAAAGAAGACAAATTTACAATCAACTCCATTCCATACAAAGCCCAAATAAACATACTCACCTTAAAGCCAAATCTGGGGTGGTTGACCTCCATGCGTTCGATTAGCTCGGTCGCAAATTCAATATCCTCATCTGCAAACAGCACAAAAGCATCATATTGTTGAGGAGGTAGACCAACTTGTGCTCTGGTTGCATCATCCTTTGTAAGAATATTTGCATCTGGCTCGTGAAAGTCTTCAACATTTACCTCTGCCTTTGACGCTATTGAAGCTTCATGACGAGATATAATTAATTGCTGCTGATATTGTTTCGATTTATACGCTTGCGCATCTTTAACTAAATAGCAGTAAAGAAACTACTTGTTTACATTTTATTCGATATAAAAACGAAATGCGCACATTTGTAATAAGTTTATAGAAAGTAAGTATTCAGTGCAAAACTTACCCAAATCCTCACTAAGATCATCCGCTACATCCCAACGATCAATTACACCTAAGAACTTAACTAGATTATCAAAATTGGCCGTTTGATTCCCTTCACTGCTCCATAGATTTAAAACTTTTGCCATAGGGTCAGCCTCCGCGTTGATAACTGGTCCATAGAGACTCTGCAAGCCAGCCAAATGAGCAATACCCCGCCAATCACGTGGAAACCCCTCTTCCGACGGCAGCACTTTGCCTGGATTCAACGATCTTGAAAGTATGCATCGAGCTGGCTGACGTAATGCGACAATTGGCACTTTAGCGTAGTCAAGTTGATTCGGATCGTCATTTGGATTGTTTTCCATTTCAAGTCTATCACAAGCGTAGTTTAACTAATTAAAAGGGGAGAGAATGTGTGTGCTAATGATGACGATACTACGAACAAATTAACACGAATAGATTATCAACATCCACAAGACCGATAATCAAGATTTATTTGCCATGATAAGGTAGAAAAAAAATTAAATTTTTGTAGCAAACAATTCTTGCAAGTTTCTCAAAACTATGATTTGTGAAGAAAGCTTAATTTGTTAGTGTTCTTGAAGAAAAAGATAAATAATTTTTTGTTTTCGCAGTTAATCAATAACTATTGGGGAAATAAAATGTATGGTAATAAATAAACAACTAATAACATGACCAGAACAACCACTGATTTAAAATTGCTGCAAAAACCTGGTAAGTGTCAAAGTGACGTTTTACTTTGCAATGCTGCCAGGTTTTGGTTTAAATATAACAGTTACGACTATAAAATTACTATATTGTCAGAAAATACTTTATATATCATCGAATGAAAAACAAATATTGTATAATAGAAAATACTATATACTTACAACAATCTGAGCGGGAGGAAAAAAGGAATGCCAATGAATGTAGCAGTAAAAATCATTTAAATTTTCTCTGTTAAAATATTTCAATGATGATGTAAATTATATCAAACTAAAAGCAAAGTTATTTGCGGCGTATCACATTCTGGTGGTGATAAAAGTGGCGAAAATATACATACAACAATAGCACTCGAGTTTTCAAGTAATTTAAAAACGCCTATATGACATTTTATTTAAAGTCTCGTAACGACTTTAAGCTTAAGTTCTCATTTTTGTTCTTCTTTTTTACTTTTTAAGCGTCTTATTATGTGATCCGCATAAATACATCTTTGATTATGCCACTTGTAAATTTGTGTAAATGCGTAGGTATTATTAACGTCAGATCAGACTTTGCCATGCCAAATCTCATCAATGATGCAGAGAGTTCGGCTAATATTTTGGAATTTGAGTGATCCACTTATTTCCATTTTAGTCTCTTCTTCCAACCCCAGCCTTAACTTGAGCTTCTACTACTTTAAAATCTGATTTGCGGATGACTTTCGTTGAACGTGACAATACCATTTGATACGATAGCACGGATCATAAATAAACTAAACAAAGAAAACATTACCAATCCATCTACAATAGAGTTCCCTTTTTACACGTACCTTATCAAACAACTCACATATCCTTTTGTAATCGAGTGTTTTGTAATTCTTTTGATTGTTTTGTTCATTGCTTTTTTCTTTTTTTTACAGCTGATTGAACTTTTCAGAAATCACCAAGAAACAATCTCATTTCGCTTCAGGTGCATACTAGGTTTTACATTTCAAAAGTAAACTAGGCAATTCCTGAATTTGCTGATGATACTTTTTAGAGTCATTTCAAAATGACTAAAAGTATTTTTAATATAAGCTAGGTATATTCCGTTTTTAACATCCAGTCAACAATAAAATTATTAAAAATGTATGTACATGCTACAAAAATCCAAAGAGTTGATTCCATTAAAGACAAGTGCAAGTACAGAAAATCTGGATACACATTTGCAAGAATATTTATAGATAACTCCATGCGGTTTAAGAAACAAATATATTCTTATAGAGAAATCGGTGACCGATTCAATAAATACGTCAGTAAAATATGTAATGTACTTATTTTAACTTGCAAAGCCATTGTTAAACCATTGTCAAAATTTTTTAAATTTGTTCATTTGTTAAATGGCGATAGCCAATAAGTTTCATTAAATATGTGGGCCTGGTTGTTTTTTAAATGTAATCAGCTTAATAGATTCCACGCATTTAAAAATTTCGAATCTGTCGAATGACAGCTCAAGCAATGTACTACAATCACAAAGGTTTTGCTTCCATGGTCCTTCAGGTGGGTCATTATTTTCCAGCTTGTACAACTTTCTAAATACTAGTTCTATATGTGACATGCGATACTGATGCGGCTTTCATAAACGTGTTTTTTTGCATGACCTGGTATATGTCACGTTGCATACGTTTTTAAAGAAAGTGAACTCTAAAAAAAAGCTAGCTAATGGAACTGTCTTCCTGATATTCACTTAATCGGTGACTCGGCAGGGTGTTGTCAAAATTCTCATTGACTTGTTAGGAGAAGTTAGGATATACTCGTAAATATCAACATTTTCGATGACTTCATTTGCCAAGTATTATAAAACAACAAAGAACCCTTAATCGTTATCTCCCTTATTTATATCTTCAAATAAGCAAATGTAAACAAAATAGGGCTGAATATAAATACAGGCTTTTCACTTTCAATAGCAACGTTTGTTAGTGAACAGATATGGACAGCAGAATATGTAAGGCAAGGACTGTAATGAGTATGCGGTTAAAGAAAGAAAAAATAAATTTTTCCAATGTGGGACCCACGTTGACTGTTTTCAGACTGTTCGAATCCATTGTCAAGTCGGTTTTGCTATATAGATGTAGTACTGAAAGCAGCAGATTTCTGTAAATACTCGCAGTTGTCCAGACAGTATCTCTATGATTTTTTAGTGCGATAATAGGCTAGGAAAGGTGGCCATATCTTACGGCCCAAAGACAGTTCTGTTGTAAAGCTTGCCACTCAATGGAACAGATATACAGAAGGAAGAAAAACAATTAAGGTAAACCAAAAATGTAAACGCGTTTCAGAGCTCCGAATACGGTAGCGCACGGCTTAAGGTCATTGCTATTAATAATTGAAGCTCGTTTGCCACTTGAATTCGTCTAAAGTCAGCTCAAAAGCTTTCCTCCATTTTTATGTTATGTTGTCAGAAAATTAACACATTTCCATTCTATATTCATAGATGTTGGATGCAAAGCTGTAATAAACTACTAATAAGGAACTGAAAAAATAAAAATAAAAAATAAAAAAAAAAACAAATCTCAATATTTTTCATAAATAACTTTTCTTCCTTTTCTTTAATTAAGAATTTTTTTGTATTTTTTCTCATTTTTTTCTTATTTTTCTTGTTTTCATTTTTTTGTATTTTTTTCTGGTTTTGTTTATTTTTTTGTCTTTCATTTTAAATAAATTAATACTTATTCAATAATAGAAGAAATAACAAAATAAATTAATTGTTTATAATATAATTAATAATAATTTCTGTTTGTTTTTATTTTTGCATTTGTTCATCTTTTTTTCAATCCACCTAGATCATGTTATGTAGTAATAACTGATTGCATATACACCAAAAAAAAATCCCACTTACTAACTAACTAAATTAATGCTTTAATTATTTCTTTTACTCATTTTCGCTCTGTCTATCAGTTTAATAATTTTTTTTATATTTTCTTGTTATATGTATTTTATTATAATATATACGTTTGTTGTTGTTTTTTTTTTTCTTTTTTGTTAATTTATTTTACTTGTGTATATAATTGTTTGCGTTTTTTTTTTAATTTAAAAATTTTTTCAGTTGGGATTTTTTATTTATGTTTATAATAATAAATTCACTAAATTTTTTAGTAAATTGTTTTCTTTCATTAAGTTTATTTATTTATATTTTTTTATATATGGCGTCTTTGAATTTATTTTAATACTTTTTTTGTTTGTGTGACACTATTTATTTGGTTGTTGATGTTGATTATAGTATGAGCAATATGCCAAAATAATTGATGTTACTTATTATCCACTAATTATAAAATGATTTACTATTTTTTGTGTTTATTTTTTTACTTTTTATTAATTTTTTTAAGTATTTTTATAAACTCAAAACTAAATAAGTAATAAAATTGACATGCAACTTAAAAAGAAAATAGTGAAACGAGAAGATGAATGATTTTTTTGTTTTGTTTAAGGGAAGTTCTTGGAAGTAGGATTTTTGTTTTATTTATTTTTTACTTGATGTATAAATTTATTTACTTTTTTATTTCTTGTAATTTTTCTATGTATTTTGTGTGTGTTTATGTTCATTACAGGTAATATTTTTTTACTTGGTTTTTATTTGTTTGAATTGTTTTAATTCACCTATATTTTGTTTTTTATTTCTTTAAATTACTTCTAGATTTATTTTCAAAAACTTAACAACTTAAGAATTTCGACTTTACTTAAGGGTTTCCTTTTTTTCCTTATTTTTTAAGTAATAATTTTATTTAATTTTATTATTGATGTCGTAAAACAAATTCGTTTTCTTCCTCTCTTGTGTTTAATTTTTCTTCTGTTGTAATCATTCATATTTGTTTTATATAATCTTATTTAATTACTTTTAATAAATATGTATAAATGGAGAAAAAAATATTGACTCAATATTTTTTCTTTATGTTTTTTTTTTTCTTTTAAGTTGAATGCCATCCATTCGCGCTGTTATTAGTTTATAAATTAATTTATTTGTGGAGTTGTTTACTATGTATTACGTAATATTTTGTTTTTTTTTTGTTATTTTTTAACAGTACTAAGTATATTTTTATGTTTAATATTATTTTCTTTACCTATTTATGAATATTTTTTTGTTTTTTGAATAATTATAATTTGTGCATTATGACAAATATTACATGGTAATTTGTATTTTTTTTTTTTGTTTTTCCTTTTTTTTAAAGTTATGTTTCTGAATTTATTTAGTTTTGTTTTTGAGCGAGTTCCTATAGTTTCGTTACTTATTGTTTAAATGTGATGGTTTCTGAATGGTACAGTAGTGGTTGGAATTTGCAGAATAATCGTTTTGTTTTTCAAAAATAATAATATTCTAGAAAGAGCAAATTGTCTTAATATTCTACAAATATAAAAATATTCAAGTAAAGATGTACCTTGATTACGAGCAAATATGAGAGCATTATTATTGACAAGGAAAGTTACCCAAAGAAATATTTGTTGAGAGATAACACCAAATCTATTAAGTTTTGTTATGCTCTCCGTCAAATAGTCATGGCTGAATTACTCGTACGAAAATTAAAGGGCATATTAAACTTCGTCAGTAAAACAGATATCTGAGTGCAACTCGTAGTTCTTAAAAGGAGCTGTATATAGGCTAAGACAAGTGGAGTAATATTATGTAAAAGTTTTTTTTCACATTACCCAACTTTTGCTTCCATAAAAACAAACACCAGATCGTTAAAACTTGTTTGAAGAAAATGTATTTTCCTAACGTACTAGTACAGTATATAGTCTATACCTAATTTTGAAACCAAATAACGGCAAATGCATAGTCGTAGTGTTATTTTTAATACAATTTTAATACAGTTACAATTTACTACAACTATGAACAACGCCACAAGAAAATAAAAATAGCCACAATATATACTTAACCCTTTTTTCTGATAGTCAATTCGAACGCTGGCGTGAAATGAAGGTACGCCAAAACATGAAGTAGCCCAAGATGGTTGTGAGGTTTGGGACTTTGGGAATTTGAGATAAAATATTTATATGGTTTCACATTGAACACACATATGTTTTGTTGTTGCAATTGAAAAAATTCGTTACATTAATATCGAAACGGATCACGTCTATTCTCTCAAATCCTTTACATACAACATATGTATGTATATCCTTGCCAAAGCTGAAAGCAGTACACTCAACATCTTCTAGCCGGACTTCAGAAAATTGCGAATTATTGGAGCAAATGAATATCTCGAGAGGAAACGAAAAGCAGATGAGACCCACCATGCCCATGATGAAATGTGCTTGTGTGAAAAATATTCTAAATCACATGATTTGGAAATAACTTATAAGTTTTCTTTCAATCAGCTTGGAAATCAGATATTGAAACTAGATTTTTAAAAGAATTTTAAAAGAAATTATTCATTTTAATATCATATTTTAATTATTATTATAATAATAGACCTTCGAAGTTGGCGAAACATGACTTTTTGGATCACACACCGCCTTACGAAAAAGGAAGTGATGATATGTTTTAAGCATAAATTCAACTGATATTTGTTCATACTAAATTTTTAATAATTATCAAAGTTTTATCAATTTGGATGAAGCTCATTCGTAAGCTTTTAAGACATCCGTTTAATAACTTGATTAAGATTTAATAACTTGATAGAACGATGCGAATATTTTATAGATATACCCGTATAACACTAAAAATTCACTTGGTATTAATGATTTGAGTATAGCTGTCTTTCGGATATTGGAAAAGCTTTCAACATCTTTGGTCATCACAAACTGGGCTTTAATGTAAAAAGATGAATATAATACTGGGTAATGCTACTTTAATTTGTTCCCTTTAATTATAGTAGAAGGTTAGCTACTGGTAATAATGAGCCTAGAGCACTATACTATTAGATTTGCAACCATTAGCACTGCTAAAAAACCATTTTAAAAAAAATTTGCTCCCATATATGTGTCGCACGTTATTGGGCGGTTGGGTATAAATTTGGCACCATGGCAGCAATTAATAAGTAAAGTTTGCATGTGTGCATGTGTAAAATATGAGGCGAACTGCCATACGGGAATAATCAGTGGAAAGTTAGTTTATCTTAAGCGTATATACCACATGCAAATTTATAAAGGAAAAGTTCCACAGTCTTCGCAAATAAATTATGCGAAGAGTGTTCATTGTATCACGTCTTAGCTGTAGATGTAAACAACCAAGAAAAGGGTGCTGCACAATGTGCCAAATAAAAAGTTACTTTGATAAAGCGAAGTGACTACGAGGGATGGAATTCAAAGGTTCTCAATTTCTTGTCAGAGTGTACATATATTATTGAAGTGTCGAAGACAAAAGGTCACAAGATTTACAAGCCATTATTAGAAGTTTTGCTTCGCATTTGTATGCGCTGTTAGACTCGGTAGTTACAATATCCCACGAGGGATATTGTAGATCAGTTAGGAGTGTAAAGTTGTCGAGGATGCTATAAAAAGTTATGAGTTGTCCGAAGTCATGTTGAGTTTCAGCTCTACAAACTTAACGGTATGTACTAGTACAACAGTGAACTGAAGAATTTTCGCTACCCCTCTCTTTGAGGGTGGCATAAGAAAGATCAATGAACAATCGTGTAACTTAGATGGGTAAGGACCAACGTGTATATGAACAACATGCCCTCAGAACTGGACAATTTAGCAAAGAAAATACCACATAAGGTGGTGCATTCATTCCCTCAATCTGGAAAATAAATGGAACCCTTTGGAGAACTTAGAGCAGTTAAGAATGAGGAACTCAAAGTTACAATAAGGGTACCCATAAGTTGAGAAAAACTAAAATATTATATATATAAAATAAAAAAACAAAACCATCCATTTTTTTAAATAAAACCATTTTTTTTAAGTTAATTAAGTAAATATATGCAATTATTTAAAGCCACTACGGTACACATTCAGTGTGTATCGATTACATAAATACTACTAGTTCGAACCCGTTTATCATTTAACTTTTATGTTAAGTATATTTTTTTTGTTTCTTTTCAATTCTAATCTTTATTTTGTTTTTGTTTCAATTTTATAATGTATGTACATATTTGTTTTATTTTATTTTATTTCTTTTTATCAAACCAATTATTCTAACAATTTTTTTTTTTTTGTTTAATTTATGCATTTTTAACTACCATTTTTTTTCTTTTTTTTCAACATGATTTCAATATATATTTTTTTGTTAATTGCATTTTTAGTTATTAATTATGTTTATTTTTTTGTTTTTATTTTTTTTTATTAAAACACGTTTGTTTAGTTTCCATTCGTAAAATTTTACTTTCTGATATTTTTTTTATATTATTTTTAGTTGTCATAATTTTTTTTTTGTTAAATACTAATTTAATGTGCGAGATTACCCCCACGATCCAGGGTATCTACCAAAAAGAAAAAAAACAATGTTTTCTCACAAATTTCTTTGTAAATTGTTTTTATTTTCAAATATAAAATAAATTTCTATTATTGCTGCAATTTTTTTTATATATTTTTATCTAGACATTTTTTTTTTTAAATTTTAATATGCAAAATGTTTCGTTGAAAATATTATATTATGAGTTGTGCTTGTTGCAGGAAATAAAAGGAAATACAATTTTTGAAATAAAATTTAGATTAAAATAATATAAATAGAATAAAAAAAAAATTGCTCGCGAATAATTCAATTATTGGCTTCATTTTCCATTGTTTCGTGTTAAATCTAATTTTTATTTTTTTCAGTGGCAGTTCTTGTAGGTTTAATTTGTTTAATATATAAATGAAAAACAATTAATGCGTGTACGAATGTTATTAGATTTGTGTTAATATTATTCCTTTTTTTTTAATAAAATTGTTATTCATTTTAATGCTCTTATATTTATTTAATGGCAGTATTATTCGATAACAATTTGGTAGAAATAATTTTTTTAACTTTAATTTATTCATATAGGAGTAGAATCTGTTTTTTTTTTTTGGCTTTTGGTAAAATAAACTTCAATAGAGTGTATACTTGCAGGTGAAGACTCAGGTAATTTATTAAATTTATAAATCATTCTTGCAAGCTGAATGATTTAACACTTTCTTATGATACCCCTTGAAATTATCATTTAAAGATATTGCCTGATAATGATAATATTTTATCTATTTCTTGTACTGATAGCTCATTTAAAGCAGTCATTCTGTTATTGTTTCGCTAATATCGATCGTGTATTATTATTTGTTGCTTAAGGTCGTATATCATATAAACGAGAAACAACCTCCTGACTTGGGACCATTGTCGCTAGATTTTTATCTTTTGTACATAAGCTATGAGAACGGCAATGATAAATTTTTGTTCAAAAATTCAACGCATAGATCGAAGAAAAAACTTTTGGTATCATACGAGTATATGCATCTATGCGATCTAGACTGACCACTAATTAATTTATTTTGTCTTCCTTTAAAATTTTTAAAATTATTTGCTGATAGTGGCTTACTCTGCATTAAATTCAGTCACTTAGTTGTCATCTCGTACTGTTACCTTGGTTTATAACCCCAAATTCTGTATCCTGTAGTTTTTGATATCAGCACTTATTTCAGAAGAAAAGTTGCTGCCAATAAAATTAAACGTTTTGAAATTCTTTAAAACGTGAAAGATCTCTATAAACGAGTAGATACTTTTAAACAATGTACAGAGGAGGGATTCAATAAAATGTTAGTGCCTGAAAGCCTTCCGATTGCATTGATACAAAAATCATTTCAATAGTATTGACTGATCAATTTTAACTAATTTTCATTAAACTCTCTGTAACGATGACAAATTAGATAAGTAGCCAGGCAAGGAGAACTTTGTTTTAAAACGTAAAGCCACATACCTTATGTTTTAACAACTTCACTTGATACATCAACACGGCACATAATTCATCATCTTGTACAGGCTACAAGAAATAAACTACTATTTCCTTAGGTAATATTTAACCGAAGTATTTCAGAGCAGTATACGAGTATTATTCAATGTCAGTTAAGAAGCCCTCTAATATGTATACATCTTAATAGCTGCAAATGGTAGCCAAAGATTGAGAAGACCTTTATTAATTTCCCTAACGCCGATCTGGACTTCTGCCAGAAGTACTTAAAGAGTTAGAAAGCTGAAAGATAATACAATTCTATAAGTTGAGCCTTAGGTTTGAATAAGAATAAATCATTAGCTATGGGAAGAAAGTTATCCAACTTTGCATGCAATTTTGGAACAAACATAGTCAATTCTATTGGGCATGTATTTCAGATAAATACAATTACCATTAAAAATGTTTATGCTGTCTTAAGTGAAATGTAAAATTCGTTAGAAATCACACGATGTTACTGATTCTTGAAGAGCCATAAGTTTTCTACTTTTATGCACATCAATACAATGATAGCCCTAGCAAATCATGAAGCAACTTTATATTTACTTACTTAAGACATAAGGGAAGAAGGAATTATATTCAATGGTAACTATCATGTAACTAAAAAAATTAACAAACACCTATGATATGACGGTACACATTTAATTCTTCTTCAAGAGAAAAGTACAGTTTCGAAGACAAGAAGAAACAATTGTTCCTCTTCTAATTATTTCAGAAGAACGCAATAGCACAGATTATTTCCGTAAAATAAAAAGGATCATTTTCTTATAAACAGTATTTGGGGTTTCAACCTATTTAATAAGGACAACTGCTTTTTTAGCCAACATTTCATCTGTGGCAAACTATTGTAGGTATATCACTTCAACTTGAAATCTTTCTCACAACCTAATGAAACCTCTGCAAGAAAAGCAGCATCTTTCTTGAAGACGAACATGTTACCATTATAAAATTTATCTTACACAGATAAAATAGTTGGATTTAAAACTTTTTGATGGAATATTAACTAATGTAAAATCTTCACCTACTTTATGCAAGTAAAACTTAATTTTTAATTTAGACTTAATCTTTAACTTAACATCGTTTATAATACGTATACTTAGAGTATTCATATTTTTTGTGTAGTTATTCGCTTGGAAATTTGGCTGAAAGCCTTTGGCACTGGTATTTACGAATGTCTGCATTTGTTTTAATACTATGTCGGTTTAGTTTTCTAATTTATTTCTCAACTATAACTTTGGCACGTGTATTACATACGTGTTTTGTTTTTTTTTTTTTTTGTTTAATTATTATTTCAATTAGGAAGCCATTAGTATTTATTTTTATTTTGAGCACTATGTTATTTAAATTAAAAAATAATAATAATAATATTTTTTGTTTTCATAAAATTAACTACATTCACATATACATATATATGCACAAATTTAACTAAATAACGACATTTTGTTTTTAAAATGAATATCTGTCGACCTTAAGACAAAAATTTACAATTACATATGGCAGCAAAGGGCTTTCACGATTGTTTTCTTTTTTATTTTATTTCATTTTTTTTTTTTATTTATTATATTCCCAATTAACAGATTAACGAATATGTATAATCTGTTTGTAAGTTTGGCATATTTTCAAATTACCAAATTAAATTTACAAGTTCATTCAATATTGCACTATTGTCAGTTGACCCAAAAAAATTTTGGCATTCCATTATAACGCCTTACAAGTATCTAATTAATGTATTAACACAATTTTTGGAATTAAAATTGTATATTCCAAAATGAAAATATAACAAGACATCACTAAGATACTGTTCATTTGTATCTACAATTGCTAAAAATTCAAAAAAGTAAAATACAAATCCAAAATCAAAAAAAAAAAAAAAAAAAAAAAAAAAAAAAAAAAAAAAATTAGAATGTAACAAAATTTACAAGAGCAAATTTTGTTCAAGAGTGTATGTGTTTTCTTTTTTTTCCGAATTTACAATTTATTAAAGCCTATCTTCCTCCTCTTCTTCGGGCTCGTCGCCATTCTCTTCGACTTCTTCTTTATAGCCAGGATGCTCGGAGATTGCATAGTAGTTACCATTATAAATAACACCTAGCTCTCGTAAAGCATCGCCACGTATTGTGGCCTTTATCGTCCAGTTGTAACAGTCGTCTGATTCTGATTCACGATCTAAGCGTTCGACATCTAGGATTTTTGAATTTAAACGCTCTAAGATTATACCAATATCCTTAATACTTAAATGACGTTTCTGATCAACGGATAGCTGATCAATTAACAATAGGAATTTCTCTGTTGTCGTCTTATCGTCCTCCATCACCGTATTTTCGGTCTCACTCTCTGAGCTATCCCGTTCGGGTGCAATGTCCAGGAAACGAACATGACCCTTAGCACCAGATGATCGTCGTTGCATACTACCTGTTGGATCAACACCACCAACAGCCCCTGCACCCGTAGATATTGATATCGATTGACCCTGAGGCTGAGGACTTGAGGTACCATCCTGAATAGGCGAAGTTGCAACGCTTTTATGCACCGCAATTTTGCGACCCTCCTCATGCAGGGCACAACAATGAAAATCACATTCGGTTGTACTAGGACTGCCGGCACGACTGGGCGTATGCGCGTGATGAGCACATTCGGGCGTATGCACGTGCACAGCACCAACGGCACTATCGAAGGAACTACCCTGTTTAGAGAGACGTCTTCCACCCGGATGATAAATGCTCGCCGGTCCTTCATCACTGATAACGGTTATTTGTGGGCTCGAATAGCGTTGAGGTGTCGTCGATGATTTATCGAGTGAGCTCTGTGCCGAAAGTCCCTTTTTCGATGGTGAATATTTTTCCGATGACATAAGACCGTTGCTACTGCCGCTTGGTCCAATGCCACCACCACCCATACCGCTTGCACCACTGCTACCTGGTCCGCCGCCTCCTCCTCCACCACCACCGCCGCCGCCTCCACCCCCTCCTCCACCTCCCTGACGCTGGTCCCAGTGCAGGACCACCGTGACACGACCCTTGTTATCCATAATCTTCCAAGATGGCGTCTCATCGTGGAGCTCTAAAGCATGAATCGTCTCACAGACGATCTTCGGAATAGCTGATATCGCTACAACATAACCATTTATTATTTAATTAAAAAGAAACAAACGGTTATTTAATTAACTTACCAGCTTTTATAACATCGACACCAGTCGGATACCAGCGTTCGCCCTGCCTCAGTAACAGCAAAACGGTGTTATTTGCCAATGTCCGAAAATATTCACCATCTTCGATTTGGGTTCCATCGCACTCGAGAACAACACGAACTGGTTCTGAGGCAGGAACCCCAAGCTTATCCTTACCTAAAAATGCATAAGAAGGTGAATAAATTTTTTTTTTAAATTTGAGATCTTAAGATATATAATGTCAGCGCGTTTGAATTTTTGACAGTTTTCAGATTTCACAGCGATATCATTTCGATAGCTGTTAATATTTTATCATAAGTGTCAGATGATAGTTTGCGACTTATCATTTTGAATACATGTAGATAGTTTTTCAATCACACAACGCCCAAATAATGTCATATTGAATTACGAAAATGACAGTATAGTACTGTATTAATTGTACGCAGTAATTCACCTGGTAAAAAAAAACAACCAACACTGCAAATAATTCTTAACATAAGGACTCAATTCGAATAAACCGGAAATGTGGTGGATAAAGTAACTTGCAATATTGTAACGTTATTTTGGCCGGAAATATCGTCGTCGTGTTCAAAAGTGCAGCTCACGATCCAATCCCATAACGGCCGTATTAAAAAAGTATTTCATAAGACTCACTATTGCAAAATTTTAAAATTGGGCTTTCATTTGCATTCATTAAAACTATAGTACAAGTATTACAAAAACTCCAGTCTAATTACCGGACGGCGCAGAACTTATTCAGATTGGGTGTTGAGGAAAGAGGCAATTTACGCTAATTTTTCGATTAAATTGTCAACATTGCAGAAATTCCATATACTCGTGTAGCGAGCTTAAAATCCTTAAGTAATTCAGGAAAGACCAAAATATACTTAAAAGGTTAAAAATTAACGGTAGGCGTTTTAGACGCATGCTAGCCGATTATTTTTGATGCAAAATCAATAATTTCGATTTGGAGTATTGTGCATATGATTCTGATCATAGATTGGTGCTGCATGCCATACAGTGCAAGATACTATTGAAATTTTGTGTGAAAGGTATGATGTCCGCATCATTTCGCGATTTGGCGATATTAATCGGCCAATCGATATTATCATGGGATTTAATGCCAATGAGCACTTTATTTGTTGGGTTACGTGAAGAGTTGCGTCTATGCCGATAATATTCGTCGACGGATAGCCAAAGTACAGCTAAAACTGAATGCAAAAATCACAAGAAAAAAATAGAATTCTACAATAAATCTAGAGGTGAATATTTGACTGATATTGTGTTACATATATACCAGGTGTTCCAGTATGAAGTATGGGATAGCAGCGCCCAGCCAAGTTTTTTTTTTGTATCCTGAACCAGTTTTGCTAAGTGTGCAGGTGTATTGTCATGGAGCAAAATTACCTTGCCGTATCTTCTGGGGGCCATTCTGATCATTTTTCGATCAATGCATGGTTTAAATTGATCATTTATTGTCGGTAGCAATCTGTATTAAAGGTTTCATTAGGTTTTAGGAACTCGTGGTACACCACACCTTTCTGGTCCCACCAGACACACAGCATTGTCTTCTTGCCGAATCGATCTGGTTTTGTAGTCAAAGTTAATGGGATTAACCCATGATTTTTTCTGTTTACTATTCTGAAAATAAAACCATTTTCATGTGGCACCTATTTTCCAGACTTTTGGATCTTTCACATAGCTTTTAAACGGTTAGAAATTGTTTGTTGTGCAACATTTAACATTTCTGCTATTTGTTTCTGACTCAAAGTGTCATCTTCATCCAATATTGTTTGCAATTCGGAGTCTTCAAACTTTTTTGGTGGTCTTCCACGTTCTTCATTTCTCAAATCAAAATCGTTATCTCTGAACCGCTTGATCACCATATGCCTCGACAAGCATTCGATGCGACTCTGCAGCACTTTTCTTCGAATGAAAACAAAAAATTAATGCTTTCCGCAAGTCATCATTTTCTGATTCAAAATTCGACATTTTTAAAACGATGAACAAATATGATGTTGTTTGCTCAATGACTTGATGTATACTAAATATGTTTGACAGGTGTCATAGCAAACAAACAAAAAAAAAAAAAATTAAGGCCCGATCACAATAAATGTTCCCTATCGAGACATTTGTATCTTGACGCTCATACCGGTACACCTGGTAAAGGGGCAGTCCAGACATTATAGAGAAATAAAGATTTCGAAAAATCAAACAAAATTATGATAAACTCACTCACGAACAGAAATGGATTTATACACTTGGATTTATACATATACGTAGCGATGATATTTCATCGAAGAACTACTTGTTGCTTTCAACGAACTTACAGTAACCAGCTAGACTAAAATCCAGAAACCAAGGTCCAGCCTAACAATATCCATTACTTAGTTTGATAGAAAAACTATTGACAATATGATAAGATCCTTAGACTTTTATCAAGGATTTGTTAGTGGGCATACTACTTAAAAAAATTTTGGGCACGCTTTCACACATAAAGGTAAGATTAACGAAATCAAGATGAAGATTAATAATGTTATCTACATTAAGAAAAGTTTAAAAACAAAAACTTCTATTGCGTGTATGGTATAATGAACTCAGATACGATACTTATTATCCCATTTAAGAAATTCATGACTAAAGATCTAATAGCACTCGCCTTAAAACACCATTTCAAAGTAGAGGAGATAAGTGGTGATAATACTCGTATGTCCGTGGTTAAGGTCCAAATAACATTTATCGTTTAGCATGTTCCGGCAATATGCCCAGAGAGAAAAGAACAAGCATATAGAGGACATCATAAAATCATTCGTAGACTAGCATTACTTCGTCAGTTCGTTGATATTTGTAATACGAAAAAAGCAATCAATTTACAGCAACTCCAAACACTAGGACCATATGAAACAAATAGTTCTCTTAACGCAAGAGTTTGAATTGAAGAAGTTTTCTCAATTAAAATTTAAAATTAAAAGCGTGGAGTCCAGAAAACCAAGTTTCTAAAAAATATCGTATATCGTATGTTTTTATGTGAATGGATATTGGAGTGAGTGTTGGCATTTGTATGTCAAATAATTCCTTCGTCCACATCCTCATCCTCACATATTGCAAGTAGAGATTAAAATTGTTTTAACTCGCTTCAATCGCATTCAAGATCTTACTTGGCATAACTAATGTAAGTTGCAATAGATCCCAGGATTCCTCAAAAGAATTAAGCCTTATGTTGCAATTACATATTCTTCTATTGGGTATATATTTTAATTCGTGCGGTTTTTTTTTTTTAATTTGAACGTTTATTTAAGAAAAACATGTACAATAGTATTATTCAAAGTATTGTCCATCTGAAGCTATGACTTTTTCCCATCTTTCTGACAATTTGTGGATCCTTGGCAGCCAATAATGAATCAAGCCAATTTTTGATATTCTGCTCTAATGTGAACTGTATTTCAGTGAGGGCGTTCTGCATCGACCGGAACAAATGGTAGTCATAAGAGGCAAGGTCTGGAGTATAAGGCGGGTGGGGTAAGACTTCCCATCCACTGTTTTTCAAATAGTTCTTAACCGGAATAGCAACGTGGGGCCGAGTGTTGTCATGATGGAAAATTATTGCCTCGTGTCTGGTCGCATATTCCGGGAGTTTTTCGGCTACTGCTCTCTTCAAACGAATTAACTGTTTTCGGTAGCGTTGTCCATTGATGGTTTCACCCGGTTTTAGCAGCTCATTATACAGCACACCCATCTGATCCCACCAAATACAGAGCATTACCTTCGCGCCATGGATATTCGGCTTTACCGTTGATTTGGCTGGTTGGCCGAGTTTCACATATGATTTTTTGCGCTTTGTTTTGTCGTAATGGATCCATTTTTTATCACCAGTAACAGTCCGATGCAAAAATGACTTCCTTTTGTGGCGTTCCAGCAGCATTTCGGACATGCAAAACCGCCTTTCGACGTCTCTTGGCTTGAGTTCATGTGGAACCCAATTTCCTTGCTTTTGAATATATCCAGCTGCTTTTAAACGTTTTGAAATGACTGCTTGAGTGACACCCAAAGATTCTACGAGCTCTTTTTGTGTTTGGGAACAATCTTCATAGAGTAATGCTTCCAGTTCTTCATCTTCAAACTTTTTTGGCTGCCCAGGACGTTCATCGTCTTCCAAGCCAAAATCACCACTTTTAAATCGTGCCAACCACTTTCGGCACGTTCGCTCAGCTAGCGCATGTTCACCATAAACTTCCACCAAAATACGATGACTTTCGGCAGCAGTTTTCTTCATGAATTTTTCACAAAATTCGACATATTTGAGTGAAAAAGAATTATTGTTGTTTATGTTTCAAATGAATGATATATACTGAAATGACGTACAATGACAGTAGCTTTCTAACGCATGTTCCAATGGAATAATAACAATGGAATAATACACGTTACGCCATATCTTAGCAAATCGCAAAGTTATAGACCCAATATGTTAAAAAGATTATATTATGTACACGTACATATGTATGGTATATAAACTAATCTTACCGAAAAAAAAAGCATTTAGGATCTAACAATTACTTTTTCTTTTTAAAATAAATTCGCAAACGCCTCCAACATGACGGGGATTTCACCTCAGAGAACCATAAAATTACATGGCAACGGCGTGAAGTGCTTGCAAGTATAAATTTGACACCTTGGCTTTTTATCTTTTTAGACGATTAGGATATTTAGTGATGCGGATTTGTTATTAAACAAATAAACAAAAACACATTAACTAATGAAATGTCTCTTAAGTCGAAGATCAGGGACGTGAGTCCGGGAATAAATATGAAAAGCAGAGAGTACTGTCAGCAGCAAAGGAATATATTAGATTAGAAGTATCAGACAAGAGATCATTAATGAAAATTAAAAAGTGTGTCGGAGACAGAACGGAGTCATTGGGCATATCAGCATTTATTTTGTGAATATCAGACTAAAAACCATCTAAGATAACTTGAATTGAATGTGCCGAAAGGTAATTTCTAATCCATTGAAGAAGAGAATCATCGATCCCAAAAGAACGCATTTTCGATAAAAGAGTCTGATGCCAACTCTGCCAAGAGCCTTAGAAATATCAAGTATAACTATCTTGCTCTCACCAAATTGATGTACGCTTTGGTTCCACTTTTCGGTGAGACATGCTATCAGATCACCAGTGGACCTGTTGCTACGAAAACCATACTGTCGGTCATTGAAAAGTTTTCAGTTTTCGCATTATGAGATATTTCATGAGCTGACGGTTTATTATCTCCTCCATGACCTTGGAAAGAAGGACGTAATTGCGATGCTGTTTTCCATCTGCTCGGAAAGAGCCCTAAAAAGTAGAATTGATGAAAAAGCTTACGAAGTAGTTTTGCCAGCGAGGAAGAACACCTGTTCAAAAAAAGGGGAGATATACCATCTGGACCAGCGGATTTGTGTATATTTAGTTCTTCAAGTACTCTTGTTAATACACGAGTCCGAAAGTTGATTTTTCCCATTGAAGATTCGACGCATTCAAGTGTAGGCAGGAACAAAGCACAACTATGAGGTGTTAAGCTGGACACAAAGTGTGCAATAAGCAGCACCTAGTCCAAAGAGCTGACAGCTGAAATGTCATTGTAAATGAGCGTTTGGATGAGGCACAAGTTCTAATGTTTTTGACGAATGATCACACATATTTACTACCTTTAATTTTTGGTCGTATTTGAAATTTGACACGCTTAAGAGAGGCGTTGCAGTGATTTCTGTTTTTTTTTTTTTTTTTTTTTGGTATTCCTCTGTCGGGTTGGCCCTGTAAGACCGAACAAATATATCTCTAACCCTGACAGCCTTTTTACAGCTCGAGTCGTACCGTGCTTTTGGTTTGATACTCTTCGTCCGATGAGGGATAAAGCATCTCATTCCAAAGAGAATAATATCTGTGATCATATCAGCAGCGGCATCCACGAGGATATATAACGTCCAGTTAAAATTCATTAAGAAGCTGCTAAGTCCGCTCCAATAGTCTTTCTCGTATTGCCATACGGTTCTTCTAGGAATCTTTGGGCTTTTGTAAATAAGGCAATAGTGGGTAATTTGCATACGGTTATGGAATTTTAACCACAAGAAATTGAATCTCGGATTGGAATAAGGATTGCATTGTGATAGAGTTTGGTAAGCTTCATCACTACGTACGTATATGGCGAGACCGCGATGTGTGGCACTAGTTCGTAGTCTAACTTCAGATCAGTGTGATCTAGGTTTTGTGTGCGGGGATCTATCTGTGTTTCACTAAATCTGTACTGTACAGTTGGTCTGTACTGTACAGCTGGTCTGTACTTATAGACATCGACAAAAAAAAAATAAAAAATACAAGTTGACCAGTAGGCTGGTCAAAGTTCTCAAAAGGGGAAGACCAACCGGGTTGTTACCAATCAGAAAATCTGGCGGCATCTACCTATACTCAGTCGAAAGCAGAGTATAGAGCAGAGAGAGCATGCTTGAGTCTCACTTCAGAGGTTACCTAATCGAAATCAGCTCACAACTAGTTCTTATCAAAGAAGCTGTTAGTGAGCTGAACAACACAACATGCCGTAGTTGCTATAGCTTATCGGTTGTTGTGACGGATGAGGTCATTAAGCATATTGTTGCTTCCTTTGATGGATTCAAGTCGCCTGGCCCAATGGTATTTACCCAGTTATATTACAGAAAACTATAGGCCAGCTGCTGGCAATTTTAAAGAGAATTTTAACTGCTAGCCTGGCAATGTCATACGTACCAAATTCCTGATAAACAGTGAGAGCGGCTTATACCGAAAATCGGAAAGGAGAACTACTCGCTCGCCAAGAACTTCAGACCTATAAGTCTGACTTCCTTCACACTGAAAATTTATTCATAAAGAGAGTGGTCGAGATCCAGATTCGAGATTTACAAAACCGCCTTGCGAATGCATCCTCTGTCGGCGATATAACACGCCTACCAACGCGGAATATCCTGCGAAAGTGCACTTCTGAATCTGGCAGGCGGAACTGAAAGCACACTCGACAAAAAAGAATACACCTTGGGCATTTTGATCGACGTTGGGTGTGCTTTCGACAACGCAACTTTTGACGGCATGTCTAACTCGACCAGACAAATCGGCGTAAGGGAATCACTAGTTTTGTGGATAAAAGCAATGTTGGATAATAGGACATAGATTGTCTAAGGCACAGACAGCTCTAGATATGATCGATGACTGGTGCACTAGTATTGGACTTTAATTCAATCCTCTCAAAACTGAGGTTGTTCTCTTTAGGAGAAGGAGGAAGCTGTCTGGTCTGACTCATCTAGTGCCTAAAGGCATCACCATCCAGTTCACCGGAAAGCTAAGTATTTGAATGTCATCCTGGATAATAAACTTCTCTGGACTAAACATGTTACGTCAAAAGCCTCTAAGGTGTGGTCGGCCTTTTGTCAGTGCAGTGGAGCTATCGGCAAAACATGAGGCTTGTCAACGAGGTCCTTTAGATCTACACGGCTATTATAAGGCCAATTATATCCTTTGCGTTGGTTGTCCTGCCCCGGGACTCCTGGCTCCACTCTAGACACATTGATGACTACATGCTGTCCGATGCAATGACTCCGGAACTCTTGTTGTTGGAAAAATTTGAAATCGACTTTCCCTGGGCCCAGGACTGGTTTCGGCCGCAAATCTGAACTAGGAAAGAAATGCAGTCGGGTTTTCATGGATGGCTCCAAATTAAATATTGGATGTGGCGTTGGTGTCTTTCTGTCTTAAGTTGCGCTTACAGCCTAAACCCTCTTACGACTTCCAAGCTAGTTCAAGAATGCAACAGATCACTCAACGCTATCGAAACGCTAAATTCAGTGACCCTTGTCTAGGTCCCAAGTCACAATGGGATCACGGGAAATAAAAAACGCCGATTCAGAAGAGACTTTTTCCGGACCCAAACCTACATTAGTTTAAGGCTTCCATTGACAGTTAGGTCTCATATGTTTATAACTGCAGATAGTACTTCAGATAGTACTCGGCGCTGACATGGTGGGTGCTGGTACTGTAGGCAACTTATCGCTGAAGCGCTTGCTCATCTTTCTTCGTAAGACTGAAAGATTTTATTTAAAGGAACTTACAAAGAGTACAATGGACTAGTTCTTTGTCTGAGTGTGCTTTATTCTCACAGAAAAAAAAAAATAAATATAATTAAAAAAAAGTAAATTAACTACAGTTTAAGTTGTGTGCGATACTCACCTCTTACGATTAATTCCTCGAAACTTCCTACTACTACGCCTTTGCGTACATTTCGCCAACTATCCCAAATTTTAAGGGGTCTCTTGCCGCGAGACTCCTGAAACGAAAAGAAAATTTGACTTTTAGTAATCGGTAAAAGGTATTTGCATAAATGAATTTTCTTTTTTATCTTAAACACAAGTTTAAATTTTTAAAGCAAGAAGTTAAGCACAAAAATACGTAAACAAAAAAAAATACGTAAACAGGAAAAAATAACTTCTCAAGAAAGTAAGCATTCAAAAGCACTCATTTTAACGATAACAGAGAAAATAAAAATATAAACATATTTTACATCTTACTAAATAATTTATTTGAACACAATATTAATTAAATTACTCATACGAGTATATCACTGTGTAACTATCATTTAAGCAAATGAAATGCAGTTGGAAGTTTTTCTCCATTCAGGTTTGTAAATTAAAAATCGGAATCGTAGTAAGATATTCAAATTAACAGGGTTGAAGCGGTTTTCATAAGGTGGTACGACAAAGAAGATCTCGAAAAGCAAATCAAAGGAAATGGCGTTTATTATTCTCAATTCTGGACACATGGACCCTTGACCCTATGCGAGTGGAAATTGTAATGTAAAGAAGATAAAGTCGTGGAGGAGACTGATTGCACTTTCGTGATAAGGCAATAGTTGACATTTGGGAACGTTAAGCTCTAAAAAATGATTGAGGCATCACATGAAAAACTTATCGAGGTTCTTTTGAAGTAGTTTTGTGTCTTGAAACGAATAATTTGATATCATCAGCGTATATGGTGGGGCAGACGTTTTTAATAACCCCATCAAGATCGTTAATAGTTAAGATGAAAAGAATATAAACTAGATGGTTGGCATGTGGAACAGCAGGGGTAACCAAAATTGGGGCTGAGAAAATGTGTCTAAACGTAATAGGTACTTTAATAATTGTTTTCCCGGTAAAAGGATACTCATTTTAACTCTGTAGGCTCAAGGTCGATGGCAGACAATTTGAAAAGGAACAATTGGAGAGATGTCTTATCAAAAGCCTTAGTGAAATCTGTTGCAATAACATAAATTTTACCATTTTTTAGTAGCTAATCTTCCTTTTAGAAAGCCATCTTGTCTAAGGTAAAAGTGAGACTTACCCTGAAACTTTGGTACTACTATAATTACATATTTCGAAGATTTTGAGTACATTTTAAGTAGGTGAGGGACAATTCTTTATTTGAGAAGGTCCTAAGAATTTGACATCAACGAAAAAGAAATGGTTAAAGTTAAAAGTTAAAAATCATATTCGGACTTGCTTAACAAGAAAGTTAAGACAAAATTTAATAGGCTGAAAGTATAAAAACCAAAAGTAAAGTTAAGGTACGTTATTTTGCATTTAAAAAGGCGAACTAGTATCTATACAGGCAGAATTAAAATGGTTCGAAATGGTATTTATTAAAGGTTATAAAGCCCATGAATCTCAACCTAAAATATTAAGTATCAGGCGAAATAGAACTTGTAAAGGAGAATAGAAAAACGTGTAAGAAGGCACTAAAATACCTAAAATATCTGTGCCGCCAATCAATAAAAAGAATAAGGAATGGGCGAAGAGTCACAAAATGAAATCATTTACCATTACATAGAGCACTAAAAATAAATGACAGACCTCTTTATGAAAAAAGGTTTCTTCAAGCATACGTTTATGCCGCATGTTTCCGATAAGGTATAACATGTACGAGTATGTTTGAAGAGAAGTGAAGATTTTAGTTCTATAGAAAAATTAGCAGAGGCCAGTTAAATATAGGGTTTTCTAATAACGAATTGACAACTTTTTTTAAATAAAAGGCAAACCATTTCAGATATTTCAAAAACTTTATTATTGGCTTGAAGTACAATGAAAACATTTATGAATGGAACTCGACTTCGTTCATATGGCCACCGCGGGCACGTTTGCAGCGGTCGATTCGTTGGACCCCATTTTAAACCACTCGGCCACACATTTCGGCCGAAACGGCCGCTTTTCGCGTTCAATGTTGGCTCTGAGCTCTTCCAACGTCGTCAGCGTGTTTTCATAAACCAATGAATTAACGCAGCTCCACAGAAAATAGTCAAGCGGCGTTAAATCGCACGAACGAGGCGGCCAATCGACTGGTCCATGTCTTGAGATAGCACTTACTCTTCAATAAATCGATTGTAGCGTGTGCTGTGTGGCTTGTGGCACCATCCTGTTGAAACCACATGTCATCCAAGTCCATATCTTCCAATTCGGGCCAAAAATGATCATGACACCATGGTGCCATGGTGATCACCGCACCAAACAGTTATTTTTTGTGGATGAAGTGGTGATTCATGAAGCACATGTGGGTTTTTACCCGACCAATAACTCATATTTTGCTTATTGACGAACCCATTGAGTCAAAAATGAGCTTCGTCACTGAAGATGATTTTGCGATTCCGAATATCTGTAGAAAATTTTTATAATTTGAAGACGTTGCTCGTTAGTGTACTTTACCATGATGAAAATGTTGAGTTTATTGAAAAAATTGACAGTGATAGTTTGATGATTAGTGAAAGAGTGCGTTCACAAATTAAATTCAAAGTTGTCAAGTCCCTATTGGAAAACCCTATAGATATATGTAAATATTATCCAAGAAATTTGATAGCATAAGCCGGGTAAAAGGAGGATGAAAAACAACTGTAATTGACTTGGATCACTACCTTGTTAGTGGTACCAGGGTATGGTTGTGTATATTCAAAAGGTACCACATAAGAAAATACTGTAAGCAAGGTTGACGTCAAGCAGCTACAATCGAAGAAGTACATCAGAGGCTTTGTCGATCGTGTATCCCTATGAAATGTAGATCCTATGCCACCGCACCAAATACTTATTACCAGTGTCAGCCCTGTAAAAAAAACAAACATCGGAGATGGTTCCAATGATATGCTGAACCTCTCTCGACCACAACGACGAAACCTCTTTTTCAACAAAGTATATCGGAAAACAAGCGCAGCGAAACGAGATGAGTATGATTTGTGAAAACAAAAGAGAGGAGTTGAAGACCGGATACACAGGAGGAAGGAGAAGGGGCATAACAAACGCGGGTTCGAGAAATGAGAGTAATGCTGTTGTAGAAATTAAGTTCGAATATTTTACCAAAGCTTAAAAAAAACACAATTTAGGGTTATTATACAAAGCCCAAGGCAGGGCCTGTGAAGGCAATCAAGGAAACGTAATAATAGAATTTAGTCGGTGCTGAGGATATGTAAAGACAATACCTAAAGACTGCTTCTAAACAGAATCAACTATTCGGTTTGGAGGATAATTATCAGTAAAGGTAGCATATTAAAACGTCATTTCAACGAAGCTGCTGAAGCGGTAGATCACTTGGTAAGGATCATAAACTCACGCATGTGCAAAATCTGATCAACCATGCTCGATAAAAAGAAGCTCAGTATGCTTTGCTTGAACCTCAAGAAAAAAAGATCTTTTATATTGTGCCAACCATAATGGTATAAAAAGTTTTGTGTGAGCAACTAAAACATATTGTCAAGGTGCATATCAATATGTTCACACCCCAGATCTTAAAAACACGAATGATGCAAGCTCGATAATAACTATTTCCTTATCAATTGAGGAGTGGTTTCTGATAGCATTTTATAGACGAACTACGTAGAACAATGTCTAGTCTTGCTGTTCTCACCAAACTTGTCCGATTGTGCATAATATCGTTATACGCAAAACATCGAGTAACGCAAACTCACTTACCCTGGGGGCACAGTCTTTCAGAAGTCCGTTCAATCACACGCATACACCCGTGATACTGACATGATGAGAACAATGCAGTGTTCCACCATATCCATTCGTAATAATTTTTCAGCAAAATCAATACATTTTGCGGACAATATAACTATGAAGTAGTTAGTGATATCATCTGCCTAGACTCCGCTTTTAGTTCTGCCAATGACAGAAACGAATAATAACTCTTTCAACTCTAAAACGCAACTAGTGGAAAATCCCTTTCTTGAGCAAATAAACTTAATTAATACTAATTATTGTTATTAATTAATACAATCACCCATGTTGTGGTGATATATGTTATTTTGAGAAAAAAAATCTTCGACAATATATATATTTTTTTGTCTGCACGCACGGTAAACAGAGGAAAAAGCAAGAACATACTTCTACAGGGACCTAGAATAAGAGCCCAAGTATACCATAAGAGCTACGTTAGAAACGCCCCAAGCCGGAGAGTTTTCGAATATTCCCTTGAAAGGAAATACTGTAGAATAAGACCTCCCCTCGCGTTACTAGAAACTAGAAGCCACTAACTAATAGCCGGATGAATAGGACATTTGGTTCAGATTCACCCTGGACTGTGGCGCTATCAAAGTAAATATATATAAATATGCATTAATAACACAGTCATACGAATTCTTCGAGTGAGAAATTTATTACATCTTCAGGAACCACATATCTGCTAGACTAATTTCATCCACATTTGAAAAAAATGTTCATTTTACATGTTCCGGTAATAGTCTCTATTAACTTTCATGCTCGTTCCGGAGTAATTTTTGGAAAAGTTAGACCCAGTCTTGCCTCCAACATATAAGCGGAATATATTTGGTTTTAATTGTTTGATTGAAATTTATTTCATATTCATAATTCACTTAAGACATAACAAAATTTTACTTTAGAAATAATATTAGTAACATTTTATGATTTCTATACCATTCAAACAATGTTAAATGTCACTTCAAAGAGCTTTAGATAATAATAATACTTTAGATAATGGGTATGTTGACCCACCCTTAAAAAATAAACGCAAACAATAGCAATAGAAAAAAATACACTATGCATTACTAAGTAATATAAATATATATATAGGTACCACCATTGGAAAGATGGAAGACAATATATCATTTGTTACACCAGAACATTTGAAAAAAACGGACTCTAAATTTTCATACTCAAATTTTGAAAGCCAATGCTTCACAAATTTTTCACACCTTCCAGAAGACGTTTATGTCCTGATTGTTTAGGGAAGCTTATTAAGTAATCGGTACTAAAAAACTGTATAACAATTTCAAAGGCCTGATGTTCGCACAATTTGAACTGTCAGAAATTTCGCTATGTTTCTGAAAAGATTATAATCGGAGATTAATTTGAAATTTAAATTACCTAATCTAGTGTACCGACGGTGTTTTCTACATATTTCTCTTAAAACATTTTTTTTTTTTTTTTTTTTTGTAAAACTAAGACAGCCTGAATTTTGCTCCTCAACACGCACTGTCATATTGAAGCTTCGAGTGGAAAATACTAAAATAAGTTTTTTTTATGTAGCTTATCTGAACAAACAAACGAGGAGTGCTACTGAAATTGGGAGAATTTACATACATCTGAAACACAAATACAGTCTATCAATTTAAATCGTTGACAATCCGATCCACGATAATATGTAGCTCAACATTATGGCTAGTTGCAGCCGATAAACGGAAAAACATAATTTAAGTTTTAGAGCTATATAAATATAATTAGGTGCCTGTTGATATCAGCAGCCAAGTTCATAACAGTTTCGGTCCCGTGCGCATAGCCTATGTCATCAACGAAGGCAGTAAGTGATCCTTTAAAATTCAGTTCATACAACGAGTTGATGTAAACGAGAAACTGAAAAAGTTCCAAATCAAAACCCTGAGGTACACCCAGATTCAGAAACTGAATATCACTCCTGGTTTCTCAAAATTTTACTCTATCAAAAGGAATAGCAGTTTCAAGTTTATCAGAGACACTACAGTCGTTTACGCGAATTACTGTAGGTTTGCTTCTAGGAAAAAACTGGTTCAAATTGCTGTTGAGCACCTTTAGCAAAAATAAAATGGTTTTTTTATTTCTTCTTTAAGTTGAGAGCACAATTTCTTAAACGTCATTTTGAATCATTGGTTTTAAGGATTTTTTAAAAATTTTATTCTCAATTTAATTTTAATTTTAACCTCCTTGTAACCTAAGGCTTAAGTATTCTTGCAGTTTTTTTCCAAGGCACATTGGAGGTGCACACAGAAATATATGGTGATTCATCGTAAGGTTTAAATTTCAATAAGCTTTTTTTGACAGATCACGCGTGATTCCTATCAAACTGTCTATCACTTTTATTCAGTATTGTTTGGCAAGTTATCATGAAAAGACTCACACCACAACAGTGTCTTAAATTGTTCAGCTGTATTACGAAAATCAGCGTTATGTGAGAAATGTTTTTCGTGCGATTCGCGGAACTTACGGTGCGCATAATCGACCTACTGAAACCACTATTTCCAATATCATTCACAAATTTGAGTCCCAGTTTCACTCTTCACGTAGTGAAGAGACTATAGCAGCTGTAGTTGAGAGTGTACGCGAAGACCGTGACGAATCGATTCGTCGTCGTTCTCAGTAGCTTCGCTTGGTGTATTCGACAACTTGGCATATTTTACGAGAGTATCTCGGCCTAAAGGCGTACAAAATTTAACTTGTGCAAGAATTGAAGCCAGGCGACTTAAATTTCCGTCATATTTTCAGTGAATGGTCTCTGGAAAAACTCAATGAAGCCCATTTCTGGCTCAATGTATACGTTAATTAACAAAATTGCCGTATTTAGGCTGATGAGTAACCCGAAGAGTACCATGAACTACCATTAAATCAATTAAAAACAACGGTATAGTGTGGTTTATGGGCTGGTGGAATCATTGGTCCATATTTCTTCAAAAATGGGGCAAATCAGAATGTTACCGTCAATGATTACCGTTATCGCGCCATATTAACGGACTATGTGCTTCCTGAAATTCAAGCACATGGTCTCAGTGAGCTCTGGTTTCAACAAGACGGCGCTACGAGCCATACAGCGCGTGAAACAATGGACTTGTTGAGAAATCATTTTGATGAGCAGTTAATTTCACGCTTTGCTACGGTAAATTGGCCGACTAGAACGTGCGATATCACACCTTTGGACTATTTTCTCTGCGGATCTGTAAAGTCTCAGGTCTTCAGGAATAAGCCAGCTACGATTGACGCTTTGAAAGCCAACATTACTTGTTATATTCGCGAGATGCCAGTCGCTATGCTCGAACGAGTCGCCCGAAATTGGACCTTCCAAATAGAGCGTCTCAGACATAGTCGTGGCCAATATTTACATAATCTCATTATCAAAAATTTAATGCCATAAATTTTTCTTTTAACCGATAATAAAAATTTTAAGTTCACTTTCAAATTTATGTGTTTTATTTTACATTATAAATCAAACCTCACGATAAATCACCCTATACAAGCACACCAAATGTTTCATTTTTAGGAACTTATTTTATATGGGCAATTTTTTTAATAAAAAATTTTAAGTTGTAAAATATAGCCAGACTTAAATTGGGAGAAAAAGAAAAAACCGGTGGTACCTTATGGTAGCTATTAGAAAAAAAGTAAAATAAGCTTAAAATCTTTAAAATCATTTCAATGAAATATGCCAATCATGTTGGTTAAGTTAAATTAAAAATAAAATAAAAACTTCATTAATTTAGGTTTGTTCATTAATCATTTTATCTTCTGACATATTTCTATCTTGTTGCAAGAAAAATAAATCCAAGAAAGCTTTAAATTCTCGGGGAAGATGGTGCATTTTCGTGCAGACTATCAGATGCAGCCACTCCTATTTGCCAACCGAGAAATACGAGTACAACACAACAACGGCAAGCAACAAGAGCAACAAAACCAATATCTACTAACAATGCAATGGAATAAAGTACGACGAGAGTAGGGTGTCACTCAAAGTTCATACTCTTAGATGACATAAATCTCAACGTTGATTGGAATATTATTTTCTTTTTCTTTATTCTTATTCGTTATATTCATACTATTTTGTACTCATTCGTTATAAGTTTTTCTGCATTTTTGTCGTTTCTGAAGTACGTCTTTATTTGGATGTTTTTTTTTTTTTTTTTTTTTTTTTTTTAATCATAAAGCGAACGCACATTTCATCAGTGTCAACAGCACAGTGTGGTATAAAAAAAATTACTAGTGTTCGGATAGGGATTTATTTGATATGATGGCGAGTATGTGTCCTGTGTCCTGTGTTCTGTGTCCTTTTTGTTTTGCTGATACAATATTACCGTTGCAATACGTGTAAACATAATAAGAGTTCATAAGGCGGGGTGATTTGGCTTCTTTTTGTAGTGAAATAAAATATCAAAAGAGTCCTACAGCGGTATAGGTAGGTAGAATATACATACTTATGCAAGTAGGTACATATACATATATGTACATGCATGAATGCACTAGTAGAAACAGTAGAGCATTGTGCAGAAACAGACATCGAAATTGAAAACAGCAAGGACATGAGAGAAGAGTCCTAGTGACCTACTAAACTATCGCCGTGCACTCTCCTATATATGGCACATTCATCCATATATACATCCACACATTTAAGCATATACTCGTACATGTGATATTAACAGCGATAAGTTGATGATAAGAAAGCTCTTTTTTAAATACACATACCCGGACGACGTGCATACAACATGCATGGAAACAAATAGCCTACTTATATAGAATGAGTATGCAGCGGGTAGAACTTTTTTCCTTGACTTTTCTCTTTCGCCAGGACAAACAAGTGTGTGGCTAATTTACAATCTGCTCGTCCTCTCGCCAATTCATTTGGATCAAAAGCACAGAGCTTAGACACAGGGTATATGTTTACTTTAGATCAAAAATTATCCACATATGTAGATGTTGTATTCATCGAAACATTTTAATTAACTTTTATTTGAATTTTTACGAATAACTTACTTGCTATAAACGAAAGTAGGTATGCAGTTTTTAAAATTGTTTTTCTAGCCATTCTATGGATAAAATTACAATCCAAAACACCAAGGGGGTGTGGCATTTACTATTCTAGTTTAGTACTTTACTATATAAGCGAAAGGTTTTTCAAAGGGTTGATTTTGGGTTGTTCACTTACTCACATGCATACAAATGTATGTATGTATAGAGCAATAAATGTCATTTTTTAACACGTATGCAGTTACTCTTATTCTAACGCCGTGATAAAAGCGTGCTGTAAATGATATTAGGGATATCATAGCCACGTGTTAGTTCTCTTCAAACTCCGAAAGCCCCTATAGATGCCTCTAGGGTCCCAGATTCAAAGTTGGAAAAATCATATATGCATATGCACACGTACGAGTCTGTTTAGGTATATAGGTATGCTACGGGCAGGCAACTAACGTGGAAACGAGTGAAGAGAATGCCGAGCTAAGGAATTTATCGGACTTGTCTGAGTAAGTGGGCTTTACTTTAAAAATTACGAAAGGAATTCGGGTGCAGGACAGCTATCTATTTTATTGGTATAGTAATAGCCAATAAGCCAATCTGAGCTACTAGATGTCAGTTGTTTAAGGTCACTGACATAGCCGTAATGCAGCAGCCGGTAAATCAAATAAAAGGGCGTGTTACTATATTAGCAATAAATGCCGACACAGTCGCTCAGTTATGTTACATAATCATATATAATATACACCCTGACTGACTCGAACTGCAACGAACTTCAGACTGCTATAATTTCCAAACCGTTCATTACTGTGAGCTCAAATTTTGACACATGACAGATAATTTTATTATTTATAAGCCATTTAAACGATTTGCGTCTCAGTTGTGTTGAAAAAAATTTATCCGCTATGGAATTCAAACATGATATTGTGATTGCTTTATATTTGGCTTGGAAACCACAAGTAGCTATCGTTAGAGCCCTTCAGCACCTCAACGTGAATAAATCATTTGTGTCTTGAACTATAGTTAGTTACTGGCACCTTTGCAAAACGCCATGAAGGTGGTCATAAAAAAACAGCAACATCGGCAGAAATGGTTCGGAAAGTGAAGGCTCGAATTGAGCGAAATCCGTGACGAAGTGGAAGAAAAATGGCTCGTGAGCTGAACATATCATTGGAACGATGCAACACATACTGAAAAATGAGCTTGTGCTCAAGCCATTGAAGTTCCAAAAAGCACACGATCTTACACCGAAAAAGAAAAAAGTTAGAGTCGACAGGAGAGAAGGAGTTGCTACGCTTGCCTGAAAGTGGTGAGTTGCCGAATTTGGTTTTTCCGATGAGTCGCCATTTGTTATCGAGCAATATGTCAACACACAAAATGAACGAGTTTACTTGCCAGAGAGGTCCTTCGAAAATGTACACCTTCGGACGGCCACCAGAAAACAGGCAGCACCGATGGTGATCGTTTGGGATGCCAAAACCGCCGATGGTCGCTCGTATTTTTGGACCGTGGCGTCAAAATTAATGCTATCGAATAATGTGAAACTGTCTTAGAAACAGTATTGAAGCCTTGGACAAACAATCATTTCTGTCGGAGACCGTGGACGTTTCAACAAGACTCGGCACCGTCTCACAAAGCGCACGTCAACCAAGATTGGTTAAAAAACAATGTTCCACACTTCATTTCTTCGACACAATGGATTGCAAATTTTCCGAATGCAAATCCGTTGGATTTCTCTGTCTGTGGTTGAAGGCGAAGGTTGGCACTAAAAAAAACCAAAGTTTGGACCACCTCAAACAAGCACTTCGCCGGGAATGGGCCAAAATACCACAGAGCCACTTGCGTGCAGCATGCGATGTTTTCTTCGGCCGTCTCAAGGCCATTGTTCGCGCCAAAGGTGGACATATTGAAAACTAGTGATACAATTTGAAAATTGATGTATTTTCCAACATTTTTTGCTTTGGCACAATAAAATTTATCAAAAATAAAAAAATTTTAGCATTTTAAAAAGTTACAGTTCGAGTCAGTCACCCTGTAGATGCAAGAGAAAATGAAAACCATCACCGATATCAAGATATGGATGATTTCAATAAAATTATTAAGAATATCGGATAGAATGTAAGCAAATAAAACGTGAGCAACATAAATAGTTCTTGGGTATCTACCAAGCAAAAAGAAAATAATTTTAGCGTTCTTAACTGAAGAAGAAAATAAGTAAATGCAGAAAACCCAGGGCGACAAACCAGAAAATGGTCTTTATAGATGTAAACAGCATCTAGTCGTTTGCGAACAGAACAGTCCCCACTAAAGTGAACGAATGATTTCTGTACGATCAAAGAATAAAACCAGAGTCATTTTCACTATGTCAAAGGTCGAAAATTCTCAAATATATTCTTATAAGCGTCAATATGAATCTACTTTATGAAAGCAATATCAATGCATAATTAGGTGTCATTAACTTCAGAGTAGCTACCACCAAAAGCACATTATACGAAATATTTATCTCGCCTTAATAATCTGTTACATCTAAAAATAAATCTGTTACAAAAATTACAATAGGCACTTAAGTTTGGACATAACAATACGGTCTTGGAGTGAATCCGCATAGAACTAAAAGAGTGTGAAATATCCGGATGTAATTATTCGATAGAAAACTCAATGTGAAATCGAATGTCCATCACAAAAGACTAAACTTAGCAGCTATTTCATTTAACATATGCAACTGGATCTGGGGACCCAGCTTAAGATAATTCTGTGGATGTTACAGCAGTCGTGCGACCAGTGCTTATAAAGTAATTTTGACATAAAACACAGCCTTTCAATTCAATTAAGAACTGTAAATTTTTTATTGATTCATAAAGTATACAGTATACAATACAATAGGACATACGCGCTCTTTTGTCGAAATTTCCCATGGCAGTGGGTGGTCGTGGGCTTTTTGGAACAAATTTTAAACTTCGAAAAACAACAAAAAAAAAAATCCTAACGGCTTTAAATTACATGATATAGACGGCCAATTCTGATCACTAAAACACAAAATTACATGACCAGAAAATGAATCATGTCGTATGCCCATGTCTTGGGCTGTATGAGATGTGACATCATTTTGCTGAAATCACATGTCGTTTACATCCATATTTTGCAATTTAGACACAAAATACTGGAATGTCATGTCGCGAATGCGAGCACCATTAAATATTATTGTCTGAGCAGTCGCATTTTCAAAGAAGAATGGTACGATGATGATGTACGATGATCCGCATCAAAAAATTGTGATACGTTGTGGATTGTTTCCTACTATATATATTAATCAGTTGTGGACTTTCTGAACACTAAATTCGACAATTTTGACGATTAACAAAGCCATCAAGATGAAATGAGCTTCATCGCTTAAGATAATTTTGTTTGAAACTTGTTGTTGCTCCATAATCCGTGCAACGAATTCTCTTCAATAGCACTTTGTTTTCATGAAGATGCAAGAGCTTCTCGAAATGTCAAATTCTTGTCCACTGTGTCGAATTTATGTTCCCAGATGTTACTATTTGCAACACACTTACGAACTGCTTCGATGTTTAGTATTAAACATCTAGTATCTAAGTATTTAAGAATATCTATTGTAACATAAAATCATTAGTTGATAAGTTTCTCTGAATTTTTGAATTAATCTCTTCACAATGATGGTGAAGGTAAATCACTATTCTGACCATATTTTCTACAAATTCATTATTTTTTAAATATAACTCAACAATGAAAACGTGTTGTTCTTTTGTGAAGCGCTTCATTTTTAATAACCTGCCAGGTGTTACGCTATTTTTTACTTTCGTTGGTAAAACTTTACCCCACAAATGGCGCAAAATTCAATTCTTGCGAATTTTGGGACACCCTTTATATTAAAAAGCAAAATATTGACGCAATCTCAAGTTAGTGACAAAAATACAAAGGCTGGCATACAAAGGAATATTTAGTGCATTAAAAATGACACCAACCACTAGGTTGTAAGCGATTCTCAGCCAATTATACTTCGAATTATACGAAAAAAAATCGGCTGACACACCTTGAACATCTGTTTTGAGTAAATACGTAAGCAACAATGTTAGCTCTGATTGTATGCTAACTTATCGACTTTGGTAGTCCATTCCCTTATTCTTCTTCGAGCAAGACAAAATATGACACAAACGAACCTTTAAAAATAAAATCAAAATAAAACTAGACAGTTTGATCAAAGATGAAATGTGGAACTGATACTGTTTTATTCCAGGGGTTTGCAATAGATAAACCACTAATTCATAGTATAAGAGAGCGAGTGGAGGGTAATAATAGGATTATAGGCAATAACAGGTGGATATTATTAGCCACCTGTAGCATGTCACGGAAACTTTGGACAAAGTATAACAAGAGCCAGATAAAAAACTAATTGTGTGGCAGAATATCCTTGTTTAGGCATATGCCAATAAGAAACCTAAAACTCAAGAATTCTGGCATGTAGTGATAAAAACTTTATCTCTCATTTTCTAATCTTTACATTCAATGACATCAAAATGACTGATAGTGTTGGATGTTTCTAGAAACAATGAATATGAGACCCAAGTAAAATGCGCTAAAAGGTAATATAACGGGTAAAAATGAGCCCTAAATGTGATGTAAGGCAGACCTGTCATACGAATACTTCATCGACCCGAAACCCGAATCTACCCTGAACTAGAAAAGATTAAAGGATGTAACTGATTTGTTTTGATAATTTATACAAAGTGGTTTTGTTAATTTGATCATGAAATAAATTGAGTACACTGTGACCATATAAAATTACGAATATTAAATAGTATCCCGAATATTCAAAAGGTGAGCGAGGAATTATATAAAAAAATCAGCTTAAAACATATGATATTGTAAAATAAAGTTGACGAGAAGTTGTAGATGATGTAGATGATTTCTTAAAAAATCTGTTCGAGTAAAAGTGGTTATGGAATGAAAGATTGTTTCAACTGCGCCAACTATTATTCAATCATTTATTTAGCACTGCGGATACGGTGGGGTTAATCCCTATCATTGTCGCTAAGGTATTTTTTTTAAAACCTTAACATACAGCTCGGTTGAAGAAAAGATAGGGAAGAAAGAAGAAGAGTGTACCGATGTACTAATGTTTTAAATGTTTGAAGGTCAGGTCAGGAAATAAAGAGCCCGGCAGGTTATTCCATAAGGGTATTCCATAAAAATCACGATATTTCAATTTACATCCGGAAGTGGGCTTGAGGGTAAACTGATGAGCATTCATAGCAAGACGGATGTTACAGTAAAAGCTTTGAAGGGGGCAATGCGACTGGTAATTTCAATGAAGCATTGATGATGAAAATAACAATAAAGCAAGGTGAGACAGGAGACATTTCGTCGATGTTCGATATTGTCAATTGACTGGTTGATCACTTATGATCATTATCGCACTGTTTTGAGTCCTATCTGCAGCTGCAGAGATGTTTTAGGAGCATCTGACCAGATATTAACACTCCAATTTTGGGCGGATGAATGCCTTATATATTGAGGCCCGATCAGAGGGAAAAAATATTTCTTACATCGTTTGAGAAAACTTAGATATTTCGCAGCATTTTTGGCGACATCAAATATGTGGTCTTTCCAACGTAGGTTGTCATTTAAACATATATCGAGAATGGCAAGTTTTTCGGTTTCAACGATGCAAGTCCCAATTCATGGATCATGTCCAGACGTTTGGATTTCGCTTTGACGACAGTAGACATCATTGTGTTTTGGAAGTATTACATTCCACTCTGTTGATTGCTCCCTAATTGGTGATACTGTTTATATCGGAATTTAATGAGCTTACCATAAGCTGCCGTTCCCGTTCTTCAGTCGAACAACATGGACGTGAGTCCGGGAACGAATTTGAAAAGTAGAGAATACCGTCATTAGCAAAGGAATATATAGGATAAGAAGTAGCAGACAATACATCATTGAAGAAAATTAAAAAAGGAGTCGGAAGCTGAACAGAACCTTGGGGCACACAATCATCTTTTTTGTGGATATCAAGAAACGAAAACTATCAAAGACAACCTAAATTGAACGTTCCGAAAGGTAGTTTCTAATCAATTAAAGAAGAGAGTCATCGATCCCAAATTGAGGGAATTTCGACAATAGAGCCTGATGCCAAACTTTGTCAAATGCCTAAGAAATATCAAGTGCAACTATCTTGCTTTCGCCAGATTGGTGTAGAATTTGGTTCCACTTTTCGGTAAGACATATCATTAGATCACCAGTGGGCCTCTTGCTAAGAAAACCGTACTGCCAGTCATTGGGAAGTTTTCGTGTTTCGAGGTATTTCATGAGCTAATGGTTTATCAGCGTTTCCATGTCATTGGAAAGAAGGGGCATAAGTGCAATGGGTCTGTAGGAGGAAAGCCATATAACCGAAAAAGAAGATTCGCCTTTTTTTAGGGACAGGCTGGACAAATGCTATATATTCTCGGAACGAATCCTAAAGAATAGGACCGATGAAAAATCTAACGCAATGGTTTTGCCAGTGGTTTTGTATGTTAAGATCTTTAAGTACTCCTGATACTACATGAGGGCGAAAGTGGATTCGTCCTATTGAAAACTCGACGCATTCAAGTGTAGGCGGAGACAACTCACAATCTGGAAGTGTAGAGCTGGCCGCAAAATGTGCAGCAAGTAGATTGACATAGTCAAAAGAGCTGAGAACTAAAATGTCATTGTAAATGAGCGTTTTGATGGAGTATGAAGCAGAATTTACAATGTTTTTGACAAACGACCAAACATTTTTACATTTAAAACATTGTAGTATTTCTGGTTTCAATTTTAAGTCGTTTTGAAATTTCACACACTTAAGAAAGGCGTTGCAGTCATTTCTGGTTCGTTTGAACTTTCTTCGGTTTTCCTCTGTCGGTTTAATTTTGAAGAACCGAAAAAACATTTCTCTCACCCCGACAGCCTCTTTACAGCTCGAGTCGTACCATGCCTTTTCTTTAGGTCTGATACTCCAATCCAATGAAAGTTAAAGGATCTCAATTCAAAGGGAATAGTGCCTGTGATCATATTAGCAGAGGCACCCACGTCATTGTCAAGAAAACATAACGACCAGTTAAAATTTCTCATGAAGCTTTTAATCCGCTCCAATTATCATTGTCGTATTGCCACACAGTTCTTTTAGGAATCTTTAAGAAATTAAAAATGAAAAGTTTTGTTGGATAAAATCAAAACAAAGATTTTAAGCAACCCTTTAATGACTTGGGTATATGGTAGATATTAATAGTGATCTATAAAAGCTATGTTTCGACTCTATTTAGTGTAGAAAATAGGTGTTCACTACCTTAAATATCAGTAATTATCTCTTCAGTTCGGGAAGTCTTTGTTAAGAAATTTAGCTAACTAATTAAACTATAATTTTACAATTAAAATAAAAATGCAACTTTCTTTCTTTTTCTAAAAAGGGTTGTCTGGATTATATTTTGGGCTTACAATTCACTGTCAAATCTGTTCGGAGATTTGAAAAAGTTTTATATTACAATTGACTCCTGTTGACAATTGAACAAACAGCTCTTAATAAATTAATATAAATACGATTCAGAAATTTCGTTTCCAAAACACTATTACAATTTTTATTCAAAAAGTGGCTAAGGCTTTACTAACGACAGACTAGGCTAGAACGCGAAAATTATAAACAAAATTATACTGTTGAAAAATAAAATGTATCATATGTGGGTTGCGTATCTTAGAAATATTATACGAGATCTATACGGGATCAGAAACGAATAGTTGAGCAGATGATAATGTGTCTAAATCCTAAATAACACAACGTGCTTAAGTATCAAACTTATGCTTTCCAAGCTAATTCATGTATACTGTCTCTGAGTTTTAGTTTATATGGCAACTGTGTTACTGAAGATACGGCATTGAATTAAAGGTGAATCCATCTGACGTTATTGGATGACCATTTTAACTGATAACTTTGTCCTTTTAAGATGTTTATTTTTTTAAGAACATCTGAAGCAATGGGTTTCACAAATTGTAATTTCAACTATGAACTTGTTATTAGATTGAGTGGTTGATTTGTCTCGCGACTCGTCACTTAATTCTTTTTCTAAAATATAAGGCGGAATACAAGATCAGCCGATAAATATGTGATTTAGAAAAACTAAAGAAAAAATTAGGCTAATATAAGAAAGAAGGAATAATCCCACAACTTAAATCTTCACTTTTTTGTTTCGAATTCAGATCTGTGTGTTTTCCTCAAGTGCAGGCTAAACAATGCATAAAACGTACAACTCCAGCTACTCGGTGCCGGTACTAAAGGAATGACACGAAGCCTTACTTAAAGATATATCCGATTGTGATAGTTTTTTCTGAAAATTATAAAGGTGAGTACACATATATGTAGAAACATTTCAAAAAGTGAGTCCTTTCACGTGTCATGTAATTGGCTTGATAATGTTAATACTGAAAATTACTCGTATGTATACAGAAAAGATTAAGAGGTATTATAGACTCACTGGATATGATATTTTGTCATATTTAAGTGAATTAAGCCTTGAAACCTGCTTATTTATTACAAAAGGAAAGTCTTTGAATTGTCGTATATCTATAGAGTAAACTTAGCTTTATTGGGTGGAATGTGATAAAGGTATAAAAGTGGAACAATATTCCTTTAATGAGTCTACAACATAACTTAGTACTTACTCCTTGATTGTCGGAAAGTGAAAAACTTTTCATATAAAGAATCAGGTAAATGCTAAAACGACAAAATAACAATCCAACAAGTAAAGGGTGATTCATCGTAAGGTTTGATTTTTAATAGGCTTTTTTTGACAGATCACGCATGACTCCTATCAAAATACTTTATCATTTTTGTTCAATATCGTTTGGCAAATTATCATGGAAAGATTCACACTACAACAGCTTCTCCAAATTGTTCAGCTGTATTACAAAATTCAGCGTGAGAAATGTTTTTCGTGCGATTCGAATAAACCACTATTGCCAATACCATTCACAAATTTGAGTCCCAGTTTACCTTAGTGGATGATACTCGACCGGTTAAACCACATCCAGCATGTAGTGAAGAGACTATAGCAACTCTAGATGAGAGTGTACGCGAAGACCATGACGAGGACCAAGCTGCTGAGGCTTGGCGTATTTTATGAGAGGATCTCGGCTTAAAAGCATACAAAATTTAACTTGTGCAAGAATTGAAGCCAGGCGACTTAAATTTGCGTCATATTTCCAGTGAATGGTCTCTGGAAAAACTCAATGAAAACCCGGTGTTTTATCGTAAAATTTTGTTCAGTGATGAAGCCCATTTCTGGCTCAATGGATACGTTAATAAACAAAATTTCCGTATTTGGGCTGATGAGCAACCCGAAGAGTACCAAGAGCTACCATTACGAGTACATCCATTAAAAATAACGGTATGGTATGGTTTATGGGCTGGTAAAATATTGGTCCATATTTCTTCAAAAATGAGGCAAATCAGAATGTTACCGTCAATGGTAACCGCTATCGCACCATGTTAACGGACTATGTGCTTCCTGAAATTCGAGCAAATGGTCTCGGTGAGTTCTAATTTCAACAAGACAGCGTTACGGTCCACAAAGCGCATGAAACAATGGACTTGTTGAGAAATCATTTTGGTGAGCACTTAATTTCACGTTTTGCTACGGTAAATTGGCCACCTAGATCGTACGATATTACACCTTTGGACTTTTTTCTCTGGGGATATGTAAAGCTCAGGTCTTCAGGAATAAGGCAGCTATGATTGACACTTTAGAAACCAACATTACTCGTGTTATCCGCTAGATACCAGTCGCTATGCACGAACGAGTCGCTCAAAGTTTGACCTTTTGAATGGACCACCTCAGACGTAGTCGTGGCCAACATTTACATAATATCATTTTTAAAGAATATTTGCCATAAATTGTTCTTTTAAATAATAATAAAAATTTTAAGTTGACTTTCAAATTTATGTAGTTTATTTTATATTATAAATCAAACCTCTCGATGAATCAGCCTTTAGTTGACATGATTAGTATTGGCATTGCTTATTTATTTATAGTTACGCACAATAAAAAAAAAGTAGTGAGCTTTTTTTAAAGACAATAATTACGCTTCTTATACATATGCTTGAAGTTGTTCAAATAAGAAAGAAAAAATGTCAAATAATATGTTGAAAAAGATTTTATTGGGCATCAGAAAGTTAAACGGTGGTTACGTCTAGACTTAGAGTGAATTATATTGAAATGGTCTTTTTAAGAGTGTTATGACTTTCAATAGGAGGAAGCAATCGATTAAACATTATTGAACAGTCTAACGTTCAACAGACTTAGCCATGAAATCGTTAGACACTAAACCCTGAATTGTTTTGCACAGATTAAATTCTACATGGTGTTGTTTATATAAAAGATTATACGTAATCAATTTAAATAAATTAAACGTTAAATTGATACACAAAAAGAGCAATGAGTCGAGTATCTGATTAGCCATTAGAACAAGTGTTGAGAAATATTTTACTTAATGAAGCTTTAAAAGTTTTGTTCAACTGAATATGAGAAGTGTAATCGGACTTTACCTTATGGACGAGCATTGTGCCGTCATGTGATGGGAAGGAAAAATTCTTCTTAATCAGATTCTTAGAGATGTTTTATCTGATCTCAAGAAAATTTATATATTTTCATAGGAAGTTGAGCTAAAAGAGCCGTATATAATAATGAAACTAGTTTCAAAGTAAAAAAACTTTCGATTAGGAATATAAGGAACAAATAAGCTTCAATAAAATATTTCGTTTATGTTATATGTATATTTATATGTCTGAACTCAAAATTCCAAAAACACAAAAAAATTCCTAATCAATGGATAAGTGTCTGACATCTCTTTAAAATGTAAAGGAGTAGGATTATCTATCCGTGTACATTCTAGTTTCTCGTGCTTTACAAATTTTGCTCAGATTTAACTAAAAAAAATTTAAAAGTGAATAGGTGGTAAGCCTCGGGAAGTAAGCTAAAACGTATGGTGAAGAACTTTAATGCATTTTATGACCCTAAACTGCAGATTAATTTATTGGTTAGACAAAAAATGCCCCAATATACATATTTTTCACATCACCAACTGTATTTTAGATAAAAATGTTTGAATTCAAGTTCTATGAACTCTTGCAACATGATGTTCTTAACGTTTGCGTCATAATAAAAAAATAAATAAATGGCTTTAAGGTGCTTCTAAAAGTTTTTGTTCATCTTCAGAGGATATTTTGTATCAAAACTATTTATTACTAATAAAGTACCATAATTTGAAATTAAATTTGTTACTTCGGTATTTAACGCTTTATTCAAAATCAAAAAATTACTTAAATTAATTCTTCAAACAACCGAAAGGCATTGTTAAGTCGTTAGATTTTCCAAACACCAATTGGTCCATCAATTCGCGAGCTGTGTCGCATGTAGCGCCGTCTTGCTGGTACCACATGTCAACCAGATTCAGCTGTTGCATTTTGGACAAAAATCGAAATCATTGAAAGACAGAGGGCGCCATTGACGGCAACGTTGTTCTCACGGCAATCTTCGAAAAAATACCAACCAATATGCTCGAAAATTGTACTTTCCGTATTCCTATTAAAACGTATTAAAACGTCTTCCTGGTTAACATTTACATGGAATAATCTTTAAAAAGTAAATGGCAAGCATTGGCTTATTAACTCAAATAAAAATTGTATACACTTTTGCATTTTCCTGTGCTTTTTTCGACAACAGAAATTTAAGCACTTTAATAATCACGCTATATAAAAATTAAAAACTATTGTTTGGGATGTTCAAATACGAAATGGTGTGCTAAATTAATTGCGCTGGCAGTACGTTGTGGACATTGTGTCGCTAAGTAGTTTATTTTTGTTTATGATTTTGTGCATAGATGTGACGAAAATTCTATAAAATGCTAGGCATAATATCTGCCAAACAACATCGGCCTAAAACATAGAAATAACATTTTCCAAAAAAAGGATTTTCCATAAAAAAGGGGTAAACCTAGTATCACAGGTCAGGAATATTAGGAGATCCCTCAATCAAAATATTGTTTGGATACTTTGCAACAAATTCAAACAGTTGACGTCTGCCTTCAAGCTTGAGCTTGCTCTTCTGAGATTTCGTAAAAACTTAGAAAATATTGTTATATCCAAAATGCTTGAACTTTCAACAAGCGCTCAATGGACATCAGATCGACTATAGACCAAATCGCCACATTAAATGATAGCCTGGAAAAAGCAAGGGGCGGTATTCGTCGGTAGGGATAAGCAAATTCGGATTCCAGTAAAAGTATTTCACATATGTACTCAACAGGCAAGCCAACATATTGGCCCTCGGATGTCGCCAAAACACCCGATCTAATAGACTTCTTTATCGGAAAAGGAGTAAACGCTAGTTACGTCAAAGTTGAAGAGGGCTTCGATCTTTCCTCCGATCATTCTCCAGTTATCCTCTCACTGTGCGAATCCTTGGTTAAGAAACAAAGACCACCCAGATTAACTAACAGCAAAACTCACTAGAAAGATTTCCGAATAGACGTTGTAGACAATACTGAGTTGAAAGTAGCACTTAGAACGCCGTATCAACTTGAAAAAGAAGTTGAACGTTTTGTTGAAGTCATACAGCAAGCGACCTGGAAGAACACTCCCCGCGAATCGAACAAAGTTCCCAAAGTCGGCATAAGATATCCACCGGAAATAAGAGAAATGATAAAGAAGACACGAAGAGCGCGGAAAAAGTGGCATGAAACCCAGGCACCACAAGATAAAACGTCCTTCAATAGGCTCTGCAACTTGTTGAAAAAATCGAACAAGGACTTCAATAATCAAGGTATTAATAACTACTTTGAAAGACTCACAGTAACAAAGGATACCAACTACTCCATATGGAGAGCTGTTAAAAGTGTTCGAAAGCCCCAAATACACGTGGCGCCAATAAGAAAAAACCAGTTCTTCGAGCGAATCCTTCTTAATCGTCTTAAACTAATTACCGACACAAATTCCCTCTTGCCTGATCATCAATTTGGCTTTAGAAGCCAACACTCTACAGTTGACCAAGTGCATCGAATAATCGATGTAATTGAACGAGCAATCGAGTGTAAGTTAGTCTGTTCAAGCGCATTCCTTGACATTTCGCAAGCCTTTGATAAGGTATGGCATGAAGGCCTAAAATATAAACTCCGACTAGCTCTACCCCAGCAATTGTCTTGTATTTTAGGTTCATACCTGGAAGACCGACTCTTCCGTGTGAGACACGGAAACGAATATTCCACTTTTAAGATAAAAAATGTGGGGGTGCCGCAAGGAAGTGTACTTGGCCCTGTGCTATATTTGCTTTTTACCCGCGATATACCGCAAACGGACGACACTGTCCTAGCCACATTTGCTCCCTTACACGGAGAATTAATTGGACAAAGACTTGGCGAATCGCCCTTAATGAAAACAAGTCTGTCCACGTGAACTTCACTCAAAAAGTTCTCAAGAAAATTGAGAATCTACCGGTGTTTATTAACGCAGTACGAATTCCTCACGCGAACGAGGCCAAATATCTCGGTATGACACTCGACGCTAAACTAAAATGGAGAGCACACGTCAAGAAAAAGCGTGAAGAGCTTGAAATCAAATATAGAGATATTTACTGGCTTATTGGAAAGTATTCCAAGCTTAGCTTAGAGAACAAACTGCTGTTATACAAGCAAGTGCTAAAACCGATCTGGACATATGGTGTACAACTTTGGGGTTGTACTAAAAATCGTAACATTAATGTATTACAGACATTCCAAAACAAAGTTCTTCGAGGTATTGTTAATGCGTCGTGGTACATTAGAAACGATGATATCCACAGAGACTTAGGAGTTGAAAATGTTCAGAACGTAATTAAAATGTTTGCGCGAAAACATAATAATCGATTACAAGGTCATACGTATATTTCTGTTCAACAGACCCTCGACGAGACAAATTTATTGCGCCGTCTGAAAAGGACTAAGCCTCTCGATCTAGCGCGGTGATTAGCAGTGCGTAGTTTTTCTAAAGTACACAGGAATTTTCAATGGAAAATCGCCTGCACGATATCTTTTAAAAACAAAATAAAATGCGATAAAAGAACTGCCTGTTGAGTGTGAACTCAGTCGTGGTTTGCATAAGGGAGATTTTTTTTATTGAGTAAGAATCTCCCACTACTATAGGCTCAGGGCCTATAGTGGTTATGAAGATTTCTCACCTTCCCACGGAAAAAAAAAAATGTATAAGTGTACTTTTATATTTATAACAGTTCCCCCAAACATTGTGCTATAATATGATATTTGCTAGAGTCTTCTCCAAATTTTTTCAAACAAGCTCAAGATTTTTACAAGGATATTTCGTCATGCAGATTTCTACTTCAGGAATAAGTTAAATGTCGTCGGTGTCCTCCAGAGTGTTATCATAAAGACTTTTACTTTAATTAAATGACAGACACTTGACTTTGAAGTAAATAAGGACAAAACCAACTACATGTTGTCAACAAACATTCCTTATATGGGTCCACCGACTGAGGCAAAATGTCTCCAACTCTGAAATAGTAAGTAGTAAAAAAGCGTATGCCAATCGTGTTATAAATAATTATATCAAATCCGAGAATAATTCATTATGAAACCGCTGGGCCTGGACAATTTACTTACAATTTACTATAGAATGTGTCTATAATTTGAAAGAAAACACGAGCTACTGAAAAAGAGCTTATAGAAATTGTTGAGTTTTAAATCTACGTATTCATTTCTGTAAATAAAAAATAAATAAAAGTATACTGATTTTAATGAATTTGCAATTCAAGTATTGTCCTATATCTAAAAGTCAACTTAAGGTAATCAAGAAACAGAAATATGAAGATATACAAATACTTGTATGATACCTGCTATAGTTGAGTACGTATTTCTCATTTCATTTGAATTTTTCTTCAATATTTTTTGAAATGTTCAAAATTAATAGATTATTAGCTTACGTAAAAAAAGAAACCAATAAAATCAATTGATTACTTAAAAACAAAAAATACAGCGAAAGACAGACAAGCTATTACAATTTCTACTAAGAAACGAAACCAAGTTTCCAAATCTAAGTAAAGATAAACTACAACTCAAGTTAAATAATTAATTTAATTTAGAGTTTTTTTTAAGAAGAAAAAAAAAAAAAAAACAAGCATTACCACGGCAGCTGCAGCGGCAACTGCTCCCTGAGCCGCCTGACGGAAGCTTAAGCAATTGCATATCGGTTTTGTCACGCCCAATGTGCATAAAGCAGCGGACCACATCCTATCACTTTTGAAATCCACTTTAACGCCTTTATATTGCAACCGGTTACGAGAAAAAGATTTTTATTATTATATTTTTTAATACCAATAAAATATATAAATATATTTGTTTAAGTCCTAATTTTATAAATTAAGTGGATTTAGGGATGTTATCCATAATAATCAAAGATTTTTTGATTATATCGTTTTAGAGAAGTTAATTTAATATTTTGGCAGTGACCGGTTGTTTCCGAAGATGAGTTTTAAAATTTCAGGAATTTTAATTTAATTTTGTATTTAACAGTAAAATTTTGTTTTTTGTTTGTTTGTTTTTTTTTTGTAGAGATTTACATTGAAACGAGTAGAATATATTTTTATTTATGTATTGTATATATCTGATGGCAGTGTCAGCTTGGCAGTAAGATTAATATTATTATTTATTTGAGGTTTTTATTTTATTTATTTTTTTAATTTTACACAACACAAGTTTTGAATTACTTAAAGATATCCTTATATTAAATATTTGTTAACACTTACTTATTTTTATATATACGGGTATATTTTAAATAAAGAAAAACTTTTTCTTACAGAAAATAATTTGATTAGATTATTTATTATTTTTTTTCTTGTTTTAGTAAAACTATATCCTTGAACAAAAACTAGGATTTTTTGTAATTAAAACAAAAACTTAGTAAAAGTAATTGTCACATCAGTCGTCCAGTTTTAAATAGGATACGTATCTCATTTGCATATACTGTAAATGTGTAAATGCCTATATAAAAACTCTCACATGGAAATGAAATCGAAATTTATTTTTTACTAATAACACTTTAAAGTCGATCGAGAGAGAAAGAGAGCGATTAGAGTAGGAGTGTGAGACGAAGAGATGTACAAAGTACAAATTTCTCCACACGAGTTTTCAAAAATAAATAAAATACTGAAAAAACAACACACAACAAATCCAGAACAACACACCGCACAAATGTTTTACTGGAAGTCACTAATTTGATTGGTTTTGTTTTTGTATGCTTTATTGCACACACAAGTCCTTAATTTTAACATCCACTAAGTGATTTACAAACGTCCGTTTTATTTTTACAAAAAAAAAAAAATAAAATAAAATAAATAAATAAAAACAGCAGTTGAAATTTGTACAACACAATTATCTAACAGTGTAGTATAGCGTTCAGGATATTATTAGTATTGAAGAGTTTTTAGGGGCTATTCTCAGTAATACTCTTAGATGATTTTTGCAATATTTATTTTATATATACTTTTTGTTATTTTTTATTAAAAGTGAAGTTTTATTGTTATAGTCATCATGCTTGATATTAAAAATTACTTTTAGCTTTTTTCTTCTTACTTAAATTCTACAAATAGAAGAAGGATGTTGATTATCACAATCATCGTTATGGTTTTCTTTTTGCTTTGTCAAAAAACTTCGTACGTATATAAGTTGTGTATTTATCTTCTTTTTGTTTTTGTTTAGAAAAAATATAAAAAAACACGTTTTCTTTTTTTTTTTTTCTTTATTAAAGAATTAGCAAATTTATTTCAATTTTAGTTTTTATTAATTCATTTTTATTTTGTGTTTATAAAATCAGCTGTTTCAGTGAAACCACACGCACGTTGAACACAGTACTTTGGGGGCTCGAGAAAAAGGAACCCATGTATAAAATGAGATACAAAGTTTTTCAGTTTTTATTTATGTATGTATTTATGTATTTTTTATTATTAAATTTGAAATTTTCTTATAGTCGTTATTTTGTTTATTTTTCTATTTTTATTTTAATGTTTAGTATAAAGTTCTAGTTTAAGCTTTGAGGTTAGATTCTATGTTTTTTTTTTTTTTGTAGTATGAATTCTTATATATCTATGTATGTAAAACTCTGGTTTGAGGTTTTTATAGGCACAATGCTGCACATAGATAGGTTGTATGTAACTGTGGCCTACATTCGAGTGATATAATCAGGGCAGTGCACAGAAGAAGATTGTTGGACACAGAATATATATTCATGAGGATTAATTTTATACATAGTGTTCCAGCTACTCCAATATTTTTACTTTTTTCTATTTTGCTTTTTGGTTTTTTGTTTTTTATTTTTTTTTTAGTTTTTTAATAACGATACTAGAAGCGCATCCCTCCGCATTCTTTTTAGCAATAACACGAAAAAGGCTTCTTCGTTCGTCCTGTATACATGCATATGGATCCGTACCCGTATCTGTGCTCGTATGTAGAAATATTCAGGTGTTTAGAGTTTTTTTTTTCCTTGAGCAGGATGCAGCTGGATCAAAAAAAGAGCAGGACGACTAGGACGATAATGATAATGATGATTTGTCGGTTTGTTTGTTGAATCGTCGTCGGTTGATACTCCTATTTATTCCTTCCTTAGTTTCTAGAGTAGAGTAACGCAAGAGACCTGTGATGTTGATGATGAGGATGATTTGCAAGCAGCATCCTTTCGTTTTGCAGTGCAAACCGAAATGCATATTACAAACATACACATTTTGAAGTGATTATTTTAACTTTTACTTGGTTTTTTCTCTTCTCAAAATGATAGCGTTGGTAGGTATTCGTACTCGTACTCGTAGTCGTAGTCGTAGTCGTACTTGTAATCGTATACGAGTATATGTACTAGGTGCGGGTGTGGAGAAAAATATTTCAAGTTACGAGTATAATAAGACATACATACGAGTATACGGGTACACTGCCAAACTGCTGGAGCTACTGGATATGAAAGAGTTCTTAGGATATTTTGTAATTCTGTTAATTTTTTCGTCAATATAATTTAATTTAAAATATTCTTATAAGAAACCATCAATTGTCACACACGCACAGAAATAGGAAAAAAAAACCAACCACTCACGAATTTGAATAAAGCAAACGAAGAAGGATCATGATTTAGATTCTGTTGTGAAAGGATAATTTCGCATACATAAAAAGTGCATGTATGTATAAAAAATTTATTATCCTAAAATGACTACCGTGTATTTATTATTATCATTATTTGCAATGTTAAAATTAATAACTGAATGAAAATTCGTTTATTGAGCACTTAGTACACAACACTTTCGAAATAAGGAGATGCAGAAGTATTATTATCTTTTTGTTTAACACAATAAACTTTGAAAATTTTCTGATTGGCAATTCTATTTTTATAAATTATTTTGTATATCCGATTTTTGTTGTTATCCTGTACTGAGAAGTGGCGTTTTTTTTTTTTTGTGTTTTAAGAAAAATGTGAGTTCCTTTCAGTTCCAATGAAAATCCCAAAGTGCAGTGCCCTCCTGACCGATAGACAAAATCGGAACTGAATCGGGTAGTAGTATCGGTTGACCTCGTTTCTTCTCCAATTTGAAACCATCAGTGCTTTGATATGATAGTATGAGTGCATTTAAGAAGATTGATTCCATCTTACTCTCGGTCTCTCAATTTCGCTCCGACTCTCTGGCAGGGAGGACTTTTGATGCAATTGAGAAGATTTTTTATTTAGTGCATGCTATAGTGCATCGTGCTCCGGCATAGTTCTGGTGCATATTTTTGAGTTTGATCCTGTGCTCTACACACTTGGGAGTGCCACTGACTATGTCAAAAATCCTTTGAAATGTTCTCGGAGTTTTTTTCTGCTCTCTCCATTTCTCTCTTACTCTGGAGGTCTCTCTTTTTGACTCTCGACTCTCTCAATTATTTGCAAGGTTGCACACATCAATACATGCATACGGGTTCCTGTAGTAACTGGTATCATCAGAAGCAGTGCAGCTTTTATCTAAAGGTACGAAGATGCTTTAGATAGATGCAAGTTTTAACAGAACTGTTGGAGTGGTTATGGTTTAAGGGTTTTTTTTTATTTGCTTGCATTTTGTTGCACCTTATTCTGGGTACAATGTGTGTCCCGAAAAAGGGTGTGTAAAAGTTTACTTTAAATCTTTTTTTTTTTTCTATCCATTTTCTCCATTCTCAACTCAACCCTTTGTACACACATATATTGGTAGGAGTCAGAGAAACATAAAATTATGACGGTGTAGTGATGAAGTTTTCAAGTAGAATACATAAATTATATACATTAGGTCTACACAGGGAGCTATTGCTGGAGGTCGAAATTGTGTGCATCGTTTGGTGCAGGGAATTGGGAGGTTGAAGCCAAATGGGGATGAGATTTGATAATAAGCATTTGGGGAATGTTATTGAGACACCTGTTTAATTGGCAATAAATATTGTATTTGTTAATTTGGAAAAACGAGGGAAAGATGAGATGCTATTCAAAAGCTATTAGCTGTTGGGTTTTACGGCTTTCAAGTAGGCTAATATAGTTTTTTTTATTTATGTAAGTGTGGATGTATATATTTTATTTTTTTAACTATGGAAAAGTAGGTGAACTTGGCATGCGGTCAATAAATAGGGCTCGTCATTTTTATTTTACAAAATACAACAATTTTCGCAGGGATGGCATTAAAGGCCTTTCCTTAACTAAAGAAGTTCTTACATAATAACATGTTACCAATCACTGCTGCACAGTGTCGGAGATGAAATTACTTTTACTTTTTTTTTTCAGCTGTGGTCAAATTAGGCCATTATATGTAGTCCTGTTATATAGAAATTTCTGGGGTTCAAATCAGTTTTGAGCAATCTTAAGGTCGTTTTGTTAATAACTCAATTCATAATCGTCCCTGATGGTTTTAATGCAAACCGCCTTATCAATTAATCGTCAACAAAATTTGTCATATTGCTCAATATGTTAGTCAACCCAATTGTTTCAAACAATTGCCTGAATCATTTGTAAAATACAATATGTTTCGATGTTAGCTAATACATAGGTATATGTTCTTTTAACTTAACACTCAAGTGGGAATTACTATACTTAAAATGCATGAGCATGTGATAAGTTTTTGGAAAAATGGAACAGAGAGAGGAAGGAAGATTTTTGGGCTGAGTGGTTATGGTGGCAATTAAAATTTAATTGGGAGATTAAATTATTGATGTTACTGGACCTGTTGTTGTATTCTAGGCAACAACTCATCATACGTGAATTTAGTTGCCTGAAAAAAATAATTTCTTTCGGTTGCGGCTAGTATTAAACCCTGAACGGTTGATTTGGAAGCCAATACACTATTACTTGACCCACGGCCACCTACAGCTCTAAAGTTGTTATTTTTGGAAAAAAAATTACATGAGCGCCAACAAGTTGTAGAGAGTAATATACTTGCAAATATTATTTAAGATTTAAACTTCATATTAATAATAACAAAAAAAGCAAAAAATTAGTATAGGGAATAGCCTGTTATTTTTCACCTGGATAATGTTATCTCGGCTCTTCTACGATAGTGCTATGAACATATGTTTGGGAAACAGACACGATTAAATAGTAGAGGAGTTGCTTTCGTACTGTCAGGTAGTCGAACATTAAATTTTTCCGTAACTCTACAAATTGGAGCCATGTTTATGTTTTAACCGATTTTCCTTCGTTGAAATCTTAAAACTCTACCTGATTACATATTTGAAGTGCTTCCCGATCTTTCATTTATCAACCAAGGGAGTGCTTAGCACATTTCAGTCTAAAAATGGTTTGTTCAAGGGGGAAGGAATTATTATACAGCTGTGGATATGGGGAATCGAAGAAAATGTTCAAAATGCCAGGAGCGTACACAGTCATTTGTGCATATTTTTGTGAATATCAGTCTTGAATAAGCAATTTGAACTTAAATGTGCCGAAAACTGATTTCTTATCCGCTAAAGAAGAAATACATCGATCCCATGTACAAACAAAAGTACTAGATGCCACATAGTGATAACTGTAGCAACTATAGGGTTTTCCAATACGGACTTGACAACTTTTAAGTTTAATTTGTGAACGCACTCTTTCACTAATCATCAAACTGTCACTGTCAATTTATTCAGTAAACTTAACATTTTCATCATGGTAAAGTACACTAACGAGCTGCGTTCTCCGATTGGGTTTTGGAGAAGATGCGCCAAGATGATGAATTTCATCGCAAAATCATCTTCAGTGACGAAGCTCATTTTTGGCTCAATGGGTTCGTCAATAAGCAAAATATGCGTTATTGGTCGGGTGAAAACCCACATGTGCTTCATGAATCACCACTTCATCCACAAAAAATAACTCTTTGGTGCGGTTTTCATGCCGGCGGCGTTATTGGGCCATATTTTTTCGTCGACGATAACGATCGTCACGTTACTGTGAATGGTCAGCGCTATCGCGCCATGATCACCGATTATTTTTGGGACGAATTGAAAGATATGGACTTGGACGACATGTGGTTTCAACAAGATGGTGCCACAAGCCACACAGCACACGCCACAATCGATTATATATATATAAGTCTAACCTAAGCCTATGTAAGCTGGCCATCGCTATTTATAGTGCAAATAGACTGGTCAGCTCTGCCCCATTAGTGAGGCTGGTCCATAATTGACGGAAATGACGACGAACCATCTTCTCCATAATTTAAGGATACCCTTTTATCGCGGTATCCCACCGCCCTACTGAACCTGAGACAGTAGAGACACACTGCTGTGTGCGATGTCTCTATTGTAGTTGAGTCGCCTGTCACGCTGCTCTATTCTGGATCAACCCTATCTGATCTAGGTAGAGGAACGCTTCTGGCGGAACGAAGCCGTCAGAGCGCACACTCGTGGTAAGGGTAATTGGGGTAGTAAGCCCCAGATATCAGGTTATTCGTCGAGGTCATTGCTCTTGCAATGTGTCTCCAGTTAGTTTAATTACGAAGTTGTCCACTCGTATTAGGTTCACCATGTTTTTGTACTCCGACTCTGGTGTTCTGTACAAGCGAAGGCAAGCCCTCTCAAATAACCGAATCTTTTCCATTAAGTTTGCTCATACATCGAACATTATTAAACAGGGTGGACGCGACTGTCCAGTTCATAATTAGGTCCAATGGTATCAGTGGCCTTGTATAGTTCCTGGAAAGTCGCCCCTATGGCCTCAACCTTCTTCTGTGGATCTTCGATCACAAAGAAGTCGTCATCATCAGCAGCCTAATTTGGATCAATACCTGCTATTGTCAGTACCCGTTCGTTGTCTGTTGTCCTGGCTATTTGAAGGCACTGAAGGTCATTTTGATTTTTTCTCCAAAATATTTTATTTATTTGCGGGAACATATTCGGGTTGCTGGTGTTTACAGCCCGAACCTTGTAGTTCCAATGCAAACTTACAGAAATTCTGTAATTCTCTTTTATTAGCGTTTGAATATTTTTAATCGACGACTTCAGTGTCCTAATCTCCAGGTCTTGTCTCTCAGTTAACTGTCTGTACAGGTTTTTGAGTCTTGACAAAAGTCTACTTTTCTGTCGGTGCAGTACGTCAATAGTAGGGTTGCGGAACAGGTCTTCGTTAGTCGTACGTTAATACCGCGGCATTGTAATGTCCATTATTTGTTAAATTCTCTCGTCCATTCGTTTTAGGTACTTCTAGATCTCCTCGTTTGACAAATTCCTATTGGGTGGAGCGTGTTCGAGGAGAGTACTCTTTGCAAGGTTGCGAAGAAGCGTATTAATCGAGTCTAACTGTAGTTGTAAGAATATCTTTGGACAAACTCCTCCAATTCCGCAATTTCGTTGGGAACTGTAATTTCGGTGCTAAAACCATAATGGTCGCTGTCATACACGAATGTGCGTAGACAGTTTAGCGTTTGTAAATTCGTACCTGTCAGTCGTATACGTTCGTCGTACAGCAGTAGATCCAAATAAGACCCGCCTCTGGGAAACGACGGGTTATCTGTCGCTTTAAGACCGAGTCTGTACATGACATCGTGCTGACCCCACCAATCGAATAGTAGGTTTCCTATTTGGCAAATTATTTCCCCAATCTCTGTGTTTAGCGTTGAAATCTCCGCCGATTATAAAATAATTCTCCCCCGATTCCAGCCTTAGAAGTCGAAAAAGCGTGTTAAGCTCTGTAATAAATAAAGTGGATTGTGAAGCCTCAGGTGCATAAACAGAGGCCAAGTACAACCGCTTTCCACTGCGGAGCGGGATGTACATGACGACTGTCTCCAACACCCGGAACCTGCGCAACACTCTCTTGTACACTCTGTGAAATTTTATATCTTGTTTAATGAAGATCGCGACACCACCTCCACGTTTGGATCTGGGCCGGTTTCTTCTTATAACAATATAATTATTGTACTCCAGTTTGTGCTTATCGGTTAGCTTAATTTCGCTAGCGAAAAGCACATCAGGTGTTTGGTCTTGTAGCAATTTAAACATCGCGGCTCTTCGTTAGGTGCAGCCTCCGTTGTTCTCAGCATTGGCGCCGGAGAAGCAACAGTCGCTTGCTGTACTGTAGCCCGCTTACCTGACGTCATTTAGGCGTAGGAAATCTGGGACGGGACGGCTGGTGTTTGAAACTTAACAGGTGAACGCTTGACCTCCACCTTCTGCTGCTGAGCCAATTTTGCTTTTTTGATGTCAGCGAACTTAGGACAACCCCGATAGTTTGCGGTGTGTCCCACGTTTCCACATAACACGCAAGAGAGCTGTGTTCTATCGGATGCTCCGTCCCTACCCAGAGCACACTCCTCGAGGCTGCATTTGGCAGTTCGACTCGGCGTGCCCGAACCTCTGGCAGCGAACGCATTGTATAACACCTTCGCTCCTCTTTATTTTTTCCCAACGAACTACCTGGTAGTCTAGCACAATGATACTCCTTAGACTATCCAGACGGCTTTCGGGACTGAGCTGCACCAGGAAGAACGGCAGACTCCGTTTCTCCCGTCTTGCTCTCGCTGTGGTAAATGGCTTTACCCCCACAAACTTGAGCCCTTCGCACTCCTTCTCTTTGAGCAGAGCCAGTATCTCCTCAGGATCCAACCCCTTCAGCAGCATCGATTGCCGCTTTTCACACTTCAATGTAAATGAGTAGTGCTCCGTCGTCGTTTCCTTAAGGGGCTCTTTTACTTTCGCGTAGCCCTCCACTGTATTGCACTGCTGCTGTTTTTGCTGCCGCCGCTGTTGTGGCTGCTCTTGTTGTTGTTGCTGGTGGTTCTTAAGTTTTTGTTGGTGTTGTTGTAGAACTTATGTTAATGTATTTTTTTGGTTTTGTTGTTGGGCCTGATTTTGAGCCAGTTGCGTTTACTGTAGGAGTTGTTCTTGCTTTTCCCTCTTCCTTCTTACCATTTGATTTTCTGTTCTCTCTCAACTCTCTCTCACTCTCTCCCACTCCACCAGTCAGCTTTTCAATGGAATTTGGAATGGTGGGAAGTTGTACTTGTTTAGCTAATGGCTTTAGCTTCTTCCTTCTCTTCGTCTTTGGTTCTGCCACTACTGCTGTTTGGTTTGAACCACTCGACACCTCGCCTGATTTTTCAGCAGATTCCGCTGTTGGCCTAGCGGACCGCTTTCCACAGTCCATCTCGTGATAAGGTTAACGACAGTTGGTAATATTTTTTTTCTTTTTTTATTTTAAATAAAAATGAAAAAGAAAAGAAAAAAAACGTTTTATGTACAATGTTTTTATAGAAACAATCTAAAATGCAATATACAATCGAACTAGTTTCTTCCCCAGTCGAATTGCTTAATAAACATGACACTCCTTCTGACCTCTGTATCCTATTGGCAAGTTAACTCGCGCTTGGTTTGAAGAGTAATATTCCACCACTTTTGAAACTGGCATTGTCGAATTGTGAGATAAATAAAACTGTAGCAACAGGTCCACTGGTGATTTGATGGCATGTCCCACTTGATATTTTTAAGGCAGACAGAGTTTGGCATCAGCTCTTTTCTTGAATATGCGTGCATTTGGGATAGACGACTTTCTTTTGCATGTTCTACACATTGTTTTGAATGATTTCAAGTTTGATATTAACAAAATAAATAGTGGTGTGCCCCAGGGGTTCGTTTTGTCTTCGACACTCTTTTTAATTTTTTTTTTTTAATTAGTTTTTATATTCGAACCTGGACTCACGTCCCTGATTTTCGGTTATAGAATGGGAACGGCAGCGTATGTTAAGGTCATTTAATTCCGATATTAACAGCATAACCAATTGGGGAATCATCAACAGAGTGGAATTTTATGCTTCCAAAACACAATACTGTCTGCTGTCGCTAAAGCAAAATCTAAACACTCAGTCGAAACCGAATAACTTTCCATTCTCGGTATGTGTGTCAATGACAACTTACTTCTGATCTGGCCTCAAAGCATACGCCATTTATTTGGTCAGATTCGCCTAAAAAAACTCTGCACCTACTAGATCGGATTCAAAACAGTGCGATATAAATCATAAGTGATGCTTATATTACTCAATCAATGGACACCCTTGAACACCGGCGAAATGTCTCGTTTCTCTTTTTGTTTTATCGCTACTTCCACCACCAGCACTCCATAAAAATCGACAATAGCATTCCACCCCCTTATACCTTTAACCGTAACACTCGTTTCGCTATGAATTCTCATCAGTATACCCTTAAGCCCACTTTCGGACGTACTCTGAAATATCGTGATTGGTTCCTCAACCGAACAACTCTCTTGCGGAATACCCTGCCGAACTCTCTATTTCCTAGTCATTGGAACATTCTGACATTTAAAACCAACGTACGTTGGTACCTATCTTTCTCTCCCCCCTAATTTTCCTTCGCCAGCGCTTGCAAAAAGCCGCCTGGTTAAGGGTTCCTTAACCCTTTGAGTGCACGCTTTAAAAAAAAATGGTAATAGCTCTTAATCGAGTAACTGCAACCCGGATATCACCTTTGTAGAATGAATCTTTATGTAGAAAATATGATACATTTCGGCCATGTCTTGAAACCAAAGAACATGAATGGAATCTTTTTGATAAATACCATAGTTGGTAAAACACAACGTATGTACTTCTGCAGATTTACTTTCATATATCCTTCACAGGAGTCTTTTCTGATAACTTTCATAAATATTTTATAATAGTTTATTAATGATTTTATCGGTGATTCATTTTATGAAATTTGTTTTTCACAATCTAAAGAAAATTTTATTGGAAATGACAGATTCCATATCCGTAAATCTTTCCTAAAACCATACATAAAAAAAGGTCAGTTGGGATTAGACCAATTTTTAGGTCAGATTACAGGAGACCCAAAGGGGCTCGCTTCTTTTCATAATTGCCTCAGAAACCCTTGAGCTAAAATTATTAGTGATAAGTCTGTTTGCACACCGAACTATAAATCTTTAACTTCATTAGTTACTTTAGTTAACACTTTAATTAAAAAAAAAAATAAACTAAATTAATCTCAATTTAATGACTTATGATAATCCAATAACTTAAATAGTATCTAAGCCACATTTCCTTAAGCAAATAAGCCTTACGTGATTGTTCTCAGGGAGAATTTATTTGTCGGTTACAAATGCTATGACATCACCTATTTGTATACCAATCCCTAGAACACATCCATTCAAATTGTCCATATAACTATAAGCCGACATTTGTGAAGTTAGAAGGGACAACATTTAATTGCAATGGGAACATCACATCACGGCCGCTATTAGTACGAGCAATAACATCGTGCTTCGAGAAGGAAGATTCGACAAGGGATCATACTGTTCAGGAGATAGAAGCAATAGACAGCTTCATCTCGTCGGACATACGAAACGGAAAATCTCTTCCAAAGATCACGGACGCGAAGCCGCGTTTATACAAATTAAAATTTGAACTGCAATCGTGACATCAGAGAGAACATCTGATAGATGTCTAGCATAGTGTACGCCGTGACGAAGAAAACTCCATCAATGCACTACCTGAAGAAGCTAAAGAAGCAGCAAATTGACGTGACAACAGAACCATTTGTAAAATTACTAAAGAGGTGACAAGTGACCACATCTCACGGCAACACCTTGTGGAAAGTCTTAGCCTCTAAACAGGGGAAGAGTTCAATAGAGAATTCAAGAGAACTGAAGATATTTTAAGAGAAATTTGTAGGTGCTTCTATAAATTTGAGATCTGAGGTGATCGCACGGCAATCACATGCCACATCTCACGGCAACACCTTGTGGAAAGTTTCTAAAGAGGGGAAGAGTTCAATACGGAATTCAAGAGATCTGTAGATATTTTAAGAGAAATTTCTTTAGGTCGGAAAAGCTTCATGTTGCTTAAATGTAGGTGCTCCGATAAATTTGAGATCTCGAGATAATCGAGTTCACACATCGATTATGCTGCTGATAATATTTGCCTGTTATCACACAAAATTACAGACCAAATTAGTGGCAGAAGCAAACTCGGTAAGCCTGATGGTCAACTACGCCAAAATAAAAATCATCACTCTTTACTCGAATTCTTCAACAACTCGTATCACCGTTGCAGAGCAGCAGTTCGACAAAGTACAATATATACCTTTGAAGTTTCTTCTTGACTGACGATAGTATAGAATTAGACCTTAGCATATTGAAAGCTAAAAATACATTCGCGTTTAAGAAGTAATATAAGTTTTTAAAACTAATACCCGTAGCTGTCGTTGTCCCAGTACCTAGAAAGTGTTCACCATCGCAGATAAATCCTAAACTTGTTCTTACCAAATCGTATTTCCAGTGAACAAATTTATGAGAGAATTAAACAGAAAAGTCTGTATGTACGATTATGTTGCAGTCTCCATAATTCTGCTCAAGGTCACTAAACATACCTAAGCCCGGCTTGTAGTCCTTATAAATCGTTGTTTCTCATAGGCATCCATCAGTTTAGGAAGTGTTTATAATTAAAAACCTGTTAACGGCTTCATCCGAATTAGGTTTGGGAGACTATCCTTTCTATAATACATATTTAAAAGTACCCTCAAGCTGGTGCTAATTTAGCAAACATAAGTTAATACAGATGCGTAGTGATACTCAAGAAGAACTTATCTATGAATTTAAATACTTATTGCAGATAAGGTGTTAAATCTGTGGGTCCTCTGCTCCAAGTTTTCGTTTTAATTTTTTTTTTGCAGCCTTTTTCAAGATTTTTGGTTTTTTAAACAGCATAACGTCAAAAACTGTTCCATGGAGTTGTGCAACGTTTACATTACGATTAAATGACCGAAACTTATTCACACATGTCTGTAACGTTGCGCTGACATGCTTGCATGGTTGGTTAGATCCTTTTTGTCTTTTTGTTTTGTTAAATCCATATATGTATATGTTTTTATATGGGTGTTTTTATACGTGTGTTTTTTTTTTTTCAAATGTCCTTACTCTCCTTTCCTCTCAATTTCTCTCCTTTTTGTGGTTGATAAGTGCCTCTCCCTTTTGCTCTCTAGCTAACCGAATGCATACTTTAAAAAATATTTGGGTCAAAGCTAGTCACTCACTTGTAAATACTCGTACCTAGGATAGTGGTACCAGAGAAAGATTTATTTATTTCTTTTCCTTTTTTGTTGAATTTTGTTTTTCTGTTACTTTTTGATATAAAGTTACTGGAAGGCCACAAAGCGGTTCAATCTGTTTGATGTGTGCTAGAATTTGGAGTAGAAAAATGTCTGCAAGAAGGAAGTAAAGCAAGGATGTGAAGCTTTACACTGGCTTAATGGAACAGCTTTTTATTGCAACTTTATAAAATGCAACTTGCAATCCACAAGATATTTTAAAAGCAGACGAATTGCATGGAGCTTCATGCAATGTGTTCTAAATATTGTACATGAGGAGTGTCTAAGATACCAAAAACAGTTCAAATTTGAAAGGGTATGGTATTAACGGCTTTCGGTGAGATTGGGAAATATTTTTAAATTCTACTTAAATTCATACAATGAATTTGATATTTAAAAATTACAAAAATCGTTCGCATCAGATACTATATAAAACACTAAATTAACCAGTAAGGACAACTGAATTGCACCGATGATAACTAACACTCCTGACCACAATGACCGAACTACATTGAACTGACAAATCTATCATAAAAAAGTATATATATATATTTAGAAAATAAGATAAGCAGATTTAAGTCATTAATCGTTTTATTACTTAATTATGTGAATCATTCCAGACCGCTGCCTGATCGCTAAGCATAATACAAATATTTCGTCACCACTCTTGTGTTACACATTCTATGACGATAATGTTACGATGAAGCTATCTTAGCAATACGATTCAGATGATCTAGAGAAGAGAAACAAATAAAACCGTTGAAAAGCACATTCGTTCGTGACAGTAACGACTTGGGAGAATAGGAAATTGGAGAGAAGCGATTTTATTAAGAGCAGGAATTTGCGGAGTTGCATTCGTGGTATCATGGATCGCCAAGGCATAATCATGGTTCGGAATGATGAATCAACTAGGTGTTTGGTCGCTTTGGTGAGCGAGGGTATGGCAAGGCGTTTGGCTTTTTGGCCAGAGCAAGTTTCATGAATTCCTTTTCAATAACGAGGGTCAGCGGTATATATATATACTCGTATAATGCCTGACGGCATAACATAACATCAATCTTGAATCACTTCCTAGCCTTACCAGATACTTTTATAAGTCAGTTAATTGTTCTTCTCTAAGCGTAAAGATATAAAATAGACGGTGCAAAAAGTTAAAAATGGCACAAGCCAAAACCTTATTATTTGTACTGAATCCCAATTCCTAGTCACCTCTCCTATAATGGTGACGTTAGATAGTATCACGACTACCTCAAGTTTATTGCTTGTGCTCACAAAAGATCAGCGCATATCTGTCCATTTCTGGGAGAAGTCTGGCTATGGACAAAATTTTCCATAGTTTCAATCAACAAAAACTCTGTGTATTGTTATAATGATAAGGAAACTGAAACAGAACAGTCTAACAAGGAGGCTCAGGAATGTCTGGCTAGAATCAATGGATCCATGACTTATGGATTTACACCTCTAAAAATATACGAGGGGGAAAAAAGTACTTTCTGCTTTTCAATGAACTTATCCCTATCCCACCTGCCGAATCAATAGCCGTGCCAAATGTGAATGGCATCGGAGGAAATCCAAAGCCTTTCCTTTAAGATACTGCATTGGTCCTATCATATCCTCAAGAAGTGCGATGTGCAGAAGAAGTCTTATTGTCGAACTCGAAATCATCTGACGGTGTACATATTATATAGTCCTTCACTAATGGAAACATACATTTTGGAGCGAAACTGTTGATACTTTCACCACATTGACGTAGTGACTCTGCCGATTAAGGGGAAGTCATTGTGCTGATTTAAAACGTCGGATAGTGAACAACCAAGTTCATGGAGATGATGGAAAATATAACATCTTTTTCGTGAGCAATTAATGTAAGCCAAGAGCCACCAGAATCTATTATAATATACATATAGTACGACACAGTGAAGCATGTCCCTCTGGAATATCCAAAGAACAGGAAACCAATGGCACTAAATGAATATACATTGTTCTATTTTGAATGTGCACAAACATCAGTATATGATTCTAAGAGTATCATCAGTAGAAACCTTAGGGTTTGTTATAAAGGGCGAACGCCTTTATCAATAAAAATGCAAAGAAGTCACTCTTTTTAGAACCAGATATACCTCCTATTTAGTATAAAAGAACATTCTTCTGTCAATTCGACTTGGAAAACTGTCAAACTGCTCATATCAGAATGCAATAAAATTTTCAAAAATCCTCTACGAGACTTAGATAGCAAGTTTTCGACGACGACAGCTGAAGTCTCCATGTCAGACCACAAATACATCAGAATTAATCTCCCTTGTTGAAGAGGAGCAATACGAGTAAATTCAAACTGAACACGATTTATAGAGGAGTTTGGCAAGTCCTCCTCCTGAGCTTTAGGAAAAAACAAAATCTAGAGGAAGTTGTTCAGAACCTGAATGGTACCCTCACCAATTATTTTGCACTGGCATATCTAGCCGTTCTTTGATGGAGCGCAGATCTGCAGCGCCTTCATAAACAAACCGGAAAACTTCTAAACAGGTCACTTATGACTAATTTAGCGGAAGACTGGAATCTTTAAAGATAAAGATAAAAAAATATAAGAAGCTAATTAATTTAAATTTCGAAGAGTGCCTTCTATAGGGTTTTCCAATAGGGACTTGACAATTTTAAATTTAATTTGTGAACGCACTCTTTCACTAATCATCAAACTGTCACTGTCAATTTATTCAATAAACTCATCATTTTCATCATAATGAAATACACTGACGAGCAACGTTCTCCGATTGGGTTCTGGAGAAGATGCGCCAAGATGATGAATTTCATAGCAAAATCATCATCATCTTCAGTGACGAAGCTGATTTTTTGGTCAATGCTTTCGTCAATAAGCAAAATATGCGTTATTGGTCGGGTGAAAACCCACATGTGCTTCATGAATCACCACTTCATCCACAAAAAATAACTGTTTGGTGCGGTTTTCATGCCGGCGGCGTTATTGGGCAATTTTTTTTATCGCTCCATGATCACCGATTATTTTTGGCCCGAATTGAAAGATATGGACCTGGACGACATGTGGTTTCAACAGTATGGTGCCACAAGCTACACAGCACACGCTACAATCGATTTATTGAAGAGTAAGTATGGTGAACGTGTTATCTCAAGATATTTGCCAGTCGATTGGCCGCCCCGTTCGTGCGATTTAACGCCGCTTGACTATTTTCTGTGGGGCTACGTTAAGTCATTGGTTTATGCCAATACGCCGACTACGTTGGAAGAGCTCAGAGCCAATATATTGTAGAACGCGAAATAGCGGCCGTTTTGGACGAAATGTGTGGTCGAGTTGTTGAAAATTAGGTCCAACGAATCGACCACAGCAAACGTGCCCGCGGTGGCCATATGAACGAAGTCAAGTTCCATTCATAAATGTTTTAATTGTACTTCAAGCCAATAATAAAGTTTTTGCAATATCTCAATTGGTTTGCCTTTTATCTAAAAAAAAAGTTGTCAAGTCGTTATGTGAAAACCCTATATAAACACTTTTGCGAAAAAATCGAAATTTTCGGTGAAACCGGTAGGCTAGTCTTCAAAAGGGGAAAATCAACCAGGCCGGAAAAAAACTCTTCGATTTATGCTTTAGGTTCACTTCCCAGTTAACCTAATCAGATTCAGCTCACTAGCAGCTTAGTTGAGCTGAATAAATAATACAACACGCCGTAGCTACTTTACGAATGCATTCTCTATTTGAGATGCAACATGCTTACCAAAGCTAGGAGGAATACAAGCTGGGCATTTCCAACGACATTGAGGGTGCTTTTGATAACGCAACAACACGGAGTAGACAAATTACTAGTTTTGTGGATAAAAGCAATGCATGCAGTTCTTCAAAGAAGCTAAGTATTTGGATGTTATCCTGGGTTGTTATCCTCCTATGGACTTCTTCTATGGACTAAACATGTTATATCGCAAGAATGCTATTGGGCGTCGGCCTCCTGGCAGTGCAAAAGAGCTGTCGGTAAGACATGGAGTCTGTCTCCTTTGGATCTACACTGCTATGATAAGGCCAATTCTGCTTCGGTTATTAGGTTTAAAAAGCTTTCACAAAAATACACTATTGCTGTTTTTACTAGACTTCAAAGAACGATCTGTCTTGGCTGCATGGGGCTTTCCCTAGCATGCCTGGCTCTGCTCTAGATGCATTGAGGAATCTCTCTCTGTTTAATATTCGTAACATGGGATGCACTCTAAAAGCTATCTTCCATGTGAAAAGAAGTAGTCTTTGGTGCAATACGTAATTGAGCTTTGAAAACCTTTCGCGCCGACTGTACTGTGACTCTTGTCTTATGAAGATGCCGTCTAATGCAATGACACCAGAACTCCTGCTGCGGAAAAAATATGAAATCGTATTACCTCGTGCCTTAGACTGGTTTCGGTCAGAATCTAAGCCAGGAAAGGAATATAGACGACTCTTCACGGATGCCATCAACACCAGCTTAGGATGCGGCGCAGATGTCTTTTTGGAGAACGAAAACGTTTAATTTCTCTCCTCGTTGTACTGGCACAAACGACGTACCTGCAGCAGAGCTCAATATAGACCTCCGTAGTCAGCTGGGTTGTTGAGAAAATCTCTACTACAATATATCTGTCTGATATGGGTGTTTTGTAATCAATGTGCAGTATTTTGCTTCTGCCCTAGGGTCCTGTGAATCACTAGCCGGATTCGTTTAGCCTAACTACGGTAATAGTTATTATATAGTACGATATGTGCTTTTAATATGCAAATCTAAAGGTAGAATATTGAGAATCACGTTGAGTTGAATCCGTTGAATATGAACGCATGTGTGTCATATTCCTCATGTCAGATTTCCTCATAATCATTTGATTATTGATTTGTATAAAGACTTTTACCTTGCCAAAACATATTTCAATAAAAGACTGTTGTAGATGTTATCAGCGAAAGTAGTTAGCTGATGTTAGTGATGATAATAGGTTTTTTTTTTACTTTCCTTTGAAATAGGCATACCTACTAAAAATAACATAAAAAGGCCCCATGGTCAACGTTGGCGAACCAGAGTATTGCTATCCCCTAAAGGATAGGAAGGATATTGCTACGAAAACTTTATCTTCATTTTTAATTTATTTAGTATTTGATGCTGGTCTCGGTCCTTGCGTTCTTACCAGGTAAATAAGTGCTTAGAAAAAGCACTTAGTGATCGATCAGTGGACCCGGTACAATCTCTGTCTATTGTATTTCTTTTAAAAAAACGACGAACTAGTGTAAGCTTCAGATAGAATTTTGTTTAGTTTGCAAAAGGCTGCCCTGGCCAATGTTATTGAGTCCTTATATGGTGTGCAGATTTTGTGCATGTTGAAGATCTTCCTAATCAACTCCTATCCTAGTTGGTGAGATTTTCATTCTGGCGTGGCGTAGTATTTACTTGCCACATACATCTAGTTGGACACGATATTTTAAAAACTGCTTTCTTGACGTTCGGATTCTACAACTGACTTCGATTTCCGCTCGAGGATTTTGAAATATTTTGAATTAAATTATTTGAGAGAATTGTTCCATCACGGTAGGTGATAATCTCATAGACACTTTATAAATCAAAAGGTTCACCACAGCTTGTGCAGCTTCTGAATTGTAAATCATGTAGTAAACTATGTAATTATGTAAGGGACTATGTACCAATTAACGAGGATACAAAAATATAAATACTGGCAGCAAAAAGGAACTCATTGACGACTCGCACAAAACTTTACAACAGGGAAGCATCACTTTGAGGTACTAAGTGACTTTGTCATTCTAGAATCCGATATTATTTCTGACAATATCACCAACTCTGAAATTAAACGAAAAATATCTTCCGCTAATTGCTATTTATTCGAACATCTAAAGTGGCTTTGGGTAAGACCATAATCACTACAATCTTGCTCTAGGACCCAGAAACCTGAAGTTTTCAAGAATTGATGAGGCCCACGTACGATGCCTTGAGAAGCCAATTTCGGTAACGTCTACATGGACGATGAATGCAAGTGAAGATAAAATGACAAGTTGAATGGAGTGTATAACGACATTGACTTAATCACGAGACTACAACTAATCCATAAAAGGCTAAATGACACGAACGCTCCGGCCCGTAGGAACTTTAAACCCAACCCAGAGAAAGTCTAGGTTTTAATTGAAAGATGACGATCTAAAAGTGATAAAAATATGTAGTTTCACCACTTTAATTTTTCTCTTATTCCTTCTGCATAAAAATAATTCGTCTCTTAAGAGTCGAGAGCCTACTAATCAACATAAGTAAGTGCCTTCCCAATAGTTTTTTTTCTTGTGTAAATTTCTGCTTTCATGTTGTGTCACACTTTGTATTTTAAAGAATAAGCTAACAAAAAGTAACCTCTCCCGAGTGGCCTCAGGATCAGAAACCTTTACCAAAAACTGAATCTCAAGTCGTAGATATCCTAAAAGCTACGTATGTACTCGTACATAGGTACTCGGATATCATAACCCAAGTTATCTTATGAAACCATTAAGTTCCTTCCTTGCCACAACAACGAGCCACATTAGCTCGTATTCTCTTACCATGTCCTTACACATGCTAACAACCAACAAACTATAATATAACAACATCCTTGCTGTCATCAACCAGTTGATGCTGACTTTTTAAATAAAGATTATGAAAACAAGAGGCCAGGGGAGCTGGAAACACCGCAGATCCTTCAAGTTTGACCTTCCGCTCTTCAAATAATAAAACTACTACACAACTTGTTTTTCATATTTGCATACGCGAACGCTTGCTTTTCTGTTTGAGTGTGAGTATGAGAAGCTCATGTAGCTCTTATGTCACATAGGGTTTTCTATGGTCTCTAAGTAGGCTGTACGCTGCATACCGTATGATGGATATGTGTACTATCATGCTGTAGGCTTAATGCTGCGATACCCTAATGTCGCTATATGCCGCCCGGATATGAATACTTTGACATATATTTGTATGGGTATGTAGGTAAGAAAAAAAAATAAAAATGGGGAAAAAAATTCACCTCCATCATACCTATTGTTTTTATTTAACTATCCTTGAAAGGATTTCTTTTTCCTTCCCGTTTCCCGCAGCCAACCTTATTGCATGCTTCGTAAAGCAAATATGCAGCACAGATTTCTACTCTAATTTTTTTTTTTTTATATTTTTTTAAGACATGACAATGTGTATTTATTTAAATGAGGATGTCCTTGCAGCGAATTAATATCGAAACAATAATGACTACTCATGACTACTCATTCAGGAAGGCAGCAGACAAAAACCAGTTCACGAAAGGAAAAAATAAAACAAATAAAAAACAAAAAAATAAAAAAAAGAAACAGGTCCAAGTAAGAGATTCAGAGAAATCTGAATCCATCTCATAATGCATATACAGTTTTGATAGTAATTTTGTTGGGATCACATTAATTGCAAATATTGTATCTGAATTGGGGTAAATGCTGTGTCAGCCCTGTACTGCCCTGTTCTGCGTCGTCCAATAATTTGTCGCGGAATAGAGTGCCTCTGCAAGTGCATCCGCATTCAAAAGATAGCTGATTAATAATACACAAATGCTCTATCCAATGAATGTTCTCCCAAAATCAATTCGGTTTAAGCCATCGGGAGAACGATTTTCCTTTTTTTTATTTTTTTGGATTTCTTGGTATTGCTATGAAATGGTTCAAATAATTTTAAATATTCACGAGCATGTATAAGTGTCCACGGCATGTGAACGAATATGTTTGTTTCCCTGTGCATGGATTCCTTAAATGAACGAAATAAGGCCGTGATGACCTTAAGTGAATAATTGAAAATAAATGGGCTTTTTATTTGGACATTTAAAAAAAAAAAAAAAAAATATTTAAATTCCAAACAATTTGATAGCTTTGTAGAAAATGATGTGTTAGTGGTGTTTGAAATTTATGGTTAAATATGATAGTAGCGGTTCAAATTTTCACTTTTCTGTAGTGAATTATGTATTTATGATATCTAAACGTATATAAAATTAATATTAATAAAATTATTAATATAGGATTCTCCAATAGGGACTTGACAACTTTGAATTTAATTTGTGAACGCACTCTTTCACTAATCATCAAACTGTCACTGTCAATTTATTCAGTAAACTCAATATTTTCATCATGGTAAAGTACACTAACGAGCAACGTCTGCAAATTTTAAAAATTTTCTACAGATATTCGGAGTCGGTGACTGCAACTTTAAGAGCGTTAACTCCAATTTTCGGTCGTAATTCTCGCCCTAGTAAACAGGCAATAACAAGTTTAGTGCAAAAATTTGAGTTTACATATTCTTTGTGTGATGTTGCCGTGTCAGTGAGACAACGGGTTGGTCGAAGTGTCGAAAATATCGCTGCAGTGTAGACGTCTGTAGCAAACGATCCAAATCAGTCAATTCCACGGCGTTCTCAAGAATTGGGCATCGCTCAGGCCACATTATGGCGTATTTTGCGTAAGGATCTTGATTTACACCCATACAAGATCAAGCTGACTCAAGAAGTGAAGCCGATGGACCAGTTGAAGCGACGTACGTTCTCCGATTGGGTTCTGGAGAAGATGCGCCACGATGATGAATTTCACGGCAAAATCATCTTCAGTGACGAAGCTCATTTTTGGCTCAATGCGTTCGTCAATAAGCGAAATATGCGTTATTGGTCGGGTGAAAACCCACATGTGCTTCATGAATCACCACTTCATCCACAAAAAATAACTGTTTGGTGCGGTTTGCATGCCGGCGGCGTTATTGGGCCATATTTTTTCGTCGACGATAACGATCGTCACGTTACTGTGAATGGTCAGCGTTATCGCGCCATAATCACCGATTATTTTTGGCCCGAATTGGAAGATATGGACTTGGACGACATGTGGTTTCAACAGGATGGTGCCACAAGCCACACAGCACACGCTACAATCAATTTATTGAAGAGTAAGTATGGTGAGCGTGTTATCTCAAGACTTGGCCAGTCGATTGGCCGCCTCGTTCGTGCGATTTAACGCCGCTTGACTATTTTCTGTGGGACTACGTTAAGTCATTGGTTTATGTCAACACGCCGACGACGTTGGAAGAGCTCAGAGCCAACATTGAACGCGAAATAGCTTCCGTTTCGGCCGAAATGTGTGGCCGAGTCGTTGAAAATTGGGTCCAACGAATCGACGGCTGCAAACGTGCCCGTGGTAGCCATATGAACGAAGTCGAGTTCCATTCATAAATGTTTTGATTATACTTCAAGCCAATAATAAAGTTTTTGAAATATCTTAAATCGTTTGCCTTTTATTTAAAAAAAAGTTGTCAAGTCGTTATTAGAAAACCCTATATTAATGATACCGATCACTTCCTTATACAGGCTAAGATACAGATGTAAATCAGCTATATACTACACAGATCCACAATCGACAGATAGTAAGGCATATCTGATAGATTAAATAAATACATAGATAGATAATTGCGTATGCAATTCCATTCCAGAGATGCGTTACTATGGTCAGGATAAAAGCCTTAAGTTAAGATAGAAAGACCTGAATTTCCAAAATATTTTTATTACTACCTGCCTAACCAGATGTTGGCTCATAAAATTACAGAGTAAAAGAATGAATCTACCAAATTTGCACGACAAGTTCTAATACAATAAAATTACACATATTAACGTCCGCTGTAGGGGCCGTGTCCGGTTTTGTTATCCCTGAAAATTTGTCCTCCTCTTAAGGTGATGAAGAAAGCTCGCTACTCCTTGGGGGTAATAATTTTACCCAGACCTTTGTTATCACGAAAAGGCTTTTGATAAAGCGATCCACTGGCATGGATCTGTATGAAATTCTTTAAGAGCCGTTTGGAAGCACAGGAGCGGGAAAGTCCGACGGAAAAAGAAGTACTGGTTGTTAACAATAAAAATAAGCAGATATAATGTCGAGATAAATATAAACGACGACCCCTGTTTTTTGGGGCTCAGAAAAAAATTAAGTAACATTGCTAGCACTAAGCATCGCTTCGAGAAAAAAGTTTCCAGAGAAAAGTTCTTCAAGAGATCCACGCCCCTGTCTGCATCGACCGAAATTCGAAGAGGAGATTTTAAGCAGAACTGTATGGGATACATTGCGACATGGTCTAAGTTAAAATAAGTCAGAACACTTTACCTTAGATAGCTGGAACAGAATGTCTTCGAATTCATCACCATAGCTTGGTGACTGTAATTCACCCGAGGAAGAGGTATATAGTACTTCTCAATATTTATACGTCTCAAGTCAAGTTTCTTAGAACTTATCACTTGAAAAGATAGCTATGACCCTAGGTGAACTGACTACACATCCAAAATGAATACACTTAACGAAACAACAACAAACGAAGGAGAAGATAAAAAGAGCGACCAAAAGACTTTACACTTTGACTCATAATCAATAGATGACTCTAAAAAGAAAGCTGAGAAATAATCCTGCAGAAACTACAACATCGAACTCGAAAAAGGAACAAAAAGTTCGTTCGGAAACAGATATTCTTTGCGAGCATAGCAGACTTCGAACAGATGCTTTACGTGCTTGCCGCTGATGTTAAGACCAAGCCAACAGATGGCGTGGATGTTGGATATCATTTACTGACTTCAATGTGGTTGATCTTTTTGAGAGATGTCACACAGTCACCAATCACCACTGTGATTCGATCGAAAATATTCAAAATCAGCCAAACACCTAAATTCATCGCTGAAGTCAAAAATTAGGCCTAACTTATGGCACTTTACGGCGAATTTTAAAAGTTGATCTTCATTTGCATACTTATAAAATGTAAATTACACAACATATGAAGCCATCGGAGCATCGGATGACGTCGCCAATTTATTAAATGGATATTGGATCGCCCGGACAATTTGTAATACAATTTGTAATACATTTCTGGATGAATAGGTACCTAAATTAACGAAATTTTCATTTCTGGGGACCGGAAACCCCAAACGAGATTCACAAAAAACCAATGCATCCCAAAAACAGTCACTGTATGGCATGGTGCGGATTATGGGTTGGCGGCATCATTGTCCTGTACTTTTTCTAAGATGAGGCTGGAGAGATAGTTACATTAAATGGAGAACGTTACCATAACATGTTGACATATTTTTCTTTTTCGAAGTTTAATAAATTGGGTCTGGACAGAGATCCTTCAGCAGGATGTGGCTACCGCCCACAGAAATTTATCCATTTATTGCAGTTAATTGACCCCCAAGGTTATTCGATTTGACACCTTCAGACTTCTCCTTGTAAAGTTATTTGAAGAATGCAGTTTATGCCAATTATCCATCGATAATTCAGGATCTCAAATATAACATGCAAACTGAAATTGAGGCCATTGACCCACTTATTTTTCAAAAAGTCATCAAAACTGTTGACCTTCCTATGATCGCTTGCAACAGGTGGTCACACGAACGATGTTGTGTTCCATTCATAATTGCCAAACTTACCAAACTCAATGAAATTCCACATTGATTTTACAATAAATGTATGTTTAATTTAATGAACACTTTCACATTTAGCTCACCCTTTACTCATCATCACCGGCAATAATAGAGGGAGACCAAGACTCTAATGGGAAGATAGGGTGGAATGGGGGCCAACCAGAGAAGCGAGGTATTGCTTAAGGCAATATTTAACGTTCGCCTCGTAAAACCAAGGAAAATAAAAGATCTTCAATAACGTCAGATAATGTCATCGACCTAACCTTCGCCAGCGTTGAAGCCCTATTGAAAAGGATAAAATGCTGAGTCTACGATTTATTTACAAAAGCAAGAGCGAAAAAAACTTTAATAAAGTGATCCTCCATTATTCTAAACAACTAACTATGTGTTTCATCTGAGGTACACCAGTATGCGGTGTACTCTGAGAGCTTTTTACCAAAGGAAACAATCGTAAAGAACACAAATTTCCGTACAAGACGACTGATAGAACAAAATTACCACAGCAATAGAAAAGACAAAGCTTGCACTTGACCTAAAAGTTTGCAAGGTTCCGCAACCATCTACTAGATACAGTAGGAAAAGTGATGAAATATGGTAGATCATTGGCAAGAGAATGCTACTGATCATTCTCTCATTGAAGGAATAAATGGACAACAAGGAAGGACAATTAATAGCGTTGTCTCAGGAAAAAACGACTCATGCCATACAAGCAAATTGTGACATTACAGCAAAGCAATATCTGTAGCCAGGTGAAGACGAGGCAAAAAACATTTCAATACTACCGTAACCATCGGTATAAAAAACGCTTTTAACTCAGCCAATTAGAACTACATCATAAGATCGTTAAAATCTATTGCAGAAGCCGCAAGGACAAAAGAAAAAATTGAACAGATTCATGCCCCGCTATGTGACTGATAAAAAATGAAAACTCTAGCTGGAGGACTTACGCAAAATTGAACTGAAAAACCTACCACTTCTAACACACTATAACACTTCCACTATAACACGTTTTATAGTAAAACACAAAATTTTTGCAAAACTCAACTTTCTTTATCAATAGTAGTATTACCTTCGAGGGCGATACACTGATTGAAACGATTTTTCAATCTTTCGATAACAGTTTTGTAGTACGATTTCGGTTTAGCCTCAAAATTGGCCTCTGTTTCGGCGATTATTTCTTCATCGTCCTTAAATCTCTTCCGGCGAGCATTCTTTTGAGGTCTGCGAACAGAAAATAGTCTCTGGGGGCCAAATCTGGAGAATACGGTGGGTGGGGAAGCAATTCGTATCCACGTTTGCCATCGTTTTCATCGACTTGTTACACGGTGCATTGTCTTGATGAAACAGCACTTTCTTTTTCTTCAAATGCGGCCATTTTTCTGCGATTTCGTCCTTCAAACGCTCCAACAACGTAATGTAATAGTCGCTTTTGAAAGTCTGCCCCTTTTGGAGATAGTCGATGAAAATTATCCCATGTGTATCCCAAAATACGGATGCCATAACCTTGCCAGCCAATTGTTGAGTTTTTGGTCGTTTTGGACGAGGTTCATCGCCTGCTCGCCACTCAGCTGACTGCCGACTTGACTCTGGTGTGAAGTGATGGAACCAAGTTTCATCCATTGTCATATACCGACGCAAAAATTCGGCTTTATTGAGGTTGAACAGCTTTAAACACTCCTCTGAATCATCAACACGTTGTTGTTTTTGGTCGACTGTGAGCAAACGCGGTACCCACTTTGAACAGAGCTTTCGCATGTCCAAATATTCGTGTATAATATATCCAACACGCTCTTTTGATATCTTCAGAGCCTCAACTATCTCGATCAACTTCACTCATTCATCAATCATTTTGTGGACTTTTTTGATGTTTTCATCTGAAACAGCTTCTTTTGGACGTCCACTGCGTGCATCATCTTCGGTGTTGGTATGACCACTTTTAAATTTTTCAATCCACTTGCGAATGGTTCGTTTGGCTGGTGCAGAGTCCGTGTAACACTTATCAAGCCATTTCTTTGCATCGGCTGCATTTTTTCCCATCAAAAAGCAATGATAAATCAACACACGAAATTGCTTTGAATCCATTTTTTTTCACAATAATAAAGGTTGTTTCACTCACAACGCTATATCTCGAGAACTAATCGTCCAACAGCTGTCATTTATTTATACACGTATCTTTTGAAGGTTGGTACTAACTGAAAATGATATAGATTTAATTCAAGTGGTGCCCTCTCTTACGGACTATACAGCCCATGTATTAAATTCGTGGTCTCATTTTTTAGATTCCAGTGTAGAAAAAAAGTGACTCCAACAAATCAGAACATTAGTTTAATTATAATAGACACAGCGCACCAATCTAACTTCTAAATTATTTAAAAAACGTACGAGTTTTAATATACCTGTTGTGAAAATAAGAGACTATTTTGAAGACTGAATACTCTCCTACAAAGGACGAAAGAAAACAGTCATGTGGAAACTAATTTACGAGTTAAACGTAACATCGAATCAAAGCCTCACATTAAGAATCTAGGGATATTGTTGGACAATAGGCTTAATACCTGTATGAAATTTAAATTGTACAAGCGATTAGACTAATGAAGCAGTTTCGCAGATGCCAGAGTGTCAGCACTGGAAGTCCCACACAACCGATAAGAAACCCTTTTTGCGACGGAACTCAATCCAATGAACGCCGGCATTATATAGGCAAAAATAGAATAGGATACCATCGGTCAAAGGTTACTGCACATACAGAAAAGTTTTGGAGGGCGCAATCAACGTGATTGTCACCGAGAATGACTTCAAAAATTCGAGAATTATCCTAGATAACGATCAATAGGGGTTGCGCGGCGATTGATAGGGAAATTGCTGATTGTCCTAAACTTGGATTGGGCTAACAATGCAACTATCGAGTTCGAAGCGCAATGCTTGTCTTACCTCCTAGCTTCGGTCCCGGTAACTGCTTGAATAAACCCTTACTCATGCAAACTAAAACGGCAAGGAAATGCAGGGCCAGTAGCATTATGCTTGCCTACACCGTCATAGGGTTCACAACTCTATACGTCGTCATAGTTGACGACCCCAGCAAACGTTTGAAGGACAACAACCCTCGACAACGATATTCGGACCGTTAATAGGCCACGTGCAGTCGAACAATTAGTGACTGGTATCACGCAGATAACACCTTCATCTGGGAAGCGCCGGACATAGCCAGGATGAAAAATTGTGAGTATACTATCTAGATTGCTTTAGGGAAAAGAAACAGCGCCTATTCGGATTCGGATTTGCCATATGCGGCAGACTATGGAAAGAAATCTTGAACTTCAGGTACATGAGTGAGCGTCTTATGACAATCCGCATCAAGTCCAAATTCGCTAATATAATCCTAATATGCGTCCATGTCCCTACGCAAGACAAGCGCGACGTCACCAAAGAATGATTCTACGAGCTTCTCGACAAGGACGACATCTTTGGTATGACAGTTGGTAAGCATAGCCTACACAACAGCATGCCTGGCAACGGACTTAGAATTATTGGCTTTGCGGCGGGACGAAATATTACTATTACAAGCACACGGTTTCTTACACAAGAGAACATGGCGGATCATCAAACGCTAAATCAAATTGATCATTTTGAGATAGACTTAAGGCATGTCTAGTATTCTGGACGCCCGAACGTTCCGTACGGACAAACTTAACTTAGATCTCCACCTAGTTTCACAGTAGAAGAACCACTGTGGAAAATACAGGGTGACTAACTCGAACTGCAGCTTTTTAAAATAAATTTTCTTATTTTTTGATAAATTTTATTGTGCCAAAGCAAAAAATGTTGAAAAATACATCAATTTTCAAATTGTATCAGTAGTTTTTAATATGTCCACCTTTGGCGCGAATAATGGCCTTGAGACGGCCGAAGAAAGCATTGCACGCTGCACGCAAGTGGTTTTACGATATTTTGGCCCATTCCCGGCGAAATGCCTGTATGAGGTGGTCCAAACTGTGTTATTTTTTAGTGCCAACCTTCGCCTTCAAAATACTCCAGACAGAGAAATCCAACAGATTTGCATCCGGAGAATTTGCAATCCATTTTGTCGAAGAAATGAAGTGTGGAACATTGTTTTTTAACCAATCTTTGTTGACGCGCGCTTTATGATTTGGTGCCGAGTTTTGTTGAAATGTCCAAGGTCTCCGACCGAAATGATTGTTTGTCCAAGGCTTCAATACTGCCTCTTAGACAGTTTCACGGTATACGATCGCATTAACTTTGACGCCACGGTCCAAAAATACGAGCGGAGAGCGACCATCGGCGGTTATGGCGGCCCAAACCATCACCATCGGTGCTTCCTGCTTTCTGGTGGCCGTCCGAAGGTGTAAATTTTCGAAGGACCTCTCTGGCAAGTGAACTCGGTCATTTGGTTTGTTGATATATTGTTCGATAACAAATGGCTACTCATCGAAAAAAACCAAATTCGGCAACTCGCCACTTTCAGGCAAGGGTAGCAACTCCTTCTCTCCTGTCGACTCTAACTTTTTTTCTTTTGCGGTGTAAGATCGTGTGCTTTTTGGAACTTCAATGGCTTGAACCCAAGCTCATTTTTCAGTAAGTGTTGCATCCGTTCTAACGATATGTTCAGCTCACGTGCCATTTTTCTTCCACTTCGACGCGGATTTCGCTCAATTCGAGCCTTCACTTTCCGAACCATTTCTGCCGATGTTGCTGTTTTTTTATGACCACCTTCATAACGTTTTGCAAAGCTGCCAGTATCACGGTAACGAGCTATGGTTCGAGACACAAATGATTTATTCACGTTGAGGTGCTAGATGGCTCTAACGATAGCTACTTTTGGTTTTTCAGCCAAATATAAAGCAATCATACTATCACTTTGAATTCCATCGCGGATAAAAATTTTTCAACACAATTGAGACGCAAATCGTTTAAATGGCTTATAAATAATAAAATTATCTGTCATGTGTCAAAATTTGAGCTCACAATAATGAACGGTTTGGAAATTATAGCAGTCTGAAGTTGGTTGCAGTTCTAGTCAGTATAACGTAGAAATGTTGTTGTCATAAGAGACAGCCAGAGTCTTCGCCGAACGCGTATCTCTAAATCTTGTGCTATGCTCCACCTGACCACCATATAAATATCCCCAATTTGATGAAGAATTCCGGAAAGCAAATACAGGTAAACAGGATGACAGCTGTTCGTGAGCTTTACGGCTTCTACAGAAGAAGAAGAAAAAAAAAAACATGAGAAGCACATGATCGAAGATATTGAGAGGTTTTACTCTAGGAATAACGTACGAAAATTTTGCTAATAAGTAAAACGATTGTGACAAGGCAAGAAGACCCGTACAGAAGCTTGTAGATATGAAGAAGGAAACCTTCCACTTGTGGAAGACTTTACGGAGTGATCTTGGCTTAAAAGCTTATAAGATCCTGCTTGTGCAAGAGTTGAAACCGCGTGACCATTATACGAGTCGTAGGTTCGGTAAATGGGGCGAAAACATAATTCAGCTTGACCCCCATTTTCAACGCAAAATTTTGTTCTCCGATAAGGCCCATTTTTAATTAAATTTAATTAGCCCAGAAATATTTGTCGAGACGCTCTTACAACGTATAAACCTCACTGTTTTGTGTGCTTTATGGGCTGGTGTAATCATCGGACCATATTTCTTTAAGGACGATGCCGGCCAGAATGTTACCGTCAATGAAGAGCGCTATAGAAACATGATTTCTGACTTCTTCGTTCCTGAGTTGAATGGCATTGACGTGACAGAGCAACATGCCACACGGCGCGAGACATCATCAATTTATTGCGGGAAACGTTTGCTGAGCGCATATTTTTGCGTAATGGACCTGTGAAATGGCCTCCACGATCCTATGATCTCACACCTTTAGATTACATTCTTTATGAGCATGTGAAGTCACTAGTCTATGCCGATAAATTAGAGACGTTGGACGATTTGGAAGTCAACATTGGCCGCGTTTTTGCTAATATACGGCCCCAGTTGCTTGATAAAGTTTTCGAAAATTAGACTTTACGATTGCGTTTAAATTGAGCTAAATGTGGCATACATATGCCCGATGTTATATTTAATCACTAAAGGCATACAATTATATATTAAACAAAATTAATATCATAGGCATTAATATTAGCTGCAAGTATTTTATTTTATGTTAAATTTGTAAACATCTAAAAAAACACCCTTTACACCGTACACCTATGGTATATGGTAAGTCTCCACAATATCGCATACAAGATCTTATCTGCCATATTGTGTGAACGTCTGAAACCCTTTGCAAATAACCTGATTGAAGCCTATCAGTGTGATTTTAGACCACAATCTACTTGCTTTTTACACTTCGGCAGATCCTAGAAAAAAGTTAAGAAGTCCAATCTGATACGCACGATTTTTTCATCAATTTTAAGGCCGCATATGACATCATTTATTGAAACGAGCTAGGTATATAGAGCTATGTCAAGTTTTGGAATCCCTGCCAAACCCATCTGCCTATGCAGAATGATGATTGAGAATGGTCGACATTCTCGGTCGATAATGTCTTAACGGAAACGACGCGGAAGGTGAAGCGCTGTCATGTAACTTCTTTAACACCATACTTGAAAAGATTGTGCAGAACTCACAAGTGAACATTGGAGGCACAATATTTCAAAAGTCTGTGCAACTATTATGGTACGCGGATGATATCTGCATAATTAGGAGTACTCATGAGTTCGTTAGTATTGAAACAGAAGTTGCCAAAGTAGATTTGAGGCAAATGAGGGCAAAACCTAGTATATGCCGTGAACAAAAAGGGACACACAACATCAAGGAACTTAACAGAACGACACAGTAGTCTACATTGGCTCTGCTATGAATTCTGTCAACAACACCTCACCTTTCGTTTCCAGAGCAAAATCCATCGAAAAATATTTAGTATCCATTGCATTAACGGGTTTTGAAGAAGTAGATTAAACGGCGAACTACATATACAAGCCGCAAAGCGGGCCTCTACCGACTTGGAGTGCGCAACTGGACGCTAGCTAATTAAATATCGGACTAACTCACCACCCCGTATCATTAATGGTGAGAAATGTGGTATATATGTATATGACGCTTTCATTTGTCTTAATTTTTGCGGAATAGAAAGGAGCCAAAACTTCCGCGAGTTTATCTAACAACAGTTTTGAAAGACGCTTTGAGACAAGCCATAGGCATTCCAATAATGGAATGCATTCTCGACTTCATTTTTCTTTCATTTAAGAGTTCAGTTAATTTTGAAGTATGTGTGTACAACCTAACTCGGGAATCCTAAATTTTTTCCACTTTCGATATCATAAATTTCCTGTAAGTTCTAGTTTTACAAAGCATTCCCAAGAATGTTCTATAAGATTAGAAATTTTAAAGCACATTAATCACTTGGTCAAATCAGTAGAAAATCTCTAATACGATGATTTTTTATCCGTTGGCACATACATAACAAATGTATGTTATGTAGCTTTACTTCTCAAGATATATTGCGATATTTATCTATTCTGAGAAATTTTAAGTTCCAATTTCCAAAGTTGAAATTACATAAAAAAAAAATATGACAATTTTTGGGCGCCCGTTTAAGCCTTTTTTTCATTTTCTAAATCTAAATCTAATCTAATCTAAACAATAACAAATCTCCCCCACAAAACCTCTCTGTTGGAATAAATTTGATTTGACATTTGATGTAAAGTGTCAAATGTCAAATAAACTTTCAACGCCCTATGTAAGTTGTTCTTCTTCTTTTCCTTTCGTGTTTTGACATTACCTCCCAAAAAAAATAAATTGTTTGATACCTGTCACACCTTTTACAAAACACCTAACAACGATAGAAATTAAATAAGTGGTTTTTGTTTTTACCGATTTTTGTAAAAAAGGTTTATTTAAAAAAAAAATTATATATAAAATTGTCAAAAAAGATTCGAAAAAATAATGCTCACCTCTCTTGCCATTACGACATGTCTCAACAGAACCCGTTTGGAGGCTCTGCCCTTTGCCTCCGGCCTTCATCAAAAAGCTCCGCTAATAATCGCAATTTTGTCATTAGTAACTAAAAAAAAATTTTTACAATACGAAATAATATATTTCGATTTTTTTTTTTAAATCGGCTTTCAACCCGCTTTTGTAACAATCTCGCAACGAATATGGATTTATGACTACAATTATTCGAATTCGTATTTATATTCTCGTATTCGGATTTTGTGCGTTAATTTCAAAATGTTATCCTAGTTGTGCATGAATTTAATTAAATTTTTATTCTTGGTGCATTTTCTATAAGTTTTTGTTGTTGTTGTTGTTGTTTTAGAATAGCAAGTGATGCCACTTTTTAGAATATTTTAAAGATTTCCTTGTGTTTTATACTTGTATTAATTTTTTCTTTCTTATTTCTTACATTGCACTTTTTCTATTCACCAACACTGTCAAAAAAAAAAAAAAAAAAAAAAAAAAAATGACACTGATATACACGTTCCTCTGCTTTACCCTTGTCTTTTGTAATTCGAAAATCGAAATTCGGGTTCGAAATTATTGAAAAATTTTGTGCAGGGGATATATTTGTATTAAGAAATGAACCTTCTTGCTTTTGTATATGCGCGCATCCAAATGGTTTTTCTCTTGTTTGTTTGTATGCAGGCAGAATATGAAACAGTAGCAGTAGAAGAAGGTGATGTTTATGGTAAAAGAGGGATAAAGGGCGCATAAGAAAGGAAAGAGAGTGGGAGAGAGATAAAAAAAGAAAAATGACTATGGGATACAATTATATTCTTTCATCGCATTGTTAACGCTAATACTTGTATCATGAGAGAAATTTTTAATGTATCTCGGTTTTTTCCGTCCTTTTCTGTGTATTTTGTCTTACCTTCTTCCCTTTTTACCTATTTTTTATTCTTTATTTTTTATTTATTTATTTATTTATTTATTTTGTTTGTTAGTTTTTATCACGTTTTAACTTAACTGTAGACCACACGCGACAGAAGCCATATAGCCAAGTGGCAACAGCATTTAGAACCGATTGTAATGACACGAAGGCCACGGTAAAAACGAAGACGAAAATGGCAACGACAACGATAACGACAACGACGACCAAGCCGAAGACAAAGACGATATTACATACACGCTCATTAGCATCATTATTATCATTAGCTCTATCATTATCATAACCGTTATACCATCATTCACTTTCACAGTATACCCCAACATTTGTCGTTTCGTTCAACGTTCCACATACATTTTCGCTACCGATATAACATTTTTACCGTTCTCTGCCTCTGCCTCGGCCCCTGCCTTCCCTAAAAGGTTTATATCACTCCCAATTTGATGTGATGTCTAGTTCGTTTTTCTTTCGTTTCCCGTTTTTTATCACTTTCTCTTTTCAATTAATTTCAAACAGAACTCATTTCGAATTTCGAAAATATCGTCAAATTTTTCGAAGTACCTAATTTTGTTTCTTCGGTTTTATCGGCCCTTTTCTTTCCTTTTTCCTTTAACACACAGTTTTTTTGGTTCTTTTTCTTCTATTTCTGATTCCAATCCTGATTCCCGATTGTAGTAGGATGTCAAAATTAAACCAACGACCAAACGGGATACAACGGAATTTAAATATATGTATGACTATGTATATGTTTGTACGAGCGTACTCCAGACAATTGACTTTTTCAAGCGAGAAAAAAGTAATTTCGAACCAAAAAAAAAAAATCAAAAAACTAAGCAAACTTCGAAATATAGAACCACTCACAGTTTAAGCAAGGAAAAAACTTTTTTTTTCGAGAATATAAATTTATGCACAGATATTTACTACTTCATGATTAAAACACGGTCACGCGGAAATTAAAATTGAAACAAAAAAAAGCTAAAGAAAACTTTAATAGGCCACACCAACGAGTATGAACAAAAATAAAACCGAATCCAAAAAAGAAAAAAAAAATTTTTTTTTCTAAAACCGCACAAAAATATTGAATCAAAATTTGTGGTTACTGGGTTATTGGTTTTTCCGAAAACTGTTTCAAATACGTTCTCGTTTCTAAATTTTCCAAGCACTCGAAAAGTTTTCTTTATTTATCACTGAAAACCTGTCTTTCTCCGGAAAGGTAGCGAAAAAACGGAAAAACAACCGAAGAGAAACAGGATTTTCCGTACGAGGAGGATTTTTTTTTTCGTATTTTCGTTTTTGAAATTTTCAATTTTGCAATTTTCTATTAGGCTAGTGTCCTTGTGTTGTAAATATTACAAAATTAGTAGTAAGCGATGGAAGGAGAAGCCCGTGATTTTTGGTTAAAATTTTTATTGGTTTTCGTGTCACCAATATTTTTGTTGAATTTTTCGATTGGCAAAAACACCCTTCATGTCGCGAAGATGGAAAATTGACTTTTTCCCGAAATACGTACGTTTGCTCTCTTACAGCGAGACTATTAGGGGTGGAGGAGTTCGTTAGAAAACTTTTGCAGGAGAGACGAAATTTCAATCTTCATAAATCCACCCTTGGAAGGATGTAGACACGATGGTGTGCGTTTGAATGTTTGTGTGTTATTTAGGAAAGTGTATCACAAAAAGATTAGTAGAAAGAGTGGAAGAGTGATAAGAGAAACTGAAGGAGATAACTTTGAGTGGGTTGTGATTTTTTTTTTTTTTTTTTTTTGCGGGAAAATCCTTGTCGGGAAGGTAGTTTTTAAGTTGTTTTATCTTTTGGACGGTACTACATTGCTAAACTTATGTTTTGGTTTGTTATGGTTTGGTTTTAATGGGCTTTTTGACAGATCATGCGTGACTCCTATCAAATTATTTTGTCATTTTTGTTCAGTATCGTTTGGCAAATCATCATGAAAAGACTTACACCGCAACAGCGTCCCCAAATTTTTAAGCTATATTACGTAAATCAGCGTTCTGATTTGTGTTCCAGTTTATATTAGTGGATGATACTCGTCCGGTTAAACCACATCCAGCACGTAGTGAAGAGACTATAGCAGCTATAGCTGAGAGTGTACGCGAAGACCATGACGAATCGATTCATCGTCGTTCTCGGCAGCTTGGCTTGGCGTTTCCGAAAACTTGGATATCGGCCTAAATAAGTACAAAATTCAACTTGTGCAAGAATTGAAGCCAGGCGACTTGAATTTGCGTCATATTTTCAGTGAATGGACTCTGGAAAACTCAACGAAAATCCGGTGTTTTATCGTGAAATTTTGTTCAGTGATGAAGCCCATTTCTGGCTCAATGGGTACGTTAATAAACAAAATTGCCGCATTTGGGCTGATGAGCAATCCAAAGAGTACCAATAGCTACCATTACATTCATTAAAAACAACGGTATGGTGTGGTTTATGGGCTGGTGGAATCATTGGTCCATATTTCTCCAAAAATGATTCAAATCAGAATGTTACCGTCAATGGTAACCGTTATCTCGCCATGTTAACAGATTATTTGCTTCCTGAAATTCAATCACATGGTCTCGGTGATCTCTGGTTTCAACAAGACGACGCTACGAGCCATATAGCGCGTGTAACAATAGACTTGTTGAGAAATCATTTTGGTGAGCACGTAATTTCACGTGTTGCTACAGTAAATTGGCCACCTAGATCGTGCGATATCACATATTGGGTATATGTAAAGTCTCAGATCTTCAGGAATAAGCCAGCTGCGATTAACGCTGTGGGAGCTAACATTACTCGTTACTAATCCGCGGGATACCAGTCGATATGCTCGAACGAGTCGCCCAAAATTAGACCTTCCAAATGGACCACCTCAAACGTAGTCGTGGCCACCATTTACATGATATTATTTTCAAAAAGTAAATGCCATTAATTGTTCTTTTAACCGATAATAAAAATTTTAAATTTACTTTCAAATTTATATGTTTTATTTTACATTATAAATTAAACCTTACGATGAATCACCCTATATGTACCTACAACCTTTAATTTCGAAACATTAAAGCAGTTTCGGGGGCTTTGGCTTTGGCAGTTTGGAGAAAAAATGGCAAAAAGGAACAAAGGAAAGGCTCACAAGGGTGGGCTAAGTATAGCGCAACCTACGAGCGGTAACGTCGAGATTTCGAACGCATGCCATCACAACATACAAACAGGCGAAATGCAATAGAGGCAGTGCAACATCAAAGAACGTAACGAGTAATTTAAGAATGAAATTATAGAATGACATCTACAGAACCTGAAGTAAGGGAAGCAATGAAACTAATTACCCGGGGATATTGCGTCAAAGCAGATCACATACGCTTCAAAGTGTGAGTAGAAATCGGATTTAAATTGGTCACAATTTTGTTCAATGATGGTATTTAAAGTATACGGGTATTGAAGAAAAACATCACAACGGTTTAAAAGATCTGCATATCTTCATCAGTTTGAAAAAAGCGTTCGAGAGAGTTTGCAGAGATTTTATGTTGTTTGGCAGACGTATATAAGAATGACACGCCATATGTACGATGACATTAAATTATCGGAAACCGAGAATAATCGGAAAAATCGAAAATTCATGGACACTAAACCAATGTTCAAAGCCCGAGGCATTTTATTGTCACATATCTAAGATTATCTATTAAAGCAGCCCATTAACGACTCGGAACGACTTCTTTTTCTTATTTTCGCTACCTTTCGGGGTGAACCTTATCCTCAGCCAAAAAATTAATTAGCGCGGTTTTTGCCCAATTTCCTTCATTCGCTCCCTCTACATGTCATACCTAACTTTGACGATTGTTGCTTTTTTATAATTTTATTATTTATAGCTTTATTTAGAATAATAATTCTATTATATTTACAAAATCAATCACAGATCTTTTGGAACGTATAAATATGGTTCATTTTGTATAGTCACGGGTAGTTTGTTAAAAAGTTGAAATGCTTTGTATAAAAATTTATTTTGTTGCGTTCTTTGTTGAAAATGTGGAAGCCTTAAGTCGTCTGCATTTTGTAGGCTATATGGCTGTACATCACCAACATAATTCACATATTTTGTATATAAAAATATATACAATTATTTTTGATTTTAAGGTGATTTTTGGGATTTTTATTTTAAAGAAAACTACTGCATCAAATCTTTCTAATTTAGAGGATATATTTATACATAAATATTGAATAAACACTGAAATTTTCGAATGAAAAAATAAAATTGTCAGCGTGTTATTCGCTATTTCCTAAGTCACAAAAAAAGGCCTCCACTGCTGCAGTAAATACAGCCTTTACGGTGGTTGAAATAAAAAAAAAAAAAAAAAAACAAAGATTATTAAACCATAAGGTACTGCCTATACAATGACTGAACGAAATGGCAGAGTTTTGGAAAACAAATGTCGAATTTTGCCCACAAATTTGATAGTTTTTGGTCCGCCAAAATTTAATTTTTCATACAATCGAAAAACTGGAAGGTCATTGTATACCTGGTGAGTTTTTTAACTTGAGACATCCAAATTACTCGAAAAATACGCGATATCGCAAAAAATGTTTCAGACAAAAGTCATAAGGTTCTGAAGGGGACATATGATGGTGACCACGAGTTTGACCTTGAGACGCATTTTCAAGGTCAAACGAAGGTCACTTTTGATTTTTCAAATGATAATTCCTGGTTTTCATTGCTCAGTCGTTTTGCTCGTAGGCTTGTCATTTGTTTTTACATATTGCCTTTAGCATAACCCAGAAACAACGACGTGGACGTAGCAGTATTTTGTTTCCTTCGGGGTGATTAATTAGAGTGGGTCCCCTTGCCTCCCACTGTTGAATCATTGAATTCTTCCCAATTCGAAATTTATTTCCCGAGACTATTTCAACAAATGCTCGAAAATGTGAGCATTCACTTCAATACCCCAGAACCAACAGAACTGAGAAGTATTTCTGGCGTAATCTTCCTTCAAGCTTTAGTTATTCGTCTTTTCATGTCCTCACGTGTTGTTGGTTTTTTTCTGTAAACCTCACTTTTTAAGTAGCCCTACAAGAAGAAATCAAGTGACGTAAGATCAGGTGATCTAGCAGGCCATTGCCTCGGACCCCCTCGTCCGATCCATCATAGATGGTAAACATTGTTTAATACGTCCCGGGCTACTTGGGAATAATGGGTTAATAATGGCTGAAACCACATTGTTTGTCGCAACTCCTATATCAGTTCTTCTAGTAATACTGGAAGATGGTCCCGCAAGTAGTTTGCATTCTTTTCATCATTCAAGTTGCCTTCAATAAAATATGGACCTATTAATTTATCCCCAATAATTCCCGCCCTAACATTAACATTCCAAGGTTGCTGGCGTTCAACTTGTCACAACCAAAAAGGGTTTTCGATAGCCCAGTAATGCATTTTATTTCGATTGACCGTACCGTGATTGGTGAAAGTCGACTCATCAGAGAATAACACATTGGCGAAGAAAAGGAGGTCTCGTTCAATTTGCTGAAGTGCTCATTGATAAAAGGAAACCCGGTTGGGAAAATCCTCACTAGAAAGTTCTTGATGCATTGAAACATGATAAGGATGGTATTTATGCCGATGTAATATCTTACAGACACTCGTTTGAGAAATTCTTGATTCACGACTTATTTGACGAGTGCTAATGTGAGGATCGTGTGCAACGGCAGCTAACACTGTTATTTCATTGTCCTCAAAAGCCACCCTATCTGACCGATTCCTTTTCTTTGGTTGTACACTTCCTTCACCAGTGAATTGTTGGATGACCCAATAAAAGGAAGCGTGCGATCGTATCTGGTCTGGGAAACGTTGACCGTAAAGAGCAACAGCATCATCGATGTTCTTTCCACTTTCTCCATAAATGAATATCATTTCAATTTTTTCTTGAATTGAAATAGCCTGCATTATTAATCCGGAAAACGTTACTAATAATAATCAGTTCCTCAAAACAAATATCGAACTTCTAAATGAAGTACAGTTCCGTTCAAGTAGAAAAGAAGGGCAGAGTGCACATCATACACTCTCAGATAAGTTTAGGACAATTTGTCTCTATCTGAAATTTCTTTGAGTTTTAACTTCACTCGAGGCAATAATGACTTCCTCAAAACAAATCTCGACCTTCTAACACCCTAACAACATTGGAAACCGAACGAATAAGACTTTTGAGACAAAGTCGTGTGCTCCATTGAGAAATACGACTGACCAATGAAAATCAGGAATTATTATTTGAAAAATCAAAAGTGACCTTCGTTTGACCTTGAAAATGGCCAATCAATTGGATGATTTGTCTTCGAGTTGAAAAATGTTGTTTCGAGAAAAATGCATTTAAATATAAAATGATTAATTTCGTTGTTATAAATAGATAAAACTCATACTTATAATTAACCTTCTTTTTCTTCGAAAAGCGCCTACTCTGCTGTTGAAACTCTTCTTCGAGATGATCGGCCCTCTTTCGAGGCAGCCGGCTGGCAATGTTCTACTACTCGTGGCCTTGTTTCATCTTTGCTAGCGAAATAACCCCGAAATAACTATCACTCTTATCACATTAAATATTTTATTTAAAAAAGATGTATAACCGTCACTGAATATTAAAGTAGCAAAGTAATTTGATAATTCAATACTTTTGAGACCAATGTGGTAATGTTTCAGAACAAAGTGCCTAAGCAAACCATTGCAGCTTTCGTTATTATTACCCTTACATATCTATACACTTACATCTATCAAGAAATTTACGCTGAGAAAGGTCCTCGTATATTGACTTCAGAGCTTTTTGACTATTTCGATCAAGTGAAAGATAATCGTGCTTAAACTTAATTAAGTTCATTCCTTCAGCTTCCGCGCTGCGATAAGCGTACTAACACTCTGCGCCTTCTGAACAGTTTCCATGGTTTAGATTTTTATCAGTCGAACTCAAATGATAAAATGTAGCCCAGATTGCTTTACTATATATATTTCATCCACATTATCTTGATGTCTCCTGATCGCTAGGTCGTAATACTTTTGAAGTTTATTAATTAAGCTGACAGTTAACTTAAGCGTGGTTGTACTTTTTACTCCTAAGCTCTTATCGGCTTTTTTCAAATTATGGCATCTTGATCTCTTTCTTTTTTTAACTTGTAGATATCACTCTAGTTTTTCTACAAGAATATTATTATGAATTCAAATCCAATAATATTTTATATGTGGCACTATTACCGTCACCAATATACCGCGAATATTTCACCCCGTATTTACTAATCGAGCGACCAAATATATATTTTACACTTCCATTTCCATCAAAATCATCTTCGTGTGATGAGAGCCATTCTTATTAATCTTCAGGATCGCTGTCTTTTTTATTTTCCCAAAAGACACAACTTTGACAGTAAGTAGATTTTACACACAAATCGATGATTTTTCTACAATATTTTCCTGCCAGAGTGACTACCCAAAAAGTGAAGTACGGCCACATTTTTTCCACGTGCCATCTCCCGAAACTTTCAAATTTGTCTCTGAATTTTCTTTCTCTAATATTTGCTTCTTCTCATTTTCAACAGCTCTTTCCATACTAAATTTACAAACTGATTCTGCTGCTATCCATAAATTCGTGAGAAATTCAGCGAAAGTTTGATGACTAAATTCACTTGCTAAATTCATTAAACTGCAAAAAAGATTACTTCCGTTTATTCCGATACCCAAAAGACGCATTACAGCCACTAAACATCTATTCTCACATGGCAGCAATTTTGAATCCTAAACCTCGCGGACTTGCTTGAGTCACATTTCTTTACAAGTTTTATACATTACTAAATTGCCTTTTGCATAAAAAACCGTAACAAACTGAATATTGCAATATCCATGAGTTGGATCAATCACAATATTATTATCATTATTTTCTGATAGTTTTACAATCGACGTACTAGTATTCGTGGTAGACTGCGCGAATGTACCACCTTGATCAAAAAGTCTACTCAGAAAATTAAAAATACTAGTTTCTTCATCTAAATCTATATTGTCGCCTTTAAAGTAATCCAAATCGACTGCAACACACTTATGCCAGCGCTTGATCCAATCCTCGAGACATTTTTTATATTCGGTTTTCGGTATGTCCATCAGTGCTTCCTGCTATTTTTCCATTACTTCCTCTCGGCTCCTGAAACGCGTTCCCCGTAGTGGTTTTTTAACTCGATTGAACAGAAAGAAATCACAGGGTGAATTCGGTGGCTGTTGTATGGTATTTGTTGCATTTTTCGTCAAAAAATTACGAATAATAATGGCACTGTGCGAAGGTGCGTTATCATGGTGCAAAATCCACGAGTTTTCTGCCCACAATTCTGGTTTCATAACTCTCAAATAATGCTCTTTGTTTACTGTTTGGCCTTCTGGCAAAAATTCATGATGAACTACACCGTTGTAATCTATGAAAACCGTGAGCATTGCCTTCTTTTTTGACTGAAAACGACGTGTTTTTTTTGTATTTGGTGAACGCCAATTACTTGCCTGATGTCTAGATTGCGTGTCGTACTCATAAACCCACGTCTCGTCTCCAGTAATGATGTTTTTGATGAATTTGTTGATCGAATTATTTTTTGCATGCATAGGCAATGTTGAAGTCCTCCGCTATCTCTTTGATGATCAATTTGAGGTTATTGACCAACATTTCTTTTACTTCATCAATGTTTTCGTAGGTTTTCGATGTCGATTGTATGCCGCTGCGTTCACCATCTTCGATTGACCCACAACCACCTTTGAACCGCTCATGCCATTGGTAAACGACCGTTTTCTTTAGAGAATCGTTAGCGAAACACTTTTCCAAGATTTCCAACGTTCGCGCACCATTAAATCCGTTTTTTACGCAAAATGTAATGCGAGTTCGTTGTTGCAAACTTAAATCCATTTCTAAAATTGTAAAAAATCGCCAATATACACAGAGTTAGACGTACTCTTGGCTACGTAACTTTTGCAAATGTTAAGCTATGACTCTATGACTGTTGCCAACAACAGATGTACCAACATAACAAAAAAAAAAAAAAAAACTTAAATCGGAATAATGGGAGCGCCACACGTTGACGCCACCGGGAACTTTTTAAATATTTTGATCTCCCGTACACTTTCTTTTTTTTTTAAACTGAATTATGCTTAAGAATGTCGTGAGTATATTTTTGGTTTGAACACAGAAGTTGATCACTCATTTTCACTAAAATTACTTATAAATTGCTCAGTATAACGGTCACAGTAAAACTACATGTGTCTGGCTCCGAATACATGTGACGTAGTTATAAACGAAGAATAACTCCCGTAGCAAATGTAACTTTCTCACGGCTGAGCGGCTTCTCTTTAGAAGGCTGTAACTCGACAACTATTTGAGATATTCGTTTCAAATTTAAGTATGTTTTTTTCAAAGGTATAAACTATCGAAATAGGATGAAAATTAGGACATTTATATAGATATATTCGTTTTTTAATATTTAACATATTTAACCAGCTTAAAATATTTAAAATTGCTGTGTGTACCAGGTGTACCGGTATTAGGTGAGCGTCAAGATACAAATGTCTAGATTTATTATTGTGAACGGGCCTTAATTTTTTTTTTTTTTTTTTTTTTTTGTTTGGTTCCTATGACACCTGTCAAACATATTTAGTATACATCAAGTCATAGAACAAACAACATCATATTTTTTCATTGTGTTAAAAATGGCGAATTTTGTACCAGAAAATGATGATTTGCTGAAAGCATTAATTTTTTGTTTCCATTTAAAGAAAAGTGCTTGTCGAGGCATATGATGATCATTTTCTATCAGAAAAAACATGCAAAAGATAGTTTCAATGGTTCAGAGATAAGATTTTGATGTGAAAAATGAAGAAAGTGGAAGACCACCAAAAAAGTTTGAGGACGCCGAATTGCTAACAATATTGGATGAAGATGACACCTTGAGTCAGAAACAAATGGCAGAAATGTTAAATGTTGCACAACAAACAATTTCTAACCGTTTAAAAGCTATGGGAAAGATCTAAAAGTCTGGAAAATGGGTGCCACATAAATTGAATGAAAGACAGATGGAAAACCGAAAAGCACTTGTGAAATTTTGCTTCAAAGACACAATAAAAAGTCAGTTTTGCATCGAATTGCTACTGACGATGAAAAATGGATTTATTTTCTGAATCCTAAACGGAAAAAATCATGGGTTAATCCGGGACAACTATCAACTTCGACTGTAAAATCATATCGATTCGGCAAGAAGGCAATGCTGTGTATCTGGTGGGACCAGAAAGGTGTGGTGTACCACGAGCTCCTTAAACCGTTAATACGAATCGCTATCGACAACAATTTTTTTTTTTTTTTTCATGGGAAGGTGAGAAATCTTCATAGACACTATAGGCCTGGAGCCTATAGTAGTGTGAGATTCTTACTCACTAAAAAACACCTCCCTTATGCCAACCACGACTGAGTTCACACTCAACAAGCAGTTCTTCTATCGCATTTTATTTTGTTTTTATAAGATATCCTGCAGGCGATTTTCAAAAAATTCGTGTGTACTTTAAAAAAATCACGCGCTGCTGATCACCGCGCTAGATCGAGTGGCTTAGTCCTTTTCAGACGGCGCAATAAATTTGTCTCGTCGAGGATCTGTTGAACAGAAATATTCGTATGACCTTGTAATCGATTATATGTTTTCGCGCAAACATTTTAATTACGTTCTGAACGTTTTCGACTCCTAAGTCTCTGTGGATATCATCGTTTCTAATGTACCACGGCGCATTAACAATACCTCGAAGAACTTTGTTTTGAGATGTCTGTAATACATTAATGTTACTATTTTTAGTACAACCCCAAAGTTGTACACCATATGTCCAGATCAGTTTTAGCACTTGCTTGTATAACAGCAGTTTGTTCTCTAAGCTGAGCTTGGAATACTTTCCAATAAGCCAGTAAATATCTCTATATTTGATTTCAAGCACTTCACGTTTTTTCTTGACGTTTGCTCTCCATTTTAGTTTAGCGTCGAGTGTCATACCGAGATATTTGGCCTCGTTCGCGTAAGAAATTCGAACTGCGTTGATAAACACCGGTGGATTCTCAATTTTCTTGAGAGTGAAATTCACGTGGACAGACTTGTTTCCATTAAGCGTGATTCGCCAAGTCTTTGTCCAATTGTTAATCCGTGTAAGGACACGTTGCAACTTGGCAGTTGCTTCTTCGACTGTTTTAGCCGTTGCCAAAATGGCAGTGTCATCAGCAAATGTGGCTAGGACAGTGTCATCCGTTTGCGGTATATCACGGGTAAAAAGCAAGTATAGAAGAGGGCCAAGTACACTTCCTTGCGGCACCCCCGCCTTTATTGTCTTGAAAGTGGAATATTCGTTTCCGTGTCTCACACGGAAGAGTCGGTCTTCAAGATATGAAGCTAAAATACAAGACAATTGCTGGGGTAGGGCTTGTCTGAGTTTGTATTTTAGGCCTTCATGCCATAGGCTTGCGAAACGTCAAGGAATGCGTTTGAACAGACTAACTTACACTCGACAACAAATGATCAATTTGAACCATGCATTGATCTAAAAACGACCAAAATGGGCCAGAAGACACGGCAACGTAATTTTGCTCCATACAATGCACCCACACACAAAGCAAAACTGGTTCAGGATACAACCAAAGCACTTGGCTGGGAGCTGCTACCCCACCTGCCGTATTCATCAGACTTGGCTCCTTCCGACTACCATTTGTTTTCATTGATGGGACACGCATTAGCTGAGCAGCACTTCGAATCCTACGAGGAAGTCGAAAATTGTGTGACTTTTTGCTTTGACTTTTATTGGGGTGGAATCCATAAATTGCCTGAAACATGGGAATGGCCAATACTTTGAATAACATGTTTCTTACTTTCTCATTAAAAATTAGTGTTTTATTCTTACAAAAAAAAAAAACGCTTCACTTCATACCGGTACACCTGGTATACCATATTGCACGCATACCATAGTTTTGTTCTTTAACAATTGAAGTTTGTTCAACATATTTTGATTTCCTTGAAATAAATAAATTGAGGAACGATATTCGAAATGAGGTTTAATGGTGACATTATAAATGTTTATTGCAATATGTGCAATGTGTTGAAAAGTTCTTTCGAATTCTTTTTTTTTTTAAAAAAACATTTTTTTCTTTTTCATTTGACACATACATTTATTATGCTCTTTAAATTTCAACTTAAAGTCTAATATCACACCCAGATACGTTATTTTTTCCATCGTTTGTAAAACATTACCATCCATATTAAGAGTCTTAGTCTTAGCCGTATTCAATTTAAGCCATATATTCCAAAAATACAAATCTTTTTGTATTTTTGAAAAACCTTCAATCAAATTTGTATACTTAATAAACAAAAGAGCATCATCTGCAAACAACACTAATTCACTATAAATTATTTCATTGACTATATCATTAACATAAATATTAAATAGTTACGTTCTTAGCACTTATCCTTGGGTTACACCAATATTTACAGCTATTGGTTTTGATGACATGTTATTTACCCTTGTTGGCTGCGAACGACCACTTAAATATGAATAAAACCAATTTAATTCCTTGTCCCACACACCATATTAACCAAGCTTTTCCAGCAAAATTTATCTATAACAGTTTCTACTGATCTCTAGTCCAAGAATACACAAATCACACAACTCTTCACATACAGTGTTTTATGAATATCAGGATTAGAAATGACAACGCAACTTTTTTAAGTTTTGACAATTTATTTTCCAATATAATCCCCTTTCAACTCAATACATTTTTTCCAGCGGTACTGCCACTTTTTTACCCACTCCATGTAGTACGACTTTTGTTGGCCTGCAAAATTGTCCTCGGTGGCGGCGATGACTTACTCGTTCGACCCGTATTTCCTTCCGGCGAGTGATCCTTTAAGGTCTAGGAACAAAAAGAATTCGCAGGGATCCAAATCCGGACAATATGGCGAATGGGGAAGCAACTCGTAGTGCAATTCGTCCAATTTGATTGTGGCGACTGCTGAGGTGTGAGCCGGTGCGTTATCGTGGTGGAAGAACTTTTTTTTCTTCGCCAAATGTGGTAAATTCTTCTTCAAATCGGCGTCGAATTGACCCAATAAATCGATGAAGTATACTCCCGTGATTGTTTTTCCCTTCTTCAAATAGTCAACGTGAATCACACCTCGCTCGTCCCTAAAAAACGGTGGCCATCACCTTTCCGGCCGAAGGCACAGTCTTCGCAAAAGCGTCAGTTAGGCACCAAATTTTGACAGGCGTGCTAAACAGGGTTATAGGGGGTTATACTAAAGGATATTACACTCATCAAACAGCCCTCGTTCGAGTATGTTGTTTCCATGACGTAGTAACTATTTTATGAGAACTCTCACATGAATGATTCCTTCTGAAGCCCGATTGGTTTCTACCAAAATTTTTTCATACAGGGGCAGCAAATTTACCGGCCTTAAATCTTGACATTTTTCAGATTTTTCCGCTTTTTTTTAAGGGTGTAATTCGGGATACTCTTTAAGTACATATATGGAAATATTCCTTCTTTTAAAGAGGCGTTTTGATGTCAATGTCGCTATGCAGAATAACTTTATCTGCCTTAGCTTACATCCATGCTTCTACGCCATAGAGTATCTTATTAGTTTTTTTCTACTAAGTCTTATTACTCAATTGCCTAAATTGGAAGAATAGTGGTAGTTTGATTATGATCAGTGCTCACCGAAAAGCTAAACCTCCATTTAAAGCACCTGGATGGCAATTCATGCTCTAAAGCAGGTTCAAAGTATCTGTTGGTGAGTGAGCTCACCAGAATTTGTTGGAAGGTCACAGAAGGTCATAGTGCATTTCTGGTGGAAGTTCGATTACGGGTATAAACAGTTGCGTTATTTTTGCTATTGCTGGGAAGCTGCTCCAAAAGTGTTGGATATTTTTTCATTAAATTATTAAAAAAAAAAAAAATAAATTTAATAAATAAGAATGGAAAATTTAGTGAAATTTGAGACAATTAAAAATGAGACGCAGTGAAGACCTGACTGGGGATGAAATAACAGTGTTTTTCCTTGAGGGAAATAAGCCGTACAATTAATAGGTCTGTTGGAGTCGTGTGTAATTGCGTTAGACTTGGTGAAAATTATGGTTATAGAAGAAATTTTGACAACGACAGAAAAATTTCAGTCCGTGAAAAGAAGTGTATGTTACAGGAAGGTCGACGGCATAATATCACATCTATTGATATTCAAAGGGAATTTGATTTTCTTTTCGCAGCAAGGATGGTACGATCAATTTTACATGAAGAAAAAAAAACCTCCGCTTACTCAAGCACATAAAGATGAGCAGGCTGAGTTTGCAAGAAATGGCATAACCTGGACAGAGGAATAGAATAAAGTTAATATATATTCAGTGACGAAAAAAAAAATAATATACCACGTCAATGAGCTTAAAGAAGCCTAGGGGACCGAGGTGCTCTGATGAGCTTAAAAGTCTTACCTTCAATATCAAACCACTAGCAAGTAGAAGAGGGCCCATTAAAAATTAAAATATTTAAAAAATTTTTTTCAAAATTTCCAGGCATATTTAAAAAAAAAAAATATCTGAAAACCTTCTTGTGTTCACAGTCGAATTTTCTAAAATTTCTTATCGTTTTCAAATTTCTTGATTCTGTTTTCCTAAACTTTTATTTTGATAGTAATATTTTGTTTTACATTTTTTTTATTTATCATTACGCTTTTAAGTACATTTACAATCTTTAACAAATATTTTTATTGCGCAAGTGACAGCTCGCCGCGTTTTTCCAAAGGTTCGATTTTCATGTTCTTGTTTTTTAGGCGGTGATATAATTTTTTGCTCTTTGTTTGCGTTAGGTAAAATTTTTAGCATCGATGCTACTGATTTTCAGAACTTAACGTTTTAAAAGTGGCGGCTAAAGGTTGACCGATACTTGCCTAAATATGGGTTAATTAAATGCAAACAACGTAATATATGCCACAGTTTTTCATCCTCCTTCTGTTCGGTCAATCCCAATGCATTTCCTTAATGCCGATAATGTCTGCTCTGTAGCAGCCTGGGGCTAAAGAGAGTTGTTGGGTTGCTTAAGGCTCGAACATTCCATGTATAGATCCGATCGTATTGTCCTTTTTCTATTTGATTCATCGATAACCGAAGCTCCTTTTTATCAGGGTTTTTATGTAACTAGGAAAGTAAGCCTTACCAGAACCTCGGATGCGATTTGAAGGAAACAATAGAGATCTCTGTGAATTGTACAGGATAGTGCAAGGGCGATTTCGGCTCGGTGAATGTCGCAGTTTAGTGTACCTTAGTATGCCGGCACAAGTGCAAAAAATACTCAACCCTCTTGGAGTGCGAACTAGAGAAAGTTAGCCAATTTCGAATGCCGCAAAGTCGATTAGCCTGAGTCTATTTTCATGTATTCTGCCGTGTATAATACGTATTTCAACTGAACCAAAAATATGATACCCTTTTCTAATTTGAACAACAAATCACCAATTAAATTCTTAACGTCGTTGAAACAATCTTTTCCAAAATCGTTCTTTCCCTCTGTGGGGGCGTGTATGTATATCAGGCTTATATAAGTTATCGTTAGTGTGGATTGTAACCAGGCAATCGCTCAAATACCTCAAGCAAAACTTCACCTGATATTCTCCGGTCTACAAGATTTCCAAATATTATAAAAAAATAGAGGAAAGAATTTTCATTAAATTTTGTGTAAAAAATGGAATCAAGTGCTCTGAAACCCTTGAAATGTTGACAGTGGCATGAGTTTGCTCTTATTAAAAAAATTTTTACAAATAGTACAAGCTCTTCCAAAATGGCCGAGAAGATGCCAATGACGAACCTCGTTCTGGACGCCCCAGCACTTTAAACAAAAAAAAAAACGATAACGTCGGATCCTTGAAAATAATTGAAGACGACTATACCAAAAAGTGTTTATGAGAAGTGCTTCGAGGATTGCAAAAAGCTTTGGCACACTTGTATTATATTTGAGGATGATTAGTTTGAAGGGGACAACATTAATGTTAATGAATAAATAAATGTTTTTTTTATAAAAAAATATAAATTCACCTTACTTTTTGAACACACCTCGTATATCAATCATCACAGTATGTATATTCGGCTAATTGTTCATCTACATGTGGACTACTTAGAGTCCAAACATTCGACATAGACACAAATATCTGAGAGGACCTCTACATGATTGGAATAATTCTTCGCATGTTACCATAACGACAACAAGTCTCTAAGAAAGGCTATAACTAAACAATTTATATGCTTTTACATCTGGCAATTACGTTGCACCTGGAATTTCGAAAATGGAAAAATGCCTTTCTTTCACCCATTCCCTGCCTCATTCGATTTCACATTCACACGTTTTTCAATTTTATTTCGCACGCGTTTTCTTGTTTCGTATAACCATATACCCACTCATTCTAGATTGTAGATGTTATCTTTGAATAAAAATCTCATACAATCGCTGTCAACCGAACTAATGAAAGTTTTTTTTTTTTTTTTAATATAATTACATATTTATTTATATATGTATATACATATATATTGAACAAGAACCAATCAAAATAGTTTTATTTTTATATACATATGATACATATATTTTTTATAAATGGTAATCCTTGAAACTCGAAAAACTTGGCAGTGTTTATTGTGCAACTACGAAGTCCTTATTAATGGCCAATTTAGAGTTTTATCTTAAACACAGAAAATATGTGGGGCGCATTGAGGTGTAATATTCATTTAAGGAAAACATCCTGAAAGAGAATTTTATTTCGTTAAAGTAAGTCATGCGCCTTGCATCAAGTTTTAAAATTCGAACAAAAGGGAAAATTATCTCTTAAGGAAATGAGTGTTATTGGAAGGAACAGAAATTCTGGTAAGGTAGTGCAGGTTCATTATTTTGTTTAAATGTCCTTAAAGAGCTAACATTTTTGCATTTGTACTGATAGTGGGAATGAAACTAAAGGGATCTATTTCTAAAACCTCAGTTACCTATTAGAAACACCTCGTTTCTTGTTTTTTAGTGAGTAAAAACTCCAAGCCTATAATAATTATATGGGTTTCAATATACTACTTTTAATCTGCATATACAGTCTAGCTATGAAAGCTTACACACAAATCTCCTAACAGAAGTACATTAAAAACAATATACTTTCCTAAGTTCATTAGATATACCAACGCACAGCCACTACAAAACTCCTGGCGACAATGAAACCGACAATCTGCTTGAATTGTATAACATATCTTCAGATCCTGCTATGTTGTAGCTAGGTTTTAACAACATGGAGGAATACCAATCTAGTACTCATAACTAAAGCAGTTATTTATGCATGGTCCAATCAATATCATTTCGTCTTCCTAAAGGTAATGAAAAAAAATTTATCGTTCTTTTCAATTGAAGAGACCATGTTGATGTAATACATGGGCTGAAATGTGGGCCGTGCCGTTTCTAAGATAGGGCACCACTTGAAGGTTAGTACCAACCTTCAAAAGATACCTGTATAAATTTGACAGCTGTCGGACGATTAGTTCTCGAGATATAGCGTTGTGAGTGAAGCAACTTTTGGTATTGTGAAAAAAATGGATTCAAAGCAATTTCGTGTGTTGATTTATCATTGCTTTTTGATTGGAAAAAATGCACGTAGTGGACGTCCAAAAGAGGCTGTTTCAGATGAAATCATCAAAAAAGTGAGCGTTTGCTCAAAGTCGACCAAAAACAACAACGTGTTGATGATTCAGAGGAGTGTTTAAAGCTGTTCAACCGCAGCTTGACTCACACCCGAGTCAAGTCGGCAGTCAGCTGAGTGGCGAGCAGGTGACGAACCTCGTCCAAAACGACCAAGAACTCAACAATCTGTATTTTGAAATACACATGGAATAATTTTCATTGACTATCTCCAAAAGGGGCAGATTATCAACAGCGACTATTACATTGCGTTGTTGGAGCGTTTGAAGGACGAAATCGCAGAAAAACGGCCGCATTTGAAGAAAAAGGAAGCGCTGTTTCATCAAGACAATGCACAGTGTCACAAGTCGATGAAAACTATAGCAAAATTGAATGAATTCGGCTACGAATTGCTTCTCCACCCACCGTATTCTCCAGATTTGGCCCCCAGTGACTATTTTCTGTTCGCAGACCTCAAAAGAATGCTCGCCGGAAAGGGATTTAAGACCGATGAAGAAGTAATCGCCGAAACAGAGGCCTATTTTGAGGCTAAACCGAAATCGTACTACAAACTGGTATCGAAAGATTGAAAAATCGTTTCAATCAGTGTATCGCCCTCGAAGGCAACTATATTGATAAATAAAGTTGAATTTTGCAAAAATTTTGTGTTTTACACAGTCCATGTGTAGCCCATGGACTTTTCAGCCCATGTGTTATAGATAATATTTCCATAATCTTACAGGACAAATAATAAGGTTTCTACTTCAAACTTTTTACTGCACTGGAAATACACCGCATTATACAGTCGCTAAAAAACTCATACTCTTTTGACATGACAATAGTGTAATCTAAAAGATATCTCTTTTTTATCTCTGATCTCTTATGTCACGCATTTAATCCAAGCATTTAACAGAGTGTCTTTCCTGATTCATTTACTCGTAAGACCGTTGTAGTAATTCCTCTACACAAAAAAAGGTGATAATAAGTCCTTGAAGAACTATTATCCTAGTTCCCTTTTGTGTACCTTTTCCAAAGTTTTTGAAAAGGGTGTTAAGTCCAGGATACTGTCTTTTTTAGATGAAACTAAATTTTCCAATGAACTTCAATTTGGTTTCAGAAGTAGAAGATCCACTGAAGATGGCTTCCTAAAACCGTGTGGATAAATTTATAATAGTGTAAATAGTGTAAATATTTCCCAAATGCTACTACGTAATTTACAGAATCTCAATGGCTTTCGATATGATGGATCATTTGCTACTACTTAGCAAATTGTACATAAATGGTTTGCGTTTTATTTGTGGAACTGCAACCAAATGGGCAGAGTAAAGGGTTTTGTATGAGCACATAGAAAATTATAAATTTGAGTGTACCACAGGGTTCTGTTTTGGGTCCAGTATTGTTATTGATTTATTACAGTGTTTGCTATGAAGCTCTTGTAATAACCTTTTTAATACCAATGCAAACATTAATTTTGACTTAGATTTGCTTCTTAGGTGGTTTGACAATTAAAAATTAGTAATTGGAAACAAAATAAAATACATGATATTCAAAGTTAGGGGGACACTGCCTAATAACTTGCTTTTACAATATAATCCACCAAATTGCTTAAAATTTAATCTAAGAAATGGTTGTACCCATAATCAAGGTGTATCAACCTACGACGCCAACATTAGTTGTGCTACGGATTGTCTTGTTATTGAACGTGTTGAATATGTCAGATATTTGTGGGCTAAATTAGACTCAAAGCTTAGTTGGAGAGAACATATACTTGAAGTTAGGCAGCTCTATGACTTTAGTCTTTATTGGCAGACTTGGTATTTTAAAATTAGTATACAATGGTCTGCTGTACAATCCAAACTGCAGTACAGTATAGCCTGCTGGGACCATACCTATCCCAGCAAAATACAACAATTATTAATTAAACAAAAACAATGGATATGAATAATTTGCAAAATAAATTATACGACCCACAGTTTAAGACTATTCGAAGACCTTGAAATACTATCGTTAAGACACCTCTACCACTAGAAAATTTTAAAAATGTTCTTTCAAAATTCTGTATATAACAACTTGGGTTAATAAAAATATTATCACTTGGCTTTTCTGTTATGATCATTATAAAATCGATAAAGTTTTTACCCATTAAATTAGTTTTTTTCTTTTTGCATATATACGAGAACATAACTCTTTCTTTTCATTAACTTTCATTGAATTATTGTACGTATTTATTATATTTAGCTTTTTCCCCATGAATAATTAAATAAGTCACTACAAAATCAAATTTTTGTTTCTAAATACACCACTTGCCACTTGTCTTCAAGCAACAGAATGTTCCTAACTACATTTTTCGTATATTATAACTCAATTATAAACATTTCCTGCCAACATGTAATTTATGTTTGATTATAATATGAAAAAAAGAATTTATTAACATTATTATTATTAAATGTATAATAAACGTCCACCTTGTAATCAAATGAAATTCTACATAGATGATGCATCCACAAGTTTAGTGTCGCTGTTATTTCTCCAAGTGTGCCTGTCGAAGCACATCGTTTGCAAAGTATTTCACGTGTTTCCATGCATCAACTGTAAAAGTGAAAGCAACCCAGTAAGTAACCATAAGCAAAGTGCTTATGGTAGGCTCAGAAAGTGTTTCTTACCTACATGCTTTTCGGTAACATATTGATCGGTGATGCAGAAACGAATAGTATATTTGCCATGAATCATACATTGTGACATGTATAATTTCCCTGAATTATTAATCTCGCTCAGTAGTTTCCGGTTCAATTTGTCGTCGGCCCTAGAAGATTCAAAAGAATATATCACATATAGGTAAAATTAATTACTTTATATTTTATCCTGTTATACGAGTATATCTTACCTAAGTCTAAAGCATACTAGGCCCACTTGCACCTCGTTGCAGACTTTAAATCGATCATCACTAACTACTAACGCTTCGAATTTCTTTGCCAATGTCATGTGATTTCTGACATGCGCTTGTAGTCCTGATATTCCATATGAACGAAGAACAAACCATATTTTAATGGCTCTAAATCGTCGGCTTAATGCAATACCGCAGTGACGAGGTTCAAAATCCTGATTATAATCATGACGTAAGTAAAATGGGTTGACGTTAATGGATTCTTTTAAGGTCTTGACATCTCGCATCCACATTGCAGAACAATCAAAATTTATCAATAGCATTTTATTTGGATTTATATTGAAAGAATCAGTATACTTTAGACCTTTTGCCAGATGCCTCATTTCAGGAACGATGAAATAATTACCTCCATATGCTCCATCCACATGAAACCAGATATCTGGTGTCTCCTTGCACACTTTTCCGATTTCGGTAAAATTGTCAAAGGCACAAGCAGAGGTTGTACCCGCAGTTCCTACGACAAAAAAAGGTTTCATTGCAGCTTTTAAATCTTCTTTGATTATTTGACGAAGATGATCTACTACGAGCCGTCCATGGGTATCAATATCGATAAATCTTAGTTTGACTAGACTCATTTTGGCAGCTTTTTCTATTGATGAATGTGCATCACGACTGGCATATGCAACTAACTTCGGAAGGTATTCACTTTCATCCTTGTCAATGTTGTCTCCTTTCAAACTTTTTATTGCACGATACCGTGCTGCCATCATACAAATAAAAATACATTCTGATGCTGAACCTTGTAGAAAACCACCACCGCCGCTTCGACCTTCTGGGCGATCATTGAGGAATGTCTTGGGTAGGTCCAAGGCTCTGGAAAGCCAATCTAGGGTAATATTTTCCAATTCAGCCTGTGCTGGACATGAGCTCTGAAAAAAACAAGGAAGTGCAAAAATCGTCAATACTAACTTCAACAATAGCAAAGGTTACTTTCCTTCCGGTAGGGGGAAGGGAAGGAAGTAGGAGGGACATACAAACTAAATGTTGTCAAATTAACGGGTGACCAGATAGCAATGATAGTTTTTCCAATTGTTATGTATCAGCAGCTGTCAAAGTTACTAATGACATCCAACTGTTAAAATATTCAGTAAGGTGCAGATATTATCGAAAGTCCGGCTCAGTTGTAAATACGTATCGTGAATTTCGTCGCGAGGTCGGTCATCATTGGTGCGAAAAATACCTATCCACAAAGACTGACTGTTTAGTGGAATTTATGGCATGGCGCCATCATCGAACCTTATTTTTTTTGAAATGAGGAACAAGACACCGTTACCGTCAATGGTCTCAGGTATAGAGCGATGGTAACCGACTCGACAATATCGATATATCCGGCTGTGATTCCAGCAAGTCGGAAGTTCGAAGTTGTGAAGGAAAAATTTTTCGACTGGGTCATCTCACATTCATGCTATTTGCTACCACTTGAATATTTTTTCTGAGCCTATGTCAAGTCTTTAGTCTACGCTAACAAGTCAACTACTCTGGACGAGCTCGAAGACAACATTCGACACGCTATTTCCGGAATAACGCCGCACGTATTGAACCGAGTTATCAATAATTTGACCGGCTGCTTGAAGCACTTTTAGCGAAGCCATGGCAACCATTTGAATGGCGTAAATGCAGCTTTAAAATAAAGCCAGAGTTAATTTTATATCTCACACCGTTGGTGTTTTAATTAAATTTTTTTCCTATGGTTCTTATCCTGTCCCCCTTTATTTTGTGATACAAAACAAATTCCCTTAAACGGCTGATTAAGGATTAAGGAATTTCTGATCTGTATGTGATTCATATTTTATTAGACGCGTAAACTCAGTCTCAGTCTGACTTTCATACCGTCAACATCGTGAACTTTTCTTATAGTTGTGAGCTAGCGTACACCTACTCCTATTCGTGCCTGCCCCTGATGCCTGCCCTTCGCATGTGAAAATTCTTCTGGGGCCAAAAATCTTACATTGGAACCGGTTTTCCGCTCTATTAAAAGACCCGCTACCTAGCTCTAAGGTAAAAAAAGGTAAAAAAACACAAAACCACATCCGCTGACAGGACCCACTAACGCCCGCAAAAAAATTCCAATTTCATAGTGATTTCGCAAAAAACCCCCGAAAAACCGCTTACGTCCCCTAGCGTTTTTGTTATTAAAAAATCAATTGACGCAATCAGCAGAGAATACAAAAGCATGAATCAACTCAGAGACGACAGCATTCTATTATTGGCAAACCACCAAAGAGTAGTAAACAGATTCTTAGAAATCGATACACTCGCTAACCTTTGTCGGGTAACAGTGAAATTGCATGAACGACTCAAATACTCAATTCAAACAAAAACTAGCAAAGAACCCCAACCATCACCAAAAACAACATCTGTCATTCTTCCCAATAAGAACAATTTACCCAGTCAAAACAGATCAATAACCTTACAGCATCAACTTTTCACTCAAAACACACACGAACAACACTCTGAACAACACACACGACTGTCTCTTCAAGAAACTAACACTTCTCTCACTCACACCCACCAGGAACCACAACTACAACAACATTACCAACTCATCAAGAAGCTAATAAAAATAATCCACTCGCAACAAACACTATACAGGAAATGAATATGGCAAACAATAAAAATAACAACAAAGATCGCGCAACCAACTACAAAATGTACCACCAAAACACCCTGCGAAATGCATACGGCGGAAAAGCGCTGCTTATCCACAACTCAATCCAACACGACCCAATCGTCCTTAATAATGAAATAGAAGCATTAGGATTTACAATTTACTCAAAAATAAAATTCAATATTATAACAGCATATATACACCCAAATCAAGATATCAATATTAAAAACTTTAAAATGTCTTTGATCTTTGATCTACACACCAATCATGTCTTATAACAGGCGACTTCACCAGCTGGAACCGAATGTGGGGCTCACTCAGTAATAACAGTCGTAGTAACGTTATCATAAAGTTTATAAACAAATCAAACTACAAACTGGTGGCTCCCCCACCGACTTTAGCACTCACAACACATTCACAAACGTCGACCTCTCCTTCTGTTTGTCGAATATAGCTATGATGTCTATTTCAGATGACCTCTCCGGAAGTGATCAGTTCCCTATCATCATTTCCATGTTTGACACTCCATCACCTAACACTAACCGACAACGCCGATTGTCCCAAAAGTCTGCAGAAAAATCTAACCTCAAACGCGCTCACAGCAACATCAATGAAGAAGCTGCCAATATACACAGAATTATACTTCAAAGCGCCAACACAACATCATACAGGTACATAAGTCGAGTATCTCCTGGTGGAACAACGATCTAAAAATACTTTAAAAAGATAAAGACCGCCTGTGGAAAATTCTAAAATTCACTTTTTTAAAGAAAAGTCAAAATATCCAAAAAGGAATCTCTAGAAAAATTCACTGCCGAAATAAAATCAACTACCCCCACTACAAAAATATGGTCAACCATCAGAAGGTTGTGTGGCCTTAAGATACAACATAGCATACACGCAATTAACCTCAAAAACCCATCAAATATGAGCCTCACCTCATCTCGTACAGTCCTTGCAAGCAAGCTTTACAGATGGAAAAAGAAATAACCTACTTGGAACTCGCATCATCCCTAGATAGTCTTCATGGAAACACCCCAGGAAACGATAGAATATCATATCCCCTAATCAAAAATCTACCGCTTTCCTGCAAATTACGACTTTTACAGCACGATCATAAAAAGTTAGCACAGTTATCCCAATTCTCAAACCTGCTTCGGATAAAACACTCATTAAATCATATAGAACAATAATCCATGCTGTTCCAAAGTGCTTGACAAAATCATTTCCAATAGACTTAAGTGGTTTGTTTCCACAAATAAACTTTTAAGCAGTCATCAATCCGGCTCCAATAAAGGTAAATCAGTAACTGACATCTTTTTGTATATAGATCATCAGATTACCAATTTCCTATCGAAGAAAGTACACACATCAATAATCTCTTTTGATTTCGTTCGACTTTTCGACGGGATTTTTATATAACTAAGTACAAATTCTATGAAAAGGATTTTTCATGGGATTCGAACTCGCAACCCTCTGCTTGAGGAGTCTATGCATGTACAACTACACCACGGCCACCTATGCTCGCACAATAATAGACCAACTAAAAAGTGGAAAGTAGGACTTAATATACATAATAAATTATATCTGCCATTTAATGACAAACAGACAGATAAAAACGCGAATTGGGAACTACTATACATTGCCAATGCATAACGAAATACCTCAAGGATCGGCCCTTTCAGTTATTCTCTTTCTCAAAGCATACCACAAGCTAACCGTAATTTTGACAATGTACGAAGAAGTCTAATTTTGTGCATACGCCGACGACTCTCACATAATTAAGAAGCTAAAGAAGAACAAACACAGCAATATCGACCTTAGTACAATAGTATTATTCAAAGTATTGCCCATCTGAAGCTATGACTTTTTCCTATCTTTCTGGCAATTTGTGGATCCCATCCCAAAAGAACTGCGCCGGCTTGACAGCCAAGAATGAATCAAGCTAATTTTTGATATTCTGCTCTGATGTGAACCGTATTTCAGTGAGGGCGTTCTGCATCGACCGGAACAAATAGTAGTCAGAAGGGGCAAGGTCTGGGCTATAAGGCGGGTGGGGTAAGACTTCCCATCCCCTGTTTTCCAAATAGTTCTTAACCGGAATAGCAACGTGGGGTCGAGCGTTGTCATGATGGAAAATTATTGCCTCGTGTCTGGTCGCATATTCCGGGCGTTTTTCGGCTACTGCTCTCTTCAAACAGATTAATTGTGTTCGGTAGCGTTGTCTATTGATGGTTTCACCCGGTTTTAGCAGCTCATAATACAGCACACCCATCTAATCCCACCAAATACAGAGCATTACCTTCGCGCCATGGATATTCGGCTTTGCCGTTGATTTGGCGGGCTGGCGAGTTTCACATATGATTTTTTGCGCTTGGGGTTGTCGTAATGGATCCATTTTTCACCACCAGTAACAATCTGATGAAAAAATGACTTCCTTTTGTGACGTTCCAGCAGCATTTCGGACATGCAAAACCGCCTTTCGACGTCTCTCCGCTTGAGTTCATGTGGAACCCAATTACCTTGATTTTGAATATATCCAGCTGCTTTGAAACGTTTTCGTTTTTTCTGCGAGCTCTTCTTGTCATAATAACAATCTTCATAAGGTAATGCTTCCAGTTCTTCATCTTCAAAATTTTTTGGCTGCCCAGGACGTTCATCATCTTCCAAGCCAAAATCACCACTTTTAAATCGTACAAACCACTTTTGGCACGTTCGATCAGCTAGTGCATGTTCACCATAAACTTCCACCAAAATACGATGACTTTCGGTAGCAGTTTTCTTCATATTAAAGTAATGAAGAAGAACTCCCCGCAAACACTTTTTTAGGCACAAAGTTCGACATATTTGAGTGAAAAAAAATTATTGTTGTTTACGCTTCAAATGAATGACATATACTGAAATGATGTACAATGACAGTTGCTTTCCAACGCATGTTCCAATGGAATAATACAAGTTACGCCATCTCTTAGCAAACCGCACGAATTACTAAATTATAGACCCGATACAAATCTTTCGAAGAATAAGATGTACATGAAATATGCTTCTTAGCAACTACCCCAATCCAAGAGTGCACTTTCTGAAAATGTTAGGAATCCACTTTAACAGCAAATACAAATAGAACACTCACATCGAACAACTCCTTCCCCCGCTTTTCCAGTACCAAATTTAACATCAACCCATTTGTTACCGTAATATCGGTAACAAAGGCAAGCTCCTAAGTCACAATTAAATAGACGTACGACTCATATCACCTATCTCCTCTTCGAGAAGAATATACAATTGAAAATTTAAGAAATATCTGTACCAGAAAACTATTTAAATTCTTTTATCTAGCGTGTCAAACATCCCGCTAACAAAATTGATAAAAAACGAAACAAAAAGAAAACAACCAATAAAATTCCTATCGACTATCAATAGAACCATAGCACTATGTGAAGCCGAAAATGTCCCGTACAGACCAATTAAGCCTCCCCTTCCTAAAAACTGACCATGGGCATTTAACACAAAACTAATAGACATGTCAGCTCACAAGTGTGTTATGCCAAGTCATCAACCCCCCAAAGGTATTTCGAGCCAAATTCATTGAAATAAAAGACAATCTCAAGGACCACACAATTATCTTCACAAATGGGTCAAAAATAAATAATATTTCATATAATGTCACATCATTAAACGACATAATCCACCATGCTATCCAACATATATAGTATAGCTGCAAGTCACATCACAAACGCAAAAAGGAAATACGCAATCTGCACAGATTCCTTCTCTTCCACAGAAGCCATAAAAAGCACTAACAATGGCGATTATTATCCAAGTTTTATAAGAAATATTATCTCCAATAATTACCCAAATATAAAGCTTGTAACAGGGAATGACTGCCAAAAATGCCGCCAACTTATCTTTAATTTATACCCCAAACTTCAACCCTCAGGACATCAAAATGTGGCAACAGTGACTAAATTCGTCGGAGTGGTACAAAAACCTTACGGCTTACGGAACCAAACTTACCATTAAGGATTAACTCATTATAAATGAAAGATATAGCGAGTCTAAAACAAAGCTGCATAAGTTTATACCACTTATACTAGGTCACACCAAACTGTCTCATCAAATGTCCGATCGATATGTCCTTTCTGCACTCAGGCAACCATCTTGATTCCACATATCCTCAATATATGCCCCCGCTTTGCTTATGTCAGGAGACGAATATTTCACAATACCAACCCAATTATCTTATGGTACTTTCGAATCCCACCCTTAAAAATATCAACACCGTTTTATTATATATTAAACAATGTAACTTACATATATCACCTTACATAACCTATTTAAAAAAAAGAAACATATTTCCCCTGATTTTGTAATTTTATATTATAAGTCAGTTTAACACTGTAAAGCTTACTTGTACAGTATACAGACTCATTGACAATGCAGACAAAAGCCAAAGATGAAACGGGTATAGGCATCTACACCGAACCTATGCTAGACCCAAGTTTAAGCTTCTTTAAGACACATCTAACAGTCACACAGGAAACATGTCAGAAAGTCAAGACGTGGTAAGGGCCCACTTCATCCACCTATGCAAACTCAACAGAGTTAAAAAATAAAACAAAACTCTTCAATATTCCAGACGGCAGAACCTTTCATAACAAGAATTCAAGAAAGTGAAGGCATTTAACGGGTGTAGCGCCTTAATGATCGCCAATCTACCATACAGAAGCAGGCCACGTAATACAGCTGCCGGTCTTTTTGTACTTACGCTTCCATTCACAATGCTGACGTCTTTAGAGAAGCCTCAATATGGCTTCTGAGAAAGCGACCTTTTGCTGCACATTTACTCGTACCATTCATAAGCATGTGCTGTGCAGCCTCAATAGAAGATCTTGCAAGACATTAAAAAAAAGCAAAAGACTTTGAACAATGCCTTCGTGTATTCCAACTTTAACTTTAAATTGTTCAATTATTTCCGTTGTACATTTAATTTTCGCTTTAAAGCCCTTGTAGATATCGCGTACCATTCTTACACATGGCTAAGGTACGTTTGGAGATCTAAAATTTCAGTGAACTTTATTGATTGCTTTTCCGAATCATCGATGCAGATGTTATGAAGCGTGTTGCAGTTTTCTCTATCCTTACCTGTTCGATTATACAATACAATATACATTTCATTTTTAAGGAATTAATATCTCTATTGAAACTAAGCTAAACTAAATGTAACAACTTAACCAATATATAACCAAGAATATGATTTGTAATACAAATGTGTTGCACTATACTTTAAAAGTTAAAAATTGATGTAATGTCCGGAAGAATAAATTATCTCTCTTTTTGCTGTTACACTAATCCGAAAAGGCTTGTTTTCTTTAAACCGCATTTTCTACCCGTTTTTTACCCTACACATACCCTAACACAAAGTTTAAACCCTGCACACCCCAACATTTGGTCCTTCGAGCGAGCCCGCGCACAACACAAACATATATAAGATACCCGCGAGCCAATATTTAACGCTTGCATTTACCTGAGCATGCAGGTATCTCGTGTCATCGTTCCCACAAGCAAGAAACATCAAGCGTGTGCAAGGTGTCACAGACAGAGTTTCAGGGCGACGAGTGCATGGGAATGCTATGAGTTAGGTATAATGAAAAATGTTGAGTTAGTTCTATAGTAAGTTAGATCTCATAGAGAACGCTAAAATAAAAATTTATTTTTTTAAAAATCACAGATAATAAATCCGTATATATGGTATACTACACATTATACAGGGTGATTCCTCGTGAGGCTTGATTTTCAATAGGCTTTTTCTAACAGATCACGAGTGACTTCTATGAAACTGCTTTGTCATTTTTGTTCAGTATCGTTTGGCAAGTCATCATGGAAAGACTCACACCACAAGAGCGTCTCCAAATTGTTCAGCTGTATTACGAAAATCAGCGTTCTGTGAGAAATGTATTTCGTGCAATTCAAGGAACTTACGGTTCGCATAATCGACCTACTGAAACCACTATTGCCAATACCATTCGTAAATTTGAATTCCAGTTAACCTTAGTGGATGATACTTGACCGGTTAGACCACATCTAGCACGTAGTAAAAAGACTATAGCATCTGTAGCTGCTGCTCGATTCGTCGTCGTCCTTAGCAGCTTGGCTTGGCGTATTCGACAACTTGGCGTATCTTACGTAAGGATCTCGGCCTAAAAGTGTACAAAATTCAACTTGTGAGAGAATTAAAGCCAGGTGACTTGAATTTGCGTCATATTTTCAGTGAATGGGCTTTGGAAAAACTCAATGAAAATCCGGTGTTTTATCGTGAAATTTTGTTCAGTGATGAAGCCCATTTCTCGCTCAATGGATACGTAAATAAACAAAATTGCCGTATTTAGGCTGATAAGCAACCCGAAGAGTTGCTTTTTGGTGGGAAAAAATGTATCCGATGCATAGAAATGGCTTGATAAGTGTTAACCGGACTCTGCACCAGCCGAACGAAACATTCACAAGTGGATTAAAAGAGGTCATACAAGCACCGAAGATAATGCACGCAGTGGACGTCCAAAAGAGGCTGTTTCAGATGAAAACATCAAAAAAGTCCACAAAATGATTACGAATGACCGTAAAGTGAAGTTGATCGAGATAGCTGCGGCTCTGAAGATATCAAAAGAGCGTGTTGGATATATCATACACGAATATTTGGACATGCGAAAGCTCTGTTCAAAGTGGGTGCCGCGTTTGCTCACATTCGACCAAAAACAACAACGTGTTGATGATTCAGAGGAATGTTTAAAGCTGTTCAACCGCAATAAAGCCGAATTTTTGCGTCGGTATGTGACAATGGATGAAACTTGGCTCCATCACTTCACACCAGAGTCAAGTCGGCAGTCAGCTGAGTGACGAGCAGGACGAACCTCGTCCAAAACGACCAAAAACTCAACAGTCGGCTGGCAAGGTTATGGCATCCGTATTTTGGGATACACATGGAATAATTTTCATCGACTATCCCCAAAAGGGGCAGATTATACACAGCGACTATTACATTGCTTTGTTGGAGCGTTTGAAGGACGAAATCGCAGAAAAATGGCCGCATTTGAAGAAAAAGAAAGTGCTGTTTCATTAAGACAATGCACCGTGTCACAAGTCGATGAAAACGATGGCAAAATTGAATGAATTCGGCTACGAATTGCTTCCCCACCCACCGTATTCTCCAGATTTGACCTCTAGCGAATATTTCCTGTTCGCAGACCTCAAAAGAATGATCGCCGGAAAGAGATTTAAGACCGATGAAGAAGTAATCGCCGAAACCGAGGCCAATTTTGAGGTTAAACCGAAATCGTACTACAAAACTGGTATCGGAAGATTGAAAACTCGTTTCAATCAGTGTATCGCCCTCGAAGGCAACTATATTGATAAATAAAGTTGAATTTTGCAAAAATTTTGTGTTTTACTATAAAACGGCACTGACTTTTCAGCCCATGTGTTAAACTTAACATAAGATTATAATTTGTAATACAAATGTATTGTAAAACACTTTAAAAGTTGAAAATGAATGTAATTTTCGGCAGAATAAATAATCTCTCTTTTTGCTGTTACACTAATCCGAAAAGGCTTGTTTTCTTTAAACCGCATTTTCTACCCGTTTCTTATCCTACCCTAATACAAAGTTTAAAGCCTACACACCCCAACATTATCTGTAAACTCATAACCAACATGTAGAGGAAATTTTTCCCAAATGGATCCCAGCTAACAGTTCCCGTTCCAATTAGCCCATGTGGTTGAATTCAGGCTCGGTCTCTGGAATGCCACACCATTCTCGTTCCCGTAGTTTAATTTATTAAAATAAATTCAATATGAGCTGCACAATTTGCAACGAAAAAATAGATCGGAGTGGCAATTTTAAAATTAATTGCTCAGACTGCAAAGGTTTCTTCCATTGTGCTTGTGTCAATATACTCTAATCTGATTTCGAGTATCAACAAACCTTCTCGTTGCGACACCGTGCTGAGAAGCAAATTACTACAACAACAACCTGCAGTTATGCCAATCGTTACAACATCAGCAGTAAACAAAATCTGAATGCCAACAACATGGCAGTAACAGCAGTTCAGTGACCCTACAGCTGCTTTACGAAAAGCTTTTGAGTATAAAAGACCTTATTAACTTAGAAATTCTCAAAAAAGTAAACCAGTTGGAAAAGGAAAATGCTGAATTAAGATCAAGAATAACGAGATTGGTGAGTAAGATGAACAGGACACACCAAAAACAAATGGAGGATGTTATCAAAATCTTTGGTGTACCTACCTGGTAAACAACAACAATGCAACTGTGAATGCAAAAAAGATTTTTGGTGCTATGAACGTCTCAATAACAGCTGACGAAATTAAGAGCTGTTATGTAAAAAATGTCAACAATAAGGTAACCAGAAATGTTTTGTTTATGCAACTTTCATTAAGTGATGCCAAACAGAAGATTATGCGCGGCAAAAATATGACGAAAAAAAATCTCAATACATCAGTGTTCGGTGACGACAGCTGTAAAAATATTTATGTTAATCATTATTTTACGAATTATACTAGAGCTTTGTTTTTAGCAGCGGAGAAAATTAAAATAGAGGGACGGTTCAAATATTTATAGTTTAGTAAATCCCTAATCTTGATGAGAAAGGTTGATAATGGCGGCGTTGTCGTTATAAAATTGTTTGATGATTGACAGTTTCGACCTTAAAAACGATAAAACTACCATTGAAACCATAACTTATATATCTGAGCGTTTATTCTATTCTAATTGTAAAGGTTCAATTTTCATAATATGGTACATCGAAATATTAGAAGCTTGTGACGAAGTTTTGATCTGTTACTTTGTAAATATTGAAGCGTTTGCGAATCTCCCTGATTTTATTTCTGTATCCAAAATATGAATATATTCTTGTGAGAAAGATGATTACAAAATTCCAAACTACAATTTCTATGTCAACACTAACGATTCGTATTCTGCGGGAGGAGTAGGAGTATTTACACGTACACGAATATTTATAGGTACAGTTTAGTTAGCGCTGATATCATAAAAATAAAATGTATGAATCGTTTCTAAAAGAGTTTACTACATTTTTGAACAATACAAAATCGGATAATATCATCATACTTGGTGACTTCAATGTAGATATCTAGAGTTCAAACACTTTAATAGATGCATATATATACATACCTAATGACAGAGAATGGATTAACATCATTTGTTGTATCCGACCCCTCTAATGTGTTACTGCAAGACCAATTATCACTAGAGGGAATATCTGATCATGATATGCTTTTTTGCACATATAACATTGATTTTTCCATGCTATGCTGTCATGGACTTTGCATCAATTAACTTCAGCAACCTCCATTATCATGCTAGTTTACTTCCATGGCACTCTGGTTACTTTTTAGCGGATATTGACGAAAAAGTTGACTTTGTCCAGACATTAATTAATAATCTTTTTTAATACCCTTAAGGAGTTGTTGTTCGTAATAAGAAATGTTCATGGTTTACCGCTGAGATACTTAATGCAATAAAAAAATAGGAGAAAACTATATGCTAAATGGAAATTAGAGCCAACCAGTTTTAATAGGCAAGTTTTCTGTAGAGCCAGAAACTACTCTTCATTCGTCACCAAAAGAGCAAAAAAACTATATTTCATTTCCAAGTTGAGTGCTGACCAACCTTCAAAAAAACTTTGGATCGATTTGCGCTCCATTGGTATCGGTAAAACTCAAGCGTCAACAAATATACCTAATGTTGACGAATTAAACAATGCATTTGTATGAAATCGTAGTTGCAACTCGTCATTTAATCCGAAAAAAAGTCTCCAAATTCATTCACCTCGTCACTTGAAGTTCGTAGTAGTTTCTGAAGCCGAGGTTATCCTTATTTTTCAAAGTCTAAAATCAAACGCAATGGGTGAGGATGGTTTGCAATTGCACATCTGTTTAATTTTTGTATAACATCTTCGACTTTCCCTAATTCATGGAAAATAGCAAAGGTTATTCCTGTTCCCAAAAAAGCAAACCCAACATCGATGACCGATTTTCGACCCATAAGCATTTTACCTTGCTTATCTAAGGTTTTTGAAAAAATTCTTGGAAAGCAAATATCTAGTTATTTTGCTCATTTAAATTTACTATCACCAGTGCAATCAGGTTTTCGCGCTAATCATAGCTGCTCTACAGCTATGATCAAAATGCTCGATGATATAAGATTAAATTTTGATAAGGAATATCTTACGCTGTTGTGCCTACTTGACTTCTCAAAAGCCTTTGACAGTGTTAACCATCAAATTTTGTGCTTGAAATTGAAGTTATATTTTGGATTTCATGAATCCTCAGTGAATTTAATTAGGAATTATCTTATGAATCGCTCTCAATGCTCAAAATCAATCAAAATACTTACTGGTGTGAGTGAGGGGTTAATCCTTGGCCCAATTTTGTTTTGTCTCTTTATAAATGACCTTCCACAATATGTCAAAACGCATCTGTTTATCTTTATGCTGACGACGCTCAGATTTATTTATCCCGTCCCATTGGCCTAATCTTGATCGTGTGACTAGATTAAATTTAGACTTATCAGCAATAGCCAATTGGGCTGAAAATAATGATCTAATTTTAAATCCTGGAAAAAGTCAATTAATAGTAATTTCGAAATAAGCATATTGCACTGAATAGGTTCCGCTTATTTTCCTTAATTCAACTAGGCTTACTTTTTCCGATACAGTGACAAATCTTGGTTACAAGTTAAACCGTCCCTGTCTACTGTAAGCTAGATACATATTCTCAACACAAACTACTCGTTGCCTTCAATGATATGATAAGGTATGCCTTTGGAATAAGAAGACATGCCCACATATCCCATTTTCATAATTTAGTCCTGGGGTGTACATTTCAAAATTTTTGGGAATTGAGATGTTGTGTTTTTATGTACAAGATAATACACACCCAATCACCATTGTATCTATTTTTAAAACTTCAATTTGCACATTCGCAACGTACACTAAACTAAATAACACCATCATTTCAGTATTTGAACACGTCGCGCCTCTTTCTCATCCACACCACTAGACTCTGGAACACTCTACCAACCAGTATAAAGCAAATAGTAGGAGCGAAGCAGTTCAAAAGTGCATTAAATGCACATTTCGGACAGCTATAAATCTATGTATGTATGTTCTTCAAAGTTCTAATTTCTATAGTTTGATCCTCCTTATTCTGCTTTTCTCATTTTATCCCCTCTTTTTCCTTTTTTGCTTAGTTTTAATTACCTTTTCCTATCACACCTTTTCCTATTTTAGTTTTTATTATTATTTTTACAATTATAATGTATTTTTATTATATTGTAATATTTTAATTTATATTGAATTAATTAATTATTCTTAATTGTGCTCATTTAACTAAGTTTAATTTGAAATCTAATTGTTTTTCCACGAGCTTTATGTAATATAAAAGACTTATGATCTCACTTGTACTACGATTTATAAATAAAAATTGAATTGAATTGAATTGAAAAATAGCACTCAATATTGTTGACACTCGCTTATATTTTCAATTTAAGAGTATTTGCAGGACATTTTCCTGATCCTTTAAAATGCGGTAATATAATCTTTCTTCATAAAAAGGGCGGCAGAAAAGAAGATCAAAGATCAATTTTCGACGAATTTCGTTACCTTCCTCAATATCGAAGGTATTTGAGAAAGCTGTCAAAAGTAGAATCGTGAAATATATCAACAAAAATACTTTTCTCAGTGAAAAACAATTTGGCTTCAGAGAAGGTCTCTCCATAGAAGATGATCTACTCGACTTTTGTACTTTCATCTATAAAGGTCTTGATAGCAAAAAATACTACGCAGGACTCTTCGTTGACATTGCAAAAGCTTTCGACATGGTTAACCACCATCTTTTGGATAAATTGCATTTTGTAGGTTTTCGGTTTTTATCCTGGATTGGTTTACATCATATCTAAAAAACAGAGCCCAAAAAGTAAAAATTGGATATACTTTAAGCAATGCTAAAATAGTAAATAAAGGTGTACCCCAAGGATCTGTCCTTGGTCCCATTCTGTTTTTTTTTTTTTTTCATTTATGTTAATTCTATATTTGCTGTTCCATTTTTTGGTAATGTTAAAGCCTTTTCGGATGATTTTCCTTTGCCTATAGCGCAGCAAACAATCTAAACCTAATTGCGGAGATAAACCACAATGTACTTTTGCTCCGACTCTGGTTTAAAATACACAAGCTAGTGATAAGCAATAAAACGAAGTTAATGTTCTCCAGTTTATCAGTAAATGAACCACTAAATGTTGAAATCAGCTTCCATGCAGCCACTTGCTATAAACATAACTATGCTGAATAAAGCTCTGGTGTGCTACCATATTTAGTAATCAAATGAGCCGTGATGTAAACTGCTTCAACATAGGGATTGTCAAACAGTACAAATACTTAGGTGTAATTATCGACCAAAACTTAAGTTGGTACGACCATATTTCAAGCTTAAAATCATATTTGTGATCATCCTTACGTATTTTTTACCGCCTTAAGAATTACTGTTCTACCAAAATATTAAAGACAATTTATCTGGGCCAATTAAAAAAATATGTAAAACGACTCGTCTGATTCATACAATGGAATTATACAGGAAATTAGAAATATTATCCGTTAGGCACCTGTATTTTTTCAAAGCACTCTAAATATTTTTTAAGAGAGCTGGATATTTACAAAGCCCTATTTCAGATGTTTATCACCTAAGAATATTTAATAGTCTACCCGTACAAACCATTACCCATACGAACGAACTTTCTGAATTTATAAAAAAAAGTAAAGTTGTGGCTTTTTAGTTACAACCACAATGAATCTGAAATCATGTTGCGCTCTATAAATTGATGTATTTGGATTTTTGTTGTTTATTCATTTTTGTTATTCTTTTAAATAATCTGCTAAATTGTCATGCTGATTTTTTAATTTTATGAATTATTAAATATTTTGAATTATTGAACTACACCGACCCCACTACGAGTATATCATTATGTTACTTGAAGTGACATTTCCTCTATTTATTTGTATAAATATTAATGTCATTAACTATTCTCTTTTTATGGATTTGTTATAACTACTTGTATAAGATAATATTACATGAGAACAAAGAAAGTAAAAAAAAAAATGTATTATAAGTTATTACAATATTTTATTATTTTTTTTTTCCTGCTGTTATCGTTATCCGCGATACTCCTAGATCTGGATGCAGTGGGTTGGAGCAGCATATGCAGAAGGTTTCAGTTTTTCGATTAAAGCCGATATAAACAACAACCTTACCGGTGTTATGGTCGGGCACCACTCTCCTGGGACTTGGAAAATACAGCTTAAATTAGGGGAAGAGTACGATACGATGGTAACCGTTCAAAAAGGAGTTTTGATTTTGGTGGGGACACAAGCCCCCATTTATCCAGCTTAACACAAGCCTACACTAAAATTTAACAAAAGTAGACTTAATACTATCGTAAATTGGGCAAAAAATCGAGTTTAAGGCAGCATACCGGAGATTGTTTCCTTCGAACCATAAGTGGTGCAAGGGACCAGTAGATAGAAGAGGTGAGGAAATAACGTGGGTTGCTGTTGAAGGAAATAGAGTTGTAAAGGGATACTTAGCTGATAGAACCTGAGAGCAGTCGATGAATGAAAAGAATGTCAGCTATATAAAGGGTGATTCATCGCAAGGTTTGATTTATAATTTAAAATAAAACACAAAAATTTGAAAGTAAACTTAAAATTTTTATCATCGGTTAAAAGAATAATTCATGACATTTACTTTTTGAAAATGATATCATGTAAATGTTGACCACGTCTACGTCTGCGGTGATCCAGTCAGAAGGTACAATTTTGGACGACTCGTCCGAGCATAGCGACTGGTATCTCGCGGATAACACGAGTAATGTTGGCTTCCAAAGCGTCTATCGTAGCTGGCTTATTCCTGAAGACCTGAGACTTTACATATCCCCAGAGAAAATAGTCCAAAGCATAAATTTAAGTGCTAACCAAAATGATTTCTCAACAAATCCATTGTTCCACGCGCTGTATGGCTCGGAGCGCCGTCCTTTTGAAACCAGAGCTCACCGAGACCATGTGCTTGAATTTTACGAAGCACATAGTAAGTTAACATGGCGCGATAACGGTTACTATTGACGGTAACATTCTGATTTTCCTCATTTTTGAAAAAATATGGACCAACGATTCTACCAGCCCATAAACCACACCATACCGTTGTTTTTAATGTGTGTAATGGTAGCTCTTGGTATTCTTCGGGTTGCTCATCAGCCCGAATACGGAAATTTTGTTTATTAACTTAATTAACGTATCCATTGACCCAGAAATGGGCTTCATCACTGAACAAAATTTCACGATAAAACAATTCAAGTCGCCTGATGAATCACCCCTTACCTACGTTCTTCTAAGGAATTCAAATTGATAAGTTTAAGGCAGTCCTGATAGAGACGTTCCAAGGCAGACCATAGAAAGCAAATCGGGAGAAACGATGTTGAATAACATCAATTCCGTAAACATGAGCTCGCTGATAGCGGGTCCAAATTTGATTGGCGTACTCTCAAGTAGGGGGCGAACAAGGGTTACATACGGGTTGAAAAATTCCTTTGACCACTGTTTAGTAAAACCAATTGATGAGTTTGCTGTAAGGGTCACCGAATATTATTCAAAGTTCTTGAAAAGATTGAATCAGGGGAATAGATGGCCAGTCGAGGAGGAAAACGATTTCATTTTCAAGAGAAGATAATAGATTGGTTTTTGGCGATATTAAGTTTTAAGCAGTTTTTGAGGTACCAGGTTGGAAACAGGTCAAGGTTTTCTAAAGTAGAGATGCAATCATGGGGAGAATAAAAAGCTTTATACAATATTGTGTCGTCACCGTGAAGGGATAGGGATAAGTATTTAATGACCCTCTTAAAATCTTTAATAGTAAGAATGAAGAGAAAGGGACCAAGATGACTGCCATGTGGAACCCCAAAGGAAACCGGGAAAGGAAATGAAAGGTCGGATCTAAACCTAAGACTATAACATCGCTTTAACAGATAAGCAGATATCCATTTTTATACAAGAGGTTCAAAGCAGAGAGGAGACAATTTGTAGAGTATCAATTGGTGAGACATGTATCTTATCAAGAGATTTGGTGAAATCGGTTGCGATGACATCAATTTCTTTACATTCTTTTCTTTCTAAAGTAGAGAGAGCAGAAGACACGAATTCAACTAGGTTTGTGGTTGTTGATTTGCTTTTCAATAAACCATGTTATCTAAGCGAAATAAAAAACTTACACTTATATGAGTGCACTTATTTCTTTAATCTCTTTTTGTGTCAGGATTATAATAGAAGAGGTCTTCCAAATTTGTGAAAATTCTTCCTGCGTAAGAGATAGACGAAATAAGGGGATAGAAATGTTTGTAGGCCTGGAAGAAATTCATATTCAAGTTTTTGTAGCTTTTCTTTGGTATAAGGATATAAATTTTGAAAGAGAAAGGGACCCACGGAGAAATTTGGTAGGTTATTGAATTAAGAAGGATCTGCTACAAAGGAGTTGTTGGAAAATGATTGTTTGAAAAATGTAGCAAAAAAGTTGATGATAGTAGGAGGATTATAGAAAATCAATATAAAGGCGGTGAGTATAACCGTGGAGACAAGTGACTGAAGGGCAGAATTAAAGACGACTTCATGGGTTCAGAAACCTTCGACACAAGGAAGTCCAAACACCAATATTTAAAACCAAGTTGTCGCAGATGCGAAAACTGTAGCTACTTAAGGTAGCTGGGATTAATATAACATACAGGTGTAATATCTAAAAGGTCCCTAATACATCGGTAGATCATTACATTAGTAAGCAAGGTAATTCATATAAGTAATTGGTGACTGTATTATTTACTTACCCAGGAAAAGCACACTCCTCCAAGACCGGAAATTAACATGTCTCCTAAAATTGATGGAAACGAACGACCTATGGGAAAGTAACCAAAAAAATTCGGATGTTGCCAATGTACCATGCCCGGCATGACCTTCTCCTCAACATCTTGTATAATGTCTTCGAATGGTTCACCCTCTTCTGGTGCTTTATCTTAAAAAAAGAGAAATAAACGACTCATAAACAATTTAAAACCTCATTTTACAAAACATAATACTACAATCCAACTAAATTACAATAACAGAAAAATTATTTATTGTATTTTAGCTATAATTGCAAATATACTTAAAAATTTGTCTACCCCTCTCAATTTATTTAAATAACCCTGTGTTTCCGAAACGAGCGGAGACTGTCTGAGTCATCTTATTTTGCTGTATGTTTCGCTAGCCTGCGCTTCAGCATTTGAAAGGCAAAATCTGAGGTATAAGCAAGAAAGTGTAATTTCGTCGGCGCAACTTCTGACGACATGTGCAACTCGTCATAGACAAATCACTTCTTTTTTGGATAAGAGTAGTGCTAGTGGATAGGGCCCTGTTTGTATAGTAAATGCGCCATAACTATCTTTCTTGCAATGTAATTGAACTTTTTGCAAAAACATTGAGGTTGTCATCGAATCAAAATCTGTCTCGCCTGCATAGTGGCTTCCTATAGCATGCCTGACTCTGCTCTACATGCACTGATAAATCGCCCCCTCTTCAATATTATATTATCGCTTCGATTAGAATTTGAGACTGGACGGAAATATAGTTGTGTTTTTATGGTGTCTCGATTGCGTCTGTTTTCCAAATGTCTCCATTTTGTCTCCACCCATTTTTGGGTTATGACCTTTATTGTGAAGAATCGGTTGAGTCAAATTGTAGTCAAGCTGCTCTTAAAATCTTAATGTATCTTCTCACGATTTCCGAACTTATTCGAGAATACAAAGTTTCTCCGAGCGTAGTCGGAAGGCTGAATTCACAAAGTTCTGTTTGCTAATGGCATGACTCTCCCGATGACTTTAAGAGGTCAGAAACTTTCTTGCTGCGCAAAGAAGATTATAAGTGATATACGAGTTGTTTAACTAATGGACTTTGAAAAAAAGAAGATTTGGGTATTATAAATTTTTATACAAGAATGAATTGCAACTCCAAGCGAGAGCTCAATCTTGAAGCTTCTTGGGCATGTAAAATAATTTTTTATTAGTCATCTTGTTGATATTGCCACAGTTAATTAATGAATCTATTCAATAAAATTACATCCATTGTGGAACTTTATTTTGGAATGCCCAATCACCGGAATTGATTAATACATTTCCGCGTGTTTATTAATTTTTTTATTTATAATATTTACTATTTATTAACATATAATAAATTATAGATTAAGTACGAAGATATTCTCTAGCTACCAGGGCTTTCTTCTAAATTCTTAAGTTACTTAAGTTAAGTTTTCAAAACCTCTAATTTTGTTGGGGTTTGATTTTATCCCTTCTTTTGTTAAAAGATATCCTAAGAATTCAGTATCATGTTCATAAAACACGGACATTCCTTTCAAACGTGCCAGATGCATTCCTAAATCCGAACGCCATCCTGACATATTCAAATAAGCCTGATGGTGTTATGAAGCAGTTTTTTGAATATCCTGCTACTAGAATTTAATGATAGCTCTTAGCTAAATCTAAGGTGCTAATACCTATCATCTATTATTACCTGATTTAATTCTCTATAATCTACTACAATTCTATTCTTTTGTTATCCAGAATTAATTTCTTTTTTCCTTTTTTTTTTTTTTAAATTAGCTCGCGCTCAAGAGATTAAGGCACCCTTATAATGTTTGCACACAGCGCTGCCGAAGGAAAGCTACGGAGGAAAGAAAGAGAGGTACCGATGTACGTACGTTTTGAATGTTTGAAAGTTATAATGGTCAGGAAATAAAGAGCTCAGCAGGGCATTACGGCTTAGAAATGTAGGGACCGAATGCAGAAGAAAATGAGCGTAGAAAAAAATCAAAGATCAACGCTCTGCTTGACTGTTTCTTTTTTATTGTTCTTTTCAATTGTATATGCTAGGGGCTTTTATAGTTTTCACATACATTCGAATTACAGTACTTACATCGGCTTATATTACAGATTTGGAGACATTTCGGGTAAATTATATGATCAGATGGCAACATATGTGGTATTTCGGAAGAGCGAATAAATACAGTCTTCGATCAAGTACTAGATGGGGTAAAAAGTAACTACCTTGGGAACGAAAAAAAAATTATTTTTAAATGTTTTTTTATTTTATTCAATATAATCCCCTTTTAGTTTGATACGCTTATTCCAGCAATTTTCCAACTTTTTGATCCCGTCCGAAAAGTAATTTTCCGGAGGGTCTGCAAAGTACTCCTCCGTGGCGTCGAGGAGTACTCCTCGAGTGAGCTGAATTTTTTATTGATGAGCTATCTTTTGAGGTTTGGGAAGAGATAATAGTCCGAGGGAGCCAAATCGGGCGAATACGGTGGATGCGACAGCAATTGGAGCCGTAAGTCATTGATTTTAGCCTTGGTTGCGATGCTCTTGTGCGCCGGTGCATTGTCTTGCAAAAACAAAATTTTTTTTCGCTTCATGTGAGGCTGTTTTGCAGCGATTTCGGCCTTCATTCGCTCCAATAATGCACAGTAATACTCGCGTTAATGGTTTTTCCTTTTTCGAGGTAGTCTAGGAAGAATATGCCATGACCATCCCAGTAAGCCGACGCCATAACCTTTCCGACCCATCGAGCCTCCCTCAGCCGCTTCGGAGCGCTCGTGCCGGCTTCAGTCAATTGACGGGCACTCATTCTATTCTCTGGTGTTCAACAGCTACCAATCGACGCCATAAGTTCGTCCGATTCCGCATCAGCAAGTTCAAACACTCTTTCGAAGTGCTCTCTGACCATATCATGTATTTCTTTGACATTGTCCTCTGTAAACGCATCGGAGGGCCTGCTGCTGTGGACTTGATCGGTAGTGGAGTTGCGGCCACCACGAAACTCTCGAAACCAATATTTGACGGTGTAATCTGACAGAGCATTAGCCTCATAATATTTATCCAACTTTTCTTTTGTTTCCTTCGCCGTTGTGCCTCTCAAAAAATAATGTTTTATGAGAGAACGAAAATCGTTTTTGTCCATATTCACCATGATGCCAAACACGTCAACAACAATCAGCTTTCAAAACAAAACTTAAGACAGTATCGCACTGAAATTTGGCATGTCTGCTAAATATGAACGGATTTCAAGGCACCATAACCTTTTTTGCAGTAGCAGCGCATTCTGGCGGTCAAAGAGGTTACTTTTCACTCCACCTAGGATGACAGCAAACAAATCAAATTTATTTTTTTTCAATAGAGAAAAGAATTACGATACTTCAATATATGTCCGAAAGTGGGATTGAGGGTAAACTGATGAGCATTTTTAGCGGAATGCTACTGACAATTTTAATGGAGCACTGGAGGTGAAAATAGCTATAGAGCAAGGTGAGACAGGAGATATTTCGTCGGTGTTCGAGGTTGTCAATTGACGGGTCTTAAGTCCCATCTAGCTGTGGCAGAGAGGTTTTATGAGCACCTGACCAGATATAGGCATTGTACAATACTCCAATTTTAGGCGTTTAAGGAGACCTAGACATTTTGAAGCATTTTTGGCAACATCAAATATGTGGTAGGTTCCTACTGACACACACACCGAGAATGGAAAGTCTTGTCCCCCAATTGGTGATGCTGTTTATATCGGAATTTAAAAAAATCCTGGTGCCAAACCATGTCAAATGCCATAAAAATATCAAATGCAACTATCTTGTTTTCGCCAAATTGATGTACGCTTTGGTTCTACTTTTCGGTGAGACATGCCAACAAATCACCAGTAGATCTGTTGCTAGGAAAACCCTACTACCGGTCATTGAAAAGTTTTCGTGTTTCGAGATATTTTATGAGCATAATTAGCGCCTCCATGACCTTGTCAAGAAAGAAAGGACGTAAGTGCGATAGGTCTGTTGAAAGAGCGAGAAAAAGATTCGTCTTTTTTAGTGACGGGTAGGACAAATGCTGTTTTTCTTCTGCTCGGAAAGAGCCCTAAAGAATAGAATTGATGATTAGAAAAGCCTATGGTTTGTTCAGTCTTATTTTTGCTCATCCAATTCTAACATTGTCAGATATTTTGAAATGTTCTGGACATTTTTTTTTTTAACTTATTCTGTTTTGTCATTCACTAGACCTTGAATAGTGTTGATTTTTGTAGAATGTTCTGCGACCTTTTTGTATAATTCTCGTGGTGTTCTATTGTATTTGAGTTAAGAAGGTTGATTGTAGACCCTGTATCAATCCAACCTACAAAATCATTGCTTTCTATAGTTATTTGGGCTGTTATCTATTTGAGGCCAGTTGATAAAAAACTCATTCTCTATCAATCAATTAGCTTCTTTTTTACTGAAGCATCTACATCTATAGGCTGTACCCTACGCTTTCCTGATCTGCGTTACGCAAAGTTTCTTTTGTTGTTATTTTGAACTCTAAATTGGTTGACTGAATATTTGGTTTTGATTTCCCTGCTTTTTTTTTAAATGTTGTGTTTTATGTTGGTTGTTGGGGGTTTTGTAGACTTTTTCTATCTTTAAGTTATATTTGTCTCAATACTTGAAAGAGAATACTGATCGCAAATTTCTGCGACTAATGCGCCAGCTGTTACTTGTTTAATTTTTAGGATAAGCGTGCTATTAAGAAAAGCGGCTATTTCTAGACCTTGATTCTAGATCTCATAATTTATTTATTCTTAACACCTTTATATTATTGATGTCCCTGACGATGGTGAATTGATCCTAGGTTGCTTTGTAGCGGATTTTTAATTTTGCCATGCACTCCTCCCAAGTTGTCGGAACATCACTTGATAAATAGTTTTTTTGCTGCACCAATAATTTTTTCATTGTTTAATACCCGGAAGACTTGTGGGCCTTGTTTCTTAAATTTCTCTAAAATTTTGTCAAGTTCTCGATTCACCACTAAGCGATGGAACAGGTCTGAGGGTGATTTTCTTTTACTAGCAGTTCTGTTAGCGTTATTATACATTGTTCTTCAGAAGTAGAACATTCTCATTCTCAATGGTGTGTATGGAACCCATTCACCTCTCCATACAACCGTTTACTATTGGTTCGGAGAGTTACGCCGTCGATGCGCGTCGGTTTTTGACGAACTGCGCCCAGGTGGCCCAAACACAGGCACCACAGAGGAAACCGTGGACAAAATCCATGATCTCGTATTAGCGAACCGCCGAGTGAAAATTCGCGAGTTGGTTGTAATAGCAGGCATCTCACTTGAATGCGTTAGCTATATCCTGCACAATATTCTTACATGAGAAAGCTGTCGACAGGTGCCGCGTTTTCTTACACCGGAGAATAAGCCCAATCGTGAGACCACTTGGCTCTGTTTAATCGAAATCCGTAATTTTGTAAGTAATTTTGCGACCGTCGATGAAACATGGATTAACTGATGCACCCCAGAAACCAAAGAACATTCGAAACAATGGGTTTTACCCGGTGAGTGTGCTGCAAAGATGGCAGAGACCGTGCCTTCGGACGGAAAAGTGATGGCCATCGTTTTTGGGACGTGCGGGGTGTGATCACGTTGACTATTTAGAGAAAGGAAAAAAATTCACAGGAGCATACTACGTCGATTTATTGGGCCGATTCAACTCTGATTTGCTATGAATTGCTCCCCCACCCTACGTATTCTCCGAAACCTTAAAAGATGACGAGAAGATGATGAGATGAGGAGTATTTTGCAGGCCAACAAAATTCGTAGTATACGGAATGGTTGTATTCGGAAAAGTGTATTCAAGTCGAATATTAAAAAATAAATAGTCAAAGCCTAAAGAAGTTCCGTTGTCATTTGTAACCCGGATATTCATCAAACAGCCCTCCTAGAAGAATACGAAAAGTTTCTGAAAAATATTGGGTTGTTCAGTAAGTAGTGTTTTTTTTTTTGTTGGAAGTTGTGTTTATTATTTCAGAAAATCTGTGTACCATATACCCTTATAAATTTTTTGTTGTTTATTCCAATAGAGATGGTTTTCCTTCACATTGTTCGAGAATTTAATTTGATCGGATGTGTTTTAAGTGCTCAATATTGTTTTTAAAATAAAGGATAATAAAGTGCATTTCCAGCATATTTTATTGTTTTTTCTTTTTCTTTAAAAAAAAAGTGTCAAAACGACAGAGGCTCTACAGGAGATTTGCAGTGTGTATGGAGATTCTCCTATAAGCGCGTTGGTTTACACGCTTTCGTTCAGGAAATACAGACCTTGCTGGTGCTGTCCGCTCTGGACGTCCACCAACCGCAGACGACAATCAAATCTTGGCGGCAGTTACCGTTGACAGGCATTTGACGACAAGGGAGATCGCCTCAGCGGTTTAACATCGCTCATACAACCATTACACAAAGACTGAAAAAGCTTGGATTGTTGAAAAGGGTTTATGTTTGGGTTCCTCACGAGCTCAGTGAAATAAACAGTATTGATCGCATAATGGTCTCTGAGTCTTTGTTGAGTTGGAGGCTTTTCTGAAAAAGAAGTGGTTACGAGGGACGAAAAATGGGTGGCTTAAAACAATATTCGGTAAGAGGTCACGGTATCACGGCATCCCAAAAAATCATTTTAAGCATTTAGTAAAACTGACGAGGTGTCCTTTACTTCGAGTTGCTTCCATGCAATCAGACAATAAATGCCGTTATATATTGCTCTCAGCTCGATACTTTGAAGCAGGCATAGGAAGAAAAACGGCCAGAATTGGCGAACATGACATCATGACAATGCCGGACCACACACAGCTTTAGTGACAAAAAAAAAAGCTGAATCCATTTGATTGGGAAGTCATGCAGTATCCAGACTTTTAAGATCTTGCGCCTTCTGACTGTCACCTGTTCCGCTTCCTCTAAAATAATTTGGACAGAAGGCAATTCAATTCCGAAGATGAGATCAAAACGTACCTTGAAAACTTTTTTACCCATAAGTCAGCTGACTTTTACAAAAGAAGCATTATGTCTCTCCAGAACGTTGGAAGAAAGTATTGTAATAGACCATAATGGACAGTATCTGATGGATTTAATGTAAGCTTTTATACCAAAAATGTGTGTTGAACTTTAACTTTAAAAAAGCCATCGTATAAAAATTTATTGCTAAGAGGAAGGACCTATTCCTTGTATTCGTAGATTTAAGAGCGGCATTTGATAGTGTGCCAAGACAGCATGTATTTGAGGCACTAAAACTAAAAATGTTCCAGGTAGACTTCTAAACGCTATTAAATTTTTTTCTGATAACCCGGAGGGGAAAGCATGACTAGAAGGGAAGAAGTCTGAAGTATATGCTAAGAACTAAAGCAAGGAGACAGTTTACTATTCATTCTATCATGGATGAAGTAGCAAAATCATCTAAGAAGCAAATAGAAAAGAACAAAATTGGAAACGGGAGACTATATCTAGCTGCAATTCCTACTATATGCAGATGATATTTTTGCCATAGCAAACAATGCGGACAGATTAAAACATCTGAAGAGAAAGGTTATAGTAGTACATATAACAAATAATATAAATAAAATAAGTAAAATAAAATGTAAATAAAACAATCAAAGCAAACGAACGTGGGCCTCTAGAGAGGATAGATATACAGAGAATCTGCATATAATATGCGACGGCAGAGAATTAGAATGAATTGAATCCTATTAATATCGTGGAACCATGATTAGTTGTAATGGGAAAATAGACCAAAAAGTAAAAAGCCACCAAGAAACCAGTGTCAGCGTACTATCAGATAAACAACCCAATAGTACCGAGTGCTCACCGTTATTAGATAAACATCTGAGTAATTTCAGGCAACAAAACCTACGAAGTGTCACGGAAAAATTAGCAGAGATAGGGTCAGAAATAAAAAAATACGCTCAGAAGTAGGACAGTAGAAATCGAGGAGAGATAGCTAAAATGGTTCGGACATACACTTGTGGTCATAAAAACCTCACCACCTAATGAGTTCTCAAAAAATGCCTAATTATATTAGATTGCAATGGTTTTTCCCATACTAATGAAGGGTATTCCCCATAGCGGAGTTCTGCCTCGTACTCAGTGCAAAAAAATCAGTTTGAATTGAGTTGTGACGGTGACAAGTAAAAAAAAGTGAAATGTCTGGTAAATATCATCAACTGACTCGGGACGAAAAAGTTCAAATATTGACTTAAATCGAAGAAGGGCTTGGCTGTCGTGGGATTGCCGTTAAAATAGGATGCTGTCATTCAACTATCGTACGACTGATGAAGAAAAAAGAAAATTTGGATCCACTGGAAAGGAAAAAAGCATCGGGACAAAAACGTAAAACAACCCAGAGGACGGACAATGTATTACAACGAATTAGCATGAAAGATCGCTTTAAAAGTGCTGTCCGTATAAGAGCAGAGCTGAGTGAATATCATGAAGTTGATCTAAGCGCCGAAACCATACGCCGACGGCTACGGGATATAGGTTTATATGGAAGACGACCAGCGAAAAAACCTCTCCTAATCACAAAAATGAAAAAAGCTCTCTTGACGTGGGCAAAAAAGTAGGAAGATTAGAGGCAGGTTGATTGGCAATGTGTGATATGGTCCGATGAAAGTAAATTTAATTTGTTGTGTGGGGACAATTTGCCGTACGTACGACGGTCAGCAGGTGAAAGGTTCAAGGACGAGTGCATAGTCAAAACAGTGAAGTTTTCTCAAAGCCAGATGGTTTGGGGATGTTTTTCTTTTTACGTTTTGGGCCCTTTGCACTTTGTTAATGGAACTATGAACGCTCAAAAGTATGGAGAAGTAGTAAGGGAGTTTTTGGTAACAGCAATTGAACAGCATCATTCGTATACTGACAAGTGCATTTTTCAACATGATTCTGCACCTTGCCAACGCGCCAAATCCGTAAGTAAAGTGTTTTAAATCAACTTCTAGATGTCTACCTTATAAATAATAGACAGACAAGTAACTAAAGTCTTTCAATAATTTTCAGCACAAGAAACGTTTGATGACCTCGGAATTACCAGACTAGACTGGCCAGCTAATTCGCCCGATTTAAGCCCAATCGAACACTTGTGGCATGTAATGAAACGTAAGGTGGCTGAACATACACCAGAGAGTAAAAAAAAACTAAATGAAATTCTGGAACATGTATGGAATACTGAAATTTTAAGGGATATTATTGAACCCTTTAGTAAACTCGACGCCTTTCAGAATAAAAGCGGTTATAACCGCCAAAGGAGGAGCATCTCGGTATTGATAATTTTTTGGTAAGAGTGGCATATCTAAACATCTTATATACACATACATACAAAATGTATCGTTTGATTTTGTTAACCAATGACTGTATTAAAATATTTTAAAAAAATAAGAAAATTAACTGTTTTTTTTTTCCTTTGTTAATATCTTTTTTCAAACATTCAATAAACAGATGGAAATTAGACAGAAATACTTATAAACAACTTATACTTATACAACTACGGAGTACTCAACAAAAATTTAATTTCATTATAAAAATTATTATCGTAGTTATTAACAATTTTTCAATCATTTTGATATGGTGCGGTTTTTATGACTGCAAGTGTATGTAAAGATGGACGAGTCAAGAAAAGCCAAAGAAGTTACGAAGATGAGAAAGGAAGACCCATAACAATTTGAGAAAATCGCATCCAGAGCGTGGAAAGAATGAGGAGCAAAACGCTGGCAGAGATTGGAAGAAAGAGCCAAAATCTAGTTTATTGGAGAAAATGGATATCCTGAGGCTACCCCGATGATTAACAGCAAGCGGGAATCAAAGAAAAAGAAGAAGATGGTATTACTTGTACTTCGACGTGTTTCTACGCGTACTCCTAATTTTTTCCTTACAACACTTTGTTGTACCATCTTATGAACACCGTGATTTTTGTTGGGAACTTGACTACTTTGTTTCACTTCACTTGTTGCACTATGATTATCACTTGGTCACTTTTCACCTATACCACAAAAAATAAACCCATTTTATTATACTTTATTTGTTTCTTCTTTTTCTTCGAATAGAGGAGTGGAAAAAAGTGCAATCTTTAACTCTTTTTAAGGTCAATACGGATCATTCTTCGACCCGAACAACACTTACAAATTATCAAAATTCGCACTCTGTGAAAGATGTTTTCGGCACACTTCGATCATAATCGACTTACTGACTTACACTTTTAGAATTTTCTTGTACTTTTTTTAACAATTAAAAACTAAGCGCTTAAAAAATCACCCATTATTATGTTGTTTAAACAATTATCACCCGCCGTCATCAGCGTCGCTGCGACCAACAATGGCTGTAAACGCATTATTAGTCACTTACCCATTATTGCAAGATCACTTTTATAACCTTTTATTGTTGAGTCAGCTGTATTGATTTGCTTGTTGTCTGCTGATGTTGGAATAAATACTTGCGATTTGTTTTTCTTTTTTTTCCTTCGATTTTTTCACGAATGTACTTGTGCATGTGCGTGTGAATTGGAGGCATGCATTCCACTACGAACGTGAATGTTATGCTGCTGGCTGAATCCGATCTTTCGCTACACAGGTTCTTTAGTTTGTTAGTTATTTTAAATTTAGAGTCTTCTCAGATTCAATAGTCAACATATGGTATTTTCATAAAAACCAAAGTTTCCCCAGTATTGTAGTTGGTGAATTAAAGCCAAATTCTGAGCCTAGGAATTCATTTTAAGTTCATTAATATCATAGATATTAGGCTAAAATTTCCTAACTTAGTACTGATGGTTGACAGCTAAAAGGAAGTTTAGTTACTCCAATTTTTAGGCATTGCCTTGACTTTCAGCGATTGTTGGTTGTCGGAATATGCAAAAATTATTTATATTTAACCATAACACCAACATCATGGCTAGATTCGCTAAGTCTGATCCTGCGGCATATGATGTTAAAATCCTCGTTGGTTATTTTGACGTCAAGGAAGGCACTGAGAGCATTTTTGTTGATACAATTGGAAGCATAGCTTGCACGACAACGTCTTCGAAACTTATATACTTTGCGGCGGAGCGTTTTGGCTGGTCCCGATAGTATCCAGCCAAGCCTTGTGTTTTGTGCCATTGAAGTATTGGCCAGACTCTTGTTTAGTCCATGCGTCAATAATTTTGGTAAAATGTCTGATTCAATTAGCATTCAATCTCTTTCGGTTATACGTACCATGGATCTGCCAACTTTAACTCTTGGATGTGCAGCCATTGGTAAGGTGTTACTTGTTGTGTTGGCAGTCTTGATGTAATAACTGGTATTACTAGAGCATCTACCTCCAAGTTGATATTTTCATGGTAAAGTCGAATGCTGCGATGATTTCTGTTCCATGACCGTTGAATCCATTGATCTTTGACTCATACTTGACTAATGGAACTTTTAATTTACGGGCTGATTTCGCTGTGACGAGGCATGACCCTTGATCAATCAGAGCTGGTGGAAGTCTAACTTGTGCTCCAACGCATACTATGCTCACCATGGATGTGGCAAGAAGTACAATCCTATATCTACAACATGCAGTAGCGATTCGTGTTGTTGTTGAAACTTCTTTACTGAATGTTCTTCCTATTACCGAAATTGATGTGCTCTCACCTTGAGGAAAATGAAGTAACAAATAATGCTATTGTGTACATATTATGCAAGCCCTCTTCATCACACATTCCCTTGCGGTATGTCCATCTCGCAAACAGTTGAAACACCGCTCTGACTTTTGGGCTAAATCCAACCGGTTTTTCGTCTTCATACTTAAACATCTTGTGCAGTTATACAATTGATGAGACTCGCTGCACACAAGGCATTTCGACTCTGAGATTTTTTGTGGATGTTTCTTGTACTTGCGACTGGTTTTCACGGTTGAATTCGCGACTACTTTCTAATCCTCTGAATCTAGCCTTGATGGAGTCAAACAATTCGCTTAGTTTAGGAATTTCAGTTAAAGTTCATTTGGATTGTTGATATAATTTCCTTGATTCGGACATAACAACTGGATCACGAATGGATCCCAGGAGCTTACGTCGATCCCTTAATTTTTGATACCGTACAAGATTTCTTTTGACATATCCATGATCGTTTTAAAATCGAACGCATTTTCATGTCTAAGTGATATTAAAGTAAGTAATATTTGGATTTAGTTGTTGACCAATGCTGCTGAATTTTCAAACCAGTTCGTTAGCAATTCTATAGCTGTTGCACTTTGAAATTTCCTTTCGATCAAACAATTCCCAAAAGGATGTCCAGTCTTCATACTTGCCGCTGAATAATGGTATGCTTATTGGTGGAAGTTTGATTTCCCGATGTGTTGCAGCTTTTGGAGTTACTGCCTCTGGTTGGTATTGTCGTTGTTCTATGGATATAGGCATATTGATCTATCTGCTTCAATTCAATTAATTCGTACTCCTGCTCCTGATCTCGCCGTTTATTGTCAAAAGATTTCCTCATCTGATCCCATTTAAATGTTAGGTAAACTGTATTCTGAGTTAACGCTAAGTTCTCAATAATGCGTATAAAGTTGTTCTTAATCAAATTCAACTTTTTAAGTCTTGCTGGGCACTTTTTGATGATAGTTTAACTCTTTCTGGATCGGATGTTGATTGTTGACTTACTGCATTTGGATTTGGACTTCGATTTACAGGAGATAACCGTGAAGCTTAAATGCCTGCATCGCTTGGTAATAGCATTGGCGATGGTTGCGTGCTTTAATTGATTAACTCCAATTTTGTCTTAAAAGTACCCTTAATATCGAGAAACCTCGTTTCAAAATGTCGTTCACAGACCTTCAAAATACCCCTTATTTATTTGGAAGTTGATCCAATACCATACTAACTGCTGAAGTCTCTTTGCGAAATACTCTACAGAGTATCGAGATTCTCTACCTTTCTTGAAATTGCTCCATAATCCATGCATTTCTTCCGTAAGTCTCGGCTGGTTCAATGCAATTTCTTCGATTTCACTCATTTTTACTTCACTGTGTAATGGATTGCGGTGATTGTATCATGATATTAAATGGTTACTGTGTATTGGTCTAGTACCAATATTTACAAATGACTTCTCTGTTCCGACTAATCCGGCTCGAAGGACCATGCAAATTCTACTATTTAGAATTTTTATATTTTTTTTTTATTCAATCGCCTAATGCAGCCTCACATTAGGTAGTAAAAAGGTTTGGTTCGATAAAATAACAAGTACTCAAGTTTTTATTTCAACTTAATTTATACAAAAATTTTGTTAGCCTAAGCACGAAAAGGTGCAAGTTTAAAAAATAACAAAAAAATGTTGACCTAAATATGAAAATATCAATATCGTTAACCTTTGTAGTAAAAGCTAAGAAAAAGAAATATTTTTTGTTGATTTCATCAACAACGTGAATTAATATTTTGTATGACCTCCTTTCATAACATAGACCGCTATTATTCTGCTTGGCATGCTATGAATAAGTTTTTGGAATTCTTCAATGCTAATATTTTGCAGCTCAGTCCCAACTCTATGCCATACTTTATCCATAGATCTGGCGTAATGATCCCAAGATGAAAATGTGTGTTTAAATATACCCCAATGATATTGACTGGGGTTCAGATCCAGTGATTGAGGTTTGCAAATGTAAAACATTTATCCCTTTATTTTGAAACTAATCGCGAGTAAGTTTTGCTGTGTGTTCCGGATCATTGTCTTCTTAAAAGACAATGTCCCAAAGTCTTTTTTGCCATTTTATCAGCATTAAAACAAGGCTATTGTGCTCTCACTCGACCATTTTCTTTAGTGCACGTCCCAATCCCAGAAGAGTGCATGCATCCCTATATAATAGTATTACCGCCCCCGGCAGAGGCTCGTAAGGATTTCTCCGAGCCCATTCTCTGAAGTCGGAACCCAATCGATTAATTTTGGTCTGATCTGACCATATCACATTTTTCCAGTCACTACGGGTGTAGTTTTTTTTTGTATTATTTTTGCAAACTGCAACAGCAGTTATCCATGGCGATCCGTCAATAAAGACTTTCTTATCGTTGCTCTTCTTTTCATTCCGACTTGTCTTAGAACGCTCCTTACAGTGTCCGGGCTGTTATCAATTCTATGAGTGGCTGCCATGTTTTTTTTTTTTTATTTGTACAACGTTGAAGCATTTCAGTGATAACGGATCTAACGATTTTCCATTTCATTTTGTGTTTTCCTCCAGAAGGTTGGCTTTTTGCTGTGATTGTACATACATATATCAAACGTTTTTCTGTACTTGCTGATAGTACTTAAGGAGATTTCTCGATGTGAATTGTGTTTCTAGAATAGCTTTTTGGTGTTTTATTTAATATCGGTCTGATTTCCTTAATTCTTTACCTTTTTTTATAACCTGTAGTAAAACCACCGAAAAAGTTCAGAACTGGTCGAAAAATCATGAGTTACAGAATGGAAATATCATACTTAATTTACTTGCCTGCAGTGATTTTTATTTTAAATAAATAATAAATAAATAATAATTTTAAATAAAACAGAAATTTACACAACACTACTTCACTGCAACAAAGAACTGGCAAAACTGGTCAAAAACATCCACTCCCCACTAAACTAATTTTTTTGTAGCGGCATTTCGAATAAACTGAATTTTTTATCTGTAAAGTATTCAGGTGGAATAGTAAGAGCAAATCGTGCTTGCAAATTTCTGCAATGCCTTGCAGTAACGTTTTGTGAAATTTTTTCTAAAAATGTAGCTCACATTCGATCATATGGTACATGTGAGTTACTGTATATCAGTCGAATAAGCATTTATCGGTGTGATTTTAGGCCAATGACCACAAGCTCATCATCGATTTTAAGGGCTTTTATGATAGGAAGTTATACCTGGCCATGTCTTGTTTTGACACAGACAGATTGATATTGGAGAACCGTTCCCCATAAAGGTCGGCAACAGCCAGCCAATCATGTGATGTTTTATAAGCAAAATTTAGAGAAAATTATGAGGTATATGTGTGGCTACCACATCAACATCATGCCATGGTCATCAAATAACCATTTCAAAAAACATTTCACATCGCTTGGTACATTTTTAGTCAGTCTGTTACGCACCACTCCAATCGTTGGATCTAGCTCACTATAGTAATTAAGATACTTTTGTTAAATGAAATAAATGAATTAATTGATTTTGAAAGTAACCGATACATTTTATTTAATATACCAAATCGCTACATACATACGATTATATACACAATACAGCAGTTTTGTCCCTGTTAGAGGAATTGATATCATGGGCTTATATGGCTACGTTATGTTATTATTATTATTATTATTATTGGCCCGAGTCTACCACGGACAACTTTATAAAGCTTATTAACAAGCAAAAATTTAAAGTCAGGCTTAATCGTAGAAGCTGACAAAGACATTCTTAACCTAATGGAACGAGGAGAAAGGGTGGTTAGGAGAGATGTTAAAGGAATGGCTGGTGTTTTTTTATCTCGTATTTGCTGATATTTAGGTCAACAACTTTGACGTAGTTGTTTTTTATCCGCAACAATTTAGATATTAGTTCAAAGTGACCGTAATTGGTGCGGTGAGTTCGGACCAGGAGAAATGGGACGGAATCTTAGATTACGGGGATTAGAAGTGAATAAAATATTTTACATTATTCTCGGGCAGTCGATGTTTTCAGTCAATAACTGATGGATAAAAAGTACATAAGCGACTTCACAACGTCACAATAAGTTAAATAGGGCAGCGAGGGAAAAATCGAGTTGGTTTTCAATGATTTTGTTTTCAAGTATGATGTTATATTAAGCGAGATGCATGACGTCTCAGGACAGTCATAATAGAGTAATTAGGATCGGGTTCAGGTGTTTGCTTAGAAAAGGGTTTGTTAAAATGACAGGCAAAGAAAGCAAAGAAATTAGCAATAGCTTTTGAGTCAGCAGAAGATTCACTGACTTTCTTTGGATATTAACAAACTGGTAGAAGCGTTTAGGGTCCGAAACTAAGCTAAATTGCATGCAGTAGAGGAACTCAAGGTAAAGAGACTCAAAAAGTTCGAAAAAAACGATTGTATCAGGTGTACCGGTATGAAGATTTTTGTGAAAATAAAAAACACATTTTTAATGGGAAAGTAAAAAACATTTTATTCAAAGTATTGGCCATTGCTAGCTACATATTTTTCCCATCTTTCAGGCAATTTATGGATTCCACGCCAGTAAAACTGTTCGTTTTTTGAAGCAAACCAAAAAATCACGCAATTTTCGACTTCCTCGTAGGATCCGAAGTGCTGCTCAGCTTATGCGTTTCCCATCGATGAAAACAAATGGTAGTCGGAAGGAGCCAGGTCTGGTGAATACAGCGGGTGGGGGAGCAGCTCCCAGCCAACTGCTTTGGTTGTATTCTGAACCAGTTTTGCTTTATAAGCAGGTGCATTTTCATGGAGTAAAATTACCTTGCCGTGTTTTCTGGCCCATTCTGGTCAGTAACAATTCGATGCAAAACTGATTTTTTATTGTTTCTTTTAAGCAAAATTTCACAAGTGGTTATTTGGTTTTCCATCTGTCTTTCATTTAATTCATGTGGCACCCATTTTCCAGACTTTTGGATCTTTCCTATAGCTTTTAAACGGTTGTTTATTGTGCGACATTTAACATTTCTGCCATTTGTTTCTGACTCAAAGTGTCATCTTCATCCAATATTGTTTGCAATTCCGCGTCTTCAAACTTTTTTGGTGGTCTTCCACGTTCCCCATTTCTCACATCAAAATCGTTATCTTTGAACCGTTGAAACCATCTTTTGCATGTTGCTTTTGATAGAGCATGATCACTAAATGCCTCGACAAGCATTCGATGCACTTTTCTTCAAATGAAAACAAAAAAAAATCGACATTTTTAACACGATGAAAAAATATGGTGTTGTTTGCTCAATGACTTGATGTATACTATGTTTGACAGGTGTCATAGCAACCAAAAAAAAAATAAATAAAATAAGGCCAGTTCATAATAAATATTTCCTATCGCGGCATTTGTATCTTGACGCTCACTTCATACCGATACACCTGGTATACAAATCGATAATTGCTATAGGGTCATTCCACGGATAAATCACCGAAGCTATATGGGGAGCTCTGAACGACATCCCTCCGATTTGACTGAAAAGTGGTAGAAATACTCATTGGAGTGGTACGAATCATAAGGCAAAAAATGTTTTGCAGAATTTGATATAGTTTGCGTGTAACGGAACTTCAAAAATTGGCAAAAAATCAAAATTTATGCTTTCTTTTATATTTAAAAAAATCATAACTTTGGCTCTGCTCATCAGAATTGAATTTAGGAAAAAGTGAACTTTCAAAAATTTGGAATAATTTTTATTTTCAAGGACGAAGGATATTGTAGAACATCCTTTTTACATATATCTTTGAATAACTTAAGAAATGGTATTTTGTTTTTTTTTTTTTAATTTTTTTTTATATATTATAGAGAGATTCGTCCTCCATTTCTATTTTAAATTTCAAGTTGGGATCTCTATGGGTTCGGCCAAAATAATATTTTATAGGCGGCTAAATCAAAAAACTAAATATTTATTACGTTACTCCTCTTATCATTCTCACATATAACCCGAGTGCACATACATAAGTACATATCTATATTTTTTTTAGGAAAAAGAACGTCACTGTGCTTATTTTATTTCTTTAATGACTAGTAACTGCACATTTCCCGTTTTTAAGGATTTTAGAAGCTAGGATTAATTTATTTGCACTCACTTAATGTCAATCTGTCGTGAGCTCTACATTTATTTTAGATTGTATCGTAATAAGAGTTGTGAGTAATATAAAGTTATAATGAGTGCTTTTGTGTGGAAAACGTGCTGCAATCGTCTGGATTTAACACCTCATCAACCCAGTGCTCGTGATTTGCTTCCTGTACGACCATAGATGGTTACGATGCAAACAAAATTGAACACAAAGTTGGTAATTTGCTCTACGTGTAGGAAAAAATTGAGTCAGATCCGAAATTCTGATACAACGCCATCATTGCTAAAGGTTGAAGAGAATGAGAATTTTATTTGATAAAGACATTGCATTCAATTTGATTATATATTGTATATTGGAGAAGATACATTCGACAAGAGAAGACTTAGTGACATAAAATATGTGCAATCAAAATTAAAAAACTCTATGTTGAAAATTGCAAAGAAAGTTTTCTCTCTTACTATAGGTAATGATGAAGATAATTCCAAAGAGGAAGAAAATTTCGTAGGGAAAATAAAACAAAATTTCCATAAAACTACAAGCAAAGACACCAAACTTGTTTTGTTGTCTTTAATTTCAAGAGAATGAAGCGTCGACAAAATTATAGAAGAGCTTCCAGGATCGACAAGCTATATGATCAAGAAAGATCAAAGCGTTCCATCAACTTATGGAATAAGCTCAGATGCTGATATCAAGCAGTTGGTAGAAAGTTTTTACTGTGAAGACGATATCAGTCGTTTAATGCCAGGAAAAAAAGACTACGTATCTATAAAGGTAACAAAAATTTATTTTCCCAGGTACAAAAATAAGATGTTTTGCTAGATTGAAAATCAGAAAAAAACATATTCAAAAACGCTTGGTTCTGGCTAACCTTAGGGAGATATATTATAAGTTCAAAGAAGTTCATAATAATGTTAAGTTGGATTTTCCAAATTCGCGTAGTTAAGACAAAAGAACTGCATTTTGGCTAGGAAATCAGGAACTCATTCCGTGTGTGTTTACATCATCCATCAAAATATCAACCTCATGTTTGAGGGTAGCAATATATCAAGGCTGATAGAAAACGAAGATAAGCATCTTAATGACAGCAGAGCCGGCGTAGCTTTGGTAATTTGTAAACCTTCTGATGTAAATTGTTATTTGGTTAGTGCCTTAATTGCCAAACTATTCTAAATCTTTGACACTGCTTTTAGTAATCACTTCATAGAAGACGTAACATACTATCAGTGGACCCACATAGACCGATCAAAATTGGAAGTGAGAATTCAAAACTCTGAGGATTTAATTCAGAGCTTTTTGAAACGGCTTAGTGTTTTCATTCGTCATGTTTTTATAACTGATCAACAAAACAGGTACATAAAGGAAGTCAAAATACTCTTAACGAAAACGGACATACTTGTTTTATTGGACTTTTCCGAAATTGATAGTTTTGTTGTGCAAGATGCAGTGCAGGGATACCACTGGACCAACGAACAGGCAACGATTCACCCTTTCGCAATATATTACCGGAACCAGATGGATAATATTAAAAATGAAAGTTTTGTTCAGTGAATGCTTAAAGCATGACACTATCGCAGTACACTTATTTCAGCGCCATCTCTTAGACTTCCCGCACAAGAAATGCCAACATTTTAGGAAAATTATTTATTTTTCCGATGGATCGCTGCGCAGTACAAAAACAAAAGTAATGTTTTTAATTTAATATTGCATGAACAGGATTCTGGAGTGAATGCTGAATGGAACTCCGGAAAATAAAAAGTATTCCAAATTTTTGAAAGTTCATCTTTTCCTGAATTCAACAAGGTATATTTTATTAACTTCTGATGAGCAAAGCCAAAGTTATGATTTTTTAAATATAAAAGAAAGCATAAATTTTAATTTTTTGCCAATTTTTGAAGTTCCGTTACACGCAAACTATTTCAAATTCTGAAAAACATTTTTTGCCTTATGATTCGTACCACTCCAATGAGTATTTCTACCACTTTTCAGCCAAATCGGAGGGATGTTGTTCAGAACATCAGTCGATCCTTCATGGAATAACCCTATAGTCAGAATCAGATCGAGTTCTTAAGAAATTGTGCCACAAATTGTTTCTGTTATTATGAAGAGAGCGCAACTCGTTGTTCGGAAGGTTGGGCAAAGCAGGAAAAAATTAATTAAGTTACTAGGGCAAGATCAATGCTAATTGTCTTAGCAACGAAGTCAAAGTTAATCTTGCTTATGAGGCTTTTAAGTTTGTTAAAGTCGGTTCTTCGAAAGTTAAATGAAGAAAAATTTTCCAAATTGACACATCTGTTGCCGTTTTCATACTAGTAACACATGGACTGAAAAGTCAGTACCGTTTTGTAGTAAAACACAAAATTTTTGCAAAATTCAACTTTATTTATTAATATAGTTGCCTTCGAGGGCGATACACTGATTGAAACGATTTTTCAATCTTTCGATACCAGTTTTGTAGTACGATTTCGGTTTAGCCTCAAAATAGTCCACTGTTTTGGCGATTACTTCTTCATCGGTCTTAAATCTCTTTCCGGCGAGCATTCATTTGAGGTCTGCGAACAGGAAATAGTCGCTGGTAGCCAAATCTGGAGAATACGGTAGCCGAATTCATTCAATTTTGCCATTGTTTTCATCGACTAGTGACACGGTGCATTGTCTTGATGAAACAGCACTTTTTTTTCTTCAAATGCGGCCGTTTTTCTGCGATTTCGTCCTTCAAACGCTCCAAGAACGTAACGTAATAGTCGCTGTTGAAAGTCTGCCACTTTTGGAGATAGCCGATGAAAATTATCCCATGTGTATCCCAAAATACGGATGCCATAGCCTTTCCAGCCGATTGTTGAGTTTTTGATCGTTTTGGACGAGGTTCGTCGCCTGCTCGCCACTCAGCTGACTGCCGACTTGACTCTGATGTGAAGTGATGGAGCCAAGTTTTATCCATTGTCACATACCGACGCAAAAATTCGGCTTTATTGAGGTTGAACAGCTTTAAGCACTCCTCTGAATCATCAACACGTTGTTTCGCATGTTCAAATATTCGTGTATGATATATCCAGCACGCTCTTTTGATATCTTCAGAGCCTCAGCTATCTCGATCAACTTCACTTTACGGTCATTCGTAATCATTTTGTGGACTTTTTTGATGTTTTCATCTGAAACAGCCTCTTTTTTTACGTCTTTTTTGTGTGCATCATCTTCGGTGCTTGTATGACCACTTCACTCACAACGCTATATCTCGAGAACTTATCGTCCGACAGCTGTCAAATTTATACACGTATCTTTTGAAGGTTGGTACTAACTGAAAATGGTATAGATTTAATTCAAGTGGTACCCTCTCTTAGAAACAGCACTGACTTTTCAGCCCATGTATTATATGACTGACATGGGAGGATGAAGGCGGTCTAGGGTGGAAAGAAAACGATCACTTATATGTATAAACGACACGGTTATCCAAATCAGATGTGAAAACAAGGTCAAGCTGTCTATTCATTGCATTATGTATTCCACTAATTTGATATAAACTTAAGTTAGTTAGGCAGTCCACCACAAAAATTTATTTTTAGGAGGATCAATTAAGAGAGACGAATCGTTGGAAGGGGCCCATTTTATGTGAGGGAGGTTAAAATCCTCTACTATAATAATATTGTGTGTATCATCAGTTGCGGTGGGTAAATGTAACAACAAAGTATGTGAAAGCAACGTTTGGGGAGCGTAATGCTGACACATACTAACTAAAAGTTGTTAGTATGAGGAATGTCAACCGGAGCTGTGTGAAACCAGTTCCGGATTGCTAGTAAAACACCTCGGCCATAGGAATTATCAACTCTTTCAAATTCATTTTTTCGAAAAACTTTGAAACTTAAAGCTCATGGTTTTTATCGTCAGGAATTAAATTTCTTTCAGTAAGAACAATTAAGTCATAGGGAAACTTTTGAGTATTGAGATATACGACGGAGATTTTAGAGCGCAAAACTCTTAAATTTTGATAGTAAATGCACAGGCATTTTGAACTGGAAGATACACATACAGTTTGTTAGGGACCCTAGTAGTTTTTAAAATTTAAACGAGTTCTTTGTAAGTGGGAAAGATATTTAGAATTGGCATGCGAAGACAGCGTAGTATGTTGAATCCATTCAAGAGGAATAACCCGAATAAGGATAGCATAACATTAGAAAACACGCTCATATGAAAATCAGCTTGTAGCAATAATGTTAGCGAGAGCGATTAACATGAGATTGCGCAAATGTTAGTTGACACCTATTCCCACACTTATATCGGTTCCCAAATTGAGTTACTTGTAAATGCAAGTCCAGAACCATTAAACTTTAAAGAACATATCATTGTCATTCAGTCTATCGAACTAAGCTGGAATTTTTAGGATCAACATTTTGGTAGTTTTCGTAAAGTTACAATATTTTGAGTTCAGAAAAAAATTTTAAAAAGGAGCTTGTGGGAATATAGTTACAAGTTTTCTAACAATGTAATCTAAATCCTGAGAAAGAATCTCGAAAATAGCTCGTCACCAGAAGTTAGAATGTTAGAATATTGAACTTGGCTAAGACTAAGTACTGTCTTAAAGATTTGTTTCCGTAGATGTAAAGATGTGAATAAGGCAGGAATCTGTGGCTGGTTCTTTTGTAAATGCATAACTCTCGTTAGAGATATAATCAATAATGTATCCAAATGGAGTTAAAAGAAGTTGGTAATTTATTAGTTAATTGTTAACTTATTTGGTATCAAGACATGGTAGCCTGATTTCTTTATTTATGCACTTTAAAACGTCAAAAACTTGTTATCCGTACTTTTGCATTACGTAGTAAATTTCTAATTATATTTTTAAGTCCTCTGATTGCAAACACTATGAGAATCCTATTTTCTATTTTTTTCCCCATTATTAACAGTGAAAGTGTGTAATTTCAATTTTTGGTTGATTCTTTTTAACAGTTTAAGTTATTTTCAAAATTTAATGTAAGTTTAAAACGTTTGCGGCGAATATTACTCGAGCATGAGGATAGAAAAACATTAAAATATTACCAACGGGCTCAAGCCCGTTAAATAAACTAAATAAACTCAATTAAAATACTCACTTGGAAGTAATCGTTTCAAAAAGCCAGGCTCTACAGAAGCGCTTACGTCTCGACTTTCAATGTTCTCGCAATAATCACAAATATAATCGATCAATTGCTTTCCATGTTTTCTAAACTCTTCCGCATTCATTTTCTTTTCTACTAAATTTACAAATAAATTCTCATTCGCTTAGGTTAAATTTATTTCAATATACACTTCTTACTTCTCAGAATCAAATTTCGCCTTGATTTAACTAACTAAAATAATTATAATTTTCCACTTCACTCGCTTAAATAACAAATTACCGCTAGCAGACGATTGATCGATGAAATTCGACCTTTCGATCTGGAAAAGCTCTCTTCTGAGTGCATTTTGAGTATATACATACATACATACCGCGTCAAAAAGGTAGCAAATTCATATTAATTTCCAAAAATGCAATCAGCAATGTGTTTGAGTGCTTCTCTCTTTATTTAGCTTTGAGTAATAGTTGAATGTATTTCTTTGGGTTCGAAGGGGTGGAAACTCACAAATATGTTAGATTCGTCGTTTTCCTGAAAAAACCGAATATGTGGTGCGGCAAAATTATAGCACACTACAATAAATTTGCATTTAATTTACTTTGAGCTTTAGTAAGAGCAGATCCTTTTTTGTTTTTTCTAAGAAAATAATCTGTTCGTACTTTTAAGAATTATATGGTTTATACATTTTTTTAGTGGAAAATGGGTGCGTACGGCATCTAATTCTAACCCTAGTGCTAAAAAAATGGCGGAAAGGCCGGCGGACAGAGTAATGTATTTACCGCCCCCGAATGCTGCTACGATTTGACCAGTTACAAGCGACCGGTCAGAGGTCCTGTTGGTGACAGGACAACCAGTAGTCCTTACCAGGACTTAAAACACGGTACTATGGTAGTCAGGAGCCCCCCAGATTTCGGTCCAGGCCTGACTTGAAGCGTCATGGTGGCTGTGGCTTAAACCCAAAGTCGCGGGTCTTTGACCTAATGTAGAATAACAAAATACTGGATGCTGTGACCCTAAGATCAGTTAGAGGTCTTAGGTGTCTCGACCCATACCAAGAGTGAAACTTCTGTCTTCAACACAAGTTCTACTTTGGTATCAAAGGATTGACGAAGAGCGATTGAAAGGCATATCCTTGCTCCCATGGATGTATTAGCATCCTGTGGTCTTAAGTTTACTAAACAGTCGTCTACGTAAAACACTAGAGACAACTGTCCCCTGGTGTGGAGTCAAAATTTATCCGAGCCGGTGCGCTGGTGTGCATGTATTTAAGGCTTTAGGGCATTTTTCGTAGGTTTTGACGAGGAACTCGTATAAGCTATATTTGGTAAGGTCGTCCTTCTTCTCTGTCTGGGCGTGGGCATTTATGCGTATTATGTTGACGAATTCACCCTTTATGGAAATCGTCGTCAGGCATTCACTTGCATGCTTGAAGCTCAAGCCTTTCTCCCTCTTACGGCAAATGTGTACGCGAATAAATGTTGTGACAGCTGTCATTTTCGTGCCGGTTGTTGTCACAGTTTTTCCTCCTCTTTTCTTGCGATCCATCCCATCGCACTTCTTGGATGGCGGTTATGTCTGTTTAGTAGCACTCGAAGATCTCGCCTAGTTATTTGCCTGCACCCAGTCTATTAAGAGTCCAAACATTCTACGTGAAAATCCAGTCTGTTATCGTCTCCCAGATTCGTCAACAGTGAATCCCTCATTACCCGAGTCCATTAACTGGTTCATCACATTTTTACCTCTTCCATATAGGGTTGTGAGCTCTATGATGGCGAAAGGAAGTATTATAGGGATCATGCACTTGCAATTTTAACCTGCCTATATAAGGATTTACTCAGGCTGTTACGTGGACCACCTCTGGGAGGTACTGAGGAGTAAACGCCAATTAGCTCGGTTCGTTGTAGTGAAACCAATACAAGTAATGTAATGAGTACGGAAGGTATAATTGACATTACTTGGTGTAACATATATCGTCAATTTCGCCCAATGATTTTTTTTTTTTTTTGCAGTATTTGGATATGTGACAAATTTGACATTATTTTTAAGGGAAAATGACCACATTTAGCAAAAAATAGTGGAACGCTCTCTCTCCAGTAGTCTTGCAATTATAGCTTCTTTGTGCTAAATCTTCTACACAGAATTCGATTGTGGTTAGGATTGCTGTCGGAAGTATTTACCATAATCACATTTGTACTTTGACTACTAGATCTACGTTTGGTATTGCTGTGAATGAATTACCGAAAACATTGTACTGAAACGACGATGTTTCATCTATATCAATATAGGAATAACCTTTTCAGAAAAGGTCAGCCAAAAACGGCATATGAAAGGCTTCAATTCTATAAAATGTAATCATTATGATTCCTAAATTTTAACAAATATGTTGGCCATTTATTCATTCGATCCTCAAAAAGGCAAAAGGTGTATAATTGTTGGAGTCTTGGGAGCAAATTTACAGAAGCAATTTGGCAGCATTACAATATAAGAATTAAAATTCAGCAGAATCTCCACTTGAATCGGCTTAAGTAACATATGTATGCAGGTCGTATGTTGGGAACAAATCATACTATAAACATGTTTTATCCATGTTTATAGTATCCTGCGTCCGAAAGAATTAACTGTCTGAGGTGGCTGTGGTGTAGTGGTATATGCATAGACTCCTCAAGCAGAGAGTCACGGGTTCGAATCCCGTGCGACGTAATTCTCAGAAAAAAGTTTTTTTCATGGAATTTGTATGTAGTTATATGTTAACCCGTCGGCGTCAACTCTGACATGAAGGCATAACACTGATGTTGGAGTGGGTTAAATGTAACGAGCTATAACAACTAGCACATCCCACTGGTTGAGGATGCACTTGCTCCAGTTTGACAAACCACCTCTGGGAAAATTATCGAAACCTAATACACCTGAGCTTCAAACTACTACACCACCCGCCCGTGCACTGGGGAAAAGCCAGTTAAAGGGTATTCATATCCCCTTGGTGCGCGCGCGGAATTATAAAAAAAAAATATATGTACTGTATATACACTTGTGGTCATAAAAACCGCACCACCTAATGAGTTCTCAAAAAATGCCTAATTACATCAGATCGTAAGGGTATTTAACATACTAATGAAGGGTATTCCTCATAGCGGAGTTCGGCCTCATATTCAGTGCAAAAAAAAATCAGTTTGAATTGAGTTGTGACGATGACAAGTAAATAAAATTGAAATTTCTGGTAAATATCATCAACTGACTCGGGACGAAGAAGGGCTTGGCTATCGTGAGATTGCGGTTAAAATATGATGCTGTCATTCAACTATCGTACGACTGATGAAGAAAAAAGAAAATTTGGATCCACTGGAAAGGAAAAAAGCCTCAGGACGAAAACGTAAAACAAACCAGAAGACGGACAATGTATAACAACTAATTAGTATGAAAGATTGCTTTAAAAGTGCTGTCCGTATAAGAGCAGAGCTGAGTGAATTTCATGAAATTTATCTAAGCGCCGAAACCATACGCCAACGGCTACTGGAGATAGGTTTATATGGCCGACGACCAGCGAAAAAACCTCTCTTTTGACGTGGGCAAAAAAGTACGAAGATTGGACGCAGGATGATTGGCGATGTGTGATATGGTCCGATGAAAGTAAATTTAATTTGTTGTGTGCCGACAATTTGCCGTACGTACGACGGTCAGCAGGTGAAAGGTTCAAGGACGAGTGCATAGTCAAAACAGTGAAGTTTTCTCAAAGCCAGATGTTTTGGGGATGTTTTCCTTTTTACGTTTTGGGCCCTTTGCACTTTGTTAATGGAACTATGAACGCTCAAAAGTATGGAGAAGTAGTGAGGGAGTCTTTGAAACCAGCAATTGAACAGCATCATTCGTATACTGACAAGTGCATTTTTCAAGATGAGTCTGCACCTTGCCACCGCGACAAATCAACTTCTAGAAGTCTACTTTATAAATAATAATACAGACAAGTAACTAGAGCCTTTCAATTATTTTCAGCTCAAGACAACGTTTGATGACCTCGGAATTACCAGACAAGACTGGCCAGATAATTCGCCCGATTTAAACCCAATCGAACACTTGTGGCATGTAATGAAACGTAAGGTGACTGAACATAAACCAGAGAGTAAAAAAAACCTAAATGAAGTTCTAGAACATGTATGGAATACTGAAATTTTAAGGGATATTATTGAACCCTTTAGTAAACTCGACGCCTTTCAGAATAAAAGCGGTTACAACCGCCAAAGGAGGAGCAACTCGGTATTGATAATTTTTTGGTAAGAGTGGCATATCTAAACATCTTATATACACATACATACAAAATGTACCGTTTGATTTTGTTAACCAATGACTGTATTAAAATATTTTAAAAAAATAAGAAAATTAACTGTTTATTTTTTTCCTTTGTTAATATCTTTTTTCAAACATTCAATAAACAGATGGAAATTAGATAGAAATACTTATAAACAACTTATACTTATAACTACGGAGTACTCAACAAAAATTTAATTTCATTATAAAAATTATTATCGTAGTTATTAACAATTTTTCAATCATTTTGATATGGTGCGGTTTTTATGACTGCAAGTGTATATAACTCTAGTAGGGCCCACAATGCAACAACCAAGTTCGTAGCGCAGTACTTGCGTGACCACCCAGGTGGGGGTCCTAAATAACTAGATGCAGGCTAAAATGACAAGGTCATGCGAGTTAAGTATTAGTCTTAATACTGCACTGCTGACTTTTTTTCTTTTTTCTTGCAATGTATTAAAGTTACGACAGCATAGTAAAGCGTAAAAACACTTAAAGAATTGAAACTGAACCAATGCACTGAGTTCACCACTTAAATGCACAAGCATTATCGAATATGTCCTAGATATCTTAATCGTTATTGCTTGGGTAATTTATAAAGGATGTTGCAATAGAAAAATTTTAAAATTTTAAATTTTAGGTCTTTGATGCCTTTCTTTGACATTCCTTTCAGTTTAAGTTTAGTTTTAAATAAAAAAAAATCTTACCATCTTCTTATTCATCGTGAGGTTTGACTTTCAAAAGTCTTTTTTGACAGATCACGCATGACTCCTATCAAACTGCTTTGTCATTTTTGTTCAGTATTGCTTGGCAAGTCATCATGAAGAGACTCACATCACAACACTTTATTTAAATTGTACAGCTGTATTACGAAAATCAGCTTTATGTGAGAAATGTTTTTCGTGCGATTCGAGGAACTAACTGTGCGCATAATCGACCTACTGAAACCACTATTGCCAATACATAAGTCGACCGGTTAAACCACATGCAGCACGTAGTGAAAAGACTATAGCAGCTGTAGTTGAGAGTGAACGCTAAGACCTGACGAATCGATTCATCGTCGTTTTCAGCAGCTTGGCTTGGTGTATTCGACAACTTGGCGTATTTTACGAGAGGATCTCGGCCTAAAGGCGTACAAAATTTAACTTGTGAAAGAATTAAAGCCAGGTGACTTGAATTTGCACATGGAATTCAAGCACATGGTCTCGGTGAGCTCTGCTCCAACAATACGGCGCTACGAGCCATAAAGCGCGAGAAACAATGGACTTGTTGAGAAATCATTTTGGTAAGCACTTAAATTCACGTTTTGCTACGGTAAATTTTCCGCCTAGATCGTGCGGTATCACACCTTTGGACCATTTTCTCTGAGGATATGTAAAGTTTTAGATCTTTAGGAAAAAGCCAGCTAAGATAGATGCTTTGGAAGCCAACATTACTCGTGTTATGCTCGAGATTCCAGTCGCTATGCTCGAACGAGTCGCCCAAAATTAAACCTTCCGAATGTAGACGTGGCCAACATTTACATATCATTTTCAAAAAGGAAATGCCATGAATTTCTATTTTAACCGATAATAAAAATTTTAAGTTCACTTTCAAGTTTATGTGTTTTATTTTACATTAAAAATCAAACCTTACGAGGAATCACCCTATATATGTTTGGCGCAGTCGGTAGGATCAGGTACAACTATCCTTATCCAAAACGAAGAAAACAGTTCGCAGGAAGGAGGAATAAATCCTTAAATCTTAAACCGCAAGCTTACTGGCTATACTAGCAAGGATGCCGCAGCCCAGCCATGGAAGTAACTTTGTACAGGAGATCCAGTACCTACCGGAGTACGACGGAGATGGTGAATTTCTGATGCATTTCATAGTAATAGTTGAAACTCATCTACAAAATACAGCAGGGGACTATAAAGCAACCTGGAATATCATCGAACGATTGTAAAATAACGAACTATGGAACTACTGATCATCAATGAAGTCGCCACATAAGAGCAGGCAAAATAAATCTTTAAACAACAATATACATAGACCCATCATTAACAGCGCAGATCTAACCATGGAAATTTCTGTAGTAAAGTAAATTTAATTTATGGCTTAACAATAAAGTTTGAATATATCTTAAGTAGAGTATATATATACGTATGTAGTATGCTGTGAAAATCAAGAATAAGAAAAATTATTGTACTACAATATTATCATAAATAAGATTCCTAGCTCGGGAAATATAAAAACTTTATGATATACACGAAAAAAAAAAACCATTTTATACGATTGGCTACGACAATGGAAGTATAAAGATCAATGAAACAAATAGGACTACATCAAATCAAAATAACAAACAAAGAAATCCTAGGTATAATTACTATAATGACAGGGAAAAAAGACAAAGTTACAGTAATAATCCCAGCGGGCAAAGGCACTTGGAAAATTTCAGACAAAATGACAGTACAGGATAGAAACCTTCGGAAAATCCCCAGAATGATTCCACATATAATAGACATAATAGACCAGAACCGATGGACACTAATAGTATGCAAACGAATTAGGGTGTGATCCAACAGGACATACATTCAGTAAAAAACAATAATTTTTCTGAATTGAGCCTCGGACAATTAATGACATTAGCCACTGTTATTCAAAACCAACAGCATTATATTCTAGTAGATACTGACAGTGTTATGATTATCATCAACACTAATAAACTAGATATGACCCCATACCAAATCATAGATACACGACGGGTAGAGATTATAACTATTAATAGTAGAGTAACCAGAAACACTAATATAATCCCGTACCAAAAGTACATTTACCTTATTATTTAGAAAATAAAAATTATACCATACTCCTAGGTAGAATACTATTAAAATCATTAACATTGAAAATGGAACTATAACTTTAAAAAACCAGACTATTCTAAGGATAGAACAAGGATTCGATTCGATTCGATTCAGCTAAACAGATTAGGGAAATGACAAAACGGCGTATTAGGAAGATCTTCAGTAGATAACATATGCTTTCCCGCTTGTTATCTTGCCAAAAAACCGAATACGTGATGTGTTCAAAAAATAAGTTAACTTTATATTTTTATAAAAAAAAAAATATATTTATTTATTCATCAATATTAATGTTGTCCTCTTCAAAATAATCCCTCTTAGATATAATACACTTGTGCCAACGCTTTTTCCAATCCTCGAAGCACTTCTCATAAGCACTTTTTGGTATAAACTTGAGCTATCTCCGTCCTTTCATAGATCTGCTCAGTTTTGGGAATAGGAAAAAGTCGTATGGGGCCAAATTCGGTGAATTTGGGGCTGCGGCACGATTGTCGTGGTCTTTTTGGCCAAAAAATCTCTCACAAGCAACAATGAATGAGCAGGTGCATTATCGTCATGCAAAACCACATGAATTGTTTTGCCACAATTTCGCACGTTGTTTTCGTATTGCCTCTTGCAAACGGCACATAACTTTAAGGTAATACTCCTTATTGACAGTACGACCTTGAGGTAAGAACTCCTGATGTAATACGCCACGGTAATCGAAAAAAAAACAGTGATAAAAACTTTGACATTTGATTGAACTTGGCGTGCTTTTTTCGGCCTTGGATTGGACTTTTCGACGTTATAAACATATACCCATGATTCGTCACCAGTTATGACCCTTTTAAGCAAGTCAGGAACATCATTGACGTCATTCAAGAGCTCCTGAGCGATGATCTGCTGATCAAATGCGACAGTTCTTGTGATCAAAATTAAGAAGTTCCGGAACGAACTTAGCAGACATACGTCTCATACCCAAAACATCTAAAAAAAATTGCATCACACCAGCTGGCCGAAACAATTTTCTTCACAGCTTCGACGTTATCATCTTTTGTTGATGTGTTGAGGCACCCAAAGCTAGGTTTGTCATTGGCATCTTCTCGGCCATCTTAGAAGAGGTTGTTCCACTTTTAAACATTTCTTTTATTTACTTACAGCAGACTCACCGTATACCACTGTCTACATTTCAATTATTTTAGAGCCATTGATTCATTTTTCACACAAAATTTGATGCAAATTCTTTGCTTCATTTTTTTTTAAATAATTAAAAATCGCTGAGCACACCAAAACACGTCTAACCTTTCTATCTGTCAAAAAAAAAAAAACTAAGTACGCTATATACTTCAAACTTTGAACATATATTTGTGACATGTGTACCAACACAGCAAAAAAAAAAATCGATAATCAAATGTACGTTTGCCGCGAAATCTCAACAGTCACTTGTTTGAACACACCTCGTAAAGACGGAGAAATCAAGGACAGAATTTGTGTAGACTATAGGGCCCTAAATGAGCTAACCAGAGATGATAAATTCCCGTTACCAAATACCGAGAGCCTTTTCGACAAATTAGGGATAGTGCAATATTTTTCTAGCATCGACTTAGCTAAGGGCTATCATCAAATGCAACCGAACTATGTGAAAAAAACAGCATTTGTTACTCCACAAAGGCTTAACGAATTCGTTCTCATGCCTTTTGGACTAAAAAATGCGATAGCCACATTTCAACGATCAATGAAATACATTTTATGGGATTATACTAACAAAACATGTGTTGTCTATCTACATGATATTCTGATATTCTCGACATCTTTGACAGAACATCTCAAGAACCTTACAGATCTTCTTTGGGTATTAAATACTGATAACCATAAACTACAAACTCAGAAAAAACACTGAGTTCCTAGGCCACATTCTGATAGAAGAAGGTTTGAATCCCAATATGAGCAAAGTGATTGCAATTAAGAATCTTCCCAGAAAACAGCTTAGAGGTTTCTTAGAAGCCTCTGGGTATTATAGAATGTTCATTCAAAAATATTTATGCAAAAATAGCCTGCTCCATGACGAGATACCTTTAGAAAGGAGCAAAAAACAATAACAATGATTCGGAATACATAAGCGCATTTGAAGCATTTAAACTTCACTTGACCACACACCCAATTTTAAAATTCCCTAAATTCGATAAACTTTTTCACTTGTATATAGATGCAAGAAAGTTGCTATTGGTGCCGTTCTGATACAGGACAGACAACCTTTAAATGAACATGTAAGAAACTATTCGATGACTGACAAAGAATTCCTTGCGATTGTATTGAATATATCCCAACTTCATCCATACCTATGGGGAAATAAATTCAAACAAAAATGGTTATAAAAACTGCAAGAATTTGATTGAGATTGAGTGCTTCGATAAAAAACCAAGAACAGTAGGTATACGATTATATAATACTCTGAAGTTAGAGACGCAGACTATATTAAGATTCTACAGGAAATTATTAACTTATATTCGTATTGGGGTAACATAGCTATGAAACTCTTTAAATTAACAAGGAGAGTTGGAGATATGAGGATGGAAGAAGAAGCCAGGAAACAAGTTTACCTCTACCACTCCCACAAACCATGATGATAAACTGATGATAAACTAACAAAAAAGGGATATGTATATAAGCTAGAGAATAAGCATTACATACACAAAGCAGACGCCATAACAGTACACTTAACTAAAGAAGGGACACCCACAAAAATAATTACAGATCTTGTCTTCAATAAAAAGTACATTAGATAATTTCTTAGACAACGCAACATGCAAATACACTTCACTAAATCTAATGCTTATACTAGTAATGCTGACATAGAACGCTGACACAGTACAATATCAGATATCCTACTAGCTATGAAACAAGAAGAGTCAGTTAACAAAAAAATATTTAAAGCCATCAAAATATGCAACAAGAAATACCACTCAAAAATAAACATTTCCCCAGAACAGGCTCTGGGCTTATACGAACACTTGTAACTAAACTCAAGAACAAGAAATACAAAATTATTAAAAAAAAAGAACAAAACAAGGGAAGGCTATGATATACAGAGTCAAGACGGGTAGGCTATATAAGAAATTGTAAGCATTTAAGACATAAGAACGAACCTAACTTTAGAATTAAGAAATAAGACAATGTAGAAAATTTGCAGACCCAATCTATCTCATCACTATGTACTACCACATCTAATACTGATGACAACGAGCCTAGCACAAGCAATGTTGGTGATAACGCCAATTGAAAACAACAGGGGGCTTACAATGATGAACATGGGGGACGGAGAAATCGCCACGATTCTGTACATCATAAATTTAGACCACATCAGGAAGACTCTGGATGAAATCAAGAAATTTGAAATAGTTAAGCAAGATTTTGAAATTAAGAAAGAATATATTACCTTATATTCAAAAGTACGTAGTATCATACCTTTTAAGACAATCCCGTGCTCCCCAGCATAAAACATACTTAAACCAATTATGCAACAAATTGAAAGAAGCAATACGAAATTACAAAAATCGGAATATCTCTACATATCTCGAAGGTCTGACTGCCGAAAGAAGTTCAAATTACTCCCCCTGGAAAGCCATGAAGGGAATCAAAAAGCCTCAAATGCAATTTCCTCCCATAAGAAAAAATAATGGCAAATGGGCAAAAGGAGATAAAGAGAAGGCAGATCTATTTGCCGAGCACCTAGAAGAAACGTTTAAGCCTTTTATTGGACAGGCGTTAACAAGAGGTTCTAATTATATAATTACGGCACCGGACAATTTAAGAATGATAACAGTGTCGCACGAGAACTTAACCAAGCAATTAAAAAATTGAAAAATAACAAAGCCCCTGGTTATTATTTAATAACTGCTCAAATTCTCAAGGAGCTGCCAAAGAAAGCCCTGATCAAACTGCTCCAACTTATAAATGCCGCGCTAAGACTATTAAACGTTCCAAGCGAATGGAAAGTTGCCGAAGTTATAATAGTCCCGAAACCAAGAAAATCTCTAAATAAAAAAAAGTCCTACAGACCCTTCGCTTCTGCCGATAATATCTAAAATATTTGAAAAACTCCTATTGAAGGGCTTGCAACCGATCATTGAAGAGAGACGTCTAATTCCTAATTCGGTTTTAGAACTAAGCACTCCACAATTGAACAGGTTATTAGAATTACGAATAAAATTGAGAAAGCCTTAGAGGGGAAAAAGATATGTTCTAGCGTGTTTCTTGACGTGTCTCAAGCCTTCGATAAGGTACGATGGTACGAAGGCTTAAATTTTAACCTAAGCCAGGTTCTTCCGAGAGAGCTGCATACGATTCTGAAATCGTAACTGGAAAACAGAATTTTTCGTGTTAAACATGGCACCGAATACTCAGAATTTAAAGAGATAGCTGCTGGAGCTCCGCAAGCAAGTTCACTTTGACCGGTATTGTTTTTACTCTATACTTGAGACATACCGGAAGTATCAGGTACCATAGCAGCCACGTTGAACTACTGGAAAGCTACAAACGGCTTTGGATAAAATCTACGAATGGACAAAGGTATGGCGAATTGTTCTCCACAGGGACTTAGGAATAGTTACCGTCGAGGAAAAAATAATGAACTTTGCTCGCAAACTCCGTATTCGTCTTCATGGTCATTGTAATAATAAAATACTCCAAATTCTGGACGAGACAAAGTAAGTGCGTCGATTACAAAGAATGAGACCATTCGATCTGGCGCGATAAGGACTAGCAGGTGCTTTTGCTGGAAAGCTACCTGCCCCACGCGAACGTTATTTGAAACGGAAACTACTTGATAAGGTAACTTAGTTGTAGTCGATAAGAAGGGAGGCGTGTTTTTAGTGAGTAAGAATCTCACACTACTATGAGCAACGGGTTCATAGTGTCTATGAAGATTTTCACAGCTACCCACCAAAAAAAAAAAAAAAAAAAAAACGTTTTAAGAATCGTACTAAACGAGGACTCATAAATATTGTAGGCACTGCTCAGAAAAGTCTTTTTGGCACAATGGACAGTAACAATTGAAATTGAAGAGTGTAAAAATTCACTAAGTGAGAAACACAAGTGAGTGCGAGAAGCTGGGCCTTGGCCCACACCGGGCTATCGCGCTATTTATTTATTTACAAATTAAAAAAACATTAAAGCAGGTAACACATAATGCACTATTAAGTTAATTTTATCATCAAAGCTTTAAAAATACCCTAGCAGATCATAACTCTCCCTACTTAAATAATTCTACCTATTCTCAAAAATAGCAAGAAATCGATTTAGAGTCGTTGTAATGATAACTTACGATGGCTGTTTAATGAATACCCGGATTAGAAATGACAACGCAACTTTTTTTAGGTCTTAACAATTTATTTTTGTCAATATAATTCCCTTTCAACTCGACACACTTTTCCCAGCGTTGCTGCAACTTTTTTAACCGACTTTTGTTGGCCTGAAAAATACACCTCCGCCTCGGCGATGACTTCCTTGTTCCAGTGAGCGATTTTTTAAGTTTTGGAAGCCAAATCCGGAGAATAGGTCAGCAATGCATTGTGTAATTCGACAACTTTGGCTGTGGCGACTGCGAAGCACTTTTTTCGTCACCAAGTGTGGTCGTTTTTTTCTTCAAATCGGCGTTGAATCGGCCCGATTCACATGTGCGATGAATACATGTATCATCGACGGTCACGAAAGGACGCAGGAACTCTTCCGGATCTCGATAAAAAAGCGCCAAGCACGTCTTTGAAGTGGTCTCACGATTGAACTAGTTCTTCGATGTGAGCAAACGCAGCATAAATTTAAAAATTTAAACCTTTTTGATGTTGACAGGTCTTTTTACATTTCATTGATTTGGCGTTTTTTTTTTTTACAATTTCTGCCCAAAGAAAAATTTCGTGTAGAAATTTGTAAGAATTGTTAGGGTGGGGAAATGAATTACTTTCTCAAATGCATTCTTTTAGAATTTTTTTTCCCCCCATGAACAGGAATTTTTACAAATTTGTCCAAATTTGCAGTCCTGGAATAGACCTATTGCAAGAACTTTGAAATATTTAAATTAAATGAAAGAATCTTTGCTGTCAACAATGTTGCAAATATAACAATTCAAAACCATTACGATTCTAGAATTGGAACTCTTCAAGAAAATTAAAATAAAGAAATTCAAAATTGTTACCTAAGTATAAATGAGGATGTAATACAAAATATGGCAATGAAACAAATTATATATTTGAATTTTATTTCAAGAAACTTTACAAGAAATCGATCAAAGACATGCTATAGAATTAAAATAATAATACCGAATCAAAACCTATGTATTTCCAAGTCCACTTACGTTAATAGCAACAATAATAGTGTTAATTAGTTATAAAAAATGTTAAAGAACGGAAAAGATAAAGATCAAAATAAACAATATTGAAACCGAACCACAAAAGCATGAGAACCTTCGGGAGAATGTTCAATTTAAGGTACGTGGAGTTAAAGTTAAAGTTAAAGTTACGACAGCATCGTAAAACGTTAATAAACATAAAGAATTAAAAGTGAGCCAATGCACTGGGTTTACCACTTGAATGCATTTGCAATATCGGATATAGGCTAGAGTTCTTAATCGTTATTCTTGGGTATGTTATATAAGATTTTGCAATAGGAAAATTCTAGGTCTTCGATGACTTCCTTTGACATTTCTTTTAGTTTTAAGGTTAGTTAAATTATATTCCCCAACCAAATAACTATGGTGCAGCCTCGCATGGAGACAGCGGCCGTTTTTATTAAGAATTAACATAGGAAAAAAAAATAGAGATAATTATTACTATTATTTTTATATTTTTATTTTCCTTTTAACTTAAAACTAGTGTACAATTTCTTTCAGAATATAGCAAGAAATAATAGTGATCAATCCGTAAGGTTAATATGGAGTGACACAGCGATTAAATTTACAAATACCATAAATATAAGTTTTGTTGTGGGGGAGACATCGGTTTTTACAAAATTATTGATCTTGGACTTAAAAAAGAAAAAATTATTTTACCTGTTGGAAAAAGATTTTCTTAATATTAATTAATAAACTGGGATTAACTTAAACATTGACTTGTGCTTTTAAGTAACGATTTGAGGACTTCATAGTTCATAGTGAATAATCGGTCTTTAACTGATTCAAATGTAAGGGTATTCGAACAGAAAATGGTAACTTATTGGACTTTAAAGGGGCTGTAAGGGATAAGAAGTGAGAAAAGTGACACTGACAAATTGCATGGTATTTATACGAAGACTACAAAACTGGAGTATTACCGCTTTGTTTAAAAAATTTTTTTTAAAACTTTGAAAACGTAAATGTGTCTCATTGGTAGAACATGCAGGTCTTTAAATAAGGCCAGCTCTGGGTAAGACAATTTTTGTTGCTGATAATCCTAATTAAATGTTTCTGAGCTATTAACAATAGACTGAAGGAGTTATTATAAGAATCATCCTAACTTAAGATACCATACCATACTGCAACTAAGAGTGAGCCAGGCCTCAATAGATTGACGTTAATACCTTTTTAGAACAATATTTTTTAATGAGATACATTTAGTGCGTTACAATGTACATATGCGATTTCAGAATTTGAATATGATTTTTCCAATTAAAGTTATGGTTAATTAATACTCCAAGGTATTTACAGTGATGTACCGATTCAATGTTAGAACAATTATTAGAATAAGGTGAGCTACTAATATATTTACATTTTCCACAACTATGAACAGGTAAACAGAATTTATTACAATCATAAGCGAAAAAACATTATTTGATATTTTGAAAGACATAAGTTTTGTCTTCTCCCTAATAATCAGTTTATATTCCGCAAACCGTCGTCGAAAGCCTTTGAAAAACAACAAAACAAGTTCCTTGCTACTTAAATAGGGAAGATCTCGAAAACCAACTATACATCAGTCTGGTTTTCGACCTAAAAAGAGCTGCGACACTGCCCTGATATTAACAGTAGAAGAGATTCGTAACGCAATGGATAGGAATCATATGATGCTTTTATCATTGCTCGACTTTTCAAAGGCATTTGACACAGTCAACCACGCTGCCATTTATAGTAAGCTTAAAGAAAGCTTTCAAGTCTTATTTTAGTGGAAGAAAACAGTGTGTTTGCATTGGTTTCTTAAGTGTTCAGAGTGGAGTGCCTCAAAGATCAATCCTTGGACCTACACTTTTCTCCTTATACGTGAACGATCTACCAAACATTGTTTAACACTGCTAAATCTATATGTACGCTGACGATGATAAGCTGCCCTACTAATGAAACAAACTCTGCTATAAACCTCCTAAACGAAGATCTTTCCAGAACTTATGACTAAAGTTATGACTAAAGTCTAAAGTAATTTTAATACACCGTAGAGCTCTTGATCCCTTAGGCATTTAGCCTGTCCATATCAATCAAGTGCCCATAGAGTGGGCTGTCTCCGCTAAAAATCTTGGTGTGACTTTAAATTCGAATCTCTCTTGGGAATTTCACACTATTTCTATCATCGGCAAAGTTTATAGTTGGCTTTGTACTCTATGGGTTACTCAACATCTTCTAACAACGAAAACTAAATTAATTTTAGCAAAAACTCTTCTGTTACCAACTTTACTTTACGGATGCGAGATCTTTTGCAAGCCTGACCACAATAGTCTCAGAAAACTTAACATTGCCTTCAACAATATCGCGAGATACATTTTCATCACTCGGCAACGCGATCATATTCCTCACTTTTCAAAACAAATAACTGGTTGCTCCTTCTCCAGCCTACTTAAATACAAATTACTATGTCTTTTGCATAACCTTATAAAAATTCGAGAGCCAGATAACCTATTTAATAAGCTTCAGTTTTTTCAATCGAACAGATCGTTTTCGCTAGATCAACCAAGATACCTTTGTCTTACTTCTGAGCGTCAAATTTTTGTTCAAGTTGTCCGGCTCTAGAACTCTCTTCCCATTGACCTGAGAAGAATGACAAGCACGAATAAATTTAAGTCGTCCTTACTTGCACTAGTAGCTACAATCTAATATGCACAAAATTATATAAACATGTTTTTCAACTCTTTATGTATTCTCTATTAACTTATGAATTTATCTTAAATTTCTATTTTTTATGTTTTATAATATTTAATTCTTATTTCTTTCTTTTATATTTTATATTAACTTTGCCATCTCTCTCTGTAATTTTTTTCTTTTTTAATGTTAAGGCTTACAAATTATTGTATAAGATTATTTAATTTTCCTTTGTAAGTAATATATAAATTGAATAAATAAAATAAATATATAAATGAAATAAAAAAAAAAAAACAAAATTTCAATATTTCTAGATCTTCCGATATCTTTGCAATAAAGTAGTTTCGTATCTTGTATAAATTTGGTGTGTAAAGGCTTTGTCGTCTGCAAATGCAGTTTATACTCCATTTAGATTTAGTACGAAGAGAATATTAATGAATGTATATAAAAAAGAGCACAGGACCAAGAACTGAAACCTCTGGTATACCTATTTTTAAGATCTGAGAGTCACTAAAGCTCCCGTTTACATTTACTTTTTGATTCCTACCTTTTAGATAAGAAGAAAACCATTTGTGGATTATTCCTCTAAAACCAGCATTGTATAATCTTTTTAGAAGCAGGTCATGGTCAACCATGTCAAATGCTTTTGTCATTTTATTTATTAATATATTTCAAAAGAATCTTTTACATTGGGCTTAAAAAACCGATAATTAACAGTAAAAGATATAGAAAATATAGTTGGAATTAAATTCAAATCAATTTTAATTATTATTCATACATTCAGTTATTATTGATTTAAAATGACAAACCAAATTTTACATAACTTCTTTATTACACTAATACACTTAGCCTTGTAATGAAAGAGGGTAAGCTATTCCACTGCTTAATGACATAAAGGAAAAACTAACGCTCCGAGTTTCTGCAAATGAACCTTGGTTGCAGTATCATAAAAGACCGAGATGAGTTAGTAAACTGTATTTTTTGAATTAGATATAAGGATTCTTTGTTTAAAATAATTGAAATATTTGTAAAAATTACAGCCTAGTATGTTACTTGTGTAGTTTGAAATATAGTCAAATCGTCGGAGATTTTATACATATCGAGTTATATTATTGAACGCCAAAGTTAGATTTCTTTTCGTTTTTAAGTTATGGCTAGTAAACAATCGACACTCGTATGTTATCATAGGAAGAATCAAAGTTTTTCCAATCTAAGTCGAACATGTTGAGGAGTAAATTGCTTCGAAAGTGAAAGATTCCATAAGGATCCATATATGTATGGTATGTAATTTAATTCGTGCGGTTTTTTTTTTTAAATTTGAACATTTATTTAAGAAAAACTTGTAAAATAGTATTATTCAAAGTATTGCCCATCTGAAGCTATGACTTTTTCCTATCTTTCTGGCAATTTGTGGATCCCATCCCAAAAGAACTGTGCCGGCTTGGCAGTGAAGAATGAATCAAGCCAATTTTTGATATTCTGCTCTGATGTGAACCGTATTTCATTGAGGGCCGTATTTCGACCGGAACAAATAGTAGTCAGAAGGGGCAAGGTCTGGGCTATAAGGCGGGTGGGGTAAGACTTCCCATCCACTGTTTTTCAAATAGTTCTTAACCGAAATAGCAGCGTGGGGCCAAGCGTTGTCATGATGGAAAATTATTGCCTCTTGTTTGGTCGCATATTCCGGGCGTTTTTTTGGCTACTGCTCTCTTCAAACGGATTAATTGTGTTCGGTAGCGTTGTCCATTGATGGTTTCACCTGGTTTTAGCAGCTCATAATACAGCACACCCATCTGATGCCACCAAATACAGAGCATTACCTTCGCGCCATGGATATTCGGCTTTGCCGTTGATTTGGCTAGTTGGCCGGGTTTCACGTATGATTTTTTGCGCTTGGGGTTGTCGTAATAGATCCATTTTTCATCACCAGCAACAATCCGATGCAAAAATGACTTCCTTTTGTGGCGTTCCAGCAGCATTTCGGACATGCAAAACCGCCTTTCGACGTCTCTCGGCTTGAGTTCATGTGGAACCCAATTTCCTTGCTTTTGAATATACCCAGCTGCTTTTATACGTTTTGAAATGGCTGCTTGAGTGACACCCAAAGATTCTGCGAGCTCTTCTTGTGTTTGGCAACAATCTTCATAGAATAATGCTTCCAGTTCTTCATCTTCAAACTTTTTTGACTGTCCAGGACGTTCATCGTCTTCCAAACCAAAATCACCACTTTTAAATCGTGCAATCCACTTTTGGCACGTTCGCTCAGCTAGCGCATGTTCACCATAAACTTCATATTAAAGTAATGAAGAAGAACTCCCCGCAAAAACACTTTTTCAGGCACAAAGTTCAACATATTTGAGTGAAAAAAAAAAAATTGTTGTTTACGGTTCAAATGAATGACATATACTGAAATGACGTACAATGGCAGTAGCTTTCCAACGTATGTTCCAATGGAATAATACAAGTTACGCCATCTCTTAGCAAACCGCACGAGTTAAGTTATAGACCCAATATTTTCCCAACAACAGTTTGAATATGGTCATCCCAGGCAAGGGTAGAATTAAATAGAATGCCTAAGTTCATAGCTTTATCGACATACATATACAATTTGTTTTTTTCCGAGATATACAATAGGAAAGTAGCTGTTTTCAAATTTATTTTTATAAATAATTAAGCATTTGGACTTTTGTGGATTGAGGTGAATACCATTTGTATCGGACCAGCGAAGTATTCTTTTTAAATCAGAGTTCAATTTCGCAACACTATCTTCAATCATGCATAACTTGCAGCTTATTCGAACTTGAGCATTGTAAGCATACAAATCGATTGAAGAATATTCAGATTGGAGTGGAAGATCATTAATAAAGATCGTAAATAAGAGTGGATTAAGTATAGATACCTGAGGTACCCCACAGAAAAGTTTTAGAGGATGGGATGTTTTATTACCAATAACAACAGATTGGTCTAAACTCTTCTTGAAATAAACGAGTGGCTGGTTTTTAAGACTGGTATAACTTTAGCCACTTTCCAAAGAGATGGAAAAGAAGACGTTGTTATTACAGTGTTAAAAACATATGTAAGCACAGGAAGAATATGGGGTAGGATCATTTTGATGAAGTGTGGGATGTATTTCATCAAAGCCAGTAGCTGATGATTTTATTTTAGGTACAGCATTCAACACATCCAGATAGTCCACAATTTGAAATTGAAAGGAATGTCCACTACCCGGTTCAACAACCCCGTTGGTTTCATTTGCTCCACCAGTGCTTTGTGCAGAGTCAACAAAAGGCAAAATCTCATTCAGCCATCCACTAAAAGTTTGAGAATCATCATTTTCATTGTCAACAACCTAAAAAGATTCATCTACAAGTGAAGTATTTTGATTACTAGTTTTTTGAACTTTGGAGAAATGTTCATTTAAATAGTTGGGGCGTACATCCAGGGAACAATGTTTTCTTTGTCGACCAACACCAAGCTTTGAATACAATCTATGTTTTTCTTCTTTTACTTTTTTGCACACATAGTTTCGTAAAGCTCGAAAGGTAATTCAGGAACTCGAAAACGCTTCCATCGCATGTACGCTTGATCCCTTTGTTTAATAGAATTTAGTATTTCAGCCATAAACCAAGATTTTCTTTCCATACCAGAAAGTTTTGTTTTCAGCGGTACATGCCGCTTGATCGTACGGTGATGCCATTGCATAAATAATTTGCCAGTTTATTTCGTGAATACTATTTTCTAGGACATTAACATTTTGTCATATAAAAAATTGTTTCTGTTTAAAAAAGACAATATACGTGATTTCATAAGTTTTTCGAAAATCTTAGAAAACGTTGCTGGTAGGGAAGTAGGTCTGTAGTTCGACATATTACTTGTATTACCTTTTTTAAAAAGTGGTATAGATTCAACGTCTTTTAGATGCTGAGGGAAACAACTATTTTGAACACTAAAATGTTAAAATGTTATGTGTTTCTTCAATATTTTTGTGTACGGATTTGCATAGAGGATCATAGTATTTTGTAAGTTCTAAACTAAATGGATGACTTCTATACTTTTTTTCAAGTTTGTTTTTTTTTTATCTGCTGCAAGTGATTGTGTGTCATCCACGGTTTTAAAAATTTGTTTCTGCTAGAGATGAGAGCGGAACAGGTAGTAAAATTTCTGATATGATTTTTTTTTTTAAATTTTTAGGTTTATCATAAACTGATTCCCAAAATTCATATTGTAAACATTCCTTTAAAAGAGCATACTCTGTCCAATATTTCTTTTTTACAGAGTTACAACAATTTGGTGCACTGGTACTGGAATCAACATAAAGTGCAATGATCTGTTAATTTCAGATGAACAACACTTAGTATCTTAGTATCTCTATCAGATTCATTTAAAATATCAATATTGATATCACCAATTACAATTAAGTTCTTCTCTTTACAACGCTCAGATCATCATTTAATACACCAATGAAAATATAGGGACTTGACAACTTTGAATTTAATTTGTGAACGCACTCTTTCACTAATCATCAAACTGTCACTGTCAATTTATTCAGTAAACTCAACATTTTCATCATAATAAAGTACACTAACGAGCTACGTTCTCCGATTGGGTTCTGGAGAAAATGCACCAAGATGATGTATTTCATCGCAAAATCATCTTCAGTGACGAAGCTCATTTTTGGCTCAATGGGTTCGTCAATAAGCAAAATATGCGTTATTGGTCGGTTGAAAACTCACATGTGCTTCATGAATCACCACTTCATCCACAAAAACTAAATGTTTGGTTAAGTTTGCATGCCGTCGGCGTTATTTTTCGTCGACGATAACGATCGTCACGTTACTGTGAATGGTCAGCGTTGTCGCGCCATGATCACCGATTATTTTTGGCCCGAATGGGACTTGGACAACATGTGGTTTCAACAGGATGGTTCCACAAGCCACACAGCACACGCTACAATCGATTTATTGAAGAGTAAGTATGGTGAGCGTGTTATCTCAAGACATGGGTTAGTCGATTGGCCGCCTCGTTAGTGCGATTTAAAGCCGCTTGACTATTTTCTGTGGGGCTACGTTAAGTCATTGGCTTATACCAACACGCCGACGACGTTGGAAGAGCTCAGAGCCAACATTGAACGCGTAATAGCGGCCGTTTCGGCCGAAATGTGAGGCCGAGTCGTTGAAAATTGCGTCCAACGAGTCGACCGCTGCAAACGTGCCCGCGGTGGCCATATGAACGAAGTCGAGTTCCATTCATAAATGTTTTGATTGAACTTCAAGCCAATAATAAAGTTTCTGAAATGTCTCAAATGGTTTGCCTTTTATTTAAAAAAAAGTTGTCAAGTCGTTATTAGAAAACCCTATACATTTGAAACTGCATGCAGTCTGTAAACACACAACATTGCATAAAGGTAGCCCTAAACGACGAGCATGCTCGCCGAACATGCTCGTTCGCGTTATCCCCTACACGGCGAACACATTTGGCGAGCATTCATTTCGTGTTGATTCTTCATACTGTGAACATGTGCGATAAAGAAGCGCAAGTGGTTGCGCTTATATTGATTTATTTATGTGAAAGAAAAGAGAACAAAACAAATAAAAAAATAAAGTAGATGAAGGACTGGCTGTATAAACGCAATAGTCGTTCGCATGTTAAGTTATTAAGAGTTGGAAATAACATCTCCAGAAGATTTTTTTTTTGCGATTGGATGCCACAACATAAATTACGCCGTCTATACAAAAAAAAAAATAATAATAATAAATGAATAAATAAATATGAGAGATGCAATTACACCAAATGAAAGATTGTCTGCAACATTGCGATTCCTTGCTTCTGGACAAAGCTATGAAGATCTAAAATTGTTAACAAATATTTCTGCCCAAAGCCTGAGAATTATAATAATAGAGACGTGTGAAGCAACAATTTCAGCAATAAAACCATTTATCAAGATAAGTATATAAGTATATTATACGAATAGCTCATAATTAATAATTAATCTTGATATTGTGGATCGTTGAGAAGTTGTTGAATTGGCGACTGAAGTGTTTCGTTAGAAATTAACTGTATATTTGTTTCTCTGGCGGGAAAAGCTGATAGTGATAACGGAGAACATAATGCTGCATATTGTCTAGTTGATGACATAGATGAACCAGGCGAAAATGGAGAAACAGAGTTTGAATGGTTGTAATGAACACTCGGATGCATAAAAAGGGGAACTGATTGTCCTTCCAGACTAATGGAACTCCACGTGTTTAAATTTCCCAGTTGTCCTTAAAGAATCGCATCATCAATTAATAGTTTGGCGAACAATTTTTGACGCTCGTCCATTTTTCGGAAGCCAACAGTCCATGCTTCACCATAAATTTTAGCTTCATCCCTTTCCGGGGAATTTTTTGTTTGTTCCAGAAAAGAAATCGCTTTCTCCAAGAAATTGTTCTCATCGAATTTAGGTTTTTTTGCTTTCGGTTCCTAGAACAATAAAAAAATATTAATAAATAAATAAATAATACAAAAAAAAAATAAAAAAAAAATAATTCAATAATGGAAAGCAGTTGCGGCCGAATTTGAAAACCATTTGAATTTCAACCATTGCATTGGTGCTATTGATGGCAAGCACGAGAATATAGTTAAACCAACTAAATCCGGCTCTTACAATTTTAACTATAAAAAACAATTTAGCATCGTGCGGATGGCGCTAGTGAACGCAAATTATGAATTTCTAGGAATAGAGGTAGGCATCAATGGACGAGCATCTGATTCTGGTATATTTGGCCAGTCACAATTGAAATACAACTATGATGAAAGTCTTCTTAACCTGCCAGAAAACCAGAAAAACTACCATTATATGATGATGTACTTCCTTATGTTATAGTTGGAGACGATGCGTTTCCGCTTTTAGAAAACCTAATGAAACCATACAGTCGTTATAATTTAACAAAGGAGGAATAAACTTTCAACTATAAATTATCTAGAGCACGTCAAACAGTAGAAAATGCGTTTTGAATTTTGGCTGCCCGTTTCAAAGACTTACCTACATCTATAAATGTAGCTCCTGAGAAAGCAGCTATAATTACACTTACATGCTGTTATTTACATAATTACTTAATAAAAAGGAATATATCTTCATACCTGAGGAATAATGAAACTGATTTTTCGACAGATGTGCAACATGCTAATTTAACTGATTTGCAGACAATAAATAGTGGCAATATATCAGTAAATGCAGCTAATATTCGTAACAAATTTTGTAATTATTTTAATACTACTGGCAGTGTATCTTGGCAAAATAATTTTGTATAAAAATTACAACTATGCATAATCATGTTGAAATAAAATTAAATATATATATAATTTGCTTTACCTTTTCTGTCCCATTTTCGTAGGTGTTAATACCGTCGATTTGTGTTTCTTGGTCTCTCAGAAAATCCATATTATTAAAATACCAAAAACTTGGAACGTATCCATCTTCAGCGCTTGCACCCGATTTTTCACTTTTTTTTATTTTTGCCAGTTCTCGTCTGTATGAAGCCCTTAAGGCATTATATTTTTTTTAACACTTTCAACAGTGGCACTTGCATCTATTTCGTTATATTTTTCCAACAACTTTTTTTGTGATTATCGCTTTTCAAATCCCATATCGCACTTTCACTCCGCAATAATTCTATAAATTCTTCTACAAAATCTTGACTAACTGTTGCCATTATGTTTAATCCACGATGTTAACTCGACGGCGTTCACAGCAAAAATGAGGTTTGCTTGCGAACAAGGCCCTACACGGCGAACATCGAAGCCAACGAGCACGAAAAAATCGAAATTTTTCGCCAACAGCGAGCGGCTCGCGAACCAGCCCCTACACGAGAAAAATATAGCAAGCACGAGCATGTTCGGCGAACATGCTCGTCGTTTAGGGTCACCTTAACTCTCCCTCATGAAGTCCAAAGACAATTTTATATCATCAGCACTAAGCCAATTAATCTTTAAACAGTCGCGTACACACAAATTTTTCACATAACCTGCTACCTACATCTGTAGCTGAGTATGGTTCATTACAATTCCCGAAGTGTGTGTACCCCGGTATGTTATACAAATCTAATTCTTTCTTAAAGAGCCAAATCTCACTCAAAACTCAAATAGCAACAGGTAATTTCACTAACGACTCAATCAGAGCTGAAAATTTTTTTCTATGTAGTACTACGATTGTTTTGATGTAAACAAATAATGTCAACAGATTTAAGAGAATTGGCTGGGTTTTCACATGTTTTTGGGACTAATCACTTAAAAGAATTAAGAGAATTAATCATAAATTATTTAAATCTTCAACACAATAATTCTTAATTACTTTTCCCTCCTTCCTCTATATATAAACTAAGCCATTTTTAGTCGATACATATTGATCCCTTTTCCACCCTTCAGCGTCAATGCAGCTTTAAAGAGTGACGTGTTCGGTAGGTTAAACATTCCTTTAAGTATATACTTACATCAAGTCCGGTTCTCATGTGAGTACTATTTCCGTTAAGTAGTGTTATTGTCGGCTGAGCTTTTTTTCCTCTCTTTGCTTTTATCATTTTCTCTTGCACTGGCAAGAAACAAATTTGATAACGAGAATATTTTTCTTTGTTGATTACTGCTGATGTTTGTGCAAAGGTCAATGTCCTGTTTCGATACGTCCACAAGCAGACCATCGCGGAAAAACTTCGGAGCCAAATCAATGCTAGAAGTGTCGCAGCAGTTCATGTTCTAGATAATCTACCTTCTTCTCGAGTTGCCGAATTTTTGCCAGAGCTTGTTTGCCTTCTTCATAAATTCGATATCGGCAGACATAACCTTAACGCAGGCTGCACGGGAATGGCTATTGCAGTCACTATTGCAGTGAACAGTGCAATTTAATTTAATATTGTTCCCGACGCGTGTGTGCCCTACAACACTTAACACTGAACTGTAAATTTATGTGGCAACGTCGTCGCACAGATTTAACAAACACCACTATGCTAATAACCCGTGGGCCGTTTCTAAGAAAAGGCACTACTTGAATTAAATCCATACCATTTTCAGTTAGTACCAACCTTCAAAAGATACGTGTATAAATTTGTATATAGCTGTCGGACTATTAGTTCTCGAGATATAGCGTTGTGAGTGAAGCAACTTTTGTTATTGTGAAAAAAAAAAAAAATGAATTCAAAGCAATTTCGTGTGTTGATTTATCATTTTGATGGGAAAAAATGCAGCCGATGCAAAGAAATGGCTTGATAAGTGTTACCCGGACTCTGCACCAGCCGAAGGAACCATTCGTGGATTGAAAAATTTAAAAGTGGTCATACAAGCACCGAAGATGATGCATGCAGTGGACGTTCAAAAGAGGCTGTTTCAGATCAGATTGTGGACATCAAAAAAGTCCACAAAATGATTACGAATGACCGTAAAGTGAAGTTGAGCGTGATAGCTGCGGCTCTGCAGATATCAAAAGAGCGTGTTGGATATATTATACACGAATATTTGGAGATGCGAAAGCTCTGTTCAAAGTGGGTGACGCGTTTGCTCACATTCGACCAAAAACAAAAACGTGTTGATGATTCAGAGGAGTGTTTAAAGCTGTTCAACCGCAATAAAGCCGAATTTTTGCGTCGGTATGTGACAATGGATGAAACTTGGCTCCATCACTTCACACCAGAGTCAAGTCGGCAGTCAGCTGAGTGGCGAGCAGCAAAACGACCAAAAACTCAACAGTCGGCTGGCAAAATTAGGGCATCCGTATTTTGGGATACACATGGAATAATTTTCATCGACTATCTCCAAAAGGGGCAGACTTTCAACAGCGACTATTACGTTACCTTGTTGGAGCGTTTGAAGGACGAAATCGCAGAAAAACGGCCGCATTTGAAGATGAAGATAATGCACCGTGTCACAAGTCGGTGAAAACCATTTTTGTTATTCTGAAAGCCTATAACGCACCGCAACCGGTTGCAGACGGGATTGATCAAAACTCAGCAGCGGCTACAATTCCAATGCCTACCCTGCACCACACGAATATCGAGGCATGGTTTCGAAGTATGGATTTCTGCTTCCCACCCACAGCAGTAATGGAGACACACACACGCGTCGATAAACCCAGCTCTTCTGAACCAAATGGAAGAGATAATAAAACACAGGTTAATACGACTATATCAAACAATCACTAATCGCACATTTCGCAAATAGCCAGTAAAGGCCCCACAACCGCCTACTTAATGAGATGACACTTGGTGACCAAAAGCCGAGTCAGCTATTCCATGAAATAAGACGGGTGGCTGGCACTACTATGTGTGATCAGACATGGAAAAGGTTATGGGCACAGCGGTTACCTGATCATGGTAAAGCTGCTGTAATTCATTAAAATAGCTGACGCTATAGTAGACACTATAGGTACGCGACAAATAAGTCAAATTACAGCACCAATCCACACAATCCAAATTAGTGCCATAGTGGCCCAGGTATCTCACCAATACAAAATATGCTCAAAAGTTTGAGAGGCACTCGCAAGCAACGCTGATACCCTAACCAACAACGTATCCCCTCTGGGGAACCACGTCACCGTTAAGCCGAACGCCATAATGAGTTAAATAATAGCAACGTCGGCACGATATGTTGACACCATCGCTAGTTTGGACCTAATGCAGTTTTGTGCCGCGCCCCATGCCGCTACCACCGTCAGTCGTCACCAGGCAGGAGAAGCAACCAATGAACCGACCCGAAGCCAGTGGCACTGACGAATAGCTCCAAAGGCTATTCGTCGCCTTTATATTGATGATCGGATAACGAAAGATAACTTTCTCATTAAAACAGGAGCCGATATTTCCGTCATAGCACACAAGCAATATCTTTGTCTACAACCAGCTAATTTCCAGTTATTCGGAGCTAACAGATCGCCCATCAAAGTATTTTTCGCAAAAATTATGAATTTGGACCTTGGTGAAAGACTTTATCTGGCGATTCAGACTTCATACGTCACTATGAACTAGTCATCGACCTCCGACGCAACAAATTCATCGATTCTCTTACAAAAATGAAAGCCAACTGTACCAGAGATGCGGCTCCAAGAGCTTTCAATATTAGAACGTTCAACGCCCAAGACAAGAATGTAACCACCTCGAAAAACAACAGAGTCATCGATCGTACACCGAATTCAAACGACAGGTCAACAAGTCTTCGCACGCCCAAATCGGCTTTCGCCAGAGAAAGTAAAAAAAGAGACGAATTTGAATGCCTAATAAAAGCCGGAATATGCAGACCATCAAGCAGTAACTACGCGAGCCCCCTTTTCATAGCGTTAAAATCGGAGAAGTCAGGGTGACCATGTGGGGACTATCGGGAACTTAATGTTCAGACGATACCAGATCATTACTTTCTGCCGTATCTCTAGACGTTAACTAGACGTTAAGCGAATTTTTTTCCAAAATAGGCGTACAAAAAGCCTTCCAATAGGTACCTATAGATCCCGAAGACATCGCCATAACAGCCATAACTACACCTTTTGGCCTTTACGAATTTGTTTACATGACGTTCGGGCTCTGTAACGCAGCTCAGACGTTCCGTAGGCTGATAAACGAAGTTTTACGAGGCCTCGATTTTGTTTTCGCCTATATGGATGACATAGCCGTCGCTTTAAAAACCGAAGAACAGCATCACGATCATATACGCCAGGTGTCTGAAAGATTGCGGAAAAACAACCTATAAATAAATCTGGTAGAATGCGATTTTGGAAGAAGAGAGATAAAGTTTTTAGGCGAAAAAGGCATCCAGCCACTACCGTAGAAGGTCGACGCGATCAAAAATTTTCCCAAGCCAACTATCGCTAAGGATCTGTTTTTTGACCATGCTAAATTTTTATCGCAAATTCATACCCAACGCCGTTACAAACCAATCAAAGCTACAGTCAATATTCAACAGCGTTTAACAATTGCAAGTCTGATTTAGCAAATGCAACGCTCCTAGCATTCCCGAAGAAAAACGCAAAGTTATCACCAGCAGTTGAACCTCAAACGTGGCAGTGGGTGCAGTGCTGCACCAAATGGTCAATAGCAGCATTTATCCGCTGGGGTTCTTTCCCCGAAAGCTGGACAAAACACAAAAAAATACAGCTTCCATGATAGAGAGCTGCTAGCGATGTACATGGGCGTAAAGCGTTTCAGATATATGATAGAAGGTCGGAACTGTCATATACTCACCGCAAACAACAGCAAAATTGGTCACCGATCGCTTTGTATGGCCAAATGTTGAAAAGGACTGTACCGAGCTTGTCAAGCGATGTCTACAGTGCCAAAGCTCCAAGGTAACGGGACAGACGACTACCGATATATCGAAATATATTTCACCATCTAAAAGTGTTGCTACATCTTTGATTGAAGGATCGATTACTAGCGACCAGGGCCGGCAGATCGAAGGATCACTTTTTTAAGAACTGTCCCGTAAGAGTGATATTAATCACCTGCGAACTACACCATACCATCCAAAATCTAACAGATTAGTTGAAAAGTTCCACCGCATGCTAAAATCGGCAAAATAGTGCTAAGCAGCCGTCATCAAGAACACGCTAAGAGTGACGGGTTCGCTTTCCAAAGAAGTACTCATTTCATTCCTAGTTCCACTTTAGGGGAAGTATTGTATCAACGTCGCACAAACTTGACAAACACCACTAAGCTAATAGATGCACTGAAAGTGAAAAAGTCATCAATCGTACAATGCACTAATGCGTCGTCTCCCTCAGTCACGTTAAGGTTAGTCCGTTGGAATCTCAGTTTACTGACTTTTCAGAAAGACGAAATGTCTCTATAGGAAACACACGGTTTTCCTATGGCAATATACGCAAGGGTAAATATCTGTCTCCGAATCATGTAACGCATTACATTGTACGGCATGCCTTCAGGACGTCCGAACCTTACGAGCGGCCAACATTGACTCGGAAAATGAATCCGGATCTCCCAACGTAGAAACCTTGTAATCGACAGAGACCGACAGAATCTTTTCCAAACGCATATTTTGAAATCTCTCAACTGCTCATATGACTTTAGCAACAAGTACCGAAGACCAATGGCAACGCTGTATACGTGTCATCAGAAATGCTCCAACTGTTATACTGGATTTCACCCGACAATCACGAAGGAATCCCAGTATAAAGCGGTTCTGTAACGAAGGACAAGACCCGAGCAGAAGAAACGCAAGGAACATCGGTTTTCTTGATGAAGAAAAAAGAGCACGAGAAGCACGCTCAATATCTACATATTGAAAAATTTTATTCCAGGAATAATATACGGAAGTTTTACCAAAGTGTCAAAAGAACGTGTCGAGGCAAGGAAACCCTTACAAAAGTCTGTAAAGATGAAGAAGGAAACCTTGTAGTAGAATATGGAAAACTTTTTCTGCAAACGAAGAAGCCCAACACTCCGCCGTCATGACGAACAAACCATTCAACTTAGACGATGGTAGACAAAATGTCTATCCATCTGACCAAAACAAAGTAAGGATAGCAATATCTAAGCTGAAATCCAAAAAAGGAGCTGGATCCGAGGGCCTGCCGGCCGAGGTATTCAAAGCTGCTGGAAACGACTTTGTGAAAAGAATACATCAACTTCTTTCTCAGATCTGGTTGGAAGTGTATATTCGTGATAAATAGAATCTTAGCATCATTTGTCTGATGGCAGTTGGAGACCCCCCCAACTGCGCTTACGGTAGAGTTATATCTGCCATACTGTGTGAACGTCTGAAACCCTTCGTCAACAACCTGACTGACCCGTTCACTGTAGTTTCAGACCATGAAAGCCACAGTCGGCCAAATCTTTACTCCGGCAGAACCTGGAAAAGACTCAAAAAAACCAAATCGATACCCACCATAGATTTTAAGGTCGTATAGGACAGCATTTAATGAGACGAACTATGTATATAGTTTTGGCATCCCTCCCAAACTCGTTTGTGGAAGGGAGAACGCTCGCTACTTGGATAAGGTCAGTAACGACTTAACCGAAACTTTTGATGTCAAAAAAGGTTTTAGCCAATTTGATACGCTATCATATGACTTATTTAACATCATACTTGAACTCACAAGTGAAAACTGTGACTACAACATATTGAGTGTGTGTTGATGGAGAAGCACGTTATGCCTGAAATACATATGCAATAAAACTCATGCAGGAAATTTAGAAAACATTGTTTTCCATACAATCAAACCAAATGCGTTGCTGCAGATATGCAAGTTCTAATCTAATTGCCAATTAGTACAATTTAGTACATTTTAAGTTATTTGACGTATCTTGAAGACGGCAGTTTTTATATTTTTTCGAAACATATGTTGATGAATTTTGGTGGGGGCTAACGCCCCCATTTATTTTGCTTAATATAAGCTTAAACTAACTTAATAACTAGGACTTAAAAGCTATCAACAATTAAGGGTTAAAAGTAATTGAATGATGGGGGAGGTCAAGCTAAAGACGAGAAGTGCTCAGGTTAAAATCAAGAAAGGGGTGGTTTGAGTTGACCATCCATCTCAAACCTGATTTTAATTATTGTCAAATGTCTTTTTCTAAAACTGCAGTACATCCACTTGTTCCCTTGGTACATCTATCATCTATCATGTCATCTCAATTCTCCAGCAGTTTTGCCTTCAACTGCTTATCCGAAACACACATCACGACGCATGCAACCTGCATACGATTGCTGACAACCCGTGTATGTAAATTCACAATGACGCATCTGCAAGCTTAGCTCTGCCTCGAATTCAATGATCGATGCTTTTGTTGTGCAATGGAATTTAATGTTTAGGCTTCCATCACTGTGCTCTTCTGTGGTAAACAAAAGTTCTCAAATTAAGTTAAAACTTCTGCCTTCTCAAGTTGGTTTACCATTAAACAGTTTCACAAATAGTGTTGTAGAGCTCGAATCTTTTTTTGCAAATCAAATGATGAAAAACTGCGATTTTGCAAGCATATAGATATTGAACTTTTCTTACTATAAAGTCCCTTCTCTTCCAGCTTCTTCGTAATTTATTGGGGATAGCCCCTATAAATTTTTTAGCGCCAGTATATATGTATTTTATTACTGATGAATATCAACATGCAGACGATGGAGGATAAAAGTTCAGTTGCTGTCTCCTTATGCTATTGCTAATTTTTCTTAACTGTCTTGATTTTTTAATTTTCCTTTTTTTTTTAATTAGGTACTTTATACTCTTGCGTTTGGACTTTTAATCAAATTATGTTTTTTACACCTGACAGGATGCCCTATTCTCTTCTTCAAATTAATTAAGACACCTTTAATTTTAAATTTTCTCGATTTTATTTCATCTTCTATTTGTACGAAAAAGCAAAAAAAAAAAACTATTTCTACTACTGGCACTGTCAGATAATCATCAGGGTGCGTTAAGTTCAGTGTTGTTAAACTCTTAGCCTGTGTGCTACATGCTCATGATCATATATCTATTTTTAAAAATATGATATCTTTTATATCATACATACATGTATCCAATCTAATTTAAATTGTATTCCTATATAAAGTTATTTTTATAAAAAAATTATATGTAACCTATCTGAAATAATTAAAAAATCGCTCATCTAGCTGATTATTTAGAAATCGATAACACACATGCATTTTCGATAAAGGTCCGCCCGTATGGTTTGACAGCTACACAGCTGCTGCACATCTCCATATTGTCAAAATCACCTGGACCACCAGCAAATATGTTAGGAAAAATTCTTATTTCCACGTAGTTTTCGACAATTCCTTTTCGAAAATAATCGCGAAAATCCCATAAAATCTAACAAATATGCTTCGCGGTGTTACCTTTGTGATTTAGTTAAGAATTTCCAAAATAACAATGTGATTGTGCGATAAATATGTAATAGAAAATACTGCCTCTATTCCAACTGCGGCTGCTGGGGCGCAATGGAAAACCAAAAGGACAAGGAAAAACAAACATTACGCCTTTTGCATTGAGAATGTAAAATTTCATTCAAGCATAACGCGAATAATAGGGTTGAAAATCAAACATAATACAACAAACGACTAAGAGATAATAAAATAAAAGAACTGGCAACAAATGTCTGCCAGTTTAAAAACTAAAAATAAACCGAAACATTCGGTGTTGGTAAAATTAAGGCCAATTACCAGCAAATACAAATTATCAACTGCAAGCAATAACAAGGTGAGTTATCTTCTAACATCCGGAGTGTTGTGTTTTTATGTTTCGGGTGGATCCAGATCATCAGCGCGTAAGGTGTGTACGTTTTATAAATTCCAGAAACAGTTTGGAAGCATGTTTCCCTTTCTATTAATTTTTTTTTACTACCTGAGCTGTGTGTCGCGAGAATGACGAATCATCCAGGAATCTTTTTATAGACATTTGTCCTTATTTGTGAATTCCATGAATTTCTACTTTGCCTGGGCCTACTTATTTGCATTCGCTGAACTTAGTGGAGTTTGGTTTCAATTTGACTCTATTACAGAGGCCACTGTCGGATGTGGTTTGATTTTTTTTTTTTTTATTTTTTTATTTTTTTTTTTTTGCACGAGAACGCAATAAATTCTATCGACAATTAGAGAACGAAAAAAAAAATGCAAATTTTTCGCAAATTAACTCGAAAACTTGTCTTTGGTTAGGAGGGTTGTTTCACCTCTAGCCACAGCCGTAGGGGGGACTCGTGTGCCGCTAAAGCTCGTACAACTGGTTCATGGTGGTGCCACTGGCTAATGGCAGTAAGAAATTGCGAGCCGTTGTTGACGGTTATGCTGTTGGAATTTATAATTAGCTTTGATAATAATTTACTCGTACACTCTGCTCCGCATAATTGATTTATTCGATTGGCGAAAAAAAAAAAACAACTTAGTCGAGCAATCGAGACGTATATCTGTGTTCTATGCCTCCTCGCTCAGTAATTGTCTGTTAAGAAAAGTATCGGACGCCAATCGCACCGTTTTTGCAATTTTATTTTAAAAGATAAACTTTATTTGCTTGTCTAATAATTTCGGGGTACTAGGTACACTTGGACATGTGAGAGGTTCGGCTAGACGGCGAGTCTTCATTTGCCGGGAGATATAAAAACCGACGATAAAAAATGTGCGTTTTACATTCGCGGTTTGTTTTGGTGTAGACAGAGTGATTTCAATTTTCCTTAGAGGGTGAGTGGAGCTGAGGACGATACGTACAAACTCAAATCAAATGAGAATTGACCTTCTCACGTCAACAAACTATCATGAAAGAAGTGTGTTGTGATTAAAAGAGGCTTGACTTGATAAGAAGTGCGAACAAACCCACTGTTATCAGCAATCGGTTTCGAATAGAACCAATCTGTCTTTTATAAATAACCTGCCGGTACGCAAAGCACACTCTAATACATTGTTCGGCACTGAAGATATTTCGGACGTCGATTAGTAATAGCAATCAATTTCGATTTCGATTTGAATATGAGACTTAAGCTAAAAGAAAATTTGAACAGAGTTCAGGTAAATTTGTTGCTATAACTAAATTTGTGTGTTAGACTTGACTTGTGGTATTCGTGAATACCTGTTTGCACTTGTCTAATGTATTGGTCAATGCCCGGAGTTAAGTCAAACAGAAGCTATCGCCTGCCTGCTAATGTGAACAGTCTAGATTCGCAGTTTCGTAAGCTATGAATTGTTTGGTATTGTGAGGTTTCCCTATTTTATATCGGAATGTTCAGAATTCGATATCAGCCGCGCCCGAAAGGCATCCTTTTTTTTCAGGCAACTTAAATCACGTAAGATGAGTGGTTGTCTAGAATACAACAAGTCCAATTACACTAACAATTTAGTCTCCCCATTAAATAGTGGATGCCACCCATGGAGGTAAATAACCACTAAGTCCAAAAATCTTTTAGTCTAAGCGCCCTTTTTTTTCTCGAAAAAGCCACCCTACAAAGTATGTGACATCGTCCTCGGAATGTCCCTGATGGTTTAAGTTACGTTTTAACGTAATCTTACATAACGTGTAATATTCTTCATCTTCTTTGTCGAACGCGTATCCGTAAATCTCTCAACAACTCCTAAAGTGCAGTGGAAAACCAGTGACATGGCTGCCAATGTGCGATCAGAGACCCCGCAACTAATGTGCTGGGTTTCCCTCGATTACTACAAAGAAATCTCTAGTTTGATGAAGAGTCCCGGCAAGTACATGCAGTTAAATAAAAAGCATTCAAAGCGGCTGTGCAACGTGAGTTCCACGGGCAGATGAGACATGAGACGGGAAGAACATCAACTATTCCAAAACAATAAAAACAGAGCAAGAGAAACGCGCGATCAAAAATATTGAGAGGTAGTATTCCAGAAATAACATACGGGGGTGCTACCAACAGTTAAAAAAAACAAGTGTTAAAGCAAAAAAAAAAAAAAACCGTGCAAAAGCTTGTAGAGATGAAGAAGTAAACCTTGTAATAGAGTTACAGTTGATGTTGAGAATACGGATATATGCCTGATGAATAGAATTTCAGCACCATTACCCCGATCCACAAAAAGGGATCTGCGCCATCTATAGAAATACTTATATGTAAGTCTCTTCAACCTCTAATACAAGATCTTATCTGCCATATTATATGAACGTCTGAAACCCTTCGCCAACAACCTGACTTATCCTTATCAGTGCGGTTTAAGACTAGGAAAGTCCACAATCGATCAAATCTTCACACTCCGTCAGATATTGGAAAAAACTCAAGAATCGATACCCACCATTTTTTCATCGATTTTAAGGCCGCATATAAAAGCAATTATATAGGGTTTTCTAATAACAACTTGACAACTTTTTTTTTTTAAATAAAAGACAAACCATTTGAGATATTTCCGAAACTTTATTATTGACTTGAAGTACAATCAAAACATTTATGAATGGAACTCGACTTCGTTCATATGGCCACCGCGGGCACGTTTGCAGTGGTCGATTCATTGGACCAAATTTTCAATAAATGGGCCACACATTTCGACCGAAACAGAAAATAGTCAAGCGGCGTTAAATCGCACGAACGAAGCTGCCAATCGACTACCCATGTCTTGAGATAACACGCTCACCATACTTACTCTTCAATAAATCGATTGTAGCGTGTGCTGTGTGGCTTGTGGCACCATCCTGTTGAAACGACATGTCGTCCAAGTCCATATCTTCCAATTCGGGCCAAAAATATTCCGTGATCATGACGCGATAACGCTGACCATTCACAGTAACTTGACGATCGTTATCGTCGACGAAAAAATATGGCCCAATAACGCCGCCGGCATGCAAACCGCACCAAACAGTTATTTGTTGTGGATGAAGTGGTGATTCATGAAGCACATGTGGGTTTTCACCCGACCAATAACGCATATTTTGCTTATTGACGAACCCATTGACCCAAAAATGAAATTCGTCACTGAAGATGATTTTGCGAAGAAATTCATCATCTTGGCGCATCTTCTCCAGAACCCAATCGGAGAACGTTGCTCGTTAGTGTACTTTATTATGATGAAAATGATGAGCTTACTGAATAAATTGACACTGACAGTTTGATGATTAGTGAAAAAGTGCGTTCACAAATTAAATTCAAAGTTGTCAAGTCCCTATTGGAAAACCCTATAGATACGAGTTATATACTCGTATTGGGTCTATAACTTAATTCGTGCGGTTTGCTAAGAGATGGCGTTACTTGTATTATTCCATTGTTATTATTCCATTGGAACATGCGTTGGAAAGCTACTGTCATTGTACGTCATTTCAGTATATGTCATTCATTTGAAGCGTAAACAACAATCATTTTTTTTCACTCAAATATTTCGAACTTTGTGCCTGAAAAAGTGTTTTTGCGGGGAGTTCTTCTTCATGAAGAAAACTGCTGCCGAAAGTCATCGTATTTTGGTGGAAGTTTATGGTGAATATGCTCTAGCTGAGCGAACGTGCCAAAAGTGGTTTGCACGATTTAAAAGTGGTGATTTTGTCTTGGAAGACGATGAACGTCCTGGGCAGCCAAAAAAGTTTTAAGATGAAGAACTGGAAGCATTACTCTATGAAGATTGTTGCCAAACACAAGAAGATCTCGCAGAATCATTGGGTGTCACTCAAGCAGCCATTTCAAAACGTTTAAAAGCAGCTGGATATATTCAAAACCAAGGAAATCGGGTTCCACATGAACTCAAGCCGAGAGACGTCGAAAGGCGGTTTTGCATGTCCGAAATGCTGCTGGAACGCCACAAAAGGAAGTCATTTATGCATTGAATTGTTACTGGTGATGAAAAATGAATCCATTACGACAACCCCAAGCGCAAAAAATCATATGTGAAACCCGGCCAACCAGCCAAATCAACGGCAAAACCGTATATCCATGGCGCGAAGATATTGCTCCGTATTTGGTGGGATCAGATGGGTATGCTGTATTATGAGCTGCTAAAACCGGGTAAAACCATCAACGGACAACGCTACCGAACACAATTAATCGGTTTGAAGAGAGCAGTAGCCGAAAAACGCCCGGAATATGCGACCAGGCACGAGGCAATAATTTTCCATCATGACAACGCTCGGCCCCATGTGGCTATTCCGGTTAAGAACTATTTGGAAAACAGCGGATAAAAAGTCTTACCCCACCCGCTTTATAGCCCAAACCTTGCCCCTTCTGACTACCATTTGTTCCGGTCGATGCAGAACGCCCTCACTGAAATACGGTTCACATCAGAGCAGAATATCAAAAATTGGCTTGATTTATTCTTGGCTGCCAAGCCGGCGCAGTTCTTTTGGTATGGGATCCACAAATTGCCAGAAAGGTGAGAAAAAGTCATAGCTTCAGATGGGCAATACTTTGAATAATACTATTGTACATGATTTTCTTAAATAAACGTTCAAATTTTGAAAAAAAAAACCGCACGAATTAAATTACATACCCAATATATACGAGGGCTGTTTGAAGAATACCACATTAGAAGTGACAACGCAACTTTTTTAGGCTTTGACAATTTATTTTTTTAATATAATCCCCTTTCAACTCTATACACTTTTCCCAGCGGTGCTGGGACTTTTTTAACCAATCCATATAGTACTGCTTAAAGGTTATATAATTAATTTCAAAGTGAAAAGCTGGCATCCCAACACAGATCTTATAGCAGACTGAGCCACTATCTACGGGACAGAACATATTTCTTAGATTCCATATCCACTGATATGATGAGCAACATTTTTAAACTAAGGGAACTCTTACCCCTTAACTATATCCCACACCGCCCAGATGTTAATATACTGTGCACCATATGCAACTGGAAAGAACGAGAGGATGTATACCACTTCTTAGCAGTACCCGTATGCCCCATTTTAACAGAGTTCCGTTTCAATATCTTTGGAATACGTACGCTCGAGTTGGATGAGCATACTCAACTGCACCAGAGATTGGGACACATTGTACTGCATAATTGGTGAAAATTTGTAATTTGAATTTTTTTTGAGATTTGCAAACCGATAAAGAATAAGAAATTGTATTTAAAATTGTATTTATGCATTTTATGAAATAAGCAGTCTACTTAACTAATTTACTAGTACGACTTCTGTTGCCCTGCATAATACTCCTCCGCGGCGGCGATGACTTATTCGTTCGACCCGTACTTTTTTCCGGCGAGCGATCTTTTAAGATTTGGGAACAAAAAGAAGTCGGAGGGAACCAAATCCTTGGAATATGGAGGGTAGGGGAGCAATTCATGGTGCAATTCGATCAATTTGGCTGTGGCGGCTGTGGCGGCTGCGGAGGTGTGAGCCGGTGCGTTATCGTGGTTGAAGAGCACATTTTTCTTCGCCAAATGTCGTTTTTCTTGAAATCGGCGCTGAAACGGCCTAATAAATCGACATTGTATGCTCCTATGATTGTTTTTCCCTTCTCCAAATAGTCAACGTGGTCACACCTTGCGCGTCTCAAAAAACGGCGGCCATTACCTTTCCCACCGATGGCACTGTCTTCGCCTTCCTTGGAGCATGTTCACCGAGTAAAACCCATTGTTTCGATTGTTCTTTGGTGTCTAGTGTATACCAATGAGTCCATTAACTCACCGACGGTCACGAAACGACGCCCTCGTGTATAGAGCCGCCATGTTTAGTTTTGGCACCCCTGCCAAACTCGATTGCCAGTGCAGAATGATGATTGAGAATGTTCGCTGCTCCGTTACGCAAGGCTTAGACTGGCAAATTAAACTACTAGGGTTTGCCATGTATTAGTGTATCTGTACACGAGAGAGCGAATTGATAGCCAACCAACTTACTAACTCGCAAGCAAAATTCATGAACTATTAAAGCTACAGTTCGCTTTCTCGTGTACAGATACACTAACACTTGTAAGCCCTACAAGTTTAACTCGCCAGTGTAAATTTAAGTGAAGGTCCGTAACAACTTAACCGAGACGTTTAATGTCCAAAAAGTTTTAAATAAGGTGACACGCTGTTATGTGACTTTTTTCTGTAGTCTGTGCAACTACTAGCGTACGCCGATGATATCGACATAATTGGGGCCGTCACCAATGCATATATTGTTAATATTGAAAAAGGGTTTAGTGGTAAATGAGAGAAAAACCAAATATATGCTGTTAACAAGGAGGGAGACACAATATATGATAAACAGGACGTCACAATTGACAGCTATAATTTCGAGGTAGTAAAGGACTTTGTTTACCTCGGCTTTGCTATAAATTCTGCCAACAACTCCTCAGTAGAAATAAAACGAAGAATCGCTCTTGACAATCGTTGTTTCTTTGGGCTAAGGTCTTATCCCGAAAAACTAAGGAGACTCTATGATCTATGACCTTGATAATCCCAGTCCTATGGACTCTATCGATAGCGGATAAAGATAACATCAGTCGTTTCGAGAGAAAAAATCTTCAAAAAATATTCGTTCTCGTCTACGTTGACGGGCTATAGATTCAACGACGAACTATGCGATTGACATCGACCCAGTCTGAAAACTGAGCATCAGTCGCCTGAGGTGGCTAGGATCTAAGGTGGCGCGAACAAGCAGAAGGAGAACTCAACTGACCTCGCAGAATAGCGATTTTTTTTGCCATAGGATTTGAATTGCGTCATATGTCAACGAGATTGAATATGATTATGTCTAGTAGGGCAACAATTAGCGACATTATTTTATGAGCCGTTGCCGCATGGCAGCATGGCTTCGCCTTTAAATGACTTATTGCTTACATTATATCAATCCTGTCCTGTTTAATCGATTGATGGACCCCTTTCAGCTTTAGCTATTCATATTTTAAGTCTACAAGCATTTCTAATTCTAAAATTATCCCGATCTTCGTTCAAATTAGGTTTAATTTGTGGCCTTCTGTATCATTTTGACAGTTTGTTGTTAGTTATGCCTTTAATAATGTCTTCTTCGGTCAGCTTCTTCATCTATTTATGAGATTTTTTGATGACGTTACCACTAAGGCATTGCTAGCTGAGCTACTTTACTGCAATCTTTTGCACCATAAATATATTAAGGTGAAGACTTCTGCGAATACACCCAATGATACCTGATTTACCACCGAACTATCTTTAACGTCGTTAATTTAACATATGTTTCTTAACACCAGCTTTACGCTTATTACGCGTCCTTCTACATTTGGCCTTCTTTTCTTCTTTTTCACTTTGTTGGTATTCTAACTCAAAATAAGTTTTATCGATTTCAGATACAGTTTTTGCTATATCTGACGCACTCTTGAATAGTTCATTTTTTGTTTTTCCGTTCAACTAATAAATTTTTCTTTAGTAATGTAGACTGGCGTTTTGAAGCGAAATTAGGAGACCTAACACTATGCAGATATTTTTTGCATTTAAATTATTCCACGTAACTCATTCTTATAACTGACTCTAGTCAAATCCACCTTTCAAAAAATTTCTACCCAAGACATGTGATAATAATGATATGGTAAAAATTTACCATACAGATTCTTCTCCACCCCCACGTTGACTCGGGGGCGTAAGAGTTTGGAGAATACAATCTTCCATATCAGAAGGGCTTAATGGGATTACAATTTTACAATTAAACTTGCTAGTTCATTTCTGCAAATTTCTTTTCAGGTCTCGTTGGATTGACTCGTTCTTTAGGAAATCTGCATCTGTATATGTTTCATTTGCCTTTAATTAAGACCATCCTGCCTCACACTTAGTCCAAGTCCTGCGCAAGTTGTTCGGCTGCACACGATCCAAACATTCTATGTGCAGACCCGCACACTACACCATTTGCATTCTTCCCCCTTTTTTGATTTGAAGAGTTCTTCCCTCAGAGCAATGGTGTCATTCTGCATGCCGCTACTATCTTACTTATTCGACTTGACTTTGTTAAGTGTTACTTTCATAGTTCGAAAAAAGTTCTCATACGCTCTTTTCTAATAAAGCACTTTTCTCGATCTTCCATCTTCTGTCGGTCTTACTGTTTACTGGTCGCGTTAGATCCGAAGCGTCTATAGTGGTATTTTGGAAAAGGTTCTGGCATCGATACCAGGCAATATGATGATGCTTGGCTAAATGTAAATGATGTCAGTGTTTTGTATTTCACCTGATTCCCACGGAAGTATAGGATGATTTATCGTAAGGTTTGATTTGAAAGTGAACTTAAAATTTTTATTATCGGTTAAAAGAACAATTCATGGTATTTACTTTTTGAAAAGGATATCATGTAAATGTTGGCCACGACTACACCTGAGGTGGTTCATTCGGAAGGCCTAATTTTGGGCGACTTGTTGGCTTCCAAAGCGTCAATCGTAGCAGGCTTATTCCTGCTGGATGTGGTCTAACCGGTCGAGTATCATCCACTAATGTAAACTGGGACTCAAATTTGCAAATGGTATTGGCAATAGTGGTTTCAGTAGGTCGATTATGCGCACCGTAAGTTCCTCGAAACGCACGAAAACATTTTTAACGCAGAACGCTGATTTTCGTAATACAGCTGAACAATTTGGAGACGCTGTTATGGTGTGAGTCTTTCCATGATGACTTGCCAAACGATACTGAACAAAAATGATAAAGCAGATTGATAGGAGTCACGCGTGATCTGTCAAAAAAAGCCTATTAAGAATTAAACCTCACGATAAAGCACCCTATACATATAATTTGTAATTGTATTTTTTGATTTAAATTGTGCGACAGAACCAATTAAGCAGTTTGGTGAATCAGATGTTCTTGCTGTTGTGGGGGTAGACAGCTGCACTAGTCTCCTTTTGTTTTGTGGGCATCCCTATTTAGTACCAAACATGGTTTGGACCGGAATACATCGTGGCCTTGCCGTGTGTGCGTTTTATGAAAACAACCGATCTGTGATTGCGATGCAAAGAGCTTTTCGGCGACTCTTTAACATTCTGCGCAATAATGCTGTTGAGGAAACTGGTGACACACTAAGAATAGATACACATGGCCGAAGAAGATTCATCAGAACACCAGAAAATTTGGAGCTAGTGAAAGCAATCGCCAAGACGTTCTGCTCGAAGGCACGCTATTGCATTAGGGGTTTCAGACCACAGTTTCAAGTTTCAGGAGGATTCTGCATTTAGATTTGAATTTCCATCCCTTCAAAATAATGATGGTTCAAGAATATGAACCCGGCAGACTACGCCAACCTCCAAAATCTGTGTGAGGAAATGCTTGCAGCGATCCCTTCTGAGGCAGCAACGAGGCACATTTTCACGGAAGCGGGATTGTTAATAAACAACATTTTTGATACTGGGCTGAAAACAATCCCCAAATTGTTTACAAAAGACCGCTACATTCTTCTAAACCAGCGGTGTGGTGTGCCGTATCACAATTTGGCGTTATTGGCCAATACTTTTTTGAAGATGGAGGCGTGAACGTCACCGTGAATTCCGGACTTATGTTTCAATGTCACAAAATTTTCTGCAGCCCCGACTGGAATTGGTTGTTGAAGAAGAGGGATTAGGGGATGTTTGATTCCAACAGAATGGGGCTATGGGGCCCACACAGTCCGAAATTCTCAAAATGCTTTAAACAAAATGTTTCCCGGATGTCTAGTGTGTTTGAGAGGTGACGTGAGGTAGCCTGCGCGGTCACCGGATTTAAGCATATGCGACTTCTTTCTTTGGGGATATCTTAAGGAAAAAGTCCTTAACCTTCGCCCTCAAAACCTGCTAGAGCTAAAGGAGCGAATTGTTGAAGAAGTGAACGCGATACCCCTTGAAATGTGTCAACGGGCTGTTCAAAACTTTAGAATTCGGCTCCAGGTTTTACGGATTTCAAAAATAAAAACATTTGTTTCATATATACCCTGGTTTTTTTTTATAACTTCAAAACGGCTCAACTGGTTTTGCCACACTCTATATAATAATTTTTATAAAAATTTTCCATTTCATTTCAGACCGAACCATTATTCTTCTTCATAATGCGTCTGAATTTAAAAGCGGTTCTTCTCTGCCTATCTATAGCGGGTTTTGTGATTATACTATCTGTGTATATGCGGTGCTCAGATTTTAGCTTGCCACGTGTTTTAACTAGACAATGGGATCATAGAATATACGACAACAGTTTGTCATCATTAGTTGGCAGCAACGGTTACCAAGAGATCGACTGCCTCATCAATCAAGAGTACACGATACGTTGCAAACGAGAAAATGATGAAGTGTACGTTCCATTTTCATTCCTACGAGGTTATTTCGAGATCACTGGTGCATTAAGCAACGAGAATCAAGTGACTAGATTCAATTGGACACATAGTAGTGCGAAAATTAACTACCCAAAGGGTAAATACGATTCAAGGGGACTTTTTATGTACTTTGAAAACTACAACGTGGAGGTGAGCATTTGACATGCAATATAAAATAGAATAAACTTAATTGTATTGATTGTTTTTGCGATAGGTGCGAGAGAGAGTTAAATGCATCAGCGCTGTCGAGGGTGTGCCTATTAGCACACAATGGGAGAAACGAGGGTATTTCTATCCGACGCAAATTGCACAATTTGCACTGTCACATTATAGTAAAAATCTCACAGAGCCAGAACCACGACGAAAGGTAAATATAAACAATGATAACATTGTAACATTAATTTCACTTTACAAATTTTGTGTATTTATGTAAATGTAGACATTTGAGGATGCCGATGTAAATCAAATGGATTGGATAACCCCCAAATCAAGTAATCTCACACGAATCTGGCACCCAAAGTTCAATACGACAATTATACAATTTGAAACTTCGAATGATTATGAAAGTGCAATCAGTATAAATGTTGATCACGCACTAGATTTAGTGTTGAGCCTTGATCTATTGCTTGTGACAAATAGCAGCAGTCTTATGGTCACATTGCAAAATCGTGAAACGAAGCACACTTACAATTTGTACTACATTATTGCAGATTTAGTTGTGAGTGTACAGGATGAAAATATCTATTATGGTCTCGGTAGCACATCGGTGAATCGCTGGCGACGAATTACACGTGATCTTCTCATAGATGTTCAAAAGGGGGTCGGAAGTCCAGATAAAAAGGCAAAAGTACGCCGAAGTGAATTGAAAGTTGCTTCCATATCATTCCTTGGCATTGGATTCTTTGACAATATAACATTGTCCACGTATGATCATTTGGCGCATTTCTACGATGCAGCTGAGTGGTTTGTAAATAATCAAGATAGAAGAACTGGCGGCTGGCCGAATCCGGTTAAGCGAAATCTGTTAGGTTTTCAGGAATTGAAATCTGGATGGTTGTCGGCGATGGGACAGGGTCATGCAATTTCCGTATTGGCTAGAGCCTATTGGCAATCGGGTGGTGATAAAAGGTACTTGAAAGCGGCAACAAATGGTCTTAAACCTTTTAAGGTGTTATCAAAAGACGGTGGTGTACTGGCACAGTTTATGGGGCAATACTATTGGTATTATCTAAATCTCTTTATTATTTTTTTTTTTTTATTTGTTATTAACCATTAAAATGTAATTATCGCTTTCTGTAGGTATGAAGAATATCCAACAACTCCAGCGTCGTTTGTTTTGAATGGATTTATATATTCATTACTTGGACTATATGATTTAAATTGTACAGCACCAGTGGGAATTGCCAGGGAAGCTGGAAAATTATTTCAACAGGGAATGTACTCACTGAAGAAAATGTTACTTCTGTATGATACTGGCTCTGGAACTAGCTATGATTTACGGCATTTAAGCTTAGGTAAGTATTACATTTAATCGTTTTCTTTAAATGTTTTCTTGTATTGCTGTGACAAAAGTGTGTACTCATATTTAAGAATGAGTATGCTTATTTCAATATAATAGAACTAATGTATCCCAGCCCGATACATACATATAATTCTGTTGGTTGGTATTCAAATGATGTAGGATTTGATGTGGTTTTTTCCATAGTGTCCGTCCAATGGGTGTGTGGGTATTGTAGTTATTAAAAGCCATATTTTACAGACGCTAGTAACCTCTTTTTTATTCTCTCTTATTATAGATTTGTTGCGATTATTTATAATGTATATGTTTATTAATCGCGTAACGATAGACCAACGATCGGTTTACAACTCAGGCAACAACGAGTGCTGCTCGCTAATCGCGTGCGCTCATTGTTATTTATAAATTGAAATATGACTTTATTAACTCTGTTGACAACTTCGCGGTAAGTTTTTCAAACGGTTTAGATTATACCTTGTTGAGTACTTTTATGAAGTTTTTGATTGCGAAGAAAATCGATATGGGATCTTGCTTTTAGAGAGTTGAACGAGCTTCCCGAAAACCTCATATGCTCTATTTGCAACCTTAGACTACAGAGTCGGTGTCTGATCTTTTGTGAACAAACTGGTGCGCATGTTTGTTGCTTGCCATTCCTTTATGGCCAGGGTTTCCAAATAACATTACCAGTATGAAGTGAACGTTTTTTTGTGAAAATAAAATACTAATTTTTAATGGGAAAGTAAAAAACATTTTATTCAAAGTGTTGGGCATTGCTAGCTACATTTCCCCCATCTTTCAGGCAATTTATGGATTCCACGCCAGTAAAACTGTTCGTCTTTTGAAACAAACCAAAAAGTCACCCAATTTTCGACTTCCTCGTAGGATTCCAAATGCTGCTCAGCTAATGCGTGTCCCATCGATGAAAACAAATGATAGTCGGAAGGAGCAAAATCTGTTGAATAAGGTGTATGAGGTAGCAGCTTTCAGCCAAGTGCTTTGGTTGTATCCTAAACCAGTTTTGCTTTATGTGCAGGTGCATTGTCATACAGCAAAATTACCTTGCCCATTCTGGTCGTTTTTCGATCAATGCATGGTTCAAATTGATCATTTGTTGTCGGTAGCGAACTGTGTTAACGGTTTCACCAGGTTTGAGGAGCTCGTGGTACACCATACCTTTCTGGTCCCAACAGAAACACAGCATTGTCTTCTTGCCGAATCGATTTGGTTTTGCAGTCGAAGTTAATGGTTGTCCCGGATTAACCCGTGATTTTTTCTGTTTACGATTCTGAAGATAAATCCATTTTTCATCGCCAGTAACAATTCGATGCAAAATTGATTTTTATAGTGTCTTTGAAGCAAAATTTCACAAGTGGTTTTTCGGTTTTCCATTCAATTCATGTGGTACCCATTTTCCAGAATTTTGGATCTTTCCTATAGCTTTTAAACGGTCAGAAATTGTTTGTTGTATAACATTTAACATTTCTGCCATTTGTTTCTGACTCAAAGTGTCATCTTCATCCAATATTGTTTGCAATTCGACGTCTTAAATTTTTTTTTTTTTTGATTGTCTTCCAAGTTCTTCATTTCTCACATCAAATTCGTTACCTCGGAACCATTGAAACCATCTTTTGCATGTTGCTTCTGATAGGGCATCATAACTCGACAAGCATTCGATGCGACTCTGCAGCACTTTTCTTCAAATGAAAACAAAAAATTAATGCTTTCCGCAAGTCATCATTTTCTGGTACAAAATTCGACATTTTAAAAAATATGATATTGTTTGCTCAATGACTTGATGTATACTTTGTTTGACAGGTGTCATAGCAACCAAACAAAAAAAAAAAATTAAGGGCCGTTCACAATAAATGTTCCCTATCGAGACATTTGTATCTCGACGCTCACTTCATAGTTCATGCCGGTACACCTGGTATGTTCTTCATGACAATGCTTCATAATCATTGCTTTCGTAACAAAGATAGTGATACGAGTATGTAATGTCCTAATGGAATGTTATCGTTATTGCTTCTAGTTAAGCCGCACTCAATATCTCGGTTTGAAAAATACTACTATGGTCTATAAGACAAAATGAACATCAGAGATTCAATTGATAGAAAAATATCATAGCGCTGATCCCTATCTCTATTGTCGATCCATCCGTAAAGATGGGTATCGAGTTGTGTTCCTGTCCTGTTACATGCCTCTCGGCTTAAGTTAAAACAGGAGAGTGGTATTTCAAATACATTACGAGGTATTAAGTAATCTGTATTGGAGCATACACCCATTCAATAGGATTGAACTGTTGCCCTTCAGGTTTAGTTTTTACCTATTAAGCTAACTAAGTCCTAAATCACTTTTAGCTGCATATTATTGCTTATAAATTGTTAGTTGCAGTTGCTCCAAGATAATCTCAAGTCTGGCCGTTACAGTATTCTTATGACACTAGATGCATCAGTGCATACAATTTTCCGCACATTAGTCATTAACTTAAGATTGGTAGTTGTGTGTTTGCATTGCAACCATACGCAGTTACTGTAAGCTAAGGTGGGTCTAACAATACCGTACGAAGGACAAGCGACTGCACGTGTAGAAGGGAATCGATGCAATAAGAACCATGCGCCAGTAGCTTTGATTCTCACTGGTCTTAGGGCGTGAAGTATTTTATTAACAACTAACGTACACTTAAGTGTTAGAATAACTGTAATGTAACATCTTACCTAATTTTTTTTTTTTTTTTTTTTTTTTCTTATTACCGCTTACAGAAACTATACAGAAACACAGCTACCCCTGTCCAACTTTACGATCTCATCTTGATGGTGTATGACGTGCTTTGAATTTTTTTTTATCGTTATCTCCTAGCTTCTCTTTCGGATTCAAAAAGGGTAAGAATATTACCTTTGCGAACAGGTCCCTTGACGTTGCGGATGATTTGTCGGTTTTGTTCCCCGAGGAATTCAACTTTCACTTGGGTACATTGTCCCTGGGAGCCGGTACGACCGAAAACTTTAAGAACACGAGCCCAAACAACTGGTTTATCCATGTTTATTTAATAAAATCAGTGATTTTCAGAGAGAAATTCACGTGTGCCAAACACTTTAGTTGACAGCCGGAAAACAGCATTGATATCACTATTTATCAGGCTCATTAGTATTGGTTTAATCCCGTAACGTTACGTTTCAACGCATTGCGAACGTATTAATATTGTAAGGTTCTTTCATTGGCTTGGAAGACAAACAGTTTATACTCTTTATCACAACGACTTTTTATTTAGAATATGTTTTCCTAATTTGTAGGTACCACTCACATTTTACTCCGAATATATATCTTCGGTAACAAATGTTATTTCTTTGTCATGCCCATGAGCAAAGCGAATATTTCTGTGCGGGAATCCTTAGTTAAGAAATGCCAGTTTTGCCAGTAAGCATCTCTACTAGTCTGCAATAAATTTTTGTAAACTTCTGATAAGTTTTTTCTTCCTTGAGCTCTGTTCCACGATTTGTTCATTTAAATCTCCATCGATTAAAAGCTTTTCCTCATTCAATACTCCCTTTAAAAGATCATTGAAATCGCACCAAAATATCTCTTTTTCCAATAGCTTACAGCCTACATTCTCATGTCTTATGTACGTACTTACGTACCATATGTATTGATTAATGTTCCGGTTTATATGTATTAATCCGTTGCTGTTTTACTTCCGGTTACTTCCAATTTTAGTCATTTTTCGTTAAACCATCCTACATCTTTCGAGGTAGTAAATTCTGAAATTGTGGGCCGTTTTTCGTCTGAAGAACTGTTTTATATATTTCAACTTTAAACTATTTATCCCTTAGTTTTATGCGTACTAACATTATTTTTTTTTTTTTCTTTGCAGGTGTAGCACCAAACCTAGCTCGATGGGACTACCATGCAACACATGTGAATCAACTCCTTCTACTAGCCACTATCGATTCAGATCCAATTATCGCTCAAACAGCTGAACGATGGAAAGGTTACATGTTTGGCAAAAGAGCAAAACATAATTGAAAATTCAAGAGCCGGAGTAATTGGTAACACTTAATGGTGAAGTTAAATTTAAATGAACTATTAGCACGACTACCAGACTAGTGATATTCGGTATTGTTCAATTGATAGTTGTTGTTATGTTTGATACAATTTGTATTATTATTATTTTTTTTTTTTTTAATTTATGTATAAAAGGAGATTCTGTTCAAATGTACGAGTATGTTGCGCAACTGGTGAAATGAATTTGATAGTTGTAGTACCGGTAGTCTTAATATAGTATGTCCAATTTCCCAGATGTGCGCGCTGACGAATTTCTTTTTTTTTTTTTTTATTGTTTTGTAAGAGAACTTAGTTTAGATATAACTATAACGAATGGACGAAATGTATTACCTCTTTTACTTTAAAGATAAATGACAAAAAAAAAAAAAAAAAAAAACAATTCTACTACTGGTGCTGTAGCTTTCTACTAGATAAACAAACGAACTATACTATTAATTATTTATTTATTTTTTAATTCATTTTAAAGAGTTTAATATCTTACTTTTAGTAGCGCTAGACATTTACGAGTATATAGAGGTATCGATTGTGATGAATTTGTTGTTGATTTTTTTTTTGTTTGTTTGTTTATTTTAATTTTTATATTTTATATTTGTGCTTATTTGTTTAACAGTATTTTTATGTATATTCTTTAAGTTAGAACACAATTAAATATCTTTTTTTTTTTACTATTTAAATTATGTACCTTACTTATTATTTCTTACTTGAAATGTACATTTAACAATTAAATAACGAAAAATCGCATTAGCTACATACATACATAGATTAAGGAAAATAAATGAAGGGAATTAGATTTAACTTTAAAAGGAATCAGCGAGAAAATAGTAATTTGTAAAATAAAATATGTATTTTGTATTTTCAGCTATGAATTATGAATTTCTTCCCACAAATAGACCTGTTTTCAAATCCTCAAGAAAAAGTCCATTCAGTGGTGAATTTGCTCGTTGTTGATGAGTTCAATTTAACCAGAAGTCATTTATATGTTTTGTTTCGTTCGAATCGACCGATATTACTATGCTCATTCTGAAAACGGACACATACGATAACGATCAATTTTAATTGAATCGATAGTTTATGTTCGACTTCAAAAAAAAAAAAACAGCGTTTATATTTGGGAAACGATCAGCACTTAACAGAATCATATGAAGTACATTCAGGACTTAACGTCTTAATTCATTAAGAAGATATACACTTCGTTATAAATGCAGTTTTTTGTGATGCTTTTAATGCTCTGGCAGAATAATTGATATTGTATGTGTCTCCTGATTTGCTGTGAGATCTACAATATTTTTGCCACTTAAAGAAAAAATACAAATTTTCCATACTTTAACCTCTTTTGAATTGAATTGAATGGGGCATATCTAAACGACAAGAATGTACGCATCTCTACAGTTGTATTCGGTAAGCGAATTAATTCCTACAACTTGTCCCCTTGTAGATTGTATGTAAGTGGGTTGCATTTGAGGGCAGGTGGAGAGTTATTTTCTCAGGGCTCACATTGAGTTAAACGTTTCATACAAATGATTATAATTATTCAAAGAATGACATTTTTACGGCACGCCTTCGCTAATTCGAATGTCGGCACACGGTGAAGCATTGCTATTATATCGAGTTAAAATGAAGATATCAACCCCTTTACGAATTTCAGGCAATATGCTAAACCACATAGACGATTGTTTTCAATACAGGCGATCGTTGTACACTTTTTAACAACTTGTTTTGTCTTTTTTTTTTGGTTAAGAACATGATCAAAAACATAGATGCTAGCATGAAGACTTCTGCACCCGGTTTGTTATTGAAGACGATGATAAGCTGTCATACTATATTAACTGTTCGACCATAGTAATCGCAAACAATAGAAGAGTAAACTCGAATTTATTTTCCATATATACAAAACTAGCCTTTTATCTACTACTGACCGCTTTTACGTTAAAGTGGTTTCGTTAATGTTTTAAAAAGCTAAAGGATAGATAGAACGCTTATGATGAATATGTTGAGCTTCTTTCATTAATCATTAAAATATTCATAATAAACGCAGTAAATGCATCTTATATTACTTTTATATCTACCCCATGAATCTCCATTAATACTGTAAACAAAGCGTCTTTTAGACGTGTAGACTACATCGTCAATAAAACCAATGGTTTGCTGATAACCCAATTATTTTTCCTTTAGTATCATATTCTGTGACACTTTCGTTTCAATTGCTTTGCGGACAAGAATTTTATATTACCTTTTCCATTGGGTAACACACACGGTTTTTCTCATTTGATTTTTTAGAATGGAAACTTCGGCAGAGTCAAATGCTGCTAATTAAGTCACGTTTTAGTGATTCTTGAACAAGCAAGAATCGATTCGTCACAGTCTTTGCGGTCACTATCATCTACAGCTGCTATAGTCTCTTCACTACGTGCTATACGTGGTCTAAACGGTCGTGTATCGTTCACTTATGTAAGCTGGGACTCAAATTTGTGAATGGCATTGGCAGTAGTGGTTTCAGTAGGTCGATTATGCGCACCGTAAGTTCCTCGAATCGCACGAAAAACATTTCTCACAGTACGCTGATTTTCGTAATACAGCTGAACAATTTTGAGACGCTGTTGTGATGTGAGTCTTTCCATTATGGTTTGCCAAACAATATTGAACAAAAATAACAAAACAGTTTGATAGGGGTCACGCGTGATCTGTTAAAAAAAGCCTATTGAAAATCAAACCTCACGATGAATCACCCTATATTTTAAAGATAATCTCAACCAGATTAGATAACTGGAGGCAATTGGCCAAAAGCCATGCTAATTCAGGAGGTTTATTGTCTGATATCTACGCTGAACTGTAAGTATGCAGTATCTACAGTTTAACATAAAAGTAATATGATTCCCACAAAACAACTTTTGCATCCTTTTTATCTTAGTCGGTAGCAAACAAATTAATATTGTTCAAAGTCATTGAATAATTAATTGAGTCATGTCTTGTTTTGGAAAACGAAGAGGTTTATTTGTTTTTTGCTCCCTGCTATCAAATGCTACTACGCTAGAGTGTAATTCTGTGCACATAGTTCTAACATAATTCTGTAAACATTTTGTGTTCAAAACTGTGTCGTACATTAGATCATAAATGACTGGCTTTTGCTTTCAAACATCTTTCTGCTGCCATAACGCCAAGCACATTGCCCTTGTACCACACCTATGTGGGCTTGGTTTTGTTCGCAGGAGCAGAGTCCTTTTGGAAGATCCTTCTTTCTCCATTGAAAATGGTTTTGTTCAAACTCTTTACTATAAATCCTAACACATCTTGCTGGTAAATTTTTGTATGGATATGATATCTTGGTGAGAGACGGGATGACGTTTATTTCTCGCTTCCTTCATTAGATGACGTAGGATAAATTTAAACGCTTAGTTTGTTGAAAAGAAAAATTTGTCTCAGCCGTATGCAAAATGTTTTCATGGCTTTGTCCGGGTGCAACTCCAAAAACCGTATGCATTGTTCCAGCCCAATGTTTTTTTTCCAATTGAGGAGTTTAAAGATGATACGTTAACCAACTACAGGCTTCCGTAAAGATCATTGAGAACCATCCTCGACATGGACCTGGTTGTTACGAATAAAGAACTATACTCTGTTCAACAAAAATCTGCAGTATAGAGAAGTTAGAAATGTTTACCGCTCACTTTGGTTAAAATGAAATGCATAAGCACTTCGTTGTGGAAAGTTCTTATAGGGATACCATTATATACATATTTCTCAACAGGATATTTGTGAAGATAATAACAATAGGGTTGCTATCTACCTATTTTGATGATAAATAAATTGCATAAGTTACATTTTTATTTATTGTACCAAACAGTGTAAAATGTTACATAATAACATAGTATAACATAAGCAAATTGATCCGAAGAAAATTCACTGCTCCTGTCGTTCTCATCATCTTAAGCTCAACTTTTAGTTTAACATGCTTAACACAAATAAGATATTTTTTACTATCCACTTTTACAAGTGCTTCTGTTAATAGTAGCTTTACGTTTTTCATTTTGAAAGTTTGGATTTGTCTTGCTACGAATCTTTTTACTTAAGCCCATTTCAACTCTATGGGATCAAGATCGCATTGGTGAGGCGGCAAGTTTGTCTTTGTAGCGTTTGACAATGCCTAGCAACTCAATTTTCACTACGTTTTCTTCGCAAGCTATGCAATTTTAAATTTAAAACTCCTACCCCAGACCCCAGATTACATATTTAGTTTTTTTTGTTTTTACATACATACATACCAAAAGGTAAGCGAACGGACCTATTTAATACAGCACTACCTCGATAATACATCAATTCCAACTATTGGCGACTATTTCGTAGTCACCAATTGTGACTACACGTGTTATGCGGAGTTGCAAGGACGAAAAAATACGTCTTTTTATGAACTTTTTTTCTGAAAAGGTATTTTATTTTACAAAAACATAAAGTATAGGTTCATTTAAGTCATCTAAGTCTATAATGGCACTAATGGTTTGTAAAAATATCGATCTGGTGTGCTCCTGCAGACGATCTCCTGAAGGTCCTCCAAAAAAGTTGTTCGGCGATGATCATAATAGTTCATCTGAAATCAAAAAACCCGAAAGATTCTTTTAGTAGATAGATAAAACTAGGTATTGATCGAATGAATAATCGAAATTTTGATTTTTGACAAAATGGCAGCTTCATAAAAAAAAATAGAATTTTCGACCAAAATCGTCACGTAAAATTGTTTAAAAAAAAAAAAAAATAGAAATTATTATACGAAATTTTATTCCTTCGATCAATACTGTAAAGAATATGGTATATCTAAGAAGGTTGTGTTTAAATTTCAAACCGTCTACGAGCCATTCTTCTCTCTCGCGTACTCCCATGTGCTCGCAAGTTAGAGATCATAACGCGCTCTTCTCGATATAAGCATGAAATTGAAGTTGTACCTTCATTGAAGATTCCGGCAGCGATGTAAGCTGCTATTTCAACAATTTTTGAGCCACACATATATTCTACATATTCAATAGAAGAATCACGGGGAACTAAAGTCTTCTTCTGCAGTTTGAATTTTTTCGCGGACGCACCAAAATTACTTTCATCTGTCTCTTTTAAAATTAAATATATTATTCCTCCTTTTAGATTCTGATAAGTAAACTTTTTCATTTGCTCTTTCTTTGTGTGACATTTTAATTCAGATTTAAAGTCAATGTAATTGAACGTGGCAGAACTGTTTGAAATGATGTTCATTTGTTTCGTACAGGAAATAACTCGAGTTAGTCATTAGGTATAAAATGGAATATTCATAAGGTCATTTAATACCTGAGAACACCAAGAAAGAAAAAAGTAGCTGATACTCCGATTTGTGTTCCGTATCAGCGTATTTCAGCGTATATCTGGAAAAGCACTTACCAGATCGATGTGTAATCGATTTTCTGAAAAATTTTTTTTATGATTTCATATTTTAAAATATTGAGTTGTTCGATACGCATTATTGGAAATTCGTGTCTCACAAGATAATCCAATAATTAGGGGTTTGAAGAGTGTCCCCGATACTGTTTTTTTGGATTCAGAAATTTCTTCTATATCGTTATTAGAGTCCATTGATACATTTTTGTTCGCATCCTCTAACGATTTTTGAACTTCTTCACTGAAAATAAATTCATTTCCTAGCGTGATATGGAATAAAAGACGTGTCAAGTCAAATTCATTAGCGACCCGTTGACCAAGAGTTGAAAAAGGTAAATCATCCCATTCAGACTCTCGTGGTATTATTGTTGTCCAACATTTTCCAATACTCCCTAGGTAAGTGCATAGCATCCCTTAGGTTGAACAACTTGGTAAATTTTGCAAATGTCGGTTTCTTCTGAAGCAATTATGGCTTCAAGTAGAGACTTTTTGTCTTGTTTATCACAATTTGGTCAATCGGCTGATTGAGTTGTTACAGTTGGGGGTCAATACATACAGACAAAAGCTTCATGCATACTTTGCAATTCCTTGAATCTGCTAAATTTTCACCTGAAAATTTTTTTGACTGCCGTTGGCTCGTGTAATCATAAAAATACGAAAAATCTAACTTCAGGAACGAAAAATTGATGAGACCAATTTTCAAAAATCTCTGTTGTCTTCTATGCATTCTTGATAGCTTTGTATATAAGAGGATAACCAAAGTTTTTGAAGACTCTGGGGTTTGTTAACTTTCCAGCAAAGGTTACAAAAAGGTTACCCTTTCTTTGCAAACCTTTTTACCAGGGGCATTTTTTTCAGATGAACACAAGTGTCTTATCCGGAAGTAAGCACCAGTTTATACCAGTTTCTTCCGCATTTAGATCTGGTCTTTCGTTAGACCCATGTCTTTAATTTTTTTGTGAAATTTCAGGATGAAAGGGACGACTTGATTGGTAGCAGTGGACAGTTTTTCGCGAGTGACAAGTGTTCGAACAACAAGAGACTTAATGTAAAAAATAGATGTTCGAATTAATGGAGCGTTCGAATTAGCGAGGTAGTACTGTATTTAGGATTGATGTCCAAAACTATTGTTGTTAAGTTTTGTTATTTGATCTAGAAAAAAACCGTCTGTATTGGGTTTAGTTGCCCATTATGATATGGGCATAATTTTTCTATCATTTATATTTTTATGTTATTGTTCTTCCATAGCTGTTTTCCTAATATGTGTTTGATTTTTTTTGTTTTTTGCCGAATTTATTTTAAAGTATTGTATATTTGTTTTCTTACATCATGGCCACTGTATATAATAACACTAACTATAAAATGGAGTAGAAAATATATACATACAAATGTAAAATACTAGTGAGCTTACTAAAATTAGTCTTTAATAAACAAATATAAAAATTAACAAAATAAAAAGAAAAAACTGTAAAAACAATTTAAGTTATTACCTCTGTACTCGCAATTGGAGAGTATAAGTTATTAATTTAAAAATCACCTAATACAACAAGCAAATAGATAATCTATACACAAACAAAAAAATTAATTTAAGAATAGTAAAATATTATACAAAAAAATATAAAGCATATCTTCTATTTATAATGTTACTAATTTATTTAAATAAAAAAATAAAAACAAATAACTAAGCAAAACAACACGTAAATAATAATGCAAACATTCCATTTAAGTATTTATGCAAACATGAATAAAAATATTTAGAATTTAATTTTGATTCGTCCTGTCTTATAAAGCAAATGATACGAGTTTGTATATATGGTACATTTATATTTAAATTTTTACTTGTACTTTAATTAACTAAATACTTCAGTGCACTTGTAAAAACGAATCAGGCTGCCATTTCATATTTTTTCCCATAAAATTTGATTTATTGTATCATCATCATTATCAATGTCAGGCAAAGGTAGCATCATTATTGCTTGATATGTTCACTTCAAAATGAATTGATGTTTTGTGAAAAACTTTTAATTAAATTTCATGATGGTAAAAATCATAGGTTTCATCAATAGATTATTTCATTGTAACCAACAACGTTTTTATAAAATGTTAATAAATAAGGAAATAACGTCGTCTCATCTGGCAAAATATGTATCTATTCCCATAGTAATCCTAAGTTCGTATTTGACTTCAACTGTGCGATAATACGTCAACGTTTAGATTTCCTTTTATGCCGCAGAAATTTATCAGTGACTTTTGGACCCATAAACTGTTTGTGTAACATTTATATATAGAAGACCAAATTGCAACGCTATTGATAATGCATCTGTTTTATTTCTTATGCCTTGAACTCGACAAAAATGCTAGATTGTATCTTCAGGAGTACAACAGAATTTTCTGATACTTCTCCAACGAGTTTTAAACGATATATCTTTTCCACATTCTGGTATTGATCAAGTGCAACAACTAGCAACTTAGGTTCTTGTTGGATATAGTGACCAAAATCAAATTAAAGATCCAACATGTCATAAAAGTTTAAACGAAATACAAGAAGTGAATTTTAACCACTCTAATATAGCTATAGTGAAACCAATTTACTGACCCGGGCACCTGTGGACACCAACTCATTGGAAAAAATAGGCCTGGACCCATGTTCTCCTCCTTCCTCCCATATTGAAACTAACCAGATAACTCACAGAAACTGAATTTAAAGGTCGGTACGTAATGTCGCCCTTAATACGTTTTAATATATTAAATAGAACACATGGGCTGAAAAGTCAGTGCCGTTTTATAGTAAAACACAAAATTTTTGCAAAATTCAATTTTATTTATCAATATAGTTGCCTTCGAGGCCGATAAACTAATTGAAACGATTTTTCAATCTTTCGATACCAGTTTTGTAGTACGATTTCGGTTTAACCTCAAAATTGGCCTCTGTTTCGGCGATTACTTCTTCATCGGTCTTAAATCTCTTTCCGGTGAGCATTCTTTTGAGGTCTGCGAACAGGAAATAGTCGCTGGGGGCCAAATCTGAAGAATACGGTGAGTGGGGAAGCAATTCGTAGCCGAATTCAATCAATTTTGCTATCGTTTTCATCGACTTGTGACACGGTGCATTGTCTTGATGAAACAGCGTTTTCTTTTTCTTCAAATGCATGCGTCCTTAAAACGCTCCAACAACGCAATGTAATAGTCGCTGTTGATAGTCTGCCCCTTAGATAGTCGATGAAAATTATTCCATATGTAAGTTTTTTGGTCGTTTTGGACGAGGTTCGTCGCCTCTCAGCTGACTGCCGACTTGACTCTGGTGTGAAGTGATGGAGCCAAGTTTCATCCATTGTCACATACCGACGCAAAAATTCGACTTTATTGAGGTTGAACAGCTTTAAACACTTCTCTGAATCATCAACACGTTGTTGTTTTTGGTCGACTGTGAGCAAACGCGGCACCCACTTTGAACAGAGCTTTCGCATGTCCAAATATTCGTATATGATATATCCAACACGCTCTTTTGATATCTTCAGAGCCTCAGCTATATCGATCAACTTCACTTTACGGTCATTCGTAATCATTTTGTGGACTTTTTTGATGTTTTCATCTGAAACAGCCTCTTTTGGACGTCCACTGCGTGCATCATCTTCGGTGCTTGTATGACCACTTTTAAATTTTTCAATTCACTTGCGAATGGTTCGTTCGGCTGGTGCAAAGTCCGGGTAACACTTATCAAGCCATTTCTTTGCATCGGTTGCATTTTTTCCCATCAAAAAGCAATGATAAATCAACACACGAAATTGCTTTGAATCCATTTTTTTTTACAATAACAAAAGTTGCTTCGCTCACAACGCTATCTCTCGAGAACTAATCGTCCGACAGCTTTCAAATTTATACACGTATCTTTTGAAGGTTGGTACTAACTGAAAATGGTATGGATTTTATTCGAGTGGTGCACTCTTAGAAACGGCACGGACTTTTCAGTACATATTACATATTAAATATATGAGAACCTTAATCTTACTATGTCAAATCAGACTCCACCTGCGTTCTTTTGTGACCAACTCAAGATTACTAGTCGAAATACGAGTATATTAACAAGATCCTGCAACTTACTCTAGCTAACCGAACCAGACATTTCTCCGATTCCATTTAATTACAACACTTATACCTTCAACGAACGTGGTGCATAGTATCTTCAATAGCTACTGTCATTGTTTACCCACATATTGATATAAACCCTTTAATTTGACGGACCCTCAAATAAACTCGTAAACCATTGTTATAGACAAAACCGTTCACATAATGTAAAGAGACAAGAATCTTGCTACGTATTTGATTTGTATATATCGGCAGTGGTATTAGTTGCAATGATCTAATTTGCCTACCGGTCCTTTAAATTTTCCATTATTTTACAATTTTAGAAGAATCAATTCATCCTGATTAGAGAAATCCTAAGAAGATATACTTAGAATTCGTAGCACCACTTCTTCATAATATCATGATCCTTAACCTGGATACTCATAATCCTTCGAATGTCGTCACGACATTCTTGTTGCATTACAGATCTTGTTGCAATAAATTCCGATAATCCTTGCGTCACATATAGTTCAGTTGTAGTCTCAATTGTCTTGTAAATATTTTTTTCTAGTCATCTGATAGTTAAATTAGCTCATATTTTGGTATATCATCTTTAACCTACGTTGTCTTTGGCACTTTATCCCAAACCCAAATACGTGTGTGTGTCTTTTCGTAAAGTTGCTGTTTTATTAGGCAGAGTCTGAGTGGTTTACCTTCGTCTGTCTCCTGGTATCAGATAAAAAACATTTTCTAAGTGGCTATGATCGAAAATGGCTCGTTAGGTAATAAAAATGCAATGCATAACCCCTAAACTTGTTTTTTTTTCTATATCTTAAGTTATAACACTGTAATATACAGAGCTCTCGGACTCAGCATTAGCTAGTTTTGTGTCTCTCACGTTTAAATTTGCAGACGATTGCTCTTAATTAGATCCAATGGTAAAGTACTCATACTATACAAAACATCTATATCAGATAATCTTGTCAGTCTTACAATTCCTTTAAACAAAGACGCTTTTAAGCTTGCAGAAAACGATTTTCTGGTGTTTGCTTGTTGCTTGATTATTGAAAAATTCTTTATATCAGGGGCGTATAGTACGTTGTTTTTCAGACACAGTTAGACTGCTGCAATCGTCATTATTTTCACCTAGAACAGTCCATAACGGTTAAGAAGACGAAAGGGAAAACCATCATTCCTGCATATTCTTCATATCTCCCGTAGTGCCATGGCGCAGTGGTTAAGTTCGTCGTACTAGCCAATAGAATTTTGTTATAAATTTCTGCCAACATCGAAAAACAGAAAACGTAATTAATTGGCGGTAACGGCGAACAATGGAAAAACTTCGAAAAAAACCTCACAATTCTCACGATCGGAGTCACCGAAAAATAGCATTTCACTTAACTTTGTACGGAAAGATAAAACCAGCAAAAGAGTAAGCAAGAGAAACTAGATCTCGATCCAACCTTTGTCACTAAACAAATTAATTTTTTTCATCTCCAATCCGAGTAGCTAAATTTGTTGTGTCTGCGGAACCTAGATAGTTGCGTTTTTGTAATAAATTGATGCCCTAATGTGGACGCCTGTGCTTTAAATATTTTTTGCCAATCTCGTGTAAGTTCATTACAAATTCGTTACTATTTCCGGTTAACTATTGCCAATTTCCATTTCCATCTTTTTATTTGCTATCAGACCAACTCCTTCATCTTTAAGGCAGAATTAAAGAACATTGCCATTAACGAAATATACCTGTTTCCTTGAGTGCTTTAATAATTCATTGTATTAAACCTCCTACAAAAATACAAAAACAAGCAAACAAAAAATGTAAAAAAAATGTAAATCTTTTGGACCAAATTCAAGGAGCGCTATAGATGGAAACAGATCATTGCATAAAAAAATACCTTAATAAACAAAAAAAACTAATATATATAATAATATATATAATATATATACGTAAATAAAACTTAACGCTAAGAACTAAATTTAACAGTCAATTAAAATGTTTCTTCTATTGAAAAGCAAACAAAGAAAACAAAAACACTTTTGTAAGTAAAACACAAAAATAATTTTAAAAATAATAACTTGATCTTATCAAGATTAAATAAGCAAAATTGTAATTTTCAAGACTGTCCCAATATTATGTAAAAAAATAAAAATAATCTCGATTCATTTGCAACAACCAAACTGAATAATCTTTGTACTTAAAAAAAAAAAAACTGAAATGGAAAAAAAAGAAAACAAAAATCGATGAATTTCTTTTTTTCATTATGAAAAACAAACATTTTTAAAAATGTAATAAGCCAACGGAATCCAATACAAGTCAACCTTTATCTCGGGAGTAAAATTGGCTCTCAACTGAAAAGATAAATTGATATATCTGTATGTATATGATATAAAAATAAAATATTAATTTAACTCATAACGAATCTGTTTTCTTTTTAACCCACGATACAAAAAGAATGGTGTTATAAGTTTAACATTTGCATCTGTGCATCTATGTGTCTGTCCCAGGCAATGTAGCTTCCAAACGACTGAACCGATTTCGATGATTTTTTTGTTTGTTTGTTTGAAAGTTGAACAGAACACCTTTCACTCTCGATCAGTGTTCTTAGCTGTTTCAAGCAAATCCGTTCAGCCGTTTTTTTTATCATCGCACCAGGCCCATTTAAATGCTGTGGAATGATTCAAATTAACACCTAAAAATAGCTGTCACTAAAACTAGCGAAAATTTGTATATCAAACTTGGCTTAAGTACTTTATTATGTTATTATTATTGTACTTATTAATTATGTTATTATTGAATTTAGCTATACAATATTTATCAAATGTAATTAAATTCGAAGTGATAACTGGAAACAAAAGGTTCAGGGTTACAAAGGGAGCAAAAGCATAAAAATAAAGCGTCGCTATCAAGGGTCGGTAGTGCACCAATAATACACTGAAGCGGAAAGTAAACAACAACCGAATCCTGTTTATGTTTACAAATGCTCCGACAAATAATAAAAGGATGTAGGTATGACCATTAAATCATAAAAAAGGATACTTGTCGGCCAGCTAATTACCACAGTATAAATGGATTACAATAAACAACAACAAATTTTTCTTTTCATTTCATTTGTTAACCCCCGATGCAAAGAGTATCTGCGGATCTGTCTGTGGAATCGTAGCTCCCAAACGGCTGAACCGATTTCGATGATTTTTTTTTATTTATTTTGTCTGAAAGATAACTTGATCGAGAATGTTCTTAGCTTTAATTTAAACTATATTTGCGTCTATAACTGTTCGTGCGGTTTGCTAAAAGATTTCGTAACTTGTATGTCATTCATTTGAAGCGTAAACAACAATAATTTTTTTTTTCACTCAAATATGTCGAACTTTGTGCCTGAAAATGTGTTTTTGCGGGGTGTTCTTCTTCATTACTTTAATATGAAGAAAACTGCTGCCGAAAGTCATCGTATTTTGGTGGAAGTTTATGGTGAACATGCGCTAGGTGAGCGAACTTGCCAAAAGTGGTTTGCACGATTTAAAAGTGGTGATTTTGGCTTGGAAGACGATGAACGTCCTGGGCAGCCAAAAACGTTTGAAGATGAAGAACTGGAAGCATTACTCTATGAAGATTGTTGCCAAACACAAGAAGAGCTCGCAGAATCTTTGGGTGTCACTCAAGCAGCCATTTCAAAACTTTTAAAAGCAGCTGGATATATTCAAAAACAAGGAAATCGGGTTCCACATGAACTCAAGCCGAGAGACGTCGAAAGGCGGTTTTGCATGTCCAAAATGCTGCTGGAACGCCACAAAATGAAGTCATTTTTGCATCGGATCCATTACGACAACATCAAGTGCAAAAAATCATATGTGAAACCCGGCCAACCAGCCAAATCAACGGCAAAGCCGAATATCCATGGCGCGAAGGTAATGCTCTGTATTAGGTGGGATCAGATGGGTGTGCTGTATTATGAGCTGCTAAAACCGGGTGAAACCATCAATAGACAACGCTACCGAACACAATTAATCCGTTTGAAGAGAGCAGTAGCCGAAAAACGAACGGAATATGCGACAAGACACGAGGCAATAATTTTCCATCATGACAACGCTCGGCTCCACGTTGCTATTCCGGTTAAGAACTATTTGGAAAACAGTGGATGGGAAGTCTTGTCCCACCCTTCTTATAGCCCAGACCTTGCCACATCTGACTACCATTTGTTTTGGTCGATGCAGAACGCCCTCACTGAAATACGGTTCATACCAGAGCAGAATATCAAAAATTGGCTTAATTCATTCTTGGCTGCCAAGCCGGCGCAGTTCTTTTGGGATGGGATCCACAAATTGCCAGAAAGATGAAAAAAAGTCATAGCTTCAGATGGGCAATACTTTGAATAATACTATTGTACATGTTTTTCTTAAATAAACGTTCAAATTTTGAAAAAAAAACCACACGAATTAAAATATATACCCAATATATACAATCAGGTCGATCGTAGCGTGTCTATCCTAGCAATATATAAAGTATAAAAAGCATAATAAAAAATTGGATTAAAAATTTCAGCAACCCCGACGTAAAAATAACCTCTCTAAGTTTAATATATATAAGAAGTAATATTTTAATCCAATCATGGCGCTTGGTATTTTACAAACTTCTGAAAATAAAGTGCTAAGAGAAATTGCACATGCACCGTGGTTTATAAGAAATATTGACCTACATCGTGACCTTGGAGTTACTTCCGTCGAAGATGAAGCAAGAAACTTCGCAGGAAAACATAAGATCCGGTTAAACGGGCATATTAATTATACAGTCCTAGAAATTCTGGACAAACAAAATTTTTTTCGCCGTCTTCAAAGAACTAAACCTTTGGACATGACACGATAAATTCTAGGATCTTTCAATGGAAAGTCACCTACGAAACGAGCTAATATTGTGATGAAAAAGCTGCTTGATAAGTTTTACTTAGTTGCGGTATTAAACATAATTATCGAAGGGAGATGTTTTTAGTGAGTAAGAATCTCACAATACTATGAGCATGCGCTTGCTATCCTCATAGTATCTGCTGGAAGATTTGCACCTGGCCTCGCCGAAAAAAAAAAAAAAAATGAAATCTTTCAGTCTTACAAAGAAAGATGAGTAAGCGCTACAGTTACAATGTGCCTACAGTACCAGCACCTTACACGTGAGCGCCGAGTACCTGCACCCTGATGCGAGCGTACGCAGGACATTCACAGAGATACCATAGTGCTCCGCGGTGTCGTCATCACTTTCGCGCCAAGCATCGCAGCATGTTGTGCCACTTATGCCCAGCACATTTAAGTGCTTTGCAAAAGTGTAATGCCCTGTCACGATGCGAGTAAGAATTCTGCAGTCTTTCTGCTGTCCATCAGCGGGGACGTCGGGAAGTATTCGTTTGGTCTGCCTACATCCTGCGGAGTTGTGTCATCTGCAGTTGTGCTCATATGTGACCCATTTGTCAATGGAAGCCTTAACTGAGGACGCAGGCAGACCCAATGTAGGTTGGAGTTCTGAAAAACTCTCCTCTGAACCATGCCTGGCAAGTTCATCGGCAATTTCTTTTCAGACAAGGGTCACTGAATTTAGCCTACCGACTACGTTCAGTGATCTCTTGCATTCTCGAACTGCAGATTCAAATGCTTCGCCCTCTCCACCGGTTCTCTGCAATATAGTTCGCTGCCATGTAAATTGCGTAAATTTCAGCTTATAAGACAGATGCGAGCTTTCCTAACGTTGTTGTCCTCCAGTAATACACCAGCGCCACATCCTATACTGGTTTTGATGCCATCCGTGAATACCCGACTGCATTCCTTTCTTGGCTCAGATTCTGGACGAAACCAGCCCTGGGCACAAGGAAAGTCAATTTCGTACTTTTTCTCCAACAGAATTTCTGGTATCATTGCATTGGACGGCATATCCATAAGACCGGTGTCATAAGACAGCTGGCGCGCAAGGTCATCAAAGCTCCAGTGAGTGTTTTACCAAACTCCACTTCTTTTTAGTCGGAAGATGGCATTGAGGGTGCAGCCCATGATATGAATATCAAGGGGAGGGATATTCATCAATGCGTCTAGAGCTGGGTAAAGCTCCCATGCATACGGAGTCTGGTAAAAGCGGTAATCACTGGATATAATTGGCCTTATCATAGCAGAATAGTTCCAAAGGACCCTTCTCGTTGACAGGCCCCATGTTTTGTCGATAGCTCCTCTGCACTGCTTGCAGGCCGACAACGCCTAAGATGCTTTCGGTGTAACATGTTTAGTCACAGAAAATGTTACATGACATTAAAAAGCAACGGCCTTTGAACATTGACTTCATATAGTCCAAAATTATTTTCAAATTCTCCGATTATTCACATTATTTATCATATTATTATATTACATTATATTATCGTTATATTATTGCATAACATTCTTTTAAAGTATAGTTTGATATCTTAATGGCATTCTGGGAATTGAACACTTTTCCCAAATCGCTGAAGAAGACATGCAGATCTTCTGAAGAAATGTTTATCGCGTTGTAATTGATTTTTATTGATATACCCTAAGTTTTTGCAATAGGTATTTTCTGAATTCACGCATACAATCTTTTTATAGTTAGATCATAAAAAGATATATGCTTTAAAAACGTTTACAAATCATCTAGTTTTTTTTTTACTAAAACTCGCGGTCAGATACGTTTACGTTACGTGTGTTAACTTCAAATTTCGGTCAGAAGTGAAGAGAATAATGGGGCTGTATTCGAGCCAGTAGGTCAAGACCGCAATAAAACAATTCCAATACGATTAATTCATTAAATAATTAATAAGGAATATAAAAAAAAGATTATTATCAATACTACAATATATGTTATTTAATTGTTTTTTATGAATACCATATACATAGAGAAAGAAGAAATTCATAGATATATTCTGTGGTCAAGTGACAAGTGTCGAATGTATCTTTAGTGGTACTTAATAAAATATAAATATAAAAAAAAAAATTGCACAGGAGAAGGTTTTATTATTAAGCAAAATTTAAGCCAATAATCTCATTATGTTATAGATTTGATCAAAGTCAAAGTTCAAAATCCATTTTTTTTTTTCTGTTGAATGAATAAGCTAAGCGAATAAATCGAGTATCAACGGGTAAAGTATTAAATAGTCTAAGTAATATTGAAGTATTGTATAATATTTCAAAAAGTGGTGAGTATTGTGGGCTGGAATGATTGCAAGACATTTCCCACTACTACGAAGTGTGTACGCAGAAGTATTTCGATTCAAACAATACCCACTTCTTAAAAAGAAAAAAAAAATGTTTGATACTTTATAAAAGTAAAGATGCTTAAACGGTAGTTTAAGTTGCGAATCTGTTTTCAAATCGTCATTTTCTCCATATAGTTCTTAAGATATGCTTCTGAAATCCGATCAAGAGTTGCAAATAGTTTTTAAAAATTCCACCCCAACATACAGTGCCATAATGTAGTTTAAATTGAACCAACCCATGATATTGTATATAGTTTCAAGAAGTTATCTGCAGCAAAGCTTTCTTCAATGAAGTATTACATAAATAGCTGATAGCAAATATTTCTTAATTGCTAAAATGTGTGCTTGCCAGTTCATTCAACTATCAATAGTCAAGCCCATATACTTAAATTCAGTAACATGTTCTATCGAAAAACATTAAGGTGAACAAGCTACGTCCTTATCATAGCTATATATGTGGTCTGATGTGCGACAAGCAGTAGGACTCAGGGATGAATTTGATCAGTCAATGCTATGTTGAATGAGATGTGGAGGGTTGTGATCAAGTGCAGATAGATTAATAAACATAACTTTGGTTTTTCCACTTATGACAAGTTCATGAACTCCAAACCAATGTCTTAATAATTCTAAATCATAGTTTATATATGCACAGGCTACATTGTCAGCAAATCCAGTTCCTTTTCCTTTTAAATCCAAACTGAAGATTGAGTTTATATAAATAAGGAACAAGGTCGGACCAAGTACTGAACCTTGAGGCACTCCAATATTTATGTCAAGGCTATCGCTTAAGATATCACCTAATTTCACCCTTTGCTTTCTACCTTCAAGAAAAGAATTAAACCAAGCAAGAATAAAACCCCTAAAACCAGCTTTTCCTAATTTTCTTAACAACGTATCAAAAGCCTTCGTGTTATCAATATATAAGGCATCAGTACATTTTCTAGAATCCATACTTTCTTAAACATGATTGCAGTAGTTAAGCAGTGCGTCTTCAGTTAATTTACCGGCTCTAAATCCGTATTGAATTGAGCTGAAAAAGGAAGCATTTTCTGGGAAGTTCAAAATGTTCAGTATAATTGCAGTTGCTGCACGTCAAACTTACAGGAACTTCAAAAGCTGCTTTTTCTATTGAACAGATCATTCACTATACCCCATTCTTTTCTTAAGTTTCTTTTGGCTTTGTGAAATTTATTAATATAGCAGTTTTCCTTGCAAATGGGAACTTCGATACTAACCTCTTTACATAAAAGTTCGTAGTTTTAACGATAAAGAATATTGTTAGGTTGTATTTGCACTTTTGTCTCAAAGAATTTTTTTATCTATATAATTTAACAATTGTTTGATGAGTTTAGCTTTTCTGATCACAGATGCTTCTAAGCGTTGTTCAACATACTCATTCAATATATTAAGAAAGTTGGCAAAAGCAAGAGAGGGATCAGATTCAATATGAACTCTTGCCCAATTTTCCTTAATCAAGTTTAAATTCAAAAGTTCAAAATTTGTTCTATAAGTCGTCTTGGAGAAAAATCGCTTGCCGGTAATACTTCCTATTACTCGCAAAATTATAAAAGAGACAGGTTATACAATGATCTGAAATCTTTAGATCAGATATTCAGCTTACTAGAGATAGATTTGCCTTAAGATCGAGCCTGAAAAAAAAAAGTCATGATTTAGCCGTAGAAGAAATTCTAGTTGGCTCATTAATACAATATTCCAACCCATTAGCTGACATCAATGACTTATAGTTCTCTACTGAGGATGCTTCGGTTAAAATATCAATGTTAATAAAACCTATAACAAATAAATTTGTTACTTAGGCACTTAGCACTTAGGTAATTAAGAATGGTTGATAGTTCTTCGATGAAAATATCTTCGCTAAAATAATTAACACATGGAACGAAAAGTCCGTTTTATAGTAAAACACAAATTTTTTTTCAAAATTCAACTTTATTTATCAATATAGTTGCCTTCGAGGGCGATACACTGATTGAAACGATTTTTCAATCTTTCGATACCAGTTTTGTAGTACGATTTCGGTTTAGCCTCAAAATAGGCCTCTGTTTCGGCGATTACTTCTTCATCGGTCTTAAACCTCTTTCCGGCGAGCATTCTTTTGAGGTCTGCGAACAGGAAATAGTCGCTGAAAGCAATTCGTAGCCGAATTCATTCAATTTTGCCATCGTTTTCATCGACTTCTGTGACACGGTGCATTGTCTTGGTGAAACAGCACTTTATTTATCTTCAAATGCGGCCGTTTTTCTACTTCGTCTTTCAAACGCTCCAACAACGCAATGTAATAGTCGCTGTTGATAGTCTGCCCCTTTTGGAGATAGTCGATGAAAATTATTCCATGTGTACCCCAAAATACGGATGTCATAACTTTACAAACCGACTGTTGTTTTTGGTCGACTGTGAGCAAATGCGGCACTCACTTTAAAAAGAGCTTTCGCATGTCCAAATATTCGTGTATGATATATCCAACACGCTCTTTTGATATCTTCAGAGCCTCTGCTATCTCGATCATCTTCACTTTACGGTCATTCGTAATCATTTTGTGGAATTTTTGATGTTTTCATCTGAAACAGCCTCTTTGGGACGTCCACTGCGTGCATCATCTTCGGTGCATGTATGACCGCTTTTGAATTTTTTAATCAACACTTATCAAGCCATTTCTTTGCATTGGCTGCATTTTTTTTTTCATCAAAAAGCAATGATAAATGAACACACATTTTTATTACAATAACAAAAGTTGCTTCACTCACAACGCTATATCTCGAGAACTAATCGTCCGACAGCTGTCAAATTTATACACGTATCTTTTAAAGATTGGTACTTACTAAATATGGCATGGATTTAATTCCCTCTCTTAAAAAACGGACTTTTCAGCCCATGTATTAAATCTATAGAACCACGAAAATACTAGTTTATATGATTTGATAGTGACTGAAATCTGTTGCATATCAGAACTTAATAAATCGGAGATAAAATACTCACAACTTATGCTTTTGTTAATAAAAATAATACCTGACACATAGGTATTATTACACCTTGCATACAACTCAAATCCTGGAATATTAAAGAATTCCTTCTCCTGTTCATAAATTCATATTTCAATAAGGAAGACAATAAAAATTTTTTTTTTTCAAACTCTTCTGAATGAAAAACACTTTTAAAATATTCTTTATCCTAACGACAAAAAGGTTGATTCGTTGATTCACCTTATTGTTTTTTCATTAGGATTACTTAATTTTTTATCCAAAGATAGTTTTTTCTGTCCATGGGTTTAGCACTTGAAGATTAAGATACCTTACTGATACCTATTCTTGCTTTTTATTGTTTTTACATAGCAGTATTTGATATCATCTGCAGTGATGTTATCCTACCGCCTAAAATAGCTCTGTTAACTGGCCACCTCGCTCAACATATTCAGATTTTTTTCTTTTGGGGCTACATTAAGTAAGGGGGCATAGACCAGATCCCAACAGGCCAGAAACTTAAGAAGTCTTGGAGACGAAAATCCAATGTGAAATTGCTGGAATGTATATTTTGCCAGTTAGGGTGTCACTTTTGCCTTTGTATGAGTTAGGTTTCAATTGCCTTCTGAATGTAAGTTTTTTATTTACAATACTTTGTCGCGTATCCGTTTTTGGGCCTTGTGGCTCAAAGGCGCTATTGACTCCAGTTTCTAGGAGGATTCTCAGTTTCTTATCTGCTTTTCTCATTCTGCAATAACTCATATTCAAACTATGTTTATACAGGAATGTTTGGAGTTTTCTAGTACTCCATCTAACGGGTGGTGTAAATACAAGTTTATTTTTGAATTATGTATATGTTATTTTGATACTGATAGCTCTTTCGCGCTCTTAACTGTCAGTCAGTATCATATAGAGTTTTCTAATAACGACTTGACAATTTTTTTTTTAAATAAAATGCAAACCATTTGAGATATTTCAAAAACTTTATTATTGGCTTGAAGTACAATCAAAACATTTATGAATAAAACTCGACTTCGTTCATATGGCTACCGCGGGCACGTTTTCAGCGGTCGATTCGTTGGACCCAATTTTCAACGACTCGGCCACACATTTCAGCCGAAACGGCTGAACGAAAGAACGAGGCGGCCAATCGACTGGCCCATGTGTTGAGATAACACGCTCACCATACTTACTCTTCAATAAATCAATTGTAGCGTGTGCTGTGTCGCTTGTGGCACCATCCTGTTAAAACCACATGTCGTCCAAGTCCATATCTTCTAATTCGGGCAAAAAATAGTCGGTGATCATGGCGCAATAACGCTGACCATTCATAGTAACGTGACGAAAAAATATGGCCCAATAACGCCGCCGGCATACAAACCGCACCAAACAATTATTTTTTGTGGATGAAGTTGTGATTCATGAAGCACATGTGGGTTTTCACCCGACCAATCACGCATATTTTGATTATTGACGAACCCATTGAGCAAAAAATATCTGTAGAAAATTTTTATAATTTGCAGACGTTGCTCGTTAGTGTACTTTACCATGATAAAAATGTTGAGTTTACAGAATAAATTGACAGTGACAGTTTGATGATTAGTGAAAGATAGAGTTCACCTAATTCAATTCAAAGTTGTCAAGTCCCTATTGGAAAACCCTATACCTCCGCAGAACGAAATATATCACTTTACGTTTGAACAACGTTAGGAAATATTGCAAACTTATTTTAAAACTGTGTGCTGTGTTGCTCAATCAGTGTGCAGTACAGTACCTGCTGTACGCTCGTTTGTGCAAAAAGTTATGGCTATCGCTTATCGTTAAGTTATCATTATCGCTTCTCAGCTCAGATTGGACGTCGAATTTTTTCTGATTAGGCACATTTTAATCTTGGCGGCTACATTAACAAATGAAATTGCTGCATCTGGGGATCGGAAAACCAGCACGTGATTTTCTAGAAGTCGATGTCTCCACAGGGAGTGACAGTTTGATGCGGATTTTAGAGCGGTGACATCATTGGCCCATTTTGTTTCGAAAAGGCTGCCGGAAACGCCACTTTGTAAGCTGAAATTAAAGACATGGACTTGGACGACCTTTGGTTTTAGTACGATGCCGCGTCATGCCACACAGCCAAACGATCCATCTTTTGCGAACTAGGTTCGGTAAACGTGCTGCGATTTGACTCCGTTAGACTTTTTTTTTTTGACGATTTAATCCCTTAAAGCGAATATAGTAAGAATCATTTGAAAAATATAGACATAAACATTCAACAAGATCTTGGAAAATTGGGTTGACAGGATGCGCTATTGCGAATCCAGCCGAAGCAGCCACTTGAATAAAATCGTATTCCATGACTAATGGGAATGTTTGCGTCTTCTAAAAAAAAGCCATAATATACCGAAAATAGTTGATTTTTGTGTCTGGACCACCTTGTGTAAGCAGCACATATTCCAAATTAGATTGCTCCAGTTTTGAGGTGATGGTTGGGTGCTGTAGAAATAGGGAAGACACAAAGAGGTGTCAACTTGGCAATGTAAGGTGTGGCAACAGATTCTACACATCAGTTGTGCTTACTTTACCTCCAAGTGGTAGCCTTCGGGTATTGGTCAATAACTATTCTTACTCGCCTTGCAAAATTTATAATCGCGAGTACTGACCAGTAGACAAAAATATCCGGATATCAATTGCTTAATACCATATATAAATATATTGCTTATTAAATAATTAATACTGTAAGGAAATTTAAGAGGTTCTAAGCCGCCAGCGACATTGAAAACCACCAGATCAGTGGCAACATTACCATCAATGCCATCTGATATGCCATATCTGATGTGTTGGGTTTCACTTGGCCACCACAAGGAGACACCTAGTTAACGACGAATGCCGGCACGGATTTTCACGAGGAAAAAGAAGGAGCATGAGAAATTCGCGGTCGAGGAAATTGAGGATTTTCAGGATTTTAACAAAAGATAAAAAAAAAAGGCCACGAATATAAACCCCGATCTGAAGCCTGTAGAGACGAACAAGCGAACATAGTACTAGAGTCGTAGTCGATGATGAGGGTTTGGAAAGAGCATTGTATAACGGCGCTGCCAGGCAGAATGAACATTTCAACCTTGACGATGTAGACCAAAAATTCTGTCCAACTGACCTGGATGAAGTTGCCCCAACACCAACCAACCCAACACCATACACCAACTCATCTGTAAGATATTGTTTGTCTGATCCTCAAGAAAGGAGACCCTCTGACCTGTTTCAACTACAGAGATACCAGTTTTCTGAACATCGTCTACGAAATTCTATCTGCGGTATTGTGTGGACGCCTGAAGTCGTTCGTCAACAACCTTATTAATCCATGTGTGGCTTTAAGCCAGGAAAGTCCCCCATCGACCAAATATTCACACTACGGCAGATCTAGGAAAAAAAGCTTCAATTCTTTGGGTGATTTTCGGTCCCCCCTGCATAAACGTTGAGTGGAGATACAGCGACGAACTCTACGCGCTGTACAGCGATGTCTTATTTAATAATAGAAGGATGACAGTATGGGATTAGGGAGTGAATTTGGTACTATAGAAGGCTTACGAATAAATGGTCGGTCAGGATGTCCGTGGGAGAAAAAAGAAACTAGTTTTAGGTCTCAGTATGCCTAACGGGAGTTCGAATTGGAAACGGATCAAGGTAACTTGCTTTATTATTTATATGGTGATCTAGTTCTGTTTTTTGCTGGGTTTCTCCAACCATTTGCCGATACGCAAAATCAAAATTACAAGGGCTTGGTTTCGGAATTACCATTCTTATCATGCGTGAGAACGAGCTTAAAATAGCGCCTCCTTCTGTAGTGAGATGGCTGAAACATATTGCACTGACTGATAGTGGTATCATATCACTCTTTTAACTTATTTTGTTACATTAAAAAATTTGGGAATCTCTCGTACGATGGCGATAGGAGTGGTTAATGTTGAAGCTGGTTTATATTCTTGGATTGCAAGGACAACGCAAAAATTTGCAGACTAAATAGTCCACAGAAGACTTCGGTGTGAAAGTCAAAGTAAATCGACTTTTATGTCATGCTAAGCTGATAAACTGCTAATTTCTTTGACTGATTGCAGAAAATGCTCTTCTAAACATTGATGCAATGAGGTGTTCTGTAGTCGGTTAGTCTTGTATTTGGTTTTTAAATGCTGTTACAAAATCATCTAGTATTTAAGCATGGCCTTGTTCTAATTTCTCGTTTACACCTTGTAAACGTCTATTAGGTATAATAGCTTCAAAAACGTTGATTTATCACCAGATGAGCGATGTATTATCTTATTTTTAGATAGGCTCAAATAGAGGGTAAGCTGTTTCAATAGGTGGGCCAGGTCAATTATTTTGACAAGAATATAATGTCCTCAAAAACGTTTACTAGTTTAAAGGCTTTTTGTTTTAGCATTCTAATTTATTTTTGTAGAAGTCCCACCTTGGTCGAATGAATTTGAAAATGTAACAATTGTGCAATTGTCTTACTTTATAAAGGTTTAATTGTAATAATTACATAGGAACCCTTATGTTGTCAGAATGCAATATTTAGACGTCATCTAAGGCTAACATGAAAAATTGATCGGAAACACCATTCCTAGAATCAAGTCAAAAAAATATTCAATATTCTTATTTAATGTTATAATTATATTTATATGTTAGTGCAGTCTTAAAGATAATCACCACAATCTCGAGACGCAACAAGCGGTGGTAAAATGATGATTGTAAGAATTAGAATTGATCTCTTATGGCTGAGAACGGAATTAATACTTATGTAGTTTTCCAAATTTGTTTAAATAAAATGTTGAGAAAAGCAAAAAGAGGAAAACAACTATTTTCCTATGACAGGGATTTTATTTACAATTATTTATGGCTATGTACATATGTGAACTAACTAAAGGTGTATATAAAATACATCACATTGATTGCTAACATAAAAAATAAATATGGTTTGGAGTAGGTAAAAAGACTACTTCTTACGGATCTCCTCCTTGAATATCTTTATTAAACTTAAAACAAAAAATATAAAAATATCGTTTTATCTAGCGCTTTTCTTGCCGAAAAAAAAAGTTATGTCAGGATCTCTTTGAAGACAGCATATGACTTTTTATCGATGGCGGGCCATATCTTCGTCCGGCTTCAGTCTGAAAAGCCTTTTCCATTTGGTCACAAATTATGTCGAAGAACAAATTCGCTACGTTACTGTGCAACAACGATTTGAACTCAAATGATACTTTAAAATCTAGCACACAGGATTGAGGAATATCTTTTAAACCGGGGCTAAAACGCCATTCGTTGAGGAGATAGTTAAACAGCCGTCCATCTTTACAAACTGATTGTACAAGTTTTGGTGCATCAAGAGTTACATGTGAAGTATATTTTTCGTTAATTGGTGGAAATCCAACAATTAAATCTGCAAGGAAGTTATTTTCTCGCTGACTATGCACGTGGGATTTTTTTACATATGGCACAAACTTGTAGTAATTTGTCACATCCGCTACTACTTCATACATTTCGACCATGGAATACCTGAAAATAGATAGAGAAAAATCTTTAAACACTTTGTGAAATTTGATAAGAGTTGTCGGTACAGACAATTTAAAAAGAGCACTTTCTTGACAGAACTCTCGAGCAATATGTATAACATAATGTCGGCTAAGGAAGGAAAACAAAATCTATTTCTGAATAGTTGGTAATCTCTAGCTAAGACAGAGCTTCATCATTTCAGTATTCATAGTAGAACACAGTAAATGCCCGGCTAACAAATAGCAGGTGGGAGGAAAACATCAGAGATCTCTCTTATTTCGTGTTGCCAAGATCTATGCTTTGGAATTCCCCTATCGACAGGGAAATATTGAAGACAAAGCAAAAAACAAAATGCTACAATTAAAAGTACAAAATACAATGATATTAGCGTCACCTCGCATCGTATGTGTAGAGATGTTATTGGAGCACCTGACCAGTTGTGGGCATTATACTCCAATTCTGGTGGACTGAAACCAGTTCAGAGGGGTTGAAATTTTTCATACATCACTTGAGAAAATCCAGATATGGATTTGCCCCATTGAAGATTCGGCACACGATTCAATTGTATTCTGAGACAAAGTACAATCTAGAAGTGTTCAGCTGGTCACAAAGTACACTTGCGGTCGTAAAAACCGCACCATATCAAAATGATTGAAAAATTGTTTATAACTACGATAATTTTTATAATGAAATGAAATTTTTGTTGAGTACTCCACAGCAGTTTATAAGTATTTCTATCTTATTTCCATCTGTTTATTGAATGTTTGAAAAAAGATATTAACAAAGAAAGAAAAACTAGTTAATTTTCTTATTTTTTTTTTTTAAATATTTTAATACAGTCATTGGTTAACAAAATCAAACGATACATTACATGCCACAAGTGTTCGATTGGGTTTAAATCGGGCGAATTAGCTGGCCAGTCTAGTCTGGTAATTCCGAGGTCATCAAACGTTGTCTTGAGCTGAAAATTATTGAAAGACTCTAGTTACTTGTCTGTTTATTATTTATAAAGTAGACTTCTAGAAGTTGATTTGGTGCGGTGGCAAGGTGCAGACTCATCTTGAAAAATGCACTTGTCAGTATACGAATGATGCTGTTCAATTGCTGGTACCAAAGACTTCCTTACTACTTCTCCATACTTTTGAGCGTTCATAGTTCCATTAACAAAGTGAAAAAGAGCCCAAAACGTAAAAAGAAAAACATCCCCAAACCATCTGGCATTGAGGAATCTTCACTGTTTTGACTATGCACTCGTCCTTGAACCTTTCACCTACTGACCGTCGTACGTATGGAAAATTGTCGGCACACAACAAATTAAATTTACTTTCATCGGACCATATCACACATTGCCAATCACACTGCGTCCAATCTTCGTACTTTTTTGCACACGTCAAGCGAGTTTTTTTCATTTTTGTGGTTAGGAGAGGTTTTTTCCATTCTAATTCGTTGTAATACATTGTCCGTCTTCTGGGTTGTTTTACGTTTTCGTCCCGAGCCTTTTTTCCTTTCCAGTGGATTCAAATGTTCTTTTTTCTGCATTAGTCGTACGATAGTTGAATGACAGCATCCTAATTTAACGGATATCTCACGATAGCCACGTCCTTCTTCGACTAAAGTCAATATTTGAACTTTTTCGTCCCTAGTCAGTTGATGATATTTACCACACATTTCACTTTTTTTTACTTGTCACCGTCACAACTCAATTCAAATTGATTTTTTTTTTTTTGCACTGAATACGAGGCCAAACTCCGCTATGGGGAGTACCCTTCATTAGTATGAGAAAATCCCTTACGATCTAATTTTTGATGCATTTTTTGAGAACTCATTAGGTGGTGTGGTTTTTATGACCGCAAGTGTATTCAGCAAGCAGATTGGCCTTGTTCAGAGAGCCGACAGCTGGAGTGTCATTATAAATGAGCTTTGGGATGGAGGATAGGGCAGAATTTCTTATGTCTTTGACGAACGACCATCAATTTTTACTGCCTTTGGGACATTGTAGTATTTTTTGCCTCAATTTTTGATCGTATTGAAATTTCACACGCTAAAGAAAGATATTGCAGTCATTCCTGGTTCGTTTGAACTTTTTTCTGTTTTCCTGTTGGGTTGGCCTTGTAGGACAAAAACAATATTCTTCTAACAATAATAGCATCTTTAAAGCTCGAGTCTTTCTTTTCTTTTGGTTTGATCTTTTGGATAAAGGATTTCATTCCAAAGAGAATAGTGTTTTGGTTCATATCAGCAGCAGCATCAACGTCGTTATCGAGGAAACATTACAACATGTTGAAATTCTTAAAGCAGCTGTTAAGTCCTCTCGAATTAGCTTTCTCTTATTGCCATACGGTTTTTTTTAGGAATCTTTTCTCTAACCGTGTGGTCAGTATACGAAAAATTAGCTGATAAGAAATTATGAAATGACACAGTAGTCCGAGAGGATAGCACGTCGACTTTGTACTTATCAGGGTTAGAAATTAAAAACAAGTTCAGGATATTGGTGGTACGACTATTAACGATGCGAACGCGTTGTTATATGCACTCAGTCTTTGCTGTCATCGCTTGACAGGGTTATACAGCAACTGCAATGAGTGGGTGCAAGCACTAAGATTTCAATTCTGTTTTTACTTACTGCATCATACTGAGCAAATTTTAGGTTTTTTTTTATGCAATCGCGCGTGTGGATATTTATGTATGTTGGAATGTGCTGGTTTTTGTTTTTTGCACAAAACTACAGTAAGTTTTACGAACGCAATGCTGTTACGTGTTCACTCGTCTGAGGTCATCCCGGTAATCGCACTGGGACCGTATAACGAAAGCTATTTTCTTTATTCAAGGCTACAGTAAAGCGTCTTATCTAATTGGTAGCTCACAATGAAATCGATGAACATGTGTCGAGACTGTCAATATCAGTCAGAGCTTCTTTGATAACTTTAATAACCGGTTTCCTCGTGTGGACAAGGGCGTCCTGTCGGGTGTAGGAAGAAAAAAACTAATGCTCACCTGTTTTATCCAGCGTGACCAGCGTTTTTCTTCCTGGGTCTCAGTATAAAACTACAACTACTTAGTGTCTTAGCTCTCTTGACGAAATGTTGCACGTTGGCTAAGCACTGTATTATGTTTGGTATAAGCGCAAAGTTTTCTAAAATAATTGTTCTGAAGATGACAGAGTGTCTGATTTTTGATTGCACCAGATTCTAGTGTTCATATTACTAAGAGATACAGAGAAATTTTACGAAAAAGAACTCATAACGAGTGCAATGTTGTAGTACTCTATTGCAACAAAAAAGAAAGATATTATCTGCTATATATGTATGTTAATGTTAACTCCTGAAAACACTCGGCACTTTTAATACAGTTTCAGATAAAAGGTCTACAAACAATTAAAGCTATTGTGGATCTTCGGAGAGACAAGTATTCACAGGCAAATAAGTAATCACTTCTAGCAGAAAAATGAAATATATCACATTGATGGATTTAAACCTGAATTCATAAGTCGAAATGAAAGAAAAGGCGCAGGTGTTGCAATATTTATTAAAAAAAATATAAAATACGATATAATACCAGTAAACACAATAAACTATGTAGGCATACACATTGAAATAAACCATAATAGTAAGAAAACATACATACACGCAATTTACAGGCCACCAAAACTAAGTATTACGAAATTCATTGACGAATTAAATATAAATATCAAAGAAGACAAAGAAAACATTGTGTTAGGTGATACTAATACAAATATACAAGATGAAAATAACTTACTAGTTTGAAATACATAAAGATGATAGCCTCGAAAGGACTTAATCAAATAATTTTCGCGCGTAGATTTGAAAAGGAAATTCTGTAATACAAAGTATAAAAGCTACATTTTATAAGCAACAATTCGTAAACGCTAAAAATGACCCAAGAAAAACATGGAATATCGTTAATGAACTTTTTAGGAAGGAAATAATGTTCTATAGATGATACCATTACAAACAATTTCGCGGGTAACGACGAAGACTTGAATGAAATGGCCAAGCAATTTGCGAAACAATTCTCAAACCAGGCTACAAAGAGCATGCATGTGTGTAATGTAAGAACATCAAACCAAGAAAACTGGGAACTACAGCAAAGTATTTACGTAGAAGTAACCGAAGCGGAAATTTATAAAATGATGTATCAATTAAACTGCAATAAATGTCCTGGAACCGATAACATTAAGCCAATAATGATAGAACCATAAAAGTTAAGGTCTCAGACAAAATGAGCGAGGAAAAACCAAGTGAATACGGTGTACCACAAGGCTCCAAACAGGGCCCGTTATTATTTATCCTCTATATAAACGAACTCTTGCGCTTATTCAAAAAAAGTACTGCCTATGCCTACGCTGATGACATAGCAATTGTGGTAAAACACAAATGTTTAAATTCTGCGGTGGAAATATTGCAAGAAGAATTTAACACCGTCTCTAAATGGTGTCATCATAAAGGCCTTCTAATAAATGCGACCAAGACAAAAGTAATGCACATAAGCACCCTCTCTAAGCGAGAAGATATTGTTCAAATATATCACCGAAATGAACACTGCTCATTGTCAGCCAACAATAAAGAAATTGAAGTAGTTAAAAGCATGAAATACCTCGGGATAATTATAGATGAACAAGTATTATGGCGAGAGCATATAAATACCCAACGTCTTCAACTTAAGAGCGCGCTCTTTGCGATGGTATACCTTAAAATATATTCCTATTTTGAAGGAAACAGAAACAAGTGTACTACTCACTAGCAGAATCAAGAATCAAATATGAGATTTTGGCTCGGGGAAACGCGGCGAAAGCCCATATTGATAAGATATTGAATCTTCAACATCGTCTATTTAAAGTTTTTAGACCTGCTTACACATCTTTTAAAGTCTTAGATGCCAACGCAATATTTCAGATGACAACACTCATACACTATATGGATGATCAGAGATTTCTGCAAGCTATACGTCATACACAAAACACCAGAAGACGAGCCCAAGGAATGCTAGAAGTACCAGAAATATTCAACATCTATGGAAAACGAGAACTATGCTATGCTATTTCAATACTTATGAACAAACTTTCTCAATCTTTGAAATACATTCCTAACTTTAGAAAATGAAAAAAAGAATTAAAAAAATTATTTATTTCGATGTACTTTTTAAAGTAGAATAGTCACCAATAATGAATTTAATTAATTGTATACCTACATAAAGTAATAATGCTATTCTTTTATATAATGAAACTGAGATATTATTTTAAATCAGCTCAAAACCAACTAATGACACCAATGCTAAGAACCACCGGCAGATAAGTACTTTGCTTTGCGGGTAAACTGATGTAAATTGATGTAAATTTAAAATGTAAATAAATAAAAAATAAATATTAAAAATACTCGAGCACCTCGATTGGACGTGCTCACCGTGGTCTCACCCTTTATTGTACATGCGATGTAGCATGCCGTCTTTTCTCTAAATAATGATTGAGAGCGTACGCTGCTCTGTCAAGGTCGGTAACGACTTAACCGAGACCTTTAAAGCCAAAAAAGTTTTTAGACAAGGTAACGAAGTCATGTGACTCTTTAACCACATATTTGAAGGGATTGTACAGAACTCACAAGTGAACATTGTAGGCAAAATCTTTCAAAAGTGCGTGCAACTGCTTGCGTACGCAAGTTGAGACCCAGGTTCACCCCGAACTGTATCGCCACCTATGTAAGTAATTACGAGACACTGGATGCACTGCTCATTACCTGTGGAAGGCGGAAATTGTTCAGATCTGATAATATTGTCCATGTCAAAGTGGGCAAATCAGACAATCAGTCGTTTACTTAAAAAGCAGACATGCAGCACGTTGGAGACATCTATCATCACATCTCAAAGTTACCCAAATGGAAATTTATATATATTCAAAGTTCAATGTACTCACCCCAGCAATTCCTTCTTTACATACTCCCTATTCCTGTTCGTTAGGTCAGCAATTGAAAAATATGATCTGCCCCTGTCAATCTTAGTGGTTCTGAAAAGAGAAAAACAAAAATTCAGGAAACTATTCGCTATGTTCTAAATATCAAGGGTGCGCCCTCGAGCAAATACTTCCCACAACACACACAAAAGACATTGTCATGGACAAGTATCAATTGAAATGTGTCTATTACAAAAGGAAATAACAATTTATCACTTTTGTTTGGGTTCAATTTCTTAATTATATGAAATTTTCATTAATCTTATGAAATGTATTTAAGTTTGTTTATTTCGTGGTAGAGGTTATGTAATGATTTTGCACGATATTATAAATTAACGACACATTTCACGACTTACGAGAGTTCACACTTGGAATTGTAGTTCAATTTTAAGGGTATAACGCAACGTACTTTTTTCAACATTTCTTACAATAAATTCCTTCCACAAAATAAACAAAGTAAGAACTGGGCATGATATGTATTTGACAAACTCAAACTTTGGCTAACTTTTTTTTGACGGTTTTAGATTTGTGCAGGGGTGGCATACATCTACAAAAAGTATTTGTTATACGCTTGGAAATTTATTTTCTGAAGTTTATGAATTAATGATCCTCAATTAATATATGTTTGAAAATATACCTATTCTTAGTTATAAATTTATTAGTTTTATTAATAGAGGTGCAAAATCACATCAAAAACTGTTATAAAATTTATATGAATGGCATTCCTAGTTTAGATGGTATCACACCTTTATGGCTTTGGGTTAGTTCGATAACAAAATCGATTTTCCTCTGTCAAATGCGAAGAAGGAAAAACACAAAACAACCCCTGTAGGGAATATTGTGCAGAGAATTATTTTGAAATTTCTCTAGTAAAATGTGTAAACAATCTTTAAAATTGCAATGATCGCCTTTCGAAATGTTTTACTTGCGACAATCTTTTTAATTTTTATTGATTTGTGTCTCTGTTCAAATGGGGATCGAACACAATTCTTTAGAAATTGCCGACAACATTGTGAGAGAAACAATTGCACTGAAGGTGAGCATGATAGAGGCTTTTTTTTCTGCTCAAAGTCATGACACTTCCTTTTTAGATGGAGTGGGAATCCAGGAACAGGCAGTCAAATATTACCAACAAACTATATTTGATGAAATATTTTTGTGGATATGTGTAGATGAATGCCAGTATCATTGCATGTGGACGACGGTTGATGCATTTCTGGATAGAGGATGGAGAGTTCCACAGTTTTACGGAAAGGTGAAGATAAGAAAATAATTTAAACTATATAAGAGACGGATTCACATTGACATTTTCCCTTTTTAGTGGCCATTTGTGAGGTATATGGGATTGCAAGAACCAGCATCTGTAGTATTTTCAATTATGAACTTGATAGCACATCTGAAGTTGATAAAGAAATTCCGAAAAGAAGTGCGAAAAGATAGCCCATGCTACAAATTGTGGCATATATTCACTATGGTGAGATAAATTATAAATTAAAAGAAGTTTTAAGCGGAAAAACCGAGTTTGTTGTAGGTCTGTTTGAATGGATGGATCTGGTCGACAATTTTTCATGCGAGGGATTTTCCAATCACAGAACTATTGGACTATACGTTTGCTTATTCTATGGTGCTATGCATGTTATATTGCATGATAATTAGGTAAGATTTGCTCAGTGAAAGTAATGTGGGGGTTTGGTTGAGTTGTTTCACAACATCCCATTTGATGTGCTTTGTTTCAATCAATCAAAAACTGCTTTCGAATGCTCCTAATTAGCCGAAAGGTATGATATATTAAGCAAAGAGATGTCGGTAGAAGTTACTCTGCTAAAAAAAGAACAATTTGCTTTTTTTCTGTTTCGAACAGGGAAAAGACGAATTTGGTAGACGAAAATTGTTTGAAGCGATTAAAATAGGCGCGAATAAATTGGCAAAAGTTGTATTATCCGTAGCTTAGAAAAATCCACTTCAAACATAATGGAAAGCGAAAACGAGTAATTGTCTAATTTCCAAATAGCTGGTTCCTTCTGATTGATATTCCGAATCAAAAAGACTAGTAATGACGACAACTTAAACGTTGCCATGTTTAAACACTTAAAATCAGTTGTGGTGCTGTAATCACAACCATTAATAATACATCTGCTCGCGTCTTGTGGAAATCTAAGCATCACAGCCCGAAACTAATAAATCCGTGTGGTCCCTGATTCGTAGCTTTTCGTAGATTTTGATAGAACTGTTAACTGAAAAAAAAAGAATCTATTTGGATGTGCTGCAGACCGTCCCAACCGTTTATTTTACATGCCCTCGTAAACTCCGATCGTACTTCTACTCTAGGTCAACCTCGTACTCGAGATGCCTCTGTTAACCGGATCGGTTGCGCAGCATGTGTTGTGTGAGTCAATTGCTTGCAAGAGTACGTTACACATTTGAGACTAGTTACACAGGATTTAGCACTAGTGGCCTACTTGTATGTTATGTCACATGTTTCGGCACTTGTGACCTACTTGTGTGTTTTGCAAGTATCTCATGTGTTGTCTCGTGTGCAGTATTGGGCACAACAGTACGTGAACAGATTAAATGTCGAACCAAGGGTTCGAATTGGTGGCCTAGAGTGTTTTCGGAGTTTCACACTACTCTATAACGATCAGTCCGAAGGAAAAACAACATAAAAGACAAGAACCAAGTTTGTTACAGGGATATATCAAATGATCCAATAGTTATGTACAGTGTGTGAGGATACCAGCTTGTCCAATTTATCGGGAGACTTGCTCATTAACACTGTAGTTTCAGCTACTCGTTAAGTTAATCTGCGTCACTCTTCGAAGTGGAAACATGCCATCCAAAGTCTACAAAATTGGTCAATAGAGGTGAGTTTCTCGTTATCACAAAAGTTGGCGACATAACATTCCTAGATGTAGTCAACCAAATAAATGGTCGCCTTAATGCCTAAGTGATCAGGTATTTCCGAACAGATGCAATCTACAATACCTTTTCAGTTTATAAATACACACGCCTACAATGAAATGGGCGAACGCTAAGAATGTCCTGTATTCGAATCGTATAGGAAGTGTATTTCGGAAGTCCCAAGTGGTAATTGCCTCTTTGTATATATAGCAGTAATAATTGTGCGAAAAATTAATTTATGGTCGAGTCTTCCAATAGCACAATGTCATGTGGTTATACTAGATGGAGTGAAAAGTAACCTCCTTGACCGCCAGAATGCGCTGCTACTGCAAAAAAGGTTATAGTGTCTTGAAGTCCATTCATATTTAGACAGACATGCCAAATTCCAATGCGATAATGTCTTTAGTTTTATTTTGACAGCTGATTGTTTTTGACGTGTTTAGCATCGTGTTGAGTATGGACCAAAACGATTTTCGTTCTCTCATAAAACATTATTTTTTGAGAGGCAAAACGGCGAAGGAAACAAAAGAAAAGTTAGTTAAATATTATGGGGCTAATGCTCCGTCAGATTATAACGTCAAATATTGGTTTCGAGAGTTTCGTGGTGGCCGCAACTCCACTATCAATCAAGTCCGCAGCGGCAGGCCCTCCGATGCGGTTACAGAGGACAATCTCAAAAAAATACATGAAATGGTGTTAGCTGGCCGGAAAGTGAAGGTGCGCGAGCTAGCAGATACCACAAAGATTAGTACTGAGCGCACACTCCATATTTTGGACTCCCTGCCGCTGGGTGCCGCGCATACTCACTCCTAACCAAAAACACGAACGCGAGAGCACTCCGAAAGAGTGTTTAGGCTTGCTGATGCGGAATCGGGCGGGCTTTTGGCGTCGATTGGTAACTGTTGAACACCTGAGAACCGAATAAGTGCCCGGCAATGGACTGAAGCCAGCACAAGAGATAGGCTCAATGTGTCGGAAAGGTTATGGCGTCGGTCGTGATATTAGAGAGCTCGCTTGAAAATATGCAATTTGTTTGTCATATGATGTTGATGGTTTGGTATTGGCAACAACTTTTTGATGCTAGGGATTTGAGCCTGGACAGTTTTTAGTGGCGAAAGGCTGAAGTCATTTTCAATAAATTGATGGTAGGTTTTATGAGGTGAGACCACGATTCAGCGTGAATGAACTAGTGCGCTGAACATTTAACTCTTTCTTAGAGCGTTTCTAGGTATAAAGTGGAGTTGGGGTTCCGCCATTGAAGAGGTTCCTTACACATCGATGAATTTCTTGCCTGTTTTCTAACAAGTTCATACTAGTCTTCTAGACTATGGCCATAAGCAAGATTTGATCTAACGACTGATATGTAGACCTAATACATTATTTTAGGTTGTATACCCTTCTTTGGGCTTACCACAGTTTGGTGTAGTGGTAAATGCATAGACTCCTTAAGCAGAGGGTCGCGGGTTCGAATACCGTGCGAGGCAATTCTCTGAAAAAGCCTTTTCATGGAATTTATATGTAGTTATGTGTAAATACCGTCGGCGTCAACTCTGATATGAAGGCATAACAATGATGTTGGAGTGGTTGCTGGCTGAGCTAAATGTTACGAACTAACAACTAGCACGTACTAAGACCCACTGCTTGAGGATGCACGGCTCCAGTTTGACAACCACTTCCGGAAAAATATCGAAACCTAATACCTGAGTTTCAAAACTACTACACTACTCACCCGCGTCCTGGTGAAAAGCCAGTAAAAGGGTATTCATATCCCCTTGGTGCGCGCGCTAAATTATATAAATAAAAAAAAATCCCATAAACCCACTGTAAAAGTCCAAAAGAACAATAGTAACATTTTCAGACGACTATGATACAATGAGTACCGACAACCGCATGCAACGAAACAGGAGAGTTACGAAAAGGCTCATCGGAAATTATATATCTTAGGTCTTCATTAGTGTAGTTTTATACCTAGTAAGTCCATAATCTATCAAATGTTCACTTTACTGCAGATCTTGGTAAAGACCGTACTATCTAGTCATATATTTCAGACAGCCTGTGACAGCATTTATTGCTATTTCTACATCCTTGATAAATTTATTCACCTGTGTAGGATTGCTATATGTAGTTAAAACTATAGAAAATTGATGTTAACAAGGATTCGAAAAGGTGGCGCTTTGTCATCATACAATATGAAAGCCTCAGGCCAACATTATGACCAAAATATTTCAAAAGTCTGTTAAACTACTCGCATACGCCAATGACATTGTCATCATTAATAGAAAAGTTTGATCATTGCTGCATAATAGGCAGTTCTATCTTTAAGAAAGTAGACCTGGACAAAAGTTAGCCCAATGAGCAATATTGGCCTTGTCAAAGGGTCTGCGTCATCAGCTTGGATTTCTAACATATGTTGGCCGATCAAATTGGAAATTTGTCCAAGGTGATGAAATAAAAATGCACTTAACCAACTGGAATAGATATAGCTCTTGTTTAAGTTACCAAGGTAAGCAAGCGCTGAGAGACACCAAGGCCAGGGATTGTAATGGCGTGAAAGCGTCAATCGAGTTATTTCTTTGCTTTGTGACGTAATTCAAACCCAATTCAAATGTATGCAAATACTAATCAAATGTACTAGTTGGCACGCTCCGTACCCTGCAAACAAACAAAACCAACGTGCATCGGTACCTGTCGTTCTTGACTCCCTAATTTTCCTTCGCCTGTGCGGTGTGCAGCATTTAAAGGGTACACAAGAATTTTTAAACCAGCACTAATTATAGAAAAAAAGCGCTTTTATTTATACTACCTACATATTTTCAGAATGATCCACAACCGTTCGTTAATTATTCGGGGAATCATAACAGCGCTCTTTCTTTCCTTCTACTTAAACTACTTTGCCTATCTTAGTGTCGGAAAGTTCAGCTACTCATTCAACATGGCTACAAACATCACCACTGGTAAGAGAAACTAAACAAAAATATTTCCCAATTCCCTTAAAAATGTTAAATATTTCCAAGGTGCCCTCTGTGCTTCGGGTTGGATGATATGGTGCTTTTTTGTTCGTCGCAGACGCCCATACTATCGAAAGATGATAAGATTTTTCATTCTCTTCGGAATGTCCATGAGTCTGGAGTTATTAGACTTTCCTCCACTATTATGGGTCTTTGATGCACATTCCCTTTGGCACCTATCGACTTTCCCACTTAACTATTTATTTTATAGGTGAGTGACTTCTAAGTATTTTTTACTTTCTAAAAGCAAACTTTCATAATTTGTTGTTTATTCAGTTTCATTATAGAGGATTGTCAAACGTTAAGGAAGGAGAAAATACTGGAACAGGGAAAGTTCAACAAGCAAATCTAACTAAACTGAGTTCATTCCGACATTTGTCGTATTCTAATGTGATTTTACTTTTACCATAAGCAACACTGTTTTGTCTTTTTGAATAAAAGAAAAGTAGACTTATTTTTTTTTGTCAAAATGATTTTTTTTTTTTTCATTTCTACATCTGTCCACATTGGCTTATTGTAACAGGTAGTTTGGGTTTGTTGTTCGGGCCAGTGGGAACGTTCTCAATTTTTCTCATAATCAACAGTCCATCGAGCACACGTCCGAATACAACGTGTTTACTATCCAAGAAGTTACACTTTGCACATGTAATAAAGAACTGACAGCCATTTGTGTCTTTGCCGCTGTTTGCCATTGAGAGCAGGCCTGGAGAATCGTGTTTTAATATAAAGTTCTCATCGTTGAATGTGCCATTATATATGCTCATAACACCAGTTCCATCCCCCTGTAATTGAATATTGATTACTTCGGTTATATTTCGAGTCGAAAACTTACTTACATGAACGAAATCTCCTCCCTGAATCATAAAATCTTTTATTACTCTGTGGAAACTTGCACCCTTATATCCCATAGGTACCCCATCTGGTCGGTATTCTCCTGTACAGAGTTGTCGAAAGTTTTCTGCTGTTTTTGGCACTGTATCAGCAAATAGCTCAAAGATCATTCGTCCAATTTCCTAATGAGGATGAACAAAGTTAAGAAATCTGTAATCTAATGTAAAGACCCAACAAACTTACTGTTGTTCCGACGGATATATCAAAGAATACCACCGGATTGTTGGGGTTGCGAAGTTGCATTTGAATTTGATTCCATGTCGGCATTGTTGCAGAGTTTTGATTTATTTATTTATTTTTTTTTAAAAGAGAACTTACAAATAAAATAAAAATTAGCGCGAGAATGAACTCAGCCTCACCGGTGGTTAGTTGTTTTGTTTACGTTTATTGACGTTTCTCTTATTGTAATCGATGCACTGAAACTTAAATGATATCGATAGTGAGTAAAGATGGTTTAATTTATCTTTTTCTTGTCGTCAGTCTGTTCATCTCAAGAAAAGTGAATCAATCGAATTCGTGATTTATTACCAACTGAATAAAATCTATAAAATTGTTTAAATGCAACTCAAAATAGATTTTTCCGAAAGTTATCGATAACACGCATAGGACAATGTCCAAACTGTCACCGTGAAGTGAGCATGTGTTTTGTTTTGACTTCAATTTGTTTACATTTTCTGTTCATCAAAAGTGTTTTGGCGAAATATTTATTTATTTCCAAAGAAAATTAACTTACTGAACAGTGAAATTCTTAACTAAGGTAAGTAGTTTCTGTTTCTGTTTTATTAATTATTGATTTGTGTTAACTGCCATGCAACAATATTTAAGCCGCAATCGAAATTTACTCTGGATTGTGTCGTTTGTAAAATAAAGATTAACTAAACAATAACGTGGTCTAGAAGTATGTTTGCTTAATTTTATGAAATCCAGAAATGTATTCTAATAGATGCTTATGGTCAGATGTGAAATGGTTTGAAAGTCGCGTGTAAAAATTGCCAACTACATATTTATATCATATCGAAGTAGTTAAACAGTTGATCCATATAAATACATCGAAGATAGATAGATGTGAGCCACACAAATTATAACTTAGTGGAGATCCGACGAAGATTTACCATAATCAATTATTTTTAATTTGGTGTGATGAAACAGTTGTATTCAAAATACCTAATTGAAAAGACCAAGAAGGTGACGCAGTACAAAACTTCACTCTGGGCGTCTTTCGATACGATACCAAGGGTTGGAAGATTAGGAAAAAGGTACTAGGTTTATAACCCTAGAGTGGATTAGATTAAGCGGAGAGGTGGGAGTAAGTACTTATCACTGCGGAAAGGTTAGGCCTATTGTGACTTCCTCAAGTTAGAGCTCACCCATGATGCCGGCGATTTTAATAAACCCTGCTATATCTTTGAGTGTGCTGGAATGATATCTTCTGCCTCAAGGTATGGCTTTTCTAGAAAACGTAGACATGTTCTGCTTAAGCGGTTACAGTGGCAAAGGATGTGATCTGCTGTTTCTTCGTCCTCGTTGCACATGCGACAGTCATAAAGTTTTTTTTTTTTTGACACTGTATTTGTATTTGACCCCCAGAAAGCTGTAGGAGTTTTTTTTATTTTATAAGAAGGTGTTTGTAAAAAGTTGTATGACTGGTCTTGTTCTTCAAGGTGCTGGTGAGAAGTTCTGAAGAACTAAAAGCTTGTTTAGTGAATGAAAGTTGGACTAGAGTTTACATTGATGATAATCCCTCAACTGCTTTCGAAACCTTTACAAGAATTTTGAATAAGTACGTCACTTCATGTTAGACCAAAACTCAAAGATGTGGCGAAAATAAGAGGCTTCAACCATTGATGTCTGCAGCATTATTAAAAAAGTTACTTTCAAAGAATAAACTCCAAACTAAATATGAAAAGAGTCGTAACAACATTTATCTTCAGGATATTTATAAAAGATATTCTACAGAAGTAGACAGGGAAATTCCTATATGCAAACAAAGTTACTATGTTAACAAATTTCACCTGGCAAGGAATAGCATATAAAAAAAAGGAAATTGTAAATGAACTCCTAACAAAATCTGGGCCTCCTTTTAAGCTATCAAATACGATTAGTATTTTTTTATAAAAATATAATGATATCCAATTCCACTGAAAAGCTGACGAGTTCAATGCAGCTTCGATTACTTTATTTAATGCGGATTTAAGCACCATTACCAATTATTGGATCGATAACTGATTTAACAGGAAAGGAGTCAAGAATCTAGCTTTTCCTTTGATCCCATTTCGTCGCTTGAGGTGTTCAGAACTATAAATTTTCTTCAACAATAAAAAGTAGTTGGTCTTGTAATTTTATCAAAAAAATCTCAATAAATATTTTAGATATTGGGTCTATAACTTAATTATTGCGGTTTGCTAAAAGATGGCGTAACTTGTATAATTCCATTGGAACATGCGTTGGATAGCTACTGTCATTGTACGTCATTTCAGTATATGTCATTCATTTAAAGCGTAAACAACAATAGTTTTTTTCACTTAAATATGTCAAACTTTGTGCCTGAAAAATTGTTTTTGCGGGGAGATCTTCTTCATGAAGAAAACTGCTGCCGAAAGTCATCGAATTTTGGTAGAAGTTTATGATGAACATGTTTTGCACGATTTAAAAGTGGTGATTTTGGCTTGGAAGACGATGAACGTCCTGAGCAGCGAAAAAAGTTTGAAGATGAAGAACTGGAAGCATAACTCTATGAAGATCGTTGCCAAACACAATAAGAGCTCGCAGAATCTTTGGGTGTTACTCAAGCAGCTATTTCAAAACGTTTAAAAGCAGCTGGATATATTCAAAAACAAGGAAATTGGGTTCCATAAGAACTCAAGCCGAGAGACGTCGAAAGGCGGTTTTGTATGTCCGAAATGCTGTTGGAACGCCTCAAAAGGAAGTCATTTTTGCATCGGATTGTTACTGGTGATGAAAAATGGATCCATTACGACAACCTCAAGCGCAAAAAATCATATGTGAAATCCGGCCAACCAGCCAAATCAACGGCAAAGCCGAATATCCATGGTCCGAAGGTATTGCTCTGGTGTGTTGTATTATGAGCTACTAAAATTGGATGAAACCATTAATGGACAACGCTACCGAACACAATTAATCCGTTTGAAGAGAGTAGAAGCTGAAAAACGCCCGGAATATGCGACCAGACATGAGACAATAATTTTCCATCATGACAACGCACGGCCCCACGTTGCTATTCCGGTTTAGAACTATTTGGAAAACAGTGGATGGGAAGTCTTACCCCACCCGCCTTATAGCTCAGACCTTGCCCCTTCTGACTACTAATTGTTAAGGTCGATGCAGAACGCCCTCACATCAGAGCAGAATATCAAAAATTGGTTTGATTCATTCTTTTCTGCCAAACCGGCGCAGTTTTTTTGGGATGGGGTCCACAAATTGCCAGAAAGATGAGAAGGAAAAGTCATAGCTTCAGATGGGCAATACTTTGAATAATACTATTGTACATGTCTTTCTTAAATAAACGTTCACATTTTGAAAAAAAAACCGCACGAAATAAATTACATGCACAATATCTTAACTCACATATTCGATAAAAGTATATATTACGGTACATTTTATATAATATATATAATATAATATATATAATTATAGACCAATATCTCTCCTTCCAGTTTTTTTCTAAAATCTTTAAAAAAATAACTTGTGAAAACTATAATTATGGATTTTCTGGACAAAACACATGTTTTTAGTTAGAGCCAATTTGGATTTCGATGAGAAAAATCTATGGAGGACGCGTTATTAATGTTCTGATGTTTAAATTCTGAAAGTCTTAATAATGAAAAACTGGCATCTAGACATCTGGCAAACTAGGCATCACAAAGTCGTTTGACACACATTCTCTTTATTTGGGAAAATTTAAAAAAGCAAGCTTTCGGAGCTTAGTGCTTAATTGGTTGCTTCCCTATTTAAAAATCGGAAGCACGTTGTTAAGATAGAAAATTACTTCAGCCAAACTCTGGGCATCCTAATTGGCGTTCCACAAAGTTCAGTCCTTAGACCTACACTCTTTCTGATTTATATTAATTTCTTTTGGTAATAATATGGGTTGTTCTTTTTTCACTAACTCTGCCATAGATATAATAATATATATAATATATAATATAATATAAGTCATGATTTAGAAGAACTTCTAAGACATTGGTTTTCAATGTGTAAGGGCGATTATAAAATTCTTTGTAATAAAAAAATATTAATCCGGCAGTTATGTTATTTATAAAACAAAAGGCAAAAAAAGTTTTGCAGTATTTGATACAGTTTGCGTGTCAAAAGAACTTCAAAAATTGGCAAAAAATCAAAATTTATGCTTTCTTTTATATTTAAAAAATCATAACTTTGGCTCTGCTCATCAGAATTTAATAAAATATACCTTGTTGAATTCAGGAAAGGTGAACTTTCAATAACTTGGAATAATTTTTATTTTCAAGGACGAAGGATATTGCAGAATATTGCAGATATTTACATATTTCTTTGAATAACTCAAAAAGTGGTATTTTGTTTTTTATTTTATTTTTCTATATATATGTATTATAGAGAGATTCGTCCTCTATTTCCATTTTAAATTTCAAGTTGGGATCTCTATGGGTTCGGCCAAAATAATATTTTATAGGCGGCTAAATCAAAAAACTAAATATTTATTACGTTACTCCTCTTATCATTCTCACATATAACCCGAGTGCACATACATAAGTACATATCTATATTTTTTTTAGGAAAAAGAACGTCACTGTGCTTATTTTATTTCTTTAATGACTAGTAACTGCACATTTCCCGTTTTTAAGGATTTTAGAAGCTAGGATTAATTTATTTGCACTCACTTAATGTCAATCTGTCGTGAGCTCTACATTTATTTTAGATTGTATCGTAATAAGAGTTGTGAGTAATATAAAGTTATAATGAGTGCTTTTGTGTGGAAAACGTGCTGCAATCGTCTGGATTTAACACCTCATCAACCCAGTGCTCGTGATTTGCTTCCTGTACGACCATAGATGGTTACGATGCAAACAAAATTGAACACAAAGTTGGTAATTTGCTCTACGTGTAGGAAAAAATTGAGTCAGATCCGAAATTCTGATACAACGCCATCATTGCTAAAGGTTGAAGAGAATGAGAATGTTATTTGATAAAGACGTTGCATTCAATTTGATTAATGAATGCATACAGTATATTCGAGAAGATACATTCGACAAGAGAAGACTTAGTGACATAAAATATGTGCAGTCAAAATTAAAAAACTCTATGTTGAAAATTGCAAAGAAAGTTTTCTCTCTTACTATAGGTAATGATGAAGATAATTCCAAAGAGGAAGAAAATTTCGTAGGGAAAATAAAAGAAAATTTCCATAAAACTACAAGCAAAGACACCAAACTTGTTTTGTTGTCTTTACTTTCAAGAGAATGAAGCGTCGACAAAATTATAGAAGAGCTTCCAGGATCGACAAGCTATATGATCAAGAAAGATCAAAGCGTTCCATCAACTTATGGAAAAAGCTCAGATGCTGATATCAAGCAGTTGGTAGAAAGTTTTTACTGTGAAGACGATATCAGTCGTTTAATGCCAGGAAAAAAAGACTACGTATCTATAAAGGTAACAAAAATTTATTTTCTCAGGTTCAAAAATAAGATGTTTTGCTTTTTTGTTAGATTGAAAATCAGAAAAAAACATATTCAAAAACGCTTGGTTCTGGCTAACCTTAGGGAGATATATTATAAGTTCAAAGAAGTTCATAATAATGTTAAGATTGGATTTTCCAAATTCGCGTAGTTAAGACAAAAGAACTGCATTTTGGCTAGGAAATCAGGAACTCATTCCGTGTGTGTTTACATCATCCATCAAAATATCAACCTCATGTTTGAGGGTAGCAATATATCAAGGCTGATAGAAAACGAAGATAAGCATCTTAATGACAGCAGAGCCGGCTTAGCTTTGGTAATTTGTAACCCTTCTGATATAAATTGTTATTTGGTTAGTGCCTTAATTGCCAAACTATTCTAAATCTTTGACACTGCTTTTAGTAATCACTTCATAGAAGACGTAACATACTATCAGTGGACCCACATAGACCGATCAAAATTGGAAGTGAGAATTCAAAACTCTGAGGAATTAATTCAGAGCTTTTTGAAACGGCTTAGTGTTTTCATTCGTCATGTTTTTATAACTGATCAACAAAACAGGTACATAAAGGATGTCAAAACTCTCTTAACGAAAACGACATACATACATACGACATACTTGTTTTATTGGACTTTTCGAAAAATTATGGTTTTGTTGGGCAAGATGCTGTGCAGGGGTACCACTGAACTAAACACTGAACTAGCTAACAGGTTCATTCACCCTTTCGCAATATATTACCGGAACCAGATGGATGAACTGAAAAATGAAAGTTTTCTTGTAATCAGTGATTGCTTAAAGCATGACATTATCGCACTTATTTCAGCGCCATCTCTTAGAGTTCTTGCACAAGAAATGCCAACATTTTAAGAAAATTATTTATTTTTCCGATGGATCTACTGCGCAGTACAAACACAAAAAGAATTTTTTTAATTTAACATTGCATGAACAGGATTTTGGAGTGAACGCTGAATGGAACTTCTTTGCAACCTCTCATGGTAAGAGCGCATGCGATGGACTTGGTGGTAGAATGAAAAGACTGGATGCAGAGCTAGCCTTCAAAGACCATATAGGGAACACATAACAACTCCCTTACAGTTATATAACTGGGCAACTGAAAATATAAAGAATATGGATTTCTCCTACGTGACCACATAGGAGTATAATGAAGAAAAATTATTTATGGAATCGAGATTTTCTAATTTAAGAATTGTGCCAGAAACAAGAAAACTTCATCATATTTCATCCGTTTCACAAGGAGTAATTAAAGGAAAATATTTTTCCTTTTCATCGGAAAAGGTATATACTCGGTAGTATATACTCTTAAAAGATAATATTTATTACAGAATATTTAGCCGCCTATAAAACATTATTTTGGCCGAACCCATAGAGATCCCAACTTGAAATTTGAAATGGAAATAGAGGACGAATCTCTCTATAATATACATAAAAAAACATTTTTTGAGTTATTCCAAAATATATGTTAAAAATATATTCTGCAATATCTTCTTTGAAAGTTCACCTTTTCCTGAATTCAACAAGGTATATTTTATCAAACTCTCATGAGCAAAGCCAAAGTTATGATTTTTTAAATATAAAAGAAAGCATAAATTTTGATTTTTTGCCAATTTTTGAAGTTCCGTTACACGCAAACTCCAAACTTTTTATGATTCGTACCATTACAGTGAGTATTTCTACCAATTTTCAGCCAAATCGGTTCGTACCCGGTAGGAGCACAACAGCAAATTTTTAAAAAAAATTTTAAATCGTCATCACCCTTTCAGCGGGCAAAGGCAAACCTCCGAAAGTCAAATTTTGCCTATGAAAGAGCTTCTCAGCCGTTCGGAACCGGCAACAAAACAGTGGGCCCTGCTCAGAAGTGTAAAAATTCACAAAGTGAGAAACACAAATGAGTGTGAGAAGCTAGGCTGTCGTACCAAAATATTTATATTTATTTATTTATCTCGCTTACCACTATTCGTTGAATGCAGTGTTATTTTCATTATTCTATTTTCGTATATATGCATGTCTCCCTCTGACACTCTTCCACTCGTGAATCCCCAAAATATTCACCATCAATATCAGAACAGCAAGTTTCGTAGTTGAATCTGTTGGATGTTGTCTCTTCAGCGTCACGTATTTGTCCATCTTAAGCATTAAAAACTTTATATATTCGTTCACTTTGGCATTGACATCGTGGTTTTTTCGAGTCACAAATTATAACAAGATCATTCAACTGTAGCGGACGTATTCTGTCAAGCCACTTTGGATGTCGTTATGATTGCGGAAGATACTCTTTAGTCCAACACTTTGACTAAAGAGTGTGTGGAGTTAACACAACCCATAGGAAAATGATTCGGTTTCAGTGGTGCATCAAGGGGAATATCTGTGATCGGACGAGAATTGATGACGAGTATTTTTTTTAGCAGGCGTTTTATGATCCGAACGAGGCGTTCCCAACAATCTCCTGAGCTAGGATTAAACGGACAATTGAAACTCCACTCGATACTAAGCCTCGTAGCTTCATTGTTAATGCAGTCAACGTCTTGCATGCGATTGATTTCTTTTAACTAATTTTGTGTACTTTTATGATCCTGACTGGAGAACCAAGGCGAATAATGAAATTGCGTAAGCATATAATAAAAGCGTCTGTTAAAAGATTTCCGGTTAGCTCCAGATGGGCTGCCCATACAGTGAGACATGTGAAGATGACTGCTCATATCTTTTCTAATCGACGACCTAAAGCGACGTTAAAAGAGCCGAATGTATCTACGCCCTTGTTTGTAAATAGACGGACGTAAGGTGTTATGCGATTAGGAGGTGTTTGACCCATAAGTGGTGGCTTTCGATTTTGCACTCCATGCAACTTCGTTGTACGGCTTTAAAAACGCCAAAATACAGAAGGCACGGTCTTCGCTTTGTTTGGAGCACGTTTGCTTGGTAAACCCATTGTTTTGATTGTTCTTTGGTCTCTGGTATGTACCAATAAATCCATGTTTCATCGACGGTCACGAAACGATGCAGAAACCATTTCGAATATCGATTAAACAGGGCCAAGAACGTCTTTGAAGTGGTCTTATGATTGCGCTTGTTCTCCGGTGTGAGTAAACGCGACACGCGGACAGCTTTCTCATGCTAAAAATCTTGTGCAGGATATGGCTAATGCGTTCAGTTGAGATATACGAGATCCTGGATTTTGTCCATGGTTTCCTCTGTGGTAACTATTTTTGGCGAACTTGGGCGCGGTTCATCAAAAGCAGACGTGGCTATGAGTGACTTTATATTTTTATTAAAAAACATTTATTTATTCAACAATATTAATGTTGTCACCTTCAAAGTAATCCCCCTCAGATATAATAAACTTATGCCAACGATTTTTCCTATACTCGAAGCACTTTTTGGTATAACTTTGAGCTCTTCCATCGATGCTCTTTTGTATTTCCGTAATCGTTGCAAATCTCCGTCCTTTCATAGGTCTCTTCAGTTTTGATAAGAGGAAAAAGTCGCATGGCCCCAAGTCTGGTGAATATTGTGGCTGAGACATGATCGTCGTGTTGTTTTTGACCAAAAAATCTCTCACAAGCATGAGCAGTTGTATTATAGTAATGGAAAAGCCATGAATTGTTTTTCCATAATTCCGGAGGATTTTTCGTATTGCTTCTCGCAAACGGCGCATAACTTCAAAGTAACACTCTTTATGCACTATGCTACGTTAATCGAAAAAAAAAAAAACAGAAATCAAAATTTTGACATTTAATCGAACTTGAAGTGTTTCTGTCTTGTGAACATATGTTCGGGACATTTGTACCAACACAGCAAAAAAAGACACCGATAATCGAATATATTTATATTGTATCAGAGGGGAAGAGACTTAACATAAATAAATACCATAATCTTAAAAGCCTTAAAATTTAAATTGTCTTAAATATCAGGTGAACAGTGCATCAATGGTGTTGGAAAAAGCTTTGCATTGTTGTGTATGAGTCCACAATAAGTTTGGACTCAGGTTCAAGATTAGAATCTGCAATATGTTTGGAGTCGCGTTCATCTTTAATGTACTCTTCATTGTTTTCATCCACGTCCTCTAATATACTAGGCGTCTCTTCAAGCCACTCCATGTGTTCTCTACGCAGTATATCACTTGCAAAAGTTTTTATGTATTTCCAGGCGTTAACTGTGAAGAAAGAGACTCAATAATCATCAAACTAATCTAAAATAAGGTATTTCTTACCTATGTGCTGATATGTTGCAAATTGGTAGTTGAGACAGAATCTTAAGGTATACTTTCCATTGACAATAGATGGTGTTAAATGTATCTTTGCTGATGCATTTATTTGATTCAGCAGTTTTTGATTTAAAGCATCATCGGCTCTATAATAAAAAGAAAGTTATATCTAGGCTAAGCTAAACATTATTTTTTGGTTCATACTTTAGCCTAAAACATACAAGACCCAGATGTACATCATTGCAAATCTCAAACTCAGCGTTCCTTTGCACGAAAGATTCGAATTTCTTTGCCAATGTCATGTGATTCCTGATGTGCGTTTGTAGACCCGAGATACCATACGTTCGGAAGACAAACCATAATTTCAGAGCTCTAAAGCGATTCCCAAACGCAAAGTCCTTTTGACAAAATTCAAACTCTTCTTTGCAGCTCTGATCTAAATATGTTGGATCGGCATTAAGAGCTTCATTTAGAGCCATTAGATCCTTAACCCACATAGCTCCCGCATCAAGATTAACCAGCAATAGCTTGTATGGATTTACATTTAACGAATCGGCATACTCCAGACCCTTAGAGAACTGCCTCATTTCTGGTAAAATGAAAGAATTACCACCGTACGCTCCGTCAATGTGAAACCAAATGTCTGGCGTTTCTCTACAGACTTTGCCAATTTCGGTAAAATCATCAAATGCGCAGGCAGATGTTGTACCCGCTGTTGCTGCAACAAAAAACGGTTTCAATCCAGCGTTCAAGTCGTTCTGGATTGTTTGACGAAGTAGCTGTATATCAATTCGTCCATGTCCATCAGTATCGATAATTCTGATCTTAACCAAAGTCATTTTGGCTGCTTTTTCGATGCAGGAATGTGCATCTTTGCTTGTGTAGGCCACCAGCTGCGGAAGAAATTCACTATCATGACGTTCGTTGTTGTCTCCTTTTAGTTGCTGAATGACACGATGACGTGCAGCCATCATACAAATAAAGATGCATTCCGATGCTGAGCTTTGAAGTAGTCCGCCTCCACAACCCCCAGGGAGATCGTTAAGGAAAGCTTTGGGAAGGTCTAAAGCTTTAGCGTACCAGTTCAAAACTATGTTTTCTAATTCCGTAAATGCTGGATTGGAGCTCTGTGAAAGAAATACATAATTAAGTAAACGAATAAAGAAAGATACGTTAGGGGATGTTATACATATGGGTATATATTCATTTGAGTATATGGTATATTATGTTGTCAAGGAAATTCTGTAGCCCTATCCTTTCAAAATTAAGTGAGATCAAAGGGGCACACATTTTATTTAGATGGTATAAAAATGGTTTGTCAAAACTCAGAAGAACCAAATGGTGGGACTGTTGTTGTGCATGAACTGAACTCTATTCGAATCCTAATGGCATATGCAGATGCTGTCAAAAGGATTATGTCTGTTGACTGTCCGCCTGATCTGTAGATCTAGACGCAATGAACAACCTACATAAGAGCGAGGATTAGTCAGACGGGTAATCCTTTCCGAAAACTAGGTTTTGACAGGTTCTTAAGAAATTATCCGTAATCATAAACTTTTGAAATATTTGCTTGCACAGACCTGGTGTTATCAATATGGCGTTATGTTGGAACGACCACATATTCGATGTCAAAAATGATGCGAAATATCTAAATTTTCTCACCTAAATCAGATAAGATCAAATAAGATCTGATCCACCCAAAATTGGAATACAATGCTCACGTCTGGTCAGGTGCTCCTAAAACCTCTTTCACCTGCTGGATAAGATTCAAAACCGTGTGATGCTTATATCACACAATCAATTGACCCCTGGAACACCGACGTAATATCTCCTGCCTTTGCTTGTTCTATCGCTATTTTCACCACTAGTGTTCCATTGAAATTGCCAGTAGCACCTTGCTCCTTCAAACTTTCAAGCCCACTTTTGGACTTACATAGCCGCACAACGCGTTATGGAATGCCCTGAGGACTTCTTTATTTCCTAGTCACTATAACTTTCAAACATTTAAAACCAAAACTCATCGGCACCCCTCTTTATTTCCTCCCTAATTTTCCTTCGCCTGCGCTGTATGCAAGTATACAAGCAAGGCTATTCAAAAACTCCAATCAACTTCTAAACGACCCTTGTACGGAGAGAGTGATAGGATAAGAAGGAACTGTGCTTGCCTTAATAGGCACGTATAAAAAAAATATTGGCACAGCTATCGAAAGGCAAAAGATAACAAGGCATTTGGCTCTGGTCGCTTTCCAACATAATTTAGAATTCTGAAAAAAATACTGACTAAGCTGTGTCACGAAATGCTAAAAATCAGGGGATGCGATACAAAAATCCAGACGAACTCTTTTTTTTTTTAAAAAAGCACTAACTTTTGGGTAAAAATGCTTTGTCAAATACTTAGTCCCTTAATGAGTAGGACGATGGAAGCACAATACATTGGTAACTGCGAACTCTACGATCAAAAGGGTTTTCGAGTCATAATGCTCAAACTCGAGACCATAAATAAGATCAGTAGCGGCATAACTTTCCATTTATAGACGTCTTATCGTGTAAATTAGGCACTTTAATGTATACGAGTATTACGTTAGCTGTTATGATTATTTTTGTAGCGGTGATATGGATGTCGTGGAGTGTTTCTTCTGCGACTGTCGACTTAACGTCTGAACTTATTCTACCACTCAAATAAGTCTTTAATTTTCTAGATTAATGTGAAGTGGGTGGTTAATTTGTTAAATTCCTAACATTGGACTACAATCACACCAGCTGTCCTATATAAAGCAGTGAAACGTATTTTTTATATTTCATCTGGTTCTCCAACAAAGCTTAGTATCTGGGTGTCATTGTCAATACGTCTAAACAATAAATAAGCTTTTGACAATACACGGTTCTCATCCACTAGTTCGTGCAGCATAGAAGCACAACAACAACTCGTGCGTCTTACGAGAAAGATGAGCAAGAAAATAATGAAGCCATAGTCGGAGCTGAGGATATGGAAAAAAACATTTTTGTAAACTGTTAAATAAGGAGGTCGATCCGGCCTCCGCTATCAGGCAGAAAGCACAATTTAACTTGGGCAATGAAAGACAAGATTTCGGCCCAACCGATCAAAATGAAGTAAAGATAGCAATATCTAAATGCCCGTATATGTAAGGCAGCAGGAAATGGTTTAGTAGAAAGTATACCCCAATTCATTTTCGGTCCGGTTGGAGGAAAGAGATCCTCGTAACTTCGCCAACTGTAGAGGATCAGTCACCTAAACATCAGGCATAAGATCTTGTCTGCCGTATGGTATAGTGTAAAATGCTGAAATCATTTGTCAAAAATCTGAGAGGAGAATGTAGAAAGCTTCAGAACCAATCTAGGGTGCGGTGCTGTCGTCTTTGTAGAAGATGTAGATTATTCGTGAAGCAAGTTTATGTCTGTCCTCCCAACGGAGACATACGCACTTCTGATAGTAATGAAGTACGAGTATATTGAGTGGAAAACTTCTACTGTACGAGTACCTTGAAAGCAGTTAGAAAGCTGAATTCTCTTAGTCGTAGTTATCTCCCAAATTTAATCTAGCTAATAAGAAAGCTTGCAAACTGTTTACTGATGTCTAAACGGCGCAATTCGTTTTTGCTTAGACACTAGGTGTGATAGACATAAGTGACACAACGTCCTTGCGCTTGCTGTGATAGTAATGATTAGACCGCAGGGCATTATTTCTATTAGTGTCCGGCCTACGCTCGCATAAGGCTGCAAGTACTCGGCGCTGATGTAGCGGGTACTGGTACTGTTGATATTATCACTAGCGATTACGGTTTTTTCTTCGAAAGACTGAAAAATTGCATTAAAAGTAGTAGAAGTACTCTGGACTAGGCTTGTTCCGAAAAAAAATATTGTAATTATTCCTAGTATTAATAGAAGAATAGAAAAGTGTTCTTAAAAAATTATGATGAGCTTAAACTTTATCATCAATCAGAAAAAATTCCACAAACCATACTGAATACGGCTTTTTGTTTGAATCACCATAGAGCTTTTATAAGTTTTAATCGGGAAAACCAGACTGATGTAGTACCACCGACCGGTTATAACCGTCTCTGGCGAGAAAGACCATCTTCATTAATGAAGATGCACTTAAATATAAGAACTATGTATTCAATATACATGCATGTGTACATAAGTTTATTTTACTTACCCATGAAAAGCCAAAAGCGCTAATGCAGGAACTTAACATGTCGCCTAACATCGATGGAAACGATCGACCTGCTGGATAGTAGCCAAAAAAGTTTGGATGATTCCAGTGTAGAATACCTGGCATAATTTTATCTTCAACATCTTGTATTATTTTGTCAAATTTTTCACCGTGTTGTGGCGCTTCGTCTGAAATAGAAGAATACAAAAATCATTAATTATTTAATCTTAGGAATTCCTGCTTATACAAAACATGAGCTTACCATATATAGGGTGATTCATCGTGAGGTTTGATTTTCAATAGGCTTTTTTTGACAGATCACGCGTAACTCCTATCAAGAATGGGGTGGCCGTTGTGTGGGTGGTGGTGGGTGGCTGGGCTAAATGTAACAAACTAACAACTAGCGCGTACAGCTTGACAACCACCTCTGGAAAAAATACCGAAACCTAATACACCTGAGTTTCACACCACCCTTCTGCGCCCTGGAGAAAAGCCAGTAAAAGGGTATTCATATCCCCTTGGGATATCTTTATCTTTATCTTTTTTGTTTAGTATCGTTTGGCAAGTCATCATGAAAAGACGCACACCACAACAGCGTCTCCAAATTGCTCAGCTGTATTACGAAAATCAGCGTTCTGTGAGAAATATTTTTCGTGCGATTCGAGGAACTTATGGTGCGCATAATCGACTTATTGAAACCACTATTGCCAATACCATTCGCAAATTTGAGTCCCAGTTTACATTAATGGATGATACTTGACCGATTAAATCAAATCCAGACCGTGACGAATCGATTGCATCATATTTTCAGTAAATGTGCTCTGGAAAAACTCAATGAAAATCCGGTGTTTTATCAGGAAATTTTGCTCAATGGCTCAATGGATATGTTTATAAATAAAATTGCCCTATTTGGGCTGATGAGCAACCTGAAGAGTACCAAGAGCTACCATTACTTCTATTACAAACAATGGTGTGGTGTAGCTTATGGACTGGTGGAGTTATTGGTCCATATTTTTTCAAAAATGAGGCATATCAGAATGTTACCGCCAATGGTAATCGTTATCGCGCCATGTTAACGGACTATGTGCTTCCTGAAATTCAAGCTCATGGTCTCGGTCATGGTTTCAACAAGACAGCGTACGAGCCATACAGCGCGTGAAACAATGGACTTGTTGAGAAATCATTTTGGTGAGCACTTAATTTCACGTTTTGCTACGGTAAATTGGCTGCCTAGATCGTGCGATATCACACCTTTGTACTATTTTCTCTGGGAATATGTAAAGTCTCAAGTCTTCAGGAATAAGCCAGCTACGATTGACCCTTTGGAAGCCAACATTACTCGTGTTATCCGCGAGATACCAGTCGCTATGCTCGAACAAGTCGCCCAAAATTGGACCTTCCGAATGGACCACAAATTTATGTGTTTTATTTTACATTATAAATCAAACCTCACGATGAATCACCCTATATATAATGGCATGCATCTTTCTATTAAGCAGAATAAGCGTTCCAACCTCTCTTTTAGTAAGGATACCAATGTACAATCTTAGGTCAAACCAGAATGGGGGAACTGAACTGTTCCAAGCAGTGGAAGGTGACTCTGTAAGGTGTAAGTAAAAACATATCTGTAATGTTTGTAAACAAACAGAATTTTAGCATTATTTGAAAAATGGAGACCACTTTTACTGCATCGACCTTAGAAGTATTATATTAAAATTTTAAAAATCGCCTACAAGGTATTAACTGTTTTTCGCCAATCAATTTGCAACTCAATTTCTTAAACAATAGAAGCATAAATTCCAACCGAGGTTCGAAGTTAAGGATTTCTAGAAGGGGTCTCAAAGAAAAAATACCGTAGTCTAGAATTCACGTGAACCAACCAACCATTTACCAGAGATAATTAAAAGTCTAACCAAATTTATTTTAATACACGAATCAACGTGATCTTTAACTTACTAGTTAAAATAAAATTAATTGTATCATCACTCGTGTCTCTCCACAGTGTTAAGCCATCATTTAGGGTTCAACGCGCATATGGATCTATGTATACCTAAATTACTTGACTTAGACGATTATTATGTATACTAGGTGGAGTGAAAAGTAACCTCCTTGACCGCTAGAATGCGCTGCTAATGCAAAAAAGGTTGTGGTGCCTTGAAGTCCGTTCTTATTTAGGAAGACATGCCAAATTTCAGTGCGATAATGTCTTTAGTTTTGTTTTGATAGCTGATTGTTGTTGACGTGTTTGGGATCATGTTGAGTGTGGACAAAAACGATTTTTGTCCTCTCATAAAACATTATTTTTTGAGAGGCCAAACAGCGAAGGAAACAAAAGAAAAGTTGGATAAATATTATGGGGCTAATGTTCCGTCGGATTACACCGTCAAATATTGGTTTCGAGAGTTTCGTGGTGGCAACAACTCCACTACCGATCAAGTCCGCAGCGGCAGGCCTTCCGATGCGATTACAGAGGGCAATGTCAAAAAAAAATACATGAAATGGTATTGACTGACCGGAAAGTGAAGGTGCGCACACGCTATATTTTGGGCAATATTCTGCATATGCAAATTTTTTCTGGGTGCCGCGCATACTCACTCCTGACCAAAAACACAAACGCGATAGCAATTCGAAAGAGTGTTTGGACTTGCTGATGCGGAATCGGGCGGACTTTTGGCGTCGATTGGTAACTGTTGAACACCAGAGAACAGAATGAGTGGTCGAGGGAGGCTCGATAAAGCGAAAAAAAATTTTGTTTTTGCAAGACAATGCACCGGCGGACAAGAGCATCGCAACCATGGCTAAAATCATGGTACGGCTCCAATTACTGTCGCATCCACCTTATTTGCTCGATTTGGCTTCCTCGGACTATTATCTCTTCCCAAACCTCAAAAGATGGCTCATCAATAAAAAATTCAGCTCACGCGAGGAAATCGTCGACGCAACGGAGGAGTATTTTGCAGTATTTTGCACTATCTCTCTTGAATTTAGTGGGGTATTAGTAGGATTAAATAACGGCTTAGATAGTTTCCTGACATATTTCGCCAAATTGCAAACATCACAATTATTTATGAACTGTGTGATTTGTTATTTCATTTGTAGTTTAGTTTTAGCTCCGTTCTCGTTTTAGCTCCGTCTTTACCTCGGTGATTGTTCCGTAAATGCTCTTTTTATATAAGTTCCGCTAATTTTTCTTCGTCCATTATACTATATATTCGAATAATGTAAAACAATGGATAACTTTAAATTTATCGTTATTAGAAAAATGTTTCTTGAACGTATTTGAACTCTTCGTTTTCTGTTAGGATAGCGTTTAGAAGAGTTGAAGTGGTTCCTTATCAGGATGATTGCAGAGCTTTAGTGTATATTGTATATCGATTCCTTTTAAAAACTTTTATTCTCTGAAGTCTTAAAGATCGTGTTTATGATTTGTTTATCACAATTTGATTTTTGAAAACATTTAGGCATGAGTTTTCACCTGCGTGAAAATCAAGCCAATTCTCGACAGTGTGTATGGGACCCATTTACATTCCCGTACAACCGTTTACCATTGGTTGCACGCCGGTTTTTGATGAACCTCGCCCAGGTGGCCTAAAAACGGTTACCACAGAGGAAACCGTGGACAAAAACCATGATCTCGTATTTGCGGACCGCTGAGTGAAAATTCTGAAATGCTGAGATTGCAGGCATCTCAACTGAAGAAGGTAAAAAAAACCACAGGAGCATACTACGTCGATTAATTGGGCCGATTCAAAACCGATTTGAATAAAAAACGACCACAATTGACGAAGAAAATAGTGCTCTTCCACCATTGTTGTGTGGTGTTGTCATTTCTAATCCGGGTATTCATCAAACACTATCACTGTCAATTTATTCAGTAAACTCAACATTTTCGTCATGGTAAAGTACACTAACGAGCAACGTCTGCAAATTATAAAAATTTTCTACAGATATTCGGAGTCGGTGACTACAACTTTAAGAGCGTTAACTCCAATTTTTGGTCGTAATTCTCGCACTAGTAGACAGGCAATAACAAGTTTAGTGCAAAAATTTGAGTCTACATATTCGTTGTGTGTTGTTGCCACGGTCGAAGTGTCGAAAATATCGCTGCCTAGCAAACAATCCAAATCAGTCAATTCCACCGCGTTCTCAAGAATTGGACATCGCTCAGACCACATTATGCCGTATTTTGCGTAAGGATCTTGGTGTACAAGCTGACTCAAGAATTGAAGCCGACGGACCATTTGAAGCGACGTACGTTCTCCGATTGGGTTCTGGAGAAGATGCGCCAAGATGATGAATTTCATCGCAAAATCATCTGCAGTGACGAAGCTCATTTTTGGCTCAATGGGTTCGTCAATAAGCAAAATATGTGTTATTGGTCGGGTGAAAACCCACCTGTGCTTCATGAATCACCACTTCATCCACAAAAAATAACTGTTTGGTGCGGTTTGCATGCCGGCGGCGTTATTGGGCCATATTCTTTCGTCGACGGTAACGATCGTCACGTTAATGTAAATGGTCAGCGTTATCGCGCCATGATCACCGATTATTTTTGGCCCGAATTGGAAGATATGGACTTGGATGACATGTGGTTTCAACAGGATGGTGCCACAAGCCACACAGCACACGCTACAATCGATTTATTGAAGAGTAAGTGTGGTGAGCGTGTTATCTCAAGACATGGGCCAGTCTTTTTTTGTTTTGTTGCTATGACACCTGCCAAACAAAGTATACATCAAGTCATTGAGCAAATAACATCTTATTTTTTCATCGTGTTAAAAATGTCGAATTTTTTATCAGAAAATGATTACATGCGAAAAGCATTAATTTTTTGCAAAAGATGGTTTCAACGGTTCAGAGATAACGAGTTTGATGTGAGAAATGGAGAACGTGGAAGACCACCAAAAAGTTTGAAGACGCCGAATTGCAAACAATATTGGGTTTTAGATGACATTTTGAGTCAGAAACAAATGGCAGAAATGTTAAATGTTAAAATGTTAAACAATTTCTGACCGTTTAAAAGCTATAGGAAATATCCAAAACTCTGGAAAATGGGTGCCACATGAATTGAATGAAAGCCAGATGGAAAACCAAAAAAGCACTTGTAAAATGTTGCTTCAAAAATAGGATAAAAAATCAGTTCTGCATCGAATTGTTACTGGCGATGAAAAATCGATTTATTTTCAGAATCCTAAACGGAAAAAATCATGGGTTAATCCGGGACAACCATCATCTTCAACTGCAAAACCAGATCGATTCGGCAAGAAGGCAATGCTGAGTGTCTGGTCGACTACAAAGGTGTGGTGTACCACGAGCTCCTAAATCCTGGTGGAACCGTTAATACAGATCGCTTCCGAAAGCAAATGATCAATTTGAACCATGCATTGATCGAAAAATGACCAGAATGGGCCAGAAGACAAGGCAAGGTAATTTTGCTCCATGACAATGCACCTGCACACAAAGCAAAACTAGTTCAGGATACAACCAAAGCACTTGGCTGGGAGCTGCTACCCCACCCGCCTTATTCACCAGACTTGGCTTCTTTTCAAAAATCATCCATCGTTCTGACGCAACTTTGCAAGCCTTTTTAAAATTATTACTTTAGACTGACCGGTAATTTTATGATAAGTAAGAGTATTCCGATTTATTTTTTAACTGAGAATGCAATGCACCAAAACGTACATTTATCATGAGGTATTTGGATATGATTCGTTGTGTAGACTGTTTACCAAAGCTACAATTAGTACTATGGGAATTCCGTACTACCTCAAACTTGGAAAGTATGTGTTTCAAAACCCGGTTTTCATGACACCAATTTGTGCAATTGGCCTATGAGAATAATTTTAGAAATACTCGTATTTGACATAGTTAGTGGAAAGTCAGTGGACAATGGACAATCTACTTAATCTGATCACGAGATCAGACAAAGAGTAGAGCTTCAATTCAAATATTTCATGTAATTCATTCAAACACTCACTTGGAATCAAACATTTTAAATATCCAGGTTCTACGGATGGAGCCACATTTCGTTTTTCGATATTATCGAAATAGTTACAGATATAATCGATCATATTTTTCCCATGTTTTCTAAACTCTTCCGTATTCATTTTACTTTTATTCAAATTATCACTAAGTGACTTCACAGTTCAGACACAAAACACAAATTTAAAAATTTAAGTTTAAATTTAATACTCGTAGATTAAGATTTTCACAACTTAATGGCACAATTTAACTGTTCAGAATGAGAATAGGTTTCTTACTGTTTAACTTATTTAAATGATAAATCAACGAATGTCTGTTAAGTAATTCGATTTTGGGATTTTAAGATTTTCCAAAGCTCTCACTCTCTATCTGAAATTACAAGTATTTTCTGCATGATTATGAATATGTATATAAATTCATCAGTTAATTCTGTTTCATTGCTGTTTCTTTTTAAACGCATAGTAAGAGAAAAAAGCTTTTTTTTTAGTCATACGAGTAATGAAAGTTAAGATGTAAATGGGGATTTTGGCGAGAAATGAATTTTTTGATTTTGTTTTATTTACGGAGGAAAAAAACCGTTGTTGGAAGATTAATGCAATCATAGAACATGTTTAACTACTTTAACCAGCAAGACTACTAAAGAACTGTCTCTAATCTATTATAGAAACTATAATAGCTATTTTGGGGAATTAAATCACAGATTCCTCGGATTACAATATACGAGTAATTGTTTCAGCATGTTCTAGTTGTTTGAGTTAATTTAACTGTTTCAGAGTAATATATTTTCGTGTTGAACGAAAACGATCGATGTGGTAGAGCTGCTCCTCTCTTGTCATAATCTATGGAAGTATGGACAATATATTGTATATGGTTTTCTATTAAGGGTTGTACATTTTTCCATTAAGAACTATACATTTCTTTTTTTAAATGTGAATGCCCCATTATGGTTTTTTGTTAACTGTTATTACTGTTTTGCTTGTCAATGTCTGCATTTAGTCATGGTTCAGTCGAACTTTTCCAAATTGGTGTCTGGAGATGGCTACAACCGATTCGGAATTTCATCGCAAAATCTTCTTCAGCGATGAAGCGTAACTAAATGACTAAATGACAAACAAAATATGCACTAACGGACAGAACTACATACAAAAAATTTACTGTTTAAGCATTAAGTATTATTTTATGTAAATGTTGACCATGACTACGTTTTAAGTGGTCCATACGGGAGTCCATGAATCTAATTTTGAATCACTTTTTCGAGCATATTGGCTGGTATCTCGCCTAGATGAGTAATTTGACATATCTAGTAGACATATAGTCTACTAGAGTCAAATCCCACGATCTAGTCAGCCAATACACAATTTTGGACAAAAAAAAAATCGAAATCATTGAAATCATTGAACGATAGCGGGCGCTATAGACAAAAACGTGTACCAAACAGTGCATTTTTTCATATATATTGGCAACTCTTGTATTGTTTGACATTGCTCATCAACATCGGACCAAATACGGTAGTTTCGTTTATTTACATACCCATTCAACCAGAAATGGGCTTCGTCGCTGGAGACAATTTTTCGATAAAAAAGTTGATCGTCCTCCAGCTTGTCTAAGGCTCACTCACCGAAAATTCATTGCTGTGGCAAGTCGTTCGGCTTCAGTTGCATGAGCTGTATTTTGTAAGGTTTAAGACCAACCTCCTTCCGTAAAATCTTCCACGTAGTCGAGTAACACAATCTCAATTGGTCTTCATTAACACTGGCGGATACGGCAGCAATACTTTCCTCTGTACGCACTCTACACATACAGGTGAGTGGCTTGATGTCCAATAATGTGAAACTAGAAACTTGAATTTCTTGCTAAGTATGTCGATTATGACGACCGTAAAATGGTCGAACTGCGCGAAAAATATTTTTCGCAGAGCAAGATTTACGAAAATAAAATTCAATTATTTGTAAGAGTTTTTTCGGTGTAAGTCTTTCCATGATGAAATGGCAATGCCAACTCATGCTTGACCTTGGCATATGCTACGAATCAGGCGTGAGCTGTCAAAAATAGAACACTGAAAAACCAAACAGCAATAAAATCATCATTTATTACCTTAACTCTATCCAGAATATGTAAACCAAAGCAATACGGCTTTATGTCCTAATGAACCGGAGATGCTCCGCACTCCGTTGGAGTGTTGGAAAATTAGTTCGTTCTGACTCAGCCGTTTATCGTTAAACATAAAGAAACGGTTCTAGAGAAATGAAGCACACTTTCTGTATCACGAATATAATTGTGTTAATAAGCCCCAGAGTTCAGCTTTTTGTCTATTTCATTGCTCTACGTCTTCGAGTCAGATTACTCGTAATGAAGAAATTATCAATTTTTATAAGGTACTTCGACCCCGGTGTTCTATAAGAGCCAAATCAAGCCCCTCTTTTCAAACAAACTACACGGAACATCCAAATGTTAACTCTGAGTGTAGACTATACCATTAGCATAAACCTAATCTTTCACATAGAGGTAAAGGAAAAAGCCCCTTATCTCGGTGACCAATTTTGTTCACCATTTCGAGAAATAACTCTGCCAGGAATTTTTTTTCTCAAAAAAGCAATGGTTTCGCCAACGCGTTCTGGTTGAAAATAAATAAATACGGCCCACAACCGTATCTTTAAGTTCGGCCATAAAATTTGGTCATTGTTTGAAAACGCAATCTATGCATGATAGCAGAAACACCTGCTTAGTTTTCAAGAATATAACGTCTAGTGATACCTTCTGTTAAAAACCCGTAAAAAAACACGTTGTAGATAGACAGTTGTCTTAATAATTTTTCTTCTTCTTCCTGAAAATGGAAATGTGCCTCGTTGTTCAAAATGATTTTCCGGTTCAATTTAACCAATTTCATGCACACTGATGGTTGGCAGACTTAAATTATTGCGTCAAATCACCTTATAGGCTTTATTTTCCAAGATCTTGCATAATTTTCGAGAGAGTGTTGTCTTCACCTCACTATGTTGTCCCAATATCTCAAACATTTAAACCAATTTAACGATTGCTGGGCGAGTAGATGGTTTGTGTTGACAAAAAAACTTTTAAGTTTCTGAACAATTTACAAGTCTTGTTGAACAAATCTTGAAAAATGAAATTTTGAATGTAGCAGCATAATTCCTCATTTCTGATTTCATTAAATATTTTTTGTGCACTTACGTAGCCATCCGCCGGGATAATACGTCCACGGGTCCGATTCATCTTTATCAGAAAGCAGAATTCACTGAGTCTTGTTTAGATCCCAGGTCAAAACGGTATCAAAGGAAATGAGGTCACCGATGAAGATAGATTTACGTAAGGACTTCCAGACTCCAGACAGACCGTTTATTGGCATCATAACAATGTACCTAAATGTGCTAAATGTAAGTACCTAAATGTGCTTGACATAAATATCACAACCTTCCGTAAAAGTGAATACGACACCGCGAAGCAATTCTTCTGTGAATTCCCGGTTGCTGTTCGCTTGCATCAGGACGTAGATGTTCGGCGCAGTTATCATGAGTGCTGGCAATATAGACATTTAACACTAAACCACATGCTCATCTTTCCACAAAACGCTAAGAGATGTCAACAAAAGGAACATAAGAAGCACAAAAGAATCGGAGTGCTATGCTTATGAAAAGAGCAACATTTTGGTGTTACTTCGAAGCCTTAGAAAATTATTCGAACCGTTGCCATTTAATAAGATAAACTGGTACAACTAAAAAAAGGAAAGAGGGTAGGCATGGCCTAAATACAGGAACTTATCACACCATCTGTTCTGCGAAGTTATAATTCCTCTACTAGAACGTAGAGTATGCATATTGGAAGTGCACATTGTCCGTTCTTAATATATGTATATTGCAACACCTGACATTTTATGATATAGCGAAAAACGTCCAAATTTAGGGTAAAATAGCCTCTGCTCTATTAATTATTTTGTACTATAGGGTTTTCTAATAACGACTTGATAACTTTTTTTTTAAATAAAAGGCAAACCATTTGTGAAATTTCAAAAACTTTAGTATTGGCTTGAAGTACAATCAAAACATTTATGAATGGAACTCGACTTCGTTTATATGGCTACCACGGACAAGTTTGCAGCGGTCGATTCGTTGGACCCAATTTTCAACGACTCGAACACATATTTCGGCCGAAACGGCCGCTATTTCGTGTTCAATGTTGGCTCTGAGCTCTTTCAATGTCGTCGGCGTGTTGGCATAAACCAATGACTTAACGTAGCCCCACATACTTACTCTTCAATAAATCGATTGTAGCGTGTGCTGTGTGGCTTGTAGCACCATCCTGTTGAAACTACATGTCGTCCAAGTCCATATCTTCCAATTCGGGCCAAAAATAATCGGTGATCATGGCGCAATAACGCTGACAATTCACAGTAACGTGACGATCGTTATCGTCGACGAAAAAATATGGCCCAATAACGCCGCCGGCATGCAAACCGCAACAAACAGTTATTTTTTGTGGATGAAGTGGTGATTCATGAAGCACATATGGGTTTTCACCCGACAAATAACGCACAAATTAAATTCAAAGTTGTCAAGTCCCTATTGGAAAACCCTATACATTAGACAAAATTTCTCGACTTTTTAGGGTCTGAAATACTAAAATACTGAAAAATACTAAATCAAAAGTTGTTCTAAAATTTCAGCCGATTACATTTTCAACGCCAGATCACCAAGTTTGAAAATAGAAAATTCTTCAACTCATTGTTACGATATACTATAAAGGTGACCAGATAGAAACGATAGGAAAAAAATTATGGCTTTATTTTGAAGCTGCTATCATGCTATTATGTGTGGAATAGTGCATCATTCAAATGGCCGCTTCGGCTTCGCCGACAGTGCTTCAAGCCGTTAGCCTACATTTTTAATGACTCGGTCCAATATGTGCGGCGTTATTCCTCGAGCTCGTCAAAATTGGCTGACTTTTTAGCGTAGACTAAGGAATTGACGTAGCACCAATGATGGCGGTGGCCAATTGATGAACTGTCACCGTGAGATGACGCAGCTGCCAAAATTCTCCTTCACAACTTCGAGCGTTGCGCCGCTTATATGACACGTAGCGCCGTAGACACGTAAGGTTCGATGATGCCGCCATGCCATAAACCGCAACAAACAGTCAATTTTTGTGGATGCATTGATGCTTGTCTGAATACTTGTGGATTATGTTCGCTCAAATAGAGGCAATTATGCTTGTTGACATAACCGCTGAGGCAAAAGAGGGCCAAGTCCGGGAAAATGTTTTTTTGGTAAAAATCCAAATCTCCGGCCAACATTTCTGCCCAATTAGCGAACTCATGGCGTTGTTTATGGTCTTCCGGCTTTAATTCGTTAGCACAATCTTATACGAATTTAGGCCTAAATCCAAACGCAAAATAAGCCGAGTTGACTCTCTGGCGATGCCCAATTCAGCTGATCGGTGCCGAATTAACATTTCTGGATCTTCTTACTGGCCGCTACAGCGGCTATGTTTTCTTCATATTGCGCCAATCCCTGTCTGGTTGGTGGCTTAAGATCCAAGAGAGTGTACAAGTACTCACGCTCAAACTCTATCACGGTGCGACGAATTGCCAGCACACTGAAGTCATGATGGCGATTACTGTAACAACGAAATTCACGTTGCGTATCTACAACTGATCCGAAATTGGAAACAAATGGAAAAACTATCATTGCTATCTGGTCACCCGTTACAATGAAAATAAAGTACTGTAAACAAGTGCACAATACAATAAGAAAGCGAGCGTCATCCATTTAAATGTTCATTTCCATATTTCAGCAATGACGACAAATTGATTATCAGATTATAATCATATGTTACAAAATGTTTCGAAAGCTTTGAGTCCATTGGTATGTATGTATATTTTCTTATAATTTCATTGGCTTGGGTAAATTTCTGATTCATTCAACCGCTAAGGTAGACGTAGAAATGAACTGCGTCAGTCTAAATTTTCAGCCAATTTCCAATGAACAGTTGTCGTCCGATCACAATTTCGAGAAAAACTGTGCACTCTACCAACTCGTGGTTGCACTGGTCTTACGTAAGTCTGCATAGTATAATCGATAAACAAGCCGGTTGCTTGAAGAAACTTAGAGGAAAACCCATTCTAGTTTTTTTTTTTTTTTTGACATAATCTGTACAGTCGTCTGGGAAAGGTAATTGCAAAAAACGAACTGCCCCGCTTTTCAACTATTCAAAAGTTGTCTGAAATTGCTTTAGATACGTAAAATAAAACGATTTAAAATACCCAGCTTTGGCATTTTGAAATAAAATTCAAAATCAACTGACGACTTCATGAACATAATGACTGCACGACTGTATCATAGTAAGCCCCTCGGATCGGCACACGAGAAATGCAAGTTGTGTTCTTAGATACAAGTCATGCGATCATATAAGAGAAAAATTCGCACGTCATCAGTAAAGTATTGCTAAACTGCCTCAGAGCAACATTTCATTAAAAAGCTTCCAACTTTCCAGATGTTAAAACTCACAAATTCATTAACTTAACCAACCTATTAATTACACTGGGCAACAATGAAAATTACTCGGACATACTGAATAGTGTTTCTTATAGAACTCGAGCTGTAGATAACGGGAAAAATAATAATTTGCTCAGGTCACGTACAGCAACCTAACGGCACACACTTTTACATCTTTATCGAACGATGTCAGTTCTAATAGAATCGCACATCGTTTAAATCGGTTTTTCTGTTAGTAATTTATAAAAATAAACTAATTTGCGTAAGAAGAATATTAGAAGTGCATTAAAGTGATAAAATACCACGATCTAGTGTTAATTGTCGAGATTTATTTTGCTATATTTGTGGAGAATTTACACCAATTTTCCGCAAAAAGAAAATACCACCATTTATTGAAAGGTGTTACTTTTTCTATTTTAAATTTAAAATAAACCATCAGGATAAACTCTGGGCACCACACATTTGCTGCATTTGGTGCCCCAGAGTCACACAGATTGTTACTTTTGTTGCACCAATGTGAAGGGATTTTCTCGAAGATCAAAGCATTCCATAAATTATGCAGATGTCTCTTCTGTAACAAGACCAGCACCTCATACAGAAATTCTGCCAGTTCCAAAGCCACCTTCCGGACGCATATTGTTCAGAAGAAATCATGGATGATTCCGAATTTGAGTTCATCTACATCTTCTGATGCACCACATCTCATCAGTTAGATTGAGCTTAATGACCTCGTCAGAGACTTGGATTTGTCAAAACAAAAGTCTGAAATACTGAGCAGTGGAATCTGCTCAAGCCTGAGGTAAAAATTACATAGTACCGTACGTGACAAAGTGAATTTGTTCCTTATTTTTCGAAAGCCGATAACTTAGTGTATTGTAATGATATTAATGGCTTTATGCTATCACTGGGTTATGAGCACAAAACCGAAGAATGGCGGCTATTCATCGACGCATCAAAGGCTAGTTTGAAAGCTGTATTGCTTCATAATGGTAATAAGTTTCCTTCAATACCTCTAGCGCATGGTGTGAATTTAAAAGAAACCTACGATGTTATGAAATTTATATTGGAAACAATTGAATATAAAAAATATAACTGGTCGATATGTTCGGATTTAATAGTTGTAGTCCAAGAACTACAACTAGGTTACACCAAATTTAATTGTTTTTTTAAGTTAGTGGGATAGTAGAGCACGATCGGAGCACTTTGTGAGAGTAGATTGGCCTATAAGAACAAACTTTATTTGTGGAGAAAAAAATATAAGGAATCCTTCATTGATCGAATCACAGCGTGTTATTCTACCACCATTACATATCAAATTGGGTCTTATAAAAAACTTTGTAAAGGCGATGAAGAAAGACCAACCTGGTTTCAATTTTTTGAAACAAAAGTTCCCATCACTAAGCGAAGCAAAAATTAAAGAAGGTATTTTTGTGGGTCCAGACATTAGATGGCTTATAAAAGATCCAGCTTTCATTCCTACTCTGGATTCATTATTTTCATATTATTATTCATTATCCTCAATTCAGATTCCTCAAGCAGAGAGTCACGGGTTTGAATCCCGTGCGAGGCAATTCTCTGAAAAAGTTTTTTCATGGAATTTGTATGTAGTTATATGTAAACCCGTCGACGTCAACTCTGACATAAAGGCATAACACTGATGTTGGAGTGGTTGCTGGCTGGGCTAAATGTAACGAACTAACAACTAGCACGTACTAAGGCCCACTGGTTGAGGATGCACTGGCTCCAGTTTGACAACCACCTCTGGGAAAAATATCGAAACCTAATACGCATGAGTTTTAATATACTACAACACCCTCCCGCGCCCTGGTAAAAAAAAAAATTCATTAGTAAAACAGGCCTGGTGTTCATCCTAGGTAACAATAAGACTCCAGGTTATGCAGATGATGTAAAGAAAATGCTGGATGCTTATCATAAAATGGGATGCAACATGTCGCTAAAACTTCATTTTTTGCATTCTCATCTCAATTTCTTTCATGAAAATATGGGTGATGTAAGCGATGAGAACGGCGAGAGATTCCACAAAGACATTGCTGCAATAGAGCAACGGTACCAAGGAAAATATGAGCCATCAATGTGGACAGATTACTGCTGGTCGCTTATAAGAGAGACTCCGAGGTGTTCTTATAAACGGAATGCAGATGCTTCCAAAAAAACAACAACATTTTACAAGAAATAACATTTTTCGGTAATATTGTTGGCTAAATTCTTAGTCAAAAAAGCGTTTTCTCACAAAATCCCGATGTGACCTGTTTTTTTTTATATATTGTAGTTTTCCTGATTCTATAAACTCCAACAAAAATTAATTTTTTTTTTTTTGTTGACCAGTGTTATTAGAATCTTTTACTTTAAAGCTTTTCAGGTTTTTTAAAGTATAGTCGTTGCAAAAAAAATCTGTTCATCTTAAAGAATCCACATCAAAAACTTAAAATGTTAAATTTAAATAAGCATCACAAAAATTGTTATTTGATAAGAACATACTTGTATTTGTATGAAATAGTGTTCTTTTTGACAAGAGGTGAATGCACCTTTAAGTTTTAGTAAAATTAATTATAAAATTTAATAAAAGCAAACTATTAATTGGGAAAAACAATTATATTACTCGTAGTATAATATTGCGTTTAAAAGTCTATATTAATTTTCCGTAAATTTCTATTCAATCGAAATAGGGTCCGTTAGCATCTATGACATTCTTCCAAAGTAATACAAGGTCAAATATTTCTTTTTCGTAGAAGTGCTGACTTTTTGAGGTAATGAAATCTTCAAAGGCTTTTATGACCTTTGCTTATTTCCGGAAGACCTTCTGCCAGATTGCAGAAAACATGGTAATCCGTTGAGGAAATATCAGGAGACTACGGTGGATGCAGAATTTCAAATCCCAACTGCAACAGTGAGGTATAAGGTCTGTCATTGTCATGCAAAGGAATCCGACCTTGCCTATTGACCAAATATATCTTTTCAGCCAATTTGTCGTGCAATATGTCGATTTCCTTACAATATTTGATAGTCTTTATTGTTTCTCCTAGTTAAAGAAATGAAAAATGGATTGGTCTTTCGATGTCCTACCAAATGTTCACCATAACCTTTTTTTTGTGTAAAGATCGGGCTTAAGGGTGTGTTTTGGATTTCATCTGCATCTAACCGCTGTACAGATGTTCTACGATTATCATACAGTGTCCACTTTTCATCACGGGTGACTATCTGATGCAAATGGTTCAGTTTGCTGTCTTAATATTAGCGATGCGCAGATTTCCAGGCGCCGTAGATTTCGGGATTCGTTCAGTTCATGGGGTACCCACTTATCGAGTTTCTTTACCTTTCCTATGAGAGAAAGGTGTTGACTTATTGTCAATGGGGATACTACCATGCTTTGTGCAATTTCCCGCACCGATTTCGGTGGGTCCGCATCCACCGTAACTCTTAAAACATCGTTGCCAACTAACGTTTCCGGCTTCACACGTGGTTCATTTTCGAGGCTTAAATCTCCTGAAGGGAACTTTTCAACCCAACGTCGTATAAAGCGTTTTTTACCGCTACATTCTTAAATGCGTCATCTATGCTTTCATTGCCAATGACGCGTTATGTCCCGTTTTAATTCGTACGTAAATAATTCCCAGAAAAAAAGGAAAACCGTACTTGTAGCGAGCCCAAAAATTCTCACACGTCAAGTACACGTACCACTTTATTTTATAAAAAAAAAAAAAAATTAACGTTCTGGCACAGATGTTCACTCGAGAACTTCTTATTTCCGACTGAGTGACATTGCATGTGGTACAACTCAATAGTGTCCTTATTTGGTGAGGAGTAGATGAAAATGCAGCATCGGCAAGGGTACCCTCCCAGTGTGAGTCAACTTCAAATAGATGTAATCGTTGACACGCCTCACGATATATTGCACAGAATAGTCCATCAACTGTTTTAAGACTTTAAAATGATGTTGGACCACGAACGTTAACCAACAATAAACGCAAAAAAAAAAAATCCCAACAGTATTGTTGAGATGAATTGTGGAAATACTTCATAAAAAGGGTCTACGGAGAACAAATTTGGGTAGCCATCGATGAGATTTCCTTGCTTACGCCTTTGAATCAATTTGTTCGATTTATCCCAACTACAATATTGCGATAAAATAAACGCGTTGACCATTTTCAAGATAGACAGCTAAATGAACAACGGTATGATCTTCCATACCGCCTCATTACTGCTGATATACGCTCTAATTGACTGATTTCGTCATTTCTATTTCGATTAGGTACACCAAGCACAGGCATGTGCCTCGGACTTCACCGAATTACAATACTCCACGTTAATGTGGCCTTTGTACGTATTGGACAAAATTGGTGAATACGGCACGGTCCAACGATTAACAACTTCATTGTCTTGATCTCTCGTTTTGATAGTTGTTGATTTGCCATAATTTTTTGTCGATCGGCAACGTCATTGCCTGAAACTGTGTTTAAAATCAATGCTCTTGGATAACGGATATCTCGAATTTCACTCCATTGTGGATTACAGGTGTAAGTGATAAACACGTCTGGTCGACCATGAGAACGAACATATGCCATCGCATCCTGTGCGTACTCATGTATATGCCGCGGGCTACCAATGTATGAAGACGGCAATATCGTCAATTGGCCGATGTCAATTGGACATCTGGTTGCCGTCGTTGTTAATGGCATCACGGAGATGTGCCATATGTATGTACTCTTCAGCGCGGAGCCTTTTCTGATGAAACCTAATGTAATTCAAACTTTCAGTTTCGATTTTTGCATACATGTCGACAACATTCTGGTGGAAAAGTCTTTGGCATTCCAGAATATGATTATCTTGATTTTGACGAATCATCAATTTGTACGCATACTATAATAATTCATTGCGCTGACCGTTTTATTTGGAAATTCTACACCTGTTATTGAAATTTAAACTTTTACAAAAATTGTGTTACCCATTTGTGAGAATAATTTTAACCAACCAGTTGACGGATTGGCTAATTTACCAGGTGTACCGTAATGAAGTGAGCGTCAAGATACAAATGTCTCGATAAGGAATTTTTTTGTTTGGTTGCTATGACACCTGTCATATATATTTAGTATACATCAAGGCATTGAGCAAACATCTTATTTTTTCATCGTGTTGAAAATGTTGAATTTTGTATCAGAAAATGAAATTGCGGAAAGCATTAATTTTTTGTTTACATTGAATGTTTGTCGATGCATATTGTGATCGTGTTCTTTTAGAAGCAACATGCAAGAGATGGTTTCAACGGTTCAGAGATAACGATCTTGATGTGAGTAATGAAGAACGTGGAAGATCACCAAAAAAGTTTGAAGACGCTGAATTGCAAAACCGAAAACCACTTGTGAAATTTTGCTTCAAAAGCACGATAAAAAATCAGTTTTGCATCGAATTGTTACTGGCGATGAAAAATGGATTTATTTTCTGAATCCTAAATGGAAAAAATCATGGGTTAATCCGGGACAACCATCAACTTCGACTGCAAAACCAGATCGATTCGGCAAGAAGACAATGCTGTGTGTCTGGTCGGACCAAAATGGTGTGGTGTACCCCGAGCTCCTAAAACGTGGTGAAACCGTTACTGCAGATCACTACCGACTAAAAATGGTCAATTTAAACCATGCATTGGGGCAGAAGACACGCCAAGGTAATTTTGTTCTATGAGCAGCACTTCGAGGAAGTCGAAATTTGGGTGACTTTTAGGTTTGCTTCAAAAGACGAACAGTTTTATTGGTATGGAATCCATAAATTGCCTGAAAGATGGGAACAATTTGGAGCTAGCAATTGCCAATACTTTGAATAAAATGTTTTTTACTTTCGCATTAAAAATTAGTGTTTTGTTCATCGCATAAGAGCGATTAGCATTATGTCCAATGCCGTTTTAAACAAAGTCACCAATTCGTTAAGCTTGTAAGTTAGCAATTATTTCACTTCGTACGTTCGGAGAGATGGAACACCGTCGATAAATTTCATCACTGGAATTTGGAAAAACAATTTGCAAAAAACTGATGAGAATTATCCGCAAATGGCAATAATGGTCCGACTCTGTGGTACACTTGTCCTTGAATCTTAATATGAAAAGATGTCGACTTAGAATTTTTGTAAAAATTGCAATTATGTTGACATGAAATTATCTCTGATATTATTTGTTGCACCAAACGATGTCATTTGAAAACAGGAATTGTATGCTTTGATTCTGGTGATGTTCTAGAAACCAACGAATGCAATGGTTCTGGTGGACAATTCAATGCCGACAATCTAACTTTTCCATTTGCACAGCAGAAAACTAGTGTTTCAGTGCTGAATTTGTGTGATTTGCAATTTTCACAAATTTTGTTCATTGTACCAATGGTCATTGATTTCTGTGAACTACGAGTACCAAATAATCCACTTGACTGTGATAGTTGAATGCAGCACGCTTGAAATTTATACGTGCTCGATTAATAGTGTTCCTTGCTTCTCGTAACGGAGAACGTGACCGGATTGCGTTTTTGGGCAGTTTGATTTGGCTGTGTTCACTGTTCTTCACTTTCTTCTGCTCTGGACTCCTGGCAATTTCAAAATACCATGAAACAAAATAAAGTACGATAGCGGTCCCGGAAGTACCCGACCCAACAAAGAAAACACAAAAATTTTAGGAAAAAAATTTATTTATTTTTCCGCATAATCGCCTTTCAGCTCTATACACTTTTCCCAGCGATTTTCAAATAGTTCGATACCCTTTTTATAATAAGAACTGTCTTACTCCTCAAAATAACCATTAACAGCCAAAATCACCTCTTCATCGTTGGAAAATCTTTGACCACTGAGCCATTTTTCTAAGTTTGGGAACAGAAAATAATCCGGGGGGCTTAAATCTGGCGAATAGGGTGTACGAGGTAGAAATTCAAACTTTAATTCATTAATTTTGGCCATTGCAATAACGGATGGCCATTGCAATGTGAGCTGGTGCGTTGTCTTGATGAAACAACACTTTCTTCTTAGCCAAATGCGGCCATTCTTGATTGATTTATTCGCTCAAACGTTGCAATAAGTTCGCATAATGCTAGCCGTTGATAGTTTTTTCTTTTTCAAAATAGTCAATGAAAATTATCCCACGCGCATTCAAAAAAATTGACGCCATGACCTTGCCTGCAGATGAAACGGTCTTCGCCTTTTTGGAGCTGGTTCTCCCTTTTGATTCCATTGTTTTGGTTGTTCTTTTGTCTCGGGTGTAAAGTTATGGACCGATGTTTCATCCATTGTTATGAAACGGTGCAAAAATTCTGCTTTTTTGCTGTGAAACTTCGCTAAACACTTAATTGAAACATCTTCACGGCACTGTTTTTGCTCGAGTGTGAGCAAACTCGGCACCCATCTTGCACACAGCTTTCTCATATACAAATTTTCAAATAATATGCGATGTACCGCACTTTTTGAAATGCCTACAATGTCTGCTAGCTCGCGCACTTTCAGTCGACGATCATTCAGTACCGCTTTGTAGATTTTCTTCATCATTTCTGGAGTCGTCACCTCATTTGGTCGATCACAGCGATCTCGTTTTGGCAGCTCGTAAGGCCTCGTTTAAACTCAGCAACCCAAAATTTTACTTTTGTAAATGAAGCAGCAGACTCACCCAGAGTAGAATCCAGTTCAGCTTTTATATTGGTTGGACCTTTCAAATAAAATTATTGTAAAACATAACGATGACCAATTTTCTCCATTTTCACAAATTCACTGACAACGTTCATTATTGATGACTGTCAAACTAATACTAAACAACGTGGCGCTTTCAAACTTGAAACATATGCTTTTTAGACTGCGTACTTTCCAACACAGTGATGTTTTAATGCACATTTGTTTTTAATTTGGATTAAAAGATCTTCATTGCGGAGAGCTTTGACATCTTTGTATTGGGAACTTACTACGTCCGTTATTGGGTTTGGGTTTGTTTGGGTCTGGCTATGGTTATTGGGTTTCGTTTAGCGATTGGTGTTTTATCACTGTCGGATGAACAATTTGTGATAATGAGAAATCTTGAGAAATCAGTTGATATTTTGACAGGAGTATTCAAAATTGGGCACTGTTCCTCTGAAACAGGTGTTCCTCGGATTATTTTTTGTATTTCCGCTTCGTTGTTTATTTGAATTGGATCATCTGGGTTTAGTTCTCAAAACTGATTTTTTATTTTTACCGCCATTACGGCTGGAGCTATCAATTAAACTTTATGCGAGATTTTTTTTTTTTAATTACATAAAGGGTCATTCCACGAAAAATCGCCGAAGCTATAGTATATGGGGAGTTCTGAACATCCTCCGATTTAGCTGAAAAGTCGTAGAAATACTCATTGGAATGGTACGAATCATAAGGCAAAAAAGTTTTCCAGAATTTGATATAGTTTACGTGTAACGGAACTTCAAAAATTGGCAAAAAATTAAAATTTATGCTTTCTTTTATATTTAAAAAATCATAACTTTGGCTTTGCTCATCAGAAGTTAATAAAATATACCTTGTTGAATTCAGGAAAAGGTGAACTTTCAAAAATTTGGAATAATTTTTATTTTCCGGAGTTCCATTCAGCATTCACTCCAGAATCCTGTTCATGCAATATTAAATTAAAAACATTACTTTTGTTTTTGTACTGCGCAGCAGATCCATCGGAAAAATAAATAATTTTCCTAAAATGTTGGCATTTCTTGTGCGGGAAGTCTAAGAGATGGCGCTGAAATAAGTGTACTGCGATAGTGTCATGCTTTAAGCATTCACTGAACAAAACTTTCATTTTTAATATTATCCATCTGGTTCCGGTAATATATTGCGAAAGGGTGAATCGTTGCCTGTTCGTTGGTCTAGTGGTATCCCTGCACTGCATCTTGCACAACAAAACTATCAATTTCGGAAAAGTCCAATAAAACAAGTATGTCCGTTTTCGTTAAGAGTGTTTTGACTTCCTTTATGTACCTGTTTTGTTGATCAGTTATAAAAACATGACGAATGAAAACACTAAGCCGTTTCAAAAAGCTCTGAATTAAATCCTCAGAGTTTTGAATTCTCACTTCCAATTTTGATCGGTCTATGTGGGTCCACTGATAGTATGTTACGTCTTCTATGAAGTGATTACTAAAAGCAGTGTTAAAGATTTAGAATAGTTTGGCAATTAAGGCACTAACCAAATAACAATTTATATCAGAAGGGTTACAAATTACCAAAGCTAAGCCGGCTCTTCTGTCATTAAGATGCTTATCTTCGTTTTCTATCAGCCTTGATATATTGCTACCCTCAAACATGAGGTTGATATTTTGATGGATGATGTAAACACACACGGAATGAGTTCCTGATTTCCTAGCCAAAATGCAGTTCTTTTGTCTTAACTACGCGAATTTGGAAAATCCAACTTAACATTATTATGAACTTCTTTGAACTTATAATATATCTCCCTAAGGTTAGCCAGAACCAAGCGTTTTTGAATATGTTTTTTTCTGATTTTCAATCTAACAAAAAAGCAAAACATCTTATTTTTGTACCTGGGAAAATAAATTTTTGTTACCTTTATAGATACGTAGTCTTTTTTTCCTGGCATTAAACGACTGATATCGTCTTCACAGTAAAAACTTTCTACCAACTGCTTGATATCAGCATCTGAGCTTATTCCATAAGTTGATGGAACGCTTTGATCTTTCTTGATCATATAGCTTGTCGATCCTGGAAGCTCTTCTATAATTTTGTCGACGCTTCATTCTCTTGAAAGTAAAGACAACAAAACAAGTTTGGTGTCTTTGCTTGTAGTTTTATGGAAATTTTCTTTTATTTTCCCTACGAAATTTTCTTCCTCTTTGGAATTATCTTCATCATTACCTATAGTAAGAGAGAAAACTTTCTTTGCAATTTTCAACATAGAGTTTTTTTAATTTTGACTGCACATATTTTATGTCACAAAGTCTTCTCTTGTCGAATGTATCTTCTCCAATATACTGTATGCATTCATTAATCAAGTTGAATGCAATGTCTTTATCAAATAACATTCTCATTCTCTTCAACCTTTAGCAATGATGGCGTTGTATCAGAATTTCGGATCTGACTCAATTTTTTCCTACACGTAGAGCAAATTACCAACTTTGTGTTCAATTTTGTTTGCATCGTAACCATCCATGGTCGTACAGGAAGCAAATCACGAGCACTGGGTTGATGAGGTGGTAAATCCAGACGATTGCAGCACGTTTTCCACACAAAAGCACTCATTATAACTTTATATTACTCACAACTCTTATTACGATACAATCTAAAATAAATGTAGAGCTCACGACAGATTGACATTAAGTGAGTGCAAATAAATTAAAGGGCTTGCCGCTGCGGACTTGATCAGTAGTGGAGTTGCGGCGACCACGAAACTCTCGAGACCAGTATTTGACGGTGTAATCTGTCGGAGCATTAGTCCCAAAATATTTATCTAACTTTTCTTTTGTTTCTTTCGCCGTTTTGACTCTCAAGAAGTAATGTTTTATGAGAGAACGAAAATCGTTTTTGTCCATACTCAACATGATGCCATACACGTCAACAACAATCAGCTGTCAAAACAAAACTAAAGACAGTATCGCACTGAAATTTGGCATGTCTTCCTAAATAAGAACGGACTTCAAGGCACCATAACCTTTATTGCTGTAGCAGCGCATCCTGGCTGTCAAGGAGGTTACTTTTTACTCCACCTAGTATATAAAAAAACTAAAACTACACGTTTACACTTTATAAGAGAGAGAGGAGTTGTAAACAACCAAAAATAATTAATAACGACACTATACGTGTAACACGATTGATAGCTCGCTTGGTACTGATTTTGGCCTGTATTCATAGGTTCTGGTTTATCAAAATAAGAAAGACTATTTGGGGTTCTGAATGGGTTGGTGTGAAATGGTTGAAATGATTTATTTGGTTGGGATGGTAGATCATGGACGTTTTGTGCGTAAGAGTCCCTTACATTTTAATTTGTTGGTGTTTGTGATGAAAACCGCGGACTTTATTGGGTAGTAAATGGATGATGGTGTCTAGAATTGTTGTTTATATTACGAAAACCTGTAGTTTGCTTGCTATGGTAATAGTTTGGTTGCTCTCTAGTCTTTGATTGGCTACAAATTCACTTATTACTATTTATAGGGGCATTTTCATATGTGATGTAAATTGTGTATCCTGCTTCATATGCGATGCCTTTTTCTTTTTCTAAGTTGTCTTGGCTCGAAAGTTCGGGTAGCTTGTCTTTAAAGTAATGTAAAGCCAAAGTAATATTGGCTGTCATATGTCTTTCAATATCTACTACCTTTGCACCAAGCGTGTTTGTGGTTTTTATATTTAATCTTCTCAACACATTTTTGGTAGTGTTATACCATAGAGTTTTTGACTTTTTGTATGAGATGACCTATCATCTTATCGAATAATTCACTAACACCTTTCCTATCACCAAAATTATTTATAAACAGAGTTTTCATTCCATTTCACATGGTAATTTATTACAATGATTTCTATTGCCCTACCCTTAAGTTTAGATGGTACATTGAGTGTTTGGAGTAATGGATGAATTCTATAGTTTAGATTACCATTTTAATCTGGCAATTTTTCTATGTATCTAAGTGCATCAATTTGAAGATGAGCCATAGTGATTATATTGTTGTTGGAAAGAGTTGTGGTTTCTGTATCTATTATTACTTGAATTCTTAGTAATCTATCGTTATAATCTTGTTTTAAAGCTTCTAAATTTACAGTGTTACTATCAGTAGCTATAATTTATTTACCATAATCTTAACGTAGGTATAACTTCATCTGGTGTTCAGTTTTTTGGTTATATCCTATTTCTATTGGGTTGCATTCTTCTCTACTTGAACGATGATCTTGCTGCTTGAATGTCTCATGTAGCTGTTGTTGTATTGCGGCGCTAAGCAATTCGCGTTTTTATTTTACTTGACTTTACAGAAAACACGTACTTTTGTATTAAACTTGTATACCAACTTGATCACGGAATAACCACCGTGTGGGGCTACCATTGTTCCGATTTGGATTGTGTTAAGTTAGTACATCTGTTGTTGACATTCTCTCCAAATTTTAGCGTCATAGCTTGACATTTGCAAAAGTTACGTAGCCAAGAGTACATCTATCACTGTGTGTGCTGGCGATTTTTTAGAATTCTAGAAATGGATTTAAATTTGCAACAATGAACTTGTATTAAATTTTGCGTAAAAAACGGATTTAATGGTGCGCAAACGTTGGAAAAGTGTTTCGGCAACGATTCTCTCAAGAAAACGGTCATTTACCAGTAGCACGAGTGGTTCAAAAGTGGTCGTGAGTCAATCAAAGATGATGAATGCAGTGGCAGAACATCGGCATCGAAAGCCGACGAAAACATTGATGAAGTAAAAGAAATGTTGGTCAATAACAGGAAATTAACCATCAGAGAGATAGCGGAGAACTTTAACTTTGTCTTTGGATCCGTCCAAGACATTTTGGTTAATGATTTGTGTTTCCGTCATGTAGCAGCAAAGTTGGTGCCAAAAGAGCTCAATTTCATGTAAAAAAAAGACCGTGTTGATAGTTGAAGCAAGTAATGGAAAAATCGCAGGAAGCGCTGATGGACCTATCGAAAATTCCGGGAACTGGTGGTATTATCGACTACTAACAATTTTAACTTCAATTTAAAATATTGGGTCATATAAAAAGTCTCCGCCGTTTTTTGTTACTAGATGGTGTTGGAGTCAATTTATCTAGAAACACTAATCTGATTATGTCAAGGTGACATATCAGGCTACATTTTTTGTGAAGACAGCTATGTAATCCGTTGCTCCTGTTAAAAGTTATACTGATTTGAATATAAGTGAAATATCTGTTGAAATACGCTATGTGATGCTTTTTTACTATAAAAAGGGGAAAACGCAGCAAAAACACGCCAAAAAATGTGTGCAGTGTACGGTGAGAATGCTGTGAGTGAACGCCGGACCCAGGAGTGATTTCTTCGATTCCGGTCCGGAAATTCCGATGTAAAAGATGCACCTCGCACTAGTCGGCCTATCACTGAAAAAGTCTAAGAAATTTTGCAACTGATGGAGCAAGACCGGTACTGAAGCTCTCTGGAGACAACGAAGGCACTAAACATCAACTGTATGACAGTTTTGAATCATCTAAAACGAGCAGGCTACTCAAAGAAGTTCGATGTTTGGGTGCCACATGAATTAACGCAAAGTATTTTAATTGACCGAATAACCATTAGTGAAACGATGCTGAAACGTATTGTAATGAAATGGAACAATTTTTGAAGCGATTCATTACGGGCGATGAAAAAAGGATTAAATGCCAGAATATCCAATACGAGCGATCATGGTCAAAGGCCGTTGATCGACCACAAACGACTTCAAAGTCTGGATTGACGGCAAGCAAGGTTATGTTGAGTGTTTTTATTTGAAAGGAATTGTCTATTATGAGCTGCTAAAACGTGGCAAAACGGTCAATTCGATTCTCTACTGTGCACAACTCGACCATTAAAATGAAGCTTTTAAAAAAGAGCGACCAAAATTGGTCAACAGAAAGGGAATTGTCTTCCGTTATGACAATGCTAGGCCACACACATCTTTGATGTCCCGGAACAAATTAAGGGAGCTTGGTTGGGAAGTTTTGATGCATCCACCGTATAGCCCGGACCTTGCACCTTCTGATTACCATTTGTTTCGGTATTTGCAAAACTCTCTTGATTGTAAAAAATTGGCCGACCGAAGAGCCGCTGAAAATCACTTGGCCAAATTTTTCGCTGATAAACCACAGAAGTTCTACATCGATGGAATTATGAAGCTACCCGTAAAATGGCAAAAGGTCATAGATGGCCAGTATGTACTTGATTGAAATTGATTTTGAATAAAGAATTTTTTTTTTTTTTTCAAAAATGTACCAAAAAACCGCGGAGTCTTTTTATATGACCCAATGTATGTATAGTTTATAACAAAAACACGATGTTAGTTTTATCAAGGAATTAATTTAATTCATTAAACGTAATAGTCGGAGTCTGAGCAACACTCGTCTTAACCAGAAGAAAAAATACAACTGCCTGTCCAATATATTTAACTACTACCCTCGCAAATAGTTTACATGATAATTATGCTGACACAGCATTCAATGCGAATGTACTGAATGCTGACGCAATGTCTGGAGCGGATACTCGAGGCATCGGTTCTTATACGAAGGTAAGGTTTTAGACTAAGATCCCTACGTTAAATCATTCACGTAGTCAAGTAACACAATCCTAATTACTGTCTTCATTAACACAAACGGATACAGCAGCAATGTTTTCCTCTGTCCCATAGCGTGAAATTGGTGCGAAATTTGGTCGCTATGACTTAAATAGTTGAAGTTCGCGAAAAACAATTTTAACAGAACACGAATTTTGAGAATAAAATTCAACAATTTGTAAGCGTTGAGGTCTTTCAATGATGAAATGGCAATGCTAACTGAGTATGTTTGACTTTAGCACAAATAATCTAGGATAAAGCAAAGACTTGAGAAAAAAGAGGCTGGAGACATCGAAGGTGCTGCAGGGAGTCTACTCTATGGAGCTGGAATCGATGATTCTGTATAAGTTGAAAAAAAAATTTTTTTCTTCACATAAAAAAGCTTATAAACTTTAAAACGTGTTTTTTTCAAAACTACATTTTCAAAGTCCGTGTTAACTGCCATTTAAAAACTACTTGACCGATTCATTTCAAACTTGGTACACATTTTCTACATATAAAATAGCTCCCCCAACGTTTAGTTAAAGTTTTTTTTTACATTAAGGGGGCTTACCTTGTTGTTTTTCAATATTTCCGCATGAAATATTGTTAAAAGTTAAAAGTTAAAAGTATACTTAATAATATACAAAAGTTTGAATAATTTTGCTCAATCCATACTTTTAAAAAAAATTCACAAAAAAAGAGTTTTTTTTTTCTACGCTGAAACTGAAATAAGTTCTGCGGATTTCTTTTCTTGGAAGTAGGGTTTATCTTTTCAGAAAATCTTTGTGTATATTGTGCTGTTATGAAATTTTTGTTGTTTATTTCAATAGGGAGGGTTATCCTTTACATTGTAACGAGAATTTGTTATGATCAGACGTATTGTAAGTGCTCAATTATTGTTTTTAAATGGAGGAGATAAGAAAGTTCTACTTTTCGGCATATTTTGCCTTTTTTTTATAATACCGCGCACTAAGGGGATATAAATTACTTTTACTGGCTTTTCTATAGGGCGCGGGTAGGTGGTGTAGTAGTTTGAAACTCAGGTGTGTTTGGTTTCGATATTTTTTCCCAGAGGTGGTTATCAAACTGGACGGGACGAGCCCGTGCATCCTTAACCAGTGGGTCTTAGTACGTGCTAGTTGCTAAGTTCGTTACATTTAGCCCAGCCAGCAATCATATCAACATCAGGGTTATGCCTTCATGTCAGAGTTGACGCCGACGTTATTTTTATATAACTACATACAAATTCTATAAAAAGACTTTTTCAGAGAATTGCCTCGCATGGGATTTGAACCCACGACCCTCTGCTTGAGGAGTCTATGTATATAGCACCAACGATTTTTTTTTTCTTCAAAAACGGTGTAAAACTCGGCTATAAGCACTAAGCCTTATCAGCGTTGATTTACAAGTTTGCGTTCAGGAAATACAGACCTTGCTGATGCTGCTCGCTCTGGCCGTACCCCCACCACAGACGATAATAAAATTTTGGCTGCATTTACCGTTGACAGGCATTCGACGACACGGAAGAATGCTCAGCAGTTTAACATCCTCACGAACTCAGTGAAAGAAACATTATGAATCGCATAATGGTCTGTGATTCTTTGTTGAGATGGAACTCGCTTGAGGCTTTCCTGAAAAGAGCGGTTACGGGAGACGAAAAATAGGTAGTTTACAACAACATTTGGCGTAAGAGGTCATGGTGTTCACCTGTTGAAACATCGCGATCGGTCAGTAAACAAGATTTGCATCCCAAAAAGGTCATGTTGAGCATTTGGTGGGACTAGCGAGGTGTCCTTTACTTCGAGTTGCTTTCACTCATAAGAAAGACGGCCAAAATTTGCGAACAGAAAGGGCGTTGTTTTCCATCACGATAATGCCAGACCACACACAGCTTTAGTGACAAAACAAAAGCCGAATTCATATGGCTGGGAAGTTACTCAGGACCGTTATTCTCCAGACCTTGCGCCTTCCTACTATCATCTGTTCCGCTCTCTCCAAAACAACATAATCGTCCATCTGAGCGTACTATACTCAAAATTGTAAAAATATCAAATCGAAGATACTGGAACTATTACAGATGTATTAACGCATATCCATTAGGTGAAAGTTAGTGAAAGTGATGTGGAAGATCCAAATCGATCGATTATACTATGCTGTGCTCATTCGGATTTGCATCCATCCTTATAAAGTTCAACTTACTCAAGAATTGAAGCCAGCTGACCACGGAATGCGTAGAACATACGCCGATTAGGTACTTGAACATTCCCATTCAAAGGGAACTCTGCAACTTAACTCGTATTTGCGTAAGTAATTTTTTGTATTTGTATATTTTAATATTTATTTTATTTAAATCAATCCTTGAAATTGAATTTGCAAATTTATTTATTTGAAATTTTATTTTTTTCTTATTCTGGTGAAATTTAATTAACAAAAAAATAAAAACCAAGCAAAAAAATACTTTATAGGCGTACTACTAGAAAGATTATGGTTTTGATATTATTGCAGTATTTTACGAGTACCTAATATTAATTGTAAATACAAAACATTATTTATAAAGGTTGATTCACACAAATTTAAAAGTGAACTTAACATTTTTATTATCGGTTAAAAGAACACTTCATGGCATTTATTTTTGAAAATGATATCATGTAAATGTTGGCCACAACTACGTCTGAGGTGGTCCATTCGGAAGGTTCAATTTTGGGCGACTCGTTCGAGCATAGCGACTGGTATCTCGCGGATAATATGGGTAATGTTGGCTTCCAAAGCGTCAATCGTAGCTGGCTTATTCCTGAAGACCTGAGGCTTTACATATCCCCAGAGAAAATAGTCCAAAAGTGTGATATCGCACGATCTAGGGATAATGATTACCATTGACGGTAATATTCTTATTTACCTCATTTTTGAAGAAATATGGACCAATGATTCCACCAGCTTATAAACCACACCATACCGTTTTTTTTAACGGATGTAATGGTAGCTCTTGGTACTCTTCGGGTTGCTCATCATTATTAACGTATCCATTGAGCCAGAAATGGGCTTCATCACTGAACAAAATTTCACGGTAAAACACCGGATTTTCATTGGGTTTTTCCAGAGCCCATTCACTGAAAATATGACGCAAACACAAGTCGCCTGGCTTCAATTGAATTTTTTACGCTTTTAGGCCCAGATCTTCACGTAAAATACGCCAAGCCAAGCTGCTGGGAACGACGACGAATCGATTCATCATGGTCTTCGCGGACACTTTTAGATACAGCTGCTATAATCTCTTCACTACGTGCTGAATGTGATCTAACCGGTTGAGTATCATCCACTAATGTAAACTGGGACTTAAATTAAATGGTATTGGCAATAGTGGTTTCAGTAGGTAGATTATGTGCAGACGCTGTTGTAGTGTGCGTCTTTCCATGATGACTTGCCAAACGATACTGAACAAAAATGATAAAGCAGTTTGAAAGGAGTCACGCGTGATTTGTTAAAAAAATTATATTGAAAATCAAACCTCACGATAAATCACCCCTTACTAATCTGTGATTATCCTGAAATAAAAAGGAAATAGCCTTTTTTATTTATTTTTTTTTTTTTTAATTTAAAACTAACACTAAACAATTTTTTAGTATTTTAAGGAAATAATATTGTGTCCAAAATTTGAGTTTAATACATTTCATCACAACTGATCCAATTTACATGATTAAAAAGAAATAAGTATTTATCCTATTTAATATTCCTTTTGCAAAATGTCGAAACGGATAGCCACTAACTATACGGAACTAAATTCTAGACATGAAAGTTGAGAAGTTGTACGCGGTACGGTTAAACATAAGGTACGATTTAATTAAAAAGAACTCAATTTCAAATGTAGCAATATTTGCTAGTTCTTTTAAAATCTATGAATTAAATAGTATTTTTTTTTTTTTTGCAAAACATACATATGCTAAATAAAAAGATATAGGATTAAACGTACATCATACCGTCTAATAGACTGCGATTAATAGATAAATGGTTTTTTTAACAAGAGGTATCATTTGAGAAGAAAATACGTTTTGTTTTCGTAGAAAAAATTTACAATATGATTTTTATCTTAATAAACGAGAGAAGGTTTACTTAAAGCGACATCAACCAAATGACCTTCACGACCTCTGTTACACTTCTAGGCCAGTTTTGATTACCATTTCGGAAAATTGACGAACTAATAAAAAGCAGAAAACTATTGGGTATGTAATTTAATTTGTGCGGTTTTTTTTTTTAAATTTGAACGTGTATTTAGGAAAAACATGTACAATAATATTATTCAAAGTATTTCCCATCTGAAGCTATGACTTTTTCCCATCTTTCTGGCAATTTGTGGATCCCATCCCAAGAAAACTGTGCCGGCTTGGCAGCCAAGAATGAAACAAGCCAATTTTTGATATTCTGCTCTGTTGTGAACCGTATTTCAGTGAGGGCGTTCTGCACCGACCGGAACAAATGGTAGTCAGAAGGGGCAAGGTCTGGGCTATAAGGCGGGTGGGGTAAGACTTCCAATCCACTGTTTTCCAAATAGTTCTTAACCGGAATAGCAACGTGGGGCCGAGCGTTGTCATGATGGAAAATTATTGCCTCGTGTCTGGTCGCATATTCCGGGCGTTTTTCGGCTATTGCTCTCTTTAAACGGATTAATTGTGTTCGGTAGCGTTGTCCATTGATGGTTTCACCCGGTTTTAGCAGCTCATAATACAGCACACCCATCTGATCCCACCGAATACAGAGCATTACCTTCGCGCCCTGGATCTTCGGCTTTGCCGTTGATTTGGCTGTTTGGCCGGGTTTCACATATGATTTTTTGCGCTTGGGGTTGTCGTTATGGATCCATTTTTCACCACCAGTAACAATCCGATGCAAAAATGACTTCCTTTTGTGACGTGCATTTCGGACATGCAAAACCGCCTTTCGACGTCTCTCGGCTTGAGTTCATGTGGAAGCCAATTTCCTTGATTTTGAATATATCCAGCTGCTTTTAAACGTTTTCGTTTTTTTTTTGCGAGCTCTTGTGTTTGGCAACAATCTTCATAAAGTAATGCTTCCAGTTCTTTAGACTTTTTTGGCTGCCCAGGACGTTCATCGTCTTCCAAGCCAAAATCAAAACTTTTAAATCGTGCAAACGACTTTTGGCACGTTCGCTCAGCTAGCGCATGTTCACCATAAACTTTCACCAAAATGCGATGACTTTCGGCAGCAGTTTTCTTCATATTAAAGCAATGAAGAAGAACTCCCCGCAAAAACACTTTTTCAGGCACAAAATTCGACATATTTGAGTGAAAAAAAAATTATTGTTGTTTACGCTTCAAATGAATGACATATACTGAAATGACGTACAATGACAGTAGCCTTCCAACGCATGTTCCAATGGAATAATAACAATGGAATAATACAAGTTACGAAATCTCTTAGCAAACCGCACGAATTATTATAGTTATAGACCCAATATACATTGTTATTATTTGAATATAGACCCATTGTATTCATGACTAATTTATATTTGAAGACCAAGGTATTAAAAATATTGATTATCGATCATTAGATTTTAGGACTTAGAACATTTTCTTTAAATCCACCTTTGTATTTAATAACTGTGTAATGAAGATCAAATACGAGAATGTTTAAAGACTTTATTTTGGTTTTGTCGCTAAAGATCTACCAATTTGTGGATTCTTAACTAATTATAAGGTCCATTTTTTTTTAAATTACAAACTACAATATTAAAAGGCAAACCGTAAAAAAGAATAAAATATTTATTTACAAGAAACAAGATAAAGATAAGACACGTTACAATTAACACGCAACTCATCATTACACTCTTTTTTATATATCGTCTTACAGTCGGAATTTCCTGATTCATTGGAGCAACTAGGCTCCCAGTTTTCCTCCTCGTCGTCACTACACTCGCTGTCAAATTTGTCCTCTTTTAGGCTTTTTTTCGGATGCATAAACATTGCGATAGTGTCATTTCCTACGTTGCTTACGGTAGAACTTCTATGATATATCGGTCTACCATATATCCAGTACTTTCGTCACTTAGAACGGTCTTTTGTAGAGTGGCTCAAGTTTTCTTAAGGTCCCGGCATGTGCAGGTTTATTCTCCACCAACGCAAGATGCCTATCGGTTTAATGTACGCCTTCACGAAATATCGTATGCGTGGGAACTAAAAGAAATGCCATAGTTTCTCCAATGTCGTGTTAACGCTCAAGTGTCCAGCTTTGTCGTGATGATCATGGACTATTTTTGTTCATAATGCTTTTGGAATGACCCAAAATTTCTTATATTTATCCTTGCCGTAAAGTCTTCCACCATTGATCTTGAATTCTGCATTCAGCAACTTGTGTCCCTTTTGGACTATACTTATAATTTTTTTAATGGCGTCGTCTTAAATCTGCATCCCATACAATCAAACGACAATGTGACACGTCTGCCTTCATGACTCCTTATAATGTTGGAAGTGGGGAAAATATATTTTTGGCAAAGGGGCGCAAGACATATTTTGCATCTCGACCAAAAGCTTATTGGAGAGTCACAATACTACCGCTGCTCATATGAAGGTATATGTACTTACAATTTATTAACCATTTGTGAAGCGTGATACAAAATTTCTGCAAGAAGTAAATTTTTTATTGATTCGTTAAAGTATACATTACAGGGTTATGTATGGAATACCATATCGGGTTAATGGCCTCCACGGCTTTGCTGGCACATACGCATTTTTTTCTCGAAGTTTTCCATCGCAGTATTGCATAAATGTGGCTGAATTTTGTTATCCTCCAAATAAAGTCCAACGGCATTAAATCGCATGATTTAGACTATCAATTTTGATCACTTAAACGGGAAATTATACGAGCGGGAAATAACTCATGCAGTTATTGAATTGTGTTTTGAGTTATATGGCATGTGGCATCGTCTTGTTGAAACCACATGTCATCCATATCCATATTTTACAATTTACGCACAAAAAATTGGATTTTCAACAGTGACATGTTATGGATTATTTGTTTTCCAACAATCGTTCGTGAATTTTCGACAATTTTGAAGATTAACAAAGCCGTCAAGTTGGAAATGAGCCTCATCGCCGAAGATGAAAATTACGAACTTTAGCTGTCATACCTTCATTATTTTTAAAATAATGCTTAACAATGAAAACGCATTGTTCTTTCATGTAGCGCTTCGATTTTAATAACCCTGAACTCTTAGCTGTCACGCTGTCCTTTTTCGAGTTGGCAGCATTTTACCACACAACTGTCATACAATTCAGACCTTGAGTGAGTTTTGGGACACCTTTTATGCTGAAGAAAAAATATAACATCCAACAGTTTGGTGTTTACTGACTTACAGCCATAAACGTAAGCTGTAATGTTAAGCTAAAACGTTTTGTCGAAAGCTTAATGGTTGTTATTTGGCATTTCAGTGATGCATCCAAACTATGGAAGTGCTTTGCAATTAACATCCATGGAGTAAAATAAATGAACGAAGGTATAGCTGTGGTACCACCTAACGAACAGCAGCTGACCAACACCAGCTGACCATGCACAGAGAGAGTAAGGAAAAATTTCTATGAGGAAATGCATGTGCTACACGTCTTTTTTAATTTAGTGTTTCTTTTTCAGTTCGCTTTTTGTTAAAAATTTGAATTTTTGTGAAAGCAAATTTAAGAGATCTCTGCAGTAAATTTTCCAACTGATATATACGTGGTATATGGGCATTTACGTCTTTCAAAGATCTTTCTCTATTCGCTAAATACCCATAGTGCATTGAGATAGACACAATCCATCTTTCTACTGACTGAATATTGATATTTTCAATTCCGATGTTTACCACGACTACTAAGCCACATAAGCCAGCGTTTGTTGTTTAGTTTACAATACTTGTAAGTAAAGGTTTATCTGCTTGCTGCTAGAGTCCACATCGAATATTTATTTTTTAACTGCGAAGGTTGTTATCCATATACTGCATCCCTACAAAAGCACTAAATCTATGTTGGAACTAAACAATCATATTTTGATTTCTATGACATTAGAAACCCCATAAGTACGAGTATACCTAAATCGATGATTAGATACCTTCGCTGTTAAATTAATTTATATCAAATTTTCCTCCAGTATCACATGCTGAAAGCCTATTGTTGTTTTAGGTGCACTGATTCTCAAGTAAACCATCGTAAAGAAACTCAAAAGCCGGCTATTTGCAGGTCGTTCGATAATCGGTATCAACGCAATAGTAAATGGTAAATGCTTAAAATGTAAAAGTGGTCAATATAGTATTGATTCATAGTAGAAACCTTTTAATTTAACAAACCTAGCTCCTGCAGGTAGCACGTACATTCAGTATTCAAACTCAATTGTTCTTTTTTAAGTAAGTTTGACATAGTTCTCTTCAACAACTCATCAGAAATGTGAATTTCAGACGGTGTAATGATGTTGATTGTTAAGTTGACAATTGTAATATTTCATACTTTATTCGCAGAAGCCATTTGATCCCTTTATGTCACATATTTAGAATGCTGAGGAGCAAAAGTCATAAGGAGTTATCGCATCTACTATAACTTTGTGTTTCTTATCACATGTTGTCTCTTCATGTAGTATAGAATCTTCAGCATGCCCTTACACGATTCTGGATTACTTATAATGAGAACTTTGTGATGTTTTCGATTATTGGGGTCTTTTGCAAGTCCCTATGATTTTCACCAGATGTAAAAACACTTCCAACAGAAAACAAATAGCACTCAGTCACACGGACCGGGATTGCACTTCAACAGGATTACTACTGCAGTCTAGGCTAATCGACTTCGCTGGTCGAAACACACGTTTTGAACACCTCAGCATCCACAAAGTGATCCAACAGTCACCAGATCAAAAGACCGTCAACTATATTGATCACAGTACAATCGACGCAAAACACTGCTCTGGTATTCTGCATGAACGAACGTTTGGAGGAGCATAAGGAGGCCTGACAATGCGCACGCAGCGAAGCAAGAGGCGTACAAGCTATATGATCAAAAGAAACACGAGTAAAATCAGCTTCTTAAAAAAAAAGACAGAAGTAGAAAAGAGCTGGATAGAGCGAAGCAGAGGTACTTTTGCAAAAATCCAGACGGGCTCCTCACGAATTATTTAAACGAACAGCGACTGATTTGGTGAGGATCATCGACTAGATCGTCTGTAATATATTTTCGGATATGAGTTCCTCATACGTACGTCTTCTTAAAATCAGGTAAAAGATTCTATCTATCTGATAAATCCTTCTTAGTGTGGTAGAATGCTCTGCGCCACATTAATATCGGTAAAGACAACATCGATGTATTTGATGTTAGAAAAGGAATCCGACAAGGTGACGCGCCGTCTGTTGAGACCTACTTCGGACTGCAGAGCCTACTAGGTTAATAAATTTACTAATAAAGTACGTAAATATAGGTTTTTCCAAAAGGGACTTGACAACTTTGAATTTAAGTTGTGAACGCACTACTCATTAAAATGTCACTGTCAATTTATTCAGTAAACACCACATTTTCATCATAGTAAAGTACACTTGAATTTCATCGCAAAATCATCTTCAGTGACGAAGCTCATTTTTGGCCCAATGGGTTCGTCAATAAGCAAAATATGCGTTATTGGTCGGGGGAAAACCCACATGTGCTTCATGAATCACCACTTCATTCACAAAAAATAACTGTTTGGCGCGGTTTGCGTGCCGGCGGCGTTATTGGGCCATATATTTTCGTCGACGATAACGATCGTCACGTTACTGTGAATGGTCAGCGTTATCGCGCCATGATCACCGATTATTTTTGGCCCGAATTGGAAGATATGGACTTGGACGACATGTGGTTTCAACAGGATGTTGCCACAAGCCACACAGCACCCGCTACAATCGATTTATTGAAGTGTAAGTATGGTGATCGTGTTATCTCAAGATTTGGCCAGTCGATTGGCCGCCTCGTTTGTGCGATTTTCTGTGAGGCGGCCGTTTCGCCCGAAATGTGTGGTCGAGTCGTTGAAAATTGGGCCCAACGAATCGACCGCTGCAAACGTGCCCGCGGTGGCCATATGAACGAAGTCGAGTTCCATTCATAAATGTTTTGATTGTACCTTAAGCCAATAATAAAGTTTTTGAAATATCTCAAATGGTTTGCCTTTTATTTAAAAAAAAAACTGTCAAGTCGTTATTAGAAAACCCTATATAACAAAAGAATAATTTCTAACTTTTCTTAATAACCTAAGCTCATATGTTCAATAAAAGAGAGCTTCTTCAATTAAACTGACATAAAACTATGACCGTGTGAACCAGACCGCTTACGAGTATGTCATGTTACAATCTATAACTTTACATTGAATTTGCCATCGTTTGCTTGCTTACTAAATTCAGCGTCATCGTATCTGAGAAAAATCCAGCAGAATTTATTATAGCAGAATCATCAGTGAATCATGCCAGTTTCACATCGTGTATATCAATTATTGAAAAAGGCTCAATTTTTCAATCTCAATATCTAACGTCATTTTAGCATTTTCAATTGTCTCGTACTAAGCACATATTAGGAGAGAAAAGATAAATCTTTCCACGAAACTGCCCGCCCTAATGCACGTACTTCACAGCTGCGTAAATCACAATCAATTACAACCAATTGAAGGTCACTTGGTCTTCATTTTCCTTATAAACGGTTTATATTGTATATACATATATCTCTACAAACTTATGCTGTCTAGTGTACATGCCAAAATATGAAGGATACACGCTTACATGCTTACATGAGAAAAGTACTACAAGTACTACAATTACATTTAAAATTAAATAAATTAATAACTTAATAAATTCATACTAGTACACAGGAACATAATGGTTGTCGCTTCCTTATCCTCCTTCTCGTCGTGTTGGGAATTCAATCAACGGTAACTTATTTTAATAATACTATACAAGAAGGACACTAATTACGAGTTTTTTTTATTACAGATCAGTTGCTAGCCTCGTCCGTGTCCACATCGGCGATTTCCTTCAGCTTGCTGGTGTTGTTCTCCATAGCTTTAATGAAGCCCTGTATAAGGGCGTTCGAATCCACAACAAGAATTGGCGTACATCCATCCTTGAGATGTTCAGCTTGACTTTCGTACATCTCCCGGGATATACTGCGTGTGAAGGAGAAACGTAAGGATTTGTTGCGTGTGAGTTTCTTTTTGGGCATTGGAACTGGCTCTTTCTCGGGAAGCTCCAATTGTGCCTCTCGCATGACATCGCTTGCGAAAGTTTTTATCTGTGTCCACGCATCAACTAGAAAAATTAATGAAAAATAAGTGCTGCTAAGTGACATGAACAACTTATGTTCACTTACCTATGTGTTGCTCTGTAGCGTGCTCGTATGTGACACAGAATCGTATCACATACTTGCCGTTGACCATAGAAGGAATCATGTGCATTTTTCCTGAATGATTAATTTGAGCTAGCAGTTCTTGGTTAATAGTATCGGCAGCTCTATGAAGGAAACAAAAAGATTAATCAGACTGAAAGTTGTGACTCACTTCATGTCAATCCTACCTCAATCTGAAGCAGACTAATCCAAGGTATACATCATTGCGCACCTCAAAACGATCGTCCTTGAGTACCAACATTTCGAATTTCTTCGCCAGTGCCATGTGGTTTCGAATGTACGACTGTAGTCCTGTGATGCCATAAGACCGGAAAACGAACCACAGTTTAAGAGCTCTAAAACGTCGGCTTAATGGAATGCCATAATGACGATAATCAATTGCTTTATCATGCTCGTGTTGCAAATACAATGGATTCACATTGAGAGCAGTCTTCAGAGTCATAACATCTTTTACCCACATCGCCGAAGCATCAAAGTTCACCAACAGCAATTTATTTGGATTTGTGTTAAAGGAGTCAGCAAACTCAAGACCCTTTGAGAAGAATCTCATTTCGGGTAAAATAAATGAGTTACCAGCATACGCCCCATCAACATGGAACCAAATACTTGGTACTTCTTTACAGACTTTTCCAATTTCAACGAGATTATCAAAGGCACAAGCTCCGGTTGTCCCCACAGTAGCTACCACAAAGAATGGTTTCAGTCCAGCGTTTAAGTCATTTTGAATTGCCTGACGAAGAAGATCTACTCTAAGTCGTCCATGAGCATCTGCATCAATGATCCTTAATTTAACCAATGCCATTTTGGCAGCTTTTTCTATGGATGAATGTGCTTCCTTACTAGCATATGCAATCAACTGTGGTAAAAATACGCTTTCATGACATTCACTATTGTTTCCTTTCAGACTTTGGATAGCACGTGAGCGTGCCGCAATCATACAAACAAGGGTGCACTCTGAAGCTGAACCTTGTAGAGCCCCACCACCACGACTGCCCGGCAAATCACTGATAAATGCTTTGGGAAGACCGAGAGCTTTTGCATACCAATCTAAAACAATGGTTTCTAGTTCTGTTGAAGCCGGACAAGAGGCCTGAAAGGAAAAAAGAAAAGTTTTAAGAAAATGCTGTAGAGTTAAAAAATTTCATTTGATTTCAATTCATCAAAGTTCAGATTCTGATAACATTTATGGCTACTTCCAGAAAGTTTGGAAATAATGGATAGAAAATATTTGATCTGCTGCTAGAAGACTCCCATTTACCCTGAGGTCCTTATGCACCCAATCGCAGTACATTGAAAACACAGCTTTACGAATATTTTTGATATTTTCCATATCTATCATGCAGCTTCAGATCTCATACACCTGGTAATAATCTACTCATGGAGATCTTCATGGAAAGAAAAAAATACAAGTTTTTTCAGGGTGTGAATTTGGCAAGTGGAGGCATGTCGACCGGCTTTACTTTACAGACAAAAATATTTGATACGAATATGGTATACATATCTTCGAATTTTCCCGAGAGAGTACTGCTGAAATGACAAAGCTGCAGTGGGTGTCAGGGTCTTACTATGTAACATATTTGAAAACATATTTTTGTTCACCCTCAGCTACGGGTGGGGCAAAATTTTTCTAGCTCAGCTCTTATTCTTTAGTTGTAGCCACTTATGTTTGGAAAATTTATAACAAGCAGTGGAAGAAAATTTCTAAATCAAAAGCCAAGCAAAACCTATGTGGAATTATAGAGCATGCGTTTTAAAATGTACAATACATTCTGTATTGTATTAACTAAGTCTTTAAATCTTCTTTGCTTGCTCCTCGAAAATCAGCGTTAAGATTGAGGATATGCTAGAGGTTTCCTAGGGAATAGAGACACTTAATGGTTGTCAAATTTTGAGAGGCATAGCAGGATAGAATGACACAATAACGACACAATAGCTTTTTACATAGATCATAAGCTGTAGTAAATCAAACTAATAAAACACTGTCATTTCGTAATATAGTGCAGTGGCAACTACAAAAATTTGTAAAAAGCAGCATGGGCAGCATGAAAATGATATGTTATGTGAACTCTTCAACTAAATTCGATGGAGAAAATACACGGCCTTCTTGCAGATACGTACAGGATAGTTAGACTGCAATGCTGCAAAGAAAACAGACAACTGAAATACATTCCTCAACAATGGAAGATAGCCAAACATTCTCGTCCACGAAATGTTTTTAAATGTTCGTACTTACCCATGAGAAACCAATTGATCCAAGAGCACCACTTAACATATCACCCAATATCGATGGATACGAATTACCAGCTGGGAAATATGCGAAAAATTTCGGATGATTCCAATGTACTACACCAGGCATAACCTTTTCTTCAACATCTTGTAAGACATTTTCAAATTTCTCACCATTTATTGGCGCCTCATCTAAAAGAATAAAACATAAAAAAGACTTTTAGTGTTCATAACGGTAGCAAAAAGAATAGATATTATATATACACGAAACTCTACCTATAGTTCTTGTAGTTTTTCGCACTATCTTAAACGCGTTAAAATCATTTGCTTAATTCAAAAACCTGTTTTTTTTTTAACAATTCACAGCTCCAACATATTTTGAACTTTTGTTCACTGTTGTGTGTATTGAATTCAAAATCGTAAAGTTAATACGTATTTCGTTATTTTCGAATTTGATTTTCCAAAAAATTCCTATTCGATTTTGAAGTGATAACATCAACAATTGAATAGCAAATAGATTTGCTATGACCATTTTAGAATCGCTTAGTTGAAAGTACAGAAAGTCAGAGAATTGTTTATAATTTGTTTAACGATACGATGTATCTATCATTGATGGCTTTCGGAGGACGAGAGTGTGAATTTTTGTGGTGTGGAAATTTGCAAAGTATGTGTCGACTTTGGTGTGAACATTCGAATTCTGAATTGAAATTACAATAGTTAGCGAAAGTTATTTTGAGTTTTAAATAATTAATAAGCACGATGTTGTTAATTGATGAGAAGAAGAAAAAGAGGAGAAAAAGGAAGTAAAATCAATGAAATACTTGAATATTCCTACGATTCGAATTTGTTGAAGCAACATACTTGAGTTGAGAGTACTCTTTTAATTGGTTTTGAATGGAAAATTTTGTGTGATAGATTTGATGATGAAATTTACAAACGAAGTGAGATTTATACCTATATATGATGGTGGAAAATCGCATGAGGAAATTTTTTTTTTTGTTTTACAATAACTCATCTTGTACGAGTATAGCACTTGCTATCTGGGAGAATTTATGTTAACAATTGCTGTAAAAGGGGGAACGTAGAAAGAGGTATTCTCACACTTTCATATATGAAATGGCTTATTTCGACTTGGACAGAAGACAACATCAATTGGCAAGTGAAAGTTAAGTATAGAAGAGAAACTTATACTTATACTTATAAGGTTGGCTGAAACTGTAAAGAACCCACAAATGTGTCAACATGTTTTGTTCTGAAACTGATGTCATAGCTAGTCGCGTGCTTATTTTGCTGGGAATAGTTTTCTCGGACGAACATAATTAACAGAGTTCAGATGAAGTTATCATGTATTAACACATGGGCTGAAAAGTCCGTTTTATAGTAAAACACAAAATGTTTGCAAAATTCAACTTTATCAATATAGTTGCCTTCGAGGGCGGTACACTGATTAAAACGATACCAGTTTTGTAGTACGATTTTGGTTTAGCCTCAAAATAGGCCTCTATTTTGGCGATTACTTCTTCATCGGTCTTAAATCTCTTTCCGGCGATCATCTTTTGAGGTCTGCGAACAGAAAATAGTCGCTGAGGACCAAATCTGGAGAATACGGTGGGTGGGGAAGCAATTCGTAGCCGAATTCATTCAATTTTGCCATCGTTTTCATCGACTTGTGACACGGTGCATTGTCGTGATGAAACAGCGTTTTATTTTTCTTCAAATGCGGCCGCTTTTCTGCGATTTCGTCCTTCAAACGCTCCAACAACGCAATGTAATAGTACCGCTGTTGATAGTCTATCCCTTTTGGAGATAGTCGATGAAAATTATTCCATGTGTATCCCAAAATACGGATGCCATAATCTTGACAGCCGACTGTTGAGTTTTTGGTCGTTTTGGACGAGGTTCGTCCTGCTCGCCACTTAGCTGACTGCCGACTTGACTCTGGTGTGAAGTGATGGAGCCAAGTTTCATCCATTGTCACATACCGACTCAAAAATTCGGCTTTATTGAGGTTGAACAGCTTTAAGCACTCCTCTGAATCATCAACACGTTGTTGGTTTTGGTCGACTGTGAGCAAACGCGGCACCCACTTTGAACAGAGCTTTCGCACATCCAAATATTCGTGTATGATATATCCAACATGCTCTTTTGATATCTTCAGAGCCTCAGCTATCTTGATCAACTTCACTTTACGGTCATTCGTAATCATTTTGTGGACTTTTTTGATGTTTTCATCTAAAACAGCCTCTTTTGGACGTCCACTGCGTGCATCACCTTCGGTGCTTGTATGACCACTTTTAAATTTTTCAATCCTCTTGCGAATGGTTCGTTCCTCTTGTGCAGAGTCCGAGTAACACTTATCAAGCCGTTTCTTTGCATCGGCTGCATTTTTTCCCGTCAAAAAGCAATGATAAATCAACACACGAAATTGCTTTGAATCCATTTTTTTCACAATAACAAAAGTTGCTTCACTCACAACGCTATATCTCGAGAACTAATCGTCCGACAGCTGTCAAATTTATACACGTATCTTTTGAAGGTTGGTACTAACTGAAAATGGTATGGATTTAATTCAAGTGGTGCCCTCTCTTAAAAAACGTTACTTTTCAGCCCATGTATTATATTCGTATAGCCGTTTGTGCGAAGGACGTTAGGACTTAAAGTCCTCGAAAACACTATACGAATATGATAATGTTGTATATCCCAAATTATACGAAGAATAAATTAAAACGTTGGAACACACTTTGATTGGCATGAGTCACAGACTCAGAAAATATTATAAGAATGTGCACTTTCTTGAAGTTGTAAAGAGCCGGTTTCTGTTGTTTCATTTCCATGATAAGAAGCTAAAAATCAATCAAGTATCACATTCAATCGATGTAAACCTCATACGTGTGGGAGACATGAAAGCAAACAATGAAATATCTCAACTTCGTACTGAAAATAGTCATAAGAATGTACATAGATACGAAAGTTAATCTCCACTCGCTTTTTTTGTCTAGAAAAACAACATTAAAAATATTCGACAAGACCCACTTAAGGGTCACTGAAACTTTTAGTAACCTCTGCTAAAGTAGCAAATTTATCCCCACAGTCATATTAAAGACTGTCAATATGCTCAACTGACTATACAAGTGGGTGACTCCAACGACCATTATCTAAACACTCATTTGTGTTTGTTTTTTTTCCCACTCACTTTTATGTGGGTGAATTTTTATTTTTGATGGTGAAAACCTAATGTTTGCTTACAAATTATTTACATTTTGTAGCCAATAATGCATATAGGGACGGTACCCTACTCCATATAATCTTTGATTTTGCTAACATTTTTCTTATCAAGTTGAAAGCACATTTTTATTTTTGCTTTTAAGTTATTTAAACGGTTCATGTGTAAAGTTTCGTCCTGCACATACACATACAAATCTTTAGCGAGAAAATTCCCCAAATTTTATTTACTCATTTGTAAGTTGTTAAGTTCAACACAGAACAAAATAAAATAAAAAATTAACCAGATATACTTTTGATGAAAGCCGTATCCATACATTAGATAATCAAGATATTTTAGTTGGTTTACTTAATGATTATGAAAGTTTTATTGTGGTAATTTGTTAAATTTTTATGATCTTTTACTGTCGGTTCTCATGTTGTGAATGGTAAATTATAAATTTTCTTTTTATATTTACCACTACTGCTACCGATGGTAAAGGTAGCAAATCCGAAAAAATAAAAAAAATAAAAAATCTTACAAAGGCGTAAGAATGTGTTTTTTTTTTTTACGATCTACGTAAGACCAGATGTTATGATTTCAAAAACATTACATTCGTTAGTCGTTAAATACGCGATTTTCCATAATCAGTATGGAGAAACTAAAGGTAGAGATACAACTTGAGTTTGGAACCTTTCGAAAAGAGTATTTTTTATAGCCAAGAAATCTTAAATCGCTGTTTAAATTATAGGAAATATACACTCTAAGAACTGGGTGACAGGAATCAGTTGTAATTATGGTGCTGCTAAGTAAATGAACATCTTCGTATCCCACGCTACAAAGGATACAAACGTAGAACGAAATATATGATTTTTACGTTAATTTCAAAATTCTCAGAATTTGCGCGCACTATTCTAAAAATGAATATTAGCTTTAGTTTACGTGTTTAAATAGTTTTATATTTTTATAGTCGACGAAAACCCCTTTATGTCATGTATCTTAGTGGTTTGGAATACTTTTTACTTGTACTAGCCTGCCAGATTGGGTGACGTATTTGAAACTGCCCACATGTTTTATTTTGCAAACCGAATTAAGTTTCTGGATTAACTAAAAAGGCTTTAAGGGTCTTGTTTTATAGTATGCTTCGAAGTATAAGATGAAAATTGTTGCGAAAGTATCCAGCCGAAAAAGATATAGCTAAGTTGATCCAACTGGCAGGTTTTACGCCAAACAATATTTGTATAGTTTTTATCATGACATCGTATTCCTCTAAGCTGTGGCCATAAAACCGATTTTTAAATTTGTTTAATTACAAACAGCAATTGCTTCTGTGGTACCTGTACGCTTTGGTACAATATAGATTTGCTGTTGAAGAGAAAAAACTCACTTAACCGGAACTTACTAAATAAACTTCTAGCTCTGGGGATGTTTTAGAACTACGAGAGCTCTAGTTAGAAATTTCAAACAAGATACGACAGTCACTGACATCAGGGCAGCAATGGCAGAGAATACAAGGACAGTGCATTTAAAATTTACTGAAATGGATTGAAAGCCAATCTGGCAGTGCCTTAACAATCCTTCCTCTATGCAGAATATTCCCTGTTTTTTCCGAATTAAGTCACTACATTACAGATTGTTTGCTATCTTGGTCGGATATTTTGATCACAATCAGCACGTAAACAACTAGCATAGTAAATTACTACCAAATTGGAATTCATAACGAGCTGCACGATCGAAAAACGATGCATATTCACAAATGTGCCACATAGGGATATAAAACATAGTGTGCGCCAAATTATAATGCCAGGGCTGTGACTTCCCTAAAATAAGGAAAGTAAAATAAAAGTCCGAAAATTGATTATGAGGATTTTGATGACAATGAAGAGCAAGGCGGCAAGAAGGGTGTTCTGTACATAGATTTTACTTAAATGAGAAAGTCTTTTTTTTTTTTTTTTTTTTGGATTGCAGAATTAAATGCATGAAAATGAAAAATTTGTGGGAAAAAAAACTGTGTACACATGTTTACACTTTATAAATGTAGAAGAAGACCTTGTAATAGATTCACAGTTGGTTTTGAGAATGTAAAAATAGGATGTACAATGGAGGTAGCTAATAACCGCTAAGACGAAACAAAGGGCACATAGAAATTCAACTTAAGGGCACCAAGATATGTCTTAATGGTGTACCTATGACGGCATCTCTGAAAACGTTCTATACCAAAGCATGTCTTGGTTTAATGTCTCTACCCACTCGTACATGTGAAGGAATACAGTGGAGAATCCTCACTGTTTAAGTAAAATTGATAATAACTGCACAGATATCTTTGATATCTAAAAGTAATAAGGATAAAGCAATGGGATAGCCATTGGCATACAGTGACAATATCGACATAGTCTCTCGAATTACCGAGCAATTCATAAAAAGCCTGCAATGTAAGAACCAAGCTTGCTTCGGTTTCAATGTAAGGTTTCCCAGTGAACATTGACGGGTCAATGTTGCTAGATTTGGTAAAAATGTAATCATCAGTCTACTACCGTACATGCATGTATAGAAACAGACCTTAATCAACTTAAAATTACGAAAGGGCAAGCCTAATTAGATATGTTTGTCGCTTGAAGCACACATTCACCCTGAAATGTTCATCTTAGCAAGAAACATTTGAGTAATTGGAATCAACAAGTACAATACCTGATCCAGAAGTTCCTCCGAATGCATTGCTACGTTGCGGTATGAAATTGGACTCGGAAGCAGCAGAACGTAAATCTGATTTACGAGAAATTTTTCGTTCGCAACTAAGTTCATTGTTAAATGCTCAGCAACCTACGATACACTATTGCAAGAAGAAAGACTCACTATTTGATATGTATTGCATTTAGGCGGCATTATATGTTAGACTTGCAGCCACCGGGATTTGCAACGATCAAACGTATATCAATATAATAAACCATAACAACATATATATACTTGTTGTAAACAAATTTTCTAAACCTGCTCTGACTCTAACCATGGTGATCAAGGATCGTTAACCGAATATTTGAAATAGCTTTATGAAACTTTTTATAAGTGAGAGGTGGACCTGTAGTAAGTTTTAACCTACAATTGGTTATATAATTTTGCGTGTGGTTGCAAAATTTAAAGAACATGAATGTCTCTCAATTTGAATAATTTACTTAACCCTTGAGTCAAAAGCAATTAATCACTTGTGCCTCGTCGTCGTTAGTAATTGATTTTGGAAGATGTACGATGTACTCACTAAAGTATGTAGGCACAAACAAAAAGGGGAGAGAATTTATCACTCAAGTAAGCGCACAAAATATAACTCTATTTCTCAGTTTATAATAATGGCCAGCTTTCTAAAACCAAAACCGGAAATGTTTATATTTGAAAAGTTCTGAATGAAGTATACGAGTACTTAACACTGACTGACATCTATCAGCTTGCATTGTTTAATAACTTTGCTCTCAAGCATTAATTAATGTGATCAAATTCAAATTTATAAAGTTAAGTTCCAACTCTTTGGCATTTTACAATTTTAAATCAAAACGAATAACTCACTTGGAATTAAGTGTTTAAGGTATCCGGGATCTAAAGTTGGCGCTACATCACGTTTCTCAATATTGTCAGAATAATCGCAGATGTAATCGATCATTAATTTTCCGTATTTCCTAAATTCTTCTGTATTCATTTTTATTTTATTTTATTTTTTATTTTTTGTATATATTTGATTCTATGTATTCTATGCGAAACGATAGATTTTGATTATCTTCTTCACTGTGTATCTTTTCCGATAATAAATCACTATTCAATGCTTTTCACTAGATGGATGTTTTCTTTCGCTATTAAATAGATTTTCAAAAAATTATTTATATTTCAAATTCACTTTCTGGGCCAATTTAACCGACTTGAATGACCATAACCGACAGATTCGTTCGCTTAAATATGAAAACTGCAAATCTGCGGCAAGTGAAATCGAAAGATTGTCTGCGGATCACTGAAAGCTCTCTCTTTAGCTCAATTTGCGAATCTGGACATGGTCAAGATCGAAAAGCTTCGAAGTTGTGTACTTATTTTTGCTCAAAAGCCTCTCTATATTAATTGATGTTTTGGAGAGATAAAAACTAATTCAAATTGGAATCTGTACGTGACCCATTAGCATCTTGGTGGTAGAGGTTTTCGGAGGATATGATAATAATGATAGACACATATTGGGGGTGTTTCTGAAGATCGATAAAATGATATGTGCACATGAAAGATCCAAATCTATCGTGGGTTGGCCCATTTGTCGTAGACGCAGTTGTGTTCCGTAGTAGTTCACTCTCTGGATATACAAACGTTAATTGAAGAAAACAATTTTTACTTCAAAAATAGTATCTTGCACACAGTCTTGGATGTTATTATTTTATTTAAAACTGTATAGAACTAGTGACGTTTGTGAGTTGGTAAGATTTGTTTCAATTGGTGGTTAAAACTGTATGATGCGAGAATTACCTGGAATAAGGGGGTGTAAGTTTATGTGTTTTGGCATTGTTCAATAGAGAATCTATGAAGTTTTTCGATGTAACATAGTTGGAAAAATAAATTTTTGTGGTACTAAAGACATGATGATGATAGTTTTAGAGTTCTATTACCACGGATCGATTTGTAATAATTGTTTTTTGTGCATATTTTGCTATAAATATTGGGTATGTAATTTAATTCGTGCGGTTTTTTTTTCAAAATTTGAACGTTTATTTAAGAAAAGTATGTACAATAGTATTAAATCAAAGTATTGCCCATCTGAAGCTATGACTTTTTCCCATCTTTCTGGCAATTTGTGGATCCTATCCCAAAAAAACTGTGCCGGCTTGGCAGCCAAGAATGAAACAAGCCAATTTTTGATATTCGGCTCTGATGTGAACCGTATTTCAGTGAGGGCGACAAATGGTAGTCAAAAGGGGCAAGGTCTGGGCTATAAGGCGTGTAGGGTAAGACTTCCCATCCACTGTTTTCCAAATAGTTCTTAACCAGAATAGCAACGTGGGGTCGAAAATTATTGCCTCGTGTCTGGTCGCATATTCAGGGCGTTTTTCGGCTATTGCTCTCTTCAAACGGATTAATTGTGTTCGGTAGCATTTTCCATTGATGGTTTCACCCGGTTTTAGCAGCTCACAATACAGCACACCCATCTGATCCCACCAAATACAGAGCATTAAATTCGCGCCATGAATATTCGACTTTGCCGTTGATTTGGCTGGTTAGCCGGTTTTCACATAGGATTGGGGTTGTCGTAATGGATCTAGTTTTCATCACCAGTAACAATCCGATGCAAAAATGACTTCCTATTGTGGCGTTCTAGCAGCATTTCGGACATGCAAAACCGCCTTTCGACGTCTCTCGGCTTGAGTTCATGTGGAACTCAATTTCCTTGCTTTTGAATATATCCAGCTGCTTTTAAACATTTTGAAATGGCTGCTTGAGTGACACCCAAAGATTCTGCGAGTTCTTCCTGTGTTTGGCAACAATCTTCATAGAGTAATGCTTCCAGTTCTTCATCTTCAAACATTTTTGGCAGCCCAGGACGTTCATCGTCTTCCAAGCCAAAATCACCACTTTTAAATCATGCAAACCACTTTTGGTACTTTCGCTCAGCTAGCACATGCTAACTTTCGGCAGCAGTTTTCTTCATGAAGAAGAACTCCCCGCAAAAACACTTTTTCAGGCACAAAATTCGACATATTTGAGTGAAAAAAAATTATTGTTGTTTACGCTTCAAATGAATGACATATACTGAAATGACGAACAATGACAGTAGCTATCCAACGCATGTTCCAATGGAATAATAACAATGGAATAATACAAGTTACGCCATCTCTTAGCAAACCGCAATTAAGTTATAGACCCAATATACTTTCGCGTCGTAAGGTGTGATCAGTTCGGTTTCTGAAAACTTTAACTTAAGGTTCCTGTCCTATTGTCAAACCGAACTTTAAGATTCGCACTATATAAAGCGAAACTTGCTTGTTCGTAATTGATGCCAGCATGCAAAGACTTTATTTTTTATAATAACAGAGCATCCTTAAAATATTTGCTCACGGCACAGATGGTAAAGAATTTATGGATAAAAGAGAGAAAGATACTGATGTACTCTGGTTTTAAATGTTTGCGAACTGTAATGAGATAGGAATAAAGAGCTCGATAGGACATCATATATTAAAGTTGTACGAATTAGAAAAGAATCTCGCCATTTCAGAGAACATCTAAAGATGAGCTTAAGAGTAAACTAATTAGCATCCGTAGGTAGCGAAGCGGGTAGAGTTTTAAAGTTAAAGTTTTAAGTTAACGTAGGAAAAGTTCATACAAATGACGTTACGGTGGTGATTTAGTACATCAATTGGCTTATAGCATGATTTTAATTTCCATTAAGTATGTGCGAAGTGAGGACCTTCCTGCTCAGATATAGATTGTATTAAAATCTCAGACGTTTAAATATTTTGGGATCAGACAATCGGACCTAGTCATTCTTTGCGAGGTCGAATGTGTGGACATTCTAACGCAGGTTGCTATTGATACACATATCTAGAATGAAAAGGTTTTCACTTTCGTCAATGAAAATAACATTCACGGATAATGACTGCGTGCTTTAATTTCGCTGCGACAAGTTTTTCTTAATATTTCCGCAACAAGTTATTAACTTACTCGTATTCTACTTCTACAGCCAAAGAGCAGCAACGTAGATCGATCTGAAAGCGAATATGGAAGGCAGAGAGTATGAGGGCTGATTGATGAATACCAGAATTAGAAATGAATGGCAACGCAACTTTTTTAGGTTTTGATTCATTTTTCAATATAATCCCCTTTCAACTTGATACAATTTTCCCAGCGGTGCTACAAATTTTTTAACCCCTCCGTATAGTATGACCTTTACTTTTTTTCAGAGATCGATCTTTTAAGGTTTGGGAACAAAAAACAGTCGCAGGGAGCCAAATGCCAAATCCGGAGGATACGTAGGATAGATGATCAATTCGTAGTGCAATTCAAGCAATTTAGCTGTGGCGACTGCGGAGATGTGAGCCGGTGCGCTATCGTGGTAGAAGAGCACCTTTTTCTTCGCCAAATGTAGTCATTTTTTTTTCTTCAAAACGGCGTTAAATAGGCCCAATAAATCGACATAGTATGCTTTTGTGATTGTTTTTCCCTTCTCCAAATAGTCAACGTGGATCAAACTTCGCGCCTTCCAAAATACGGTGGCCATCACCTTTCCGGCAGAAGGCACGGTCTTCGCTTCCTTGGAGCACGTTCACCGGGCTAAACCCATTGTTTCGATTGTTCTTTGGTCTCTGGTGTATACCAATAAATCCATGTCTCATCGACGATCACGAAACGACGCAGAAAATCCTCCGGATTTCGATTAAATAGGCCAAAGACGTTTTTAAAGTGATCTCACGATTGCGCTTGTTCTTCGGTGTGAGCAAACCAATCCATCGCGCTGATGCCCATAATCTCTAGCATTAGATCATAAATTTTGTTCACGGTTAACTCTGTGGTATCCGTTTTTGGGCCACCTGGGCGCATTTCATCAAAAAACGACGTGCGGCCACGGCTAAACTGTGGAAGCCAATGGTAAATGGTAATACGGAAAGGTGAATGGGTCCCATACACACCATCGAGAATGGGCTTGATTTCCTCGCAGGTTTTACCACTCAAAAACAAGAATCAGTTTACGGAGCGATACTGCTCTTTTTCCATTTTGAAATGGGTGTCATTTTCCTAAAAACTTAACACGTGCTCAGACATTTTAAGTGTAATCATACCCACTCGAGTATTAAGTTCTTTAAAAAAAAAAAAAAAAAATAACAGACAATAAATCATTAATGAAAATTAAATAGAGTGTTGAAGACAGAAAGAAGCCCTGTGGCACCCTAGCATTTATTTAGCATCAGACTTGAAACCGTCCGAAAAAATTGAATGGATAATTAAAAAAGTTAATTCCTTCAAGGAGAGATTCAGCGAGTCTGTCAAATGCCTTGAAAATACCAAAAGCCATTGCCGGGCACTCATTCTGTTCTCTGGTGTTCAACAGTTACCATCAGCAAGTCCAAAAAGTCTTTCGAAGTGCACTCGCGTTCGTGTTTTTGGTCAGGAGTGAGTATGCGCGGCACCCAGCGGCAGGATAACTTTTTCATATGCAGAATATTGCCCGAAATATGGTGTGTGCGCTCAGTACTAATCTTTGTGGTATCTGCTAGCTCGCGCACCTTCACTCTCCGGTCAGCCAACACCATTTCATGTATTTTTTTGACATTGTCCTCTGCAATCGCATCGGAGGGCCTGCCGCTGCGGACTTGATTGGTAGTGGAGTTGCGGCCACCACGAAACTCTCGAAACCAATATTTGACGTTATAATCTGACGGAGCATTAGCCCCATAATATTTAACTAACTTTCTTTTGTTTCCTTCGCCGTTTTGCCTCTCAAAAAATAATGTTTTATGAGAGAACGAAACTCGTTTTTGTCCATACTCAACACGATGCCAAACACGTCAACAAAAATCAGCTGTCAAAACAAACCTAAAGACTGAAATTTGGCATGTCTGTCTAAATATGAACGGACTTCAAGGCACCATAACCTTTTTTTGCAGTAGCAGTGCATTCTAGCGGTTAAGGAGGTTACTTTTCACTCCACCTAGTACTCCGTTGGTATATAAACCGCCGCTAGGTTTGCATTTAGCATGTTCCAAAATGTCAGAAAATAGGTGCAGCTTTATCATTGCCTGCTCGTTCCTGGCGTTAAGTGTAATCGTCAAAACATATAAAACGTAAAAGCGACTGAAATCGCCTTCGTCCCATCGTTGCACGGTATAGTGGATATGAGTTTTTCTTCCACATTTCATTTATGTAGTCTGTGTTTTTAATTTAAAAAAAAAAGTAGTACATTTCAGTTACCGTAATTTTCTTCCATACAAGCTGTTCGTTCTGTGGATGCTATTGTAATCTTGACACTCGGCTTCTGCTTTTTTATTTATGAACAGAACGATAATGTCAACCATTTCCAACATCATGAATTTTTGGAATATGCCAGAGATCGATAATATTTCCGTACTTTTATGTGGTCTAGCTCTCTGCCGAACAGTATCTCTAGCCGGAGTTTGTTGTTTTTAAGGCGGAGTTTTATTCCAAACCGTTTTGTCTTTTGCCACAAAAGTTGTAATAATGCTGCCTGAACTATCTGAAGCTACTTGTCACTTTCCTCCTCAGCGTCTCTTTCGTCGTCAGTCTTCTTTTTTTTCTTGAGTTCCCCCACCAATTTCGGATTCATCATCAGCGAAATCTTTATAATCCGATGCTTCAGCATTGGCAGAATTCGGAGCGTAATCGTTGGTAAATCAATCCTCGTCTTCACTGTCCGAAGGTTCATCACTTTGGTCATCTTCTTCGCCGAGTAATTTCTTCAAGTACTCCTCCTTTTCAGCGTAATTCAATCTAAAAAATAATAAATAAATTCATATTTTACAATAATACGAGTATTACACTTATGATAGTAGGTACGCAACTAAGTTATCGCTGTTTTTGTTTTTTTTTTTCGATGAAAATGTAATTTTATTGTGAAAAAATGGTTACAAATGAATCATTCAAACCAATCAATCTTTCTGGGAGAGCTCGAAAACCGTTACGTAAAAGTGGTTCTCTTTTGGAGCTATCCACGAATCAAGCCATTTTTTGATGTCTTCATATGAGCAGAACTGCTTATAATAATTGGACGGCGCAATATTTGGGAAATATGCAATCGCTTTGAAATGGCTTGGCGGGTAACTTCTATTGCTGAAGCCAGCTCTTCTTGCGTTGGGTACAGATCCTCATCAAGCAATACCTTCAATTTGGCATCTTCGAAGGATTTTGACTTTCCTTCACGCGGACGGTCGTCAACATCGAAATCACCGTGTTTGAAACGACAGAACCAATCACGACACGTTTTTTCACTTAGAGCAGATCCGCTGAAGATGCCGTTTTCATCGAATGAAAAAAGAAAATCAACAAATGACGACACAGGCAAAAATATATGACGCCAAAGCAAAATCACTTACCATATGTGTCAAAACAGTTTGTTTATCATATGTGTAAGCTTAGTTCGATAAACACTTACTGCTGGAGAACTTAGTTGCACAACTAATAATATCAAATATAGAGTTTTCTAATAACGACTTGACAACTTTTTTTTTTTTTAAATAAAAGGCAAACCATTTGAGATATTTCAAAAACTTTATTATTGGTTTGAAGTACAATCAAAACATTTATGAATGGAACTCGACTTCGTTCATATGGCTCTGAGCTCTTAAAACGTAGTCGGCGAGTTGACATAAACCAATGACTTAAAGTAGCCCCACAGAAAATAGTCAAGCGGCGTTAAATCGCACAAACGAGGCGCCAATCGACTGGCCCATGTCTTGAGATAACACGCTCACCATACTTACTCTTTAATAAATCGATTGTAACGTGTGCTGTGTGGCTTGTGGCACCATCCTGTTGAAACCACATGTCGTCCAAGTCCATATCTTCCAATTCGGGCCAAAAATAATCGGTGATCATGGTGATCACAGTAACGTGACGATCGTTATCGTCAACGAAAAAATATGGCCCAATAACGCCGCCGGCATGCAAACCGCACCAAACAGTTATTTTTTGTGGATGAAGTGGTGATTCATGAAGCACATGTCTGTTTTCACCCGACCAATAACGCATATTGTGCTTATTGACGAACCCATTGAGCCAAAAATGAGCTTCGACACTGAAGATGATTTTGCGATGAAATTCATTATCTTGGCGCATCTTCTCCAGAACCCAATCGGAAAAGGTACGTCGCTTCAAATGGTCCATCGGCTTCAATTCTTGAGCAATTCTTGAGCAGCTTGATCTTGTATGGGTGTAAACCAAGATCCTTACGCAAAATACGCCATAACGTGGTCTGAGCGATGCCCAATTCTTGAGCACGCCGTGGAATTGAGTGATTTGGATCGTTTGCTACGGACGTCTGAAAGGCAGCGATATTTTCGACACTTTGATTTACCCTTGATCTCACTGACACGACAACATCACACAACGAATATATAGACTCAAATTTTTGCACTAAACTTGTTATTGCCTGTCTACTAGGGCGAGAACTAGTTAACTAGGAGTTAACGCTCTTAAAGTTGCAGCCACAGACTCCGAATATCTGTAGAAAATTTTTATAATTTGCAGACGTTGCTCGTTAGTGTACTTTACCATGATGAAAATGTTGAGTTTACTGAATAAATTGACAGTGACAGTTTGATGATTAAATTCAAAGTTGTCAAGTCCCTATTGGAAAACCCTATACATAATATAAATATTGTACTTTTTATATTTACGTTACCTCAAAAACTCAGATCTCGACATTTCCTCCATCTTGTTGCACACTTTACTAAATAATATGGGAGTAAGTCAGAAACTTAAAACAGCAGATATAACACGCACACGTGGTATACTAAACAATCCAAACTCTCTCAGCAGTGACTAAGCTATACGGCTTTATTGCTCCGTATGTGTTTGTGTCTAAGTGTTTCAAAAGTGCTCTCGAATATTCTTCAGTTATAAAAGAACAAAAATATCGACCCTTCTTCTTCTGCCTTTCTGTCTTATACCGGCTTTAAGAATTGCTATATTCAGGGAGGCATACCTTCCTAGAATTTGAATAATCAAATATTGATCAAATGCATATAACAATTTCTAGTTACAATGGACTTCTACCAATAATTTCGTGTATACGGGTGGCAGATGCTGTGAGTTTTTTGGGTGGCAACACAATGGTTAAGCAGTCTGCAAAAGTCTTTCTTCTAAATTCTCGCTATCAATTATGAGTTGATTATTTTTCTCGAATGTCTTGCAACTTTCTGTTTGGGCTTATATTTCCTAGCATATTTTCTTCAGTCCTTGTTATAACTTCCGCACTTGATTCTTGTTATACGTCGATACCGCTACAGGTGGTATTTTTTGTATTTATCCATTCCTCGTTGCGCGTAGGCATACGATCTACTGTCGTACCCTTGATCAAAACCTCTATACCATATATTCACTCTACTTCTATTTTATTAGGCACTGATTGCATATCACTTCACGAGAGGTTAAGGTATACGCGCCTGGCGGGGTTTCATAAGGTCTGATTGTTGTGTTCGTGATATTCGTATCCGTACCTCTGCTACAAATGTGTGGTAATCAGATTAATAGCCAGATGCACTTGAGGTCGCCTTTGATCTTTTTTAATCTTGACGTGCTAAAGACGTTAGCTATAATAATATTTAGCGTCGCAGCATCATTTAACGTCGCTTGTGGAATGTGTTAAAGATTTTACCTCGATAAACCACTGTATTTTGTGTTTAAAAATAAAATGACTCTTAATTAAACAATCAGTCCCATTACCCATACTTTTACAAGAATATCTCATAGTTTGCAAGACGTCGAACTTTTCAGAATCTAAAGAATAAAAGATTTTACATACTCCTAGACCTTTTGAAGTAAACATCTGATCAATTGTGTTTTTACTGGAAGCTGATTTGCTCATCTATTAATTTTGAAATAACTACAGCCTTCGACTGAAAATACTCGCATAAAAAAGATATGCCCTTCTGTTTAGTTCATCCCTTTCGTACATCCGTTTTTCCCAAACGATTTCTTCAGTAACTTCCGCATCCTCTTACCCTGTATATATATAACCGTCATTGCTCCACCTCTTGACATAGAATAAACTAAATCGGTATATAACTCATAACAATAAGTAGACAGTCCAGCCCCTGGACTACTTTTGTTATCAGAACTAAGTTACACCAGCCTAATAGATAAGCATTTAAAATCTAAATACGCCTGCTACTGCTGTATCTGTATTGAAAATAAGTGACTATCCTTCACAAGAATATCAAATTGTGACATAGAAGAAATGCTGACTTTTGACGTTTGCTATTGCCAACTACAAGTGCGGTGATGTCAGCATTTTTTTCTATTAATTAAATGAGCTCCTTCTAGCTATAAAGAAACCGACCACCTACCCCAGAACCCCGGCTCACAGCATCTGGTTTCAAAACCTCTACACTGGGAAAGTCCAACTGGTTTGTCTAAATTTTATTATCAATTTTTTAAGTTCTTTTGTTTAACGTTTGACCTTAGTATCAAATAACAAATGCAAAAGCCGGAGAATCCCTTACTTTTTTGCAATTTTTTTTTATGCTTTTTAAAGATTGGGCTATTTACAGAAACGAAATCTTTATTGCTTGCTAAGTAAATTACAATCATTAAAGGAATTTGATCACTGTAATGATTTATTTTGATCAAAAGGTTGGTGATTCCCAATTTCGCATTGCTATCGCTATTATTGTTCTATTATGTGGTCAAAAAATTTCAAACATTTAGTTTTGTTAATTGCTAATTTGTTTAGCGTGACCAATGACTCACGAGGGCTTGAATTTCAATCGCTTAAACCCAATGAACTTCTCATGACGAATATAACTAGCAGCAATTAAAATCGAATTAAACAGAATTGGTAGAACCAAATATCTTCAGCGCTACTCATCCAAATCATGTCCTGCGCGGCCAGTTATTACCCGACTAATTATAATCCAAGTCTCCAAACTGAAAAGGTATTTCGAAAATTCATAATAACCAGTGTAATCTACGAACGCATAAAGGCACGTCTCGAACGTACTCTCGACAAAAAATAAAAAGTCTTTCGTCATGGATTTTTCCGAGGAGGGCAACAAGTATAGACCTCCGCTACACATACTTTTCATTAACTTTGGACAGTGGAATTTGTATTTTTTTTTATAATTTACACGCGCTCAAGGAATTGTGTACCCTTAAAATGCTTGCACACAACGCAAACGTGCGTTATGCAGGAAAGACCGGTCAAAAAAGTATACGGCCAGGGTTAAAGTGAATTTTGAAAATGTAAAATGCCCGTGTTGTATAAAGGTAGGTTGTCGAAAGAATTTGAAATCAGAATGGTACTCAACAAGATTGTATCACCACTGGTCGTTTTGGTAGTGATGTCTTACAGAGCGCCCTGTTACTAAGAAGAATATTAATCAAATAGAGCTTTACAGCCCATCTTTAACACCGTGACTATGCTGACTATGTTTGAAATAAAAGATAAAAATTATGGAGCGAAATAAGAACAAGACTGAACACCGTGACTGTTTGAACTGAACTGTAGACGTGTTATACCAAAAGCGATAGTGGGCAGCTATATATCCCGAAGAAACCATTGATTCAACAAAAGGGAATATAAGAAGTCCTCATGCATCATAGCGCATTGCGATTGAAGACAAATATCGGCATCTAGAAAAGAACTTTGTGGAGTTGAAACACATCGGCAGGAATCAAACACGGTGGTCACTAGTCATAGTTTATGCCCTTAGATCCTTAAGAGGACATAGGATGTTCTAGATACATATTTACAGACTTTGAAGGATATGAGTCTGACTTTCCTGCTGTTTATAATTAAAACCTCTGATTATCAGCCATTGTCTTAAAATTCGGGACCATTCATAGCCTTTAAAAACACATTCCGTTCCGATGTACTTACCCCGCATTAAGGTATTTATTAAGTTTTTTAATTAATTTTTTCCCTTTTGTGAAAGCAAATCCACGGCTCTTTTGACAAGCAAACAAGCGCAAACTATTTCTAGTTCAAGGTTACCGAATAGTTCTTATATCTGAGATTAAATACGAATGTAAGCTACGAGATTTACCCGCGTGAAATGCCTTAATTCCAAGAAACTATCGGCAATGCTTCTAAAAAAAGTCCCAGCCCAGATCTAACACATGGTTTGAAAAGAGGGCACCACTTGAATTAAATCCACACCATTTTCAGTTAGTACCAACCTTCAAAAGATACGTGTATAAATTTGACAGCTGTCGGGCGATTAGTTCTCAACATATAGCGTTGTGAGTAAAGCAATTTTTTTTTATCGTGAAAAAAATGGATTCAAAGCAATTTCGTGTGTTGATTTACCATTGCTTTTTGATGGGAAAAAATGCAGCCGATGCAAAGAATTTCTTGATAAGTGTTACCCGAACTCTGCACCAGTCGAACGAACCATTCGCAAGTGGATTGAAAAATTTAAAAATGGTCATACAAGCACCGAAGTTGATGCACGCAGTGGACGTCCAAAATAGGCTGTTTCAGATGAAAACATGAAAAAATTCCACAAAATGATTACGAATGACCGTAAAGTGAAGTTGATCGAGATAGCTGAGGCTTTGAAGATATCAAAAGAGCGTGTTGCATATATCATACACGAATATTTGGACATGCGAAAGATCTTGTTTAAAGCGGGTGCCGCGTTTGCTCACAGTCGACTAAAAACAACAACGTGTTGATGATTCAGAGGAGTGTTTAAAGCTGCTCAACCGCAATAAAGCCGAATTTTTGGGCCGGTATGTGACAATAGATGAAACTTGGCTCCATCACTTCACACCAGAGTCAAGTCGGCAGTCAGCTGAGTGGCGAGCAGGCGACGAACCTCGTCCAAAACGACCAAAAACTCAACAGTCGGCTGGCAAGGTTATGGCATCCGTATTTTGGGATACACATTAAATAATTTTCATCGACTATCTCCAAAAGGGGCAGACTATCAACAAAAACTATTACATTGCATTGTTGGAACGTTTGAAAGACGAAATCGCAGAAAAACGGCCGCATTTGAAGAAAAATAAAACGCTGTTTTATCACGACATTGCACCGTGTCACAAGTCGATGAAAGCGATGGCAAAATTGAATGAATTCGGTTACGAATTGCTTCCCCACCCACCGTGTTCTTCAGATTTGGCCCCCAGCGACTATTTCCTGTTCGCAGACCTCAAAAGAATGCTCGCCGGAAAGAGATTTAAGACCGATGAAGAATTAGTCGCAGAAACAGAGGCCTATTTTGAGGTTAAACCGAAATCGTACTACAAAGCTGGTATCGAAAGATTGAAAAATCGTTTCAATCAGTGTATTGCCCTCTAAGGCTATATTGATATATATTGATAAATAAAGTTGAATTTTGCAAAAATGTTGTTTTACTATAAAACGGCACTGACTTTTCAGCCCATGTGTAAGTCTGATCTGCGATGTTTCATCCGGCTCGAAAACAAAATTTTTAACTTGATAAGATATGAAAATAGGTGTCAGCAGCGAAACAGAAGGTTTATCGGGTAATGCTGTAGAAATAGTTGAGAGCTGCTTAAAGTTTCCACTTCTGCCTGCCTCACCAGCGGATTCGAACGCATATTGTAGTCCTTTATGGAATTGTTTTCGCGCCTAGAGATGTAATCGATCCACTGCCACTTTCTTCACCTTATAGTGACGTCTATAACAGAATATTCATATTTCTGCCGGTTTAAGACTCGGTTTGGCCAGAAAATTCTCAGAGTGATACGTAGACATCTGTTTAAAGACTTGCAGCTTTCGTATGACGTAGCAGTTACTTTTCACGTGCTTCATCCTTATCACAGTTGGAGCGAATTCGTCACACTTGCTTTAAACGTTATGAAAGTTGCTCTTTCAGACTCTGAACAGCTAAATAGACTATACAAATAAATTGTTAACACGAGAGCCCGAAGTAGAGCAATGCCTAGTCTCTCCTTACGATTTTTAATTATAAATCTGATTATTATTATTTTTTTTTTTTATTGACTCTTAATGTGGGGAGATAGGCGCAATGTCAGAAATGCACACTTTATCTGCTTTCTGATGTTACCCGAGTTTTAAAACCAGACTCATTTACGTACAAGTCGGCGAACGCACCCACTGCTCTACACCACCATTCAAGATAATGCTTTCTAGAAAACGCAAAATCATCAGTTTTTTCGACCTGCTATAGTGCAATGCTAATTTCAAGAAATGCTAAGAGCTTTGGTTGGTTTAAATGCATTAAACGTAAGCCTTAATAAGCTTAAAAGCCTTAAAGATATTTTGGCTTTTCATATATATCATTACCAACAACCACTATTTTTTCCACGAAACCCCTCTCCACATGAACTCCCGATCGATTATCGAAACATTGCTATATAGTGATCTATAAGATGTTGTTTTGGTTCGGGGCAGGAATATCTAAAGTGCAAGCTTGCTTGTTTGTTGGAAGCTGGGAGTTGATACCAGGCGTTCTTGATTCTATCTCAGATTATCTTTGTGAATTGTTAGTATTTTAGCCGAAGCCTAAAGAACACATACTCAGAACATATATATGTCCATGCACTATAGTATCCTGAAGTATATCGGTATTGTACTTGAATATAGTGGGCATCTTCACGTGGTATTAACAGATCATCTCATTAAAGAGATCATTCAAAATAAAAAAAAAACTTGTGGAGGTCCACAAACTAATCAAAGCCACACGCAACGCAAAAGCAATGCAGATATGGTATTTGAAAGAAATATGAAGTCGTATTCGTATTAAATATATGTTATTTCTACACGCTACATACTTCAACGGTTAATAGTTTATCTGTTTGCTGCCTGTCTTATGAGACTCAGTTGATATCGGTGTTCGAATATTGTGACAATCTCCTTCGCCGTAACCATACATCATATTTTAGCGCGGTGTTTTTGCATCTTACTATGATGTTGAAATCTCATCTCATCATGTTAGGCGTATGATTATTTGCAGCACAAACTTGTTAGTTTATAACAATATTTAGTCACTGCACGATCTTAATGACATAAGATTTTTTTTTTTGCTGTAAGAAGTAAGACAATGCTCCCTGTTGGCGAAGAGCATTAAGAGCATAGCATCCCACCATTTATTTTGGCCATCTTGTACCTTTTAAGCTCTCGCTTATGTTAAAGGAACCTGCAATATCGAGGCCTGGACCGGAATACCATTATCAAGGCTACGCACAGTAATACTGATCTTATCGAAATGGTTTTCAGATTTGAATGCCACTTAAAGTTGTTACAATTTGACCAGTTACAAGCGACCGGTCATAAGGTTCTGTTGGATGGCAGGACTTAAAACTCGGAGCTATGGGAGTCAGGACCCCCCGGACTTTAGCCCAAGCCTGTCTTGAAAGACGTAGGCCACCTAGTGGGAGCATCATAGTGGCTATGGTTTAAACCTAAATTTGCAGAAAGGGTCTTCTATTAGGTAGGTTGACCCGTTAAGGAGTAGTAATGAATATGGGTGCCGTGACTCTAAGATTGGCAAGAGTCATACCAAGGGTGGAACTTGTGCCCTGAACAAAGGTTCCGACTTGGTACTACTGAAACTATTAGACGCTGGCCAATTGTCCATATTCTAACACCCATGGATGTAATGGCATCCCGTGAACCTAAGTCCACACGACATGTGTTCACGTAAAACATTGACATAATCTATTTTGCGATTCCCAAGGGTGCTTCACCACAGGTTCCAAATTGATATCAAAATAATGACGATGAGCGCTGGCCAGCATCCTTTGAAATTAAGTCAAGCAATGATAGATGTTCCGAAAAACACATAAGACGTGCCGTTCCGAGGCACTTCAAATTGTAATTCGAGGTCGTATACCAGACCCCAGAGACCGTCAATATGTTGGCTACTCGTATACGTATCCGAACCGTTTTATTGTGTTTAATAGTCAATCGACCCTTATCCGTATTTTGTGGAAAAAGAGACTCGCCATGCGCCCCTTTCACTTAGTAATATTCCAAGAAATTTTCAAATAAAATACTCGTACAGCTTATTTGGTGGACTTACAGAGGCTCTTTTTCGATATTATGGGAATGCAACTTTTACGAACCCCAATTCTATTAATTGCCATCCAACAGTCGCGTTTAATGCTGCAAATCTGAAAAAAAATTTACCTGCAATTCAAATCAACTCCCTCTGGAAGAACAAAACTAATTTTTAAAAACGATAGCCAAACATCTTACCGCAGAGCTATTTAAAGTAGTGATGGAAATTAAATCAGCAAGGAACATACCAACAATTTGTCTTTAATATGGACATAAACGATACTCGATAAATGGAATCTCATCACAGTTTGCGTAAGTCTCAAAAGGTCACTCAAATGGAGACTACAGCACCAAGAACAGCTTAGTGTTCACAACTGCGTCATTCAGACGAATAAGCTCTTGTTTGAAGACTATCTTCAGCATAAGTTAAACACCCATCTAAAGTGAACTAAAAGAATTTAACTCAAGTGTCATTTTTCAACGCCAAGATCACCTAACTAAAGCCCTTTATTTCACTTTCTATGACATCTTAAACGAAGAACGGAAAACAAGTAAAATTTCTCACTTAAGAGCTGACAGTTCGGATCGGCGATGGGACACTTATTCTATAGTATTGTATAGGATTATCCAATAGGGACTTGACAACTTTGAATTTAATTTGTGAACGCGCTCTTTCACTAATCATCAAACTGTCACTGTCAATTTATTCAGTAAATTCAACATTTTCATCATGGCAAAGTACACTAACGAGCTACGTTCTCCGATTGGTTTCTGGAGAAGATGCGCCAAGATGATGAATTTCATCGCAAAATCATCTTCAGTGACTAAGCTCATTTTTGGCTCAATGGGTTCGTCAATAAGCAAAATATGCGTTATTGGTCGGGTGAAAACCCAGATGTGCTTCATAAATCACCACTTCATCCACAAAAAATAACTGTTTGGTGCGGTTTGCATGCTGGCGGCGTTATTGGGCCATATTTTTTCGTCGACGATAACGATCGTCACGTAACTGTGAATGGTCAGCGTTATCGTGCCATGACTACCGATTATTTTTGGCCCGAATTGGAAAATATGGACTTGTTCGACATGTCGTTTCAACAGGATGGTGCCACAAGCCACACAGCACACGCTACAATCGATTTATTGAAGAGTAAGTATGGTGAGCGTGTTATCTCAAAACATGGGCCAGTCGATTGTCCGCCTCGTTTGTGCGATTTAACGCCGCTTGACTATTTTCTGTGGGGCTACGTTAAATTATTCGTTTATGCCAACACGCCAACACGCCGCGAAATAGCGGCCGTTTCGGCCGAAATGTGTGGCCGATTCGTTGAAAATTGGGTCCAACGAATCGGCCGCTGCAAACGTGCCCGCGGTGGCCATATAAACGAAGTCGAGTTCCAATCATAAATGTTTTGATTGTACTTCAAGCCAAGAATAAAGTTTTTGAAATATCTCAAATGGTTTGCCTTTTATTTAAAAAAAAAGTTGTCAAATCGTTATTAGAAAACGATATACAAGTTTACGAGTATTAAAAAGCAATGAAACTTCTTCATCCCATTTGGTTTTCGGCGATGTCTTATTCACTAGCTTATGCATTTATCAGTAAATTGTTAACCAGCTACAACCGCCTTAAAATTCCAACTCATTTTTTTATAGAAGTTTAAGTTTTTAAGTTTCGTTCTGATCTAAAGTAAAAATTAATGGGCGATTTTTTAAGCGTTTGGTTTTTATTTGTCAAAAAAAAAAAAAATAAAAAATAAAAAATTATGAAAAATTGCGAAAGTTTATACAATTTTTGTTTGAATTGAAAAGTCAATACTTGCCATTTATTTTTAAAAGATTATTTCATATTGACTTCAACTACTTTTTACGTGGTTCATACGGAGAGTCCAATATTTTGAGCATATTGGCTGGTATCTCGCTAATTACACGTATAATGTTGTCCTCCAAGGCTGCAATTGACGATAGTTTATCAGCACACCATAGATGAGTAATTTTACGTATCTTCATAAAAAATAGTGCAAAGGCGTCACATCCAACTATCTAGCCAGTCAACACACCGGTTCAAAACCAGAGATAAATTGCTCATCGAATTCATTTCTCAATTGGTCCATCGATTCGAGTGCTGTGTGGTATGTGGAATCAACTTGCTAGAACCACATGTCGACCAGGTTTAGCTCGTGCATTTTGGGCAAAAAAAAAGGTCAAAATCATTGAAAGATAGCGGGTGCCGTTAACCGTATCATTGTTTTCACGGTCATTTTTGAAAAAAATACGGGCCTATGATTCCGCCGGACCAGCTCTTGTTGCCAAATACGACATTTTTGTTTACTTACATATTTATTCAGCCAGAAATGAGCTTCATCGCTAAAGGCAATTTTTTGATAAAAAGCTGATTTTCCCCCAGCTTTTCTAAGGCCCACTCACCGAAAACTGGACTCTGTGGCAGTTCGTTCTGCTTCAGTTTTTCACGAGCTATATTCTGTAAGGTTTAAACTTCTACGTAGTTGAGTAATACAATCTCAATTGCTACAAACGGCGACGAATAGAGAAATCACTGCAACATTTTTTCATGTACGTACTTTGGCCTGCAACATACTCCTCTGCGGCGGCGATGGCTTCCTCGTTCAACTCGTACTTCTTTCCGGCGACCGATCTTTTAAGGTTTGGTAACTAAAAGAAGTTGCAGTCCGTAGAATACGGAGAGTGGGGGAGGAATTCGTAGTGCAATTCAACCAATTTGGCTGTGGCGATTGCGGGGTTGTGAGCCGGTGCTTTGTCGTAGTGTAAGAGCACATTTTTCTTTGCCAAATATGTTCGTTTTTTCTTCAAATCGGCCCAAAAAATCAACGTGGATCAAAAAACGGTAGCCATCACCTTTTCGGCCGAAGGCATGGTCTCCGCCTTCTTTGGAGCACGTTCACCGAGTAAAACCCTTTGTTTCGATTATTCTTTGGTTTCTGGTGTGTACCAATGACTCAATGCCTCATCGACAGGAATAAGCACGTCTTTGAAATGGTTTCACCATTGCACTTGTTTTCCGGTGTAAGCATACACGGCACCCATCTCGCGGACAGCTTTATCATGCCTAAAACTCGTGCAAGATATGGCTAACATGTCAGTTGAGATGCTTGCTATCTCAACCAACTCGAAAATTTTCACTTTACGATCCTCCAATACGAGATCATTTTAGGGTGACCTAGGCGGTGATGTGCGTGTCCGATGTGCGGACACGGCGAAACTCTGCTAACAAATGGTAAATACTTGTACGGGAAGATGAATGGGTCCCATACACACCATCGAGAATGGACTTGATTTCCTCGCAGGTTTTGTCGGATCACGGAGCGATACTGCTCCTTTTCCATGGTCACAAAAAACACTAACACGATGTTTTGAAATGGGTGTCAAACCAAAACTAAGCGTCGGATTGTCAACAATTTTGATAGGTGGCCTTAAAGAGGCTATCTAAATGATGGTGTACTCATTTTGGCTCAGTCGCGCCACCTATCTTCCAATCGGATACTCATCAAACAGCCTCGTATAAACCTAGTATCATTAGAGGTATATGTAGATAAGGATCTTGTATGTAATGCTAAAAAGTCTGAAGTCTTTGTAGCTAACGTTGGTGAGAAGATCCGGCTTTTAATGGACTCGGGTAAATTGTCTAAAGTACTTGATCATTCGAAATAAACTTATCTGATGAAATCTTAAACACTAGTTGGCCTTGTCAAATTTAAGCATATATGTAAATACATATACTGCTCCTTTTGTCGTCCAATGTCTTGTCAAAAACATCAACAAATCTCGTATACTATATAGTAGTTCGCTCTGACTGAAACTATGAACGTCAACGGCTATTAGTTTTTCAACCAAATAGCCTTACGAATTACTGAAGTACGAGTATTTAGCCTTCTTGAATGTATGTATCCATTCGTATTTACTATTAACGTAATAATTTTTTTTTTTTCTTCTTTTGGGACAAAGTTAAATCCTCATGCAGAGATTTGTTTGTGGTATTTGGTTGGATATAATCGTATAACTAGTTTTAACTCTGTGTATCTATTGTATTTATTTTCTTGTGCTGTTTGCACTTTCAACCATCCCAACTTTATAATGTTTGGGAGATTTTTTTTAATAAACCTCATATTGGGGAAGCACATTTAAAATCCCTTCACATGATGTGAGGGGAGGCATGAGAAGTGTTAAGTGCTTATAACAAGCTAACTGATTGCTGTGTAATTTATTCTGATAGACAAGCCGTTACCAAGTTTGAGCTGAATTTATATATAAGCCAAAATGAACAATTTCCCCAGATAATATATTGTTCTCGGTGTAGTTCGTATGACGCTTGAGATCTGTTACAGCCGGCGATCGCTTCTGATGTCATCACTATTTTTGAGATTCAAACAATCAGCGTGGGCCAAAAAAGGATTTCCTTGTCATCATGACTTTATTAGTTAGAATGTTACTTCTTACAGTCTGGTTAAGCGTGCTTTGATCGTATCGATCCTCCCAGTGAGTCATTCTAACGTGTTTGTTACCCAATTTCCGTTAAGAAACGATTTCAATTAGATACATTTGTTTTTCTTGAGGTGGATGTCTGGCTTGGTAAACTTTATGCTCTACTGTATCTAATGTTTTCGTTAACGAATTAAGATTAAGTAAAAGGTTAAAGAAACTAGGCATAGTCGAGGTCATTCCCTGGATTAAGTTCGGATGCACGTCCGCATTGCTATTATTCATGCCAAAGTGTGACATAATAAACAGATATGTGAACTTGAAATTCGATGATAATCAGTTGTCACTGTTTAGGGAATGCATTAAAATCATGATCACTTCGCAAATACTTGCAAAATATACAGCTGTGAACTATGAAACTATTGTATTTCCTGTTTTTTTTTTTTTTGGGAAAATTTACCATCCAAATCTGCTTAGTAATTGATGGGTTAGTTATCGTTTATGCGTAATCGAAAGAAGATTGGTTGACGTAATTACAAAAACTGATTTATGAAGCTTTTAAGAAGAATTTCAGTTTAAAATTTGGTTAAATTGATGTTGTGCCGGTTCGTTTGAAACGATCTGGAACAGAGTTTGTTTTCTGAAACAGCAGCTGAACAAAATTATACCCTTACGAAATGAATAACATTTTTACGTTAAGCAGATATCGCAACGTGAGTAAAAGAATTACTGTGTATCACATCAACAAATTACCAAGAAAACATGGTTATATCCAACTTCTTATGCCATCTTCTTACGCATCGCAGTTATTGTACAATTTCGCGTTTATAGGTAAGGATCATACCCTTTACTCTTACGCTAAGAGCTCCTTCAACCGACTAAATCACTATTCAGCCAGTTTTAGAAGGCATAAAATCAATGCTACGAACTTTATATAAAAAATATTACTGGCTTAGGTGGCGCTACAGATCTTTAGATAACTGCCTTCAGTTGGGCCCTCTAAGTCGGTCGAGGTCTCCTTCTAATTGTGTGCGCCACCTTAGTTGAGGTGTTCCTCTTATGTGTTGTCCCTCCGGGTTAGATTCGAAGACTCTGCTGCCCGGAGCATTGGTATCAATTAGCTCTGCGTATCCTAACCATCTCAAGCGACTAACGTGCAATTCAATGTCGATGTCGCTGTACAGCTCATATAGTTCGTTGTTGAATCTTCTTCTCCAAAGCCTGTCAATGCAAACGGGACCGAACATTTTTCAAAGGATTCTTCTCTCGAAACGACTGAGGATGTGTTCATCCGCTTTTGATAGAGTCCATGATTCAGCGCTGTAAAGTAGGACAGGGATGATCAAGGTCTTATATAGAGTCTCCTTAGTTCTTCAGGATAGGGTCTAACTACCCAATTACCTTCTCAGTCCAAAGAAACAGCGATAGGGTAAGAGTGATTCTTCATTTTATTTCTGCTGAAGTGTTGTTGGTAGATGTCGTAGCAAATCCGAGGTAGGCAAAGTCCCTTAGTCCCCTTAGAATTATAGCTGTCATAAACAAAATTGTGGTCCCTCACTTGTTGACATATATCTGTCATATGAAGTTGCCGATTTTTATGTGGAAAGTTAAGCAACGCTTTTTAAAAAATTAAACAAGTTTTTTTCAAAAAATAATCTCCATTTATATCTGTGACATTTTTCCAACGTACCACCAAAGCAAAAATGCATCTTTTGGAAAACTTCTTATCCTTTCGGGCTAAGAAGTCCTTAAAGCCCTGTTTTATGGCATCTTAGCTTATGAATTGTTTATTTTAGAGGTGATTGCCCAAACTTCGAAAAATATGGTGAGTAAGGCGGATGAGGCAAAACTTCATAACCTGTGCGACTGTGCGGTATTTGGTCTTGCGTTGTCATGCAGCAGTATGAAACCATGAGTGTTTACCAGTGACGGCTGTTTTTGGAGCATTATGTCGATTTCTCTATAGTACGGCCGTGATTGTTTCTCCGCGTTTGAGAAAGGAATAATAGACAACTTCCTCACTCGTCCACCATACTGTCACCATACCATTGGGGTATAAGTCTACCTTGCCAAGTCCACTAGAAAGTTCACCCATGTCTACCCATTCTACCGACCACTTCCGATTATCGTTTCGGATCCACTTTTCGTCGCAGGTGACGATGCGATGCAAAAAAGGTGTCTGTTGGTCAAAGATATTGCAACCTCCAAACGTCGTAGCATATTCGCTGGTGTTAGGACGTGGGGCACCTATCTCTCTAGTTTTCTTACCTTTCGAATGGCGGAAAGGTGGCGTCGTATGGTTGCAGTTAACACTTTGAACCTTGCAGCAAGGCTAAGAACAATCGTAGCTGGATTTTCTTCAACAGCTCCTGCAAGTTATTCTTTATTAATGACATTCTCTGGTCTACGGCTTTTCAAATTTTCGAGCGAAATTAAATTTTTTTAAATTGCAAAAGGAAAATTGCCTCTATATTTGTTGGTGAAATCATTTTCTATGTAAGTAAAAAAGTCAACTCAATGAGCTAATAGCGTAAATTAATTTTGCCCTCATTTATCGCTAAATCCATTTTCGCAGCTTTCGTTTCAATACTAGCGTTCGCACCAGTGACAGCACGCTGAATTCTCCTAACTATTTAGATATTACCAGCGTACACTAGTAATTTCACAGATTTTTAAAAGATTGTGCTTCTAGTGTTCGCTTGTGAGTTTCGCACATTTTTTTCAAGTATGATGTTAAAGTAGTCGCATGGCCTCGTTTAAGTCGTTACCGACCTTGGCGAAGCAGCAAGCATTCTTAATCGTCATTCTGCCCAAACGGACGAATTTGGCAAGGATGTCAAAATTAGATATAGCTCAATATATATAGCTCGTCTCTATAAATGTATGGCCTTAAAATCGATGAAAAGATAGTGCGTTTTGATTAAGATTTCTTGATTTTTTTCCAGTATCTACCGGAATGTGAATATCTGTCCGATTGTGAACTCTACTAGTCTGAAAACGCACTGATAGGGACCAATCAGGTTGTAGACGAAGGGTTTCAGACGTTCGCATAATATGACATATATTGGGTTGTTCAATAAGTTTTGCGGTTTTTTTCTTGAAAGAAGTGTTTATCGTTTCAGAAAATCTCTGTATACACTGTTATGAAATTTTTGTTACTTAGTCCTATAGAGAAAGTTGTCTTTTACATTGTTGCGAGAATTTGTTTTAATTAGACGTGTTTTAAGTGCTCAATATTTTTTTTTAAAAAACCGAGTTCTGACACTTATCATCGTTGGTTTACATGCTTTCGTTCAGGAAATACAAACCTTGCTGATGCTGTTCGCTCTGGACGTGCACCCACCACCGACGACAATCAAATCTTGGCTGCAGTTACCCTTGACAGGCATTATATGACACGGGAGATCGCTCAGCAGTTTAACATCGCTCATAAAACCGTTTCGCAAGGACTGAATATGCTTGAAATGTCGAAAAAGTTTCTTTCAGCGAAAGAAACATTATGGATCGCATAATGGACTGTGAGTCTTTGTAGACATGGAACTCGCTTGAGACTTTACTGAAAAGAGTGGTAACGGGAGACGAAAAATGGGTGATTTACGACAACATTTGGCGTAAGAAGTCATGGTGTGCTTCTGGACCGCAGTCGGCCGGTAAACAAGATTCGCATATCAAAAAAGTCATGATGAGCATTTGGTGGGACTGGTGAGTTGACCATTACTTCGAGTAGCTTTCACGCAATCACAATAAATCCCGTAAATATTGCCCTAAGCTCATATAAGAAAAACAGCCAGGGTTGACGAACAGAAAGGGCGTTGTTTTCCATCACGACAACGCAAGACCACACACAGTTTTAGTGACAAAATAAAAGTCGAATTCATTTGGGTGAAAGTTATGCAGCACCTAGCGTACTCTACAGATCTTGCGTCTTCGGACTACCATCCGTTCCGCTCTTTGGTGACATAAGTCTGGTGACTTTTACAAAAGAGTTGTTACGTCTCTTCCAGGACGCTGGAAGAATATAATAGAAAATGATGGACAATATCTGATGAATTAAATGTAAGCTCTAATACCAAAAATGTGTGTGTTCATGTATTCAATGTTGAAGAGATTTACACCTCTATAGTTGGCGCAATTGAGCGGGTCTCTTATTTTGTGAATCGGGCATACAGTGTTGAAATTCTATTTATCTTCTGATCAGATCAGAGAAATAAGTTATTGTATCTTCTCCACAAAGTCAGCGTTGGCGGCGTCACCATTGGTCTTCGGTACTTGATGCTGAGGGCATATGAGTTGATGAGAGATTTCGGGATACGCTTTAATCGAAGATTCTGGTGGTCTCTTTCGGTTGCGAGTTTGCTACGTTATATCCCCGTTCCCGAAATTTATTCAGAAAATTCAAAATACAAGTTTATTCATCTAAATCTATATTGTCCCCTTCAAAGTAATCCCCATCGACTGCAACACACTTATGCCAGCGCTTGATCCAATCCTCGAAACACTTTTTATATTCGGTTTTCGGTATGTCCATCAGTGCTTCCTGCGGTTTTTCCATTACTTCCTCTCGGCTGCTGAAACGCGTTCCCCTTAGTGGTTTTTTAATTCGATTGAACAGAAAGAAGTCACAGGGAACCAAATCAGGTGAATTCGGTGGCTGTTGGATGGTATTTGTTGCATTTTTCGTCAAAAAATTACGAATAATAATGGCACTGTGCGACTGTGCGTTATCATGGTGCAAAATCCACGAGTTTTCTGCCCACAATTCTGGTCTCTTTCGGCGAATTGCTTCACGCAAACGTCTCATAACGCCCAGGTAATACTCTTAGTTTACTGTCTGGCCTTCTGGCAAAAATTGATGATGCTCTACACCATTGTAATCCATGAAAACCGTGAGTATTGCCTTCTTTTTTGACTGAAAATAACATGGTTTTTTTGGTCTCGGCTCATTTGGTGAACGCCATTCACTTGCCTGATGTCTGGATTACGTGTCGTACTCATAAACCCACGTCTTGTCTCCAGTAGTGATTCTTTTGATGAATGTTGGATCGGATTCAACCTCGCAAATCATCTATTTTGCGACATCAACACGGTCTCTTTTTTGCATGAAATTGAGGTCTTTTGGCACCCAAATCATTAACCAAAATGTCTTAGACGATCCATAGGCAATGTTCAAGTCCTCCGCCATCTCTCTAATGGTTAATTTGCGGTTATTGACCAACATTTCTTTTACTTCATCAATATTTTCGTCGGTTTACGATGTCGATGGTCTGCCACTGAGTTCATCATTTTCGATTGACTCACGACCACTTTTGAACCGCTCTTGCCACTGGTAAATGACCGTTTTCTTTAGAGAATCGTTGCCGAAACACTTTTTCAACATTTTCAACTTTCGCGCACCATTAAATCTGTTTTTTACGTAAAATTTAATACAAGTTCGTTGTTGCAAATTTAAATCTATTTCTAAAATTGTAAAAAATCGCCAACACACACAGATATAGATGTACTCTTGGTTGCGTAACTTTTGTAAATGTCAAGCTATGAGACTAAGATTTAGAGGGAATGTCAACGCCACACGGTGGTTATTCCGGGATCACTTTGGTATCTTCTGTGTGCTTGCTATAGTAATATCTCATCCTGCCATAAAATCAATAAGCTGAAATCCGCTGCCAGACGTGGTGTAGTGTATACTATATCACTAACTGTGCTACCAAAGATGTCCTCCTTTCCTACCCTATCGTCATACTTCGGACATTGTTCATATTCCTTACCGAGGAGCTCGTAGAAACATTCTTCGGTGGCATTGTCTTTGTCTCCCGTAGGTTGCATGGGCGCATATTAGGCTTATCTTAGCGAATTTTCAGGTGGACGCGTGTGAAATTCCAATATGACCAAAAACTGAGGCAAAAAATACTGCAATGTCTCAAAGGTAGTAAAAGTTTTTGATCGTTCGTCAAAAACATTAAAAATTCTGCCTCATCATTCATCCCAATGTTAATTTACAATGACATTTCAGCTATTTTCTCTTTGGATAATTCCAATCTGCTTGCTGCATACTTTGCGGCCAGCTCAACACTTCCAGATTGTGCCTTGTGTCCTCCTCTTACTTCTGCATTCGCGTAGTAGCAAGAGTACTTAAAGATCTTAACACACACATATCAGTTGGTCCAGATGAAATATCTTCCGTTCTTTTGAAGAGGTGTTCTTCCACGCTGGCAAAACCATTGCTTTTTCATCCTATTCTTTAGGACTCTTTCCGAGCAGATGGATAGCAGCATTTGTTCAGCCCGTTCCTAAACAAGGATAATATTTTTCTCTTTCCGTCTGCAGACCCATTGCACTTACGTCTCTTTTTTCTAATGTCGCGGAAACGCTGATAAACCGGCAAAACGGTTTTCGAAGCAACAGGTCCACTGGTGATTTGATGGCATGTCTCACCGAAAAGTGGAACCAAAGCGTACATCATTCCGGCAAAAGCAAAATAGTTGCGCTTGATATTTCTAAGGCATTTGACAGAATCTGGTATCAGACTCTTTTGTCGAAAATATATGCTGTTTGAATTGACGACTCGCTTCTTCAATGCATTAGAAATTATCTTTCGAAACGTTCAATTCAATCTTATATTCACAAAATACCTACTGGTGTGCCATAGAGCTTCGTTCCGACTCCGACATTTTTTTTTAAATTCTTATCAATGATCTCTATTCCAATATATTCCAATATATTTCTTTGCTTACGGCAGTATTCTTTGCTTATCATATTCATGATAACATACGACAGCATATGTTAAGCATATAAAATAATAATAATAACTTTCCATTCTTGGTATGTGTGTCAATGACAACTTACGTTGGAACGACCACATATGCGAAATGTCTAGGTTTCCTTTAGTGATTTATGAAATATTTCACCCCCTTTGACCTGGCCTCAATATATAGGGTTTTTCAATAGGGACTTGACAACTTTAAATTTAATTTGTGAACGCACTCTTTCACTAATTATCAAACTGTCACTGTCAATTTATTCAGTAAACATTTTCATCATAGTAAAGTACACTAACGAGCAACGTCTGCAAATTATAAAAATTTTCTATAGATATTTGGAGTCGGTGACTGCAACCTTAAGAGCGTTAACTCCAATTTTCGGTCGTAATTCTCGCCCTAGTAGCTAGCTCAGACCACATTATGGTGTATTTTGCGTAAGGATCTTGGTTAACACCCATACAAGATCAAGCTAACTCAAGAATTGAAGCCGATGGACCATTTTAAGCGACGCACGTTCTCCGATTGGGTTCTGGAGAAGATGCGCCAAGATGATGATGATGAATTTCATCGCAAAATCATCTTCAGTGACGAAGCTCATTTTTGGCCCAATAGGTTCGCCAATAAGCAAAATATGCGTTATTGGTCGGGTGAAAATCCACATGTGCTTCATGAATCACCACTTCATCCACAAAAAATAACTGTTTGGTGCGGTTTGCATGCCGGCGTCGTTATTGTGCCATATTTTTTCGTGGACGATAACGATCGTCACGTTACTGTGAATGGTCAGCGTTATCGCGCCATGATCACCGATTATTTTTCGCCCGAATTGGAAGATATGGACTTGGACGACATGTGATTTCAACAGGATGGTGCCACAAGCCACACAGCACACGCTACAATCGATTTATTGAAGAGTAAGTATGGTGAGCGTGTTATCTCAAGACATGGGCCAGTCAATTGGCCGCCTCGTTCGTGCGATTTAACGCCGCTTGACTATTTTCTGTGGGGCTACGTTAAGTCTTTGGTTTATGCCAACACTCCGACGACGTTGGAAGAGCTCAGAACCAACATTGAACTCGAAATAGCGGTCGTTTCAGCCGAAATGTATGGCCGAGTCGTTGAAAATTGGGTCCAACGAATCAGCCGCTGCAAACGTGCCCGCGGTGGCCACATAAACGAAGTCGAGTTCCATTCATGAATGTTTTGATTGTACTTCAAGCCAATAATAAAGTTTTTGAAATATCTCAAATGGTTTGCCTTTTATTTAAAAAAAAGTTGTCAAGTCGTTATAAGAAAACCCTATATAAGGCATTTATCCGCCCAAACACACTGCACATTGTACACTGGAGTACAATGCCCACATCTGGTTAGGTGCCCCTAAGATCTCTTTACATTTGCTAGATAGGATCCAAAATCGTGCGATAAAACTCCTAGGTGAAATCAATATTACACTGTCATTCGACAGTCTTGAACACCGACGTAACGTTTCCTGTCTCATCCTAATGTATGGCTATTTTCACCACCAGTGCTCCACCGAAATTAAGTTCACCCTCAATCCCACCTTCGGACGTACTCTGAAATATCCTGATTCTATTCTAAGCCGTACAACTCGCATATGGAATGCCCTGCCGAGCTTTAATTTTATTGCCATTATTTCTTGCAAACATTCAAAACCAACGCAGATCGGTATCTCTCTTTTATCCCTTCCTAACATCTTTTACCCCGCACTATGTGCAAACATCTTAAGGGTACATTAAATCCCTTGTGCGCACGCCTATTATAAAAAAAAAAAAAAGTTGGAAGAACACAATGAACTGACACTGCTGCATTTGTAATTATTGAAAAAGAAGTGGAAAAAATGGATTTAGCTGAGAAAAAACGCAATCGGATATGCTGCCAACAAGAAGGGGCACAGTATTTGACAGAACGTCACAATAGGAAGCTATAACCTATGTACAATAGTTAGAGATTTCGACTATATCGGTTCCGCTATTAACTCTGACAATGTAAGAAATCGAACGAATTACATTTGAAAACTGATATTTGTTTGGTCAAAGAGGGCAATTGACCTTGTAAAGAAATCCTAAGGAGACCCCTAGCTCGGTTCTATGGCGCAGAAGCATGTATTTCAAAGAAAATGAAGATATGCTTGGTTGTTTTAAATAATATATCTTTGGACGAAAAGATATGTGTAGGTAGCGGCAAACTCTATGAGTTACAACGACTTGATGGCTGTGACATTAGCGAAAGATATTAAAGGCCCTATTCGGAGAGTTGTCTTTTTCTACCTGGGGCGATGTCTTAAGTATCGTGTACAAGTCGAAGTGGACTTTAACCATCTTGGAGAGGTTGATTATTTTAGGCAAAGGCCTAATCTGGCCTGTAGTGCCGTCTTAATAAATAAGTTGGTAAGTTAATTCTTCACCTTTAGTATTAATGAGTTTACCATCGATTTACCAATGTGTTGAAGTCGCTGGCTATACTTGTCTTCTCCAGCTTTTGGTAGGTACTCGACCAGTTAGTATCTAGTCGTACATAAAATCGAATGATGCTTGCCCACTAGCATTTGGGAAGAGTTTTTTTTTTATCAAAATAATCTGACCCCTCTAAGATATCTGTTTGCGTTAGGATTTCTTTATCTGTTAGGTGTCAATAACACCGGATGCTGCTTGCAACATGTTTCGTGGTCCATGAACGGTCCAGAAATTTTATCAAAATAAACGTAAATTTACTTATATTAACAGTCATTCTTACTACCTGGTTTAAGATAGTCCAACATGTAGTGTTTTTGAAATCCGCTTTCTTGGGGCACCTCAGACCCTTGTATTCACAATACCATATATCCTTTATTGTATAAGAATTTCTAAAAACGTAGTTCTTAAAAACTAACCACAAACCGATGGATATGGAGCAAAAAAAAAAAAAACCAACCAATTAATCGGATATCTTTCCATTCGCATTCCGATGAATCGAACTTATTAGAAATGCAAACATTTTCCATGATTTTGGACCCAAATCGATTCAGTAGTATCTTTTGGAGACCTATTTAGTTTACTAAACCATTTCACTCCCTATTAGTTCACATAATACTCCAACAAAACAAATTAATTAGCACTCAGCCTTTAATTGACAATTTTTTCGGAGGTTTACCCCCCAGTACAAATAAGCCGCAGATATTAATTCTTGCCAAAAGAAATTATGATTTACTCGTACATCATAAAAGACGCCGATCTAATCGCAAGCGACGTTTGCCTACCACTTCTAGCCTTGTCTCTCTCTCAGAATTATGAAATTCCAATCTTGTTATTAGTGCTCGCGAATTTTAAACACGAATACGAAATGTTATCGACTTTTTGGTAGCATAAGATCGAAATTATCGTAATATATATGCCTAGTCGAACTGATGAACACTAAGATTTTGGACTCAAGCTACTTCACCATGGCTCACATCTCTATGTCTACCTGGCGAATTGCACTTCGAGTTAGTGAGCATGAATACTTCAACCAGAGTAGCTTTCCACTTAACTTCGACAAACATTCTCTTAATCTAAATATCCCAGATATTTCTAAACAAACAGGAGATTCCCCGAGTGGCAGTGACGTCAAAAGATCACAATCACAACCACAACCATAAATATTCATACAAATGCCGCCAGCCGTTGCGATCGGAAATTGTATATCGATGACGTGGTGGTAGATCGTACACCATTTCCACATAGAGAAAAGATGTGAATTTAGACTCTAATTACGCTGGTCTAGCTAAGGGGGAAATTTCTTCCAAGCTAGTGTCAATTATTCGAGCAAATATCTACTCGTAAACGAGTATCTACTATACACATGCTTTATGTTTTGGTTAAGTTCATCAAGTCACTGAATGATTGACTATACTTTGGACGTTTGAACCAACCATCAGTTGTATCAACTTTACTCAATGTTTACTCAATGAGATAATTTCATCAGAAACTTAGCGGTGTGCGCTATGTTTTTAGCAGAAGTGCCATATAATCTCTAAATCATCGGCCTTATAATAGAAATTTTAACGTTGTGCTTGTGGTTGATTTTGGCCCCACGCGTTGATCGCATAGCTTAGCTAGTACCTTCGAACGTTTTATGCTTTTATCAGATCCATTAGTCACCACGTCTATGTAGCTATATTTAGCTGGCGCTGTTTAGCATAACAAATTGACGCACTACACGTGCGACATGATGAATTAGGTTGAGTGTTTAGTTGGTTACTTATTCGTAAATTTAGAATTTGAGAAATTTGAGATCGTCATACCGGCAAGTTTGCCTACAACAAACTCAGGCTTTTTTATATGTAGCAACTGGTTCCGAAGATTTTGGCAGTGAATTACTATCGTCAAATTAGTCAGATACTAAAACATAACATATGGTACACCCTCTTTTGACGTGTTCATAAATATATTAAAGATGTATTCCCTCAGTCAGACAATGTGTGGGTACCAGGTGACGGACAGTAACATCTGAAGAAGATCATTTTTCATGGCTCGAAGTTGGAATAATAGTAGGAATTTCGCTGTATGTCTTTAACTGCAATGATCACTCGTTCTGTATAGTGGTTAAGGTAGGTTACTACGGAATTCGCCACACATTGGTCACTTTTTACTAAGGATCTGCAGGTAGTAGATCAGCATTCTGTCTTGATCATCCAATTTTGTTTTTGAATTACTTTTTTACTAAATAAAAAAAAAAAGTTATTTTGAGTGGTAGAAATCTTTATTTGGACCTTTACAATTTTTATATCCGCCAAGTGGCTGCCACCAGTATTGATACACATTTGTGCCCGTTTTATCGTATTTTCCATGACTTTCCACAAGATTTCCGTTGATAACTGTTGGCATAGTAGCCCCAAAGAATGAAATCTGGGATGGTTAAATCGGCCGATCTTGCTAGCCATACCAAATTGCCAAAACGGGAAATTACGCGACCAGGAAACGCTTCCTTCACAAAATTTATTGTCCCTCGCGCTGTGTGTGCGGTTGCACCGTCTTGTTAAAACCACATGTTTACCAAGCCCGCCCATCCAATTCCGGCAGTAAGAAGTCGTTTATCATGGCCCTGTAGCGTTTGCCAGTAACAGTAACCGTATTGCCGATGGCATCCTGAAAAAAATACGGCCCAATCACACACAGTGGCTTTCAGCGGATATAATGGCCATTTGTGCATCACACGCGGATTTGCAGTGCCCCGAAAACGAAGATTTTGCTTATATAGTAGATGCCCACGCTGCGCTAACACCACTGACTTATTTCCTCAGTCAGATAATGTGTGGGTACCAAGCGACGGACAGTAACATCTGAAGAAGATCATGTTTCATGGCTCGAAGTTGGAATAATAGCAGGAATTTCGCTGTATGTCTTTAACTGCAATGATCCCTCGTTCTGTATAGTGGTTAAGGTAGGTTACTACGGAATTCGCCACACATTGGTCACGTTTTACTAAGGATCTGCAGGTAGTAGATCAGCATTCTGTCTTGATCATCCAATTTTGTTTTTGAATTACTTTTTTACTAAATAAAAAAAGACGTTATTTTGAGTGGTAGAAGTCTTTATTTGGACCTTTACAATTTTTATATCCGCCAAGTAGCTGCCACCAGTATTGATACACATTTGTGCCCGTTTTATCGTATTTTCCATGACTTTCCACAAGATTTCCGTTGATAACTGCTGGCATAGTAGCCCCAAAGAATGAAATCTGGGATGGTTAAATCGGCCGATCTTGCTAGCCATACCAAATTGCCAAAACGGGAAATTACGCGACCAGGAAACGCTTCCTTCACAAAATTTATTGTCCCTCGCGCTGTGTGTGCGGTTGCACCGTCTTGTTAAAACCACATGTTTACCAAGCCCGCCCATCCAATTCCGGCAGTAAGAAGTCGTTAATCATGGCCCTGTAGCGTTTGCCAGTAACAGTAACCGTATTGCCGATGGCATCCTGAAAAAAATACGGCCCAATCACACACAGTGGCTTTCAGCGGATATAATGGCCATTTGTGCATCACACGCGGATTTGCAGTGCCCCAGAAACGAAGATTTTGCTTATATAGTAGATGCCCACGCTGCGCTAACACCACTGACTTATTTCCTCAGTCAGATAATGTGTGGGTACCAAGCGACGGACAGTAACATCTGAGAAGATCATGTTTCATGGCTCGAAGTTGGAATAATAGCAGGAATTTCGCTGTATGTCTTTAACTGCAATGATTCCTCGTTCTGTTTAGTGGTTAAGGTGGGTTACTACGGAATTCGCCACACATTGGTCACGGTTTACTAAGGATCTACGGGTAGTAGATCGGCATTCTGTCTTGTACAAGGTGGCGCAAAATTAAACATTCAATTTTGTTATTGAATTACTTTTTTACTAAATAAAAACAAAGTTATTTTGAGTGGTAGAAATCTTTATTTGGAGCTTTACAATTTTTCTGTTAAATGGAAAAGATTATATCCGCCAAGTGGCTGCCACCAGTATTGATACACATTTGTGCCCGTTTTATCGTATTTTCCATGACTTTCCACAAGATTTTCGGTGATAACTGTTCGCATTATTGTCGAATATTCTCCTTAAAGGCTGCGATTGTCTGACGCTTGTTGGCATAAACCCGCGACTTCAAGTAGCCCCAAAGAATGAAGTCTGGAATTGTTAAATCGGGCGATCTTGCTAGCCATGCCAAATTGCCAAAACGGGAGATTACGCGGCCAGGAAACGCTTCTTTCACAATATCCATTGTGGCTCGGGCTGTGTGTGCGGTTGCACCGTCTTGTTAAAACCACATGTTCACCAAGCCCGCCCAACTAATTCATGGCCCTGTAGCGTTTGCCAGTAACAGCAACCGTATTGCCGATGGCGTCCTGAAAAAAATACGGCCCAATCACACACAGTGGCTTTCAGCGGATGTAATGGCCCTTTGTGCATCACACGCGGATTTGCAGTGCCCCGGAAACGAAGATTTTGCTTATATAGTAGATGCCCAGTTAGCGCGACACGATTAGGAAATCGACGTCAAAACACCACTGACTTAGTAGTCAAAAACGTCGACACAATTATTCCACGCTCTTTTGGAGTATAGCGCTCCCTTGCTTGTTTGTTTGCATTGTTTACTGCAGCTGTCTAGTTCACAAATGTCACCTTGTACAAACAATTATCGATTCCCGACAGGTCGAATGCGCGGCCTTTACATTTTTTTTCTATCGGAATAGAACACTCAAGCAAATAATTTATGGAAAATACTCTTTGTATATCCCTTTTACTGGAATTTATCAAGAAAGGTTAAAAACTAAGTGACAAAGTGCGTACAATAGCCAGGCACATCAGTGGAGTATCTGCAGCATTCGCAGAAGTGCCGCGCTATGTGATCATTGTTAAAGCAGCAAGCGTCGCAAGTTGTTGTGTCACTTTTGATTAGTACCTTTGAAGACAAGTTGCTTGTGATGAATCGCTAGCTGTGTATAGCGAAGCCTTAAATTCACTGCCCATAAGCCACGGCAGGAATATATTGCCAAGTCTGAATACGCTTTCTGCAAAATAATCAAAATCTCATCGTACTCTCTTCAATCCACTACAAAGGGGATCCCGGAAACTCCGCCAGCTACTAAAGAAAAAGCTATCTGAGTACTTTATATAAGAAAGCAGTACTATTAATCGTTTTATTTATAAGATTGAAGCTCTTCGTCAACAAACTAACCGTAAACGCCACCAATTCACAGAATTTGAAGCTAATTTACACCACCAACGCAGTGATAATTGGTTACCACCTTTCTGAAGTATTAGGAGTAGAATGAGGTTTTAGAATCTTGCTATATAAACGCAATGCATACCGAGATGCAACGGCTCGACTTAAAGCAGTAACTAATCCTAGTAAGGACATTTGCATTAGAGATCTTTGCAAACGATTTGATCGCGTGTATGAGTAAAGCTTATCAAATTGTATCAATGAGGCGACTTTTAGCCTCGCATGCAATCATGAACATGTCCGAAAATATTGCAAAAAATAAGTGCGACCCCTTTTCCTCGCCAAGAAAGCAGGTCACTGGTTGGTAAAATTCATAGCGAGGCTGTGAAACCATGTCGCAAAGAGCTTACGATACGGCTCTTTGCGTTCAGCATAAGCTTCACTGTGCTGTGTACCTGGCCACAAAGGTCTGGTAGGCAATGAGCATGCAGACGAACTAGCTCGAAAATGATCCTTCTGGCAGATTAAAGTATCAAATCTCCACTCTACACTCTGAGAATACAAGTGGAGCGAACGATACAAATAAAAACTAACGAAAAGTGGAAAAACTTTCCAACCCGCGAAATCTAAAGACCATTATGGCCGGAACTCAGCAATACCAGAACAAGTAAGATTTTCTTGAAAAATAGAGCTAAACTATTTACGTTTGTTGGATTGTTTACAGGCCATAGTCTTCTAGGGGCGCACGCAATAAAGCTGCACTTTACCATCGACCTCTGCAGAGGCTGTGTGTACATAGGCTCACGAGAAGATACCCTCCACTTTTTGTGCCGCTGTCCCAGCCTCAGTAATTTGAGGACGTTATTACTTCCATGACCTCTCAGAACTATTTGCTGCTTCACTTACATCTCGTATCAGATTCACGGATGCAGCAAGATGGCTTCAACTCGCTTAGAGAAAAAACAAAAACCAACCCGAGACGGGGAGTGGAAATCAGAACTAGGAACCGAAATCAAATCCTCATCCCCAATGGGGGGAATATCCGGGGATCATGGGTATACACAGGCTTCAGATACTTCATCAACTCGCTAACCTAACCTATTATTTTGCCAAAGGGAAAGGGAACACAAATGATTCTTCGTTCTATATCAATATTTGTTTATTTGAAACAAATTCTTTCTTTGAAGAAAATTATTGGGCGGACTACTCTTAATAGCAATTGAAATAGCAACCAAGTCTATCGGAATACCAACATGATTTTCGTAAGTCACGAACAATAGTGGCCGCAATGAATTCGATAATATTTAGAGCTTTAAACGCAATACAGGGCAGGTCCTGGAAAGAAGAAATATTGCGCCATCAGAACGCGTTTAACTCAACGAACTCTAAACCGATTAAGAGTAGTCTTTCTCGATTAGAAATACCGAATTATCTTCGTAAAATGATAACGACCTACTTCTCGTATAGAACAATCCTCTATGACTCTGACGATGGAGGTTTTACCTTTACCTTTCTGACGGTGTGCCTCAAGGGTCGGTCTTAGGCCCCCTACAATAGAACAATATGTACGATTGAATATTAAGCCTAGAAAGTCCAACGAAGCATCGATTATCGGATTCGAAGATGAAATTACCTTGGTGGTTGCAGCAAAAATGCCAGTAGTCCGTTCTACAGCAACGAAACTACAACAACAACGGCAACTCCAGTAGAGTTGGAGGGCATGATATTGTTTCTGATTAACAGTTGTCTAAAATCTAGAGCAGATATGTGCAAAATCACCGAAAACTGTAAGTCCATTTACATACAAGGTTGATGAGTTATATTGTATCAGAGGCCTACACCAGAATAAAAGCTCTCCTTGCTCGTTCTTGGTGGAGCTCCGAGTTGTACACTCATGTAAGCAGCGGAAAAGCAGTCAAATGCCGCAAAGATTAAAAACGGAAAAAAAAATTCTTCAATTGGTACACAAAGACAGGACGGATAACTTGTATCAACAAAGGAAAAGTCCCAGTGTCTTGAACCATATATTCTTGTGGCTAATTGCATATTCGATGTGGTCAAGGTCTGAGGAATTTGATAGCTTTTTTCGGAAGATCAACGTCTAATCTACGTGAAAGGCGTTGTACACTTATAATGATGTAAAAATCCAGTGACTGTGCTCGGTAGATTATGCTCAACAACGCTCCAGCCAAAGAATTCCTATGTGCAGTGGTACATTAGATAAATTTGCAGATCGACGATGACCTCGATGCGATTGGTGTTTCTAGTTATCGGGCATAAAGAAAAGAGCTCAGCTGTATGGAGGCCGTTGGTTGCAGTGCCAGTCAAGAATACTAAAATAATTTACTTCCCTTTGTAATAGGAAGGAACCTTCACTCAATGCTCGTCATTGTTAATCTTAACGATCATGGAGGTTCTTATTATTTGCTTGTTTTTATTGTCTTTATATTTTTGTTAAGCATTATCAATTAGTCTACTGAAATACGTTTTTCTTTTAATTTTCTTCTAGTTACACTACTCTCTGACTACATAATTGGCTCTACTTGAAGCAAGCTTACACTTTGTTTCGTTTTCTTGAAAGGTAAGTAGCAATTTGATCAAATTATAAAGAGAAAATTATGTGTGCATATCTATTTGTATCGACCAAAAGTCGCCCACAGAAATTCAGCTAAAACATATTTAATTGTGTCCAAACGGGGTTCATGCCGGTAAGCTTGACTAAAAAGTGTTAAACTATCGCACGATCGATCCTGAGAGTTTCCGTTTATTTTTATTTTTCTCGGAACTTTTATAACATCTCAATTTCACAGCTCTATCGTAAAATCTTGTATCATATCATCGAAGACTCTATTATGTAGCAGTAGTAGTTGTAAACTTTATTGATCAAAATAGAATTTTACATAATTGAATAACTAAGTTTAATATGGTTTGGCCAAAGGCCGTCTACCAGATAGACAATTTGTAAATTAACTACTTAATATGCTTGTTGGTATTTAATTAAAAGTCACCATCTTTTATTTATATAATATATCCCAACTTAATTTTCCATTCAAAATGTCCAGAACTTCATTCATTTCCATCAAGGTTACTCCCAAACAACTCACTCGTATCTCATTTAGGATGGGACATCTGGCAATGAAGTGGTATATATCTTCTCTTCACCCCTTAATTTAAATATTACGTTTATCATTTTTAGTGGAAAACGATTTTTGAAGTACGTATTTTCCTTAAGGTCAAAGTTCAGTTGACTGTATATCATTCGATGTTGTGAGGATTGTGCTTCTATTTTAAATTTTTCATAAGATTAGTACTAAACATGTTCTTCAAGCTCGTGGTATTTGTATCGGATGGGATACGGAAGTTTTTACCGAGTTCAATTCCCAGCTCTTCCCACTTTGCAACAAGGTTTCCTCTGGTCGCAAGTGTGTGCTTTAGTATTTGTTCAGGCGGCCTTGCTTCATCCATTTCCATTACTTTTACGACATATTCAAAGTGCATCTTGATGGTGTCTAAGAACAATGGTGGTACTGTTGCTTCTAAATGTAGCATAAAGTTGGGCGTGCAGGCTGGCAACCGAAAAGCTCGTTTTAAGAAAAACCTCAGAAATTTTTCCACTTCCACCCCAGACTTGAGCACCGTAGAGCAATATTGATGCAGGAGTTGTACGAAAAATTTTCATTTTTGAACTATATTCGATAAACAAGTTATTTATGCAGCGGCTCCAGACGGAAGAAATTTCTCTTTTTGCTTCAGCCAGTTTGCATTGAAAGTGTCTTCTCATATTAAGGTTCGCTGTGATTAAAACCCCTAAGTACTTTCACTCTCGAACTATTGCAACATTTTCTCCTTGGTACTTCAATTTTTCATTGCGTGAATATTTTCCACCCCCATCCCTGAAGATCATCATTTTAGATTTTAGATTAGATTTTCTGGAATTAACGGACAAATTCCAGAGTCTACAGTATATTTCAAGGCGGTTTATCATAAGCTGCATTCCTTCAACAGATTCAGATAGAAAAACTATATCATCTGTAAAAATTAGACCAGGTATTCGTATGTTTCCAAACAGGATTCCTCCTCCGATTTCTTCCACGATATCATTTATAAACAAAAAAATGAGCTTAAAACGCATCTTTGTTTCACTCCCATTTGGGTTGTGAATTCTTCTGATATAAACTCACCATCCCACACATAAGCTACATTGTTTTCATACATAGCCTCTAATATATATATTGGGTATGTAATTTAATTCGTGTGTTTTTTTTTTTTCAAAGTTTAACGTTTAATTAAGAAAAACATGTACAATAGTATTATTCAAAGTATTGCCCATCTGAAGCTATGACTTCTTCCCATCTTTCTGCAATTTATGGATCCCATCCCAAAAGAACTGCGCCGGCTTGGCAGCCAAGAATGAATCAAGCCAATTTTTGATATTCTGCTCTGATGTGAACCGTATTTCAGTGAGGGCGTTCTGCATCGACCGCAGCAAATGGTAGTTAGAAGGGGCAAGGTCTGGGCTATAAGGCGGGTGGGGTAAGACTTCCCATTCACTGTTTTCCAACATGAGCGTTGTCATGATGGAAAATTATTGCCTCGTGTCTAGTCGCATATTCTGGGCGTTTTTCGGCTACTGCTCTCTTCAAACGGATTAATTGTGTTCGGTAACGTTGTTCATTGATGATTTCACCCGGTTTTAGCAGCTCATAATACAGCACACCCATCTGATCCCACCATACAGATACAGAGCATAATCTTCGCGCCATGGATATTCGGCTTTGCTGTTGATTTGGGTGGTTGGCCGGGTTTCACATATGATTTTATGCACTTGGGGTTGTCGTAATGGATCCATTTTTCACCACCAGTAACAATCCGATGCAAAATTGACTTCCTTTTGTGGCGTTCCAGCAGCATTTCGGACATGCAAAACCGTCTTTCGACGTCTCTCGGCTTGAGTTCATGTGGAACCCAATTTCCTTCCTTTTGAATATATCCAGCTGCTTTTAAACGTTTTGAAATGGCTGCTTGAGTGACACGCAAAGATTCTGCGAGCTCTTCTTGTATTTGGCAATAATCTTCATAGAGTAATGCTTCCAGTTCTTCATCTTCAAACTTTTTTGGCTGCCCAGGACGTTCATCGTCTTCCAAACCAAAATCACCACTTTTAAATCGTGCAAACCACTTTTGGTACGTTCGCTCAGCGAGCGCATGTTCACCATAAACTTCCACCAAAATATGATGAAGAAAATATGAGAAGAACTCCCCGCAAAAACAGTTTTTCAGGCACAAAGTTCGACATATTTGACTGAAAAAAAAATATTGTTGGTTACGCTTCAAATGAATGACATATACTGAAATGACGTACAATGACAGTAGCTTTCCAACGCATGTTCCAATGGAATAATAACAATAGAATAATACAAGTTACGCCATCTCTTAGCAAGTTATAGACCAATACATATATGTTAATTTTGCCTTAAATTCCTAACTTGTACAGTTTGTAAAAATCGAGTCAAAAGCAGCACGAAAATGGATGAAAAATGCAAACAGTTTTTTTTTTTCCTTTTTTTAAAATTATCGGTAAAATTTATCATTGTGAATAACTGATCCAAGGTAGAATAACTTCTCCTGAACTCAGCTTGAAATTCGCTCAGTATTTTTTTTTTTTTTTTCATTGACCCACTCCGTAAATCTATTAGAAATCATAGTGCTAAACAACTTGACTGATGTGTTCAAGAAGGAGATTCCTCTGTAATTTTCAAGACTATCATATGATCTTTTTTTTATGTAGGGGATAGATGATCGCTCTTTTGAAGCATGCAGGAACATTTGCGTCTCAAATATTCTATTATATTTTCTTGTTAGTGCTTCAAGAAATTCCATAGGATAATTTTTGTAGAATTCAGCTGGAACGAGGTCATTTCCTGGAGCTTTTCCTACTTTTTTTTTCTGTATTACATTCTGAACTTCGTAAATTGTAAATGGTGCATCTAAAAAGTCGTCAGCAAAAAGTGGTGCTGCGTAGTGTGGAAGCGGTGAGTATTGTGGGGCATTAAGTAGGTTATAAAAGTAGTCTCGAAGTTCAAATGCTTGCAATGTTGACGAAATTTGATTGGTTTTTCTTTTTATAACTTTTCTGCTTTCCAGAATTCAGCTGACGATTTTTATGAGTTTAAAACAGCTATATTTTGTTAATCAAGCTGTTTCCTTTTGGACCAACAGAGTTGTTTAAAATTTTTATTTGCTGCTGCATGCAAATTCTTAAAGAAAGTTGTGTTGTGTTGCCTTAGAAGCTTTAGAAGCCCAAACGATTTTTTCCTGGCGCTACGGCACTCAGCATCAAACCACGTTTTCTTGTATTCAGTCCTACGTTTTATTTTGTTACTTACTGGAACAGCTTCAGTTATAATTTGAGTAAAATCCTCAATATGTAAAAGATTATTCCCTGATTTTCATTTCGTAAGTCCCTTATTCAAATTATTTTGGAAAACTGGTTTCATTTTATCATTCCAAGCCAGTTTTGGCAGCAGACCAAGTTGTTTGGCGTTAATCATACCCTCTATACTCGAAATTATACAAAAGATTTCCAAAGGCATGTGGGCAGAAAAAATTCTTGTAGCTATGCTGAAGTCTCTCAGAATTGTGTTCCACTTTCCAGACACAAAACAATACTCTATGGCTGAGCACACCGTACCACGTACAAACGTATACTTGCCACTTAGATCCCCTTGACAACTTCCATTTAGAACTCTTGCTTCCAAAGAATCGGCCACTTCCAATATCTTTGCGCCTTTATAACAGCTGATGCGTCTCCACTTACAAAATTATTCTACGACAATCCGATCCGTGCGTTAAAATCGCCGACAAGCATTACATCCACCGATTCCAAATCCTGTAGTGTTTCACATAGCCGGTTATAATCTCTCATCCAGTTTAAACAATTAAGGTATATAGGTACAACATAAAAAGACGATTCTTTGATTTGTATTTACGATAACCGAACAATTCACCTCCGCTTCCTCTTCCATAAACATTTGATTTAACTGCTGAATTCCATTTTAATTCATAATTCTTTAACAATCCATTAAATTTCTCCTTTTCATCTTCTAAAACATGTGTTTCAAATAGGAAAAATATATCAAAACTATTTACATAATCAAAAACATCCATTATTATTAATTTATTTTTAAGCCCTGCTACATTGTATACTAGTATTCTCACTTCTACATATTTTATTTGTTTCTGGCAGACGATTTTTATCTCAAAAAGTTTCCATGTGTGTTCCGACATTTGATTGTTGAGTCGCTTTTGCACTTGTGGATGCACCCAAATGGCCCTTAATCCGCACAGCGGCTGTTTTTCTTAGCTGGATGCGCTCATCTTTAATCAATTCTGTTGACATTTTGTTGTTGACATTATTTACGTTTTTGTTTTTATTACCTTGTCAAACTTCATTCATTTATGCCATGACGTTAACCTTATTGTAGTGGGCTTAGTCGATTTAAATTGAATAGCCTCCTGAGACCCAAGAGCAAGTTATGTATTTTTCATTAACAAGACCTTTTTTTCATAACTTAATACCACCTATAATTACATAAGTTTCAAACAAAAAAAAAAAAAAATTACCACCGTTGGGAATAGGGGTGATACTTTAGATTTTAAATAGTATAGGGTTTTCTAATAACGACTTGACAACTTTTTTTTTTAAATAAACGGCAAACCATTTGAGATATTTCAAAAACTTTATCATTGGCTTGAAGTACAATCAAAACATTTATGAATGGAACTCGACTTCGTTCATATGGCCACCGCGGGCACGTTTGCAGCGGTCGATTCGTTGGACCCAATTTTCAACGACTCGGAAACACACATTTCGGCCGAAACGGCCGCTATTTCGCGGTCGGCGTGTTGGCATAAACCAATGACTTAACCTATCCCCACAGAAAATAGTCAAGCGGCGTTAAATCGCACGAACGAGGCGGCCAATCGACTGGCCCATGTCTTGAGATAACACGCTCACCATACTTACTCTTCAATAAATCGATTGTAGCGTGTACTGTGTGGCTTGTGGCAACATCTTGTTGAAACCACATGTCGTCCAAGTCCATATCTTCCAATTTGGGCCAAAAATAATCAGTGATCATGGCGCGATAACGCTGACCATTCACAGTAACGTGACGATTATTATCGTCGACGAAAAAATATGACTCAATAACGCCGCCGGCATGCAAACCGCACCGAACAGTTATTTTTTGTGGATGAAGTGGTGATTGACGAACCCATTGAGCCAAAAATGAGTTTCGTCACTGAAGATTGGAGCGGCCGATTGAGGTTCGATGGGTCGGAAAGGTTATGGCGTCGGTTTTCTGGGATTTTCATGGCATACTCTTCGCGGACTACCTCAAAAATGGAAGAACCATTAGCAGCGAGTATTACTGTGCATTATTAAGCGATTGAAGGCCGAAATCGCTGCAAAACGGCCTAACATGAAGCGAAAAAATTGTTTATTTTTGCAAGACAATGCACCGGCTCACAGGAGCATCGCAACCACTTACGGCTCCAATTCCTGTCGTATCCACCGTATTCGCCCGATTTTGCTCCCTCGGACTATTATCTCTTCCCAAACTTCAAAAGATGGCTCATTAATAAGAAATTCAGCTCACGCGAGGAAATCTTCGACGCCACGGAAGAGTATTTTGCAAACCTTCCGGTTACTTTTCACCCCATCTAGTATTTGGAAGATGATTAGCATGTAGGAAAACTTTTGTGATTCGAATCGATAAAAATGGACTTGGGGAATATTTGGTTTCAACGAGCCACCACTGCATACCATACATATCATCAGACAATATGATCTATTGAGATGGTTCTTATCCGAAATTAACGTGTTGCCATCTGGTCCTCATACTTTGTTCTATTTGGAACTCTGACTCCTTTAGTGATGTGTTAGGCGCATAATTTGTTGGTGCATCTTCTCTTATCAAGCGTGATTTGTAGACTTCTTACTGATACCCTGTACTTGGATGTCATTTAGTTAGACCCAATAGATTTACGGTGACAAGCATAATCATGTAGGTGTTTGAGGAAAGCACGTTTACTGCGGGTTCTTACTTCTAAACAGCGTTTACTGTAAAATTTAATTTTTTTTTTTTTTTCATTTTTCAGCTCGATCATAATATGTTTTACGTTTCTTAAAAAGACTTTCAAGATGTGATGCTTTTACGATACTTGGCTTCTGACTATCTTACCTAAACAAGTTTCAAGATGTCCATCATATATCGCCTTACCTTTTCTAGGTGAAGAATGGCTAGATTTCTTCACCTTAACCTTTATCTATTGAATCGAAGAAGTTACAAAATTGTGTCGTTAGGAAATGGGCATTAACTCTCTCAGTCTACATCATGAGGAAGAAATAGGTCTAAGCCAAACATTTGTAAGATAATCGCTTACATGACTTTTTGTGGTCATTAAAAATAACCAGGAAAAGTGCTTCTCCTAGATATTTTTTTCAATTTATTTAGTTGCTAAGATCGTGGCAGCGTTTCTTCAGCTCATTATACTACACCCTGACTGACTCGAACTGCAACCAACTTCAGACTGCTATAATTTACAAACCGTTCATTACTGTGAGCTCAAATTTTGACACATGACAGACAATTTTATTATTTACAAGCCTTTTAAACGATTTGCGTCTCAGTTGTGTTGAAAATTTTATCCGCGATGGAATCACGTGATAGTGTAATTGCTTTATATTTTGGTGGAAACCGCAAGTAGCTATCGTTAGAGCCCTCCAGCACCTCAACGTGAATAAATCATTTGTTTCCCGAACCATAGCTCGTTACCGTGATACTGGCAGCGTTGCAAAACGCCATGGAGGTGGTCATAAAAAAAAAAAACAGCAACATCGGCAGATTTGGTTCGGAAATTTAAGACTCGAATAGAGCGAAATCCGCGTCAAAGTGGAAGAAAAATGGCTCGTGAGCTCAACATATCATTGGAACGCATGCAAGACATACCGAAAAATGAGCTTGGGCTCAAGCCATTAAAGTTCCAAAAAACACACGATCTTACACCGCAACAGGAAAAAGTTAGAATCGAAAGAGCGAAGGAGTTGCTACGCTTGCACAAAAGTGGTGAGTTGCCGAATTTGGTTTTTCCCGATGAGCCGCCATTTGTCATCGAGCAATATGCCAACAAACAAAATGACCGAGTTTACTCGCCAGAGAGGTCCTTCGAAAATGTACACTTTTGGACGGCCACCAAAAAACAGGCAGCACCAATGGTGATGGTTTGGGCCGCCATAACTGCCGATGGTCGCTCTCCGCTCGTATTTTTGGACCGTGGCGTCAAAATTAATGTGATCGTATACCGTGAAACTGTTTTAGAGGCAGTATTGAAGCCTTGGGCAAACAGTCGTTTCGTTCGGAGACCGTGGACATTCCAACAAGACTCGGCATCGTCTCATAAAGCTCGCGTCAGCCAAGATTGTTTAAAAAACAATGTTCCACACTTCATTTATTCGACACAATGGATTGCGAATTCTCCGGATGCAAATCCGTTGGATTTCTCTGACTGGGGTATTTTGAAGGCGAGGGTTGACACTAAAAATTACCAAAGTTTGAACCACCTCAAACAAGCACTTCGCCGGGAATGGCCAAAATACCGCAGAGTCACTTGCGTGCAGCTTGCGATGCTTTCTTCGGCCGTCTCAAGGACATTATTCCCACCAAAGGTGGACATATTGAAAACTACTGATAAAATTTGAAAATCGATGTATTTTCCAACATTTTTTGCTTTGGCACAATAAAATTTATCAAAAAATAAAAAAATTATAGCATTTTAAAAAGTTGCAGTTTGAGAAATAATTTTAACCACACAAGATATGGTTAGCATGAAATTAATGGCGCACAATTTAGAAGTGGCGGTTATTACTGAAGCTTTTTTCTAGTGCATCATGTGTATTAATTGCATCATATATGGGTTTCTCAGTGGTCAGTTATCATGCAGAGTTCATCCAGCTGCTATAACATGATTACACCAAATCCAAAACATCTCTTAGACCTGTGTAGGTATATTTTTGAGCACTCTAACTTCGTAGAGAAACCAGTCTATACACAATTCTATGAGTCATTTAATATTTAAGCGCACAAAGACCTCTTTTTCTACAAATAGAAAAATTCGTCTGCTTATATTTTTCCACTTCTCTAAAAGAGAACATTCCAAAATAGCATCGAAATCAACTTTCACGTAATTGCATATATAAACACTGAATACCCCGAGTCATTAATTAAATTCCAATTCAAATACTGTCTGTCCATTATAGATGACGTCTCTCACCTTAATGAACTCAACGGCTGAAAATACCGAATATAAACAAACACTGAACTAGTAAAATATGAAAGCGCTGCAATTTTAATTTCACAATTCCCATTCAATATCTCTTAACCGATTCCGATTCCGATTCGATTTAAATTTTTTTTTAACGATGACCGCCTCCACTATCGAAAGACCTGATTCAGAGTTCATACTCGTACTCATTAAACGTAAAAATTAAGGATCATCTGAAAGTGAAAAATACCCTCACCACTGCTGATTCCATGATGAACTTCACTATTTTAAAATTAGATCTGTGTGTTGTATGATATATATGGTAGCCTGACTTGTATACATATTCTATTTTGTATGAACCCACGACGGAGGGGATTCTGGCTATTACATGAATGTGAATCAAATAAGGCCCGTCTTAGACATTCAAAATTATATCAGACATCCACTGTTGGTCATGAGCGTCAATATTGTTCATCGGTTTGTCAAATTGAGTACTCAGACAAAAATCTTACGGATTGTCATAATGTCAATGACGTCGCTGATTCCATCTAATCTTCACACCGAGTATGTTATTATCCGAAAGATTTCATCGTTGAAACCACTAAGTTGTTACCCCGAAACCGCAAAGGATCGCATATGTCTATTTTAGGATATGACTGCTTAAATTGAATCTTCTTATTGCGCAGTGAATTTTTTTTTTAAACATTTTTAAATTATCTTGAGTTGACAGCTCACTCAAGATTTATGTTTTCTTTTTAAATATTTAGATAAATTTGTTGTGGTTTTCAAGAGGTCGTCAAAATATTTATTGTAGAATTAGAACTGTTTTTTAATTAATATTGTGCAATTAAATATTCAGAAGTATCTAATAAATTAATAATACCAACTTAGCTATATATATATATACTCGTATATAAATCCTTTAACCCTCAGGGGCCATAGGGCGTCAACAACACCTGCGCGCCATCTTATTAGGAGCTCTGCAACGCGTTTAAATTCTCTCTAACTCAATCCTAAAGAGCTCGATTCCTTCTCTATTGTTCTGCGCCATGTATGTTATATCTCGAGCGCCACGCTGTTCTGCCTGCTTGGGTAAGCGACGAGACCACACTTCCTAAGTATAAAAAGTTGTCAGCTTTTTCGACCTCCTGTCCGGCAATGTTAAGTTAAGCACAGGTGTTGGAAGTGCTTTGTTCATCTTGAGCCCCACTTTGTTCCCCTCAGCTTTCAGATTGTGGGTCATCAAATGAAGGTCCATTATCCAATGTGAAAGTAGGCAAACATCGTCAGCGTAGTCAAATGTTTAAGATAAGATGTCATTGTCTATCGAATTCCACAGTTGCCTTCCATCAATGTTGGCGGAGTACATCGCTGATAACCACCAAAAATAATAGTGGTGACAGTATAATCGTACACCCCTGAGGTACTCTACTTTGGACTTCAAAATCTTGTGCTTAAGGCCAACCGTATAGCATCTCGATTCAAACTGTCAAAAGCCTTCCTTAAGTCGATAAACAGCAAATGTAGCAGAGACTTGTACTCAACGCATGATCCGTAAGGGGTTTATGTGGTTGATGCAGAAGAATCCAGCGCGAAAGCCCGCATGTTCGACGTCGAGAGTTGATTATTAATGTTCTCTGGTTTGTTCCGGAGTTATTCTAGCCATTATTTTGGCTACGGCTGGAAAAACGCATATACCTGTCCAATTTATGTACTCCTTTATACTCCCTTTTTTTGGTAGCTTGAAGAGCAACCCTCTCTTCCAGTCCTGCAGAAATTCTACACTATCCCACGCTTTGCATGAATTTGTTGCCTCGGAGAACTCAATTCGAGATCATAGCGCCATCATCTGTGGCGCTGTGGTTTAAGACGTAGCTAAATATTCTCTTCATCTAGTGAGTTGTTTCTCATCCGAAATCAATAGATTACCATCTACAATTTTCACTGGATGTTTTTTGGAGTTTGGAGTGAGCTCCTTGGTGCATTTCCTTTTTCTTCATACGATATTGAAATTCTAGCTCGGTTCTCTCTACTGCTGAGGCGGCTGCAATCCGAGCTTTGGTTGCTGTACGCGCATCGATCCATCGATTGCAAACATATTTTTCACAGCATTCCAGTAGTCGTCCACGTTATTCTGCGTTGTTCTGCTGATTTCTTCTGCTTCTAAATCATGGTGGTCCTGTTTGTATTGTTAGCGTACGTGCGGATCCCTGAGCCTGTCGGTATTGAACCTGGCTGTTTTGAGCAAGTTTGAGCGGTTGCTGTTGACGGATGTAGTACGAAGACGTATATGAGCTAAGATAAGATGGTGATCTCGTTCTTGTCCAATGTCTGCTCTGCGTCTGTTTCTCGAAGACAATTTCTAAAACGACGACTGATCGGAATGTAATCTATCTATTTGGATGTTCGCTGCCTGTCAGTTGAGACCCAGCATCAAAAATCGTCTTTTTCTTGCTCAGCCGCGTCTTCAGTTGAATCATAACACTGTATGATGTTGACTTTTCTTACTCTGCTCTGGAATCTAACCGTCGATATTCAGTCACTGTGAGGTTTCCAGGATATGAGGCTTCTTCGCGCAGCTGGAGTTAGCCTCAATCCTACTCCAGACCTTCAAACACTTCCAGCTGGCTTGCCAGAATAGAGCATGACAGTGCTATTTGTTGGGAACTGGTATTCCCCAGCAACGAACCATCTTATCTCACTCAGTCCCAGGATGTCAATATTATATCGTGGGAACATCTGAACAAATCGTACATCTCTTTATCAACTTTTATGTGATAATTCGAGTAAATAATTATTAAAAATATAACCATTAGCTGACACTTATGAATATAGTACAGTAGCATCTGATATAAAGAAAGAAAATCTTAGATACTTTATTTATTTTAGCAGAACTTCTCACAAACGTTAACATTTACATAGGTCAGCCATATTAACTTGGTTACACCTAGTCAAGTAATTTTGGCAAAGCAAAACACTTTCTGTAAAAATATTCGATGGAACTGTCCTCTCCTCTTTATTAGCTCTATTAGTATGCCAACTCATTCAATAGCTTCAGTTAGAAATATTAGTCTCAACGACATCCATCAAGATCAAAAGTATCTTGAACAACATCAAAACAACAGCGATAACATCAGTACTATAAGGTATGTGACTTGAAGCCCTTTAAGCGTCTTGATAAATCAAGTTCTCATTAGAGAAATAATCAACGCAAAGCTAGAATCGGAGACATGTCAGTTGAGGCAAGCCAAGGTGGTGTTCTCTTTTCTTTTCTACGAAACATTGTAGTCTATGAAGACTACTCTTCTGGAAGAGAGAGGCATTGCTGGTAACAAAGATTCCTTAACAGACATCGCAACTAAACCGAAAATTGTGACTTGGGCCCCAAACCAGTTACTCTGTCAGAAATCCAACAAAAAATTATCAAACAGCAGAATATCTGGGAACGATTCGTTCCCTGAAATTGAACTGAAAGCCAAATATCTTGCAACGTTAATTAAGCCCAATTGGCTCTTTTCATAAGCAAAAACGCCATTAGAAAAATGGGAACGACAACTTCAGTTTGCACATTGTGTTTACATTTTGGTCGCCAGACTTATAGTACTGTATGGTGTTTCAGTATTGTGACCTTACTTAATTGCTTATGGTATCGCTACAGTCCGGGGTGGACTTGGGCCTCAACTAAAAAGCGTCTCCAACCAGGTCAATTTTTTGCTTCTTCTGCTGCAGTGTACCTCGAAGACTTTTCGGACCGGAGCATTGGTGTCCATCAATTCTACATGGCCCACCCACCTCAGTCATTGGACCTTAACTCTTCTGGCTAAGTTGATGTCGCTGTACAGCCTTTACAGATCATTTCTGTATCTCTCCTCCACTCACTGTCTATGAAGACGGGACTGAAAATCAGCAGAAGAATTTTTCTCTCAAATCAGCTAAGAACATCTTCATCACCTGAGCCAAAGAGGGTTACTTTGTTATTCAAGAGAAGACTTTGCAAGACAAATACCTTCTTAGCGCAAATAATAAGCGATTGGGAAGAGTTATTCCTCGTTTGATCGCAGCGGTGGTGTCGTTGTCTGAATTGATAGCGAAGCCTAGGTAGACAGAGTCCTTAGCTACCTCAAAGTTATATCTATCGAGGGTGACGTTCTGTCCGATATGTCGGTGTTAGGTGTCCTTTCTTCTTGACAGCATATACTTGGTCTTGCCCTCATTGACCGTTAAACCCATCTTCGTTGCTTCCGCCTCAATACTCACGAAAGCGCCAGATTATGTCAATATCACTGGCGTATGCGAGTAGTTGGAACGAATTTTGAAAGATTGTGCCTCTACTGTTGGCGCGTGAGCTTTTCAGTGTTCTTTCGAGAATGATGTTAAAGTAATCGCATGACAGCGCATTGCTTTGTCTAAATGTTTTATTGACATCAAAGGTCTTGGTGCATTCTTTACCAAACTTGATTTAGCAGCGTGCATTCTCCATCGTCAGCCTGCAGAAACGGACAATTTGGAAGTGATGTCAAAACTAGACATAGATGCTATAAATGCTTTCATACGTGGTCTTCAATTCGATGAAAACATGGTTTGTGTCGATTCGGAGGTCAGAGGTTTTTTTCCCTAGTGAGAATTTTTATCCGATGGTGGACTTTTCTGGACTGAAACCATACAGAAAAGCTTCAAGCGTTCACACAATACGGCAGATAAGATTTTGGGCGATGTTAAGAATACCGATGCCTCTTTTGTTGGTGCAGTTCAGAGAGTCTCCCTTTTTTAGGATCGGACAAGCAATGCTAAGGTTCTATTCATCGGGCATACTTTCGCCCGACAATATTTTACAGATTAGCTGGTATATGTTCCTTCCGCTTTATAGAGCTCAGCAGGCCGCCCACTCCAGCAGTTTTATTGGAGTTAAACTTAGATATTGCTATATCTTCACTTCATCCGTTCGTCATTCCATTTATATAGGGTTTTACAATAGGGACTTGACAACTTTGAATTTAATTTGTGAACGCACTCTTTCACTAATCATCAAACTGTCACTGTCAATTTATTCAGTAAACTCAATATTTTCATCATAGTAAAGTACACTAACGAGCAACGTCTGCAAATTATAAAAATTTTCTACAGATATTCGGAGTCGGTGACTGCAACCTCAAGAGCGTTAACTCCAATTTTCTACAAAAATTTGAATCTACATATTCGTTGCGTGATGTTGCCGCGTCAGTGAGACAACGGGTTGGTTGAAGTGTCGAAAATATCGCTGCCGTTCAGACGTACGTAGCAAACGTTCCAAATCAGTCAATTCCACGGCGTTCTCAAGAATTGGGCATCGCTCAGACCACATTATGGCGTATTTTGCGTAAGGATCTTGGTTTACACCCATACAAGATCAAGCTGACTCAAGAATTGCAGCCGATGGACCATTTGAAGCGACGTACGTTCTCCAATTTGGTTCTGGAGAAGACGCGCCAAGATGATGAATTTCATCGCAAAATCATCTTCAATGACGAATCTCATTTTTGGCTCAATGGGTTCGTCAATAAGCAAAATATGCGTTATTGGTCGGGTGAAAACCCACATGTGCTTCACCACTTCATCCACAAAAAATAACTGTTTGGTGCGGTTTGCATGCCGGCGGCGTTATTGGGCCATATTTTTTCGTCGACGATAACGATCGTCAAGTTACTGAGAATGGTCAGCGTTATCGCGCCATGATCACTGATTATTTTTGGCCCAAATTGGAAGATATGGACTTGAACGACATGTGGTTTCAACAGAATGGTGCCACAAGCCACACAGCACACGTTACAATCGATTTATTGAAGAATTAGTATGGTGAGCGTGTTATCTCAAGACATGGGCCAGTCGATTTTCCGTCTCATTTGTGCGATTTAACGCCGCTTGACTATTTTCTGTGGGGCTGCGTTAAGTCATTGGTTTATGCCAACACGCCGACGACGTTGGAAGAGCTCAGAGCCAACATTGAACGCGAAATAGCGGCCGTTTCGGCCGAAATGTATGGCCGAATCGTTGAAAATTGGGTCCAACGAATCGACCTCTGCCCGCGGTGGCCATATGAACGAAGTCGAGTTCCATTCATAAATGTTTTGATTGTACTTCAAGCCAATAATAAAGTTTTTAAAATATCTCAAATAGTTTGCCTTTTATTTTAAAAAAAAAAGTTGTCAAGTCGTTATTAGAAAACCCTATACGAGTTCAGTCTACAGCAATGCTCTTTAAAAATGCTCAGCAACAACTGCAGACACAACTCATCGAAGGTTGTGTCGTGCAGGCTATACTTTCCAAAAGTACTACCAAAGATGCGCACTCTTACTAGCTTTGCATTAAAATCGCCGAGAACAGATTTAATATTTTTAGTGTCGATATTTTTATCCTCTGTGGGGGCGTGTGTGCATGTAAGTCGTAAGGCTAATGTTCCTAAATTTCGCCTTAATACGGATTGTTACACCAACTGCTGCTTTTTCGTCTGGCAATCTACGGAATGTAGGTTGCGAGGTACACAGCCAGTAGCGAGTAATCAGTAGCCAGTCGCCTAAATGCTTGCTTTAGGTGCACCATTTGCAAAAAGGTAATCAGAAATGAATATTGACCAAAATACCGACTCCATAATTCCCTCCCGCATGTTTGAAACTAAATACAGTGCTACAATCTCAAAAAGGAAATATTTGAGATCGCCTTTCTAACTATTGCATCGTATTTAGGCATACATATATACTATAGATATCTGCTTTTGCACTGACATCTAAGCATGTATTAAGCCTATAAATTTAGTTATGACATCGTTCTCGCTTTTCTCTCAACGATATAGCCAAACAATTCAAAATCCACATTGGTTGGGTAATTGAACATCAAAGTATTCGGAGAAACTACTCATAAAAAGATGAAAAACTTGCCAAAAGTGGCACAACCATAGACATTCATTCAATCTCTAACTATATAAGAATAACACTCGCTACATGTAAACTCACGTTCAAATTGTATAGGGAAGTTAATACAAATTAGAGGTAGTCAGAAGGAGATCTGACCAGACAAATTTTGTCTGAGCGTCCTGGTGAGTATCACTATAGTATTGATGTAACCTCAGCTTTACATATCACCAACTAATGTGTATTGTGGCTCAACCGGATATGTGGGTTTCCAATTTCACTCGTAAATGTCGGAATAAATACTTTTTCTTAAACTCTAACACGTATATTACCGGATATATTACTGTCAATAGACTTAGCCTCCCATTTAAATGCTTTTTCCAGGAGGTGTGTGGATAAAGTGCAGTCTACCCTTCATCTCTTTCTACATTAGAATGTGGATTTATAATAGATTTAACTACCTCAGTGAGTACAGAACCCAACCTGAAGGCCCAGCCCATTTATGACCACTTAAGCGAAAGAGACCGGGATCACTTTGGGTTTTAGAGAGCTGTCGTTGACCATTTAGAATTCATCCGCTACAATTTCTATTTAAGTACTCTGACTATTACTGAAAATCCTAACTGACCTCAACTCAAAATACACTGGAGTATCCCGTATAAGGCATCTGTCATACCAACTATTGAAGCCACCGTTGGTTCGATGAAGTGAATTCAATCAAAAGTGGTTCAGTTATTTTTGAAAATGAATTATAGAGTTCCTAGTTTCTCTTGTTCAACAGATGCGCTAATAAAATTGCCAAGTCACGTCGGGTTGAACAAGACCAGTACCCAGCGGCTTCTACGAGGAGGTGAAATAACCACAATCTAACAAGCCATAAACAAAAAAAAAAAAAACATTCGCCGGCAACCAGGTGCCAGAGTTGCGGTAACATAACGAGGGCTACCTGTACCAGCAAAAAGACCAGGGATCAATTTGGCAAACCTCTCGACATTAAGTCTAAAAAGGCAAATCTTTTGTTATCTCAAGACCGAAATACTCAGATTCTTAGAAAAAGACAGTGAAATTTTAATACTTTTCGCTATGAAGTTAAACAGACTTGACGCTTTCTACACCATGAGTTTGAAAAAACGCATCTGTGGTTTCGGGGGTGTTTAAGAGGGTTAACATCACTTTATGACGAGCGATCGAGAATGGCACAAATTCGTCGTTGCGTCTGCTTATTTTCCTATGCTTCGTTACTGCCGCCACCACCGGAGGCGATAGTAGAACTCATTGAATATTGTGATTGCAGAAAGATGGAACTTATGATATGCTGCGATGCTTATGCTCAGAACACTTTATGGAGCAATAGCAAATGCACCGTGAGAGGTAATCATCTCCTAGATTTCATACTATCGTCTGACCTGTCAACAATGTTAACTCTCAGCCAATTTTTGTTACAAGAGTAAGGCAGCAATACCTTGCTGAAGAGGAGGAATCCGCATAAAACTAACTGGACATGAATTAAGGAGAAGGAAACTGTCCAGAACATGAAGGGCAATCTCACCAAGTGCTTTGAAATTACATGTCCAGCCAGTAAGCAATCCTGCAGATCGCCCGTTCCTTTTTGGAACGTAGATCTGCAGCGTTTTCGTAAAGAATCGAAAAAACTTCTAAACAGTTCAGCAAAAAAATTATCAGAAGCTTATTCGGACTTCGAAGAGCGCCTCTTACAGAGCTTTTTGTAAAAAGATCGAAACTATCGGTGAAACCAGTAGGCTGGTCAAAGTCCTCAAGAGGGGAAGATCAACCAGGCTGGAACCACTCAGAAAATCTGACGGTACCTATACCGATTCAAAAGCAGAGACTCTCCGTCTCATGCTCGAGTCTCACTTCCCAATTAACCTGATCGAAACCAGCTCACAACCAGCTCCTATCAAGGAAACTAGTAGATCTAGACGTACACTAGTAATGGGCCTTCAGTCAATCCTCTCAAAATTGATTGTTCTATTTACGAGAAGGAGGAAGCTGCCTGGTCTGGCTCATCTAATCCTTAAAGGCATCACCATCTAATTCCCCAAAGGAGCTAAGTATTTGGGTGTTATCCTGGATAACAAACTTCTCTGGACTAAACATGTTACGACAAAAGCATCTTAGGCATTGTCGGTCTTCGGACAGTGCAGAAAAGCTATCGGCAAGACATGGGGTCTGTCACCGAAAAGGATCCTTTGGATCTACACCGCTATGATTAGGCCAATTATATTCTATGCCTCATGGGCTGCACCCTCAAAGCCATCTTCCGATTAAAAAGAAGTGGTATTTTTTGCGTCTTGTGCACTAGAGCTTCGATGGCTGTCTTATGACTTATACCTGATGTCTGTCTTTTGACTCCGGTCTTATAGACATGCTGCCGATGCAATGATATCAGAACTCCTATTGCGGGAAAAATACGAAACCGACCTTACTGGTGTCCAATACTGGCTTTGGCCAGAAACTGAGCCAGCAAAGCAATGTAGTCGGGTCTTTACGAACGGCTCCAAAACCATTATAGGATGTGGCGCTGGTCTCTTTCTGGAAGATTACAGTGTTAAATTTCATTTCACGTTAGGAAAGCGTGCATCTGTCTTCCAAGCAGAAGTTAACGCATTCCTAATGGCAGCGAACCATGTATATTGCGGAGAACCGGTGGAGGAGGCAAAGCATTTGCATCTGCAGTGACAGCCAAACTGCGTTTACAGTCTTGCTAAACCCTCTCACGACTTCTAAGCTCGTACGAGAATGCAAGAGATCACTGAAGGCAGTCGGAAGACTAAATTCAATGACCCTTGTCTGGGTTTAAAAAAAAGTTTTTCAGGACCCGAACCTACGTTGAATCTGCCTGAGTCCTCGATTAAGGCTTCCGTTGACAGTTGGGGCTCAAACGAGCACAACTGCAGATGGCATTTCTCTGCGGGATGTAAGCAGACCAAACGAATGTTTCCCGACGTCTCTAAGAAGTCAGCGGCCTTCTTACAACCCCTAAGCATGAAACGCGGCAGGATGTTTACAGGGGTAGTGACAGTGCGTTACTCTTTTGCAAGACACTTAAATGCGCTGGACATAAGTGACACAACATCCTTCTATACTCGCTGCGAAAGTGATGACGACACCGCGGAACATTATCTGTGTGAATGTCCGGCTTACGTTCGCATCAGGCGAGGTACTTGGCTCTGACGTGGTCGGTGCTGGTACTGTAGGTACCTTATCACTGAAGAGCTTACTCATCTTTCTTCGTAAGGCTGAAATATTTTATCAAAAGGTACTCTACAAAAAGTACAATGGACTTATTCTTTGTCTGAGTATTTAGTTCTGTTTAGTCTTTACATAATTTGTGGTTGACTTCGGTGGCCTGGAAATAGGTAAGAATGGAAGTTAGTCGATGACAGAACGTGCATGGCTGTGCTTCGTTTTAACATACTCATTTACTGATGAGAGTCGTAGACTGAATTGACCTTAAAGTCTTTGTTTTTAAAAATGATAGTCCTTCAAGCAGCTACGCAAATGGTTGTCTATCAAAGCGTTGTTCGTGATCGACAATAATGTCTAATCCTAAGGCGTGTAAAGGATTTGTTCTTACCTTTCATACTTTCGTAAACATTCTTGTAAGTTATGCCATTTATATGTGTACCCTCTCCTTAAGGAACGGTTTAATATCTATTAATGAGGATTATTATATATTGATAGGTGTAGATTTATAACTGTAACCGTGTCTGGTTTTTACAGCCTATTGAAGCCTACATTTCTTCATAATACAAAACACAAAAATCATTATATTATTATCTTTTTCTATTATTTATTAATTTTCTCCTTTATTTTTTATATAGGTAAGATTCAAATTGGAAGATAAATGTATGTCAAGCTATTTGTCATGTTTTTTTCATTTGATGAATTTTGGTACATGTTTTTAATGCTCATAAAATATTGTATTTGGAAGAAAGGAAAATTTATCTAACATACTTAAAGTCAATCTGCAGTTCATTTTATTTTTTGTTTTTTATCGGCGAAGAATCTGTTTTTCTGTTCAATATTGGTGATTTTTTCAGAGTGTTCTTATTGGACCCAATTAATGCAATTTCATTTTCCGGTGAAGGTGATGATCCACCACCACTGCCAGAATTTCTACGTGATGAAGATGGACGCACATTTGTATCCAGGTGACGGAATCTACAGTAATAGGAAAATAAAAATCATAAATAAAAATATAAAAAAAAGTTCACTTTTAGATAAAATTTACCTCAATGAAACATTAGACCGTGATCCATCATCACTATTGTTATTGAATAGAAAAGCCAATGGCCAACTAATCCAAGTGTCATGACGCTGTGTCGATGGTGTTCGAATAATCGGAGTTCCAGCAACAACTGGAGACATCATCTCCAGCGAGAGCTTTGGACTTCCAGTTTTATTGATTGCTGGATTGTAGATCTTCGGATCACTGACCATGCGAACGAAGAATGAACGTTTCTGCTGAAGTGTGTCCATTTTCTTCTTATTAATAATCTCAGTAAGCTCGTCATGTTGTTCTTTCTCTAGAAGTTCAGTTGCAAAATCAACAATAACTTCCCAGGCATAGTCGATATCCTCGTTGGTGGCATTCTGTGCAACAGCACAGAATCTGATTATGTATTTATCATTAACGCAAGCTGGTACCATGTGAATTTTTCCCGATTCGTTAATAATACTAAGAAGTTTTTCATTTAATTTGTCAGATCCAATTAAACGAAAACATACCAAACCGAGCTGAAATATAAATAATTGTGTCAAGTACGTTTGCTTGATTTCAAGTTTTAAAATAGTTTCGCATACAAATTTAAGACGTTTCTTGAAAACTAAAAATTAGGAATGATTTGAAAAAAGTGACAAGAGAAAAACTTAGAGTCTCTATTGAAATTGACCTAAACATTTACTCATACTCCAAAGACACTAGAAGATATAATTGTAATTCTTTTTTTTTTTTTTGTTTTTGTAGCAGCAATTTTTACAATTCTTATATATAAAATTATTGCACAGTTTACAGATGTATGGTATATAACATTTGAATAAATTTAACAGCTCTTAGCAAAATATCACCGATAAAAACAAAAATTCTATAAGAAAGCAACAAAAAATCTTCATTAAAGCAATTCCAACATAATTTAGTGAAGAAATATTGTCGACGTAGACAATATCTGATCTAGATTAGCTTATTATTAAATCTATAAATGTGTAAATAAAAGATAATTAAATAAATAAATAAATAAATAAAATAATAAAAACAAATACATATACAATACATATATAATTATTTAAAGAACTAGATCCGAGATCAAGGTATTGTCAGACATGCTATATACGAGTATAGCAAGTTATAACGATCAAATAATTTCCTGATTCTAAAAGATACTTTATCGAGATTTGCCAAGGTATGTAACTCGTCTGTACAAAGATGCCAGGGAAGGTTAAGAATCATTTTTAGGACTTTGTTTTATGCAACTTGCAATCTACGAACGTGGCTTATTTCATATATAGGGTTTTCTAATAACGACTTGACAACTTTTTTTTTTTAAATAAAAGGCAAACCATTTGAGATATTTCAAAAACGGACGCTATTTCGCGTTCAATGTTGGCTCTGAGCTCTTCCAACGTCGTCGGCGTGTTGGCATAAACCAATGACTTAACGTAGCCCCACAGAAAATAGTCAAGCGGCGTTAAATCGCACAAATGAGGCGGAAAATCGACTGGCCCATGTCTTGAGATAACACGCTCACCATACTAACTCTTTAATAAATCGATTGTAGCGTGTGCTGTGTGGCTTGTGGCACCATTCTGTTGAAACCACATGTCGTCCAAGTCCATATCTTCCAATTCGGGCCAAAAATAATCGGTGATCATGATGCGATAACGCTGACCATTCTCAGTAACTTGACGATCGTTATCGTCGACGAAAAAATATGGCCCAATAACGCCGCCGGCATGCAAACCGCACCAAACAGTTATTTTTTGTGGATGAAGTGGTGAAGCACATGTGGGGTTTTACCCGACCAATGACACATATTTTGCTTATTGACGAACCCATTGAACCAAAAATGAGTTTCGTCACTGAAGATGATTTTGCGATGAAATTCATCATCTTGGCGCATCTTCTCCAGAACCCAATCGGAGAACGTACGTCGCTTCAAATGGTCCATCGGTTTCAATTCTTGAGTCAGCTTGATCTTGTATGGGTATAAACCAAGATCCTTACGCAAAATACGCCATAATGTGGTCTGAGCGATGCCCAATTCTTGAGAACGCCGTGGTATTGACTGATTTGAATCGTTTGCTACGGACATCTGAACGGCAGCGAAATTTTCAACCCATTGTCTCACTGACATGGCAACATCACATATGTAGACTCAAATTTTTGCACTAAATTTGTTATTGCCTGTCTATTAGGGCGAGAATTACGACCGAAAATTGGAGTTAACGCTCTTAAGGTTGCAGTCACCGACTCCGAATATCTGTAGAAAATTTTTATAATTTGCAGACGTTGCTCTTTAGTGTACTTTACCATGATGAAAGTAAAGTTTACTGAAGTTTACTGAATAAATTGACAGTAACAGTTTGATGATTAGTGAAAGAGTGCATTCACAAATTAAATTCAAAGTTGTCAAGTCCCTATTGGAAAAACTTATAGTACTTTAGACAAACAAGTGACCCGCAAAATGGCTTGAAAAATAATTGTGTACATAATTAATTTGTTATCATTGCTTAAATTTTATTTTCGGTTATGAAATGGGTATAACATTTTAATTATTATATTGATTTTGGTTATAGCTTTATTTATATGCAAACCGAAAATTAATGTTTTATCTAGGTGTATTCCAAGATACTTAGCACTAGCACTACCATCAATTATAAGATTTTTGCTTGCTAGGAAATAGATGGCCTGGGTTTTTGGAAACATTGATTTTAATTTAATTGATTTTATTTAGAGCTGTCTGCAGATTGGTTTCGGTATTGAAGCCAACTCATCTGAAGCAGAGATGCACGTATCATCAGAGAATAGGGCAGATTGGTAGTGGTTTGGATGAGTCAAGTCTGACATGTAAATAATGTAAAGTATTTGGCCTATAATAGAACCTTGGGGCACACCGGCGCTAATTGAAAAGCAGTAAAATACCCAACTATTTATATACACCTTAAATGTTTGCTCAGAAATAAAAGACTTTATAATTTTAATTAGGTAAGGTGGGAAATTTAGGATTAAAAGCGTGTGCAACAATCTCTCGTGCCACACAGTGTTTAATCCCTTTTCAACATAAAAAAAAAACCATACCTGTACTTTTACCTATATTCAAGTTCTCTTTTACATGTTTTGCAATGCGTTGAATTTGGTTCCTTGTGCTATGTTGGGGCCTGAATCCAAATTGTTCGGGTAAAAGGATAACCTTCGGTTCACAGTACAATATAAGCTTTTCCTTTATAACTTTTTCAAAACATTTGCTCAGCAAATTATGTAAGCTAATAGGCCTGTAGTTACACGGCAAGGTGCTGAACTTATCTGGTTTTAATATTGATATAATTAAGCCAATTTGCAAACTTTGGGGAAATATGCAAGCTTGAAACAATCATTAAATATCACTCGCAAGAACTTTAAACTTGTTCTAGGAAAATTCTTCAGGTAAAGATTTTTAACTTCCTCAAAACCAGTGAATTCAAGTGGTTTCAATGGAGATAAAATATGTTGCAGATCGTTAACTTAAACGATGGTATTATCCTAATTTACAGGAAGTAAATTAACCGAATTCATTGAGTTGTTAACAGAAGTTTCTATGCTTACACTACAAGGTGTGTTGCTGACAATCAAATGATTACTGAATAATTCACAGACTAACCCATTAGCCTTTTCGTGACTAGAGAGCATGAAAGCATTTCGTTTCTTTTTAATAACCTTAATCATATTCCGAAAAGGATTACTACATTTTTCTAGGTTGTTTTGAAGTTTGACATTCCATTCCCGATATCTAAACTCTACAATTCGATATTTTAGTATTCTACTTAGAACTTTGGTTACTGATAGATAGCAGTAATTGCGAGTCCTTACCCTTAAAGATCTGTAGCTATTCCTCAGTTTTATTAGGTGAAGGATATGCAGTGGGAGAGTTTTTGTCTGATTAAATTCAGATCTTGTTTTAGGAACTGTATGGTCCACGCTATCTAAAATAGTAACACTGAAAATAATTAACATACTCTGTTGAGTGTAACGTCTCTCAACCAATTCAGTTCTATCTGCTCGTAGTTCACTCATTGGATTTGGATTTTTTGATTATATTATTCTATAAAAGTAGGAGATTTCAACTTTCTTCACCTGAAATGGACATCTTCCTACGATTGTTCTGAAACTGAAAACTTGATGGTGGGCTGCCTAACTAACCCGAGTTCATATCAGATTAATGGAATACCTAACATAATGAACAGGGAACTCGGCCTTGTCTTAACATCCGATTCCAACAACTGTGTCGTCTATAGGCGTGATCACTTTCTTTCCATACTGGACTTCTCGTATCACCCTAATCGGTTATATACTCATTTAAAAATGGCAACACACGTGTCGACCCGAAAAATCATTGTAATTTGACTTTCGAAGAACCGACTTTAACTTAAAAGCCTCATGAGGCCGAAATTCGTCGAAAGAGACCAGAATTGTAGGCAGAAAACTCATGGATTTTGTACCATCCATTTGTAATTTTTTGACGAGAAATGCAACAAATATCATCCAACAGCCACCGAATTCACCTGATTTGGCTCCCTGTGATTTCTTTCTGTTTAATCGAGTTAAAAAAAACCACTACAAGGAACGCGTTTCAGCAGCCGAGAGGAAATCGAAATCGAAAAATCGCAGGAAGCACTGATGGACATACCTATAACCGAATATAAAAAATGCTTCGAGGATTGGATCAAGCGCTGGCATAAGTGTGTTGCAGCCGATGGGGATTACTTTGAAGGGGACAATGTAGATTTATATAAATAAACTTGTATTTTTAATTTTTTGATCAAGGTGGTGTATCTAATATACCGCTTATAATTTAGCTTAAATTCGGACCCTAAATTTACTAATTTCTTTATACCAAAAGAAAGTCAAACGGCTAAACTTTAACTCTTAAATTTTGCTTATCATTTTAACAAGTCTTTTTAAAACTAACCACCTGAATCCGATCTAGGTTACTTTAGCTCTATGAAAAACTCTTCTCAGACACATTTTGTCTCATTAAATATATACGTTATAACATCTTATATCTAATAAAAGAATGTGTAAAACATCTCGGTCCTCTCCTCGCAGCCCTATTTAATCTATCTGTTTCAAAATGTACTTTTCTTTTGTATATCACAGGTCCATAGCAATACTGTCTTGCATACCCAAACTTTACAAAAGCATACCCTATCAAGAATTGCTTCCGTTCAGTAGACCAATTACATATATGCATGCACAGTTTGGGGAAGTTTCATAAAAGGTAAATCAACCCCCACTAACCTAATTGAGCTCATCTCTAGAACGCTTTGTGCATTAGAAGATGATAACGAAGTCGGTGGGATTTCTACAAATTTCAACGTGGTACTCGAAAAAATTTCTCACCAACTTATCATGTTTAAACTGGAAAAAAAACTTGGACTCTACCCCCAGTTTGTGACATGGATTAAGCCCTATTTAAAATACGAAAATACAGAGCCATTTTCAGATCCTCAATATCTGACGACCCCATTAAAGTAATATCTAGTGTTCTTCAGGATAGTTATCTTGGACCAATAACCTTTGTCCTAACGATGAACGATATATATATCTCGCCTTAACGAAATCTAATCTAATCTAGAATCATAAGAACTTCCAAAGTTGTCTTTTGAACCCGGTATGGTGTAATCACCATCTTATCACTTCGAAGACACTACCGAAGTACGGGATCTAGGAATAATTTGTGATAGAGAATTCCACGTTCAATGAATCGAAGCTACCCAACGTTCGTACTCTACCTTGGGTCGAAACATCGACCCAAAATATTTTATTCATTTCCATATATCAAGAATATCAAGAAAGATGAAGTGAATCAGAATTTTGAAAATTAAGTCCTCTAGAAATAAGGTAGGCACTAAGAGGTGTCAACTTGGCGATGTCCACTGTTGTAACTGTTTCTACACATCATTTGTGTTTATTTTATCTCAAAGTAGTAGCTTTTGGGTGCTGATCGACGTCCATCCGGACTTGACTTGCCAAACTTATAATCGCGAGTGCGGATTAGTTGACAAAAATAGTACCACTACAAATGGAATCAACGGTTAAGCAAAATCCCGGAACAAACCAAATAAGACTTTATCCAGACTAATCGGACATATTTGGAGCCCAGGCCAGGATTTCCGAGACTAAGACAGGGTCGAATGATGCCCTTAATGGACCAACGGCGGCCGTCACTTTCCCGAACAGGTTACTGACTTTGATCTAACCGATCCCTCGTCTTAGAGGTATTTATGATAGAATGGAACTGGCGCCCCAGTTGCGGGTTGTGCCGCCGTAACTACCCTGCAATTGAAAAAAAACTTAACTAACGAAGCAACAACAAGCCTTGGTTACAGACGGATCTACTGCTGACAACCTTTGCAAACAAAACAAGAACAACAAACTTCGGATCTGCCGAACAACTAGCCAACATTAGCATTAGACTGCTCCAAAGCAGATGTTACAACAATCCATGAAATTTAAAGGCAAAAGCAGCGCCTATTTGTATGTAGATTCATTTTTAGAGGCAGACTCAGGCAAGAAGTCTTGAGATTCCAGCATGTGAAAGAGCGCCTTGTAACAATTAGTATTAAGGCTAAATTTGCCAACATTTCCTTCATACTCGTATACGCATACGCCCCCACAGGGGAGAAAGATGAAGATAACAAAGATAGCTTCTACGAGGTCTTGGATAAGACTTATGAGCAGTGCTCTAGGTCTTAATGGAGAATTAGGAAGAAAGGGCATCTTTGGTAGTACTGTCGGAAAGTATAGCCTGCACGACACCACTTTTGAAAACGGATTTACGCTAATCAACCTTGCGGCGGGGCGAATCATTGTCGTAGCTGTCACGGTGTTCCCGCTTCTAGACAGTCATACGGCGACTTGAAGAACTCCTGATCAATCAACCGTCAATGTGGTTGCGATTGACACAAGACAATACTTCAATATTATGTATTGAGGAACTGAAGAGATGCTACTCCAGGAATAAGATTTGGAAATTTTACCAAAAGGTAAAATAAACATGCCAAGGCTGTAGAGATGAATGATGAAAGGTAATTTCTAATCCATTGTAGAAGAGAGTCATCGATCCCAAAAACACGCATTTTCAACAAAAAAGCCTGGTGCCATACTCTGTCAAATGCCTCAGAAATATTAAGTGCAACTATCTTGCAATTTGACCTATTTTAGACAAATTGTAACATCTTTTGTCTCAGTTGCTGATCTTATTGGTATTAAGCACGTTTAATTTAGTCATTGAATGTTTCCAACCTTCCTTCTTGATTGCTTTCTTTTTATAAGGTAGGGTCAAAGGAACCCATTTTCTACAGATGTGCGATGGTATATTTCTAAGTTGTCTGCAATCTGCAAAAGTCTTGCCATCGAAGATTGGTTACTGGAAAACCTCATTTTTAATTTTCATCCAAGGTCACTTATATAGTTTGCTTATAGTTTTGTTGAACAGTTACCGAAATCGTTGAATCTATGATAAACCAAATAAAACGTAGGAGACCTCTTAGGTTATCATCATCATCATCGGGCTTATGGACAGCATCATGAGTAGATATAAAATATTATTGCGTAGCCAACTTCTTGGATCTTGCAATTTCTAATATTTTACCATTGAGGCAAATAATAGACCTGCCGAATTTCGTCTAGATGTTGCTGTGTAAATTAGGTTCCAAATCAAACACAAAACGTCGAACGAATTTGTTTCATTATTTGCTATTAAAACAACTGGTATTGGACATCTATAGGATATTCCGTTGTAATGTTGAGGTAAGTTAACAGTTTAAGGAAGCTTCACACTCCAAGTGTTAATCCGTATGATTGTTTATAAGTCAGCCGCTTAAAAAAATCAAAACGCAAGGCCCAACATCTTCATTTCTTTACTGAAAGTACCCAATGGTTCCAGGTGTTGAATATGTTTAATTTTCGAACATGAAACATTCAAACCTTATTTCACTGAAAATATCAGCCAAAACTGAACACAGTTCATTTGAACGGAAGCCTCCAATAGTTTTTCTTCAAAATTCACTTACACCATCAATTTTAAATCTTTGCACTGATCAAAACTGAGAGACGTGACGAGCAAATAAACGATTTTTTTTTCTTAAAATTCGTTTCGCTGAAACTGTTCACATGCCGGAGCTAAGTGTGATTCCTAGAAAACATCTCTCGAGCAGAAAAAGTCCCTGATTCTCAAAAGATTTCTTTAGTCTTTCTAAAATTACACGAAGTGCCCAAACAAATAATTTCACTTAAATGCCTAAGTCATTGCAACCATTTGCAATCCCCTTGTTTGCATCACAGCATCCGTCATTGACGCATTGCATAACACGCTCGAATCTATATTAAAAAATATGCTCAAAAGCTTCGACATTGAACACCGCGACTTCCATTATCGCATAGCTTCCATGTACCAGTACGGACACTTATCCAAGGTACTATTCTCTCAACTCAAGTCTAGCTTAATAAATACATACCTTGACTTCGTTACAGATCTCGAAACGCTTGTCTTTGAGTACGTGCTGCTCAAACCTCTTCGCTAAAGTAATATGATGTCGGATGTACTCTTGTAGCCCGGAAATCCCATACGTTCGTAATACAAACCTGTCAAACATCGCCACAAGCAAATCGTGTCCGAAATCAAAAGATATAAACAACAACAAAAAGTTTAGCAAACAAAAGGCGCGTTCAAAATACCATGTGCATACCAGAGTTTGAGCGATCGGAACCGGCGACTAAGTGGAACTCCCCAGTGACGATAATCAATGGCAGCATCCATGTAGCCGTGCTTTAAATACAGGGGATCCACCACCAGAGCTGATGTCAGGCGTATGCGATCGCGCACCCAAAGTGTGGAGCAGTCAAAGTTAGTTAGCAGCCATTTGTTTGGATTCGTGTTGAATGAATCAGCATATTCGATGCCCTACAAATACAGAAACAAGTTAGATACATAGTCACGTTCATGGTGTTGCGGTGTTGAGTTACTTTGTACCATGTGAAATTAGCTTACCTTGTCAAATATTGCAGTAATAGTCTTTTTGAGAGCATAGTTGATTGTTAATAATTAAACATTACTCACCTTTAAGAGAGGCTTTAACTCGGGGCATATAAACGCATTTCCAGCATATGCAGCATCCACGTGCAACCAGACTGATGGGAATTTCTGAATTGCTCGTCCAATTTCATCGAGGGCATCAAATGAGCATGAACCTGTCGTGCCAAGTGTAGTTGAGACAAAGAAGGGCACTAGACCTTGAAGTTCATCCTCCTCCATGGCCTGAAAGTGTGAAGACTCGGTTATTTGAGTGTATAAATACAACTCTACTGAGATTTATTTTAGGTGACATACGAGTACATGTGAACAACCCGGAATTTGCTTGTGCTTATTAGTAAACGCTATCGTGTGCTGTCGATGTCTCAAGTATGAAATAAAAATCCATTGGAACCTTGTATTTAATACTTAACCTAAAAATAATGCGAAGGCTTGGTAAGATTTGTGAGTGTCAAGAATTTGAACACTTCGGAGAAGGACATGGCAATATAACCATGCGTGATAATATTACAGATAAAATTTGTTGTGCTCAGATCTGAAAATGGAAGTTCTTAAATCGGAGGTATGTTCTAAGTCTCTCGTGCCTAGTTTAAAAATTGTTCAATTAGTGGCAAACAATTGGTAAATTCCATTAACTTTTTTTGGGCTACACGCGTAATGAAAAAACGCTTACAAATATTATTCGGATTTATGCAACTGTGTGTCAGCTTATCTTAACTCATCCCAAATCGGACTTGTTCGACTACCGGACTATTTAAGCGGATTTCATTGCAATGCATATTGTACAATGAATTTGTATTTACCATAGTTCTTCACATCTGATTAATCCACTAAAACTCAAAATTGTCAAATGACTAACGAAAGCCCAGAGCAGAGAGAATTCGCTAATTGATCATGATATTCTAGATAAAGTTTGCAGGTTATTTTATTCTCACTTCTGCAAAATGTGGTAATATTTTAAAATGCGAACAGAAGCTATGGATTGACGAGAAAACTGTGTCACAAAACGGAATGAATGTAAACTGGTTTGGTAAGGATGATTAGTCTATTTCCTAGCCAGCAGTAACTGTAAAACACCGATTGATCCGAATAACAACGCCCTCGACACAGAGCAATCATTTGTTGATGAATTCGAATACGATTAACTATTCAACAATGTTGAAACTTTCTTCAACAAAAGCATTGGATCAGAGACAATATAAAGAGGAATTATGTGAAAGTAAATCCTTTACGGACGAGCTAATTTCAACATGAATCTAAAGAAACATTTAATCCTTTTACCCCTCACAGATAAGTGCAGTGATTCACAACCCATTACTTACAATAGCCTAGAAAGTTGGCATCTGAAGATAGTAGATGTTCTCTGGATAGAGGGTGTGAAGTACTCAGTCTGAGGAGTAGACATACTTTATATATGCTTGTTGAAGACAAATTTGGCATAACACTTGGCAAACGGAGGCCGGCAGTCTGATCACTTCTCGGTATAATGTTAACAGACTTTTGGCCTTAAGTACAGCTCGTCTGAGGACACACATGTTCAAGCGGACCACCGTATTTCGTGCCACTTGACTAAATTTCGTAAAGTTCACGGCGAATATTTTCTTTCAGCTCAGTAACAAACTGCGAGTTATTTTTGGTGGCTTAATTTCTGATGTACGCCAATAGAAAAAATTACATGGTGTTTAAATTTGGAAACCTCAGACGCCACGGGACGTCCTGAAAGCGGCTGATCAGTTTTCGTTCAAAATGTTAACGCAGCAAATTCATGAGGGTTCTAGCGTTATGCGAAACCGCTACATCTTGTTGAAGCTATGTGTGTGATGAGTAAGATGGATGTTATTGCACATTAGGCACAATAGGATTATGCGCCCATAATATTCGCAATTCAGATTTATCGTTTATTCTCCGAAATTAAAAAAGGGAATTCCATTCGTCGATAAGCCGCGCCAAACTCTAAAGGCCGTCAGTGTTTATGTTAACAGATTACGTTTTCGTGGAGCTTAGTAGCAACAGTTTTGCTTATTTACGTGTCCATTCAATTGAAATTGCGCCCCATGGCTCCAGAAAATACTATTGATAGTGCGAAATCTCTCCAACATTGTTTCACAAAAGTTTTTTGCACCAATTAAATTTAAATGGGGAAATTTGGTTTAGTATTTAAATTTAGCGAATTCGATGCATTTTTTTAAAGATATAAAATTTGTCTCATTCTTTGTTTCATTTGGCAAATCATTAAATAGTTTGAAACCCCTATAAGTACATGAATTTTGTGTATACATACTTAACATATTTGGTAATCTAAAATCATAACTGTTTCTTAAAGCATATGAATGGACATCTCTTATATATTTAACATATTTTAAATAAATATTTTGGCATTAAATTATTCTTTAATTTTATATAAAAATACTAGGACATTCATCACAAGTGACAACCATTTTAACGAATTTAACATAACATTAACAGGAACATATCTATTGCACTTTAGGATACAACATGGCTTTATTTTGTAAAATTTAGAGCCTTTTAATTACATTATCACTACATAGAAATAAAACGGTTGAACAATACTCAAAATGTGGTTTAACATCTACGTTATATAGGGTGGTTTATCGTGAGGTTTGATTTTCAATAGGCTTTTTTTGACAGATTATGGGTGACTCCTATCAAACTGCTTTGTCATTTTTGTTCAGTATGGTTTGGCAATTCATCATGGAAAAACTCACATTACAACAGCGTCTCCAAATTGTTCAGCTATATTACGAAAATCTGCGTTCTGTGAGAAATGTTTTTCGTGCGATTCGAGGAAATTACGGTGCGCGTAATCGACCTACTGAAACTATTATTGTCAATACCATTCGTAAATTTAAGTCCCAGTTTACATAAGTGGATGATATTCGACCGGTTAGACCACATCCAGCACGTAGAGAAGAGACTACACCCTGCCTACTCGAACTGCAACCAACTTCAGACTGCTATAATTTCCGAACCGTTCATGAGTGAGCTCAAATTTTGACACATGATAGATTTTATTATTTACAAGCCTTTTAAACAATGCGTCTCAGTTGTGTTGAAAAGTTTTTTATCCGCGATGGAATTCAAACGTGATAGTGTGGTTGCTTTATATTTGGCTGGAAAACCACAAGTAGCTATCGTTAGAGCCCTCCAGCACCTCAACGTGAATAAATCTTTTGTGTCTCGAACCATAGCTCGTTACCGTGATAGTGGCAGCGTTGCAAAACACCATGGAGGTGGTCATAAAAAAAACAGCAACATCGACAGAAATGGTTCGGAAAGTGAAGGCTCGAATTGAGCGAAATCCGTTTCGAAGTGGAAGGAAAATGGCTCGTGAGCTCAACATATCATTGAAACGGATACAACACATACTGAAATGAGCTTGGGCTCAAGCCATTGATATTCTAAAAACCACACGATCTTACACCGCAACAGAAAAAAGTTAGAGTCGAAAGAGCGAAGGAGTTGCTACGCTTGCACGAAAGTGGTGAGTTGCCGAATTTGTTTTTTTCTGATGAGTCGCCATTTGTTATCGAGCAATATGTCAGCAAACAAAATGACCGATTTTGCTTGCCAGAGAGGTCCTTCGAAAATTTACATCTTCGGACAACCACCAGCACCCATGGTGATGGTTTGGGCCGCCATAACCGACGATGGTCGCTCTCCGCTCGTATTTTTGGACCGTGGCGTCAAAATAAATGCGATCGTATACCGTGAAACTGTCTTAGAGGCAGTATTGAAGCCTTGGGCAAACAATTATTTTGGTCGGAGACCGTGGACATTTCAACAAGACTCGGCACTGTCTCACAAAGCGCGCGTCAACCAAGATTGGTTAAAAAACAAGGTTCCACACTTCATTTCTTCGACACAATGGATTGCGAATTCTCCGGATGCAAATCTGTTGGATTTCTCTGTCTGGGGTATTTTGAAGGCGAGGGTTGGCACTAAAAAATACCAAAGTTTGCACCACCTCAAAGAAGTGCGCTGTTTTCTTCGGCCGTCTCAAGGCCATTATTCGCGCCAAAGGTGGACATATTGAAAACTACTGATACAATTTGAAAATTGATGCATTTTCCAACATTTTTTTGCTTTGGCACAATAAAATTTATCAAAAAATTAAAAAATTATAGCATTTTAAAAAGTTGCACTTCGAATCAGGCAGGGTGTATAGCAGCTGTATCTGATCGTGTACGCGAAGACCATGACGAATCGATTTGTCGTCGTTCTCAGTAGCTTGGCTTAGCGTATTCGACAACCTGTCGTATTTTACGTGAGGATCTCGACCTAAAAGCGTACAAAATTCAACTTGTGCAAGAATTGAAGCCAGGCGACTTGAATTTGTGTCATATTTTCATTGAATTGGCTCTGGAAAAACTCAATGAAAATCCGGTGACGCTTCGTCACTGTCTGCGTACTCGGTTGAGGCTTCCATTGAAAGTTGGGTCTCATACGAGCATAACTGCAGATGGCAGAACTCCGCGGGATGTAGGCTGAGCAAACGAATACTTCCCGTCGTCTCTAAGAAGTCAGCGGCCTTTCTACTGTCCCTAAGCAGAAAAGACTGCAGGTTGCTTACTGGAGTCGTGACAGGACATTACACTTTTGCAAGGCATTTAAATCTGCTGGGCATAAGTGTAACAACATCATTCTATGCTTGCTGCGAAAGTGATGACGACACCGCGGAACATTATCAGTGTGAATGTCCGGCTTACGCTCGCATCAGGCTACAGATACTTGGCTCTGACGTGGTCGGTGCTGGTACTGTAGGTACCTTATCATTGAAGAGCTTACTCATGCAAGGCAGAAAGATTTCATTAAAAGGAACTTTACAAAAAAAAAAAAAAAAACCAACGCAAACAAAGTCGCTGGTATAAGCTAATTTTAAATATTATTAATACCTTACAAATAATGTATAAATTTTAATGATTATATGAAATACTTTTTAACGTAACGCCTGATTAGAATGAAAGGATTATATGCCAAGCCAAGTTCTAGCAGAATGCATGCAAACTGTCTGCCTATATCTCCACGAAACGTTTCGGCCACTTTTCGACGTTAATCACTCAATAACTGATCAAAGCACCACGATCAAGTGGTACAGAGATTTTTCTTTAGCTCGTTCCAAATGCAGTACTTTTTCTTCTTTCAATTTATTTTCTTTGTTTCACTTTATTTTCTGGCCCAAATGGCAGACAAGTACTACGATTGCCACCTTACCATTGCGAAGTTAATCCATGGAGTTGATATGGGCTCAAGCAAAAGGATTCGTAGCAAGCCAAAAAAAAAAACTTTTAAAATGAATGACGTTAATCTACTGTTAACAGAAGAACTTGAGAAAGTGGACAGTGACAAATGGCTTAACTTCGTCAAACATGTTGAAGTAAAAGTTAAGCCTAATATATAGAATGTACATGAAAACAGCAACATTGCTATAATTTTAAATCATGAGCACGACAGCAGCAGTAAATTTCAACGGATTGGTTAGCTTTTAATATATTATTGTGTAAAGTTTTACAGTAATTGGTATAGTAAATAAAAATTAATAAAAAATTTAAGTCAGGTTTCCCTGTGAAAGCTTTCAAGAGGCGAAGCCCTTATGCATTTCATTTTATGCAGAGTAATGAGCAAATATTCCTATATTCCCTGTAATGCAGATTTTTATCGAACGGGTTATAGATCCGTAGCTACCTGCCTTCGTTTTTTTTTTTTTTTTTTTTTCATATCGAGCTTTCAGTTCAGAACTTTGAGCTACGCGGTTGGGAAAAGTTGTATTATACCTAGTCTAGTCATAAATACTGATACAAAGGAAAAAGCTCTGATATTTTTAAAAACAATTTTATATTTCTTATTTGTTAAATACCTAGTTATAAGTTATAAAAGACTTCATTCGAAATGGCCGCCATTTCCCTTTAACCACAACCTGAGACATATTGGCCAATAATCAATCGCATTACGGACCTCATTCATCGGAAACTTGTCAACAGCGCAAACAACGGCTCCAGTGGGTGGCCGTGGTGTAGTGGTATATGCATAGACTCCTCAAGCAGAGGGTCGTGGGTTCGAATCCCGTGCGAGGCAATTCTTTGAAAAGTCTTTTCATAGAATTTGTATGTAGTTATATGAAAATCCCGTCGGCGTCAACTCTGACATGAAGGCATAACAATGATGTTGGAGTGGTTGCTGGCTGGGCTAAATGCAACGAACTAACAACTAGCACGTACTTAAGACCCACTGGTTGAGGATGTACTAGCTCGTCCCGTCAAATTTGACAACCACGTCTGGGAAAAATATCGAAACCTAATACACCTGAGTTTCAAACTACTACACCACCCGTCCGCGCCCTGAAGAAAAAGCCATTAAAAGGGTATTCATATCCCCTTGGTGCGCGCGCAGTATTATAAAAAAAAAAAATTCAAATACTCAATACTCAATATTTCGGTGATGAGTAGAGCAGGCAACTCCCTCTAGAACTGACCACAACTTTTTAGATTAGATTAAGATTTTATACATTTTACATTGAAAACCTTGTAATCCAAAGGATTGAGGTCCGGACTACCAGCTAAGCCAATCATCCTTTTGAGTGATTTGCGCCTTGTGGAATGTAGAGTGCTTGCTTGTTAACATTTTTCGGCTTATCGACTTAACGTCGTGTTCCAAAACAGTGGTTTGGTAAACTTTCGGCAAAGTCTTGACTTATTTCTCACAGAAATCGAAGATTGGTTATACCATCGAAACTCACTCCCCACCATACCATTAAATTTGTGGGGTGGTGGCCTCTTTCAACCCTTGGACCGTATTCTGAAGGTTCTTTTGATGTCCGACTATGCATTTGATCATTTTACTTATTAAAAGTTTCTTCGACAATAAAAATGTTAACATCGGTGAACAGACTTTGTGTTCATTTGTGAGCATTTTTAGCTCACCGCCTTAAGAAAGCTTTGGAATTTTGCTTACGTTTATGCGAAATTTTCATTTATCGTGACAAGATCTTCTGCTTTCTCAGTGGTATGCGTCTTCGAGCCTGTATGGCTTTGATTGCTCCCGCAGTCCTCACAGTGCGTGGACGACCGTATCTTTGATCGTACACATACCATAAACAAAACATCGAGTGATTTTAAGAGGTTGCAAAGTCCGAAAGATATCACCTTTTGCCATATAACATTTCACAATATCACACCGACACTATTTTCAAAGCTCTGAACCACTTAATTTTGTGATGAACCGAAATCATGTTCGTCGCGCAGAAAAACCTCGAAAAAATGTTTCTGTATCTCGTAGTACAGCTGAAAACCAGCTGGTATCTCAGAAATAAGGCATATCTCAAGCAGCACTCCATCGAATTGTGTTGTGTCATAAAGCATCCATTTGACATAAGAACTTAACCCTGCCGACCAACAGCAGGGTCGAGATTTTGCCAATTTTTCATAGAATTGATTCATAGAATTGATGAAATATTTGACTGAAAATCATTTTGATCGATTAGTCTGAAAATGATTATTGAGAAGCCTCTCACCAATAACAAACTGATAAAGTTTGTGGGCAGAAAGCACCATTGGACCTATCGAACCATCATCAATAAATTTTGATGGCCGAAACAAGTTTGTATCTCGACTATGTTTATTTCCAATAATGCGGCCCTATAGGCGAGGCAAATACCGAATCATTTCTCAGAATGGTAATCAAAATCGTTCGCTGAGATCATCTATTTAAAATCGTGTGACTTCTTTTTGTGGTGTCCTGCGAAAGAACCGGTTTATGCTAAAGCTCCACAGTCAATTGAAGCCAACATCCGTGCCGTACTCGATAAAATATTTTTTTAATAATGACAGCGCTTTTTCTACTAAATAAAGTAAAACCATTTTCCCATTGGAAAATAAGATGGATCATACGAACAGGTTATCTATTGTAAAGCAGTATCAGGATGAAATGCACCTTGTATACACCCACCTTGATCACTTTCGGTAGGGCTTTTATACTGGATTACTTCTTGCAGAAGTAGCAATAAGGAGCAGTGTTTCGTCATTGAATTTCTGTATATTGTTTTCTGAGCAAAATGTTTGTTATGAATATTCTAAGTTACGGGTTCAAAGTTATGGATATCGATAGTGTCAATTTCTCCAAGACTTTGATTTGTGAATACGTATTTTCTTGCTAATGTCATGTAAAAAGATGTTCATAGGTCTATTTTGTTTCGCTGTCAAACCTCTTATTCTGTTCTCTGATTGTCACTAGTATTCCGCAAAATAAAGCTCCTAGTACAAGTACTGTAGAGCATACTAATGTTGGGTCAAAGTAACGTGTTGTGTTCATTTAATGATGTCGAAAACTTTAGCATGTGTAAGCAACTGATGTTGACCTTGAGTTGAATGACGGAGGATCATGTTGGTTTATTCCACTTTTAACATCAAAAAGTTCTGTGCAATATCTACCGATTTTATCTGGAAATCTTGGGTTTTTTGTTTTTAGATTCATCGGAAAGTGCACAACTAGTCGGTAGTGATTTTATGGCCCTGAAACCGAACTTACTCTTACATATTTTAGCAATCAGAATTTCATATGCAATGTTTAATATAATACATGGGCTGTTTCTAAGAGAGGGCACCAAAGGGCATTAAATCTATAATTTTTAGTTAGTACCAACCTTCAAAAGATACATGTATAAATTTGACAGCTGTCGGACGAATAGTTCTCGAGATATAGCGTTGTAAGTGTAGCAACTTTTGTTATTGTGAAAAAAAAATGGATTCAAAGCAATTTCGTGTGTTGATTTATCATTGCTTTTTGATGGGAAAAAATGCAGCCGAGGCAAAGAAATGGCTTGATAAGTGTTACCCGGACTCTGCTCCAGCCGAACGAACCATTCGCAAGTGGATTGAAAAATTTAAAAGTGGTCATACAAGCACCGAAGGTGATGCACGCAGTGGACGTCCAAAAGAGGCTGTTTTAGATTAAAACATCAAAAAAGTCCACAAAATGATTACGAAAGACCGTAAAGTAAAGTTGATCGAGATAGCTGAGACTCTGAAGATATCAAAAGAGCTTGTTGGATATATCATACACGAATATTTGGACATGCGAAAGCTCTGTTCAAAGTGGGTGCCGCGTTTGCTCACAGTCGACCAAAAACAACAACGTGTTGATGATTCAGAGGAGTGTTTAAAGGTGTTCAACCGCAATATTGCCGAATTTTTGCGTCGGTATGTGACAATGGATGAAACTTCGCTCCATCACTTCACACCAGAGTCAAGTGGGCAGTCAGCTGAGTGGCGAGCAGGCGACGAACCTCGTCCAAAACGACCAAAAACTCAACAGTCGGCTGGCAAGGTTATGGCATCCATATTTTGGGATACACATGTAATAATTTTCATCGACTATCTCCAAAAGGGGCAGACTATCAACAGCGACTATAACATTGCGTTGTTGGAGCGTTTGAAGGACGAAATCGCAGAAAAACGACCGCATTTGAAGAAAAAGAAAGTGCTGTTTCATCAAGACAATGCACCGTGTCACAAGTCAATGAAAACGAGGGCAAAATTGAATGAATTCGGCTACGAATTGCTTCCCCACCCACCGTATTCTCCAGATTTGGCCCCAAGCGACTATTTTCTGTTCGCAGACCTCAAAAGAATGCTCGCCGGAAAGAGATTTAAGACCGATGAAGAAGTAATCGCCGAAACAGAGGCCTTTTTTGAGACTAAACCGGAATCGTACAACAAAACTAGTATCGAAAGATTGAAAAATCGTTTCAATCAGTGTATCGCCCTCGAAGGTAACTATATTGATAAATAAAGTTGAATTTTGCAAAAATTTTGTGCTTTACTATAAAACGGTACGGAGTTTTCAGCCCATATGTTACTTTTACATCCTTTCTTTGTGGATCGAACAAGCAATATTGAGATTCTATTCACATACTTTCATCCGATTCAAATTTTCAGATAAAATGATGCAGAAATCTTGTTTTTTTTTAAGTGTGAATGTGGCTGTCCTTACCTCATCTTTGTTGAATGGTAGGAGCTAATGGCTATTTGGTTATCCTCGACGTTTCGCAGAATAGTTGCTTCCGTTCCTGTTGTTCCTATTTCTGTTGTAGCAAAAAGAATAAATTCTTTTCTGCTCGTAGAGCCCACTAATTGTTCTCGTTTAGAACTACTATTTGTCAATATATTTACATAAGGTTTAGTTGTTTTTGCTTGCATAAGTGTTTGTTTCCAGTGGTGCCACCGGTCTTTAAGATTTCACGCTGGCAACGGAGACGTATATAAGTGTTTCTGTATAGCGACATCCGTAGAATAGCTATAAAGAAGTTGTGATCCGAGTCGAGACCAAAATGTTTAGTTTTAAATAAGTAATAAAAATTTTTTAAGGTAGCACTTAACACTTTCCTGACACATTTTTAACGGCCATCTTTTGGCGATTTTTTTTTTAAAGAAAATTTGAATCGTGGTTTGTAGCCATTTTTCAATGATATAGTGTCTTAGATCCCCGTTTTAAGGTTTAGGGTGATCGTGGGCTTGTTGGTATATACTATTGACTTTAGAAAACCGCAGACAAATAATATCATTGTTTCACGTAATGTGTGGTAATTAGAGCCGTCTGTTAGAAACCTTTGAGTTCCATAACAGTTCATTTAAAGCACAAAAAACTGGTTATCATTTTCCAATACGGTTCACAATTGACTGATTATGCATGTTCAAAGAAAATGGCCCAATGATTCCTCCACCCCAAAATCCACATCAAAAAGTAACGCATTAGTGCTGCATATCTTTTTCATTTAATACATGTGAGTTTTCGTCACTCTAAATTAAGCAATTTTCATTCCGTCTTATGTTTTTCTTCGCTTGCATTTTTCCTACTAAATGGACATTTGAGATCATTTACTCCCTAACTCATAGATTCTCCTGTGCATACACTCAACGATTCACTTTATCATTCTGGATAACAACATTTTACGAAACTTGCACTTAGCCTGCTCATTTGTCGACGACGCCTAACTTTATGTAAAAGTTGTACTTCACTTCTTCTAACATCAATACGATCAATCCAAGGTTTTACGATGTAAGGCTCTTTCCCACTGTTGGCTAGTACCCAGAGATCCTTACACATGTACGCCTCCAACTGGTTCTATGGAGTGTTACTTGTTGGTGACAATATCTTTATACACTCCATGATATTCCCCATGCACTATTAGCATATGACCTCTCGCAGAAGAAATCTGGTGTTCTAAAGTCATTTCTGTCATATCTAAAACCCATCCCTTGCGCTTATTCAATTCCGCAAAATTGTCAATAATGTATTCGGCCATACCCTGGTTTTCAAGAAGCAGTTTGCTTTCTTGATAGAAATTGCGGTTTAATTGGGTTTGCAACTCTGTCTTCATCTTAGTGATGCCTCTAATGAATACTAAAAAAAAAAACATATAACATGTCTTACCTCTGTGACAATTTCTCCTCTCAAACTAGAATTTGCATCCGGTTCAAGAATTCTTAGTTTCACAAAACATATCATAGCGGCTTTCTCCACACAACTATGTGCCTCTTTTGAACAGTAGGCCATCAATTTTGATAGCAAATGACCTTCCTCAACAAAAGGGTGTTGAGCCTTTAAACGCTTCAGGGCTTGAGCACGCGCTGCCAGCATCGTGACCAAAATGCACTCAGAAGCGGAAGTCTGGAAAAGAAAAATAAAACATCAACGTAAACATTTGAATCCTGCTCCAAAAATATTTTCGAATCTATATATGCAAACAAAAACATCAACTATTTTCAGAAAACGAGTATGTTTAGATCAGAGCTATTAATTTTGGAATATTTTTAAAATGTACAAAAGCTATTTGTGTACCTGAATCACGCCACCTCCCTTACTGCCCTCCTTCAGTGCCAAGAAGTGATCGGGCAGTCCAATTGCTTTACCTGGAATTAAATCATTATCGTGGCATTAATCATTGGTTAATTTTGAACAAAATCAATTTCTTTGTACTCACCTAGCCAGTCCAAAACAATGGTTTCTAATTCTGTACATGCGGGGCTGGCTGCCCAGGAGAAACCTATGCAACCGATACCATCGCTTAGCATATCGCCCAGAATGGAGGGAAATGAATTGCCCGCAGGGAAGTACGCATGGAAGCGTGGGTGCTGCCAATGCGTTACACCTGGCATGATTTTAGTTTCAACATCGGACATTATGCTCTCCCATCCTTCGGGTTCATGTGGAGCCTCATCTAAATGAGTATCGGGTAAGGTGAAGTCTACTATGTCTGTAAAGGGAAATATCATGTTTTCTTTTACCTGGTAAGAGTTGCTTAAGATAGCCTGGTTCCACACTGGGTGTAACTCGCCTATCGTTCAAGGTCTCTAAATATTTACAAATGTACTCCACCATTTCTGTGCCACGTTTTCTAAATTCATGGCTGTCCATGCTGAAAGTACACGGGAAAAATTAATTAATTTCTAAAAAGAAATTCTGGCGAAGGGAAAATTAATAAGAAATGCTAAAACAATAGGTTTGCAGTTACTAGAAGTTTTTGAACGACAGCATGTAATTTGTTTATCCTCATTCATCATAAGACCAACTTGTTTCACCTGGTCTTCTATGCCAGTAAAAGCCTCAATTATTGCACGCTGGGAACGGACGATAATATCAATATCGTCTGCATAGTGCAACAGCTGGATGAATTTGTTAAATATAGTGCCTTCTGCGTTTATGCTGGCCTTTTGTACTATCTGCTCCAGCATACGATTAAAGTAATCACAAAATAGTGCATCTCCTTGCCAGAATCAGGTGCATGCTTGGAATAATTCGGAGATTTTGAGATGCAAAGATGGTCAGCACGACTTGGAACTCGTTGGTCTTTTCCAGGATTTGACGCAGTGTAAAATTTGGTATATCGCCGATTTGCCGGCCCGGAAGTCACACTGTTAGATGCCGACGAGTACGGTGCAAAACGACTTTAGTCATTTACACTGCAAGCTGGATAAGATCTTGTAGGCTACGTTAAGCAGGAATATGCCTCGGTAGTTCTTATAACACATAGGATTGCCTTTCTTGAAAATGGAGCAGATAGAGCTAATAGTACCGTCGTCAGGTATGATTTCGTCCTCCCATATTTTGCAGATATTCTTCAGCTTTTAAACGGCTTTATCAAGGCTGAGTGGGAAAACTATTTCATCGACTGGAGTTAAGTTTTCTTCATACCCTATCACTCTCTTCTGGTCATGCCCATCATGCAGCTGTTGGAAATACTACTTAAATGCATCCACAATTCACTGCGGGTCGGTGACAAAATAATTTTCATTGTTTTGAAAGGCCTAAATTCATACAGCTTTTAGCTTTTTTTTTATACACGTTTCGCGTCTTATTATTACTCCTGCACTCTTCGATATCCTTCGAATTGCTTTGCCTGAAAATTTTAACATGTTGCAAGTTGACTTTCGTCGTTATATCAACCAGGTAGCTCTTTAGCCAGTTTGATAGCACTTCTCCGTTCCAACAGACAATTTCCACCAGCTCGGAAGATCCAATTTTGGGCGACTCGTTCGAGCATAGCGACTGGTATTTCGCGGATAACACAAGTAATTTTGGCTTCCAAAGCGTCAATCGTAGCTGGCTTGTTCCTAAAGACCTGAGACTTCACATATCCTCAGAGAAAATAGTCCAAAGGTGTGATATCGCACGATCTAGGTGGCCAATTTACCGAGCAAAACGTGATATTACAGTTAGTGCTCACCAAAATGATTTCTCAACAAGTCCACTGTTTCACGCGCCGTATAGCTCGTATCGCCGTATTGTTGAAACTAGAGCTCACCGAGACCATGTGCTTGAATTTCAGGAAGCACATAGTTCGTTAACATGGCGTGATAACGGTTACCATTAGCGGTAACATTCTGATTTGCCTCATTTTTAAAGAAATATGGACCAATGATTCCACCAGCCCATAAACCACACCATACCGTTGTTTTTAATGGATGTAATGGTAGCTCTTGGTACTCTTCGAGTTGCTTAACAGCCCAAATATTGCAATTTTTTTATTAACGTATCCATTGAGCCAGAAATAGCCTTCATCACCGAACGAAATTTCACGATAAAATACCGGATTGTCATTGACTTTTACCAGAGCCCATTCACTCAAAATATGTCTTTCCAATTCGTGTACTCTATTAGCTCATTAACTTTTTCTTGGTGGTTAGTTTATTTATTTTAATTATTTAGCAAAATAATGGAATTTTTGTGAAAGCCTGAATTTTTTCAAATGTTAGATACAAACATGTGCATGTATGTATAACAATAATAATTCAATGAGTGTTAGAAGAAATAAGTTTGGAATTTATATAAAAAAAAAGAAAAAACAAAAACAAAAAAAAATGACAATTGACATTACGAACAAATCCAACATTTTAAAGTGTAATTGTTTCATTGGCCTGATATTTTAAGAAAGATGACTTAAATTTTCCAAATATTTATGGACAAGGAACTCCGAGGCCGTACAGAATTTACGAAAAATTGGCGTTCAGAAGTCAAGCAGACATAGCTCGTTTGAAATAGCATACTTGATCTACTTGACTGAAGGAAGCGTAGGATATTGAATAAATATGCCGGTTGCTTAGTTTGAATTATATCATGCAAGAGACTTAACGTTCTATATATGAGCACATTATTAAATGTACATCCGTTGATTTGCTTTGAGTAAGAAGAAACATGGTCATTTCGTTTTAGGTGAAATACAAATCGGGCAATACCATATTATTATATACGACATAGAGTTTTCTTCTAGAGTCGTAGTCAGGGCAGCAAAAGGTTTCAGAACAATATAGCTAAATCGGCATTAGTAGGGTTTTTACTAACAAGAGCTTTGTTCGTGTAAGAATAAAGCAATGTGTAGTCCAGAGAGCACGTAGTCCACATTATAACTTACCTATAGTGGCGTTTATATGGGTAAACCAAGTAAGGATATGGTTAAATATCAGTGCAAGGCTGTTGGTGGAGTCAACGTACTCTATTGGACTTTGGGCTGGTTGGATTGGTGGAAAGCAAGTAAGATCCAGTGTTCCTTTACGTTCATTCTTAACCGACCAAACAAGTATACGCTAGAGATCTTCATTTACCTACGCAGTGGCTTCGTGAATCAAATTCATTGAAAATCTTAAGTGGATCTGGGCATCATCAGCGAACATATGGATTACGCTATGCTCAACAATCTTGGGCAGTTCATTTACATACAAAGAACGAAAAGATTCGAGCCTTGCGGTACTCCCCCTTTACTGGCAAAGAACCTGAACAACCGTTGCTGTCTTCCTTCTAGATAGGAAAGTATTTTAGAGAGCAATGAAAAATTGAACTCTTTCCTAAGCTTTAAGCAAAGAACAGTGTGGTTAACTATGTCGAATGCTTTCGAAAAGTCAAGTATCGTTGGGATTGTAGCATGGTTTTCATCAACAGCTTTCCTAATTTTATCGATGACCATTAATAACGAAGTCCTAAAAATTTGTTTTTGACGTAAACCAGATTGGTTCTCGCAGAGCAGTTTTTTTAGTCAAAAGATAGTTTTGCATCTGAATTAGAATGCATTTCTTAAAAACTTTTGAAAGAAATGGAAAAATTGAGATTGGTCTGAATTCCACACGCATTTCCATTTGATTTCTTTAGAATAAAAATAATTTTAGCGTCTTCCCAATGAGCGGGAAAGACTAATGTCGTTAAAATTGAGTTGAAGACATGTGTTATGAAAGGCAGTAAATATGGAATCAGAATCTTAACAAATTTTGGATGGATTTCGTCGAGTCCCATAGTATTTGATTTGATCAATAGTTGAAGAGTCTGCAACGTCTTCCTCGCGTAGTAGGTAGAAATCGAAGTATGATTCTCTAAAATCATCCGGTGACTGGTCGAAAGTGGTTAAGCTTACTAACCCAACTTCACAAATATATTTCTAAATCTCTCTGCCTGAAAAACAGCTACCAAATTTCTTGTAGTAGAAAAAGCACGTGTCATTTCTTATTTAAGAAACCGTTTCATTGCGAAGTTTGAAGTATTTGTTCAAAAACTCATGCATTCGGTATTTCTTCCAGTTTTTTACTTAAGCTGTAGGAAATTAGGGGTAAGCCATTGAAGAAAAGGGGACTTGGCAAGTTTTGTTTTTAACGACACATGTTTGTTGAAAAGTAAAGCAACTTTTTTTCTGCAGATATTTAGTTTGATCATCAACAAGAGGCATCTGATGTATACCAGGTATACTGGTATGAAGTGAGCTTTTTTTTGTTGTGAAAATAAAACACTAATTTTTAATGGGAAAGTAAAAAACATTTTCTTCAAAGTATTTGCCATTGCTAGCTACATATTTTTCCCATCATTCAGGCAATTAATGGATTCCACGTCAATAAAACTGTTCGTCTTTTGAGGCAAACCAAAAAGTCACCCAATTTTCGACTTCCTCGTAAGATCCGAAGTGCTGCTTAGCTAATGTGTGTCCCATCGATGAAAATAAATGGTATTCGGAAGGAGCCAAGTCTGGCGAATACGGTGGGTGGGTGGTGCTTTGGTTGTATCCTGAACCAGTTGACCATTCTGGTTGTTTTTTGATCATTTGTTGTCGGTAGCGATCTGTATTAATGGTTTTGCCCAGGTATTAACGGTTTCACCAGGTCTTAGGAGCTCGTGCTACACCACACCTTTCTGGTCCCACCAGACTAACAGCATTGTCTTCTTGAAAAATTGATCTGGTTTTGCAGGCGATGGTTGTCCCGGATTAATCCATGATTTCTTCCGTTTAGGATTCTGAAAATAAATCTATTTTTCATCGCCAGTAACAATTCGATGCAAAACTGATTTTTTATCGTGTCTTTGAAGCACAATTTCACAAGTGGTTTTTCGGTTTTCCATCTGTCTTTCATTCAATTCATGTGGCATCCGTTTTCCAGACTTTTGGATCTTTCCCATAGCTTTTAAACGGTCAGAAATTGTTTGTTGTGCAATATTTAACATTTCTCTCATTTTTTTTCTGACTCAAAGTGCCATCTTCATCCAATATTGTTTGCAATTCGGCGTCTTCAAACTTTTTTGATGGGCTTCCACGTTCTTCATTTCGTTATCGTTACCTCTGAAAAGTTTAAACAATCTTTTACATGTTGCTTCTAATAGAGCATGATCACCATATGCCTCAAGAAGCATTCGATGCGACTCTGCAGCACTTTTCTTCAAATGAAAACAAAAAATTAATGCTTTCCGCAAGTCATCATTTTCTGGTACAAAATTCGACATTTTTAACTCGATGAAAAAATTTGATGTTGTTTACTCAATGACTTGATGTATACTAAATATGTTTGACTGGTGTCATAGCAACCAAACAAAAAAAAAAAAATATAAATAAATAAGGCCCGTTCACAATAAATGGTTCCTATCGAGACATTTGTATTTTGACGCTCACTTTATACCGGTACACCGGGTACACTCCCAGCATGTATCTATAGTATCTGCTTGCAATTGAGCATAATTTAGATTATGAAAGTCTCTAAACATGACTTTAGACTCAGCAAATTCGTTTTTAGCGTGGTAAGTTAGATACATCAAGTCATACTTTGAGAATGCACGTGCTGAGAGTTGGCTATACAACAGGACTTTCCCCATATCGGATACAAAAATTAAATTGGGTAGGGGTAAACTAGTTGACTGAGTTTAGATCGAGTAATTTCATATGTTCCAAAAAGCCTATGGAGCCGGATATATCGGCAGTGTAGCCTTTCTTCTCGAGGATGGTATAGAGTGGAGCAAATGAGATGGAGTTATTTGTTCTGCAGACTACGCCGATCAATATTTTCTCATGACTACGTTGACTTTTCGGAAGTAGTATTCGAGAGGACAGTTCTTGCTTGTTTCAAAAAGACGTATGACATCAATTTTGGAGTCTACGAAAATATGCCTAAATTTGTCTATTTTAGGGTACAAGCTTTGGGCGTTAACAAGGCAGATATGAAGACCCTTTATATGTTTAAAATCAGCTTTGTCATGGATTTTTGTGTGATTTAAGCTTTTAAACGGCGTAATGATCAGAAAAATCAGCTTCAATTACTGCTGGGAATATATCCAGCTTAGTGATGCTTGCATAAGATGGTAAATGTAAGGATGATGACGTTAGTAAGCCCTTTCGAAGACATCTCCTTGTATTTCAAAACAAGGGAGTTATCCTCATCTTGGATGTTTATATTGACATCACCTAACAGAATATTTTTCTTATTTTCTTTGATGATTCTATTTAACTCGTCAATGAACCTTGGAACACTAGTACTTGGTCGCCTGTAAATTGCGTACCATATACTCGAGTACGTTCGTAGGTAATTGGATTTGTTTGTATTTTTGTGTAGGTTATATTGTCTTTAATGTAAATTCCGACACCTCCGCCTTTTATTGCATCACGATTTATAATTTAATTTTTTTCATAATTGGCACTCCAATAAGTTATGTATTTTATGTACCCTTAAGATGTTTGCACATAGGGAGGTCGAGAGAAAGTTAGGGAGGAAAAAAGAAATATACCAATGTGCGTTGGTTTTAAATGTTTGGAAGCTATATTGACTATAATAAAGAGCTCCTCAGGGCATTCCATAAACGAGTTATATGACTTAGGAGAGAATCACCATATTTCAGAGTACGTTCGAAGGTGGGTTTGAGGGTGTACTGATGTGCATTCATAGAGAGACGGGTGTTACGGAGCAGTGTGGGTTAAAATAGCGATACCACAAAGTGAGTCAGGGGACATTACGCCTGTGTTTAATGATTGTAACATTGACATCAACTATGAGTCTTATCGCAGGACTTTGGATTCAACTAGCAACTGCAAAGAGGTGCTAGGGGCACTTGACCAGAAGTGAGTATTGTAATCCAATTTCGGGTAGATAAACTCCTTATATATTGTGACTAGGACAGAGTGGGTGGAATAATTCTTACGTCGCTTGAGGAAACCTAGACTTCACAGCATTTTTGGCGACATCGAATATGTGGTCATTCCAACGTTAGTTGTCACTGACACATACACCGAGAATGGACATTTTTTGATTTCGATGATGCAAGTGCCGTTCATGGATAATAGCTGGCAGGCAGATGATCATTGATAAAAATTAATTAAAAATTAATTCCTGGAGCCATGGGGAACACCCGCATTTCTTTTGTGAATATTAGATTTGATGCGAATACAGCTTGAATTGAATTGAATGTTCCGAAAAGTAGTTTCGAGAGTCATCAATCCCAAATGCACGTATTTTTGATTAAAAAAAGTCTGATTCCAAATTCAGTCTAATGCCGTAGAAATATCAAGTGCACCTATCTTGCTTTCGTCAGATTAGTGTAGACTTTGATTCTACTTTTCGGTTAGATATGCCATCAGATCACCAGTGGACCTGTTGCTACGAAAACTGTACTGCCGGTCATTGAGAAGTTTTCGTGTTTCGTAATATTTCATGAGCTGACGGTTTATCAGCGTTTTCATGACTTTGGAAAGAAAGTGCTATGGGTCTATAGGAGGAGAGAGAAGAAGATTCGCCTTTTTAGGGACGGGCTGGAAAATGCTTTTTTCCGTTTGTTTACAAAGAGTCATAAAAAATAGGATTGTTGAGTGTGAAAGTGAAAGCAGCAAGCGAATTGGTCTTGTTCAAAGAGCTGAAAGCTGGAATGTCATTGTAAATGAGCGTTAAGATGACAGATGAAGCAGAAACTCTAATGTTTTGACGAACGACGAAAAATGTTAACTTCTTCTGGGGCATTGTAGTATTTTTTGCTTTATCCGTACTAAATTCACTAGCCATTTTAAAAAAACAAGCACAAACACCCACGATGCAAAGCAAGGCTGGAAAGTGAAAATTCAGACGTTGGTTTACCGAATCAGATTGTTGTAAGTGGTACTCACAACCCGCTACCCATCGGTTGTTACATGCACTCAGTCAATGTTTTTGCCGTATGATAGACCAGAGGCAGCAAATGTGGAATGCCCGAACTAAGATTTTTTTTTTTTATTTACTGCACCACACTTATTTTTTTTTCGGCTTTTTAATTATACCATAAAGGATGATTTTTTGCTGTTTGGTTTTTTCAGTGTTCCATTTTCGATAGCTCACGCATGATATATGACATGTGTCCAAGTCAAACATGCTCAGTTAACATTGCCAAATTTTTGATTTTCTATATAAAAATTCGTGCTCTGTCAAAAATGTTTTTTAGCGCACTTTGACCATTTTACGGTCGTCATAATCGACAAAATTTGGCACCGATTTCACGCTAATGGACATCAAGCCAGCTACCAGTATGCGTGCGCTGTATGTGTACAGAGGAAAATATTGCTGCTGTATCCGGCAGTGTTAATAAAAACCGTCGAATTTCTGACGGAAGGCCCACTTTTTTATCGAAAAATTACCTTCAATGACGAAACTTATTTCTGGTTGATTGGGTATGTTAATAAGCCAAACTGCCATATTAACATCGATGAGCAACCTCAGACAATATAAAAGCTTCCAATGCACACGAAAAAATGCGCTGTTTGGTGCGGCTTATGATACGGCGGAATCGTTGGCCCGTATTTTTTTTCAAAGATGATCGTGAGAACAACGTAACTGTCAATGGCGCCCACTATCGTTCAATGCTTCCGATGGCCGTTTATTTATTTCGCATCAATCTACTATATATCTAGCTGGTTGCTTATGATCCAAAAGATTGTTCTCACGCTCAAACTTTTCCACGATACGACGAATTGCTGCACACTGAAATCATAACGATGACCGACCTCACGAAGAAATTCACGTTGGGTATTTACAACTGAGCCGGAATTTCGGTCAGTTGGTGTTGACGAGTTTGTAGAAGAAGTTTCAACGATGAAGTATACAAACTGTACAGAGACAAAAAATCTGCCATCATAAATGAACGTTAGGATGGAGGATAAATCGGAATTTCTACGGCCAAAATCGTCTGCTATCTTATTATATTATATATAATATTTATATATATATTTATAACATGTTAAGCCCATTCCTGCCATGAATTGAATTTTGGTTTCTTCTGTGGAATTGGTCTTGGAAGAGCGAAAAAACAATTCGCTAATCCTAACAGCCTTTTATTTTAGTTTAAAGAATGTAGGATGTTTGTGTTGTCAGCGGCATCATGATTTAGTAAATTTATGAATTACACCAACATGTGCAATTAAAAAATTCCCTAAACTTATTCTTTTTAAAAGAAAATGGCCACTGAAAAACATTTTAGTTGCACCAAGATACCGATGGTACTGCAAGTGCCGTATCCAACCCCATAGAATATTTCTGAATCTTGCTATTGAGCAGTATATCAATAATAATAAGCTAACGGATGGAACTTAGTGGGTAATAATTAATTTCATTTAATCATTACTGATTATTATTGATCACTACCAAAGAGTAACTACAAAAGGCCCATACAAAACAAAACACCATCGTTATAACTGTAAGAAAAATTAAATGTAGAAAATTGTCCCTTTGGAATTTCTTCTGGGCCGAATTTCTTTCGAAACACAAGGACATTTTATAATATTAAGGTTTTCTCAGGATATACATTTTTGCCAATGCATTTGCATAGAGATGTTTTAAGTAAATCTAATTACAAAATATCTAGTATTTTCAAACGCATGAATAATTTGGAAGGTTTAGGGGTTGTATTAAAATACGTATCAATCCAAGTGCTAAATACTATAATTTTAAATTATCAGCTCTTGTGCTTTAACTTTAATCAGGAAAAACCACAATATTTCTTCAGATTAATAAAAGATGATCGATTGCATAGCAAACTTAATTTTAAAAATGTATAATCTTATAATATAGTGTTTAATTTAAAGATAATAGATAAAAGATAGATGTATAACTATTTTATAAGCGTCAAATAATTATGCTTAAGTGGTCTTGAACAATTTAATTTTTATTACATCAAAAATATTTAGTGTCGATAAAAATAATAGTTGATCTTCTCTATTTAACAGCGTTTTAAACTTATCAAAAAAGTCTTTGCCATCTATTTTCCGTATTATTATACAAGCAATACCATATGATTATGCATCATAATCAGTTAAAAAAAGAAAATTTTAAGTTAATTATTGCAAAAATGTGTATACATATATATATTTTTTCCTTTCACATATTTAACAGGATTTTATTTGGTTTCAGTTCACTATCACTATTAAACAGTTTATGTAAAATTTGTGTTCCTTCTGTTGTATCATGACTACCATATATCCAGATATGTATTTCAAATAACTATACTATTATTCACTAAAACGTTCCAAAGAAAATCTCACTGTATTGTTAAATAACCAATTTATGCAGTTTTTTATTTAAATTGTTAAAATAAAATTAAGGATATTGTTTTTGGCTTTACTCTTTGAAAATCTAAGCTCAATCACATGTTTTAGGTCAATTATTTGTTTAAGCACTTTTGTTATACATGTACATATTATTTATTTAAAATTTTAATTTTTAACTATTTCATAGTTTAACTCTTAATATAACTTACATTATTTTTTTTTTGTTTGTTTTAAGTAAGAGAATATTCACAACCGTATCCAAAGAAGACCGAACAGCAACTGATCTTTTGTAGAACTACGACTGGAGTTTAAATCCTCAACTGACTTTACAATTCTTTTATTTAGCTCTTCTGTGAGACTTATATGTACGGATATTTAAGTATATCTACATATATCTGTAATAACGTTTAAAACACCCAAGTGACATTCCAAGATGCCAGAGCCAGGACATCCATCTTCATTCAATTATGCGCGCAAGTTAATTTTTGATTTCATCATCTTATTTTCTCCTGCTTTATTGCACACACATATAAATGTAGAAATGTATGTATAACTCGTGGTTGCAAATATACAGAGATATTTTTTACATTATAATAGAAACGCAGGAACTCTTAATAGATTCGCACCACTAAGTGTTGGAGAGATACATAGCAAAGTTCTATCAATTATGTGGTTGTGGATTTCTTATCAGGATATCATTCTTTATAAGTGAAAATTGTTTTACCAGGAGATGTACAATTCAGTTGAACTTTAGTTTGTAACTATGATGTGGTATTTGTGAGTAGTTATGTGTAAAATAAGTTTATTTACCACAGTTCTCAAGTGAAGAAATAGGAAAAACTGCATTTTTATCAAAATAAAAATTTTTTTTTCAATTAAGTGGAAAAATACTGGAAGATTAGTTACAAACTTTCAATTGTGAAATTAATTTTACGAGGTATTTTATAAGATACATGTACATAAAAGATTTGGCATGGAAACATTTGTGTGAAAATATTGTGCGGCTAAGCAACGTGAGAACAACGTACATTCGATTATCGATCTTTTTTTTGTGGTATTGATACCCATGTCCTGAACATATGTTCACGGTTTCAAGTATATAGCATACTTAGTTTATTTTTGACAGATAGAAACGTTAGGCGTGAGCTCGGCGATTTTTAATAATTATAAAAATAGAGCAAGGAATTTGCATTAAATTTTGTGTAAAAATTGGAATCAAGTCCACTTGAAATATTGACAGTGGCATACGGTAAGTCTGATCTAAGTAAAAAAAAGTATTTACATGTGATACAAGCTGTTCAAAGATGTCCGAGATATGCCAATGACGAACCTCGCTTTGCACGCCCCAGAAAATAAATAAAAGATTATAACGTCGAAGAAAATTGTTTTGGAAAATCGTCGAATTACCATAAGAGAAGTTGATGAGGATGTTGACATATTCGTCGGCTCGTGTCATGCAATTTTTTCAAATGTTTTGGGCATGAGTCGTGTGTCAACGAAGTATATTCCGAAAAGTCCTAATCAGATCCTGATCAGAAGAACCGTCCATGAACATTGTTCAAGAACTCTTGAATGACGTCAATAAATGATCCTGACTTGCTCAAAAGGATCATAACTGCTCCCTGTTCCTGTACCTGTTCCCAAATCTAAAGAGACCTATGAAAGGAGAGAAAGGAGAGGAGATTTACAACGATTGAAAAAATAAAAGCGGCATCGCTGGAAGAGCTCAAGGCTATACCAAAAACTGCTTATGAGATGTACTTCGAGGATTGGAAAAAGCTTTGGCATAAATGTATTATGTAACACATGGGCTGAAAAGTCAATGCCGTTTTATAGTAAAACACAAATTTTTTGCAAAATTCAACTTTATGTATCAATATAGTTGCCTTCGAGGGCGATACACTGATTGAAACAATTTTTCAATCTTTCGATACCAGTTTTGTAGTACGATTTCGGTTTAATCCAAAATAGGCCTCTATTTCGCCGATTACTTCTTCATCGGTCCTAAATCTCTTTACGGCGAGCATTCTTTTGAGGTCTACGAACAGGAAAAAGTCGCAGGGGGCCAAATCTGGAGAATACGGTCGGTGGGGAAGCAATTCGTAGCCGAATTCATTCAATTTTGCCATCGTTTTCATCGACTTCTGACACGGTGCATTGTCTTGATGAAACAGCACTTTTTTTTTCTTCAAATGCGGCCGTTTTTCTACGATTTCGTCCTTCAAACGCTCCAACAACGCAAGGTAATAGTCGCTGTTGATAGTCTGCCCCTTTTGGAGATAGTCGATGAAAATTATTCCACGTGTATCCCAAAATACGGATGCCATAACCTTGTTAGCCGACTGTCTAGTTTTTGGTCGCCACTCAGCGGCACCCACTTTGAACAGAGCTTTCGCATGTCAACTATTTGTGTATGATATATCCAAAACGCTCTTTTGATATCTTCAGAGCCTCAGCTAACTCGATCAACTTCACTTTACGGTCATTCGTAATCATTTTGTGGACTTTTTTGATGTTTTCATCTGAAACAGCCTCTTTTGGACGTCCACTGCGTGCATCATCTTCGGCGCTAGTATGACCACTTTTAAATTTTTCAATCCTCTTGCGAATGGTTCGTTCCTCTTGTGCAGAGTCCGAGTAACACTTATCAAGCCGTTTCTTTGCATCGGCTGCATTTTTTCCCGTCAAAAAGCAATGATAAATCAACACACGAAATTGCTTTGAATCCATTTTTTTCACAATAACAAAAGTTGCTTCACTCACAACGCTATATCTCGAGAACTAATCGTCCGACAGCTGTCAAATTTATACACGTATCTTTTGAAGGTTGGTACTAACTGAAAATGGTATGGATTTAATTCAAGTTGTGCCCTCTCTTAAAAATGGCATGGACTTTTCAGCCCATGTGTTATATGTGAGGTGTATTACTTTGAAGGAGAAAAAATTAATATTGATGCGTAAATAAATATTTTTTTATAAAAATATAAAGTTGTACCATATGAAATATCCGATTTTGAAATTTGATTTTTTTATAATTTTTTATTTAGTCATTCCGATTTCGGAATACCTTCCGCCGACGAAATGACCACAGACTGAGGAAAAGGAAAAGGTAAAACCGTTGGAGAAACATCCGCAGAGTTCGGTGGATGCGGAAGAATTTCAAATCCTGACTTCAGCAGATTTTACACTGTTAAGCGTTATGTATGGGGTCTAGCATTGTCATGAAATAGGACCGAAATTTACCTTATTGCCAACGCAAGTTGCTTTTCAGACAATTTTCCATGCACTATGTAGATTTCCTCACAATATTTGATTGCATTTCTCGTTTTTTTTTTTTTTTTTGATGCCCACCAGACTGTTACCAATCTTTTCACTTTTTCTGGATGAAGACCCTGTTTGGGGATGTGTTTTAGTTTTTTTTTTCAGCATTTAACCACGGCCCAGATCATATGAACTCCACTTATGCTGTGCAAAAACGGTTCATTTTGAAAAAAAGACAAGCAACCATCGTCATCAATTCATTCCCAGGGTTTCATTGGATGCACTATTTTTGATTTAAAAATACCACCGAAACAAGAGATTAGCTATGCTCAATTACTAGGTGGGGTGAAAAGTAACCTCATTGGGAATGAAAAACAATTTTTTAAATGTTTTTTACTTTATTCAATATAGTCTTCTTTTAGTTTAATACACTTATTCCAGCGATTTTCCAATTTTTTGTTCTCGTCCGAAAAGTAATTTTCCAGAAGATTTGCAAAATACTCCTCAGTGGCGTCGATAATTTCCTCGCGTGAGCTGAATTTTTTATTTATGAACCATCTTTTGAGGTTTGGGAAGAAATAGTAGTCCAAGGGAGCCAAATCGGGCGAATTGATTTTAGCCGTGCTTGGGATGCTCTTGTGCGCCGATTCATTGTCTTGCAAAAACAAAATTTTTTTTCGCTTCATGTGAGGCCGTTTTGCAGCGATTTCGGCCTTCAATCGCCTTAATAATGCACAGTAATACTCGCTCTTGATGGTTTTTCCTTTTTCAAGGTAGTCCACGAAGAGTATGTCATGACAATCCCAGAAAACCGACGCCAAAACCTTTCAGACCAATCGAGCCTCCCTCAGCCGCTTCGGAGCACTCGCGCCAGCTTTAGTCCATTGCCGGGCACTCATTCTGTTCTCTGGTGTTCAACAGGTACCAATCGACACCAAAAGTCCGCCCGATTCCGCATCAGCAAGTCCAAACACTATTTCGAAGTGCTCTCGCGTTCGTGTTTTTGGTCAGGAGTTAGTATGCTCGGCACCCAGCGACAGGATAACTTTTTCGTATGCAGAATATTGCCCAACATTGTCCTCTGTAACCGTATCGGAGGGGACTTGATCAGTAGTGGAGTTGCGGCCAGATTACGAAACTCTTGAAACCAATATTTGACGGTGTAATCTGACGGAGCATTAGCCTGATAATTTTTATCCAACTTTTCTTTTGTTTCTTTCTCCGTTTCCTTTGAAAAAATAATGTTATATGAGAGAACGAAAATCGTTTTTGTCCATACTCAACATGATGACAAACACGTCAACAATAATCAGCTGTCAAAACAAAACTAAAGACAGTATCGCACTGAAATTTTGCATATCTGCCTTAATATGAACTTCAAGGCACCATAACCTTTTTTGCAGTATTAGCGCATTTTGGCGGTCAAGGAGGTTACTTTTCTTACTTTTACTCCACCTAGTATTACGTTACAAAAATATATATATTTTCCTCAGGGAATTTTTAAGAAATAATTTTAAGGAAATTAAAAATTTCGTACAATTGGATTTACTCAACGGTTAAACGTTTCAAAGAATTGAGTACCATTCATGACAAAAAACGCTCGGGAAGATCTAAAGTCACCACAAATTCAGAGTTATTTCTAAGTGGAATCGCCGGCTTACAGCGCCTGAAATCCAGGCAAAAGTCAATGACAGTAGAGAAATCCCACTGTCTGTTAGCAGTTTAACACCGTAAAACGGCGTTTAGTTGTGGCGGGACCTAAGGCCACAAAATCGCAAACAAAGGCTAGAGTGGCCTCGTCAGCATAAAGATTGTATCATTGAAATATTGAAGAAAGTCCTATGAACCGATTAATCCAAATTTCAAGTTTTTGGGTCCGCCGATCTGAGAGGATGGCTCTACAATGTGTGGTTTCAACTATGAAGCAAGGAGGTGGTTCGGTTATAGTCTGGGCATCGTTCTATTATGAAGGAATTTAAGATTAGGTAAAATTCGATGACACATTGAACAAAGAGAGATTTTAATGTACCACGAACTTCCATCAGGACGTCGTTTGATTAGAGATAACTTTTGGCTCCAACAAGATAACATTCCTAAACATTCCTCAAAACTTTGAAGGGGGTACGTTAAATTCCAAAAGCAACGAAAAACGGTTTAAAATATGATATGGCCAGCTCAATACCCTGACATTAACCCAATAAATCTTCAATGATACGAAGTCGATAGGAAAGTACGAGAAAGCTGTCGAAAATTAAAACTACATCTTTAGACACTAACAAACAACCTGAGAATCGCTGCTATGTGGAACCCTAAACAAATTAATTGAAAAAAAGTCTAGAATTTGTGAAACGGTGATCAAAAACTACTTCAATGCAAAAATTGAGATAAAATATTCCGTCAAAAAAAAGTTGTAAAATATTCAATAAATTTCTGCTTTCTTCTAGTAAACGCTCCCTACACTTACAAAAAAGAATTTTTAAAATATATCTAATTGTGTTATTTCGTTTAGTCAAGTTTTTTTTCAGTCCTCTTTGGTCTGCCTTTACTCTTGAAAGTTGGAGATACGTATTTTTACAATATTATTATAATTTATGAACATATAATTAAAAATAGATATGCTAGCAGTATATGAGCGTTAGCTGCGAAGTTTTTTGGCTTATATTGTTATTACTATCATACATTAGTACTTACAACTAGATAATAGACACTTTCTTTTGTTTCTTTTAGATTTTGATATTCAAAGTTTTTATAAATTTGTTAATTTTAAGGATATTTTCGAAAGTAGGGTTTCGTAACAGATCGGAGACTGGTGAGTGTGTAATAGCTGGTTTATATGTGTACAAGGACAATATCAAGCGAAAAAAGTTGCTTCGAAAATTAGATTTGACTTAGGTTTATTTTTGATGACTCGTAGCAGGTCGGATTTTGTGTAGCACACAGATTTATACACTGAAGCAAGTTTTTTTTTATCCCTGTATCCCTTTATGATTGAAGGTTCACATCAGTTTTATCTTATTGGGTGACTTTATAATCAGGTCTCTTATTATTACAAAAATGGGCATTATTCAATTAAAAGAATATTCAAATAATTTCTTCAAATAAATATAAATAACTTTTCAAATGATTTGTCGGTTTATTTAAAAATATACTACATATTTGCAAATAGTTAAATTTTTTGCAGATAATGTGTTCTAAAATATTGAATTCGAAAGTATTGTATTGTTTTATATTATTCTTATACGAGTATGTAAAGATACATAAGTATTAATTAATGTTACCGTACTCATAGCTGTAAAAGTTAAGGAAACCGGTTGTGGTTGCTGGGGATTGCAAGATTACAAGATGTTAGGATAGAAAAACATAAGTTTAATTTAGGAATTAGTTTTGCGTTAGTTAGTTAGTTAGTTAGTTTCGCACTCGCGCTGCGTTATTAATCATTCGTGTGTACTTTGTGTAAGATGTCAGCTATTTCAAACGAAAGTAGTTCTAAATCTAAATTTGGTTCTCGATCAGGAAACTTACTTGTTTCTCCTGATAGTTTGCAGGTAGCGAACTTAGCAACGCGAAATCGTGTGTTAATGATTACAAATATAGGGTTTTCCGATAGGGACTTGACAATTTTGAATTTAATTTGTAAAAGCACTCTTTCATTAATCATCAAACTGTCACTGTCAATTTATTCAGTAAACTCAAAATTTTCATCATGGTAAAGTACACTAACGAACTACGTTTTCCGATTGGGTTCTGGAGAAGATGCGCCAAGATAATGAATTTCATCGCAAAATCATCTTTAGTGACGAAGCTCATTTTTGGCTCAATGGTTTCGTCAATAAGCAAAATATGCGTTATTGGTCGGGTGAAAACCCACATGTGCTTCATGAATCACCACTTCATCCACAAAAAATAACTATTTGGTGCGGTTTGCATGCCGGCGGCGTTATTGTGCCATATTTTTTCGTCGACGATAACGATCGTCACGTTACTGTGAATGGTCAGCGTTATCGCGCCATGATCACCGATTATTTTTGGCCCGAATTGGAAGATATGGACTTGGACGACATGTGGTTTCAACAGGATGGTGCTACAAGCCACACAGCACACGCTACAATCGATTTATTGAAGAGTAAGTATGATGAGCGTGTTATCTCAAGACATGGGCCAGTCGATTGGCCGCCTCGTTCGTGCGATTTAACTCCGCTTGACTATTTTCTGTGGGGCTACGTTAAGTCATTGGTTTATGCCAACACGCCGACGACGTTGGAAGAGCTCAGAGCCAACATTGAACGCGAAATAGCGGCCGTTTCGGCCGAAATGTGTTGCCGAGTCATTGAAAATTGGGTCCAACGAATCGACCGCTGCAAACGTGCCCGCCATATGAACGAAGTCGAGTTCCATTCATAAATGTTTTGATTGTATTTCAAGCCAATAATAAAGTTTTTGAAATATCTCAAATGGTTTGCCTTTTATTTTAAAAAAAAAGTTGTCAAGTCGTATATATATATATACAATACAAGACATCGCTTATAAAATACTAGTGCTTAACTGATCTTTTTCGAGTGATTCTTTCAAAACCAGTCTTGCCCGGTACAATTGTAGCGAAATGTAAACAATGCACCACGTAAATCAAAGGGTCACTTGCATCCACATTTAATTATTTATAACATTTAAAAAGAAAACGTACAAAATGCAGTTGATAACTTCATGAAGTATAAACAAAGAATTCAAGATGACAATTAAGCTCTTTGTCAAGCGCTTCGAATTTGTAAAACATAGCTTTGAAAGGTAAGGTTGGACGCAAAAAAAATTTCACAAGATAAGTTTGAAGCCTACTCTGCCCTTGGATTCATCGAGCTTATGTCAAAGGAGTTTTTTAATCCTTATGTTACCAAATCCTTTTAAAAAATCTTTGTTAGACCTCTTTTTGAATATGCAAACCAAGTTTGGTCACCCAACTATTAGGTCTATAACTAAGCGGTTTGCTTAGAGATGGCGTAACTTGTATTATTCCATTGGAACATGCGTTGGAAAGCTACTGTCATTGTACCTCATTTCAGTATATGTCATTCATTTGAAGCGTAAACAACAATCATATTTTTTTCACTCAAATATGTCGAACTTTGTGCCTGAAAAAGTGTTGGGTGTCACTCAAGCAGCCATTTCAAAACGTTTAGAAGCAGCGAGAGACGTCGAAAGGCGGTTTTGCATGTCCGAAATGCTGCTGGAACGCCACAAAAGGAAGTCATATTTGAATCGGATTGTTACTGGTGATGAAAAATGGATCCATTACGACAACAACAAGCGCAAAAAATTATATGTGAAACCCGGCCAACCAGCCATATCAACGCCAAAGCCGAATATCCATGGCGCGAAGGTAATGCTCTGTATTTGATGAGATCAGATGGGTGTGCTGTATTATGATCTGCTAAAACCGGGTGAAACCATCAATGGACAACGCTACCGAACACAATTAATCCGTTTGAAGAGAGCAGTAGCCGAAAAACGCCCGGAATATGCGACCAGACACGAGGCATTAATTTTCCATCATGACAACGCTCGGCCCCACGTTGCTATTCCGGTTAAGAACTATTTGGAAAACAGTGGATGAGAAGTCTTACCTCACCCGCTTTAAAGTCCAGACCTTGCCCCTTCTGACTACCATTTGTTCCGGTCAATACAGAACGCCCTCACTGAAATACGGTTCACATCAGAGCAGAATATCAAAAATTGGCTTGATTCATTCTTGGCTGCCAAGCCGGCGCAGTTCTTTTGGGATGGGATCCACAAATTGCCAGAAAGATGGCAAAAAGTCATAGCTTCAGATGGGCGATACTTTGAATAATACTACTGTATATGTTTTTTCTTAAATAAACGTTCAAATTTTGAAAAAAAAACCGCACGAATTAAAATATACTCACATCCTTAGGATAGAAGCTATTCAACGCAGGTTTTTACGATTTACTTTACGTGGTCTTTCTTGGGATGATTGCCAAAACTTTCCATCATAAACTGATCAGCTGAAATTTAAAAATTTTTATACACCGAAAAGTCGCCGAAATTCTTTTTATTCGTCAGATTTTAGTTGGTAATATTGATTGTCCTTCTTTTCTTCACCTTACTTATTTTAACACTAACCCACGCAATCTTAGGTCTGTGCCACTTTCCGGCTCAATCTTCACTGAACGAATTACGGGCACCTTGCGCCAATATCTAGAATGCTTCATGAAGTTAACGATATTCTGCCTCTCATCGACTACCACCTCAGCAAACTCACCTCAAGAACATTCTTATTTCCACCTATGCCTTACGTCCCAACTTCCTTTAACCGCTCACATCCTTTAGTTTTAAGGGAAATTGTTAGTTTTAAGAATATTCTTGCAATAAGCCTTAATAAATCTGTCCGGGGTTGACCCGGACCCCAAATCAAAAAAATTTACTGGATGGAAAGAAAAGATGTCGTTAAAGGTATTGAAAATAGCTCGGATGTTGAAATTCATAATGCAGTCATGCGAAAGTGCTGCTAAATATGGTCCGCTTGCTCACTACCTAAAACAGCCGAAATAATTAAAAATTCGACAAGTTTGTATTTAACTCGGCCATGCGTAACAAGATGGTACACAGTGTTTGAGGATTAAAAAAAAATAAATTCCCTTAACAAAAATAAAATCATGACTCTATATATATACTATGTATATATATCAAAAAGTTCCCGGTAGCGTCACCGTGTGGCACTCCCATTGTTCTGATTTGAGTTCTGTTTTTTTTTTTTTTTTTTTTTTTGTTTTTTTTGTTGTTAACATTCCCTCTAAATCTTAGCGTCATAGCTTGACATTTGCAAAATTTACGTAGCCAAGAGTACATCTATCTCTGTTGGCGATTTTTTACAATTTTAGAAATGGATTTAAATTTGCAACAACGAACTTGTATTCAATTTTGCTGATAAAATGGATTTAATGGTGCGCGAGCGTTGGAAATGTGGGATAAGTGTTTCGGCACCGATTTTTTAAAGAAAACGGTCGTTTACCAGTGGCACGAGCGGTTCAAAATTGGTCGTGAGTTAATCGAAGATGATAAACGCAGTGGCAGACCATTGACATCGAAAACCGACGAAAACATTAATGAAGTAAAAGAAATGTTGGAAGACTTGAACATTGCCTATGGATCCGTCCAAGACATTTTGGTTAATGATTTGTGTTTACGTCATATAGCAGCAAATTTGGTGCCAAAAGACCTCAATTTCATGCAAAAAAGAGACCGTATTGACGTTGCAAAAGAGATGATTTGCGAGGCTGAATCCAATCCCACATTCATCAAAAAGATCATTACTGAAGACGAGGCGTGGGCTTATGAGTACGACACGCAATCCAGACATCAGGCAAGTGAATGGCGTTCACCAAATGAGCCGAAACCAAAAAAACCATGTCGTTTTCAGTCAAAAAAGAAGGCAATGCACACGGTTTTCATAAATTACAACAATGTTGTGCATCATGAATTTTTGCTAGAAGGCCAGACAGTAAACAAAGAGTATTATTTGGGCGTTATGAGATGTTTGCGTTAAGCAATTCGCCGAATGAAACCAGAATTGTGGGCAGAAAACTCGTGGATTTTGCACCATAATAATGCACCGTCGCACAGTGCCATCATTATCCGTAATTTTTTTTGACGAAAAATGCAACAAATACCATCTAACAGCCACCGAATTCACCTGATTTGGCTCTCTGTGACTTCTTTCTGTTTAATCGAGTTAAAAAAAAACTACGGGGAAAGCATTTCAGCAGCCGAAAGGAAGTAATGGAAAAATCGCAGGAAGCACTGACTGACATAAAAAATGTTTCGAAGATTGGATCAAGCTCTGGCATAAGTATGTTGCAGTCGATGGGGATTACTTTGAAAGGGACAATATAGATTTAGATGAATAAACTTGTATTTTTAATTTTCTGAATAAATTCCGAAATTTTTTTGATCAAGGTGGTATGATAAAGTAGACTTAGATCCCATTACAGAAATTGAATTTTCATACTTGGAAGTGTACGAAGTGGGTTCAAAAAGTAACGTGACTGACTATTTATTCATTTATTCATCAATTCATATTCATAATACACTTGTCCCAACGCTTTTTCCAATCCTCGAAGCACTTCTCATAAGCACTTTTTGGTATAGCCTTGAGGTTTTCCTGCGATGCCGTTTTTATTTATTTAGGGAAGTCGTCTGACTTCAATTCTTGCAAAAGTTGAATTTTGTACGCTTTTAGGCCGAGATCCTCACGTAAAAAAAGCCAAGTTGTCGAATACGCCAAGCCAAGCTGCTGAGAACGACGACGAATCGATTCATCACGGTCTTCGCATACACTCTCAGCTAAAGCTGCTATCGTATCTTCACTACGTGCTGGATGTGGTTTAACCGGTTGAGTATCATCCACTAATGGAACTCAAATTTGTGAATGGTATTGGCAATAGTGGTTTCAGTAGGTCGATTATACGCACCGTAATTTCCTCGAATCGCACGAAAAACATTTCTCACAGAACGCTGAACAATTTGGAGACGCTGTTGTGGTGTGAATCTTTCCATGATGACTTGCCATTAGATACTGAACAAAAATGACGAAACAGTTTGATAGGAGTCACGCGTGATCTGTCAAAAAAAGCTTATTGAAAATCAAACCTCACGATGAATCACCCCTTAATTAATGGGCACAACGTTTGAAAGCTTGCAACAGGCAGTCATTCCGAGTTAATTATAAAAAAACGAATATAATGTATTATATATGTAATGTGATCCGGGTTACATGACAAGGAAGGCTTTTTATAAATTTCAGGAGACAAGGTGCTATTTCCGATGCTTGACTTTCGTTTTACTTAAACATAGTGGCCTTGATTAAGGCAAGCTTGTGAACGCAAAAATTATACGTCCAAAGTTGTCTAGCATAATATTCTATCGAACATGTCAGGATAGGGGTAGGTAGCATCTTCCGAGCGTCGAGGCATACAGCAATTGATTGCTCTTAAGCACTTTTGGCGCAGTCTGCCTTACTTAGGTGTAGGTCCTTTTTAATTTTTTGCATTATGTTGTTCTTCTACACTGTTGCTGTGCTGAATAGTATTTTGTAATTTATCACAAGTTACACATGTCTCAGTGTGAGGTCTGTGAAAACTGAGGTTAAAGCTGGTGTTAAAAATATATATAATATACAATGCATACAGCTTCTTTATGGGAAAAGTTTTATGTACTCTTTTACCAGGTTGATAGACTATTCTATTATTTTCTTTTCTGGAGTCCTATGTCCCCTCTTATCTTTTGGAGATATACCTGTGGTTGAAATTTGCATTTTTTTGGTTATATTTCAAAGTCTTTTATTGGACTCGTTGAACGTTGCCATAAAAAATTCTTTGCAAACTCGAATGCTGTCAAAATGAAAAAACCAAGTAACTGATCTCGGCTTAACAAAACCCACTCATTAAATTTTATCAATAATGTTAAAAATGCAGTTTGTAAATCATGATTACCAATGCCCTAGTATTCTCTAAAAAATTATTTTATCTATCTTGCTTTTTCAGCCAAATCGACAATTATAATTACCCAAGGACTGCATTTTACTCCCGTTGAGTGCCTTACTTTGCGTGTCAATATATATTTTACTTTCATTTCGCAATTTACTTCGCGTATTCCTTTTCCAGGACCTCTCTTCTAATTCTTTTTCTAGTTAATTGAGTAGGGTCCACTTGCTCATCATTACTTTCCTAAGAAATTTCATTGTTCGGAAGTGCGAAATTTGGATCATTAGCTGTATCATCGTCTGTAAAAACAAACAAAAAATTTATTATTTCTATTGTTTAAGGCAAACTATCATCCATTTTTTTTTTTTTAAATAAGCAAAGAGCTAGGTATGAAAGTTATGTCACTAACGATCAAATCAGCCCGTTCAATCTCCTCATCAACAACAGCATTGTGTAAAATAATTGTTTAAAAAGCTATTTCAAACATAAAAGTACTTATCTTAGTTAAATGTTAAAAAAGGGCTCGGTTAGACCCCAAGAGCTCCAAACGAAAACTACTAAATGATGAGTAGTTACCTTTTTTTCCCGATAGATCTCACTACCAATCAAGCCTACACTTGTTTCCTTTGTGCAACAAAGAAATAATGTCATTCATGTGGTCATTTACGCACTTATCTCCATTTTTATAAAATTTAGAATCCTAAGAGTCTGACTTCTTTAATAAAATTTATGACAGGACTAAGTACAAACGCATATGTACAATGAATTTCCTACATGCACGCATATGAATTAAATAAATAAATTAAAACATGAATTGTTGAACTATTTTGCGTTTTAAGCTTCGCTTTGGAGTATGAAAATGAGGTTTAAATTGTGAAAGTTTCCCTTTGGCGCACACAAATTTGGTCGCCGTGGCTGTCCGCCTAAGAAGTTTCACTGTACCTTATTTGGCAGTCAGATTATGGGGAAAGTTGTAAAAAAAAAAAACCCCAAGATATTATTTTGGAAAAATATTAATTGTTGGGTGTTTGAAAGCTATTTGGTAAAATTGACAAAGTTTTAAACACCACTGGCCCAAATGATGGCTAGCCACACCATAATGGGGTGACCTTACTCCCTCGGGGGCAAGTGAGATCCAAGACCTCTTCACCTCAGGAGGTTCTTGTTGAGATTGCAGTTTTCACACTGAACCCTGTTCTTATATCATGCTATTTCTACTGCTGTAGTGAGTTTCTAGCGATCGAAAGTAACACATGGGCTGAAAAGTCAGTCAGTGCCGTTTCTAAGACAGGGCACCACTTGAATTAATTTCATACCATTGAAGGTTAGTACCAACCTTCAAAAAATACGTGTATAAATTTGACAGCTGTCGGACGATTAGTTCTCGAGATATAGCGTTGTGAGTGAAGCAACTTTTGTTATTGTGAAAAAAAAAGTAGATTCAAAGCAATTTCGTGTGTTGATTTATTATTGCTTTTTGATGTGAAAAAATGCAGCCGATGCAAAGAAATGGCTTGATAAGTGTTACCCGGACTCTGCACCAACCGAGCGGACCATTCGCAAGTGTATTGAAAAATTTAAAAGTGGTCATACAAGCACCAAAGTTGATGCACGCAGTGGATGTCCAAAAGAGGCTGTTTCAGATGAAAACATCAAAAAAGTCCACAAAATGATCACGAATTACCGTAAAGTGAAGTTGATCGAGATAGCTGAAGCTCTGAAGATATCAAAAGAGCGTGTTGGATATATCATACATGCTTGGATATATCATATATGCTCACAGCCGACCAAAAACAACAACGTGTTGATGATTCAGAGGAGTGTTTAAAGCTGTTCAACCGCAATAAAGCCGAATTTTTGCGTCGGTATGTAACAATGGATGAAACTTGGCTATATTACTTCACACCAGAGTCAAATCGGCAGTCAGCTGAGTGGCGAGCAAGCGACGAACCTCGTCCAAAACGACCAAAAACTCAACAGTCGACTGGGAAGGTTATGGCATCCGTATTTTGGAATACACATTAAATAATTTTTATCGACTATCTCCAAAAGGGGCAGACTATCAATAGCGACTATAACATTGCATTGTTTGAAGGACGAAATCGCAGAAAACGACCACATTTGAAGAAAAAGAAAGTGCTGTTTCATCAAGACAATGTACCGTGTCACAAGTCGATGAAAACGATGGAAAAATTAAATGAATTCGGCTACGAATTGCTTCCCCACCCACCGTATTCTCCAGATTTGGCCCCCAGCGATTATTTCCTGTTTGCAGATCTCAAAAGAATGCTCGCCGGAAAGAGATTTAAGACCGATGAAGAAGTAATCGCCGAAACAGAGGTCTATTTTGAGGCTAAACCGAAATCGTACTACAAAACTGGTATCGAAAGATTGAGAAATCGTTTCAATTAGTGTATCGCCCTCGAAGGCAACTACAATATATTGATAAATAAAGTTGAATTTTGCAAAAATTTTGTGTTTTACTATAAAACAGCACTGACTTTTCATCCAATGTGTTAAAAAGCATAAGACTGGTGTTACTCCGGGTGTTTTCAATAGTTTTTGTAAATTTTTACATCTAGAAAATTCAGTGAGATGTTATTTCGGCCACAATCTCTTCTTCCTTTATGTTAATGAAATATGGTGCATACACTATTTTTTTTGAAGGGTTTTAGATTTGTGTGAAGTTTGATCATAACAAGACATTCGTTTTCCAAATTGGTAATACGAGGAAACTTGTCTGCAACATTTTGAGACTTGACTAGTGTGAGAATATCACTATCACTGAGTTGAGAAATATTTTCGCTTTCTGCGCTAATCGCGTTAATTGCTTTAATAAGCACAAAGACACTTTATTGGGGAGAGTACAAAATTCTTCCCAGTTGGATTTTTTTTTTTTTCTTTTTGGATTCCCAACGTTAGCCAGTCCGCCAACTCACTAAACTGATTTCCCGGATTAACTTTTTTTGGTCCGGGGCCATTAAACACAAAGTGAATCCTGCAAGAGCTATTCGGTGACTTTGCGGATACGTTAGCAAACATCTCTAATGTAGGCAAGATTTTGTATCTAAAATATCAGAGTCCTACATTATCTTCAAACAATGATGTTCGTCGCATTTCGTTGATAATAACAGCTAACAATAATGGCGAAAGAATGCTTCCCTGTCGGACTTCGGGTTCCTATAATCTTTTTCCGTTGTGTAGGATAGGATACATGCTTTTCCCATTAATTATTGGTAACCAGTTCTTCTGAGAGTATCTCGATCTGTCGATCTGAATTCGCTGCAATGCTCAATAATGGTCCGTACTGTATCAATGTGATTGATGTTAGAGGACTTATCAAATTATAATGCGCAACCGCATTTCTTTAGGTTTTTCTTATTCCCTTATCTTATCCTTCTAGAGACAGCTCTGATTCAGAAACACTTCCGATATTATCCTGCAATTAATTCGCTGATATGTTTAACGTCTTTGGTAACTACCGTGTTCTTCCTTAGGGCACTGATAACTGGTGTAATTTCGGTAAAACTGGGTGAGCAGATGCAAAATCAGGTATTTGTTACTACAGGGGTTTCGACTAACCCTAGAATCAGAACGTTGCTGTTTAAATGATTAACCACTGCGATACTTGCCCCATGCAATACTGGATTTTTAACTCCTGGTAGTACATTCCATATCTTTTGGTAAATTGATGCTGTAACTATTGACGGATGCATAACGAAGAAGTATAGAAGTTGCCATAAGATATTGAACTCTTTCCAAGCAAATGCCTGATCCGTCCGATTCTCTGTCCTTTTTCAATCAGGCAGCCCTTGTGTTTAGACAATATGTCTGCAATGAACAGGCGGTCGACAAAAGTCTTAAAATTTTCCAGTATTGTCCTTTCTGGTGCCGAGGCCATGAGATTCCATCAATTATTTGAACTCATTACTTGATTTTATCTACCTTTACATTTATAATCGATTGCCCAGGATGTTGCCATTAAACTGTTGAGTTTATGTTAAGTAAATGGATGGAATGGTAATTACAATTTTAAAAAATGTTAGTTTGTTGGCAATTGGTAGCAAATAATTATTGTAAGAGCTGTATTACAAAGCTGCTGGATTTGAATACTACACCCTGCTTGACTCGAACTGCAACTTTTTAAAATGCTATAATTTTTTAATTTTGTCATAAATTTTATTGTGCCAAAGCAAAAAATGTTGGAAAATGCATCAATTTTGAAATTGTATCAGTAGTTTTCAATATCTCCACCTTTGGCGCGAATAATGGCCTTGAGACCGCCGTAGAAAGCATCGCACGCTGCACGCAAGTGGCTCTGCGGAATGTTGGCCCATTCCCGTCGAAGTACTTCTTTGAGAGAAATCCAGACAGAGAAATCCAACAGATTTGCATCCGGAGAATTTGCAATCCATTGTGTCGAAGAAATGAATTGTGGAACCTTGTTTTTTAACCAAACTTGGTTGACGCGCGCTTTGTGAGACAGTGTCGAGTCTTGTTGAAATGTCCACGGTCTCCGACCGAAATGATTGTTTGCCCAAGGCTTCAATACTGCCTCCAAGACAGTTTCACGGTATACGATTGCATTAATTTTGACGCCACGGTCCAAAAATACGAGCGGAGAGCGACCATCGTCGGTTATGGCGGCCCAAACCATCATTATTGCTGCTGCCTGCTTTCTGGTGGCCATCCAAAGATGTAAATTTTCGAAGGACCTCTCTGGTAAGTAAAATCGGTCATTTTTTTTGCTGACATATTGCTCGATAACAAATGGCAACTCATCGGGAAAAACCGAATATCGCAACTCACCACTTTCGTGCAAGCGTAGCAACTCCTTCGCTCTCTCGAATCTAACTTTTTTCTGTTGTGGTATAAGATCGTGTGCTTTTTGGAACTTCAATGGCTTGAGCCCAAGCTCATTTTTCAATATGTCTTGCATCCGTCCCAACGATATGTTGAGCTCACAAGCCATTTTTCTTCCACTTTGACGCGGATTTCGCTCAATTCGACCCTTCACTTTCCGAACCACCAACGCCACCTCCATGGCGTTTTGCAAAGCTGCCAGTATCACGGTAACGAGCTATGGTTCGAGACACAAATAATTTACTCACGCTGAGGTACTGGAGGGCTCTAACGATAGCTACTTGTGGTTTTCCAGCCAAATATAAAGCAATCACACTTCACGTTTGAATTCCACCGCGGATAAAAATTTTTCAAAACAACTGAGACGCAAATCGTTTAAAAGGCTTGTAAATAATAAAATTATCTGTCATGTGTCAAAATTTGAACTCACAGTAATGAACGGTTTGGAAATTATAGCAGTCTGAAAAGTTGGTTGCAGTTCAAGTCAGTCAGCGTGTAGGTATTCTATGTGCCAGTTGTTTGATGGTTTGGCTTTCACGAAAATATCATACATCACTGCTGCATTTACCATGCTCCAAGGAACGGTCTATCTTGACTCTGTGCTTGACGTAATGTTGAATCGCTTTTCCTTTGATATTCATATCATGGCTTCTTCTTTTTAAAAGCAAGTGGTTTTTGATTAAACACACTCTAGAATGTAGTAGAATGGGTCTGCACAGATAGGTCCAAAATCAAATTTGCGGTTGGACAGCCTGTGTGGGAAGGCACTATAAGATACCGAAAGACCAAAATCTTTCCTGCTTTTTTCCAGTAAGAAACACTTAGATTGCTTATTGCCGGCCTAATGTGCCAACATGCTTTTGCTAAACTCTTAAGTGTACTAGAAACGTTGACTCGTATTTTTACAAAGGACTGATAGCTTTTAGTAAAAGTAACATATGGTACAAGGAATAGTTCCCTGTCTGAACTCTTTTTCCAACAGAAAAAAAAAACAATCTTACATCAACACGTGTATATTCTGAAAACTATTTGAGATTGAAATATTTCAATGATACTCCAAGTTCTAAAATAAATTGTCGCAGTATTAAAATCTAGGTTGCATCAATTTTCAAAGCAAAATCGACAACTGAATATCCCATTCTGTTGTGGAATTTAGATGAACTTCCTCAACACAAAACATTGCTCCCCTTTTTGTTGGAGGTGAATCCGGCATAGCATCACGAATACGAGTACAAGGATATGTAAGGGAATTGAACTGTTGAATTCCTTATTTTTATCTTTTGCCGTTTGACTTGTTGATTGTGGTGGCATTCTGTGGTCATAGCTCGAAATTCATTTATTCTATTCTCAATCGGACTATGCGAAGCCTAAATCTTTATTTTAAATCCTATTTCAGTTGGACTCATTGGCAAATTTGAAAATTTTGAATCGGGGCAGGTACTTCCTGTATTGAGATGAATTATGAATATTTTTTTTTTTTTGTTTTTGGGTGTGTGTGCGTATGAATCCTTTTTTTTGCATATAACCCTCTCTTATGTATTTGAAGAGCGTTCATTACATCTCAATCAACATCCATAATTGCCGACAAAGATGAGTTTCTGGAACTGGTGTGCCATATTCTGGCATAGCACGAGTATTTTGCGTTCATATACGTTTTTTTTTTTTTTTTTTTTCTTCTATTTGTCGATTTCGATTCTTGTTGTACGCGGGTTCGTCATTGTGTCTCGGGTTCTTCAAGTGTTCTGTCGAATTCAGGATTGTGTTGATGCATTCCGATTTCCACCCACTCTCATTGAAATCAATCTGAAGTGAGTAGCTATTCATATTTTTCTTTTTCTTTTTTTTTTCCTTTCCCTATTCGAATCAATTCTGTTCCTTATGATTTTAATTGAGCCTTGATTGCCAATACACACTTCAAAAAATGGGAATTTAATTTAATTTCGAAATAATTTCTTGGCGTCGCGTTTAAATTGCAAAATCGTTGCTTTAGGCCACCCAGTGTGAATCTTATTTCATTAAACGGGTAGAGATAAGGGGTAAATTTATGGCAGTTACTGCTATGTCCACCTTTTTTAACTGACTGGGGTGGTTTTTAATTGTTTTAGTAGAGCTGTTGCGGGAAGTTTTTCGTTTTTCTTTAAGTCTGACCCAATTAAGAATGGGTAACCATTTGAAGGAACGAAGGCAAAAGTCCAAGACAAGGTGAGAAAAACTTCCTCGAGTTTATGTAGTTTCGACGTGGTTTTGCGGTATTTTTAGTATTTTATTCCGGAATTCGCTAGGGAAGTTCTGAACTTAAAAGATATGTGTTAATAGCGTGATGGTGGTATCCTGTGAACCTTTAACCTATAACCTTTAACCCATATATCGTGGGTAGTGTCAAATAGAAAAATTAATTTTTATAGCTAGCGTTGAGAAAATTAATTTCGTAGTTCTAGGTCAACGGTCCAGAAGAAATTCGTACCAAAATGTGCAAAACAGTAATATCACAACTAGATGTTGTAACTAGAGTTCGTCAAGATGCAATTTGCAATTCGCCTGATGTTCTAGTTTTATGGGTAGACATAGATGTCTCCGACGTCGTTTGCTAAGCATATCACATTACAATTATTTTCTTCATTATAAACGTTTCTTGTGACGTGTCATACAAATATATTTCATTTTAACTTGGCTGGAGATAGTAACAAGAGAGTGCCTAACGAACCAGTGGTAGCGGATTTTTCATCAAAGAAAGGCTAAGACAATTAACCTTGAATTTCAACTCTATTACCGAAGAAGTTATTACAATTCACCATCAGAAGCCTGGTATCTCAACATGCCATGATGACATGCTTAGGCGCGAAATTAAAACCATCCCCGATGATCTTAAAACTAAGGCATCGCATTCATAGCGACTCAGCTTAAATAAGTAGCTTGCATTGAACCATCGCCCCAAACAGGGCTCACCCATATCAGTTTTATTTTCAACTTCCACTAAGGAATCCATAGACACATGGATTTAAGAACCGAATGCGAGATCCCAGCCTTGTTCGAAAGGAGGAATCCGCGGAAAACCAAATGGGAACCCTTCAAGGAGGACCAGTCATAGCTGCAGATCAAAACAAAAGATAAAGGCAGCAGTTAAGAACCTGAACGGTTCCCTCACTTATTGTTTTGGGTTGACGTATTAAGTCAGAATGATAGAATGCTGATTTATGGCGACTACATATGGTAACCCAAAAACTTCTAAACAAATGACTTAAGACTAAGGAGGAAGACTGGAATCTTTACAGATCGAAGCAAAAGGAATATAAGAACCTTATTCGGACTTCGAAAAGGGTCTCTTATAAAGACTTTCGCGAAAGGATGTACACAACTAGCGTACACTAGTTGCTTGAAACACCAAAGAGAATCTTCACCGCTATAATATGAAAGACATGTTCAGACGAATCACTGGTTTCGTGGATACGAGCAATGCTGATAAATAAATCCCTAATTGGGGATACTGACTTCGGCCAATTCGTGATGGTGGGGGTAAAAAGATGTGATTGGCGATTGGTGCTGAGGTAATTCAATTTACGAGAAGGACAAAACTGATCAATCTAACTCATTTACTATAATGCATATAGTCAACACCATCCGTTTCTCAAACCAAGCTCAGTATTTGGCTGTCATAATTTATAAAATTTTTTTTTTGGTCTAAAAATATCACGTTAAAAACTTCCAAGGCATTGTCGGCTTTCTGACAGTGTAAAAGAGCTTTAGGCAAGGCATGGGTTTTGTCACCGTGAAAGGTCTCTAGACCTACATGGCTATGATAAAACTAACTATATGCAATGCGTCAATTGTCTGGTGGAACAAGCTTTCACTTCTGCTTTTGTCAGACTCCAAAGAATAGTCTGTCTGTCTGTTGGTTACATGGGACCTTTCCTTCGCTTTCCTTTCACTGATGAATCTCCCTCCCTTGTATATTCACAGCATGAGCTGCACTCTTTGAATGATCTTATCGAGTCGATTGTCTTTCGTCTTTGGTTTAAAACATGCCATCTAGTACAATGGTGTCAGAACTCGAATGCTAACCTTGTGCTCAGAGGTGGTTTCGGCCAGAATCTGATCCAGGAAAGGAAAGTGCTTTATCTTCTTTCCATGACTTTTTTAAGAAATAACCGAGGATAGTAGGGCTCAGAAAGTCGAATATTTGCAAGATAAAGACAATTTTGTAGGGACGCAAAGTGATTTGAAGAATAAATGTTTGCATCCCCAATACTTTAAAGCTTTATCCACATACTTAATCTACTTTTACAAAAAACCGGTTCCTTGAGTTGACTAGCTACATACGTTTGTATATTTGAGCAACTTATTTATGTAACGAGTGTTTTTTTTAAGTCTACCTTTTAAAACCACCTCAGTTAATGGACCTTCACTCTTCTGGTTAAGTTGATGTCGCTGTATAGCCCCTACAGTTCGTCATTATATCTCCTCCTCCACTCAACGTCTATGCAGACAGGACTGAAAATCACCCTAAAATAGCAAGAGCTATTCTGCGTTTGATCTCAGCAATGGTGCTGTTGTCAGAATTGCCTATGTAGACAAAGTCTTTACCTACTTCGAAGTTGTTTTGGAAAATCGTCGAATTACCATGAGATGTTGGCATATTTTTTTCGGATGTTTTAGGCATGAGACGTGTCTTAGCGAAGTTTGTTCCGAAACTTCTTAATTTTGATTAGAAAAACCATGGCATGAGCATCGCTCAGAAGATCTTGAATGACGTCAATGGTCAATGACTTGCTCAAAAAGGTCATAACTGGTAATATGGGTATATGATTATGTCGTCGAAACCAAAACCCAATCTTCCCAATGGAAGCACCCAGGAGAGCCAAAACCGAAAAAAGCACGCATCGCTGGAAGAACTCAAGAATATACCAAAAAGTGCTTATGAAAAATGATTCAAGAATTGAAAAAAGCGTTGGCAAAAGTGTTTTATATCTGAGATGGATTACTTTAAAGGGTACATCATTATTTTTGATGAATAAATAAATTTTTTTTTTTTTTTAAATATAAAGTCACCCTACTTTTTGAATACACCTCCTATACTTGATCTTGCTCTCATTAACCGTTAAGCCCATCTTCGACGCCTCCATCTCAATATTACCGAAAACGCCAATGACGTCATGCTGCTCTCTTCAGATTATGTCAGTTGGATCAACTTCTGAAAAATTGTGTTGGCGCACGACCTTTGCATTGTTCTCTGAAGAATGATGTTAAAGAAATCGCATATCGCCTTATCTAAATCTTTTGCTGACAGCAAAAGTCTCGGTAAGTACTTTACAGACCTTGATGTAGCAGCGTACATTCTCCATCTCATCCAAACGTACGAGTTTGGCAGGGATACAAAAACTATACATTGCTCTGTAAAGCTCGTCTCTCTGTCATATATGGCCTTTAAATCGATGAATAGGTAGTATGTATCGATTTGGAGCTCATTGGTCTTTTCCAATATCTACCGTAGTTTGAATATTTGGTCGATGGTGGACTTTTCTGGGCTAAAGTCACACTGATACGAGTATGGACCAATTAGGACGAAAGGCTTCAGGCGTTCACACAATACGCCAGATAGAGTCTTGTAGGCCTCCTTTTTTAAGGGTTGAGACAAACAATGCTAAGGTTCCATTCATCGGGTACACTTTCGTCGCACCACATTTTACGGATAAGTTGGTGTATGCTTCTAACCAAGTCATCACCTGCCGCTTTGAAGAGCTTGACAGTTAGACCGTCCGCGCCAGTAGCTTTATGGGACTTAAGATAAGATATAGCTGACTTCACTTCAGCAGATCGGGTGGTCGGAATTGTTGGTCTACATCGTCCAGCTTAAAAGATTCAATCTGCCTAACTGCGGTATTTGGTTCTTCATCGTCATCATATAGCCTACATAAATGCTCTTTTCAAATCCTTAGTATCAACTGCGACTCTACTACTATGTTCGCTTATTCATTTCTACAGGCTTCGTGGCATGTTTTTTTTTTTTTTTTTTTTGTAAAACTTCCGAATCTCACTACTGGAGTATGACCTCTCATGCTCCTTCTTTTTCCTCCTGAGAAGCCAGTGTTCGTCTCTCCTCTTCTGCTCGTAGAAATCGTGAGCAGCTTTAGTCCTTCTATGCAGCCCCAGTTTATATGCATTTTGCTTAACTGCATGTGCTTGTCGGCACTCATCATTAAACCAGAGGTTTCGTTGTGGTGACCTAATGAAACCATGCACATCGGAGGCCATATTATGTCATTCATATTATGTTCGGACATCTACAATACTGTAAAAGTGCCTTGCACCGATCACAATGTTGACCACATTTGGTTGACGGTTGATTGATCAGGAATTCTCCAAGTTCCCTTATGGATATCGAAATGGGAGAACCGCATCCTAGCCACCACAATGTTTTACCACGCCGCGTACTATCCAAGATGTTCTCTCTCCCTAGCAATGCATTAAAGACGCCGGGGACAATTTAAATGTTATAGCTAGATCACTGCTCGTAAGTCTTGTCCAAGAGCTCGTAGAAGCTATCTTTGGTGTTGTCATTTTTCTCCTCTGTGGGTACATGCGCGCATATAAAATTTATGTTGGCAAATTTAACTTAATACAGATTTTTACGAGGCACTCGTTAATATGCCGGAATCTTAAGACTTCTTGCCTAAGTCTGGCTCTAACAACAAATCCGCATGTCAGTTTTTCTCAGTCTCAGTTTTTCATCCTCTTTTGGTCCTTACCATCCCATCACGTTTTTAGAATGGCGGTAACATCTACTTTGCAGCAGTCCAGGACCTCTGTGAGTTATTCGGCTGCACCTGGCTTATTTAGGGACTTAACATACCATGAAAATTCTTGACCACACGACTTCAGTCTGCGCCGACATGTGTATTTTGTCACATTCAAAGCAAGTGACACTAACCACAAATTTAAAAATGTCAACAGACCATGGGCAAGACATTATTTCAAAATCGTTGCAATGAGCTCGATAAAACCTTAAACAAAAAGTTTGTACAAAGTTAAGAACCTCGTCCATAAAAATTGAGTCTGAAATTAATGCGTTAGATACGTCGTGATGGCAGGCATAAATTTAAAGGAAATCTTCATTATGCTGCCAATAAATGTACACAACCCTCATGTCTTAAAAAAACTAACAGAAAATTTTGTAAGTCCCCTTTAAATATAAATGGTTTACCTCAATTTATTTAAAATTCGTTTCAAAATCACTTTTTTTAAATCAGACTGGTATTGATCAATAATTACTTAACTACACTTACCGTATTTACGTTTAGCTGTCATTAAAGATACACCAAAATCAAATTATTTGACTATTCTTAGAGATCTTATATTGGCTTCCGTAAAACATCATACTGTTCTAAACTGTAACCTAAGCTGCCAGTCATTCATGTCAGAAAGAAGTCATGTAGTCTATAGTCAGTAGCACAAATTCATTTTGGAATTTCTTAGAATCTTTTAAAAATATCTGTTTCAGCAGAAAGTAAGTACTTTCTTTTAAATCAATATTTGTAAACAAATTTCTTCGTAAAACAAAAGTTCACCATGTTTTCTAAAATCTTACATCCCCTTTCTAATGAAATACAATACAAACGCCTATTTGATAAACAATTAAAGACTCACACCGTACCCGACCCTTAAAACATACACATAGGAATTCTCTTCAAAAATATTTGGCCATTTTCTCTCTAGGGGGAAAATTCCACAGTGGTACTATTTTTACTTCGTTTAGTTGCGATGTCATCCCTTTCTTTCATGTCACGTCTCATGAAAATATCGAACTTTAAATGCGAACGCAATAAATGAAGGATTATAGAATTTCTTTAACTGAGCAACAAAATCCATGAATCTGAAATTTTTATCTATCGATTCATATCTGTGTCTTCTGTTCTCATTACAGATTTTGAACAGCCTACAATATGATGCACTATCGGAAAGGAGACAATGTCGAAGAAGAACTTACGAAGGAGAAACTTCCATTCGAAAACCTAACAAATGACTTTTTATGGATGCAAGTAAGTAACTCACAAATAATGTTTTTTAATAGACGAGACGAAATCCAATTAATCAGGTTAAAGGCGGCACAAAAGTTTCAAATGTAGTCGATTTTGCTAAAAAGTCACTCGACACGGCGAAGTATCGAACGATGGTATGGTCTGGATATGGAGGCGGAATCGTCAAGACAATATCATGCGTGGAGATACTTAAACGCAGTTATCCTCTTCATCAAATTACCCGACTCACATACAAAACGTACGAATACAATGGATATCTTTAATGGCATCGACAATTGAATATTATTAATTTAATTGGTACGACTAAATTCCTTTTTATAGAATCGACGAGCACTGGTTACCACAGATGGAGGGCCTGGAAGAAATTGTTGCTAAACGACAAATACCTTGTATTCATATACTCCTTACTCTTGATGATATTAATGAAAAAGTGCCTGGGTAAGTTTTCAAAAATATATTGTACCTAATTCATTTTACTAAATAACTTCCTTTTTCCTCTTAGCCTTCAAAAAACCGGAACAAAGACACCATTTTGGATAGAGAGGCCTGGGAGAGAAAACCAGCCAAGTGGATCTGGAAGGAATAGAAATGATCAAGGGAAACAAAGATTCCAGAAAAAGAACCAAAATCGGCAAAATAATACAAACAGACCACCACCTCATCAAAAACAACAGCAACATCAGAGAAAAGAAAAGAAAACAAAACCAGAAACGGCGGAGCCCATGGAGTCGTAACTTTTTCGCAAAAATATTCGAAGATATAAAGTCGAAATCATGTATTAATTTGTACATTAAATTAAAATAAAGTTTCATACTTGACCACTTTGAACGACGTTAAGTTCGCAGGTATTAAGTCTTATGTGTCATTTGCCATATAGCCATGTAGCTATCTTAAGTTCTCTCTTTTTGCTACCACGAGTTTGTTGAAATTCAAAGCCCGCACATGATACTTAAGACCCTTGTTCTGTTGCCATAATTAACATTAACATTAACGTCTGTTAGAGTAATTTTTTAACTAAATAGGTGGCGCTACAGAGGCAAAATGAGCGTACCATTTAGTATAACCTCCTTTAGCCCACCTGTCAAAATTTGGTGACAATTTGACGCTTAGTTTTGTTTTGACACCCAATTCTAAACATCGTGTTAGTGTGTTTTGCGACCATGGAAAAAGACCAGTTTCGCTCGTGATCCGGTTCTTATTTTTGAGTGGCAAAACCTGCAAGCAAATCAAGCCCATTCTCGATGGTGTGTATGGGACGCATTTACCTTCGCGTACAACCGTTTACCATTGCATCGCAGAGTTTCGACATGGCCGCACATCAGGGTTTGTTGAACTGAGCCAAGGTGACCCAAAAACGATTACTACAGAGGAAGCCTTGTGCAAAACCCATGATCTCGCATTAGGGGGCCGCCGAGTGAAAATTCGGGAGTAAGCTGAGATAGCACGAGATTTTGAGCAAGAGAAAGCTGTCTGCCAGATAGGTGCCACGTTTGCTCACAACGAAAGATTCATTAGTACAATCAAAACGATGAGTTTTACCCGATGAACTTGCTCCAAAGAAGGCGAAGACCGTGCCTTCAGCCGGAAAGATTATGGCCATCGTTTTTTTGGGATGCGCCAGTTGTGATCAACGTGCCAGTGTTGACTATTTTGAGAAGAAAAAAAAAAAAAAAAACAATCACAGAAGCCGTCGATTTTTTGGGGCCGATTCAACGTCGATTTGAAGAAAAAACATTTAGTGAAGAAAAAAGTGCTCTTTCACCACGATATCGCACCGGCTCACACCTCCGCAATTGCCACAGCCAAATCAGTCGAGTTGCACTACGAATTTTACAAAAACGTGTTCCCGCGAAATGTTGGGTTTAAGAAAGAATTTATTCCTACTTCTCAAACTTAACCAAAATATTCTATTTTACAAATAGTTACAATTTCTCGCGTTAACAGACCTTTTATTTAAATTTTTTCCCCAATATACAAAATAGTTTTAATACATACAAAACTAATTTTAATGAGTTTAGCAGTTTTTTATTCAAAATCTTGAACTTCAGTACGAATACAATTGACTGATTTTCAATATATTTTGTTTGTAATCACTTTCTTACAACGATTTTATATTTGAAACTTTAATTATTAATTAATCCTCTTCTATTTCAAAATATAAATAAACCCAATGACAATTTCAAATAAAAAAAAAAAAACAGTTTGACAGTTTTTACAAATCTGCCGAACAAATTTCTTGAACTAAAGTGAACAAAAGATGGGAAATAAATTGTTCTCTCATTTCGTTCGTTTTTGCAAAAAAAAAAAACTACGAAAAATATGAGTACGCGAACGGATTTTGGCCTGCTTTTCGCAGATTTTCGTAGTTTTGACAGTACACGAACAGACCCAATGATAATCATTACAAACCGGGCTGAATTTTCAGTAGCTTCCAAGAAACAGAAACTCAACAAATTCCAATTAATTTTAACTGAATATAGATCAATATCCACTAGATTACAAGTTTTTCATGCGTATATCGCACTGACCATACATGCATACCCGAGTATGGAGCCGGTCTATTCATGTCAAACATCGTAGTGCCTTTCGTTCTAGACGCTTATCGGTCCAGACCTTCCGTATCAACTTCAAACGTGTTGAGAGCATTTGTAGGTTCTTGAAGATTTGCACACAAACAGTTGGTTCACAGCACCAAGTTCAATGCGTTATTTCTCCGGGTTACAAATTTGGTGTATAAAAAAACATAAAATGTAATAACACATGGGCTGAAAAGTCAGTGCCGTTTTATAGTAAAACACAAAATTTTTGCAAGATTCAACTTTATTTATCAATATAGTTGCCTTCGAGGGCGATACACTGATTGAAACGATTTCTCAATCTTTCGATACTAGTTTTGTAGTACGATTTCGGTTTAGCCTCAAAATAGACCTCTGTTTCGGCGATTACTTCTTCATCGGTCTTAAATCTCTTTCCGGCGATCATTCTTTTGAGGTCTGCGAACAGAAAATAGTCGCCGGGGACCAAATCTGGAGAATACGGTGGGTGGGGAAGCAATTCGTAGCCGAATTCATTCAATTTTGCCATCGTTTTCATCGACTTGTGACACGGTGCATTGTCTTGATGAAACAGGGTTTTATTTTTCTTCAAATGCGACCGTTTTTCTGCGATTTAGTCCTTCAAACGCTCCAACAACGCAATGTAATAGTCGCTATTGATAGTCTGCCCCTTTTGGATATAGTCGATGAAAATTATTCCATGTGTATCCCAAAATACGGATGCCATAACCTTTCCAGCCGACTGTTGAGTTTTTGGTCGTTTTGGACGAGGTTCGTCGCCTGCTCGCCACTCAGCTCACTGCCGACTTGACTCTGGTGTGAAATGATGGAGCCAAGTTTCATCCATTGTCACATACCGACGCAAAAATTCGGCTTTATTGCTTTATTGAGAATTCCATATATTTGGTGGCAAAGACGAAGAAATGGCGAGAAGAGTTCAAATAGTCCGAGGATGGAATTATAAGGCTGTATGTTCTAGGCGAACGAGCTAACTGAAGTTTTTCAAAAAAGTATGGTGGCGACTTGTTCTGGATAATTTTGTGCATGAAGATAAAGCACCTAACAAGCAAGAACTGCTGGAGCGTACAATCAAGGATATTTGTATGATAATTAGATATGTGGTCGTGTCGCTAATGAGTAATCAATATACGGATCAAGTAAGGTTTTAACAAATCTCAGCCTCGTATTAACAGGAGTTAAGCTAGAGAGCAGCCAATTTTCATCCCACAGTGTAATTGATGTGACTTACAAAGGAGATGGAGCGGTTTATCTGAAAACCCAGGTTGGTTGCAGTCTCCACGAACTGCAATTGCATATCGTTGAGGTAAATGGGCGGCAGTAGTTCAGAATTATGAAGTTAGACTGAAATCGGCTGAGACTTTTCTGGGTTGAGGGTCAAAAAATTATGGTACGTAGCGACCATTGGTAGATTGCGGATAAATAGTCTGCAGCCAAAGACGGTTGAGATCTTTTCGGAAAAGGAATTACTTTAGCCAGCTTCTAACTAGACGGAAATGATGATGACGTAATGCAAAAATTAATTACTTGAGTAATCACACGAATTTAGGTTAATACCATTTTGACAAACCGGATAAGAACTCTATCCTCACCAACGGCACCTGATTTAAGTGACCGAATGATATTAATAACATCAACTTCCGATACAGCTTCGAACTCAAAAATTGTGGGTGCTTCAGGAAAATGTTAAAGGTTGGGTAGAGAAGTTGTACGTTCTACTGGGTTGGTTAAGAAAGCACCATTAAGATCATCAAGATCAAGTAAGACGTCTACAATATGGTCTTAACAAACACCAACCGAGCGTAAGTTGCTCCAGAGCTTTTTGGAGTTTTGGTCCGTTTACAGGTTAGATAAAAAATATCTTTTCTTAGGAAGTCTCATGATAGAAGTTGAGAAATTAATTTCGGCAATAATATTTTGTTAAGTTAGTTATTAATGTAATGAGCTAGAGATTAGACATAAAGAAAACTTTCTCATGGAGGAATTTATGAAATAAAGTTTATTTTTAATAACTCTGGCTCGTGTCTTTTAATTGTTATTTGGCGCCCAATGTCGGGCTGCAGGATTTTTATTTATTTATTATACTATTTGTTTTTAACAAATCCTTATAAAAGATAATAGTTCTCGTTACTCTGTAGTACGACTTGCAATAAAAGTGAAATTTTTGGCCGGTGCTACATATTAAAAAGGTGAAAAGGACAAGTGAGAAAAAAACTAAGTGCTAATAAAATTAAAAAAAAAAAATATTTAAAGTGATTTCAAAGTTACATCGTGTAAAAAAATAGTGCAGAATCATATCGTCATTACGATTATTGAAATTAAAAATTTGAAAAAAAAGAAGTTAACACGCAATTGGAGAAAAGCAAAATGAATTAATTAATTACTTTAATAAAATTCAAAACGCAAGTAAAATTTATAAAATCTAATATTTACTCTTCATACTAAAGTAACAAAAACGTATGATATATAATATATAAGTAACTTGAATATGATTGATGATTACTTGTTATCTTAAAGTATTTAAGAAAGTGAAATGTTCTATTAAAAGCAAGGTGAACATTTTAAATTAAACCTTTTTAAATCCTATAAGCCTGTTTATTTACCTTTTCTTAACAATCGTTTTTGAAATTGGATTTATAAAATAAAAACTAAATATTGTAGTTAAGATTTATTTATTGAGAAATATGAAATTTAAGAAGTCATTTACTATGTGCAAAATGGAAGTGGCAGAGTTAGGCGCGATAGCAACCTCTGCAGTTCAGGCTACAGATTCGAAGATTGGCGAACTAACATCTCGACTTAGGACATTAGAGACTCCTACACTAGTTGAAAAATATCAGCAAGTTGTAATTGAAGCTGATAGGATCTGTGAAGAATTACTAGATTAAGTTAAATCTCTTCCTGAGCTTTGTGGTGACAAGCTGCAATATGTTCATAGCGTCAGGGTGCCATTGCTGCGTACAGAAGTACAGGAAGCTCAAGGCATTACCAAGCGGTAGCCATTATAAGAAACAAAAATTGTGGGCAGATCAAGTTTCATCATCATTTAATACAGTTTTGAATTTTAAAGCGATTATTGCGAGGTTGGATTTTAAATACGCAGACAAAAGACCCGTTTATTATATAGATAAATGTCGACTATAGAATTCTATGATGAGTTAGAAAAGAAATTAACTTAGTTATTAACAACTAGACTAGACTAGACTAGAACTAGAGAACTATTGTTTCATTTTGGGTTTAAAAACGCCAATGTGTGATTTTTTTTTTTTCCTCGGATATACTGATATTCCAAGTGCACTTGCTCTTGCCTAAGAACTTTAGACGAACCAAGCGCGATACTCTAAACTAATAGAAACGAGCGTCAATACAAATTTTTGTCGGGACAGAACTATAGCTATAATCAATGTAATCCATATAATTCACCCCACTACTGACCCATTTGCGCTAACCAAATGCGCCATAGCCCAACCGCTTTGGAAATAGACCCAACTCTTTCTCATTACAAACATTTATCATGCAAAATCCCAATAATGATAAAAGCTGCATCCAGCTTCCTAATCCAACTCAAATACCTGTCCAAAGTTTTAATCATGTTCGAAGACCCTTTGATAATTTCAATCAACTCAAGCGACATCGCAAATCTGATCGTTAAACTCTTCCAAAATTTCAACAAATTAATCACTTGAATCAGAGCCTATCAACAGTGCAGAAAACCAGTATTACTAGTCCCCACACGAATTTAATGACAAAAGCAATGATATAGTCATCACAGTGAGGAAAATGTAGATGCAGACTAATGGAATCGTCTATGACAACACAGATTGTAATGGAGTCCAAGAATCCCTCTTTTCTCCTACCATACGTCGGGCGAACACATGAAAATAAACTTTTTGTACACACCGATGTCTCTAAAAATTATATACAGAACTTCAATACTCTCAAAGCTATCAAGCCGATTAATAAACCATTTACCGTCCAATCAACACATAGAATCGACCAAATAACGTCAAAGTGAGTTTTAAACATTTTTTAATAGAAATACTTTCCTTTTTTTTTACTGCCAGGCCTTGAAACTTTTGATGGAATCCCCAGTTACACTGGGGGTCAAAGAAGTGTTTTATATTTTAACTGTAGGAATGTAAACAGTATCTCTAGAGAAAAGAAAAATGTCACCTCGGATTTAAATAAAAAAAAATCATTATTGATAACGCGGTGATCGAAAATTTTTGTTGATCCTAATGACTCACTCCTTTTTAATACAAATGTTGTTGCGACTATACGAACCACCGATAGAGACCCAGATTATTCGAAAGCTTTCCCCTATCCCATATCAGCAGCTAATATTGTTAACAATAAAATTGTTGAATTACTTCGTAATGGAATTATTAGATCATTCGCAGGTAATTCGAAAATGCGTCTTGTTTTAGTAATTAATAATTTTAGCTTCTTTTTGCTCAACATTGGACATGAAATCAGGATTTCACCAAATTAAGCTGTCTGCAAAAGACCGCTTTTCCCATTGACAACAGGAAATAGATGTCGAAGCACTGGATGCTTTCAACATTTTGCATTTTGTTGCACTTTTGAACTCAGACCACAAGAAGCCTTTTATTTTCACAACTGTTACCTCGTCGCATGCGCTGGGTGCAGTTCTCTCTAAGGAAGGAAGACCAATTACAATGATTTCGCGTACATCGCATTCCACTGAGGAAAGTCGTGCCACAAATGAGCGGGAGTAAATCGGCTATACAGACCACCAACTATTAATGTTTGCAATATCCGACAAAAAAAATAGAGGGCTTTTGTAGGAGAGTTTTCTGCAACATTTTTCTACAAAATATTGAAGGAGAATTTTGTGGCTGACGCTTTGTCCAGACAATATTTAAATGCCCTTGATCAGTCTGTATCTCTAACGATACATGCTCTTTAACTCAAATAATACCAAGCATCTAAAACCCACTTAATTGTCTTAGAAACCAAATCGTCCTTAGAGGACTAGAGCTGATTAAAAAAACTAATGTAATCTTCAAAACTCAAATAAGGCACACAATAACATTTGATAGCTTGGATAACCTTTTTTTTAATTTTTAAAGAAAACATTAATCATAATGTTCGATCTGTGTGTGAAAATAGGCAACAATTTTTAAAAGATTATTACTTTCCTTAGATTCAAAAGAGGCTTAAAGAAATACATAGTATCCATCTGTAAGACTTGTAATGAAACAAAGTACAAAAAACACCCACCGAAATCTAAAATAGGTGAAACCCCCATGCCATGTCACTCAGAAGAGATCCTTCATATTGATATTTATTCGGGTGCCGGAAGTTATTACTTTATTTGTTTAAATAAATTTGCAGTATTGAAACCAATTAAAACTAGATCTATCATTGACATAAAGGAACCAATTTTAGAAATACTAAACATATTTCAAAATACAAAAACAATAGTCTGAGAAAACGAGCGCTCTTTTGTTTCAGTAAGCATAACATCTTTGCTTAGAGATCATTTTGGGATAAGCATATTAAATAAACCGCCCTTTCGCAGTGAAACAAACGAGTAGGTAGAAAGGCTTCATAGTACTCTATCCAAGATAGCGAGGTGCAGTAAACGAGAAAAGTATATTACTGATACTGCTAACCTCTTTTTACTTGCCACATTTAACTAAGCTTTTCTAAGAACTCGCTGGTAGCAAAATTAAAAAATTGGTATGGGATAAGATCTTTATCTGGGGCTTCATTCAGATTACACCTGTCCAATACCCTGCAAACACCCTGAATCGTGATCGTAAGGTAAGGTCTAATTGATCCACTATTGTGCAAGGCATCGGATAATTCTTCTGGATTGCATTACAACTCGTGTTCAATAAATTTTCAAAATTATCGATGATAACCGAGGTTTCAACTTGGTTGCTTCGTGTAAACTTCCATGAGGAATCTTACCAATTTCCAAAAAGAGCAATCATCGTTGATATCCCCTTGGAACCTTATCAGCTGAGATGTAAACTTTTTATTTGCTTATACTTAGATATTTTTTATTTATAAGCCTTGTTGGCTTCTTGTCGCATACGAGTAGTCTTAGCAGAGTTGCTGCCTGTTTCCCTAACTAAACGTAGGTATGCGATTTGATTTTTTCCTAGCTGATACACATTCTCAGTCATGCCATACTTGTTTTCTAATGCATCTTTTTGATGGTTGAAAATCTTTTGTTGTATCAGTGATACAGGCAACAGGACTGTTCGCATTTATAATGGATTTCCTTTGGTGTTTGGGTAGTAGCCTTGCTTCTGCGACAGGGTGTTCCACAGACGCCTCCAACATAGTTGCCTCTGTTAGCGGTAGGTATTGCGGAAAGATCTGTTCATCCGCGTTTAAGTCGCAGCACCTCTATACAAAGTAAGGTGACAATGCTCGTCGGTTCTATGTAGTTTGGCCGTTTAGCAGTGAAAGGCCAATTGCACATCTCAATGAATTTTCTTTCGTTGTTATCAATAAATTTATTTGCAGCACATCTAACTGCCTGAAAGCAAGGTGTTAAAAACCCTGGTTCTACCTGTAATATCTGCGAATCCCTTACTCGAGCATTGCATTCTCCGATTACCATGATACCATCGCCACCAAATTTCAACAAAAAATCGTACAAACGTGTACAGTCTTTCATCCATTTATTGCAGTTGATATAAAGCTTAATGTGTTTCGATATTATTTCTACCACGATTCTGCTGATTCTATTAGTAAATCGGCATTTAGTTTGTGTGTGATAGCCATTGATAGCACGGAATCACTTGAATTCTATCGGAAAAAAGTGACAACTTGCGTTGCTTGACCGTGGACAAAACGTCGAGGAGATCCAGCAGCAGTTAAAACAATAGATTTCTCCTCTGACTCGCGGCTGAAGATAGCCAAAGTAGATCTGTCGGCCAACAAGATCATGGCAACGATCTTTTTCGTATGCAAGCGATATATTGGGTATATATTTTAATTCGTGCAGTTTTTTTTTTCCAAAATTTGAACGTTTTTTTAAGAAAAACATGTACAATAGTATTATTCAAAGTATTGTCCATCTGAAACTATGACTTTTTCCCATCTTTCTGGCAATTTTTGGATCCCATCCCAAAAGAACTGCGCCGGCTTGGCAGCCAAGAATGAATCAAGCCAATTTTTGATATTCTGCTCTGATGTGAAACGTATTTCAGTGAGGGAGTTCTGCATCGACCGGAACAAATGGTAGTCAGAAGGGGCAAGGTCTGGGCTATAAAGCGGGTGGGGTAAGACTTCCCATCCACTGCTTTCCAAATAGTTCTTAACCGGAATAGCAACGTGGGGCCGAGCGTTGTCATGATGGAAAATTATTGCGTCGTGTCTGGTCGCATATTCCGGGCGTTTTTCGGCTACTGCTCTCTTCAAACGGATTAATTGTGTTCGGTAGCGTTGTCCATTGATGGTTTCACCCGGTTTTAGCAGCTCATAATACAGCACACCCATCTGTTCTCATCAAATACAGAGCATTACCTTCGCGCCATGGATATTCGGCTTTGGCGTTGATTTGGCTGGTTGGCCGGGTTTCACATATAATTTTTTGCGCTTGTTGTTGTCGTAATGGATCCATTTTTCATCACCAGTAACAATCCGATGCAAAAATGACTTCCTTTTGTGGCGTTCCAGCAGCATTTCGGACATGCAAAACCGCTTTCCACCTCTCTCGGCTTGAGTTCATGTGCTGCTTTTAAACGTTTTGAAAAGGCTGCTTGAGTGACACCCAAAGATTCTGCGAGCTCTTCTTGTGTTTGGCAACAATCTTCATAGAGTAATGCTTCCAGTTCTTCATCTTCAAACTTTTTTGGCTGCCCAGGACGTTCATCGTCTTCCAAACCAAAATCACCACTTTTAAATCGTGCAAAGCACTTTTGGCACGTTCGCACAGCTAGCGCATGTTCACCATAAGCTTCCACCAAAATACGATGACTTTCGGCAGCAGTTTTCTTCATATTAAAGTAATGAAGAAAAAACTCCCCGAAAAAAACACTTTTTGAGTGAAAAAAAAATTATTGTTATTTACGCTTCAAATGAATGACATATACTGAAATGACGTACAATCACAGTAGCTTTCCAATGCATGTTCCAATGGAATAATACAAGATACGACATCTCTTAGCAAACCGCACGAATTAAGTTAACTCACATCGATTAGTTTCAAATAGCCCTCAAAAATTATGCAAACTTATTGACTGGTTAAACGACGGTTTCCAGGGAAAATGACGACATTTTGATTAAGAAGAAATTGCTCTTTTACCAGGACAATGCTCAAATGCAAACGTGCATAGTTGCCATGCCGAATTTTCGTGTGTTGGGCTATGAATTCTTCCTTCATCCGCCATATCGGATTTAGCCCTCAGGGCCTATTTCCTGCATTCAAAAGCTGAATAAATGGTTTGGCGGAAAGAGATTTGGCACAAACGATGGCACTATTGTTCAAACAACAGTTATTTTAAGAACAAATCTAATAATAATATGATATTTAGAAGGAATAAAAAAATTAGAGAAACATTAGAGTGTATTGTGCTCAAAAAAGACTACACATTTTGAGAAATAAAGCGTTTTCTGTTGAAAAAAAATTAATTTTTTTTTTTTTTAAAGTTCGGGATTTATGATCCACCTTCTTAATATTTGGCAGATGACAGGCCCCACAGTCTCAAAGTCACCCCAGTTTAGGATTTATACGAGCACCTACACATATTGGGTTGTGAAGAAAGAATTTCGGCTTTTACAAGTAATATAGATTGCGTTATGTTTGTTATTTCTTGCATTTTTTAATGTTATGATTTTTATTTTTTTATTTTGACTTTTGATACCTTCCATTTTAAGCCTACTTTAAGCGGCCTTTACACGGCCATACGACTGGCATCATGCATCGAGTATGTGCGGATTTCTATAACGTATGTGAGTTTTCGTGGCATAAGGATGTGCGATGAGTAATACGGACAATTGTATTTCATACATTGCTCTTGCTCTTTGCACAAGAGAAAAAGGAAAATAATGTCAAGAGAGATGAGAATTTAAATGAAGGGGTGGTTAAAAAAAGGAAAGGCATCTTCATCATCACTCATTTTTCGCGGGACAAAACACAATGTACAAATTAGGTCAATACAATCCTTACACACATAAATCAGCATGACGCTCAATTGATTTGATCCATGTAAGAGCCGTTTTAGAAGCAAGTACAGTTTACAATAATTTTTTTACATTTGTAAGTACGTGTTAATTTTTACATGGGGTGCAAACACGAATATTTTCGACATATTTTACTTTTCTTATTTCTGTAAAGGCAAGAAAGCTGCTGAGGCTCACAAAGAGATATGTGAAGTTGATGATACCGGCTGCATAACAGAACGCGCACGTCAGGAATGGTATTCCATTCGTGAGATTTTTCACTCAAAAATTGCCAACGTTCAGGTAGACTAACGTTAAAAGATCGTGTATTTTGGGTTGTTTTTAAGAAACCAGACAACCAATTCAGATGTTTACTGTCAATAACTAATGAAATTGGAGAAAGCAATCTTTGTAAATTGTAAGCGAATCGTTTTCCAACATGACAACGCTAAGCCACGCTCAGCTGGGTAACTCATAAAAAATTAGTATCGCTTAGTTGGAATTGAGGTCACATCCGTATGTTGGTGCCTTGACCTTGCACCATCAGATTTTCATTTGTTTCGAGGTTTGCAAAACACTTTAAAAGGTAAAACTTTTACCAATAACAGCCAAGTTATATGAGCACGGAATCATAAAGTTGCTAAAAAGATGACAGACGCTAAGAAACCTCCCAACCCAATATTCAAATCTACTTGATTTTTATTTTACAGCAATTACAAATTTGAGCCTTCCTTTTACACCTTTAAAAATATTATTTCTAGAACTGGATTTCTTTTATTGTAAGTCGTGAGAGAATTAATAGTTGCTGTTTGTGAAAAATTAAATTTGTGTCTCTTCATTATGCCAAATCCAATAAATTGACCCCTTTAGAAATAGACCTTTTCTCCTTCTATTAAGCTCCGAATTCCATTAATTTCGACTTCTCGTCTCTTGTCCGTCTCTATGAGCTTTTTTTAAATGATGAAAGTCTTTCTTTTGTCCTAGATTGAGTTGAGATGTGCGAAGTATTGGCAAGAACCAACCTATTCCGACGAGCTGGAGCCGAACAACCGCGAACGTGCCACTGCCGTCTACCCCTGTATCATGGATGCCTCCGTGCCCAACTAAACTTCTAACAAATCAAATACAAAATCATCAGTATATTGTGTTTGTAAATATTATTTCTAATCGCAAAATCTGTTTTTTTTTTAATTAACTGCAGGATACAATTGATTCAAAAATCACAGAAGTCAGACAATTTATTATGAAATTTTGCAAGAATCAATAAAAAAAATTGTGTCATTCACAAGCAAACGAAGTTTTTTCAGCTGAATATGGGGTTAGGATTTTAAGGTTTGAAATATCGAATAATCTTAATAATTTATGAATATTGAAAAAGAAAAACCAAAAAAAACTTTTCTTGACTTATGTTGTTTTAGCAATACATAGAGTTACGTGGTACAAGTATTTAGTTTGAACGAAACAGTCATATAAGGTGATTCATCGTGAGATTTGATTTTCAATAGGCTTTTTTGACATGACTCCTATCAAACTGCTTTGTCATTTTTGTTCAGTATTATCTGGCAAGTCATCATGAAAAGACTCACACCACAACAGCGTCTCCAAATTGTTCAGCTATTGTCAGAGAAATGTTTTCCGTGCGATTCGAGGAATTTACGGTGTGCATAATCGACCTACTGAAATCACTATTGCCAATACCAAATTTGAGTCCCAGTTTACATTAATGAATGATACTCGACCGGTTAGACCACATCCAGCACGTAGTAAAGAGATTATAGCAGCTGTAGCTGAGAGTGTTCGCGAAGACCTTGACGAATACATTCGTCGTCGTTTTCAGAAGCTTGGATTGGCGTATTCGACAACTTTTCGTGTTTTACGTGAGGATCTTGGCCTAAAAGCGTACAAAATTCAACTTGTGCAACCATTGAAGCCAGGCGACTTGAATTTGCGTCATATTTTCATTGAATGGGTTTTGGAAAAACTCAATGAAAATCCGGTATTTTATCGTGAAATATTGTTCAGTGATGAAGCCCATTTCTGGGTTAATGGATACGTTAATAAAGAAAATTGCCGTATTTGAGCTGATGAGCAACCCGAAGAGTACCAAGAGTTACAATTACATTAATTAAAAACAATGATATGGTGTGGTTTATGGGCTGGTGGAATCATTTGTCCATATTTCTTCAAAAATGAAGCAAATCAGAATGTTACCTATATCGCGCCATGTTAATGAACTATGTGCTTCCTGAAATTCAAGCACATGGTCTCGGTGAGCTCGGTTGTCAACAAGACGGCGCTACGAGCCATACAGCGCGTGAAACAATGGACTTGTTGAGATATAATTTTGGTGAGCACTTAATTTCCCGTTTTCCTAGAGTAAATTGGAAGCCTAGATCGTGCGATATCACAACTTTGGACTATTTTCTCTATTGATATGTATATTAAAGTCTCAAGTCTTCAAGAATAAGCCAGCTACGATTGACGCTTTGGAAGCCAAATTGATTAGAAAATAGGGTGCTTTTGTCTAAGACCTCTACGTATACCAGAGAGAATTGGCGAAAGTTTTCGCTCGTGGGCCAACACGGTAAATAACTTGCTTGTCAAAATCTAGTCAAAAACTTTGTGTGCGGCTAATCTTCCATGTTGCTCGAACAGTTGGGGAGAGTCAACTCGTTTACGACAGAGACTTCGCACATTTACTCCGGGTCAGTAGGTATGTAGGGGGTCGCGATATGAGGGTTGTTGATCATCAGCACCAACAATTTTTGTGGCTTAGGGAGGGAGAGGAAACACATTTTTCGTTTTCTTCAAGTTCTAGGTAGCTCTTTGAGGACAAGGTCGGTTTATTTGATATTCAAGCCATTTTAAGAAAAAACTCATTCTATAGAAGTAAGTAAGGGTATATCCCCAATGCTGACATCATTTATCGAGGATTTAAGAAAGGCTTACTTTGGTGTACCCTTACCCATGTTAACAAAAATTGCTATGTAAACACCAGCGGTAGAAACTTCGTTTAAGACTTTGTTTTTGAAGAAATACTAGCCTTTGTAACTGCGTTTAAAAAAAGTTGATACCTATCTTTTTTGAGTTTTCAGATATCCAATTTCTAAGCCTGTTGCATTTTTCTTCCCCATGCTAATTTTCTACTTTAAGATCACTTCTTTCCAGAAAATGTCTGGTTATATGGTTAGAGCACCATCATGTTGGAAATATAATGAAGCCAGTTGAATCATTGGAATGTCCTCTAATGTTCTGGTAAACCAAAAAACTCCAGATAGTTTGTAGAATTTGGCCAAGGTGGTAGTTTGAAGGGGCCGAATAACTTATTTCCAAATACATCTGCCCATATATTGACGCTGAATTTGTGTGATGTCTCCTTGTATGTGGATTGTCCGCAGTCCATGTATGAAGATTAAAAAAATTAAGATGCGTCTGTCCAAATGCCCGATTTGTGGCATTTTCCATCACTCTTGCCAAAACTTCCGGCTATAAGTCCCCGCAATCTTGACGGATATTCTCTTCGAGGGCTCCAAAAGTCTGAGGCTTGTCGACCTAGACTCGTGTCTTCAAAAAAACCCACAAAAAGAAGTCTGGAACGATTAAATCGGGCGATCTCCCCGGCCAATGCAAATCGCTAAAACGAGAGAATTTGGGTTGTGGCTCGTGCAGATTGCGACGTTGCTCCAGCTTGTTGGAATCACATGTTCTTCAGTCCCAATTCATACAATTGAGGAAGGAGAAAGTCGTTGCGCACACCATGCAGTAACTTTGAGCAGGTTAATGGCTCTTCATGGGTTATACGCGGATTTTCGGTGTACCAAAAGCGATAATTTTGCTTGTTATATTGTGATATCTTTTAAATGTGGACAGTATCATCTACATGTTAATAGCAGAAGATTTCCTTACTTGAATGACTCAAGACTCAACCATTAATGAATGGAGAATAGAATCGAATTTTCTAGCAAAATTTTAATTTGTGTTCAAAAAGTAAGGTAACTTTTGTAAATTCGCGGGCAACGTAGGTACATTCGATTATCGATTTTTTTCCTGTGTTGGTGCACATGTCCCAAACATATATTCACAGCTTCAAGTATATATCATACTTAGTTTGTTTTTGACCTTAAGGAAGATTAGACGTATTTTAGTGTGCCCGGTGATTTTCAATTATTATAAAAAATGGAGCAAAGAATTTGCATCTAATTTTGTGTAAAAAATGCAAGCAAGTGATCTAAAACACCTGAAATTTTGACAGTGACATACAGTGAGTCTGCTCTAAGTAAACAATTTTTTTTTTCAAATGGTAAAAACTCTTCCAAGATTGCCGAGAAAATGCCAATGACGAACCTCGAATAAAAGACGATAACGTCACGTCAAAGCTGTGAAGAAAATTGTTTTGAAAAATCGTTAAGTTACCATTTAATTTTGATCACAAAAACCGTCGCATGAGCATCACTGTGGAGCTCTTGAATGACGTCAATGATAATCCTGACTATGGTTATGACGTCGAAACCAACGCCCAATGGAAGCACCCAGGAGAGCCAAAACCGAAAAAAGCACGCATCGCTGGAAGAGGTCAAGGCTATATCAAAAAGTGCTTATGAGAAGTGCTTCGAGAATTGAAAAAATCGTTGACACAAGTGTTTTATATATGAGAGGGATTACTTTAAAGGGAACATCATGAATACGGATGAATAAATAAATATTTGAACACACCTGGTATGTGATTGGAGTACAATATAAACTTCAGCATCCCCAAAGTATGCGAGTCAGTTCATCAATTGAATTTGAAGTGTGAATTACGAGAGTGATTAAGTGGTTTAAATAAAAGATAAAGGAATGTAAAATGGTTCAGATAAGCGATTAAGTTGTGAATTGTATATGTATTGAATAAAGCGATTGTATTGAAAGGATACATTCTATCATTTGTACCCACACAAATATTTTACAATATTTTCACTGAGATGAAAATGGACCTCGTCGCTCATGATGATTTTCGATAAAAAGTTGTTTCCCTTGTGGTCGAAATTCAGGTTACACGCGCTTGGCGGACAACAATTTACAGTTTTTCACTTTGTAAGAGAACATCTTAAAGTAGCACGTCGTCTGGTCAATACTCCAGGGTCCTCTGCGACACAGCTGGGATATGCTCAGCTGAACGGCTGCTCCGGGGACAGCCAGACCTGGCAACATATCTTGTTGTCCCATACACTTCCAGGCGAGCGGTTTAATATCTTAGTGTTTGTCCAGTTGGTGTTGGACGACCAGGAAATCTGCACCAAAATTCACGCTGCGCTAACACCACCGACGATTCCGCCAAAAAAAAAAAATCGTAACAATTATTCCGATTTCTTTAGGAGTGTAGCGTCTCTGTCTTGTTGACGTGTATCTTGAATATGTTTACTTTACAAATATCAAAGTACTATTGACATTTGCCGCTATTTGCAAAAATTATAGCACCTTCCGATAGGGTGATGACTTTTGCGCAACCTAGTACATGTATCGACTTGTGACTAAACAAGTCTTTCGGAAAAGTTTTCCTTTAAGTATAGGGTGATTCATCGTAAAATAAAACACATAAATTTGTAAGTGAACTTAATATTTTTATTACCGGTTAAAAGAACAATTCATGGCATATACTTTTCAAGAATGATATCATGTATTGTTGGCCACGACTACGTCTGAGGTGTTAAATTCGGAAAATCCAATTTTGGGCGACTCACTCCAGAGCTCACCGAGACCATGGGCTTGAATTTCAGGAAGCACAAATCCGTTAACATGGCCCGATAACGATTACCATTAGCGATAACATTCTGATTTGCCTCATTTTTAAAGAAATATGGACCAATGATTCCACCAGCCCATAAACCACACCATACCGTTGTTTTTAATGGATGTAATGGTAGCTCTTGGTACCCTTCGGGTTGCTCATCAGCCCAAAATATGACGCAAATTCAAGTCATCTGGCTTCAATTTTTGCACAAGTTGAACTTTGTACGCTTTTAGGCCAAGATTCTCACGTAAAATACGCCAAGCCAAGCTGCTGAGAACGACGACGAACCGATTCGTTACAGTCTTCGCGTACACTCTCAACTACAGCTGCTATAGTCTCTTCACTACGTGCTGGATGTGATCTAACCAGTCGAGTATCATTCACTAATGTATTGGCAGTAGTGGTTTCAGTAGGTCGATTATGCGCATCGTAAGTTCCTCGAATCTCACGAAAGATATTTCTCACAGAACGGTGATTTTCGTAATACAGCTGAACAATTTGGAGACGCTGTTGTGGTGTAAGTCGTTAGTCTTTCCATGATGACTTGCCAAACGAGCTTAACAAAAATGACAAAGCAGTTTGATAGTAGTCACGCGTGATCTGTCAAAAAAAAGCCTATTGAAAATCAAACCTCACGATGAATTACCCTATATTTTAAATACCATTTGAATTATATGTATGTATAGCAAAATGTAGATAATTCTCCTTATAATTGGCGCACATACAAGGCATTTTAGTACTCTTAAGATGTTTGCACATAGCGATGACAAGGAAAGTTAGGGAGTGAAAAAATAAACATATCGATGTGAATTGGCTTTAAATGTTTACAAATTATATTGGGTATTAAATAAAGAACTCAGTAAAGTATACCGTAAGCGAGTTGTACGGCTTAGGAAAGTATCACGACATTTCAAATTATGTTCGAAGGTGGGCTTGAATGAGTTCTAATAAGCATTTCTAGCGAGACGGGTGATACGGTAAAAAGTTTTAAGGTGCAAAATGCTACTGGCAATTTCGGTGGAACACTGGTGGTAAAACTAGTGATACAACAAGGTGAGACAGTAGAGGTTACGCCGGTGTCCTTAAACATCGAATGCATAGTTATGACATCCAAGCATGCATCAAGATATTCGTTGTCCTTTCTTGCATAATGTGTATTTTTCCTAAGAAAGCTGAATGTTCATGTATTTTTTGACATATTTCAGGAGGCACCGTATTCACTTTAGGGTGACGTCCGCTGTTATCCTCATCATTTAGTTAATCACCCAGCATGAGAACTCAGTTACTCCATGTATCAGTCTAATAAATGCTTTCATCCAAACTTTAACTTTATCAGTTTGTTTCAGAACATAAAGCTAAAAGGCATTTTGCCCTTACGTTCCATTATCCTTTTCTGTACGTCGCTGTTTGACTTGTTAAATGTCGATACATAAATACTTAAGGATATATCATATATCCTGCTCATCTTTTTAAAATGATAATGATTTATCTGCAATAAATGACAATATGCTACATAATGTTTATGGTATTTTCGACCTAGTTACGATTAAAAAGGACGCAAAAAGTTAAAAAAAAAAAGTGAAGCTAAATAAACGTTTGTGAAATGGAGAAAACTAGTACAAACTTGCAATTTTCACCAGTGGATCTAGGAGCTAGGAGCAAATAGCTCTCTCCTTTAATTTTGGAATTCTTAATAATATTTCTTCTGTATGTTGACGGATTATACTTTAATTTTTTTTTTTTTTTTTTTTTTTTGAATCCCTTTCACTCTCTGTTTCACTTGGAGACATTTTTCAGAAACAAAAAAAAAAAAAAACAATTAATCAAACTATTAAATTAAAATATTTCAACAAATCAAACCAATCAAGGCTTCTATCGCCATCTGGTATTGCATGCAAGAACCACTTAAGTCACCGACTTATGTTATTTAAGTAATACGCTGTATTGTTTGAAGAGGAAGGAATATACACTGACTTTCGTGGTTTATGCGCATAGTATGGGTCTAACTTTAAGGAAACATTTGCAACAAAAAAAGTATGTTTTGGAAAAAACATGAAATAACCGATATTCAAAAATGAAAATTAATTGGTTTGAATGCGTTTATATTGATTACATACATAAATTTTTATTGTTATTGTTCATTATAATGTTTCGCCTTAAATTATCATGTGTATAATAGAATTTTGTTCTGTTTCTTTTTTATATATATTTTTTTTTATTTTTTACTTTTTATTATATAATTTGTTTATGTAACCATTATATATATCTTTTCAGAGGATCCACAGTTTTTAATTCATCTTCTTATTGATTTCTTTTTTCTTTTATTTTAAGATTACCAATCGAGCCTCAATTAATTGAAATCATTTGTGTCCCTTTTTTCGAAAACAAAAAACTGCTCGCTATGCACAATTAATTTAAACAATTTAATTAAGTTTTTTCTACAAATCTACAAGCAAATAAAGTCAATCAAATTCTGGGACTTGAATATGAACTACTTAATAACAAAATGTTAATTGTGAATTAGAGTCTCCAAATTATGCAAGGACATCTAGGGGTATTGTTTTTTGTTTTGTTTCTTTTACTAAATTAAAATGGGATTGTCACCATTAACTCAATGAAGAGGGCTCCACGATCAAAGTCTTAGTTGAGCATTTCTTTAGCATCATTTCATTGTTGTTATTTTTATTATTTTTATTTTTTTTTTTTTAATCGTGATTTATTTTTCTTAGATTTAAATAAAAATGCTAAATTACTTATATTGGTTTAATATATATATATATATTATATATAAAAATGCTTTATATTTATTTGTAGTTGTAATAACAAATATATTTCTTTGTTTTTGTTTAGAAAAAACCATAACAGTAAATAGTGGTTGTTCCTTACATGGCGTATGATTTTTATGTAAAACAAAACTTATTTTCAAATATAGAGAACATTTTTTGTAGGGGATTCTACTTTTTTTATTTTGCCAAAAGGACAGCTATGTAAATGCTATCGGAAAAACTGTCAAATAAACGATTACTCATACACCCACATGCTAAATCAGATATAGTCGTTTATAATAGGGGAATAAGATAGTGAAATCTTTTTCGTGCTGGCTTCTGCAGTGCTGAAAAGCCTAATGAAACTTTATTCAAGATTTTAATAACGAATCATAATCAGCATAAAATTGTCGGGTTTGAATCAGAATCAATTCTAAATTGTTCCAGACAGTACAAAACTTTGTGTTTAACATTTTGTAATAGGCAATAGACTAATTGGTCAGAAAAATGTAACTTGTTAGAGAGCAACGCACAACATAATATTATTGGTCTGGAACGAAAATGGGCAACAATTTAGAAGTACTTTTGGAATGTATTTCAGGAGCTACGTTATTACTGTGAACCAGGAAATACACTGAACAGAAACAGACGTGGTAAAAAGCACAGAATATGTGACATGTGACTGCAATACAAGAAATGACATATTTTTCATGTTTAATAGGCTAACGTTGAAGGTTATTTTTATAACTTTAAGCCGACAAGGGATCGCCGAGCCACTACTCAGGTAAACAGGGGATTTTCGATTTACTTATATGTCCCCGACCTGACCCTCGTTAACTTAAACCAAAAGGGACAACCTTGATGTCTCTTTTCCCAGTTTTAACTAGAACCTGTATATTGAAAGACTGATGTACCACCGCCATTTAAAAAAAAAAAAAAAAAAAAAAAAAAAAAAAAAAAACTACCAAACAACCAATCCAGCGCCCCACAATCATCAAAAAGCTAAGAAAACTTTAAACTATTTGACCACCTCGCACAAGATATGGAACGAAAATGATACCCAAAAACATCCTGCGAAAAAAGAAAAGAACCTACGCAGAATCCCAGAAATCAAAGTTTCAGGCATCATCAGAAATCTACGTTTGAAGGTAGTCAACGGTAAAAATTAGCTTACCAACAGAATGCAGGCTCTTCGAAATTTTAACAATAATCTGTGCTTTTAAGAGCATTTCTAACAACTGCTTAATGAACATGAGGTAAAGGGAGTATAGGATACGAAGAAAACCCAGGTTTGACCAGAAATTAAGTATCACACCGAATAACAATTGAAGAAAAAACTACGGCTTCGACGGACATCTTGAAAATTTTTTTCAAAGATGAAGAGCCGCGATTTTGTGTTTTAGACATGCACTAGTGCAGGAACAGATAGTACGTAGAGCAGGTGTTAACATAGATGACACCACTTTCCATAAGTCTATACACCTGTTAAGTTGTGCTGGATACATAGATCCTCGATCGTAAACAACGTTTACTTGTCAAAGCCTTTAAAGAATTAAAAAAAAAAAAAAAGCGAAAAGACCAGTGAATGGACAAGGCGAAAAAAAGTATATAAAAAGAATCGGCTTTGCTTTTCTGACTTGGCAAAAAATAATTGTTCAAAGCTCCATACCAAGGCGATGATATACAAAACTCTTATCCTGCCAGTCTTGCTCTACAGCAATTATCAGAATTTAGGCTTCTTCAAAAGTAGAATACTTCATCACACAATATATATGTTATAAGGTCCCGTATGCGACTAAGGCGAATTAAAAAGAAGGCACAATCGCGAGCTGTCATAGCTCTAGGAAAATGTGAATGTAATCCAAAAAGTGATAACTTGGAAAATACATCAATCGAATCGAACACTAACTTAAAAGATCTACAACTCTTAGTTCATTGGATCTAGAAGTGAAGAAATGTCGAATTTTCGGTTAAAGAAGCGATCGAGGCATCGAGAAGGCTGGATGGTAACTTTTAACAGGTTTAGAGCATCCAACGTTGAATCTTGACACTTGACATTTTAACAAGTACAAAAAAGCTCGTTGAGGATTTTTGATCTTCTAACGTATTTCAAGACGATAAAAACACAACTATTATCTAGAATTTAAGAGGATGGAAGGTTGCAACGTTGCAGTTAAAAACATAACAATCAATAAGTACTACGCCAAAATTGTTAAACCCGAAGAACAATCTCGGATTCGTTTTCAATCTATGTAGCATATTTAGTAAAACGGCCTATCCGTGCAAAGCATGCATCAAAATAATTTTATGCAAATTTTGTTATTTTCCATTTTTGAGTATAATTTCTAGAAATGAAGCATTTTATATGTTTAAATAAGGCCAACATAGATATAATTATGCACTCTCAATAGGTAACGAATGCCCTTGAAATGTTTGCAAACAGCGCGCGCGAAGCAAAATTAGATAGCAATTAAAAAGAGAGAAGTGCTGGTTTTGAATATTTAAAGATTATATTGAATGGGAAATTAAGAATTCGGCAGATCAGCATTAAATCCCACTGAGTTTGTGGTTTCCTCAGTTTAGTATGGTGTTAGTACCATTACACCCGAAGAGCAGCGATGTGAATCTGGAAACGAATTTGAAAAGCTGAATGATAGTTAAAAAGAGTGTCGGAGAAAGAATCAAGCGCCCAGGACTACTTGAATTAAATGTTGCGAAAGTAATTTCTAATTCATTGAAGAAGAGATTTGTCAGTTCCACCTAATGCAAGTATTTTCAACAAAAGAGCATAACACTAAACTCTGTCAAACGACTTTGAAATATTAAATGCAAGTATTTTACTTCCACCAGATTTGTGTAAACTTTCACTTTTCGGTGAGACATCCCATCAAATTATGAGTATACTAGTGCTTCGAAAACCATATTCTAGAACAAGAAGTTTTCGTATGATTGGCCGTTTTTAGGAACAAGGTGAACGGACAAATCCTTTTATCCGTCTTCTCGAAGAATCCTAAAAAGTAGGATTAATGAAAATTGTGGTATTGGCAAAATGGAAGAACACCTCTTTTTTTTTTTTTTTTTTAAATTAACCATCTGGACAAACGAATTTGTGTATATCTTTGAGTACTTTTGCTACTATTGTAGTTTAGAGTTTGAAAGTGGATTCAATGTTCGAAGCTTTCTAGTGTAGGTGGAGATATGACACAATCTGAAAGCCGTTCCCAAAGAACTGACGGAGATTGGCGATTGGATGGGGGATGAAGCAAAGTATATAGCATTTTTAACCAACACTTTTACTACCTTTGGGACACAGAAGTATTTTTTGCTGTCATATTGCAACTTTCACCTTTAAATTTGTTCGGTTTTCTTCTGAGGGGTTGTTCTGGAAAGACATAAAACAAAAGTTCTCTAACCCTGACGGCCCGAATTTTACCACCCCTATTCTTTGGATATAATCTTCAGCATCCGGTAATAAATGTCATTCTAAAGAGAAAAGTGTTCTTAATCATATCAGTAGCGCTATCGAGGAAACACAACGACCAGTTAAAATTCTTAGAAAATATACTACTTTGTCCGAGAAATAAGCTGACATGACAGTGGTCCGACGATCTTAGAGAGGAAAGCACGTCGACGTTGCGCTAATCAGATTGAAAGTTTAAACTCCATTGTGCTGGCAGTATGCTATCAACAATAGGTATTGGTGTAGACTCATTAACGAGCTGGGTTAAGTTGTTTTCTGCAGCAAAGACCCCAACACACCGTCTCTCGAGTGTTATCTTCCCCATAATCATCTATATTACAATGTACCTCAAAAATGATTTCAGAGTTGATATCGAACTAATTAAACAAATATACCACTTTCTATATTTCAACCCAATAAAAAACAGCATGCGGCTTATGAAAAATAATGTTAAAAACGTTCCACCTTACAATCTTCTCATAAAACTCTGCGGACTTTTTAAGCTCAAGCTTGTGAAATCCAAATTGTATTCAATAACGCAAATCAAAGCAAGCCAAAACCATTCATATTTTTATTATTACTGAAGTACAGCTGAACTTATATCAATGAGAAGCGTTGACCACTCTACCGAACTTCTCCTTACTGCTGTTTGGTTCGAAACGAAATAAACAAAAGCACAGCCCTCCCGTAAAAAAAAAGCCAAAAATAAAAAGAAATGTGCAAAACAAAAATCATTTGTATACATGTATGTATGTGGTTGTGTGCAAACTAGCAAGTAATTATTAATTAAATAATTAATTTATATAATAATCATTTTCATTTGAATAATAATAATACAATACAATGGGTTAATGGTGTATAGAATAATGAAATGATTTTACAAATTTTTTTTTTTTGTTCCTTTAAGCTATGTTCATCTAAGAACTTCGTCACATTGTTCCACCACGGATATCTTCGAGAACGTTCCCTATTTACTTCCTTCTCTCAAAGAATTGTATTTGTCATAATTTCATTTCTGTTTTGTTTTATTTCTCTTTTTTCTTACATATGAACAAAGGTTTCTTGTCAAAATTGTTAATTTATTTCTGTTTATTTTCCGTTCTAGTTGAAGTTGTGTTTTGGTTTTGGTTTCCTTTTTTCTTTCTTTTAATGAAAACATGTTCATATGATTTTTTTTATTAATTTTGTTTAAGCTGGTTTAAAAAAAAAAAAAAAAAACACCAAACATAATGCTTAGCATTATCAATTCGGGAAGTTACTTAATTGTTGATCATAATTATATTTTTTTTTTGTTTTGTATATTTTGTGTGTGTGTATGTGTTTTGTATTGATTTAGGCTTCGCTTTCACCAGGCGTTGAATTTTCCTCCTCATTGATGGGAACGATTAGATTCTCTTTTGACATGAGATTGTATTTGGTAACGAAATGCGTAAAACGGTGGCATAAAAATGTTTCAGCTTCAAATTCATCGAATATCCTCCGATGATGGAAATACGCATGAGAAAAAATTCTATACACTCGACGACAAACTGAACTTAATTTAGTAACTGATGATTCCTTTATCGAGACCCTGTAAATAAAAAAATTCATATTTTAGTGCCGGCTCAAGGCTAGTTAACTCTAGTTAAGTAGAATTTGAAGTGCGCTCACCGGCTGGGAAAGTATTTATTGCTATTTAATAAACAAGCAGCACCATCTAAGGTGTGACGTGTGTAATCAATGGCAGGACATTCTTTTGGGGTTTTATGTGCAGCACATAGGAATATCCACTGTTCAGTAGCTGTCATCTGTGTGCACGATGTCGGAAAGCAATTGGTCTGAAGACGTACAGCCAGCCCATTTAATTCCATGCAGAATTGTCTAAAATTAAAAGAAGATAAACAAGTTTATTAGATAAATGAAAAAAAATCATTTTGTTAAAATTAATTAATAACTTGAAAAAGAATTCGAACTATTTCCAACATCAAGAATTCTTATTCAAAATAAACATAGAGATGCTTAGGCAATACACATGTGAAGATACGCCGCCACAGAGAGGAGCCGGACGATAGCCCTTAACGCTAAGAAAATATAAATGATATGCTAGCTACACGGAAAGAGTTCGAAATTAAAATATCAATTGGTGTGCACAGCGAAAAGTCCTTTTTGTGACTAATCAAAAAAATTAATATTTGGCAGCTATTTTGATGATGAATTACTATCTTTGCTGGAATAACGCGACATGCCGAACCAATAGCAAGTTGGCACTGACTTTGTTGACAAAACTGTCCATAAAGAAAATAGCAAAAACAAAAAGAAGACCGGCATCGGCCAATCGAATGTAGTGGCAAAACTAAAAAAAAAAGGGGTCATAAAACAAAAAAATGACAAAGAGCAAGAACTGAAAAGAAAGTATTTGGAAAAACTTTAATAAAAAATGTAAGATTAATTAATATCTGGAAACGCTGTAATTTAATACAAAGTATATATTGGGTATATATTTTAATTCGTGCGGTTCTTTTTTTTTTCAAAATTTGAACGTTTATTTAAGAAAAACATGTACAATAGTATTATTTAAAGTATTGCCCATCTGAAGCTATGACTTTTTCCCATCTTTCTGGCAGTTTGTGTATCCCATCCCAAAAGAACTGCGCCGGCTTGGCAGCCAAGAATGAATCAAGCCAATTTTTGATATTCTGCTCTGATGTGAACCGTATTTCAGTGAGGGAGTTCTGCATGGACCGGAACAAATGGTAGTCAGAAGGGGCAAGGTCTGGGCTATAAGGCGGGTGGGGTAAGACTTCCCATCCACTGTTTTCCAAATAGTTCTTAACCGGAATAGCAACGTGGGGCCGAACCTTGTCATGATGGAAAATTATTGCCTCGTGTCTGGTCGCATATTCCGGGCGTTTTTCGGCTACTGCTCTATTCAAACGGATTAATTGTGTTCGGTTGCGTTGTCCATTGATGGTTTCATCCGGTATAGCACACCCATCTGATCCCATCAAATACAGAGCATTACCTTCGCGCCATGGATATTCGACTTTGCGGTTGATTTGGCTGGTTGGCCGGGTTTCACGTATGATTTTTTGCGCTTGGGGTTGTAATGGATCCATTTTTCATCACCAGTAACAATCCGATGCAAAAATGACTTCCTTTTGTGACGTTCCAGCAGCATTACGGACATGCAAAACCGCCTTTCGACGTCTCTCGGCTTGAGTTCATGTCGAACCCAATTTCCTTGCTTTTGAATATATCCAGCTGCTTTTAAATGTTTTGAAATGGCTGCTTGAGTGATACCCAAAGATTCTGCGAGCTCTTCTTGTGTTGGCAACAACAATCTTCATAGAGTAATGCTTCCAGTTCTTCATCTTCAAACTTTTTTGGCTGCCCAGGACGTTCATCGTCTTCCAAGCCAAAATCACCACTTTTAAATCGTGCAAAGCACTTTTGGCACATTCGCTCAGCTAGCGCATGTTCACCATAAACTTCCACCAAAATACGATGACTTTCGGCAGCAGTTTTCTTCATATTAAAGTAATGAAGAAGAACTCCCTGCAGAAACACTTTTTCAGGCACAAAGTTCGACATATTTGAGTGAAAAAAAATTATTGTTGTTTACGCTTCTAATGAACGACATATACTGAAATGACGTACAATGACAGTAGCTTTCCAACGTATGTTCCAATGGAATAATAACAATAATACAAGTTACGCCATCTCTAAGCAAACCGAACGAATTAAGTTATAGACCCAATACTTTAATACCACTTTTGTAAAAGATGCTGTTCGTATGGCCGAAAAATTAACAAATATTTTATAATATTTAATAAATCAATACCATTAGCACCACTCTGCAGCAGACCAACCATGATAGATATATCATAACTTTGAAGCTATTAGGGTCAACGAAATAAAAAGTGTTTTAAAGGTAACCCAGCATGACAAGGTTTTGGTAACATGAGTGATGATATATGTAACTGTTTCTTTACAAAAACTTAATATAAAAATAGAAAGTAAAACTATCCCATCACGTCAAATTCTCGTGTTATTGACGCATTTATGGAAGCACTAATAATTCAATTTGGTTGTTTTGTTCGGTCGGTTGGCAATCGGAATAATTTAAAAAGGTGATTTAAGTTGTGTTGAGATAGTTTTAAGTGAGAGTGCAGTACAATACTATATACAAACTAAATATGGAAAAAATCCGTCGTCACACTTGATAAAATTGCCCTAATAAATTTTGTTATGTGTGTGTCAAATATAAATGTAAATGGAAAATTTCGTTCTATAAAACAAGACAAAGAATACATTGATTCCGATGTGGTTTTGTATTTCGTTATGTTACATTTATCGAATGGTTATATGCTATTCCAATGATGTGGCCTGAAAAAGTGAATCATTTTGATTTCTACTTTTGTTTAACTAAAGTCAAAGGGTTTCAAAAAAATAAAAAAATTAAAAACAAAATAGTAAAATACCCTAAAGTAGCTTCTATCAATGCCAATACCTGATAGTAAATAATTCCCTGTGCCACGCCAAGAACACTAGAACCATGTGTAAAGTCAAGATAAGGATGACCGTCAAAAAAATGATGCGCAAGAGAAGGAAATATTCGATTATGTACCTTATAGAAGTTAATTGAAAGAAACGAAAAGAAAAAAGAGTTGAATAATTTTTTCGGTGACTTAAATTTATCTATCAAACAATCTGAAATTCTCGGTTCTAGACTACAAGAATGGAATCTATTATCACCAGAAACTAAAATATCTTTGCCAAGGAACAAACATTTAGCTACTTTCTTCACTCAGAACGAATCCATATGCTACTGTAACGACATTAACGGATCGATGATTGAATTACGGATCACTTATAGAACAAAAGAATGACGTCTCTTTATTGTTGGATCTAAAACGAGTTTAAATTTTAAATTTTGGACCCCAAATACGAAAACTTATGAACGATGTCAATTTGGACTTGGACTTCATTGAAATCTGTAATAAACGGGTTTTTAGGTTTAATGTTAAAAACTTATAAGGACTAGTGTTCGTCCAGTCGTCGAAATTTGACGTCAAAGTGTAAAGTATCATTTACAATGTATGAATTAATTAAAACGCATTTTTTAATGTTGAAAGTGATGTATATTTTGAATTATTTCAATACAATTATTCATCTTCTAGTTCACACACTTCATACAATGCCTTTGATTCGATCGTATCGTAATTGTCATAATTACGATCATCTTATTTTCGGTAAATAGTGGCAGAATAGCCTTTCCTTTCTTACAACATAAAGTAAATGTATTCCAATCCCTACCTGATATTTTGCCAAAATTGGAACCACTCTACCTATTCTACCGGAAAAGGGCAGCATAGGTATACCAATCGCTACTTGCAAGACCAGACCTTAGATGAACCAGTGGGCCAACATCTCTAGCAACTAAACAGATCTGGCCAAAGCTGAATCTCAATCGCTCTAAGAGTCTGATTCTTTTAAATAGGAAACATCTCAGGGCCATTATAGGTGTCATCACTGCACACTGCCTTATAGGCAAGCATACAAAAAGGCTTGACGCTTTTACAAACGATTTCTGTAAAAGCTGCATGAAAGAGGAGGAAGAGGAGACAATCCTCCACCTTCTCTGTACATGTCCAGATCTCTCCCAGAGAAGAAAACTCCACCTAGGAGCCTTCTTCTAAAACGACCTAAACGATTTAAAAAATACAGACGTTAACAGTCTTCTGCGCTCAAATTGATTCCATGAGTGAGGAGATCATAACCCACGAGCCAATAGGCCTAAGTGGGTTGGTTTTCCAACCGCCACTCTAATCTAACCTAACCTAACCTTGATCGTATGAAATCCAAAATCCGAAATAGAATAAAATTCAATAACAAATTTCCAGAATTTTTTTTTTTTCGACTTGAAAACGAAACTCAATTTTAATTTACTTTGTATAGGGTTTTCCAATAGGGACTTGACAGCTTTGAATTTAATTTGTGAACGCACTCTTTCACTAATCATCAAACTGTCACTGTCAATTTATTCAGTAAACTCAACATTTTCGACATGGTAAAGTACACTAACGAGCAACGTTTGCAAACGTTCTCCGATTGGGTTCTGGAGAAGATGCGCCAAGATGATGAATTTCATCGAAAAATCATATTCAGTAACGAAGCTCATTTCGTTCGTCAATAAGCAAAATATGCGTTATTGGTCGGGTGAAAACCCACATGTGCTTCATGAATCACCACTGTTTGCATGCCGGCGGCGTTATTGGGGCATATTTTTTCGTCGACAATAACGATCGTCACGTTACTGTGAATGGTCAGCGTTATCGCGCCATGACCACCGATTATTTTTGGTCCGAATTGGAAGATATGGACTTGGACGTGGTTTCAACAGGATGGTGGCACAAGCAACACAGCACACACTACAATCGATTTATTGAAGAGTAAGTATGGTGAGCGTATTATTTCAAGACATGGGCCAGTCAATTGGCCGCTTGACTATTTTCTGTGGGGCTACGTTCAGTCATTAGTTTATGCCAACACGCCGACGACGTTGGAAGAGCTCAGAGCCAACATTGAACGCGAAATAGCGGCCGTTTCGGCCGAAATGTGTGGTCGAGTTGTTGAAAATTGAATCCAAAGAATCGACCGCTGCAAACGTGCCCGCGGTGGCCATATGAACGAAGTCGAGTTCCATTCATTAATGTTTTAATTCTACTTCAAGCCAATAATAAAGTTTTTGAAATATCTCAAACAGTTTGCCTTTTATTTAAAAAAAAAAAAGTTGTCAAGTTGTTATTAGAAAACCCTATATATTTAATTTTTCTTTATTATATTATTTTTTATATATTATTATAGTCTTATATATTGAATAAATTTAATGGTTTTTTTAATCGTATGAAAATCACAATTAAAATGGAAACACGATCACACCATATATGTTGACTCACAAAAAATTTTTATAAATAGGAACAAACGCTAGAAAGAACAGATCGACCATATATTTTTTGTTTCCTATAGTCTCTCTCTTTTTTCTTTTAAGCATTCGTATGCTTTTCGCGTTTAGAAGCGCGTACGGTTTGAGTGGTCTCTTCTCTTCTTCTATAGAGCACGCGTGCATATGGTTTGAGTGTATCAGAATGAGTGAAAATAAAACAAAACAACAGCTGTTTCATATAATCACTTCACTTAATCTCAACGTATGAATATAAATTTTACCTCTACCATATACACATCTACACTTCTCTTACTATACCAGGCGTTCCGTTATAAAGTGAACGTCAAAATACAAATGACTGGATAGGGAACATTTATTGTAAACGGGCCTTTTTTTTTGGTTGCTATGACACCTGTCAAACATATTTAGTATACATCAAGTCATTGAGCAAACAACATCATATTTTTTCATCGTGTTATCGAGGCATATGATGATCATGCTCTATTAGATGCAACATGCAAAAGATGGTTTCAACGTTTTAGATAAATGTTGCACAACAAATAATTTCTGACCGTTTAAAAACTATGGGAAAGATCCAAAAGTCTGGAAAATGGGTGCCACATGAATTAAATCAAAGACAGATGGAAAACCGAATAACCAATTGCTTAAAAGACACGATAAAAATCAGTTTTGCATCGAATTGTTACTGACCAGAATGGGCCAGAAAACACGGCAAGGTAATTTTGCTCCATGACAATGCACCTGAACACAAAACAAAACTGGTTGAGGATAAAACCAAAGAACTTGGCTGGGAGCTAGCTACCCCACCCGCCGTATTCACCAGACTTGGCTCCTTTCGACTACCATTTGTTTTCATCGATGGGATACGCATTAGCTGAGCAGCACTTTCAAGGAAGTGGAAGTCGAAAATTGGGTGACTTTTTGGTTTGCTTCAAAAGACGAAAAGTTTTATTGGCGTGGAGTTCATAAATTGCCTGAAAGATGGGAAAAATTCATTGTAGCTAGCAATGAACAGTACTTTGAATAAAATGTTTTTTAATTCACAACAAAACGCTCACTTCATACCGGTACACCTGGTAAAAAAAAAAATGTTCATGCATGTATTTCCAACACATAAAACCTAAAATACACATATTATGTTCGTATAATACAAAAAAGAGGAAAATCGCATTTTTCTGCCTTAATCTTAACGCATGTGGATAAATATTACCATTGTGCACATCTTTAACCCCTCTCCTATAAAACAAAACACATTTCATGTATATACATTGAGATTGTGGCAGCTAAAAAGGGAGCATAAGCCAAAAGGTGTGTCCCGTATTTATATATACAGGGTGATTGACTCGAACTGCAACTTTTTAATATGCTATAATTTTTTTTATTTTTTGATAAGTTTTATTGTGCCAAAGCAAAAAGTGTTGGAAAATACATCAATTTTCAAATTATATCAGTAGTTTTCAATATGTCTACCTTTGGTGCGAATAATGGCCTTGAGACGGACGAAGAAAGCATTGCACGCCGCACGCAAGTGGCTCTGCGGTATTTTGGAACATTCCCGGTGAAGTGCTTGTTTGAGGTAGTCCAAACTTTGGTATTTTTTAGTGTCAACCTTCGCCTTCAAAATACCCCAGACAGAGAAATCCAACGGATTTGCATCCGGAGAATTTGCAATCCATTGTGTCGAAGAAATGAAGTGTTGAACATTGTTTTTTAACCAGTCTTTGTGAGACGGTGCCGAGTCTTGTTGAAATGTCCACGGTCTCCGACCGAAATGATTGTTTGCCCAAGGCTTCAATACAGTCTCTAAGACAGTTTCACGGTATACGATTGCATTCATTTTGATGCCACGGTCCAAAAATACGAGCAGAGAGCGACCATCGGCGGTTGTGGCGGCCCAAACCATCACCGTCGGTGCTGTCTGCTTTCTGGTGGCCGTCCGAAGTTGTAAATTTTCGAAGGACCTCTCTGGCAAGGAAACTCGGTCATTTTGTTTGTTGACATATTGCTCTATAACAAATGGCGACTCATCGGAAAAAACCAAATTCGGCAACTCACCACTTTCGTGCAAGCGTAGCAACTCCTTCGCTCTTTCGATTCTAACTTTTTTCTGTTGCGGTGTAAGATCGTGTGTTTTTTAGAACTTCAATGGCTTGACCCCAAGCTCATTTTTTGGTATGTCTTGCATGCGTTCTAATGATATGTTGAGCTCACGAGCCATTTTTCTTCCACTTTGACGCGAATTTCGCTCTATTCGAGTCTTCACTTTCCGAACCATTTCTGTCAATGTTGCTGTTTTTTTTTATGACCACCTCCATGGCGTTTTGTAACGCTGCCAGTATCACGGTAACGAGCTATGGTTCGAGACACAAATGATTTATTCACGTTGAGGTGCTGGAGGGCTCTAACGATAGCTACTTGTGGTTTTCCAGTCAAATATAAAGCAATTACATTATCACGTTTGAATAAATAAAAAATTTTGATAAAAAATTTTCAACAAAACTGAGACACAAATCGTTTAAAAGGCTCGTAAGTAATAAAATTATCTATCATGTGTCAAAATTTGAGCTCACAGTAATAAACGGTTTGGAAATTATAGCAGTCTGAAGTTGGTTGCAGTTCGAGTCAGTCAGGGTGTATAGGCAATGTTCAAGTCCTCTGCTTTCTCTCTGATGGTTAATTTGCGGCTATTGACTAACATTTCTTTTACTTCGTCAATGTTTCGTCGGTTTTCGATGTCAATGGTCTGCCACTGCGTTTATCATTTTCGATTGACTCACAACCACTTTTGAACCGCTCGTGCCACTGATAAATGACCGTTTTCTTTAGGGAATCGTTGCCGAAACACTTTTCTAACACTTCCAACGTTCGCTTGCCATTAAATCCGTTTTTTACGTAAAATTGAATACAAGTTTGTTGTTGCAAATTTAAATCCATTTCTAAAATTGTAAAAAATCGCCAACACACACAGTGATAGATGTACTCTTGGCTACGTAAATTTTGCAAATGTCAAGCTATGACGCTAAGATTTAGAGGGAATGTCAACAACAAATGTACCAAGTTAACTTTATCACTTTAACATCGACCTACATATCTGTCATTTTTTTAATGAGGTTTGAATACATTTCTTTTCTTTGACATTTCACATGAATGTCAAACTAATGCTCATTAGAAAATAAAAAAACAACGGTACATTTTTTTGAATCAGTTGCGATTGTGTTGTTCAATTTTCCGATCTTGTGAGGTTGATTTTTTTTTATATACTTTTTTAGTTCTAAAAAATTGTACAAAAACATATAAAAGTGGAAAAATAAGTTAAAAGTTGTAATTATCCACGGTAAGTAGCTTAGATGTTAGGTGTACCTGCTGGGATACAATGGAAACATATGAAGTCATTTTTGCATTATTTTTAGAATGGATTTCAAGACTTTTCCAACAGGCTCCTTTTACGGGAGAAGATTCGATAGTCTTACAAATGCAGTTGAGGTAATAGAAGAAGACATTACTGTGAGCTCAATTTTGACACATGACAGATAATTTTATTATTTACAAGCCTTTTAAACGATTTGCGTCTTAGTTGTGTTGGAAAATTTTTATCCGCGATGGAATTCAAACGTGATAGCGTGATTGCTTTATATTTGGCTGGAAAAGCGATGGAGTTGCTACGCTTGCACGAAAGTGGTGAGTTGCCGAATTTAGTTTTTTTTTTCCGATGAGTCGCCATTTATTATCGAGCAATATGTCAACAAACAAAATGACCGAGTTTATTTGCCAGAGAGGTCCTTCGAAAATTTACACCTTCGAACGGCCACCAGAAAGCAGGCAGCACCGATGGTGATGATTTGGACCGCCATAACTGCGATGGTCGCTCTCTGTTCGTATTTTTATACCGTGGCGTCAACCGTGAAACTGTCTTAGAGGCAGTATTGAAGCCTTATGCAAACAATCATTTCAGTCGGAGACCGTGGACATTTCAACAAAACTCGACACCGTCTCACAAAGCGCGTGTCAACCAAGATTGGTTAAAAAACAATGTTCCACACTTCATTTCTTCGACACAATAGATTGCAAATTCTCCGGATGCAAATCCGTTGGATTTCTCTGTCTGGGGTATTTTGAAGGCGAAGGTTGGCACTAAAAAATACCAAAGTTTGGACTACCTCAAACAAGCACTTCACCGGGAATGTTCCAAAATACCGCAGAGCCACTTGCGTGCAATGCTTTCTTCGGCCGTCTTTAGGTCATTATTCGCGCCATATTGAAAACTACCGATACAATTTGAAAATTGATGTATTTTCCAACATTTTTGCTTCGGCACAATAAAATTTATCAAAATATAAAAAAAATATAACAGTTCGAGTCAGTCACCCTGTAGATCCGTTAAAGACATTTTGGTTAATGAGTTGGGTTTCCGTCGTGTAGCAGCAAAGTTGGTGCCAAAAGACCTCAATTTCATGCAAAAAAGAGACCGTGTTGTAGTCGCAAAAGAAATGATTTACGAGGCTGAATCCGATCCCACATTCATCAAAAGGATCATTACTGGATACGAGACGTGGGTTTATGAGTATGACAAACAATCCAGACATCAGGCAAGTGAATGGCGTTCTGTAAATGAGCCGAAACCAAAAAACCACGTCGATTTCAGTCAAAAAAGAAAACATCATTCTGGAAGGCCAGATAGTAAACAAACAGCATTATTTGGGCGTTATGAGACGTTTGCGTGAAGCAATTCGCCGAAAGAGACCATCACTATTCGTAATTTTTTGACGAAAAATGCAACAAATACCATCCAACAGCCACCGAATTCACCTGAGTTGGCTCCCTGTGACTTCTTTCTGTTCAATCGAATTAAAAAACCACTACGGGGAACGCGTTTCAGCAGCCGAGAGGAAGAAATGGAAAAATTGCAGGAAGCACTGATGGACATACCTAAAACCGAACATAAAAAATGTTTCGAGGATTGGATCAAGCGCTGGGATAAGTGTGCTGCATTCAATTGGGATTACTTTGAAGGGGACAATATATGTAGATCTAGATGAATAAACTTGTATTTTTAATTTTTCTGAATAAATTCCGAAATTTTTTAATCAAGGTGGAACTTCTAGCAATGAGATATCTGCCCCATGACACATTACACCGTGATGTCAAATATCTTGCTATTTTGTCGCATTTCATTTGTATGAGGGTATTATTGTACAATATATTGGTTTTTCCTTTAGTAGTTTTTGTAAATAACATCGTGTTTGTAATTCTGATCAGCTCATATTGAATCACCCTTCCTAATAAGTTGGGATGATCGCTATTGGTATTTAGTTCGCTGTTTCTTAATTGGTGTAGAAATACTGAACTGTTGTAAATAAGCCGATTAGTTTTGTTGCTCTCATTCCGTTTCAAGTTTCTTTTCCTATTAATTTTCTCAATTACAATCGTTTCATGATCACTTATTTTGAGCTTGGTGTTTGTTTTGGCGATAACGTATGCCATATTTGCTATCACATATTCGACCAACGTACTAGTTAACTCTTTCACTATTTGTTTGCAATTGTTTTCTACTTCAATTGTATTTCTAATGGCTTCAGTGTACAGTTTTGATTTATTTGTTCAGTCGACATTCACATCGCTCGCTATTATAAATTGCCTATTGGAGACAAGCTCTTCCGACCATTCTTTAAATATCGGGTCATATAAAAAGTCTCCGTATTTTTAGGTACATTTTTGAAAAAAAAAAAAAATGTTCTTTATACAAAATCAATTTCAATCAAGTACATACTGGCCATTAATCTCTATGATCGTTTGCCATTTTCAGGGTAGCTTCATAATTCCATTGGTGTAGAGCTTCTGTGGTTTATCAGCGAAAAACTTGACCGAGTCAAGAGAGTTTTGCAAAGACCGAAAAATATGGTAATCAGAGGGTGCAAGGTACGGGCTATACTGTGGATGCATCAAAACTTCCCAATCAAGCTCCGTCAATTTGTTCCGGGTCATCAAAGATGTGTGTGGATTAGCATTGTCATGATTCCCTTTCGGTTGGCCAATTCTGGTCGCTCTTTTTTGAAAGCTTCATTCAAACGGTCGAGTTGTGCACAGTAGAGGATCGAATTGACCGTTTCATAATAGACAATCCCCCACCAAACACTCAACATAACCTTGTTTGCCGTCAATCCAGGCTTTGAAGTAGTTTGTGGTCGGTCACCGGCCTTTGACCATGATCGCTTGCATTGGATATTCTCGTATTTAATCCATTTTTCATCGTCCGTAATGAATCGCTTCAAAAATGGTTCCATTTCGTTACGTTTCAGCAGCGTTTGTGGTCGGTCACCGGCCTTTGACCATGATCGCTTGCATTGGATATTCTCGTATTTAATCCATTTTTCATCGTCCGTAATGAATCGCTTCAAAAATGGTTCCATTTCGTTACGTTTCAGCAGCGTTTCACTGATGGTTATTCGGTCAATTAAATTTTTTTTTTTTGCGTTTATTCATGTGGCATTCATACAGCTGATCATAAGCTATCTCTAGACAGCTTCAGTACCGGACCTGCTCCATCAGTTGCAAAAGTTCATCGAAATTTTCAGTGACAGGCCGACCAGTGAGGTGAATCTTTTACATCGACATTTACAACGGAATCGAACAAACCACTCCTGGGTCCGGCGTTCACTCACAGCATCCTCACCGTAAACTGCACAAATTTTTCGGCATGTTTTTGATTTTTTTTTCCCCTTTTTATAGTAAAAAAGCATCACATATTGTATTTCTTCATTTATTTCACTCATATTCATAATATATGATATACTCGTATATAACATTTACAACGAGCAACGAATTACACAGCTGTCTTCGCAAAAAATTGTAGCCTGACATGTCACCTTTCAAACACATATTCGCTTGACACAATCAGATTAGTGTTTCAAGATATATGGACACCAACACCATCTAGTGAAAAAAAAAAACCGCGGAGACTTTTTATATACTGATTGATTATTATCTGTAATTTTAACAACTAGCCATTAAATTTGCATGCACATCTCGCACATCTCGCACATTTTGTAGTATTTTTAAATGTTTAGCGATGCGTCGATATCCACAGCAGTTATAGCACCTACTTAAGTTGAAGTGTTCGAAGACACGACATTTCTCCCAATCGGCATTTTTGTAATCGCCATCATCGAGTTCAATAACCGCATAATGTTTCTGTTTTTGTTTTAGCTCTTTACTTTACTTCACTCTTTTGTTTTGTTTACACTTTACCATACCAACCAAATTGTTTTATTTTTTTATAGCCACTTCCAGATCTTTGCTCCATTTTTAATTCTTATCTGTTATCATCACTTGTGGACGCTTCTGTCAAAAAATGTTACCTCGTACTTTTCTCCCAGCTTTTGTTTTACCACTCTCTCTTTTTTTTTTTTCACCGTTTCTTTCCCTCTGCAATTACTTGTAATTGCTCCTTTCCATCTATCAGAATCGCTATCGACTTTTAGAGAGAGAGATTCCGGGTTTATATTTTTCTTTATCTCCTGTTTTATCATAGAGTTCAACTGATTACTTTTTGGTTTAATGAACAATATATTGCTTGTTTAAGCTGATCTGCGTGGTTTAATTTTGTTTGATTCTTTTATCCTCTTTACCCCATTTTCTGTATAGTTTTTCATTTGGCAACATTCTCATTGTTTAATGATATCTTTTTCACATCCTCTGCTATTTTTTTGCTCTCAGACTTAAAAAACTCACTAAGAGCACTAATTGTTTGTGCTGTACCGTGTCTTATATGAATTTTACAATCGGGTTTGTTTTTATTATATTGCCACTGTAACTGTTCCGCACATTTCAATCCCGATTCACCCCTTATTGCAGTTTTACATTTGTAAAAATCCTTGCCAACCGTTTATACATTAAATCAACCGCTTTCGCACAACGGAGCCTCGATTTAGAAAATAACAAAAACATCCAATCGCTGCACCTTTTTTAAACACAAAATTCGGAACAATTTAAATAAACGTCTATATTGCCCAACGTATTACAACGTTAGCTTACATCATGCTTACGATAGTACTAAATAATGTTTAAACCAGCTGGTCGACAAAACCTACGATGTATTGTTTTCAGTAATTTTGATGTCAAAAAATAGGAAAAGGGCACATTTTTGGCAGCCCAGTCGAAAGCGACAACATTTGAAACCGAACTTATTCTAATTAACTTTCCTGAAGGATGATATATCACAGAAAGGCAGTCACCAGATCATAAAAGAGTCAACCAAATTGATTATACTGATACCGAGACAAAACACTCTTTCATTTTTATATTGTATATTCCAGCGGCCAATGTATACACGAACAAATACCTAGTTGCAGCCAAGGTATGTATGTCTTCTTGTCAATCCTTTCACAATCTACACTGAGTGCTAAAGATGACCAGTTCATTGCCAAAAAGCAGTCAATGCCGCAACCGATGTACTGGGTTTCATCTGAACGAACGCGACATTGAAAAAGTGGACATAAGCACAAATACTAAATTCGCTTATGATGTGGCGGTGCATAGAAGAACGAAGTGGTACGTGCCCCTTACGAGAAATTTAGTAAGCAAACATAAATTTCTTCAAAAAAAAAAAAAAAAAAAAAAAAAGGCCATAAGAAATAAGCGACCGGAAGCTCTACGAGAAGGTAAAGAAGCATGCCAAGCCTGTAGGGATGAGAAATGAAATGTATTAGTAAAATGACATTCGAGCTGAGGATATGAGGATATGAAGAATACACCTCTGCTGACTGTTAAACAGTGATGACGCCCTTTACTCCCGTAGCAAGTACAACGAACTATTAAATTTAGGCGTCAAAATCCAAGATTTCCACCTACCTAACGAATATGAACTGGGCTGGGCGGACGGGACGGTCTCCCTGCATACTTCAATTTGTTTCCAAGATTCGGTCGTAGGAAAAAGTATGCCAGATCCAGAAGACAAGAAACCCTATAAACTGCAAACCCTATCAACAATAAAGACAACGGTCTCTTAATCATTACAATGTGTACCAGATCTTATCTGTCACATTGAGTTAAAGGACGAAACCGCAACCAACCACAAAGGCTGAAGATACAACATCGGACAGAAGGTCACAATGGAAAGCTCTAACTTTGAGATAGTTAGAGATTGTGTCTACCTCGAATCCGGCATTAAGGTCGCTTGATCGCTTTAAACGCAAGATTTTTCGAATAAATATTGGTCCGGTATATATTGTATTGATGAGCTTTGGAAAAAAAAAGTACTCATCGGTCGCCAGAGATGACTGAGACATATAGAACGAGAGATAATTAACGCGCGGGTTCGAAGAGTCATTGATTCCTAACCGGAGGGACAATGTAGTAATGGAAGAAGATGGTGGGCAATCGAGGAAGGAAATTTGAAGCTGTTACTAAGACCGCGCTAACTGGGGAGATTTATTGGTTGAGGCTAGGTCCACTCCAGATTGTAGTGCCACCTGAGTAAGTCGATCGCATAGACTTTATGAAAAAGGGGGCCCCAAAATTGAAAAAGTTGTGATGGATCGACCGGGAAAAGCATCGGTCGGCTAAAAAGAATCATTCTGGAGGAAAATATTTCACGAGAAACTAAACATTTTTATCCATCAAGTCAAAAAAATTGCTCATCGAATCTAAAAAAAAAAAAAGCTAGGACATGCAGAGTAGGTAGTTAGCCAAGACCCGTACTAACAAGTGACGCGTGTTGCTTAAGTTTCAGTTTCAAACCGAACTGTGAAGAAAAAACTTACTTTTTTTGCTACTTAAAAGCAAAACGATACGAGAAACGGGAAAGCTTATGTCGCATTATGAAATTTCGCTAGCACTTTTAAGATAATCAATATCACCGTACAATTAAATATTACGAAAATCTATGCACAAACACTCTGATTGTTAGGGTTAACTTCAACCAAATCACGAGTTTAAACTTTTCTCTTTCATCTGTAGTGCCGACTCAATGAACTAAAAAAATTATTTCCTCACTAGACTCCTCTAAGCTATTTACTGATAGCTAATCGCTACAATGTCTTACAAAGTCATCTCCAATCAGTCCATTGAAAAGGTTAAAGTTTAATCCAACCTACGGATGACATCAGCAGTGAGATTAGCATTGAATAATTCCAGATATGCATCTCTCAACCATAATAGTTCACAACAAACGCATTAAGACAATGCCTCACTCTTTATTGATCTCTTAACAATGACACTAATGCCCATGCAGATGAGCTAAATATTATTCACTTCCATTTGTTTTCCATTTAGCACGACTTTGCATTCGGAGAAAGCATCTCATAAAAATATGAAAGCCGAAATGAGAAAGGGTTGCCTGTGGCATTGTCTTGCGTCCATCGTAATAATTAACTGTCTGCTCCACTTTTGCACCGGTAATTGGAATTTGAGATTTCCATTTCATCATACTCCACTGCGTCAATCACTTATGGACGGAGGGGTCATGAATTAAACATAAGCCATCTCGCGGTATACGATTCAGCACGCCTGCTTGCACATACTAATTTCGCTACCTATGTCGTAAAAAGTGAAACAATGCGATGGCCACAACTTGCTTAACAATTACGAAACCCGATAATTAGAAAATAAATTGGGTTTGTAGTCTGGTTGCACCATAACTTACCGCAAATGCTCGTACTTCCAAACACCTTCGTCCTGCGCCTCGGGCATAGTTAGAATCAGATCAACATTTGAAGGGTCCCTCTTGATTAACTGCTGTATGTACTGCTGAACGGCCAGTGTACTGTCCATCTCGTCCAAAGGTTCATCGGGCCAGCGGCAAAAGTCCTACAATCATGAAAATGAAAAAAAAAAAAAAGTTTAAACACAAAGGTCATTCGAATGCGGGTAAACACTGCAGATGATCATGATCAACATTTGTTTTCAATAGCGGGGAGGAAAATTGATGGGAAAAAGGAGAAAATGTTTTTCGACAAGGATTGACGTTTTCATTTTCGTTTTCTTTCCTTTCGGATAGAAGAGATAGTAGACACGAAACGAAAACGATGAACGTGAAAACCAAGCCCCAAATTGTTGTCACGATTTTTCACATTCACAAATCGATTATCGACACAAAACGCATTGCTACGTGGAAAGGGGTTTCGATGGAACTGTAGTTTCTGGATCCGGCAAATACCTTCGCTTTGGTTCCTGGCCTATTTCTTCGTAAAATAGTCGAGCCGTCGGCCATCTTCATGGTTAAATCGAAAATCGCTTTGATTTGGGTCCCAAAAAAATTCGTTTGTGTGAGGGAAAAAAAATTTGACAAGTTGTGAATGTTTTTTCTCCCTCGCACTGATTTCTTCGTCGTTCTTTCTCTTTTTGTGTATGTAACACGTTGACCAACTCTACAAAACTGAATGCGAGATAAAGTTGCTATAATTTCAAATACATGATTGCAAGTCAAAGTTAGATGGCGCTAAGACAGCGATTTGGATATTTGATATGGGAATAGGATAACTACAAGTGGAGTATTTTAAAAATGTACGTTAGCTCGACAGATAATAACCGGATGTCCGGAAAATCTATTCTGGCTATGTGATCAAAAAATTAAAATTTCAGAAAGCTCTCTACATCTTGCTTACTTCGTCCTTTGTAAAATTTGACTTTTCTCTACGTGCACTGCAGCTGAGGCAGAAAATATTTCGCTTGGTAACGCTGTAAAATTCTCTCCAACCATACAAATAGTGTCGCTCCACATAAGGGATCTATACTTGCTTCCAGTATACTATTATTTCTCTATTGAATCTGTTACGTATGTTTTCTTGGGTTCATTGCAACCATATTTTGATGCATATCATATATTTCCTGTTACCTATTCGTAGCCTAGGGTATCTATTATCTATGTATTTTTTCCCGAAACAATGCATTTATCTTGCGCTAGCTACCACTTTCTTCGCCTCTGTTTTAAATCTGTCTCAGGATGCACGTTATCAGTTTCACTAATTCTGTTTTTTTTTTTTTTTTTTTAATTTCCCATTAGCCCATTACTGCCGTTTTTACCACAGCGTCCCAACCGCATGGAACATACAGCAGAGATTTCGCAACGTAGTTGTCCCACATAACGTACAAACTTAGTTCAACCTCCTGACATTCTCGAAAATCTATCGCCCAAAGCTGACCTCTTTCGTTATATAAGTTGTACAACTTTATTTGCTCGACTGACAGAAAACCTGTCAGTAAAATTTGAAGATGACGATGATGAAATAACGATGTGTGTATGCGAAAGGGATACCCAATAAAAATTAGCTAATATATACGAAAACGTATCGGGTTTTGAACTTGAGAACGCCTTACAACTCAATTCCATATTTTTGAAAAGATAACTTCACGACCGCGGCAATTGTTTTCTAAATATGAGCTGTACTTATGTTTATTGTAAAAATATTGTAAAATGTTTGTTTGGGTACAAATGATAGTACTTATTCTTTTCAACACAATCGCTTTATTCAATACAGAACTATAATTTACAATTCAATCCTTTTCTCAAGTAATTTTAATTTCGTTTATAATTTACTTAAACCACTTTATCAATATTCGTAGATCACATTTCAAATTCCGCTTTAGAACTGACTTGCATATCTTCGGGGATTCTGATATTTATACTCCCTTGACATCTTTTGAGAACTAGATGATTCTAGAAAAGAAACACCAAGGGTATAGTAGAACCAATTCATATACTGGCACCGATCATCATTTCAGAAAGCAAATTAGAAATCGCCACTTAAATCTACTCTTGGCAATATTGATTTAATATTCTACCCTTCGTGAAAGCAAATCATATATTAATCAAACACTATTAAATCAGTTCAAAGACGTATGCCTAAAACTGCGGCTGTCCTTGCTTGGACCAATTGCACCAACACCAGCCTATCATTAAGAGACTCAACCAACAGCTCTGTCTATATTAAGTTGACTGAGATCCCTCACGATATCTAAGCCAAGGTTTTCCTTTACTGTGTTCACTTTTTGGTATTGTTTGAAGAAGCGGTGGTGTTCATTCATCATGTTCTAGCCATCAGAGCGCAGGAATTCGTCCTTCATCGGTTGTTTGTGAGAGAGCACTATCATGTTTCTAAGTTGGCTGCATAGTCCAAAGATTGGCAATAGTGATTATTAGCAATAAGTGCTTAATAAAGAGTTGGGCCGGATCACATGCCTTCCCAGGCATAGATAAAAATCATCGACTGAAATGGCTTGAAATTTTGTTCGAAGAAACATGAAGAGCGTTCGGATGCCCAATAAGTGGTGAGAGAGGTCCATCTTGTTCCGCTGTTAAGGGGCGGTGCAAGAAAATACAACAATTAATGATCAGTAAAGCTAATATTACATACAATTAAAATATACGGGCAAGTCGTAGACAGTTAACAGCGCAGTATTATTTAACTATGTGGTTAAGTAGTCAATGCTACTTTTTGGGGGGTTAGTTTATTGTATATTCAATGCTGTCAAAATCTTATGGATTATGAATTAGTAAAAACATCACGTTTTGAAAGATTTGCCTATAATCCTCATCGATTTAGAAAAAGTGTTCTGTAAAGTTTACATGGATAATTTATATTGTATGAGAAACAAAAATTCGAAGCTATAGTTGGAGTACATCAAAAAAGTGCTAAAATTCCGTTCAGTTTAATGTCATGAAAGATTTTCTATTGAAGCAGTATGTTGACAATTCCGGAGATTTAAAGAAAGGCCCGAGAGAAAAATAAATTGATCACTTATATGCAAAAGCTTTATTAAAATTTTGACCTAACTAACGTGATAATCAAAAATACATAGAGCGACTTGTGGATATGTTCACTGTTCTAATAATTTAACCGAACCTACAAACGGCGCCGTAGCGATACAGATACATGATAAAAAGTTATTCTATATGATGTATATAAATATAAACGGTTAATGAAAGAAACAGAAGTACATATGATGCTGGCCAGATTTTGAGAGCTGTGATACAAACAGTAACATTTGTTTTTGTGAGAGCAGTATAGTATAGTATAGTAATTCCAACTTGGAACTTAGAACAAGAAAGTTATTACTGACAAAAAGATGAATAAGAAAAAACGCCGAAAACTTATGATGTCAGACATGCAAAAAAAAATTTTATCGACAAGCATTTAATTAACAAAATTCAAAGTTTTAACCCTTCTCATTATTTTGTTTTAAAATATATTTCGATTATAAAATGAATGTACACCCTTAACAAAATAACTTTCCTTTCCACGTCTAGATGACACTACTGAATTTCCCTTCAAAGTTCCCATATTTGACATTTCAACCACCATAATTTCATGTCCAATACTCCAATTATTATACCCAACCAGCCACAAAGGAAAAAAATAAAGACGACACACAAAAAGGAAAAGACCAACTCAAACTATTTGAAAAGTACGAAGCAGAAAGAAAAAGAGATTCGTCGTCGTTCCTACCGCTGTTTACTTTCGCGGAAGATAGAAAAAGAAAAAATAGAAATAAAACTCTGTCACTTAATATTTCCTAGTGCTGCGTAATTTGTTTGATTTTTCCCCCAAAAAGTGCAAAGTTTCCCAACTGCAGTGTAAAATTTTGTCAGCTTTTATTAGATTACAAAAAAAAAAAAAGAAAACAAAAAGGAACCAAAATGTCCTATGCATATTTATTCAAATACATCATCATTGGAGATACTGGTGAGTAGAGCAGGTGCAAGGTGTGAGCCACAGCCATCACACACTTAAATGAAGGGGGAATCCAACAAACGACGAAGACGTCTTTATACTCCGTTTATTCTGCTGGCGAAAAAATCGATTTTTCTCCCACCCCCAGAAGATTAATTTTGTCTGTCGGTCATGTGTAAATTTGCTACGCAAAGGCAAATTCCGAATCGTCTTGCTCGTGTTGGTGGTGCTGTTTGGTAGATTTTCAAATTTTCAACTCAATATGCCCCAACAGCTCATAACAGCTGTCACGCTACCAAAGCCACAGCTGGAGCACAACAACAATTAGCGATTAACAGGAAAATTTCACTCGCTAATATCTATCGCAGAAGCAATGAGCTGTGTGTCATGCAACGCTGACTTGCGACTACGTCGGTTTTACGAGTGCGGCACATTTGAAAGATTTTCTGATTTCTTTTGTTGACTTTCACTCTTCACTCTGAAGAGCTTTTGGTAGTGGTAGACTAATTTGAGGATGCAATCCCTATCTGGGCTCCCTTTGCTACGATGATTAAATCACCATAACAAGTCTAATGGGAGCGATAACACCTTGGTTTTTGGTTTCAAAATTTATGAGCAGTAATTTTGTCATTAAGAGAAAAAAATCGATATTCGATACATATGAATATGGGTAGTCTCAGCGACTGTGGGCTGATTCTGTTTTTCTTCTCAATCGACAGGTGTTGGCAAGTCATGCCTGTTGTTGCAGTTCACTGACAAGCGGTTCCAGCCAGTGCACGATCTGACAATCGGTGTAGAATTCGGAGCCCGAATGATAACAATCGATGGCAAACAAATCAAGCTTCAGATCTGGGATACAGCTGGACAGGAAGCATTTAGGTAAGTCAATCGAATTGAATTGTCTCGTTTGCCCTCCTGAGCAAAGACTGGCAATAGACCGACTTTGATAAGCATTTCAGTTGTCAGTCAATTGCCATTTTAAGGTGATGAACAAATGGAATTTTGTTAGATGGAGGAGTGTAGAGGGTGCTTGCTTGTTTGTTCACCGCACTGGACTTTAGTGAAGCTAAAAATAAATGTTTGCACTTTCAGATCGATTACTCGCTCATATTATCGGGGAGCTGCTGGTGCTTTGCTTGTCTATGACATCACTCGGCGTGATACGTTCAATCACTTAACTACTTGGCTAGAGGATGCGAGGCAACATTCGAACTCGAACATGGTCATAATGTTGATTGGCAATAAGAGGTAAGTAAATGTGATGAATAAAAGGTTTTTTTTTCTCTTTCTTTCCTTTTTTTCTTTGCTTCTCGAACAAACTTGTAGCTGTTGTTCTGATGAGAGAGAGATTAGAGTTGTTGGCTGTTTTTGTTTTTTGTTTTTTTTTTGTTTTTGTTTTGTTAGTCGTTTGTTATGATTCAAGTTTTTCTGGCTATCCAGTGTACAAATGCAGTTCAAAGTTTATGCGAATCGGGTATAGAGGTTGAGAAGCGTGCGAAAGTTGCAAATTTTAGTTTCTTTTTTCTTCACCCGTTAAAAATACTTTTAATTAAATTTTATCCTCGACTGTGGTAAGCCGCTGGTTTGTTCGTATTCATCATTGCCGCCAGGCAATCAGTTAGCTTTGATTGCTAGAGCAATTGGAATACAATCATAGTTTTGTTTGTTTTGATTTTATGTAAACGCATTCCAGAGTGCAGGAGAATGTGTACGGAAATGATAAGAACATCAAGGTCAACACCAAGCCAGACCTCAGCAACAGCGATAGAAGTTTTTTTTTTCTGTCGGAACAGAGCAATTAAACAATTCCATTGTACTCCTTGTAAATTGCGTTTAATGAAACTTTCAGTGAGTAAGGGCTTCAGTGATAAAGTGGCTGCAGTACCAGCACCCACCACGTCAGCCAAGTACCTGTAGACTGATGCGAATGTAAATCCAACATTAATCAAGGTACTGCTCCGTGGTGTCGTCGTCACTTTCACAGCAATCGTCGGAAAATGTTACATCACTTATGCCCAGCCCATTTTAGTGCGTAGCAAAAATGTAGTGCCCTAAGGAAAGCAGGACGGCCTCTGACCTCTTAGAGACGTCGGAAAGAATTTGTTTGATGTTCCATCTGCAGTGTTGCTCATATGGAACCCAACTGTCAATGGAAGTCTTAACCTGAGACGCATTCAGATCTAACTTAGGTTCTGTCCTGAAAAACACTCTCCTAAGCGTTGCCTAGCAAGTTCATCGACAATCCATTTATCATGATCCCATTGTGATCTGGGACCCAGACAAGTCTCAGTGATGAGAATTTAATGTGGCTCTAAATGCAGCTTAGCTGTCGCTACATATGCAAATATCGTCCTCCAGATTCTTTTCTGGCTCAGATTCTGGCCGAAATCAGTCTTGGGCACAAGGAAAGTCGATTTCGTATTTTTTCTGCAGCACGAGTTCTGGACAGACAGTACAGCTACATCATTCGCGTATGCTTTTCTGTAGACGTCAAAAATATTGAGTACGTTGAGTAGTAAGTCAACCAATTTGCACCATAGCAGTGGAGCCAACGCCGCCTGCTTACCGTCGCCCTCACATATTGGTCACAGTTAGCATCCGCAATCAGTGTCCTATTCTTCTTCTATTCTCAAAAGTAGTGATTCATCTACGCTGTGTTGTCTGGCCAAGTTCCACGGGCCTCTTAAAGTTCCGTTGTCGAAAGCACTTTCAATGATGATGGAAATGCCCAGCGCGTATTTCATCTTGTCGAGTGCGTCTTCAATTCAATTCTGCCAGATTTTGAAGCACACTCTCACAAAATCAGTGTTGGTAAGCGTGTTGCATTGTTCTCGAGCATTGCTTCCGTGCTCTTCAACATGAATGACTTTTAGGTCTGCAGCTCTTAGCTTGCGTGAAGTGCTCTTTTCCGATTTTCAGTATGAAAGCTACCCTCATTGTTCGCCAGGGTTTCGTTATGTTTACCAGTACCAGGCTAGCAGTTCAACAGCTTCGCCGCACTGAAAGTATCGGTTCCCATGATCACCGAAATTTAGCAGTATTGGGCGGGGCAAATACGAGTAAGTGTTGTAAGTAAGTGTCGACAGAACACATGGACTTGACAAAAAAAAAAAAAAAAAACAGGCTAGCAGTGAAAATTTGCTTCAGAGCTGCCAGCGGTCTATATCTTTTTGTAGCACAACTGAGTAAATACAATCGGTGACAGTCGACCGGTCTTCGTGCGATGTGATATTCCAGCTACGGCGTTTTGTCCTATTCAACTCAGTAGCAGCTTCGTTAATAGGAGCTGGTTGTGAGCTTAGGTTACCTGGGAAGTGAACCTCAAGTATGAGATGGCGGGTCTACTTTCAACTTAGTGTAGGTACCATCTGATTCTACTGGTTTTACCGACAGTTTTGATCTTTTCGCAAATGTTCTAATCAACAGCGTAGTTGTTGTTTTGTTCATTTAGATCAGTATTTGAGTCTATTATTTCGATTTTAGATTTTGTCATGTCACTTGTACAACGGATGTAAGTAAAACCTATCCGGTTCCATTCTATTTTCAGAATGTTTTTCAGTTTAATTTAGAGTGGTCGTCTTAAGTTTGGGTTATTTGTTGTATTTGCGTTATCTTATTTGTTAAGCATCCCTATTGATGACTAGAGGAGGGACTACACCCATCAAACCATAGGGCTCTAGCCATTGTTCGTGTATCGCTATAAGTCCATCGTATGGTGGCTTTGGCTCTTCCTACATTATCAATTAATTTTTGGATAAAGCTTAACGGAATATTTACGATATGTACAGTAACTCTAACATTTCTGCACATTTTACTCGATCAACAGCTATCAATATCTTCTATCGAACGCTTCTCGTGTTTTTGTTCTGTTTTGTAGAGAAATTTTTGTTCTTACCGTCGTTTTTGCTTTTGGAGCTCTAGACCTGTCTCGGCCTATTTTTAAATTGGCGCTGTAGAATTTGGGAACGATGTCAATATTTGTACAAACATAGCTTTTATTTCGGTTCGTGGCAAACTTCCTTCTTACCAAAATCCTGCCTAGGTAAGTTCGTTTTTTTCGATGACCAGAGCTATGAATATGTTAAACATTTGGCCCCGTAGACGAAGCAGACTTGAAGCTGGCTTAAGACGCATGCAAGCGTCAGCTGAGTGAAAATAGAGTTAAATGAGTTGCTGAAATATTGCGTAAGATCCTGTCTAGAGAAGTCGAGTCGAATTGTGTGTTTCTTGATTGCTTGTTTCTTGCATAATTGCAACTGCTCACGTAGGTCCACAAAAAAGTTTCAGTGGCGTTAAATTTGATCTTGTGGCAACCTGATGTTGCGAAACTTTTTTTGTATTATTTTGTTAGAACCAAATGTCCTCCAGAGTAAAATCGTCGATATAATGGCAAAATTAGTCAAGTAACAAAGTCTGACGAGAGAAGTCTGAATCCTGAATCCTCTCATCTCTATCCATATGGAAATTCTAATTATGAACATGCTCAGAGAGATAAAAATGTGTCCATCAATAAAAAAGAATTTATTCGAAAATTTAGCTTTAAGCTTGAGTTCTTGTGCTAACTGTGCCTTGTAAAGATGCAAACGAACGTCAAGATTGGTTGTTAACGTGGTTGAATTGACAATTTTGGTTCTTGAACCACACTTATGACGGTGATATTCGATAACGTTACGGCAGATCTTACTTTTTTAGCAACATATATAGTCTTTTCGAACTAATTAAATATGTTTTACATTGGTTGCCGTGTTGGTCGCTTATTTCGGTCGTAATCAACATGTAAATTGTGGTGGACAGTTGTTACGGAATTATTATTTTCGTATCAATCGTCACAAAAGAAAGCTTTGCATTCCTAAAGCGCAGATTCGCTGTAACTAAACAAGCAGATAATTAGTTTTATCCGCTTGTTCCTCATAATATAGATTTTTGGCATTAGAATTGTATGTCTTCGCTTGGGAGACAGACGCTAATTTGCTATCCAGATATTTAGTTTAATAAGAGAAACCGATTGTGATCGCTTTCAACACTAGATGAGTCAAACCTGTTTACTTTGATGAAAAAAACTTCAGTTTTGAAAGGATTGAGAGCTTAGAGCAAATATTCGCAGTCTCGCAAGGTCGTCCTTGCACAGCAATTTTGGGCATATGCAGCTCAATCAATCTCTTCAGCAGGAGAGAGGCCAAATTGAGGGGCGTGAAACTTTTGGCGAAACAGCTATTATCTTTACCGATTTTCAGTTAATAAAACGACTCTCACTGTTCACCACATACTGAACATGTGGGGTAGTGTCAAACTTGCAGAGAAGATTCTCTTCAAATTTGGCAGTAGTTGGTTTACACGTTTTTGCAACATAACAGCAAGCTATTGATAGGATCTATTTTAATAGATTCATCACCACAATATCTACTGGTAAATAAACGACTAGTTATGATCTGGTTATGATCTGGTTATCTATGAAGCGAGTTTCGAGTATGGGACTGAAAGTTTCTAAAAAATATATAAGTCACAATGACATCTTAAACGGAAACAGGAGACATTTTTGTATCTGCGTATTAGCTTAGACCCATTCATTTTTAATTCAGTAACACAAAAGGCTAATAATAGAGTATAGTATCAGGTATGTAACAGATGGCCCACATCTCCTGAGTGCCATTTCTAAGGACTCAACAACTTGCTGATTTCACCGAATGTTTCAATCTTTTCACAGAAGTGTATATAGGAAGCATTTTTATACTAAATCTAAATTTTTTTTTTTTTTTTGCTTCGACCTTTCAGTCTTCTAAATTAGTTTTAAGTCAAGAAGCTATCTCCCCAAACAAGGGTTCTGAATTCAAATTTAATTATACTTACAAATAATAAATTTTTTTTACAGCGACTTAGATTCACGACGAGAAGTGAAAAAGGAAGAAGGAGAAGCCTTTGCTCGTGAACACGGTCTCGTATTTATGGAGACATCGGCCAGAACTGCTGCTAACGTCGAAGAGGCTTTCATTAACACCGCCAAAGAAATTTACGAAAAAATTCAAGAAGGTGTTTTCGATATCAACAATGAGGTTTGTTAAATTTTTCACATTTGTCTTCCCACTTTCTCAAACCATATTAACTGTTATTTTTAATAGGCAAACGGCATCAAAATTGGACAGCAGCATTCCCCTACAAATCCTTCGTTGCCTGGCTCTGGAAGTCAGGGAGGTCCGGCCGGTGGTAGTTGTTGTTAAAAAGAACTTTCTGACGTTTTTTTTTCTACAATCTTTTTTCTAAACAAAAAAAAAAAACAAACAAAAAACTACAAAACAAAAACTTTAACGTAAAGAATAAAATATACAAAAAAAAAAAAAAAACGGGGAAAACCAACAAAAAAAAAAAAACTTGTGAAACTTTTTAATTAAAAATACATTAACTTCCAGTTTAAGATTAAATGAAAATATAATACAAAACAAAAAACAAAACAAAAAGAAAAACTAAAATTTCAAAATTTTTATCATTTCCATTGGCATTGGCAATGGCGAGCACGTTTTTCTCCAAAGTAAGCACGCCTAAATGGGTAGCTGGTTGTCATATTTCAAAAACGAAAACAAAAACAAAAAAACAGTGTTTTATTTATTTTTTCTAAAAAAAAAAAAAATAAAAATAAACAAATGTAAGGTAACCAAATACCACTTAAATAAAAATTTACAATTTAAAATAAGCAAAAGAAACAAAACTACTATTACAACTACTATAACTGTGTCGTATTGTGTATTTGAATATCTAAATTTGTTGAAATCTTTTTTACTTGGCAAAAAGAAACGTATACAATTACCAGGAGACTAATATTTAGTAGTACTACCTGTTGTGTTTGTTTCTTTATTTTATTCAGTCTGTGTTCCAGTTTCATAAAATCGGCCCAAGTTGTTTGTCTTATTCTCAATTATTTTTCAATCTCTTTTCCCAACTCGTCTAGTAGTTATATGTACATGATATATTCTCGTTCAATTACAGTTGATCAAGCTTAGATTGCTTGTAAGTTTTTAAGAGCAAAATAAAACAAAAGTAACTTAACCACCATACAATATTGTTAGCAAAGCGCCGCTTTTCTGTTAGATTGTTTTTATTTTTACATCGCACGTTTGTTTTTCTTGTTTTTATTAATATTATTATTAAAATATTAGTGATCTATAAAATATATTGAATATGGTAATTTAAATACGAGATAAAAATTAAAACAAATAAAAAAGAAAAATCGACAAAACGGGAGGAGTAAGCTTAGTTGATTATTTTCAGTAATTTTAATAAAAAAAAGAAAAACACGATTATGTATAGTATTTATATATATAAATGTAAAACACACATACATATACATCTAAACCAATAAAATACAATTAATAAAAAAAACTGAAATTGCTATTAATATCGTTCGTGCTATTTTCAACAGATTGCTACACCGTCACTGATAGTGATGGTTCTTGGTTATCGATATACAATAACTAAGGTATTAATTAATTCTTAGTTTTATTCAATAGCTGCAGTTAATTGTGAGCAGTCTTTTCAGCTCTGGGCGCTGAAATTGCAAGAATAGCTCCAAAACGCCATAAACCAAGAGAAATAATACATGGGCTGAAAAGTCGGCGACGTTTCTAAGAGAGGGCACCACTTGAATTAAATCCATATCATTTTCATACCTTCGTACCTTCAAAAGATACGTGTATAAATTTGACAGCTGCCGGACGATTAGTTCTCGAGATAAAGCGTAGTGAGTGAAGCAACTTTTGTTATTGCGAAAAAAAAAACGGATTCAAAGCAATTTCGTGTGTTGATTTATCATGGCTTTTTAATGAAAAAAAAAACCAGCCGATGCAAAGAAATGGCTTGATAAGTGTTACCCGGACTCTGCACTGGCCGAACGAACCATTCGCAAGTGGATTGAAAAATTTAAAAGTGGTCATACAAGCACGCAAGTTGATGCACGCAGTGGACGTCCAAAAGAGGCTGTTTCAGATGAAAACATCAAAAAAGTCCACAAAATGATTACGAAGGACCGTAAAGTGAGTTGATCGAGATAGCTGAGGCTCTGAAGATATCAAAAGAGCACGTTGGATATATCATACACGAATATTTGGACATGCGAAAGCTCTGTTCAAAGTGGGTGCCGCGTTTGCTCACAGTCGACCAAAAACAACAACGTGTTGATGATTCGGAGGAGTGTTTAAAGCTGTTCAACCGCAATAAAGCCTAATTTTTGCGTCGGTATGTGACAATGGGTGAAACTTGGCTCCATCACTTCACACCAGAGTTAAGTCGGCAGTTAGCTGAGTGGCGAGCAGGCGACGAACCTCGTCCAAAACGACCAAAAGCTCAACAGTCGGCTGACAAGATTATTGCATCCGTATTTTGGGATACACATGGAATAATTTTCATCGACTATCTCCAAAAGAGGCAGACTATCAACAGCGATTATTACATTGCGTTGTTGGAGCGTTAGAAGGACGAAATCGCAGAAAAACGGCCGCATTTGAAGAAAAAGAAAGTGCTGTTCCATCAATACAATGCACCGTGTCACAAGTCGATGAAAACGATGGCAAAATTGAATGAATTCGGCTACGAATTGTTTCCCCACCCACCGTATTCTCCAGATTTGGCCTCCAGCGACTATTTCCTGTTCGCAGACCTCAAAAGAATGCTCGCCGGAAAGAGATTTAAGACCGAAGAAGAAGTAATCGCCGAAACAGAGGCCTATTTTGAGGCTAAACCGAAATCGTACTACATAACTGGTATCGAAAGATTGAAAAATCGTTTCAATCAGTATATCGCTATCGAAAGCAACTTTGTGTTTTACTATAAAACGGCAACGACTTTTCAGCTCATGTGTTAACTAAGCGCTCAAGGTAGGTATGTGAAACAACTTTAAAGATGAATGTTACAGTGCAATTAGTGCAAAAAATTCATTCCATAACAATATTACAGTCTTCCAAAAGTAGTTAAAGTTCTTAGAAACTCGTAGCAACAGGTATCCTGGTGATATGTTGGCATCACCGAAAATTGAAAGCATAGTCTACTTAAATCTGTCAAAAGTAAGGTCTTAATATTTCGATAGCATTTGACAGAGTTTGGTAACAGATATTTTTATCGAAAATGCGTGCATTTGGGATCGACGAATCTCTTCCTCAATGAATTAAAAATTATCTTTCGAAACGTTCAATTTAAGTTGTAATGGGCGGTTTCAAGTCTGAAGCCCCAGGGCTTTGTTCTGTCTCCGAAAATCTTTTTAATTTTCATTAACCATCTCTTGTCTCACTTCTAATCCAGTATATTCCTTTGCTGACAACATATACATATATACATATGTTCCTAGCTCTTCCGAGTCATGTGTCAGTCCTTCAAGATATAAAGCCTAAAACTCAACTCCTGACATCTATTAAAAAGGAGCCATCGTGCAAAATTGCAAACAATTTTATACCGTAGGTCGTGTCATTAACAATCAAGAAAATTATGACGACATCGCTGCACATAGAGTCCGTGTGGTGTGACTGAAATGGTGCGACAACTGTGCAGTATTTTACGTCAAAAAAAATGCCGCTTAAACTAACGGTTTATATCTTTCGTTTAGCTTTAACATATGCGGCGCAATGGTAGAGGATATACGAAAAATGTAAAGGAAAAATGATAGTTACGGAAATAAAAATGTTTTGAATGTCACCAGATGGATCAAAACGATATCTAATAAGAAGTAAGCGCATTCGCAGGAGTAGACAAACATTGTGGTGAACAAATAAGCTGGTTTTCTCATGTTTAACGAAAGTCGTTGGAAAAGCAATACAGGCTCGAGTCGTAGCACATGTTAGAACAGTCTGAGGCCGTTTTCCACGTATTTTGCAGTGAATCCAGGATATTCCACAGTAATCGACTTCCGACTTGATAAAGTGTCTTGCACGTGTAAATATTCACGACAGTAAATGTTCCATTACTTGTTTAAGCCATTGCGGCCTGATTCTATTGCATCTCACGCAATGCTGTATAACTGTATAATTGATCTTGGAATTATTCTCCCCTTAATTGGTTAAGGTCTTTGCCACATATTAGCTAGTAATGTCTGTATGCCGCAGTGCATGTTCTTCTCGTGTATTGCGCCAAAAAGAAAGCAATCGCTTTTGGTGATCCAAGAAGAGCTAAACTATATTTTATGAATAAAGTACTGAATACATATTTGAAGTACTATTGCATAAGATGAAGAAAATAATAGGGTGTTGCTGTATGTTATTGTCATTTATTAAAAAAAAAAAAAAAAAAACAAATACTAAATCAATTACGATAACAATTTGCATAGAATGCTAAGCATAAAACGAAAGAGTTCCTGACTCTAATCGACCCCCAACTCGAATTATCCTAATAGTCCAAAAACGGAGCGACGCTGTTGATATATTTGTTTCAATTCTTTGTATCGCTCGAATTAGCACAATTATTAAGTCATCAAGTTCCTGAGGAGTCAATAATATCCTGTTATGGTGCTGATCTTTGGTTTTTCTGTCATGATTGATAAAACGTAGGATATAGTCAATTATTTTCTATAGCTTTGTGAACGAACTGCGATGGTTAGTTTTGTAAATCATATCCTGATCAGAAACGCTGGTGGCTGTTGCTATAGTGGGCAGCTTTCGTTTTCCCTCTTTATCTTCCGCTAAATGTTACCTACGTTAAATAGTTGAATCATGGAAATCTAAAAACATAAGCAAATCTTGGATTCACTAAAAAGAGAGCTGTAGATTGGCCTATAGAATATTTCTAAAGTCTGCTAATTTAGTCAGCCCAGAAGCGGGACAGTAGCAATGCAGATACGTAAAATCATTTCAAAGATTAATAAAACAAGAAAAAGAATAAGATAGAAGGCCTCTTTTCTTATGTATGATGATGGAACTTCATTCATCAAGTGCATTTTCCTTTAACCTAATCCTTCGAATGGGATGGTGTATGCTATCAACCACTTATCTCTCATTGCCCTAAATAAGTCAACAGATAGATATTTCTAACTTTACTTCATTTGGACAGAATTCAATGGCCAATTTTAATGATTTGTTCGACAGCGGATTTGGGGTCGTCACAACGGTTAAATAGGCAAGGAAGCGGTTTTGCTATATCCTCAGCACCGATTGAGACCTTGCTACTAAATTTTCTTACTCATCTCCAAAGGTTTCTGTTCGGATCTTATTGTTTTGAGATGTTCTTATTAACATTTGGTAAAAATTCACACTTGTCCTTGGTAATGCAACTCTTCATTTTCTTGATCGCTCTCTTCTCATGCTCTGTCTTTTTTACCGTAATTCTTCTCTTTTCCTTAATCATCACGGTATTTCGCCGATGTTGTTGCATCCGAGATATTCATAGACGTAAAGATAGTCATAGACTTGGCTGGAGTTAGGTAATGTTCCAAACCAACAATGGCCGTTTGGAAAGTTTGGACATCTATAGTATTGGAGAGCTTTCGTTCGATCGCAACATCTTCAATTTGGTTGATAGTTTTTTGATCAGGTGATAGCAGTGTTCCTTTGCGAATGTTGAGATGAGGAAACAGTGTTTTAACTTTAGTGATATTCCTATTGTAGGAGAATCAATTAACCTTAGTCCGTTTTCAGAGTTGTTATGTTTGTTTTGTTCTCCAGCTAAAACGATTTTGATGTCGTAATTAGAGTTCTGCTCGCGGGGAGCTCTTAGAAACATACTTTGAGAGTATTGTCTGTTTATTTTGTGAGGGCGTGATAGTATATGGGGCTGATATAGGTCAGTTAAGGATTTTTGACACTAAGCCACGTTCTTGGAAAAGAGATGGTGGCAGATGAGCACTTAATGGACCAACGGCAGCTCTCACATCCTTCAACGGGTTATTTCGGTTTAGCCGCCCTTTTGTCTATAATGCAATTGGCCCTCCCTTTTTGGGGTTGTACCGCCGGCATAACTTCCCGGACATGGAAAAAAAAATTCTGCTACGAAGCAATAACAGGCCTAGGATACGGACGGATCAACTGTAGACAACCCATATAAACGAGACAAGGACAATGAACTTCGGATGAATTGTTAGGTCCTTTTACTGTACTGCTAAAAGGCAGATGTAACCGCCATTCAAATAATGCGATGGGATGGGCCGGACAAAAAGAGGATGAAAAACTGCGACAGCTACTGCGGCGATTGTTATCGACGCCAAAATCAGCGACTATTTGTTGTTAGAAACAGACTTAGATGAAAAGTCTTGAGTTTCCGGCATACTAATGAACTAGATGAGTACTTGACTAGATATCAACAAAAAGTCAATTTCCACTAAGAATTTAGTTTTCCCATCAAATGTTGGATGAAACCCATAGAGCGAAATAACCACTGAACCCAAACATCCTTCTTTCTCTCTTACTATCACATTTTTTAAAAATTTAACACATGCTGAGCATTTCTGTTACCTGTACAACACCGATGACGAATTAGATACCGCTGTCAGACAGAATGAACCTTTCAGCCTGGACGATGTCGACCTGGAAATAGACATATATCAGCTTAAGTTCAACAAAGCTGTTGCGGCTTGAGTCTAGAGCTCTTCAATGCGACAGGCGATGACTTGGTAAGGAGCATATACAACTCAACTGTATATGTATATGATCTGACGAAGTTGTGCCCAATGAATTAAACTTCGGCATTATCTGTCCGATTTTCAAGAAAGAAGACCCTCTAAACTGTGCCAACTACAGAGGCATCCGCCTTTTTAACATAGCCTATAAGATCCATATTGTGTGAACGCTTGAAACCGTTCTCCAACTATCGGATATCAGTGTGGAAGTAAGTAAGCCAAGAAAGTCCACCATCGACAAAATATTCACACTATGGCAGATCTTGGAAAAACCACAAAACACCACTTATTCATCGTCCGTTTGTGCAGGATGACGATGGAAAATGCACGCTGAGCTATCAAGGTCGGTAAAAAACTCACCGAGATTTTCGAAGTCAAAAAAGGACTTAGGCAAGGCGTTGTCATGCGATTTCTTTAATATCATTCTTCAAAAGAAGAGGCACAACATAGAAAGAGTTCGCCCAATTACTCACATGCGCCGATGTACATAACATAACTGGAAAAAAGAAGCGTGACGTGAAGATGAACTTATCGGTCAAAACCAAGTGTATGCTGAAATCTATGTTTAGCGAAGAAAATAAGTTTATATTATTTTAAGTAATATATCAAGCCATTCTTTTGTATGCTGCACCAGTGTAGGAAAACTATGTAAAATCTAATATCAAAAAACCACAGATACACACTCGCTCATATGGCAAAATAAACTGCTTAATTTATCATTTAATTTTTCGTGGCATTACTTGATGAGAAAATTGCACTAACAATTTTCAATTTTAAGAATCTCTCATAAAATCAGCAAGACATCTAAAAAAATTCGCATTCAGTCAATATACTTATTTAAAATCCATTTAATCTATCAAAATCTATGCAATTAATTTACTTATTTATTCAGATATGTATTTATCAAATTATTTATTTACGTATTTATTTATTTATTTATTAACTGTTTACTTTTATAAACTACAATAACATTACAATGAAAATACAAAATATTATTGTTGTTGTTTTTTGTAATCCCGTTACACTGTGGTGTATGATTTATGGTCCATATATCCCTTTAATATTTTTTAACATACATAGGATTCGGTTGTATTATTTTATGATAACATTGTTGCACGACTGATCCTCTATAGTGACTTCGTCCTTTTCCTTTTGCAGAGTTGTAATACTTTTTCTTTTGTTGTTGCGTAAGGTTTGAGTGGAGATCGTAGATTTATTGCACACTGGACTTATTACCCCATGGCAAAACTGGTTTTATAAGAGAGCGAAATGAAGTGTAAGACAAGAAACGGGTAATATCTTCGATTGTTAATTTTAAAAGGTAAGAAAAATTATCAGAAATACTACACAATCATAATAGGTTCATGTATACGTATTATTCATCCTGTTTGCGGTTGAAGTAAAAGATACCACGGGGTAAAATTAATCCAGTGGGCGCTAATTGTCCTTTTTTTCAAAAGAAAAGCGGAGGGTGGGACGGTATGCCAGCGCATCGTGCATCTTCTATGCGAATAGAGATCTCATAGACTTTATACAGTAAAAGTAATAGTTTTTTTTTTTAATTAATTTTTTTTTAATTGTGTCATCAAGAGGATCCACTCTTGTAGCGCTGATCGGGAAACGAGGATATACCTCTTCATTCGTTGTTCATGAGGTGGACAGTGTTATCCATTAGAATATTTAGTTGAAAGGACTTGTCATTATCCTTGCCTTGTCCGACCAATAGTTCAATAAACGAAAATGTGCGTTCTCTTGCATCGTGTGTACGGGACTTGTCGTTGTTCTTCGCTCGTCCATCTATTGGTTCAACACACGAAGATGTGCGTTCTCCTGCTTCGTGTGTGCGGATATTGTAGTTGTTTTACGCTTGTCCATCCGTTGGTTCAACACTCGAAGATGTTCGTTTTCCTGCTTTGAGTGTACGTCATCGCAAGTCGCACGACATCCGTAATTACCTCGTCTTATATGCTGCCAAAGTAAGGTTGAATTTGGTGATAGACATGTGCATCCACTTTGTAAAATATTGATACTAACTTATTATTTTGTTAGTGTTACTTTTTGGTGAAAATCAAAAAAAAAAATGGTCAAAATAGATCAAGAGTCCATGAACTTATTCGTATTTCTGTCAAATGGAGTGAGAGGATCCACTTTTGTGGCGCGGATGGGGGAACGGGGTTGTGCCTTCTATGCACACTTTTATTTAGATGAATTTGCATGCTAGCTGTTTGTAATTCATCTTTTTCAGATAGTCGGAGTGTGCGGTGTTTCCTGCTCCGAGTATCGCGATCGCCATTCGCACGATTCTTGAATTCATCTGGCTTCGTAACACTTCAGGGTGAAAATTGGTAGTGAAGCACATGTGTATAACTATCAACCAATCTATTCCGTAAATATTACGCATATACGTAGAAAAACCAATGTTTTTTTAAGTATGAGTAAGTACATTAATATCCTCTTATCGTAGAGAAGAACTAAGAGTATTCATGTGTACAAAAAAAAAAAAAAAAAATACGAAACCCTAACGACTAGGGCAACTCTATCCAAGGTTGTTTTAACGATACATTACTTAATTAAAAAAAAAATAATAATAAAAAATAAATCAATATATAAAACACACAAAAACCAAAAAAAAACTATTTTTTTTTACATTCAGTCTTATATATGGTGATTCATCGTGAGGTTCAATTTATAATGTAAAATAGAACACATAAATTTGAAAGCGAACTTAAAATTTTTATTAACAGTTAAAAGAACAATTCATGGCATTTACTTTTTAAAAATGATATCATGTAAATGTTGGCCATGACTACCTCTGAGGTGGTCCATTCGGAAGGTCCAATTTTGGGTGACTCGTTAGATCATAGCGACTGGTATCTCGCGGACAACACAAGTAATGTTGGCTTCGAAAGCGTCAATCGTAGCTGGCTTGTTCCTAAAGACCTGAGACTTCACATATCCTCAGAGAAAATAGTCCAAAGGTGTGATATCGCACGATCTAGGCGGCCAATTTACCGTAGAAAAACGTGATATTAAATGCTCACCAAAATGATTTCTCAACAAGTCCATTGTTTCACGTGCTGTATGACTCGTAACGTCGTCTCTTTGAAACCAGAGCTCACCGAGACCATGTGCTTGAATTTCAGGAAGCACACAGTCCGTTAACATGGCGCGATAACGGTTACCATCGACGGTAACATTCTGATTTGCCTCATTTTTGAAGAAATTTGGACCAATGATTCGAACAGCACATAAACCACACCATGCCGTTGTTTTTAATATATTTATATTTTGATGGGGGCGAAAGCCCCCATTTGTTCGGCTTAATACAAGCTATAACCTCAAAATTCAACTTAAACTAAAACTTAAAACTAAGGTTGGTTATTGTGGTGAAGGAGAACCGATTTGAGGTAGGAAGTGGTGCGGTTGAAGTCAAAGACGCTAGGGTTTGAATTAATTTTTCGTAGCATGCGGGAGATTGGTTCGTTCGCGCCATAGGTGGTGTGGAGGGTTGGGTGATAGAAGAGACGAGGGGTACGTAGATTACGAGGGTTAGTGTTGAGGAAAATAGAATTGTGAAGGGACGTGCATTCAAAATGACCTGAAAGCAGTCGATGAATGAAGAGAAAGTCGGCTGCATCTCTGCGTTCCTCAAGGGTGTTTAGGTTAATAAGGTTGAGACGGTTTTGATAGGGGGGCAGAGTAAAAGAATCATCCCAGGGTAAACCTCGAAGAGCGAATCGAAGAAAACGGCGCTGGATGCTTTCGATTCTCGAGATATGAACGCGATGATATGGGGACCATACTTGACTGGCGTACTCTAGGAGAGGACGAACAAAGGTAATATAGAGGGACCTGGTCACGTATGGGTTGGTGAATTCTTTGGACCATCGTTTTACAAAACCTAGTGCAGAGTTGGCTTTAAGGATTATCCCATCCATATGCAAACGGAAGTTGAGCTCCCTATCACACAAAATGCCGAGGTCGCGAAGAGATTCAACGGAGGAGATAGGTTGGTTGTGGAGAAGGAGAATCGGGCAGGAGATTTGAGCCGCTTATGTGAAAAGGTGATGGATTGGCATTTGGTGATATTAAGTTCCAAACAATTTTTGAGGCACCAGATCGAAAAACTATCAAGGTCTTGTTGAAGAAGGAAGGAGTCATGGGGAGAGGAAATGGTTTTGAAAAATTTGGTATCGTCGGCGTAAAGGGAGACGGACGAGTATTTGATGATCCTACCGAGATCATTTATGGTTAATATAAAGAGAAGGGGGCCGAGATGCCTACCTTGAGGAACTCCAGAGGTGGCCAAAAATGGAGCGGAGTGGGCTGACCTAAAACGAACACTGTAAAAACAGTTTTCGAGGTAAGAGAATATCCATTTTAACAGTATGGGTTCAAAGCCGAGGGCAGACAATTTGAAGAGTATTAATCGATGAGAGATTTTATCGAAGGCTTTTCTAAAATCGGTTGCAACTATATCGACTTCGTTGCCGTTCTCTAGGGCAGAAATGGCAAAGGATACGAATTCAACGAGATTTGTGGTGGTTGACCTACCCTTTAGGAAGCCATGTTGTCTAGGGGAAATAAGTGATTTGCATTGGAAACTCAGAGCTTCATACAAAATACTTTCGAGGAGTTTGGGTATATGGAAGAGTTTAGCGATTGGACGATAGTTTGTTATTTCGTTCTTTGATCCCTTTTTGTGGATCCGGGTTATAAAGGAGGTTTTCCAAACTTGAGGAAATCTCCTTGTGAAAGGGATAGACGAAAAAGATCAGAAATGGCAAGGGAAAGAGACGAAGAACATTTTTTAAGAAATATGGCAGGGAGGCCATCTGGACCGGGTGTAAATTCGTCATTGAGTTGGTGTAATTTATATTCGATATAGGTGGGGTCCAAGATGTGAGAGAGAAGTGGGCCGTTGGAGAAGTTCAGTAGGTAACGAAAATAGGATGGATCTGGTACAAAGGAGTCGTTGGTGAAGGATTGTTTAAAGAAGCTGGCAAATAGGTTGGCAATGGTGAGTGGATCGGTTGATGACTTGTTGTTGAAAGAGAGGCAAGGAGGGTAACCATCGGACTTTCTTTTGTAGTTAACAAATTGGTAAAAGGACTTAGGGTCATTTATAAGGTTGACTTGCGCATTGTTAAGGTAACGCTGGTTCGGTGAAATGAAGATAAGCACCAAGATAGTTGGAATATGCGGACAAGGATCTGGTACGCAGGAAAACAGCCCATAACTTGTTTCTCTTGTTTTGTAAGGAACGAAGCTTGCGATTATACCAGGGAGGACTAGTAGATGATGTTTTAAGGCGGGAAAACGGAACGTAAAGGCTGAAAGAATTAAATATTTCTTTACGCTTAGGTTGTGAAAGTTAAAGGGGGATCTGCTAAGATAGTCACTGATTTTGTGAAAGTTTGCTTTATGAAAGTCGTAGGATGAGAGAATTGTGGGAGGAGTGGACTGGAAAGAAGAGTTATGTAACGGTAGCTCTTGGTACTCTTCGGGTTGCACATCAGCTCAAATATGGCAATTTTGTTTATTAACGTATCTATTGACCAAGAAATGGGCTTCATCACTGAACAAAATTTCACGATGAAACACCGGATTTTCATTGAGCTTTTCCAGAGCCCATTCACTGAAAATATGATGCAAATTCAAGTCGTCTGTCTTCAATTCTTGAACAAGTTGAATTTTGTATGCTTGTGAGATGATTACGAGATCCCCACGTAAAATACGCCAAGCCAAGCTGGTGAGAACGACGACGAATCGATTCGTCACAGTCTTCGAGTATTCTCTCAGCTACAGCTGCTATAGTTTCTTCACTACGTGCTGGATGTGGTTTAACCGGTCGAGTATCATCCACTAATGGAACTCAAATTTGTGAATGGTATTGGCAATAGTGGTTTCAGTAGGTCGATTATGCGCACTGTAAGTTCCTCGAATCGCGCGAAAATCATTTCTCACAGAACGCTGATTTTCGTAATACAGCTGAAAAATTTAGAGACACTGTTGTATTGTGAGTTTTTCCATGATGACTTGCCAAACGATACTAAATAAAAATGATAAAGCAGTTTAATAGAAGTCATGCGTGATCTGTCAAAAAAAAGCCTATTGAAAATCAAACCTCACGATGAATCAGCCCTTACTTATCCATTTGTTTATTTATTTATTCAATAATTTTAAAGTTAAAATTAAAGTTATTAAATATGGGTTTTTCCTATATAGATGTAAATTGTAAATTGTGCGATTAATTCAAAATGTATTTAAATAAAACTGAACTCTGAACTTATTTGTAATAAGAGAACCTTCTCCATAATGATGTTATTTTTTGTCCAAGTAAACCGAGTGTTTCTGACAAGGATAGTAATAAAAATAATAATAATATTTATTCAAGTACTTTTGACAAAGTAATACACTTTTAAGTCTGTGAGAGATAAACAATTGATATAAATTTAAAAACAATAACTATAATCGAAGATAGATAAATATATTAACAAATTAATATATGATTACAATGGAGTGAAGAGAATTACAAAGGACATTAAAGTTAAAATAATCAGTAATATTTATATCTACATTTCATTATTCATACTCGCATATTCCAAATTGCATAGTTAAACATTTTGTGAATTGATTTTGCTTGAAAGAAGGGGATAGGTAAGCTTAATTTTAGTTGCTTTGATTTTTGAGGAAACCCTTTAATTCTCTTCTAAATCGACTTGTGCCATTCAGCTCTCTCAGGTATTGCGGCAGTAAGTTCCGCTGACGGATTCTGTTACATAGATACGTCGGTTGCATTGTTTTTTTAATGCTATACAGTTGTTCCAAGTGAGCGTCCGATTGAATATCGAGCCTAGATTTTTAGAAGATTCAACGAATTCAATTACTGAACTGTTTAATGTGATTGCTGGAAAATAGGATAGCTTTAGCTTCTTTTTTGAAATAATTAGGCATTTACATTTGCTAGGATTAAGTGCCAGGCCATTTTCAAACGCTCAGTTCGAGATCCTTCGAAGAACTTCATTCATATCATTATTATTATTCAATAAAAGACCAAGGGCACAAATCTTATAAATTTGAATATTATCTGTAAAAGTATTTTGCTGACGTCAAAATTACCATTTGTATATCATTGATATACATTGAGAATAAGAGAGGTCCCAAAATCGACCCCTGGGGAACGCCTCGTGCCAAAGGAAGAAATTCTGATAGGACACCCTTCAGAGAAACAGATTGTTTCCTTTATTTAAGATAAGATGAGAGTTACTTAACGGCAAATGGAGACATATTAAAACAATGACATAACTCATGAATGAGAGAAGAATGGTTGACCGTATCAAAGGCTTTGGAGAAATCTAGAAGGGTCAAGGAAGTACCGTGGTCTTTATCAAGTTTCTCTCTTATATCTTCCACCATACTCATCAAAGCAGTAGTACAGCTATGTTTGGCTCGAATTCCAGATTGAACTGAAACCAGTAGATTAGTACGTTTAAGATACTCATTTGTTTGCTTATGCATAATTCGTTCACATACTCTGGCAAGGAAAGGTATTTGTCTGAATTCATTATCTAACGAATTTTTAGGGATTGGTATTATTTTACTCATTTTCCACTGTTGGGGAAAGATGGTGTTTATGTTTATTATGTTTATGACATGCGTAATATATGAAAATAGTATGGTTTTAATAAAAACTGAATAAACTCCATCGCACCGCACCGCATTTCATTTTATGGACAAAAAACTTTCGACAACATCCATGTTTTCTATTCTTGCAAAGAAAAATTATGTCTCTGTTGAGGTAGCCGGACTTCAGTAAATATAATCTTCATTTACTTCCGTGGTTATGGTATGTGGTATCGATAAGAACCTACAATTAAGTTCATTGCAATCGATGTCATAAGAACAGCTCAATTTTTGTTTTCCAATCCCCAATTCACGAAGGTTACCCCATAATTTTCGGCCATCTAAATTGCTATTCAGACGGTTTGAGTAAAACTGTGTATTTGGAATTTTTATTTCACGAATAATACGAAAGCGCTTCCATCGGTGGTAAGCCTGATCGCGTCGTCCCATTAAAAGACGAATTTCGTTCGTAAACCAAGCCCTTGTTTTTTTCCTTTGTCGTTACAGTTCTTATTGGAACGTGGGTATCAAAAAGATGATTTACGTTCGTTTGAATAAAATCAACTTGATCATCAGGAGAGGGAATACCGTAAATGAAATCGTATGGAACGCAATGTATGTTGTGTTCAAGAGCAGTTCTGTCTACATTTTTAAAATCTATAAATTTATAATTGGCTGAACTGTTGCGTAAATTTACATTAAAATCAAACATTCGAAAAACTAGGCCATGCTTTGAAAATGCTGGTGCAGAAATCTGATCGTACAGGAGTATTTTTATTTATTGTTACACTTACTGTATTAGTTAAAACTAATAACCTAACTTAAGTATTTTTAGCGTGACTCAGGGGCCTTCAGCTAAATTTCTCAGATGTATGTATTTGTAAGATGGTGTTCCCAGGAGTGTTTATGGTAACGGATATTTATATTTCATGTATTAGTTTTGTAATTTTTAAATATTGTTCTATTTTGTGTATATTTTCTATTGTAGGTTCAGCTAATATAGATATGGGGTCATTATTTTGGAAAGTTGTTAGGCGGTGATTTGTAAAAGTTGGACATTCGGTTAATATATGTGAGATCGATATTTGTGTATTGGTTGAGCAATATGGACAGATATTTGACAAGGCTTTGTTTATATAATGTTTATGTGTGAGTTTTGTATGTCCTAGGCGTAGTCTAATAATTTTTGTTTGCATTAATCTTGATATTTTTTCTTGTGGTAGTGGTCTGGTAAATTGTTCCGCTGTTTTTTGTGCTATGTTTAGATTTTGGTACCAGGTTGAGGTTTTGGTTACTTCTTTAATCAGCTAATTAATTTTTTAAAAGTTTTGTAATGTCGGTTCGGTTTGAGTTTTGCGTATAGATGAGTGGATATTTGGGGGCGAATTGTGGTCAGCTATTTCGTTCCGTTTTATATTTTGGTGTACTGGGATCCATAATAGTTTGATGTTTGGGTATTGTATAAGATAATTACGGATTGAGGTTTCGTAGTAGTTGGTATTGTTAATGTTGTTGATGACTTTAAGTGCTGATAGTGAGTCGGAGCATATGATGTGTTTGGTTTTATTACCTTTTATCAGTTGTATTGCGTCGTGGATGGCGATAATTTCAGCTGAGAAAATTGAGCTGCAATCTAAAAGTAATCCCCTTTTGATGCAGGTCTTTTCATCTGTTATGGCATAGGAGGTGTTATGATCAGATTTGGATCCGTCGGTAAAGATGAATTTGTGGTTAAGATAAGTGTTTTTTATTTTTAGGAAGTGTTGGGGATAGATGGCGGGGCAGGTGTTGGTTTTGTTAAGATGGGAGAGTGTAAGGATTATTGCATTAATAGGTAAGGTCCAGGGTGGTTTTGATGGAATTATTTCTGGTAGTAATTTAAGTTTGATATTGTGCTTTGAGCAAAGGTTTAGATAATTGCATATTACTGATGGTATTTTGTTTGTATTATTTTTGTTTGCGTTAAGTTTTTTGAGTATGTTGTGTATGGGTGATTGTGTTGCTAATGATAGGTTTTTTATTAATTTAGATGTAAGAAATGCTCGGCGTTCGGTAATAGTGTTTATATTAGCTTTTAGAAGTAGGTTGTTAATGGGTGTTGTTTGGAAAGCACCTAGTGCGATCCTGATAGAGGTGTTGAGTATGGATTGCAGTTTATGTAGAGTTGTTTTTGGAGCGCTTCCATAGATGATAAGACCATGGTCAATTTTAGATACAAGGATTGTTTTTAGTGTGTTTATTAGCGTATTGGTGTTACAGTTAAATCTTGTACAAGATAGACATTTAAGTATGTTCAGTTTCTTGTTGAGTGATGCTGTCAAGTTATTGATGTGGTCGCTCCATTTATATTTATTGTTAAATATTAAACCGAGGATTCTTCGTGTTGTTTTTTGTAGTATGTTGGATTGGACATAGCAATTGCAGTGATATTTTCGACATATGTGTAGTTGCTTGCATTTGGTGGTTGATAGGGATGCTCCTAAGAAGGAACACCAATAGTTTATATGAGCGAATAATAAGTCAATATTGTATTGGTGTTTTTTTTATTTTTTTTTTTTTTTTGATTTTTATTGAATTTTACGATTATGTGAAAGTCATCTGCGTATGCTGTGAAACTCAAGTTTTTGTGTAGATGTATAATATTCGCGAGCTTATTGTAGGCAATGAGGAATAATATGACCGAGATGGCGGATCCTCGAGGCATACCGTTTTGGTAAGGAAATGGGTCGGAGTGTGAATTGGATACACGGCATTTAATTTTCCTGTTGGACGTAAAATTGATGATGTATTTAAATATTTTTGGACCGATGTTCCATTCTTTGAGTTGGGTGGCTATTGCGTCAAAATGCTTTTGAAAAGTCCAGTAACACTATTGACAAGTGTTTTTGGTGTGTGAGTGAGTCTGTTATCAGATTATCTATGGAGAGTATAGATTTACCTTTTTTGAAGCCGGTTTGTTTAGTGTGGATAAATTTGTTTTTGCTGACAAACCACCATTAACATTTAGCTATAATTTTGTCAAGGACTTTACTGAAGCAGGGGTTTAGGGCTATTGGGCGGTATGAGTTAATATCTGTTTTATTTGAGCTTGGCTTGGGAATCAGGATGGAGAAGCTGGTTTTGTAGCTTTGGGGGATGAATGATTCAAAAATGTGATTGTAGTGTATGAGGATTCTATTTAGGAATATATGTGGGGTTTTTTGTATCATGGGGTATGAAATTCAATCTTTTCCGGGGGTATGTCCCTTTAGATATTTTAGTGTTGATATAAGTTCCACCATACTGATCTCTTTTTCTATTTGTTGAGCTGTTTTGGATGCAAGCGATAGAGTGTGAGATAGAGAGGCTTTGGCTTGGACAAAAATATGAGAGAAGTTGCTGTTATCGGCTTGTTTAGACCAATGTGCTGCAAAGATGGTGGCTATTGTAAATTTTTCTGATATCGGTAGGTAGGTTTCTGGGTTTCTTATGGTATGGATCTGTTTTATGTTATTTAGTCCACAGAGTCATCTAATGCTTGTCCAAATTTTATTTGATGTGGTAGTAGGTTGAATATTGGATGTAAATGTTGAAATGGCAGTTTGTTTGGCAGTTTTAAGTTCTCTTCTGAAAAGGGCGTTTGCCTTTTTGTATTTTATAATATTTTCTCCGGATATTGATTTTTTGAGGGCTTGCCACGTTTGCATCTTTTGATTTCTTACTTTTTCTAAGGTTTTATTCCACCACGGTACTTTTTTGTGTAAGATATGTGGAGAGTTTTGTGGTATGGAGTGGTGAGCGCTTTGAAAGACTATTTTATTAATGTTGGCAGTTTCTTTATTAATGTTATCGGAAACTGGGATTATGTTGTTGTAATGTTTGTAGTTTAAAGATTGGTTTACTGTGGTTGCTTTAATTTTGGGTGTGACTATTGTTAAAGAGAGTAATGAGAATGGGAAAGTGGTCGCTTCCATGCAGGTCATCGATTGTACTCCAATTTGCGTCTATTGATAGTTCCGGTGAGCAGAATGAGAGGTCGATGTGTGTGAATGTGTTGTGGGTAGAAAAATGGGTGGGAGATTTGTCGTTAAGGAGTATTAAGTTCGAATTGTTAAGAAATGCTTGAATTATTTTCCCTCTGGTGTTGTAAGATGGTGAGCCCCAACTGGTCCCACAGCTATTGAAGTCACTTAGTATTAACGTTGTCGAATGTTGGTTGAGTACATTATCCAAGTCTAAAAATGTAAATTTCTTGCTAGGTGGTATGTATGCTGATATTACTTTAAATTTCTTAGCGGACTCGATTTTGACACAGGATGCCTCGAACTCTTTGGAGATTGGTATTTCTTTGGACTGTATGGATTTATGTATAAGTAAGGCCGTTCCTCCGAAGGAATTAAAATGACTAGGTGAAGGTAGGGTAAAGTTAGTTGGGATAGGTATATTCTTAAGGGTGGTTATGTGTGTGTCTTGGAGGGCTATTATATGTGGTTGATATTTTTTTTATAATAATTCGCAATTCACTGTAATTTGATGTACAGCCGCGTATGTTCCGTTGAATAATTTTAAGTGTCATTTTAATATGTGGTTATTAAATGTAATTTTGTTTATGTTCGAATGTGAGGTTTTCGTAGTGAATTTGATTTGATAATACTTGCTTGCGCTTTTGATTTTATATGGATTCGCTGTCGCTATTGTTAGTGTATTTGTTTTTGTTTTAGGGTTTGGTTTTTGTTTTGGAAGGTTTGAAGTTAGCTTTATCTTTAGGAAAGATTCTTACTTTTAATTTATCTTTGAGTTGTGATGTATATGGTCTCAATTTTATGCCAGCTGGGTTGCGGCAGTCAGTTTCCATGCCTTTTGGTTCCGTATGTTGGGGGTGTTGTTGATGAGATTGCTTGTGTGATGATGTTGTTTTGATTGATCCAGTTGTGTTTGTTGTTGTCTTTAGTAAGTTGTGGCCACAGGATGTAGATGCAGATTGGGGGCTTAGATGTTGTTGCAGTGTAGAGTTGTATGTAGTTGCGTGCTGGGTGTTGTGTGATGTATTTGTTGGTGTATGTGTATTTGGTGATTGGGTGATCGTTGTTTTCTGAGATGTGGCGTTTGTAAGCGTTTTAGCATTGGAGGTTCTCATTTGATGGCCATGTCGATTGAAGTATATACCCAGTGAGGTTTTGTAGTCAACTTTTTCGACGGTTTTTATTGCTGTCAATTCTTGCTGTTTGAGAAATGTGGGGCATTTGCGGTCGATGTGGCTGTGTTGGGGATCAATTTCTGGGTTGTTTTTGCAGTTTAGACAGTTTATTTTATTTTTGCAGGATTCTCCTTCATTTGTGTGTCTTTCTTCTGAACAATTGTTACATGTTTTTGCGCTCTTGCAGATGGGAGTTGGGTGTCCGAAGCGAAGGCATTTTTTACACCTGAGTGGAAATGGGATGTATGGACGCACGCGAACAGTTTCGTAGCCAATTATTAATGATTCAGGTAGTTTGTGTGTTGAGAATGTTATTATGATAAGTCCAGTTTCTACCAGCGTAGTGTTGTTATCTTCATGGTTGAAGTTGTTTGATTGTTTTTTTTTGATTTTATTGACTTCAGTTACGTTTTGTATTTTTAGTTCTTGAAGGATTATAGGTTCGTCTATGCTTCGTAGTTCGTTGCAATAAATAACACCTTTCGAAAAGTTTAATGTTTTGTGTTCAGTTGCTGTTACTTCCATATCCGTCATTGTGGTTAGTTTTAGGAATTTCATGGTTTGTAATTTATTTTTTGTTTTGATTAAAAAGGTGCGGTCCCTTGTTTTTTTTTTTTGCATGCTTCAACTTCCCCACCGCAGGCATAGTCGATTGTTTTCTTTATGATTAACGGTGACACCTTTTCAAATGAGTTGTTTATTTTTGACTACAATAAATTTTAGTTCGTCTAATTGTGTATTGTAGCATTTAAAAATGTAATTGTTAATGTCCGGTGGTTTGTGCATGTTTACTCCTTACGGGCTTGCGTTCGGGTTAGATGACGTTGCTGTGTTTTTTGTTTTTGTGTTTCTTTTCCTTTTTGTGGTTGATATTTGTTTTTAACTAATTTGCTGATAAGGATTTTGAGTTTTCGGTTTTATGCTTCTGGAACACGACTTGTCTCTTCGGAGGTTGAAGTGGTACTGTGGTACAGGAGTATCTTATCAGTATTGCTTACAAAAAAACAAATCCAACAAGGTACTGGAGAAATTCTTAAATTGAGTAGGGACCTGAGTATTTACAGGATGTAGATCGAATGCGTTCATGTTTTCAACAAGATGACTTTCAACCAAAAGGTTACTATTTAAGTCACCACATAAAATAACATTACTTGCACTAGTCGAACTTTCTTCTATTAAAACATATAAAGGGTTTAAATTGATATTCCTGTTTGGTCTATACACACTATCTACCTAATAAAACAATATTTTCCCCACAGACTATGTTTATAAAGAGATAATCAATCGGACCTCCACTGGGCGACTTATATTTTTCTTAACCAGTCAGACCTTTTCTTAAATAAATTGCTACACCGCCATCAATGCGATCAGTCCTATCAGAAAGAAAAAGTTTATAACCACTTAAGTCATATAATTTATCGCTTACATCTGGAAAAAACCAAGTTTCCGACACAGATTGCATCGACTTGAAAATCTACAAAAATTTCCCTAAATTCATCTATTTTTGGTTCTGCCTATGACGGCAGAACACTTTAATCATAGCACGTAATATAACATCACTGCCATTACTAATGTGGTTCACCGCGCTATCATTTAATTCCATTTTTCGATAAGAGAATCGGAAAACGAATTGTATGAGAACTAATTGGCACATACAGATCATCTGTAAGTTTAGCATTATCTAAACAACTCTGACATAATAGGATGGTTATCAAAAGAAAATTCAAGCAAAAACAACGAAAAACGAAAAAAGTGTAAACAATATAAAAAATTACGGATAATACATAGTTATTGAACGGCAATTTCGGTCATCATTGTTGTTGTTATTCTTCTACTGCTGCCTTGGATTGATGTCTCGCGGCTAAAAAATCCAACATTCTTTCATTCTCGACCAGTGTTCAATTTGCGTGTGCACTCTCCTTTTCATAGACAAAACCAAGGTATGTGTAAACAGAAAACAGCTGTTTGGGGCGTTTTGGACGCACAGCGATTTTTTCTGGTCATACTCCCGTACATATAAATATTTTTATTGTTTTCTGAATTGATGCTTACATCTTGAAGACACAGCTGTCTTTCATTTTTACAAAAGAAATCAACAGCTCTCAGAACGGTGTTTCTTTTATGAGGAGTGCTGAATTTAACAATAACGGGTGTGCCTGTTTTGTCTGGGATGGACGAGCCGTTATTTCGTCGTTGTCGCTGACTGGTCTTTTTCCGATAATCTAACAAACACATGTTTCCACTCTTTTTATTCAAAATAAAAGACAAATTTTTATTTGAGTTTTTAGCATTTGTTTTTATTTGTTTATTTTAGAATTTTGTTTTATATCTCTATTTATTTATTACGCTCACTATGGTGAACTATTTGTTTTTTTTTTTTTTTTTTGCATGAACTTTTTACTTTTTACAATCAGCAATTTGTATAGCTGTTTAAGTTATTAAGTAGTTTAGATTTTTATCTTATGTTTAAGTAAAGTCTACACTAAAATACAAAATAATAACAAAATGACAAAAAGGAATCCAAAAGAAAAAATAAAATAAAAATATAAAAAGAATAAAATAAAGCAAAATAAGTAATTCATTTCTTTATAACAATAATATAAAGTTTACAGCAGTAGTGTAAAGTTAAGTAACCAAAGTAGATCTCGAAAACTAAATTAAAAATAAAATATAATAATACTTTCATAAATCCACGCGTATATGTAAATATTGTATATGTAATATAGTTTGTGAATAGTAAGATAAGGAAAAATTATTAAAAAAAAAAAAAGAACAAGAGCAAATAAATGTTTTTTTTTCTCTACAAATAAATCAAGTGATTTGCTTCCTAACCTTTGAAACAAGTCGTTGGCCAAAATTGAAAATCAGATACAAATTCTACAAAGGACTCGTTTTGTTTTTTTTTTAAGTTTAGATTTATTAAGTAGCCTTTTTATTTTTAAATTGCTTTTATTTTAATTTTAAATTTGTGCAATGGAATTTCAGTAATATACATATACATATATGTATATTTTTTTGTTTAAAAAAAATTATTTTTCGCCTTGAATATTATTGTAGTAAAAAACGGTGCAGTTAGAATTTACATTGAAATGACCTTGCATTTGTTGTAGTTTAGTTTTGTTCTCAAATGATTGCATATCGGCTTTATTGTGATTTAAATCTTAATTTTACAAAGAAATCTTTTATTTTATCTGCTTTTTTATAAAGCTACAATTTTAATTTACCTTTTAATAAAGTGAGCAATGGTTTTTTTTTTAAAGAGTTTTTATTTTTGTTGGCTTTGTTGTTGTCCCGAAGGCAGTGATACACTGTTCAAAGTTTGAATTTTATTTGTAAAGTTTTATTTTTATAAATTAAAAATAGTTTGTTTAAAAAAAAAAATTATTCAATTAATAAAGTTGTTTTATTTTAATTAAATTTGGACATAAAAATACGAATATTTTTATTATTTTTATTTTTTTAAGGAAATCATTAATGTGTTTAAATGAATGAAAAAGCTCGCGGGTTTTTGTGCTTCTAAGAATCACTATCACTTTCTTTAAGACGTTTATCACGTCTTTCTAAGACTTCAATCAAATAGGCAAGAACTCCCGATATAGCTATGAAGAGTCCAGAGGCATAGAATGTATCATCCCATCTAGAAAGAAAGATTTAATTAAATTTACATGATACATGAGACAACACTAAAAATAGCAATAAAAAGAGCTATAAAAAACTTCTTAAAGCAATTAAGACCGACAGGTATTGGGTTTGAATCAATTCTTTCTTTCTTTGCTATGCAGAATGGTTTAGGATATTATGTTTTGAACTCAACTTTAGGCATATGACTTCCCTGGTTTGTTTTTGACGAAGCGCATCCGTATAGGTCAAATTTTAGGCCACTTTTTCGAGTATTTGCACCTTTATCTCACCAATAACTAGCTTGGATTCCAAGTCCGGAATAATTTCTTGTTTACCAGTATACAATAAAGATTTCATCTAGCCCACAAGAAGTAATCGAGTGGCTTTAAATTGCACGACCAATTCACTGGTCCATTTCACCGGATATCGCTAGTGGGTCAATAAGTATAGTGAAACTAGGTGACTTGTATTAAAAGTACTTGGTGTTTTTTGATACAATGGAAAAAGAGCAATATCGATCCATAATTCGATTTTTATTTTGGATATGGCGAAATCTATGACAACCCCAAGATTTTGGATTAATGTGACCAAGCGACAGTATTTTTCCTGCCGAAGCTGTTCCGGAGAAAGCAAAACAGTCCCATCGGCTGGAAAGGTTATTGTTACGATTTTTTGAGATACGAAGTGAACAATCCTCACGGATTTTTTTTTGAAGAAACAAAGCAGAATCACAGGGCAGTGGACGAATTTAATAGGAAATTGACACCACCACCATCATCATGACAACGCACCAGCTCACTCATCCGGAGTCGTAGTGGCCAAATTGCATGAATTACGGTACAAGTTACTGTTGCATCTTTTTTTTTTTTTTTTGTTCTCCAACATAAAAACATGGCTAGCAGGAAAAAAATTAGCTTCAACGAGAAGGTCATCATATTTTTTTAGTAGTTGAAAAATAAATATTATACATGTACTTATTGATCCGGCCTCGTAATAATGTCATTAAGTCATGGTCAATATGACACGTAACTACATCTTGATAGAACCACTTATCCGACTTGTGTTTGTCCGACAACGTAGGTCATTATCCCGTACCGAGCACCGTGTCTCGTAGCTCTTATACGGGTATTGGCCGAGATTTTTTTCGTAAAATTGTCTATAAAGTGGATGAACAAAGTATTGTACAAATTGTTGCAATTGACCCAAATTAACAATTGGTAATTGCATGTAGAGTACACATATGTGATACGAAATTTATCCTCAACCCGACGATTAACGAGTTCAGTTGTTGAGATGGAAACAGATTTAAAGGAAACAAATCGAAAGGCTGAAACATTGAGCATTAGTTTTCACGATATTAACCGGCAATTCAATCTTAAGTCAAACTAATGTCTTATTTACAGTGTGTGGCAGTTGCTTTACAGAACAATACGACATGTTAGGTAAGGCACAGAGTATAGTTTCTTGGAACCCAGACCTAGGTTAAGTCTGCTGACGTCATTGTCTTGGATCTTCTTATGAGCAGAACTATAGATGACTCTTCAGTATGCCGACAGACGAAGCGAATACTTACTGACATCTCTAAGAATTACAAAAAATTCAAAAATATACACACTAAGACTATGCGCTATGGAAGGTCATTTTGCTTAGCGTCATGTTCTATTCTACAAACCTATTAAGTCAAACTAAAACCAAGTGTACAAAATGAATAAAGAGAACAAATTTGAATACATACCTCAACGTTATATCGTAGATAACACCAGCTAATGGTGGACCAACAATCATTCCAAGTCCTTGCACCAAAAGCACCAAGCCATAGGCACATGTAAAATCATCCAAGTCTACCAAACTCACTAGAATACTAGGCGTAAATGAGAACGAACTAGCAAAGGTAAGACCAAATATAGTACACAGACCAACAAGACTCATGTAACTATGAACGAAGAGTGGCATTAAGGCAACTGATAGGCCACACACTGAAAAATAGAAATAAAATCAATTAAAATAATCTCCGAAGTTCCTTTTAAAACATGAATTAATACTTACAAACCATACAGACTGAATAACAAACATTAACATTCAACCATGAACAATCACCGATAAAACCAAGTACAATCATGCCGATCGTATTAAAGATACCGATTATCGAAATTAATTTAGCACTATCCTCCTCGGTATAGTCATATTTTTTCAAGTGCTCCGGGATGTAGAAATACGGTATAATCAACCTGGAAAGAAACTAAAATTAATAAATTGTTTCCCATTCAAATTAGACTTAAAATTATGAAGTAATCTCAAAATCTTTAAACAATGATGCTGTGGACTATGCCTAAATCCAAGCAAGATTCTATAGGGTGACCAGATAAGAACGAAGTAAAAAAAAAAAATAATTATTTAAAACAAAACGATGTGAGATATAAAATTGATTCTGGCTTTATTTTGAAGCTACGTTGGTGAAAGAATTTTTGAGAATCTAGTCCAATATTTGCCGCGTTATTCCGAAAATAGCGTGTCGAATGTTGGCCTCGAGCTCATCCAAAGTGATTGGCTTCTTAACGTAGACTAAGGACTTGACATAGCCACGGAGAAAATAAACGAGTGGTGTCAAATCGCATGATCGCGACAGCCCATGAGATGACCATTTCGATAAATCTCTCTTTCACAACTTAGAGCGTTGCGTCGCTTGTATGGCATTTAGCGCCATCTTGTTGGAACCACAGCTCAGAAAGACGGTTAACATCGTTTTATACCTGAGACTATTGATGGTAACGATCCTCCTTCCTCATTTGGAAAGAAGTAATGTTTGATGATGCCGCTATGTCATAATCTTTGTGAATGCACTGATGCTTGCCCGAACACTTGTGGATTGTATTCGCTTTAATAACGGAAAATTTTCTTGTTGACATAGACCTCACGACGATATTCACGTTGCATATTTATAGCTCAGCGGCAATTTCGATAATTTTTAATAATTTTCGCACGTTCAAGCGTAAAACGACGCATTTACTGAATATTTTAACAGCTGCTGAAACATAACAATTGGTAAAAAAAAAAAAAAAAATTGCTATCTGGTCACCCGTTCTACGGCTCAACAACCAACCATTATTTCCACACTCGAGAGGTAAATATCTCGGTGTGTTTGTAGATCGAAATCTTGACTGAAAGCATATTCTGCCTAATAAATCCTAAATTGAAATGTCGCATCTTGAATTGTGGTAGGACCCAAGGAATTTCTATGCTTTTTGACGAAACTGATTACGAGCACAACACAACCAAAAACACTTTAAGTCGACTTATTGATTAGAATAGATATATTGGGAAAACAATGCCTTAGTATCTTCGAAAAATAAAATTCAGTTTCACTATATGTATATGTAGGTGGTAGGTGTACGAGTAGTACGTGTAGTATGGATCATTTCCGAAAAAAATTATACAATAATAGCCCGGTAATCACACAGTTCAGCTTCCTGGGGAAACAAAATACAGAGGACTTGATTGGAGCATTTCTAAGCAAAATATATAGTGAACTCGATATTAATATGAAAACTGGTGGATTTTTTTCAGATCTCACTGAAGCTTTTGATCTTATCAACTATGAAATGTTGTTCGAAAAACTAAGCAGTGCTGGTTTATGGGGTAGCAGTCTTGACCGGCTTAAATCCTATTTGCTTAATAGAAAGCAGAATGTAAGAATAAACAGAGTTCTAAGCATGGAGGTAATTATTTGCGATATTGGTGTGCAACAAGAGTCAATCCCTTGATCAAACTTCTTTCTTGTATGCATATGTCAACTCCATCCTTGGCTTGCCCCTAAATGGACATTTACTATAGTTGGTTATGCAGATGACTTCTCCACCTTTCTTATGCCAAAAGCTTTACTGAAATAATTTGCCAAAAAATAAAAGATTATCGGGTCAACTAAGAATCTGATTCAATAACCATCGAATGGTGATATACTATACAATATAATGGAAGATATTTGTCATCATACTGGTTGCGATAAAGTTTATTGCAATGAGAGTAATAAAAGCTAAAAAAATCATTAGGAAATCACATATTAAGTCAAAAAACATATATCAAATATGCGTACATAACTAACCTAAAAACTATTGTAGTGGCACGAAAAATCTTAATATGGTTAATCACACATAGTAAGAGATTTAAGCCGTCTCTGGCACTGTTTTAAATACTGAAGACACTTCCACTTCGGTATCTTTTTGCCTATAAGGTTTGAAAGTTTTTTTTGTTAAAAGTGGTAATACATGTACAATTCAGTAGCAATGCTGTATACTCCTTTAGAAACAAGCACACAGTAGCTGCTCCTTCAGTGAATAAAGAACACAGAGGACGTTCTTTTAATACCATTGAGCCCTTCATTTTTAACAAACTACCGTTTTATTTATGTGATTAAATAACACAAAAATATCAATTCTTTAATAAGCTTAAATTTTGGTTAATCTCAAGTTCGAAAGTCGAAAGTATTCTTCAAGTAATAATTTAATTTGTTTCATTTGAGCCATCATATCTCTGTTTTACCACGCTTCGTTCATATTAATACCTACATACCTCATCAATTTTTGTATATGGTATACATGTGAGTTCCATTTTGTTTTACTTCTTTTCTATTTTGTTTCATCCTCCTTTACATACATATTTTTGCTCTCCCCTTGAGGCTTTTTAAACTTAGTGACTTTAGATTTAACCCAGGGTCGTGATCATATGTGACCAGCTCAGCAAGAGAAAGTTAACTTCATATAGATGCAGCTTCAGATCGCATGTTCAAAAGGTGGGGGTCAAATAACAAGCCGCGTAGGAGGTCAAAGCGAAGGCCACTTCTATTTAAAAGGAGAGATCCTGAGTAAGGTCAATGAATCTCGCGAAGTTCTCGAAATGAGTCTCGAAACAAAAAGGTGCTTACGATCTCCTTTTGCCTTCTCCACCTTCCTTCCCCCTCGGCTGGATCAAGGTGTCATACGATTCGTGCCGAAGATCAGTCTGGTTGAGGGCCCAGTATGTATCTCCAAATATAGCTCAGTCGTAAACGGAGTATCCGTATACCCAGTGACCTCCAGATTAGTTAGACTTATCTATATACGGAGGTTTCTGTACAGATGCACCTCTCTTTTTTGGCTACTATATTCGTACATAATGCAAGACAATTTCTGTAAAAAAAAAACAACACCCGAAATCGGTACCCCTTTAATACCAGGCGATAATGCAGTGACTGCATCGACTACCGAATGGCTTTTGCAATGTCGAGCAAAGGTAAAACTTTGGTAGGTCATGGTACACTTTCTAAGGGTAAACGCAACGAGAAAAAATCGAAACCGTTAAGAAATGAAAAGACTGTGGCAAGCCATGGTCCCACCACTTCCTTCACTTTAGCATCAGCAAGTTTAGGCTGCTACTTAAATTCCTGCCTCAAAAGAGGAATCAGATGCTCAGTCGCATCGGCAAGCCCCATCCAAGGCGCCTAGACACCGAAATGCGGTTCGCAGTATCAAAACCCTCGGATTCATTAAAGAGGTCTGGAGAACAACGGACATGAAGAGCAAAATAGACTAGACTATTAAGATCCTTAAAGACGGATTACTCAAAATGCTAAGACTCCAAGCTCCAGAAAACGTTGGAGGAAACCGTGCCAGTTCAAAAAAGGCCCAAAACTAAAAACGTCAAAATGCCTCTGACCTTCCAATGTCACATCTCTGAGGTCTTTTAGTGAAATTCTAAAACACGCAATAACGATCGCGGTGATCGATAAAAATGACGCCGATAGTTCAATAACACCTGAACGGTACCAGTTGGTCAAGTTAAAGTTTTCGGGCACCTTCTTGATCATCTAGCGGGAAAACTCCTGATCACCTCCCATTACACGTAACTCTGGCTGGTACAAGACCACGTTATCGCTTGTGCCGACAAAAGAACCCGTTTCCCCAGAAAACAGTCTGGAGATCATAAGGCTCAGTAGTCCGACCCTTCCGATTAATGACTGAAAATTCTCGAAACTGGAGGAACTAGGGGATCGTTACAGACGGACGTTATTTGTGATAAATAAGGAAGAACTTAACACTAAAGCGCAAGTCAAAGGCATGATTCGGTTTCGGTTCCAAGTCAATAAACTTACAAAAAGGATGAGATGGATGTTGACAAGCAATCTCTTCCTCTTTTAACTGAAATTGTTAATTCAGTTTCAGATCTTGAAGGGTTAATATTTTTTCCTGAAATGGAAAACGATTATGGGTCGTATTTTTGACAGGAAACTCAACTGGAAACTCAACTGGAAACCTAATACTCAAGAAAGAGTTAAGAAAGCTACAGTGGGTAGTTTTATAGTTTTAATCACCTGGAAAAAAAAAAAAAAACAATAGGGGGACAAATAGAGCCTTTAACATCGATACTCACCTAATAGGGGGTTGTCTGTAGTACAGCTTAGACAATACAGTCAACCGGAGCAAAATAAACAAAGTCCAAAGGACAGCATGTCTTTACATAAGCAAAGCCTTATCCACGGCACTGGATATTCTGTTTTACTTGACACCCCTCGATATTTTTAGCAGGTAAGTGACTGATATTGCTGTTAGCCTTAAGCCACGCTTATGTTCTTAACACACTAGGAATCCTTCCAGAGAACATCGATCACACTATGGCCCCTTACTTTCATGTAAGCATTCCCTCTAGATCTTTCGGGGAGGAAGATGCTTTCATAAACGACAAGTCAATCCACTTCTATTGCGGTGTTTTCTCAGATAAGCTTAACTTAAGCCTCTCCTTCGGCCTTCCAAATCACTGTAGCGTGTTCCAGGCGTAAATTTTATCGATTAGAAAAGTCCTGCCTTGGCTGAAGAATAAGGTGAAATCTGCAAAGGATATCCAAATCTTTTCGGACACTCCGGCCAATACCAAAGCTCTGGACTCAGTCTCGTAAAATTCGCCCTTAACTGCCGATCATCTCTCATCTCTATGCTCGGCACCGGGGCACAGAGATATTCCACGAAATTATAGGCACGACAGACTCGTCAAAATTGGAACCACTCTACTTAGCCAACCTGAAAAAGGTATCATCACTACGTGCAAGCTAAAACTAAAGCTGGATCCTAATAAAATAACAAACCTTAGATGGATTGCTCTAAGCTGAGAAGCATCTCAGCGCATGCATGCAAAAAGGCTTCGCCATATTACAAAAGACTTCTGCAGAAGCTGCATGGGCGAGGAGGAGGAGGAGGAGGAGAATGCAATCCTCCACTTACTCTGTACATGTCCAGCTATTTCCCAGTTTGTAAGTGAATAAGTGAAGTTTTCTTCTACTTGATTTTAACCATAAAGACGTCAACAGTCTCCCACGCTTCATCAGAAGCTCAAATTGGTTTCAAGAGTAGAAGGATCACAGGTCCATGTGGCATCACAGTGCACCAATAGGCCTAAGTCAAAACAACAACGACCTCAATTTTGACCGTCCATTAGGCCTACTTGCGCTTAGGACTTATAAGCGAAACTACAATGACGTACGATATTGAATTGACAGTTTTTAAAAATATTGTAATAACTGATATGCGATTAGAGCCTATCAAATCTTACAATGTGGTTTCGATTTTTTGGCTGCCAATTAAATTGAACGTATAACGAATGCAGATATGTACATACGAGTTCATTAAAGCATGGAAATAATGTATATATGCTCAGCTTTGTGATGTTGCCGAAATCAATTAGAACAGATTTTTATATATGTACAAAATTACATTAAGTAACTGCGGTGATGATCGTCATTATGTCTACGGGAAGAACGATTCATACAACTTGGTAGTTGCTGTCTAATACTGCATGTGATCGTACTTCACTTCTACAACATATGGTATTCCTTCAAACTGAAGTACGGATATGAATACCTTAACTTAAGTCGGCATAGCTACCGCGATCGGCGGTTAAGCTCTTTATCCGCACACAGATAGTAATGTGAAGGGGTTTAGGGGGACAAAATAAATTGTGTTCTGTCTTTAAATAACGATATCAAACACTCATTTAATCGATGCCTTTGAAGGCTTTAATTATCTAGATTCCCACGTTGGGAAGATGTACCCAAACTGCAACACCAACTTATTGAGAAGAGTACGAGTTCAACGACTTAAGTAGCTGGGATAATTTGAGCTTATAGATAACAACGCTCCAACTCGAAAAGTCGTTGATGCCAGTGAACTTATAGCCACAAATACTTAACTAGCTTCTTTTTAAAGTTTTCGAATCGAATGATATCTTGTAAGGTTGGGATTAATCAGAGTTTGGTGGTCTAATGGTGAAAGAAGAATATTAGGTTTATTGCGAATGGACAACAGCTGTTTTGTATCTGTTTGATAAGAAAATGAGAGTGAAACAAAATTTGGAACATCACCTCTCTATGATAAGTAGGTCACCTGAATCAGTGGATTTTTTTGGGGTAAAATCTTTGGGTAGTTATATAATAACTTATACGAGTCATAAATATATCCCAGTGTAGCTTTAGTCTACCTTGCCTACAAACTTATACAATAATACTTGCAAAGAGCTAAATCTATATTAAACACCATGCACAGCTGGATCTCTAAAATATGTGATTAATTAAAATTTTGATCGAATGAATGAAATTCAAGGATCAAACTGTCACTATAGCATTTTGTGAGCAGGTAGCTACTAAGAGGTAGCTTACTACATAAAGGCAATATTTCAGGAACCAACGTAGTTTTGTTTGTAAATAGGAAAACCTAAAAGAAGATCACAATTATAAAGTATCGGGGGAAAAGGAAAAAAGAAATTTTCCACAAGGTAAAACAAATACATACATAAATACACTTTCTATAAGGACAAGCTAACCATCGAATGATTTCAAAAATAGGCAGACCTTCAAGCATACTCTGTCATAGAAAATATTGTATATGTATATGGTACAATGCTTCCATTTATTACAAAATCAAAAATTTTGAAATCTCAGTGAATTAAGTTGATGTGTTCATATTACTCAGCGTAAAGAGGTCCTTGACCTTTTCTATGTAATAAATTATGTAAATATCTTTTATTCAATATTAACTATGAAATGAAATGTGCTATCAAATATGCATACAGACATACTCATGCATAAGATTATACAACATTCTCTAAAAATACTTGTATATATTAAGTCTCCTCTTTTCCACATCATTAATAAGTTCTTGCTTTTTTTTTCAAACAAGATACACAAATCTTCCGTAATAAACATTGTGCGTAATCAACGCTAAACTAAAACATTTTTTGGCCACTTTTCAAAATAGAAATATCATAAAATTTGTCAAAAATCCCATTTGCGTTTTCTTTTCAGTCTGCCTTTCGCAGTCAAAAATAATCATACCTACGTCTGGTGTCTAAATTTATAGCATAAACATAAGAAAATTTTTTAATAATAAATCGGAGAACATTTAGAAATTTTTTTTCAAAAATACGTTTGTGACTTATTGCGCAGTTAAATTCAAAATGATCACTTCTTAGAGTAGGCATGGATACTTACCAAATAAATAGCAGCAATGTTGACAAGTTGAATAACGAGAACTTCAAGTCGAGGAAAAGAGAAAAATCGAAAGCGGATTTCATCACATCAACAAAACTGTCATACCAATTCTAAAAGGAAACAATATAACATAAAAATATTGATCAAATCTTTGATTAGAATATAATAATATTTTAAAACTGAATATAACATGAATCATAATGCCTACATAATGTACAATAAAACATAAACTCGAAAGCTCAGACGTTAAAACAAGAGTTCAGCTAAGTTTGCACCGGTCGCTAGAACCATCGAGAGGAGGTTGGAAACACATACAGCGTAAACCGATAGCTTAAAAACGATTTGTACCTTTGCTAAGCTTGACTTAAGATGTTCATTAAAACAAAATTGGATTAATTCCTTTTATGGTCGAAACTATTGTAAAGTATCACACTTACAAACGGCTATTAGATAATTTGATGAGTTTAGTAGCTAAATACAATTCCAAATAAGAAGCTTTACAAGAAACTTAAGGGTTGTTTATAGATCTTTGGTGATTCAATAAGCATTCCCTTGTTGGAGCAAGAGTTGACGCCAAGAAGTTGTGTTCTTACTGGGTCGAGTTAAACACTGGTACGAAAAAACTTAGATGCTTCTTTGGAAACACCACAACCTATCTAATGACCAACTTGAATAACCCCCTGTTAAAAAGTTAGAGTGAATATTGGACATTTGTAAAAATAATACAGATACCGATATACGTTGGTCTTAAATGTTTGTAAGTTACAATGACTAGGAAATAAAGATCTCGTACAGTGTTGTACGCCTTAAGAATGAATCACATAGGGTCGAAAGTGGGCTTGAGGGTATATTAATGAGCATTTATAGCGAGACAGATATTACGGTTGAAAGTTTGAAACGGCGGAATGCTACTGTTAATTTCAGTGGAGCACTGGTTTTGAAAATAGCGATAGAAGAGGATGACGCAAATGACACTTCGTAGGTGTTCATCCATGCACATATCGCATGGTTTTGAATCTTATCTAGCAAGTGCAAAGAGGTTTAAAGCTAAATTCAGTGAGCCTTGTCTGGATCCCAGATCACAATCGGATTGCCGGAAATGAAATCGCCGATGAACTTTCCAAGCAAGGTTCAGAGGAGAGTTTTTCAGGACCCGAGTCAATGTTGGGTCAGCCTGCGTTTTCGGTTATGGCTTCTAATGACAGTTTTTTCTCATATGAGCACAACTGCAGATAACATAGTTATGCAGGTAGACCAAACGAATGCTTCCCGACGTCTCTACGAAGTCAGCGGCCTTTCTGTTGTCTCTCTCAGGAAATACTGCGGGTTGATTTCCGACGTCGTGATAGGGCACTACACTTTAGCAAGCACTTAAATGTACTGGGCATGAGTGACACAATATCCTGCAATGCTTGCTATAAAAGTGATGACGACACCGCGGAGCACTATCTCTGTGAATGTTCGGCTTACGGTTGCATCAGACTGCAGGTAATTGGCGCTGATGTTGTGGGTGCTAGTACTGAACTAGTAGGCATTTTATCACTGAAGCGTTTATTAATCTTTCTTCGTAAGACTGAAGGTTTAAAGGAACTTACAACGAGTACAATGGACTAGTTCTTTGTCAGAGTGCTCTGCTTCGACAGACAAAAAAAATTAATAAATAAATAAATAAAATAAATAAATAAAAAATACAAATCCAAGACAATTTGAACGTTCCGAAAAGTAATTTCTAATCCATTGAAGGAGAGTTATATCGATCACAAATGCGATAAGAGGGTCTGATGCCAAACTCTGTCGAATGCCTTAGAAATATCAAGTGCAGCTATCTTGCTTTGGTTTCACTTTTCGGTGAGACATGCCATCAAATCACTAGTAGACCCGTTGCTACGAAAACCGTACTGCCATAAGCCATTAGATATTTCATAAGCTGACGGCTTATCAGAGTTTGATGGGCTGGACACATACTGTTTTCCATCTGCTTGGAAAGAGTCCTAGAGAGTAGGATTGACGAAAACTACTATATCTGGACCAGCAGATACGAGACAAAAAGTGGATTAGTCCCGTTGAAGATTCGAGGACGAAGACAAAGCACGTATTGCAATTATTACTGACTCGTGTGAACATTTTTCGGTGAGGCGTACCATTTCAGTCAAAAAAGAAAAGTGTATGTGATCATATCAGTAGCGACAACCACGTAAACCAACTAAACATAACGACCAGTTAACATTCTTAAAGAAGATGTTAAGTCCGCTCCTCCATTTGGTTTCTGGTATTGCCATACTGTTATTTTAGGAATTTTTTCTTTAACCGCGTGTCGTAACACGGCACGAGAAATTAGCTAATATGGCACAAGGGTCCGACGAGCCTAGAGAGCAGGAGTACGAGTACTTATGAGGGTGTGGGTGGCTGTGGCTAAAGTGGTAGTGCATTGTCTTCCCAATCGGACAATTCGGTTTTCAATACCAGCGTGCCCGAAAGACATTTTTCAGCAACTAAAACCAAACTTGATAACAAATCAATTTACACGAAAAATTTAGTCTCCCCATTAAATGTTGGATGCCATCCATGTATTGAAATAACCATTGAGCACAAACATCTTTCCATCTCTTTCTATCAAATTTTCCGAAAAACGTGCTCCGACATTTTAAGAGTAGTCATATCCTTTTGAGTGTTAAGTTTTTATAAGAAAAAAGAAGTTAAAAACAAGTCCAGGACTATCAACGTCTGGTATTCTCGTAAATATTCATTTACAAGCTGGGTCAAGTTGTTTTCCGCAGCGAAGATCTCAGAAGGTCCCTAAAGTAACTCAAAAGGGTCACCTATTATGGGTTTGGAAGTAAGAACAATCCAAAGCCTATCGAATTTTATTGAACCTAACGAAAAAATAGCCAGATTACGGTGACATGCAGCACCGTGAACGAAACTGCGTACTAAAAATCATCTACATATATCTACTTAAGGGGTAAACAGATTTTTGTTTCATGGTGTCGCAGAAATTTTATAAACTATTAAAAGCGAACTGTACTACAAAGCAAGTCAACTGTAAAACAAGAGATGACAACGCCCCCACCTAGACGTGAAATGGGTCTCCTTTTATTCTTACATTTAAAAATCATTTCATAGGTCAGTAGGCTTTCGAAAGATTGATTGGGTCAAAACATTAGGTGCTCAAAATAGATTCAATATCTAAGACAATGAATCACACAAATAAATTCGTTTAACCTGTCTTGGAAGCTTAAGGTCCGATTTATATTAGCCTTCATGGAAAACGGGGTTTGCATAACTTCAGTGGCGAAATTGCCAGTAAACAATTAGCCGACTTTAACAGCGAAAACCTATACCGATCGAGAACAGAATGAGAGATGCTTGAGAATTCTATAAGTAAATAAAGAAGAACATCGAATAAAGAAGGAACATTGGAACTTCGAAAAAAAAAAATAAATAAATAAATAAATACTGGAAAGTTGTAGGTACAAATGGTTTTTACAATCATTTTCCAAATTGTGAAAAGTGTGTGACGAGAATCGAAAAGCTGAAAAGAAGTCTGAGGGAATAAAGATAGTAATGTAAAATTAGAGTTCTAATTTAGCATTAAATTGAATTAAATACGAGAGTATCCAATGCAAGCGATCATGGTCAAAGGCTGGTGACCGACCACAAACGACTTCAAAGCCTGAATTGACAGCAAACAAGGTTATGTTGAGTGTTTGGTGGGATTGGAAGGGAATTGTCTATTATGAGCTGCTAGAACGTGGCGACCGGCCAATTCGATCCTTTACAGTGCACAACTCGACCGTTTGAATGAAGCTATCAAGGAAGAGCGAGCAGAATTTGCCAACAGAAAGAGAGTTGTCTTCCATCAAGACAACAATCAACAATTTTAGGCCACACACATTTTTGATGACTCGGAACAAATTGACGGAGCTTGGTTGGAAAGTTTTGATGCATTCATCGTATAGCCCGGACCTTGCACCCTCTGATTACCATTTTTCGGTCTTTGCAAAACTCTTTTGATGGTAAAAAATTGGCCGACCCAAGAACCGCTGAAAATCACTTGGCCAAGTTTTTCGCTGATAAACCATAGAAGTTCTACACCGATGGAATTATGAGGCTACCCGGAAAATAGCAAAAGTTCGTAGATTATAATGGCCAATATGTACTGGATGGGGTGAAAAGTAACCTCCTTGGGAATGAAAAAAAAATTTTTTTTAAATGTTTTTTTATTTTATTCAATATACACTTATTCCAGCGATTTTCCAATATCTTGCTCCCGTCCGAAAAGTAATTGTCCGGAAGGTCTGCAAAATACTCCTCCGTGGCGTCGATGATTTCCTCGCGTGAGCTGAATTTTTTATTGATAAGCCATCTTTTGAGATTTGGGAAGAGATAATAGTCCGAGGGAGCCAAATCGGGCGAATACGAAGTCGTAAGTCATTGATTTTAGCCGTGGTTGCGATGTTCTTGTGCGCCGGTGCATTGTCTTGCAAAAACAAAATTTTTTTTCGCTTCATGTAAGGCCGTTTTGCAGCGATTTCGGCCTTCAATCGCTCCAATAATGCACAGTAATACTCGCTGTTGATGGTTTTTCCTTTTTCGAGGTAGTCCACGAAGAGCATGCCATGACATCCCATAAAACCGACGCCATAGCCTTTCCGACCCATCGAGCCTCACTCGGCCGCTTCGGAGCATTCGTGCCGGCTTCAGTCCATTGCCGGGCACTCATTCTTTTCTCCGGTATTCAACAGTTATCAATCGACTCCAAAAGTCCACCCGATTTCGCATCAGCAAGTCCAAACACTCTTTCGAAGTGCTCTCGCATTCGTATTTTTGGTCAGGAGTGAGTATGCGAAGCACCCAGTGGCAGGATAACTTTTTCATATGCAGAATATTGCGCAAAATATGGCGTGTATGCTCAGTTCTAATCTTTGTGGTATCTGCTAGCTCGCGCACCTTCACTTTCCGGTCAGCCAACACCATTTCATGTATTTTTTTGACATTGTCCTCTGTAACCGCATCGGAGGGCCTGCCGCTGCGGACTTGATCGGTAGTGGAGTTGCGGCCACTACGAAACTCTCGAAACCAATATTTGACGGTGTAATCTGAGCATTAGCCCCATAATATTAATCCAACTTTTCTTTTGTTTCCTTCGAGAACGAAAATCGTTTTTGTCCATACTCAACATGATGCCAAACACGTCAACAACAATCACCTGTCAAAACAAAACTAAAGACAGTATCGCACTGAAATTTGGAATGTCTGCCTAAATATAAATGGACTTCACCATAACCTTTTTTGCAGTAGCAGCGCATTCTGGCGGTCAAGGAGGTTACTTTTCACTCCACCTAGTACTTGATTGAAATTGATTTTGAATAAAGAAATTTTTTTTTCAAAAAACCGCGGTGACTTTTTATATGACCTGTTATAAAACCAATTGAAATGTTTAATTACAGGAAAGCGTTTAAAAAAAAATTACAATTAAAGTGTGAAAATTTCAATAATACCAGTGATACAAATGTTTTATCTCGCAACATACAAAACTCATTGGTGTTCGCGAACTTACAGTAGGAAAAAAGGTATTCTCATGTATGAATAATAAATGGTTTACAGAAGAGTTACAAAATATTAAATATATGAAAATACGATAGCAACAAATAAGAAGTTTATTTAATATACCGGGAGACTGGATCGAATATCGTCAAGTAAGAAATTTCTATATAAGCAAACTACATCTGGCAAAAAAAATATATATGTAATAAAATTAAAGATTGTTCTAACCAAAAGGAAATGTGGAAAGTTATAAAAATGTTAACATTAAAAACTGATAAAACTGAGATAAGTGAAGCGCAATTCTAAATGAAAAAAGAATGTAATAACCTAACAATAGCAAACGCATTCAATTCATATTTTATTAAGAGTATAAACGACATAAGAAATTAAATAACTGATAAGGACTTAGAGTGCAATAATGTATCAGAAATACCAATTATTTTTGAGCACAGGCCAATAAGCCTTAATAAAATCCGTCTAATGTGCAATAAAATGAACAAAAAAAAAAAAAATACCCTTCGAGACTAAATGTAGAAATAATATTAAATTGTTTTGATAAACCGATCTTTTGAACAATGCGTTTTTCCAAAAAACCTAAAAGAGTCAATAATAATAATAATTCATTTACCCAAAGAAAGTAAAAACATAAACTGTGATAAGTTTAGGCACATAAATATGCTTCCAATATTTGAAAAAAAAAACAATTAAAAAAGCCGCCGTACGACCAATATTTTAGTCGAAAACCAATCCGGATTTTGTTCCCGAAAATTTTTTGGCTCATTATGACTTTTAAAAACCAACAACATGAAAGAAATAAAATTATGGCAGTATTTTTAGATTTAGATAAGTTAGATATGTCTATAATGTCTATAACTGCGGTTTGCTAAGAGATGGCGTAACTTGTATTATTCCATTGGAACATGTGTTGAAAAGCTACTATCATTGTACGTCATTTCAGTATATATCATTCATTTGAATCGTAAACAACAATAATTTTTTTTTCAGTCAAATATGTCGAACTTTGTGCCTGAAAAAGTGTTTTTGCGGGGAGTTCTTCTTCATTACTTTGTTCTGTAAGTGATTGTTCTGTAAGTGGTTGAACGGAATTAATAAATTCTGTCAGAATAATAAATTTAATACCTATATCTAAAACAAAGTGTATGGTGTTAAATGCAAAATTTAGCGCATACTTAAATATAAATGGTGAACGAATTGAACAAGTTGAAACAATAAAATATCTCGGTATAGTTATAGACAGTAATTTAAACTTTAGTTGTCATACTGATTATACAATATTTGTAAAAAAAAGATTCAAAAAAGATCGATTTTCTAAAAAGAATTCGCCAAGATATAACCACAATATGTGCAATAAATATTTACAACACAATAATAAAACCACACTTCGAGTTTTGCTCGACGATTCTATATATGGCCGATAGCATAGACATCAGCCGTCTTCGAATCCTACAAAACAAGGCTATGCGAATTATTCTGAGATGCAGTTTCTATACTGCCACGACATGGATTCCAACTTTTCTGCAATGGCTAAGTATCAAACAGAGAATAACATGCAATAGGGAAAATTCCTGGCGAAATATTCTCAAGGAACTTTCGAGCTATTCTCCGTTTTGTTTCCATCAAGTCCATCTTATGTTCAATGTAGTTCGCGTGCTGTCCCATCTGTTCTTGATTTCTTTATAACAAATTTAGCGAATTTACTGTCTGATCCAACCGCCTTTCAAGAATTAAGCTCTGATCATAATCCCGTTGCTTGTAAATTATCGCAGACTTGCTTTGAAAATAAATTTTATTCTCTTATCTACAAAAAAGCCAACTGAAAAATGTTCAAAAGAAAATTAAATAATAAATTTAACAATATACCTGTTGATTTAGAAAATACTTTGTATAAGGAAAATATAGACACATATATTAAGGTGTTCTCAGAAAGCGTTTTGCATTCTGCAAATCTAAGTATACCTACGGTTAATAATAAAAACAATAGCGCATACTTAAAAATTCCAGACTATATTCTTTCATATATTCGAATCAGAAATTCTCATAGCAGAGAAATCGCCAGCCCTTTTACTATGCAATGATGAAGTATTTTAATAAAATGATCTCTGGTAAAACACATTACTACAGAAACAGAAAATGAGGGAAAACTCTGAGCACTGTAGAAAAAAATTACAAACCTTTTTGGAATATATTGCGTGTAGTTAAAAATAAAAACAACCCTATTCCCAGTCTTATGAGTGATGGTCAAGTTTACCACATGGACAAAAAAAAGCCAATACCCTTACTTCTAATTTCATTAAAAACTACAATGTGTCTCAAAATATCGGTAATGCAAGCAAAGTTCTGGAAAGGGTCCTAAAAAACAAACTGTTATCAGTCATTGAGAGCCAATGTATTCTTCCCAATGAAAAATTTAGTTTTAGAAGTCAGCATAGCACGTTGCATCAAGCAAACAGAATTTGTCAATACATTAATATCAAAAGACTTATTGGTGAATCAACCGGTTTGGCACGGTCTGGCACGATGGACTAATACAAAAAATTTTTTCGTTTGGTTTCCTTGTATGTTATATCTCGTCAAAATTGTACAAAGTTTTTTACGTAATAGAAGTTTTATTGTCCATGTTAATAATTGTACATCTGAACTCAAACAAATTTTTTTAGGCGTACCACAAGGTTAAGTTCTTGTTCCGATTCTTTATATCTTTTACACCCTGCTATAATTTCTAAACCGTTCATTACTGTGACCTCAAATTTTGTCACATGACAGATAATTTTATTATTTTAAACGATTTGCGTCTCAGTTGTGTTGAAAAATTTTTATCCGCGATGGAATTCAAACGTCATAGTGTGTTTGCTTTATATTTGGCTGGAAAACTACAAGTAGCTATCGTTAGAGACCTCCAGCACATCAACGTGAATAAATCATTTGTGTCCAAACCATAGCTTGTTACTGTGATACTGGCAGCGTTGCAAAACGCCATGGAGGTGGTCATAAAAAAACAGTAAACTCGGCAGAAATGGTTCGGAAAGTGAAGGCTCGAATTCAGCGAAATTTGGATCGAAGTGGAAGAAAAATGGCTCGTGAGCTCAACATATCGTTGGAACGGATGCAACAAATACTGAAAAATGAGCTTGGACTCAAGCCATTGCAGTTCCAAAGAGCACACGATCTTACACAACAGAAAAAAGTTAGAATCGAAAGAGCGAAGGAGTTGCTACGCTTGCACGAAAGTGGTGAGTTGCCGAATTTGGTTTTTTCCGATGAGTCGCCATTTGTTATCGAGCAATATGTCAACAAACAAAATGGCCGAGTTTACTTGTCAGAGAGGTCCTTCGAAAATTTACACCAAACCAGCACCGATGGTGATGGTTTGGGCCGCCATAACCGCCGATTGTCCGTTCGGATCATATACCTTAGAGGCAGTATTGAAGAATTGGGCAAATAATCATTTCGGTCGGAGACCGTGGACATTTCAACAAGACTCGGCACCGTCTCACAAAGATTAGTTAAAAAACAATGTTCAACACTTCATTTCTTCGACACAATGGATTGCAAATTCTCCGGATGCAAATCCGTTGGATTTCTCTGTCTGGGGTATTTTGAAGGCGAAGGTTGACACTAAAAAATATCAAAGTTTGGACCACCTCAAACAAGTACTTTGCCGGGAATGGGTCAAAATATCGCAGGGGGACTTGCGTGCGGCGTGCGATGCTTTCTTCGGCCGTCTCAAGGCCATTATTCGCGCCATAGGTGGACATATTGAAAACTATTGATACAGTTTGAAAATTTATGTATTTTCCAACATTTTTTGCTTGAGCACAATAAAATTTATAAAAAAATAAAAAAAATTATAGCATTTTAAAAAGTTGCAGTTCGAGTCAGGCAGGGTGTATATCTGATTTCCCTGAGCTTCCGTTATGTAAATACGCAGTCTATGCTGATGATGTGGAAATATTTCCTTCGCATAGACTTGGTCACAACATCGAGACAAATTTTCAAAATGCGATAGAAATATTATTACATTATTACACGAAATGGAAAATTAAAGTCAACACAAGTATGTTTCAAGCAATCTTTTTTACTCGAAAAAGAAAACATTGTTATCTTCCGTGTAACCCTCTTCAAGTGAGAGGTCAAGTAATACAATGGGAATCACATGTGAAACATTTGGGAATCTATTTGGATAAAAGGTTAACATTCATTGAACACTTTGCACAAACCAGTAGAAAAAAATCAAATTGGAATATTGTATCCTCTTATTAACAGAAGATCGAGTTTAAATTTTGAAAACAAAATTACAGTATATAAAGTAATATTTCAAGCAATTTTGCTTTATGGATGCCAGGTTTGGGAAGATTGTGCAATATGTCATAAAAAAAATCTTCAACGTATACAAAACAAAATTCTTAAGATGATGCTTAATCTACTCGTTCCTACTCCACTAGAGCCCTGCATAAGTTATCAAATGTTGAGATGATTTTCGAAAGAACTTACAAATTAAAAGCATCCTTTGATAGGACTGTTGTTTTACATGATAATAATATTGGGTCTATAACTTTCGTGCGGTTTGCTAATAGATGGCGTAACTTGTATTATTCCATTGTTATTAATCCATTGGAACATGCGTTGGAAAGCTACTGTCATTGTACGTCATTTCAGTAATGTCATTCATTTGAAGCGTAAACAACAATAATTTTTTTTCACTCAAATATGTCGAACTTTGTGCCTGAAAAAGTGTTTTTGCGGGGAGTTCTTCTTCATTACTTTAATATGAAGAAAACTGCTGCCGAAAGTCATCGTATTTTGGTGGAAGTTTATGGTGAACATGCGCTAGCTGAACAAACGTTCCAAAAGTGGTTTGCACGATTTAAAAGTGGTGATTTTAGCTTGGAAGACGATGAAGACGATGAACGTCATGGGCACCCAAAAAAGTTTGAAGATGAAGAACTGGAAGCATTACTCTATGAAGATTGTTGCCAAACACAAGAAGAGCTCGCAGAATCTTTGGGTGTCACTCAAGCAGCCATTTCAAAACGTTTAAAAGCAGTTGGATATATTCAAAAGCAAGGAAATTGGGTTCCACATGAACTCAAGCCGAGAGACGTCGAAATGCTGCTGGAACGCCACAAACGGAAGTCATTTTTACATCGGATTGTTACTGGTGATGAAAAATGGATCCATTACGATAACCCCAAGCGCAAAAAATCATATGTGAAACCCGGCCAACCAGCCAAATCAACGGCAAAGCCGAATATCCATGGCGCGAAGGTAATGCTCTGTATTTGGTGGGATCAGATGGGTGTGCTGTATTATGAGCTGCTAAAACCGGGTGAAACCATCAATGGACAACGCTACCGAACACAATTAATCCGTTTGAAGAGAGTAATAGCCGAAAAACGCCCGGGATATGCGACAAGACACGAGGCAATAATTTTCCATCATGACAACGCTCGGCCCCACGTTGCTATTCCGGTTAAAACTATTTGGAAAACAGTGGAAGGGAAGTCTTACCCCACCCGCATACTACCACCTGACTACCATTTATTCCGGTCGATGCAGAACGCCCTCACTGAAATACGGTTCACATCAGAGCAGAATATCAAAAATTGGCTTGATTCATTCTTGGCTGCCAAGCCGGCGCAGTTCTTTTGGGATGGCATCCACAAATTGGCAGAAAGATGGGAAAAATTCATATCTTCAGATGAGCAATACTTTGAATAATACTATTGTACATGTTTTTCTTAGATAAACGTTAAAATTTTGAAAAAAACCGCACGAATTAAAATATATACCCAATATAATGGTCTTAAATTCTTGATTGAATTCCTAATTAATATAAAAAGTGAATGTAATTTTTAACTTTTAAAAGATTACTAATCGATTATAAAAAATCAATTGTATTACTTAAATGTTAAACATTATTGTACATTAAACATAGCTTAGCTCTATTATCATATCTGATTTTTTGTATAATACGAGTACCTAATTATATGTAATCAATAGTTAAATTTACCAAATAAATAAATACATTCATACATACATACATTAAGGCCTTGATGGCTAGGACAAGTTTAGCGGATGAATCTAACGCTTCGAAAGTCTATGCTTTTTTGGTAGAAACTTGAGCGGAAGAAGATTTTAATTAAATTGCTGCACGAAATTGAAGCCGTAGAAAGTTTTTGTTTGTAACTTAAGTGACATCTGAAAAATTTGCTCCGACAGCCTGGAGCTGTCATTCAGATCATACGATTATGTACGAGTGCATACATTTATATGAAACAATTAACTCTAAGATCAATAATACCACTGACACGGATAATTGAAGACGTTCTTAAAAGAGGTGAACGATTTACGAGTGTGTTAAGCCTGGAAATAGAAGAAATGTAGAAAGTGTGGAGTATTGAAACGCAACGCAGAATTACGATAAAGAGTAGACCCGAAATGATGATCTTCTTAGAAGGCGAAAGTAAGTTTGAAGAATCATTCGTCACAACAAAAAATTGGATGTATTTGCATACCAATGGATGGTCTTACAGTGATCAAGTGTATAAACATACGTTCAAAAAGAGATATAAATGTATGTATAATTTACGTCCTTAAGCTTTTAAACGGTAGCGTAAAAAGCTGTATGAATGACTTTTTTTCTGTCCAAGCGAGCGTACACGAACAAAATCAAGATAATTAACCCCAACGCTTTTAAAATCAAAATCTGTCTCCATTGAACTCCATTAATCGACCTCAGTATAAGCGTGCAAATCTTGCGTAATGCCTAACACTATAGAAAACAAAAGTCTTATCTTATTTTTAGTAATGACTTCCTATGAAAAATTCTAAATATTTGGCGGGCCTGATTTATAATAAAATGACCTAAGGGATTGCTGCATAAGCTAACGGCTTAGATGTGAAAAAACATAAATAAAAAAACCGTATTGAGTTTGGTATAGATCAATAGTTAATTGGAAAACAATGTGTTGGTAAATAAAAATGAGAGAAAAATTTTGAAAAAGCCGACAACGTAATAATTGTCATTCTCTTATACATACAACAAAAACATTTACTTACGTCTTCATCCTCCTTGGCAATTGTGGTCATCGAATTTCTGTATATATTCGGACACGAAGACGCTCTCAATCTGTATCGATGTGTATTTAATAAAGCACCACGATAATGTATCGAATTACGATGAATTCTCATATCCTTAAGGAAATTTGAATTCCTTATCGAAACATTACCCCGCAGATTTGAACGATTACATAGTTTCTTCGACTTGGATAATCGTCGAATTCCACTAATGGACTGATGATAATTAGGTATATCATTTTCCGGAATTGTTATAACCATACCATTAAGTTTGTTAACATTTTCCTCAATCAACGCAGAAGTCTCGTTTCTCATAGCAACATCATAATTATGCAAATCATCATTAAGGATATCCAGAGAATTATGACGATGACTATTGTTGCGAATGTTAACAAGCGAATCGTTATTGTTTGACGATGTGAATATATTCTCGTTCAATGAATATCGACTGCTTACAAATCGATCATAGTCCTTTCCATGTTTCTGGGTCAAATATCCCTCGTCGGTTGAGGAACGTATTGATCCTTCACGAAGGCGTAGTGATGGATATGAAGCTTTCTCCGATGGCGATAGAGTCTCCATGCTGGCTAAATAGTTTTTCTTTTCTTTTTCGATAGTAACAACACTAGTTGCAGGTGGATTACCCGTCGAGGACATGGATAGTAGATTTTCCCTGGAGGGCGCTTCAGCACCAACTTTTTGACGAAGTGAACGACGGCTTACACTTTTGGCTTCAAAGATGCATTCAAGCTCTTGAGAGCACAAATATGTTGGCAAAAACAGTTCACTGCGATATTTCTTCAGCCCATTTGACAATGGATCACCGATTTGTTGATTTGCTTCTGTGTTGTAATTGGTCACAAGGGTGTCTAAAACAGCTTCCTTTGTTATACCGGTTTCAAGAAGTTTCTTTATCTCCTCCAAGCAAACACTTGAATTTGAAAAAGTCGTAACACTCTGCGAACGGCTTTCTAATCGATTTTCTTCAATCAGCCAATCAGGATCTCGCATTAAAGCACCAAAAACACAAGTGTTCAACATTGTTCCAGCTAAAATTAAAGTTGTTCCACGCCAGCCATAGCATTCAATCAACCACTGTGTAAATGGTGCATACAAGAACGTACCAATTCCGGTACCGGATGCTCCGATTCCGGTTGCAAATGTTCGCTTCTTATCAAACCAAAATGCTATCGATACCACAGCTGTCACATAACCAATACCCAAGCCTATGCCAGAGATTATTCCAAAGGTCAAATACAACATCTCGATGGAATTACAAAACGAAGCCATGGCGAATCCAAGAGATGACAGAATGCCTCCGATGATTGTCATCTTCCGACATCCATATTTATCCACCAAATTCGACATAACCGGTCCGAGTAAAAGTGGCACTGATAAAAACAATGAACCAATCCATGCAGTTTTCGCTTTACTTTCTTGAAAATACGCGAGCAATTCTGTATAGATCAATCCAAAGGAAAACGAAATACCATCAGCAATTAATGAAATACAAAGTGAGGCGAATACCACAACCCAACCGAATCCACCATCCGGTATTTCCGGTTTCTTTTTATCCGATAAAGTCGTCTCAAGCGAGTCTCCCGATTCGTTTGAAATCAAGCGTTTTCGTGGTTTTTTTGAGTTTGTCTTGTCACCTTCGATTGTTATGACACTGCTTGTACGCTCAGACACATTGCAGAAAGTCACCTCAGGAAACAATTCGTGTTTGATGTTTTTTACCTTTTCCGGATGGACACCACCATTTTGATTATTTGTTGATTTAACATCACCGACGACAACCATTTTGAATTTTTGTTTGTTATTTAAGTATATTTTTTTTTTATCAGCTAAAAAAGGCTATACCGTTGTATAAATATGGTGGGAATAACTATACAAGTGGTGAATTTTTTCTATTTTGATTTACCATATAAGTCTTGTAGAAGTGAACACAATCAGTCAGCAATAATATTCCGATTTTTTGTTTGTTTTGTGATAAATTTTCTTTCGTTAAGTACTGTTATAAACTGATTTCTCGAAAATTGTAGAAATTATTTTGAGGCTCAGTAAGGAATACAAATTTTTATTTATTTATTTATTTTTTTTTTTTTTTGATTTAAGTATAAAATAAAACTTCTATAAGTACTCGTATTTGTATTGTTAATTTGATTGCTGAATTTGTGCTTGGTAATGCTCAAAACTTTTTGTCAAGTGCAGAAGCTAAAACTGCGCGAAAAATCGTTTGACAGATCGTGGTATTCGGCGTATGACTGAATTCAATTGAATTGAAATTTGAAAAAATCGTCTTATTTTCAACGTTGAAAATGTATTTCTTCCTTTTCTTGGTCTTGATAAAACCGAAACTATGCGAAAAGATTTTTCTTCTCGATTTTCAGCAAAACCTCAGTTGTAAAATATAAATTGATGTTTTTCTGATTTTCTATCAATATCAAGAAATATTTACGTCTACTTATTGATGTCCAAAAATGCGCGAAAATTATCTTTTCATTGATTTTAAACAACAAATTCCTTAAGTACTTTGGGAGGATTACTATTTTATATTTACAATTTTGAAAATGCTAAATGAAGAATTTGAGCTTGCGAAAAGGTTGGCCTTTTCTATCTGAATTAGATTAGGTTATTTATGAAACCACTCACAATTGTATTCTTGATTAAATTCTACAAAATCTTTCAATCTTCATCTATTTTTTAAAGATTTTCAACACTTGAGTCGTTAAAGATGTGAAATCGTCAACACTCTTTATGAAGTCAATTATTTCTTATACCTCGAAATCGGATCTTTTAGACACGTTCCTGGTCTATTGGCAACCGCCAATGGCAGTTAAGACTGTATAAGCCTTCTCTTTTGTGACAAAAATCTCTTGGTTCAAATTTCCAAAAATTCTCTATCACTTCTGAACGTTGTCTTTTTGATTTCTTCAAAATGAAACTGCGCGAAAAATGCACAGCTATCGTTTGTTCTCCGATAGGCACCATCCAAACTATTGTAAGAACTAATAAAAATTACTTAAAAAACGGTGGAAAGAATATTCCTTTCGTTGTGTAATGATGAAGCCAACTGTTGCTAATTATTTTACTTTATTTTTTGTTAATTTTTAACAAACTGCGCAAATTGTTAATTATTTTTTATTATTTTTATGGTGCTTACCGCACAAGATTGCTTTATATTTTTATTTTTAACGACGTTTTTAAAGCGATTAAAAATTATAAATCGTTATAATTATTTATTAACTTAATTGACAAAGGATTTTTCTTTTTCTATTTTTATTTTGTTAGATAGATATTTTTTAATTTTTTTGTGAATGATGCTTGAGAAAAAAGGTTTACTTGTTTATTGCTTAGCGGTTATTGGATTTTTATTTTTTATTTTTTAATTCGAAATTAAAACAACACCAAAACTAACGTAAACGCAAAATTTACTAACAGAAAATATACACACAATTTCTTGGCACTTGTGGTTTTGAAAAGTTTTGTTACAAAAAAAAAAAAAAACCCGCGTGTCAACACATCATTTTCGACATGAGACCTTTTAATATAAACTGTTTTGTTTGTTGCACTTTTGTAAAACTCTCTCTTCTGTAAGTCTCTACACAAAGGAAATAGCGCGTCGATTTATTTTTACTTTTATATCAAATAAAAATCAATCAACAACACAACAGAAAATTGTCTATGTTTTTCTATACAAAACTTTGCGAAAACTGCGCGAAAGTTTCGACAACACCAAATTGGATTGTGTTTTTGAGTGTTGCTGTATTAAAGTGTTGTGACTCTAGCCTTAATTGTTTTTATTTTTCTGCTGTGATTTGGTTTTCGTGTCTCCTTAAACTTGACCTCTAAATAACAGCTGTTTTTGATACTAAAATAGTTTTGCAAAATGTTGTTTTCTTGCCTCTTTTTTTTCGTTTTATTCTGTATGAAATTTAGATTCGTGTTTGGGATTTTGAAATTTATTGCAGGCAAATGATTTCAGAGGGACGCACTGAGTTTTTCTATTGATTTTTAGGTTTTCTTTTTAAATCTCGGTGTATTTTTAATGTTTGGAAAACGAGCGTTTCCACTGATTTCCTTGAATGAATTCAATTAGGTTTTGTTGAAAATTTATAGAAAATATCGATATAAAGTAGAGAGTGTAAATCAAGAATTATGTTATATGATGATGAAAATTATACAGTATCACACAGTAAGCTTGTAACTGTTTCGTTTGTTTTGTTTTTTTTTTTTTATTCTTATTAAAAAAATTTTAATTTGCACTGATTTTCTTAATCACAAATTTTCAATTATTTATTTATTTTTAAATAAATTTACCTAGATTTTAAGTTAGAATATCTAATTAATAGATATTATTAGACAAGGTGTAGTTTTTCTTTCTGCACTCACCATAACAGAATAACGAGTTTCGAATGCATATTGTTTTAACATACCGTGGCGAATTCGTTATAATGAGTTTTCTAATAAATTCAATTTTATTAATTTTTTTAAAACTAAACATACCACCAATTAATTCGCCATAATTCGATAAATCTTCACTTAATTCACTTGAGTGTTTATTAAATCTTAGACGTGGATCACGTGGGGTATACCGAAGAAACACTTTATTAGATTTACTCGCCTGATGACAACGGTGACGATGGTGATGACGATGATGATGTTGGTGCTGATGTTTTTGATTATTGTTCGTAAACGGTGAACAATTAATTAGTATTGAACTGAAATTATTTTTAGTCCGAATTTCATTCATTAAGAATGGAAGTTTTTGTATCACAGTAATTGAAAAGTGTACGTCCTTAGATGGATAGTTTTTGGGGTGGTAGTAGTGGTCTTGAAGGTTCTTAAAGTCCTGAAGGGGCTGGAGATGGTTGGATGGAGTTTGTTTTATTTGATTTCTTGTTGGGAATCGGGTTATATCCGGATTTATTAGGTATATTGGAAGTAATTGGGTAATCGTTGTTTGTAGTCTTTTTGTGGGGCAGTTGTCCGGTAGCAGTAATGTCCTATTCGTCCAGTTGTGTGTTATTTGCCGAGTTAATGAACGTAGTACAAACATGCGGCAATTTGTTTATTTGTTTAATTTAAATAAATTAACAATGGGAAAAATAAAATTAAATTTATTTCTAATTATTTTTTCTCCAAAATTTATTGATAGTTTTTTTTATATTTGTTTCCTTAAGTTTTCAGGATATAATATCTTTTCGTCGATGGTATTATTAATTTTTAACACGTGTCAAGTGAACACGCTCTCTTCCTGCGCGGACATATTAAATGAATTTTTATTAATTTAATTTTAAAATCTATTTTGAATGGCCGCTTGGCCGCAAATATCAAAAACTATATAGATTTAGTAGGTTTCCCAAAATTGGGAAATAGATCTCCCTAATTGTTTGTATTCAATATAACAATGAGGAGTGCTTTCGAAGAGTGCTGTTTAAAATCTGAAATGAAACAAATTAGGACATAGTGTTATTGAGTGTGAATTTGCTTTATGAAAGTAATCTAATTAGAGAAAATAAATAAAGTCAAAGTTTAGAGGACATGATGAGGATTCATACTATCCCTCCATAGTTGTCGAGTTTTTTTTTTCGAAGATAAGAAACAGTGACAGTTATATGGAATCGATTTCTTATAGTAAAAGACTAAAACGGTTCAAGTTACACTGTTGTCCTAAATCTAATGCGATTCTCTTGGAATGGGAGATTGTTGCCTTTTCTAAAAATTATTGTATTGCAATTTTAATTAGGAAGATAATTGGATTATGAGAACAAGCATCAGTACACTGATCATTAATTTCAAACGTCTACTCCCACTAATACAATACATGGTGAGACCTAGATACCTAGTAGGGTCTCACATAAAGGTATACAATATATACAAATTGTGGTCAAAGGCATGGTATTGGCGTCATTGGAAAAATAATTTGATGCCATTAGTGTTAAAATATGATCTGGAGAATATTAAAATTATGCGCTAGTTTAAATAAAGGGCAATCTGGAATTTCGATTTTTGACAATTTTTTCAAGGAACTGGTGTCGTATATCGGCGATAACGCGGCGTATATTGGCTTCCAAATTCTATCGTCTCTGATTTATAGGTGTAAATGAGCGACTTCACATATACTCACCTAAAATAATCCACAGGAGTTAAAGGACACAATTTTTAGAAAACAATGGGCAGGTTCATTAAGCGAAATTATACGCTCATAGTGTTTCCTTTATGAATAGACTGTGGCGCACTGTGTGTTATATTGCGCCGCCTGGTTTTAACAACAGGTATTAATACCATTCTATTGGTGAACGAAAAAGTCAGTAATCGTGGATCTTTAGTGCTCTCCATTAACATTTTTCCCGACAATATTTTTCAAGAAATTGACCACCAGCCGGTTTTAATCCTTGCACAAATTATGTGTTGTGAGCTCGAAAACCAAAGTCTGTTAAGATCTTCCATAAAGTGGATGAACACAGCTCCAATTCCTGTGCACAGCGACGACTGGACTCATTCGGGTGCTCCACAATACTGCGTTCCACAGCACAGCGCATGATACATTGTCTCCGAGGATGCGTGTTATCTAATTTATCTTTTTTCAGCAAAAAAATAAGAATAACTTTATTAATCTTTCAAACGCACCGATGATATTAAGAAACTAAATATTACAAATAAGAAAGCTGGATTTTGTCACACATACATATTTACTTAAGGTGGCGTTAGATTCTGGGATGTCAGAATGTTTAACATTCATTGCCTACGCGTTTTCTTCACACTCTTTCAAAATTCTGCATCCCCTGCATTGAGTGCAGAGAAAAAGAGGTGAACACCTGAACTCAAACCTTTCCAAAGGAAATCGGAGTATTTCGAAAAAGATTTTTGGGTATTTTATTAGAAGATAAAAATAATGTGCTAGGCAGCAAAATCCGAATATGATCGGAGGAACGTATATCCGATAAGTTAAATCTTAGCATCGTCTCTCTGATCATAAAGAACAAAAACCAGCTAAACATCGCATACAGAACCATTACCAAATATTCACTTTGCAGCAGGTCTGTTATAATATTAAATCGATACGGTAACTGCATGAGAAAAGCCTGGATTATGCAGGATAAAATAGCAAGGACATGCCCGGCCTGTAGCATAATTTTGGCCTACGCTGTTATAGGGTCAAAAACCCTTTACAGAAAAGTTTTAAATATGTGATAAACCAACTAATGGTCTTGAATAAAAATGGACTCACTGTTGACGAACCTAGCAAACGCTGGAAGGACTACGACCTTTGTTCGGACCCTTAACAGCCGACGTGTAGCCGAACAATCAGCAGAGGTCCTTGACTGCTATCACGCAGATGGGATGGACCGGACATAGAAGGATAAAAAACTGTGATATGTGAGCGAGCGTAAAAAAGAAAAAAGGACATCTTTGGTAAAACAGTTGGTATGCATAGCCTATACGATACCACGTCTGACAACTTACTTAGCGGCGGGATGAAATATTACTACAGAAAGCACACGGTTTCCTCATCTTAATATACACAAGGGAACATGGCGGTCTCCGAATCATCAAACGCTAATTCAAATTGATAATTCTGCGATAGATGTAAGGCATCCAATATTCTGGACTTCCGAACGTTCCGAACAACCAACATTACCTCGGATCACAACCTCAGCCAAGGTGCAAATGCGGATTTCCCAAGCGCAATATATCGAAAAACTTTTTCTGCAGTCTGTATAGCGGCGAAAGAGTCTAACATGCGGCCATCAAGCAGAATAAACTATTCAACTTAGACGATGATAGCCAAAACTTCCTGACCAAAATGAAGTAAGGATAGCAATATCTAAGCTAAAATCCAACAAATCAATTGGAACTGGGGTATTAAAAACTGCTGGAAATGATTTCGTGGGGAGCATGCATCAACTCATTTCAAAGTCTGGTTAGAAGAGTGTATTCCCAACAAATGGAATCTCAGGTCCTTATGCCCGACCCAAAAAAAAAAGGAGACCACCTCAGTTGCGCCAACTATAGCGGTATAAGTCTCCTTAACATCGGACACAAGATTTTATCTGCCATATTGGGTAAAGTTCTGAAATCCATCGCCAACAACCTAATTGAATAAATCTTCACTCTTTGGAAAAAAATCAAGAAATCCAAATCGGAATGACGATTGAGAATGCTCCGTTAAGGTAACGACATACTTGAAAGAATTATGCGGGACTCATAAGTGAATACTGGAGGCACAATCTTTCAAAAATCTGTGCAATTACTAGCGTACGACGATGTTATTGACATAATTGGGAGAACTCAATTCAATAGTTCCGATAGTTATTGGTAGAGTTCCATACTTTGATAACGTGAATAAAAAAATACACAGATAAATTAAAGAACGAGAAAAAATAAGTTTTTCTTATAAGTACTCAGGCGTCTTATTTTTTATAAATTTATGTAGACAAATGCTATTCCTGACGTCAATGTAGTGTTTAAGAGGCATTTCAAGCACGTTCTTTGATTACTATGAAAAATAGTCAGCTTTGTAGGTCATGAATATATCTGACTGCATCATTAAATGTTACTGGTGCTTACGCTGGGACAGAGAGTGAGTACAACTTTCAGCATATGTGATAATGGGCAGAATTAAAGTTTTGATTAGTTGGAGTAAAACTTGCAGATATCCATACTTTCTGAAGTTATCCACATATTCATTCTATAATACATATAAATTATAAGGTCGTATTCTGACAATTTACAATCAATGACAAAACCCGGACTAGCAACCGTGTTAACAATTTAAAGTTTATTGGCAAAAAGTAGGACACTTATTTGGGTTCAAAAGCAATCGAGACCAAGAGAACATTCCGGCAAGATCTTCATTAATAGACCAAGATATCGCAGTATACGTAGATTTTGCAGTGAAGGATAACCAAAAAATATGTACATTCATAGGTAGTATTTATTAGTGTGATATCAAATAAGGCAGTTTGATAGTCTTCACTGGCGGACGAGGAAAATAACAGTACTTTTAAAATGCGAAATTATGCCCAAAAGGAATAGGGAAGATAACCATTTGTTTTTTATTGAAAACGATAGAGCAGATATTGCTTGCTTTAGATTCATTTATGCCAGACGTTTAGGATGCGGGTAAGGCCATGCCAGATACCATCAAAGTGTTTGAATTATGCCCAATTTTGCATACTTAAAGTAACCATGTCAATTTTACATAAAACGTAGAACAGAGTTATATTATTATGAATATATGGTTCGAAGATGTTTGCGTTGAAGGCAGTGCCAATCACCGTATAAATAAATATTTCATTTTTGCATAACTAACGTAATCAATTTTTTTTTTTTTCTCTGAAAGGATAGTTCATCTCTTCCAGATTATAAAAATATGGACGCCAGACGTTTTGCGCACGGCTAAGTTCTTGAAAGACGCGTCCAAAGTAACTAAGCTAATAAAAAACATGAAATGTACCCGATTGAAAATAACTCATAAAATTACTATTTTTGTGCGTAAACACTAGAAAGTATCCAAACCTAAGAAAACCATCCAACCTTTACTTAAACCACCAATCATATTTCTAATAATTCATGTTGCCAACTGAAATTTCTAACAAGTAAAGAACAATTTCCACCAATTACTAACACAGTATTATATTTTCATGCATTTTTCGCAGTCATGTATTTTGTCATATGTTTTGTCCCATAAAAATATTTTAGATGCATCTGGTAAAGTCTTGACAACAGGTGGAGTACTACAATGTAATTTGTTAGTAAAGGATTTTAAGCCAGGATAAAAAGTTTAAATCACAAAACCGAAAAGTAGTTTTCTTCCTGGATAATTGGTCAGCTCATCCACCAACTACACAGATTAATCTAACAGCAATCAAATTGGTATTATTTCCTCCAAATACTACCTGTCGGCTTCAGCCAATCGATCAGGGAGTTATTCAGAATCTTACGCATTTTTACCGTTGTAGGATTTTAAAAAGGATTGTAAACATGATAGACGTGATAGAAAGAAGCTATAAAAGAAATTTCTTAAGCCTGGAACGTAGACTTAAAGCAGGATACCATAATGAATTGCTTTGCTAAAGCTCATTTTGGATCATATGATCCTTTAATACAAATTCAATCGACTTTAAAAGAAATACAAAATAATTTTGAAAGTGTGACTTCGGACTACTGTTTGAAATTTGAAGATTTCGTAGGAATTGATGATCAACTCGCTACCGTAGAATCATCTTCAGAAAAAGTCATGACACCCATGCAAGACGATGACGACAAATTGTCTTCTGATGAAGAAGTGGGAGAAATCAACAGCAGGCCAACAGCAACGGAAGTGAAAAAGGCTTTTAGTACATCAAGGAGAATGATGCAATCATCAAAAAAAAAAATAACTGATGAGGCCTTTTTGCTGCTGGATAAGTTGGAAAACATCTACGAAAAACAAAAACACACAAACCGTGTTCAGAAAAAAATTGATTCTTATTTTACAAAAAAATAAAACATGTACAAATATTTCCCTTATCCTAAAGTAAGAACTAAAAGATTGCTTTATTTAATATCACACTAATAAATACTACCTATGAATGTACATATTTTTTGGTTATCCTTTACTGCCAAATCTATACTGCGAGCTTAGACTATACGATTGTTAAACAGTTCAGCTATATTTTTAATTAGCTTTGCGGCATATTGTACATTATCGGAATAAAGGTGGACAGAGAAGTGCTTAAAACCATAAGAGAGGTCATTGACGAACATACAGAAGAGAATCGGACCAAGAATTGATCTTTGCGGCACACATAAATTTACTGGCAGAGCTGCTGAGGATGAGTCAAATGTAACAACTCTAGGGAATCTGTCGGAAAAACAAATTCTTCAGCTTCCAGCATAGGATTTTGTAGTTTACTTATCAAAAACTTTCGAAAAATCGACCACGCATAACCTCTAACGTAATCCTGTCCTATTTGCTCCAAAATATTTCCCATTGCAGTGGAACAACGGACTGTCACCGGTGCGTTCGCTAGTATTTGTTGTATGCTAAATGAGTTTAGCGGTAAATGAGGGCAAAACCAAGTATATACTACCATTCAAAAGGAGACAAAACATTGGCGAATTGGACAGAACGTCAATGTTGTAAATGATTTTGACTACCTTGGCTCAGCTATAAATTCTGCAAACAACATCTCACCAATGCTCCGGCCTGCTGAGTCTCCGAATGATGATTTCTTCAGCCAAATTCGCTAGCTTACACTTTTCCATAGTTTTGGCAAGACTCTTTTACTCAAGGTTCAACATTCTATGGTGAAGAGTGGCGATCGGGGCCTATTAGGTTTTATTTAGAATCAGAAATTTGGTCAATCGTTCACTTTTGATCGTGAGTGGGCAAATAGATAATATGATGGGCATAATCTTGTACGAGATATTATAAAAACTAATGTCCTTATAGTTGCCGCAGTATACAGGGTTTCCTTTCATATGGGTGAGGCAAAAGATACTTAGGTTCAGGCATACTTCAGCTATACCAAATCTTGAAAATAAATTGGTGTTTGCTCTTTAAAAAGTCATCTCTTGCTGCCTTAATCAGTTTGACAGATAGACCGTCCGTTGCTATACTAAGCTAAAATTGTTATCTCTATTTCATTTTGAAAAGGTGGGCGGAAATCTTCGCTTTCATTGCACATGTTGCATGATTGGTTCGGGTTACCCTCGCCGTTGAATAGTCTAATGTAGTGGTTTTCTCATATCCTTAACTCCGAGTGTGGTTTTACTAGTAAATTTAATGTCTCGCATCAAAGTTAATTAGCATAAGTCCTTAAACCTTCTGATATTCTAGTAAATACTAGTCGAAAATTTATAGTAAAATTGTAAGAAAACGTACCACATGGCAATGATTCTATCCAAATAAGACAATTATAATTGAAGATATAATAAAGGATGTAAAAAAACGTATGCACTCATGGATTAGGTAAAGCCGATGTTGATAACATAATTGTGTGGTGTTTTCTAACTTGGGAGATTTACAACAAACTTTTATTTGCGAAAAATAATTAAATTCTCTATCCTTAATAATACAGCGCATGCCATCAATTCAGTTATCTTTTACATTTGAGATAATAAGTCAGCGATTGCTTAAGTGCCTAACCGAGGGCGTAAGAAATCAATCAATGAGGAAACGGCTACTAGAGGAATTAACGCGCACGGCTACTTTAGATTTTTTATTTAGATTGTTTATAGATATTATGTCACATAAAATATAAACGACAGCCTACAGATTCGATAGAGAAAATCAGAGATTTCACGAAACGCTGTGGTTTTTTTTTTTATAACAAAATAAATAATAATCAGATGATATTCATAGTTTTCTCTTTTTACTGATAACTTCTAACAAAAGGGGTTTCTAGTTGTATTTTGTTCTTCATTCTGGTAATATGAAGTTGGGCTTCTCAAAGGACCTCAATTTCCATATTGACAAATTCAAAAACAAATACATCGTTACAGCGGACCACGTTTGTGTGTGTACGCGCATCTTCTACTTGAAATAAAATCAAAATCTACAAATAAGTATCCGCCGTTTTTTTATCAAAAATTTATTGTGAGATGGCAAGAGATGGGTACGAGGAGGAGGAGGAAGAGCGCTTCATATTTTGAGGCTATCCACGCATCGATCCAATCCAAAGTAATAACCGGAGGAGCATAATGGACGACAACAAGCTAATCCTACCTAATACACACCATGAATTTTTTGTCATGAATATTTTGCATCGATAATAAGGCATGGCCAGGTGATCTTTGGAAGTGGATCTATTTTCCATCCCTAGTGGCAAAGCGATAAAACTGTTCCATTTATGCCTGGCAAGCATAAGCATTTCACATGTCAAAAATCTCGGCTTAATTTTCCTTGCTTTTGAATCATTAATAAATGTTGACCACGACAACGTTTTAAGTGGTCCATAGGGAGAATCCAAATCTAAATCATTTTTTCGAGCATATTGGCTGATATCTTGCTAAAAAAAACACGTGTAATGTTGTCTTCCAAAGAATTGAAGTTGGCTTATCGCCATAGGCGAATAAAATCTAGCGTCAAATCGTACGATCTAAACAACCAATTCACTGGTGTAAAACGAGAGATAAATTGCTCACCGAACTCATTTTTCAATTAATCTCGCTCGCGGTCATCTTTGAAAAAATAGGGCCCAGTGATACCGCCGGACCATAAACCATACTAAACAATGCATTTTTCCTAGTGCATTGGCAGCTCTTGTATTACCTGAGATTGCAATACATGCCCATCTAACCAGAAAAAAACTTCGTCGCTGACGACAATTTTTCGATAAAAAACGGATTTTTTCCAATTTTTCTAAGGCTCACACACCGAATGTTCGACGCTGTGGCAGGTCGTCCTGCTTCAGTTCTATCAATGTATTTCGTAAGGTTTTAGACCAAGATTCTTCCATAAAATCTTCTACGAATTCGAGTAGCACAATCCAAATTAATGCGAACGGCGACGAATGGACAGAGCACGGTCTTTATTAACACTGGCGGATAGAGCAGCAATATTTTAATGTTTAGTAGCATAAAATTGGTGCGAAATATGGTGGCTATGGATTAAATTACTTGCTCAATATGTCGATTATGGTGACATAATTGATATTGAAGTGCGTAAAAAACATTTTTCAAAGGGCATGAATTATGATAATAAAATGCAGTAGTTTGTAAGCGTTATTCGGATGAAAGTCTTTCCATGATGAAATGACAATGATAACTGAACATGTTTGACTTTGACACACGTCATGAATCACGCGTGAACTGTCAAAAATAGAAAACTGAAAAACCAAACAGCAAAAAAAATTACCCAATCATATTAACATTGTCGTTCATGTCAAACCACTTCGTAAAAGCGAAACCTAGTGTACATAGGGAATCTACGGAATAGACCAGTACAGTCCACATTCTAACTGTTGGATCTGCGGATCCATAATCTTGATTTAGATAACGCCCAATGCGATATTTTTAACAAGGCGATTTTTCTTATTTGTTGGCAACTTATTTACTCTACACAATGACCCAAAGATAGTGCTTCAATTCATTTTAAAGATTGATATTTCAGGTTGTGAATTGAGCCCAATAACTTAAAACGTCATACTCGATTGTAGCGAAACATCAAACCAAACACTAACGACTAACGACTACTAACGACTGCAGCAATTGATAAAATCACAACATCTTTCAGGTGTGCAAGTAGACTGTTCAGATCTTTTACATATTCTATACAACTGAATATATGTACGTCATCAGTCAATAGAACTCCAATTCATTTCTACCCGAGAAGAGCGATGCAATGTGCTGCGGCAAAGAGGTCTGGAAAACTACGATATTTAGGAGTTCCAAAGCGACTGACATGAAATAGAAGTTGGAATAGAAGAAGTTTATATGGGGATGAAGATTTTTTGCCAGGAAGTGAAAACCAAAAATAAATTAGAAAATACATGCTCGTGGACGAACACCACAGACACAATATTTCAAAAATCTGTCATACACCGCGACATAATTGGCATAATTGGCAGAACGCAGATATTACTTTAATGAAGTAACATTTTAAGGGTAGACAAAATCCTTGAGCGCGCGCAGTTTATTAAAAAAAATCAATTTAGGCTTCGTTTTTAATGCGATGATGAGATCAAACACAGATCAACTCTTGACAAGCGCTATTTCTTTGGACTAATAAGGAAAATTAATAACAAAGCACTTCCGCAAAGCAGAGCACGACCCACTTTATACAAGACCTTTATCATCCCTGTGAACTTTATCTAAAATGAATGATGCCGCCCTATGTTGTTTTGAGATAACTATTGCAATTTCTGGAAATCTTCAGTCTTATCTGTATGGGCTATGAATTGATAAGATGATACAACTATAAGTCAATGCAATGGTTCGGACTTAAAGAGAGAAAAAGCACCAGTGCTCGGAGAAGCTTCGAATTCACCTGGAAAAAACAAGGCCATTAAGGAATACCTTAAAAAGGACCTTAAACACCTCACTATGTAATTGACAGCGGATGAGGAGCCTTGTTGGTTGGTGCAGTTCAAACAGAACTCAAAGATCAAAGATAGGCAGCTTGCATTTAAGCAAACTCATCTTGGACTACGCGTATGCAAATAGGGACTGGACCTGCTCAGAATTTTGGTCTCAGAAAAACATTTCGTAGAGCCTATATAGACTCAGACTTCTGTCTTGTTATAACTAAAAAACGAATGCGAATATTCCGGACGCCAAAACAGTCTTTGTTTGAAAATCTTTTGAGAAGACTACGCTAGCAGTATCAATTCTATATCACCCGGTGGGTGATATTGTCGCAAGCTACTAAAGACGCCGCATCTAATTTGGTAGGAATCACCCGACCACCCCAACAAAACCTCTGGTTTGAAAAATAGTGTCATAAAATGCATGAAGCCAAACAAGATGCGTACAAGGCGGCGCTGCTAAGAAAGGCGGAAACTGCTCACAAACTCTGAGGAAAAGACACATAAAGAACACCGGCATAAAGAAAAAGACTAAAACAGAGAAGCGTTCGATAGCATCCATGGAGAGGTGCTGCTGCCGAAATGACATTCAAAAGTTCCGTCAAAATGTAAGAAGAACTTAGCAAGAAAACAAAAACCGAACACAAGCACGTAAATATAAGTCGGTGCCAAAAACTGGGAAAGTTTATTTTAAAGATTCTCTAACAACGATGTCAAAACCAAAAACAAATAAGCCTGCTAACTATAGAGGAATCAGTTTCCCTTAGAAAACGTTTTATGCAATAAGCCAACAATCTGGTATATAAAATTCAAATAAACATTACAAAGGATTTTGTTTGATAAAAACATATCTTCTGATCAAAAAGTACCCGAAATTCTTCAATAAAACGAAAACGGTTCAATTATTATTCATCGATATTCATTTTATTCCCTTCAAAGTATTCTCTATTGCAAGCATACACATGTTTCAAAGTTTTCTCTAATCTTCAAAACAATTTTCATAGGTTTAGAATTCTAAAATTTTAGAATCACCTTCAGCTCTCCTTTATCGGCTCAATCGTTTCAAAATGCTTTTCGCGAAGTAATAACTTGAGTTGTGGGAATAGGAAAAGTCACAATGAGTCATGTCAATTTAATTCGGAGTTTGCGCAACAGTATTAACGTTGTTTTTGATCAAATAGTCGCGTACAAGATGAGATGTTTCTGCTACAAATTCAGTACTCTCGGCACAAGCTGCGCTTCAACTCATCTCATGCCCAAAACATCGTGCATAACGCTCTGCATCAATCCGAACGAGACACCAAGATCGTCTGCTATCTCCCTGGTGCTCACACGACGATGTTTTACGTCAGTAATACTGGTGGATAGATGACCGGAACGAGGCAAATCATCAACCACAGTACGGCCGCCTTAAACACTTTACCACCGTTAACATTTTCAACGCTTCCGCATATATTTTGTTAGACACACAAAATTTCAGACAAACTCTTTAAGTTTTAGTAAAATTACAAAATTGTTCAATAAGTTTTGTTGTTCGATAAGGGATGGCGCTATTAGTTTCGTCGTTTTATTTCTCTAAAAACGGTAGCACTTTTTTATGAATTCTTGTGAACTTTCATGTAGATCTTTTTACTACAATGGAAACAATTTAATATTGTGCAGAAATAAAATTCTTATTTTTGGAAGGTGCAACACCAAACCAAATTCATGAACGGTTCTTAAAAGTGTACAAGGACTCTTCACCTTCAATTAGAACAGTAGCATGATAAAGTGCTGAAGTTAAACGTGATCGTATTAGTCTTAAAGGCGATCCACGTGAAGGATGTCCAGAAAGTAGCAAAACTACAGGATATGGATTTGGAAGATCGTCGATTAACATCTTTTGAGAAAGGATAAGAAGGATTTTGTGCGTCATTTTATCACTATAGATGAGACTTGGATTTACCACTATGATTCTGAATCAAAACTAGAGGCTAAGGAGTGGTGTAAGACCGGTACTTTGGCTCAGAAGCGACTTAGCCAGAAATCTGCTAAGAAGGTGTGAGCATTAGTTCTTTGGGATGCAAAAGGAATTTTGTTCGTCGATTACCTCCAAACTGGTAAAACAATAAACTCAGTTTATTATTTTGATTTTTGGATGTTAAAATTCGTGAAAAACAAAAAGGGTTTACAGAAGAAAATAATGATTTTTCATCAAGACAACGCACCCCCTCACACAGCTCAAAAAACCATCGCGAAAATAGTTAATCAAAGTTCGAATTTATACAACATCCCATTCCATTTGCCGGATACTGAATAATAAAAAGTATTTTAAAACAAAGAATCTACCTTCTTTTTATCAAAGGACAAAATTTTTCGAACAACCGTTTATTTATAGAGACGAGCTTACAGTCGGAAACGACACCACTGAATCATTTAATGGCATAAAACGATTTCGACTAGGTGTTTTGCTATCATGTTCTTTTTTTTTATAAAACATAGTTGAAAGAATTTTGCGAAATTTACGGGCCAATACTAGAGATAGAATAATATATTCCAAAAGTACAACCATTTGCTGTCGACATTGACATTACGGATGCGACAGCTCGCCACAACGGAAACTTGGACTCCGTATAAATAACCGAAAAATCACTCTTGCAAATAGCTGTTTTCTTGAACTAAGAAGCTAACTGAGAAATAAGTCTCTCTCACGAACAATGAAGAAGGTTGGTTCAAGAGAAGATATCTTCGAGTTATTTTCGGTCCCCTTTTGATTAACAGAATTTGAAAAAAAAAAAATATATATATAAAATTAACTGCAGACCTAGTCAAAAGGGCTTAAACTCATTGGCTTCGATGGCTACGACATTTTGAACGAAAAACATCACCACTTCGGTTCATAGTCTTTTCGAAATTACTTCGGTGAGAGTGGACTTTCTAAACTCTAACGCTGGGTCAGCTGCTCGATGGAATCTTCTTCATATGGTTTATCAGTTCCAAGCTGATAATATTGTATGATAAACCATATTCGGGGAAGGCAATAATATGAAACATGGAACATATACATATAATTTTATGACAACCTGTTAATTAAGACTAAAAGACAATTCGTTAAACTAGACGTCTAGACGTAGATATACGTGTAAGATCCGGATATAAATTAAAATGTGTACACTATTATCAAATCAGGGTATCAAAACATGCTAAATGCCATCGTGTGATAAGCGTTTCTTAAATTCTTAATTCGCAACTCACTCACTTAACACTTTGGGAATAGAATTTGTCGCATATTAAACGCATTTTACATTTTATTGCTTCATAACCTTAATCTCTTGATAAGCAAAATAAAATTTATCACAGAAAAAACTTAAAAAGAATTTCTTCTCAGTGCACATTGGTTGTTGGAGCAAAATTTGTCGAAGGAGTACATACACTCGTATGTATTTCGAATTTTAACCCAAAATTAGTGGTTATTTCTACTCACTTAACACATCAATTTTAATAGCGCAATTCCACTGAGAGTTGAATGGCCGTTCTCATCGACACGCAATTAAAAACGAATACAAATGCGAGTACGAGTATTACGAGTGAATGCAGTTATACGTAGACCTTTATTGCAATCACTAATTATTTAAGCCACTGGTTTTTGTCAAACACGGCAAAACACTTGGTCAAAACGCGTCTGGCCCACCAATGGCCAGGTCCAACTTCATTCTGAAGCGCTATTAGACTGATACTAACTTCATGTTTTATCTACAATATTTAAAGCCGATCGCATTGTGGAAAGGCTTATCGCAGCGGTGCGCAGCAGATAAGTAATCAACGCGTGAAAAATTATTCTTTTAACGATTATTATGTTTATTCTTAAGTAAACAATCATAAACTAGAGTGTACTATTATTTAAATGATTTACTTAGCGTGTAAGAGATGTCGACATGCAGATAAGGTCCATTATAACGAGCACTAGAGTTTTGTACGGAATCGATTCGCAAGAAGTTCTTCAAAGCCATTCATGGCGAAATGCCTTACGATTTTTATTATTTTATTTCCTTAATTTTGGTTTGTGTTAAGAGATACAATACCTACATAGATTTTACGAGTACACTGCGTCGTAATAAGATGCAGATTGCAAATGCATATAGATTACTTGTCGTATGCGATATTATCACATGTTTCCACATTTTTTCTCCGCCCTAAGTTATAAGAATAGGAATGTATTCTTGTCAGGTTTAGATAGTTTATCTACCATTTACGTTTCTATCTTCTATGATTTATAATATATGTATTTATTCCAAATATCAAAATTCTGATCCAGATGGTAAGATGAACAGGTCTATCAAGCTGTAAATGAGTTTCCAAATTTAAGGCCAAAAAAATAATACAGGAATGACAGAGGTCGTGGATGTTGTTAAGAAAATGTATCTGCCGACATGTCAGAAGAAGTAAAACTAACCGAAACCAATCAATCGCTTGGAATCAATGTTATCTTTATTTCTGTAGGTTTGTAGGTTAAAATGGGACTAAACACAGCAATAAGTGTTTGAGGATTTCTTAAATACCACATACGCATGAAGTTTTTGCTATAAACATCCGCTGGTTCAGTTAATAACATATGGGTAAAGCAGAAATCAAATGGAGCTACTCTTTTATTCTTGACGATTCAGATTAGAAAATCGGCAATGATATCAATTTAAATGACACGGTGGCAATCAGAAAATCGTTTGAGCGAGGGAGATGATGAAAGGTAGCTTTTTTCAGGTTCTAGGCTCAGGCAAATGCTCTGTTAAAATTATAAACTTAACAGGTTACCCATTTTTCTGTCTTATCTTCTGAGTTTTTTACTTTGGGTTAACTAAGACTCATCCAAAAACATTCCTTGAGCCAAAGTTCATCCCAAAATTTTGCACATTTTTTTTTTTTTTTTTTGATTAAATCTTGTATCATTTATTTTTTTCAAATTGCATGTCATTGCTTTGTATGCACGCCAGAATTCGGTACTGAAAGGCTCTAATAATATCCGTTCTTTCTAATTCTCTGACTTTTGCAGCTGTCTGGTCAATACTATGGTTTAAGTTATCCAACGTTGTTGTTATTTCCGATAAGTTCAGGTAATCAATATTCTTCATCTACCCCGATAAAAAAATGTACATTGGAGTCAAGTCCAGAAACCTTGAAACCACAGAATAGGTTTATCCCAACCCATCCACGAATTTTCATACACTCGCTAACGGCATGGCCATAGAGTACGGGATATACCTGGTGGTACACAATGGTTGTTCTTTGTTGGAGTGGTATGTTATATCACCTAATAGTTCTGGTAATTTGCTTCTTAAAAATTCCAGGTAGAGATTCGAATTTAGCCTTAGAGGAAGCCGACAGGGTCCGATCAGCTTGTTACCCAATATGCCTGCTCCCAAACTGACGTTATACTTATGCTGAAAAGCTCTGTGCTTCATGGAGCGGGAGCTGCTTTTTGCCCAAGTATATAAATTGTGGAAATTAGTGAATTAGTGAATTGGGACTCCTTCGTTCAATTAAGTTGTCTTCCGTTTCTGAAATACTTTTAATGTAAAACGCCTTCGTAGCTGCGAACGGCTCCTGCTAAAGCAGGATGTGAGCATCTCGATGACTTCAGCGTTCAACCTCGAAAATGTTTTAATAAATATCCCCAAATGGGGCAGTCCTATCAGGGAATCGTCTCAAATATTCCAATCTCGCTCCGTGAACGTTACCATTGCAGACACCATAAACATAAACATGTCTGTGTAGTCTTGTGTTGAAAAATCCATCATCGAAGATATTATGAATTAAACGGCAACGTCTAGGTTCAAAAATACAAACTAGTTATGCAAATGATATTGAATTTTTTTACGAGTATATTATTTCATAGGAGATCTGCTTGGTTATTTTTTTTCAGAAAAAGGAGCTGTATTTAATTTTTGACCTGCGCCAGGTGGTCCATTTACTTACTTACTTAAGGTGGGACTCAGTCCATGGTGGATCTTGACCTTAACCAACAAGCGTCTCCCGCCAGCTCGATCTTTAGCAAATCCAGGATTAGCAAATTTAAATCCAATCACGCAAGAGCACTCTCAACCCATCTCAAGTCCATGCCTATATACCATAGAATAGGGCTGGGATTATTAAGGTCTTATATAGGGACACTTTTGTTCTTTGAGAGAAGGAGAAACAGCAATTGGCAAGGGTTATTCTTCGTTTGGTCTCAGCCCTAGTGTCGTTGTCTAAATTGATAGCAAATTTCTCAACTACAATAAAGTAATATCTGTCGAGGGTAGCATTCTGTCTAAGACGTCGGTGTTGCGTGTCCTTTCTTGTTGATAGAATATACTTGGTCTATTATCATTAATCTTCGCTGCTTCCATCTCAATTTTCGCGAAAGCGCCACTGCTTTTTTCCAATTATATCAATATCATCGGCGCATGCGTGTGTTGATGTGTGAGCCACTTGATAGAGCAGCGTTCATTGTCCATCGTCATCTTGCATCTGTGCGTGTGCTTGCCGGCACTCGTCGTCAAATTATGTGTTTTTGTTGTAATAGCCGAGTAAAACCCCGCACAAAGGAGGCGGCATCTCTGATGACAGTTTGGTAATATTGTCACTGGTCTTCGATACCTGATGTTAGCAGCACTCTCGATCGGAAAAGGATTTGGCGATTTCTTGCTATTGAATAGTCCGACGTTAAGCTCTGTCACTGTATTAACTTATTTTTGCGATGTTCGGGATATCCGCAACCGTACTTTGGCTACAACAAGCTAATGGTCCGAGTCGATGTTTTCCCTTCGGAACGTTCGGACATCCATAATATTGGAGGGTGACCGTGATTTGATTCGGGGCTCCGGGTTCAATACCAGCCGTCCACGACAGGCATAATTCAGTCTTCCCATTATACGTTGGATGCCACTTATGGAGCGAAATTAACAAACATATTTCTCTCTCTCTCTCTCTCTCTATGCAATTTTCCGAAAAACTTAGTGGATCGCGTTGCGTCCACTGCATTGTGGTGAATACGGTTGACTGACGGTTGATTGATCAGAAGTTCTCCAAGTTCCCTTATAAATATCGAGATGCTACCTAGCTGCAAAAATATTTCGATTCGATTCGCAAAGTCGATTTGACTGATTATGTTATCGGAGGTGGGATCGCTCATGCTATACTTTCCGACACTACCACCAAAGATGTCCTCTCTTCCCAGCTTTGCATTAAAATCGTCGAATACAGTTTTAAGCAGTGTCCTCTCATAAGTCTTGTTTAAAAGCACGTAGAAGCCAACTTTGGTGTCGTCATCTTTCTCCTCTGTGGAGGCGTGCGCGCAAATAAGGCCAATGTTGGCAAATTTAGCTTTAATACGGATTGCTAAGCGCTCGTTAACATGTCGGAAACTCAAGAATTTTTGGCTAAGTCTGCCTGTAACAACAAATCCGCATCCTAATAGGCGCTAATTTTGCCGCCGATAACAATCACCGCAGTAGGTCTCTCAGTTTTTCATCTTTTTTTTGTCCGGCCTATCCCATCGCATTTTTTGATGGCAGTTACATCTACTTTGCATCAGACCAGGGCTTCTACTTGTTATTCCATTCAACGTGCAGATCCGAAGTTCGTTTGCATGGGTTGTCAACAATAGATTCGTCCGCATCCGAGGCTTGTTAGTGCTTTGTTTAGTTTTTCATAGATGCCGGCCTCACAACCCCCAACCTGGATGCCCAGTTCCATTATATGTTAGATACCCGTAAGACTAGGGGTCGATTAGACCAAAGTCAGTAACCCGTTCGGGCTCATCTATCACCATCTGTTTTATAAGACCCTGACTTAGTCTCGGAAAACTTTTTAAAAATATTTTTATTGGATTCAAATTGTGCAATAATAAGCTTCATTCACAGGAAAAGGTTCTAAAGCAGCTATTTACTAGTTAATTTTACAGTGAAGTTGTAGTAATTTCAAAACTACTAACTTGACATGAAATGACCTGACATTTTGTGTTGTTTGTAAATACTAGGTACACGTTCTAATGTTACAAAAAGTGGGGGTTAATATGATGGTTTTTTCCGACAAAATTTATGACAAAATCAAAGCCTTTCAATACTTTTTTTCTCAAAATATGTCAAGGAATTTCACCTTAAATTATTCGACACATTAACCGGAACGGATGTGATTAAGAACAAACAGTCGCTAGACGCGATACGACAGCCAGAACAGCTACATGATCTGCATAAGGCTAAGGTTAAACTTACGAAATATGGTGGGGGTGTTAAGCAGACGGTATTCACTTATTGTATATAAAAAGACAGAATTCAGCATCCGCAACTAAAGTTACACACAAAATTAATGACTCCGCATCATGCTGTATGGCTGAGTTACATATGTCGTCAAAATTTCCCTTTTCGACATTGATTCGATGAAAATGGTCAACGAGGCGTGCAATTTCAATTTTAACTACCAGACTTTCAAGCGCAGTCACACTACATCTTGAAGATTGGTATGTTTATTGAATTTTAGACAGAGGATGAACTCTCAAGATAATTTGGGCATATGAAGTTTCACCATTCTCCTCATGCTCTTCAACAGTAAGGAAGTCAGACCAATAAATCTAAAATTATTGGTGTGTAAGCGAGAATCACTACCGATTTTCGATATTAAAGTATCTCAGGCATCATTTCTGTATGCCAAGTTAATAGTGATTTTTATAATATTGAGGCATAAAAGAATGTAAGAGATTATTTAATGTACTCGTCCATTACCACAACAGATAAAAGCAAAAAAATTCGTTAGCGTTTCAAATCGCTCTCCATAAAATAATAATGTGAAACCCAATTCGGTCCGAAGTGTTGGTGTCCATTGTCTCAACACCCCCTTGCCGTCAACGAATTCTAACTTTTTTGATAATGATAATGTTATTGTATAGCACATATATTTCGTTGTTCAGTCCGCATAACGAAGAACTTTCCTGTTGGAAGGACCAAGTGAATTTTCGCCCACTTTAGATAAAGAAGAAGATGCTTCGGTTGATCTCTACGATTTTTTCGTCGTTTTAATTTACTGAACCAAAATTACTACTTCTACATTGTAGTTTATCTCTGTGGCAAGCTGACAGGATGTCCTTTCTTGTCGACATCGTACGAGTACCAGTGTACTTTATTTTACCTTATCTGCTTACCATTCACTATTATGACTAAGTCGTCGGCGTATCCTCTTGTTTAGTAACCTAGATTACAAAGTTTTACTAGTAAGCCATCAATGACCAGTGATCACAAGAGCGGTTTGAGAACACCTCCTTGTGGATAATCTTTGACGGTTGAGACAGAAATTTTAGTCTCCCCGAAAATCTTCAAATCGACGTTGGATCGACCCAATAAATCGGCGTAGTATGCTCCTGTGATTGTTTTTCCCTTCTCCAAATAGGCAACATGGATCACACCACTATGTATGGCCATAGCCTTTCTTTGGGGCATGTTCACCGGGAAAAAAAACCCTCTGTTTCGAATGTTCTAATGAATCGATGCCTTATCAACTAAACGTCACTAAACGACGCAGAAAATCCTCCAGATTTCGATTTACCAGGGCCAAGTACGTATTTGAAGTGGTCTCACGATTGCGCTTGTTCTCCAGTGTGAGAAAACGCGGCACCCATCGGGCGGACAGCTTTCTTTTGCCCAAAATCTCGTGCAAAATATGGCTAACGCGTTCAGTTGAGATGCCTTCTGTCTAAGCTAATTCGCGAACTTTCATTCGGCGGTCCGCTAATACAAGATCATGGATTTTGTCCACGGTTTCCTCTGTAGTTACCGTTTTTGGGCAACCTGGGCGCGGTTCATCAAAAACGTGCGGCAACAGCGAAACTATACGAGCCAATGGTAAACTGTTGTATGAGAAGGTTAATCGGGAATGGGCTTAATTTGCTCGCAGGTTTTGCTAATCAAAAACGAGAATCGGATCACGAAGCGATACTGGTCTTTCTTCATGGTCGCAAAAAACATTAACACAATGTTTAGAAATGGGTGTCAAAACAAAACTAAGCGTCAAATTGTCACCAAATTTTGATAGACGAGATAAAAGAGGTTATACTAAATGATGGTACACTCGTTTTGGCTCAGTAGCGGCACCTATCTTCCAATCCGGGTACTCATCAAACAGCCCCCTTATTAACATCACTAGATTTTACGTGTACCTGTTTAAGCGACGGGAGATGTATTTCTCTGGTGGGGGAAAAATGCAACATTCTCACCATATAAGATTACTGCTGACATTCCATTGCTTTTTAAGTTTGTAGTCGTTATTATTAGACGTTATTTCTCCGACAAAATATAATACCATGATTTGAGTAAGTGTATATACCAAACTAATGATAGCCAGTTAAGATCTAATCCAAGAGTAACAAATTTGTATTTTAGTCCTTTGATCATCCCCCTTTCCGGTGGTTTCAAATCATCTCTAAATTTATTCCCTTCTTTTCACTAATTCACATATGCAATCCGAGATGCCGTTGCCTCGACCGCTGGAATTATTGCTGTCAGTTTCTCTAATTAGAGGCAATAAAGACGTCAAACAAGTAATGCCTTCGAATAGATTCATTATTCTTTGCCAAAACTGATGGTGTACCATTATTGTGTTTCAATTCCCTCCAATTAACTGCATCATGAAAAATATAAAATATGTAAAAAAAAAAAACAAAACCCACTCCTCTTTCAATATCCATAGACTGAAGTACTATCTTTCCTGATAGTGCGGTAATTCGCGTTGAGTCGCCCACTTACCATCTTCTCGGTTACATCAATCCAATTTGATCGTTAATTCAATTCCAGTTGTTAATTGTGAATGTCAATACTGACCGTCAATTGAATCTATCAAGATTATTTTCAACAAAAAAAAAAAGAAAAAAAAAAAGAACTGACACACACATATACATAACATAGTCAGAACCAATTCAAAAGAAAAATAAAAGATCAGATAAAAATGCACATTTGCTCGTACGTAAATCAACACAAAACACCGGCAAACGGTTGCCCAGTTGTCGGTTGGTTATCCTGACACAATCTGCAAAGGATAATCCGTTGAATAAGGATAATGCTGTATTAAATGCAAATTTTCCAATTTAAATTAGGGGAAACTTGTGGGATGCACTATTATAATGGTTGATTATTATTATTTTTTTTTTTCGAAAAGTATCAGACTTTAATAGGATTTAGGATTAAATATCAAATCAGCTGTCGCATGGAGCTGCAAGAACTTCATTTATTTTCAGTATAGTTTGCCATTTTTCCAAAATCAAAGCTCTGTTTGTGAAAATTAAAGCACTTCGTGAAATTTGCGGTACACATTGTACCGCCATCTGAACGTGTAATTTATCGAATTATTAAAAAAAATCGCACCCTATTGGATACTTCCATACCAAGAAGAACGAGAACAATGAGTTGAAGAGGATGCCAATTTATCTATTCGTTGGCAATGGCAGCAACTAAGCCTGTGTCCATCCACTATTTGGAAAATTCAGTGTAAAGATATTGGTCTCAAGATTCAATTAGTATTGGGTATATATTTTAATTCGTGTGGTTTTTTTAAAGAAAAACATGTAAACATGTACAATAGTATTATCAAAGTATTGCCCATCTGAAGCTATGACTTTTCCCCATCTTTCTGGCAATTTGTGGATCCCATCTTAAAAGAACTGCTCCGGCTTGGCAGCCAAGAATGAATCAAGCCAATTTTTGATATTCTGCTCTGATGTGAACCGTATTTTAGTGAGGGCGTTCAGTATCGACCGGAACAAATGGTAGTCAGAAGGGGCAAGGTCTGGGCCATAAGGCGGGTGGGGTAAGACTTCCCATCCACTGTTTTCCAAATAGTTCTTAACCGGAATAGCAACGTTATTGCCTCGTGTCTGGTCGCATATTCCGGGCGCTTTTCGGCTACTGCTCTCTTCAAACGGATTAATTGTGTTCGGTAGCGTTGTCCATTGATAGTTTCACCCGGTTTTAGTAGCTCATAATACAGCACACTTATCTGATAACACCAAATACAGAGCATTACCTTCGCGCCATGGATATTCGGCTTTGCCGTAGATTTGGCTGGTTGGCCAATGGATCCATTGGCTGTTGTAATGGATCCATTTTTCATCACCAGTAACAATCCGATGCAAAAATTTCAATTTCCAATGCTTTTGAATATATCCAGCTGCTTTTAACCGTTTTGAAATGGCTGCCTGAGTGACATCCAAAGATTCTGCAAGCTCTTCTTGTGTTTGGCAACAATCTTCATAGAGTAATGCTTCCAGTTCTTCATTTTCAAACTTTTTTGGCTGCCCAAGACTTTTATCGTCTTCCAAGCCAAAATCACCACTTTTAAGTAGTGCAAACCACTTTTGGCACGTTCGCCCAGCTAGCGCAAGTTCACCATAAACTTCCACCAAAATACGATGACTTTCGGCAGCAGTTTTCTTCATATTAAAGTAATGAAGAAGAACTCCTCGCAAAAACACTTTTTCAGGCACAAAGTTCGACATATTTGAGTGAAAAAAAATTAATGTCGTTTACGCTTCAAATGAATGACATATACTGAAATGACGTATAATGACAGTAGCTTTCCAACGAATGTTCCAATGGAATAATAACAATGGAATAATACAAGTTATGCCATCTCTTAGCAAACCGTAGCAAAGTTATAGACCCAATACATGAGCTAAAGATGTGCGGCCATATATTGCGTCTAGTCTTCAGTGATGGTGCCTTAAATCAAGTGGAAGTTGACCCAGTTTTTTTATCATAAAATTTTGTTCAGTGAGGTGGCTCATTTCTGGTTAGATAAACAAGCAGAATTGCAGTATTTTGAGTAAGTATAATCCTTAAGAAATTAATCAGATGTCATTGCATCTTGAAAAATGTACCGTACGGTGCGGATTGTACGCCAGTGGCATTATCGGTACTTATTTCTTCAAAAAGAAGTCAACGATTATTTCTTCCCAAATTTGTGTGACATCAATTTGAAAGCGCTGCGGTTCCAACTAGGGATGCAACATCGTTCTAAAAAACATCGATGTTAAAAAATATCGATGTTCGCACGAAAAACATGGATGTTATAAAACATCGTTCATAAGAACTATATATCGATCTTTTTTGCCGATGTTTTTTTTTAAATAAATATTTAATTTTCTAGTTTTTTATTTTTATTATTATTATTTTACTTATTTCCTGCTAGACTAAATCTACAATGGAATCCATTCTGCAATATATTTTTTTTATTAGGAAAAGAAAGGATTTTATTTGGTTTAAAAAAGGATTCCACTGTTACTTGAAAATGAAATAGAATTCAAGAAAAGGAGTTTAGATAATCTACGCCCTAGAAATCTATTTCTTTCCTGAGTGATGATTACCCCAGCTTCCGAAAACAATCGCTCGCTTGGTACAGACGTCGCAACTATGGGGAAGTATGTCATTGCAACTTTGGCAAGTCTCGGATATAGAAACTTCAAATCGTTCCAAATTTCTAAAATAGTGCAAGCAAAGCAAAGGAAGTGCTGTCCTAGTGGTTTGGCTAGACGGACGTCGTAACTCGCGTTTTGGATGGACTGTAGAATGTTGTTGTTGTTTGGAAGTGTTGTGTTAGTGGTTTTTTTTAATAATGGTTTTAATTAACAAATGAAAAAAAAACCTGCAGTACTGTTGTGAATTACGAAACACAAAACATGCATTTCTGCATTGCCTGTACTTTGAGTTTATTGCTATGGTAAAACAAGATCCCTTTTGTCGGCATCATTAAATGTCTATGGAATCACCCGCTATAACGTTTAAGTGGAAATTTCCATTAGGATAAAAAGGATCTTTTTCAAATCATACCACATTCCCGGACAGACTGAAGTACGACACCCCATACTACCAACGAAAACATCGCTCTATTGAAAATACGATTTAACAAAAGAGTCATCTCAAGAAAAGAATACGCCAATTGGCAGCCGATATCGTGCAATTTGGCGACATTCGATTACATAGACACTAATTTATGCAGATAAACAAGCAACGACAGATGCTTTGGAGCAAAATATCGTTCGAGAACTACGCGATATACGCTCTCAACTGCTCGTCAAAAATTGCACTTCTAGAATGCGTTTTGTTCGAGACAGCCGTACAAAATATTACAAAAACGTCTCTAAAAAAAATGTGGGTGCCTGGGTCTGCTGAGGAGGGACCACACATAATATCGGTTGAAAGAAGCTGAAGCAATTTTTTGTAGTACAGCTATTGAAAAGAATCTCAATGAACCCGTAGAGATGAGACCTTAAAGCTGAAAACACACCGGATCAGACAAAACGTATTTTATTTCAGCACACACCAACCAAAACACAATGAAGCAAAATAAACTATTTTGTTTTTCTGTTTCATTTGGTAACTAATTTATTGTGGAGTTCATTACACATTCTCAATGAAAGCTCTCAAATACTATAAATAAAGGCCAGTGCAACGACAAAGAAATTATGTTTCGTCTTGTCGTTTTGTTTTGTAGCAATCCGGTGCTGTTACATATATGTTGCATTCTGTGTTTTTTGGTCGTTTGCAAAGCCATGTATTTGCGACAACCAATAATGATACATATCGAGTCAAAAACATGTTTTTTTCATCTTCTTTGGGGTGTGTTGGCTCATAAGAATCAATGGATTGTTGTTTCATTAATCAACAAATAACGTTTTATCTGATCCAGTGACTTACCAGAGATCATTTTTTGACCTTGATCCACAAGTTAAGGTAGAAAGATGGTAACTTGTCTCTAATAAGGCACTATTCACTGAAACTGACATTAAGCGCAATTATGTAAATTCCTAATTTTATTCTAAACCTATTCATAGATTGCTGATTGAGTTGAATCCAGATAAGTATATGCATCTCAAAATGTTCTTCAGTTCAATTTTGGTTAAGTACTTTACTTTTGAGCGTTTGAAATTGCGTCATTCATGATGTTGTCATAATTGAACTTCTCATGTACAATTGTCAAGGAGGAGGCAACAGTGTTATTATTCCCTGGCACCTTAATATCTGAGTTTTTGTATTTTGAAACCAATTACCAACTTAACTACCATCCGTTCACTTTTACTTCAGTCTTGTTTAAGCTAAGCGCACTGACATTACCACCTTCGTAAACTTAAGGATCTACTTTACCCCAATTTACAAACGTTTACTGGAATGTCGTACTTAAGCGTGTGCTATTTCAATATGACGAAAAACTGAGGCAAAATATACTACAATGTCTCAAAGGTAGCAAAAACCTTAAGTTATCCAAAAACATTAGAAATTCTGCTTCATCCTCTATCCCTTTAGACAAGGCCAATCTGCTTATTGCACACTTTGCAATCAGCTCAATACTGCAAGATTTTGCTTTGTCTCCACACTTGAGTGAATCTTCAATGGGACGAATCCACTTTCGCTATTGGGTAGTAGCAGGAGTACTTAAGATCTTAACATACATAAATCCGCTGGTTCAGATGGTATATCTTCCCTTCTTCTGAAGAGGTGTTCTTCCACGCTGGCAAAACTATGGCTAAAGCTTTTTCATCAATCTTACTTTTTTGGACTCTTTCCGAGCAGATGGAAAACAGTATTTGTCCAGCCCGTCTCTAAAAAGCCGAATCTTTTTCTATTTCCTTCTACAGAACCATTCCACTTACGCCACTTCTTTTGAAAGTCATAGAAACGCTGATAAACCGTCAGTTCATAAAATATTTCGAAACATGAAAACTTTTCAATGACCGGCTGTCACTTTGTTCTTCAATTGATTAGGAATTACCTTTCGGAACGTTCAATTTAAATTGTCCTGAATGATTTAAGGTCTGATATTCACAAAATAGATGCCTCCGGGCTCCGTTTTGTCTTCCACACTCTTTTTAATTTTTATCAATGAACTCTTATCTGCCACTTCTAATTCATTATATTCATTTGTTGACTACAGTATTCTCTGCTTTTCATATTCGTTCCCGGACTCACGTCCCTTCACGATATTAATAGCATAGCCAATTGGAGAACTATCAACAAAGAGGAATTTAATGTTTCCAAAACACAATGCTATATGTTGTTGATATAGCGTAATCTAAATACCCAGTTATTATGGCACTTCCATTCGAAACCGAAACATAATTATCGTCGTCAAAAATGCTGCTAAATGTCTAAATTTCCTTAAGCGATGTAAGAAATATTTCACATTCTTTTACCAGACTCCAATATATAAGCCGATTATCCGCCAGAAATTGGAGTAGAATGCCCACATCTGGTCAGGTGCTCCTAAAACATCTGATAGATATGACTCAAAATCGTGCGATGAAACTCATAGGGGCTATTAATATCACTTAAACAACGGACATCCTCGAACACCGATGTAATGTTTTGTGTTTCACTCTATTTCCATTACCAGTTCTTCATAGAAATCAAATCACCGGAAGCATTTTGCCCCTGCAAACTTTTAACCGTAATATCAGTCTCGCTATGAATGCTCATCAGAATATCCTCAAGCCCACTCTCGGACGTACTCTGAAATATCGTGATTAGTTCCTTAACCAAACAAACAGGTGGAATACCCTGCCAAGGTCTCTATTTCCTAGTCATTTTAACATTCAGATATTTAAAACCAACGTACATCGGTACCTTTCTTTCTTTCCTCCCTAATATTCCCTCGCCCGCGCCGTCTGCAGACATTTTGAGGATACTTTAAACCCTTTGAAAAAAAAGTTACATAGTCGTCTGCATATAATTGGCAATCATCTTTCTGTATTATATCGACAAGCAACAGAATAGTCTTACACGTTAGCTTAATAAAGGTGTTCGTTAAGGTGAACTTTGCTGCAGTTGGCTTGTGCTCCCTGGAAAAAATTATCCCTGATCTGTAACCATGTCGATTTTGTACCTGGGAATTCGCAATATCTGGTGACATTGGGAGATCAAGGCTGACGTCATATTTAAAATTGCTTCAAATAATTAAAAATAGAATATTGAGCAAAAAGGAAGGAAGCCGCTAATCATTACTATCACCACCATTCCGTGGTGTACTACAAAAGTCTGTATGTTTGTTCAGTTCAACAGAATGGTGTCAACGTCGTCGTCAAACAGTATACCAGCGATAACCTAATTTGACCCTTTCGGAACCAAGGTCACATGACGATTTTTCGGCATTTAGATCGTAACGAAAATGTTTCAAGCGAACCAACGGCAGATTTCAAACTCCCTTAGTATCTGGCCATAACATTGCTATAGAGAGTTGCTCTAGCCTATTTGGATGTGGATTTGTCATCAAAGAAAAAAAAAAACAAAAAGAAAAAAACTTTAGCTAAATATTGCTTCTACGAGCTCATCGACCATACATTCGGGTAATGTTCCGAACACAGCGCACAGTGGTCAAAAAAATCGATCTAGGTGGACAAGATTTCAAAAATGTTGGGCTTCGAAATTATTTGTAAATCTTACATATACGAGTAGATTTCAAAATAGCCAATGCATCCTCGGTTTTTAGTGAAGGTTAGTAATTTATATAATTGACACTACATTTTGAAAATTCATTGTCTTACTATTATATGAGAAGCATTCGAATTCATATTTGAAAAACCAAAAAAGAAAGGCTTAGTTTAGTAGAGAGCTAGTGTGATCGGCCAATATCGTCCATTTAAGTTTATTGTTATTGTTTAGTTTGACTTGTAAGCTGATTGACTACGAAAGATATTTTGCTTTTTCTGCGGATGCCTCCAATCTTTTGCACCCACTTTCCTCTCTATTTCGTCCAAGTCTTCCTATTTCTCCCAAGTCTGAAAGACCTTCTTCATAACCCTGGTCCACAAAAAGGGATTAAAGAATAAAATAACTAACTACTTACCCATTGCTTACCTTTCTCACATCCCTAAAATGTTTGAAAGGGCGAATCGCTTATATCGCCCAGTCAGCATGGATTTCTAAAAGGTTATTGCTACAGATTTCTATAAGATATTACATCAATTGATTCTTTTCAAATTATCTTCCCTCCGTTTTGAACCTCTTTTAATAAAATGGATATCTTTTTATCTGGAGCACCGTTATTATAGTTCGTTTTAGGTCTTGTGTTTTTCATTTCAGCTATAAACGATCTTGAGAGGATTATTATCCATTTATGCCGATGACACTAAGTTCTCCAAAACTATTTCTTAACCCCAAGACTCTATTTTTCATCAAGAAGAACTCGATAGGTTTTCCACTTGGTGTCTACAAAATTGCTTATAGCTTAATGTCTACCAATGTCAATCGATGACCTTGTCCAACGTAACTCCAATCAATCTCTTCCACGACTTTATTTTCGGCATGGGTAACCTGTACCCCAGGTCCAATTCCTTCGCGCCCTTGGAATATTATATGATAGAGAGTTAAACTTCCGCTCGCATACTGATGAGATAATCCTTAAAGCCAACTTGGTTGTATCAAATTATTGTCTTACGAATTTTGGAACACTTTTATGTGGCAAAGTCACTTTACATTATCCTTATCTGGCCTCTTCTCAGATATAACAAACAGGTATGGTCCCCTTTCAGTGAGTTCATTTGCCCTTCGAGAACTACCCTGCTGTGACCCTTTTATTTTACGTCCCTATCGTGACCGCCTTAAACTTCCTAATCTGAATACCCTCGTCATTCATTGACTGCTCTCTGGTTATGTAGATTGCGTCTCTTTTAACAATTATATTTCATTCAACACCTCGTAATTGACGCTGTCCCCAACCCATCGGACCACTTAAGGTTCAAACCAATCTCCCGCATGTTTCGTAAGGTCAAACCTCTCCTGAGCACTTTTCTTCTCAAACGTGATCTCCACCATTCCTTTATTTGCTAACACTTAACTTTTGTAAGTTTTGAAGTAACAGTTTTTAAGTTGGTTTAAGAGAAGTAAGATCGATGCTGGCTTTATTTTGAAGCTACGTTTATGCCATTATGTGTTGAATTGCACTTAATTTAAATGGCAGTGTCGGCTTCGCTCGGAGTGGTTTAAGCAGTCGGTCCAATTGTTGATGACTCGGTACAATATGTGCGGCGTTATTCCGGCAATAGCATGCCGAATGTTGGCTTCGAACTCGTCTAAAATAGTTGCCTTGTTAGTAGACTAAGGACTTGACGTAGCCACAGAGAAAATAATCGCTCGAACTGAGATGCCCCAGTCGCAAAATTTATCTTTTCTAAATTTGAGCGTTTTGTCGCTTGTATGGTATGTAGCGCCGTCTTTTTGAAACCACAGCTCGGATATATCTTCTGTGACCACAGAAAGTCGTTTAACATAGCTCTATAACTGAGACCATTGACGTTAACGGTGTCTCCTTCCTCATTTCGAAGGAAATAAGGTTCAAATATACTCCCATGCCATAAACCTCACTTCCTGGATACATTGATGCTTGGTCGAACATTTATGGATTTTTGGCCAAAATCCGGTTCTCCCGCCGGACAACTCACGGCGTTGTCTATGGTCATCCGGCTTAAATTTTTGCGTCAGAACAATCTAATACTGATGTAGGCCCAAATCTAATCGCAAAATAAACCGTGTTGACGCTCTGGCGATGCCCAATTCAGCTGATCGGCATCGAATCGACGTTTCTGCTCTACGGCGGCTATGTTTTCTTCATTTCGCAGCCATCTCTGTTTGGTTGGAGGTTTGGTGCGACAGATTGCCTGCACACTAAAGCCATGATGACGAACGTCCTCACGACGAAATTCACGTTGCGTATTTACAACTGAGCCGGAATTTAGATAACTCTTAATACATAATTTCCGCACGTTCGGCAAGCATTAAACTATGCATTAACTGAATATTTTGACAGCTGGATGTCACTGGTAACTTTGACAGCTGCTGAAACATAACAATGCGAAAAACTATAATTTGTTTCTGGTCATATTAAGCTATATTAAGCTACCTACCAAAATTAAATTAAATTAAATCAAATTAAAATTAAGTGAATTTATTAAGTTGCTTGGTTCTGCATTGTCGTGTAATACCTTCAGAAGTTGAGTCTGTTCCATCAGATAGAAAATCTATAAGCAGGACCCGAAAGGAGTTTTTAGATACGGGTACGAAAGCAAAGATCCGCGGAGTAAAACATTTCCTTGATTCAGCTAATTCTTCTGAATTGCAATTTGCCACGGAAACAAGTTTACGTACTGCGGAGAAGAAAGATGCAGCAAAGCTGATAACTACAACAGCTTCAGGTTCTCCCGGAAGCGCTACAAAAATAAAGAACTTTCCAAGCATTTTTATCAGTTGCTATCCTTCGTCAAATAATGTAAGTGAAAATTCAGGAGAAGTGAAACTATAATCATTGTTGGATCATACTCGTACAATTCAACGTTCATTTCTTGTCTCAGATTCTGATGTTTTAAGTGTTACATCAGGTTGTGATTTACAAATGATTTTCGATTGAGGCTTTTCCTTAAAAATGAGCACAGTTATTGGTGATATGACGAAATAAAAGTATTTTAAAACCAGAAAAACAGTCTATCAAGTACAAAACCTCAAAAAATTCGATTTAAAGGTTTCTGAATTTATTACTATTTTGTGTGTTAAATGACGATCGGACAAAAATAGCTGACTGGTCACACTGAAAGATGGTATTGACACTGAATGTGTCCTTTACATATTTAATTTTCGATTGTATAATTGGCAGAGTGTCATTACATCGACAAATCGAATTAGTTACCTCATTGTCTGAATGACCTGGTCGTCTATAATTAAATAATATGAATGCGCGATGGACGACATAAATATGATAGCTACTTTTCAACCAACCACCAAAGATAACTTGGCGGAAAAATTATGGAAAAAGCACCAGCAGAATGGAAAAACAGAAAAAACGAGGCAAAATGAGTTAGTGGACATTATATGTATTATTTTATTTTTAAAACAAAATATAATGAAATCACATTGCAAAGTTGGATAATACTTTTGTGGTGACTCAAAAATTGGTGGGGAGGAAACCTAGGATTGGGGAAAAAGTTGCCCATATTCGTCAAAGTGGTATATCGAAAAGTTGGTAAAATCTTTGACGTTGAATGGAAACATGTATCATACTATGCAGCAGTAGAACATGATCCTTGAGGTACAAATACACTCGTACATGTATAAGGCGGGTAGATTGGATATACGATGGATGTATAGGGTGATTCATCGTGGGGTTTGATTTATAATGTAAAATAAAACACATAAATTTGAAAGTGAACTTAAAATTTTTATTATCGGTTAAAAAAACAATTCATGACATTTACTCTTTGAAAATAATATCATGTAAATGTTGGCCATGACTACGTCTGAGGTGGTCCATTAAGAAAGTCCAATGTTAAGCGACTCGTTCGAGCATAGCGACTGGTATCTCGTAGATAACACGAGTAATGTTGGCTTCCAAAGCGTCAATATAAGCTGGCTTATTCCTGAAGACCTGAGACTTTACATATCCCCAGAGAAAATAGTCCAAAAGTGTGTTATCGCACGATCTAGGCGGCCAATTTACCGTAGCAAAACGTGAAATTAAGTGCTTACCAAGTCCATTGTTTGCCTCATTTTTGAAGAAATGATTCCACCAGCTCATAAACCACACCATACCGTTATATTTAATGGATGTAATGGTAGCTCTTGGTACTCTTCGGGTTGCTGATCAGCTCAAATACGGCAATTTTGTTTGTTAACTTATCCATTGAGCTAGAAATGGGCTTCATCACTGAACAAAATTTCACGGTAAAACACCGGATTTTTATTTTTCCAGAGCTCATTCACTAAAAATGTGACGCAAATTCAAGTCGTATGGCTTTAATTCTTGCACAAGTTGAATTTTGTACGCTTTTAGGCCGAGATTTTTAAGTAAAATACTCCAAATCATCGAATACGCCAAATCATCGAATCGATTCGTCAGGGTCTTCGCGTACACTCTCAGGTACAGCTGCTATAGTCTCTTCACTACGTGCTGGATGTGTTCTTACCGGTCGAGTATTATCAACTAACATAAACTGGGACTCAAATTTGCGAATCGTATTGGCAATAATGGTTTCAGTAGATCGATTATGCGCACCGTAAGTTCCTCGAATCGCTCCTCAAATCGCACGAAAAACATTTCTCACAGAACGCTGATTTTCGTAATACAGCTGAACAATTTGGAGACGCTATTGTGGTGTGAGTCTTTTCATGATACTGAACAAAAATGATAAAGCAGTTTGATAGAAGTCACGCGTGATCTGTCAAAAAAAGCCTATTGAAAATTAAACCTCACGATGAATCACCCTATAGTTGGGTCAGGCATATACGTAGAATCTATTAATATCTCACTATACACAAGAATGGAAAGTAGCATCCTTGTATATTAAGCTGAGATACACAATAAAGCTCTGAATTAGGGAGAACTTGAACAAATCCGTCATCTACTTTCTATTAACGCATTATGTATACTTCCAAAAACTCTAAAGTCCATTTAATCTGGGTGTCAGGTCACATTTGTTATGATTGTAACGGAAGAGCAGATGAATTGGTCAGAAAAGGTTCGGTCTCAACATTCATGTTGCTATGGGGTTTTAAAATAGGGACTTGACAACTTTGAATTTAATTTGTGAACGCACTCTTTCACTAATCATCAAACTGTCACTGTCAATTTATTCAATAAACTCAACATTTTCACCGTGGTAAAGTACACTAACGAGCTACGTTCTCCGATTGGGTTCTGGAGGAGATGCGCCAAGATGATGGATTTCAGTGGCGAAGCTCATTTTTGGCTCAATGGGTTCGTCAATAAGCAAAATATGCGTTATTGGTTGGGGGAAAACCCACATGTGCTTCATGAATCACCACTTCATCCACAAAAAATAACTGTTTGGTGCGGTTTGCATGCCGGCGGCATTATTGGGCCATATTTTTTCGTCGACGATAACGATCGTCACGTTACTGTGAATGGTCAGCGTTATCGCGCCATGATCACCGATTATTTTTAGCCCGAATTGGAAGATATGGACTTGGACGACATGTGGTTTCAACAGGATGGTGCCACAAGCCTCACAGCACACGCTACAATCGATTTATTGAAGAGTAAGTATGGTGAGCGTGTTATCTCAAGACATAGGCCAGTCGATTGGCCGCCTCGTTCATGCGATTTAACGCCGCTTGACTATTTTCTGTGGGGCTACGTTAAGTCATTGATTTATGCCAACACGCCGACGACGTTGGAAGAGCTCAGAACCAACATTGAATGCGAAATAGCGGCCATTTCGTGTGACCGAGTCGTTGAAAATTGGGTCCAACGAATCGACCGCTGCAAACGTGCCCGCGTTGGCCATATGAACGAAGTCGAGTTCCATTAATAAATGTTTTGATTGTACTTCAAGCCAATGATAAAGTTTTTGAAATATCTCAAATAGTTTGCCTTTTATTTAAAAAAAAAAGTTGTCAAGTCGTTATTAGAAAACCTTATACAACCGTTTTGCGGGTTACCAATTATCTTCATAAAGACCTACGAGTATGTATGGTGTATGAATAACTGGCTAAAAACAAAGGCATTCTATTATATATAAATTAAAGGCATTCATATAAAAAGTTTCCGCGGTTTTTGGTACATTTTTTTAAAAAAATTTTCTTAATTCAAAATCAATTTCAATTAAGTACATATTGGCCACTATAATCAATAGCTTTTTGTTATTTTCCGGGTAGCTTCATAATTCCATCGATGTAGAGCTTCTGTGGTTTATCAGCGAAAAACTTGGCAATCAAAAGAGTTTTGCAAAGACCAAAGCCAATGGTAATCAGAAGGTGCAAGCCCGGATTATACGGTGAATGCATCAAAACTTTCCAACCAAACTCCGTTAATTTGCTCCGGTTTGATGAATCGCTTCAAGAAATGGTTCCATTTCGTTTCGTTTCAACAGCGTTTCACTGATGGTTATTTGGTTAGTTAAATTTATTTGCGTTAACTTATGTGGCACCCAAATATCGATCTTCTTTGAGTAGCCTGCTCGTTTTAGATGATTACTGTCGTACGGTTGATGTTTAGTGCCTCTGCTATCTCCAGACAGCTTCCGTGCTGGCCTTGCTCCATCAGTTGCAAAATTTCATCGAATTTTTTGAGGTGCATCGAACAAACCACTCTTGGGTCGGCGTTCACTCACAACATTCTCACCGTAAACTGCACAAATTTTTCGGCATTTTTTGCAGCGTTTTTCCCTTTTTTATAGTTAAAAAGCATCACATAGCGTATTTCTTCAGATATTTCACTCATATTCAAATCTTTATAACTTTTAACACAAGCAACGAATTACACAGCTGTCATGTAGTGACAAAAAATCGCGGAGACTTTTTATATGACCCAATATTACTGGACGTAAACTGAAGGCAAAAGGCAAACCAACAATTTTTCACCAACCCCTTCCGTTAAAACATTAAAGCAACTTCTAGGGGTCAGATATATGTAGGTTGTAACCGGATTCCTAACGGGTCATTGCGGATTCAAATAACAACTTAGACAACAACTGTTGCATGTGCAACGAGAACGAAGAAACAGCAGAGCATATTCTTTGCCACTGTTACCGCTTAAGCAAAACGCGTCTACGTGTTCTAGATAAGTCATATTTTGATGCAGAAGATATCACTGATAGCTCACTCAAAGATATCGGCAAGTTTATTAAAATTTCAGGCATCATTTGTGAGCTCTAACAATTGGGCTAACCTGGCCGCAGTGGTAAGAGTAAATAGTCCCACCGTTTAGTCTAAACCAATCTACGCTGGTCACACCGATCACGTTACGAATATGAGTTCGTCAGTTGTGTGGAAGAGAGCAGGAAGCTAGAAGGACTCTTCACACTAAAAATACCCCTGAAAAATTTATTTAATTAAAACTCATGTGGGAGTATGTTACACCCGAGTACCATTGCCAGTCATTGAACTGCTCAAGAACGAACTAAGTTCGGGATGTGCTTTGTAAACAATATTTTTACATGTCATTAAATCCCTAGGTGATTTCAACTATGTTATTTTAAATTTTGACCTTGCTCAATTACCTATGCAGAAAAAGGTAACACACGTAACACACGTTACGTCTGTCGAATACCTGTTAAAGTTTTCCTTCTTTTTTTCACTTTTATTTTTTGGTTTTTTATTATTATTGGTTATACTCATGCCTTGGTTAATTCCGATATATTTGGTTGAAAAAAGATAAACGAGAGGAACATGGGGAGGAGGGTGATAACTGATAACACCCACTCACCAGAATGTAGAAAAATTAAAAAAAAAAAATTTTTTTTACCGGCATAAGACGACATTCCAGGTAATTCGGAGAAAGGAAAGTGGAAACTTTTTACGACAAAATTCCTCACGATATAGGGGAGATGTCGTGACTTATTGTTCATTTCACATTGACGGTACCTACTACCTGTATGGTTTTTGTATGGGAGTACAACTTAAGTAAGTACAAAGTTAAATATTATTGACGTGTAGATTGTTGTGTAACCTGCTACACAATTTGTTGCATTCCCTCTATAACCTTGGTACATACTGAACTGCTGTCATTCGAAATAGGTGACTTAAATGTGCCGGTTAATCGACCGGAAATATATTTGATATAAGTATAAGTAATTATTTAAAAAAAAAAAAAACGAGTATGTTTTAGACTAATGACACACTTCCATAATTAGTCATTTTAAGTCATTGGAATGAACAGAAATGGTATGAAAAAGGTCAAGGTTGACAACACATAAAATTTGGTTTCTTAACTCAAATTTAATACCTATATAATCTAGGATGTTAATTTTTTTTCATATGCCTTAGGCCAGACAGGGCCCTCTGACAAAGGACTAGTCCATTGTGCTTGCCTTTTAATCGAAGTTCTCAGTCTTTCGAAGAAAGTATCTACACTACCTACAGCCTGATGCAAACGTAAGCCGAATATACAGAGGTAGTGTTACGTAGTTTCGTCATCGACAGCAAGTGTCGCAGGATGTTGTATCACTTATGCCCAGCATATTTAAGTGCTTAGCAAAAGTGTAGTGCATTCGTTTGGTCTGCTGACAACCTGGAATTATACAATCTGCGTAGGCTCGGGTCAAGAAAAACTCTCTTCAGCGCCTTGCCTTGTGAGTTCATCAGCGATGTCATTTAACGTGATCTCATTGTGACCTGGGACTCAGACAAGACTCAGTGAATTCAGCCTTCCAGCTATGTTTAGTGAAATCTTATATTCTCGAACTAGCTTGCAAGCCGTAGGAGGTTTTAGTAAGGCTCTGAAAGCAGCTGGGTGGTTTCTACAGATGCAAATGCTTTGTCCACAGGTTCACAAAATATTTCGTTGCCACCAGGATCTTCCGCTTGGAAGACAGACGCAACTTTTCCTAACGAGGAGTGAAATCTAATATAGTCGTCCGTTTTGGAGCCATTCCTGAAAATCCAACTACATTCCTTTTAAGACTCAGATTCCGGCCGAAACAATTTTGGGCACAGGGAAAGTCGATTTCGAATTTTTTTCACAGTAGGAGTTCTAGTGTCATTGCTTCAGACGGCATGGTCATAAAGACCAGCGTCATAAGATCATTTCTTTTTAAACGACGATGCAGCCCATGATATGAATATCAAGGGGAGAGAGAAGACAAGATTAGTTCACGGATTCTTTCATGTTGATTTCAGTTAGGTCCTTAACAATGAACCTGTTTGGGAATGAAAAAAAAAAAATTTTTTTTAAATGTTTTTTTATTTTATTCAATATAGTCCCCTTTTAGTTTGATACACTTATTCTAGCGATTTTCCAACTTCTTGATCCCGTCCGAAAAGTATTTTTCCGGAAGGTCTGCAAAATACTCCTCCGTGGCGTCGATGATTTCCTCGCGTGAGATGAATTTTTTATTAATGAGCCATCTTTTGAGGTTTGGGAAGAGATAATAGTCCGAGGGAGCCAAATCGGGCGAATACGGTGGATGCGACTGCAATTGAAGCCGTAAGTCATTGATTTAAACCGTGGTTGCCATGCTCTTGTGCGCCGGTTCATTGTCTTAAAAACAAAATTTTTTTTTCCCTTCATGTGAGGCCTTTTTGCAGCGATTTCGGCCTTCAATCGCTCCAATAATGCACAGAAATACTCGCTGTTGATGGTTCGAGGTAGTTCACGAAGAGTATGCCATGAAAATCCCAGAAAACCGACGCCATAATCTTTCCGACCCATCGAGCCTCCCTCGGCCGCTTCAGAGCACTCGTGCCAGCCTCAGTCCATTGCCGGGCACTCATTCTGTTCTCTGGTGTTCAACAGTTACCAATCGACGCCAAAAGTCCGCCCGATTCTGCATCAGCAAGTCCAAACACTATTTCGAAGTGCTCTCGCGTTCGTGTTTTTGGTCCGGAGTGAGTATGCGAGGCACCCAACGGCAGGATAGCTTTTTCATATGCAGAATATTGCCCAAAATATGGCGTGTGCGCTCAGTACTAATCTTTGTGGTATCTGCTAGCTTGCGCACCTTCACTTTTCGGTCAGCCAACACCATTTCATGTATTTTTTTGACATTGTCCCCTGTAACCGCATCTTGATCGGTAGTGGAGTTGCGGCCACCACGAAACTCTCGAAACCAATATTTGACGGTGTAATCTGATGGAGCATTTTGCCTCTCAAAAAATAATGTTTTATGAGAGAAAAAAAATAGTTTTTGTCCATACTCAACATGATGTCAAGCACGTCAACAACAATCAGCTGTCAAAACAAAACTGAAGAAATTTGGTATGTCTGCCTAAATATGAACGGACTTCAAGGCACTATAACCTTTTTGCAGTAGCAGCGCATTCTGGCGGTCAAGGAGGTTACTCTTCACTCCACCTAGTACATACGAATAATAATATGCTCAAAATACGTCAGCCAGGTTTGGCCGTCCTACCAAGAGAGGGAAAATGTTGCTCGCAGGACACTAAACGTTTATCTTTATAGTATGTTGGCTGTCGTTGCTCTTCTAAGACTGCCATTAATTCCATCATTGATGACCCTCACAATCTTTAGTCAATCGAAAGAGTTTCAATAAATGACGGCTTTAGTTTTGGTTACATATGTTGTCATCCTGTTCTTAGATTCAAATGCCATTAATTCTTGGGAAACCAGGAAATGATAAGAACTACTACGACAAATTCGAAATTCAGGTCTGTTGTAATTTTGAGTGTCAGGAAGTTCAGGGGACCTAACAAAATTGAAAAGGGGACGAATCGAAAGTTGTTCTTAGAGACATCAACGACAGGATTAGCAAAATTTTCGGTGGATTTATCAGCAAGGACAGCTTTATTGACATGAAAATAGAAGACAAAAGTTTCTAACTGACTGATTTGATGATAAGAACGGGGCTTCTTCGACTAAACACCACAAAAAAATCTAAGCATGCACACTTACACAGCAGAGTATCGAGACAGACGAAGAATGTAGCCGCGAACATCTATTTGGCACCGTGTCCAAGAATTGAACATTTTAAGAATTTCTCACTGCTGACTCAAAACTCAAATTAACACATCGTACACAGGGAAGACAGTTTGAGACTGGTTCACTTAAAAAAACCAAATGAAATGCATCCTAAGCGTTCTACTTTTTGGTACGGATTTTAGACTGAGGGCAAATTTGCAAATTTTTTTTTTTTTTTTTGAGGATCTTGCTGGGAATGAAAAATCAGTTTTTTGGACCGCAAATGTATGGACATGTGGTTCCTATAGGATGGTGCTACTTGCCACACATCACGTGAAATAGAAGTAATAATGCACAAGGCATGCCTTAGTCATGTAATCGTCACAATTTGGCGAATTGGTGATGCAACGTAAATTCGCAGTGAAGCCTGCAGTGAACTGATCGAATAATTGCCCTAGGCCCACTATATGATCAAACCAACAAGTTGGTATTTATCTATTCTAAAATTTTAATTTTTGGCCTCGGTCCATGTGTATAAGGAAAAAACATTAAGCATTAAGTTGGTTAATTTTCCAACAAACCACAACATCTGACACCTGGCTTTAAGTCTGAAAAGTAGACTCTTCGTTAGGACCATTTCACACTTAGCTGGCCACCGGTTACCCGGCCCGGTGTTAGCCGGTTTTCTCAAAAAATTAGTATCCGACAGCCGGCAGAGAGCAAGTTATGAAATGTGAATTTTGTTTCATTCGTGGCGATCGACAGTGTTTTCAGTTTTCATATCGTTGAGTCGGTTGGTATTGATGGAGAGAAATCAACTTCTGGCATTGTTGTTGATTTTAAGGCGGTTAAAAAAAAAGGGGGGCTAAAAAGAATTTATTGAATTCATCCGATTAATCAAAAGCGGAAGGAATGTGGGGTTTTTTTATGTTTCATTAAATCAACTGCGCGAAGACCCTGAAAATTGTTTAATTACTTTAGGATGATTTTGTCAAGTTCTAATGAACTTTTTGATAAAATTTAGGATACTATCCAATCCCAGGATACATTCATGTTGGCTTTGACTATAAGGTAAAACTATTAAAATAATTCACCTTAATTTATTTTATCATGATTTATTATGAACTTAATAAAAATAATATTCTTAAAGCTTCACGTCCATTAACATAGGGTGATTCATCGTGAGGTTTGATTTATAATGTAAATCAATGTAAATCAAACACATAAATTTGAAAGTGAACTTAAAATTTTTATTATCGGTTAAAAGAACAATTCATGGCATTTACTTTTTGAAAATGATATCATGTAAATGGTGGCCACGACTATGTTTGAGGTAGCCCATTTAGAATGTGTAATTTTGGGCGACTCGTTCGAGCATAGCGACTGGTATCTTGCGGATAAAACGAGTAATATTGGCTTCCAAAACGTCAATCGTAGCTGACTTATTCCTGAAGACCTGAGACTTTACATATCCTCAGAGAAAATAGTCCAAAGGTGTGAAAACGCACGATCTAGGCGGACAATTTATCGTAAGAAAACGTGAAATTAAGTGCTCACCAAAAGGATTTATGAACAAGTCCAGTGTTTCACGCGCTGTATGGCTCGTAGCGCCGTCTTGTTGAAACCAGAGCTCACCGAAACCATGTGCTAGAATTTCAGGAAGCACATAGTCCGTCAACATGGCGTGATAACGGTTACCATTGACGGTAACATTCCGATTTGCCTCATTTTTGAAGAAATATGGACCAATGAACACCAGCCCATAAACCACACCATACTACTTAATGGATGTAATGGTAGCTCTTTGTACTCTTCAGGTTGCTCATCAGCTCAAATACGGCAATTTTCTTTATTAACGTATCCATTAACCCAGAAATGGGCTTCATCACTGAACAATATTTCACGATAAAATACCGGATTTTCATTGAGTTTTTAAAGGGCACATTCACTGAAAATATGACGTAAATTCAAGTTGCCTGGCTTCAATTGTTCCACAATTTGAATTTTGTACGCTTTTGGGCCGAGATCCTCACGTAAAATACGCCAAGTTGTCGAATACGCCAAGCCAAGCTGCTAAGAACGAAGACGAATCGATTCGCCACGGTCTTCGCGTACACTGTCAGCTACGGTTGTTATAGTTTCATCACTACGTGCTGGATGTGGTCTAACCGGTCGAGTATCATTCACTAATGTAAACTGGGACTCAAACTTGCGAATGGTGTTGGCAATAGTGGTTTTAGTAGGTGGATTATGCGCACTGTAAGTTCCTCGAATGGGACGAAAAACATTTCTCACAGAACGCTGATTTTCGTAATCAGCTGAACAATTTCGTGACGCTATTTACGTATGAGTATGCCAAACGATACTGTGACAAAAAGTGAAAAAGCAGTTTGATAGGAGTCACGCGTGATCTGTGAAAAAAAGCCTATTGAATCACTATGAATCGCCCTATATAACCTATGCAATATTCATATTTTTTTTCATACAACAGTTGTCAGGAAAAGTAAAAATTATTTTCATAAAAAAAAATTAATAAATTAATTAGATAGTTTAAAAAATAATTTTGAAATCAAAAGTTGAGTAATTTAGAATGAATTAAAAGTGGATGGAATTCTTAGAACTATCAGATGTGTCTAATGTAGAATTCTTGACAGAAGGTGATGCAGATTGCTCGATTCTTTCGCTGGTTCGGCGTGTTCTGTTTGTGGGTAAAATTATTAGCTGGTTTGTGATAGAATGGATTCTATAGAAAGCCTACTTTTCCAATAGTGTGTTTGAAAATTGAATTATTTATACTTCTGTGCGTTAGGTTATTAGTGAAAGTTGCCTGAGTAGTGGTCATCTGAGGAGCTATGTTTTGGTAGATGTGACTTGAAGGCGATGGTCCATGTGAACTGTGTGAATTCCATTTACGCTGTTTGATATCGAACACTTTTGCTAAAACACTCATTTGGAATTCTAAAATTTCGTTTTCATGAAATGTATTTGACGATGGAGTAATTCCTTTGAAAAAAGATAAATGTCAGTCCGGTTTTTTCTTTAATTGCTTTAATCAATTCCAATTCAAAAGGGTCTATTTTTCGCTTGCAAGAACTAGGTGTTTTAAAATTGCATAGTCGTCGGATGTTAGTTTTCCTCAATATTAGAGACGTCTCCTTGCGAGGATGGCTGACCACCAGAGTTTGTGGGTTGTTGTTCTTGACAAACTATCTTCAGTTTGACTTTCTTTTAAATTTATGTCTTATGTAGGTATATGTCTTTGACGTTAAACGTTGAACTTTGGACTTGTTTTTCAGTTTTCTGAAAAGAATCACGGATGTTCCCTCACTTCTTTGCTATTTCTTTTCCAGTCCCAAAAATAAATTTTAATTTAAAGAAACTTGATGAAACTCAATGAAACTACAATAGTCTTTACTAATGCTTTCATTTTAGATACCTAGCACGTGGTTGCACGTTTACAGATCTATAGTTACAGACTTGGAATTTCTACTATAAGTAACATAATAGGTCGTGTATGGATTGCAATTTGGTCTTTTCATGATGAATGTAATCCTAATCCTGGAGAGGGAATGGAAAACAATTGCCGAAAAATTTGAGAGAAACGCTTATTTTTCTAACTGCATTGGAGCCGTCGATGGGAAGCACATTCGAATTGTCAGTACATCAAAATTAATGTACTTCAACTATAAAGGCTATTTATCATTAGTACTGATGGCTGTAGCAGATTCAGAATATCGTTTCATTTATGTGAGTGTGGGAATCTATGTCAAAGATTCTGACTCCAATATGTTGAAGAACTCCTCACTTTAGACAAAAATAAAAAATAACGACATAGGAATCAATGAAGAAAAATGTCTTCATGAAACAAAAAGTCCAAAAATTCCATATTTTTTACTGGGAGATGAAGCATTTGCGCTAGACAGGCATCTTCTTCGCCCATATGGTGGGCATATTTTGACAACTGTAAAAAAAAAGTTTTTCAATTATCGCCTGTCCAGGACTCGAAGATATGTATATATATAGAATGTGCTTTCGGATGTGCATTTTGGCTAAAAGTAAACAGCTAACAGAAATTAACCGTCTAGAAATTGATGTTGTGGGTCTCTCTGATTCAAGTATTGTTTCAATAAATTCAATGAATACTTCAACAAGATTTCGGAAAAACTAAAGCCATCTGTAGAAACTTCTGTAGGCTGCAATTTCTCCATTTCCTCGTCCTTATCTTCAGTAAATAACACATGGGCTGAAAAGTCAGTGCCGTTTTATAGTATTGTAAAACACGAAATTTTTGCAAAATTCAACTTTATTTATCAATATAGTTGCCTTCGAGGGCGATACACTGATTGAAACGATTTTTCAATCTTTCGATACCAGTTTTGTAGTACGATTTCGGTTTAGCCTCAAAATAGGCCTCTGTTTCGGCGATTACTTCTTCATCGGTCTTAAATGTCTTTCCGGCGAGCATTCTTTTGAGGTCTGAGAACAGGAAATAGCAGCTGGGGCCAAATCTGGAGAATACGATGGGTGGGGAAGCAATTCGTAGCCGAATTCATTCAATTTTGCCATCGTTTTCATCGACTTGTGACACGGTGCATTGTCTTATTGAAACAGCATTTTCTTTTTCTTCAAATGCGTCCGTTTTTCTGCGATTTTGTCCTTAAACCGCTCATGATAATAGTCGCTGTTGATAGTCTGCCCCTTTTGGAGATAGTCGATGAAAATTATTCCATGTGTATCCCAAAATACGGATGCCATAACCTTGCCAGCCGACTGTTGAGTTTTTGGTCGTTTTGGACGAGGTTCGTTGCCTGCTCGCCACTCAGCTGACTGCCGACTTGACTCTGGTGTGAAGTGATGGAGCCAAGTTTCATCCATTGTCACATACCGAAGCAAAAATTCGGCTTTATTGCGGTTGAACAGCTTTAAACACTCCTCTGAATCATCAACATGTTGTTGTTTTTAGTCGACTGTGAGCAAACGCGGCACCCACTTTGAACAGAGCTTTCGCATGTCCAAATATCGTGTGATTTGTCGCCATTGAATTTCTTTTAGCGGAGCTATGCAAAAGACCATGTTTATACACACAATCCTTGACGCTTTAAAAACGAATATTCGAAAAGTGTCGAAAAGTCAACTTCACTTTACGGTCATTCGTAATCATTTTGTGGACTTTTTTGATGTTTTCATCTGAAACAGCCTCTTTTGGATGTCCACTGCGTGCATCATCTTCGGTGCTTGTATGACCACTTTTAATTTTTTCAATCCACTTGCGAATGGTTCATTCGGCTGGGGCAGAGTCCGGGTAACACTTATCAAGTCATTTCTTTGCATCGGCTGCATTTTTTCCCATCAAAAAGCAATGATAAATCAACACACGAAATTGCTTTGAATCCATTTTTTTTCACAATAACAAAAGTTGCTTCACTCACAACGCTATATCTCGAGAACTAATCATCCGACAGCTGTCAAATTTATACACGTGTCTTTTGAAGGTTGGTACTGACTGAGAATAGTATAAATTTAATTCAAGTGGTGCCCTCTCTTAGAAACGGACTTTTTAACCCATGTGTTATGTGTTCATATAAAGGGTTATCCATTTTGTGGTTCCGAGAGTAAATTAAAATAAAAATAAGGAAAAATAAATAAATTTATTAAAACATCTTTATGAGATAGATTTTGATCAAATTTTGTTTGGATCTTGCCGTTATGAATGGAATGGAATACATACAAATGACCTCCATGGGAGTTATGCCGGACTTGATTCTGACAAGGTAATTTTTGATGACTTTTCGACACTTTTCGAATATTCGTTTTTAAAGCGTCAAGAGTTTGCGGATTGTGTGTATAAACACGGTCTTTTTCATAGCTCCGCAAAAAGAAATTCAACGGCGACAAATCACATGATATTGGTGGCCAGTTCACATCACCAAAACCCGAAATATGTGTTTTGTGTGACATGTGGCACCGTCTTGTTGACAGACACTACATGTCTTCCATATCCATATCTTTGATTTGAAGCCAAAAAAATTCAGTTAACATTTGGCTATAGCAATGGGAATTGACGGTGTCGCTTACACCTTCTTAATTTTCGAAGAAATATAGACCAGTGACACCATTACACCATATTGTACACCATACAGTTACTTTTTGTAGATGCAATGCTCTTTCGATAGTTACATGTGAATTTTCACGACAATTTTGTTTGTTAATGTATCCACCGAGTGAAAAATGCGCCTCATCGATGAAGAAAATGTTGTGTAGAAATTGGACATCAAAAGGTTGGTAGAGTGTCTCTAATTCTTGAGTGAATTGAACGTTATAAGGGTGGATATGCAAATCCAAATACAAAATACGCCATGATGTGGCTTATTCATTCATTCTGTGCTCGCCGTGAAATCGATAGATTTGGATTTTCTTCAACACTTTCACTAATTTTCTGTAGAGCGTGCATTTCGATGATGGTTAACCCTAAGAACATTTGTAATAGACCCAGTCTCTTTGGATTTTTTTACAGTTTGGCTATAGTACGCTCAGATGGACCATTATGTCGACCACAATCTCCTCGTAATGCGCGAAACGTACCTACCACAGACTCACTATTTTTGTAGTAAGTTTTTACAATTTTAACACTATGTATACATATAAAGTCTCGGATGACAATTCGGTTTTACGTATATGATGGGAATAGGGTTGTCAAATCTGGACCAGGAATTGGATAACCCTATACGAGCGAGTACAATAGCTTTGTTTTTCAGTCGTTTTCTTCACATGAATTCTATAATATTCTCGCATTGTATTTCCGGTTATTTTTTTTTTTTTTTTAGAGGTGTAGAACTTTTATTAAAAAAAAAAAAAAAAAAAAAAAAAAAAAAAAAAAAAAAAACAGACAAATGAATGAAATGATCAATACTTTGGCTTTATTAGCTAGCAAATTTTATGACATTTAATTTTTGAAAACAATTTTGGGCATATGACCACCACGGCTGCGTCTGACAAAGGTCATCATTTCGGTCCAATTTTGCTCTTTCAAGAGCAAAGAGCAAATCGATGAAATCAAAACAAGGGAGGAAAGCAGCGATTTCAATCATGCTTGATCGTATAGTACAATAGTTGCACACTTTTTACAGGTATTTTAAATTTTTTTACAGTTAACATAAAAAATGTGGATAGTTTAATTGGTTCAATTATAAACACCAACAGGAAAACGGTGAAATCCAAAGCCTATTGAACTAATCGAGATCCAGATGACTCCAGAGAATATTACCAGTGGATATCGGGGTTCGTACACAAAGATGGCACTACATGTATGAGTATGCACACACATGTATACTATATTATTGTATGTCACCATCATTTTAAACCAATTTTAATTTAAGTTAAATTAACAGTTTCGAGTAGGGGCTAATTATATATTAGATCCTATTCCCACGCACAAATATGTTGAAAACATCCCCGGCGAAAGAGACTGTATGAGTTGGTCCATTGTCTCCACCCCTCCCACTCGTACTTGATATTATTGTGATCACATTGTCCATTTCATTGACAATGTTGATAACTTTCATATCATTCATATCAATTATCAAGTTATGCAAAATACGTACACATTTAATGATTTTATCTGCCAAGACATGTGAGGTCTTGCACGTGAAAGACGCATTTTGAAATATTCTTGTTCAGCCGTCAAACCCCGGTAAGGGTAAGGCTTCAACAAATGTTGAAGTAGTGAATAGGCTACATCGCCTATGGAAACGTGAGGCGCTACAATACCTATTCTTAGAAATATGTCATCAAGGGGAATATTCAAACGTAGATATTCCATTAAGTGAAAGAGCGAAGAATTGCGAAACGTGGCTCCATCGCTCTGTTTTCCATATCCACCAACTTCAGTAGCGACAAACCTACAGTTTGCATTAGCCACCCCTTGCAAAACGATGGAAATAAAACTTAGTTCCGGAATGTGGTGGGAATTTCACACGGCAATATTTCCCATCGATGGCTCCAAGGCAAAGAACAAAATTCCATTTCTAAAAAAAAACCCCGGGGAATTTGCTTAAACACTACTTCTGTAGGTACTAGCATGCGAATAGGTTGGAGTATTTCCCATATTGCGTTTATGGTTTTGTGGATCGTACACTGTACTTGCTCACATTTGAAAGGTGAAACGAAGACTTTTGAAAGATATGTGCAATAAAAAAAAATTAAAGGTTATAACTAGAGAACGGATTACATGCAACATAAAAACCTTGAAATATGCATGCAAATGTGCATGAAAAATACTTAAAATATGCATGAAAAGTGTGAAAATATGCGAAGAATCTGTGAGCTCTTCTTGTGTTTGGCAACAATCTTCATAGAGTAATGCTTCCAGTTCTTCATTTTCAAACTTTTTTGGCTGCCCAAGACGTTCATCGTATTCCAAGCCAAAATCACCACTTTTAAATCGTGCAAACCACTTTTGGCACGTTCGCTCAGCTAGCGCATGTTCACCATAAGCTTCCACCAAAATACGATGACTTTCGGCAGCAGTTTTCTTCATATTAAAGTAATGAAGAAGAACTCCTCGCAAAAACACTTTTTCAGGCACAAAGTTCGACATATTTGAGTGCAAAAAAAATTATTGTTGTTTACGCTTCAAATGAATGACATTTACTGAAATAACGTACAATGACAGTAGCTTTCCAACGAATGTTCCAATGGAATAATACAAGTTACGCCATCTCTTAAGTTATAGACCCAATACAATAATTAATAGTTTATACAACGAATGTAATTAACAGTTAATAAATTTATTTGTTACTTTTATAAACGTAAACAATCAGGTATTGCTCCAAATATTCGGTGGTAATGTTGTGTCTTTGATCACTCAAAATATTTTTATAAGTGGAAAAGGACCGTTCCATATCCACTGAGGTAACTTGGCAGTACTTGAGTTGGGGTGCTATGTTGGCACTTATCGTTTCTGGCAAAAGTTCACCCGTCCCATTGATAAAACTATTTACTTGGCACAAAGATTGAAAACCTGGGTTATTGCTTAAAATTTTTTCATATTTCTCCTTAAGTTTAGCGGGGAATACATCTGGCAATGCGGTTTTCATTCGGCGAATTTTGTTTATTAACTCAACAGATTCCATTAACGCCAAACGCTTTTTAAAACTCGCAGGTATGTGGGAAAACTGAGTGCTAATCACAGCTATGTTTTTTTTAATGCTAGGGTCGTTAAACGCTTCCTTGGACTGACGAACTGCTACAGCCTCCGTACTATCGAAGTCTGTAATTACACTTTTGATGGCCTCGAAGTGCTCACTGTAAAACAGCACAGCCTCAATCCACGTTCCCCATCGAGTTACCATTGGTTTAGGAAGTAAAGGCACATTTGGTAGCTTTTCTTTAAAGGCTTTAATGCGAGCAGCGAGCAGGTGCTTTAAGAAACACTTTCTTTGTATATGAAATGAGTCTATTTACATTGACAAACGTTATCCGTACTTCTTCAGCGAAACGATGTACTACGTGAGCAAGGCATATCACATGGATCATGTTGTGATAGAACACTTGGAGGGCTTTGGCTGTCTTGATCATATAGGGAGCAGCATCTGAGAGAAATATAAACACTCTTTCATCTGCAGATGATCCAGGAAATATGTGTTTGATACCATTATTCACAAATCTGGTGACCGTAGAAAGATTTGTCTTTTCAAGCTCTTTGGAGGCCACCAAATAGGACGAATAAGGCTCTAGTTTTAACCCATCGACAATTAAATTTGCAATGTAACGGCCACAAATGTCTGTAGTTTCGTCAGCTGAAATCCAAATAAGGCAATCCTTGAGTTCATTGTGTATCTCTTCCAAAACGTGTAGGTAAACTATTGGAATATAGTTTTTGCGCAATGTTGATTCATCTGGTATATTTTGATTCAAGCAATATTTTCGCAGAAAAGCTTTGAAGGTAAGATTTGTAAGTTTGTGAAGAGGAATATTACTTGCAAGCAATGCATATAAATCCATGCTGAAGTTGTGTTTTTGGTTGGTCTGTGAAATTGGAGTTACTGCTACTTGTTGCTGTTAAAAGTTGTCGCCGGACGCCTTTCTTTTGCAATCCAGCAATATGAACACTTGTGTTGATATGCTGGTCTATTTGAAACTGAAATAGACCAAACAAACTCGAGCAAACTCGACAATATAAAACTTTTCCGTCGTACGCAAATTTTCCAGGATATTCAGTTATCCACGACGTTACACTTTTTTTTCGAGAGGCATTGTACATATTCAACTATTCACAAATAAGTTAAAAAATAAACTGATGCAACACACGTAGTTCTAATTGTTTAAAGGAAAGAGTTTCGTAGTAGGCGAATGAAAGGCACATTTGTGGTTTGTGGTAAGATGCGATAACTAGAGACTGGATTATATGTTTGTCCTACCTTTTCCCGCGTGAATAGTGGTGCCGCCAAGTAGACTTATAGCGAAAATATGCAACACCACTAGATTTTCAGTATAATATGCAAACATATGCAATAACTGGGCAGAATGGTTAAAATATGCAAATGCATATAATACGGTCTCTAGTTATAACTATGAGAGTTTATCAGTTTTTTTCTTTTAGGGAACGGGCTAAATGGAAGACACTTCGAGACACTTCTACAGAAGAGGCACATTGCAACTCTCGAGACAATGGGTCTCACGCTTCCTGAAAATCAGGTTGGAAATATTTTGATAGCCTTGTTTTCCTTCAAAATCAATTTACTCCCCGATATTCTGGGGGAAGTTTGGCTGAAGTGACTACCGATTCAGTTGACAATGAGGTGTCCATTTATAATATTCCCGTTTCCGATGATTTAATGGATAATTCTGGTTTTCAATCCATAACAACTCCAAGTCCATCAGCTAACATCAGTGTTAGTTTCGCCACCCGAAAGCGTAAACTTAAGGGAAAACTTTGATTCGACATGAGGAACGAAAATTGGAGATGTGGGAAAAGAAACAAACTCGACCCCCAACAAGAGTTGATGAAAATGAGGATTTTTTTCAAAAGCCTACCACCATGTAAGCCATGTAAGACCACTTCCAGCAGATAAGCTTTTATTATGCATAAAAGGGCAGCAACTTGTTTACGATATCATACAATTGGCAGCTCAATCGGACCGGATTAGAACTTCCCAGCCAGAATGCTGTAATACATGGACTGCTCCTTTGACTGATTAATTTTCAAATCCACCATCTACTGCATCATGCATCCCCATATTCAGAGAAAGGGAATACTTATGAATAAAAAAAAAAATAATAATAATAGTAATAATACTGCTCAACAATATTTTTTTTTATTTAAATTTTGATACCAACCTTAAAGTTACTGCACCACGTTTAGTAGGTACGACTGGGTTAGAGATGAAATTTGTCCACTTTTTCGTCAACTTGTGTTAAATTTTGTCCAGTAAATATTCGAACGTGTTTATGTTTACTCGGAAATATTCTTGAAACCTAACGCGATCTTCTCGCAACTCTCGGGATAAACGGTGTATTTCACCGTGTACAACTCGCGTTTGTTTAATTAGATGAATTCCTTAACTTTTGTTTCCGCGTGTCAGCAAATAACACATATTTAAGGAATAATTTTCAGCAAAATACACATTCAAAATATTACTATTCATTTTTTTTGCAAAAGACTTTGCTCCTTACGCTGGCTAGCCTTTATCCTTGCTGTTCTCTAGTGCTGTTTGCTCTTTTCTCAGAGGAATTTCGTAGTTTTGTTCTTCGCTCCACTCTGATTGATCTTAGACGATCGTTATCTTTCACGATTGTTAGGGAATCAAAAAATCGCTGATAACGTCGAAGATATGAAAAAAATTGTTTTGGAAAATCGTCGAATTACCATAAGAGAAGTTGCTGAGGATGTTGGCATATCGGTCGGCTCATGCAATTTTTTAGGATGTTTAGGGCATGAGACGTGTGTCAGCGAATTTTGTTCCGAAACAACTTACTTTTGATCAGAAGAACCGCCGCATGAACATCGCTCAGGAGTTCTTGAATGACCACAATGATGATCCTGACTTGCTCAATTGGGTCATAACTGGTGACGAATCATGAGCATACCATATGGTTACGAAGTCAAACCAAAGCCCAATCGTCTCAATTGAAGCACCCAAGAGAGCCAAGGCCGCAATCGCGTGAAGAGCTCAAGGCTATACCAAAAAACGCTTATGAGAAGTGCTTCGAGGATTGGAAAAGTGTATAAGATCTGAGGACGAATTGAAGGGGACAACATTAATATTGATGAATAAATAAATATTTTTTTTATAAAAATATAAAGTCCCCTTACTTTTTGAACACACCTCGTATGTTGTTGACATGTTAAGTTAATTCTTCAATTATATATGCTGGTTCCTTCACTGGTGGTTCACACACTTCAGGTTCCATTTATTCAGCCATGAACGATGTATAGCGTTTTCCAATAGGGACTTGACAACTTTGAATTTAATTTGTGAACGCACTCTTTCACTAATCATCAAACTGTCACTGTCAATTTATTCAGTAAACTCAACATTTTCATCATGGTAAAGTACACTAACGAGCAACGTCTGCAAATTACAAAAATTTTCTACAGATATTCGGAGTCGCAAAATCATCTTCAGTGACGAAGCTCATTTTTGGCTCAATGGGTTCGTCAATAAGCAAAATATGCGTTATTGGTTGGGGGAAAACCCACATGTGCTTCATGAATCACCACTTCATCCACAAAAAATAACTGTTTGGTGCGGTTTGCATGCCGGCGGTGTTATTGGGCCACATTTTTTCGTCGACGATAACGATCGTCACGTTACTGTAAATGGTCAACGTTATCGCGCCATGATCACCGATTATTTTTGGCCCGAATTGGAAGATATGGACTTGGACGAAATGTGGTTTCAACAGGATGGTGCCACAAGCCTCACAAGCACATGCTACAATCGATTTATTGAAGAGTAAGTATGGTGAGCGTGTTATCTCAAGACATGGGTCAGCCGATTGGCCGCCTCGTTCGTGCGATTTAACGCCGCTTGACTATTTTCTGTGGGGCTATGTTAAGTCATTGGTTTACGCCAACACGCCGACGACGTTGGAAGAGCTCAGAGCCAACATTGAACGCGAAATAGCGGCCGTTTCGGCCGAAATGTGTGGCCGAGTCCGCGGTGGCCATATGAACGAAGTCGAGTTCCATTCATAAATGTTTTGATTGTACTTCAAGCCAATAATAAAGTTTTTGAAATATCTCAAATGGTTTGCCTTTTATTTAAAAAAAAAGTTGTCAAGTCGTTATAAGAAAACCCTATATTATAGTGGGCATTCTAATAAGGCTGCGGGTAGTTTGGTGTGTCATCGATTTTGCTGTTTATTATTGCGATATGTTGTTAAATATCCCACACAAGAGATCGAGTCGCAATAAGTTCATCATCGATATCATTCACTTTATCGAAGATTACTTCGAGCATAGTATTAGATTGTTCCCTAGAGAGTTGTTTGTTAGACGAGGATAGGAAATGAATGCCAATGTCACCGCGTTGGGAGCTTTTCAACTCGCATGTTTTTTAGTTGAATATAGCCTGCGTAGAATAGATAGCTTTGATGTTACTCAACACCTTATCCAGGTGACATAAAAGAGTTTCTTCATTCCTGGATCTCACGGAGTCTAACCCGATTCGACCTGTAATTTGTTTAAGTTACTTTTGATTTTATAAGATCGGCTGAGTTCTGGGTTTTGCACCGAAAATTATATCCATATCAGCTTTAAAATCTACTGCAACTAGATCCTAAAAATGGGACTTATTCTAAAAAACTATTTATTCGTGCAATTACCTGGAATGACTCTGTGACCTGACAACTAGGTAGAGTCAATTGTGAGATGAAAACGGCATTATAAAGGATAAAAGTAAGGACTAATTCATACGTCTAGATTGCGCTTGCTTTCAAAAGTATATGATATCGTAGGCTTAATTCATTAATGACCTGACCAAGTCCGAAACTATCTTGAAAAATCTTTATCTAAACTTGCTCTTCACATTCCTATTTTGGAGAAAAGTTCGCCAAAATTTTCAATTAAAAACTAGAGTCGAAAGTTTGTTCAATAAAAAAATAAAACATCCAGACATGGCAATATAACAAAAAAAGCAGATTATTCTGTCATTGCAGTTATTTAGAAGCAGCTAAACTGTACCACCAATAACGAGATTAAACTAGAAAACAAAAAGGAAAAACATTCATGGACTGCGTACAGAAATAAGCCTCTTAAAGATTTACTTTTTGACACATTTCTATTTTTTTAACTGCCAGATTTTGTATCTTTATCACCCCGCAATATAATCTTATCGTTGAACTAGATATTTGTGTCATTTGAAGTCACTTAACTTTCTACATTAAGTATGTAATGTACACTTATGTATATATATACATATGTACACGAACTAAAAGAAAGTTTAAATGTGTCTTCTCGTACATCCGGCTCAATAACTGAGTGGAATGATTTTGAAAGGAATTAGCCTGAATCATTTATTTCAATTGACGTAGACTGTATCTGTAATACTGTTGGCTTGTGAGTATTGGAATACTGATATCGAACTTAGGGCTGTGTATTGATTTGCCCTTTTTCTTTATTTTTCATGGTGGTAAAATGTTTTCGGTTGTCGTAGTACGAATAGTAGAAAGCTGTCGAATTCTTCGCTGTTTTGAATTTAAGTTTGAGTTGCTTTTGTTATTTTGTTTTGGGTGGAATGAATCCTTTTAAGCCCGCATACATAAAATATACTAGAGTTGGTATTTTGATGTACTTCTGAACAGATACCAACTACAATTGCTGAATCTTTTTTTTTTTTTTTTTTTTGCGAAATTTTAAAGCTTATATCGCTCTTATGTTTAAGGGATTAAATGAGTAGCGCATCACAAACACAAACACTTAAACAAGATTGTAGTCGGTTTTGGTTCGTTCATTTTCCTCCTTTGAGCTTTTTCGAAAAAAGATTCAGTTACATTTTGTCAAGAAAATGAAATAGAGGATTAACTTGCACGTTTGTAGAAGCAGGTAGATTGAATAAGGGGGTTCTATAAAAAGGCTGCTGTATAAAATCATTTCCTCCCGGAAGGAATGTAATTACATTTTCGGCAAAATGTTTTACATATTGGACAGACTGTTTCTATTAAATTCTAATTTACATTTTGAATGACTACTACGTAGTGAGGTCAACCTTTGATTCAATTAAAGCTTGGAAGTTACTTTTATGCAAAATTTGTAACTTTAAAAGGATTTCAGAAAAATTGAGAAGTTATTGGTATTACAGGGTTCGCCACATATCCACATATATGAGGATTATGGAGGTCTAGACGACGATGTGTCAGTTACAGTTACAGTTACACTGTATGTGTAACTCAGCGTTGGGTAACAAACTATAGTCCTCAGATGGAATGAACAATGATGCCTGCGTCTAACCTCTTTACCTAGTCATCCACTTTCCGGGCTACTGTGACATAGTGAAAGCCCAAGTCTGAAATTGGTTTCAGAACCAGCTGGCAGGTTTACTGAGCTATAGATACCTGTGTAGCCGCCCTCATACGTCCATTTGTTACCATTGAAGGTCAGGTCTTCCAAGTTGGAGGTTATTAATCAAGTCAAGCGGGTTTGTTATTAGAGGCAGACTTAAGTGGGAAGTCTAGATTTTCAAGGCCTCAGTACAATCTGCATCAAGACAGAATTCTATAACATCAGCCTTACATGCCAACACTCCCCAAAGAAGAAGAACGACAGTGGCAGCAAGAACTGCTTTTGTGAGCTCCTTGACAAGATATGCTCAATGTCTTAAGTGTGATGTTTAAATCTCTAATGTAGCAAGCCATAGGAGAGAAACTGATAAGAATATAAGAAATATAAAGTGGCAACACTAACTAGTGATTGTAAAGTGGCCACACTAGGAAAAGAGTCTGCCGGTAGGTAGGAGATTAGTCGTAAGTCAAACACTGTAGAATACACACGCCTATTAAGCAACCAAATAAAGAGCGTACATTTTTTTTTTAAGGATTGTGTTTGTTTTATTCGCGGTAAGACTAACGGCTAAAAACCAGAAGTGGGATCCAATCCAACAAAAAAATAATAATAATACAAAATAACGATTGAACGAAATTGAACTAAACAAACGAGTGTGCAAAAAAGTAAATACAAAAGAGTGTGAAAAAAAAAAAAAAACCCAAAAGGAGAGAACAAAATGGAGCATTTGATTGCTGTGTCGGATTATTCCTCCGCAGAGTTGCGCAAATGGCTACTACGTCTTGGGCTTTCCACAGCCGGCGCCAAAAATGTGCCCGTGATGCGTTTAAATGATATGCCATTCGAGCAATGCGGCGAAACATCAACGAGCGGCAACATCGAAGAAGAGGCAACAATATCCCAACGGTTGACTCAGCAGTGGACAGAGGAGGACGCCGAAGCAGAATACCAACGAGTGAACGAGTAAGAGAGGGAAGTGAACAGAAGTGAACGGACAACGGAATCCGAAGATAATGGATGCATCATCGAACGATCGGCTACTAGTGTAAGTGCAGCATGCTCAGCCAGGGAGAAACGGTTATATGAAAAAGAAATAGAATTGCTAAAGAGAGAAAAAGAACTACTGGCAAAAGAAAATGGGTGGCTGCGAAGATTGTGCGAATGAGCGAAACGACATAAAAGAATGCTGACATACACACACACGAAGGAGTGCCGACGAACGACCTGCCACAACCAAATGAGGGTAAGATAAACGTAAACACACAAACGAGTGAATGTCAAATGGGTGCAACAACATCTGATCCGCAACATTTGAGTATGTGGAAAGACATGTTGCCAGAATATGACGGCAGCACAAATCTGAATGTGTGGCTAGCCCAACTGAAAAGTATTCAGTATATACAAACCGGACGAGAACATGATGCGGACACTTATGTTGACAAAAATGAAAGGTAAGGCATTGGAGTGGATCCACTCAAAGCCGAATTTTTTGATCGAAGGAGTGGACGAATTGGTGCTACAGATGAAGGAGCTATTCAGTACAAAAGAAAACAAAATGTTATTGCGACGGAAATTCAAAGATAGGAAGTGGCAGACGAATGAGACTTATACGGACTACTTTAATGACATGATCATCCTTTCAAATTGCTTTTAAATCGACGAAGATGAGCTAGTTGAATATGTGGTAGAAGGCATAACGGATGAATCGCTACGACTACAGGCACTCATCCAATGCTATTCTACAAAGGCACAACTACTCCAAGCCTTTTCAAAAATAAAACAACAGAAGCCGCAACGAATGGAAGCGAAGGAGTGATACAGCAAGGAACCAAATCAGGTGCTACAATTACAATTGTGTTGGGCACATGGCAAACGAGTGTAGAAAGGAAAAACGAGAGAAAGACGCTTGTCACGTTGTGCCAGAATGGGACATATAGTAGCAGACTGTCCAGAGCGGAAGAAGCCTAGCAGGAAGCTGATATACAACATACACCAAGAAGACGAAGCAGATGAATCCGTAAGATTATTTAATTGTATATTTACACATAGAGATTTATATTATAAAATAATATTAGATTCACTACTAGATACCGGCAGCTCGATCAGCATAGTCAGGCAGGGATACGTTCCAACAGCAGTTATTAATTCATATGAAGAAAATGTAAAGTTTCAGGGAATAAATAAAAGTCCGTTAAGAATACTAGGTAAAGTGTGTTGTCAAATTTAATTGGAAGAAGAAAGAAGGAAAGGTTGAACTCGATCTACTAGTGGTACCGGATGGTACAATGACATTTCCCCTAATTCTAGGTTGGGATTTTATGAGAAAGGCGAAGCTAAGATAAACTACCGTAGCATTAGGAAAACAAACGAGTGAGGTAAGCACAGAACATTTTCAGGAGTTACTAAAGAATAGATAAAGAGCTATTAAAAAATTGTAGTCTAGATTGGGAGACAAAAGAAAAGTTCAAACCAATGTTCAATGAGAAATATTTGTACTGTAAGCGCCCCGAAGAACCCGAGATGAAATACGAAATGAAGCTAAGGTTGAACGATACAAAACCGTTTTATTGCTACCGGAAGAAAGTTGCTGCGGGAAAGAATAATTAGGCCAAGCAGATCGGAATACGCGTCGCCTATAGTATTAGTAAAAAGGAAAACAGGCGATTTGCGACTTTGCGTGGACTTCAGGAACTTAAATAAAGTTACCTTAAGAGACAATCATCCGATTCCACTAATCGATGACGAGTGTTTAGATAAACCAGTCTACACATTATAAGATCTGAAGAGCGCTTTTTACCACATACGAATGAGTGACGAATCGATTAAATATACATCATTTGTGACACCAATGGGACAGTAACACACGAGTGGCTCAGGATGCCATTTAGACTAAAGAATATTCCATTGGAATTACAACGTTATATTTCAAATGTTTTTGAAGATTTGATTAAAGAAAAGAAAGTCAAAATCTACATAGATGATATAATGATAGCGACTAAGACGGTAGCAGAACATTTAGAGATACTGAATGAAGTTTTCGATAGGTTAGTGAGAAACAAGTTGGAGTTACGTTTAGACAAGTGTCGGTTTATGGAAGCTAAGGTCCAGTATTTAGGATACACGGTATCTAAGGCGGGTATCCAGCCAAATGAAAAGGGCATTGAATCGATAAAAAATTTCCCTGTGCCACAGAATGTAAGGGCTGTACATAGTTTTCTAGGACTATGTTCCTACTTCAGAAATTTGTTAAAGGATTTTCAGTGTTAGCCAAGCCATTATACAAAATTTTAAAGAAGGATACCATTTTTAAATTTGACAGTGAAGAGGTGCAATGCTTCGAAGAACTAAAAGGAAGACTACTGATGGCACCTATTCTGGCAATTTACTGTCATCGGGATGAGACGGAGCTCCATTGCAATGCGAGCTCCTCCGGATTTGGGGCCATATTGATGCAGAAGAAGGCGGATGGGAGGTTCCATCCGCTGTTTTATTTTTCCAAAAGAGGGAAGAACGTGAGTGGAAGTATTACAGCTTCGAACTAGAAACATTGGCAATTATTTAGATTCAAGATTGTGACAGACTGTAACTCACTAACATTGAAACTAAACAAAAGAGAGGTAAACCCCAGAATAGCCAGATGGGCACTGGAGCTCCAAAACTACGACTACACCCTGCAACATCGTGGCGGGGACAAAATGCAGCACGTAGACGCTCTCAGTCGAGTCTCAAACATTCTGGTGCTAGAAGAAAATACCTTTGAACAAAATTTATCTATTTGCCAACACAAGGATAGGAAAATTAACGAGATACGGAAACAATTGGAAGTGGAAAGTGGGAAAAGAATAGTGTTTTACGTCCCTATAGGGATGGAAAGTAAGATTTTGCATGTATACCATGACGAGATGGGTCATGTGGATTGCCACAAAGTCTTGGACGCGGTTCTGAAAATATATTGGTTCAGATGAAAAGTAAAATCAAGTCGCACATAGCGAATTGCACAACATACCAAAAGGAAATGTTCCCTTCCAGATGATACATGTAGATCACTTTGGCCCAGTGTCACTCAAACGGGTGAAAAAGAAGTATGTGTTCCTAGTAGTAGACGCGTTTAATAAGTAATATACGTCAGACTTTTTGCCGTTAGGACAACCAACACAAGTGAAGTAATAAGCTACCTAAGATTTTATTTTAATTCGTATAGCCGACCGAAGGTGCTGGTGTCAGACAGAGGAAGTGCGTTTACTTCAAAAGATTTCGGAAGTTTCTTGGAAGATAAGAATGTACATCACATAAAGATTGCGACGGCTTCCCCACAGGCCAACGGACCAGTGGAGGGAATAAACAGAAGTCTGGCGCCCATGATAGCAAAACTGACAGATGCAGGCTACGAAAATTCTCTAGACGGGATATTACCAAGGATAGAATTAGCACAATACAATGAAGTATAGGCACGATACCGAGTGAATTGCTGTTCGGAGTAAGTAAAAAAGGCGAAGTTATTAATTTTCTGAAGGAGAGTGTTAATGAGCATTACGAGGAGGAAAATGAGAGAGATTTAGAGAAAATACGAACGAGAGCTGCTAATAAGATGATTGAGTCTCAGAACGCATAATGCATATGGGAAAGGAGATTATGTTATGGTGAAGAACTTTATCAGCACCCCAGGTGTTAGTGAGAAGATAGCCCCTAAGTTTAAGGGTCCGTATAAAATTGAAAAGATTATGCCAAATGATCGGTACATAGTGAAGGATGTAGTAGGATTTCAAGTAAGCCAGATCCCGTATGAAGGAATATGGGAAGCAGCCAACATCAAACCATGGTTACAATAGGGAGCAAACGAATCACGTAATTATAGTAGGACAAAGGGGGAAATCGAGACGATTACAAGTCAGGATGGTCGAGTTGTAGCAAGCCATAGAAGAGAAACTGATAAGAATGTAAGAAATATAAATTGGCAACACTAACTAGTGATTGTAAATTTGTCATACTAGGAAAAGAGTCTGCCGGTAGGTAGGAGATTAGTCGTTTTGTTTTATTCGCGAAAAGATTAACGGCTAAACTAATGAGATTTAAGGAAAAAGCTAGAAAAGAGGGGCATCTTTGGTAGCACAGTTATTACATATAGCCTGAATGAAACCATTTCCGAAGACATATAAAGGGTTATTGACTTCGCTGTGTGGCCAAATATTATAATAGCAATATATATAATAGCAGTATTTATAAAGAAACATGCTGGTCTCCTAAACAATTTATCACTAACCACCTTCTCCAGTATTCTGGATGCTCGAACATAGCATCCCAGGAAAAAAAAAAAAACAATCTAGGTCAACAAAGTATGAACAAAAGACTACAAGGACAAACAAGGGAGTTATTGTAGTAAGAGATTCGCTGTCAGTGACGAATAAATGAGGAAACTATTTCTGCAGACTACAGCTGTTATGCAGAACGAACCATTTAACTTTGATGATGATAGGCAACAAATAAGTTAGCCTGGTCTCAATGAAGTAAGCATAGCCATATTCAAATATGAGCCCACACTAATAAGATTGGCGGTACTGACGGCCTATTTGCCGATTTGTTCAAGGAGGTCAGAGATGACCTTGTCCAACGCATACCAGTTGCTAAGAAATGGAAACCCTCCAGTCTGGGCCAATTGAAGTGAAAACAGTGAATTCAACATCGCCAGGTTATTGTCAAAACCATACCGTTAACCATTTGATTAGCCCCTGTCAGTGTGATCTTAGGCCTGGTTACCATGACCTCGAAAATTTTCAGTCAACAATAACTATGGTGTAGATGGTATGGATTTTCAGGCAACCAAAGTAAATGTCCTGTTTTGGCAACCCTTGCAGAGCTATAGAGAAAGTTCTCCGGTTTGATGTCGGAAAGACCTTCCACAAGCCGATACTCTGTCATGCGATTCCTTCAACATTCTATTTAAGAGTATTATTCGAACCTTCTAAGCGAATACCAAAGGTACAATAACTCTGTAAAATATTGATGGTCCCAGTCCTCTTCTATGGCACAGAAGAATAAGAAGGTTAGTTAGTCGTTAGTCGTTTTGAGAAAAAAGTGTTCTTAGTGGTCTATGGACCTGTTTACGTCGATTGAGAAAGGACATTTAACCAGGAACTGTATGTAAAAAGGATACGATGCATTTTGACAAATAAAATGTGAAATTACACAACCAAGAAATTATTTATACAGTAATGACATGACGCACCGTCTTGAAACCACATATCGATCACATCCATATCTTGCAAATGAGGCACACAAAATTGAATTTAACGACCACCATTAACTGTTATTGCTCTATCACCTATATTTCCAAAGAAGAGCGGTCCGATGATGACTCCAGCCCAAACATTGACACATAACGTGTGCAATTTTGACGATTAACAAAGCCATCAAAGTGAAAATGAGCCCCATCCTTGAAGATGATTTTGTTTGTTGTTGTTTCATAATCCATTCAACGAAATTTCTTCGCTGTGCGTGGCTAGTAGGCTTCAGTTATTGAGTCAATTGCACTTTGGATGCATGAAGATGCAATATCTCGAAATGTCCAATTCTTGACCACGGTGTCGAATTGAATATTCCTGGAATCCCAGCAACACTCTCACGCACTGCTTCGATGTTTTGTGTTGAATTATTGTACTTATTGAAGGAAGGTCGTAGCGTCAATCCTATCAGACATGACAACACGATTGAATTGAGATAATGGTCATGAAAACTTCCGTTGATCTGACTAAAATGAAGTGAAGATAGCAATGTTCAAACTTAAATGCAATAATGCAATAAATAGAATCTCAGCATCGTCTGTCGGGTCACTTAAATCGAGGAAAACTTATGAAGATCATGCGTAATATGCCAGACGCATTCAGAACAAAGTCGGTGCGCGTAACTGAATGCAGCTAGCTAAAGATCAAGCTGTTGGTTGTTGGCTAAAAACCACTTCTGTCTGTAAGATCTATTCAAAAGTAAATAAACATACGATGAATGAAGAAACAAGACCTTCAGAAATGCATCAACTACGCAGCCATAAGTTTACTATTTGCTAAAATCGAAAATCGGCAGTACACTTTGGCGTATGAGGAACTTTTTCGTTCGTCACCCCAAAAAACCCTAACATCAAACACAATTTCTTCAAGAACACCCTGGAATTTTCACAGTGAATACATTTAACACACGATTCAAGATATTTGATTATTCATGCTTGTTGTACATACGTCATGTTTCGTGGCAAAGGAGAGCGGAAAAAACATATTTAAATTACAACATAAAATTTTCTACTGGAAATGTACGAGTAATTGAGGAGTACGAGTACCATGCCACAGATATCTGGAATAAATCACTGTCACTCAGTCGACAAACGTATTTTCAGGCCAATTTCATTCCAAAATAGAATTTTATTGATTAGACGCGCAGATCATTTAAGCAGAGAGTCAGAGGAAAAACAAGAGGAACAGTTCGTCACAAGCACGACTTTGGCGCTCGTTAGAGGCTTAAAATGACATTGGCATTAAAGATAATTGTCTTGCTTAGAAAATACATACTATATATGTATTTACTTATTCATACAATCCAATTTCCGAGCGATCTGGGGGTGGGGAGAAAGTTTCATTGACATGTCACAGAGTGCGGAACAGCCGTTTTTTTTTTTTTTTAATTTGCAATTTCGCCTTGAACAAGTGAATAGATTCTCTATTCAATTAAATAGTGTATGTACAATTTTTTTACGACAATCAAAATTAGCATGTTTAACAATTTGTTTTGTTGACAATCAATTTAAATGATGAAACTATTTAAAAGTGTTTGACAGTTTGTCACTTATTAAATGATATGGTACTCGAGCTGCATGTTGTTTTTGCGTAAAGTGTGCTATGAATGGAACAATCTAAATGAATGACAGATCATTATTTTTGTACAAAAGAAAGGCATAACAATTTGTTTGGCGGTCGTAATATTATGTTATTGCAGCTCAAGACACGTTTGTTTATTATGACTAACAGTCGCTATTGTTGTAATTTTAATGATATGGGTAATTTATTATTAAGTACGTAATTGCCTTTTGTACGTCTCGTACATAAAAACTTGACTAAAGGAATATACATTTTGACCTGAAAAGAAATTAGGAAATAGCAATGGGGTCAGGGACAGAAAAATGACGTGTGGGCGGGTTTAGGCTTTGATGGGGATCAGCAGGTGGCAGATCGTTGGATTGCCTACAGAAACACACATAAGTTATCTGCGAATAACCAATAAGTATTCCTCGACCAAGAGTAAGGCATGAGAGCGTTACTCAAAAGGTAACACGAATCTCGATGAACTTTCTCGGATAAGATAAGTAAGCACCGTCTTCAAGTGAGTATACTACGTGGAATAGAAGGTTGGATTTCAACAAACATAGGGAAGGAGCCCTTTAAAGAAACAAATAATGGAAAATTAGACAAAAGATCTTTCTACGACTGAAATATTAAAACAGTGGAGAAGTTAGTTGGAGGGATAGATCTACATAACTACAAATAAGGACGTATCGGTCACAAGAAGGGCACATACCGAAGGATAAGATCGCAACGAAAAGAAAACGATGAAAAGCCTTGTCGACAAAATGTGTAAAAACTTGATAGCTGCGAAAAAAAAAACTCCACACGGTCATGGTGAAGCAGAGGGTGACGGGGAATTGGAGTCGTTTGAATTGCAAAAGGAGTTAGATGGAATCAGGGGGGTTCGTGAGATAGAATCATCCTATCCGCGGCCACATCTGTTTAAGTTTGTAACTTTTTTGATGTCAAAATTCATAAATTATCTCGTCATTCCACACAGTGGTCAAACTAATAAATAGTTTTTACCTTTGCACATCGTTTACACAAAAACGGTGTATCCCCGATTTGATTAAATTCTAATTTCGCTGTGAAGTACTAGGTTTATCAAATAATTTTATGGTGTCACTCATTTCTATACGTTACCCAAACGATTAATTTTAGCAGATTTATTTACCTTAGAAAACCTAATTCAACCCAGCGAAGATCATTTAAACAGATGATACGCCAGTGAGCACTGACTGCGGAAACCTGTTTTGCAGTTCGAATTTTTAAAAATTTTAAAATATTCTTATTTTTAAATGTTTTTTTAATTGTAACTCCGGCTCTATTAAACAGATCGCAGTTTTTAGGTTGAGAACAGGGCTGTCGAACAGTGGAAACTCCGTTAGAATCGATTTAGTAGTTATCATGTGATGCTTGGACAAACAGACAAATAGACTAAAATTCTACACGACATAACCCAAGAGTTTTTTTTTTTTTGGAAAATATCTTCAATAGGTAGAGTGAAAAGTAACCTCCTTGACCGCCAGAATGCGCTGCTACTGCAAAAAGGGTTATGGTGCCTTGATGTCCGTTTATATTTAGGCAGACATGACAAATTTCAAAGCGATACTGTCTTTAGTTTTGTTTCATCATCATGTTGAGTATGTTGAGTATGGACAAACACGATTTTCGTTCTCTCATAAAACATTATTTTTTTGAGAGGCAAAACGGCGAAGGAAACAAAATAAAAGTTAGAGAAATATTATGGGGCTAATGCTCCGTCAGATTACACCGTCAAATATTGGTTTCAAGAGTTTCGTGGTGGCTGCAACTCCACTACCGATCAAGTCCGCAGCGGCAGGCCCTCCGATACGGTTACAGAGGACAATGTCAAAAAAATGCATGAAATATTCTGCATATGAAAAAGTTATCCTGCCGCTGGGTGCCGCGCGTACTCACTTTTGACCAAAAACACGAACGCGAGAAAGAGTGTTTGGACTTTCTGATGTGGAACCGGGCGGACTTTTGGCGTCGATTGCTTACTGTTGAACACCAGAGAATAGAATGAGTGCCCGGCAATGGACTGAAGCCGACACGAGTGCTCCGAAGCGGCCGAGGGAGGCTCGATGTGTCGGAAAGGTTATGGCGTCAGTTTTCTGGGATTGTCATGGCATACTCTTCGTTGACGAACTTGAAAAAGGAAAAACCATCAACAGCGTGTATTATTGGAACGATTGAAGGCCGAAATAGCTGCAAAACCGCCTCACATAAAGCGAAAAAAAATTTTGTTTTTGCAAGACAATACACCGGCGCACAAGAGCATCGCAACCATGGCTAAAATCAATGATTTACGGCTCCAATTGCTGTCGCAATTACCGTATTCGCCCGATTTGGTTCCCTCGGACTAATATCTCTTCCCAAACCTCAAAAGATGGCTCATCAATAAAAAATTCAGCTCACGCGAGGAAATCATAGACGCCACGGAGGAGTATTTTGCAGACTTTCCGGAAAATTACTTTTCGGACGGGATCAGGAAGTTAAAAATCGCTGGAATAAGTGTATCAAACTAAGAGAAGACTATATTGAATAAAAAAAAAAAATATTTAAAAAAAATTTTTTTTTTTTTCATTCCCAAGGAGGTTACTTTTCACCCCATCTAGTACAGACACGACTTCATTAAAGTTTTATATGGATAAAATGTGTGTGGCGAACACACATTTGTAAAGCCGAAGTCATAAAGTCTCCTCACATATGATGCAACTGGTGGAACCATGTGTTGGACTTTGAGTTGAAACGATTTCGGTACTCAGATCATATCAGCCGATAAAATAATATTTAGAATAATTGTCCAGAAGAATACCACCCTTTGACTCTCCTATTAAAATTAAAAAATCGAGAAAAGAAGGCCTTAATGGATAGATTTTGAGCAGTTAAGAAATGTCATCAAGACGGCGTACCAAGCAGGAGTAAATTGCACAAGAAAGAGTTTTCTTAACGATACAGTTCGACGAAGAAATCAATATGGCAAAAAAAATCTCTTTTGCACGGCTGAAATTATTTCGAAACACTAGTGAGTACTTTTTTAGGAGATTGTATGTTGAAGCAAACGCAAAATATGCACTATAACGCCAAAGCCAAAACCCTCGCCAAGTGCAAAAATTCAACTGACTTTTGTAGATGCTTAATATGAAAATGTTTATTGTCGGTAAGACTTTAGGGGCCACACCTAGTGTGAGGTTTTGAAAAAAAGAAAAAAAAAAAATTGTAATTTCAGTGTATATTCATTATTTATGTATAAATACATCGTCCAAATTTTAAAACTTTTGGTGCAGTAGTTTTCTTGAGAAAAAAATTCCAAAAATCACTTTTTTTTTGGTGGTCACACTGGGTATGTCCCTTAAGGCCTGATATTTTTCTTTAACACTTTAGCCAACTTTTGAATGCATTAACTGATCAATGCATATCTTGCTATGCACAACTTACCTCTGACAGTGGAGAATTGGATGCCCCAATTACTGTGACAAAAATAGATGCAGCACAGATGAAAGATGAAAAAGCACTTGGAATTTTACAAAAAAGGGGATCATCTCAGCTGACTAAGAAACAAAAAGACTTATTTAATAATGTCTTGGAACATGGCATGGTGCCGCAACAGTTCAAAGAAGCGTCAATTTTTTCGAAATTCAGGAAAGGTTTCAAGTTCCAGCCATCCAACTACAGAGGCATAACATTTTTCAATGCATCTTATAAAAGAATCCTTCACAAAAGATTAATTTCATGGATAAACAGTAATGGTCTACTTAACGAATTCTAAACTGGTTTTAGTGTTGGTCGATCAAATATTCGTTATCAAAAGCAATGCGGAAGGATATAAGTATACTCGTATAGCGCAACGTAATAAATTACACTCGTATGTTTTTTTGTTGACTTTAGAGCAGCTTTTCACTCGATAGACAGAGGTGTTTTGATGTATTTTGTATTTATGCATTTATGAAGAAATTGTGGCAACTTTCTGGGACGGAGAAAATTCCTTGAATTGGTTTAACACAAATAAAAAGGTTTACACAGGGGATGCACTTTAAGTCTATCGTTATTTGTACTCTTTGTAGAATCGATGCACTTCCGGGAGGTGTTGAGTTTGCAGGGATAGTGATTAAGGCGCTCCTTCTTGCAGACGATATTGTTTTGATGGCAAATAACCCTGAGACATTGCAGTGTATGTTAAACCACTTGTACAAGTTTTATAAAATATGGAGACTTAAATAAATTTAGAAAAATCGGAAGTGTTAATTTTTTAAAAGGGTGGTGGAAGGAACTTCAAATACCTTGGTATGTTTTTCACCCAAAATGTAAGCATGCAACGATACTTGATAACAAACAGTAAACTTTATTGGACGCAGCCCAGGTATGAGGCGAAAGTCAGTTTAGGGAAGTAGAAAAACTATTGAGGTTTTACATTTGAAGGGTATTTCGTTTACCCCACAGCACTCCTAACTATGCAAGCACGAAAATCATTCAAGGAAGATCGAACGAATTGTTGGCGTTCCGGTCAGTGATATAATAATCATAATTTTACGTATACAGGATTAAGTGAGATTTTAAGCTAAAGACAATTGCAAACGTTACGGTCATCCCCAGCAAACCCGTTGAAAAATTTGTAGAAAACTACAGAAATTCATCAAAGTTTTGGGGGAATCCAGGATAATTTTAAAACGCTAAGTAAGTAATTCGTGGTCGACAAATTCCAAGACGACAGAACTTTAAAGAAGGTTTTGGTATTACTTAACCCAGAATGTGCAGGTACATATTGTACAACATTGTCTAGCCCTGCAAGAATTCTCCTGTAGATCCATCTCCTGCCAAAAACTATCCACTTAGCCGAGTCATTAGAAATACAGACCGATCCGAGAGATCTGAGGAGATCCGAGAGATCTGGAGTGCTTATAGTCACAACGATGTTGCGCACTCTTACGATAAAGTGAAGACGCTGCAAGGGATAAGAGAAAAAATTTGTATCAGGGAGATGAAGATCTTCACTCACAACATTGAGTCGTACTTGGATGGAAAGAAAACAGGTAGAAGAATCGAATCGAGAATCGTGCGAATTAGTAAAAAAGGTCATCCGCTGCTGTTAAAGACTTTTCACAACCTGGGAATAGGCGGAACAAGGTATTCGTACATACTGACTTTTATCGATAAATTGGTAGAATACAACATCTACCGAGCAGTAAGGACCTGAGAATCGAAAGTATAAATTTGTCACAGTCTTATAGACGGCTTATTTCTAATGGATTTTGCAGAAAAAAAAACCAGATTAAGTATAGTTTTAAAGTTTGTATAAGGATGAGACTTGTAACTTTTGCAGCACATCTCAGTACACAGCATAACTAATGGAAATGCCAGAGCTCAACCTCGTGGTACTGCACTTTGAACTTTGAAGTTTCTCCATACTATTGTGTTGTTAGACATGACACTTAAAATACTTCACATCCCATTAAGAAAATAATCCAACATTCAAAAAATAAACCCAAGAAATAGCGCCACATCCATGAAAAAGAAAACACTTCAAACCGAGACACCACTCAAAATATTTAGCTTCGCACTTCCATTAGAAGAAATGCATTTTCTACGCATCGGGCTACGATGTGAATAGATGTCACTCCTCACTGCCCCAAAGTGACTACACCACTCATAAACAACAAATAAACATTGAGCCAACTCATAACAGAAACAACAGCGAAGGGAAAAAATATCCTGCAGTCATGAGATTGCAGCAACCTTAAGTGCACATTTTCTACAACAAAAACACCTCCAATTTTCAAGTTGATAAAAGCTCAAGATTGCAGATGTAGTTACAGAAGGAAAAATGTAAAAAAAAAATACTCATCCTGTGCGCACTTGTCTCTCTTTTATTGTTCATTTGTAAATGTAACGAATCCAAAGGAATAAGAAACTAGCCTCGTTTTTTAGTTTAACTGTAGGCGAGTGGAAATCCTTTTCAGCTCTTTCAGAGATAATTTAATCAAACAAAAGATTTAAATTCAGATTCACAATTATGTATTCTTAGGCTCTGTCAGGATATTCTCACATCTGATGAAGACGATGTATTTTTATGGTTAAAAATAAGGAAAATATTATTTACCTGAGCCTTAAGTTGAATATAAAGATGAAAGGGGGCGCGCCACAAGGGCGATGAGAGCAAACTTGCTTCCTTAGCTTGGTGAGTAATACCGCATCAAGTATTTGTATACACTTCACGTGTGTTAATGTTGTGGGGCGTTGTATTCGTCAAAAATGCAATCTAAAAGTAAACAAACAATTAATTTATTTTTAACTTTTAATATTTACTCTTGTTTGAATGGTTTTTTTCTTTATATATGAAAATTTTCTTGCAAATCGAAAAGGGAGGAGAGATAGAATAAACGTGGATATGAAGATGATGGGTAGTAAACTTGATACAATACGTTGTCGAAGGGTGAAGCTGTTTGAAGGTACCTTTAAACTGCATGTGAAGGGTTGTTTAATAATGGAATCAGGTGATATTGAAATAATGAAATCCTCTCCGACTGAATTTAATAACCACGTCATATCTACCATCCTAATTTCCTGTGCATACTAGGGCAACATATATTTATGAATTATTGAATGCAATCGTACAGAGATGTGAAAATGCATCATCACTTCCAAAAACACTGTTTCTTACATGAGCCAATGAGTGAACTTTATGGAGGGGTCCAGCGTTGGAGTTACTACCAGATGATTGAACAATTGTGGTATACAAAGGTTAAAGCGGAGGATATTTGGTTCGCTTCCAATTGACGAGTTAATATGATTACTTTCGCATAGCTTATAGTTATTAGTTCTTAGCGCCAATAATACCGAATGCTTTGAAGCGAATTAATCCCTAGCGGATAATCCTTAGCAAATAAACTTATCTTGTCCACACACTTTTTTAATTTATATTAGACAAACAACAAATTCCTTAGTCGTTCGTAGGAAAATAAACATAAACGTTTCACTAATGAATTGCCTAAAACTCCAGCACTCACCACATCAACGCCGAACACAGCTTGATACGGTCGAATGCCGGACACTCACAATTATCTTCTCTGTTTACCAATCTTTGAGATGGACGTAGAAGAGACGATTCTCATCTCATCTCAAAAAAATTCTACACGGCCTCATCTAAAATCCTGAGACAGATGCTCAGGAAATTAATTTACCAAGCATCAAAATAGTAACAAATACCGATGTAAACAAGCCTCAGAAGTAATACGAAAACTTCTATGGAGCACAAAAGCGTCGAATCAGTACCCTTATTAGGGACTAAATTGTGCCTAAGGAGACGAAACGGTCAGATATGCGCTAGTTCTCGCGCAGAGGTAGAAAGAAAACTAAGCACAAAGTGGGCACCAACAAACGTTGCAATCCACTGAAAGAGATGGAAAAATTCAACAAAAAAGTCCCTAGAGACGGATGGTGGTCGATCACTTGCCATGACATAGTAACCAAAAATAGGCTAATATCTGCGTTAGGCAGAATCAAATCATTAAAAAAACCCAAATTTGCGTATAATACAAGAACACGAAGTCCCCAAGTAATTCATCTGCGTTGTCTTCGTTCCAAAGGCTAATAACCTTACCAATGACGTTTTCGTTGCATGGATCGCTAAACAAAACGCCGGCGTATTCTCAAAAAGCTGTGCATTCTTAGAGTCACCAAGGAGAACAGGATAAGTGAAACCATCACATTCGTAGTGGATGAGCATTCCAAGAATCACATCCTAAACCAAAGATGTAAATCTTTTCTCAACTTCTCGTGGATTCTGATTAGAATAAAATGATCATCGAGACAGCCCAGAATGAAGAACCTGAAGCCAAAACTGAGAACACAGCGCCAGCTAATCCAATGTATAGCTTCCAGCAACGACTGCTCGACGAGAGAAAGGGGAGTATACTTAGCGCCGATAAGGCCCAAGAGAGCTACCAGGCAACTGAACTCATCGATTCTGAAACTAGCAGATCAGTGGAAATTGCTAAAGAGCCCTAAAGGTCAAAAACTGAAAAAGGCTTGTCCTCCAAGACTAAGATCTCAGAACTCCATTGGAAAAGCTAAAAATGTTGGCAGTTTTGTCTAAAAAGATTTCAATATGTTAAGGTGCATACAAGTTAATCTATGTACAACACACAATGCCACCTTTGCTGCATTAAATCACAGATTTAATAAAAATCACCTGGATGTAGCTTTTATCCATTAACCATACACTACTTACCCTACGACTCCGTAAATGAATAAAAGCCTAGAGCTTGTATTATATTAAATAAGAATATAACAGCTATTCCAATTCCATAACACACAAATAAAGACATGGCAGCGTCAATAGTTGAGCTAACCACTGAAGGCAATACGACGGACAAAATAATATGCGCAACCTGTCTGGTGGGTGATTCCTCCGATCTGGACTTTGGATGGGCAACTGTGGCAGAAGGAGACTCCAGCTGATAATTGGATGCATTGCACCATACAAATTGGTGCAGCTCAAATATTAACAAAAGAGGTGAGCCTCTTCTAAAATTTTTTTGGAAAAATAATCTTGAAATTCTAAACTACGGAAAAAAACCCACCTTTATAAACATATAAGGGATGGTCCGTCATATAGGAACCCACTTTATAAAAATCAACGTGCCTATGGACCAGATAAATCGACGACGCATACTCTTCAGGCACTCACCACAATGATTCAGAAATCCCTCAGAGACAATGATATTGCGGTGGGCTCCTTTCTTGACATCGATGAAGCTTTCGACAACAACGAACATGCCCAGATATATGGATGCATCCAAAGTACAGGAGTAATCAATACTACACGTAACTGGATAAAGAATATGCTTTACGGTAGAAATATCAGTAAATGAACTGCTAAACATACTCACAAACGACCGTTTCGATGTAAAAGGATACGCTGATGACAGGCTGAACCAAAAAAAACTAAACGTTTCCTTGTGTTAGTCCTATCGGTGCAATGAGAACAGCACCCAACGCAGCAACGTTCTACACAACGAAACTTTGGCTAGTGCGTATATGCTTATCAAAATATTTAATCCGGAGCTTTTACTTGAACACAGCAGAAATAAACTATTAAGGATTACTCTTACAGACGACTGCCTGAAAAAGTACAACTTCACCCATAACTTCAGGGTTACACTCCCTGATCAACAGAACTGGAATCAGAGTAAAAAGGACTCACTGGTGCGGTACACCGACGGATCCAAAACAGCATCCCTGAATATTAAGTTGAGATACACGCAATAGAGCTCTGAATTAGGAAGAACTTGAACAGATCCACCATCAACATAAACATTTATATTTTCTCTGACGCCAAAGTGGCCCTACTTTCTATCAACACATTATACTTCTCAAACTCCAAAAGTCCATTTAACCTGGGTGTCAGGTCACATTGGTTATAACTGTAACGAAACAGCAGACGAATTGTTCAGAAAAAGTTTGGCCAAAAAGTTACCAATTAGCTCCATAAAAACCTACGAGTATATGAATAACTGGCTAATAACAAAGGCATTCTATTATATTACTGGACGGAAAATGAAGGGGTCAGAGAAAGTTAGTAACCGGATTCCTAACGGGTCACTTATCGGAATAGCACAAGTCAACAACTGTCGTATGTGCAACGTGAACGAAGAAACAGCAGAGCATATCCTTATCCACTGTTTCCGCCTAAACAAAATACGTCAATGTCTTCTGGCATACCTTGAGGCAAAAGATATTACTGCCAGCTCACTCAAACATATAGGCAAGTTTATTAAAATTTCAGGCATCATGGGTGAGCTCTAACTTGAAAAAATAACTAACCTGAGGGCTAACCTGGCCGCAGTGATAAGGCCACATAGGCCCACCTTCACCCTTCATTAAATCCAATTTTAGTGCAAATGACTTAGACGTATTTTTTGCTCATTTTAGATGAGGACCAAAATAAGTTGTCCAAAGAATAATTGCCCACACTCACACGTTAATTTTTTTTTCAACACACTGTTGCTGTTAAATTTGTCCTTACCAATCCAAGAAGATAAATTCATCCACACTACCAAAGTACGAGACCTTTGTTTCATTTCAAATTTCTTACCGCCTAAGGGAGACTCTGTTGTTTTATACTCTGAAAGTCATCAATAATAAAATCCTACTCCAACTTTTCAATATACACACAAGGAAAGAAATTTAATTAAATTATCAATAAAATCGCAGGCTGACATAAAAATGAAAATAGCAAAAGGAAAAGCAATAACAATAAGAACAGAGACTCTACGGATGTTTGTTTTAAGGTCTGCGGGGATAACTTTTTAAATTAAACTCAAGTTAAAGCACCTCCGACTGATAATCCACATAGATACGAAAACATTACGCTGAAAACTTTAAATAACGTTTATTTATTTAAAATTTTAACTAAGCTGAGGGAAAAGAAGTTTTTGTCGACCCAGATAACAGACATAATCATTCATTGTATAGTTGTCGTACTCGTAATCATAGATAGATATAGATGGCGGCTATCTTTCAACTTTATTCACTTGCCAAATTTAGAACCAGATAAATTGTTACAGTAAAATAATTGTTACAGTAAACAGCCTTAAGGTTCAAAACATTATGAATTTTGAATTTTTCAGAATTTATCAAAAATAAAGTTTATAAGAGATTAATCCTCGGGTGACCTCGAATACGATGCGACAGATCTCGTGGGACGGATTACGTTTGAAATAGGGACGGAGAAACTAAGAAGAAGGGAATGAAGGCAGCTTATCAAGTAGCACACGCTGCATCAATAACCAAACAAGGGAGAAAGCTACAGGATCAACTCTATCTCTATCTAGCAAACACACAAGAGTCACCTTTAAAGTGGCCCTAGTAAGATACCTGTCGAATCAGCAGTGCGCCGATGGACTTGTCCATTCAGTAAAAAGCCATATTAATAAATTCACACCACCATCTAAAAAGAGGAACTTCTGACAGCAGTAACACATGAATTACAACGGAATTTATCGACATACGGGAAAAGGCTTCCATTATTGGAAATGGATTAATAAAGAATGGCTTGGCTTTGATCGGGCAGTTTTCTAATGTAATTTCCTATAAAGAACTGCAGATCCAAAAAAATTTGTTGAGAGAAGGCTGGAAGTGTAACACATGTACCTGCTTAGATAGTTAAACCTCCATTTTATTTCACTCAACATCTCTTTTAATTAGAACGATCTTTAGCAAACCGTCTTTAGTTCCAGTTCCATCTTTTACTTCTTTCTTAATCATGCCGTACATCCGACGATTCGAGGACTCTCTGAGCTTAGGCCAATTTCAAAACTTAACAAGACTTTGAAAACACAATAAATATTGTCATATGTGGCAACATCGTTCTTCCTTCTCCTTTTCTTCAGTCTCAAAAAACAAAAACTAGTTTATACCATTACATATACGTTACTTTTGATGGTATATCTCAGCCTTTCTTTAAAAAAAAATGAGCAAAGCCCCTTCAGTGCCACAAAGCAGCACATTAGCCTCCGGTACATTCGCAGAAGATGCAATCTAATGCCGCTGACCTTTTAGAGAAATGATCCGAAACATTAACTTGGACTCTCTGTAACCAGACCTATCCAAACTGTTAATGAAAGCCGTAACCAAGAATGCAGGCGGTTCACAATGGAATCTGGAATTCAGACCCAGCCAAGGCTCAATGAATTGAAAGCCTCAAATTTAACTGGGGAAGGGAAATCGAGAGTTGTCGTTTCTTCATGGAGACGACAGTCACTACGAAGATCCAACTAACATACTAACCATTTGTTCATTGGTTTAGGTTTGATCAATGACAGTCCTGAATACAAGGAATGTTGCTTCTTGAGTCATGATTATGAAGTCGGCGCGCCAAGTTATACAAACCACAGCGTGAGTTGTAACAATGGCAATTTTTTTTTAAACCGAAAATGGCTTCGAGAGAACAGAATATGCTTTATGTAAATATCAAGGCAATTCTGGCGACCGCAACAGTTACGTATTTATGTACGTGGAAACTTACCTCACCAAACAACTGACGCGAAGCATAGAAAAGTTCGTTTTATAGCCGTGCAGATAAACAAATCCGTGAGCGTCTTGAAAGTTTTTGACGCTAATCAGCTTCTCTCTTTTCGTACAGAAAACAATATGACAATTAGTGCAATTCCATAATGGTCAAACCCGGATTTAATCCGACTTAGTGGAAATTTAAACAGTTGGATGAGCTAAGTATCCACAAAACTAGTGGAGTCGGTTTGAGTTAGGCGTATGGGTTGTTGATCGCCGACAACGCAAGGGGTAAGAGCATAAAAGAAATTTAAATTAATAATAACGAGAACAATTTCAAATATTGTATAAAATTTTGTTAAATGGCTGGGCAAGTAGGCATTGGTCCACTAAAGAATCTTTGTTACTGCTAACTATGTCAAAAGAAAAACATATTTTCAAGTAAAAACGCCACTTAAATAGTATTGTAACATATATTCGTATGTACACAAGATTATAGAACAAGGATTTAGAAAACGTGGTTTTATAGATAAAAACCCTGACAACACCTCTTAAACAAATGAAGAAAGAATATACCATCGCCAAAAAAATTTGTTTGGAAAGTGTTGAAGGCAGAGAAAGGTGCGAGCACTACAATACACTTGATCGTTTGTTGGAGTCCAGAGCTTCATCTACAACAGTCCTAAATGCAATCAATTCTGACCACGTTCCAAAACTAGGTAAAGTGTAGTAAATGTTTTTTTTTTAACACAAAAGGATACATAAAGATAATCGAAATTGTTGGTTTGTTTCAGGAATCGTTCAAGAAATTGCTAGTGACCTAGTAGAAGGAGCAATACAAACGGATGAACCATCACTAAGCAATAGAGATGGACCTAAATAGAAGCAAAATAAGAGTTCAATTTCAGTAAATGAGGTCATTACATCCATTCAAAGTTACTGCATACCTTAAAGATTCATTTGAATTATATTACGAATGTCAATGCAATGAGCCAGGAAAGAATCCCGAAGTTGGTGCTTTCTCAAATAATGCGAAATAAGACTAAGTGTGTCCAAGAGCGGGAAGCACTATGATCTGACTGCGACTTCGTATTTTCTACATATATCGCAGAATGAGCAACAGATTTCTACAAGGCGAAAAATAAACTTCCTACTGAAGAGAACTGGTCAAAGATCACACGAGCCTATTGGGTTTTTCAATAAGTCCTGCGCTTCTTTTAGGGTTAAAGTTAAACACACATTTTTGATATAAAAGTCTATATTTAATCCATCAGATATTGTCCATCATGGTCTTTTACTTTCTCCCAACGTTTTAGAAGAGGCATAATTTTTTTTAAAGGTCAGCAGACTTATGGATATAAAAGTTTTAAAGGTACGTTTTGATCTCATCTTTGAAACTGAATTGATTTCCGTCCAAATGGTTTTTGAGAGAGCGGAACAGATGGTAATCAGAGGGACAAGGTTTGGAGAGTATCTACGGTGGGTGCTAGATAATTTCCCAACCAAATAAATTCAGCTTTTGTTTTGTCACTAAAGCTGTGTGTGGTGTGGCGTTGTCATGATGGAAAGCAACGCCCTTCCTGTTCGCCAACTCTGGCCGTTTTTTTTTTTCATTGCCAGCTTTAAGGTATCTAGCTGAGAGCGAAAATAAACGGCATTTATTGTCTGATTGCGTGGAAGCAACTGGAAGTAAAGGACACCTCGTCAGTCCCACCAAATGGGATGCAAATCTTGTTTACCGACTGGTTACGGTGTTTCACCAGGAGCGCACTATGCTCTCTTACGCCGAATGTTGTTGTAAACCACCCATTATCGTCTCCCGTAATCACTCTTTTCAGGAAATCTCAAGCTAGTTTCATCTCAACAAAGACTTACAGACCATCATGCGATCCATAATATTTCTTTCACTGATTTCGTGAGGAACGTTAAACAGCTGAGCGATCTCCCGTATCGTCAAATGCCTGTCAACGGTAACTGCAGCCAAGATTTGATTGTCGTCTGAGGTGGGTGGAAGTACAAAAAAAACCGCATCAGCAAGGTCGGTATTTCCTTAACGAAAGCGTCTGCTGGAGAATACGGTGGGTGGGGAAGCCATTCAATTTTGCCATCGTTTTCATCGACTTGTGACACGGTGCATTGTCCTGATGAAACAGCACTTTCTTTTTCTTCAAATGCGGCCGTTTTTCTGCGATTTCGTTCCTTCAAACGCTCCAACAACGCAATGTAATAGTCGCTGTTGATAGTCTGCCCCTTTTGGAGATAGTCGATGAAAATTATTCCATGTGTATCCTTGCCAGCCGACTGTTGAGTTTTTGGTCGTTTTGGACAAAGTTCGTCGGCTGCTCGCCACTCAGCTGACTGCCGACTTGACTCTGGTGTGAAGTGATGGAGCCAAGTTTCATCCATTTTCACATACCGACGCAAAAATTCGGCTTTATTGCGGTTGAACAGGTTTCAACACTCCTCTGAATCATCAACACGTTGTTGTTTTTGGTCGACTGTGAGCAAACGCGGCACCCACTTTGAACAGAGCTTTCGAATGTCCAAATATTCGTGTATTATATATCCAACACGCTCTTTTGATATCTTCAGAGCCTCAGCTATATCGATCAACTTCACTTTACGGTCATTCGTAATCATTTTGTGGACTTTTTTGATGTTTTCATCTGAAACAGCCTCTTTTGGAAGTAAACTGCGTGCATCATCTTGTATGACCACTTTTAAATTTTTCAATCCACTTGCGTACGGTTCGTTCGGCTGGTGCAGAGTCCGGGTAATACTTATCAAGCCATTTCTTTGCATTGGCTGCAAAAAGCAATGATAAATCAACACACGAAATTGCTTTGAATCCATTTTTTCACAATAACAAAAGTTGATTCAGTCACAACGCTATGTCTCGAGAACTAATCGTCCGACAGCTGTCAAATTTATATCTTTATAAATTTATCTTTTGAAGGTTGGTACTAATTGAAAATGTATGGATTTAACGGCACTGACTTTTCAGCCCATGTTATGTATGGCGTATATAAGTCCTTAGAACGAGCATCTACAAACTTACAACTGCTCACAATTTTGTGACAGGACACACAAAAGCAAATACATATATTGGGCCTATAACTTAATTCGTTTGCTAAGAGATGGCGTAACTTGTATGATTCCATTGTTATCATTCCATGCGTTGGAAAGCTACTGTCATTGTACGTCATTTCAGTATATGTCATTCATTTGAAGCGTAAACAACAATAATTTTTTTTCACTCAAATATGTCGAACTTTGTGCCTGAAAAATTGTTTTTGCGGGGATTTCTTTTTCATTACTTTAATATGAAGAAAACTGCTGCCGAAAGTCATCGTATTTTGGTGGAAGTATATGGTGAACATGCGCTAGCTGAGCGAAAGTGCCAAAAGTGGTTTGCACGATTTAAAAGTGGTGATTTTGGCTTGAAAGCCGATGAACGTCCTGGGCAGCCAAAAAAGTTTGAAGATGAAGAACTGGAAGCATTACTCTATGAATAATGATGAGTATTACTCCTTGGGTGTCACTCAGGCAGCCATTTCAAAACGTTTAAAAGCAGCTGGATATATTCAAAAGCAAGGAAATTGGGTTCCACATGAACTCAAGCCGAGAGACGTCGAAAGGCGGTTTTACATGTCCGAAATGCTGCTGGAACGCCAAAAAAGGAAGTCATTTTTGCATCGGATTATTACTGGTGATGAGCGCAAAAAATCATATGTGAAATCCGGCCAACCAGCCAAATCCACGGCAAAGCCGAATATCCATGCCGCGAAGGTAATGCTCTGTATTTGGTAGGATCATATTGGTGTGCTGTATTATGAGCTGCTAAAACCGGGTACCGAATACAATTAATCCGTTTGAAGAGAGCAGTAGCCGAAAAACGCCCGGAATATGCGACCAGACACGAGGCAATAATTTTCCATCATGACAATGCTCGGCCCCACGTTGCTATTCCGGTTGAGAACTATTTGGAAAACAGTGCATGGGAAGTCTTACCCCACCCGCCCTATAGCGCAGACCTTGCCCCTTCTGACTACCATTTGTTCCGGTCGATACTGAACGCCCTCACTGAAATACGGTTCACATCAGAGCAGAATATCAAAAATTGGCTTGATTCATTCTTGGCTGCCAAGCCATCGCAGTTCTTTTGGGATGGGATCCACAAATTGCCAGAAAGATGGGAAAAAGTCATAGCTTCAGATGGGCAAAACTTTGAATAATACTAATGTACATGTTTTTCTTAAATAAACGGACGAATTAAATTACATACCCAATGCAATATATACATACATATATACACATATACCTAGATAGAAGTAAAAAAAAAAAATAATAATAATAATAATAATAATAATATTAATAATTTTTAGCGGAACATTTGTTTTCAGATTGAAGTAACGGATTCCGTTCAATTTCATTAAAATGTAAATTATCCAGATGCGAGTATAAGAGAAAATGTCCCCAAGTCAAAAAGTGAAAGTTTTTTCTGCCTACTCGCGACCCAAGCTTTTTTTTCTTGTTGTTGAACGTTAAACATACCCGCGAGCTTATGTAACTTCTGTCAGTCGGTTTGTAAGCCGGTCATCAGTGTGGGTCAGTGGGACTTTTAGGGATTTGTGGTCGTCCTTTCCCCTAGAAAGAGATCATATTCATTTACTTTTTCATATATGAATTTGTTCCTCTTCATTTTCATTTTTTATTCATTTTTTCTTTTTCCTCTTGTTGTTGTTGGAATGGTGGGCTTGTTGGCTTGACATTGGGATAGGATATGTTTTTTTTTTTCTCTTCTTCTTCTTCTTTTCATTTGTTGGTTCAATTCCGCTGGCGCCATTGAGTTTGATTTTTTTTTATTTAAAAGTGTGTGTAGCCCTACAACGGAAGGCATGGAAACATAGTGGGAGGCTGTTAGGAGAAAAAAAAAAAGTTGGCGCGTGAAAAGCAGAAGAATGAGAAAATCAATGATGAGGACATGACGTGCCAAAGATCCACATAGGGAAGGAGAAGGATGGTAAGTGACAGGGAGCTGGTTTAATTATATACTAATAGCATTCTTAAGCAACTCTCTGGAAGAGGCATTGAAAGAGGAAAATAAAACAATGAGGGCTCGGAAAAAATGTTGAATCTCATGAATCGAAAAAGGGTGCATTCGAATGCACTGTTGCGCTAATGTGAGGTAAAAAATTGCTTATCCTTAGTGTGCATGTAAAAGGGATTATATACATACACATGAATGTATGCATGTAAGAGTAATCCTTCTTAATTCGACTATGACATTATTCCTTGTGGACAAATTTAAATTTTCATGCAAATACTATCAGGCCAATGGACAAGGCTTAGCGACGTTAACAAGGACAAGCCGTTATAGAGATTAGATCATTTGTTAGCTGAAGTGTGACTCAATTGGGAAAGAAACAGTTTAAGCAGGATGAAAGCTTAAACGATAAGATTTAAAATTAGAGAAGGTATTTTCTGAGCTGGTAGGGCATTGTATTTCGATTTCAATGGACGGTTTTAGCGCTAAGCAGACTTGAAAATGATGGACAAGAAAACTTTCTTTTAGTTATCCAAAGTGATGGCAATTGCAAGCGTGGAAAGCGTGGTTACCTCAGCCTAGATGTGTTTTTATATTGTGACTAATCTGCATTTCATATTATGCATGTTGTGGGTATATATTGTAGTTTTTTGATTATAGGTTGGTGCAGCAAAGGCTTATACACCAAGCTGGATCAAAATAATCAATTTTTTTGTTTTTCAAGTATACAAACCTTCAACTAGCAGTAGCCGTACAATTTTTTTGTCGGTACAGAGTTTTTTTATGTTCCTTTCCTTTTATGTTTACACGCCAGAAAGAAGACGTTCGGAAGCACATTTTTACTCCGTCAATGGAATCTGGGTTCTAGACCTAAACACCCCCCGTTAAGCTTTATCAAGCTTTACCTCTGCATTCCTTTCCTGACCTAGACGGAGGTAAGATAAACCGTCCATGAGATCTGAGGCAAAGTGCGGCCTATGATTAAAATATTTAGAGAGGCAAGTTTACAATTGCATCTAGAGCAAAGCCTGGAATAAGTAGTTTCTTTGTCCTACTTACTTAGATGTATTGGGCGAACCCCGACATCAACGGCTTTCACTAGCGCACTCCAAAATAATATAGGTGTTCTTTAACTTGTGAACACTACGCACAAGGCAATGTCTATCTCTACTGTGCTGTTTGTGGAGGGATTGAAGGAAGGAGACTTAGTATCCATTCGCTCTACATATAATAACTTCTAGGCTTAACGTCCAGTAAAAATGTCATAAGGGGATTCGGGTGATATTCTCTTGAATATTCTGGTTGAATATCATTTTTTATTGGCTCTCCTATATTTTCTACAGCAGGATCGTAATTTTCTTCTTTCAAAGCGTTCTAATTCTTTTGCTGTTGTCGACAAAATTGAAAATCAATCTTGCTAATTAAAATCTTTGGCTCTTAGCTAATGACTTTGATTGTACGAGCTGGGGTGAAAAGTAACCTCCTTGGGAATGAAAAAAAAAAAAAAATTATTTTATTCAATATAGCCCCCTTTTAGTTTGATACACTTATTCTAGCGATTTTCCGACTTCTTGATCCCGTCTGAAAAGTAATTTTCCGGAAGGTCTGCAAAATACTCCTCCGTGGCGTCGATGATTTAATCGCGTGAGCTGAATTTTTTATTGATGAGACATCTTTTGAAGTTTGGGAAGAGATAATAGTCCGAGGGAGCCAAATCGGGCGAATCGGTGGATGCGACAGCAATTGGAGCCGTAAGTCATTGATTTTAGCCATGGTTGCGATGCTCTTGTACGCCGGTGCATTGTCTTGCTTCATGTGAGGCCGTTTTGCACTGATTTCGGCCTTCAATCGCTCCAATAATGCACAGTAATACTCGTTGTTGATGGTTTTTCCTTTTTTGGGGTAGTCCACGAAGAATATGCCATGACAATCCCAGAAAACCGACGCCATAACCTTCCGACCCATCGAGCCTCAGTTCATTGCCGGGCACTCATTCTGTTCTCTGGTGTTCAACAGTTACCAATCTATATTGCCCAAAATATGGCGTGTGCGCTCAGTACTAATCTATGTAGTACCTGCTAGCTCGCGCCCCTTCACTTTCCAGTCAGCCAACACCATTTTATGTATTTTTTGACATTGTCCTCTGTAACCGCATCGGAGGGCCTGCAACTGCGGAATTTATCGATAGTGGAGTTGCGGTCACCACGAAACTCTCAAAACCAATATTTGACGGTGTAATCTGACGGAGCATTAGCCCCATAATATTTATCCAACTTTTTTTTGTTTCCTTCGCTGTTTTACCTCTCAAAAAATAATGTTTTATGAGAGAACGAAAATCGTTTTTGGTCATACACAACATGTTGCCAAACACTTCAACAACAATCAGCTGTCAAGACAAAACTAAAGACAGTTTCGCACTGAAATTTGGCATGTCTGCCTAAACATGAACGAACTTCAAGGCACCATAACCCTTTTTGCAGTAGTAGGGCATTCTGACAGTCAAGGAGGTTACTTTTCACTCCACCTAGTAAAAGATGTTTTAATCTTGCAGTCACATTAAAATCTTTTTGGCATGCTTATTAGAGAGAAACCCATTTTGAAAATATAGGCCATCATCCGTTCTTACTGCGATGATACTGCCATTAATTTGCATTGCTAATATTTTGCTGATTAACCTGCTATCACTCAGTCAATTGGCACCATCGAACACCGGCGCACAGTGTAACGAGACATAATATAATGCGGACATGGATATTTCCCGAATACCAGTGAACCAATTTTTATGAAATTTTGTAAGGTATTTAAGTTATAAGCACACTAAAACCATATACAATTTTAACGGAATCTTAGCATAATAACTAACAAAAATAATTACGCAAATGTATATTGAATTGAAGAAAAAAAAAAAATACAAAAGAAGGTCTTCAGCAAATACAACGAAACTATTGTCAAATTAGGAGTTGAAAATCACAACTATATCTTCAAGAAAAGAGAAAATCCAAAGGTAAATTAAGAATGATAGATAGTAATCTATCTGAAAAGCATATATCTTATCTTTCTATGGAAAATTGTTCTTTAAAATCGGATTCAGAAATCAAACAAGAGGTTACCTTAATTTGCTGGTTTAGTGCTCAATTTCTAAATTAACGTAACATACTAGGTTCCGTTTCCATCTCAGTATCCCAAGCTTTAAATTGAAGATGATCTCCAATCTTTACCAGGTCAAGCGCTTCCGAAAAAAGCTTACTACCGAAATCTACTGACCATTTTATATTAATGTTTGAAATATAATGATCAGATGTTATAAGTAAAAATAAATACTTTGACGCGGCAGCCCGGTGTGGGCCAAGGCCTAGCTTCTCACACTCATTTGTTTTCTCAGAAGCTCTTTTATAGGCAGAATTCGACTTTCGGAGGTTTGTCATTGCCCGCCTAAAATCTGATGACGATTTGAAAAATTTTTTTGCTGTTGAGCTCCTACCGGAATTCGATCCCATGCAGGTTGGCGTGATAACTAGTGAGCCAACCATCAGGGCATCGCCATTGTGATGTTTGGAAAATGTCTCCGTAAGTAGCTTGTCGGCTTAATTTTCTAGATTTGTGTTCTCTAAATTTTCAAAAATCTTTATTTCGAGCTTTTTCTACCAAATATCCATTTGGCACTAATACTTTCTTTATTGCTTCCTCGTTATGGGTTAAAACTTTCTGAACAGTTGCTGGCATATAATACCACGGGTAAAAAGACACAAACAGATGGGCCGTTTCTATGCCGAAGGAACTGAACCCTTCTGCATGAATTTCCATTCCATAAGAAAAAGCTTGAAGAATCACTGAAAATCTATACACCAAACGTTCATCAAAAGTGATTTTGGATGAAATTTTAGAATTTTGGAAGCATTTGCGGCCAGTATTTCCATCATTTGTAGTGTCTTTTCCCTGTCGGACTTGATTTACTCGTACAATCAATCCTAGTTACATGAGAAATTTTCTTTGAATCGAAAATTGTGATGTAGCTCGAAGTGCTCTTCGTTCTGGGAATCTCATTATCTATTTGTTGACATGTGAGACAGGCACTCAAAGAATCGAATTTTGGCATGTAGCTGTGATAAACCAAAGTTGTATAGGGTTTTCTAATAACGACTTGACAACTTTTTTTTTAAATAAAAGGCAAACCATTTGAGATATTTCAAAAACTTTATTATTGGCTTGAAGTATAATCAAAACATTTATGAAGGGAACTCGACTTCGTTCATATGGCCACCGCGGGCACGTTTGCAGCGGTCGATACGTTGGACCCAATATTCAACGACTCGGCCACACATTTCGGCCGAAACGGCCGCTATTTCGCGTTCAATATTGCCTCTGAACTCTTCCAACGTCGTCGGCGTGTTGGCATAAACCAATGACTTAATGTAGCCCGACAGAAAATAGTCAAGCCACGTTAAATCGCACGAACGAGGCGGCCAATCGACTGGTCATGTCTTGAGATAACACGCTCACCATACTTACTCTTCAATAAATCGAATGTAGCGTGTGCTGTGTGGCGGCTTGTGGCATCATTCTGTTGAAACCACATGTCGTCCAAGTTCATATCTTCCAATTTAGGCCAAAAATAATCAGTGATCATGGCACGATGCCGCTGACCATTCACAGTAACGTGACGATCGTTATCGTCGACGAAAAAATATGGCCCAATAACGCCGCCGGCATGCAAAACGCACCAAACAGTTATTTTTTGTGGATGAAGTGGTGATTCATGAAGCACATGTGGGTTTTCACCTGACTAATAACGTATATTTTTCTTATTGACGAACCCATTGAGCCAAAAATGAGCTCCGTCACTGAAGATGATTTTGCGATGAAATTTATCATCTTGGCGCATCTTCTTCAGAACACAATCGGAGAACGTACGTCGCTTCAAATGGTCCATCGGCTTCAATTCTTGAGTCAGCTTGATCTTGTATGGGTGTAAACCAAGATCCTTACGCAAAATACGCCATAATGTGGTCTGAGCGATGCCCAATTCTTGAGAACGCCGTGGAATTGACTGATTTGGATCGTTTGCTACGGACGTCTGAACGGCAGCGATATTTTCGACACTTCGACCAACCCGTTGTCTCACTGACACGGCAACATCACACAGCAAATATGTAGACTCAAATTTTTGCACTCAACTTGTTATTGCCTGTCTACTAGGGCGAGAATTACGACCGAAAATTGGAGTTAACGCCCTTAAAGTTGCAGTCACCGACTCCGAATATCTGTAGAAAATTTTTATTATTTGCGGACGTTGCCCGTTAGTGTACTTTACCATGATGAATTTACTGAATAAATTGACAGTGACAGTTTGATGAATAGTGAAAGAATGCGTTCACAAATTAAAGTCAAAGTTGTCAAGTCCCTATTGGAAAACCCTATATAATTCTTCGTAAGAAGTTCGAGTATACCATCTACCATCATCATAATTAACTCATGGTAGTGGGATATTTAAGCCCTAACTCTATTAACTTCTTCAATTATGACTTCAGGTGTTTTTTTTTTTTTTTTTTTGCAGAAGCAAAACCTTATTGACCGGCATAAGCAGGTTGACGAAGTTTTTATTCTTCAAGTCATTCAATTCAATTTATGGGGAAAAAAGAAATAACAAAAACGAAAGAATCATCGCAGATACCCGAGTCCGTCTCTTGCTCCCTTACTTTGCAAACTCTAATCAGAAGCTCCATCACATCCCAATTTATAGTACTCAATAAAATTAAATTTCGTTCATTTTCTTTATTCAAATTTAATGATTTAAAAATTTGTATGATGGTATGCTCAAGGAGGTTTTAAGGATTGATTTGGGGTTCTTTCTCATTTATGATTATCATTGATTCTGTATCGGGATATCATTCAACTAAATTAAATAAAATTCTATAATATGATGAAAATAAGAAAGTTTCTCGTTTCGTTATGTTCCTTAACAATTGGTATTGTCGCATTGAAAGATCCAAGGAAGTCATTATTGATAAAGCATTATGTGGTGTATGTATCTTATTTTGTCACTTCATTTTCACAAGCATGCAATAATTTTTCAACCCTTTTTGGAATTTTTAACCAACAAATCTAATAGTTAAGACGTTTTTGTGTGGCTTTCCTTTCCTAATTTCAATTTCGCGGAATACAACAGTTCAAAATATTGTTCGATTGGTTTTTGCATATCTGAGAAAAATGCAAATGATTTTAAGGATCCAGTTGGAAGTAGAAGTTTTGTTGCAGCCAACTCTGTTTTTTTCTAAAACATTTGTCTGCATTACGACTAGAGTCTTCCCATTTCTTTGTTAATTTGCAGCAAAACTTTTGCAACTTCGGATTAAGGTCTTGAAAATCTTTTTTAGAGAGGTTTTTATTATAAAATTGTAAGAACTTTTAAAACATCATAGGCCGCGAGTTGGGGTTGTGCGTTTAGCACTACTTCCTTAACTTACACGATCGAAATGTTCAGTAGAGAGTTCAGTAAAAAAAACTTTTTTATTTTTGGGTTATTATTGTGCTGTATAAACTACAATATTCGGATTAATTGTTTCACTTGAATAAAGTATCAATAATTCGTTGAAACCGAACAAGATCTGAATTCTGGAAAAGAGTCCGTAACAGCAGGATTTCAGCTTTAAGAAAGTATATTTGGTCATATAAGAAGTCTCCGCGGTTTTTTGGCACTTGATGGTGTTGGCGTTCATTTATCTGGAAACACTAATCAAACACGAACACGTGTTTGAAAGGTGACATGTCAGGCTACATTTTTTGTGAAGACAGCTGTGTAATTCGTTGCTCGTGTTAGAAGTTATATTGGTTTGGATAAGAGTGAAATATCTGAAGAAATACGCTATGTGATGCTTTTTTACTATAAAAAGGAAAAAACGCTGCGAAAACATGCCGAAAAATTTTTGTAGTTTACGGTAAGAATGCTGTGAATGAACACCGGACCCAAGAGTGGTTTGTGCGATTCCTTCCGGAAATTTCGGCCTGCTACTGAAAAAGTCGATGAAATTTTGCAACTGATGAAGCAAGACTGAAATGGCAGCTGTCTGGAAATAGCGGAGGCACTAAACATCAACCGTATGACAGTTTGCAATCATCTAAAATGAGTAGGCTACTCAAAGTAGCTCGATGCTTGGAAGCCACATGAATTAACCCAAATAATTGACCGAATAACCATACGTGAAACGCTGCTGAAACCTAATGAAATGGAACCATTTTTGCAGCGATTCACTGCGGGCGATAAAAATGGATTAAATACGAGAATATAAAATGCAAGCGATCATGGTCAAAGGCCGGTGGCCGACCACAAACGACTTCAAAGCCTGAATTGACGGCAAATAAGGTTATTTTGAATGTTTGGAGGGAGTGGAAGGGAATTGTCTATTACGAACTGCCAGAACTTTGCGAAACGGTCAATTCGATCTTTTACTGTGCACAACTCAACCGTTTGAATGAAGCTTTCAAGAAAGAGCGACCAGAATTGGCCAACAGGAAGGGAGTTGTCTTCCATCATGACATTGCTAAGCCACATTCATCTTTTATGACCCGGAACAAATTGACGGAGTTTGGTTGGGAAGTTTTGATGCCTCCACCGTATAGTTCGGACCTTGCACGCTCTGATTACCATTTGTTTCGGTCTTTGCAAAACTGTCTTGATGGTAAAAAATTGGCCGACCGAAGAGCCGCTAAAAATCACTCGGCCAAGTTTTTTGTTGATAAGTCACAGAAGTTCTACACCGATGGAATTATGAAGCTACCCGGAAAATGGCAAACGGTAGTAGATAATAATGGCCAATATGTACTTGATTGAAATTGATTTTGAATAAAGAAAATTTTTTTCAAAAATGTACCAAAAAAACCGCGGAGACGTTTTATTTGACCCTGTAAAAATCTCGTCTTTGAGCCCATGTAAGCTTAGGTCCCTTTTCTTATCAACAGTCACATATACGTTCAGAAAATAACGAAAATTTTAAATTTCGCGGGTTTGGAGAGTCCGAAGTATGATACAATTTTCAGCTGTATTTATTGTTTACATTGTCTTTGGCAGCCGCTAAAGTTAAACGTATTTTTATGAGCTCTTTCGTTTGTTAAAAGAAATATATCAAAGAATTTGTATCAAATTTTGTGTAAAAAATCAAATATAATGTAACAAAGGCGAGCCTGCTATAAGTAAAACAAGAGTTTAGTGGTATAAGCGTTTCCAAGATGAACTCGGACGCCCCAGCTCATCAATAACCGATGAAAACGTAAAAAAAGTGAAAGAAATGATTATGAACGATTGCCAAATCACAAACAGAGAAGTTGCTGATAATGTTGGCATATTGATTGTCTCATGCCATGAAATTTTTTCGAATATTTTGGGTATGAAACGCGTGACAGCAAAATTGAAATGTTGAATTTTGAACAAAGACAGCGGCGAATTTTTGACCAAAAACAATACAGTAATGATGTCCCAGCCTCCATATTTGCCAGATATGGCTACTCGTGACTTTTTCCTATTTTCAAAAATAAAGAGAATAGATGATATTAAAAGCGCATCGCTGAAAGAGCTAAAGGCTATCCCAAAGATCAAAATTTCGAGGATTGGAAGAAGCGCTGGCACAAGTGCATAATATCTAATAGGGACTATTTTGAAGGCGATAACATTAATGTAGACGAATAAATAAATATTTTTTTCCAAAAACTTAAATTCCCGTTATTTTTTGAACACACCTCGTACGTTTTAACTTTTTTAGCCAAAGACTCCTCATTTTAACTTGCTTCAAAGTTTGAAGAGAAACATTATTGTGTTTTTGTTTCCTGACCTGTAAAAGGTTTGAGTTAGAGTTTGTGCAAGAAGTTATCTTAGAAATCAGCTCGTTTATCAAGTGATCTATTTTATCATTCAAAATGTTTTTGTGAGAAGATATATTTAAGAGAGAAAGAATCTAAAAGGATTCCAATTTGGTGGAATTAGTAGCGATGTAAAATTATGAAGAACTATTTGGTCGGAAGGGGTGGCAAAAGTAAAGCAGTTATTATTGTTGAAATTAATAAGGCAAGAAGACATAACGAAAAAGTATGAAGAGTGCGGAAAAGACACTATTGGCGAAGCAAGATTAAGATGCAAAAATGGCCATTAAAGAACCAATCGTAAATCAATCTACCATTTCGATTTCGGACACTTTCTTCAAAATAAGTCAGTCGACCATTAATATCTTCTCCAATAACTACTGCATCAAATGTGTTCGCGAGAGTAAACAATTGCTCGAGTTCTCTAGATAACCCCGAGCCCACTTTACTTGTGATATAAGTAGGTACCTGGCAAGTATGATTTTTCGCGATCTCCTGATATTTTGAAAGGAAGTCTCCGGTCTAAAATCGCAAAATAGCCCGATATTGTTTTTCAATATATTAAAACCTTCAAAAGCAGTTTGCGTCTCGAGTGCAACCTGTTTTCAGATGAAAGCAAATGCAAAGGTGTTCGGTTTTTTAAGAATGTTAAGCATCTTCTCGCATGCGATGCTATGGAGGTCTGCTTTATTAAAAACCACACTTACTTTGCGGCGCCACAGAATTCTTTGTATTGCCGATTAACTCTCTCCTCGATTTGGGATCGACAAACATTTGTCTCCAGTATTGCGTTTTGGGACACAACTCGAACAGTTAATACAATTTGGCACTGGCAACTTTCTTATTATTGTCTTTGCCCTTTTTATACTCGTAGTTTTCGTTACACAATTCTGGATCATGATTTTCGCCGCAAAGCATCATGGACCACTATAAGCACAAGAGTATCTCGTGTGCCCGAATCTTTAACTGCGATACCATCTGAAAATGCAATAGATATCGAATACTTATCATATCTTTAAGAGACATATATCTTCTAAATGGACAACAAAAATTTTTAATTCAAGTTGAAGTTATTTTTCTAGCTTTCAGAAGGATAGAAGCCTTTTTTGTTTCTTTAGGAGAATACGCACCTACATCTGTGTCACGATTTACATACCATATACTTTGCTCTTATGATAGCAGATATCTACAAACTTGTACTGTACTCGTATATCAGAAACTTCACATTCACCAGTTTAATCAAGTCAGAAACAAGAGTGCAAATCGCACCAAAAATAAATATAGGTGGGCAGAATACAGTTTTGCTTTCAGAAACAGGTCGCCGAGGCACATTGCTTAGTTTTTGGTTATTTTAACATTAATACCTGCGTCACTTGTCTGAACGTTAGTTTCCATATGCTCAAAGTCTGCTAGTGATGAGAAGGGACCATTAATTTGCTTTACTTTCAATGAGAGGATCAACATCTACATGCCTTTTCCGTCGTTTTTTCATGTTTTCCATTCAATCTCTCCGATATTTACGTGACCTTTTCTTATGCTCAGATGAAGAGTACGTGAGGTTACCTCTCTTGGTTGGTCTAATATGGAGTCCACAGAATTATAACATGAAGTAGCAATGTTTTTAAGGCTTTTGCCCTTTAGTGCATTTGGATTTTAATGTTCTAACGCTGGAATACTTTAATATTTTTTTTATTTTCATTTTTTTTGGTAAAACTAATTTGTTTTTAAGTTATCACACCAGTCGAACAGGTTCGACAGTCAAATCTCAACTAATATTACATTACGACACGTTTCATCTTTCAGTATTCAATTAAATTGTTTATTGACTTTGATAATAGAATTTGTAATGAATTCCAGAGAAAATTAGCTAACGCACCAACAAGTGCACGACATTCTCTGTTCGTAGTGGATACAGTAAACAGATCATGTCTACAGAACCCTCCGAGTTTAGGCGTTGAGTGTGTTCCTGCCCCAATACGATATCTCTTCACGAATGCACGTCATACAGCGCTGTGAAACTTCACAAATACTCAACGCCACTGATGTATTTTTCCCACATCCATGCCTCCTGTATACATATGTGTTTACATAATATTCAAGAGGTCTTCATACTAAAGCTCTAAATATTAGCCCTTGCTGTTCTAGACTTACTTCTTGTACAAGAACAACTCCCATTGTTTTTATGAACCGAAGATGTTCAGTCAAAATTTTCACCTCGTAAAGAGCAGATTCTATGGACGGTTGGTTCTACCATCTGACGTCTGCTAATAACCTTGTGATATATGTATATTGATTAGATTAACTGTCTATTTATTAATTAATTTAAATTTTGTGAAATATTAGGCACCCATTGTCAGTTGTCCGACATTATACCGAAGATGTTGACTGTAGCATCCATGAGGCTATCCAAGAATCAACCCTTTTTTTAATGTCTTTATATGAGCGGAACTGTTGATCAGCTAAATCATGTGCCATCGAACGGAACAAGTAATAATCGGATGGCGCAATATCTGGGGAATGTGGAGGTTGGGATAGGACTTTCCATTTGAGCGTTTCTAAGTAGGTTTCAACGGGTTTGGCAATGTGAGTCCGAACGTTGTCATGCTGTAGAATCACTTTTTCGTGCCTCTGCTCGTATTGTGTCCGTTTTCCGTCCAGTGTTCGGCTCAATCGTATTAATTGAAGTCGATACCATTCCCAAATGATGGTTTCGTTGGGTTTCAACAATTCATAATAATAAACACTGACCTGATCTCACCAATTACACAGCGTAACTTTCGCAGCGTGAATATTCGGACGAGCCGACGACGTAAAAGCATGAACGGGCAGTCCCTATGACTTTGTTCTCTTTGAGTTGCTGTAATGAATCCCTTTTTCATCAATCGTCACAGTGCAATGAAAAAAACCCTACTTTTTGCCGCTGGAACACTTCTTTACAGGCGAAAAAACGACGCTCAACGTCCCTTGGCTTCAAATCATAAGGAACACAAGTTCCTTGTTTTTGAATCATTCCCAAAGTATGCAATCGTTTGGAAATGGCTTATCGGGTAACTCCTAATCCTGAAGCAAGCTTTTCTTGCATTCCACGCGGATCCTCATTAAGCAATGCCTCCAATTAAACGTCTTCGCGTAGGCCAAGGGTTTTGGCCTACATTTTTCACGCGAATGGTCGTCAACATCGAAATTACTGTCTTTGAGGCGACGGAACCAATCAGGGCACGTTGTTTCACTTAGACAAGCATCTCCGTAAACTTTTTGTAGTCGCCGTTTTCTGCGAATGAAAGAACAAAATCAACACTTCCCACAAATGATGATTATTTGGCACAAAATCAGATATTTTCACACAACCAAAAGTATATGACGCCCAAAAAAAAACCACTAATGTGTTAAAACGATTTGTTTAACATGTGTCTAAGCTTGGTTCATGACGTTTTGGATATGTCAAAGTCGACCAGCACTTACTGCTGGAGCCACCTATTGACATATTGAACTTAGTTGCGCATCAAATAATAAAATAACCTAGTCCAAGAATAGACCCATGTGGTAGTTCACAGTTGCCAATTAAACATATTAATACTTGTCAATACTATGCGAACCGCGGCATGTTAACCAAGCAAATTTTTAACAAAATATTAATTGAACTTCAAATCTACGATTTAATTGGCTATATGGTATCTGAAACAGTTTAACTTCATCTCAGTTTAGCAGCAAGTAATGGTGGGATATTTCTGATATTTTTTTTGAATAAAGAGTGTAGACATGGTGGCTATACCATATATGGAACACAGTATCAGATAAATGGTCGACTCCTGGCACACGTTGTTCCTTTTGATGAATTTTCGATGAAATTTTTGATATAGTGGATTTTCGCAATTTCTATGCGTTGTAAGTCCGTGTGATATAACTTGACTAAACTTTAATTTTCACACATTAAAGCGGTCAAACAATAAAGCTTTATAACCGTCATAAAAAAAAAAAAAAAAAACCAAAATATGCGGTCTTAATGGGACCCCCTTTAAATGAGTTTTTTTTAAGTTGATTTTGACACGATGTGACTTCATCACCTTTCCGTATAAATTTTATGTGACTACACGCTCTTCCACTTCTTTAACCAAGCAAGACATAAATGAAGACAGTTTCAATCTTGACACTTTGTGTACGCCGTCAAAATATATTTTAGACTCAAAGTACGACGGAACATAATTCAATTTGTGAACGAGCACTTCGTTCCTTAAACGAACGTTAGCGTTTGGTTTATGAGTCACTTTAGTCGGTCCTGGTGTTCGGTGCAGAGGGAGCGAATAATAAAAGTGTTCGTATTCCTTCATATGAACGTATGTACATAAATGTGTACGTGAATTATTGATAAGGAAAAATCTGTTTCAATCTCATCAATTATAAATACTGGCGGAGGAAAGAACGCGGTGTTGGAACCAAGTATTATAGTATTTATTGCTGTATGCTTAACGTGATGAAGAATATTAGGTTGTTCAAAAAATAATGAAGGTTCTTATAATACTCATTTATTTGTGGTTGTTTTCAAATACAGTTACAATATTGTATATCATTTTAAAGTGCATTTTTCGCTCTATATTCATATGACTAGACTTTATTATTTAACTCCACATAACGTTTATAGGCGCTATTTTTTATATAAGTTCAAACTGGGCCACAGAACAGCAGATGCCAGCCGAAACATTAATAGCGCCTTCGGCGATGGAACAACTAACGAACGTATACTGCACCGCTGGTTCCAAAAATTTCGAAAGGGAGATCAGTCGCTCGAAGATAAGGAAGGGCGTAGGCGTAAGACACTCATCGACAATGATCATATAAAGGTTCTGGTTGAGGCAAATCCACGTACAACAGTAAATGAACTAGCAGGACAACAGGACAGGCTTGGCAATTGGAAATTGGGAAATCAAAGAAGCTCGACAAGTGGGTTCCGCACGAATTGAACGAGACCCAAAATAATTGTCATTTCAATGATCTTTTTCTCGATCGGATTGTGACGTGCGATGAAAAATGGATCCTGTACGACAACCGCCGTCGCCCATCTCAATGGTTGGGTCAAGTTGAATCACCACGATACTTCCTTAAGCCGGCATTGCACCAAAAGAAAATATTAATGACTGTGGTCTGTGGTGGTCTGCAGCTGGTTTCTGAATCCTGGCGAAACCATCACGGCTGAGAAATATTGTCAGCAAATCGATAAAATGCATGAAAAGCTTAAACCAATGCGCCCGGCTTTGATCTCCATGACGACGCCCGACCACACGTCGCATAGCCGACCTAACAGAAGTTGAACGAACTGGGTAACGAAACCTTGTCCCATCCACCACACTCGCCGGACCTTTCTCCAACCGATTACCACTTGTACAAGCATCTTGACAACTTCTTGCGTGAGAAATGCTTCAAGAGCTAAGACGACACAAAAACTGCCTTCAACGAGTTCATAGCCTCCAGACCTCCAGAGTTTTATGGTAAGGGAATAAATAAACTTTCTTCCCGTTGGTAAAAGTGTGTTGATCACAACGGTTGCTACTTTGTTTAATAAAGTTTTGTTTCACTTAAGATCTATGCTTTTAAAGCCAAAGGTTTAAAACTGACATTATTTTTTGAACAACCTAATACTTTCGAAGATATCTTGTTTCGAGGAGATTATTTTCCGCTCAATCTATTTACGCAGACACTTTGAGCTGGGAAAAAAGATCGAAATTCATAACCTTCACTTTTAAATAGTTATATCTTTGAATATGATATCTTACGTTTTAATTGCAGGACCATCAAGATTTTTATTGCAAAATAAGGGATGACCTCGTGTACATCCTGGCACACCGAGTCTTAAGCTTTTGTGGAAGAACAAAGGAGAAAAGGCAATTATGACGAAATAATTTTTCCTTCTGATCTTTAGTGTGTTCATAACCTATCTAGGCACCACGGCATCACGCGAACATTCTGATAAGTAGATTCTTTTTTCGGCATTTTTTTTAGGAAAGTACTAGGTGGAGTGAAAAGTAACTTCCTTGACTGCCAGAATGCGCTGCTACTGTAAAAAAGGTTATGGTGCCTTGAAGTCCATTCATATTTAGGCAGACATGTCAAATTTCAGTGCGATACTGTTTTTAGTTTTGTTTTGACAGCTGATTGCTCTTAATGTGTTTAGCATCATGTTGAGTATGGACAAAAACCGTCATATATTGGCAGGCAGACAGCGACAGGCTCTCCGATGCGGTTACAGAGGACAACGTCAAACAAATACATGAAATGATGTTGGCTGACCGGAAAGTGAAGGTGCGTGAGCCAGCAAATACCACAAAGATTAGTTCTGTGCGCACACGCCATATTTATTGCCCAAAATTCTGCATATGAAAAATTTATCCTGCCGCTGGCTGCCGCGCATTCTCACTCCTAACCAAAAACACAAACGCGAGAGCACTTCGAAAGAATGTTTGGGTTTGCTGGACTTTTGGCGATTGGTTACTGTTGAACACCAGAGAACAGAATGAGTGCCCGGTAATGCACTGAAGCCAGCACGAGTGCTCCGAAGCGGCCGAGGGAGGCTCGATGGATCGGAAAGGTTATGGCGTCGGTTTTCTGGGATTGTCATGGCATACTCTTCGTGGACTACCGCGAAAAAGGAAAAACCATCAACAGCGAGTATTACTGTGCATTAGTGGAGCGATTGAAGGCTGAAATCGCTGCAAAACGGCTTCACATGAAGCGAAAAAAAATTTTGTTTTTGCAAGACAATGCACCGGCGCACAAGAGCATCGCAACCATAACTAAAATCTATGACTTATGGCTCCAATTGCTGTCGCATCCACCGTATTCTCCCAATTTGGCTCCCTAGGACTATTATCTCTTCCCAAACATCAAAAGATGGTTTGGGAATACATCACTCACATCAGTCTTTCAAACTGAAGATTATGAGTTTTCAATGTCTTTACTTAAACCGCTCTGTCTTTCGTAGAAAGACAAGTGTCTTGCGTTATTGTCATCAGCCTCTCAGCAAGGGTCGCAAAAAGCTGTGTCACTTATGCCTAGCTAAATTCAGTGCTTAAAAAAACGTAGAGGCCCAATAAGCAGTCGTTGACCTTTTTCAGACGCCGAGAAGCTTGTTAGAAAGTGTGCAGTTACGCTCATGAGAAAACCAACTGTCAAAAGCAAAAGTGCATAGTTAAATTTTCGGGTTGGTCTACTCGTATAATACAAAATTTTTAAATTCCGCTGGATTAACAAATGTTTGGGGCACTGGTAAACAAAAAAAAAAAATTTCTTTTTGGATCAATAGCTGTGCTTGTGCTATAGAGCCAGTTGAAATTGAGTAATCTTTAAAGTCACCTAAAAATTCATCTAAAATTTTTTGTTTTAGGTTTGGGTGTAAAAACTATTCAAAGGATTTCAAAAAATCATTTCTTTTTCGTTTTGTGTGATATACCTAGTCTAGTCCTAAATATTGATATGTTTTTTATTTCAACCTTTTTAAATAAAGTATTAGTTGCACTATTCGAGGATATTGATGGAGTACGTGACCGTTAAAGGTCCAGTCGTCCATGCACTGTGAGGACTCCGGGAGCCATCAAAGACGCAAATCCATGTCTCGCATCATCAAAGAAGACTTAGTGCATACAAAAGACGCTAGACACTTGCCAACAGTCTTATTGAAGCAAAAATTAAAAGCTTTCTTAAGGCGGTACGCTCAAAATGCTCACAGACCGACATGAAAATTTTTACCGTCGAAGAAACTTTTAATAATATGCTCGTACACCAAAAGAAGCTTCAAAACACATTCCAAAGGTTGAAAGAAGCAATAACCCCACAAATGTAATGGTATGGATAAAAATGAGTTGCGATGGCATAATCAACCCTCGCATTTCTGTGAAGAAATAGTCAAGACTTCGGTGAAACTTTACCAAACCATTGTTCTGGAAGATGTCGTTAAGTTGCTAAGCCAAACAATGTTCGTGAACAACCAATAGACAATACAATAAGATTCTGCTCCAGGACAACCCCACTTCATATCACCGGATGGGGCCTGCTCTACTCATCACCGATATACTGAGTCTTAGCTTTCCGATGAATGGAGTCCGTGATGCGACTGCTGATTTTGACTAATGAATTTTTGATTTCTTTCTGTACTTGTCCTTTTTCCGGTTGTATTAAATATTTAGTTTAATATTTCTTGAAAAACCATCCGGTGTTGAGTTTGAAAAATGGTCCCATAGGCTTCGATCTAAACACAACAGAAAATTATTGGGTATATAATTATTTTCGTGCGTTTTTTTTTTTTTCAAAATTTGAACGTTTATTTAAGAAAAACATGTACAAAAGTATTATTCAAAGTATTGCCCTCCTGAAGCTATGACTTTTTCCCATCTTTATGGCAATTTGTGGATCCCATCCCAAAAGAACTGCACCGGCTTGGGAGCCAAGAATAAATCAAGCCAATTTTTGATATTCTGCTCTGATGTGAACCGTATTTCAGTGAGGGCGTTCTTCATCGACCGGAACAAATGGTAGTCAGAAGGGGCAAGGTCTGGGCTATAAGGCGGGTGGGGTAAGACTTCCCATCCACTGTTTTCCAAATAGTTCTTCACCGGAATAGCAACGTGGGGCCGAGCATTGTCATGATGGAAAATTATTGCCTCGTGTCTGGTCGCATATTCAAACGGATTAATTGTGTTCGGTGGCGTTGTCCATTGATGGTTTCACCTGGTTTTAGCAGCTCATAATACAGCACACTCATCTGATCCCACCAAATACAGAGCATTACCTTCGCGCCGTGGATATTCGGCTTTGTCGTTGAATTGGCTGGTTAGCCGGGTTTTACATATGATTTTTTGCGCTTGAGGTTGTCGTAATGGATTCATTTTTGATCACCAGTAACAATCCGATGCAAAAATGACTTCCTTTTATGGCGTTCCAGCAGCATTTCGGATATGCAAAACCGCCTTTCGACATCTCTTGGCTTGAGTTCATGTGGAACGTTTTAAACGTTTTGAAATGGCTGCTTGAGTGACACCTAAAGATTCTGCGAGCTCTTCTTGTGTTTGGCAACAATCTTCATAGAGTAATGCTTCCAGTTCTTCATCTTCAAACTTTTTTGGCTGCCCAGGACGTTCATCGTCTTCCAAGCCAAAATCACCACTTTTAAATCGTGCAAACCACTTTTGGTACGTTCGCTCAGCGAGCACATGTTCACCATAAACTTCGACCAAAATACTATGACTTTCGCCAGCAGTTTTCTTCATGAAGAAAAAATCCCCGCAAAAACAATTTTTCAGGCACAAAGTTCAACATATTTGGGTGAAAAAAAATTATTGTTGTTTACACTTCAAATGAATGACATATACTGAAATGACGTACAATGACAGTAGCTTTCCAACGCATTTTCCAATGGAATAGTAGCAATAGAATAATACAAGTTACGCCATCTCTTAGCAAACCGCACGAATAAAATAGAATAAGTTATAGACCCAATATTTCCCTATATATGTATAAATATATTGTCACATATTGAAGTATAATAACTTTCCAGAGCAATCAACAAGTGTGCCAACATTTTCAGCCAAGATAATGTCGGAGAGATAGATTAATATCGTAAGCATACATACGAGTACATACATATGTACATCGTCAGTCTAGTTTTGTAAGTCAGTTTTTAAGTTCTTGTCAGAGTCGATAAAAGTCCGCAGTGCTAACAATAAAGTGTCTTTTAAAATTTAATAAAAAATGCCGATTTACTATTACAATAGTATAAACAATTAACTAGGTAGGATAAATAACTCTTTCCTTTCCAATAAGAGGATCGTCCTGGATGCATTTAAGAACAACCTTCCTGAGCCCATGAAAACTATTGTGTTCAGTTGAAATCCTAAGTCACTCAATGAAGCTAATAAGATCATTCTTGAAATTAACCACGAATCTTATGGACCCAATGTATCTCCCCAATATCATAAACCCTATAAAAACAATAATATCAACCACCAACCATTTTTTAAAAATAACGATCATAACAATTCCCATTACAGAAATAGTAACTATTCAAATAATTCTTTTACTAATATTAACCAAACTAGATTAAATAGCCCAAACACACAACAACTAAAACAAAATTACAATACAACTACAGACAAAGTGGTCAATCACAAAGGTGAAACAATTATGAACCACAAAATAAAAATAATGAGCCCATGGATGTATCCCTTAACGGAGGCAGGATTACATACGACAAATACAAATTTTTCGGATGACCGCCAAAACAACTGCCCTATATAATCATTTACAATCATATTAGACCACTTAGATTTATTATTAACTGCTGTGCAGAGTACAGCATTGTGATGTTTCGAGTAAAACGCTTGGGTATAATTTAGTTATTCTTTATTTAGTACAAAATTGGGTTAGCATGCTATTCAAGCAAGAGTGCACAAACAACTGACATAAAGCCATTATGATTAGAAGTACAAAATGTTAAAAGCTTTTTTAGCTGACTAAGTGCAATTAGTGCCACTCAATGATGCTTTCGCATTAACAAAAATGTATGCAATCCAAAGTGGCAGGTTCCATCTAAAAATAATATTTTAAAACTACTCGACTTTAATGTCAATACAAACGTAGAATTTAGGATTCCCCTGTTTAAGGAGTTTAATAAATCCAATTATTTTGTAAATTGTTAGGAATATCAATTTCATGATCATATTGATGGCTTAATTGGGAACAATATTCTTCTCGATCTCAATCCGTTTATAAACTTTAAAACTAGGTCCCTCATTACAGATGGTGCAACGATTCAAATATATTGCAACCAATAAAGGGAAGCATAGCCAAACCTTATTCGCCAAAACGAAGAAGTTTTTAGCGCATTTTGTAACGAAAGTTTTAATTCAGAGATTCCTGAAAATCTATTCGCAGATCATTTGAGTCAAGTTGATGTTTCCAAATAGCTTAATTCTTTTAATTTATAATGAATGAGATGTTCTTTCATTTACAAATGATATAAGACATCAAATTATAACGTACAGTGATTTTTTTAGTAAGCTTTATCGCTATTCAGAGATACATTCCTAAGAGGTGGACATACAAATTCAGAAAATAATTCACTCATTTGGGTTGTCCCTAAAAAGGGCAATTAAAATGAAAAAAAAAGGCGAATTGTAATAGACTACAGATAGTTGAACTTCCAGACTATTGAAGATAGGTTTCCAATGATCAACATGACGCCCTTTTTAGAAGCTCGGAAAACGCAATTATTTTTCGAATATCGAATTGGTGAAAAGATTCCACCAAATTGAACACTTCGAGTTTCTGAGTTCTAAGGGAATACATCAATAAGATTTGTGTAGTCTACTTGGACGGCATGAGTTTTGAATAGCATCTACAAGAGCATCAAAAACTTAAAGATAGCAATCTTAAAATTCAAGTTAAGAAATGCCTTTTTGCAAATCTATCTACCAACCATCTAGGTCAGTTAATTGTAAATAATGGAATAAAACCAGACAGAAATAAAGTAAAATCAATCACGGATATGAAATTGTCAACTACCATATAAGGCATAAAACAATTTCCGGAAACTCATAAAGGACTATGCCAAGGTTGCGTATCCCATGACTAAATATTTGAAAAAGTCTGTTAAGTTAAACATTTCTAACCCTCATTACGCTAGAGCATTTGAAACTTTAAAAACATGGCTTACTTCTGACCCGATATTGAAAGGTCCGGATTTCACTAAACAATTTGTCCTAACCACAGACGCTTTTAGTTATGCTTTGGGTGCTGTGCTGAAGAAAGACAACCACTCTATATGTTATGCTTCTCGAACGCTTAATAAGCACCAGCTTAATTATTCTACCATAAAGAAGTTGCGGTAGTTTGGTCAGTAAAATATTTTAGGTTATTTAAATGGTAGATTTGTTGTTCGAACAGACCACAAACCCCTTGAAAAAATTATGCTAAACGAATATGATTTTGACATCGAATATCTTAAAAATAGTGAGAATTACGTACCTGATGGCCTGAGTAGAAATACCGATAAAAGTGAAACTATAGACACGCCGAAAGCTAACGATGAAGTTAGTTTAATAGATATCTTCAATAACGAGGCAGCTGTGAGAAACAAACACGACGACGAAGAAGTCATACAGTGCTTAGGAATAGCAATGAAGAAGTTGCCTCTACTGGTGCCCAAAGTACTACTCCCTTTAAATTTACTTTAATTATGGCCCTAAAGAAAAAATTTCCTTGAAAATAGTTCACAAAAAGGTTTAAAATTTTGTCAAAACAAAGGAAGACAGCAGTAATCTTCTTAATATAATGAAGTGTTTATTAATCACTAAAGAAATCATGTGCATATATTGCGATGATCTATCATTGTATCTCAAATTTCAAGATCTCTACGTTAAATTTTTCTCTATGAATAAAAATCTAAAATTATTAAAATCAAATATCAAACTGAAAGACATTGCAGACAAAACGAATGAAAACATAAACAAGAACTACAGGGGTATAAATGAAATGTTTTTGTAATTAAAAAATTTATACTTTTATCCAAATTTGCAAGTTGAGATACACTAAAAGTACAAATGAGAATAAAAGAAAACCAATGCATTTTAATGATGTTATCTACATGAGTATATGGTTTCCCGAACGCGAAAAAATGTATTTCACCAGACAAACTTTCAAAACACGCGACCATTCAAACCTTTGAAAATAGAAATTGGATTGACATTCTGGGTGCAATATAGTAAAGCAATGAATACAATTGTTTGAAAAGCCAAACAGAATCATTTCCGATGGTGATACTTGTATGTTGCACTCAGCTGTGAAATAATTTCTAAAAGAAAACAAAATTATTTCCCATAGGACAATGGCATCACTCAAAACCGGCAACGCTGATGTCGAAAGTTTTCAGGGCATTTTAAACGAACACGTCAGGATTATAAATGCTAATAAAGATTGTCCAAAATAATTGTCATTTACAACTCTACCATACATTCAACAACCAAATTAAGAACCCTGGATTTTATTTCTCGAAATTTTAATAAACAAGATATTGAATCACTAGATCACAGACAAATTTCAGAAAGAAAAATATAGGAACTCACTTGGACCAATGTGAAGACATAGTTCAAAATAGGACAATCGTCAAGAACAAATCAAAATACAGAAAACTTAAGCAAACTTAAACTTTATAACTTAAATAAAACTTATACTATTGTAAACAATTACTTTTCATCCGTAATCAATTAATTACATATTACTTTCTCTATTATTGGTAATCCCTCTTTAGATTCAGATTCTTCATTATTTTCTACATCTACATATTTGTTGTCTTGCTGCATACCATATTTAAATTCTTCATCCCTATTTTATTTTTTCTTCCACTAGATTCTAAAATCGTTTTCTGTTTGAAAATCTAACGTTTTTTTTTTCAAATTTCTATTTCCTATTTTCAAATTTCTAATTGTTTGACAGAGTCTTCTGGAAAATCTATTTGTGACATTCGATGAGTGTGTTCAGGTTAATGAATAGATTCTTGGGTAATAAATTTGTTTATAATAACGATGTGTTCATGGTTTAGAAAATGAGAAAAATAAACAAAGTTTGGTTTATACGCTATGATTGGAAGAAATTAGATCCTAGTTGTATTTACATTCTGTTGAAATAGATAGGTTTAATGAGAGATTTTAAATATGTTAAAGAAATTGACATCATAGCCATACTTTTCAAAGTATTTTGGAGGAGATATAAAGGAATATTATAGGTGGTTGCTGATAATTGCCGCCCTTGTCCAGAAAATTTCTGAAATCAATAAAGTTAATGTTTAAATCTAATAATTTCTAATTAAAAATTAAAAATAAAGTTAAATAAATAAATAAATAAAAACTAAATATTAATTGCTAAAATTCAAGAAATGAAAGGATAGTACAACTACGTAGAGATGAGTTTATTTCATAATTTATCATTGTATCATAATAAATAAAAGTATAAGAAAAAGTACATACTTTGCATTAGTGTTAGGATAAATAAATAGGCATAATTTAAGACATATACTAAGTAAAATATGTTTCATTCATTAGAAGTAAATCTCCATCTAAAATAATAAAAACCAAAGTAACAAGTAATAAGTATTATCATTTTAAATATGTCCTTACTTTTTTTCTAAACTTTCTAAACTTTTTTTTTTAAATAAAAGGCAAACCATTTGAGATATTTCAAAAACTTTATTATTGACTCGAAGTACAATACAATCAAAACATTTATGAATGGAACTCGGCTTCGTGCATATGGCCACCGCGGGCACGCTTGCAGCGGTCGATTCGTTGGACCCAGTTTTCAACGCCTCGGCCACGCATTTCGGCTGAAACGGCCGCTATTAAACGTTAAATGTTGGCTCTGAGCTCTTCCAACGTCATCAGCGTGTTGGCATAAACCAATGACTTAACGTAGCCCCACAGAAAATAGTCAAGCGGCGTTAAATCACACGAACGCACGAACGACTGGCCCATGTCTTGAAATAACACGCTCACCATACTTACATTTCAATAAATTGATTAAAGCGTGTGCTGTGTGGCTTGTGGCACCATCCTGTTGAAACCACATGTTGTCCAAGTCCATATCTTCCAATTCGGCCAAAAATAATCGGTGATCATGGCGCGATAACGCTGACCATTCACAGTAACGTGACGATCGTTATCGTCGACGAAAAAATATGGTCCAATAACGCCGCCGGCATGCAAACCGCACCAAACAGTTATTTTTTGTGGATGAAGTGGTGAAGCACATGTGGGGTTTTACCCGACCAATGACACATATTTTGCTTATTGACGAACCCATTGAGCCAAAAATGAGATTCGTCACTGAAGATGATTTTGCGATGAAATTCATCATCTTGGCGCATCTTCTCCAGAACCAAATCGGAGAACGTACGTCGCTTCAAATGGTCCATCGGCTTCAATTCTTGAGTCAGCTTGATCTTGTATGAGTGTAAACCAAGATCCTTACGCAAAATACGCCATAATGTGGTCTGAGCGATGCCCTATTCTTGAGAACGCCGTGAAATTGACTCATTTGGATCGTTTGCTACGGACGTCTGAACGGCAGCGATATTTTCGGCACTTCGACAAACCCGTTGTCTCACTGACACGGCAACATCACACAACGAATATGTAGACTCAAATTTTTCCATTAAACTTGTTATATCCTGTCTACTAGGGCGAGAATTACGACCGAAAATTAGAGTTAACGCCCTTAAAGTTGCAGTCACCGACTCCGCATATCTGTGGAAAATTTTTATAATTTGCGGACGTTGCTCGTTATTGTATTTTATCATGATGAAGATTTTGAGTTTATCATCACAATTGATGATTTGTGAAAGAGTGCGTTCACAAATTAAATTCAAAGTTGTCAAGTCCCCATTGGAAAACCCTATATAAATTATCTAACCACTTTTCCTAATTTAAAATGTATAAAATCTTTGCTAAATCTATTCCTTTTTATATTTATGAGAATAATTCAATTTTTTGAGGCTAAAAATACATTTTTGGGAGAGGTGTCACATATTAAAATATTGGGTCTTGGTACATTTTTGAAAAAAACATCAATTTCAATCAAGTACATATGGGCCATTATTATCTATGACCTTTTGCCATTTTTCGGGTAGCTTCATAATTCCATCGGTTCTACATTGTTCTGTGGTTTATCAGCGAAAGACTTGGACAAGTGATTTTCAGCTCATCAAGAGAGTTTTGCAAGGACCGAAGCATATGGTAATCAGAGGGAGCAAGGTACGGACTATACAAAGATGTGTGTGGCTTAGCATTGTCATGATGGAAGACAACTCCCTTTGTTGGCCAATTTTGGTCGCTCTTTGTGGAAAGCATCATTCAAACGGTCGAGTTATGCAAAGTTAAAGGTCAAATTGATCGTGTCGCCACGTTGTTGCAGCTCATAATAGACAATTCCCAGGCTTTGAACTCGTTTGTGGTCAGTAATCGGCCTTTGACCATGATCGCTTGCGTTGGATATTTTCGTATTTAATCCATTTTTCATCGCTCGTAAAGAATCGCTTCAAAAATGGTTCCATTTCGTTACGTTTCAGCAGAGTTTTACTCATTGTTAATTCATGTGGCACCCAAACATCGAGCTTCTGTGAGTAGCCTGCTCGTTTTAGATGATTCCAAACATCGTACAGTTGCTGTTTAGTGCCGCCTCCGCTATCTCTAGACAGCGTCCGTGCCATTCTTACTCCATCAGTTGCAAAATTTCATCGACTTTTTCAGTGACAGTGCGAGGTGCGTCTTTTACATCGAAACTTCCGGAACGGAATCGAAAAAACCACTCTTGGGTCCGGTGTTCACTCACAGATTTTTCACCGTAAACAGCAATTTTTCGGCATGTTTTTGAAGCATTTTCCCCTTTTTTTATTGTTAAAAAACATCACATAGCGTATTCCCTATATTTCACTCATATTCAAATCAGTATAACTTTTAATACGAGTAACGAATTACACAAGAAATGTAGTCTGACATGTCACCTTTGAAACACATATTCGTTTGATACAATCAGATAAGTGTTTCCAGATAAATGGACACCAACACCATCTAGTGACAAAAATCCGCGAAGACTTTTTATATGACCTAATATAACAACTTATCCAGAAAGTGCGTGACCTCCACTCAGTGATCAGGGTGCTGTTTATTCAGACAAGCATAAATATTTTTCCGTCATTATCTTTGAATTGTAGGGAAAAGGTTAACATTATGAAGTTTGAGGAATATGCCAAGAAAAAAACAGCAAAAATATATATCCCGAAAAACAACTCACACCAACTCATCATAAAATGTTCTTTCATAGTCAAAATTTAATCGAGTGTCAATCGTTACCACTTCTGGAATTATCAGAAGAATCTCAGGAATTCAAAAATAAAGACTACAAAAAATCTAGATACCAAAATATGTGCAAGGTTCCGAGGATGCGGCAGAATGAAGATCTTTTTAACCTCATCGGACCCACTCACTACTTCAGAACAAAAAATATCTCGAAGCACAATACTCCGAAGATGTAATAATTTTATTAAAAACATTACCACGGATGTCGACGAGGTATTTTGTTTATTTGGTCCATTTATTTTTTTCCTCCACTGTTTGCCTTAAAATGAATCACCCTAATATTTTATTTTCTACACCACAAAATAAAAAATAAAAAAAAAATCTCTTTTGATACATCTTAAAAATATATATACGTATTACATATACATTTGGTTTATTTTAAATTGTTCGTTTATGTTAATTCACCACTGTTTTGCTCGGATTAGCACGATATCTTTAAGAGTTATGATTTTTGCACATACGAAAGTCAAACGCAGGTTTGAGTCCTAAAAAAATTCTTCTCTTTGCCTTGAGTTCATCGGCGATTACATTGTTACCTGACACTCAAATAAGACTCAGTTATTTCAGATTTCTGACACTGTTCAGAAAAGAATTGCATTCTCTTACTACCTTCGAAGTGGCAAAAAAGATTTATTAAGGCCTTAAGCACAGTTTTCGTGAAGGCTTCAGAATATAATTAATTGTCATCAATGCTGCATTTATCTCCGATTGGAGTGAGTCCAAAGAGATGCCAGCATCGCAACGTTTCTGAAGCAACTGGCATTTGAACAACCCGTGAAAACCTGACTACATTCCCTTTCTAGCAGTTAATATTCTGGGCGACACTTTTCCTGAATAACTTATTCAAATATGTAACTTATTCCTTTTTAGAAGATATGCATTTATATGCATAAACAATAATATGAGGGACATTGATCAGTGCGTTTGAAGCCAAATTTCCCAACCGCCGAGGCAAACAAACTTTCCGTATTTACGAAGATATTTCATTTGCTTAACATTCCATGATATCCGTGCAAGCCGTATAAACCCCTTGTCGACACAGTCAGATAGTTGATGGTGTCTTAGGGGTTTTCGACACGACATTATAGTCCAAATAATTTCCTTGTTCAGGATGACTCCCAAATCCTAAGTTTCGATGAAAAAGGAGTGGTAATGCCTATAAGAAGTAGATCAGTCAGCTTTCTACTTCTCATGAAGAAAACAACATCAGAATTGACTGAAAGCCCTAAATCGACAGAAGCCACAGCTACATCATCTGCATGTACTTAAGCGTAGGCATTGTAATCATTAAGAGCGGTTAGCAGTTAGTCGACTAACAAGCACCAAGTATAGACATGACGCCACCCTGCGGGGAGCTCCGGTTTGCCCCTGTGATCATATATTGACCGCGGTCAGCATTCGCAATAAGAGTTTTGCTCACAAGCAATGCTCTTATCCAGTAGTGATTCGTCTACACCGTGTTATCTGGCCGAGTTACACATTTCGTCGTTTCGTTGTCGATGGCATCCTTTACGTCAATGAAAATGTCCAGTGCCTACTCCTTCTTTGACCAGATTTTGAAGCGCAGGATCTATCGTTTTGGTAAGCTTTTTGACCATGACACATTTGCAAAGCAGTTTTTCGCTCCAACATTCTCTCAATGCTCTTTTACATGAAAGAAGTCACCACAATCATTGGGTCACGTGTGTGTGACGGCGTGCTGGCTTACTCCGCTCATTTGCAGCTTCGGTTGTAGGAGCTGGTTGTGAGCGCCTTCTGATCTGGTTACTGTTGGCTCACCGAGCATTTCGATTTTTTCCCAAAAGTCTTTATAAAAGCCTCTCCCAGGAATCATAATTATTCTCTTGTTTCTATCTGTAAATATTGCAGTCTTCACCTTGGAGCGAACGATCTGTAGGAGTCTTTCCTGCAGAAAATTTTGAATTCAAAAGATTTGGTGATAGCACCGTTTAGGTTCTGAATAGCCTTATCTGCCCTTTTTCACGGATTTGCCTCTAGTATATTCAGTTGGGTTTTCTCGGATTTCTCCTCTTCAGCAACTAGATTATATATTCCTTGACTTGGAAACCTCCGACAGTATTGGTTGAAAACTAACAATTGTTGAAACAGGTCAGACATAAAACCCTTGTACATAAATATCTATGATAGTTTCCATTGGTATCGTGATGGTAAAGGATATTGCTCAAATTGGAATTCCATATCATGAAATTGTTACCGACAATACATCTACTCACTCCACCAACACTTGATTTTCATTCAGCTTTAGCTATAAGGTCCGTTTTCTTCTCTACATATTTTTACAAGGTTAAAATATCCCAAAGATTATCATCCGGGATAACACTACCATTTAATAATTTATGTGTTAAAGAACCCACTCTCATTTACAGACCAAAAAATAGTCCTTATACCATAGACCTTTTTCGTTCTACGTTTTTATTCTTAGTGTTTCATTTATATAGGACTTGAGTTCTTATTTCCTCATAAATACATTGACTTTAGTTCTCTTATTTTAATCTCAATAAATTATTCATAAAGAAACGCACAGAAGGACGTTGAAGGACGACTTATTCGTGACGCGTGTCCCAACGACCGAATGTCCTTACACTTCTACAGAAAGTAAACATGCACAAAATATAGAAATAAAAATAACTAGGAAGGAAAGAAAGAAATAAAATAAATAGTCTGCAAATATTCATAACTTACACACAGCGATCTGTACAGTAAAAGGACATATTCTAGTGGCCAGCGTCATGTGATTTATAATCACTTTTTTCCACCATCAAATCGAGAATAATACAACAATACAACAGAACTTCCCTCAACCCAATACCATGCTGACTTCATTCATTTGCTGAGAGTAGTAGGGTAAGGATAATAAAATGAAAAGAAACCTAGCTTACTATCACCAACACTACCAGTGGGTGCCTCCAGTCGATCTACTAAATTCGAATTAAATCCGAAGGGTAGGACAAAAGCAAATTAGGTATTATCCTAGAGATACGGCCAAGACTAGGAGCTATATAGATAAAATGTCAACAAAATGTGCTGACTAAGAAGCATCTAATAGGCCAATTTACACTCATCTGCTTTTGGCGAACATTGGAGGTCGATTCACTTAATTTCACATGAATTGCTTATCCAGCAAAATGCAAATAAAGGTAATGCAGGAGGCTTTTTATTGGCCTTGAAGGTATGATTTTGGGTGAAAGAGAAAATTCCTTAATATTTGGGAAAATGAAAAGTTTTGGTTTGTGTTTTTGACAGAATGCTTGTACAAATATTTTCTAAAAACGAGGCAGTTTGACTTCAGTGAATTAGAAATAAAAAGTGGGTTGCCACAAGGTTCTATACTTGTGCCAACCATGTGAAACTCTGGAAATCTTTTGTGTAATGAGTGCTCTACTTCCTGACATAAGGTTTTGTTTTTTTTGTTAATGACCTGTCTACGTATTTTTCCGAGAAAGCTGCATAAATTCAGGCCAAGAAAAATAAAATGCCCGCTACGAAAACCGGCATTATGCCTCAGATAAAGAATGATCGAATAATGACTTTTGACTATTGTACGCGGTGTCTAAGATTGGGTTTTGAAATGTAAGGGCGAAGGACCTCAAAATACCAATTGGAATGACAGTTAGTTCGATATAACTTGCACATATTGGGAGTGAGTGAAGCAAGATGGTCCGACGTGGGACAGTACCAATCCTCAATGTGTAACATTGTGATACTCTACTTAGGCAAGGCCTCCGGTAGTCGTAGTGATGGCTACCCACATGGTAATATAATTTTCTCGGCCAGATTTCGGACTAGAGTACAGTGCATCAGGATCATACATTGTTACATCCAAACGAATCTTTCGACTGAGGAAAGAAAACTTCTACAAGCAGCTAAGCGCCGTATTAAACGTAACTCCGAACGGAGATATCGTCATCGTCATGGGGCACATGAATTCAATTGTAGGCAACGACAATGAATGGCTTAAACATGCGGTCGGGAAGCACGGCCTTGGCGAGTAAAATGACAACGGTGAAACATTTTTTTTAAAGAGGGCTTGGGAAGTAGGGAATGATTGTCAAGCTTCATAGTCTTATCGACTATGAAAACTGCAGAGGCGTTTCCGTTCTTCCCATAGTTGCTAATGTAATAGCCAAAGAACACCTGGAAGATACACTCGATGCTGATACTTCTTTGTGGATCACATCTATTATCACGTCTATTATCAAAACAACCTATGATGGGTCTAATTGTCATGTTCTGCATAGAGGAAATCTAAAGTGGGGTCCGATAAATTTGCATTCTATCGCCGATACTTCTTTTATTGGTGATTAGCGATGTGCTCTACTGAAAATGGGGGAATTCAATGGACTCTCAAATCTCAACTCAAACATCCAGACTACACTGATGACGTTTGTTTAATCTTTCACAGGATTTTGGATCTGCTCTAAATGACAACAAAAGTGGAGAGGGAGGTAAATGTCATGGGTTTGAAGATTAACACTGCAAAAACCAAAATTGTAAACCTCGGAACTAACCCATCAACTCAAGTTAGCATTGTTGGACAACCGGTAGAGAGAGTAGAGAGTTTCCAATAACTTGCCAGTACCAGTACCGTCCATGATATGACGAAACAATGCAATCATCTTAAACACCAAGCTACGACTGTAGGAACATCTTTAGGGTTTTCTGGCCTAATCGTATCTCTAACGAACATCTTTACCAGAGAACGGGTCAGGAACCAATAAGCACGGCGGAAGTGGCAGTGGATTGGATACATTTCGCAAAAGCGAGAGATGAACCTCTTGGCCGAGAAATATATGGTGCATATCAGTTGAGAAGGAGTCACGACTATTGGGAAAGATTTGGAGAGAGCTGAAGCTCATTGCCGTGTTTGAGGCCCTAGGATCCACAAGGGGAAACAGGACATAAGAAGAAAGAAGATAGGAACAAGTAAAACTACAAGAAAATATTGTGGGCGACACACACGACAACTTTATTGGCTGAATTATTATTACGTAAAGCAGTCATGCATTGCATTACGTTCCGAAAGGCATTTTGAATGAATAAGCACATGCTAATGATATTTTATAATTTTTGTCAAAGGCAGCAACAGTAATAATTTTTTCAAAACAAAGATGAGCTTGTTACTGTACTTATAAATAAATAATTCGTATTTGTGTCAAATATTTTAATTTATTGCAAGAAATGCACGCACAAATCAACTCAATTTATGTGCTGGAAGATATTAATAAAAAATATGGCCCGAATTTCCTTTTACTGTGGAGCAGATAATGCGGAAATTAATATGATGGTCACCTACCCAAGAATAAAGAATAGAAGTGGCCAGTCAGGAGAAGGAGCAACTACAAGTCGACAAATTAGATGGACAGTATGGTACTAATCATTCCTCTACGGTTCCACAAGTAGATGTTAATGCATTTTTGGATGATGACGAGAACAATAACCCGGATGATCCAGATACACCCAATGTAGAGTCATAGGTCAAATAAAGAGAGGACTACTGAACTTATCGAATTTTTAAAATTAAAGCGTGTTGGTTAACTCACTGGCTATCACACCACTTACCTAGGTTCGAATCCCGGTAGAAGCACAACAGCACATTTTTCAAAATCGTCATCACCCTTTCGGCGGGCAATGACAAACCTCCGAAAGTCAAATTCTGTTTATGAAAACGCTTCTCAGCAGAGCCAGTCAGAACCGGCAATAAACAGAAGGCCCTGCTCAGGAGTGTTAAAAATTCACAAAGTGAGAAATGTCAATGAATGCGAGAAGCTAGGCCTTGGCCCACAACGGGCTGTAGCGCCACTTAGTTATTTTTTTATTTATTTAGACTCAAAGTCGATCAGGAAAGAATTCAAGAGATGAGGGAACTACATATTATCCTTCAGTCATTAACAGATTAGAAGTGCGTTATCTTTTCAAACAGGAAGTCAAAATGTTAATAGAAATATTGCAACAAATGATTGTAGAATTTTAATTATTTTTTTTAAACTTTCATTTGAATAAGCTAATAGTTATGTACATTCTACGCTGATAAGTCATGTGATAGTGCAATAATTCGTTCTTGTTTGAGTGTTCCGTCTTTAATTGAAATCAAAACAATCATGAACCAACTCTACTTCTGGTAAAGAGGCGCTATCATGAACATACTGAGAGTAATCACGTTTTTTATACATAATTTGTAATTTCCCATTGAAATTGAAAAAATATAAAGCTGAACGATTTCATAAACTTGTATTTATAGAGGTTTCGTATACCTGCATGACTAAAGAATGTCTACTGTAGTCACTGCGAGAATCTTCACTTGGTGCCGGAATTTCCAAATGGTTTCCATTCAGGCACCCCAAAAAAAGAGAACACGTTTTCGTTCAAATTCTTCTGCAATTCTGTTTTGAAAATTTTCACCCTCAGTCTTACAGTCACATAAAAGCAAACTTCTTAGAAATATCCAGGTCTTCCTAAAATGTCTAAATTGGTTGTACCATTCTTTTGAGCACCTTAGAAAACAAGTATTAATGTAGCCTTCAAATAAAAAAAAAAAAAATTATTTTACTAGAAACGTCTTTCTTTTCATACAAAAAATAACACATGGGTCCGTGCCGTTTCTAAGAGAGGGCACCACTTAAATTAAATCCATACCATTTTCAGTTAGTACCAACCTTCCAAAGAAACGTGTATAAATTTGACAGCTGTCGGACGATTAGTTCTCGAGATATAGCGTTGTGAGTGAAGCAACTTTTGTTATTGTGAAAAAAAATGGATTCAAAGCAATTTCGTGTGTTGATTTATCATTGCTTTTTGATGGGAAAAAATGCAGCCGAACGAACCATTCGCAAGTGGATTGAAAAATTTAAAAGTGGTTATAAAAGCACCGAAGTTGATGCACGCAGTGGACGTCCGAAAGAGGCTGTTTCAGATGAAAACATCAAAAAAGTCCACAAAATGATTACGAATGACCGTAAAGTGAAGTTGATCGAGATAGCTGAGGCTCTGAAGATATCAAAAGAGCGTGTTGGATATATAATACACGAATATTTGGACATTCGAAAGCTCTGTTCAAAGTGGGTGCCGCGTTTGCTCACAGTCGAACAAAAACAACAACGTGTTGATGATTCAGAGGAGTGTTTAAAGCTGTTCAACCGCAATAAAGCCGAATTTCTGCGTCGGTATGTGATCATGGATGAAACTTGGCTCCATCACTTCACACCAGAGTCAAGTCGGTAGTCAGCTGAGTGGCAAGCAGGCGACGAACTTTGTCCAAAATGACCAAAAACTCAACAGCTGGCAAGGCTATGGCATTAGTATTTTGGGATACACATGGAATAATTTTCATCGACTATCTCCAAAAGGGGCAGACTATCAACAGCGACTATTACATTGCGTTGTTGGAGCATTCGAAGGACGAAATCGCAGAAAAACAGCCGCATTTTAAGAAAAAGAAAGTGCTGTTTCATGAAGACAATGCACCGTGTCACAAGTTGATGAAAACGATGGCAAAATTGAATGAATTCGGCTACGAATTGCTTCCACACCCACAGTTTTTTTTTTTTCTAAATTTTGCCCCCAGCGACTATTTCCTGTTCGCAGACCTCAAAAGAATGCTTGCCGGAAAGAGATTTAAAACCGATGAAGAAGTAATCGTCGAAACAGAGGCCTATTTTGAGGCTAAACCGAAATCGTACTACAAAACTGGTATTGAAAGATTGAAAAATAGTTTCAAGCAGTGTATCACCCTCGAAGGCAACTATATTAATAAATAAAGTTGAATTTCGCAAAAATAAAACAGCATGTATGTGATACATTCTGAAACACCGAGAAGAGTTTTTGTTCCATTTTTTCCGTTTTTCTTAAAGTTGTACTACGTTCCTTGAATACGATTGCTTAATTATTTTATTAGGTCATTTCGAAGCCATTTTCACAAACTTACTGCCTAGAGATGGCTGTTTTCTAATTTAAATTGTGAAAGATTGTAATTTATGTATTCACGAAAAATTCTCCCTGCAAAAACGGGGCTGATTTCGTCCTACATTGGGTCTACCACTGATGGACATCTTTAAGATTTTTCCATGTGCGAACATTTTTTTTTAATTTAATAAATATTCAAGCTTTCCAATCTGATGACACCAGTTCAAAAAAAAAAAAAAAAAAAAGAGAAAATGGTCCTCGATGATTTAAACGACAATGTGGGCAGACTCTAAAAATTGATCAACCATGTTTACTTAGACACATCGAGCGTAGCGATAATAATGTTCTGCCTATGGTGGAAGTGAGTTAATGTAAATTGAAATGATATAAAACACTCGGAAATGAGGTTTATGTCACGACCGTCAGAAGTCCCCTCTAGCCTGTATTTTCAACTGTTTAAATAGGAAGAACAAAAACGTATAATGAAGGAGCTGTTCTATTGCCTAGTACATTTAATACGCGAGTTTTCTCATTTAATTAACAATCTATCACGACTTTCAAATTGCTACCCTCTCTTTCAAATAAAATCCACTTGATCAAGGACCATTTACCACAGGCTTTTCAAAATTTATGTGTGCTTGGATTTCACAATTCCATAATAAATTACCAGACAACGGTTTTAATTAAGCTCAGTCAATTAATATTATAGCTCGGCAAATTAACGAGACCTCATTTACACATTCATCATGTGTCACTTCCTCCGCTCCTCTCGGTTATAGATACATAAATCCTTTAGTGATATAAAGACCACACCACATATACTCATTTGAGGATTAAAATATATGCCACACATAAATCCTACATAGACCGCACATAATTTAATGTGTGTGGCATCTAATTTCTATTTCGAAATATAGAAATCATTCCCTTCAATCGGGGACTTAAGAATCACAAGATTCGCACATAAAACGCTCCTTAAACAACCTTGAAACTTACCGCTTTTCTTTTTATATCATGTCGTCCTTGGACAAGGGATTCAATAGATAAAAGCTTGAATAAAGATTTGAGAAAAGATTTGAATAAATTATACAGAATTAATGACGGCAGCCATTAGTGCATTGGAAAAAATACATGAGCTCTTCACCCGCAAATGCATAAAAATCCAGTGTCTACCACTAATTCCACCACTCCAAATGATTGACTATCCACGTCAGCATTTTGACAAGGACACGGCCTGGAGTTTGTTATTAGCATTGTAAAACTAGTAGATGCTGTAATAGTACTGCAAGGCTTTATTTCCTTGTCATTGAGTTATAATAATTAATAGCATTTGCCGAGTGAACTAGGAGTGCTAATTTGACAAGGTCACCCCGAAGGATTGTTTACCAAACCAAAACACAGACGACAAATGGTAGATTTACCTCTCAGAATAGCCATTGCCACAATTACTGCTCCGGTTGCTGTTAAAAGAGAATATGCTTCCGATTAGGGGGAAACAGAGACAAACTGAATTATATATGAAGAAAACATCCTCAAGGCCGACAGCAAAAATATATTCTGAATATTTCTCAATATACTATACAAGGAAACGAAACATCTCAGGCGCATAATGAAACGTGCGGCATCGCTTCTATCATACTAAATTGGTTTTGATAAATGGTTCTGTTTTGCAAATTTCCTTTTCCTTCACTCCACTCCAGAAAAACACAAGCACACAAAATTTATGGAAACAAATACGGATAGATGGAACCGTTTCAAGGGGTTGAGACACTTATTTTCTTCGTTTGGTACCTTGGTAATACGAAAAAATAAGCCTTTAAGTGCTTTAAGGGAAGAGATAGGTTTTGTATCTTCTTGGTTTGTGTTTTTCCCTTTTTAACTTTTTTTTCCTTCCTGACAGCTTTTGAATAAATCGTGTGAAAGTGATTTGTAGGATAAACTTTTGAAACGACTTTCAGTGTTGGAGACAATTGAAGGAGATGTCATTGTTGATGCTGAAGGTGATGATAGATTTCTCGAATTGGCATAAAAGTAAGGAGTTTTTATTTTATTTTATTTTTTTTTATATATTTTTGGAGAGCATAACCAAAGATTTGCAGATTTAAGATGGAGTAGAAAAGGGTTGATCATAAGAACTGTGGTGCTTATGGAATGTAATGTAGACAGCGTAAAGGGTTTGTTTTTGGTTTTCAAATGTAGTCATTTTGAAGAGACCAACTAAAATAAGATCTGCTTTATTCAATGATGGAATTTGTTTTTATGAAAAGTGCTTAGTACTTTTAGTACCCTGGGTAGAGTTATCGTTACATTGATGAGTTTTGCGATGTCCTGAGGTCTTGTAAAGGAAAGAACTAAATAGTTGTTGGTAATTCTAATATTGATATTATGAATGTATTTGATAAAGATACTGGGAGTTATTTCCTTCTTATGGCGTCATATGGCCTGAAGCATTTAATTAATGAGCCTACCCGCAAAACAGAGTCCACTAAAACCTGCTTAGATCATTTTTTTTTATTCGTACCAAAAAACAACAATAATAAAATGTTTAATGGCGTTGTATCTGACTTAAAATAACTGAACATTGTATGATTACCCTAAATATATGTCACATTATCACTAATCCTGGCTGTAATACTACAAATATTAGAAAAAGTATGAGTTTTGGGATCTAGTTTATTTTGAACCTAACCCATCAATTGCCTTCGATTTGGTACTAAAAACTTTAAAATACCACATTGATTGCTGTACATCCGGTTCATTTTTTTTTTCTCAAAAAAGAATACATTTCTTAAGCCATGGATGACACATACTCTTTTGCAAAAAGATAAAAAGTAAAAACATGTTTTCTAGAAAAGTTAACAAATATTCACAAAACGTAGAACTAAAAAAAATTCTATGTCAAGCTAAGCGAGTCAGAGAGAGAATGGAAGGTAGTTGACAATATTTTAGGTAAATGTAGGCAACCACTAGGTATCAACAATTTGGAAATAGATGGAATTGCGAGTAGTTATACTGATTCAATTGATATTTTCAATAAAATCAACGAGTACTTCATTGAAATTTCTGAAAAACTGAAACCATCTATAGTGATTTCAACTGATTGCTGTTTTTCTGTTGCGATCTCAACTTATACCAAACCCAACAGTTTTGTTTTCCAACCCTTTACGTCAAGGGAAATCCTTAGGGTCATATTATCACTAAAAAATAAAAATTCGTGTTCGAATAACAAATATGTTATTGAAGAAAATATGTTTTTGCATTATGGATGTTCTATGTTTCCTGTTAAATCTGAGTGTTCAATATGGCTCCTTCCCTGAACACCTTAAAACCGATTAAGTTATTCCTATTTTTAATAAAGGTAATAAAAGGAAAATGCCTAACTACAGACAGATATTTGAAAAATTTATAAAATCGCGCATGATATCTTTGTTAGACCGAATAAACTTTTTTTAGCAAAAATCAGTTTGGATTTAGAGAATCTAGATCAACCCAAAATGCTATTCTAAGAGTGTGTAGCCAGTTATATGTAGGTATCAACCGTAATAAATCCACAATGGCTCTCTTTATCGACATGACCAAAGCTTTTGATATGGTTCACCATGACCTTCTACTAAAAAAAATTATATAATGCTGGTTTTAGAGGAGTAATACACAATTGGTTTACTTCTTACCTTAAAGGGAGAAAACAAACGGTCAACGTAAATGGAAATTTCAGTGATTCCCGTTTATTAAAAAAAAAGGCATACCACAGGGCTCAGTTATTGGCCCTTTGTTATTTTTAATATACAAAAACTCTCTCTTTGATCTTAACCTTAAGGGAATGCCAACGGCCTTTGCAAACGGCATTGCATTCACATACCAGCTTGGTACTGAATTCGAATGTGTTGCAAAAATATCAGTAGATTTAGAAATATTAAGAATTTGGTTAATGCTTCACAAACTGATTATTAGTGAAAAAACAAAACTCATGTCTTTCAAATTATCGAACAACGTTGTAAAAGATTATAATTTGTGTTTCCATTTCCACGATTGAAAAAATTCTGTTTTTCGTTGCATATTTGTGGTAAATTTCACGGATAATTCATGTTGTTCTAGTAATTGTTTTATAATCGAAACAGTATCTCATTTTAAATACCTTGGAGTGGTAATTGACCAGAACTGGAAAGAACGTATACAAACCATTCAATCGCACTTGCTTTTGGTTACACGAAAAATGTATCTTATTAAGCCATATTGTTCTATAAAAGTTTTGAAGAAAATTGCAGTATGGTATCTCGTATTATATATATAATATCGTATGGTATTATAGGGTGGTTCCTATAATATCTCTCCTAAGCCGTTGCTAATAGCCCAGAAACATTTATTCAGAATTATCTGTAATAAGAATCGTACTAGACAAAGCTGGCCTTTATTTATTTGACTTCGCATTCTAGCATTTTTAAGAAAAGTGGTAATATTCCTAGTAGATCAAATCAAAATTATAGTCTTCGTGTAAAAACAATGTATCTTACGAATGTCCCAGCGGTGTGCAAAACTCATTTTTCTAACTTATATACTGTTACAGCTGCTTTAATGTTTAATAATTTGCCTTTTACTATAAGAACAACTTAACATCTAAATTCGTTCTTAAAAAAAGTTAATGATTGGTTATTTACGCTTAACTATAATGTTTTGGAATCGCTACTCAAAATAGATCGGCTATACTAATTTCAGCACAAGTTTTACCTTGATGTTGTTTATATTTTTTATTTAATTTTTTATATAATTTTTTATTGTCTATTAATTATCGATTTGTATCTTTTTTAATGATAGTCTTTTTGCAATTTTTGAGTTTTTTTTATGAATTTTTATACTTATACCCCACATCAAACCTTTGTTTTATATAAGTAATGAATTTGTTGTATTAATCCACACTAACTATCAAGTTAATATATATATATTTTCTTATTACAGCTGCAAGATTTGGTTTTGTCTTAAAAAAAAAAAAAAAAAAAACAGCCAGAGTTCTTCTTATAAAGGCGCCACCTTCAGTCCAGGGTAAACCTGGGCCTTAACCAACTAGCGTTTCCAGCCAGCTCAAACTTTGGCCAGCTGCCTCCAGTTTCGCACGTTAAGCTGGTTGAGCTCTCCTTCCACTTGCGCGCGATTCGAACATTTTTTTGTTGTTCATCCGCTTTACATGACCTAGACACCTCAATCCTTTGACCTTCATTCTTCTGGCTAAGTCGATGTCGCTGTACAGCTTGTAAAGCTAGGCGTTGCATCTCCTCTTCCACCCACCGTTTCTGCAGACGGCACAAAAAATCACTTAGAGACGTTTCCTCTCAAAACAGACAAGAGCATCTTAATCCATTTTTAATAAAATCCATGCTTCTGCGCCATACAGCAGGACTGGGATTATTAATGTCTTATATAGGGTCCCTCTTATTGTTCGAGAGATGGCTTTGTTAGTTAATTGCCTTCTTAGCCCAAAGAAGCAGGAGTTATTCTTCGTTTGATCTCAGCCTAGTCCGAGTACACCATTAACAATTACCGTAATGAGTAATAAATATTTGCATGCTAAGATGTAATCTCTGGGTAGATCAGCGTCCGTAAATACGGCCCACCTATTTTGAAACCTAATAATTGAGCTCAGATTTCTCTATTCCGAAACTCACGAGTTTAGATATTTATGTTCGTAATTATGAGCTTACCAATCTCCATCACAATGTGATATCTGTTCCAATCTGGAAGTCAACTATCCGATACTGCTTAATTTACAGAAGCCCCTAACTGGACATTAATTCGACGTTTGAGATCATATTGTATTCTCGTACTGAGATCGTTATTGCGAGCGATCTCAACACACACAGTTCTAAGAGGTTTTGACATTCTGGACAGACGATACTCGAGGAATAGTCTATTGAGGTGTATTCATGGTGGAAAATAACTCTACTCAAATTATCAATACGCCCACACAAATACAAGACGGAAAGTCATGCCGCCAAGAGATGTTCGAATTTCTCATCCTGTCCAAGACTTCTTGGACCACTTCACATATCAGCTGAACTATATGCTTTCTCGATTATGACATGGATGTCGCTGCTGGTATGGTCACAAACACTATTCTCTTTTTAGATTTTTCTTATCTGCAAAAGAAACAATGTGATACGATTCAGGATATAAAAATATATTAAAAACTGTCATAGTTAGGGACTGTTAGACTGTTAGACTGTTAGACTAACAAGAACAACCCGATAAAGGAGAACCTAAAAATGTGAATTTTCAAACGACGTAAAACTGAATAACAATGTCTCAAAGGTAGTAAAAATTGTTGGTAATTCGTCAAAATCATACAAAATTCTGCCTCATATTCCATCCCAACGTTAATTTATGATGACATTCCACTTGTCAAATCTTTCGACAAGGAAAATCTGCTTCCTACACACTTAGCAACCAGCTCAACGTTTCCAAATTCCATCATGTCTCTCTCTTCGAACAGGAGTATTAATATTTATTCACTATATGTTACATGTTTTTGTCATCTCAGAGGACTGATGCACATTTTTCTAGTTTAGCCGTGGCCCTTTTCAGTTCGTACAATTTGCTGTTATATCGCACCAACGCAAACGGGGACAAAAATCAGTCACCGAATCATGGTTTTAATATGTTTAAGGATATTTTCATTTACATTCGCTAACGTCCACGTCTTTGTTTAAGGTTTAAAAAAGCGTTCCTAAGTGTTTCTTAATTGTACTCAATTGCCTTTTTAGGCCAAAGAACGATTGGCAACTTGGCTTGATTTTGATGAGATATGATTACCAAGGTTAGACAAAATCTCCATCTACCTCAGGGTTATGGAAGTAGTTCTACAGGCTTTTTACAAAAAGTAACCCTAGTGTTGTTTAGCGATTTTCGCAAGATTTCCTCAACTACAAGAAGTGCAAGTACTAGACATCGAAACTTTTCAGAGTAGTGGGCGATCTCCATTGTCATTCTACACGATCTGGCAAGGAGATCATACATAGCTTGTCTTTTAAGATGTGTGATCTGGCGTTTTCTCTTGAATCTGATGTGGTGTGAATATTTGGTCTATTGTGGATTTACCCGGCCTAAAATTATTGGGTTGTTCAAAAAGTAATTGCGGTTTTTTGCAATAGATGAGCGTGAATACAGTTGTTGACACTTAACCTTAAAACAGAATAAAAGTTGTCGCAATTCGGTCGACTTTTAAGATTGCAATCGTGGTTTGAACATGGGGAATTTTGAAGAGTATATTCGCCATGTTTTCTTTTATTACTTCAGAAAAGCGAATAAAACAACTAAGGTAGGGGAAAAATTGCGTAAACGTTACGGCAGAAATGTCACCGAAAAAAGCCAATGCCAGATCTGGTAATTTTCCAGTTAAAGGAGCTCATCACTCCGGTAGGGTCTGCGAGGTTGATGACATCCAAATCCAAACATTGGTGCAAGCAAATACGCATTCAACGGTGAGAGAGCTAGCTACCGCTATAAAAGTTTCCATTGGAAGCGTTCATGACTATTTGAAAAAAACTTGGCTTTATAAAGAAGGTTAATCTTTAGGTATTCCATGAGTGAGAGAAATTCATCTGACGAAGCGGATAAGCTTCTACGATCAACTCATCAAACGCGAAAAAAAACGATCGATTCTTCAAGCTTATGATCACGGGCGCCGAAAAATGAATTGTCTACACTGGCATATTAAAGATAAGCCCCCGAATTCAATTCAATAATTCTTTATTTCCATATTTTTTAAATATTTATTTGAGTCGCAAATTTGCAAAGCAGTCAAAAGACTAAAAATCAAAAGTTCAGATTTTAGGATTCGGATTTAATCCATCAGAATTGAAAATTAAACACGGCGTTGTGTGTTGGGTCTTGTCGGTCACCGTTGATAGTACGGCTGCAAAAGAAGTTAATTCCATATAAAGGAGCAAAAAAAAAACTATTTAAATCCTTGTTAATTTAAGCAATAAAAATATTTCGAATGGACCAATATGTATTATTCAGATTATATAATGTAAAGCAGTAAAGATGGATTTATGATCCACGACTGTTTGTTTACTATTGTGTCTGCCTTTGTTTCTATTATTTTTTCCAACACTGTATGCAGATACATAAGAAATCCAATAATTATGAACAACCAATAAATTAATAAGGGCCGATCAGATAAGTAAAATAAGGATAAGCACTGAGCGACGTCAACTGGCCGTAGTTAACTTGATGATGATTTTTCAGTGAATATGAATGTGAAAGCGGATCTTTATATGAAGGTACATACCTACATATACATATCTTCAAAAGAGCCCCCTCAGCGAAAGTTCCAGGTGCACAGTGGTCATTCGGCTTTAGTTCATGGGTCAATACGGACGTAATGTGCTCCTAAGCCGTAATATTCTCATCATTTTTGGTGTTTCGCTAGCACAGCAACAATATGGAATGAATTAGTCGATTCAGTTTTTTCACAAAGCGCTCGAAAAATTGGAGTTAACGCACTAAGTTGTAGTCGTTTGGACGATTTGTGAACGTACTAAACGTTCCCGAAATTTATTCAGAAAATTAAAAATACACGCTTATTCATCTAAATCAATATTTCCCCATCGCCATCGACTGCAACACACTTATGCCAGCGCTTGATCCAATCCTCGAAACATTTTTTATATTCGGCTATCCATTAGTGTCTCCTGCGATTTTTCCATTACTTCCTCTCGTCTGCTGAAACGCGTTCCCCATAGTGGTTTTTTAATTCGATTAAACAGAAAGGAATCAGGTGAATTCGGTGGCTGTTGGATGGTATTTGTTGCATTTTTCGTCAAAAAATTACGAATAATGATGACACTGTGCGACGGTGCGTTATCATGGTGCAAAATACACGAGTTTTCTGCCCACAATTCTGGTCTCTTTCGGCAAATTGCTTCACGCAAACGTCTCATAACGTCCAAATAATATTTTTTGTTTACTGTCTGGCTTTCTGGCAAAAATTCATGATGAACTACACCGTTGTAATCCATGAAAACCGTGAGGATTGCCTTCTTTTCTTTTCTGAAAATGACGTGGTCTTTGGTCTCGGTTCATTTGGTGAATGCCATTCACTTGCCTGATCAACATTAATTTAACTTCATCAATGTTTTCGTCGGTTTTCGATGTCGATCGTCTGCCACTGCGTTCATTATCTTCGATTGACTCACGACCTCTTTTGAACCGCTCGTACCACTGGTAAACGACCGTTTTCTTTAGAGAATCGTTGCCGAAACACGTTTCCAACATTTCCAACGTTCGCGCACCATTAAATCTGTTTTTTACAAGTTCGTGGTTGTAAATTCAAATCCATTTCTAAAATTGTAAAAAATCGCCAACACACACAGAGATAGATGTACTCTTGGCTATGTAACTTTTGCAAATGTCAAATGTCGAGCTATGACGCTTAGATTTAGAGGGAATGTCAACAACAGATATACCAACTTAACAAAAAAAAAAAAAAACAGAACTGAAATCGGAACAATGGGAGCGTCACACGGTGGTTATTTCGGGAACTTTTGGAGGAATGTACATATACCACAATTTCTATGGTAAAGAATCTAGAACACACATATGGCATCTGTCAAAGTCAACATTAAAAAACTCACTTCTTCGCAATAAGATATATGTACATACATGTATATATGTACTGTAACCACACACTTGGATTGCAGTTTAAGTTTTATTTGGATGACTCGTGGTATTTATTATTTTTATTAGTCGCATTTGAACACATAAACACGACACGACGCATATTTACAATTTTTTATCTGCCTCCATCAAAAATACGATTACAAAGCAAAACAAAATAAAAAATATTCCATTGCCCTATGCGAAAAGAAGGGCTCAAAATACAGTATGCAGCAAAAATATTGATACCCCAACCCATTTTCTTTTCATCGGAGGATATTATGTTATTAAACGCCTTTAAACAAGTTGTTTCTTTGCTCATAATATATGTTTATTTGTACATTTTGAAATCCAAAAATAAAAAACCAAACAATTAATTCAAAAAAAAAAAAATAATAATAAAATAAATAAATAAATAAAATAAAAATGTTCCGTTGCATCCAAAAACAACAAAGCAAAAATGTTGATACTCTTGGTTTATGTATTTTGTTTTACAAAAATAACGGTAAATTTAAAGCGATAAGGATTGTCTGTCAGAGTATGACGAACTTCGATGCAAAGTAAAAATAAATTTGTTTAGTTCGACACAATCCGAAGTTGGTGTAACAATAAAGTAAGTAGATAGCAATTTTTTAAAATGAGGAGAAAAAAATTACAGTAGAAGAAAGAAAAATTATCATAAACTATTATAAAGATGGAAAATCATATTCACAAATTGCTGCAATAATTCAAAGAACTAAACCTACAGTTCAAAAAGTAATCAACAGATATAAAATAGAAAAAAGAATCGAAAACAAAACAAGATCTGGGCGTCATCGGGCCTTAACGGCTAGAGATGAACGAGCGATTGAAAAAATTATTCAAGAAAATCCTTTTGAAAGTGCGCCAAAGATAGCCACAACGCTAGAGAATTCTCTATATATAATTGTTTCAGCTGACACAGTACGCAGGTGCATACAAAAAAGGGGTATACCCTGCATCCTGCACTTCTAGATGAAAGCCTTTAATCAGCGAATCAAATACAAAGAAAAGATTGGACTTTGCTAAGGAATTCAAGAATAAAGGATTCGATCTCTGGGATAAGGTAATTTTTTCAGACGAGTCAAAGTTCAATATTTTTTGCTCAGATGAGAGAAAACCAAAGGAGGCTTTAAATCCGAAAAAACACGAAAAAACAGTAAAGCACGGAGGTGGTGGTGTTATGGTATTGGGCTGTATATCCACGTTTGGTGTCGGAAACTTAGTCATAATCGACGAAATCATGACACAGGAAGTGTATTGAAAAATACTGCAAAAAGATTTGCTTCAAAGTGCACAAAATGTAAATTGTAAAAATGTGGCTGATACATAGAGCCCAGATCTCAACCCACATTTGGGATCATTTAGAGAAACGCTTACGCAAACATGTTATAACGTCGAAGCCCCAGTTGAAAGCCTTGCTTCCGGCAGAGTGGCAAGAAATTCCAACTGAATATCTAAAAAAAAAATTAACGCATTCGATGCCAGAACGCCTTAAGGAAGTTGAAAAACTTAACGGATATCCAATCAAGTTAAGGGACTTGACAACTTTGAATTTAATTTGTGAACGCACTCTTTCACTAATCATCAAACTATCACTGTCAATTTATTCAGTGCACTCAACATTTTTATCATGGTAAAGTACACTATCGAGAACGTCAAATTATAAAAATTTTCTACAGATATTCGGAGTCGGTGACTGCAACTTTAAGAGCCTTAACTCAAATTTTCGGTCGTAATTCTCGCCCTAGTAGACAGGCAATAACAAGTTGAGTGCAAAAATTTGAGTCTACATATTTGTTGTGTGATGTTGAAGTGTCAGTAAGACAACGGGTTGGTCGAAGTGTCGAAAATATCGCTGCCGTTCAGACGATCAGACGCAAACGATCCAAATCAGTCAATTCCACGGGGTTCTCAAGAATTGGGTATCGCTCAGACCACCCTATGGCGTATTTTGCGTAAGCATCTTGGTTTACACCCATACAAGATCAAGCTGACTCAAGAATAGAAGCCGATGGACCATTTGAAGCAAAGTACGTTCTCCGATTGGGTTCTGGGGAAGATGCGCCAAGATGATGAATTTCATCGCAAAATCATCTTCAGTGACGAAGTTTATTTTTGGTTCAATGTGTTCGTCAATAAGCAAAATATGCGTTATTGGTCAGGTGAAAACCCACATGTGCTTCACGAATCACCACTTCATCCACAAAAAATAACTGTTTGGTGCGGTTTGCATGCCGGCGGTTTTTTTTTTCGTCGACGATAGCGATCGTCACGTTACTGTGAATGGTCAGCGTTATCGCGCCATGATCACCGATTATTTTTGGCCCGAATTGGAAGATATGGACTTGGGAGACATGTGGTTTCAACAGGATGGTGCCACAAGCCACACAGCACACGTTACAATCGATTTATTGAAGAGCAAGTATGGTGAGCGCGTTATCTCAAGACATGAGCCAGTCGATTGTCCTCCTCGTTCGTGCGATTTAACGCCGCTTGACTATTTTCTGTGGGTCTACGTTAAGTCATTGGTTTATGCCAACACTCCGATGACGTTGGAAGAGCTCAGAGCCAACATTGAACGCGAAATAGCGGCCGTTTCGGCCGAAATGTGTGGCCGTGTCGTTGAAAATTGGGTCCAACGAATCGACCACTGCAAACGTGCCCGCGGTCTCCATATGAACGAAGTCGACTTCCATTCATAAATGTTTTAATTGTACTTCAAGCCAATGATAAAGTTTTTGAAATATCTCAAATGGTTTGCCTTTTATTTAAAAAAAAAAAAAGTTGTCAAGTCGTTATTGGAAAACCCGATATTATTTGGTATATATATTAATTCGTGCGTTTTCATTTTCAAAATTTGAACGTTTATTTAAAAAAAACATGTACAATAGTATTATTCAAAGTATTGCCCATCTGAAGCTATGACTTTTTCCCATATTTCTGGCAAAAAGGGGCAAGGTCTGGGCTATAAGGCGGGTGGGGTAAGACTTCCCATCCACAGTTTTCCATATAGTTCTTAACCGGAAAAGCAGTGTGTGGCTGAGCGTTGTCATGATGGAAAATTATTGCCTCGTGTCTGGTCGCATATTCCGGGCGTTTTCCGGCTACTGCTCTCTTCAAACGGATTAATTGTGTTCGGTAGCGTTGTCCATTGATGGTTTCACCCGGTTTTAGCAGCTCATAATACAGCACACCCATCTGACCCCACCAAATACAGAGCATTACCTTCGCGCCATGGATATTCGGCTTTGCCGTTGATTTGGCTGGTTGGCCAGATTTCACATATGATTTTTTGCGCTTGGGGTTGGTGTAATGGATCCATTTTTCATCACCAGTAACAATCTGATGCAAAAATGACTTCCTTTTGTGGCGTTCCAGCAGCATTTCGGACATGCAAAACCGCCTTTCGACGTCTCCCGGCTTGAGTTCATGTGGAACCCAATTTCCTTGCTTTTGAATATATCCAGCTGCTTTTAAACGTTTTGAAATGGCTGCTTGAGTGACACCCAAAGATTCTGCGAGCTCTTTTTGTGTTTGACAACAATCCTCATAGAGTAATGCTTCCAGTTCTTCATCTTCAAACTTTTTTGGCTGCCCAGGACGTTCATCGTTTTCCAAGCCAAAATCACCACTTTTAAATCGTGCAAACCACTTTTGGCACGTTCGCTCAGCTAGCGCATGTTTACTATAAACTTTTACCAAAATACGATGACTTTCGGCAACAGTTTTCTTCATATTAAAATAATGAAGAAGAACTCCCCGCAAAAACACACAAAAGTTCGATATATTTAACCAAAAAAAATTTATTGTTGTTTACGCTTCAAATGAATGACATATAATGAAATGACGTACAATGACAGTAGCTTTCCAACGCATTTTCCAATGGAATGGTAGCAATAGAATAATACAAGTTACGCCATATCTTAGCAAACCGCACGACCAAAATTATAGTATAGTTTAAGATTTGTTATACTTTTTTTAAAGGGTATCAACACTTTTGCTGTTATTTTTAGATGCAACGGAACATTTTTATTTTATTTATTTATTTATGTTTTTTTTTTTTGAATGAATTGTTTGGTTTTTTTATTTTTGGTTTTCAAAATGTAAAAATAAACAAATGTTACAATATGAGCAAAGAAACAACTTGTTTGAAGACGAAAATGGGTTGGGGTATCAAGACTTTTGCTGCATACTGTATATACAATATTTATTATTATTATTTTTTTTTTTTTTGCAATCACATAGTACATTTCATACCTACCCACTTATTTATGGATCTGTGGACATGTATAACGGTAATGGCCTGTTTAATACTAGTATGTACGAGTGGGTTCTGTGTCATCACGTTAAAAGGATTGACAGAGATTATGGTTTGTTTATCAAGCATAGGTCTACACCATTTTTCACACTCACCCACCATAAAATACATAAGCCGGTTACAGGAGATTATTTTTACACACACCACTGGGAATACAATTCTGGCATTTGTATTCATATTCTGCCCATTTGTGCACAATGTTTGCGTATCATTAACCCCAGACGTAAAAGAAACGTCAAATCGTCAAAGAGGGAAAAAAAATTACAAAAAAAAGGCACCCGTGGTATCATCGGCTGAGTTCAATGTTTACACGAGACAGGTACATACATACTGTGTCAGAATCATTAGGTGATTAGCTTACTATCCGCACCTGCAGAATTCAGCGCCGGAGAAAAAGTAGACATCGTCCCAATTCAAATTCCAAACATGACGAGATGGACTCTTCCCTTTAACACGATACGTGAGTGACTCCGAGAGTGCAGGGCAACGCCTTCATGCTACACAGGGTTACACGTAGAATTCCCAGTATGGCGATTGGAATGGAAAATTACCAGACTCTATGACGTTTTGGTTGTTTCTTGCTTTTTTTTTTTTTTGTAACCCCCTTTTGTATACCTTCCACTGATGGTGTGGTTGCATAGATACGACAGAAGAAAGATACCCAAACGTTTGTTTGTGTTTTCTTTTCTTTTTTTTTTGTGTGCTTACAAAAAGAAGAAAAGAAGAAAAAAACCTTCTTGATTGGCGATGAATTTGCTGTGTGTAGAGGAAAATCAAGCGCATCCATCCGATTGAATCAGCAAAAGCGGAATTTCTTCATTTCGTTTTCAACAGACTTTCACATGTTTGCTCAAATTTGAATACGTACCGCATGTTGACATCACATTGAATAATACAATATGTAAACTGTCGTGCCGTTGTTGCCTCAATGAATTTCATAATTTTATTTCTTCTAAAGAAAAAAAAAATCATTGTGTGGATTCATACGAGTATATGTATCTCAAATCCCACCAAGTCAAAAAAACAGTTCAGACTTTTAACTCACTCATGTTAGTGCCCCATTTATTCAAAGCAATACATTTTCTTCTATTAAAGAACCGAATTTTTAACGACAATGTCCGGATACTGTTTATGGGCAAAAAGTTGTGGTTAATGGTATGCACTTAAATTGTCTGAGCCTTTAAAAAGGAAAGTGTTATCCACCTGGATGATGTCCCCGTGAACTTTAAAGCTGACCTTATCGTACTACAGAAAAAACTTTGCACGCACAGAGCTGCCATGGATGTCCTGTAACATCAACGACATCTAGGCATTACACCTCTTAACATGCTGGTAAACAGACGCCTTGAACAGCATGGCATTAAAGTTAAATTCGGCAAGTCTTATGCAAAAAAATAGAAAGGGGGAACATCTTCGGCAGCGCTGTAGGGATGAACAACCCACGTTCACAGAGTAGTACAGAGTAGTACGGATACAGAGTAGTACACTTTGCAAATGGATGGAATATCGTCGAGGTAATACAGCATAGGAAAAATACGGTGAGAAAGTTTGACGTCGGATAGTGAAAATCGGGAAATATCGTCAGAGCATTTGACCTCTCTCAACCTCCCCCATTATCTCCGACATCACCAGCATCAAAAGCAGAGTACCAAATAAGCAAAACCAAATGGTAACAGCAATACCTAAAAGCAAAAGTATAAGATTCAAAGAAGCCGACGGCGCGGCGTAGACGCAGAGCTTTTCAAAGCTGGAAGAACTGATCTAGTACGGAACATGAACCATCTCATCATCAATTTGGTTAAAGAATGGTATGGCCCCCTTTGAAACCTGCGAAAAGGGCCCAAATTTAAGGGCATAAGTCTGTAAGTCCACAGAACTTGTACAAGTATACCACTTGTATAATGATTGATCACGTTACAAAAATATTTTATTGAAAATTAAATTTAAATTGAGTTTAAAAATTGACGACCGAACCGTTAGGAATAAATTGAATATTGAAATTCGCCAGAAGTTTCTTTTAGTGTGGCGCCGGTAAAACTACGCCTGAGGCGTAGGGTATGAAGTATAAATCTTAGAAAGTAACGGCCAAATCTCAGCAACCAGTGACACTATATGTCTTGGATCATACATTTTTGAGGCTTCATTCAAGAGAAACCGTTACTGCTGCATACAATTATCCAAACTTCCTTAAAACGAGTGTTACGTGTAATGAAACATGGTGCTTTCTACACGATGCAAACACCAATTGTCAAAGTGCGCAATGGAAGGCGAAAAGTTCATTGCACTTGCAATATATGCATACAATAGGTAATACGAGTATCTTGTGGCAACGTTCAGCGGATCGAAAATAACTGATATTCCTAAGTCAGAAAACATTGACATCTTTATGATGTGGCGGCCTTAGGTCAGGGGATCGATCGATCGAGCAAGACTCCGTGATGGCAAATATTAACAATCAAGAGGACGACAAGCCAAGATAATTCTAAAAATTTATTTTTAATGTCACATTTTCTGCAACTTAGAATAAATATTCGACAATATTCTTCTTAAAAATAATAGCTAAAGAGTAGTAAATAGGTGAGTATGCCAACTGAAATCCTCCATAGATCACGAATGGGTACTCCTTCAGGTAAGTGTTACGATAGCAGTTCCTTCTTCTCCTCTTCAAAAAATAAAATAAACAAACTCAAAAGCAAGATATTCACCTCCAAACTCTGTAACACTCCTAAAGTCAAGTTACTTCAACTAATAAAAAGACTCCCCAGTTAGCCCGGTCTTTAGCTAGCTGCCTCCAGTTGCCTCCAGACTCTGCGGACCAGAACATTGGTGTCTGATGCGCAGTTTTATGACTAGATCGATTTCGCTCGTATAGGTCGTTGAATCTTTTCCTCAAAAGCCCATCAACGCAAACGACTGATGATATCTTCATCACTTTCGATAGAGTCCATGCTTCAGCGCCATAAAGTAGGACTCGGATGATCAAGGTTTTATTTAGAGCCTCCTTTATTTTCTGCCTTCTTAGCCCAAAAATGCAGCCATTAAGTGATTCCACGTTTTATATTTGCTGATGTGTTGTAGAAGAGCCGAGGTAGACAAAATCCCTTACTACCTTGAAATTATTGGCTTCGAATGAGACGTTATGTTAAATTGTTTTAATAATGTTGTTAAAAAAAACAACCACATGACAAACCAGACATCAAAGGTTTCGCTTGAGTCGTTACCGACTTAATAAGACCAAGGAGCGTTCTCAAACGTCATTCTGCATAAGCGGAATACGTCGTTCTCTATAAATGCTGTAATATCAATGAAAAGATGGTGGTTATTGATTTGGACTCCTTGAGTATCTTCCAGGATCTGCCAGAGTGTGAAGATTTGGTTGATTTTGGACTTTCCCGGTTTGACACCCAATTTATAGGGTCCAATCAATTTGTTGACGAAGGGTTTCAGACATTCTCACAATATGACAGATAAGATCTTGTTAGAAATGTAAAGGAGAGAACGCTATAGTTGGCAAAGTTGATAGAGTCTACTTTTTCTGGATCGGGCGAATGATACTGAGATTCCATTCATGATTCCATTCAAAGACATTTTCAGAAGTTTTGCATAACTCGCCCGGTAAGCAGTCAGTTTTATTGGATTTCAGCTTAGTAATCCTTACTTCGTTTTGGTCAGGTGAATGAAAGTTTTGGCTATTATCGCCTAAGTTGAATGGCATACTCTACCTGACGGCGACATGTCTTTTTCACCATTTTACAGTCTGCAGAAAAAGTTTTCCCATATTCTCAGCACAAAATGTGACTCTATTATCAAGGCTTCGCCAATCAATGACGTTGTCTAATAAAAAGCGGGGGCAGAGCAACTGGTCTTATCCTAAAAGTTTTCGATACTTACGCCTCCGAATGCTGATACGATTTGACCAGTTACAAGCGGCCGGTCAGAGGTCGTGTTGGGTGGCAGGACCACCGGTAGTCCATAACAGGACTTAAAACACGGTACCATGGGAGTCAGGATTCCCTCGGATTCGAGGGTCCAGGCCTGACTTGCTGAGGCAGGCCCCCTTGTGGGAGCGTCATGGCGGCTGTGGTTTAAACCCAAAGTCGCGGGAAGGGCCTTGACCCAATGTAGAGTTGAAAGACAATGGGTGCTGTGACCCTAAGAGCCTAGAAGACCCTAGAAGTTTTAGGTCGGCCTAGACCCTTACCAAGGGTGGAACTTTTTGCCTCCAACACGAGTTCCGTTTTGGTATCAAAGGAATGACGGTGAGCGATGGCAAGGCGTATCCTTGCTCCCATGGATGTTTGGGCATCCCGTGAAATTAGGGATTAAAGGCAGGAATTCACGTTAAACACAAGAGACGTTCTGTGACTCTATTCTTGTATAGCTATTGGCATTCTTGCCTTTACGCGTTGTCTACAAATATCAATAAAACATCCGTACAACCTGTCAATATCTTCGATTGTGCGCTTCTCGTCCTATTTTTTCTTCTGAAGAAGAAATCGATATTCGTACCGTCCCTTTAGCTCGTAGAGCTCACCTGCGGTTCTCGCCCTTTGTTCCAACGCCGCTTTGTACGCTTCTTCTTTAGCTGCACGTACATGCCGGCATTTTTTAACAAACCAGGGATTTCTTAGGGGTGGTCGGTTAAAGTCGAGCACATCTGTTGCGGCATCTCTGATAGCAGGTTGACAGCGTTGCCACTGGTCTTTCGTACTTGATGCTGACGGCATAATAATTGTTAAAAAATTTCGGGAGACATGTTCGGCGAAGATTCTGGCGGTCTCTTACGATTGCATCTTTTCTACGTTATGTCTTCTCACAGTAGTTCTTTTCTGCTGTGGCGCTTGGGAAATCCGCATTCGCATCGGAAAGTTCGGACGTCCAGAATACTCGATTGATCAATTTGACTTAGCGTTTGATGATCTAGAGACCGCCAAGTCCCCTTGCGTATACTGAAACAAGGAAACCGTGTGTTTGCTATATATAATTAAATTGCTAAGTACGATTTAGAATACTTGCCTTGTCGAGGAGCTCGTAGAAGCATTCTTTGGTGGCATCGTCCTTGTATTTCGTAGGGCCATGGGCGCATAGTCGGCTTACAAATGTTAGCGAATTTAACTTTGATGCGGAATGTCATAAAGCGTTCGCTGTCGTGGCGAGTCCACATCCAAATAAACGCTGTTTCTTTTTGGCTTCAGCAATCACCATAGTACATACATTTTTCATCCTCCTTATGTCCGGCCCACCCCAACGTATTTTTTTGAAGGCAGTGATATCTGTGTAATAGTAGTCAAGGGCCTCTGATAATTGTTCGGCTGCACGTGGCCTGTTAAGGGTCAGTACATTCCACGTGCAGATCCGAATGTCATTGTCCTTTAAATGTTTGCGAGGGTGGCAACAGTAAAGCCATTTTTATCCGAGCCATTAGTTGGTTCTTCACATCTTTTTAATCTCTTCCGTATGTAAGTGCTATAACTACGTAGAGAAGTATCATACTATTACCGAACATGCTTTTGCCATTTTAGGTTGCATTATAGATAAGGCTTTACTCAAGCAGTTACCAGGGACCACCACTGAGATGTAACGCAAGCACTTCGATACCAACTTGATTTTAAGGCTGCTGACCCAAATCCAAAAGTTTTAGGACAGTCAGCAACTACCTGATCAATCACCACGCAGGTCCGTAGGCCCACTGCTTAGATAACGCAATGTTTAAGAGTTACTCAAATTGCGAACAAAATTAAATCCTGCGCCAACATCACCTGAAAAAGATCTAATCCTGGAAAAATCAATTCCCCATGACCTTAGCAAGTAGTCATATTCTTAGATAACGGAAATACCGTTCCTACTTTCTTATAATCTCTAGAATTCAATTATGTCTTCATTTAGATAAGTGTAAGAAAAGCGATCTGGTAAAAGACTCCTTACAGACTTATGATACTGACATTTTGTTAAAAAAAAAAACACAATTTACTGGTAAAGAATAACTTTTCAGTGAAAAAAAAGAAGAAAAGTAAAACAAATTCCTGTTGCTTACATGTGTAATAACGCATCAAAAATTGCTTGAATAATTGAACTGTTTTTTCCTGATTCGCTTTGCAATATTTGCAATAAACACAAAAACTTTTGTGACACAATTTTTTTTAGCACATTCGTCAACAAAACATTTATTGCTTACCAAACAAATTGTAATTTTTTTTTTTTTTTTGTAAAGTCGAAAATTAGTTCTATAAAAAGGGAATGCATTGAAAAGACTATTCATTAGTTACCACAAGTTCTTCAGCCTTGCACAACTAACAAAATCTACTCAAATTTCAATATGAAATTCTTCGCTTGCTTGTTCATTTTGGTTGCCATCACCAGCTCAGTATCAGCTGATAAAACCGATAAAAAGGATGAGTTTGTAGCTGCATCTTATGGAGCACCAGCACCATCATACGCAGCCCCACCATGCCCCAAGAACTACTTGTTTAGCTGTCAACCAAATATAGCTCCAGTGCCATGTGCTCCTGCTCATGCGGGATATGCTGGTGCTTACTCAGAGCATGTCCCACAATACATCATGCCACGATATGCTCATCCACAGTTCGGCGGTTTGACACAATATTGAAATTTTGACTGAAAAATAATACTGACGACGACTTTAATCAATAAATTTATTTGATAAAATTTTCTAATTTTGAGTTTTGCTTTTTCTTTTGAATTTCCTGGTTCCTGGATCAACAATATCTAAATCTAGAAATATGACTACATTTTAATGTTCACACAACACAACATTATTTCATTCGCCCGCTCGTTATTCCTTCAAGCAAAAAAGAAAAAAAAAAAAAGAATTTCAATGCTACAATAGTTGTTAATTGGAAACTACGAAGCGACACTTTAGATATTACGAGTAGTTATCAATTCAATTATTATCATTTTGATAGTTTCAATTTAGTTGAAAGTTGTAGATACAGTTGGAAAATATTGATTCACTGCAATGGTACAGAAACTCATCTATGTTATGTCGAATACCAATGCAATCTCCAATCCAACGCATTACTAATGCTTCCAACGAGAATTGTTGTGCACTTCCAAGATGTGTGCCAATAAAAATGTTCCGTTAAGAATAGACGAGTGCTTTGCTTTCGCAGGAACAATTTGCCTACGTCATCGTATCTCTCAACGTCATATGCGCTCGTAAATGATGACACTAAAGTTAACCTCCATTATCGAATCTTTATCGTTTTATCTTGGTAAATGTATCATCACCACTCCGATGGGGAAAAAGGTCCAAAAAGAAATCTAAGAAAGAGATCTAATCAGTCTATGCTGTCTAATCTGACAAGTTTGTACATAGACAGTTGGTCGTAATTAAAAAGGACGCTTAACAATGTCGGCTTCCATTGCAAGCCCGATGCGTTTTATCTTAATTACCGGATGTGGAATGCCACTATTGAAAGCAGAAGCCGGATGATCCTTGAGAGCATAAATGAAACCTTCTTCATATAACGTCAAAAAAAAAAAAAAAAAAAACTTAGTTATTAGAGAAACGCAACCAGCTTCGGATAATGAATCTCCTTAAATGTCAACTAGACCTGGAAAGTCAATGAACTACTATGTACCTGAAATGTGCGAACGCTGTACACCCCAAGTGCTACTCAAAAGCTTGAATCTGTCCTTAAGCGATACAAGGCAGATATTACCGCGATCCAGGATATACGATGGACAGCATCGGATACTCATAAGATGAAATGCAAAAATTGCGACATTTATTACAGCTGCCATAAATAATTGAATGTACATATTACGATTCGGATATGTCGTGGAAAATCGGCTTAGGGAAAAGCCATGGACTTCAAGCCGACAAGTGAAATCCTGGCTGTGATCCGCATTAAATGCACCTTCCAAAACAAAGGCATATTATGTGCACACGCACCTACCGGCGAGGCTGAAGACCCTATCAAGGAGGATTTTTATGACCTCCTAGATAGATCCTACTGAGTCTGTGTAAAGTATGATGTCAAAATTGTGCTCGGGGACTTCAATGCTAAAATCGGAAAGGAAAACATCTTTGGCGGGTTAGTTTGTAAGCACAGAATCCACCAAATGACAACAGACTACGGCTACCGACCAATCGATTTTGCAGCAACTTTCTTAATGCGGTGATAAGTAGAACTAAGTTTCCAAGGCAAAGGATCCACACAGTAACCTGACGCTCTCCAAATGGTCGAACTTCCAACCAAATCGACGATGTGCTAATCGATGCAGGCAAGTATCCAACATCTTCGACTCTGACCAATTTCTTGTTGCGGCTAAATTCAGACCTCGACTGTCCAACGAGAAGAAGCTGCGAACTGCCCAGAAAAGGAAGTTCGACGCTGGAAGCCTAAGCACACCTGGAGTAACAAGAGTCTACAGAGAGCCACTGAGCTAGAAACTCTCTACTGTGCATTCACCCACTACCAATGCCAACAATCAGTTGTGCCAGTATCGCGAAATCATTAGGGATGATAAATCATCATGATGAATGCGTGTACGGGAAAAAGGTGACAGAATATGCATATAGGAAAACGCTGCAGCGCAAAATAAGAACAGCGAAGGAAGAGTATCGAGCCAGGTTAAGAGAGGAGAAGAAGCTTCCTAGGTCAAGGAGATTAAAGAATTCCGCGATCGAAACAACATCTGGAAATTTTACAGGACTTTTACCGAGACACACAGAATAGTTGATGTGTTTAAACAGCATTTCCGGCAGCTGCTAAATGGGCATTATATAGGATGAGTGATAGGACAAGGAGAGAATCCACATCCAGTGAATGTAGAACCAGTTCCACCAACCAAATGCATGCATCAAATCATCGACCAAGTATGGGTGAAAGAAAGCATACCCGATGACTGAACTATCAGCTCCATATACCTCATCTACAAAAAAGGCGATCCTATGTCTTGCAAGAAATGTGGAGGCATATCCCTGCTTAATGTCGCATATAAGGTCCTATCGAACGTACTGTGTAAACGTTTTAAACCGTTTTGTAACACACTAACTGCCCGGCAAAACGACTATAAGCCAAATTATCACATTGAGACAAATCCTGGAAAAGACCAATAAATATCAGGTCGAGACTCAGCACCCATTCATCGATTTCAAAGCCGCATATGATAGTATTCATTATCGGGGGCTCTATAGGATGATGGCCGAATTCGGAATCCTTATAAAACTGATCCAGATGTGTCACGTGGCGCTGGACGCTACTGTGGTATGCAGACGATATTGACGTCAGCTGTGATAAAGGCTTTCACGGCAATTGAAGAACAGACGAAATTTATTGGTCTTGAAGTAAACGAGGACAAGACTAAGTACATGTTATCAACAAAGAAACCAGAATCTGTCCACCGCTTAGAACAAAGAACAATTTCGAGGTAGTTAAGGAGTTCACCTACCTCGGAGTAAACGTTAACTCCACGAATGACACCCTGGTAGAGATACGACGAAGAATTACTCTAGGAAACTGTTGCTACTTCGGTCTGGCAAAATAATTGGGTTCAAAACTCTTAACTCAAAGGATGAAAAGTATGCTGCTAGTTCTGTTAAATGGTGTCGAGTGCTGGACGATAAGGGGGAAGGGAGAACTGATACTGGGCTCCATCGAAAGAAAAACTCTTCGACCGAGTTTTGGTTCTACATATATGCAAGGAAGGCGAATAGGGAAGAAAACACGACAATGTAGTCTAAAAAGCCAAAATACATCGGCTACATTGGCTCGGCCACATCGAGCTATGAGGATCTTCGATTCCCTACCCCCATGTTCGAGACAACAAAGAAGGCCGAAGCCCCATTTTAAAAACCAAACCATTGCGGATGCCAGAGCTCTTAGTCTCGATAACTGTAAGCAGCGTGCACGGGATCACAGAGGATGGAAGACTGCAGTGTCTTAACCAGAGACTCTTCACGGGTCGGCATCCCTTTAAGTAAGTAAATGCAAACGAAATGACCGTTTAGAATGCCGTCAGGCCCATGGGATGAACTGTAGACTTCTCACTGACACTGCTAGGCATAAGTTACAGACATAACATCCTGGTGCTTGCTGTAATAATAATGACGGCACCGCAGATCACCTCCCCTATCACTTGTGGGTACAGCTACTTCATCTACTTTATCAATGAAGCTTTTACTTTTACTTTTTCTTCCAAAGATCGAGAAATTCAGGCAAAGTGAACATTACAAGGAGTACAATGAACTATGAGTGATAGCTCTTTGACTGAGTTATACATTTGAAAATACGTCATTTTGATTCTATTTAAAGTCTAAAATGTAGAGCCAACCCTTAATTCTAAATCACCGCAATTTAATTCGAATTAAGAAAGGCAACCATTGATATTTGAGGATGACGTTCTCTTTTGCTTATTAGGCGGCAGAAGACCCAAAGTCTGACATTAAAGTGCTAACAAATTTAGCACATGTGTAGTGTACTTTTAGATCTCGCCGCAACTTTTTTTTTACAAATTAACAACAGCTTGTAAATTAATTAAAAGACGTACTGCTATGTGCTTATTTTTATCATAATATATGTGGTTACACATGTCAAAATAAACATACGCAGGTGTTTGTAAATTGGCATCTTCCCACCACCTGTTCATAGCTAATGCCTTGTCACGGAAGTGACCAGGTATGTACAAGTAAACTAAAGTAAAGTAAAGTAAATACTCCTATTCGACCACTTCTAAATGTTTTTCTGTTTTTTTTTTTTTTCTTTTTTTTTCTTTTTTTTCCACTATAATTTCAGTAAAACAGAATTTATTATTTATCTTAGATATACCTATACACACACTTTCATTATCTACCTTTGTTTTGGCGCGTTTTTTGACAATTAGTCGCACTGATATCGCGTTTGGAACACTCCGTTTTTTTAGTTAGTAATTGATTTGTTATATGAAGAAAAGAAAACCAGTTTTATGTGTGAATTACCAGGAATTGTGAATATTTAATGGACTGCAAAAGTGATTTTTCTAAATCAGCAGCACACACTTTACTCGTAACTCTACTAATAAATTTTCTTCCTCGTCTCAACAGGTTTCTGTGAATGGCTTGTTAGTTGGACAGGTTTCTTTTACATTTTGGTAAAATTTCCGGACGTGATATATGAAGAAGCACCTTTCCTTTTCCTGGATCGCTCCATCCACATGATCTTATTTTCTTTGGAGAAGCCGATGTGCTTCCCTCCTTCTTTATTCGTCGCTTTGAAAGTTTGCTGTCGTCATGTGTGCTTGACTGCATTCTTTGTCAAACTAGGGATTTATTTGGGATGGCCAGGTAAAACACACCAAACAGTTATGGCATATCTAGAAGCTTCTTGGCATCAATGACGTTGATTTTCAGCAGTCAGCACTTTATGTGGGTTGCAATAGCCATGACGAAAGGGTGAAGGATACGCCAAGGTTTGTTGTGATTGTGGCAGTTAAAACTAAAAAGTTTTTAATTAGAGTAAAAGCACAAAAAAACTGTAAGTGTATACAATTTTTATTTGAGTTGATAAATTAATGCATGCCATGTACTTTTTAAAGATTATTTTGTGTAAATGTTGACCACGGCCACGTTTTATGTGGTCCACACGGAAAGTTCAATTTTGAATCACTTTTTCGAGCATATAGGCTAGTAATACATGGGCTGAAAAGTCGTTGAAAAGCCGTTTCTAAGAGAGGGCACCACTTGAATTAAATCTATACTATTCTCAGTTAGTACCAACCTTCAAAAGATACTTGTATAAATTTGACAGCCGTCGGACGATTAGTTCTTGAGATATAGCGTTGTGAGTGAAGCAACTTTTGTTATTGTGAAACAAAAAATGGATTCAAAGCAATTTCATGTGTTGATTTATCATTGCTTTTTGATGGGAAAAAATGCAGCCGAACGAACCATTCGAAAGTGGATTGAAAAATTTAAAAGTGGTCATACAAGCACCAAAGATGATGCACGCAGTGGACGTCCAAAAGAGGCTGTTTCAGATGAAAACATCAAAAAAGTCCACAAAATGATTACGAATGACCGTAAAGTGAAGTTGATCGAGATAGCAGAGGCTCTGAAGATATCAAAAGAGTGTGTTGGATATATCATACACGAATATTTTGGATATGCGAAAGCTCTGTTCAAAGTGGGTGCCGCGTTTGCTCACAGTCGACCAAAATCAACAACGTGTTAATGATTCAGAGGAGTGCTTAAAGCTGTTCAACAGCAATAAAGAATAATTTTTGCGTCGGTATGTGACAATGGATGAAACTTGGCTCCATTACTTCACACCAGAGTCAAGTCTGCAGTCAGCTGAGTGGCGAGCAAGCGATGAACCTCGCCCAAAACGACCAAAAACTCAACAGTCGGCTGGCAAGTTTATGGCATCCGTATTTTGTGATATACATGGAATAATTTTCATCGACTATCTCCAAAAGGGGCAGACTATCAACAGCGACGAAATCGCAGAAAAACGGCCGCATTTTAAGAAAAGAAAGTGCTGTTTCATCAAGACAATGCACCGTGTCACAAGTCGATGAAAACGATGGCAAAATTGAATGAACTCGGCTACAAATTGCTTTCCCACCCATCGTATTTCCAGATTTGGCAACCAGCGACTATTTCCTGTTCGCAGACCTAAAAAGAATGCTCGCCGAAAAGAGATTTAAGACCGATGAACAAGTAATCGCCGAAACAGAGGCCTATTTTGAGGCTAAACCGAGATCTTACTACAAAACTGGTATCGAAAGATTGAAAAATAGTTTCAATCAGTGTATCGCCCTCGAACGCAACTACATTGATAAATAAAGTTAAATTTTGCAAAAAAAATTTGTGTTTTACTATAAAACGGCATTGACTTTTCAGCCCATGTGTTATCTCGCTAATAATGTTGTCTTCCAGGGCTGTAATTGACGCTGGTTTATCGGCACAGAGGAGTGATTTGACGTATCCCCATAAAAAATAGACTAAAGGCGTCGAATCGCACGCTTTAGCCGACCAATTCACCGGTCAAAAATGAGAGATAAATTATTCACCGAACTCATTTCTCAATTGGTCCATCGATTCGCGTGGTATGTGGCATGTGGCGCCGTCTTGCTGGAACCACACGTCGATCAGGCTCAGTTCGTGTTATTTAAACAAACAAAAAAAAAGAAGTAAGAAATCTTTGAATGATAGCGGACGCCATTGACGGTAACATTGTTCTCACAGTCATATTTGAAAAAATACGAGGCAATGATTCCGCCTGACCATAAACCACATCAAATAGCGCATTTTTCCAAGTGCATTCGAAGTTCCTGTATTGCCTGAGGTTGTTTATCTTCGTCAAACAAAATATTGATTCTTCCATTTCTTTTTGAAGATAAATTTTCGATAAAAAAAAACGCATCTTCATCCAGCTTTTCTGAGGCCCACTCACCGAAAATTCGACGCTGTGGCAGCTAGTTCAGCTTCATTTCTTTCACGAACTATATTTTGTTAGGCTTTAGACTTCTTCCCAAAGACTTACGTCATAGTTTCATGCATACAAGAAAAATATGAATGTTAAGCGTATATCGAATGCATTCCTCTCTGTAGTGAATGACGAGTATGTGATGTCGCTTTGCACACCTGAAGAGTCTCTTCCCACTGAATTTATAACAGACCTTGAAACACTTTATCTCAATTTCAGCTTTAATCGGAAGAAAATTATTCATTTTTTGGCCCCAGATATTAACGATAAACATACACTATGGGAAAACAATACAGCACAAAACGTCCATAGTTTAGCGCTGATAAACACAAAATAAGCTTTGAAAACATTTTACACACGGGTAGCTGTTTTCAAAAGTTTGAGTCTGATAATGACTAATGCGGACCGAGCGACCAATGGTTACGTTTGAATGAATTTAATCCCCCGACTTAGAAAATAACCAGACTGACAATACTATACAGACGAGTATAAAGCTCGTCCCCAAGTATTTGCTGATCGGGGGACTGGGCTGGCCATTTCATAACATTGATTTTCTGATCGCGAAACTACTCTTAAACTCTTTGGCTTATTAAGCCAAAAATACAGTGCTAGGCAATAATGGCCATCTTTGAACAGCACGACATACATTGGCGATGATAAGCGAAGCTATTAGAGATGCATTGGTATTATCATATTAATTTGACAAACTCATAAATGCTTGTCTTGCTGGTGTAAGAAGGTTTTATCCCTGACAAGAAATCAACTTCTTGCCAGGATAACGATCACATGTGACCCTAATCAGGCTAAACATTGTTTAAATCCGGTTGTCCCATGTGGTTTAATTTAGCCCTGTATTTCATTGAAATGATTTGGACATTGGAAAGGCAATAACTCAGAAGCTCTGTCCAATTGCACAAAACACCAGAGTTTGAATACAACATGACTCTTTACGGTATGGTTCAACTCAACAGGATTGACATGATTCGAAGCCCCTATGGGACTTATTACCACAATTTTGTGTGATACAAGTGATAATAAGTCAGAGTGTTGGAAAAGATTTGGTAGCGGATGAGTCCTTAATAAGAGCCAACGGCAGCATCTCCTAAGCGGGGTACTGGCTCCGGCCCCTTTTGTCCTTTTGCTCAACCACGTAAAAAAGTAATTGTTACGAAGCGACCAAAAGCTTCGAATAAGGACGGATTCACTCTTGACGACCCTGAATACCGACCACAGGACAACGACTTTCGGATCTGCCGAACGATTAGCGGAGGCTCTATGCTGCCATAAAGCAGATATCACCGCCATCCAGAGAGTGCGGCGGGATGGGCCGGGCAAAAGAAAGATGAAAAACTGTGATGTTTACTACGATGATTGCTATAGGAAATGTAAGCAGCGTCTATATGGACGCGGATTTGCTGTAAGCAGCAGACTTAAATAAGAAGTCTTCAAGTCGATAACATTAGCCTTATATGCGCTCAAGCCCCAGCAGAGGAAAAGGACGATGCTTCTAGACAAAACCTACGAGCAATCTCCAATGTATGACGTTAAAATCGTCCTAGACGACTATAATGCCAAAACTGGAAAGGAGGGTATCTTTGGTGGCATAATCGGAAGACATAGCCTACACAACACCAAGTCTGGAAACGGACTTATGCTAATAGATTTCGCTGCGGGACGTAACGTTACTACAGCAAGCACAAGATTTCCTCACCTCAATATTCACAAGGGAACATGACGGACACCAGATCAGCAAACTGTCAACCAGATTGATCATGTTGCGATCGACGTAAGGCATCCCTCAAGCATTTTAGATGACCGAGCATTCCGAGCGGCTAACGTAGACTCAGACCACTACCTAGTTGCAGCCAAGGTACGTCTAGGGATATCACAGACGCCATAAGAACGGGGAAAGAGAAGTCCTTTGCAGCCAGCATCAAGTGCTGAAGACCAGTGCCTTAAATGGCGAGAATCCATGAGAAGTGCCGCAATTAACGTTGCGCAACACCACGAAACCCCTGGTTCGATGAAGAATGCTGGCACGCACATGCAGCAAAATAATATGCCTATAAAGCGGCGCTGCACAAAAGAACAAGAGCGGGTTTTGAGCTCTACGAGCAAAAGAAAAGGGAAGTACATCGGCTTCTCCGGAGAAAAAAGTAAGAGCATGAGAAGCTCTCGAGAAAATAGAGAGGTGCTACTCTAGGAATAATGTTTGGAAGTTTTACCAAAAGATAAAAAGAACGTGTCAGGGTAATAAGACAAGAACGGAAATCCGTAGAAATGAACAAGGAAACCTTGTAGTAGAGTCACAGTCGGTGCTAAAGATATGAAAAAAACATTTCTGCAGACTGCCAAACGGCGAAGACGACACGAATTCCGCTATGAGGCAGAGCGAACCATTCAAAATTGACCATGCAAGTCAAAAATTCCGTCCACCCGACCAAAATGAAGTGAGGATGGGAATATCTAAACTGAAGTGGAAAAAGGCTGCCGGGCCAGATGGCCTACCCACCGAACTATTTAAAACAACAGGAGATGACATGGTAGAGAGCATACACCAACTTTTTTCCAAGATTTAGTCAGATGAATGTATGGCTGATGAATGGAGCCTCAACATCCGATTCACAAGAAAGGGGACCCTCTAAACTGCGCTTCTATAGAAGTATCAGTCTCCCAAACATCGCATATAAGATCTTGTCTACCGTATTGTGCTAGCACCTGAAACCATTTGTCAACGATCTGATTAGACACTGTCAAGGCGGTTTTAGGTCACAGTTCTACAAATATTTACACTACGGTAGATACTGGAGAAAACCCAACAAGTTCAGATCGATACTCACCACTTTTTTATCGATTTTAAAGCCGCATGTGACAGCATTTATACAGAGCCATGTCTTGTTTTGGGATCCCTCCACAAACTCGTCCGCTTGTGCAGGATGACGATGGATAAAGATCGCTGCTGCATCAAGTCTGTACAAATCCTTGCATACGCAGACGATATTGATATTATTGGTGAGTGAGTTGTCACTAATGTTCATAGGAACAGAAGCGGAAAAAATGAGTCTATCTGTAAAAAAGGCCAAAACAAAGTATATGCTACCAACAAGAAGGGACATCCAACAAGGACGAACCAACCATCGTCACATCGACAGCTATGACTTTGTATATCACATCTGAAAACGACATCTCTTCAGAAATCAAACGAAGAATCAGTCCTGCTCTATGGTTGGCATGGACCCTTCCTAAAGCGGTCGTTTTGAGAGAAAAGTTTTTAGTAAGATATTTGGTCCCATACGCGTTGACGGGTTCTGGAGGAGACAACAATGAACTCTACGAGCTGTACAACGACATCGACCTTGGATATTTGAGGTGGCTGGGACATGTAGAGGGATTGAACACCGAAGCTCCTGCCCGCAAAATCTTCGACTCTAATTCGGAGGGACAACGCAGTAGTGGAAGGCCTTGCCTTAGGTAGGGAATCTCAACCACCTTGAAGTGCGCAATTGGAAGCAGTTAGCCAAAAACCGCGCTAATCAGAGAGGCTTATTCTTTGGGGCCCAGGTTCACCCCGGACTTTAGCGCCGCCTAATTAAGTAAGTAAGCATAGATAGCCTAAGTTTAAAAAAAAAATTCTCTTATTTTGTTCTAGTCTGCACTTGATTTGCATGTGTTAGTTTACATTAGTTAGGTTAGAATTAACTATGTAGTAGAATGTTTTTGAAAGCATTGTTACATGTTTTCTTTTGGCAAGAAAATTTTTTATTTAGGGTGCTGAGCTTATAAACATTTGCAGTGCATGAATGCTATAAATTTTGGTTACTCCTTAAAAATGACTTTAATGTACCATATGTTTGTACACTACTTTTCTGAAAGAAAAATTTAATAATGCAAGAAATAATGGATACCCATTTTCTCCCGCATCGATAATGTATTTACATTTTACTTGAAACTGAGACGGTCACAGGTGGGATGGCCCTGATGTATTATTTTTTATTTATTTTTACATTTTTCCAAATGGATTATATTTAAAATTTCAGGAATATCCGACTTTTCCCAGATGAATAAATTTTTGTTTCTGTGGCTTCCTAGAAAAGACCTTTTTCGTGCGAACATGTTCATTATTAATAAGTTGGTCTGTGGAGAAAGATATATTTTAGCGAATTAAATTTATATGTCCTGCCAGTAGTCCGTATAGCGTATGAATTTCAGGAATTTTTTGAATTAAGTGTTAATTATGCATTCAGCTCTTAAGGACACCACTACTTTAATTTATAACCAAACAATTTTTTTTTTTATTGATTTATCCCAGTATATATATATTTTTTTGCTTTAGTCCTTATTCAAGGTCAGTTTTTGAACCGTCTTATCACTTATATTATTTTAACAGATTAAGTCAGTATAAAAGTTCGTGTTTTACGAACTTAAACGCAAAATACTCGTACTTGACCTAGTACTTTATTTTTTATCACATACGAGTACATACATTTTCCTATGTGTTTATTTGTATGATAATTTTTTTTCCGTCGGAACAGAGCACTCAGGCAAAGAAGTAATCCATTGTACTCTTTGTAAGTTCATTTTAACATTTTAATGAAATCTTTTAGTTTTCGAAGATAGATGAGTAAGCGCTTCAGTGATAAGATGCCTACAGTACCATCATAGGTAGGTTCGGTTCCTGAAAAACTCTTCTTTGTACCTTAACTTACAAGTTGCGACTTAATTGAACCCATTGTGACCTGGGACCCAGCCAAGAGTCACAGAATTCTCTGCTTGGAAGACAGATGCAAGCTTTCCTAACGTGAAGTGAAATCTAACGTTGTCGTTCTCAAGAAAGATACCAGCGCTACATCCTAAATGGTTTCGGAACCGTCCGAGAAGAACCGACTGCATGTATTCTTGGATAAAATTAAAAAAAAATTGGGGGAATCTTGAAAGAAAATAACTGGATTGTACAGTCAAATACCTAAATATTACAAACATGTGATAATTTTGATAAAGCTGTTTGCATTTTGACCACGTCAGTCTTTTGAACTTGTGCATTATGTGCAGTGAATTTGCAGCTGTTTAATTTCAAAAAACGAGCAAGTGTTCAAGTCAATTTCTTAGCAACGTTTTAATTTATATATTGGGTATATAACTTAATTTCGGCTTTTTTTTCAAAATTTGAACGTTTATTTAAGAAAAACATGTACAATAGTATAATTCAAAGTATTGCCCATCTGAAGCTATGACTTTTTCCCATCTTTCTGGCAATTTGTGGATCCCATCGCAAAAGAACTGCGCCGGCTTGGCAGCCAAGAATGAATCAAGCCAATTTTTGATATTCTGCTCTGATGTGAACCGTGAGTGAGCGCGTTCTGCATCGACCGGAACAAATTGTAGTCAGAAAGGGCAAGGTCTGGGCTATAAGGCGGGTGGGGTAAGACTTCCCATCTACTGTTTTCCAAATAGTTCTTAACCGGAATAGCAACGTGGGCCCGAACGTTGTCATGATGGAAAATTATTGCCTCGTGTCTGGTCGCATATTCCGGGCGTTCGGCAGCGTTGTCCATTGATGGTTTCACCCGGTTTTAGCAGCTCATAATACAGCACACCCATATGATCCCACCAAATATGGCCGGGTTTCACATATGATTTTTTGCGCTTGGAGTTGTCGTAATGGATCCATTTTTCACCACCAGTAACAATCCGATGCAAAAATGACTTCCTTTTGTGGCGTTCCAGCAGCATTTCGGACATGCCAAACCGCCTTTCGACGTCTCTCGGCTTTAGTTCATGTGGAACCCAATTTCCTTGCTTTTGAATATATCCAGCTGCTTTTAAACGTTTTGAAATGGCAGCTTGAGTGACACCCAAAGATTCTGCGAGCTCTTCTTGTCTTTGGCAACAATCTTCATAGAGTAATGCTTCCAGTTCTTCATCTTCAAACTTTTTTGGCTGCCCAAGGCGTTCATCGTCTTCCAAGCCAAAATCAACACTTTTAAATCGCGCAAACCACTTTTGGTACGTTTGCTCAGCTAGCGCATGTTCACCATAAGCTTCCACCAAAATACGATGACTTTCGGCAGTAGGTTTCCTCATATTTAAGTAATGAAGAAGAACTCCCTGCAAAAACACTTTTTCAGGCACAAAGTTCGACATATTTGAGTGAAAAAAAAAGTATTGCTGTTTACGCTTCAAATGAATGACATTACTGAAATGGCATACAAAGACAGTAGCTTTCCAATGCATGTTCCAATGGAATAATACAAGTTACGCCATCTCTTAGCAAACCGCACGAATTAAGTTGAAGAAAATTGTGTTTTTCTGTGTTTTCATGTAAAGTTCTACTTATGAACATGTCAAAACATGTCTTCGAATTACGACTTGTTTGATTGTGTACTCTTTTAGGACTTCAATAAAAATTTGTGCCTTTTTGCGATTTTCGAAAATATCGTTTGTATAAAGTGTTCAAGTCCCGACTCAAAAAAAAAATTAATTTAATTTCGACAACCCAATCTTCAAGATTAAAGGAATACGTTGAAACTCAAACGAAATGCCCAGATCATGCTAAACCTTTGTTACGAAAGCGGATTTAATTTTTCATATCAGATTTCATACAAAGATGGCAAAAATGCTATAGAAGAGGATAGGTTTCTTACTTCTAATAAGTGTTGGCTAGATTCTGCAATTAGTTTCAAAAATTATGCTTTTTCTGAAAAAAAAATGTGGTCTCCCTATAAAAAGTTTTGATGAAGCTTCGCAAAGAACCAAACGCCTAAAAACTAAGGATTTAGGATAGAAACACTCATCTGAGGAATTAGTTTTTGCTGCTCAAATGAATTTACGGTCTTCATGGCAAGTAGAAGCATCTAAACTTGTGAGAGATGTGATGGCAAGTTCGTCTAAACGAGCTGCAAAATATAGGTATAGGTATAGGCATTCAAGAAATTTGAAGGCGCTAAGAAAAAAACAACTTTCTGAGAGAGAAGCTTTGTCGATGTTTGTTGAAGCTAAACTTACATAATAAGATTGAACGCTAAGTCCCAGTTCCCGTCTTATAAAAAAATACAACTTACCAAAAAAGAGTGTTACCTTGCGAAAGAACATATTACTGTTACGGACACTGTTGCTGATATTAAATTGCAGGCTTTACTTAATCATACAGTTAATCGGCTATTAGATGCTCAAAAGGAAGTTTTGGAAGTCCAAAAAACGGATTCCTTGAACAATTTGTAGCTGATTTGTAAGTGGGGCTTGGATGGTTCAGCGCAGTCAGAATATAAACAGCATTTTTCTGATGCAAATGTTAAAGAAACCAGTATATTCATTGTATCCTTTGTACCCTTACGATTGATCACAAACAACCCAGGAGAGCAGCAGCAATTAATTATCTGGCAAAATGAAAGACCCTCATCCACACGATACTGAACAATTAAGTTTATTTTTCAACATGAAACAACAGAAATAGCAAAGAAAGAGGTTGAAGTAATGCACAACCAAATTGAAGAGCTACAGCAAGTGACATATAAAATGAATAACATCGAAATGCATGTTACAATTGCTATGCTATTTACTATGGTGGATGGAAAAAATTGTAATGCCATAACAGACACGAAATCAACACAAAAATGCTTTGTATGCGGACTAACGTCCAAAGATTTCAATAACATGAAAAAAGTATTCAACATTCATGTAATGAATTCGTTTCTTCGAATGTTTGTTGCACCTTAGTTATAAACTACCTCTGATGAAGTGGCAGGCTCGTGGAGAGAAAGAAAAGAAAATCTTTGCTGAGAGAAAAAAAGAAATCCAAAGCAAATTTAAAACTTGGCTTTGGGAGCAGTAACAATGGAAATACGGCTAGGAGATTTTTCAGTGAGCCAGAAGTAGCCACAAAGATTACTGGGTTTGATATGAATTAAAGGTTTAAAATTGTTTTGCAAACTATAGCTAGTACCTACGAAATTAATGTGGACAAATTTCAAATATAGGGTTTTCTAATAACGACTTGACTTTTTTTAAATAAAAGACAAACCATTTGAGATATTTCAAAAACTTTATCATTGGCTTGAATTCGACTTCGTTCATATGGCCACCCCGGGCATATTCAACGGCTGCTATTTCGAGTTCAATGTTAGCTCTGAGCTCTTCCAACGTCATCAGCGTGTTGGCATAAACCAATGACTTAACGTAGCCCCACAGAAAATAGTCAAGCGGCGTTAAATCACACGAACGCACGAACGACTGGCCCATGTCTTGAGATAACACGCTCACCATACTAACTCTTCAATAAATCGATTGTAGCGTGTGCTGTGTGGCTTGTAGCACCATCCTGTTGAAACCACATGTCTCCCAAGTCCATATCTTCCAGTTCGGGCCAAAAATAATCGGTGATCATGGCGCGATAACGCTTACCCTATTCATAGTTATTTTTTGTGGGTGAAGTGGTGATTCATGAAGCACATGTGGCTTTTCGCCCGACCAATAACGAACCTTTTGAGCCAAAAATGAGCTTCGTCAATGAAGATGATTTTGCGATGAAATCGTCGCTTCAAACGGTCCATCGGCTTCAATTCTTGAGTCAGCTTGATCTTGTATGGGTGTAAACCAAGATCCTTACGCAAAATACGCCATAATGTGGTCTGAGCGATACCCTATTCTTGAGAACGCCGTGGAATTGACTCATTTGGATCGTTTGAACGTTTGAACAAGGACACTGCAACATCACACATCACACCGAAAATTAGTGTTAACGCTCTTAAAGTTGCAGTCACCGACTCCGAATATCTGTAGAAAATTTTTATAATTTGCAGAGGTTGCTCGTTAGTGTACTTTACCAAAATGTTGAGTTTATTGAATAAATTGACAGTGGCAGTTTGATGATTAGTGAAAGAGTGCGTTCACAAATTAAATTCAAAGTTGTCAAGTCCCTATTGGAAAACCCTATATATGCTTTTGAAACTGCCAGACTGTTTGTGGAAAAATATAAATGGTACCCAATGCCACCTTCAATCCACAAAGTTTTAATTCATGGCCCAGCCATAATAGAGCATGCCTTATTGCCAATAGGCCAACTAAGCGAAGGAGGCACGAAATAAGGAATTTAATAAATACAGAAAAAATTTCTCTTGTAAAATATCGCGTGTCAAAACTAATGAGGATATTTTGAATTCACTCCTTATTTCTTCGGACCCGTTGCTTCCCATACATCAGCTCATATTAGTTCCGATAGTTCATCCGACACGGAATAATGATTATTGTACATTTAACTCTTTTCAATTTCGTATATTTTGCATAAAAAACATAAAATATTAATATTTAAAAACAACATGTGTGTTTTTTATTCATTTTCCAAGGGTTTAGAGCAATAAAATAATTTTTGCCAGGAATTCATGCATTTGGCCCCTGTGATGATAAGTTCAAAAAATTGACCTCTTGTCACAAAATTTTAATGTTAATCCACTTTTTCGAGAACACAACATTCCCTTTGGCCTGTAAACAGCTGACAAATGGTAAAAAATATTAGAACAAATGCGGCTAAAAACTTGAATGATTTAAATGAAAAGATCCAAGTTTGGGATGTTATAACCACTGAAGGCTGATTTATTTTATGCAGAAGAAAAACTCCCAAGTTAAAATACAGCCATTACGAGTATTAAAAGCAAATCTGACAAAGGCCAATTATTTCGCATTGGCCAACATTTTTGCGCGTCGATTAATTTGTGGACCAACTATATATACTTTGCCTGGTTATAGCTAAGTTTTCTTTACTTATTAAGTGAACTGTTTTAAATGTGTATGTCTAACAATTAAACTAAATCGAAATAAAATTTGAATTACTTAATTTAATTTAGATTAGCATTCATCTTTTATTCGAATTTCGTAGGATGAAATGTTTACAGGCCAACTATTTTGCGTTTTGGTCGTAATAGTTTCTATTGGGTATTTCAATAAGGATATTACAATTTTGTATTTAAATAAAAACATAAAATAATTGAAATATCTGAAATTTATTCCAGGTTTAGTACACACGTGAAATTTAAGTTTGGAATTTGTTCTCATTCAAAACGAAAAACTTAAATTTTTTGCACAAAATAGTTTTCTTAACATCTTAATTATTTTTCTACATTTAAATCTATAATCTGCGTTTAAATCTATACATTTTTGGTAACGAGGGACAAGCCTTTGTATACCCTCCTTAAAAAATGGCACCGCCAGTGCATTGAGGCATTGATTTACACCGTTCATAAGTTCCTCACTACTTCCAAAATGTTGAGATGCAAGGGATAATTTCAATTTTGGGAAAAGGTGGTAATCACTTGGTGCCAAATTAGGATTGTAGGGAGGGTGATCAAAAATATTCCAATTGAACTCCTCCACTAAAGTTTTTGAGCATGCAGCAGTGTGTGGTCGTTGTCATGGTAAGCATTCTTCGTCTTTTGTTCTGGATTGCTCTTCTCAACTCTTTTTTTTTATAATTCCGCGCACTAAGGGGATAAGTTTTGAAACTCAGGTGTTAGGTTTCGATATTTTTCCCAGAGGTGGTTGTCAAACTGGACGGGACGAGCCAGTGTATATTCAACCAGTGAGACTTAAGTACATGCTAGTTGTTTGTTCATTATATTTAGCCTATTAAACACTCCAACATCAGTGTTATGCCTTCATGTCAGAGTTGACGCCGACGGGATTTACATATAACTGCATACAAATTCCATAAAAATACTTTTTCTCGCACGGGATTTGAACCCGTGACCCTCTGCTTGAGGAGTCTATGCATATACCACTACACCTACGTAGAATTTCACAGTAAACCGCTGCATTTATTGTGTTTCCAGGTTCCATAAACTTGGTGAAACAATATGCCTTTACTGTTCCAAAAACCGGTGGCCATCATTTTTCGATAGGAAAAAGTTTGTTTGAATTTGTTTGGCTCGTTTGGGTAATGAGTGTGCATCCATTGCTTTACTGTTTTTTGCTTTCTAAGTTTACATACTGGAGCCAAGTTTTACCTCCAGTAACAATTTGCTGTAAAAATTCTTCACCTTCCATGAATTTGAGCTGCGCTATTTCCTTCGGCTTGCAAAAAACGAATTACACTTCGTACCTCACAGGCGGCGGGAGATAAAATTGTGTTCTTCATGTTAAAATGGCAACTATTGGAAAAATACTGGACGAAAACTTGGCATATTATTAAAGTATAGTTAACTGGTTGTGACATGCAGAAACACGTCACCGAAGTGCACGTGTGTAAGGAATTGTAACACATATGAGGTTGATTTTGGAAAAGCCCTCGTATGAACACCGCGAGCACGTTTTCGTGCTCTTTGGCCCTCTTTGTAGCCAATTTCCCACCACTCTTCCACACATATCGGCCGGAACGTTGGCAATTCCGACGTTCGATATTGTTTCTGAGCTCCTCTAATGTTATTGACTTGTTGGCATAAACAAACGACTTAACGTAACACCTTAAAAAGAAATCCAAAGATTACACGATTAACGAACTTCCCCTTCAATAGATCAATTGTTTGACCAGCTGTGTGGCATGTGCCACTATCTTGTTGAAACCACATATCACTGATGTCAAGTCCATCCAATTCTGGCCAAAAAAAAGTCTTCCAACACGGCATGATAGCGATCATTTTTATGGGCGAAAAAATACGGTCCAATCACACCCTCGCATAAAATCCTCATCACACGGTCACTGCAAAAGTTACGTAGCCAAGAGTACATCTAACTTTGTGTGTGTTAGCGATTTTTTACAATTTTAGAAATGTATTTGAATTTACAACAACGAACTTGTATTAAATTTTGCGTAAAAAACGGACTTAATGGTGCGCAAACGTTGTAAATGTTGGAAAAGTGTTTCGGCAACTGGTCGTTTACCAGTGCCGTTACGCAGTGGCAGACCATCGACATCGAAAACCGACGAAAATGTTGATCAATAACCGCAAATTAAACATTAGAGAGATATCGGAGGACTTGGATCCGTCTAAGACATGTTGGTTAATGATTTGGGTTTCCATCGTGTAGCAGCAAAGTTGGTGCCAAAAGACCTCAATTTCATGCAACAAAGAGACAGTGTTGACGTCGCAAAAGAGATGATTTGCGAGACTGAATTCGATCCCACATTCATCAAAAGGATCATTACTGGAGATGAGATGTGGGTTTATGAGTACGACACGCAATCCAGACATCAGGGAAGTGAATGGCATTCACCAAATGAGCCGAGACCAAAGACCGCGTTGTTTTCAGAAAAGAAAAGAAGGCAATGCTCACGGTTTTCATGGATTACAACGGTGTAGTTCATCATGAATTTTTGCCAGAAAGCCAGACAGAAAACATAAAATATTATTTGGACGTTATGAGACGTTTGCGTGAAGCAATTCGCCGAAAGAGACCAGAATTGTGGGCAGAAAACTCGTGGATTTTGCACCATGATAACGCATCGTCGCACAGTGTCATCATTATTCGTAATTTTTTGACGAAAAATGTAACAAATACCATCCAACAGCCACCGAATTCACCTGATTCCTTTCTGTTTAATCGAGTTAAAAAACCACTATGGGGAACGCGTTTCAGCAGCCGAGAGGAAGTAATGTTTCGAGAATTGGATCAAGCGCTGCCATAAGTGTATTGTAGTCGATGGGGATTACTTTGAAGGGGACAATATAACATATGTAAATTTAGATAAATAAACTTGTGTTTCATATTTACTGAATAAATTCCGGGAACTTTTTGGTAGTTTTCGATGAAATTCAGGATTTTCTTCAAACTTTTGTAGAGCCCAATCGGAGAAGTTTCGGCACTTCAATTGATGAGACTTCAGTTCTTGAGTTAATTTGATCTTTTGAGGGTGTAGGCTAAGATCTTTATGTAAAATTAGCTACAATGTTGACTGAGAGATTCCCAATTCATATGAATGTAGTGGAATCGATTGATTTGAGCTGAAGCATTTACTGCTGCGATAATTTCATTATTACGATCGATGCGTTGATTCTCACTGACACAGAAGCATTCAATAGTGAATGTGTTGGATCGAATTCATTCACTATTGCACGCACATCCTTACTGGTGGTGTAATTTAATTCGTGCGGTTTTTTTTTTCAAAATTTGAACGTTTATTTAAGAAAAACATGTACAATATTATTATTCAAAGTATTGCCCATCTGAAGCTATGACTTTTTCCTATCTTTCTGGCAATTTTTGGATCCCATCGCAAAAGAACTGCGCCGGCTTGGCAGCCAAGAATGAATCAAGCCAATTTTTGATATTCTGCTCTGTTGTGAAACGTATTTCAGTCAGGGCGTTCTGCATCGACCGGAACAAATGGTAGTCAGAAGGGGCAAGGTCTGGGCTATAAAGCGGGTGGGGTAAGACTTCCCATCTACTGTTTTCCAAATAGTTCTTAGCCGGAATAGCAACGTGGGCCCGAGCGTTGTCATGATGGAAAATTATTGCCTCGTGTCTGGTCGCATATTCCTGGCGTTTTTCGGCTACTGCTCTCTTCAAATGGATTAATTGTGTTTGGTAGCGTTGTCTATTGATGGTTTCACCCGGTTTTAGCAGCTCATAATACAGCACACCGATCTGATCCCTCCAAATACAGAGCATTACCTTCGTGCCATGGATATTCGGCTTTGCCGTTAATTTGGCTGGTTGGCCGGGTTTCACATATGATTTTTTGCGCTTGGGGTTATCGTAATGGATCCATTTTTCATCAGCAGTAACAATCCGATGCAAAAATGACTTGCTTTTGTGGCGTTCCAGCAGCATTTCGGATAAGCAAAACCGCCTTTCGATGTCTCTCGGCTTGAGTTCATGTGGAACCCAATTTCCTTGCTTTTGAATATATCCAGTTGCTCTTAAACGTTTTGAAATGGCTGCCTGAGTGACACCCAAAGATTCTTCGAGCTCTTCTTGTATTTGGAACAATCTTCATAGAGTAATGCTTCCAGTTCTTCATTTTCAAACTTTTTTGGCTGCCCAGGACGTTCATCGTCTTCCAAGCCAAAATCACCACTTTTTAATCGTGCAAACCACTTTTGGCACGTTCGCTCAGCTAGCGCATGTTCACCATAAAATTCCACCAAAATACGATGAATTTCGGGAGCAGTTTTCAGTAATGAAGAAGAACTCCCCGCAAAAACACTTTTTCAGGCACAAAGTTCGAAATACTTGAGTGAAAAAAAAAAAAATTGTTGTTTACGCTTTAAATGAAATGACGTACAATGACAGTAGCTTTCCAACCCATGTTCCAATGGAATAATAGCAATGGAATAATACAAGTTACGCCATCTCTTAGCAAACCGCACGAATTAAGTTATATACTTAATAAAAAAAATTTTAAAGGTGCGTTTGTATTAAAATACAAAATTTGTAAGTCCTCAAAGAAAAACCCTATACAACGGCTGTAAGAAAATAATTATTACGAAAAACTTATGGAAGAAATAGTATAAAATGCATTCTGTTGTCACAGTGACAAAAGGCGAATGCATGCTTCGAATACGAATTTTCCATGTTGTAAAAAAAAATTGAAGGGGAACAGATGGCAAATATTAAAAATTCAATATAAAAGTAAAAAATAAGAAAAAAAAAATAAAACTATAAACCCAAAAGCTAAGTAGAACCTCCAAGCAGAATTAAATTAAACTACACGCTTAAAAAAGCAATTAATTCCAGAAAAGTCAAACGAGAAAAAACCATTTTTTTATAATATATAAGAGCACTGTTTTTACTCTTTCGCACATAAGGACTAAAACTAAATAATTAAACAGATGAGGTGCAGTAAAAAAGTAAGACTGAGAAAAATTATTTTTTTTTTGACAGGAGCTAATCTGACGAAGTTACTGTTGTTGACACGTAAATTATAAAAACCAAAATTTTAAAAAAAAATTTTAAAATTTTATAGCAGTAATGATGCCTTAATGGTAGAATATTGGGTGTCTTAAATAGTGAAATAAGTCACTCCAACAGGATAACCCACATGTAGCTTAGACTGAAGGAGCCCATTTTAAACTATTTTTAACACAGGTAAACTACAGAAGAGACTTAAATGGTAGATCTGTTTTAATATTCTATTTAGGTATTGTCTTAGACAGGAAGCCTGCTATTTTCTATGATAATACACTTGTGATCTAAAATAATTTCCAAGTATTTTTGTTGGCAACCCACTCGGTTGATGTTATATTAAGGCAAAGTCATCACGTGCTGTTCTCTTGACATTAAAAAAAAAACCTATATTTCATTTTAATGTTAATTACGAGTTTATGCTTCGCAGTATCTCTAAATTATAATTGACATCTGAAAACAAACTAAAATAACTGCATATACCATATACATAAAACAGTTTACCGAATATATGTTACATTTCAATTCAAGAACATTTTCTTAACATTTTTTAAAAACATTATTTTCGGAAGATTATTTAAACTTGTTGTATGTTAAGCTCGTTAAATATTGCCGAAACAGCAAAAATATACTTTCTACGTCCATGTTCGTTCCAGTATCTTGGGACCAAAAATTTGTTTTGTTGTCGTTTACGTGTATTTACTGCTTGTTGGGTTGGTAGCTTATGTGTGTTATTATCTTTCAAGGTTGATAGTATTTCATCTCATACAGTTGTTCTATTGTGAGGAATTGTGTTATGTCATTTAGTCGTTGTGATGATGTCATTGTGACTTCTTAACTATATTTTGTATGCTGGCATGCAAGGTGCTTAGCCGTTAGAGTTGCGGAGTGTTGCCCCACGCCAGAATGCCGTACCTTAAGTGAGACTCCACTAAGCTACAGTAGCATTGACGTAGAACATCTGCCGGACATCGGTAGCTAAGATGGAAAAGAGCGGCAGTTTTTTTGTAAGTGCCTCGACATGATAGCTCCATTTAAAATTGTAGTTGATGATGACCCCTAAGTACTTGTTTATACATATACGTCGAGCAGTTGTCATCAGCTCGAAGAAGTGTTTATGTAAGCAATCATAGTAATGCATTTTTATTGAAATTTTATGTTTTAGGATGTCCGGAGAACGTATGTGCATTACTTTATTATTATTATTATTTTTTTTTTTTTTTTTTTTTTTTTTTTTTGCATTTATAATCAGGCCATTGCCGTGATACTACCATATGCTGTGACTATATCAAACTCCTTGTGCATTATTTTTTTCACCTGCTTCAAAGTCCTTGTGGTTAACGATAATTGCCGTATACGTAAACGGTGCCTTTGTTTAGAGCTGCAAGCATATCGTTTATGTACATAATAAATATTTGCGGTCCTAATTTGTATCCTTATGGAACTGCAAACTTTGAAGATTTTTATTTGCATAAGCTTTGTTTAATTTTGACTTTATAGGGTGACTGACTCGAACTGCAACTTTTTAAAATGCTATAATTTTTTTATTTTTTTATAAATTTTATTGTGCCAAAGCAAAAAATGTTGGAAAATACATCAATTTTCAAATTGTTTTAGTAGTTCTTAATATGTCCACCTTTAGTGCGAATAATGGCCTTGAGACGGCCGAAGAAAGCATCGCACGCTGCACGCAAGTGGCTCTGCGGTATTTCGACCCATTCCCGGCGAAGTGCTTGTTTGAGGTGGTCCAAACTTTAGTATTTTTTAGTGCCAACCTTCGCTTTCAAAATACCCCAGACAGAGAAATCCAACGGATTTGCATCCGGAGAATTTGCAATCCATTGTGTCGAAGAAACGAAATGTGGAACATTGTTTTTTAAACAATCTTGGTTGACGCGTGCTTTGTGAGACAGTGCCGAGTCTTGTTGAAATGTCCACGATCTCCGACCGAAATGATTGTTTGACCAAGGCTTCAATACTGTGTCTAAGACAGTTTCACGGTATACGATCCAAAAATACGAGCGGAGAGCGACCATCGGCGACCAAACCATTACCGTCGGTGCTACCTGCTTTCTGAAAGCCGTCCGAAGGTGTAAATTTTCGAAGGACCTCTCTGGCAAGTAAACTCGGTCATTTTGTTTGTTAACATATTGCTCTATAATAAGAAGCGACTCATCAGAAAAACCATAATTCGGCAACTCCTTCGCTCTTTCGACTCTAACTTTTTTCTGTTGAAAGATCGTGTGTTTCTTGGAACTTCAATGGTTTGAGCCCAAGCTCATTTTTCAGTATGTGTTGCATTCGTTCCAACGATATGTTGAGCTCACGAGCCATTTTTCTTCCACTTCGAGGTGGATTTCTCTCAATTCGAGTCTTCACTTTCCGATCCATTTCTGCCGATGTTGCTGTTTTTTTATGACCACCTGGCGTTTTGATACGCTGCCAGTATCACGGTAACGAGCTATGGTTCGAGACACAAATGGTTTATTCACGTTGAGGTGCTAAAGGGCTCTAACGATAGCTACTTGTGGTTTTCCAGCCAAATATAAAGCAATTACACTATCAAGTTTGAATTAAATCGCGGATAAACATTTTTCAACACAACTGAGACGCAAATCGTTTAAAAGGCTTGTAAATAATAAAATTATCTGTCATGTGTCAAAATTTGAGATCACAGTAGTGAACGGTTTGGACATTACAGCAGTCTAAAGTTAGTTGGAGTTCGAGTCAGTCAGGGTGTATATTTACGGATTTTCATGTAGTACTCAAGCCATGACAAAAGTCGTCCTCTAATGTCAATAATTTCCATCTGCTTTAGAATATTTATACGGCATTGCGTGTCAAAGGCTTTCTTAAAACCGATAAAGAGTACTATGGTGCTGTTTCTTGATTTTGGTTTATTTGGTTTAAGGAATCATCGGAAAGTAGCTCCCGATATCGCTTTCAAGCCTTCCTTGTATATAGGTCGAATGACGGATACTTTTAGTCTTTCGGGGACCTTTAATTGTTTCAAAACCGGAGAAAGAAATTCAGCATTATTTCTTAAGCCCTTTGGTCTTATGCCATCTTCACCTGCTGATTTGTTGTCTTTAAGTAAATTAAAATTTTTTTGTACTTCTTCAGTACTAATTGCATTTATATAGATTGATCATTGAACACTGCTAGATGGACCAAAGCAATTTTTTGCAAAATGATTTGACAGATTGTCAAACTCGTTTGTAGCAAAGTTTTTAGCCAACGGTCATCCAGAGATTGTCAAGTATTGAATAGATAATCTTCCATGTCTGCTTTGGATTTTTTTTTTTTTTTTTTTAATTTAATGACGTTAAATTGTTGTTAAATGTTAATATACAATAGTTGCTTGAAATAATTCTTTTTAGTGTTATGTATCTTTTTATTTAGATGATGCCGGAACGCTTTATATTCTTTTTTATAATATTGGTTTCTTTTATTGTTTTAATATTTTGTATATAAGCAATCTCTTTCTCTTTTTCAAAGAAAGCAGTGATTTGCCTTTGAACGGCTGAATAAACAAGGAATTGATATACAAAAAGAACAGGATTGGAACTTGAGAAACACCCATAAAAATAGACTTCTGCGAACTTACCAAACAAACCAGTCATATATAAAACCCCTAAAACCCGCTTAATAAGACTTGTCTAATAATAAAGTGGTGTCCGCCACGTCGAACGCTTTTGTAATATCTTTAACCCTCTACCGTATACAAGCTAAATATGGGTTTGAATTTTATAATATTTTTCCAATAAAACCTATTCTCTCTACCTGTTAATTTTAGCTAATGATATTAATTTATATAGGTGACTCCGACACGAGCGCCCATTAATAACGGAAGTAAAAAGTGAGTTGCGATTTTAAGTGCTAGTTATCGTAGTATAAGCAGTAGGTAAGTAAAGTTAACAAAAAAAATTATTTTGAAAAAAAAAAAATACATTGTTTAGAATATTATAAATCAATTTTGGGTGCAAAAACAGTATTACATAGTTTAACGTTACGAGTTTTGTTTTCTTACCGGAGCCATACTATATATGGCTTCGAATGCATTAAGAATTGCGTTTTCGAACATTTATTTTTTTTTTTTTTGTCATATTTTTATTTATATCACTTCAATTCATCAGAGATGGATAATTTAAACTTTTACGGACGAATTTCAAAATATGAACTGTATTCCTGGAGAAGGATCTAAAAGTGATAATGATAAAGTAACAGACTGCACTAAACAACAGCGACTGCCTTATAGTGCCCGAAGGTGAAACGGAATCTGAGCCTGTAATCGAACTAGTTGCATCGACTTCAAAACAAAAAAGACAAGCCTGAAAATATTTTGTATTAGAGAAAATAACAATTGGATCCGTACGGTGAAAAGAATTTTCAATTTGCGAATGCTACTAAATAGCAAGAATCGGTGATTGGATTATTTTTCGTCCTTTTGATGGAAGAGTTAATTCAATTTGCCGTCGGTAAGTCAAACTTAAAAACTTTTCAATACAACGCAAATAAGCCAGAAAACATAATAACAACCGTAATGAAGCAGTTTTTTGACATGGTGATTTACATTTTTTTGTGTTCAACTGCCATCATCACGGTATTATTGGCGCAAATCTCTTGGCCAGTAAAATCTTTTAGGCGCGATGTAATGAGTAAGGAAACAATAAAATGGTTCTTACGCTTCAATGGATTCTAGAATATTTATATTTATATTTATCCCAAAAATAGAGCTTATTACAAGAACAAAGTTCTAAGTGGAGTTTCCGGATTCAATTATGACTTCAAAATTTTTGCTGAAAAGCAGAGTAACACCTTCTCCGAAAATGTGCCTGATTTAGGAGATATTAGAAACTTAATGACGAGGCTTAAATCAATAAGTTAAACATGTCAATCACAATTTTTTCGCAAATAATTGGTATCACAGTCCATGGATTACTATCTTTAGGAACAATCAGACTAAACCGAGTCCCCAATTCTAAAATGCCAACAGAGAAAGAACTGAAAAAAGCACGTAGAAAGAATTACCTCCCCTGATGGAGTGTAATTGGGACTGGTATCCTAGTTTAATAACAAACCTGCAAACATGCTGTCAGAGTGTGTTGGAAGCAAGCTGATCATCACCAATTATTATATATTACTATACAGAGTCCCTTTGCGTTCAAAAAAGTGCTAAAAGCAATTATATGATATGATTTCAAAACTACCTGTTTTTGGAAATGTACGCATAACAAACCAATCACTTTTGAAAAAATTTGGTTGCTCTTGCAGCAGGTCTACTGCAATCATATTTACTAAACATATAACAGAAACTGTTCTCGAAACAGACTTTGTTTTTTTTTATTTTTTAAACAAATAACAATTATTGATTTATTTTAATAGAAGTTGGTTCAGAATCCTTAAAAAAAATCTTTTTTGAGACATCCTGCTCAACGTTAAACAGAGCAGCAGAAGTTTTAGACGCATTTAGACCTGTATATATTTCGCCTGTAAATTAAAGCACACCTCTGTAGATCTCCCAAATTTCGTTCTGCATAAAAAAGAGACAATTCTCGACTTCATTCCTCTTTGAAAAATTTTAGACACACAATAGGAAAATATGAGGATAACTGTTTAACTCCATGTTGTCTCCTTTTAATGGAGTGAAACCACTACAGCAGTTTTCAAAGGTTCCGGAAAGCTTCTCTGCTTAATGCAGGGGTCAAATATAAAGCTTAAAACATCTGAAATACAAAAACATCTTCATTCTTCTTAGATCTTAGAACTCCTCATTCACTTTTATCATTGCATTATTATCTTTAAATCTCTTTCTAAAGCAATTATCCTTACAAAGTGAAATATCCATTTTTAGCTCAAGACACAGCTTATAATAATAATTTCGGAGTCTTTGTCAGAATCTTTATTAACTTTAGAATAGAGCTGATTTCTAATTCTAATTATTATTGTTTCTACTAATATACTGGCTACAGTTTAAAATATGAGACTGCAACTTCGTGAGAAATAAAACAAAAGAAAACGATGGATCCTGTGTATTGAAAATGTTATCTCAGGGTTGAAGGTTTAACCTATTAGTCCCAACGTGCGTAAACGAAAGATTTTTAATTTTTTCAAATACGTCATTGAATGAAATAAGTTTTTTTTTTTTTGCTGCTACAATTTATTCTCAATAGAACAAAAATTACGTTACTTTATCCTCTTCAGACCGTGGGTCCACATATGTGCACCTTATCTAGTTTTTAATTAGAATTAGTAGTGACAGCTTATGACCATTAGTTGTAATTGAATGATTTTCTAGAATTATATACATATTTTTGAATTCTATCAATAGTTGGCTCTGCCGAAGCGGTTCTACGAATAAAATGTTCATTTGAATTTGGCAGTTAAAAACTATTTGAGGAAAGCGGCGCTCAAGAATTTTGAAATTCGATAAAAAATTTATGTTTTCAGTTAGATTCAATTTCTGGATTGCTTTCTATTTTAGTCATAAAAAACTACATTTCTTTAGTGATACACATAAGTGCAGCTTAGGACTAAATATTAGTTTTGTGTAATCTATGACTGTTTTCAAGCTTCAACATGAATGACCACTAGATTGAGGATTTACTTAACAATAGTGAATTTGATTTCTCTGAAAACGATGATGATGAGGAATATCTGCCCCTAGATGTTGCCATAACTCTTCAGCAGTCCGAGAAAATTGAGGAAGATGAAGAATTGAGCGCACCTGTGGTAGATACTGAAGAAGAAGTTGGAAACTCGTCACGTTTGTTCTGGCGCACTAAGGAGATGATATCACGTGGATCCGATATTGCAGATGACGTGATCAATTTTCAGGGCAGTTCAGGCATGAATGTGTTAAACTCTTTTTTTGAATATTTGGGTTAAGATTTTTGGCAACTTGTAGCAGAACAGAGCAACATACTCGTATATTCAGCACGAAAACGAGACTTAAAATTAATAAATACAAATGCTATTGACATGATTTATTTTGCCGAAGTCCAATTGATGGTTGGCACCCTTAAATATTCGCAAGCGAGATTCTATTGGAATAGAGATCTTTGTGTACCAGTTGTCAGCGATACAATTAGTCAAGAAAGACATACATCACCCAAATACTGATGACAAACTTTGAAAAATAAGGCTTTTGATAGACCCCATTTTGACGTCATGGTGTGGGCTGCATTATGGTATTGAGTTGCTTCTCCTACCAGGGTGTAGGTCCAATTCACAGTGGACATTTTAAATACCACTATGTTACCTTATGCGGAAGACAACGTGCATCTTTGATGGGTATTTCAGCAGGATAATGATCCTAAATCCTCATCAAAGCGTGTAAAAGAGAAAGACCGCAGAACGGTCTCAATGGCAAGAGCTTAAAGTAGCATTGGGGGGTGTGAGGAGCGTCCAATAACAATGATTTGTGGGCATACGTTAAGGCTGCGTGGAAAGCCATTCCATATAGCACTTTCCAAAAACTAGTGGATTCGTTTCTGATATCAAGAACAAAGGCTATTAAACGAAATACTGAAGTTGCTATTCCATCAAATATCCCATTTACTATTCTCCAACATCAATTTTCTTTGTTTTAGCTAGCGTTCAGAGATGTTTCCCGTAAAAAATTGATAGATGTCGCTGTTTTTTTTTAATTCTTATGTACAAATTTTGGGCCATGTTGTTTGCTTTTATAATCATGAAATTCAAAACAATGAATAGAAAATTAAAACAAAACATAACAATCCAGAAGTTCTTAGTTTTTCCGTTTTTTGAAAAATCCTCATGACTCTCACTGGTTGGACTGTTATCAGTTGTTCTTCAATCAAAGGAAGTTGCTTCATATCAGACATGATTGTTTCTTAAAAAACCTTAAGAACATATGATCTAGACAAGAATTTAGTGAATAACATTGAAATCTTTCACATCTCTTGCTGCTGAAATATTTTCGGACCAACAAGAAAAATACAATCAAAAGAAATATGTTCACACGTTCTCGTACTGTGTTGACATTTGATATACAATATATCACTCAATTTTGAATTCTACTTGTAACAGTGAATCTTACCATCATTCGTTTTTGTCCAAAGAAGTTTTCTATCTAGGATAACACCCAGACACTTACCTTTGTTGTAAACATAGATGGTGACACCTTTTATCATAGACTAGGGCTTTCTCATTTTCGTGAACAAAGTAACTAAAATTGGATAACAACCCATTTCTGGTGCATCAGTTACATCTCGGGCTGTTTGCGTTGTAGAGCAGATTCGGCAAGTACCTCTGTGTCATCTACATATGCCTAAACGTAGACTTTATAGCTTTTGATAGCTTCATGCAGAGACAACCATAATGCAGCATCATATGGAATTGCTGGTAATCCTGTCCGTCCTCGTCGTCCTCACCGTCACATATGCCAATCAGAATGTTTCATCAAATTAGTTCGAAGTATTGTCTTAAAACTCCAAACTAATACGAGTATCTCGTACTAGTACTAATTTTCGTTTCGTTTCGAACTGCGCTAATTACTGGTTTCAACACCCGTTTCTCTCGAGCTTTGAACGCAGGAAAAACATTACTTGGCGTTTTGGCTTTGTGCCCGCACCATTTATTGACAAATTCACGAAAAGAGGGAGTGTTCGACGTCTTCTATCATGTTGGTCGGTTTAAGATAAATTGAAATGACTCAGGAATACCTGTGCGACTGTAACAAGTTCTACACCGCTTTTTGCGCGGTGTTTTTGCATCATGCATTCTTCGCTGCAATTCTTAGACAGAGATAAATTGTCACATAAATTGGCAACGTGCTCTTCAAGTTTTTGAAATTCTCGCGACTCAAGCCGTAAAATGTAACATCATGATGCGTCGACTAATTGTGTTGATACAAGGTGGGGCAAAAGTAATGTCAAAATAAGAATAGCCTGCCATTTTGTTAGAAACGAAAAAATTTGGATTCACGAAAAGTTTACTTGAAGGTGTAAAATTTATGGCATTAAGTTGCAAAAACGATACTTCCTGAGTTGGTGCACATTTGTGCTCGCAAAACATCTGGCTCCAAATTGGTGACCTCTTTTTAAAGTTTGGCTTTCAAGACTTGTGGTTTATTGTGATAAACGAGAGATTTCAAAAAGCCTCAAAGGAAAAAGTTTAGATCTACCTGGCCAGATCTGGCTGGCCAGTTCAAATCGCAAAAACGGGAGATTACACGGCTTGGAAATTCGAGATTTAAAATTCCCAGCATTGCCCGACCTGTGTAAACGGTTGCTCCGTCCTTCTGGAACCAGCAATGCTCGCGGCAGGAAAATGGTACAAGACGTAGAGGAAAACGACGACGAAATTCACGCTGCCTTAAAACAACATACCTGCAATTTGTCAAATAAGAAGTAACAATAATTCCGCGTTCTTCCGGTGTTGTTTGCCGTTGATTTTACTTTTGTCCGTCGAAAAAGTAACTTCAATTTTAATTACCCGAAAACTGTAACGCTTAACAATACGGTTTGAATAAAAACGACTATGTGCGATACGTTATTAATTAAAGTGTTTGTTTTATTTTATTATCTTTCTATTTTTTATAAATTTTGACCATTCAAATTATTGCATGAGAGATTCTTACAAGTAAAGGGTTTTCCAATAGGGAGTTGACAACTTTGAATTTAGTTTGTGAACGCACTCTTTCACTAACCATCAAACTATAACTGTCAATTTATTCAGTAAACTCAACATTTTACTTTACTCATGGTAGAGAACACTAACGAGTAACGTTTGCTCTAACGCTTTAAGAGCGTTAACTCCAATTTTCGGTCGTAATTCTCGCCCTAGCAGACAGGTAATAACGAGTTTAATGCAAAATTTTTTGTTTACATATTCGTTGTGTGATGTTGCCGTGTCAGTGAGACAACGGGTTGGTCGAAGAGTCGAAAATATCGCTGCCGTTCAGACGTCCGTAGCAAACGATCCAAATCAGTCAATTCCACGGCGTTCTCAAGAATTGGGTGTCGCTCAGACCACATTATGGCGTATTTTGCGTAAGGATATAGGCTTACACCCATACAAGATCAAGCTGACTCAAGAATTGAAGTCGATGAATCATTTGAAGCCACGTACGTTCTCCGATTGGGTTCTGGAGAAGATGCACCAAGATGGTGAATTTCATCGCAAAATCATCTTCAGTGACGAAGCTCATTTTTGGCTCAATGGGTTCGTCAATAAGCAAAATATGCGTTATTGGTCGAGTGAAAATCCACATGTGCTTCATCCACCACTTCATCCACAAAAAATAACTGTTTGGTGCGGTTTGCATGTCGGCGGCGGTATTGGGCCATATTTTTTCTTCAACGATAACGATCGTCACGTTACTGTGAATGGTCAGCGTTATCGCGCCATGATCACCGATCATTTTTGGCCCGAATTGGAAGATATGGACTTAAACGACATGTGGTTTCAACAGGATGGTGCCACAAGCCACACAGCACACGCTAAAATCGATTTATTGAAGAGTAAGTATGGTGAGCGTGTTATCTCAAGACATGGGCCAGTCGATTGGCCGCCTCGTTCATGCGATTTAACGCCGCTTGACTATTTTCTGTGGGGCTACGTTAAGTCATTGGTTTATGCCAACACTCCGACGACGTTGGAAGAGCTCAGAGCCAACATTGAACGCGAAATAGCGGCCGTTTCGGCCGAAATGTGTGGTCGAGTCGTTGAAAATTGGGTCCAACAAAACGACCGCAGCAAACGTGCCCGCGGTGGCCATATGAACGAAGTCGAGTTCCATTCATAAATGTTTTGATTGTACTTCAAACCAATAATAAAGTTTTTGAAATATCTCAAATGGTTTGCCGTTTATTTAAAAAATAAGTTGTCAAGTCGTTATTGGAAAACCCGATAGAATATCGTTTTTATACATGTAAACGTATGAATTTTGAATTGATTAAATTGATTTATTTACAACAATTTTAATTTCTTGTTTTTATCAGAAGCATTCTCCCCACCGTGAACAAAGTTCGCAATACACCAAACTATAGTTACAACATTGTTGTAAACTGACATCACTGAGCCTTCGCGATTTCTAATATTTCACAGTTTGGATGCATGAAAAGAAACAAAATCATATTTTTTTTTTAAACAAAGGTACAACATTTGACACATAAATGAAAAGAAGTATTTGTTGTTGCCCTCTTTTACCCAACAAAATCAATGGGGGCTGCCATTTGTATATTTTTTTTTTGTCTAGTGTAGTGTTTATTCAAGTGGTAGTTTAAATTAGTGTGGTTAATTAAATTGTGTTTTCAAGTATTACAAGGAAGTGATTTAATTATATTGTATTCTTTTTTTTTTTCATTTTTTTAATGATTTATGATGATTTCTCAGGGTTTTCGTCCCAGATAAGTATTTTGTAACAAAATTACTTATAAAAAATAACAGTTTGGCTGAAAAGTTCGTAGGTTAACACATAGATGGTGGTACTAAAATTAAATCCATATGGTTTATAGTAGTACTAACCTTTAAACGACATGTGTATAAATTTGACAGCTGTCGGACAATTGGTTCGTTAAATATAGCATTGTGAGTTAAGCAACTTTTGTTATTGTAAAAGAAAAAAAATGAAAAAAAAGAGCTTCGTGTTGAAACCAAAGCTTGGCTTGATAAACATTATTAGGACTCTGCAGCAGGAAAATCCATGAGAAGTGGTTTGCCAAATTTAAACGGGGCGAAAAGAGCGCTGAAGACGATGCACACAGTGGACGTCCGAAAAAGAATGTTACGAGCAAAAACGTAAAAAAAATTTTACAAAATAATTATGAATAACCGTAAAGGGAAGTTGATCGAGATAGCTGAAACTAAAGATATCAAAACAGGGTGTTAGACATATTGTGCATGAATATTTGGACATGCGAAAGCTGTGTGCAAGGTGGGTGCCGCGCGAGCTCGATGGCAACATTGCATGAATCCACCGTATTCTCCAGATCTAGACTTCAGTTACTTTTTCCTGTTTGCAAACTTCAAAAGAATGCTCACATGGAAAAAATTCTGCACTAATGAAGCAGTAATCGCTGAAACTGATGCTTATTTTGAGGCTAAAGAGAAAACGTACTATAAAAGTGGTATCGAAAAATTGCATGACCGCTATAATCATTGTATTGCCCTCGAAGGTAACTATGTTGAATAATAAAATCGAATATTACCAAAAAAATATGTTTTACTGTGTAAGCCTACGAACTTTTCAACCGACCTGTTAATTATTTTTTTTCGATAAAGATCTTTATTAGAAATTAACTTAATTCTAATTACGTTTTTGTCTTTCATTAGTACTTACAAACTAATAGTGCTGACACCACATGTGAAATACTCCAGACAGGAATATAATATTTGTATCCGGTGCAGTGAAACATTATTCTTAACTTTATGACCACACGGATGTGGTTGTCCATTCCGAGATGAGTGCCGATTATTTGAGCGAACATCCATTGCGCTGGTGGAAGACGTTCTTTTCCTTTCACTAGGAAAAGATCTTCAATGTTCTGATCGGCCTCAAGTTTTGCCCTGTAATTAATACGTCCGAGTTTTCTGGATTTTCTGATAGTGGACATTATAGTCGTGAGTTGAGAATGCCTTCTATTTGAGTTAATACCGTGGAGTTTTCTCAAAGGTAAGTTTTTCATCTTTAACAACTCGTTTTAAGTGATGTTTTACTGATTTTACCACTGCTTCCTAGAGTCCTCCGAAATAAGGTGAAGCAAGGGGAATAAACTTCAATTCTGTGCCTAAATGAACTAAGGTTTCGGTGATATTTTTCCAATCGTGGGTGGCATCTTTTACAATTTGCTGAAGTTCGGCATTCGCGGTAGCGAATTAGCAATAATCCATCGGAAAACTGCTAGAAAACCTTGCATCATTATGTCAGAGACGAGTTCCAGATGATTGGCTTTGGTAGCCAGGCTTTGACTGGTACTGTATAGTCGACGCCGGTGTTTCTTAATGGTCTAGCGATCCGAGTCCGCGATACTGGTAAGTTTCCCATGATTTGCTGCATCGGTTTGACTTTAAACCGGAAACATATGACACGGCTATAATTATTGTTTGTTGGAGACCTCCATAGTACGTTTGATCGTGTGCATGTCGTATGATTAATTTCTGTGAATGCGTGATTCGGTTTGAGAATGATTAAGTGTTTTGTGTGATATGGAATGAGTGCCCCCGATCCCCGATTAGAAGAATGCTTTCGTTGTCATAAAACGCATGACAGTGATAGTCTGTGGACTTCCTGGAAACATGTCCTTCTGTATAGAATTTTAATGAATCTTTGGTGGCTATTTGGAGTTCCTCGGGACCAAGCGGACTTTACTTCCTTGATTCTTTGCTTTGGTGGTTCGCAGGAATCGGAAGCAATACGGCACCACTCTTATAAACCTCGAAAAGTGCGAGCGAACATTTAAAAGTTATGAGTTTTGAGATATTATGAGTTTTCTTAAGAACGCAATTACCTCGAGACGCGAGATGTGTTTAACCTTTGAATTTCCGAAACTCAGTTGGTAACAAGTCGACAAGCTTGTTGGAACTGAACCTATCAAAGCTATGGTGATCGTGGATTCAGACCAGGAGTATAAATTTGCCTGTGGCAAGTTCAATACGTCTGCAACGTAGCGAAGCAAGAAGGCTAAAATGACTACTCCACATAACTCGAGTCGAGGAACACTTACTGTCTTGAGTGAACAAACGGGTTCATTTGTATTTGGCCTTGGTTGTTTAAGAGCCAAATATATACGCTGGCTACGTCAAGGCATCACTGAAGCCGTGTAATGGTACAGCTTTTATGGTACGATCTGAGTTAATCCATCGATTGATTTTTAAATTTTGAACACCTTTGATACTCTTTAAATTTCTCTTGTAAATCAATTGATATCATTTCATTCCAGACCGTCCCATTTTTCCACAGGACTTGCATTATTGTCTTCGCCCTAATCACGCAAGGTGAGATCCAACCTAGTGGGTTGAAGAGTTTTGCGATAGCAGAAAGCACTGTCCGTTTTGTTAGCTGTATCTCTGCCTTTTGGAAATTTTGAAACGAAAAGGAATCCGGCTTTGGAAACCAACGAATGTCCAAGGTTTTGATTTGAATTGCTTGTGAAAAGGGTAGATCAAAGTTGATTTCCTTATCGTTTTCAGAAAAGAGTTTTCGTGATTACTCGTCCATTTGCGAAGATGAAATCCTGCAGAAGCAAGCAATCGTTGAATTTCATTGCGCTTTTGTAAGGCATCAGTCAGGATATCCGCTCCATACATATCAACATACATATCATGCTGAACGGACTTGGCTCAAACTGGATATATCTCTGCTACATACGGTCGGCATGCTGTGCCAAAGGTCACTGTTTTAAGCCTGCATGCTCTTAATGGCTGCTGTTCACTATCCCGCCAAAAGATGAGTTGTTAATTGCTAACTGCAAAAAACAGCGAAAAAAAATTTAAAAGGTGTTGCAAGGTAAGTGTCGTTAAATAAATAACTTTAATTTTAATTTTGAATAAAAAAAGCAATCTCCGATACGCTATAAATTAGAGTGTGTTTGTTTTATTTTACTACTTTCTATTTTATATGAATTTTGACACTTACAAATTATAACGCGAGAGATTTTAAGATTTAGAATCTTGTTTTACATAATAAAAATTGAATTGATTGAATTAATCTATTTGTAACAATTCAATTTCTTGTGTTAAACAGAAACAGGTGTGTATCGCTCTATCTGTCTACAACATTAATGTCAAAGCAGGATGACACTTGACACAATTTACAAAAATTATGGCACATTCATATTATGACATTACTTTTGCCCCACCATGTATGTTGTATGTCTAGTTAAATGTATCAGACTCTCTTTCTGCCACTCTTTCAAACGAATCATAGAAAATGTGATTGTGCCATCAGCGGTTGGTTATATAGGTATGGTAAGAGTCTCTAAAAACCGTTACCTCAACTGAAGTAGAAAAGACTCATTGAAGATTGACGTTGTTACGACTAAAAGCTACATTTGTACATTTGTAGTCCACATAAATAGCAAATAAATTTGTTTATTTATGGTTACTTCCTTGGATGTTATATTTATTTATTTATTTAACTGTAAATTTGCAAATTTTCCGATAAACAATAAAAATAATTATTTATTTACTTTAAAAGTTTCTTGTTTCAATAATTTCATGTTAACTTTTCTTCAGTGTTGATAATGTGTATACAGAAATTAAAAAAGACGCCTTATTCCATTTTATAGTCAAGGACTTCTTTATAGTGTGGTTGGGTTTTTGTTGAGTCTCGCTTTGGATAGGCGATCACAACTCTAGGTGTAATAACTCTCTAAAAGGTAGGCATATAGGACTCTTTCAATGTCTCAAACAAATCGACGGTTTTCTTGATGTCTAAAAACAGGTACTGTAGGATATGACACAATACCATATTTTGCTCCCATCTATAAAATATAGGACTTAGTCATGTGGTGTTAAATAAATAAACATTAAGACATGTGTTTAATGCACAATCGAAAATATTAACGGAATACACAGTTCAAAGTCACAGAATTAAACAACAGAATTAGAAAAAAAAAACTTACGGATACACGAGTATAAAGGAATTGGTGTCACCTTATCTGCAATAAATAAAAAAAAAATATTAAACTTAGTCAACATTTAAAAATTAATTAAATATAAATAACAACACAAAATAAAAACATTACATTTCTCAGTTTAATAACGCCAAAAAGCTGCTTATTGTTAGCGCCTGTGCACGTTTGTTGGTTTTTGTAATGTTTTTTATCGGTGGGGATTTTAATGGACTTATCGTGAAATCAAACTACGAAAACGTTTTTGAAACAAAGAATGCGAGAAGTTATACTTAACTCATGGTATTCATCCTAAATACGGACACAAAATGGCCGTATGATTACTGTATGTGATAGAATACCACAAAGCGTCAAATAAAAGACAGCAAAGTTATCTTGGACAAATCACTAACGCACCAACAATCAATCGAATCCAATATGGACGGTCTATTTACGAGAATGGATTCTTAACATTATAACCCAAGCGGCTGTGCTGTGGCTCCTTTGATCAACTACCACAAGCCTAGTTGAATTCGTCTTTTGCTTTCGCAGCCTTAGAAAATGGCAAATAAATCGACGTTATCGCAAACGATTTCACTAAGTAAGGTACAATATCGACACTGCGGAGCACTACCTTTGTAAATGTTCGAGTAACTTGGCGTTGACATGATGGATGGTGGTGTTGTTTCAATGAAGCGCTTACTCATATTCCTTCATAAGACTGAAATAATCCATTAAAATGAACTTACAAGGCGTACAATGGACTAGTTCTTTGTCTGAGTGCTATGTTCCGGCAGAATAAAAGCTCAACGCAGCATTTGATTTTAGAAAATGATTAAGACAAAGCGACTTGAATTCATGTGACTAGTTCTGTTGTACATCATAATTTAAATGAATTTGTAAGCTTCGCAACTCAATACCAGAAAAACAAGTATATATATTTTGTCAAGAAGGACGCACGAATCGGATACAACGACAGAATATACGAGAACAGCCAGAACCCTCTGGTTAGTTAATAATATAAGTCAAACAAAGAGCTACTTACGATCAACTGAGTAATTGACGATTGGTGTTGGAAGGACATACCATATGTGTTCAAAAAGTAAGGTGACTTTATATTTTTATAAAACATTTATTTATTCATCAATATTAATGTTGTCCCCTCAAAGTAATCCCCCTAAGATATAATACACTTGTTCCAATGCTTTTTCCAATCTTCAAAGCATTTCTCATAAGCATTTTTTGGTATAATTTTGAGTTCTTTCAGCGATGCCGTTTTTATTTCCTCAATCATTTAATAAAGCTCTTCAGTTTTGGGAACAGGTACAGGAACAGGGAACAGTGTTGACCCTTTTGAGTAAGTCAAGATCATCATTAACGTCATTAAAGAGCTTCTGAGCGATGCTTATGCGACGGTTCTTTTGATCAAAATTAAGAAGTTTCGGAACAAACTTCACTGACACACGTCTCATGCTCAAAACATCCGAAAAAATTGCGTACACGAGCCGACCGATATGCCAACATCCTCAGCAACTTCTCTTATGGTAATTCGACGATTTTCCAAAACAATTTTCTTCAAAGCTTCGACTTTATCATCCAGAGCGGGGTTTGTCATTGGCATCTTCTCGGCCATCTTGGAAGAGCCTGTACCACTTAGAGCAGACTCACCGTATGCCACTGTCAACATTTGTCAACAGGTGTTTTAGAGCACTTGATTCCATTTTTTACCAACACAGCAAAAAAAAAAAAAATAAAAATATCGATAATTGAATGTGCTAATCCGCGAAATTGCAAAAGTCACTTTTTAACACACCTCGTATACATATGTAACAGCCAACTCTATGGGTTGTATAATGATATCGCTTTGGTCAAAAGAATTAGCAGCAATCGCTTAACATGGCTAGGATATATGTAGCTAATGGACAAACCGGGGGACAAGATATTTGGGAAAGATTTCTCCTTAGATGGCACGCATAATTGGATGGGGACCTTTGCTCGTAATCAAGCCATTTGTAAAGGATTATTTTTTCGACAGTTTGGCCACACTTGTTTTCCTTTGTTGAATTTGCATTTTGAAAACATATATTTATCTCGTTTTCTCTTTAAGCGAAAGATGAACGTTAGAAGTTGCCTTTGCTGAATGCTTATTTTCCCAAATAAAAGGAGTAGCTGTAGCCTGGTGACGTCAATCTTAAAATTGCGTTTTGACTCTAGTTGCTCTAAACTCCTTTCGAGGCCTTAATTGGTATCTGGTATCTGTTAGCAGATAACCAGTGTTAAAACTGCTGATATTGAAAAAGGAATTTCATGCTCTCTCGATTGGCGTACCGTCCGTCCACTGGTACCATTTGTACGAGAGTCGTTCCTTTGCCATTTCATGTTTTTGCTGAAATTTAACACAACCTAAAAATATAACTGATAGTTGTAGGTAGTTAGGTGTAACCATTAGATCTTAAAGTAACAGAACACCAATTTTTTTTTTTTTTTTTTAAAGAACTTAACACTCAAGTAGGTATGACTACTCTTAAAATGCCTGAGCACGTTTTAGGCTTTAAGGAAAATGGGACAGAGAGAGGAAGATAGATTTTTGGGATCAGTGGTTATTTAGCTCCATGAGTGGCATCCAACATTTAACGGGGAGACTAAAATTATCAGTGTAAATTGATTTCATGTTGTATTTAGGCAACCATTCATTTCCAAAGATTTTAATGGGTATATAACTCAATAAACGTACGGTTTTTTTTTTTTTTCAAAATTTGAACGTTTATTTAAGAAAAACATGTACTATAGTATTATTCAAAGTATTGCCCATCTGAAGCTATGACTTTTTCCCATATTTCTGGCAATTTGTGGATCCCATCCCAAAAGAACTGCGCCGGCTTGGTAGCCAAGTATGAATCAAGCCAATTTTTGATATTCTGCTCTGATGTGAACCGTATTTCAGTGAGGGCATTCTGCATCGACCGGAACAAATGGTAGTCAGAAAGGGGAAAGGTCTGGGCTATAAGGCGGGTGGGGTAAGACTTCCAATCCACTGTTTTCCAAATAGTTCTTAACCGGAATAGCAACGTGGGGCCGAGCGTTGTCATGATGGAAAATTATTGCCTCGTATCTGATCGCATAATTCTGCGGATTAATTCTGTTCGGTAGCGTTGTCCATCTGATCCCACCAAGTACAGAGCATTACTTTCGCGCCATGGATATTCGGCTTTGCCGTTGATTTGGCTGGTTGGCCGGGTTTCACATATGATTTTTTGCGCTTGGGGTTGTCGTAATGGATCCATTTTTCATCACCAGTAACAATCCGATGCAGAAATGACTTCCTTTTGTGGCGTTCCAGCAGCATTTCGGACATGCAAAACCGCCTTTCGACGTATCTCGGATTGAGTTCATGTGGAACCCAATTTCCTTGCTTTTGAATATATCCAGCTGCTTTTAAACGTTTTGAAATGGCTGCCTGAGTGACACCCAAAGATTCTGCGAGCTCTTCTTGTGTTTGGCAACAATCTTCATAGAGTAATGCTTCCAGTTCTTCATCTTCAAACTTTTTTGGCTGCCCAAGACTTTCATCGTCTTCCAAGCCAAAATCACCACTTTTAAATCGTGCAAACCACTTTTGAAACGTTCGCTCAGCATGTTCACCATAAACTTCCACCAAAATACGATGACTTTCGGCAGCAGTTTTCTTCATATTAAAATAATGAAGAAGAACTCCCCGCAAAAACACTTTTTCAGGCACAAAGTTCGACATATTTGAGTGAAAAAAAATTATTGTTGTTTACGCTTCAAATGAATGACATTACTGAAATGACATACAATGACAGTAGCTTTCCAACGCATGTTCCAATGGAATAATACAAGTTACGCCATCTCTTAGCAAACCATTAAGTTTATAGACCGAATTAAGTTATAGACCAATAGTTGCCTGAAAAGAAGTCTTTCAGTCACGGCTGGTATTGAGCCCTGAACCATCCGATTGGGAAGTCAATGCACTACCTACCACTTGAGCCATGGCCACCCACGTGTTCAGCAAATGACATTTTTTCTCAGCTGAGGTTCCTTTCAGGGTTCGTCTTCAAATGTACACACAAATTTTACAATATCATAAGGATTTTTATCACAAAACCATTCCAAAATCAGAAGGGCGCATGAGTTAAGCTTGAGTAGATATTGTAGATATTGCATAATTTAAAACCTACCAATTTATGCAATTACATAACTTGTCAATCGTTAAATTGCCTTGTTTAGATAGACTACTTATCTTCTTATTATTCTCACATCTCTACCTACTTATTTGGAATGTAAACAAAAGTACAGCAGATCAAAATAACGTAGAGAAATAAGTGCAATAAGACGGTGAGGTCTTTTAAACCCTGCACGTGATTTCAATTTGAAAATGCAAATCATGCGAAAAAAATCTAAAATTTCTTCCACAAACATCGAATGTCGAGTATTGATTGTCTCTTTCCGAATAGGTACCGCCAAAAGTAAATACAATATATTTGTAAATAAAACATATTTCGTCGAATTACCGGCAAAACAAAAGACTATACATAACTTCACAAAACGAAACACAAGTTGATAAGAAAAAGCAAAATTAAATTCTAATTGATTGACTTTTTTTGTATGCAAATCGCAGCCGTTCTCAAGGCCATCCGACCTTCCCTACTGCTTTGTGGGGTGAAGAAACAAACACAAAAACCGCTCACATAAAACAAACAAAAATATCAGAAAAGTACAAAAAAAAAAAAAAAAAACGAAAACAACGGTAATAAAATTATCATAAAATTGTCATGTCAGGAAGATCAATGAGTCGAAAGCACGCAACTGAGAGTTTTAAGAACGTAGCTCCACGCTGCAAGTGTTCCAATAAAAATTTCCAGGTGAATAGAAAGCCAAAATGATAAGACGGCCGCGCCACCCACAGTGTGATACGTAAATTATGTTAATCCACAACTTCTCAGATGAATTGACAGTCACGAATTGAAGATTCGATTAAATTTTAGCTGAGCTTAGGCACCTGTGAACAGAACATCAAGGCGCCCAATTTCGTTGCTGTCATTGTCATCAAATGCTAGTGTGTGGCAGGGGGAATTAATGAAACTGATACACGAGAGCACGTTTGTGAGGTCAACGTATTTCTACGTATCGTTCTCTGAAACACAATTAAACAACGTACGACGCATTGTCGTTGTCGCGTTGCAGTAGTCATAATCGTAGACGTTTTCATATTACCTTTGTACCATTGCAGTACGATGCAAAGATACAAGTATGAAATTTTTTTTTTTTTTTTTTTTTTTTTTTTTGAGATTGAAGTGGAGAACTAAAGTGGACGACACTGGTAAAATTAAGTAAAACGCGACGTACACTACTTGATCGAGTTTGAGTGTCGCCAACTTGTTGTCGATTGCTGATTGGAGTGAAATTTCATAATAAATATTACGCGAGTTAATACGATAAAATTAATTGAATAATACGCCAATTTCGTATAAGTGTGTAGGTTGGCTACTTAAAAATAAAACAAAATAAGCTGATATTTTTTCAAGGAACTAAGCCAAATATACTATGTATGTATGTATGTATGTATATGAATGTACACCTGTTTATCAAAGTGGGCTCAATCCATCATGTTTGGATTACAGCAAGCTTTGGAAATACATATCAATATCGGCTTCTCCTGTGTGAGACATAAAGACATTGGGCAACATACCAGATATAGAAAGTAAGATTGGGTCAAATGAGATTCCCCCATCAAAAATAAGTAACGTACTAGCTGCCTTCCTAAGCTTCCTATGCTAACTAGAACGCACTAAGTGACCTAAGGCGAATTCTCTTAACTTCAACGTGTTTCAAGTAGCCACAGCCAAACTATGGTATATGGGATCGTAAAAGAAATAGAAGAAAATCAAGATCAAGCAAAAAATCTGGGAAGTTCTACCCGATTTGTCGATATAGTGCTTTCCTTCTTGTTGACGGTTAAAGTACCGATTAGACTGTTTTCGACGTTTAGGGAGCAGTGAGCGTTCTTCATCGTCATTCTGCACAATGTGAAGCTTAAATTCAGGAAAGCACTGTATGGTACGCCCCTATATGATAAAAAGGTGGTGAATATGTGGGTTTTCTCTAGGATCTAGAGTTTACATAGTACGGCAGACAAAATCTTATACGCAATGTTAAGGAAACTGCTTATATATAAACTATATATAGGGTTTTCTAATAACGACTTGACAACTTATTTTTTAAATAAACGGCAAACCATTTGAGATATTTCAAAAACTTTATTATTGGCTTGAAGTACAATCAAAACATTTATGAATGGAACTCGACTTCGTTCATATGGCCACCGCGGGCACGTTTGCTGCGGTGGTTTTGTTGGACCCAATTTTCAAGGACTCGGCCACACATTTCGGCAGAAACGGCCGCTATTTCGCGTTCGATGTTGGCTCTGAGCTCTTCCAACGTCGTCGGCGTGTTGGCATAAGCCAATGACTTAACGTAGCCCCACAGAAAATAGTCAAGCGGCGTTAAAACGCACGAACGAGGCGGCCAATCGACTGGCCCATGTCTTGAGATAACACGCTCACCATATTTACTCTTCAATAAATCGATTGTAGCGTGTGCTGTGTGGCTTGTGGCACCATCCTGTTAAAACCACATGTCGTCCAAGTCCATATCTTCCAATTCGGCCAAAAATAATCGGTGATCATGGCGCGATAACGCTGACCATTCACAGTAACGTGACGATCGTTATCGTCGACGAAAAAATAAAACCGCTGGCATGCAAACCGCACCAAACAGTTATTTTTTGTGGATGAAGTGGTGATTCATGAAGCACATGTGGGTTTTCACCCGACCAGTAACGCATATTTTGCATATTGACGAACCCATTGAGCCAAAAATGAGCTTCGTTACTGAAGATGATTTTGCGATGAAATTCATCATCTTGGCGCATCTTCTCCAAAACACAATTGGAGAACGTACGTCGCTTCAAATGGTCCACCGGCTTCAATTTTTGAGTCAGCTTGATCTTGTTTGGGTGTAAACCAAGATCCTTACGCAAAATACACCATAATGTGGTCTGAGCGATGCCCACAGTCCGTTTGCTACGGACGTCTGAACGGCAGCGATATATTCGACACTTCGACCAACCCGTTGTCTCATTGAAACGGCAACATCACAAAACGAATATGTAGACTCAAATTTTTGTACTAAACTTGTTATTACCTGTCTACTAGGGCGAGAATTACGACCGAAAATTGGAGTTAACGCTCTTAAAGTTGCAGTCACCGACTCCGAATATCTGTAGGAAATTTTGATAATTTGCAGACGTTGCTCGTTAGTGTTCTTTAGCATGATGAAAATGTTGAGTTTACTGAATAAATTGACAGTGACAGTTTAATGATTAATGACAGAGTGCATTCACAAATTAAAATCAAAGTTGTCAAGTCCCTATTGGAAAACCCTATAGTTGCTGTAGATTAGGCGGTTTGATGTTTCATCTATCAGTAATGCTTAATGGGAGATAGGTCGACTTGTGACACGACATTTGTTTTTACTTCTGCAGGTACTATTAAATATATTTTGTGCACAACATGGAGGCATTAAAATTTACCATCTGAATGTACAAAGTTTAGTCAACAAACTCGATGAATTGAAAATTTGGTTTGTTGGTTCCGATGCAGATCATATATGTGTATCAAAAACCTGATGGATGGAGTATCTGATAGAGTGTATTCTGTAGCTGGGTGCGAAATTTTCCGTGATGATAGAAAAACTGGACCAGGTGGAAGTGTATCCATTATGTACGATCCACTTTATCTTTTCGACAGTTTGGAAATTCACCCAATGGAAGCGCTATCCAATATCGATTTACTACACTGACTAGTGAGAAAAGCAAGTATTTGCTTGGTATTGTATATCGACCGCATAGTGAGCTGACCTCATACACTCGTAAAACTCGAGATTTGTTAAAAAAAAAAAAAAAAAAAACATCTCTCTGCTCATAGTGCAATTTCTTGTGCCCTTAATTTGTAGTACGTTCACGTCTGTAAAATCAGACCAGCTGTTTTTTTTTCCATTTTACAAAAAAAAAAAAAAATTGGTTTTCGTAGTTTGTTTGATTAAATGTAAAATAAAAGCCCTGTAAGAAACGTCAAAAGACATAGGTTAGGTACCATGTTTAACTTAGAGTGCCCGTATGGGGCCAGTAAGTTAAAATAAAATAATTAAAAATTTTTTAGCGTTTTTTGGTGTAGCGTGTAAGTATCAATTAATGAATTTAATAAAAATGTATTTAAAATTAAATAAATGAACGAAATGAAAAGACCAGCTGTCTTGCCACTTAGTGAAAATCAAGTAAGATCCCTACCCGCACCTCGCAGATCAGTTTGAACTGAAGCTGCCTGGCTACGAACTAGTACCACTATTTTATTCTCACCGCGGTCTCGCCATTTACGTGCTTTTGATGTAGCTTACCAAACTCAACCAAAATGTAGTCCCTGTTCCAATCCAGAATTCAATTTTATGTGGTTAAAATTCCATCTTCGTAAACAAATTATCCATTATTGCTTTATTTACACACTGGACAACAATTCGACCTATAACGTGGTTTATGCGCTTTCTGACTCTATTCAAAAAAGTGTATCCCTTTATCCTCATACTGAAATCGTTCTTAAGGGCCATTTCAATATACACAAATCTGGATGGCTTCAAAATGTTGGACAAACAACACCCGAAGGACGGTGTTCGCTGCGAAAAACAACTTGACCCAGATTGTAAATGACCCACGCGTATACCAGACGTTAATAGTCACACCGCCTTGGACTTGTTTTTAACTTCCTACCCTGAAAGGTACACCGTTGATGTGCTCTCCTATCTAGGCTCGTTGGATCATTGTGTCATATCAGCTATCTATCAGTGACCTGCAGAGAAAAAAAAACCTATAAGAACCGTATGGCGATACGAGAAAGCCAATTGGAGCGGTGTTATGTTCTTTTTTAGAATTTTAACTGGTCGTTATGTTTTCTCGATAACGACGTGGATGCCTCCGCTAATATGATCACTGACACTATTCTCCTTGAAATGAGATCCATTACCCCTCATCGGATGAAGAGTATCAAAACAAAATAAAGGTACGATTCGAGCTGTAGGGTTATAAAACCAACCCGACTGAGGAAAGCCAAAAAAAAGTTCATACGAGCCAAGTATGAATGCAATGTTTTTCACAATTGTGTGAAATTTCAATATGACCAAAAACTGAGCCAAAAGATACTACAATGTCCCAAAGGTAGTAAACATTTTTAGTCGTTCGTCAAAAGCATTAGAAATTCTGCAATTAGGATCGACGACTCCCTTTTTTAATGGATTATAAACTATGAATTATATAACTATTTAACCCCTATTAAATTGATGTGCATTTAGAGATACCAGTATAAGTTTGGTAACTTGTACAGTTGGTAATTTTTGAAAAAAGTTCTTAATGATGAGTGTAATCGTGGAGATCTGGTTTTGATCTTTTGCATTTATTTTAATGTGTGGAAAATACGTTAAAATGCAGTTAAAAATGGTAAGCTGTTTTCTTTAAGGAAAAAATACCCTACAAAAACGCGCCCTTTATCTTACCTCTTGGTGGTGTGGAAAAATATAAATTTGTTCTATTTTTTTTTATAAATAGCCCTACATATTAATTTGCTAATTTAAAATGCTTACTACGGAAACCCGCTTATAATGGAATAGCACATTACGGAAAACAAAAGAGTGCGAATGAAAGACAAACATCCCTATCTTCCCTGTACTGCCAATTTATGTTAGACAGAGTATAGCTTCCGGAACATTCAATTCAAGTTGTCTTGGATGGATTCAAGCCTGATATAAAAAAAAAAGTTATGGTGTGCCCCAGGGCTCCGTTCTGTCTCCGGCACTCTTTTTAATTTTTATAAATGATCTCTCGTCGAATATATTCCTTTGCTAGCGGCAGTACACTCTGCTTCTCATATTCGTTGCCGGGAACGACTGGGAAATTATCAACAGAGTGGAATTTAATTCTACCAAAACGCAAATTGTCTGCTGTCATTAAAGCGCAATCTAAATACCCAGTAATTATCCATGAATGACACTTGCATCGTCGAAACCGAAAAACTTTCCATTCTCGGTATGTGAATCAATGAAAATTTACGTTGGAATGACCCCATATTCGATATCGGCAAAAATGCTGCCAAATGTCTAAGTTTCTTCAAGCGAAGTAAGAAATATTTCACCCCCTCTGACCAAGCCACAGACTTTACCCTTAAAAGCATTTTAAAGATCATTTAAATTAAATTCGTCTCAGATTTAAAGCTTAATTGCAAATGGGGTTTTGACGGCAGTGCAGGTCACAGCCTTTATAAACAGAAATTCACGCAAAACACATCTCAATCTGATGAATTTATATTCTTGATAGCTTTTGTGCCTTTAAAATTAGTAAATGACAATAATACTGTGTTATTGGTCAACCCGCGTTCTTTCTTCACATTGTTTTGCAGACCTATTAAGTCCATTTTTATGAAGGAGAACAGCAATTACTATGGTAAGAGAGTAAGAATCCTTAACCACAAAAAAAAAAAATGCTATTAACGAACTATTGCATATCAAATAAATTTTTAACGTTAAGACTGTATTGACTAAGTACGAATTACATTTAACAATCTTAGATGGAAGTATTAGTAACATTTTATCCGACTAGGGTTTATGAAAGGCATCCTAATAGCGATCATTACCATTTTGGCTTATCTACTTTGCATGTTTGGATAATGTGTTTCGAATTACATTTTTATATTTCGTACCGTTTTCTGTTGAAAAAGTAAGAATATCCGAAAATAAAAGGATCTACAAATGACGGGAATACTGCCAGAAGGTTTTTTTTAGCTATAGTAAAACAGTTCACAAGTCACAGGCATAGATTTAATTTTTATATATAAAAAAAAAAAAAAAACTTTCACACGATTTTAAGAGTTTTACTTGCAGGAAAAAAAATTAATGCTGAGCAATTTCAAATTTTACTAGAAGATACAAGGGAATTATACATACGTTTGTATAATTGGTATTACATTGATTCGATATGACCGAATCTTTTGACTTAAGGAAGTTAGAAGTGGTCGATTACATCACAAACATGCACGGATATTGTGAAAGCATTATTACTTATTTTCGATCCTTTAATTTTGACCCATAGAAATATTTCTTCAGGGAAATCAAGTATGAATACTAGTACTTCAGAAATAATTATGTGCTTGCAAATTGAAGAATTTTTAAATGATTCACAGAATGTGTCTGCTTCCTCATTTTGTGAAATCGATTTAAGTGATACATACGAGTATCTTGAAGAAACCGATGACAGTAGTTTATTATCAGAATAATTACCTTAACTCAATTGTTTTCTTTAATTTATGTTTTATGTTTTAGAAATAAAATGTGTAAATTATAATATTTAAACCGAAACAATAGAATTTGTGTACATGAATTTGATTTAATGATTTTTGTCCGAGTTTCAATACAAATGCCGCACTGTACGCGGCAAAAACCACTTAACATTTTTGATGCTACTAGATTTCTACAAAGCCTTCGACACAGTTAACCATGAGCTTCTTATATGTTAGCTCTTCATCTGCTGCTAACCTTGTAAGGTTCTACATCTCAGGTCGGAGCAAGCTGTTTGTATAAATAGCGCACAGTCGGCCTTTGGTTTTACGTTAAGTGGTGTACCACAAGAATCCAATCTAGATCCTTTGCTATTCACAATCTTTATAAATGCATGCAAATGCAAAATGCAATCTTCAACTAACTTAAATTAAACTCAAACTTAAGACTAAATTTGATTGGAGTGGTGAAGGAGATCAGTTTTGAGGCAATGAATGGTGCGGTGAAAGTCAAAGACAGTACTTAAGGTTTGAATTGATCTTTCGTAGCAGTGGGCCATTGGAAAAATTCAGTAGGTAATTGATATAGGATGAATCTGGTACAAAGAATTTGTTAGTGAAGGATTGTTCAAAAAAGGTAGCGAAAAGGTTAGCAATGGTGAGTGAATCGGTTGATGACTTGTTATTAAAAGCGAGGGAAGGAGGGTAATCGGAGTTTCTTTTGTACTTAACAAATTGGAAAAATGACTTAGAGTCGTTCATAAGGTTGACTTGCGCATTGTTGAAGTAGCGCTGGTAAAGGGAACCGTAAATGTCGGTAAAATGAAGATAAGTATGAAGATAAGTATGAAGATAGTTGGAAAAGTCGGAAAAGGACCTTATACGAAAGAAAATGGCCCGTAGCGTGTTTCTCTTATTTCGTAAGGAACGAAACTTGAGATTATACCAGAGAGGACTAGTAGATGATGTTTTAAGGCGGTAAAACGGGGAAAAAATAGATATTTCTCTATAAAATATAGATAGGCTGTCATTTATAGTTAGGTTGTGAAAGTTAAAAGCAGATCTGCTTTATGAAATTTGTAGTATGAGAGAGTTGTGGGTTGATTAGTTTATACAAAAGAAGGAGGGTGGTAGTTATCAATTGTTGAGATAGATAGGGGATAAAGTGAGACTGAGCATTTAATTGAATCTGTTGTGAAAAAATAAAGTCTAATTGCCATACCATGTAGTTGGATATACCGCTGATTTGGCACACACTTGAGTCTGTTAAGCGATCCACGAGGAGACATTCCTTAGCTGATCTGGCATTTGAAGTAATGAAAAATGGTTGACCATCTGATGGAGTCCACTGTAACTGAGGAAGATTAAAGTCGTCGAAAATGAGGATATCATCAATAGAGTCAGACAGGTCATGCATGCCTCGAAGGAAGATTTGTCTTTTAGAGACAACGACTTTCTGTAGTGTCGTTTAACTATACAGGGAAAATGGTGACCAAGAATAGGGGCCATGAAGGAGGAGGATGGAGATAGATGGTTGTATATGAAGTTTGACGAGGGATGAGATGTAGAGTTTAGGAGATGGGAGTTAGTAAAATTAGGGTACGAAGCCCCAGTTTTAAGGTCGAAATTAGGAAATGAGTAGCTAGCTGGAATTGGTAGACGGTTGAGAAGGGATAATATGGGTGATTAGTGTGAAGTTGAAAAAGACGCGTTGGCGCTTTGGCTTGGGTAGAACGGGGGAATTGGGGACAAGAGGATTGGTGCGTAAGGGGTTTGCGTCGGGGTAGTGAGAAGGGGGACTAAAATTGAAGAAAGAGTTTGTTTTGAAGTTCCAGTTAGAATCGGTATTCGAGTTTTCATTTTTGTTAACATGTTTCTTTAATACTTTAGGAAGGGAGTTGAAGAGGGGTCTTTTATTAAACTTATTATTAAAACTACGCCTATTTTTAAAGCTGCAAAAATTGTCGAGATGTGGATTTTCTCATTCCTCAAACTATTTGGTGATACTTATCTGCCAAGGTTAAATGACCTTACCAGAGAAGGTCAGGAACAACCACGAATGTTTAGATGGGATGTTGATAAAGCTCTTGAGACTTTTGGAGTCAGCAAGGGAAATTATCAGGAACCCACTAATGGTCATAGTATAATTTCGGTGAAAGAAGTTACGCACGCAAGAAGGATCAGTGTGCTGAGGAGCACCTTCAACGTAGAATGCTGTATTGATTCCATTATTCTGGTTTTCAAGTCTGTGTTTCCATTCGAAGGGAGTCCATGAAGTTCCGAATTGTTTGAGCAGTTTGCGTCAGCGCGATTTCGGTTTCAGTTATTAGGGCGTCGGTAATACTAATTCATTACGAATAAAGACATTGAACGGAGAACTAGCTTGGAATTGAATTGGATCGAGTATGCTATCGATTTTGTGGGAAGCGAACCGTACTTCATTACCGATTTCGGCAACGGTCAACCAAATCGCTATGTAAGTAATGAACTTAATCTTTTTAACGATACGGCTAATAAGCATAACAATGATCTAAACAAAATTCATAAGTGCCTAAAATAAATTTCCTACATTTAATGTGAAAAAAAAAATCGAAATGCCTCATAATTGGTAGGCATATTCCTGATTCAACCCGTTTCCCAACCATTCACATTGGAGACAAAATGAATTCCTGAATTTTGAATTTCTGCTTTCCATAACTATCAACATTTATAATATGAGTGTTGCTGAACTATGCACCGCACATATAAATAAATACTAAATCAAAACTTAATGTTTACGAATATGAAAATTTTGAATACTTAGGCTCTGTCGTTAACCACTTAGGAAATCGCGACACCAATGGCGCACAAAGAATCAATTAATGTGGAGTGGCTTTTAATGGCTCGAAATCTTCGATGTAATTAAAGATTTAAATTAAAGATTATATAGGGTTTTAAAATAGACAAATTGATTTTTGACTTGACAACTTTGAATTTAATTTCTGAACGCACTCTTTCACAAATCATCAAACAGTCACTGTCAATTTATTCAGTAAACTCAACATTTTCATCATGGTAAAGTACACTAACGAGCAACATCTGCAACGTCTGCAACGTTTGCGTTAACTCCAATTTTCGCTCGTAATTCTCGCCCTAGTAGACAGGCAATAACAAGTTTAGTACAAAAATTTGAGTCTACATATTCGTTTTGTGATGTTGTAGTGTCAATGAGACAACGGGTTGGCTGAAGTGTCGAATATATCGCTGCCGTTCGGACGTCCGTAGCAAACGTACTGTGGCCATCGCTCAGACCACATTATGGCGTATTTTGCGAAAGGATCTTGTTTTACATCCACACAAGATCAAGCTGACTCAAGAATTGAAGCCGATGGACCATTTGAAGCGACGTACGTTCTCCGATTGTGTTCTGGAGAAGATGCGCCAAGATAATGAATTTCATCGCAAAATAATTTTCAGTGACGAAGCTCATTTTTGGCTCAATGGGTTAGTCAATAAGCAAAATATGCGTTATTGGTCGAGTGAAAACCCACATGAGCTTCATGAACCACCACTTCATCCACAAAAAATAACGTTTGGTGCGGTTTGCATTCCGGCGGCGTTATTGAGTCATATCTTTTCGTCGACGGTAACGATCGTCACGTTACTGTGAATGGTCAGTGTTATCGCGCCATGATCACCGATTATTTTTGGCCGGAATTGGAAGATATGGACTTGGACGACATGTGGTTTCAACAGGATGGTGCCGCAAGCCACACAGCACACGCTACAATCGATTTATTAAAGAGTAAGAATGGTGAGCGTGTTATTTCAAGACATGGGCCAGTCGATTGGCCGCCTCGTTCGTGAGATTTAACGCCACTTAATTATTTTCTGTGGGGCCACGTTAAGTCATTGGTTTATGCCAACACGCCGACGACGTTGGAAGAGCTCAGAGCCAACATTAAACGCGAAATGTGTGGCCGAGTCGTTGAGAATTGGGTCCAACGAATCGACTGCTGCAAACGTGCCCGCGGTGGCCATATGAACGAAGTCGAGTTCCATTCATAAATATTTGAAGCCAATAATAAAGTTTTTGAAATATCTCAAAGGTTTGCCTTTTATTTAAAAAAGTTGTCAAGTCTTTATAAGAAAACCCTATATAAAAGCTTAAAATTAAAATTTATTTTATACGACAGTTGACAGAAATGAAAATATTATGAACGAACTAAATCTAACAAAATGTGATCTAATAAGATGTCTCCACATTAAGAAACTGATAAAAAGGGAATACTTCAGGCTGAACAAGTCGGCTGGTTTAACAAGGAATCTGTCATGCTGGCTTTTGACGCCACCATTGAATCAGTCTCAAGAATTCTCCTCCTATACGTCCTCCATTTATGCGTCCGTCATTTCCGCTCAACATTCGTGCTAATACAAGGTATGTTCAAAAAGTAAGGTGACTTTATAATTTTATAAAAAAATATTTATTTATTCATCAATATTAATGTTATCCCCTTCAAAGTTATCGGCCTCAGATCTAATACACTTGGGCCAACGCTTTTTCCAATCCCCGAAGCACTTCTCATAAGCATTTTTTGGTATAGCATTGAGCTCTTCCAGCGATTTCGGTCTTGGCTCTCCTGGGTGCTTCCATTGGGACGATTGGGCTTTGGTTTCGACGTAGTAACCATATACCTATGATTCGTCACCAGTTATTACCCAATTGAGCAACCCAGGATCATCATTGAGGTCATTCAAGAGCTTCTTCTTCTGATCAAAATTACAAAGTTTCGGAACAAACTTTGCTGACACACGTCTTATGCACAAAACATCATAAAAAAATGCATGAGCCGACCGATATGCCAACATCATCAGCAACGTCTCTTATGGTAATTCGACAATTTTCCAACACAATATTCTTCACAGCTTCGACGTTATCATCTTTTGTTGATTCTGTGGACTCCAGAGCGAGGTTCGTTACTATCATCTTCTCGGCAAAAGCTTGTACCACTTGTAAATTTTTTTTTACTTAGAGTACACTCACCATATGCCACTGTAAACATTACATATCAAGTATTTTAGAGCACTTCATTCCATTTTTTACACAAAATTTGATGCAAATTCTTTGCTATACAATACTTGAAATTGTGAACATATGTTCGGGATATGGGAACCAACCCAGCAAAAAAAATATATAGATATATCAATAATCGAATGTACGTTGTCCGCGAAATTTCAAAAGTAACGTTAAGCATCGCTTACGATGTTGCTCTACCAGATGTACCTATATTTTTCGAAAATCGAAGTTATCTTACAAATCCAGTTCATTTTCGGTAATATCCTTTCGACCCATAAAATTTAAGAGAGGAAACAACTGACTTAGTAAAACAAGAAGTTGGTCAAATTCAAGAGTAAATTCGCTCCTTATGCTCTGTTAAAATATGTCCTCAAGATTTGTACGGATAGGATAAGACTTATTCTATCCCTCGCGTCTTTTCAACGAAATGTTTTACAATTATTTTAAAGGAACATACCAGTATAAGAAGTACAATATACCAGTTCTTACGTCTCTGGCACACCATTTTCACGGTACGGTTATCACAGCGTAAACATGGACATTTCCAGATTCCCACAAAACCCCACTGCTTTTAAAATGGAAACCTAACTTTCTCTTGCCCATTTGCAGTCAATTAGCCTAAAATTGTCGACAACATAAATAAATTTTGCAAATCCTTCTGCTTCATCTGGGCCTAAGGCCTTAAGTGCTGAAAATGTTTCTCTCATTAAATTTGCAAATTTTAATACCTTCTTACCACATTGTTACATTTTAAAATGCTACATCAGGTGTACTCATTTAAAACCCCTTTTTTATGGTTTACCAAGTGAAAGTTTGATGCCCACCCACCATCCACTGCTACTTTTTTCATTTCAAGCTTCAGATACATACTCGTATTAATGTAATAACTCATTCAGGTTAATTGCCAGATTGTCAAATCTTCAGTTAAATAAAACAAAGATTACTTTGGTTGCTTGAGCTCATTTACATATATTTATTCATTTCAAAGGTCTGATGTACGATTACGTACCAATAAGAAACGAGATAGTCATTGATCGATGTCCATATGCAGAACGACAACAAGAACATAATCCGGGAAATTTAGCGCCTGAGTGCCTTACTTAAAGATTTAAGTGCGCTCTCCTGCCTATCCCAGCCTTATAATACAATTTAAAACCCTCCCCAGTCTGTTCGGCGTTCAAGAAATGTAAATTAAAATGTTGCAAATTATTCTATCCTAAGGGTAAGGATACGAATACGTAGAATATCACACACTCAAGGACGTGTGCAACTTTTTTATGTTTCTTTCGGCAGGTATGCTCCTTTCTACTGGCCATACCCTGAGTAGGAGTGTGTATCTTTCAGGCTTCAGGCACATCCACAGCGTGATTATCATGCAAATTTAACCGCTGATAGATAGATGTAAACTGTAAATGATTTATTAATCCTCTTCGCTACTTTCTGAGAAATTGAATATGCAAATAATTGCTCTCCCACAAACGAAAAAGAAAAAGAAAGATAAAATAAAAATAAACTCAAAAAAAAAAAAGAAAAACAATAAGGATAAATATTTAAATTTCTTGCTCGTTGCAGACTCCAATTTCGACAATTCACGTGACCACTTGACCTTTATTTTCCCGATTATGTATAAGATAGGAACTGGATTTACTAGATGCTATGCAAAGTTAAAGCTATCATAACATAAACAAAAGCAGTAACGAAACGACAAACAACACAGAAGCCAACAGCAAAATACGCCAATACACTCGACACTCGGTTGGCTAAAGTCAACCCAACATGAATATTTTATTCGGATTTTAGATATAAATTTTGGAGCTCCAAAAGGGAATACCACATCTGGAAACCTGTCCAGAATGTCGAATATTTATTGTTCGACATGGTTCAACATGGCGCAAAATAACATTTTTAAAGATTTTGTAATGTATGCGCGATTATAAATTCATTAATTCAGAAAAAAAAAACACATAATTTCCGTTACACCTCTATCTAATTGATTCGTATCTGAAACACGTGAAACTTACAATAAAGGTTTGATATGAATTAAATCAAACAATAAATAACATAAAGATACGAAATAGTATTTGAAATTGTTTGATAGCTCACATTTCTTATCTGATTTCGGATTGGAAGTTGGCGCAGTCACTTTTAAATATTTGGCATTCATAAATTAAAAAACGTTGACCTTTGAAGATTATTTAGTGGTTAAAGAATAAATGTTATTATGATTACAATCAATCAGAAGAAATATACAACAAAAATTCGTGGTGTTATTAGAGTCTTATCAGGAGCAAACCATACAACAACTACCCAGGTTCGGTTATTTAGAACTTGCAACGTTGTAACATAGGCGTGGGATGCGATTAGATTTGTAGATCCAAAATATTCAAATTGAAAATGTCTTAACCTAAATGGAATCATCCGGTTGAAAACGTTTTCTCTCTGAAAAAACGGGCTTGAAATTAATAATATCAAGCAACTGTTTATTCTCTAGTCCCGGTACCCAATACCCGGTTACCACAACCATTGCCAAGAGAGTCCTTAATTTGTCAAGTTCTTCTTGCAGTATTGAGTTTAAATTTAACTATTTGGTTAGTTAATTTTTAGGTTGTTCAATAAGTTCTGCAGTTTTTTATTTTGGGTTAAAGTTAAACACACATTTTTGGTATTTATTCCATCCATCAGATATTGTTCATCATGGCCTATTACTTTCTTACAAATTTCTGGAAGAGACATAATGCCTCCTTTGTAAAAATCAGCAATTTTATGGATAAAAAAGTTTTCCAGGTACGTTTTGATCTCATCTTCGGAATTGAATTGCCTTACGTCGAAATTGTTTTGAAAAGAGCGGAAGAAATGGTAGTCAGAAGACGCAAGGTCTGAAGAGTACAGTGGGTGCTGCTTAACTTACCAGCCAAATGAATTCAGCTTTTGTTTTGCCACTAAAGTTGTGTGTGTTCTGGCGTAGTCATGATGGAATAAAACGTCCATTCTTTTCGCCAACTCTGGCTGTTTTTCTTCCACTGCCTGCTTCAAAATATCGAGCTAGGGAAATATTTAATGGCATTTATTGCGTGGAAGTAACTCAGAGTAAAGGACACCTAGCCAGTCCCACTAAATGCTCAATATGACCTTTTTGGGATGCAAATTTTGTTTACCGACCGATTACGGTATTTCACCAGGAGCGAACCACGACCCCTTACGCCGAATGTTGTTATAAACAATCGTAATCATTCTTTTCAGGAAAGCCTTTAGCGACTCACAGACCATTATGCAGTCCATAATGTTTCTTTCACTGAGTTTGTAAGGAACTCAAACATCCACATTTTTCGACATGAGAAGCCTTTTCAGTCTCTGCGAAACGGTTGTATAAATGATATTAAGCCGCTGAGCGATTGTCGTCAAATGCCTGCCAACGCTAACTGCATCCAAAATTTTATCGTCGTTGGTGGGTGGGTGGACATCCTGAACGAACAGCATCAGCAAGGTCTGTATTCCCTGAACGACGATGTAGGCAAAAAATGACAAGTGTCAGTGGTTATAGTCGAATCTCCATACATACTGCAAATCTATCGTTGCGCCTGATTAACACCTTTTTTAAAGAAAAAAAGTTAAAACTGCTGAAAAGGCACTTTCTTATCCTTCATTTTAAAAACAATATTTATTTCTTAGAACCCATCCGACAAAAACAAATTCTCGTAACAATGCAGAGAATAGTTAAGATAGTTATTTTTTTTTTTTTTTTTACTTCTTGAGAAGGGTTGTCAGAAACATTTAGCATTACAATCAAAAACATTAGTTCTTTTATATTTTTGGTAGATAACTCTTCAATATATTGGAAGACGGGTTTACCTAAAGTGAACTGTCTGATTCTCGTTTGAGTTGGCATTTGCATAGAAAGTGGCTAGGAAATTTTTTCTCATTAACATCTTTGTATCTACGACATCTAATAATACACGATATGTGTACGGTATTCGTAGATACGCATGATCACACACTACTCTTATAATCACTCTTAAACGGTATAGTGACGCTATAGATTGTGTTTTGTTGCACAATATAAAAACTAATAGAAGTCTGGTGTATTTATATGACAGACTAAACTTATCACGGACAACCAGAACATTTTTTTTTTTTTTTTTTTTACTGTCTTTTCTCCAGGGCGCGGGCGGGTGGTGTAGTAGTTTGAAACTCAGGTGTATTAAGTTTCGATATTTTTCCCAGAGGTGGTTGTCAAACTGGACGGGACTAGCCAGTGCATCCTCAACCAGTGGGTCTTAGTACGTGCTAGTTGTTAGTTCGTTACATTTTAGCCAAGCCAGCAACAACTCCAACATAAGTATTATGCCTTCATGTCAGAGTTGACGCCGACAGGATTTTCATATAACTACATACAAATTCTATGAAAAGACTTTTTCAAAGAATTGTCTTGCACGGGATTCGAACCCGTGACCCTCTGATACATTAACTCATCCCAGATATTTTTTATCTACTGTCTTAAGTTATGGAACTCATTTTCAATAAATATTTCTAATGACATACTGTTTGTTTTCTGCACTGCGCATTACTATATAGTTACATCGGCATAAATACCATCCTTATCATGTTTCAATGCATCAAGAGCTTTCTAGTGAGGATTTTCGCAACCGGGTTTCCTTTTGTCAATGGGCACTTTAGCAAATTGAACGAGACCCCCTTTTCTTCGCCAAGGTTTTATTCTCTGATGAGTCGACTTTCACCAATCACGGTACGGTCAATCGACATAATATGCATTACTGGGCTACCGAAAACCCTTTTTGGTTGCGACAAGTTGAACGCCAGCGCCCTTGGAATGTTAATGTTTGGGCGGGAATTATTGGGGATAAATTAATAGGTCCATATTTTATTGAAGGCAACTTGAATGGCGAAAAGTATGCAAACATCTTGCGGGACCATCTTCCAGTATTACTAGAAGAGCTGCCATTGGAGTTGCGACAAACAATGTGGTTTCAACATGATGGTTGTCCAGCCCATTATTCCCAAGTAGCCCGGGGCGTATTAATGTTTACCATCAATGATGGATCGGACGAGATCGAGATCGTAAGATCACCTGTTCTGAATGAATTCAATAATTTAACAGTAGGAGGCAAGGGGACCCACTCTAAATAATCACCCCGAAGGAAACAAAATACTGCTACGTCCACGTCGTTGTTTCTGGGTTATGCTAAACGCAGTATGTAAAAACAAATGATAAGCCTACGAGCAATACGACTGAGCAATGAAAATCAGGAATTATCATTTGAAAAATCGAAAGTGACCCTCGTTTGACCTTGAAAACGGGTCTCAAGGTCAAACTCGTGGTCTCCATCTTATGTCTCCTTCAGAACCTTGTGACATTTGTCTCAAACTTTTTTCGCGATATCGCGTATTATTCGAGTAATTTGGATGTCTTAAGTTAAAAAACTCACCCTGTACACTACACTTTTCAAACTTGTCGCCTATCCCTATCGTACTACTCAATAAATAAAATAAGAAATTTTGTAATATATTGGGTCTATAACTTAATGCTAATGTGCGGTTTGCTAAGAGATGGCGTAACTTGTGGTATTCCATTGTTATTATTCCATTGGTACATGCGTTGAAAAGCTACTGTCATTGTACGTCATTTCAGTATCTGTCATTCATTTGAAGCGTAAACAACAATAATTTTTTTTTTTTTTCACTCAAGTATTTCGAACTTTGTGCCTGAAAAGTGTTTTTGCGGGGAGTTCTTCTTCATTACTTTAATATGAAGAAAACTGCTGCCGAAAGTCATCGTATTTTGGTGGAAGCTTATGGTGAACATGCGCTAGCTGAGCAAACGTGCCAAAAGTGGTTTGCGCGATTTAAAAGTGTTGATTTTGGCTTGGAAGACGATGAACGTCTTGGGCAGCCAAAAAAGTTTGAAGATGAAGAACTGGAAGCATTACTCTATGAAGATTGTTGCCAAAGACAAGAAGAACTGACAGAATCTTTGGGTGTCACTCAAGCAGCCATTTCAAAACGTTTAAAAGCAGCTGAATATATTCAAAAGCAAGGAAATTGGGTTCCACATGAACTCAAGCCGAGAGACGTCGAAAGGCGGTTTTGCATGTCCGAAATGCTGCTGGAACGCCACAAACTGAAGTCATTTTTACATCGGATTATTACTGGTGATGAAAAATGGATCCATTACGATAACCCCAAGCACAAAAAATCATATGTGAAACCCGGCCAACCAGCCAAATTAACGACAAAACCGAATATCCATGGCGCGAAGGTAATGCTCAGTATTTGGTGGGATCAGATGGGTGTGCTGTATTATGAGCTGCTAAAACCGGGTAAAACCATCAATGGACAACGCTACCGTACACAATTAATCCGTTTGAAGAGAGCGGTAGCCGAAAAACGCCCGGAATATTTGACCAGACACGAGGCAACAATTTTCCATCATGACAACGCTCGGCGCCACGTTGCTATTCCGGTTAAGAACTATTTGGAAAACAGTGGATGAGAAGTTTTACCTCACCCGCTTTATAGCCCAGATCTTGCCCCTTCTGACTACCATTTGTCCCGGTCGATGCAGAACGCCCTCACTGAAATACGATCCAGATAAGAGCAGAATATCAAAAATTGGCTTGATTCATTCTTGGCTGCCAAGCCGGCGCAGTTCTTTTGGGATGGGATCCGCAAATTGCCAGAAAGATGGGAAAAATACTTCAGATGGGCAATACTTTGAATAATACTATTGTACATGTTTTTCTTAAATAAACGTTCAAATTTTGAAAAAAAAACCGCACGAATTAAATTACATACCCAATAGTTTTAAGTTCTTATTCTATAATGAAATTAATTTCTGATTTATTAGGTCTACGTACTATAAGAGATTTTATTCTTTATCTACCAAAAAATTGACAGAAGGTGTTGTAGAGTGTGGCTGAATTCGTAAACGTCAATTGCACGACGATCTCGTCAAAGTTGCAATAGTCATTTGCAGTGCTATGACGCAAACGCAATAAAATGCCATCGAATATTTTGACGTTTATGAACGCAATCGTCGTCGTCACCGTCGATTCGGCATTTTATTTGAGTTCTTGTACTTACACATTATTTACATGATTATCTTCCTCGTAGAATAAAATAAATAACATGGACAACCGCAATAATAGAAACATGGTTTTATTGTAACACATGAAGCTAGCAGTATCAAGGAAGATACCAAAAATTGAAAATTATTGAAAGACAATAAAACAATATCCCGACAATATTCCGCATCAATCGAAGAACATTTGAGGTATTGTATTCGTATTTATTTAAAAAAAAAAAAAAAACACAATTTTATAATTCACAATTTTTACAATTTAATTATTGAGCAATAGGCCTTAATTTGGCTAATACACCTGATGAAGACTCTGGTGACGAAGAAAATGTCACCAATGAAGTACCAGACAAAAACGCAATGCAATTGCACATCTATTTCAATGTTAACTGTTTTATAATTTTTATTCTACTTCATCTCATTTTTAAAACAAAACAATAAATACTTAATTTAAAAGTATAAAGCACAGCCCATATTTCATGGATTAGAAAGAAAATTAATAAAATAAACACTGCTTGCACATGAAGCTCACTTTTCAAGAAGAGTCTGCAATAGATTTCGAATATCCTTAAGAATATTAATCATTTTCCTTTCTATATCAATGCTCTCTTGGCACCTTCTTTCAGTATCCTGCGCCTCTTCCTTAAAGAGTTCAAATCCTTCATCAAGTTTCCTCTTCCTTGATAGAGTTTGCTGCGCAGACTGTTGTTCCATATTTGTTCCTTCCAATGGTGGCAAACCATCTAAACTCGACGCCAACAAATTAGTTGGGGGTGAAATAAAGTGTGAAGAACCGTATGCCAAATTCAATTCTTCAAAGTACTTTCAGAAAATAGCACTTCGACCACTCAAGTCATTTCTTTTTTTAATTCTTTTGTAAGTGGTGAAAATATAAGTAAATTTGGTTTTACATATTTCGGCTGAATGGAGAAAATGTTGATTTACACTTCTTATCTCTCGAAGAATAAAATTCCATAAAAAATGGATTCAAAGCAATTTCGTGTGTTTATTTATCATTGCTTTTTGATGGGAAAAAATGCAGTCGATGCAAAGAAATGGCTTAATAAGTGTTACCCGGACTTTGCACCAGCCGAACGAACCATTCGCAAGTGGTTTGAAAAATTTTAAAGTGGTCATACAAGCACCGAAGATGATGCACGCAGTGGACGTCCAAAAGAGGTTGTTTCAGATGAAAACATCAAAAAAGTCCACAAAATGATTACGAATGACCGTAAAGTGAAGTTGATTGAGATAGCAGAGGCTCTGAATATTTAGACATGCGAAAGCTCTGTTCAAAGTGGGTGCCGCGTTTGCTCACAGTCGACCAAAAACAACAACGTGTTGATGATTCAGAAGAGTGTTTAAAGCTGTTCAACCGCAATAAAGCCGAATTTTTGCGTCGGTATGTGACAATGAATGAAACTTGGCTATATCACTTCACACCAGAGTCAAGTCGGCAGTCAGATGAATGGCGAGCAGGCGACTAACCTCATCCAAAACGACCAAAAACTCAACAGTCGGCTGGCAAGGTTATGGCATCCGTATTTTGGGATATACATGGAATAATTTTAATCGACTATCTCCAAAAGGGGCAGACTATCAACAGTGACTATTACATTGCGTTGTTGGAGCGTTTGAAAGACGAAATCGCAGAAAAACGGCCTCATTTGAAGAAAAAGAAAATGCTGTTTCATCAAGACAATGCACCGTGTCACAAGTCGATGAAAACGATGGCAAAATTGAATGAATTCGGCTACGAATTGCTTCCCCACCCACCGTATTCTCAAGATTTGGCCCTCAGCGACTACTTCCTGTTCGCAGACCTCAAAAGAATGCTCGTCGGAAAGAGATTTAAGACCGACGAAGAAGTAATCGCCGAAACAGAGGCCTATTTTGAGGCTAAACCGAAATCGTACTACAAAACTGGTATCGAAAGATTGAAAAATCGTTTCAATCAGTGTATCGCCCTCGAAGGCAACTATATTGATTAATAAAGTTGAATTTTGCAAAAAATTTGTGTTTTACAATACTATAAAACGGCACTGACTTTTCAGCCCATGTGTTATGCTAACGTAATCAAATAATGTACTTATGTTACTGTACCCTCGAACTATTATGATCAAGTGCATATTACTGTACTTGACTCTGAACCTGTTGTCGTAGGCCAACTGTTAAAATTAAATTACTTGCAATAAAGAATTCTCACAGAAAACATTTCGTTTTTCTTTTTCTGAGTTCACCGTAGGCAAACCATTAGTAACTCTTACAAAAGAAAACACAATAAAACATTTAATGATACTTACGGCTTTTGCAAAATTGCATGTTCGTATTCTGTTTCCATTTTTATTGCAAATAAAATAAAAAAAAATACAAACGTCATTAAAAAGCATTCAGCTGAAATAGAATACGTTGTTACAAGATTTTTTGCGATTATTTGCAATGGCAACAGGTTTTCGAATTGTTGACGAACATGTCAAAACGTTTTCGACATGTTGTCAACATATTTTCATGCTTGCCTACATGATTTTCTAAAGGCTGGTGATCTGAGGTTGTGTATACCACCCTGATCAAAAAGTTCCCGGTGGCGTCACCGTGTGGCGCTATCATTATTCCGTTTTGAGTTCTGTTTGTTAAGTTTTTTACATTTCCTCTAAATCTTAGCGTCATAGCTTGACATTTGTAAAAGTTACGTAGCCAAGAGTACATCTATCTATGTGTGTTTTGGCGATTTCTTACAATTTTAGAAATGGATTTAAACAACTAACTTGTATTAGATTTTGCGTAAAAACCGGATTTAATTGTACGCGAACGTTGGAAATGTTGAAAATGTGTCTCGGCAACGATTCTCTAAAGAAAACGGTCGTTTACCAGTGGCACGAGCGGTTCAAAAGTGGTCGTGAGTCAATCGAAGATGATGAACGCAGTGGCAGACCATCGACATCGAAAACCGACGAAAACATTGATGAAGTGAAAAAAAAAAATAAACAAATTCGCCGAAAGAGACCAGAATTGTCTGTAGAAAACTCGTGGATTTTGAACCATGATAACGCACCGTCTCACATTGCCATATTTATTCGTAATTTTTTGACGAAAAATGCAACAAATACCATCCAACAGCCACCGAATTCATCTGATTTGGCTCCCTGTGACTTCTTTCTGTTTAATCGAGTTAAAAAACCATTACAGCAGCCGAGAGGAGGTAATGGAAGCACAGATGGACATACCGAAAACCGAATATAAAAAATGTTTCGACAATAAAGATTTAGATGAATAAACTTGTATTTTTAATTTTCAAGGTAGGTAGTATAGTTTTGGCAATACCTTGTTTTGATTTCCTTAGTAGTTATGATGTTTTTACTTATTTACTTAGGTGGCGCCAATACCTGGATCTCCACTAACAAGCCTCTCCAGTTAACCTGGTCATAGCTAACTGCCTCCAGTTCCGCACCCCAATTCGGTTGAGATCTACCAGTGCGCGTCACCTTAGGTGAGGTCGTCCTCTATTGCGTTATCCTTCCAAATTAGATTCAAAGGCTCTGTGAGCTGAAGCATTGGTGTACATTCGCTTTACATGTCCTAGTCATCTCAGGCGTGTTTTCAGACTGGGTCGATGTCGTTGGACAACTCGTAAAGGCAGCAGGTAAACGCAAACGAGACCGGATAGTTTTCGAAGGATTTTTCTTTCGAGAAGACTGATGATATCTGTATCCGCTTTCATATAGACTCCATACTTCTGTTCTGCTGTTCTTACTTTTTTTAAACTAGTTCACATTTTGCTTTATATGACGCAGTTAGTTTGTTTATGCTAGCTTTGGTTGGTCAGCTTGAGAAAATATTGGGATATGTTGCCCTTGACCACTTCTACTGGAATTTTGTTTGTATTTGTCAGTAAGTTGTCAAGGGCTAACCCTTGCCTCGCCTGTTCATCTGCCTTTTCATTATTTTTAATGTCACTGTATCATGGAACGCAGATTGGAAGCCGATGAGATTGCGTAAAGATGTTTGATTTTGCTTTGTTTTACCAAGTTTCTAAGTAAAAGGCAAGCCTCTCTTATCGAAAAAAAATCTTCCCAGAAGATGCTGGCGTTATGGTAGTCTGGTAAATGAAATCGACTCCCGTAATTTCTCCAAAAAAGTATTTACATACATAGGGTCATTCTTGGTTGAAAACTACATTTTTAAGAAAAGGTTTTATTAGAGCCATATAAAGCTATGCACGCCTTCTGAACCCGATATTCAATATTTAACTCCCAGGTAACCTTTGGGTCTGGGATTATCCCACGGTGTTTGGATCTGTTTTGGTTTTTGTGGTAAAAAAAAAAAAAAATAAAACATAATAACATTTTAGCTGGATCGACCCTGAGACCACACCTGTGAACAATTCCGAATCGCCTTTCTGAGTTTGCTTATCACAAAAGGAACTTTCCCGATCCCTGAAAATATACTTCTCAGATAGTAATTACATTAATTATTCTCTACCAATAGTAATTACATGTATAAGTTATATAAGATAGAAAGGGTGAATAAAAAGGACACATACCTCAAATTTTGTTGGGTTAGATTATTTATTTTGCGCCTGGGTATTGAAAAATATTTTTAGTCGGAAGATATCGGTACTGTTCTCGTCCAAAAAGCTAAACTTTTGCGGAACTTTTTGAAGAAAAAAAAATAGTAACACTCGAATGGCCAGTCAAAAATGATTGAAAATAAGAAGTGATTACTACAAAGAACAGAAGCAGCCTACTTTTGTAAGATTTTATTGTAAGCGGCAGACTTAGGCAAGAAATCTTAACTTTTCAGCACGGAATCTACCCGAATCAAGTGTAAATGCGCCAACATCAGCTAGTTATCTACCCCAAAACAGAAAAAGAGGACATCATTGGCAAACAAATCGAAAAGAGCAGCTTACACGACAACACTTATGCTGAGGAGTGGAATATAAGAATAGCTAGCATGCGGTTTATTCACTTCAATATTCGTAAAGGAACATGCAGTCACTGGATCATAAAACAGTCAACCAAATTGGTTGGTTAATGTAGGGCACTCTTTTAGTATCATAGGCTCGGACCACGCATAACTTGTTGCAGCCAAGGCACGTCTACGGATAACACAACAACGAAGAAACACTATGCGGAGAAACACTATGCCGAATGGTTGCAATTACAACAAACCGCTAGAACCTTTAGTGCCTTTGCAACTTACATTAAGTGGCGAAAATCAGTGACATTGATGCCAAGAAGCTATCAGAAATGCTTCAGTTCGATTTCAAACAAAGCGTTGCTACTTTGAAGATCGATAACAGTCAGTGTGATCTAGGTTCAAAAAAAAAAAAAAAGAAGAACATAGTCCTCTCCGGAGAAAAAAATAAGGGCATGAGAAACGAGTAATAGAAAAAATAAAGAGGTGCTGCTCCAACAATAACATCCGAAAGTTTTACCAAAAAATGAAAAGATCCTCTCAGGTCAAAAAGACCCGAATAGTAATCTGTGTAAATGAAGAATCATATTTTAACAATGATGCTGGGTCGAGAAGGCTTACATGCTAGTTATTTAAGACAATAGGACAATTTCCAAGATTCGGCTGGAGAAATGTATGTTTAATGAATTGAACCTCTGTATCATTTCCCTCTTCCACGAGAAAGGGTAATCTCTAAACTGTGCACCAATCTACTTAACATCGCGTACAAGATCCCGTGTGCCGTATGTGTAAAACCATTTTTCAATGTGAATTTTAAGAAATGTCAGACTTTGTCAACAAATTTTTTTCAAAGCAAATTAAATTTGTTCACCAACCGACAGATGAACTGTCATCAAACGTCAAATATATGTACACTTGCGGTCATAAAAACCGCATCACCTAATGAGTTCTCAAAAAATGCCTAATTACATCAGATCGTAAGGGTTTTTCCCATACTAATGAAGGGTATTCCCTATAGCGGAATTCGGCCTCGTATTCAGTGCAAAAAAAAAATCAGTTTGAATTGAGTTAGGACGGTGACAGGTAAAAAAAAAGTGAAATGTCTGGTAAATATCATCAATTGACTCAGGACGAGTCTTGAGGGCTTAACTATCGTGAGATTGCGGTTAAAATAGGATGCTGTCATTAAACTATCGTACGACTGATGAAGAAAAAAGAAAATATGGATGGATTGGAAAGGAAAAACTGCTAGGGACGAAAACATAAAACAACCCAGAAGACGAACAATGTATTACAACGAATTAGCATGAATGATCGCTTTAAAAGTGCTGTCCTATAAGAGCAGAATTTCATCAAGTTAATCTAAGCGCCGAAACCATACTTGACGTGGGCAAAAAAGTACGAAGATTGGACGCAGGATGATTGGCGATGTGTGATATGGTCCGTTTAAAGTAAATTTAATTTGTTGTGTGCCGACAATTTGCCATACAAGCGACGGTGAGCAGGTGAAAGGTTTAAAACAGTGAAGTTTCCTCAAAGCCAGATGATTTGGGGATGTTTTTCTTTTTACGTTTTGTATTGTTAATGGAACTATAAACGCTTAAAAGTATGGAAAAGTAGTAAAGGAGTTTTTTGTACCAGCAATTGAACAGCATCATTCGTATACTGACAAGTGCATTTTTCAAGATGATTCTGCACTTTGCCACCGCACCAAATCCATAAGTAAAGTGTTATAAATCAACTTCTAGATGTCTACTTTATAAATAATAAACAGACAAGTAACTAGAGTCTTTCAATAATTTTCAGCTCAAGACAACGTTTGATGAACTTTACTGAACTTCTAGTAAACTCGATGCCTTCTAGAATAAAAGCGATTATGACCGCCAAAGGAGGAGCAACTCGGTATTGATAGTTTTTTGGTAAAAGTGGCATATCTAAACATCTTATATACACATACATAAAAAATGTATCGTTTGATTTTGTTAACCAATGACTGTATTAAAATATTTTGAAAAAATAAGAAAATTAACTGTTTTTTTTTTCTTTATTAATATCTTTTTTCAAACATTCAATAAACAGATGAAAATTAGATAGAAATACTTATAAAATACTGCGGAGTACTCAACAAAAATTTAATTTCATTATAAAAATAATTATCGTAATTATTAACAATTTTCAATCATTTTGATATGGTGCGGTTTTTATGACCGCAAGTTTATATCTGTGCTACCAAGTTTTTATGATGAACTCTTAAGCTAACATGCGGGAAAAAAAAATACAGCTAATATCGACGGAGAACGCTAACTGCTACGTAGAGGTCAGAAACAATCTTATCGAGATCGTTAATGCTTAAATAAAGTTTAGGCAGATGACGCGCTGTCATATTTGAGAAAATTCTTCGAAACGCATAGTCAACACGCAGAAAACTGTCATTGTTGTGTTTGTATATATTGTAGCAGAATCCGCCAAAATTAGTTAAGCTGTGGATGAGTTCAAAACCAAGTACATTCGTATGTTGTCAACAACATCGACGAATCGCACAGATCTTCACAAAAGACAGCTATAGCTATGAGGCAGTTAGAGATTTTGTCAAAGTCGGCTTCGATATTATTTTAATGCTTTCTATGAGATCGACTTGTTGTTAAGTGGTTTTTTCAGTTCAAAGAAACAACGATCTCCAAAAATAGTTCTTCACTTTATTTCTACGTATGGTATGGGTTTTTTTTAATTTACAGCCGAGTCCATGTAAACAAAATCGTTTACTGTCTCAAAGTTGTACTGTCGCACCTGCTGATGGCCTTCCTCTTCGTCTTTCCCACGTTCATCTTTTAACTCATCCTTCCTTTTCCATTTTAATAGCCGCAAATGTACAAGGATACATCGCTGATCTTGTGCATCTACCCTAAAGCATGAAATGTATTGCCAAGGCGAGCGTTAACATTATAAATAAAACATGTTCTAAAGTAGACAACGCCAAAAGAACATAATCCTTCGACAGCTAATAAACTTACCGAGGTTCTGGAAGTGTTCCATTACTAACCTGAACATTTAAAATAGTCTAATTGAGGAAATCTTATTGGTCTTATTTTGATGGGTTATTATAATTTTTTCAATACCTCAATATCATAAAATATAAAAGATTCATTATTTGAAAACTGCATTATTATTCCCAAGACCTACAATTATAAAAATAATTATTACAATCACTTCACTCTATTTGCAGCCCTTGACATAACCCATATCCAAAATCATAAATTTTTAAGCCACACACCCGACTGCAAACTCATTTAAAACCAAAAAAAAAAAAAGTTTAAGACCTAATAAGCCGAAACCTATACGCTATCAGCCGCCGCAAGCACTTCCGTCGTTACATCACAATTACATAAACGCAAAGCATCACGAAAACTTATTTATTTCGAACCACATCAATTCCAAGTGTCGGGGATAAATTTTAATTAAAATTAATTGATCTAAAGCTAATCACATATAGGCTATCGTAAACAATTAACTTGCCACCAAAGCGGACAAAACCAGCAAACCAGTGAGACACCACTACACTATGTCATTGATATCGGTATTGGTTGTCGTTTCGATGGAAATCGTTAATACACAATTAAATGCAAAACTTCAAATGGATCTCATACTCGTATCCGTATCTTAATTGAAACTGCAAACCAGAATACAATAGTCGTCTCGCTCATTTTAACCAGTTATACGTGTGTACCAGTATGTTACCATCAACTCTCGCTGGACACTCGGATTCATTCGGATCACGTAACTTTACAAAATATGTAATCGAACAAACTTTCCTATACTCATACATTGTATAGTATAGTGTGTCATGCAAGAAACCTCGCAATTTGCGGTTTTGTCTACTTTGTTGTACATAGTACAAAGTATATACATTTATGGCAAAGGCACATGCCTGAGTTTCACGTGACACTGAACTTTAAAGGAATCCTTCGATGTTAACCAAGTTTGGTTTTGAGATCATACTTATTCTGAAATTTAAGAAATGACAATATGGTGAGACCTATGACAAAAGAAAAGGCTTTGCGAGGGCATACGAAGCTTCCCAGTTCTTGAGTATCTGGGAAAAGCTTATTATTGCCAATCTACAAATACAAACGTCATCACCGAAATCACGATAATTGTATACACGTTCAGATACGAATATTTTGACTAAAAACACCCCACATCCGAGTACCTCATGGCAATCGGGTCTGAAAAAACAATTGGGTCATAGGTCAATTTAGTCCATTACATTACGCATTCTTTCCCTGATATCCTATTTTAAGGTGAGTTGGTCATAATTAAATTCCAGTGACCTATGGAATTGTATTTAAAATTAATGTGATCAAATGAAAATTAACACGCAAACAAAACGAAAACTGTGTTACTATCACGCATGAATCACACAAAGGTCAGAATAAATGAAGGGGTAAATGTCAAATTATGTTCCATTGGAACATATAATAAGCATATTCATGTACTATAATACAATATGTGGGGTGAAAAGTAACATTAAAATTTTTTAAATGTTTTTCTTATTTTATTCAATATAGTCCCTTTTTAGTTTGATACATTTATTCTAGCGATTTTCCAACTTCTTGATCCCGTCCGAAAAGTAATTTTCCGGAAGGTCTGCAAAATACTCCTCCCGTGGCGTCGATGATTTAATCGCGTGAGCTGAAATTTTTATTGATGAGACATCTTTTGAAGATTGGGAAGAGATAATAGACCGAGGTAGCCAAATCGGGCGAATACGGTGGATACGACAGTAATTGGAGCCGTATGTAATTAATTTTAGCCATGGTTGCGATGCTCTTGTGCGCCGGTGCATTGTCTTACAAAAACAAATTTTTTTTTTCGCTTCATGAGGCCGCTTTGCAGCGATTTCGGCCTTCAATCGCTCCAATAATGCACAGTAACACTCGCTGTTGATGGTTTTTCCTTTTTCGAGGTAGTCCACGAAGAGTATGCCATGACAATCCCATAACCTTTCCGACCCATCAAGCCTCCCTCGGCCGCTTCGGAGCACTCGTGCCGGCTTCGGTCCATTGCCGGGCAGTCATTCTGTTCTCTGGTGTTCAACAATTACCAATCGACGCCAAAAGTCCGCCCAATACCGCATCAGCAAGTCCAAACACTCTTTCGAAGTGCTCTCCCGTTCGTGTTTTTGGTCAAGTGTGAGTGCGCGGCACCCAGCGGCAAGATAACTTTTCATATGCAGAATATTGCCCAATATGGCGTGTGCGCTCAGTAATAATCTTTGCACCTTCACTTTCCGGTCAGCCAACACCATTTCATGTATTTTTTTGACATTGTCCTCTGTAACCACATCGGAGGGCCTGTCGCTGCGGACTTGATCGGTAGTGGAGTTGCGGCCACCACGAAACCTTCGAAACCAATATTTGACGGTGTAATCTGACGGAGCATTAGCCTCATAATATTTATCTAACTTTTCTTTTGTTTATTTCGCCGTTTTGCCTCTTAAAAAATAATGTTTTATGAGCGCACGAAAATCGTGTTTGTCCATACTCAACATAATGCCAAACACGTCCACAACAAAACTAAAGAGAGTATCGTACTGAAATTTGGCATATCTGAATAAATATGAACGGACATCAAGGCACCATAACCGTTGCAGCACATTCTGGCGGTCAAGGAGGTTACTTTTCACTCTACCTAGTATTATGTACCTTGTCATTACTTTATTTAATTTTTTATTTTTTTTTTTCTGAGTAAAAGGTTCGAACACTACGAGTATGTTGGAGTTAAGAAAAGTTCTTGGAAAGAGCTAGATATGTACCTTATTCAAATAAATTGATATACGAAGATAACTCACGTTCATTTAAAAACAAACGGGTTAGTTGTGCATCAGGTAAGCTTTCCGAACATAAAATCAAGCAGTGTTGGGCGCGGTAAGTTGTACGTAGGTGGGGGACCACATGGGAACTCAGTACTCCGCATGGGCATAGTACCCCGGCGTTAAATCCCGGACCCTACAAATTAAATGTGTACCTTGACAATAATAATAATAAAAATAGAATGATGGGCGTTAAATGTAACGTAACCATATTCCGATATTTGTGTGGGATCTGGGTCTCATATTTTCAACCTTTTTACTTAGCGCAGTTTTTGGCTAACGTTTTCAAGATTCTGTACCCTCTCCAAGATGCCCAAAAATCCAGAGCAAGAGCAATGACTTCGACGAACAAACTCATCTCCGAGGCTTACCATCCCACTTGTTTGTACCACATAGTGTGTGCATTAATGGCTTTGTTGATAGTAAAATTCTGATCCAAACCTTCCACGTTATGATATTTGCGAATTGGAATAAACCTATGGCCAACGATAAAGCAAATATACGCCCATAAGGCAGTTCTTATCCATTTGGGTCAAAAACTCCACAACTATCCTATGTTATGGTCTCTTGGTCTATAAACTGCCTATTTTGAAGGCAATCACCTAAACTTTGAAAAGGGTGGTATTCGGTAGAGGACAAATCTAGTTAGTAGAGTTGATGATGGATCAAAACTTCATATCCCAACGCAGCTATCCAATTTTAACGCATTGAATATTGGCTTCCAAAGACTGAACAAAGATTATACCAAAAAAAAAAAAAAAAAAATTGCAATGGAGTTAAATCGGACAACCTCGATGGCCAATTCACTTAAGTCAATTCTCTTCTCTGATAGCAAAGTAAAACCCATATTGGAGGCAAAAGTCTCAATGTTGGTATGAAACGAGGTCGATCTAAAACCTCTTTCCGTTCTTAGGATCACGGAAAAAAGGATTTATTGCAACTCTACATAGAGTTGGTTTTATGGACAGTATCGCCAGTATCAGGAACCACATATCGGCCAGATCAATGTAGTCCATAGCCTTGGAAGCTTTGACTGAGCTTCCACCATCAGCATTGCCATCAGAAAACAGTGCACTTTTGTGGGTATCTCATAAGTTTCTTTTACATTTACCTCAGTCTTGAAATGGCAATTTTGTTTATTCACAAACCCATTTAGTCAATAGTGAGTCACTAAACACGACTTTTCGATAAAAATAAGGGTTGACTTCAAGCTGCTCAAGAGCCCAATAGACGAACTCCCATCGCAAGTCATAGTCTCGTGGGTTTAGTTTATGAACTAGCTACGGATGTATGTTGAAATTTCCCGGATCTTCCACCACACTTTCACTTACGGGGGCTACAGTTTTTTTCTAAACACCTATTTCATTGTTTGCTTCGTGAAAGGTGTATATGATACGAAATATATCTAAAAGAAGACGAACTAAACGAACAAAAAAAAAAAAAAAACTTATATATCGTAATCTTCGATATGATCGCGAATCGAAGACCGATTTTTAAAATAAGTTTTAAGCGTTCTCCTGATGCATGTCTGTTCATCATGATTTGTCAAATAGAGAAGGAGAATCAGTCAGGTATCCATGTAATAAGAAAGCAACTACAATAAATGGCATGAGCCCGGAAGCATGTACTTTGTAAAATGCATGAAGAGCTATAGTATTACATCCACTCAAAGTCACTGCTTGTTGTGATGTTTACAGTAGAGAAGTTTTTTTTTTTTTTAGAACGGGGCGAGCCACAGTCACTGTGTATAGTAAGCGCTACAGAGCCATGATCAACGGCGAAAATATTTGAAAAGATTTTCATCAAGAGTCGGATTATTGAAAGTGAAAATATGATACCAACTTATCAGGTATCATACTATAGAGCAGGTTCGTAGAATAACCGACATTATTGAGCAAACTATGGAAGCTAAAATATTCAAGAGTTTTCACACTATGTGTGAAATAACACATCATTCAAATGGCTGCCAAGGTTGACTTGTTAGCGTAGACTAAGGACTTGATGATAGCATAATGGAGGCGACCAATTCGCCAAAAATTTCCTTCCCAACTTCGAGCATTTTGTCGCTTGTATGGCATGTAGCGCCACATGTAGTTTAGCTATATCGACGTTGTCGAGTTCTGACCACAGAAAGTCGATTCACATCACTCTTTACCTGAGACCATCGGCGGTAACGGTGTCGGTGTTCCTTATTTCGAAAGCAAAAAGTTTCGATAATGCCGCCACGCCATAAACCGCACCAAACAGTCAAATTTTATGGATGCATTGGTGCTTGGCCGAACATTTATGTATTGTGAACGCTCCAATAAAGGCAAATCGCACGATCTAGCCGTCAAATTCTGGTCGCTCAAATGGATAAATACGTAAAGGGGGCATGTCTCTTAGAATATTGCAAATATACTTGAAATAATGTTTTGCAATAAGAAATCAATGTTAATCATCGAAATGTTATAATGATTTGACGGTTCAAATATTGTACAACAGAAGAATTGACATCAGATTGAGATTGTCCACTCTGCATGGATACCATTTGTTAGTTTACTCTGCAGCTCTAATACGTTTATGTACATGTCATGTACATGTATGTCACATTTGTTCTTTATACGTTTATATGGTGCACTCACTATCTTATCAATAATTACTTATTTTCGACAAGGCATCCAACGTGAAATATCTTGTTCAAAGCAATTTCTTTCGTCGTACGTTTGACTAATCGTACTCCAATAAAATGCAGAAAGCCGAAATTTCGTCAATTTGACGAATATTGATCAATATGTTATCAATTTTATTAAGAGTTGGAGCGCCTGGACATGGTTAAATTGCTTTTTGGTTTCTGAGGAATTGGAATATCGGTCGGATTGTGTCATGCAATTTTTTCGGATGTTATGTGTATGAGATTTATGTCTGCGAAGTTTGTTCCGAAACTTCTTAATTTTGATCAGAAGAACCGTCGAATGAGCATCGTTCATAAGCTCTTCAATGACGTCAATGATAATCCTGATTTGTTCAAAAGGGTCAAAACTAGTGACGCATCATGCGTACATGGTTACGACGTCGAAACCAAATCCCAATCGTCCCAATGAAAGCATCCAGGTGAGACAAACCAGAAAAAAAAAACAGCATCGCTGGCATAAGGCCGATTTACAAAGAATCCGCATTCCCGCAGTTTTGTTGTATCAGTTATACCATACTCTTCGTATTGCGTAGGTCACTTATTATCTATCTTATACAACATGCGGACACATATCAGGTGTACCAGTATAAAGTGAGCGTCAAGATACAAATGTCTCGATAGGGAACATTTATTGTGAACGGGCCTTAATTTTTTTTTGTTTGGTTGCTATGATACCTGTCAAACATATTTAGTATACATCAAGTCATTGAGCAAACATCATATTTTTTCATCGTGTTAAAAATGTCGAATTTTGTACCAGAAAGTTATGACTTGCGGAGAGCATTATTTTTTTTTGTTTTCATTTGAAGAAAAGTGCTGCAGAGTCGCATCGAATGCTTGTCAAGGCATATGGTGATCATGCTCTATCAGAAGCAACATGCAAAAGATGGTTTCAACGGTTCAGATATAACGATTTTTATGTGAGAAATGAAGAACCTGGAAGACCACCAAAAAAGTTTGAAGACGCCGAATTGCAATCAATATTAAGTGAAGATGACACCTTGATTCAAAAACAAATGGCAGGAATGTTAAATCTTGCTCAACAAACAATTTTTGACCGTTTAGAATCTATGGGAAGGATCCAAAAGTATGGACAATGGGTGCCACATGAATTGAATGAAAGACAGATGGAAAACCAGAAAACCACTTGTGAAATTTTGCTTCAAAGACACGATAAAAAATCAGTTTTGCATCGAATTGTTACTGGCGATGAAAAATGGATTTATTTTCAGAATCCTAAACGGAAAAAATCATGGGTTAATATGGGACAACTTCGACTGCAAATCCAGATGGATTCGGCAAGAAGTATGGAACGCTCATTAGCTGACTTCCTACGAGGAAGTCGAAAATTTTGTGACTTTTTGGTTTGCTTCAAAAGACGAACAGTTTTATTGGCATGGAATCCATAAATTGTCTGAAATATGGGAAAATATGTAGCTTGCAATGGCCAATACTTCATTTAAAATGTAATTTACTTTCTCATTAAAAATTTGTGTTTTATTTTCACAAAAAAAAAAAAAAAAAAAAAAAAACTCTCACTTCATACCGGTACACCTGATACATATGTACTTTCTCAGGCGGTTTTCCGAAACATCCCTGTTTAAACTTTAACTTCATCGAACTGTTGTGGTGTGTAATTTTAATAATTTCAATGGTAAAATAACACATCGAACTCTTTTTGGAACTTTGTTTATATAGGCTAAACAGAAAAGCAGTTGATTGCATTAATAATCCTGTGATTGTCATGTGTAGGTCATAAACTTGGTTACTATTGCCACGATTGAAAATTTGAGTATTCCCCGTTCTAAAACCGTTAAGCGTAAGTATTTTTTTTTTTTAATATCCTCAGTTTTAACTGAAGAAGTTAAAGAAGGCAATCTTCTCTTCTCGACTTTTTCTCGTAGATCGCATGAATGGATGTGAGCGATTCATGCGCAACTTTGTAGACGAATTACTGTACTTCATGTATATACTTACCTGCATTCTCATCAAATAAAGGGGTTCGTGCGGATTATCGGGTGAAACCCAGTACGTCAGTCGCAGAATTTCTGGCGGCTTTTTCTCACTGATGTTGAGCACTTAACGCAGGTCGTAAACGCGTTTAAGAAAAGTTGAAAGACACCCAACAGAGAAGCTTGTACAGATTTGTTGCATTATGGCCATTCAATATTAAATCTCCACACTAACCTTAGCAGCAGTTACATAAGTATTATTCGAAGGTTACTTTTGCCGTTCAGAATGCTCAGATTTCTGAGTATCTCTCTTTTTTCCCTCCCTAAGAGTTTAAAAATAATTAAAATTTCAATCGTTGCCTACGCAACACGGGTTTTCAAGTCCAACGCATTTAAGAGACCAGAATTTTGTAGGCCTCCAATACCTTTACCCAGAACGAAAAAAGAGCGGCTAAACCGAGGCATATTTGGTACAGATAAGTCGAAGAGGATTCACATTAGTAAGCAAAAGGTTGGCAAGGGTTCGAGTAGATTTCTAAAAACTACACACGATAACATTGGAAGTAATCTAACTGGCAAGATAATAATCTATTGGAAACGTAAAATAAAGTGTTTCTTAAGCAAAATTACACTAGAAAACAGAAAATGACCTCAGATTTTCTCCATAACCCATAAGTATATTGTAGTATAGGGTGATTCATTGTGAGGTTTGATTTTCAATAGATTTTTTTTGACAGGTCACGCGTGACTCCTATCAAACTGCTTTGTTATTTTTGTTCAGTATCGTTTGGCAAGTCATCATGGAAAAACTCACACCACAAATGCGTCTCAAAATTGCTCAGCTATATTACGAAAATCAGTGCTCTGTGAGAAATGTTTTTCGTGTGATTCGAGGAACTTACGGTGCGCATAATCGACCTACTGAAACCACTATTGCCAATACCATTCGCAAATTTGAGTCCCAGTTTACATTAGTGGATGATACTCAATCAGTTAGACCACATCCAACACTTAATGAAGGGACTATAGCAGCTGTAACTGAGAGTGTACGCGAAGACCGTGACGAATCGATTCGTCGTCGTTCTCAGCAGCCTGGCTTGGCGTATTCGACGGCAAACCAAATTACCGTATTTGGGCTAATAAGCAACCCGAAGAGTACCAAGAGCTACCATTGCATCCATTTATGGTGTGGTTTATGGGCTGGTGGAATCATTGGTCCATATTTCTTCAAAAATGAGACAAATCAGAATGTTACCGTCAATGGTAACCATTATCGCACCATGTTAACGGTATGTGCTTCCTAAAATTCAAATTCCTGAAACAAGACGGCGCTACGAGCCATACAGCGCGGTTGACGCTTTGGAAGCCAACATTACTCGTGTTATCTGCAAGATACCAGTCGCTATGCTCAAACGAGTCGCCCAAAATAGGACCTTCCGAATGGACTACCTCAGACATAGTCGTGGCCAACATTCACATGATATCATTTTTAAAAATAAATGCCATGAATTGTTCTATTAACCGATAATTAAAATTTTAAGTTTACTTTCAAATTTATGTGTTTTATTTTACATTATAGATCAAACCTCACGATGAATCACCCTATATTAATTTTTATCCTGGATCTAAATCTATGTCAATATGTTTGTCATGTTACGCTTAGTTTAAAATGTTTTTGCGGATGCTTTACAGCGATGGCATCTCGGAGTAATGTCCAGCAATAATCAGCAGGCATGGTAGGACTCCATTTGTCTTGGGTTCGCTTTTCCATTATTGCGACGTCCTAGTGGAACCTTTCTCCAGGTTCGTCACTTACTGGACCCAAGTTCTCAGGAAAGAAATCGTGATGAGCATCCAGAAAATGAAGTTTTAGTGACATGTTACATCCCAATTCCTTGTAAGCACTAAGCAATTCATTTACAAGATCTCCGTAATTTTCGGCGTTCACATTTTAACGTCACAGTTTTAAAAGCTGCCCTCTTTAATTTTTTCTTAACTATAGTAATTTTCAGAAATTTCTCTTTCAGATACAAGAATACGTATTTAGCATCAACCAGGGGTTCATTAGCAATATTTTTCACATCCGGTTTTAGTGGTCTACGTAGTGGCCATTCTTTCTGTAACATATATAATGACGATTTCGTTCACGGGCTGTCCCATTCACACAGAAAACAGCAGTGTTTCGTATAGCCCAGCTGCAGTCTAATAAGCGCTATAATTTTCAAATCTCCACAGATTGACCACTTATAGTCATTTTACTGAATGTGTTGTAGGAAATATCACATAATCTCGTATGATTCCTTCATATATAATAAACAATGTGAGCTATAGGTACAGATGGGTATTTATTGTCGTTGTGAACTTAAGCTGATTTTAAGCTAAGTTTACTGGAATCAAAAAATAGACGCCAATTGCATGGCTCATGTTTCTGCCCTAACGCATCAAGTAAGTTGTCAGCATTCATGCAGTATACAAAGTCCATTCTTAAGCGAAACAATGTGCAAGTCCTTTTTCAAGATTTTGGAAGTCACTTATATGTACGTAACTTTCGAGGACATTCCATTCTTTTAATCTAAATGCTAGGAGTTCTGACTGTGATTTCGCTAGTTTTCAATCTCTAGCCTAATCATTCAGTTCAGCGTTTGAAATTAAATGCTGCTTTGTTGAACATTCTTGGGTTTTTAAGTCTGGATCCTTGTCGATTTCCTGTTCATGTTGCATATTATCATTAGTTGAATCATTGGCACATTCAAGTTCTTCGTCCAAATTTCAAGACTCTGGTGGTTTGGGAATATGACATTCTTCACTATGTTCGACAGAATTTTCACTGCTAGCCTGGCACTGGCATACATAACGAATCGCTGGCGATCAGTGAGGGTGGCCTTTATACCGACACTCACACCTATACGTCTGTCGGCGATGAAACACGCCTACCAACGCGGAAGATCCTACAAGAGTGCGCTTCATAATCTGGTAAGCAGAATTGAAGACGCACTCGACAAGAAGGAATATGCCTTGGGCATTTTCATCGTCGTTGAGGGTGCTTTCGACAACGAAACTTTTGATGGCATGTGCAACTCGGCCAGACAACACGGCGTAGACGAGTCATTGTATGCGAATGTTGGCCGCGGCCAATATGTGGTGGAGGGTGTCAACAGGGGCTGTCCGCAATGCGACGTTTTGTCTCCACTGCTATGGTGCATGTTGGTCGACTTCACTGCTGAACGAGTTTAACAGTTCTAACGTCTATGCACAAGCATACGCGGATATTGTAGCTGTACTGTCTATTGGATCGTGTCCAAAGCGCAGGCATTTCTATACGTGATCGACGACTGGTGCACTAGTAATGGGCTTTCAGTTAATCCACTCAAAACTTGTTGTTCTATTTACGAGGAGAAAGAAGCTGTCTGGTCTGACCCATCTAGTAACATACTTAAATGCATCACCATCCAATTCCCCAAAGAAGCTAAGTATTTGGGTGTTATGCTGGATAACAAACTTCTCTGGAATAAACATGTTACGTTAAAAGCAAAAAACGGTTTGTCTCGGATGCACGTGGACTTTCCCCAGTGAGTCATAGTTCAGAAGACCCTAACCTACGTTGGGTGCGCCTGCGTTCCCGGTTAAGGCACAACAGCAGATGGCTCTGCGGGATGTAGTCAAACCAAACGAATGCTTCCAGACATCTCTAGGAAGTCAGCAGCCTTTCTGCTGTCCCTCAGCTGGAAAGACTGCAGGGTGCTTACTGACGTCGTGACAGGGCATTAAACTTTTGCAAAGCACCTAAATGAGCTGGGTATATGTGACACAACATTCTGGAATGTTTGCTGCGAAAGTGATGACGCGGAAGACGGTTTACGCTCGCATTAGGCAGGTACTTGGCGCTGACGTGGTGAGTGTGCCCCTTATCGCTGAAGAGCTTACTCATCTTTCTTCGTTAGACGGAAAGATTTCATTAAAAGAAACTTTACAAGTTTTTTGGCTAAGTGCATCGTTCCGATATTAAAAAAAAAAAAAACCTTTTACAGTATGCTTGCACTTCGGGCCGCGCATTGATATTTTGTACCTTGCTTTTCGTTTTGCCGCATGCGATGTTTGATTGCAACAAGTGCGGTTTTAAAATGTTTGATTGCAACATATTTGATTGCAACAAACATTCTAGAAATTGAAATTTAAACTTCTTCCGACAAAAGCTTCAGTAATGCAAGTTGCGTGGGTTTTTGATTGCAACATGTTGATTGCTTTTCGTTTTGCTGCATGTGATGTTTGATTTGATTGCAACATATTTGATTGAATTTCAAAATGTTTGATTGCAACATGTACATACACTCAAAAAAGTATACTCAAACGTTCTAGAAATTGAAATTTAAAACTTAATTCCAACTTCTTCTGACAAAAGCCTCAGTTTTTTTTTATGTTCTGCGGTATGTTGTTGTAGACAACTGTGAAGCCATATATTGTAGTGAACACTGCGTTCGATCGTTAATTGAGACCATTTCTTATAGGTACGATGGAGACAAATTATTTTTAATTCTATAAACTAGTGTCATTGTGAACGATGAATCGAACCAATATAGCCCCAGCAGTCCCAGACCAAAACATTACCACCTCCGTACTTGGCCGTTACTTTGGAGAATTATTAAAAATTAGGATTTTTAACTTAAGGCATTTTCTGAAATATACATTTGTTAAGAATGCTCTAACCAAATTTTGTAAAGAAATTCGTAAAATTGACGAGTCGTACTTAATCGTCGATATATTTTTGCGATGCGATTGCTTGGAGCGTCATTAGATGGAGCAAAAAAAATTTGTGCTTTCATGGACTTGCCGCGCCCTATTTTTAAATCTTTCTACGATACTATTGTGGAACAGATCCGTGATGATACAGAATCTATAAAGACAATGTCATTCAAACTAGCTTGATGAGAAAAAAAAAAATAAAAATAAAAAGAAAATAAAACGTGCTCTCTGGAAAGGGAAATATCAAAATTGGCTAGAAGACCATGCTAAATTTTGTAAAGCAAACCACGTTGGTTGTGCAGGTAAAATGGAAACTGACACTATGCTTGAGTTGTTTCGAAAAGCGGAGCTTACCAAAATCGTGTAAGCTCTTCCGTATGATATGAAGAAAAGAGAATGTGCCAACCATGTTCAAAAACGGATGGAAACAAGATTACGAAATTGTAAAAGAGGAGATAAGGGCCTCGGTGGAGAGGGAAAGCTGACTGGAAAGATAATGGAGAAATTATTCGCATTCTTTTTGCATTGCAATTCATCGGAATAGTGATCCGTTGGAAGATATGAAAAAAGCTGTCTGGGCTACATTCTATTTCAAATATTCCACAGACGAAAGTCCCCAACATGAGTATTTGAACAATTATACACATACTACTGCATTGCCTTAAAATCATTGAGGTAATAAAACGGATATACGTGGACCTTAGTAAAGACGAGCTTCTTGGACGCGCTTTACCAGTATAATAAAGAGTGTTTGAATTATGTTATATGGAAATTTGGTAATATTGCTTCAATACTTATCAACACTAGTCATATTGGCCTCATTAATGTATTGGATATAAAATAAAAATTGGTGAAGCAATTTACCAATATTGTCCAGATATTGACAAGAAGCGGATATGTGACGCCGAGCACGAAGCCGAAACAACACACATGAGGCTCATCTGCGTCCAAAACACGTCAAAAATGATGAGTCTCTGGATGCTAACAAACTGTTCTATGTCCAGGAATAGCTGCCTGATGGTAAGAAAAAAAATAAAAATTCCAGATATACAATTTAGTTTGTATGACGAATTGCCTTTTATCAAAGCTTTGAACGCGTTTTTCTCGAAACTATGTTTTTCGACCTGCTTGATAACATATCTAAAAAACTATTCATCCGATTTGCATCTACCAAGTCTTAAAATGTTCAAAAATACAGTCTCTATGATACCACGTAGGGATTTTTTATTTTTAAAGGTCCTCTTTTGTTTATTTATTTATTTTTTTTTTTTTTTCATAAATGAGAACTTTCTATGGATATGGAAAATTAAATACGGTAGGCCATATTTTATTGTAATTTCCCTACGTGATGCTATAAACCTACATGTCTAGTTTATAAATACAATATATTTTTTTGTATTTTTCAGATGAACCTTATGGCTTAATTGCTGTTAACAACCAAGCAGCAACTTCTACAGTGTCCGTTTGGACACTCGTATCGCGCGCGGATCGTTTTCAGGTGCCTTAAGATCCTCACAATATTTGTTTCAATTCAGTTTATAAATAAAACTTTAATTTTTTTGACAAAACTTAAAGGTCTGTTCACAACTCTGGGATATCAGAGAGGCGACGTAAATCAAGAGAAAGAACCAAGGGGTAAATGTAAACAACAAAACGATACAAAGTTTACCGTTCGTAAAACAAACGCACTAATTTGATCAAATGTTGCAGATGTTTTGCACATCAAAAATTCTTAGTGTCGGTGCTTATAAGTGTTAAATTTTCGTTATCAAGAAATATGTTTGATTTGATTTTGATTCTGAATAAGTAAAATAATATATTGTATAAGGATAATTAATTAGTATATTTAATTATTTATTTTCGTGGCCAAATAACCACGAAAAACTAAATTAAAAATGTTAATCTTAATCAATTGCGGTTGCAAATCTTTTGCACATCACTGTATAGGTATACTCAACATGTTCCTTAAACTTGAGTTTGTTGTCTATTATAACACCAAGATACTTCACAGATTGCATAGCTTCAATGGGACGGTTATTTACATGTATGTACATATATTCACTTCAGGTGGTGGTTGGTCAACATTAAGGAACATACGAGATTTAGATTTGTCAACATTTAGAATAAGACGATTTAATTGAAGCCATAGGTACATATATTGCACGTAAGTCACTATTTAATAATATTTTTATCGGAAATATATAATGTAGCATTGTCAGCAAAAACAATTAATTAAGAATGTTGCGGTACTCTTTCCATGTGATACAACTGCTAATATAGAGCCATGGGGTATACCAAAATTTATTTCTAAAGGCAATGAAACATTTTCATTTACAATGTTGCATTGAGATTTTTTTTGTTTAGAAATGATAGAAACCAGTTTAACTCAGTTGTTCTTATATTGGGTCTATAACTTAATTCGTGCGGTTTGGTAAGAGATGGCGTAACTAGTATTATTCCATTGTTATTATTCAATTGGGACATGCGTTGGAGAGCTACTGTCATTGTACGTCATTTCAGTAAATGTCATTCATTTGAAGCGTAAACAACAATAATTTTTTTTTTCACTCAAATATTTTCAACTTTGTGCCTGAAAAATTGTTTTTGCGGGGAGATCTTCTTCGTGAAGAAAACTGCTGCCGAAAGTCATCGTGTTTTAGTGGAAGTTTATGGTGAACAAGTACTAGCTGAGCGAACGTGCCAAAAGTGGTTTGCACGATTTAAAAGTGGTGATTTTGGCTTGGAAGACGATGAACGTCCTGGGCAGCCAAAAAAGTTTGAAGTTGAAGAACTGGAAGCATTACTCTATGAAGATTGTTGCCAAACACAAGAAGAGCTCGCTGAATCTTTGGGTGTCACTCAAGCAACCATTTCAAAACGTTTAAAAGCAGCTGGATATGTTCAAAAGCAAGGAAATTGGGTTCCACATGAACTCAAGCCGAGAGACGTCGAAAGGCGGTTTTGCATGTCCGAAATGCTGCTGGAAAGCCACAAAAGGAAGTCACTTTTGCATCGGATTGTTACTGGTGATGAAAAATGGATTCATTACGACAACCCCAAGCGCAAAAAATCATATGTGAAACCCGGCCAACCAGCCAAATCAACGGCAAAGTCAAATATCCATGGCGCGAAGGTATTGCTTTATATTTGGTGGGATCAGATGGGTGTGCTGTATTATGAGCTGCTAAAACCGGGTAAAACCATTAATGGACAACGCTACCGAACACAATTAATCCGTTTGAAGAGAGCAGTAGACGAAAAACGCCCGGAATATGCGACCAGACACGAGGCAATAATTTTCCATCATGACAACGCTCGTCCCCACGTTGCTATTCCGGTTAAGAACTATTTGGAAAACAGTGGATGGGAAGTCTTACCCCACCCGCTTTATAGCCCAGACCTTGCCCGTTCTGACTACCATTTGTTCCGGTCGATGCAGAACGCCCTCACTGAAATACGGTTCACATCAGAGCAGAATATCAAAAATTGGCTTAATTCTTTCCTGGCTGCCAAGCCGGCGCAGTTTTTTTAGGATGGGGTCCGCAAATTGCCAGAAAGATGAGAAAAAGCTTCTCATCAGATGGGCAATACTTTGAATAATAATATTGTACATGTTTTTCTTAAATAAACGTTCACATTTTGAAAAAAAAAAAAAAACCGCACAAATTAAATTACATACAAAATGCAATATTTATAAAGTTTTTTTTAATAATATTGAATGATAAACCGTCTAAAAAGCTTTCTAATATATATATGGCATAATTATCAGACACATCACATGACTATTTTGCACGGAAACCTGATTCTTAGGTTGATAGGATATTTGAGTTGTTCAAATGTTCTTGCAACTGGATGATAATTACTTTTTTTAATTATCTTATCATACAAAGGAACAATGTTAAGTGGTCTTTGGTAAAGTCTCCACTAACTTTTGCAATAGCGTGATTCAAGTTCCATTATTCCGTTTTTTTTTTTTTTATAGAAAACTTGATTTTTGGACTCTATAAAGTATCCAAACGCTTTTATGATCTCTGCTTGATTTCGGACTACCTTCTACCGACAAAGTGACTCCGAACTACGGAAAGGGTGATAGTCCGTAGGAGAAACATCAGGAGACTACGGAAGATGTATGTATGTATATATTTATTTATTTTGTGAATTTAACTATTGATTAATATATTTAATATTTAATATTATTAATATCAGAGTTTAAGTTATATTTAACGTACAATAATATATAAAATTTAAGTAATACAATTTGATTTTATTTAATAGATTAGTAATCCTTTAAAAGTTTGAAAATTACATTCACTTTTTATATTAATTGGCAATTCATTAAATAGTTTAAGACCTTTAAATGTGACAGAGTTTTGCGTTCTAAAAATCTGTATTTGACATTAGATGATATGATTGAACTGAAAAACCAATTTATGTCTCATTTTAAAAACAAATGTAAGGGTATTGAATGTTAACCTTTGTTTGGTTATGCGCCATTGCAGACAAGTTAGCATCGATGTCGTGGGAGTGTAGAAATTGCATCTCAGAATAATTCGCATAGCCTTGTTTTGTAGGATTTGAAGACGGCTGATGTCTGTGTGGCCATATACAGAATCGTCAAGCAAAACTCGAAGTATAGTATTCATTTAGGATATATTTTTCAAAAAGTAGGTTTTTTCGGTAGAATGAGAAAGAAAATATAATTTATTTGTGCAATAAATATTCATAATGTAATGATTAAACCACATTTTGAATATTGTTTGTTTATATTATATCTGTGTAGTCACAATTCGTAACATAAATTACAGCATTTACAGAATAGAGCGATGCGAATTATTATAAAATGCAATCGTTATACCCCTGTGATATTAATGTGTAAAACACTCAATGTTACCAAATTATTTAAAAAAATATCTAAGATATGTGGGTGATTCCCGACCCTATCAATTAAGAAACAGGGAGGATTTTAGATTACCACAATATGTTAGTAACTTAACACAAAATAGTTTAATCTACAAAGGTTGCCACTTATTTAATACACTTCCAAACTTTATAAAAACTGAATTCAATTTTAGAATGTTTAAAAGAAATGTAATTGCATTCATAAAACTAAAATATCATTATAACTGAAAATAAAATATTGTATATTTATACCTAAGTTTAAGTTCAAATTGTAAAATCAAATGAATTTAAATAGCAGAGATCTGCTAATAAATAAATAAATAAATAAATAATAATAATAATATACAATAATAAAGTGTAGTTTTATTATTGTGTTGTAAATATTTATTGCACATATTGTGGTGATATTTTTACGAAGAGAAAATCGATTTTTTTTTTTGCAAATATCGTATAATCAAGATGACAACTAAAGTTTTCCAATAGGGCCTTGACAATTTTGAATTTAATTTGTGAACGCACTCTTTTACTAATCATCAAACTGTCACTGTCAATTTATTCAGTAAACTCAACATGGTAAAGTACACTAACGAGCTACGTTCTCCGATCGGGTTCTGGAGAAGATGCGCCAAGATGATGAATTTCATCGCAAAATCATCTTCAGTGGCGAAGCTCATTTTTGACTTAATGGGTTCGTTATGTGCTTCATGAATCACCACTTCATCCACAGAAAAGAACTGTTTGGTGCGGTTTGCATGCCGGCGGCGTTATTGGTCCATATTTTGTCGACGATAACGATAGTCACGTTACTGAGAATGGTCAGCGTTATCGCGCCATGATCACCGATTATTTTTGGCCCGAATTGGAAGATATGGACTTGGACGACATGTGGTTTCAACAGGATGATGCCACAAGCCACACAGCACACGCTACAATCGATTTATTGAAGAGTAAGTATGGTGAGCGTGTTATCTCAAGACATGGGCCAGTCGATTGGCCGCCACGTTCGCGCAATTTAACGCCGCTTGACTATTTTCTGTGGGGCTACGTTAAGTCATTGGTTTATGCCAACACGCCGACGACGTTGGAAGAGCTCAGAGCCAACATTAAACGCGAAATAGCGGCCGTTTCGGCCGAAATGTGTGGCCGATTCGTTGAAAATTGGGTCCAACGAATCGACCGCTGCAAAGGTGCCCGCGGTGGCCATATGAACGAAGTCGAGTTCCATTCATAAATGTTTTGATTGTACTTCAAGCCAATAATAAAGTTTTTGAAATATCTCAAATGGTTTGCCTTTTATTTTAAAAAAAAAAAAGTTGTCAAGTCGTTATTAGAAAACCCTATATAACTATACCGAGATATTTTATTGCTTCAATTTGTTCAATTCATTCACCATTTATGTAAATTTAAGTTTGCGCTGAATTCTGCATTTAACACCATACACTTTGTTTTATTTACCAGGTGTATGAAGTGAGCGTCAAGATACAAATGTCTTGATAGGGAACATTTATTGTTAACGGGCCTCAATTTTTTTTTTTTTTTGTTGCTATGATGACACCTGTCAAACATATTAAGTATACATCAAGTCATTGAGCAAACATCATATTTTTTCATCGTGTTAAAAATGTCGAATTTTGTACCAGAAAATTATGACTTGCGGAAAGCATTCTTTTTTTTGTTTTAATTTGAAGAAAAGTGCTGCGGAGCCGCATCGAATGCTTGTCGAGGCATATGCTGATCATGCTTTATCAGAAGCAATATGCAAAAGATGATTTCAACGATTCAAAGATAACGATTTTTATGTGAGAAATGAAGATCGTGGAAGACCACCAAAAAAGTTTGAAGACGCCGAATAGCAAATAATATTGGATGAAGATGAGGCTTTGAGTCAGAAACAAATGACAAAAAAGTTAAATGTTGCACAACAAACAATTTCTGACTGTTTAAAAGCTATGGGAAAGATCCAAAAGTCTGGAAAATGGGTGCCACATAAATTGAATGAAAGACAGATGGAAAACCGAAAAACCACTTGTGAAATTTTGCTTTAAAGACATCAGTTTTGCATCGAGTTGTTACTGGCGATGAAAAATGGATTTATTTTCAGAATCCTGAACGGAAAAAATCATGGGTTAATCCGGGATAACCATCAACTTCGAATGAAAAACCAGATCGATTCGGCAAGAAGACAATGATGTGTGTCTGATGGGACCAGAAAAGTGTGGTGTACCACGAGCTCCTAAAACCTGGTAAAACCGTTAATACAGATCACTACCGACAACAAATGATCAATTTGTTGCCATATTCATCAGACTTGGCTTCTTCCGACTACCATTTGTTTTCATCGATGGGACACGCATTAGTTGAGCAGCACTTCGAATCCTACGAGGAGATCGAAAATTGTGTGACTTTTTGGTTTGCTTCAAAAGACGAACAGTTTTATTGGCGTGGAATCCATAAATTGCCTGAAAGATGGGAAAAATGTGTAGCTAGCTATGGCCAATACTTTAAATAAATTTTTTTTTACTTTCCCATTAAAAATTTATACCGATACACCTGTTATATTAATTTTAAGCTTATTTCTGTTCAACCACTTAAAGATGTTCATTAAGTCATAAAGTATACCATATATTGATGTATCAAATCATGTATCATCTACAAACAAGGATATGGAAAAATATCGTAAGTCTTTACAAACGTCGTTTATGTATATTAGAAACAAAAGTGGACCTAATATTGTGCCTTTGGGCACACTATTTGACGAACACTAGTTAACTTCAGTTCGCTGTGTCCTTTCTCTTAGTTGTGATTTAAAGCAACTTAGTGTTGAATGCCGTATTTTTCTACTTTCCTTAATAGTAATTTCCCGTTTATTGTATCAAATGCCCGTTGAAAATCTAAAAATTTAAAAGCCATAATCAGCCAATTTAGAGCTGTTTTACAAGAGTGTTGAGTATGACATCCAGATTGGGTTTTGACTAAAATATCATTTTCAGAAACATATTTGAAAACTTGGTCGTAGGCGGTTTTTTCAATTATTTTTTCAAATATTGAAAGCATATTTATGAGCCTAAACTTATCACAAACTTATAATTTCTTTGAGTATAGAAATTATTATTGACTCTTCTAGGTTTTGTGGAAAAACGCCTTATCAAAAGATCGGTTTATGACTTTTAGTATTAAGGGGCCAATAATCTAATATTATTTTTACATTTAATCTCGAAGGGTTTTTTTTTGTTCATTTTATTGAACATTAGACGAATTTCATTAAGGCTTATTGCCCTGTACTCAAAAATACTTGGTACTTCTGATACATTATGATAAGGAACAATTTCAAATCCTGACTTTATCATTTTTTGCTCCGTTACGCGTGATCTATGAGGTCTTACATTGTTACGCAATAGAATCAGACCATGCCGATTTCGCATGCACTATGTTGATTTCCTCACAATGTTTGACTGCATTTGTCGTTTCCCCTGATTGAAGAAATTGAAAGTGAATTGGTCGTTTCAATGCCCACTAGATTATCAACATTACCTTTTCTCGGTGAAGACCTAGTTTGATTGCGTGTTTTCTTTTCCTACTTTTCATCATACGTGATTTCACGGTGCAAAAATAGTTCATTTTAGTATTTTAAGCTCACCGATGGAAAGATTTATAAGCAGCGTAGTCTTTGTGCCTCGTTGAGTTCATAGGGGGACCCATTTTTCGAGATTGTTCACTTATTGTCATGAAAGATACTCCCATGTTCTGTGCAATGTCCCGCACCGTTGGTTCGTTTTCGAGATTAAGATCTCCCGAATGGAAGTAAGCAAACCAACATTGAATGTTGCGTTCGTTTAACGCTACATCCTTGAATGCGTCATTAATATTTTTCACTGCCAGAGACGCATTATGTTCCAGTCTAATTTTATAGGGATAGAGCCCGAGTTTCAGCCATCAATAGCATAACAAACAATTCCTAGAAAAAAATTACTGTAGTTGCAACGAACAATAAAAGTCTCCCACGTCAAACACACTTTATCTTCTAAAAAAAAGAAAATGTGCAATTTCTTCTACCAATTTTTCCTCGAGAGCTTCTGAGTGAAAATCGGTCATTTCATACAACCTTATACTTCACGAAACTCAACTACTATTGCACTCATTTATCATACATGTACCTACATAAAATTAGGAAAATTAACAGAACTAGTTAAGTCTATTATACTTTGTTTAAAAAAGTTATTTAGTTCATTACTTAATATCGCACAATTATTTTCGATATTTCCATTATCGAGTTTTATTTCATTTCCCTTTTTACGTCACTTTTTGTGGGGTCGAATTATCAATATTTCTTTTAATAAAAAGTGATTAGACTGATAGTAACCTGCTTTTATATCTTCCGAAAACGCCGATAAATTTCCCAATACTAAGTATCATATACTGTCTATAAAGTATGAATTTGCCCAGTTTGCTATTTGGAATAGCATGTGCAACGTATTTTGATCAAACTTTACGCTTAATAAGTTTTTATTTTTAATATTAAACAATTTAGTAGGCCAAACCCTTTTTTGATCGCCATCATATTCTCGAAATCGTGAAACTATATAGTTATTTTTAGCATTGACTACTTTATTTTTATACATAAATGTTTTGAATACCTCTATACCTAGTACCTACAATTTGTTTCGGAATTGTTAATTAACTATTGCCAATCTAAGCGGACAATAACTTTTTTTGTTTAATTCAAAGAAGGGTGAGCCATCACAAGTATTTGCGAAGCTAGGATTGACAGCTGGAGGGGATTCCATCCACCATTTCCAGTCAAACCGAATTGGACTGTTTTTTTTTTTCTTTTCTTTTTGAAACATCCATCGTACAATGCAGACATACCACCCTCTGACTATCACTTGTCCCGGTCACTGCAAACTCTCTCAATGGGATAGAGCCGGCTTCAAGACAAGCCAATAAAACACCACATGATTCAGTTTTTCAACCAAAACCAAAAGTTTCTCAAAGATGACATCATGATTACCCGAAAAATAGCGAGACATTGTCAATAAGGATGGAACATATTTGGTTTAAATAATTGATTTGCAACATAAACACTGCTTTCAAAAAAATAAGAAACTTTGAGCAATTGGATTTGACATTTACTTTAACTATTACTTTCAATCCGCAGATAACCGCAATTGTAACGAGAATCTTTACCTTTGACATTTCTTAAATGAACATTTAAACATCTGCATGTTTGCTTACTCAAGTTACTTGCAGTTGTCTTTAGTTTTCGAAATTTTCGGTGATAATACGATAATATTGTCAACATGCAGCTGGCCCCTTGCACGTGTGATTCCAGTGTTAGATTATGATAAATTTCTAAACTCAAAACCATAACGACAAGGCTGTAATTCATATCAGAACGTGACCTAATTAGAAATATTTGGTAGATTTGTAAGTATCGATGTTCAGAAGCAAGTTGTGCAAAACTGATATATAGACTAAGTGCATCAACTAATATTAACGTGTACTGTAAGTAAGTAAAAGGTCGTCTAGAAATCCCTCCAAAAGCAATAACAACTTTTTCTTGAGCTCTTATTAGTCTTTTCGCAGCTTACCAAAATTTATTGTTATATTTAAAGGGAATCAGCTGTCCTGTCGCACATTGCACATATCCTGCAATATCTTAAATAATATTAAAGAATCTCCCTCCAAATCGGGAAATTAAAAGCAGAAAATGGAATCATTTCAAATAGTATTTTGAAATGACCTTTCTTATCAAGGCATCATCTGCGTCATCAGCGTTATTATAGTCTAAAAAAAAAAACATACTAATGGACCAAATTTAGCATTTAGGTACCTAAATATGTACATATGTATCTGTAATCTAAGAGAAAAAAAAATTCAAACAGCTGACTGACTGGTTTCCACCACTGTGAGGGTACCTCGCACACACAGTGGAAATTATTCTCTCCCTAAAAATAGATCGAAACTCAACGGTAAAAATAACCGACCTCGTCAATTTAAAAGGAAGATGACAGCCAACAATTTTACCAAATTCAATAAAAAGAAAAAAAAAAAATGTAAAAACCAGAGTAAAGTTTACTCACCAGTCGAGTCCGTAATCAACCGGAACAATCCAAATAAAACCAACAACAGTTGTGCGCAAAAGGGATGAAGCGAGATTTTCTAATTAAACTATCTAATTGATTACATTGTAAAATTAAGAAGTAGTGTTCCCTAAGCACCTTACGTCAAAACAAAACAACAGCAAAAAAAAAAATCAGTTTTGACAATACGTTCCACAATCTACATTCACCCCGATGATGCCCGGTCTATAATTTCGTTCCTACAGACAAGGAGTTTCCTTTGGATTGCAGGGCAAATTAATTTGATCGACCGTTGCAAACAAAAACCCAACAACGTGACAAACGTACACTGCAAACCGAGAATGTTCTTCAAAAGTTAGCAAAAAAAAAAAAAAAAATTCCTAATGAAAAGTTGTATATGTGACGTACGTAACGCAAGCACGAGGGAAAAATCAATTAGAACGCAAAGGACAGCGACACCGTACGCACGCACTAAAGCACACACGCGTACAAAGGACGAAAGCTTTTTTTTTACCCTATCTAGGGCGGTATGTGGGGTGAAGGTTCTTTTATTTAGATTTGGACTTGGACACCCTGCTGCTAGCAGTGATAGGGTGCACAACAGAAAAAATTGAAATTATTCAGATGTTGCGGGGAGACAGCCACTGATGTTGGTTCACTTTTTATTTGTTCCACTGTCACAATTCTTTTTTTTCTCTGTTAAATGTTTTTGATTATTTTTGTATTTATTCTCACCGTGTGGTGAGCATAAGAGGGTGATAAGCTGATTTTAAAAAATGGATAAATTAATGAAATATGCTTCTTTTGGTGAAGAAAAAAAAAATTATTTCCCGATTTGACTGCTGTAGTGGCACTACACGATAGTGAAAAACTCTCCGAATGCTCTTCGCTGGTTGACTCAAAACTGACAGACCGCCGTTGCTGATGGATGGGTGGATAAAAGTAGCAATATCTAGCGCACGAGCAAAGAATTGCTTCGATAAGAAAACAGAAAAACAGTGTGAGGAGGAATGGAAGAAGATATCATATGTTCATTTAGTTCAGTATTTCTACGAGAAGAGCGAAGCGTCGCTGGACGCAGTTAAATGAGGGTTGATAGTGACATCTTAATAAGTTATGTTCAATGTTAGTTTCCAAAGGGCAAACACTACTTTGATGTATCGGAAAATTACTTATCGTAGAGAATTAATGATATATAATATTTCTAGTCGGTATTGTGTAATTCTGAAGAAGGTTTTGGGTTCTGCTATGGGTTCACACAGCCTCAGAATAAATGTTTCTATGAGCTTCTAGACAAATTCCCAAAGCGATATTTGAAGTATGATTTTAACGTGAAATTATGAAGATTAGCTTATTGGAATAAAAGCCAAGATGTCATCAAAAATGTCGCACCAAAGCGAGCGATTAAAGAGAAGCAAAGAGACCTATAAAGATAATCTATGGGAAATCCACTTCTGCAGACGTTTAAATAAATGCCAGAGTGATGCCAACTCCGCTGTCAACCAGAAAAAGCCATTAAACTTAGGCGACGAAAGCCAAGATTTCCGTCCATCCCACTAAAATGAATCTGGAATAGCACTGTCTAAACTTAAGTATAACATATCTGTCGTACCGGGTAAAACCATTTGTCTGATTGGACCTTATCGGTTTTAAACCGATTAAGTCCACAATTGATAAAATATTCACACTATGGTAGCTACTACAAAACACTCAAATTAGTAAGCACCACCCTATTATCTACTATATGTCAGAATCTATAGAGATGAACTACACAGAGCTATAACTAATTTTGGAATGCATATGAAACTCATAGCTCGATGTTCCATAAGCGTTGGAAAATATCTTAGTAAAACCTTTGATGTCAATGTGACTTTTTTATCATTATTGAGAAAACTGTACGACAGTCAACATCAGAAGCACAATTTTTTCAAATTTTATGCAATTGCTTGGCAAAACACAACGAACTAACTTCTGTATTTGAAACTATACAGACAAGACCGGCAAAAATAAGTTTGGCCTAGTTTTTAGAACAAAATATAAAAACAAAACTGAGTTCTTCAACAAAAAGGGACGCGCTACAAAAATTATATAACAATATGCGTAGATGGCTAAAACTATGTTTCTGGCCGTTTTGCCAGAAAATCTAACTATGAATACTGTGAACTGGCATTTAGGAAAACGTTTTTGAAGTAAATACGCGATACCAAATATCTCTATTTGACCCTCTATAATTGAATAGAAGCGTAAAACAAAAGACTGTAAAGTGATTTCGAAGAAACAAGCATAGACTTTTGCTCTTGAAACAGGAATTAAAAGCAACAGACATCTGCGGAAAAAAACTTACATAAGAAAGCAGGCCAATTCTGAACGGTTGATGAGAGAATGGTTTCTAAATACTCATACCATAAGCAAAATATTGTAGAAGAATCTAGTGCAAGATGTGGGGAATGCATAAGTGCAAAAAATTTACTCAAGATTTCGAAGGACCAGCTCTAAATACATATATAAAGACACATTCTGGTGGAACAATGAAACAAAAAGAGCTACGAAAGGAAAAAGGTTCACCTTCAAGCTTGACAATCATTCTATTTTTTCACTCGTCGGTTAAACTTTCTGCCGCCCAAGCTCTCTTAACAAAAGAATGTAAAAACTGTGCTAATGTTATTGGAGCGGCTCGCAGAAGCCCTGCTAAATTACAATGTAGTCCTATAGCCTTGTCGTTCTTCACCGCGATTTCACCTTTGCTGAAAGTAGTGTTGCAAATTCGTAAAATTGATGCTTTGGGCAGCTCAGATTGATTTGGGTGGACATCGCTGGCTAATACATGGTTAAGGACCGTAACAAAATGCTCCTTTCACCGCTTGAGCTGATTCCCATCCGAAACGAGTACAGTACCATCTAAGCCTTTCACCGGATGTTGGCTAGAGCGATGACCACCTGTCAACTTTTTGGTAATTCTGTAAACGGTTCTGCTTTCACACCTGCTCACTGCTCCCCCTACTTCCGTGGCCAGGGCATTGATATAGTTTGTCCCGTCCGGTGCGTTCCAATATTCTTGGATGGTGGTCGGCAGTGAACTGCTTCTACTTCTAGCAAAAAGTGATGTCTTAGTTGTTGGCATACTAAGATGATCCTTACACTTTGGCAATATCTCGTTGAGTTGAATACGGTCCTTAGCTGAATGTAGAAGTTGTCATTTTTATAATCAGTATGATTCGATTAAGGTTTTTTAAAAGTTTTTCGTGAAATAGTGCATTGAATGCGTTACTGAATTCTACAAGTGATTTGAGTACATGGAGATTTTTTTATTTAAACCCATTTGCAAGCTTTTCTAACAAATATCCTTGTTTTACCAGAACCCGTATTAATTAGGGTGTAATACTTTAGACTTTTCAATAAAACCGGTGATTACTCTTATAACTATGTATTTCTTCCAGGGATAAGATTGAATATCAGTGAATGCAAGCCACTTATTATACAAACTCATGTAATAAACTAAGTTATTTCGAATTTGCATAAGTTTTCTAGATATTATATGAACATAAATGTGTTAAAAACACAAAAAAATATGTGTCTACTCTCATAAGTTGAAATAAAATAAACGTGCACAAGAAAACTAGTGACGAATGTAGTAAGTCATAAGGAAAGCTATTATGTTATAACATAACATTACAAATGGATTGTAATTCAAAGTTACTAGTGAAATCAAATAAGATATGAAGGTAAATATAAAAAAGCATAACTATTATACTATAACTCGTAATAAGATATTAATTTCATTGCGATCAAAGTTATATAGCAAACATTTTTTTTGTGTCTATTGAACGAAAAGGATTTTCTAATATTGCGAATTTGAGTTGGTAACTGATTAAATAATCTGGGTGATGTGCGCTACAATAATAAAAAAAATTATTGTAGAATAAACCTTTCAAAAATAAAAATATTTGAGCTGGAGAATTCTTAAATACTTTAATAACAGAAACTTATCATCGCTTCGCCTCTTTTTCCAAATAATTCTAAAAATTTGTTATTGGGTCACAAAAAACAAATGAAGTTTATTATTATAAGTATCTCACTCACATGCTAATCCATATTGTAATTGATAGTCTTTAGGATAAACCTGGAAAAAACAGGACTTAATCGGTAAATAATTTAGGTGGTTGATAACACATACTTTTTTAGAACAGATGTACATGCATTCCAATTCATTTTACGATTATTGACAATCTGCAAACCCAAGTATTTATAATCGAATAGAGCATTAGATGTGCATAGTTTATCAATGGTAAAACCTATGGGGTGGGTGGCCAAATCACAAGTAGCATAGCTGTCCAATAGTGAGTGAAGATTTTTTTTTTATAATCTGCGCGAGCTCGAGAATTTTGAGTACCCTTAATTCTACAGCGTGGACGACGGAAAATTAAAGGAAAAAAAAAGAGATCCCAAAGAACATTGGTTTTAAATGTTTGAAGGCTACAATGACTAGGATATAAGCGAGTTGTTCTGTTTAGCAAAAAATCGAAATAGTTCAAAGTACATCCGAAAGTGGGCTGGAGGGTAAAGTGATGATCATTCGTAGCGAGACGGGTATTGCGGTTGAAGGTTTGAAAGGGCGGAATGCTAGCGATAAAACAAGGTAAGGCAAGAGACATTATGTCGGTGTTAAAGGATGACAACTAACTGTGTGAAATTGGTATCACCTATAAATCTTATCGCATAGTTTTAAATCGTAGGATGCCATTAACACACATACTGAGAATGGAAAGTTTTTGGTTTCGACGATGCAAGTTCCATTCATGAATAATGGCTGTTTGTTTGAATTTCGCTTTAACGACAGCAGACAGCATTCTGAAAGTATTAAATTCCACTCTGTTAGTGGTTCCCCATTTTATGATGCTGTTTATATGGGAGTTTGAGTTTGGGAAAGCAGAAATTACTGCCATCAACAAAGAACAAAGGCAGAACGGAGCACTTGGGCACACCAACATTTATTCTGTGAATATAAAACCAAACCATCCATCCAAGATAACTTGAATTAAACGTTCCTAAAGGTAATTTCTAATCCATTGAAGAAGAGATTCATCAATCCCAAATATGCGAATTTTCGACAAAAGCAGTTATCTTGCCTTCACTAACATAGATTTATGTACGCTTTTGTTCCACGTTTCGGTGATCCATGCCATACAATCACCAGTGGACCCATTGCTACGGAAACCGTACTGCCGATTTATTGAAAAGTATTCGTTTTTTGAGATATTTCATGAGCTGACGTTTTATCAGCGTTACCAAGATTTTGGAAAGAAGGGACGTAAGTGTATTTGGTCTTTAGGATGAGAGAGAAGAAGATTCGCCTTTTTTTAGGCACGGAGTGAACAAATTTTCCATCTGCTCAGAAAGAGTCCTACGCAGTTTGCAGTTGTTTTGCCAGCTTGGAAAAACACCTCTTCAGAAGAAGGGGAGATATACCATCTGGACATGCGGATTTGTGAATGTTGAGATCATTAAGTACTCTTGCTACTACACAAAACGACCAAACAATTTTACAACTTTTTGGAAATTATATTATCTTTTCCCTCAGTTTTTGGTCGTGTTGAAATTTTGAACGCTTAAGAAAGGCGTTGCAGTAATTAATCGTTTGAGCTTTTTTCGTTGTTTCTCTGTCAGGTTGGCCTTGTAGGATCAAAAAGACATTCCTTTTTATCTGATAAAAGATAAAGGATTGCACTCCAAAGAGAATAGTGAATGCGGTCATATCACCAGCGACATCCACGACATCACCGATGAAGCATAACGAACAGTTAAAATTCCTAAAGGTGTTAAGTCTGCTCCAATTGACTTTCTCGTATTGCCATACCGATCTTTTAGGAATCCTTAATTTAACTGTGTGGTATGTGTACGAATAATTAGCTAATATGACACAGTGCTCCGATAAGCCTTGAGAGAATAGCATACCAAGCTTGTACTTATCAGCGTGAGAAGTTAAAAACGAGTCCAGGCTGTTGACTCTATGACTAGCAACGTCTGGGCTCATTTACAAGCTAGGCCAAGTTATTTTGCGCTGCGAAGACTTCAACACACCGTCTTTGGGGTGATGTCTGTCCAGAATGTCGAAGCCAACCAGAATTGTTTATGTATATTAAAATCGACCGTATTAGTGTGTGAGGATATGCAAATATAATTTTTTGTATCAAACTCGTTAAATGTAGAATTGTTGTTGTAGAATTTGCTTACGGATAAGGAATTTTAACCACACGAAATTGAATTCCTGATTTAGTATATCATTACCTTGGTTTTATCACTGATTACAAGCTTGTGCTTAGCAAATCATAACCTTAGCACCTCTAAGTCATGATTAACAACTGTAAAGCGATCACCAATTTTAAATATTTGTTATTTAGCATAAATCTTGTAAAACCTGCATTTTCAAGCTTCATTGGCAAAAGTTCATGGTTCAAAAGCCTTCATTATATCTATGAAAAGTGAAGTCTGCTATCCAGACTTTTATAAACGTTTGTGCAAAAGTTTATTAGGACATCCTCTATCGATTTTCCACTTCTGAAGCCGAACTGATTATTATTTAAAAGTTAATTACAAATACAATACAAGAAAAGAAATTATCCTTATTGAGTCGCAGTCAACAGAAGGTCCAATAGTTTTTTTTTTTTAATCTTATGGGCCGACGGATAAAAAGTAGTTTCGAGAAAAACGCGTTTAAACTTTGGAGGATACGCTCTCACTTATTATTACCTGTAAGTTTAAAATGACTTGGTGTATCGATCTAAAAGTCAGTCATCACACCAGTCCCCTCATCAATCTAGGGCATTAATCAGACAAAAAAATAAAGTTTTAGCCAACCTAACGCCACACAGTCCTCGCCATAATATGAAATCTTGACTTGGGTGGGAGATCTATGCTTGAATCCCGATTCTAAGTTGACGAAGTTCTTTGTTTCGAGTAGATGCCTAGATTTCAATTTTAATGTATGTTAGTATACTGTTCCAACTTTATGATTCGCCATGCACTATGTTCTACTTGTAAAGCAATTTCATTTGATACCTATATTGAGGTGTGAGAAAATATGTAATCCGCCATTTTGTAAAGGCGGCCATCTTGGATTAGATATTTGTCATAGTACCTACATATACAGTATTGTACCAGTCAAGTCCTTTCATTTGATAACCATATTGAGGGGTTTGTGAGAAAATATGTAATCTGCCATAATCCGGCGGCCATCTTGGATTTACAAACAGGGCAAGCTAAATATAACCGTTTAAACAACAAATATCCAGGTCATCAATCTGTGCGATTGATTGTTCAAAGGTTTTTAAAGTAATTAAATGAAAATTGTTACAATGGTGGAAAATCTCAAAGAAACTTGACTTGATGCGGCAAACGTTGTAATTACTATTAAACAAACAAAAATTATAAAAAAAGCAGATATTTCAAATCTGGGGATTACATTCTAGAATAACTTGGACATAAAGTTACTTTCACTCACGACGTTGCCAGCTTAATTAAAAAAGAAAAAGTTATGGATTTGAATTTTATTGCAATTCGGCGCGATAACATCCCTAGTTTTTACCACTTCCTCGAAAATCTTGGAGAATACGGAGAGAGAGTAGTTTTAAAAATTGAAATAACCACTCCAATTTTCAGACTGTGAAGGATACCATTGTAGATATTTTTATTAAATAAGTGAATTAGAATATCAACAACATTATACCCAATAGTTTTGATAAAGGCATTAGAAAAACTTGTACGAGTAGAATAAGTTGAATTGTTCAATTGAATTATAGTCCGACACAACTCTAATAACGATACAGGTTCAAAGAATAAGCTGTTTTCCTGACTTCTTTCTCTTGAATCTAATATCATTTTAAGAGCGATTTTCTGAAGTAAATAATTTGACATTTATGGTTTAAGACGTTTAAGATTGTTACCTTGTTTTTTTTTTTTTATAAACAAATCAAAAGCTAAGAACGGATTTTCTAAGCTGTGAGTTTCGAGTCAATTTTCTTGGAGCAAGCGATTATTTAGTCTGGGTTATTGTCCTGGGCAAAGAATAAGGGTGCCTGTGAATGCCAAAATGTTTACAAATGCAAACGAGCCATGTCATATAAGTACTCGCCAAAGATAAATTTGTATTGTAAAAAAGCTTAGCATAAATATAGTCGATACAAGTTTGAGATTCTGTAGTTATACTGGTCAGTTCATTAATGAAAGATTCTAGTCCACAGCCACTGAATAGAGCCTTGTAGTTATCGACACTAGCTGAATTATTAAGAAAGTCGATATAATATCACCAACAACAACAATCCAGATTTTCCACATATCTTAGGATAGAAAAAAAAAAATTCTTCAATAAAAACATCTTTACTTATGTCGTGAAGTCTACAGAAGCGTAAAATAGTAAATCTTGATATGCATAGTTTAAGTATATCAGAACTAACGAAAATATATCCGTAGCACTCGAGATCTAAGTCCCCATTATAAAAAACTGCAACACCATCATCAGAATAAGAATTATTTTACTTTGGAAAAAACATGTAACCGGGAATATTAGAAAAATCCTTTTCATGATCATAGATCCACATTTCTGTAACAAAAATTAAGATAGACTTGTTTAATAATGATTCCAGCTGTAGCACAATTAAATGAAAGTTCTACGCAAACTACGATATATATATATAAAACGGTGGACGATATAAAAGCCATTTCTAGGTTCATTAGAATGGAATACACTTTAAGACAGCACATGATTATGGGGTTAGGCCAATCTAGAGGCTGTAAAAATAATCTTTTATGTGATTTTTTTTCAGGAAAAATATAAAATAAATCGAGTTTACAGTAAAACATAATTTGTATAGAATAATTTGTTTTAAAATGGCGGCTGTGCAGCGTTTTTCAGACAACCTTTCATTTTTGGAAGGGTATACGGCCGTACCAACAACTCCCGTTAATTTTGAATTATTATGCGTCACTAAATTTTTTTTATTGTTCATAAGAATAGCTAGAGAAGTACATAGGATTGTTTGTGATATATTGATTTTTAGCCAAACGGCGCACTTCCAAAGTCAAACTTGCAAAATTCGCAGAAAATTGTTAATAATAAATTAACTATGCCGTATAAAAAAAAGTCCTACGTACTTATTTAGACATACTGAATTGGTTTGAAATCGTTCAAGTTATGGGTGTGGCCAACTTGAAATAAACGCGCTTAAAATTTTAAGTAGGCTCCCGTATTTTAAGATATTTTCCGGTCATAATTTTTTGGGATACCATTTTTAAAGTCCATTAAAAGCAATAAAAAAAAAAAAGATTTTTTGAAAATCCTAGAGTGACCTTACCCCTTAAAATTACAAAGGTACAAAACAACTGTTTGGAAGATCCAGATTCCAAGGTAAAACTCTTATGAGAAATCCTCCAGTGTACAAATTCCTTGTGCTTTAAGATCTTATTTTCTTCTCATTAACATAATACAATTTTTAATTAATAAGAATGCGTAGTTTTTGCTTTTTGTTTTGTTGGCTTTATTTAGCACTAGCATGTTAGTTTTGGTTAGTGCTTCATTGACGTAAGTCATCATACTGTCCACCAAAAACACATGAAGATGTTTTCATTTTACCATATTTTTTTTATGGTTTCAAATCCTTAGCTTTTCTTCAGCTGTTTTGCATTTGATACAAACGATGTTAGTTGTTGTCGTCTGAGATGATGCTTAATCGAACTGACTCCAGTTTTTGCAGTTCAATGTCTTGTTTACTTTTTATCATTAATCATTATTTATTGAGAGCACATTCAGTAAACTTTTAAACACGAGACGACACGACATGGTTCAAAACAGGACCCTAGTACGTGTTTCGGCACACGACATGCGTAAAAATTGTAAAATCGCAGGCGAAAAAGTTTACTGAATGTACTCTCAATCACTAATTAATGATTGACGCTCGAAGCATCTATGCGCCGCCGTCCATTTACTGATGTATATAGTATTAGATCTATGATATTTATATGCACTACATATTTCAACGATTAAAGATAGAAGAAAAGTCTATTAGTTTTAATTTCAATTTCAATACAATGATTTTATATTAAATTTAAGTAGTTGCTGTTTACCTTAGTCGATTTTGAAAAATCGATTTCTATCTATACACTCATGTACTCGTATGCTTAACCAACGAAGTTGCTTCCTCAGTCATAGGAACTTTGATAAACTTGGCATCACTGTCAGTATTTATTTTTGCTAATAATCTGCTGTCAGGAGATATTGTTTACAGATTGTGGTCGCACACTTTAATGAACTTTAATTAATTAAAGTGTTGCAATTAGCATTTCTATGTATGTATATAAACAATGTCTCTAGTTGCCGACTATAGTTCAAGTTCCGAAAGCGATGACTTTGCAGATTCAACCGTCCCACAAACGTTGTATGTTAATACGTCACTACCGCCCACATTTTTTTAATTTATTATTATTTTTTTTTTTTTACTTTATTGCAGAGAACAAGGTGAAAAAAAGCCAAAACTTCCAAGTGCCAACTTGCTCCTGGGTGGAGCAACCACAGTAAAAATTGGAGAAGTCTTCAGTAATCCATATAAACAAGCAGAGCAAGCGAAAATTGCTCTGTTAGAGCGCCATGTGAAAATGGTAGACGAACATCTCAAGGAGAAAAATGGAAAAAAGATCTGCTGGAATTACCGCAAAGGCCGCTGTAGATTTGGTAGTAATTGTTCCTTTGCACACGATTCCGACCTAAGTAATGGTATAATCAATGATAGTAGTAGTGATACAATAAAGGTATTAAACTTCTAAAAACAAAATTTTAATCTTAAAATCCTAATGTGGAAATATTTTTAGCGCAATGTTGGCATCGGAGCAACAATATCAAATGTCCATCAGGGCCTGCAATTAGGTAATCAATCAACAAACGATAGTCTTAACTCATTAAGCGAGTCAGCAGCAACGATATCTTCCAAAAAACGCCAACGCCCGGGCCTCTCTGAAAGTATAGTCCCAAGTAAACGAGTTTTAAAAGCATACTCACAGCAGAAACAACCAAAAAATCAAAACCAAAGTAAACTTACCTAGTATATGCCTGTGTCATTAGCACGTATCGTGCATTCAGTTCCAGTTGAAGTGAAGCAACTTTTCATGATTTTAACAATACGTTGATTCTTATCCATTCCTTTAATTGAATTATGGTCGCTGAGAGTTCGATTGCTGGACACTTCATTTATCATAGCTTCATAGAAGGGATCCTCTAGGCATAACCGAATAGTAGGTACTCCGTCCCAACATTTGCCAAGTGACGGTTTCGATGAGGACGACATCGTGTATTGATCGGATGGTTGTTTTACGCGTTCCACGAAATCAATTCTGTCTTCGACGTCCACTAATTGGTTATCATTATTTTTTATACACACATTAACAGATGAATGCAATTTAGTGCAAAATAAATGAACAAATAGTTAAATAGATAAATACTTGCAGAGAATGGGTCTTCTTCGGAGATGCTGCGTACCATAACATTGACGCAGATCACAAGCAGTTTGTATTCTTTGGCGATTTGTTTGAGGAAACATGCACATTTAGTGAGCAGTGATTTTCCTGAAAGAAATAAGCCAATTCATAAGTATAGGATAACAATGAGGATACTTCAGCATGTCAATAAATAATTTTTTACCAACACCTCATTGTTTACCGAACAATCTGACATGAATATGAAAACAATGCAACATAATATCGTATGTTAGGCGTTGCAACAGGTTTTCGGAAGCGACTAAAGAATATTTTATAGAATCAAGAAGGTATCGAAGCTTATAGTATGATAGGGTACGCACGGCAATCGTTATTGTAAAGCGGATTGAATATTTTTAAAGGCGTTTGGCGAAGTTTCTCTGTCGAAACAGAATACTTCAACAAAGTAATAGTCCAATGAATTTTTTGTGACTTGCTTTTTATTATTATTATTATTTTTTTTTTTTTTTACAGAAAATTAATTTGAGTGATTAAGTGCTTACATTACCAGAATACATCAGAATACACCACTCCTAGTACCTGCAGCCTGATGAGAACATTTATTTGCTTCGTCACCCTTACATCTAGTACTGCAGGTGATGGTTTCACTTATGTCCAGCATATTAAAGTGCTGAGCAAAAGCGTAGTCCCCGTTAAGACCCAAGTAAGCAGTCTAAAGTCTTTCCTACTAAAGGACAGGAGGTATGCCGCTGACCTTTAAGATAATATAATAATAAGGGGTGGCCGTGGTGTAGACTCCTCAAGCAGAGGGTCGTGGGTTCGAATCCCGTGCGAGGCAATTCTCTGAAAAAGTTTTTTTTTATTGAATTTGTATGTAGTTATATGAAAATCCCGTCGGCATCAATTGGAAAATTATCGAGAATCAATGTTATTGGCAGAAGCGTAAGATTTAAAAGAAAAAAAAAAAAAAAAAAAACAAGGAAACGAAATTATTTAAAAGGCTTTACTAACATTTCTTTAAAACGCAAAGTGATTGAATTGTTCAGTCTCAGTTCAGTTCAGAAACAGTGATAGTTGCACTTCCCCATGAAATGTTAGCAAAAAATGAGTATAATGGACCAGTTCTTTGTGTGAGAAATCTGTTTCAACAAAAAAAAGAACACTTCTCACACCTTTATCTAAAAATGAAAGATAATTTTTCTGTATAGTCCTGCGGTAATTATCGCCAATTATTTTTAAAAACAAACCCCGGACAGATTTATTAAGGCTTATTGCAAGCATATTCTTAAAACTAAAGACAAAAACCAAAGGGTGGAAGCGGTTAAAGAAAATTAGGACGTGAGGCATAGTTGGAAACAAGAATGTTCTTGAGGGAGAGTTTGCTGAGGTAGTAGTCGAAGAGAGGCAGAATATCGTTAACTTCACGAAGCACTTTAGACATTGTCTCTAGATGCCCGTAATTTGTTTTGTAAAGATTAAGCCGGAAAAGTGGCACAGACCTAAGATTGCGTGGTTGGTGTTAAAAGAAATAAGTTGGAGAAAAAAAGGGCAATCAATATCAAAGAGAATATCGGCAACTTTTCGGCGTTTATAAAGGCCAAACGAAGGTTATGCAAAGCAATTTGGTAACATTAGGATTGGAAAACTTCTTAGACCAGAACTTGAAGCCAAGGCCAGAGTTGACTTTTTTCTATTATTTTATCAATTTGAGAACAAAAATTGAGTTCATTATCGTAAACTAAATCACGCAACTCATCTACTTGGGTAACAGGCAGATTATAAGACAGGTGAAGTAGGAGGGCGCTTACGGGTATAAGTTATAGCCTGACACTTATTGACGTTAAGCTCAAGGAAATTCTTTTGACACCAGTACAAAATCTCTAAATCATCCTGCACTGGTAGGCCGTTTGTGAAAGATGATATATATCTAAAGATTTTCAGATCATCTGCGTAAACAGATATGTATGAGCTTTTAATGGTGCAATCAACATCATTAATAGTCAGAATATATAAGGGACCAAAGTGGCTGCCTTGAGGGAGACTAGAAGACGCTTTAATTGGGTCAGAAACGATGGGCCTAAATATAACATAGTATAGTCGTTCATTTAAATAGGATTGAACCCATGTTACAAAGTTTTCTTGGAAACCAAGAGCCTTTAATTTTAGAAGTATTATATCATGAGAAATTTTATCAAAGGCTTTGTTGAAATCGGTGGCAATTACGTCAACTTAATTTCCAGATTCTAGTGCACATAAAGTGCCATATAAAAATTCCGTTAAGTTGGTGGTTGGTTGCTGGTTTTAGAAAACAATAGATCTACAATGAAAAAGTATTATGTTATAGATTTCGATTTCTTTGATTTTCCAGGTTTAGGGAAATAATCCCTGGCTGATAGAAAGCTGAAAAAAAGTTGTTAGAAGTTGGACTAGGTGCATTTCACATTTCTTTAAAAATATAGGGGTAAGATCATCAGGACCAGTAGCAATTTATAGACACAGATTCCAAAGCTGTTTGTGGACAGCTATTTACGTAGGAAATGTAAGTTGGGAATGGAAGGCAAACACTTGCTTATTGCGAAGAGATTTGCAATAATTTGGTAATCGCTCGAGAACTTATCAAGAAATTTCAGAGATGATGGGTAGTTATTCGATTTATTTTTAGTTTTGATGAACTGTAAGAATCGTTTGGGGTCAGAAATGAGTGTGGGGTCCATTCGGTTTAAAAAGTTGTCATAGAGAGTTTGGCAAAGTACAGATAAATTTATTTGGGCAGATTGATAGTAGAAGAAAATGGCATCGGAACGCGATTTTAAGTAATCGTAAGTATACCAGAGCTTATTTCTTTTGTTACGAAGGGATCGCAGCTCTTTATTATACCAGGGGGTGAAGATGAGGGATTCTTTTTGGGTAAAAAAGGTTCTGATTGGGAGAGACATTTGAAAATATTGGTATAAAAGGATGAGAGAGTATTGTTAACCGTAAGATAAGGATTATCGTAGAGAAAGTTAAAATTGGCCATACTCATAGGAAACGTGATTAAGACTATTGTCATACGACAACGCAAGAGAGGGGAGGGTGGTAACTATCCAAATTAAAAAGATGTCTATTTTCTAAAACAACCCAATTATCTGTATCATTGGCGAAAAGTAGGTCGATTTGTTTACCAATGTTATTGGTGACCCCTCTGACAGAAAGATTTTCTTTATCAGAGGTGGGATTTGTTATGGTGAAGAAGGGCTAGTTAGTATGAGTCCATAGAATCTTAGGTAGATTAAAATCACCTAAAAAATAATAAAATCGTTTGGATCAGTAGCATTAAAAATACAATCGACTGCATCAACAGCTAGCTAGTACCCTTGAATTGATTACGAATATAGCAGCAATAAATAAATAGGTTGCGCTTGCACACAGGAATTCTAGCGCAAACGAATTCAAAGAATGCAGTGGAATCTCGAGACGAGAGTGTATAGCTGGAAGTACACCATGGCCATGTAATGCTCCTCTTTATCTAGACCATCGTTTTGGGGTAGATCAAAGTCTTGGGAAAATAATTCAACATTCTGTGAAGGCAAAAATATTGTATGACAGAATCTGCGAATTAAGATATATAGTAAAAATCTTAGTTCGTAACCCTCTTACGTTTTGATAATACAGGGATGGACATTTGGGAAGCTTCAGCAATGAATTGGGTGGTGGGTTAGGATCGATGGTAGTTTTTGAAACTAGACCGTGTTCTCTGATAGTGTAGTATGCGTTTGGAACTTATGTGAGAGGCAAAAGAAAAGAGATCATTAACTACATCATCAGGAGTCAAAAGTTGCCGCAGATTGTTGTGATTAATGGAGAGGCCTTGCAGAATGGAAACCATTGTATTGGTTTTTGTTATACCGTCGATACAGACAGAGTCTGGCCTATCATGTAGATAGGCGAAATATAAACGAACATTATCATATAATCTGCGGTTTCGGAATCGAGAAAGAACATACCGGCCATCCTCCCATGAATCGGTAAGGTGTTTAGTTAACTTTGCCTTTGGAGGAAGTATGGGGTCTAAAAAAGAAGGTGGTGATGTATTATGGTGGGAATTTTGCGTAGAAGATGGGGAGGGCTTAAAAATATGGGAGCGAATAAAGTTAGGGTAAGCCGTTTTTGTTTGATTGGAATGAAAAGATGTTGGATTTTTTGGAGGACTGGGAGAAGGATCAAGATTAAAAGATGAACGTTTGGAAATTTGGTTGGACGTTGGAAGAACGTTTTATATATAAGCGATTGACAGTAAGAAATGTTCCAACTTTGAAACTCCATTTTTGGATGAGAAGCTTGTTTGTTAGGGATTTGGGTTTTTTTTTTTTTTTTGGAAGACAGGCTTAGAATTTGAAATAAAAATAGATATAGAGTTAGACTTAATGTTAGCATGGTTCTGTTTTCTAGATTTAGAGGATTTTAAATTACTATTTCTTATACTAGACTTAAAGCTGGTGTCCTTGCGATGTTTGTTGATGATTTAATATTTCCATGGTTATTTCACCCAAATTGATGACGTCGGAAGCAAAGTTGATGAACATCCATTCCAATTTTAATGGGATGCCTACTTTGAAGGTGTTGGTGGAAATTTTACGGCAGTTGTTGACATATTTTGACAATTTTGATTTAAAAAGTTAGCCTGGTTCAATCGAGATGTGACCCTCTTATTAAAAAGGAAACTGATTCAACTTTATTGAAATTGTTTAATTTGTTCATTCTTTTGTTCGACTCCGAAAGTGTTAATAAGATTCAAAATCGTAAATTTGTGAGTTCAAAAGTTGGTGTAGTACCATCAATTTCCGGAGAGTGTTGTGGTGGAGGAGAAGATGACCCAGGAGTTATTGGCGCTTCCATAATTGCAGATTCAAGCATCTCGGTAAGAATCGATTTGTTTTATGATACAGTCAGTAGGAATACCGTCAATTTTACTGGAAGTTATCCGGATGTGATCAGCAATTTTGTTTAACAGCGCGCGTTATTCAGTTATCTAATTACTTAAATCACTCATTTACCACATGATGTTTATATTGTAAACAACTGATCATTATTTGGTGGAGAGTGAACGCTGCTTTTGGATGTAACTTGCAGATGGAAATCGAGAGAAAACCGTAGAGAACTTAAAGAGTCAGTTATTGTAGAAATGTAAGATTTTATTATTGATTAGACACTATTGAATGGAAAGTTTTTTAAATGATCACTAATGTTTGTCGTTTCGTTTTATTAAATCACTATTTTGAGCCAACTGCATAGATATATTTTTAAATTGATTCTTATTATATGTAGATCACAGATTGAGCAAGGGAATTTAATAAATCTTCAACAGATTTTAAAATGTCATCATATTTCGTAAACTGACTTTGAATCGATACCGTAAACTTGTTGACCAAACCACTGGTACACTTTATTGCATTTACAATGTGGGATGGAGTGATGTCCTTATATTCATCTCAATAAAACAAAAAGTTGATTTTAAAATCTCTTAGATACACGATGGATCTCTTGCTCTAGCCAATGCAAAGAGCATGGAATGACTTGCTACAAAGACAGACTTGAAGATCCCCAAAACAGCATTTGGACTATTAATAAGTGAGTAATTCGCACAACTCTGACATGATGATGATGAATTAATTAGGGTAGGTCAATTGAAAATTGAATGTCTTGAACGAAGAAAAACACAAAGAGCAGTGAACGCGAAATAAGTTAGTTGATTGATTGATTTCACTTTAAGATTATTATGCGCTCTCAATCGGTTTAAAGAGAGCAAACAAATCGAGTAAGCGAGAAGAAACAAAAAGCGATGACCGAGAAATAGCTTGTGCATCGGAGTGTTTAAAGCAAAAGAAATTTGAGGAAAATAATTTTGGTCTCGAACATAACTGTTAACTCATAAAAGTGTTGTCTGGGACTCAAGGGCGTTGAAATTGAAATCTTTTTCTGGGATAATTTTGCGAATACTGAATATAGCATTTTTGGAACTTATTCTTTGCACTCATCTCGAAAATCGAAAATGGAAATTGAGTTTGAGTTTTTGTCATATTATGCGTCTTCGTGCTGAAGACAAATCAAGTTATTAAAAAAACATACACAAAATACAATAAATTTTTTCTTAAAAATAGAGGACCCCTTCGCATTGTTTACAGTACTGTTGAAATGAAAAATAAATCTATTGAAATATTATATGATTGGTTTCACTGTAAATATTTGTATTTAATGTTTTAAGTTTTTGAATTAACTGTGTAACTGAATTCGGAAAACAAAATTACGTTTTAAGTTAGAACGGATACTCTCATTCAGGGAGAGATAATTTCCATAAATGGAAATTCACGGTGGAGCATTTAATGAAGCTCCAAGGTTTTTGGAAATCTGTGCTGGGAACGGAGACTGACGAAGACATCAAGGAGAAGGCCATGTCAAGATTCGTTCTGTACATTTCTCCAAATTTATATAGGCATATTCAAGATCTTTCATCGGCCACAAAAATTTTTGAAAAACTCGAAGCTACGTATGATAATTCTGGTTTGACAAGGCGCTGCGGATTATTAAGAAAATTAATAACGAAACTATTGGTCAACTGTCCAAATATTGGCGAATACGTGAACACCATCATCAACACCTTTCAAAAACTAAACTAAATTGTTATGAAGGTAAATGAAGAGTGGGTTGGCAGTCTGTTACTTAGCGGCTTACTAGAACGTTTTAAACCTATGATCATGGCGATTGAAAGCAGTGGTATAAAAATAACTGGCGATTCTATTAAAACAAAGTTACTTCAGGATTATGATAGCTACAACGAAGAGGCAGGAACAAGTGACGAAGCTGTTTTATATGACAGGCACAAAGGGAAAGGTTTTCGAGGAACGGGAGTTTTAAAGCGTAAAAATATTGTATGCTACAATTGCAAGAAGAAAGAACATACTCGTATAGTAAAGTATTGTAAGGACAAGCAACATGCTGGCTACGGTGGAAAAGACAAAACACTAGCATCAACGTTTGATGTAAAGTTCGATACAAAATCAAGAGACTGGCTGGTTGATTCTAGAGCATCATCGCATATGGCGAAAAGAAAAGAAGATTTTACAAATCGTCAAGAATTTACACAGAAGGAATTTGTGACTGTAGCAAATAACATACAAATGGAAGCAGTGGGAAAAGGTAATGTTGTAATATATATACATATTGGCAATTCCATTGAAAAGGTTACGTTCGAAGATGTTTTGCTAGTCCCAGGAATCTGCGTTAATATACTGTCGATAAGTCAATTGACTAAAAAGGTCGTACAGCAAAGTTTTCTGCAAGCAGTTGTAAAATCTACAAAGATGCAGAGCTTATTGTAGAAGCAAAAGTGACGGACAGCATGTTCATTTTAAATGTAGAAGGTAATCACAAACATTTTCACGTGAATAACAGCGACATTTGGTATAAGCGCTTGTGTCATACAAGTGATGAAAACCTAAAATGTCTTTCTCAACACAAATCACACGAAGTTGAAATTTTGAAAGAATCAAATACTAAAAAATGCATTCCATGTATTCAAAGAATCAAGGTTGTCATATCAAAAGTCAAAAAGCTTAACATCTGAAATACTGGAGTTGGTAAACACGGACGTATGTGGCCCAATGGAGCACAAATCGATGGAAGGAGTCCAGTATTATGTTCTATTTTTAGACGATTATTGTAATAAAGTTTTTGTGTTCATAATGAGATAGGAATCAGAACTTCCAGAGATCTTGAATAATTTCAGAATAATGGTTGAAAATCAAGCGGGAAAGAAGATAAAAAAAATTTAGATCAGACAATTATCTGGAATTTTGCAATGCAAAAATAACAACCATCTGCAAGAAATATGGAATTATTCATCAGACATTAGCAAAATGGAAAGGCTAAGAGGATGAATAGAAGTCTGGTCGAAAAATCTCGTTCATTATTATCGGATGCAAACTTTAAGAAGTTTTATTGGGCAGAGGCTTTTGAACAATTGGGGCAGAATCATCTGAGTTACTCACTGAACATCAAACATTTTAGAACCGTGAATGCAATAGGATTTCGTTAAAACAGGGAGTCCTACATCTGACCGGTCGAACTTTTATGAGTAATAGGTTTTCTAAATTCAAAAACCATTGGAAAATACTTGAAGTTCTATTTATCAGGAAGCTCTTGGCATGAGCCATCAAATTAGATTCGAAGTATCTGCTTCGCTCTATATGTCCGAGTCATATCAAGAGACTAATGCGCAGTTTTCTGACTAGGTTGATGTCGCTGTACAGCTCATATAGTTCGTCGTTGAATCTTCTCTTTCAAACCCCGGCAACGCAAAGCGGCCCGAATATTTTTTAAAAGCGTTTTTTTCTAAAAACGACAGGATATCTTTATCCGCTTTCAATAGAGCCAATGCTTCAGCACGATAAAATAGGACAGGAATGATTAAGACCTCTGACGCGGCACCGAGCGTACTCCATCGCCATTCTGCTCAGGCGAACGAACTTGGCGGCATAGCTCTATATTACTCATCTCTATAAATGTTTTTTTTTTTTCAGGCTCTGCTGGAGTGTGAAAATTTAGTCGATTGTGGGCTTTTCTGTTCTGAAACCGCGCTGAGAGGGCCCACTCAGGTTGTTGACGAAGGGTTTCAAAGACAATATGGCAGATAAGATCTTATATCCGGCCGGTAAGCTGTCAGGTTCAGCGGCTCTGTTGGTTTTCAGCTTTGATATTGCTATCCTTACTTCATTTTGATCTAGTATTCTTCATCAAAACAGGGATTTCTCGGTGAAACCCAGCATAGCAGTTGCAGCGTCTCTGATGGCACTTTAGTAATATTGCCACAGTCTTTGGTAATTGATGCTGGCAGAATAGAAGTTGTTGAGAGATTTCGGGATAAGCGTTCGGCGAATTTTCTGTTTCTTTCCGTTCAGTCGTCAATGTTTCCATATTCGTTAACTCCTTTCATCCACTTTCTGACAAAGCTTTCTGACCATCGGAGATACTTTGCGACGCCATTTCCAGTCCAATGAGACCACAGCGCCACATCCTTGATTTGTTTAAGAGCCACCTACATAGCTTTTCTGGTTCAGATTCTGATGATGAAAATCGGCCGACTATATTTTCGCAGCAGCCGGAATTTAATGGATAATATCATAAGAATAAAACGAAGCGCAAAACCGTTAAAACTTTAGTGTAAATTGTCCCAAACACAATTTGGGTTTAAGAGCACAGTTTATGGTACGAATATGAAAGAGAAGGAGATTCATAAGTGTGTCTAGAGCATAGCCAGATTTAAAGGCATTTATTACGTGCCTAAATGAATAATTTGACTGCACAAAATATCTGGACCAAGGCCTCTCCAATCACTATGTTGTCTCGTCTAGGCGGAGTGGGACCGAAAACGACGAGAGGGTATAATATTGTTCTATATCTTTTGCGTAGCAGAACATTTAACTTTCGTGGGTTTGCCATTGCCCGCAAAAAGAATGTTGAGGTTAGAAACATTTCGTTGGTCAAGATTTGAATCCAGATCCTGTTGCATATTATTTAAGGAACTTAAGCAATGCGCCTTGCCGTTAAGTGAAGTTTATTTCACCAGAAAAGCGACATATAAAATATAGAATTTTATAATAGTCACATAAATTCAAATGACTCTCTTCGGTGTTAGCCTGCACATTATTGAAAAGGACGAAAGTGCATATGTAGGTGCATATGCCTACCGAAACATATGAAGGTCTTTCGTCATTGAGGATGGAAAACGCTTTAAGGCGAAGAGTGTAAGAAAGTGTAATCCACGATCTGAATGAATCGACACGCCGTTCTTGATAGAGAGTCTGGTCTAGAGAGTTTAGACTCGGAGTACACATAATTTTCATATCAACGGCAGCCTCACAAAGACAAACTCAACGCCAAAAGAATAATTATGGCTTGTTTTCCATACATCACCGCAATTCTTTTTTTTTTATTCTCTTGAACTCATTCGTATAAAATAAACTTGTCAGATTTGTTACGAATAACTAAAGCACTTTGCAGACGACTAAACTCATTGGATTCCTTTTGCAAATAATTTGTCGATTACTCTTAATTAGATCCAAAGACCTTATCAGCGTCATTTACATGTGTGAAAGCCACCCTCTCTAAATATATTTCGGGCACTGACGGCACGATTTGATCAACAGAGGGCTGTAACTTATCTTTCCCAAACTTGAAGACGTCGTACTGTCTGGATTGCAAATATGGTAAGGAGTCCAAAAACAAAGACATTATATAATACACTGATAATCACAGGAGTTCTTCGGGGAACTGGAGAATAGATAAGACGTTTCAACAACGTACGGGCTAAACAGCGATGCCGACCTCGTCCAAAAAGCTTGGATAAACCGACTTAGAAGGCTAGGTCACTTTGAGCGCATGGAAACCAGCTTCCTAGGCCGGAAAGTTTTTGACTCCAAACCAGAGGGACAACGTAGTAGAAGACACAAATGGAAGGGGATTCTAGCCAACTTCGTGTGCGCAATTGGAGTTAGCAGGCACTGGTTCACCACGGATTGTAGCGCCACCTAAATAAGTAAGTAAAATTGCTGATAGTCCTGAGATGAAGTTTCAAGAGGATGGTGTTACTGTCACAGTGTTCGGCCCACAATGGCGCTACTAATAGACATCTGGGATACAGAGTAAGCACGAAGGAAGTTGAACCAAGTTGTGAGACGTGTCTACGTCTGGATGGAAACCCATGGTCTCAGTCTTGCATCGGAAAAGACCGATATTGTCCTACTGACCAGAAAACATATACCGACGCAAGTTGAATTCTGTATAGGCCCAGAAATAATTACCAGCAAAAACGCGATAAAGTACCTTGGAATAACTATCGATTCCAAACTCTCTCTCTCTGGTATCGTATTAAATCCGCTTCCGAGCGAGCTGCTAAAGTGACCGCATCACTTAGCAGGCTCATGGCGAACGTTGGAGGACCAAGAGAGCAAAAGAAGGCTGCTCATGACAATCGCACACGCCATCCTTCTGTAACAGAAGCACAGGAAACAGATGGCAGCAGTACAGAGACGCGGAGCCCTGCGTATCGCAAGTTCTTACCGCACTGTATCAGAACCAGCCGCTCTTGTCATTGCAGGGCTGACACACATTGACATTTTAGCCGCAAAGAGAAAGCTGGTGTATGAGAAGAGGACGCAAGTAGGAGTGGAAGCGGCAACCACTGAAACAAAAGAGCTCACCAAACATCCATGGCAACTAAGATCGAACTGTAAAACAAGAGAAAGATGGACATGGATACTTTAATGCATACCTATACAGGATGTGGAAAGTAGACTATGCGACGTGCAAGTACGGCGACTCACTTGTAGACGACACTTTTTACACCTTTTTTACGTGCAGCAGATGGACAGCGGAAAGACAGCACCTGGAATCAGAGATAGGTTATATCTCCCCTAAAAATATTATATCGAAGATGATCTCAAGTGAATATAGCTGGAATCGAGAATCATTCTTTATCGAAACCTTGCTGAAAACCAAGAAGAGAGATGAAAGCCAGAGCACATCCTCATAGAAAAACACGAAAACTCATGAGCTGAGTTTTTTTTCTTTTTTTCATATCGTCAAAAGATATATCTTAAAGGATTACAAAGGGGATAAAAATATGTTTTGGAACCCCTAAGCAGCTCAAACGAGGAAGACGGATGTACGACAGACGGCGGAGAATAGAACAAGGAAAGCTGTCACCCTGAAGTAATGCAAAAAAAAAAAAAAAGCCACGAACATATATCCCTAGGCTGGCAGCTTCTATTCACTAACGCATCAAAAACGGACAATGGTACATCGTTTGCAATTGTAGATATAAATGGTTTTATTCTTTCGAAGAGTTTATTTCCCAAGTTCTCTTTAACATTCACCGCATAAGCCTTTGCTGTATTTAAAACAATTGAATGCGCGAAGCAAAATAAGACAGTTGTATTTTCGGAAAGTCTCTCTGTTATAACGGCTGTCAAAAATGTCTCTAACTCGATTAACATAATTGAAACAATACGAGATTTGTTAATATCCCACAGTGATAGCCTTAAACTCATATAGATTCCAGGACACGCTGGAATTAAAGGTAATGAGACTGCTGACGCAGCCGCCAAATCAGCTATAAACGAACCACTTCTCACTTTTCTCACAACAAGAAAGTTCTTAAAAGATTTTTACTCGAATCCTGGAGGAAGAGAAAATCAAGCACCTGAGATAACTATCAACACGGTTATAAAAATGTTAAGCCAATGGGTGTCAAAACCATTTACCCCAACAATGTCTCCCGCAAAAAAAATCAAAATATATATAATATTGAGATTAGGACACACTTATATTACCCACAAACACCTGTTCAACAAGACCACACCCGCAGTGTGCCATCTATGCAATAAACAACTCAATCTGACTTTTGCCCACCTACTGAGTTGCAAAACGATCAATTCTACCAGCAAAAACATTTCAAACCATAGTCTTTCCTACCTCATTTCTAAAGCTAATATTGCAAATATGAATCTTGTATATATTATCGTATTATGATCGCCCTTAAGCTCGAAAACTACATTTAAAACAATTTTTTTTACTCTCTAGCGGAAAGCCCTAGCAGCTAGCGCTAAATCTAAGTAGTATTAATATTGTAATTTATTTAAATTTTAATAAATTTATAATAACAAAAATAATTTGGAGGGAAAATGTACAGTTCGTAGTTGAATGCTTATATACATCGTACAGGCGCTGGGCCTATAATGCGAGATGCTACGGAAAATTATCTAAAAAGAGGCTCTCTTCTTGGGGTATAATCTTTCACGACTAACTGAAAAAAGTCTCGATTAACTATCTTTTCAGAAGAAAATCTTACAAAAATAGATCTGTAAAAGTTATTATCATTTAACATTAGTCAGGGACAAACTAAGGTAAAAGGATAAACAAAAATTGTCGTTATAAACTTTAAGTGAATATTTGGTCATTGAATGCGTATGATACAGCTTGAGTTAGGGAACACGCACAGAGTTTGATGTGGTAGAAAATGAATCCTTAATAGCAGAGGATCATGTGAGAGGATTTAAGAAGAAATTGTAGTACAATTTTGACAAATTGACAAATTTAATAAGATTAAACGATATAATATCTTCTAGTATATATCTAAACACATTTGGTTTGTTATCTTGGTCCTCTGAGCTGAATCTCGTTGAAATTGTCTGAGACATGCTTGGCAGACAGATAAAGCGGAGAAGTTTGGACTTATTCACTTGGGGTTGTTTACAAGACTTTTTTTCGGAGCACGGGATGTGCTTAGTATCCCAGTACAATGTCAGTTTCCCTTAAGTTAAGAGAGGTTTTGCAAAGATTTGTTTCCTTAAAATGATGTTAAATTAAAAAAATTATAAAAAAATGTCTACTCTTGGCTTGTATTCTTCTAATTTTGTCGGCCAACGCATTAAAAAAAAAGTTGGCTATCCAGGCATGAGAAACTTAGAAGCGGAAATAACAGGAAGACTGATTTACTTTAAAAATACAGCCATTTAAAACGATCTGCGGGGGGGGGGGGGGGGGCTACAGTGTGTCTTAATTTACTACCTGATATGCTTTAGAATTTACAAATAACAAAAATGCTAGAATCAAGTTCAGAAATTATGGTGCATTCACCTTCTTCATTCTACGTCAACCAAGGTGTAGCAATTATGTGTATTTTTGCATGTCGGACATGGACATCACATTAAAATACCTTTTCTAGATCCATCTTCGCCATGAAAAAGGTACCAAACTGCTGGCAATGAATCAATTATCAGAAGTTTAAATCCTGTTTTCTTCTGTCGTAAGCTCTCCATCAGTTTTTCTAAAATATTTATAACTCCCTTTAAGTTATAACAACGTTCCACTTTAATCATTTGCATTATCCGACCGACTTCATCTTTTTGTACACCTCTTGCGCTAATCATCCGATTTAATTGTGTGGCAGAAAAATCCCTTTTTGTATCCAAAAACAGAACCTCGGCTGCATGATTTTGAACAAAGTTCAAAGCAATTGTTGTACAAAGAAGACTTTTTCCTGCCGATGAATATCCACAGATCTCATATATCCTTCCCGGAAGGAATTCGTCTCCCAGTAACAAATCCAAACTGAAAACACAAACAAATAAGAGTTTTGGTAGGTAACAGAATTATACAGAATTATATTGCATAGCTCGCTTACCTTTCGATTCCTGTGGTAAATTTTACCCTACATATTGGGCTGCAGAAATGTAAGGCATCCACTACCTGTGGACCATGTATCCGTCGTATTTTTACTTTCAAAGCGATAATCTGTGTCTCAGGTAAATTTGTAATTTTCGACAATTTGTTCTCATCGAAAGTGAGGAACTCTATCACGGTGTTAATGTTGTTTTTGTGAAGTAGATTTATAACATACTCATTCAGTTCGGAACCCTCAATGGGTCTTAAGTCAGGCATTTTTCTAAAAAAAATAAGATTTAAACAATTAAAGGCATTTGGTGGTACAATATAAACATTAAACATTCGGGTCTCATTTAAAATAAAGAAGGTTATGCTAACCTTGATTATATTTGGAGATCATATAAATCATAGTTATGCACGCTGATTCAAATATCGTCTATCTACAATCTATCACACTTCAAAACAATCCTTTAATTCGTAATTTTTTAAATTCTTAAACTAACGACGTATATGTATTGAATATTAGAGTATAGCCCCACCCCCAAAAAAAACACCTGACACCATAAATTTGTTTGGACACGACGTCTGTATAGAATCAGCGGGTTTTTACCGAACAGCAACGGATGCCCAACGAAATTGATCAACTGGCAAGTTTTCTCCGAGATACTCGTAGCAAAGGCGTAGGTGATGAGAGAAACATTAGAAATCTGTAAAAATTGCATAAATAGTACAGTTACAGTTACGCACAGGGAGAGATAAAAGTGTCCGGCTTCAGGTTATGGTGGGGGTTATTTGTCTAGATTAACAATACGACACGGAACGAAAATTAATAACTATACGGTGATTCATCGTGAGGTTTGATTTATAATGTAAAATAAAACACATAAATTTGAAAGTGAACTTAAATTTTTTATTATCGGTTAAAAGAAGAAATCATGGCATTTACTTTTTGAAAATGATATCATATAAATGTTGGCCACGACTACGTCTGAGGTGGTCCACTCGGACCGCGACTGGTATCTCGCGGATAACACGAGTAATGTTAGCTTCCAAAGCGTCAATCGTAGCTGGGTTATTCCTGAAGACCTGAGACTTAACATATCCCCAGAGAAAATAGTCCAAAGGTGTGATATCGCACGATCTAGGCGGCCGATTTACCGTAGCAAAACGTGAAATTAAGTGATCACCATAATGATTTCGCAACAAGTTCATTGTTTCACGCGCTATATGACTCGTAGCGCCGTCTTGTTGAAATCAGAGCTTACCGAGATCATGTGCTTGAATTTCAGGAAGCACATAGTCCGTTAACATGGCGGGATAACGGTTACCATTGGTGGTGACATTCTGATTTGCCTTATTTTTGAAGAAATATAAACCAATGATTCCAGTAACCTATAAACCACGTCATACTGTTGTTTTTAATGGATGTATTGGTAGCTCTTGGTACCCTTCGCATTGCTCATCAGCCCAAATACGGCAATTTTGTTTATTAACGTATCCATTGAGCTAGAAATGGGCTTCATCACTGAACAAAACTTTACGATAAAACAGAGGATTTTCATTGTTTTTCCAGAGCCCATTCACTGAAAATATGACGCAAATTCAAGTCGCCTGGCTTTAATTCTTGCACAAGTTGAATTTTGTACGCTTTTAGGCCGAGATCCTCACGTAAAATACGCCAAGTTATCGAATACGCCAAGCCAAGCTGCTAAGAACGACGACGAATCGATTCGCCACGGTCTTCGCGTACACTGTCAGCTACAGTTGTTATAGTTTCATCACTACGTGCTGGATGTGGTCTAACCGGTCGAGTATCATTCACTAATGTAAACTGGGACTCAAACTTGCGAATAGTATTGGCAATAGTGGTTTCAGTAGGTCGATTATGCGCATCGTAAGTTCCTCAAATCGCACGAAAAACATTTCTCACAGAACCCTGATTTCCGTAATACAGCTGAATAATTTGAAGACGCTGTTGTGATGTGAATCTTTCCATGATGACTTCCCAAACGATACTGAATAAAAATAAGAAAGCAGTTTGATAGGAGTCACGAGTGATCTGTCAAAAAAAGCCTATTGAAATCCAAACCTCACCTCTTATATGAGAGCAGGCTTTTGTAATGCATGTACAAGGATTCTTTTTGTCAACACAGAGTACTCAGACAAAAACTAGTTCATTTGACACATTTACCAGATTTATGATAGACGTTAGACTTTGTAATGATTAATAGCTTGAGTGCAATAGCGGCTAATGCAAGCGTAAGTCAGCCATATACAGGGGCGTAACCTTTTCAGATGGTGGTGACGGAGATTATCAAAAAAAAAAAAAAAAAAACGCAACATTATCTAACAAGTAATGTAGTCTAATATTCTCGTCTTCCACAAAGACGCTATGGAGCGGTTATGTAGCCATCCGTGAAGATCTGACTATATTTCTATGCTAGTCCCGAGTAAAAGATATTAAATTAGAAGAACGACTTTTTACATTTTGGCTCTTCCGAAAACGGCTTTTCCATTGATTTTTTAAAATACGTTCGGTCATCTGAGTGTGGAATCTATAAATCACAATTACATTTATTGAAAGTTAAAGCGTGCTTTGCAGAGAATATTCGATTCTTACTTCATTACTTAACGTGGCGCTACAGTTCGGGGTGGACCTGGTCATCAACCAACAAGCGTCTCCAACCAATTCGATCTTTAGTAAGCAGCCTCCAGTTTCGCACGCTAAGTTGGCTGGGGTCACCTTCCACTTGCGTGCGCCACCAGAGTCGCAGTCTTTCTTTACTACGCTATCCTTTGGGGGGGGGGGGGGGGATTTTCGGAACGGGGCACTGATGTTCATCCGTTCTACAGTTGTTGGACTTTAACTCTTCTGGCTAAGCCGATGTTGCTGTATCTCCTTCTCCATTCACCATGTAGACGGAACCGAAAATCACACGGATAGTTTTCCTCTCAAAGCTGCCAAGAGCAACCTCATTCATTTTTGATAAAATCCAATGTCTTATATGGGGTCACTTTTGTTATTCGAGAGGACTTTGCCTTCTTAGCACAAAGAAGCAGCGATTGGCAACAGTTATACTTCGTTTGATCTCAGCACTGATGTCGTCTGAATTGATAGCGGATCTTAGGTACCATAGATAAAGTTTTTAACTACTTCAAAGTTATATCTGTCGAGGGTGACGTTCTGTCCGAGATGTCGATGTTGTGTGTCATTTTTGGTTGACAGCATATACTCGGACTTACCCTCCTTGACCGTTAAACCCATCTTCGTCATGATGCTGTCATACGCGGACTTAAAATCGATTTCACCTGAAGCCATATTGATATGGACCAATCAGGTAGTTGACTAACGGCTTCAGGCGTTTACACAATACGACAGATAGGAACTTGTAGGCGTTTAGAGACAGTTTAGTTTGTGTAGAGAGTCACATTTCTCGAGGATCGAACAAACAATGCTGGACATACTTTCGTCCGAAAATATTTTATATATATATATTTGCAAAGTTCCCTCCAGCAGATTTGTTGGACCCAGGGCTATATATGGCTATCTTCACTTAATCCAGGTCGAGTGGACGGATTGCTGGTCTACATCGTCCAGGGTTAAAAGTTCAATCTACTTGACAACAGTATTTGGTTAGTCACCGCCATTATACAATATACAGAAATGCTCTTCCCATGCAGCTATTCGCCTTAAAGCGACTACACAGTTGACAAATTTTAATTTATTGGCCACGCTTATACTCTTAATATATTAGGAATCCTTACAGAGAACATCGATTACATCATAGCTAAACTTTGGTTTGACAAAAATTTTCATGTTAGCTTCCTTTTTAGATCCTTCTGAAAGGAAGAAGTTTTCATGGAGGACAAGTCAATCCACTTTTACACAGATGGATATAAAACCGATAGCGGGGTTGGTGGCGGTGTTTTCTCGGATAGTCTGAATCTAAGCCTCTCCTTCGTCTTTCAAAACACTGTAGAGTGTTAAAGCGGAAATTTTGGCGATTAAAGAAGCTTTGTCCTGGCGGAAGAAAAATGTGATATCTGCAAAGAATATTCGCATCTTTTCGGATAGTCAGGCCACTATCAAGTCCTTGGACTCAGTGTCATCAATGGCAGAGCAGTTCAACCTTCAACTTTGTTGGGTGCCGGGCCACAGTGGCATTCCAGGTAATTGTAGGGCCGACGAACTCACCAAAATTAGAACCACTCTACTTATTCTACCGGAAAAAGTATACCAATCGTTACTTGCAAATCATTATTTAAGCTGGATGCTAATAAAAGAACAGACCTTAGGTGGACTGGTTTGCCAACATATCTAGCTACAACAGATCTGGTCAATGCTGAATCTGAATCGCCAAAATGCAACAAAATGATCTAATAGGCCTAAGTGGGTTTGTCCAAGAAGTGGGTCAAGCAGGCGGATTATTCGTAAAAGCCTTTTTTTATTTAAAGCCAAGGAACTATTAGAAATTAGAATTTAGACAATCTTTGCACATTTTTTATCATAAGTCCGCCGTAAAAACTAACATTAAAAGAAAAAAGAATTAGATTCTATATTGACGTGTTTTATGTACAATGATGAATACTTTTCCGGAAAGTGTTCATCACCTAAAAAAACGAACTCAAAGTAAAAAAAAATCACAAGTTTGATCGCTAAAATACTTAAAAAACTCACCACAGCATACATTGTGGTTTATTTTATATTTTTGAATGCAAAAAAAAAAAAAAAAAACTTAAATCTGAGAAATTTACTTCTTTTGCAAATCATTGATGTAAACACCATTTAGTTTGACATAAAATTCAATAAATCTCAATTGCAAATCAATATATGTAAACCACATATTCCATTATTCCACAAAGAAAATAAAATAACCATGCTGGCAATGCTCTACCCAACTCACCCTGAATTGGCATCACTTTTCGAAAACAGTCCTCAGCTGAAACCTCCACGGCGCTAGCAAACAACAACTGCGAACAACGGCATAACGCAAATACAATTTACACCACAGTTTCAGTTTCCGCCATGTTCTCATCGGTACTGGTCTGTTGAGTGAAAGAAGGTGCGTCCGCATATAACACGCCAAGAGTGAAACAAAAAAAAAATTTTTTTTTCCAACCAGAGAAAACACGATTCAGTGAATTTCGCGAATAATGTTCAGCGGATTTTTGTGCTTTACCGTTAAAATTAATGAAAACTTTTACCCGTAAACTTATTACCAAACGAGAAATTCAATTATTTTCACCATAAAAACCACCGATGGCACAATTGAAGGCGGAAAATTTGTGATTGAAATTTTTTCCCTGTCTGAGGTACGTACTATGAAAATTCAATATGGCGGACATGGTGGGCACACACGACGACACACTAACAATAGCTTGGTGAACAAGCAATTTAAAAAAAAAAATTAACTTAAGCTGATTGTGAAAAAGGAAAGAATGGTGAAATAGTGTGAGGAAAAGGGAGATGGCCATATTCGTACCTACACGGTGAATAGAGATGGTTATAAATTTGTGTAAAAATTTTTTTTCTCCGGATTTTTGTGGTTTTTCTTTAGCTTTGTCGTTGCCAAGGAAATGGAAGATTTAAGATTGAATAATTTATAACTTTTTTTTCCTCTTTAATGGCGTCGGTAGTGATTTTAAGAAGTTCTAGGTCTCTAAGAAACTTGCGAAGGATGGGTGAAGCGGAATAAGTAAAAATATGGAAAGAAAGGAAATTCTTTCGTCAGAAAGGTTTGGTAGCTTTTCGATTTTGTTTTGTTGGTTAGATCCGACCATTGGTTTTGTTCTTCGGCGTGGGGGTGAGATTAGCGTTTGGCTTTGTGCTGCGATAGGCCAGTGCTGCTAAGTCCTGTTGGGGCGGCGGCAATGACTGGTTGTGGCCGCCAAAGGCCAACAAACTCACCAAATTCACCACATTGGCGCTTTTTATATTTTGAAAGATTTTTGCCGGTTTCCGCTGATTGTTCTTGTTCGCTACGTGGTTTTTAGAAGACCAAATTTGAGGTTAGTCCCGGGCTAGGGCACATTATTGTGAGTAAATAGGATGCAGTGAATGATTTTCCTTTTTTCGATTTTTATTATTATTATTATTTTTGCGAAGTAAGGGCACTCTGTGTCAGTACTAATTGTATGCTGAAACAATTTGTAACCTTGCGACATTAATGTCAGCTGTGATTTGCTTCATGTGTTGACTCTACCTACATGGACATACACTGAAACTGAGTTGCAACAATATTTAAGTACACGTACTCCAAGCAAGGGCACTCTGTGTTACAAGAAACATTTGTATTGTAAAACAATTTGTAACCTTGCTAGATAAAGTATGCACGAAATCTATTAGACATCTCTAGTTACTCAATGGAATTTGTCTTGAAAGTAGTGCAACAGTCGCTGATTTAAAATGTTGATAAAGACTCACATATGTTTTTAAGTAACTGATAGGGTGAGAGCAGAATTTAGAAGTCGATGTTTATAGTTGCGTCGCTCTCAGACACTAGGGAAGTCGTCGTCTCTCAGATAAACAAAATAACGAAATTCGAATTAAAGTCGTTCGAAACATGATTCCTCTGATCATGGTTCCGGTTCACTAAAAAGGAAAGAAAACAGGACGTATGCAAAATGTCGTGACAAGGATATTGATACATTTTACAGGGAGTTGTGATATCGGATAAACCATATATCATTATTTCGATGTCACGTACATATGGCTAAAAAGTTACAAAAGTTACTCGTCAAAATGCTTCCAGTCATTTAAGATGCGACCTCTCTTGGGATGTTAAACCCAGAAGATAGGCTGAGTCATTGTTGTCAGTTATAATTATTATTATTATTGGTTTTGTTATTAGGTTGTTAAAAAAAATAATGTCGGTTTTTAACTTTTGACTTTAAAAGCTTGGATCTTAATGGTCTTATGTGAAACAAAGGGACCGTTGTGATCAACACACTTTTGCCAACGGGAAGGAAAATTACTTATTCCTTTACCATAAAATTCTAGAGGTCTGGAGGCTATGAACTCGTTGAAGGCAGTTTTGGCGTCTTGGCTCTTGAAGCATTTCTCACGTAAGAAGTTGTCAAGATGCTTGAACAAGTGGTATGGTTAGAGAAAGGTCCGTAAAGTATGGTGGATGGGACAAGGTTTCGTAGCCCAGCTCGTTCAACTTCTGTAAGGTCGGCTGTGCGGCGTGTGGTCGTTTCTGTTGACCAAAGCCGGTCGCATGCGTTTAAGTTTTTCGTCCATTTCATCAATTTGCAGACAATATTTCTCAGCCGTGATGATCTCGCCAGGATTCAGAAAGCTGTGATGGATCAAATCAACTGCAGACCACTATACAGTCACCAATATTTTCTTTTGGGAAGTGTCGTGGTGCTTCATTTTGATCCAACCATTGAGCTGAGCGACGCCGCACGTCACAATCCGATCGAGAAAAGGATCATTTTTGTTGCGCAAAATGAGCGAAAACACTTGAAACTTCAAAATGACGAATTTTTTGGGTTTCGTTCAATTCGTGCGGAACCCACTTGTCAAGCTCCTTTGATTTCTCAATTTCTCGCAGGTGGATAGAAATCCTTCCCATTGTCACGCCTAGTTCTCCTACAAGTTCTCTTACAATTTTACGTGGATTTGCTTCAACCAGAACCTTTAATTAAACATTGTCGATGAGTGTCTTACGCCCACGGTCTTCCTAACCATTGAGCGACTCATCTTCATTTCGATTTTTTTGGAACCAGCGCTATTAATGTTACGGCTGGCTTCCGCTGCTGTGTGGCTTTAAACTCAAATAAAAAAATAGCGCGCAATTGCTTTATTTCCATATTAATACCTATAAAGATTAACAACGTTATGTGAAGTTAAATAATGAAGAATAGTCACAGGAAAAATGCACTTTAAAATAATATATAATATATATGGTATATAAATAATAAAAATCGTATTTCAAAATAACCACAAATAAATGAGTATCATGAGAACCGAAAATATTTTTTGAAGAAACTCAACGGGAAACTGGGACTACGTACCCTTATTACTGCAGTCAGGTTGGGCCTATTGTGGTTTTTTTTTTTTTTTTTTTTAACAGAAAGTATATTGGCTGAAATATATATAAATTACATACGTACATATATACATATAATTTTATTTTATTTTTTTATCAAGGGAATGATACAAATTAATTTGTAGGGTCCAGGATTTAACGCCGGGGTACTATGCTGAAGTTCTGAGTTTCCATGTGGTACTTACCGCGCCCAACACTGCTTGATTTCGGTGATCTAGTGGGAACCGATGCTTTCAGTGTGGCGAATCCGTTGACACATATAATTTTATATTTCCATCGGAAGTACGTTAAATAACGGAATAGCTTAAAGAATAATTTTTTTTGCATATGCCCCTTTCTGTATAATGTTAACTGAAAGTCGCCAGCATTTCCTAGTTTTTTTTTTTTTTTTTTTTTTTTTTTTTGTAATAAGCGCGCGCTCAAGGGGTTATTAGAGTACCTTAGTACCCTTAAAATGTTTGCATACAGCGCGGGCGAAGAGAAATTAGAGAGGAAAGAACAAGAGCTACCGATGTACGTTGGTTTTAAATGGCAGTGGCGTTGGGCACTGGCTATGCTGTTAGTATCTGAATTTATTGAGCTTATCATACGCTGCTGTTCCCGTTTAATATATTGAATTAGAAGTAGCAGACAAGGAATCATTGATGAAAATTAAAAAGAGTGTCGGAGCTCCAGCACATTAGCGTACACATTATTTTGTAAATATCAGGCTTGATACCATCCTAAAGGTGATTTATAATCCATTGAAGAAGAGAGTCGTCGATCCCAAATACACCTTTAACAGAAATATTTAGTTTAGCTATCTTGCTTTCGCCAGATAGATGTATGCTTTGATTCCTTTTTTCGTTAAAACATGCCATAAAATCATCAGTGGACCTGTTGCTACGAAAATCGTGCTGCCGGTCATTGGAAAGTTTACATGTTTCGAGATGGAGGATGAGGCAAAATATCTAATGTTTTTGACGAACGACCAACAATTTTTGCTACCATTAGGACATTTTTTATTCTTTGCCTCAGTTTTTAGTCGTATTGGAATTTCACACGCTTAAGACAAATGTTGCAGTCATTCCTGGCTCGTTTGAACTTTTTTCGGTTTCCTCTGTGGGGTTAATCTTGTAGAACCGAAAAAAAACATTTCTATAACCATGACAGCCTTTTTACAGCTCGAGTCGTACTATGACTTTTTTTTGTTTTTTTTTGTTTGATACTCTTCATCCGATAAGGGATAAAGGATCTCATTCCAAAGAGAATGGTGTAAAAATTCCTAAAGAAGGCGTTAAGTCCGCTCCAATTGGCTTTCTCATTATGCCACACGGTTCTTTTAGGAATTTTTTCTCTAACAGTGTGTTCAGAATACAAGAATTTAGCAGATATAACAGCCTAGAGAAAAAAAATACATCAGCAGTGTACTTATCAGAGACGTTAGAAACAAGTCCAAGGTGTTGGTGGTATGTCTATCAGTGTGTGGTATACACGTGGGCTCATTTACGAGCTGGTTCAAATTGTTTACCGCAGTGAAGATCTCAACACACCGTCCTTCGGGTATTGTCTGTCTAAAATTTTGAAGCCATTCAGATTTTTGTACTATATATTGTGATCGGCCATAATAACGATTTCAATATAACGGTACATGAATACAACTCTTTGAACGGAGTCAGACAGCGCAACAAACTCGTAAAAGGTCGAATTGCTGACCAGTTTGGGGCTTCTGTAAATAAAGAAATAATGGAAATTTGCTTACGGATATAGAATTTTGGCAACATGAAATTGAATAACGGATAGGAAAAAGGGCTACATTGTGGTGTCGGTGGTGGTGGTAAGCTACATCACTTCGCGTGTAAGTGGTGAGACACCGGTGAGAGAAGAATAATAGCACTAGTTCATAGACAGATAGTTTGAAATCAAAGCGGTTATATACTGTATGTTATCGTGTAAATATTCGGGGTATAAATAATTTTCAATTTTAAAATTGGGCCAATTACTTAAGCTTTTTTCTTTTAGTAAGTTGAAATGTGTTATGCGTATGATAACATCTAATGCTAGAAATTTCTGCCACTTGTCTCCACTGTTATTGTAGGAAACATGAATCTCTAAATACTAATACAATCGGCGATTACTGAGAGGTATTTAGAATTAATGTCCTCTAATCGGTTAGAATTCTTTTCAAACATGTATTGACCATGTACACTGCTGTGCAAAATAATAAGAAGAGCGTTGTACTATAATTGAATTTTAAATTTAAGAAAAACACAAGTTTAAATTAAATCTAAAAATTGGTTTATATTGTTTTAAGTAAATGAAGGCGTACAACTAAATAAGTAAACACTGATTTTGATAAAAAATAAGAACACTAAAGAAAAACAGTTTTTTTTTTTTTAACATTTTTAAGATGACTTCAAAGATTTTCAATAGAGTTAAGACGTGAGGATTGCGCTGGTGATTCAAGAAGCTGGACCTTTTGAAACAGCCAAAGTAATGGGAAATTACAATCAACTCGTTCGTTAGAATATCCTGATCCAATGAATTGGTCCAACACCATAATACGAAAATCAACGGTATATTAAGGATTTCTGGCGGTCTTCTTACATACTCGTTTGTTATGTCTGGTCCAATTAAATTAATTTCAGTTTTATCAGACCAAAGTATGTTACACCATTTTTCAGCTGACTTTTGCAGAAGACGTTCGGCGAAATTTAATCGGTTCTGTAAGGTCTTTTTTGAAAAGAAAAGACATTTCTTTGGGTATCAAGCTCTAAGATTGTTTTCTATAAGTCTTCTTATCAGATAATCGGTTTTGATTTCTGCCGAAGTTATAAACCGGTCAGTGTGGGATAATGTTTTGCGTTTTCGACCACGTGTTTCTTCATTCTTTTTTTTTTATAGCAGTCACGAGCATTCCGATTTAGATATTTCCATTCCTTATTTAAACCTTGAATAATGCTTCGGAGCTCTGGAAAACAATGTAGCTCTGCAAATAATAACCCGACTTTATTTCTGTTTTTGTTATTTTGCACACTTAAAAAAAAGAAAAAGAAAATTTTTTCTGCAATAGCTGTTCTTATTATTTTGCACAGCAGTGTATGTGCCAGGCTAGATTGTAAATCTTATCTTTCTTTAATAAGTTGAATATCAGAACTTAGGGAAACTTTTACAGTGTGGAACAAAAATCCAATTTGGTCGAAGGATATGAAAAAATCAACTTTAATTTTTCTGACGTAAGCGCTCGGTCAGACAATCAGTCAGGTGCTTACATTTCATTTAATTACATATTTAGCAGATTCTGGTATTTATAGTCCATTGTCAAGTCCCTATTGGAAAACCCTATATGACCTGATCGAGATTACTCTTAGGTTTAATTCAAGCAAATCTGTTCCGTCGTTTTTTATAAGTTTGCGTCGGGGGTTAATACATTTTTAATAAAATTTGTTTGTTCCTTATTTTTCTCGTAAACTTTAAAGTTTCAACGTAATTCTTCTGTCACAAAATACTGCGTGACATCGTTATCGCAATTTCCTTGTTGATTGACATATTTAAGTAACATAACGAACACACTTCGGTACAATGAATTCTTGTTAATAGGTGTGAGGAGTTTGGTTGTACGGACAGGGGCAGAGATTTTGTCTTAACACGACTGATTCGTATCTTATAGATCCTTGCTTATGATAATCTTAATCTCGGCGAAAAGAAGAGAAGACGTTCCAGACTGAAAAACCTGCTTAAGTGGAGAAATTTTCATAAACTCGCTTTAAATTTTAATTATCCGATAATTACAGCTGTCTATTTAATTTTCATTCTAACACAATTGTACATATCTTTTGTCATTCCAATATAAGTTTCTGGTATATTTTAAGATCTAGGGGTCGTCCAAATGCCAACTCTATTTAACGCTTTTCTAAATCGATGAAGACCATTTGCATGTTTGTCCAACATTATCCGCAAACTTTGTATGGCATCACTGGCTGCAGCACTGGTTAATTATTTCCTAACACTCTCTCTCGTATATATTCATAGTTTTGAACATTAACTTCACTGATCGGTAGTGAAAGGAAAGAAAAGGAATTGCGGCCTTCACCGTGGATGAAATCAAAAAAACTAAAAGAGGTTATTAAGCTGGAAGGTATTGCCTTTACAATAACCCACGATTATGAAAAAAAAAAAAAAATTAAAATTTAACGAAATGGCAGAATTTAAAAGAAAAAAATGTCGAATTTTTCCCCAAAAATTTCATGAGTTTTGGCCCGCCAAATTGTGTAGGGAAACATATAAAAAATAAGCAAAAAAAAAAGCGATCGGATGATTTGTCTACAGCTAATCTAATCTTACAGCTAATCTGCTACTCCAGGTTCTTATAATTCACCTTCCTCTTCTTTAAAAAGCGTCTGTTGGGCTGTTGCAGCTTTTCTTCGAGATGATCGGCCCTCTTTCGAGGCAGCCTGTTGGCGATGCTCTGCTTTTCGTAGTCTTATATCGTCTTTGCTAGCGACATAGTCTTTTCCTGCAGGTCCAACTATCACTTTCATCGCATTAAATATTTTTAAAATAGATGTATAACCGTCATTTAATATTGAAGTAGCAAAGTAATTTGATAATTCAATAGTTTTGATACCACTGTGGAGGTGTATTGTAACTTTCGTTATTATTCTGCGTATTATTACCTTTACATCTATAAAGCAATTTACGCCGAGACAAGTCCTCGTATATTGGCTTGAAAGCTTTTTGAACATTTGGATCAAGTGGAAGATAATCGTGCTTGAACTTGGTTAAGTTCATTCCTTTAGCTTCCGCGCGGCGATAAACGCACCAACTCTTTGCCCCTTCTGGTCAGTTTCCATGGTTTGGACTCTATCAATCAAACTCAAATGATCAAATGTAGCTCAGATTGCTTTATACATTTCATCCACATTATCTTGATGTCCATAATCGTAATCCAGAGGCGTAATACTTTTGAAATTTATTAAATCAGTTGAGTCAATTTTAGCATGGTTTTATTTTTTTCTCTTAAGCTCTTATTGGCTTTTTTTAAACTATGGCATCGTTATTTTATTCTTTCTTTTTTTTTTTAACATGTAGATAGCACTCTTATTTTTCTACAGGAATATCATATGGATTCAAATCTAGTAATCCTTTATACTCGTATGTGGCACTATTTATTTCAAATGCATTTTCAATCATAGTCCCGGAATATAGATGTATGAAACACCACATTTACACATGACAGCAATTTTGAATCCTGAATCTTGCGGACTTGATTAAAACTCACATTTTTCTTACAAGTTTTACAAATTAATAAATTGCTAATTGAATACAAAACCGAAACAAACTGAATAATGCAATATCCATGAGTTGTATCGATCACTATGATCTTCATGATAATAGTGAGGTTTGATTTTCAATAGGCTTTCTTGGACAGATCACGCGTGACTCCTGTCACACTGCTTTGTCAGTTTGTTCAGTTTGTTTTTGTTCAGTTCGGCAAGTCATCATGGAAAGATTCACACCATGTTTTTCGTGCGATTCGAAGAACTTACGACCTACTGAAACTACTATTGACAATACCATTCGCAAATTTGAGTTCCAGTTTACATTAGTGGATGATACTCGACCGGTTAGACCACATCCAGCACGTAGTGAAGAGACTATAGCAGCTGTAGCTGAGAGTGTACGCGAAGACCGTGAGGATCTCGGCCTTAAAGTGTACAAAATTCAACTTGTGCAAGAATTAAAGCCAGGCGACTTGAATTTGCGTCATATTTTCAGTGAATGGGTTCTAGAAAAACTCTTTGGTGGAATCATTGATTCATATTTCTTCAAAAATGAGGCAAATCAGAATGTCACCGCCAATGGTAACCGTTATCTCGCCATGTTAACGGACTATGTGCTTCCTGAAATTCAAGCACATGGTCCCGGTGAGCTCTGGTTTCAACAAAACGGCGCTACGAGTCATACAGCGCGTGAAACAATGGACTTGTTGAGAAATCATTTTGGTGAGCACTTAATTTCACGTTTTGCTAGGGTAGATCACCTATCAGTGATCTATTGCTTTTCCTTGAGAGATCATTAAGGAATTTCTTCGATGTCTCTTTCAGAATATATTTATTGGTTTCTGTCAAAAATATTATAGAATCAGTAAAATTAGGAGTCCTCGTACTTTGCGGTTCAACATCTGCATATACATACAAACAAAAAAGATGTTTAAAGCTGTACCGCAGCGTGTAATGTGTGGATTGCGATTTGGTTTTTTTTTTTTCATTTGATTAGACTCAACTGATCCCAAAATTAATTGTATTCTAACCTTCTATGATGTTGATTGACTTGACTTATCAGAGATAATCGAAATAAGTTTTATTTTCTACAACTCCATAGCTTTTCGCTTTATTTAGGTCAAGTATGAGGTTACCGTGAACTCGGATTTGATAGTTATGCTAGACAGAAAGGTGTGCTCAAATTTTTCTATTCGGGTGTGAATCGTTTAAATGTTTCTCAGAATATATAAATATGCTCTGGCCTCCTGTCTATGTGGCTCAAGCTTAAATTCATATTACCCTTTGAACACTGTGTATTTTATAAAGAATTGAATTGGTATGATTTAAATGAATTACTTAGTGAGAATCCCTTTCGATTTCGGCATTTTGTAGTCAAGTTACTCCTATTATCTACCCTCAAAACACTTATCATCACAATCTAAGAACCTTTAAATAGCAACTATATATATCATCCACCAGCTTATCAGGTATATGTATACATTTGTTGTATACTTGTAAAATATGTGTGAGTCAGAGCAGTAAATTTTCAAAATGATGACAAAATGTCACTGATTGGGCTCTTGTTTCTATTTTTGAGACGATTGCCATATTTCTAGGATGTTCGCAATAGCGAGGCATTTGTCTGATTGTAACCCTCCTTATTTAATTTATTTGAATTAATGACATAAGTATTATGAAGTTTGAGTAGTAATATTGTATTCTTTTTTGTTTTTAGATGCATCAAACATGAATGAAGGTGATTCAGCAGGAGGGGGGCAGCAAGGGCGTAGCCCGGCCCCTCCTGCTGTGCCAGACCGCAGATCAACTATACCAACAACAGCAACAGTTTCAATAGCATCTTCACAATCCTCTTCGTCGTCATCCCCATCTGCTTCTTTGTCATTATCGTCATTAGTATCAGCAACAGCAACAACAGAAACACCGCCATTAGAAGGTACAACATCAACAACATTTTCAACTAGTTTTCAACAAGTTTTTAATCAACAATTAGGCATACAAAATCAAATAACAGGAACTACAACAACAGTAGCAGCAGCAACGAGTGGTGGATCTGCGGTATCGTCATCAGCAACAAATTTAAATTCGTCACAACAGCAGCAACAGCAGCAGCATATGCAAACGCTGAGATTTGTTACAACAACGGGCAATATTAATCAACAACAGCAGCAGCAGCAGCAACAACAACAACAACAACAGCAGCAGCAGCAGCAGCAGGCGCAGCAGCAACAACAACAGCAGCATCAGCAACGTATTTTGCAAATTCAACAACAAGCGTTAAATAGTTCCTACAACAATAGCAGTAGTAATAGTTCAGTGAATAGTCAAACAACAGGACGAGGAAGTTTTTCTAACGTCGGTAATCTGACACCAAGTAGTGTTACATCTTCTTCGTTGGCATCGTACAGTGCTTCACCCGCGTCTCAATCACCTACCCAATCTCCGTTGAGTAAAAGAATCAAGCTAGATTTAACGGACGGCAGTAGTGCAGGGTCATCGTCCCTGCCTACCATTGCCGTTCCAACGATCCCAAGTGATTTCAACGCGCTGAAAAAGCGCATTTTGGAACACAAATATTCCCGCATAAGAAGCTTAAAAGAAAAGTAAATAAAATGGTTTAAATCTATGGCAAATATAATAAACGATATCATCTCGTTATTTTGCTTGGTTTTTTGTAGATACTCTGAAAATGTTGCCGAATTATTTTATCTACAAAGCAATGGTAACATGATGGATTATCCAACGTGGAGGAAGAAACCACCTAGTGCGCAGTTTATTAGCTTTAGCAATGCCTATCGGTTAGATCAATTAGTCAGTGAGGAGACTAAAACGGTAAGTCAATTTTCTTTTCTTTTTCTCTCTCTCTCTCTTTCTCTCTTTCTCTCTTTCTATATATGTATATTGTGGGTTCTTTTTGGATTGAGGAAAAAAAAAAAAAAAAAAAAACTATCCAACTGATGATAAAATGTCACTGAGTGATCGATCGGAACTATTTTTGTTTTGATTGACCGTATTAAAGGGATGTTCGCATTTGCGAGGCATTTGTCTGATGGATAATTGAAAAAACAAACTAATAACAATTGATAAATCTTAAAAAGGGTATTTATTCCACAATATTGAGAAAATCGTTTCGATATATTAACGCTACATTCCATTCTTAAATAATATTCCGAAATAACCTAATCGCATCGTTATTTTGTGTAACCGTACCTGTATTCAAATTAATTTGAAATATATCCTATAATTGATTTCCTCCGGAGGTGCGCATCTATTACGAGGTCTGTTTGATGAGTTCTTGAATTGAAAGATAGGTGGCGCTACTGAGTCAAAATGAGTGTACCATCATTTATATATAACCTCTTTTAAATCGCCTGTCAAAATTAGCTGACAATCCGACTTTTAGTTTTGTTTTGACACTTCTTTCAAAATATCGTGTTGTGTTTTTTGAGACCATGGAAAAAGAGCAGTATCGCTCCATTATCTTATTCTTGTTTTTGAGTGGCAAAACCTGCAAGGAAATCAAGCCCATTCTCGATGGTGTGTACGGGACCCATTTACCTTCCTGTACAACTGTTTACCGTTGGTTAGCAGGGTTTCGCCGTGGCGAACAAAATGATCTCGTATTGGGGGACCGCCGAGTGAAAATTCGCAAGTTGGCTAAGATAGAAGGCATCTCAACTGAACGCGTTAGCCATATCCTGAACGAGGTTTTGGGCATGAGAAGCTGTCTGCGCGATGGGTGCCGCGTGAGAACACTTCAAAGACGTGCTTGGCCCTGTTTAATCAAAATCCGAAGGAGTTTCTGCGTCGTTTCGTGACCGTTGATGAGACATAGATTCTTTAGTACACATCAGAGGCCAAAGAACAATCAAAACAATGGTTTCACCCAGCCGAAAAGGTGATGACCACCATTTTTTGGGACGTGCTAGGGGTGATCCCGGTTTGACCGAAATTGTCGAATTGCACTACGAATTGCTCCCCCATCCTCCGTATTTTCCGGATTTGGCTCCCTGCTTTTTCTTTTTGTTCCCAAACTTTTAACGATAACAATCGCTCGCCGGAAAGAAGTACGGGTCGAACGAGTTAGTCATCACCGCTGTAGAGGAGTTGCAGCACTGGGAAAAGCTGTTATGTTGTGTATAATAATAGAAAAACAGGAAAATTGTAAAAGTGTATAACATTTTCATCTGAGTTGATTAATCAATGCTTGCCATTTATTTTTTAAAGATTATTTCATGTAAATGTTGACTACAACTACGTTTTAAAATTAATCCGCACGGAAAGTCTAATTTTGAATCACTTTCTCGAGCATACTGGCTTGTATCTCGGTAATAACACGTGTAATGTTGTCTTCCAAGGCTGAAATTAACGCTGGCTTATCGCCATATCCTGTATTGACGTATCCCCATAAAAAATAGCCTAAAGGCGTCAAATCTCAGTATCAAGTCGGCCAATCCACCGGTACAAAACGAGAGATAAATTGCTCACCGAGCTTATTTCTCAATTGGTCCATCGATTCGCGTGCAGTTAGGCATGTAGCGCCGTCTTGTTGAAACCACATGTCGACCAGGTTCAGCTTGTGCATTTTTGGCAAAAAAAAAAGTTCGAAATAATTGAACGGTAGCGGGCGGCATTAGTGATATCGTTGTTCTTACGATCATCTTTGAAAAAATAAGGACCAATGATTTCGCCGGACCATAAATTGCACCAAACAATGCATTTTTCCGGTTGCATTGGCAGCTTTAGTATTGCATGAGGTTGCTCATCGTATAAAATACGGCAGTTTTGTTTATTAACCAGAAATGAACTTCGCTGAAGACAATTTTTCGATAAAAAAGCAGATCTTTCTCCAGCTTTCATTCTTAAGGCCCACTCATCAAAAATTCGACGCTGTGGCAGGTCGTTCGGTTTTAATTCTTACACGAGCTGTATTTTGTAAGATCCTTGTGTAAAATCTTCAACCGCCCAGAATTTCTTTTTCTAGGTAATATCCACGTTTTTTTCTATTTGGAAATCAAATATGGCTGCAACAATATAGTGGTCATATTAGAGGTTGGCCCCCTTCGAAATCACACAAAATTGAACAGATTATAACTCGAACCCAAAAAGAAAAGAAAAAGCTATTAGCAATTAAATTAAATCATAGGAATTTACATTAACATTCAAGGCCTGCTGAATAATTTTGAAAAACTCGAAATATTGTGCGGTACTAATAAATACGATTTTATAAATTTATCTGAAACACGTGCCTAACATTCATTATTTGTAATATGTCAGTTTATTTTGTCTACTAATGCGGTTTTCGCCAGCAAAAGTAGCTGCTTTTTTTGTTAGGGACTCGGTGCCCACCTTGCTTAATACTAGATGGAGTGAAAAGTAATCTCCTTGACCGCTAGAATGCGCTGCTACTGTAAACAAGGTTATGGTGCCTTTAAGTCCATTCATATTTAGGCAGACATGCCAAATTTCAGTGCGATACTGTCTTTAATTTTGTTTTGACAGCTGATTGTTGTTGACGTGCTTGGCATCATGTTGAGTATGGACAAAAACGATTTTCTTCCTCTCAAAAAATAATGTTTTATGAAAACATTCGCAAAACGGCGAAGGAAACAAAAGTTGGATAAATATTATGGGGCTAATGCTCCGTCAGATTACAGCGTCAAATATTGGATTCGAGAGTTTCGTGGTGGCCGTAACTCCACTACCGATCCGAGGGCAGGACCTCCGATGCGGTTAAAGAGGACACTGTAAAAAAAAAAAAAAATGGTGAAGTGAAGGTGCGCTAGCTAGCAGATACCACAAAGATTAGTACTGAGCGCACACGCCACATCCTGCCGCTGAGTGCCGCGCATACTCACTACTGACCAAAAAAAACGAACGCGGAGCACTTCGAAAGAGTGTTGCTCTTGCTGATGCGGAATCGGGCGGACTTTTGGCGTCGATTGGTAACTGTTGAACACCAGAAAACAGAATGAGTGCCCGGCAATGGACTGAAGCCGGCACGAGTGCTCCGAAGCGGCCGAGGGAGGCTCGATGTGTTGGAAAGAAAAAAAAAGAAAAACCATCAACAGCGAGTATTACTGTGCATTATTGGAGGGATTGAAGGCCGAAATCGCTGCAAAATGGCCTCACATGAAGCGAAAAAAAAAAATATTTGTTTTTGCAAGACAATGCACCGGCGCACAAAAGCATCGCAACCACGGCTAAACTTACGGTTCCAATTGCTGTCGCATCCACCGTATTCGCCCGATTTGGCTCCCTCGGACTATTGTTTCTTTCCAAACCTCAAAAGATGGCTCATCAATAAAAAATTCAGCTTACGCGAGAAAATCATCGACGCCACGGAGGAGTATTTTGCAGACCTTCTGGAAAATTACTTTTCGGACGGGATCAAGAAGTTGGAAAATCGCTGGAATAAGTGTATCAAACTAAAAGGAAACATATTGAATAAAATAAAAAATAAAAAACATTTAAAAAATGTAGTAAATAAATATCCTTCATGATGATCTTCATAATCCCAATGATAACCATTAACCTTATTGATGTCGTATTTAAGAGATCGTCTCTCGAAACTCTTGCCTGTCATGGTGCCAACGTTCTATCTACCTTACGATATGTCATTCGTTCCGCAAAAGAATTAAAGGTGTTTTCATATACGATGATGCCGTACTTTCGTAATGTGCTCATATACCCAACTTTTCTTTTGTCTCACCAGTAGTCTCATCAGATGTTGATGCGCTTCAAGCTCATCTTAAATTAATATGATTTCCCCTCATTTAGTCGCCTTTGAAGGCAACGAACTGTGGCAATATTCTATGTCAGACCCCAGAAATGTTTCACTAATTCTAAAGTACGTCTGTAATGATATCTATTCAAATATCATAAATAAACTATATCAAGTCAATTGGTTTGTGTAAAAATGGTTAATTTTAGTCAAAAAAATTTTTCATTTAAGTTAACAGCTTAAAACATTTCTCATCTTTCTGTCATTCTAGCTTCAGAATACGCAATCTCAATCAGCAAGTAGTCAGCAAGGCGCTGCTTCAACATCTACACCGCCGTCGTTGATATCATCATCTGCGTCATTCTCTACATCATCCGCATCTACAGTACCAACAGCGGCAACAAGTTTCCCACAAGGAGCTGAAATAAAAATTCCAGCTGTTGGTGCTACTCCTGTCGCAGTGTCAACGCAATTACCAGCAGCAGTTGTTCAATTGACGCAGCAAGGTAAATACAATGTGCATTATTTATTTCAAATTAACCTCTTACTTTTATTATTTGAGTTCTAATTAAAATAAAAGAAAATGTACCACGTTCTAGTCTCCCTAATGAAACCAATCAACGAACTTACTAACGACCAAACGAATATTATTATCATAACTTATTGCACTGAACTTTCAATGTTTCTTGGTTTCTTTTCGTTTTGTTTCTGTTTTAAGTTTTTAATTTTATTTTATTTATATAACTATTGATTTCGTTTTAAAAACTTTGGCTGTAAATACTAAACTTCTTTGTACTAATATTAATTTATTTAATCTAGATAAAGATGTTTATATCCATCTCTCATAATAATCTCAGTGCATCAAAAAACAATTACTTAAAAAAAAAAAAAAAAAAAAGACAAAAAATAATTTTATTAAAAAGATAAATTGCAATTTAATTTTATAAAAATCCCCTTTTTCACATAAAGAAAATCGAACAATATTGGTTTCAAAAATTTTTTTTTTTTACAACAATCCATCACATCGTCCTTTGCATTTCTTTGATTTTATTTTTATTTCATTTTCGTAGCGTTTTTTTGCCCTACGAGATCAGCATTAATTTTATTTTATTTATTTTTTTTTTTATTTTATTTTATTTCTTTAAAAAAACGAAAAACAAAAACAAATTTGTCATTGGATTCCATGTCTTCCCCATAGGTCACATACCCGGTAGACCTTTAGGGGGTCGTCACGGGATGGTCTTTGGTCAAATTCACGTTCCATCTGCTGTAGGAAACTCTTCCGTACCTCTAGTGCCAGGTGCCTAATCAAACGATCATTCTTGTTTTTCTTTTTTCTTAAATCATTTTTCATTTTCTTCTCATTTTGTGTTTTATTGGTTTTTGTTTTCTTGTTTTTGATTCTTAATTTCCTTCATTACAAAAGCACTTTTGTTTTTGTTTTATATTTTCTCATAGAAGTAATTTAAAGTACAAAACAAAAAGTAATTTATAATTAAAACTAATGAATTGGATGTGCGAAAAGTAAATAAATTATTATTTATCTTCCCTTTTTAAATATATCACGTAGAATTGCAAGGTTAAATGTTTCAGTTGAGTGGGAATGGTTTGTGCTTGGCGTCAGTCGTTTTGCATATTGTGTGTAACATAGCCTTCTAGTCCACTTTTTAATTTACTTTTGTTTGAAATAATTTGGGGATACTGCTGTAAACTCTATCGCCTCTTCGAAATTCATTAAGAAATGTCTATATTTCCCTTACATGCATTTAAATGTCTCTCGTCTATTTTCACTCAGGGTTTAACATGTTTTGTACATATGGTATGAGAATTCTGACCAGTTCTTACTAATTTAATTAATAGGGGGTCTTAAAAAATACATCCCTTAAGTTATTCCGGTCTTTGCTATCTGCCTCTAATGAAGCAGTCCAAAATGGTTGAGCTCCCTTTCCATTTGTGCGCGTCATGCACCGAGTGGCTCTTTTGAGTAGATATCGAAGATTTTTCGGGCCAGAGAATAAATTTTTGTTGTCTTTATTCTGAACTATTCTGTTCAGACCGATATAGCTACATATTGGGTATGTAATTTAATTCGTGCGGTTTTTTTTTTTTTTTCAAGATTTGAACGTTAATTTAAGAAAAACATGTACAATAGTATTATTCAAAGTATTGCCCATCTGAAGCTATGACTTTTTCCCATCTTTCTGGCAATTTGTGGATCCCATCCCAAAAGAACTGCGCCGGCTTGGCAGCCAAGAATGAATCAAGCCAATTTTTGATATTCTGCTCTGATCTGAATCGTATTTCAGTGAGGGCGTTCTGCATCGACCGGAACAAATGGTAGTCAGAAGAGGCAAGGTCTGGGCTATAAGGCGGATGGGGTAAGACTTACCATCCACTGTTTTCCAAATAGTTCTTAACCGGTATAGCAACGTGGGGCCGAACGTTGTCATGATGGAAAATTATTGCCTCGTGTCTGGTCGCATATTTCGGGCGTTTTTTGGCTACTGCTCTCTTCAAACGGATTAATTCTGTTCGGTAGCGTTGTCCATCTGATCCCACCAAGTACAGAGCATTACTTCCGCGCCATGGATATTCGGCTTTGCCGTTGATTTGGCTGGTTGGCCGGGTTTCACATATGATTTTTTGCGCTTGGGGTTGTCGTAATGGATCCATTTTTCATCACCAGTAACAATCCGATGCAGAAATGACTTCCTTTTGTGGCGTTCCAGCAGCATTTCGGACATGCAAAACCACCTTTCGACGTCTCTCAGATTGAGTTCATGTGGAACCCAATTTCCTTGCTTTTGATATATCCAGCTGCTTTTAAACGTTTTGAAATGGCTGCTTGAGTAACACCCAAAGATTCTGCAAGCTCTTCTTGTGTTTGGCAACAATCCCCATCGACTGCAACACACTTATGTTTCCATGTCCATGTCCATCAGTGCTTACTGCGATTTTTCCATTACTTCCTCTCGGCTGCAGAAACGCGTTCCCCGTAGTGGTTTTTTAACTCGATTAAACAGAAAGAAGTTACAGGGAGCCAAATCAGGTGAATTCGGTGACTGTTGGATGGTATTTGTTGCATTTTTCGTCAACAAATTACGAATAATGATGGCACTGTCTGACGGTGCGTTATCATGGTGCAAAATCCACGATTTTTCTGCCCACAATTCTGATCTCTTTCGGCGAATTGCTTCTCGCAAACGTCTCATAAAACCCAAATAATACTCTTTGTTTACTGTCTGGCCTTCTGGCAAAAATTCATGATGCACTACACCGTTGTAATCCATGAAAACTGTGAGCATTGCCTTCTTTTTTGACTGAGAACGAGGTGGTTTTTTTCGTCTCGGCTCATTTGGTGAACGCCATTCACTTGCCTGATGTCTGGATTGCGTGTCGTACTCATAAAGCCACGTTTCGTCTCCAGTAATGATCCTTTTGATGAATGTGAGATCGGATTCAGAATCGCAAATCATCTCTTTTGCGACGTCAACACGGTCTCTCTTGCATGAAATTGAGGTCTTTTGGCACCAACTTTGCTGCTACACTACGGAAACCCAAAATCATTAACCAAAATGTCTTTGACTGATCCATAGGCAATGTTCAAGTCCTCTGCTATCTCTCTCTGATGGTTAATTTGCGGTTATTGACCAACATTTCTTTAAATTCATCAATGTTTTCGTCGGTTTTCGATGTCGATAGTCTGCCACTGCGTCCATCATCTTCGATTGACTCAACACAACTTTTGAACCGCTCGTGCCACAGGTAAACGAACGTTTTCTTTAGAGAATCGTTGTCGAAACACTTTTCCAATATTTCCAACGGTCGCGCACTATTATATTAAATCCGTTTTTTACGCAAAATTTAATACAAGTTCGTTGTTGCAAAATCCATTTCTAAAATTGTAAAAAAAAATTGCCAACACACACAAAGATAGATGTTCTCTTGGCATGTTATTATGCTAAGATTTAGAATGAATGTCAACAACAGATGTACCAACTTAACAAAAAAATAACAGAACTCAAATCGGAACAATGAGAGCGCCACACGGTGAAGCCACCGGGAACTTTTTGATCAAGGTGGTATGTACGAGTAAATATTTATTTTATTTCAAGTTGCCAATGGAGATTGCCATAGCAGCTATTAATCTATACTATACTTTTATCGCTTACTTTTTATGGTATGCGATTATAGGAGGCAGAACTGTCATTTACAGACAAATCTCATTTTTTAGCCATTTGCAATAGTCATTTTAACTAAAAATGTATGTATGAAATGCCCATCAAAGAAAATGTGATAGCTTATCTGCTTTGTGCTTTCTGTTTCTGCTACTGCTATATGCTATTAGTTTATAGCTAGTGAAGAAGCAGTGTCATCCTCTAAAATGTTTTTTTCACATTTTTCATATGATATCGACCAATTACATTAAAGAAACCAATCAATCTGTGCTGACACTCAGTATAGTTAACATCAGATCAGAACAAATTCAGCTTTTGTCGTGGGATCATAGAACGATTTTTCAATGCCCAAGATTTTGGCTACAGCTTTGTAATTGATTTCGTTATTTTATGTTGGCTGTACTTAAATTTAGAACCTTTTGAGCTATCATACCAATTTGCCCATCCAATTGCCTTCTACCAATCGGCTCCTGATAGTTCTGCTACAAATTAAAATCGGCTCCTGATAGTGCTGCTACAAATTGAAAAAGATAATTAATTTTTAAAGGCCTTATGGGTCTTGTTTGGACTTTATTACTTGCAATTTGTCGAAGTTTTTCGTTGTCTTGAGATTCCTCGCTCTGGTTTCGAGCTTATTTGTAGAATGAATCGGGTTATATATTTTTTCTTTCGAGCATTCCAAAATTTCCGCGATATTCCCAATAGTTAAACCTGTTTTGAATTGTCCGACGATTATCTTGAGAAAGCGCCTATTTCGAACCATTTTGGAGAAAAAGCTTACCTATTTATTGGGTCATATTTTTCTCACTAGGTGGTGTTGGTTATCTGGAAACACTAATCTAACACGTCAACACGTCAAACTAACACGTGTTTAAAAGGTGACATGTCAGGCTACATTTTATGTGAGGACAGATGGTAATTCGTGAAATATCTGAAGAAATACACTATGTGATGCCTTTTTAGTATAAAAAAGGGAAAAACGCTGCAAAAACATGCCGAAAAATTTGTACAGTTTACGGTGAGAATTCTATGAGTGAACGCGGACCTAGAATTGGTTTGTTCGATTCCGCTCCGAAAATTTCGATGTAAAAGATGCACCTCACACTGGTCGGCCTGTCAATGAGAAAGTCGATGAAATTTTGCAACTGATGGAGCAAGACCGGGACGGAAGCTGCCTGGAGGTAGCGGAGGCGCTAAATATTAACAGTATGACAGTTTGGAATCATCTAAATCGAGCAGGCTGCTAAAAGCGTGTGGGTGTCACATGAATTAACGCAAAGAAATTTAATTGACCGAATAACCATAAGTAAAACGCTGCTTAAACGTAACGAAATGAAACCATTTTGAAGCGATTCATTACGGGCGATGAAAAATGGATTAAATACGAGAATATCCAACGCAAGCGATCATTGTCAACAATGTTATGTTGAGTTTTTGGTGTGATTGGAAAGGAATTGTCTAATATGAGCTGCTAGAACGTGGCGAAACGGTAAATTCGATCTTCTACTATGCACGACTCGACCGTTTGAATGAAGCTATCAAGAAAGAAGTGACCAGAACTGGCCAACAGAAAGCGAGTTGTCTTCTATCATGACAATGCAAGGTCACACACATTTTTGATGACCCGGAACAAATTGACGGAGCTTGGTTGGGAAGATTTGATGCGTCCACTGTATAGCTTGGACCTTGCAGTTTCTGATTACCATTTGTTTTCGTCTTTGCAAAACTCTCTTGATGGTAAAAGATTGGCTGACCGAAGAGCCGCTGAAAATCACTTGGTCACGTTTTTCGCTGATAAACCACAGAAGTTCTACACCGATGGACAATCCAATTGTTTTGACAATTATTTTGAGACCCATTTCAAAACATCGTGCTTGCGTTTTTTTTCCGACCATGAAAAAAGAGCAGTATCGCTCCGTGATCCTGTTCTTGTTTTTGAGTGGCAAAACCTGTGAGGAAATTAACACTATTCTCGATGGTGTGTATGGAACAGATTCACCTTCCCGTTCAACCGTTTACCATTGGTTCGCCGTGGCCGCATGTCGGTTTTTGATGAACTGCGTTCAGATGACCCAAAAGGTTACCACAGAGGAAACCGCTGACAAAATTCATGATTTTGTATTGGTGGACCGCTGAGTGAAAATATGCGAGACTGAGATAGCACGCATTTCAACTACACGCGTAAGCCATATTCTGAGCGAGGTTTTGGGCATGAGAAACTGTCTGCGCGATGGATGCCGAGTGAGAACACTTCAAAAACGTGCTTGGCCTTGTTGAATCGAAATCCGGAGGAGTTTCTGCATCGTTTCGTGACCGTCGATGAAACACGGATACTATTGGTACACACCAGAAAACAAAGAACAATCGCAACAATGGGTTTTATCCTGTGAACGTGCTCAAAAGAAGGTGAAGACTGTGCCTTCGGCCAGAAAGCCGATGGCCACCGTTTTTTTTGGGACGTGCGAGGTGTGATCCACGGTGACTATTTGGAGAAGTTAAAAACAATTACAGGAGCATACTACGTCGATTTATTGGGCCGATTCAAAGCCGATTTGAAGAAAAAACGACCACATTTGGCAAAGAAAAAAGAGCACTTCCACCACGATAACGCACCGGCTTACACACCTCTGCATTCGCCACGGCCAAATTGGTCGAAATGCACCATTTAGAATGTATTAAAACTTATTAAAAAGCTTGATATTTGGATTCCACATAATTTTACAGAAGAAATTCATTTAACGAAGCGCATAGAAGTTTGCGATTTGCATCTTAGACGCAATGATTGTTTACAGTAACAACGATCATGCTGATAGCAACGAAAACTGAAATCCACTAAAAGAAGATTTTGTTCTTAATTTGGTGGGATTGGAAAGGGGTGGTGTATTTTGATTTCGGGGAATCGAACCTTCAATTCGGATGTGTATGTCATGTGTATATATTGTCAACAACTGGACAGATTAAATACAGCGATCAACGAAAAACAGTCGGAATTGGTCCAACGAAAAGGTGTCATTTTCACCAGAACAACGCTAGGCCACATACATTTTTGGTCACCTGCCAAAAATTATTGGAGCTTGATCCATCAGATTACCATTTATTTTGATCTTTGCAAAACTCTTTAAATGGTAAAACTTTCAATGATGATATGTCGTTGTGACATCGCTCTTGGTTCAGTTTTTTGTCGATAAAGATCAGAGGTTCTATAAACGTGCAATTATGAAGTTGCTAAAAAGATGGCAAAAGATCAAATATATCAGAATAGAAAATATATCATTGATCAAAGTTTATTCCTTGAATTTAAAAAATGTTTTATTTTTATGAAAAAAATAAAGGAAACCCTTTTATCAATCCAATGGTTCTGATTTTCACTCACTCTTTTGAAGGTATCCAGCGACAACTGTTCTGATTTATTTTTTCTTCTACTTCGCTTACAACAGCTGTTCTGATTTATTCTTTCTTCTGCTTCGCGTACTATGTCTGGCGAGAAAGCTGATGCTTGTTACCCACAACATCAAAGGCAATGGCTTTGCGTTTTATTTCGTAGTTATTTATATTATTTCAATTTTCGACGTTTTCTCTTTACATATTCATATACATCTTCTATACATTTCATACAAAATCTTTTGTCACATTCTTCTTTGTTTGTGAAAATATCAGCCAGTTTGTTTGTATATTAATCGAATGTGAGTAAGGCACAGATTCAAAGCATAGTATCTCTACGGTCGCTGCGATTCCTCCAGCTGCATTGCGTAATCGTATTCCATCTTAAAACGCACTTCTCGGTTTCGCTATTTACTATAAGCTTATAACGCCCTTTAAAGGCTTTTTTTTCTTGTGGCCCTTTTCTTAACACAACTTACCTTTGAAAAAAATGAGCAGCATTTTGTTACTGGTTTTTTGACCAGTGTATTTATATTCGCTTCGTCTGTCTCAGTACGTTATTAAGTGCCAATATTGCTTATTTACCAACTTAATTTTCCTCTATGAAAGAATTTGTAGTTGGATTTCTTGGAAGTACATACAGCTGAAACATCATTGATTCTTTTTTTTTTTGTCATAATTTCTAGTGCAACCTCAAGACCAATATATTAACACCATAGATCTTAAGCGAAACAAAACGTTATTAATTAAAATAGCAACCGTTGTGATCAATACACTTTTGTCAACGGGAAGTCATAAGGAAGTTTATTCTTTTAGCATAAAATTTTGGAGGTCTGGAGGCTATGAACTTGTTGAAGGCAGTTTTGGCGTCGTCTTGTTTTTTGAAGCATTCCTCGGGCAAGAAGTTGTCGAGATGCTTGAACAAGTGGTAATCGGTTGGAGAAAGTTCCGGCGAGTATGGTGGATGGGACAAGGTTTCGGAGCCCAGCTCGTTCAACTTTTGTAAGATCGATTGTGTGACGTGTGGTTGGGCGTTGTCATGGAAAAGGATCGATCCTTTGCAAAACGACGATTTTTGATTTCCCAATTTCTCGCAGGTGGATAGAAACCGTTCTAAGTGCCATGCCTAGTTCTCCTGCAAGATCTCTTACTGTAAGTGGGTTTACCTCAACCAAAACCTTTAATTGATCACTGTCGATGAGTGTCTTACGCCAACGCCCTTCCTCATTTTTGAGCGACTCATCTCCTTTTCCAAATTTATGAAAACAGCGTTGCCGCATATGTTTGTTAGTTGTTCCATCGCCTAAGGCGCTATTAATGTTACGGCTGGCCTCCACTGCGCTGTGGCCCAGTTTGAACTTATATAAAAAAATAGCGCGAAATTGTTTCTTTTCCATATTAATACCAATGAAGATTAACAACGTTATGTGAAGTTATTTTAAAGTATAGTCATAGGAATATAGAGCAAAAAATGCACTTTGAAATGATATATAATATTTATATAAATAATTAAAATTTTATTTCAAAACAACCACAAATAAATGAGTATCATAAGAAGCGACATTATTTTTTTGAACGACCCAATACTATTACGTATGTACAGTGTTGTGCAAAACAAACGCAACAAATTTAGTTTGAACGTATAAATGAAAATAATTTTTTTTTTCCTAATGAACTTTCTAGAAAAAATTTTATGTAATGATGAAACAAACAGAAACATGATAACGTTGTTTCCAAAACAATAAAAACTCATATGTAAGAAAATGTCAACAACACCAAGTAACACATGGGCTGAAAAGTCCGTGCTGTTTTATAGTAAAACGCAAAATTCAACTTTATTTATCAATATAGTTGCCTTCGAGGGCGATACACTGATTGAAACGATTTTTCAGTCTTTCGATACCAGTTTTGTAGTACGATTTCGGTTTAGTCTCAAAATAGGCCTTTGTTTCGGCGATTACTTCTTCATCGGTCTTAAATCTCTTTCCGGCGAGCATTCTTTTGAGGTCTGCGAACAGGAAATAGTCGCTGGGTGCCAAATCCGGAGAATACGGTGGGTGGGGAAGCAATTTGTAGCCAAATTCATTCAATTTTGCCATCGTTTCAATCGACTTGTGACACGGTGCATTGGCTTGATGAAACAGCATTTTCTTTTTCTTCAAATGCGGCCGTTTTTCTGCGATTTCGTCCTTCAAACGCTCCAACAACGCAATGTTGCAATGTGATAGTCTGCCTCTTTTGGAGATAGTCGATGAAAATTATTCCATGTGTATCCCAAAATACGGATGCCATAACCTTGCCAGCCGACTGTTGAGTTTTTGTTCGTTTTGGGCGGGGTTCGTCGCCTGCTCGCCAGTCAGGTGACTGCCGAAGTGACTCTGGTGTGAAGTGATGGAGCCATGTTTCATCCATTGTCACATACCGACGCAAAAATTCGGCTTTATTGCGGTTGAACAGCTTTAAACACTCCTCTGAATCATCAGCACGACTGTGAGCAAACGCGACACCCACTTTGAACAGAGCTTTCGCATGTCCAAATATTCGTGTATGATATATCCAACACGATCTTTTGACATCTTCAGAGCCTCAGCTATCTCGATCAACTTCACGTCATTCGTAATCATTTTGTGGACTTTTTTTGATGTTTTCATCTGAAACAGCCTCTTTTGGACGTCCACTGCGTGCATCATCTTCGGTGCTTGTATGACCACTTTTAAATTTTTCAATCCACTTGCGAATGGTTCGTTCGGCTGCTGCAGAGTCCGGGTAACACTTATCAAGCCATTTCTTTGCATCGGGTGCATTTTTTCCCATCAAAAATCAATGATAAATCAACACACGAAATTTCTTTGAATCCATTTTTTTTTTTTTTTTTCACAATAACAAAAGTTGCTTCACTCACAACGCTATATCACGAGAACTAATCGTCCGACAAAAACGTTACGGACATTTCAGCCCATGTATTATATGCAGTGCAGTGTGCAAAACTAAAGCAAAAAATTTCCTGATTTCCCGAAAAAAAAATGTGCAGTACTTTTACGTGTTCTGCTATATTCTTACCTACGTATAAGGAATTGAGTCGTAGCCAAGAAATATAATATGAACAGATCCATTGTTTTTCGGCTAATCAAAAAATATATATCAACGGGATATGTAGGAACAGTGCATTTGGGCGGCCGACCATAAAAGGACCCGTTTGTGACTACCCAAAGAATTGTGACATCACTTCAATTACCCGTTTTTCCAGCTACAGCTTGAAGACGAGCAATCGAAAACGACTTAAATAGTTACAGGCCTGCGAAAGCCTGCATTTGCAAAAGCAAAAAAGTGCATTTGCAGAAAATGTTCTTTTCAAAATATCTTGTTTTAAAAACATAAACATAAACCAAATAATTCGTTAATAATCAATAGGTTAAATTTTGCCAGAATCAGATCCTTGGAAATGCAAAATTACATCAAAGCATGGAGGTGGTAGTGTGATGGTGTGAACATGCTTCTCAGCTAATGGTGTTGGTTCCTTTCACCAGATTGAAAGGATAACGGATCGTTTTAAATATAAAAGCATTATGCAGATGGAAATGATGCCCCATGCTGAATGGAATATGCCGCTTCGATGGGTGTTTCAGCGCAATAATGACCCAAAGCACACGTCGAAGGATGTAAAGGATTGGTTAAACGTCAATAGGATGCAACTTCTTGATTGGCCGGCACAATTACCAGACTTGAATCCCATTGAAAATCTATCGACGGGATGCAGAAGAACGTTTTACAATTAAGCGAAAACTATTTCAAGCATTAGAAACTGAATGGCAAAAAATACCGGAAACCACAATTTTAAATTAAATATTTATTAAAATTAAGGGCTCTTATACAAAGTGTTAGATTTGTTGTTTTAGTTTTGCACACTGCCATATATTACATATACTGGTTTCCTTGTTATTTTCTTATTTACGAGTTGTTATTCTTTTAGAAAATATACGGTAATGTTTCTTTTTCTTCATTACAGAAATCTACATTTAATTATTGTATCTTTAGAAAGTTCATAAGGAAAAAAAATTATTTCCATTTATACGTTCGAACTAAATTTGTTGCTTTTATTTAGCATAATACTGTATGTTGATCTTTTTCAGAGTTTTGTTAATCCTTACTATTTTACTCTCTTTTTGGTCGGTATCATTCCGATTGTATTTTAAGAGTTAGATAGATAGAGCTTAAATTAATTACCATTAAGTCTGAATTCATGCACGCACAAACAGCATTTAACCTAACCGCCTTACTGAAATCTACATTTAAGCCTATTAATTACATACATATGTACATACGTGGTAATTTGCTCATAATTTTATTTTGTTTTTGTGAGTTGAGATTATTATTTGCAGTTGGAAAATGTGCATATTCTGTACGCAGATGCTTCTTTTTTCATTTGTAGTAATGATAGACGGTTACTATTTTATTTTTATTTTTTTATTTTTTATTTTTTCATTCTAATTTTTTTTTTTTTTTAACTTAGTATGCATGTCATTAATGAAATGTCAGTTATAAAATTTACATATAATTTTTGAGACAAATTTTGATAAAAAGAAGGTGGCGTCTGGTGTGTATGCGTGTTAAAAACAAAATTCTTTTTTAACAACTTGAAACAATTGTGTAGCACAGTGTGTTTGTTGATAACTTGATTTTCGAACTATAGATCTAAAAAAAAAAAAAAAAAAAAATTAGAAACTTAAAGAAGGGGAAATGAATATTAAATACAAAATATGCAGAAAAAAAATATATTTCTCCAAGCCGGGTAAGCTTAGGTTAATTATAAAAAAAAAAAAAAATAGGTTTCGATTTCATAACCAATGCAAATATAAGGGACTATTTATGAAGTAACAAATGTTCAAATCTCTTTCCTTAAAAAGTCAAAGTTGATCTTGGGATAAGGAAATTTCCACAATGTTTTACTCCACTTTTCAGCTAGAGGTGGTCTGTTTAGATATTTGTAGATTAGCTTTTATTGTTAAAACAACAACATCTCATGTTGTATTGACTCTGATTGCTACGGCGTTTCCAAATATACTTCATCTGGAATAAATTTAGTTTTGCCTATATGTTCATTTTAAACTTAACGAGATCATCAAATATTTTTGATTGCCTTGACTTGACTTCAATAAAGTGATTAGATATTTTAAATATCATCATCAACTCCGATTTTGAATTCTAAAATTCTATCTCTTTCAAATGAATTAGTTTGGAAGGAATACTCTATATTTTTAGATGTCTTCATATGTGGTTTTATAGTCAACGAAGGTTATGGTTAAAGAATTTGATTCTTTGGAATTCTTTTTTCCTGTGGTTTTTGCGAATGATGCGGAAATGCTTTTTATCAGGTATACACAAATCATTTTCGACTGCTTTTAGTAGCTCCGCGCTTCGCTCTTCGCTGGTATGCGGTCCATTAATGCAACTGTGTAATTTTTGATAGTGAATATTGCTGTTCACATTTCGTTTTGATGAGATCGAAAACATTTTGGCTATCAACTTCTAAACTAACTGATTCTGTACTTTTGAAATCTAAACTTTTGTTCTTGTTGCCATTATACAGAAAACAAAAAGTTGTCTTTCGATTTTCGCAGCATCGTATGTGAATCTACTTTAATATTTTAAAAAGTGCAAGTGGTAATATGGTACTTCCGTACGTCGTTTCACGAGTAACAGTTCTCATTCAATATTTGCGATCGCGTTCTTCTTGGGCTGTTTTCTTTTGCGGATGCCCATGTTTTTATTTCCATTTTTGGTCCAGTACCCAACGCCGGTTTGTACGCATTTGCAGGAATTTTCTGATGATGTAGAGCTGAAATCAAAAACATCTGCTGCGACATTTTTTTTTTTTTTTTTTTTTTATAGCCTCTTGGCTTCATTGTTACAGCTCTTCTACGCTTTCATTAGCTCCAGTAGCAGATTTTTGTATACACAATCGGTGAAGTTTTTGCTTGTCCCAGAGACCACAAAGTGATCTTGAGAATATTTAGCGCATGATGAAATTTTGTACTCGATATGTTAATATTTCGGGCCACTATAGACAAAAGACAAAAGACAGACAAAACGTTTTTTTTTTATTTCAACACACCAAAGGAAACACAATGTAACAAAACAAAATATTTCGTTTTTCTGTTTCACTTGGTGTACACAAAGAAAAGACAAAACTGAGTTTGCGGCTTATTTATTTATTGTCAAATTCGCAACACTTTCTCAACGAAAACTCAAATAAATGCAAGTAAACACCAGTGTAAAACAAACCACGACGAAATTTTGTTTCAGAAAAACAACTTTCCAACTATCGACAACGAGACATGTTTTTCTGTTTCATCTTGTCTTTTTGTTTTGTCTCATGCGGTGTTTGAAATATATTTATTGTATCTTATATATTATATTGTTATATTGTATCTTTATAGTATCCATCTTGAAATTACCTCTTATACAATACCTCCGCTTTATCTTAAAATAACGGGTCATAAATATTTGAGAGAATATTTATTTGAGTGGGAGGGAGAAAAGTAAAATAAAAAAGGCATTATTTTACAAGAAACCATAGCCATCAATTAATTCACATGTCATTGGTTGCGAAAAGAGCTCAAGCTGACTTAGCATTATTTTTAATTTAAAAACGGCATCAAAACAAGAGATTCCTATAATAATAGAAAATATTTCGTCCAGAGAAATTTCAAGGAAATTAAAAATTTCGTACAATGGGTTTTACTCAACGGTTAAACGTTTCAAAGAATTGGGTAACATTCATGACAAGAAACGCTAAGGAAGACCTAAAGTCACAACAAAACGAAAACTTCTCCTAAAGCCACAAAATCGCAAAAAAAAAAAAAAAAACGGTTAAAGTAAGCTAGTCAGCATAAAGATTGGTCCATTAACTTGTTGAAAAAAGTTTTATTGGACAGATGAATCCCAATTTCAAGTTTTTGAATCAAATAGACGAGTTTTTGTTCGTCGATCGGACCATAATGTTTGGATCCAACTGTGATTCATGGAGACAGTGCGGTTATGGCCTTTGAAGTAGTTGGAGATTTGTTAAAATCGATGTAGTGTTTAGTCGAGTGCTCCTAAAATCGCCTTTCTTCGGTGTTATACTTTTTCGCCGCGAGGCTCTGATATGGGTGGCTATTACACGTTCACTCAGGTGTTAAAATCTTCTTGTTTATCTACATAAATCTGCCACGAATGGCAGATCACAATCCAAATAGGTGTCTTTGTTTTCTGCAGCAATACCCTATCACACTTCACTACTTTTTCTAGGGTTTTCGCTTCCGTAATATTTTATTTTATTTATATAATATGGTACCCATACGTACCATACTCAATTTCCTGCCATGCGATATACGGCGACAAGTGTATACTTTTACTAAGAAGACTTCTGAGAAGTTTATATAAGGCGTTCATCAAATAGTTCACTCTAAGTTGATGTGTAACCTGTGCTTTGATTTTAGGATTATTTGTTGCGGTTAACTTCTTCACTGCGACCTGTCGACGATAGTAGAAGATTCTACCTTTCATTATACGGGTAATAGTCCCTAAATCCTTCTCGTCACGTTAAGGTATTGAGGTCAGCTTCTTATTTTCTAAATACACTCGAAGATATGTGTAGGTAGTACTACCACTCTTCCTGCTTATACCTCTTGCCTAAATATGTAGCGCAGTACAATTAAATTAGTTTACAATCTGCACTTCTTTTTTTTTTTTTTAATTTTATAGTTGTAGTACTTGTAGGGGTTAACTTTGTCGATTACTAGCCAAGGGGATAGAGTTCATATCTTGTCATACCGAAAAGTAAAGGTAATTTGTAAAGTAAATTGTTTATCTATGAAGAGTCTTTCACCCTCCCGACGGCATATAATCTTATTGTGCACAAATGTGCAAGATAGAACATCATAATTGTCTACTAATTACAGCATACGAGTATTTACGCAATTTATATGACCTAACGTTTAAACCATGATTTTCTCCTCATAATTTTTCTCTGTAAGCTACTATTTTCCTTTCTAATTCCTTTCCAAATCAGAAAGAGACCTAATAAATGATTTCTTTGAATTTTTCTTCTTTCTAATATCAGCACGACTAGTTGCAGTTTTTGAAATTCGTAGAAATTTGAATCGTTCAAGATTGTTTGCTTCCAATGACTTCTAACAAAGTCGTTTGTTTTTGGGTGCAGTTTTCCTAGTCATACTGTGATGCCAATAATATAAATTCCAAAGAAAGTTAGGGTTTCTGTTTTCTTTGAATTGCATGATAATAAAAACGAAAAAAAAAAAACTATGGTTGTACTTTCACATCTGTTTATACATATTTTTCCATTACTCACATACTGCTCCACTTTTCAATTTGGTAACTTAAATTTTATCGTGTCATTATCATCAAACACACCCCACCATATGATTGTTTAGTTTTTTTCGCTTGAATGAATTGATTTTGATAAAACATTTTTGAAAATAATCGAAGAATGCTGCATTAATAATTTTTACTTTTGTTAAATTAGCTCCTTTGAAAGGCTGACAGGAAATTTGCTATGACCGCATGATTGTCTTTGTTGTGATAAAAAAAAAAAAATAAATAAAAATAATAGAAGAAACAAAACGCTCTATCCAAACCATATTGCAATTTTCTTTTAATAAATTTTTATTTATTTTTCCTTTTATTAAAAGGTGGAACGCCACTAGTACCTAATGTATCCAGTAGTTCAAGTATACCCGACAAACGGCGTACATTACCAAATGCCGGTCCCACCACAGCGGTCCTTTCAACAGCGTCAACATTACCCGCCTCTGCATCGACTTCATCGTCTTTATCTGCGTCAGCGACATCAGGATTTGCTGCAGCAGCGGCGGCGGCAGCAGCTGCGGCCGCCGCTTCAACAAGCAGTAGTTCAATAACTGCAGTATCAGGAGCAGGAGTAGGAGCATCGCATGCACAAAATTCACCGACGCCCACAACGCCGAATGCAACATCCGTTGGCAATGGTGGTGGTCAAGAATTCTCTTTCAAAGCGAAACAAGAAGTCTATGTGATGCAGCGAATATCCGAATTACAGAGAGAGGGATTATGGACTGAAAAACGCTTGCCAAAACTTCAAGAGCCCAACAGGCCAAAAGCTCACTGGGATTATTTATTGGAAGAGATGGTATGGCTAGCCGCTGATTTCGCTCAAGAGCGCAAATGGAAAAAGAATGCGGCGAAAAAATGCGCCAAAATGGTGCAAAAGTACTTCCAAGACAAGGCAAATGCAGCGCAAAAAGCCGAAAAAGCTCAAGAGTTGCACCTGAAGAGGGTAGCCGCTTTCATTTCAAAAGAAGTGAAAATGTTTTGGTCGAACGTGGAAAAACTTGTCGAGTATAAGCATCATGCGAAGCTCGAAGAGAAACGAAAGAAAGCATTAGACCAGCACTTATGTTTTATTGTCGATCAAACAGAGAAGTTTTCGCAACAGTTAGCTGAAGGTATGAATAAGAATGTAATGGATACTAGTGCGGCGCCAAGTATGAATTCCAGTCGGATATCGTCACCGAAAAGAGAGGCTCTTTCAGATGGTAAGTAAACAAATTGTTGCCTAAGATGGTTTTAAGTAAGACAAAATAGTACTAAATCTTCAACTGATGTGTTGTTGGATCTTATTTTTTTATTTTTGAGAAAATCGACTGTACAAGGCTGTTGCTGTACTGGAAGCTGGTATAAGTGTTGAGATTAATTTTTTTGTCTTTAGATGAATTCCGGCCAAGTGAGGAGGGCTCTGAGGATGATGAAGAAACTATTGCCAAGGCTGAAGAGGAAGCAGCAGATGTTAATGAAGAAGTTGCGGCATTAGAAAAAGAATCCCAAATGGATTTGGACGATTTCCTAAAAGGTCTACCCAAAGACTATTTGGAAAATCGCGATAAAATTGTTCTTGGTGAAGAAGAAACGCGCGATTCCAAAGACGATGAGGTCGATGAAGATGATAAAGAATTCCAGGCTAACGAAGAGCCCAGCACAGATGATGAAAATACCATCAGTCAGCAGGAAGCTGCAGAAGCCAATGTCGATCATAAGAAAGAATTGGATGATCTTGAGGTGAGTTGCAAAAAGATAGATTCATAAGAACTCGTATTTATATTTGTTTGTCTTTAGGCCGACAACGAAATGAGTGTAGAAAAGCTTTTGGAAAAATACAAATCTGGTAAAATGGATAGTACATCTACTAAAATGGAATTGGACTCTGACGACGATGAACAAAGTACGCTTGGACTGTTTTTTGTTTTTGTGTTTTATTTAATATTTAAAATAATTACTTAGCTGCCGATTCTGATGATGTGGAAACAGAGGATTCCGAAGATGAAACTGCAGCTGATGAAACAGCTGAGTCTTCAGCATCAGACGAGAACGAGCAGGATGGTCTTAAGAGTTTGATTGAAGATGTAAGTAGCAAATCGATTTGATAGTGGATAGTGGATAGTGTTTCAAGAACAGGTGTAGGATTTTTTTTTTTTTTTTTTTGAATACAATATCTTCCAAACGACTGCCTCGGCTGTACTTGCAGACTTTTAGCTTTTTTCAATCACTCTTTCACATAATTGGGGCTCTATCTCGGCGAAGGCGGCTCCAATGTTCGCTTTAAGCGTTTTAATTGTTTGTGAATGATTGGCGTACATCTTGCTTATAACATAGTCCCAAAGAAGGAAGTCTAACCCTTTTAAGTTGCACGGTCTTAGTGGCAAATGGGTGTCTCTGAAACGCGGAATTACGCGGCCAAGAAACTTCGTGTCTAAAAGCACGTTACATCATCATGTTGAAAGTAGAGATCTTTCGTATCAATATCCTTGAGTTCCTGTCGCAAAAGTTGTTTATCATGTCTTGGTAAATGGATCCATTGACTAATGGTTTTTCGGCATCATTTTCGAAAAAGTACTGCCCTATGTTACCTCCGGTCTACAAACAGCCCAAACAGTTACTCGTTCTGATGCATTGGCATCTGAATCATTCATGGATTTACGATTCCCAAATGTGGCAATCTTTCTTATTAACGTAGCCGCCAATGTTTGTTGACATAAGCCTCATCTGAAAGCATGATTTTTTTTTTTTTTTTTTTCTAAAACCAATGTCAGCATACATGTTTTTCAGGGTCCAATCTGAGAAAGTATGTGTCTACTTTATAAAGCAGCAAAGGTGTCAGAAATATCTCAACTGTTGTTTGTTGTATTAAAAAAAAAAAAAAACATGTCCTACACCTGTTGTTGAAACTCTTTACATAACAAAAAGTGTTTGCATGTCAATTTTGTGTTATCCCCATATTTGATTTTGTAAAAAAAAGCTTTATGTGTAAAAGAAATCTTTGTGCAATCCTGCTTTATTTAATTTAAAATCAGTAATGTAAATCAAAACATGAATTTACCATATCCGTTATCGAAACTTTATAAAGCATTTAAAACCACGCGTCGATAGAGACTCATTGTAAATAGCTGTTTTTTTTTTTTTTTTTTTAGTTTAGGACATTGTTAAACTCATCTATGCGTTTAAGCCTTAACATGCACAAATTTACAGATTTTTGAAAGTTAGAATTACACGGAGGGGTGGTTGGTGCCTTAATACTTATGTTTTGTTTTTGTAAGTAAGAGTTTAACCTTGCGTATGGCATTTCCTAAAGATATTTTCGTCTAAATGACGTCCGTTGTTTTTAAGACATTCACATAGCACGTTCGTCAGTGGAAAGCACGTTTTTAATTTTTTTTTTTGTTTTTGTTTTTGGCGTTCCATATAGTCACTCTTGGTGGGGTGTTTTTTTTTTTTCGACTAGCTAAGACTGTATGCGGAACTTCCGAGCTAAGACTGTAATTACACACACAGATAATAATCCAAAAGTGTTAAATCACACTATCTAGGAGCCCTGTTCACTCCTCCATTACGAAAAACTGTGCATTTGTTGAAATCATATTTCTTCAACATGAATGTCATTCTCTTGGAGAACAAAAAAGTCAGTAACCATGATTTTATAGTTCACTTTAACGTTATTGTCGTCATCATTTTTGAAAAGATATGGACCAATGATTTCCACCACGTTAAACAGTTACTTTTTATGGATTTAATGGCCTCTCAATTATAGTTTGTGGATTTTCTTCAATCCAAATGTGATAAATGAGGTAACCATTCGATCAAGGATGAGTCCCATGTCCATCACTACACAAAATTTTGTGTTAAAAAAAGGAGGATTAAGAGTGAATTCGTTTTCGGTCGTTCACCGAACATACGATATACGCGTTAGTCAAGCAGCTTCAATTTTTGCTCGAGATTGATCGCGTAGTCATAAAAATACCCTCTTTTGCAAAATATTCCATAAAGTGGATTAACCCAGCTCCAATTTCTGTGTAGGATGGCCTCTTTAGTATGAACTGTACGAAATTTTCTGATTATGTATTATCAATAGGAGAATATGTGGTGCGAAAGCGATCCATGGTTATTCAAATAACTTGCTCAGATAAACGATTATATCGACTGCAATATGGACGTAGCGCACGCTAAGTTTCTCAAACTGAACCACGATTTTCGAAAGTGTAAATCTATTTTAAATTGGCAAACCAAACTGAGTGTGATTTGCACTCATTAAAAAAAAAAAAAAAAAAAAAAGTAATTAGAAGCGAAAGCAAAAGGCCCGAAATCGAACGAGAGGGGTGAGCTTTTGATCAGTGCCTTAAGGTGACTTGAAGCCAAAAAACATGCACTTCAGACGTTACCGCCTCTGCTAAGCCCACCCAGCTAGTTATGACAACGTTACAACAGAACTCTCGTTTTAAGGAAATACCTCCATTCTCTCAATTCATGTGGAACCTATTTATTCCATATTTTCGCTTTACCGATCACTCTGACATTTCGAGTAATTGTTTCATTCATATTGCTCTGCAATAAGTCTTAACAGTTATTTATATGTCCATCTGGTTCCACCAAGATCCTAAGTTGTTTATGGCCATTTTATTACCTTGTTATACGCGTGGTCTGATATGGAGTCAGTCAGTAAGTCAATTTGTCCGAGGTCTCTCTTTGCTCTGCTCTCTTCTCTCGCTCAATTCTTTTTTTGCGCTTAGAGCTATGTAGTGTTACTTAAATTAAAAACAAAATTACTTATGTTAAATAGACTCTCGATTATCCATTAACCGTTATTTTATTTTTTTTCTAGATATGCAGCGCTTTTAAGTCACACTGCACGAAGTGCCGGGTGTGATGCTCGTTGTTAAGGCTCATATCTCCTGAATGAAATTTATCATATCTCCACCTAGTTGTTCGTTCACTAGTTGTGTTTTCTTCAAATGCCGTGTCGATATTGTTGTTTGCTTCTGTTTCTTGTTTCTATTCGTTAAAGAAGGTGTTGACTGGTCAAAAAAAAAAGCTTTAACAGTGATTTTGTGTTAAGCCAACGAAATATGGATTTTAAAGATGAGAGATCTCGTTTTAATTTAAAATAAGACAATTACGTCAATATCTTCGTTATTACGTAGTCTTCGTGATTTGTAGTCTCAAATTTTTGTCAGACGCGGGGTTACATGTAGATGTGCTGGGTTAAAGAGAGGCACTTATTAAACATAATATGGTCTTAAATCGTTCGTACTAAAGCTATGAAATAGCATACGTCAACGCTCGATTTTTGCATTCATAGTTCCGTGTAAAACATACACATGTATGTAGGTCACGAACACATTTTCACAGTATGATGTGTATCATCCAATTTAATGCTGTCAAATTTCACCCTATCGGTGATAACGTTGATGTGTTTAAAAAACTTGAATTTGGTCGTATTGATTGCAAGAATCTCTGGAACACATTATTAAATCCAGTTTAATTTGATGATAGGCTGGTTATCGTTTGATCCGAACGAACGTTAACTCGTATGACACTTTTCAAGAAATGAATTCTGTACAATAGGTAGGAAGGTACCAAAAATATTGACTGTCCTTAATAATGACTTACAGACTCGGCACACAATAATTCAACCTAGACCTAGTTTACCCAATGCAGTAGTTTTTCGTATACATCTATCTGGAAATTTTAGTTCACCTCTTCTGCAACGTGTATCCATAACTATCAAATGACATGTTGCAAACGTATCCTGCATGTTGAATCCCTCTAAAAGGTTGCACAAACGATTGTAAAATGAATGTTTTAAATAAATTTGATGTTTTCTTCTTTTAGTAGTGACAAACGCACGCAAATGCTTTTTAATTTTTTATTTTTTGGTTTTTGTAACTAAACGCACTAAAATCAGTTTTTATTCGCTACTGTAATAGAATAAGAACTACGCTTGGGTGCTGAAAATAATCAGTTTTTCTTGATGGCTAATCAAATTAATGTGCGATTGCTTGAATGCCCTTGCGCATGTTTGTAACCCTGTTAAGGAACATGCTTAGCTTGAACATACATTTTCTTCTTTCTCCAATACGGGAATTAATATTGAAGATGGGTTTTTTGTTTGCTCCTTTTTATTTTTAGAATGAAAATAAGGACGACCTATTCAAAGATGCAGCGGCTTTAGCCGAAAGTATACAACCGAAAGGTAATACGCTGTCTTCCACGAATGTTGTAACACCTGTTCCGTTTCTTTTAAAGCATTCCCTGCGAGAGTATCAGGTAAGAGTAAAATTTAACAACTCATGTCATTATTCGAATTGACAAATTTTTCTCCCCTCTTTAGCACATTGGACTCGATTGGTTAGTAACGATGCACGATCGTAAATTGAATGGTATTCTCGCCGATGAAATGGGTCTGGGCAAGACAATTCAAACGATTGCTTTGCTAGCCCATTTGGCGTGTGTCAAAGGAAATTGGGGTCCGCACTTAATTGTGGTGCCCTCATCTGTGATGCTTAATTGGGAAATGGAATTTAAGAAATGGTGTCCTGGTTTTAAAATTCTCACCTACTATGGTACACAAAAGGAGCGTAAACTAAAACGAGTCGGTTGGACAAAACCGAATGCTTTTCATGTGTGTATAACATCCTACAAGTTGGTTGTGCAAGATCAACAGAGTTTTCGTAGAAAAAAATGGAAATACTTAATATTAGATGAAGCGCAGAATATTAAAAATTTTAAGTCGCAAAGATGGCAACTGCTATTGAATTTTTCCACAGAGAGGTAAGAATTAAAAACACTTTGTGAAACTCACTGGTACTAATGGTTGTGATGTATTTAAGGCGTCTTTTACTGACTGGAACCCCACTGCAAAACGATCTGATGGAATTGTGGTCACTGATGCATTTTCTAATGCCATACGTTTTCCAATCTCATCGTGAGTTTAAAGAATGGTTTTCGAATCCCATGACAGGAATGATCGAGGGAAATTGTGAATACAACGAGACTTTAATAAGTCGATTACATAAGGTAAGAATATTTTATTAATTTTGTTTAATATATACTCAAAGTTTAAAAAAAAAAAAATGATGATAAATTGTCACTGAAAGTTGATTTCAATCTATTTTTGGGAGATTTCGACCAAAAAGGATGTTCGCTGTTTGCGAGGCATTTGTCTGATGTAGTCTAAACAAAACAAATTGTTTGTTAGCTTTCAAATCACCAAGAACTTGCATATTACTTGATGGAGAAAATGTTCTAAATTAAAATATTAAAATTAAAACACGTAATTATTCAGTACGGATGGTAAGTACACTGATTTTTGTGATTTGTTTCACTATTGTCTGTATTTACTATTTGTGATGGTTTATAAGACAGTTTATAATAAACAGGAGTTTTTGTTTGGTCCATTTTTAAGTAGTCCATAGTTTAAGTAGCTCTCAATCAGTTGCAGTACGGTATATTTGGGTTTCTAGTTTCAAGTTTGGCTTAGTCAGATTTTTGCACGAAAACGTCTGTTTAAAATGTTTAAGATTAATATGACCTTCAGGTCCGCTGTATTATTGGTTTTTATCTCCTAGTTCAAATGCAGGTCATAGTCTTAAATTTGGTGGCTTGCAAGTCGCTTGCCCTATACCAGGTAACCAGACTCGTATATCAGAATTGGTATTACATACCATATACATATATGCTACATTATGATTTCAGGGTTAAGACCCAAGTTTTACGGACTATCCTACTGCAGTCATAGAAGGCTATCATTGCCTTTGTTTTATTTTCTGTGTTGAAATGATTCTAGTTTACTAGATATTGGAGTCCACTTAGTTAATGGCATATAACCATTTCGTATTATGCTTTTGTTGATAAAAAAAAAGGTACTTTCTTTGCCGGACTCACTGCAGTTCGCAGATCGTAGTTAATCACGGAAATGGCGTTCTCTGTTTGGTTTGTATTTATTAGTGGTGTATTTAAAGTTTGATTGTATGCGTTTATGTATGTGAAACAGTGCAACTTTTTTTTATTAAAAATGTGGCAGCATATGATGAAAATTTTATTATTTCTATATCACCATAGTTCATGCAAGCACACTTGTCGATATTTTACATCAAGCCGTTTAAACTGCAAGAATTTTCTAGGTTTCGTAATAAAAGGAAAAGTTCAGAATCAGTGTGGGTATACTCGTAAATCACAGCAAAGTATAAAACGAAACTTTTAATTGGTTTTCTGCAAATACTTTTTTTTTTGACACAAATGACGTCTACCTACCTGTTAATAATTTATTCCTAAAAATTCTTGTCGTCACAGTTAGATTTATTGTCTTCTTAATTTCTGAAGAAGTAACGCACTATTTGTCTCGGTCTAGAGATATGTTTTCTTTTTTCTTCCTCTTGTTTCTTTGGACTTTTTCGTCCGAGGGAGCCAAATTTGACGAATATGGTGGATGCGACAGTAATTGGAGCCGTAAGTCATTGATTTTTAGCCATGGTTGCGATGCTCTTGTGCGTCGGTGCATTGTCTTGCAAAAACAAAATTTTTTTTCGCTTCATGTGAGGCCGTTTTGCATCGATTTCGGCCTTCAATCGTTCCAATAATGCACAGTTATACTCGCTGTTGATGGTTTTTTCTTTTTCGAGGTAGTCCACAAAGAGTATGCAACGACAATCCCAGAAAACCGACGCCATTACCTTTCTGACCCATCGAGCCTCCCTCGGCCGATTCGGAGCACTCGTGCCGGCTTCAGTCCATCGCCGGTCACTCTCTGGTGTTCAACAGTTACCAATCGACGCCAAAAGTCAGCCCGATTCAGCATCAGCAAGTCCAAATACTTTCGAAGTGCTCTCGCATTCGTGTTTTTGGTCAGGAGTGAGTATGCGCGGCACCCAGCGGCAGGATAACTTTTTCATATGCAGAATATTGCCAAAAATATAGCGTGTGCGCTCAGAACTAATCTTTGCGGTATCTGTTAGCTCGCGCACCTTCACTTTCCGGTTAGCCAACACCATTTCATACTCAACTTGATGCCAAACACGTCAACAACAATCAGCTGTCAAAACAAAACTAAAGACATTATCGGACTGAAATTTGGCATGTCTGCCTAAATATGAACGGATTTCAAGGCACAATAACCTTTTTTTGCAGTAGCAGCGCATTCTGGCGGTCAAGGCGGTTACTTTTAACTCCACCTAGTAGGTTTGTAAATGGTGTCAAAACCTATAAGGTCCCATGGGCGCTTAATTTCTTCCTGAAGAACGCGAATGTTTTCAAACTTATGACCGTTTTTATAAACATTGCGTTCCATTATACCCCAAAGATTTTCTATGGGGTTAAGGTCAGGACTGCATGCTGGCCAACGCGTAACTGGGATGTTTCGCTGTCTCAACCATTCTTTGGAGTATTTGGAAGCGTAAACAGCTGCGTTGTGCTGTCGAAAAATAAAGACATGGTCATCAACATTGTCGTCTAAAAACGGAATAAGCGCTGTGTCCAACATATCACAATATGTTTCCGAGTTCATCTAGTTTTTTAGTTATAGTTTAGTTAGAAAAAGCTTCCCAAATCATTATACTGCCTCCATGGTAGTTTCTGCTCATTCTTAGTGGATTTATTTGACGTAAGTCATACCAGTAACAACTGAAACCATCTGGCTCCCATCAAATTTAAACTTCTTTTCGTCAGAGAATATAACTGTATTCTATTTTTCGTCCCAAGTCATATACACTCTGGCAAATGCTAATCGAGCTGTTTTATGATGGCTTTTCAGAAGTGTAAACCACGTTCGGAATACTCGATAAAATTTATTGAACTCGACGCTTTGTAATTGGCAAATCGAGACGAGCAACAATTTGGCCAGCAGTTATCTTGTTTTCGGTAGCTTCGATGACAATTCGGCCCCGTTCTTTTCGACTACCACTCTTTCCATACGAATCGGCTTTTTTAAGGAAATTTCTAATGAGCCCTTCAGAACGATTGATTTCACATGCAATTGCCCTAATGGAAAAGCTCTATTAAGACCGTTATCGTAATCTTTTCTTTCACTGTTAAATATTTTCCTTTTCCCATTGTGGATTTAAATATTTATTTTTCTGAAAATCAATTTTAAGATATTTTTTTATTTAAAAAAAAAAAAGTGATCTTTTAACCTTTTTTAACTTTCACTTAAATTTTTCCGCAGAAGTCAATCAATTTCACTGAAATACTAAACGCGTATAAATGAATTTCGTGCTTTAAACAGCTGCCAATATTTTCTTTGCCTTATTCTTTATCACAAAAAGATGCCGTTATCAAAACTGATCCGTAAATCTACACCATCGCTAAAAAACTAACGTTCGTGCAAATATAGATTTTTTTAAAACCCTTAAATGACAGCAATTCTGTTATTATTTGATGCAGTGTCGCCCACTATATACCTGTGTAAAAAAAAAATGTACATTTTTAGATTCTTTTGTCTGTAAATGTTGTTCTCAAAAAGTGCTATAAGAAAATATTCAGTGAATGCCAAATGAGTGTTTACAATCAAGAAACTAACTCATTCTAGATCGTTGCTTATAGGCAATCCTAAAGATTTATCCAAAATTTAAGTTAAAGTAATTTGTAGTTTTTGTTTGCACTAATCCAAAACGTTTATAGATTTAATATGTCCGTGAATGTTGCTCCAAATAATGTGCTATATAAATTTTTCAGTGACTGCCAAATGAGTGTTTACAATCAAAAAACTAACTCATTCTAGATCATTGATTACAGTCTTAATTTTAAATTAAACCTTTCAACTGACAGTGATTGTATTGTATTTATTTCTCGATCTAAGTAACAAGAAATTATTTGTTTAAGATACGATAATGATCAGAAAATCTTCAGTACGATACGTAGAAAAATATAAGAATAATAAAAGAAAGCGTAGGTAGAGGACCCTCTGAGCACAAATCATAAAGGATAAACAACTCAGTGCAGTGGAGGGATGTTTTATTTTGTGTTAAAATATGCTTTATAATTATTACAGCCCAGAGAAGAAAAATCAACCATAGCGGAGACATCCAAATCGCTTATAGCGGAGTCATCCAACTCGCTTATAGCGGAGACGCTTAGATCTGCTAGGTGTAACTACGCTATCAATTGCTTGATAATCTTGAGAATCTACCGCAGCAGACTTCTCCAAAACAAAGGAGTCATTTGTTGACATCGAGAGAGATGTAATTTGAGTCGGAAAATGGTTATAGAAAGAAAAGGAGTTACCATTTGACTGCTCCGTGCTTCACCTTTTGTGATGTCTGGTTCTCTTCTTGAGTTCGAAGCTGGCTCTGGTATCTTTTGCAATTGCCACTCATTGACTGCACCAAGATACATCTTTTTGCCAAGCCTTTTCAGAACATCAGGTATCCACTTCTCCTTATTAATGTATTGCCGAAGAAAAACCAGTTGGGAAAAACCGGGGCAAGGATTTAGATTTATTCTCACAGGAGGTTTATTAAATTTGCTTTTCTTTTTTGCAATTAAATCAAATAAACTATTCTTCGTAGATTCTGATACCATTATAAGTATTTTTGGGCTAAGGTTTGGCCAATATAAAATAGCCGTGCTTAGAGTATTGATACTTTCGAATTGCTATTTTAGTTATATGTAGATCTCCCTTCTTTGTGCTGAGGCTTGAGCTGGTTCTCGCATAATCCATGAAATCAGATTTAAAATGGCTCTCTAGAAACGAGGTATAGTTTTCCGAGAGCACATCTTATACGAACCATATCAAAATGATTGGAGAATTGTTAATAACTACGATAATAATTTTTATAATGAAATGCAATTTTTGTTGAGTACTCCGCAGTAGTTTATAAGTATTTCTATCTAATTTCCATCTGTTTATTGAATGTTTGAAAAAAGATATTAACAAAGAAAGAAAAACCAGTTAATTTTCCTATATAAGATGTTTAGATATGCCACTTTTATCAAAACATTATCAATACCGAGTTGCTCCTCCTTTGCCGGTTATAACCGCTTTTATTCTAGAAGGTATCGAGTTTACTAGAAGTTCAGTAATATCCCTTGAAATTTCAGTATTCCATACATGTTCCAGAACTTCATTTAGCTTTTTTTTACTCTCTGGTTTATGTTCAGTCACCTTACGTTTCATTACATGCCACAAGTGTTCGATTGGGTTTAAATCGGGCGAATTAGCTGGCCAGTCTAGTCTGGTAATTCCGAGGTCATCAAACGTTGTCTTAAGCTGAAAATTATTGAAAGACTATAGTTACTTGTCTGTTTATTATTTATAAATTAGACATCTAGAAGTTGATTTGTAACACTTTACTTACGTATTTGGCGCGGTGGCAAGGTGCAGAATCATCTTGATTCTGACTGCACTTGTCAGTATACGAATGATGCTGTTCAATTGCTGGTACCAAAAACTCCCTTACTACTTCTCCATACTCAAACCATCTGGCTTTGAGGAAACTTCACTGTTTTGACTATGCACACTTTCACCTGCTGACCGTCGTACGTATGGCAAATTGTCGGTACACAATAAATTAAATTTACTTTCATCGGACCATATCACACGTCGCCAATCATCCTGCGTCCAATCTTCGTACTTTTTTGCCCACGTCAAGCGAGCTTTTTTCATTTTTGTGGTTAGGAGAGGTTTTTTCGCTGGTCGTCTTCCATAAAACCCGTAGCCGTCGGCGTATGGTTTCGGCACTTAGATCAACTTGATGAAATTCACTCAGCTCTGCTCTTATACGGATAACACTTTTAAAGCTATCTTTCATGCTTATTCGTTGTAATACATTGTCCGTGTTCTGGGTTGTTTTACGTTTTCGTCCCGAGCCTTTTTTTCCTTTCAAGTGGATCCAAATTTTCTTTTTTCTTCATCAGTCATATGATAATTGAATGACAGCATCCTATATTAACCAATATAGCTAAGCCTTTCTTCGACTAAAGTCAATTTTTGAACTTTTTCGTCCTGAGTCAGTTGATGATATTTACCAGACATTTCACCTTTTTTTACTTGTCACCGTCACAACTCAATACAAACTGATTTTTTTTTTTTTTGCACTGAATACGAGGCCGAACTCCGCTATGGGGAATACCCTTTATTAGTATGGGAAAAACCCTTACGATCTGATGTAATTAGGCATTTTTTTGAGAACTCATTAGGTGGTGCGGTTTTTATGAGCGCAAGTGTATATTTTAAGCAGGAAATATTGTATTTTTGCAGTGTAGTGTGCATTTGCAATTTTTTTTTTTCAAATACAATAACATTCTTTATTAATTGCTCTAAAGAAAGAATTCTAATAAAATTTTCAATCAAAAGTATTACTTACTGTTTAATACTTAAAAGGAAACAAAGAAATTTAAAATATGTACTCTTGATACTTTGTAAAACATAACGAAACGAGCTTATTCATTTTAAGGCTGTGCAAAACATACGCAAGTTTTTTTTTGTTCATCAATATTTGGTCCAAAAACCATTGTTTCTAATAACTTCTGCACACCTTTTCGGCATGGAAGCAATAAGAGAGTTTGTTAACTCACTGGGAATTTTTTTCCACTCATCCTTTAAAACTTCATAAAGAACCTTTGGCGAAGTAAACCGTTTCCCCTTTGTCCCCTGTTTTAGGATTCCCCATAAGTTTTCGATTGGGTTTAAGTCGGAGGACTGTGGAGGCCAATCCAAAATATTTACTCCCCGAGCCCCCAAAAATTCTTTAACGAACTTTGAGGTGTGCTTCGGGTCGTTGTCTTGTTGAAACCTCCATAACAACGGTAACTTTTCCTCAGCATGACTGTGTCTAAGATGTCCTTATACACAAAGCGATCCATTATTCCAGTTATTTGGTGTAAGGGACCACATGCTTGAGCCGAGAAGCATCCCCAAACTATAACGGAACCGCCCCCATGCTTCAAAGTAGCGCGGATGTTTTCCCGATTTAACCGTGTACCTGGCTTTCGGCGAACGTAACCAATACCATCGGTAGATAAGATATTAAATTTGCCCTCATCGCTAAATAAAACGGTTCTCCACTGTGTCATGGACCAAGTTGAAGTCTAAATAATAGGAAATTAGAAGTAGTTTTTTATCAAACAAAGAGACTACCTTTTTTGACGGTGTTTCAAGGTTAACAGAGGCTTCTTAACAGCTCGGTATGCCCTCAAATTGCTTTCTATTGCACGTCTACGAACTGTGCTTGCATCGATTGACAAGTTGAGGTCCTTAACGATTGCAGTTGAAGACCGGAAAGGGTCTTGCCGGATAATGTTGATAATTTTTTTTATCAATTTGCATGTCTGCTTTTCGGGGACGACCACCAGAATGAAGCGTTGCAATTGATAAATTTTGTCGGAACTTTGTAATTATCCGGGAAACAGTCGATTTGTGAATCTTGAATCGTTTAGCTATCTTTCTTTGCTTCGATCCCTTTTTAAAAGCCTCAAAAGCCTCCCTTGTTCGGGTATCGTACTTATTGCCAGCCATTTTTTCAACGCAAATTTAGTAAAGACTGAATAAAAAAAAACTGCCTATGAACATAATTTATTTGATAAAGAGCACTATTTTACTAACCTGATCTGAATATCTTGGAAGTTAAAACAGAAATGAGGGAAAAATAAAAAAACTACTTGCATATGTTTTGCACAGCTGCATATTTGGCAAGCTAACGTTTTTCCCTGGAATAACTAAACTAACTGTACTTTTTTCCGTTTTTATTGCTGAGACCTAAGAGTGTACTGTCAGTAACGGACTTATCTTTAAATTCTTACATATTATCTTTCTTTGTATAGTTAATCAAACAAAACGTCAAGAGAAAAAAAAACTTGCAAATGTTTTTCACACTACTGCATATGTTTTTGAAGCTCAGTGTATGGACAGCATATGATATTACGAATAAATAGTTAGATCACGTTTAAAAACGAAACTTGACTTCTCCCTATGAGAAATGAAGATTTCAATTTAATTTCAAACGAGAAGATAATTTGTTTCATTGACTTCGGATGCCTTACCAGCATACCTAAGAAATAATTTGAGGAGATCGAGATTGTTTATAGAAGTTTGACGAAACTGAATTCATCGCCTATAATTTTTAACATGTACTCTACTCTAAATATATCTTTATAGTTTGAATGCCCAGATTAAATGCTTTAATTCATAACAAACTGGATAAAATCTTAAATATCTATGACACACCATAAGAAACAAAAATTACCAAATGAACTTGTAAAGAAAAAAAAAAGGAACAAAAATGAGGACGTTCAAACCAAACAACTATCATGACTGATAAATCTTCGAGCATGGTTTTGACAATCTTCATTATTTATATCATATTATAGAACGGTCTAAAGAGATTCTGCCACTAAGTTTGAGTAAACTAAATTTCTAAGAATCGATCTTCTCTTTATACCAACATGTTTCACAGATTTCACTGTATATTAATTTTCATTTTTGGTGTTGTCCTTTTAACAGTTAAATCATTATATCAGTTCTATGGTAAGAAAGTCTGCTATTAAAAATGAATCGCTAGTAGACACAAAAAAAAAATTTTTCTTGTTGTTAAATATTATTTTAAAAATGGTGAAAGCTGAACTGTTGTTTTTTTTTTTTTATTCAAAATATGACGATTGCCATCAACTGTGAAAAGAATAAATGAATACACTGTGCGCTTTTTGCCACAGATCACGTAACACAGTTGCATAATAGCGCAATATATGTATAAGTCGTATAATCTCGTTTGGGAGAATTGGCCGCCTAGTTTATACGATATAATGTTTTTCGACTTCTTTCTCGGGAGGTTTTCTCTTGAAGTCCAAAGTTTAATAAGCCCATGATCATCCAAGCCTTGAAGGAAGAGATAAGACGCTGTATCACTGAAATCCAATCACATCTATGCCAAATTGTGATTGAAAATTTCGTCGAAAGAACGAAAATGTGCCAGTCAAAGTCGAAAAAGAAATTTATCAAATAAATTGTTCCGTATCTACTTTATCAAATAAACAATTTAGTATTTTCTCAAAGAAGGGTTTCCTTTTACGGCGAATATAACAGTATTTTCGAATATTCAATACGATCAAAATACGTCCGGGAAAGTTGTACGAAACCTGCGTTCAATATTTTCAATGTACTTGCGTCTTGGGGTTTTAAAGCTGGCAAACTTTTGTTTTTTTATCTTTATTTTTTAACTAAATTATATTTGATTTTATTTAATATTTCCATTTGTTTTTAATATTTACAGGTAATTCGTCCATTCCTTCTTCGCCGGCTGAAAAAAGAAGTCGAAAAGCAAATGCCGAAGAAGTACGAACATGTTGTTATGTGTAGGCTATCCAATAGGCAGCGCTATTTGTATGACGACTTTATGAGTCGGGCAAAGTGAGTTTGTATTTTTTTTTTTTTTTCTTGGTATCTGTATCTTATATATATAAATATGTGTATATGCATATATTCGCAGCATTTTTACTCGAATTGACATGTTTCTTTGTATTTTTTTCAGAACACGTGAAACCCTATCCACGGGTAACCTCCTCAGTGTGATTAATGTTCTCATGCAACTGCGAAAAGTTTGTAATCATCCAAATCTATTCGAAGTGCGGCCCACGATATCCCCTTTTCATATGGAGGGTTTAACATATGAAGCTCCTCGTCTGGCATGTGATATTATGGATTACAATCCATTTACAGTGAGTATAATTGTAAACCACATTATCAACAAGTCGACAACTAAATTATAATTTCTCCCTTCTGTGTCGGTAAATTTATAGCAAATTGATTTAAATGCAATAAATCTCATGTTACTCAATTTGGAGATCACGTTAACCGCATACGTATCACATAAAGCCCGACTTCTGGCGCCCCAAAGGAAACTGATTGAAGAAATCGATTCCATACCAGAGCCACCACCCCAATGTCCGACCGGAAAATACAAGTTTCACATTCGCATTCGTGATACGAATGTGCAACAGAGTATAACCACGCACAGCAGCAATAGTGGTTCTGTAAAAGTGGGCACAAGTCCAGCCATGAAGACTGAAGGAAACAAATTAGTTCCAGTTTGTAATTTAGAAAATAAACTAAAGAAATCAAATAGTATTAACCCAGTTTATCCAATAAAACTGTCAACGGCAGTTAGTATTCCCTCAAACACAGTAGTAACGTCCACCTCCAGGGTGATGAATCCTTTGATTCGCCCAGTGAATGGAAGTTCAACGACAACGGCTGGAGGAACAACGCAAATAGCAAAAATTGTGCAAATGAAAAGCGGTAAACAGCATTTCGTTTTGACACCAGCCGCTGGTGGTAGTGGTCATCGAATAACGTTAGTGTGCAAAACAGGAAATAACCTCGTGACGGGAAATGTGATATCATGTGGGAAACCACTCACAACATCAATAGCGGCATCATCATCAATAACAACAACAACGAACAATTTAGTTACAAAAACAGTCATAGCTTCGAGTATTGATTCGAGGATTACAACAACTGCGACGACAGCCTCTGGTACATCAACAGCGGTAACAGCAGTTGATACTGGGCTGGTTAAAGCGCTGGCGCAGCAAGTGAAAACCACCGCTCAGTCGGCATTAAAAAGCGCGGTAGGAACATCAAGTGGTGTAGAAAAAATGGAAGTCGACGATGAGGGCGAGGAATATGATCCTATTTATAATATGGCAGCAATTAAGCAAATTCTTAAAGAACGAAGGCAGGGTCGATTAAATCTGATGGCACGAGTAAATAGTCGTCGATGTGATGCAACGCCCATTTATGGAGAAGATTGTCGAAGTACGATATGTGGTGCGAGTAAACCCATCAGAAATGTGGAATTTAGCACTTGGCAAACAAATGGCTACACAAATTGTGCAATAGCTATGAGAAAAACTGACAACTGGACTCTGTCGAAAATTATTAAGTCGTATGTTGAGCGAGCGCAAGAACTTCTCACTACATTTAATAATTTTGTGATATTTGTGCCACCAGTGTCATCACCACTTCCTCAACTTCATGTTAAACATCTGCCTCCGTCAAATGTGAATGCAGAACGTATTCGAGAGCAGACAATAGTTAACGAATTATCACCTAAATTGTCTCTTTTGCATCCAATTATTTCGGCCATGAATACACAATTCCCTGATCCACGTCTTATACAATATGACTGTGGAAAATTACAAACATTAGATCGACTCCTGCGTACTTTAAAGACTGATCAACATCGTGTACTCATCTTTACTCAGATGACTAAGATGTTGGACGTCCTTGAAGCGTTTTTAACTCATCACGGTCATATTTACCTCCGATTGGATGGATCAACGCGCGTCGAACAGCGACAAATCCTTATGGAGCGTTTTAATGGCGACAAGAGAATATTTGTGTTCATTCTTTCAACGCGTAGCGGTGGTGTTGGTATCAATTTGACCGGCGCTGATACTGTGATATTTTACGATTCTGATTGGAATCCCACAATGGATGCTCAGGCACAAGACCGTTGCCATCGTATTGGACAAACACGAGATGTGCACATCTATCGATTGGTCAGTGAGAAGACTATCGAAGTGAACATTCTGAAGAAAGCAAATCAAAAGCGAATGCTTAGTGACATGGCTATCGAAGGGGGTAACTTTACGACAACATTCTTCAAGAGCTCAACGATTAAAGATCTATTTAACATCGAACAATTGGAGGGAGCAACGAGCAGTGGAGATTCACAATCACAAGCATCTTCTTCTAAGCAAAAGTCTGAAAGTCAACTTCTGCCTTCGATGCCAATTCAGTCAGAGAAAGAGAAACAGTCGTTGCGTGCATTTGAAAACGCTTTAGCCATCGCTGAGGATGAGTTGGATGTGGAGGCAACAAAAATCGCAACTGCTGAGGCTGACGCTGACTTAGAAGAGTTTGATGAAACAATTCCTCTAGAAGAAACCGATAAGCCGGCAACGTTGGAAATGAGCAAAGCCGACTTGGAAATGCAAAATCTTGTTAAGCAGGTAAGTTTGTTAGTAGTTAAGAATCAAAAGAATACATATGGTATTATGAAATGGATACTCAAGTTTCTGCATTTTAATTTTTCCCTGGCCCTGGACTTCCCGAGTTGAGCCTTACTATTTTGGCTTTGCCGAGATTTCTAAGGACAAGTTGGATTATATCACTTTAGTCAGACAGAAATTATATCATAAAATAGAAGCTTTGTAGATCCTCATTCATAAAACGCTGCAGATGTACTCGTACATTTAGTACTTTGTTAATTTATTGCCTTGGCGTTGGAATTTTTGAGTTTAGCTTTTTCAATGGTAGCTTTCCCAAGATTTCTAAGGCCAAGATTAAACTTATTGACGTTCAGACATAGTTCAATGCTTCTCAAAGTTGGATTATATCACTCAGCGTCAAACAGACATTTTACCTCTTTCTAGGTTCCATACTTTTTATAACGAATTTTGTAATCATTATAATCAACTAATTGTCTTTTTTGTTTGTTTTGTTGTTTTTGTTTTTTTTTTGTATTTTGTATTTTCCAGCTAAGTCCAATTGAGAGATATGCAATGCGTTTTGTTGAGGCAACTGGAGGTGCATGGACTGCCGAACAATTGCGTGCAGCTGAAGCTGAAATCGAAGCACAAAAACGTGAATGGGAAGCCAATCGTTTAGCTGCCTTGCAAAAGGAAGAAGAAATGCTCAAGGCCGAAGTTGAAGCTGATGAAATACTCACTTATAGTCGGAAGGATGCCAAGAACCAGGTTAATAAAAATAAAGATAAGAAACCTTTAACAAATATTAAGTCAATCAACAAAAAATCAGTTAAAGTTTGGAGAGGTAAAGAGATTAAGAACGTTAGGGCATTGAATAAGAATAGTTTACGCAAAAGGAATGTAAACAGGAAAGGTGCCGGCAGTATTAGTAAACTGAATGCCAGAGCATCAGCTAGAAAGAGTCGAGTATTAGGTAGGAAAAATATTGTTGAGAAAAAACAAAAAGAATCTGAAAAAAGTACTGATGACGATGACGATGACGATGAAGGTGAAGATGAAGATGAAGATGAAGACGAAGATGAAGATGACGAAGATGATGGGCTGAAGGAGGATGATGGACAAGAAAAACTAAAAAAAAGGGAAAGGTATGAAGAGAATAAAGAACAACAGGTGAAAAAACAAAAGAAACCTACACCAATTAAGAAAAAAGAAATTAAAATCAAAAGCAATAATCGAAACCAAAAGGTGCTGCTAAGAGCAAAGGCTCTAAGATCAAGAAAACTTCGTGCGGCGGTAGTATTAAATGGGCCACCAAGTAAAAGGCGAAAAATTGAGCCAGCTAAACCAAAAAAATCCAGTGGCCCTAGACGAAGAAATACTACGAATACAAGTAAAAAACAATTAAGGAGTGGTAAGAAAATTGAAAATACAATTGAAGAAAGCGACGACAGTAATGATAATGATGAGAGTGAAGAACAACAGAGTTCAAATCATAAAGATGATTCTGATTCCAGTGAAATTGCTTCAGACGAAGAGAATGACAAAACTTTGGTGGCTGAAGATAATGACAACAGTGAAAGTAGCACTCAAAGTGACAAAGAAGAAGTCGAAGATGACGATAATGATGATGATGATGACGAACGAAGTAGTCTAGCGAAAACAGTCGATAATGAGAACAGTAATGATGTGAACAGTGAGAGTGAAAAAATTACTCCAAGTTATGCTGAAACCAGCATGGATGTTGACGAATGGAGTGCCGATGTCGCTAATCAAGACACAACAACGACTAATTCAACTTATTACAATGTATCAGATGAATCCGATTCAGATGAAGAATCCGATGAAGTAGAGAAGAACAGCCCTGTGTCGGTGGTAAAAAAGACTCCAAAGCCTCCGATATTTGAGGAAAATCATGTTGATGTCAATAGTCCAAGGACTCGATCTAGGGGCTCTGTGAAAATAAATCTCTGGACTCTAGATGTTAGTCCCATTTTGCCGGGTGTAAAACCTACCATCAAATCGAGAACTCTCAAAGAAAATACAAGTCATGATGGCAATGATGAGTCTTTGGTAAGTCCTCCTCCACCTCCACCACCAACATTACCGTCATTACAATTGCAAAACAACGAAACCCCTAAATCTAATAAAACTCTCAAACAAGCAAATGATTTGCAATTGGAAAAAACCCCAAAAAGTCGAACTGCTTTCAAGAGACTTGCTAACAATTCCCTCAGTCCAGGTAGTGGTGTTGTGAAATTAAATCCAAAATCTACTCTAGATCATTGGGTGTTAAGGAAAAGTCCCAAAGTCATTCTCAAACAAATTGATATTGAGAAAAAAATTAGCACTCCACAGAAAATGGATGTGGACTTGGAACCGATTCAAAATCGAACAGAATCAATTCGAATCCGTCGAACATCAAATGGTCCATCTTGATTTTGATCTAAGGAAAGTAGTATGTAAATGTACAAAAAATTAAATAAATATAAAAAAAAAAAACTTGCTATAATATCCTCTTTGCCGACTCTGAAACAATGGATACTCTCCATCACTCTCATCCCCAAAATGATCATGTTATAACCGTGTAAATATTCATTTCTAGAATTTAGTTTCGATTCCTGTGGAGCTGAAGTTTTAGTTTATTATACCTTTTTTTTATATATCTATTCCGTAGTTAGTTAGTTTTTAGAAACATTAAACCACATTATAAAACAGGCACAGGAATTTAAGAAAAAAAAAAAAAAAAAAAAAAAAAAAAAAAAAGATCTACAACAATAGATTTCGCGTGCGGAAATTGCTTGTTCTCAAAAAGTAAAGCAAACAACGTAAACAAAATAAATCATAAACTCTGTATAAAATTAAAACTTATCACTGTGACTTAGGCATATAAATAGATATAAACTGCGGAACTCTATTTGTAGTTACTTTTTTTTTTCTGTTATTTAATTATAATTATTTTTTAACCACTCCACATTGCAAAATAAAACAAAAATGAAAAAAAAAAAGATAACAAAATTTATTAGCTTGTAAGTTCACTAAAAAGTAAATTGCAGTGGTCTAAACTAAACCGTAAACTAAATTAACTATCAAATAGGTGTAAAATAAGTTAAATATAAATACATATATATGGAAATGCAATTTAAAAAAAAAAGCAACAACAAAAAATAAAGAATATATATACATATATATTTCCTCTATAAAAAAAATCAAATCAAAAAAATCCAAAGTTGTGTTGTTTCATTTTATATTTTCCTCTATAGATTGAATACTTTTTTTTCAATTTTTTATTTATTTATTTATTTTTTTTGTGGTCGATTATCTCTCTGCTATAATCTCTGGCGCCTAAATCGTTTGGAAAGAGTTTTTTTTTCTATAGAAAAAGAAAATACAAAACTAAATATCCTTTAGCAAAAAAAGAAAGAAAGTTATAACAATAAACATATCTGTTTTGGTGTCTCAAATATAGAAATCATTTTTTTTTGTTTTTAGAAAAGTTAGATTCTTACAAAATGAATATTTAAAACAAGAAATGAAAAAAAAAAAAAAAAACAAAAACTACATTTCCTGCAACTGTGTTTTAGAATTTTATTATTATTTTTTCTCCTAAGTTTCTTAAACTAAAAGTTAAAAAAAAAAAAAATTAATTTCAATTGATGATAAAAACAAAAAAAAAAAAAAAAAATAGAAATAAAATTAATTTGTCAAGTTTGGTAAATGGCAAAGATTTCCTTTTATTTGTGATTTGTTAGAGTTGGTTCAGAATAAATTTAAATATAAAGTTTTTTAAACCAAAATAAATATTGCAACACGCGAATTATTACACTTACAAACTTACTATCGTGTTTTTTTTTTTTTATTTCTCCTCGAATGTAGGCAAATTTATTTGGGGCACCAAAACAGCCTTTTTATTTAGATGGCTGGGTTTTAATAAAAAAAAAGGTATTTGCCATTTTTCCAAGCGGCCACAGATTATTTATCAAATTTGTCTTTTTTTTCTAATTTTATCACTCTGAATTCGACAAGACAAAAAAGTTAAAAACAAAATTGAAGAAAAAGTTTTATAGAGCAAAAAATAAAATAAAACAAGAGCACACAACTGCAATTTTAAAACACAGGCGCATGGAAAGTAGTTCTCGTCAGTTTTTTTTTTTTTTTTAATTTTTTTCTTTAAATTTTTATATTTTGATAATATTCTTACTTCTGATATCCAATATTTACTTTTTTATGAATTTACTAAAAGCTTAAGCTTAAAAGTGTCATTTTAAATGATTTGAGCTATTTTGCCGCTTGTAAAAATAATATAGCTTTACCAATATCTAGAAGTATTGCAGTTTATAATGAGAAGCGGATTTCGATCAAGTAATTTACAGATTTCAGATTGAGACATTTAGCTCAAAAAAAAAAGAAAAAAAGAAAAAAAGAAACAGTATTATTAAACAAATCCCATTTTGTTCAGCAATAATGTTCGGAGCAACAACTTCAAATCGTTCCAATGAGTAGCAACACACAACAGCACATTAATTTTGTGAAACAAATACTCAGAAACGTTGATGATGTACAGACAATTTTCCTATCGAAAAGCAAACATACCTTTATTTAAAAAAAAAAAAAAAAAAAAAAAACAAGAAACAAAAAAACGAATAAGGACAAAACTTATTCAATTTTTGTCACAGTATTCTGCCCTTTTTATATAACCGGTCGTGTAGAGCCTCTGGAAGTCCGTCGAGAAATCTTCTGAAATACTTCACAAAACCTTCGTCACTTTGTTAAATAACCTCCACTAACGTCATCAAAATTTTCTGCTTTCGTGACAGTTTTTATGGTGGATGATTGATCACAAAAAAAAACTGGGTAATCAGTAACAACGAATGCGCGAAAGTATAGTAGTTAAGCAAAAACCAATCGTTCGTGTTGTACGCGCTTTATTCCTTTCAAGCGTCGATTAGACAACATTTCAACCGCACGCGTTCAACAATCTCGCGTCCGTAATGGAAGTGGAGGGATGTCACTCAAATACCAATCAAATACCATTTACATACCTTGCTTTGATTCAAGAACTCATCACTATACTTAGTTTTCAACATTTGAAATGTTTCCGTCGCGTATTACCCAATTTATTGTAATCTATTTTTTTCCATTGTAAATAAAAAACGTGAACACGGCAAAGCAAGCAAACACACGTATTTTAGATAAATACTGTTGGCCACTAAAAGGCGCTTAAATTTTTAAGGTGGCTAAAAAAAGAAATGTGTTTTTTCATTTAAAAGATTGTCTGATTCTACAAGGATTTCCAATAAAAGGTTCTTTTTTGCCACTTGACAAGTAAAAAGTACGCCAATAGAAAATAGAAAATAGAACGACACATGCATGGACATTGTTAAAGTTTTACTGCAAAAGTCCGAAAAGAAAAGAGTTTCGGTCAACATGAAGCACATTTTCACACAGGAATCATTAAACTGGATCAGATATTTGAGCTATTAGAACAATTAAGCGGTTTGAAGAAGTGAAGTCGTGCCAGTCGTGCTTATTTATCTCGAATTGTGCTATGCTATATTGATGCAAGAATTTGCGTCTTTGCCAATTGGCTGTTAGATAGACATAAATTAGTTCAAGAATTTTAACAAAAAATCATTTTGAGTGATAAGCCACGTTTCCATCTTCAGGACTTTAGAATCATAGAACCATTGGCCTTGCATGTTACTGTCCAGAACTTGAAGGTCGAAACTTTTGGCTTTTGTGAGAACATTTTTCTGGCTGAGTCATTTCTGGAAATGATGATCAAAATTGTCCTCCAAGATCATGCGATTTAACTTTTTTTGGGATCTATGTAGACGACTTATGCCAAGATTGCCCATCGTTTCTTTTTCCATAGTACTGTTTAACTGTTTACTGTTTAATTCGTGAGCACACAAATTCTCTTGCTGAAAAAAGTTTGTTCCGCTTATTACTTTCGAAGATGGTGGTGAACATCTTTCAATAGATGCACATAATTTTTTGAGTTCATATTTGGCAACATCCATGTCAACGTCTTTACCATAGATTTATCTCGCTATTCTATCTACCCTAAATTACTCGTACTAAGTTTTCAAATAACAAATATGCTTGGTAGCATTGTTGTGGCGAAAAGAGAAGTCGCTCTGAACACATTGATGCCCTTTTTCAGTAAAAAGTCTTGCACGGCATTTAAAAACAACGGATATTGAACACTGGTTTATCTTGTTACGCATTTGATATTCGCTTCAATATCATTGCGCATTTAAAGTTTCATTCTATACATGTGCCGTTTCTTATCCAAATTTAAATCTATCAGGACTTTTCTGAAATATGTTTGCATTGCATTGTTTCTCATTAAAGCACATTGCCTGACATTAGGCTTCGCTAATAGTTAGATGTTTCTGTTTATCGTGACGCATATGCCTTTATAAAGTGAAACAGGAAAGTTTTAATCATCCGATCTTGTCTTATCATTCGTCGAAACGAAGTCATTGGCAATTTAAAGCCTGCCAAACATTTTTTTGTTAATTCTGTTTTCTTACATTGCTTATTACAACTTTCGTAAAATCAATGTTGAGAAAATAACGCGCTAAAATACTCCTTCCACCTATTGTAAATCTTTTGCTTAATTTTTCTATTTCTATTTCTAATTATAGTTTACAGTTTTGGCACTAGTTTTCAGCTCTTACAATAGCTTTTGTTTATGTTGCGACTGACAATTGATGGAGGGAAGCTACGTAAGCAATGTTTCTGGCCGTGCTTGTGCCTTGGCAACAAACAGAAAATGGTCCGACTTTATGTTGACTGCCCGTAACTTGGGACTATCTATCTCGTTGAAATTGTACACCTTTGGGTGAATATTTTGTGTCAGAATCATATGATTTTAATAACTGACGATGGCCAGTTTGTTGGGCCCATTTTCGGAGGTGTTTGTACAGAACGTAATATTCAGCTTTGGTACTAAAGTTGCTTTACATAACTGTTAGGAAGGACACAGAACACTTATTGTGTTTACTTTTTAGTTTCGCATCACCCCCATTTTTTGGGATGAATGAGTACTTATTCATAACGTTCTTGCACAGTAATGATTGGCAATTGTCTGAAAACACTAGTGAATTTGAGTGCATTTAATTTTATCGGCTTTTTATTTGTTCAACTGTTCTCTATTTCTTTGTTTTTGTTTTTTTCCCAAACCTTATTATAATTAGGCTAAGGCACGCACCTTTCGACATCATTTATATGGGTCTTGTCTGGAAAGGTTTACCTTCGTCTTGTCAGCTCGGAACATTTTTTATATACTTCCAACTTATGCAACTCAAATCAAATATTGATTTTTGCCCTCAGTATAGCTGGGAGACATTCGTATCCTTTTCTAAAACTTAGCTGTTAGAGTATAGTTATCCTAACCTAGCGATAAAAAAATTAAAAGAAACTCTTCAGATCATACTTACTGTTCATGCCTCTTGAAAATAGATTTAAAAAACAAGTAAATGTGGATATCAGATCAAGATAAACAATTATGTAGACAATCATAAATATTTGAATAAGACCAAAACAGATTTGTGCTATTGAGGATATTTAATACGTGTTTCTTTTTTCCCCTCGTCTTTATCTCAATTCTAGATTTGGATATCTGACAACACAATGGAACATATGCCGGTAAGTAAAAAATTCCAATCCAAGTCACGGGTTATTTTACATGATCGTTAAAAAGGTTGATTTATTGACTGAAAATGAATTTTTCTCTAGATGTGGTGTCCCCCAACTCCACCCCAAAATGATAACGACATCTACATCGATTACTCTTTGGGTTTCATGTATGATAATGACATAATGCCCGAGTCACATCTACCACCGGTTTATGTGAAAAAAGAACACAAACGATCTCGGGCAGAAGCTGGTTTTCTTTTGGATGGTCGAAGACCTGCCAAAATACGTAAAGATGACAATTTTATTGCTCCACGATCGTTATTCGATCGACCATCGGGAGCGATAGCAAAGATACGTCGTGACCTTAAACTACAACGTTATCGGGGAATATTCAAACCGAATGTTCAGATTCCAGGCTTGAAACCTCAAATTCAAACGAAACCCCTTACAGAACCTGAAGGAATGGTTGAGTGGAGTGTATATGAGGACATAGCTATTGTTCATGTTTTGTCAAATTTACAAGGATTACCAATCAATTTGATGTTGTTATCTCCAGGACATACACCAAACTGGGATCTCGTGGCTGAGATTGTCAATATGTATTCAAAAACGTATCGTTCCCCAAAACATTGTCGATGGCGTTATGAAACTGTTATAGTACCGCGTGAAGAGGGAAAACTCCTGGAAAGTCCTAAGAAACAAAAAAAACTAAAATCAGCTATGAAGGCTTGTATAAAAGGCGGAGTCAAGTCATTGCGTACATCACAGAATTTCATATCCGATAACAATAATTCTTTCACCAAGTTAATGAAGTCGAAATATGACAGCATAAAGGCTGCGTTCTCGAAGAGAGCTCCACCTCCAAAACGGCATTTTAGTGCGCCTAGTCCTATGAATCCAAAGCACGCTGAAGTGCTTAAGGACTTCGGTATTACCAACTATGACAATCCAATGAGTCCACTTAATATTGCGATGATAAAAGCCAATAAATTGCGAGAGAAACAACGCAGTACCATGCAAATGCCAGCACAAGCTCGAGGTGCTCCACCACCAGCTCCCAGTAATTTGGAGGTTGTTAGCCATACATCTCAACAGCAGCAGCAACAACAACAATCTCAAACACAACAACAAATACCTCAACAAATACAAGTCCAGCAATCATCTGGTGGCCAACAGACAGCGATTGTTCTTCAGCAAACTCAACAGCAACTGCCAACAAATGTTATTCAGCAACAAGGCGGTCAAATTATGCAAACTAGGGCAGTGCACCAGCAAACTGCTCAAATTGTAAAGGCCATTGTGACACCACAATCAGGTCTTTTGCATGGTCAAATCCAACAGCTTGCTCAATCAGGAGCCCAACAAATTCAATTACAACAATCTGGAAACATGGTTACGCCATCGTCGGTATCAGTTGTATTGACGACACCTGTGTCTACGCTTTCGAATGTTCAACATCAGAGTACGCAATCTGCACAAATTGTTTCTATTCAGCCGCAAAATATTACTTCCTCGGCTTCGTTGGTGTCACAGTCTCAAATGGCGACTTTGGTACAAACTTTGCCATCACAAAGTTTGCCACAAGTAGTATCCGTTTCTCAGTTAGCTACAGTTGGTACAGTGTTAACCACATCGGCAAATCTGCAGCCAAATGCTACAGTTACCACACTTAATACATCGGCTCTAAGAGCACAGAGAATTGTTACTGCTCCAGGTTGTCTCCAAGATGTAGTTTTGCAGCAGAGACCAAACTCTCAAAGTCCTACAATTGTTTCTATGAATAGCCTTGGGCAGACTGTTACACAAGCGCAATTCCAAGGAGCTCAACTGCGACTTTCTATGCCTGGAAGTCAACAGGTAGTAGCTAAGGGAATTCCAGTTACTTCACTTCAGCAAACAGGAAAAATGCCAAACCAGCCAGCACAGATTCAACTTTATCGCCAGCGACAACAACTTAAAGTTTTGCAGACTACATCTGGTCAAAGCGGACAGGTTGTTCAAACTGCCGGAGGACAAACAACTTTGGTAAATGCTGGAACTATAATTCAAGGAGGAATCGTACAAACTGGAAATACAGTTCAGGTTCAAGGTCAGAAGGTATCTGTTGCTACTGTAAGCGCTGCAAATGTAACCCCAGGTTCAACACCCGGCGTAGTCACCTCAGTGGCTACTGTCCAAGTGGCTCACAATCAAGGTCGTACGCAGTTTATTAAGCAAGTTGGCGCCAAGCAAACGATTGCCCGTCCAGTAAATGACAACGAAATGCTGCTGGTTAAACGGCAAGTGATTGCCCAACCCAAAACACAAGTCTTGCAACAGGGTCAAATTATAACTCCAGCTAATGTACAAATCCAGCAGCAAGCCGGTACATCGGGTCAGCAACAAATTGCAACATTGGTCAAAACATCTGCTGGGAATATGACAACTTCCGGTCAAAGTGGTACTGTCAGCATGGCTCTGTCTCATATGAAACCCGGCGGTCAAATCAAAGTCACCATGGCAAATCAGTCACAAATGAGACACTTGCATATGCAGCAACATTTAGCAATTGCACAACCCAGAAAATTAAGTAAAATGACTCAAATTGCCCAGGCAGGACAAGTGGGACAGAAACCCGGTGTCCAAACGCAGCTGGTGCATATACAGAATACAAAATCACTTCCAGGTTCGGTTACAGTCCAGCAGATTCAACAAGTGATGCGGCAGGGACAGCCGGGTACATTAGCTGCAGCTGGTTTGGTTCTTGGAAAAACCAGTGTAGGTCGAGTAATCCCGGTGTCATCGCAACCAAACGCCCGCCAAACAATTCAGGTGAGAATTTGTACAATGTAGTTTTGATTAAAACTTTCTTATGCCTTTGGTATTTAGGTTGTTTCAGCATCTTCCGCGCAAGCGTTAACAGCCGGAAATATTCGTGCTCATGTGGCATCAGGACAGAATATTGCCGGCACTATCAAAGTCGCCGCAGGAGCGACACAAGCTCAAACCCAACAAGCTCTGCTCAATGCCATTCAAAATCAACAAAACCAACGACAGAACGCAAGTCCTGTTCGCCTTCAAACTTCTAGTGGTAACCTAGTGGCGGTGACTGTCCAACAATCGCAAAATCTACAACAGCAACAAGTCAACGCATCTTCTATGAGCAACATGGGCGGCAATGTGCAAGCAATCACGACGAATGCATCATCCGCTGGACAGACAACAGAAGTGGGAGCGATAACTATTACCACCCAACAGCAGCAAACTCAATCACCAACGGTACAATCTGTACAGCAACAACAGCAACAAGCTCAGCAACAACAGCAGCAGCAGCAGACAGCCCAACAACAGGTACGCACATTAGTTAAAAAGAGAATTATGCAAAGCCGCAATGAAAAAGAGTAAGGTTATGCATTTTTCTTTAGTTGAACTGTCATCTCATTCGCTTTTTGTAGTTTTTTTTTTGTTTTTTTTTTTTTTTTTTTTGATCTTCATTCGCTCATTGTTAGTGCTTCATTCATTTAACTAAAATCCAAAATTGTCGCTTTTAAATGTTGCGCATTTATTTATTGATTTCTCTTTTTTTTCATTAGTTTTTCTTTTGATTTTTTTTTTTTTAGTCGCAAAAAAAATTCATTTAGATTATTTTTTCTTTTTTAAATTGTCGTTTGTGTATTTTTTTTTTGTAAATTTTTTCGTTCGATCTAGTATGTCGAACTTAAAAATGGTTCTAGTGGATGAGAGAAAAATAAACTAAACAATTAAAAAAACTAAATTTATTCAAAATTGTTTCTTTTGAAAAATTAAAAAAAAAAAAAAAAAACAAAAAAAAAACAAAAACAAAAACGAATTGGCTGAACTTTTTAAGAAATTTAATTGAAAGGAGAAAAAAAAATGTGAACGCACTTTGGTGGTGTGCGTTGAAGGATGTTAGGGTTTTTTTGATTTTCCAGTTTTTGAAAAGCAAATTTATTTTAAAATATGACACTGACTTCTAAGAATTGTTGATTGAACAATATTTTTAAGATTCGAATTGATTTAACTTGTGTGGTGAAATGTCGGTGAAAATGGTAAACATATATCAATCCCGAATTAAATGAAGTATGTTATAACAAAACATCTCCGTAAAGCGTTAGCTCTATCTGCCCCTTCTCTTTTCATTTGATCTATAGGGTGATTCATCGTGAGGTTTGATTTATAATGTAAAATAAAACACATAAATTTGTAAGTGAACTTAAAATTTTTATTGTTGGTTAAAAGAACAAATCATGGCATTTACTTTTTGAAAATGATATCATATAAATGTTGGCCACGACTACGTTCGAGGTGGTCCACTCGGAAGGTTTAATTTTGGGCGATTCGTAAGAGCATAGCGACTAGTATCTCGCGGATAACACGCGTCAATCGTAGCTGGCTTATTCCTGAAGACCTAAGACTTTACATATCCCCAGAGAAAATAGTCCAAAGGTGTGATATCGCATAATCTAGGCGGCCAATTTACAGTAACAAAACGTGAAATTTAGTGCTCACCAAAATGATTTCTCAACAATTCCATTGTTTCACGCGCTGTATGGCTCGTAGCGCAGTCTTGTTGAAACTAGAGCTAACCGATACCATTTGCTTGAATTTCAGGAAGCACATAATCCGTTAACATGGCGCTATAATGGTTACCATTGATGGTAACATTCTGATTTGCCTCATTTTTGAAGAAATATGGACCAATGATTCCACCAGCCCATAAACCACACAATACCGTTGTTTTTAATGGATGTAATGGTGGCTCTTGGTACTCTTCGGGTTGCTCATCAGTTCAAATACGGCAATTTTGTTTATTAACGTATCCATTGAGCTAGAAATGTGCTTCATCACTGAACAAAACTTCACGATGAGACACCGGTTTTTCATTGAGTTTTTCCAGAGCCCATTCACGCAAATTCAAGTCGCCTGGCCTCAATTCTTGTACAAGTTGAATTTTGTACGCTTTTAGGATGAGATCCTCATGTCAAATACGCCAAGTTGTTGAATACGCCAAGCGAAAGTGCTGAGAACGACGACGAATTGGGGGTGGCCGTGGTGAAGTTTTATATGCATAAAGGGTCACAAGTCTTAATAGAATTTGTATGTAGTTATATGAAAATCCCGTCGGCATCAACTCTAACATGAAGGCATAACACTGATGTTGGAGTGGTTGCTGGCTGGACTAAATGTAACGAATTAACAACTAGCACATATTAAAACCCACTGGTTGAGGATGCACTGGCTCCAGTTTGACAACCATCTCTGGAAAAATAACGAAACTTAAAGCACCTGAGTTTCAAACTACTACACCACCCACCAGCGCCCTGGAGAAAATCCAGTAAAAGGGTATTCATATCCCCTTGGTGAGTGCGCGGGATTATAAAAAAAATCGATTCGTCACGGTCTTCGCATACGCTCTCAGCTCTTCACTACGTGCTGAATGTGGTCTAATCGGTCGAGTACCATTTACTTATGCAAACGGAACGCTGATTTTCGTAATACAGTTAAATAATTTGGAGACGCTGTTGTGGTGTGGGTCTTTCCATGATGACTTGCCAAACGATACTAAACAAAAATGACAAAGCAGTTTAATAGGAGCCACTCGTCATCTGTCAAAAAAACCTATTGAAAATCAAACCTTACGATGAATAACCCTATATTTCGTCGCTTATCTTTAGTGAGTGCAGGTGGCTAATAGTAAGTGCTGTAATGTTCGACAACGTGTCCGTCAAAGATTATGTATTTGCATACAAAATTGATAAAAAATTGAAATCACAAATCAACGAATTTTTTTTATCACATACAAATTTGTTTAAACAATTTTAAATGAGATTTGTATTAGACATTAAAGAAAAGAAATTATAATTGCTGAATCCATATTTTTGGCAATCCATAAGATAGCAAATAATTAATTTTGTGAGTTTATCGCTCAATAATACGTCATATACGATTACGATAATATTAATATCTCTTGTCGATTTCAGCCAGGATACATTTCATAAAGTGAACTAGGTTCGAGCGTACTTCTGATGAAATATTGTCCAACTTAAGTTGAACTCTTGACCATAATTTGTCCAATGTTTTAACCTCAATGTCCCGCACGGGCAATTGCTTTTTAATATGGCCTCAAAATCCGTGAACATGAAAGCGTGTTTCAAAGAGAGGGAACGATTTTCAATGAATGGAAAGAAGGGTTATTGAACTTCCAAACCAAATCTGCGGGTGAAGCATGACATTTTTCGCCAAAATCATTTCTGACACGTGGTTATTTATTTTAGTTTTAGTCGACTAGGTATAAAGAGAAAAAAATACATGAATCACTTCAACTGCTCAGTAAAATTAAAAAAAAAAAAAAAATAATAAAATGGTCAGATTCAAATGTTTCGCTTATAAAAAATTTTTCATATGAAATGGGAATATGAAAATGTGAACACGATTAGTCATGCATATGACTTTCATTCTCATGCCGATGTGAAATGCCACAAAGGTGTACTATTGGGCTTATATCTGCGGACTGAGGAGGTCACTTCAGAACATTTAAACTCATGACATTCTGGCTAATTTTTGCTATATTAAGCTCTCAGCTTACCTTTCATGACGTTATCCTATTGAAATGTGAAGTCCGAAATTTATTTGCCAACCAAAACAATTTATTTTGGTCTCATGTGACTATTTTTGGCAAATGGTTTTCGGAGGATCATACGTCTTGCTTTCATCAAGATGAATTTATTGGAATTTCTAAATTCAGTTCTTAGTTTGCAAACCTACAGAGAACTTAGCTATTTCGTAATGACTTCTTTCGTTTTTTAAAGTATTTTCCGATGCCTTTTTACGTATCGATTGATACAACCCTCATCTTAAAAACACTACCTTAAAATTGTGTCACTTGTAATTAATTTATTATAAAAAATTGAATTTGTCTTGTTATATTACACTTATCTTACAACCCCAAAGCCTGGAATTAAATTCCTTATGAGAAATAATGTCCCCGGATCCGATCCTACGGCATCAAATACTTATAGGTGTAATTATAATTATTTTCCATTACGATGTTATTCTCTGGTTCTAGAAGCCCATATATTACTTCATTTACTTTATTTTAAACCTTCATCTTCAATCTAATTTTACAAGACTCGTGATTTCTCAGATCAAATCATTCAAAACTGGGGGTTACTAAATGCCCACACTCTGGATGAGTTTAAATACATACATCTCCAGAAATGATCCCCAGTAAAGCTTTGGATAACAGTAAACTCAATCTGCGATTTTGACATGTTGCATGCAGTGCTGAGATTATATCTGTCGAGAGCTATTAGGCAATTCAGAGATTTGATAAAGCAAGGTGCTTTGCATTCATAAATGATCTAAACGCTAGGGGGTAGTCAGCAGGTAATGTGGCATGTCGTCTGTTCCGTTTGATGGAGTTTCTGGACAGAAACTCTGAGGAATAGATCAACGGGAGGTGAACGTGAGGCACTTGATACCACCCAGGATGTTGATCTCCGTTGTTTTTCCTCGGTGAAAGAATCATCCGTGGGTTCTGAATCCAATTCGTTCAGCCAATAATGGAAAAAGGGTTCTCCATTTTAAGGTTGGAATGAGTATAATTGTCCATCTGAGGATATGTAAACTTTGTCCGTCACTTCTGTCCCTCTGCATTCAGGAGCCATATCTCGAACATCACCTTCAAACAAACTTATTCTTACCTTAAGACTTTCAGATAGAAATGACAATTTCATATGAAAATAGTAGTCGTGATACTGTAATTACATGCGTGGGTGTACATGTTTGTCATTCCGACCATCTTTAGGCCAGTAAAGTTCCGTGCTCTTAGTCACGTTGCAGCTTCTGCTGTCTGAGATCAAGACACAATCTCTTTCTTGCAATTGCTCAATTGTACAAACAAAAACATTTTGTTCACTTTTTTTTCGTCAAATTGGAGCGCAGTCATACTCTGACGTTTGAAATTTGTCGTCGGTTAAGGACAAATCGAACGCACCAGTATGAAATGCTTTTACGCGCTTGTCAACAATGAAATAAAGTACCACTGGGAAAAAAAATTCAACACATTGCCATTTGTATGTCTCCACATGGTGTATATTAATCATCAACCAGAAACGACACAAACTCACAAATAAAATTGATTAGAAGACACACAAGATATATATATATATATATACTTTTTTTTTATTTCAAAAACAAGACATGTAAGCAGTTTCACCTAAAAAGTAGGAAGAAAGCTAAGAACATGAAACTTCAAGTCATACGATGGGCATTGTTAAGTTGTCTGTTAGTTAATCAGTTTACTATTTTTTATTTTTTTTTTAATGGATAATTTAAGACTACAGGTGCCAGTTTCAGTCCAGTATATAAACTCCCAATGTGAGGTCTAAAAGAAAATAAGCTGCTTGTTGTTGCCAACCGAGGATAGATTTACTTAAAACCCTCTCCTAGTAGCTTTTGAAAATGTTTTCTTTTCAAACACACTAAACCACCAAAGCGCGACAACAACAAAATATTTTATCTAGGACCATTATCTACCTATATTTAATATAAGAATATGATGTAGCAAATCTATGTATATACTCGAATGTACTTTACGTACATGTTTGCCATTATATTTATAGAAAAACAAAACAGAAAACTATATTTAAGTTTGAATAAAAATATAAAATAATTTTTTACTAATTTAAAACTTATGCTTTCTTTTAAATTTCTTTTTGGTTGGTTTTCAGCCTTCAAAATAAAGAAAAACAAACAAGTTATAAAGTAGCCAAAACTAGCAAACCAAAAACAAACAAACAAAAATTGAATCTCTTCTCAGTTTTAGTCTCTTCTTCTCATACACAAACTTTTTCTCTTCTTTCTTCACTAACTTGTGTGGATGCAAAAATAAACACTATTATCTAACGCAAAACAAACAAAAAATAATTAATTGACCTAAAAAGCAAGTAAATCGTTGTGAGTGAATTAAACAAAATAATAATAATTAATAATGAACAACCAACAAAGGACATTCAACTGAAACAAAAAATCGTACTTAAGTAAAAATCATATTAAAAAAAATTGAGAAAATTTGTTAATTAGAAATATAAATATATATATTCGTATTTTTATTGCAAGCTATACCATAATTACCAATACCAATTCATGTACAAGTTTGGTATAACGAAGAAAGTGTTACCTCTACAAAATTGAGGCTTTGGTTTTTAGAACTAACAAAACGTAATTATATAACTAAATGTTAAATTTTCATTTTTATTGAATAAAAAAAACAAGGGATTTTTCTTTTTTGCTTACACTAAATATAAAAAATTTACTGATTAAGAAATTTTAAATTAAGTCAGAGTTGTTATAAAAATTAAACAAATATAAAAAATCAAAGAAAAAACAAAATAATAATTCAATCTAAAAAGTAAGAGTTGCTCTTTCTAGAGCTACAAAACAATTAACAATTGATCTATAAATTCTGTAAGAAATATTTAAGTATTACTAGCTTAGAAAAATATTAAACAAAAATAATATAGTACACATGTGAGAAATTCTTTAAAAGTGTCTACTATTCCATAAAGAATAAAATAAATTCTGTAAATGTTATTATAAACAAATAAGGGTGAACTACTTTCATTGAATTAAGGACGATGTACGTGTTAAATTTTTCTTTTGTGGTTTATTTTCTTTTTTAATTATAATAAAAAAATAATTGCCTAGAATTTATATTAAATTTCTTTTTTATACGAACTATGCACTATGAAATTTTATTTTTATTGTAGTTTTGTGTCAAAATGAATTCTTTATAATTTAAATTTTAATTTGTTTGTCTATGTGATTTTTTATTTTATTTTAAATCTGTTAAATAGTTTTTACTCTCAACAATTAGTTTTTGTATAGAAAATAGTTAAATAAAAATAAATCCGCCAAAATTAAACTTTCATTCAATAGAAAAGCAAGATGTTTTTTGTAATTTTATTCATTTTTTTTTTAAAATTAATTTTTGTACGCTACTTGTAAATAATAAATTAAAAAAAAACAAAAAAACAAAATAAAATTATATACATATATATAAAAAAATAAAGTGTAGTTAATGAAAAAAAAAAAAAAAAAATAAAATACATATAAATACATGTGATCAAAACTAGTTTCGACGTTAATTTTATTTAATTCGATTAAGTAGAGTTCGAAGTGCTAACCTCTACGAAGGTGTATCAATGAGTACTGGTTTTTTAAAGACAAATGCCAATTCCTAATGAAAAATAAGTGTTACCATCGAGAACTACATTTTTAAAACGAAAAGCACAATTTCAGATTGAATCATCGGTTAGTTTTGATTTGACAGCAATTTGTATTAAAAGTTTTTTGATACAATGAAAGAAGAGCGAAATTCATCTGCTTTATTTTTGGATGGAAAACGTCCGAAAAAATAAAGGCGAAGTTGAATGCTCTCTTCGACTCTTTACCATCAATGACAAACGTGAGATATTCAGCCCAAATGTCTTTCTTGCTAAAAAATCGAAATGAATCATTCCCCTTCGGTAAGTCAGTTTGGCTACCATACTTAACTCACTAAACGGAATTGTCCATACAAATCTGTCATCGAATCATCCGAAATTATTTTGTTGGCTTTGTGCTTTGCAGTCGAAGTTATGTAAAGGAAATGTAAGTAAATCAATATTCAAAAAGTAATACATGGGCTGCCGTTTCTAAGAGAGGGCACCACTTGAATTAAATCCAGCCGAACTCTGCACCAGCCGAACGGACCATTCCCAAGTGGATTGAACAATTTCAAAGTGGTCATACAAGCACCGAAGGTGATGCACGCAGTGGACGTTCAAAAGACGCTGTTTCAGATGAAAACATCAAAAAGTCCACAAAATGATTACGAATGACCGTAAAGTGAAGTTGATCGAGATAGCTAAGGCTCTGAAGATATCAAAAGAGCGTGTTGAATATATCATACACGAATATTTGGACATTCGAAAGCTCTGGTTAAAGTGGGTGCCGCTTTTGCTCACAGTCGACCAAAAACAACAATGTGTTGATGATTCAGAGGAGTGTTTAAGGCTGTTCAACCGCAATAAAGACGAATTTTTGCATCGGTATGTGATAATGGATGAAACGACGAACTTCGTCCAAAACGACCAAAAACTCAACAGTCGGCTGGCAAGGCTATGGCATTAGTATTTCGGGATACACATGGAATAATTTTTATCGACTATCTCCAAAAGGGGCAGACTATCAACAGCGACTATTTCATCAAGACAATGCGCCGTGTCACATGTCGATGAAAACGATGGCAAAATTGAATGAATTCGGCTACGAATTGCTTTCCCACCCGCCGTATTCTCCAGATTTGGCCTCCAGCAACTATTTCCTGTTCGCACACCTCAAAAGAATGCTCGCCGGAAAGAGATTTAAGACCGATGAAGAAGTAATCTCCGAAACAGGCCTATTTTGAGGCTAAACCAAAATCCTACAAAACTGGTATCGAAAGATTGAAAAATCATTTCAATCAGTGTATTGCCTTCGAAGGCAATTATATTGATAAATAAAGTTGAATTTTGCAAAAATTTTGTGTTTTACTATAAAACGGCACTGACTTTTCAGCCCATGTGTTATAGGGTTTTCCAATAGGGACTTGATAACTTTGAATTTAATTTGTGAACGCACTCTTTCACTAATCATCAAACTGTCACTGTCAATTTATTTAGTAAACTCAACATTTTCATCATGGTAAAGTACACTAACGAGCTACGTTCTCCGATTGGGTTGTGGAGAAGATGCGCCAAGATGATGAATTTCATCGCAAAATCATCTTCAGTGACGAAGCTCATTTTTGGCTCAATGGGTTCGTCAATAAGCAAAATATGCGTTATTAGTCGGGTGAAAACCCATATGTGCTTCATGAATCACCACTTCATCTACAAAAAATAATTGTTTGGTGCGATTTGCATGCCGGCGGCGTTATTGGGCCATATTTTTTCGTCGACGATAACGATCTTCACATTACTGTGAATGGTTAGCGTTATCGCGCCATGATCACCGATTATTTTTCACCCGAATTGGAAGAAATGGACTTGGACAACATGTGGTTTCAACAGCACACGCTAAAATCCATTTATTGAAGAGTAAGTATGGTGAGCGTGTTATCTCAAAACATGGGCCAAATATGTGTTTACATTTGAAAATATTATAAATTGCTATGTACTTGGTGGGGTGAAAAGTAACCTTCTTGGGAATGAAAAAAAATTTTTTTTTTTAAGTTCCCTTTTAGTTTGATATACTTATTCTAGCGATTTTCCAACTTCTTGATCCCGTCCGAAAAGTAATTTTCCGGAAGGTCGGCAAAATACTCCTCCGTGGCGTCGATGATTTCCTCGGGTGAGCTGAATTTTTTATTGATGAGCCATCTTTTGAGGTTTGGGAAGATATAAAGGCCCGAGGGAGCCAAATCGGGTGAATACCTTGGATGCGATAGAAATTGGAGCCGTAAGTCATTGATTTTAGCCATGGTTGCGATGCTATTGTGCGCCGGTGCAATGTCTTGCAAAAACAAAATTTTTTTTCGCTTCATGTGAGGCCGTTTTGCAGAGATTTCGGCCTTCTATAGCCCTTCTATAGCCCCAACTATAGCCAGTAATACTCGTTGCTGATGGTTTTTCCTTTTTCGAAGTAGTCCACGAAGAGAGAAAACCGACGCCATAACCTTTCCAATCCATCGAGTCTCCCTCGGCCGCTTCGGAGCACTCGTGCTGGCTTCAGTCCATTGTCGGGCACTCATTCTGTTCTCTGGTGTTCAACAGTTACCAATCGACGCCAAGAGAAGTCCGCCCGATTCTGCATCAGTAAGTCCAAACACTCTTTCGAAGTGCTCTCGCGTTTGTGTTTTTGGTTAGGAGTGGGTATGCGCGGCCAGCGGCAGGTTAACTTTTTCAAATGCAGAATATTGCCAAAAATATGGCGGGTGCGCTCAGTACTAATCTTTGTGGTATCTGGCTCGGTAACCTTCACTATCCGGTAAGCCAACACCATTTCATGTATTTTTTTGACATTGTCCTCTGTAACCACATCGGAGAGCCTGCCGCTGCAGACTTGATCGGTAGTGGAGTTGCGGTCACCACGAAACTCTTGAAACCAATATTTGACGGTGTAATCTGGCGGAGCATTAGCCATAATATTTATCCAACTTTTCTTTTGTTTCCTTCGCCGTTTTGCCTCTCAAAAAATAATGTTTTATGAGCGAACGAAAATCGTTTTTGTCCATACTCAACATGATGCCAAACACGTCAACAACAATCAGCTGTCAAAACAAAACTAAAGACAGTATCGCACTGAAATTTGGCATGTCTGCCTAAATAAAAACGGACTTCAAGGCACCATAGCTTTGTTTGCAGTAGCAGCGCATTCTGGCGGTCAAGGAGGTTACTTTACACTCTACCTAGTACAATAACATAATTGAAGATTGTTTTATTGTAGAAAGAAAATGACAGACCAACTACACAGGGTGGCAAGGTTTTGGTAGCATGAGTGATGATATGTGTAACTGTTTCTTTACAGTTACTTACCATAAAATTATAAATAAAATTTTAAATTAAATTTTCTCTTTTGAAAATTGGCCCAATAAATTTTGTTATGTGTGTGGCCAATATATTGTACAAGTAATGCCCCAAGGAAGAGCTGTAACTGAAAAAGTAAAGCGTTTATCAATTTTATTTTAATCGTTTATATTTATATTATAAAACAAGAGAAAAATGAATTCCGAAAAAAGAAGTCGAGACCGTTTGATAATCTAATGATTTGGCGTAACCAAGTGAACCATATGATAACTGTTATTTTTGTTTAACAAAATCAAAGGGTTTTCAAAAAAAAAAAAAATATAGGATACCTAAAAGTAGCTTCTGTGTCCATGGCAATACCTCATAGTAAAGAATTTCCAGTACTCACGTCAAGGATAGAAGAGTGATGAGGATGACCGTGATGAGAATTATGCACTACAGAAGGAAATATCCGAATACCCATCTCTTTTCATTCCTTTCATTCAGTTCATTGAAAGAACCACACATGATTCAGCAGCAAGAGTTGAGTGATTTGCTCTGTGAGTTAAATTTATCCATTAGACAGTTCTGTGGTTGGGGTTCTTTATAGCGGAGAGGCTATCTGAGCATATTGAAAATCTTCCTTTTTTTGAGATGTGAGCTGCTGGTTCTAGTATGGCTACTGCTTTTAATATTAAACTTAATAAAGTATAGAGACTTAAGTTGGAAAGTTTGTGCTGTTTTAAAAGTGATAGCCTTGTTATTAGGATTACTGGGTTCCTTTACAAATTATTGCTGCTTTTCGTGTATGTGGGATATTTAAGCTACAGGGAAACACTTCTTGGTTTAAGATTGGCCCATGAGATCGGAATTTGTTGCTGGACAATCAAATGTCAAATATTCACCTCTGATTGAGCCACGAAATGTTCGTCCACTTTTGCACATAGAGCTGGGTTTAATGAAGAATTTCGAAAAAAACTATGGACAAAGCTTTTACATTTAAAATCTGTATTTCCTAAATTAGGTGATGCCAGCACTAAAGAAAGTATATTGGACCGCAAATACGAAAACTTATGAACGATGCCAATTTTGACCTTAAACTAAATACGAGTACAAATGAACTAGCAGCATGGACATCATTGAAAGCTATAATAAACGAGTTTTTAGGAAATCATAGAGCCGACAATTCTGAAATGTTAGTCGCAAAGCTGTTAAAAACTTATAAGGATTTAGATTGCAAAACTTCATTGAAAATACATTCATATTTTGATTTTTTTCCAAAAAAATTTGGAGCGGTGAATGACGAACAAGGAGAACGCTTTTACCAGAACATAAAAAAGATCGAAGAACGTTATCGAGTTCGTGAGAAGCAGCCATGTTAGGCGATTACTGTTGGTCTTTAATGCGAGTGGATTCAACAAGTCACATACGTAAAAGCTGAATCGTAGAATACATATGAAGGTTAGGTTAGGTGAGAGTGGCGGCTGTAAAACCAACTCAATTAGGACTATTGGCCAGTTGTGCTGCCACGTAAATCAATGATCCTCTCACTCATGGAACCAATTTGAGCTTATGATGAAGCGCAGGAGGACTTTAACGTCTGTATTCTTTAGATGGTTTAAGTCATTGTAGAAGAAAGCTCCTAGGTGGAGTTTTCTTCCCTGGGAGGGAGCTGGACATGTACAGAGAAGGTGGAGGATTATTTCCTTTTCCTCCTTGTCCACGCAGCTTTTACAGAAATCGTTTGTAAAAACGCCAAGCTTTCTTGCGTGCTTCCCTATAAAGCAGTGTCCAGTGATAACACCTATGATGACGCTGAGATGTTGCGTTTTTAGAAGAATCAGACTCTTAGAGCGACTCAGATCCAGCTTTGGCCAGATCTGTGTAGTCGCTAGGCATATTGGCCCACCGGTCCATCTAATTTTTGTTCTTTAATTAGCATTTAGCTTCAATAAAAATTTGCACGTAGCGATTGGTATACCTCTTTCACGATTTTTCGGTAAAATAGGTTGAGTGGTTCCAATTTTGGCGAGTTCGTACGCCCTAAAATCCCCTGGAATGTCTCTGTGACCCGGAATCTAACAAAGGTTAAAGTTGAACTGCTCTGCAATCTCCGTAAGAGATGTCAAGGGATTTTATAGCGGCTGGGACAGAGCTAATCGTTTGAACACGCTACAGTGATTTGGAAGACGGCAGGAGAGGATTAAATTTAGCTTATTCGAGAAAACACCGCCACCAACCATTGTATCGTTTTTAGATCCATCTGTATAGAAATGGATAGACTTGCCCTCATGAAAGCACCTTCTTCCCAAAAGGATCTAGAGGGAAGCTCGCATTAAAGTCTGTCAAACCTAAGTTTAAGTATGGTGTAATTTGGTGTTCTAATCGTACCTTTGCCTTTTTCTATAGAGTGGAGCGTATATAGGTGTCCTAAGTCCACGAACTACGCCTTCCGCGATCCATGGTTCCTCAAATAGAATGCTGTCTTCTGCGATTTTGGAAAGACGCAGAATAAGTGTGGCCGAAGCCTTTTTTGAGTTGTGGAGATTAATCTGGAGAAACCGTATCATTGCTACAATTTCGCAAACTGGCCTCCACCACGATTTTCTTCAAGTCCTCCGTGGCCTGCCACAAATTTACTGCTGCTAGGGGTGGAGGAAGAGATAGGACCATGGCTTGCCACAGTCTTATCTCTTATTGAAGATTTAATTTTAGACTCGTTGTGTTTGCTTTTTTATTGGTTGTATCCATTATAGATCCCATGAGTAGCGGAGAAAGGATGATCCATTTGTACAGTGTATTTCGCTGTATACGGATAAGGCTAGCTAATTCGGAGATCACCAGGTATCCGATACTCCGTTTGCGACTAAGCTATTTTTAGAAATGCTGAGCCCTCAGCCAGGTTGATCATCGGTACGGGTCGAAAAAGGGAGAAAAGGAAAAGGAAGGGCAGCATCCTTCGGTTTCAGGACTCGTCTGGAGAAACTTCTAGCGATTCATTGACCTTACTCAGCCCCTACAACTCGACAAGCTCAATGATCAATAAGAATTGCAAATATTTATGTTTTAGAATGAATTAAATGTGTTTACCTTTTTGAATGCCAATAAACGTTTTGTCACTTCTAATTTTGTATGTATTTTAATATTAATTTTTGAATTCATAACACGGAAGCGGTAGTGTTACAAGATAATCATTGCTATATCCCTAAATAGAATTCCCAATTGATAAAGGAATACCTTATTTTTTTTAAGCTTTCCTTACGTTTTATCTGGAATATTCATTATATCCTTTTTATTATATACTTTTTTTTAGGTATATTACTTCGCCACCTTCTGCTTGTATGGTTCCGCGTTTGATTTAAAAACGTAAAACGCAAAACTTTTCAAAATACTGCTTTGCAAATTTGCAAACCAAAAAAAAAAACCTCGGTGTGAAATTTCTTAACCAGAACAGCGTTTCCGAAATGATTTAAAATTAGTACTGGCAAGATAGTGTTTTCCCGTTTAACAGTATTGGAAAGTTGAGTGAAACTGAATTGAAGATTTCACATCTAGCAGAATAGAGCTGATTGGTTTAACGAATTCACACGTTGCCGTATATTTCGGGGAGCCAATATTGACTCGGATCAACACCTTGTTGCAGCAGAAGAACAAAATTGCAATTGCAAGAGACTGATCGTAAGAATTTTCGCCAAACGTTTATACCGAAATCTCTCAACAACAATCTGTTATGCCGCCAGCATCGTGCCAACACCGTCGACGTGTAATCGGAGACGATGCAACTGATGCGCTGGGTTCATCTGATTACCACACATAAATCCCTGGTTTGATGAAGAATGTCGGCAAGTACATGCAGCTGAACTTAGACGAAAATAGCCAACATTTTCGTTCACCAGACCAGTGCAAAATAAAGATAGTAATATCTAACCTAAAATCTAACAAAATTAGCTGGACCTCACGACTTACTAGCTGTGGTATTCAAAGCTGCTGGAAATGATTTTGTGGAAAGCATACACCAACCTATTTCTTAGATCTAGTTAGAAGAATGTGTGTATGCCTGAAGCATGGAATCTCAGTACCATATGCCCGGTACGAGTATACTCGTAAGTCTCCATAACATCGGATATATGATCTTTTTTGCATATTATGTGGTCGTCTAAGAACCATCGCCAACAACCTGATTGGTTCCTATCAGTGCGGTTTCAGACCAGGAAAGTCCACAATCGACCAAATCTTCACACTCCGGCATAAAATAGAAAAAACTCAAAGTCGGGGGCTCTTTGTCGGGGCACTGGGTTCTGAATGATACGAGTATATAGCCCTATTCTTAGTTAGTGTATTTAGTTTTCACATGAGATTTATTCTGAGACCTTTGATTCTGATCAAAATCAACTAGACATTTTAGAATAATTTCAAGGAGCGGATTCATTTAGAAAAATATTGACAATCTATTTTGTATAACTTAATGGTGCGATACCTGTTGCAAGACGCATACTCAGCGAAGTTGTGAGAAGCAAAGTAAAAAATAGACTGTGTGATGTATGTTAGCCATTCTGCCAGTCGCATCTATTGAATGTTGGCCTTTGCATTTTGTTGGTATTGGATCCAACTTAATCGCATTACACCTCTTTGCATCTCTCCAGATGATGGTAACCAAAAAAAAAAATTATTGTCGTCTGTTCATAGACACCACTTAATTTGTCTCAGGAGTCAGCTGTGGAAAGAATACATTTGTTCGATGATCGAAGTAAGACTGTTAATATCTTCTGTTACTGTGTAATAAACGTAAACTAAATGTTTATCTTAGGGTTTCGTTCTGCTAAAAAAATTGTTCCTTTGTTTTAATAAAATATGTTTGGCTTAGCTGCATTACCCTAACTTTTCTCTGACCGGTGAAAATTACTGCGATTTCAATGACTAAATTGACAACAAAAAACCAAGCACAAAACATCAAACTGGAGAGGATAAGTAAGGGTTTTCCAAGTGTGGATGTGGATGCTATCGTTGATAACTTCACAAAACTTATCAAAGATCAACGATGGAAAAAGTGTTCCGAAAGTAACAAGATGTAATTCTCCAGTTCAGCTTCCAAATTATATCCTTGAACACATAAAAATTCGTAATACTTTAAACGCAATTGGCAAACATACCGCCAGCCTAATCTCAAATTACAGCTTCATTACTTAAACATTTTGATCAAAAAACTTATTCTACATATTCGTAACCACAGATGGAATCAAAAACTAGAATCTTTAGACAAAAATTGTAAGCCTTTTTGGAATATAGTGAAAGTGATCAGGAATCAAAATAGATCAATACCAACACTCAGAAACGGTGATGACTATATTTTTACTAACAAAGAGAAAGCAAATTCTCTCTTCGAATTTTTCTCTAAAAGTCATCCTTATCTTCTTATATCTCACAATTAAGGATAGTAATGTAACCAACACCTTGGTTGAACAAAAAATTACGACTTTTAACAATAATATTTGTAACACCTCAACAAACGCCTTTGTTCTGTAACCACTGTTACAAACATTATTAAATCCTTTAAGGTTAATAAAACGGGTGGGTTAGAAACAATTATCTGAAGCATTTATCCTTTTTGGGTTTAAGACATTTAACTATTCTAGTCAACGCGTGTCTTAAATTGCAATATTTTCCGCGAAAATGGAAAAAGGCTAAATTTGTCCCCATATTAAAAGTTGGAAGGCCTGCAGAGTCAGTCACCAGTTATAGACCAATAAGTTTACTTAGCAGCCTAAGCAAAATCTTGGAAAAGGTAATATAAAATCATATTCTAGAGTTAAGTAGTGATAGTTATGTATTCCCTAACATTCAGTTTGGATTTATGCAATTTCATAATACATCGTATCAATCTCTTCGAATATGTAACCATGTTAAATCAAATCGGTCATGATCGTACTTGATGTTGAGAATTCGTTCGAGACTGTCTGGCATAACGACCAAATATATAAAATGATTAACTTTAGCTATCAATTGAATCTTAATAAAATTGTCCAAAGTTTTCTGTCAAGTCGTAGTTTTCTAGTCCATCTTAATATTGGGTCTATAATTGTTATTATTCCATTGGAACATGGGTTGGAAAGCTACTGTCATTGTACGTCATTTCAGTATATGTCATTCATTTGAAGCGTAAACAACAATAATTTTTTTTTCACTCAAATATGTCGAACTTTGTGCCTGAAAAAGTGTTTTTGCGGGGAGTTCTTCTTCATTACTTTAATATGAAGAAAACTACTGGCGAAAGTCATCGTATTTTGGTGGAAGTTTATGGTGAACATGCTGAGCTAGCTAGCTGCTAGCTGAGCGAACGTGCCAAAAATGGTTTGCACGATTTAAATGTGATGATTTTGGCTTGGAAGACGATGAACCAAAAGCCAAAAAAGTTTGAAGATGAAGAACTGGAAGCATTACTCTATGAAGATTGTTGCCAAACACAAGAAGAGCTCGCAGAATCTTTGGGTGTCACTCAAGCAGCCATTTCAAAACGTTTAAAAGCAGCTGGATATACTCAAAAGCAAGGAAATTGGGTTCCACATGAACTTAAGCCGAGAGACGTCGAAGGACGGTTTTGCATGTCCGAAATGCTGCTGGAACGCCACAAAAGGAAGTCATTTCTGCATCGGATTGTTACTGGTGATGAAAAATGGATCCATTACGCAAAAAATCATATGTGAAACCCAGCCAACCAGCCAAATCAACGGCAAAGCCGAATATCCATGGCGCTAAGGTAATGCTCTGTATTTGATGGGATCTCATAGGGGTGCTGTATTATGAGCTGCTAAAACCGAGTGAAACCATCAATGGACAACGCTACCGAACACAATTAATCCGTTTGAAGAGAGCAGTAGCCGAAAAACGCCCGGAATATGCGACTAGACACGAGGCAATAATTTTCCATCATGACAACGCTCGGCCCCACGTTGCTATACCGGTTAAGAAATACATGGAAAACAGTGGATGGGAAGTCTTACCCCACCCGCCTTATAGCCCAGACCTTGCCCCTTCTGACTACCATTTGTTCGATGCAGAACGCCCTAACTGAAATACGGTTCACATCAGAGCAGAATATCAAAAATTGGCTTGATTCTTTCTTGGCTGCTAAGCCGGCGCAGTTCTTTTGGGATGGGATCCAAAAATTGCCAGAAAGATGGGAAAAAGTCATAGCTTCAGATGAGCAACACTTTGAATAATACTATTGTATATGTTTTTCTTAAATAAACGTTAAAATTAAAAAAAAAAACCTAAGTCTAAGTCCACTAATTTCACAGGGGTCAGTATTGGGTCCTACCCTATATAAAATATTTACGTCTAACTTTCCTAGTCTGCCAGATTGTCGCGTATCGTCTTCGCTGACGATACTGCAGCTTACACATCGCATACGTTCGCTCTTAACATCGAGAGGACTCTTATTGATGCTAGTAAGATAGAAGGAAATTTTTTGCAGTAAATGGAAAATGAAAATTAATAGTGAGAAAACCTGACGCATCTTTTTAAGTAGAAAAAGAAAATCTTCTTGGAAATGAAATAAGTTGGGATTCTTCAGTGAAATATCTTGACATACATTTAGACTCAAAACTGACATTTAGTGACGATGTCACACAGACTTTGAGAGAAATGAACATTGCGACTGCCTTATTGTACTCCTTTATTAACAGAAAATCGAAGCTATAAAATAATTATATTCAAAGTTATTTTCCAAGCGATATTGATCTATAGTTGTCCTGTCTGGGGTGGCGCAGCTAAATGTCACCTAAAAAGTGTCACAAAACAAAACTTTGGAAATGATGCTTAACTTATTTTGGCGTTTTTCAATTAAAGATCTACACTTAAGGGTGGATGTTGAAGTGATAAGCAAACGTATTTACAACTTAAATGAAAAATTCATCACTCGATGTTCTTTTGCTGACAATCGTCTCCTAAACAGTCCTTATATTTAAAAATAAAGGTAATATAACTGTTATTTTTATTTGTTTACCTTCTTATTTAGACACATGTCTATTTGTTAATTTATTCATTTCTCTACTTTCTTGTGTGTAGATTGATATACACCCTGACTGACTCGAACTGAAACTTTTTAAAATGCTATATTTTTTTTATTTCTTTATAAATTTTATTGCGCCAAAGCAAAAAATGTTGGAAAATATATCAATTTTCAAATTGTATCAGTAGTTTTCAATATGTCTACTTTTGGCGTGAAAAATGGCATTGAGACGGCCGAAAAAAGCATCGCACGCTGCACGCAAGTGGCTCTGCGGTATTTCGGCCCATTCCCGGCGAAGTGCTTGTTTGAGGTGGTCCAAACTTTGGTCTTTTTTAGTGCCAACATTTGCCTTCAAAATACCCCAGACAGAAAAATCCAACGGACTTGCATCCGGAGAATTTGCAATCCATTGTGTCGAAGAAAAGAAAGGTGGAACATTGTTTTTTAACCAATCTTGGTTGACGCGTGGCTTTGTCAGACGGTGCCGAGTGACGCCACGGTCCAAAAATACGAGCGCAGAGCGGCCATCGGCGGTTATGGCGGTCTAAACCATCACCATCGGTGCTGCCTGATTTCTGGTGGCCGTAAGAAGGTGTACATTTTCGAAGGACCCCTCTGATAAGTAAACTCGGTCATTTTAATTGTTGACATATTGCTCGATAACAAATGGCGACTCATCGGAAAAAACCAAATTCGGCAACTCACCACTTGTGCAAGAGTAGCAACTACTTCGCTCTTTCGACTCTAACTTTTTTCTGTTGCGGTGTAAGATTGTGTGCTTTTTGGAACTTTAATGACTTGAGCCCAAGTTCATTTTTCAGTATGTGTTGTATCCGTTCCAACGATATGTTGAGCTCACGAGCCATTTTTCTTCCACTTCGACGCGGATTTCACTCAATTCGAGCCTTCACTTTCCGAACCATTTCTACTGATGTTGCTATTTTTTTATGACCACCTCCAAGGCGTTTTGCAACGCTGCCAGTATCACAGTATAGCTCATTACTGGTTGGAGACACAAATGATTTATTCAAGTTGAGGTGCTGGAGGGCTCTAAGGATAGCTACGGTTTTGGTTTTCCAGCCAAATATAAAGCAATCACAATATCACGTTTGAATTCCATCGCGGATAAAAAATTTTCAACTGAGATGCAAATCGTTTAAAAGGCTTGCAAATAATAAAATTATCTGTCATGTGTCAAAATTTGAGCTCACTGTCATGAACGGTTTGGAAATAATAATAGTCTGAAGTTGGTTGCAGTTCGAGTCTGTCAGGGTATAATTATGTACGTTTCTGTGCTTATGCATTTATACACACTTTTTCAAAAATTTCTCAGTATAAAGTAATGTATATATATATATACATTTATATATATTTTTTCTTGCATGGAGGTTCTTGTAGCAACTTTCCTCCTCTTGTACTCTTTATGCTTATTCTTTTCCTTTTTTATCAAAACCTTTTCCTTTTTTATTAGTAAGGAAAAGTGCAATACCAAATGTAAGTTGTATTATGCAAAAAATAAAAATATATCTATATCTATCCGAGTGTCCTTTTAGTATTATACAGATCTTAAACTGAAAACATTACACTTATGTGACTCATAGACAAATAAAGCTCATTGCAAAGCTTCATTTTGCCACTTTTTGTCATTTTCAAACAGTTTAAAGCCACGAGCAACTTATATGTTTATATTTGCTATCATACTACTTTTAATTACCATATGATATACAGAGAAAATAGAAGAAAATAAAATATTACGCTAAAACATCAGTTAGAGCTTCAGATCCGTCGTACTTTTGTTACATTAAAGTATAATATTAACTATTCTCTATCTGGTTAGGAAACTTTAATAAATTATAGAGAACACAACTACACTTTTTGAAAACACCTGTTGGTTTCCCACATCAATTTCCAGGAAGTTATTCGTCGGCTAAAGCAATAAACAACCCCATTTCACGGGACAAGTTTTTCGTAATATAACAGTTTCGTTCCTAGCAACGCCTTAGGCAAACAAACAAAAGCCAATTTCATCCTTTCTATCCATTTCCATTTTTATTCGTTTAAAGAAAATTATATTTTTTGAAGTATCTGCAAGGACATGTCTCTGTTCCAGGTACGCACCTGGTGGACAGCACAATGTGCCGATATAGAAGAGAACTACGATATTGCCAGCCTTCTTTGCACCCGATTTGGTCTTGAAGAGCTCGAAAAAGACTACATTGTTGTCGGTTCGCATAGTGGTTTGCTAAGCATATTCTATCCAAATCCAGAAGTCGATCCAAATCACAATTTCAAAGAGTCCCAAGCCACTGATTTATTGCTTGAATGTCAATTAAAGGCCCCAGTTCTGGGACTACTATCCGGACGTTTCACAGGGTAAGTTAAAATAGTGCGCTTGAAATGAAGCCACAAATTAGTCTTTTGTAACCTCACTTTTTTCTTACCATTTTCCATGTCAGTAAACACTCGTATTCTTTGTCGCAGGACCTTCCGCAGTGAGAATACAAATCAACTAGCCGTTTTGCATCCTAATAACTTGACAATTTACAATCTGACAACTGTGGATGGAGTCGCTGAGCATGGAACTCACTCACAGTTGCATACCGTTGTGGAGCATAAGTTTAAACGAGCGGCATTCTCTTTGTGCAAAGGACATTTTGGTCAAGTAAAAGGCCGTGAGTTCCTCTGTGTCGGACACTTGGATGGTAGTCTGACATTTTACGAGCAGGATGGCATCTCATATGAATGCAATCTGCCAGGACCAAGGCCATTGCCTAGTATCGTGGTGTACGTAGAAAGGATTGACTCCTTCCTGCGCGTTAACTCGTCCTGGCAACTGGAGAGCTTTAGGTAAATTTTAATTAATTTCATTTCTTCTTTAGTGAATTTGTTGAGGGCAAATGTACATGGAGTTTGGCATTCTGCCAGGATTTCCACACGGTTTGTTCACATCTAACAGAAGGGAAAAGTGGACAATTGAGAAAACTTTGCGACTTTGTTTAATTAATCAATTTGATAGAGGGAAATCGGAGAGCAAACGGCATTTCAATGAGAATTGTTAGATTTATTCGTTTACTGGGAATGCCAAAGTGTGTCATTGTACTATTGAGATAAAGTTACTGATGAATGGAGGTACTTGCTCTTAGGTAGCATTTCAGGGTTACAACTTACAAGGACCTGACTATGTCGTTTGCTCTCCGAAAATTAAGTACACACTTTAGAACTTTTCACATTTGTTTTAATGTGCTTTTATTAGTTACCAGGATTTATCCCATTCGGCTATCAATAAGTCTGATACGGCGCCAACATGGTCGATTTGCTTAGGAGAAGGTGTTTTGGATACCACATCGGTGCAAGTTAAGGAGTAAGTTATGGTAAACAAAAATGACAGCACCGAATTTGTTTTAAAATTCTTTTCATTCTTTTCAAGGACATCCACGTTGATAATGATTTTGGGAGAACGCAACTTTATTGCTATCAGTGATCATGGAAAGGTTGAGTTCATCGTTAAGTTGGACTACTCGCCAAAATGCTTTTATTCGTTTCTCATCGGATATTATTGGGGTATGTATGTTATTATGGCACGATGTCCTTAACTGCCTCGAAATTCCTTCACACAGTTCATCTCTGAATATCATCATATTCTCTTTTTAAGCTTTATTTGGCTTAAAATTACAGAAATATTCCCAAAAATCTTTTATATTTTTGAAAAAAATTACTCTACCTACAGTGATATTTTCTTATCATTGCCGCTTTGTATCAACGGGTTTTACCTTACAGCACAGTCCGTGACAGACCTAGACCTGAATTAACAAGCCTTTTCATTGAATTCGAACATAAGATTATTACTTCCAATTAAGCACGACGAATTGGCGGAGATTCTTTTTCACTTTCATGTGCCACCTAAGCCGAGTCCATGACGGTGTATACTCCGTACACACCTTCGTTGCATATTCTTCTGTTAGAATTTTCTCTCAAAATATTCTAAAACAGGCTCACTTATACTTGAAAAAGACATCATTGCAGAGGACTAAAATTAGATTACTAAAGTTCTAATCTGCTTTGTTAGTCACTTGTCTTCTTAGTCTAAAAACATCGATTGACAAATGTTCATTCTTCATTTGACGTCAGCACTGGTTTCGTTTCTGAATTAGTAGAGGAGGTTAGATAGACAAAGTCATTAGCTACTTCAGAGATAAATCTGCATACAGTGACGCTCTGTTCGAGACTTTTGTATTGAATGTCCTTTTTCGTAGATAGTATAAGTGACAACTCGTTTCGGCTTATTGGCTTATTGTGAGGCCACGTGGATCTGTGATCCTCCTACTCTTGGATCCAATTTGAGCTTCTGACGAAGCGTAGGAGACTGTTAACATCTATACTGTTTAGTTCGCTTAACCCATTGTAGAAGAAAGCTAATAAGCCCTAAAATTCTCTGGAATATTTCTGTGCCCCGGCATGCAATATAAGTAAATGTTATACTGCTCTGCAATCTCCCTGAGAGATGATTGGCTGTCAAGGGTGGTTTTAGAATTTTGTGAGACTGAATTCAGGGATTTGGCAGCGGCCTGAGTATCGGAAAAGATGCGGATATTCCTTGAAGGTATAACGTATTCTTCAGCCAGAACTTCTTATGTTCTACATGGAACATGTCACAAAGATTTGGAAGGCTGAAGGAGAGGCTTAGGTTAAGATTATCGTAATTCGTAAAGAAATGGATTGATTTGTCATCCATGAAAGCGTCTTGTTCCAAAAAATAACTCGAATAGATGCATCCATCAAAGTCTTTGTCAAGCCAACATTAGGGCATAATGTCGTCGATGTTCTCTGGAAGGATTCCAAGTGTGTTAAGAATATAAGCGTGGCCAATTCATTTTTTTGTTCAGTGTGTCACAATCGCTTGCCTGCTGAAAATACTGGGAGTTTTCAAGTGAAAAAGAATATCGAGTGCCGCGGAAAGAGCAGACCTTATGCACAGACGTGATGTCTTTTGGACTTTGTTAAGTTTGCTGCAGTTGACTGCACTGTGTTAGGCCGTACAACAGACAACTACTTTGTAGGAGAGTATTGGTCTGATAATCGAGTACGTAATGCGCGATCGAAGACTTCATTTGTTCACAGTGGCTTTTTTGTAAGAGAATAAAGCTACTGTGGCTTTCTTTATTCTTTCTTAAATATTAAGTTTGCAGTTCAGTTTTCTCTCAGAAATAAAACGCAGATATTTCGCTGTTTTGAAATTTAATTGATGAGGGCCTATGATTGGAATTTTATATTCCCTGAAAAAAAAAGGACAAGATTAGTTTTATTGGGATTTATTCCCAATCTACATGGATCTGCCCAACGGGTTAATCTGTAAAGACTTTGCTGTAGGAGTTCTTTAATGTTATTGAGATGCTTTACTAAGACGGCTATAGCAACTTCATCCACCATATAGACAACCACTCTGTTTCCACCTGCTTCCAGGTATATCACCAGTTCATTGACCACTTACCTCCAGAGGAGGGATGAATTGGCACTGCCTTGCGGATAAGTTCTGCTGACACATATTTTAGCAGAAGCTCCACCCAGTTTGGAGTTAATTATCCTGCTATTTAGCATAAAACTTAGCTTCACAAGTGAGTCATCTATTTTCAGAGTTGATTGCGGCTGTGTGCACATTGTTCCAGGAACGCTACCATTGTGAATTGTCTATAATCTCCACGACAGGTATGTTGAGCTAAGAAAAAAGTCGTCGTTCAATTCTAGATCGTATAGCTCTAGAGTTTTCAAAAAGAGAAATAATAGACTTATAAGACTTATAGGTCTAAAGTACTTTGGGACAGCATGAGAAGATTCTTAGGCCTTGAGAATGAAAACTACAATGGGTCATTACCATGCATGATATTGTCAGGATAATGTCTGAGGTCCTCTGTAGCTCGGCAGGTATTATTTGGTCCGGACCAGCAGACAAGTATGGTATGAAGCTATGCAGCGCACAGAGTAACTTATCTATTGCAATAAGAGCGTGAATTCTAGTCGCGTCTTTAGTAGTCCTGCTAAGGTTGTTGCAGGGAATAAGGAGCTACTTGGAAAGTTGGTATTCAGTACCAGGTTGAGTGAATTATCGCTTGAGGTCGTCTAAGAGCTATCGGATTTTTTTTTTTCAAACAGCTAGGCATTATAGGTTTTGTAGAGAGAGAATTTTTCTTAGCCGAGATGCCTCAGAGGTTTCTATTATTTTATCAGAAAATGACGTCCAAGATTATCGCGCATTGTCATTGTCACCGCGATCGTTATTGCATGGCTTCTCTAAAAGATCTCAAAGATGAAAGGATTTTTTTTTCACAAAACTATGCTGTCGATCTGAAATTCATATTTTCTCTTGAGAGTCCTATATAGTGTGAGTATTTGAAGTAAGTTTGCACTGATATTGACTTATTTGATTGTTGCCAAAAGGCTTAAGATGCTCTCAGCAGATAGGCTCTTGTAGCAGATGCTGATAAAACGTATACTTCTATATTTGGCGCAGGGTCCCTTTTTTCGAGCCTATCAGGTCATTTTCTGCATATTATGCACTTCACAACGATGTTGCTACTTTTTCATGTTTTAAGGATCCGTAGTGCATGCAATTATAAATCTAAAACTTATCAGCCCATCAGATTTCCTAAATGGAGTTAGGACGTACTTTCCTTCGACTTTTAATCAGTTTATTCCGAATTACGTATTTCCTTGCCCAGAGCGTTGTATTCTATTTCCATAGCATCACGGAATTTGTTCAGTTCGTGCAGGTGTGTCCGTAGTTAGTTTTCGGATGTGCTTTCGAAAATCTGGATGTCTGAATCAATAAGTGCAGTAAGGTCCCTCGATTGAAGAAATATTTATCGAGATGGAGCTCAGAGAAATTGATTAGTGTTGAATTCAAGCAAAAGCTCAATATGAAAGGTAACGTGTAAAAGAATTTGAAATTGCAGAGCAATTATTGTTTCCTATAATAGTTCGGAGTGGCTATCATATGTTATGTCAGTGATTGAGCCTTATTGGCATATATCGGCACCTAACGAAATGAAAGTAAAACCATTTTAGTCTTTAGCATTTTTGAGTTCCTAAATCTATTGGTGGTGACATGACGCATTGGGTACTTTCGAAGTGCGTCTAGGTTTAAAATTCGGGCAAATAAAAAAAAAGTTGAAAAAGTATTTTACATGGTTAACCTCCGAAAATGATAACTTTTTGCTATGAAAAGTCAGGAAGGTGGAAATCACAGTAAGTAGGAGAGAGTAGATAATGGTCCAGCAAATAATTTATTTTACCGATTTACAAAATACAAAATGAAATAAGCTCTACAAGTATGATAATTTTATTTATACGTGATTGTTTAACATACATATGTAATTCTTGCTACATCAGACATTTGGGAGCCATCCGTTAAAGTTTGATTACGAGTATACACTTTTACTCGTTCAGTTTTTAGTCGAAGTCATTCTTGAGTACTAAACATACTAAATATACTAAACATAAGCGATTGGTCTTATCATAGCTATTTACATGTTTACATCTACAGGACCCTCTAGAAAAATGGATAATAACAATAAGATAGATAAATCAAACCAATTAGTTTTGACCTTCTGCAATTGTTTTAGAGCAAATGGTCGATACCCATGGTCTAACTGACAAAATAGTTACATTATCTGTATGTACCTAGACACAACAGTAGTGAAAGCAGTTTTTGTACTCCATGCTCTTCATCAATATGTCTTTCTTACTAATTTTGGATAAAAAGCTGTTCACACTGTTCGCCAAAGGTTGTGTTTAAAAAGTAAGGTGACCTTATATTTTTATAAAAAAATATTCATTTATTCATGAGTATTAATGTTGTCTCCTTCAAAGTAATCCCCCTCAGATATAATACACTTGTCCCCGCGTGTTGTCCAATCCTCGAAGCACTTCTCATAAGCACTTTTTGGTATAGCCTTGAATTCTTCCTCAATCGTTGAAAATCTCGATCCTTTTATAGATCTCTTCAGTTTTGGTAACAGGAAAAAGTTGCATGGGGCCAAATCCGGTGAATATGGTGGATGAGGCATGATTTTCGTGTTGTTTTGGCCAAAAACTCTCTCACAATCAACGAGGAATGAGCAGGTGCAATATCGTAATGCAAAAGCATTATTGACCGTACGACGGGGTAAAAACTCCTGATGCACTACGCCACGGTAATTGAAAAAGTGAACAGTAATCAAAATTTTGACATTTGATCAAACTTGGTGTTCTTTTTTCGCTCATGCTTCGACATCATAATCATATACCCTTGTTTCGTCACCAGTTAAGACCCTTATGAGTAATTTGAAATCATCGTGGATGTCATTTAAGAGCTTTTGAGCGACGCTCATGCGACGGTTCTTCTAATTAAAATTAAGAAGGAACAAAAGGAAGAAGTTCCTGAAGATTTTTGTACTTTGCTTGCTTTCCTTGCAGATTGTTGAATCATTTCTAAAAATTGGTGTAAATTGTTGTTACTTTCTTCGTAAAATAATGATGTGCCTTCTGAATTTGTCACTTTGTTTGTTGCTGATTCGATTTCTCCAAAATTTCGGTCGCATTCCAAATAGGAATGGCACGATACTAAAAGTCTGTGATCAATTTACTGAACGTTGGTGTTTCTTACAACATTAAACTAGAACTGGGCAATTAATTTGCTTTTGTTCTGTCCTTCGGCGTTGTCGCTGTAAGCAGTGATCCGGGTTAAATAAATAGGAAGGATTTTTATAAATTTCAGGAGACAAGATGCTATTTCCTAGCAATCACGCGATGCTTGACTTTCGTTCCCCATAAACATAGTGGCCTTGCCTGATGCTAAGGGTTGTGGACGCAAAAATTGTACGTAAAAAATTTGTCTAGCATAATATGAGTGGTAGCATCTTCCGAATGTCGAGGCATACAGCTACTAATTGCTCATTTGATTTCCCCTTAATTGCACAATCTTCTCAGATACTTTTTGGCGCAGTCTGCCTTACGAAGGTGTAGGTTCTTTTCATTTTTTGCATTATTTTGTTCTTCTACACTGTTGATGTGCTGAATAGTATTTTGTAATTTATCACAAGTTACACATGTGTCAGTGTAAGAGCTGTGAAAACTGATGTTAAAGCAGGTGTTAAAAATATGCCTATTTGTTTACCTTGACTGGAAAAACTTGACTTTCTGAAACAATTCAGTATACAATGCTCTTTTACCAGGTTGATAGATTGTTCCATTATTTTCTTTTCTGAAGTCCTCAGTCCCCTCTTATCTTTCGGAGATATGCCTCTGGTTGAAATTTGCATTTTTTCGGTTATATTTCGAAGTTTTGCCATAAAAAAATTCTTTGCAAACTCGAATTCAGTCAAGATGAAAAGACCAAGAAACTGATCTCGGTTTAACAGAACCCATTTTCTTACGCATTGGATCATTAAATTTTATCAATAATGTTAAAAATGTAGTCTGCAAATCATGATTACCAACGCCCCAGTACTCTCTAAAAATTTCTTTTCTTTTCTCTTCACGTATGCTCTAGCAGCCAAAGTGACAATTACTAGGTGGGGTGAAAAGTAACCTCCTTGGGAATGGAAAAAAAAATTTTTTTTTTAAGTTCCCTTTTAGTTTGATATACTTATTCTAGCGATTTCCCAACTTCTTGATCCCGTCCGAAAAGTAATTTTCCGGAAGGTCGGCAAAATACTCCTCCGTGGCGTCGATGATTTCCTTGCGTGAGCTGAATTTTTTATTGATGAGCCATCTTTTGAGGTTTGGGAAGATATAATAGCCCGAGGGAGCAAAATCGGGTGAATACCTTGGATGCGACAGAAATTGGAGCCGTAAGTCATTGATTTTAGCCATGGTTGCGATGCTTTTGTGCGCCGGTGCAATGTCTTGCAAAAACAAAATTTTTTTTCGCTTCATGTGAGGCCGTTTTGCAGAGATTTCGGCCTTCTTTAGCCCTTCTATAGCCCCAACTATAGCCAGTAATACTCGTTGCTGATGGTTTTTCCTTTTTCGAAGTAGTCCACGAAGAGAATGCCTTGACAATCCCATAAAACCGACGCCATAACCTTTCCAATCCATCGAGTTTCCCTCGGCCGCTTCGGAGCACTCGTGCTGGCTTCAGTCCATTGTAGGGCACTCATTCTGTTCTCTGGTGTTCAACAGTTACCAATCGACGCCAAGAGAAGTCCGCCCGATTCCGCATCAGTAAGTCCAAACACTCTTTCGAAGTGCTCTCGCGTTTGTGTTTTTGGTTAGAAGTGAGTATGCGCGGCACCCAGCGGCAGGATAACTTTTTCATATGCGGAATATTGCCAAAAATATGGCGTGTGCGCTCAGTACTAATCTTTGTGGTATCTGCTAGCTCGCGCACTTTCACTTTCCGGTCAGCCAATACCATTTCATGTATTTTTTTGATATTGTCCTTTGTAACCGCATCGGAGGACCTGCCGCTGCGGACTTGATCGGTAGTGGAGTTACGGCCACCACGAAGCTCTCGAAACCAATATTTGACAGTGTAATCTGACGGAGCATTAGCCCCATAATATTTATGCAACTTGTTTTTTGTTTCCTTCTCCGTTTTGCCTCTCAAAAAATAATGTTTTATGACAGAACGAAAATCGTTTTTGTCTATACTCAACATGATGCCAAACACGTCAACAATAATTAGCTGTGAAAACAAAACTAAACATAGTATCGCACTGAAATTTGGCATATCTGCTTAAATAAGAACGGGCTTCAAGGCAATATAACATTTTTGCAGTAGCAGCGCATTTTGGTGGTCAAGGAGGTTACTTTTCACTCCACCTAGTATGATTAACCAAGGACCGCATTTTACGCCCGTTGTGTGTCTTACCTTGCCTGTCAACATATTTTTTTACCGAATTTGCGAAGTTTGAATCATTGGCTGTATCAACGTCTATAAAAGCAAACAACAAATTTATTATTACTATTGTTTTAGGTAAACTATCAAATTATTCTTTTTAAATAAACAAAGAGCTAGGTATGAAAGTTATGTCACTTAACGTCAATCTCCTCATCAACAACAACACTGTGTTGCTCTTAAAATAATTGTTTAAAAAGCTATTTTAAACATAAAAGTTCTTGTTTTAGTTAAAAGTTAAAAAAGGGTTTAAAATATTATTAAAACAAACAGCAGACGTGTGATTCGTTGATAAGAGCGTTATCATAAAATGACAGACGCATAGTTTTGGCTTGGAGCACAGAGGGCACAAGTGCGTTAAGACTCCTAGAGCTCTAAATGAAAACTACAACATGATGGGGAGTTATCTTTTTTCCCGATAGATCTCACTATCAATCAAGCCTACAAATGTTTCCTTTGTGCACCAACGAAATAATGTCATTCATCTGGTCATTTACGCACTTATCTCCATTTTTATAAAATTGCACTTAGACCCCTTGCGCTCTGACCCCTTCATATTTGATTTGAGGCCGAGTTAACTCCGGACAGATTTATTAAGGCTTATTACAAGTTTATTCTTAAAACTTACAATTTCACTTAAAATTAAAGTTAAAAACTAAGGGTTGGGAGCTTTGAAAGAATGTTAGGACGTGAAGCATAGTTGGAAATAAGATTGTTCTTAAGGGAGAGTTTGCTGAAGTGGTAGTCGGAGAGAGGCAGAAAATCGTTAACTTCACGAAGCATTCTAGATATTGGCTCCAGATGTCCGTAATTCGTTCTGTGAAGTTTAAGCCGGAAAAGTGGGACAGATCTAAAATTGCGTGGGTTGATGTTAAAACAAATAAGTCGGCGTATAGAAAGGGGTTGTAATTTAATAAGTTTCAGCTGATCAGTGCATGGTGGTAAGTTTTGGCTATCATCTCAGGTAAGATCACGGAAATCGTAAATACTTGCGATCAACTGCTTCTATCCGGAGGATGTGAGTTCTGTAGTAGAGTGACCAAACTTGGCTTGCATATTCAAGAAGAGGAGGCCAAGCGAAGGTTATTCAAAGCGATTTGGTAACATTAGGATTGGAAAACTTCTTAGACCAGCGCTTGAAGTCAAGGGCAGAGATGACTTTTTTCTATTACTTTATCAATGTGAGAACGAAAATTGAGTTGGGATGCAATAAACATCATTAATGGTCAAAATAAATAATAAGGGACCAAGGTGGCTGCTTTGAGAAACACCAGAATTGGGTCAGATTAAATAGGATTGAACCCATTTTACAAAGTTTTTCTTTTTTTGGAAACCAAGAGCCTTTAATTTTAGAAGGATTATATCATGAGAAATTTTATCAAAGACTTTGTTGAGATCGGTGGCAATTACGTCAGCTTAATTTCCAGATTCTAGTGCACATAAAGTGCCATATACAAATTCCGTTAGGTTCGTAGTTGTAGATCTACCTCTGAGAAATCCGTGCTGGTTTTGGGAAACAATAGATATACAATGAAAAAGTATTATGTTATAGATAATGCTCTCAAAAGCTGAGGTATGCGGGACATCTTAACAATTGGTCGATAGTTGGAAATATCATCTTTTCGATTTTTTTGATATAAGCGTATAATAAAAGACCTTTTCCAGGTTGAGGGAAATAATCCCTGGCTGATAGAAAGCTATAAGGAAGTTGTTAGAAGTTGGACTAGATGCATTTCACATTTCTTTCAAAATGTAGGGGGAAGATCATCAGGGCCAGTAGCAATTTATAGACACAGATAACAAAGTTGTTTGTGGACAGCTATTTACGTAGGAAAAGTAAGTTGGGAATGAGTGGCGAACGCTTGCTTATTGCGAAGAGATTTTGCAATAATTTGGGAATCGCCCGAGAACTGATCAAGTAAATTCAGAGATGGTAGATAGTTATTCGATTTATTTTTAGTTTAAATGAACTGTAAGAATCGTTTGGGGTCGGAAATGAGTGTGTGGTCCATTCGGTTTAAAAAGTTATCATAGAGAGTTTGGCAAAGTACAGATAAATTTATTTGGGCGTAAAATGACGTCGGAACGCGATTTTAAGTAATCGTAAATATACCAGAGCTTATTTCTTTTGTTTCGAAGTGATAGCAGGTCTTTATTATACCAGGGTGGTGAAGATGAGGGATTCTTTTTGGGTAAAGAAGGTACTGATTGGGAGAGACATTCAAAAATTTCGGTATAAAAGGATGCGATAGCATTGTTAATCATAAGATTAGGATTATCATAGAGAAGGTTAAAACTGGCCATTCTGAGGAGGTTGTTCAATTTGACGTATATAGCCCTATGAAAACTATACACAAATTTATGTTTGCACGTTTTGACCGTGAACATTTCTCAAAATCGTCATTACCCTTTCGGAGAATCGGAAAATCAAATACTGCCTATGAAATAAGCTTCTCAGGAGAGCCGTTTGGAACAAGCAATAAACAGTAGGCCCTGCTCAAGAGTGTAAAAATTCACAAAGTGAGAGACACAAATGAGCGCGAGAAGCTAGGCCTTCGCCCACACCGGACTTTCGCGCCGCTTATTTACTCATTTATTTGTTTTGACCGTTCGGTTTGCATTCATATTTGACAAAAAAGAATTGTAGGGTTTCGAATTTATAGGATAAGAGAGAAGTGATATTCATAAATGCCCTCTGGAGTCAAAGCCAGAAGTATAGAGTTTTCCAATAGGGACTTGATAGCTTTAAATTTAATTTGTGAACGCACTCTTTCACTAATCATCAAACTGTCACTGTCAATTTATTCAGTAAGCTCAACATTTTTATCATGGTAAAGTACACTAACGGGCAACGTCTGCAAATTATAAAAATTTTATACAGATATTCGGAGTCGGTGACTGCAACTTTAAGAGCGTTAACTCCAATTTTTGGTCGTAATTCTTGCCCTAGTTGCCGTGTTAGTGAGACAACGGGTTGCTCGAAGTGTCGAAAATATCGCTGCTGTTCAGACGTCCGTAGCAAACGATCCAAATCAGTCAATTCCACGGCGTTCTCAAGAATTGGGCATCGCTCAGACCACATTATGGCGTATTTTGCGTAAGGATCTTGGTTTACACCCACACAAGATCAAGCTGACTCAAAAATTGAAGCCGATGGATCATTCGAAGCGACGTACGTTCTCCAATTGGGTTCTGGAGAAGATGAATTTCATCGCAAAATCATCTTCAGTGATGAAGCTCATTTTTGGTTCAATTGGTTCGTCAATAAACAAAATATGCGTTATTGTTTGGTGCGGTTTGCATGTCGGCGGCGTTATTGGGCCATTTTTTTTCGTCGACGATAACGATCGTCACTTTACTGTGAATGGTCAGCGTTATCGCGCCATGATCACCGTTTATTTTTGACCCGAATTGGAAGATATGGACTTGGACGACATGTGGTTTCAATGGTGTCACAAGCCACACAGTACACGCTACAATCCATTTATTAAAGAGTAAGTATGGCGAGCGTGTTATCTCAAGACATGGGCCAGTCGATTGGCCGCCTCGTTCGTGCGACTTAAAGCCCCTTGACTACTTTCTGTGGGGCTACGTTAAGTCATTGGTTTATGCCAACACGCCGACGACGTTGGAAGAGTTCAGAGCTCGTTGAAAATTGGGTCCAAACGAAGTCGAGTTCTATTCATAAATATTTTGGTTGTACTTCAAGCCAATAATAAAGTTTTTGAAATATCTCAAATGGTTTGCCTTTTATTTAAAAAAAAGTTGTCAAGTCGTTATTAGAAAACCCTATACAACTACGAATATTTGTTACATCTTGCTTTTGATTTTTATCTTTTTTTTTTTAATCACATTTGTTCATTTTTATTTTGGTTTAACAACATCGGAACTGGTACACTGCGCTTAGGCCCCTTGTCAATTTTGGCATGACCGCCCTGTTATGCGTAATTTTTGGGAAAGCTATTGTATTTAGGGGTGTCCTTTCCTGCAGCGTACCAGATTTGATTCTACTTTTTTACAATTTTTTTTTCTCACAGAGCCAGACTCTCGCTTGGTAACTGCTATTATATCGGAGAATTCCAAATTCTACATCTACGAAGGACCAACATTGATTTGGGCTGCTCAGATAGATGATGTTCCAGTCGCTATTCGGCGTTCAAATTTAAGCAACCTTCCGGGTGGAATTGTTACCCTTAGTCCCTCTGGCCTAATCAAAGTTTTATTCCTGGGCTCTGAACCTCATGTGTTTCAAGTGCCACCCCTTAACATCGATGAGATCAATTTCGAAAGAGCCCACAAGGAATTACTTCAACTTGAGGATGAAATCAAGCAGGCAGTCGATTTAGGCGATATCGACCTTATTAATCAGATGGCAGAGAGTGAACTAAATCTGGATTTTAAAATCGATTCTCAGCTAAACGAATGCAATTTTGAAGTCCCACAGGATCTATCCGGCATCCCAATGTGCGGCGGTTGCTTAACATTCAAATCGACTGCACCTCTCGAAGAAATTCAAATTGCTATCTACACTCCTGAAGGTATCCGATGTACTCTAGACACACGAACATATAATGACGTTCTGGCAAATACTGCAGAAGAACTCTTAATGCAATTCTACTTGGTAGAGAATTTGCATATCGAGACGTCAAAAATAGAAGTTCTGGTTTCGTTTATCAACATGCAGGTAACTTCAAATCCCAGGTAGGCATTTCAGTATAAATAAAAAATTTATTTTTCCTAGGGTATACCACGTGTTCTTACTAAGGTAGATCATCTACCGTTGGCGATGCTATTCCGGACGATTTCACCACAGAAGAACGCATCCGTTAAAGTTACACTTAACATCAATTCCAAGTCGATTACTCCGAAATTGTCGGGTTTTTTTCCGGAGTTTTGTAACGACGACAACGATATCCAGGCAATGGGATTGACTCTGCTGCAGTCATCTGGCAATGAGATTGTGACAATTGTCACAGCCAAGAACTCCAACAGGATTCGGTAAGAAGAGGAAGATTTTCCGTTGTCTTCTGTCTACAATTCAATTTATTTGCAAATGAAGGGTACAATCGAATAGTTTGGAAGCACTACCCATGGTCCTAGAGAGGATTGTAAACACAATCACCCTTTTGGAAACAGAAAAGGAGAATCCAATCAGTCGGAAAGGAAAGAAAGTCAAAAAGACAAATAGTAACGGAGAAGATGGACATACAAAGAATATTATAGCAAGTCCAAGTATTCCGGTTGTAGATGTGCTTAACCGAATTGATGAACATCACTTAATTCAGGAGGATATTCGGAAGCAGACGGTAGATTTGATTTTTGAAGTTTTCACAAAATTAGTGAATGCAGAAACTGATGGGGTGGTTTTGTGCTGGTTTACAGGCTCTCATGGATGCACTGTGGAATCAATTTAAATTATTTCAACGTTCCCTGCAGTCGAAGGTGGATGGGGAGCCTACAGATGGTTTACATATGCTAATTGAGCGGAACTATGATGATTTGGTTACCGAAGGTGATAGACTGGTAGAGCTTAGAGGCTCTGAAAAGAGGTGAGTTGATTGGAATTTTATAAAGAATGTAAAGAATGCTTCTACTCAAAAGTTGATTTTTTAATAGAAAGAGCTCACATGTTACACGAGTTTGATCTATTTGACTCATTATTACAATCCTCTTAAATGTAGACGTATAAGGGAGCACAACACTATTGTCGCAAAAACTGAGTGTTGGTGGTCATTTTATGCAAATAATGGCCGTTAAACCGTAACTGATACAGATTTTGAATGCAACGCTCGATCGGGAGCTAAACCGTGTTTTTCACCAAATCCATATTGGGTATCATGGGCCTGTCGACTAGGTTCATCTATTAAAATTTCGTTAGCTTTGTCATCGAGGATTAGTTATTCGTGTATATAGTTTGTCTTCGAACTACGCGGGCCTTAACCTAATAATGATATCAAGTAAATCGGTTTGATATAGTAGGTGGACTATTGGTTGTCGTCTAAATCTGAGAGCTCCAAATTCCAAAGAAAAATACCAGGAATGGCATCTATAAGTTAAAATTGCTTTTTCCGAATTTGCTTTTTCCATGTCTCCTCAAAGCTGGTTTAATAGGATTATACCCATCGAGACTGTAATGCGTTTCGTAGCGTTTTGTGTTTCGATAGTGTCCACTGCTTTGACAAGTAGTGTTACCTACTCCTCTCATGTTAGACACAAAAATACGAAAAGCTATTGGGTATATATTTTAATTCGTGTGGTTTTTTTTTTTTCAAAATTTGAACGTTTATTTAAGAAAAACATATACAATAGTATTATTCAAAGTATTTCTCATCTGAAGCTATGACTTTTCCCCATCTTTCTGGTAATTTGTCGATCCCATCCCAAAAGAACTGCGTCGGCTTGGCAGCCAAGAATGAATCAAGCCAATTTTCGATATTCTGCTCTGATGTGAACCGTATTTCAGTTAGGGCGTTCTGCATCGACCGAAACAAATGGTAGTCAGAAGGGGCAAGGTCTGGGCTTTAAGGCGGGTGGGGTAAGACTTCCCATCTACTGTTTTCCAAATAGTTCTTAACCGGAATAGCAACGTGGGGCCGAGCGTTGTCATGATGGAAAATTATTGCCTCGTGTCTGGTCACATATTCCGGGCGTTTTTCGGCTACTGCTCTCTTCAAACGGATTAATTGAGTTCATGTGGAACCCAATATCCTTGCTTTTGAAAATATCCAGCTGCTTTTAAACGTTTTGAAATGGCTGCTTGAGTGACACCCAAAGATTCTGCGAGCTCTTCTTGTGTTTGACAACAATCTTCATAGAGTAATGCTTCCAGTTCTTCATCTTCAAATTTTTTTGGCTGCCCAGGACGTTCATCGTCTTCCAAGCCAAAATCACCACTTTTAAATCGTACAAACCACTTTTGGCACGTTCGCTCAGCTAGCGCATGTTTACCATAAACTTCCACCAAAATACGATGACTTTCGGCAGCAGTTTTGTGTATTTACGCTTCAAATAAATGACATACTGAAATGACGTACAATGACAGTAGCTTTCCAACGCATGTCCCAATGGAATAATAACAATGGAATAATACAAGTTACGCCATATCTTAGCAAACCGCACGAAGTTATATAACAGAACGTTCCTAAGAGTATCTCCGCACTCTGCATAAACAATGAAGTAAAACTTTAAATATTGTCCAATATGTTGGCTTTGGGCATTTTTTTTCTTGAAGACGACACATTCGCCGTTTTATTCGCAAGTCGGTAAACTAACTTAGATGGCGTAAGCATTGAACATTGAATGCGGCCCACTTAATAGCTTTTGAGCTGAATAGCCTGCCGCCTTGTTTTTAACCAAGTCTCGACATCCATTGCCCTATTGCCATTCTACAGATATCAATATATTGATAGAGTTTTTCTTTCTTTCTATAACGCTATGAAATGTCAGCGTTTTCTACAAGATTCAAGATCGGGTCGATAAGTCTGCAAGGTCTTTCAGAAACTATAGCTGATGCCTCAGAGGCTGGTATCTTTTTAATTGGTAAAGTTTGGAGGGTCATCTTATAGCATTTCATCTTTTCATCGATAATTATTTGACCCTACCATATTTTATGTTGAGCTGCTACATTCTCCTTGACAAAGCATAATCGTATTTGAATAATTTGTCAAACTTTTTTCGTTTTTTTACTTTTTTTCGGCATTGGTTCTTTGCAATGTTGAGATGTATGTTTTCTATTTTACATTTTTTGTTGAACCACAGCTTTCTTTCTTGTGATTGGGAGAAATAAAATATTTAAAGAGCAGCAATTTTACCAGAGATTTTCTGTGGCTGATTTTGGGTTCCGTGACTTAGGTATACTCGATTAACTCTGGCAGTAATTTACTATTGAAGCCGTTGCACGTCAAACCTCTTCACAGTAGACTCCGTTGTGCACTGCCCTCACATCACCGGCACCAAGTTCAGAGGACCAGAGGATACTGTCATGAGGCCATCAGAGAGACCTCTAATATCCTGGCAATGAGTCCACTTTTAACGACACAGGAAGCATGTCAAGCCTCACGCTAGGATGCGATTTCCTCAACACCATGTTTGAAAAAATTGCGCGCAACTTATAATCCCATGAGAAACTTTTCGACAATAACAATGACAATGACCTCAAATGAAGCAATCAGAGGGCTGTCGCTGAGGCGTTTGTGAGTATTAAGGCAAAAATAACCAAAATTGGTCTGGCGGTCAACACATATAGGGTTTTCCAATAGGGAATTTTCAACTTTGAATTTAATTTGTGGACGCACTCTTTCACTAGTCATCAAACTGTCACTGTCAATTTATTCAGTAAACTCAAAATTTTTATTATGGTAAAGTACACTAACGAGCAACGTCTGCATATTATAAAAATTTTCTACAGTTATTCGGAGTCGGTGACTGCAACTTTAAGATCGTTAAGTCCAATTTTCGGTCGTATTTCTCGCCCTAGTAGACATGCAATAACAAGTTTAGTGCAAAAATTTGAGTCTACATACAGACAACGGGTTGGACGAAGTGTCGAAAATATCGCTGCCGTTCAGATGTCCGTAGCAAACGAACCAAATCAGTCAATTCCACGGCGTTCTCAAAAATTGGGCATCGCTCAGACCACATTATGGCGTATTTTGCGTAAGGATCTTAGTTTACACCCATGCAAGATCAAGCTGACTCAAGAATTGAAACCGATGGACTATTTGAAGCGACGTACGTTCTCCGATTGGGTTCTGGAGAAGATGCGAAAAGATGATGACTTTCATTGCAAAATCATCTTCAGTGACGAAGCTCATTTTTGGCTCAATGAGTTAGTCAATAAGCAAAATATACGTTATTGGTCGGGTGAAGCCCACATGTGCTTCATGAATCACCACTTCATCCACAAAAAATAACTGTTTGGTGCGGTTTGCATGCCGGCGGCGTTATTGGGCCATATTTTTTCGTCGACGATAACGATCGTCACGTTACTGTGAATGGTCAGCGTTATCGCGCCATGATCACCGATTATTTTTCACCCGAATTGGAAGATATGGACTTGGACGACATGTGGTTTCAACAGCACACGCTAAAATCCATTTATTGAAGAGTAAAAATGGTGAGCGTGTTATCTCAAAACATGGGCCAGTCGATTGGCCGCCTCGTTCGTGCGATTTAACGCCGCTTGACTATTTTCTGTGGGACTATGTTGAGTTATTGGTTTATGTCAACACGCCGATGACGTTGGAAGAGCTCAGAGCCAACATTGAACGCGAAATAGCGGCCGTTTCGGTAAATAATAACAAGCAATAGAGCGGTACACACCTGAAGAATGCGAAATTATTGATATCTCTTATTGGACAAATTTCCGGTATGTTGTTTTAACAGAGCATGAATTCCGCTGCCATTTTCCTCGTCGTCCTGCACCATGTGTGCGAACAATCAAGCGTTTGGTTGAGGGCCCCATGCAGACTCCACTAGATATGTCGCAAGAAGTGGCCAAACCCGTATTGCTCGTTCGCCCGAGAATATAACTGCTGTGATCGAGTTCATTGCGTCGAATTTTGGTGAAAAACCTAAAAATGTTCTCTTTTGAAGTGCAAACCGTTCACTAATTGCTGCGTGCTGAGCGTTGAGTGAGGTTCACTTACTTCATGCTTTATTAAACCTGGTGCAAGAAGAAGATGATTTCGTATTTAAAATCTTTATGAGCGACGAAGCCCATTTTCACTTAAGTGGTTATGTGAATAAACTAAATTTGTGTTTCTGGGGGACGAAGAATCCATATGAAATGCACAAAGAGCCACTGCAATCCTCAAAGTGACTGTTAGTGAGCGCTACAGACAGACACAAGTTGCTTGTGTTGTTGTCTGGATCATTGTTGGATCCAGCAAGACATATCAACCACGCACACAGCTCGAGCAGTGATGGAGGTTTTGATTTACTAATATGTGTCCCATTTTGGCGATTTGAACTGGCCGACCAGGTCGCCAAATTTTCTGGCAAAATAGTAGCTCTACCTTGCAGTTGTTAGAAGACAGAAGAGAAAGAGAATACATCGTCAAGCTATAAGCCAGCTGCCTTTAAATGCCGAGGAGGTAACGCTAACAGAAATCCACTTTCCTGGATGCACTCCTATTAGAACATCAATGGTAGACATACATATAGTTTATACAAAACTGCTTGGTGGAGCTACGAATTCGCGTGAGCGGTTACATCGTGCGGAAAGGAAGTTTAAATCCCTTTTGCCCGCGAAGCAGTCCATGCAAGTATTTGTAATATATAGGCGCCTACCTGATAGTTGTTGACATATTTTTTGTGCGTATATGTTAGTAAAAATCCAACGGTTTTCAGCGCAAACTACTAAAAATATCTGATTTCCTTTTGCGCAGTGTTTAGTGGCTCCCTCGACTTCATCGTTCCGCTAAGGGTATGCCAACAACTACTACTACTACGGTAACTCCGTTGCCGTCTTCGCGGGCAAAAGGGATTTCAGCTTCCTTTCCGCAAGGATTAGTTGCTCACTTAATTTCATCCCTCTTTTTAGGGTCTTGAAATGATGTTTCGAAATATATACAACCACTTCCCATTTCTTCGATTTTTTAAAAAAATCATTATAAATATTTTAATTTCCAAAGTAAGAAAATTATGCCGAATAAAGAATTCGGCGTCCCATATATACGAAAAGTGTTCAAAAAGTAAGGTGACTTTTGAAATTTTGCGGGCAACGTACATTCGATTATCGATTTTTTTGCTGTGTTGATACACATGTCCCGAACATATGTTTAATTTCAACTATATAGCATACTTCCTTTGTTTTTGACAGATAGAAAGGTTAGACGTATTTTGGGTGGCTAGAGCAAAGAATTTGCATCAAACTTTGTGTAAAAAATAGAGTCAAGTGCTCTAAAACACATGAAATGTTGATGGTGGCATACGGTGAGTCTGCTCTAAGTAACAAAATGTTTACAAGCTCTTCCAAGATGGCCGAGAAGATAAAGAAAGTTGTTTTGAAAAATCATCGAATTACTATAAGAGAAGTTGCTGAGAATGTTTTGGGCATGAGATGTGTGTCAGCGAAATTTGTTCCGCAACTTCTTAATTTTGATCAGAAGAACCGTTGCTTGAGCATCGCTCAGGAGCTCTTGAATGATGTCAATGATGATGATGATAATCCTGACTTGCTCAAAAGGGTCATATCTGGCCCATGTGACTTTTTCCTGTTCTCAAAACTGAAAAGACCTATGAAAAGATAGGGATTTGCAACGATTGCGAAAATAAAATCGGCATCGCTGGAAGAGCTCAGGGCTGTACCAAAAAGTGCTTATGAGAAATGCATTTTTCGTCAAAAAATTACGAATAATGATGGCACTGTGCCACGGTGCGTTATCATAGTGCAAAATCCACGAATTTTCTGCCCACAATTCTGGTCTCTTTCAGCTAATTGCCTCACGCAAACGTATCATAACGCGTATCAATACTCTTTGCTTACTGCCTGGCCTTCTGGCAAAAATTCATGATACACTACACCGTTGTAATCTATGAAATCCTTGAGCATTGCCGCCAAATGCCTGATGTCTGGATTGCGTGTCGTACTCATAAGCCCACGTCTCGTCTCCAGTAATGATCCTTTTGATGAATGTGGGATCGGATTCTGCCTCGCAAATCATCTCTTTTGCGACGTCAACACGGTTTCCTTTTTGCATGAAATTGAGGTCTTTTGGCAACAACTTTGCTGCTACACGACGGAAACCCAAATCAATAACCAAAATGTCTTGGACGGATCCATAGGCAATGTTCAAGTCCTCCGATATTTCTCTGATGCTTAATTTGCGGTTATTAGTCAACATTTCTTTTACTTCATCAATGTCGATGGTCTGCCACTGCATTAATCATCTTCGATTGACTCACGACCACTTTTGAACCGCTCGTACCACTGGTAAACGACCGTTTGCTTTAGAGAATCTTTGCCGAAACACTTTTCCAACATTTCCATTAAATTCGTTTTTTACGCAAAATTTAATACAAGTTCGTTGTTGTAAATTCATATCCATTTCTAAAATTGTAAAAAACCGCCAACACACACAGAGATAGGTGTACTCTTGGCTACGTGACTTTTGCAAATGTCAAGCTATGTCAAGATTTAAAGGAAATGTCAGATTTACCAACTTAACAGAAAAAAACAGAACTCAAATCAGAAAAATGGGAGCGCCACACTGTGACGCCACCGGGAACTTTTTGATCAAGGTGGTATACAAGGTGTCTCCTAATTCGTTATGGGACGTTTGGAAAATGATTTTTAGGTATATTCTAGGAAAAAAATTGTTCTACAGTAAGAACCTATCTCCAATGTTGATATCTATTTGAGTCTTCAGTTATATAATTTCTATACGTATTCCATTTTTTCTGTCCATGACAATCTTTGACTTTGTAAATGCGTTCATTACATAACGTTTTATTGTTTTTTTCTAATGAATGTAACAATAAGAGAAAAAAAAAAACATCAACAAGTTTGCAGAAAACCCCATAGGTTTTGGGAAAACCAGCAGCAGGTAAAAACGGAAATTATGATTTTTTAACTAAGTTTCGAACAACAGTTTTCCAATATTTTTCAATAATTTTTTCAAATTGTATAGATATTAAAATATTAAAAAGTTTTAAAGCGTGCTCGTTTATTTGACTACCTGACCAAACTCTCATTTCCTTATTCTGTTCCTTAAAGGTTCTCTAAAAAGTTAGGTGTGGGGTATGGAGGCCTATTTGGAAAATTTACCGAACAAAAGTGGTATAAAAGATTCGAAAAAAAAAAAATATTTCACCAGTTTAATTTTTTACGAAAAGGTTACTGCTGTTTCTTAGAAACTCTATTTGAAATGCCCTCATTTACAAACTAAGAGTACGCAGACATTATTTGTGTTTATGGTGCATTGGTAATTTAATTAGAGCGGGAAAAAGATGCCATACGACGACTTTCTGGTGAAGGAGTATTTGGAAATACGTATAGAAAGATTCGAGAAACAGGAACAGTGTAAAATACTCGTACACACCCTCACTCGGGAGCTCCACAAGTGAAAAGAATTTTGACTGATGAAAGAATACTGGAAGCTGTTACAACTGATCTATCAGATCAGCATCAGATGCTTAGCTTTGCAATTCAATGCTTCCAGACATAAAATTTCTAATGTACTGCATGGAGAAAGTCTTTATCCATACCACGATACACATGTGCAAGAATTCCTTCCCGATTACTTGGAAAGGAGATTTGAGTTTTTTAACTGTTTGGTGGAACATAGCTTTGATGACAACAAGCAAAATTCTTTGTACGGACGAATCTTAATTTACAAAAGATGGGATCATAAATTTTCATACATGGACTACGGACAATTCATATACAAGAAGACATAAATCATTCAAATACAAATGCAGCGTCAGTGTGTGGGCAGGTGTATTTGGAAACAAGTAAATCGGCCCTATTTAAACTATCACCTGGGCTGAATTCCCCAAACTATTTGGAGTTTTTGCGAAATGATTGACCAGAACTATTGGAGGACATTCCACTGATCATATTTCCAACAGGATGGTGCTCCAGCCCACTATGGCCGTGAGGTTAAGAATTGGCTAGATGAAGAGTATGGTAATCGTTGGATAGAAAGAAATTCACCAGTTCACTGGCCTCCAGATCTCCTGACTTTACAGTGGTGGATTTTATTGTATGGGGAAGAATGAAGGAACTTGTTTATTTAACCGAAATAGAAACTTTAGTGAATTCCAAGACCGTATTCTCGAAGCGTCATCAAATGTGAGACAGCAGTGAACATCAGTAAACACATATAACATAAAATAAAATTATCTAAAATCACACAAAATCATAATCATAAAATCTATGGGTTTTTCTGCAAACTTGTAGATGATTTTTTTATTGTTACGTTCATAAGAAAAAAAAAAAAATAGTTAAGGATTACGAACATGTAACAAACGCATTTTCCAGGAGAAAAATGACCTCAAAGTTAAAAAATTTTCATGGGGGCAAGACAATTGGAATAGGCTTAAAGATTGGATATCTGAAGACTCAAACAGAATGTCAACTTTACCAGGTGTACCGGTATAAAGTGAGCAATTTTTTGTGAAAATAAAACACTAATTTTTAATGGGAAAGTAAAAAACATTTTATTCAAAGTATTATCCATTGCTAGCTACACATTTTTCCCATCTTTCAGATGGTCCGTCTTTTAAGGCAAACCAAAAAGTCACCCAATTTTCGACTTCCTCGTAGGATTCGAAGTGCTGTTCAGCTAATGCGTTTCCCATCGATAAAAACAAATGGTAATTGGAAGGAGCCAAGTCTGGTAAATACGGTGGACGGGGTAGCAACTCCCAGCCAAGTTCTTTGGTTGTATCCTGAACTAGTTTAACTTTGTGTCAGGTGCATTGTCATAGAGCAAAATTATCTTGCCGTGTCTTCTGGTTCAATGCATGGTTCAAATTGATAATTTTTAGTCGGTAGTGATCTGTATTAACGATTTCACCACGTTTTAGGAGCTCGTGGTACACCACACCTTTTTAGTCCCACAAGACAAACAGCATTGTCTTCTTGCCGAATCGATTTGGTTTTGCAGTCAAAGTTGATGGTTGTCCCGGATTAACCCATGATTTTTTCCATTTAGGATTCTGAAATTAAATCCATTTTTCATCGCCAGTAATAATTCGATGCAAGACTAATTTTTTATCGTGTCTTTGAAGCACAATTTCACAAGTGGTCTGTCTTTCATTCAATTCATGTGGCACCCGTTTTCCAGACTTATGGATCTTTTCCATAACTTTTAAACGGTCAGCAATTGTTTGTTGTGCAATATTTATCATTTCTGTCATCAAAGTGTCATCTTCATCCAATATTGTTTGCGATTCGGCGTCTTCAAACTTTTTTGGTGGGCTTCCACGTTCTTCATTTCGCTATCGCTATCTCTGAACCGTTTAAACCATCTTTTGCATGTTGCTTCTGATAGAGCTTGATCACCATATGCATCGACAAGCATTCGATGCGAATCTGCAGCACTTTTTAACTCGATGAAAAAATATGATGTTGTTTGTGCAATGACTTGATGTATACTAAATATGTTTGACAGGTGTCATAGCAACCAAAAAAAAAAAAAAAAAATTAAAATATTTCCCTATATACCCAACAATTATTTAACAAATTATCCTTGACGAATTAGGGGACACCCTGTATATTCTTGTTTATTATGATGAATTTTACAACATACTAAAATTGGGACTGTGGAGGTTTAACGACATTGTTATCAAAATAGTCATAGATAAATTGAATATGGCACGGCAGCTTCATCTTCGAACATCTTGTATAAAATTATTACCAGTTTATTCCTTATGAAAGATGACTAAACAAACTGAGGAATTCAGTAAAAGCAACAAGACGCTAAAGATCAATGGGATTTAACACTTCGTTCTGAAGGAGAGAATCAAAATAAGTCAGTGCTTTACAAAAGGAAAATTCTCGTCACAAAGAAAATCACAACCACTTATCCTCATCTTTATGGAGGAGAAGTTACTTTAGTTACCGTCGTCGTATAGGCCGTTGTGATAAGCTGATACATTGGGAAAAGTGCTCAAAAGGATCATACTCATATGTAGAGAAATAGAACAGAACATTGGAGGAAATTCAAATTCAGGGTCTAGTGATCGAAACTTTGGCCTTCAGAGTGACAAAATAGTACTGTGCAGTAGTTCAACTCCGCCAGATGAAGTTTTATAATTAGACCGTTGTCTAAGCTGCAGTTAATATATTTCCTGTTCCAAATGAAAGCGAGCTACTTTGAAATTATTAGTAACTCCCTACTACTATTGTTGTCTACTGTTGTCGATATAGCAAGGATAGCAGTGGCCAAAATTTTCTTCTGTTACAGCTTAAAATTTGATAACTAATTTCACTATCGACACCGTTGAATGAGTCAACTGAAACAATATGGAAGCTCTAGTTTAGCTAGCGCTAGAACGCAGTCATTATAAATAAAAAATAAAATCAATTGGTTATGCTGACAGTGTACAATTGGCCTGTACCTCCAAACACCATATTGTTCATCATTTTGGGATGATTGGGAGCACATTGTCTACCTGTTTTTCATTATTGTTTTCCTATGTACCACCTGAATTTAAACCTATACCCTAAGGGCAGTCATTACAGTCAATTAAATGTCTCTCGTTTTGATTCCCCATATTTCAGCCGGCGTTGTAATCTATCTTGCGCATTGGTCGTAGCCAGATTAATAATATCCTGCCTACAATTAGATAGCAAAATTTCTAATTTTATAACTTCAGCTCTTTCATCACCAGTTGAAGATTGGACAGAATTGGTAAGATACTATCTGAATTATACTCCTACTACTATCTAATGCTAATTAATTTTTAAATAATTTGTAGAGCTGGGAAGAATCAATGGCACCTGGTATTGATATGCTCCACCACTATGGTCCCTTAAATCGAACAAAGTCAATGTCAACCTTAGCAGCAAACGCAGACATGTCTCATGGAAAATTTGATTACGATCGTTTCCGACGTCATTTTGGTGCACTTTTTGAACGAGCTTGCCGTCTAGCATCAGTTGAAGATGCTAAAAAATCCAAAGGCTCAGAAGATGGAACAAACGAATTTGAAGATTCAACCGAAGAGCATAGAACACCTGGAAAATCGAAAATCCTTGCAAAGCAAAATCGTTTAGAAGCTCTTGAAGATGACGATGAAGAAGAAGATATTGACGCCGCCGATATGAAACGACGACCAGAAAGTGATTGGTTAAATTTTAACATTCCAGAGGGAAATGACATTTTAACTGACATGGTACTCAAACAAAATGTCGACGTGAAGCTTTAGTAAAAAACAAAATGTATTGTGTGTATAAGTTAAAATTTTAATTATTAAATTTAAATAAAAACTATTTTTTAGATCGGAAGCCGATCAAACTTTATTTAAATGACAAACAAGACTGACATACTTCATTCTAATTACTTCGCTTTGAAGTGTAGTTTACTCAGTTGCAGGCTCTAGATCAGCAATTATGTTGCTTAGTGAGAAAGCATCAAATAATGGCATATACAGAGTACATCCGGCGTAGTAGTGATTGTTTTTTGTAAAAGCATTCCATAGAATTCTGTCCTTATTCTTAAGACGATCCTTAAAGGTTTTGGTGGAGACTCGTGTGGCATTTTTTGGTAGACTGGTCTAGCAATATTTTTACTAGAAATTTCTCTAGTTCTATGATCTTTGCACTTTTTATGGGTTTGTATATACTTGCATGGTGTAAAAGCTCTTTTGGTCAGAAAACCTGCCAAAGAAACAATTATGGTAGCAATTATTGAGATGGAGTTCTTTCATAGCTTGGAGTGTTAGAACTCTTCGTCGATTCCATAAGTTGAGTCCGGATGTAAAATTGGAGAGAGCGGTTTTGTGCTTGAAATTTCGTGGAAAGTATAGGGTTTGCATGTATCATTGTGGAATTGTGGGATGTAGATGCCTGTTAGGTTCATTAGTTCATTATTAATGAATATCGGGGGGCCGGCTTCTTAGTAAACTGCAATAGGTATACAATTTGTTGTGCCTAAATCTATGGTTTGCTTTTCAATACATATTGTTAATTTATTGTTTGTGGTACATTTATTTTTCATTCCGTAATTGTTTGTTCTACATAGCAAAATATTTTCAAATATTATTCTTATGTTACTTTACCTTTTCTCACTAGTAAATCAACTGCTAATATACATGGAAGCGGGAGGTAGAAGGGTGATTGCCATGCAGTCGACGTTGCTATAGTTTCAGGGAATTATCTCAATACCATCAAAGAACTCATTCAGCTAAATCTTAACAGATTAACCCGTTGGGTGGATTGCTCTGGATTGGGAGTTATGCCTCATAAAACTGATCTTGTTCCCTTTTCTAGAAAATATAAAATTCCAACTATGGACCAGTTTAGTGTTTTCTGATACAGCAAAATACCTGGCTTTTATTTTTGATAGGAAAATAAACTGCAAACCTAAAATTTAAGAAAGAGTTAAACAAGATACAGTAGCTTTATTCTCTTGCAAGAAAACCATTGGAAACAAATGGGGCCTCCAAACTCGACCAACCCACTAGCTTTACATCTCAGTCAGCCGCAAAAAACTAAGCCGAATCCAAAGAGCAGCATGTCTATGCATAAGCAGAGCTCTACGCTCCACTCCCTCCGCGGCGCTAGACATTCTGTTTCACTTGACACCCATCGACATCTTCAGCAGGCAAGTAGCTGCGACTGCAGCCTTAAAGCGACTATACAGTGGACAAATAATTTATTTGGCCACGCTGATATTCTTAATGTATTAGGAATCCACTTAGAGAACATCGATTACACCATACCTAAACTTCGCTTTCCCTCTAGATTCTTCTGTGAAGAAGAAGGACAAGTCTATCCATTTCTATACAAATAGATCTAAAACCTATAGCGGGGTTGGTGGAGCTATTTTCTCAGATAAGCTACATTTAAGCCTCTCCTTCCGTTTTCCAAATCACTGTAGCGGGTTCCAGGCGGAAGTTTTGGCGATTAAAGAAGCTCTGGCTGAAGAAAAACGTGATATCTGAAAAGGATATCCGCATTTTTTCGGATAGTCAGGCCGCTATCAAGTCTCTGGACTTGGCCTGAAATTTTCAAATTCTGATACCGCCCTTGAATGCCGATCATCTCTTACGAAGATGGTAGAGCATTTCAACCTTCACCTTTGTTGGGTGCCGGCCCACAGAGACATTCCAGACTGACATTGTAAGGCTGACAAACTCGACAAAATTGGAACCACTCTACCTATTCTACCGGAATTGGTATACCAATCGCTACGTGCAAATTATTATTTAAGCTGAATGCTAATAAAAGAATAGATGGGCCGGTGGGCCAACATGTCTAGCGACTAAACAGATCTGGCCCAATCTGGATCTGAATCGCTCTAAGTGTCTGATTGTTTTAAATAGGAAACATCTCAGCGCCATTATAGGTGTCATCACTGGACACTGCCTTATAGACAAGCATGCAAGAAGGCTTGGCGCTTTTACGAACGATTTCTGTAGAAGCTGTATGGACGAGGAGGAAGAGGAGACAATCCTCCACCTTCTCTGTACATGTCCAGCTAACTCACAGAGAAGAAAACTCTACCTAGGTGTCTTCTTCTACAACGACTTAAACGATCTAAGAAATACAGATGTGGTTGAATTTCAGGAAGCACATAGTCCGTGATATATGGCGCGATAATGGTTACCATTGAAGGAAACATTCTGATTTGCCTCATTGATGAAGAAATATGGACCAATGATTCCACCAGCCCATAAACCACACCATAACGTTGTTTTTAATGGATGTAATGGTAGCTCTTGGTACTCTTCGGGTTGCTCATCAGCCCAAATATGGCAATTTTGTTTTTTTAACGTAAACATTGGGCCAGAAATGGGCTTCATCACTAAACAAAATTTCATGATAAAACACCGGATTTTCATTGAGTTTTTCCAGAACCCATTCACTGAAAATATGACGCAAAAACAAGTCTCCTGGCTTCAATTCTTGCACAAATTGAATTTTGTTCGCTTTTAGGCCGTGATCCTTACGTAAAATACGCCAAGCTGTCGAATACGCTAAGTCAAGCTGCTGAGAATGACGACGAATCGATTCGTCACGGTCTTCGCGTACACTCTCAGCTGCAGCTGCTATAGTCTCTTCACTACGTACTGGATGTGGTCTAACCGGTTGAGTATCATCCACTAATGTTAGTTCCTCGAATTGCACGAATAATATTTCTCACAGAACGCTGATTTTCGTAAAACATCTGAACAATTTGGAGACACTGTTATGGTGTGATTCTTTCCATGATGACTTGCCAAACGATACTGAACAAAAATGATGAAGCAGTTTGATAGAAGTCACTCGTATTCTGTCAAAAGAAGCCTACCTATTGCAAATCAAACCTCACGATGAATCACCCTATAGAAGTTTTCGATCTATTACTGGTCTAGCCTTTGTCGATGGTGGATTCAACTGATTGGCGATTTCAGAATTCACCATAACAGCTAATGGTACAGGATTCTGCACATTTGATAATGTAACTCCAGAATCTACTGGAGCATCAACTGGCTCCAATGACGTTGCAACAATTTATTTATTTGTGTGGTTTTCCGATTCAATACCTGGGGTTTAGTCGTACTCATTCATAAGGAATTTAAGTGCAAGTTGGAATCTAGTGATAACTCGCGGTGGCTTAATTGGTTAGCGTGGGATCTTATCAGCTTTTTTGGATTAAAAATTAATTGAAGTTGATTCTGCCCACACATACAATAACTTCACCAGCTGTCTAAATCGTTTTTGTTGGAAAGTATTGCCTCTTATACTCGTATACGGAATCTTCTTTTGTGAAAACCTTTGGCTTGCCATTATACTTGTTATTAAACTTCCCCCTTCACGTGCTGTATTGGTTGAAGAAGATCTAATGTAGTGCGAATCGTTTGCCCCATCATCTCTGCGGGTAATTTTCTTTAGTGGGTTTTACTTGGAGTAGAGCTACAAGAGAGAAGAAAAGCATTAATAATTTCTTTGATAGTCCCTTCCCCTTGAAATTTTTTTAATAGTATTTTTAAATGTTCCTACTACCCGTTGGATTGCGGGTGGTAAAAAGCAGTTCTGATATAGCTGATTCCGTTCATCGCACAAAATTGATTGAACTGAGAGCTGGTGAATTGTGATCCGTTGTCGGATACTATCAGCTCTGATATTCCAACGCTTGAAAATAATTTTGAAAGTAACTTAATAGTAATTTCTGATGTGGTTGATTCTGTGGCAATTATGTACTTCCAGCCAATTTGAGTTAGCGTCGACCAGCACGAAAAACCAAGTATCAGTTTAAGGATCAGCACAGTCGATATGGATGCGCTGCTACGTATTGGCACATAGATATACATATTCCACGATGAAAGCATTACCTTTCTTGGAGGCTATTTGCCAGCTGACATTTGTTGCACTGATTCATAAAACGTTTTATTTCGTCGTCTATATCGGAATAATGAACATAGCTGCGAACTAGTAATTTCATTCGCTCCTCCCCTGTTACACCTTTTGGACTACAATGTGTTCATTGAACACTAAACAATCCTCTACTATCATGAGAGTTCCGTCGGGATGACATTAGGCCAATCTGTGACATTGGAACGCTTTACCTTACAAACCTCTGCTGATCAATTTATTGCTCTTTTTATCATTTTATATGTAACCGCTAAGTTTCGTATGCTGTCGTGAAACTCTGATGTAAAGGAAAAACGGTTTCCAATGATGTTTGTGCGATATGTAATCTTTCTGTAAGTGTGATTTACGATTACCAACAAACCTAGGAAAAGAGTCCGCATTTCCACACTCTTGTATCAAAGTCGTATGTTTTTAGAGCCAGTGCCCATCTCTGATAGCGGTTCGCTAAGTGTATTGAAATACCCTTGTCTGGAAGAAACACATAATCATCCTATGAAACTTCGTTACAGCAAAAACCAAAGCCAATGCCTCTTTTTCAATTTGACTATAATTCTGTGGTCGTTAATGACCTCGAAACGTTGTATACTGATTATATTCTGCCATCAGGAAAACGATGTGATAAACAGGCTCCTAATTTGTCCTTCGAAGCATCAGCACAAACAATGATGGGAAGACTAGCACTGTAATATGCAAATGCTTAATTTGACTGTACGAGTAGTATGCGTTTAAATTAACAAAAAGTATTTTCACACTTAGATGATCAAACACACTCTTCATCCTTCTTTAGAAGGTGATCCAACGGTGCCCGAAGTATGCTCATTTGTGGTATGTACTTACCATAGTAATTTATGGCACCCAAAGACGAAGGAGGACGAAGGAGCTGCTAAAGTGATTTTGGGGCTGGCATGTCATTGATTACTTGCGTTTTTTTTTATTTTTTAGATCAGGCCTTGTTCCTTTCTGTCATTAAAAGATTACACATACTAATTTTGATCTTAAGCCCGAACTCTTCAAGCTGACACATAACAGTAAGTAGACATTGATCATAATGCTTCCTGGTAGATCCTGAAATCAAAATGTCGTCGATGTAAACCGAGGCATTTTCAACAGTGGACAGTGGTGACCATGAGTTACTGAAAATATCCTGGTCTTGTCTTTATGCCAGGCGGTAGCCGGTTCCAAAAATATAGTCCCTTATGTGTGTTCAATTTGAGAATGCATTTGGAGTAATCGTCAACTGAATCTAGAGGTAAGCATTTGAAAGTTCCTTATGCGTGAAAAACTTACTGCCTGCATTTTTTTAGAAATTATCCTCTGGTTTTGGAAGAGGATATTGGTGCGGCTGTAGTGTACAATAGCTTGGTTAAAATCTTGGTGAAATCTTTAGACTGATTTGGTAAAATAAAATTTACATACCGACTATGTTCTTGTTGCTCAAATCTTACCCTAGCAGCAAAAACCAACTGGGAAACATAATTTTCAAATAAATCTGAATATCGTACTTAAAAATCTACGGAAATCTTGGAGCCAAAACTTCGAGTGAATATTTCAACTATGGCTGCGAGGTGCTCCCATTTAGCGAGATTGACTCCTGCTCGAAACTTCGTTTAGTAGTTGAGATTGCTTTGCAGCAATTTTGCTGAGTTCTTCTACAATCTTTTTCATTACATTAAAAACTCCGCACAAATCCTCGTCGCCACTGTTGTGATTGTTGGGATACGGCAGGCCAAATGTAAATGCAATGCTTGAACTTAATCAACTAACTCTTTATTGCAATTTAATAGTGAAATATACGAGGGCGGTCCCAGAAGTACCTGGCCTGACCAAGACATGGCGGTAGTTTGAAAATATTACTGTATTAGAAAGTAACGTTTAATATTTGTTTGGCAGCCATCAATAGTGAACGTTGTCAGTGAATTTGTGAAAATGGAGAAAATTGGCCATCCGTTATGTGATACAATACTTTTATTTGAAAGGCCTCAGCCCAACCAATATAAAAGCTGAACTGGATTCTACTCTGGGTCATTCTGCTCCTTCGTTACAGTAAAATTTTGGGATGCTGACGAGCATTGCAGTGGTCGATCAAATTAGGTGACGACTCCAGAAATGGTGAAGAAAATCCACAAAGCGATACTGGATGATCATCGACTGAAAGTGCGCGAGCTAGCAATCATTGTAGGTATTTCAAAAAGTGGGATACATCGCATATTACTAGGTGGAGTGAAAAGTAACCTCCTTGACCGCCAGAATGCACTGCTACTGCAAAAAAGGTTATGGTGCCTTGAAGTCCGTTCATATCTAGGTAGATATGCCAAATTTCAGTGCGATACTGTCTTTAGTTTTGTTTTGACAGCTGATTGTTGCATCATGTTGAGTATGAACAAAAACGATTTTCGTTCTCTCATAAAACATTTTTTTTTTTTTTTTGAGAGGCAAAACAGCGAAGGAAACAAAAGAAAAGTTGAATAAATATTTTGTGACTAATGCTCCGTAAGATTATGCCGTCAAATATTGGTTTCGAGAGTTTCGTGGTGGCCGCAAATCCAATACGGCGGCAGGCCCTCCGATGCGGTTACAGAGGACAATGTCAAAAAAATACGTGAAATGGCGTTGGCTGACCGGAAAGTGAAGGTGCGCGAGCTAGCAAATACCACAAAGATTAGTACTGAGCGCACATGCCATATTTTGAGCAAGGTTCTGCATATAAAAAAGTTATCCTGCCGCTGAGTGCTGCGCAGTGAGTATGCGCAGACCAAAAACACGAACGCGAGAGCACTTCGAGAAAGTGTTCGGACTTGGTGATGCGGAATTGGGCGGACTTTTGACGTCGATTGGTAACTGTTGAACACCAGAGAACAGAATGAGTGCCCGACAATGGGCTGAAGCCGGCATGAGTGCTCCGAAGCGGCCGAGGGAAGCTCGATGGATCGGAAAGGCTATGGCGTCGGTTTTCTGGGATTATCATGGCATACTCTTCGTGGACTACCTCATGCACCCTATTCGCCATATTTAGCACCTTCGGATTATTTTCTGTTCCCAAACTTGAAAAAATGACTCAGTGGTCAAAGATTTTCCAACGATGAAGAAGTGATGTTGGTAGTTGATGGCTATTTTGAGGAGTAAGACAGTTCTTATTATGAAAAGGGTATCGAACTTTTTGAACATCGCTAGAAAAGGGGAATAGAGCTGAAAGGCGATTGTGTTGAAAAATAAATAAATTTTTTCCAAAATTTTTGTGTTTTATTTGTTGGGTCGAGTACTTCTGGGACCGCCATCGTAATATGATGATTGTATGATTCAAGAAATCGAAGGCTGTTCTAAAATGCATGTTCTATAAATGTTTGTGCTATGCTTTTCCATACAAAAATGTGGTCAACTGTTGAGTATCTATACCTAAAACCCACCTGAAATTCTTTTAATAGCTTATTGCTCACTACTTATGTGTCAAGTCGCTTTTGTAGTACAATATTACTGGAAAAATTTTGTAGAACGCATTTAAGAATGGTACGAGTACCATATCTGCCGTATCACTTTTTTTGTTTATAGGAAAAGTTAGAGCTTCTTTAAGCCGCTAAGATACTATTCCATGATTAAGAATACTATTGAATACACCGACGAGACTGTCCTTCAGCTCATTAGTACTGTGTTTAATAAATTCAGTAGGTATCCCAACCGACACTGCAGCTTTTCTATCTTTCAAGCAAAGTAACGCTCAATTTTATTATTAACAAACTAAATTTTTTAAACAATTTATCAGCGAAAAAGATTAGATTTAGAGAATTTTTTTTTTTTTTTTTAATATGCATTTTTGGTGATTAGACTTTTCCTGGTTGGTGACTCCGATGATGTAAAGTATTTACCCTGAAAAACATGAAAAAAATCGGTTGATTGAAGACACCTTTATCTGATCTTAGGAAGAGGTTCTACCTCGTTGAGGGTTTATACAAGAAAGCAGATTAAGATTACGAAATATGCCATGGCTTCCGATTATATTATTATGTTACTGATTTCTATCAATTTACTCGGCATCTAAATGTTACAACTATAACTATCGGTTAGTTCATTAGAATAAAGTCTATAAGATAACAATCTTTCTGATTTTTTATTTCAGATGACTTCGGAAGGCTGAATGCTTCCCCAAAACAGCTCACTTTTTTTGAGGACTCCACTTTGATATAGATTACTATAAACAAATTAATGTAAAATTAAGTCAACGAAAAGTTTTTTGTACACTTTAAAGTACTACTAAAAATATGTAAAAAAAAAATATTCACTAAGAAACGTTACAACGGACTACTACCTTAAACACACAAAGTTCCCAAGCACGATCGTTCATACAATGTTGAAGACCACAGATCTTCAAATGTATAAATATTTAAAATGAGTTCTAGAAAAAAAAAAGTAAAACAAATTATATTTCTCCGCTGCAGTACCTACCGGATTCGGATAACGAAAACATTGGCTGTGATGAAGTTTTTATTCCATTCGTACCAAACAAAAAAGTGCAAATCTTCGTGAAAATAGAATCGATATTCTGTGAATAAAGTGAATATTGGTATTAAAATGAAATACGAAAGCGTTGAATCGCATCAAAAATTGTGCAACATACTCAAATCAAAAAACGTGCAATTCTTCACTCATGACCTACCAACATCAAGGTCATATAATGTTATTTTGTATGGGATAGAGGAGTTATCTACCGAAGAGCTTAAAAAATGAACTAGTGTCAATTGAAATGCAGTGTCAAAGTAATAAGCTAATTAAGAAACGGTAGGAACGTTTTGTCGATGTATTTTATTTAGTTTTTTTTCGAAACCGGGTCCGTACGACTCGAAGAGCTAAAAAAAACTTCAGATCCATCTATAAAACGCAAGTTAAATTAAACTTAAAAGCAAGAAGACAACTAAACCGAGTTACGCAGTGTCATAACTGTCAGATGTGTGGACACGTGAAGAAAAACTGTCACATCAAAACTCGTTGCGCTATCTGCTTCAAAAACAAGTGAATGCAACTTCCAAAAATCTCAAATGCGACAACTGCAATGGAACACACAAATCAACTGATCTAACATGTTTTAGTCGCCAAAGTTTTCTGGAAATGAGGGAAATGCTTTCGGCCGAAAACAAGGCATAACGTATTAGAAGGATATAACCAAATTTTGAAGCCAACATAATGGATATTCCCTCACTCCCATCCCATCGCAATGCAGAAGTTGGCGTGGCATCCAAACCTACAAACATCTGTACCACATCGAATGCATGGGCTAAGTCTACCAACAATAATAGTGTGAAGAACAACGAAGAGCTTTTTTCTTTGGAAGAAATAAATCCACTCACTGCAGAAGTGATCACTTTGCTCGGCAATTGTACTACTAAGATGGAAAAATTCAATACAAAGCAATGAGTCTTTGTAGCTTAATCATAATAGATGCAGTATTGACTTAGAATTATAGGGTGATTCATAGTGAGATTTGATTTTCCATAGACCTTTTTTGACAGATCACGCGTGACTCCTATCAAACTGTTTTAAAATTTTTGTTCAGTATCGTTTGGCAAGTCATCATAAAAAGACTCACACCACAACTGCGTCTCCAAATTGTTCAGCTGTATAATGAAATGTTATTCGTGCGATTCGAAGAACTTACATTAGTGGATGATATTCAACCGGTTAGACCACATTTAGCACGTAGTGAAGACTCTATAGCAGCTGTAGCTTAGAGTGTACGCGAAAACCGTGACTAATCGATTCGTCGTCGTTCTCAACTTGGCGTATTTTACATGAGAATCTCGGTCTTAAAGCGTACAGAATTCAATTTGTGCAAGAATTGAAGCCAGGAGACTTGTTTTTGCGTCATATTTTCAGTGAATGGGTTCTGGAAAAACTCAATGAAAATCCGGTGTTTTATCATGAAATTTTGTTTAGTGATGAAGCCCATTTCTGGCCCAATGTTTACGTTAAAAAAACAAAATTGCCATATTTGGGCTGATGAGCAACCCGAAGAGTACCAAGAGCTACCATTACATCCATTAAAAACCACGGTATGGTGTGGTTTTTGGGCTGGTGAAATCATTGGTCCATATTTCTTCAAAAATGAGGCAAATTAGAATGTTACCGTCAATGGTAACCGTTATCGCGCCATGTTTGCGGACTATGTGCTTCCTGAAATTCAAGCACATGGTCTCGGTGAGCTCTGGTTTCGACAAGACGTCGCTACGACTTGTTGAGAAATCATTTTGGTGAGCACTTAATTTCCACGTTTTGCTACGGAAACTTGGCCACCTGGATCATGCCAATTTAAACTATTTTCTCTGGGAATATGTAAAGTCTCAGGTCTTCAGGAATAAGCCAGCTACGATTGATGCTTTTGAACTCAACATTACTCGTGTTATCCGCGAGATACCAGTCGCTATGCTCGAATGAGTCGACCAAAATTGAATCTTCCGAATGGACCACCTCAGACGTAGTCATGGCCACTATTTACATAACATCATTTTTAACAAGTAAATGCCATGAATTGTTATTTGAACTGATAATAAAATTATTAAGTTGGCTTTCAAATTTATATATTTTAATTTACATTATAAATCAAACCTCACAATGAATCACCCTATTCAGCGTAACAATCCATTGGAATTTGATTGGAAGGGGAAATGTTGGCATCCCAATCTCGATTTCAATCACGTATACTATGGTATACATATTCGTACTGTATAATTAGCTAAGTCATGCATATACCTATCTATTACCAATAAATGAATTATCTATACTAATATTAATACACCTTAGTCTTTCTAGCAATTTATTAACTACAAAAAATATCTGATGGTTTTCCTCCATATCTCTCATACGAAAACTTATCATCAACCGATCCGCATACAATAGCCAACTTTTTTCTAATTTTTTTAAGCAATCCTTTGCCGATAAGTCGTTTGAACTAGATCCCTCCTATTTCAAATGTCTACTTAACTTTCCTATTGGCCCCTCTATTTCTCAAAGTTTTGATCATACAGTAATAGAAAATAAGTTATTAAGCTTCCAGTGCAAATCTTTTATAACCCCTAATCAACACGGCTTTCTAAAACGTAGATCAACTACCACTAACCTCGTCGAATTCGTGTCCTCTGTTCTCATATCCTTAGAAAGTTATAAAGAAGTTGGCATTATAATAACTGATTTGATTTCAGAAAGGATTCTGACAAGATATCTCATAAATTATTAATAATAATAATTTTGCTAAAATAGATTTCTTCTTACCTGGATAATCGTTTTTATTGGCCCCATTCTTGGCCACGTCAGGTGTTTATCAAGGTAGTCACCTAGATCCACTTCTCTTCATCCTAACTATTAACGATCTTGAAGCCGTCATTCAATACTCAACACCTTATCTTTATGCTCACGTAAGTGCAACAAGTCTCCTCCCCGAATTTGCCTTCTCTACGGTGTTTGTTTGTTTGGTGTTCAGTCTATCCTCGACCTTGGGATATTATGCGACAGGGAGCTTAATTTCCATTCGCATATTGATGAGATAATTACTAAAGCAAACTCATCACTTATCTTCGTTAAAAGATGGTCTACAGAATTCTGCAACCCGTACGAGACCAGATCACCATGTATCACTTTTGTTCGCCCCCTTCTCGAGTATGTTGGCCAAGCGTGGTGTCCCTTTCAACGAGTTCATGTATTAAAAATAATTGAGAGTACGCAGCATCGTTTTATTCGAATTGCTCTTTGGGGTCTACCTCGGGACGATCCTCTAATCTTGACTCTCTATCGAGATCGTCTCAAGCTCATTAACCTGAACACTCTTGAGGAACGAAGGGACGCAGCAGACATTCTTTTCATTCTCCGACTCCTCTCAGGCTCCGTTGATTGCGTTTGTCTTCACAACTTCATTTTCTTTTTTATCTACCAATCTACCGCACCACATATGCCACTAACGAACCAATCTCCCGTATGCTGCGTAAGGTAAACTCTAACCTTTCCGTTTTCGATTTTAATCGCAGCAATTTCTCCCTTAAGTTCGATTTCCTTCTTTCCTTCCTAGACCCTTCATTTTTGTTAGTTTTAAGTCATAATTCCTAAGTTAGCTTAAGCTTGTATTAAGCGAAACAAATGGGGGCGTTAGCCCCACTAAAATTAAAATTAAATTGAATTATATTTTACTGTTGAATTACAATAAAGAGTTGAAGCCGCAGTCGAGGCAGTAATGCACTTGAGGTATGGTATATGGAGAGTTCGAAAAGCCGAAATACATGTTTATGCTGGAAACAGGCTTATCTTCGCTATACATAAAAACGCGTAGGCCGCACGTCAACTATATACTGAGGGTGATAGGCATGCCAGTCAACCGGCTACAAAAGATAGTGGCCCTATAAACAATGCGAAATAAAGCTGCATGGTTTCAAGATTGGAGTGACGTTGAATTGAACCTGGAAGGAAGGAATTGGAAAAACGTCGGCAAGGAGCTAGAACTAAGTTTTTAGAAGAAATGTCGTGATCGCTACATCGTACCGCGTACATCCGGCTTAATTATAATCTGGAGAACAGAAACTATTTTAAAAATATTTTTACCTTTCAGGAGATCTCAATGATGTTTTAACTTCGCGGAGAGCTCTAAGAATCAATTTCGCCCCCCATAAAGAAGATCTTCCTGTACTATGCAGAAAATATAATTTAGAAGAAAGAGAAGATACTCTGCATTTCCCAGGCAAATGTCCTACGAGAAACTAGCTGAAATTTTTTTTTTAAATTACTTGGATACTGCACAATTGCGTTCAGTTATAGAGAAAATTAATTATACCGGGTGAGTTTTTTAACTTGAGACATCCAAACTACTCGAAAAATATGCGATATCGCAAAAAATGTTTCAGACAAAAGTTACAAGGTACTGAAGGGGACATAAAATGGTAACCACGGCAGTTGCATACTTTTCTCCATTCAAGTTGCCTTCAATAAAATATGGACCTATTAATCTATCCCCAATAATTCCCGCCCAAACATTAACATTCCAAGAGTGCTGGCGTTCAACTTGTCGCAACCAAAAAGGGTTTTCGGTAGTCCAGTAATGCATATTATGTCGATTGACCATACCGTGATTGGTGAAAGTCGACTCATCAGGAAATAACACCTTGGCGAAGAAAAGGGAGTCTCGTTCAATTTGCTGAAGTGCTCATTGACAAAAGGAAACCCGGTTGGGAAAATCCTCACTAGAAAGTTCTCGATGCATTGAAACATGATGAGGATGGTATTTATGCCGATGTAATATCTTACAGACAGTCGTTTGAGAAATTCTTGATTCACGACTTATTTGACGAGTGCTAATGTGAGGATCGTGTGCAACGGCAGCTAACACTGTTATTTCATTGTCCTCAAAAGCCACCCTATCTGACTGATTCCTTTTCTTTGGTTGCACACTTCCTTCACCAGTGAATTGTTGGATGACCCAATAAAAGGAAGCGCGCGATCGTATCTGGTCTGGAAAACGTTGGGCGTAAAGAGCAACAGCACCATCGATGTTCCTTTCACTTTCTCCATAAATCAATATCATTTCAATTTTTTCTTGAATTGAAATAGCCTGCATTATTAATCTGGAAAACGTTACTAATAATAATCAGTTCCTCAAAACAAATATCGAACTTCTAAATGAAGTACAGTTCCGTTCAAGTAGAAAAAAAGGCCAGAGTGCACATCATACACTCTCAGATAAGTTTAGGACAATTTTTCTCTATGTGAAATTTCTTTGAGTTTTAACTTCACTCGAGGCAATAATGACTTCCTCAAAACAAATCTCGACCTTCTAACACCCTAACAACTTTGGAAACTGATTAATGATTTAGGCGTGCCAGTGCAGTGGTATCTACAACTGAATGAATAAAACCTTTGAGACAAAGTCGTGTGTGTGTGAGAAATACGACTGAGCAATGCAAATCAGGAATTATCATTTGAAAAATCAAAAGTGATCTTCGTTTGATCTTGAAAATGGGTCTCAAGGTCAAGCTCGTGGTCACCATCTTATGTCCCCTTCAGAACCTTGTGACCTTGTCTCAAGTTAAAAAATTCACCCTGTATAGGGTTTTCCAATAGGGACTTGACAACTTTGAATTTAATTTGCGAACGCACTCTTTCTCTAATCATCAAACTGTCACTGTCAATTTATTCAGTAAGCTCAACATTTTTATCGTGGTAAAGCATACTAACGAGCAACGTCTGCAAATTATACAGATATTCGAAGTCGGTGACTGCAACTTTAAGAGCGTTAACTCCAATTTTCGGTCGTAATTCTCCCCCTAGTAGACAGGCAATAACAAGTTTAGTGCAAAAATTTGAGTCTACATATTCGTTGTGTGATGTTGCCGTGTCAGAATTGAAGAATTGAAGCCGATGGACCATTTGAAGCTACGTACGTTCTCCGTTTGGGTTCTGGAAAAGATGCGCCAAGATGATGAATTTCATCGCAAAATCATCTTCAGTGACGAAGCTCATTTTTGGCTCAATAAGTTCATCAATAAGCAAAATACGCGTTATTGGTCAGGTGAGAACCCACATGTGCTTCATGAATCACCACTTCATCCACAAAAAATAACTGTTTGGTGCGGTTTGCATGCCGGCGGCGTTATTGGGAGATATTTTTTCGTCAACGTTAACGATCGTCACGTTACTGTGAATGGTCAGCGTTATTTTTGGCCCGAATTGGAAGATATGGACTTGGACGACATGTGGTTTCAATAGTGCCAAATGCCACACAACACACACTACAACCGATTTATTAAAGAGTAACTATGGTGAGCGTGTTATTTCAAGATACTTAACGCTGCTTGACTTTTTTCTGTGGGGCTACATTAAGTCATTTGTTTATGTTAACACGCCGACGACGTTGGAAGAGCTCAGAGCCAACATTGAACGCGAAATAGCGGCCGTTTCGGCCGAAATGTGTGGCCGAATCCGCGGTGGCCATATGAACGAAGTCGAGTTCCATTCATAAATGTTTTGATTGTACTTCAAGCCAATAATAAAGTTTTTGAAATATCTCGAATGGTTTGCCTTTTATTTAAAAAAAAGTTGTCAAATCGTTATTAGAAAACCCTATCTATATATATAATACCTTGAATGTTTTTTTATTTATATGCAATACGATTTTATAGTGATATTGCCAATCTGGCAAACGGCAGAGCCATGCTAAATTGATTTTTTTATATCTTATGTAGTGATAATATGGTATATGAAGAAAAAAAAAATGTAAACTAATATAATCTAATCTAATCTATTTATGTAAAAAGGTCCTAAAGTATACTTTAAAAAATACAAAACAAATATATATATATTTTTTTTCAAAAAATATGGTAAATCCTTCTCAGCGTTTCCTAAAAAGTATTTATGGTGTTTTAACCTATGTCGCAACAAATTTTATGAAAAAACAAAATGTTTGGTACCGAACTGAAGTACTTTGGTGATTTTGTACTTTAAAAAGAATATCGGGTCTTAAATGAGTACAATCTAAAAAAAAAAAAACGTAGGATAAAGAAGGTTAGGAAAGGTTTTGGACGAGGCCTTAAGCCTCCTCACCTGTTTTGATGTTTTGATGATTTGTTGATGAGACTGAGCCATCTTCTGAGCTTCTCTCATCCCGTGTTTCGAACTCAGAGTTTAGGTCTTAATATTTTTGAGTTTCATAGTGATAAGTTTTCGAGCCATCCGAAGTTTCACGGTGGTCCAGATAAACGACTTCTTCTCACTGCCAAAGTCCAATATTTGTCCGCTTGAGTTGCAAAGGTTGCCACATTCTACACAAACTATTGAATATCTTTGGTCATCTAATTGATAAGTTTTTAACGTACTATCATACATTGCGGAGTATTTTTCTATTTTGCCACACAGAGTCAAAAGTGTACGTACGTATATGTATCTCATGATATTATTTAAGTAAAATGCATACGAGTAGGTACAAAAGTCGATAAAATTTGCTTTAGGTTTTTTAATCAGTGAATTAGTACTGATACTAACACCGATGGATCTGTGCAGCTCCCAGAAACCTAACACAGACTGTGACATCTGATGTCATGACAAAAGAAGAAAACCAAATTCCTCAAGGTAGTATATACATATTTCTGACTATCATCGATTACTATTGTGGTTACGCTTAAGCAAAGTTTAGCGGCTTCTCAAATCAAATACAAATCCCAAATCGAGATCCATTACGTTGTGGAGATGTAGAAGCATCCGGTTCCATGCGGTATGTAGATTCTCCTACATAATTGCCAAGTATCCATATGGCTGTAGAAATTCCACAAATAACTGATCATCACATTGCCCTTCGTAAGAATTTGCAATTTCTCTGCTCAAAAAAAAAAAAAAAAAAAAAAAAAAAAAACTAGCCCACCATTCTGGCCTTATTTCAACGCATTCCAATCTCAGTTTAGAGCGTAATCAAATCCACACATCTGCTCCAGACTCTCTTTTCTCTATAGGTGTTCATTTGTTACATTGTTGATATACAATATTCAGAGCCGGTGTGTCGGTGTGGTTGCTGCTGTGATTGCCGTTGCCGTGATTTTGTCATTCAATACGTTTTATTGTGCGTGAGATCACATCATCAGATCACAAGTATTTACATATTCCTTCGATTCGGACTGCATTATTCGCTTGGGATCATTTCACACGTATTCGTCTCACCACAAAGATACATAAATGTGTAGATATATTTATGAATATGTCGAAAACGCAACCCGGAGTCCTGACAGTCAGAAAGTATTTTGTTTTTAATCGAGAAATTAAATCCGAATTAAGAAGTTGTAGCTGCTGCTGTTGCTACGACTGTCATTGCGACTGCTACGAGTATTGTAATGCTATACGAGTACACTGATTTTTCACGCTTACCACAGACTCTTCAAAAGAACACGTTCAGTGTTTAGTGGTGGAACGAATTCCATCAACAAAAGTGACGTTTAGGACTGCGTCGAAGTCGTGTCGTGGTCGTACGTACGATGACAACAACAACAAAAATATGCGACAATGCTTTCTTATGCCATGCCAGCTGGGTGTGGATTTCGTTCCCTGAGGGTCTTTTACAGACACCGTATACCTTGCACCCATAGATACGAATCTGGCTTACCAGACTGTGTGTCTGGTAAGTGAATGACAAGCGGTTCTCCCTCTTCTTTAGTGTTTTTTTTTTTTTTGCTCTACTAGATACATGGACTCGTGGTCGTACGCACGATTGGAAGAAAAAAGCCAAAGCCCGAGTCAAGGTGATAAAATAGACTCTAGGAGGAGGACATCACATTCTCGCGGTTGTACTGTTGAAGTCGTAGTCTTCTCGTTTCGTAAGGTCGTAGTGCTGCATTTTGTGAGATTTATCGCGGCATCTGTCATAAACATGGCCGATCGGTGTGCAGTCCGCCCATTTGGTAGTTGTACGTTTGGAATTCCATAGAGGACAAGTGAAAAGCAGGTAACGAACTAAAAGTTGGACTGTTCCGCACGTCTCTATCCATCAAAAGTCCTTTTTGTCAGTGCCTCGAAGAAGTGAGGTGCGAAACTTCGACTACACTCTTGGAATGCTGTGTTTGCATAATGAGGCGAAAATAAATAACATGTCGGGCACCGCCACATAAAATGTCTCTATCGACCAGTCTTGAGGCGATCGCCGCCGCTGGCGATCATAGCCTGGGCATACATACATGCACATACGCCGTACTTGTGCAATAGTGCGGTATTGGACAGTAACTGGCTTTCTATCTATCGGCAGTGGTTATATAGCTTCGCGTGGAATGGAATTTATGTTTTTTTTTTTTTTTTTCTGTTTTGCAAATTTCATTGGAAAATTTACACTTTAGCCAATGGTTTCCTTTGTTTTCGTTTTCACATAGACATGGCGCATAATGTAATCCAAACACAATTGTCACGTCACGATCGGTGAGTTTTAGCGTCCGCAAATGTAACACTGTCATCGTCACAGGGCGGCTTAGCGGTTGGTCTTGTTCGATGATCTCTGCCTGGGAAGCCCACTAGTTTATCGAATTGGAATTCAATCATTTACTTGTTGACTTTACTTATTCATTTTAAAAAGATTATTGAGAATTTGTAAATATTTTTATGAAAGCTAAATCGAGTTTGACACAATCTTCATCTTTACGAGCAATGCTGCAGGAATACATGCTTAATCAGAGTCAGTTTTGTGAGCAAAAACTGTCCGACTGGAAGTACAAGCTGATAACTCTGAACTCGGCGATCGGTTCGGAGGTCGAGAAGAAAATGAAGAATTTAGAACAGTCTTTGAGCTGTTTGTCTTTCGCCAAAGCTGTCAATAATGGAAACCATCATTATCCCAAAGGTAGTTCGGTTGAGGGCAATGGCTTACCAGCAAGCGGACAAGGAACCAACTACATCCTATGAAGATGGAGGTGACACCGACGAAGGAGGCGATAGTTGTGCCACAAGTGTCTTTTACTCAGAATTTCCGGGAAGCTGTTGCGGTACCACGTTTTGTGCTAAATCGGGCACCTATTCCAGTGACTGCACAACCGTTTGTTGGCAGCGGTTCATTGACAGACTATCAGTGGCAGTTCGAGATTGCCGCAAGATGTGCAACTTGGGAAGTTGGGACATGAGAGGCTCTTTCTGGATTAAGTGCTTTAACTGTGAACTGTGACTCTGACTACGAACTTTTGGTTCATTTTCTGCTTTAACGCTTCTGAGAAAAAAACAGGTCTAGCTACAATCAGCTGCGATGTCGTGTGCAACGCCCAAAAGAAAATGTTTTCAAATTTTCTTTAGGTTTTCACCGACTGGTAGTTTTGGTGCTTCCTGGATGCTCAGTGAAAGTCATGCAGGGGGTAATAGTAAGCCAGTTTATTGAAAGGCTAAGAGATAAGTCTATCTACAAAAAACTAAGTTACGGAAACAACAACCGTTAAAAACCTCAACGCTTCACAAGAAACAACGACGAACCAGAATTGTACAACGGACTACAAATATGGGACTATGTTCAGAGAAAGAAAGAAAAACCGAAGAAAAGCACACTGCAGAGACTGACAACCCTGGGGGAAAAAATGTTTCAGAAACATTTATACGAACAACTGGCGAAGCTAGCCACTCCCCCGAAACGTTTATCGAAGGACAGAGATGCCCTTTTGTTGGGGACCCTGGTGTGAATGTGTCTGTTCTGATGGCGCAATATGTTTCCGATAAGAGGATTACAAGAGTTTCTCCGATGAAGTTGGTTAACATTTCCGGAAGAGCGATTTAGAGTCAAGGGATGGCGAAGGTGAATTTTTTTTTTTTTAACCAGAAGGAATTTCTTTATTATTTCAATTAGTCCCAAGCATCTTAGGGTCGATTTTCTATTGAAACATTAGTGTAACTTAAATTTTGAAGAGATGACAATAGAGATGGCAAAAAGCATTCGTTGCCTACCACTCGGGTCAGCATCACAACTGCCGACATTGAAGGAATTTTAAGCAGTGTTTTCAGAAGAGCCAGCGGAGTTTGGACGAACAGGGATTGCAAAACATAAAATCGGTACTGCAAAGTCAAATCCAATCAAGGTAGTGGTAAGAAGAGTTCCAATGGCAAAACGCGAAGAGATTGAAGAGCTAATTAAGGATATGAGCAACGGAGGAGCTATAGAACGTCCAAACAGGACTGCACCTATACTGTTAGTCAAGAAGAAAGACGGATCTTCGAGGTTTTGCGTAGATTACCAACAGTTTTACGGAGGCCTCAAAAAAAGATTCCTAGCACTTGTTCTCCTAGACAATGAGATAACAGCTTTCATAAATGGTAATGCGCTATGGCACTTCAACGTCATGCCGTTTGGCCTCTGTAATGCTCCGACGACGTCATCATCGTTTACTATCGGACAGTTGAAGAGCACATACAAACTTAAGACAGCTGTTTGAGTGGCTACGAAGGGCTAATTTAAAATTAATCCCAGGTAAGTGTCAGTTTTTCAAATTCAAAGTAATACACCTAGGTTAAGTCTCGGTTGATGGCTTGAGCTCGGAGAAACGCCGGTTTGCAAGGAACAAAGACTGTGAGATCGCATTAAATACTCTAAAGTGTAGGTTTACAAGTGCTAACCAACGTCGACTTCGTACTAGACACCGATGCATCGAACGTTTTTATGGGTGCTGTTTTCAGTCAAAAGCAAGGTAGACTATTTAATACTTTAGCCGCACTTTAAATAGAGCCAAATGAAATTACTGCGTTACAAGACGAGAGTTGCTAGCCGCGGTTTTAGCAACGCATCATCACTACTTGTATATAAGACTATCCCTCTTATGCATGGACCACACATCGAACAGTAAAAAGATCCAAAACTAGCAAAGGTGAGCAAGTGGCTGAAAGAAGGGCATCGACCAAATAAAAAAGATATTATACAGGAGGATCAGGATACAAAAAAATTGCAGGCCATCTTCCAGCAGTTGAAAATGGATGTCGTCGTAATGTATCGAACATGGGCAAAGGATCAGGTTGTTACCCGTGGTCTCAAAGAACTTAGTTTCAAAAATTCTTCAGCAACTCCATAATAGTCCGAGGGGAGGTCATATGTGGCAGCGCAAAACTCTAGTCAAAATAAAAGGTTATTTTGAATCGGTCGAAGAGAACCTACACAGCAAAAAAAGAGGCTTTTGAAGCCAAGCCGTACAGTATACTATTCGAGAGGATTGCTGTTGACGTTCTTGGTCCACTTCCATGCACCGAAGCAGGAAACCGATTTATAATCGTAGTTATGGACGTTTTCAGCAATAGAGTAAAAGTCGAACAGATTATACATAATGTCTTCTGCAGATTCGGTGTTCCGCACTATATTCATTCGGACCAAGGTAGAAAATTCGAAACGGAAGTGATCCGTAAAATAATGGAGGTCTCGGGCTCTGAACAAACTAGAACAGCACACTTACAGCCCAAATCTGTCTGGTGTCTATATATGGAGAAAGCTTCAATCGTACGCTACTGGATTACTTACTGAGTTAGTCGGTCCTCATCAAACAGACTGATATCTGTTTCCACAGCCAGCTCTACTAGCTTATCGCGCAGCAGAGCAAGAATCGACAGGATTCTCGTAAACCATATTGAACTTCGAAAGAGCTGCCGGTCGACATAGAAATAGGACAAGACAGCCAAGGGTACGCAGCAGAATTATGATCTAAAAACTAAAGCCATACGTTATACTGCAGCAGATGACGACGGGTTTGTTAAGACCCCAATAGTAAGAAAGGTCTATGCATTAAACTACAGAGTAATTGGACAGAGCACGTCGGATCTACAAAATTAGTAATACCGAGTTTTTATAAAAATAAAAAAAAAAAACTCCACCGCGCGCATGTGGAAAAAATACATAGAAAATAGTGCAGTGCAGTGTAAAATAAAATAAAATTAAACACATCACACAGTGCGGGTATCCTACCTCTCCCGCTCTTGATCGAAGTACTGTTGCTTGCATACGATCACTGCCGTTACTTTATTTATCATACGGTATGGGTAGTGACTGAGTGTATGTAACAACCGATGGTTGTAGTGTGAATTTTGTTGGTGCATTGTTTCATATTGTTATAAGGGCATAACAGCAAAAGCAATTTGATTCGGTAAACCACGTCAGAATTTTCATTTCGCAGCCTTGCTTAGAATCATCGGTATTTGTGTTTTTTTGTGTTGGTTGTTCAGGGTAGTCGTTGCCAATATACGCGGGCTAAAAAGTAAACACATTTCTGCGTACGCCCACGTCTTTATGTACAGACTCGCTGTTTTGGCACTTAGCTAAACAAAGGTAGATCCCCACCCACCTCCCTTAGATTATTCTGATCTGAAGCTACCTGGCTACGAAGTAGTGTCACTATTCGTTTCTCATCGCGGTCTTGCCATTTACGTGCGTAATGATATAGCTTACCAAACTTCACCACAATGTAGTCCCTGTTCCAGTCCGGAATTCAATTTCCTTTGGTTAAAATTTCATCTAACCACTACAGAAGCCGCAATCTGGTTCGTACTTTAACGAGTTTGATGCGCTGTCCGACTCCATGCAAAGAATTGTATTGCTGGATCCGCATACTGAAACCGTTATTACGGGCGATTTCAATATTCATAATGCTAGGTGGCTTCGACACCAGAAGACGGTGTGTTGAGACTTTCGCTGCTGAAAACAACTTGATGCTACTTCTTATGATATCAGCTAATTTGTGGTACACCGACCGAAAATAGATTCCTAAAAGAAACGTACGGCAGTACGAGAAAGTCAATTGGAGCGGATTTAACAGCATCTTTAGAAATTTTAACTCTCCGTTATGTTTCCCCGATAACGACGTGGATGCTAATATGATAACAGACACTATTCTCTTTGGAATATCATCCCTTATCCCTCATCGGATGAATAGTATCAAACCAAAAGAAAAGGTGTGGTACGACTCAAGCTGTAAAGAGGCTGTCAGGGTTAGAGAAATGTTTTTTCGGTTCTACAAGACCAACTCCACTGAGGAAAATCGAAAAAAGTAAAAACGAACCAGGAATGACTACAACGCCTTTCTTAAGCGTGTGAAATTCCATATGACCAAAAATTGAGCCAAAAAATACTACAATGTCCGAAAGGTAGTAAAATTTCTTGGATCGTAAAATACATTAGAAATTCTGTCTCATACTTCATCCCAACGCTCATTTGCAATGATAATCCAGCGATCAGCTCTTTGGAAAAGGCTAATCTGCTTGCCGCACACTTTGCGGCCAGCTCAACATTTCCAGATTGTGCTTTGTCCTCGATTACATTTGAGTGCGTTGAATCTTTTGTCGAATCTTCAATGGGTCCCATTCGTGTAATAGCAAGAATACTTAAAGATCTAAATATACACAAACCCGCTGTTCCAGATGGTATATCTGCCCTTCAAAGCCTTTTCGCCAATCCTACTCTTTAAGACACTTTACGAGCAGATGGAAAACACTATTTGTCCAGAAAGTCCCTAAAATAGGTGAATGTTCTTCTCTCTCTTCAAACAGACCCACTGCACTTACGTCGCTTCCTTCCTAGGTCATGGAAATGCTGATAAAGTATAAGCTCATGAAATATCTCGAAATGCAAAAACCTCTCAACGACCGGCAGTACGGTTTTCGTAACAACAGGTTCACTGGTATGTCTCACCGAAAAGTGGAGACAAAGCGTACATTAATTTGGCGAAAGCAAGATAGTTGCATTTGATATTTCTAAGGCATTTGAAAGAGTTTAGAATTAGGCTCTTTTGTCGAAAATGCGTGAATTTGGAATCGATGATTCTCTTCTTCAGTGAATTAGAAATTACCTTTTGGAACGTTCAATTTAAGTTGTCTTGGATGATTTCAAGTCTGATACTCACAAAATAAATGTTGGTGTGCCTCAGGACTCCGTACTGTCTAAAACACTCTTTTTAATTTTTATTCATGATCTCTTCTAACCCAATATATAACAGTACTCTACTGTTTTCATATTCGTTCCCGGACTTGCGTCCCTGCTCTTCGGCTGTAGAACGGGAACAGCTGCGTGTGTTAAGCTCATCAAATTCCGACATTAACAGCATACGCAATTTGGAAACTTTCAACAGAGTAGAAATTAATGCCTCCAAAACTCAATATCGTCTGCTTTCATTAAAGCGAAATTTAAATACACAACCATTATCCACGGACGGCACTCGCATGGTTGAAACCGAAAAACTTTCCATTTTAGGTATGTGTGTCAATGACAACTTACGTTGGAATGTGTGGATTTGGCGCAAGTGATAGTATATTGGCTTCCCAATCGGACGATTCGGGGTTTAATACCAGCCATGACCAAACAGACTTTTTTTCAGGCTTAACTCTTGTCAGATGAATGGTTGCCATTTAGGCAACAACACCAACTCAATTTACCATGCACTGATAACTTAGTCTCCCCATTAAATGTTGAATGCCATCCATTCTGTCCCATTTTCCAGAAAACTTAATACATGCTTTGGCATGTAGTCAAATCCACTTGAGTGTTAAGTCCTTTTTAAAAAAAAACTCATATCTGTCCAAAATTGGGGAATGATGCCCGAATCTGGTCAACAAAACATCTCTGCACCTGCTAGATAGGATTCAAAACCGTGCGATAAAGCTCATAGGTAATACTAAAATCAGTCATTCAAGTTACCTTTAAACACCGAAGTAATGTCTCCTCTCTCACTTTGTTTTATAGCTATTTCCACCATTAATGCTCCATCGCCAGTAGCATACCGCCCCTTCAAACCTTCAAACGTAACACCCGTCACTCTATGAATGCTTATCAGTATACCCTTAAGCCCACTTTCGGATGTACTCTGAAATATCGTGATTCTTTTCTAAGCCGTACAACTCACTTATGGAATGCTCTGCCGAGTTCTCTTTTTTCTTATCGTTATAACTTGCAAACATTTAAAAACAATGTACATCGGTACCTCTCTTTTCTTTCTTCCTTAAATTTTCTTCGTGTGTACACACACTTATATTTATATAAGAACAAAAATAGTCCAGGTCCTAGACCTAGGCTTTTCTAGAAGGTAAATAGTGGTACACATAAACCGACTTACACCGTATATCACCTAATCTCAAACTAAGTTGGAACCTTGAGTTTTGAGGAGTGGGTAGTGTAACGAATGCTATAAAAAGCATACCTCTCGCGGGAACCAGAATTCTTTAACTTTCTTTTTTAGTTTCTATCTAATTAGAATTCGGCGCTAGTTTCGGTCGATTTACGGAGACATAGCCAAGTTTCGTTACAATATTTAATGAGAGGTAAGACCTGATTCTGAGTTATTGTAGAGTAAAAGATGACCAAACATTTCCTCATGTCTCTGAAAAGCGAAATCTGTGAATTTTTTTGGTGGCATTATGTGAGGAGGACTTTAATCAATTTAAGGAAGAGTTCATGCGGTATAAGATCGAAGGTCAAATTACAGAGAAGAATTAGAATGCTCACGCGTTACATACTCAAGGAAATTTCAACACCAACAAAGGAAGCGGCAAGAAAAGCTTAATCATTTAATGTGTGTATACGATTTTAAAGCCTAAAACAACTATGGCGAGCGTCCTGTTAATTTCTACAATGAGAACCACTTGGTCACGTGAGTAGCGTACTTTTTTCAGATAGTCAACAGATCCAGAAATTGTCTCATACATAAGGCGGTGATTCGACTTCGACATCGAAACGGAACGCCACTGCTATCTAAAGGTAGCTATCCCGGAAACCGGGATTGTGCTCATTTTTACGAATGAACAGATTTTTGAGTATGCAGCTCTGGACGAGTACAAGAGGTTCAGATAAAATGTCTCCGTCACCAAAATATAGAAGTTTGTTGGTCAGAGCGAAATCACATGACATAGTTCTTACCAGAATTCTAGTGACGAATCGAATAGCTTATTACACTCAGCAACGCCTCAATAGCAGGTGGATCTGAACTCGAAGTTCAGTTTAAAGTGGGAGTAGAGGAGGTTATTCGTATGGTGAAACAGAGTAAGCATTAATACAAGCTTAAGCTGCACAAACCGGAAATGTCGGGGTTATTGAGTACTTTTTTTACTTGGGGGCGCTAGAGTTCGAGGTGAACCTGGGCCTCAACTAACAAGCCTTTATAGTTAGTCCGGTCTTCAGCTAATTGCCTCCAGTTACGCACTCCCTACTACTTCTAGTTCGTCGTTGAATGTTCTTCTTTAAAGCCTGGCAACGCGGATGGAATCGACAACATTTATACAGACGAGCTATATGGAGCCATGTCTATTTTTGGTATATTTGCGAAACTGCTACAATTGTAGAGAACGCTCGATACTCCGTGAAGGACGGTAATGGCTTAGCCGGGACCTTCGGTAGCAAAAACGGTTTAAGACAAGGTGAAGCGCTATTATGCGAGTTCCTTACGAACATACACGAAAGAACTATGCAAAACTCACAAGCGAATATTGGAAGTACAATCTTTCAAAAGTCTGTACAACCTGTAGCTTGAAATGGAAGCTGCCAAAATAAGTTCACCTATGAATAAGGGCAAAACCAAGTATATGCTGTCAACAAGAAGGCACATATAACATCGACGAATTGAACAGGACGTCACAGTAGACAGCTATAATTTCGAAATAGTAATGAACTTTGTCTACCTTGGCTCCTCTATAAATTCTACTAACAACACCTCAGCAGAAATAAACCGAAGAATCACTTTTGTAAATCGCTGTTTTTTAAGGCTAAGGAGACAGTTGAATAGTAAGAAACTATCTCGAAAAAGAGAATCTATATACAATTTTGATCATCCCAGACCTACTTTGTGACGCTAAAACATGAACTCTATCGAAAGCGGGTGCAGATTTAGTCGATTGTGGGCTTTCCTGGTCTGAAATCGCACTGATAGCGGGAAAACAGGTTGTTTACGAAGGGTTCCAGAGGTTATTACAATATGACAAATAAGATGATGACAAGGTCTAAGAAATTATTTGGTGTATGCTCTTCACAGAGTCACGTCCAGCTACGTTAAATTTCAGCTAGATTTGGCTATCCTTACTTCGTTTTGATTAGGTGGACCAGATGCTGGGCTACTCCGCCGCTATACAGTTGTCAGGACCAACTGTGATTTTACTACAAGGTTTCTTTCTTCATATTTACAGGCTTTGGTACGGGTTTTTTGGCGGGACACGTTATTTTTACCCATTAGTAAGATTTTCTAACGTTATTCTTGGAGTACAACCTCTCAACATCTTCTAGCGCTCTTTTTTTTTTCTTCAAAAGATTCCTTATTCTGGAGTTAAAATTGCCTCGTACGATTTTAACGTCAAATTTAATACATTGCTCATATGTGTTGTCGAGGAGCTCGTAGAAATATTCTTTAGTGGCGTCATCCATATCTTTCGTGTGCACATATTAGGCCTATTTTAGCTAATTTAGCCTTGATTCGAATTGTCATAAAATGCTAGCTCACTTGCCAGAAGCTCAAGACTCCTTGCCAAAGTCTGCCACATATGGTAAATCAGCATTCGAATAAGAGTTTTTTTTTTTCCTATAGCAATCACTATTGTGTATATCACGGTTTTTCATCCTCCTTACGGCCGGCTCATCCCATCCCACTTCCTCAATGGAATTTCCTGCTAATTTTTTGGCTGTACGTTGACTGTTAAGACATTTTTCACTCGCGGATTCAAAGGTCGTTATGAATCCGTTCTTATCGGAAGCCATCAGTTGGTTCGCGACATCATTTGAATCTCTTCCTAGCTCGAGTGTGAGTCCTGAGACGGCATAGGCTCTTATTATAGTATTAGCCGAACATGCCCTTGCCATTTTAGCCTACATGAGTAAGGATTTACACATGCGGTGGGGACCGCCACTGTGAGGCAAGGCAAATACTATGCTACGCACTTGATTGTTGCGCTGCTGGCCCAATCCATGTTACAGGATAGTCAGCAGTTTTCCTGTGAATCGCTGCACAGGTTATTGAATACATTAAAGTGAATTCAAATGAACAGTTAAGAAAGAATTGGGGACTTTTGGGATTACTTAGAGAGTTACAGCTCGTTGCAAAGAAAGGGTTGACATTTTATTCTGGGGGAGGTGTAGGGTATGTGAATCGGGGAATCCTCAACGAGAATATGAGGACATGTTTATTGCTGTGTGTGGACCTTAAGTAAAAAACCGTCTTTAACAGAGCAAATAGCAAAGGCGGTTGTCGATGTATCGAAGAAGTTGTGCTATAGTTCGAGCTACGGAGAATTTTGGATGAAGACGCTACGAAAAAAATTCAAGTGCAAGGCGATGCAGACATAATGTGAGTGAAAGAAGATTTATTTTTGTAAGTATGGCATATAAAACCAGTATATATCATTATCACACAATATTTTGTATTTCATATCATATCTGTAACAGAATATTTAAAACTGTTGAACATCGTTCTTGAATACCTTCACTTTAACCCGTCAGCCAAGTTGAATATGTGCTCATCGATGATTAATATGTCTCAACGTACTGGATGATTGCGCTTTCAGAGGCGTACATTTTACACCTATTTAATTAAAAATGCGACATGGAAAAAGAAAAATCCACACTTTAACACACCTGGAATTGTCAGAGTTTACACCGCCACCTGGAGAAGTCTACAAATAAGGATGATTCATCGTGAGCTTTGATTTATAATGTAAAATAAAATACATAACTTTGAAAGCGAACTTAAAATTTTTATTACCGATTAAAAAAACAATGCATGGCATTTATTTTTTAAAAATGATATTATGAAAACGATGGCCACAACTACGTGTGAGTCGGTCCATTTGGAAGGTCCAATTTTGGACTACTCGTTCGAGCATAGCGACTGGTATCTCGCGGATAACACGAGTAATGTTGATTTCCAAAGCGTCAATCGTAGCTGGCTTATTCCTAAAGACTTGAGACTTCACATATCTTAAGAGAAAATAGTCAAAACGTGTGATATCGCACGATCGAGGCGGCCAATTTACCGTAGCAAAACGTGAAATTAAGTGCTCACCAAAATGATTTCTCAACAAGTCCATTCTTTTACGCGCTGTATGGTTCGTAGCGCCGTCTTGTTGAAACCAGAGCTCACCGAGACCATGTGCTTGAATTTCAGGAAGCACACAGTCCGTGCTTCAGACTACACGCCATACATGGCGTGATAACGGTAACCATTGACGATAACATTCTGATTTGCCTCATTTTTGAAGAAATATGGACCAATGATTCCACCAGCCCATAAACCACACAATACCGTTGTTTTTAATAGATGTAATGGTAGCTCTTGGTACTCTTCGAGTTGCTCATCAGTTCAAATACGGCAATTTTTTTTATTAACGTATCCATTGAGTCAGAAATTGGCTTCATCACTGAACAAAATTTCACAGAGTTTTCATTGATCGCCTGGCTTTAATTCTTGCACAAGTTGAATTTTGTACGCTTTTAGGCCGAGATCACCAAGTTGTCGACGGGGTATCGATTCGTCATGGTCTTCGAGTACACTCTCAGCTACAGCTGCTATTGTCTCTTCACTACTTGCTGGATGTGGTCTAACCGGTCGAGTATCATTCACTAATGTAAACTGGGACTCAAATTTGCGAATGGTATTGTCAATAGTGGTTTCAGTAGGTCGATTATGCGCACCGTAATTTCCTCGAATTGCACGAAAAACATTTCTCACAGAACGCTGATTTTCGTAATACAGCTAAACAATTTGGAGACGCTGATGTAGTGTGAGTCCTTTCATAATGATTTGCCAAAAAATGTTGAACAAAAATGGCAAAGCAATTTGTTAAGAGTCGCGCGTGATCTGTCAAAAAGGGCCTATTGAAAATAAAACCTCACGATGAATCTTAAAAAATAATAATATTTAACCTACCTCCCTTCCCACCTAAGTGACGACGGACGACTAAACAGCTAACCGCTATCAACAACGGGTTATCCAACAGAGATATTGTCGTCTTGATGGCAGACCTGAATGTCTAGGTAGGTATCAAATTTTTGATGTATTAGCAAGAATAACAATGACGGTTGAATTGCTACGTCACTTGCTTTATCATAAGTGATATGATATAATGCTCTAGCAAACTGTCTGAAAGAAAATTGTAAAACCCTGTTGACGGATAAGTAAAAAACCATTACGTTCTGGCGAATTTGTACGATTAAGGAACAACCTGGTGGTCTCAGAACCCCAAATTGCAACTAGCAAAGGGACTACATGGGAATTTGTTGATTTCGGATGAGAATCAGCTTGACAGATAAAGGGAATCTTTTTCAGCAGTGCCTAATCCATAATGAACACATTGGATCTAAGGAAGATGTGTATCAGAAAAACTACTCACTTTTATGAAGGCTACCGATAATGGCGGCAAATGTCATGTCTTAAACAAGTGTAAAGTTTTAGAAAAGTCTAAACTCCACGTAATAAAGTGCCAATAACAAACACATATCAAAATAAGGACTAGAAAGTTGCTGTGGATGAGTCACACTTTCCACTTTTCAGGCAGGAGGATGAGTAGGCTGCCGAAGGCAGACTTACAAAGGACAATCAGGGATCCAGATGTTTGGGAATGACTCAAAGGGAACTTAAGTATCGGCCGAAGTCCGAAAACGATGAAGCGCCGTGGTTGTTGATGTTCTATGCTACAAGTCGGGTCAGAGGACTTACGTAACTAAACAGCACCGACTATCTAAAGACCTGGATATTTTTCAGCAATAGTAAATAGAAGCTGTCCAAAACGCAAGGGCCACTATTAGAGTTTTGATCCCCAGTAATGATAAGTTGATTGAGGCATTTTTTAAGCTCATATACACACATCCATTAAGTAAAAGTAACGCTAGCATTGCTTGTCATGATGTCAATAAAGATCCACCAAGGGGGTGGCAGTGGTGAAGTGGTACATGCAAAGACTCCTCAAGCAGAGGGTTGCGGGTTCAAATCCCGTGCATGGGAATTCTCTGAAAAACACTGACATGAAGGCATAACACTAATGTTGGAGTGGTTACTGGCTGGATGTAACGAATTAACAACTATCACGTACTAAGACCCACTAGTTGAGGATGCACTTGCTCGTCCCGTCTAGTTTGACAACTACCTCTGAGAAAAATATTGAAACCAAACACACCTGAGTTTCAAACTAGTACACCACCCGCGCACGCGTTATTATAAAAAAAAAACTCTTCGGCTTACAGACCAAGCGACTCCAGATGATGTGATGTGACAAAATTTCAACAATTGGCTTATCTAAAAATTAAGTTCAACTACAAGATAAATGCCCCTTTGTGGCGTGGTTTAACTCTTTTTACAAGCCGCAGTGCTGGTCTCGTTGACAGATGCCGAGCGAATACATGTGAAAAAGAACTTTTGTGGGTGGTTTTAATGACATATTTATGGAGCTGGCGTGAAGAATGTGTGCGTGCAGTAAGAACTACCATCGGTAGACTTTTGTCGCTTTTGTCGTTGCACGCATATAAACAGATAGATTTCTACTTGTTTAGAGCACTTGCTTGCAGAAAGTCAGACGAAGTTATTCCCGGAGTGTAGTACAATGAATGTTATTGTTGTACATGAGTTGAATTGCTCTTCCTTATGTCTGCTAACTTTGAACTTTATTTCAAATTTGGCTCAATATGGAATGCGACAGTTGTTTTCAATGAGTTATCATGGTTGAAGGCGGAAGCAATGTGCGAGCATCTGTGTCAAGCTATGAGCTTCTTTTCAACGGTCCAATAAGATTTTGTGGATGCCAGAGGTGAATACGCTATAAACTAAAAGACAACATTGAATTAAGATGGAAACGTGGAAGGTCCTTTCACTTACAGAGAAGATTTGTCAAGGTATTTGAATTTTTACTTTGCAAGTAGCTTCTGAATTATTAAAATAGTTTTACGAAGAAAGACATTCCTTGCTACACATTGTGTTACCGTGACAGTATTCAGAAAGAACTTCTTATGGACTTCTTTCTGCGATAGTAAATGGTCTTTACCCAAGTTTTAGTATTGAGCAAGTGCTTTTATGAGATAGCGCAAGTAATTTTGCACAAATTGGTGACTAAAAGACTGGTATCAGAAGTCTAGTAAGAGTTCAGAGTATATCTTTCATTAACGAACCTAATAACCTGCATGCTCGGCGACAGGTTCATTAATGCAACTCAAGGTAACACGGTATTTTACCGTAAGCTTGGTAGAAAACGCGGACCTAACCCCAAGACTATCCTATGGATACACAGCTATTGTTAGACTCATCTTAGCCCACGGTAGCATACCATACATAAAATTACATCACGACTTCGAAACACCATTCACCTGCATTTTCCCTAGCAAAGAGGAATGGGACATAAATCAAATCTTACAAGACTCAATATTTATTTTCAAGATGGATCAAAGATCGAGACAGAAACTGTCGTTGGGATCTTCTCCGGGACTTTTTTTTCTTAATGTCGGAACACAGCACTCAGACAAAGATCTAATCTGTTGTATTCTTTGTAAAGTTTCTTTTAATGAAATCTTTCAGTCTTACAAAGAAATATGAGTAAGCTCTTCAATGATATTCACAGAGATAGTACTCCGCGGGGTCGTCATCACTTTCGCAGCAAGCATCGCAGGATGTTTGGTGACTTATGCTCAGCATATTTAAGTGCTTTACAAAAGTGTAATGCCCTGTCACTTACTACTGGTAGCTGCAGTATTTTCTAGTGATCTCCTAGAGATGTCAAGAAGTATTCGTTTGGTCTGCCTGCATCCCGGGGAACTGTGCCATCTGCAGTTGTGCTCATATGAAAGCCAACTGTCAATGGAAGCTTTAACCGACTACGCAGGCAGACTACTTCAAATTGAGATGTTGGCTGTAGCAGAAGCAGCCGAACTTGCGGCATTAAAGATAATATTTCACGAGGATATAACCATATATATTGGCAGCTAGGCTGCCTTTGAGTCCACCGCGGCAGTCGAAAGCAAATCGAGGCTTGTGAAGCATTGCCGCGAAAGGCTTAAGGATTTTTGCGTTCAGCATAGGGTTATGCTATGCAGGGTCCATGGCCACAAAAGAGTGGTAAGCATGCATACGAGTCAATTTGAAAAGGGTCCTCCGTTGAAAAGGTAGATCAATGTAACAAACCTCTACTCTGCAGTCTAAAAATACAAGTAGAGCGAACGTGTTCTTTTACCTGGGGATATACATTTATCAAAAACCGCGGCACTTCGGCTTTCATAAAATAATTTTTTCCGCGAAAAAATGTTAACTCATACATCGTAAGGAAGTGGTTTCGAGGAAAAATTTTGGTGTATGTCGCGTAGGCGGTCGATTCGAAAAAGCTTCCATCAAACAACCTTCCACCAAAAGCGCTGAATTATTGTTCAGACTTTCAATTGATTATCAGCGATTGTCATTTTAAAAACGTGCACGCTGGAATACGCCAAATGACGTACCTTCTCGCCCTCGAATATTTTATTATCGGAGGCATTTAATTAAGCGGTATGTCTACTAGTGCAAAATATGCGCATGTTAATGAGCAGCATCTTGCTAGTAACAAATGGTCAGTCTACCGAAACAAAATTGGAGCCAAGGGTGACATTCGGAAACAACGCAGGCTCATTTATGACAACAATCTTGGAAGGGACGAGACTCTTAGCAACGAAAGATGAGCTCGTATTTTGTTTTATTTGTTTACCTGGCGACCAAGGCATTGCATTTAAAAATTATCACGGGATTGTAATCGACAGCATTTCCAGCAATATTGGGTAAATTCGTTGCTAGACGTGGTAAGCGTTACACACTTTTTGGTGACAACGGCGCTAATTATGCTGGTGCCAATCAAATACTTCCGATTTGTTAAAAAATTCCAAGATTGTGTGTCGAATGAGCTACATATCAAGCACCGGCGTCAATTGAAATTTCTAGCCTTCATTTACCCCGAATTTCGGCAGTCTTCCGTAGACTGATGTTAAAACCATTAAGTTTCATTTGCATAGAGTTTTGGCAAATACTTCGGGGGCCTATAATGAGTTTTCGACCGTGCTATGTCAAATCGAGGCCTGTGCTAATTCTAGGCCACGGTGTGCGCGTTTCGAAGATAATATGGTTCCCTTAACTCCAGCGCACTGCATTTGGATCCCAATCTTCAGCCATCGTTGTTAAATCGATGGCAATATCTTTAAGGTTGGTAATCCCAAAATTGCTGTTGGAAATCAAATTAAGTCAATCACTTGGTTATCACCAAATAAGAAAGTCAACCGCCATGTTGATAGACAATTGGTAGAGTAAATAATTCGATTAATATTCTAAAGTTCAAGTTTTCGATTAAACATTCAGTTCAATCGAAAGTCAAGGTAAGTCTTTCCGAAAACACGAACACATTGGTTAACAATGTAATAACTCTGATAAGAAGTCATTCTCGGACTTAATAGCGAGAAAGACAAATTTGTTAAATATCCCAAAGTAGGATCTAACTATTGTGAAATTTTGATTTACATACATGTCGTAAACTGATGCGAAGCTCTAGGGGTGATGAAATGCCAACTGGTTCCCATATTGGCTACTGACTGCTTGTTGTAGTCATTCTGCCAATCTTCCTTGAAAATACGATTCGCACTAACGAAGGCAGTACCATTCTCCCTTAACATATCGCGGCAAGATCCTCGACGGTTAAGAAACCGTATTATTGCATCCAAGAATGCCTGAGAAAAAAGTTCACTAAATGGCTAAATATATCTTAATCGTTGTTCTTTGCTCTTCGCTATGCGATGCGGACTGTAAATGGACCCCAATAATCCTTGCCTAATGCTAGAAATGGTCGAACGGCATTAATCCCTTGCTTAGGTAACGACGATATTTGTTAAGTTAGAATCGCACCCCGATGACGTCGGCAGATGAGACACTTGTGCAAAAAAACTCTTACAGCTTGTCTTCCATTCAAAATCTAGTACCGTATTCGAAGAGTCTGGAGCATTAGTACCCCCATGAAGAGTATTGAGATGAACTTATTGAATTAACAGCCAAACAAGAATACAAGGCTTTGATAGAATCATAGGGTATCGATGGTCCTGCGAAGCATTGCCGATGTGACCCCCAACTCGCAGTATTCCATAATCGTTCAAATACTTTCTGCTGTTCAAAGCGAATGTGTACCTTCAATGGGTCGATGTTCGCTCAACCACCCTGGGCCCTGACATCATAATCGATGCAGCCATACCATGACTTCCGCAATCCGCCGGATTTTCTGCTGAATGAATGTGGTTCCAGTGGTCTAAGGAATTCAACTCCTGAATTTGCTGAATTCGCTTGGATACATATGGTTTGAGTGTTATCGCCTGCTTTCTTAACCAGCACAAAACGATGTGGTAGTGGGACCATTAGTAGAATAGAGTGTTTGTTAATTTCAATGCAACACAAACACTTTTCACTATGACAGCCAAGAGATGCACAGCGCATACCTCGAGACGTAGATTCGTAGCTCCCTTTAGAGGTGTCACCTTTGTACGTGCGGTAAGAATTGAAATTTGTTGCTTGTTTTTTGAGCAAACAGTTCGCGTGTAAATCACAGCAGCATAAGCACCCGAGCTAGTATCACACAAGCCGTGGATTTCAGTTTTTCGCGAAAATTTAGCTATGATACACGTAATTCTTTAGTTAATGGAACATCTCAGGTAATACCAGCGGACCAAAGATTTTAAATAAAAATTTTACTTGTGACTACGACTGGAACCAGTGGGATTAAAAAGTTGTGCGACTTCTTTAATAACACGCCGTTTCGTTGGAAAAAGGTCGCTTATTTCAATTTGGACACTAAAGGACAATTCATCTGCCATTGGATCCCACTGTAAACTAAGTACTGTCGATGTCGGAGTGCCAATACTGCAGTAAGGGAAGCATCTCTAGCGATGTGAGATAATACCTGAGAGTTGTTTGAGTTCCAATTCCGCAATATAAAATGTCCAGCTGATAAAAAATGGTATTAACGACGTTGTTAGCTAAGGACAATGCTTCTCTAATAATCGTAACCAGCTATAATTAGTTAAAAAATCATCCACATAGAATGACTTGAAGATGGTGTTTCGTGCAACAACAGCTTTATCAGCGTCTTCAATTCTACCGTAGATTTCGTACGATTTCGAAAAATCTCCATGTTGTCAGTGGGTGATTCTCGCCAGAGAATTCGTTGATAATTTCAGTGCTTTGGCGTTACGAAGACCTGTCTGAAAATTTCTTAATATCTGCAATGCGGTATCGACGAAAACGAAAAAGAATGTTGACCAATGAATTTTGGATGGTCGGACCAACCAACTGAATGTCATTAAAGAGACACCAGCGCTTATCCGGGCTGACGCATTAAAAACCACGTAAAATCTTGCAGTAACTGCATGATGCGGAATGTAATATAAGTTGGAGTTATCGCCAGGATGATCAACTCGTTCCATATGGCCCAATGATATATATATATTATCAGAATAAATTGACGCTCCAAAGAATTAAATTGACGCAAAACATGTGAGTATGAGTCTCCTCGTGTTGGTGTGTCATGACGAAAAAGGATCTGAACAACATATTGCCCGTCTTTAGTTCGAGTATGCGTTGCTGTGACGATTTGACTACACTCATCGTCTAAAATACTGCTTTCGGCCTGGTTTTTCTAGCTTCCAGGATTTTTTAAAAAGGTCCTCCAGATGTATGTCCTTATCAGTTTGCATCGTTGCGACTGTCCCAAAAACAACCCATCCCCCATTTAGTGCTCTGAGCATGCGGCGCTTCAGATACTCAATGAATAACACCACTTTGAACTATAAGACCCCAAACATCAGCTCCTAGAAGAATTTCAATGCCACTAGGTGTTCCAAAATGTATATCTGCTAGTTGGAGTCCAATCAAATGCTTCCATTGCTTCACATCAACATATGAAGTCGCCTAGTTCTGCAGTTTGTTGCGTCGCCTATAAGTCCGGTGGTTAAACTATGTTCTCTTTACTCCAAAAATTTTAGCAAGTCAGATGGGCGAGGGCTTTTCATTTGACGAATGAAACGAATGACGAATGACGTTGAGTGCTTGAGGGAAGTTTTGGCTTTATGATAGGAGTTGCTAAAGCATCCCACTTGTCCATAGGTAGCTTCATAACACGTATAGCTCGAATTGATTCATAAACTGTGTCGACGATTCAGAGCGAAGCCTTCGTGCTGTCATCAGTTGCAGGTTTGATATTTATAAAACAAGAAACGTATACTTCGGCTAACAGTTTCGGATTGTCAAACCACTCCTTTAATGATTTCCACACTTCATCGTATCTACCTGAGTACATACGTACCAATAAGAGGAACCTTTTTTGGCGTCAACTGCCTGACGAAGTTTACTTAACTTTTAGGTTTCTTATAGGGTACTTTGTCGTGTGCACCAAATTTTCAAGGGTGTCTTTGAACGCCAACCAATTAATTAATTAATTAGAGAGGGCACCACTTGAATTAATTCCATGCCATTTTCAGTTAGTACCAACCTTCAAAAGATACGTGTATAAATTTGACAGCTGTCGGACGATTAGTTCTCGAGATATAGCGTTGTGAGTGAAGCAACTTTTGTTATTGTGAAAAAAAAAAAATGGATTCAAAGCAATTTCGTGTGATTTATCATTGCTTTTTGATAGGAAAAAATGCAGCCGAGGCAAAGAAATGGCTTGGTAAGTGTTACCCGGACTCTGCACCAGCCGAATGAACCATTCGCAAGTGGATTGAACAATTTCAAAGCACCGAAGGTGATGAACGCAATGGACGTCCAAAAGAGGCTGTTTCAGATGAAAACATCAAAAAAGTCCACAAAATGATTACGAATGACCGTAAAGTGAAGTTGATCGAGATAGCTGAGACTCTGAAGATATCAAAAGAGCATGTTGGATATATCATATAGGAATATTTGGACATGCGAAAGTTCTGTTCAAAGTGGGTGACGCGTTTGCTCACAGTCGACAAAAACAACAAAGTGTTGATGATTCAGAGGAGTGTTTAAAGCTGTTTCACTTGCCTGATGAAACTTGGCTCCATCACTTCACACCAGAGTCAAGTCGGCAGTCAGCTGAGTGGCGAGCAGACGACGAACTTCGTCCAAAACGACCAAAAACTCAACAGTCGGCTACCAAGATTATGGCATCCGTATCTTGGGTTACACATGGAATAATTTTCATCGACTATCTATAAAAGGGGCAGACTATCAAAATCGCAGAAAAACGGCCGCATTTGAAGAAAAAGAAAACGCTGTTTCATTAAGACAATACACTGTGTCACAAGTCGATGAAAACGATGGCAAAATTGAATGAATTCGGCTACGAATTGTTTCCCCACCCACTGTATTCTCCAGCGACTATTTCCTGTTCGCAGACCTCGAAAGAATGCTCGACGGGAAGAGATTGAAGACCGATGAAGAAGTAATCGCCGAAACAGAGGCCTATTTTGAGGCTAAACCGAAATCGTACTACAAAACTGGTATCGAAAGATTGAAAAATCGTTTCAATCAGTGTATCGCTCTTGAAGGCAATTATATTGATAAACCACGTTGAATTTTGCAAAAATTTTGTATTTTACTATAAAACGGACGGACTTTTCAGGAAAGTGAAAAAAAGAAGAGGATTAAAACCGACCTGCCAACCTCTAAAGCTGGTGTTGAGCATTGCCATATCAAAGTTTCCAATACAGAAGATAAAAATCCACATCCTAATTTCAAAAATTATACAGTGATGTTGTGACCGATTGGTTTCTTCGTTCGTCACTTCTTGTGTACTTGATTTTGCCCTTAATCCATTTTTCTGCTTCTATTTCAAAACTTGCAAACAAGCTAGTAAGAACTCACTATATTCTGACCATGGCATCAATGCCAACAGCATATGCATAGACTTTTGGAAAGTCGTACCTCTAGTGTTTCCACATTTCGTAAGATTTTCTTAAGTACGACTGTAATGTTAAAAGGTTGCATGATCGCATATGACCTTATTGAATGTCCATTTTCCATCTCTAAATATGGCTCCGTATATTGTAACTCAAGGGCTCTGTCATATGTGGCACTTTAATCGATAAATTCTGCTCTGGACTTCTTCGGACTTGTCTATGACCTGCCGTATTGTGAATATTTTAAATACTGTAACCTTCACGAGTCTCAAAATGCACCGATACAAAAAAATTTTAGGTGTTCACACAATAACAAATAGTGTAATTGAGTTGGTGTGTGTTTTCTATAAAGTCAGCGCCTCTTGTTTAAATAACTTGACAGATATACCATATTGCAGCTATGTTCTATTTAAGGTTAGATGTTACTATTTTAAGTTGATTTTCATCAGATAGACAGAGATTATAGGTTTTATCGGCCAACTTTACTTTAACTCTTCTCCTAATTTTTTTGTGCGTCGTTACGGTTTTCTTTTCGGATTCTGACCGTCTACATGTTCAAGGGCTTATCCGTAACCATCTCTGTTTCAGCAACAGTTTTCTCATAAGAAATGCGTATCGACTTCCGTTTCAAAGAAGTTGGAGGATCCAGTTTAGGGTATCTGTCTGCGGGGACCAGTATCCAGTGGTTAAAACGTGGTGGTAATATAACGAAGACTTAAGTATTATAAGTCATTGTTACAGCATTGGACATGACGGTTATTTAAAACTCTAATCGTACAACACTCAAATAGCGATGTTCTAATCATTCACTACTTATTTTTGAAAGTATCAAATCCGACAGCTAAGTTCGTTGTACAACAGAACCACTATAATTTATGAGATCCGCTTGCAGAGCGGGAATATGAATACTCTTTTTCGATCCTTCAAGGCGTTAGTTAGTTAGTTTTAAATGCATTTTATTTTCATAAGCACTAACTCTTACATACTAACAAAAAATGTTTAAATGCTAGCTTACAGTTACTTAACAATCTTATACTAACTTACTGGCCCCACACAGGCACTCTAAGCTACTCTAAGTTCTTATATCTATGTCTTTCGACTTCATTTACATTTTATTTAAAAAAATTTATTTGGTATACTTAGGGCTAAGAAAAAATTGTTAACAAAAAACTTAGCCTATGGATGTAATTTCTTATCTTTTATAAAAACTTAATATCTAACTTAAAATAAATCTAATTCTACATACACAATACACACATACACACACATAGACATTACACAATACATTACATATACATATATTGGTATATACCTTTGTATATACCAATATATGTATATATTTCTTAAGTGCTAACCTAAACCTATGCAAGCTGGCCATCGCTAATCACAGAGCAAATAGATTGGTCAGCTCTGCCTCATTAGTGAGGCTGGTCCGTACTTGACGGAAACGACGACGAAACATCTCCACCAGAAATGCTGGTGTTGTCGAACGACATCCCTCTTATAGCAATTCCCCACCGCCCTACTGAACCTGAGACGATCCACACTGCCGTGTGCAACGTCTCTGTTGTAGTTGAGTCGCCTGTCCCCAGCTTTCCGAGCGACATGGAAGATTAACGGAACCGCTGATCTATCCTGGATCAACCCTATCTGATCTAGGTAGAGGAATATTTCCGGTGTAATGAAGCCGTCGTGGTAAAGGTAATTGGGGTAGTAAGCCCCAGATATCAGGTTATTCGTCGAGGTCATTGCTCTTGCAATGTGCCTTCGAGTCAGCTTAATTACGAAGTAGTCCACTCGTATTAGGTTCGCCCTATTGTAAAAGACCTCATTAGGATAGAATTTCTTGTACTCCGACTCTAGTGTTCTGTACAAGCGAAGACAAGCCAAGGCAAGCCAAGGCAAGCCCTCTCAAACACCCGAATCTTTTCAATTAAGCTTGCTCGTAAATTGAACCACACGGGACACCCAAATACCAGCATGGGCCTGATAAGGGCCATGTAGCAGATTACCTTTACCCTCGCATCGAGTTGGCTGCTATAAAACAGTCTCTTTGTAAGGGAAAAAGCGTCTAAACTCTGGCCAGAGCAGCATCTACGTTTTTTGTCAAAATACAAAAACCGATCTAACTAGACCCCAAGGTATCTGACCACATTTCGACAGGCAAGAGCCTGCCCGTGTTGTCCAATGATCAAGAACTTTTTCTAATTTTCTGGTATCCCTAGAGGCTCTAGGCAACGGCGTCCTAAAGAGAATGGTTTCCGACTTCTGAAAGTTGATTTTCAACTTCCAGTCATCGCAAAATCGTCTTATCTTATCGAAGTCATGCTACACGAAAGTATTAATGAGCTCAATTCTTGGACGTACGCTATCAAATCGTCTGCGTACGCAATAGTATGGAGAAGTGAACCTATCAAGTCGCTTGTATAAATGTTGAACAGAATCGGCGAATTGACAGCGCCTTGCTGCAGACCATTTTTAATTTTAAATATTCCAACAGAAGTCACATCACCATTTTTCACGATGAACTGTCTGTTGGTTAGAATATTATAAAGAATGTAAAAGAGTGGTTTACTGATCCCCAGCCTAGTCAACTTATAGAAAAGACCCTCTAACCATACCGTGTCGAAGGCCTTCTCCAAGTCAACAAGGCAGGCACCAGTACATTGGTTTTTGCCTTTATTCCATTGGATATCGGACACCAGTTTAGACGCGGCATGTGAGATATCATGTCCCGCCTTAAAACCGAATTGATTATCCGGAACTCTATGTTTTTCCTCAATCCACCTAGACAGGTGGTCTATTGATTACTTTTTCCAAAAACCTTACTGATATTCGGAAGGAGACTTATCGACCGAAGATTCGCCGGATTGGATATATCATTTCCCTTTTTGGGGATAGGTTGAACCACAGCCGTTTTCAAATGCGCTGGATAATGTGCATTATTCATTGCATTATTAAACAGGGTGGTATAAATGTCCACCGCTCCTAGAGGAAGATGTCGAAGCACGATGTTCGGAATACCATCGGTCCCCACTGATTTTTTAGCCCTGATTGTGTCGAAGATGTCATGGAGTTCTTCTTTCGAAATGAACGGGGGTAGAACAGCCTCTCTGGTAATGACATTATTTGCCATGTTTTCGTCGCTGAACTGGGTGAAACCAGAGCCCTCTGATCGCCAGTTCTCTACTTCATTTCGAATGTAGAAATCGTGCACCAAGACGCGATCGTCTAGGTCATAATTAGGGCCAATGGTATCATTGACCTTGTATACTTCCTAAGGCCTCAACCTTCTCCTGTGGATCCTCGATCACAAAGAAGTCGTCATAATCAGCTGCCTCATTTGGATCAATACCTGCTATTGTCAGTAACCGTTCGTTGTCTGATGTCCAGGCTATTTTAAGACATTGAAGGTCGTTTTGATTTTTTTCTTCGAAATAGTTTATTTATTTTCGGGAACAGATTCGGGTTACTGGTGTTTACAGCCCGAACCTTGTTGTTCCAATACAAACTTACAGAAATTCTATAATTCTCTTTTATTGCAGATTTTAAATCGACGACTTCAGTGTCCTGATCTCCGGGTGTTGTCTGTCAGTAAACTGTCTGTACAAATTTTTGAGTCTTGAAAGAAGTCTACTTTTCTATCGGTGCAGTGCGTCAATAGTAGGATTGCGGAACAGGTCTTCGTTAGTCGTATGTCGATACCGCCGTATTGTAGTGTCCATAGTTTGTTTAATTGTTTCGTCCATTTGTTTTAGGTAACTGTCGATCTCCTCGTTTGAAAAATTCCTATTGGACGGTGGGTGGAGCGTGTTCAGGGAGAGCGCTCTTGTCAAGGTTGCGGAAAAGCGTGTCCATTGAGCCTTACTGTAGTTGTAAGAATATCTTTGGACAAACTCCTCCAATTCCGAAATTTCGTTCGGAACTTTAATTTCGGTGCTAAAACCGCAATGGTCGCTGTCATACACGAATGTGCGCATGTGCGAATGTCAGTCGTATACTGTCGCCGTACAGCAGTAGATCCAAATAAAAGCCGTCTCTGTGAAACGACGGGTTATCCGTCGCTTTAAGACCGAGTCTGTACATGCCATCGTGCTGACCCCACCAATCGAGTAGTAGGTTCCCTCTAGTATTTGTCAAATGATTTCCCCAATCTCTGTGTTTAGCGTTGAAATCTCCGCCGATTATAAAATAATTCTCCGCCGATTCCAGCCTCAGAAGTCGAAAAAGCGTGTCGAGCTCTGTAATAAATAAGGTGGATTGTGAAGCCTCAGGTGCATAAACAGAGGCCAAGTACAGCCGTTTTCCACTGCGGAGCGGGATGTAAATGACGCCCTTGTACACTCTGTGAAATTTTATGCCTTCTTTAATGAAGATCGCTACACTACCTCCACGTTTGGATCTGGGCCGGTTTCTTCTTCTAACAATATAATGATTGTACTCCAGTTTGTGATTATCGGTTAGCTTGGTTTCGCTAGCGAAAAGCTCATCAGAAGTTTGGTCTTGTAGCAATTTAAACATCGCGGCTCTTCGTTCGATCCTAATCAGTGAATTAACATTCACCGCAAGGACCTTCAAAATTTGCTCCACCATGTGTGTACCCATTACGACATGTGTTGCGTTAGGCCCGGCAGCAGCGCGTAGATTTGGTCCATCCGCTTTGCCTGTTCTTGCACCTGCTGTTGCAGCTGAGCCAACTGCCCTTGGATTGCGAGCAAGATGGCCAGCATATTATGTGCAGCTTCCGTTGTTCTCGGTATTGGCGCCGGAGAAGCAACAGTCGCTTGCTGTACTGTAGCCCCCCTACCTGCCGCCATTTTGGCGTAGAAAATTTTGGACGTGACGGCTGGTTTTTGATACCTAATAGGTGAACGTTTGACCTCAACCTTCCGCTGCCGAGCCGGTTTTGCTTTCTTAATGTCAGCGAATTTAGGACAACCCCGATAGTTTGCGGTGTATCCCACGTTTCCACATAACACGCACGAGAGCTGCGACCTATCGGATGCTCCGTCAACACCCAGAGCACACTCCTCGGAACTGTGGTTCTTGGCGCACTTCACGCATCGAGGCTGCATTTGGCAGTTCGACGCTGCGTGCCCGAACCTCTGGCAGCGAACGCATTGTATAACGCCTTCGCTCCTTTTTAATTTTTCCCAGTGAACCACCTGGTTATCTAGGACATTGATACTCCTTAGACTACCCAGACGGCTTTCGGGACTGAGCTGCACCAGGAAGAACGGCAGACTCCGCCTCTCCCGTCTGGTTCTAGCTGTGGTAAATGGCTTTACCCCCACAAACTTGAGTCTTTCGCACTCCTTCTCTTTGAGCAATGCCAGGATCTCCTCAATATTAGAAGACGATTGCAACCCCTTTAACATCATCGATTGCCGCTTTTCACACTTTGGTGTGAATGAGTAGTGCTCCGTCGTCGTTTCCTTTAGGAGGTCTTTTACTTTGGCGTAGCCCTCCACTGTATTACAGTGGATGGCATGGCGATCGTTCCCCAATCTCTTAATATTAAAATTATTACCAATGACCAATTTACACAGGTGCTTTGTTGCACTTACCTCTAGTTTATATGTGTTGATAGGAGGCACCTTCTCCTTCTTCTTTTGCTGCTGCTGTTGTTGTTGTCGTTGCTGCTGTTGTTCTTTCAGCTGCTGTGGTCTTATCTGTTGTTGTTTTTGCCGCTGCTGTTGCTTCTGCTGCTGCTGTTGTTTCTGCTGCTGTCGTTGTTTCTGCTGCTGCTGTTGTTTCTGCTGCAGTTGTTGTTTCTGCTGCTGTTGGTCTTGTTGTTGTTGCAGTTGTTGTTGCAGCTGTTGTTTCTGTTCTTGTTGGGAGCTCTCTGCTTCTAGATGTTCCTTCTGCCTGCGTGCAGTTTGTTTCTGCTTGATCTTGTATTTGTTCATCCTCATCTGCCGCTAAAGAGGCAAAGTTGTTGTTGCCCTTCTCATAACGGACCTCATCAGAGATGTGCATCAACGCATCATTAAATTTTTGTTTGCTTTGTTGTGCTGTTAAAGCAGCATTTATTTTAATTTTTGTATAATTCAAGGCGCATCGACGAGAAGTGTTCCTTTGAAAGAAGATATCATACTTAGAAAATTTTCAAGAACAGTGTGTCCGGTTCTATGAAAGAATTTCTTTCGTTTATCTAAGGATGACATTGGTTTTCTTTAAGGAGTTTTTTAAATCATGTGAATGATTTAAAATAACTTAAATATAGCCAACTTTAAGCAGTTAGAGACAGAGTGTTTTCTAGAATTGAACGGTGCCCAATGTTGAGCAACTTAAGCTTAATTTTTACAGACTTTGCCTTTATATATGTTATTTTAAGTTTCAACCTTCTTTTGCTCTATTTCCTCACTCACATGCACTCATGCATCTTCAAGCTAAAGCGAAACTGACAACTTATGCAAAACTTACTCACGATTCGCTGGACTCTGAACTCTATATTAAGAAGTAATTTATAGCCATTGGAGAAAAAATAACCTAATTTAAATACATCAGCTGGTTCGAATGAAATCTTTGTACAACTTCTATTTACATTCAACCTTCCATACTTTATCTAGCTTTCCGCCAATGTGTCCACCAATCGAAACTTCCTTTCCACAAAAAATTCAAACTGCTCTTTTCGTAAAAAGTAAAAAAAAAAAAAAAAAAAAAAAAAAACAATTCCTTGATCAGATCTCAAAGATTAAGCAAGGCAACCCCCTTCAAGTCATGTCATGTGTACATAAAACTTTTCACTTTACGTTGCAAGCGCCTTTCAAGGCGCAACCCTCAACATTAACATAAAGTTTTCGTGGTAACCATTTTCCGCATCATGAGTCCATAACCTCAGTTATATTGCATAGTTCATTGTTGGAAGGGTCTAGTTCTAGATTTCACTTGCCGCCTTGCCACACGAACTCCAACAGGAGGGTGGTTCAATTGTTATATGTAAATCCAGACCTCCCCTTCACTTATACTGATAATGGTGATGGGGGTAGTGACGCAGCTGTAACTCATAAAATGAAAATAACGTAACCAAAGAGTTCTTTATTCACAGTTGTAATCTTTCGAAGTCTGTAACCCTTCTTCTGTGTGGAGCAATATCTTACGTCGTTTCTTTACTTACTCGTATGGTAGTACTTCGTTTACAAGGATATTCCAGAAAACACTGCACACATATACTTAATGGTAGATTTACTCGTACAATCGTTTCCTTCTGGGTAAATTACATACAACCACTCCACCCTCAAAGGACACGACCACTGACATGATACAATAAACTTCATAACAATAAGAACTTTTTATTCGTATACTTTTGCTTTCTAACCCCTTGCTACAATTCGACATTGCGATGGGTGATAGTGACATTTCAATTTTCTTTTTTTCTTTTTGACCTGGATCCTGGTTTTGAGAATTCGTTTTTCATTTTCTTCCTTCCCCTGCTCAATCTAATCCGAGAAAATTATGCAAAGAGACGTAAAACGATAAAATTTGGAATTTAAAAAAGGACACCCAATGATGCTGCTTCAAACCAAGAACGGCTTTGACTTTGAAGGCGAGTAATTGAATTCTGTGGCCGCGGATAAAAACTTAAATGACGCAAGGACTATGCTATGAAGTACAGTAATTTTTCACTCCATAAACTATGACAATGAGTGCATTCAGAAGTGGCAGTAAAGTGAGGGATGATTATTGCATTTAGTATTAAATGATTACAGGATAATTCGCGCTTTCACTCACTTGTATTATCCGTGTGAGAAAATCATTAGAAATGGGTGAATAATTAAAGACATGGCATTCAAAAGTCTCCAATTGATAATGGCGACTACGGAAGATGTTCGTGGTAACTTTGCAACTGATTTTGGTTGTCAAATTGTCTCGGAAAGGTCGAGAACTTTGGTAAGGTTAGGTGAGAGTGGCTTTTGGAATGACCAAAACATTTAGGCCTATAGGCACATTGTAATGCTACGTGGATATTTGATCCTCTTACTCTTGGAACCAATTTGAGCTTATGATGAAGCGTAGGAGACTGTTAAAGGCTATATTGTCTAGATCGCTTAAGTCACTGTAGAAGAAAGCTCCTAAGTGAAGTTTCCTTCTTTGGGATAGCGTTGGGCATGTACAGAGTAGGTGAAATATTGCCCCTTCCTCTTCCTCGTACATGCAGCTTCTCCAGTGATGACAACTATAATGGGGCTATTATCTTTCCCTATTTAGAAAGATCAAAATTTTAGAGCGATTCAGATTCAGCTTTGGTGAGATCTGTTTGGTCGCTAGACATGTTGATCCAAGAGTCCACCTAAAGTTTGTTCTTTTGTAAGCATTTAGCTTTTATATTAATTTGCACGTAACTACGAGGGCTGTTTGATGACTACCCGGATTAAAAAAGAAAACGAAACTTGTTTAGGTTTTGAAAATTTATTTTTCAATATAATTCCCTTTCAACTCGATACACTTTTTCCAGCGGTGTTGAACTTTTTGAATCCTTCCGTATAGTACGACTTTTGTTGGAATGCAAAATACTCCTTCGCGCCGGCGATGACTCCCTCGTTCGACCTCTACTTTTTTCCGGCAAGCGATCTTTTAAGGTTTGGGAATAAAAAGAAGTCGCAGAAAGTCAAATCCGGAGAATATGGAGAATGTGGGAACAACTCGTTGTGCAATTCCACCAATTTGGCTGTGACGACTGCAGAGCCGGTGCGTTATCGTGGTGGAAGACCACTTTTTATTCGCGAAATGTGTCCATTTTTTCTTCAAATCGGACCAATAAATCGACTTAGTATGCTTCAGTGATTGTTTTTCTTTTATCCAAATAGTCAATGTGGATCACACCTCGCGCGTCCCAAAAAATGTGAGCATTAATATTCCGGGCGAAGGCGCGGTCTTCGCCTGTTTTGGAGCACGTTCATCGGTTAAAACTCATTGTTTCGATTGTTCTTTGGTCTCTGGTGTGAATCCACGTCTCATCGACGGTCACGAAACAATGCAGAAATTCCTACGGATTTCGATCAAATTGGGCCAAGCAAAAAAAAGTGGCCTCACCATTGCGCTTGTTCTCCGGTGTGAACAAACGCTGCACCCATCACGCGGAAAGCTTCCTTAGGCCCAAAACTCCGTGCGGGATATGGCTAGCGCGTTCAGTTGAGATGCCTGCTATCTCATCCAACTCGCGAATTTTAACTTGGGGGTCCGCAAATACGAGATCATGGATTTTTGCCACAGTTTCCTCTGTGGTATATCCTCTGTGTGAATATCCTCTGCAGATATTACGTTTTTCTTCAGCCAAGACAGAGCTTCTTTAATCGCCAAAATGTCCGCCTGAAACGCGCTACAGTGATTTGGAGAAGAGGCATAGATTAAGCTTATCTGAGAAAACACCGCTAACAAAAATCCTGAGATAGCCATGACAACATCATCCGCATGGGTAACCACCTTACTACCAGCGGTCCTAGGTATGTTAACCACTAAGTCCCAGAAAAGCAGAGAAAGGACACTGTCTTGTGGCGTATCTTTACTGACACATCTATTAGTAGAAGCTTCACCAAATTTGGAGTTGATTATCCTGCTGTTTAATATTACACTGATTAAATTGTAGTCATAGATTAAGTGAGTTTTATACCTGAGCAGCTGTGATTACGGATGTGTTGACGTTGTTGCTCGAAGCCGTTTCCACCGACCTTCCTTTATATATTAACTTCTCTCCATGACAGTGGAATGTGGATTAATTCGACACAGGTTCTCATGATATTCTCTAGCGTAGGTAGGATAGTATCTGATGATTTTTGTATCTAGGCAGTCTTTTATGGTTTGAAGCTATGCAGCGCCTAAAACAGCTTGTCTCTTGTAATAGTGAATTTTATTACGAATGGGAGCTATCTAGAGAGCGGATTTCTACTATTCAGTGAATCCGATAATTCCGGGATGCTGGTAGGCTTGGAGGAGCATCACTCAGACTGGTTTGGATGTGTTTGTGGTCTGAAAATGAGTGTTCAAACTATACCATCCAGTTCGTTAGCAATGGAGTGATGCTGACTTACCTCTATCGTCAACTCTAGAAAGAGCTATAGCTCTTTTTTCAATGTAAACCAGCAACTTTTTATCTGATGCTCTTCATATTCGACGCCAACATTGACTTGACGTTAATCCAAGAAACCCTAGATTCTTGAAAAAAGGTAAAAGAATTAAAGTCCAAAGAATATGACGTTTTCTATCGAAAAGATACAGGAAAATCAGATGCTAAAAAAAATCACTTAATATCCTCTTAGCAGCACGCTTAGAGAACAAGGTGATGAATATCATCCTAGTCAACGACTCTCCTTAAACAGCCGTTTGTAAGCTGTTTGTAACGGCGAATCAAGTAAGGCTGGTCTGGTGATCGCTGCGATGCCAACACACGAAACAACCAATGGAAAAGCCCATACATCAGTTAATTTTTGAACATTTTGTGCGTAACATGGGTAAACGCCTTACTTTTCACATAAAAGCAGAGAAGAAATTCTCGTCTGAACAATCAAAAAGATGCATACTCAGATATATGTCAATAATTGGAGTGTATCTGTCATACTAAGGAATACTTTTCGGATCACCTTAGAATTCTCTTCACTATAGACAGTGACCTGACCATACAACACATGTTCCAAAATCCTAGGAAAGCTAACTGGATGGATCCGTAAGGGTGTACCATCCTGATCGCTTTCTCATTGACTCTGTTATAAACTTCAAATCAAAGGAAAGCTTTCATAAGCACTGTCCCATCTCTAATCATTGCAAGTCCTCCTAACCCCCTGGTGGGCAAGCTAACTAAAAAGATACAGAACAGTGGTCAGAAAACTTTATACGAAAAGGAGCATCGGACCAAATACACATAGACACGAATTTAACCCCTACACAAAAACCGTAAAAATGGTCAAGAAAAAATGTTGGGCTCTTTTCTGCCAAGCGATAGAAAGTACCAACGAACCAGCTAGGATATGGAAAGTCCTATCCAAAGATCCAATATCCACAGGATATTTGAAAGACTAAAGGGTCAGCCAGGAGTCACAATCGCTTCCCATTAAAACTCACTTTTCGGACTGCAGCGATGTTAAGAAATAGGTATTAACTCCCAATCTCTAGGTTAATCAAAGAGAATAGCATGGGCGATGAAATCGGCCAACGCCTAGAAATCGGCGGGAGTAGAAGAGATTATTCCGGCCATGTTACTACACCCTCGTCCATACATCATATCTCGGCTTAAAATTATCCTTATCTTAATTTTTATTAAAGCTGAGCTACGCCCAAAACAACTGAAAAGAAGTAGAAGTGACTTTTATTCCAAAAGCAGGAAGACCTAACTTCTTTTCTGCTAAGGATTGCAAACCCACAAATATCTCCTTGTTTCTGTTATTAGGTGCCCAACTAAGATATTTATAAGTTTTTTATGAAAATGCAAATTTATTGTGAAAAAATGATTACAAATGAATCATTCAAAGTATTACCCATCGCTAGGTACAACTTTTTTAAATCTTTCTGGCAGAGCTCGAATACCGTTACGGTAAAAGTGTTTATCTATTGAGGCTATCCACGAATCAAGTCATTTTTTGGTGTCTTCCTATGAGCGGAACTGCTGATCAGCCAGATCATATGTCATCGAACGGAACAAGTAATAACTGGATGGCCTAATATCTGGGAAATATGGCGGGTGGCGAAGGACTTGCCATCTGAGCGTTTTTAGGTAGGTTTTAGCGGGTTTGGCAACGTGAGGATGAGCGTTGTCATGCTGTAGAATCACTGTTTCGTTTCTCTGTATCAATTGAAGTCGATACCGTTCCCCAGTGCTTGTTTCGTCTCTATAGCTTTCTTCTCTTTGAGTTGCTGTAATAAATCTATTTTTCATCACCCGCCACGATGCGATGAAGAAAATCCTTACTTTTTTTTAGCAGTTGTTTACAGGCGAAAAATGACGTCCTTTGCCTTCAAATCTTAAAGAACCCAATGTTCCTTGTTTTTGAATCATTTCCAACGCACACATTCGCTTGGAAATGGCTTGGCGGATAACTCCTAAAGCTGAAGCAAGCTCTTCTTGCGTTTGGCACGGATCCTCATCAAGCAATGCCTCCAATTCAGCGTCTTCAAAGGCCTTCCTTCACGCGGATTGTCATCAACATCGAAATCACCATCTTTAAAGGCACGGAACCAATCACGGCACGTTGTTGCCCTTAAAGCAGTATCTCTGTAACTTTTTGTAGTTCTTAATGCACTTCAGCCGCCGTTTTCTTCGAATGAAAGAAGAAAATCAACCCTTCCCGCAAATGATGTTTATTTTGCAAAAAACCAGACATTTTTACACAACTAGAAGTATATGACGCCAAAACAAAATCACTAATGTGTCAAAACGGTTTGTTTATCATATGTTTAAGCTTGGTTCATGTCGTTTTGGATATGGCAAAATCGACCAGCAATTACTGCCATCCATTAACAGAACTTAGTTGCGCACCTGATACTTCACGCTGAACCAACTTTATTAACAAGACTGTGGTCTTTCTAGTTCCAAATGTGGCAAGGCACTCTTGAAAACTACAATATTTTCTTCCGTAAGATTTTCTTCAAGTAATTTACGAAACGAAGAATCCAAGCAGTAGTACGCAGCAATCTCTTTCATGACGAACATTTTCCCTCATCAATAAAAGAATTGCTGAATAATTTTCGCTGTAATAAAAACCTAGGTCTCGTCTCATGTTTTGGCTCTTCGTCTGGTTTTGGTAGTACACCAGGCCACACGCCTTCAGGCTCAAATAGAAATTAATGTCTTTTGTACCATCTTCCATCGTTATCAAATGTTGGCATTCTTTTCTATCTTGCTGCGTCATCCACAACATTCTTTTAACTTTGACACCTCCATTCAGCGATCTTCGAATTCTCCAATATCTCTCCAATCCAAAACATTACAAATAAATTGTGCGTGAGTGACTTAAAAGTTCTTACTCTGATCTTAATCCTTAATCTGCCGTTTCTTAGGTTTCTTAGATCTAAAACTAATCAAACCTTTCAGGGTTTGTTCAGACAAACGTCGGCTTGTACCAAGTTCTGGGTATATGCCGACTTCTAGAGGTCTTCGTTTTTGCTTTCTTGGTTTCTAATCTGTTTGCATAACCCTTTTGCAATTTGATGATTTAACTGGTTATGAAGGTTCGAAACTGCGTGCATTTTCCTCTCCATTTATTGTAGTCGCTTAAGACCACAAAATAGGTCTCAAACAAAACTTCCACAAAAGTCAATTTTCAAACTTTTTTCCAATGCGCCTAGTCTTCTTTAAGATGTCTAGCGTCCGCTTTTCTTCAGCCGTCGCAACGTATTTCTATGCCTTGCCATGACTCTCCAAGGAGAAAAAATTATGCATTTCGTCATGAAGCTCTCTCTCGCACTCACATGTGATATGAAACGCTTTGGAATCCTCCACTCTCTAGCCAGCCCAGGCGTGTTTTTGTAGCAATCGGATCAATTCTTCTTCCCTGGTACGTCTTTAACGCAAAGCCAAGCTATTAATTTTGAAGGGCAATTTAGAACTTGGGTTAAGCATCTGCAGCAAAATGTTGTGTTTCTGATTATAGCTATTAATTCTATAGGCCTTCTCTTCGCAGCATTCGCAAATTCGGTTGTCCATAGTATTTCTTGAGGGTCGAAATCACTTCAGAAACTATCTATGGCAGCAACAAAGTGCATTCGTTGCAGACGAATCGGCGTCGTTGAACCCATATACCATATAGCTGTGGAGTTTTCGTATAAATACAGCCCACTCCTCAGGTTTGCCGCTGAACGGTGAAAGATCTTTCGATAGCGCTTGACTTAGTGGTAACTGGCTTGAAGTTAGAATTCGCTGTGGTTTAGTTACATATGATGATGCAAATATTATATCCCCCTGAATATTTCTAACTGGTTTGAGTTTTTCTCCTTAGTCGGAATCGGTAAGTGCTAAAAGCTTGTACTACTTTTTAAAAAGATACTTCTCCTGGTATCGCTTTTCTTCCAGGCAATCGAGTTCTCGCTTAATTATTCGCCCTCGAACCTTTATCGTGTAACATAACTCTGAACGTTTCTGCTCCAAATCCTTTTCATCAACTCTACTATCCACAAAATATCCCGTTCTGCTGCACACCAGTTCGATTGCTGTCGCTCTTCACCAAGTGCCTGTCTTACAAACAGCACAGCTCTATGGACGCGTGGTCATCGATGGATTTGGCCCTGCAGATGCGTAGTGTAGTGCAGTGCACACTCTCAAGAGTGTGTTTAAGTTAATAAGGTTGAGGCGGGTTTGATAAGAGGGAAGAATAAGAGAATCCTTACAGGGTATACCTCGAACAGCAAATTGAAGAAAGCAGCGCTGGATGCTTCGACTTTCGAGTTATGAACACGATGATATGGGGGATACACTTGACTGGTGTACCTCATCCATATGTAAACGGAAGTTGAGCTGCCAATCACACAAAATGCCGAGGTCTCTAAGAGATTGAGCGGAGGAGAATGGTTGGTTGTGGAGAAGGTAGAGTCGGGGAGGAAATTGGCGCCGCTTAAGTGAAAAGTTGATGGATTGGCATTTGACGATATTAAGTACCAAACTATTTTTGAGGCCTTATCAAGGAGGAAGTTGAAGTCCCGGAAGGAGAAAATAGTTTTGAAAAATTTGGTATAGTCGGCGTAGAGGGAGACCGCCGAGTGTTTGATGATCCTGTCCAGATCTTTTATGATTATTATAAAAAGAAGCGGACCTAGATGGCTCCCTTGTGGAACTCCAAAGCTGGCCAAAATTGAAGCCGAGTGGGCTGACCTGAAACGAATACTGTAAAAACGGTGTTCCAGGTAAGAGGATATCTATTTGAACAGTATGAGTTCAAAGCCGAGGGCAGGCAATTTGAAGAATACTAATCGATAAGAAATTTTATCGAAGGCCTCGCTAAAATTGCAACTACATAATCTTCGCTACCTGTTGACTTCGCTAGTGCTTGACCTAAAATGTTAGTTGACTTAAAGCCATATTGTCTAGAGGAAATAAGTGATTTGCATTGGAAGCTTAAAGCTTCATACAAAATACTTTGGAAGAATTTGGGTTTGGGAAAAGATCTGGTACGAAGAAAAACAGCACATAAAAAATGGATAGAGCATCATTTATAGTTAGGTTGTGAAAGTTAAACAGGGATCTGCTGAGATAGTCACTGATTTTGTGAAAGTTTGTTTTATGAAAGTCGTAGGATAAGAGAATTTTGTAGGGAGTGTTATATTTATTGCGACTAAGTCGACTTTAGAGGAAGAAGAAACGGTAATGGGAGAAAAGTTACGGCTATTGTGTGGATAGCCTCGACAGGGGGAATGATCATTTGGGCGGGTAGGATCATCGTCGCGAAAAAAATTAAAAGTAGGGGGGGGGGGAGAATTCTTGGTTCGGAATGTCGGGAATTAGATTAGCAGATAGAACAGCATTAGTTTTAGAATGAAGACATTTTAAATTCTGGTAGTAACCTCCGCTGTAGGTGTGAGACACGCTTAAAGTGAATGTAGTGGCCTAATGCAATAGGGTTTTCCGTCGTGGTGCCTGACATGAAAGTACCTGAGACTGATAGGGTAGACAGGAGGCCTTCCTGTCAGGAGGAGTTTGAATTTATTCGGGTATTCCATCGATTTTGTGGGAAGGCAATTTCACTTATTTACCGATTTCAGCAACGGTAAACCGAATCGCTATGAGTTCTTCGCTGACATTAATCATTTCCAGGGCCAGGTCATCGAGTGTAGGATCTGGGGATGTATTGCACCATTGTACAATCTCATCGCTATCGGGGTTTGAGCAGCTGTCGCAACAATTTAACTAATTTTTCATTCAAGTTTTTGACGAATCGGTGAAAAAGACGTTACTTGAATGAGAGAGAACAAACTGTGATGCCAAACTTCATTAAAAAACTAGAGTGCAAGCTAATTTTGATTGATATTTTATCCTGTCAGTGATATTTCCTATATCGTATTCTAACGAAATAAGAGTATTTACGTGTCTTCATGCATAGAAAGTACAATTGACTCAAGAAAATTGACAGAAAACTGTTGTTTTAGTTTAAATTGTTCTTTGTTTTTAATTTTTAATTTTAGTTTAAGATTTAAGCAATGGTTTGAGGTCATTTGCTGGATTATGGCTCATTTTCATCTTGACGGCTTTGTTAATTGTTATATCTACTAGTGATTGTTGAGAAACAAAGGCAATAACTGTGAATTGTGCTCGCTTTAGTGACGTCATAACCATTTTTTTGTGCCTAAATTACCAGATATGGATGTGGACGATATGTTGTTTTAACAAGACCATTTATGGAAGCCATTTATCCGATGTGCTTTTACATGCATATATACTTTATGAATCAATAAAAAAAATTTAATCTGCTTTACTATTAAAATTACATCTTGTGTTAATTCTGGGACACCCATTATTCATTTAATGATGTGGACGAGGACTTAAAGTAGGAAGGAAGATGACCAATATTTTTATGGCGCTCACGCATCCCATTAAAACCATTTCAGTAATGAAGCGATAGCCTCAAAAGCTGCTCATGTTAGAGAAATGAAGAGTTGACATAGGTTATAGGCATCATAAAAATAATTTGGCAAATTGCGACTTCTAAAATACCTATTTGTGGAATTGGCCGTTTATACTAAAAGTAAATGTCTCTAAAGATAAACTATGCTAATAGCGAACCATACTTGTAATCCTACTAATATGTGGACCTTTTCAATCGAGTGTCCTTTAGCCAAACGAAGTAAATGACTGTTCGTAGCATCACCCCTTCAACCCAATAATGATGAACATCGAGTAAAATCTACAAATTTACGTTCTACAAGTCGAACAGATTGGTGCTTGTCTTCCAAATCCTTATGGTCATTGATGTCGTCTAACATCACGTTCCTTAGTTTATCTTGTCTAACTATTTGCCACATCATAAACAGTCATTCACAATGGCATTGAAATGAAATAATTTTTTCCACTGAAATCGTTCGCCAACTCATTACGACTCTCATTCTTTCCGTAAGGAGCACTTTGGGCAACTACGAGCATGTCCAATGTCTCTCCCGTCTTTTCAGCCCGTCCATAAACCCTTACATTCTATGGCCAAAGTTCCGATGATAGTATCCATGATGATGATGATGGTCGTGGTCGGAGTCGTAGTCGTGGGTATTGAATGGTTTTTCAGTGTCTGTATATCTACGCGTAGGATGATTAGAAAACTCCACTTGGTGACAGGATATTCGACTTGGTAATGGATAGGGAACGGCTGCCAAAAATGAGAGTTTATTGGAATTCCAATGGGGGATTCTCAACCCTGTCTATTTAGGCCAAGGCCTTACAAATCGGGTGGTAAGTCTTCCCACACACATGGGTTCTAAGTTTTTCGATTGCATGACTCTGTCATTGGCGAGAGAAGATACTCTGGGTGATTTATGATTTATTTTCTGGTTGTGGACTTTATCAAATGTCGAAATGGTTTGGAAAATTTCAGTTTGCACATGTCGGAGGACTGCGTAGGATTTTTCCATTATTTTTGTTGGCAACAATATATTTTGCGCAGATAAATATATTGTCATGGTTTTTATTGAATTTAAATTGTGACGGCTTAGAAAGCTATGGGAGGACCGATCGTAGGATAACGGCATTGCGTGGGATTGAACAATTATGAAATGGAGTCACACTATTTAAACTGCTGTGGTTCTTGGTACTTACTTAAAAAAACGTTTGAAATCGTAATATAACTTATTCAGTTGCTACTCTTTTTCTTTTGGAACAGAGCAGTAAGACGAAGAGCTATGTTATTGTATTACTTGTATGTTCCAAGGAGAAAAAAGTCTCCGCTACTCCCGCTGTCAATGGATTTTTCTGCTCACCATGCGCGGATGAAACTGGTGCTGTAACAAACAAGGGACATAATTCTAGTGGACAGAAATCAGAAAAAGCAGCAAAATGAAACCAGTGATGGTTTTACCAGTACACGATGTTCGGAAGAGGCCGGTGCTACAATCAGCAAACATCGCAGTCGATGAAAGTCGGTTGATGCGGTGAAACTAATCCTGAGAACCAACTCCGTTGGTGGCTTTCCCCGTGCACAAGATTGGATTGAAATTGGTGCTTTCACTGATAGAAGTCACTATTCGGGTGGACGGTATTCCGATGTCGCGGAAAACTCAAACACTCAAACAAAGGGGGCGAGGACGGCGTATGTACATTAAGGGATTCCGAGGCAACTCGGAGAATTAAATGTGCTCATTCGCTTTCATATCCAAAGCCCTGGACTCGACACTGAACATTGGAAAATCCATTATCACAAAGAGAGAGAGTAAGAATCGAGAAAACAAAGACAGCTCTTCTTTCGTGGTGGGCTCAGACAAAACTTCTGGCGAGACCATTAAGTCCAGGTATGAATCACTTTCAAATCTGACCCTTGGAAAGGTTAACTTCCACTTTATTTCCAAATGAGTTTAGTGATAGTCGACCATTGCAGTACTTGTACTTATATTTACTCAAATCAAACTTAAGCATTCCAAGATGTTTCCTATGATGTACACCCTGACTGACTCGAACTGCATCCAACTTCAGATTGCTTTAACTTCCAAACCGTTAATTACTGTGGGCTCAAACTTTGACACATGACAGATACAATAATTTTATTATTTACAAGTCTTTTAAACGATTTGCGTCTCAGTTTTGTTAAAAAATTTTTATCCGCGATGGAATTTAAACGTGATAGTGTGATTGCTCTATATTTGGCTGGAAAACCACAAGTAGCTATGGTTAGAGCCCTCCAGCAACGTGAATAAATCATTTGTGTCTCTAACCATAGCTCGTTACCATGATACTGGCAGCGTTGCAAAACGCCAGGTGGTCATAAAAAAACAGCAACATCGGCAGAAATGGATCGGAAAGTGAAGACTCGAATTGAGTGAAATCCACCTCGAAGTGGAAGAAAAATGGCTTTTGAGCTCAACATATCATTGGAACGCACGCAACACTTACTGAAAAATGAGTTTGGGCTCAAGCCATTGAAGTTCCAAAAAGGACACGATCTAACACCGCAACAGAAAAAAGTTAGAGTCAAAAGAGTGAAGGAGTTGCTACGCTTGCACGAAAGTGGTGAGTTGCCGAATTTGGTTTTTTCCTATGAGTCGCCATTTTTTTATCGAGCAATATGTCAACAAACAAAATGACCGAGTTTACTTGCCAGAGAGGTCCTTCGAAAATTTACACCTTCGGACGGCCACCAGAAAGCAGGCAGCGCCGATGGTAATGGTTTGGGCCGACATAACTGCCGATGGTCGCTCTCTGCTTGTATTTTTGGACCGTGGCGTCAAAATTAATGCGATCGTATACAGTGAAACTGTCTTGGAGACAGTATTGAAGCCTTGGCCAAACAATCATTCCGGTCGGAGACCGTGGACATTTCAACAAGACTCGGCACCGTCTTACAAAGCGCGCGTAAACCAAGATTGGTTAAAAAACAATGTTCCACACTTCATTTCTTCGACACAATGGATTGCAAATCTGTTGGATTAGGGGTATTTTGAAGGCGGAGATTGGAACTAAAATATACCAAATTTTAGACCACCTCAAAAAGCACTTCACCTGGAATGGGCCAAAATACCGCAGAGCCACTTGCGTGCAGCGTGAAATGCTTTCTTCGGCCGTTTCAATGCCGTTATTCGCGCCAAAGGTGGACATATTGAAGAACTACTGATACAATTTGAAAATTGATGTATTTTCCAATATTACAAAATTAAAAAATTATAGCATTTTAAAAAGTTGCAATTCGTGTCAGTCACCTCACACTTATGGCATACATGTATGCAGTCATTATACAAAAATCTATAGACCAGCTGTTTTCAACCCTGAAGAGATTCTTCACGGCTGCACCTGGCAATATCCTGACGAATAGTAAGAGTACCCTTTACACCAAAAACAGGAAAAGATAGATGAGAGTGTACGCGAAGACCATATTTTCAGTGATTGCGCTCTGGAAAATCTCAATCCGGTGTTTTATCATGAAATTTTGTTCAGTGATGAAGCCCATTTCTGGCTCAATGGATACGTTAATAAACAAAATTGCCGTATTTGGACTAATGAGTAACCTGAAGAGTACCAAAAGCTACCATTACATCCATCAAAAACAACGGTATGGTGTGGTTTATGGGCTGGTGGAATCATTGGCCCATATTTCTTCAAAAATGAGGTAAATCAGAATGTTACCGTCAATGGTAACCGTTATCGCACCATATTAATGGACTATGTGCTTCCTAAAATTCAAAAACATGGTCTCGGTGAGCTATGGTTTCAACAAGACGGAGCTACGAGCCATACAGCGTGTGAAACAATGGACTTGTTGAGAAATAATTTTGATGAGCACTTAATTTCACGTTTTGCTACAATAAATTGGCCTTTTAGATCGTGCGATATCACACCTTTGGACTATTTTCTCCAGGGAAAGTCTCAAATCTTCAGGAATAAGCCAGCTAAGATTGACGCTTTGGAAGCCAACATCACTCGTGTTATCCGCGAGATACCAGTCGCTATGCTCGAGTCGCCCAAAATTGGACCTTCCGAATGGATAATCTCAGACGTAGTCGTGGCCAACATTTACATAATATCATTTTTAAAGACTAAATGCCATAAATTGTTCTTTTAACCGATAACAAAAATGTTAAGTTCATTTTCAAATTTATGTGTTTTATTTTACATTATAAATAAGATCTCACGATGAATCACCCTTTAATTTTAACAGGCATAGCCCGGCAAGACGGGGTCTTGTCTTCACTTATGGAGCATTGGTGCATAAGTAATTGGCATTCAGTCGGTCCCGTCAAAAACTGAGATTGTTCTCTTTATGAGAAGGAGGAAGCTAATTGGTAAACACATATCTACTGCTTAAAAGCATCACCATCTGTTCCTCCAACAAAACTAAGTATTGAGAAAACAAACCTCTTTGGGCTAAACATGTTGCGTCGCAAGCCTCTAAAGTGCTATCGGCTTCCTGGTAGTGAAATGAAGCTTTCGTCAAGACATGGGACCTGGCATCGTGACGCTCCCTCTGGATCTACATGGCTATGATAAGGCCAATTAAATCTAATACATCGGTTGTCTGGCGCTTTTCCAATCTTCAAAATACTATCAGTCCTGGCTATGGGGACATCATACGCCTGGCTCTATTCTACTTGCATTAAGAAAATTCCCTACTCTTGATACTTATATCATGAGCTCTGTTCTCAAGAGTGTTATCTGTTTTAAAATAAGTGGTCTTTGGTACTCGTATAACAATCACTGGAGTTTTCTTTCTTTTCGGAGTTGCCAGTAGCCAGTCTTTACCTTTTTGTAGTATAAACAAATAAATAATTCTACTGAGAGGTAGAGATGTCAGAGATAAGAATACCACTCATAAACAGGCAGACAAATTTGTTAACCTTTCCTTGGTCTTATAAGTTGATCTGTTTGACGATGGAATATCTTTTTTAATGTCAATATAGTCACCTTGGCTTTGTTACCGTCTTGTTCGATATTCCGCTTCCAATTCACATAACTGTCCAGAATCATTCTCAGAAATGTTGCATGTTAAATAGCCTCCAGTTAATTGCTGATAAAATTAGTGGAGATTCAGACAGATTAATTCGGTTTTATTTAGATTTACGCTCAGCTAGAGATGTCTTTAAATATCTACGTCCTTATTAGTAATACCCTCCGCAATGGTGTTGGGATAAGAAAAAACCTTACATTAATTGGTTCATTGACTAATATGTTTTATAGAAGAAGAGAAAAAACACCACCTTGCTGTGTACCTCGATTGACATGTCCGCTACTTGAGGATCCTCTTTGCTTTGAGATCGCCTAAAAGAGGCTTAACTTTAAGTGGTATTGAAGGCCATAAGACTTTAGTGGAACATTAGTGGAACACTTTCAACTACTCTCTTCATAGTGGTGCTGCTACCGACGTTTGTTGAAGGCAGCTGTTCGCTTGGAAACAACCACACAGTGAACCAGCAAGACTATTGGTTGCGCTATGAGATTTTGAATAATTATATGATCCTTCCAGGAAAGATATCCTTCACATTTTCATTCATCTTTAGGCCAGGGTAAGGGGACGTTTCAAAAATAATAAAGCCGATGAGCTCGTCAAACATGAAAGTATGATACATTAGCTGATGTAGCAACGAACACATGTCAAACATGTTACAGATGGGCAAACACTACGTGAAAAGATCTTTAATAAATGTCTAACCTTGATTCACCAAAAACTAGATCTGAAACGGTTTAAACTCTTTTAATAGAAGACCATTACCAATAAATATGCAGAAGCTGTATGGAGAAAGAGATTATTTAATCACTAATTCATAGTGAGCCTGAGGTTTCACTAATAAGGCTTTCTAGCTTTGTTGAATCATCTTAAGCTAATAAGATCTTCTTTTTCAAATGTGCACCACGTAAGCCTAGGCCATGCTTCAGTGTGCATGTTGACTTTTTAAATTCAAGTAGGAGAATCTAATATCCAACTGCTCTGACATAACCTAACTTCTAGCAAGATTATACATATCAGCGGCAATTTTATAACTCTTTTGATGACATCCCATGAAACCGGCGCTGGTCTTTTGCAGTTCAATCTTTACGTTGTTCTTTGGCGTTGTATTTTATATTGAATCAACAATATTTGTTGTAGCAAGGTAGTCAATTTATTTTTGAACTGCCTCACTTCTACCAGTCCTTCCATATTTCAGAACAGAGTCAATTTTAAAGCATCGTTTTTGTCAAGAAACTCGCAGAATCTATCCTAAAGCCGCAATTTCGTCTCTCAATGGATGATAAGTGTACAATATATTTGGTGAGTTTGACGTTCATGTAGACTGCCATTAGATTTTATGATATTTTACGATATTGCCCAACTTTTGGGGGATTGCAAGGCGGTTAATCGGGAAACTGCTGAGTGTCCCATAACTTGAATTGGTCCATCAGCGCCACAAGCAAGTTCGTAGCGAAGTATTTGACTTATTTGCCAGTGGTGCTTCACGGTAACTATTCATTCAGGCTAAAATGGGAAGGATATGCCCGCCCAGTAGAATTACACTGCCTACAACGTCATAGGGTTCACAAATCTTTACGGAAGAGATTAAAATATGTGACGAAATAAATAATAGCCTCGGATAAAAATGGATTCATTATTGACGACCTTAGCAAATGTTGAAAGCACAATAACCTTTGGATTTGCACGTGGAATGTTCGGACTCTTAACAGGCCATGTGCACCCGAACAATTAGCAGAGGCCCTTCACTTCTGCTCCTCTGGGATGAGTAGGTTTTAAAATATGAAAAAACTGAATGTATTGTAGAACAGAGGAAAAAAAAAATAGCGAAACTCTTTTTTCTACAACATGGCGTCTACCATGAGACATGTAACCTGGTTTAGTACAACCAGTACAATTTTTTTGTACAAAATTAATTAGCAAAAATATGGCGAAACTTGTTTTGTTGGCGCCTGGTTCAAATTTTTAACTTAATGGTCTTTTGGTATGTTTTTATGTTTTTAAATAATTTAGTTTTAACATTGATAAAAATATTTTAAGCTACAATTGTACGTTGATTGAAGTTGCTCAATGTGCGGTCCAACACTGCTATCACACAGATATCATCGCCATCCGGGAAGTGCGATGGAATGGGATAGATATAAGGGGGATGAAAAACTAAATCATACTTATTCGGATGCGGAACTACCATATGCGGCAGACTTTGGCGGGAAATCTTGAACTCCTGGCACCTGAGCGAGCATCTTATGGTAATTAGCATCAAGTATAACCTCGCTAGCATAATGACGCCACCAACGAATGTTTCTACAAGCTCCTCGACAACACCACGTCTGGCAACGGACTTAAATTTATTGAATATGCGGCAGGACGAAATGTCATTACAGCAAGCACATGGTTTCCGCATTTCAATATACAAGTGGACATTGTGGTCTCCGAATCATCAAACGTTAAATCAAATTGATCATTTTGTAACAGACGCAAGGCATGCCTCTAGTACAATACTAACATTGACTCGGATCACCACCTTGTTACAGGTACGAATGCATATTTCCCAAGCCCCACAAACAAAGAACTACTCTGAGAAGATTTAACGTAGAAAAGCCACAATAGTAAGAGATCGCCGATTGTGTATCCCGAAATCTCTCAACAACTTTAATGCCACCAGCATCAAGTACCGAAGACCTGTAGAAACGCATGTCATCAGAGACGCACATCAATTGATGTGCTGGGTTTCACCCGAGCATCAACAAGCATCACTGGTTTGACGAAGAATGCCGGCAAGCATATCCAGCTACCATAAACAGGAATTACGAAAAAAGATTAAAGAGAGAAAGATAGAAAGGTAAAGATATTAACAGATCGTATTCTGTTTTACCAACAGATAAAAAGAACGTGTCAAGGCAAGAAAAGCTGCACAGAAGCCTGTAGAGATGAAGAAGAAAACCTTGTAGTGGAGTCATAGTCGGTGCTGAGAATATGAAAAACGTTGTCTGTAGATCATATTATGCCGAAGAAGCCCAGTTTTATGCTTTCAGGCAGAAGAAACCATTCACCTTAGACAATGATAGCTAAAACTTCCATCCACCTGACACAATGAAGTAAGGATAACAATATCTAAGCTGAAAACCAAAAAAAGAGCTGGTTCTAACGGCTAACCGGACGAGATATTTCAAGCTACTGTGGAAAGCATAAACTAACTAATTTCTGAAATCTGGTCAGAATATTAAATGCCTAATGAATGGAATCTCAGCACCGTATGCTCGATCCACAAAAAATGAGACCTCGTCAACTGCGTAAAGTATAAGTTCCCTCAACATCGGATACAAGATTTTATACAAACGATGTATTATGTGAACGTCAGGATCGCCTAAATATAGTTTTTTCTAACAACGACTTGACAACTCTTTTTTTAAATAAAAGGCAAACCATTTGAGATATTTCAAAAAACTTTATTATTGGCTTTAAGTACAATTAAAATATTTATGAATGGAACTCGACTTCGTTCATATGACCGCGGGCACGTTTGCAGCGGTCGATTCGTTGGACCCAATTTTCAACCACTCGGCCACACATTTCGGCCGAAACGGCCGCTATTTCGCGTTAAATGTTGGCTCTGAGCTCTCCAACGTCGTCGGCGTGTTGACATAAGCCAATGACTTAACGTAGCCCCACAGAAAATATTCAAGCGGCGTTAAATCGCACGAACGAGGCAGCCAATCGACTGGCCCATGTCTTGAGATAACACGCTCACCATACTTACTCTTCAATAAATCGATTGCAGCGTGTGCTGTGTGGCTTGTGGCACCATCCTGTTGAAACTACATGTCGTCCAACTCCATATTTTCCAATTCGGACCAAAAATAATCGGTGATCATGGCGCGATTACGCTGACCATTCACAGTAACGTGACGATTTGTCGACGAAAAAATATGGCCCAATAACGCCGCCGGCATGCAAACCGCACCAAACAGTTATTTTTTGTGATGAAGTGGTGATTCATGAAGCATATGTGGGCTTTCACCCGACCAATAACGCATATTTTGCTTATTCACGAACCCATTGAGCCAAAAATGAGCTTCGTCACTGAAGATGATTTTGCGACTCCGAATATCTGTAGAAAATTTTTATAATTTACAGACGTTGCTCGTTAGTGTATTTTACCATGATGAAAATTACCATGATCAATTAACTGAATAAATTGACAGTGACAGTTTGATGATTAGTGAAAGAGTGCGTTCACAAATGAAATTCAAAGTTGTCAAGTCCCTATTGGAAAACCCTATATTTACACTTCGGCAAATTCTGCAAAAAACTCAAGAAGTTTAATTCGATATCCTCAAACTTTTCATCAGGATGCATATGACAGCATTCATAGAGACGAGCTATATATGGTAGAGCCATGTTTGGTTTCGGCATAACTGCCAAACTCGTCCGTCTGCGTAGAATGACGATTGAGAACGCTCGATGCTCCTTCAAGATCGGTAACGACTTAACCGAGACCTTTGATGTCAAAAAATGTTTAAGACATTGTGACAAGCTGTCATGTGACTTCTTTAAAATCAAATTTGAAAGAATTGTGCAGAACTCGCAAGCGAGTAATACTCGTAGAGGCACAATCTTTCAAAAAACTAGCGTACACCGATGATATCGACATAGTAAGGAGGACTTAGCGGCCTTAGAACTTAGGACCGTTGCGTTTTCTAGCATCTAAATATAAGCTGCCAAAATATATTAAGCGGTAAACAAGGGCAAAACCTTGTAGATGTTGTTAACAAAAAGTAACACACAACATCGATGAATTGAACCGAACATTACAAGCGACCGCTATAATTTCGAGGTAGTAAAGGACTTTGTCTACCTCCCCTCTGCACAATGGTTCAGCCGTAGGTCATAGGTCCAAAATACCGATGTTGCAAAGATGATGTTATTTTATCGGTATAGGAAACATAAAAAACCCTTCTATTCACAGGTATAAAAAACATTGCAATTACAAACGCGGCACAGTTAATTTTCTGCACCGGAAGTGGTAACATCTGATTAGTGCTCATTAGTTTATTTGTTCACATAAATTGGTGTTGTTTTTATGGTGTGGTTTTTCCGAGAAATTTATTGTTTGTGGTATAGTCGTGCAATGGATATTCAAATTGAAGGTATGTACGATATTTTTAAAGTAATTATGTTTTCCTTAACAATGCGGGTATTCATAACTAGCTCTGTCAAAACAAACCTTCCACTTTTTTTGTTTTTAACCATTTTCCATATTCAACTAAGCTTTTACTTACGAAGGCACGAATTGCCATAAATGGGTCATATATCAATATAATCTCTTATTTTCCTAGTTTTTATAACCGCAAAGTCTAGGTGCTCCTAGGTGCTCTGAGGGTTGTTACAGGTCATTGAGGAGACTAGGTCCAGTACTAAAAAAAAATTTGTTTTAATTTTTTTGCGTTTTTCTTTTGCAGGTACAACCATTACGTGTTCTTTTACCCGAATGCTTGTTTTAAATATGTGGATAGTTTCAAAAAATAAAGAAAATGAAGCAGAAAAGTTTCGGGAAGTGTTTGGATCCCTTGCGAATTTTTTACCGGATGCTGAAAATATTCAGACTGATTGCTTGAGAAATCTCTCTGTAAACGGTTTGCCGCATATTGGAAGCAATTTATCTAAGCAAGTGGCCAAATACGAAAGCTGGTTAAATGAGACCGAAGTTTGCATACTTAAAGTATCTGATAGAGAAGTATGTGGAAACTACAACGACGAGCAAAAGGAATCTCTTTAATCTACAAGTGGAACGCGATACAGGAAGGAGTTTGGAAACTGCAGCAATCGTCGCAGATTATCAGTTTTATCACAGATGGACGATTCCGCTGTAGCTACTTTACTTCAAATCAATCAAGTTCAAATCAATCAGAAAGTTCTTTGGAATTTAGCACGGATGAAGTTGTTTCATTTAGCTTACTAGAAGCTTACTAAAAACCATTATTCATTATTTAGAGAAGTGATTCATTCTAAAATACCAAATGTTTTTCCATCCTATCATAAAGTGCTGGAAGCCAAAACGCGTTGCTATCCAACTGATATTCGCGTGACGGAATCTTCTGCTGAAATCAATTTGCAATCATTGTTAGACCATACATCAAGACGCATTGTTGAATCTCAAAAAGCTGTGTTTGAAAGTCTTCATGAACCTAAGGATGACTTAGTTTTAATTGTTAAATGGGGTTTTGATGGCAGCACAGGCCATAGTGAATATTAGCAGAAATTTTCAGATTCAACTATCGAAGATTCGAGTTTATTTGTCACATCTTATGTACCTCTTCAACTTGTTTATAAACCAAATATTTGTGATGAATCAATCATTTGGAAAAATCCACGCCCTTCCTCTACTAGGTGGTGCAGACCAATTCGTTTTCAATTTACAAAAGAAACAAAGGAAGTCACCTTGCAAGAAGAAGTTTATTTCAAAAGTGTAATAAACCAGTTAGTCCCTATTTCAGTGCTTATTAATGGCCACGAAATTAAAATCACCTGCAGAAGATAAAGCTAGTCTTGCTCAGAGAAAAGAGCTAGTTCAACGGCAGTTTAGGGAAAAATTAGGTTTAATTGTGGACAAACCTTGAAGTGAAGGAAGTGGCACATCCAATGATGGAAACACAGCACGTACATTTTTCTACAACTCTGATATACCATCTGAAATAACAAGTATTGGAAAAGATCTTATTGACAGATGTAGTCACCTTCTGGAGAGCCTTTCTTCTGGTTATAAAATAAATTCAGAAAAATTTAAGAGTTATGCTTTTGATACTGCCAAGATGCTTGTGGAGGAATACCCTTGGTATAACTTAACTTCATCAGTACATAAAGTATTGATTCACGGAGCAGAAGTGATAGATAGTTCTTTATTATCTATTGGTGAATTATCTGAGGAGGCCGCTGAGCCTTGTAATAAATTAGTCAAACTATTTAGACGCGATAATACTAGGAAACGTTCCCGAAATGTTACTAACATGGATCTCTTGCACAGGCTTCTTAAGGTGTTATGCGACCGGATTAAGGTGTTAAGCGACCCGTGCCAAAATCGACCAGGTTGGGGGCCCAGTCTAAAAATAGCTCAATCTCTAACGGAGCATCCGGATACTTGGCGACCTCCGGATCAGCCAGCCTTATCTGTCTAATGCGGATCTCTGGACAGACGGACTACCCTTTCTCCGCTACTCGTGGGAACTAAAATGAGTTCAAATAATCTTCAAAATAATACAAATATATACCAGGACCCCTTTAAAAAATGCTCAAGGGTCACGAGATCTCCAGCACGCGGATCGCTAGGAAAATCATGCGAAAGCAAAGACCAAACACAGTCGGTAGCTCAGGGCAATAGCATTACACCAAATAAGCTACAAAATCTCGAACGCGAAAATTCTGATCTCCGCGCCAGACTAAAAAAATATGGAATTGCTCTGTGCCGAACTAAAAAAGCAACTAGATGCCATTAAGTCGCAATCTAAATCTGAGTCTGAGTCTGTTTCGCTACTTGACCGCCCCGAAAACTCGAGTTTTCACACGGACGAAGAAGAGCTAGTCCGCGAAACGGACTGGATACTTAAAAAAAAGCCAGGTCAGAAGCGCAAAGCTACTTTCCCGCCTGATATTGAACAAACAAAGAAGCAAGCCAGCTTTAACACTGCTGAGGTTGATAAGGCAATAAAGCAACCCAAACAAAGATCGCCGCCGCCAATAAACGTTTTTGGAATCTCGGACTACAACAAGTTGCACATAATCCTGAAATCACTGTGCTCAACCGATTATAAAGTAAGATCTCGCAATAATGATACATGGACTATTAATGTCCTTAATCCAGACAACTACCGTTGTCTTTCGCAAAAATTAAATGCCGAGAAGATTCAATGACATACCTACGAAAATAAACGGAAAGACCTATACACGTTGTAGCTAGGAGATTGCATCCCTCTTGTCTTAAAGAAAACATCGTAAATGACCTTAAAAATAAAGATTTTAAGATAATCGATGCAGTTAATATACTTGCGCAAAAACAGCGCAATGTTGAAATCGAGAGGACGACCCCAAGACGCGGTCTTCCCCTCTTTAGGCTAACTTTCGACAAAACCGAAAGCATAGAAAGGATTTATGCCATAAATTCAATTTTGGAACTTGTTGTCAAAATTGAACCTCCGCGGAAAAACTCTAGGCTGATTCCCCAATGTACACGTTGCCAGGGATTCAGCCATACTCAGGCCTACTGCCAGAAGGAACCTCGCTGTGTAAAATGCGCTGGCAAACATCTGACTCGAGAGTGCAATGCCGCGAAAGAGTCCCCAGCGATATGCATTAACTCCAAGGGAAAACATCCAGCTAATTATCAAGGCTGCGAAGTCGCGAAGGAGTTGCAAAGGCTACGAGATCAATCAAAAACGAAGCCTTTGAAAAACGCAGGGACAGCTGGAATGTCCCAATCCAACCCAACAGCGGTCCTACTCCAAAGCCTTTAAAGAAGGTAATGGTGACAAAATCACCAATAACAACAAAGTCAAAAATAACAATGCACAAGTGGAAAGTGGAAAAACTTACGCGCAAATAGCGGTGCGAGTTAATATGACTAACTGTACATCACCGGATCCTGCCTCAAATCTGTTATCAGTAATTCTCGAGAGACTAGAAGAACAGACTAAAATAAATAAGATAATAGTCAAACGGCTTCTAAAGTTCGAAGCCAATTTCTGTAACTAATTATGGCAAAGAAGCTCAATATACTTGCGTGGAATGCCAACGGGCTACAGAAAAGGCTTGATGAACTTAATATTTTCATGCAGGAAAGAGTAATTGACATATGTTTAATTTCTGAAACTCACCTGGCAACAGAATCGCGCGTGGAACTAAAAGGTTACCGCGACATCCATCGGGAAACGCAAGAGGCGGGTCCTCCCTATTCATAAAAGACTGCATTGAACACACTTTGGAAGCAATAATTGAACTTGACAAATTTCAAATGACCGTGGTGCGCGCTAAAAATAAAAATTATCCTTTTAATATATCCTCAATCTATTGCCAATCGCGCTGCAGATTAGAAAAACAAGAATTTATTGACCTATTCAACTCTCTTGGACCAATCTTCATTATTGGTGGCGACTTTAACGCGAAGCACACCTCTTGGGGCTCAAGATTTATCTCTAAAAAAGGCAAAACTCTTTACAGGGCTGGTATGGAATGTGGTTGCTATTTTTACACAACAGGCAAGCCGACATATTGGCCCTTGGATTTCGCCAAAACACCCGATCTAATAGACTTCTTTATCGGAAAAGGAGTAAACGCTAGTTATGTCAAAGTTGAAGAGGGCTTCGATCTTTCCTCCGATTATTCTCCAGTTATCCTCTCACTGTGCGAATCCTTGGTTAAGAAACAAAGACCAATCACATTAACTAACAGCAAAACTCACTGGGAAGATTTCCGAATAGACGTTGTAGACAATACTGAGTTGAAAGTAGCACTTAGAACGCCGTATCAACTTGAAAAAGAAGTTGAATGTCTTGTTGAAGTCATACAGCAAGCGGCCTGGAAGAACACTACCCGCGAATTGAACAAAGTTCCCAAAGTCAGCATAAGATATCCACCGGAAATCAGAGAAATGATAAGGAAGAAACGAAGAACGCGGAAAAAGTGGCATGAAACCCGGGCACCACAAGATAAAACGTCCTTCAATAGGCTCTGCAACTTGTTGAAAAAATCGATCAAGGACTTTAATAATCAAGGTATTACTAACTACTACAGCGACAAAGGATACCAGCTACTCCATATGGAAAGCCGTTAAAAGTGTTCGAAATCCCCAAATACACATGGCCCCAATAAGAAGAAACCAAGATGACTGGGCGAAAGAAGATAAGGAAAAAGCTAATGTTTTCGCTGACCATCTTGCAGAAACGTTTAAACCATTCGACGGGGAAGTGCTTCCAGAGAATGTCAATACGCTAGACGTGACGACTAACTTTCCAGTAGAAAAGGCTACACTTAGGGAACTTAGACAAGTTATAGACTTTATTGGGGCTTAAGCCCAATAAAGCCCCGGGATATGACTTAATAACGGGAGAGATACTTAAAGCGTTGCCGAAAAAAAGGTTTGCTAAAACTGCTCTATCTTATAATTGCCAGCATTAGATTAGAGCACTTACCGCACCAGTGGAAAGTAGCCGAAGTTATTATGGTTCCGAAACCCGGTAAACCGCTGACTGAAGTCAACTCATATAGACCAATATCGCTTCTCCCGATTACATCGAAGGTCTTCGACCGAATCCTCCTTAATCGTCTTAAACCAATTACCGACACAAATTCTCTCTTGCCTGATCATCAATTTGGTTTTAGAAGCCAACACTCTACAGTTGACCAAGTGCATCGAATAACCGATGTAATTGATTGAGCAATCGAGTGTAAGTTAGTCTGTTCAAGCGCATTCCTTGACGTTTCGGACTCCGAAAGCCCTACCCCAGCAATTGTCTTGTATTTTTAGTTCATATCTGGAAGACCGGCTCTTCCGTGTGAGACACGGAAACGAATATTCCACTTTTAAGACAATAAAGGCGGGGGTGCTGCAAGGAAGTGTACTTGGCCCTCTGCTATATTTGCTTTTTACCCGTGATATACCGCAAACGTACGACACTGTCCTAGCCACATTTGCTGATGACACTGGTATTTTGGCAACGGCTAAAACAGTCGAAGAAGCAACTGCCAAGTTGCAACGTGCCCTTACACGGATTAACAATTTTACAAAGACTTGGCGAATCGCGCTTAATGAAAACAAGTCTGTTCACGTGAACTTCACTCTCAAGAAAATTGAGAATCCACCGGTGTTTATCGACGCAGTACGAATTCCTTACGCGAACGAGGCCAAATATGTCGGTATAACACTCGACGCTAAACTAAAATGGAGAGCATACGTCAAGAAAAAACGTGAAGAGCTTGAAATCAAATATAGAAATATTTACTGGCTTATTGGAAAGTATTCCAAGCTTAGCTTAGAGAACAAACTGCTGTTATACAAGCAAGTGCTAAAACCGATCTGGACATATGGTGTACAACTTTGGGGTTGTACTAAAAATAGTAACATTAATGTATTGCAGACATTCCAAAACAAAGTTCTTCGAGGTATTGTTAATGCGCCGTGGTACATTAGAAACGATGATATCCACAGAGACTTAGAAGTTGAAAACGTTCAGAACGTAATTAAAATGTTTGCGTGAAAACATAATAATCGATTACAAGGTCATACGAATATTTCTGTTCAACAGATCCTCGACGAGACAAATTTATTGCGCCGTCTGAAAAGGACTAAGCCTCTCGATCTAACGCGGTGATTAGCAGCGCGGAATTTTAAATGGAAAATCGCCTGCAGGATATCTTATAAAAACAAAATAAAATGCCATAGAAGAACTGCTTGTTGAGTGTAGACTCAGGCGCATAAGGGAGGTGTTTTTAGTGTGTAAGAATCTCACACTACTATAGGCTCATTTGTGAAACCCGGCCAACCAGCCAAATCAACGGCAAAGCCGAATATCCATGGCGCGAAGGTAATACTCTGTATTTGGTGGGATCAGATGGGTTTGCTGTATTATGAGCTGCTAAAACCGGGTGAAACCATCAATGGACAGCGCTACCGAACACAATTAATCCGTTTGAAGAGAGCAGTAGCCGAAAAACGCCCGGAATATGCGACCAGACACAAGGCAATAATTTTCTATCATGACAACGCTCGGCCCCACGTTGCTATTCCGGTTAAGAGTTATTTGGAAAACAGTGGATGGGAAGTCTTACCCCACCCGCCTTATAGCCCAGACCTTGCCCCTTCTGACCACCATTTGTTCCGGTCGATGCAGAACGCCCTCACTGAAATACGGTTCACATCAGAGCAGAATATCAAAAATTGGCTTGATTCATTCTTGGCTGCCAAGCCGGCGCAGTTCTTTTGGAATTGGATCCACAAATTGCCAGAAAGATGGGAAATACTTTGAATAATACTATTGTACATGGTTTTCTTAAATAAATGTTCAAATTTTGGTGCAGAAGCATGGACTTTATCGTAGGCGGATGAAGTCAGTCTCTCAGTCATTTCGAGAGAAAAATCATTCGAAATATTTTCAGTCCCGTTTACGTTGACGGGGTTTAGAGAAGAAGATGAGATGGCTAGGACATTAATGTTTCGGCTTAAAAAATCTTCGAATCAAACTCAAACGGCCAACGCAGTAGAGGAAGATCTCACTTTAAGTGGCGCGCATAAGTAGAAGGGGACCTCAACCGACTTAGCGTTCGCGAGAGGCTTGTTAATTGAGGCCCAGGATCACTGCCAAATTTAGCGCCACATCAGTGAGTAAGTTTGTAAAATGCATTGGAAGTCCTTAGTTGCTTTACCAAAGATCATTTTGAAAGCTTTTTTGTTGTGTTTTATCAGAAGTTCAAGGGCTGCAAAAGATCTCTCTCCTGCTCTCAGACATTCAAACTACTTTTGTTTACTTAAAATGTTTTTCCTTTTTGATTCATTGGGTGTAGTTTGCTTTATTATTTTTGTAAGATTGGCAAAGTTTATTGGTGTATTTGATAGACTTGTACTTTCAGACTCGTAAGTGCTTCGTTTAGATTTCTCTGGTACAGTGTAGTTAAGTTGTCTTTTCAGATCAGTTTTTGCTAAAGAACAAGTTATTGTGCAAGTTGAAACGGCATGGGATTTGAAAATGTCATCTTTGCGACCCCGAAGTCAGACATCAGTATTCCAAACACCAGAAACAAGATAATAATCTATTAGGGAGCAATGTGTTCCTCTCCTCTAGAGTCGCCGTTTAAAATTCAACCTGCGAACTTCTCCACAAGACGAGGAATCTTATTACCATTGGCAATCACAAATATCTTAGTATACTTGGCGAAACGTGTAACATTTAATAGCGGAGCTGTTATTCCACTACACCAGGGTTATTAACTGGAATTTAGTACATCCTCCAGTCGAGTATGAAATGCACTTCCGCTATGGCTTTTCTCAGTGTATCATCCAATTTTAATTATAAGTATCTTCAAAGAGTGAGCACTGCGCTTTAAACCTAACAAGCAGTTACCAAGAACAGTGGAAGCCATAAAAGCCTGCACTTTGGTACATGATTCCTTGTAAGCGAATACTTCATCTTTTAATATTTCACAGGAGCAATCTCTATCTTCAATAATGCAAGTCATGACTCAGATCCAGAGAAACAGAGTGAGTGAGAGTCTACCTCATTCTTTATAGACGAGAAAATTTGCTTTTATAAAACAATCACCAAACAGTCATATTTTAGCACTTGACGAGTTTTGAAATCCATGTAATACTGCAACAATTCCACGAAGCAAACAAACATAACTTTCTTTACCCTCTGAGTTGGAGTAATGGGCTAGGAGTCAGCCATAGACACTCCGTGCATTACAATTTCTGGGATTTATTGACTTCGCCTTTCTGCTATAGTTCTGTGCGTCTGAGACTTTTTCCATCGTGTCTCACCTCCTAGTTCCGAATTCAATTGCATGCACCAAATAAATGTTGATGTACTCGTACGTACACCACTTAAGCGCTACAAAAGCGAAACCTAATATCCCTCCAACTAAGGCAACATACCCATCAAAGGTTCAGAAGGAGACAGGAGGAAGTTCCTCCCATGCTCTCGGAAACAATGGAATCAAATCCTGACTGCTGGTGGGCCAGAAATATGATTTCCAGCTGCAGTTCAAGACAATGGAAACAAAGTGGAAGCAGGGCAGGGAAAAATATGAGGAGTTGCGCGTCCGAAACAAATCATTTTAACGATTTCAAAATGCCACCATGAAAACAGGGTCCGTGGGTTCAGTGGTCCTGGCATGTTAGTGCAAACCAAGTAACCCATGCAGTAGCTGCCGCCAGGCGTGGGAGTGCGCACTCTATTCCTATTGTTGTTGCATGTACATGTTGTTGGAAATTTATTTGCCTTTCTTCGAGCAACCGAAACACAATATAAGACAGTCACCCGAGTTTGGGGGAGAACCGTCTGGCGTGAAAGTGTACCAGCTATGCAGGAGATTTTTGGCCAGATTTCTAGATATGGCATGACTCCTAAGTGCTAACAGAGGATGATATGCTTTATGGTGAATTAAATGAAATCATGTTACCGTATGATCCCGACATGAGTTGCCAGCCAACAGTACGAGTGCAATATGGTTACGATTCTCTGGACTCTGATTTGGATTTGTACTGGGATCTGAATTGGGGGATTCGGATTGGAATTGGGATTAGGATTCTGACTGAAAGGGCGATTTGTTGGTATTATTTTGTGTGTTTCATCGTCTGGTGTTTCGGGTTATGGAGTACAACACTAATGTGATGTATGAGGTATATAATAGGAGGACAGTTGTTGGATTATTGTTGGGTTCTAAAATTGTTTTGGACATTTCCGTTGAGAATTCATATGAATGGGCGGCTAATTGAGCGTTAAGCATATTCGGAACATTAATTTGCTTCGGTAGTGGGCTATTGAATTGATAATCACGTTTTCTATCTTAATTTGTTAGTCTTTCATGGGAGTTTCACAGAACATTAATTTGATCCTACGCAGGTTCCAATGTTGTGCGGCAGACGTCTGGCAAATTGGTTTTTTATTGTCGCAGTTATTTCGAAGGTTAATTCTCTCATACAATTTTTTTTAGTTAACAGCTAAAGTTTTGGTTGCCACTTGAAGACCGAACCTAAGAAATTCTAGAAACCGCATCCCACATGTTGTTAGCATGAGAAAAATGTGATATTTAGGTTTTAAAGTTTTCTAAGTTATACATGTATAGCTGAATGGTTCTTCATCAGCAGTCTCTCTTCAGGTTCCAAGTAATAACGTTAATCGATTCAATCGACTTAAGTTGCTGGCCTAAGTGAGTGTGAGGAATAAATTTACCTGTCTACCTTGTCAAACCAATTCCGGCAGAAAATAATGTTTGACTGAGAAGTTTTCGATACTTTGACTCTGGATAACCATCTTTTTTAGGGTCGTGATGCTAGGTAGGGTCTTACTTTGGATAGCCTTTTTTAAAAATCATTTACAGTTCAAGTACCCATTCTTTTAAAGGTCAGTTTGTTGATGTTGAGCCATTGGAATAAAGTTAACAAATTCTGCAACTAGATCTTTCCTGATCAAGTTACTGTATGTAGATGCAGATTCTTGTTTAAGGTGTTTGAAGCCGGTACAGTTGGCTTAGCAGTTATTTGTAAAGTTCGATTCGTTCGAACGATTATTTGAAGAATCTGCTCCACCAATAATTGAATGAATCATGTGATAGTGTATTTTCTTGACGAGTTCTTTTGAATATCTGGAATGGTTTCAATGAGGTGATTTGAAGCAAGTATACACCTACTGAAGCCTTAGATGATGATTACTATCTTAACCGACCATATGCAGGTTTTTATTTAACAGTCTCCCTCTGCATTTGATAGCGAGCCCAAAAATGGTCAGAATCGATATTTCTTACTTAAAGTGGTGCTACAGCCTCAACAAACAAGCGCCTCCAGCCAGCTCAACACTTAGCTAGCCTGAATTTTTGTACGCTAAGTTCATTGAGTTCCACTTCCGTTTGCGTGCGAAACCTGTCCCTCGAGTGCGGATTCGAAGACTTTTCAGACCGGAGCATTGGTGTCTATCTACATAACCCAGCCACTTTATTTTCTGGACCTTCACTCTTCTGGCTAAGTCGATGTCGCTGTACAGCTCGTACACCACTAACGGTCTATGCAAATGGGACCGAAAATCATTCGAAAAATTTTTCTCTGAAAGCAGTGAAGAGCACTCTCATCAATTTTTGATAAGGTTCATGTTTCTGCGGCATAGAGCAGGACTGGGATTATTAAGATCTTATGTAGAGTCGCTCTTGTTGTTCGAGAGAGGACTTTGCTAGTCAATTGCCTTCTTATTCCAAAGAAGCGGCGATTGGCTAGAATTATTCTTTGTTTGATCTCAGCGCTGGTGTCGTTTTCTGAATTGATAGCGGAGCCAGGTAAACAAAGTCCTTAACTCCTTTAAAGTTATGTCTATCGAGGGTGATGTTTTGTCCGAGACCTCGGTAGTGTGAATATTTGGCCGACGATGGACTTTTCTAGCCAAAATCCATACTGATATGGACCAATCAGGTTGTTGACGAACGGCTTCAGGTGTTCACACAATACGGCACATAGGATTCTGTAGGCGATGTTAAAAAGATGTTAAGAGTATCTTTAGTTGGCGCAGTTTAGAGGTTCTCCTTTCTTGAGGACCGCGCAAGTTATACTGAGGTTCCATTTATCCAACCATATTTTACAGAAGAGTTAGTGTATGCTACTTATCAAGTCATTGCCTGAAGCTTTGAAGAGCTCGGCAATCATGTCGTCCGCTTCAATAGCTTTCTTAGACTTAAGCTTAGATATGGCTATCTTTATTTCATCCAGTGTGGGTGAGCGGAATTTTTGGACGGCTGTAAAACTTACTATCCGCTTCCTAGAGTAGCATCCCTCAATTTTTTCGAACGCGCGCTTCTCATACTTCTCTTCTTCTCTTCCTGAAAAGCCGGTGTTCGACTCACCACTTATGCTCGTGAGCAGCTCTAGTTCTTTTATGTAACTCCGCTTTGTATGTGCTGTATGTGCTTGCCGGAACTCGTCGTCAAACAAGGGGTTTCGTTGCGGTGACTGAGTAAAATCCAGCACATCAGGTTTGGCATCACTGAGGGCTTTTACGCAATGTTGCCACTGGTGTTCGATACTTGATGCTGACGGCATAGGACCTCTTAAGACATAAAGGAATACTTGGTCGGAAAAGGGTTCGGCGATTTCTTCCGATTGTAGCCGTTTGACGTCAAATTTCTTCACAGATCACAGATTACTTTTGCGATGTTCGGGATATCCGCAACCGGCTATAACAAGGCCGAGTCGATGTTAGACCTCGGAACGTTCGGACATTTATAATACTATAATACGTCGATCGAAATATGGTCAATCTGGTTGACGGCTTATTTACCAGGAATTTTCCAAGTTTCCATATCGTGATGCGTAAGCTGAGTGCTAGCCAGTACAATGTTTCGCCCTACCGCAAAGTCGATTGACCTGAAATCATTATCAGAGGCGTTAGGCTATAAATTCTAACAGTACTACCAAAGATGCCTTCTCTTCCTAGCTTTGAATTAAAATCACCAAAAACAGTTTTAATGCCATAGCTAACGTCCTGCTCATAAGTCTTGTCCAAGAACTCGTAGAAGCTCGTCATCTTTCTCCTCTACGGGGCGTGAGTGCATATAAGGCTAATGGTCGCAAATTTAGCCTTAATACGATTTGTTACGAGATACGCGGCAACATGCCAGAAATTGGAGTCTTTTTGTTTATGTCTGCCTCTAGAAATAGGTGGTTCGTTTGCTGTGCCGTGACTTAGTAGATGTGGTAGTATTTCATCCTCTTTTTGTCCGGTCTATCCCATCACATTTCTTGGATGACGGTTACTTCTCCTTTCCGGCAGTCCAGGGCTACTGCTAGTTTTTCGGTGCAGATCCTAAGTTCGTTGTCCTTGTTTCGTTTGCAGAGCTTGTTGTTGCTTCATAATTTTTTTGTTGTCATATCCACCCAGGCATAATTCCGGCGGCATAACTCCCACCCTCCCAGAATCGATATCCTTTATTCGAAAAATGTAGGTATGCTGGATTAATGTGATACAGATGTCTCCCATCTATAACCATGTGGTGCGCTTGGAAGGCTTTTCAACTATCTAAAGTTAGTCAGTTTGGGGAATGAATTTATTTTGAAGAGAAACCATGTACCAAGGAAGTAGAGAATTGCTCAAATTGATCGTTACACCGGTATAGGTTATGGTTTCGTTGAAGGTATTTCGCGCCGTACTACCAAACACCTTAGAGTTCGAGTATACCTTCTTTTCCAATCTTGTTTCCTTTGGATTATTGAATTTTGAAGAAAAGTAAGGTCCTTATGACACCGTTAAAGTGGGTTCGAGCCAGATTAGGAAAACACAGCATTATGAAAAGTCAAAAATATACCACAGATCGAGACCATAGCTACTGTTCCCCATATCTCAACCTATGAGGTGAGTTCAAAAAGTAAGGTGACTGTAATTTTTATAAAAAAAATATTAATTTATTCATCAATATTAATGTTGTCCCCTTCAAGATAATCCCTTGATATAATACACTTGTGCCAATGCTTTTTCCAATCCTCGAAGCACTTCTTGGTATAGCCTTAAACTCTTCCAGTGATGCCGGTTTTATTTCCTCAATCGTTGCAAATCTTCATCCTTTCATACGTCTATTCAGTTTTGGGAACAGGAAAAAGTCACTTGGGGATAGATATGGTTTTTTTGAGCACGTCAGGATCATCATTGACGTCATTTGGGACCCGCTGAGCGACGTTAATGCGACGGTTCATCTGATCAAAATTAAGAAGTTTCGGAACAAACTTCGCTGAGAAATCGATAATCGAATGTACGTTTCCCGCGAAATCTCAAAAGTCCCCTTATTTTTTGAACACACCTCGTACAGAAAAGGACTTACCTGTAATGCCTAATACCATCAATCAGTTTGATCACATTTTGGTCAACAAAAAACTTGTTGTGAACTGAACTGAAGAAGTGCTCCAAGAGCGTTCGAAACCTACTCGAAAAAACGTTTCCGGTTGGAATTAAGTGCAATAGACCAGTAATGACATCGCCAATAAATCATCGAAGTTATCTTATTTAATGTGCTGAGTTTCTCACAAATTGGAAAGTGCATGCAGTAAAATACAGTTTTTAGACCGGAACTAGGATCGAACTCCACGAGCAAAGGTAGAAATATAATCTCCTTCAAAAGAAAAGAAGAGATCACCAGGAGCACTTGAACAAACCTATGGGGGTGCTTATGTAGAATAGTATTCAGCCATTGAAGGATTAAAGATGGAAACGTACCAGAAGAATGACAATGGGGTCTGAAAACCTAAGAAAACTGTATTGGCTTGGCATGGTGGCCGTCATATGGGCTTTCCGACATAGCACTTCATTTTTCACGAATTTCTTTCTAACGTCTTCCTAGTCTCTTGTCTTGGGTAAGCTATTTCCATTGCACTGCAAGTCCACCATATTCGAATTATTACCTTCTTACATACTTGTAGATGGCGCTACAGTCCAGGTGCACCTGGCCATCGATCAACATGTCTCTCCAGCTAGCTCCGTTGTTCGCTAGATACTTTCAAATTACAACGAAAAGTTGGTCGAAACCCAATTGCTCGCGTTACCTGCGGTTAGATTTTTCTTTGCTCTATTTTCCTTCGGTCATGGGTTCGAATACTTTTTGAGCTATCCATGAATTTTGACTATTTTAGCTTAGTTCATGCCTGGAGTTAATAAAGCGATTAATGTTTCACAAATCTTTATTCTTATTATCCGATTCGGGCCTCTGCTACTTAATTGTCTGTGCTCCAAACAATTGGGATTAGAGTTAATCTTCGAATGATCTCGGATGCTCAGTATAGGTATTTCGTTTTTTCCTTGTTTACGGTCAGGCCCGTTATTGGCATTCCTGCTTCAATACTTGCAAATGCCTCACAATGCTCTGTCTATAATGTACATACATATGTTAATTTCATTCGTAGATTCAAGTAATCATACAAAGTTTTGAAAGATGGTACTATGAGGTACGACTTTGAAGAAATTGCATCACAGTGGGCGGCTAGTTTTCACTAAAATCATTACTTAACTTAACTTAACTTAAGGAGCAGCAAGCTTCTCCTTGATCATTCTGCAAAGCCAGACAAGTTAAGTAGGGATTTCAAAACTGGACATAGCCATGTATAATTTTTAATAATATACGCTGCCACTGGGGGTTTTAATATAAACAAATGTTAGTGGGTGCCTATTTGTAATTCAAGGTTCTTTTCCAAGACCTGCTATTGTGTAAAGATCTGATCGATGATAGACTTTCCAGGCCTTAAACCAAACTGAAAAAGACCAATCAAAAAGTTGGTTGACACGAGTTTTCAGTCGACTATGTATAAGGGCAGAGAAGATCTTAAGGCCGATGTTAAGGAGATTAATGCCGCTTTAAGTGGCCAGTAAATGGTAAATGGATTGCGTGCTCGTTACTCCCACCGTAAGCATCTTGATACCAAGGCCGTTAATATCGGTTGCATTGTTAAAACTAAGTTCGGATATTGCTATCCTTATCCCCTCTTCGCCAAGTTTTTTTGAACGAAATTATTGTCCACCATCATCCAGGTGGTATGGTTCGAATAAACATCGCCGTTTAACGAACTGGAAAAATAGTTCTCCCATATTCTCTCTACTGACTGGGCATCTAAAACTAGGTTCATCTATTCGCTTTGGGATGATTTCAGTTATACCTTTTCTGCTTTAAAATTCCTTCACTTCATCGATGTTTCGCTCCTCGTGATATCTTTACTTCCTTTTGAGAGGCCAGTGCTTATCATTTATTTAATCCGTTTTGTATCTGTACGCGCTCAGCGAACATTTACTGTCAAACCAAAGGTTTCGCAGCAGTAGTCGCCTCTGTCACATCAGAGGCGGCATCTCTGATGGCTTAGCAGCTTTGCCACTGTATTTTGGTAGAAGATGCTGCCGGCGCAGGTTAAGGGTTATTTAGCTGACAAAACTTCCGGTGATTACTTGCGATTGTAGCCTTTGTCGTTGAACATCCTTACAGTATTTCCTTTTCTTAGCAGCGTTTGGGATAATTGCATTCGTATATTGGCCACAATACGTGGTCCAAGTCAATCTTGGCTCCTTTGAACATTTTGACATCCATATTACTGAAGGCGTGACTTAAATCGATGGCAGTATAATCACTAGGTCCCCTGGTATATGTCGGAATGCGGAAATCACGTGCTTGTTACGTGACATTTCACCCTAACTCGAAGTCGATGAGCTTGATTCCCGGAGGTAGTGTCATGCAAGTTATTTTTATGGACCTTACAACTAATGTACTCTGATTTCCGCGGTCATCATGCTAAAAAGCAGTCATAGAAGCCATTGTCTCTCTCCTCAGTTGGGACATACCCACATATTATATGCATGTAAATACAACGTAAAGCAATGCACAATCTAAAAATCAAACGATCGCCATAAGAAATTTAAAATAGGTTTCCGATCTGATCGAATATTCAATCATGGTTTTATACCAGGGCATTCGATCGAAAGCACTCAGCAACAGCAGGATTCAATTTGGTGTCACACATTCAAGAACCATCGAAGTCATAATATTTTTTTTCCCCACATAATCGTAAATCAACCCTTTATGACTATTTACCGATGGAATTTCATTTTGATGAGAAAGACCCAGCTATATGATTCACACAACCTACCAAGTCGGCCAGAGCTACTATATCGAAAGCCTTTATTTCGCAACAACATCGCATCACGGAAATAAAACTTAAAATCAAAATCCCCCAGACGATTGCTGAACTTAAGCACAAATTTACGATCGAATTTGACATAAACGTATGCAAAGCTTGAAGTTTTTCTCTGCCATTGAATCGTTCAGTCGTCCGGTTATCCGCAGTCGCTTTCCTGCAATGTGAGATCATTTAAGTCTACCGATCATAGATCACTTTTATGTTTGCACAGAGTGTCTCTTTTATGTGTCACATCTCACATAGCCTGTGACAATAATGCAAATTATGACCAAACAAATCATTCAGGTTCCACCCTCTGCCCATTGAGATGCATAAAAACCCCCCAAAGTGCAATCCGCCGTTTGTATCTGTTATATTGTGATTGCAACGATATGACGAAGCTCGAAGCCAGCTTACCGAGCAAACTGCAAAGTACAAAAACAAAAAAAAAAAGGGGGCGGCATATGCTGAATACAGAATTTTCAATAAACTCCGCTCACCTCTTCTTCGTTACCGTAGTCGGGGTCGGAATCACTGCATGACAGGCGGTAAATCATATCACTTGGCAATTTCGCATACACCCTTCCAACAGACCCGGCCGACTGACACGCGACTGTCATTACAAATGTGACCGATGTTTTTCTACTCCTCATCCTTTCATCCATCAACTAGAAACGAGTAAAGCGTTTGTTTTGGTTACCATATTTGCTCGCTAGCTGTCATAGTGACACTTGTGAATTTTTTTCACTGTGGAAATGTCATAAAAATTCTATTGCGAAATTTTAATGCTCCATTTGTCAATAAAAAATAATGCGAAATGCAAATTGTTTTAGGCGGACTTGCTAATTTGCTTCCTTGACTGCGGCTGTTTGTGAAAGCCATGCGTTCCTGTGCGCAAGTACTCATAGTTCGCCATTTAGCATTGTGTCATGTATGATACGAGTATTCGTACAGCACCCTTTGCAGGAAATTGTCAGGCAATTTATTGTATAATCGAATTTGTTTTTTGACTGACGATTTAATAAATATGTACGGAGCTGGGTGCTCCTTTGCGCGTGTAGTACGTTTACGATCGACAGTTTGACATCTACCCGGTTTGGGTTTGGTCTGCAGCATGATTGTGGCGATAGTGTGACGCGAATATGATTGCGATTTCATGCGAATCTGATTAGTTCTGTGTGCTGAGTGACATTGTGATCTGTGGTCGCTACTCAACCAAGGTTAGCGTAACGTTCAGTAAGATAGTATGGCAGCGTTCGGCTATGGTTCGGTTCGGGAGGACGATAATAAATTTGTGCTTTGTACCGTTGACACACCTTAAAATAGTCTGCAAATTGATCGATATCTTAGTTTACGATGTCGCATTGATCATTGGAGCAATAGTTTAGTTTTCTTAAGGGAGCTGAGCACTGTTATGTGGTGTCAGTTTCTGACCTTCTGATTGCGTTAAGTGTACGCGTAGGTGCGATGAGTGGGAAATAAGTCTCGGGTGATTGTTTTGTTTTAACTTGTAACACCAAAATGGATTTTTTGATTCCACTCTTGCTAGTGCAAATTTTCATAATTGGTACTGAGTATTGATTTTCGAGAAGCAATGTATTTTCTGCCACAAATAAAAGAGAAGTGATTACATTTCTAGAACTTTCTTGCACTATTATTGAAGGAGAGCTGTTTATTAGCTACTTCTATCAAAAATATTTCTGCGAAAAGCCCGTAACTATACTTTGTATAACTTTAGAGTGCTGTTTCTTCTTTACTAAGAGCATTGGTTTTTCGTTAACAAAATTTTGACTAACATGTATTGTAGTCCGTCTGCAGTCCGGGATGAAGTTGAATCTCAACCCAAAAGCCAATCCAGCGCGATTGGAAGGTTATTATTTTCACACATATCTCTACAGGAACCATGGGTGTGGAATAAGCGCATCTGTGGTTTCGGATATTTAAACGGTTTCACACAAGTATATGACGAGTGATAGAATAGACCGAGAGCTTGTCTTTATGTGCCGAACTCACTCTCACCACCTAAACTTTTGCAATTTTATAACCAACGTTAAGTTGACACAAATTCTTTGTTGCGTCTGCTTATTTTCCCTATGATTCGTTTTTGCCACTACCACAGAAGGCGGTAGCAGAACTCACAGAATATTGTGATTCCAGGAAGATGGGACTTATCATATGCTTCGATACTAATGCTCAGAACACTTTTTGAGGCATTTGTAAATGCATCATGAGATATAATCATCTCCTGGATTTCATATTATCGTCTGACATGGCTGTCAACAATATTGGCCGTAGTCCAACTTTTCTTACGAGAGTAATAAAGCAAGTAGTCGACTTACTTTTATCTAACAGTTATGCTAAGCAGATTACTGGCTGGAAAGTACTATCGGAGATCTTAATGTCAGGTCATAGTTACAGCAAACTCAGAATCGGACGCAAGGTTTCGACCTTGTTGAAGAGGAAAAATCCGCACCAAACCAACTGGACACGATTGAAGAAGGAAATCGAAAATTACAATAGTGCTCCCCCTAAGCTCAGGACAAAACAAAAGCTAGAGAAAGGTGTTCAGAATCGGAACGCTACCCTCACCAAGTGTTTTGAAATGACATGTCCAGTTAGAAAGCAATCCAGCAGATCGCCCGCTTCTTTGTGAAACGCAGATCTGCAGCGTCTTCATAAAAAAAAAACCACAAATTTCTTAAACAGGTCACTTAAGACTAATTTGGAGGAAGATTGGAATGTTCAGGATCGAAGCAAAAAGGCCATCAGCCTATGCTGTTTCATCCTTTGATGGCTGCAGTTGTTCGATGGTATCTAACCAGTATTGCTACAATAAGGTATAGACCAGGGCAGCTGCTGGCAACTCTGAAGCGAATCTTCATTGCTTCCCCAGCACTGCTGGCTCCGCACTAGATTTATTGATGAGTCTCGCATCAAAGCCATATTCCGTTTAAAAAGAAGTTGTCTTTGGTACAACACGCATTGGAGCTATCATGAATTACGCGCCGACTGCCTTATGAGTCTGGTCTTATGGACGTGCCATCCGATGCAATGACACCAGAATTCCTGTTGTGGGAAAAATATGAAATCGACTTGCCCTGTGCCCATCACTGGTTTCGGCCAGAATCTGAGCCAGAAAAGGAATGCAGTCTGGTCTTCACTGGTATCTTGTATCTTGTTGTATTTAACTTTACATAAGAAAAGTTCGCATCTGTCTTTCAAGCAGCGAACTACCATATATTGCTGAGAACCGGTCGAGGGGTCGAAGCATTTGCATCTGTAGCGACGGCCAAGCTGCGCTTAGAGCCTTGCTAGAGCAATCGGAAAGCAAAATTCAGTGATCGCTGTCTGGGCCCCAGGTTACAATGGGATCATGGGAAATGAAATCGCTGGTGAACTTGCCAGGTAACGCTTAGAGGAGAGTTCTTCAGGACCCGAATCTACGTTGGGTCTGCCTGTGTCCTTGGATAAGGCTTTCATTGATAGTTGGAACTCATATGAGTACAACTGCAGATGGCAGTTCCCGACGGCTCTAGGAAGTCAGCGGCCTTTCTACTGTCCGTCAGCAGGAAAGTCTGCAGGTTGCTTACCGGCGTTGTGACAGGATATTCCACTTTTGCAAAGCATTTAAATTTAATGATAAGTAACACAACATCTTGCGATGCTTGCTGTGACAGTAATGACGACACCGCATATCACTATCTCTGTGAATATCCGGCTTACGCTTGCATCAAGCTGCAGGTACTCGATGCTGACGTGGTGGGTACTGGTACTGGAGCCACCTTATCACTTTACTCGTCTTTCTTCGTAAGACTGAAAGATTTAATTAAAAGGAACTAACAAAGTGTACAATGGTCTATTTCTTTGTCTTAGTGCTCTGTTCTAACAGAAAAAAGTAATATCTTGCTCTACCAGAGCTCGTATATGCAGATGAGAACGAAGCTTCTCTCAAAATGACTTAAAGTACAATAACAGATAGACAAGAATTATTTTCATTTGATTTTGTCGCTGCCTGAATGAATAGGTCGCCAAGATCCCTTATATCCTCAAATTTATAAGTCCCAAGGGACGTTTTGTCCCATTTGTATACAGCATATATAGAGTTTTCTAATAACGACTTGACAATATTTTTTTTTAAATAAAAGGCAAACCATTTGAGATATTTCAAAAACTTTATTATTGGCTTGAAGTACAATAAAAATATTTATGAATGGAACTCGACTTCGTTCATATGGCCACCGCGTGCACATTTGCAGCGGTCGATTCGTTGGACCCAATTTTCAACGACTCGGCCACACATTTCGGCCGAAACAGCCGCTATTTCGCGTTCAATGTTGGCTCTGAGCTCTTCCAACGTCATCACAGAAAATAGTCAAGCGGCGTTAAATCGAACGAACGAGGCGGCCAATCGACTGGCCCATGTCTTGAGATAACACGCTCACCATACTTACTCTTCAATGAATCGATTGTAGCGTGTGCTGTGTGGCTTGTGGCACCATCCTGTTGAAACCACATATCGTCCAATCCCATATCTTCCAATTCGGGCCAAAAATAATCGGTGATCATGGCGCGATAACGCTGACTATTCACAGTAACGTGACAATCGTTATCGTCGACGAAAAAATATGGCCCAATAACGCCGTTTGCATGCAAACCGCACCAAACAGTTATTTTTTGTGGATGAAGTGGTGATTCATGAAGCACATGAATATTTTGCTTATTGACGAACCCATTGAGCCAAAAATGAGCTTCGTCACTGAAGATGATTTTGCGATGAAATTCATCATCTGGGGAATCTTCTCCAGAACCCAATCGGAGAACGTACGTCGCTTCAAATGGTCCATCGGCTTCAATTCTTGAGTCAGCTTGATCTTGTTTGGGTGTATATCAAGATCCTTACGCAAAATACGGCATAATGTGGTCTGAGCGATGCCCAATTCTTGAGAACGTCGTGGAATTGACTGATTTGGATCGTTTGCTACGGACGTCTGAAATGCAGCGATATTTTCGACACTTCGACCAACCTGTTGTCTCACTGACACGGCAACATCACACAACGAATATGTAGCCTCAAATTTTTGCACTAAGCTTGTTATTGTCTGTCTACTAGGGCGAGAATTTCGAGCGAAAATTGGAGTTAACGCTCTTAAAGTTGCTGTCACCGACTCCGAATATCCGTAGAAAATTTTTATAATTTGCAGTTGACACAGTTGACAGTGACAGTTTGATGATAAGTGAAAGAGTGCGTTCACAAATTAAATTCCAAGTTGTCAAGTCCCTATTGGAAAATTCTATACTTTCTTTTGCTTTTACTTGCCGCTGAATTTATCTTCGCCGCTGGCAAAGTGACACTTACGAACGAGTTACTGAAATCACGCTGCATTTTTATATTGCATCAATATCGTTTGCATCTGATGGGACTTTTAAAAGATTGTGCATTTGTTTTAATTCTGTTAAGCAGCAGCGGCTACGTTTGCTTTTAGCTTAGATATATCTTTTTTTTAGCGCAGCTAATTTGAATGGTTTGCTCTTCGAGCGCAATTCCGATCACTGCTATATGGTATGCAAAAATTGTCCTTGCATATCCTCAAGATCTACTCTAATTATGCAAATATGCTCCTTTCATGGTATTTTTCCTCTAGGTAAAACTTTCGCAATAGCTAATTATTAGATCCTTGACTATGCGATGCTTATGATTCTAGATTTTCCTTTTGTGAAACGGTGGTTCTTTTTTATCTTTTTCGCTTATAGAGCTCGCGACTTTGACTCTTTTATGCGAACTTTTGTTTCGTAGCACGTACTCGCCGGCATTCTGCAATAAACCAGGTCGGGAGAAACTCCGCACAACACGGGTGCTATTTTTGATATTTTTTGGCAGTGTTTCCACTGGTCTTCAGTTCTTAATGCCGATGGCATAGAATCTCTTGAGAAATGAACGGACACTCATCTCTTATTTTTGAAGAAATATGGATCAATGATTCCACCAGCCTATAAACTACACCATACCGTTGTTTTTAATGGATGCAATAGTAGCTTTTGATACTCTTCGGGTTGCTTATCAGCTCAAATATGGAAATTTTGTTTATTAACGTATCCATCGAGCCAGAAATTTGCTTCATCACTGAACAAAATTTCACCGGATTTTCTTTGAGTTTTTCCAGAGCCCATTCACTCAAAATATGACGCAAATTCAAGTCGCCTGGCTTCAATTCTTGCACAAGTTGAATTTTGTACCTTTTTAGGCCGAAATCCTCACGTATGGTACTCCAAGTTTTCGAATACGATTATGCGCACTGTAAGTTCCTCGAATCGCACGAAAAACATTTCTCAGAGAACGCTGATTTTCGTAATACAGCTGAACAATTTGGAGACGCTTTTGTGGTGTGAGTCTTTCCATGATGATTTGACAAACAATATTAAACAAAAATGACAAAGCAGTTTGATAGGAGTTGCGCGTGATCTGTCAAAAAACTTATTGAAAATCAAACCTCACGATGAATCTCCCTTTAGTTATATTCCTTTTAATGGATTCGTTGACGGGCTTTAGAGGAAAAGATTTAAAGACAAACTTAACAAACTGTAGGACGACATCGACCAAATGACCGAAATTCGTCTGAGATGGCGAGGACATGTAGGGTGAATGAACACCAATGCTCTGGCACATAGAGTCTACTTGGAGGGACAAAACATTTGAGGAAGACATCGTCTCAGGTGGGCGCACAAGTAGAATGGGGCCTTAACCCCCTTAAAGTGTTCAACTGGAGGGAGTTAGGTAAAGATCAAAGTAGTCGAAGAGGCTTGTTAGTTGAGACACAGGTTCTCTCTGAACTGTAGCGCCATCTAAGTAAATATGGTAGGTACGATTTGTGCTAATATCACCTTGTAGCGTTGAAGCTCTTATATTCACAGGGGGTTGAGCTCCTGCTCCTGCATATCTGATTAAAAATGATCAATTTGATTGTTTCAGCGATTTCCAGGCCCTGAAATTGAGACCTACCCGATCATGACCAATCCTAATTCACTCTGTTTTTTTCGCGGATTCGAATACATCAATTAATCAATACGCTATGGATAAGATGTGGCAAATGACTTTTCTCGTCCAAAATACTTACAATTCCAGTTAGCAATAAAATGCTAGCCCTTAACCCATCTCCCATATACTCATACACAGCGAAAGGACCCTATACAATTAGTTCATTGAACAACAACAGGTCTTCAAACAAAACTATTTCATTGAGAAGACTTACTTCCATGTTGATGGCTATGTACTCGTAAATAAGCAAAATTTTCGCATTTTAATCGTGGAAATCCATGAGAAATATGCATCCTAAGCCTGTCATTGTTTGGTGTTGCAAACAGTATCTGAAAATGTTTATCTTTTTTTTTTTTTAGGTTAAATGGTTAGTACGAGGTATATCTAAAAAGTAAGGTGACATGTCCCGAATATATATTTTATTCATAGTTTCAAGTTTATAGCATACTTAGTTTGTTTGTCACAGATAGAAAGGTTAGACGTGTTTTGGTGTGTTCGCCAATTTTCAATTAATATAATAAATGCAGCAAAAAATATACACCAAATTTTGGTTAAAAAAATGGAACCAAGTGCTCTAAAATATTTGAAATGTTGACAATGGTCTCCAGTGAGTCCACTCTAAATAAAAAAAAAAGTTTACAAGTGGTACAAGCTCTTCCAAGATGGCCGAGAAGATGCCAATGATTAATCTCGTTCTGGACGCCCCAGCACAACAACAAAAGGTGACAACGTCGAAGCTGTGAAGAAAATTGTTTTGGAAAATCGTTGAGTTGCCGTTTCGTCGGCTCGTTTCATGCAATTTTTTCAGATATATTGTGCATGAGACGTATGTCAGTGAAGTTTGTTCTGCAACTTCTTAATTTTGATCAGAAAAACCGTAGCATGATCATCGCTCAGGAGCTCTTAATTGACATCAATGATGATCCTGACTTGCTCAAAAGGGTTTTAACTGGTGACGAATCATAGGTATGATATTATGACGTCGAACCAAATCCCAATCGTCCCAATAGCAGCTCTCAGGAGAGCCAAGACCGAAAAAAGCACGCCAAGTTCGATCAAATGTCAGAGTTTTGATCACTGTTTCTTTTTCAATTACCGTGGCATTATGCATCAGGAGTTTTTACCTCAAGGTTGTACGGTCAATAAGTAGTATTACTTTGAAGTTATGCGATGTTTGTGAGAAGCAATACGAATAAAAAAACGTCCGGAATTGTGTAAAAACCATTCGTGAATTTTGCATCACGATAATGCAATATCACCTTGCTTTTGAGAGTTTTTTTAGCCAAACACAATGAAACATCAACACAAGGATGGCATCGCTGGAAGAGCTCAAGGCTATACCAAAAAGTGCTTATGTGAAGTACTCTGAGGGTTGAAAAAAGCGTTGGCACAAGTGTATTGTATGTGATGAAGATTTCTTTGAAGGGAGTTACATTAACATTGATGAATAAATAAATATATTTTTTTTGAACACACCTTGTATTTAATTGATGAGGCTTATTTTTATGTTGATGACTACGTACTCGTACACAAGCTAAATTTTCGCATTTTGGTGGTGGAAATCCATGAGGAATATACATCCCAAACGTGTCACTGCTTGGTGTTGCAAACAGAATCTGAGAATGACTATCATACTTTTTTGTAGCTCAAAAGGATAGTATGGATCTCAGAAGAATGATGCCATTCGAAATGACGTCTCTCTCTGGGATTCTGTGAGGTCCACAGTTTATGTCATGTAGTCTACGTCCACTCAAGATTTGAAGAAGGAGATGTAGGTATAATGCGATTGAAAATTTCCTCAAAAAACGGAAAATTTTCAAGCAACATCTTTATTTTATGAATTAATTGAAATTTCAGTATATATCTAAAAAAAAAAAAAAAAACTCTTCTGTGACACCCCTTGCTGTCAAAACTGGCCAGACATCTTGTTTCTCTTCTGTAAAAGAAGTTAAGGTCGTTGTTTTACTTAAAGATCGTCTGTCTGATCAGGAATGTATCGCGAAGGTTAGGCCCTATACCGAAAATTTATTTGCTTTCAATGATAAAATATTAATGTTGTAGTCATTGTAGTCATGCAAGTCATTTATTTTTTTTTTTTTTTTCAACCTTGCGGATACCCGGACCACTACATACTTACATATATCTAGCTTGAAAACAACAAACAGTTTCTCTTTATACATTTTAATGAATATTTTTTCAAATTAACGGTCATTCAAAGCTATAAAAAAGGTTACTAAAAATTCTCTTAATTCGCCACTGAATAATTTATAACTGATACTATCCACGTACTTCATAAGAGGGTATCCCTGTCTCGCTGTTCTGTGGCAGTAATAAGTCTTAAATATTTCGAACTGTATCGACGCGTATTTATATTTTAGTGGCCATTAATTCGTTAAGCGCTTAAGAAGATCTAAATTGTAAACAAGACATATAGTGTGAATTTTTTTATTGCATATTTTAATAGAAAAAAAAAAAAAAATAAAAAATAAAATTCCGTGCTTAATGAAAGTAGTTTGGAAATACTGTTCAATACAGTACAGTTATGATGTTATTATGTATAATATTTCTGTTTTATTTATTTATTTTTTTTTTGTTATACACAACAATCCACAATAATGTATCGAAAAATCCGTATCTACGGTGTGCATAACTTAAGATTTGTATCTGTACAACGTAGATTTAAATCCGGCGGTCAGTATAAACATTTTAAGAAGATTTTTGTTTTTGATTTTGAAGATGAAATTCTGTGAATTGGGTGATTAAATATTTTTCTTGGTACATTCTGTAAAATGGTGAAATGAAACTTATTTGAGGAAAAGTTCTACAAAATACTCGTACGTACATGGATGCGTACCTACGCGTGGAGATACTTTGTCTGGTGCTTGCCGAAAAAATATTTTACTTTGCCTTTCAGGTGAAAGCGAATGTTGGCAAACAGTAGTTCTTGATTGAATTTTTAAGAATTGTTTGTATACATGAAGTAGTACTATGATTGATAGGTGGTGTCTAGGTGATCCAGCTTGAATTTTCGATTTCTCTTTAATTAGTTCGAAATTAGATTGAGGAACAATAGAGAATCATTGGGAAAATTATAAAATTGATACAGAGATACGCCTGCTTGTGGTCTAGATGTGATGTGGTTTTTAAATTTTTAAGCAAAGACGAGTCAGGAAGTTCGCACAAAGGAAGAAGAAAGGAATTGAATGTCTTCATCTTTTCAGATCATATTGAACGCAAAATATCGCTTTTCCAGCCACGATAAGATGCAGTTCCGAGCTGATGCTGCTTACTATGACCAAGAAACACTAAATGCCTTCGTATGGCCTAAAATCTAAAATCTAAATCAAAAATTGGAAATTGAGTCTTGATTTTCGATAAGATAAATCTATTGAAAGCTTGAACATCCCATATCACAGCGTCTGAAGACAAGTTTGTTTGACATTACTTTTCGTTTTAAATTTCTTTACTCAGAAGTGTGTGCTAAAGATATGATTTTTTCTCATACTGTCCGTTTCCCTAAACTCAAAAAATCTTCTCGAACGAGTCCCATTTTTGGCTCAGCGGCTATGTCAGCAAGCAAAATTGCCGTTATTGGAGCCAACAAAATTCTCAAGTGTTTAGCCAAGCATCAATGTATTCCCAAAGATTGACTATTTGGTTCGGTTTATGGCATGGATCATCGGATCTTATTTCTTTCGAAATGAGGAAGGAGACACCGTTACTGCCAGTGGTCTTAGGTACAGAACGACGTTAATTGACTTTCTGTGGTCAGAGTTCGACAACAACGATATACCCGGGCTGTGTTTCCAACACTCTAATTTGTAAAGAAGAAATTTGGCGACTGGGCCATCTCTCGGCGAACATTCATCATTTGACACCACTCGATTATTTTTTCTGGGGCTACGTCAAGTACTTAGTCTACGCCAACAAGCCAACCATTTTGGACGAGCTCGAGGCCAATATTCGACATGCCATTGACGGAATAACGTCGCACATATTGGACCAACAGCTTGAAGCACTGCCAGCGATACCGAGGTGGTCGTTCAAATGATGTGCTATTTTACAAATGGACGTAGCTACAGAAACAATTTTTGTTGTTTTGTTTAACTTTTTTTTCCTTTCTTTATCATTTGGTCACCCTACATTAGGGAAGTATGATGGGATAAACCGGGAAAGGGAGATAAAAATCGCAGGTCAGAAGCAGCACCTATTTAGTTGGTGTTGTGTTCTAAAAGGTGGACTTAAGCGAGAAGCCTTAAGCTTTTCGCAAACGCATGCCTACAATTCGCCTACAGGCGGCCTCGCTTACAAAGTAGAAATAGACGATGCTAATAAATAATGCTGGTATTGGCGGTCCTCAATATAACCTATGAGCAGTTCTTTAGGTATGACGTTAACATGGTTTTAAGTGATTTAAAGATCATATTTGGTAGCACAATCGGAAAGAAAAATCTGGGCTATTGGATTTTGTCTAGAGTTGCCTAAGTAGAAAGCATATATCAATTATATAGGAACATACATATACAGGGTGTCCCAGTTTAGCAGTATAATCCTTTAAGGGCATATTTCTGAAGTTCCGCCGAACAAAAAATTGTATGGCAGGGGGGTCTATTCTCACTCCATTTCAAGTTACAGCCCATCAAAGTGGGTGACCCCTAATTTGGAGGTGTAACCACTTTAAACGCTATAACTTCTAAACTAGCACAGGTACAAAAATAGTTTTAGACATTTCGAAAAGGTATTAGTAGAAGAAGATTAGAAGAAGATTAGTAGTGTATACAAGTCTTTTTATTCTATTAGGTCTATAACTTAATGCGGTTTGCTAAGAGATGGCGTAACTTGTATTATTCCATTGGAACATGCGCTGGAAAGCTACTGTCATTGTGCGTCATTTCAGTATATGTCATTCATAATTTTTTTTTCCACTCAAATATGTAACTTTGTGCCTGAAAAAGTGTTTTTGCGGGGAGTTCTTCTTCATTACTTTAATATGAAGAAAACTCCTACCGAAAGTCATCGTATTTTGCCAAAAGTGGTGATTTTAGCTTGGAAAACGATGAACGTCCTGGGAAGTTTGAAGATGAAGAACTGGAAGCATTACTCTATGAAGATTGTTGCCAAACACAAGATGAGCTCGCAGAATCTTTGGGTGTCACTCAAGCAGCCATTTCAAAACGTTTAAAAGCAGCTTGGATTGTTACTGGTGGTGAAAAATCGATCCATTACGACAACCCCAAGCGCCAAAAATTATATGTGAAACCCGGCCAATCAGCCAAATCAACGGCAATATCGGCAATTCGAATATCCATGGCGCGAAGGTAATGCTCTGTATTTGGTGGGATCAGATGGGTGTGCTGTATTATGAGCTGCTAAAACCGGGTGAAACTATTAATAGACAATGCTACCGAACACAATTAATCCATTTGAAGAGAGCAGTAGTCGAAAAATGCCCGGAATATGCGACCAGACGCGAGGTCATAATTTTCCATCATGACAAGGTTCGGTCCCACGTTGCTATTCCGGTTAAGAACTATTCGGAAAACCGTAGATGGCAAGTCTTACCCCACCTACCTTATAGCCCAGACCTTGCCCCTTCTGACTACCATTTGTTCCGGTCGATGCAGAACGCCCTCATTGAGATACGGTTCACATCAGAGCAGAATATCAAAAATTGGCTTGATTCATTCTTGGCTGCCAAGCCGGTGCAGTTCTTTTGGGATGGGATCCAAAAATTGCCAGAAAGATGGGAAAAAGTCACTTCAGATGGGCAATACTTTGTACATGTTTTTCTTAAATAAACGTTCAAATTTTGGAAAAAAAAACCGCACGAATTAGAATATATACCCAATAATATAAATTATAAAAATTTGCGGTTGCATGTTTTTACTTAAAATGCATTTTTTCTTAAAATTTTTATTGTACTTAGTAAATTTTCAGAAATTTTTATACTTGCAAAATTTCCTAAAAGTTATGTTTAGAAACTTTTTTACATACGATCAAAGGATTTTGTAGTAAAAGCCATTTTTTGTCAGAAAAAATGGCCAAAAAGAAACTTCTAATCTGGTGTAACCATTTTAAATGCTATAACATCTAAATAATTCTTTGTTACTCTTTTTTTCAATTTGACATTGCTGTTCATTTTGTTTCAACTGATCTACAATCGACATTTTGCTCTGTAAGCGAACAGCCAATTGATAAGTTGATCTCCACAAAATGTATTCAAAATGTAAATTTGCGGAAATAGTGTTTGTATACGGGTTCTGCAATGGAAACGCTTCATTGCCAAGATTGGAGTACTAGCGACAATAAATCGTAGAACACAGTGCATCCGGCTATTTGGTGATATGTATCAGCGCCTCGTTGATACTGGGTCAACTGTAAGAGAGAGAAGGGCGTCCAAACGCAGCGGTGTCAGAAGTTGAGGATGAAATTTTGCGTGCTGTGGAAGTTCAGCTTTCAGTTAGCGTCCGCAGATTAGCTGTGCAGTTGAAACTTCCCAGAACCAGAATTCACAGGACTCTACAGAGTAATAGATTACACCCTTTGCACCATTGGTCAGACTCCAATCTCCATTTAATACACACAATATCCTTTCAAAGGCAAGATTTTGATTATTGTAAACAACTTCTTTAGCGTAAATGTGTGGGCTGGATTGATAAGAAACACTTTAGTAGGACTGCACAGTCTTCCACAAACAGTTAATTCCCATTACTTCCTGGAATTTCTTAGAGAACGATTACCGGAGCTCCTTGAAGATGTTCCTTTTTGTCAGGGAAGGGCGATGTTCTTTCAACAAGATGGAGCATCTCGTCACAGTGGCAGCGAGGTAACATTGTTCCTCAGCCATACTTTTAACGAACGGTGGATTGGTCGATTCGGCCCCAACCCTTGGCCTCCCAGATCTCCTGACCTAACCCATGGAGTTTTTTCCTATGGTGCTATGAAAGAAAAGGTTTATTTTAGAGAAATGTCGAGTCTAGTAAAGGCTGATAGAGATACCTGTATTGTGACTGTTTCTACACATCAATTATACTTATTTTACTTACAAGTGGTAACCATCGTACGGGTCGGTGTCCATCCGTACTAGACTTGCCAAACTTATAAGCGTAAGCGCTCACCAGCAGACAAAATTAACATATTTGGAACTCAGGCCAGTAAAGATTACCGAGACTTAGTCAAGGTCTTAGAAAAGAGATAGAAGCTGATAAGCTCTTAATGAACCAAAGTCAGCGCTCACATCCTCGAACGGATTACTGGCTTTAGTCTAATCGACCCCTTGTCCTAAAGTATCTATAATGGAACTGGCATTCCAGGTTAAGGGTTGTACCACCGAAGTAAATGCCCGACTATAGAAAAAGTTACGAAGCTCCTGCAACTGAAACAATGCCGAAGACCCTGGGCTGCTGCAAGCCAGATATTACCGCTATCCAAGAAATGCGATGAGATGAGATGCATTAATAAACTGCGACATCTACTACAGCAATTGTTCTCCATGGCAAAAGCAGGGCCTATTTGGCGGACTTGTTATGAGAGACAGATTTTGACAACAAGTCTTGAGTTTACGGCATGTTAACGAGCCGAAAGATGACGACTGCAAAGATGACTGCTACGAGTTCTTAAACAAGACAAACCAGGAAGAACGAAAATTTTTGGTAGTACTGTCGGAAAGTATAGAGTGATTCATCGTGAGGTTTGATTTATAATGTAAAATAAAATACATAAATTTGAAAGCGAACTTAAAATTTTTATTATCAGTTAAAAGAACAACTCATGGCCTTTTTTTTTAAAATGATATTATATAAATGTTGGTTACGACTGCGTCTGAGGTGGTCCATTTGGAAGGTCTAATTTTGGGTGACTCGTTAGAGCATAGCGACTGGTATCTCGCGGATAACACGAGTAATGTTGGTTTCCAAAGCTTCTATCGTAGCCAGCTTATTTTTGAAGACCTGAGACTTTACATATCCCCAGAGAAAAAAGTCCAAAGGTGTGATATCGCACGATCTAGGCGGCCAATTTACCGGAGCAAAACGTGAAATTAAGTGCTCACAAAAACGATTTCTCAACAAGTTCATTGTTTCACGCGCTGTATGGCTCGTAGCGCCGTCTTGTTGAAACCAGAGCTTAACGAGCCTATGTGCTTGAATTTCAGGGAGCACATAGTCCGTTAACATGGCGCGATAACGGTTACCAATAACAGTAACATTCTGATTTGCTTCATTTTTGAAGAAATATGGACCAATGATTCCACAAGCTCATAAGCCACACCATACCGTTGTTTTTAATAGATGTAGTGGTAGCTCTTGGTACTTCTAAGGTTGCTCATCAGCCTAAATATCGCAATTTTGTTTATTAACGTATCCATTGAGGCTTTATGAACAAAGTTTCACTGCAAAACACCGGATTTTCATTGAGTTTTTACAGAGCCCATTCACTGAAAATATGGCAAATTAAAGTCGCCTGAATTTGTGTACACTCTCAGCTACAGCTGCTATAGTCTCTTCACTACGTGCTGGATGTGGTCTAACATCGAGTATTATCCACTAATGTAATGGGACTCAAATTTGCGAATGGTATTGGTAATAGTGGTTTCAGTAGGCCGATTAGGGCAGTAGGGCACGAAAAACATTTTTCACAGAGCGCTGATTTTCGTAATACAGTTGAACAATTTTGAGACCCTGTTGTGGTATAAGACTTTCCATGATGACTTGCCAAATGATACTGAATAGAAATAGCAAAGCAGTTTGATAGATGTCATGCGTGATCTCTCAAAAAGCCTATTGGAAATCAAACCTGACGATGAATAACCCTATGTAACCTGCAAGACAACACCTACGGTAATAGATTCAGGCTAATCGACTTTGCGGCGGGCTGAAATATTGATGTAACTAGCACGCGGTTCGCGCATCTCGATATTCATAAGGGGAATCCAGTATTATGGACGTCCAAACGTTCCTAGGAGCCAACATCAACTCTGAGGTCCGAATGTCGCCCGCATCAAGTATCGTAGACCAGTGGTAATATTGTCAAAATGCCATTAAAAATTGGAAAAGAACCATGATCTCCAAATCGATACACACCACCTATTCATCGATTTTAAGGCCGCATATGAAAGCATTTATAGAGGCGAACTAAATAGAGCAATGTCTAGTTTTGGCATCCCTACTAAACTTATCCGTTTGTGCAGGATGACGATTTAGAATGCGCTCTGCTCCATCAAGAGCTCACCGAGATCTTTGATGTCAAAAAAGGATTTAGACCAAACGATGCGCTGTCATGTATCATTCTGCTCACATACCAAAATAACAGACACGATCTTTCCAAATGACATTGACATAGACGGAGGAAAGCAGCGAGATATTAGTAGAGTGAGTACTGAGATGGAAGCGGCAAATATGGGTTTAATGGTCAATCTGGACAAATCCAAGAATATGTTGTCAAACAGAAAGAACCCCCAACCCTGACGTTTCGGACAGAACATAAGTCTCGACAGATATAACTTTGAGGTAGTAAATGACTTTGTCTACCTAGGCTCAGACAACGACGCCAGCGGTGAGATCAAACGAAGGATAACTCTTTGCGTATCGCTGCTTCTTTGGGCTAAGAAAGCAATTAACAACACGGGCGACTATATATAAGATGTTAATAATTCCAGTGGTGCATAGGCAAGGACTTTATCAAAAATGGATGAGGGTGCTATTGGTTGTTTGGACAGGAAAATTCTTCGAGTCATTTTTGGTCCTGTGTGTATAGACCGTGAATGGAAGAGGAGATATAACGACGAACTGTGCGAGCTCTACAACGACATCGACTTAGGCAGAAGAGCGAAAGCCCAACGACTAAAGTGGTTGAGACATGTAAAGCGGATGAACTTCCACGCTGCTGTCCGAAAAGGCTTCGAATCCGAAAACCGCTACTCTTGGCACACGCAAGTAGAAGGGGTCCTCAGTCAATTGAGCTTGCAAAACTGGAGACAGCTGGCTAAAGATCAATTTGGCTGCAGACGCTTGTTGGTTGACGCCTAGGTCCATCACGGACTGTAGCGTCACTTTAAGTAAGAGCCTTTCCTAGCAGGTTCATCGGCGATTTCATTTCCCGTGATCTCATTGTGATCTGGAACTCAAAGAACGCTCGGTGCAGTTTTGCATTCTGAATAGCTTGTAAGTTTGATAGGGCTTAGCAGGGCTGTATCCGCGGATTGGTTGTTGCTAAAGGTGCAAATGCTTCTTTACAATAAATTTTGTTAATACCAGATTTGCGTGTATTTTCGCTTGAAAGACAGATGTAAGTTTTTCTAACGAGGAGTGAAATTGTATGTCTTCATTTACCAGAATTCTACCAGCGCCACATCCTTAATCGGTTTGGAGCCATCCGTAAAGATCAGACGACATTTTTTTTTTCTGTCTGAGATTCTGGTCGTAACCATTTCTAAAAGCCTGAAAGACAGGTGAGGATTGGATTTTGATTCCGAGCGAACTATAAAAGCTATATAGCGACGTTGAACCAGATCGACTGAATACTTAAGTTCAAACTCACCTTGACTTTGCCACCCACTTGTAGTGCCGACGCTATAGAGGAAGGTAAGCGCAGAAGTAGAAGGTAAGCTCTGCCATATTGAAGTGCATAACCAAGGAGTGAGTCTCATGGCCAGAAATCCAAGTCACAACTATTAAGATTAAATCAATCAGGCGGTGAATCAAAGGACTATGATAGCATTGGATGAGTATAATCAAAAAAAAGGGCTAAAAAATAAGTAACAAAAAAAAGCCTTTGCTCAAGAGTCTGCAGAATGTACGATCAGCAAGCTTTTGCTTTCACCTTAATCATTAAAAATCCCAAGTCTCCCACACATACATTGTCCTAAACTGGTTGATATCCACCTCCTACCTTATTTAACTTGTAGTCATTGGGTACATCACAACATCACAATTAGAGTAGTCAGGAGAATTGAAAAATCAAACTCCCATGTCTACAACCACATTTGACCAATCACTTGGTCGTAAATTGATCTGACAATGTGTCATGCTTGCTTTGCAGTCCTTTCTACAATTCTACCCTACACGATGACCACGTAAGTCCAATTCCATTTCTTGCTTGCCTCGAAATATATGCAATCCCGCTTTAGTCATTAAAACAGAGAAAAAACAAAGAAAAATGAACTCGTACCGCAATAGAAATCCATGGGCACAAATTGTCCGCAATTTCCTGAAGATTCACGGAAAATAAATTTCTAATCCTTATCGGAACATGGTACAACTCCGCCAGGCGACAGTTAAGTAGGCGATTTCTCGTTGAAACATGGTGTAGTCGTACTATATACTACCATCGAGTTCGCGTGGAGTTCTTTAAAATATCTTAGACTTCCAGTAGACAGTATTCCATGAATGAGTCGCCTTACGCCAGGGCACGCATCATAATGCGTAATAGTCGCAGTGAGACATCTGCGCATGCACACGCATTCTATCCAGGCGCCAGTTGACCAAATTTGGCCTGCGCCTCATGTTTAACCAATCGAAATTAGAAATGTTGCCCAGACCCGCCGCCTTAGTTCATGGTATGATACATAATATCTCGATGTGCCATCGAGACTATGAAGACATAGATAATAAGAACGAAGAAAAGAAAAGAAAAGAAAAAAACTAGTTCTAACTCTTTTTGGATGTAGACACATAGGATCCGGTTGGAATTCAGCGGATACTCGTGCTATATCCATTTGTGGTACTCGGAGTCACCTTTTTGCCACTGCTCCTGACATTTATCCTTCAATTTTAATCAAATGTGGCGCTTGAACGCTGCCATATTTATAATGCGGATGAACAGACGGATAGTTGGATGACTAGATGGATAGATGGATAGATGGATAGATGTCTGCTAGCCAAATAGGGAGTCACTTGAGATTCTTGACTCACAATTATGACGACGACAAAAGTTGATGATAATCAAGAGGGATTTATGCTGTCCTACAAGATACCATGTTGTCAGAACTTGAGTTGTGCTACCTAAGTCGTTTAGATGAATTCTCCGAAAGGCCTGAAGTGTTTGAATTTCTGAACTGAATAGTCGGTCAATATTTAATTTTTTGCTCCACCAAGATCACTGTGACTCTTGTTATCCCTTATTTATCATTTTTTTTTTCAATTAAAATTCTTACTAACCGGAAGGTGAAATAGGATACTTGTAGATAGATGCAATGTTGTCCACTATAGTTCACAGAACTTCTTTTATGACAAGCTGCTCCAGTACCATGATTTTTCTTAATTCTACGATATCTTGATCTTAAAATTAAGGATTCAACGGAGTTGTGTGAATTTACGTTGCCATCCTATGTGGTGTACGTGTATTTACCTAGGTGACACTGGTAACGTAGATGCTACAACAAAATCTAGAGTTATCGCGGGAAATGTCCCTATCAGAGATTAACATGATCGGCAGATCGAAGTGAAGTAGTGAAAGTAAATAGCTGTTGTACAACGTACATGGTTAAGATCGTTAATGAGGTTCATCGACGTGCACTCTCTCTTAAGAGTTTTGAATAAAATAAACTTTGCGTTTTCAAAAATAGGTTCTGAAGAAATGGCAAGCCATTGAAGATTACAGGACTGATGACTACATAACACAATATACATACGTTGCAATGGCAACGAAATTTAGATCGCCACAGAGAAGTTCTTGCTGTTGGAACTATGGAGAGATTTGTACCTGAACGACAAAAGGTTTCGTTGAAGTACAACGTAGGTGGTTAGGTGCAAAAAAAAAGCAAAAAAAAAATTCTGCTTTTAATTTTATAAACCTTGTGGCATCTACGTAGACTTGATCTTCAAGTCAGTGGTTTTATTTTTTCGTCTTGAATCTACGGAATGGGATTCGAAAATCCTTTTGGCTAGAGCATTGTTTTGCATTCGCTCGATGTGGCCGAACGGGAGCAGTCGTAATGCCTTAGCTTTTTAGTTTACTTCTACATTTTGATGCAGTTCAAATCCTTTGCTTATTGAATTAATGTCGATTCTGAGAAAGGTGAACTCTCTAAGCACATGAAAAACTCGTCACGCCTTTTCTTCAATTGACGTAAACTCATCTACAGTAGCTTGGTGACAAGTCGTCGACATATTTAAACGAAGCACGATTGCGCATCTTATTACCAAAATATTAAGAAGACGTTGAAGCAACATATTTCGGTATATGACTCTATATTATATGGTTCATTGACTGGAAGCGGTTTCTATTCTTCTATATCGTAAGTGGTTCCGCAAAACAACTAGATCCAAAATGAAGATTTCTAGGTTTCTTTCATTGTTTTGTAGAGTGTATCAATTTTTGTATTATAAAAATGCAGAATGTTGTTTTACACTTGAGTCTATTTGACTTACTTAGAACTTGAGGCCCCTTTCGTTCTCTGCAGGATTTTCTCCTTCTACCGTTTCTTGAGTCGAAACTCTTTTTTAACTGCTTTGATGTTGGTCTCTTGCGTGGAACATATAATACACCTACTTGCTGGTGTGAAACTGGATCCGCTGGTTGTTGACTTCTGTGGAAAATTAGTAAACAGTGTTTAAGACTCCAGTGTTAAGACGTCCAACATCAAATTTTTTTTCTTTCACGTGCCGCAAATTCTCGTTAAACAGGCACCCAGAATCGAAATTTTTTCTTATAGATATTGGCCCATTCATGATGTTGAGTGAGTACCTCGTCTAGGACTTTATAAATTTAAGTTCCGGCTTAACCATCTAGGAATGTGTAGGTATCCGTATGAATCTTTTAGAATAAAAACTTATCGCACTAACCACTGCCTTGCTATTAAGAGAGAACTCAATTCAGTTGAATACTATCTGTCGTGGATGCTTTGCGATCCGACTAATCCGCTGAAGATGGTTTCTTAACCGGGTAGGCATCGTACTCCGGAAAGACTCAGTACGTCTATCCAGAATGTTATCGTCCTCAGTACGGCGGAGTACACGTACTAGACCATATGCAGACCATAGATAAGCTATCAGGTATCAGCTTCAGGAAATAGCGTAGCAATTTCCCACATTAAATCCCCGGAAAGACTCAGTACGTCTATCCAAAATTTTATCGTCCTCAGTACGGCGGAGTACACGTACTAGACCATATGCAGACCATAGATAAGCTATCAGTTATCAGCTTCAGGAAATAGCATAGCAATTTCCCACATTAAATCCGCGTCCTTTTATGGCAGATAAAATAAATTTCGCAGTCAGGAAATATATTTATAGCACATATTCCAAGTAGGCTTCCTTCCGTACATCGATGTCCTTTAAGTTTTTTAGCTGTTTAATCAAGAAAACTGCTAATTCAAAGTTGTCGATGTTCTTTCTTCAACTCTTACGTCTTCTTACAGCAATCATGAAGTTTACCCAATGGCATAAACTTTTAACTGAGAGGGCCGTTCTCCTTTTTATCCGTGGGGTGCGGGCCTGTCGTTGTCAGTATTTCAGATCATGTCTCAACTTTTTTTTAACGTAACTGAAACGTATGTTTCAGCTTCAAAGGGGGCGCACTCTTACCGCAGTAGTAGTCTAAGTGTGCCGTCCTATACAAAAACGCCATTTTTTTTAGATCGGTTTAGGATTTAACTACGTATCTTTTCTAGCTCCGATTTTTGTCAAACCCATGCCTGAAAGAACCAAAAATCCATTGACATTGTGTTAGGGAGTGAGGATAGAACGAAGCTCCAGTGCGAGTAACGTACTAGGGAAAGCATTGATCTCTATACGGAGGTGGTAAACTCCATATATTAAAAAGTGCTCTAGATGATAAGATGTTTAAAGTCATCGACGTGACACGTTTAGTCCAGAAAGTTAGAAGTTAGTTAGAAGTCAATCAAAATTTAACTAACAACCAAGATTCTGCCAAGTTACACGTGGCACCCAAAGTTGTGCTGTCAAAGTCATCAATGTCATGCGTACATTCAAATCTGCTCACTAGATTTTGAAGGGCAATCTCGAAAGACTCACTCAATGGCGTCTTAGAGAAGGCACGCATCACAAAACAGTCTTATGTAGATTTTTTTTTTTTTTTACTTAACACTCAAGTGGGTATGAATACACTTAATGTGCCTGAGCACGTGTTAAGTTTTTAGGAAAATGGGACAGAGAGAGAGAAAGAAAGAGTTTTGGGCTCAGTGGTTATTTCGCTCCGTAAGTGACATCCAACATTTAATGGGGAGACTAAATTATTATTGAAAATTGACTTGATGTTATATTCAGGCAACCATTCATCTCACAAGATTTTAGTTGCCTGAAAAAAAGTCTGTCACGGCTGGTATTGAACTTCAAACCATCTGATTGGGAAGTCAATACACTACCACTTGAGCTACGGCCATCCACATGAACCTCAACTATTCTCTCTATATTTTTAGGCAGGAAGAAGTGTTTTTGAACTACGATGAAATGAAAAAGCGACAGTGATTCCGAACTCCGAAGAAACGAAAAAGCGAAATGAAGTGGCTCTGTACTCTAATAAAATGAATCCTTAGTTTCACTCGCATCTACTAGATTGAGCATTAAATTCCGCTCTCTCGATAGTCCCTCAATGAGTCATGCTATTAATGTCTTGATTTATTGAGTTGAAGAGCAGGGACGCGAGTCCGGGAACGAATGTGAAAAGCAGAGAGTACTGTCATCAGCAAAGGAATATATTGGATCGAGGTAGCAGAACGGAGCCCTGGATCACGCCAGCATTTATTTTGTGAATATCAGATGGGAAACCATCCAAAAAAACTTGAATTTAACATTCCGAAAGGTAATTTCTAATCCATTGAAAAAGAAAGTCATCGATCCCACGCATTTTCAACAAAAGAGTTTTCAATTTTCGATGGATCATGCCATCAAATTATTAGTGGAACAGTTGCTACGAAAACCATACTGCCGTTCATTGAGAAGTTTCAGTGTTTCCACATATTTCATGAACAGGCGGTTTATCAGCGTTTCCATGATCTTGGAAAGAAGGGACATAAGTGCGATTGGCCTGTAAGAGGAAAGAGAAGAAATTTGAATTTTTAGGAACGCATTGGACTGGTCTATACCTTTTGCAATACAACTGGATACACGCCGTTTGCAGCAGGCTCCTTGAAGTTACCAAAGAATACAGCTGCCTATCAGTAATCCTCATCCGTCACCAAAACCGAAGACAAGTACCAGCTATGGCATGTTGTACTACTCAGCTTACTTGCAGCTTTGGTAATAGAAGCTGATTATGAGCTGCATATGATCATGTTACCTGAGAAGTGAGTCATAACCATGAGACAGAGAGTCACCAGATCCTCTGAGTGTTTCCAGTTAGGCTCATTTCCCTCTTTTGAGAGCTTTGGCTAGCCTACTACTGTTTCTATCTGAGTATCTCCAAAAATTTTTCAGTTGTTTTTCCGCGGTTTTCTCCTCTTGAATATAGCCGAGACCTCACATCCATTTTTGAATTCGAATATGTACAATATCTGCTCTCTGATATAGACGCAGGTGCAGATAAGTACATGAGCCACACATCGAACTTTGGTCTTAGGGAATTTTCTGCACTGAACTGCTTATTCATCTAAGCGTTCACATCAGTGATTACTCTCATCTGCATTTGCAGTTATTTTAAGTGTGTATGCTTTTTAACAATTTAAAGTGGATTTGTTTAGCTTACTTGCCAATTATAGCAACCGCATTACCCGTACTTTGGTAGCTTGTGGAGATACTAGTGCGTTTTATTATCTTCATCTTACATAATTTATCGTTATACGACTACTAAATTTGCAAATTATGGTCATTGTATCTTCGGTATCATCTTTTCACTAGACGTAAAGGAGAGTTAATTACATCGTTATCAACAAGTTAAATGTGTCGCGGTTCCAAAGAGGTGTATGAAACTTATACCTAAATAGTCTGCTTATCAAATTAGAGGACTCGGAATGTGGTATGGTAGTTTACGCAAACGAATTCAATTCCTATATGCCAAGCAAGCGCCCAGAGACAATCTCTAATATTCTACAATATACCCAAGGTATACTCTCTTCTTAGATACAAATATGTTACCTTTGCTTTAATTCTGCCAAAAAAGAGTTGATCATCTATACAAGGAGAATCAGTACGAGTATATCCTACATCGTCCTACCCAAGGCAAAGACAGCTCTCTGATTTTAAAGAATTCCAGGTAACTAGTTCTTATCCTAGGTGGTAGAAAAATCTTACAGAGCGAACAAAAAGTTTTTGCTGCTCTATGTCCGTGCAAAAGATGATTGACAACCTAAAGTCTATACTCCTCTCAAATTCTGTATGTTGGTGGTCTGGAAAAGAATATCAATATGCTAAAAAGAAAGTCAAGCGGCTGGCTGGATAGCCTCTTCAAATCCTGCTTCATTTGTTACACACTGACATTTTCAGCATACATATTTGCCCCAAACTCTGCCCTCGGATTATTATTACGATTATTATTATGAATATATCGAGGCCTCAATTATTAATCTGCCCACTATTTGAATCAACAGATATTACCGTACATCCTGAGCACCATAACGTCGAAGGTAACTAGAGACTGTGGTAAACATTTTAACGAACAGCTAAATCGCACAGAATTAAACTTTGCAGGGTTTTGTTATATATGAACGTTTCAAGAACTACGTCACTAATGGACTGGTAAAACGGATGACTAAGAACAAATACAGGTAGTGGGTAGCTGCACAATGTCAAGACACGAATGCTGCCCTACGCCAAGCAAATGGCAAGCGGTTAATGTTAAACAGACTTAACCTTGTTAAGATATTCTAAGCATATCATACTATGTCACAGACGGAGTATAGATAGATAAAAATACTTTAAAATTTGGTCGTTAAGACCTGTCCAGTTTATTTCATTCAAAAATATATTGTCTACATATAACTCATATTTCTCACATCATAGAATGATAAAAAATAAGTTGCATAGCCTGTGTCAGATAATACAAAACAAAACCAACAAAAATACCGAAAGACATGTTTACGAGACCCTATCTACCGGTGTCCCCATTTAATGATTTTAGGCAAACAAAGTTGCAAACAGCGGTAGATGCAAGTACTTCAGAAAACCTTCATTAAGAGCACTGCACTGTTCGATTTACACAAACGACACTTCCCGATCATGTGACGCGTAAAAAAACCCGCGTCGCGCCCATGCACTTGATACATCAATAAGGCACTCCTCGGCAGCCGTTCTGAATGAATACGACAAGTACGAGTATATCGCCAACTCGCCACTATTCTCTGCAGCTACAGTACATTTTATGCACCTCTGCATTAATTCCACCTTTGAGTTGTTCTTTTTCGTTCGTCATCGCCACATCATTCCTCCAGATGCTGGTGGAATGTTTACAGAATGAAAGACCCAGAAATCCATTCCATAGATGGTACCGCAGAGTCTGAGTAAACGTTGCTACCAAACCAGATCAAAACCAGGGAGACTCTCGAGACATGCATGCTCCTCTGACAGATGGAATACGAATGTGAATAGGAATATCAGCTCCCCTTGCACATACTGATACGTACGTTTCTGATGTACCCTGACGATGCCAACACAAGATGATGGCAATGATGGTTAATGTAACATCCTACCTTGCCTCTTGGAGCACCGATGAGCCTTATCCTTGAACGGACATTGATATTCGATCGATGAGACTGGTGACATTGTGCATCGACATTGTCGTCCCACCAAACGATAGAAAATTTTTATGATTATCGTTGGCAATTAAATCCACGTATCAAACAAAAAATTTAAAAAAAAAAGTGGTAGACGAGTACAACTCCGTCCTATTCGCTGGATATCTCTGGAGCAGCACGAGCACGAGCACGAGCACGAGCACGGGCACGAGCAACCTGGCGTAAGAACATGCCCCATGTCGGTCTCCGGCTGCGTCCGCAGAGTCAAGTTACAATTTTATGTTCGGTTAATTGCATTTCTGTTAGAGATGATTATTTTTACCTTTGCGATGAGATATGACGGAACGCCTGACTGTGCCGGTCAGAGTGGTGGTCATGGATTGGGGATTCAGAATGCGCGAATGTGATTCAATTGAGAGAATCACAGTCGGGAGCGGCGAAGATTCTTGTTGGCGGGCAAGATGTCTTAATTCTGTGGAATCGCGGTATTCTTGTCTATTGACTGGTTGCGATAGTTGCAACGATTAGAGAGCAGCCGACATGATTTCTTTCTTTCCAATGGCACATTGTAGAATGTCGGAACGATTGTGGGTCAATGAATTAATTAAAGAATTTCATTCAACCAAGTGAACGCGCGGCACTATTCGGAATTGCCTTTTGAATTGCTTTTGATCGGTTTACAGCTTGACATTCGGATTGCGGTCCTAGTCGTAGTTGTTCTATTGTCCGTCTACGCCGTCTGTGATGGATGGAATAAAAGTCTTTTTTTCTTTCTTTGAATAGAGTAATGAATGTGAAGTCATGCCTTAGAATCACTGCTGAATGAATGTACAGTCGGATGTTCTGTTTTAGTCAATGATTACAATGTTCGAAGAGTTTCTTGAGTAGACTCAATGAATGTAGAATGGAATGAAGTTTGCAGCTGTCATAAAATTCGTTTTTAGAGGAACGGAATTGAACAACTAATCGAGAGATCCTTTAGTGGATCTCTAACGTAATATGCCCAATCGCAATACGCAAGTCAATACATCTTTCCTTAGCCATTTCTCATTGATTGTGCTCACCGTTCATTTACAGATGAAAATTTCTCAGTATGTAAGTGGCATGTCAACTTACTAAAGATATTTAGATACTGTTGTCTCATAGAAAAAGTTGTTGTAAAAGTTGCAGATAAGTGAAGAAAACCCCCATGTTACCACAGGAATGTGAAAATATTTTTGGACTGACTGCCTATAAAAGATATATTTTTGTCATAAAAACATATATGCACTACAAGCATACGTTGACCCTGAATAAATAGTCAAACCGTGGTTGGTTTCCCCCGATGCGCATGTTGGTCAGATATCGAAAAAACCTTCTGATAGCCGAAGATTTCTCCTTATGGTTAGATAGTAAAGATGGGAACCAAATTCACAGCCCCCTGAAATGACTGCCATTTTCTTTAACGAAAGCTTCAAAACGGTGCGGCCATTTGGTTATAGCGGCACGTACGGTTTCCATGGGGATCGTGTACGCTACTCATGTTAATGCTGTTTTAAGGCTTTCCAAATTTCTGTGGCTAGTCTTACAGGCCATGTTCTCTAATTCTGACCATAAAGCATAATCCAGTGGATTCAGATCTGGACTCCCTGACGGCCAATCTTTTGCTGCTATAAGGCCAGGAGTATTTTCTCTAAACCACTCCTGCGTGGTTTTGGCTTTTTGAGCTGGAGCATGAGATGGAAGATCCATCTGCATCCATTGAAAAGGATACATCTTCTTGGTAAACCTTTGTACCAGTTCCTACGCCTTTTTCACAGAAATGGAGGGATGTGACACCATGATGTGAGACCCCGCACCAAACCATTACGGAAGCAGGATAATATCCATGTTGAACCCTTGGAACAACTTTTTTCGCTTCCCTAGATGAAATGGCATAAATTTTGTCATTTAGTTTGTTGAAAACTTCTTTCACGGTAAAAATTTTCTCATCCGTAAACAGAATGTTTTCATGGCCATTGTCCCCGTACAACTGCAAAAGTCGTTGGCATCTTTCCAGTCGTAGACCGACGATAGGCTTTTATGTGCAGATCATCCCGAATCAGCTTAGACATGGATCTTGTTGGTATATCTAATTCCTTAGACATAATCTTCTGATTTCTTAGGGAATTCCTCCGAATTCGTTTACGAACCGCCTTTACTACCGCATTCGTACGGACAACGCGTAGGCGACCACTTCTTGGACTGTTATTTACCGGATAAACGAATATTCTCGATACTCCGAGTGGTTTTAGCAACTCGAAAATTAGGCCAGCACTCTTTTCGCACTTATACAACGCTATTACGATAAAACAATCCAATTGTAACATTTATTTAGTACAGCTGCAACAACTAGACATTTGTGAATGCGAATTAGTTGCCGCAAATCAGCTTTTCGTAGCGCGAGACTCAGCTGTTTCAAACCAATATGGTGAGTGATCTCTTAGTTTTAGTCTGCATCAAGGTCACCTATCTGAAAAATTAAAATTTGCTAACGGCCTGATCAATTAAGCTGCGCCATTGTAATTGTAAACTTCTGAGAGTAGAAAGTTAGGTGCTTTGAATGTCGAAATTCAGAAGGAAACATGGTCGGCATGTGAGTTGGGATAGTTTGGGTTTTTTTTAGATTTTCTGACTTGCTAATTGCAAAGTAAGGCACTTTGACCTAAAAGATTTTTTGTATCATGACTGTCAGGACTGTAGTTAGGCTAGAAGGTTTTCTACCTTCCGAATGAAGTTGAAAACACTACTAACAGAGGAATTCATGGAGCTGAATTGTTTCCTGAAGTAAATCTTCTGTCTAATTCCATTGAGGCCTGGGCATTCATATAAGATTTGTTCAGCTTTTTCGTCTTCTTCTATATAAAGTCGGCATTCCGAAGACACGACTTGGTTTATTTTGTTGAGGTGATATGTTAAAAAGTGATGTCCTGTGAGGTAATCGACTGAGTTTTTGATATCACTCAGACTTAGATTTTGTCATCTATTTGCATTTTTGTTGAAGAGCAGGATGGCTCGTCTTGCCTGTCTTAGATATGAGCTATTCTCCCAATATGAGATGCATCTCAACTAATCCCAGCTATTAATAGCTAAATTGACTGCTGATTTAGGAGTGCAGCAGAAGGGTTCACGTCCATTAAAATGAGTTTCTGAGCCCTTTCCGTCCAGTTCACCAGCCTTTTCATTCCCATCAATTCCCTTATGAGCAGGAACCCACCACAGTTTGGTTCTGTTCCTAGAGCTTTGACTAACTGATTTGGAATCAATGGCGTACGAGCTAAGGGCATTTATAGCTGCTTGACTGTCGTGAATATATGGATATTTGCCCCTTTGATACCAGAGTTGTAAAAATGGTTGGCACATACTTGGATGGCAATAAGTTTTGCCTGAAATACACTTTTTCCCATGTTATTGTTTGCAACGTTTATACCAGCTCCCACTCCCGATTCCATTTTATGGTAGAATCAACCGTATACCATTTTATGTCGTGGAGAAGTCTTTATTGAAATATAATGTTTCTTGAAGGCGGTCTGTTACTGTGCAGATCACATCAAATTCCAGTATTTCGAAGAGCAGATTTAATTCTTGCTGTGCTGCGTAATGAAACTTTGTTTATATATAAGTGTAGGGGCGTAAGTCCCATTATTGCTTCTCCGGAAAAGCCCAGATATGCAAGACGCTGTACCCTACTGAGTTTTAAAATGGCGGTGTTTTGCGTGACTTTAGTCCACTGTACTAAATAAGCATATATGGTATTATGATGGGCCTGCCCATCATTGTATCAATCCAGTAAGAAATCTCTGGAGAGATCTCACATGTGCTGCTATTCTTACGATGGTAGGCCCACAAAGCGTTGGCTGCTTTGGGTATTTTGTTGTTCAAGTGAGAGTTCCAGTTGAGCCTTTTGTCCAGTTATTTGACCTGGGCGGAGTACCCAACGATTGCATTGTTAAGTGAAATTTACCTAAATTTATGTTTGTTCCCTGAGTGAGAAGAACTATGACAGCGTTATTTGGGATAATGAAGAGATTTTCTGGTGCACCAGTCTAGGACTGGTCTTAATGGGAATTTTGCATACGTGAATTGACTTTTTTAGTTTCTCTGCCCCTAATCATGATGACTATATCATCGGCATAACCAATTGTGCTGTAGCCTATATTGCTTAATTTGTTAAGCAAATCGTCGATGATCAAGACAAAGGAGGCCTCCATGCGGGCAGCCCCTTACGGCTGATACTGATACCGAACTGGTAATCATCCAGATTTCAAGCATTACTTTGACCCAAGAATTGGTAGGTTGATCGATGTTTCTATGGAGCAAGGCACTTGAAATTTCTTTGCAGCAGAAGAAGTTTTTGAATTCAGCTGTCAGCTTCCGTCGATTTACCTTTCTAATAGGTGTATTGACACGAGTGCAGAGAAAACTTATTTTTTCTGGTATAGACGTCAGTAATTCTTTCTATTGTTTTCAGATGAAACGATGTCAAGCTTCTAATACGGTATGATTAAGGTAGTTCCCCATGGTGTTGTCTGGTTTGGGGATAAACATTACGTTGACCTCTCTCCAAGTACGTGGTGTGTAGCTCAAGTTGAAGCCGAACCTAAGTAAAGCTATTTGGATATGTACAAGGAACTCCAGACCTTTTTGTAGCAGAGCTAGAAAAATTCCGTCTATACCTGGTGCCTTGCATGGTTTACCTTAACCTTAACGGGGTTGAAGAATTTTCCGGATAAATTATTGAAGTGATGTGAAGGTTCACATCACAGCAAGGTATTCAGGATTTCCTCACGGTCGGGTGTGATTGTGCCATTGGTGCCATTTGGTTTAATTAGAATGATTTTGGAAGTGGACTTAATAGAGGCATGTTACCGCAGAAAGTTCGGCATTAGGCATTTATTTCACTATAATTCGCACCGTTTTACCATAGTTGACCTTAAATCTGTTTTTAAAATATAATATCATAGAATGGTATCTTTTAGCTACTGTTAGTAGCAGGGCGGACTACAACATATACAGCTTTGACCGCTAAATGTTCGCAATATGTTCCCTATTTCGTAAGTTTGTTGTCATACCGGACCGGCGTGTTCGTTGCTGCATCTTATCCTGAACACAATGTGCATATGATCTGATAAAAATGCTTTCTCGAACATGTGCCAGCCTTTCAATGTCCCATTTTATGTCTTTTGTAATAAAGAATGCTGCTCTTGGTCTAAAAAGACCTTTGGCAAAAATTATCTCTCTGGTTTTGCTTTTTAAACCAAAAATCTTGCCGTGATTTGCCCATGGCTCATGGATAAGTCCATTAGCGATTTTTTCTTCAGTACATCGCTGGCTTCAGCACTTCATAGCTTAGTGCAGGTTTGCCTGCAGCACGTCACAGGGGATGTCATTTCTGGCGTGCATAACATAGGTTCCGTGCTCTGTAAGGTTTGTTGTCACCTCTACGTCCTACGGTACCCTGTTCAGAGGGACCATCTCTTCTACCTCTCGGTCTGTTAATATGTCCTTTAATTGTTTGGTCATCTACTCGATTCGCATCCGGATTTGGCCTGAATTGGTTTTGGTTAGTGGAATTACCAGTTTTGGTATTGGGTTTATATTTTAATTCGTGCGGTTTTTTTTTTTCAAAATTTGAACGTTTATTTAAGAAAAACATGTACAATATTATTATTCAAAGTATTGCCCATCTGAAGTTATCACTTTTTTCCATCTTTTTGGCAGTTTGAATCCCATCCTAAAAGAACTGCGCCGGCTTGGCAGCCAAGAATGAATCAAGCCAATTTTTTATATTTTGCTCTGATGTGAACCGTATTTCAGTGAGGGCGTTCTGCATCGACCGGAACAAATGGTTGGCAGAAGGGGCAAGGTCTGGGCTATAAGGCGGGTGGGGTAAGACTTCCCACCCACTGTTTTCCAAATAGTTCTTAACCGGAATAGCAACGTGGGGCCGAGCGTTGTCATGATGGAAAATTATTGCCTCGTGTCTGGTCGCATATTCCGGGCGTTTTTCGGCTACTACTCTCTTTAAACGGATTAATTGTATTCGGTAGAATTATCCATTAATAGTTTCACCCAGTTTTAGTAGCTCATAATACAACACACCCATCTGATCCCACCAAATACAGAGCATTACCTTCGCGTCATTGATATTCGGCTTTGCCGTTGATTTGGCTGGTTGGCCGGGTTTCACATATGATTTCTTGCACTTGGGGTTGTCGTAATGGATCCATTTTTTATCACCAGTAACAATCCGATGCAAAAATGACTTCCTTTTGTGGCGTTCCAGCAGCATTTCGGACATGCAAAACCGCCTTTCGACGTCTCTCGGCTTAAGTTCATGTGGAACCCAATTTCCTTGTTTGGCAACAATCTTCATAGAGTTCTTCATCTTCAAACTCTTTTGGTTGCCCAGGACGTTCATCGTCTTCCAAGCTAAAATCACCACTTTCAAATCGTGCAAACCACTTTTGGCACTTTCGCTCAGCTAGAGCATGTTCACTATAAACTTCCACCAAAATACGATGACTTTCGGCAGCAGTTTTCTTCATATTAAAGTAATGAAGAAGAACTCCCAGCAAAAACACTTTTTCAGGTACAAAGTTCGACATATTTGAGTAAAAAAAAATTATTGTTTACGCTTCAAATGAATGACATATACTGAAATGACGTACAATGACAGTAGCTTTCCAACACATGTTCCAATTGAATATTAACAATGGAATAATACAAGTTACGCCATCTCTTAGCAAACCGCATGAAGTTATAGGCTTAATAATATAACCGTGCTGTGCTGTGGTTTTCTGGAATGTACAGTATTGATAGTGGCGCTAGCGCGCTAGCCCTAGGTGGAATACTACTCACGCTTATGCCATCTCCTTCTGAAGGTGTATTGTGTTTAGGTTCACTAATTTTGAGCTCTGTTTAGCTGTTCTGTCCGAGCTTTTGAAGATGAGCCTGGTTTGAACAAATTGTCTATATCTTTATCGTTCGACTTTTGGAGAACGCTCTACGTTCTTGTGCTGAGTTCTTTATATTGGCCATCATGAATTGCCAGTATTCTTTCACTAGCTGTCCCGGTACTTTGTGAGAAGAACTGTCTGATGGTATGCGGTGTTGGAAGATTTTCCTCCTAGACAAACACTTCTAACCCACAACAAGGTTTGATGGTTGCAATGCTGGCTTCTTTTGCTCATCATGTAGTTCGATCATGATATCCATAATCGTCTCTTTTATCTGAACCATTTGTAAATTTGTTAGAGGTTTCTGATCGAGTGTGGTCTATAGTTCAATTGTAATAGCTCACTCTTGCCTTAAATATTTCGGAAATTTTGTCGATACTGCATTTGCCATTAAAATAATTTGCATTTCCTAGGTCGTACTTTAATGTCCAATATGAAAGCCTAGTAAGACTATTTTGAGATTTTTTTTCAAATGCGGCTCAGGTAGGTAGCTCAACTTTCATCAGTAGTTTCTGTAGATTTTCTTTCCACAACAAAGTATTGTTTTCCGAAAATAGGATATCATGCTCGTTGCTTAGTCTGGACCATTTAGTAAAAGACTGCAATTTGCGACGTATTTGATGCACGGTATGGATGACGGTGGATGACGATAATGGAAGGAACTAATTTTTAAAAGCAAAGTTTTCTTTCCATTTGAGTTTTGACTGTAGGTAACTTGCTGTTTACGAGACAATTTCTGGAAAAGTTAACCTTATCCATTTTCAAGTCCGTTATGCACTCCAGCTACTTTCCGCGTAGAAAATCGATAATTTATTGTGGAACATATTGTACCTGTCAAATATGTACTTTCTCAATTAATTACCTTAAGTCTATGGATTCACATATTTCAACAAACTTTCTCCCGTTACCTATTGATTTTTGTGCCTTCCACATACCTCTCCTATTCTACCACTAAAATCTCAAATCAGCATTATATTTTCGCTTCTCAATTCGAGCAGGAAGTTGTGTAGGTCCTAGAAATCGTCCATCTACAATACTTGTTGCAGTTTGCATAGACAGGTAGGTGGGGGGGAGAAGCAATGTCATAAATTTAACTGGCTTCCAGTTTCTTAGAAATAAAAAAAGGACGTCTTTGTGATGACATTAAGTTGAAGAAATGATATCGGTCAAAGGACCACCTCCTGAGTTTTAATGCAATTGTTGCTCGCAAAACATCTGGCTCCAAATTGGTGATTTATTCTTCAATGTTGAATTTCAAGACTTTCAAGATTGTGGCAAACCCGAGAAACGCCAGAAACGCCAAAGAAAAAGCTATGGCGCCTTCAGAACTGGGGATCACACGGCCTATAAATGGGTGATTCAAAATCCCTATCGTTGCTCGAGCTTTGTGAGCGGTTGCTCCGTCCAGCTGGAACTAACAATGCTCAAGACCCAATTCAGTAACTTGGCTCCAAAAAAAACTCGTTTAAGATTTTTCTGTAGCGCTCACCAGTTTCGGTTACTGTAGTGCAGTGGGCGTCATAAAAAAGAATAAGTGACACTCACTTTTCCACAGCAAATGCCGCACCAAACAGTCACTTTGAGGTGATGCAATAGCTTTTTGTGCATCTCATGTGGATTCTCCACACCCCAAAAACGCAGGTTTTGTGTGGAAATGTGCTACGTCTCTCATTATGATTCTGGATACTAAATCATCCTCTTCCTGCACCAGGTTTAACAGACTATGAGAGTAAGTTAGCCTCCCTTGACGGTCAGCAGGCGGTAATTGATGAACGGTTTATAAGCGAACATCTTCAAGTCTCTCACCAAAATTTGAAAATTTGAAGCAACGAACGTCTGGTGATGCCAAATTGTGTGCATCGTTGTCTCGCTGATTTTTGTGGGCTCCCTTGGAAGTCCTCGGCCACAGTATTGATATTTTCGGTCAAACGAGCATTACAGGGCCGGCCACTTCTTGCGACATCTCTAGTGGACACAGTTAGTAGGAGACGCTAAACCAAACGTTTAATTGTTCGTGCACATGATGCAGGACGACGACAATAGACCGCAAATTAGTCAAATAAGCAGTAAAAATACTACGCCTTCTACAGGTATGTATCACTTCATTGTTTATCATCGACTTATTCTCTATCTGTCTACAAGATAAATGTAAAAGCACAGTATCACTTGCTGCTACTTGCAAAAAACTATGGCACATTGACATAATGACATTTCTTTTGTCCCAATATGTTCGGTTATCTGCCTTTTGATGCGATAAGAGCATAATTTGCTTGCTCTGCCTCGGGTAGATGTTCGCGTTGCAGGAATCCAATGTGGTAGAAATGCAATGCAGAAAAGCCATTCAAATAATCATTACGTGGAAATCATCGACGCCACGGAAGAGTATTTTGCAGACCTTCCGGAAAATTTTCGGACGGGATCAAGAAGTTGGAAAATCGCTGAAATAAGTGTATCAAACTATATTGAATAAAATAAATAAAAAAAATAAAAAAAAAACATTTAAAAATTACATTAAATGGTGGGGTGAAAAGTACTACTTCTCCTGTTCTGGTTCAAGATCTGATCAAGCTATACCAACGTCGCAATTGGCATCTCTTTCTTGGATGCGATGCCAAACCCCACAACAACATTTGAGATAGTAGCGACAACGACAAAATGGGTGGGTTAATTTCTAGTTGTATTTTTAGCAAAAATCTGCTTCCATGTACTATACATAAGTTACAAACCCACTTTTATACACTCTGTAAGAGAAGAGGTACTTTACCTCACCATCTCATCTTTCTTTCTTCATAATTTTATCAAGGATTAACATGTGTCAGATAACTCCCTTTCCGGAGAAAGAATCCTGAGAACTTGAAAACACTGCCAAAATCTCGAGTTTCCAAAAAGTTCTATCAAAATACGGCAAAAGGTCTGTTACAAATAGAATATGGAATGTTCACCTCTTGTAGAGACGAAACTCTAAAAGTGATACTTAAGGTTCAATTCCCTGACTCGACCCTTTTATGGTAAACAACAAAAACCTTAAGCTTATCCTACAATAACAGAATTAACAGCTTATCTGGAGATATGTTTACCATAGACAAAGTTAAATGGCCATTTAAATCATATAAGGCATCTGGATCAGATGGAATCTTCCTATCACTGATTCAAAGAAGTCCGGTCCAGATTCTTTCCACTCTAAGTGTCTTATTTAGGTGTGGGGATACATCCGACAAGCCTGAAAGAAAGTAAACGTAGTTTTTATCTGCAAAACTTATTTAGGAATGGGGTATGGAGTGTATTGGAAAATCTCTACATCTTCCAAAGCGGCTAAAGTCATGTTGGTTTGCCTACGTATGTATGGTAAGACCTGAGGTTTAACCCCAAAGGATACCGATTGGATATACACAATGATAATGCGACCTATCATCATCTACTTATCAGTAGTATGTTGGCACAAAACAAAAGAGAAATCTACCATACAAAAGTTACAAAAGTGGCTGCAAAATTAACATGACTCGGCATCACCGAGGGAATGCACACATGCCCCACCGTAGCTATAAAAGCCTTTATTGATTTAATGCCATTCCATCTGTTTATAAAACAAAAATTGCAATTCGCAGCACGGTTAGGCTACTACAAACTAGAGAGATTAATCCATCAGATCACATGAATCAAATGAATCTATTCTCTGAAATTCCCGAGCTTGATATGATCTGCGTGGGAGACGACAGTCTAGTTAAGACTCTGTGTTGCGACAGTATGTTCAATAAAGTAAACCTAAGGCAAGAAGCATAGAACTACGAAAACCCCACAGCACCTTAAAGGTATCAAGTGATACACAGATGGATCGAAGTTGAACACCGGGGTGGATGCTAACATTTTTGGTCCAAACACCAGAATTTTACAACTAAAGGAGAAAAGTCTCAGTGCCCTTTAGGTGTGTGGAAATCTCATCCTCAATAAGAGAATGAAGAGCGTCTTCATCTATATTCTAACGGACACATGCTTCAATACACTACAAAATTTATCCCATAAGAAGAAAGTAAAACTTTGGTGGGTGCCTGGTCATATAGGTATTGACGGGAATGAAAAAGCCGACGAACTGGATATCCAAATTCATTAATGAACTTAGCAATATAGAGTTGGGCGATAAAAATGTGCATACTACTGGGAAAACATCCCAGAGCTTCGGCAGGCTAAAAGAGCCATCAAACTTTTTCACAAAAATTCAAGAGAGGCCCTTCAACTTAAAAGGTATGATATCAGATGACTGGTTGGATTTTTAACCGGACACTGCTATCGGCGATATTACCTACACAAAATAGGTCTTATTCAGGAAACTGAATGCCGTCTTTGCGTGGAAGACAACGAAACTGTGAGCCTAATACTGATTTACGCCCCCTCGCATTTGGGGGCACACAAAACATTAAATAGGCATAGCAGCGGTAAAACCAAATTAGCTTTAGCCCAAAAGCGTTTTATTCCAATTGCACAAAGAAAGGAAATGCAAAATTTGATGCACAATAGAAAATTGTGGTATGAATATTGTAGCTGGGTGGAAATGGATCCTTAAGATAGCTTTCTATATTTAAGACAGTTTTTCAAGGTGTCTTCAAAATTCTACATCAGTCTCTTCGCATGACATAACAAAAAATAAATAGAATAACCCGAGCGCAGTGTCAATTCATTTTAATTGCATCTGTCATGTTACCTCTTTAGACTTTTTACTATCTTCGAACACGGCACGAGCTCATCTCATTATCCTCCAGGCCAAGCTACTTAATCCGTAATGAATTTTCCATCACGCATGATCACAATTTATCTCCGCACAACACCAACACAAACAAAGATACAACACAGCGAGACAGAGATACATTCCATGCGGGTTAAGGCGATAAGCGATTACGTATTCCATTTGCGTGATCAGTGCGTGGCAATGATGCTCTCTAGGGGCACAAACATGCGCCGTGTTGTATTCAAGACCAGTCAAGTCAGTCCTTCCAGTGCTGCTTTTGCTACTGTTAGGTTTTTGCTTGCGCATCACTTCACATTCCGCGTACGCTACTTCATACAGTAGCGCTGCACAATCTTGATCTCGTGTCGTGCCCCTCTCTTGAGATAATCAACAGAGATATACCACAAAGATGACACGTTAGTCCAATAATATTTTCGCCAGTAAAGCAGTCTGAGACTATTAATTGTGGTTGGCGAGTTTTTCCATGCTGCTTCGCTGGTATCCGTAACTTTATATACGACTACCTCTGTTGTTCTTCGAGCTCCTAGTGCCCCTCTTGGAATTAATTCCATGAGGAATTGCGTTTTCCTCTTTGTCTGGGTTTCTATTGGATAATGGAAGGCCCATCTTGACTTGTGAGGGTATTTGCTGCGGATGTTCGGCTTGGCGACAGTTGCTCTGTACGTGCAGAATGGTGCATTGCACGGACAAAGACTGATTGTCTAAAAGAGTAGCCCGATTGGGAATTGTGAACTTTTTATCGATGTCTTAATTTTTTTTTTTTTTTTTACTATTTAGGATTCGAATTGTTTGCTCCTACTGTGATGATGACTGTAAAACTTCCGTGGCATAGAAGATAACAAATTGTAAACTGGTTGCTAGACAGTTGACGTTTAGATGTCATTGCTAGTGGATTGACATGGAAGCCATGAATGGAAGTTCACTTGCTTCATTCAGTTGCTTAATGTTTTTAATGAAGGCTTTTACTGAAAGTTCTGAAATTAAGGTGATGCAAAACGTATACTGATAACTGCTGAAATTAAGCCTAATAGTAAAACTTACGTTGATCGTTCATTAACTAAATAATAAACGCCGTGGGTGGTCAACTTATTCTTACAGTTGGTGGTTGATATCTTCTTGTTATAAATTTGTGAGTACATTTCTCTTATAAAACACTTTTTTCCTAAAGCTTACAGAGCTGCACTGTTTTTAGATTCTCGTCTAAGAGTCTGCGGAGTATCGTATCTATACTGGAAGAAAATAATGCAGAGGCTTTAGGGTGTTTTAGCGTCATTGTATGTCCAGAGCCGATAATGTTTAAAGAGATCCTATTATTTGTCCGATTGTTTATTTGGAAATCCATAGCTTTCTGGCTCCGGTTATAGCCTCGTCTCTAAACTGAAGAAAACTCTGTTACACCATAGCTGGTCTCCAGCGAAGGCTGAGAAAAAAAGGGGAAGTCTCTGTCATTTTGTCGGACGAATTTCCAAAATAGGATATCAAAGCAGGATCCAGCAATACCCCATTTAGGTTAATTGGGCATTCTCGGAGTTCAGGTAAGGTGATATATACTGGCATCTGTTCAGGTTGCCGAAATAGAGATGCTGACGCAGTTTCCAGTAAGCTGGCAGCAGCGTTCATATCCTCGTAGTGTGCTAATGACATAATCCTTAAAGGATATGGCTGTTCAGGTTGCAGGCTCTTTGTGTATCATATGATAGAATATTCAGAATCTGAACAGTCCACATACAGTTGAGCAAAAGCAGATGTCACTTCCACTAAAAAAGTGAGACGGGACGGGACAAAAGAAAGATAAAAAAGTGTTATGTTTGCATGGTGACGGATTTTCTCGTAGAGAGCAGAAACAACGTCTATTTAAATGTGGATTTGTCAGCAGGGGATTATTGTATTTCGGCAGTATACCTGGAGCTTAAGTATCTCAGCCTGATATGCTCTCATAAGCCTGATATGGGATCACGCCCCCATAGAGGAATACGTTGAAAGTTTAGTTCTATGAGCTAACAAATGTATGAGCATGTACCAAACATGACTTTAAGATTGCTTTTGCTGATTTTAATGTCAAGTTAGAAAAGAAAACAACGCGTCTTGCATCTTCAACGAATTCAGTGTAGCTTCAAAAAATATCTCTAATTCTACTTACCCAGTCATCTACTCATACATAACTTCTCCTAAATTTACGTCTCTGTATTACAAAAACGTAAGACATTTAGCCTATTTCCTAGCCCGCAAAACCTTTCTTACAATATATTTGGACCTACAGAAGCTTATTTGTAATCCAGTGCCAAAAATTAATGAATTTTTAACAATTGAAATTGTGGATGATTCTCTTGGTCATGACCTATCAATTCTTTGCAGCCGTAAACTTAGAGTTTGTTTGTTTAAAAGAAACAGTTTCTAAGCGTAATCTCTACATTTTGTGCTTTTACACTCTACCCCCTTAGTCAACCCGTAGTTACCAGCTTGCAATAGGTACAATTAGCTCTACTCCTCTACTCTATTTCAATTAAGTGGTATGACCAATAACTTAGTCAGGCAATTTAGTCTTTCCTGATTATCTACTTCGACGTGGTAACCTTAAGTAATCTTCAGCGAACCGAAGCGCTTACCTGGAGTTAGATGCAAGCGACTAAATGGCGATCAATCGCACCAAATAGCAAAACTACCCATGCCGGTAAGTTCGACGGAAGGGGGACAGAAACTAAAAGGTGGTCTTTCAAGACAAGGTTCACGCCACGGCCTGCATGTCTGAGGGAGATCTCAGTCACTAACACCTGTGGACCTAGATACCTGTGGACTTTAAGTAGTCGTACGACCAAAACATGAAGAACATAAGCCTTAAAACAAAAATAAAAACAGCAATGACAACGGACAATGAACCGGACACTCCTGCCATTACTCTAAGAGACCCAAACAAAGGCCGGGCAGCCAAAGGCAATAGCCCTCTATTCGGAAATCTACCACCAAGGAAAGAAGTTTCGGATGAGAGAAGTTTCAGAACAATCGTATCATCCAAATTCTTTTCATTGTTGACTCAATTTATATCGAATAAGATAGGGAATAGAAAGTTGGTTATAAAAAGGCTCCGCAAGAAAAAGGGGCTTAGAGAATTTGAGTGCTTACTTGTGCAGTGTACCTATGACTTCCTTGAGGATAGATAAGAGCGAGCCTATTGCTCGAACTCAGAAGAACCGAATCCTGAGTGAGAGAGAACCGATGGGATCACAGCAATATGTGCCCTCACCGGCGCGGCTAATAGAAGTTGGCGTCGAAAATTCTGGCACTTTGTGCTGTTCAATATCCAACACTAGGGTGAAAGAGCCTATTGCTTGTACCTATATGAAGAAGGGGCCCGCACCAGAAAGGGAACAACTAGCCATGGTCCTTAAATTCTAAGGGTAATAACCTTATTGCTCATACCTCTAAGAAAACGATCGAAGAAGCAGAAAGCATCTAGGACACAAAGCATAAAGAAGCGGACAAATCCGTTCCCTTCAAAGCAAGGAGAACAGTTTAGACAACGAACCCGATCCAAATGAAACTGCCGTAAAGAGAGAGAACTAGAGGAACTAGCAGGGCTTCAACCACTGAGAGTAGTGAGTCCACAACGGACTCAAAATGGAAAATACCGCCGAAATAGGCACTGCAGCGGAAAAATTTGGGTGATCTTCACTCAGGATCAAGAAATCCAAGAACTCCCATCTTCGTGGACTAAAGAACTGAAATGCATTAGCAAAGAGGCAAGAAAACATTGTAAGCACAACATAGCGTGCGAAGCTAAAGAACTTACAGTAGGTGGAAATCTAAAACTACCGGATGGTAGCTACACAAAATCCAACACTGAAGCTTTGCGGTTCTACTTCAACACCAGTAGCAAATACAGACTCAGACCGCTAGCCAACATGAAAAAAAGACTATATCTATGCTTACTTACTTACTTACTCGTTTCTGGACTGGACGAAATCATACCATTTATGCTTTAAAAAACAAAGACATTTTAGCAATGGCATTAAGTATGGATATGAGCCAAAATGCTGGAGGAATGTAAAGGTTGTTTCAGTCCAGTCCAGTCCAAAGCACATCAGGCCCAAAAGTTTAACTTTAGAGAAATTGTTTGACACTCATATTCGAAGTAACCTGCATCCAGGTTACTTCATGGCCCTACATGGCACGATTGAAAAAAGTCTTCGCGACAAAGAGTATATATTAGCGATCTTCCTTGACATCGAGGAAGCGTTCAACAATGTCAATATTCTCGATACAGGTAGAAACTTAGGAAACGCTGTTTCATCCTGTACTTACGAACCTGTGAGCCTGTGGGGTATTGAAAGTCACCACCTCAAGGGGTACCTCCCACGATCAGTGAAATTCTAAGCTATGCCCTTAGAATTCTTGCAGACTGGATCAAGCTCAGTGGGCTGGGAAACAACCCACAAGTTTACACATAAAAGGATAATGCCACAATTTGACCAAGACTATCTGCTGGATGTACACTGCTGTCGTCAGACCTACTTTAACCTATGACAGCTTAGTACGGTGTTAATCAATAAAAAAAGCAATTAACAGGACTACAACATTGTTTTACAGGCTGAGATATTGGCTATAGCAAAAGCAGTTAAACTAGCGGCAATAAAGGCAATATTCCGCAGGGATATAACTATATTTATATATTTATTACTAGGCCATCGTGACAGTCCAAATCAACTCAAGGCTTGTGAAGCGCTGTCCCGAAGAGTTTAAGGATTTTTGTGTTTAGCATAAGGTTACGCTATCCTGGGTTCCCGGTTACAAATGAGTGGCGGGCAGTGAGCGGGCGAGTTAGCTCGAAAAGGATCCTAGGAAATTAAAATATCAAACCTCCACTCTCATTCTGAGAATACAGTGAAACAAACGGTACAAACAGAAGCTAATGGAAGGTGGAAAAACCTTCCAACCTGCGAAACCTCAAGAAAATTATGGTCAGAACTCAGTAAATCCATAACAAGTTAGATTCTCTTGAAAAGTGGAGCTGAACTATCTACGCTTATTGAATTACTCACAGGACATAATCTTCTGGGGGTGCACGCAATAATGCAGTGCTTTGCTGACGATGATCATTGCGAAGCTGTGGGTACATATGCTCACGGAAGGTAAAGAACATAAGGAATTTATTACTCCCACAACCACAAAACTATCTGCTGCTTCACTTACATCTCTTTTCAGATTCGTGGATGCAACAAGAAAGCTCAGTTCTTCTCAGGGTCAAAACGACAACCAACGCAAGACGGAAAGCGGAAACCACAACAAGGAATCGCAATCAAATCCCTACCCCCTTCCAATCACAATGGGTCTATACAGAACTGAGTGTGATATATATAGAATACTTATCTACTCGCCTACCTAACCTAATCTGGGCAGGAAATTGTAACTGTAACTGTCTTTTAACTGTCAATCAGCCATGTTCTATCTAAACTGGACAACTTCCATCCACCCATCTACCATCATCTAACATACATTCATCTCCGCAGACAGTACCGCCGAATTTTTCTATACCCAAATCCTCAATAATTTGGCAAAATTAGTTTCTTTTTTTCCAAGAATAAAACCCTCTTCGTCGCCACCATCGTACAATAATGAGCGCACATATCTAAAATCCCGTTTTAGCTCTGACCTTGTCATTTACAACCAAGCTCACACACTGTTTTCTCAGCTTACTTTACCAGTATTACTTAGATCAAATGCAATCTGAAGTTATTTCTAATCCCAAACGTTTTGTTACTTCTGAAATACGAAAATAAAATCGAACAGTTATCCATTAAAACTGAACTTTTCCAGCCTCGGACGGTCCTAAAATAATTTAAACTTATTTTCTAAGTTCCTTAGTCAATTGTTTACTACACAAATTAATAAACCCAATCTAAACTATTTCCCTTACATGAACTATTTATTAACTTCAGTTAGCATGTATATGTGCTAGGGCATGTAGAGGAGAAGATAATCCAACTCAAAGACCAATATTCTACAGAAAATGATGGTCTCCCTGCCATCGTTTTGAAAAAAATGTTCGACCTTTTTGGCTCGGATCTTGGCAGACCTAGTACTCTCCAAGTTGAACCCTCCTTTTCAGATGACATTCTAGAGATTATTAAGCTCAGTAATCCGACTCTTCCGACTTATGACTGGAAAGTCGCAGAACTGAAAAACTAAGGGGCCCTTATAGACGCACATTAATTGTGATTAATAAGGAATCTTTTAACCCTCTCCTGAAGGTTTAAGGCATGATTCGTTTGGGATTCGAGTCTATGTTAAGCCCAAAGGGATGAGCTCGTTGATGATAAGCAATCTCCTCCTCCTTAAATTGAAAAAGGAAATATAGCCTTAGATCTCAGAACGTTTATATTCTTTTCTGAAATGGAAAAGGACGACTTCAATCTTTCCGAGGTAACAACCAAGCCTACGGTCTCAACTCTCTCTGGTAACATGTCGGAAATGGAAATTGACGAATCAAATCAGAGTCAAAAAGAGATCCTTTACGGTCAGAGGACGAAGATGAGCTTTTGCCCACATTTTCAGAATCGGAGGTCTCAAATGACACCGTGATGGTTGCTACGGTTCTTTCAGATTAACCTCCATCAATCCAAAAAGGCCTAGGCTGCACACATTATAACATACTAATCCAGGAATTTTTTTAGACAATGGTAAGATCGGAATTTGTATACCAGTGGCCTTAATGTACTCTTATTTGATGATCGGCGGCGACTTCAACATTACCGATTTTATATTGGAGACTGATAAAGGCATCTACTGGCTTATATCGGCTAATTGGTATATGGCCGCAGCTACGATGGCGGTTAAAGAAGTACTCGGCCTAATCAAGACATGGCGATAGTTCTTTTTTTTTAAGGTTTACTGTATTGGAAAGCTTGAAAGCGCCACGTTGTTTAGTATTTGTTTGGCAGCCGTTAGTAGTGAACGTTGTCAGTGAATTTGTGAAAATGGAGAAAATTGGTCATCGTTATGTGATACAATACTTTTATTTGAAAGGCCTCAGCCCAACCAATATAAAAGCTGAACTGGATTCTACTCTAGGTGAGTCTGCTTCTTCGTTTACAACAGTAAAATTTTGGGTTGCTGAGTTTAAACGAGGTCGTACGAGCTGCCAAGACGAGCATCGCAGTGGTCGACCAAATAAGGTGACGACTGCAGAAATGGTGAAGAAAATCCACAAAGCGGTACTGGATGACCGTCGACTGAAAGTGCACGAGCCAGCAGACATTGTAGGCATTTCAAAAAGTGCGGTACATCGCATATTATTTAAAAATTTGGATATGAGGAAGCTGTACGCAAGATGGCTGCCGCGTTTGCTCACATTCGAGCAAAAACAGTGTCGTGAAGATGTTTCAATTGAGTGAAACATGGTTTCATGAAACATGAAACATGGGTCCATCACTTTACACCCGAGACAAAAGTACAATCAAAACAATGGATTCAAAAGGGAGAACCGGCTCCAAAGAAGGCGAAGACCGAAGAAAGGGGAGCGAAGAAATCAAGTAAAAACCGCCGCATTTGGCTAAGAAGAAAGTGTTGTTTCATCAAGACAATGCAACAGCTCACAAATCCGTTATTGCAATAGCCAAAATTAATGAATTAAAGTTTGAATTGCTACCTCATGGTCGGGTACTTCTGGGACCGCCCTCGTATGTGGGTTCTCTACCTGGTGACAACCTAGTAAGGGTGGAAGCTGGAAGGCAGAAGACTAGCCTCATCATCTAGTGCGATGCCAGCGCACATTACACGTTATGGGGCGGTATCGACATTTACGATGTAGGTGAGTCACTTTTTAATTACAATATAACTACTTACCTCATTATTTGCAATATTGGCAATGATCAACAAGAATGCTAGATATCACTCTTGTCTCTGACTACATTACTTAGATGACAACGAACTAGAAGGTATCGTCTAAATGCTTTTTTCAGATCACAAATACATCCACTTAAGTCTGAATGATGCTTCTCCTCGTCAACGAGCATTCCGGAATTATAAGAAAATTGCTTGGATAAGATATCAACTAACCAAAAAGCACAAGAAAGGTAACAGACTGGAACTCATATAAGGAATACCTTAAAATATATTAAAAAGAACTGAGGAAGGCAAAGCGACAATCCTAGAGGTCATTCTGTGGCAAAATAACAGAAACTTCTAAGCCATCGCGTCTGAGAAAAAATCTCTCTGCCAATCTTACGATGCTAAGCTGGTTAAAAAAGAAAACCAATGGTTCTTGGACGACCTCAAGTGATGAATCATTCAACCTGTTACTGGATACCCGTTCATCCCCAGTAATAACCTGAATTTAGTTCAATTCAATTCAATTTATTATTACAATATCTTATTACATGTACCTTAAAATAAATATCTGTTATAGTACTTAGAGTTCATACAAAACATCAAGTAATTAATTTAATACGAATAATAGGATAATAGGATATCTAGACGATTTAAGGGGAATCTCGCAGAAAGGACTTATTCAATTTTTAAAATTAAAACGGCAGGGGTGGCCGTGGTGTAGTGGTATATGCATAGACTCCTCAAGCAGAGGGTCGTGGGTTCGAATCCCGTGCGAGACAATTCTGTGAAAAATTCTTCTCATAGAATTTGTATGTAGTTATATGATAATCCTGTCGGCATCAACTCTGACATGAAGGCATAACACTGATGTTGGAGTGGTTGCTGGCTGGGCTAAATGTAAAGAACTAACAACTAGTACGTACTTGAGACCCACTGGTTGAGGATTTACTAGCTCGTCCCGTCCAGTTTGACAACCACCTCTGGGAAAATATCGAAACCTAATACACCTGAGTTTCAAACTACTACACCACCCGCCCGCGCACTGGGGAAAAAGCCAGTAAAAGGGTATTCATATCCCCTTGGTGCGCGCGCGGTATTATAAAAAAAAAAGAAATATATATATATATATACAAATAATGGAAGAAGGGACACAATACTCGTATATCAATCTAGTCATAGTGGTATGTAGACCTGGTACGTATATATATAATATATATTATGTATATATATAATAGTGTGAATAAAGAATACACACGACGAGTTGAGATAATTATGACGGAGATCAAACTTAAGGTCCTAGCAAAGTCTTGTTTGTTATGATATTATGTAAGAGGATACAATTTCTGGCATCAATGTAATGCTTGAAGATTGTATCTAACAAGCTTTTAATATGTTGTGAAATGTGTTCATATTTCCGTAATTCATGAACATATCTTACGGAATCATTTAGTGCTGCTTGCATTTTGCCTTGGGACAAGGAGTCAATATTGCAGTATACAATTTCAGCATATGTAATTAAGGGCAAAATGAGAAGTATTACAAGCTTTCGTCTGGTGCTGACCAGAGTAAAAGTCTTGCAAAGACAATAATTCTTCTGATTATATAGTTTTATATGGTCATATGCTGATAAGTTTGAAATAAAAATAAATCCCAAACTAGCTACAGTATGAACCACATATAATTTATTCCCAGAAAGTAAGACATCAAGTAAAGTATTCAGGGCTAGCTTTTTGTTTAAAATTAGAATAACTTGCAACTTATTAGGAATAAAAAGTAATCCATTGGCTTTAGACCAGAAATGAATAACAGTGTTTTTATATGGCTTAGACAAATACAGGTGGATATCATCAGCATATAAAAGGTTTTCTAATAACGACTTAACAACTTTTTTTTAAATAAAGGCAAACCATTTGAGATATTTCAAAAACTTTATTATTGGCTTGAAGTACAATTAAAACATTTATGAATGGAACTCGATTTCGTTCATATGGCCACCGCGGACATGTTTGCAGCGGTCGATTCGTTGGACCCAATTTTCAACGACTCGGGCACATATTTCGCGTTCTATGTTGGCTCTGTTGGCTCTGTCGGCATGTTGTCATAAACCAATGACTTAACGTAGCCCCACAGAAAATAGTCAAGTGGCGTTAAATCGCACGAACGAGGCGGCCAATCGGCTGGCCCATGTCTTGAGATAACACGCTCACCATACTTACTCTTCAATAAATCGATTGTAGCGTGTGCTGTGTAGCTTGTGGCACCATCCTGTTGAAACCACATGTCGTCCAAATCCATATCTTCCAATTCGGGCTAAAAATAATTGGTGATCATGGCGCGATATCGCTGACTATTCACAGTAACGTGACGATCGTTATCATCGACGAAAAAATATGGCCCAATAACGCCGCCGGCATGCAAACCGCACCAAACAGTTATATATTGTGGATGAAGTGGTGATTCATGAAGCACATGTGGGTTTTCTCCCTACCAATAACGCATATTTTGCTTGTTGACGAACCCATTCGTCACTGAAGATGATCCTGCGATGAAATTCATCATCTTGGCGCATCTTCTCCAGAACCCAATCAGAGAACGTACGTCGCTTCAAAAGGTCCATGGGCTTCAATTCTTGAGTCAGCTTGATCTTGTATGGGTGTAAACTAAGATCCTTACGCAAAATACGCCATAATGTGGTCTGAGCGATGGTCAATTCTTGAGAACGCCGTGGAATTGACTGATTTGGATCGTTTGCTACGGACGTCTGAACGGCAGAGATATTTTCGATACTTCGACCAACCCGTTGTCTTACTGACACGGCAATATCACACAACATATATGTAGACTCAATTTTTTGCACTAAACTTTATATTGCCTGTCTACTAGGACGAGAATTTCGAGAGAAAATTGGAGTTAACGCTCTTAAAGTTGCAGTCACCGACTCCGAATATCTGTAGGAAATTTTGATAATTTGCAGACGTTGCTCGTTAGTGTTCTTCAGCATGATGAAAATGTTGAGTTTACTGAATAAATTGACAGTGACAGTTTGATGATTTGTGAAAGAGTGCGTTCACAAATCAAATTCAAAGTTGTCAAGTCTATATTGGAAAACCCTATAAATGTAAAATGCTCTCTGGGGATCTTATTCGAAAAAAATCGCCGTCTTGAATGGGTTAACTTGCACACGTAAATCATACAACTTAGGATCAGAGAATAAGCGACAACTGCTAAAGGAACTAAAAGGGATGCAATTTGGAGATAATTAATATTTATTGACCTAAAATCCTTAAAACATCAATAGGTCAGCGGAGTAAGTGAAGTTAACATCGTAGGTACAAAATAGAAAATCATGATCAGATATACAATCAAGTGAGAGTTGGTCGACGACAAAGAGATGAAAGATATTCAAATATATATTGGATATGTAATTTAATTCGTGCAGTTTTTTTTTTTTCAAAATTTGAACGGTTACTTAAGAAAAACATGTACAATAGTATTATTGTATTCAAAGCTATGACTTTTTCCCATTTTTCTGGCAATTTGTGGATCCCATCCCAAAAAAACTGCGCCGGCTTGGCAGCCAAGAATGGATCAAGCCAATTTTTGATATTCTGCTCTTATGTGAACCGTATTTCAGTGAGGGCGTTCTGCATCGACCGGAACAAATGGTAGTCAGAAGGGGCAAGGTCTGGGCTATAAGGCGGGTGGGGTAAGACTTCCTTCCCATCCACTGTTTTCGAAATAGTTCTTAACCGGAATAGCAACGTGGGGCTGAGCGTTGTCATGATGGAAAATTATTGCCTCGTGTCTGGTCGCATTGTCTTCGGTAGCGTTGTCCATTGATGGTTTCACCCGGTTTTAGCAGCTCATAATACAGCACACACCAAATACAGAGCAATACCTTCGCGCCATGGATATTCGGCTTTGCCGTTGATTTGGCTGATTGGCCGGGTCTAACATATGAATTTTTGCGCTTGGGGCTGTCGTAATGGATCCATTTTTCATCACCAGTAACAATCCGATGCAAAAATGACTTCCTTTTGTGGCGTTCCAGCAGCCTTTCGGACATGCAAAACCGCCTTTCGACGTCTCTCGGCTTAAGTTCATGTGGAACCCAATTTCCTTGCTTTTGAATATACCCAGCTGCTTTTAAACGTTTTGAAATGGCTGCTTGAGTGACACCCAAAAATTCTGCGAGCTCTTCTTGTGTTTGGCAACAATCTTCATAGAGTTCTTCATCTTCAAACTTTTTTGGCTGCCCAGGACGTTCATCGTCTTCTAAGCCAAAATCACCACTTTTAAATCGTGCAAACCACTTTTGGCACGTTCGTTCAGCTAGTAGATGTTCACCATAAACTTTCACCAAAATACGATGACTTTCGGCAGCAGTTTTCTTCATGAAGAAGAACTCCACGCAAAAACAATTTTTCAGGCACAAAGTTCGACATATTTGAGTGAAAAAAAATTATTGTTTACGTTTCAACTGAATGACATATACTGAAGTGACGTACAATGACAGTAGCTATCCAACGCATGTTCCAATGGAATAATAACAATGGAATAATACAAGTTACGCCATCTCTTAGCAAACCGCACGAAGTTATAAACCCAATATAAAGATCCGTCGATAAACCACCTTGATAAAAAAGTTCCCGATGGCATCACCGTGTGGCGATCTCATTGTTTCGATATGAGTTCTGTGTTTTTATTGAGTTGGTACATCTGTTGTTGACATTCTCTCTAAATCTTAGCATCATAGCTTGACATTTGCAAAAGTTAAGTAGCCAAAAGTACACCTATCTTTGTGTGTGTTGACGATTTTTTACAATTTTAGAAATGGATTTAAAATTGCAACAACGAACTTGTATTAAATTTTTCGTAAAAAACGGATTTGATGGTGCGCGATCGTTGGAAATGTTGGAAAAGTGTTTCGGCAACGAAACAAGCGGTTCAAAAGTGGTCGTGAGTCAATCGAAGATGATGAACGCAGTGGCAGACCATCGACATCGAAAACCGACGAAAACATCGATGAAGTAAAAGAAATGTTGGTCAATAACGCAAATTAACCATCAGAGAGATAGCAGAGGACTTGAACATTGCCTATGTGTCAGTCCAAGACATTTTGGTTAATGATGTGGGTTTCCGTCGTGTAGCAGCAAAGTTGGTGCCAAAAGACCTCAATTTCATGCAAAAGAAACCGCGTTGACGTCGCAAAGGAGATGATTTGCGAGGCTGAATCCGATCTCACATTCATCAAAAGGATCATTACTGGAGACGAGACGTAGGTTTATGAGCAAGGCACGCAATCCAGACATCAGGTAAGTGAATGGCGTTCACCAAATGAGCCGAGACCAAAAAAAACCACGTCGTTTTCAGTCAAAAAAGAAGGCAATGCTCACGGTTTTCATGGATTACAACGGTGTAGTGCATCATGAAATTTTGCCAGAAAGCCAGACAGTAAACAAAGAGTATTATTTGGGCATCAATTGCGTGAAGCAATTCGCTGAAAGAGACCAGAATTGTGGGCAGAAAACTCGTGGATTTTGCACTATGATAACGCACCGTCGCACAGTGCCATCATTATTTGTATTTTTTTGATGAAAAATGCAACAAATACCATACCAGGATTGGATCAAGCGCTGACATAAGTGTGTTGCAGTCAATGGAGGTTACTTTAAAGGGGACAATATACATATATTTAGATGAATAAACTTGTATTTTTAATTTTCTGAATAAATTCCGGAAACTTTTGGCAAAAACCAATATGATGCACATCAAAAGTATATTTTGAAAATAGTGCCTGCCCTAAATCAATCAAACAGTTAATTGAAGTCGTTGTAAGCTTCAAATATATAGGAGTTATCATTCCCAGCAATCTGAGAGAAGCAAATTGACAAGACGCGTTCAGACTCATTTGCATTGGTGCATCTAAGACATCAGGCCAAACCACGAGTTTTGAAAATGGTAGACTTGATCCTGATTGAATCCAAGTTAAAGTATGAAATAACTGGCCTGGGGCGACGACTCAACAACTTACATCTCGAAACTTCAATAACTACAAATTAATGCGTTGAGGGTAATTAACTGCAGAAATTTTCGTGACGAAAGGAGCCTTGAGGTACTTCAGGTGCTAAATATTTTCAAGATGACATTAGTACTGAAATGTTATGACTAAATCTAATCGAACATGGTGTCAACACCAGAAGACGTACCTTTGATATGTAACAAGCGCCCCGCAACTACAACAACAAGGCAGCTCAAATATAGCGTTCCCTCAATACTTAAGGAATTACCACCAGATCTTAAAAAAGTTGCAAATTTTTAAACTAGAAAGAAAAAAATTAAAGACTTCCTACTAAACTTACAATCGTAGAATTGAAATCAGTAAATTAAAAAAAAATATGAATGTTCAAAAAGTAATTTGACTTTTGCAACTTCGCGGGCAACGTAAATTAGAATAATGGATTTTTTTTTGCTGTGTTGGTACATATGTTTCAAACATATATACATGTCAAGTATATATAGAAAACTTCGTTTTTTTTTGACAGATAGAAAGGTTAGACGTGTCTTGGTAAGCTTGGCGATTTTCAATTATTATAAATTTGGAGCAAGGAATTTGCATCAAATTTTGTGTAAAAAATTGAATCATGTGCTCTTAAACACTTGAAATCTTGACAGTGGCATACAGTGAGTCTGCTCTAAGTAAAAATGATATTTAGAGTGGTACAAACTCTTCCAAGATGGCCGAAAAGATTACAATAAGAGAAGTTGCTGAGGATATTGGCATATTGGTCGGCTAGTGTTATGCGATTTTTTCGGATGTTCTGGGCATGAGACGTTTGTTCTGAAACTTGTTAGTTTTGATCAGAAGAACCATCGCATAAACATCACTCAGGAGTTCTTGAGCGTCAATGATGATCCTGACTTGATCAAAATCTTAGCTCTTCCCTGTTCCTGTAGCTGTTTCCAAACTGAAACAGTCAAATATGGAATCGTTCAAATGCTCTTCACAGAGCCGCTTGTATGAGTGGATGCGCTGGATCCAATTGCCCCACATTTAGGCAGCGCATAACTCCCCCGATATTCCAGCAATTTTAGGTCGAATGTTCGAATCTAAGTTGTTGTTGCTTGTTGGCATATATCAGCTCAAAAGAGAGTGAAAATGTTTTAAATTAAAAGCGCGAGGCGGCCAATTGACAAAGCTATTTCTAATGATTAAACTATCAGAGACGCGGACTGCCTGCAAAAATTTTAAGTGTACTCAAATCCCTTGAGCGCGCACTAACTATAAAAAAAAATTCGGATGTGGCACGCGCTGTGTGGCAAGTGGCAACGTCCTGTCGAAGTCACATATTCATCAAGCAGTCTTTCTTGATTGAAACCAACTCGACGGAATCATCTTTAAAGAAGTATGGGCCCATGATATTGCAGGAAAACCATGCCAAACTCTAACGTGTATACTCGAAGTACAATGGCTCCTTTTGGAACACTTCCGGGTGTTCGCATGACCGAATGCGAAAATTTTGATTACTAACAAAGCATTGTATATTCTCATACTGAAATCGTGATTACGGACGATTTTAATATATACGATTATGGTTGGTTTCGACATTCTGAAAAGACAACACCCGAGAACGATTTGTTGAGATCTTCGCTGCGGAAAACAACTTGATCCAGGTTGTAAACGAGTACATACAAATACCAGATAGTAATTCGGCATTACCCTGGACTTGTTTTTAACTTCTCACACTGATAAGTACACCGTTGATGTGCTTTCCTTTCTATGTTCGTCAAAACATTGTGTCATATCAGTTAATTTATCGTACATCCACTACACACTTAGAAAAAAGATTCCTAAAAGAAGCGTATGGCAATATGAGGAAGCCAATTGGAGTGGACTTAACCGTTTCTTTAGGAATCTTAACTGATCGTTATGATTACTCGATAACGACATGGATGCCGCTGCTAATATGTTCACAGACAACATTCTCTTTGAAATTAGATGCTTTATCCCTCATCGGATGAAAAGTATCAAACCAAAAGAAAATGAATGGTACGACTTGAGCTATAAGTAGGCTGTCAGGGTTAGAAAAATATTTTTTCGGTCCTACAAGGCCAACCCGACAGAGGAAACCCGAAAAAAGTTCAAACGAGCAAGGAATGACTGCAACGTCAATACGACCAAAAACTGAGTCCGTATTCTGCCTCATCCTCCATCCCAACCCTCATTTATATTTACGTTTCAGCTGTCAGCTCTTTGGACAGGGCCAATCTTCTTGCTGCTGACTTTACGGCTAGCTCAACACTTCCAGATTGCGTCTTGTCGCCGCCTACACTTGAATGCATCGAATACTCAATGGAAACAATTTCAGTTTTGCACTAACAGATCTTAATATACAAAAATCCGCTGGTCCAGATGGTATATCTCACCTTATTTTGAAGAGGTGTCCTTCCTCACTTGCAAAACTATTGCGTAAAGACTCCTTACAAGCAGATGGAGAATAGCACTTGTCCAGCCCGTTCCTAGGTAGCTATTGTATATACTTACGTCCCTTCTTTCTAAGGTAATGGAAACGCTGATAAACCGTCATCTCATGAAATATCTCGAAACGTGAAAACTACTCAATGACGGTTGTCGGAGCAACAATTCCACTGGTGATTTCATGGCATGTCTCATCGAAAAGTGGAACCGAAGTCTGCACCAAGTATTCACGTGATATTTCTAAGGCATCGATGCTTTTGGGATCCATGACTCTCTTCTTCAATGGATTAGAAATTGCCTTTCAGAACGTTCAATTCAAGTTGTCTTGGATGGTTTCAAGTCTAATATGCACAAGATAAATGCTGTTGTGTCCCAAGACATCGTTCTGTCTTCGACAATCTTTTTAATTTTCATTAAGGATCCCTTATCTGTTACTTGTAATCCAATATATTCTTTTGCTGACGACAGTACTCTCTGTTTTTCATATTCGTTTCCGGGCTCACATCCCAGCTCTTCGGCTGTATGTTAAGCTCATTAAATTTCTATATCAACAGCATAACTAATTGGGGAACCTCAACAGAGTAGAACTTAATGCTTCAAAACACAATGCTTTCTGTTGTCGTTACAGCGAAATTGAATTACCCATCCATTATCCATGAATTTCACTTGCATTGTCGAAACCGAAAAACTTTCCATTCTTGATATCTATGTCAGTGACAACTTACGTTTTAATGTCGTTAAAAATTCTGCGAAATGTCTAGGTTTGCTTAAGCGATGTGAGCAATATTTCGCCCCTCTTACCTAACTTCAATATAAAAGGCATTTATCCGCCCAAAATTGAAGTACAATGCCAAAAAGGTGCTCCAAAAACATCTCTGCACCCGCTAGATAGGATTCAAAACCGTGCGATAAAACTCATGGGTGATACTAATATCAGTCAGTCAATTGACGTTATGTCTCCTGCCTCACTTTATTTCATTGCTATTTCCACCACCAGAGCCTCATTGAAATCGAATGCTACTCCGCCCCTGCAAACCTTCAACCGAAACACCCGTTTCGCTATGAATGCTCATCGGTATACCCCCAAGCTATCGCTTATGGAATGTCTCGCCGAGCTATATATTTCATTTTCATTATAACTTACAAACATTTAAGACCAGAGTACATCGTACCTTTCTTTTCTTCCTTCCTAAATTTCCTTCGCCTGCGCTATGTACAAAAATTTTAAGGGTACACCAATTCTATATATAATAGTTTGACCAATAATGTGCCACGTCACTATGAATAATTTTTCGAAGAAAATCTGAATCTTCTTCCAGATTGCCAATCAGCAAAAGTTCGACGTCATTTGAATTTAGCTTTTAGGTAAATACGATCGTCTTTTGGCAAGATGCCCAGTTTTTTTTAGAAAGGCACGAAATCGATTGATTGCGATCTTGACTTACCTTTTTGCGTATAGCCGCAATGTTTTCTTCACTGCTGACATTTGGTTGTCTAACTGACACGAAGTGAATAAGTCGATTCGTATTTTTACTAAAAGTTCATTTGTTCGCTTATCTTATCGATTATTAAGGTCAAAAATTAAAGTCAACGCACGTAATTTAGTCCTAACTTATTGGAACATTTGATAAACAATTTGGATAATTGTAAAATTTGATTTGTAAACTTTGTAAAGGCGCATAACTTTTCATAATTAACTGGCAGATAATCTCAAACACAAATACGTCACATCCGGTTATTAATGCTCGCATCTCTAAAAGATGAAAGAAAATAACTTCCCAGTTACTGCTCATCCAACGAAATCAAAAAGCAAAACCCAACAAGGTATTTTTTAAATTATTTTTTATTTATTTCGATTTTTCTGCATTTTCTTTTTTTTCACTCATCGTATATATTGTGCTGTTTTCCTATTCTCTTTTTTTTATTTTCTCACAAATAATTTCGGTTTTCGTTTTTGCCAAATAATTCGAGTTAAAAAAAAAAAAGAAGAAAAACAAAACCAATAATTTTAACAAATTTTTTCTCATTTTCGTTTTGTTTTTAAATTTAAACATTACAATCACAAAATCGTTTTAGTTTTTGTTGTTTGTTTTGTTTTGTTTTGTTTTTTTTTTTTTAAATTAGCTTTATTTCGTTTAATTTAATTTAAATTAACAGGTGGTACCATAATAATAACTGTCATGAAATACAAATAAATGATTTTTTGTTTTATTCTTAAGTAATAATTTATTTTAATTTTATTCATTCATTTATAATAAAAATTAATTTCTATAGGTGTGTTTTGTTAAAACAAATTAGAATTTTTTTCTTCTTAATAAATTTAAGTTTTTTTCTCATTGTAGTTGTTGGTGTTGTTGCTCTTGTTGCGTAAATGTTTCATTGAAAATATTATTTTATTTTGGCGAAAAAAACAATACAAAAAAACCCAGTCAAAATTTGAGAATATAAAATCTCATTACACATAAAAATAAGTTTCATCGATTTAAAATTTCTATTTTTCGTTTTATTTCTTGTTTTGTTTTTGTTTTTGTTTTTTTTTTTTTTCTAAATAGAAAAGCTCGTTCTAGCGAAAATGTTAAACATTTTGACATTAATTTTTTGTTTAGTGAATAAGTAAACATTTAGATTTCCGTTAGTAGTGGTGAACTGCTATAAGTAGTTCGATTAAATTAATTAATTAATTATTATTATTATTTTTTTCCTTATAAGCAAAATACTGTTTTGTGCATTATACATTAAGTTGGTTTTGTTAAATTATTGTTTTGATTAGTAGTTGGTTGTCTTATAAGCTAAGAAAGAAGATAACTGTATTGTTGATTTTATTTAATTATTTTTTTGAATTAGTTATATATAACATTTAGGTGTACACAATAAATTAGCTTAGACGTAAATTTATTTATTTTTTTTTAAATACATGAATCTTTGTTATAATTATTTTTTGTTGCTGTTTTCTGATTCTTATTAAATAAATAGTTTTTTTTTTTTTTTGTAAATCAATGGCGAATGTAACGAATTTACAATGAAGTGCTTGGTAGAGCACTTTAAAGATATTAAAATTTAAATTATTTGTTGCATTTTGTTGTGCCGGCTTAACACCAGTTAATAAGTATTATTTATGCTTTATGGAACGTTACATAACTTTTTATACAGCTGTGGTATTGCTGGAATCTTCAATATATAATTTAGGGGAAAATCCTTCTTACGATAGAAGAAAATAAAGTAATTTTTCATTTTAAGTCAGATGAAAGGAGTTGTAAGTCACCCATAAAAACGTAGCGATCGTTGCAAAAAATAAATGACAAAAATACCAGGTGATAGAAGTAAAATTTATGGTTTTTATCGGATAACCTGAACAGGTGTCGGCACTCTACGAGTCATGGGAAGCGATCGTCCCATCCGAAAATGGAAGAAAAAAAAATAAAAAAAAAGCTTTTGAGTGATCGGCATTCTGGAAAAACAGTGTAAAATATTCGGTGATGTGTTCGATTGAGAAACTCATCTTCGATATTTAGTTACACAAGCATATGATGAAAAAGATATTGCGTGAGTTAGTTTTCACATGGATGTAGATTTTGGTATCAACATCAACATCGCTGAGTATGAGCCATTGTAATATTGTTCACGAAAAAATAATAATAAAAAAAAAAAAAATGCGACGGGAGCAGGTCTTAATGTAAATGAACACAATACAAAGAAGATTATTTCGAATATCAAAATAGCAAAATTTTAATTACATACTGTTTTAAAAATTGTTCGCGAAACTTTGAACGTTAGTACAAATAATTACCAGGAAAGAAGAAATTTGACGAAGAATGGCCGTAGCAAATCTATTATCCTTATGTTCCTCGAAATACCTGAATTTGAATCTCTTTACTTTGAAAACTAAAATAATGCAATGCAAAAACTGACTTTGATTCCGCTAGAGTGTTTGAAAGTAAGCAGAAAGTTCGAACTAAGGAGTATATTGAGGCTCTTCGAAAGAAAATTTTTTCGAGGCTATATAAAAAAAAAAAAAACAACTATTGCAAACTACATAATAAAGTGGTGTTAAACAAGTAATGTACGATTACATTCGCTCGGTCACTAGGAGCTTATGAACGGTAATACTCCATCTAAGTGGGTTGTCGAATTTCAGGAACGTAGTTTGCGATCAGGCGGTAGTGGACGCCAGAAATATATTATACAATAATATGACAAACTAAAGATCGAATCAAAAAGGTTATAAGATGAGTACTATGTCAGAGTAATAAAGTTAACCACTGGAAAATGTAAAAGCTATCTATCTATACTCGTACCTATTCAAGCATACTTTATATTAGTAGAGATCACCTTGGTTAAGACATCCAGTCGTAGTATATGTTAAAACAAAAATCTCTGTATCTAGAGTAAAGGTATTTTACTGGTCGCGAATAATAACAGCATAATAGGGACATATAAATTCGATGTGTTACTTGTAGCGTTTATCGATATTTTCGAGAAAAGATAAAGGGTATACGTGACTACAATGCAAAATATGCAAAAGGAATTCTACAAAGCGAATAAAGGTTGCCACAACACGAAACATCTGAATAAAGATTCTGCTTAAGTAACGACATCTGTCAAAATACGAGATAGGTGCAAATATGTATATTTTTAAGACTACGTGTTATTGAATTTAAGTAAAAAAGGATAATTATAACATTGGTATGGTGGTCTACAAATTTCCTAGTAATTATTGAGAAATGTCCCTGAAAAATTGCTTGGAAATCAATTCATGTAGTGCAGTGAGAAAGGTGTACTTGTTTGAAGTGGGCGACTATTAAAAAAAAAAAAAAATACAATTTCTCCAATTAAACGTATAAACCGAGGAGTGGCACAACTATATTTACTTTTGAATTAACGAAAACTTTAAACTATTTTCCCCTCGAATCACTGCTTTCTAATCCCAAAGCCAATACCACAGTAATTTAAGTTGGACACATCTCGTATACTCGTGACAATAAATAAATTTCCATTTCTTCAAACAACTTGTTTTTTTTTTCATTTTAAAATATTTTTTCCAAACAAAATTATAATTTAAAAAAAAAAAATAAATAAATAAAAAAATAGTAAACAAGGTTTGAGTTATATTTCCTTCCCTTCTGTTTTCTCTTCTTTTGTTTTCAAGAAATTCATTTAAAATGTAGTTTAGGTACATAGCGAGAACTAACATCTAACTATTAGTGAACTTATTAACTAAAAGTATAACCATGCATACAAAAAAAATAAATTTCTAATAAAAATTTACACCTTAAACTTAAGTAAATATTAAAAAAAAAAAAATAAAATTAAAATAAAAACTGATGGCTATAGGAAAAATTAAAAAATGCCATTTACGACACTCGGCATTTGTCTGTCAATCATTCCACTCTGACAAAATATTAAAATTAGAAAAAATAAATCTACATTAAAACTGTGTATGTGTGTGTATGCATGTGTAAAAATTCTGTGTAAAAAAAATAATAATAATTGATATGGATAAACGCAATTGTACATGTTTAAAATTATTCAAAAAATAAAAAGCATTTTAAAATTAAAACAGAGTAAAACAATGACATATAAAATAATTTAATAAAAAAATTAATTTAAATATATATATATATATATGTATATATATACACTATATATATATGTATATATAAATGTTTAATATGAGATGAGATTTAAAATTACGCTTGGAACTTGATTTGCCTGCAATGCTAAGCCTGCATTATGGTTTGCGCATTGAACTGTTTTGTTTCATTTTCTTGTTTTTTCGTTGTTTCCCTTTCTTTAAAAATATCCTTCCCTTTTTTTTTACTTTGTTTTTCACTTTTTTAGTAAGCGACCTTAATTGGTTTTTGCTTTTTTTTTTTTTTTTTTTAATTAAAGTAGTATGGTTCTCAACGGTCTTGCAGCTCAAAGAAGACTTTACTGGACAGGGGCTGCAGTGAGTTTGTTACGAATTTCGGGTCAGAAATGTTCTCAAAAAATATTGGTACCTTAAAGATATTGATCATTCGTTTTTGGCCTTGAATGAATTTAATACACAACAAATTCCGATTAGAATGTACATATCCATGGGAGTATGACATTTGGACTGACCTTCTTGGAGTCATATCTGAATTCAAGGGGTAAGTTCTTAGGTTTCATAATTTGACACACACAAACTATAACCTGATCTCATTAAACGATTGATCAATATAAGAACAATTGTTTTAAATTGATCTCTGTCTATTTATGTCGGGCCAAGTTAAGCACATTTCGACTTTTTATATATTTCTTCGTTCAGCATACAAAGGAGTCATTTTTTACATCTCTAAATTTGACAAATAAGAAATTTTGATCAAAATCTGATCAAAATATTGATCACGAGAAAACATTATGTGATTCCGACTCAATTTTGTTCTTCATGGGTCTGAAAAAATTCTCACATGATTGCCATCGTTATTTTCTGTATATCTGTTACGTGCAGCCAAATTAATCTAATCAAATTCTGATTGGAATTTGAATTGACAAATATTTTCAATTTTCTTTCTATCATGTTAGTAAAAATTCTGACATAAATTACTTTTAATTATCAGAGATTTGTACTTATTCGCGTTCTTTGCACTCACGCTGTCGTTCAGACAACTTCAAATATTTCTAACAACATTCCTGTATTGATAATGAGTATGTGAGGTCATTTAAGAGCCTATGTTCGAGTGTATCGGCTGATTTGAATTATCATAGATTGAAGAGGTAGGAAATGACGCACTCTTTATGGCGTGTTTTATTTTATTAAATTTTTGTGCTAACTTTAATTCGAAGATAATTCTTTTCTCCTTATGAACATCTGAGATCAACTCTTAATTAAGGAAAAAGCGCCATGAGATATATGATATGCGACTTTATATAGCCAGCCATATTATTATCATAATCTTGTCTGAGCGACAAAACGACGACAAGACACTCCAGGCTTTTGATGGTTAGTATTGACTTTTGTTTGTGTGCGTTTTACTCGAATAGTCTCTATTCTATGAAATTTTTGTGTCAAATTTCTGACATTATTTGATTTCTAGATCTTTATTATTACGAAGATGGTATCAGAATGACAAGAATTCTTTCCTTATTCAGATTATTTCTTGCCAAAAATATAACAATTTATTTCAAAAGTTAATATCTCATGCGATAAGTAACATGCGAAACGATTTATTTAATAAAGATACCGATTTTGTGGGATGTGAATTTATTAAAAAGGAGATCATTTCACGACAAATTAAAAAAGGCAGATTGATGAATTAAGGAGTTGTATCATGAGATAAGTGTTATATGATCAAATTTCATTGAGAGATAGAGAGAATGCTTAAAGGTTTCATCTATATTCGTGAAGCAAGCCTTACAGAATGGCATAAATCTGTCTTTTCAGTTTAAATAATATAAAAAACCTGAGACGAAGCTCTCATTCTAATACAAACAGCTTGATGTACGAATTATTAAGTGTAATGTTATCAACTTGCTAAAAACCGAAAGCGAAGTGCTGTCTTATGAAATAAATAGCATGCAATATGGAGAAACTACTGTTTCTTAGGAGAGAAAGAAATAGCCAATAGGAGTTCGATAGAAATTATAAAAATTTAAGAATACGAGAATTGATTATGAACCAACCACCCTTAAAGATTTTTTTTATTCCATCTGATAGATATATAGCATGAGAGAAATGAGTGTTTTGTTTTTCATTTTAGATTTGTGTTTTTTTTTTTTTTTGTTTTGTTTTTCAGGGTCACATCTCCGTTTGAACTGCCGCCACTTAGTCGTTAACGAAAAACAGATAAATTGAGGCTAAGCTAATGTATGTTTTAGGATGTTTTAAACTTTAATTTATGAGTTTGACTTTTTTGTACTATAAAGGACTGGCGATTGTATCTACGAAGACATTATTTTATTTTATTCCAATAATGTGTCCTAATTTTGTACCATGGTCTTGAGATCATGTGTAAATGTGTAAATGAAAATTGCATTGAATGTGACGGAAATGGAAGCCTTCTTAAATGACAAAACATCACTGCTTTCCAAAAATGTCCTCTCAAAACTGCAAGACCTTTACAGTGTTTTATTTTTTTTTTTTTAATTTTTCTTTTGGAACAAGGTCTAAAACTTCCCTTTCTCACTTAGATCTAAGTGTTTATAAGTTAAAATCACTAAGAGTAAAATTAAATTAATTAATTAAAAGAAAATAAAAATAAAATAAAATAAAATTGTGTTAAACGGTAAAAATTAATCGTTGTTAAGTTAAGAACGGTGAAAACAACCGCTGTAAGATGAACTCCAACCTGCCTGTGCCTACCTAGTGGTTGCTTTAGTGTAGTGGCGGGGGCGTTCGATCCGGCGATTTTGGTATACGTAATGCTTTTGGTATATGTTTCGTGAAGAATTCATGCTCCTCCGAACGTTGTTGCTTCCTCCTTGACTGCCTTGTTATGAGATTTGTATTACCAGCAAAACTTACGCCTCTAGGTAGTTGGTTACCACCACCTGTACTTGTGTTAAATGGCACCGTTTGATGCATTGCCTTTCGATGTACACCTAATGGACAATTTGTCGCTGATCGCCAGTCAGGCATTTTAACGCCTAATCGCTTGCATTCATGAGCATACGCAGCAAAACTGTCACACTGACACATGCCTGTTTTACACTCACAGATATCCATCTTACAGGACTCATAATAGTTCAAAGGATTCAGCCTACTATCGCAGCCGCCGAAAACTTCGGATTCCATAAGTGGCTTGCAGAACATATTACTCCTGCGTTGCTTACAAATTGGTGGTACCGCTATATTCTCCTTCTTTCGGCTGCATGCTTTTGGACCGCCTACTTTCCAAGAATTCGCAAATCTCCATACTTCGACGTCGGAATGATTCGAACCATCGCGAGAGGTGAGATCATCACGACCAATGCCATTGAAATTACCACAGAGACCACAAAGCTTACCCTTGTAGCTCGATGGCACTTGTACTTGCAGAAAATTGTTGCCATCCCATTCCATTTGTAGGCCCAGATCGGTCTTGAGAAGAATACCTTCAGTTAGACGTTCAATACTGACAATCGGTCCTTTGGAATAGGGAAGGATAACTCTGCTGCCGTTCACTTTAACTCTAAGTTTCTGTCCTAAGGTGACACGAACACCTTTCATCTTGAGTGTGATAGTCTTAGTCCACGAAGATCGCTTTGTTTGACGTCCATCATTGGTTAGACGTATCATAAATGTATGGTCTCTACAATCGGCTGCGAGCTGATACTTGCAGGAACCTTGAAAGCTAAAAAATTTTCCATCGAATGTTTTGAAATGCGGGTCTCCAAAGACAGTACACGTTCCGGCGGTTTCAACACACTTCGGACAGCACTGTCCTGGTGGCACAGCGATCGGTTCATTGGATTTACATTTTATCGGTGGGCACTTCATTTCAGCGCAACGAATAGTGCCGGCATTACAACGACACGATCTACACGGTCCCATATTCCAGGTTTCATCATTTTGGTAAGTCGTCCCATTGTAAACGCATTCAGATCGGATTTCGGAAGTCATACAGCGTGGACAACAACCATCGGAATCCATTTCTTGGTACTCTGGCGAGCATTCTAGAATTGGACACGTCTCACGTCGACAAATTGATGTACCGTCAGAGCAGGTGCAGTTCGAACATCGATCGGGAACAAAATGCTTCTTGTCAGGATGGACATTTTGGTTGAATATGCATTTGCCTGTCAAAGAGAAGAGGGAATAGAAAGGAAAGGCTGAGTTATATAAAGCCTTCAGAAGAGACTTTTAATGAAACTCTACCTGGCACATGCATCATTTCTCGTTTTTCTGTACAACGTGGACAACATTCGTCTGGATGCTGTACTTGTCTCCAAATAGGACACTGCAGAACTGGACATGTTTTCTTTGCACACGTTAATTTCCTACCGGAACATTTACAAACCAAACATCGATCGTCAATGGATGCAACAACTTCTTGACCCTCTGCAACGGTTTGGCCGTTAATTTTACAACCTGAAATGAAAAGTGAAATAGATTTGAGTACAAAGTAAGATTCAACTAATAGAAAGACTAGTATTGCAGCAACTTGTTGCTTAAAAACAATATGCCTATTTGCTATGGGAAATCTCAAAACATTCGCAAAAAACTAAAATGGATCGAGTCCCTGTAGGGTATGCTTAAGGATTAGTATGCATTTTTGTGCCCTGTATTGCTGTAATTTATTGCAATTGTAATTTCGAAATAAAATAAAATAGATAAAAGTAACTATTCGCACAGACACCAACATAGTTGTTACAGATTTTTGGAAAGCTGCTAGGCCGTTATGATGAGCAATTTGTTTCCTTGGGAAGGAACTTACATCTCTATAGCAAGATGGACTAGCGGAGCTTACTTTCAGCTACTAGTCATAATAGTTTGCGTAATCGTAAATGAGCTATGCGTAGTCGGCCAATGAAATATTTGCATAGTGCTTCTCTGCTTATTCAAAAGCCAACTAAAAAGAAATTTTCAACTCTGAATGGTACAAGGAAGTTAAAAATTAAAAGCTTAAATACTACGGGACTCTTTCATAGTTACATACTTTCCATATTTGGCTGTTACCAGTATGACTTTAACAATACAGTGTGTGGAAGAGCATCTGGTGAATCATTGCCTAGATATTTCTATCAACGAATGTTTTTTGGTTCCCACGGTTTGTGAGGTAGAGTTAAATAATTCAAAGGGATAGGATTACAGTCTGGGTACTTTTCCAAGCAAACGAACTCACAAAGGAAGGTGCTAACACTGGTGGGCTTTCGGGATGCAGATTTACTAGTCAGAGACTGAATTATAACCGACGAGCTTATGGATTTTAACAGTCTCTCCACATATGAGAAAATTGGGTGTTACCTGATCTAAATTGGGAAATGTACAATCACACACTAGACACTTCAACTCTACTTTTCCTTGTTCCTACGGTATCCCAGGGAATTTAGAATGGCAGAGTAATTCCCTAGAATAGGCTCTTCTTGACCAAAAGAGCATTTCACTGAACACCTTATATCTAATGTCAAACACCCTACTTTAGCCAACGTAGTAGCTGAAGCCGATGACAGGGGGTTCAGTTTGACCCCTGACAAATCTTTTGCAGGAAGGAAGGGGAGTCTATAACACGCTTCATATAATGCTAATATTTTTAATTTATCACCGATAATTGTGGGAGTTATCGACACATGGACATCGGTGTCTAGTCACCCACAGATAAATAAAGCAGGCATCCTGAATGGAAGCCGTCGTATTAAAAAATTTGCTAGCAATGTGAAGAGCGGAGATTTTTCAGATACAGCTTGGTTCATTGCGTGTGACTGCAACTGCCGCTCTGAACTCATATCTAAGTGTTAGCATTCTAATTAGTCCGTCTGTTGGCTTTAAGAAAAGGGAAACGTAACCATGTCAACAAAGCAATTTACAATATATCAAGATGTTGCATAAACTTGTGAAAAACAATATTTAATATACTTAGGTCTGAGAGTAGTTACTACAAAAAAATCGAAGCGTCTTCAACGAAGCTTCGCGATCGGTTCAACCACAGTAGCGATAATTTCTTTAAAGGACTGGCATTTCCTATTCCTTTGATGTAACATTTTCTTATCTCTGCCCACGTTTTTATCTTTAATTATGATCCCCTAGTGGCTGGTAATTGAAAATATCTAACCCACAATATCAGACAACAGCTAAAGCAACTCATGTCAATGTCTTCTGTGACCTTTACCGCGCTCCATTATTTTGGATCCAATCTATGTAAATTACCGGCCAATCATGCGAGTCATGTTGTTTCAAGTCATATGGCAGGGCACAGCAGCATACCTACCATGATGACGCATAGTACTACATCACCATCAAACTATAATTTTACTTCCACCGGAGAGGAAGAACAACGCCCAGAACCAATTTAACCCTCTTCACAGGCACAAATTACAAAACAATCAGCTCGAATGTAATCGTTGGGAACATTGTGAACACTGACATCCAGACATCTTCTTGAACCCTCAACAAAAAAAAAAAAAAAAAAAAAAAAAAATTGAATCGAAACCGAACCCAACTGAACCAAACCCTCACCTGGCTCAACTCTTGAGAGCTGACAAATTGTCCTCTTTGACTTGGGCAAACTAATGGACTCATATCGTAAACTGCTCGAAATTAATGACCACAGAGCACTCATGATGTGCGCTCAAGAAACATTTGTTGTGGTTAATGCCAGTTACCACCCTTGTCGTCTTCATCCGGTCGGTTTCCATTCAACTTGTAGCTTATTCGGTCATTCCTTTGTTTACTCAAGGACCCTGACTTTGTCTTAAAAGTCACATCATGCTGAGACTTTCGGTGTTCGACGGGAATCGACCAGATACGATCAAAAAAGCGGATGACACAACCACTCTCCCGAAAAATCGATGTAAAATTATCGATAACCGATGTTGGATGCTTAATTTGGCGCGCAATTAAAATGAAACAAAAACGACCGTGGCAATTCGAATGTCTTAATGGACAAATCGATCGATTTTGATGACTAAGGTGACGGTAAAGACGAAGGCAACGGCCAAGACCATATGCGTATGGAAGGGGGTGCACATTCCGATTGAAACACTTGTGCTGATATTAATTATTGAAAGAGCTATAATTTCAGTGAAATTTTTATAGATCAATTCGGGGACTCATTAAGCCGAATGCCGGTGATTATTGACGAACTGATGATGGTGGCTCAGATGAAGGTAAATTCGATCGAGGGAATCAAATAGTAGACATTAAGGCACGCTCCTTGATGTCTACCGAGGATAGGACTGTCGAGCCAGTCAACCAGCAAACCAGTCAGCCAGCATGACGCAGCTTTGTGCACCTAATGGATGCTGCTGCTCTCAGGAAGGAAGTTCATTAAACCGAACACTAATGTCCTTGTTTCTAGATGTTTATCAACGTTAATGCATCTCACTGTCGCGTCGGTGTGTGTAAGTGTTTACGCTCGAGTGTAAGTGCTTTATGGTTGAAGTGGTTGGTGGATCTATTTTATGGTAATGGAAGATAGAGGTTGGGGTTTGGGATCTCCTTTGGTAGATTGATTAATGTGAGTTAATTCATTTTTGTGTTATCTTAAAGTAAGAAGATTATCCACCGAGAAGTTTCAGAGTGAATTTGGACCTGCTTTTGGATTGGGCATGAGCAGAAGATCACAATTCCACCTGGGGTAGGGTTGTATGCTGCCGTTTTCAACCAGTGTAGGCGAAGATGGATGTCTTGTCGCCGAAGATTGGAATAATGTAGCTTATGAATGGTATGGAGACCTTCAAAGTTTATGTGTAGTTTCGTGCTAATGAAAAGTGAGTTCCTTTGGGCGGGAATTCTTTGGGGACTTACTCATTCCACTTGACTTAGAGTGATCGTCAATTATGGGATTAGTTCCCACCATAACCCCATGGCGAGGCTGTGCATCATGCTGTGGAATGTGAGGATGACTAAGTGATCTCTTATTTTAGATTGACGAAATTTACTGGCAGTAAAATTGGGAATCTGTTTTATGGGTTTCAGACTTAGATTTTGAAACATTAACAAATAGACACTGCTTAGACAACAACGATTCTTTTAAAAATGACTAAAATGACACTAGGATGAGGGTTGGATCTCTTCTTAAAATAGTTGACTTAAGAGCTGGTATTCCATAAATCTGCTGTATTAATTAGACCAGGAACTAGGAATATTGAAGAGTAATTGCACTGATTATTGACGAACTGATGATGGTGGCTCAGATGAAGGTAAATTCGATCGAGGGAATCAAATAGTAGACATTAAGGCACGCTCCTTGATGTCTACCGAGGATAGGACTGTCGAGCCAGTCAACCAGCAAACCAGTCAGCCAGCATGACGCAGCTTTGTGCACCTAATGGATGCTGCTGCCAAATGTTGGTTGGTGTTCCGTAGGGCTCCGTTTTTAGACCTCATTATTTTAATCATGTGTCCGACAGTAATTCGCAGTTTGTTAACAAATGATTGTGGCATGAGAAACATCAGATTAAAAGAGACATAGCTTTAACAGCCATATCCATGCATTTTAGACAAAGATCACGATGCGTGTGTGAATGTCTTAAAACTTTTGCAACACCAAAAATGGAATGAATCAATGTTAGTTTGGCCCGGTATATCGACGACGGATCGTACGATCATATTCATCATTTTAAGATTTTCAAGATATGCCGCTTTAAGTGGGAAATACGTAATGCCATGCCCATATTATTAACAGGTCCGTGCAAAGTTTTTTAAGCATGATGCAGACTTAGATAAAAAGAAAAGTCAGGACGCTCTGCAGTGTGATTAGTTTATTCAGGTTATGAAACAGATAGTGCTTAAGGCTGATGTAAATGAAGGAGATATCGCATTAAAAACCCTGTCATAGATGTTTTCACGGCAACTGAAAATCAAGGGATGCAATAAGATCTTGTAGTATATATAAAATAATCGGTCCACCGGGTATAGTAGAACGTCACAGCTACTTTGAGGTACTTAAGATGGCAAACTCCAAGCTTTGAGTAAATATTAATTTTACAAACGACATTTCAGTCGACGAAGATTAAATATAGAGAAGTGCACGCTCTACTAGCTAAAATAGCTGAACAATACGCAAAGAAACTACTAAATCTCTTCGTAAAATGGCGGCAAAGATAAAACTCCCAGATGGGAAGAAACCAAAAGAAAGAGTAGCTGTATGAGAGTTTCTGCCTCATCTTCGTGATCCAATGAGACAGTGCCCAGAAATGACACCTATTACATAGTTAACAAACCACCTGTTTATAGAGACAAAATCCACGAGTCTCAGATCCATCTTTGGACAGAGATTTTGGTCTTTTGCCGGCAGAGACTTTGAATTTGTGTGCTAGATTGTGACATCTAGCTTTAGTATGAAATCCTCTTGCCCAATGTGCACAGGTATGCCCCTTTGCTATCAGATTCAACAATGGTAAATTATGAGCTGCTCCGAAATCTCTCTAAGAGGCGGACAGTTTGAACTTAAAGAAACTTGTGCATACGACGAAACGTGGCTTTGTTCGACTGTCTGAAAAGATGCAGATATCACAAGCGTATATCACGTATACTTCTACCTAAGTAAAGATTGATCTTATAACCGTTATTTCTAGCTGGAACATACAACAGTATCAAGAGGAAAAAATTGACTCAGATCAAGTCTATTTGAGAAAACATTTCCACCAGTAGCGTCATTAAGCTACAACGAACTCTATAACCCATATCAAATGTCGATTTGGGCTAAAAGATGTAACATACGAATGCACAGGAACCCAGTAGTAAAGAAGATTTTCGAGTCACAGCCCTCAAGTGGGAAAGAACATAAAGGACCGGACTTCATTAATATTAATAAACAGGTTATTTTTGATGTGATTTCGAGCTTGGTAATTCATAATATTTACAAACAGGAATGCATATGTTTATATGTCAGCTAATTGTAACGTTATGCCGGTCTCATTCTTTGATTGAAGTTTTTTAGCAATCAGTTGTAATCTATCTTGAGTGTAACTATTGTTGTCGAGCATAAAATTGACATCAACATCATTCTATCAATATTTTCACCACCAGTCCTACTTTACATTTTCAATAATGACGCGCGTCTCGGTACGATTGCTCATCTGTTTACCCTGATGAGGTCCAGTCGAGATGTTTCTTTCCTAATTAGAATAACCTGCACGCATTCAAAACCAATATTAACGTTGTCCCCTTCAAAGATAAAATACACCTATGCCAATGCTTTTTCTAATCCTTGAACTAACACATGGGCTGAAAAGTCCGTTTTATAGTAAAACACAAAATTCTTACAAAATTCAACTTTATTTATCAATACAGTTGCTTTCGAGGGCGATAAACTGATTGAAACGATTTCTCAATATTTCGATACCAGTTTTGTGGTTCGATTTCGGTTTAGCCTCAAAATAGGCCTCTGTTTCGGCGATTACTTGAGAATTACGATTACGTGGGGAAGCAATTCGTAGCCGAATTCATTCAATTTTGCCATTGTTTTTATCGACTTGTGACACGGTGCAGAACTTTCGCATGTCCAAATATTCGTGTATGATATGGTATATCCAACACGCTCTTTTGAAATCTTCAGAGCCTCAGCTATCTCAATCAACTTCACTTTACGGTCATTCGTAATCATTTTGTGGACTTTTTTGATGTTTTCATCTGAAACAGCCTCTTTTGGACGTTCACTGCGTGCATCATCTTCGGTGCTTGTATGCCCACTTTTAAATTTTTCAATCCACTTGCGAATGATGCGTTCGGCTGCTGCAGAGTTCGGGTAACACTTATCAAGCAATGATAAATCAGCACACGAAATTGCTTTGAATCCATTTTTTTTCACAATAACAAAAGTTGCTTCACTCACACCGCTATATCTCTAGAGCTAATCGTCCGACACTAACTGAAAACGGTATGGATTTAATTCAAGTGGTGCCCTTTCTTAGAAACGGACTCTTCAGCCCATGTATTACTTCTCATAAGCACTTTTTGGTATAGCCTTGAGCTCTACCATCGATGCCGTTTTTATTTCCTTAATCGTTGTAAGTCTCCGTTCTTTCATAGATCTCTTCAGTTTTGGGAACAGCAAAACGTCGGATGGGGCCAAAGCCTATGAAAATGGAGGCTGTCGTGTTGTTCTTGGCCAAAAAATCTCTCACAAGTAACGATGAATGAGCAGATGCATTATCGTGATGCAAAGGACATGCATTTTGGTCACAATTCCGGACGTTTGTTTCTTATTGGTACTCGCAAGCGGCGTATAACTTCAAGGTTATACTCCTTATTGAACGTACGACCTTGAAGTAAAAACTCCTGATGCACTATGCCATGGTAATCAAAAAAAAAAAAACAGTGATCAAAACTTTGACATTTAAACTTGGCTGTTTTCTGTCTTGGCTCTCCTGGGTGCTTTCATTGGGAGAATTGAGCTTTGGTTTCAACGTCATAACCATATACCCATAATTCTTCACCAGTTATGACACTATTGAGCAAGTCAGGATCATCATTGAAGTCATTCAAGAGCTCCTGGGCGATCCTCATGCAATGGTTCTTCTAATCAAATTTCGGAACAAATTTCGTTGACACTCATGCCCAAAATATCCCAAAAAAATTGTATGATACGCGCTGACCAAAATGACAACATCCTCAGCATTTTATTTTATGGTAATACGACGTTTTTCCAAAACAATTCTCTTTAGCAGCTTCGACGTTGTCATCTTTTGTAGATGTGTTGGGGCGCCTAGTGCGAGGTTCGTCATTGGCATCTTCTCGGCCATCTTGGAAGAGCCGAGTAGAGTAGAATCACTGTATGCCACTGTCAACATTTTAAGTGTTTTAGAGCACTTGATTCAAAAATTTGATGCAAATTCTTTGCTCCATTTTTTATAATAATTGAAAATCGGCGAGCACACCAAAGCACGTCTAACCTTCCTATCTGTCACAAGCAAACCAAGTGTGCTATATACTTGAAACTATGAGCATATGTTCGGGATATGTGTGCCAACACAATAAAAAAAAACCATAATCGAATATGCGTTGCCGCGTAATTTCAAAAGTCACCTTACTTTTTGAACGCACCTCGTAGCGCCATCGTAGTTGAGTCCTTCCTTGACTGCGTCATCGGTACGGAGGGAACGCTTTACCAAGCCGGAATGCTAAAGTTTTAGGTTACTCACTTAAATAAGACGTTGTATTCGGATATTTTTTTCGCGAGGTCGATGTCAATGCAGACGGGAACGAGGATTTGCCGGTACATTTTTCTCTCAAAAAAGCGTAGGGCAGCCTGATTCATACTTGATAAAATACACGTAATAACCACGGGGTCATATTGGTCGTATGAGAGATACGAAGAAGAGAAAGAGAAAAAAGAGATTGGCAAGATTATGTTTAGTAATGTTCAAAACATTTGTTGGGAAGTAGCAAATGCAACGTGAGAGGCAATCATCTCCTGGATTTCGTACTATGGTCTGTTCTGGGTGTCAACAATGTTGGCTCTCAGTCAACTTTTAAAACAAAAGTAAGATAGTAAGCAATCGACTTAACGTTATCCAGTGATTAAGGGATTACTGGCTGGAGAGTACTATCAGCAATCTTCATGTCAGGCCACAGGTACATCAAATTTAGAATCGCATGTGAGATCTCAATCTTGTTAAAGAAATCTGCTGAAAACCAACTGAACACGAAGTCAACGAAACCAAACCAAAAAAACCAAGGGAGAGCTCGACAAGCACAACAGTGGTACGCTTAAGTTTATGGTAAAACAAAAATTAGATGAAAATGTTCAGAATCTGAACGCTAACCTCTATGTGCTTTGTGATTTAGAATGTCATGTCCCGCCTTAAAGCAATTATGCAGGACGCCCGCTCCTTCGTAAAGAAAGTTTTACGAAGTCTCGTATTTGGCGGAAGATTTGAATCTTTACAGATCGAAGAAAAAATAGTATAAAAGGCTTATTCGGATTTTAAAGATTGCCTCTTATAAAGACCTTTGCGGAAAGTTCGAAACTGTCGGTGAAACCAGTAGGCTGGCCAAAGTCCGCAAAAGGGAAATATGAACCAGGCTAAGCCCAGTCAGAAAATCTGACGGTACCTAACTGAATTGAAAGCAGCAAGGTTCACTTCCCAGGTAACCTAATCAGAACCATCTCACAACCAGCTCTTATTAACGAGCTAAAAATAGGTATAGATCAGCTGCTGGTTACTCTGAAGAGAATAATCACTGCCAGCCTGATACTGGCATATATAACGAGACCCTGGGGAACTGTGAAAGTACCCTTTACCCCCATTTACCTATAAGTCTGACTTCATTCAGATTGAAGAGCATGGAGAAAATGGTAGAGATCCAAGTGCGCAAATCCGCCTTGCGAATGCTTCCTCTATCTGCGACGCAACACGCCTACCAGCGCGAAAGATTCTGCGAGAGTGTGTTTCAAAATCCGGCAAGCAGGATTGAAGGAACACTTAACAAGAGGAAAGACTCTCTGGCGTTTTCATAGATATTGAGATTGCTTTTGACAACGCAACTTTTGACGGCATGTGTAACTTGCCAGCGAACACGGCGTAGACGAATCACTAGTTATATGGATAAAAGCAATGCTGGTGAATAGGACATTAATTGGGGATACTGATTGTGGCCAATGTTTAATGGCAATTGGTTGCCCGCAAGGCGGCGTTCTGTCTTCATTGCTATGGTACATGTTGGTCGACCCACTGTACTTTTTTTTTGAATCGTGTAGAAATGGACTTTCCGATAATCTTTTCAAAACTAAGATTATTCTCCTTACGAGAAGGAGGAAGCTGTTTGATCTAACTCACCTAGTACTTAAATGCAACACCATCCAATTCTCAAAAGAAGATAAGTATTTGGGTGTCATCTTGGATAACAAACTTCTACGGACTAAACATGTTACGTCGCAAGCCTTTAAGTCGCTGTCGGCCTTCTGGCAGTGCAAAGGAGCTGTCGGCAAGACATGGGGCCTGTCATCGAAAAGGGTCCTCTAGATCTACACGACTATGATAAGCCTAATTACATCGTATGTGATGGTTGTCTGGTGGAATAAGCTCCCATGAAAACATGTCATTGCTGGTTTTACTAGATTCCAAAGAGCGGTCTGTCTTGGCTACGTAGTGGCTTTCGCTAGCATGCCTGGGACTTTCCCTATCCCCAGGAAAGGAATGCAGTAGAGTCTTCACGGATGGCTCCAAAGCTGTTGTAGGATGCAGCGCTGGTCTCTTTCTGGAGGACAACTACGTTAGATTTAGGAGATTTAAGCAATTCTTTTGACATCGAACTATTCTGTGATACTGGGGTCACGGGAAATGAAATCGTCGATAAACTTACAAAGCAAGGCTCAGATAAGAGTTTTTCATGACGCGAACCTACGTTAGGTGTGTCTTTCCTCTCGACTAAGTCTTCCATTGACAATTATTTTTCGTATGAGTACAATTGCTAAAGGCATTATTTCCCGGGTTGCAAGCAAACCAAGTAAATACTTTTCGATGTCTCTAAGAAGTCAGGCAAGTTGTAAATGTTGTGTTATTTTATGCCTTCATCGAATCGAAGTACCGAACAATTTTCGTTCGTTCGTTTGGCGATTTTGGCGAGGAAATAAAGACATTCGAAGTAACTGGTGATGTGCCACAAGGTTCGGCTCTGGATTCCCTACCATAAATGACGTGATAGAAGAATGTAACGTATCAATTGCAATTGCACGTCGTTGCTTATTCACAGATAATTTGAAACTGAGGCAATACCTTTTATAAAAAATGAAAGAAAAAGTTCTGAAAATTGTTAATATGTATTTCAAGTTAACTACTTCCACTAAAACAGATCATCCAGATTGCGCAAAAGGGAAAAGTCCTTGGAAATATTTTTAAACTTTCACATAACCGTTCATTGTCATTTGTAAAGAAGTCAGATACTTTCCCGCACTTCATTTCATTTAGGACAAACATCAGTTCGCATGTGTAACGGCAAAATGCGCTTCGTTCCATTTCTGATAACTAAAAACCCACATCAGACACATCGGCGGCAATCATCGCTCCAATCACAGGCCGATTTATTTTCTAAACGTCCACTTTACGACCGTTTATACGACAACAATTTCCAAACTCCCAGACCTCCAGCAAGAACCCACAAAATACCGCACACCCAAGCGACGTATACGAACAACCAATAACCAACAACTAACAATCAACAACCAGACGCCGACGCTTTGTCTGAGTGATCATATAAAATTGGCCACCTCAAGTCTACCAGTACCGGTCCTCTTAAATTGTATCTCAGATTTTCGATCGAACCGATTTAAAAAAATGGCGCCGAAAAGTCTCCTCATGTCTCTTCATCAGCGGACTGATCGTCATGTAGGCATGTTGAAAGCATTGAACAATGTCTCAGTTATCTCTTCGTTATCCACAGTGTATCATCTTCAGACATTCGGTACACATGCAATCCAATATCTTCCCACGAAAGTTTGCCCTACCTGCTGTTGGTTGCTAATCTAATGCTGACTGATCCTGATCCCTGGTAACATCACTTTATTAAGTGCAAATCCCCTTCCAATTCCCTTCTTATCCTCTCCATACAAATGGATGGTAATTCCTTTTTCCAGCTAAAGAAGGCAACAGAATCATCGGTTGGCTCATAGGGTGGCCAAGTCAAAGAAATCGCGACTGTCCAAACGACTCGTATCCCTCTTTGGTTGCTGTTGTTGTTGCCATTGATTTGGTTGGTTAGGATAAATCAACATCTCTCTAGCGAATATCGTGACCCAAAGCGGTCCGCTGATTATAATAACTTAATTCACAGACTTGGCCAAAGACATATCCCTGAATTGTTTTATGCCGCCCATTGCATGTCTTTTGTGGCATTCACGAGTAGAAGAGAAGAGAACTTGCCTCCTTGGAGGGTCAACAGCAGTCCCTTGCACTGGCTCCATTCTATCTACCTGTGCCGGATGGGGAACCAGAAACCATTCTTGAGCCGAAATCAATCGATTAAGGGTCTAACTCTTAGTTGCAGCGTTTTGTTAACTCCATTGGACATGGCTATGGTGAGCGAAACAACAAAATTAAATAGCAGCCGGTCTCCTCTCGATCTTGGGATGATCTCCAAAGACGATCTCGGAAGACGATCCCATTACGATGACGATGTTGCTTGGACCATACAAGAAAAGAGGAGAAGCAAAGATCCCATTGTTGTTATGGATACAACAACAAGAGTTTACCTTACCCGACCGCACACGTTGGTCGGTGGTCACATTTTATCGTTGCGATACAATTTGATGAGCGGTGCCGCTTTTGTGTCCTGTGCGACCCCTCTCTCTTGGTGTGTTTGCGTTTCGTTTGCCTTTAGGGGGCTTCCTGAGTACGAAGTATGTATCTTTGCCAATTTTTTATTTTTACCTCACAAATTGTTGTTGTTTTTTTTATATATTTTTTTTAAATTTTTTCCAGATACATATTTCTGATGGTATTCTGGTAGTATTCTGGTGGTCCACTCGATATTTCCTCCCTCGGATTCGCTCCGCATAAACATAGAAGAGGGGGGCCTTCTGGTCAGCCGGCCGAACTCGATGAATGCCCGAAACATCCTCGCATACTAATTAGGATAATTTATGGAACAAAATTGCTTAACAAGGTGGAAGTTTTGGCTCGTAAATTGAGATGGCTTCTTCGGATGGCCCGCACCGGATGAGACTGAGGTATTGGATTTTTCTCGTTTATTTTTTTATTATTATTATTTTTTTTTATTGTGTTGCTTGATATGTATTTTGAAAGGCTCTTGTTGGCGAGATGAGATGCGGTCTTGTGTATGTCGTAAATTTTCATTTAGGGTCGTTCCATTAGAGTGCCAATGAATTTATTTAGACTTTTCGACAACTTCATTTGGCAGATCAGATTGTTGTTTTACGATTTTCGGTTTTGTTCTCCCAATCAACATCTCAACTTTGTCGGATTTCGATTCAGATACAAAATTGTTAGATTTTTTTAATTTTTTTGAGGCTTTTTGGGTGGCTTTAACGATGTGATTATGAGTGTTCATGCGAAGGTAGGAGGAGCTGTAATAAATTATTGAGATTATTGGAACGACTGTGGTTTGTAGTGATATATATATTTTTTTTAACAAGTTTATCGGAATTGTGATGATTTGGAGTCGAGAATGTGGGGTAATTTGTTAATGGCTATGTTAGAGAGGTTTCTGTTTTGGAGAATTCTGTGGGATTGTTGGACCTTTTCCAGTTGACTACGCCGGTGGTCCAAAGATGAGTGAGATATTGGCTTCTATTGTTTAGTGAATCATAAATTAGACGATCTTTTGTCGACTGGCTCGTTAGCAAGGGACACATATAATTTTGAGATATTATTTAATTATAATAACTAGATGATTCATTTGTTGAGTTTTTGAATGCCATTCTATTGACTTATAGATCGTGGGGGCTTAGAACTAATCAAGAAAGATATTACATTAGTTCTATTGCATTCCGATATATAGAGCAATAAGAAATTGAATAATTACTTACAGTAATGTTACGTCGCTTCACTAGACTGGATACGCAGCTTAACGTGGTATGAAGGTACGTGGGCTTGAGCCGATATGCAAGACAACCGAAAACATCAAAAACGTGAACATCCATTAGCGTAATTAAAATTCAGGTTGGTTTTGTTAGATGAAAATGGTACTAGCCAAAATATTACTAAGTATCTTTGCAGTTTCCTACTAATGAAAACAACTATTGTATTATCGTCTTGAAAATACAATACATCCTAGCTGTTCCTCTTTTAGGAAATATTGCCAATAGTTATCTGGTCTGCCCTCTGGTAAAGCTATGAGTTACACGCATAGCCAGGTCAAAAAATTCTTAACATTTTCCGTAGATATCCATTTATGAGCGTTTGCAGCTTTTAAGTGAAAGTAGTGGTCAATTTCCAACATAGAGGCATGCATTCAACATTAGAACGATGATTGAAGTTTAAGCCTAAAGGTTTAGTTTTGACTGAAAATATCTTGTTCGGATCTGTCTTCAGGCGAGCTAGTACTTCCAAGATAATGGAAGCTCTCTACAATCTGCATCGGTTGTCCATCTATTCAATCTTGACCTGGTAATAGGCAACCAAGACTACTGAGCTGCTGTATATGTACACTATTAAGTGTTGTAGCGCAATATTCTTCCCAACGTTTAATCTAATCCAAAACTAGTAGGGCGTAGTCTAAATTTTATACTGGTTATTGGATAGAGACAGAGAACACATTGGTTATTCATTTAAGGGTTCTGCGTTTACACCTGATTGCTGCTTTCTGTGTTTCAACAGTCAGTGAGTTGGTGAGATTGCATTTGTTACCCTTTCATACGCAATGACTTTGCGGTGTAGCTCCAATGCCAGCTCTTAATTGTTTACGTTCGTCCATTGTTATTTGAATTTCCACAGTCACTACATCTATATCTTCCTATATTTTCTACAATTCTTCAATTATTCTGGGCGTAGTTGGCGGGTTATTGCTTCAAAACTTTGCGCATTTTTGGCGCACTAAGTAAACCTCTGCGCATTCAAACGTTGTCGTGAGATCATTGAAATTCAGTGTTGCATGCCGACGGAAACCTCAACTGAGAATTGTGATGTCAAAATAAGATGCGACAACATGGTGCTCAATGTGTAATATAGGCATACATTAATGATAATCCGACGATTTAAGAGATGCCTTTTCGATGCCTGATATTTCGGTGAGAAATATTGGAATGGAATGTTAAGTTTAATATTTTTGAAATCTGTGGGGATAGCTATCAGCTGATACGCAACTGTCAGTAGTAAAAAGATCTAAATGTGAACTCAAGTGCAGTACGAAGAGAATGGAAATCAGCATAGTGATGCATCAAACCGGTGCGATAGTTGAACAATCTATGCTGCTACCAAAAACTTACAGATGAAGAAAGAATGGGGAATTAAAAGTGAGATCACAGAGAGTGTTATGGAACCACATCAAGGCAAGCCCATGGAAAAATCGAAGATCGACAAGTTGTCAAAAAGGTATAACCTGACGGCAAGCCGAAATTGACTAATTATTTGGGATCTGGGTGTGGTTAAAGTCTAAGATCATATATCATCTAAGATATATATAGATGATACAGAACAGGATTAAACAACATCTGTAATTAACTCTCGACTTTGAAGAAATAATTCCAGTCTAGAACTTCCTCCATCGATCACATAAAGCTCTTGCTTTGCAAGAAGACCTTTCTAAAAGGCTTTCAACAGCGTTGAATCGGAATCTCTTATGAACATAATTCCACAGGAGAGGCATTTTTGATAGGGTTATCGATATTCTGAAGGCTGACATATATTGTCCTAAGAGGGTGTTAAATATTGAAAAATTATCAAATACTTTAAAAATTCGAAATAGTTAACGATGGGGATGTATTTAATTACTTTTCCTTTTCGTGGTGATATAAAAAGACATTATCAATGTATGTAGTTCTCTCGGAAGAAATCAGTGAAATTCTATGTACAATCATTTCTTATACACAGAGTTGTGGATCTTAACCAGTTGACCTTAAACTTAAAAGCAGTTGAAACACAGAAAGCAACAATCAGGTGTGAACGCAGAACCCTTAAATGAATAACCAATGTGTTCTCTGTCTCTATCCAACAATTCGCAGTCTTGCGAGTTTTTTCACGAATTTAAAAATTATTGCAAAAATGAGTAAACTGACAGTTTTGTAATAAAGTTTTACCATCCTGGCTGACTCGAACGCCGATCTTGATGTTGGGAACAGAGTTGGGGGCAAAATTTGTATTCTGTATGGTGCCGAAATTTTAGAAAAATATTGTTTACAGTACTAAGACCGAGTCAGTTGAATCAACCGTTTATCGTCATAGTCAAAGCTGACTATGTTCCCGTACTATTCAGAAAATTTCTTGTCCAAATCGTATGCCAAATTTATGGCTTCGCATGAGAATAAGTCAGGAGCCGATACGGCGGAGGAAGTAACAGTGCATCGGTCATACCTTAAGGCACGAATACAACTTCATTGCGAATGCATATAATGCAGTCTATTGGTACAGTCGCTCTAGCCATAAGAGACGCAGACTAGTTGAGGGGGATCGAGGACACTTGAGTTAAAGATAACTTTAAAAACAATGAGCTGTCGGAATTCTTAGGCCCTTCCAAAGATCTTTCAATAGCAGCAGAATCATTTTTCCTATACCCACTGGTAGAAAAAACCTGGGAATCTGAGGGTTTTTGAGCGAAAAAAAGATCACCGACAAATTTTGAAGTAAATCAAGTGTGTTTTCGTTCGGAATTCTGCCACGGCAATCACTTCACCGTCGAATAGTGGAATTTCGGATACTGGTTCCTAGACAACAGGAACGGCTTAAAAATAATTTTTATTTTTATCACATACGAGGGAACAGCGTCCTTTGTAAGTCTTTTGTCATCTAAAATTCTAGATTCTGTATTACTTAATCATTAGTACATGCCTAAATTGCAAATCCCCATTTACGCCATTCTTGAGGTACTCCTACTGTTGATCTTATGGCTAAATAAGATTCCAGCTCAGTATTGAATATTCAGTGCATAAACATTTCTTGGTTAAAAGATTGTATAGGGCGCTGGACTAAGTATGCAGGCGTCGATAAAATCGGTGTTTTGGATTTTGCAAAGCGAAATTTGCGTTACCTTATCGCACCTAGACTTCCAGAAAAAAACGAGTCAGGACTGTAAGATCATTATATAGGGTTTTCTAATAACGACTTGACATTTTTTTTTTTTTTGTTTTTAAAGGCAAACCATTTGAGATATTTCAAAAACTTTATTATTGGCTTGAAGTACAATCAAAACATTTATGAATGGAACTCGACTTCGTTCATATGACCGCGGGCACGTTTGCAGCGGTCGATTCGTTGGACCCAATTTTCAACCACTCGGCCACACATTTCGGCCGAAACGGCCGCTATTTCGCGTTAAATATTGGCTCTGAGCTCTTCAACGTCGTCGGCGTGTTGACATAAGCCAATGACTTAACGTAGCCCCACAGAAAATATTCAAGCGGCGTTAAATCGCACGAACGAGGCAGCCAATCGACTGGCCCATGTCTTGAGATAACACGCTCACCATACTTACTCTTCAATAAATCGATTGCAGCGTGTGCTGTGTGGTTGGCACAATCCTGTTGAAACTACATGTCGTCCAAGTCCATATCTTCCAATTCGGGCCAAAAATAATCGGTGATCATGGCGCGATAACGCTGACCATTATACGGTAACGTGACGATCGTTATTGTCGACGAAAAAAGATGGCCCAATAACGCCGGCGGCATGCAAACCGCACCAAACAGCTATTTTTTGTGGATGAAGTGGTGATTCATGAAGCACTTGTGGGTTTTCACCCGACCAATAACGCATATTTTGCTCATTGACGAACCCATTGAGCTAAAAATGAGCTTCGTCACTGAAGATGATTTTGCGATGAAATTCATCATCTTGGCGCATCTTCTCCGGAACTCAATCAAAGAACGTACGTCGCTTCAAATGGTCCATCGGCTTCAATTCTTGAGTCAGCTTGATCTTGTATGGGTGTAAACCAAGATCCTTACGCAAAATACGCCATAATGTGGTCTGAGCGATGCCCAACCATCTTGAGAACTCCGTGGAATTGACTGATTTGGATCATTTGCTACGGACGTCTGAACGGCAGCGATATTTTCGACTCTTCGACCAACCCGTTGTCTCACTGACACGGCAACATCACATAACAAATACGTAGACTCAAATTTTTGCACTAGAATTGTTATTGCCTGTCTACTAGGGCGATAATTACGACCGAAAATTGGAGTTAAAGCTCTTAAAGTTGCAGTCACCGACTCCGCATATCTGTAGAAAATTTTTATAATTTGCAGACGTTGCCCGTTAGTGTACTTTACCATGATGAAAATGTTGAGATTACTGAATAAATTGACAGTGACAGTTTGATGATTAGTGAAAGAGTACATTTACAAATTAAATTTAAAGTTGTCAAGTCCCTATTGGAAAGCCCTATAGTTGCGAGACAAAAATCACAGTGGCTTGCGTTAGAAACATATCTGCTTACAGAATAGAAGAAAGGAAGGGTTGAGTTAGATATACATGAATCAGAACAAAAGAAACGGAAGAAAGTTAAGGAAATTAGGGAAAGACCGCATGGAGTATAGAGCAAAACTCCTTTTTTATTATATTTCTATTCAGCTTGCTATCCAAAAGAACCGAGGTCACAAACGTATGCTTTTCAAAAATTTCTTGGGATCAACTTACGACTTACAACTTACGTCCACCTGAGCTAACTCTACTATAATGGCGTTCGTCAGCCACATCATTGTCAAAATAAAGCTCTGCCTTAAAATTGGAATCAACAGCACACCCCATCTTGTAAAGATTTCACTCCTGAATTCCACCCCAGGGTGGAATTAGTATTATTGGTAGAAGTAGTATTCTAATCCGCCGCCACCACTACAACAAAGGTCAATTTATTAAATTTATTATTAAAACAATAATTATCCACCTCAAGTGGCGATGTTTTAGACCACACGCAAATCGCTGGCAGTAACTGCACACTATCCCATTCGACTAGATAGTACCAAAGACAACATAAGTCACCAAAGTCGAACTAATCTCAGCTAATCTAGTGAATAAAATTCTCGTAAACAGTTTGAAAAACATCGACTTAAATGGGCACTTTTGAGATACCAAAGTATCTGGATACAACACATTTATCGCGCACATAAACTACTCATACTTATGGGACTTTGAGAAATTATGAAATTTATTACCAACGTAAATAAGTAAAATCAATACACGCGATTGCTTTGGTAGTAGGTGAGGTGATGTTGCCGTCGACGGTGTAGGGGCTCGAGTAAATATCTACATATATGTATATATATATATACTTTTGAGAAAACTTTAAGACTAAAATATTTTTTTAAAAATCTCGTAACGACGTTGAATTTTTTCCAATAAGTGGATAGAAATTTATGACTATTGACGGGAGCAAAAGACAGCCCAGCACAGTGGGTGTTGGTTTGGAATGTGAGCTGGTTTTCACTATTTCTATTGAAAGATACAACATTGTTGAAATTGCCTTTATAAGTGATATAAATTTCGACTGGGAATTATAGTTTACAATCCGCCAATCTCTATTTGTATGCAAAAAAAAAATAAAAAAATAAAAAAAAAAAAAAAAAAAAAAAAAAGAACATAAGACCGTGTGCTATAGTAATGACAGCTATGACAATAAATTGGAATGAATTGCCCCTAAAGTATTGTGGGAGTTGGTGTTGTGATTAAGTGGTCCATTATGATGTCTTTCAAAGCACAGCAATATAAACTCTTCGGCGAAAATTCATTTGCATATAAATAAAACTTTCAACCGGTTCAGACTATATTAGCTTAAAAAAAGATACACGAGTGTAGAACTCAAAAGTCGTTATTGGACCTTATATGCTAGCTGAAACTGAAAGTTTTGAGATTAAACAATTGAGACTTTCCCACGCTGAAGTAAATATCACCAACATCCAGGAAGTGTGCTGGCCAAAAGGAATACGAAAAACAATGCTATAAGCTAAAATGCATGTTACAGAAAACAAAAGCAAATGTTTCTTTAGATGCGAATTTGGTCGAATTTCAGGTGGACATCTTTGGTAGCACAATCAAAAATCAAAACCTACACGGGGAGTCTTTTGCAAAAAGACTTAGGCTAATTGACTTTGCACACAGCACACAGCACACAGCACACAGTTTCCTCATCTTAATATTCACAAAAAAAATGTGGCAGGTACCTGATCATAAACAGCTTATATACGAGTATACAACAACAACGGACAAATACTAAATATGTGGGGATTTAGCTTTGAATGGCTGCCATTGAATCATACCGCCTCCAATCGTACTTTTGCCAATCGCATATCCATCAACCCTATGTCACTAACAACATTTATAAAGTGTGAATATCAATGGCGTTGATGCAAAGATGCCATCAGAAATGCCGCAACTGATATTCTGGATAAAGATTGTTAAACAACTGGACAATTATTAAGCAATATCACTCTTTTTTTTTTTAGAATTTTTTGAAATGTTTGTGGTCAAAAGCAGGGTTATTGCCTTTCTTAAGAAACGTTTGTTCTTTAGTCCCAATCAATAAGGATTTAGAGCTGCTGTGTCGATAAGAGATGCACTTTTGCTTCATATATTCATATAAAGAAGTTTAAATAACAATGGGTGCGCTATACATAGACTTCTATTTTTCTTCTACGAACTTCTATTAGTCAAACTAGAAAACTTTGGAAGCTTTATGCATGGTTGGTTTGCCTCGTACCTTAAAGACGGGAAACAAATGGTCCGGATTGACAGGAGCTTCAGTAATCCTATTTTATTTTAAAATGCTATGATTTTCAAATTGTATCAGTAGTTTTCAATATGTCCACCTTTTGCGCGAATGATGGCCTTGAGACGGCCAAAGAAAGCATTGCACGCTGCACGCAAGTGGCTCTGCGGTATATTGGCCCATTCCCGGCGAAGTGCTTGTTTGAGGTGGTCTAAAATTTGGTATCTTTTAGTGCTAACCTTCGCCTTCAAAATACACCAGACAGAGAAATCCAACGGATTTGCATCCGGAGAATTTGCAATCCATTGTGTCGAAGAAAGTGTGAGTGAAAATGTGTTTTTTTAACCAATCTTGATTGACGCGCGCTGTTTAAGATGGTGCCGAGTCTTGTTGAAATGTCCACGGTCTACGAACGAAATGATTGTTTGCCCAAGGCTTCAATACTGCCTCTAAGACGGTATACAATTAATTAATTAATTTTGACGCCACGGTCCAAAAATACAAGTTATGGCGGTCCAAACCATCACCATCGGTGCTGCCTGCTTTCTGGTGGTCGTCCGATGGTGTTAATTTTCGAAGGACCTCTCTGGAAAGTAAACTCGGTCATTTTGTTTGTTGACATATTGCTCGATAACTAATGGCGACTCATCGGAAAAAACCAAATTCGGCAACTTACGACTTTCGTGCAAGCGTAGCAACTCCTTCACTCTTTCGACACTAACCGTGTGATATAGTGGCATATGCATAGACTCCTCAAGCAGAGGGTCGCGGGTTCGAATCCCATGCAAGGCAATAATCTGAAAAATTATTTTCATAGAATTTTTATGTTTTATATGAAAATCCCGTCGGCGTCAACTCTACATGAAGGCATAACACTGATGTTGGAGTGGTTGCTGGCTGGGCTTACTGTAACGAACTAACAACTAGCACGTACTAAGACCTACTGGTTGAGGATGCACTGGCTCCTCCTGTTCAATTTGACACCCACCTCTGGGAAGAATATCGAAACCAAACACACCTGAGTTTCAAACTACTACACCACCCGCCCGCGCCCTGGAGAAAAGCCAGTAAAAGGGTATTCATAACCCCTTGGTGTGCGCGTGGTATTATAAAAAAAAAAAACCTTTTTCTGTTGCGGTGTAAGATCGTGTGCTTTTTGGAACTTCAATGGCTTGAGCCCAAGCACATTTTTCAATATGTGTTGCATCCGTTCCAACGATATGTTGAGCTCACGAGCCATTTTTCTTCCGCTCCGACGCGGATTTCGCTCAATTCGAGCATTCACTTTTCGAACCATTTCTGCCGATGTTGCTGTTTTTTTATGACCACCTCCATGGTGTTTTGCAACGCTGCCAGTATCACAAATGATTTATTCACGTTAAGGTGCTGGAGGGCTCTAACGATAGCTATGTTACTTGTGGTTTTCCTGCCAAATATAAAGCAATCACACTATCACGTTTGAATTCCATCGCGGATAAAAATTTTTCAACACAACTGAGATGCAAATCGTTTAAAAGGCTTGTACGTAATAAAATTATCTGTCATGTGTCAAAGTTTGAGCTCACTGTCATGAACGGTTTGGAAATTATAGCTGTCTGAAGTTGGTTGCAGTTCGAGTCAGGCAGGGTGTATATATTTACTATATTAACTCAATATTAAGCTTGAATTTCAAAAACAAGAAAACTGGATTTCCTGGTGATATAAATACGTAGGTGGTTCTTTTTCCTATAATATGGTTCTCGAATTATTTGTAGACAATAATCACCAATTGGAGATCTTAAGATATTGGTTTTGTATGTAAAAACTGGTCATCAGCAAGAAAACAAAAATTATGTTTTTTTTTAATTATCCACGCCGAATCTTTGCGTCCCTAATTTATTTTGTTTTTTTTTTTTTAGTGCCGATTGTATTTAAAGTGCTGATTGTGCTATTAGAAACAAGGTAACTTATGGGGCAAATAGAAACTGTTCTTCGAAATGCTAAATGTTAATCTCTAAAAATAGAAAAATAATATCTGTTATCAGCAACCTTTCTTATATACCGCTCTCGTAAACTTTAAGAAACTGTCCCAGTATACACTAGCGTGTTGGGGAAGCACTTATTTTAATAGTCTACAACCCTTGATTATAACTAAGAAAAACATTCTTAGAATCATGTGGAGAAAAACGCTGTCGTGAAAATAGCTTTTGTCATTTTTTTTGTTACTCAAAGATACGTCCTTTAACGCATATTATTACAAAGTCCTGAAAATTGTTTTCTTTACAAGAGGTAATTTATTTAATCGGAACCTCACTGCACACGAACTTCATAGTAATGATAGTTTTCTGGCTACTATACCACCACAAAATACTCATATTTTCTTAAAATTTTATACGACTGTTGGCACCCAGACTTTTTAATAGTTTACCGATTGAATAACAAAGTATTCAAAAATCGTTTATATTCAACTAAGAATATAAAATATATCCCTGCTTCATTTTAGTTTAAAGGTAGTCAATAATCTAATCAGGATGGCTGTAATGGCTGCATAAATACCATAAAACTACTTCTAAAAATTAGCGGTTGTGCGAAGAACGGCAGGCAAAGCCTTTATACGTGAGTTTCAGTTTTATGTACCCTCTACCGTTGGCAATAATCTGCAATAGCTATTTTGGCCATTTTTAGGGTTGCAACATTATATAATTTCGTTCGACCTAATATCATTGTTCGTCTTTGACATTCCAAAAAGTATATCATACTCGGAAAGGTATAAACTCCTACATAAGCGGCATAATTACAAAAACAAAAGAAACTGCAATTTTTTAGGTACGCAGATTGTATTAGATTAACATAGGAAATGGATAAATAATATGCATCGTAAAAGGAGACGACAACATACTGGTACAATATCTTGTAGAGATATGAATACTGTACCGAACGAGACCGTACTTAAGGCACTGGAATCTACCAACAACAATCTTAAATTTAAACTGTATTCTGTGCTGTATTCACTGCATTATAGAGGCAGAATCGAACGGAACTATGTTGAACACCAGGACACTGGTGTAAGGAATAAAATAAGCTAGTTGATGAAGAGATAAAAAACTCACAAAGATGTAGATATTAAATCCATCTTTATACATAAATAAGGAGAGCATTAATAGTAAAAGCCCAAACTGGATCTACATACATATCTGAGATTTATAGTATCTATACATCAGTACTTTTATGTTTAAGCCGTTCGTTTGTCCGATCATTAAATACGTTCCCCATAGGGAGGTATGATGACAGACCATCCAAAAAGATTGAGAAATGAAGTGGGCTTAATCTGAACCAGTTTGACATATTTTTACAATTCGACACTTAATCGCACAGTTATCCTCGTATATTGGCTGAACAGTTCGTAGGCTTACACATGCACGGTGTTACTAGAGTTAAATCCATATGATTTATAGTACTTCTAACCTTCAAACGACACGTGTATAAATTTCACAGCTGTCGGACAATTGGTTCGTGAGTAATAGGATTGTGAGTTAAGCAACTTTTGTTATTGTGAAAAAAAAAAGATTTCGTGTGTTAATAAAGCATTGCTTTATTATGAAAAATAAAAAACCCTTGAAACCAAAGCTTGCCTTGATAGACATTATTCGAAGTCTGCACCAGAAAAACCAACCGTTGAAAAGTGATTTGCCAAATTTAAACGGGGCGAAATGTACACCGAAGACAATGCATGCAGTGGACGTCCGAAAGAGGCTGTCACGGCGAAAAGTTCACAGAATAATTATGAATAACCGTAAAGTGAAGTTGATCGAGATAGCTGAGACTCTACAGATATCAAAAGAGCGTCTTGGACATATTATGCATGAATATGTCCATAAAAATAAAAATTACTCTTTTCATATATCCTCAACCTATTGCCAATCGCGCTGCAAAATAGAAAAGCACGAATTTATTGACCTATTCAACTATCTTGGATCAGTCTTCATTATTGGTGGCGACTTTAACGTGAAGCACACCTTTTGGGGCTCAAGATTTATCTCTCAAAAAGGCAAAACTCTTTACAGGGCTGGTATGGAACGTGGTTGCTATTTTTACTCAACAGGCAAGCCGACATATTGGCCCTCGGATGTCGCCAAAACACCCGATCTAATAGACTTCTTTACTGGAAAAGGAGTAAACGCTAGTTACGTCAAAGTTGAAGAGGGCTTCGATCTTTCCTCCGATCATTCTCCAGTTATCCTCTCACTGTGCGAATCCTTGGTTAAAAGACAAAGACCACTAACATTAACTAACAGCAAAACTCACTGGGAAAATTTCCGAATAGACGTTGTAGACAATACTGAGTTGAAAGTAGCACTTAGAACGCCATATAAACTTGAAAAAGAAGTTGAATGTTTTGTTGAAGTCGTACAGCAAGCGGCCTGGAAGAACACTACCCGCGAATCGAACAAAGTTCCCAAAGTCAGATATCCACCGTAAATCACAGAAATGATAAGGAAGAAATGAAGAGCGCGGAAAAAGGGGCATGAAACCCGGGCACCACAAGATAAAACGTCCTTCAATAGGCTCTGCAACTTGTTGAAAAAATCGATCAAGGACTTCAATAATCAAGGTATTAATAACTACTACAGCGACAAAGGATACCAGCTACTCCATATGGAAAGCCGTTAAAAGTGTTCGAAATCCCCAAATGCACGTGGCGCCAATAAGAAGAAACCAGGATGACTGCATCTTGCAGAAACGTTTAAACCATTCGACGGGGAAGTGCTTCCAAAGAATGTCAATACGCTAGACGTGACGACAAACTTTCCAGTAGAAAAGGCTAAACTTAGGGAACTTAGACAAGTTATAGACACACTTAAGCCCAATAAAGCCCCGTTATATGACTTAATAACGGGATAGATACTTAAAGCGTTGCCGAAAAAAGGTTTTCTAAAGCTGCTCTATCTTATAAATGCCAACATTAGATTAGAGCACGTACCGCACCAGTGGAATGTAGCCGAAGTTATTATAGTTCCGAAACCCGGTAAACCGCTGACTGAAGTCAACTCATATAGACCAATATCGCTTCTCCCGATTACATCGAAGGTCTTCGAGCGAATACTTCTTAATCGTCTTAAACCAATTACCGACACGAATTTTCTCTTGCCTGATCATCAATTTGGCTTTAGAAGCCAACACTCTACAGTTGACCAAGTGCATCGAATATCTGATGTAATTGAACGAGCAATCGAGTGTAAGTTAGTCTGTTCAAGCGCATTCCTTAACGTTTTGCAAGCCTTTGATAAGGTATGGCATGAAGGCCTAAAATACAAACTCCGACAAGCCCTACCCTAGCAATTGTCTTGTATTTTAGGTTCATACCTGGAAGACCGACTCTTCCGTGTGAGACACGGAAACGAATATTCCACTTTTAAGACAATAAAGGCGGGGGTGCTGCAAGGAAGTGTACTTGGCCCTCTGCTATATTTGCTTTTTACCTGTGATATACCGCCAAACAAAACAATGGCAAAATTGTATGAATTAGACTACGAATTGTTTCCCCATCCATCGTAATCTCCAGATTTGGCCCCCAGTGACCTTTTCCTGTTTGCAAACCTCAAAAGAATGCTCACTAGAGAGAAACTGAGACTAAGGCTTATTTTGAGGCTAAAGAGAAATCGTACTATAAGAATGGCATCAAAAATTACATGACCGCTATAATCGTTATATTGCCCTCGAAGGCAATAATTGAAGGAATAATTAAATCGAATTTGACCAAAAAAATATGTTTTTCAATGTTAGCCTACGAACTTTTCAGCCGAACTGTCAGTTTGGATCACTTTTGGCATTTTCCTGGACTTCTGACTTTTTCGAGGAGGGCATTCCTGTCAGCCGAATCGAATGCAGATTTGAAAAGAACGCATATATTTCTTTCCTTTTATCCACATACATACCATTTCGTAGTACTAGTTAAAGCAAATATATTTGTTGTCGAAGGTTGAGTATTCTTTTCTGAAGCCAGCTGGAAATTCACTCAGCAAATCCAATCATCAATACTGCATTCAAAAAGAAAATACGCTGTTAGTTAGTTGAGTTTTTGTGTTCCTATTCTTAAATAAGGGGAAGACTATGCTTCTTCTGAAGCTTTCTGCCATTACTTCAGTACTCGTATTGTAAAAAAAGTTATTCGAATGTGTGAGTTTTTATATGAATTACTCCGTGGTGTGCTTGAAAAGTTCATATGGTACCTTCACGGTCAACCCCAGAAGCGTTATTTAAGCTGTAAGGGTTCATTATGGTTTTAATCTCCTGAACTGAGGTCGCCCTATCAAGTAGTGCATACATGATTTAATTTGAGCTAGGTGGGGCTTCAGCAATTGCTCGAAGTGTGCAACTAGTACTCCAGCTCTTTAATGGCAAGATTGTACCTGGTTCTAAAGAAGAGCGAGTCTGCGGTTCTTACCACATGCAAATAGGCGAATACATTTTTTGGCTCCTTTCTGGTTAGACCACATCTAGCACGTAGTGAAGAGACTATAGCAGCTGTAACTGGGAGTAAACGCGAAAACCGTGACAAATCGATTCGTCGTCGTTCTCAGCAGTTTGGCTTATCGTATTCGACAACTTGGCGTATTTTACGTGAGGATCTCGGCCTTAAATCGTACAAAATTCAACCCGTACCAGAATTGAAGCCAGGTGAATTTGCGTCATATTTTCATTGAATGGGTTCTGGAAAAACTCAATGAAAGTCCGGTGTTTTATCGTGAAATTTTATTCAGTGATGAAGTTCATTTCTGGCTCAATGGATACGTTAATAAACAAAATTTCCATATTTGGGCTGATGAGCAACCCGAAGAGTACCAAGAGCTACCATTACATCCATTAAAAACAACATTATGGTGTGGTTTATGGGTTGGTGGAATCATTGGTTCATATTTCTTCAAATATGAGGCAAATCAGAATGTTATCGTTATCGCGCCATGTTAACAGACTATGTGCTTCCTGAAATCCAAACACATGGTCTCGGTGAGTTCTGGTTTCTACAAGACGGTGCTACAAGCCATACAGCGCGTGAAACAATGGATTTGTTGAGAAATCATTTAACGTTTTGCTACGGTAAATTGTCCGTCTCGATCGCGCGATATCACACCTTTAGACTATTTTCTCTTGGGATTTGTGAAGTCTCAGGTCTTCAGGAATAAGCTAGCTACGATTGATGCTTTGGAAACCAACATTACATTACATTACATTGCTCGAACGAGTCGTTCAAAATTAGACCTTTCGAATGGACCACTTCAGACGTAGTCATGGCCAACATTTACGTCATATCATTTTCAAAAAATTAATGCCATGAATTGTTTTTTTAACTGATAATAAAAATCTTAAGTCCACTTCCAAATTTATGTGCTTTATTTTACATTATAAATCAAACGTTACGATGAATCAGACTATATATCCTTTTTATCGTGCACTTTTCACTTCACAATCAAAAAGCCAGCCAGAAAATTTAAACTTCGGCCTAAGATAATTACAAGCAATCCTAATTACTCATTATTGATTTTTTTTTGCTCAATAAGAGAAAAGGACATAGAGCAATTCAAAGTCAAAATTGTCTGTTTTACTTAAGGCGGCTTCGTTTTTGCATCTTAGTGCAGAAAGACCAATAATTCAATTCAATTAAATTTAAACCATCATCAATGTCAATAAGTGGAGAAATGTCATCTCTAGGATGAAGAAGATGACAGGAACTGATCGTGGATAATATGAAACCAGAAGAAGAAGGCATAAATAAACAGTAGCATGAGTAGAAACTTAAAACAATTCTCGAAAAGTTGGCATGATGATTCATTTTTGTCAACGACATCAATTTGTAGAAACGTCTATAGTTATCAGAAACGTATTTAGAATTCTATTTGTGAAACCATTTATTCTTTTATGTGTGTCTTTTACGAAATTTATGTTACACAAGTCTGATATTCTTCCATTCACGGACAATTGTTTTTTCCTTAATTGCTGTCTCCTCTCACTTTTGTTGCTACTTTTACTTTGACCATAAAATGTGATTGGCCCTAGTCAGCCGTAACCACAAACTTATCTTTGTATCTCTATCGATATCAATTTGATACACGAATCAGCTTTAAAAACCAAAAAAAGAATCCCACGCAAAATTACAGATTCCGTCATCATTAATACTGCCAGACAGTGAACTTAAAAAAAAAAAACAGATGTTACAAGAAGATTTTTTACAATGCACAATAATGTAAATGGCAACAAAATGGCAAAAAAACCGATTACTGTAGGCCAAAAACAAGCCTTGAGCCCAGAGGCAAGACTTTAGGCGTCAAAACCGATGAAAGACACACACAAACCGGAGACAATAAAAGTCCCGGCGAAACAAAATTATGACTCGATTATGCTACCAAAGTCGATTATTGGACAAAGATTTTTATGGACTGTAAAAATGGACTTTGTAGTTTGGTCTTGGGAGGACTTTCGCTATCGAAATAATGGCACCGCTTATAGATTGTCTTCAAGAAAGTTTTTTTTTTTCGTATCGGACGGAACAGTTCTCCGAAAGATATTGTAACGCAGAAATAGTTGACTGGTTGACTGGTTGACAAAGCTAGTTTATTTTTTAAATTTGTTTATTGTTTTTTTTTTTTGAGTAAAACTTACCCCAACATGTTGGACAGCATTCGCCAATTCGTGGTGCCATGATTTGATTTGTATCACATTGTGTGTAGCATTTCATTGTTGTTTCGGTGATGACACTCGCTATGCATTTGTATGTGACACAAGGATTCTCTGGATCTGTCCATTCAGAACCGCTGGAATAGGTGACGCCTTTGAATACGCAACCTAGAAGTAGAATAAGGAATACATTATGATTTCTTAAAAAGCTAAAAATTATGTACTTCTAGTCCAAAGCGAGCACTTAGTTCACGATCACCAAAAAATTTCTGAACTGATTTAAAGGACATACACGAGTTCGAAAGACTTAGAATATTTAGGTTCTGAGAATTAGCATTTTCGTCAATGCAGAAAATTGACGAGACATTGACCAAATCCGGTATAGAGTCTCCTGTTGCTACTTTCCCAAGTGTGGTATACGTAGACATAATTATGCGGGTTATAGCTTGTTTTAAGTTCTACAGGTCAGAAGGTTTGCCCATGATGCTGCAAAGGACGAAATTCCACATTACATCAGGGCTACTTCAAAAGCTAATAGGGCAAATAAATCAATGATCAAAAAATACAAATACACAGACACAGACATATACTTAGGAACGACGCACAAAGATATCGTGACAGTTTTTTTTTTTCTACTTAAAGGAGATCCCCACGGTTATGAAATTTGTGAATTTTGAGAAATTTTCTGAACAATTCTTCAAGTGATTACGATTGATACTAGAATATTTTATGATAAGTAGGTGTGAGTTGTTTTTCCTGAGATTTCTGCTTCAATAATTTTGCTGCTTTTTTTTGTATAATACCGCGCGCGCACCAAGGGGATATGAATACCCTTTTACTGGCTTTTTTTCCAGGGCACGGGCGGGTGGTGTAGTAGTTTGAAACTCAGGTGTATTACAATAGGTTTCGATATTTTTCCCAGAGGTGGTTGTCAAACTGGACGGGACGAGCTAGTACATCCGCAACCAGTGGATCTTAAGTACATGCTACTTGCTAGTTCGTTACATTTAGCCCAGCCAGCAACCACTCCAACATCAGTGTTATGCCTTCATGTCAGAGTTGACGCCGACGGGATTTTCATATAACTACATACAAATTCTATGAAAAAACTTTTTCACAGAATTGCCTCGCACGGGATTTGAACCCACGACCCTCTGCTTGAGGAGTCTATGCATAAACCACTACACCGTGGCCATCCCCTGGCATACTCCCTAAAATACGAGCTGTTGCCCCTGATTCTTGAAGAAATCTCCTCGAATTATTTCCATCATTATTATCTTAAAATCCTTGTATTGGTCTATCCATATCAAGCCCAATCTCATCTCGAAAGTGCTTTCGGATCCCTTGTTTTTTATTCTTTCTGCTTCATTGATTCCAATAGATTCATCGTTACACTTTTGTCGTAGTGTATATGCAAGATTCAAAACGAATTCCATGCACCTGATATTTGCATGTAATGGAGAGATTCCATATTCATAGTTTAGCTTAAATTAGTTAAAAGGAACTCATGGTTGACAACTATCCCTATTTCATCATTAACTCTAAATTCAGTAGGTTAAAGATTAACAATTTGTCTTTAAAGATTTTCAATGATTACGTTTACGCTAGCATTTATTAGTTTTTGTTTTTTGGTGGACGTTGATCCTCTTGGTGATGTATATTACATGTTTCTTTTGTTCTTTCAGTATCGAGACGTTGACAAAATTTTCTAATAAATTGTTGTACGAAATGCCTATGTTTACTTTAATTTTAAATTTTTTTTGAAATCGAATTATGAAAACACTTCTGGCTAAATGCGCCACTGTGCGGCGGCCGAGAGTATTCTCATCCGCCCTAAGGCAGGATTACATGTCTTTTTGTTTGCTCCAAAGAGGGCTTTACTACTCAATTACGTTCCAAACCTTGGTTGTTGTTTTTCCATCGTTGACTGCTAGGCCGAATCTTTGCCGCTTCTGTTTCAATAGTCGCTGTATTTTCCGCATAATGTCAACGACGTTTGCATATGTGATTAACTGTACAGAATTTTGGAGGATGGTATCTTATTCGTACAATTCTTTGGAACCATGTTATAAAATTCATATGACAACGTATAACCTTGTTTAGGTCGTTTTCTGACATTGCAAGTCTGCAAGTCTCGGCTTTGTGATAACCGACTTTGACTTTGAGTGCATTCTCCATCTTCATCCTGCACAGCCGAGTGAGATTAGCAGAGATGGAAGTATGTGCTATCGCCAACAATGATTGCTATTACAAATGGTAGACAACAAGGAAATTACTCAACTTTGGCTAGGCTTTTTTGCTTAAAGGCGTTCTGTCTCTACCACTATACTGGACATGTGCAGAAGAAGCTGCATTCTCTGTCGGGTCATATTTGCTGTCTAATGCTAAAAACTTATCATCGTTGGTGTTTGTGTTCTCTGTGTTTATTTGTGGTAATGACTAGGGAACTTTTCGGCACGTCCACGTCAGTTAGTATAGCCCAGCAGTTTTGGCGCTTAGTGAAACACAGCCCACACCTATTAGATCACTCTAATCGGAATCTTCCTGGCTACGAACTAGTGCCAATACTCTTTTCTCATTGCGGTCTCGCCATTTACGTGCGTAGTGATGTAACTTACCAAATTCCACCACAATACAGTTCCTGTTCTAATCCGAAATTGCAGGCGAATTCAATATACACAATTCTGGGTGGCTTCGACATTCTGGACAGACAACACCCAAAGGACGGTGTGTTGAAATCTCCGCTGCGGAAAGAAAACTTGACGCACCTTGTAAATGAGCCCACGCGAATACCAGACGTTGACAGTCATACGTCCAACACCCTGGACTTGTTTCTAACCTCTCACCCTGATAAGTACACCGTTGATGTGCTTTCCCTCTAGGCTTATCGGACCATTTTGTTATATCAGCTAATTCCTCGTACATCCACTACGCAGTTAGAGAAAAGATTCCTAAAACCGTATGGCAATATTAAAAAGCCAATTGGAGCAGACCTTATAGCTTCTTTGGGAATTTCAACTGGCCGTTGTGTTTCCTTGACGTGTTTAGCGACGTGTATACCCTTGCTGATATGATCACAGATATTATTCTCTTTGGAATTTGATGCTTCATCCCTCATCGGAAGAAGAGTATCAAACCAAAAAAAAAAGCTGTAAAGAGGCTGCCAGGATTAGAGAAATGTTTTCTCGTTCCTACAAGATCACCCCGACAGAGGAAAACCGAAAAAAGTACAAACGAGCTAGGAATGACTGCAACGTCTTTCTTAAGCGTGTGAAATTCCAATACGACCAAAAAGTGATCCAAAAAATACTAAAACGTCGCAAAGGTAGTAACGATTTTTGGTTTTTGATTTTGGATTTTTCGTCAAAATTACTAGAAATTTCTGCCTCACCTCTATCCCAACGCTCATTGCTAGCTCAACACTACCAGATTGTGCTTTGTCCCCGCCTATACTTGAGTGCGTCGAATCTTCAATGATACCAATCCACTTTCGCACTCGTTTAGTACAAAGAGTTCTTAAATATCTTAATATACACAAAACAGCTGTTCCAGATGGTATATCTCCCCTTCTTCTGAAGTGGTGTTCTTTCTCGCTGGCAAAACCACTGCGTAAGCTTTTGCATCAATCCCACTCTTTCGGACTCTTTTCGAGCAGATGATAGACAAAATTTGTTCAGCCCGTCTCTAGAAAGTCGAATCTTCTTCTCTCTATTCTTACAAACCCATTGCACTTACGTTCCTTCTTTCCAAAGTCATGAAAATGCTGATAAACCGCCAGCTCGAAACACGAAAACTTCTCAATGATCGACAGTACGGTTTTTGTAGCAACATGTCCACTGGTGATTTGATGGCACGTGTCACCGAAAAATGGAAGCAAAGCGTACATCAATCTGCCAAAAGCAAGATAGTTGCATTTGATATTTCTAAGGCATTTGACATCAGGCTCTTTTGTCGAAAATGCGTGCTTTTGGGATCGATGACTCTCTTCTTCAATAGATTAGAAATTACCTTTCGGAACGTTCAGTTTAAGTTGTCTGTGATAGTTTCAAGTGCCATATTCACAAGATAAATGCTGGTGTGCCCCAGGGCTCCGTTCTGTATCAGATCTCTTGTCTGCTACTTCTAATTCAATATATTTCTTTTCTGGTAATAGTACTCTCTGCTTTTCATATTCTACTCTTCGGCTGTAGAACGGGAACGGCAGCGTATGTAAGCACATTAAGTTCCGATATTACCAGCAAAAACAATTGGGGAACTATTAACAGAGTGGAAGTTAATGCTTCCAAGACTCAATGCTGTCTGTAGTAATGAAAGCGAAATTAATATACCCAGCCATTATTTATGAATGACACTTACAACGTCGAAAACGAAAAACTTTCCATGTGTGACAGTGACAACTTACGATGGAATGACCACATATTGAATGTCGTCAAAAATGCTGTGAAATATCTAGGTTTCCTCAAGCGATGTAAGAAATATTTCACCCCCTATGGTCTGGCCTCAATATATAAAACATACATCCGCCCAAAATTGGAGTACAATGCCCACATTCCGTGGCATTACAACTTGAAAACATTTAAAAACAATGTACATCGGTACCTCTCTTTTCTTTCTCCCTAAATGTCGTTCGCCCGCGCTGTGTGAAATGCTTTGCTAATATTGTTCTCTTAACGAGTAAGAAGAAGCTTACAGGTAGCAATATTCATTTCTCTAATGTACATAGATTTATATCTGAGCGTTGTCGTCAAAAGAATACATCTGAAAACCACCAAGGCGCTACCGGGGTTTTGATAATATTAACGAGCCTTTAGAATACAAGAAATTCGCATCATTTATCAGCATTTCTAATGACAGTGTCTAGCAAGCCAGTCTTGCGGTCTTATATGCTTCAATGCCCTGGGCAACCCTTAAGGGCATCGATAATTTCAATTTTTATAAGAACAAAGGGTCTTGCTTAAAGATCATGGCCATCACCGATGCGTTTGTTTTAAAAGATAGTACATCGTAAATGCCTTTTAAGTTAAGAAAAACTACCTTACTTGCCTTAGACTTTGATACAACTATGCATATATACATAGACTCTTCAAGCAGAGGGTTGCAGGTTCGAATCCCGTGCGAGACAATTTTCTGAAAAAGTTTTTTCGTAAAATTTGCATGTAGTTACAATATATGAAAAATCCCGTCGGCGTCAACTCTGACATAAAGGCATAACACTGATGCTGGACTGCCTGCTAGCTGGGCTAAATGTAACAAATTAACAACTAGCACGTATTTAAGACCCACTCGTTGAGGATGCACTGGCTCCAGTTTGACAACTACCTCTGGGAAAAATATCGAAACCTAATACACCTGAGTTTCAAACAACTTCACCACCCGCCCGCGCCCTGGTGAAAAGCCAGTAAAAAGGGTATTCATATCCCTTTGGTGCGCGCACGGAATTATAAAATAAAAAAAAAACAGTAAACAATATTTCAGATATAAAAAATCAAAAGTACTTGGCAGAGCTTTTGAGAAGTTAACGTTTGATTTAAAGGCCTGTTCTTGTTTTAAGGCTCATATGTGCATGATGAACGAAGTCATTTTTGCTATCTACGTAAATTTACTTGTTTATGCCATAGATACTTTCGGTTGGTTCGCATATCCCATCAAAGTTAGAGTGCAAAAAGCTCTCGGTCTAGGTCACACTATACTAATCGTGAAAATAATGATCTCCGACATACTGGTTGGATTCGATAAGGAAGGCTTTTCAGGTTCCGAATCTGTGGACTTACTCTCTGCAAACGAGGCTTAGAGATTGTATGTGCTGACACATGGATACTGTCAATATCATTATTTTCTGGGCCGCGGATAAGCTACATACGTCCATCTGGGCATGTATAAAAAGTCTTCAACCTCTCAAACGAACTGTCTCTGGACAACCTATAGTCAATTTTGATAATAGTATCCTTCGTAGATACATTCCTCTTACCTTTACACTTTCGACAGCACGTATCCGATGACTTTGGATCCAGCAAATAGCAATCATCAATAGGTGGACAGCTCTCCTTATCACAATTAACAAATCCATTCTGAAAATAGAAAAAATTAAATTGTAATTTAATTAAATTGCACATCATAATTGCCACCCATAATTGGGCGGTAACGACAAAATAAAAACAGCAGCAACAGCAAAAAGATAGTAAATACAAGAAAAAAAAAAAAAAAAACAAATTGCCGCCTATTAAATTTGAAATTCTTAACACCACACGCCAATTAAATGAATACATCGTTTGAAATAAACAATATGAAGCCACCTATCACACCTCTTGACGTCTACTTAAATATCAATCATCTCGGAACACACAAGTTTTGTTGATATTTTGAGAACGCCTGCCACCTATCCAGCTTCTAATCAACTTAATTGCAATCCACCAACGGACACATAAATGTACACAAATCTATAGATTTTCGAACGCAAATCCATTTGATGGATTGTCGATGTTCTGTGAAAAATCAGAATTTCGAATGATCTTCCAAGTATCTGTATCTATGTTACATAGAATCGATCTGTGGCTCGGTTCGGTCAGACTTTTTTCAATTTGCAACAATGTTAAAGTGTTGTTTGGCTTGTGTGTCTTTCGTCATTTATATTGATTGACCAGAGGTTCTTGTATAATATGTTGCAAGTGCAGATACTTCATACATACATACGAACATATTGAAGGTGACTACTTAACGATCATAGCAATCCATCGGCACATGAAATTGTCGTCAGATATAATTAGTGGTTTTCGGTTTCAATATTGATTTAAAGCATATTCAATTAAAAGTCTCTATAGACATATGTAAATGCATATACATAAGTTAATGTGCATACATACTCGTACACCTTAATATGGGGACGTAATGGGGGAGCGGCTTCAGTCGCTCCATAATTAAGGTGGCGGTAATTAGATGTTATTAACCGAGTAAATGTTGAAACGTGATATTGAGGTAAAAATGGTTTTAGAAAAGTCTTACGACTTTATCCATCTTGTTAGTTGACAGATAAAGTGAAACAAATGACAAGATTAAGGTGTCTGTGCGAACATTAGGCGGTAGAGCAAGACGTCCGATTTATTCTTTGTTAGGTTCAGAGTAATCAATGTTGATTACAATTCCCAGCTTTGCTCTTTAAAACCCTTTTCAAGCATATAGACAAGAGCATATGTTCAGCACGTCTCTAAAAAATTTATTTTACGACCTTGCACTCGGCACAGAAATTTCTCAATTTTTTTTTTATAATCCCACGTTCGCACCAAGGGGATATGAATACCCTTTTACTGGCTTTTCTCCAGGGCGCAGGCGGGTGGTGTAGTAGTTTGAAATTCAGGTGTATTAGGTTTCGATATTTTTCCCAGAGGTGGTTGTCAAACTGGAGCCAGTGCATCCTCAAACAGTGGTTCTTAGTACGTACTAGTTGTTAGTTCGTTAAATTTTACCCCAGTCAGCAACCACTCCAACATCAGTGTTATGCCTTCATGTCAGAGTTGACGTCGACGGGATTATCATATAACTACATACAAATTCTATGAAAAGACTTTTTCAGAGAATTGCCTCGCACGGAATTCGAACCCACGACCTTCTACTTGTGGGTGGCCGGATGGAAGGTTTTACAGAGCACCAGTTCCTCTGGTGATTTGCTGGCATTACTTTTCGAAAAGTGGAAGCAAAATCTGCGACTTGCACTAGATTTTTCAAAGGCAGAAGGCGTTTTAGTCGGAAATGTGTGCATTTAAGGTTGATGGTCCTCTCTTACGGTGAACCAAAAATTTCATTTCCAATGATATTGAGTAGTTTTGAAACTGATTTTCACAAAATAGATGGTAGTATACCACAGGGTTACATTCTATCTCCTTTACCTTTTTATTTCATAAATTTTCTTCATATCCATTATATTCTTTTGCTGACGACAATACTGTCTGCTTTTCAAATTCGTTCAGGGATTCATACCGTCGGTCGGTCTTCGGCTGTACCATAGAAATACCAGAATGAGTTAAACGATATAATTCTTTTTCAGTTTAGCCGAAACTTGGAGTACCATGCCATTTTATCTAAAACCGAAAAATACGTCATTCTCCGTATATCATGGACAACCAACATTAGAATGACCATATATAGGGTTTTCTAATAACGACTTGACAACTTTTTTTTTTAAATAAAAGGCAAACCATTTGAGATATTTCAAAAACTTTATTATTGGCTTGAAGTACAATCAAAACATTTATGAATGGAACTCGACTTCGTTCATATGGCCACCGCGGGCACGTTTGCAGCGGCCGATTCGTTGGACCCAATTTTCAACGACTCGGCCACACATTTCGGCCGAAACGGCCGCTATTTCGCGTTCAATGTTGGGTCTGAGCTCTTCCAACATCGTCGGTGTGTTGGCATAAACCAATAACTTTACGTAGCTTCACAGAAAATAGTCAAGTGTCGTTAAATCGCACGAATAAATCGGCCAATCGACTGGCCCATGTCTTGAGATAACACGCTCACCATACTTAATCTTCAATAAATCGATTGTAGCGTGTGCTGTGTAGCTTGTGGCACCATCCTGTTGAAACCACATGTCGTCCAAGTCCATATCTTCCAATTCGGGCCAAAAATAATCGGTGATCATGGCGCGATAACGTTGACGTCACAGTAACGTGACGATCGTTATCGTCGACGAAAAAATATGGCCCAATAACGCCGCCGGCATGCAAACCGCACCAAACAGTTAGTTTTTGTGGATGAAGTGGTGATTCATGAAGCACATGTGGGTTTTCACCCGACCAATAACGCATATTTTGCTTATTGACGAACCTATTGAGCCAAAAATGAGCTTCGTCACTGAAGATGATTTTGCGATGAAATTCATGATCTTGGTGCATCTTCTCCAGAACCTAATCGGAGAACGTACGTCGCTCCAAATGGTCCATCGGCTTGATCTTGTATAGATGTAAATCAAGATCCTTACGCAAAATACGCCATAATGTGGTCTGAACGATGCCCAATTCTTGAGAACACCGTTGAATTGAATGATTTGGATCGTTTGCTACGGACATCTGAACGGCAGCGATATTTACGGCACTTCGACCAAACCGTTGTCTCACTGACACGGCAACATCACACAACGAATATGTCGACTCAAATTTTTGCACTAAACTTGTTATTGCCTGTCTACTAGGGCGAGAATTACGACCGAAAATTGGAGTTAACGCTCTTAAAGTTGCAGTCACCGATTCCGAATATTTGTAGAAAATTTTTATAAGTTGCAGACATTGCTCGTTAGTGTACTTGACAATAATGAAAATGTTGAGTTTACTGAATAAATTGACTAAAGTGACAGTTTGATGATTAGTGAAAGAGTGCGTTCACAAATTAAATTCAAAGTTATCAAGTTCTTATTGGAAAACCCTATATTAGACATAGCCACGTCTAGCCTCTATTTATTAGGAATTAACATATGCGAAGCTGAAGAAGGGCTTTTACATGCTGGACAGGATCTAAAATTGTTAAAAAAAAAACTTAAAGGTGGTGCTTATATTGAGTAGTCATTTGGGAATCTACATGACTGACTAATGTCTCTTATGTTATCATGATTGCATGATTGCATGATTTCGTCTTCAAATTCTCAACCAAAACACTCGGTTTGTTTTTAATAATCATCAGCTTCTCTTAGAACTTATCGTCGGACGTACTCTGAAATACAGTGATTATTTTGTAAGCCGAACAATTCGCTTATGGAGTAACCTAACCATGCATGAGTAGGTCGATATCCTACTGTGACGTTTTACAACTAAAGATAGTCTCGTGTTTCATTCACGTGGCATTTGAAAAATGGTTCTGTAAATATCGTTAGAGTTTTGTGTCATGCGAGAATATCATAAGGAGTCAAGTGACAATTTTGATCATATCTGTAACCACAAGATCTCTAAAATATCATGCGATTAAAATAAATATGCATTTTCTAATAATGTTCTTAAAGAACAACGAGAGAATTGTTGTTTGTTAGCCAAGGGTAATCTCATATTCAGTTGAGGTGATACTTGTTACTTAATTCTCTATATATCTAAAGTTATTTCTTAGATAAGGCCAATGTCACATTAAGTTAGCGTGAGAGTTATAAATAAATTCTTTAAATATCATGCGAAAATTAGACTAACACTTTTGGAAATGCATTTATTAGAAATAATGTGCGTGCAGATATATCAGTCTTACGTCACTTGCAGGTCAAATTACAATTGACGGACGATTTCCATAGTTTTGACCTTGCAAGACTATCATGCGTGAAGATTAAATCTTTTGGCAGCGATGCCTTTTTTAAATTGATGTACAACGTTTACATAGTACGAATCCAAACATATCACAGGACATAAAATCAAATTCACTTATGTTAAGCGTTGTAAGAGAAAAAAAAAAAAAAAAAAAACGATCCAAATCATCCTTTACATCCTTTACTTTTCAATCCATTAGCCCTTCCACATCATGTGAGTGTTTATTTTCTCTCAACACCACTACTTCAAGACACAATTTCATAGCAGTCATCTCCTCTACAAACTTCTCCATCATCTTCTCTAATGAGGTTTCAACTGGAATTCTTAGCACCACTTTACTTATCTTCCTTATCTCGATAGCCTATGTATCTAAGTATCTATCCATCACTTTTCATTGGATATATAAATGACAGGTAAACATAAAATCTCTGCTGATTACGATTTGCAAAGCACATTTATCGTGAACGCACAAATTGCATGCAACAGATACAATTTCATTTGATCAGCTCTGCAGATATGTATGCACTAGTTACGGTTGCGCTTGTACAAGTACAAGTGCTCGTATCTTTTCAAGAAACCTCTTTATACTTTTGGCTTTTAGCAAATGCATCTTAAAACATGAGATGCGTAAGACGGCCGCACACTATCTGCGCATTAGTTAACCAAGATATACGGAGATATGAGTACAGAGATACTCGTACATTTCACCAGTAGCAATAGTGGTATTCGTATTATCATCTCTGAAAAAATAGAAACAGCAATATCAACTGCAACAACAAAAACTGGGCACATTCTAATTAAAGACTAGTATTTGGTTTCGTTGATTTTACATTTAAGTTGTCATTTTGCTGGATAGAAGGACAAACTTACAGAACAGACGGTTTATGGATGAAGGCTTGACTATAGGTAGAATTTCGCACTGAAGAATTAGCCACTTGTAGTCTATACAACTGACATAAACTACAAATACTGGTACCTGCTGCTGCTGTATTGCACTGTGTACAAGAGGAGATATAGATTTAAAAAAACCTCACCGTCTCCTCTTCTGGAACTGGTTGGTTGGCGAATGAACGCCCAGCAGTCAGACGATTATGCGACGACGATCAGTAGTGTGGTGGGATCAACGGAATGAAGTGTGATTGGGAAATTAGACCAGTTCAAGGTAATTACATGTTTTTTTGTGCTATAACAACGCTTGCCGCATAGATACACATAGAGATATTGAGGTACCGAGATGCAGAACTACCCAGCTCCAGTCCAAGTTTAAGTCGGACATTGCTTGACGGTTTTACTGGAGGAGAGTTGGCTTTTTTTTTCCTTTTTTTTTTTTGCATATTCGAGCATACATATACTGATCGCTCAAATGAACAATAATGCGAATGGCGAGGTGGGACATAGACACCGATTCGATCCGACGGATCTGACTGATCAGCAGAGACGAGACTTAATTGATTGGCTTATTTCATATAATTTACTGTTATTACTTGGCGCCATTTAATTTTATTTATATTTTCTTTTTCCTTTTTATTTTTACCCCCTACTACCCTCATAATGGCCACTGCTTGGAACCTTGGTTCCGATGGCAATATAATGACTGGTAGAAGTACGGGTACTGGCATTCATCGAGTGTACCATATATACCTACATATACGTGGTACTCGTACAGTTGAGGTATTGTTTGAAGTTGACTGAGATTGATAGATGTTTTGACAAGTGATAGCTACTTTTTGGCATTGTGTTATGAAGTTTTTTTCTATGTTAAAAACGGTGGCTTTGACCTAGTCCAGCAGCAAGTTGAACGCGTGAACTATCATAAAAGAACTACGCCATCGTTATGAATCGTTATGTGGAAGGGAATTTTGGTAATAAATCTTTTTGTCTTGAACTAGATGTGGTGAATATCCATATGCAGAATGATGGTGGTAGTTTAAGTAGATCGGGGTTAGATACAGAAGCGCTGGCAGGCACTGATACTGAAACTTGAATTGTATCATGTTAGGAAAGTAAGCATATAACAGATACATGTAAGTGAATAATTTGACTTAACTTGATGTCTTCTGATGGCTTTGAAAAACGAAGCCAGCAACGGGTCATGTTTCTTACTACTCGACAATAAGATTCTATAACATAGGTTTCCACTGGGAACATTGTCCTTAAACCAATAGTCTATCTTGATACCAATAGGGTATCTTGAACGTCAATACACCTGCGAGTGCTTTGATGAATATGTCGATTGCGCGACTTAAATCGCTGAAGACTATTTCTCTCAACAAAAAAAAAAAAAAAATAAAAAAATAAAATAATGGCGATTTGTATCAAGTACAAAAAAGCATCGCAATGAATATAAACAATCAGGAACAAGAAGTAAAAAGATGGGAATTTCTCGACAACGAACTCTGCGATTAAATGAAATAAGACGAACCTTGGTTTTCCCAAATAATAATAACAATATAGTAGTTTGTTCTCGAAACCATGAAAAGGGGCTACACTATCGAACAGATACCTTGGTTGGTTTTGACGTAGCTTTTTATAAGATACACTAAAAATAAAATAGTTCCAATGTACTGCAACTGAGAAGAGACAGGTAGACCGCACCTAGATCTGTTATGTGTGATAGTGATAGTGTCTGGTAATTCAGCATATATTCATGCTTTAGTACCCCTACCCATCGCAAAGTGCGCGATCTATAGATAAGCAAGTTAGTCGTAATAGTTCGACATGCTGCAGTATGGAGAGTAACATTACTTTTCCACATATTTATGACTATAACTCGACGAATGTTGGCTTTCAAATGGTCTAAAGTTTAAGGGTTTTCACATATTCCAAAAAAAAAGGTCAAAAGTGGAGGTGAATCGCATGATCTTGGCGGCCAATTGATATCCCTAAAACCTTAGATGGTCTGGCAATCAAAAACTTAAAACTAAAATCCTATGTGACATGTGTAACCATCTTGTTTGAACCTTCATGTTAAATTTATAATCGGTTAAAACGAACCACTTAAAGATTATCATCTCCTGCTTATTAGCATACACAAACAGATGAAAAATGTGCCCATCACTGAAGAAGATTTTTCTCAAATAACCGGCGTCAATTTCCTCTTCTTCAGCCTCATTCTGAGTATTAATATCTTAAGACTTGAGTTCTGGTATTAACTGCATCCTATATAGATGAAAATGTGAAATTGACAAAAAGAAGATTGCGCCGGGAATTTTCTAAAAGTGCAAGGCATCTTCGACAATTAATAGTAATTTTTGGCGACATGTGTAACTCGGCCGACGAATTACTACACTTTAGTGACCAAATAACTAGGATGGCGCACTGTATTTACTGCCAGAGTTAGTCATCATGGATAGCAAATTTCTTAGGACATAATACATATATTACGTCGAAAATCTTCAAGGCTCCCTGACAATATAGAGGAACTCTGGTTACTAAAGGAATACTATCATACGAATTCATCAACTTTCCCTGTAAAGAAGTGAAGATTAATCGTCATTCATAGCTAATGGAGGACGACTGCCTTAAATAATATCACTCGATAGACATACTTGTTTCCTTCTCTAAAGACGACAAAGATGCAATCTTAATCGTAATTCACTGCATTAAAAGTGAGGAAAGTGAAATATCTACGTATGTTGCAACAGCAAAGCTAAATCCTAATTCTTCTTACCACCTCCATACTAGTTCGCGAATGCAAGCCCTCTTTGAACGAAGTCGATCAGTTGAATCCATTAAGTCCTGTCTAAGTCCCAGCTTACAATGTCATTGTGTAAAATTAAATCCCCAGAAACGCTTAGAAGAGGATTTCTCAGATGTCGAAACTAAGAATTTGAAAGGATTACTTCTGCAGGCCTAACCGTTGAAGACGACCAATATTCCGTAGAGCATTTCAAAAGTCTGTAAAACTCCTAGAAGGCAACATTGACTCTACGGGAAGTAGTTAGCTAGCTGCAACTGGAGCGCTTGCGGCCATTGTAACAGAAGCTCGATGAAGATGGGTAGTAAGTAGTAAATGGGGGTAAACAAAGTAGATACTATCGACAAGAAAGGACACTCAATATTAATGATGCTAACACCACTCCACAACGGCCAACTCCAGTTTTGAGTAAGTAATGACTTAGTCTACTTGGGATTCGCAATATATTCAAGCAATTACATCACCGTAGTGGTCAAGCGAGGAATCATTAATAACTATCGCTGTTTCCTTGAGCTCAGAATACAGCTGAAAAAAAAAAGTCCCTCTTACGATTTACGAAATAAAATATTGAAATCCTTGTCGTCATAATTCTTCTAGCGAAAGCATGTACTTTATCTAGAGCGGACGAAATGCCCTTGACTGATTCAAGAGAAAAGTTCTTAAAGTGATTTTTAGTGCCGATACAATTTTAGTAAGGAGATATCGCTTTAACAGACAACGCAGAAAGCCTTAATTTAGTAGGCATAACTTGGTGTCGAACTGGAGGTAATCAGCTCATGTGCGTTAAATGGAGAGAGCTTTCAAATGTCACTGAATTGAAATGACCATAAATATGGGTTATACTGTGCTACTATGTCTAGTTTTAGAAATTCATCTTATCTTATTTTTCGGCACATAATGACAACGTTATTTCACAAAAGTCTGGCAGACTAGCTTGGAATTTTAGCAAATAAATATGGTCCCGGTTACTTCAAGATAAAAATTTTTAAAGCGATATTCGGTTTCGTTCGTATAAAGGCAATTAAGACATTCAAGGCCCAAATTCATTATTGTCAATTTATTCCACACAGTATTAGTCCTTCTGGTACGGAAGTAGGAACCAAGCCAATGTTATAGTACCTGTTATTAACTTGTCACACTTTTGGTGGTGAAATTGCTTTGACATGAATTTATTAAAGTGGCATCCAGTTACAAATCTCTAAATTAGTTAACAGAGCTCCAAATAGTAGTTCGACTTACCTCAGTCATTTAAGAAATAGTTTAGAAACGAACAGTACTATTATAACCGTTTCTAATTCAATCCAATTTTCTGGCATTTTTTCGATTAATCAAAGCTTTCCACAACCATCAAAGGTTTCCATTAACGACTTTGATCAAGATTTTCGCAACTCCACTACGTCTTGTATAGGTAGTATAGAAGTCATGTATACGCAGAGGCAAAAAATATGAAAATTGGAAAACTTATCGGATTGCTCTACTATCGTTTTGGGTTTTTTTTTTTTTTTTATATTACTAAGCCCACCTACCCGATTCAAATCGCAACGTCTACTCAACACATCGAAAAGTGTGCGAGAAAAATTGGTAAAAGTCCTCCAAAGACACCATTTAAAATCCGCCATAAACTATCCATTAACACATTCTATACGTAATCATAAATATATCTTGTCCAAATCAAATATCGTTCCAGCGATACACTTTGTGCGATGTAATTAACTTTGGCTTTACTAGGGAGCTTAGATGCCTGCACACATTACGCAGTCACGACGCACACATATCGTGCACTGCTCCATATAAAAAAAAAACTTTTCGTCTCTCCCCCTTATTCCACCGGATTCAATCCAATTGGCAATTCTGAATGCAGCTTGAGATCTTAAGATTCGAAATCGCTAAGATGAACGGTTTGAAATTGAGTTTAGGAAAGGGAGGACTACGAGCTAAAAAAAGAGAGTAATGAAGGGGCAACGTAGAGGGGACGATGACAAAATATACGAGTATCTGAAAGCGGCAGTAAGGAAAATTACATTTCATACAGTCTTCTGTCAACCATTTATCATAGCACTTACGCGCTCGATCGCTATGGTAGGCAATTTTTCGAATTGTATGTACGCCACTCTTTTAGTCGTATATACTCGTATACATATACTCGTATATATTTTTTAAATCTGCTGTTTGGCTAGTCGTTGTATCTGTGATACTTAGCGAAATTGATGGAATTCCATCTCAAGGTGTGCATTCAAATGCAGGTACGGCAGTACAGTACTATGGTGAATTGCTGCATTTGAGTGAATGTTACAGCGACTGAATGTAAACAGCAGCCAATGTACTGGGTATACTCGTTGATACTTTTGTATGTGCACCTGACACGATCTAAACTATAATTACCCGTCAAAATCTATGGAAGTGGCCATAAATTTTAAGCCAAATATTTTTTTTTATTTACTTTTGTTTTTTTTTCTTCTTTTTTGTGATCGTTAAAATTTATACGAGAGAGTATCTACAACTTTGGCACGAATGAGCAAATATACATACGTACATACGAGTTTAGATAGTTGCAAGGTGTAAATTTGCCAAACAACAGCTTGACTTTGTCGACAACAAGATGTTGTTGTTGGTTATGAATAGTCAGCGGCAGTTATGTGTAGTTGCCGCAGTAGTAGAATGATCCGATCTCGTCGGTACTACTTGGCTCAAAATTAAATCCAGTTTAAGTAAATTTATGTTCTTACACAATCTGATTGACATATTTGCCCTTTGCAGATGGAAATAAGTTAAATTTTTCAATTTGAAATTTGCAATTTGACTGTATTTTTTTCTATTATTCAGATCAACTTGACAGTGTGTATCTTGAGAAGAATAATGGCTTTCGTGTGGGTCATGCTAGGCACTCGTTGGTATTTTAAGTCATCGTAGACTAAAAAGAGCCTAATCTGAGGAATCTTGAGAGGAATTCGCCTGCCAAATTCATGCTCTACAAACAGCAAGATGCGAATATTTAGCATTTAAACTTCACCAATCTTTGTCTACAACAAGAAATTTGCACAGATTTCTTAAATGGAGATTGCACTTTTCACGTATTGACAAAATGCCTTCAGGATCTGATTTATAGATATTTATTATTAGATACTCTTCAGCCTATTCACTATGACCATTGAGAAAGTGTAGTTACTCCGGTTTTCTAAGTGCCTATGGGCAAGAATTCTCATTCTCTTCTCATAAGTAAAAATCTTCATATGGTGGGGTTAACACCACCGGCTTCAACTACCCTAAATATCAAAACACACGGGTTTTGTATGGAATCCAAATATCAAGTCGAAACCAGTTTTTTTGTCACGAAACATACCAGCGAATGCCTGACGGAAACGATCTACCACACATCGAAAACGTTCGAAAAATGCGATTGCATTTCAACCTCATCCAACTTCGATGATGATGAGTAATTAACAACTAATGGATGGTTATTTTGCAATATGATACCCCAACAGTACCCAGCTTGTGGTCATTATTTGTAAAATATGAATGATAACAAAAAAAATTGAGTGAAACTATGTATATAGATGTGGTGTTATGAGAATAGGCAATGAAAGTGACACGAACATTTTAAGGTTCGGACACAAGTCCAACCGACGTTATATCATATCGATATCTGTTGCTCACACTGATAAGGTGTATAAAAGTTGATTTTATTTTTACTATTTATTTATTTGTTTGGATAGATGCCGTTACTATTCGTTGTTGTTAATAACGAATCAACTGTGCCATGGTCTCTGGATTTTCCTCAGCTGTGTGTTGAATTCGTGTTATTTTGACAAAACCAATATCGGTGAATTGATTTCATTGAATCTTATCTTCGAAAGATGATGATTTGAAGTACAGTTACTTCAGAAAATCTTCATCTTCATCAATGGCTCTACTTGAAGATCTACTACCTGAGATCTTTTCATGTCATCTTAGACCATAGCTTTATTATTGGGCTTATTTCATGCTTGCGGATTGATAGCTCAAATATTGCACTTCATGTTCTGGACGGCAATTCATACGCTAGTGGAGATACAGTCATTTAAGTCGTTTCATATAAACATTTTCACATAGGTGGAAAAAGTATCTACGAGTGTTTTCCATAATCATTCTGCGTTTTATATTATATCCTAACCAACGTATGTATTCAGGCAGGAATGCCCTGCCGAGCTTTTTGTTTCTTGGTCGTTGTATCTTGCAAACTTTTAAAAACAACGTGGGTAGCTCTCCTTTCTTTCTTCCTTAGATTTCAATTTTAAGGTAACACAAATCCCTTGAGGCTATAAGGACTTTCTTCTCCAGGATATCTTTCGGTGGCAAATTTGAAAATTGGTCTTCTCAAGTCATATAGGCTTATGTAGGGCTCTTCTGGCGCATAGAGGAAATTTTTAAGGTTGATATTGATGATACGGAGTAGCTGATATACTACAGCTTAGAGGATATTCGTTCCATAAAGACTTTTCATCCGGAGCACATGTTAAGTTTTTCGCTAGAGAGAGCCAGAGAAAGATGTTTGGGCTGAGTGGTTTTTTCGTTCAATTGGTGATATCCAACATTTAATGGGGAAACTAAATTATTAATGTAAATTAAACCGTGTTTGTATTTTAGGCAACTGTTCATTTCACGAGATTTTAGTTGCCTGAAAAATAGAATGTCTTTCGGCCTCGCTCGGGATTGAACGTTGAACCGTCTGATTGAGATCAGCCATGGCTACCTACTGTTTTCCTAACGATCGCGGTTTACGTTACATGGCCCATTATGGTTGATGGCGAAAAGTTACTTATCATTGTAATAATAGTGTTTTGGACCAATTGTAGCTCTTCTACTACGCTCCACTTTATATTTCTGGAGGATTCCGTATCATTTTCACAGTAGTGCATCTTTTGTTTTTTGAGTGTTTTCTTCAGACAAGTCGATGTTGCCCTCGTATGTAACAATAAAAAAAAAAAAAAAAAAAAAAATGAGTGGCGCGACAGCCTAGCTTCTCGCGCACATTTGTGTTTCTCGCTTTGTGAACTTTTACACTCCTGAGCCGGGCCTACTGTTTATTGCCGGTTCTCTCCTGAGTAACTTTTTCACCGCCGAAAGGGTGATGACGATTTTTGAAAATTTTCTGTTGTGCTCCTATCGGGATTCCAACCCAAGAAGGTGGCGTGACAGCCTGTGAGTTAACCACAACGCCCTCGCCATCACTCGTATACTGGGTGAGTTTTTTAATTTGAGACATCCAAATTACTCGAAAAATACGCGATATCGCGAAAAATGTTTCAGATAAAAGTCACAAGGTTCTGAAGTGGACGTAAGATAGTGACCATGAGTTTGACCTTGAGACCCATTTTCAAGGTCAAATGAAGGTCACTTTTGCTTTTTCAAGCCTCAGTCGTATTGCTCGTAGGCTTGTCATTTGTTTTTACATACTGCGTTTAGCATAACCCAGAAACAACGACGTGGACGTGGCAGTATTTTGTTTCCTTCGGGGTGATTAATTAGAGTGGGTCCCCTTGCTCTCCCACTGTTGAATCATTGAATTCTTCCCATTTCGACGTTTATTTCCCGATACTATTTCAACAAATGCTAGAAAATGTGACCATTCACTTCAATACACTTGTCTATCCGCCCTCTAAATGAACCAACAGAACTGAGAAGTATTTCTGGCGTAATCTTCCGGCAAGCTTCAGTTATTCGTCTTTTCATGTTCTCACATGTTGTTAGCTTTTTTCTGTAAACCTCACTTTTTACGTAGCCCCACAAGAAGAAATAAAGTCACGTAAGATCAGGTGATCTAGCAGGCCATTGCCTCGGACCCCCTCTTCCGATCCATCGTTGATGGTAAACATTGTTTAATATGCCCCGGGCTATTTGGGAATAATGAGCTGGACAACTATCATGTTGAAACCACATTGTTTGTCGCAACTCCAATGGCAGTTCTTCTAGTAATACTGGAAGATGGTCTCGCAAGAAGTTTACATACTTTTCGTCATTCAAGTTGCCTTCAATACAATATGGACCTGTTAATTTATCCCCAATAATTCCCGCCCAAACATTAACATTCCAAGGGTGCTGGCGTTCAACTTGTCGCAACCGAAAAGGGTTTTCGGTAGCCCAGTAATGCATATTATGGCGAAGAAAAGGAAGTCTCGTTCAATTTGCTGAAGTGCCCATTGACAAAAGGAAACCCGGTTGCGAAAATCCTCACTAGAAAGTTCTTGATGCATTGAAACATGATAAGGATGCCGATGTAATATCTAACAGACAGTCGTTTGAGAAATTCCTGATTCACGACTTATTTGGCGAGTGCTAATTTGAGGATCGTGTGCAACGGCAGCTAGCACTGCTATTTAATTTTCCTCAACAGCCACCCTATCTGACCGATTCCTTTTCTTTGGTTGCACACTTCCTTCACCAGTGAATTGTTGGATGACCCGATAAAAGGAAGCGCGACATCGTATCTGGTCTGGGAAATGTTGGGCGTAAAGAGCAACAGCACCATCGATGTTCCTTCCACTTTCTCCATAAATCAATATAATTTCAATTTTTTTTTGAATTGAAATAGCCTGCATTATTAATCTGGAAAACGTAATTAATAATAATCAGTTCCTCAAAACAAATATCGAACTTCTAAATGAAGTACAGTTCCGTTCAAGTAGAAAAAAAGGGCATAGTGCACATCATACACTCTCAGATAAGTTAAGGACAATTTGTCTCTATCTGAAATTTCTTTGAGTTTTAACTTCACTCGAGGGAATAATGACTTTCTCAAAACAAATGTCGACCTTCTAACGTCCTAATAACGTTGGAAACCGATTAATGATTTAGGCGTGCCAGTGCAGTGGTATCTAGCACTGAATGAGACAAAGACTTTGAGACAAAGTCGTGTGTCCCATTGAGGAATAAGAGTGAGGAATGAAAATCAGGAATTATCATTTGAAAAATGAAAATGGGGCACAAGGTCAAACTGGTGGTCACCGTCTTACGTCCACTTCAGAACCTTGTGACTTTTGTCTGAAACATTTTTCGCGATGTCGCGTATTTTTCAAGTAATTTGGATGTCTCTAGTTTAAAAACTCACCCTGTATAACAAAGACCTGCTTTAATTTTCAGCTGAAACATAGCGCCATCAGATGTGGTGTCTAAGATAGATTGTTGTCAAGGTTGTTAGGAGCATTTTCACAACCGGCATATCTACATTCGTATCATCTTGGCTTTCCATTTATATGTCCATTGTCTTTCCTTCAAGCCGATTAAAATGCTGCAAGGACACTGACCTTAAGTACGGCTTCAGTGGCATCAAGTGAGTTGCTGGTATGGCTTGACATTTAACATTTTTAGGATCGCTTTCGTCGAAATTATGTGGTTACTTACTTACTTAGATGGCTATGGTTGGACCTAGGCTTCAATCAGTGAATGTCTGCAGTAAGCGTTCGGTCTTTGTACAAGTGCCTTGTGTTTTATTAGCTGGTTGGAATCAGATCAAAGCTTCTTCCTTTGTCGTGTTTCGTTGGTATCCATTTGTTCTATGTGTTCTAACCATCTTCTAACCACCAACTTTTCTTACCAGTTTGATGCTGCTGAACAGCTTGTAGAGTTCGCTTCTTTATCTATTTTTCATGAGTCCGTCAACGTAAACAAGACTAAAAATTGTTTGAAGAATCTTGGGCTTAGATCAACCATGGATATCTTCATCCGCTAACGTCCATACTTCTGTGTCATAGAATATTATTAGCAAAGCTAAGGAAGGCAAAACCCTTAATAACCACAAAATTATACCTGTCAATTCTGACGCGCCAGTGACACCTCTTTTGTCTTCTGATAATCGTATCAGTATTATCGGCTTTAGGGCTTATATGCAGTAACAATATTCAAAAAAAATATGGACTTATCCGGTCTTAAATCTCACTGGTTTGGACCAATCTATTCGTTGGCAAATTAAGTTTAAATAATACGCAGAGAAATCGACACTATTTAGAAGCTCTCATTTTTTCGTGAATGGCCAAACGAACGATTCTGATGTTTCATCCATTTCATACTTTCCTCTGATCAAATCTTGGAAATTATCTGGTGTATCCTTTTAGCCAAGCCCGGTATTTTATATGACATGACATGTAGGTTCAGTAACTTTGAATAAGGATATATATAATACTGCTTCTTTACATCAGATACATGGAAGAAAGTAAACTATTGTGATTTTGGTTGATTTAATCAATAAATCTGTTCTTCAGTGGATTGAAAACTTTCTTCATAAATGCTCAATTACGGTTTTCTTGGTTGCGTTTAGGAATTCCATCAGGTACCCAAGTAGGTCCATGCGGTATTTTTATATGCTTATGCGGATGATTTTACGATTTTTAAGCAGAACACTATTCTTTGTTCTAAGTGCTGCCACTGGGCGCGGCAGAGGTAGTGAGTAGTCTTGCCATTTGTTTGCTTGTAAGGTTTAGATTTTTATGATTTTATCTAGATTTTAAAAAATACTCATCAAAGCTGAAATTTGATACATCCGACTTCTCTTCTACTACTTTTCGTATTGTTTCTAGGTGAACTTAGTCTTAATTCTCAATTATTGTGATAAATGTAGAAAAAAAAAATGAGAAACCTGTTTTGCAAAAAGAATCTTATTTTAGATGCTTACAGCAAACTAGGATTGATGGCACGTGGGCTTACCGTAATGCTCAGTCTGTATTCACATTCCACTTTTGCCAAATTTATTCAGCCAAAAATTGTTGCCGAACCGAACTTCCCCATTTGCTGCATTTAGAAATTTTAACGCATAAAAAATAAAAAAACCAAACATAAAAAGAGAAGTAGAAAAAATAAAGTAACAACAATCAAAAATATCTGAAAATCAAACAAAACAAAATAATTTGTGTGAGCATCACAACAACTCAGAAAATTCCTTAGCACATACCCAGCAGCGAAAATCAATTTCGCCGATTTGTATCTTCATGCGCCCGCCCCCCTGAGGAGCGGCTACATAGGAAAAAAAAAACTTCTCACCGTTATCGAATCTGAGGAGAAGAAAAATTGGAAAAAAGAATTCCACGGTGCAGACGTTTTGGCGGTCCTAATGATTTACTGATCCATTAAACTTCTAACAATTGCGCGCTTTGTGCTCCTTTATCCCGCCATCAATAGAGAAGCTATTTTTGGTACATAATCAAACGGCAAGCATTTTTACATAGATTTTCATTAGGAAAATCTATTAAAATTAATTTAAACGAAAATTTTGGTGCTACATACGAATACAAGTACGAGTATGTATCTCAGTATGTCAGTGTCTCAAACACTCTTTCTCGTACTTTACCCTACCTTACACACCAAACTCTTACATAGCAGCAGAGCAATTATCTCAGAATCACAGAATGTTAGAATCTCGAATACCAAGCAAATGACAAACTGAATCTCACCTGGCTACCGGACAGAAATATCTCGTATGCAAAATGCATACCTACCGCGCCGCCATCGGCTGCGGCACAAAACCTTTTGACAGTTGACAGATGACAGATGACAGTTGGCAATTTGCAATTTCAAAATCCAATCACATGCATGTGCGATTCATTAGCACATGCATTGCGGCATGATGCAATCGAACGCATTTAGATTTCTCCCTCATTGCCGTAGTACGCGTATGAGTATCTATACGAATACTAGTATCGATACGAGTACGGGAACGCTAAAGGAATAAAAAAAATTACGTATACGTCCCGTGTACCTGCATTTGCTGTCATCGATACAAATTATGTGAAAGCTTTGTAATTAAGGTCGATAACCAGACAACAAAGCAAAGACAGTTCTTCTTCTCGACATAGTCCAGAGGAAGGGGAAGCCAATAAGAAAGGAAAAGGAATTAAAAACAAACAAAATAACAAGCCAGAGAAGAAAAATACAAAAAGCACTAAAACCAAATACATATGAAGAAGAACTTGTTCTTGAAATCAGCGATCTAATGTCAAATTCAGAGTTGAAGACGATATCGGTATTGAAGCTGATGTTGATGTTTATAGTGATGTTGTTGCCGATATCTTTCCCAGTGGCCAAGTGTGGTTTGTCCAGTTATTAATCAGCGTTACTTATTCGAATGCCCGAAATTCTTAGCACAAATTTGTCATTAAATTAATTTTTAAAATATTAATTCGGAAACTACCATAGGTATCTACTTCTGCTATTCCTGTCTTATAATGCATATACAATATTTAACGTCAAAAAAAAAAATGGATAAAATTCAGATAGTTTAAGAGTGCGATGAATCCATTTAGCAGTAAAGTATAGTTTAATGAGAAAATGCCACAATTTAAAATCACAAGCAGAAGCGTCAAATTCGTGGAGAGTCAACAAAAACACACTGATGGTAATTATGCAAATTTTTGAATAAGAAATACAGAAAACAGAAGAAATTATCTTAAAATGATAAATGTGTGTAAATTTACGAGTACAAAGTGTGACGCAGTGAGAAACTGATTTCTAACTTTGAAACTGTCTGTTCTTGATATGTACAATATCAGTCGTATTGAAGATAGTCTAGGAGAGGCTTCTTCCCCACTCGATGTTCAAAATTTGAGCTTTAATTAATTTTCCTCCATAAGTGTCTCGTGTCTGAGGGTGTAATACAGACCCAAGTAATTATCCGACGGATATAGTGATAAGTATGATTACGTGACGAACACGATAACACATTGGGTAGCTCTACAGGTAGAAGCTGCCAGAGCTCTGAAAGTGAGACCCTCTACTTTTTCAGCCGAATTAGTTAAAATACGTACGAATGTCGGCCGAAATACGTGGATTATGTAGTTTTTAGCTTACCATCTGAGAGCCGAGCACCACTGTGCAAAAAAAAGTACACAAAAAAGGAAAAAAAAAAAATGAAAATTGGACAAATGGTAAAGAAGCTTACGAAGCCCCAAGAAAAAAAAAAAAACCACAAGTACGAACGATAAACATCCGGAGGACAACACATATTTTGGAAAAAAAACAACAAAAGACGAGACAAGGAAACTAACCCTAAACTAACGAAATAATGAACAATTTTACAGCAACTACAATGGCTGTGGCGGGAAGATTAACATCAGATTGGAGCGAACCCGACTAGGCAGGGAAAGCAGACACGTACCAAATATTTATGTGATCTTCTCCTTGTTGGAATATATTAGGGATTCCCACGTTCGCGTAAAGTTCCTTATCGTTTGCTTGGTAAGCCCCGTAACCTTTTTGTAATTACTGGAAAAATGATTCACGACCCCGTTGACTCTATGTCAGTCTTACAATTTTTGAGTGATTCTGCGAGGTGTGGCAAAAGTAATGTCATAATTTGAAAAAAATATGGCTAATCATAATTTCACCGCAAATTTCGCACCAAACAGTCACTTTGAGGGGATGCAAAGATACCTCATGCCCTAGAAAGCCAAATTTTGTTTATTCACATAACCGCTTAAGTGGAAATGTGCTTCATTGCCACAGGTTTAACAGAGCATAGGAGTAGGTTAGCCTCATTTGACGGTCAGCAGGCGGCAATTGGTGAACGGTTTGGACTTTTAAAGGAAACATCTGTCGGTTTTTCAGCAAAATTTGGCGCAACGAACGTCTGCTGATGTCAAATTGTTTGCATATTCAAGAAGGGGGCGGACAAGCGTAATGTAAAGTGACCTTGTCACATAAGGGTTGCTTAATTCTTTAAACGAACGTTTGATAAAACCGAGCGATGAGTTGGCTTTAAGGATTATCTCATCAATATGCGAACGGAAGTTTAACTCTCTATCGTATATAATTCCGAGGTTGCGAAGGGATTGCACCTGGGATACAGGTTGGTCATGCAGAAAATAAAGTTTAGAGGGGGATTGCTAGGACTTACGAGACAAAGTCATAGATTGACATTTGGAGACGTTAAGCTCAAAGCAAGTTTTTAGGCACCAGGTGGAAAACCTATCTAGGTCTTCTTGAAGGAGAATAGTGTTGGGGTAAAAAATTGTTTTGGAGAACTTAGTGTCATCGGCGTAAATGGATACGAAGCAGTGTTTGATAATCCTCTCAAGATCGTTTATAGTAAAAATGAAAAGGAGGGGACCAAGATAGCTGCCTTGTGGGACACCAGAAGTGGCTAAAAACGGGGTTGAGAAGGCTGACCTAAAGCGAATGCTATAGTAACGGTTCTCCAGATATGGTCAAAACCGAGGGAAGACAATTTAAAAAGGATCAGTTGATGTGATATTTTATCGAAGGCCTTAGCGAAATCTGTAGAAATAACATCAATTTCGGTGCCATTTTCTAGGGCTGAAAGCGCAAAGGACACGAATTCAAAAGAAACCTTTTAGAAATCCGTGCTGACTGGATGATATAACTGACTTGCATTGAAAGCTTAGAACATCATATAAAAAACTTTCGAACATTTTAGGTATTTGAGAAAGCTTAGCAATGGGACGGTAGTTGGTTACTTCATTCTTTGATCACTTTTTGTGAACCGGATATATGAAAGAGGTCTTCCAAACTTGGGGGAATACCCCTTGTGTGAGGGACAGATGAAATAGGGAGGAAAGTGGGTGCGAAAGATTGGAGGCACACTTTTTGAGAAATATTGCTGGGAGCCCATCTGGACCGGATAAAAATTCATCATTGAGATTTTGTAACTTTTCTTCAATAAGGGTGGGATCAAAAGGTTGAGAGAGAAAATTGGGAATGTACTTGAAATACATGGGGTCGGGTACGAAGGGGTTGTCTACAAATGACTGCTTTAAAAAGTTTGCAAAATAGTTGGCAATAATATGTGAGTCAGTCGATGATATGTTATCGAACGAGAGAGAGGGGGGATATCCGTCTGATTTTCTTTTGTAGTCGACTAATTGATAAAATGTCTTAGGATCATTGATAAGGTTGGTCTGCGCTGTGTCGAGAAAGCACTGATAGAGGCAGTTATAGAGCTGGGTGAATTGCAGGTAAGTTCCAAGATAGTTAGAGTAGTCGTAATAAGAATTGGTGTGAAGAAAAGCTGCCCATAATTTGTTTCTTTTGTTACGTAAAGAGCGAAGTCTTCTTTTGTACCATGGAGGGGAAATAGATGATGTTTTATGCCGTGAAAAGGGGACGTAGAGAGAGAAAAATAGAATTAAATATTTCGCTGTAGAAAATGGAGACAGCATCAGATAAGGATAGGTTAGTATAATCAAAAGAACATTTGCTAAGAAAGGTATTGATTTTGCGAAAGTTAGCTTTAGGGACGTTGTAAGAAGAGATAGTAGTTAAAGAAGTGGGCTGGAATGGAGAGTTATGGAAAAATGAGAGAAGAAGAGGGGAGTAAAAGTTGCTGACAGCTGATAGGATAAAGGGACAAAACGTTACTGTGGAGTTTATAGGATCACTAGTTAATATAAGGTCTAGTTGCCTACCGAGTTGGGAACGCCACTTACTTGGCACAGGCTTGAGTCAGTTATGCTATCAATGAAAAGACATTCCTTGGATGAACTGGAATTTGACGCGGTAAAAAATAAGTGATCATCTGATGGAATCCACTTCAGCAGGGGCAGATTGAAGTCTCCAAAGATAGGGATATCGTCGATGGAATCACTAAGGTCAATTAGTTGGTCAATTGCTTTAATAGCAAGGATGTAGGATTGGGAAGTGTTATTTTAATTGAGACAAAGTCAATTTTAGCAGAAGAAGAGATAGCGATGAGAGAAGGGTTGAGGTTATTGTGAATAGCAAGTAGGACACCTCTACATGGAGAATCAACTTTAGGAATGGCAGGATCATTAACCATAGGGAGAGAGTGATCGTCATCTCGGAAGACATTAAACGAAGATGGGAGTAGCTCCGGGCTCTTTATGTCGGGGATCATATTGGTTTCTGTAAGAGCATAGACGTCGAAAGAGAGTCTGTGTGATTTAGACAATACAGCGCGAGTTTTAGAGCGCTAGCCTTTTGGTAGTAAAATGTAAGAGGTTTGTTGCGTGGAGGAGTAGGGGAGTGTAGATGAGGTGCAGGCAAAGAAGGCAAATTAGGAACGAACAAATTTATCATGGTCAGCTCGGCTGCGCTGAAGGTGAGAAAGTCGCAACCTTTTGAGGACGTGTGTCGAAGATTTCGTGGTACCTGTTGTAAGGCATTCTGAGACAACTTCCTGTTGGATGGAGATCATGACGCTTGTTTTTGTTTTTCCCTCAAAGCAGAGTCGGAATTTTCGTAAAGATTTGCGAGAAAGAGACGTATATTTTCGTATATATTTTTATCTCTTAGCCTAGAGAAGGCGTAACGGCATTCCGTGGTGTCTATATTCTTTTGGGTCAATTTAACGTTACGCGGTGAAAGGAGAACAAAAATATGAACTGGGGCCCGTGAAACCGAGGGAGAAGACGAGCTATCAGCGGGATTTAGGATATGCGAGCTGATAAAGTTAGGGTATTTGGATGGGAATTGAATGAAATAGAGGCACATGGTGGTTTTGAGGAGATATGTGAAGGGGGTTGCTTAGGGATATAGGGATATAACCCCAGTTGGGGTCGGGTTTCGGATGTGGATGGGGAATGGCTCTGGGCGATTTATAATTATCCTTTGATGAGACGATGCTTCTTTTTTTTCCTGTATTTTTGTTGATTGGTTGATCCGTCCATTTGGAGACCCGCATCTCTCCTAGGTTGAGGTTGGTGTTGGATGAGTTCACAAATAACCATTCGTATTTAGCCGGTAAATTAATTTTGAAATTCCGTTTGTTTTTGTGGTGGGATGTTGGGAGTATTGTACATTAGCTGATGGTGATGCCATACCTCTTTTTGAAAAATTCGGAAATTAAAGCAACATCTGCATAATTTGAGGCACTTTTGATGAGTAGGGTGGTGAACATCGGATTCGTTGTGCTAAGTCGGTCTAGCCTGCCTTGCCACTCTGAGGGTGTCCACGTCGTGTTAAAATGTGTAACAAGTTTCCGTGGGGCGGCGACAGGAGGGGTTGGCGTTGGAGCAGTTATATCACCATAAGATTTTTGGATTGATGGGCTGGTGCGAGGGTTTGGAGGTTGGGTTGTCGGCACTGGGTCTGGCAATGATTCAGCTTCGGTTTGTAACAATTCTGTCAAAATTGATATATTGTAGCTGTTGTGCAGTGGGGGACGGTTTGGAAGACAATCTATTTTGTGGCATACTGTTCCAATGAGGTTTTCTAAATCATTCAACACTGTTCTATTCGTGGTGAGTTCATCATTAAACTCACTGATTTTATCGAATATGATATCAAGTATCGACCCGTAATGATTTGAGAATTGGTGATTGTTTGTTGTACGTTCGAGATGGAGATTGGATGTGGATGATTGGAGATGGATATCGATGTCTTCCCGGAGAGAGTTGATGGAATTACATGTTTTTTTGTTGGAATCCATTATTGCGGAACCGATTGAAATAAATTCACCTAATGCTGTACCAAGTGCAAGTGCAACGCCACAGTTCACGTCAGTGCAGGGCGACGAGGAAAACGACGACGAAATTCACGTTCTGTTATAACAACAAACCAGAAATCGGCAGTAATAACAATAATCAAGTGTGTATCGCTTGTCGTCAACTAATTCTCCATTTGTCTACAACATAAATGTCGAAGCACAATAACAATTGACGCCGTTTGCAAAAATGATGATACATTCACATTACTTTTGCCCCATTTTGTATTTTGGTAATGTTTTTAAGCAAGGATAACCTTTTCTTTTCCAGTGTTTTCTTACTTATTTGCATGAGCTTTGTCGTGTAAATTTTTAATACTTAACAAATAAACATTCCTCATCCGGGTTTGTTGTGAACTTGTTTTCCCAATTTTATAATAAAAATTGGGTGGCTTCCACTTTTCTTACTGACCACAGTAGGTGACTTCAGCAATATCATATCCATTAAGTACAAGATTTCTTAAACAAGAAATCTTTTGTACAACTGTCGCAAAGAAAATGCATACAACTTTCTTCTAAACACAATTCAAATAGAAAAGTGCCTTGCTGTCGAGTTGCGGATGTCTAATATCGGAACAAGAGGCGATACCGAATGCTTTTAAAGCATTAATGCGTTCTTATGTAACTTGGCAATATTCCTATAATTTTATCGGAGCTATCAAACAATAAACTATATTTCTCAGCGTTTGGGAGAAGGATAATTCAGTGTGTTGGCGTCACCCTCATAGCATTGCCATTAGGAGAAGGTTGTGTCACTGGAACCAGTAAGCAGTTTGCAATTTCTTCTGCTAAGAAACATAAACAATTTTTTTTCGAGGCTTTCGACAGATGTAAATATCGAGAAAGAATTGAAGAAAACTAATCGACCAATGAACTCAGCTTTCCGATTTTCAATTGGGAGTGCCAAAAGGATTTGGACACAGACATCATCATATTATAATTAAAGTAAGCTATACGAGTAATACCTGTGGTTTAGGCCTTGTTTTTGCAGATTTACATTTCACTTCTGTTATCAGTTCTTCACAGTAAAATTCTATGCCATCAAGATTTTGTATGAATGCTCGGTTACTTTATGAGGGATGATTTCTTATGTGTGTTGACCTATATACGAAAATGCCAGCGCCACATTTTTGTATTAGTTTGAAAGTTATCCATGACGATCAGATTTCACTCTTTTCCTTGTTCAAATTCTTAATCATGGAGTGGACCGAGATTAAAATTTTACTGAAACTTGCGATCCATGTGACCAGAAACAAAAACAGTTAGCGCACAAGGTAAGGAACTTATTAAAGAGCACGTCCTATCATTTTTAAGATACGTGGTATAACGATCAAGGACAGGAACATTAATTTCAACATTTAAAGTGAAGCCAGGCCGGTTAAAAAGTCACCTATACCTACGAGTATACAGCTCAGATAAATTGTTCTAGTCTAAGCAGCAGTTACGTACTCAAAGACAGATGCGTTTAATGCACCAAGTTATTGGTACAGAAAGCCAATAGAGCCCGCAACTTTATTGAACACCCATCCCGCATAGAGTCAACCAACATACCCCATAGCAATGAAGACAGAAAATGCATTTATTCTCTGATCTAAATCATGAATAGTACTGCTTTCCGCGAACTATGTCAATTTCTATTAAAAGGGTTACCTAGTTTGCTGCCAAGTGTCTCGTTGTGTTGGCCTTATTTCTAGATATTTAAAAAAAGTCTGATATTTTGAGTATTCAGTTCAATTTGGTCTGGAGTATGTGCCATAAAAAAAAAAACAAGAAGAAAACTATCTTTATCTCGAAACCAAGAATGGGCCTATAATCCTTCATCTCTAGCTGGGAATTTAGCATTTCTTTAGATTTGTATCAAATATCAGAACAACTTTGGATCACCTGTAGGCTTAAGCTAAACGACTTAATAGACTGCGCTGAAAATCCACCAGCTCTAAACGATGATACTATCTAGTTCGTAGAATTTTATTATTTTTGTTGACTGGCGTAGGTGTAGGTAGTTGATGGCGCCAACCTTATAACTAAGGTCACGCCTACTTACCAATAGTTGCTTCGCTTCACCAAAAATAACAAAAAAGTCTCATAGCTCTTAGAAATATGATTTAAACTCTACAACAGAGTGTGAAGATTAAAGATACAAATGTTGAAATACAAATTGGAAAATTTACTTCGACTTTAAGACTCAGATTCTTCAACTTGACTTTAAGTCGATTGTCGCTTATCAGCTCAAATTGCGTAGACATTTGACATTGGCATTTTAGACCTCAGAGCGGATCTAGGTAAACAAAAAATAAAAACAAAATCAAAAATAGAAACAGAAATTCCACAAACAGGTTATTGGCTCACCTAGAAATATATAATTAATTGACCATTCCATTGACATGCTGTCAAAAATATATCTTGCCAGGCAGTTTCAGTTCGGCCGTTTTAAGTGTCAATTGAGCAAAAGGAAAATTGAGTTTTGAAACAAATACAAGGGGAAATGCAGATGGAGAGTAGGAGAAACATCTTAAGAGCGTGCCCAATTTGAGGATAAATAAAAATAGGAATGACTAAAATAAGCCTTTGTCCCTTGTGGGGGGGGGGTAATTTGTTGATGCTGATTTAGAAATAAAAGCAGTGACCGTGAATTTCACAAATTTATGGTTAAGTCGAATAATTTTGAGTTTCAAATCTCTTCAATTATTTGTATCTATTGGCCATGATGGCTTCGATTTTTAATAGAAACATGTTTAGCTGCGCATACAGATCTTGGTTTGAGGTTGCTGAAGTTTATAATTTGGCGGGAATGCCCGAGAAATATGGTACACTCCAAGGTGTTTTATCGAACAGACACAATGTTTGGGGTATCTAATGCGAATATTAAACAGTTGAAAGTTTAAAGAATTAAGTTACAATTGGATAGGGAATATCTTCACTGATGAGAAAACATTATAAAGTTGAAGAACAAATTTCTAGAACGTCAATGAATATTGTAATGGCGTCTTTGAGAATTTCATGATTAAGGTTGTCATTTACTTCAATATAAATTGTAACAATTATGCCAGTCGTGGTGAGGGGAGAAATAATTCTGGCCAACAGGTTATATCAGCAGCTCAATAAGCAACTAAAAACAACAACTATCTCTTAATGGATCAAAATACTGCTAATCTCTGGTACATTCTACAGTTCAATCCACATAAGAAGAAACTATATAGTACTATGCCTAACTTGACAGAGAAAATTTCATAAAAATTCAGCAACGTCACATTGAGCACATACTCTCCGGTCTGAAACTTGCATAAACGGACTTACAGAGAGCGGAGACCTCTGATCATCAGTTTCAGTGCGAGCCTAGAAAAATAAGGAGAACCCATTTTGCAAGATTTATCTTTGAAGTACATTAGGAGTACTAAGCTATCGAATGGGCATTACCTTAAGAGGTTCTAATAAAACGAATGAAAAAAGATAAACAATACAGCAGGGATGGTTGCGTCCCTAAAAGAAAATCTTGGTAAATAAATTTTAGTAACTGGATCTGCTGGTTTTGCAGCAAATCGTAAATTATCCAGTGGTCATGAAATTGTAGTGGCGTTGATTGTAAAGTTAAATGCACTAGTCTAGGTTTTCTCGCGAAAATACTCTTTATGACATATGTTAGCTACATTTTCCGAACTAGCTGTTGTTAGACTTCAAGTTAGATTAGGTGTTAGCGACTTTGCGAAAGGAATTGTATGTATTCGTACTTCAAGCAGAGATTTATGCAATTCTTGTGACTTTTCTTACAGCGAATAAAGAGAAGAAACAAAGTATTTCATTCTCTTAGCCCTGCTTTAAAGGATAATTATTAAATTAAACTGGTGGTTCATTCTTCCTTTATAGGGCGTTAAAATTTCTTCCAAAATACTCGCCAAAAGAACACTTTTCACTATGTTTTTGCTTACAAGAAAGGGTCACAGTAAGTGATGATTTTGCATCTTTGTTAGTGAAAACTTCTTCAAGCTGAAAATTCTTCTCCTAAAGCTACCGATATAGTATAAAGAAGTTCCGCGTCAGACAACAGAATAAGTTGTGCTTGGTAAGCCATCACACCACAACCACTGTTTTGAAATGAAAATAAATACTTATCACCAGATACATGTTGATAACTTTTAGATTCCGAATAGAGAAAACAGCAAAGTTTAGGAGTGGAGAGGTTCTCCAAGTCGCAAAACCCTATATTTCTGCAACCAATGAGAGAATCGACTCGGTTAGCAATTGTAATATATGCAAGCATTCATCAACATCAGGCGAATGTTCAGGTAGGCTTCGTGTTTCTCTAGTCTATAGAGATTAAATTGTCATAGAGGCGAAATCAATAAGCCTCACCCAAGAATCAAATTGCAGCGACCCTCGTAGTAAGGTAACATGAAGGTAAGTAATAAAGAAAGATACAATACCCCACCAGCTGAAAGATAGTTAGGTTCCCATCCTCTTGAGCACGCCAGAGCTCTACGTGTTTTAGCCATTTCCGGCAACTTATACCCATTTTTCTGAAAAAATGGATGATTGTAGGGTAATGGAATCCTACGTTTAAATTGCCTAATAATATTTTTATCTGCGTTTACTAACGTCTACACTCTCCCTAGTGCTTCTTGACAAGGCCTTATGAGAGCTGTTTGATGAGTACCCGGATTGCAAGATAGGTGGCGCCACTGAGCTAAAATGATTTCTATGACGTATAACCTCTTTTAGCTCGCCTGCCAAAACTTGATTAAAATCCGACGCTTAGTTTTGTTTTGGCAGCCATTTCAAAACATCGTGTTAGTATTTTTTGCGAGCATGGAAAAAGAGCAAGTATCGCTGCGTGATCCGATTCTTATTTTTGAATGGCAAAACTTGCGAGAAAATCAAGCCCATTGTAGATGGTGTGTATGGGACCCATTCACCTTCCCGTACAACCGTTTACTATAGGTTTACAGAGTTACGCCTGGTCGCACTTCGGTTTTTGATGAACTGCGCCCAGCTGGCCCAAAAACGGTTACCACAGAGGAAACCGTGACCAAAATTCATGATCTCGTATTAGAGGACCTGCACGAGATTTTGGGCATGAGAAAGTTGTCCGGGCGATGGGTGCCGCGTTACCACTTCAATGACTTGTGCTTGGCCGTGTTTAATCGAAATTCGGAGGAGTTTTTGCATCGTTTCGTGACTATCGTTGAGACATGGATTCACTGGTATAGACCAGAGACCAAAGAACAATCGAAACAATGGGTTTTTTGTGCTCTTTTTCCATGGTCACAAAAATTACTAACATGATGTTTTGAAATGGCTGCCAAAACAAAACTAAGCGTCGAATTGGCAGTACATTTTGACAGGCGGGCTAAAAGTGGTTATACTAAATGATGGTACACTCATTTTAGCTCAGTAGCGCTACCTCTCTTTCAATGCGGGCATTCGTCAAACAGAGCCGAGCCGAGGTAAACGAAAATCGATGTTGTGCCCCCTTGTTTATTGACGGCATACACAAGTATGTATATACTTATTTTTGCCTTCATTCACAGCCACTTCTGTTTCAATATTTGAAAACGTACCACTCACAGACTCACAGCGCGCTGTATTCTTATAACAGTGATCCGCGTCTTTTGTATGAATATGACGTCAAAGAAGTCGGATGATATGGCATTACATTGTCTTAACCCTTTTTGGGCTTGATAGGTTTCGGTGAGATTGTTTCCGAACTTTACGGAGCAGCGAACGTTTTTCATAGTCATTCTGCACAATGTCGCGGCTCTGTATAGCCCCTCTCTATAGATTCTGCCGTACACGTTATCAAAATTTAAATGCCGAAAAACAAAATGTTATCATATAACCAAGAAGAGAACCGAAAGAAGGCGAGAATCAGAAAAGCAGCTAATTGAATGGATAAACAGGAAGGATAGCGAAATAAACTTTTGCCTTTCATAATTCTTGTTTCTATACCTATTCACCATCTCAGTGTGCTGTGCAGTTGCTATCTCAAGAAAGTAACTTGTTAGTTAAATCGTATGGAATTTTGGCTGAAAGGTTACGTTAATGCATTAGGAATAGACTACTGCGTAACCCGTTGTTCACATGCTATTCCCAATTAATTTTGGTGTGCCTCAAGATTCAATCCCGTCTGTCATGCCCTTTATATCCTTTTTTTTCCAACTTATTCCTTTGTATGAGTATCTAATTTAAGATAACTTTCAAAGTGCAATATGAAATTCGAATCAGTTTTAAAACTTCTTATATTTGTTGTGATACAGTTCTTGAACTTTCTAAATTCTATCCACCAATGTAGCCTCTCCTGTTTAACTTCTTTTTTGTGATGAGTTTTGAAATTTACTCCGAAATTCTCGACGCAACGTCTTTCAAATGGTTAACAATCGACGATTCACTATCCCTCATATTGCCATGACACTTTTACCAATGTCCGATCAACCAAAATCCGATAGTAGCCTTCTTGTCTGCATTAGAGATCATTAGCCTTTCAAAGAATTTTAATTCGGATTGGCTTTTTCTTTTTGGTTAAGCCTTCTTCGACTTCTTTTTCTTTTTTCGCCTTGTCCATGTCAGCCTTAAGAGATGGGTAACTAAAACACACTTAGTTTTCTATGTTTTTGTCTATTTTTTTTTTCTTCAAATAATACATATACGACTGAGAAAGAGGGTAAAACAAGTTTTTTTAAAAAAAGATAGGATGGCTAGCAAAACAAGCCAGAGGCAGACTGCGATTAACAGCAGTACCTACACGTCAAAGTCAAAACCAGTAGAAAAGGTCCAAGAAAGCGATTACGCTGCTCAGTGTTGTTGAATATTTTTTTTTTTTTTCTTTTGGCGTAGCCTCATGTTGTCCAACATGAGCACGTTTCTATCTGACAACAAGCCACAACTACTAGCATCACATCGACAGATGGACGGCCTTTAACGACCTTGCGATCGTTGAGAGTCCAGCGGCCAATGTCCAGCTTCAGCGTTCAGCGTCCGCGGTAGTGTCCAGCATCCACATGCTTCGGTGAAAAGAACTAAAAGAGAGCGAGAGAATGACTGTTGCTAAACTTGTGTTGCGGATGATGTTTTGTATTTTTTATTTTTTCGTTTTTTTTTATTTTTTGAACTTGTTTTTGCTGTTGTTGTGGGGGGAGAACCAACATAAGGTGACTTTGGCTAGTTGGCAGCTTAGTTAGGTTAATCTGAGGTGGAGCTGGGTCTAACGTATGAGTATCTTTATTACCAGTAACTGCATGTGTGCCGAGAAGAGATACATCTTACTCTAGGTACATCTGCAGATGGTTTCAAGCTTGGAGTGGAGATTTGCTATTTTGTTTTTTTTTTCTATTTTCCTGTGTTTCTTTTGCTTCTGATGAAATCAATTGCTAGCTATTCCATTGATGGAGTTTAGAGAAATTAAATGTGCTGGAATGCAAATGTTTTTATCGCGTGTAGCATAATTTCAACTGAAAGTTCAATTTCAATTCAATGATGATATAAAAAAGGACTGGGCCAAGGTGACTACCTGATGGTATAGCAGACTTTGTTAGACCATTTTTTGCAAGAGAACTACTTATTAGAATAGTTTTAAAATTGTGGAAAGGGTAAATGAGGAAAGGGGAAAGTATTTATGGAGAACTTGGAAGACTTTCGATTACGACAACGATCAAGCAGATTGCGATTCACGCAAGGTAGTTCTACGGTATAAGATTAGGTTGCAGTTTTCTTCATCTTGTCAAACACAAGAAATTATGTTGAAGAAGATTTAAGTTGGACGCCCAGTACGTCTAGATTACTGAATAAAATCATCAAAAATTCCATCTCTGATATGTTGACCTCGGCCTCTCTCAGCCCCCAAACTAAAGCTCTTAGATTATGAACAAGTTCAGCAGGTATAAACAGTCAAACAAGAAGCATACAGAGCGGTATTGCATAGAAGACCAAGATCTGGTCGTGAGCTCTGTGAACAAAAGAAACAGTATGTACACCAGCCTTTCAAAATACATAATAAGCGTGAGAGGTGCAAAGTCGGTGAAAAGCAGATATAAAATCTATTCTGGTAATACGTTTCGAAAACTTCATCAAATAGTACAAAGAACAAGATAAAGCCCGAACCGAAGCCTACAAAGGCAAGCAATGGAGCATCATAGTGGAATCCTTGTCAGTATTGCAGATATTTTTGGACCTGCAAATATTTGCAGACTCTATAACCACAACAACCACCAAAAATGTGGTGTTAGCAGTGTGAAACATTCAATTTAGTCGATGATAACCAACAATTTCATCAATCCAACGGACGAAGTAAAGAAAGTTATATCAAACTGTATATCAGCGGAACAGAACTAAGAGAGCGGGCAGTTTATTTGTTAAGTTTCTCAAATAAACGGTACATGATTTGATAAGCAGCATACAACAAATCAAGAAAGTGGATCTTTTAAACTGCGACGACGAGCATATGCCCCCTCAAAACAGCCTGTAGGTCAGGCAATTTCTATTCTTTGGGGCTATGAAAGCACATGAGAAACAAGATCCTCTGACGAAAAAGTGACCTCAAACATAATCCTAATCCTTTGTGCAGAAGGATAAATATGGCCGCTTAAGGTTATTTTAAAAGAAAAATTCTTCAGGTAATCTTTGGACTCATCTTCACAGATGTTGAGCAAAGGAAAAGATACAACAATAAGTTGTACGGGTTGTACCAGATATCAACAAAGTAAGAAGAGTTCGAATACAACGAATACGATACCTTTGATGTTTAGAGCGAAAAATCTCTGAATCCCTTTTCGAAGGCAAAATTAAGAAAAACTTCGGGAAAGGTAGAGCGCTAAATTAGAATAAAGTTTTAATCAACTCGGCATAGGGAACTGGAGGCAGTAGGATGACCCCTGTCTACCCCGAGAATCCCCACAGATATTTCGAAGAAAGGATTAGTCACCAAATCTGAGAAAGGGTTTAATTGACAAAAACTATAAATACTTTATTGATTATAGGTCCCCTTGTGACCGATACCATCTTCCAGAATATCAAAAAACGACCTCTCTATTACGGAGGAAATCTTCAGAAATCTTTAGTACCACCAGAAACCTTTGGTGATAGTTACGAAATTCAGTCACTTAAATATTCGTACTTTATAGTAAAACCATCAACTTTGAATATCTCACTATCAACTGATTCAACTCACTCCCTGCAATGCCAAAGAACATAATATGGACTGAAATGATTAACGTACCATGGAAACTAAAATGCTTCATCTCAAAGTCCAAGTAATATTGACTCGAAATCATATGCCATCATAAATGAACTCTACTTCCCAATGACATCGGGCACAACAACAAGATATAACTCACAGTTCCACATGGTAAAGAAGCCGCTCTATCCGTGTAGCTCTTCATAAACAACTTTCAGATTCTTCCTGTTTACTTAGCCGTCAATCTTGTGGGAAGACCCATAATGTGTACAAGTATCTTTTACCCTCAAAATCAAAGCAATAATTTCTGATGGCTTTTGCGCTTTTCCTTATTTTCAATTCCATTCATCTCATTCTGTACGATTATTGGAGCAGATGCTCGGGTGTTGTTGTTATTACCAGACTCTACTCCACAATAAATGGTAAACTCCAACCAAATGGCGTATGTATATTCTCGATAAAATTTTATGTTACATCATACAGACAAGAGAAGATATACGAATCGTCTTTTACGTATTCGTACGTACATTTAATCGCGCATCCATATCAATTTAATTAATAAATTACATTCATTGAAAATTGCTGTCTTTGCTGTCGTCTGTAGTTTATGACCATCGTTTGGGTTAGTTCAAGCAGTAGGGCTCTTCACATGGGCGATGGTAATAGTTCCATCTAAACACCACCAGTAACTGCAACGGTCGTATCTTCTTACTTACGATCTATGTATTTACTGGTAATAGTTACAGGCGAAGATGCGGAATTTACAATACCAGTACTTAACGTTTATTGCGCGATCGTCAATTACCGTAAATTAATACCAAATTGCATACCAATTTCAATTGAAATCAAATAAATATGCGTGTGGACATTAAACCTAATTAGGTGGTCTTAAGAGAAAAATCTAAAGCACTGCAGGTGAAGTAGATACGGATTTCTTTTAACAAATACGAAACTGTTGCACTGAGTCTGAGAACTGAGACCGCTTCAGTCGCTCCTAATGTGACAAATACAAAAACTTTCATCAAATGAAAACAACTTTTTTCAATTAACAATAAGGACCCTACGAATATTTGGTCGGCCGATATTTAAGTCGGTTAAACGGGTTGCAAATTATGAAGGTTTGGCAAATTGCCTACTTTTCAAATTTGTATCCTCTATCCATTTCAAATTGACCGATTTTTCTCTAATTTTAAGCTAAACAACAGCTAAGGCAAAGTATTTAGTCTGTTGATCGCAATCAGAGGAATACAAGTATTCGTATTCATTTGGAGATAGAACATCGGTCCGGTACAAAACACAAAATTTTACCTCATGCTGACAAAAAATTCCGGAACAGTTCTGAGAGGAATTTCACAGTACACCACACCTGAGATTTTACTGAGTTACATGCATAATTGAATCAGAATTTGCGGAATCTGGAAATTTATAGAGCTCCAGACCAGCTCATACCCTATGCGGCCTTAAAGTTGTTAAAATTGATAGAGAGATCGTCGGTATGAACTTAAAAACTGCCGGTATTTTTCAAGATTTATCTTTAGTGAGGACTTGGCCTAAAGTCGGTTTCCCATGTCGGAAACCATACTTTTCTAGATTTTCTCACAGTACATTGCAACATTAGCTTCGGTAGTTTAGTTTGTTAATCAATTAGGCTCTAAATCGTATATTTGAGGAATATCTTTCACCAATCCACATATAGTTTGATTCTCTGCGGCTTGCCAAATCGCTAAATTAATTCCTTTAGCTGGAACTTATTTTTACTGAGGCTCGTGAATTCGAGGAATTTACTCCACGGCAGCCGGTATTTACTATTGAGTGATGGACCAGTAATACGACCCTGACAATTTTTGACAGACAGGCTCTAGAAAATCTTTCTTGATGGGATATTTGGCTTTATAGGTTCGAATGCATTTACACATAAGACTGCTGTTTAATAATTTAGTTCACATGCGGATTACAAAGAAGTGATCTACTAGCAATGAAGAATAGATGCAAGCCCCGAATAAGTCGAAATAGTACTGCAAAGTGTGGTTGGATGACTAACTATAATCATCACCAAGTATTTCTCTGGAGAAATTCTTTGACCAAACGTCCGGTTTCTGAGAATCTTTGATAAACTCCTGAATGTAGTATGTAGGAGTATCAGCGCGGGGAGTTTTTGCGGGAAGTTCTTCTTCATAACTTTAATATGGAGAAAACTGCTGCCGAAAGTCATCGTATTTTGGTGGAAGTTTATGGTGATTTTGGCTTGGAAGACGATGAACGTCCTGGGCAGCCAAAAAAAGTTTGAAGATGAAGAACTGGAAGCATTACTCTATGAAGATTGTTGCCAAACACAAGAAGAGCTCGCAGAATCTTTGGGTGTCACTCAAGCAGCCATTTGAAAACGTTTAAAGGCAGCTGGATATATTCAAAAGCAAGGAAATTGGGTTTCACATGAACTCAAGCCGATAGACGTCGAAAGGCGGTTTTGCATGTCCAAAATGCTGCTGGAACGCCACAAAAGGAAATCATTTTTGCATCGGATTGTTACTGGTGATGAAAAATGGAGCCATTATGACAACCCCAATAGCAAAAAATCATATGTGAAACCCGGCCAACCAGCTAAATCAACGGCAAAGCCGAATATCCATGGCGCGAAGGGAATGCTCTGTATTTGGTGGGATCAGATGGGTGTGCAGTATTATGAGCTGCGAAAACCGGGTGAAACCATCAATGGACAACGCTACCGAACATCTGAAGAGAGCAGTAGCCGAAAAACGCCCGGAATATGTGACCAGACACGAGGCAATAATCTTCCATCATGACAACGCTCGGCCCCACGTTGCTATTCCGGTTAAGAACTATTTGGAAAACAGTGGATGGGAAGTCTTACCCCACCCGCCTTATAGCCCAGACCTTGCCCCTTCTGACTACAATCTGTTCCGGTCGATGCAGAAGGCCCTTACTGAAATACGGTTGACATTAGAGCAGAATATCAAAAATTCTAGACAGCTAAGACTAAATCAAATGAGTTTTAATTGCCACTACAACTAAACGATTAGTTGTGATTAACATAAGAATAAATTAAATAAAGTTAAAGTCGATAAAATTAAAAGGACGAAATTAAACTGGTAACTTGCAAATAATTGAATAATTGTAGCTATGAATTAAAAACAATTCGTTATAACTAATTATTGTCTTAAAAAAAAACAAGAAAGTGTGAGAAAGAATACGTTTTGTTATATCATTATTTTCACTCTCTAAAAACCTTCTTTTGGACTGTGTTGGAATGGAAGGGTCCGATTGTATCCCTCAGAAAAGTTAGGAACGCTTATCATCTACCTATAACCACTTTGTCCTTTCGGCCTTAGTCACGGTTCCAAATGCAGTTCTGGTAGGGTATCATATATAACAGATGGTTTGAAAAGTCTCGAGACTGACACATAGATGGCGACTAATATCATATCCAACATGGTAGCAATTTTCAAAATATTTGATGACATTTCGACCATTCGTCATTGAGAAATTGAAGTTTTAGTAACGCACTTTTGGATATTCGGAAAACCATCGAAAAAACGAATTTCGTACGTTGGTAAAAGACTGTTATTTGATGGTAAAAATACCGTTAAAACTCAAGATTAACTTGAAAAGTGTTATATGGATTCTCCTCGTAAAGGTACAAATGGTGCTGAACGCTCTTAGAGCCCAAATGAGGCTGTTATACCGGAAAACATAAAAAAAATCCACAATATCATTTGGAACAACTGTAAAGTGAAAGTGCATGAGATAGCTGACATCATAAGGATATCAATAGACCGCGTATATGATGTTTGCAGATTTAGCAGGAGTTTCATATTCGGGTATGCGAAAGCTCTGTTCGAAGTGGATACCGCATTTGCTTACAGCTCACCAAAACAACCAACACGGTGATGATTTAGAGCATTTTTTGAAGTTTTTTAAGCAAAATAAAAAAAAATTGTTCATGCGTATGAAACATGGATCCAATTACCTATTCGCAAACTTCAGAAAGATGCTCACCGGAAAGAGATATGGCTCCAATGAAGAGAAGGCTGAAGCGTATTTTGAAGATTTGAACAAGTCATTCTACGAGTATAAGGAATGTTAAAGTAGCAATAGAATGATTGCATCACTCTAGAAGAAAACTATGTTGATGAATAAATTCGAATTTTGGCAAAAAATTATTAAATTATTAATGGCAAAGGGATATGTGCCTTTGGTCAGCAGATGTGATTGTACTTATTGTACTTATGTGCTGTACTTATTTTTTATTCATAGAAATAGATAGTTCTACTGCTGAAACTGAAGGAATTCCAACCTTGACAGAAATAAGTCTATCGTTTTTGGGTGTTCATTCTTTATCCACATATGTAAGCAGGGAATTGCCAATAGGAAGTGCTGAACTATAGACCTTGAATCTTTGACCTTGGATCAGTTATTAAAATTATCATATGACAAGATGTTGGCGCTCGCCTTACATCATTGTTTGACTAAAAGCTCAGCAGATGACATTAGCATAAATAAGAAATAAAGCTGTGAGGTGACGATATACTGTGGTTTTTTAATGTGTGAAGTCTACACATTCTGAACTATAAACTCAATTGATAATCATGTAAAAAGATTTAAACCACACAAATCAAATATTAAGAATAATGGTAACCCAAAAACTCTTAAACTGGGACATGAGCCAACGAAGACGACTTCCAAAAAGGGCATCGCCTTGAATAAACCCACTCCATGCCGTTCATGAATTTGTTTGCAATATATTCTTAGCTTCCGGACAGAAAAAAAAAAAAAAAAAAACAAAAGGACATCGAATATCTTTTAACAAACATACAAATATCCATGTTCTTTCCATGCTTATTGCATGCAAATGCATCGTATACCCTTTCATATGACTCTAGATACTTGGCAACTATCAAATAAATGTAACGACGAGGAAAGCAGACAAAAATTCGTTCCGAATGATTTCGAATTCGATTTATGATTTGCAATTTTCGTAACTGAAAAGCACATAAATTCCACTCGCTCTGATAACAGATGACAGTCATTAGGTACTCCTGTTTCTATTTCCCTTCATCCAAAAGATAGGAATACTCTCTCGTGTAGTTGTTTTAAGCATCAAATCATTGAGAGTCAATTGCAGTGCAATCATTAAAAATAATTACTGCCTTCGGAGTTATAAATATTTTACGAGATACTTGTACTTGTATGCCATTTCGCGTTCGTTTTTCTTCATTTCTGCCTTCTTATTCTGTATTTCATGGTACGATTGTGTGTACGAGTATCTGTGTTTTTTTTTTTTTTTTTATTCTTTATTTTGTAATAAATATCTCAATTGGAATGAAGTTCCAGTGGGTGGATGTGGAATGCGGTGCAGCCGCATGTGCCAATATCGACATTCGCAATCCGCAATCGGCAATCGACAATCGACAATCGCAATCGTAATAGTAATCGATTCCGTTTCATTTTATTGTGGTATCTTGTGATTTTTATCGACACTCTCAGCTAAACCATATGATTGGATTTAATTGCTTTCCTGCCTCTAAGGGGGGCCGATCAGGGCTGATCTGGGATGGACATACAGCCCCCAGGTTATTAACGACAAGAAGAGAAATTTTGTAGTTTTACTTTAGTTGCACGAAAATCTCAAACGTATACATACTCGTATATATATAACATAAGACTTTGGGGTGCCATATGTAATAAAATGCGTGTACATTATGGTCATTTGGAGTGCGTAACTTTTAGCTTTTATGTCCAAGGCACTGGTTGGCGAGAGCGATGGATGTTATTGTAACTTTTTTCTGGGAAGGTGATGGTTTCAGGAAACAACTTTCAATTAGGCACAGTGCAATACAATAGACGATAATTGTGAATCAGTTGGATATTAGGTTTAGTATCTCGTAATCTGTTTTGTTATACAGATTCTTTACTACTCTAGCCTTTTAAAGCCTTCGCAGGTATCTGATTGGAGGTACTTAAAAATAATTACGTTAACCCCAAGGCTTAGTCATAAAATAGCATTATATCCATTGTTAGGAGCGGTGTCCTCAAGTGCCAATAATACGTACAGAGCTGAAAAAACATTAGGTAAGGTTCTGAGTAATCAGTTGACGCATTGACGATGAGACTGAAGCACATTTTATCTCATAGAAAAATCTTCGGTCAGTTCATACATTTTATCATTAATTTTAAAGCGATGTAGTCCTCAATAATACTCCAAACCAAAATATTTTAGTCTACAAAGTAAGGATCTCTATCAAAATTAGACTGCATCAGCACGTTCATCCGAAAAAGAGTTTATCGTACGAATGTGATTTCAATGTTTCATGCAGCTCAAGCAATTCATGTAGACTTAAAGTGAGTGCATAAATAGCCTTCAAATGCTCGTACAAGTAAGGAAACAAACTCCACAGAGCCTTTACGAAATATTTAGGGGCAGTCAGTGTAGCTGTTAAGGATTAAGTAGGAGCTTATCTTTTGCGTACGTCCTAAAAAAAAATCATAATGCGTAAACCTAGTAGTAGGGATCGTCAAGATTTCAGATTTCGTTAAGATCATGGTTTGAAATTGATCGTTCGCCAGAACACCACATTTTTATAATATAGAACAGTTTTAGAAATAGGTTAATGGAAAAAAAAATACAGTAACTCTCTGAACATCAGACAGCAGTTCGTATATTAATTTATATATTGCACAAATGAATCTTATATTAGGAGGTTGTATATAGTTTGAATCGGTTTGAAATTTATCGATAAGATAAAAAGATTTTACGTCATGGCTCACGCGAGTAATTGTTCTCACCAAGCCTAGCCAAAGGAAAGTTAAAAAAAAATTTGAAAACAAGCTAATTAGTCTGTTATTTTCATTTTCATTTTCTGTCATTTCACATATATGACACTCACTGACCATGCACAAGTTGTTCAAGTAATTGTATTCTTTAAGGGCTACTTGCTTGTAGAAAAAGTTAAGCAAGGCTTCAGGCAGAACAGCCCACAGCTGCTTTGTAAGCGTTTTAGCATCTGTACTTGTTGGAATGTTTGGGAAATTTCAAGTGAAAAAAACAACATTAAGGGAGTTACTCCAGTTTTCAACTAACTAACTACTTGGTCTCCCATTGGAGCTTAAATGTTAAATGTAACACCATAATTTTTTATATAGGGTTTTCCAATAGGGGCTTGACAACTTTGAATTTAATTTGTGAACGCACTCTTTCACTAATCATCAAAATGTCACTGTCAATTTATTCAGTAAACTCAACATTTTCATCATGGTAAAGTACACTAACGAGCAACGTCTGCAAATTATGAAAATTTTCTACAGATATTCGGAGTCGGTGACTGCAACTTTAAGAGCGTTAACTCCAATTTTCGGTCTTAATTCTCGCCCTAGTACACAGGCAATAACAAGTTTAGTGCAAAAATTTGAGTCTAGGTATTCGTTATGTAATGTTGCCGTGTCAGTGAGACAACGGGTTGGTCGAAGTGTCGAAAATATCGCTGCCGTTCAGACGTCCGTAGCAAATAATCCAAATCAGTCAATTCCACGGCGTTCTCAAGAATTGGGCATCGCTCAGACATTATAGCGTATTTTGCGTAAGGATCTTAGTTTACACCCATACAAGATCAAGCTAACTGAAGAATTGAAGCCGATGGACCTTTTGAAGCGACGTACGTTCTCCGATTGGGTTCTGGAGAAGATGCCCCAAAATAATGAATTTCATCGCAAAATCATCTTCAGTGACGAATGGGTTCGTCAACAAGCAAAATATGCGTTATTCGTCGGGAGAAAACCCACATAACTGTTTGGTGCGGTTTTCATGCCGGCGGCGTTATTGGGCCATATTTTTTCGTCGATGATAACGATCGTCACGTTACTGTGAATGGTCAGCAATATCGCGCCATGATCACCGATTATTTTTGGTCCGAATTGGAAGATATGGACTTGGACGACATGTGGTTTCAACAGGATGGTGCCACAAGCTACACAGCAAACGCTACAATCGATTTATTGAAGAGTAAGTATGGTGAGCGTGTTATCTCAAGACATGGGCCAGTCGATTGGCCGCCTTATTTGTGCGATTTAACGCTGCATGACTATTTTCTGTGGGGCTACGTAGGCCGAGTAGTTGAAAATTGGGTCCAACGAATCGATCGCTGCAAACGTGCCCGCGGTGGCCATATGAACGAAGTCGAGTTCCATTCATAAATGTTTTGATTGTACTTCAAGCCAATAATAAAGTTTTTGAAATATCTCAAATGGTTTGCCTTTTATTTAAATAAAAAATTTGTCAAGTCGTTATTAGAAAGCCCTATATAACTGACTGGGAGTAAAGTTGTACTTCCAATTAATATCTGACGAAGCGGAGTTTAATTCTTTAGAAGTTGAGATCAAAGTTGGTATTACAATGTTCTCAAGGTTTCATTATCACTGGGTTGGCTACAGGAGCACAATGGTATTTTAGACATTTGGATTGGAAATGTAAGGACGTACTGGGACGCAAATATAGTAAAATTTCAGAGGCAAATATAAAAGGAAATCCGCATGAAATATAGACTGGCCTGGCTAGAGCTAGATTGGAAAAAATTAAGAAACTTTACGATACACTCATAAGTTGCACCATTATACATAGTTCTAATTGGGGTTTGAAAAATACCCTTCAATGGGCTTTTTTTAACAGATCACGCATGACTCCTATCAAACTGCTTTGTCATTTTTGTTTAGTATCGTTTGACAAGTCATCATGGTAGAACTCATATCACAAGAGCGTCTCCAAATTGTTCAGCTGTATTACGAAAATCAGCGTTCTGTGAGAAATGTTTTTCGTGCGATTCGAGCAAATTACGGTGCGTATGATCGACCTACTGAAACCACTATTGCCAATACTATTCGCAAATTTGAGTCCCAGTTTACATAAGTGGATGATACTCGACCAGTTAGACCACATCCAGCACGTAGTGAAGAGACTATAGCAGCTGTAGCTGAGAGTGTACGCGAAGACTGTAACGAATCGATTCGTCGTCATTGTCAGGAGATTAGCTTGGCGTATACGACAACTTGGCGTATTTTACGTGAGGATCTTGGCCTATAAGCATATACAATTGAACTTGTGTAAGAATTAAAGCCAGGCGACTTGAACTTGCGTTATATTTTCCATTAATGGGTTCTGGAAAAATTCAATGAAAATCCGGTGTTTTATTGTGAAATTTTGTTCAGTGATGAAGCCCATTTCTGGTTCAATGGATACGTTAATAAACAAAATTGCCTGATGAGCAACCCGAAGAGTACCAAGAGTTACCATTACATCCATTAAAAACAACGGTATGGTGTGGTTTATGGGCTGGTGGTATCATTGGTCCATATTTCTTCAAAAATGGGGAAAATCAGAATGTTACCGTCAATAGTAAACGTTATCGCGCCATGTTAACGGACTGTGTGCTTCCTGAAATTCAACCACATAATCTCGGTGGACGAGACGGCACTACGGTCCATACAGCGCGTGAAACAATGGACTTGTTAATAAATCATTTTGGTGAGCACTTAATTTCACGTTTTACTACGGTAAATTCAGGAATATTGTAAGCCAGCTACGATTGACGCTTTGGAAGCCAACATTTACAAGTTCCAGTAACCCTAACTAATAGCGACGTTTGCGGATTCCCAACAGCAGAGAAACTGGTTCTTCATGTGGACAAGCAGCTGACCTATATGTGCTCTAGGGTATTGAGACACGACCACATAATTTAACCTTACCTTTCCTATTACCTAACATTCGACATTCCCAGTTTTATTTTACTAAATGTCGGACTTTTTGTAGATGTGATAAATGTAATAAAATAATGCGAATTCCAGTGTTGTAGATTCAACTACCACCCCAGCTTGATCATGTGGGCTAGCCGTGGTGTTGTGGTGTATGCATAGACTTCTCAAGCAGAGGGTCGCGGGTTCGAATCCCGTGCCAGGCAATCCTGTGAAAAAGTCTTTTCATAGAATTTGTATGTTGTTATATGAAAATCCCATCGGCGTCAACTCTGACATGAAGGCATGATACTGATGTTGGAGTGGTTGCTGGCTGGGCTAAATGTAACGAACTAACAACGTACTAAGAGCCACTAGTTGAGGATGCACTGGCTCGTCCCGTCTAGTTTGACAACCACATCTGCGAAAAATATCGCAACCAAACACCCCTGAGTTTCAAACTAGTACACCACCCGCCCGCACCCTGGAGAAAAAGCCAGTAAAAGGGTATTCATATCCCCTTGGTGCGAGCGCGGTATTATAAAAAAAAAAAAAACATTCGACACGCTGGACAAAGTACAAATGTTATGAAAGTCGTCGCCAAATGCTTTGACATGTTGAGTGCCTTTTGGGGGACGATATGGGTGAAATTAACACAAGTATTTTATGGAATATGTTTGAGATAGAATATTAAGAAGTTTTGTTTTCTTTAATATCTAAGCTATTAATCTAAAATGTATCTATAGACCAAGGGCCATATAGAAACTGATGCTAGCTAACTCTCTTAAAAAGGAAGATGGATCAGAAAATTGGTTAAAGATACCCAGACTGACAGAATAAGTTCAGTATTATTAATATTTTGGAATACGAACCTAGAAACGATACCCATACATCTGGTCTTGTTCCGATAAGCCACGTAGGGTACAAGAGCATGAGCATGAGTAGTAATATTTTTGGACTTAGTCGACGACGTTGCATATATGTTATGTAACTGAAACTGAAGACAGGTGGTACAGAAGAAGGAATATTTAGGTAAAAAGTTTGTCCACTGTATTTTACCATAAAATTCGTTAAAGCCAAACCACGAGTTTATAGAAGAACCATTGGCAGTCATGTATGCCAGCACAATCATTTAGACCAAAATCTCTTATACAAATAGTGGTCCTGCATCCCAGAATAACATACTTTGCCAGTCTTTATAAAGTTTAAAATAAATTTGCCCATACAAACATGACCGACTTCAAAGAACTTGGCAGAAAAGTGTCTTCCTAATCATTTTGCTTGGGATATTCATACCACCTCCTGCCAACAATATTTAACTGATATTTACATCCAATAGAAACAATACCCTTGACAAGCTTTCTTCCTTCACCGAAAATATATTCAAATTGAATATCAAACAACATCCTGGCAGCTGGCAGAACAATCTGTAATATTCCCCCCCCCCTTTTTTTTCTGTCACACCAAATTGAATTGACTTACCACTCCAAGACTGCACTTAAGTTTGTCTCCATTAAAACAGGGTCACATATGTATCACTCCACCTATCAATTGAACCTTAAGACTCGTCGTTTATGGGACACAATTTCCTATAAATGTCACATCCAGGCTAGTTATTTGCCGAAATTGGAGAGAATTTCAACAAAACCCTTACACAGTTATATACCTTCGAATGCACTTGATTCTGACATACACAAAGGAAGTAATTTTAGGATGGTTCGTTCTAACAATATGCAGAAGGACATTCCCAATGCAATGGTAAATCGAAGTGCAGAAAAAAAAATAAACGAAAAAACAAATAAATTCAACTCAACTCTAACTAACTGGCATTGAGCCAGGTCAAATTTAGTATCTAAATGTCGTTCCAATAGTTCCATATTGCCAAACTAAGTTCAAATTTAAAGAGGACCAAAACGGAAGGACAGAATATCCTTTCAAGTGTTAGAATCTAACTGTTTTCTTATTGCTGGTGAACTACATACAATAGCACTTAACCTCAGAAAAAGGCAACTTTTAATGGCACTGTTCATATCCATTCATTTTGCTACATTCGTCCGTTCCCTACTATACCACCAAGAATAATCGTACAAACAACAATCTATAGGGTTAAGGAACTTGTATGTCCAAACCAAAGGATCGAAATAGTTCCTTTAAGGAAGAGGACACAGCAAATGACGATGGTCACCGGGAAGGACGTGGCTCAGTGGATATCAATACAAAGAACTTACAGTATCCTGCAGTCGTAAATCTTTTCTTTTTCCCACAGTTAAGTCATCCTCTTCTTGGTTATCCTTTCGGTGGTTTGATCTTGTTCTTCTCTTTCCTTTTTTTTTTTTTTAGATCAAGTTTGCTGTTGGATGCCTGACAGAACGCCAGCTGCAATCGCACTACAGAAGCAACGGAAGTGACGTTTTAAATGCAGAACTTTTCCTTGCATTCGCTATATATTGTAGATGCATAGATTTACTAGTCTAACTTACATATCTGTATTCGAATCTGTATTTATGTATAAGTGTTATTCAGAGAAAAACTTTTTATTGCGGCGATAGTGAAAAAGATATCCTTCATCGTGTCCCTAGGACACTACGACGATGCGCATAAAGTTGTTGACCATGTTATGGAGTGGAAAGACCAAATACCCCCGGGTAGATGGATTTATTTCCTATTCTACCCACCCTATGCAGTACAATTGGGTAGGGATACGGATACTTACACTACATCTTCCAGATACAAGGACAAGGACTTTAAACTAAAAAAAAAAAAATGACTAAACAAATTAATTTCGACTTTATTATGCATTCAAGCAGGAATTGCAGTCCAACAAAGCACAGGATGTTGAGATACAGATAGATAGTTTGTAACTATAGAGCGATAACAAGCTTTAGTCAAAGTTATCCCTCTCGGGTTAGGTATGGGACCATGTAGAACCCAGAATATTTTTATTGGAATTACTATCTGTATATGTATCTATTTGAATTGTGTTGTGTGTTTGCTTATTTTGGCAGTAAAGTCCAATGAGTTATGTGGAAAATATTTTCGTTTTTTTTTTTTTTCAGGAAGTAAATGCGATCAGGGGAAACGTGCTTACGCAAAATGGGTTATCATATTGGATTGCTGTTTGCCTTACTTTCTGAAAAGTCAACGAACTCAATAAATCACATTCTTCCAATCGACCTCGTCCCTTAAAGTAATAAACAAATCCGATGAAGCACTAAACTCTACGATTTCTTGTTGACGGGACTTTACGGTGGTGGACGACATTCCATTGGCGTGCATTTTAATTTTGTTTACGAGAACGTTCACATCTACATATGTCGTACTATATGTTGTGTGTTGGCCTACTTAATGAAACTGTTTTTTTTTTTTTTTTTTTTTTTTTTTTTTTTTTTTAAATGACTAATGACATGAATTTTTGTTGAAATATATTTGAACACCATGAGTCAGGAGAAACTGTATTCAATTAAGAGTGACTCTTGGCAAAAATTAGTGACACTATGCCAATGTGAACTGATAAATTATACAATTTTGGCTCATGGAGTAAGTAATACGGCTCATGGTCTTCCCTTGGGCGCCACTTAATGTGAAAATATTTATTAAAATAAGGCGAATTGAAACAGTTAACTTGGACCAATGAAAGACATCGCAGGGCGCGGGTTATCCTACGAAAAAATATCAAATCTTCTATATAATTATGTGCATATGTCAAAAGTGAATCAAGAAGTCAGAATATTTAATGGATCTCACTTAAACCGTGAGTAATCCCAATTAAACTCAACATACTCAGATTAGCTAATATAGATATGGTAGATCCGGTTAATAAACGTTACAAAGAAATTTTGTGGGGAGCGTTTGAGGATCAACATTTTTCTTTAACCTTACAAAAGCGGAATACATTAAGTCAATTAAATTAAGCAGTAACTTGTAAAAGATGTCCAAGCGTCACATGAAGGGTCGACGAAGTAGTGATTTTCGATCAAATGATCAGCAAATAACGCTCTGCTTGTCATCTTTAAACTCAGAAATACCCATCAAGGCAAACGTTTATAACCAATCTAGATGCCTAGATCCAGGTTAATTTCGAAAATTTATTTTGTCATTATTTGTCAGATAATAGAAACCCTTTAGGAATATAACATACGATACGAAGTTTAATTATAGTAATAGTGAGTCAATTCTCTACTTTCTGCGTGGACCACCTTTAGTTTAGTTTGGTTAGAGTATCCTTGCCGAGGTGCACTTAGACGAGTTGTAAGTCCATTGTGATACCAATGGGAGAGCGTCAGATGAAGACACTCAAATCTAATCCCGGAACCAAGCAGATTGCTTAATAAATTGGTCAAGATTAATGATCCTTACACAGCAGAGATTATTTAGATCTTAAAAGTGGTAAGCGCCCAACGTTTGCATTTCGATGCTGGCCACGGCTTCTCAATCATCTCTGTAGCTTCCTGTTGTATTAAAATCCTTGTAATATTGAGGGTAATCAGTTTTCTCCATCACTTAGGATCGAATATTGGTTATATTCCTCAAAATGTGTTTTAAAAGTCTGTCATTTGTATGGCATAGAACATTGCTGACTTCACGTTGTCAAGCCCAGGCAACCGAGTTTGACCAGTTCATTAAAGGTGCAGTTTCGTCCGAGTATCCCTGAAACCAACAGAGTTTGATGCTGTGCTGCTCAGCCACCTTATTGCGAAATGCTTGGCAGTGTCTAATCGCCTGAATCTAAAGAGTACAAAGTTAGGCATCCCTTTTTATGTGTATTGCAATATCGGACAATACGTCGTTGAGGAAATTCAAAACGCGCCGTTTTCCAATTCTATACCAAAAGTGAGCAATGACAGTGCATGAATTTAGGTTGTAAATACCACTTTGAGCTTATAACCCTATTACACCAGTGCAGTTCAACCATAGCTTTTCTGGTTTGGTCTGCAATATTTTCTATCCAACTTAATTTGCTGCCCAGCAGAGGTGCCTTTTAACTTAAGTGGAATGATGATATATTGGTTTATCTTGCAAAGATGACAATTTTGAACAGATTTACTCTTAACGAACAGCTACGTGTCCAAAAGGATAGTATGCAAAGAACGTAGGAGGGAGTGTGGTACAGTGTTAAATAATTTTTGCTTTTTGGTAGACATTTAGGCAATTCAACAGTCTTTTGTAATTAGGGCTGCACTTTACGTGGGGATCGAGTTTTCCCTAGAGGGTTTAGCAGGAAGAATGGATCTGGGATCTTTTGAGACAATAAAGGATATTTTATATGTTTAGCTCAGTCCAGACAGGCCCATAACAAGATGTCTGCGGTGTTATTTGCATTTTGACATATACGCTGCTGATGGTTCATGAGGTTTGAAATTGCAAAGTGGCCTTTTAAGCCTTTTTACAGAGCTTATATCCGGGTTAATCTGTAGGCGGGGTGATTTCCTCTAATTTTCTCAAGTTTTGAAGAATTCAGTCAGAACTTTACAATGCACTGCTTAAAAGTCTTCACCAATGGCAAGGTTCTTTTAAGCCATGTCCTACATTTTGGGAAGTCACATATTCAGAACCTACGTTTTCCTCAAAGACTACAGAATATGCTATTAAACAAATTGTTGCCAGAAAGATCTGCACTTAGTCATCTTATTCTATTTGTAAGATATGCTCTTCCCCATTCAAACTGGATGCGCCAATTGATGCTTCTACACAGAGATGCGTAGCTATGGTTGTGCTATTTGTGTGAGCGATTTTTGATCGCATAAATGGCAAAATTATTTCTGTTATAGGTGACAGTGGGTCTGCTCTACTGTGCAACTAATCATTTAAGAACCGATTTAGGTTATACTAATGAAGTCTTTCGAGTTACGGGTAGGTGGGGGAAACCAATTTCTCCGTTGTCAGTTACGGATCCTCTTTGACCAAGAAAAGCTTTAAGTAAAATGATGGACCAGCTCCTTGCTAACAATGGGACTGAATGAATTTTTAATCAGCCATCGGCTTCTCATATTAGAAAGATTTTGAAGGCTAGCAAATTTCGTCTCTCAAATCACTCAAACCTGAATTTTGAATTTAGTTTATCTCAGAAATAAATAGTACTTGTATCTGAGAAGGAACTATAAATAAAGAGATAGTTTAACAAGTATAAAATCTCATAGTAAATTTAGCACAACATTATAACAGCTGGATAGTTTCCATAGAAAAGGTTTCCCATCGACATATGACAGTGAAATCGATTATAAGGCGCCACAATATGATTTATAATTAACTCGACTTTACAGCAATCTCATTAGAGCATCAAAACACCAGAACCTTACTGTCAGTCAACAGTAATATCAGACATCAGCTGACACTTATTATTTGTTTCTGATTCACGCATTTAAGCAATAATTTACAGGAACTCCAGCCACTCTAAACTGCTGCTGATTTTTCCTCCTTAATCATCATGACATTGCGAAAAAAATACAAAAAACTAATAAAAAATTAAAGCAAACATGAATAGAAAAATCTATATGACTTTAGAAAATCTAATCAATTGCGGTTCAAGCTAGCGATAGATACTTTATACATACGTAGAACTTGGCGCCATTCTACAAAGTCTGGCGCCACTTACCGCTCCAAACACACATGTATTCAACCGCAACCAACAGCAGTAGCAGCAGCAGCAGCAGCACTGTCTCTGATTCTGATTCTGATTCTCTAATTCAATGCAACCGATCGCAATTACCGCATATCACTTGCCATCAAAATAGACCCTCTCACTGATACCATCATCTTGCCCCAGCTCTCTCCTCAGTACTCATATATACAGTTTTACTTTTTGTTTCCTTGCATGTACTCGTTCCTCGGAATTATGAAATTAAACTGACCTTTCGCTTGGTGTACTAGTACCAACATCAACACCACACTGTACTCGTAGTTTTCTTTCTTTTTCCAGCTGATGCGGCTGCTGTTTTGAATCAGATGCTGCAAGCCCCATCTACCAAAGGGGGCGCCTTATTACATAAAACGACAAAACTAACTTGTAGACAAAACACAGATACAAGTACCAGCGGCCGTAGCTATAGCTGTATTCATACCTTCTGTTAAGGTACCCAACCACGGGGACATTTAGATTCGAGATAGATTCAAATTCAGATTCAGACAAAGCCATCAGACTGACAATCGGGGGAGAAGTGTCAGTGTCAGCCAATTTGTGTCTCTCAAGACACAACTGCAATTTCGATTTCGTGTATTTGTATCTCCACGTTCTGTGGTTATTTCCTTTTTTTTCAATTTTTAGTTTTCTGTCGGGTAATTTATTGAGAGATATCAGATTTGATTGGTAAACAATTCGATTGATTGGGAAAGAACAAAGGCAGGGAGCAAGGTGTCTGCCAATAAATTCCGCACTTGCAATTCGATTTCTAGTTGTTGCGCTTCGTTAGATCTTAGCTACCGCAGTACGCTATAAAAATATGTATACCAGCAAGCGGTGCTCATTGTTGGCTGCACATCGAAATCAAACAAATTGCGCAAATTATATTTAATTATTTAATTCATATATAAATATGTATTTTTATAATTAAGAATGTTTATTATTGATAAAATAGTGGTGTAGCAGGCTTCTTCGTCTATCATAGATTGCAATTCAAAAATTCACGCTCTATGTTTGTGGTTTTACCTTATTTGAATGGTTTATTGAACTGTTTATGAGAAAAAAATTCTCATAATAAGACTTATAGATAGTTAAAATCACAGTATTGCCAATTTTAATGAGTTCAAAGAGGTTTTTCGTAAATGGCGCCCGAGTATGGTCTCATTAAAAGGTCTGGATACCCAATATCTTTTCATTGTAAGGTGCGATGAGAAATGAGCCTATTCAAAACTTGAATAATGTCACCACAAAAAGTTAACAATTTGCTCAACTCTCCCACCACAATCAAATAAGTTCAAGAACGCAAAGTCTTTCTATGGCTGACGCTGTGAAAATTCACAAAGGGATTGCTTAATAAGGTTGAAAGAATTTCCCAGATCGTTTTTATAAGACCCCGTTGAAAATATCTGCATCCCTTGTCAGAGTTTTCATTTAGAGTAACAATAGTCTCGTTTTTCCATCATATAGGCAGTTTACACAAATATGTCGAACTTTGTGCCTGAAAAAGTGTTTTTGACGGGAGTTCTTCTTCATTACTTTAATATGAAGAAAACTGCTGCCGAAAGTCATCGTATTTTGGTGGAAGCTTATGGTGAACATGCGCTAGCTGAGCGAACGTGCCAAAAGTGGCTTGTACTATTTAAAAGTGGTGATTTTGGCTTGGAAGACGATGAACGTCCTGTGCAGCCAAAAAAGTTTGAAGATGAAGAACTGGAAGTATTACACTATGAAAAAGCTCACAGGATCTTTGGCTGTCACTCAAGTAGCCATTTCAAAACGTTTAAAAGCAGCTGGATATATTCAAAAGGAAAGAAATTGTGTTCCACATGAACTCAAGCCGAGAGATGTCGAAAAACGGATTTGAATGTCCGAAATGCTGCTGGAACGCCACAAAAGGAAGTCATTTTTGCCTCGGATTGTTACTGGTGATGAAAAATGGATCCATTACGACAATTCCAAGTGCAAAAAATGACTGACTACCATTTGTTCCGGTCGATGCAGAACGCCCTCACTGAAATACGGTTCACATCAGAGCAGAATATCAAAAATTGGCTTGATTCATTCTTGGCTGCCAAGCCAGCGCAGTTCTTTTGTGATGGGATCCACAAATTGCCAAAAAGATGGGAAAAAGTCATAGCTTCAAATGAGCAATACTTTGAATAATACTATTATACATGTTTTTCTTAAATAAATGTTCAAATTTTGAAAAAAAAAACCCCACGTTATTATATATTATTAAGTTATATACCTAATACCACAAGTTCTTATCTGGATATAAATACTAGGCACTGATATAGCGGATGATGATACTGTATGTACTTTTAAACATAAGAAGAACACGACGTTAAAATGGATAAGCTGTCATAGAAAAAATCAAAATCCGGACATAATCTTTCCTCATTACTGAGGAATGTGTAGCAAAAGCCTTGACCGAGAAGGTCTTTTCCGTCAATATTAGAATACATCCATCTTTTGTGTATGTGTCTTGCACAAGACTCATATCTATCCCCTCATTAGGTGGAAAATGAAACCGCTTGCAGCATATATTCTATAAAGAAATACGGATCCATGGCAACATTGGATAAAATTATCGACTCAATGTGTCGCAGAGCTACAACGGTCTTGTATGTTTGATGCCCGACTGGAAGAAGTTGATGATGTCGAGATTCAAAAGTAGGAACGACTATAACTGCTTTTAATCTTATTCAGATCTTTGAGATCATACAAGTATGAACAGAAGCCTATCTTTCTCTTTGCTTGATTTGCTAAATGCTTTCACTACTTTCTTAAATGTTAATATTGTCCCAATAATTTATACCATGTTATACCATCGATAGAATACTATAGTTCTAGGAAATCTTGACACTTAACGCGTTGTGGCGAAAGCTTTAATCCAGGAATAGATTTTGAAAAATTGGCCTCGTTTGCTCAATGACCGTCATGTCATAGTCGAGCACAAAAAAAAAAAAAACACAAAGTGCTAGTAATGTAGTAGAATAAAATTTCAAAGTATTGTAAAAGGATCTAATGGGATGGGGTTCCCCTAAAGTTATTTCATCTGCTTCTGTCGACTCTTCACTACACTCCCTCTGATTGACACTAAATTTATTCAATTACTCCCATAGACAGTCATCAATTAGACCCAACAGTCCTTATAAGCCAATGGTGCTATAATAAATATGTTATCTAATGCAATTTCGATCATTCAAACATATCTTTTGTCTCTCCCCAAAATCAAAGCCAGCATTGCCACAAGAATATCATGAAAGTCCCGGTTTAGTGCTAGTTATACATTTTTTGGTATTCCCCAGAAATGTGATTTAAAAAAAAAAGAAGAGAAAAATGAGCAAATGGAGACGAAGGAGACGATTCAATAAAGCGAACAGAGAAAAATAAATAAAATAAATAAAAACAAAAAAAAAAAAAAAAGAAAATAAAAAATATACCATATACAAAATTATTAATTCATCACCACATCTGCAATAAACTTGAACTTGACGGCTATTGGCATTTTACTCCTTCAGATACAGATACACGTACGAACAAATATAGAGTCAAACAGAAGCAGACACCTAACAATCTAGCCACCTAACCCCATGCGTATTAGATACATACTAAAATACTTAGATATGCGTTGAAGCTTTTTGTCTGTCGGTTACTAGTTGGTGCTTTCCGTAGCATACTGGTACCGTGCTGATGATGTTGGCGCAGAGAACGCGCGTGGTGCCATCAATTGGAATGTGTGTTTGTCTGTCTGTCTATTTGTTTGCCCGTTTTGTCTATATATCATAGTATATCTATTTGTCCGTATGTATATCTGTACAGTATAGTGCGATTGAATCTATGAGAGAAGAAAACAAATTGAACTGGCATTTGATTAATTTTACTAACCTGGCAGGCACATTTGAAGCAATTGGAATTCTGGATTCCTTGGATCTGAACTTCTTCGCCTTCGTTGGAGCACGATTGGAGATTCCCTGAAAAAATAAGAGAAAAAAAAAAAAATTAAAAAAGACAATTCAAATAAAAATCAAGTTAATGACTGTGTTGTTATTGTTGTTGTTGTTGTTGTTGTCATTGTTGGTAGTGGTGCTTTTTTTTATGAGACACAAGCAAGTAGGTATATATCTAGTTCCAAAAGTAGTCCTTGTTGTGAGGGACTATAAATGAGCGATTAATTCAAATTTGCTTTTGATTAAGTAATATACATACTTGTGTCTATGGTATACGAGCTTCGTATCTGAGAGCAATATTTATGCATAAAAGCCATATATATGTATGATATGATCGAATATATGATAACTGAACTTGTAGAAAAGTCTGAGTCTTAAGTTTGACTCAGCAATTTTAGAATATGTACTACGAATTTTACGTTGAAGATCATCAGCAAGAATTCTTACCAAGCCTGTCAGACTTCCTCATTGCTTTAAATTTAAATTTGTACTGACACCAATATTGATTTTGATATGGACTTTAGACTAGCCAATGAGAAAATAATTTTACAGAATTTTACATTTTTATTTAACACTTTCAACAACATGATTCCCTTTTCGTTCGTAAAGGAATCCCAGAAATTCTATTTAGGGTTATGTCTTGAAAATATTGTATTTAATTGAATATCCGTAAAGGCCAGTATTTCTATAGCTTAGTTGGATTTGTCAAAGGAGACATAATCACAGTGAGGACTCAGGTCCTGAGAAGTCCTTCTCTGAACCTTGCAAGTTTATAGGTAATATCATTTCGGGCGATAGTACTGTGAGTTGGAAGCCAAACATGACTCAATAAATTCGGACTAGTCCAAGTATTCTCGAATTAGTTTACAAATGATAAGAAGGCTAAGCAATGCATTAAGTACAGCTTGTATGTCGCTACAGATGCAGAAATTTGGTCTCCTGTTCTTTACGGAAACAGTTCACTAAATAAAGAGTAAAGTCTAAGAATGTTAATCTTCAAGACGACGCCAGCACCATATGTTTGGCACACATTTCTTTTCTAGCTCAATTTCCGATAGAAGCCCATACCAAATCTCTAGTGCGAGTTATACTGTATACCACCTCTTTTTGAATAAAAAAAATAAAAATTGACTGTAAGCTTATTTCCGTTTGTGGCCGTGGTGTAGTGGTATATGCATAGACTCCTCAAGCAGAGGGTCACGGGTTCGAATCCCGTGCAAGGCAATTCTTTGAAAAAGTCTTTTCATAGAATTTGTATTTAGTTATATGAAAATCCCGTCGGCGTCAACTCTGACATGAAAGCATAACACTGATGTTGGAGTTGTTTCTGGCTGGGCTAAAATGAAACGAACTAACAACTTGCACGTACTTAAGACCCACTGGTTGAGGAGAATGTACTAGCTCGTCCCGTCCAGTTTGACAACCACCTCTGGGAAAAATATCGAAACCTAATACACCTGAGTTTCAAACTACTACACCACCCGCCCGCGCCCTGGAGTAAAGCCAGTAAAAGGGTATTCATATCGTCTTGGTGCGCGCGCGGGATTATAAAAAAAAGCTTATTTCCAGTGCATCAATCGTCGATTATGTCGAAAGTTGCCTGCGCTGTAAAGCAAATAATTTATGTTCAATATCAGCAAGTTTATACTTCGAATTAGATTTTACTCTGCGTATGCCCATTGGTATATGATGAGTGAGCGGATGATGAAACCAAGAGTGAAGTCAGGCATTCAGATGAATATTTAAGGCCACCGAATAGCTTCATAAACAATTGTCGGCGTAGATCCATAAAAATTCACGGGCTCCTCTTAAGGGAATAGCGACTGTCTTCTTGAGATAATTGATTAAAAAGTACCTACTTCATATAAAGTGCAACAAATTCCTAAATATGTACCGGTGCCCTGTATAAATAAAAACTTAATCGCATTTAAGGGCGACCCAGAAGGTCACATATATATATCTTGGGTTGGACTGCCAGTAATACAAGTTTGGCGCAGAGGCTTAATCTCCGGGTTATATACAAAATTGAAGCTCCTACAGAAATATTTAAGGAAATATCAGTCATTGAGAATGTGAGCTTGAAAATATCTCTTCACTTGCAGTTGATCAGCTCTCTTGATGGGATTGAGACGATTGAATTCTTGCAGTTGTTAAGCTGCTCACAACTTTTTCTTAGATATCTGAGTCCGACAAATTCACCAGGCGATAAGTTACCCTGGGCGTCCGAATATCTCTGTACTTTTTGGCTTGATCTTAAGAGATATGAGCGAGTATTGTACCAATTACAATTTTGTAATGCTCGAAATTAGTCTGATCACTGTTTGGTGGTTTACGTATATTGTATTCAGGCTGAGTCAAGCCTGATAAGTAATCTGAGGAGCAGTTTCCAACAAATAGAAGATATACCTCCTTAGGGTGTTTTGAGTGGTATTCTTTCGGCGTAACAATCAAAGGCAGCTGTTTCTACTTCTGAGAATGAAGCAGATTAAGCCCCAGGCAAAGTAATTTATGTTTAGTTCTTTGAGAGAGGCCATGTCCTTTAATGTTGTTTAAAGCTTCCTTTATTATCATTGTACTCGTATACTCCTTGAGAAGAGGTGAGTGTTCAATAGGTACTAAAGGAAAAAGTATAGACCTGGAAGGGATATGGAAGGAATAATAGAAGGAAGGGATAATAACTGCTTTGCCTAAGATTTTTCGAAAGAAGAAGAGAGCGTTTCTATTCTACGCTTAAAAAATAGGTAGCCGAATATAGCTGATATTTTATAACTCATTCTGTAGTTTTGCAGCAAATACGAGTATGTCATCATCTCGTGTCAGATTTTAGCTTCTCCACACAGATCATGTCTGGTTATTCTGGAGATAGAAGAATTTTCTCAAAGTAGGTATTGAGATCGGTGGAATGCATGCATTGAGTATGGGAAGTGAAACAACCTGTTCTTTGAGTGATTTTTCGTTCCATTTGTCTGGACGAACTTAAGAATAACAGCGAACTTAATAAGCTGTACAATGAAATTTTACCAAGTCAGAAAACTGAGCATTAGTCACCGGATATATCTAGGATGTATATAATGAATAGTCTATCACTCCAAGGGACAGTAGAGACAGACCACGCTTCATGTGATGTACACAAATGAAAGGACACATCAACCGTCTTAGTGTGTGCACCTAGAGGCCGCTGTGAGTCTTAAATTATTTTGATCGGCAAATACCTCAATTTCATCACGAGTACTTCATATTTCATCTGCTTACTCATTTAATTTGGCAGATAAACTCTAGATCAAAAACTTGACAGCAAATTGAGAATCTAATGAAATGCCATTATGACAGCAGTGTCACCTTTCAGCTAAGACAGCAATATGTCACATCTATTTGACTGATATCTGATTGATACCACAATAAATAACAACGACATTGTTAACCTGTCTTCTGTCAAAGCAAGAGTAAAAGATAAATAATAACAAACGAAAAAATAAAATGAACAAACAAAACAAACTGTCAAAATGACATATACAATTGAATCTCAATTAAACAACTCTGCACATTTGAATAGGAATTTACGTCATCACTTAAGCGCCAGCCGCACCTGATAAACAAAATTCCATCGAAGATTCCTCAAAAATTCAAATGTCACCCCTCTACCCAGTTTTTTTTTTTTTTCTAATTTAAATACTTATGCATATTGTAAATATATGATTTTATTTTCGGTTCTTTCTTAACTACCATCGACACCACTAGGTGGTATTTTACTGCCACTCAAACTCAAATTTCAAATTCTTCAAATACCTATCCAAGGTTGACTTTTGGAATGTCACAAACTTTTTTATCGAAACGTTTTGGTGTTTATCGAAGATCAGAGAAAAATAAAACACAATAAACAAAATAGACAACAAGAATATGATTCCCACAAATTTGTTATCGACAGTCGATTTCGCGATGTAGTATCAATAGATAGTCGAACTATACTTCCACCAAAGCATCAGATTGTGGATTTTGTAGTTTTTTGCACTTTCGCACTTTGGATAGACATGGTAAAGGTAGGTTTTTCCGGAATTCCAAAGTGACAGTTCAAAAATAAAGTTAGTTTTGGTTGCTTTGACAGGGTGTTACTTTTGTCACGAGGTCAGCACATGCCAGTTAAGTTATCATTTCGAGCGAGAGCTACAGATTATCTGATGAGAAACCAACGTTTTTTCTTCTTTGACAGTTATTTTATTTTTTATTTATTTATTTATTTATTTTTTGATAGCTGTTTTCAACTGGCGCCTACAAGATTTTTTGTCTCAATAAACAAACAACCAAAATCACGGATACGTTAGGATGATTAGAATCTGCGCTCCAGAATTTATGGTACTGCTGATCTACGCGGTTTTCAATGTTCGTGAAGATGTAACCAAAGCTATAAAGTGAGTGAAAAATAGTTTTTTTTTCTGATTTTTTGTGTTAGCTCACAAGGTTTGTATGCTGCCCTGTCATTAACATACAATTTGCATATATCATGTACAAGGCAGCCAGGTGCCATGACATGGCTTTGACAGGTCAGTGTGTTACTACAGTCTCAACCGGTTATTGTGCGTAGATTATGGATGTTTTCGTAACCGGCTCTGTTGGTTTGCTCTCGCTTGACGCTGTCAAGATAACTGTTTTTCTTCTTTTATTTCTAAGATCAGAATTATGTACATACTTTCATTATCTTCTGTCATCAAGAGTCGCGGGAGCAGAGGTTAGGAAGGTAGATACTTGATAACGAAAAAGTATGAGTACTGCACTATTAATTTCGAATGCACCAATATATCTTCGTTATCTGCAAAAAAAAAAAAAAAAAAATTAAAATCTAATAACGACTAATTCCAAACGGAAGTGGATTTTGCTCTCAAAGGACATTGATTCGTACGTCTTTATCTTATTACAACACCCAACTCGATACATTCTCTTCGGATTTTCATTCCATTGAGGCAAGACCGTTGATGTTTAATTGAACAGCAGATGAATTCCCTTCAGGCGACAAACCTGATGCACTGGTGAACCTAGAGACAGGTTTTTAGCATTTTGTTTTTATTTTTTTATTTTTTATTTTTTCTTTTTGTTCCAACTTTCCTTTGCGATTTTTCTTTTCTGTACTCGTCGTACAACGCACATACTTCGTCGCGTGTTACAAGTTCCGAGATTCTTTTTTATTTTTACCTCGACCTCCTCCTCTGCATCTGTCCCTCAAAACATTTACGTTCGGTCATATTGAGTCGCTGCTCTCGAATTCACTCTTGACTGTAGCACTAACTCACCTCCAAAGTAAACTTCAGGCACCATCAACAACAAACCACGGCTACAACTACTTGCACTCGTACACGTATCTACTCGCATACTCGTTCCCGTACTCGTATTCTTAGTCTATACTAGCTACATTCATGCCAAATGCGATAAATTATTCCCGAACAGGTGTTTCGCGCGACTACATCTCTTGGAAAAGACCGGAAAAAAGGAGTTTCGTTGTTGTTGTTGATTTTCTTTTTGTCCATTACATTGAATGGAGTTCCATCAAGAGTCAACTTTGTAAGCCGGATGGATAGTGAACTAAACTACGCGCAAATACCACAATACCCCACTGTCTTTTTAGCTTATGAGCGCGCGCATTGCACTTGAAACAACAAAAAACGACCCATGGAGTGGGTCCGTTGTCCGTCGTCGTTCGTTCGTAACTATATGCAAAAAGTTGTTGAGGTTTACCTCCAGAGGCTTACAGCAGGCCGTATGTCGCCGTTATAATTATAAAAATCGACAGAAAGGAACGTTGGGGTCCACATTTAATATTGGCTCAGAACGTCAAAACAGATACGAGAGACTATAGTTTGTGGTGGAGCCTCAGACATATGCACTATGAATTGCATTCCACTGTCAATCCATGACTCGAATGTCATTCAGTTGTTATTTGGCTGCCATTGGCACTCAGTGATCAGGCGATATACATTTTTTATAAACTGCAGAACTTTTCAAATATCTAGGTGACAATAATACCATTCAAGCATCCCAAAGTCTTCCTCACTTCTGTCTATCGCCCAATTTACACCAGACAGTAATGCAGCTGTCATCTAACTGATAATGCACGTCTGCGCAACTGTCATCAAATTGTCGATCAGTGGTTACCAGCTGTTACCCAACTGTCCTCCAAATATCATCCAAATATCATATCCAAAATTTCAACTATTGTAATTTACGATGGCGGTCCCAGAAGTACCCGGCCTGACGAAGACATAGCGGTAGTTGTTTGAAAATATCAGTTTATTGGAAAGTACAATCTATAAAGCATATGTTTCAAGTTTGAAAGCGCCATGTTGTTTAGTATTTATTTGGCAGCTTAGTGAACGTTGTCAGTCAAGTTGTGAAAATGGAGAAAATTGTTGTCATCGTTATGTGCTGAACTGGATTCTACTCTGGATGAGTCTGCTCCTTCGTTAACAACAGCAACAAAATTTTGGGTTGCTGAGTTTAAACGAGGCCGTAAAAGCTGCCAAGAAGATCATCACAGTGCTCGACCAAATGAAGTGACGACTCCAGAAATGGTGAAGAAAATCCACAAAGCGGTACTGGAAGTTCGTCGACTGAAAGTACGCGAGTTAGCAGACATTGTAAACATTTCAAAAAGTGCGGTACATCGTGTATTATTTAAAAATTATAAGAAAGCTGTGTGCAAGACCAAAAAACAGTGTCGTGAAGATGTTTCAATTGAGTGTTTAGCGAAGTTTCACAGCAACAAAGCAGATTTTTTGCGCCGTTTCATAACAATGGATGAAACATGGGTCCATCACTTTACACCCGAGACAAAAGAACAATCAAAACAATGGATTCAAAACGGAGAACCGGCTCCAAAAAAGGCGAAGACGGTTTCATCTGCAGGCAAGGTCATGGCGTCGATTTTTTGGGATGCCCGTGGATAATTTTCATTGACTATCTTGAAAAAGGAAAAAACTATCAACGGCCAGTACTATGCAAACTTATTGCAACGTTTGAGCGAAGAAATCAAGCAAAAATAGCCGCATTTGGCTAAGAAGAAAGTGTTGTTTCATCAAGAAAATGTATCAGCTCACAAATCTGTTATTGCAATGGCCAAAATTAATTCACCAGATTTAGCCTCCTCGGATTATTTTCTGTTCCCAAACTTGAAAAAATGGCTCAGTGGTCAACGATTTTCCAACGATGAAGAAGTGATGTCGGCAGTTAATGGCTATTTTGAGGAGCAAGACAGTTCTTATTATAAAATATCGCTGGGAAAAAACGTATAGAGCTGAAAGGCGATTAAGTTGAAAAATAAATAAATTGTTTTCCAAAATTTTTGTGTTTTCTTTGTTGGGTCGGGACCGCCCTCGTATGCTATTTGATAATCGTGCAACCATCTTACGATTATGTATCGTCTTCCAACGTTATTCGATTTAGGGTACTCAGTATTGGAAAACACTTGGACTAGCAATGCTGGGTTGCCTTGGCTTATTAAAGATGACGAGCATTGATGAAAACTCAAATTTCACCGGAATTAAAAATCGGAAAAAATCTTTGAACATGCCTAATCGAATGCGAGCGCAGTCACTTAAATTTTGCGATCCACAATAAACCGCTTTCACTTTGTTTACCAGATTCAAAGGGTATGTGCTGGTAAGCAGAGTTCTTCTATCAGGAATGAACTCTGTAAGCTAATGTCAGGTAACTAATTAAAAAAGAACTATCTATAGAAAATAAGTCAATCATTGGACCAGTGATTTTGATCGGAAATGTACGGAAGTTTTGAAATTTAGGTCCTACACTCGGAAACCATCCTAATAAACGAACTCAATTCACCAACAGTCAAGCTAATGCATTAAAGCACATGTTGAGTAGAGATGCATAATCACACTCTGATTTAGGTGGGAGACGAGGAATAAAAGAACTGACCGTTTGATTAACATAGAAGATGCGATTTCCAAAAAACAATGTATTTTTGTCTGGATCTAGATAGGCACATTTAATGATCTATACTTGCTTAGATGAAGTTACAGTCTGGAATGGACCTGGTTTTCAACCAATAAACTTCTTCACTAGACGTCGGTTTCGACTAATTGCCTCCAGCGTTTTTCGAACGATTTTGCGTTTAAATTGATCAAAGACAATTTTATACGAATTTGCTTATTATTATGCTCCTGTGTTATAGAGTAGGACTAGGATGATTAGGGTCTTATACGAATATACAGTCTTCTTAATGTTTCTTGACAAAGCCTCATTGATGAATTGCTTCTTAGGTCAAAGAAACGTTAATTGACAAGTGAAAGTTTTCATTTGATTTTTGGTAAGGTGACCAAAGTTTATCAGAATTATTAGACATCAACCTTAACTTCCTCAATGTTTTAGACATCTATTGTGACATTCTGCCCAATTCGGCCATAATGTGTGCCCTTTTTTGCGGACAGTATGTATGTGGTCCCACATTCATTTATAATAAACCAAATTTTTGCTACTTCTATTCCAAACGTACCAGATAATTTTCACGGCATTGTAGCATTGACATCTATGCAGTCGTCGTATGTTAGTATTTGCACAATTATGAGTTAATCTGCGTTTCTTGAGTTTCCTTTAAGGAATACTGTCGCCAGTTGTGGACTAATCCAGCCGAAAACCGCATTGATAGAGTCCCACCAGATTGTAGCAAAATGATTTCAGGCATTTACATAGTATGGCAGATAAGACCCTGCACGTCAGGTACACTAAGTTATCTCCTGCTACGTTTAATACCTCGGTAGGCACTTCGTCTGACCAACAGTCTTGTTATACATTAGTGTATTAGAGATACTGGCATCTTTTCATATTTTTTGTTGGGTGAGAGGGAATCAGTCTGAAGAGAGCCTTTTCGCATATCCTAAGTTTCGACTGTGATTCTTCTACTAAATTTCCTTACTAAAGTATACCGTACGAGGATTGCTGTATTGGTTCTGTTCTTAAAATTATCAGGGATCTGCATTCTAGAATATCTAATGAATGGTTTGCATGTAAGCTTCACATCTGCCGTACTAGTATGCCATATCAAGATTTAATTCCGTTGAGACCTCAGACTAAGAATAGAGGACAAGATTTCTGTGACAAAGAGTGATATCGCCTGATTCTTAATAAGCCTCAAAAAGCACAAGGGTGCTACTATGTAAATTTGATAAAGTTTGTCTTCCTTTGAAATATTAATTTCTTAGATTAAGGTTCCAAAGATCACGAAATTGATAGATGCATCAATACAGTAGGCACTGTTGAACATTTTATCACGCTCAGCACAACTTACCCTATCTTCTAGATACAAGCACCAAAAAAGAAGGAAAGAAACACAAAACTCAAATATCAGACCGCGAGGTGAACGTGGAATGTAGCAGCAATGCATAAACTGCCGTGTGCACTAAATACCTTAACTGCGAATGGTTTAAACAATTCCATCAACAGCACTTTGTCAACTACAGATACAATTTTGCCGTACCAGCCATGAATGAGCCTAAGATCCATGATTTCTGCTCTAGAGTATTATTTAAATGGTTCTTGAGTTCTTGCAGCCTCCTCTTACCCCATACCACTTACCTCTAACTCTGTAGCTGGTATTATTCTCTGCGGTTATTCTCTTTTGACTTAAAGTCAACCATGCTAGCATACCGGTTATACTAACAAGTGTATCCATAGATGTTACCCAGAGCCCCATCGACGACCAAAACCAACAACAATGACACCAGCCCAAGAACGCATAAATAAATTCCACAAAAAATATAAAAAAAAAGATTTGAAAAAAAAAATATACTGAACGACAAAATTAATAAATAAATATAATCAAGGGAAAGCGTGTTTTGCATTTTTATGTATTTATTCATGTATCTGGCGCGTCTGACTTTACGTCGGTAGCCCTGCGCGCCCGACTCATCCCATTGAATCTCTCGGATAATAGATTGTCTTGGAGCGATATCAATTGTGAGATACGAGTATCGAGCATGTTGGGGATTTTATGATCAACCAAAACTGACACACAAACGAGGAAATACTGAATGGTGAACGTACATACTGCCCGCAAGGGGTAAATATGAGGAAAATCGAAAGAGTAATAAGGTCATCACGTATTACTGTGTGTCGTCGTCCAAGTTGTTGTTGAAGTTGTCGTCGCTGTCGTGCTCCCCTAATTGGTTGGGACAACCAAATATAAATAAAAATAAAAAATAAATAATAAATAAATAAAAAAATAAAAAATTGTACTTGACACTATGCCGTTCGTTTGGATATTGACAATCGAAACCAATTAAATAATGAGTCTGACTTTTTATCCAAAACGAGTGTCAAGTGGGGCGCCTTTAGGGGCATGGCGTTGTGAACAGGTGTAACACAGTTGTCACATGAAACCTGAAGAAGGAGGTAGACAATTATGATGGAAAACGTAAACCGTGGCAAAACGCAGGATGATTTTTAGATTCGTTATGCGTACTCATATCATAGCACAAAGAAGACAAGAGCTAAGGAAAATTGTAAGTTAAAAGAAAATGGACAAGGTCTTTGTTCGGGCGCCAGTTAAGAATTGTCAAATTTAGATCAACACTATATAGAGGCAGCTCTGCTGACCACAGGCTAGACAAATTTACAAAAATTGAAGAATCTACAAAATATCCTTGAACTGGGACCATTTGACCATTTGTTCACAGAAACAAACAATTGTGAAGGAACGAACTTGTAATATCTTGTAGAACGTTCGCATGACCACTTCTGCGATCATCGAACTCGTGAAGTTTCGACATGCCCAAAGGAAGAGAAGAATTAAGGTAGGTCAAATTTCACACACAGTCTGTCCTGTCTCAATTTTTAGATTATAGAGGTAGTGTGACGAAGTCACTACACTACTTTATAAATTTACCAATTTTTCAGCAAATTATAACCCATTCAGAATTGAGAGATACAACTTGAACGGAGCATCACCAGTGGCAGTTGTGATTAAGAAGCAGTTCGGTAGTATATTGGAATAATAGAGAAAATAACTCAAAAATACGAGTACTTTAAAGGGATCACGGCCCTGTTATCTCCATCATTGAATTCAACTGTAACAAATGATGAATCGCTTAAATTGAGTGCAAAGAGAATGAGTACAATGTCAATTAACGGACACGCGAAACCTTTTGCGGAGTCAGGCAATAAATTAGGAAATTCTAGATCGTGTACATCAAGTCAAGATGAGGATGATCATAGAAAAGGATGAACCGCGAACATGGCTCTGATAAGATGATTTTTGGGTAAAACAAGCTTTCGGTAGACGCTGAAAAATATAATAGTTTGTTGCGGTTGCAAGGGATCTATTCCGATCCGACTCTGTCCTAAATGCATTAACTCCATCACTTTCTCTATCATCGACCTTAAAAAAATCTTCAGTGTAAAGAGAATTGGTTATTCATTTACCTAATTAACTGATGTTTTCGATGTCTTTACCATTAACTTAACCTTTATACAAATCCATTGATGGTAATTCAGAAGATTGTGGTTTTTAAGTCCTTATATTGTTATTCCAAATTTTACAACCACAAACAGCCTTGGTGATAGGCATAATGACAGATATCAGCTACTTAGTTTATGTGTCTTCACTTTTTCCTTCACTGTAGTGGGTATGTTTCTCGGTGGCGATTTGTAGCTCAAAGTTATCTTGAGATTTCTCAACTTTTGATCCACTGATGAATGCACAATAGCGTTCTGAATGTGACATCTGAGGTGCTCCACCTCAGACTACCAACGATACCATGCGGGCAATATGGTAGAGTCATTACAAGAAATGAACCCATCAATTGACCACCAAGATTGCGCTGTTTAACGCTATTGGATTATTTTTTATAGGGCTACTACAAGTCAATAGTTTATACTGATAAACCAGCAACGACTGACACTTTGGAGCAAAACGTTGTTCGAGTATTCAATTGCTCGAAAACGAGTTCGAAAATTGTGCCCAAAACCATTTTTAAATGTTAAATGGCATGAAATAATCTTTCGAAGGAATAAGTTAATTTAGATACAAGTCTGTATCTATTAAAAAAAAAAAAGTTTTACATATTAAGTTCGTCTGCATTTTTATTGCAGGTGTGGCCTCTTTATCTAGGCACCCAGATTAAGGGAAGTTATTTGATTTTGGCAGGTGCTGTAAATAGTTTAAGACTATTCAGATTATTTTTGAAGTGATCTCAAATGCAATGATAGTAGTAGTAGTAGTAGTAGTACTATTGAAAATTTTGTTTATAAGAAAAAAGACTTAAATTAGACATTACAATTTGATAAACTTAAGTTTAATATGGTTTGACCCAAGGCCGTCTACTAGATAGACAATTCCTAAAATCCATTTCGTATTCATATTTTAAAACATATACTTATTTAAAAGTCTGTTTCAATAATACGTGTTCTGTTCCAACCCGTTCGAATCAATTTTACCATTCAAAATGTTCAGGACATCATTTACCATATATCTATTGTTTTCCCACCCAAGTATCTCACACGGAACTCATTTAAGATAGTACATCTGGCAATATAATCGTACACATCCTCTTTTTTTTGTAAATTAAACAGATCAAATAGAATTGGCCGGTCATGCCGATGTGAAATGTAATTTAAGTAATCTTCAGTGGAAAGCGATTAGAGAAGTGTATGTGTTCTTGAAAATTAAAGTTTAGTTTCCGGTTTAAAATGGTATGAAGTGTAGTTTGCTTTCTCTAATATTATAGTTTTGTATAAATCTTCCTTAAGGCAAGACAACTTTGCATTTAATTTGTGAACGCACTCTTTCACTAATCATCAAACTGTCACTGTCAATTTATTCAGTAAACTCAATATTTTCATTATGGTAAAGTGCACTAACGAGCAACGTCTGCAAATTATAATAATTTTACACAGATATTCGGAGTCGTTGACTGCAACTTTAAGAGCGTTAACTCCATTAACTCGGTCGTAATTCTCGCCCTAGTAGAAGGACAATAAGAAGTTTAGTGCAAAAATTTGAGTCTACATATTCGTTGTGTGATGTTGCTGTGAGTTGCAGTGAGACAACGGGTTGGTCGAAGTGTCGAAAATATCGCTGCCGTTCAGACGTTCGTAGCAAACGGTCCAAATCAGTCAATTCCACGGCGTTCTCAAGAATTGGGCATCGCTCAGACCACATTATGACGTATTTTGCGTGAGGATCTTGGTTTACACCCACACAAGATCAAGCTGACTCAAGAATAGAAGCCGATGGACCATTTGAAGCGACGTACGTTCTCCGATTGGGTTCTGGAGAAGATGCGCCAAGATGATGAATTTCATCGCAAAATCATCTTCAGTGACGAAGCTCATTTTTGGCTCAATGGGTTCGTCAATAAGCAAAATATGCGTTATTGGTCGTGTGAAAACCCACATGTGCTTCATGAATCACCACTTCATCCACAAAATGCATGCCGGCGGCGTTATTGGGCCATATATTGATTATTGATTGATTTATTGAAGAGTAAGTATGGTGAGCGTGTTATTTCAAGACATTTAACGCCGCTTGACTATTTTCTGTGGGGCTGCATTAAGTCATTTGTTTATGCCATCACGCCGACGACCTTGAAAGAGTTCAGAGCCAACATTGAACGCGAAATAGCGGCCGAGTCGTTGAAAATTGGGTCCAATGATTCGAACGCTGCATACGTGCCCGCGGTGGCCATATGAACGAAGTCAAGTTCCATTCATAAATGTTTTGATTGTACTTCAAGCCAATAATAAAGTTTTTGAAATATCTCAAATGGTTTGCCTTTTATTTAAAAAAAAAGTTGTCAAGTCGTTATTAGAAAACCCTATATAAGATTTCTTCTTGTCGACATATTGTAGCCCTGCTGACCAACAGTTTGGGCAGGAGTTCCTCTTCTATCTCCAGTACTTTCATGACATAATCAAAGTAGAGGTGGCATAGTTGTTTCCAAATGCAGCATATAATTTAAGGTGCAATTTGGTAACCGGAAAATGCGTTTCAAAAAATATTTTAGGAATCTTTGAACCTCTTTAAATGGACAGTATCTTCAAACTTGACCACCATAATACAATATAAGCATTGTAGTCATTGTAGTCTTTCCCATACTGAAGAAACAGTTTCCTTTTTTGCCTCAGTTATCAGATATATATATCAGCTATAGATATCAAAGCAATAGAACCAAAAGCAACACGAAAGTCGACGAAAAGAATATAACCCCTTCTTTAAAACTCTCCACAATATTGGCTAGGATAAATATTTGGTTAAATAGTTGAATAATTTCTCCTTAATCCAGCTTGAAATTCATTCAAATTCAAGAATGTTCTTAAAATAGTTTCGAAGCTTAGATGCTTGTAAGGATGATTCAATAATATTAGTTCTCTCGTTGATACCTTTGGCCCTCTCCAAAATTCTGCTGAGGATCTTAAGACGGCTTTGAATTTATTTGCCATTTGACAGAACAGAGGTGTTTAAAGTCCCTATTGGCTACTGCATACATATTCCTGAAAAAAGGTGTATTGTATTTTCTAAGATACTTAGAAATGCAAATGATTTTTTTCCGGCTGTCAATCCGAAAGAAACCAGATCTGTTTGAGAGTGTCTGTAGTGTGTTTTTCCAGTTATTAACAGTTTATAGTAATTAGTAAACGAGTTAGGTCCTCGATGTGCAGTGGATTATTCACTAACCTTCGATTAGCAAGTTCCTGATGTAAATTATTTTCTTATATGTGTTGAAAATTATCCCTTCATATTAGCTTTGTCAGTACATTCAGTTGCCACGTGCTATGCATTTTCCCAATTCCCGAAACTGTGGACTGAGAAAGTTTCTGCAGCTATCCTCAAGTTACTTACAATAGACTTCCACTTCCTGGACACAAGGTAGTAATTAAGCACTCAGTTTGATTAGTAAATGTTGGAACAGATCCACTTAAGTAATTATTTTACAAAAATCTAATCGCCTAAGAGTAGTAAATCCATTGACCTTAAGTCATGTAGTTTGTCGCAAAATTTGCCTAAATCCCTATTCCAGTAATTATAGTTCAGGTAAATTGGTACAATAAAAAGGACAGAACCCTTGTTTTCACAGCTGGAATCCATTTAAATTCATAGTTCCTAAATATTTCTTTAAATATTTTAATGAATTCGAATACGAAAAACCGCTGCAAAAAAACTGTCATACAAGTTGAGTCTAAAACCCCAAGGTCTGGATATAGGTTTTCAATGCTTTTGGAAAAGGATAAGATACCGTGCAAAAACCAGAGATACAAATGTAAAAAAAACATGTTGTCATTTGGAAGCTCAGTTTTAGTTTAAATGAATTTTTATTTAATTAATTCATGAAATCTTACATGCTTAAAATGTAACTTATTCTAACTTACTGGCCTCATGCGGGCCCTCTAAATTAAACCTAACATTTATTGTATGTCTTTCGATGATTCTTACATATATATTTGTATATTTCGTAAATATATTAAAACTAAAACTAAGAAAAACAATTGTGTTTATGTAAAAAAAACTTAGTATATGGAATTTTGTATAAAACTTAGAACTAAACCTATAAACTACTTACTACTTTAACCTACTTACACTATCTTATTGTTTAATTATTGAAATTTTTTTGTGTATGGATTATCCCTTGCTTTAAGTTTTTAACTATTTTTTATGTTCTTTTACAATTTTTTTTTTGTAATTTTTATATTTTTTCTATAAATCTATGTAAGCCAGCCACGGTTAAAATAACAAAAATTAGGCCGACCAACTTTGCTTCCTAATGCTGGGAGACTTCGACGACGAAGCTTCTTGTCCTTCAAGAAGCCAGCAAAATTGTTGGTGCTGCCGAGTAACATTCCTCATGTCGCGAATCCCTACCGCCCTAATCCCAGCCATCCAATTGTCTACTAAAAAGCGGTGGTAGAGCAATTTCTGGACTTATCGTAACAGTTTTCAGATGATTCCACCGAAGGTTGCTACGATTTGATCAGTTACAAGCGGCCGGTCAGACGTCCTGTTGCGTGGCAGGACCACCGGTAGTCCCTACCAGGAAGTCAGGAGCTCCTCGGATTTCGGTCCGGGCCTGACTTGAAGAGGTAGGCCTCCTTGTGGGAGTGTCTTAATGGCTGTGGTTTAAACCCAAAGTCGCGGGAAGGATCTTGACCCAATGTAGAGTTGCAAAATACTGGGTGCTTCGATCCTAAAAGCAGTAAGAGGTTTTAAGTTGGCCTACACAAAGGGTGGAAATCCTGCCTCCAACACGAGTACTACTCTATTATCAGTTAATTGAAGGAGCGATGGCAAGGCGTATCCTTGCTCCCATGGATGTATGGGCATCCCATGAAAATATGTCTACATGTTCACGAAAAACACTAGTGACATCTGAACCGAAGACGCTCCGCCCTGCCATATGCAACGTTTCCGTCGTAGTTGAGTCGCCTGTCCGTAGCTGTTCGAGCGACGTGGAAGATTAGCGGCACCACTAATATGCCCTGGATTAGACCATTCATATCGAGATAAAGGAACGCATCTGTAGGAACAAAACCGTCAAAGCGAACTCTCCCATGATACGTATAATTGGGGTAATAAGCCCCGGAGATCAGGTTGTTCGACGAGGTCAGTGCTCTTGCAATGTTTCTTCGAGTCAACTTAATTAGGAAATTGTCCACTCTTATTAGGTTCGCCCATTGTACAAGACCTCATTAGGATCGATTTTTATGTACTCCGACTCTGGTGTTCTATATACGCGAAACAACCCCTAAGGCAAGCCCTCTCAAAAACCCTAATCTTTTCCAATAAACTTGCTCTCACATTGAACCCCAGGGAACATCCAAATTTAAGCATAAGCCGGATAAGGGCCATGTAAGAAATCACCTTCACCCTCGCATCGAGTTGGCTTCTATAAAACAGTTTCTTTGTAAGGGCAAAAGCACCTTTGGCTCTGTCCAAAACAACATCTGTATGTTTGTTAAAATATAGATATTAATCTAGGCATATCGCAAGGTATCTGACTATATTTTGACAAGCAAGTGGCTGCCCGTGCTGTTCCACGATCGAAATTTCGACTTCCAGTCATCGCAATATCGTTTAATTTTATCGAAATCACGTTGCAAATGTATATTAATGACCTCGGTCTTTGGACCTGTATGCGATTAAGTCGTCTGCGTACGCTATGGCATGGTGAAGTGAACCTATCAGATTACTTGTGTAAATGTTGAATAGGATCGGCGAATTTACCGCACCTTGTTGCAGACTGTTTTTAATGTGAAATGTTCCAGTAGAAGTCACATCGCCATTTTTTACGATGAACTGTCTATCCGTTAACATATTGTAAAGAATATACAGCAGTGATTTACTAATACCTAACCATACGGTATCGAAGGCTTTTTCCAAGTTCACTGATTTTTGCCTTTGTTTCATTGTTTAACAGAAACCAGTTTAGACGCGGTATGTATGAACTCATGCCCCGCCTTGAAACCGAATTGATTATCCGGAACTATATGTTTGTCCTCAACCCACATAGTCGGGACTCTATTGATCAGCTTTTCAAAAACCTTACTGATGTTTAGAAGAAGATTGATCGAGCGAAGATTCGCCGGATTTGAAATATCTTTACGCCTTTTAGGGATGCGATCACCGCAGTTTTCTAATGCGCTGGATAATGGGCATTATTCATTGCATTATTAAACAGGATGGTATAAAAGTTCACCGCTTCTAGTCGGAGATGTCGAAATACATGGTTCGGTATTTTATCGGCTTCCACTGATTTTCTACTTCGAACGGTGGTAGTACTACCCTTTCATTGATGATGGCATTATTTGCCATATTTTCGTCACTGAACTGGGTAGAACCTGAGCTCTTGAATCGTCAATTCATTCTTTCATTTCGAAGGTAGAAGTTGTGCACAAGGACTCTATTCTCCAGATCGTTGTTCGGGCCAATGGTAACATTCGCCTTGTACACTTCCTGGAAAGTCGCTCCTATAGCCTCTACCTTCTCCTGCAGATCCTCGATCACACATATAGAAGTAGTCATCATTAACGGCCTCATTTGGATCGATGCCTGCTGCTAAAAGTATGTGTTGGTTATCCGTTATCCGCGATTTTAAGACCCGAAAGGTCGTTATGAACTTTCCTCCGAAATATTTTATTTATTCGTGGGAATATATTCGGATTGCTGGTGTGTACAGTCCGAATTTTGTTATTCCAATACAAGCTTACAAAATTTTTATGATTTTCTTTTATTAATGTTTGGAGGCTTTTGATCGACGACTTTAAAGTCATGATCTCCGTGTTATGTCTGTCAGTATCTTGTCTGTACAAAGTTTTTAGTCTAGCAGTCTACTTTTATGTCTATGCAGTGCGTCAATAGTTGCGTTTCGGAATAAGTCTTTGTTGTCGGTATGTTGATACCGAGGTATCGTTTTGTCCATTGTTCGTTTAATTGTCTCGTCAATTACAATTAGATAGCTGTCAATCTCCTCGTTTGACAGATTTATGTTGAACGGTGGGTACAGGGAATTTGAGGAGAGTGCTCTCGTTAGAGTTCTTGAGAAGTGTGTCCAACGCATCCTACTAAAGTTTTAGGAATGGCTTTGAACAAACTCTTCCAATTTAAATATTTCGATACTAAGATCGCAATGGTCACTGTCATTCACAAAAGTGCGTAGACAGTTTGTAGTATGTTGATTAGAGCTTGTCAGTTCTATTCGTGTGTCGAAGATCCAAACATTACCCTTGTCTGGGAAACGACGGACTATCCATCGCCTTAAAGTTGAATCGGCACTTTAAATTGTGCTGACAGCACCAATTGAATAGTAGGTTCCCTAAAGTATTTGGTGTATTATTTTCTAGAAATCTCTGTGTTTAGCGTTGAAATCTCCGCCAAGAATAAAATAATTCTCCTACACTTCCAGCCTTAGGAATCGAAAAAGTTACTCGAGTTTTGAAATTAATAAGGTGGATTGAGTAGCCTTTGGTGCATAGACAGACACTATGTACACCCTGCCTGACTCAAACTGCAACAAACTTCAGACTGCTATAATTTCCAAACCGTTCATGACAGTGAGCTCAAATTTTGACACATGACAGATATTTTTATTATTTACAAGCCTTTTAAACGATCCGCTATGGAATTCAAACGTGATAGTGTGATTGCTTTATATTTGGCTTGAAAACCACAAGCCCTCCAGTTAGAGTTAGTTAGTTAGAGCCCTCCAGCAAATCATTTGTGTCTCGAACCAAAGCTTGTTACCGTTATACTGGCAGCTTTGCAAAATGCCATGGAAGTGGTCATAAAAAAACAGCAACAACGGTAGAAAGTGAAGACTAGAATTGAGCGAAATCCGCTTCGAAGTGGAAGAAAAAAGGCTCGTGAGCTCAACATATCGTTGGAACGGATGCAACACATACTGAAAAATGAACTTGGGCTCAAGTCATTGAAGTTCCAAAAAGCACACAATCTTACACCGCAACAGAAAAAAGTTAGAGTCGAAAGAGCGAAGTAGTTGCTACTCTTGCACAAGTGGTGAGTTGCCGAATTTGGTTTTTTCCGATGAGTCGCCATTTGTTATCGAGCAATATGTCAACAAACAAAATGACCGAGTTCACTTGTAAGAGAGGTTTTACACCTTCGGACGGCCACCAGAAAGCAGGCAGCACCGATGGTGATGGTTTGGGTCGCCAAAACCGCCGATGGTCGCTCTCCGCTCGTAATTTCGGACCGTGGCGTTAAAATTAATGCGATCGTGTACCGTGAAACTGTGTTAGAGACAGTATTGAAGCCTTAGGAAAACAATCATTTTAGTCGGAGACCGTGGACATTTCAATAAGACTCGGCACCGTCTCACAAAGCGCGCCTCAACCAAGATTGGTTGAAAAACAATGTTCCACACTTCATTTCATCGACCCAATGGATTGCAAATTCTCCGGATGCAAATCCGTTAGATTTCTCTGTCTGGAGTATTTTGAAGGCGAAGGTTGGCACTAAAAATTACCAAAATTTGGACCACCTCAAACAAGTACGTCGCCGGGAATGGGTCAAAGTCCCGCAGAGCCACTTGCGTGCAGCATGCAATGCTTTCTTTGGCCGTCTCAAGGCCATTATTCGCGCTAAAGGTGGACATATTTAAAACTACTGATACAATTTGAAAACTGATGTATTTTCCAACATTTTTTGCTTTGGCACAATAAAATGTATTAAAAAATTAAAAAAATATAGCATTTTGAAAAGTTGTAGTTCGAGTCAGGCAGGGTTTATAACCGCTTTGCACTACGGAGAGGGATGTACATGACGCACGCTTCCAGCACTTGGAACCTACGTACTACACGACTGTATACTCTCTTAAAATTCTTTCTAAAAAAGAATCGCAACACCTCCTCCTTGAATGGAGTAGGGTGTCATTTGGATACTATTCATACAGTTATTGACAATATTGAGCAAGCAAGAATGAAGTCGTTTCGTAGTGTACAGAAGTTCAAGGAACTTACTTACATAAACCTACAAATTTCACTAGAAGCTTCGGAACATTCAGATTATGCAAAACTTACGTGTTTTTCATTTGTTGATATCTTTGAACATCCCTCACCTAAATGAAGAATTTCTATAAATAGCCTGTCAGCCTTAAAGATCGCCAAATTTCGTAGAATTATTTTGATTTTAAATTAATTTTTTGAAAAAAAAAAAAAATAAAAAATCTGTTGATGGTACCAGTGTTATATTTTTTTATGACGTTAACATCACGTATTAGGCTGATGAGAAAATCGTAAAAACAACTCGTTTGATTTGACGTCTTTGCGGTTTATCAGATCTCGGACGTCATCTACTTAAAACTTTTGCTAGTGATTACTTGTAATTGCTCAGAATAGATAATTCCTAGAGACTCTGTAAGATCATCCAACAAATTCTGAAGTACTCCATCGAAACACTCAACAAATGATCAGTCATTACATTGATTAAGCTTTCAAAATGGTGGTCAGTCTAAAGAACCAAACTTCAAGAGTGAAATGAGCGTTGAATGAAATATTTTAAATATTTGACATTTCACACTTCAATAAATATTCGCACAATATCTACAGTAAATTGTGTTGTCATTATCAACCCATACGCACGTCAACTATCTATCCCGTAGTAATAATCTTCTAAGATTGACATTTATGCGCACTGTCATTAAATATAAACCGGTAGCTCTTGCCCAATAAGTTTGTGCCATTGTGCCCAACATAACCGAAAACTCGTAAAAAAAACCATAAAATATTAAATTCTTCTTTTTTCTTCAATAAATTCAAATCGAATTCGAGGAAGAACAAAACATTCGGTATCGACTTCGGTAAAACATCAAACAATGGGGAGGATTTCTCAGTGGGGAGGCAAAAAATAATATATATAATCGTATATAAAATAAACCTGCCCCTCGATCTGATATAGGTAACTGATTTACGATTTTAAAACATGATCTATTAAATTCTAGATATCTCAAGTATCCGTATTTACATTTTTTTTCTGTGGTTTTTGAAGTTTCTTAAAAAAAATTCAAAGGAGGAAGTAGATCTTGAAGAACTTATGACATAACCTGTCTTTTATTTAATACATTTACAAACATACAAACATACAATCTTTGAAATCGAATTAAATAGGTTTTTGTATATACTAAGATACATACTCGTATATAGAAATAAAATCAAGATTTTGAAAAATTTATTATTGGCGCCATTTGACTAGACTTGACAGTCAGTTCAACGAGTAATAGTTTAGTCAAAATAAACCACAAGATGAACTAAAATAGCGGGTGCTCCCTTTTATGGGTTCCTACGAAGTAATTTTCATACTTGAATCACAGCTTGACAGCATAAGATCTTTTTACGAGTTCTTGAGACTGAGAATATGTATTTTTTCTTTTCCACATCCTAATGTAGTTTACGATTGAAATCACCTCAACTCATATTATAGACGTCACAATTGATAAATGAGTTATTAAAGGGTTTGGTTGATAAGGCATCACATGAAGCGTAAATTCGTTTGATCGCCCTAAAAGATACTTGATACTTGTGAGAGATGGCATTGTGAATGACACGAAATAACTTACATTTTACATAGGAATAGGTGACGGTCAGTCAATGACTGAAGCGCTCGCATGACTTAATTTTGTAAAAGAATCATAAAGTAAACATTCACAGAAAACAGTTGCATTTTTCGTAAACGTAAACGTAAATGGCGGAGGCTAAATAATAAATAGATTGTTTCACCTTTTCAAATGATTCTAGATTCAGATGCTTTCTTTAATTAGTTTATGCCACATCGACCATATTGCAAGAAGTTATAGCTCATGATCAATTCTGACATCAGAACGATACTGGAAAGAAAACAATCACCAACTATGGACCTTTTGTTTTATACCATATTGTTGATCTGTATCCATAAATGAAATTCCGAAAATTCGCTCCGATTTTAGTTAGCTTAATTTTAAGAGAGAACTGGATGCCTTATTAAAAAAATAAAGATGAGTTCTTGTGTTCGACTATATACATAAACGAAAGCATGTAACAGTTACCGATTGGTGAAACTAATAACGGATACAATGAAAATTTGTAAGCGAGTTTTAAAAGGTCGACAGTGCAATGCACTCAAAGTTTATGGCGATCAATGATTGGTAAATATCTGGGACTTGATGAAAGGCAAGACAAAGAATAACTGAATTTAAAGTTTATTTAAAACAATGCAGGACCATCACGGAAGCACATAACATATATCTATCGTCTGACATGTTTAATGATGTCAAAATAAGAAAAAAATTAAGATCAATGTCAACCAGTGAAATTGCTTCTTTCTTTGCTTGCTTTTCAATGTCATGCGTGCAAGATTTTTTTGATTAATATGAATCGATTTCTATTCATTTCTTTCTCCGATCACATACAGCACAATCATGACAGTCACTTAGACAACATTCAATCTAGATTACATTACAAGTAGCAGAAGTGTTCATGTAAAGAGCCTGATCTAATTGTACCCAGCAACTGACATAGTCAAGTGTAAGGAAGGTCGTTACAAAATTAGATCCAGTTGCTCCAATTTCGAAGTAGAGACTGAAGAAGAAAATAATTGGATCGCTCAAATGCGATAACGTCAACTAAATTCTCACCTCACGGATTATATTATTCAGAAAAAAGCGTCATGTAGAGTCGTATTAAAGTCTACAAATTGAATGGCGGAGACGTACATATGAGTAGCTTCTGACATAAACTAACCAGAAAGTATAACACCAACTGTATATGACAATTTCAGTTGCATCTTCAACTCTCATGACCTTGCAGTAAGATTCAATCAGGCGCGAAATGACGGAAAATGTTTAAGCGAAAGGAAGGTCATCGCACAAAAAATCATATCAACAGATTTACTTACGTGACACTTGAAGTATTAACAGGTGCCACATTTGCTCTAAAGAACTCGTGAATATCGTATAAAACCATGCAGATTTTATAGGAAACCGAAATATTGTTCTCAAAGAAATTCCTGGTGAAATAAAGTAGGTGTAGATACTTTATACCATATAATTCAGAGTGAATGTAATTCCCATGTGGACATTCTCTCGAAAATGCGAAACATCGACTTTCCCTTCAACCTCCCGAATAACTGCAGCATCCTTTAATCCACACCACATTTTAAGAAGCCGAAAAAAGATTGCCACACATCAAATAATGACAGCCATGTGGCCAAGACCAACACCCACATATTTACACAGGTCATAATTCATTGTTAACGACAGTCTAGATGTTTCTTTGGTCTTCAGAAATGAGCTGTACAAAGCCCCATCGCCGCAGAACTCTAAGAAATTGTAAATTAGAATAGGATACAAATTTTATTGAAATATACTCATGGTGTTGGACCAAAGGACCTAAGCTTGAGCTATTTAAAAATAAAATGGGTATTTGAACGGGAAATGTTCAAAGGCAGACATCAATAAGCTCTTTCAGCAAATGGAAATAAAAAAAACAATCTGCAGAGCCATAAGAGCCAATATGAATTACGAGATAAAAAAATCCACATCGACGGTGGTTGTCCAGAGAATAGCGATTCTTTACGCCGAATATCATTGATCTACTTTCTTTTCTACTATTAATCAATCTACAACTACATCTACAAGGTGATCTTACCCAAAATCAATTTTATCAGCAAAACGTCATGTAATGATTACCATCAAATCCGAAACCAAAAAAAAATGCTGATCTTACTAAATTCCTGATTATAGGTCAATTTTGCTTCTTAACTTTAAATAATCATCACTTTTCCAACGGTGCATTGAAGAGATCCCATTATGTATGAAATTTTTTTTTGTTCTTTAAGTTCTGTCAAATAAAAGGTCGATGTCGACTCTTCTTGGGGATCAGGTGCCAACCGACCTCGACATAGCATATTTCTTCAAAATATATTCACTTTGAAAGATTTGTTAAGTCAGTCAGTAAAAGGACACCTAATTTAAGACGCGGTTGACCCCAATGAACTGTCAACAAGCAGTGATCTTCAACACAGATGAACTGCTTTTGATATATAGTCCATATATACATAGATTGTATAGAAAAGATGCTTTTAAAAAAGTATTACTGCTATTGCACAACCCTGTGGCACTCTTTATTTTGCTGACAAAGGCATAGCTCATGTGTTAAAATCATGAGTTAGCTGCCTGGAAAGTACTATTTTAACCGTAGAATTTCTTAATCGTCAAGAAAAAATTTACCAAAAACCATGTAGGTGGTCCAATTAGATCTTGCACTTAGTTCAACAAACAAATATTTCAACCTTCATCTGGGGTCATAATACGTCAAAAGATTTTAAAAAGGATCGGAAACAACCACTTTCCTTTCCAAACATTTGCCTTTCCAAGAAAGTATCCTGGATACGTTACGTCCACAGTAATAAGAATTTCTACGCTCTCATCACTTATCATCCGTTAATCTAAAAAAAAAAAAAACGAAAAAAAACCTAAAACCAACTTCAATTGGCGAATTTCTGAAATGCCACCAGGAGAATTCTACATTTTAAACAATCTATTCGTATAAGTCGTATCTTAAAATAAAATCATCACCGCATGCCGTCTCTCCAGTGATTGCTTGACCATTAGTTCGTGCGTCGTTGTCCTAGACATTGGCCCCTTCGTTGTTGTCATTACGATATCCCAGTCTCATAAATGATAAAACAAATTGCTGTCAATTTCATTATTTAATAGCCGACCTTGCATTCCTTTTACACCTAACTCCTCCGCTCACCTCTCTGCATTTTCTCTATACAAAACCTTCTGTCATCATAGAAGAATGCTTCATAAATTTTCCCTTCGAAAGGAAAACCAAGATACGTTTACCGCTGACTAGTACTTTGGCGTATCCGTATAATCAACTGCATGTTATTTCAACTTGAGATACTTTTCATCTCTCCCTCTCATTTTATTCGTTAGCGCCACCATCATAAAGAATCTCACCGGGTAAAAGAAAACAGAATAAGAAAAAAATAAAACCCATTTCCCTTTTCTACTAATCCCATAGGAAAACATTAGAACATCAGAAAAACATGCTTCTTTTGGTTTCGGATTGCTGCCTTTCTGACTCATTGAAAAAGATCAGGCTCTGTGCGCGCACACTATAATCTGGGCCACCATGGAAGACAACCCATTCAAACTTGTAGATAAACCAAAGTAAATTATTACCCCGCCGCCACTGCACTTGAACCACCGCACACCACAGACCTATTCACGCCATGGTCTGACAGTCTGGCTCTACCTATGCCACAGGAAAAGGGCGACCAATAGACAAACAGACAATAAAAATTAGTACAGAACAAAAAAGGAAAAAAAAAAAAATATATATATCTCATCAAGTGAATATGACACAGCAGGTACTCGTAGTTTATGGGATTTTCCATTTCTCAGGTCACATTTTCATTCTTCAACACTTCGATTCATTTACAGAGTCATTAAGTCAACACAAACAACCGGCGCGGTTGTGCATTAAGGTTGAGGTTGAGCCAAGTTCCTTAAGTTGATCCGATCCCAAGTTGATGCCAAACAAAACATTAGTATTAGGGGTTAAGTAGATGGCGCTTGTCGGTTGTCAGTTGTCAGTTGTTGTTGTTGTTGTCGGTTTCGGTTGGTCGGTCTGTACTCCTGTCACAAAGGCAATCCGCTGAGACAACAATTTCAATCCAATACAAACCAATTCAATCCACCTACCGAGATACCCTAACCATACATAGATACCCGAGAACAAAAAAAACGTCCCAAGATCCGTACCTGTTATCCCTGGTACCCTTGTCAAAAGTTGCTATCTTTACACATCTCGTGTAAACGCATTTAAAGGAGGTTTCCAATTCAGTGTGACCAGTGCTTGATACATTTAATATTTGATATGTGCGCCTGTATGTCTGATCACGATGACCTCTAGTACACTAAATGGAATCAGACATTGCTTGCAACAATATGTTAACAACTCTGCTGGAAGTTTTATGGAGACCAAATTATGATCCTTTATTGAAGGCATATCGAAAAATATGATTGAAACCTCTTACTATAAACAGATTGACAGCGTACACTTTTCTTTGTTCGCTTCTAAGCTGTACGAATCTTCGAGTTTGCGCCAGTCTTGGAGGTGTTTTCCAGCGAAAAACGTCTTCAACTAACTTGCCATAACCAAATTAGCTGGACAATTTAATAATTTGAGTGTCCATACTTGTCGACCTTTTCGGTCAAAATTTAGGAATCTTTTCAATCAGCCTTAAATCTTAAATTAGGGGTGTTACAGTATGCTCAATCCTTTAGTGCAAATGCATCTAAGTATTCGAATCGGAATCGCTTTATAGTTGCAAGAGATACCAGACCAAAGCCTGTGCTGTCCACATTTCACCCAATTTGACTCATAATGCTGCAACACCTGTGCAAAAACCTGAAAATAATCCGAATCGAACCCTGTAAAGACGACCACAGGAGCATACAAAGTATTATAGTTGATATGAAATTGGTGTTGAAAATTAGGAAGAACCACTTCCGTGGACTGTTTAACAGCGAAGATGACGAAAATACCGCTGTGAGGTGGAACACACCACTGAATGACCAAATAGATTGTGAAAATTTCAATATACCAGACAAAAACGAAGTTCGCTTCCGCCAACGTCTAAGATGCCGAGTTTTTTTCTATAATATTTGATTAAAGCAACACATGTCTGATGAATGGAATCTCAGCAGTGTTTTTCCCATCCCGAAGAAAGCAGGATTCCTGAACTATGTCAACTACCAAATCTTTAACAACCCGACAAGTCCACCATCGACAATGTTTTCACTCTGAAGCGTGAGTGGTTGCTTATGACAGGGTCTGAGAAACCAACCATACCATACAGAGCCAATTGTGTTCCAATCCTGCCAAGTACGTTCAGTTGTGCAGGATGTCTATAGATAGAACCCGCTGCTCTGTCCAAGTCTGAAGAAACATCACTGAATCTTTTGATATTTAAAAAGTTCTTAGGCAGGGCGACGCGCCAATCTACGACTTCTTCGACATCGTGCTAGAAATAATTGTTCGCAACTCTTAGGACTTCTCGCATGTGCAAATGGCATTGATATATGTGGAGGTTCCCACTTTGCTGTGAGAAATTTAAATTGACTTTGAATGATCAAAAATGGATTTGGCCGTCAAATGGATAACAAAATATATTTTGCCATCAAAAAAACCCGAAATCAACGTCTTGTGAAGAATATCACGATGGAAAATTATAATTTTAAATTGGTAAAATGTATCTGCCTGCGCTCAGCGTGAACTCCCATAATGACACGGAGATCAAGTAGAAAACAGCTCTTGACATCCACTGCTTTTTCAGCCGAAGAAGACAATTCAGTACAAAACGCTATTTGGACCTACCTAGAGTAACAAGCGATTGGTTCAGATCGGTCATCGCGGAAGGTCTTCGAATATACTACAGTGAAGCATTGCAATATAGGAAGACCTTACCTAATGTGGCACAAGCAATTAAAAAGGGATTTCAAACAACTGGGTGTGCGTAACTGGGGCAGGTAGATATCAAAAGTACAAGCAAAGTAAATGTTATTGAAAGTACCGGTGGGTATCCAACACAATGTTGACGACTTTTGCTTCTTCTATAGAGAATTATAAAGAATTGTTGTTAAAATGGTTGATTGTTAGGAACAAAAATAAAAGAATTAGGATCGAAGATACACGTAACAGTAACCAATTCTCGGTGAAGTTTTTTTGTAAGATGATTTATGAGAGCAGGATTTTTGTGTCCTGCTCTGGTCACACTGCTCAAACTTCCAAGCCAACAACTGGGAACTTTCTTCATCTCAAGTCGAGGAAAACAAATATTTGACAGTAATACCCCACGGAGTAGGTGATTAGAGATGAGAAAATTTGCTTGTTTGTTTTTTGTTGGATCCTCCTCTCAGCATGGAGCATTAAAAGATGTACAATACATATCTACATATATGTATTTCGGCAAGGTGATGTTTTTAGTGGTTGTCCTCTTGTCCGAGTCATATCCAAACTCCATTTCGGACATGGAGATTATTAAATCAAATTAATTGCCGATTGGATGATCAGATGATCTGATCAATTGATCAGATAATCGGATGATGGGATGTTCGGATCGGATCGCATGGAATTGGGTATTTCCCAGGTCCAGGTGGAATCCGAGCATAAAAAAAAGAAACCCTTCGATGTCCAGTTGTTTTCGGGATGTGTCTTCTATCGGCGGCAATCGGTGGACTGGCCAGCAGCGGTACGAGTACCCCATGTCGACATCTTTATTTTCTGTTGTTGTTTTGAAGTTGTTTTCTCTATTTTGTTGCTGATGTTTTTCTTTTCTTATTTGCCTTAAAAATTCCAGGGTCCGGGAAACTTTTTTTTACTACCTGTCGTGAGAGAATGTTTTTTTTTTCAATCTTTTCCGTTCTTTTTCTTGATTTACCTTTGGTTTTGCCTTCCCTCTAGCGTTTGACATCACTGATAGTCGTATCTAAGTATCTATATCTGTACCTGCTGCGCTAGGAATTTTTCTCAATGGATCTTAAAATGGCACGCAGCAGTTTCAGATTGTAAGTATGTTCTTTTTGATTAGCACTTGTAGGGGTCATTAGGTTTTGCTTTAGATTAGTTGTACCTATACCCTGCTGATGGTTTCCCTTGGCGCTAAGGATTGAAAAATCATTTTCCTTAAAACGAAAAACTGCGAGAGTCCTAATTGAAGATAGGCAAATTAAATGATGGATGAATGAATGGATAGTATGATCGTCATAGAACAGTCCCAAGATCACAGAGAATGGATGTTCTACGTAACAGAATGACTCACCAAGGCGGCATTTTTGTAAGGAATTTTTACACCTTAACCTTTTCTTACTAAAAAGGTTCGTTTTCTGATATTATGGTGAACAAATTAGAAAACGCTCAGGGATAGATCAAAGGTATCAAGGAACGTGTATGTTGCGCGATACTTTAGGCTATCTGTAACCATTTTCGATTATCGTTGATCTTTACGTTTAATTTAATGTTAATTGATGTAGGGATAGTTAATTGCCGAAGGGGCTGATTCAAGAATGAGTCACGTGTTTTAGGTTTCTGATTTTTCCACACATTTTTAATTGGTAAGCAATGAAACACATAATTGGCCGATTCCTATCAATTTTCAATCTACAAATTTTACACAATGTCAGGGATGTCATCTAAGGTACGTATACATATATGTACGTGAATAGTATTCCAGGATCCAGGCACTTGCTACTACAAGTTTTAGTTTAATTATATGAACACTCAGAAAGCACGGCTTAGAGGATAGGCACCTTTAGGAAACAAATCTGTGGACTCAGTGAACATATGTATTTTCTGAATATCTTTTTAATTTTCAGATCGATTCAGCGGCAACGTGCCTGTTATAGATTGTCCAATATACTCTTTTCGGGAAGTAAATTGCTGCTCGGTACTTATAGGTATTATTTTCTAAAACACCTGTCTTCCTTTATTTTTAAAAGTTTATGAAATCCAACTCCCTATTTTGCTAGGAAATGGATATACAACTTAGTTTGAATAGCGTTGAGTGCGACATATGCAATGGTGAAGTAGATAATTTTGTGAAAGCAGAAGTTTGGTGAAAATTTGGTTTGATGAAAACAGAGCATGTGAGTAATGTTGTGGAATAGGAATACCTTTGAATGACTGGTCTCTTCTTCACAGTCATTGCCGAGGTTCGTTTTTCTTGAGGATCGGCTAAACGATGATTAAATTTCATTCACCGGGCATACTTTCATCCAACCATATGTTACATCTAAGTCAGTGTATGTTAAATAATTCGACAAAGAGACGGTGATCTCATGTATCCGAATTAGCCAATTATTTAGATATTTTTGGTCGGGTGGACAAAGTTGTTGTCAATCATTGTCAGTGCTGAATTGTTTATTTTCTCTGACCACGAACTGTTAATCATCTTCGCCGTCTTCAAAAGTGATCCTTTCAAATGTTAGCCATCGGCTGTGACCCTGTAGTATAACTTTCAAACATCATTTCTTTAAAAGCACCTCTGCACAGCCTCGATCGAGAAATTTTCTGCTACTTTCTGACAAACCGTTATATATACTTTCCTTCTTGTGTCTGTGCACGGTTCTTATTTCACTGCATGCTGTCACCGTTTTCAAACCAGGAGCTTCGCTGTAGTGTTCGGGTGATACCCAGCTAATCATATGCTGCCTCCCTCACGGCTTACTAACAATGTCGCTACTGGTCTTTGCTCGAAGCTATCAGCAGGTTACTTCTTGATACTCGATCAGAAAAGGATCATACAAACTGGCTGCGATTATAGCCGCTTCCAAATCAGATTTCTTCGTAGTACTTCTTCGGTGCTTTGGAATCTAGAAAATTTGCACTCGAATTTACTTGACTCCTCGAAATCCAGAATACTAGAGCTGTGTTTTGCGACCATAATACTTATCTTATCAAGCTGGTTTACCGTTTTTGATCAAATGAAAGCCAAGTTCTTTTGTGAATGTTGAGTTGGGGGAAATGTGTCACAATTGAATTAAATTTCGAACCGCCACGGAGCCAATTACTCTTATTCCATTGACCATCCTATGTGGTATCCTCCTTTTCGTCTATCATTAGCAAGGTTGCCTTTTTTCTCTATGGGGGCAAGATCGCATACCTAAGCGTATTTTTCCTTGATGTGGAATCTAATCAGACGTTCGATCTGATTTGAGTTTGAAGTTTAAGAGTTCTTGTCTAAGTCATCTTCTATTAACAAAACAACATTCAGATAGACTCTGCTTCTACTTCTTCAGTAAATAGCTACTATGAAATATGTCGCAATTTTCCATCGTTCTTTTGCCAGCCCATCCTATTGCACTTTTTAGATAACAACAATATTTGTTTGATATGTTTCAAGCTAAGCAACCACATAGGCAGAGTTGTCCAAAACAGGATACAAGGAATTTAAAAATACACATGCTACTACCTTCCAAGCCATACACAACGGAGCAAGGTTTTAGACATGACAATTCCTTCAAATCGGTTTTCTCCAGCTTGATAGGGAAGACAGTCTGTTCGGATATTGTTTTCTGAATCATTATGTTTTGTAATGAAAATACAATGCAACCGCCGTTGATATCGTCATTGTAGGTATCCACGCACGGGCAGTTTGTGAAACAATTTTTAAGTTTTGCCTCTTATATATTAGGCAACTGAAAAGTAACACCAAATTGTTAAAAAAGGAAAAACATAATCAAACATAAACAAATCACATAGTTCCGCAGGATATTTGGCTCCAACTGCATAAATAACACATACTTTGTGTTGAACTATAAGCGGTATTAAGCCAGGTCAAGCTAAAGTAATGTTGTACCAAAAGAACCCCACTCCAAACGATAAGGACATCCTAACCTCGGCTCGAAGCGACAGTTAAAAGTCATCTGAGCGCCCTTGGAATTTCTAGATGTTGTCATCATGCACAGTGTAAAGATGAATAGCGTAACATGTTTGATACGAATAGAGCAATGTACCTTTTCAATATAAAATGCATACAAAGAAGTTAACCTTGCAGCTTCATAGAAGCCTTTTATTGCTCATCATCTGTTAGCTCCCTATCGCTTAGGTGAAAATTATAAAAAAGACTTAAGTGCTCCTCAGCACTAAAATCGTCTTAGTAACTCTAAACGAAAAACTGCGAAGGTTGCAAATTTTTTCAAGCAAACAATCCAATCATCCCCAATCATCTCATAACATTTCTATATTACTTCATCTCCATGCAATAGCCGATTATTGCCTCTCTGTCAAAATTTTTACTACGCCATAACTTTAGAGATACTTAATTTCAGCTAGTTTTTGCCACTTATATTTTTTTTAAAATGATACTCAAGTTGTATTATGATAAAAAAATCTTTACAACGTATCTACGACGAGTACCCATAAAATTTTTTAGTTTAGTTGTCCTACAACATTGGTGCTGTATGAGACTAAAACCAGATAGTTGCAAAAAAAAAAAAAGGAACAAATCTCGATCATAACTTACCCAATAATGTGCCCGCTGCCTCTGTCCCCATGATGTTGTCGGTGGTTATTAGAAACATTGTTGCAATCATAATCCAAATGATGGCATCCAATTTTTGAAGCGTCCGACTTCTTGCCGCGTGACATTTATTCGATTGTAGCATGATTTTCTTACTCGAAATTTATTTCAAGTTTTTTTTTTTTTGTGTTTTTTCTTTTTAATTTTTTGTTGTTCTTTTTGTTGTTTCAGTGCGGATTGATTGAGCTAACCGGTTGCCGTTTATTTCAAAGTGCCAAATATTTTGTGGAAAAAATATTTCACACTTTTCTCATCTGCTGGTGAAGAAATCTGCAAGAAAGATACAAGAATGACTCTTAGTATGTTATCTATGTATACATAGGAAAGTTACAGATACCCCGGTTGGGACTCGTTATGCTCGCAAAAAGATAATTTCTAATTTACGCAAAACAATGTTTAAATAACTTTTATAGGATTTATATCGAATATAAACAATCAGATTTTTCAGTGGCCTAGATTGTAAAAAAAAAAAAAAAAATCATACATATATATAAAAAGATGCTCGGTATCTAACAGATAGTCTTTCCTGCGTTCGTTCATCATTTGTAAATCAGTAGTTGAACTGAGATGGCAGCAGGGAACTCGCACACGCCAAACTGTGCGCATAGCAACCTTGTATAAGATGTTCAAAATACGAAATTCAAGATTCAAATATGATATACATATAGTATAGTAATACGAGTACAAGTACGGGTTGGTCGGAATATCTTGAACGTACACTTTAGATTTGTAGAACAGCAATAAACAATTTTTCTAATTAACCCTAGGTGCAGTCTGCGATGTTTTCGTTGTTATTGTTGTTTTGTTTGCTTTGATTTGTTGGGGTGAGGAATTATGTAAAAAAAAGTGAGACAGAGAGAGAAAAAATAACAGCACTCAATGGCAAAGTGGAATTGGCAGACATACATACACTGACTGATATGCCGACAAATTGAGGATTTAATTTTCTTCATTAAGAGACAGACAAGGCCAGTAAAATATTGCAAATTAAAATTGGATTAGATATCTGGAAATTATAGAGCTAATTGGATACAGAACGATAGATGAGGTTAACGTGGATACCTTGATTTTCGTGGGAATAATCCTCATTATTCTACCATGAAAGGCTGACACTACTAATAGTGAATTTCATTAAATTTTAGCGTAATCCATTCAAATCGCAAATGAAGCTTAATAATAAAAATATCTATCCAGCCAAGCTTTTGTAATCTTTTACATCTGATTTTAAATTAGTATTAAATTGCCAAAGGGGGTCCAAGCTAGTAATCTCAGAGACTATACAGTGCTCATACAATTTGGCATGCAGCAGAGACGTTCTTAGTAAATATTTAATAAGTACAGGAATTCAGGAAACCACGTAGTAATCTTGTAGACATCCGCTAAATGGATCCTCAGCAATCCTAGGTAACTACTTTCTGGTCTTTGATTGGCTTAGTAGTTGAATCACTTACAATTTTGCATTTTAATTTGCAATGGTCACATCTTAAAAGTATATCTATGTATGTACATGCCATGATAATATTGAGCATTTGTCACAGAGGAATCAGCATAAGCTCCTGAAGACTCAGATTGAAGAATGAAATTGCGCCTTTAGTGATACTTAATAGGAAAAACGTCAAAAAATAGAATAAAGTACACGAAAGTTGTGGAGATGAAATTACGAAAGCAGGCCGGTATTAAAATAACCATAAGACAACACTTTGTGTAAAAGGCGTCGGGAGTAACAGATGAATATCTTAAACCTAACTAATCAATCTAACTCTCATATGTACACATAACCCCACGGAGTAGAAGCACGACTTGATCTAAATATAGCTTTCACCCTCTCATAAGCTAAGTATACGATCATGACGTCAAGATGGTTCTTTAATGATTTTCGCGCCAAAGTAAAAAGGAAGAGCGCTGTAGAATAAAGTCGGCATGACAGCACCTTCAAAAACAGTCTCAAGATAATCAATAAATTATATGTCATCATAACTAGCACGCACAAAGGTGCCTGGAAGTCGCCTTTTCAGAAAATTATTGCTATAGATGCTGGCATAACTACAGTATGCTAGATGTATGAGCCTGCATTGACCAAGACCACAGTCTTGTTGTTGCCGTGGTGCAAACCAACAAACGAAAATATTACAACAAAACCTACAAGAAATACAGAAAAGAAGGAAATTTGACTTTATTGATTGAGTCTCCAGTAACCTTTCGAAAAGTCATATAGCACCAGACACAAACGTTAAATAAACGCATGCACTGAAACCGATGGCGTAATAGGTGGCGCTGCAGATATGGACGAGAGCTGTGTGCTAATTCTAAAAGAAAAAGAATCGAGAGGAACCTCATCTTCCCTGAATTATAAAGAACAAGCTCAAAGAGCGCCTTCAACGAGCAGAAGGTATTTCCTACCAGAAAAGTCTTTGAACGGTAAAGAAGGGTTGGTGAGGAAAATTTGGAACAGAATTCATATTCAGAATAGAGAATTCATTCACCTGACTACGAAGAGACTTCGGTAACAACACTGCCTATATGATCACATCTCTTGCACTACGAATAACACCAACACGACAATGGGAAGCTATAACTTTGCCGTAAAGGGACTTTTTCTATTTGTAATTGGTGTTTTGCTGTTACTGTGGCTTAAAAAGGAAAATGAAAATTAAGGTTCTTTCACTAATAAAGACTTCTACCAGTGCGTTTCTTCTGTATTTCCTGAAAAGATATATTTGGGCAAAGGTGCATGGAAAACCTTGAATGACTCTGATAAAGAAACACTTTGAGTGGTATTCTATCCCATTTGTGTCAAAAAGTCCAAAATCATCGTTTTATATGTTGAGATATGCTAGACCCCAACCAATGGTAAAGATCGCAAAGATATAACAGGTTTAAAAGAATATCTCACCTCAAACGAAAGTCTAGAGTAGAAAGGAAGTTGGTGTGCGCCAAAAAGGAGGCCATTCGCCTCGCTTTAAAGCCTTCTAGTCCAGTTGTATCTTGAACCAGAAGCTTTACAAGAGAACTGTCCCAGAGAATGTGACTATAATGAACATCATAGAAACATGCCTAGATTGCTAAATCCCCCTAGACCCATTTGATATCTAACAGTTGGACAAAATTTCGAACTAACAACAAGTCAGCATTCTCGGCAAACATGGGACTTGCCATCTTAGCTAATCTTTTTCTATATGTGATCGCTCTACTTTATGCCTCAATGTTTGGTGAAAAATGTTTATCGTTAATAAATACCTGCTGCTTTTAGTAGACTCAATGAACAAATTGCTTTTTCATTAAAATTTTCCGATTAATAAAAAGTGGTCTTTGGTACAATTCCCAGTGGAGTTTCTATGACCTTCCACATCGGTTTAACACCTGGGATGCTCCCAAATTATTAGGATGACTGACTTTAATGGGTGGCTTCAAAATCAACCAAAGATGTGGAGATGGGATATATTTTTAATTTTTTATCCAATCAGAGACAAATCTCATATAAAAAGCCATGAACTATTGTGTGAAGAACATGCGAAAGGTGTCATGTAACTTACATAATTCGAAAATGAAAGGGTTCACGGAGAAAGTTTGAATCCGCTGAGGCGTGTCTTTTTAGCGTCTATACTTAAGGTTCAGTGAAGAACTTTTAATCTGCGTAGGAAATGTCTGGGTACTATCTTAGGGGTTTTCTATTTCTCTTGAGCTAATGGAAATAGTATTACTTTTCACGATGCAGGCATACTAAAAGTATGCTTACCGATATCTTAAAAAGCCAGTTCCTTCCTAAGTTAAAAAATGGCATACTACTATATCTAATTGTATTGATTGAGCAACTTATGAGCGGCGCCAAAAGAATTCGACTAAGATTAACAATAACACCATAGCGACTCCTTTAAGAGTGCCCAGGGAGGTTGGGCAAGGTACACATCATGGAAAAAGGCCTCCACCAAACTGCTCTCTCCAGAAAGTTATTAAAAGCAATATAAACTAAATTATCTTCAGGTTGGTAAATCAATAGATTCCAAAAACAATCCAGAAAGCATTCACTCCCCAAGATACATTTTTAAATGGAGCGCAATTTGTTAAAAATCAAATTTAACGAGCCAAAATTCCGACTAAGAAATCCTAGTTATATCAACACACCAACTAAATGTTTTTATATACAGAAAAATGTTAATGTTCACTACTCTAGCTCAGCGCTTCTTTGAATAGATACCATATTTAAATATCTTTGGTGCTTTGAAAGTGACTGCTTTTAGGTATATATTCGAAGTTTTGCTGTTAGACTATTCAACTCTCTGTACTGACTAGGGGCCAATTAAGTCGAAAATAAGATTCTCAAACTTTTAGATCAAAAGATCAACATCACAGCATGAGTGAATTATATTCAATTATCTAATCCCACTTCATCAGCACTGATACAACTAGCAATGTCATTATGCCAGCCTAACTCTCATCATCATGATATTCCCGCAGTGGCAACTGCCAGCGTCTGTTTTACTTTACTAAATCTAATGTTCGCATATCATCAACTGTTCGTCTGATATCCACACGCTTCTCGATTAAAACCTAATAAATTGGATTTTTTGCACACAAAATCCGTAAAAAAAATCTCAAAAAAGAATAAACCACAAGCTGTTGTGATGAAATTGGCCAACAAGAACCTCTTGGCCGGCCGCAAAATAATAGAGGGTGGTATATACTGAGTACCCAACTACTTTTTTCACCATCACCATCAATGCCGACAGTCTCGTACGTAAAATAAATAAAAAAAAAAATGTAAACAAATTGCGCGAAAATTGCCTCACAATTAACATATGTTAGATGGACGAGTATCTATTGTATATTCCGGCACCCCAACCTTCAGCTATTAACAGACGCACACTGTATTAGGAATTGAAGACGGAGGATTCAGAGAGTTAAGAGGGAGGTATTCGCACGTCTTTTCGTATCTTTAAACATGTATCCGAGTAAAGTCTGCTCTAATATAATACACGATCGTGTATTTAATTTAGGTGCTTTGAAGAAGTGCGCAAACCGACTGAATATGTAAATATTAGATTGTACCTTAGTTTTTTTTTTTTCTCTTTTTTTTTGCAAAAACCATGTCTGCAGCTATAGAGAGATATTTTTTTTTTTTTAAATAAATTGATGTGAACTCTCAAAACGAACCTATCGGCCAGAATGTACTTGTATCTCCAAAGTGTTATCATTTGTATTGGCGATTTTCTACTCGACCAGATCAATCGATCTGTTATTGTCGATGTGAAATTGCTTACAAATTCTTTAATTGCGCGATTCTAAATGCTGTTTATCTATTTATTCTCAATAGATACTCCCATATGTACGAAAACCTATGGGCCGTGAAATGTATCAAGAGATTGAAGTGAATTTGTTTGCATGCTGTTCGTAGCTTGCAGTATGCCCCCGATTAGTTTAGAACGAGTTGCCAGTAAAATAGATGTTATGATCGGATCTGAATTATTGCGACTTGTGAACAGACGTTTAAATCCGAACAGTAGTGATTAGAAAATGAAAACAAATTCAGGCTATCTGACATGTAGATATATTATTTAATCGTAGATTTGAATTAAATCAAAATCATAGTAATGGAAAAATGATTGATTAGATAGCCAGATGCACTGTGGAGGACATGATTTGATGCCTCATTTGAATTAATTAATACATTCTATTCAATTGCATTGGGAGGAAGGTTGCAATTGATTTCATGGCGCTCAGATTGAGCTACATCAAACTAGCACCTTGAGATATGAAGGTTATTTGTAGTACAGGGAATTGGCTTAAGCACACATCATTGCATGGATTATGGATTATCTTTTTCTTTGAAATGGAAAAATCTACTTCGGGTAAGCAAAAATAACATCTGGAGCGAAAGCCAAAGTCTAGTACTTTAGGTTTCCGTACAAAAAAAATTCTTGACTTAACGTTTGGTTAGTCAAGTTAAGTTTTCGAGAAAAATCAATCAAGGCGTCCCGATGTTGTCTTTCTACGACGGTCATTTGCTTAACCGCTATACTTCTTCGTATTTCAACTGTAAGCAACAATAACAATTATGTGTATGACAATGTGGAAACAATTCAGGAAAAATTTTGGAGATGCAGAAGTCACCAGAAATCGATTGCATGATGAAAAGAAAAGCAATACCCAGCCCATGGCTTTCAGTGGATACCTGAAAGCGAATTCCTAAGTGTAATACCTTTAAGAATCCAATATGAGCTAAAGATCATAGTATCAGTATCACGCTAAGAAGAAAAATATCCAGCATATAGACAATGAAAGATTCATAAGCAAACACTCTGCTCTTTTAGTATAAATTAATAGTCAGAAACTGTAACAATTGCCAATACAGTCAAGAATAAACTTACTCTTAGTCAAAGTATCAAACCAAACCCAGCAAATGAGTCGATGGATGATCTTCAAGTGAGAACCAATTAAGTGGATGGAGAGGACATCCAAACCATACTCAATCAATTGTTAAACACGATTCCCTGATGCCAACGAAAAAAATTGAAAAATGCAAATCAAATCATCCAGGATCTCAGAGGCAGCTATCACTATGATCTGTTTTAAGAAAACTATGGCGTTACAAATCGACAGGACTCCTCCACTCACTTGATATACAAACACCATACTCGTACAATTGAGTGGAGCAATATGATCTTCGAGCGGCCAAGCGGCCGTTGTGAAGATAATTAAAGAGCGATTGGCAGATCACCTAGACTCATCATAAGCCGGATATTAATGAAAAGTTTGCATCAACAACACCTTCCGAATTTACATTTTCTGTTCCTTGACTTAGAAGAAACGATGGAGGACCGCAATGGAGTTGGTCAACATTGCATTAATGTAGATTAGGACAAAACAGCTCTAGACAGTGCTATCAGTTTGCAACGTAGTTATGGATTGTGGATCTGTTATGCCTCAAAAATATCCACTAAGATGAAGATAGGGTAAATGGACCGTTCGTTTACATCTCTAAGCAAAATTAGCCAATTTTCTTGTCGTTTTAAGGCGAGTCTTGGAACTGTGATATGCGAATGTATAACCAACATCAATATCTACTTCATAGCCTCGTTCTTACTCAAGAATTACTTCTGTACTCCTTTGGATTTGCACGAAAAACCTTTATCCTTACAGAAAATAGGGACAGTATTAAGATAATACCAAGTCACATATTCGGCCCTTGAGTTTGAAAAGCTTTAGAGCTTTATTAACATTAGGCAACCCGTATTACAGAGAGGTACCCCAAAGCGTCAATGGTCATTTATCTGAAATCGATATCTGAATCGTTTGAAGTTAAGCAGAATAATGGCAAGGGTTCAAAATTGCTTTTGGATTGAAGACCAGTTCGGAGGTTTGCAAGGATGCACTTTCAAAAATACTCGGAACTTGTTGGAACTAATTTAATTTAATTTAATTATTAATCTCAAGAGAGAGAAGTTTAGCAATTAAAGTTGAAAATGATGATGTTCAAGTTGACCTCCGGGAGATTGGTTCGCCATAAGAAGTACGGTGGTCCGGAAGATGGAAGTGGCGATCGCTTTAATTTACGAGTTACGCAGTCCACGCAACATGAAAAGAGTGCCTGCTACGTTCTTGACCTCCGGGAGATTGGTTCGCCATAAGAAGTACAGTGGTCCGGAAGATGGAAGTGGCGATCGCATCGTAATTTACGAGTTACGCAGTCCACGCAACATGAAAAGAGTGCCTGCTACGTTCTTGTGTTTTTCAAGGGTTTTCAAAGTTTTCTAATTAATAGACTTGAGGTGGCTTAGATAGGGAGATAAGAAAAAAAGGTTCATTCATTCATGCGAACAGAAAATTAGCTCCCTGTCACTTAAAGTGCCAAGCTTGTGAACAGTTTTAAAGACAACTTCTTGACGTTAGTGGGTAGATTAGTTCCGGTTACGAGATCGCCATTTGGAGATGTTTAGTTTTAATGAATTTTTGAGGTACTAAATGGAAAATTTATAGATGTCATCTTGAAGAAGTTTAATATTTTGAGCAGAATATGTGTATATATTTGGAAAAATGTACGCAAGGAGAGGCAGAAGGAGGAGTACTTAATATTGGCAACAAGTTCGTTTATTGATAGGCTGAAAATAAGACTTGTATAACACCAGAATTGATCAAGTAGTAGCAATATTCTAGGCAAGAAGGTTTTATTATCAAGACCTTTATTGAAACCTGTTGCAATACCATTAATTTAATGGTCATTCGGTAAACCTAAAATTCCGCAGGACATGAATTCAATGGAATTTAGAATAGCTGATATCCTTTCTATCAAGCCATATTGCCTAGGGAAAATAGGAGACGTACACCGAAAGCATAAATTTTCTTATATAATAAAGGGTGATTCATCGTGAGGTTTGATTTATAATGTAAAATAAAATACATAAATTTGAAAGTGAACTTAAAATTTTTACTATCGGTTAAAAGAACAATTCATTGCATTTACTTTTTGAAAATGACCACGACTACGTCTGAGGTGGTCCATTCGGAAGGTCCAATTTTGGGGGACAGGTATCTGGCGGGTAACAGGAATAATGTTGGCTTCCAAGACATCAATCGTAGCTGGCTTATTCCTGAGGACCTGAGACTTTACATATCCTCAGAGAAAATAGTCAAAAGGTGTGATATTAAGTGCTCACCAAAATGATTTCTCAACGTCTTGTTGAAACTAGAGCTCACCGAGATCATGTGGTTGAATTTCAGGAAGCACATAGTCCGTTAACATGGCGCGATAACGTTTACTATTGACGGTAACATTCTGATTTTCCCCATTTTTGAAAAAATATGGACCAATGATTCCACCAGCCCATAAATGGATGTAATGGTACTCTTCGGGTTGCTCATCAGCCCAAATGCGGCAATTTTGTTTATTAATGTATCCATTGAGCCAGAAATTGGGTTCATTACTGAACAAAAATTTACGATAAAACACGGGATTTTCATTGAGTTTTTCCAGAACCCATTCACTGGAAATATGACGCAAATTCAAGTCGCCTGGCTTCAATTCTTGCACAACTTGAATTTTGTACGCTTTTAGGCCGAGATCATCACGTAAAATACGCCAACTTGTCGAATACGCCAAGCTTAACTGCTGAGAATGACGACGAATCGATTCGTCACGGTCTTCGCGTATACTCTCAGCTACAGCTGCTACAGTCTCTTCACTACGTACTGGATGTGGTCTAACCGGTCAAATATCATCTACAATTTAAGCTGGGACTCAAATTTTCGAATAATATTGGCAATAGTGGTTTCAGTAGGTCGATTATGCGCACCGTAAGTTCCTCGAATCGCACGAAAAACATTTCTCACAGAACGCTGATTTCGTAATACAGCTGAACAATTTGGAGACGCTTTTGTAGTGTGAGTCTTTTCATGATGACTTGCCAAACGATACTGAAAATACGATACCAAAATACGATACAAACAAAGCAGTTTGATAAGAGTTACGAGTGATCTGTCAAAAAAAGCCTATTGAAAATCAAACCTCACGATGAATCACCCCTTACTTTAGAAGAGTTTGGGAAATGGGTCGACACATTAATCTTTTTTTTTTTTGTATATCAGGGTTATGAAAGTGGGTCTTCTTAACTTCAGAAAATCCTCTTGGTTTCAGGGATAGATGCAAACAACAGAGCAAATGAAGAGAACAAATCTGGAACAATATGTTTGAAACAACACCAAGTTGCTTTAACTTTTCGTCCATACGAACAAGATGAAGTTAAGCAGGGAAGTTAAGTAGGTAGTTGGAATATGAGAGTTACGGCATGAATTGTCGGAGTTGGCGGAGTTGTCGGCATTTCATTGTTAGACAAAGATGGGAAGAAATTTGGCGATAGTATGTGACGATGGAGTGCGAGTAACCGCCAGATTTTTATAGCAAATTTAAGAAAAGATATTTCTTAGTCAATTTTACATTTCAAGCAATGAAAAATGATCATCTGATGTAGTCCACTACAGCTGAGGCAAATTAAAGTCACCAAAAGTCAGGCTGTACATGAACCTAGAGACGAAGAAAAATGAAAAAGGAGCCAAGACTGTTGTGGATAACCAAAAACATTCCTCCACACTTAGAGGTGTGAGACTCTAACATATTAACATATTAACATACTGAAAGCATTAAGATCGTAGTCGGACTAACTTACCGTGTTCACACCATCTCTGATAATTACTTTTCAGCCTTGATGACCTTATAAGTCTTCCACCAACGTGGCTACTTTCGTCGCCTGAAACAAGAAATGTGTGAGTCTTGAAACTCTTTTTTCCAATCTATGTACCTGACGGCTTCTTTGGTTTTCAAAAACTAACTAACAACTAGCACGTACTTAAGACCCACTGGTTGAGGAGGATTTACTACCTCGTCCCGTCCAGTTTGACAACCACCTCTGGGAAAAATATCGAAACCTAATACACCTGAGTTTCAAACTAATAAACCACCTGCCCGCGCCCTGGAGAAAAAGCCAGTAAAAGGGTATTCTAGCTAGCAAAGACATCCTTTGAGGTACAACTTTGCATTCTACGTAAGATTAAAGCAAAACAATTATGACCACCTCTTCTACGGAATAGTGCACCATGCAAATGGAATAGAGAAGAAAGGGCGAGAACTATTTTATTTTATTTATTTATTTATTTTATTTATTTTTTTTTTTGTACAATAACAGTTACTTCACTTCAAACTCATTTCAAATATTATCACGAACTCATTCGTTCAACCCAAAAGCTACACATATTAACAATACAGACAGCAAATTAGTTGTGGTATCTACACATAGTCAATGCGAATCTCATCCAAAACAAAATGCGTGATGTCCCCAATCAAAAATTTTGCGGTTCTTATATTGTGCCCAAGAATACATTAAAAATTAAACAATAAAAAAGAAAAATACTTTACATCCAATTTGGATCATATCGACTCCTTAAATGGCATTCATAGACCATATCAAGATAACACTTCGATTTTCAAATGTAGTTTGGCTGCCATTCTTCTGCCGGTGGTTGGTAGACAACTCTAGTGCGTGAAAAGTTATTAAATTTGTAATTACACACCACAATCGACAGGCGATATTTTACTATCCAATCACGCACGGTTTTTATCTTTGTTTCGACTCCAAGAAACATGGCGTACATCATTGGTTCCCATTACCATTATGAAAAACCATTGTACGTCCAATGTGCGTACACCTTAAGACCGCCATTAAGAAATCGTTTTCTTCTTTTTCTTTAACTAGACAAACAGGACACATACAATAGATATGTTCGAGCGCGACTCTGAATAGATCGTTTCCAAAAGATACTCCTTGGAATAGTAAACGAGGAAAAAATCTGATCTTGTTGATCGAATTGTTTCGACTAAATATTGAAACAGATACGAATAGACAAGCTGGCGGCATTTTTGTGACAATAAAAAAGATACAAATACGAAAACCTAGACCGAATTCAATATGACATCATTTTCGGTTGGTAATAATCAAAATATATTTTAGAGAGTACCAACCAACACTTTCCTTCAGGTAGTACGATTAAGAGAATGTCAGTTGAACTAAAACTGGTACTATGAGAGTACTCGTATCTGCGAGTACACCAGCCAATTGTATCTGAAGGAGGCCTATTATGAGGACAGAGCATAGGTACATATATGCGAGTGCTCGTACTTGCATCTATAACAGGTGCCGCCAATTATCGCAACGTGTCGATAAAATCACAGACACGCAGCACAACAATTACGCACTGGCAACGGCAACAGCAACGACAACAACATCGGCAACGGCAACGGCAACGGCAACGGCAACGAAAGTGGCCTATGCGTCTGCAATTTAGTTAGGACGCGCCACAACTCGAATTTACTTGCGCGTTGTCGTTTCTCTGTATGTTATTCGTAGAAGTACGCCCAAATGCGGGGGCACTCACCATATCGGGCTATAGCCTGTCGTCTTGGAGTCGCCGTTCAAGCGCCAGCTTAGGGAAGTCACAGCTACAGCTACAGCAACTATGGCACATTATGAGCGGAATTAATTTAATTACCAATCCAATCGTTGATCGAGTGGCGCGCACTTCACATGCAAATGTCGCGTGTTAAACGCTTAACAATTGCCACCTACCCACTAACCGGTGTTGCGATTGCGATTGGGACTCGAATTCGGATTCAGATTCAAATTCGGATTGCGACTGGTTATTGTTTTGGGCTGTACGATGTGTACCTATAGATGTTCCAGCTAGCGTCAGGTGGATTCTTGCATGTTACTTAGACAATTGTTGGGGGTGCACTTGCATGCAAGAGAGACCAAACTTTTAACTTAACGACGACATTATGCAAAGTATTTGTACTCGCATTCGTATCTTAAACTAAATATATGGTATGTTTCTGATTATCAAAGTACGAGTATCTGAATATTCCATTTGCATTTGAAATTGTTTTCTTATGCGCGAGTGATTTTTTATTTTTTTTCTTGTGCTGTTGCTGCTGCTGCAATTGAATGTTGAATGCCAGTTAATGAGCAGATTAGGGTTTTGTTTAGCAGTTAACAGCATGTTTGAGTCGCACGTTACAGTAATTACACATGTAAATTGCGGATACTTAGTATTCGTAGCTAGAGATAAATGTAGCGCGACTTTGTTATTGTTTTTTTTTTTTTTTTTCTATATAATATATGTTATCTGATCGGATTAGAAGAACTTGTAAGTGAGGAAAGTGTAGAAGATACAACAAGATTGTCGCTGATATTACAGTTAATTAGTTGGTAATTTATATTTATTACCGTTGACACTATAGTCGCATAGTGTGGGGGGCCTTACAGTGCACCTGATCGTGTGGTGTGGTATAAAAAAATTTGCAATTAGGAACGGGAAGAATGCGCCTTTGTTTTGAGGTATGAATAATTAATTAGAAAGGAAATTTTGTTGACAACAGAGATGTGAATAAGCTATGACTAGATTTAAATTAGATTGCGTAAGATGATGAATAAAGGGATTATTGGGTCGGATAGAATGGGAATACAAATCAACAGTTTGATTGTTTGAGTGGAATGGTGCACCATAGGGTACTAGATTCGGACCAATATTGATAACAAATGACCACAATTTTAATATGAAACTAATACTTGAAAACACTCTAATTCGTGTTATTTCAGAGTTTATTTTCTCTCGCAATTGGGAATAAACAAATTTTAAGCTGCAGTAAAGTACCTATAATTGCTGAAATTCATCGATGGACGTTATTCTTTGGTATTCAAGTTTACATCAGCAACATCTAGGTTAGAAATCAATAAAATTTTTAATAAATTTAGCTAAGAGTGATTGACAAAAACAATCACTCCTTGAGTTAGCAAGGAGATATCATGTACATATTGGGTATATAATTATTTTCGTGCGGTTTTTTTTTTCAAAATTTGAACGTTTATTTAAGAAAAACATGTACAATAGTATTATTCAAAGTATTACCCATCTGAAGCTATGACTTTTTCCCATCTTTCTGGTAATTTGTGGATCCCATCCCAAAAGAACTGCGCCGGCTTGGCAGCCAAGAATGAATCAAGCCAATTTTTGATATTCTGCTCTGATGTGAACCGTATTTCAGTGAGGGCGTTCTGCATCGACCGGAACAAATGGTAGTCAGAAGGGGCAAGGTTTGGGCTATAAGGCGGGTGGGGGTAAACTTCCCATCCACTGTTTTCCAAATAGTTCTTAACCGGAATAGCAACGTAGGGCCGAGCGTTGTCATGATGGAAAATTATTGCCTCGTGTCTGGTCGCATATTCCGGGCGTTTTTCGGCTACTGCTCTCTTCAAACAGATTAATTGTGTTCGGTAGCGTTGCCTGTTGATGGTATCACCAGGTTTTAGCAGCTCATACAGCAGTGGGATCATAATGATCCCACCAAATACAGAGCATTACCTTTACGCCATGGATATTCGGCTTTGCCGTTAATTTGGCTGGTTGGCCGGGTTTCATATATGATTTTTTGCGCTTGTGGTTGTCGTAATGGATCCATTTTTCATCACCAGTAACAATCCGATGCAAAAATGACTTCCTTTTGTGGCGTTCCAGCAGCATTTCGGACATGCTTGAGTTCATGTATACCCCTTGATATATTCCTTGCTTTTGAATATATCCAGCTGCTTTTAAACGTTTTGAAATGGCTGCTTGATTGACACCCAAAGATTCTGCGAAAACAAACTTATTGAGAACAACTACCGTAAAATCGTTATTTTAAGATGATCAACGAACATCCAGACCTACTTAGAGGGTTCGCTGTGATTGATATGAAGATTTAATAGTATATTCGGTAAGCCGTCAAGAACTTGACCCCTTAGAAGACTAATCTGCACTAACCTCATTATAAAGACAGACTCATTTGTCAATCCACTTGGCGCGAGAAGACGTTAGAACTTCATTTTTTTGGATATAAGTGATTCAAAGCTCTTTACTAAGATCATTGGGCAAAAGTCGCAAAAATCCAGTAACTAGAGATCAAATTATATTATTTTTTTTTTTTTAAGAATTTTAAAACTCAAGTTTGTATGTATACACTTATAATGCCTCAGAATGAGTTAAGTTTTTTGAAAAAAAAATGAGTAAAAAGAGAAAGGAAGATGTTCGGGCTCAGTGATCGAACCTTCAGATTTGAAAGCCAGTCCACTACCACTTTAGCCAAGGTCACCCGTCGACTCCAAATTGCCAGAATTTTGTACAAGCATAATTATGTAATGCAGAGTTTGGCACAAGGATACGAGGGTGGATGCGGAGAATCAATAGCTTTTTGAAATCGCTTGTCGAATCTTGAAAAAGAGCACTGGTCTCGTCAACTGCCTTCCGTCAATAGACTACTGTCAAATTTCGATTGAGTTGCGTCATTTACTTTGTATGATTTGTGACAATCATTGCAAGCAGACAACCGCGTGAATTTTGTCGATGATAAAAGTGAATTTCGTGTGTCAAAGTGATTGTGTTTGTCATTTTTCAATCGAAATCCGAACACAGGTCAACCCAGACAAATCGTCGATGAAAAAGGCCAAGGTGGCTTTCCCGGCCAACAAGATCATGCGAGCAGTTCTTTTTGGATACAGGTGGCATAATCCACATCGACTATCTTCAAAAACGTCGAAATTATTTAAAAAAATTTAATTTAAAAAAAAAAAGAGAAATGTTTAGTGCTCTTCCATTAAAACAATGTTTTGGTGCACAAGTTCTTAGTTTTATTCACTATATTCTCCGGATTTAGCCCCCAATGACTATTCCCTGCTTCCAAATCTGAATAAATGGAAGCAAAGATGAAATCATCGCTCAACCAAACACCTATTTAGAATACCTCGGACGAGACTATGTTGAGAATAAATTGCCGAAAAAAACTTTATTGCATAAAAAAAGTCGCGAATTTATTTTCCCACTCTCGTAGAATTGGTGCACCACCTAATAACCACCAAAATGTTATAGACGAAGAGATAAAAGAAATCGCGCAAGATATGTGAAAAAAATTTTGACAAAAAATGCATGGTGTACCACAAACCGGGCTACATATAAAAAAAAAAACCAAGTATTGGTACGATGCGACGAAAATTACGGTTAAGAACAAAAGACAAGCTTTTCCAACGTTAAAGAAGTCGAATGGAAATGAAAAATAGATGGAAAGCGTCCTTAGTAAGACGAAAAATGTTTTTAAAATGAAGCGAAGACAGGCGTAGCTTAGACACGTGTAGTATTGTAGGTCATTGCATCTGAAATAAGAAGAGGTATTCTCACAATCTATAAGCAAGCGACAAGCAATAGAAGGAGCGTGTTCAAACCAGCTAATATATGTTATTTCATATTTACTTCATAATATTCCCATAAACTACTACCAGAGGTTTGAGGAAGTACAAAGAACGAGCTGAAATCAGACCAGATCACATACTCTGGAAGTCCTTTTTTCCGATAAAATGAGGAGAGACAATCGAAAGGCGACATGGGAAATTATTACCACTACCGATCTCTGAAACTAATGTCACATACTAGGAAAAGTTGCAGATAGTCGACAACGCAATATTATAATATTAAACTCCATGTAATTCCATGCCGTTCCATCGATTTAAAAAAAAAAAAAATTCGATAGAGTTCGCAGAGATCTATCTTTTTATCTTATAGACATATATTATACACTCAAATAGTACAAAGTCCCTTGCATTTTGAAGTCATGCAAGATTTACTATTGAAGATCATGTGCCTCTAGAAGCTACTTTCAGTAGAGTACTACGAATATTCTGCAGTTTTTGTACTTCATTTGTACTTATTTAAGCAGATTTGCTATGCAAAAGAGATAGAAAACGATGAGCGAAATATTTGCATAATAAATGAGCAAAGAATTCGGCCGAATTTTGGAATGGAATGTTGTCTGCGGAAAAATTTAAAGCCATTTTAAGTTTCTTCTCAGCGTGTCACAAGTATCTTTGAGAATTTCTTGACTTTTCATTCACCATTGCAGAAGTTAATAATAACATCGAAAATGCAAATAACAGTAAAAGTGTAGGAACACATAAAATTAGGTTTGTATTCTACAAGAACATTTTAAGAGTTTTTTTATGCAGACCACAATACGTTTGCTTAAGACGGTAGACATCTATCAGAGAGATTTGGAAGTGAAACAAGGTTGCGTTCTTAGAACGCTACTATCATATTTATATTGAATAAAAAATGGAATTATGGATACCAAGATTCGGGTGCTAATGTTTGCAAAACAATGCCGTATTTTTTCTGATTGAATAGAACCCTTGCAACTAATTATAAATAAGCAAAACTGCAAAATTTTAAATTGACTATGAACCCTGAAAAGTTCAAAGTGATTATATTAAAGGATGGTGATAATCATACGCCTAAATTGGAAAGTTTTAACAGAGATAGAAATTTTCCAAATAATATCTTGGAATGTTGATTATGCCGAATTATTATGAGGTAAAGTGTGCTATTGTTTCGGCTGTGGTAGTTATACTCAAATAAGAAACTAAAACGTCTCTCACTTCCGTTCTTCGTTTTCAATTACAAACTCATTCTGAATTGTAGATATATTTTCCCAGTCTTTTACGAGTCTCCCGTTTGAGGATAGGAATAGCATCTCTGTATTTGGATATGCTTAACCTACAGAAGGGGTAGGGTAGGGCAGGGATCTCAATAAATGATTGACATACTTGACTTGATTTCACGGTTTGCCCATGGGAGCAAGGAAACGCCTTGCTATAGCTCACCTACATTAATAGTGTAATACTAAAGTAGAACTTGTGTTGGAGGCACAATTTCTACCTAAAACATGTTGCTGATCTTAAGGTCACAGCATCCAGTACTAAATTCAACTCTACATTTGATCAAACCAACTGGAAGACCCTCTCGCGATTTGGGTTTAGCGCAAAGCCACCATGACGCTTCCACAATCGGGATTACCTCTACAAGTCAGGCCCGGATGGAGATTTGGAGGGCTCCTGACTCCCATAGTACCGTGATTTAATCGTTATGATAAGACCAGTACTTTGCTCAACCCCGCTTTTTATTAGAGAACGTCATAAAATATAATCTACAATATTTTGAAACTAAAAGTCGAGCTTTTGATTTGACACTTCAAGTCCCGCGGCCCAGGGTGGTCAATTGTGAATGAGGTCGTTAACTTCAAAGAATGAGAGGATGTACTGCAGTTCTTTGACAAATGCATCACTTCAAAAGAGTTTCGTCGTTACTTCTTTAGAGCGTGTTTTTTTGATTTTAAGAAAACAATTCGTATCCCAAATGGTGCTCAAGGTTGGACGCAACAAAAATTCCATAATTAAAGAGAGCTTCTGAATGAATGAGAATACAGAAACTTCAAATTAATTTGAAAATAAAATAGTCGATTAAGTAAGCAATTAGCTAACTAATATTTTGGCCGAATCATCATTTTCCTCTCTACAGTTTCTTGAATTGGGGTCCTCGCAACCAAAACTGATTAATCATGATTCAGAGGATTAAAATGTTTTATCATGGGACTCCTACAGAAATCGACAGAAATCAATTATGATATAAATATGAACTTAATAAAGCGATCAGGTATTTAACTTATCAAAAGACGTCTTCCACTACAGAGACAAATGAATTATTATCTTGGAAAATGCATTCCCAAAAAAAAAAAAATTCAATTTACTGTGTAGTTCCTTTTAAAAGCATTCGCAGGCACTTTCTGCTGCAATGTTCCACTTACTTATAAGGTTTTCAAAATTCCCCAAAATATACAACATTGCAGTCCACTCTTGAACATGAGAGTGGAACAAAGTCTTTGTTAAATACTACGAAATTAATACATTACCCACTTTAGGATCTTCCTCTTCGGTTCATCTCTTTTTTATCTTCATTTTAATTTATATTGTATTTTATTGAATTTAATATTTCCCCTCATGCATTATAATATTTAATGCAAAATTATTGTTTCACTTTTCGGCAGATTGTATCTTAAAGATACACAAACAAGAAACTAAATCACAAGCATTATCACACACTTGTATCCTTTATGGAGTATCTCTCATATTCAAAGATCAGAGTCTTCATAATTATCGAATTAATGTTTGGGAAGATTAAAAAGAAAAAATATATATAACATACTATATTGATCACCCACGCGCTTAATGCAAATGCGAAAGATCAATCCCTATAGATATGTGTATCTTAACGACGTATCTATTGAAATTACCAAAAGATGTTCACACATTCGAGCAGATTCACGCAAGAGCAGAGCAGAGTTCGGGCTGGGTGACAGAACTCGCGCAAATCTCCACAGTACCTATGGAGTATAAATCGATTACCATATCTGTGTGTAAATTTATTCATTTTTATATCTCGATGAATTGTCACAGCCTCGCACGGCTTTAGATTTATGTGTCACAATTATTGCTTAATTCTTTGGATCTTATATTGAATTTCCTATTAAAGTTAGTTGTTGTTGTTGTTTTGGTAGCCTTACATATATGTATGAACGTTTAATCTAGAGACCTTTGGTGTGAATTTATTTTGAATTTAGTTTACCCACCTGGAAATGGTATAAATACTCGAATAAAATAAACAATCATATATCTAATGTTAGTCTATGTCGACCCCTATTGCAATTTGGATTCAGTGTCCGGGGGAGTTTGATACCGGAATTTCCTTCTTTTATAAAGTAAATATCTCATTTTCGTTTATCCTGTATAAATATAACAAAACACAGATTTTTTCCAGATCATTTAGGTTGACATTAATTATTATATAAAAAGGATCAACATATTGAAAATAAACCAGTTAAGAACATTAGTTATCAGCAAAAGATTTGGCTCCCTTATTTTGAATACATTCAAACTAATTATCAATTGTGTTTGCACTTTACAAAGTGTCATTTATAAGTCAACAATTACTGATAAAATCTGATCTTTGACTTCTACGTTCTACAAAGTATTAAATAACTAAATTATTTATTAAAAGTAAAAATACCTCAAAAAACGCCCCTATTTCCCCTTTTGCAAAAGATCGTATCAAAAACTACCTCTACATAGGGAAATTTTCTTAACTTTCAAGTACTAATATATATTTTCCTGGTTTATATGGGGTACTCCTACCTCAATCTTTATTGGATTGGAATATGAGTGAAGAAAATCAAAATCAACATCTTTCTTCAAGTGTTCGAGGAATAGTATTTTTTCTTTTAGCGTGTAAAATTAGAAAATAATTGCAAAGTAAACTATTTCTTTGTTATTCTTGAATGTGAAATTATTTTAGAGATATCTTATGAGTATAGGTAGGTTATGATAGGTACCCGTTATTTGTTGTGTTTCTTCGTATAATTTGTTAGAAATTTTATTACTTCGTAAGAGGCAAAATATCCGTATAGCGTGTATCTATTGAGTGGGAAGAATTCTCACTTTTTCTTTATATACGTGACAGGAGGTATTCGTTAATTGTTTTGAGGAGTGTTTTACCTATCGGAGATGGAAAGCGGCTTAAGTAAATACGAATTTGAAAATAGCCGTTTAAATAGTTCTCCATGCCATTTGAGTGCGTTTAAAGGAAAAGAATTGAGAGAGATGTGATATTACGGTGTAGATCATTGCGGGTGATCAAAAACGTTGACCAATGTAGAGAAAATCCAAAAATAACTTAGAGCTCACATTTAATTCTTCAAAAGACTGTGAATGATGGCTCTTCTAATATCTGAGACTTCACAAACACGTAATCTCAATGGATAACTGTCATTTATGCTGAAGAACTCCTGAAGAACAGCAAGTTTCTTATTAACCAAAAATGGAGTGTATACCAGCGACCGTAAGAGCTTACGGAAAACTTTGGAAAATCTGCTTATATGCCAATATAGAAAATATTAACATTATTATCATTCTGAGGATTTGGATCGATAGATATGATACAAGCCGACAGATTTTTTTCCTGGTTAAGAAATATATGAAAGCTTCTTTATATTCATAATTTCATCCAATAAGATGCAAGCGTCGCATCCAATAAGATACAAACTTCGCATCGAAAAAAAAAATGTGCTACCAGTATTTATGATATATTTTGTAAGAAAACCATAAGCAAAAATAAGAAGCAGGCCTTAAGATAGTACCACCTTGATATAAAAAAAAAAACCTAATAATCACCTTGTGGCGTTCCCATTGTTCCGATTTGAGTTCTGTTTTTTGTTTAGTTGGTACATCTGTTGCTGATATTCCCTCTAAATCGTAGCGTCATAGCAAAAGTTACAATCTATCTCTGTGCAAAATGGTTTTAATTTTGCAACAACAAACTTGTATTAAATTTTGCGTAAAAAGCGGATTTAATGGTGCGCGATCATTGGAAATGTTTGAAAAGTGTTTCGGCAACGATTCTCTAAAGAAAACGGTCATTTACCAGTGGAGCGAGCGGTTCAAAAGTGGTCGTGAGTCAATCGATGATGATGAACATAGTGGCAGACCATCGACATCGAAAACCGACGAAAACATTGATGAAGTACAAGAAATGTTGGCCAATAACCGCAAATTAACCATCAAAGAGATAGCGGAGGACTTGAACATTATCTATGGATTCGTCGAAGACATTTTGGTTATTGATTTGGGTTTCCGTCGTGTAGCAGCAAAGTTGGTGCCAAAAGACCTCAGTTTCATGCAAAAAAGAGACCATGTTGACGTCGCAAAAGAGATGATTTGCGAGGCTGAATCCGATCCCACATTCGTCAAAAGGTTTACTATTGGGGACGAGACGTGTGTTTATGAGTCCGACACGCAATCGAGACATCAGGCACGTGAATGGCGTTTACCAAATGAGCCGAGACCAAAAAAACATGTCGTTTTTAGTCAAAAAAGAAGGCAATGCTCAAGTTTTTCATGGACTACAACGGTGTAGTGTATCATGATTTTTTGCCAGAAGGTCAGACAAAGAGTATAACTTGGGCGTTATGAGACGTTTGCGTGAAGAAATTCGCTAAAAGAGACCAGAATTGTGGGCAGAAAACTCGTGGATTTTGCACCATGATAACGCACCGTCGCACAGTGCCATCATTATTCGCAATTTTTTGACGAAAAATGCAACAACCACCGAATTTACCTGATTTGACTACCTGTGACTTCTTTCTGTTCAATCGAGTTAAAAAACCACTACGGGGAACGCGTTTCAGCAGCCGAGAGGAAGTAATGGAAAAATCGCAGGAAGCACTAATGGACATCAAATATGTTTCTAGGATTGGATCAAGCGCTGGCATAAGTGTGTTGCAGTCGAAGGGGGACTACTTCGAAGGGGAAAATATAGATTTAGATGAATAAACTTGTATTTATAATTTTCTTTTTGAACTTTTTGATCAAATTCTTTTAAAAGAACACTTTAACTTTTCCTTTACGGAATGAGAACTGTAAGTAATTCATTAGATATTTGCTTCAGACCAACGAACTTGGTAAGCAGAACTTTTTGGAAAAGGTTAGGAATATCACAAAAATAGTTCGGTAAAAGAATATTACCGTCGTTTGTTCTATCCTCACTTATAAGTAATAAATATGATGGCCTACACTTAGAAAATCACTACAATTCGGGTAAGACCCAGGTTTCAATCAAGAGCTTCCATAGTCGGCGCACTTAATAGGCCGCTCGTGTTCTTTAAATAGGGTCACGCAAACAATGCTGAGTTTCAATTCACTTGGCATACTTTGATTTGGACGATTTTAACGATAATTTAGGGTACTCGACAATATTTTTAAAATGGTGCGTACATCCTAATAGATAACGCAACAATAAATCACTTAATCAAAATAGACCCGTAATCAGACTATTGTGGTATGCCATCGGATATGAGAAATTCTTGTTTTCTAATGTTTGCGTAGTAGGCACCGTTCCCGAAAATCATTAAATTAGGTCTCCACATATTGACTTTGATCGTACTTATATCAGTAATATATTGTATTTCTTGACCTCAGCTAATTATTTCGTTGGGTTTTGCACTCACTTACGGGTTTTAAAGTTAATGGTTAAAACCTAGACATCAACGATCAGTTGATCGCAGGTTGCGTTGGTAGGAAAATGTTTTCCCTCGCCGATCCCGTAACCCGAGTAGTGCCATGGACAATGAAATTTGAAAGGATCTTAAATCAGGCAAAAAAGTACTTCATACTAATGGCGGACTTGGGAAACTCCGCTTCAAATTGATGAAATCATTTGGCTGTCTTACCAAAGCCAGAAGAAGTATCAGAAGAGAGGGTATTTTAGGCCAACAGCACCCGAAAATGCACCTTCAAACAGTGACAGATACCAGGCAACACAGGAAATCTGTTTCTGATATTTTGTCACCCGGATGAGCTTCAATCGGAAACACTTTTTGCTCATTCTTTCCGCACTTAGTCATACTCGTATCTAAATCGAATAAAATCCTACTCCCTACTACCTGACACACAAAACCAATCAATTAGAGTGCGATTGACGTCTTGTATAGAGTTAATAAATAACATTTATAGTATAATAAACTAAATCACGATTATAAATAAATTGGCGCTAAATTCCAAACTATTTTTCTTTTCCTTTCCATTGCTTGCTCAATCTATTAGCCGCATATTATATCTTCAATTAGAGGGAACAAATTTTTTGGATTTTTTTTTTCTCTTCTCCCATTTCTACAGACTTAGGAGTATTCCACATGCCAACACGTGTGGATTCCTTCTGGTCAGGATACAAAAGATACAATGTAAATTCTGGCTTGACCAGAGAGTAAAAGGGGTGTTTTTGTTTTGTAATGCCAGATATAACATATAAAATTGGAATAATTTATGAACTTTAGTTCCGATATCAGTGTTGCGTTGACATTTCCTCTTCGAGTTGTAAACTTGACCATGCTCACTCTAGATATAAATTTGATAAACAGCCACCAATACGAGTCAACCATACCGACTCCTCATTGTATGGCTTAAGCCATAGAAATAGCGAGCTTTAAAAAAAATTATTTAATGAAGTAATTTGGCATAATGTAGTATCCGTATGTACGTGTACAATTGTATCTGTATCGGTACAATAGCAAAACTTTATAGCGGACGTATGCTGAAACAAAAAAACACAAAACAAGAAAAAGTGAAACTTGTTGTGAGTAGGGTGGTTCTAGCATGTCTTCCTGGACTGTTATCAGGCAAAATAGCCTTTAGCTACACCACTGGTGATTGGGTTCCTTATGATGTCAAGGGGTAGTGGATTTCGTTAAGCACACAAATAAAAAACAGAAACAAATTCCACGATACCAAGCTTATCAGTTGACGAACTTTAGAAATAAAACTTTCTATGGTTACGTAATTTTCTGCGGTATTGGTACAGAATTTTAAGTTTGAATACCAGTACTTTGTGATACTCGTTGTGAAATGTTACACTTGAAATTCTGTTGAAAATATCTGACCAATTTGAGCAGCGGTCTTGCTTTGTTTTGCTTGATTGTTTTCGGAAAAGTATGAGGATTTTTCCAATGAAACAAAGAAATAATAACAGTTTTGTCAGCGAACAATGTAGTGCTGTGCCTATTTCCTGTCCCAATGAGTAAGATTTTTGGCATTTAGTAGACCCACATAATAATATGAAAGATTTCAGTAGAAACAAATTAGATCTTAATCCTTTCGAAATCAATGACTTCAAAATGAATCTTACTATACTCCTTCAGCTACAAAAATGACATAAGATTCTATGAAAGTCAGTATCACGGCTTAGATGTATGAAAGGGGTTTTCCTTTTGAAAATTCGAAGGACAGATATGTCTCCAAAAAAAAAGTAGCGATGCCAAGACGTTACTCTGCGGTATACCACATTGTGTAGTAGAATACCTAGCTCATAAAAGTTTTGTTCTACAAACCTAAGAACAGTGATTTATAAAGAGCACATCTCAGCACCAACTGAGATACAATTACCCTCAGTAAATACAAGCTTAAAATGATGGAACATAATACAATACATCTTCTCTTAGCAACCTCCTTTTCGAATACAAAAGGGGAATTCGATTATACTGCCGAATTCGATAGTAGTTCTATCGAAGGTACCAGGATAAAATTGCTGTAACTTAAAAAAAAGAGCATACATAGATCCTCTAGATCTCTAGAATCCGACAGGAAAAAGATGACAGAACTATAGCAAAGTTTTTACTCCTAAACCTTTAGCCAAACACATTATGTAAGGCATGACTTCGAAATGAACTCACGTTTTCTTGAGCAAAGTCGGGATTATTTTATTGCCGAAATCTTCAGGGACCTCTCACTCAATTTCAAAAAAAATTGAGCTAGGCACATCAAAACATTTCAATTCCAACGTTACTATAACCAATTCCAGAGAAAAGGTGATACTTTTGAGAACCATAATATAGATGTCATGTTCCAACAGTATATCAAATTAAATTCTTATTTCGTGTTTCTGATTGAAGATACTTCGGTGGTTTGTTGGGTTAGAAACACAAATTTAGATTGAGCATCTCGTTTGTAACACAATCGGAAAATTTTCAAAAATTAGGGCAAAGTTGATGAAAGCAGGTTACTGAGCCCTTCTATAAGTCAGAGTAAGATTGATCGACCTTGAGTTCACTTTCCCAAACAAATTACCCATAAAACCCGGATAATGTTTCACATGATCTTGTTTTCAGGCTGATTGGTGGATTCAACTGAGTATCGTAGATATAAGGATGGTCTTCTGTCATTTGACGATTAAAAATTTGTTTTTGCGAGAAGTCATAAATATTCTGGAGACTATTTTATCGACAATAGTCAATGAAGCAACATCTGAAGATGTTACCTCAACGGTTTTAAAGTGACAGTGTTCTTATCATGCAAATCTACTACGATGCGCATTCTTATGCTGGAGTGGTTCTTAAGAACATCAACTTAAAAAGAAAAAGATTTGGAATTTGCCAAAAAGATACATTGTAACGCATAATAAAAAAGTATTCAAAAATATGGAATCTACTGTGCAGGCGGCAAGAGCGGTGCATTTGATAAGAGACTTAGTAGTACCCCCGATTTTAACGTCTGACTTGTAGTCAGCAGTCACTATTTTGAACACAGGGGAGCAACGAATTTTTTACATGTCAAATCGGCGATATCTCAATCGTATTCGGTTTCCAATGCAACGTTATCTGAAGTGTATAATACATATAACAAACTAAGGAGTAAGTTATATCGCTCTATTAAGTGTAAGTAGAATTGGTCCGTTTTTTCTTCCTCGTCGAAACCCTTCAAATTACACGTTTTGATATTGAGAACGTTAATTATGTTAGTTGATCAGTTAAAACTTACGAAGATTATTACCAAACCGTTGATGAGATCTCCCTGAAAATATAAATGACATTGATCCGAGCTTTATGACTTCGAAAAGATCGCATCACATTCCATACGTACGAATATTGAAATGACAATTTGCCAATAACTTGGATTTGATACCTGACAAACGATCGTACGATTTGACATATCGTGTGACAGGACTGTTATAGTAAAGGTACCGCATATACTCGTAATGCTGATATACATTTGAATGACTATTCAGTAATGCAGACATGTTTGAGAAAAATCGTTACTCGAACGCACTCAATCGATGCGAAATAAAACAGAGCAAAGTTTCTGCCAAACTTGACATTAGGAATGCAGCACACCGTTAACAGCACTTAAATGTCATTCCTAAGGCACATTTCATATTCAACATTCAGCAGCACAAAACTTATTTTTCCATTAACAGATACCCCTTTGGTTTTATTGTTTTACTTGTATTTTTTTCCCCCCCGTTTTCCATGTTATTCTACAATAAACACGAGTTTATGTAACTGCCATTAGCACAGCAACAACAAAAACAAAAACAGCAACAACATTGGCAGCAACAGCAGCAGCAGCAGCGTCCAGTAACTTTGCAACATTACTAAGATCGCTTATCTACGAGTATGTAACTTAGGATATCTGGCAGCGTGCGCTAGCGCTCTCTTTGAGAAACCTCATTTTTGCATACACAAGTAAAACAATCACCCTGTAGGTCAAAGTCTTTTGTTAGTGTAGTTTTAAATGGAAAACAATTACAACAATTGCAACAACAAAAACGACGACAACTTCAATGGTAGATTAATCAAGTGAAGCAAAATAATAATCCAATAACAATGCGAGCAGTAGCAGCTAAGGAAAAATTCATAATTAATTGCAGCCGCAGTAGTGAAATCTATCGCCACATGCAAATTGCGATAATGTGACAGATATCAAGTGTCACGGCATACAACCAACAAACCAGCACCAGTACCAGTGCCAGTGCCAACAACAGTAACAGCACCAGCGACAGGGTGCAATGAGTGTTAAGTGTAACTCGAGAGACTGATACACTGCTGCTACTAGAATACGGGACTGGATATGACCAACTTAAATGAGTGCCTCCAGTGCTACCCTACTCCGGGGAGCATATGGTCTTCTGGTCAGTGGTCACAAGAGAATTGAGTGTATTATCAGCAGCTGCTAAGGCCCAACATGTGCCACTTGCTACGATTATATAGTGCACCACCTTATATCAGCGGGAATGACGTGGTTTTTTTTTTTTTTTGTTTTTTTGTTTTACATTTGTGTATAAACAAAGCAATTATCGTTGATGAACTTTTAAGGAATACATGCACCAGTCATATTCGTACGTACAACTAATGTTGTTATTGTGACTGAACTAGATGAGTTTAAGGCGGGAGATGTATTTTTCAGATAAATTATCGGTAAATCGCGTGCAATTCGTTTTATGTTTTTTTTGTTTTTTGTTTACAGGCTTGCTTTTGTGATATTTTGTACTTTTATTTCGATGAATGTATCTATGTAAACCTATTTTCTTTCTCTTGGTCAAACGAGAATGTGGAATGTTGACAGTGGGACATAAAAGAAAGAAGTGAAAGCCTTACCGTTAAATGTCATAATTGAAAAATGGAAATTACTGACAGCTCAAGCCAATTTTTCAATTCGACTTTACAAATGGTCGTTTGACATTTTCGATTATACATACATCTTGGATGTACAGTTGAACTGTAAAGAAGCACAGGTCTTACTCATAGTGTTAATAGCGTCAACTGATGATATTCAGTATTAATAATAGACCGAAGCCAGGTACCTAACTAATATTAGATTTTTATAGAATTATTCAAGTTGATTATAGCTTTAAATGGTTCATGATTTTGTTTAGTAAATCATACGATGAGAGAACATCAAATGCCCAATCATTGAGGGAGAGCTACATTGTTAAACTTTATAAAGCCAAAATCGTCACAAAAAACTGTAACAACTATCAATAGGTAACGCCTATGTCGTATACTATGAAATTTATAATTAGTGCAGTCGATGCGGTTTTGTGATACCCATATTCATAATGTTTACGGATAATGATGTACCATAGACATATCATGATATCGGAGGGATGTAGTGCGAAGGTCGCTTTAGCCATAAAAATTATAGACGTAGCATGAATTCAACTGCCTAAATTAGCTGTCTTATTCTTGAGTAAGATATAATAACAAGAAAACCAACTTTGAATGAGTGCTCTGAACAGGGATATAAGTAGATATTCGTCTTGCAAATTCAGGCTCCGAAAACTTCTTCTCTGAGTATTCTACTATTCTCACATTCCCACTGTAAATTTAGTGTTCCAACTATCTCCAGAGATATTTGATTTTAAGGAGGAAATATCAGCAGAGATACATTACCCCTATGTGGATCACCACCAGCGTCACCGATTTAGGATATATCATGTTAATCGAAGTAAATACTACAAACAGTAAGCAAACAGATATAAGCATCTGGCATTGTTTGTCGACGAAGGCTCAGCAGTGTGCTGATTATTATCCGAAACAATGGATAATAGATTAAAAAATGTAACACTCGTACAATTAAAAACTCGTGCATATAGAAATGGCCTACGTACACTACCTACTATTATACGACTTTAGTCCACAGAAGATTTGTTTCAAGGAAATCTAGTACTAGTCTAGGCAAAGACCCATACAAACAACCTTGGTTTTCAATTCGAGCTTACCTAATGAATTAGTGGTATAATATGGAACGACGGTATTAGTTTTTGCTTACATCTTCTGTATCTTTTGCAATTGCATTTATGCCTGGAGTCCGCCAATTAAGTCCGATATTTGATTTTTGTCTTGACAAATCATGTAAAGCTCTTTCGAATCGCATAGACTACAGGGTGACCTGAAAAGTTTTTCAAATTGAATACAATGTTGCAAAGGTCAAACAAACCTTCATTGTTAGTCAACCGGTGTATCTTTTTAATTATAAAAGCCCCTTTTTACTTTTTAAAAGTGGTAAACCTACTTAATGATCGTTTTGCTACAAAAGTATTTCTAGTGAGATATTTAAATGAACTGCCACATAATTCATTTATCTGAAAAAAACAATAAATATCTCTTCGGTAAAAGTTCTAAATCACTACGCCCTCTTCTAAAACTGTGTAGATCTTTACTTATGCGAATAGTCCGACCATCTATGGCATCATGTTCCTAAATGGCCAGTAAGCGGACAGACATTTTATTATTACCTGTCATTAGCAATTTAATGTGGCGATTTCTAATACCACATTCAGACATCGAATGGCATTCTGGGGCTAAGGCGCGGGCGCATTAATTTAACCCATAGACATCAACATCTGCATCTGTAGGAGTTCCGTTTTCTTTTTGTTTCAAAATTGGTTAAACGTTTAATTGAAATTAATTTAATTTTCCAATTAAACCAATAAGGTTCAAATGCAACTCTATAAACGCCATAAGCCAATTAATTTGTAGCAACCGGTCATACTTCCATGACACACAGTCCAGTACAGAGTCCATCTCTTGTTGGTCGTTTTAGTGCTCGTACTCGTATTTGTACTCATACAATAGTTTGTCCTATCAAATTAAATCATGGAGACTTTGTTCTCAAAATCAATCGTAGAGCATTGGGTTTGGTATTTGTTCATTTTGTTGGTTTCTTATTTTCGGCAAAAGAATGGGTACAGTTGCTCTCTGATTGATCGCAATTGACCTGTACACGAACATCAAATGATTCAGCAAACTAAATTTGTACCATGTATTTGTACCATGAATCGATACCGTGTACTCTATACCCTGTATCTATCAGCACTACGGTGGTCTTCAAACCAAAGGAGAGTGTAACAAGCGCTCACTAAACAGTCTGAAAAGTACGAGTATTGCCAAATTTTATAAGGGAAAGACAGAAAACAAAAAAAAAAAAAAAAACTTTTTGGCCAATTGTCAAATTAAAGCCAAAGATACGAAAATCGTCAACAATTTGCTCAGATGTTTTTATTTCTTTTGGGATTTTGGGGTGTAAACAAACTGAGAACAGATATCTGTACCGCCTGCGCTGTTGGTGATGCTGCACTCAGAGCAGATGGCTAATTGAGGTACATGACATTGGAAATTGAGCTCGGATATTTGCGCGTTTTATTTAGTCGTGAATAGTAGGTGAATGACATTTTTGTACAAACACGAGTATGTGAGCTTGCGATGGGGAAATTTAGTTAAGCATACAAGCAATATTTTTCCTGATTAATTTTTTTTATTTTTTTATTTTTTTTTTTGATAATATAAAGAGTGATACTCACTGTTATTCGCGTTTTTTCTCTGTGAAAAGAATTGTTTGCTTTGCTTTAACTCGTAATATATGCAAATAATATTTAAAATATATAACCCTGTGGTACTCTTAGTCTTTCAACTGATTCGTCAGTGAAGTATTATACATTTTCTGAACTTCTTCATCTTTATGTGACGTTGTGACTTTGAACTTAGCTTAAATAATAAAAAATTAGATTGATCATATCGACACTAGTAGAACACTATGATCATATTTACAATAGTGGTCTGAACGATTCTTAAAGAGGTGCATAAAGCGGAGAATCTTTGGGAAGGAAATTCCAACCGAATAGCTTAAATAATAAGCCCAAGCCACTCCCGATATTATGATTAGATGCGGCAGGTACAAATGAGGAATCATCACAAAAATTAGTTTTTCAAAACGTCCGAACTTTTGAAAAAGTTAGTTTAATATCTTCAAAATTCTGAAGAGTATATAGAATCCGATTCGTCTAAAACAATCTGCCATTGTTTGACAAGATAACCATCCTAAGCCTGGTTAAGGGAAATCCTGGAATACAACAGCACAGACAGTATAATATGTCTGACGGTGCAAACTGAAGTAACCAAACAGACACCCTACTCAAAAATAGCTGACTGAATGTCTGTGCATTGGCTTGATTCGCGAAAATACGGGCATTTTGGCTTAAGAATTGAGGTCACGTGAGAATTGTTCATCATCTGTCATCGTTAAAGGGCATGAAATCTATGAAATCTACTTTGGTGAGTGCTAGAAAGAAGTCTACAAGTAAAGGAAACGGAAAGAATAAAAAAAAAGAAGAAACTACAGAAATATTCAGTCGAGGCCACGGAGAGGCTCGAATTTTTTGAAAAATCAATGGGAACGTAGTAGTAGAACCATAGTCGGTGCTAAAAATTAGCAAAAATTTCTTTTGAAGACTGTTAAATGGACCCTAGAAATGTCCTGAAATCTTTGTATTTTCACTCCATAAGATTTATTCTAGTATTTTGCTTGCTTTGTGCACATCTGAAATGTCAACAACCTGGTAGGAACTCAACAGTAATAACCAACTTAAGGCTATATTTTTGAAATCACTCTCGTCAATAATTATTTATATGCAGACAACTGAAAAATATCTGCTTGCATCCAGAAAATAGTGTTTCAAGAGAAGTTAAAACAACAGGCAAGGCACCAATATTTTCCCAATCAGAATAGTGAGCATTTATGTGGTTGAATGGCTTGAACATATTGAGCAAATGAACCTTAGCCCTCCAACTTGGGAAGTGATCAAATCCATTCCCGATCCTCAACGCGGTACAAAAACTTGATTATAGGTGCCGCAGTTAAGTGAAAATACAAGTATACCTCACTCAACTTGGTGTGCTCAACAGCAGAATAAGGACTTCGAAAAAAGGAAGAAATTGATAACTACGAACACCTCATTGATGATCGGTTATTGTGGCTAGAAATGTTACTTCCTTAGTCAGTTGAATTTAGTTCTCCCTGATGCTTCATTGCCCCTTGCAAAATTTACTCACTCGAAGCTAAAGAAGTCATTAAACGATACAAGGTTTGTTATTCTGTTATGGTTTTTAAATTCAAAATACCGATTGCGGTTACAAAAAAAAAAAAAAAAAAAAAAAAACACAAAACCAGACTACCATGTGGTCGTCAAAAACTCACAATCACTAGTGGTTGCTGCTGTTATACCTATAAGAACCCTTGACTCATGCTACAAGAAAAAAAAAAATCTTTTACTTCTCCACACTCAGTCAAATCTAATGTTGAAGCCAAAACCGAAACCACATTTATGCAAATCCGTAGTTGCGCTAAACAATACCTGAAACTAAAGTTCAATCTCGAAAATGAGTGAGTGTACTCATACAAGTATCTCTAAAAAAAAAAAAAACAAAACCTCAAAGAAGTGAAACACATGTAAACAAAATTTTTTATAGCAAAAAAACTTCAAAGATACTCGTATGAGTACATTTTGAATCCCCTTTTTCGATCTAAAACCCCACTTGATGGATACGGTTGCGCCACCGGCATACTCTGTGGGAAAAATTGAGTGTGCCTGCGGCAGCGCGCGGTGCTATTCATGAAGTAAGAGTATCTACAAACCAACACTCCTCGTACACACTAACTTCTGACAGTGGATGGCCACTTAATTAATATTCCGAATAGCATAAGGACTTTCGTTGGATAAAGACTTCAAATTGAATTAATGAAGTGGAACTAATTCGAAGATCGTTTCGTTGTTTTGTGATTGGTGTGTCCCACAATGGTGAAGTGATCTCTTTAGTGGTCGTCGGAAGGCTTCTGTTCTGTCAAAAGAAGCGCTTTGACCGATAGACAGATAGATATATAGGTACACAGCCAGCGATTTGTTCGCATTTATTTTTGAGTGATGTCGATGTCTGATGAGTGGTTACACGTTCAGTAAGTCGTGGAGGAGTATTATTTACTTGTACTATTAAAAAGTGGATGGACTACCTCAGGGTGGTGGTATTGGGATGGTTATGTTTCCACGCATTTTGGAAACATGAATATGGATACTTGAGAAGAGTACTTTTGGCTGAAGGATTTGATGAAATTAATTTTTTAAATATTTTAAAAAAACACGATATACTATCGGCGATATTCGTACGTGAAAGTGATGGGAACTTGGAACGAAAGAGCTTCATTCACTTTGCCGAAATTTCAAGTGTTGATTCGAGAGACCAGACAGTTCCAATGAAGCAATGATGAATGATTTCATTGCTTGGATATTTTTTTATTTGTTTGTCTTAGTTTGTGCGTCATTATCTTCTGAGTTTAGATGTACCCCAATGTTAGATCTTGAGCTATCAAGGTTAAAACTACTTATTTGTACAAAGGATACACTGACTGGTAAGCTCCTCATTTACATTCAATTGAGTCTGTACAATTATGATGTCAGCCACCATGTGTGGTCGATCGTCATCAAGTAACCCTTCCACCGAGTCCATAAATCAAAACCAACTCTCCGAGAAAACGTTAGTAATTTTCTTTTCTACTTCGAAAAAAAAGATATTAAAGCATACAGATTAGTGTTTGGATGCTTCAACCGGGTACGCTTGGATTTGAGTAACTTATCATTCAGATAATTAACCCATTATACATATCTTGTGGCACACAGGATATTAAAGAAACCTTACTAACCAATCAACCGCTCAACCATCCAGCCCAATGGAATAACGAAATTCCTGAAAGAGAAGAAATAACCCGATGATGTTTAATGTATCTAAGGAATGTGTGTTAAGTTCGGTATCTCTTATGAATTTAATTACATAGTTTTTGAGTTTTGATTGATCTCTGTTTGATATGCGGATCACAGATGGGCCAAAGCAGAAACCACATACCACCGACTCATGGGAGGCTTGCCGCTAAAGTAAAAAAGATACCAGAAGGCACACACAAGACGACACACGGTTTGTTATTAAATTTGAGTCAAACCAAAGAATAGTGATTGGCGGGCATGTCGAAAAATAGGGATACATCATGAAGTCACACAATTGTTTTTATTCGAGTTTGTTTAATTTTTTTTTTTTTTTTTAACGGTCTTTATACGACGAAGAATTGGGCCCTAAGTTTGAGCTTTAGTCTGAGGCAAACTGAGAGCCGGTCGTATGACATATGATAAGAGTATTGTTGGATACTTTTCAATGCGCGACATGCCGTTTGACAAGTATTGTAATATGGTTCACGCGATGAGCATTTCGCGATACCTTGAGAATACGTTAAATATTCGAAAGATACAAAATTAAGAATTCCACTCAGATACGTTATGGTATCGAGAAACAAAAAAGGAGCAGGAAATTGAGCGCTTGCAAGACACGAACTCGTGGGTAATTTATATTTTACAAAGAATCACATAAGTACTTATCATGGCTTTGTTGTGGTTGTTGTTGTCTGGGGAATAGGGATAAAATACGATCTTGTAGCTGATTTGTTTTTCGATTTAAACAATTACAGAGTGTAAGTATAGTGTTGGGTGAGGGGATGTTTAAAGGGTTTGCCATTTCCGGAGTTAAGTGAGGATCGGTATGGACGATCATCTATATCAAAAGACGGTGGATGTATTGATCGTATCGCAACAATTTCAGGACGTGATTGTTGGTTGTGATACACCAAGAGTATGGCATAGCTAAAGTATATATTCGTTGCCTTTTAAACCCTTTTCATTTCACAAGACTCTGAGACCAGAATTTATACGCAATGAATTCGTCTCGTAGATATCACCGCCGTAGAAGCAAATATTAGACGAAAAATCAACTTTACCTTGTATTCGGTTTCATTAAGTAAAACATGAAAACGGATAAGACATGATCTATTTTTTATAGCAAAAGATTAATAGATTAGTTACAGACCTTGAGGGGAGGGAGCAGACGATCGTTCTCAATCGCCAATCTGCACAGACGGACGAATTTCAAGGGATGTCAAAACTGGCTCTATGTAGCTCGTCTCTATAAATGCTGTCATATGCTGCCTTAAAATTTATGAAAAGAAGGTGAGTAGTTAAGTCAGGATCTGACGACGTGTGAAGATTTGGTCGATTGTGGATTTTGCAGGTATGAAACTGCACTGATAGGTACCTATCAGTGAGCTTGCGAAGTATTTCAGGATTTCTTGTATCCGATGTTGAGGAGACTTATACATTCATAGTTGGGGCAACTGAGGGGTCTCCTTTTTTGTGGATCGGGCGTACGGTGTTCATATTTCATTCATCAGGTTTATACTCTTCTAATCAGATCTGCGAAATATGTTGGAATATGCTCTGCACAAAGTCATTTGAAGTAGCTTTGAATACCTCAGCCGTTGTTGGATTTTAGCTTGTATATTGCTATTCTTACTTCGTTCAAATCAGGAGGACGGACGTTTTGGCTACCATCGTCTAAGTTAAATTGTCTATATTTCCTGAAGGCGGGATGGAGGTTAAACAGTCTGCAGAAAACTATCGTATTACCGAGACTTTGGAGGCTATAGAAGGCATTTGTGAGCTTAGTGAGTAAGTCCCTTAAATAATGGCGAATTACGCACATTCGTGTGACATAGATTTGTACACAAGTTAACCAGACAGTATAGGATAGCCATTTATCAGAGCACAGAAGAGAAGTAAAGCGAAGGATTTGCATACTAGGTGTTCCGGGAGTGGGATGCATCAACAGCATGTGTTGACAACATACTAGAATGCTTAAAATATGGATATTTCTGCAGAAAGTAATGGTAATTTCAAGAAGAATTTTAATTTCTTCAGCAGAAGAGATAGACACGATACCAACTTTCACAAATGAGAAAGTTCTAGAAGTCGTAGGTGCTGTCTAGAAAAACAAGTTTTTATTTTTCCCTCATTTCTGTTTTAACTTCCAAGATATTCATATCAGGTTAGTAAAATAGTGCTCTTTATCATTATCTTCACTAAATTTGCGTTGAAAAAATGGCTGGCAATAAGTAAGATACCAGAACAAAGGAGGTGGTAGTTGAGGCTTTTAAAAACGGATCGAAGCAAAGAAAGATAGCTAAACGATTCAAGATTCACGAATCGACTGTTTCCCGGATAATTACAAAGTTCCGACAAAATTTATCAATTGCAACGCTTCATTCTGGTGGTCGTCCCCGAAAAGCAGACATGCAAACTGATAAAAAAAATTATCAACATTATCCGGCAAGACCCTTTCCAGTCTTCAACTGCAATCGTTAATGACATCAACTTGTCAATCGATGCAAGCACAGTTCGTGCAATAGAAAGCAATTTGAGGGCATACCGAGCTGTTAAGAAGCCTCTGTTAACCTTGAAACACCGTCAAAAAAGGTAGTCTATTTGTTTGATAAAAAACTGCTTCTAATTTCTTATTATTTAGACTTCAATTTGCGCATAAATATTCAACTTGGTCCCTGACACAGTGGAGAAGCGTTTTATTTAGCGATGAGAGCAAATTTAATATCTTATCTACCAGGTACACGGCTAAATCGAGAAAACATCCGCGCTACTTTGAAGCATGGGGGCGGTTCCGTTATGGTTTGAGAATGCTTCTCGGCTCAAGCATGTCGTCCCTTACACCAAATAACTGGAATAATGGATCGCTTTGTGTAAAAGGACATCTTAGACACAGTCATGCTTCCATACGCTGAGGAAGAGCTGCCGACTGGCCCATGTCTTGAGATAACACGCTCACCATACTTACTCTTCAATAAATCGATTGAATCGTGTGTTTTGTGGCTTGTGGCACCATCCTGTTGAAACCACATATCGTTCAAGTCCATATCTTTCAATTCGGGCCAAAAATAATCGGTGATCATGGCGCGATAACGCTGACCATTCACAATAACGTGACGACCGCCGGCTTGCAAACCGCACCAAACAGTTATTTTTTGTGGACGAAGTGGTGATTCATGAAGCACATGTGGGTTTTCACCCGACCAATAACGCATATTTTGCTTATTGACGAACCTATTGAGCCAAAAATGAGCTTCGTCACTGAAGATGATTTTGCGATGAAATTCATCATCTTGGCGCATCTTCTGCAGAACCCAATCGGAGAACGTACGTCGCTTCAAATGGTCTATCGGCTTCAATTCTTGAGTCAGCTTGATCTTGTGTGGGTGAAACTAAGATCCTTACGCAAAATACGCCATAATGTGGTCTGAGCGTTGTCCAATTCTTGAAAACGCCGTGGAATTGACTGATTTGGATCATTTGCTACGGACGTCCTAACGGCAGCGATATTTTGGACACTTCGACCAACCCTAAAATTATTATTGCCTGCCTAGTCGGCAGTCAGCTAAGTGACGAGCAGGCGACGAACCTCGTCGAAAACGACCAAAAACTCAACTGTCGGCTGGCAAGGTTATGACATCCGTATTTTGGGAAACACATGGAATAATTTTCATCGACTATTTCCAAAAGGGGCAGACTATCAACAACGACTATTACATTGCGTTGTTGGAGCGTTTGAAGGACGAAATCGTAGAAAAACGGCCGCATTTGAAGAAAAAGGAAGTGCCGTTTCACCAAGACAATGCACCGTGTCACAAGTCGATGAAAACTTGTCCCCACCCATCGTATTCTGCAGATTTGGCCCCCAGCGACTATTTCCTGTTCGCAGACCTCAAAAGAATGCTCGCTTGAAAGAGATTTAAGACCGATGAAGAAGTTATCGCCGAAACAGAGGCCTATTTTGAGGCTAAACCGAAATCGTACTACAAAACTGATATCGAAAGATTGAAAAATCGTTTCAATGAGTGTATCGCCCTCGAAGGCAACTATATTGATAAATAAAGTTGAATTTTGAAAAAAATTTGTGTTTTACTATAAAACAGCACTGACTTTTCAGCCCATGTGTTATGTACATATGTATTTTTAGCTACCACGTATGTAGATACCAGGGGTACAAATACAGTCCTACAATCGTCAGACCGATCTGCTTTAGAATTATCTACCGCTGTTCATTCCTAACATAAAATGTCAACTTTCAAAAAAATACATCACAACCAATATAAGCAGTCATGTTCGTCCCCACGAGGAAATCTGCACATCTATTGTAATTAGCCATTCCGGGCTTACACCCTTTCATTCAACAAAAAATTGCTCACATTTCTTCTCTCTGACAGCGTAATTTACAATATTTAACGAAAGGCACAAAACGAAAACCACAAAGAGAAAAGTAAAAAAAAAATAAATAAATATCCAAAACAAAACAAACCGAAAAAGCAAAGAGACCGCAATATAAATCACCGCGTACCACCACAATTCTCCACCTTATTTCGTAAATCGAAAAAATCAACCGCAAACCTCAAATAAAAGCGATCCATTCCGATTGGCTCGCCCGAATGACATTTTGTTTGCATTACCCCAATCAACAACATCATCATCATCATCATTGGCATTATCATCACCGTTTTAGCTCTTGTCGTCGCTGTGTCGTTTGGTTGTCAATTTTGTTGTCGTCGTTGCCATCATTGACAACATTGTCATCATCGTTGTCGTTGTCTTAGCAATTTGCAAATTACTTGCAATAAACTTTTATCTAAATTAGATGGCACTTGCGCTTTTAAAAAATGAAAAGTTACTCGTAAGCTGGTACACTTATCTCTTGCAGAAAAGCCGCGCACACGACATAATAAACGTCAACTGTGCCCGTACGTTCGTTCATTTCAACCGTCCTACATTCTAGCCCGTGTTCAATGCTGCGCTATGTAGCAATGCGTTCTGCGTTCTGTGTTCATCTTTCAACATTTAGCATTTAGAAGCAATTCATCGCTGAGATACGGATATCAAATGTCAATCTCTGACGCAATGTGTCGTACACATTTGTACGACACAAGAGCAAACTGAAATGGAATTTCCTTTCTCAAGAACTAAACACTGATCATCTGTGTGAATCGAGATTCAAATATGTTTATACATACATATGTACATAGGTACTATAAAGTAAAACTCGTATCTTTTTGCCGTTGTACCTGCGATAAAACGATGCCGCTTTAGTGACAATTTAGAAGATTCATCGTTTTCATCAGATGCCTTTCAACTGCGCCGAATCTTTACAACCCCTTTGAGTGATTATATGGGAGAACTATGTGTCTACTCGTGCCATAGAACAAATTGAACGGTTATTCGTATCTATGGTCACAAATAAAGTATTATTTGTCCGATAGTCCTATAGCGTTAACCATGTGATTAGGTGTGTTCTTATGATAATCATTAGACACGCAAACTATGTACTTTAACCCTACGATTTAGAAGTAAATGGATGGTTCTCACGTTTTAAGTAATCTTTTCCGAAAAATTTCACCAGGTGGAATTTAGACTGAGAACATCGTTTATCACCGTTGATAGTCTGGGTTGTATTAATGAGTCACCTCAATCAGCTGAACAACGGCGGAACAATAATAATTGATTTATTTTTTAAGTAATTTTCGATTGAAATTGAGTCGTGTCGTCTGCATGCCATTGAAGTTAGTCATCGTACAATTTACAAGTAAATGTCGCGTCATTTTGACTACTGACAAAACGACGCGTACTCGTACTTGTATGATAGATACAATTTCAACTTTGCAATGTATCTGTCATAGGTATACGTACATATTTCATTGATTGTGAAATGATGACTTGAAAGTTGGTCATTTGCTGACTGTACTAAACGTACATATATCGTACAATATCATACGTACTGACTGCGTGTCGTTGCGTGTTCATATAACAATTTCGCAATTTTTCGGAATAAGTTCAATACTGTGGTTAAGATTAAGCGATTCATGATAGCTATGAGATCGTATTCATTTGATAATTCATACGACTCCTTCACTTGTGTCATACCTAAAATGCTCCTTGTGGTCTTTGTGTGTTGTTGGAAGAAGTATTTCCCAAACTTTGTTCTATTTCGAGCTGTCAGTTTTCTTTTTGTTTTTGTACGATGACACTTACATACATACATGTGTGGTCAACAGAATCGTATGAAAAGATTCTCAGCAATAATTTTGTAGAATGAAAGTTTTGAAACATCTCATCGGGATAAGGTTATCTACTCGTAACCGACTCGACGGGTGCATGGCGGGCGGTAAAGCACTATCATCTTCATGGGGATTAGTGAGTTAGAACAGTGACCCATCAAATAATTTGAGAGGTTGTTCTATCATACCTTGTGCTGGAGTTGATTTATGATGAAATTAACTTGTAATCGTTATAAATTTTTCCTAATGTACTGATAAAATTGGAATTTATTAATGTGCGAGTAATTTTTCTATAATTGTTTGATTATATACCTACTCAATGAAGAAAGGGTGGCCACACCAGGCCATAGGCATTCATGTGAAGAATGCTCGATGGGGTATATTTGAAGTGAGCGATTTAGAGGTAGTAGTTGTCTGGAAAGCTGTAATGACTGGAACAAATAATAAATCAACAACGTTGTCAACAGATGTCAGGGGAAATGATAAGACGAATCATAGGGATCATGGCGTTGGGAAACCATTAAACTCATTCACAATTACTTGATGAATGAGACCCTAGTTGTTCTGTTCTATAAAGCATATGTTTCAAGTTTGAAAGCTCCACGTTGTTTAGTATTTGTTTGGCAGCCATCAATAGTGAACGTTGTCAGAGGGTGAGTCTGCTCGTTCGTCTACAACAGTAAAATTTTGGGTTACTGAGTTTAGACGAGGCCGTACGAGCTGCCAAGACTTGCATAGCAGTGGTCGACCAAATGAGGTGACGACTCCAGAAATGGTGAAGAAAATCCACAAAGCAGTGCTGGATGATCGTCGATTGAAAGTGCTCGAGCTAGCAGACATTGTAGGCATTTCAAAAAAAGAAAAACACATGCCGCGTTTGTTCACACTCGAGCAGAAACAGTGTCGTGAATGCAATGGCCAAAATTAATGAATTAAAGTTTGAATTGCTACGTCATGCACCCTTTTCACCAGATTTAGCACCCTCGGATTATTTTCTGTTCCCAAACTTGAAAAAATTGCTCAGGGGTCAAAGATTTTCCAACAATGAAGAAGTGATGTCGGCAGTTAATGGCTATTTTGAGTAGCAAGACAGTTTTTATTATAAAAAGGGTATCGAACATTTTGAACGTCGCTGGGAAAAGTGTATAAAGCTGAAAGGCGATTATGTTAAAAAATAAATAAATGTTTTTTCCTAAAATTCTTGTGTTTTCTTTGTTGGGTCGGGTGCTATTGGGACCGCCCTGGTAGTTCTGGTAATTTGTTATACAAAATAGAATTAAGCCTTGGAGGAAGCAGAAAGGATCAGATCAGCTTGTTACTCAATATGCCTGCCCAAACATTGCCATTGAATTTATGCAGAAAAGCTTTGTATAGAGTTTTCCAATAGGGACTTGACAACTTTAAATTTAATTTGTGAATGCACTCTTTCACTAATCACCAAACTGTCACTGTCAATTTATTCAGTAAACTCAACATTTTCATCATAGTAAAGTACACTAACGAGCAACGTCTGCAAATTATAAAAATTTTCTACAGATATTCGAAGTCGCAAAATCATCTTCAGTGACGAAGCTCATTTTTGGTTCGTCAATAAGCAAAATATGCGTTATTGGTCGGGTGAAAACCCACATGTGCTTCATGAATCACCACTTCGTCCACAAAAAATAACTGTTATTGGGCCATATTTTTTCGTCGACGATAACGATCGTCACGTTACTGTGAATGGTCAGTGTTATCGCGCCATGATCACCGATTATTTTTGGCCCGAATAAGAAGATATGGACTTGGACGATATGTGGTTTCAACAGAATGGTGCCACAAGCCACACAGTACATGCTACAATCGATTTATTGAAGAGTAAGTATGGTGAGCATGGGCCAGTCGATTGGCCGCCTCGTTCGTGCGATTTAACGCCGCTTGACTTTTATCTGTGGGACTTCGTTAAGTCATTGGTTTATGCCAACACGCCGACGACGTTGGATGAGCTCAGAGCCAATATTGAAAGCGAAATAGCGGCCGAAATGTGTGGCCCAGTCGTTGAAAATTAGGTCCAATGAATCGACTGCTGCAAACGTGCCCGCGGTGGCCATATGAACGAAGTCGAGTTCCATTCATAAATGTTTTGATTGTACTTCAAGCCAATTATAAAGTTTTTGAAATATCTCAAATGGTTTGCTTTTTATTTAAAAAAAAAAAGTTGTCAAGTCGTTATTAGAAAACCTTATATTTCATGGAGTGAGAGTTACTTTCTTCTGTGTGATTCCATCCCTGGTAAATTAGGACTCAACCGTCCATAGAATCCAATGGAGTTATCCTTTGCAAAGTATCTTCTCAGAATGTAGTTCCGAAATTCCAAGCACCTTTCTGAGTCTCCGGGTTGTAGGTCCTATACTTAGTTGCTTAGTTCCCTAAGACTAGTATTTGGATGGTTTCTGGCGTAATGTAAAACGTCTTCGTAGCTGCGAACGCCTTCTGCTAAAATGTTCTAATAAATGTCCTTCAATTTTGGGCAGTTCTATTAGGGTATCGGTTCAGATATTCCAATCTCGCTCGTTGGCTATTACCGTTGCAGAAACCCTTAACATAAGCCACATAAACCACAAGTTCCAAGAGAAATAACCAAATAGGATATTATGAATTAAATGTCAATATCTCGATTGAAAATTATTTACAAGCTGGTTATGCAAATAATTTTGCATTCTTTTTATATTATTCCGAAAGAGATCTGCTTATTATTTTTTTTTTTTTTCAGAAAAAGGAGCTATCATTTTTTTTGGCCTAAAAAAATGGGCTTTGAATCTTTTTTAAAATAATTTTTATTGAATTTCCAAAGCAGCCATTAACTGGTTATTTTTATAGGGAGGTTGGAGTTTCATATGTTGAACAAGTTGGGTCATATGTTAAAAACTACTGGATTGAGGTGAAATGACCTGACTTGTTTTTATTTACAAGTTTGAAAGTTGCATAAAGTTGGGGTTAATAAGATACTTTTCTGAAAAAATTAAGACGAAGACAAAATTTGATTTCTTTTAGGGCAAAATTTTTATTAAAACAATTAAAGTACTCATAGTTACGTGTTTAACTATACTTAATTTGTTACCATATGCGCATAGATTTAAAAGACGTTATTTTCAAAAGAGATTAAATCAGATTTGCTTAAAACCGCTGTGGCTCGGATGGGATGCATTCCTGACCACCAATACGGCACATTATCTGTGTCACCTTATATACATATGTTTCCAATAGTTGCTATCACTGAGTTTCTACATAAATAAACTGCCTCCGATGATCTGTCCTGTAGACAAACGGGTGCATTTTCAACCTCACTTTTTCCATCGTAAGAGTACATATTTATGAATTCGATATTATAGGCTGAATTTTTTATTACCTCATATAAAATTTAAGACCAATAAGACTATCATCTTTTCTTCTAAAACTTTGAGAGAAGTATCCTCGCACAGATCTGCACCAAAGGATCCGCAGATAAATAATTTCTATCTGATGCACAGCATGTATAGATATAAGGTGCGCAACTATATTAGTTCTCGGTCATAAGTCAAGCTTAGGTATATGGTAGACAAACCGTTTTAACACATGGTGATTTTTTTGGCGTCATATACTTTTGGTTGTGTGAAAATGTCTGATTTTGTGCCAAATAATCATTATTTGCGGGAAATGTTGATTTTCTTCTTTTATTCGAAAAAAACTGCGACTGAAGCGCTTCGAGAGCTCCAAAGAATTTACGACGATGACGCTCTAATCGACGAAAACGCTGAAATGGAGGCACAGCTCCATGAGAATCCATGCCAAATGCAAGAAGAGCTTGCTTTAGCATAAGAAGTTACCCGGCAAACCATTACCAATTGATCGCATGCATTGGAAATGATTCAAAAACAAGAAACTTGGGTTCCTAATGATTTGAAGCCAAGGAACGTTGAGCGTTGTTTTTTTCGGCTGTCAACAACTGCTCCAGCAGCCAACAAGCCAAGGGTTTTGAAAAATAGATTTATTACAGCATTTAAAAAGAAGAAAGTCATGAAGACTGCCCGGTCATGCATCTACGTTGTCAGCTCGACCGAATATTCATGTTGCAAAGGTTATGAAAAAGGTTTTTTCCACGAAAAAATTACATTTTCATTAAAAAACACAGCGATAAATTAGTAAGGCACCTAATATTAAAATGGTAAATAAAGGCAATCTGTTCCTTACCCTGTCGTAATCCAAATTAAAGAAATTTTTTCCCAAAGAGAGTGGCATTTTTCTTTGTGAGATTGCTATTATTATTGCTAACAAATACGTCGCTTCATAAACTATCTATTATTGAACAGAGTGGTCAAGCCTACTATGGTAGAAGCTCTGCCAAAAGATGGGCAAATCGATGATATAAGGGTAAACGCTATCCCCTCTTCCCGATCTGCTTCTAATTAAAACTCAATTCGTCGGCAGAGCAGCTTGAGCAGCCCTCAACTGAACGCCGTTCTTTCCCTGATATTTTATGACAAACAAAGTACTGTAGGCGAAGCAATCAAATTCAATGCTAAATATGGTACAGTTTCACCTGTCGCAACACTATTAGAATTAAATGATCAGTTTTCAATAAGAAAAGCTCATAAGGGCTCATAAAATTGAAGAGACACTGCTTCCCAAAATTAACTCTCGGACAATACATTCAAGACACTTGAGGAAGGAAAAGGAACCTTAGGAAATTACATTTTTTCCAATCTAGGCTATCTAGGCAAAATCTTCACAAATATCCTTAAACCAATCCAAGAGTGATGTAGAATCAATAAAATATGTATTATGACAACAGGCCAGTCATCGGACTTAGTCCCTCCATCGGGGGCCAAAACCAAACGAATTTCCTAGTTATTATAACCTTCAAGCATTTAAAACCAACGTGAATATTGGTACCTCTATTTTTTTTCCTCCCTTATTTTGCTTTCTAATTCGTAATCTCCGTGTCATGATTAATGTGCAGTAGATATCGACTCCGAAAGTCAAGTGTTTGTTGCGAAGATTTGAAATTATGAACGGCCCACTCTAGCGACTCATATCTAATGGGCAGGTAAGTTTTTCGACGGTATAAAGTTCATGTTTTTTTTTTTTCTAAAAATCTTTGCACACATAATACTGTCGGATTGCGCTCGAACGAAATATAATGATTCGGTCTGAGCACTAATGAGAACTCAAGATTGACTTTAAGAAGGAGAGTACAAACGAAAAAACTAAGAAGTATCTTAACTGTCAATCTTTTGTTTCCGGCGACTTTATTCGTGTGACAATAATACCCTGCAAAAGTCATCAAAAATCTCTCGGTTTAAAATAATTCGCACTAAATTAACTACAAGAATACTGGGAATTCCTGTAAATTTTATTAAATCTCATTCATAAAGCAAACACAAACTCTAGACATCAATCATTTTCTCATTAGCGCACCATCTCCTGTCGCCTCAACAAAACGGAGCCACAAAAACCACACTTTAAAATTTCCCAATACTCAATAGTCAAACAAAAGAACAGAAAATCGCCAAAAAGGCAATAAAACTAAACGCCCCATAAAGTTTGACGTCTCTTTAAATCCTAATTCGACATAAACTGTCATCACGGACACACTTATGCGCATTTCTGTCACCGTTCAGGTAGGGACTTTGTTCAGACGCCACCAACCGTAAAGTGCATCAATCGTCTCTGTTATTGTTTGGATGCTGTAAACAATCTGAACATTTTCAATCTAACTACTTATCATCCTCATTCATCTGGCAATAAAGCGATTAGCCGCCCGTCAAATGCCGCCAAAAAAATGCCGAAATGCCTGCCGTCTGGTCGCGGCCTTTGTGTTTTGCATATGTTTACCCAGAAAGGTACTCGAATGGAAAACAAAAACCGTCAGCCGGTCAAATATAAAACAAAAGGTAAATTTTGACATATCCTGCCACAGGAGAGAATCATCTACACGTCCATGTATTCGGACAGATCTAAATTGCGCCAGTCCCGGATTTTGTAGATTTCTAAAAACCACAATCTGCTCATTTTACTTTTATTATTTTCTTTTTGTTTGTGCGCGGAATTACCCATAAAATCCAACCAAACTGGATTCCTTGAATTTTTTTTTTTTTTTTTTTTTTTTTTTTGTCAATTTTTAATTAATTCCTACATAAACACGAGATTAGGAGACCATTAAACGATCATAAAGTTGAGTCTATCACCACGGCACCGATGGAATTTAAAAAGCGAAATTTTCAAATATGATATGTTGATGAATGACGTTTGAAATACAGAATAAGATTCAGATACGATTTTGTCTATAATTGACAGCTGAGGAAAGGGTGCCTACAATACGATTATGTTCGTGAATTTAAACGTGACAATTTTGTTAGTTTTGGGGAGTGTTTGACGTTAGCTGTAACATTTGAAATTTACATTGACTTCCATTTAGCTGTTGGTGATGGTGGTAATGTTGAAGTGGGTTAGGGTGACAGACATCTATCAATCTCATTTGCATACTCTGAGTATGGAGTTCTGAATTTTACAAATAATTTGACAACAACGACTATATGGCTCGGAGAATAGTTTTTAGGACGGATGTCGATGTGTAGACCATTACTATTCATAAATTGACAGACAAAAAATGACAAAGACGAAGATAAATGTTAGATTATGGGAATAAGTTTTGTCTATTAAAAGAATGGCAAACAAGGAGCTGGCGGTAATGACCTTATTTACTTTTGACAAAAGCTCATTAAATAAATATATTCTAAAAGGAACTGTGGTGAAGGATTTTGCCAAGACATCATTTTTGGAATTGCTTTAAGAAATGAAGCCAGACCAGGGATATTAAAGCATGGTTTTAATTTATTTTTTTTATTGCAATCTAAGTCGGCCTTGCTTAGAAGACAAATTGTCTGATTTAATTTTCAACGTTAGGTTGTCGTCGGTTTTGAGTTAAAGGAAAATGTTCTGTGGTCTGCTGGTCCGATCTTCATTTCAAATATATGTAGAAAGCAGTACTAAACAATGTAGGAACGATAATAAGAAAACGTTCACATATTATTCTCTACGCCCCTTTGGAAGTTTTCAAATTTTCATAAAGTAGGCTCATCGTCTGCTCATGTTGCTGAATAAATATGCCTCTAGTGCCAGGGTAATTGCAGCTTCGTTTGTTTGTGCGTTGCAGACATTTGCGCATTATATCTGCGTCATTTTCTACATTTGCAGTGAGATAACGTTTTAATTTAACAATCACCCTGTGAGGCCTTCAGTTGTGGGTGATACCAAGGTGGCAGTTTAAATAGTTTTAAAGACCTGTCCATAATGAAGTCCGGAAATGTTATGACAGTTAAGTATGGTCATAATTTATTCGTCTGAGGATAACACCAATCGTAAAATTACTTTTCAGTAAAGAGCAAGCTGGTTTTATACTCACTTTATACATAGTCGACCAAACAAATATAAATTTTTGAAGAACAGTGTTCAGACCAGATATACAGGTCTTCCTAAAAATCCAATAGATCTCAAAGCAAATTTTAAGTAGTATTTCAATTGGAATTTTGTATGTATCCGGACCTTGGATTGACCGAGATGATACTGTTAATCATACACAACTAAACTAAACTTTCTTATTTATCAAAATCACTGTCTGTTCTATGTTCGTTCAGATTGTATATTTTACCAAAAATTAACTGCAGCACATTCCTATATCTGAAGTGTCTTGCAGAGAGGTTTAAAACCGCCACGATATAGTATTAAAATTGCTAATCTTTGCGCTGAAATAAATTTTGAGTTGATCTGCCAAAAAACTTTAATACGCGGTATAATTCTGATCGTAGAAATTTCTGTCTTACAGTGCAACTAATTATATTATGACTTCAAAATCTGTAAAATACAAGTTGTGAAGTAGAACACAATAAACAAGCGGGTCAATAGCGAACTCCAATTTTTTTACAAACAAAGAGAAACACTAATCTAAAAGCTTGAAATGCTACGACATTGACACTGCATAGTATTACTATTTGTTGAATAACAAAAGGTTGCCAACTGATCTGCCAGAAGACCTTAACATACCATTTGATTTTGATAATGGAAATCTCTGCTTAACATTGTCCTCAATCAAATAATGTCAGCAAGATCGGTAAACGACAAGTGGCACAATAAATATAGTCCAAGTTGTGAGCTGGAAAACTGAAAAAAAGTCTTTGTTCACTCACCCAGAATTTGCGTGATCGAATCACCCTCCATCAGATCTGTCGTTGGTCAATATCTTAAAATAAACAAATTCATCCAAAAACACCATTCACGTGTTGTTCAAATGGTTGGATTTCGATGGAACACTTTTCTCCTTCGCAAAAGATAACTTTTTGACATCATAACCTCAAATTTTCGCCCCACGCCAATGACAGATAAACAAGAACTTAAACAAATGCAAAACCATTAGCAGAAGAAAAAAAAAACCCTTGAATCGCTTTTTAAAAATAGAATTAATTAAGAGATACTCCGATATATTTAGGATAAAACAAAACAAAGGACAACCAGCTAAATTTAATTGCAAAAAACATTCCACTCAACGATGAATAATTCACTAGCGCACCACTAAAAATGCCAATCAGCTGAGAATCTGTGAGCCACCGAATAAAGTTTATTGAAAAATAAAGAAGAAAAAAAAAAAAACTTAACACATCTGTGTACCCAGCACAGGTGCACCACAATCAACCGACAACCAAAATTTGGCACTAAAACGTTTCACCCGTCAGACGTTTACACTGTTCGAATAGGACGATGTAGCATTTACTAGTAAGCTCTCAATTCACCGAAAAATCGGAAAATCTATCAATCACTCAGTCAATCAAATTGCCGCCCTGTCCAATGGTTTTGATAAGACACCCCCACACCACATGTCTTAGTTATTCTAAAAATAGTTTTGATCATTCCAAATGATCGACAAAAGCATCCGAAGATCATCTGATCGATGACGAGTAGAAGAGATCGGTGTACCCGTAGTCTCTATTTGGCAATGACAATGCCAATTGTCAATTTTCAATAGTCAATTGCCGCTTGTCGCTTACATCTGTCAAAACGTGTCAAATGTCACGTGCAACGTGTAGTTGGTAATTATGTCAACAGCGGCAACTGACCAAAACAGTGGCTGTCTATTTACGAGTATGTTGACTCCCAAAGATGGGTAAATGAATACACAGAGCGGGTACTTTTGGTAAACAAACTACACTACCGATGCTGATAGTCGAGTATCTTGCACTTGTCCACCCATTAAGAGACTTAAGCTGTTATGTTAAGACCTCGATCGACAGTCTCTCCCATTCCCTACCACCTAACCATCAGCATCCTTGTCTGTCTGTCTGTCTGTCTGTCTATTTGGCAACAAAAAACTAATCTTGTATCTATATACATGTTTGGACTTTGTTTTGGTTATGTTGCTGCAACTTGTTGCTGCATTTTCTTGTCGTTTTTTTTTATATGATTTCAAGTCGTGTGCGCTGCGAGTCTTTAGTCGCGCGCACTAATTGAATAGCAATTTGCGCTCATTAAAAAAAAAAAAAAATTATAAATAAAAAAGAAAACTATAGAAACCTTGGAGGAAATTATTTCCCAAGTGTAGAGATAGTTACATAGAAACGTATGGCAATATATGTATGGATGTGTGATACTAAAGGGCGGCTTTGTTTCGGTTTCTTTGAGGAACAGTGTTTCTTGATTCAAACAGATTTTGTACCTACGTACCGTATCTGGGAATCTACTGGTCCTAGTTGTAGTGCTATAAGCCATTTCCTTGATGGATTTTAAACACAAAGAGATGCATGTTTTTATGTCCATGATGGACGTATAACTGTCCGTCAAATCGAGAGAGAGAGAGTTAGAGAGAGAGAGAGATAGATAGAAAGATGAAGAGATGGAGAGAAAAGCATTGATGGGGTCGCCCCGTACATCAACGGGGCTTTACAAAGAAAACTTAAGTGGCGCGTATAGATGGACGTTGGAAATTTTCTTTAATTTGTTGTTTGAGGAGGGATTTTGTTGTTTTCTCCTTTTGCACAAATTGTAAGGACTACACGTCTACTACTCACGTAAGCATTTTCGAGCTGGGAGCTCTTAGTGACACCTTATGCCATGACGTCGATGTTATTACAGATGGATTCATGGATTCATAGTCGTAAATTGTTTGAAGTAGTGACGGTATTTGCCTGTCAAGATCGATGATTTGTCGTATGTTGCGCTATTTGATGGAAGTGAGGATTGTAGTACGTGAGGATATGTTTTTCTTTTCTTTTTTCTATTTGTTCTTGCGAAAGAAGTTAAAAGGGTTAAATGTCAGTTGGAAAAGTGGAAGTTAAGCGTCAACTGATGGGGAAATAGCTTGTGTGTGAGTTTAGACAGAAATGCCTTCGAGAATGTGAAACGTATTTTCGTGATGAAATTCGGAATTGCTTTTGATGCAATTTTCTTTGCTAAGACAGCTGAGAAAAAATGACAGCCGACAGAAGAGCAATTTTTAGTCAGGAGCTAAAGTATGCCCATGGGGATAATTAGCACTCTACTGAGAAGATAATTCTATGAAGAACAAAGATGCGAAAATAGTTGGTGGATAGATTTTTGATAGTAGGTATTTAATCACTGAAGTCAATTTAGCCAGGATCCCTGATAAAATAATTGGATTTACGCTCGCTGAACAATATTAATTGCTCTCAGTGGTTGAGAATCAAAACCATAAACAATTTGTGCCACTGCCAACTGACATAAGGTTGCAGTTGTACTAGTACAAAAAAAATAAAAATTATAATAATTTATTTTCAAAAAAAAAAAGAGTTAAACAAGTCAACAAAGCTAGAGTCAATGCTGAAGTGATGAAAACTGTCTTATGAAGGTATCACTTAGCTATACGGACATCTTTTTTCATTTCTATCATAGTTGATATAAAGCTCTTATACAATACCTAAATTCTTCAGCGTCAAACAATCTTCGCAATGAATGATTTTTATCACAAGGACTCTGAAGATGTCACTAGTATTAAAACAATTAATGAAGACCCTGAACCGCTACAAGGAAGATATCACTGCAGTAGCTGCAATTTATATGCGTATTTGCAAACCGAAAGTTTGATTCCAATTAGTTTAATTACAACACAACCCTAACTCGCAAGAATTATCCTTTAGAAAATCGTTGGTTTGGTTTTTTTGCTTGTTGGAGCTCCTTCTTAAATCTTAGGAGTAAAATTCTAAAAACAACGCAAAAATCTTCCTCATTTCTCTTAATACCTATTTAAGAAAGGTAGCATTTTTATGATCGTTTTAACATCGATAAATGTATCTGTCGATTCATTGATTACCAAACAATCAACCAGATTCAGCACATTGCGATCACCATAAACCATAAACCATAAACCTCAAAATTCCGGATATCCTGACGAAGTACTGCCTTGTTATCAGTAAGGTGAATATGTATAATATATATAATAATATAAATCTTTCATGATGCGGGTCATCTGTTGGGTTGGATTTCACCATACCACAACATCAAAACTCTGGGACATCGATATCCACTTATCACTTAAAACTTAGTGATAACTCTACCTAGCAATTGTATTCGGATGCGTTCCAAAGCAAAGCAATTTCACAGTGTGTTAGATTCCTCTTCTTTATCATCTTAGTGAGGAATACTTCAAAGTTGCTCTTTCTGAAATTTAATTAGTTCTCTTGATCGTCTGGGATCAGATGTCTCACAGTAACCCGATGAGTACATCTTTGACTGGACTTAAAAAAAGCTTGAGCATTAACTATTTGTTTGGCGTTAGAAGTAGGTGATTCGGCATTGTTAAGCTGTCCCTAGCAATCCAAGTTAGATCAATGTCCTGGGACGACTGAGTGTCCTGGAATCAAAAATATTGTAATTCTGTGTTATTTCGCTAAGAGATGTCTTTATCACTTTTGCGTTTGTGATGTTCAAATTTAAGGATCTGATCGCTGCTTGCCTGTCTGTGTACATAGAAGGTATTGGACTTGAGCTGAGCCAAGCAAACTCTCGCAAAAAAATTTTCTAAATTATGTACAAAAGAGAAAATGAAAATGGACTCGCTGAGAATAATTTTGAGTTGCTTCAATTAAGTTGAGGGTCGATTGATTGGTGGAGACTGTGATGCGACATAAATAGAGTATCATGCGCCCCACTAAGTAATTCCCACTGGAGACTGGCTCTCGGTATAAGTGTAATATTTGCAGCAAGCTGCATCTCGAAAATACGGATAAAGCTGTGTATGCAGTGCCGCCGCCATTAGAGAGGCTCTTAATGCGATGTTAGTCCTTTTGCAAATACTCAGTTGTGCTTTTTCCTACAAGTTGGCGATAATAATCTTTTCTAGTTTAGACTCTCAGGCGGGTTTCCTATAAGTGAGAATGACCATGATACAGACCCTTTCCAAAATATTGCGTTCAAAACCCAACTTTTAGCGCGCAGCCTTTCTTTAATAATATTTTCTTTCCACCTCAGTTTGCTTACAAAAATTACATCTACATATGTTCCCGGTGTTATGCAACGAACTTATAAAAATATCATTTGGCTCGGTTGGCCCGGTTACCTCCAATGCCACAGCAATGTATCTAAGAGGAGAGAGCACAGCTAAGGAGTATTGGAGAATGTAAGAGGGTGTCGATGAATTTTCGCAGTTAACATAGAGAGTGACGTCGTCCGTATAAATTACTACAACATGTTCTAAAATTTGGAAAGCAGCCCGTTGAGAACTAGATTCCATATTAGAGCTGGGGTGCAAATATGTGTTATTTTCTTCTTCTGGAACCACAACCGAAAGTCGCTTGTTTTATTAAAAATGATGTTGAATTCAATTTTCTAAAGCAACAATTTGTTCGATTTAATTCTATTTTTTTTTTTTTTTAATTTGATTCCTCTTAAAAGTGTTCAAGATCCATTAAAATATTGCCACTCATCGACCTCGTCAAAATAATTGCCTTTCACTGTTTTCATATCAGGAGCCGATTGCTTTACAGCAATTGCTTCAGCCCATAAGAGGATATCAGAAATCTTCAACCAACCCATACAACAAACAATTCAACAAATTCACATGAAAGAATTAACAATCAATGTTGGCCTCAATTAATTAATTGTAGTCATTTGCCATTTACATTCTCGGAAATGAAAAAAAAAAAAAAAAAAAAACTCTAGCCCAAGATACAAATAGAGACAAGCTGACATAGAATCTTTTCCTTAACTCGATCATCAGTAAGTGCGCCATTCTTTCTTAAGAAAAGAAAAAATATAAAAAAAAATCAAAATACGAACAAGATTAATTAACTCCATAGCCGAATATTCATTTTCATTTGGAGGTTCATTTACTATGTTCTGCCAAAAAATAGAGATAAATACATCATGAGATGTCAAAAAATAGTAACTATTTCTAGATATTGCAATTATCGATTGGCATTTAATCGCCACAGTTATATAGTGGTTCGTTGATAATTTATCTTACAATCTTACATGGCACACTATTGATAAATCTATAAACAGATACAATATTAAGCGCTTGCCACTATTCGGGTTTTTTGTTTGCGAAATTCCGGATTCCATTGCCATTTGAATATCCGTATCTGATAGTATGTCAAGTGATTTTTTTTTTTTTTTGCTTTCGAAAAACATAATTAATTAATGAATTATTTCGCAAAAAAAAAGACAATAAACCTACAACGGATTTGCTAATACTCGTAGTACAAAATTTATATACCTCGGTTCGAATAACAAAAAAAAATAAAAAACAAAATAAAAATGTCAATGCCTATCCACAAATCATTAGTTTTGGAATCATATGAATTGAAAAATCACTATACCACAAGAGTGTTATTAATTGATCTTTCTTTTGTCGGTGACAACATAAAAGTCGGCGTTGTCGCAATCCAGGTAGAGGTACAAAGATCCACAGATACTCCCCAATACCTCGTCGTTAATTGTTGTTGTTTTTTTTTTTTTTTCTCGTATTTTTTGGGATGAAATGCATGAAGTAATTACCGGCAATATCGCAATTGAATGTTTTTGAGTCACTTAGTGTTTATTTTCTTATTTTTGAGTCACAGTATTTTAAAATAAATTTAAATGAAACGTCTATTAGGATCTTGGTAGGAGATAAGCTCTTTTAAGTTACTCTGTGTGACTCAGTTTGTCTTAATTGATCTGATGTATGATTTCGTCGAAATGAGTTACTTACTCTTAGTCACTCAATTTGAAGTAAGTCTATGTGGAATTGAATAATGATATACAGAGTAAGATCTATTGATACTCAACGGGAATCTTCGAAAAGTAAATACCTAAGTAGACTTGGAATAACCTTGAGACTTTTAGCTGAAGGGAAGTACTTTGCCCTGAAAGTCTTACAAAACTTGTGACATAGAAGGCTGGCCATAGGCTATAGAAGACTGGAACCTGTCGAACATTAAAAAGTCGGATTCGATCAGCTTCGGTAGTATCTCACATGAGGTGAGGCTTCATGACAGATTGAAAATAATGGACTGCCTAAATAGTAAGGTAGTTACTGACAATGTTACGCATATAAAATATGATTATATTTCTTCGAAACGACGAAGCGGCTTTTCAACTTCGACAATGGAAATTGTCTTATAAGCAATTTCCTAATATGGTCTTAGGTGTAAGATTTTCTGGGATCCAAACATATGATTCGACATGAACATTGTCATTTTTCAATAAGTGAAGCCTGTATATCCTCTGTTCAGATATCCGAAACAAACGTAGGACGGATGAACTAGGCAGATTCGTCAACAAACATCTAAAACTCTGAGCTCATATAGCGCGGGAGCAATTTTAAACTGACACTACCGCTGACCTTATCTAGAACACAGAAGCAATCGGCATGAGAGCACATATGTATCATATAATCGTTGATGGTGCAAATGTTGATGCTTCTAAAAGGCAGAATATTTACAGCATTAGACACCTGAAAAAAAAAAGTTGATAGATCTATAGCACTCGAGCATTTAGGTGCAGTGGCATCAGCAATAGAGAAACACAAGCTTGAAGAGCCTAGCATAAAGCAAAATTTGGAAAGCCTAGTACTAGAAAACAAGCAAAAAGATGTTTTGCACTCTGAAACGTAGATCAACTACTACAAACTTAGCTGAATTCGTATCCTTGCTTTTCGCTCCAGAAAATGATAATGAAATCGATGTTATTGCTACAGATTTTACTAAGGCCGTCGATAAAATGTCACATTAATTGATCCTTTTCAAATTATCTTCTCTCGGTTTTGACTCCATGTTGATGAAGTGGATATCTTCTTATCTGGAGAGCCGTTATCTATGAGAGCCGTCACAGCCATTTAGCTATTAGCAGCTATTTAGGACGAATCTTTTTCATTTAAATTATAAGGTGAAAAAGATTTTGAAAGATAGGATATATACCCCCTATATATTTACGCTGATGATACTCTTCAAAACTATTTCTTCACCCCAAGACTCTATATTCCACGTGGTGTATATAAAATTGCTTAGAGCTTAGTGTTTTCAAATGTCAATCGAAGACTTTGTCACATATATTCAATCCATCTCCTCCTCGACTTTATTTTCTGCATGGCCAATCCCTTCGCGACTTTGAAATCTAATACGATAAAGAGTTTAACTTCCGTTCGCATATTGATAAGATAATCCTTAAAGACAACTCATCACTTGGTTTTATCAAACGATGGTCTAAAGAATTTTGCAACTTCTATGTCACAAGGCCACTTTTGGTCCTTCTTTCAGAGAGTAAATATATGCCGAATCGAGCACATTCAACGTCATTTCCTTCGATTTGCCCTTCGAGGACTACCCTGGGATGACTCTTTTATCTAACCTCCCTATCGTCAAAACCACAAGCTTCTTGACCTGAATACCCTCGAAAAATGCAAAGACGTAGCTGAAATACTCTTCATTCATCGACTGCTTTCTGTTTCTGTGGAATTCCCTTTTCAATTCTATTTCCTTCAACACTAATCTTCATCATTTACGCCATCCTCGTCTCTTCTATATTCTAACCCATAGCACTTCTTATAGTTCCAACGAACTAATCCCCCACATGCTCCGTAAGGCCAACTCCAACATTCTGTTTTTTATTTTAACCTGAGCACCTACAGCCTCAAATTTGATCTCCTCTACCATTCCCTAGTTATTAACTAAGATAAAGCTTAAATTAAGCCAAATAATTGGGGGCGTTAGTCCCCACCAAAATAAAATTAAATTAGAAGTTACTAGATCCATTGAAACCTTCTTTAACTTCAATAACGACTTTACAGAATGAATGAAAGAATGGCAGCCTACTGAATCTAGATAATGACCAACAACAAAAGAGAAGGGGACAAGTCCAAACTTTGTTAGGCTCCTTCTACAATGATATTTTCCACGAACATAAAGAGCTTACCGAAGCAAGGCGTTTAACTTCAAGGACCTAGGTATAGCCGAAATATTTAGGTTCCCCAAGGTAGCATTACCTTATCGCTATTACCTCTGGTGGTCATAAGCAATATAGTTAATTCAGCTTCAATGAGGGAAACCAAGGACTAAAATAGACTTTATGGCTAAGATAAGCCGAGTGGGGCAAAACTCCCTCCTGCTACTCCCCTCGAACTCAAACGCTCAAATCGTGTTCGAAGACATACTCGTATGTAAATATATACATATGTCATAAGCTCAATGAAATACTAATATCTTTTTGTTGCTCCTTACAGTTGCATTCTCCTGATTGATAGACCGGTACTAACATCGTTTTAATGCGGACTTCGTAGGCTACGGTCTGATCTTTTCTGTGTATGGCTTTAAAAAAAGCCCAGCTCTCCGCTAAATATTGATTGAATTCGCTACTTTCGAATGGTTAATCACAGATACCCGCTACACAAGGCTAATCTACATACTCGTGTGTGTCTCAAAATTCCAAACGCTTGAAAATTATAAATGAGACTGGTTTTACTGAACCACCAATGATTCCTTTCTGTGAGTTTTATATCATAACCATTGCAACATCTAGACCTGTAATCAATGTCATGAACCCCGGAGCTTGGTAGTTATTTCTGTAACTTTTAATTCCGGAATGTCACTTTCTCAGACAATCAATGAATCACCGACTAGTCTTATAACAAAATAAAATAGTATTTTTATTTCCGCAAACTTTAGTTCTTCAGCATGCGATTTATGTATGTATGTATATTACTAGGTGCTCCTCCTGTCTATAGGAGCAAAAAAACGAAACATATACAGCTAATCCCTTGCATGCGATTAAGCTATAAAATCCCTAAACCACTATAGAAAGATAAAACTACTATTTTTGAATATAGTACACATCTTAAGCACACAAATTTTTGTAAACTTGTTTCAGAAAAAAAATAAATAAATAAACATCGAAAAGTTAAATAACCCATCAGCAACATAGCTTAGAAGGCTATTAAAAGACATCCAACAAAAGAATTGTTTGACTAATTAATTTTTGTTGTCTCCGGACCTAAACACGGTAATTTTTTTTTTTTCGTTTTTTTTTTTTGTATATATTTATTCTTTCCACAAATATTTGAATCTTACTCGCAGTCGATACGTCATCGAAAAGTTGTATACATTCGATCAAATCTTAACTTTTTAACATTTTGTTGCGTATTCGTGCGTATGAGAGAATCCGTGTATCTTTGGCGTGAGAAATAGTAAACAAGCTATCTAAAAGACACTGAATCAATTAAACACGTCCAACAGTAGGTACTTATTTAGATTCAGACTAATTTTCTTCATGTTGCCCCTTCGTCTAAATCACTATTGTGTCGTTGCTGTCGTCTTTGAAATCGACTATATAGGTACACCTAGGCCAGGCATTTTCATACGTACGTTGGCGCGCTTTCTGGCTACTGTTGGAATTTTTTACGCTGATTATGGATTAACATAAATTCATAATTTTAATTATGACACGAACAAGAAATCAAGAAATCAGCGGCATCTTACCTACATACGAGTATACGAGTGCCCCCAAACGACTAAAATGACGATGTTTTGATGGTAACATCGTCAGAGGCAGCACTTCATACCTATTTAGATTTTACCTTGTTATTAGTATTTGACGTTTTGTTTTTTTTTTTTTTTTTGGATTCGAGTATGTGTATCTTTTCACCGATGATATACTTGTATGCATGCATATGGTAAACGAGAGAATGAAATAAAAAAAGAGAGAAAATGAAGTCAATTCAAAGTTGATAAATATTTAGAAAGAAGCATTTTGAAATATAGTTCGAGCTGATAAAATGCGGACTTAGACCGGTCTACAAATACAGATACAGACACAGTCTAAGATGCAGGTACGAAATCTAAATACCAAAACATAGGTATACTCTTTTGAATATTCGTATAAGAAAATTTAAGTGAACTTTCTGCGCCTAATTAATTAGAAATACTGTAAGCTTGATTAGATTTTTGGATTACTCGATTAGACTATCGAGGTAGGTGTTACATTTGTAATATGCATCAGTTTTCTTTCCCCAGTTTGGAGACACATGTATGGATTTTTTTTTTCCTTTTTAATATCCAGACCGATCGTAGATGGTTGTTTTGGAAATGCCCATCTATTGTATTTTGACTAGTATGTATTCGTAGTTTTTATGTATTTGCGCATTTTCGTATTGAATGGATGTTAAGGGTTCTATTATGAATTTTATTGAAATCCGAAAAGTGGAAAATCCGGTGAAACAAGTGTATCAACTCTGGAGGCCATCACATAACCGATATTATATTCAGTTGATGGTGGGAAAATATTAACGTATCGACAATACTTCCTTATAAAAAGAGTGAGGACTTTTATGCATGTACACCCTGTATGACTCGAACTGCAACTTTTTAAAATGCTAGAACTGCGCCGGCTTGGCAGCCAAGAATGAATCAAGCCAATTTTTGATATTCTGCTCTGATGTGTACCGTATTGCAGTGAGGGCGTTCTGCATCGACCGGAACAAATGGTAGTCAGAAGGGGCAAGGTCTGGGCTATAAAGCGGGTGGGGTAAGACTTCCCATCCACTGTTTTCCAAATAGTTCTTAACCGGAATAGCAACGTGCGGCCGAACGTTGTCATGATGGAAAATTATTGCCTCGTGTCTGGTCGCATATTCCGGGCGTTTTTCGGCTACTGCTCTCTTCAAACGGTTTAATTGTGTTCGCTAGCGTTGTCCATTGATGGTTTCACCCGGTTTTAGCAGCTCATCATACAGCACACCCATCTGATCCCACCAAATACAGAGCATTACCTTCGCGCAATGGATATTCGGCTTTGCCATTGATTTGGTTGGTTTGCCGGGTTTCACATATAATTTTTTGCACTTTGGGTTTTCGTAATGGATCCATTTTTCATCACCAGTAACAATCCGATGCAAAAATGACTTCCTTTTGTGGCGTTCCAGCAGCATTTTGGACATGCAAAACCGCCTTTCGACGTCTCTCGGATTGAGTTCATGTGGAACCCAATTTCCTTGCTTTTAAATATATCCAGCTGCTTTTAAACGTTTTGAAATGGCTGCTTGAGTGACACCCAAAGATTCTGCGAGCTCTTCTTGTGTTTGGCAACAATCTTAATAGAGTAATGCTTTCAGTTCTTCATCTTCAAACTTTCTCAGGCACAAAGTTCGACTAATTTAAGTGAAAAAAAAATTATTGTTGTTTACGCTTCAAATGAAGCGTACAATGAAATGACGTACAATGACAGTAGCTTTCCAACGTATGTTCCAATGGAATAATACAAGTTACGCCATCTCTTAGCAAACCGACGAATTGTAGACCCAATATGCGCGAATAATGGCCTTGAAACTGCCGCAAGTGGCTCTGCGTTATTTTGGCCTATTTCCGCCGAAGTGCTTGTTTGAGGTGGTCCAAACTTTGATATTTCTTAGTGCCAACCTTCGCCTTCAAAATACCCCAGACAGAGAAATCCAACGGATTTGCATCCGGAGAATTTCCAATCCATTGTGTCGAAGAAAGTGTGAGTGAAAGTGTGTTTTTTTTTAACAAATCTTGATTGACGCGCGCTTTTTGAGACGGTACCGAGTCTTGTTGAAATACAATACTGCCTTTAAAACAGTTTCACGGTTTACGATTGTGTTAATTTTGACTCCACGGTCCAAAAATATGAGCGGAGAACGACCATCGGTGGTTATGGAGGCCCAAAACATCACCATCGGTGCTGCCTGCTTTCTGGTGGACGGCCACCAGAAGGTGTAAATTTTCAATGGCCCACTCTGGCAAGTTAACTCGGTCATTTTGTTTGTTGACATATTGCTCGATAACAAATGGCGACTCATCGGAAAATAAACCAAATTCGGCAACCTACCACTTTCGTGCAAGCGTAGCAACTCCTTCGCTCTTTCGACTCTAACTTTTTTCTGTTGCGGTGTAAGATCGTGTGCTTTTTGGAACTTTAATAGCTTGAGCAAATTTTCAGTATGTGTTGCATCCGTTCCAACGATATGTTGAGTTCACGAGCCATTTTTCTTCCACTTCGACGCGGATTTCGCTCAATTCGAGCTTTCACTTTCCGAACCATTTCTGCCGATGTTGCTGTTTTTTTATGACCACCTTCATGGCGTTTTGCAACGCTGCCAGTATCACGGTAACGAGCTATGGTTCGAGACACAAATGATTTATTCACGTTGAGTGCTGGAGGGCTCTAACCATAGCTACTTGTGGTTTTCCAGCCAAATATAAAGCAATCACACTATCACGTTTGAATTCCATCGCGGATAAAATTTTTTCAACACAACTGAGACACAAATCGTTGAAAAGGCTTGTAAGTAATAAAATTGTCTATCATGTGTCAAAGTTTGAGTTCACTGTTATGAACGGTTTGGAAATTATAGCAATCTGAAGTTGGTTGTACTTCAAGTCAGTCTTGGTCTATATACGCTTTGGCTTACTGTCACTTTTCCAACGTGTTACCTTTACTAGTAGAGAAGTTCTAAGGTTTACCTTTCATATTCGATGAAAGGTACAGGATTTCACATTTTTAGCATGGCCCGGATACTTATTCCTTTGGTTTTCATGAGCTTAGATGCTGTCCCTTCAGCAGCAGCAGTGACGTTACTCGTTTCTCTATTAATTTTTTTTTTTTTTTTAATTTTCCTGGTGCTTAGTTTGATGACAGTCACTAACGCATTGTTGTAGTGCTTAACAGTAGGCCTAAGTTTGCCGAAGTTTTACATAGAGTTACAAAAAATGAATGTTTTATGAACACTGCATTACGCAACCTCTATATCTTTTTGACTTTCGAGTAGTTGCTCATCGCAATATACATATAAACAAAATTCAGTAGTTGCTGCTCTGTATCCTGAAGAATCTAAGGCACGCTTTACCTATTATTTTTTTAGCCTAATTGGTACATCTTTGTTTTATTCGCATTTCTACCATTTGATCTCTTTTAAGGAGTTGAGGAACTATACTCATATCTAGCCTGACATGGCCCATCACACTTTAGTAGGTCCTATTGTCATTTTCTTTTCAGTGCGGATGCAGTACAAGATAATCTAAAAATGGGGTACGGAAACAGTAAATATGTATATTGATACACATTACTAAAACTTTATAATATCGCGTAAAATGATGTCATGCATTCGGGTCCTAAACCACTTGGTGCTTATATAGACCTCAGCGAATTATTAGAATGTCTACTGGGCTGACGTTTCTTTAACGTTTTTTACTAATACGTTTAAACAGTCCTTGAAAGATAGTAGACACAGATAGATGGGACCATCGGTATTTTGGTGTCACCTAATCTTGCCAATAAGGGTTTCTTCATAGGTAACGATTTTGACTTTCAGGAGTACTGGCACTCAAAAATGGTGTAACTTTTAATTTTCTTAGGTAGATTTGAATCCAGATCTATTGGGTCAAGTGAAAAATGGAAAGCTCAGTAAGCTGCGAACGTATTTTATATAATAGTATGAGTATATTAACCTAACCTTAATTTTTATATGCAATCATCCACTACATCGTCTATAACATATGTTAGGATGTTGATATTTCCATATCATAGTCAGACTCTCAATTACTCATGAAATTTAAAACTAGCTTCAAATAGATGCTAATAAGCTTTTAACCTCTAGCTATTATGAATTAAAGGACACGTCTTAATAGATTTAAGTACACAAAATAAACCAGAGATCGGTTCAAGCATACATTCATTCACTATTCCAAGGTAGAAGCGTGGAGAAGTCGAAGAATTATCTGTACTAAACTGTTTTTATTGTAGATAAGCCCAACGGTGGTCTAGCATGTCGTTCTATTATGAATATATGTATGTTCCTATGTTATTTTTTGACAGTGACCGTACTTAATTTCTTGAGGACCCAACCAACAAAACACTGAACCTATCGTTATTCCGTCCATTGTTTGGGATAACTTAAACTTGTCTTAGGCTTGTTCTCAGTCTTGCACCTTTTCTTGATAATTCACCCGTTGAATGAGCGTTAGTGTTAATTCCCATTCTGGTTATTCCCTTGACTTATATAACTGTAAAAGATACATTCATATTCACTTCTCCGTTACTATAAATACCAAAATCATTCACCCGACATTTTCATTACTTTTTTATAGAGTAGACAATCTAAATTAAAAACCTAATCCAAACCAATTAACGCCTCTAAATACAAAAAAATGTCTCCATAAATTTCAGCTGCAATCACTTAAATCTACCTTAATGTTCTTAAAAAAAAGACAAAATGCCCCCCCCCCCTCTCCCCCCATCGTAATTCAGACGAAGAAAATAAAACAAAAAAAAAAAAGAAACTAAACTTTGAAAGCATTCCTCTTGTTTTTTTTTTTTTTTTTTCTTTTTTTTTCGTCTTTCAAAAAGTATCTACAGATAGGTATACTATCATATAATCACCATGCAATCTTTTCTCTTTCTTTTGCCAGAGTTGTCTCTCCGCTTAGCTTGAGATTCAACACCAAAAAACCAGAATGCACATTAATGCAACACACCAAATAAAAGTGAGAAAATGAAATTAAAATTTTTCGAAAAAAAAACAATATAAATAATAAATAAATAAAATCAAACAAACACGCAAAACCACATTTTTTTTTTTTTTTTCTTATTATTATTCTGCTGCAACAATATAAATAAACATTTCGTGGGTTATCTTGCAATGCAATAGTAAGTAGCGCGGAATATTGTACAGGGTATGACAACGAGTATCCGAACCGAATACTACCTACCTACACACCATATAAGTTGCATAGAAAATCAATTGAATTTTATTTTGGTACCTGTAGATAAATAACTCTTAAGATACAAGTGTATATAAAATAAAACCTGCAAATCTGTAGACTTTATTCAGCGTAATCGAAATCAATATAAATACTGACGAAGAGTAAGTGGAAGAAAGGTTTGTTTAATAAAGAAAAGTCGCCGTTAACTCAAAGTATCTACAGGTTAAACTTATCGAAAAAATGCTAAGAAAATACCTCTGAATTGGAAGCACTTTTTTTTTTCATCATATAGTCACATATGGTCTATGAATCTTTAGGTATGCGAGTATATGCGCAGCCTATAGCTCAAAATACATTCAACATCTTTCAAATCATTGGTGATCGTCAAAGCTATTATCTTTCAGATAACACAAGTAAATTCTGAAACGAGATCAAAGAGTTCTATCGAAAACTATTTTGACGTGTGTTTCAAACACAATGCCATTCTCCTTCTCAGACACAAAATTACCCAGACGCAAAATTAGATTGACTATTTTTGCATGAATTGGTCCCGTAATTCTTTTAGGTGACCAGCAAACTCCTGGTGAAAAGAGTACAAACGAATAGAACTCTTAAACAAGATGTTGTTAAGGTAAGTTTATTGAGCCACAGAATGTTAACTGTTATGTAGAAGTTATATTATAAAATGGACCAATGCAAGAAATTATATGTACTGTTGCACAACGTTTTTTTTTTTTTTTTCTGAAAAACTAACGAAGCTTCTGCCAATAATCTCGCCTCCGGTTTTTTGGAGCTCATGGTCTTTGCATACCATTTTGTTTTTGGTTCGAGAATGATCGAATCTCAGGCGTATTGGTTTCGAAGGCATGATTAGTAGTAGTTTTGTTAACATACCTAGCCCCATAAAAAGTAGTAATCGAGTGGCATCAAATCACATGATGTCGGTGGCCGATTCACACAGTTCAATGTTTTACCAACCTGCTAAATAATATATCGCCTGGATCAATTTTTCGAATAAAAAATCACTGTGTATTATCTTGTAATGTTAGTCATTGACTTTCATGCGAATTCTGACTTAATATTTGAAGAAACTGGGACTTATGAACTCACCAAAGTGAACACCACACCAAAAAGTTTAAACGAGCCAGGAATGACTGCAACGTCTTTGTTAAACGTGTGCAATTTCAATGTAATCAACAGCTGAGGTAAAAATACTACAATGTCCCAAAGGTAGCAAAAATATTTGGTAGTTCGTCAAAAATATTTAAAATTCCACCCCATCAATGCTCATTTTTAATGACATTCCAGCTGTCAGCTCTTTGGACAAGGCCAGTCTGCTTGCTGCAGAATCTTCAATGGGACAAATCTACTTTCGCACTCGTGTAGTAGCAAGATCTTTGAATTCAAAAATCCGCTGGTCCAAATGGTTTAACTTCCCTTTATCTAAAGAGGTGTTCTTCCTCGCTGGCAACACTAGTGCGAAAGTTTTTTCATCAATTCTATTCTATGGGACTCGTTCGGTGCAGATGGAAAACAGCATTTGTCCAGCCCATCCCTAAAAAAGGCGAATCTCTTCTTCTCTCTCCTTTTACGCACTTACGTTCCTTCTTTCCAAGGTCATGGAAACGCTGATAAGCCGTCAGCTCATGAAATATCTCGAAAAGCGAAAACTTCTCAATGATCGACAATACGGTTTTCATAGCAACAGGTTCTCAGGTGATGTGATGGCATGTCTCAAAGTGGAACCAAAGTGTACATCAATATGGCAAAAGCAAGTTAGTTGCACTTGATATTTCTAAAGCATTTAATGGAGTTATTAAATTCGGATATTAACAACATAACTATATGGGGAACCACTAACAGAGTAGAATTTAATGCTTCCAAAACACAATGCTGTCTGCTGTCGTTAAAGCGAAGTCTAAACACCCAGCCATTATCCATGAATGGCACTTGTATTGCCGAAACCAAAACCGAAAAACTTTTTATTATCGGTATGTGTGTCAATGACAACTAACGTTTGAATTACCACATATGGTATTCGGTGTAGTCAAAAATGCTGCGAAATGTCTAGGATTTCTCAATCGATGTGAGAAATACTTCACCCACTCTGATCTGGCCTCACTATATAAGAGATTTATCCATCAGAAAATGGACTACAATGCCCATATCTGGTCAGGTGTGCGCAAAACATCCTTGCACCTGCTGGATAAGATTCAAAACTTTGCGATGATGATAATAATATCATCCTACACATCGGCGTAATGTCTCCTGCCCCACTTTTTTTATCGCTATTTCCACCACCAGTGCTCCAATAAATCGTCAGTAGCATTCCTCCTCTTTAAACTTTTAACCGTAATACCCGTCTCGCTATGAATGCTCATCAGTTTACCCTCAAACGTACTCTAAAATATCATAATTCGTTCCTTAGCCGTACAACTCGCTTATGGAATCCCGTGCCGAGCTCTCTATTTCATATTCATTATAACCTTCAAACATTTAAAACCAAAGATCATCGGCACCTCTCATTTTATCCCCCTTAATTTTATTTCGCCCGCTCTCTGTACAAAAAAAAAGAAAAACGGTGCACTTTTGTGGGTGTACACTTCTCTGCATTTGACTCATTTCAAAAATGTTAATTTCTTTTGTTTACAAACCTATTTAGCCAAATTTGAATTTCTTTACTGAACACGGTTTTTCTCTAAAAACATGGGCCGACTTGAAGCTACTCTAATCAGCGGACTTTCATTGTAAGCCATAGTTTCGTAGCAGCTGGATCTTATACGGGTGTAGGTCGAGATATTTCGCCAAAATATTCAACATAGTAGGCTTAAAAAGGGTAAACTCTTGTGATCCGTGTCGAACTGTGTGCACATTACGTTGACCAGCTTGGCATCATGGTGGTAAATTTACTCGAATCAAAGACCGATTTTGAAAAACAAATTTAATGATACGGAAACCTTCTTCTGATGATAAGTATATGCATAATTATTTGTCAAACATAACTCAATGGAGTAGAAACGTATAAGTACATTCATAGTTCATATTATAGAAAGCAAAACTGTAGACAGTAACTAAGAAAGGAACCTTAGTCAGATCAAATCTAGATTTTGTTTTTAAGACGAAGCATCCGAGCGCTCATCGAACCGCATCGAACGATGTGAACGCTATCAACAAATCAAATCTCCAACGTTCGATATAATCTGTACGATTTTGAGGATCATTGTGGTGTATTTACTAGCATGCATTGTGTGCAGAATAGGTAAATATGATGGATGGTCCATATGACAAGGTTTGGCTTGTCTTAGGCTAAAGAACTCAAAATACATATGATACATATGCATGTAAGAACCTCAGTAAAAAAAATGCCCAACATTATTTTAACTTCTCAAAACTTTAACTTAAGACCCTGAAAAAAAACATAATGAATACATCGTTTAATTCCTATGGAAACAGAGACGTACATTTTTACAAATTCTATGAATAATCGCTTTAAGACTTCAAGTAACTAATTACGCAACGTTACAGTATCTACAAATTAAAAAAAAAAAAAAAAAAAAAAAAAAAAAAAAAAACTCACTCTCCGACTTTACTCCCTGCATCTCAGATCTCATTCTTAACTCATTGTTTTGTGTTTCTGTTTTTTTTTTTTTTTTGTTTTTTTTTTTTTAAAAACTTTTTCTGTATTTTTAAACACTCGATATGTTGTTATTTTGAAATAATAATAACAATAACAGTGCATTAACCTTTTATGAAGTCTCCCTCTCTCTTGAATTTCTCATCTCATCTAAAAGAGAGATATTCGTTCCACAGCTACCAACAGTAATTAATAAATTCAATCAACATTTATAGTATATGCATACAACGAATTTTACAATACAATAATGTATCGACAGAGAGAATAAATAATATTCTAAAAAATCATCATCTCCACAAGCAAATCACAGATACAATGCAAAAAAATTTATATATTTCATTATAAAAAAAAAAAACATAATAATTTTTATTTAAATAAATAAAATGAACATCAGAGCGCAAAAATTCTTGTTTTGTATTATCATCAACAAAAAAGAAAATGTAAAATGTGATACAGAAAACAAAACAGCAAGAACAAACAACAAATTGAGCAACTCCAAATTGATTAGTAGCTCTTTACTAATAAAATTAAAATAAGTGAAATGGTGATAAGAGACCCATGTCCAAGTTTGTCGTCGTTTTTGCTGCTGCTATTGCTGTTGTTGTAGTTTCGGTCGACGAATGCTCAGTTTTAGTTGTCAATACTACAGATTGTTGTTACCGTTCAAAGCGTGCTAGTCATACTATTGTAGATTAATGAATTGGGATTTCTTTCGAATTGAATTTTTTTTAGAAAATCTCAACCATGACGGTGATTTTTGGGCAGAGTAAATTTTGGAATCACAATTTAGTAGCTGGAACTAGATCCACTTTTCTATCACTATTCGAAAACTGTAACTTGCCGTAGATACGATTGGTCGGTGAGAATATACTCGTACACTAAAAGCAGCAGTTCAAGTAGTGATTTTAGTCTTAAATCCAAAAATTAGGTGGCTACATCTTAGGTATATATATCACCAGTACGTATAGAGGGACCTATTTTTAATAAACAATAAACATACCAGCTGTACAAAATAAGGCAATTTATAAGGGGAACATTTTAACAAGAGAAGTTGATTGCCAAAATAGCAGATGGAAAAATGCGCCTGACTAGTATCTGTAACTACCCAAATTTTCAATAATATTTCCTGCGCTGAGCACTGACTACTTCAGTATTCACTGATGGAGTTCAAGATATGTTAGATGCTGGGTCAAACAAAAAAAAATTGCCCTGAGATGGAAATGTTGCAGTACGACCATCTGTATCTTTTTAAAAACAAATCAAGAAACATAACATCATTAAAAATGGAAAAATGAAATTAATAGCTAATGCAAACCTCTTAAACACTTTGCAATAAATGCGAATATTGTCAGTGACATTTTTGTCAACAAATAGAAATGGCCTTTTTGCTCGGATCCATTGTGCCCATTTTACAAAGAGACCACCGATCTAAGTATAAAGATAAGTATATACATCTCAGAAGGTTTCTCAGCTTAATATTGCTTAAGTCCTATCAGAAAAGGCAGTGCCCCACATAAGAGGCATTGATTAGGTGTCTGCAGTTTCTGCAGTTAACACAAGATCACAAGGTATTTCGCATGAATACGAAAAGTACAATGTTTGTGTCTCATATAGTATATTGTAATTTACACAACTACCCAACTACAATTGGCCGATGACGAGTCCGATAAATAAAACGTTTAACAAGCAGTTTTTTAAAGTCGTTTGCGCTTAGAAATCTAGTTGATCGGATTGTTCAACTTCAGTACTAGCTAGAGCATCCGAGATGAACTGAATATACATATGTGTACATAAATGCGATTACGAAAACAGTCTTACTCTCGGTATTCAGTTCTCCCAAAATGTATCATTTTTAAGCATTTAATTAACTGTATTCCGGCAAAGCTATTTACAAGAATACACCGGTGAAACCTTGGTCTAGATGCTTCAGCCTGCGCAAATGCCATCTCAATACAGCAAGTTGACGGCTAGCCGAAGAAAATAAGCCCACGAATAAGTAGAAAGTGTTGCTGTCATTTGAAATCATGTAAATTTCTTTCCAAAATAGTGGCGAGAGTTTACAACAACTAGAAGATACAACTATTTCAATTGTTACTTTAAGTCATTTCCAGATGGAAATACTTTTTTTTCTAGAAAATAGAAAAATAGGACTTTGATCTAAAACCTACGTCTTTTTTGGTTACGATGGCAGTATACTTTTACATATGCAAGTCAGGAATTAATTTAAACTTTTTGAAATACTTGTTTGAACGTCGTTACCGAAAAGGGATTAAAAGGACATGAAACAACCAAACAAGTTCTTAGATCAATTTATAATTTGATACAACTTTTCAAGCAGAAAAAAAAAAAATAAAACTATTGATTCTAACGCTCAGTGGGTTTCGATGCTGTTAAAGTCTATATATTGTACTTTATTGTATAATTTTCTATTTCTCTTCTTCTATCTACCGTCAAAATTGCATCTAATGTTAAATATTTTCCCAACGTTTCTGCATTACTTTTGCTCCGCTTATGCTGCGGTCTAAATTTGTGGACTTAAAAATCATTTTTGGATCACTCACGTTACTAAACCAAAGAGTTTGCTGATGTTTTTGTACTTGAGCTTGTTAGAACTTCTGCTGAAATTTAAAAAATCGACTCGAATCTGCGAAAAATTCTTAGTTTTGAAAAAGAACGGATTTTCTACATTTTTTCAAATGTTCAAATTTCTTATAGCAAACAATCTATCCTCACGAGAGATACGCACAGAGTTTTATTTATTTTTTGTAGCAATTCAAAATTCGATGGATTATATTTTTCAAAATTACTTGTCCATTCAGCACCTAGTCCAACTTTAAGTTCACATTCAAAATCGTTTCTCCATTGAACCAAAAATACCAGCGGACACATTCGCGATTCCTAGAATGTAGAAGATATCGAGCTTTGTAGAACACTTAGCGGACAAATTAGTCTGAACCTACAATATAGAGGTAAGAGGAAATGTATTTGTTAGTCTCTTTAATTTCGGACAACATCTTAGGAATAACTTAGGGAATTTTAGTTTCAACTGTACGCATTCTGAAGACTTTTGATTGAATCTTCATCTCCGGAAGACTAACCCAGTGTTTTCGATTTTCGATTATCCATCGACAGCTTTCATTAAATAATGCATCTACTTCTAATCAAAAACCAGTAGGGACATTATTAAGATCTACGAGTGAAGATCTACTAAATATGGTATATTGATCTGGACCATGACCATAGATAGTTTTTTTTATTTAGCTAGACGAAGCTTCAAGTACAAAAATAAAAATTAAGTGACTTATTTACAAATAGCGTGATTACAGACTAAACGGATTTGTACATTGTCAGATTGAAGCATTATACATTATATCAATGGATGAACGTACTTTGTTCAAGACTGAGGAAAAAGTCGAGAGTAAAGTAAAATTCTATAAAGTAATTAAACTATCTAGCAGATACAAGGATTTGTTCTTAACTGAACAAACAATTAGATTCTGTCCCAAAGATTAATTTATTTATTTTTTTTTACAATTTTTTCTATTTGGAATTACCAAATGTCTATGTTAGATTTGCTTACATTGTTATTTTTTTATTTCTTTCGGACTTCTTTATGTCGGAGATAAAGACTTTTTTTTATAAATTCAAATAAGCTGCAGTACATAAAGCAAACTATAAGGAGAAAAATAAGAACCTGGAGACGAAAGAAGTTCTCAACAATAATTCAGGTGGGTAACTTTTAAATTCTCCTCAAAGTTTGACTAAATAAATGTAAGAATTTATTTTAGAGGACACAGATATGAAGACATAATTATTAGTCTAAAAAAATGACTAAAGATACATACGAAAACAAAAAGGAATATTTGTTTTAAACTTACATTTAACATGATCAATCATTGTGTGCCATCAGGTGTGCCACATTACACAAGCGGAATCATTTTATTTCTCTATCTCTTTTTGTATGAAAATTAGATACTCGTATTTTAAAGATACTTGGACTTATCTTATTTCTTAAAACAAAATAGCACTTTAAAAGAAAAACTGAATTTTCCGAAATTGCAAAGTAGAGCTTACGTTGATAAGAAGAGAATTAGCATGAATCAAATTAAATTTTAATAAAAGATTAAATTGAAACGCGATAGATACTGTACTAAGCGAACAATGATACATACACGTATGTACGTATGTATGTTGCGATGCGAGATTGTGATGCAGCGTAATTGTAGAGTATCGTACTCGTAAGTAGCGACGGCAAAACGCACGTCAAGTTGACAACACTTTGAATTTTGTTTTGTTTTATTAAAAATTTCCACACACAAATGAATGAGAAATCGTGTATCTAGATACACTTTTGACTTGATTAATTACTTGAATGTTTACTTTAAATTATCACCAACACTTTAATCGAGTAAATTTTGTGAGAAATACAAAATTTGGGATGGAATCAAGAATCAAATGTCGCGTATACGCCCGATGTGCAACAGCAGCAGCACCAGTTAACAACAACACACGCGTGTACTCGTATCTTTTTGGTTTGCTTTCAACGACGGATAACCCAAATTCTCGTGAGCTCACACTTTTAACACCGACGAGATACTTCTTTCGAATGAGGACGACTGTAAACGTTGCTGGACCAAATAAATGGAAATATTTATGTTGACGATACGACAATAATCTATCTATCTACAAATATCTATGGTGATTAGTGAAAAAAAAAATTTTTTTTTTTTGTGCTTATTACTCGAATTATTATTAAGATGAAGAAAAATGTTGAGATACAAATTAAAACGACGACGACGACGATGACAACAACGACAACGACGACGGCGGGTACAGAGAACGTTGTGAATATTGGCTACCGATGCCACAAGTGATTTTAATTCGCTTAGGAAATAATTCTGATTCGCAAATTTCAAACCGATCGGCAGCGCGGTTGATGACATACTGAAGATACATTACAGTGGCGCACAACAGTCGAGGCGAACGCATGTACCCAGTACCAGTAATCCCTATGCTATACTGTCGAGCTACACGAGCACTCGCAGCACTCGCAGCAGTCACAGCAGTCACAGCAGTCAGCCTCAGTCAGTGCTCAACGAACAGTGCTAAACAGAGGAACAGAGCTACAGCCACAGCTACAAGTATAGATACAGATACAGTAGTGTGGAGAGCGAAAGAGCCAGTGTGACAAGAGTTGGCGGCGACACGGTGCGGTTGCCTGCTGCTTTAACTATGATTGCAATGTTGGTGTAGTACTAGTGGTTGGTTTTGAATTGTTTTTTTTTTTTTTTCTACTCATTCCAACTTTTCACACAATTTCCAGAGATTTAGTAGAGTGCTCTGTTATTAAACAATGTTGAGACGAGATGTTGTTTATGAAACAGAGATACGAACAAGTAGAGTACTGCCGGTGTGTTTGGATTTCTTAGATATGAACTCAACGATTGCTGTGGCTGTGGTATGTTGCTTTTGTGTTTAATGTTTGGTAGACGTAGAGGGATTCAATTTAGGGGTGATTTGTTGCTAGTATTAGTGTAGAGTTCGCTTCTTCGTTCTCTTTCGTTTCTGTGCGTGCAAACTGTGTGCTCTCTTCACAGTGGTGGATTAGATTTACTTAAATGGTGAAATCGTTTTTACTCTTCCAATGTTTTTTAAGGGTGCGAGAGGGATTTTTAATTTCTTTTTGTTTGCGAGGGCCGTATAATGTTTATTTTTATGAGCTGTTTGATTTTTCCATTCTTAACTGTAATACGTAATTGTGCACTCGAAGAATAAAGGTATTGCCAAAGGTAGAGGTATGGTGGAATTCAGGTGATGAATACAAAAATAGGGCTTTCTAATAACGACTTGACAATTTTTCTTTTAAATAAAAGGCAAACCATTTGAGATATTTCAAAAGCTTTATTATTGGCTTGAAGTACAATCAAAACATTTATGAATGGAACTCGACTTCGTTCATATGGCCACCGCGGGCACGTTTGCAGCGGTCGATTCGTTTGACCGAATTTTCAACGACTTGGCCACACATTTCGGCCGAAACGTCCGCTATTTCGCGTTCAATGTTAGCTCTGAGCTCTTCCAACGTCATCGGCGTGTTGGCATAAACAAATGACCTAACGTAGCCCCACAGAAAATAGACAAGCGGCGTTAAATCGCACGAACGAGGCGGCCAATCGACTGGCCCATGTCTTGAGATAACACGCTCACCATATTTACTCTTTAATAAATCGATTGTAGCGTGTGCTGTGTGGCTTGTGGCACCATCGTGTTGAAACCACATGTCGTCCAAGTCCATATCTTCCAATTCGGGCTAAAAATAATCGGTGATCATGGCGCGATAACGCTGACCATTCACAGTAACATGACGATCGTTATTGTCGACGAAAAAAGATGGCCCAATAATGCCGCCGGCATGCAAACCACACCAAACAGTTATTTTTTGTGGATGAAGTGGAGATTCATGAAGCACACGTGGGTTTTCACCCGACCAATAACGCATATTTTGCTTATTGACGAACCCATTGAGCTAAAAATGAGCTTCGTCACTGAAGATGATTTTGCGATGAAATTCATGATCTTGGTGCATATTCTCCAGAACCTAATCGGAGAACGTACGTCGCTTCAAATGGTCCATCGGCTTCAATTCTTGAGTCAGCTTGATCTTGTATGGGTGTAAACGAAGATCCTTACGCAAAATACGCCATAATGTGGTCTGAGCGATGCCCAACCATCTTGAGAACGCCGTGGAATTGAGTGATTTGGATCGTTTGCTAAGCACGTCTGAACGGCAGCGATATTTTCGACACTTCGACCGACGTGTCTCACTGACACGGCAACATCACACAACGAATATGCAGACTCAAATTTTTGCACTAAACTTGTTATTGCCTGTCTACTAGGGCGAGAATTACTACCGAAAATTGGAGTTAATGCTCTTAAAGTTGCAGTCACCGACTCCGAAAAATATCTGTAGAAAATTTTTTATAATTCGCAGACGTTGCTCATTAGTGTACTTTACCATGATAAAATGTTGAGTTTACTGAATAAATTGACAGTGACAGTTTGATGATTAGTGAAAGAGTGCGTTCACAAATTAAATTCAAAGTTGTCAAGTCCCTATTGGAAAACCCTATATTTAAGTTGAACTTGCTAATCTTCCCATGAATTGCAATGTTCACGAATGATAGCGAAAAATGGTTCATCGTTAAAGTTATGTAATCCAAATTCGTAAGCGGATGCCTATGATATTTTGAGATTGAAGTTGTTAGAAATTGAGCCACGAAATATGACAGTTTGTCGTCCAAACCTGCAAAACGAAGAAAAGACAATGAATGGATAGAGTGCTTAGACCTTAAATAGGCTACATTCAGGCGAATCACTAACGAAAACACTAGTCTGATATAAAGACTATATCATCGCTATACAGAGAGTGCGGTGGGGTTGACCTGACAGACGGATGATGAAAAACTGTGACGTACGTATATATGTATGTATACTACGGTGTGAGTTACAGAGAACAGAGGCACCATATTTATTATTTGGGTGCTTCCGATACGTGATTGAATGCATTGTAACAAACCGCATTAAGGCACAAATTCGTCGACATCAGCCTGGTACGAGGGCTGTTTGATGAATACCCGGATTAGAAATGATAACTCAAGTTTTTTAGGTTTTGACAATTTATTTTTCAATATACCATATGTAACCCCCTTTCAACTCGATACACTTTTCCCAGCTGTGCTGCAACTTTTTTTAACCCTCCGTATAGCATCTACGACTTTTGTTGGCCTGCAAAATACTGCTCCGCGTCGGCTATAACTTCCTCGTTCGACCGGAAGTCGCAAATAACCAAATCCGGAAAACACGCAGGACGGGTGAGCTATTCGTAGTGCAATTCGACGAATTTGGCTGTGGCGACTGCGGTCGGTTTTCCTTTAAATCGACATTGAATCGGCCCAAAATATCGATGTAGTATGCTCCTGTGATTGTTATTCCCTTCTCCAAACAGTCAACGTGAATCACACCTTGCGCGTCCCAAAAAAACTTTGGTTATCACCTTTCCGGCCGAAAGCACCGTTTTCGCTTTCTTTGGAGCACGTTCACCGGGTAAAACCCATTGTTTCGATTGTTCTTTGGTCTCTGGTGTGTACCAATGAATCAATACCTCATCGAAGGCCACAAACAGGGCCAAGCACGTCTTTGAAATGGTCTCACGATTGCGCTTGTTCTCCGGTGTGAGCAAGCGTGACACCCATCGCGCTGATAGCTTTCTCATGCCCAGGATATGGCTAGCGCCTGCTATCTCAGACAACTCGTGAATTTTCACTTGACGATCCGCCAAAACGATATCATAGATTTTGTCCACGGTTTCCTCTTTGGTAACCGATTTAAGGCCACCTGGGCGCGCATCATCAAAAGCCGACGTGCGGCCAGTGCAAAACGCTGCCAAACAATGGTAAACGGGTGCACAGGAAGGTGAATGGGTCCCATACACACCATCAAGAAAGAGCTTAATTTCCTCGCAGGTTTTTCCACTTAAAAACAAGAATCGGATCACGGAGCGAAACTCCTCTTTTTCCATAGTCACAAAAAACACTAACACGATGTTTTGAAATGGGTGTCAAAACAAAACTAAGCGTCGAATGGTCACCAAAGTGCACCTATCTTCCAATCCGAGTACTCATCAAACAGCCCTTGTATGTACCTACTACCAAATAGATGAATTAAACGATTCAATAACCCTCAGTACCGTAATGCAATACCCTCAGGATTACGTTGAATTCGTTTAAGGTGATCTTAACGCCAGAATTGTAAAAGAGGTACCTACGATATGTACATCATTGGTAGTACATTTGGAAAGTACAGTTTACATGCCACCGCATCTGGAAACACACTACGACTTTGATGTCAGACAGAATATCATTATAGCGATAATCTACGGTCTCTTTCCTTCAAGTGGTAACCTTCATAACAAAAGTCAATTTTTGCCTGATCTTTGGCACCACAATTCGGTCGATGAGAAAAAAGTTTTACGACCACGACACAAGACCACACGAAGAAAAAATAGCAATATCTTATCTAAGGCATTGCAACTTACTAAGCAAAACTAATTTTAACTTTTTCTATTGATAATCATCTGCCCGTTCCATTTTTGCCCCAAAAGGCCTCCTCCTCATCATTTCCACCATGGTAGAACAAAGAAAAATAAAAGTCCCATTAAAACCCCCTAAGACATTCTTCGATGATCCCCAAGTACTGGTATTTGGTCAATTCTTTTTCTAGTCCGATGTTTAGGTCACATTTTAGGGCGTGAAAACGGCCCAATTGCGCAATATGTTATACAGTGGAATCCACTCACCCAGTCAGAAGGCAGAAGAGCGGGACGGCTTAAGCAAACATTGCGAAGAACAGTCGAAGAGGAATTGAGACTACTGGGAAAGAGCTGGAGTAAATTAAAGCGAATTGCAGAAATACGAACAAGTTGAGCGCAGGAGTTATTGACGCCCTATACCCTTTGAGGGGTGACATGATTTAAGTAAAGTAAGTAATACCATAACGCTACCAGTAGGGGCCCTACCTCTTTATAGTCAGGCCCGAACAGAAGTCTGATGGTTTCTGATACCCATGGTATTGAATTTTAAGTCATGGTAGGGACTGCCAGACAGTACGTGGTAGTCCTGCCACCCAACAAGACCTTATGATCGACCACTTGTAACTGGTCAGATTGTTGAAACCCTCGGTGGCGTCAATTGGAAATCGCTTACGATGAGACCAGTATTGATAAGACAGCCCGGCGAAAGAAAATTAGGGAGGAAAGAAAGAGAGGCACCGATTTTCGTTGGTTTTAAATGTTTGAAGGTTATAATGACTAGGAAATAAAGAGCTCGACAGCGCATTCCATAAGCGAGTTGAAAGGCTTAGGAAATCACAGTGAACTGATGAACGGTTGAAGTTTTGAATGGGCTGAATGCTACTAGAAATTATATTACAGCACTGGTGGTGAAAATAACGATAGAATAAGATAAGGCAGCTGAAATTATAGTACGTCGGTTTTTAAGGGTGTCAATTGATAGTGTGCTACTAGCATCATATAAAAGTTTTGTCGCAAGGTCTTAAAACCTATTTATCAAGTGTAGAGATGTTGTGCTCATATGAAACTCAACTCTCAATAAAAACCCTCATGCTTAACGTGATCCCTAACAATAATCAGTTTATTAAGCCTTGCGACATGCATTTTCTAACTAGTTTGGGAATCGTGACAGGGTTCAGCTAGACTTTAAGCGTAGCTTGGCTGTGGCTTTATATGTAGATGCTTCGCGCCCTCTACTAGTTCTTAATTACTTGTTCGTTAGTTAATTACAATCAGGAATGCTCATACATCTGTTTGGAAGACAGACACAAGTTCTTGTAACGAGGCGTAAAATTGAACACCAGAAAAGATAGCTGCGCCGCATCCTAAATCGTTACGAACCGTATACAATCCATTCTTTATGAAACCATTCCTGGGCACAGGGAATTCGAATTTTATATTGGGTATATATTTTAATTCGTGCGGTTTTTTTTTTTTCCAAAATTTGAACGTTTATTTAAGAAAAACATGTATTGTACAATAGTATTATTCAAAGTATTGCCCATCTGAAGCTATGACTTTTTCCCATCTTTCTAGTAATTTGTGGATCCCATCCCAGAAGATCTGCGCCGGCTTGGCAGCCAAGAATGAATCAAGCCAATTTTTGATATTCTGTTCTAATGTGAACCGTATTTCAGTAAGGGCGTTCTGCATCGACTGGAACAAATTTTAGTCAGAAGGGGCAAGGTCTAGGCTATAAGGTGGGTGGGGTAAGACTTCCCATCCACTGTTTTCCAAATAGTTCTCAACCGGAATAGCAACGTGGGGCCGAGCGTTGTTGCTCCCACCAAATACAGAGCATTACCTTTACGCCATGGATATTCGGCTTTGTCGTTGATTTGGCTGGTTGGCCGGGTTTCACATATGATTTTTTGCGCTTATGGTTGTCGTAATAGATCCATTTTTCATCACCAGTAACAATCCGGAGCAAAAATGACTTCCTTTTGTGGCGTTCCAGCAGCATTTCGGACATGCTTGAGTTCATGTGAACCCCAATTTCCTTGCTTTTGAATATATTCAGCTGCTTTTAAACGTTTTGAAATGGCTGCTTGATTGAAAGATTCTGCGAGCTCTTCTTTTGTTTGGTAACAGTCTTCATAGAGTAATGCTTCCAGTTCTTCATCTTCAAACTTTTTTGGCTGCCCAGGACGTTCATCGTCTTCTAAGACAAAATCACCACTTTTAAATCGTGCAAACCACTTTTGACACGTTCGCTCAGCTAGCGCATGTTCACCATAAACTTCCACCAAAATACGATAACTTTCGGCAGTAGTTTTCTTCATATTAAAGTAATGAAGAAGAACTCAACGCAAAAACACTTTTTCAGGAACAAAGTTCGACATATTTGAGTGAAAAAAAAATATTGTTGTTTACGCTTCAAATGAATGACATATACTGAAATGACGTAAAATGATAGTAGCTTTCCAACGCATGTTCCAATGCAATAATAACAATGGAATAATACAAGTTACGCCATCTCTTAGCAAACCGCAATATTTTCCCGGCAGGAGTTCTGATGTCATTGCATCAGGCGACATGGCCATAAGACCAGATTAGTAACACTAAAAAATTCTAGTGCATGTTGTGCCGAAGGCCACTGCTCTTTAAACGGAAGATGGCTTTGAGAGTGCAGCTCATGTCAGTAACAGTGCATCCAGAGCAGTGTCAGACGTGCTAGAGAAGCCTCAATGCAGCCTAGACAGATCTTTCTTTGAAGTTTTGTTCCCACAGACAACCAGCGAAAAGGTTGTAAGTCAGTTTCCTCTTTCTCTTAAAGAGAACCACTTCAGTATGAGCATCTAAGTAAGTACATTAGAAAGTCATTCAGTTGAATAGACTGAATTTACTGTTAAGGCTCCGAAATACGCGAAACACACACAACTCATCATCAATACAAAAGGAATTCAAAATAAGAAGTAATGGCAACTAGATAAGTTCAACACAATCGGGCTGGAGATAAACACTCCTATATTAGAGAGCGCCATTCATCTTATGCATGATTTAATCAAAGGTTTTGATTTTTCTAATTTCCGGCACCCTAAAGATACTTTTTATTTTCCAAAAATCACTTTACAGTTAAATCTCTCCGAAAGGCATTCCATATTAGCGCCTTCCAAGGCGACTATTTACTTATGTCAAAAACAAATTTCATGCAAATTGAGTTGAAATTCATTTTGGCACGCAACTCAACTGAAATAAGTATTGTACAAGTGTATATACCAGCTGATGAGATTACTCACCTTGATTTTGCTAATAACTGCTCCAACAGCAATACCAACAACATCAACATAAAAAAAAAATCCAAGTTGAGAGTGCTAAATTCCTGATCGCTTGTCTATTTGCTTTCTCTGGAAACATTAATCTGTTGCCCATAGTAGCGTCATTGTGTCGTTTTCATATAAAAATTCACATCTAATTAACGTACGGATTGGTGATAATGTTTATTCAATAAACTATCTGTTAATTTAGAAGGTGGCAAAATTTGATTAAGCTAAAAAACAATCAGATTGACGAGTCGAGGAAGTCGAAGAAGACTCGATGATAATGGAGGTGATTTAGAAGTTCTTTTTTGTGTTGTTTTTATGTGCAGAGGTCGTGTTTTAGTCCTAACCACAGTAAAATATATTTTTTCCAATATTTTTAAGAATACTTACAGTGATCATTTTAAAGATACTTTTATGAAAAAGTCGAGGCGATGAATTTCATTTAAAAAAAAAAAATGTATTAGCAAATGCTTCAGTGGTAAAGAGCCTACAGTATCAGCATAGAGTGCATGCGGCCTGATGCAAGCGTTTGTCGGACAATTCAAGAAAATACTCCTCGGTGTCGTTATAACTCATAACAAGAGTACCAGGATGTTGTGCTACTTATTCCTAGCACACTTAGATAGGTGCTTAGCAAAAGCATCAAACCTTATTGCGATGACAAAAAACTGTCACTAGTTTTACTTACGAATAGCAGGAAAGATGCTGACCTTCAGATAAACTCGTAATTTTCTGGAATATCATGCCATCTGGAGTTATGTTCTCCAGGAAGCCCTAACTCAGAATGTGGACTAGGGCGAGTTCGTGGCCTGAGAAACTCGTAGAAACCACGATCCCACTGTGTTTTGGTACCTACACAAAACTTCGTGAGCTCAGATACTTCGATCACTGCACTGTTTCTTCATAATATAATTCCTTGCTATCTGTTTTGCGTATTTCTCTACTTGAAAGGCAAAAACGTCGAATATTAGATCGATTTTGAAACCATCATGCACTTTGGGTGACAGGTACTGGTTATGAGCTACATACATGTAATCAGGATCCCTGTGATATGAGGTGTGGGCATGGGGCTGAGAGTATTTCCTTTCGGCAAAGTGTAGGTGCCCTCAGATTTTCTAAGTGCATCCAACCTGGAATATTGGTCCCTTTTAAGAACTTACCCAGCTTATTGATTTTACCGAGAGTTGTGATCTTCTACGACAGTAAAATAAGCCCTATTCGAAATCGTGTCTTCACGTAACGTGCGATTAACAAGAGTTTTTTCTGAAGGGACTCGTCCGATCAAAACATTTAATGAGGTTACCGCTCTGATTCTGACTTTCTCTAACTTTTGTTTCGTTCTCAGTTAAGGCGGAGAATTTATGGTCTTGCCGAGCTCTCTAAGGCGTTTCTAGTTGATTTTCATGGATTCCTCCTTTTCAACAAGCTCGAGATCTCACATTCTAGTCTGAGTTCGTTGTATCTCAGTTTGATAGTACTTTTCAGCCAGTATTCTCCTTAGAGCTCCTCTTGGAAAGGGCTGTATGAATCGATTACTTGCTTGATTGAAAATGCTGGCTTCGGGGCAACATTATTGACAACCAGGTCAGTCGATAATATGATGTCTATTAGGTGATGGACTCTCACGTCGCATTTGCTTCTGCTCCAAAAAGTACTGCACTCACTCATGAGCATCGCAGTGGTCGACCAAATGAGGTGACGACTCCAGAAATGGTGAAGAAAATCTACAAAGCGCTACTGGATGATCGTCGACTGAAAGTGCGCGAGATAGGAGACATTGTAGACATTTCAAAAAGTGCGGTACATCGCATATTATTTGAAAATTTGAACATGATGAAGCTGTGTGCAAGATGGGTGCCGCGTTTGCTCACACTCGAGCTAAAATAGTGTCGTGAAGATGTTTCAATTGCGTGTTTAGCGAAGTTTCACAACAACAAAGCAGAATTTTTGCGCCGTTTTATAACAATGGATGAAACATGGGTCCATGACTTTACATCCGAGACAAAAGAACAGTCAAAACAATGGATTCAAAAAGGAAAACCGATTCCAAAGAAGGCGAGGTCATGGCGTCGCATTTGTTTAAGAAGAAAGTGTTGTTTCACCAAGCCAATGCACCAGCTCACAAATCCGTTATTGTAATGGCCAAAATTAATGAATTAAAGTTTGAATTGCCACCTCATGCACTCTATTCGCCAGATTTAGCCCCCTCGAATTATTTTCTGTTCCTAAATTTGAAAAAATGGCTCAGTGGTCAAAGATTTTCCAACGATGAAGAAGTGATGTCGGCAGTTAGTGGCTATTTTGAGGAGCAAGACAGTTCTTATTATAAAATATCGCTGTGAAAAAATGTATAGAGCTAAAAGGCGATTAATTTGAAAAATAAACAAATTTTTTTCGACAATTTTTGTGTTTTCTTTGTTGGGTCGGGTACTTCTGCCGCCATCGTATTATAAGTTCTATCTGCCTGGAATCGCAGTATCAGCTCCGAATCATAGCACCACTATGAAATTGTGCCATTCTCAGCTCGTTTTGTATGTAAGCGTATGTTTGTACCAACTAAGTGTTAGTTGCAGAATTAATTTGGCATATTAATAAGTCCTCGGACTATCTCATCGTTTGTTGTATAGCGGTACGAAAGTTCTTACTCATCTGAAGCCTTAGAAGGTTTTTTTTTCACTTTTTGGGATCCTGTCTGTATACTTTTTGATGTTTTGGATTTCAAACGGAAAACATGGCGGTGCAGCAGCAGACTTAAAAGTATTATTATAGATAAGTGCTAGGATAGTCGTCTGTTCTCTGAATTAATTTTAAAATAAAGTAGAAATTACGCCTTCCAAAGTTCAGATTAGAAGGCGGGTCTTAACTCGACTAAATAGTGCTAACAAATTTTTTGTCTGAGCCTTCTTGCTCTCCATATAATGATTTATTTTCTTTGCAATGTCCAGGCTTAAAACGAGTATTAATACGAATCAACACGCTACTGTTTACTTTAGTTTCCTCTGTTTGGATCAAAGGCCTCATAAGTCTGGATTCACATCGGGTACAGTGGTGATTAGCCATTCAAGAATTTTGCTGCGTATAGCGCTTCACCCACAAACAGTTCTCTGCTTGAACGCAAATAGTCCAGCCTTTAGCTTGTTCCAACAGAAGATTTGTGAAGTGTTTTTAGTTAGCGTTCAGACTATTGTCATTGCTAGCCTTTCCAATTCGTAACATCAGAGAGATACCACCACCCTTATAGGTAAGATTGTAGCAGCAACTTCCATTAAAAAAAATAGTTTTTTAGACACCGGGTTGCTTCTGACTTCTCCCAGAAGGTATACGAGCTGCGTTCAGTGCATTCTTGGTATCGGGGTGAGGATAGGTAGGTAACTAGTTATTGCTTGTTGGTTATTAGTGCAACACAGATAGGGTTTCGCTCCATTTTGATGTCACAAATCTGCAGACACTCCAGCTCCAGAAATAATCGACGATCGGTTCATTAGAAATGGACTTTCAGTCAATCCTCTTGAAACTGAGATTATTTTCTGCAGAAAGAAAAAGAAACTGACGGAAGCTGCGTTTACATGGGCGCGGATTTGTTGTAAGTAAGTGACTTAGGCTAGTAGTCTTAAGCATTAAGGCTTAATAGACCAGAATCAGCTATAATGTCTGTTGGATCATGCCTAACGACTGTTTATGTGGCGTCATCTTGGGTAACAAACTTTTTTATACTGAATGTATCGGGCTTCCATAGGAAATACGACGAAAATATCTCACTGCTGCTTTCACCAGAATCCAAGGAACGGTCTATCTAGGCTGTATGCGGGCTTTTCATATTACCTCTGGCTTTGCTTTAGTTGCACTCATGAATCACTCTCCCATTGATGTTCGTGTCATGTACTGCACTATGAATGCCATCTTCCGTTTGAAGAGAATTTATCTTTGCCCTGGAATTTTGATGACCTTGCGAACCGACTGCATTTTGACTTGGGTACTATGGACATGCTGTCTAATACACTGATACCAGAACTGCTGATGCAAAAGTGCGAAATTGACTTTTCCTGGTTTCGGCTAAAAACTGAGCCAAAAAATGAACTTAATTGACTTTTCACAGATTGCTCCAAAACCCATTTATTATGAGGCGTAGTACGATAATATAAGATTTCACTTTTCGTTAGGAAAACTTGCATCTGTCGCACAAGCGAAGATATGCACAATGCTGATGGTTACTATATTGTGAAAAATTACCGAAGAAGCAGCCAAGTCTCGCTTAGAGTCTTGCTGAACCTTTATACCACGTCCAGCATAGTTCGAGAATGCAAGACTTTACTAAACGCAGCCAGAAAGCAAAATTCAATGAGTCTTGTCTTGGTTTCAAGTCATAATGGGATCACGGGAAATGAAATCACCGATGGACTTGCTAGGCAAGGCTCAGACAAGAGTTTCTTAGGACCAAACCAACGTTAGGTCTACCTGCGTCCTCGGACAGTCTGGTTTCATATGAGCGCAACTGCAGATGAGATGATCCTCCAGGTTCCCGGCAGACAAAACGAATACTTCCCGACGTCTCTAAGAAATCAGCGGCCTTCCTGCTGTTCCTCAGTAGAAAAGACTGCTGGGTGCTTACTGGCGTGACGGGGCACTACACTTTTGCTAAGCACTTATGTAAATGTGCTGGGCATAGGAGATATACGCTGTCAAAGAGATGACGGCACCGCGGAATACTATCTCTTTGAATATCAGGCTGCAGGTATTTGGCGTTGACCCAGTTTGTGTTGGTTCTGTCGGCACTTTAACATTGAAGCACTTACTCATGTTTTCACGAAGGACTGGTAATTTCAATGAAACGAACATACGGGTACAATGGACTAGTTCTTTGTCTTAAAAATATCAGTGCATTGATGTCAAAAAACTGTCAAGCAAATGAGACCCAAACAGAGACCTGTAGAGATGAGCAAGACAATTTTGTAATAAAGTCGCAATCGGTGATGAAGATAACGAAAAACTACTTTTGAAGGCTATTAAACGTTTGTGATGCACTAGACTGTTTTGCCAGGTGGAAGGAATCACTTAACTTCGGCGATAAAACCCAAAAATTACATGCCCCCGATAAAAATCACGTAGATCAAACTTACCAGAGTGGGGAGAGATCTTGCCGAGTTTTTAAAGCATTTTCAAAATTTGGTCGGAAAAAGTTTTGCCTGATTCGTCCAGAATGATGTTGGCAAGGGCTTGTTGTTACGCAGAAGTGAATAACAATCTTACCAAGGTCTTTGATGTGCGAAAAAGAGTTTATATAAGTTGATCTTTGACATTTATATCTTGTTGTTATGTAAACCTTACAACACAATTTTCCAGAAGTAAGTCTCTTTAACCCTTTTAGTCTTAAAGCTGTTGTTGAGAAAGAGACCTTAAAAAGATTATCTGTCGCAATTTATTTTCCAAAAACTAAAACTGACTTATGTAGCTCTGGAATCTCTACAAACTTTGCCGTTTCATCTGTGATTTCAACGAAGAAAATATTCCGTCAAACTTGCACTTTCTAAGAAATTCTCGCTATATGTCTGTAATTGAACTTCCAGCTTAAACGTTCAATGATGATAGGTTTATGAAGAAATATTCACGTTCCTATTAAATTGGTTGACGACGCTAAGCCCTACATTACCCACGTGAAAAAGTCTGGAATCTTTACAAGTTCACACCTATATTGGAAAGCAGCTAAGCTTATTAATGGGAAAACCAACTCAACTTCATTAGGGCTACAAGGCGGGCAGTTAAGAGAACATTTTAAAAACCCACTCAATGCACCGCATATATCTCCGTCCCCTGAGTATGATCGTGAATGAATCTCTGGACTCACCATTTTCCGTCTCAGAAGTTGCAGTCAAAAACTCGAAGAAAAATAAAGCGCTACGAATCGACCGTATTCCGTTTGAATTCAACAAAAATTGCTCATCAGAATTCGTATTGGCTCTTACACAACAATTCAGTAGAATATTTTCAATTGCTGATGTGCTCGAATGCTTTCAGAAAGCGATCTTTTTCCGTTGCACAAGAAAGGTGACTACAATGACCTAGTAAACTACAGAAGAATATCTTTCTTAAACATCCTGCTAAGTTGTTTACTAGTTTGCTCTTCAATAGAATCACGAAGTGGTTCAAGCTACTTTTCGAAAAAACTATTCTACTATTGACCAAATATTCACAAGGGTTAACATTGCTGATAAACGCAAAAAATTGTACGCTTTCTTTGCGGATTTTCGTGTGGATTTTGACTCCATCCCGCGGGAAATGCTTTTCTATAAGCTATATGGGTACGGAATCTCGTCACAAGTCGTTAATGTTTTAAGAGCTAACATATGTACTGCAATAATAAGTCATGTGTCTGGGATGGAGCCCATCTACCGGAGGAATTTGAAGTATCAATGGGTGTCAAACAAGGTTGCGTGCTCGGCACATTGCTGTTTACATAAATGATATAACTGATGAAGTTGGAGGTGGAATAGATCTCTGTAGAACCAATGTTCCGGCGCTGATGTTTGCAAATAATATCGTTTTTCTCGTCAATACATTAAATACTATGCAGTTAATGTTCAACAGTCTAGATACCTACTGCAAAATGTGTAATTTTACCGTTAATCTAGATAAATCCAAGATGATAGTCTTAAAAGATGGTGGAGAAAGCACGCTTGAAATGAGAAATGGAGGTTTGAAGACAACCAGATTGACATAGTTAAGCAGTATAAGTATCTAGGAGTGTTAATTAAGCCGAACTTAAACATGAACAAGCATTTTAAAAGTAAGCTTGCAGAAGCTAAAAGGGCGATCTATGCTGTTTGGGGCAACTGCATCAAGAACACAAACATTTCTCCCACCACGAAAGTAAAAATATTCTGCGCTACATCCATCCTACTGTATGCAACGCAAATCTAAGGTTACCGCGCTTTCGAAGTCGTGAAAAAGTTTCTCTGCTTTTTTCTAAGACGGAATTTTAAACTCCCGAGTAGTTCGCCCATTTTTATGCTGCACTTGGAGACTGGAGTGGCACCTCTGTTCCTGAATCTGAAAATGTACTTTGATTATGTTCCTAAAGTTAATTCAATGAGCCAGGAAAGTATTCCGAGGTTGGTACTCACGCAAATGGTAACATATAAAGTGTTGAGCTCAAAAGTGGGGAAATACTAGGAGTGGAAAGCGGTTATAACGTTATTTTCACACCAAGCGAACAGTAGGAATCACTTAAACAAAATTTAAACATGCTCTTTCAGAAAACTTGTCACATAATTTACGACAAACTTGTAAATACAGAGCTTACTACAGCAAGATAAATCATTAACTGTAGGAAAGGACTTATTTATTGAACAGCTACCCGGTGGATAAAATAAGTAACATCTTCAAGCTAAGAGGCGAACTTTTAAATCTTAATTTCATACTGCACCGCCCTGAGCTTCCAATTTTATGCGAGTTGTGCAATCTCATCGCGAAATGATCCATACTTAAAGAATTCCGCACAAACTTCTTCGGTGCTCAATCACTTGGGCTAAAGGATGCAATCCATATCTTGAATGGTGGCAGAGATTGGGACTACAGGAACTGCATAGTCGAAGGGAGTTTTTAAGTACATATTTGCAAAAGCTATCTATTTTTTAATTTATGTACATATGTATGTACGCATTAGGCATAAGTAGCACCAAATTGTTTTCTTATTTTAATGTCAATCTGGTAGACGGCTTATAAAAAGTCAAACCATACACCTAGGCTTATTAGTCATTTAATAATAAAACACCTGTATCTCAACAATAAATTTTAGATACTTAAACGGACTCGCCAGCCTTCCATAAAATATTCACCTGCCATTAACTTCCTTACAAACTTCCAAATGTCAGTGATGATTTAGGTTAGTTAATAAATTTTTAAACACCTTACCACCCAGATAACAGTTAAACAGTCCATTGTATGGAAACCGAAAAAAACAAAGTCTTTGCCAAAATAGTCAATTGCGTTTATGAATAAATATTCGCGCACTTCGTCACCCCAGCCCCAAAACAAAGAGCTAGTATAATCTATCAAAGGAACAACAACGTATTTATTACCGTATAACAAAGAAAACTATCAAAGCATCTGTGTAGCAAACGATCCATATCTTAACAAAAAAAACCTAATTATTCGCACAATGCTATCGACCTACTTGTACTATACCATATGTTGCTAGCTGGTGGGGAAATATCAATTTCACCACTATGAACTATAAGTAATAACGTAGATACTACATACCTATACATCCATAGCAGTATAGTACAAGTGATCTCAAAGTACAGGTGTGATTAACAAATTCCTTTCCCACACGTCCTACATCGCCACCTCCTTCAACCCACGGATGAGTAAGTATGTAATTCTGATGCAAATTGTGAATTATGCTGCCCCGTTTACAAGGTATCCATCCATACCAGCATCTATGATACGAGTATGAACTTAAATACGACTACTTGTAGTTGGATCGGTTAGTATCGTATCTAAGTATCTGTTGCCCGAATCAATGTGAACGAGCATAACGAAACCGATTTGCATTGTAATTGAACATTAATTGCTGATCGCAGCGGATCGGAGCGATCGCGCGGTTTGATTTATTCACACCCTCCTCTCAAGTCGAGCGCGCGTTCTCAGGTACGATTAAGTACACCCATCATTGCAGAGATTTATATAAGTTCATGAGCGAACTGCAACAATGAATTGTTAATCATTTTTTGTAGAAAAAAAAAAAAAAAAAAAAAAAAAAACATTACAACTATTTATCTAAGAATTATTATTAATTAACTGACTGACGATCGACGTCACGTCACTATCTCCATCACCCTCATTGTACAAGTGCCTTTTTTTGTGAGAGGGTGAAGAGAGAAAATATCTAAGGAAAGGTGTGCGCAATTAATGTTTGCACAATGTTTCGAGATACAAAACAAGATAATCAAATAAGGTACACAAAGTTTTGCACTAGTTTGAAGAAGAGAACACTCTCTTACTCTTAGATAAAATTGAAGAGAGTGCAAACTGTTTAATAACAGAACTGTTAACTGTTTACGGTTTTACGAGTATACACTTGAATGGGGTTTTTCTACCAAGTGGCATAGATAAATCGTGACGGCGCTATGTCTGCCTTTGCCATTTTCATGGTGAAATGTTTTATTTATTTTTATTTTTTGTTAAAACCAACAAGAGCATGAGAATTGGTTTCTCTTTTGTTGTAGCTGAGAGAATAGTGTCATGCGATATTTAATATATCATATAATGTGTTGCTAGGGGTTGCGATAACTGTATTGGATATTGTTCGTGATGACTAGTGGCTGCAATAAAAATGTGTACTTCAGGAAATGAGGAAAAATATTTTGGCACTGAGTTGGCGGAGAGTTTAATTATTTCATTTGCATGCACTTGGTTTCGCAGAAGTTTTGCGGAGTCATTCACCACTTTAGTTAATGAAAGTATTTTGATACGGGCAATTGAAGATACTCCTGAAGCAATTTTGTGCATAGAAACCAAATAGAGTCATTTAAGATACAAGATCTAGTCTTAGATCGTAGAGTTCCAAAAGGCTTTTAGCTTAAATTCTTACAACTTTTCGGTCAACGCGCAGAAGATTAGCTACGCTGAAACAGCCTAAGGGCATACATAAATGTATGCAGTACAAGCTATTACCACCCAAGAGAGATTAAAATGTGTAGAAGAAGGGACACAGTAGCTATTTTTTTTTTTTTTTTTTTTTTTTTTTCTTTTTTATAGCAAAAACAGCACCAAAGATTACTTGTACTCGTATAAAATGCTAAACAAAATAAGGAAGAGATGGGTCAGACAAAAGAAGATTTAAAAACCACTACGTCTATTACCGAATGCATTACCGATAACAACGGCAGCACGGCAATGACAGTTTGAGGTAGACCTAGTAAAGAAGTTTTGAATAAATACATGAAAAACTAAATATAATAATAACCCAGTATGCGTTCAGATTTTAATGAAAAAGCAAACTTATCAGACGTTAAGATTGTTTTCATCGATTTAAGCAGAAAGCTGTGACAAAAATGTGGGATATATGTATTTTGCTAGTATATCGGCTCATTGGGTACAGACAAATTTGGATACCCAGCATTTTCAAGAAGACTTGACAATCTTTTCCTCAATCAATTGTCAACCGAATCCCCGTTTTCAACAAGAGGTGACATTGATTACGCCTGTACGTATCTTGTTCAAGTATCAGCACCAAGGTTCGGATACGGATATCTCGACCATCACAAGCCTATGAAAAACTTATGAATTGTTTAACATCGCTTGCCGACTTAACATAATCTTTGAAGAAACCCACTACTATAAGGATTGAGAAACAAGGACACAGTGGCAAAAAATTCACAAAATAATGTCTATCTGTGGGTGGCAAACAAGAGAATATAGTAAAACGGAGGTACCAGCTATCAGTAAGCTGTTTCTATAATTCCTACTCTCACCTCTACGGTTAGTGCACGTTTAGCCTTTGTGGGAAGCAGGGTTACTCCAACGAGATGGGTATAGCTTGTTCTGAGATACGCAGTTCTTCAAGGTCTATTAAAGTGTGTAGGATAAGGTAGGATTCTATATTTTGAAGCGGCGGCGGAGGAGTATAATCTGTATACTAATGGCGGTGGCTTCATCTCAACAACACCTCAACAAAGCCAAATTATTGTCCTTTTCAAGAGAAAGTCAAAAAATAGAAAAAAGATAAATACTAAGGCGTTCCCATCAAGCGACGATACAAATAAAAAGTATGCAAACATGAACAAAATCAAAGAAAAGAGAAAATTTCCTTAACAGAACGAAGCGCTGACATTGCCGCTGTCTTAATAAGACGACGCATTGATGAAGCTTATATTCAAATAAATAAATTGACAGGGAAAGCCCGAGAAATTGGACATGACTATAAGTTTTATTATAGCGGATGCGCTAAGAAGATAAACGATGTTGCAATAATACTATACGAGCTTCTATAGAAAAATGTCGTTAGTGCTGACGGAATTAATGTGCACACAATGAGTATTCAACTAGCTGTAGAATATGCACTCCACATCATCGTAGTATCTGCGTATGTCCCAAAAATAGGATGTGATGATCACACAAAGGAAGTATTTTGAGACCAGCTTGACCATTTGCGGCGACCTTAATGGTCATATTGGTCAGGAAAATAGTATATATGGAGAGTGGCATAGTGGATATGGCTACGTCTTAAGCAACAACGAGGAAAAGATTATATTCAAACTGGCCGCAGCTCTGTTAGCTCCGTTAGCAATTACTAACGAATTCTTTGCAAAGAAACCTGAACACACATAAACGTATGAAAGCGGTAATATGTATTTATATTTTCCCCAATAGACTTCATTCTCTTCAATAGCAAAGGTCTTAATAATTTCTCAGGCTGCAAGTTTATCCCGCGGGAGCCCCTAACCTTACAAAATCGATTACTGGCTGCCGACTTTAAGTCGAAAAGAGCAATAAGAACACACAAAGTATTTTCGAGCCCACCAAAAATCAGATGGCATAAACTAAATACCCAGCAAACCGAAGAGCTCCTTTCGGAATTACTCCAATACACTGAAACTACAAGTAAGACCGAGAATGACATGTGGGAAAAATTCCACAATTTGTGCTTAAAAAAAAAAACCCGGGAATATCTTGGTCTTTCAAAAGGACCTCATAAGAACAACAAAGAAACTTGTAGGAAGTAGCATTCAAAAAATTCAAGAATCGATGGACAACAACGATAGAGCCGACCACATTATTAGGTGGAGTGAAAAGTAACCTCCTTGGGAATGAAAAAAAGATTTTTTTTTAAACTTTTTCTTAGTTTATTTAATATAATCCCCTTTAAGTTTGATAGACTTATTCTAGTGATTTTCCAATTTCTTGATCCCGCCCGAAAAGTAATTTTCCGGAAGGTCTGCAAAATACTCCTCTGTGGCTTCGATGGTTTCCTCGCATGAGCTGAATTTTTTATTGATGAGTCATCTTTTGAGGTTTGGAAAGAGATAATAGTCCGAGGGAACCAAATCGGGCCAATACGGTGGATGAGACAGCAGTTGGAGCCGTAAGTCATTGATTTTAGCCGTGGTTGCGATGCTCTTGTGCGCCATTGCATGCATTTTCATATGCAGAATATTGCCCAAAATATGGCGTGTGCGCTTAGTACTAATCTTTGTGGTATCTGCTATCTCGCGCACCTTCACTTTCCGGTCAGCCAACACCATTGCATGCATTTTTTTGGCATTGTCCTCTGGAACCGCATTAGCCCCATAATATTTATCCAACTTTTCTTTTGTTTCCTTCGCCGTTTTGCCTCTCAAAAAATATTATTTTTGTCAATACTCAACATGATGCCAAACACGTCAACAACAATCAGCTGTCAAAACAAAACTAAAGACAGTATCGCACTGAAATTTGGCATATCTGCCTAAATATGAACGGACTTCAAGGCACCATAACCTTTTTTGCAGTATCAGCGCATTCTGGCGGTCAAGGCGGTTACTTTTCACTCCACCTAGTAGAACCAAGAGAAAATCGAAGAAAACAGTGACAGTTGCCAAGTCTGACACAATAAAAGATCTCTATGAAAATCTAGAAAATGCTGATGGTGAAAAGATGATATATAAATTAGCAAGGCAACGCCACAACGAAATGAATAATTAAAAATTCTTTAAATATAGGAGAAAAAGAAAGGCACAAAGAAGTAAAGCTGGAAAAGACTAAAGAAGGAACAACACCTCTGGAAATCAATGAAAGATTGTGGAAATATTTTCATGACCTGATGAATGAGGAATTTCATAGAACTAATATAGGGCAATTGTAATCTCACTAAAAAAATTTGAAAGGATACAAATCTATGAGACCCGACGAGATGCCAACTGAATTCTAGAAAGCACTGGTAACGGTTGGAGCTAGTTTCTTAACTGCCATGTTTAACTAAATGCTTTCCGATGGGAAAATTCCAGAAGCGTAGAGATCTAGCTTCTTAGTACCTACCAATATTTTAAAATAAAGGCGACATTCAATAACTACGACATTCTAACTACCGAGGTATAAAACTGACTGCGCACATATTAAAATTCTGGGAAAGGGTCATATGTAATCGTTTATCCAAGATTTACATTATAACGCCAAACTAAATTTGGTTTTGTATCAGGTAGCACTACAAACGACGCTATCCAAACTGTACGAACGGAAGTACGGATAAATTCCAAGTAAGGAGACATGACTTACATATGGTACTTATTGACTTAGAAAAGGCATTCGAATGGATACCAGTAGAATTAGTGTACATGACATGACATGTACAAAAATTGCCATACAAATTCCAGTCAATGTAGGCGTACATCAAGGTTCTACATTAATCAGGTTTTAAACTTTTTAACCGAAGATATCAAGCAACCAATACCGTGGAACTATATGGTATTCATGTACAATTTGGAAGGCAACTCAATCTGTTAAACGATGCCCTAAGCAAACATGGCTTGCAAATATATGGTATGTCCCAAAAACTGAGTATTTATACTTTCTCTTCAGTGATCCAAATATTATGGGACCCAGAAATGCTGTAAAAATAAGACATGAGCCAATAACAACCGCATCATCCTTTAAGTATCTTGGTTCGATCATTCGTAACGACGGCAAACTAGATGAGTTGGTGTGTTATGCGATAGACTAATGCCCCTGAAATTGAAGGCAGAGATCTATAAGAAGTACTGTTAGCTACAATGTACGGGTCAAAGTATCGTGGGTCACTGAAAGCACTCGAAAAGGAGTGGAAGTCTAAAAGTGGCACGCATAAACGAAAAATTGAAGGAAATGAGGCAACGTTGGCTTGGGCAGGTTATGCCCAGAAACAGCAACCATATAGTGGAAACAGCAATGAATTTGCAGTAGAAGATGGACCGAAGGCAACGTGGAATCGAAAATGTATGTCAAATGATAAATTAGGACAGAATTTCTTGAAGGCTCAGGTTAAGAAGAGCCAACCCCGACAAATTGGGCTTAAGGTCAGGAAAAAGCAGAAAAAGAAGAAAATAATGTCTATCAGTGGCTATCTGCGAATGTCAACATTTTGGTCGGTCCTCAACTGTGCTGCTTTAAGTGAATTTTAAGGCAATGCACAAGGATCACAAAAAGAACATTGAGAGGTATCCCTAATCCACTCGAATTTCAAGAACATTCTCAATTAGTCGTGAAAATGCTCTTTGTGATGCCATAGGATCTCAATGTCTTCACACTTATACGGTTGAGACCAAAAGATTACGAGTATTTGAAACTATCAGAGTACTCAGAAGTCGGACCATTTTGGTAGTTTTAGGAAAGCTAATGAGTATATTCACCGTTATTTTAAACAAATATCCATGATTATCAAGAAAAAAAAAATACATCAGTGAGATGAATGTTTCATATAATGAAGTGCTGTGGAAGCTACATGAGGGATAATGGCTGGTTTCATCTTCCTCCTTCATCTATACAGTTCTCTGAAAAACAATAGAAATGGAAACTTAGTTATTGGCGTGCCTGCCAAATTAGCAGCGGCGTGAGATTATGTCCGCTGGTATGCTAAAACGTGACTGTTTTGCAAATAAATACCTTGGCATTCCTATATCCTTAGACATGGTAGGAATATATAAGGCTGTGCTAATTTCCCAATTTCGATGTTGAAATAGAGTGCAAATATTTCTAGTAGATATCACACACACGCCTTTGCAATTGTCTGCTTACTGCTTTCATTAGGTTTTTTTAAAATATCCAAGTGTTTGCTAGTAATAGCCACCGCAATATTATTGGCGTTAGGGAGCACCTACAAACTTCGTAAGTATTTTATTGACTACCGTGTCCCAGAAGAGTTGAGTGGGTACACCATATCGAGGTGTACTCTTCTTTTTAATGGATCTGAATCGCCAATTGCGGGACAGTGCCACAAAATCAGTTTTAAGAAGCCAAGAGATGAAAGACACTTTTGATGAAATTGAGAATCTTTCTTTTTCTCAAACGAAGTATCGTCTCTTTAAAGGACTTAGAGGCATACATTCACATGAAATTTGTTAAGCCGTTTTTGTCGTCTTCCATGCAAAGACTACATTCAGTTTCCTGAATATGACCTTTTTTGTGTAGGTGATATTGAAGGTGGCAGTTTCATCTTTTTGGAGTTTAAGGAATTTTCTTGAATTGTTGTGGAAGGATTTGATGGCTCTTTTAGCCTGGCGAAGAATTGGGAGGTTTTCTCAATGGGATATACACATTTTGTTCTGCCAACCCCATTATTGCTGAATTCGGAATATTACAGAAGGGCTCAGAGCCGATGTAAGAATCAGGCAAATTGTTTCTATTTCATTTTCGACAATACCTTTACTATTATACTTTGTTTTACGTTTTACTTTGTTTTTATAAGAGAGATTTTGTAGTGTACTGAAGCAGTGAAAGATTGATTTAGATTCAGTGATCTTAGAGCTTAATGCTTAAGTGGCTGCTCGACTTTCCGTTAGTAAATTTGTGGATGGGGACACCCTTCATTCCCTTAACGAGAATGAAATTTGCGCTTTAAATACACTGGGACTTTTTCCCTTTAGTAGCGAAGTTCTTGTGTTTGGGCCAAATATACTAGCACTTACCCCGTCCATCTTTGATCCATCCGTATACCATTTGATACCACTTGATGCCCCTCGGCATGGGATCACTATATTGAACCCTCTGCCGAAGCACAGAGTCTTAGGTAGACAGTCATTTACCGCCCAGATCATGCCAAGCTCGATGATTTCTGATGAAAGATTCGTTCGATCCATGTAATCTGGGTGATTAATCTCTCCTGTTTGTCCTGTCTGACCGAATTTACATATTTTTTGTGAATAGACTTCTATAGCCGCTGTAGTGCATGTGTGCATTTTACCGGCGATACCGAGGCGTGCAAATCTTTGTAACCGCTGCAGCTTTTGTGAGGTAGATATATCTTTTGTTCCACCATACAACTGATGGTGATGATGGGTCGTATCATCATAGTATATGTCAAATGAGTGGAATAGTCAATTCTTTTTTAGACATGGCTTACGAAATGAATTCATATCCGGTATTATCGAAGTCACATTCAATATTTAGGAAGGCACATCGTGTAATCTCGTCTTGTCAATAGGATTCGTTAGTTTAAGTTACAAGATTCAATAGTGCGTCTTCCGTGCATCTTTATTACTTGTATACAGAAGTAAATTTCTGTTGAAAAGGACTCTGATGTGTAAATCGATAAGTCTTTCCACGGTTTTCAGAAAAAAATTTGTAAGACTTATGGTTTGATAAGATTTAGGTAGTTCACTGGGTTTGTCTGGTTTGGGGATAAGGATTACGTTGACCTCTTCCCAAGAGGTGCGGGATGTATCGTTAATTGAAGCTAGACCTAGATAAAGTGGTTAGAGTAGGAAAAATCTGAACCAGACCTTCGGGGTTGCTTAATAGGGCAGGATCTGGAGAATGATTTTTGGAAATTTTTTTTAAAGAAAACTACTGCATCAAATGTTTTAAAATTTGGAGGATTCCTCCACTGCTGCAGTGATTGCGGCCTTTACCGTGGCTAAAATTAAAAAAAAAAAAAAACAAAACAAAAAGATTATTAAACTAGAAGGTATTGCTTATACAACCACGATTGTGAAAATTTTAACGAAATGGCAGAGTTTTGAAAAAAAAATTTGATGGTTTTTGGTTCGCCAAAATGACAACACGCGCTTAAAGACAAAATGATTGATTTTATTGTTATAAATAGATAAAAAATCATACTTAGATCTAATCTGTTAGTACGGGCCCTTCCTCTTCTTCAAAACGCACCTGGTGGGTTGTTGAAGCTCTTTTTTGAGATGATCGGCCCTTTCGAGGCAGCCTGTTGGCGATGCCTTATATTATTTTGTGATAGTGCTCCAGCGGAGGTACAGCTCGCGATAGACAGCTCGAATGTATGTTGATTTCCCATAAACTTTCGTCTTCTTGAAACTAATCTATACCTGGGAATGCCGTGAGTACCTTTCTGGTTTGAATACAGTGGTTAATCACTGATTTTTACTAAAATAATTTACGAAGTGCTCAGTATAATGGTCACCGTAAAACTATATGTGTCTGGCTCGGAAAACGTGTGACGTAGTTATAAACGAAAAATCCCTAAGGAGAAGACCTATTCATGCATTTCTGTATACCTGAAGGCTAACAATATAAACCGGAATCGTAATATAATGATGTACGGTGATGAAAGAGCCCGAACAATAACTCTGGTAGACCACATTGCAAATGTAACTTTCTGACCGCTTAGAGGTTACCCTTTAGAAGGCTGTAGCTCAAAAAACTATTTGAGGTATTCATTTGAAATTTTAGTATTTTTTCAAAATTTTGACTCCTCTCGATTACCTGTGAAAGTACCACTTACTTTCTGTAACATATCTAAGCTGTTTGAAGATTATTTGAGAAAAGTTTTTGGGGACTCGTGACCTCTGGTAGTTCTTCTAGGTTTTCGGAATTCTTTCTCCAGGAAGCGCTCTTGGATTTTCTCAATTCTTTGTAAAAATTGGTGTAGGTCCCAATTACCGGTGTAAGATAAATATTAAATTTTTTTCTAACATTTTGTGTAAGAACTAAATACCAATTGCAACGGAGGCGCACACAAGATCTTGCAATTCATTTCTCTGAGGCAGTTCGATATCACTGAGAATGAGAATATATTTAATTTTGGAACTGACCAGTAAAGCAGCCCTCGGTCTAAAACCTCTTCGGACAAATTCTAATATTTTCTCACCATTAGAGGCCTAATCTTTTACCCTCAGTATTTAATTAGGCCCGTATTCTTTCCGGCGAGCGATCTTTTATGGTTTGGGAGAAAACGGAGGATAGGGGAGCAATTCTTAGTGCAATTCGAACAATTTGGTTGTAGCGACTGCGGAGTTGTGAGCCGGTGCCAAATATGGTCCTTTTTTCTTCAAATCAGCGTTGAATCGGCCCAATAAATCGATGTAGTATGCTACTGTGACTGTTTTCCCTCCTCCAAATAGTCAACGTGAATCACACCTCAGGCGTTCCAAAAAAACGGTGGCCATCACCTTTCCGGCTAAAGGCGCGGTATTCGCCTTCTTTGGAGCACGTTCGCCGGGTAAAATCCATTGTTTCGATTGTTCTTTGGTCTCAAGTGTGTACCAATGAATACATGTCTCATTAATAGTCACGAAACAAGGCAGAAACTCCTCCGAATTTCCATTAAACATTGCCAAGCACTTCTTTGAAGTAGTCTCACGATTGCGCCTGCTCTCCGGGATGAGCAAACGAGGCACCCATCGTGCGGACAGCTTTCTCATGACCAAAATCTCGTGCAGGATATAGCTAACGTGATAAGTTGAGATGCCTACTATCTCAGCTAACTCCCGAATTTTTAATCGGTGATCCGCCAATACAAGCTCATGGATTTTGTTCACGGTTTCCTCTGTGGTAACCGTTTTTTGGGCCACCTGGGTATGAAAAACCGATATGCGGCCATGACGAATTTCTGCGAACCAATGGTAAACAGTTGTACGAGAAGATGAATGGGTCCCATGTCGAGAATGGGCTTGATTTCCTCGCGGGTTTTGCCACACAAAATCAAAAATCAGATCACGGAGCGATACTGCTCTTTTTCTATGGTCGCAAAAAATACTAACTCAATGTTTTGAAATGGGTGTCAAAACAAAACGAAGCGTCGAATTGTCACCAAATTATGATGGGCTAAAAGAGGTTATACTAAATGATGGTGTACTCATTTTTGCTCAGTAGTGCCATCTATCCTTTAATCCAGGTACTCATAAAACAGTTCTCGTAGATGTCCATTTCTGACGTCACTTGTATTTAAGTGTTCTAGAAGAATTGATTCTACGCTCTCTGTTAATCTGCAGTTGCATAGAAAATTGAATACTCAATTTATTCAGTCAAAAATGAGCTTTATTGATTTTTGTTACCAATTACTTTTAAAGTGCTTATATTTTCTGTGCCTTTTGAATTGAAATCGTCTTGCTCATCTGGCTGAACTTCACTTTTGGAGTGACAAACTGAATGAGGTATTAGTTCCAATTCCTTGTAGTGGTTAATGAGTTTCAGTAAAATATAAACGACAACTTTGGCAAAGCATGGATTCATAACTTATTAACCTGATCCGGGGATGAAGTCACGGGGGGTGGCCTTGGTGTAGTGGTATATGCATAGACTCCTCAAGCAGAGGGTCGCGGGTTCGAATCCCGTGCGAGGCAATTCTGTGAAAAAGTCTTTTCCGTCGGCGTCAACTCTGACATGAAAGCATAACACTGATGTTGGAGTGGTTGCTGGCTGGGCTAAATGTAACGAACTTAGCAACTAGCACATACTGAGACCCACTGGTTGAGGATGCACTGGCTTCACTTTGACAATCACCTCTGGAAAAAATATCGAATCCTAATACACCTGAGTTTCAAACAACTACACCACCCGCCAGCGCCCTGGTGAAAAGCCAGTAAAACGGGTATTCATATCCCCTTGGTGCCCGCTCGGGATTATAAAAAAAAGAAAAAAAGCAGACTTTCAACAATCCAAGCAAATGAAACATAGAAAACGACGTTGGGACACTTACTTGTAACGTGAGAGCTCTGAACTTTTCACATGCTCTCGAATAACACTTACCAATCGATTTTTCTATAGTCCTGGAAGGCAATTGATTTGCAAAGTATTGTAATAAGAGCTTTACTAGCTGTAAAATTAATTAGATCTGTTCAAAAGACTGGGGATACAGCTAACAATTTTCCTAGATCATGGGAAGCATATAAGCACAAGTGCTCTAGCTCGTAGGATCTTTTAATATTCCTCTGTGGAACAATGTGGTAATAAAAGATCTTACTTTTAGTGAAAACGGTCTCAATCAACTTCACGGACGTAACTCGAGTCAGCAGCTAACGATCGATTTTGCTGAAGAGGCATGTGGCTTGAGGCACTGGGCCTTTCGTTTGTTAACCTGCCATCCAGAGTAAAGTACATAAGTAACATTCTAAGAACGGACCCACAGTTTCTTTATATTTTAAAAGGTAGTTGCCAACATATAACAATTCATGTTTCGGGTCTATTATAATATATCTCGAGTCTAGGAGCTCTCTCCCGCATTTATAAAATTCTCTATTATACATGAAGCCTTTTCAAGGGACGTCAGATTTTACTAAGTTAGCAGATCTATATCAAAGTACTTACTCTACTTTTTACTATTCTATATCGTATTCCTTTCTATTAATCTAAGTATCTTTCAATACCATTTATGGAAAACGATCTTCTTCACTCCCTTAAAATCTAATTTGTCAATACATCTGCTTTTAAGTCTCCTCTTAAGTTTTTAGCATCATCTCACACTTAATTTTCGACTGGACAACTGCCTCTGTTCCTACAAATGGATATTTATTAACGCCCTAGTTTCGAATCGAATTTCATTCAACAGAGTTGTCATCGCCTGGTTTATTTACTGAAATCATGCACACAAATCAGTTTCCAATAAATGTCAACTTTCGAATTAATTTATGGCTCCACAATTCCATCAGCACCCTTTTGCCTCATAATTTCTTTACTCAATACCGAATCCAACCCCAATCGCAATACCAATCCCGAACCGAAGCCATCACATCAGTCGTTGTCGGTTCTCCTATTCTAAACATACGGATGATGTTGTCGGTGGCCCAATTTATCCGTACTATTGTGATTCAAAAAATTGCCTTAAATCGAATAAACAACCAACGGATGGATGGTCGGTCATCAGACCTGACGTGGACATTGGACCGCCTTTGTTGAACAAAATACTCAAACCGAATTGGGTTAGAGCAAATTGCCCCATGGGTCATCCTCGGATTACACACACCAAAACTAAAAAAACAGCAATAGAACGGAATACGACTACATCACGGATTCCCCAATGACTAGATTGTATCTACGTTGCGTTCAAACGACACAAGACACCACCAAAACGACAGATGGCCATCGAAACGCTGATGGTATGCTCGTATGTGCTCGTGCACTATTCGTCGAGTTTTGGCATGTGACAAAATTGTGGACGGTTGCACGGTAGTGTGACGCTGACGATGACGACGTGTTTATTTATTTTACTTGTAGTCTCTCTCCAATTCTAAAACGGTTGCCCTTGCACTTTTATTCTGCTCTAACCCAAGCTGGCCGTGCTGATAGTTTTGTTTAGACGATCTGAGACTTTAATGACCCAAGACAGACCACAAGAACGACCGGCACCGGGTGTGTTAACAAAGTTGACATAATGCCGGTTCATTAGAATTCGATCAAAGCGGTTGATGGTTGATGGCTGATGGCAAGTGTACCCTGAGGGTGGCATTGGTGGGAAATTCACTTGAATTGTAAACAAATCGCCGTGACGTTCGATGAATTTGGTTTGAATCACAGCTCATGCTTCATGAGAGATAAGAACGATGTAAATAGATCTGGCCGCACATTATGATGGCCTTCATGCGAACTTGAAAGTATTGCTTGTCATAATCAAAATCGCAATAAATACGACATATGGTATCTACACGATTCATTACTCATTTGAGTTGGCTAACGTGTTTACAGTTGACAACGGAAGAACACTTTTATAAATGATCTTCCCTAACCTCTTTGGATTTAGATTAGTAACAGTGATAGAGATGTTATTTTTAGTCTAAAGACCTCTAGACTTTGTATGGGAGAGACTGACCTCATTTTAAAAAGATTCAAGCGGTATATGTAGGTATACCATATACATATTCAACAATAATTCAGAATATGTAAAATGGCTATAATGATTAGATCGAGTCAGGAACAGTGATTTATTATTAAAGGTAATCGCAACTAGAGTACTCACAATGCTTCTATGAACAGTTGATCCTCTATAATCGATTGGTAATGTCTTTCTGAAATCTGGAAGGAACCTGAGTATGCTTTGCCTGATCCAAAAACTGTACCAAATATTGAGACATCAGTTTTCTAAACTTCGTTTTTAGGATTCTGTTTGTTATTTCATGTGAACACCTAAATAATTTTGTCAACCAGCACCCATTTGAGCCTTCATACGATAGCGTAGTTAATCATGACTTTTAAAGAGCTACGCCTAGCCTCGGCATCTGAAAACTGAAAAACTATGGAAATTGCACCGTTACCGCCAGTTCGCAGAGACCGTTAGATCTGTTATGGTTTAGATCGCTTAGGTCATTGTAGAAAAACTTCCTAAGTGGGGTTATCTTATTTGGAAGACATTTGGACATTAGGTGGAGGATTGTCTCCTCCTCCTCCTCGTCTATGCAGCTTCTGCAGAAGCCATTTATAAAAAAGCTAAGCCTTCTTGCATGCTTGCCTATAAAACAGTGTGCAGTGACGACACCTATGATGGCGCTGAGATATTTCCTATTAAGAAAAATCAAACACTAAGAGCGATTCAGACTCAGTTTTGTCCAGATTTGTTTGTGCGTAAAAAATGTTGACCCATCACCAAGGGCTTGTTATTCTATTAGCATTCACCTTTAGTTTTTGTTTGCAAGTAGCGCTTAGTATACCGATAAGACCTTCTTCAGGTAGGATCAGTAGAGTGGTTCCAATTTCTGAGGTAGTTGGCCCTACAATTCCCTGAAATGTCTTCGTCACCTGGCTTACGTACGTTGAACTACTCTACCAACTCCGTGAGAGATGATCGGCAGGAAAGGGTGGTTTTAGAATTTTGAGAGACTGAGTCCAGGGATTTGATAGTGGCCTAACTATCCAAAAAGATGCGTATATCCCTTGCAGATAGTATGCTTTTCTTCAGGACAGATCAAAATTTCTTTGTTCACCGAAATTTCCTCCTGGAACACGGTACAGTGATATGAAAGGCAGAAGAAGAGGCTTGAGTTCAGCTTTTCTGTGGAAACACCACCACCAATCCCTCTATCAGTCTTGAACCCACCTATATAGAAACGGATTAGCTTTTCTTCTATGAAAACGTCTCCCTCAAAGTCTTCGTCAAACCCCTTTTGGGACATAATGTAGTCGATGTTCTCTGAAAGTATTCCTAATGTATTAAGAATATTAGCGTGGCTAAATAGGTTATTTTTCAACGGTGTAGTCGCTTTAAGGCGAATAACAGCCACTTACCGGCTGAGGGGTACCAAGTGAAACCAAATATCCTGTGCCGCAGAGGGGGTAGTAAGTAAGGCTCCGTTTATGCATAGACATGCTGTTCTTTGAACTTTGATAAGTTTGCTGCAGCTGAATGCATTGTCTAAAACATTTTTGTCTTACATCCGAAATGTACAGTCAGTGGGTAGTGCAAGGTTGAAGGTCCCATTTCTTTCCAATGGCTTTTTCTTGCAAGCTTGAATATCAGGTTTCCAGTTTAGTACCTTGCCGGAAATAGGACCCAAATATTTCGCTGTGTTGGAAAAACATGATCAGTTTTGTGGCGGTTTACTCCCAATTCACAGTGATCTACCAAACAGTTAATCTGTTTAGATTTAGCTGTAAGAGTTCTTTAATGGTATTGAGATGCTTTCCTCAAACGGCGTTAACAACGTCATATTGCTACGAACCACTTCCAGGTATATCAGCAGTTCATTGACGACTATGTTTCAGAGAACCGTGAATGGACATCGTCTTGCGGCGTAACTCTGCTAACACATCTATCGGCAGAGGCCCCTCTCAGTTTGGAGTTGATTATCCTGCTTTTATACACAAGATTGATCAACTCTACAAGTGAGTCATCTTCCTTCAGAGTTAACAGCGCAGTCGTGATTGCGGATATGATGAAATAGAAAGCTCCTTCTATGTCCAGAAACGCAACCATTGTGCACTCTCTACAATGTAGGGATCGTTCAATGTGGTCTTTTAGTGAATGTAGAACCATTTCCACCTACATATTTTTACAGTAAGTATGTTGAGCCGTAGACAAAAGTCTTGGATCCATTTAAGCTCGTATATGGATCTCAATCAGTCGTTCTAGAGCTTTTATAATAAAAGATTGTCTGGGGTCCTTTGGGACAACATGAGAGCATTTTCCGGCTTTGGGAATGAAAACTACGTTGATTTTTCTCCGTGACAGTGGAATGTGAATCTTTTCTTTGCAGCTCCTCAAGATATCCTCTAGAGGTCCAGTAGACTTGTATGGTTGTACCTTGTAATCAGACTGTGAATTTTGGTCGCTACAGCAGCAGTTCTTCAAAAATTATTACTGGCCATGTTAGTGGGTGTCCAATAGCAGGTTAAGTGATTCATCTTGAGGTTATCCAAGATTCATCAGTTTTTTTTTTCAAATAGCTAGGCATCATAGGATTTATAAAGAGGATTTTTCTAAGCCGCTATGCCTCGGAGGTTTCTGTTATCTTGTCACAGAATGATCTTCAGAATTTTGATCGATACCTTATATGTGTCTAGTTTTTGCCTTCCAGCTTACAAGACTCCTTTTCCAAGTTGTCACTAGGGAGAGGGCGCACATGGTCGTGGTCAAGATATGCCAATGCAAACTAGTAGATACTTTTGGCTATCTCCAGTCTAGAAACGGTTATGTCGGGTTCGTTGTAATTAGAAAGTAAGCGTAAATTAAGGCTAGGTTTCATTTATATACATGTTCTGATATTATCTTTGCGTTAACATCATTGCTACAATCCATCAGAGCCCTCCACCACGGTGCCATTTGAGCCCTCCGATTCTAAAAATGTGCCCAAAAGCTCATCTTCATTCTCTTATTAAAGGAACTCTTTTTGATTCGTCTTCGGTTTCTATTTTCGACAGGGTGTCAGAGATGAGAATCGTCAGTTAAGGATAACTGAGCTTAATTATCTCCAAAATTTATTCTGAGGAGAAGGGTTCAGCTAGGATCCAGGTGCAGGTTCCAACTCTTGTAGGGATATCTTCTTCAGCTAAAACCCCGAGCTTTGCACCCGGCCGGACCGGGAGAACTTTGATCGGCACAAGCGATATGTTTCAAGTGGCCAGCATCGCCTGTGATGGGAGTTAGACCGGAGTTTTCTCGCATGATGGCCAGAAAACTCCCCAACTTAACCAACTATCACCGTTTAAATGAAATTGTTCCATCGGCGTCGCCTTTATCGATCACCGCGATCATAAAAGAGCCTTTTGGGAACCGGCATGATTTTCTCCAACGATGGTGCTTGGATGAGTCTTAAAGCGTTTTCGGAACAGTAGGTAATCCGTGTTTTAGGATATTGTTATCCCACCTTATTTTGTTTCTCATTCCGCAAATCGGCGTCTGATGCAAAGCACCTTGATTGGGGCTTGCGGACGTGGCAGAACCTCTGCTTCCTCTTTTGAAGAAAAAGTTTTAGTAACAGCAGGATGCTCATCTCCTGCCACAGACTTGCTGCTGATAGCGGTGAAAGAAATTGGACCATGGCTTGATACAGTCTTGCCATTCCTTAACATTTTTACAGAGTTTGGCTTACCTTTGGAACGTATACTCCATTCACAGCTGAGCTATGGCCCTCAGCCAGACTGGTCCTCGGTACAGGTCGTAGGACACCTTTATCCGGCCCAGGGAAGAGGGGAGGAGAGAGGTTATGGATTCATTTACTCATTTCGAGAACTTCTCGAATGTCATTTACTTTACAGCCTCTACTCTACTCGATGCTCAGATTAGAGGGAGGATGTAGTAAGTTCGTCATTGCTTGCAGAGTCCTCTGGCTACGAATATGCATAAAAGGATCATTCTCTGATTCTAAGGGTGTCAAAAGGATTTATGTTACGCCAAATAGAAGGTGTACTGTCATGTGCTCAGTGGTATTTCTATCGCAGTTAGTGAACACTATTCCGTTGAACTTACCTTACGAGTTTCAACACCCACTTGTTGAAAGACCAGTATTTGAAATTAAATTAGTTTTTTCTATATCAACTACTACAATTTCTCAAACGCTTTAGCTTTGCAGCATCTGGTATTCCTGTGAATGATCAGCTATTGCGGACCTTATCCACGGATTCGTCTGCACGTAATTTGAAAACACTATAAAAGAACGACTAAAATGGGACATACTCCTGATACCCAATGCTTTGGTTTGAAGTTCTGCAACTTATCCTCTATTACCCACAGTCGTATATATCCCAAAAATGGTAATCCCAATGAAGGTAACCAATAAGTAGAAGTTTTCTGGTGGATTAAAGATTCCACTCACTTTTATGCTTTGTTTAGGCCTGCTTATATCTAGCCTCTATTACCTTGGTCCTCTGTATGGATCCCTTTCTCGGTAAACCTGGTTTACCACTAGCGGAATGAGCGCAACCATCTGGCTTGGCTTGTCAAATCAGTTCGTTTTAGCTCTCATACTTCGATAAGGTGTCTACTTATGCGAGGTATGAAATACACTCTTTCGGCTTGGCTTAGAGATATTGGTGATCCTGAAAAAAAAATCAAGATCATGACCCAATCCAAGACCATCCATAGCAGATTTATTTATCCAATACATGTTTTGACAGTAGAAAGAACTTTGAACATGGTTGGCATGAATATGAAATGTTGACCAACCCATCTAAGGCAAATTGATAGCATTCGTATTAAGATGAAGTATATCCCAAAGGAGCAAACCAATACTACTGATCCTTTTCCGAAACTTACAACTTACTGACAGACCTGTTTGATTTTTTCAGTTCTGGTTCGGCTTGGTAACGTATGTTGTAAGGTTATGCTTCGTGTTCTGTATGTCTATTTGGGGGTGAACTTATGTCAACATTAGATGCCATGAAAGTTTTGAAAGGAAACATAGTTTGCATATTTTTCTGAAAATGAGGCCCAAAATGCTTTTTTCACATAATTGTAAATCTGGAAAAATCCTCTACTTGAGCATCGAAACTATCGAGTTATAGAGGCTGAGTAAGGTTAATGAATCTCGAGAAGTTCTCCAGACGAGTTCTGAAACTAAAGGATGCTCCCCACCTTCCCTTCACCTTTACAACCGCTCCTTTTCCCGCTGGGCTGGAAAAAACCCTCGCTGAGGGCCCAGCATATTTAAAAATAGCTCAGTCGCAAATGCAGTATACGGATACCTGTCGACCTGCGGATTAGCTAGCTTTATCTGTATACAGGAGGTCTCTGTACAGATTGACCATCCTTTCTCCGCTACTCGTACGACCTATAATGAATAATAACTCAAAATAAAACAAGACCAAAGGCCAGTATTTCAATACCGGGCGGTAGAACGTTGACTGTACCTTCATATTGTCGAGTGAAGGTAAAACTGTGGCAGGCCATGGTGCACCATCCTTTAAAGGCAAGCGCAACGAGCCTAAATTTAAATACCTAACTAGGAGCAAAATGAGCAGTGATTAACATTGAATCGACATCCATTCAACGTAATAAGTAATGCAGAATACCGCCTTGTCATGACAAATTAACAAATTCGCCGTTCTTTTCCAGAAAACTACTATCTCATTTGTATTACTTAAATTTAGCTGATGGAACTACATCACATTTAAAAGTATCTTATGTATGCTTAGCTCCAGCATGGATCTTAAAAAGAAGGTTGTGGTTGAGACAAGACGCGTTCTTTAGGAAATGAAATATAATTCCTGACCAATTAACTTAGTGAAAAGGGACTGTTGCCAATCCTTTAATAAGCAGCATCAATAATAAGCGAGTGCTCCAGTTTTCTATAAGCGGGCATTATTGCCATACTAAATGTGTGATGACACGGGTCGATTTAAAACGCATATACTACAGCAATTGTTGCCAAAAGTTAAATCAGCTCATATGTGATCCGGACAACAAGGATCAAAAACAGAGAGATCACAAATGCCTTGACGATTAATTATCCCTATAACCCTATGCCGCCAACTTTAAGACTAAATACCAATACAACGGTGCCAAAATGCCGCCCAGATTTTTTATGCCATAACTACTTGGAATACTTTTTTAGAACAGAGAATAAACTTCTCTGTATAAAAGAACTAGCGTTTATCGTGAACTCCTGAACAGAAGAATCGAAATGATCGCCGAAAAACACAGAAGAAACTTGAGAAAAAAAGGTCGACGAAATACAGAGATTACAGCAATGAGTTTTGAAATTTTTACCAAAAGCCAAAAGCCAAGAAGATCATGTTAAGAATATAAGGTCTGTATGTGACAACTGGAATGGTTGGTTGTATATGGGGCGAGAAAAATCCATCAAAGACCAAATGTTCAAATTACCGCAGATCTAAGAAAAATTTCATAAATTTCAGATTAAACCAAATCTCCATTTTGTCTAGTCATATCTACATATAAGGCCGAGTATGATAGTATCTTTAGAGGCGAGATATACCGTGTACCGGTATTTTATTCAAAGTATTGGCCATTGCTGGCTACACATTTTTCCCATCTTTCAGACAGTTTATGGATTCCACGCCAATAAAAATCTTCATCTTTTGAAGCAAACCAAAAATTCACCCAATTTTCGGCTCCTCGTAGGATTCGAAGTTCTGCTCAGCTAATGCGTGTTCCATCGATGGAAACAAACGGCAGTCGGAAGGAGACAAGTCTGGTGAATGCCGTGTCTTCTGGCCCATTCTGTTCGCTTTTCGATCAATGCATGATTCAAATTGATCATTTGTTGTCGGTAGCGATCTGTATTAACGGTTTCACCAGGTTTTAGGAGCTCGTGGTACACCACACCTTTCTGGTCCCATCAGACACACAACATTTTCTTCTTGCCGAATCGATCTGGTTTTGCAGTCGAAGTTGATGGTTGTCCCGAATTAACCTATGATTTTTTCCGTTTAGGATTCTAAATAAAATCAATTTCTCATAGCCAGTAACAATTTGATGCAAAACTGATTTTTTATCGTGTCTTTGAAGGACAATTTCACAAGTGGTTTTTCGGTTTTTCAGCTGTCTTTCATCCAATTCATGTGGCATCCATTTTCCAGGCCTTTGGATCTTTCTCATAGCTTTTTAAAGATCAGAAATTGTTTGTTGTGCAACATTCTGCCGTTTGCTTTTGACTCAAAGTGTCTTCTTCATCCAATATTGTTTGCGATTCGGCGTCTTCAAACTTTTTTGGTGGTCTTCCACGTTCTTCATTTCTCACATCGAAATCGTTATCTCTGAACCGTTGAAACCATCTTTTGCGTGTTTCTTCTGATAGAGCATGATCACCATATACCTCGACAAGCATTCGATGCGACTCAGCAGCACTTTTCTTCAAATGAAAACAAAAAATTATTGCTTTCCGCAAGTTATCATTTTCTGGTACAAAATTCGACATTTTTAACAGAATGAAAAAATATGATGTTGTTTGCTCAATGACTTGATGTATACAAAATATGTTTGACAGGTGTCATAGCAACCAAAAAAAAAATAGGCTCGTTCACAATAAATGTTCCCTATCGAGATATTTGTATAGGGTTTTCTAATAAAAACTTGACAACTTTTCTTTTAAATAAAAGGCAAACCATTTGAGATATTTCAAAAACTTTATTATTGGCTTGAAGTACAATCAAAACATTTATGAATGGAACTTGATTTCGTTCATAAGGCTACCGCGGACACGTTTGCAGCGATCGATTCGTTGGACCCAATATTCAACGAATCAATAGTCAAGCGGCGTTAAATCGCACGAACGAGGCGGCCAATCGACTGGCCCATGTCTTGAGATAACACGCTCACCATACTTACTATTCAATAAATTGATTGTAGTGTGTGCTGTGTGGCTTGTGGTACCATCCTGTTGAAACCATATGCCGTCCAAGTCCATATCTTCCAATTCGGGCCAAAAATAATCGGTAATCATGGCGCGATAACGCTGACCATTCACAGTAACGTGACGCGATCGTCGACGAAAAAATATGGCCCAATAATGCCGCCGGCATGCAAACCGCACCAAACAGTTATTTTTTGTGGATGAACTGGTGATTCATGAAGCACATGTAGGTTTTCACCCGACCAATTAACGCATATTTTGATTATTGACGAACCCATTGAACCAAAAATGAAGTTCGTCACTGAATATGATTTTGCGACTCCGAATATCTGTAGAAAATTTTAATAATTTGCAGACATTGCTTGTTAGTGTACTTTACCATGATAAAAATGTTGAGTTTAGTGAATAAATTGACAGTGACAGTTTGATGATTAGTGAAAGAGTGCGTTCACAAATTAAATTCAAAGTTGTCAAGTCCCTATTGAAAAACCCTATATATTGACGCTCATACCGGTACACCTGATGGAATAATGCTTAATTTCGTATCCCTGTCAAACTCGTCCTATTATGCTGACTGACAATGGAGAATACACGCTGACCTTTTAAGTTCGGTAAAGACCCCACCAAGAACTTCGATGTCAAGAAATAACTTTAATATACCTGTCCATTTAAACGTAGAAAGCAATCGTAGCAAGGACCTCTTTCGAACAATTAAAGCGGTTTTATTCAAGACTCTTATCAATTCACTCCTCATCATACAGTAGCATGGACTGTATTGAGAGAAGAATTCTTAGGGGAATCTACAAACAAAATCTGAATGGAGGAAAAGATATATCTACAAACTCTCTGGACTATACCGTGACACCAACTTAACCAGAAGAGATCGAATACAACGACTTACTTGACTGGCACATGTAGAGTGGATGAAAAACAGCTTCATGACTTGAATAATCAAAGAAATCACCGAACAGGGGCGGAACTGTGGAGGACCTGGTTTCGGATGCGGCACGAGTTATGGACCCTAATCCATTTCGAATAAAAAAAAAAATAGTATTTCATTAATTGGGAAGAGCTTCGCCCTTTGACTCTATTACATTGTCTGTTTCTTACAACTAATTGCTGAAGGTGTCCGTTTCCATGCGTGGGTGGTTTGAATGTGCTCTCTATACGATGTATTAATGTCATGAACTGGACTATTTTTGGTATATAAGTATTGAACATAACACTTTGCACGTGTTCATATTGTTGCTTCTGTGATGTTGCAGTATACCATATGGAAAGTTGGAGAGAAATTGTATAGGAATTATGCTGATGAATGTGTGGGCAGTTACTGCATTTGTTTCTCGCGCAAGTGGAAAAGGTTCTCAACCGAATACTTTTTGGTTGAGACCAAAGCCCACCATGAAATGTAGCATTATCTAAAGTGAAGTTAGTACGCAAACAGTTCTTATTAATACCTGAATAGTTCCTGGTTTTGCAGATTGATGGAGGACTTATTGCCCGAGTGAAAACCGAAAGAAAGAAACCTTTGACCCGCCGTATTGTATATCATCATTTCAAAAGTGTCATTTTGCTTTGAAATTTATGTTGTAGACAGATCTCTTTTGGGAATCCGATGCACCACCGCTGCCCTCTAATGCGTTGGATAATGTGCATTCATTGCGTTACTAAACAGTGTGGTGTATATGCCCACCATGTCTAGTGGGATGCATGTTGAAGAACAATGCTCGGTAATCCATCAGTTCAACTGAATTGTTACTCCTAAATGATTGGAGCTCTTCCAATCATATGCAGATGGATGGATATTTCGTTTCGAAGGTAGGAATTATGCAAAATGACTTGACTTTCCATTCCATCGTTGGCTTTGTATACTTTCAGGAACGTCGCACTCATGGCATCTAACTTTCCTGCGGATCTTCGATCACAAAGAAGTTATTATCACCTACAGTTGTCACTGGTTGGATACATACTGTTAACAGTATGTGTTCGTTGCTCGTCGTTTGGGCGATATTTAGACACGAAAGGTCATTTTGATCTTTCCTCAGAAATATTTCGTTTACAGACAAAGGTTGGCTGTAGAAATGGGGTAGGCACTGAGAGGTGTCAACCTGGCGATTTACACTCTTCTAACTGTTTCTACTTCCAAGTGGTAACCATCGGGTACTGGTCGATTTTCATCTGGACTCGACTTGCCAAACTTATAAACGCGAGTGCTGACTAGCAAATAATAATAGCAGCACTATAAACAGGATAGCGGATGAATTCCCCAGATGGAATTAATAGTGAAGTAAAATTTTGGAATAAAACAAACAAGACCTTATCCGGACTATTCCGATATATTTGAAGCTCAGCCCGGTAAGGATGTCCGAGATTAAATCAGGGTTTTGGAAAACAGATGGTTACGGATAAGGCTTTAATGGATCAACGGCAGCTCTCACTTACCCGCACGGGTTGCTGGCTTAGGCCTAACGATTTCTAGTCCTAATGAGTTGTGTCGCCAGAGTAACTTCCCGGCCATGGAAAATAAAGTGAACCTACGAAGAAAAAATAAGCCTCAAATACGGACGGCTCTACTGTTGATAACAACTGCGAACGACATAAGGACAACGAACTTCGGACCTGCACGTTGGCCCATTAATAGACAAAGTGCAGCTGAGCAACCGAAGCCTTGTACCGCTCCAAAGCAGATGTTACTGCCATCCAAGAAATGTGATGGTATGGGCCAAAACCAGCGTCTATTTGGATGCGGATTTGTTGTTAGAACCAGATCTAGGCAAGAAGTCTTAAGGGTAAGACATGTAGACGAGCGCCTCGTAACAATCTATGTTAAGTCTAAATTTCCCAATGAGCACTTTGATATGACCTACGAGCTTAAATAGAGAGCATCTTTGGTAGTACCGTCGAATTTAGGCTAATCAACTTTGCGACGGAGCGAAACATTGTACTAATATGGCCTTGAATTCGTGATTCATCAACCGTCAACTAGATTGACCTCTAGTATTCCGGATATCTGAACATTTTGGTGGCCAACGTCGACTCATGGCTTTACATTCTTATAGCCAATGTACGGTTGCGCATATCCCAAATATCGCAAACGCAAAATAATATTGTGATGAAGTTTGACTTCGGACGGCTATAATCGCAAGAGATCGCCAATAAAGAAATGCTACTTCAGGAATGTGATTCTGAAGATTTACCAAAAGGTGAAAAAAATATGCCATGGATAGAAACCCGTTTAATCTAAGCCTGTAGAGACGAACAAGGGAATATAGTAGTAGATGCTGAAAATTTGCAAAAAGTATTTCTATAACACATGGAGTAACACTGAAAAGTAAGTGCCGTTTCTAACTTGAATTAAATCCATATCATTTTTAGTTAGTACCAACCTTCAAAAGATACATGTATAAATTTGACAGCTGTCGGACGATTAGTTCTCGAGATATAGCGTTGTGAGTGAAGCAACTTTTGTTATTGTGAAAAAAATGGATTCAAAGCAATTCCGTGTGTTGATTTATCATTGCTTTTTGATGGGAAAAAATGCATCCGATGCTGGTGATTCAGAGGAGTGTTTAAAGCTGTTTCACCGCAATAAAGCCGAATTTTTGAGTCGGTATGTGACAATGGATGAAACTTGGCTCCATCACTTCACACCAGAGTCAAGTCGGCAGTCAGCTGAATGGCGAGCAGGCGACGAACCTCGTCCAAAACGACCAAAAACTCAACAGTCGGCTTGCAAGGTTATGGCATCTTGGCATTTTCATCGACTATCTCTAAAAGGGGCAGACTATCAACAGCGACTATTACATTGCGTTGTTGGAGCGTTTGAAGGACGAAATCGCAGAAAACGGCCGCATTTGAAGAAAAAGAAATTGCTGTTTCATCAAGACAATGCACCGTGTCAGAGGTCGATGAAAACGATGGCAAAATTGAATGAATTCGGTTACGAATTGCTTCCCCACCCACCGTATTCTCCAGATTTGGCCCCCAGCGACTATTTCCTGTTCGCAGACCTCAAAAGAATGCTCGCCGGAAAGAGATTTAAGACCGATGAAGAAGTAATCGCCGAAACAGAGGCCTATTTTGAGGCTAAACCGAAATCGTACTTCAAAACTGGTATCGAAAGATCGAAGGCAACTATATTGATAAATAAAGTTGAATTTTGCAAAAATTTTGTGTTCTACTATAAAACGGCACTGACTTTTTAGCCCATATGTTATAACGGCGATGACGAACCAAATATCGCTGTCAGGCAGAAAGAACCTTTCAACGTAGACGATGTAGATCAACAATTCCGTCCACCCGACGGTAATGAAGCAAAGATAGTCATAACTAAAATTAAGTCCAACAAAGTTACTGGAGCGAACGGCCTGAGTGCCGAGCTCTTCAAGGCGGCAGGCGATTACTTGGCAAGGAGCATACACCAACTAATATGTAGAATTGGACGAAAGTATGCTCGATGCATGGAACCCCAGTATTGTTCGCCTAATCCATAAGAAATGAGGCCCTCTGAACTGCGCCAACTACAGAGCCGCTCGTCAACAAACTGATTGGTTCATATCAGCGTGGCTTTAGGCCAGGAAAGGACACCATCGCCCATATATTCGTATTCACATTACGACAAATCTTGGAAAAGATCCATGAGTTCCAAATGGATACACATCACCTATTCATCTATAGAGACGAACTATAGAGAGCAATGTGTTATTTTGGCATCCCTTCCAAGCTCCGTTCGTTAGTGCAGGATGACGATGGAGAATGCACGCTGCTCCATCAAGTTGATAAAAAACTCACAAAGATCTTTTATGTCAAAAAAGGAATTTAGAAAGACGATGCGCTGTAATTGGATTTCTTTAACCTCATTCTTAAAAGGATAGTGCAAAACTCACGCACCAACACAAGAAAGTAGCGTGATATAAGACGGTTTTTCGCGAGTATTGAGGCGGAAGAGGCGAAGATTTGATTAACAGTCAATGAGGGTAAGACCTAGTAGACGCTGTCAATAAGAAAGAATATTCAACACCGACTTCTCAGACAGAACATCATCCTCGACAGATATAACTTTGAGGTATAATCGTGAAGGACTTTGTCTATTAATTCGGACAGACAGAATTGACTAACAAAGCCCTCACTTGAATTACAAAACTGACCCTATGTTAAGTTTGTTAACTCTTTTCTAAGTCTTATCATATATTTTGTAAAATTATTTCTATAAATTCTCTTCAGTCGATGATTGAGAATTCAAATTACATCAATCGCCTGCTTTCTTTTCTTACTTGCTTACTAAGATGGCGCTGCAATTCGGAGTTAACGTGGCCTCAACTCAACCTCTCCAGTTAGTCCGGTTTTTAGCTAACTGCCTCTAGTTGTGCACTCCAAATCGGTTGAGGTCCCATTCTACTTGTGCGCGTCATTTAAGGTGAGGGTTGTACCTAATGCGTTGTCCTCCTAGGTTAGATTCGAAAACTCTGTTGGCCGGAGCATTGGTGTCCATTCACTTTACATGTTCAAGCCATCTCAGGCGACTGACGCGCCGTTTTCATTGGAACAGCCCGCTGAGTTCTCCCTATTATGTTGATATTATCGGTGTACCCTAGTAGTTGCACAGACTTTTAAAAGATTGTGATTCCAACGTTCACCTGTGAGTTCCGCACAAATGAAGTCGTTACCGACCTTGACGGAGCAACAAATGTTCTCAAACTCTATAAATGCTGTCATATGCGGCCTTAAACTGGACAAAAAGATGGTGGGTATCAATTTCGACTTTTTGTGATTTTTCAAGTATCTGCCGAAGTGTAAAGACTTGGTCAATTGTGGACTATGCAGGTCTGAAACCACACTGATTGGGAGAAATCGGGTTGTTGGCTAAGGGTTACAGGCGTTCTCACAATCTGATGTTGACGAGACTTATACATCCATAATTGGCGCAGTTGAGGTACTCACTTATTTGTTGATCGGGCATACGGTTCTGACACTCCATTCATTAGGCATTTACAGGCAGATCTAACCATATCTGATAAATAAGTTGATGTATGTCCTCCAGAAAGTAACTTCAAGCAGTTTTGAATACCTTGGCCGTTGTTCAGTTTTAGCTAAGATATTGCTATCCCTACTCCGTTCTGATCAGGGATATGAAAGTTTTGGTTTTTCTCAGAATAGTAGGATAGTAGGTTCTGCAGAAAAAAAAGTCAGCACCGACTACAAGGTTTCCTTCTTCAACTCCACAGGTGGATTCTATTGCTTTGACACGTTCTTTTATACTGTTGGTGAAACTTCCTAATGATATTTAGGAAGTACAGCCGATGTTCTTTGCGTCTCTTCTGCCCGTAGAGCTTCTTGTTTAGCTCCATGTACTTTCCGGCATCCTTCATCAAACCTGAGATTTTTTTTTTGTAATCGGGTAAATCCCAGCACATCAGTTGCGGTGTCTCTAATGGCACATTCGTAGAGTTTGAACTGGTCTTTGATATTTGATGCTGGTGGGATAGGAGTTGTTGAGATATTTTGGAACATACGTTCGGCGAAGTTTCTGTTGGTCCCTTGTGATTGCTGCGTTATATCTTCTTACAGTAGTTGCCCCATTTTATGGCGTTTTGGAAATCAGTATTCGCACCATGGCTGCAACGTGGGTCTGATCCGAGTCAATGTTAGCTGCCCGTAATGTTCGGTCGTCCAGAATACTGGAGGCACGCCTTACGTCTATCGCAAAATGATCAATATGATTTATCGTTTGATGATCCGATGTCCGCCATTTCCTCTTGTGTATATAGAGATGAGGAATCCGTGTGCCTTCCATAGTAATATTTAGTTCCGCCGCCTAAGTTTGTTACCGGACGTGGTGTCGTATGGGCTATCCTTTCCAGTCGGGCAGCTCATAGAAACCTTTTTTGGTGGCGTCGTCCTTTTCTTCCGTACGGGCATTGGCGCATATTAGACTTATGTTAGTGAATTTAGCCTTGATGCGGATATCATAAGATACTTGCTCATGTGCTGGAAGCTCAAGACCTTTTACCTAGGTCTGTTTCTTCTTCCTATGCAATCACCAAATCAAATCAAATCACAGTTTTTCAGCTCGTCACTTATTTTAATCTCTTCTGTATAAGGTTAGGAGCCGTATGATGGCGTAGGCCTTGTCATTTTAGCCTTTTTTCTTCTCAGAATCAGAAAATTTGGCAGATAACATATCTAACATTGTTCATGGAAAGATAAAGTTAAAATGCACAGTCCAAGTGCTCAGTCTTAACACATTGATTTCAGTTGTAGCTCCATTAATGCTCCATTAATGAAATAAGGAGTATCGGGTCAGTCCTTATATCATGAATTTGAAGTAAAACTGTATTTGTCCTTCGATGAGTCTCTTCTTTTAACGGAACGAACGATTATAATTCTCTTATACATATTCACATTCGCTCTGCACTTATTCCCATACTTCCATCTGGGTGTCCTTTAACCAGTCTGCATGAAAACACAAAAATATTCTCATAAATTTCTTTGACATATTCTCAGCTAGCTAATGGATGCAATTTCCATATACCACTGACGTACGACATAAAGTAAAATCATGAATACCGAAAACAAAACTCAAAAACTAAAAGCCACTAACTGCATTCTCATACATCAGAGAAGGCAATAACCATTTGATCGGGCCATTTGTGGTATAAAACCATCTTTGCATCATAGCCAATCACGAAGATGATTTATTTTCCATTGTATGCAAAAGGTTCACATCACGAGATGCACCCCTGACTCCTTTACCAAACCGCGACACCATCAACCGTCACTTTATCAATTGCCAGCTTCCAAAACGCTCCAAGACGTGCAATAAATATATCGACATCCATTCACAGCTTTGGAATTTGACTCCTTACGACGTCTCATCTATTCTCAAAGTCGAAATAAGGAAATTTAGGTCATCCTAAGGTCAAACATAGTCAAACTTAGTCTCAAGTGAGCCGCACGCTTCCAATAGATACAAAGATATTTATGTAGATACAATTTATTGCGAGTCTTCTCCAAAATCTTTAAAAAAAAAAAAAACAATAAAAAATAAAACAAAAAATCACCGGTCGTAATCACCGTTTGACTTTTTGCCAGAACCACAGAGCGGTGCAATAAAATTTGATATCCCCGCGATGAGTCAATCGGATTTCGTAAATTGTCCTCTATCGTCTAAGTCACTCGTCGATCGGTCGGTCGGTTGGCTGTGATGGGTCTTAAGCGCGGGGATCTTTTGATCTTTGACTTGAGTTGCGGTGAATATCGATTACTGAACTCTCGACGGACACAATTTTTTTTCATACCTTAATGTATCCATATGAGTACTCCGCAACCACTGCTTATCCGTAAGCTAGAGAGGCGGTGTCAAATTTCCTAAACTGTCTGCCAAGTGGTGGCAGGGTAACATGTGGTAACCAAGTAACCAAGGATCCAGCACCACGTTGTTTAGAAGCAAATGGCCTGGCTAATTATGCAAATGAATACAAATTGGCATAAGAATTCCACCTGGTGATGTTAAAGTCTGGTTGCTGGAGTAGAGTGCGAGTAACTCTGCGTACCTAGCTCACATGGCATAGTCTTCAGTTGGCCGACTATGCCTGGCGTGGTGTAGATGGAATAGATTCGTACGTACCAACATCAGCTGCTTAGTAGGTGTTGAGACTTGGAGCAGCATTTAGACATCGTTTTGGGCTAAAAATAGACAGATTAACACCTGTGCGAGGGTTGACACCTCTGCAGATTTATAGCTTTGTAAAGTAGCTCTCTATAGAGCTGTGTACCCAGAGTATCCGTAACACCATCCATGTTACTTCGGCGAATGAGGAGGAGTAGGAAATACAGCGATTAGCATTTTTAAGAGTGTCCCACCAAAGATGGGAATCGGGCTCGGGACTTATGTTCGAGCAGCTAAATTAGTAGACAATGACTCGTTTGTCACGCTAAGCTGTCTATGGTGCGATATTTATTGGGGTTTGATTGCGATTTGCGAAATCTCCAAATTAGGGTGTGCGAATCTGGCGACTTGTGATCTGAATTCTAAGCAGTTAAAAGCATGTGCGGGTGGTGAGTCTGTGGTTTATAATATCTTTAGTCGCACGGTGGTCGGTTGTAGTGTCTGGACGTTTAAATTTGGTTAAAAGCTCGTTCTTCGGTTCTCGGTTTTCTTTTTGCTAGTACTTGTAATGATGATTTATCATCTTCATGTTGAGGTGGCGTTTGTGACGTAGTCGAAATGTGAATCGTGGGAGAAATTAAAATTAACGGAACGCTGTAACTTTTAACAGAAAATTTAAACAATTTTTTTTTTTTTAAATAACTTAACACTCAGATGGGTATGAATACACTTATAATGCCTCAGTATGTGTTGTTTTTTTTATTTTTTTGAAATTTGGATAGAGAGAGAAAGAAACATGTTTGGGCTCAGTGTTTATTTCGCTCAATGGGTGGGTGGCATCCAACATTTAATAGGGAGGCTAAATTATTACTTTGATTTTTGTTAAATGAAAAAAATGAATGTCTCTCGGACGAGGCTGTGATTCGAATACCAAACATCCCGATTCGGAAGCCTAACCACAACCACTTCAGCCACGGCCACCCACCCATTTGTTTACATCCAAACGGAATAGAATGGCTTTTAAAGGATGAAAATAATTTCAGGTCTTCGCTCGATCATTTACTTCGTCCTCATAGAAAAACGTTGAAAGCCTATGTGATTGAACGGTATAAAATTGAAAAGATAAATAAAAAGTCCTGAAGTGTTGAAAGACTAATTACAAATTTATTAAAGAGGTGCACAGGTTTGAAGAACTTTCATTACAAACGTACCTAAACCCTAGCGAACTCTGAGAGTAGCGCTTATACCGAAACACGGAAAATATAACCATACCATTGCCGAGAACTTCAACCCTGTAAGGCTATACTGTCTATTGAATCTAACGACTGTCTGTTCTTAAGCACAGGCCTAAGGATTGTTCACATTGTGAGCAGGATGAAGCTGACAGGTCTGTTACATCTAGTGAGTTAACTACTAGGGTGTCATCTTGTATAACAAACTTCCTTGAACTACATATAACACGTCAAAAACCTGTAAGGCACTGTTGGTCTTCTAGTAGCGGATTGGATATGGATCTTATCATTAAAGAGGGCTATGATAAGACCAAAAACATTCTATGCGGCGGTTTTCTAATGGAATAAACTTTCACGAAAATACTGTATTGTTGCTTTTATCAAAATCCAAAAAAATGCACTGTTTCGACTGCATGGAGCTTTCCGTAGCACAACTGGCTCTTCTCTAGGCGCACTAATAAATCATTCTCGTCTGGATATTCAAATCGTCGACCGCACCCTCAAAGCCGTCTTTCATTTAAAGAGAAGTGATCTGTCTAAAGCGAGAACACCAGAACATCTGTTTCTGTGGAAATACGAAATCAACTTTCCATATGCCCAAGAATGGTACTGGCCAGAATCTGAGCCAGGAAAGGAATGGAGTGGGACTTACACGGATGCCTCCAAGAACGATTTTAGATGCGGTGATGTTGTCTTTCTGGAGGACGAATACTTTAGATTTCACTCCTCGTTAGAAAAACTTGCGTCTGTCTTCCTATATATGCTATTGTAGATATGCACAATATTGATAGCAAGGAACTCTTTATGTACTGTGCAGGATCGGTGGAGTGGTTGGGTGCTGCAAAAATAGGGAAGGCTTTGAAAATTGTCAACCTGACGATACCCAGTGTAGTAACGTTCTACACATCAATTGTGTTTACTTTACCTCCAAGTGTTAACCATCGGGTACAGGTCGATGTCCTTCCGACTCGACCCACCAAACTTACAAACGCAAGTGTTGACTAGCAGTGGATGATTCCCCAGATGGAATAAACGGTGAAGTAAAATTCAGAAATAAAGCAAATGAGACCTTATCCGGGCTATTCCGACATACCATATTTGAAGCTCAAGGCAGTAAGGGTTTCCGCAATTAAGTCAGGATCTTGGAAAAAAAATAGTGACGGATAGGCGCTTAATGGACCAACGACTTCGTTCTAACCAACACCTCGTCCTAGGGGTATCTATAAAAGAACTGGCCCTCCAAAGTGGGGGTTTTGCTGCTGGGGTAACTGCCGGCCATGGGCAAAATATGTAGTTACGAAGCAAAAAGAATCTTCAGATACAGACGGATCTGCTGTTGACAAATCTTCGAACGAAGCAAGAACAACGAACTTCAAATTTGCACACGTGGAATGTTTGGCCGCTTAATAGGCCACGTACAACCGAACAACTAGCGGATACCATAAATTGTTGCAGATAATACTACCACCCAAGATGGGATAGGCTGGACAAAAAGAAGATGTAAAGCTACGCCTATTTGCATGCTGATTCACTGGCTTCTATGAGATCCTACGAGCAGTGCCCTTGCAATAGTATTAAAATTGTCACCGGAATATTTAATGCAAAGCTAGGAAAAGAGGGCATCTTTGTAACTCGTTATAATATCGGAAGGGACAGCCTGCCCGACACTATTCCGATAACGAAATATTTTCGTATCTAGTACGCAGCTCCCACATCTCAATATTCACAAGGGGATTTGGAGAACTCCTTATTAATCAACCTTCAGGCATATTGACCATATTTCGGCACTCCTCTAGTATTACGTATGTCCGAACATTCCGGGGTACCAACATCGACTTGTGCCATTACCTTATTGTAGCTAAAGTTTTGGATCTATAACTTAATTCATGCGGTTTGCTAAGAGATGGTGTAACTTGTATTATTCTATTGCTATTATTCCATTGGAACATGCGTTGGAAATCTACTGTCATTGTACGTCATTTCAGTATATGTCGTTCATTTGAAGCGTAAACAACAATATTTTTTTTTTTTTCGCTCAAATATGTCGAACTTTGTGCCTGAAAAAGTGTTTTTGCGGGGAGTTCTTCTGCATTACTGAAAACTGCTGCCGAAAGTCATCGTATTTTGGTGGAAGTTTATGGTGAACATGCCCTAGCTGAGCGAACGTGCCAAAAGTGGTTTGCACGATTTAAAAGGGGTGATTTTGGCTTGGAAGACGATGAACGTCCTGGGCAGCCAAAAAAGTTTAAAAATGAAGAACTGGAAGCATTACTCTATGAAGATTGTTGCCAAACACAAGAATAGCTCACAGAATCTTTGGGTGTCACTCAAGCAGCCATTTTAAAACGTTTAAGAGCAGCTGGATATATTCAAAAGCAAGGAAATTGGGTTCCACATGAACTCAAGCCGAGAGACGTCGAAAGGCGGTTTTGCATGTCCGAAATGCTGCTGGAACGCCACAAAAGGAAGTCATTTTTGCATCGGATTGTTACTGGTGACGAAAAATGGATCCATTACGACAACCCCAAGCACAAAAAATCATATGTGAAACCCGGCCAACCAGCCAAATCAACGGCAAAGCCGAATATCCATGACGCGAAGGTAATGCTCTGTATTTGGTGGGATCAGATGGGTGTGCTGTACTATGAGCTGCTAAAACTGGGTGAAACCATCAATAGACAACGCTACCGAACATAATTAATCCGTTTAAAGAGAGCAATAGCCGAAAAACGCCCGGAATATGCGACCAGACACGAGGCAATAATTTTCCATCATGACAACGCACGGCCCGACGTTGCTATTCCGGTTAAGAGCTATTTGGAAAACAGTGGATGGGAAATCTTACCCCACCCGCCTTATAGCCCTGACCTTGCCCCATCTGACTACTATTTGTTCCGGTCGATGCAGAACGCCCTCACTGAAATACGGTTTAAAAATTGGCTTGATTCATTCTTAGCTGCAGTTCTTTTGGGATGGGATCCACAAATTGCCAGAAAGATGGGAAAAAGTCATAGCTTCAGATGGGCAATACTTTGAATAATACTATTGTATATGTTTTTCTTAAATAAACGTTCAAATTTTGGAAAAACAAACCGCACGAATTAAATTACATACCAATACGATAATGATTCCGCGGATGAACAATCTGTTGGAATCTATTAAATGAACCAAAACGTAGTCTATTAAATAAATAGCTGGGTTGATGTGTCTGAATTACTTTGAATAACAGTATGAGTGATCTAAAACATAAAAAGCGGTCGAAGGAGATGTTATAGATTTGACGGCAGAAGTTGGAGATATGATCGATGCGCCTCAAACCATAGATGTAACGCTTTCTTCTGCTTAATGCATCGCATTTGCAGAGAATTTCAGAGCCATATGTGAGGGTTGGAACAAGTAGTGTCTTTGCGAGTAGCAAAAGTGTGCTCAGAGGCGTATGGTAATGAAAGGCCCATAACAGGCGCTTTGCCTACCGCCGTATTAATATGCGTATCCCAAGATAATGTCTCGTTAAATAGCATACCTAGATTTAGATTAGTTTTAGGAAAATATGATAGATCGACGGGTTTCATACCAATCATTAAACATTTACGTTTGTTAGGAAATAACAAATAAGAAATAATCCGTTCCTCTTCGTCCATTCTAAGATCCTGTCCAGGTCTGCGTTGACTCTACTTGCGCAGTTTTCAATCAACCCAAGAGTGCAACTTTTAAATAATTGGAAATCATCGGCATATATATGTATAGTGTGATTCACGTAAGGTTTGATTTCTAATATAAAATAAAATACATAAATTTGAAAGTGAATTTAAAATTTTTATTATCGGTTAAAAAAACAATTCATGGCATTTACTTTTCGAAAATGACATTATGTAAACATTGGCCACGACTACTTCTGATGTGGTCCATTCCGAAAGTCAAATTTTGGGTTTGAGCATAGCGACTGGTATCTTGCAGATAACATGAGTAATGTTGGCTTCCAAAAAGTTAATCGTAGCTGGGTTATTCCTGAAGACCTAAAACTTTACATATCCCCAGAGAAGAAAGTCCAAAGGTATGATATCGCACGATCTAGGCGGCCAATTTACCGTAGCAAAACGTGAAACTAAGTGCTCACCAAAATGATTTCTCAACAAGTCCATTGTTTCACGCGCTGTATGGCTCGTAGCGCTGTCTTATTTGAAACCAGAGCTCACTGAGACCATATGCTTGAATTTCAGGAAACACATCGTCCGTTAAAATGCCGCGATAACGGTTACCATTGACGGTAACGTTTTGATTTGCCTCATTTTTGAAGAAATATGGACCAATGATTCCACCAGACAATAAACCACACCATAGTGTTGTTTTTAATGGATGTAATGGTAGCTCTAGGTACTCATCGGGTCGCTCATCAGTCCAAATGTGACAATTTTGTTTATTAACGTATCCGTTGAGCCAGAAATGGGCTTCATCACTGAAAAAAATTTCACGATAAAACACCGGATTTTCATTGAGTTTTTCCAGAGCCCATTCACTGAAAATATGACGCAAATCCAAGTCGCCTGGCTTCAATTCTTGCACAAATTGAATTTTTTACACTTTTATGCCAAAATCCTAACGTAAAATACGCCAAGTTGTCGAATACGATAAGCCAAACTGCTGAGAACGACGACGAATCGATTCGTCACGATCTTCGCGTACACTCTCAGCTACAGTTGCTACAAGTTCCTTCACTACGTGTTGGATGTGGTCTAACCGGTTGAGTATTATCCACTAATGTAAACTGGGACTCAAATTTACGAATGGTATTGGCAATAGTGGTTTCCTAGAAACGCATGAAAAATATTTCTCACAGAACGCTGATGATGTGAGTCTTTTCATGATGACTTGATAAACAATACTGAACAAAAATGACAAAGCAGTTTGATAAAAGTCACGCATGATCTGTGAAAAAGCGCCTATTGAAAATCAAATGTCTTGATGAGTCACCCTATAGTATATAGAGGATGAACTGACAACAGAAGGGAGCTCGTTGACATATAAGGCCGTGGTGTGGAGTTATCATAGAATTTGTATGTAGTTATATGAAAACGCCGTCGGCGTCAACTCTGACATGAAGGCATAACACTGATGTTGGAGTGCTTGCTGGCTGGGCTAAATGTAACGAACTAACAACTAGCACGTACTAAGATTCATTGGTTGAGGATTCACCACCTCTGGGAAAAATATCGAAACCTAATACATCTGAGTTTCAAATTACTACACCACCCGCCCGCGCCCTGGAGAAAAGCCAGTAAAAGGGTATTCATATCCCATCGGTGCACGCGCGGTATTATAAAAAAAAAAATGAAAGAAAATAGGTCCTAATGTGTAACCCTGTGGAACCCCTCTAGTAGTTGGAAAAGATTCAGATGGCATATGACCAATCGAAACAGCTTGTTTTCTGAGCCGAAGTTAGGAAGACACTAATCGAGTGGCCGACGTGTAAAATTGGAAAAAGTATGCTAGTTTGTTACACAAATTGTCGGGATCCACGGTGTCAAATGCTTTTGAGAAAACGAGAAGAACTCTACAAGATTATATCCTCTACAAGATTGATAACTACGGTTCTAAAAGATTGCATGGACATTAATTTGTTCTTGCATGATTCATTCAAACACTTTTGAAGAATATGGTTAAATAGAAATAGGTCTATATTCATGGCTATTAGCACTTTTTTTAATCGATAGGACTTTCGCCAGCTTCCATTGGGTAGGAAAGATACTACTTGTTAAGATGGTATTAAAAATGTGTGTAAGAGAGGTTAATATAGCTGGTAGAATGGCCTTAGCAAAAACTGGCTGTATTCCATCTATACCAACTGCAGTCGATTTTATAGATAAAATGCTTGCATTCACGTATGCGCTATCAACCCCGGAGAACTCGAACATGCATTCATTTAGGTTCTACGGACCATTTTGGGATTCGAAAGTGTTTTGAGAGATTTAGAACTGGAAAAGGAAGCGTTACAAAGGTGTTATTGAGTGTGTAACTGTTTCTTTACAGTTAATTAAAATTATAATGGAAAGCAAAACTGTTCCTTCACGTCAACTTCTCGTATTATGACGCATGGGAAAAAAAAAAAAAAAAACAAATAGAATACCCTACAGTAGCTTCTGTGTCCATGGCAATAGCTTATACTCATAGTGAAGAATTTCCTGTGCTCACGCCAATAAAAAACAAGAACCAAAGTCAAGTGATGAAGATGACCGTGAAGAAAATTATGCGATAGAGAAGGATATATTCGAATATGTACCTCATAGAAGTTGAATGATTTGTTCCATGATTTAAATTTATCCATCAGACAGTCTGAAATTTTTGGTTCTAGACTACAAGAATGGAATCTTTAATCAACAGAAATTAAGATATCTTTGCCAAAAAAAAAGGAACAAACATTTTGCTACCTTATTCACACAGAACGAATTCATATGCTACTATAACGACATAAACAAATTGATGAATAAATTACGGATCACTTACAGAACAAATGAATGACGTCTCCTTATTGATGGATCTACAATGAATTTAAAAGAAGTTCTTCTAAATAATGGTAACGAATATACCTCCATACGTGTAGCATATTCAATCACTCTAAAAAAAGGATACGACACTATGCAATCTATATTAAACTTAATAAGGTATTGAGACTCAAGTTGGAAAGTTTTAGCTGATTTATAAGTGATAGCCTTGTTATCAGGATTCCTGGGTGGCCTTACAAAGTATTGCACCTTTTCGTGTACGTGGGAAATCCGAGCTATAGAGAAACACTATTTGGTTAAAGAGTGGGTGATGAGATGGTTATTTGTTGCTGGACAATCAAATTTAAAATATTCACCTCTTCTTCCACCTTTACACATAAAGCTGGGTTTACTGAAGAATTTCGTAAAAGCTATGGACAAAACTGGAAAATTTAAGGAAGGTATATTTGTTGGACCGCAAATACGAAAATTTATGAACAATATCAATTTTGACTTTAAACTAAACACAAAGGAACTAGCAGCTTGGACGTCATTGAAAGCTGTAATAAATGGGTTTTACGAAAGTCATTGAGCCGACGATTTTGCATTGTAAGTGGCAACGTAATTAAAAACTTTTAGGGATTAAGATTGCAGGATACGTAAATGAATTAAATGTGTTAACCTTTTTCAATTCAAATTTTGTACGTATTTTGATACTGATTCTTGTATCCATAACACGGAAATAGGACGTGTGCAAGATAATCATTGCCATATCCTTAAAGAGAATTCCCAATTGATAAAGTAATACCTTATTTTACTAATGTTACATAAAAAAAAAAAAATTAAACTTGTCTCGCAATGTTATATAGGGTTTTCTAATAACGACTTGACAACTTTTTTTTTAAATAAAAGGCGAACCATTTGAGATATTTCAAAAACTTTATTATTAGCTTGAAGTACAATCAAAAACGGCCGCTATTTCGAGTTCAATGTTGGCTCTGAGCTCTTCCAACGTCGTCGGCGTGTTGGCATAAACCAATGACTTAACGTAGCCCCACAGAAGATAGTCAAGCGGCGTTAAATCGCACGAACAAGGCAGCCAATCGACTGGCCTATGTCTTGAGATAACACGCTCACCATACTTACTCTTCAATAAATTGATTGTAGTGTGTGCTGTGTGGCTTGTGGCACAATCCTGTTGAAACAACATGTCGCCCAAATCCATATCTTCCAATTCGGGCTAAAAATAATCGGTGATCATGGCGCGATAACGCTGACCATTCACAGTAACGTGACGATCGTTATCATCGACGAAAAAATATGGCCCAATAACGCCGCCGGCATGCAAACCGCACCAAACAGTTTTTTGTGGATGAAGTGGTGATTCATGAAGCACATGTGGGTTTTCATTCGATCAATAACGCATATTTTGCTTATTGACGAACCCAGTGAGCCAAAAAGGAGTTTCGTCACTGAAGATGATTTTGCGACTCCGAATATCTGTAGAAAATTTTAATAATTTGCAGACATTTCTTGTTAGTGTACTTTACCATGTTCAAAATGTTGAGTTTACTGAATAAATTGACGGTTTGATGATTAGTGAAAGAGTGCGTTCACAAATTAAATTCAAAGTTGTCAAGTCCCTATTGGAAAACCCAATAATTGGTGATTTGGATGATGTGGCTATCTTTGGTATGAGAAGTGAGATAAGATATTTGCAATTGTCGGGAGATCTGCTTCAGTTAGCATATTTTTTGTTGGTGTAGTTCCACAATCTATTAGTTCGACTCTAACCGCTGCGTGGTATTAAGGTTCGATTATTTAAAGAATTTATCTGCTGCATTTGCCGTAAATAAGCAGGCCGTAGTCGTTCTTTGACAAAACGACAGACTTGATGTGTTCGTATGTGAACTTTCATTTTTTTATGTTAGATACAAGGGCTGTTTGATGAGTACCCCGATTGGAAGATTGGTGACACTACTGAGACAAAATGAGTACATTATCATTTACTATAACTTCTTTTAGCCCGCCTGTCAAACTTTGATGACAATCTGACGCTTAGTTTTTTTTGACATCCATTTCAAAACATTGTGATACTATTTTTTGCGACCATAGGAAAAGAGCAGTATCGCTACATGATCTAATTCTTGTTTCTGACTGGCAAAACCTGTGAGGAAATCAAGCCCATTCTCAATGGTGTGTATGGAACCCATTCACGTTTCCGTACAACCGTTTACCAGTGGTTCGCAGAGTTTCGCGGTGGCCGCATGTCGGTACGGTGGGCAAAAATAAAGCCATATCCTGCACGAGATTTTGGGCATTAGAAAGTGTAAAGGGCGCCGCATTTGCTCACACCGAATCAATCAATCGAAATAATAGGTTTTACCTGGTCAACGCGCTCCAAGCACGAGGTGTAATCGACGTTGATTATTTGGTGAAATCAGACGAGCATACCACTTCAATTTATTTGGCCAATTTGACGTCGATTTGAAGAAAAAGCGACCTCATTCGGGGAAGAAAAAAGTGCTCTTACACCACGATATCGCACCGGCCCACACGTCTGCAGTCGCTACAGCCAGTTTGGTCGAATTACACTACGAATTGCTCCCCCACCCAGATTCCTGCGACTCCTTTTTGTTCCCAACCCTTAAAAGATCGCTCGCCGGAAGGAAGTTCGAGTCGAACAAGGAAGTCTTCGCCGTCGTACTAAACGGGAGGGTTAAAAAAGTTGCAGCACCGCTGGGAAAACTGTATCGAGTTGAAAGGGGATTATTTTGGAAAATAAATTATCAAAACCTAAAAAAGTTGCGTTGTCATTTCTAATTCGGGTTGTCATCCAACAGCTCTCGTATCTTATTATACAGGGTGTTCGGTGGAAAATTTATCTTTTTGAACGTGAATAAAAAAAAAGTTAAGACCTTTTGTTTTATTTCTTACTTTATCATATAGAGGAAATATGCGGATTTTATTTTTTAAAAACAACATCAACCAAATGCTGCCCATTTAATCGCATACCCTTTTGAAAACGGTCCATCGTATTTCGTACCACACGTTGCAGTAAGCTAGGCTGAACATCGATAATTTCGCTATGGAAACGTTCCTTCAGCTCCGCCAGGGATCTCGGATTGTTTTTGTAAACTTTATTTTTAAGGTACCCCAAAAAAAAAATAAAATCTAAATTGGTTAAGTCTGGAGACCTCGGTGGCTACAGGACGTCTCCAAATCCGTTGATCAGTTTCTCTGGAAACTTTTCACGTAACAAACGCTTGGTGGTTCTAGCGGTATGCGGAGTGGATCCATCTTGTTGAAAGCATGTGTGTGACGAGTGCTCGCAAATGCGATAAAAAATAATGTGTGATCATGTTCAGATAATTTTCGCTGTTCACATTTACCGACTGTTCTCTGACATTTTAGAAAAAATAGGATTATTCCGTTTGTCGATAAGGCGCACCAAACACTTACCTAACCACTTACTTACCGTTAATGTTTTAAACGTGGCTTACGTGTTTGTGGAGCCCAGTACCGACAGTTTTGCTTATTCACATGCCCATTGAGGTGGAAATGGGCCACGTCACTCCACAAGATGCCATTTACCGTACGGAATCTATCCATCATTAGTTCGCAAAAGTTTTTTCGTAAATTAATGTCATTTTCTTTGAATTTTACTGAATTTCACTTGAATTTTAAAAGGGTGGAATTTAATCGATTTTTTTTATTTTTTCGATGGCCCTCAACGTTCTGTATTGCCCTGTATGTGGAACATTTAGAAATGAAGAAGTTTGTCTGAACCTTTGCACCCACGAACGAATTAAATTAACACTTTGCCCGTCAATCAATTGACGAATATTATAGCGTGAACAAAACATCCGGCGCGAATCACCACTCTTTAAAAAAAAGCGAATGCACGATGCTCTCCCGATCACTGTAACATTTTAATTTATAAATCCACACAGAAAAAGATTCAAATGAAAGTAAAACCGTCCCGCCCGGCTTATAACTGTTCGCAAAATTAACGTTTTAGGCATAAATTTCCAACCGGACACCCTGTATCTACTCTAGTAGCTAGACTTTTTTAAATACTAATACAATGTTCCTTAAAACTAAATTTACAAAATTAAAAATGATCACCGGGTTAAAGGTCTGGTTTTTCGACGAAAGGGCGCAAGACACAAAATCATCATACGTGAAGTAGCTCGTCAGTTGTGCGACGACCGTGCTTGATGGCGACGATAAAGAAATGCATATTTTTTTGAAAAAAATTTTTTTTTGATAATACAGTTAATAATATTTATTTTTATAATTACTACATGATAAATTTACTTTTCAAGAATATACTGCGAGATCTCTATTAACAATAATTGGAAAATTAGCCATTGATAGCGAATCTCTGCAGACTAGACGACTCGAAAAGAAGTTCAGTTGCGGTGCCCCTCATAAATCACAAAAAAATCAAAATGATTCTATACTATAGGTATCTATGCAGGTAACCCTGTCGTTTTATTTTTTTGTTATTGATTTTTCGATTTTTTATTTAGATTAGAGGTCAAAACACCGATTTCTTATTAAATAAAAATCGGAAATTTTGTTATTAAAAAATTCGCTAAAATTAAAAAAAAAAAAAACTCGACAGCGTTACTTCGTCATTTATGTAAGGAAAGAGTGTGCAAAAATTTCAAAAGAATCGACGAAGTATAGGGTTTTCCTTGACAACTTTGACAACTTGACAACTTTGGATTTAATTTGTGAACGCACTCTTTCACTAATCATCAAACTGTCACTGTCAATTTATTCCCTAAACTCAACATTTTTATCATGGTAAAGTACACTAACAAGCAATGCCTGCAAATTATTAAAATTTTCTACAGATATTCGGAGTCGCAAAATCATCTTCAGTGACGAAGCTCATTTTTGGCTCAATGGGTTCGTCAATAAGCAAAATATGCGTTATTGGTCGGGTGAAAACCCACATGTTCTTCATGAATCACCACTTCATCCACAAAAAATAACTGTTTGGTGCGGTTTGCATGCCGCCGGCGTTATTGGGCCATCTTTTTTCGTCGACAATAACGATCGTCATGTTACTGTGAATGGTCAGCGTTATCGCGCCATGATCACCGATTATTTTTAGCCCGAATTGGAAGATATGGACTTGAACGACATGTGGTTTCAACAGGATTGTGCCACAAGCCACACAGCACACACTACAATCAATTTATTGAAGAGTAAGTATGGTGTGCGTGTTATCTCAAGACATGGGCCAGTCGATCGGCCGCCTCGTTCGTGTGATTTAACGCCGCTTGACTACTTTCTGTGGGGCTACGTTAAGTCATTGGTTTATGCCAACACGCCGACGACGTTGGAAGAGCTCAGAGCCAACATTGAACTCGAAATAGCGGCCGTTTCGGCCGAAATGTGTGGCCAAGTCGTTGAAAATTGGGTCCAACGAATCGACCGCTGCAAACGTGCCCGCAGTGGCCATATGAACAAAGTCGAGTTCCATTCATAAATGTTTTGATTGTACTTCAAGCTAATAATAAAGTTTTTAAAATATCTCAAATGGCTTGCCTTTTATTTAAAAAAAAAGTTGTCAAGTCGTTATTAGAAAACCCTACACATTTTAAACTAGAGAGGGCACCGACTCTGAAAAAGCTAATTATGAGAAAAACTCGCTTAAAGATTTCAAAGATTTTCACACCACAAATTTTTAATTTTTTTTTTTTTATACTTACACTGAATCATCGAAGCCAGCTCCATAGGTTAGGTTGAGTAAGGTGACGTGAATCTATGATCCTGTTACTTATGAAACCAATTTGAACTTATGATGAAGCGCAAGCGACTGTTAACGTCTGTATTCTTTAGATCGGTTGAGTCATTGCAGAATAAAGCTCCTAGGTGGAGTTTTCTTCTCTGGGAGAAGGCTGGATATGTCCAGAGAAGGTGGAGGATTATCTCCTCTCCCTCCTCGTCCATGTAGCTTCTACAGAAGTCGTTTGTAAAAGTGCCAAGCCTTCTTGCATGCTTGTATATAAGGCAGTGTCCAGCGATGACACCTGTGATGGTGCTGTGATGTTCCCTTTTTAGAAGAATCAGACTCTTAGAGCGATTCAGATCCAGCTTTGGCCAGATCTGTTTAGTCGCTAGACATGTTGGCCCACCGGTCCATTTTAGGTCTGTTCTTTTATTAGCATCCACCTTAAACAATATTTTGCACATAGCAATTGCTAAGCCAATGCTGCCCTTTTCCGGTAGAATAGGTGAAGTGGTTCCAATTTTGGCGAATTCGTCGAATTCAATAAAGCTGAAGGTTGAACTATTCTGCCATCTCATTATCTCATTATCTCATTAAGTATGGTGTAATCGATGTTCTCTATGTAGATTAATAATATATTAAGAATATTAGCGTGGAAAAATAAAAGTGAAGAGTCATCGATCATGTGAAACGGATGGACAGAACACAATGCTCCGGTCCGAAAGATCTTCGAATCCGACCCAAAGGACAGATTGCTGCGACAGACAAGCTGCTTTAAAAAGATCTCTACGGATAGGAAGCAATAGTTCTTTACAGTTCTTGATCGATTTGATCCAAGCACTTTGCTAAAGTCACTAGCTGGCAAGCTGATTTCATTGTATGGACATATGTAAGTCCCCTGATTCTCGTATCATTCTAACTACCTGTGGCCTATAACCAGCTTTCTGTGAAAAATTCGAAAGTTACTTCGATTAATTCTGGTTAAAAAAAGACAGTGAAAAGCAGAAAGAGAGCCAAAGAGATCTACTCCTATGCGTGTTTTACCATCATTGATGAAGACGCACTTTGGAAATATCGGGCCACCGGCTCTACGTATTATTGGCTTTTGTGTTTAATAAACGTACAGCAAAGAATAACTCACGTAAGTGCACTCCAGAAATTCTGACACCTCCATCTTTGCCATGGAGACAAGGCATTCTTTTTCGGCGTGATTGGCAGACTCTTCACTTTGGGTTGTCGTGCCTGAGTTTTTCTGCTTCGTTAACATTGTTATATTTGCGTTTGCTCTTCTGAATGCATCTCCGAAAATTAAATGCTGCCTATGGAAGAGCTTCTCAGGAGAGCCGTTCGAAACCGACAATATACAGTAGGCCCTGCTCAGGAGTTTAAAAATTCACAAAGCAAGGAACACAAATGAGTGCGAGAAGCTAAGCCTTGGCTCACACCGGGCTGTCGCGCCATTTATTTATTTATTTATTTTGCCAAGGAAACCTAGTGCTACTTATACTGATCACTCGTCGCCTGTCGTTGTTCAAAACGATTTAAGCATTTAATTTCCAAATAGAATTTTGTGATGGTGCTCTAAATGCTCCTAGATACTCTGAATGAATACAGGTTATAAAAAAAACAGGATAGAGTCTTCAGCCTGGCAAAACTCTTTGCGCAGATCACTTTAAAACTATAGTTTTGTATAAATCCAACAAATCTACCCAGATACATTTCTTCTTAATATGTATGAATTTCGGCTGTCAGAGCTCCATAACAATTCATATATGTACTCTCTGAATGTGTAAATATGCTCCTATTCAATAAACATACACCCGATTTTTAGCGTCCCAATTGCCGTGTTAATGGCATTTATTGTTCCATAAAACATCGCAAAGATGGGCCAGAAAAAATTACGTTGGCAGCCCCCATTATGTTTGTTTATGTTCATCTTTGACTTACTAGATGGTCGCGTTGACGGCCCTGACTCGGAGGAACTGCAAGAAACCATTCTCAACTGACATATTGCCAAATTAATGTTTCCAACACTTTCAACATCAAAAGGATTTCCAATACACGGCATTCTAAACTCAATAACGCTAACACGGATGATAAACGGATACGCGCTTACTACTCCTACTCTTACTCTGTGACTATGAACATACGAAGTGATACAAGTACGTTCCACTCCACTGCTGTATATGTAAACATGCAAGCGAAATAAATCTCGTCGAGGGATGAAGCAGGAGCGGATTGGCTTTTCGATTAGATGGCATAATTAATCGACGCGTAAAGTGATCAAAACTATTAACGTGTTCAGCATTTTTACCTTAATAAATTTCCGGCCGGGTCTATGACGGGTGTATGCGCATTTGGCGCTGCGTTACTCTTCTGTGTCGGTGATGGGGTTAAGATAGGGTGAATAAGTGAATGGGTGAATGGGCGAGTGTTTATTTAGTTTAGTGTTGTTGTTATTTTTTGTTAGTGCCGGAATTTGATGCTTTGGCGGGGTATTGCACTGATGATTAGTACGCCAACGGAGCTCAAAAGTAAGTGCCTTTGATGCTTCCGTAAGTGGTGGGTGGTTAAAATTGATTTGGTTAGATTTCTTTTTTGGGATAGCTGTAAAAATGCGAATTTATACGCGTATATTTGATAGCTTCTCTAGAGATGGACCGGAAAATCATTGTCTTGTGTGGGAATTGAGTTTCACTTCAACTGAAATTGTTGGTACTTTTTGTTTTAAGTATGGCATGTTGCACCACAAGACAGAGAGTCGTCAGTATTTAAATTTTTTTTTTTTTTAAGAGAAAACATAGGAAACCCAGCAGGTGTCTAAGGTGCTAAAAGACAATCTAAAAAAAGCCTACAATTTTTCTTAAAAACATCTGAAGATTTTGATCCTTGTACGGGGTTGTAGCAATCACGGAGAGATTCGACTACAATTTTTCGTTCTACAATTTTTAAAAAGTATTTCGTAACAAGCCTGGTACTTGAGAATCTTAATTTCTTCATAGGAATGCCATATCTTAGTCTAAGTCATCTAGCAGAAACATGTTATCTTGTGAACTCCAATTGAAATAACGTCAGCAAGACATTAGACACGTCGCGTTTAATGTGCAAGGCTTCACCCGACGACCACAAGAAGTCTTTTTCACAAAGAGTGTCTCGGGAAGCGGAAAGTATCATATAAGCGAGTCATATACAATACTCTACAAAGTCGACGCTACAAAGAAAGATGAACATTGTTGCAAACTCTATGAGCAAAAGTTTATAAAATATTGACATTCGTTTATTTGGTACAACCCCAGAGTTGTGTATGTGATAACACCCTGCAGTAGACCAGTATGTTATTACGTCACATTTCTAAACAGTTTCCTGCCACATTCAGCAGTTTCAGTAGAGTTTTATCGATCGTCTGTGGTGGTCAAGTTTATAAAATTAAACTTGAAATAAAGCTCTTTGTTAACTAAAACGGAGTTATATTTCATTTTATGTGGTTAACCGACATATTATCGGTAACAATCCAAACGTGATTTTAGACGCGATAGTAAGCGCTATTTGCGATATTAACGTCAAACGTTTTTTCTTCGCTTAGAACCCCTTTGACCTCTAGCTCGCGGTTTTTTTCCCACCTCACTCCACCATGCCTGATTCGCCTGACCAATCACGTCAGGAAAAGTATATTCGACTCTGTCAGCCGACTGGTCTGGCTTTATTAAGTGAGGTTAGGGCGATGCTACCCTTTGTTCAAAAACCATCATTCTGGAATTATATCCGAGACGTAAAAATTCTTCTTGATTCCACTAATTGACAAGCGGTAAGCAGCAGAAGTGGTAGACATCATCGATAAATTGCCAGTACTTAACCTGTGCCAAGAGCTAAAAACAGCAATCATTACATGTTTTTTCAAGTCAAAGAAAGCTAAAATTATCCAGCTCTTGGATGGAGAAAAAATAGGAGATAACTACCCATCTTAACACCTACGTAATCTAAAGTGTTTGATGTTAGACATCGACGAAACAGGGTTAAAACTCGAGGAAAGAGCCTTGCTTGCAATTCGAAAATCCGAAACTCTTGCAAAACTAACCGACCAAGCTGACATTCTCCATGGGGTATATTCACTATACTATTTCGCAGCAGCAATGATGAATAACGTCAATCAGCAGATAATCAATTTAACAAAACGTCACACTGCCGACAGATAGCAGTCGTAGATGACTTGTACGTAGATCCAGATCGCGAAAGAGACACGAGAATCGTGAACCGCCAAATTCAAATATCATCTGCGTTTATTTATTATCTCGCTGTCCTTCCTGCCGCCTTTTTGTCACAGATACCAAAATTAAAGACAAATTCCAAACGTTAAACTCTGACGTGTCAGTCTTCCCCTCGGAAAAGATGCACAATTCTGTGATAGTTCAAAATTACAATTTGATTGCTACCAGTGGCACGTCGATAAACATTCTTAGCGCAAGTAATATCACACTCAATATCGGCATCACTTAGCCATTCATCGTAGCCGATATTTGTATTCCCATCGTTGGTGCCGACCTGCTGAGTTATTTCGGCTTACTCGTCCACTTCAAGAACCAGGGGATCATATACGGCTAACAGGGTGCACAGCAAAAGGCAAAATATATCTCAGTCAAGCCTGTTTCATCCGAGCTCCTCCACCAGTCACCGAAGAGTTCAATGCAACACTTCTTACCCAATTTCAAAGTATTCCCCAACCTGGAGAGGCAGCACAATCTTATCAGTACTCAACAACGTTTCACCACATTATGACTAAAGCCGGACCGTCAACTTCCAGCAAGGCGGCAACTTGCACCGAATCGTCTCAATCGTTTCTCTTGGCATCTCTCGCCAGCCTAGTAGTCCATGATCGTCTCCTCTTTATATTGCATCAAACAAATTCGATGAGCGGCGTCCCTGCTGGGATTATAAACGCTTAAATAATCTAACCATTACAGATTCCTATCAATTGCGCTACCTAAATTATTTTGCTATTAATCTGCACAAGAAAAAAATCTCTCTCCACCATCGACTTGATACGTGAATTCAATCAAATACCAGTTGCATCTGCAGGCATCCAAAAGAGGGAGTGATCGTTCGAACTGTAAGATTCCCCATTCATGACGTTTGGCTTCCGGAATATCGCACAAGCGTTTCAACGCTTTAGAGATGAGGTGACTCGGAATCTCCCTTTTGTCTTCACGTATATCAACGATCTGTTGGTGGCTTCAGAGGATCAGCAGCAATCAGCCGCCTACAATTGTGAATTTTCCAGTACCCAAGGCAGTCAAATAGTTCCGTGCTTTTCTGGAAATTTCCCGCCCCTATTTTCGGCATATCTTCGAGGGACTTTGAAGTTCTTCTTCCCTCTTCTAATAACGTCAGATATAGGCCGACAATTCGAATCGGGACTGTTCAAAAACCTCATGAAGGTCCTCAGATGTAAGCACTTGCGAACTAAACCAAAAACGAAGAGTTAAGGCAACCCCAGCGGAACTCGTATATGATGAACCGATTCGTCTTCCAGATGAGTTCTTTCATCTTTTTTCTAGAACCACTTCAACACCGGAACTAGTGTGAGCGCTTCGTGATCACTTCAGACAGCTAGCACCCCATAAGATGTCCCGTCATAGCCAGCCATCTACATTCGTTTTCAAAAATCTCGCTGACGCCATACACGTCTTTGTAAGGCACGATTACATCCACCAGTCGTTCGCAACACCCTACAATGGAAATTTCCGGTTTATAGAAAAACAAAAGAAGTATTTCATCGTCTGCTTCAAGGGCAACAACATTCCGATCTCAGTCGACCGCTTAAAACCGGCATACATTCTTCACCCACACTGACACACCCAATGTGCTTCCCTCGAACAGTAACACTGTCCGTCCCACAAAATACCTCCGTTTTGACCATTACCGTGCCCGCATATTGTCACATCCAGTAGTTTCAGTAAAGTTTATCTTGAAATAAAGCCAGTTGTTAACTAAAACGGAGTTTTAGTATCAAAGTATTAATTTCTATGTTGTACATACAAGTAGATGTTAAATATCCATAGGTAACTATTATTATAATATAACATACAAGAAATAAATTGTTTAAATCTTAAAATTAAGAACCAAAAATATATTATGCATTAATTTATCTCTACGCTAATTAACGTAGCGTCGAACAATAATATAACTCTTGAAATTAGCAAATTTGGGCCATAATTAGTTCCATGATAATCATGAAATAGCAGACTCCTAACCCGAAATGTTCTATTTGGCTCATATGAAAATGCCATAGTGAGACAAACCGGACATTTTATACGAGCATAATACATATAACGATGGGATCTTAAGAATTTATCCACTGCACTTACATCCCTTTTTTTCAAGGCCATCGAAACACGAAAACTTCCCAATGTCCGATTTTCGTAGCAATAGGTCATTTGGTGATTTGATAACATGTCTTACTGAAAGGTGGAACCAAGGTCTACACCAATCTGGCGAAAGCAAAATAGTTTCACTTGGTATTTCTAAGCCAAATGCCTGCATTTGGGATCTACGACTCCCTTCTTCAATGGATTATAAATTACCTTTCGGAATGTTCAATTCAATTTGTCTTGGATGATTTCAAGTCTGATATTCAAAAATTTAATGCTGGTGTGCCACAGGGCTCCGCTCTGTCCCCGAAACTCTTTTTAATCTTTATAAATGGTCTCTTGCCTGCTACTTCTAATTCCTTCATCCGCCCAAAATTGGAGTACAATGCTTACATCTGTTCAGGTGCTCCTAAAAAAATCTTTGCACCTACTAGATAAAATTCAAAAACGTGCGATAAAACTCATAGGTGATTCTAATATCAGTCAGTCAATTGACAGCCTCAAACACTGACATAATGCCTCCTGCCTCACGTTGTTTTATCGCCATTTCCATCCCCAGTGCTCCATTGAAATCGCCAGTAGAATTCCACCCTTTTAAACCTTCAACCGTAACACTCGTCTCTCTATGAATGTTCATCAGTACACCCTCAAACTCACTTTCGAACGTAAATTGAAATATCGTGATTCGTTTCTAAGCCGCACAACTCGCTTATGGAATGCCCTGCCGAGCTCTTTATTTTCTAGTCGTTATAACTTTCCAACATTTAAGAACAATGTACATCGCTACATCTCTAAATTTCCTTCGTCTGCGTTGTATACAAATATCTTAGGGCTCCTTGAGTGCGCTAATTATTAAAAAAAAAACCTGTCATTCTCTGTACGTGCATTAGCCTCTCGGCAATCTTGCAGCAATTTTGTTTGTTTAAAAAGTCGCAGAGGTAAAAATGCGCCTCGTCATCGAAATGGTTTTTCGGCAAAATTCGATATCCAATTCGAGGCGCTGTAAGACCCAAACTGAGAAGTGGTAACGAAGCAGATGGTCGTTTGCCTTCAACTGTTAAGTCAATAGGACTATGTAAGGGAATAATCCGAGATCTTTGTGCGAAATTCTCATCAAACAGGTGCGTAAAATATGGGATTGTTCGGATCGATGGAAAGCCGATGTTGCTGGATTGAGTCAAACATTCTAGGCCTCATCAGAAACAGTCTCATTGGAACGTACCGTAAGTTTATCCGCAAGCAAGCTAGTCTCACGAACTTTTACACAAACTTGCGTACGAGGGCTGTTTGAAGAGTACCCAGATTGGAAGACAGGTAGTATAACCGCTTTTAGAACGCCTGTTAATTTGGTGTCAATCCGACGCTTAGTTTTGTTTTGACATCCATTTCAAAACGTCGTGATCCGATTCTTGTTTTTGAGTGGCAAAACCTGAGAGGAAATCAAGCCCATTCTTGATGGTGTGTATGGAACCCATTTACCTTCCCGTTCCATCATTTACCATTGGTTCACAGAGATTCGCCGTGACCGCACATCAGTTTTTAATGAACCGCGCCCAGGTGGCCTTAAACTGGTTACTACAGAGGAAACCTTAGACAAAATCCATGACCGCCAATTGAAAATTCGCAAGTTGGCTAAGATAGCCGGCATTTCAACTGAACGCGTTAGCCGTATCCTACACGAGATTTTGGGTTTGAGGAAGCTGTCCGTGCGGAGAACAAGGGCAATCTTGACACCACTTCAAAAACGTGTTTGGCCCTGTTTAATTGAAATCCGGAAGAGTTTCGTCGTTTCGTGACCGCCGATGAAACATAGATTCATTGGTACACACCAGAGATCAAAGAGAAAGACCAAAGGCTGGAAAATTGATGGCTGAGGTGTGATCCACGTTGACTATTTGGAGAAGGAAAAAACAATCACAGGAGCATATTACGTTGATTTATTGGGCCCATTCAACACCGATTTGAAGAAAAAACGACCACATTTAGCGAAGAAAAAAGTGCTCTTGCACCACAATAACGCACCAGCTCACACCTCCGCAGTCGCCACAGCCAAATTGGTCGAATTGCACTACGAATTGCTCCCCCATACTCCGTGTTCTCCGGATTTGACTCCTTTTTTATTCCCAAATCTTCAAATATCGCTCGCCAGAAAGAAGTACGGGTCGAACGAGAAAGTCATCGCCGTCGTGGAGGAGTATTTTGCAGGCCAACAAAAGTCGTACTATACGGAGGTGTTAAGAAAGTTGCATTGTCATTTCTAATCTGGCTATTCATCAAACAAACGCGCCGTTTAGGCAACACAGTATTCACTTTTGAAATAAGTTTGCAATATTTCCCAAAGTTGTTCAAACATAAAACGATTTATTTCATCTGCAGAGGTATACATAATACTGACTGACAGTCTAGATTTCATCCTTATGTATGAAACTTCAGGACAGAGAAATGAGTGAAGATCTTTCTATTCGTACTAGCATCCAACCAAGGTATCTGAACAGATTCATTGGGTGAGGTCAAAATCCTTCCCAAACTTTGGGATCTTTTAACCACGAATTACCAACCAGAATACTTGAGCTTCCGAAATTTGTAAATGCCGCATGGTTACGTTTGGGCGCAAAATTTCAAAGGCGGCAATTTCAGACAGGATCCAATCCTGTGAGGGTTTACTGAACGACATTGAACGAAGCTATAAAGCCATCATAGCTACACTATTGTATACATATAGTTTCTTAAACACTGAAATTATTAAATTGAAGGGCAACTGCTTTAAGTTTACTTCCAATCTACTGCTCATACTTGTATCTTTCCTCTGTTTTGCGGGGATTTTAAGGAATTACAATTTTATTACAAGTCATTGCATAATGTTCATCTGCCCAGCACGATATATGTATTTTTTATTGTTTTACGAAAGAAGTAAATCTATTCAGAATATTAACCCAGCTAGCCGGTTTATTTGTTTATAAGAACGGCAAATACCATATTTATGGCGTTCGTAGAGCCTTGAACATACTTAGCCTCAATTTGAATACTTTATTCATGTACGTCATATCCCCGTTTATGCTGCGAGCTTGTCAAATTCGGTTTATTAACATTAACAGACCATACATCAGAGGTATGTGCGAGTACGAGTATATCGAACTCGGCAAGGTCTTAAATAACCCTCGTGTATCATTTCCCAGTTCTGTAATAAAAATTTATTTAATTTATTCTCTCCTTCTCTCTAGTTTATCTTTTTCTTTATTTTCCTTTTTTTTTTGTAAAGAATTTAATTTCTTTGATCTTCCGCTTTATTAATATTTAATTTTATTTTGAAATGATAACTTATGACTGTGTTTCTGGGCTTGCCTGGTGTTTGTTATCATGTTTTGCTATTATAAATAGTTGAGTTTTGCTCAAACATATTAAGCGTGAATCATGCGTGTAAATTTGTACTGACGCGGCATCACTTGAAGACGGTTAGATGGATTATGCTGAAGAAAATTGACTCCAGGTGGAATTTTGAACATTCATTCAGTGAGCCCTTAAAGGAAAAAGCTGTCATCGATTTTTTGGTACTAAATGTTATTACTAAAGATTAGTACTGAGCGCACACGCCATATTTTGGGCAATATTCTGCATATGAAAAAGTTATCTTGCCTCTGGGTGCCGCGCATACTCACTCCTGACCAAAAACACGAAAGCGAGAGCAATTCGAAAGAGTGTTTGGACTTACTGATGCGGAATCGGGCGGACTTTTGGCGTTGATTGGTAACTGTTGAACACCAGAGAAGATACTGAGTGCCCGGCAATGCACTGAAGCCGGCACGAGTGCTCCGAAGCGGCCAAGGGAGGCTCGATGGGTCGGACTTGGTCTTCGTGAACTACCTCGAAAAAGGAAAAACCATCAACAGCAAATTTTGTTTTTGCAAGACAATGCACCGGCGCACAAGAGCATCGTAACCATGGCTAGAATCAATGACTTGCGGCTCAAATTGCTGTCGCATCCACCGTATTCGCCCGATTTAGCTCCCTCGGACTATTATCTCTTCCCAAACCTCAAAAGATGGCTAGAATAAGTGTATCAAACTAAAAGGGGACCATATTGAATAAAATAAAAAAAAACGTTCAAAAAAATTTTTTTTTTCATTCCCTAGTACATCAGACCCTGCAAACTACCAACTTCTATGGACTTCAACAAGCAATCGAGGCCGAGTCTTCGGACAGGACTGGAAACAGGAGAATTAGACTTCAAAGAATTTTCAGCCGATGTTTCGTAGTACATTCGCGCAAACTTACTGAGCAAATCTAATCTTTTAAAATTTTGCCTTACAAACAACATTTGCGTCTGAAAACAGCTCGTTTTCTTTCCACGAAGAATCGAATAATAGGCAACAGTTAGCAGGTTGTTTGTTCAATAGCCTTCATCCAGAAATATAAAAATTTCTTCCCGAGAGCATAAGTTTTAAACATTCTTGCAAAGGAAGCAGAGATAATAATTTCGAAATGGATAGTGTCTCTTCGGATTCGAGTACGCTTAAAATGTTTGTACACAGCGCGGGCGTGCCTATTACAGGGCATACACTAATTCTTTAGTTTTATTTCGCTGCTGTCCGATTTTCAAATTCAAATCTATATTGTCCCCTTCAAAGTAATCTCCATAGACTGCAACACACTTATGCAAGCGCTTGATCTAATCCTCGAAACATTTTTTATATTCGGTTTTCGGAATGTCCATCAGTTCTTCCTGCGATTTTTCCACTACTTCCTCTCGGCTGCTAAAACGCGTTCCCCGTAGTGGTTTTTTAACTCGATTGAACAGAAAGAAGTCACAGGGAGCCAAATCAGGTAAATTCGGTGACTGTTTGATGGTATTTGTTGCATTTTTCGTCAAAAAATTACAAATAATGATGGCACTGTGCGACGGTGCGTTATCATGGTGTAAAATCCGCTAGTTTTCTGCCCACAATTGTGGTCCCTTTCGGCGAATTCCTTCGCGCAAACGTTTCATAACGCCCAAATAATACTTCTTGTTTACTGTCTGGCCTTCTGGCAAAAATTCATGATGCACGACACCGTTGTAATCCATGAAAACCGTGAGCATTGCCTTTTTTTTTTAACTGAAAACGACGTGTTTTTTTGGTCTCGGCTCATTTGGTGAACGCCATTCACTTGCCTGATGCCTGGATTGCGTGTCGTACTCATAAACCCACATCTCGTCCCCATTAGTAATCCTTTTCATAATTGTGGTATCGGATTCAGCCTCGCAAATCATCTCTTTTGCGACGTCAACACGGTCTCTTTTTTGCATAAAATTGAGGTCTTTTGGCACCAACTTTGCTGCTACACGACGGAAAATCAAATCATTAACCAAAATGTCTTGGACGGATCCATAGGCAATGGTCAAGTCCTCCACTATCTCTCTGATGGTGCCACTAGTAAACGACCGTTTTCTTTAGAGAATCGTTGCCGTAATACTTTTCCAATATTTTCAACGTTAGCGCATCATTAAATCCGTTTTTTACGCAAAATTTAATACAAGTTTGTTCGCCAACACACGCAGAGATAGATGTACTCTTGGCTACATAACTTTTGCAAATGTATAACGCTAAGATTTAGAGGGAATGTCAACAACAGATGTACCAACTTTACAAAAAAAAAAAACTCGAATCGGAACAATAGGAGCGCCACACAATGGTTATTCATTTTTTTTTTTTTTGATCAAGATGGTATGTACTTTTGGTGAGGTATTCTTGGAATGAAGAAAATGCCAGATTGGATTCTTATAAGCCCTTCTAAGTATAGGGTTTTCTAATAACGACTTGACAACTTTTTTTTAAATAAAAGGCAAACCATTTGAGATACTTCAAAAACTTTATCATTGGCTTGAAGTACAATCAAAACATTTATGAATGGAACTCGTCTTCGTTCATATGGCCACCGCGGGCACGTTTGCCGTTGGACCCAATTTTCAACGACTCGGCCACGTATTTCGGCTGAAACGGCCGATATTTCGCGTTCAATGTTGGCTCTGAGCTCTTCCGACGTCGTCGGCGTGTTGGCATAAACCAATGACTTAACTTAGCCCCACAGAAAATAGTCGAGCGGCGTTAAATCGCACGAACGAGGCGGCCAATCGACTGGCCCATGTCTTGAGATAACACGCTCACCATACTTACTCTTCAATAAATCGATTGTAGCGTGTGCTATGTGGCTTGTGGCACCATCCTGTTGAAACCACATGTCGTTCAGGTCCATATCTTCCAATTCGGGCCAAAAATAATCGGTGATCATGGCGCGATAACGCTGACCATTCACAGTAACGTGATGATCGTTATCGTTAACGAAAAATATGGCCCAATAACGCCGCCGGCATGCACACCGCACCAAACAGTTATTTTTTGTGGATGAAGTGGTGATTCATGAAGCACATGTTGGTTTTCATCCGTCCAATAACGCATATTTTGCTTATTGACGAACCCATTGAGCCAAAAATGAGCTTCGTCATTGAAGATGATTTTGCGACTCCGAATATCTGTAGAAAATTTTTATAATTTGCAGACGTTGCTCGTTAATGTGTTTTACCATGATGAAAATATTGAGTTTACTGAATAAATTGACAGTGACAGTTTGATGATTAGTGAAAGAGTGCGTTCACAAATTAAATTCAAAGTTGTCAAGTCCCTATTGGAAAACCCTATATAATAAAAAAGAAAAATTGCTATCGTCTCTTTCTATTGATATACAATTTGCTTCTTTCCATTACAAGGAGGATGCGTCCATTGGTGAAGTTAACGAATAACCAATAATTTGGCTGCAAGTATCCTATCAGATCCGGCTTTATTTATTTTATTCACAGTAACTAGTCCAATGTGCTTCCAGTACGTTCTTTTAACAGAAATTTCGGAGTTTTTCGTAGGAAGTTGTGTAAACATTTCACTGATAAAGTGCCTATAGTACCAGCACTTGCAGCTTTATGCCAACATAGATCGGATAATCACTTATGCCCAGTCTCTGGCAAGTCGATTTTGTATTTCCATAACAACAGATTCAAGACCAAGGACAACTTATTTTGAAATGGAAGTTGGTCTTGAGAGTCTAGCCTCAAAACGAGAGGCATCAAAAATAATTTACGGTAAAGACTTTGTTTTTTTCAGAAATACATCTGCTTACTCTGTAAATCTATTCTGCTTCTGATTTCATCCAGTTTTAGGATAAAACATGTAAATGGACTTGATAGACCTTTTGACAAGGCCTGGAAGATGGATATTAACATTCTCGTTGCCATATCAGTAGATATTTTTAAGGACATTGGCATTGCATAAAATAAAAATTGGTTGAGCACCATGTCTAGGCACATCTTTAAACCAAGGACTTTATGTAGTGCCAACACTTGGGAAAGAAGTGAGCTTGGCAAAGGTACACTATTAGTTAGTTAACGCAAAATAATTACCATTGTAGGGGTTAACATCTATCTGATTTGTAGCAAAACCATATCTACATTCCATCTCTGGACAACTCCACATCCTTTCGAATCTTGTGAATACTTAAGATTATGAAAAAAAAAAAAAAAATCTCAACTTCCAAATATTGTGCAATTCCTTTCGACATTCCATACGAGCAAAGGGAAGAAAGACGTTCTGTTTTGGGTTGTTTTGTTTTTTTTATTAGTCTTCAACCTCCTGACCCTTCTTTTGTTCCACGAACAACATAAATAAAAACTCAAAGAATCCGAATTGGACAGGGGGCATTGTTCGATGATGTTTGGCCACAATTGCATTAAAATTCCGCTCCATTCTGTCTCTGCGGTTGGTCATTCGCATATCACATCCCACCACCATCGCATCACATCCATACACTTGGTTAAATAGAGATCTGGATACGAAACGTTTGCCGTTTGCATCTCGCGAACAGTCTTCTCCTGGTTGAAAATAGCCAGCGGGCTACAAACAACGCTGGGATGATTACTCCAATCATGATTTTCATGCATTGTCTTAAGATTCCACTGCTGATGATCCTTTGGGACCTGGATATAGTCGACTTCGACTTTAACTTTGAATTCAACGTCGATGTCCACGTCGACGTCGACGTCGGTGGCCCAAATGATTCTTCTACTGTTTCTTCTTCTTCTTTTTCGTCATCTTCTCTTTCATCATCCTTTGAAAAGGGGGAACAAATTAAAAATAAAAAAGCAAACCGCGGCAGAACAATAAAGAAGTGGAATTCCATCCAACAACCCTTGTGCAGACAATACGACTTAACAGACGGATAACAAACAACAAGTCACGCCATTTTTGGATACGTTTCCAGTGTAACTAAACAGAGGGCTCCTTAGATTTCATCTCACACAAGACAACACCCCAACCATAGTACCATCGGCCGATGAACTAAAAGCTTAGAGCCGAATAGAAACGCGACACTGGAAGCCCTATTAGGGGAGACAAATGGTGGAAAGAACATGGCTCACTTACACTTTGTCGGATCCTGGTTCGATGTTGTTGACACGTCTACGGTTAACTCGTGCCTAGGCCAATTCAATCAGCAATTAGTAATCGTACACCAGTGCGTGATGTACTATGTATAAGGCTGAAGGGTGAGAATATTATTTAGTGAAATTCCCATTCTAACAGAGACACGAGTTCGCTCATCTGCTAAGTGCGAATAATGATGCTTTTAACAAGTCAAAGATACCACAAAAGAATGGCTAATTATCAATATAATTTATTGAACCCTAATGTCTTGGATGACAAACATTGACATAGTCAACAATAAGCAAGGAAACAGAGATGGGGTCAATTTTAAGCACCCTCGGACTAAGACGGAATGGCTATTGCTTTCCAATTTTCAATATCTACATACATATATCATGTTGGGAGCATTTACTTACCGGCTTAGCTTAAGGTGGCGCTACACTTCGGAGTGTGCCTATGGCTAAACCAACAGCTCCTGCTGAGGTACTCAGATGGCAACGATTTCATAGTCGGCCGTTGGGTGAGCACATTCTTCAGTTATTTCTGCAAAGGCCGTAGTTCTGGTAAACGAAAGTCAGTTGATGCGGTCAAACCAGAGAAATAGTTCCGTCGATGTTTTTGCAATGCACAAAGTCAGAATAAAATCGCTGGAACCAGCAAAGCCTACAATATGAAAGGAAACAGATTTACATATAACATCCTCTCTGATGTTTGAATTGGAAAAACCTGCAATGACAATAGTCTCAACGACGCAGAGTGAAAAGCTGGGGAATCAGCTATGGCAGTTAGCGTAACCAGATAATGTTCACATTGAAGCGAAAAGCTGCGACAGAAGAAACAAGATTCTCAGGCTGAAGTAGTCCTTTAATATTCGTTTCTTTCTTTGGCTGATTTATCATTGAAGGAATGCTTAAGGGTCAAAGATCCTAAGGTTCTGAAAAGAATCCATGTGAGACGTCGAACTAAGCGACGTAAAACAATTAAAACAATGCAAGTGACCCCAAAAGATTATACTCCAAGTGGTGCTCGCAATAGCGACGCAATTCGACTGCAGGCGGTGCATGGATTCTAGAAGCCCCAACTGATTCTTTCTACGTGACGTTTGACATATTGGGCTATCAGAAACCATAAGAATAAGCCAATGGTTGCTCAGAGTATGTTTTTGACGACGAAAAGGTGGAAAGGGCCCGAAAAGAGGCCTAAGGAGCAGTTGAAGAGGAAACGGAGAATGGCGCGAAGAAACGAAGAGTGCAACGGAGAAAAGAAACAGGTTAGTAGAAGTGACACACATTGAAACCAATCAACCTTTCGGAACGTAGACTGAGCCCTGTATTTCTGTAAGGATTCTTCCATCAATGACGTTGCTTAATAAAAAGCGAGAGAAAAGCAAATACTGGTCTCATCATAACAGTTTTCTTCACTTAACGCTGCTAAACGATTTGAATAGTTACAAGCTGCCGTTCATAGGTAATGTTGGTGGTAGGACCACCGGTAGTCCATACCAGAACACAAATCACGGTACCGTGGGAATCAGGAGCCCTTCTGACTTTGGTCCGGGCCTCATTAGAAGAGGTACGCCCCCAATGGAATCGTCATATGGGCTGTGGCTTAAACCTGGAATAACAGAAAGTATTTTCCAGTTGAATCCGATCTGATGTAGAGTTGCAATAAGTACTAGGTGCTGTAATACTAAGATCAGCAAAAAGTTTTAGATTGGATTCAATCCATACCAAGAGTGGAATTTGTTTCACCAACACAGTTTCGAATTGGTAATCATAAGACATGTAAGCGATAGCTAAGCGTTTTCTTGCTTCCATGGATGTATTGGCATCCCGTGAAATTAAGTCTTCGCAGACAAGAGTGCAAATAAAACCCTGGAGAGATCTGCCCCGAATAAGCTTCACAAATGAGATCTTCCGTCGGAAGACGTCGCAGGTAGCTAGCTGGTGGCAATTATAGACTAGTTTAAGGTTGGATTGTAAGGCACTTAATTTGAAGTAACCGCAAGAGTCCGAAGCTTGACTGGAAGCTACATATGGGTACCACGGGATGTCAGTGGTTGCTGGAACTCATGTTTCAGCGTTACCTTGGAGTTGGCCCGCCTGTGAGAGTATCGTGGTGGCGTTAGTTTGGTTATACGTCTTCTTGGTCCAGCATATGTTGTACCGTGCTACAGCTTGTGTTCAATCGTTTGAGTTCATAGAACTGATCGGCTTGCTCGATCTGGAGTTGCATTGCAATCGAGTGCCATGATCCATAAAATGGCTGAGGTATTAGATAGGCTTTGACCCCAAACTACAGAGGAAGATTATACTTGTACTTGCAAAAACTACCTAAATTGGTGCTGCAACCAATAAAGGCTGTAGTGGGAAGGCATTTGAAATAGGAACTATAGGTGTGGAATAAACGTATCTGATATTTAAGGGGTTCCACGCCACTATATGACGAGGGATCAGAAAGCCTGAGAACTTATTTTCATGTGCCGAATTCACTTTTATCAACTACTTTTACAACCAAGATCTAGTTGCTACAGGTATAAACTACGAAACGAACAAAGGATGTCTCAAATTCATCATTCCGTCTGCTTATTTTCCCTATGATTTGTTATTGTCACCACCACCGAAGGGGTGGAATACTCTGATTCCAGAAAGACGGGACTTATCGTATGGCGCGATGTTAATGCATCTCCTAACTGCCAATTTTTGTTACCATAAAAACACAGCAAGTAATAGACTTAACGTTTTCCAATAAGCATGCTAAGTAAATTACTGGATGTACTATCGGAGATCTCCATGTCAGACCATAAACACATCGAATTCAGAATCGGATGTGAGATCTCAACTTTGTTGAAGAGGAGATATTAATGGAACACCAACTAAAGAGAATTTAAGGAAGTGATCAGAACGTTAAAGAGTGCTCCTCATATGCTCAGGACAAAATAAAAATCTGAACAAACTGGTAAGAACCTGGACGGCCAAGAGTTTTTAACTTTTTAACTTTTTTTTAACCAGTTATAAAGCAATCCCGCAGATTAGCCGTTCCTTGATGGAACGCAGATCTGCAGCGGCTTCGTTTATATGTAATAAAGTATAATTCGGCCAGACAACCATACGACCACTAGTTTTGTGGATAAAGGCAATGCTAGTGAATAGGACATTGATTGTGGATGCTTAGTGTAATATGATATGATGGTGGGTAAAAACAATGACTGCCCGCAAAGCGGTGTTCTGTTTCCACTGATGGTGTTGCATCTTTGTCGATTCACTGCTCAATGCCCTTAGTACCTTTGACGTGTATCCACAAGCATACGCGGATGAATCAGCTGTACTGTCTGTTGGATCGTGTCTAGCGACTGCCTAGACATGATCGACAATTAGTGCTTTATAAATGGTCTTTAGTCAATCCTTTCAAGACTGAAGTTGTTCTATTAATGAGAAGGAGGAAGCTGACTGGTCTGACTGATGTAGACATTACTATCCAATTCTTCAAAAAAGCTAAGTATTTGAGTATCTATGGACTAAACATATTACGTCGGAAGCCTCTAAGGCGCTGTCTGCCTTCTGGAAGTGCATAAGAGCTATCGGCAAGACATAGGGCCTATCACTGAGAAGGGTCCTCTGAATCTACACGATTATACACGGCCTTCGCTCTAGACGCATTGATGAATTTCCCTCCTCTTAGTAATTATATTATGGGATGTACTCGCAAAGCCATCATCCGTTTAAAAAGAAGTGGTCTTTGGTACAACACGCAATGGAGCTTTAAAGACCTTGCGCGTCGACAGTTTTATGACTCTGATCATATAGACATGGCGTCAGATATAGTGACACCAGAACTGCTGCTGTATTGGGTATATATTTTAATTCGTGCGGTTTTTTTTCCAAAATTTGAACGTTTATTTAAGAAAAACATGTACAATAGTATTATTCAAAGTATTGCCCATCTGAAGCTATGATTTTTTCCCATCTTTCTGGCAATTTGTGGATCCCATCCTAAAAGAACTGCGCCGGTTTGGCAGCCAAGAATGAATCAAGCCAATTTTTGATATTCTGCTCTGATGTGAACCGTATTTCAGTGAGGGCGTTCTGCATCGACCGGAACAAATGGGAGTCAGAAGGGGCAAGGTCTGGGCTATAAGGCGGTTTAGGTAAGACTTTCCATCCACTGTTTTCCAAATAGCTCTTAACCGGAATAGCAACGTGGGCCTCGTATCTGGTCGTATATTCCGGGCGTTTTTCGGCTATTGCTCTCTTCAAACAGATTAATTGTGCTCGGTAGCGTTGTCCATTGATGGTTTCTTCAAGCAGCACACCCATCTGATCCCACCAAATCAAGAGCATTACCTTCGCGCCATGGATATTCGGCTTTGCCGTTGATTTGGCTGGTTGGAGGGTTTCACATATGATTTTTTGCGCTTGGGGTTGTCGTAATGGATCCATTTTTCATCACCAGTAACAATCCGATGCAAAAATGACTTCCTTTTGTGGCGTTCCAGCAGCATTTCGGACATGTAAAACCGCTTTTCGACGTCTGTCGGCTTGAGTTCAGGTGGAACCCAATGTCCTTGCTTTTGAATATATCCATCTGCTTTTAAACGTTTTGAAATGGCTGCTTGAGTGACACCCAAAGATTCTGCGAGCTCTTCTTGTGTTTGGCAATAATCTTCATAGAGTAATGCGTCCAGTTCTTCATCTTCAAACTTTTTTGGCTGCCCAGGACGTTCATCGTCTTCCAAGCCAAAATCACCAATTTTAAATCGTGCAAACCACTTTTGGCACGTTCGCTCAGCTATTGCATATTCACCATAAACTTTCACCAAAATACAATGACTTTCGGCAGCAGTTTTCTTCATATTAAAGCAATGAAGAAGAACTCCCCGCAAAAACACTTTTTCAGGCACAAAGTTCGACATATTTGAGTGAAAAAAAATTATTGTTGTTTACGCTTCAAATGAATGACATAAACTGAAATGACGTACAATGACAGTAGCTTTCCAACGCATGTTCCAACGGAATAATACAAGTTACGCCATCTCTTAGCAAACCGCACGAATTAGTTATAATTCTATAGTTATAGACCCAATAGAAAAAATACGAACTCAACTTTTCCTGTGCAAAAATAGTTTCGGCCAGTCCCTGAACCAGGAAAGAGTGCAGTTGGGTAGATGGATGGCTCCAAAACCGATATAGGATGCGGTGCTGGTGTCTTTCTGGAGGATGACAACTTTGGAATTCACTCCTTGTTATGAAAACTAGCGTCTGTCTTCCAAGCTGAAATATACGCAAACCTGATCGTATAGAACTACAATATAGGAAATTTTTAATTACAGACTGAGTCGTTCTCGTCTTACGGGAGAGATGACATTTGATGATGATTGACGTCGCGATTCAAAATTTATTATCCTCCAATAGAGTTCATTTTTGAATCCTCGCACGCTTTGGTAAAAGCCTGTTGCGTTATTCACAACTTTCTGTACTCAAAAATGCAAAAAAAAAATAAGATGTTCAGCTGACCACAGTTCAAATTCCACTTGGAGATCCGAAGGTCGTCTTCGGATTCAGTTATTATCCAAGGTAATAGTTGATTTGCCACATATTTTCAATCTCCTCCATGTAAGGTTGTGAACTCTATGACTTGATTGTTGCTCTGCTGGCACAATTCAAGTTATAGCACAGTCACCAGTTTCCCGATCTCCTCCTGAGAAATTCTATATCACTGAACAAGATCAGAATAAATAAAATGAAAGTTGAAATTCCCAATGAAATCTCTTACCTTAAACATTCTATTTAACAGTTCCAAGAATATTTCTCATTCTGCCAACAAATCCCATAAAAATGAATAATAGGTGACTTTAAACCGATACGCTTAAGCAAACATGCAACCAATTTGCATCGAATCGAATCACATTAAATTATCCAGATATCCGCGCAATTAAGCTTAATGACCCACCTAAAGTGTCTTGACAAAATGTGTCTATGTTATCTAGTCTCTGAGAGACTAGACACAATTTCCGGCACCTAATGTGAGGAGACAGAATAGTACCCCACCACAATTATGCCATGCTGTGCAACTGACCCTGCGCCGGAATTTAAATTCTAAATCGAATGTAGGCGGCATGCGCAGGCTTTTAATATGAAATTCCAAATAGGCAAGCCTAAAAGAGAGAACAATAGAAAAGTGATTTTTTTTTTTTGATCAATTAACCGCGAAACAGCACCATAAATAACCTAATTGCATCTGAAATGCATTCTCAGAAGATAATTTAACGTCAGGTCACAGTGGAGACTGCCGGTAAACTACTATGTACGAGTCTAATACCTCTTAAGAACTACTCTGTGTACCGCTCAGGTGCAGCGTATTACTAGTAAAACACGTTGACACTCCAATTAATTTAATGGATGCACATTAATAATGCGACAATCAATTGCCGCATAGTTTTCTCTTTCCGGCTGATGGATATTATTTTATTAAAACAAATCAGACAGATACGGCACGAGTAATGGCAAATTGCTTTTGCAGCTACCATGTCGTAGATATATGTATGTATCTAATGGGGGGAGAGCCGTAAAATGAGCAACGGGGTAAGCTAATATCTAATGATTTATTGAGATGGCCTTGCGAATGCATTAGCATTAGATTTTGGCACCAACTTAAGCGATCCGGCCCCAGCCGTCGACTCTCTCTCTATGGGCCGATGCGATATGGCGACATCTGTTAAGTGCAACGCAACCATGTTGTGATTGTGGATTTGTTCATACGTACTCGTATTGTTTAGCGTGTGAACGTTTTGTATGATTCCTGTTATTAATGGTAAACACATGCTAGAGTAAATAAGACAACGACAATGTGACTTAAAAGGCCAGGGTAGATTTATGAGAGTTGTCACTGAAGAACAACAATCACTTAGGTGTTATACGTTTACGTTTCTTCTTCTATAATGAAAGGATAAACTTTTACACAATTCTACGTCACCCAAAAAATTAGTCCTGCCTACAAATTTCTGGAGTGCATTATCCATATCCTCAAAAAGAATCGTCCATAAAACCGAACGAACTAAAGTGCGATTTTTTTGCTGTTTGGTTTTTTATTGTTCTATTTTTGACAGCTTACACATGATTCGTGACATGCGTCAATTTCAAACATGCTTAGTTAGCATTGCCGTTTCATCATGGAAGGATCTACAGCCAAACGACCAATATAAATTATTTGATTTTCAAAATTCGTGCTCTGTAAAAAATGTTTTTCTCGCTCTTCGAACATTTAACAGCCGTCATAATCAACCTACTGTGCAAGCAATTCAAGCTTCGAATATAGTGACCAAATAACGCACCAATTTCATACTATTGGACTTCAATCCGCCGACCAGTATGCGTGGAGCTCGTACAGAGGAAAATATTGCTGCTGTATCCACCAGTGTTAATGAAGACTGTGATTTGTTTATTCGTCGCCGTTCGCAGCAATTGGTATCGTCTTACTAGACTTTGTAGATAATTTTACGATTTTGAGTTACAAAATACAGCTCGTGTAAGAACTGAAGCCGAACGAAAACTGTAGTAAGATCCGCTTTTTTATCAAAAAATTGTCTTCAGCGACGAAGCTCATATCTGGTTTAAGGGGTATGTTAATAAACAAAACCGTCATATTGCTTCCGATGAGCAACTTTAGGTAATACAAGAGCTGTCAATACACCGTAAAAACGCACTGTTTGGTGCGGTTTTTCGTCCGGCGGAGTCATTTTTTTAAAGATGAGAACAACGTTACTGTCAATGGGGTCCTCTATCGTTCAATGATTTCGAACTTTTTTTGCCCAAAATGCACGATCTGAACCAGGTCGACATATGGTTCCAGGAAGATGGCGCTGCATTTCACGCAGCACGCGAATCGATAAAGCAATTTATTTCTAGTTTTGGACCGGTGAATTGGATGACGATTTCAAGCCTTTAGACTATTTATTACAAGTATACGTCAAATCACTCGTCCATTCCGATAAACCAGCGTCAATTGCAGCCTCGAAAGACAATAATAGAAGTGCTTTTAGCGAGATACCAGCCAATATGTTTGAAAATTTTATTCAAAATTGGACTCTCTGTATGGATTATTTATAACGTAGTTATGGTCAACATATACATGAAATAATTTTTAAAAGATAAATGGCAAACATTAGTTTATCAACTCAGATAAAAATTATATATACTTTTGCAATTCTTCTTTTCTTCTTAGCAATTAAAACTTCCTTGAAACTGTAAACATAATCAGTTTGAGCTATACAAACCGGGGCCTACAGGGTGGATATAACCTACACTAAAAGCATATTATTATAAAGTCACGCTAGATAGATAGATAGCTAAAATTTTTACCTGTAACGCATATTAGAAGAAAATATCTATTTGGTTTGTCACTTTTGTCAGGCTATAGGAGCCAAGTACATTTGACTGAAGGAAGGATACTCAACCTCTTTGGGACATCATTGACGGTTGCTGAAGAAAGAAGGTGGAAAGTTTTCGCAGTGGTGGTCCTCTCTTCCAAGAAATACGGGTAGACGAATCTCATATATGGGTTAACGGCAACTTTAGTCAGTATGAGCTACGTGGTCACACCTTAAGCTACTTCGACGTATTCGAGGCCCAGGTCTAAAGAGAGCTCTAAGAATGACAGAATGACAGAATGACAGCTATACAATGCTATTTAGATGTGGGTTTGCCGTTCGAAGCAGCCTGGACAAAAGTGTGAACTTTCGACATAAAAGTGAACGCTTTATAAAAATTTGAATTCAGAAATATAAGCCTGATTTATATGACTTATCTGACCTAGAAGAAGTTAAGGTAGCAATATCGAAGCTAAAGTCTTACGGACTTATCAACTGGTGAACTATAGATAACCTGGTTGGAACCGTTCTCAAGCTTGCCTATTATCTATAGTATAAGGCCAGAAGAAAGCATGCCCGAAACGTAGAATCTAAACGTCGTTGGAGAATGTCCATTATTTGAGTGATATTAGCATCAGTTTTATGGTTTTGAATACTTTCTAACTGGTGCCAAGAGGTTTTAAGCGCACCTGACCAGATGTGAGAGTTGCACTCCAATATTGATCCGATGAATGTCTTAATTTTTGAGCGCCAGATCAGAAGGGCTAAAATATTTTATAAATGGTTTGAGCAAACCTAGACATTTCGCAGCACTTTCGACGACATCCAATATGTTTTCCGTTAGCTCGGAAAGAGGCCTAAAATGCAGGATTGATGAAAAAGCTTACAAAGTGCGAAGAAGAACATCTCTTCAGAAAAGAAAAGGAGATATGCTATTCAGGCCAGCGGACTTGTGTATGTAAAGATCTTTATGTCCTATTGCTACTACATGAGTGCGAAAGTAGATTCGTTCCATTGAAAATTCGACGCACTCAAATGTAAAGAGGACCAAGCACAATCTGAAAACATTGAGCTACTTGTAGATACAGATTTGCCTTGTCCAAAAAGTTGACAGCTAAAATATCAATACAAACGATAGTCCAGATGAAGGATAACCCAGAATTTCTTATTTTTGACAAACAACTAAAACTTTGTACATACTACATCTGGAACACAATAGTATCAGTTTTGGCCGTATTAGAATTTCACATGCTTAAGAAAGACGTTACAATCATTTCTGGTTTTTCAGGTTTTCCTCTGTAGGTTCAGTTGTGTTAGATGGAAGAAATATTTCTCTAACCCTGACAGCCTCTTTGCAGCTCGAGTCGTTGAGGTGAGGGTAAAGGATCTCTTTTTGGACATAGTACTGTATGTGATCATATCATCAGCGGCATCCACGTCGTTATCGAGGAAACATAATGACCAGTTAAAATTCCTAAAAAAACGGTTAGGTCCACTCCAATTGGTTTACTCGCATGGTTTTTTTTTTTAGGAATCTAGCTGTCTAGCTGTGTACAAGTACTTCTCAGAGTGAGAGATTAAAACCATGTTCAGGATGTTGGCGGTATGACTATCAACGTCTGGTATTCGCGTGGGGTCATTTACAAGCTGGATTAAGTTGTTCTCCACAGCGAAAATCTCAACACATCATACTTCGGCTGTTGTCTGTTCAAAAGGTCGGAACAAAGCAGAATTATGTATATTGAAATCGCCCGTAGGATATGAGGATATGTTGAAGAAATACAATTCTTTAAATGGAGTCCTAAGTAAAGCCTCAAACTCGTTAAAGGTCAAATTGTTGTCCAATTTGAGGCAATAGTGGACAATTTGCTTACGAAGATGAAGTTTTAAACAGAAAAAGTTAAATTTCGGATTAGAAAACGGATCACATTGCATAGATATATATGCACATAACTGGAATAAAACATCTCAACAGTAGGAAGTCAGAAGACTGCAAAGTGCAAACTGATTGGAAAACTAACTCCTCTACTTGGCTGAAAAATGCCAAATAACAGAACCAAAATCATTAGTAAAATGTAACATTAAATGGATAAACATAAGCAGCAGAATCAAAAGAACAAATTTTGCATTCGAATTCGTATCACAATAGTCACAAGCTTCAAATTTAAAGCCTAACATATCCGGTGAAATTTTGCTTGATCTTGAGAAAAACGGTTTCTGGAGACTCTTCCAAAGTCGCTGGTGCCTTAAAAGGAACAAATGATCACATTCCCAACTCTATCTTGTACTCGTGGATAAGTTTACCAACAACATTCGTTGCTGTCCAAATGCTTGCCACGTTAAAAGAATTGGTTTCCAATAGATCACCGAAATTAAGCAGCGTTGGGAAACTGTTCAGACTTGCGGGCTGGAAGCTTTAGCCCGCAACTCAAGCACTGGTATACGGAGTGTTGTGTCTGAACATAATCATCTTTCAATCGAGTAGCTAGAAGCTCGATTATAGTTTCTCGATCTGAACGATATGCCGACGAACCTAACGTCATGGAGAGCTGTCACTTTTGTTCTGCAGCCGGCACCTTCAACACTTATCGTCGTAACTACAGGGTGACTGACTCGAACTGCAACTTTTTAAATTGCTATATTTTTTATTTTAATATTGGAAAATACATCAATTTTCAAATTGTATCAGTAATTTTCAATATGTCCACCTTTGGCGCGAATAATGGCCTTAAGACGGCCGAAGAAAGCATCGCACACTGCACGCAAGTGGATCTACGGTATTTTGGCCCATTCGCGGCTAAGTGCTAATTTGAGGTGGTCCAAACTTTGGTGTTTTTAAGTGCTGATCTTCGCCTTCAAAATACTCCAAACAGAGAAATCTAACGGATTTGCATCCGGAGAATTTGCAATCCATTGCGTCGAAGAAATGAAATGTGGAACATTGTTTTTGACGCGCGCTTTGTGAGACAGTGCCGAGTCTTATTGAAATGTCCACGGTCTCTGACCAAAATAATTGTTTTCCCAAGGCTTCAATACTGTCTCTAAGACAGTTTCACGGTACACGATCGCATTAATTTTAACGCCACGGTCCAAAAATACGAGCGGAGAGCGACCATCGGCAGTTATGGCGGCCCAAACCATCACCGTCGCCGCTGCCTGCTTTCTGGTGGCCGTCCGAAGGTGTAAATTTTCGAAGGACCTCTCTAGCAAGTAAACTTGGTCATTTTGTTTGTTGACATATTGCTCTTTAACAAATAGCGACTCATCGCAAAAAACCAATTTCAGCAACTCACCACTTTCGTGCAAGCGTACCAGCTGAAATTGCGACGTTTTTTAAATTCTTCAAGAGGGATCAGCAGCTCAACGATTCGTATCAGGACTAAGAGTGTCGCGGGGGCGGTAAGTCTGGAAGCGGCAAATCGGATAGTTTACCGAGGAGTAATGGATGTGGCAACAGACATGCCAGAGTTGATTGCCCAAACAAGACTGCGAAGTGCAACAGTTGCGGGAAAATTGGGCACATTAAGAGAGTGTGTCAAGCAGATCAGAGCGCGAGCAGCTCAAACACCAAACCGAAATTCAGCAAGCAACAACATGTAAATTACATTCAGCCAGACGGGGGCGCAAAGAAGGTTGCAACGATAGATATCAATAATATCGACTGTCAGTTCCAAGTGGACAGTGAATCGAGCTACACCATTATCTCCGAGTCAGAGGCAAACAGGATTTGGAAGCAAACTCCACTGAAAATCATTGAATCAGATTTGACCTTGTGTGTTTAAAACAAGAGGAGTTTATCAAATCTCCCGTTGTACATTGCTACTGGCCGGCGAACAAGTGTACTTGGCTGCAACTGGTTTAATTCGTTGGGTATTACCGTGCATGGGGTGCACAATATCCGCCGCTAGAAGAATTATTGGATTAATATTCGACAATTTTCGCCGAGGAGCTGGGCACGTACGTAGGGGAAAAGATTAAACTGACGCTCGACCCTATCGTGCGGCCTGTCAAGCTGCCAGCCAGAAAGGTCCCCTACGCCCAACGACAAGCAATTGAGGCTGAGCTTAACAAACAAGTTCAACAGGGGATTCTGGAGTTGACTGAATATAGTGACTGACTGACACCTATTGTTCCGGTTGCTAAGTCTGATGGTTCAGTCCGCATTTGTGGGGTGCACTGTTAATAAAGCGCTAACACTCCATTGTTTTCAAACACCGTCGATCGCGGACATCTTGGCATCCATGCCATCAGGCACTACGTTCGCTAAAATCGATTTAGCCCAGGCGTACCAACAAATGGTTATGGACGAAGAGTCATCAAAGGTCCTCACGCTTATTAAACACAAAAGAGCGTACAAAGTAAGAAGGCTACCATTCGGAATCTCCACCGCTCCGGGAATTTTCCAGATGCGAATTGAGCAGTTACTGCGAGGAGTACAAGGAGTAACCGTTTATTTTGACGATATAGTGGTTATCGCTCAAAACTCATCACAGTTAGTAAAAATATTGGAGGAACTTTTTCGACGGTTAAGTGTTGCAGGGTTTCGCCTCCAAAAGGACAAGTGCAAGTTTAACTTGTCATCTACCCCTTTGCTCGGCTACAACATCGATCATCGAGGGATTCGTCCGTCAGATAATAAGGTTCAGGTAATTCAAGAAGCTCCTCGACCTGTGGACAAGAAGCAGCTGCAAGCATTCCTGTTCCTTATCAATTTTTACCATGCGTTTCTGAAGGATAAAGCATCGCTGAACCACTGCAAAGGATGCTAGATAAGAAGGCCGACTGGAAGTGGACCTCGCAACATAAAAAGGCATTTAGTCGACTTAAGGGCTTACTGTCAGGTGAGAACGTTCTTATTACTTACAGTGAGAAATTGGCAATCACATTGGTCTGCGACGCGTCGCCATACGGGATTGGTGTAGTGCTAACACATGTTATGCCCAATGATTAAGAGCGTCCAATAACATTCTACTCGTACCTTGTCTACTACGGAAAGTAGCTACGCGCAGATTGATAAAGAGGATCTAGCAATTATAGCGGGTGTGAACAAGTTCCACAGTTTCCTGTATGGTCGACCATTTTCGATCATTACGGATCATAAACCGCTGATTGGGTTGTTTAACCCAGAAAAACCCACTCCGGTGATACTTTCGCCAAGGATGCTCAGGTGGAGTGTTTTCTTGAATGGATACAACTTCGGAATTCAACATCGACCCGGAGAGAAGAACTGCAATTCCGACGCACACAGTCGTTAACCAACCATCTCAACAGAGGAAAAGAACAGTTCCCATCTGAACATGATCGAAGAAATCGACGCACACATTCTGGAGTCCAACGACACTGGCAAGCTGAAAGGACGGTTTGAACAACGAAAGAGTACCTGAAGCGCAACCCAGTGGGCAGTTTACAATTTCGACTGGCAAGGTTCTTACTGAGGCAGCATACATTATCATCATCAAAAACTGGTAAATCACCTACCGAATTGCTTCTTAAAAGGACACCGACGACGTATTTCGACAAACCGCAACCGGACAACCATCCAGTGCGATCAACAAAGAAAAGTTCTTCAACAACTCCTTCCACACAACTTATTGTCAACGAACCAGTGTGTGCGAGAAATTACTCCAGTGGACCAGTGTGGATTCCAGCCATAGTTAAAAAACAAAATGGCCCCGTTTCATACTTGGTGACAACAGAAGAAGGTAATCCGGAGGCATTTAGATCGACTTCGCTCTAGAAGCCAAGACAACAGCGCAAGCACATATGATGAAGAGCGAGAAGGTACAGCAGCTCCCCCGCTTAACTTAGTGCAGCTAGAATGAACAACGAAATCACCGGATCAACATGAGCAACCAATTCCAGATCTGAGACGTTCAGAAAGAATTCGTAACAGGATCACTATTTCAAGCTACGTTGGGAGGGATATTGTGACAAGACAAAAATATCAACACTGTATAGGTAATACCACCAGCGTCAGAAAAAGTTCAGCCACTTTGACAAATCAGACCATAAGCCGGATGGGGATGAGCTATGACTGGACCAACGGCAGATTAAGCATCCTCAAAAAAAGCATAACATCGGTTGCTCGACGCATCGTCCCAAGATAAATTCCTCACTAGATAAAAAGAACAACACATTTAAGGCTAAGAAACTAGCCTTTTTTATAAGACCACGACCGGGAACAACCTATTACCTGCATTCGCAACGTGTGCATGTTGTACGTCCTAGGTTCTTTTTAAATTCTAGAAGCTGTCCAGGATATACGATCGATAGGCAAAATAAAAGTAAGTACATTTTAGGAAGTGGATCTGTCATGAAAAATCGGCTAAGGTCTTAAGTTATTGAATTTAGTCCTACACACCATCATCTAACTTTAATCCAAATTAAAACAATTCTCAATAATAGCAGCTTCATACATGCGTAACGCCCCTACTGATGAAACTACGAATATTGCGAGTGGTGTAGTAGTTTGAAACTCAGGTGTATTAGGTTTCGATATTTTTCCCAGAGGTGGTTGTCAAACTGAACGGGATGAGCTAGTGCATCCTCAACCAGTGGGTCTTAGTATGTGCTGGTTGTTAAGTTCGTTACATTTAGCCCAGCCAGCAACCACTCCAACATCAGTGTTATGCCTTCATGTCAGAGTTGACGCCGACGGAAAAGACTTTTTCACAGAATTGCCTCGCACGGGATTCGAACCCGCGACCCTCTGCTTGAGGAGTCTATGCATATACCACTACACCACGGACACCCCAGATAGAAAGAGATAATCTCCCTTTGTTGGCACATTTTCTAACTCACTGAAATTGACTTAATCAAATTAATTTCGTCAAAGTAAGAGTCAAATGATTCCTATTGTAAATTCCTTAAAATACACATTTGTAAATATAATCTCACATTGATGTTACATAAGTCCTCTGACTTGTTACAACACTCTTCTGTATTACAATGACGAATGGTTTCCAAAGCTCAAGACCTCATTACGGTTTCCCTCTTAGTCCACTGTGACGCAATGTAATATTCCCAGGACGTAACGCATCTTAGAAAAAACAGTAAGTGCGGTGGGCGCACTTGAGAGTTTAAATCCTCTTTCTTTTATTTCCAGCTGTAGTTGCTGCGCCACTATTAATCTCTTAGATTCCCCAAAGACCACTACAAGTGGCAAGTAATAATCATATCTACGCCTCTTCTCCAGCCCCGTTCTAGAGACCCATCTGGTCATGTAGTCTTACGCGCCTGCCATTATTCACCGCCATCCTCAGCGTGATATGTTAATCGGATTGTTGCTCCAGTGACGCATTACGTGCTCCATTATCCCGCCATTCACTGTGCTTGTCAACCGGGAACAGATGTATGCTTGCAAGCGGGGGTCTTTATATCATCTAATAATAAAATTTCCCCACCAACTGATCGCCCTCCCGACCGTGTTAGGTAATTTTCCCATCAAACCACTACACTGCACCACCTTGCAAAAAGAGTAAAAGAAAAGCAACAACCGACATCAGCAACACTTTTAGGTAATCACTACCGTGGGGTGCTAAGCGAGTCCATTAATCTCCCTAACCCGAACACTTTTCCTGTGCGCCATTTTGTTTATTATTTATGGCTCATCGTAGCCGGTAACATTTGAGGATGGCCATAAATTATAGCGAAACTATCCTAATGATAGCGATTAATTAGGTACGGCTAGAGTGAAGCGGTGCGACACACGGTGTGTGCCATACCTTGTCGCAGAACGCCCCTTTTGGACGTTGAAACAAAACGCCGGCTGTCATTAAACATGTTGACACAAACGCCTTCGGTGCAAGAATAGATGGTCTGAATAGCGTTAAGGGGCAGCGGGAGCAGTGACGGTGGCGGTGGAGGCGATGGCAGCGTGATATTGCAATTGCACCCAGTGGCGCGTTAATTGCGATCTTTTGATTAATTGCTGCCTATGCATGTTTAGATATTTTTATTTGCATTTGTGCGTTGGTTGTACTGATCGGTGAACACTGATCGTTGGACCTAAATTGTTAACAAAGAAAAATTGCGGTGTTTAGTCAATTTGTTTGGCAAATTGAATTAAATGTCCTCTGCGTGTCGAATCGATATTATTGTCGGAGGAGTCGTGATTCAGATCTGCTGGGTTTCAAGTTCCAATTAATATTCCAAATTTAAAAAACGGGCCTCCAGCTTTAAACTTGATTACCGAGGGATTAGTCACGTAAGAGGCTTACGCTGCTGTGTCTAAGTTGGCAGTTCGACCATGTATTCGCAACTAGCCAGGTGTTAGGTGTGGGAATGAGATCAAAACTTGGATTTTACAACTTTTTAATCAGACCAAAGCCACTTTTAAATGGACACTTCCAGTTTCTTAAAATCAATTGAACAAAGTAGTCCAAATGTGAGTATTTGTAATCGTTTAAAACCATTTGAAGTTTGCACAGCTGGAACGAACTGTCAAATGAAGTAAGAAATGCTATGTCATTGTGATAATTGGGTTAGGCTGGGATCATGAGCTGTAGCGAATACAAATAACGCCCTGCATGTGCCTCGTAACGCCCTTCAGGGGAGAGGTATTGCAATATTTTTCAAAGGCAGGTAAGAATAAATCAGCAGGGATGGACAGTTAATCAGTTAGAAAAAATATTTCTTACAAAACCTGCAAAGAAAGCCAATTGGGTTAAATATCTCAATCACAAACACTATTCCCTTTAGAATAAGATGGATAAAGAGTATCAAACTAAAATAAAAAGCGGCCGGCGGTATAAGACTCGAACTGTAAAGCGGTCATCAGAAGAAAACCGGAAAAATTCAAACAAGCCAGAAATGACTGCAAAGTTTTTTCTAAGCATTTGGGAATCCAATACGACCAAAAACTGAGGCAAAAAATACTACAGTATCCCAAATATAGTAGAATGTTTTGGTCATTTGTTCCGACCAAGATGCTTCAAATACCCCCAGAAAAGTTGTGAATCTGTCGAAGATATCATTCTGGAATCCAAGTGCAGCATATTTAAAACTATACTTTAGGAGCAATGCATTGCACAACATGTAAAAATGTGCTTGGAAGAAACTCCTCGTAGGTAACATATCTTCCACCAATTATTGTCCTGCCAAATTTCCAAAATTCTGATGAGTTACTACATTGAGCCAATCTTCGGGCCTCTAGTTCAAGTCTAACCCTGCAAACTCCCTTGTACTCTCTATAAGCTTTAAGATATACATTTTTCACAGCATTATTGTTCAGAAACCAGAATAATTCTAACCAAGAGAAAGATAGGTGTATCGCCTTTTTACACTTCTTATCAAATCGCGATTTCCTAAATTCGTTTTCAGCAGTCCTCCTGCAGCTGTTGGTTGGGTTCAAATTCTTAATTATTCCTTCAATTATACTGAAGTCAACAGCCTGTTGTGTTCAACTAAGAAAAAGGTTGCACATATTGTGATGCTGATTCATTGTTGCAAAGCGGCTTAAACGGAAGGTCATCGATTTTAAGTCCATCAGTGATCAGTTAGCTATGATCCGCGTCGTCAAATATCCTGGACGTTAAAACATTCAGAGGGGCAAGCTTCGACTCTGACCATTACTTGGTAGCAGCCCGATTCAGAACTCAACTGTCAAATGAAATAAATCTGCAACAACATTCAAAAAGGAGCTTCAACATTGGAAGCCTACACGCATCAGAAATTGACAGAGACTACAGAAAGCGTTTGGACAAAAAAATTTTCCAATATGCAATTGCCTTCCACGGACGTCAACAACATGCGGCCATATTCCATCAAGAAGGTGACCGAAAACACCTTAGGCTACCAACGACCCCAGTAAAGAAATCAGTGGTATGACGATGAATGTGTGATCAAGAAAAGGTTACAGATTTTACATACAGGAAAACGCTGCACTGCGTCACCAGAGTAGCGAGGAATGAGTATAGGAAGGCGAAAACACAACTGCCGAAACGAGACTTTGCAGTCTCCCACCTCACGGGCGTCTGAGATTGCTGCAGAAAAAAAGACACAAGGAGTTCTTCCGGCCAGCTTAGAAGAAGTCAGTACAGCCATGCAAAAGCTGAAGAACAACAAAGACCCTGATTCGGATGGCATATTCTGCAAAGCATGAGAGGACGAAAACATGCTCGACGATCGGAATATCAGCTCTATCTGTCCCATCTACAAGAAAGGCGATCCTATGTCCTAAATTGTAATAACTATTGAGTCATATCCCTACTTAATGTCGCCTACAGTCATAGACATTCGTATAAGCGCACTTCAGTTTTCTCTATAAAGTTTCACATTAAAATCATAAATTTTTATTTAAAATTTTTTTATTATTATATGTTTTCTACAATGTAATATTTTTGAAATTAAATACATAAACTCAAAAAGTTGGTACATTTCATGTAGACATTCATACCATATGAGCGCTGTAGAAGAACAACTAAATTATTAAAAATTCATAAAATTTAAAACATTTTTTTTTTTTTTGCAATCAATATTTGGTGTGGCTTCCTCTATTTTCGATGATAGAAAAAATCCGGTTGGGCATAGAATCTGACAATTTTTTTAGCAAATTCGTGTCAATTTCTGCCCACTGCTGCTCAATGGCGTTTCTAAGGTCACACACTGAGTTAAATTGGCGGCCGTTGCCATAAACTTTGCTTGCACGTATTCCCCACAAATATTCAATCGGATTGCAATCTGCATGCTGGCCATTTCAATTTCTTGATGTTTTTAGTTTTTAACCAATCCGAGGTCACTTTTGAAGCATGAACTGAGGCATTGTCCTGTTGAAAAGTGTACTCTGTATCACGATTTTCATTTAAAAATGGGACCAGGTTTTCTTCTAAAAGTCTGATGTACGCATTCGAATTCATTTTTGTCGAAATTATTGCGAGCAGTAGAGTACTCTGATAGGTAAATGCACCCTACGCCATAACTCTACCGCCACCGAAATTTTGATTGAATCTTAACATGTTATGCCGGTAACAACCATAACAATCAGGACCGTCAAGATTAAATTTTTTTCTGGTCTGAAAAAAAGACATGGCACCACTCAGTTGTCCAAGACATATGTTGCTTAGCAAAATCCAGCCGCGCCTGCTTATGACGTGCTGTTAGTCGAGGCTTAGCTTTGAGTTTTGTCCACTTTATGATGGATAACGCATTTAGTACCCTGGCAACCTAGCGTACAAATACTGATAAATCTAATTTTTCCTTAATTTGCCTACAATTCAGTTTATTTTTTGTAGCCTCATCACGAATTTTCCATCTTTGTCGCCCTGAAAGCTTAGTGCTGCCTAATGTGGGTGCTTTTATGCCATATTTATCGACCTTTCTTAAATAATTTCTTATAAGGCACTCACTTCTCTTGATCCGTTTAGTGATTTGGCGATTACAATAGCCTTCTTCTTCGAGCAAGTCCACTTTAGTTTGCTTGTTACCTGACAATAGCTTTCCTTTTGGCATTTCTCAAAAAATTACATTTAAAATAATATTAACTACTTTTATTTTTATTTTTAAAGTAAATTATCGATTTAAACTACAATAAATTCGCAGTATTTTTTTGAAATGAACTAAAAATCGAGCTCACTGCTGAAATGCGCGTATACGAATGTCGCAAATATTTCCATGACTTCAATGCAAGAAGTCATGAAATCGTTTTTGTTTCAGAAACCAGCAGAAAACTGGTTCTTAATAACGACTAAATCCTCAAGAATAACAGTTTCATACAAATCAGCTCACTTTTGATAAAAGCAAAACATTACGCTTCACGTGCTTGAAAATGGTAAAATAAGCTTATACGAATGTCTATGGCTGTATAAGATCGTATCCAGCATACTGTGTGAACGACTAAAACCATACTTCACCACACAAATCGGCCAATCAGACCAAATTTTCACATTAAGACAGATCCTGGAAAAGACCAACGAGTTCTAAGTCAACACACACCACCTCGTCATCGATTTCAAAGCCGCATTCGGAATTCTAATCCGGATGTGTCGCACAACACTGGAAAACTCAAAATGCTAAACGAGTTGGTCTAAAACTGAATAAGGAAAAATCAAAATACATGCTGTCGACTAGAAACCGTTCTACCGCACATCACCTAGGGCAAAATGTCACTAACGATACCTACAACGTTGAGGTAGTCATGTTAACTCCATAAGCGACATTATGGTGGAGATTCGACAAAGAGTAACCCAAGGCAAACGCTGCTATTTCGGTTTGTCGAAACAACTTGGATCAAAACTCCTAACGCAAAGAGTCAAAATCATGCTCTACAAAGCGTTAATCTTGCCAGTCCTGCTTTACAGAGCCGAAAGTTGGACGATAAGTAAGACAGTGGAACAAGTTTTAGAATCTTCATCGAATATTTGGTATTATCTGTAAGAAATGGAGAAGAAGACACAACCGCGAACTCTATGAGCTGTACAAGGATGTCAACTTCATTGGCTCGGCAACATCGACCGGATGGATGATAATGTTCCAGCTAAGATCTTTGCCAGGTTCGAGAAGAAAAGGACGACCGTACCTCCGGTTTAAAGATAAAGCGATCGCAAATAAAAGGCAGCTTGGTATTTCCAGTAAGAAGCAGAACACTCCGGACCGTAATGGATGGAAGGCTACAGTTATTTAAGCTTTGACCCTTCAAGGGTTTCCAGCCTGATAAATAAGTAAATAAATAAGTTATCGCCAGTGCTTGTATTCGTTTATTTTTTTATCTGCTGGCAGTTTTCAGTACTAAACTCCTAACTCTTGAGAGTTACAACCGAACAATAAACATAAAATAAACAAACAAAATACATTTATTCCCTCACTGACCTTCATAACTACGAGTTATGGTATATGTCGAAATCTTGTGGTAATCCAAATTGTGTATTCGATTTTAGTAGTGATTTGGAGCGCTGCGCTATAGTGGTTTGTGCGGTAATTCGTTTCACCCTATTTGTATTGTCTTAAGTAAACGCGCTGTTGTTTACCTAAAAGAATAAACAAATATTTTTTTCTTTTTATTGTGACGAACGGAAAAATATTTCCCTCTTGCTATTAAATAACTAAGTGCTTCTATTTCCTTATTTACAACGGACAATGTTTACCATAAGAAAAAAAGATACTTAGCCAGCTTAGTAAATATGATGAACTCAATACATGCTTGAATTTTCTGAATCATCATCAATTTTTTCGAATCTAAGTTATCGTCCATCGAAAAGAACATTGCAAGCATTAAAGACATTTTAAGTAAGCTGTGTAGTGACTCTTAAACCTGCATTCCCAAGACCCTTAAAAATGACTTTAAATCTGCCCTTTATTCGAGATTACCCACATTTAACGACAAAGTTAAATCTAATTTTAGGTCCCTGAAGTCCCTTCGATCTGATCTAGAGCTCTATTTCCAAAATACTAGTTTCGATCAACGCCACCTAGATTTAACTCACAGAATCAGTGATGTTAGCAGTAAGCAAATTTATAAAAAATATCAAAAAGTTCCCGGTGGCGACACCGTGTGGCGCTCCCATTGTTCCGATTTGAGTTCTGTTTTTTTTTTTTTTGTTATGTTGGTTCATCTGTTGTTGACATTCTCTATAAATCTAAGCATCATGGCTTGACATTTTCAAAAGTTACTTAGCCAATCTATCTATGTGTGTGTTGGCGATTTTTACAATTTTAGAAATGGATTTAAATTTGCAACAACGAACTTGTGTTAAATTTTGCGTAAAAAACGGATTTAATGGTGCGCGAACGTTGCAAATGTTGGAAAAGTGTTTCGGCAACAATTCTTTAAAGAAAACGGTCGTTTACCAGTGGCACGAGGCTCAAAAGTGGTCGTGAGTCAATCGAAGATGATGAACGCAGTGGCAGACCATCGACATCGAAAACCGACGAAAACTTTGATGAAGTAGAAAAAATGTTGGTCAATAACCGCAAATTAACCATCAGAGAAATAGCGGAGGACTTGAACATTGCCTATGGATCCGTCCAAGACATTTTGGTTAATGATTTGGGTTTCCGTCGTGTAGCAGTAAAGTCGGTGCCAAAAGACTTCAATTTCATGCAAAAAAGAGACCGTGTCGACGTCGCAAAAGAGATGATTTGCGAGTCTTAATCCGATCCCACATTCATCAAAAGGATCATTACTATCAGGCAAGTGAATGGCGTTCACCAAATGAGCTGAGACCAAAAAAAAACACGTCGTTTTCAGTCAAAAAGAAGACAATGCTCACGGTTTTCATGGATTACAACAGAAGGCCAGACAGTAAACAAAGAGTATTATTTGGGTGTTATGAGACGTTTGCGTGAAGCAATTCGCCGAAAGAATTGTGGGCAGAAAACTCGTGGATTTTGCACCATGAAAACGCCCAGTCGCACAGTGCCATCATTATTCATAATTTTTTGACGAAAAATGCAACAAATACCATCCAACAGCCACCGAGTTCACCTGATTTGGCTCCCTGTGACTTCTTTCTGTTCATTAGAGTTAAAAAACCATTACGGGGAACGCGTTTCAGCAGCCGAGAGGAAGTAATGGAAAAATCGCAGGAAGCACTGATGGACATACCGAATATAAAAAATGTTTCGAGGATTTGATCAAGCGCTGGCATAAATGTGTTGCAGTCGATAGGGATTACTTTAAAGTTGACATTTTCTAAATGAATTCCGGGAACAAGGTAGTATTGTTGTGGAAATTTGTATTGCCGCGAACAAAATTGATGACATACCTCGACCGCAGTCTACATCAACTAACAGCACTTCTATTCCATTCCAATCCACCTATTCTTCTAATCACCACATTCTGGAAATTGAGTTTTGGATAAATAGTGAGGCGACCCGTCTGGTTTGCAACGCATTGTACAAACTGCCTCGAATTCTGTACCACAATATGCTGCACTTTCTGCTCCTTTAACTGCCCTGCGTTTTAGAATATATTATTGTGGACGCATTCTTAATGAAATCAACGGCTTAAAAAACTTGATTCTTTCAACATTAAAAAATTCGAGGATTTCTTCGACTTTATTATCTAAAGCGCTTCTTGTGAAGCTGATCAAATTTGCATGACTAATTTTTTTTATAAAAAATTTTGCTTTGATATTAAAAACTGCCAAAGAATCTCCTCCGCAATCGCCAAGAAGTTTTCCTCGTTAAAGCTGAGCATCCCCAAAATCTACGAATGGTTTTTCATTAACTCATTTGGTAAGGGCATTCAAATTAATAATATGTTAATTTCCAAAATTAATTATAAATTAATAAATTAATAAATTAATAAAATAATAAAATTTATAAATCTCAAAGCAAAGAAACTGCTCGTTCTAACCCTAACTAATTAATTATCGTTCCCAAATGCCTTTCATTTTATTATTAAAACGTTAGATAGCTTTGATCGAAAACGTTTACTGTATGTATTAACTCCCAGCACTGCCCTTACGGCATTGTTGCTCTTTCTGATGCCAATCTGATGCCTGACATTGAAGATATCGAATTATTTACTGAATTCTTTAAAAAATCTTCCACATTTCAAAGCTCTATTTTTACATATGTTGTAGTTGTACTCGTCCTTCCCAATGGTTACCAATTAGCTTTAAATACAACTGATTGCATATTTGATAGTGCAGATCCCAATGGCAATGTTATATTTTTAGGCGAATTCAACTTGCCGGTCAATACTTCTTTACCCCCATTAATGCAACCTCTGAAAAAGAAATCCTTTTCAACGATTTCCTTACTGGTTACAGACTTTATCAGTTAAGTGGAGTGACCAAAAGCATTGGTAGGCAACTTGATCTTATCTTTACCTTTGATACAAACAACTGCGTGTTTTCAAAAATAAACTATCTTCTCTCTAAGTTAGATGGCTACCACTCACACCTTTCTCTGTTTTTTTTTTTTTTTTTTCATATGACAATGGTCCAAAAACTGTCACTTACGAACGCTCTTAGAAACTTTAGCAAATGAAACTTTTTAAAGTTTCATTACCTCCTCGGTAATGCCAATTTTAATTTCCTCTTTGGTAATCCAGGACATACAATCAATGATGCTCTATCATTTTCAGATTTCAAACCTTGCTTACCAAAGAAAAGCCCCTCATATTCCCAAACAAGTTCTGGTAAAAGTATCTTAAATTTCGCCGTAGCGGCCAGTATCGAAGAAGACCCAGAAATGTCGATTCGGCGCCAATCAGCCTAATTTAGTATCACCAGAGAGTCAACCCGACTTATTTTGCGCTTGGATTTAGACCTACATCTGTATCAGATCATGCTGACGCAGGAATTAAAGCCGACAACAATAGACAACGCCGTGAGTTCGCGAATTGGGCGCTGGAAATATTCGTCGGAGATCCACATTTTGGCCAAAAAATCATCTTTTCGGAAGATGACCATTTTTGGCTCTGAGGCTATGTCAACAAGCAAAGTTGCCGTTATTGGAGCAAACACAATTTGCAAGTTTTTGGCCAAGCATCCGTGCATCCACAAAGATTAATTGTTTGCTGCGGTTTATGACATGGCGGCATCATCGGAGTTTACTTCATTCGAAATGAGGAATTAGACACCGTTAAAGCGATGTTTAACAACTTTCTGTCAGAGTTGTCAATCAGAGCTCGACAACATCGATATATCCGAACTGTGTTTCCAACAACACAGCGCTACATGACATAAAAGCGACACAACGCTCGAAGTTGTGAAGGAGAAATTTGGCGACTGGGTCATTTCAATGAGGGCGTTCATCGGTTAGCCGCCGCGGTCATAAGATTTAACACCACTCAATTATTTTCTCTGAGGCTACATCAAGTCCTTAGTCTACGCTAAGCAACCAACCACTTTGAACGAGCTCGAGGCCAACATTCGACACGCTACTACCTGAATAATGCCGAACATATTGGGCCGAGTCACTAAAAATTGAACCGACCGCTTGAAACACTGCCAGCGAAACCGAGGCTGCCTTTTAAATGATCTGGTATTCCACACATAATGGCATGAACATAGCTAGAATCCATTTTATATCTCAGGTTGTTGTTGTTTTATTTAAATTTTTTTCTGGCTTTTCTGGCCCGTATAGTTTGCCCGTCATACATCTAAAAAAGTGCAGTTTTTTTAAGCTTAACCTGTCAGTGCTCCCGGTGTCCCAGGGACCTTTTCTCATAATCTGAAAGAATTCCTACATATTTATCCTCCATAAAAAAAGGCCGCAAAGGCGAAATTTTAAACCAGCGACCCATTACTACTTTCTCCTGCATTCTTAAACTGTTCGAAAGTATTATTTATAGTATACAATGTTTTTTCATTGCAAGTCTATCTTTTTCCCAAATCAGCACGGATTTTTGAAAGGTCGGTCCACAACCACAAACCTTACTGTTTTCGTATAAAGTACCTTGTACGTACTAGAATGTGGGATTGAAGTCGACTTGATCGCAACTGCTTTCGGCAAAATTTAAACTAAAGGCTCTTGGATTTCAATTACACTTCACTATGTGGATTAAATCCAACTTAAAAGATCGACATTGTAAGGTTTTATTCAGGTCCTGAATTATGATATCTAATATCATTATTTCCCTTTCTGGAGTACCTCAAGGTAGCCATTTTGGTCCTTTACTATTTCTACTAACAATCAATGATGTTGATTGTATCATTAAAAGCTCAAATATATTTGTCTACGCCGATGAATTTTTTTTTTAAATAAAAGGCAAATCATTTGAGATATTTCAAAAACTTTATTCTTGGCTTGAAGTACAATCAAAACATTTATGAATGGAACTCGACTTCATTCATATGGCCACCGCGGGCACGTTTGCAGCGGTCGATTCGTTGGACGCAATTTTCAACGACTCGGCCTCACATTTCGGCCGAAACGGCCGCTATTACGCGTTCAATGTTGGGCTCTTCCAACGTCGTCGGCGTGTTGGCATAAGCCAATGACTTAACGTAGCCCACAGAAAATAGTCAAGCGGTGTTAAATCGCACGAACGAGTCGGCCAGTCAACTGGCCCATGTCTTGAGATAACACGCTCACCATACTTACTCTTCAATAAATCGATTGTAGAGTGTGTTGTGTGGCTTGTGGCACCATCCTGTTGAAACCACATGTCGTCCAAGTCCATATCTTCCAATTCGGGCGAAAAATAATCTGTGATCATGGCGCGATAACGCTGACTATTCACAGTAACGTGACAATCGTTATCGTCGATGAAAAAATATGGCCGAATAACGCCGCCGGCATGTAAATCGCACCAAACAGTTATTTTTTATGGATGAAGCGGTGATTCATGAAGCACATGTGAGTTTTCACCCGACCAATGACGCATATTTTGCTTACTGACGAACCCATTGAGCCAAAAATGAGCTTCGTCACTGAAGATGATTTTGCGATGAAATTCATCATCTTGGTGCATCTTCTCCAGAACCCAATCGGAGAACGTTTGCAGACGTTGCTCGTTAATGTACTTTACCATGATAAAAATGAATAAACTGACAGTGACAGTTTGATGATTAGTGAAAGAGTGCTTCACAAATTAAATTCAAAGTTGTCAAGTCCCTATTGGAAAACCCTTTATTTCTCAACCTACTCTGATTGTCTTCTACTGCAGAACGATTCTGCTCAATGTCAGTATGTGCCTTAATTTTTAATTAACCTGTTCCTCTAGTAACTGAATTCCGCGACCTATGTGTTATTTGTGATAAAGAACCTAATTTTCGTTCCCATATTGACAGTATCACAAATAAAGCGAACAGCGCACAGCTCAAGCGCTGGTCTAAGGAATTCTCTAAGCCCTATGTTACTAAGTCTTTTTTTATAACCTTTTTTCAACCTTTTCTTGAATACGCCAGCCAAGTTTGGTCACCATACTACCCCACCCATGTTCTTCGAATTGAAGTCGTTACTCCGATTCGTTTTATGGGGATTCCCCTGGACTTAAATTTACAACCGTAAACAGATCGACTGAAACTTTTGTATATCGAAAGGTACAGCCCCTCTTTACTTCGACTTATCTCTTTTATCAGAATCTCACGTTATCTACGGTCTGTACCACTCTTCCGGCGCAATATTCGTTGAACAAATTATGGATTCCCAGAACCAATATATAGGATGATACAGGAAACTTGAATAAATCTGTTTGAGTTTAAGCGGGCCTCAAATCAAATCAAATTAAACAAAATTCTTCAACAGGAAGATACCTAATCCATATACTCACAGACAGTCAAGCAGCATAAAAAGCGTTAAGCTCGAATCGGTGCTACTCGTACACTGACAACTTCAATACAAAAGCCGATAAACTGATTAGAAAAGGTTCACCTGATCCATACAATGGCCTAGAGTCTTTCTAACGTATCCCATTTTCAGCAATGAATGCAATTATGAAAAGTTGGGAGAACAAAGTATGTCTAACCTACTGGAAGAATATACAGGGCTTTTGACAGGCTAAGCTAGTTATGATATCCGAAGACTGGGCATCCTTTTAACAGCCAGCTTCGATTTCACTTACACAAACTCAGTATTAATCAGAAAACTGAGTGTCGCCTTTATGTGGAAGGCAACGAAATAGTAAAACACACATACGAATGTATGTGAGAAATCCTAGTGACTGGGGAGAGATACTACCAGAGTGATTCTCAAGTTTAATAAGATAGTTGAGGTTCATCTGACATTTTAAACTGACTTTGTAGCACAATAGATCTTTTAGTAGTGCTTGGAGCACTTGACGATAGCACAATAAGCCATTATCAGCAAACATCACTAAATGCAGATAGAGCTTTTAAGGACACTCTCCACTAGGAATCTGGAACAAATTTAAAGGCTTATCCGACTCACACTTACTCTTACTACCTTTGGATAGACTAGACTAGACTACAACGTGTAGCATTTCCATGCTTTAGGCAAAATTCTTAAAAAAAAAAAAAAAAAAATAACTTCTGAAGAGATCTGCGAATTTAGACACACACCTCCACTACAGCAGTTCCAGACAAATAATTCTATTTCCATGTGGCTTGGAGGCCTTCTATATTTAGTTTTGCGATATCGTGCTCCATTTCAACAAGTATTGTCGCGTTTACTATGCGGAGAGTGTGCACAGAGCACATGAATACGCGCGAGGTAAACTTTGCTTAATTACGTTCGAATTGCTATCTAAGCGCACAGCAAATATTATTCCATCTTATGATGCATTTTCAAATGCCAAATGTATCTATTTACGTCGTCGATGTTTACCTTTGGCACATTTATTTTTAGCCTATCTATAGGAGGATCAGCGACACGTTAACGTAATGCAAATATTTATTCAAGACACCCAGACTCGATGTCTATGTAACTCGTTTACATACGGATAGCTCTGTTCCTAATTATGTTACCTTGGATAACATATTGCTCTAGATACACACACATACCTTTTCAGTTGACAATTTATACGATATAATCTTTAACAGGTGGGGGGGGGGGGGAGTCTTGATCTTGATCCGTGATGGAGTCATGTTTCAGTTTCTGGAATCCAAAGATCAGATCTCATCACTGTCCGATGGGTAACCTGTCGCAATGAACAAGCGATAAGTAAACAAAAGCTTCGAGGAGTATCTGAATATTCGTAATCATTGGATAGAACGTGTGCAATTATGGATGCCGGGACTAAGCTAGCCAGATCGTCTCTTCAGTTTCTACGGTTTCTTCAATTCAGCGAGACTGGTCGTAGTAACCACAACTTGGACCTCATTAGTCGATGGCATGCGATGTTAATTTCCAGAGAGAAAAAAAACCAAAAATTCCAAAACAAGTGGCAGATGACGGTATTCGTAAACTGTGGCCGGTCGTTGTGGTTGGTGGTTGGTAGTTGTTACTGTGGTTGCTGTTTCTGGATTGGAGAGAAATACAACATTACTGGACCAGGCATACTGCCATGGTGGTGGTCAGCGATTCAATTCAGGTGGTAAAGGAATGTTGATTCGCGCTATGGCAGCCGGTACTGCGGCGCGGTCCAATCATTGACCGCGAGTACATTGAAATCGTGCACTGATTTTGCTTAGCATGTCCGGCCGAATGACACACACGTCGTCGTTTTGGAGAATGAAATTCCAGGATGCAACGGTCATTATTTTAATGGCCAAGGATGTGATTAAACATTTTGTTGGAGGTCTTCTTAGATTGGTCAAATGAGTGGAGTCTACTGGCTCCACAGTTCTCTAGGGCTAAGGGATTTTCAAGGCGATTAGGAAAAATAATTTTTGTGTGCCATTCACAAGTAAACTCATCAAAGAGAGTCGGAAGGTAATTTAGTGCGCGATTTGGGATTGTTAAGTGATTTTGAAATGACCACACTAATGGGGTTTATTTCAATGAGCTACAAAAATTTATGAGACGGCAAAGGAATTTTGAGGAAATTGTATTATACCTACACATACGTATGTAGCAATAATTATTCAGTAAACATGAAATTATGAAGTCTTGTATCGTACTGTACTTTTGGAGGCACTGGTATTGTTATTTGTACACTTAGGTCTATTTAGCTAACATCATTCTCCTTTGAGAATCTATGTAAGTGGATAAAGAACAACAAGAAGATAATAAAGGAGATAAACGTGAACCTTCGAAGAGTTGAAACGTGTGTCTTTTTGTGAGTAGCATCATCCAAAAATACAAAAAAAAAAGGAAAGAAACGGTTACATATATATAGAAGAGGCAGGTGTTTCACAGTTTCAATTTGGAATACCAAATCGTACAAAAACGGAAAGAAAATTGGGTTTAGGTAGCTTATTTGCATCTAAGATGTAGGAGTTATAAGCATCATGATGATGAAAACCTGCTGCAGCATCTTCCAAGGCGGAAAATGGTTCTTATATCGATGATGGGAAGAACCTAGCTATTGTTCCCCTGTAGAAAAATTAGTGTATAGGCTACAATTGCCTTTATCGAAGCTAGTCAAACGTAAGCGATTCTAATGAAGAGTAACTACTAGAATGCCTAAATTAAGCCAATCTGTTGGCTAAGTAAGTGAGCTTGGTAATTGAGACATATTTTGGAGCATATTGTGAAGTCAGCAACTACATACATACATATGCAAGATTAGGTTGAAGTAGTAAAGTCTGAAAAGATTCATTGTGTTGCCCAAGTAGAAAATTGTGGCACTTAACACTTGGTCCTGATAAAAGTGCTTGTATACTATTTAATTGTTAGCCCTCTTGTTGCATCATCGAATTTGAGAAGATTATAATCTGAGAGCTTATAAAATGCCCTGCTTAAGACTACGAATACTAATGCTGAGGGAATAGCATAACAAACGGATGAAATGCACCGATTTACATTCGCCTTTACAACTTGTACAAAGTTCATCGTCACTAGGGAGCGGCTTCATAACAAGCAGTTTCAGTAAATTCTGGCCCTGTGAAGGCTAAAAATCGTATTCCTCCAGCGGCAATGGAGTAGGAAGCCGATTGGCGAAAGTGAGATTCACTAAAACCGTTCGACCCCTTCGGAACTGAAACTGTATATCTTTTTTCCATCTTAAACAAGACCAAGAGGAAGAAATTTTCTGCATGATCGGATGAAACAGGTGGTGCAACCAACAAAAGCTGAAGTTCCAGTGTACGGAAATCGGACAAAGCAGTCAAGCTCATTGAGAAAAACGAAGCCAGCGGTAGTTTTACCCACACACAATATCCTTAAAGGGCTGATGATCCATATAGCAAGGGTCGTAGTTCTGATGGGCGGAAGTATGTTGATGGGGGAAAATTAAACCTAGTGATGGTCTTTCCCCCACATACCTTACAACTGAAAATCGTACTGCAACCAACGCAGGTTGCAGTACGTAAGGATGAAATTTGTATGTTGCGATAAAACCCAATTTCAAGATAACCACAAAATACCAAAAAAGGACGAGACCATCTTACCTATAAGGATGTCGCTAGTACCTTTATAATGCTTTCAACCGATAAGATTGGCTATAACAGCAGTATAAACGACACTGAGTGCAAAAACTCTGCTGATTAGCTGAGGGCTGAACTCAAAGTATCAAACTGCCCCCATCTTACGTCCAAGGAACTAAGACTTTGAGGTATTCAAGCAATTCCAACTAATGAGCGTAATTTTCTAGATGTTTTATTCGTCTTCATACACAAAAAATCTGGATTCGATACTGAAAAGTGAAAAAAATCTATTGTCAAAGGGAGAGAAAGAATCGAAAAAATAAGGACAGCTCTTCCTTCATCGAAGTCTTTTGTCGAAACCATTAAATTTAAGTATAACTCGACCCACGTCCCTAACATGTCCGCATCTTGGGAGGGGTAACTTCCACTTTATTTCCAAATGAGTGCAAACAAGAAACAAAGATAAAGACTTTTGAAACCTTCGAGGTCAAAACCCTCAGTAAAGCCAGTAAGCTAGTCAAAGTCCTCAAAAAGGGGAAATCAGCCAGAATGAAATCACTCAGAAAATCTGAAGACGTCCATACTAACAGAAGTCGAAAGTAGATTAAGACTCACTTCTCTGGTAACCTTATCAGAATCAGCACACAGGCAGCTTCTTTACCCGAAGCTGCAAGTAAGCTGAGTAACACAACACGGCATACCTGGTATCTATCAACGATTGTGGTGACGAATGAGGTCTACAAACACCATTTGATGGCTTCGAGTTACCAGGTACCGATGGCGTATGTGTATATCCAGTTTGACACAGCCTAAAACTAGCTTACAAATCGAAACCTGCAGAACAATAAAAATACTGAAACCTTGATTTTTTGATTCTGGCTATTTCCAATATTTCACGACAGGGGTAAACAGGAATTGCTTGCAAAGCACCCTGTCTCTTCTGCAATGCTGCATGTTGGTCAACTCACTGCTTAACGCGTCATGACGATACTGCCGAGCACTATACCTGTGCTCTACCTAAAGCGTTATCTCATCTTTCTTCGAAGATTAAGATATTTTCGTAAAAGGAATATGCAAAGGGTACTATGAAATGATTCTTTGTGCTGTGCTCCGACAGAAAAAGTAAAGAAAAAATCAGTCTACCTTTGTTCTGTCTTCCGAGAGAATCTTGCTAGAATTATACTTCTTGAACTCCGGTCATAATGATCTAGCCCTTTCACATGTGGCATAACCTTTCCACCTATCGTTAACTTTGTGTCATTTAGAGTCTCAGTTTGTGGGGTAGAGGATCAATTTTTGATCTACCATCTCTAAATCAATGGCAGATCCATTAGGCTTACAAGTGCTTTATGACGAGAGGCCCAGCTGAGCTTTATATGATGCTGAACGCAATGAGTCTAAATTATTCGCAGCAGGACATGGAAAACACGTCTGTAGTTTGGAAGGCGGGCGAAACGTCAGATAAACGGATAATATTAAAACTCTAGCTTATATATTCATCTTTGATTCATCCGTGATGGTAGATGTTGAGTCGTCTCTTTCATGCCTCTTTGCTTGGGAAGATACATAAGAATGGCACTCAAAAGTCGTTACAGTTGAGTATGCATCTCGTATTAGAGCCTTCACATGGTTCTTCGAGTTTGGTTTCCAATTATTCACCTAATTAAGTCTTGAAAGTATTTTTAACTGCAGATTCTTGCACGTAGAGATCAAAGGGGAGGATTTCCAGGATAGTTGCTGGTCCTGTCGTTATCATTGGTCTAATGATGCAATATGTGCCAACTTAGCTCAAGGTTGCTGGATTTATTTGTGGATATTAAGCTAAGGCAAGTTAAGATGGTGAAGCATGGACATCCATTTTATTATTTTGGGGTTGAGTCTCTCACTTCTCATGGCTAAGCGTCTGCAATCGATGCCTTCTTTTGATCTTCAACATTGAGCTTCTAATTAAGTTTACATTCTAATACGATATCTAGATATTGTTCAATTGTTCATTAACGTGTAGAAAGTACAAGCCAAAATAACAGGTTCATTCGTTTTAGGTTCGAATAGAGTTCAGGATCCTACTTATTCTAAGGAGGAGCCTACCGGGGGCCAGATAAATAATGTGGTTGCTTTCTATAGATAGAGTGGCTCTAAGTAGTGGCTCTAGTTTTCCCAGAAGTACAGACCTTGTTTTCCATTGGAGAAAATGTCTATTTTTTTTTCTTTTTTTGTTTAGTTGAGCCAAAAGGTGAGTAATTTTCAAAGATACCAGTAGCCCGGACTACCGGCAAGCGCAATTCGATAGCTTAGTTGCCCGATTCCAAGAATACGTCTTCGTACTAAACCACAACCTACATACTTCGACAACTCTGAGTGGCGCTACCGTTAGGTTATGCTTCGCGAGGCTAGTAACCAATCTACGCTATATCTTCTATCAGCACGTCTTATTCTCTCATCCTCCCGATTTGGGCAGTCTGGGCAAAAAGATGAATTGAACGTACCCGAAGCGGTGTAGATAGTTTCAATACCCACTGTTAGCAAATTCGAACAGCGTTAAATGGTAACTAAAGTTTCCATGACTTCGGTGTGTCCAAACGTCTATAGATGGTATCAATCTGTAAGTCCATTTTACCTTCGTAGTTGTATTCCACTTGGAATACTTGGCACCTGGTCATTAAAGTCGCCCTTTATTCTTCTTTGATCCTTTAACGGCCACAGTCTTTTGATTACTAGAAGTTCTCATTTTATAGACTCTCTGTATCTCGTCCGCAAGGATATCGATGGGAATCATCTCGCCTATAACAGAAGCTACGTCGTCCAAAATCGTTGAAAAGCCACTGCTCTAATTCGATATGTTGATGATAATTTTCTTCTTGCTTTTTTTGCCGCTGGGGCCCCTATTTTCCTATATTCTTTTGCTCCTCATCGCCGTCTTTCTTCCTTTATTGCTTCGGTTTCTATGTCTACCACCGACTTTATTTCGTCGACAATGTTGATCTGTTAATGCTCCCCTTTCTTCTGCTACAATGGGCAATCTGGCGGATATGATCTGTTCAAGTATTTTGTCCAACGTGTCAAACAGACATATTGGCGATATAATGCTGGTTTTCCATGTGTTTATTTGCTCCAGCTGACACTGCTCTGGGAATACCCCCTCTTCCAGACGTTTTTGCATTGTTGTTATAGACATATCTAGCCTCTTTGAATGGCGGGTTTTACTGCCCTATTTGGAATCCAGGGTCCAGGCGCTTCCTTGATGTCTATCTGCTTGTACTGATAAGTTCGTCTGGTGCTATTATTGGAACTGCTTCCATGCTGAATTCCCTAATTATATTGCACAGAATCGATAATCTCTGTGGGAATAGGTGCTCTACAGTAGACCTTAGCATTGTTGGACTTAAAAATGTGGACACCTACAGCTCTTCAGCCCTTCTACAATCCTGCCTCGATGACTTATGTCCGCTTCGTTACACATTTTCTTGAAGCATCTAACTTTACTCTCTTTTATTACCTTTTTTTGGTCCCTTCTTTCCAATCAAAATATGGCTAGTCGTTCTTGAAACTCGGCTCTCCTTCTATAACACTGCTCTTTCTTGGCTCCACTAGTAGCATGGTGAACTCCTTTTACTGGGTATTCGTCTGGGCATTGCTGCGTCACATGCTGTGATGCTGTGGTTATAGCATGAGTGAGGTGTCGCGGCCAGCCTACGGAGTTAAAGGCATTCTTAACATCAAGTGTTACCAATGCGCAATATTTTTTTGTGCCTCATCGTCATCTTTTCCCTTTTATCGCCTTAGTCGCAATGTTTACTACCGCTTTTATGATATCTATGGTAGACCGCGTTTTATTAAAACCTAATTGGCGATTTGATAAAACTTGTTTTTCCTCAGCTACTGACAATAGTCTTTCGTAAATAAAACGTTCCAGAATCTTTCCCAGGGTATCTATAGGGTGTCTCATCGTGAGGTTTGATTATCAATAGGCTTTTTCGACATATTACGCGTAACTGCTTTGTCATTTTTGTTCAGTATCGTTTGACAAGTCACTGTGGAAAGACTCGCATTACAACAGCGTCTCCAAATTGTTCAGCTGTATTCAGAAAATCAGCGTTCTGTGAGAAATGTTTTTTATGCGATTCGAGGAACTTACGGTGCTCATAAACGACCTACGACCACTATTGCCAATACCATTCGCAAAATTGAGTCCCAGTTTACATTAGTGGATGATACTCGATCGGTAAGACCACATCCAGCATGTAGTGAAGAGACTATAGCAGATGTGGTTGGGAGTGTACGCAAAGACCGTAACGAATCGATTCGTCGTCATTCTCAGCAGCTTACCTTGGCGTATTCGACAACTTGGCGTATTTTACGTGAGAATTTCAGCCTAAAAGCATACAACTTACATACTTGTGCAGGAATTGAAGCCAGGGGGCTTGAATTTGCGTCATATTTTCAGTGAATGGGCTCTGGAAAAACTCAATGAAAATCCGGTATTTTATCGTGAAATTTTGTTCAGTGATGAAGCCTATTGCTGGCTTAATGGATACGTTAATAAACAAAATTGCCATATTTGAGTTGATAAGCAACCCGAAGGATACCATATTTCTTCAAAAATTAGGCAAATTAGAATGTTTCGTTTAATGGTAACCCTTATCGCGCCATGTTAACGGACTATGTGCTTCCTGAAACTCAAGCACATGGTCTCGGTAAGCTCTGGTTTCAAAAAGACGGTGCTACGAGCCATATAGCGCATGAAACAATGGACTTGTTGAGAAATCATTTTGGTGAGCACTTAATTTCACGTTTTGCTACGGTAAATTGACCGCCTAAATCGTTCGATGTCACACCTTTGGGCTATTTTCTCTGGAGATATGTTAAGTCACAAGTCTTCAGGAATAAGCCAGCTACAATTGACGCTTTGGGAGCTAACATTACTCGAGTTATCTGCAAGATACCAGTCGCTATGCTCGAACGAGTCGCCCAAAATTGAACCTTTCGAATGAACCACCTCAGACATAGTCGTGACCAACATTTACATGATATTGTTTTTGAAGAATAAATGCCATAAATTGTTCTTTTAAATAATTATAAAAATTTTAAGTTTGCTTTTAAATTTGTGTATTTTGTCTTACATTATAAATCAAACCTTACGATGAATCACTCTATATATAGAAGACATATTGGACGATATAAGGATTATTCACCTAGTGGCTTATTTCCTTTTAGAAGGAGTATCAAATGCTGTTTTTTTCCATGGGTCAGACATGGTATGTTGTTATTAACACATCTGGTCGTTTCTAGACATCTGCTTTTACGGACTTAGCTAGAATTCCGTAGGGTCCAGACGCCTTATTATCATTTATTTTTCTGCATGACTTGATTAGTTTGTCCGTTGTGGAATTTCTGCTTCCCTGTTCGCTTTCTCGATATAGTGCGTAAGAGGTGGTCTTTGTGGGAAAAGGTGCTGTACAATAGATGCTTAGGGAGTAGAGTATCCTATTTGTGGAGCCCTATAGCCGTTTACTTTAGCCATTGCCATACCCTAAGGATTTAGATCAGCTTCGTTACACAGGCGCCTGAAGCATATCCCTCTACTTTCTTTGATCACAGTTCGTAAGTGGCGTCTTGGCCGTTTAAAAGAGTTAAAATTTTCTTGAAAATCTGGCTGTTTCCTTTTTTTTCTCTACTCTATATCTATCAGTATCCCCTGGGGTCACTATGCGTACTTACTCACGGTAGGTGTTTAACCTACCAAACTGTGTGATACCGACTCCCAAGGACGAGAGTGCTTTTTTATGACTTTTATCCAGCTTCTGGACTTCTGCATTATTATTCTTTTTCATTTCAAATTCGCTTGAACTCATGGTTGGCTTAAGGGACCTCCACGCTATTATTATTTACCATTAGAGGATCGTCTTGTGTTCGCTTGGCCTGACAGCTTTCGCCGTTTCGCTCCGATTTTCTTTTTGAAACCACCTTTTGTTTCAGCCAAGGAGAGGTTTGTGAAAAGTTGTTCTTTCTGATTACCTCCTTGACTTTCTTGACCCGCAGCAGGATCGCCATTAGTTCATAGGGAACGCTCATGCTCTCATTACTGTCCCTTATAGGTTGATGAATTAAGTGCCTTCTTCCATCCTCAAGCATTTCGACAAGCTCTCTGATCTGCTCGCCTTACTTCACAAATATGTGCTCTTGTTACTGCTGCCTCAACATGTCTGCCCGGAATTCCAGTAGAAGAAAATCTCAGTAATCTGGAGGATCTCTGGAAAAGGTTCTTCTGATTCTACGTTATTTCGCTATTTTTTGCGCTTCTGTTCGTTTTTAGATCAGAGTTTGTTTTGTTTGAATTCATTTCTTTAGCGTCCCCACTCAAAGCCGTTATCAATGTTCAAATATGTAGTAATCCAGCCAGCCCAAATAGCTGGAATTTCAAAATATGGTATACCTATCATTGCCAGCCAGATAATATATGTTTGTGTGTCCCACCAGCATCACTTTCAAAAAAATATAGCCCAATGATACTGCCAGTCCAAGAACTGCATCAAACTGTCACTCTTTGTGGTTGTTCCACTATTTCAACTTGTTATCGAAGCTACAGATGGGATAGTTTTATTTGATTACGTACCCAGACGAATTAAAATGGGACTCATCACTCAGAACAATTTTGTGCAAAATATCATGATCTTGCTCATTCATTTCCAGCACATAATAAGCGAAGGTAAGTGGGAAAGATTTTAAGTAATCAAGATCAGAGGAGAAAAGAGCAAATAAAAGTACCAAACTATTTTTCTTTTCCAATTTATCTACCCTTAATTCTAAGGCATTTTTCGGATTTATGAATAAGTTTATGGGGGACTTAAAAAAAAAAATGGTTTCTGTTTATCGGCAAAATTGTTGGTAAACTTCTGTCCACGCAGTTCTTTTTTTATGTAAGGTGGGCGGTTTAAGGCTTCGTGGCCAGTCTCATACATGGCAGCCAGTGCAACTTGACAATTACCCTGCGTTATTGTGCAGGACCAGGAAATCTTTGTTTAATTTTCTTCTTCATTTTTCCTTGATGGATTCCCACAAACATTGTATCGTAGGATGCGCTCGTTATGGAAACATTCTTTCCCTTATAGTCGATGATTAAAATTCCCTCGATATTTCAAAATGTAATAATTTTCCCAGCCGACTAAAACACATCAAACTTCCTGAACCTTTCCTATGCCATTGTATAGAGTCTTAATTGGACTGGATTGGAACAATTGACATAAGCATAGCACATGGGCTGAAAAGTCAGTGCCGTTTTATAGTAAAACACAAAATTTTTGCAAAGTTCAACTTTATTTATCAATATAGTTGCCTTCAAGAGCGATACACTGATTGAAACGATTTTTCAATCTTTCGATACCAGTTTTGTAGTACGATTTCGGTTTAGCCTCACAATAGGCCTCTGTTTCAGCGATTACTTCTTCATCGGTCTTAAATCTCTTTCCGGCGAGCATTCTTTTGAGGTCTGCGAACAGGAAATAGTCGTTGGGGGCCAAATCTGGAGAACACAGTGGGTAGGGAAGCCATTCGTAGCCAAATTCATTCAATTTTGCCATCGTTTTCATCGACTTGTGACACGGTGCATTGTCTTGATGAAAGAGCTCTTTCTTTTTCTTCAAATGCGGCCGTTTTTCTACAATTTCGTCCTTAAAACGCTTCAACAACGCAATGTAATAGTCGCTGTTGATAGTCTGCCCCTTTTGGAGATAGTCGATGAAAATTATTCCATGTGTATCCCAAAATACGGATGCCATAACCTTGCCAGCCGACTGTTGAGTTTTTGGTCGTTTTGGACGAGGTTCGTCGCCTGCTCGCCACTCAGCTGACTGCCGACTTGACTCTAGTGTGAAGTGATAGAAGTTGTTGTTTTTGGTCGACTGTGAGCAAACGCGGCACCCAATTTGAACAAAGCTTTCACATGTCCAAATATTCGTGTATGACATATCCAACACGCACTTTTGATATCTTCAGAGCCTTAGCTATCTCGATCAAGTTCACTTTACGGTCATTTGTAATCATTTTGTAGACTTTTTTGATGTTTTCATCTGAAACAGTCTCTTTTGGACGTCCACTGCGTGCATCATCTTCGGTGCTTGTATGACCACTTTTAAATTGTTCAATCCACTTGCGAATGGTTCGTTCGGATGGTGCAGAGTCCGGATAACACTTATCAAGCCATTTCTTTGCATCGGCTGCATTTTTCCCATCAAAAAGCAATGATAAATCAACACACGAAATTGCTTTGAATCCATTTTTTTTCACAATAACAAAAGTTGCTTCACTCACAACGCTATATCTCGAGAACTAATCGTCCGACAGCTGTCAAATTTATACACGTACAATATCTTTTGAAGGTTGGTACTAACTGAAAATGGTATGGATTTAATTCAAGTGGTGCCCTCTCTTAGAGACGGCACTTTTCAGCCCATGTATTACTTAGAACCCAACTTACGCTGACGTTTGTCTTGAAAATGGTTGTATCCGATGCTCCAGTCATTTTTGCCAACTGTTTTTTCTAGAGTCGAGCATCTTTCAATACTCAATTTTATACATTATCTATAAGCTCTCAAGTGGTCACTTTGATGGGTCGTCAAGGCCATAAATGGTCTTCAAGTGAGTCCCTGAGTCCTTATAAACTAAAGACATCGTTTCAAAAATGAGTTTTGGAGGGTTTACCTGCTTTTTCAAGTTTAAAAGTTTTTGCTTGACGATTACTTAAAAACTACTGATCACATTCGGACGAGACTTCGCATTAAGTTACTTAAAAACAATAAAATGGATACCTCAGGTATGAAAATGACTACAAAAAAAGGAAAATATTTACATCATTTTGTTTTGTAACTTGAGAAGCCCTATGTATTCAAGAAGTATTTACTAGGACAAAGAGCAACATTGTCAGGACACTTTTTGCACCTATATGAGGTTTCCTTCCTTATATTTGACTTGCTAGATTGATTGCATCTCTTATAAACAACTTTCCTCTTTCGATTAGTTTTAAATGGAATTCTTCCAATGAAGTGTGCACGAGAACTATCAATTGAACCTTCTTTTGAAGTTGATGGTCGATTTGATGAAGAAAAATTTTGTATATTCCAGACATATTCCAGACCGCAATATCTAGCATGTGGATCATCACTTTCTTATACTAGCGAATAGTTTTTCATGGTGAGGAATAGTACGATGTCATTTGATCTACTCTATCTATCCCAGACATGTAGGGATTATAAACATCAATTTTTTTGGGTTTTTCCTTAGAATGTTCATATCGGTTGAAAGTTGTGATAATTACAGGATGGTTCGCAGTTGTACGTCAAAGTACGTCACGTCTGTCGCACCATTTCAATACATATACCTGACCTTGACGTAGCCACACATGTTTTTCTCGTATAAGTTTCTTAGTCGTTACTTTACTAGGGTTTCCTTTCCAATTGGTACGTAACGTTCCGCTCCATGGCCTCTGTAGAGGTATGGAGACGTAAGGCGAGTAATTATATCACCAACTTTTAAAGATTTGCCTAAAAATAAGTCGTCCTCTGAACAAAAGAAGAGATTCATCCAACGCAATATGTTCCTTAGGGACCAAGAAAAGTTTCATCAACGGTTGGATTTTTCTCAATTTAGTTTCATCACCTTCCTCAGTAGAGCAGCTAAAGCATCTTCATATTTGTTCAAATCTCCGGCAGATCATTGTATACCGAAATATTGGATGACAATATAACGGGTCATTAAAAAAGAAATTACAAATCAGTTCAGTTCAGAATGCGTTGGCTTGAAAACAGCAAAACTTGCATGTCTGGTTTTACGACCATAGCTTGGGCAAAGTTTTTCTCCATAAGCACTTGTCGAACTCACAATTTTGTCAACTATTGTATGTTCGATCCAAATATTTGGTGGAAAACGTCAAGGGGAGTACATTTTTCACCCAAGTTTATCTGCACTCCACTAATCCCTGCATCGAAATTGAACTGAGGTATTTCCTTGGTATTTTTCAACCATTTGACATCTAATTCGGTTTCTAAAATACTTCCCGATCAATCGTCTCCCTAGTCTTAGTCAGAAAAGCTTTCACCATCTGATTCTTCAGGATAATTTTGAATGATTTTATCGCCAGGTTCTGCCTCGGTGTTGTGCTGGTCATCTCCAATAACTTGGTCATCGTGAGTTACTTGCAGGCTTGCCCCTTTTGACTCTTCTAATTGATCTTCCTGTTCCGGTTGATGATCAGGATCGTCGCCGAATGTCCCATCATCACTAAGCCAATCATGTTCAGATTCCTCATTGGAATCATCCGAAATTTCTAAATAGCTTCAACATTTTCTCCTCTTCTTTACTGTAACAGTGAAAATTGGACTCCAGTAGGACAAATAATGCTGGAGTATGAACATATAGATCTATAGCAGACCTAAAATTCTTTGACGGCATATGCCGTCATGACGCGTTACTTACCATTGACGGCGTATGCCGTCTTGTCCGCAAATGTGCTAAAAATTAACAGAATTGTGTTTTCAGTCACACTCTTAGCTGACCTTGCCGGACAAACAGGAGTTGTAGTCTTCACATAACAAGGACATTCTAACGATTTTTTGTAGCTTCATCGCATCTTACCAAGTCCTGCAATTGTACCATACTACCTTAATCAAACCACCGTGAACGCGATTTGAATTCTGTTTTTTTTTTTTTTGTTAAGTTGCTACATCTGTTATTGACATTCCCTCTAAATCTTAGCGTCATAGCTTGACATTTGCAAAAGTTACGTAGCCAAGAGCACATCTATTTCTGTGTGTGTTGGCGATTTTTTACAATTTAGTGCGCGAACGAACTAGAGAAAATGTTCGTTTACCAGTGGCACGATGATGAACGCAGTGGCAGATCATCGACATCGAAAACCGACGAAAACATTGATGAAAATGTTGTAAAAAAAAAGTTGGTCAATAACCGCAAATTAAACATCAGAGAGATAGCGGAGGACTTGAACATTTCCTATAGATCCGTCCAAGACATTTTGGTTAATGATTTGGGTTTCCGTCGTGTAGCAGTAAAGTCGGTGCCAAAAGACCTCAATTTCATGCAAAAAAGAGACCGTGTCGACGTCACAAAAGTAATGATTTGCGAGGCTGAATCCGATCCCACATTCATCAAAAGGATCATTACTGGAGATGAGACGTGGGCTTATGAATACGACACGCAATCCAGACATCAGGCAAGTAAATGGTGTTCACCAAATAAGCCGAGACCAAAAAAATCACGTCGTTTTCAGTCAAAAAAGAAGGCAATGCTCACGGTTTTCATGGATTACAACGGTGTAGTGCATCATGAATTTTTGCCAGAAGGCCAGAGTATTATTTGAGCCTTATGAGATGTTTACGTGAAGCAATTCGCCCAAAGAGACCAGAATTGTGGGCATAAAACTCGTGAATTTTGCACCATGACAGCAAACCGTCGCACAGTGCCATCATTATTCGTAATTTTTTGACGAAAAATGCAACAAATACCATCCAACAGTCACCGAATTCACGTGTTTTGGCTCCCTGTGATTTATTTCTGTTCAATCGAGTTACGGGGAACGCGTTTCAGTAGCCGAGAGGAAGTAATGGAAAAATCGCAGGAAGCACTGATGGACATACCGAATATAAAAAATATTTCGAGGATTAGATCAAGCGCTTGCATAAGTGTGTTGTAGTCTATGGGGATTACTTTGAAGGGGACAGTATATATTAGATTTAGATAAATAAACTTGTATTTTTAATTTTCTAAAGGTAGTAAATAAATAAATGAAATGAAATGAAATACAAGTATATGGTAAGCAATCTAGCGGCTTATTATATCCGACTAATAGTCATTTAGACATTCCTAAAGATACGAGATGTGTTAAAAAGGAGGGTGACTTTATATGTTTTTAAAAAAATATTTATTTATTCATCAATATTAACGTTGTCCCCTACGATATAACAAACATTTCCCAGTCATCGAGGCACTTCTCATAAGCACTTCTTGGTATAGCCTCTAGCTCTTCGAGCGATGCCGTTTTCATTTCCTCAATCGTCGCAAATCTCTGTCCTATCATAGGTCTCTTCAGTTTTGGGAACAGGACCAGTTATTCTTCACCAGTTATGATCCTTTTGAGCAAGTCAGGATCATCATTGACGTCATCCAAGGGCTCTTGAGCGATGCTCTTGCGACGGTTTTTCTGATCAAAATTATCAAGTTTCGGAATAAACTTCGCTGACATGCCCAAAAAATCCGAAAAAATTATATGACACGAGCTGACCGATATGACAATATTCTCAGCACCTTCTGTTGTGTTAGTTCGACGATTTTTCGAAACAATTTTCTTGACAGCTTCGACGTTATCATCTTTTGTTGATGTGCTGCGGCGTCCAAAGTGAGATTCGTCATTGACATTTTCTCTGCCATCTTGGAAGAGTTTGTACATCTTGTAAACATTTTTTTTTACTTAGACCAGACTCACCGTATGCCACCTCCAACACTTCAAGTGCTTTAGAGAACTTGATTTCATTTTTTCTACAAACCCTGATGCAAATTCTTTACTCCATATTTTATAAAAATTGAAAGTCGCCGAGCACACCAACACAAGTCTAACCTTTCTATCTGTCAAAAACAAACTCAGTATTCTATATACTAGAAACTGTGAAAATATGTTCGAGACATGTGTACCAACACAGCGAAATTTCAAAAGTCATCTTACTTTTTGAACACACCTCATAAAAGAAAAAAGTCAGTCCATATATTTACGTGATTGTATTTCTGGCAATAGCTTTAGTCCCCCAGTTTTGCGCGAGGAGGACTGGATCGTCACTATTACCATGAAGATAGAGTACTTCTATAACTATATGAATGCCTCCAAAGCTTATTAAAATATGAGAGGTGGTGTGTTTTACTTTAACAACTTCTACATCGAAGGTAGAAATTTTTTTTTTTTTTGAAAACCGGAAAAAGACAAATAACTACTCCATTGTACTTCGTGTAAGTTCTGAAATGAAACGCTTTCGGAGAAGGATGAGTAAACGCTTCAGCGACCAGCGTGCTTCGGTGTGTCATCCTCCTTTTTACAAGAAGCATTGCAGAATTCTATGTCACTTATGGTCAGCACATTTAAGTACTTTACAAAAGTGTAATGCCCTGTCACGCCGTCAGTAAGCAACCTGCAGTCTTTATAGCTAAGAGACAGCAAAAAGGCTACCGTTCTCCAAAGTTGTCGGGAAGAATCCGTTTGGTCTGCCTACATCCCGGGCAGTTGAATGATCTGGAATTGTGCTCACATGAAACCTAACCGTTCAGATAGTGTTCACGGTGTCGTTCTCACTTTTGCAGGAAGCATCGCAGAATTCTATGTCACTTATGGTCAGCACATTTAAGTGCTTTGCAAAAGTGTAATGCCCTGTCACGCCGTCAGTAAGCAACCTGCAGTCTTTCCTGCTAAGAGACAACAAAAAGGCCACCGTCCTCCAAAGATGTCGGAAAGAATTTGTTTGGTCTGCCTGCATCCCGGCAGTTGAACGATCTGAAATTGTGCTCATATGAAACCTAACTGTCAATGGAAGCCTTAACCGAGGACGCGGGCAGACCCAAAGTAGGTTCGCGTCCTGAAAAACTTTCCTCTGAACACTGCCTGGCAAGATAATCGGCGATTTCATTTCCAGTGATCCCATTGTGACCTGTGACCCAGACAAGGGTCACTGAATTTAGCTTTTCGACTGGGTTCAGTGATCTCTGGCATTCTTGAACTAGCTTGGAAGTCGTAAGAGGGTTCTGCAATGCTCTAAGCGCAGCTTGACCGTCACTTCAGATACAAATCCTTCGTCTTCTCCACCACCACAATATAGTTCGCTGCAATCAGGCATGCGTAAATTTCTGATTGGAAGTCAGATGCAAGCTTTCCTAAAGTGAAATGAAATCTAACGTTGTCGTCCTCCAGAAAGACACCAACCCCACATCCTATATTAGTTTTGGAGCCGTCCGTAAAGACCCAAGTGCATTCCTTTCCTGGCTCAGATTCTAATAGAAGCCAGTCCTGGGCACAAGGCAAATCGATTTCGTTTTTTTCGCAACAGGAGTTCTAGTGTCATTGCATAGGACGGCATGTCCATAAGACCGGAGTCATAAGACAGCCGGCGCGCAAAGCCATCAAAGCTCGAGTGCGTATTGTAACAAAAAAAACTTTTTTTTAGACAGAAAATGGATATCAAGGGGAAGGTTCATGAATGCGTCTAGAGCGGAGCAAGGAGTGCTGGGAAAAATCCCAGCTGATCTTCCCTTTTTTGAGGTTTTCGTAAAAATTTTGTAAAAGGCGCTCTTCGAATTCCGAAAAAGCTTCTTAAAATCTTTTGGTTTTGATCTTTGTGGCACACCGAACACCGAATATAAAAAATGTTTCGAGAATTGGATCAAGCGCTGGCATGTGGTACTTTGATGTTCTCCCCATAAAGGAGTTCAGACGGTGTGTATTTTGTATCCTTTTTGGTGGATAGGAAAATTAGAGGGCATGCCTGTGACCAGTTTACTTTCTTCTCAGAAGCTCGCATGGAAGATTTTAGCTGTCAGTCGAATCTTTCGATCATGCAATTGACCGTAGTACGAATGTGCGTTATGCCGAGGAATTTGTTTAGTTCCCTGAAAAGCTTTGACTCAAATTGTGAAACTTGATCAGTGGTTATTACGTTCGGCACCCCGAATCGAAACACATGTTCGTTGTCATAAGTATTGGCGATTATTTCCGCATCGAGTAGGCCTCTGGCCACCTGGAGAATATGTCCACAATTGTCAAGTGTGCCCATGCACCTATTTCATGAGTTTATTTCATGCTTCATTTTCGACCAGAAGTACACTCTACCGATCTATTTTTTTGTGTAGCTTGAACTCCGCGATATTCAAGTGAATGGATTGCATGAAATCCAGGACAACGTTTGTTTTGCGGAACATATGGCCTGTTGTTGTCCGTAGATGTTTCACACCACAAAGAAATTTTCGTCAGCAGATATCTTTAGTAGATCAAGTTTCATACTGTAATTGTTTGGTGGGTGACGAATGAATTGGACGAGTTCTTTCTCTGCGACTTAGGCTTTCGCTAATTTTCCGATCCTTAAAACAATTATTTCAAGTAATTGTTAATTGTGCTATGTAATCCAGCTGCCGTTCTTGTCTAGGACTATGCTTGGTTTTTGTGGTAGGCGCTGTCGTAAACGTTTTGTGGTCCGTAAGCACAAAAAAATCTTTCCCATCACGTATTGCCACGTAAATAGCTAGTAATTCTCTAACGAACGCAGAGTATCGAGATTGTGTAGGGGACAGCTTGTTTCCTAGGTTCCTAGATGTCTCCTTTCAGCTGTTGGATTACTGCTCTGTTGTGATACTAAGTTTTGCATTTTCTTCTGGGTAAACGAAGAGTGTTGCATCAGTAAGTTGCTGTTTTGCTTTTTCGAAGATTCTTGACACTCTAAAGTCCAAGAGAAAACTTTTGATTTAGTTTTACTTTTGGAAAGTTTGATTAAGTTATCGTAAATAAGGACGAAGGTACTTGCTACCTGAGGTATGAAATAGTGGTAATAGTTTATCATTCCATGGAAACATTGTGCATTTTTAATAAATTTGGGTTCCGAAAAACTTTCGATAGCTTAAACCCGGTCGCGGGAACGGCTGAATCTGGTACCTACAACATAGGTACTCCGAACGTATAGTACATTTAAAGTCTTTGATACGAATGCCAAAACACGAAAGCCGTTGAAATAGACATTTAAGCATACAATTCTTCCGACTTGCTCAACTAGAATATAATACACATACAAACACAAACTCTAGACCGCTTATGACTTGATGCATAAAAAGTTTGGGCCGTATTTCGTAACCCAAATGGCATACGAGTAAACTCAAATAAGCCAAAAGGGGTGGTCACTGCGGTCTCAGAATATCTTACTGCGTCATTGGTATAAGGTGATAAGCCCGAAGCAGGTCTATTTTCGAGAAAACGAGTATGTGTTGGAGTAGGTATCTGACCGGGATTGTGATTACATTTAACATACGCTAGTCGCCAGAAAGTCTCCAGATATTTGTTTCTGGTTCAGAGGCCATATTTCTGCGGAGAAGAAAATGTAGACAAAGATGGATGACAAAAATTCAAAGAATTTTATTATTACAGATGACTTTAACATTAATAGTCTAGATCGCAATGATACGGTCGTAAATTACTTTTCATTACTCGCCTCATATGGTCTAGTTTCATATATTGATGAGCCCACCCGGGTTTCTTCGGGAAGCTGTCTCGACCATATCTATGCGCGTCTTAAAAGCGCTGCATCTAAGTGCGAAAGATGTGTCTTTGATTTTAAGACTGATCACTCTATGACAGGTCTCCTATTTCCCATTGCGAAAGCTTAAGGTTGTAGATGCTCTTTTCTTACTAGTGATAAGATCAAAATAGATTTCAACAGACTTAAAACCAATTTACTCTCTGAATCTTGGAAACATTACTAGTCTTGTGTTGATGCAACGTTATACTCTGCATAAGCATATCCAACGTTGCTCTTCTAATTTTTCAAATAAAAGATTATTAAAGAATAAAGTGTAAAATGCATCCAAATAATCAAGGCCTCCAAGAAAAATTCAAGAGACTTTGTAGTGAGCTGAAAAAAAAAATTCCAATTTGCCGTGACAACTATTTCAGTAACTCGTTCAACTCGGCACATGGTAGCATTAAAAAGGAGTGGCAAGCTGTGTACAGCAAGCTGAACAAATCTACCATCCTAAAAAGCCTGATCTTTAACGTATCAGTAATGAAGATGTGCATGATGAACGTGCTATTGCGAATGATTTTAATTGTCATTTTGTTAGTGTTGCCTCTAACCTACAACCAAAAACTATCCCATTAATGTGTTCGACTTGTCCGTCCTTTTATGATAATCTAGATTCTAATCAAAATAATATCTTTGTTTTTCAACCCATCACTTCTATTTAAAATTTTAAAAATTATTGTCTCCTTACCTAATTCATCGACTTGTGAAAGGGATGGCTTTTTAAATATAACAGTCAAGAAAATATCATGTTTCATAGTTGAAGTCTTGTCTATATCTATGGGTCTTCCCAGATAATCTCATATGTGCTAATGTTATTCCTTTGTTTTAAAAAGGAACAGCCTCAGAAATTGTTAATTACAGACCGATTTCACTACGAGTTCTTTCGACGTTCAGTAAAATTTTTGAAAAATTTTTAGTTTTTTTGAAGTTCACCAAGTTTATTAATAATTTTCAATTTGGGTTTCAATATGGCAAATCGACGGAAGATGCTTTATTGCCATTTTTCTCCCAAATAATGTTACATTTGAATGAAAAAAAGTGCCAAATGGCTTTTTTTTTTTGGACATAACTAAAGCTTTCGGCATGGTCAACCACACTATCTTACTTAATACACTGGAAATTGCTAGTTTTCGTAGCTTCATGCTCGATTGGTTTAGGTCTTATCTTGCAGACAGGTCACAAAGAGTAACAATTGAAGATGTCAAAAGCAATAAACGGTTTTATAATGTTGGAGTTCCAAAAGGGTCAGTCTTGGGTCCTGTTCTATTTTTAATTTATATTAATTCGCTCTTTGGCCTTAACCTTAAAGGCTCACCAACTTGATTTGCGGATGATACTGGTCTCTATGTTTGCTAAACATAATTATGAACAAAAACAATGTTCTTTAGATTAACTTGTCGTTAAAACTGTGATGCAAGTTTGTACTTCCACATGCAGGAGTGTGCAAAATATAGCGTGCATAACTGTACCTGCAAATCAAGTTAGTCATATACGTCTTTTTTAAACTATCTTTCTGGTAGCGATAAATGTTTCTGAGTCTTGACTTTAGAATGTCCTTTACGAACCACACTGACATTTTGAAAAAATATTTCCGTTCTACTCTTAGACATTTTTTTCTATAGGGTTTTTCAATAGGGACTTCACAACTTTAAATTTAATTTGTGAACGCACTCTTTCATTAATCATCAAACTGTTACTGTCAATTTATTCAGTAAACTCAACATTTTCATCATGGTAAAGTACACTAACGAGCAACGTCTGCAAATTATAAAAATTTTCCACAGATATTCAGAGTTGGTGACTGCAACTTTAAGAGCGTTAACTCCAATTTTCGGTCGTAATTCTCGCCCTAATAGACAGGCAATAACAAATTTAGTGCAAAAATTTGAGTCTACATATTCGTTGTGTGATTTTGCTGTATCAGTGAGACAACGGGCTGGTCGAAGTGTCGAAAATATCGCTGCCGTTCAGACGTCCGTAGCAAACGATCCAAATCAGTCAATTCCACGGCGTTCTCAAGAATTGGGCATCGCTCAGACCACATTATGGCGTATTTTGTGTAAGGATCTTGGTTTACACCCAAACAAGATCAAGCTGACTCAAGAATTGAAGCCGATGGACCATTTGAAGCGACGTACGTTCTCCGATTGGGTTCTGGAGTAGATGCGCCAAGATGATGAATTTCATCGCAAAATCATCTTCAGTGACGAAGCTCATTTTTGCCTCAATGGGTTCGTCAATAAGCAAAATATGCGTTATTGGTCGGGTGAAAACCCACATGTGCTTCATAATTCACATAACTGTTTGGTGAGGTTTGCATATCAGGATTGTCACGTTACTGTGAATGGTCAGCGTTATCGCGCCATGATCACCGATTATTTTTGGCCCGAATTGGAAGATACGGACTTAGACGACATGTGGTTTCAACAGGATGGTGCCACAAGCCACACAGCACACGCTACAATCGATTTATTGAAGAGTTAGTATTATGAGCGTGTTATCTCAAGACATGGGCCAGTCGATTGGCCGCCTCGTTCGTGCGATTTAACGCCGCTTGACTATTTTCTATGGTGCTACGTTAAGTCAAGTCGTTAAGTCGTTGAAAATTGGGTCCAACATTTATGAATTGAACTCGATTTCATTCATATGGCCAATATACTTCAAGCCAATAATAAAGTTTTTGAAATATCTCAAATGGTTTGCCTTTTATTTCAGAAAAAAGAGTTGTCATGTCGTTATTGGAAAACCCTGTATTTGCGTAACATATGTTCATCCAAACTTTTGAAAACTATGGAATACTATGGTATTTTTCAGTCAAATCTACAATATGGGGTATACCATATATCGAAATAAAATACAACCTTTGCTGATTTTGCAAAAATACGTTTTAAGAAAAAATTGTCGCAAATCGTCTGTAGAGTCAAGGTTTCCCTTGTTTTGTAACCGAAGAATTCTTTCTGTTCGTCACTTGTATTGTTTTAAAGTCTTAAAAATATTCTTTATGAAATCTGGAAATCGTAAATTTCGTTTAAAGTCTAATAATAATATTCGTGGAAACCTTTCTTACCTTGGTTCTTTACCTATTTTCCGTACAACTTCATGCCGTAACTTTTTTTCTGTTTTATCTTATCGCTTACTTAATAAGCTTCCACAGTCAATAAGAGCACTTTTAATTCCTGGTGCGTTTTTTAACCACGTTAAAAAATGGCTATTTGAACATAGATACAATGAAATCGAGTTTATAATTTCTGACGTTTTGGATTAAATATTTTCTTCTGGTTTAAATATTATCTTTTCTTCTTTGTTTTTATTTCCAACATACTTTTTGCTATAATTTTTTTTTTATGTTTTATTTTATTTATTTATTCTAATTTTATAGTATTCTTTAGTGCTTATTGTACTGCACAAAAAGAGAATTTTTGAAGTGGTATTCTACACTAATTTGTATTTTAAAATGTCGAATGTCACATATTTTCTTATAACATCATAATAATGAATAGAATTTTCAAAATTTTGTTGTTAATGAATTATAAGAAAATACAATACAACAAAAAAATCACTATTTGGACCACGTATTAGGTATATATTTTAATTCTTGCGGTTTTTTTTTTTCAAAATTTGAACGTTTATTTTAGAAAAAAATGTACAATAGTATTATTCAAAGTATTGCTCATTTGAAGCTATGACTTTTTCCCATCTTTCTGGCGATTTGTGGATCCCATCCCAAAAGAACTGCGCCAGCTTGGCAGCCAAGAATGAATCAAGCCAATTTTTGATATTCTGCTCTGATGTGAACCGTATTTCAGTAAGGGCGTTCTGCATCGACCGGGACAAATGGTAGTCGGAAGGGGCAAGATCTGGGCTATAAAGCGGGTTAGGTAAGACTTCCCATCTATTGTTTTCCAAATAGTTCTTCACCGGAATAGCAACGTGGGGCCGAGCGTTGTCATGATGGAAAATTATTGCCTCGTGTCTGGTCGCATATTCCGGGCGTTTTTCGGCTACTGCTCTCTTCAAACGGTTTAATTGTGTTCGGTAGCGTTGTCCATTGATGGTTTCACCCGGTTTTAGCAGCTCATAATACAGCACACCCATCTGAACCCATCAAATACAGAGCATTACCTTCGCGCCATGGATATTCGGCTTTGCCGTTGATTTGGCTGGTTGGCCTGGTTTCACATATGATTTTTTGCGCCTGGGGTTGTCGTAATGGATCCATTTTTTATCACCAGTAACAATCCGATGCAAAAATGACTTCCTTTTGTGGCGTTCCAGCAGCATTTCGGACATGCAAAACCACCTTTCGACGTCTCTCGGCTTGAGTTCATGTGGAACACAATTTTCTTGCTTTTGGATATATTCAGCTACCTTTAAACGTTTTGAAATGGCTGCTTGAGTGACACCCAAAGATTCTGCGACCTCTTCTTGTGTTTGGCGACAATCTTCATAGAGTAATGCTTTCAGTTCTTCATCTTCAAACTTTTTTGGCTGCCCAGGACGTTCATAGTCTTCCAAGCCAAAATCACCACTTTTAAATCGTGCAAACCACTTTTGGCACGTTCACTCAGCTAGCGCATGTTCACCATAAACTTCCACCAAAATACGATGACAGCAGTTTTCTTCATATTAAAGTAATGAAGAAGAACTCCCCGCAAAACCACTTTTTCAGGCACAAAGTTCGACATATTTGAGTGAAAAAAAAATTATTGTTGTTTACGCTTCAAATGAATGACATATACTGGAATGACGTACAATGACAGTAGTTTTCCAACGCATGTTCCAATGGAATAATAACAATGGAATAATACAAGTTACGCCATCTCTTAGCCAACCGCACGAATATAGACCCAATAAATGAATTCGTTCAGCTTGCAGTTTTGAGCTTGCTGTATTTTAAGCTTTCTTGTACGAGAGTGTGGCAGAGGACACTTGCTAAGATGTGTTTTGTTTGTTTGCGGAGTTGGGTTTAAGTCGAGTGGTTTCATTAGAGAAGGAAAGTCTACTAAATTTTGATCATACTTCTGGTCTACCGCGAATATTCATGTGCTTGTCATAGTTCGTTGACATAGAATGCAAGTAACCAATGTGTTCGTCACAATATCAGCGTGTTTTGAATTTTGACATTTTATATATTTTAGAACGGTTTTTTGAAATAAGTCAGCACCGAATCAGTCGATGTAATCAAGAAGAACTGGTTAAAGACGCGTCTGAACCTTAGACCTGTACATAGACATTTGGTACGAAACACTTTATTGGACGAACCATTAGCTGCATAGATGAATTGGTCTGATTTTGTGAATTGGACCGGGAACTGCGATGCGGGAGCACCTGAACGTCGAAATTGAAATTTGTTAAAAAAGTTATATAGGTACCAGAAATTGAGTCTTTAATAAAAAGGCGGGACTGTAAGTTCCTGTTACTGCTGTCATTTGGCGTCACAATGACATCAAAATTTAGTTTGAGGTATTGTTTAAACTGCACGGTTTGCTGCATTTCTGCACATTCTTCCTCTATTTAGTGTGGCTCGTACCAATAAGATTTTGTGTTGCAATCGTTTCTAGAACGAGATCTTTTTTATATAGGGGTTTGCGGAAGAATGTGACTCAGTTTTGGAAGCGGGAATTATTGAAATTAAGTTACAAAAGAATTAGTTTGTGTTTTATGATTTAAGGAGGTGAGTTCACTGATAACTTTGTCGGATTGAACTGGGATGGAGAACGTGGATATACATATTTTTCTGTTAATACACAAATACAAATATACAGTTAAGCTAGCCTTTATTGAGACCTTTACCAGTGTGGGAAGCCTGTGTTTTCGTAATTCACAAATCAAGCTTTCTGTAACAAGATTTTCACTTATATAGGGTGATTCATCGTGAGGTTTGATTTTCAATAGGCTTTTTTTGACAAATCACACGTGACTCCTATCAAACTGCTCTGTCATTTTTATTCAGTATTGTTTGGCAAGTCATTGTGGAAGGACTCACATTACAACAGCGTCTTCAAATTGTTCAGCTGTATTACAAAAGTCAGTGTTCTATGAAAAATATTTTTCATACGATTCGAGGAATTTACGGTGCGCATAATCGATCTACTGAAACCACTATTACCAATACCATTCGCAAATTTGGGTCCCAGTTTACATTAGTGAATCATACTCAACCGGTTAGACCACATACAGCACGTAGTGAAGAAACTATAGCAGCTGTAGCTGAGAGTGTACGCGAATACCGTGACGAATCAATTCGTCGTCGTTCTCAGCAGCTTGGCTTAGCGTATTCGACAACTTGATATATTTTACGTGAGGATCTCGGCCTAAAAGTGTACAAAATTCAACTTGTGCAAGAATTGAAGAAAGGCGACTTGACTTTGCGTCATATTTTTAGTGAATGGGCTCTGAAAAAATCAGTGAAAATCCGGTGTTTTATCGTGAAATTTTGTTCAATGATGAAGCCCATTTCTGGCTCAAAGGATACGTTAATAAACAAAATTTCCGTATATGGGCTGATGAGTAACCCGAAGAGTACCAAGAGTTACCATTACATCCATTAAAAACAACGGTATGGTGTGATTTATGGGCTGGTGGAATCATTGGCCCATATTTCTTTAAAAATAATTCAAATCAGAATCTTACCGTCAATGGTAACCGTTATCGCGCCATACTAACGAACTATTTGCTTCCTGAAATTCAATCACATGGTCCGGTGAGCTTTGGTTTCAACAAGACGGCGCTACGAGCCATACAGCGCGTGAAACAATGGACTTCTTGAGAAATCATTTTGGTGAGCACTTAATTTCACGTTTTGCGATATCACACCTTTGGACTATTTTCTCTGGGGATATGTAAAGTCTTACGCTTTGGAAGCCAGCATTATTCGTGTTATCCGCAAGATACCAGTCGCTATGCTCGAACGAGTCACCCAAAACTGAACCTTCAGAATGAACCACCTCAGACGTAGTCTTGGCTAGCATTAACATGATATCATTTTCAAAAAGCGAATGCCATAAATAGTTTTTTTAACCGATAACAAAAATTTTAAGTTCACTTTGAAATTTATGTGTTTTATTTTATATAATAATTCTTTGTTTCCGTTTTCTTACTTAATTTTAAGCACTTGATCGCCAACTTTTTTTGTCTTCATCTATTTAATATGAAAATCGTCCAAACTCCTTTCTGTCTTTCTGTGTTTCATGTCCTCTGGCGAAGGGTAGATTTCTCAATATAATGGCGCCATCTATGATCTCGAGCCTGCTACAAGATAAATGCACCAGCTACACTTCTTTTCGTAGCTTCACCTAAACCTTTAAGGTGAACCTGTTTTTTGACAATTTTTTTGGATTAACTTGTCCTAAATTCTAATGGGATATCAATTACCAAAAGCCATTGGAGAATACTACATGCTATCTCTATCAGGAAGTCCTTGGCATAAACCATCGGTCATATCCATTTGTCATCGGTTTACTAAGATAAAAAAAATTATCCGGAATTTACAGATAACTAATTCACATGCAGTGGTACGACATTATGGTCTCAACGATTAATTACTGCTACAGAATGCTCCTTTCATCGCTTAGTTAATTTTTATTAAACGTTAGTAAGGATCCATGCACACTCCTCGCTGGATGTTAAGTAAGGCTTTCACCACCTATGAGCTCGTCTGAAATTCCATAGCCGGTCCTTCTTATTCTTCTTATTCCTGCTTATCCGTTTGTAACTTCGTTTGTCATGCATTGCACCCTCCAAACTTCATAAAACGCACTGAAAGAATGGCATTCCTCAATCCAATTACATTTCCCAAGTTAACTCGTCCAAATGACTCATTCGCTAGGGATCAATTGCTCGCATTATGCAAGGTCATTTCGTCGAATGTGACATTTTGTAGTTCAAGATAAGACTACATACGAGTCAACTGTCAATGCACACTGATATTCCGTGAAATGCAAATTTTTGCGGCTCGCTGAACACACCAACTAGCACCGATGATGACTCAATTAGAATACAAATTATTGTCATGGGTTGCGTTGTTCCGCTTATTGTTTGTGTACCACACGTTGCTGTGTCGAGTCGATGTGTGCCGATATACAGATGTCTTCCGCGATGCCATTTCAGCACATCGGCATTTCCGATTTTGCCAGAATATGCTCGTATGTATGTTATTATATCATAGTATGTACGTAACACTATCCATTCTCAGATGCTCGTAGGCACGTTAATAGATAGATACCGCATAGCAGAGTTGGGGACTGCAAAAAAACAAAAAGAAATATAAAAAAGACGGTCGAAGCAAGCATACGGTGATGTATGTATGGTATGTTTGCTTTATGAGTACGACAGCGCCTGGGGTCTTGAGGAAGAAGCTCTGCGTCATTTGTGTCGTTGGAACGAGAACGACAGAACTGAATACCGAAGGAGTATCTTAGCTTTGCCTGACAGTGCCCCGGTACACCCGGCACGATGAGCACTCACACGGGGTGCGAAAACGTGATATTTTGGCGCCTCGTTAATTACTCGTTTAAGGCTAATGATTGGGCCGGTGTGAGCTCATGAATTGGTCTGGAATTTTCGGAATTTAAAACGAAATCAAGTTAGTAATGCGGTCGGAGGTATCTTGTTATTGACACCGGGGATATTGCGATACATTATTGCATGCGGCAGAGGGTGAGTTGGTGAGTTGATAACGATAGCAACGAAGACATCGACGACAATGAAATTTGGTGACGATGAACGAGTTCGATGAGAACAAATTCGTAAGCGGAAGCAGATGGTTGACGTCAAACGTACATATGTGTGTGGGGGCGCTAAGGACATTAAGTCAATATTTTGAGTGCAATTGAAAAGTATTTATTCTCAGAATTTGGGCGAGGGGGTTAAGTGTTTTGAGTTCAAGTGGATTTTTATGTGAAAAGAATTGAATGTCAGTGATTCTGATTAGATACTTAGAGCGGAATGACGTTAAATGGAATTTAACTGAAGTACCGATTGGGCCGTCATCGCTAGATATTTGCAGATGTTTGTTTTTGTAGGGCAAGCACTTGGCATTGTGTGGTTAGTTACGAAGTGTGATATACTGGTAAAGTGAAAGACGTGGAAAATGTCGCCATAGTCAACTGAAATTGCCAATAATGCGTCATATGGAATCGATGGATTGCTAAGGTGGAAGGCAATTCATTCAGTCAACAGTTTAGTCATGCGAAGTGTGAATGAAATACTTAAATGCTGACAGTGTGAATGGCTTTGCGTAAATTTGTAAATAAAAGTTAAGTCAACTGACTTGGCCTAACCTTGAGTGTTTTGACAACAAAGTTATACGTATGTACATGTACATGTGTTTCATGGAAAACTTTATACAAGTGCAGGCCATTTGGAGAACGTACCCTTATAAAAATGTAGGCCAACAGAATTCAATTTGGTGTACGTTTCAGGATTTCAGCCTGTCAGCGAACTCCTTGTAGCAAACAGCATCCCATTATATCGCACCAAAATATCTTTTTACGATTCTCTGGAGGAAACCTACTCAGAAACCTGCACATGTGCTATCTTTCCAACTGAGCCACAGCGGAAGGTTCGGTTACGTCTAAGAGACGGCGGGATGTATTTGTTTGGTCAACTGCCAACTTAAAAAGTCATGCTGTTTACAGCTATGCTCATATGGATCACGTATTTCTCCGCTTGAAAAACAGGAGAAAGTTTTCTTAACAAGAAGGGAAATCTAAGGTTGTTATCTTCCATAAAGGCAACACAGCCGCTTCCTGATCGGTTTCGGAACTCAAATATATTACGATATTCTGATTCAAATTCTGGCCGAAACCATTCCTGTGCACAAGGTGAGTTAAATTAATACTTTTACAACAGAATTTCTAATGTCACTGCATTAGAGCGCAGTTTTATAGGACCAGTAGATGTTGCACCAAGAACCACGGAAAAAGGTTTTTCGAGTGCAGCTCATGATATGAACTGCAAGCGAAGAGAGATCAATAAATGCGCCTAGAGTAGAGCCAGTTAAAGCCCCTATCCACCCGAAATAGATCGTTCTTTATAGAAAGCTTGTTTCACCTCACAAACGAGGCAAAGGATATAATTGGCCTTATCATAGCCTTGTAGATCCAGGGAACCTCTCCATGTCTAATAAAAAGCTCCTTTATACTGCCAGAATACCGGCATTGTCTTAAGGACTTTTGATATGACATGTTCACTCTAAAGAAGTTTGTTATCCAGAACGACACCCAAATAGTTTCGTCATTGGTGATCCCTTAAGTAGCAGATGAGTCAGACCAGTTAGCTTCTTTCTTCTCATAAAAAAAGATTACCAAAAGATTATTTCTAGTCCCCTAATCCTCGATCACGTCTTAGACAACATGCGCTGTAGAGCCTACAGTCACTAGTCATGATCCAGAAGATAGTGTGGGTAACTACTTCATTCACAAATGAATGAACAAAGGTGTTAGAACTATGAAGAGCGTAAGCGATTAGTCGACTGACATATGTATACTATAGTAATGGAAACAAGACACCGCATTGCGGACAGCCCCTTTTTACCCCCGTCAGTATTACTTTTATGTACAAAGCTAGAGGTCAAGGTATACATATGTCGTAAGCACCCTCAACATCGATGAGAATGCCCACCGCCTTCAATTCCGCTCGCAGGACCGCCAAGTAAACTGATATTAATGCGGAGCGGAATTTTGATTTACTTATGTACCATTTGTGAAAGTGGAAGTTCTCTTCGTAAGTGGAGAGTCGTGCAGTTGAAATCGGTGAAGTTTAAACTGATCTTCCACAGCATATGGGAGATTAATAAATTGGAGCCATAAGTATGGATGGTCGGATGAAACGAGGATATCAGAAATTGCGTGAGTTAATGTTACAGGAAACAGGGTTGTTAAGAAACAGGTAATCTACAAAACATAAGAGAAGTAGATGAACGAAAAAAATATCTGAAACGTGCTTGCCATCTTCAAGCATCTTTAAATTAATATTATCGAAGTAAAGAGATGAAGAAGGAACCTTGTACGAGAATATGGAAAAAATTCTGTATAAACACGAGGAGATCAACATCTTACTGTCAGTCAGAATAGACCACTCAATGTATACAATGATAGCCAAAACTTCCGTTAAACTGACCGAGACGAAGTATAGCAAGCATAGGTCTTACAAAACTGATGGACTTGAAGGCTTACCGGTCGAGACATTCCAAGCTGCTGGATGTGGCATACGCCAACTGTGAGAAGAGTGTATGCCTGACAAATTCAATTCCAGCATCGTTTGCTGGATCCACCAAAAATCAGACCCCCTCAACTATACAGCTATAAGTCTCCTCTCAATTACATACAAGATCTTATCTGTTATACTGTGTGAACGTCTGAAACTCTTCGTCAACAACCTGATTGGCCTCTATCAAAGCCCACAGTCGACCAAATCTTCATACTACGGCAGATCCTGGAAAAAACTCAAGAAGTCCAAATCGACACCCATCATCTTTTCATCGAGTTTAAGGATGCATATGACACCATTTACATATAGAGACGAGCTATATAGAGCCATGTCTAGTTTTGGCATCCTTGTCAACGATTAGTAATGACTTAACCAAGACTTTTGATGTCAAAAGGTTTTAGACAAGATGACGCGACTTCATTAACATCGTACTTGAAAGAATTGCTTGGAACTCACAAGCGAACATTAGATAGGGCTCGTAAGGCCCTATCCCGAACAACAAAAGAGACTCTATATACCCAGTTCTATTTTATGTAGCTGAATCATGAACTCTATCGAAAACGGATGAACGTATCATCGTTCGTTTCGAGAGAAACGGCTCTGTAGGAGAATATAGTATTCATCAAGTCAGAAAACTGCGTATCAGCCGCCTGAGAGGCCTAGGACGTGTAAAGCAAATGCGCAGCAATGCTTCTGCTCGCAGAGTTTTCGAATATTACCTTGAAATGCGCAACTGGAGGCAGTCATGTAAGGAAGTCTCAAGTTCACCCCAAACTGAAGCGACATTTAAGTAAGTAAGTACCTAAGGCTAAAGTAGTTTTGAATGAGAGATAAGAAGGCTGTTCTAGGAAAGGCCTTGAATAGCAAATCAAGAAATATACACTCGCTGAAAGTAGTTTTCGCATTGGGCGAACAAAGGTAATGTAGAATGATCTAATCAAGTAAGGATAATAAAACCATTTGCTGAGCAAATTGATAACGACGAGAGTTCGGTTGATTTTAGGTACAATTTAATCAATATGCGAGCGAAAATTTAGCTCCATGTCAGAGATACTGGTTTCCATAAGGAAGATAAAGTCGGGGAGTATTCTGGTTGCACTTACATTTCAAGAAAATAACTATATTGTCGTTTGGCGACGTTAGCTCCAAGAAATATTTGATGCATCAAATAGAAAACCTATCGAGATCATCTTGAAATGGTTTGAAGCCTTGGAATAAAGAGATAACCTCAACAAATTTGGTATCATCAAAGCACAGAGAGAGAGAGAGGGGTACGTTTTTTAATGATGAAAAGAAGAGGCCCCAGGTAGCTGCCTTGTGGAACATCAGTTAAAAAAAAAAAAGAAGAACTTAATACTCAATTGGGTATGAATACACTTACAATGCCTCAGCTTGTGTCAAGTTTTTTGGAAAATGGGATGGAAAGAGAAAAAAGGTGCTTAGGCTCAGTGTTTATTTCGCTATATGGGTGCTTTCCAACATTTAATGGGGAGACTTAATTATTAGTGCAAATTGACTTATTGTTGTATTTTAGGCAACCATTCATCTCAGCACCTTTCGATTTGGAAGCCAGTTCACTATCACTTGAGCCACGGCCACCCATCCAGGTAGAAAAAGGGTAGACAGTAAGAGATGTCAACTTGGGATGCTCAATGTTGTAACTGTTCCTACACATCAGTTGTGCTTATTTACCTCCAAGTGGTCCATCAGAATTTGACTTAAGTACTCATAAGCGTGAGTACTGACCAGCAGACAAAAATAGCAGAACTATAAACGGGACAATAGTTGGATTCCCAGATGGAATCCACCTCAAATGGAATAAGAACTACATACATCCGGGCTACTCCGAAATATTGGGATCTCATGCCGGTAAGGATATCTTAGATTATTGCAGGTACTTGGAAAAAAGACGGTGGCGGATGAGTTACTGGTTTTGGTCTAATCGACCCCTCGTCTTATAATGGAACTAGCCCTAGTTGGTGATTATGCCGCCGGGGTTATTGCCCGAACATAAAAAAGTCTATAACTGCGAAGCAACAACAAACCTCGGATACGGGCGGATTACTAACCCCTGCAAACGAAATCAGTAAAACGAACTTAGAAACTGTACGTGGAATGTAAGGTCCCTTATTAAGGGTCAATGACATAGAACAACTATCGGAGGTCCTGGACTGCTGCAAAACAGATGTTACCCTCCATTCAAGAAGTTCGATAGTATGGGTCGGGCAAAAACAGGATGAAAAACTGAGACATCTAATACGACGATTGATATCGACAGCAAAAACAACGCCTATTTGGATGCGGACTTAAGTTTTCGGTATGTTAACGAGCGCATCGTAGCAATGCACATGCCCCCATAGAGGAGTAAGATAGTGACACCAAAGATGGCTTCTACGAACACTTACAGGCAGTACCTTAGTTAAAACATTAAAATTGCCTAACACAATTTTAATGCAAATCTGGAAAATCTTGGTAGTACTGTTGGTAATAATAGACTGCAAGACATCACCTCCGATAACCTCTGTCTAATTTACTTTGCGGCGGGGTGAAACATTGTCGTAGTTTCACAGTAGTTTCACGTAGTTTCAGTTCTTGCATCTTGATATTCATAAGATGATCTGGAGATCTCTTGATCAATCAACCGTCAACCAGATTGACCACATTGCGATCGAAGCAAGAAAATAGCCTAGTTTTATGGAACTCGAGCTATTACCTTATTTTAGCCAAGGTACGGTTGCGGATATCCCGAACATTGCAAAGGCAAGCTAGTTTATGAGAAAATTTGACGCTGGGCGACTACAATCGCAGGAGACCCCCAAATCCTTTTCCGATCAATTCTTCCTTAATCTCCTGCATCAAGTATTAAAGACCAGTGAAAAAATTGCCAAAAAGTCACCACAAAGAAACCCCTGGTTTGACGACAAGTACATGCAACTAAGCAAGAGGCATACAAACCGGATCTAAATAGAAGGACTAGAGCTGCTCACTAGCTTTTCGAGTAGAAGAGGAAAGACGAACACCAACTTCTGAGGAGGAAAAAGAAGAAGCATGAGAAGCGCACGATCGAATAAATTAGGAGATGCTACTCCAGGAATAAAGGTAAACCCTAACCGAAGCTTATAGAACATAATAGTAGAGTTGCAGTCGATCCTTAGAATCGAGCATTTCTATAAACTTACCTAGGCGATGTAGACTAACACTTCAGTCCGCCCAACCTGGGTGAAGTAAGGATAGCCATAACTAAGCTTAGGTACAAGAAAGCTATCGGAATGGCCTGACCGCCGATTATTTGGTAAGAAGCGTACACCAACTCATTTGTTAAATATAGTTAGACAAAAGTATGCCCAATGAATGGAACCACAGCATTGTTTGTCCGATCCTCAAGAAAGGAGATCCTCTGACATTCGCCAACTACATTGGCATCAGTCTCCTTAACATCGCCTACAAGATCCTAACTACCGTATTATGTGAACGCCTGAATCCGTTTGTCACCAATCTTAATGGTCGATATCAATAGTGCATTTGACCAGAACGGTCCACCATCGACCAAATATTCATACTGCGGCAGATCTCGTGATATCCAAATTGATCCACAGTCCACACCATACATTTATCGATATTAAAACCGCGTATAACAGGTGGCTGAGTCATGTAGAGCGAATCAAAACCAATGCTCTGGTCCAAAAAATATTCGAATCCGCCCTCGAAGGACGGCGAAGTAGAGAAGGACTACGACTGTGGTGGCGCCGCAAGTGAAAGGGGACCTCAACCAACTTATCGTTCTTAGATTATAGATCGAGCTGGAGACGATTGTTGTTTTTGAGGCCCAGATGCACCCCGGACTGTAGCGCCACCTTAATTGGAACGCTTGTAATTAACAAATTCTCATATATAATAGCACATTCTCAGATTAATATCCTTTTCTTTCCTCATATGAATACAGACGAAGATGTGAATCTGGAATACGGAATGATATACTTGCATTCACCACGATGTTGGGCCATTTGAGCGCCGACTCTGTACAGGGTTCTTACTCGATTTGGCATACGTCGCCGACACATCATTCAGTGTACCGTCACCCTTTTTTGATATCTTCATACTGCTCGACGATAGCTAATGTCATAAATATTTTATAAGTCCTATACAGCGAGTCGTCTGTTGAGTCTTATCAAAGGATTGTCTCAAAAACCGGTAACAAACAAACAACTATTCCTGCTGGTTAATCAAATTTTACCAAATCCTATGATTCACTTGAGTGTATATGTATAGATGTAAGTGCACAACGCATTCGTTGAATAAACACTCAATCGGCGTAGAAGCACTCCAAATGAAAAGTAACCTCCTTGACCGTCAGAATGCGCTGCTACTGAAAAAAGGGTAATGGTGCCTTGAAGTCCGTTCATATTTAGGCAGACATGCCAAATTTCAACGCGATACTGTCTTTAGTTTTGTTTTGACAGCTGATTGTTGTTGACGTGTTTGGCATCATTTTGAGTATGGACAAAAACGAATTTCGTTCTCTCATAAAATATTATTTTTTGAGAGGCAACACGGCAAAGGAAACAAAAGAAAAGTTGGATAAATATTATGGGGCTAATGCTCCGTCAGATTACACTGTCAAATATTGGTTTCGAGAGTTTCGTGGTGGCCGCAACTCCACTACCGATCAAGTCCGCACCGGTAGGCCCTCCAATGCGGTTACAGAGGATAATGTCAAAAAAATAGGTGAGATGGTGTTGGCTACCCGGAAAGTGAAGGTGCGTGAGCTAGCAGATACCACAAAGATTAGTACAGAGCGCACACGGCATATTTTGGTCAATATTCTGCATATGAAAAAGTTATCCCGCCGCTGGGTGCCGCGCATACTCACTCCTGACTAAAAACACGAAAGCGAGAGCACTTCGAAAGAGTGTGTGGACTTACTGATGCGGAATCGGGTGGACTTTTGGCGTCGATTGGTAACTGTTGAACACCAGAGAACAGACTGAGTGCACGGCAATGGACTGAAGCCGGCACGAGTGCTCCGAAGCGGCCAAGGGAGGTTCGATGGGTCGGATTTTGCCTTCGTGGACTACCTCGAAAAAGGAAAAATCATCAACAGCGATTATTACTTTGCATTATTGAAGCGATTGAAGGTCGAAATCATTGCAAAACGGCCTCACATGAATCGAAAAAAAATTTTGTTTTTGCAAGACAATGCACCGGCGCACAAGAGCACCGTATCCATGGCTAAAATCAATGACTTACGGTTCCAACTGCTGTTGCAATCACCGTATTCACCCGATTTGGCTCCCTCGGACTATTATCTTTTTCCAAACCTCAAAAGATGGCTCATCAATAAAAAAATCAGCTCACGCGAGGAAATCATCGACGCCACAGTGGAGTATTTTGCAGACCTTCCGGAAAATTACTTTTCGGACGGGATGAAGAAGTTGGAAAATCACTAGAATAAGGAGGTTACTTTTCACCCCACCTAGTACACCTATACTTAAGTACCAACTAACATTTGTACCTGCGTGCAACGTATCAAATTGCCGTGACCCATTTGCACAAATCTGAACTGACTATCAGTCACTTAAGTCTAGTGCGCTGCAGCAGGCCGCAAAACAGTAATCTAATTGATTTGTTACAAGAAAATTTCCCACAGACACTGATTGATTCGGCTGCGTTTGATGAAAAATTTGCAGCCGTCAGTCAACCTAAACAAATGGGTTATCGTAACGCACGGTATTATAGTCATCTGACAGTCAATATTAGCGCTACAAACTCTCTCGTAAAACACGAAAAAACACTCCAAAACACCGACACTATGTTATAAGCAGTCGTACGTTTGAGTACTACAGCTCACTTTGAGTGCCACCAGGCATCACCAACTACCACCACTAGCACACCCACTGTTTGTCGCAATCTTGTTCGCGTCCCGCATCCGATACTCAAATTAATGATACATTAAATGGAAATTTGTCTCACACGAATGTGGGGGACGCCAGTGTCTCGCAGTCCCCGTCAACTGAGCCACCATCGGTTGGCAACCAATGTCGTGGCACGGTGTTCCCTCCGTCATGATTCACTCAAAACCTAATTTTTTTTTTTTTTTTTCATCTATGACCGCGACGACAATTGTTCGGATTCCCACGATGAAACTCATAAAATTTTCGTCGAAATGATTCGAATTTGCAGCGAACTCGTCCCGACGATGGTTTTCTGTATCAGCGCCAACAAGCGTTAGTCATAGGCGCTTATTTGGGTGGCGGTGTCGTTTGGGATATGGCCACTTATCGTAGTTCATGCGTTATTTTCCAAAATTCTGTTTAAAAATGTGCCGCGTCATTATGGGCTTCGAATTTCTAAAAACAAAAAGAGAGAACGTCAGGGTTGTATGGCGATTGCGATCAGGAGAATGATAAATGCTCGCCTATCGTCTATTGCTGCATGAGTCATTGGCATAACCAGACTCAGACCCCCTTGGAACCATTCAAACGATCAATGAACGACAACATAGTACTCGGGATACTTGTACCACCAAGATTGTTACGAACAGACAAAACAAAAAAGCACATTGATTCTGGGAATCAGCGGATATAGCAATGGGAATACCCGCGTCTGGATGGTGCTACAAATCAAGAGATGTGTGCCACTATTGCCACCACCTGGCGATTTGTATTCGTTCAATATGCTGCGTGAGACTGAAATCGTTCACCAATGACCGCGGACACCCATTCACTGGCGGTATTGGGGCCATAAAAGATGTTCTGCCTCCTCCTCCTTCTGCTCCTGCTCCTGTTCCTAATTCGTGCGGCGAAATCGCAAACTTGTCACTGACAATGGTTTCTCTGGAATGGGGCCCCACAGAATAACTTGTTTATTGGCCTACACTGCGTGATCGAGGATCAATGAAGAAGACGCGAACAGCAATGTTGAATTCCTTGACATAGGACAGAGGCGATGTTTGTTCTTGGTTGGTGTTGATCTTGGTCCAAAGGGTTGTTCTTTGACTGGTAGAAGATAGGCAGTAATTGCCCGTTGGTATATTCTGTGGTTGTTGGCTATCACGCAACATCCCTTTGTCTTCGGAAGAATAAATTACGACAAAGGTATTGTTGGATCTGGTTGTCGTGTTCAAATGGTGGTACTTGAAACAGCCACCTGTTGTTGTTTAGTCTCAGCGAAAAGACAAGCCATGGGACATTTATCTAGAATTGTTGTTCTTAATTGCCTGTTGAGGTATGTAGGTGCTTTCATGAGATACGTAACATTGAATGGAGATTGTTTTGCTGAAGTTGTTTATCTGAGTCGAGTTGCGGCGACAAGCAGTCTTACAGAAATCTCAGGCAATGAAATAGATTCAACCGAGATTTGATTATAGTACAACGACAGCGGACGAGAAGATGGTTTTTATTTTTATTATTGGGTGGTCTTTTCTAGATACAGCATCACCGTACCATCCACCATATCGAACGAGTAATCTTGAATAAAAATAGTGACTAAAGTATTTTCTATATTGAGAATTAGTTAAAAATATTGTTAAAGACAATACAGACATCCTTGACACTGCCTATTACACCTCTCATCATTGATGGTTGAGTTGATGTAAGACTGGCTACAAAAAATTCAAAATTCTCAAACCAATGTCTTGTTGAGCTGATTTAATAACTCCTGTGGTAGTCGTTACTGAGAACAGTGTCATTATCTGTTTCAAGTATTTTTTAAAGGATTGTCGTATCTAGGTCCTATCGCAATAAGGCAACCTGTACTGTGAATCGATGCCTTTTCATTGGACACTATTGTTATTGACTAAAAGGCACTGATGAAGGCCGCCAGCTAACACATCAATAAAGATATTTTACTGATGGACATTACTGAAACGAGATCCCTTATTTCAGAACTTAGTAAATTGTTAATACGTCATAATTGGAAACAGCTACATGGCAATTGAGCTCGATAGAAATGCTGGTTTAGATGTAGCAACATCTAAAGTATAGTTAAGTGAATATCAACTTCTAACATCGCTTCTTTTAGGCAACAGTTTAAAGCGGACTGAAATTTATAAAACATGAAATCAGGAAATGAAACATGAAATAACTTAGGCACGTAGGTTGGAAAAATATTCGAAAGATATCTTAATACGGTGCAGCAAAAATGCTAAAGAAAACCATAACTACCAAATCATATACCCTTTATTGAGGTGACAAAGGGTCATCTTGGCCAACATCTTGGACTAATGATCATACATTCGAGCATAGTTATCAGAAATTGCCTGATAGGTTCAGATTAACCATGCCTAAAGTAAAGGAATAGGTATTTTAGAATTATTCAAAGAAGCACACGAGTAAATGAGCTTACTCTATGAGATTTAAAGAGCCGAGAAGTTATCGTGAAATATGTTGTATGTAATTGCTTATGGTGACGTCAAAAATTACTGTTTTGCCTTTTTTATTATTTTGCATGGAACTAAACCCATATTTCTGACGTAACAGACGATGAATTAACCATCACCCCACGTGTAAAATCACATATTACACTAAAGATCAGTGTAAACATCAGACGTCCTGTTAGAAGGCTGCTTAGACGGGCTCTAGAAGAAGAGCGATGTAAATATACAATAGATTATCGTGAAAATGAAAATGTATGCGGCATTAAGCACAAATAACGTGCTGAATGCCGCTGCTGATTACAGTCACAATTCTCTTTAGAATGAGATGCTTTATCCCTCATCAGATGAAGAGTATTAAACCAAAAGAAAATACGTGCCACGACTCTAGCTGATCGAAATATTTTTTCGATCCTATTAGACCAATGCCGCTGAGGAAAACCCAAAAAAGTTCAAAGGAGCCAGGAATGACTGTAACGCATTTCTTAAGCCCCCACCAAAAAATGAGTCAAAAGATACTACAATGTCCCGAAAGTAGTAAATATTTTTGGTTGTTGGTTAAAAATATTAGACATTCTGCCTCATTCCAACTATCAGCTCTTTGGACAAGACCAATAAACTTGCTCCACACTTTGCGGCTTGCTCGACACTTCCAGATTGTGTTTTGTTCCCCCCCCCCCCCCCCCTCCTACACTTGAGTGCGTCGAGTCTTCAATGGGGCGAATCAACTTTTGCATTCGTGTAGTAGCAAGAGCACTAAAAGATATTAATATGCACAAATCTGTTGGTCCAGATGGTATATCTCCTATTCTTCTGGAGAGGTGTTCTTATACGCTGGCAAAACCACTGGGTAAGCTTTTTCTTCAACTCTTTAGGACTCTTTCCGAGCCAATTTTTTAGCCAATCTCTAAAAAAGGGCGAACCTTCTTCTTTCTTCTCCCACAGACCCATTGCATCTACGCCCCTTCTTACCAAGATCATAGAAATGCTGATAAGCTGTCAGCTCATGAAATATCTCGAAACACTAAAACCTCTCAATGACCAGTAGTACGATTTTCGTAGCAAAAGGTAAACTGCTGATCTAATGGCATGTCTCACCGTACATCAATCTGATGAAAGCAAGATAGTTTCACTTGATATTTCTAAGGTATTTGACAGAGTTTGACTCTCTTATTCAATAATTCAGAAACTAATGCTGGTGTGCCTCAGGCCTACGTCTTCGGCATTCTTTTTAATTTTTATTAATGATCTCTTGTCTGCTACTTCTAATCCAATACATTCCTTTGCTGATGAGGGTACTCTCTGCTTTTCATATTCATTCCCGGACTCACGTTTCTGGTCTTACTCTGCCGGGCTCTCTATTTTCGAGTCGTTATAACTTGCAAACATTTAGGAACAATGTACATCGATACCTCTCTTTTCTTCCTCTCTTAATTTTCTTCACCCGAACAGTGTACAAACATTTTAAGGGTACAAATAAATTGCGGGCAGAGTAAAAGCCACACGAATTGAACAGGTTAAGAACAAAAAGATATTCGGCAATCTTTTCTCATTATTTTCCCGTATCACAATGTAACTGGTGGTACAAACATCGAATAGTGTAGTGTTTGTGGCCAGAAATATGCGACTATGACAAAAATGTAATTCCGGTAAACTCAGATGCGTTGCCGTTTGACAAATTAATTCACTTACTCACTTAGGTGGTACAACAGTTCGGGGTTAACCTTGGCGTCAACAAGCAAGCCATTCCACTTAGTCCGATCTTTAGCTAAATTTCTCCAGTTGGGCACTCCAAGTCGGTTGAGGTCCCCTTCTACTAGTGCACGCCAGGTCTTCCTCTACTGCGTTGGCCATATGGCTTAGATGCGAATTCTCTGCGTAGCCATTTCCGACTGACGCGCAGTTTTCTGACAAGACCGATGTCACCGTAGAATCTTCTCCACCCACCCGTCAATACAAATAGGACCGAATATTTAACGAAGAATTTTACTCACGAAACGACTTCTTTCGGGTGTACACTCAACAGAGTCACTTCTGCAGGTTTCCGCATAGGTATGTTACTCTGACACGTTCGTTTTACCTGTTGGTGAAACATCAGTACGTTGCTTCTGAAATACAAGTTTTTAATAACTTCGATCGCACCCTTCTCTTGGTTTTGAACAAGCCTTTGCGTACTTGTGTGTACTTCTTTGCTATTCTGGTTAAACTAAGGATACTGCTCAAATGGCGAAAAGCATTCTTTGATGGGGTCGTCCTGGTCTTCCGTAGGACCGTAGGATTATGAGCTCACATAAGGCTTATGATAGCGAATTTAGCCTTGATATGGATTTTCATAAGATGCTTCCTCACGTGTCGGAAGCTTTCCACTTCTTGCCTAAGTTTGCCGTGTGTGACAAATCCTCATTGCACTTTCTGAATGGTGGTGATATTTACACGATAGCAACCAAGCGCGTGCAGATCCGTTGCTCAGGATCGTAAACAGTGAATCCGTTATTATCAAGGACTCTTCGTTGTTTCGTAACTTTTTTGTTATCTCTTCTATTTACGATTGTGAGCGTAGAGCACATGCGTAAGCATGGTCGAGCATGCACTATCCGTTGAAGCCTGGATAAGTAAGGACTTACCTCATGAGTAAGGATCTGCTCGATCTGTTGCCGGAGACCACAATTAAGAGGTAGGGCAAGTACTATGCTATGAACTTGAATGCTATGCTGCTGACCCAATCCAAGTTATAGTACAGTCAGCAGTTTCCTGATCAATCAAAGCGCAAATCCCCTGACCAGTTAAGACAAAGACTGCCGAAAAATATCCTTGCTTATCTTCTTCTATCACTCAGAAGCTTGTGATACAACGTTCAACTTTGGTGCCAGACACTTTGAATTACTGCAAGGTTGCAACTGATTTCAAAAGAGCTGCACGACCCTATTGCTTATTAATGTTTTGCTAGAGCAAAAGCTTTCGATTATGGTAAAAATTGATTTCTTCTTGAAGACGCCCAAACTAAACTAATGTTAGGAAGACTGGAGACAATGATTCACAAGTTAAATTTGACATCAAAAAGAATAGAATAGTAAACAAGTATGCTGTCAATTAGAAGTTATTCTATAGTACACTGCATAGAAACAGTTAATAAGTTAACCTTCGTTCGTTTAAATTTTCAAGTTGGGTTTGCTATTTCCTATACCACTCAGTTTGAAAGTCATAGTGTCAACACCGCTCTGCGCCTAGTCTCAGCAATCTGGAATGAACGTAAATTAAACGCTTATAAAGGAGGTAGACACTTAGATGGTGCTTTGCAAATGCTTTAACCTTTCTGCTGAGAAATATAGAGAATCTTCGGAATTTTCCCAATACTAGAGTTGGTCTAGTATTCGAATATATGTTTATTTTCCAGCTCCGGAAATTCAAATGAATTGAAAGTCCTGACCAAGGACGTATATTTCTTTTATCATATCAGAGCAATCAGATTACAAACTAACCCATTGTACTGCTTATAATCTCTCCTTGGAACGAATCGCAGGCTTTGCATCGCAGCCTACGAAGTTTCTTTGTACGTCTTTGCAGGCTTCGACCTGAGTTTTGTTGCCCTGACACTGAAAATCAGTTTATGTATGCTCAGCCACTGGCTTGTGGTGTAGCTCGGTGTGTATGCCTTCCGCTCCGGCAGTCTGGTTATATTTAAGAGTTTTGAAGTTACTATCTTTCATTCATTTTAATCTGGGACGAAATTCTTGCTTTCCATCAGTCAATTTGAATGGTTTGCTTGCCTGACAGCGGACTTTCTGTGCTTTCGATTGTTTATTAGTTTACAAATGTGTGGCTTGCGATATTCTAAGCACCACCTGTAACTTTACTGCCTAATTTACTGGCTCATATCAATAGATTCATGCTCGGGTCTTGTTGGCTGAATAAGTTAATTTTACAAAACTTCCGAACATTGTTCCTGGACTAGTAATTCTCCGTTTTCTTGATCATTCACTTCTAATTTTTTTTATTCTTTTTTTCTTGTTTCTCTAGAAAACTGATGTTCTTGCCACTTCTTATGCTTTCCTCTTCTATGCATCTCCACTGTCGCGTTCATTCGTTCAACATAGCCCAGCCATCCAAGACATTGGATCCGTAAGCGTCTGACTAGCCCAGTGTTGCTGTACGAGCTGTACAATTAGTGTCTGAATGTCCTCCTCAATTCCCCTTCAGTAGAAATGAAATCGAAAGTATTTTTCTATGGACACGACTCAGTGTTTCTTTACTCGCTTTCGAGATGGTCAAATGCTCTATTGGTAACGAGGGCTCATTTACTCAATTGCCTCCTGAGCGAAAATAAACTGAGAAACTGATGAACTCTGCGTCCGATTTCTGCACTGATGTCATTGCATTTTGCAACTGCGAAGCCAAGGTCAGCGAAGTCTTGAACTACTTCGAAGGTATAACTAACAATGGTGACGTTCTGTCTAAGCCGTCGGTGGGATGTGCAGCATATACTTTATTTTGCTCTCGTTTACCGTCAGACCCATCAGAGTTTTGCAGGATTCTTTCCAGGGCGATGTTAAAAAGGTTACATGACAGCTGGTCATCCTGTCTAAAATCATTCCTGACGTGGTAACTTCATCACCGAACTTGATGATGCAACGATAATTCTCCATAGTTAGCCAGCATATGTCTATTAGAAATTCCTGAGTCTTTTCGAGACAAGGCCCCAGTGTAAATATTTCATTGATGATGAACTTTCTTGACCTGGTCCACGTCTGAAGGCCCATATATAAAAGAGAAAAGATCTTATAGGCGGTGTTTATTTAATTGTTCTATAGCTGGCGCAATCAAAGGCGTCTCCTTTCTTGTAAATCGGACAAACGATCCTGAGATTCCATGGTTCGGGCATTCTCAGATCATACCGTATAGATAAAATGGTGCAGACCATCGGCAGCTGCATCTGTTAGATTTAAGCCTCGGCATTGCTGCCTTAACTTCGTCTAAATCAAGGATATGGAATTCTCTTCTTCGTCCAGGGTGAGTGGCTCACTCTGTCTAAGAGCCTTTTTCTGACCATCATCGAGGTTACACAGTTTAAAGTAGTCCTTTCTCAGCACAGACTATGAACTTACTACTAGTTGTCTATATCCATCTATGTAGGTTTCCATTCCCTCCATTACCTCGATCACGCGCTTTTCTTGCTCCTTCTTTTTTTCCGAGAACCCTATGCTCTTTCCTACTTTTCTTCTCGTAGGATTTACGAGCAGGTCTGGTCCTTCGATGCAGCGCAGCTTAAAATGCTTCGTGTTTGGCTGTCTGTACCTCCCTACATTCAATTCATCGTCACAGCAGAGGTTTCTTGGTCGCTTGTTGACAACTTTCCCATTGGTGTTCTAAGGTTTGCATATGAAGGCTTAAATTTTGAAAGAGCTTGATTCTAGCGATCTCTTCCGATTGAAGCTTTCAACGTTAAAAAGTTTACTTTAGTCTTACCCTTACACTGCCTGCAACAAGGTAACCATCCGAGTCGTTGTTAGCTCCTTGAAAAGTACGAACACCCACAATTCTGGAGGAATGTGTTAATTGATGGTGAGATGTCGGAACCGCATGCTGGCTGTCAAAAAGTTATGCCCTGTTACAATTCCTAAAAAACTTAAATCCATTGTCGGATGTGGTGTTATGCAAGTTGTATTTTCTGATGACCCGCTCAAAGACAACTTCTTTACTTAGTTTTGCGTAAAGATCTTCTAACACAATTTTGGTATCACGGCTGGGGCAAAGAATATGTTCATTGTGCGAAGGCATTGAATTTATTTTTGATCCTATTATTCTTATCCACTTTATGGGCATGAACGTAAGTCAGGCTTTTATATCTAATGCAGATTGTAAAGAGACATTCACTCACGTGCCGAATGCTCAAGACTTTTTGCCTAAATCTACCTCAAATAGCAAATATATATCCAAGTAAGCGTGGTCTTTTTTTCTTTTTACAGGTCACCGTACTATCATAGATTTCGTAGTTTTTTATACGCTTTTATCCCAGCACCTGCACTGCCTACGTTGTTTACGAGTGTTGTTCGGCAACACGATGCTAACATTTAATCTAGAAAGCTGAAATTTTTTGTTCTGAAAAACATGTTTGGAGTCGGTTATATTACATTCGTTCTGATCCGAGGCTATCGATTGCCTCTGAACTGTTTTTTGCTTTACTTTAACCTCAATCCAATCGGAGGGCAAGGAAAAGTATTTAGCAGATAGTAAAATCCCTTGACACAAGATACGGCCTAGCAATCCTCTGCCAGTAGCCTTTTCCTGACTATAAAAACTGAACTCTACTCATCCAAGCTGACAAAAGCAGGTTGCTATAATTTACTCTGCGCAAATTCCTACTAAATGCCCTTTGCGGATTCCTAAGGAGTGACTACTACACCATGCCCTCTTATGCTGATGGACTCAAACTATTCAGATGACGTCACCGATATTCTCTTTATCTACAAACTGCTAACAGACAACATCGACAGTCTCTGATCTTCAACGGTTCATAGCCTACCCAGAATGATCAAAAGATCTTTCAAAGTCAATGGCTTAGATGTGTACGATTTATTCCCAATTGTTGTTGATGTCGCAAATATGTCTATTCACCCTTTTCCAGCAGCTGTCTTTCGCTGAAATAGCAGGTTCTGGATTTAATAGACAGTGATTGACGTATGATAGGAGCTTTTTAGGTCGTACAGACTGGCTGACTTGTAAAGAAAGCAATTCTGCCCATCTATTTAAAATTAATCCAAAATGACCTCTGAAATTGGCCAAATTTTTACTTTCTTTAGCAAAAAGTGAGTGAGTGAACATTTTTGCAGCCAGTTAGAGTATTAGCAGCTATCTGACTAATTGTTGACTTTGGCCACATCTAACAAAGTAGAGGAACAATCGACAGATTCAATGCGGCATCTGTTAAAGGCTTAAAATCGCTTCCATTACTCAACACTCAATCCTGCCACAAAGCGATTTTATTATGTTGGCATACATACTCGTATATAGCTCGCCGCGACGTATTCGCAGAGACAGAATCTTCTTTGTTGTTTACCCGTTGGCTAACAACACATTGCACTTTAGTGCAAAAACAGAAAGAAAACTCTGAAACAGAAAAATAGAAAACCACGTCATGGATCCGTGCGGGGAGTACTTGCACGTACTTCTGTTGAAATCTTAAAATCAGCAGCATTGCGGCCAACGTCATCGGAACGCGCAGCGCGTACCTGTTTACGAAACATTAACAGCAATAAACAATTTCAATTATTTTATCGATTATTTAATTAACAAATCAATCGCTGCCACTGTAGAGTCTGGCACGCCGGTTTCTTGCGATAGACCTGACGCTGAGTCTGATATTAAATCTGCGACTGAGACCAAGGCTCGTGGCCTCCTCCTGGACGTTTTTTTTTTTTTTTTTTTTTTTTTGTTTAACTTTGTCAGAGATCTGTCATTTGAACGATGCAACATGTTTGCGTAACCTAAAAGCTAAAAGTTGCTCAACACAGCATGCAGTCCGCGTAATACGCGACTTCAAGTTGTTAAGTGTTTTTCCAGGACAGACAGACAGCCTGCAGATGCTGTGGTCTACCCGCACACGCAGCTCTATAGCTCAGCATAGAGCAGTTACTGCATATGATCAAGTGCCGCGATGATGTTTATCGAAAGTTAGCTTCCGAATTAGAAGTGGCCTATCGACCGACCGACAGAGATACTTGTACATTTGGTACGTACGCACGAATTCAGAACGAAGTTCGCCATAGAGAACAATGGTCGCAGATAAATTCGCTGGTGTTGTCATTGGTGGCCGCAGCCGGTTGACAGTGGACTGGTCGTTGCCATTTTTCTTCGTCGTTCTGGGGTGCTGTCAGTGTCACTGGTTTTGGTTTTGTCGTTTGTCGTCAAGTGATTTACATGATTTACATCGCCTAATTAGTCGTTGACAAGAAAATTAATTCAAAGATTGTACGAATACGATGTGACACAGCGACTTTTTGGTGGCGCTGAGAATGGCAAATTTTGAAAGTGTGGGATGAAATCGATTATGGATACGTGTACTCGTAAGGCTGCAACCTTGAAGTTGAGCTTAAATATTATTTAATTTGTGTTGCGCAAGCAGAAACGCTGCTCTAGATTGCCAGCACGGGTAATGTGATTTGACAGCGAGTGGGTTGTATAATATTCTAATTTTGATTCGAAACGATTATGCCGGCGACTTCTTTGGTTCAATTTAATGATCTTGGACTTGAGCTGTATCTCGTAATTAAAATCACTCGGAGAATTGGCAGTTATTCGAATTGCAGTCTGAAAAATATTAAAATGATCACATCACAGGGAGTGAAATGAAATCGGATTGTTTGGAATATTCCAGTCAGCCTCGAAATTGTGGAACGACACTATTTCGCTCAATACAGAGGTTGTGATGTATCGATGACGTGTTCTCAAAAGCCTTTAACGGCGAAATAGTAAAGTAGTGTATAGGTAAATACTGATATCTGAGATCTTGTAACACCGAAACTAGATCTTGCAAATAGATTTAGATTTCTTGATTTCCTGGTCGCTCGGGAATGTCAAGTTCGAATTCTACACGAAGCGTATGAAGGGCTGGATGCTGCAACTAAGTGCTGAAGTCTTGGTTAAGTAAAGCTACTCTTCCAGTAGGTAGCATTTAATTAGACAATAAAATGTTTGCACAAAACGCTAGCGAAGGTAGATAGGTTGGAAATGAAGAGAGATCCTGATATACTCGTACATTGGTTTTGAATGTTTGATGGTTATAATGGCTAGGAAATTAAAGAAGTCAACAAAGCATTCCATAAGCGAGTGCTTCCACTTAGGAAAGAATAAAAATATTTTATAGTACGTCTTGGCTTGAAAGTAAACAGATGAGTACTCCTAGCGACACGGGTGACGCAGAATGCTACTAACAATTTCGATTGATCATTGTTGGTGAAAACAGCTATGGAATAAGGTAAGTCAGAAAACATTACGTTGGTGTTCAAGGGTCTCAATTGACTGTGCAATATTAGCATCGCCTATGAGTTTCATCGTACGGTTTTGACTTTTATCTAACGTCGATCAGTCGGGATAAAGAATCACTTACATCGTTTTAGGAAGCCTGAGCATTTCACACCATTTTCGAAAACATCAAATATGTGGTCCTTGGCATACATACCAGGCATGAAACATTCATTTTCAGCAATGCAAGTGTCATTTATATATCTTTAATGGGTAAGCGTTTAGATTTCGCTTTGAAGACAATTGAATTGTGTCTTGGAAGTTTTAAATTACACTCCGCTGGTAGTTCCTCATTTAGTCATGATGTTAATATTGAATTTAACTACATGTGTTGCTATTCCTTTTCTAAAACTGAGAAGCGTTTACGTGAGTACGGGAAAGAATATAAAAAGCATTGATTACTATCGTCAGTAGCGGAGTATGTTATATTGGATTAGAAGTGGTAGATAAGCGATCATTTATGGAATTTAGAAACAGTATCGGAGACAGAAGGGTGCCCTGGGGCACATCAACATTTATTATATGGATATAACACTTGAAACTGTCTAAGACTACTTGAATTGAACATTTCGAAAGGTAATTTCTCTGAATAATTGAAGAAGAAACTCATCGATTCCAAATGCGTTTTTGCGTAAGCGTAATTGCGTATTTTCGACAAAGGAGTCTGATGCCGAACACTGTCATATTTCTTAAAAATATCAAGTGCAGCTTCTTGCTTTCGCCATATTGATGTTAGCTTTGGTGCAACTTTTCGTTGAGACATGCCACCAGTGAAAAATTTGCATTTTTAAGAAACGGGCTGGACAAATGCAGTTTTCCATCTGCTCGGAAAGCAAGATTGATGAAAAAGCTCTCGCAGGAGAAGCAATTCAGAAGCATCTTTTCGTAAGAATGTGTAGCAAGCAGATTTACCTTGTCAAAGTAGCTTACAGCTGGAATGTATTATAAATGAGGGTTGTGATGAAGGATGAGAGTAAGAATTTCAGAAGTCTTTGGGGAATGACCGCTCATGGAATATTTAGGCCTTGAACAGTCATAAAGAAAGCTGAACAACTATTGGAAGCTCAGGCCTTTAATAAAGCAAATTCACGTCATGATGTGGAATGGGGCAGAAAAAGAAGAATGAGAACGGCTCTAAGTTCTTCAGCCTGATATCTGTGACGCTGCTATCGCTTAAGTAAATATGAAGTTGGGTCCCAATTAATGTGATTTTAGCGACAAGAAGAGACCAGCTTTTTTGGTACAATCGGGATGCAAAGGCTAAAAGATACACTATTTGCAAACGGAGTAAGGCTTATTGGCTTTGCTGTGGAAGGGAATCGCTAACGCACAGTTTCCCTACCACAATATTCACAACGAGACATTTCGTCCAATTTTTCATTAAACTGCGATCCAAATTTATCATGTTGCGATGGATGTGATTTATTATAGATTCCGAGCGGACCATTACCTAGTTTCAGTCAAGGCACGTCTGACGTCAGACGTTGATCGTCTCCAAAGCCAACAAAGTGCCAGAGCTTTGGCTGATCTGTAATTCCTCAACCAATACTGTGCCAATGATGTGCTCCCAAGCATCCAATTATTCTACGAAGCAGTGCTCTATAGAAAAACCCAAGGAAACCATGCGCCTTAGAATTGAAAGAAGATTGAGTTAATCCGATGTAAACAAAACCTAATTAACTCCTTCCTCTATTTCGTTGTCCCTCGGGTGTGGGTTCGAAGATTTTTTAGCCAGAACGTTGGTGTACATTCTCTTTACATGATCCACCCATTCCAGTCGTTGGACCTTAACTCTTCTGGCTATATCGCTGTTAAGCTCATGCAGTTCTTCGTTGTATCTCCTGTTATTGTTCAAGAAAGCACTTTGCTAGTCAATTGCTTTCTCAGGTCAAAAAAGCAACGATTGGCAAGAGTTATTCTTCATTTGATCTCAGCGTTGGTGTTGTTGTCTAAATTGATGGCGGAACCTAGGTAGACAAAGTCCTTAACTACCTTAAAGTTATATCCGTCAAGGGAGACGTTCTGTCAGAGACGTCAATGTTGGATGTTCTGTCTTCTTGACAGCATATACTTGGCCTTACCCTCATTGACCGTTAAACCAATCTTCGCTGCTTCTGTCTCAATACTCACGAAAGCGCCACTGACATCACACTGCTTTCGTCCGCGCGACCTTTTGAAAGATTTTGTTGGCTTTTAAATCTTGCACTATTCTTTCAAGAACGATGTTTAATAAATCGCATGACAATGCATCTCCTTGGATCGGACAAACAGTGCGGAGGTTTCATGAATCGAGCATACTTTCGTCTGACTACATTTTGCAGGTGGGTTAGTTAATGCTCCTTATTAAGTCATCGCGTACCACTTTGAATAGTTTGGCAGTCCGGCTGTCCACTCCAGCAACTTTTTTTTGACTTAAACATAATTTTGTCTATATTTACTTCATCCAGGTTGGGTGGACGGAATTGTTGGTCTACATCGCCTAGGTTAAAAGGCTCATTCTGCTTCACAGCGGTATATGGTTCGTCATCGCTCTTATACAGTCTACAGAAATGCTTCTTCCAAATCCTCAGTATCGAACGGGACTCTACTTTTATATTCCCTTGTTCGCCCCTACTTCGACCAAAACTTCCGACTCCCATTCGTGGAGTAGCATCTTTTAATTTCCTCGTCTGCTTTTCGCTTTTAATGCCTGTGTTTGTCTCTTCTCTTCTGCTCGTAGAGCTCGTGAACAGCCTAACTCCTTCTATGGAACGAAGCTTTGTATGCATTTAGCTAACCTGCATGTGCTTATCGGCACTTGTCGTCAAACCATGGGTTCCGTTCTGGTGGCCGAGTGAAAACCCAGTGGCAATGTTGCCAATGTTGGTCTTCAACACTTGGTGCTGACGTCTTAACGGATTAAGGGAAGTTTGATCGGAAAAGGATTTGGCGATCTCTGCAATTGTAGCCATCTAACGTCAAACTTCACCACAGTATAAGCTTGTTTTTGCGATATTCGGGATATCCGCAACGGTATCTTGTCTAGAACAAGGTAATGGTCCGAGTCGATTTTGGCCCTAGAAGCATTCAGACATCCCTTATACTAGAGGATAAGTGGTCAGTCCACCTTATGAATATCGAGATGCGGAAACCGCGTGTTAGCTACGGCAATGCTTCTCCTATCCACAAAGTCGATTAGCCTGAATCCGTTATCTGACGTGATGCCTTGCAGGCTATACTTTCCAACAGTACTACCAAGGATGGTCTCTCTTCCCAGATTTGCATTAAAATCTAGAAGGACAATTCTGATGTCATAGCTAAGGCACTGCTCGTAAGCCTTGTCCAAGAGCTCGTAGAAGCCATCTTTGGTGTCGTCATCTTTGTCTTCTTTGTGCGCATAAAAGGCTAATATTGGCAAATTTAAACTTAAAACGGATTGTTAGAAGATGCTCGTTAACATGTCTGAAACTCAAGACTTCTTGCTTAAATCTGCGGGCCCTCGCCCAATTATCAATGCTTATTCCACCAATGAAAATCTCTAATCAAAAATGAGGGTAGAGCAAATGACTGGTCTTATCGTGTTGGTTTTCATATAACTCCACCGAAGGAAGAAATAATAGAAATCGATGTGACGTCTCTCACATTCTTGATTTGGCGCTCATTGAAGTAGAATAAAACTAAAATTTTTAAAGCTATCTAACATAGCAAGAATGTGTGTATAACATTGTGGAGCTATTTAAAGCAGCAGGAAATGACTTTTTAGAAAGCATACACCAACTGATTTCCAATATATGGTCAGAGTTTTTTAAAAATCATTAAAATAGTTTTTATTCTTTGAAGCCCCTCTGAGTTGAAGGAATTGACTGTGCGCCATAAGATTGTTGGCCAAAAAGATGTCAAGCTAATCGGTTTGAGTTCTTCTGAAGATTTTCGTGAAAATTAATCTTCTTTAAGTATAAAGTCTGTCTTTAACCTAATCGACATACCAGATACAATGAGAAGTGTTCAGGAGCCTTTAAATGCGTGGGAACGGCTCTGTTGTATCATATACTTCCGGCAACCATTTAAAGTTGCAGAAGGAAAATGTCATCAAGTCCTGGGAATTATAATGGTTCGGAACTGGCAGTAAATTCGAGGTGATTCCCCACTTAAGGATAGGCGTCCATCCAGGAACTTAAGAGTCTATAATCAGAGTGAGAAATTTTCTTTCTGTCAGTCTTTTATCCACTCTTCAAGTCAAGTTCTGAGTCTCATGCTATTTGCATATTCTGCGACATTAAATAGACATGTCCAGAGAGTTTAACGTACAAAATTGTGTTGCGTGTGTACTTGACATTGTATGGCGTAAACGAACCGAATAATTTTAAAACAGACTCTCCTTTTCATGTATTCCTACATGCCTTGTTAGTCCAAAGGGTTTGGCGATTTTTGGTCGGTTTATATGCCAGGCAGCAGTTCTGCTATCAACAATAGTAAGACATGAACTACCCATATCCGCATATCAGCAGACATGCAGAGCGCACTCGTTTTGGATATACAGTAGGCATAAAGATAATTTAAAAAATATAAAGAACCCACTTTTCGAGTTGATATGTTCTATCTAGAGCTATCGGGCATGAGTGCGAACGCTAACGTCGGGTCAAATTGTAGCCGAAGTCACTAACTAAATGACACACATAAATGATGTCCTCAAAAATATATTGGTAGTAACGGGTAGCTATTTAGGGTGCCATAACGCCCTAAAGGCAGAAAACCTGGAGATAAAATCAGGTATTCTCGTACTTCAACGCTCCGATTCCGAGTATCCATAAAGGAGTTTATACTCCAACAGCGATGTACTTTTTCGTTTGTCATATCTGACACATCTCTCGTACTTCTCCTCTGCTGAGACCTCTACAATTTGAGGATAAGATATAAAATACTCATCGATCCGTTGCTAAGTATCTATTGAAGGCCATATTCTGTGATGGTTCTAGTTGTTTAGTAGCTCATATGATGTCTCTGGCTATACCATATATGCATCTGGCTATGTATTTCTCTTTGTGATTCAAGAAACTTGCGATTTTATATTTTATTTATTTATACAGTTTTTTTGTATGTTGAAAGGCCAAAAGCATATTTAATATACCAGAGCCTCTGACGACAAAAAAAAATGAAATTCTCTTGTAAAGCAACTACTACAACCACTTGAAACATCACATCGTCTAACAAAGTCAACAGAAACAAAGATAAAATTGCAAATATTGTTTCTGCCAATGCATTCCTTGAATGCCCATCCCTTCTATTCGTAACAACTGTCAATCTTTTAACGTTTATTCGATGAATTCTGCAATTTAAAAATTATTTTAAATCCGCACAACTACAGTTCTAAGCACGTACGGGTGCCCAAAAGTCAAAGCCTAATGGGAATCCCAAACCCAGCGTAAGACTGACATTGCTTACGGCATTAGAACTGTCAAGCCCACCATGTTGATAGAACTTAATCACAAAACCAAATGTGTAGCACACCTTTATTAATTGGACATTCCCGATCGACATGTGGCCAGAGGACGGATACTCTGGAATACGGGTACTTCATACTCTTTATGCTGCTGATGATGATTTGTTTGTTTAGATTTTTTACTTTGCATAACGCGAAGTGCGAAATCCCATTTGCCACTTGTCAGGTAGTCATGTCAACAGATTTGTTAATTGTCAAACAGAGGCAGAAAATGCCGTCTCATGATTTCCATGTTATTGTCTTGTCTGGTTGCCATTGCCGCACACACGTGGTGTTAATAATTCTTCAAACCCTTTTAAGTACTCCACTTCCTAGGCGCGAGCTCGAGTGCGAGTACAGTTTACAACGACAAAACAATGTACCTATCTGTCATCTGTCATTGTGCGACAATGTTCTCACAATATAAGTTATGTTGACGTGTAAATGTAGCTTACGGGTCAGGGTTAAATTACAATCCATTGTCCTGTTAATGATAGCTTCTTGTGTCTTGTAAGGTTATACTCGTAATGCATGGCAACAATATCGTTTAGTCATTTTTCGTTGGTCACTATGGTCAACAAGACACGAGGATACCATTAATGGGAGTGTCTGGCTGGCCCAGGTTGCATGTTTTGACAGTAAAGGGTTCAAAAGCAAAACAAATAACAGGGACTCGATGGGAAGGGTAAAAGACCGAAAAACAGTGGTCACAACAAATTCCAGTAAAATGAAAAGGATACTGTTATTACACGGTTCAATTTGATAGAACGATATGATCCAACTTGTCGACAATAGAGAAGATATATTTTTGAAAGAAACTCCATTTAGGCTGTCTTGGGGCATAGACATTCATACATATCACAGACTCGCAGAAATGATGAAAGGAAAATTCTTACTCACTTACAGGGATATCTCAATTTGCGAAACGCTTAAAGTAAAAACTTGTAAGGACATAAGACATACAATTTATTGATGAAGACATCTTGGATTCCCAGCCAACATTTTTAACGAAAGTAAGAGGAGGCTTCCATGTCAAACCCTAGATATGGATACACTACACCTGGTGTCTACCAGCAGTTGTAGTGATGGTGAGGCCATCAAACACGCTGTTGTTTCCTTTGAAGGATTTTAATTGCTTGACACCAATGACAATTGTAATCCAGTTATGATACAAAAAGTTATAAGCCACCTACTGCAAGTCTAAAGAGAATCTTCACTCCTGGTTTGGCACAGGCACTTGGTAAACCGTAAAAATAGCCGAAATATTCACCAAATCGCTCACGTCAAGAGCTACAGACCAATTAGCCGGACCTTCTTAATATGAAGAGCATGGTTGAGCTTCATGTACCACAAATTGGCGTAGGACTGCATCTCCTATTTAAGATGCAACTTACGTGCCAACAAACATTATTCGACAATGCAGCTTTCGTAACTCATTCAGACAACAAGGCGTTAATAAGCCACTGGTGTTGTGGATGTAAGCAATCCTAGTGAACAGAATTCTGATTAGGGAATGTGCAAAACCATATATAGGGTTTTCCAATAGGAGTGAACGCACTCCTTCACTAATCATCAAACTGTCACTTTCAATTTATTCAGTAAACTCAACATTTTCATCATGGTAAAGTACACTAACGAGCAACATCTGCAAATTATAAAAATTTTACTGTGAATGGTCAGCGTTATCCATGATCACCGATTATTTTTGGCCCGAATTGGAAGATATGGACCTGGACGACATGTGGTTTCAACAGGGTGGTGCCACAAGCCACACAGCACACGCTACAATCGATTTATTGAAGAGTAAGTATGGTGAGCGTGTTATCTCAAGACATGGGCCAGTCGATCGGCCGCCTCGTTCTTGCGATTAAACGCCTCTTGACTATTTTCTGTAGGGCTACGTTAAGTCATTGGTTTATGCCAACACGCTGACGACGTTGGAAGAGCTCAGAGCCAACATTGAACGCGAAATAACGGCCATTTCGGCTGAAATGTGTGGCCGAGTCGTTAAGAATTGAGTCCAACGACTGCTGCAAACGTGCCCGCGGTGGCCATATGAACGAAGTCGAGTTCCATTCATAAATGTTTTGATTGTACTTCAAGCCAATAATAAAGTTTTTGAAATATCTCAAATGGTTTGCCTTTTATTTAAAAAAAAGTTGTCAAGTCGTTACTAGAAAACCCTATATGAAGAAGGGAGTGAACGAAGGACGACGTCCTGTCCTCACTATTACAGTTCATGTAGGTCAACTCTCCGTTTAATGCTCTTAACAATTGTAATGTCTACGCTTGAGTATAACCAGATAATGTAGTTGCACGGTCTTTTCGAAAATGTCTATAGACGTAGACACAATGCAAAATGTGTGCGCACTTTCAGCCAATCCGCACAAAAATTTTCAACAATAACGAACCTGACAGGATTGCTTCCATTGATACTAAAAGAAGGATTATAAGAAGCTGTTATCTTGGATAAAAAGAACTTCTTCGAACTAAGCATCCCTTGAAGCATGCTAAGGGGTTTTTATCAAGACTTTGGACTTTTCACAGAGAAGGGTCCCGTGGATTTATCCTACATAGGTATGATAAAACCGTTTCTATCTTATGCTTCATTTGCTAGGTGAAATTATCTTTCAATTATGTAAGTCACTCCTACTATCACCACACTCCAAAGAGCAGCCTGCCTTGGCTGCTTAGGAGTTGTTCCAAGACTGCCTAATAAGACGCAGAGACTATCATCTAACTCCCAACTTATGAGATAAACGGATTGTTTTAGCACAATCTGAGTCAGGAAAGAAATGTAGTAAGATCTTCATTGACATTGAGAATGTAACGTTGGAGGGCTGCATTCATAAAGTTTTATCTGGGTGCCAGGTCGCGATGGGCTCAGTTTAACACTTCTCAGGACCTAAACCCGCGTTTCGTCTACTGTATTTAGCTTACAGGAACATAAAATAATTGTTTCGCACAGATTTTTAGAAAGAAGGCGGCCTTTCTACGTCGATTACGTGTTTGCTTTTCCTCGACAGGAAATACTTAGTGCCCTTAGTGTAAACCGCGCACTATGCTTCTGCTGGCATAAGTGACCCCAACTGACGCTTTCCGTAAGTTGAGGTCACCACTAAGCACTTCTTCTGTTAATATCGGGCTTACGGATGCATTAGGATGCGTGTACTATGCACTGATGTTTTTGAAAAAATTTTCAGTACCCATTTACGTTATATTCTTTGTTCATTAGTGTCTTCGTTGGTCTTACGATGGTCTTTGCTATCTGAAGTACAATTGAGGAAGGAATATTCTCAAGGAAGGAAGAGAAGAAGTTGGATCAATTGCAACCTCCGTTAAAATACCTACTTAAATGTTTCATCTCCACAAAACCTTTTCTCTAACTGATGGTGATTCTGTATCTGAAATCCAGCATAAGAGCTGGTTAAGACTGTTCCGATTAATAAACATAGTAGTTTTCAGAATTCGACAAACTCAAAGAGTGTTGTAGATTAATGTCTGCGTATGTGCTGGGTTTTATAGATGTTTCCGTTCAAAGACCGTGAATATGACTTTGGTAAGAGCGTCATGTTGTGAAATCTACTAACCCAGTCAGGTAGAAGAGTGAGTCCACTAAGAATATTTGGTGCAAAATAGTTGGGAAAACTAAATCTGGACGCAAAAATGTAAGGTTTGTGCTGCAGATATTTTTTCACCGCACCTTATCTCAGATTGGAGAGCTGTTGTCAGTATTTCATGACGATCCATATAGGTCTACCAGTGTCTTTAAAGCTTTCTCGGCAGACATGTAGCACTAAGCAATGCCCTAAGGTATGCCCTGGCACCCGAAATGTCTGGACATAATTCTAATTACTCGATGGCTAATACTTTAGCTCTCAGTGGTAACATCTCACTATTTTTTGTTGATGTCTGTGCCCTCATGGGATAGATTTTATACTCTCGCCTGCCTGGCCACTTCATATATGCTTAAAAGATATTGCACTGGTTTTCCATGCCGAAGGATACTATGATTCTAAGTTTTTTGGAGTTAATACCCACTTCTACCCCCTTTCCTATTTTTTAGCTATCGATGTTCAAGTCTTATAAAGTCTACTTTTGGGATAATATTATCTGGTGCGCTGTGTTTCAGGTTAGTTATCTGTTGTCCCATCCAATATCTATCTATCCGAAGTTGTCCCATAAACGGTGAAGTCATATGTTTTTGACAATCGCAGGGTTTAGACAATGCATGATTACACTTTCTTACATTCCTTTTGTAAGTGCACTCGTACAAAGTGATCGATGATATTTTGCCCGTCTCTGCAATCTTCAGGTCCCAGTTGAGGTCATTTTAAAAGATGAGACTCAGATGTTGACACTTTTTGGGATTTTCTTTCAATGATACTCTAAAATCCGGATACATCCTCCTTTTCATTAAAAAGATACCAATTCTGCTCTTAGCAGGTTCACTCCAAAGCCATAGTAGATATTCCATTTCATTAGATTGCTTGGGTTGGTTTGCAGTAAATCGCAAGTTATGCGTAAGCTAAAGCCTCTTATATCTAAGAAAGCTACCAGTGTAGATTATTTTTGTTTAAAAGACCTTCGTAAGCAGTATTTATTCCTCTATCTTTTCCTGTTTCTTTATTACCCATTAAAATACATATTTCTCCCACGTATCTGCTACTGCGCCGCTTGTAAGGTTAAATAAATTCTCGGGCCGTAGATTTATTATACCTGCCAATCTATTTTGAACCAGCACGTAATTGAGGTCAAGAACTTGCTGATGTTTTCGCACTTGAGTGATCCAGTTACTTTTCTTTCGGGACCTTCTGTAAACCTCAGCTAAAACTTGAGCCTACATTGCTTTTTGGACCGGACTTTCCATGAAACATGGCGAAGCTATCTGATTTTCTCATCTATCGGTTGTTGATATAGAGACTTTTGCGGATGCACGTACATCTTATAAAATAACGTTTTGTTATACCCACTGACACTCGTAAGTAAGCGCTGTCATTTTGCCTTTTATTTTTCGTTAATTGTCTAACACTGCGATGCATGTAATAAAACTGGACGAACAAATATTGCCTTAGTGTACTTTAACTTTAACTTCCGGTTATTTCAGCGGTGCATTCGTCTTAATATCATCGTACATATCGCGTGTCAATTCTATATACGTACGTCTCGGGAACATTTTTGAGATTTCAGTGCCCTCCAAATATGATTTCTGGGAATTTTACTGAACGCCTTTTCTAATTCAATGAAAAAAATATACAGATCCTTTGAAACTTCACAATTTTGTTCCATCGTTTTTCGTTAGCTTTGAATCAAGTCATATGTCGACCTATCTCTCACAAGGTCAGATCGACAGATTGGAGTCGGACTTTTGAAATACCGGTACAGAGTTTCCGCACTACTCTTACATATTTCTTCAAATATGTTTCACATACCTTGTGCGCTTAGTCCTTTTACTTGGTTTATGGAAATTTAAAGGCATTATCACAAATTAAGCGCCCAGATCTGGCCATTTTCCTTGTTTAAATCCAGTCCAGTTATATTTTTCCTACTGATGTCGGTTTTCGTTGAATGTTCTTTGATTTTTTCATGAAAAATTGTTGTGAGAAAGAGTCGGTGCAGGCTTGCTAGGTCACTTTACAATCTTTTACCCGCTGTTTTGCGTAGATGGTAATCTGTCTGCGTTTGGTGCCCATCTCTGCAATATGTTATCAAGTGCTGATTTTGCTTAATAAATGGCGTATGTACGAATAGTATGGTAAGGTCGTATGATTTACATCATTCAATCCAAGGCAGTCTTTGTATTCGTAGTTCCATTCGACGTGCCTTTTTAAATCCGCACCGATGAAAGTATTTCCTTCCTTGACATTCCATTTAATGCCTCATCAAATCGCGTAAAATTACATCTTTTCCTGATTATTCACAGCATTCATTGCCATAAGTTGGTCGTTTATAATTGGTATGCTCCGCTGTCAAGATAATGACAACTCCATTCTTTTTTGTTCCATTCCATCGTATGCTTTCGTCTGCAAATTCAAGTAGCTGGCCTTATTTCGGACATTTCACCACCTGGTTTCTTGAGCCCATACCACCTTGATCAAAAAGTTCCCGGTAGCATCACCGTGTAGCGCTTCCATTGCTCCGATTTGAGTTCTGTAGCCAGGAATACATCTATCTCTGTGTGTATTGGCGATTTTTTACAATTTTAGAGATGGATTTAAATTTGCAACAAGGAACTTGTATTAAATTTTACGTAAAAAACGGATTTAATGGTGCGCGAACGTTGGAAATTTCGGAAAAGTGTTTCGGCAACGATTATTTTAAGAAAACGGTCGTTTACCAGTGGCACGAGGTTCAAAAGTGGTCGTGAGTCAATCGAAGATGATGAACGCAGTGGCAGACCATCGACATCGAAAACTGACGAAAACATTGATGAAGTAAAAGAAATGTTGGTCAATAGCCGCAAATTAACCATCAGAGAGATAGCGGAGGACTTGAACATTGCCTATGGATCCGTCCAAGACATTTTGGTTAATGATGTGGGTTTCCGTCGTGTAGCAGCAAAGTTGGTGCCAAAAGACCTCAATTTCATGCAAAAGAGATGATTTGCGAGTCTGAATCCGATTCCACATTCATCAAAAGGATCATTACTGGAGACGAGACGTGAGTTTATGAGTACGACATGCAATCCAGACATCAGGCACATGAATGGCGTTCAACAAATAAGCCGAGACCAAAAAACCACGTCGTTTTCAATCAAAAAAGAAGGCAATGCTCACGGTTTTCATGGATTACAACGGCCATACGGTAAACAATGAGTATTAATTAGGGGTTATGAGAAGTTTTGCGTAAAGCAATTCACCGAAAGAGACCAGAATTGTGGTCAGAAACCTCGTGGATTTTGCACCATGATAACGCACCGTCGCACAGTGCCATCATTTTTCGTAATTTTTTGACAAAAAATGCAACAACCACCGAATTCACCTGATTTGGCTCCCTGTGTCTTCTTTCTGTTCAATCGAGTTAAAAAACCACAACGGGGAACGCGTTTCAGCAGCCGAGAGGAAGTAATGGAAAAATCGAAAGAAGCACTGATGGACATTCCGAAAACCGAATAAATGTATATGAATTTTGCGTTACGGTAATACATTTTCTAGTTCGAAACTGTTGTCAGCCATTGTGCCGACGTTCCGGCTTGCAATTCGAATATTTCCATTCGCCCCGGGGCTACTCCTCAACTGTGCATTTCAGATTTCATTGAAGTTAAACACGTTGCCTTTTTCTCAAGCAACACAGCAGGTGAGATCGCCTTAAGAGTCCTGAAGTACCTCCTCAAAAAAGCATTACCTCGTACGAAAGTACAACTCTTAATCGGCAAGCAGGACAGAGCAGAACACAGCCAGGAATCATATGTCCAGTCCCTGTTTCAAAGCATTCAACAGATAGATTTTCGGGAAGTTTCTCCAAAGTCCGACGCTCCCGCATACTACTATATCAGAAATCAACACACGATACCCACAGTTTAATAAAAGTGTTGGAAAATACGGTTGCTGTCAGTATACCATCACTTTTTTTGTATTATCAACGTTTTGTTGCAATTCATGTGAATTGACAATACGTGGCAACACCAATAAAGGACTTATTTTCGAACTTATGACTCTTAAGGCAATTATAACTTATAATGAAAAGGAACACTTACCCTTCCTTAAAATTTCAGAGGACACTTCAATGACAATGACAAAATGCATTTTCTGCGATATGATTTTGGTTTCGTCACTCATTTAACTGAATGTATTCGTCACTCTATTGCGCGTTTCTGTTTTGTGCGAAGCCTAAAACAGCAATTGAATGACTTGCAATTGCAAATCGGTATAAATAAAATAAACCAAGTCCTGTTCAACTGATTTTGAGAAGATATGACTGTGAAGTCTTGTTTTTGCAGAGAATACAATTTGTTCTCAAAATTGAAATTTTTCTTAAAATTGATTAAAGTACAACAACGGTCAATTTGATTTAAATATCCTGGTTACTGAAATAATATAACACAAAAAAAAAAAAAAAAAAAAAAATAGTTAACTCGGACCACTTTATTTCGTAACCACTCAAATGTCGCAAGTCACAAAAGCAGCAAGAATATGTACTTGATGCTTAAAGCAATGTCAGACAACGACAAAAACCCAGTTATATTGCGCAAGTGAGTGAAATATATTGCCTCTGGAATAGGAAATGTCCGCAAAGAAGACTACAAACAGATCGAGAGAAGGCTACAGTTTGTAATCAATCAGCAACATCCCTTAATGCAAATCGACATTTTAAAACACTCCCATGCATGACTTCGTCTTCGAGCACAGGTTAGTCCTTTGATCTTGAGCTTAATTTCTGAAGAAATTATACACGCAAACTTATATATGCGTGTATTACTCAAAATCTTATTAGCCAAAACATGATAAGCCCGGCGTCGATTCATTATATCTTCGTTCACTTTTGCAAACACAAGCAAACATAAAGGCTCAACCATGGTAGGCGAAAGTTTCCTTAAGTTACTTCAAATGAACAAGTTTCCCAGGAACAGATATCCATCTGTCAACTTTTATTTTATTTTATTTTATTTATTTTTTTTTTTTTTTAACGTCGTTTTTTCGCCTTTCTTTATCACAACGTGATAGGTGATGAAAAATGGATTCATTACAGCAACTAAAAGAGAAGAAAGTCATGGGGACTGGCCAGTCATGCTTTAAGGTCGTCGGCTCGGCCGAATATTCACGCTGAAAAAGGTAATGCCGTGTATTTGGTGAAACCAGACCGGTGTTATTTACTAGGAACTATTGAAACCCAACGAAACCATCACCGGGGAACGATATTGACCTCGATTGATGCGATTGAACCGAGTACTGCGCGAAAAATGGCCACGAAAACGAACAGAATCACGAAAAAGTGATTCTACACCATGACAACGCTCAGCCTCACGTTGGCAAATTCGTTTAATCCATAAATCCATCCGCCATAATCCGCACATATTGCGCCATCCGATTATTACTTGTTTCGTTCGATGGCACATAGGCTGGCTGAGCAGCAGTTCCGTTCATATGAAGACATCAAAAAATGGATTGGTTTGTGGAAAGCCTCAAAATATAAACACTTTGACCCGTAACGGTATTCGAGCTCTGTAAGAAAGATGGGAAAAAGTTGTAACTAGCGGTGGGCAATACTTTGAATGATTCATTTGTAAAAAAAAAAAAAAAAAAAACAGCGATTACTTAGTAGCGCACCTATAATGCGAGTATTTCCTTTCTTTATTCTCCGTAAGCTAGATCGAATGGTTTTACCCTTCGTAATCTTCTAACTAAATTGTTGTTATTAAGAAGTTCGAATACTTCTAAAACAGCATTTTTGCTGTTTCATGTCTTCTTCCGACCTTCCTGACCTTGTCCTCTATCATTTCAATTTTTAGATCCATATGTAGATCAGCGTTACGTATTGCATAGTACTTTGTTTTGGAAGCATTGAATGCTTTTCAGGTTTGTATTACTTGTGCACCAAAGTTGGAGGCCAAACGTCCATACTGACTTAGGAACTTGCTTATAGAGAAGCAGTTTATTGTATATTGGGAGACATGAATACCTCCCTGTGAACCAATACATTCTGTTGTAGCTTATATTTATTTCATCATGTTTTTTCTTAACTACTGTGTTGTTCATTTACACAGGTATGTGTTGTAGGTTTTTATTGGTGAAGTTAACATGAACTCACCTCAGCACGATTTTTCTGACAGAAAGTACAGCAGTATCGCCTGCAAATGTGGCAACAGTAGTTTTGTCATTTTGTAATAGGTCGTTCTTGTATAGAAGGAAAAGCACCGGTCCTAACACACTACCTTCCATTACTCAAGGTTTTATATTTTTCAGCAATGAGATCTCGATAATAACTTCAGCGATCTTCCACATGCCTGTAACATACCTTAGTCTAATCGCCGCATTTATTTTTTGTTCCAATCTTTTTTTCATATCTTTTTTAGGCAGTTTTTTTTAGAATTTCACTTGTGATTAGATGAAATCAAGGAGCTTTGCGCTCTCAACAATTGCCAGTGTTTGCGAGCTCTCTTTTTTCAGATATAATGTGGCATATTTCTTTGGGATGTATCATTTCTTCTTAATTTATCATTTGGTTCAGGTGTTGCAGCAGCCTTTTGTATACCTTAGCGTCAAAGCTTGACATTTGCAAAAGTTACTTAGCCAATAGTACATCTATCTCCGTGTGTGTTGGCGATTTTTTACAATTTTAGAAATAGAATTAAATTTGCAACAACGAACTTGTATTAAATTTTACGTAAAAAAACGGATTTAATGATGCGCGAACGTTGCAAATATTGGAAAAGTGTTTCGGCAACGATTCTCTAAAAAAAAACGGTCGTTTACGAGTGGCGCAAGCGGTTCAAAAGTGGTCGTGATTCAATCGAAGATGATGAACGCAGTGGCAGACCATCGACATCGAAAACCGACGAAAACATTGATGAAAATGTTGTAAAAAATTTTGGTTAATAGCTGCAAATTAACCATCAGAGAGATAGCAGAGGACTTGAACATTGCCTATGTATCCGTCCAAGACATTTTGGTTAATGATTTGGGTTTCCGTCGTGTAGCAGCAAAGTTGGTGTTAAAAGACCTCAATTTCATGCAACAAAAAGACCGTGTCGACGTCGCAAAAGAGATGATTTGCGAGTCTGAGTCCGATTTCACATTCATCAAAAGGATCATTACTGGAGACCAGACATGGGCTTATGAGTACGGCACGCAACTAAGACATCAGGCAAGTGAATGGCGTTCACCAAATGAGCCGAGATTAAAAAACCCACGTCGTTTTCAGTCAAATGGTCACGGTTTTCATGAATTACAACGGTGTAGTGCATCACGAATTTTTACCAGACGGCCAGACAGTAAACAAAGAGTATTATTTGGGCGTTATGAAACGTTTGCGTAAAGCAATTCGCCCAAAGAGACTAGAATTGTGGGCATAAAACTCGTGAATTTTGCACCATGATAACAAACCGTCGCACAGTGCCATCATTATTCGTAATTTGTTGACGAAAAATGCAACAAATACCATCCAACAGTCACCGAATTCACCTGATTTGGCTCCCTGTGATTTATTTCTGTTCAATCGAGTTAAAAAACCACTACGGGGAAAGCGTTTCGGCAGCCGAGAGGAAGTAATGGAAAAATCGCAGAAAGCACAAATGGACATACCGAAAACCGAATATAAAAATTATTTCGAGGATTGGATCAAGCGCTTGCATAAGTGTGTTGCAGTCGTCGGGGATTACTTTAAAGGGGACAATATAGATTTAAACGAATAAAAATGTATTTTTAATTTTCTGAATAAATATTGTCCAACTATTAGTATCTTTGGTGAAAGTCTGTACTTCATTTTCTAATTGCTCTAGCAAATATATGAAATATATGCAGTCAGTTAGATTGTTTTACGAGGCATGGATTGCGTTCCTCCATTTTAATTTTATTACAAAGTATCACTCAGATGTGTGATCTGAATCAATATCTGGCCCTTCCTGCACTTAGATAGTATTTGAGGAGAAGTCGACAACGTCTGGTATTTTATTTCTATCTGTGTGCCAGTAACTAAGATTTTCTTTAAATAAAAGGCAAACCATTTGAGATATTTCAAAAACTTTATTCATGGCTTGAAGTACAATCAAAACATTTATGAATGGAACTCGACTTCGTTCATATGGCCACTGCGAGCACGTTTGCAGCGGTCGATTCGTTGGACCCAATTTTCAACGAGTCGGCCACACATTTCGGTCGAAACGGCCACTATTTCGCGTTGGCTCTGAGCTCTTCCAATGTCGCGTCGTCGGCGTGTTGGCATAAACCAATGACTTAACGTAGCCTCACAGAAAATAGTCAAGCGGAATTAAATCCCACGAACGAGGCGGCCAATTGACTGGCCCATGTCTTGAGATAACACACTCACCATACTTACTCTTCAATAAATCGATTGTAGCTTGTGCTGTGTGGTTTGTGGCACCATCCTGTTGAAACCACATGTCGTCCAAGTCCATATCTTTCAATCTGTGCGAAAAATAATCGGTGATCATGGCGCCATAACGCTGACCATTCACAGTAACGTGACGATCGTTATCATCGACGAAAAAATATGGCCCAATAACGCCGCCGGCATGCAAACCGCACCAAACAGTTATTTTTTGGGAATGAAGTGGTGATTCATGAAGCACATGTGGGTTTTCACCTGACCAATAACGCATATTTTGCTTATTGACGAACCCATTGAACCAAAAATGAGCTTCGTCATTGAAGATGATTTTGCGACTCCGAATATCTGTAGAAAATTTTTATAATTTGAAGACGTTGCTCGTTAGTGTATTTTACCACGATGAAAATGTTGAGATTACTGAATAAATTGACAGTGACAGTTTGATGATTAGTGAAAGAGTGCGTTCACAAATTAAATTCAAAGTTGTCAAGTCCCTATTGGAAAACCCTATATAAATTTGTTAATCTTGATCCCCAAAGTGTGTTCTTTGCGTTGAAATATCTCAAGTAAAATTGTCATTTGTTTGGTGTTTTTGTTTGAATGAAAATAACCAATTAAAATTAGTGAATATAATTATTTGAGGTGCTTCCATCTCCCAATGGAGGCTTCCTCGATATAAAGAGACATTAAGGAGTCCCTGGAAAAAAAAGTAAAAGAATCCTGGTGCGTGCGTTTTTTTTTTTTTTTTCATTACACTTTAGAAAATTAAAGACCTAGATAGTGCTTAGTTTTATATATAGGTATATTTATGAGGATGAGTCAAGAAATTTGCCAAAAATTATTGGTTATTTTGAAACCACTCCTTGAAAAAAACGTCCTTAAGAAAACCCATTAGCGCAAAGCGTCGACTAGCTGTGATTTTATTTTTAGTTTGAATATTCAGCTTTTTGAACTTCTAAAACTTCCTTTTGAGAATCTAGTAAGCGTTGGACTGTATGATTGATGATTGACTTATCATTTGCTCTTATTACATTGTATAGGTTCCTGATGTTATTAGCTTCCGCGAATATAGAAAAAGTTTGTCTCCCAGTCAGTCTCCCAGTCTCCCAAACATATTTTATCAAATGAGATGAACAATATGGAAAGCTTGCACTACCGTTTGGCTTCAATCATGCGCCCATACCTTTCAGCGAATTGTTCGTCACGTTTTCAGCGGTTTTATTAACAACAACCACATTCCACATATCGACGATATCATCATCCAAACTTTCTACCAGAAAATTCCTTCACTACCGCGAACGTGAGATTCAGGCATGAAAAAGGTGTGAAGCTTCAGCTCAAGGAACTGCGACAGTGTCACGAAGAGCACGGTCATCCGGGAATAGCCACAAATTAACAACCGTTGACAGATAATTTGTGTGATTTGCTTCAAAGTTTAAAAAAAAACCTAAAGCCGTCTAGGCGGAGCATATGTCAACTTTACTCACTTGGACTTGAAATATTTCGGATTGGATTCATTGTCAAGAACTTTCCAAATTTTCTGTTTGAGTTAATACCACCACTAATTTGATCTGTTACAGTTGCAAGTTTTTCTAAAATCTTTTTTTTTGTTAAGTGAAATTTCTTATGGTTCGATCATCAAGTCATTCTGAACTTCGATGAAACGAAAAAGCGACATGAAGCGATTCCGAACTCCGATACAACGAAAGTTTTTCATTTCCTTTTAAATTGCTACTTTATCGTAGCAAGTCATCATGGAAAGACTCATACTACAATAGCTTCTCCTATTTGTTCAGCTGTAATACAAAAATCAGCGTTCTGTGAGAAATGTTTATCGTGCGAATCGAAGAACTTACGGTGCGCATAATCGACCTACTGAATCCACTATTGCCAACACCATTCGCAAATTTGAGTCCCAGTTTAGTTTATGATACTCGACCGGTTAGACCACATCCAGCACGTAGTGAAGAGACTTCAGCAGCTGTAGCTGAGAGTGTATGCGAAGACAGTGACGAATCGATTCGTCGTCGTTCTCAGCAGCTTATCTTAGCTGGCAGGCGACTTGAATTTGCGTCATATTTTCAGTGAATGGGCTCTGGGAAAACTCAATGAAAATCCGTTATTTTATTGTGAAATTTTGTTCAGTGATGAAGCCAATTTCTGGCTCAATGAATACGTTAACAAACAAAATTTGCTGTATTTGGCCTGATGAGCAACCCGAACAGTACCAAGAGCTAGCATTACATCCATTTAAAACAACGGTATGGTGTGGATTATGGGCTGGTGGAATCATTGGTCCATATTTCTTTAGAAATGAGGCAAATCAGAATGTTACCGTCAATGGTAACCGTTACCGCGATATGTTAACGGACTGGGTGCTTCGTAAAATTCAAGCACACGATTTCAACAAGACGGCGCTACGAGCTATTTAGTGGTAAATTGGCCGCCTAGATCGTGCGATATCACACCTTTGGACTATTTTCTCTGGTGATATACAATACGAAGTCTCAAGTCTTCAGGAATAAGTCTGACGATTTGGCAGCTAACATTACTCGAGTTATCCGCGAGATACCAGTCGCTATGCTCCAACGAGTAGCCCAAAATTGGACATTCCAAATGGGGCACCTCAGACGTAATATTGGCCAATATTTACATAATATCATTTTCAAAAAGTAAATGCCATGAATTGTTCTTTTAACTGAAAATAAAAAATTTAAGTTCGCTTTTAAATTTATGTACTTTATTTTACATTATAACTCAAACCTCACGATGAATCAACCTTTATTAATATTAGAACTACGCCATGCCTAGTAATGGTCATTGGCCTCGTATCTGAGAACGGCTCCTTCCAACAACTTTGTGGGTAAATAATTACCCGATGTATACCGTTATCAAATCATTATTTCTTAAGCCTTCCCTCAGCAAAAATACATACGGTTTTTCAGGCTCAAAGTGAAGAAGGAGATTGACGCTGACTAAATTACTATGATATACAGGGTGACTGACTCAAACTGCAACTTTTTAAAATGCTATAATTTTTTTATTTTTTGATAAATTTTATTTTACCAACGCAAAAAATGTTGGAAAATACATCAATTTTCAAATTGTATTAGTAATTTTCAATAGGTCCACCATTGGTGCGAATAATGGCCTTGAGACCGCTGAAGAAAACATCGCACGCTGCACGCAAGTGGCTCTGCGGTATTTTGACCCATTCCCGGCGAAGTGCTTGTTTAAGGTGGTTCAAACTTTAGTATTTTTTAGTGCAAACCTTCTCCTTCAAAATACCCCAGACAGAGAAATCCAACGGATTTGCATCCAGAGAATTTGCAATCCATTGTGTCGAAGAAATGAAGTGTGGAACATGGATGGTGCCGATACTTGTTGAAATGTCCTCGATGATTGTCCGAAATGATTTTTTGCCCAAGGCTTCAATACTGTCTCTAAGACAGTTTCACGTTATACGATCGCATTCATTTTGACGCCACGGTTCAAAAATACGAGCGGAGAGCACCCATCGGCGATTATGGCGGCCCAAACCATCACCATCGGTGCTGCCTGCTTTCTGGTGGCCGTCCGAAGATGTAAATTTTCGAAGGACTTCTCCGTAAATTAAGCTCCGTCATTTTGTTTGTTGACATATTGCTCGATAACAAATGGCGACTCATCGAAAAAAACCAAATTCGGCAACTGACCACTTTCGTGTAAGCGTAGCAACTCCTTCGCTCTTTGGTCTCTAACTTTTTTCTGTTGCGGTGTAAGATCGTATGCTTTTTGGAACTTCAATGGCTTGAGCCCAAGCTCATTTTTCAGTATATGTTGCGTCCATTTCAACTATATGTTGAGCTCACGAGCCATTTTTCTTCCACTTCTGCCGATGCTGCTGTTTTTTTATGACCACCTCCATGGCGTTCTGCAACGCTGCTAGTATCACGGTAACGAGCTTTGGTTCCAGACACAAATGATTTATTCACGTTGAGGTACTGGAGGGCTCTAACTATAGCTACTTCTGGTTTTCCAGCCAAATATAAAGCAATCACACTATCATATTTGAATTCCATCGCGGATAAAAATTTTTCAACACAACTGAGACGCAATTCGTTTAAAAAGCTGAACGGTTTGGAAATTATAGCAGTCTGAAGTTGGTTGCAGTTCGAGTAAGTCAGTGTGTAATGAAGGTTTAATTGTAGAACCATAATTATTGCTGTTACAAGGTTTGCGATGTTTCCGTCACGTCTTACTAGCTTCCCTTGTAGTAGCGATAGCTTTAAGATGTTCTAATTCACATTTCTCTACTCCCCACCAGTAATTTTTTTAACGGTTTTGCGCTGAGGGAAGGTGTGATCGACTGACCTTCGATAGATGTTTCTTTCATTTTGGTGATGAGTCAGTCTTCCATAGGGGAGCTTTCTCGATTGTGTACTTTAAGCATGTCGATCATGTGTTTTTTATCGTGCCCGCAGATAAGAAGTTCGCTCCGCTGGGTATCAAGAGGAGCTCCTTATTTACCACAAGGTTACTATTTTTACAACATTGATTCATTTTTTCCTTTATGTCAAAAGTCTAAAACTATCTCTCCCAACGATCTCACCAAACTATCTCGTTTAGAAAAAGCTCTTAATAATACTCTAATCACGTTTAGTAGTTCCTCATATTTCAATACGAAAATCAAGGGTCCAAAATTTTCTGAGCAACCTCTTAATTCCGCCTTTATCCCTTGCAACCGATATTAAATAATACAGTTTCAACATTAATCAAAATCCCAATCAAAATCCAATCATCGCTTTCAATATTTGGGGCAAAGTACGAATACAAGCTCCAGACAATGACCGAAAAAGAAAAGACCATGTCAATACGGAAACAATAAAGAATTCCAAATGTCCCTGACTTACATACATAAAACCTCCTACACACTCGTACATTCTGAAGGACCAACATCGATAATTTATCACTAATTATCGTTTCTTAATAAAAAATGCATCTCACATTTATTCCAACTACCCAACAATGTACTCGTAAGTTGCGTCTGTTCGTCCCCCAAAAGACCGACTGAAACCGAAAACGAAATCACAAATGGAAAAGACCACAAAACAACCAACAGAGAGTCCACACGGAGCAGGATCATCAAACTGATTGACATCAATAATTGACAATCATCATCGGTACACCCGGACAGTTAATACCATTTTATTGTCAATTTCGAGCAATTTATGGTGATCTAATCGGTATTTATGAAGGCGATGAGGATCAGACGAGTAGAACGTGTATACCGGCAGCCCCAAGATACCCGAAAATACAGGGAGCTGCTATGTAACAGACATATGCATAGCGGCCGCCGCCGACGTTGTCGTGCCCGAATATCAAGCGAATACTGATTGCCAAACAGCATAGCTACCATGCCGCCGAAGTACATTTCCAAGAGTACGGATACGTGCGTAGCCAGGGTGGTGTATGGCATTTGGCAGTAGCCGTTCGACAATAAGGTGGGGCTTTTGACAACGGACATATGTAGGTGCCTATAATTTGCAGGTGATCGATTGGGATTGATCGATTTATTGCGAAGCGGGAGAAATTTGTTTCGACTCGCGGACAATATGAACGAGACCAGTTGCAAAGAATTCAAGACCACGGATGAGATATTTGGCCTAGAAAGCCTGACTTACGACTATTCAATGGAATAAACCTAAATTGCAAAATATATGAGTGCACGAGTGTGTGTATTAACTCAGCGATAGTACTCAATTCATTTCAACTACATTAAGCGGACATGTTGCAAATCTTTTGAGGAGAAAGGCACACGCCTTCTAATTTAAGAAATAATAATAACGTGTGTGTGAGGAAGTTATGGCGCAATATTACTCTACTTCTGGTTGAGTATGTTGGCAACTATTGACTTTCCTAACCAGGAAACAAACGATATAGCGCAAGGGTTTTCTTCCACTGCATTGTCCCTTCAGAATAGAATCGGAGACTCTTCGTTTTAGGCATCAAGTTCTTGTATGTGATATTAAAGAGACCGATGCCTCTTTGTTTGTGCAGCTTAGAAGGTCTTTTATCAAACAAATGGCAAACAGTTTAGAGATTCATACTTTTTATCTTCCAAACCTTGGAATTAAGCCTCGTTGTATTGTATAATACTTAAGATGTCGTCATCTTTGGTAAGATGATCAAAAGTTCTGATTTTTACTGGAAAAAATTGATGGTCTTGTTATCAGGTCCCCTTTCTTTTCCTACCCTAGTAGGCTTTTACTTGTAGAGCAAACGAGCTGATCTCGCCTTTCTACATATATTGAGTGGCATCATATGCAAATTGTTTTGTTTGTCTAAGTATAGCGCTCCTGATATCTCCTTGACATATTTTGTCTCCATCTTTCTGCTGTGAAACACGCAAAGCAGGTTCAACGCCGACTTTGGAGGCACCAGACCGCTACAAAGCGCGTAGTACTGCCATCCAAAAAGTGTAAAATAAGTTAAAAAAAACTATGACTTTGTCTATTTGAATGTGGATATATCTTCAGACTTCGCTAGCTAGCACAAGTTTCACACACCTCAGCCCTACAAATAACCTTGATAGTCCTCTGATCAAAAAGTTTGGTTAGATTAAAATCAGTCTGTATCGCTTAACCTCTACGAAATTTCTCAAGAAACGTTCCAAAACCGTCGACGCCTACATGTGTGAAAGGGTTTAAATTAAGCGTAAACATGCTTCAGGAAGTTGTTCCACTACCCGCTATACTAGTTTCAGCTTACGCAGCTTCCATATTCCTTGTATACATATGAACCAAACGCGCTCTCGAATATCTTCTTGGGATAACAGATGATATGTAAATTGACTAGAAAATAACTTTTGAGCAGAATTGCTGGATTATGTGCTGCATTAGACATCATTACTTTTTGCCATCTTGGAATGATTCAAGAATCCACTTTCATTTTTCTAAACAACCAATTCTCGGCGTGTAAGTTATTCGTTCCGAATGATAAAAGGCTTCTTCTCAGTAGCCCTGAGCTCATCATTAATAATTTAGGAACCATACTGTGAACCCAAGCTGTTATCGGTTCTAAGCACTCGATTCTCACGTAGAAAATCAGGTCCGACCACCTGACGTTGCGTCTTAAGCAACTTCATATCCAGTTCTAACATGAAGCGGTTGGTTAAGTTAAGCAGAAAACCTCAGTATTTAATGCAACGACTGACGGAAATTTTAATTTTGTCGAACTGATCCATGACAATACTGTATTTGAGTTTCATCTAAATGGATTATATGTGTATCGTGTTGATACTTAAGGCATACCGATAACAGTTGCTTGTTACTATACCCTTGATATTGTTCTTCACTGGCGATACTTCAACCTTATACAGCACTTGTAAAACAGCGAACGCTTTTTCCAACGAGTTAACTAATATTATCAAAGTACACGAGTTCGAGCTGGCCAGGAATCCTCATAACAGTCCTCAACAGCTTCTTTGAAACTTCATAGAACGATAACTTGTAGGTGAAGTAGTCCGGAGAAGGCTTCCGAAATGTTTTAAGAGCTTGGACACGATGGACTAAGAGTTATATAGATCTAATCTAAATCTGCCGAAGAAACTTGTTACTCCTACAAGATCGAAGTCCATTGATTTACAAATGGATAAGCTGATAACACTTAGTGGAACATGTGCCGAAAATCACCACTTCCTGCTTCTTACTCTCCACCAGATTCCTTGACACTACTGATCCTTTTTCAATTAACCATGTCCTATAAAATACTTTCGTAACATCCACACTGATTGCTACAACCCTTTCCTGGAAATTGCAGGGCTCAGTGTGGAGGGGAACTAGATTATCCAGACCTTTTAAAAGATAAGTGTTAAGAGAACTGTCGTTGACTTTGGTGGCCACTGTCTCAGCAAATTCGCAATTCTGGCTTACCCCTTTAGCAATAACTCTTTCATCCTTAGTTTGCAAACTCTATGATCAGAATACCTGGCACATCTCTAAGATGATCTGTTTACTAAGAAAAAAGTGTGATAGAACTGTAACTGAATTGAAGTAAGCTGACGTTTTTTTAAGACATCAATAGCAGCACTGTATGTATGCTCCCAGGCACGTACGTGTCTTTCTATGGAGACATGAGACTCTCATCCTGTCAGTAAGCCCATTTTTTTACGTCCGTTTCTCAACAAACATTGCCGTGCTTTCCTTAAATGGGTCGTGAACTGTGAACTAATGGTCAAATCATTAGCACATACCTGGATTCGCCCTACCGCAGTTGGTAGACGCTCAGTGGTCTTCCCTACGTATAATGAAGAAATCCAGTAAATTCAAAACTATGATTCATAATGACTAATGGAATTTCCATTAACTTTAAGAAAAAAAAAAAAAACGAAATAATCCTCAAACAATTTTGATGCCTTAATTTGTAGGTAAAAATTGAGTTATCCGCTTCCTTCATCAATCATTTCGTAATCGACTTCCTCCGATTCTGACGCTGTTGTTAACCTCACTCCGGGCGTAATTAAATGAAACTACACACAAAGAACTTCAAGGTATTCTGCCTACAAACCTTCAGCCAGTCGGGTGAAGAGATCCTCGCTAATTACTGTATTTCATAAGACAATCAAACAAAGAAACTCTCAAATTATCAAAACTCCAGGGTATCCTTTATCTGTATCTTTGCCTCTACCTTCGCCTGCCAACATGCCACATCAGGAATTCAAAAAAAAAAATTTTTTTTTTTTCTTGAAAACCCCCAATAACCGATCACGAAAATTCCAAACTCATACTCGTACGAAGCCTCCGTCCGCAACCCTTGTGAATACGGATAAACCTGATCGGCGTTAAGCAGTCGATGATGGATGGTTTCGCCAATAAATTTGGCCAAACGAATTGATCAATCATTCGAGGTGGAAGCATTCTGGAGGCGCTTCTCCAGTTCCATTGAAGGTAACGAGCGTGAAATTAGTCTTAAGATGAAACTCACATTTGGTGTTGATAAAGTCGACCATTTTCGGTTAGAAAATGACAGCAATCCTGACTACAGTTGGGAGACGTTTTTGCCATGAGTCCCTGGTTGTGTGTTTGACTGCGAATCGTGATCGGATTTTTTCTACTTCAATCAGTTGACCATTATTTTTGATTGGTTTGCGATAAATTCGACAAAGTTTTGCATTTTGTCTGTTGAAACTCTGGGATGCAAAATGCGATAGCATATATGTGAGAACATGGACTCTGGACACTTGTCATCAATTAAGATGGTTCAAGTGATTCATTGCAACCAAAAGGAGTCGCCATGTGTGATTAATCCATTAAAAGTGGCGTGGGAACCAGATAAAAAAATTTCCATAGTTATGCATTGCTATCTTAGTTTTAGAAGTTGGAAATTGTGCTCGACGCTAGTTTATTGGCGTCGATGAGTATGCCTGGTAACGTCTTGCAGCAGGTTTTGAAGTTTATTTCTGCCTTGTGTCGTTGACTAGATTAACGAGTAAGATACCAAAATCCTTTGTAGATAGGCAAAGAAACTTCACTGCCTTCTTTTGAGCACATACCGATGTGCGTTCCATTGAAACAACATAAGTATTGGGTGCTCCAAACTTGTTTCGTAAAGAACACATATTCACGTGGTACTGGCACGTTAAATAAAAGGTGATTCATCGTAAGATTTGATTTATAATGTAAAATAAAATACATAAATTTAAAAACAAACTTAAAATTTTTATTATTGGTTAAAAGAATAATTTATGACATTTATTTTTCAAAAACAATATTATGTAAATATTGGCCAAAACTACATCTAAAGTGGTCCATTCAAAAGATCTAATTTTGGGCGACTCTTTCGAGCATAGCGACTGGTATCTCGCGAATAACAAGAGTAATGTTGGCTTCCAAAACATCAATCGTAGCTGGCGTATTCTTGAAGACATGAGACTTTACATCTCCCCAGAGAAAACAGTCCAAAGGTGTGATATCGCACCATTTAGAAGGCCAATTTCCCGTAGCAAAACGTGAAATTAAGTGCTCACCAAAATGATTTCTCAACAAGTCCATTATTTCACGCATTCTATGGCTCGTAGCGCCATCTAGTTGAAACCAGAGCTCACTGAGACCATGTGCTTGCATTTCAGGAAGCACATAGTCCGTTATCATGGCGCGATAACAATTACCATTCACAGTAACATTCTGATTTGCATTATTTTTGAAGAAATATGGACCAATGATTCCACCAACCCATAAACCACACCATACTGTTGTTTTTAATGGTAGCTCTTGGTACTCTTTGGGTTGCTCAACAGCCCAAATAAGGCAATTTTGTTGATTAACATATCCATTGATCTAAAAATGAGTTTCATCACTGAATGAAATTTCACGGTAAAACACAGGATTTCCATTGGAGTTTTTCTAAAGCCCATTCACTGAAAATATGACGCACAAGTTAAATTTCGTACGCTTTTAGGCCGGCATCCCCACGTAAAATACGCCAAGTTGTCTAATACGCCAAGCCAAGCTGCTGAGAACGACGATGAATCGATTCGTCACGGTCTTTGCGTACACTCTCAGCTACAACTGCTATAGTCTCTTCACTACGTACCGGATGTAGTCCAATCGGTCGAGTATCATTTGCGAATGGTATTGTTAATAGCGGTTTCAGTAGGTCGATTATGCGTGCCGTAATTTCCTCGAATCGCACGAAAAACATTTCTCACAGAATGCTGATTTTCGTAATACAGCTGAACAATTTGAAGACGCTGTTGTGATGTGAGTCTTTCCATGATACTTGCCAAACGATACTGAACAAAAATGATGAAGCATTTTGATAGATGTATGCGCGATCTGTCAAAAAAAGCCTATTGAAAATCAAACCTAACGGTGAATCACCCCTTACGTTCTGTGGTCAAAACCACAGTCTAAGTCTCTTCCACTGGCAGTTTTTTTGTAATTAACATCTTAAGAAGGTACCAATCGTGATACGTAATAGTTCGGTAATTTCGAACTAAAATCGAACTAATTGATCATCCTCTGTGCGAAATATTGAAGAAGACATCTGCTCAAAATTATTATAGTATAGGACGCATATACGTCCTATACGTCCCAAACTTATGCTGATGTGTTGTATATTTCCTCTTTGAAAACTTTAGTTTGGGTTGCGTTTATCTTTAGCCCTATGGGTATAATACAACCCTGTCATACGCCGCTTTGAATTTCAAAGGCTTCTGGTAGCTTACACTTGTGTAGAATGGCAGCTTTAGACCATAGCAGAAATATGTATATAAGCAATGACTTCATTGATAACGTGACTACAGTTACAGCACCTACCATAACAGTATCAAGGAATAGTAATTTCATGGATTTTTCTTTTGACCTGAAGTCCACCAAAGGTTCAGAAATTCCGCCCTCCCATTGCGTTCAGAGAAGCCTTGCATTCTTGAACTAACAGAAAGAAACAAATCAGGGCTACATACCTAAAGATGTCAGTTTTTCTATAGAAGACAGAACTATAAGGTTATCGGCTTTCATAAAGACGCCGCCGGTGCCACAATCTACATCGATTCCGGACCCATCTGTGAATTTTTAAATACATTTCCATCGACCTAGATTATGACGAGGGGTATCTCTAAGCATTTTTATTTTTCTTGTGTGAACATTCTGTAGGATTTTGTGTCCTACATGGATATGTAGCAACAGACTACAAATATTGGAAATTAGATCATCCAATTCCTGATTCGGATTTGACATCTCCTTTTTAATCAGATACAATAAACCAAACTGCCATCCGAGACTATAAATGTTTAGTTTAAGATTGACAATTTTACAATACGGATCCCTTAACAATTACAAAAAATAGTGATTCTGTAGTAAGTACATTTTGCGCATTACGAGCTGATTATGGTATAGTCAACATAATCTTTCGTTTGAGCGTACTATAGGCAAAACTGTAAAGAAAAATTTGAAGAAACTTGCTCTGATACAGATGTCTAAAGGCCTATTCATCATCGAAATGCACGCTTTACAGAAAATATAGCTGCTGTAAGTGAAAGTGTTGAAGAAGATCCAAATCTATTGATTTCACGGCGAGATCAGCATTTGACTTTGTCTTACGGCAAAATGCATATTTTGCACACTGAAGAATTGAAACCAGCTAATCGTGGAATACGTAGAGTATACGCGGATTCCGTACTTGAACATCAATTATTTGGATGATTAATTTTCATACAACATTTTCATCAGCGAAATGACTCATTTTTCACTTCGTGGATACGTTAACAAATAGAAAGTCACTGTACGATGTGCAATTTTAAACCGAAGTTTGTTGGCCTTTTTTAGCGGACTTTTTGTGTGGGGCTATGCAAAAGATCGTGTTTATGCACAGAATTTGCAAACTCTTAATTTGAAAACGAATATTCGTCAAATCATGTTCAAGTTATTGCCCGATATGTATCGAAAAGTCGTCGAAAATTAGCTCAGTCGCGAACGGAATATCCGGATACCTGGCGACCTCTGGATAAGCTAGCCTTACCTGTATACTACGGAATTCTGAACAGATAGACCATTCTCTCTCCGCCACTCGTATAATCTAATGATGGACAAAATCTCAGAAAAAAAAAGTACTTTTTTAATACTGGGCGATAGAACGGTGACTGCACCGATTACAGGCAAAGCTCCTGCACTGTTGATCGGAGGTAAAACTGTGGCAGACCATGGTTCATCATCCTCTAAAGGCAAACGCAACCAGCCTGAAACTAAATGTTCAATGAGTGATTAAACTGTGGCAACCCATGGTCCTATCACTTCCTCCACCCCTAGCAGCAACAAGTTTATGTCGAAGACACCGAAATGCTTTACGCATTATCAAAACGTTCAAATCCATTCCGAAGTTTGAAATAAATGTGAACATAAAGAGAACAGAAGGAGATCCACCGCTTCCAAAACGCTAAAAACTCCTCCAACCACCAGAGATCGTTAGAGAAAACCGTGCCGGCCCAAAACAATTAACGCCAAAACCCCTCTTTTAGCGAAGTTCTAGAAGATGTTTTTGACATTTGACAATTTATGAATACATATATATATATATATTTTTTTTTTTTTGAATTTATGGTAACCGACTTCAATAGTTATATCTGGTTAAACTAAGTTTTTAGATACAATGAATGTTTATAACGAAGCATATTGTATATATGTACAATTTTTATTTTAACCGAACCCGACACATGTTCCCTTCACGGCTCTAGTGGCCAAAACTAAATTAATGACAAGAACTACTTACTTAAAAAGCTAAATCTTATTTAAGATAAGATACAACAATAATTGGATAAGCATCAGCATGTAATAATCATGTCTACTTAGTTAGATATAATATATAATTACGTTTATATAATAACAAGATGAATGTATTATTATGAATAAGCTGAGATACAAGATGGCATACATTTGGTTAACTTTTGGTTTAAATTCATTGAATTAGACAAATTTGAAATCGTTATCCTCTGAGAACACGTAAATTTGCTTTTTCATAAAATGGAAGTTTTAAGTTAGAGCTGGACAATGGTTCAAACAATGATTGTGATCTTAAATTCAATATATTAATAGGGGAAAGGTAAAAATTGTTATCTAGCACACTTTCGTTGATGTTTCTGTCCCATATATTTTTTATAAATGGGTTGGGGTAATTGGAGGTAGATTGTAATTTGTTTTTCAATAATTTAACCATATATACGCAAAGATGTTCAATATTATTTTCTATATATATATTGTTGCACTTGAATACCATTGTTTATTTGGTTTTCTGAACTTTCCAAAACAAAATCTTAGCATTTTTCGATCGAAGTTTTCTAACTCATTTGTGGCCAAATCCATTTGTAATTATAGGTCTTAAACGTGTTTTGTACATAAGCAGTTTGGTTTTCTTTGAAATAGAACTCGATGATAAAAGTTGTTTAAGCAGACCAAAAACCATTTTGGCTTTATTCAGCACTGCCCTAGCATACTTATTAAATTTGAATTTTTTTTTGGTTGTATATACCAAGATATTTTTTTTTCCGTTTTCAGTGGGATCGGTACATTATTGACTTCTAGTAATAGTGTTTTACTCTCCTTGACTGCTTTACGGTGCCCTTTTCCATAAACGTTTCTGAAACATGTAATACTACTCTTTCCTGCGTTTAATACTAATCCCCAAGAGTTGAAATAAGATGTTAATGAGGGTACATCGTGGGGTCTTATTGCACTTGCTAATATCTTAGTATCGTTCGCATATAATAAGGCTTCAGTTTCATCTACCTGGCTATTTAAAGGGAAATCATAGAGATATATTTTGAAGAGTTTTTTTACCAAGTAATGATCCCTGAGCCACGCCCATAAGTACTAGAAACTCTTCAGAGTATTCAGAAGCAATAGAAATTGCTGCTGTCCTAGAGCTCAAAAAGCTAATGATCATCCGAATGAACACTTCAAAAAAATTCAGCGTTATCAGTTTGAAGATAAGAACAACAGAGCACTTTCTATTCCTAAGGTTTTGAATGATTCCATCGTTTAGCACTAGCAATGAATACTCGGTTGAATGATTTTTCCTGAAACCGAATTGGTTATTTGGATCAATATTTTTTTCTTCACAGAAACTGTCTAGGTGATCAGGCAAAACTCTTTCAAAAAGCTGTCCAACGTTAGATAACAATGATATAGGGCAAAAGTCTATAGGAATAAGCTTAGATTTTTTCCACGTTGATGGAAAGTACCCATTATTTATGCATTGGTTGAAAATGCAGGAAGGGGCTACATCAAGGGTATGAGGACATTTCCGTAAAACATGGTTTGAAACCTTATCTACACCGTACGATTTTTTGTTCTTTATTCTCATTCTATGAGCATTAATTTTCTCTGGAGACGTAAAAGGTGGAGGTAAGTTATCTGAGGTGGTGCTAGATGGAAGAAAATTGATTAACTGTGTATTTGCATGCCTGCTCTTAAACTCGTTGACTCTGAGATTATTCCTTTTTCTGAATACAGGTCGGAATACACCGTCTTAAATGCAATTAGTTTGTCTTCATTATCTGACAGTTCTTATCCACTATATATCCTTGGCTATATTCGTACCAAAATACTTTCTGCCCGTTATTCTGTCGATTTCCCTAAAAGCTTGGGGAGAAGGCCTTATTTTTCTTAAACGTGACCTAAGTGGTCAGAAACAAAAGGAAAGGTTGTCATCAGTGACAACGCCAGTCGTAATGTTGCTGTCCTCCTCTCTAAGAGTACTACATCCAGAGTTGTTGTTTTGGATTGTTGCTCCGTTCGAGTTCGCGCTTTGGTTTTTTGCTATGAGGCAGACTGATTAATGGATTGGTTAGGTCCGATAATGCTGCGAATGGATTATTTGCCAAATTTAATAGGACAAATGGTGATCACTCAGCATCATGTGCATCATTTCGTCTTCTTTTTTTATTAGTAAAATTATTTGCTGCTGTTTTAAGATTGGATATGACAATATTCCAATCAATTTTTCTTAATTGTTCATTATTAGTGTCCATATTTGTCCCTGTGGGATTGTTACTTAGTTTATTACTCTGTTTGTCCATTGTATTGGATAAATAAAACAAGTTGGGGTTATTTTTATTTAACCCAGAACTTGTTCTGGGGTACTGAGATTATTGATTTTGTTCTTTTTTTTCCACTGTTTGTTTCTTTTTAGAGTATCTGTCTTTAGAAATATCTAGTTGGTTTTTAATTGGGCATATATAGCTCTTAATTAACACTGACAAAACTTTTTTGTAACTTTAAAGAATGCACTCAGACAAGTCTCGTATTGGTATTGGTTTTCATATCCCTAAAAGATGCAATAACAAACGCCGAAAGACACGACCCCGGAAGAACTAAGAGGCCTTTATAAATGTGCGTTAATTGTGATCAATAACCTTTTAGCGCAGACTAAGGGCATGATTCGGTTTAATTTCGAGTGAATTCACCTAAGGGCTTATAAAAAGGATGAACTGGATGCTGATAAGTAACTTACTCTTCCTTTATCCGAATTAGCAAATTCATATATATTTTACTGAAATGGATAGCGCTGACTCGAATATATTCGGGGCGACATCTAAGACGTGGGTCTATTTCTCTGATACTCTGTCGAAAATTTAAACCGATGATGAATTAAAAAGAGATCCTTTACGATCAGTGGATGAAGAGGAGCTCTTGGACGCATGTTGAGAATCAGAGGAGGCTCCTCTAGTAAATTGTAGCAATGATGCTACTGTTTCTTCAAATGAATTTCCATTACTCCAAAAAAGCCTCCGCCGCACTCATTGTACGTCTTTCCAAAAACGCTATAAACATCATCCTAATTCAGGAACAATAGATCGTAGAAGTCATAGTTCATTGACTTGGAAAACCTGTATATGCTCTTCTTAGATATTAGTGAAACCTAGTTTTAATGCATCATTCGTAACCTCAGCGACCCTGTAATAATCGTTGACAGACTTAAGACTGCTAAAGGTCAAAGGTACCTACTGATTGGCATCAGCATATCTCGGCCAGTACCATGTGGGCCCACATGGCATAGGGCAGTACCGACATCAGAGATAGAGGTGAGTCACTTTTTACTTATCTCATTGTTTGCAACATTGGCAATGAGCCCACTTTTATAACCAGAAACCAACTGGAAGCGCTAGATATCACTTTCGGAATATCAACTGGACACTCATTTTCAGACCACATCAAGCATTCCAGTCGGAAAACTGATTGGCCAAAATACAGAGGAATACTATCGGAAGCACTATCCTCTGAACTCTTAGATAACCTCTTTTGATGAATCATTCCTGGATTAACCTGCTAATGGATACCTACTTTCCAGGTAGCTCCATATTCACGACCAGTAGTAACCATAACAGGATTACTGCAACCGTAACTAAAATTCACGGTTTGATTACAAGAGGCAAACTGCTTTGGGCAATGCATAGCTTCAAACCATACAAGTCTGCTAATCCGTATGGTATAATACCTGTTGAGCTATTAATGTGCTAGGATGTCATCCTGCCTGATCCACATTCCACTGTCATGGAGAGAAGATAACCTATGATAGTTGTAACAAAGGACCTCAGACCTATAAGTCTATCATCTTTTATTCTAAAAACTCTAGAATCTATCCATATACGACCCAAAATTGATCCACCACTTTTTTCAACGGTCCAAAAAAGCCGGCTGTAAATGAAAGTCAGTGGAAACGGTTCTACATTCATTGACTAGCCACAACGAACGATCCCTACAATAAAAAAGAGTAAACAATAGTCGCATTTCTGGACATAGACGGTGTCAAAACATCTGCAACCACGATTGCGCTGCCTACTCTGCAAGTAGACGACTCACTTGGGAGGTTAATCAGTCTTATGCTAAATAGCAGAATGATCGACTCCAAACTGTGGTTAAGCTTCCTCTTAAGAATCTTCTGGGAGGAAGATGCTTTCAGTGAGGACAAGTCAATCCACTTTTACACACATGGATCTTAAACTGATTGGTTGGGGCGTTTTCTCAGATAAACGAAATCAAGGCCTCTCCTTTCGTCTTCGAAATCACGGTAGCGTGGATCAAACGGAAATCTTGGCGAATAAATAAGCTCTGCCTTGGCTGAAGAAAAACATGATATCTGCAAATTGGATCGCTCTAAAAGTTTGATCCTTCTAAATAGGAAACATCTCAGCGCCGTTATAGGTGTCATCACTGGACACTGCCTTACAGGCAAGCATGCAAGAATTCTTGGGCGCCATTACAAACGATTTCTATATACGGTGCATGAATGGAGAAGAGGAAGATATAACCCTCCACCTACTCTATACATTCCCAACTCTATCCCAAAGAAGAAAAGTTCACCTAGGAGCTTTCTTCTATAATGACTTAAGCAATCTTAAAAATAAATACGTTAACAGTCTACTACGGTTCATCATAAGCTCGAATTGGTTCCAAGAGTAGGAAGATCACAAATCCATATGGCATGACAATGTGTCAATTAGCCCAAATGGGTTTGAATTAAATGAGTAATAAATTGAAATAGAAATTTGATCGAAATCTTAATTTAAATTTACTTTCGGAACCACAAAATGAAAGACATTTTGTATTTTACAGATTTTAGTGGAAAGTCCATAACCAGAATTTTAAGTCGCCTCAGGACTTCCTCTGTCCTTCGGCGTCGGCCCGAGTTCTAGAAGATTGTGCCATATTTTTTACCACGACGACAAGAACATATATGTATGTATACCCAACCTATTTTGTGCAACTTTTGACTTGTCTTTTGACCAACAGATGAGGTTCCTGATTTCAGTAGTAGCGTGAGCATATGTAATGCTTAAAACTGTGCCCAAGAATACTAACGTACTCATTCTAGTCTTACCCTGATATATCAGCCCTGCCGAGGCGGACAGCCCTTCCATGCTACTCTTGGGACCAAATACCTAAGATGAACAAACAAAATGAAAACAACAAAAATATCAACGCCAATAACAAAAACGACAAAAATAATTCACCCACACTTAGCGATACCAGAGAGAACACTTCTTCCTCTCAGGTAATCAAAAAGATATGATCCAGACTAAAGAGGAACTGCTAGACTCGAACTCGGACGTGGCTATAGTGGAGAAATTAACTCAAAAACCGGCCGGAAGCAAAAGTCTAAGCGCACTTGCTGGACAAAAAAGAATTTGCAAAGCTTCTCAAAGGTTTCTGAGTAAGAGGACGAAAAAGGATCAAAGAAGGGGATCGTGCACTAATCCGAAGACATAACAAAATGGTAGCGCGTACAACACTTGATTTTTTGGAACCAAAAGACACACTAATGTGGACCCCACAAATCAAAAACAATTCAACGCAGTATAAACTGACAAATCCACATTTAAGACACATCAATAGGTCAAAAACAGGACAAGTCAGCTGAACTATACTATCAACCTTCGGACTATCAGCGAAACGGCAGAGTTCAGAAAATGATACCAAATAGGGTCCAATGCGGAAAAACCATTCAATAAGTTTCGAGAGTACACCAGTGAAATTGCAAGTAAACATCGACGACCTTAAAAACCCTGAAATTAAACAGGGGCCTGGTGAACGTTGAAAACTTCTGTCCTGAATGAACTATCTCTGAGTTTTCTCAACAAAACCATCTCCACTGGTAGATATCTGTAGAAGGGAACCTCGTTGATGATTATTCCCAAAATCGACCTTTGTTTTCCCCAGTACATAAAGGTATGGGCCCCTCCTCCTGCAACTCCCGACGTAACAAACATCGTGGAACTAATCGCGATGCGATTATTATTCAACTGCACTCAGGGAAAAGATCTGCTATTTTCTGTAGACAAGCAGACCACCACAGAATAACTGACTCATGACAAAGTGGTTTAAACTTAAAATATAACTCGGTGTGCTACGAGCGTAAATCAAAAATAAGCGTCATGGTTTCCATCCAGCAGGAAGGTCTCTCCGCGTAGATCCTTGTACGTTATGTGTTGCTACATTCTTCCCAACCTATTGAATGCTACCAACTTGGTATTGATGCAATTGACAAATTGATTGACTTATGGGACTCTCTCGATGATCGATGATTTAAACTATTGATAATTTTAATCCTCCTTAATCCTCCCCCTGTAATTCTTTCCTCTTACAATTTTCACAAATCTAATTCCCGTAAAATCAATAACTATCTAACCACTGCTTGTTTAGAGCTTACAAACATATTTTTGCCCGCTTTCTTGTACATTTTTTTGCAGAGAAATATTCAAATTAAATGTTCTACATCCCCTCCTTGGTATAATCGTAAACTACGCTCTCTACGAAACAAAAGAAACAAGTAACGGGTGGTATTCCCTCGTACCTACTATGTTATTGTTCCGACTATTCAAGGCACATATCTTCACTTCATCGAACTCTACAAGGCCTTTTTTCAATTTGTTAAACGCAAAAATAAGACTGAAGGTTCACCTCCCTTCTTTCGAAAACAAATCTTCAAGTAATCCTTCTACCATCTCCAACTTTTTTGCTACATTTTTCAAACAATATATCTCCAACAAATTCTTTGTACCAGATGATGACTTACCAAATTTCTTTGTTAGTCACTTTCTCACTCAAAATTTCGATCCTTCTACTATTGAAAAAAAGTTACAAAACTTAAAGATGAATTTCTACTTGGCCTAGATAGTTTTCGCACCGTTTTTCTTAAAAAATTCTCTTCCAGCCTTACACTGGGAGAATTTTCCTAGATTTAAAAGACCTCTTTTATAATACCGGTACACAAAAAGGGATCAAAGAATCAAGTTACTAATTATCGTCCACTCCTAAGCTCTCTCATATACCCAACTTCTTTGAAAGAATTTTATACGAAGCCTTAAGCTTGTTCTAGTCTAGTATTTCATCTAAACAACATGATTTTCTAAAATGCAGATCAACTACCACAAACTTAATTGAATTTCTATCTCAGCCCTAGAAAATGTTAAAGAAAACAGTATTTTTGCTACAGATTTGGATAAGGCCTCTGATGAAATATCTCATCAATTGATCCTCTTCAAATAGTCCAAATAGTCTGCTTTCGGCTTTTAACCTCTTTTATCAAAATGAATATCTTCTGACCTGATGATCTGATGAACCGATATGATAGCGTTCGGTTTAGGTCCGCCGTTTCAGTCTATTTCTTGGCCTTCTCGAAGATCCCTCAAGGCAGCCATTTTGGTCCCCTTCTTCTTACTTACCCTTTTCAACTCTATTCTCTTCAACACCATCCCACGTAATTTACGACGTACTCGTCTCTTCTATATACCAGTCCACCGCACATATTTTGCACCGCCCGTATGTTCTGAAAGGTCAACTCAAACCTATCCATTTTTGATTTCAACCTAAGTCATCTTCGTCTTAAACAAGATCTCCTTCACCATTCCCTTCGATCCTAACTCTTAAGTCTTTCTTAGTCCTAGTTAAGTTAGATTAAGATTAAGGGTGACCAGATAGCAATGAAAATATTTCCAATTTGTATGTTTCAGCAGCTCTCAAAGTTACCAATGATATCTAGCTGTCAAAATATGCAGTAAGGTTTGCCATTTTATCATGCATCCTTCTACACTGGCCGAACGTGCGGAATGTGCTCAGGCCCATTTTTGGCTCAGCGGCTATACAGGCAAGCATAGCAAAATTGCCATTATTGGAGCGAACACAATCCACAAGTTTTCAGCCAAGCATTAATGCATCCACAAAAATTGACTGTTCATCGGACCTTATTTTTTCGAAATGCGGAAGAGGAGGCACCGTTACCGTTAATGGTGTCAGGTATAAAGCGATGTTAACCGACTTTCTGTGGTCAAAGCTCGACAACATCGATATATCCGAGCTGTGGTTGCACCAAGACGGCGCTACATGCCATACAAACGACGAAACGCTCGAAGTTGTAAAGCTCCCTCACCACACTACTCAATTATTTTTTCTGGGGTTACGTTAATCTACGGTCAACCACTTTGGACAAGCTCGAGGCCAACATTCGACGCGCGATTGCCGTTATAAGGCCTCACATATTGGACCGACCGCTTGAGCCACTACCAGTGAAGCCGAAGCAGTGCTATGATGTGCTATTCACACATAACGGCATGAATATAGCTTCAAAATAAAGCAGGAATCAATTTTAAATCTCACACCGTTGTTGTTTAATTTAAATATTTTTTCCTATCGTTCTTATCTGATCTTATCTGATCAAATCAAATAAATGGAGGCTCCGACCCCACCAAAATTGGGAAAAAAATTTTAAAATCAACTTGTTTGCCGTCTTCTTCAATCGCCGTAAAAATTTCAACAATGCCACGCTGGGCAACGTGAGATAAGGTTGATATTTTCTGCGTAATCCTAGTGAAATGTTTATGCATATACTCGACTTAAGGAGCCTTTCTACTATCAGCTTCAGCATGAGATTGAAGAAATCACATGATAGCACGTCTCCTTGCCAACGTTCGCATGAACGCATGTTCGAAATCATTCGGAGATTCTGGCTCCCAGCAGCGTAGTATACTCCGACCTGATAACTTTTCACAAAATGTAACCATCGCAGTCAACCAAAATAGCTTTCTACCAAGATCGGGTTGTTCATTATGACGTATTCTTTTATGCTTTCGCACACACTCTTCAAGAGATTGCGTACCCTTAAAATGCTTGCACATAGCGCGGGCGAAGGAGAGTTAGGAAAGAGAGAAAGAGAGATACTGATGCACGTTGGTTTTAAATGTTTACAAGTTATAATGACTGGGTACGGCCAAGGAACGAATCACGATATTTCAGAGTATGACCGAAAGTAGGCTTGAGGATAGACTGATGAGCATTAATAGCGAGGCTGGTGTTAAGGTTGGGGATAGCTTTTAACCTAGAATTTCTTCAGCTATTTGATAAGTGGTAGTGCTGCATATTATTGTCGTTTGCGGTAGGTGGTTGTTCTCTATAATATTTATATAGTTCCAGCTTACCCAGTCACCGAATGTCGACACAGATTTCATCATTGTATAGCCGAGTTCTGAATCGAACTGCAACTAATAAAATGTCATTAGGGAAGACATTTATCGCTGAAAATATTTTCACCAGGTCGATAAAATTGGCAAATCAACAATCCGAAGTAGGCATATTGCTGCGTGTATTTTCTTGTGAGTAAATCTAGTGTTACTCACTTATCATAGTATACTCGCTTACTCAGAGAGTCGAAAGTCATTAACTGTCATCATGTCGTGGACTCAGCAATGGATAAGCGCGATTTAAGCGTCGTTGATCCGACTAAGTAAACTTGGCTTTCTGTGGGCATCTTAAGGGCCACAGTATCTTCTAGTCTTTTGCTAACTTTCAAATGCAGGCCATATGGAGTAAGCTACATAGTAAGTTATGGCTCATTAAACAATTTAAACTAAATTCCACTTATATTCACTAATTTGACCAACAACTACGTTAAGAGCCTATCTAACGCGTCATCTTATTCCTTAACAATAAGAACTAGAAACCCGTAAACTATGGCAACACGCTGCTCTGACTCTGACTACAATAATTTTTGGAAAAATATTCTCATATAAACTCAAGCAAAATAAACATCAAATCATTAACTGCAACAACTGAAAATCATTGTATCTACAAAGCGAAAATTACAAAAGCATTTGAATGCACTAAACTCCAATATCTCGATCCCGAGTAAGCATACTACACTAACCCACTAGCTATCTGTACACAGTTTTGAGCGTTCCGTTTTGATGATGGCAGAGCGACAACATCTGGAGACCTCAATTATCAATTAAATCATCTCACGATTCTCCATTCAATTACAATGCATCTATCTGTCCATCACACGGGATTGCATAGAGTCATACTACAATCCGCATAGTTACGAGTAGCCTCGTACTAACGTACAATTGTATTGCCGTATTTTCCCGTACTCCCATATACTAGAAGCGTTTCGTTTAGTCCGGCATTTTTTGTGTGATTTAAATATTAAAGAGCAGTTCGTGTGCTACCGCGGGAATACCGCCACCAGATCCAACTACTACGAATAAATAGATCGTTTCAACTGAGTTTGAACAAATTTTGTGACTAGTCATCGTCTCAGTAGAAAAGTGGTGGCCTCAAACTCTACCCCTGCGGTGGCCCAACTGTTTCAATGTATCATTGTATCTATTGTTTGTCTCTGTTCAAATATCATTATGCATGGACTTTTGTGTATCTCGTTAAGATCTCAAAGATTGCAAGAATTGATGTGGAAGAAGAGTAGACAATAAAACAAAACAACAGGAACCACGTCAAACTTCAAACAACAACAATGAAGATCTGAAGATCTGAAGATGAGGCCAAGTCCGTCGCACGTACGAATACACTCCGTGTGCAACAATCAATGAGGACCGTGTTGTAGTTCAAATCTACAGATCGTTAGTTAGTCCGACAGTAAGTCAGTCAATCAGTCCTTGGCATTAATAAAAACTAAAACAACAACAACGACAACACCAACCAGTAACAGCAATGCCGCGAAAAAATTCCCCAATCGCTTCTGTTGCTGCTGCTGTTGTTGACTTTTGAATGGGAGCCTTGTTGTTGTTGCTGTATTTTTTTATTTTTTTTTTTAAATAACTCTTTGTTGGCCGACATTGTGATCTTGTGATTGCTTACAGTGATCTCCTCGGGTGCTGTGCTAAAATTACTTAAGAGATTTTGCATCTTTCGGATCTTTAAGATGCAGATAGTGTTCGGATTGGGATTTAGATTTGAACTCGGATTCGGAGTACGTACTCGTATTGTTGCTTTTATGCACGACAATTGTTCACAGTCATTCACACAGCTTTGGATGTTCATGTTCCGTTCAAAAAAACCATTCATTGAGGCTTAGTTGTTGTTGGCGCTTTTTTTTCAGATTGTTTGTTGTTTTGTTTCGTGAGTGTTGCCATGAATGTGACTCAATGACAGCGTGGGCTTTGTCTACCTCATGAGAATCAATCGAACGATGTGGCAACTGACGTAAGATGACAATGTTTTGACAGTTTTGAGATCGCGTGCTGATTGATTATAGTTAAATTGCGGAACGTGTACGAGAGTGTCACAGTCACCGGGAAACACAATTCCCTCTATCCGGATACTGAGGATTAAGTTGAACAATGCTAAGCAACCAGTGTGACAAATAAGCTGCTTAGCTCTAGTGGTTGTGATGTTTGATTTTATTTTCGCAAAGGGCACGATGTTGAGGAATAATGCAAAACAAATTTAATAAAGTGAGGGCGCAGAAAGAGATACCCTTACGGATGTGACAATAGGTTTCTGCTTTTAGCTGAAATTGTTCGTAGATCAGTAGTCTAATTCCTATGTAGTTCGTTTAAACTTTTTAGCGAATTGAACTTTCGAACAGGAATTGAGTGTAGGCTTGTCTATACTGAGAATGCCATTTCCTTTCAAACAACAAAAACGAACAAACTTTTCAGTAAATTCCTAGTAACATCCCCAGTTTAGTAATCTGTAAATATAAGACTGAACTCTGCCAATGCTCCGGTCATAGTACAGGAAGTGAGCTATTTCCTAGGGTGGATTCGAGCTGGGGGAAACAAAGAGCGAACCACTGCTTCAAAAAATTGGATGCTTGATTGTCGGTCAGCCAGCGAATCACTCTATAATACAATACTTTCTCTGAAACGGAAGTCACTCGCTCGGCTACGATCTGAACGTTGAAACAACATTCTTTGAGGCCAACTTCCTAGAGAGGGAATACTCTTTTTCTTTTCAGGATATCTCTCGGGCTCTTTGGCGATCGTTCACTACTCGTTTCGGACCTTACTTCCAGGTAAAAGACTTGAATGAATGGATGATGTCTCCGAGAGTAAGATATTGATCGGTTAGCTCAGCCAGCAGACAGATAGGTAGATAAGTAAAGGTGGCGGTTCAACTAGAATGTGCCTTTTTGTTATAATTGACTCGTGTTACGTAGTTGAAGATGTGTGTTATTCAGAATATGAGCCAGTCGGTGCCTAGATCTGGCCTGTAGAGTTAAGAAAACGGATTAGAAGTCGTATCCTTTTACCATCTGGCTCTTGCTAGTGTCAGAAATTTTAAGAGGAAACGGGTGAGAGTTTCCTTCTCATTTCCATTCCCGCAACTGCAACAGTTTGGCCGCATGGTCTCTATAAAGCCAATGCCCCGTGATTATCGCAGTGATTCTGGCTATATCTGGGCGGGTTCCGTTTAATAGTTCTTTTTTTCTATTCTCATCGTAGGTTTGTCATATCATCTTCATACCCCCTTCACAAGAGGTTAGCCTGCTTAAAGCTTGCAGCGAGTGAGCCGTACAGAGCTAAGCCCTGCCTGTCAGTATATCTGCACTCTCGTTACCTTTTATTTCACTGTGCCCTGGAACCCAGAGCAGTGTGACCTTAAAGCTTTCGCCCAAGTGAGCAAGCTCGTTCCAGCACTCCTGCTCCAGTTTGGTCAAGAGTCAATATATTTGATAGCGGCTTTACCATCTATGAGGATGGTAATGTTTTACTTGTGTGTAATGTCGCCTGGAAGACGCTCGAAAAATCCGGCAAGCGGTATGATATTGATGTTTGCAGTAATTCCGAGTAGACACCAACCCCCACACTACAGTTCATCTTTGTTTTGCCGATGTGGAGTTTTTCTTGAAGTTTAATTTGGGTCTAATGTAGCCGGTTTAAGTGCCCACTTCTTTCCAAAGGTTACTGTGTTTGATGTTTTGCTTCCAGTTAAGTTTTGGATCAAGCATGATACCAATATAACCTAGCGCTGGAGTATAGTGTTAGCGTTGAGGATTAAGGCAGAGAAGGGTAAAATCAGGTATTTTTGTTTTGGTAGTGAATGGCATCAGTTCACTTGTGCTCGAGTTAACACAACTTAACTTACGGCCTTAGCTAGAGCAGCCTCTATGATTTCACTTATTACGAGGCGAAAATTCCGTGACACTAGTGTCACCACGTCATCTGCATACGCGACCACTTTGACCTATTATCTGTCTAGTCAAGAATTTTATTCATAATCATCAGCCAGAGTAGAGAACGCCCTGTGGCGTTCCTCTATAGAGACTATCCATTGACTAATAAATTCCTCTATGCCCAGTTAGATCGCAGATTTGTGAATAGCTTCACAGTGTTAATTATTGAAAGCTTCCTCTATGTCTAGCAAGGTGGCTAGGGTATATCCCTTGTAGTGTATGGGTTTTCGATTGATCGAGCTACTTCGTGGAACGCCATTTCCCTGACTATAGCTTTCTCATTTGTGGAGAGCTCGTCCACTAGTTCAACATTTTGGTAATCTTTAACCAGCTCGATTAGTTTGGTCGTGGTTTTGGCAGCCGTACCTACGGCAACCATGGTTTTCTTCGGGGCTGGGCGTTGGAGAGTTTTGTCTAGAAACTTGTTGCGCTTAACTGCCTCTCTCGATTTATTTTTCAGGTACCCATTATACTCGACAACGATTAAATGGCATTTCACCTTGTTTGCCTGATCTCTTTAGTGGACCTTTCCGGCAGTTTTATTTTTGGCGGTCTTTTCTAAAATGAAGAAGGTCATCTGGTAATTCCTCTGCAGGCTTATGTTTTTCTATTGTTGGCTGTTTATGGACATCGTGATAGACTAAGCACTCTGACTGCTTGATGGATGGACCATTGTCTCCTGATTAAAAGCCAGCTATTCGTCATCTGATGAGGTGACAACCTGTGGCAACCTCAGCTGATCTTTTATTTTATTTGTTTTTATGATCTATTTTCTATCCACAATTTAGTCTCACTAAAGAGTCCATGAACCCTTTGAATTAAAAGTAGGATTTTGAATTGTTGGGTTGCTCTTAGTTTCATTCTAGAGGCAATTGAGTGACTGTAGGCACTGGGTGATCCTGCAGCCATTGTTGCTTACGCCTCCCACATATCTCGTCGTCTCACTACAACCTTAAAAACTACAACTAAAAGAAGGCGCAAAAGCTACAAGTGTGAGGTAAAAGTCTGTGAAATCTAGTACATCATCTGCAGTGCATTATAGGGAGAGCGATACCGTTGCCATATGAAATGTGCAAGAACCTTGTGATCATCTAACTAGCGGTAAAATATAGAAGAAAAGATTCATGATTCATGTCTGTCCACCATAGTAATTGGAGACTTTAAATTTCCGGCTCTGATTGAGAAGATAAACATAAATTTGTAGCACGTGGAATCATTTAAAAGATTTCCCATACTTTAAAGGAGATTTGAATGACTTGAATTATACATCAACATGAATAGTGTGAGGCAGACCTGCGAATTGTATTCTTATAAAGGTACCATATCCTTATTAGTACACAGAATAGCTCATAGGACTTAATGGACATTAAGAGTTTAAAAAATGGAAAAAGGAACGTCGTCATCACTTTCTGCTGAAAGTGGCACAAAAGGACAGTATCAGCTTGTTTGATGCAGTATAACCAAGAAATCAGAATATACTTACACAAATTCCTGGATCAACAAAAGCAGCACAATCCAGGATCTCAACTTCAGGGAGTATGGTTTATTTTCTACAAACAGCAAGGTAAAATAGAAGTGTGTAGTAGTGCAGTAGAACAATGAAAGAATCCTCGATTTGACTGAGGTAACCTGAGTGTGGAAAACCAATATGTTTGACCTCATGGTAGCTTAAAAATGCATTCGCAGTGCAGAACCTAATGCAATGAAAGGTTTTGAAAAACAGTAGAGAAATCATCACACACCATATTACGAAGCTAGAATCAGATCGATGGATGTATTTCATCCCAAATTCAATTTGCAACAATCTAGTTGTAGGAAGATCAAACTTGAAGTCCAGTCACGTCAAAGTTCAAGCGAGCCAGTGCAGTAGTAGATTGTCCATGCCAGTATTAAATGAGGATTGGATCAGGAATTTGTACTCCCGAACTGAAGGAGCATTATTAAGTTACAAATTCCTAAATAAGGGCTGCTCTCTTAGTGATGCAAAGATTGCATCGCTACAAAGAGTCTCAACAACAACAAAGCCGTAGATGAGAAGTTGTGATAAGAAGTAATATTACCTTGCTTACTTAGACCTAAAACCTTTGAATAATGGGCTATATTTACTTGCTTACGCATGCATTATGAACCTTCTACAATCTTCCGTATCAAGCAGAGCAAATTATAGAAACTTTACATTCCTGGGAAAATTATTAACAAGTCGAAAGCTACTTAATCCAGGCATCATCATTTCCACTTAATGGAGCAGTAGAATCGGAAAGGAAAAGACCACGTTCGATATGCTATACAATGTTTCAAGTACTAAAAGCAAGCTACAATATTTGGAAAGTAATTGCCGCAGTCACTCGGAAATACCAGGTGTATGCATAAGTTTTTTCCTTTTTTTCTTTTTTTGTAAAAAAATACGTAACTTTCTAGGGAAATTAATTTTTTTTTATTCAAAATATTGGCCATCGATTTCTACACATTTCGCCCATCTTTCAGGTAATTTATGAATAGCATGCCAGAAAAACTGCTTGCCTTTTGTGGCATACCATTCATCGAGTCATTTTCCAACTTCCTCGAAATCGCTGAAGTGCAGCTTTGCAAGCACGTGCCCCATTCATGCAAAGAGTTGATAGTCAGATAGCACCAAGTCTAAGGAGTACGGCATGTGCAGAAGGATATCGCATCCATCAATCACTTTGGCATGCCTTCTGGCCCATTCTAGTCATTTAAAGTAATTTGTTTGTGAGAGCGTTGTGTATTTGCGGTTTCAACAGGCTTATACACAATACCGCTCTGATGCCACCAGGCACAGAGTATGGTCTTCTTGCCGACGCGATTTGGTCTTGATATTGAAGGACAAGTTTCGCCAGGTGAAAGCCACGAATCTTTCCGCTTCGGGTTTTCAAAATAAATAGATTTTTCACCATCACCCGTTTCAATTCTATGCAAAAATGATTTCCTTTCGTGGCGTTGAAACAGCACTTCACAACTGACTGCGATTTTCCATTCCAATCGTGTGGGACCCATTTACCGGGCTTTTTTGTAGTATACCAGCGCGCTCACAATTTTTCAGATTGAAATTACCACTTTTAAAATGTAGAAACCATATCCCACATATTCAAAAGCAAACGCTTTTTTCAAGCACAAAACTCGGCATAATTACTGAACGATAAAACAAAGACGCACATTTTTGATGCACTCAACTTGTGTGTGTTTGTAGTTAAATGTCAAACGAACATTTGACGTATGTGTCAAATTAATACGCTGCGTACTTTTCGCTGGCGCCATCTCTTAGTTAAACCGAAAAAAACTTATACATACACCTGGTAGATTCACATCGCAATCCCATTACTCACGTGCAAAGTAATGTACAAAGCGATATCTTCTCATATCCCTTTCCATGACGATCTGTTCTTGCCCTTTTCATCCTTTTTTTGAATTTATTCTGTTTTGCTCAGTACTATCCGATCCTTAATTCTAATCACTTTGTTGAATTCTGTTACTAATCGTTATTCTGTTATTTACTTTAATTTTTTTATGTGACAGTATAGCTCGAGATGGACCTTGACCTCAGCCAATAATCCTCTTTAGTAAGCCCGGTATTCGGCCAAATGTTCCCAGTTATGAACTCTAAAATGTCCTTCTTCCCATTCCGACTGCCCGCGCCAATTTATGCAAGCATTCTTCGAATGCGTTGTTCCTCCGGGTGTGTATTGAAGACCCTTTAGGTCAAAGCGTTTATATTTATTCGCTCTATACCATATGTCCTAACAGTTTAGGGTAACTGACGCGCATAATTCTAACCAAGTCAACATCGCTGTCCAACACATTTGTCGAGCACATTAGAACGGCGGCTGATAAAGCCATCAAGGTGGCTGTTAAGCTTTCTAGGCTGATGCCCAATATTGGAGGCAATTAAAAATGAAAAAAAGCCAACTCTACTCTAATGAATGTCATCGACGTGTGGGCGACTGCGCTGTCGTCCTTGAAAGAGCCTGCCGCACGGTCTCGGTGAGAAAAATTACTTTCCCTGGAAACCAAACAAGATACCGACAACCATGATGTGGCATTGGTATACTTGCAGCAGAAATGAAATGAGCTGATGTGGGCAGGTGAATATACCGATTTATAGCTGTACTACGCTTGTGGCTGCAGCGAAACCTCATTAAGGTGAATTACTTCCTGACCCCACTTCTCTCCGGACATGGGTAGTTCAATGCATATCTTCAGTGCATGGTGATGAAAGCATGAATATTGGCCTTCAGTTCCGTAAGGTGGCATTATCAGCGATAGCTGTTAAGTTGCGAGGAACGTTCCTACGCCCAGTCGGTAATAAAGTAAAGGAAAAGGAAGGAAAAGCCGTTGAGTTGTGGCTGTGGCTGTTGCTATGGATTGGCAAGGAGTACCAGCTGCGCTGGCTCACTTGGACTATCAGCAATGTTATGTGCCTAGCACAAGAGAAGCCCGTACAAAATGAATGACCAAAGTTGTAACACTGTCAGCTATGCACACCTGTGCTGTGTTGACTCTTTCGAGGCTGAAACACCAGGTTTATGAAGGAACAGCCGCCCTGAGAGTTCTGAATATAAGTTTGCCTATAAAAACCACCGTAGCCTTACGGTTTACAGCTTACACTGGGTATATTTCAGACTGAAAAGAGACGGACTTGTTATTCATGCGGGATTCTAAAAACCCGAAAGGTGGCTTCATCCCAAAGCAATGCTAATGCATTTGTTATTAGGGTGGACCATAGATGCGCTTCCGACCTTTGCGAAATATAAAACGCTCTCCGTCATCAAATCTGACATTTGCAGTGATACCAAAACTAGACATGGTTCTCTATAGCTGGTCTCTATTAGCCTAAGACTGCACTAATAGAGGCCAATTAGATCACTGACAAATGGATCTAGCAGTTAACATTAAACGGCAGTCAAGATATTGTATAGAGTGTTTCATAGTGAGGTTTGATTTTCAATAAGCTTTTTTTGACAGATCACGCGTAACTCCTATCAAACTGCTTTATCATTTTGGTCCAATATCGTTTGGCAAGTCATCATGAAAAGACTTACACCACAGCAGAGTCTCCAAATTGTTCAGATGTATTACGAAAATTAGCGTTCTGTGAGAAATGTTTTTCGTGCCATTCGAGGAACTTCCGGTGCTCATAATTGAAACCGCTATTGTATTGGTATTGGCACCTTTCGCAAATTTCAGTCCTAGCTTACATTATTGGATAATACTCGACCGGTAAGACCACATCCAGCACGTAGTGAAGAGACTATAGCAACTGTAGCTGAGAATGTACGCGAAGACCGTGACGAATCGATTCTTCGTCGCTCTCAGTAGCTTGGCTTGGCAAATTCGACAACTTGGCGTATTTTACGTAAGGATCTTGACCTAAAAGCGTAAAAGATTCAATTTGTGCAAGAATTGAAGATAGGCGACTTGAATTTGCGTCATATTTTTAGTGAATGGGCTCTGGAAAATTCAATGAAAATCCGGTGTTTTATCGTATATATATATTTCTTCAAAAATGAAACAAATCATAATCTTACCGTCAATGGTAAACGTTATCGCGCCATGTTAACGAACTATGTGCTTACTGAAATTCAAGCACATGGTCTCAGTGAGCTCTGATTTCAACAAGACGGCGCTACGAGCCATACAGCGCGTGAAACAATGGACTTATTGAGAAATCATTTTGGAGAGCACTTAATTTCACGTTTTGCTACGGTAAATTGGCCGCCTGGGTCGTGCCTTTGGACTATTTCCTCTGGGGATATGTAAAGTCTCAGGTCTTCAGGAATAAGCCAGCCACGATTGACGTATTATAAACCAACATTACTCGTGTTATCCGCGAGATACCAGTCGCTATGCTCGAACGAGTCGCCCAAAATTGAGCCTTCCGAATGGACCACATCAGGTGGTCTGTGGTGTATTGGTATATGCATAGACTCCTCAAGCAGTGGGTGGCGGGTTCGAATCCTAGAATTCTTTTCAAAGAATTTGTATGTAGTTATATGAAAATTCCGTCGGCATCAACTCTGACATGAAGGCATAACACTGATGTTGGAGTGGTTGCTGGCTGGGCGAAATGTAACGAACTAACAACTAGCACGTACTTAAGCCCACTTATTGAGGATGCACTGGCTCCAATTTGACAACCACCTCTGGAAAAAATATCGAAACCTAACACCCGAGTTTCAAAACTACTACACTACCCGCCCGCGCCCTGGTGAAAAATCAGTAAAAGCGCATTCATAACCCTCGGTGCGCGCATGGAATTAAAAAAAAAAAAAACGTAGTCGTGGCCAAATTTTTCATGGTTTTACTTTTTCCTTCGCAGAAACAGATGTTCTTCCTTCTTTCCCTTCACATATAACGCACGAGCTGCCCTTCTTCTTCTCTCCAACCTGGTAATGGCCACGTTCTTCTTTGAATATAAAAACCGTATGATATTCGATTCAATACCAAAATTAATAAACCTAGGACTTAAAAAGATCAAGATTACAACATGATACTTAGCACGTTGCACTCTTCGGCGCGCCAGCACATCAGCCACTATCTCTATTTTAGCATCCCGACTAGTTCTGAAAAATCCTTATTGACTTCACCTTCAAATAAGTTGAAGTAATTCGTGTAAGGAATCTACCAAGCTAACATCACTGTTGATACAATCAATCGATTTTATCCTCTGTAAGTACTCTCCTAAAATTCAGTCATTCAGTTTAGTGTTATTTTTGTAAATTTGGAAAGTCAACTCCGCTATACCAGTACCCGGTGTTTAGGAACAAATTAGCACAATTGATGTGTTATCACAGTTATAGCTCCGATCATCGCCAAGTTGACATCGCCCAGTCTCTAATCACTTAACACCAGCCAGCCAACAACTATCTACAACATAATGCAATCTTACCTGCTGCCACGCACATCAACTTGATGCATCATTCAAGGCGTTGTTCCTCGGGGATATATTCGACGATACTCCAAGACAACTCGTTGATGTTAACACGCTCTATATGTCCTTGCTATATGTCAATGTCGTAACGTATCTTCTCCTTCAAATTCCGTTTATGCAAGCCGAATGAATCGATTATTATTCAACGAAAATAACAAATATAAATAAAGTTCGCGCTTCTGCACCATAAAGCAGTGATGGGGCGATGGAGGAGACTTGTTTTTCAGTTTCATTCCAGTCCGGAGGAAAGAGTGATTCTTAATCGAATCTTCACTGGGATCACATATTCTGGTACTGACAGTTTAGCATGTTCACAACATCCCCAGTGTCACAAGTTAGGCCTAATTAGAGTAAGGAATGAACCAACTACGGTGGGTTGGTGTATTCAACTCCTTCAATGGCATGGAAATGTATATGCAGGGCAAACTTCTGAACGCGCTCAACTAAGAAAATTGTCATTGTATAGGTCAAGCTGACATACAGCCTCCACGTGGCTCCCCTGGATAGCTATCTCAGCAGCCGCTTAATAGTGAACTAATGTATGCAGACAAGAGGACACATTCTCCTATCCCGACCGGATTTGGCGGTTGGGGGTAAATTTACCGACCCAACTACGTAAAAAACCAATCGTTACGAGAGAGCTAACAGCCTCGGAAGAAAACGCACCAGATTTAAAACAACCACACGGCGCGAAAAAGGATAATGATGACTGCGATATATTTTATGGCTGCCACAAAAGGTTGCACAGACCGTATTAGGATGCGGATTCGTCGTGGGAAGCAGCTAATATCGAAGGTCATCGATTTCAAACTTATTATCGATCGTTTGGCTGTGATTCGCATCCAAGAGAACATCAACATCAGCGTCATATGTGCACACGCCCCTATCAATGAAGCTGAGGACCCTATCAAAGAGGATTTCTACGACCTCTTGGACGGAGCCTACGAAGTAGAAATATGATGGTAAAATCGTGCTCGGGGACTTCAATGACAAAATTAGTAAGAATGGCATCTTTGACGAAATGGTCAGAAAAGATAGCCTCCACGATACAACAATAGATAACGGCAGCTAGTAATACCGTGATAAACAGCTCAAGATTCTGTCATTAGAGATACCACACAGCATCCTGGCTAATTCCGAACGGTAGAACCACTAACCAAACTTCCTAAATGTGAAAACACTGAGAGGGGCAAATGTCAGAGCTCGACTATCCAATGATAGAAATCCAATGAAAGAGACTGCAGAGAGCAACTGGAAGAAAGACTCTGCAGGAAGCAGCCGAAGCAACTCTAGGCTATAAGAAGACGTTAAAAAGAACAACCTGTCAACGTGGGATGACTACAGAGCCAGAAGGAGGGAGGAGAAAAAATTGCTGCGAATAAGGAAAGAGCCTTCGCAGTCCCCCAGCTCAAGAACATCGAATAGTGCTGGAGTAATAAAGATGCGAAACTTTTATAAAAAATCTAAAAGCCTGGCTGCAGGCACTTAGGCCAATACTGAGGGTAATCTTGTCACCGACCCGCAGGGATTTGTGGATATATTTAAACAACATTTTTAATAGCCTCTTGATTGGCATGACCAGAAGAGAGTGATAGGGTATGAATAAAACTCCACTAAAATTAAAGAAGTTGTTCTAACACCCTGCCTATATGAAGTCGGCACAGCCATTTAAAAGCTTAATAATAATAAGGCCATGGGCTCTAATGGATTGCCATAAGATCCCTTCAAAGACAGTGGCGAGGTTTCAACTTCAAGAAAGGCGATCCTATGTCTCGTAAGAACTGCTTAACGTAGACTACAAAATCCTATCCAGAGTACTGTGTGGGCGACTAAAGCCGTTTTGCATCACACATATCAGCACCTACCAGTGCGGCTTCCGACCCGGCAAACCGACAATGAAGACAAAATCTTCACACTGGAAGGGACTAACGAGTTTAAAGTCGATACTCACCATCTCTTTTTCTACCTCAAAGCCGCATACAATGGCATTCATATAACGCGAATTCGGGATTCCAAGAAAACTGATCCGGTTATGTCGCGCCACACTAGGGAACTTGCAATACACGGTGCAGCTTGGAAACAAAGCCTCCGAATTATTGCAAACATGCACCAGATTTTACCAAAGAGGCGCGCTGTCATTTGATTCCTTAATCTTGAGCAGAGTGTGCGAAAAGCCCACAGCTCCTGGGCTACGCAGACGATATCGACATCATCAGCTGTTCCCAGCGTGCCATTATTGATACTTTTATGACTCATAATGAATGAGGATAAAACAAAGTACATGCTGTCGACTAAAAACCGATCCGTCAAACAGATTCTAGCACAGAACCTTACAATCGACAGCTATAAATTTGAGGTAGTGAAGGAGTTTATATACTTCGAGGCAAATAGAAACTCCACAAATGACACCCTAGTGAAGATACGATGATGAATAAACTTAGGCAACCTCTGCTTCTTCGGTTTTTCCAAACAACTAGGGTCCAAACTCCTAACTCGAAGATCCAAAATCACTCTATACAAAACCCTGATCTTACAAGTCTTGTTTTATGGAGCTGAATGCCGGACGATAAGCAAGATAGCGGAGCAGATCTTGGGATCCTTCCAAAGAAATATTCTACATCGAATATTTGGTACTGTTTGCCAGGAGGAAGAAAGGAGGAGAAGATATAACCGCAAACTCTACGAGCTGTATGTAGTCCTGAAGGCAAAAATCCATCGACTGCACTAGCTCAGCCACATCAGCGAATGGGTAAGAATACTCCAGCTAAGAGGATCTTCAAATTTCAGCCACCTGGTTCACGAAGAAAAGGACCGAACCCCCGGTTTAAAAATCAAATAATCGCAGATGCCGGAGGCCTTGACTTGTAAACTGAAAGCAACTGGAAAACGGCATTAACCCAGGCTCAGAACCTCTAAGGGTCGCTGGCCGGATAAGTAAGTAAAGAACACGCAGAGATTTCTCAGATCTACTATTTCAAATGCAACTAAAGATTAAGACGCAAATGAAGGAATAACTACTAACAGTTCGCTTACCCTTGTATCCTATGCTCCTAGACGGATTCTGGACCACATATCACGTGGCATACAGCTTCTCCCATCTTCTTCTACTTCTTCTTCTCTTCTATCGGATCTTTGATAAGTTTCTTGATGGCCCGGAGTAAGTCCATCACAGCCAAAGATATATCTGCAGCTACCTGGTACGGTAACTCCCGATAGGAGCACAACATCAAATTTTTTCAAAAATCGTCATCACCGTTTCGGCGGGCAATGGCAAACCTCCGAAAGTCAAATTCTGCCTATGACAAAGCTTCTCAGGAGAGCCATTCGGAACCGGCAATAAATAGTAGGCCCTGCTCAGGTGTGTAAAAACAGGAGTGTAAGCACAAAGTGTGCGAAACACAAAAGAGTGCGAGAAGCTAGGCCTTTGCCCACACCGGGCTGTTGCGCCATTTATTTGTTTTGTGTAGGAGCCAAGTTTCGAGAAGGGGAATCAAAACATTGCTGTTTCAAGATCGAATAGATTAGAATACAATCACACAAGATGTTCGTTATTGCTCGCTTTTATTAATTCGATAAATGAGGTGAGGCATTGTTGCCACCCACTCATTACTAGTCAACATTTAGTATTAAACATATTCCCATTGGAAGTTCAGAGGGCATCTTTTCAACGCAAAAAGCCAAGTGCATTATAAGTTTGCCTAGATACTCAATTAATCTGTGTAATTTTACGAGAATTCAATTCAATATCGCAACTCCCCAGGTGTATCCGTGCTTGTATCTGAGCGAATTAAATGCGCCCAACAAAACAATCTAGCGCCTCATTCGCGTCAGTTACACCCGTAGAATGGAAAGTAATATCAAAACGCCAAGTGTTGCAAATTAGACACGCCTTGTTACTTAGCCACAATGATGAAGCAATTATTATTAATGTCAGAACTCACAATCAGATGGTATCCGTATCTGTGGCACTACATTACTCACCCCGGACCAACCCGGGTTGACTGGTACCTCGTATCATAGTAGCAATTATTTTCCTGCATTTTTTATTTTTATTTTTTTTTTCTTCTTCTTCTTTTTAAAGAAACAAACTGAATGACTCGCAACATGCTGCAACTTAGATTGGCTTATTATCTTTTCCTTTTTATTAAATTTCTACAACCACGGATTATCGTGTTTTATTTATTTTTTATTTTTTATTTTTTTAATTAAATCTATGACATGGGTCATAGGTGAATATTTATAGGAACCTTAACAACTGTCGTGCTAAATGCCACACTTGATGGTTAACAAGTTAACAAGACAATCCGACAACTCCAAACTCTGAGAAAGCAATTTACAAGCGATTTTGGGTCGCTCACGATGATAAAAACATTTTACATTTGCATTTGCATCCAGGAAGGGGTAACACTGCTGTTGATGAGGAGGTGGTGTGCAGACGGTAACACCATCTATTAGATGTTTTTGGAAGGAAATACTGAATTGTACACTGTACGGATACTTAACATTAATGTGCCAAAGTGAAAAATTTCATAACAAATCTCGTTAATTACAGTACTTAGTAGCACGACTTGCCGCATAATCTTGTGACGCGAATAAATTATCAGATTTTTCGTTTGGCATTAAGGCTTCGCCCGCATTGGTATGTGTATGTATGTGTATGGGAATGCAACGTAATACGTACGTGCAATGGATGGGTTTTCCTGTGAAACGTGCGCCTGCGCGTGCACATGGTGATCAAGTTTTTCAAAGTTTACATGAACTCTTTAAGATAGGGTAAATGGGACATGGTTTGTGAATATGTATCCTGAATTTGATTTTTCTCCTTTGAAGAATATCGGGTATAGCTTTCTAAATAAATAATAAAATCAGGGTGACGTATAGAAGATTGTTTATTCAGTCAAGTAACATGATTTGTTTGTATTCGCAGACGTTCGCTAGATTACAACTAAATGTCGGCATCTAGACATCCATAATTGACAGAGGTCCATTTTTGACTTATGCTACTAGTGATGTTTGTGGATGTCATCTTATACTGGCCGTAAATTTTTTTACAGAAACTGTTGTTGTCAGCTCGAGCTGATTGATTCGCACTGATGTCATTTAAAACAGGGAAAGTAAGTGACTAAATCAATTTTCAACGTTGCTCCAGCCACAACAACCATGACTCTCAAGATAGCTTGATACCTCCGGACATACACCGCGACGAGTTGTATCAGGACATCCTCTTTCGAACTGTGCTTGCTAGCTGAGGATACTAGAGATGCTTCAGTGGAAGAATTTAGAAATGCAGAAGAGTGGAAAATTATTCTCGCGCTGGCAGCATCTTCGTTAAGAATCCAGTAAACTTGTAAACAGGTCACTAAAGACTAATTTGGAAGAAGATTGGAATCTTTACAGATCAAAGCAAAAAGATTTTAAGAAGCTAACTCGTATTCGGACTTCGAAGAGCACTTCGAAACTATCGGTGAAACAAGTAGGCTGGTCAAACTTCTCAAAAGAGAAGATCAACCAGGCTGAAACCACTCAGAAAATCTGACGGTACCTATACCGAGTTGAAAGCAGAGACTTTCCGTCTCATGCTCGAGTCTCATTTCCCAGGTTACCTAATCGAAACCAGCTCCTATCAACGAAGATGGTAGTGAGCTGAACAACACAACACGCCATAGGTGGTATTTTTCATCGGTTGTGGTGACGGATAAAACAATCAAACATGCTATTGCTTCCTTTGTTGGCTTCAAGTTGCCTGGCACCGATGAGTTACAAAAAGGTATACACCAGCTGCTGACAAACCTGAAGAGAATGTTCACTGCTAGCCTGGCACTTGCATACATACCGAATCCCTGGCGAACAGTGAGGGTGGCCTTTAAACCGAAAATCGGAGAGAAGGACTACTCACTCGCCAAGAGTTTCAAACCTATAAGTCTGACTTCTTTCATGCTGAAACGCATCGAAAGAATAGTCGAGATCCATATGCCATGCAACACGCCTACCAATGCAGAATATCCTGCGAGAGTGCGCTTCGGAATCTGGTAGGCAGAATAGAAGACGCACTTGGAAAGAAGGAATACGAATTGAGGGTACTTTCGACAACGCAACTTTTGAAGACATGTTTAATTCGGCAAGACAACACGGCGTAGACGAATCACTAATTTTGTGGATAAAACCAAGGCCAATATGTGGCGGCGGGTGTAAACAGAGACTGCTAGCAAGGCGGTGTTCTGTCTCCACTGTCTGTTGCTGTACTGTCTGCTGAATCGTTCCTAGCGACTGTCTGCTCCAAAGCGCAGGCAGCGCTAGACGTGATCGATGACTAATACAGTAGTAATAGGCTTTCAGTCAATCTTCTCAAAACTGAGATTTTTCTATTTGCGAGAAGATGGAAGCTGCCTGGCCTAGACTCATCTAGTGCTTAAAGGTCTCACCATCCAATTTTCCAAAGAAGCTAATTGTTTGGGTGTTATCCTGGATAACAAACTTCTCTGGGCTAAACATGTTACGTCTAAGACGCTATTGGCCTTCTGCCAGTGCAAAGGAGCTATCGGCAAGACATGGGGCCTGTCACCGAGAAGAGTTCGTTTGGTCTACACGGCAATGATAAGGCCAATTATATCCCATACGTCATTTGTCTGGTTGAATACCAGACTCCAAAGAACGGTCTCGAACGCATGGCGGCTTTCCCTAGATCTCAAAGCTCCGCTCTAGACGCATTGATGAATCTTCCTCCCCTTGATATTCATATTATGGGCTGCACTCTCAAGGCCATCCTCCGACTAAAAATAAGTAGTCTTTGGTACAACACATACTGGACCTTTGATGAGCTTGCGCGCCAGCTGTCTTATGACTCCGGTCTTATAGACATGCCGTCCGATGCAATAACACCGGAACTCCTGTTGCGGAAAAAATATGAAATTGATTTTCCTTGTGACCAAGACTGTCTTCAGTCATTATCTGAGCCAAAAAAGTAATGCTGTCCGGCCTTCAAAGATGGCTCCAAAATCAATATAAAATGTGGCCCTGGTGTCCTTCTGGAAGACGACAACTTTAGAATGGAAACCTGCAGAATTTTATGCAATCCTGATGGGAGTGAACTATATTGCGGAAAACCGGTGGAGAGGGCGAAGCATTTGCATCTGCAGCGACAACAAGCTGCGCTTAGGGCTTTGCTTAACCCTCTTACGACTTTCAAGCTAGTTCGGGAATGCAAGAGATCACTGAATGTAGTCGGAACGCTTAATTCAGTGACTCTTGTCTCTGTCACAGGTCACAATGGGATCACGGGAAATGAAATCGTCGCTGAACTTGCCAGGCATTGTTCAGAGGAGAGTTGAGTCTCATACAAGCACTACTGCAGATGGCACAGCTCCTCGGGATGTAGGTAGACCAAAAGAATGCTTCTTAACGTCACTAGGAAGTCGGCGGCCTTTCTGCTGTCCCTCAGCAGGAAAGACTGCAGGCTGGTTACTGGCGTCGTGACAGAGCGATGCTTGCTGCGAAAGTGATAATCAGCATTATCTTTGTGAATGTTCGGCTTACGCTCGCATCAGACTGAAGGTACTCAGCACTGACTTGGAGGGTGCTGATATTGTAGGCAACTTATCAGTGAAGCGCTTACTCATCTTTCTTCGTAAGACTAAAAGATTTCATTAAAAGGAACTTTACAAAGATTCCAATTGACTAGTTCTTTGTCTGAGGGCTTTGTTCCGACATATGATCCTCACAATGTATATTTTTTTGCATAATAATCCAATATTGTATCATATTGTCGTAAGTACCAACAAGTGAGCCAACATTTTAATTTTGATTACACTAGTCCATAGTATACCGTCTCTAAAAGATTACGCCAGCAAAGAAGCTTTAGATGATAAAAGATGTGCGAAGAACTTAAGAGATACTTTTTCAATAAAGAAGTATGTAAACTCCATGACAAAGCTTTTGGACGAACACTCTGTATCATTATTATATGTTTTAGAGCTATTTGTCATAAAATAGGTATCTTTATTCACACTGAACTTCTTACAATCTGTATTGTGAAATACGAGAATGAGATACGGAAAGTTTGGATATAGTCCAGGTAAGTTAAAAATCATTATCTTCGTTTTGTCGCTTATTATCAGATGTAAGAAGTTCAAGTCATGGTTGATGTCAGCAACAACCAAATCTAGGATGGAACTCTTGGAGTATGAGCAAGTTATATCCCCAGCAAAACCAGTTTGTTTGCCCTTCAAGTTTTAATTAAATATACGTAGAATTCATAAAGATAAGGAATAAGATCGGGCCAAGCACTGATCTCTGCGGGACACCAATATCTATATCAAGGCATTCACTAAATGTTTCACCAATCTTTGTACCGTTACCATTTTCCTATCTAAGCTATCTTAGACAAGGGTTCAGAAATTTAAAAGCGCTTCCTCCGTCGATTTACTAGCTCTAAACCCATACTGATGAATAATTAGAAATGAAGTTCTCTCCAAGATGGCAATAATTCTTTTTTTGATTACTTTCTCGAAAATTTTGGAGAATACAGCAAGAAGAGAGACTGGCCGATAGTTTGTTATGTTTGATCTATTTCCTTTTTTGAAAATTGGAATAATCTGGGCAGTTTTAAGGTTATTGGGAAAGATTCCATTGCATATACTTTTGTCATAGATGTGTAGTTACTAAGCCATCGACAATATTAAACGCAATTTTCTTGACATCATTGGATAACTTTTATGGGTATATGAATTGGAGCTATTCAGCAACATTATGGTTTGATAGACTTCGTAGGACAAAATAGGTTGAAAGAAAAAAGTATTATCCTGGATTCTTTCTATGTCATTCACCTTTGCGCACAAGAGTTAGGCTGACTTACTCTTACTGGCAGCACTGGCAGAAAAATCATTAAAAGTGTTTGCTATTTCTACAGGATTTTTAATAACTACATCATTTAACTTTATATGTAAGGTACGCAACTAAGTTCAATAGATGGCTCTAGCGGTAAGTGCTGGTCGACTTTGACATATCCAAAACATCACGAACCAAGCTTAAACAAACCGTTTTGACATATTAGTGATTTTTTTGGCGTCATATACTTTGGTGGTGTGACAATGTCTGATTTTGTGCCATTTTGTGTCATTTGCGGGAAATGTTGATTTTCATCGAAAACGGAGGCTGAAGCGCATCAAGAGCTCCAAAAAGTTTACGGAAATGCCGCTCTTAGTGCAACAACGCGACGGTGTCAAATGCAAGAAGATCTTGCTTTAGCATTAGGAGTTACCGGCCAAGCCATTTTCAAGCGATTTCACACTTTGGGAATGATTCAAAAACAAGGAACATGTGTTTCTTATGATTTGAAACTGACGGACGTAAAGCGTTTTCGCCTGTGAACAACTGATTCAGCGGCAAAATAGGAAGATTTATCTTCATCGTATCGTGACAAGTGATAAAAAATAAATTCATTAGAGCAACTCAAAATGAAGAAAGTCATGGGAATTGCCCGGTCATGCTTCTACGTCGTCGGCTCGGCGAAATATTCACGTTGCGAAGTTTATGCTGTGTGTTTGGTGGGACCAGGTCGGTGTTATTTTTTATGAACTGTTGAAACCCAACGAAACCATCACTAGGGAACGGTATCGAATTCAATTGACGAAGTTGAGCCGAGCATTGAAAAATGGCCACAATACAATCAAAGGCACGAAAAAGTGATTCTACTGGGTATGTAATTTAATTCTTGCGGTTTTTTTTTTCAAAATTTGAACGTTTATTTAAGAAAAACATGTACAATAGTATTATTCAAAGTATTGCCCATCTTAAGCTATGACTTTTCCCATCTTTCTGGCAATTTGTGGATCCTTTCCCAAAAAAACTGCGCAGGCTTGGCAGCCAAGAATGACTCAAGCCAATTTTTGATATTCTGCTCTGATGTGAACCGTATTTCGGTGAGGGCGTTCTGCATCGACCGGAACAAATCTTAGTCAGAAGGGGCAAGGTCTGGGCTATAAGGCGGGTGGGGTAAGACTTCCCATCCACTGTTTTCCAAATAGTTCTTAACCGGAATAACAACGTGGTCACGAGCGTTGTCATGATGGGAAATTATTGCCTCGTGTCTGGTCGCATATTCCGGGCGTTTTTCGGCTACTGCTCTCTTCAAACGGATTAATTATGTTCGGTAGCGTTGTCCATTGATGGTTTCACCCGGTTTTAGCAGATCATAATATAGCACACCCATCTGATCCCACCAAATACAGAGCATTACCTTTGCGCCATGGATATTCGACTTTGCCGTTGATTTGGCTTTTTGGCCGGGATTCCACATATGAATTTTTGCACTTGGGGTTGTCGTAATAGATCCATTTTTCATCACCAGTAACAATCCGATGCAAAAATGACTTCCTTTTGTGGCGTTCCAGCAGCATTTCGGACATGCAAAACCGCCTTTCGACGTTTCTTGGCTTGAGTTCATGTGGAACCCAATTTGCTTGCTTTTGAATATATCCAGCTGCTTTTATACGTTGTGAAATGGCTACTTGAGTGACACTCAAGGATTCTGCGAGCTCTTCCTGTGTTTGGCAACAATCTTCATAGAGTAATGCTTCCCGTTTTTCATCTTCAAACTTTTTTGACTGCCCAGGACGTTCATCGTCTTCTAAGCCAAAATCACCATTTTTAAATCGCGCAAGCCACGTTTGGCACATTCGTTCAGCTAGTACATGTTCACCATAAACTTCCACCAAAATGCGATGACTTTCGGCAGCAGTTTTCTTCATAAAGAAGAACTCCCCGCAAATACAATTTTTTAGGCACAAAGTTCGGCATATTTGAGTGAAAAAAAATTATTGTTGTTTACGCTTCAAATGAATGACATATACTGAAATGACGTACAATGACATTAGCTTTCCAACGCATGTTCCAATGGAATAATACAAGTTACGCCATCTCTTAGCAAACCGCACGAATTAAGTTATATACCCAATACATTATGACATCTACTTGGAAAAGCTCAAATGGGAAGTTCTTACCCACCCTCCATATTCCCCAGGTATTTTCCCATTCGATTATTACTTGTTCCGCTCGAATACCATCGAGCTCTGCCAGAAAAATAGAAAAAAGTTGTAGCTAGCGATGGACAATACTTTGAATGATACATTTGTATCCATTATTTTACAATAAAGTTGCATTTTCATCAAAAAACAAAAAAAAAAACAGAAACGATAACTTAGTTACGCACCTAATAATACCATCTTATTAGGTGCGCAACTGTGCTACAACAGGTGCTAACCTGTGGATAAACTTTAAGTAAAGAGCTCATTTATTAAAAACTATTCCTTTTTCAGATTCCCATTAGCCCTATGAAATTTTCAAACCTTCGCAGTTTCAGTTTTCGCTTCCAATTAGCTCTTTGCATAGGCTTTTCTAACGTGTACGCCCTTAAAACGCTTTCTATATTTTAAACAGAGCGTATACACCCTGCCTGACTCGAAATGCAATTTTTTAAAATGCTATCATTTTTTAATCTTTTGATAAATTTTATTGTGCCAAAGCAAAAAATGTTCGAAAATACATCAGTTTTCAATTTGTATCATAAATTTTCAATAGGTCCACCTTTGGTGCGAATAATGGCCTTGAGACGGCCGAAGAAAGCATCGCACGCTGCACGCAAGTGGCTCTGCGGTATTTTGACCCATTCCCGGCGAAGTGCTTGTTTGAGGTGGTCCAAATTTTGGTATTTTTTAGTGCCAACCTTCGAATTCAAAATACCCCAGACAGAGAAATCCAACGGACTTGCATCCGGAGAATTTGTAATCCATTGTGTCGAAGAAATGAAGTGTGGAACATTGTTTTTTAACCAATCTTGGTTGACGCGCGCTTTGTGAGACGGTGCCGAGTCTTGTTGAAATGTCCACGGTCTCCGACCGAAATGATTGTTTGCCCAGGTATACGATCGCACTATGGTTCGAAACACAAATGATTTATTCACGTTGAGGTGCTGGAGGGCTCTAACGATAGTTACTTGTGGTTTTCCATCCAAATATAAAGCAATCACACTATCACGTTTGAATTCCATCGCGAATAAAATTTTTTCAACACAACTGAGATGCAAATCGTTTAAAAGGCTTGTAAATAATAGAATTATCTGTTAGGTGTCAAAATTTGAGCTCACTGTCATGAACGGTTTGGAAATTATAGCAATCTGAAATTGGTTGCAGTTCGAGTCAGGCAGGGTGTATTTAGTTTTAATTTTTTGTAGCAAGCAGTTAGAAAACCGTGGCTTAAGTCTTCCTCTATCTCTTAAGAGAAATGAGCACACTTAAATATAGCCATTTAAAACAAAGAAAAATCAATCAAGAGCTATCGAAGGATTCATTTTAGCGTAGATACCTGTCCAGCTTTTCTGCATAAGACGACTACTTAGGTTCTGAAGATTGATTCTGATGAGCATTTCGTATGAGCACATTTAAAGAAGACACACGTCATACAGTGATCGGATATTCTAAAATCGGAAATAGAACTGCTGCCAGATAACTCATCATTATGGTTCAACCTTGCATAAATGTGATCGATAGAAGTCTGAAATTGGTCAGTAATTCTAGTTGCCTTATTTATGCAAGACTCAAAACCACAACTAGAGAGTAAAGCTTGGTACTTCTTTACAATTACCGGATCACAAAAGATGTCAATATTCATACCAAACACAATAAACAGATTTTTGGGTGCTCATTACTTAAGAAAAAAGATAATCTATCCACAAGAACTTTTATTATGTAATCTATAGAAGCACATATTGACAAAAAAAAAGAGAACTTACAAGATTAAATCCACACCACTCAGGATTCTCACCGTAACCCTTTCTGGTGGTAGGGATGAGCTGTTATTCGCTTAGTTTTCGCGCTGATGTACACAGTTGCAGAAAACCACTGCCAAAGTATAATTAAATGTTTCCAGTTCCACCTACGATAGTATTGTAGTTGCCTAACTTAATACGTGTAGTTGTCGATTATGCTTATCCCTTTGTGGAGATAGCTTCAACTTCAGCATACGAGGAAAGTTGTAAAAACTTTTCAATGTTGTGGCTTAATTGCTGTTCCTTCCGACTTTGATGGAGAACTCCTTTTCCTTGGCATAACTCGACACCAAGCACTAACAAACGAGTTTGAAAGGAATACCTGAATCAAATACCCCTTTCTGATACTAACCCTCGTTCTGATTTGGGCGTTAATTAAAGTGTTCTCTTGATCGTACTTACAGGTTTCGATATGGTTTTCTTCGATCGCCTCGACTTAGTATTTTTCGGAGTCTGTCCTCGGAGAAGTTTATGTTCGACATTTTCCCTCTGGTACGTGCAGCATCATTTGATATATAGGGTGACCAGATAGCGGCTGAATTGGGCATCGCCAGAGAGTCAACCCGGCTTATTTTGCGGTTGGATTTGGACCTACATCTGTATAAGATTGTGCTGACGTAAGAATTGAAGCCGGAAGACTATAGACAATGCCGTAAGTTCGCTAATTGGGGGCTAGAAATATTTTCCGGAAATCCGGATTTTGGCCAAAAAATCATCTTTTCGGACGAGGACCATTTTTGGCTCTGTCAATAGCAAAATTGCCGTTATTGAAGCGAACAAAATGCACAAGTGTTCGGCTAATCATCAATTCATCCCCAAAGATTGACGGTTTATGGCATGGCAGCAACATCGGACATTATTTATTCTTTCGGAATGAGGAAGGAGACACCGTTACCGTCAATGGTCTGAGATATATATCGATGTTAACCCACTATCTGTGGTCAGAGCTTGACAACATCAATATATCTAAGATATGGTTCCAATTAGACGGCGCTACATGCCATACAAGCAATGAAGCGCTCGAAGTTGTGATGGATGATGATGATGATGATTTGGCAACTGGGTCTTTTCACGGCGAACGTTCATCAATTAACCACCGCGATCATGCGATTTCACACCACAAGTCAAGTCTTTAATCTATGCTTACAAGCCAATCACTTAAGACGAGCTCAAGGCCAACATTTGACACGCTGTTGCCGGAATAACGCCGGACATATCGGACCAAATTATCAAAAATTCGACCGACTGCTTGAAGCACCGCCAACGAAGCCGAGGCGGTCTCTTGATTGATGTGCTATTCCACATATAATAGTATGAACGTTGTTTCAAAATAAAGCCAGAATCAATTCCATATCTCACACCGTTATTGTTTTATTGAAATATTTGTTCCTGCAGGGGAAAGACTTAAACTATTCGCAAAACACCTTGTAAGTGTCTATTAGTGAGAGACGGTCAGATACATAGGAACACGACACTCTTATTTTAAGGCCCCTGAGCTTACGACCGTATGTAACTGGATAATTTTGAGGGACGCTTGACTCTGTTAAAAAATATTTACATTCCGGCATGTGAACGAACGCCTCATGATTAACTAAGAAAAGGTTTCCCAATTTGAGCCTTCTATGCGTTCATGTCTCTTAAAATAACAGCCAAGCTCTAAAGTAATGCACCAAACTTCCCTAGGACTTACATGAAAAACTGAACTTGGATCCATTTTTGGTAGAATAGCCAGGAAAAACAGCATACGTAACATTATTTACGACAGGTTATCGGCTGCGTTCGGAGAAAAATATTATCCTAGCCAATATTTCCTGCCTTCAAAATCGTTTACTGGGAACATGGTTAAACACAGTTCCAATGTTCTGGATGTTCAAACCTTTCGATGAGGCGAATATCAGTTTGTTGTGTCCTAGCGCAGATGCGAGAAAACTCAATTGTGAGAGACAAAAGTGGGCCTTGACCTGCCTTGACTCATAAAACTGCTACAGATACACAGGTTTTTAGCCCCGTAAACCTTGGTTTGGTAATAATCAAACCGAGTTTTCCTTAAAAAGAAAAAACAAGGACTGTTCAAGGGAACTGTGAATTACTTAGAAAGAACGGGTAAACGAGACACGATGTGAGAATAAAATTTAAAAAATCTTTCACATAGTGATCGGCGTATTGAACGGTTATATGCGTGGGTGGTCCCAGAAGTACCCGGCCTGACCAAGTCATAGCGGTAGTTGTTTGAAAATATTGTATCGGAAAGTATGCAGTCTATAAAGCATATGTTTCAAGTTTGAAAGCGCCACGTTGTTTAGTATTTGTTTGGCAGCCATCAATAGTGAACGTTGTCAGTGAATTTGTGAAAATGGAGAAAATTGATCAGTTATGTGATACAATACAGCCTAACCAATATAAAAACCGAACTGGATTCTACTCTGGGTGAGGAGCAGACCTTCGTTTACAACAGTAAAATTTTGGGTTGCTGAGTTTAAACGAGACCGTACGAGCTGCCAAGACAAGCATCGCAGTGGTCAACCAAATGGGGTGACGACTCCAGAAATGGTGAAGAAAATCCACAAAGCGGTACTGGATAGTCGTCGACTGAAAGTGCGTGAGATAGCAGACATTGTAGACATTTCAAAAACTGCGGTACATCGCATATTATTTGAAAATTTGGACCTGAGAAAGCTGTGTGCATGTTGGGTGCCGCGTTTGCTCACACTCGAGCAAAAACAGTGTAGTGAAGATGTTTCAATTGAGTGTTTAGCGAAGTTTCACAGCAACAAAGCAAATTTTTTGCGAAGGCGACCGTTTCATCTGCAGGCAAGGTCATGGCGTCGATTTTTTGGGATGCGCGTGGGATAATTTTCATTGACTATCTTGAAAAAGAAAAACTATCAACAGCCAGTATTATGGAAACTTATTTCAACGTTTGAGCGAAGAAATCAAGCATAAACGGCCGCATTTGGCTAAGAAAAAAGTGTTGTTTCATCAAGACAATGCACCAGCTCACAAATCCGTTATTGCAATGGCCAAAATTAATGAATTAAAATTTGAATTGCTACCTCATGCACCATATTCACCAGATTTAGCTCCCTGGGATTATTATCTGTTCCCAAACTTGAAAAAATGGCTCAGTGGTCAAAGATTTTCCGCAGTAAATGGCTATTTTGAGGAGCAAGACAGTTCTTATTATAAAAAGGGTATCGAACTTTTTGAACATCGCTGTGAAAAGTGTATAGAGCTGAAAGGCGATTATGTTGTCGAGTGCTTTAAGGACCGCCATCGTAGCTTTAAAAATAGTCTGCAGAAACCACTTTGAGACCGCAATCTATACAAAGGTTGTGGTAAAGCCTTTTTTGAGGACCGTTTTTGACGACGAGTAGCTGCGAGTACCTCTAAATTTTGGCAGACATGTTTTCCAATGATACGGCTTTACATAACAAAGACTTTGAAGTCACAGAGGAAATGTGTCATCACCAGATCGTCCGCACCGTTCCTTTAATGACGTGTAAAGTTTTTTACTTGCTGAAAATAGACTCTTGCCAATCGAATACGTAGCAAACGTCTTAAGCACCTAAACGAAACCTGGCAGTAACCTGATCAACTAGTTTGATAACATTGCAACCAGTGCAAAATACAGCTCTTGTATTCTTGATGTCCAAACGTTTTGAAGACCCAGCAAGTACTCAGCCAAATTGCTTGTTATAGCTGAGGTGCGAAAGCAAACATCCCGGACAACTGAAGATATTTGACTTTGAACGACTACCTATACAATAGCAACAAACTAGGACAACCTTTTCCGATAAAGTCTCCTAAAAGTTTTCTAGAAGTTATATGCTGTCAGCATCTATTGAATAAAACTGGTGACGACACCGACAACCCTCAAAACGAAACCTCTGGTTTAACGAAGTGTATTAGCAAGCGGATCTGCAAAATTATTGTAACATTTCGTAAGATTCGTGGTGGTTGCATGAACTATACTATTTATTTTATTCATAATTGCCATAGACCGAACTTTGTCAATTAATAAAATTCTATATTCATTTTGTAATAAATGTGTATTTACTTTAATAAAAACTTCAACACTACCTGTTGGATCATCATTACACACAGAATGCTTGATAAATAATTTTAAAGATTTCTATTCAATGTCTCTGCTAAGAGCAAATGTTCAACTTACGGCGGATCTTGTAACAAACCTTTAAACCTTAAACTAATGCCACCTATGTATTATTAAAATCCGTGCTCTGTAAAAATTGTTCCCGCATTTTAAACATTTTGCGGTCGTCATAATCGACCTACAGAACAGTCAATTCGCACCTATTTCACGAGGAAAATATTGCCGCTGTATCCGCCAGGGATTGTGTTACTCGACTACGTGGAAGATTTTATGCTAGAATCTTGGTCTGAAACCTTACAAAATACAGCTCGTGCTTGCCACTGCGTCGAATTTTCAGTGAATGGACCTTAGAAAAGCTGGAGGAAGATCCGCTTTTTATCGAAAAATTTTCTCCAGCGATGAAACTTATTTCTAGTTGAATGGGTATGTTAATAAAAAAATCTACCGTATTTGTTCCGACGAAAAACATCATTCAATACAAGGACAGCCAATGCATCCAGAAAAATGCACTGTTTTATGCGGTTTTTGGTCCGGTGGGGTCATCGATCCGCATTTTTTCAAAGATAATCGTGAAATCAACGTAACTGACAATAGCGCTCGCTTTCGTTTAATGATTTCGAAATTTTTTTTGCGCAAAATGCACGAACTGAACCTGGTCGATATTTGGTTTCAGGAAGATGTCGCTGCATCGCGAATCGATGAACCTATCAAAAAATGAGTTCGGTTACCAAATTATCTCTCGTTTTGGATCGGATAGAACGTGTGATTAGACTATTTTTTATGGGTATCCGTCAAACTACTTGTCTATGCCGATAAAGCACCGTAAATTGTAGACTTGGAAGACAACATTACACGTATCATTAGCGAGATACCAGCCAATATGATCGAAAAAGTAATTTATTGTAAAATTGGACTCTCCGTATAGACCCCTTAAAACGTAGTCGTGATCAACATGTTCATGAAATAATTTTAAAAATGTAAAAAGCAAGCATAAATAAAAACTTAAATAAAAACTGTGTATACTATAGTTTTGATGTGTTTTTTTTAAAATTAAAACCAAACGTTTAAAAAATCACAGGCAAATGCCATAGGCATGGTATTTTAAAAGTATGTCCAGCTGGTATCATATATTGACGAAATAGTAGGAAATCAACCAGATGTCACTGCACCATTTGAGGTCATTAAACAAGAAGTCGCGAAGATGAGTTAACTGCTGACTAAGTGTAAAACAAACAATATAATGCCAACAAGAAAGAGCAAAGAGCGACTAAAGCAGCAGTTATAGTGAACTATAACTTTGAGTTCATAAGAGACTTTGTCTATCTAAGCGCCACTGCAAATATAAGCAATAACATCAAGGAAGGGATTAATCAAAGAATAGCTCTTGTCAGTCGCTGTTTCTTGGGACAAAAAGGGCAACTGAGAAATATGCCTCTTTTACGAGCACCAAAGCAAACAATGAATAAGACCTTTATCGTGCCAGTTTTAATGCATGGCGCGGCAGCATGGACTTTATCTAAGGCCAATGAAAAAACACTTAGTCGACTAGAGGTCAATGTATCCAAAACGACTTCCTTTTATTGGTTAACAACAGCGGTTTCGGATGTGACGACGTAAAAGTCCTTTAGGCACCATCTGAAAAGCTGCATTGCCATCTGAAAAGCTGCATTGTACAGAAAAATTTTGCGTCCCGAAGTACGAACAATGTAAACCCTTGGGTTCAGTCGTTAACAACCAGAGGAATTGGGATGACGACATCGCCCATAGATCGCGAAGACTCAAACCGAGAATAGTCTATGTAAGAGGCGTACAAAGATAAAGAATATGAAAATGGTACGGATCTCAGCAAACATATTAAGATGCGACGTATTTAATGTTCTTTTGGAGCAAAGGAGTAAGTTTTTCTCAAGGAAATTTTAAAATACAATCTCACTTGTACGAATGAAGATCTTCTAAATCTCATTGAACTAACAATTGTTTCTTAAATATTCAGTTCTATTTGGTACCGGTTTTTGGCGGAAGAGAGTTACGTCATATATTATAGGTCAAGTTGAAGTGATTGAACTGCTTACAGAATCGACTTTTGATAACACAAATATCAAAAATTTGCAAAGCTTGACACATTTCTAGCCTCCACCACAGCCACCAGTCACTACAAACTAAAAACCAGGGTATATCACATTTCACTACAAACCGTGTTTAGCGTCCCATATCTACCTCAAGTTTCTATCAAAATTTTGAAAAGGAAGCCCCCCAGACCATAGTCTTCCTGCTAAAGACAGACGCCTCTCGTACGAATATTTAAGGCTTGTTGCATTGAATCGTGGATACGTCTTGATAGATTTTCCACGAAAAAACAATGTTCGGAGTTTGTAGTGAAATGGAAATTCAAAAAAAAAAAAAAAAAATGCAGTTGTATCGAATGAATGTGCAAATGATAGTTGCCTCCTGGGTTTGACATTATAAATAAATTCAAATCCCCCTGTAGACGTTTCTGCCACACGTCAGTCGCACACTGTCAGTGAGTGTGTCGTGCAAAGTGACGTATGATTCAGGAAAGTGGTTAATTTGTAATTCAGCAGATGTGGAAAATGGAAAACCGATGAAATTATCGCTCACTACGAAATGGCATTTTACTCGTAATGCCGTTTCCGCATTGAAAGCCTTTCCATTGAAACAAGTTGCTGACCGTCAATTGGTAATGGCGGATTGACTGCATTTTTTTCATTTCTTTGTTTTTTTTCGTGCCTGTTCCACAAGCACTTAATTTAAATTTCTTTTCCCTCGGTGGAAAATACTTTTGTGAGTTAAATTTTTTAATCGAAAATGGGAGTGGTGGTAGTCGGAAATGAAACAAAGTCAAAGGATTGGTGTCAATCACTGACATGGCTAATGCAATTTAGACATTACCACTGAACATTCTAGATCAGGCTAGACAACTAAAGTGCCGCCCTCGTCTTCACTCTTACTTAGATGATGGTACAGCAGGGAGTGGACCTGCAGCCAAAAAATTAATCTTTTCAATAAGCGCGATCCTTGGCTGAATGTAGCCAGTTATGCACTGAAGAATAGCTGAGATCCCTTCAATTTACCTGCGTCACCTAATTCGAAGCGTTCTTCCGGTTAGGAATTGCTGACTCTTAGAGCCAGAACATTATAGACTAGGAGGCAGCGTTTCAAATGAAAACATCATTTCACAATACAATATTTAACTTACATATAGTGCAGAACTCATGTTTATGACCGTTATTGAAAAGATAATAGTCAGCTGGATTACTGGACAGCTGCTCTTATAAACTGGAAATGAAAAGTGAATTTACAACAAGTAGCATAATTAAGATGACAAAAAAAAATAATCATCTGTGCTTCCAGCTGGAGGGTTAAATATGTCAGGCGGGAATAGAATTTGAGCGCATAGTAATTAATTTAACTATTTCACTGTCGACCTGACTACCAGTTTTATTACACACAGTGTCTAGAATATTTAATATAAAAAATTCAACCAATATAAAATCAAATTGATCAAAATTTCGCCGCTTCAATCTTCAATTGGCCTAAGATGGATTTGGAATTCAGAAATAAAATTTTATTCGTATCTGTACAAACTTAAGTTAGAATACGGTTCTTCGAGCCGGATGAACCAGCGACCATTTGATGATGGTAGGTGCGAAGTACAACTACCATTTAAAAACAACATTCGCCCAAACTTCGTCAATTCCCTATAGCCGGCAATGACCAGAATTTTTTTTTAATTAAAATAAGGTTTTCAGAAGTCCGCATACACGGCGTGTATCCAGGAATATCTTACCCTTGGTCACATGGGAGAATTATCAAAAGATATGCGAATCTCCACAACACAGCATTTTTCTTTTCACACCATGTGGTCTTTACGGAATTGAGTAGCATCTTAAAATTGCGTGTGGTATTCGATGATTCGTACAAATCATTAAACGATAATTTAATGATTGGACCACGCTAACAAGCAGATATTATCAAACTGTTTGCAAGGTGGAGAAAACATAGGGTTTTCCAATAGGGACTTGATAACTTTGAATTTAATTTGTGAACGCACTCTTTCAATTATCATCAAACTCTCACTGTCAGTTTATTTAGTAAACTCAACATTTTCATCATAGTAAAATACACCAACGAACTACGTTCTCTGATTGGGTTCTGAAGAAGATGCGCCAAGATGATGAATTTCATCGCAAAATCATCTACAGTGACGAAGCTCATTTTTGCCTCATTTTGGTCGGGTGGAAACCCACATGTGCTTCATGAATCATCACTTAATCCGAAAAAAAAAAACTGTTTGGTGCGGTTTACATGCCGGCGGCTTTATTGTGCCATATTTTTTCGTCGACGATAACGATCGTCACGTTACTGTGAATGTTCAGCGTTATCGCGCCATGATCACCTATTATTTTTGGCCCGAATTGAAAGATATGGACTTTGACGACATGTGGTTTCAACAGGATATTGCCACAAGCCACACAGCACACGCTACAATCGATTTATTGAAGAGTAAGTATGGTGAGCGTGCTATCTCAAGACATGGGCCAGTCGATCGGCCGCCTCGTTCGTGCGATTTAACGCCGCTTGACTATTTTCTGTGGGGCTACATTAAGTCATTGTTTAATGCCAACACGCTGATGACGTTGGAAGAGCTCAGAGCCAATATTAAACGCGAAATAGCAGCCGTTTCGGCCGAAATGTGTGGTCGAGTCGTTGAAAATTGGGTCAAACGAATCGACCGCTGCAAACGTGCCCGCGGTCGAGTTCCATTCATAAATGTTTTGATTGTACTTCAAGTTAATAATAAAGTTTTTGAAATATCTCAAATGGTTTGCCTTTTATTTAAAAAAAACTTGTCAAATCTTTATTAGAAAACCCTATATATTCAATCTAAATTCCAAAACGGTTTTTCCTGACTCTCTTTCTTCATGGTAATAATTAGTTAATTTCTACTCTATCCTCTTACTGCTTCTAACATATATTACTTCTTCTCTTTTATAGTTTTGTTTTGCCTATCTTTTTTTTTTATATGAAAAATCAAGTCTTTCTTTTGCTTTGCCTTTAATATTTCGATGTCTTGCTTTGTATCTTTTGCCCCTTCGTTTTCTTATTTACTTACTTAGTTAGCACTACAGTTCGGGATGAACCTGGGCCTCAATTAACATGCCTCTTCTGTTAGCCTAATCTTTAGCTAAGTTTAGTTATTGAGAAATTTAGTTCCACTTAAGTTTTTCGCTTCTGTTTCAATCGCTTTCAACGCACCGGTGACAGCTTCCTGCGTTCTGAGAATGATATTGATTAAAGGATGCACGTAATTGGATAGGATTTCAGAAAATCTCACTTCTCTTATCTGTTCGGCAGTCTCACACAATTTTCCCACGTTTAATGTAGAAAAAGTCACATAGCTCTTTATAGCTTATCTGTATAGAAGTTGTTATATGCGATCTTGAACAAGGATTAACTTAGACTTCTTGAGTATTCTTTGGAATCTCTATTAGTGCGATTATTTGGTCAATTGTGAACATATCCGATGCTAAAAGCTTACTGACAGGGCCCAATCAGATTATTGCCAAATGGTTTTAGGTATCTACACAAAATGCCAGAAAAGATCTTGTACGCAATGTTAAGGAGGCTTTTACATTTAAGTTTAAATATTGCTTTCTGCGACTCTACTTTTAAGTTGGTTTGCTCTACAGTTCTCCGTCGCAGTCTTGTTCTTCGTTACACTGATTTAAGACTACCGACTACCGGACTAGAAACTCTTCATGTCCTCCAGCACGCGTTTTCCCAGATCTGTCTTTTTTCGTCGGAGAAGCCGATATTTGTCCATCCTGCTTTGCTCGTAGAGTACACGAGTACATTAGTTGCAGTACTTGAAAGCTTTACTTCCAAATTATGCTGCAAATATGTTCTCTTTCCTAATTTGACGTGAATTCGTAGCTCGTTGAAGCATTCCTTGGCAGCATCGTATATTTCATGGGAAATATCGATCTAAAATTCTCGAAGTAAATAACACCACAAAGCAAAGTTTTATTTAGGGCTCAGACTTAGCAAGCTAATGCAGCAAAAAAAAAAACATGTATACGCCTCGTATACGAACGGATAACATGGAGACGACCAGTGACTATAGGCTCCAGATATCGATTGGATTCTGAAATGTTCAGGCTGTCCTGGAAACTCAAGATTCTTAGAAATTTAACGAGAACCTGAGGGTCACCAATTTGATAATTTAGATGTCCGCAGATTCAGGTCATTGAACTGACAGTCTCTTCACCTATGAGACTGAAATAGGTCTTTAAACCTGCTTCGGTAAACCTAAGAAACGAAGAAATGCCACTAAATCAACAGAATTAGGAGTGAAGAACATTCCTACTACAGAGTACAATACTTCTCCAAAGAGTATGTTGAAGGAAATGATGATTTTTATTTAACGCTTATGAACGTAATCGCGATCTAAGTGCAACGGTAGGCAACAACAGTAATTTGCTCAACATGTGACAAAACCGCGCTGCATTGGTAGCAGATATTAGAAAGGCGAAAAGTTCATTATCTTTCGAAATTGGCTGTCTTGTCATAGGACTCGATTGGTCGACAAGGAAAACAAACCGAGCTTAACATATATAGTTCAGTTACCGCTTGAGAGCTATTGTCCAAAGCATCCGAAACAATGTGGAGCAGACTTCAGCGTAGATAGAAGCCATTACTCTATGGTATCCACCATAAGAACGTCTTCGTATTGCATCCGTTAAAAGTTACGTCACTAACTCACTAAAGTTTCCTTAGGTGTGACATTGATAAACTTTGATTGATTTTATACCCAAAAGTTAAGTGACACGACGTCCTTGTCAAATCCACAATAAATCAGCAGTTTCGTTTCCGCGATGTACACCGAAGCTCTAAAAAAAACTGGCAGCCCATGGTTTACAGGAAATACCTTGAGACGAATTGTTGAGGCTGTAAAACTATGGTAAACGCCCGCATTACAGTGGTCTTCATATAGGTGAAAATCCAGTGTCGCAATCCTATAATACAATAGATAAGATTATGCTGTCATACTTTTTAAACGAACCTTATTAGTTAAGGGTTTTTGAATAGCTCTTGACGATACCACTGGCAAGCTTCCGGTTAAGCACCGTCTGGGATGTTGTAGGCATCTCAGTTTATCAGTGTGTGTTGGTGTCGGATTAACTAAGACCTCCATTTTTTTTATCACTTTCTTAGCATTGGTGTTCGCAGCTTTCAGTCACATGGCCTTCTTCTCAATGGAGAGGACCAATATCGCATTAAAGACCTTTTATGTATTTTTTATGGCGCGCCAAAACTTGACACTGATGTCTTTTATGCTGCCCCGTACAAAATTCAGGAACTTGGTGTTAGCAACGCTCATAGAATTCGGAAAGTACCCAACCGTAGCCTTCCAAAGCCTACATGACCGCAACTTACAAGGGCGAAAAATATATGTACAATGGTCACCTTAACCCATTCTGAAGTTACGTTCTCGCTCTAACGCAGAGCAGCATATAGTTCCTTGTAGACAGAACCCAAGAAGACTGGTCTGTCTCTACCGATAACTCTTTTGTCCAGCAGGACGTTTTGTATAGAATCAATTTGAGCAGCGGATAAGATAGTCCCTTTTCAAAACTGATATTTTGACATCCGTCAATACTTCTGTGAAGGACGCAGGGGGCCTTAAGCGAAGAGTAGTCTACGGATCTACTTCTCTTAAAGGCTGCCTTCACCTCCTTCTCGGATTGGTTGCTGAGCTCTGGCTTGCGCTTCTTCTTTGCTTAATCTTACGCCGTCTCTTATCTTTCTAGCTACCAATTGGCCCGTTTTTTTTTTTTTTTTTTTTTTTGAACGGTGTTATCGTGTGTGGGCAGCTGGATCCTCATAGAATTCTTCTAGGCTTCCTCGAGGTCTTGAGGCTGTGCCTTTTCTGATTGTGAAGCATTTATGGCCGACTCCACCATTATATTTTTCTTTTGTTGTTCGACTCATTCATTCTCATTCTCATTCTCATTCTTTCATTCATTCCTACGAATAAAGGGGTACGTCGATCCGCTATTCCAAAGCCATTGTAGTGCAGTAAGACATTTATTAGAACGAAACTGGGCCTATGCACCGCTAATCCATATACCATAATCATAGCTTCGGAATTTTAGAGAGTTTACGCTCTTCGCTAAAAACCCAGCAGAAACGTAGGCGTATCTGGGAAACTCCTACCAATGGTCCCTGCGAGGAGATTATATTCACACTTATTATGGATGATCCGTAACGCTTTATGAATGTACATGCAAACTTTGGTGAATAAATGTCTATGGAACGCTTTAAGAAATTCCAGCCAACCAGAAGACCAGCTTTAACAGGATGGAATCCTGTGAACACAAAAGTATGAAGACAAAATTGGCAATATCGGGTAATTGCGGCACGGTGCCAACTACATTGCTAAACACGCCAAGCAATAGAACCCACTCACCTAATATGCCAGACGAGTGAGTAATCTTATAGAGATGGACTATCGAGGAAAAGTTTGTCGCTTGGTATAAGCTGGAGAAAGTTGAAACGATTTGCAAAGCTTCAAACCTGATGTGGGGAGACATTGTTAACTTTTATTGAACGGCGCTGGTAGGACTTAAGTGTTTCCAAGGTTTTAGGACAATTACAGATCTTTGGAAAATATGCAGACACCAACGCAAGATCAACGAAAATAACAACTCACAGCTTTTGGCTAACTTAACTGTCAGGCTAAGGTTCTAGTCGAAATAAGTCGGAAATATATTGCGGTGTTCAAAAATTCATAGCGTTTCCTTGCAAAAGATAGATTTTCCCACGTTTATTTGTATCTGAGCGAAACATCTATATTATGTCAAATGTTTGTGTGTGTTTTGTTGTTGACACTTAACCTAAGCTGGGTTAAATTATTTTCCGCAGCGAAGATCTCAACACACCGTCCTTCGGGTATTGTCTGTCCAGAATGTCGAAGCCAACCAGAATTGTGTATATTGAAATCGCCCGTAATCACGATTTCAGTATGAGGATACAGGGATACAATTCTTTGAATGGAGTCAGACAGCGCATCAAACTCCTGAAAGGTCGATTTGCTGTCCAGTTTGGGGCTTCTGTAAATAGGGCAATAGTGGATAATTTGCATACGGAGATGGAATTTTAACCACATGAAATTAAATTCCGGACTGGCACTAGTTCGTAGTCAGGTAGCTTCAGATCAGAGTGATCTCTGTGTACGGAGATCTACCTGTGCTTTACTAAGTTCTTAAACAGCTGGTCGGTACCTACAAACGTGAACGTACACAGAAAAGATTACTTTTTAGCCCGCGTATATTGGCTACATCCACCCTGACCACCATAATTACAATCAAAAACCAGCAAACACAAACACAGACGATACTAAGCAAGGCTGCGAACTGCAACTAAGGAAAGTTAAAAGTTGCGAAAATTTTAAGCTAGTACCAGAACTGGTTCTCTCAATTCCGTGATGGTAATTTTTCAGTTGAAGGCGCTCATCGTTCCGGTAGAAGTGCCGAAATTGACGGCTATAAAATCGAAGCATTGACGCAAATAAGTTAGGGAGCTTGCTATCACTCTTAAAGTGTCCACTCGAAGCATGAAAGTCTTAAGTCCCCTGGCTTCGTAAAGAAACTCGATATTTGTGTAACGCATGAGTTGAAAGAAATTCATCTGACGAAGTGCATAAATGTATAAATGTATGCGATCAACTCACTAAATGCAAAGAAAACGATTCATTCATGAAGCGTATGAACAGAAGCGACGAAAAATGAATTATTTACAATAATGTCAGCCGAAAATAGAAATTGAAGGAGGCGAGATGAAGCATCACAATGGCCAAGAAAAGCGCACATTTGGCAAAAGAAGGTTATACTGTCAATCGGATGAGATCAAAAGGCACCAAGGGGATTTCTCCAGGGCGCGGGCGGGTGGTGTAGAAGTTTGAAACTCAGGTGTATTAGGTTTCGATATTTTTCCCAGAGGTGGTTGTCAAACTGGACGGGACGAGCCAGTGCATCCTCAACCAGTGGGTCCTTAGTACGTGCTAGTTGTTAGTTCGTTACATTTTAGCCCAGCCAGCAACAACTCCAACATCAGTGTTATGCCTTCATGTCAGATTTGACGCCGACAGAATTTTCATATAACTACATACAAATGTATGACCCTCTGTTTGAGGAGTCTTTGCATATACCACTACACCACGGCTACAAAAGTTAAGTGATGCTGTTAAGTGATGATCGCACTGAAACGTTCCAAGCTGATTTATCGTAAGGGTGTCATCTTCTGCAGCGACAATGCGAAACCACACACGAGTTTGGTCACTGGTCAAAAATTGTTAGAGCTTGTTTGGGATGTGTTGCCACGTCTCTCGTAAAGCTGAGTTCTTGCATGTTCAGACTTCCACTTATTTTGCTCATTGCAAAATCCTTTGAATGGTAGAATGTTTGCTTTTGAAAACTTCATTGAACAGCACCTTGACAAGTTTATTGCAGAGAAAGATAGGAAGTTCTATGGACACGGTATTATAAAGTTGCCCAAAAGATAGTAAAGCAATGAAATCACCAACAGCCTCACAAGTTCTCATAAGGCCGAAATCGAGCTATCCGTGTTACGCGATTTTGCTGCAGCGGCAGTAATAGGCCACTTGTGACTTAGACGGAGCTGCTGTTTACAAGCAGATATCTACCGGAGAGCCTATTTTCTGGTCGCTTTCCTTGAAAAAGCTAGGAACACCGTCTTTCCATTAGTAATAGGTTCCAGAGGCCCAGATGGTTTCTGAAATTAAAATCCAAGCAACGTAGAACTAGAACGGAGAGAGGAAACTATTTATGAAAAAAAAATAATAGGCCCTTAAAGGAGGAAGCGATTTTCCAACGTTAATAAAACAATTTGGGTTACCGTCTGTTAACCCCCTTTGTTCTGTGACTTAATACATCACATTGTGGGTCAAAAAGTCACCACTTTACTCCAACAAATTGCTGCTACACCCATCATATCCCTATCTAGCCACTTTATTACTGCCGGAACTATCAACTTAACATCCAACAGATGCACAACCCGAGTGACGAATGCGTCTCTCTGAAATTTACATTAATACATTCCATCGAATGTGCACTCCACCCACAGTAGACGTTGCTGTGGAAGGATTCATAACATTTGCAATCGTTCACAGTTCACAAAGTACACACAATTACGTGCCACAAAGCACTTGAAACCGGGAAATACCCGGAGGCCAGCCCGAACATATCCGTAATTGGTGTTTTCTACTCAAATCTGGGTCATACGTCATAGTCGATGTCAGGCAATTAAATGTACATTGTCTGTTACATCATACTGGTACACTACTGTACGACTGAACCACTGAACGATTAAATGGGTGCATTTGTGCAAATATGATTAATCCACAAAGAATGGGAGACCTGCTGTGACACTATCCTTGGACTGTTGCCCCACTACCAAGTGTCCCACTGCGAACATGAAGTCATACGGAAGCAAATTTCGAATCAGTGGATCTTGATTTATGATGGAATGCATCTGAACTTTGGCAGGATTACAACATTCCAGTTCGGAATGGGGGATCCTGTAATGGAAGCGCAGCAATAGTTAACTTATCGGGTGCCATTCGAATCTGAACACGTTAAATATTATGTTGAGGGAAATTTATCACCAGCCAATCTACACACACACTAGCATGTACATATGTACTTAGATACAAAGTTGAATTAAGTGAAAAAGTTCTTGGAAAGACGCCCAAAAACGACAGCGTTCAAAACAGATAGCTTTACGTGACACCAGTTTTATTGGTTTTTGAGACTTTATTACACTAAAATGAACTTTGAAATGGCAACTGAATTCGTAAAAAGGCTTACATTTAGCATCTATATGTTACGTATGGCATGTAATTTTGTAGGCTCCTTATAAATAAAGGATGATTCATCGTGAGGTTTGATTTATAATGTAAAATAAGGCACATAAACTTGAAAGTAAACTTAAAATTATTACTATTTTTTAATAGAAGAATTCATGGCATTTACTTTTCAGAAACGATATTATATAAATGTTTGCCACGACTACGTTTAAGGTGGTCAATTCCAAAGCGTCAATCGTAGCTGGCTTATTATTGAATTTACATATCCTCAGTGAAAATAGTCCAAAGGTGTGATATCGCACGATCTAGGTGGCCAATTTACCGTATCAAAACATGAAATTAAGTGCTCACCAAAAAGATTTCCCAACAAGTCCATTGTTTCAGGCGCTGTATGGCTCGTAGCGCCGTCTTGTTGAAACCAGACTTCACCGAGACCATGTGTTGAATTTCAGGAACATTCTGATTTGCCTCATTTTTGAAGAAATATGGATCAAATATGGTACTGTTCGGGTTGCTCATCAGCCCAAATACGGCAATTTTGTCAATTAACGTATCCATTGAGCCAGAAATGGGCTTCATCACTGAACAAAATTTCACGATAAAATACTGGATTTTCATTGACGCAAATTCAAGTCGCCTGGCTTCAATTCTTGCACAAGTTGAATTTTGTACGCTTTAAGGCCGAGATCCTTAAGTAAAATATGCCAAGTTGTCGGATACACCAAGCCATGCTGCTGAGAACGACTACGAATCGATTCGTCACGGTCTTCGCGTACACTCTCAGCTACAGCTGCTATAGTCTCCAGCTACGTTCTGGATATGGTCAAACCGGTCGATTATCATCCACTTATGTAAACTTGAACTCAAATTTGCGAATGGTATTGGTAAAAGTGGTTTCAGTAGTTCGATTATACTCACCATAATTTCCTCGAATTGCACGAAAAACATTTCTCACAAAACGCTGATTTTCGTTATACAGTTGAACAATTTTGAGACGCTGTTGTAATGTAAGTCTTTTCATGATAATTTGCCAAATGATACTGAACAGAAATAATAAAGAAGTTTGATAGGAATCACTCGTGACATGTCAAAAAAGACATATTACAAATCAAACCTTACGATGAATCACCCCTTATTTAATCAATCATCGAAGATGTTTATGAAAGAGGTTATGGAGACTACTGTATCACTAGATGATTGGACTCTTGACCGACCAGAACTCGATTGACAGATGCTTCGCTTCAAATACCAAATAATTTATTGGACTCCAAAAAAGGGCGTACTATGGTAGGACTCTATCACAAAAAAATTATGATGATCATGAACTCCCGTGGCTTGGTGATCACTGGAAAGAGAAGTAGATTGGTGGGAACTACTCCAATCGAATCTAATCAGCCAAGTGTCCTTTCCTCTGCGGAAAACACAGTAGAAAAACACAGTAAGGATAAGGGTCGTGTATAGCAATTTCTCCATTACTTGAGAGTCTTGTGCGCTATTATAAAACAGGACAAGTGTTTGGTCTATGTATACCAAGTCGCAAGTGTAGAATACTTTAATGTTTTATAGAACATGCATTTTGTCGTACAATTTGAAAATGTTGAACCAATTTGTTGCACCAAACCGAAGTATCAGCGGTTTCCTAGTGTAAGTCTTCGACGAACTTCCACTAGAGTGTCAATCGTGGGCTTGAGGCTTACTCCGAGGTGGGTAAACTCCTTAGCCACTTCGAAAGCACTGTTGTCGACAGGGATGTTTTGTCTTAGATGCTTCTTCGGTTTTCCTCATTTACTTCAAGGCTAACTAGCCTGTTCTCCGATTGTCTTGAAAACCTCTATTACGGCGCACTGCGGTCAAACGATGATGGCGATGTCGTCTACGTAACCCAGCGGAGTTACGGAGGATTTCCGAATAGAGGCTGTCGAATACTGAATTAAAAGTAGCGCTTAGAACGCTGTATGAACTTAAAAAATAAGTTCAACGGTTTGTTGAAGTCAAACATCAGGCGGCCTGAAATAACACCACGCAAAACGAACAAAGTTGCCAGTATTGGCATAAGATACCCGCTGGAAATTATGAAAATAATAAGGAAGAAATGAAGAGCGCTGAAAAAGTAGCATAAAACTCGGGCTCAACAAGATAAAATGTCCTGTAATAGAAAGCCACACAGCGACAAAAGATACCAATTACTTCATATGGAGAGCCGTTAAAAGTCTTCGAAAGCCACAAATACACGTGGCTCCAATAAGAAGAAACCAGGATGACTGGGCAGAAGAAGATAAAGGAAAAGCTAACGTTTCCGCCGACTATCTTGCAGAAACGTTTAAACCATTCGATAGGGAAATGAAAATGTCACTACTCTAGATGTGACAACGAACCTTCCAATAGAAAAGGCTACACTTAGGGTACTTAGACATGTAACAAACACGCTTAAGCCCAATAAAACCCCCGGTTATGACTTAATTACGGGAGAGATACTTAAAGCGCTATTGAAAATAGGTTTGCTAAAGCTGCTCTGGAGGCGAACGAAGTAGGACTGAAAACAAATACGGGTAAAACTAAGACCCTACATTTTTCAATTGCTCATCATAACACCAGCGGTGCTCAACTCAGCATTTCCAGACACCAAGTCTTATCTAGGAAGAATGATTTCAGAAGATGGTAGCACAGAACTTGGTGTGGTGGGTGGGTGTGAACAGCCGAATTCGCTAAGCAAAAGCTGCGCTCAGTATTCTTTGTATCCATCTGTGTGCAGTACCGATATCATCCTGATCATACACCTTGACGTGTTGAAAGAGCTTAAGTAATCTCCAGCGAACCTAAAAGTTAAATCGCATCTAACAGCAAGACTACTCATGCCGGTAAGGTCGACAAGGAGGGGACAAGAACTAAGTGATGTTCTTCCAAGGCAAAATGCACGTCGAGACTTGTATGGCTCAGTTGCTAGAGTAAACTCTAGACCTCTAAGGACCTCTAGTTTTAAATCAATTTCCCTTTCCTGTATACAGGCAGCGAGTACAGGATGACATCTCTTTCCCCGTACTCGTAGGAACAAAACATGGATAACATAGACCTAAAAAACAAAAACATCAGCAACAAAAACTATAACAACAATAATACAGGTAATGACACCGACAACAAAGACGGGTGCAAATGGGTCGGATACACCTGACATTAAACTGACTCGTCGGAACTGACCCAGTCGGAAATCCAGAGAGTAGTTTCTGATGAGGAAATGTTGTAAACTCGACATCGATAGAAGATGCTACTACTTTGAGATGACGAAACATGCTTCATTGTCAGTTCATTCAAATTCTCTATATCAGCGACTCCATCTGTTTAGAATAATAAGTTAATATAAGTTGGCGATATAAAGGCACAGCGAGAAAAAAGAGGAGAATTCAAGCATGATCGTCTGCAGCGACTCGACTTCCTCAAGGGCATGTACTTAGAGGAGAGCCAGCCTATTGCTCTCACCTCAGAAGAACTCAATCCAGAAGTTTCGGGTGAGAGAGAACTGATGGGATCACAGCAACATGTGCTCTCACTAGAACCGCTGACAGTAGTTGACATCGAAAATACTGTTCGACATCCAACTCTAGATAGAACGAGCCTATTGCCAATCCCACCACGAAAACGAAAAAAAAACGCCAGAAAGCATCCAGGACACAAAATATGGTAAAGTGGATAAAGGGTGAGCTTATTGCTCGTATTTCTTCGGAGCCAATGCAAATGGATAAGGACGAAGAATAAGATAGACAACGAACCCGACTTCAATCCACTCGAACAGCGTACCATGGCGAGGAGACACCTCAGGCCTACAACTACTGAGAGCAGGGAAGGCCAAAAACCTCCTACTCTGGCGGAGATTATTTCCATGGAGCCATCGACCGCCACAGGCAAGGACTGCTCAAAACTTGGGCCGGTTACGGCCAATGGTTACTGCTAAAGCCGCTCTTCGGGCAGCTGTAAACCTTAAAAAGATTCAAGGATATACAGTGTGAAAACATAACCACCATGTTATATATATATATATATCCACGAGGATATTACTTTATTTATTGAAAGCGAGACTGCCATCAGGGGCATCAAGGCCATCATGGCAGTCAAAATCAAATCGAGGCTTGAGAAGCGCTGTCACAAAGAGCTTAAGACTCTTTACGTTCAGCATAAAGTTACGTTATGCTGGCTCCCTGTCCAGGAAGGAGCGGCAGGTGATGAATATGCAGACGAGCTAGCTCGAAAATAATCCTTTCTAGAAAGGGAATTGACAGCTCAAAGTATCAAACCTCCGCTCTGCACTCTGAAAATACGAGTGGGGTGAACGATACAATCAAAGCCATTGAAAGGTGGAAAAACCTCTTTACCTGCGAGAACTCAACACAATATGGCCAAAATTAATGGCTTCAGGACAAATAAGATTCTCTTAAAAGGCAGACCTGAACTGTCTTCGCTTGTTGGACTGCTCATGGCCTCGCAAAAAATCTGCCCCTTACAACGACGAGCTCTGAAGAGGCTGTGGAGACATAGGATAATGGGAGAATACTCAGGAAGTTATTACTTTCACGACCTCTCAGAATTATCTGCTCCCTCACTCCCATCCCTTTCCAGATTCGCGGATGCAACAACGTGGCTCTCAACAACAACAACCCTCTCAGGTTCAAAACGACAGGCAACCCAATACTTAAGTGTGATGAGGTATAGAATGGACTCAAAATACTTCATTTACCCACCAATCAAGCCTTACCTAACCTACCCTATCAGTTAGTTGAATGAGCCACCCTAGACAGACACGAACGAGGCCAGTTAAGCAAATGTCCAGATTTTTTGATTTGACTAGGAGATAACCTAAGTGAGTTTCAGATCTCCAAGCATGAGGAAGCGCATGAGCTGACCTAACTTGAATAACGTGCCTCTGTGTCTGTTAATAATTCCTTTGAATATTCTTACTCTGTAATCACAGCATTTCCAATTTTTTGACATCAAGATTAATAGTGGGTGACCCTTGCTCAAATGGTAGTATGCTGGCTTCCCAATTCGACGTGTCGGCTTTCAATCCCAACTGCATACGAAAGACAGGCAACTAGATTCACGATGAATGGTTGACTAGAAAACAACAAATCCAATTACTCTAATAATTTGATCTCCCCATTAAATGTTGGACGCGAAATAATATCTGAGCCCAAACATCTTTTTTTTTCATTTTCCTTAAAACTTAAAACGTGTTCCAGCATTTCACGTAAGTTATATAGTTATACTCACTTGAGTGTGAAGATCTTTGAAAAAATAAATAAATCAAGAGATTTGGTAGTGTTTCTTCCATCACCAGACGTATATCTGCAAATGCTATCAAAGGAACCTTAACACCTTAACTAAATCGTGATGTGTATCAACTTGGTATACTTGGGCATACCCCAAAATCTGACGCAGATTGAACATTTGTTCGATGGTGGATAAACCAAGTCAAAAACCTTATTGTAAAGAGCAGCGGCTCCTGCGAATTGGTTAGATTTAGTTGGATAGAATGTAGATATCGTGCTTCGTACGGTACTCCTAGCAAGCTTAGGTTCACGTTTTGTTGCGCTTACACATCCTTTCTATATTCTGATCAAATTTGCAAACCTCATTTCTAGAGAAGTAAAATCCTTTTTGTATTCGGGACATATCAGCAGCAGCAGATCTCATCTCAGTCCTCGTCTTCGCATATAGTTTTGCATGATACGCCTACTCTTTACTAAGTCGTTGAACTATGAGCTTTTTCGTTGTGGTTGCTTTGCAAAGCCAACCACATCAATGGGGGCTATTTTTGAGGGCCTTTTGGCAGCATCTCCATTTTCACCCCTTAATTAATGATAACGATATTGAGAAAATCTGAGTCTGGAACTCTCCTTAAACCCTTTTCCAAGCTTCAAGGACCAAGGTTTGTCTTTTGAACTTTCAGTTCATCTCTACTCTTAAGTCAGGTTGTCGGTAGCATCAGTTTTCTAGCGTGAAATTTAGTCTAGTGAGTCTGTTCTAATGTACAACCTTCAAACCATCTCATCGCAACATATTTAGAATTCCCTCGCTCAGTAAGGTCCTTGCTTTAACAACGCAAGCTTGACCTATGCCTCTTTACAAGTTTCAAAACACAATTAATGTCACTGTCTCAGACACTCCTAACCTCCAAGCACCTGTTCCTGTCTAATCGTTTCAATTTTGTAGGCGTAAAGTTCACTGATTGCCCATGTCGAAAATGTTTACCCAAAACAAAACAAGTGTCAGGTTGCCAAACTCCTTTAGAGTTACCCTAGTCTTGCATTCAAGTTTGAAATTTATATCCAACAAGCCGCCACAGCTATATTTATTGTATGTCGGGTCGGACATTGTGCGGCATACGAGTACAAGTATACTTGTACATACATTCAACTTAGAGCTATCTAAAACCATGTCAAATGCCGCTGTTGGACCATTTGCAACCTGTTGGTAGGTAGCTAGCTAGCCATTTTATACAATAGCTTTGGGGGTCTTGACGGTCTGCCTCCTCGGTGACATTTACCAGCAGTTTAACTAGAAATATATCTGCTGTTGAACAAATGGAAAGATACAGGAGATGAATGAACGAATGGTGGTGACTCTAACCCGCACTGTGGCATGGCGGGTTGGAAATCTGTCAATTAATGTTCGGATGGCATAAATAAGCTGGGAAAACAAATTAATTATCCCCGAAGTATAAATCAAATCGAATTGCAATCGCCATAAACAATGCCAAGTCCGAGTTTGAATTCGAATTGGAATTGTAAATGGGCTGGAGTAATAGATACACTCTGATTGAGTTATGGTTATGGGATGCAAGGGTGAGCTACACTTACGGTTTTTACTTAACCTTTGGTACGAATTTTATGGAACTCCACATGACAGAGTAGTGAATTGTTTTCGTACGGACCAATATGGGTCCGAAAGAGGTTAACTGAATTACTACCTAAGAGGTTTCAGTTGCCGAAATGCATTTAAATGCCTGATGGAACAAAGTCGTAAAAATTACGGTAAGATGGCAAATGTCCGGCAAAACCAGTAGCAATATTGAAAATCTTTTAAGGCGTAAGGAAAATTTCTGGGGAACTATGAACCTGCATACAGTTGAAATAAGCTGGATTAATGAACTATTAAATCGAATCGTACGTGTAGTTAATGGGAATAGCGTGGTAATAACGATGAACAGAGCCAAATAATTGTTGAAAACGTGTTTAAAATGTTTTATTTCTGTTCTGTGAAACTAGGAAAATATCATAGCAAAATGCGTTCGAGAGAATATCCAACAAACAAACTATTTAGACACTTTTCCACAGAGAAGTGGAATCACTTTCGTAAGAATATTTAAAATAGTAAAAAGTGGTAGCCCATCGAGAAAAAAAAATGATTACACCAATCACTCCTCATACGGCTAACTAATCACTTAAGAATTTGAGCATAAATGTTATCTAAAAGGCTTTGATCTCAAACAAATTCGTAACAGTGGCTTCAAAAATGGCATTCTCGAGGAGATATGACCGAAGAACTATCGCAATAATTAGACTAAGTATTCGCCCGGCTTACTTCACTAAGTGAAAGTCTAGCTCAGCTGCCAAATCATACAATTAAAATTAAAAACTGTCGTCAATATCAAATTAAGGAGCTACGTACGATGAGAAGTGCCACTTTAGCAGAAAAGTCTAATACCAGGACTTAAAAGAACAAATGAAAAGACTTAAGAGCTAGAAACCTGGGGAATGGTGGAGAAGATCAAGTTTGAGACGAGCAGTGCTCAAGTTGAAACCAAAATCCGATAGATAGGAGAGACTAGGTCAACGTAAATTACGTGGGTTGGCGTTGAAGGAAATAGATTTGTAAAGGGATGCGCATCGAGCGAAATCGATTTGTGTGCGCCACGTTAGTCCCGGACTTCTTCTTCTGCGCAGCCACTCGAGGGCGGATTCGAATACATGAACCAGCCATATCACTCGTTGGATCTTCACTCTTCTGGCTAAGTGGATGCCACTGTACAGCCCGCACAGCTAATCCTTGTATCTTTTTAGTCAATTGCCTGTTTAGCCAAAAGAATCAGGGATTGGCAAGAGTTATTCTTTGTTTGTTATCAGCGCTGACGTCGTTGTCTGAAATGATAACGGATCATAGGTAGACAAAGTCCTTAACTACTTAAAAGTTATATTTGTCAACGACTGTCCTTACTGGTTGACAGCATATACTTGATCTTGCCCTCATTGACCGTTGAACCTATCTTTGTCGCTTCCGTCTCCATACTCGCGAAAACGCCACTGACATCACGCAGTTCTCTTCCGAATATGCCAATATCATCGGCGTATGCGAGTAATTGGACTTTTGAAAGATTGTGCCTCTTGTGCTAGCGCCTGAGTTTTGCACTATTCTGTGGCAAAGTTATCGCATGCCGCTTTGAAGAGCTTTCGCGCCAGCATCTTTCTCAGACCTAAGCTTTGATATGGCTGTCTTCTCATCAACCAGGTCGGGTGGACGGAATTGTTGGCTTTAATCGTCCAGGTTTAAAGGTTCATTCTGCCTGACACCGATATTTGTTTCGCTAACGCCATTATACCATACAGTCCACAGAAATACTCGTTCAAATCCTTAGCATCAACCGCGACTCTACTATTACGCTCCCTTGTTCGTATCTACAAGCTTCGATTCGGTTTTTGTATATGGTGCATGTTAAAAAGATAACTAAATAGCTAAAGAGACATGCTTCTGATCACAGTTAAATTGCCAAGTAAAACTGTGCATTCATTAAAAGGCAAATTACTGCAAAACCTATAATTAATGAATGAATTATCGATTGCCATTGTGTTGGATTTGTTTGCATCAGTTTTTTATTGCCTCTGTTTGTCAGTGCGATTTATTCACTGTAAATCACTGGACATGTTGTGAAGTCCTAGATTGTGTCCCTCCCCCTTCTACATTGGGCATGGAAATTGCAATTTAACTTCAATTGATCACGCTGAACTTAGGATATGTTATCTGCATCAATCTCAAGCGTACAAGTAAATCGTATCCGTAATTAACAGCCATCTACGGTATCTACTTATGTAGGTGGGGTAAGTGGAATGAGAACCTAGTTCCAGAAGCACATTAACGATCGGTTACATGTGTCAAATCCCTAAAAGAAGTAGGGAATCTCTTCAGAGTTATGTATGAGTAGCTGCTACCGATGAAACAAATCACAATGACAAACGTCGTAACTTACCTGCTAGAGCAATGTCGAAACCGTTGATAGGCTGTCAATCGTAATGTCAATCGATTTGTTCGCCCCCCGATTGTTGTTAATTAAACGCCGAGCTTATGGATAGTTTTTGAACATAGCACACTTGTCTTACATGGCATGTCCGATCGAAACTTGGAGTTCGAGTTGACATTGTTTAGTGCAGTCTTTGCGATGTATGTCATGTTGATACTGCTGTTTGTGCTGTTTTCAGAAAAAATACAAGAAAAAAACAAAATACTCTAACTTCAGAGGATGTCCATTGAAGAGACATACAAACGCTAGTCGTTTGAGAAAGTATATTAATGGTTTTGGTCTATACAGAACTGCCCTGGTAAGGCGTAGCCCATAATTTAGCAGTCGGCAGGCAGTCAATCATGCGCTGAATATGCATGAGGCGTCCGCATTTGTAAACGTAGGCCAAGGCGTGTCAATGCGTACCTTTGCCTTTCCGTTGACAGTTCGTCCTACTGTCAAACCAAACGACGACGACAACAGCAACGGCAACGGCAATGATAGTGATGATGATGGAGAACAGGTAAAGATACTCTTACTAAGGTACCATGAACCAAGTCGACAGTAGCCACTTGGTCTACTGAGGAGGGAAATCGATTCGCAATATTATGACGTCGACTCCTCGACGGTATGTTGTCAGTCATCAATTACGAGAGCACCTACGACTCTGAACGGACACCACGAACGTGTGTTGTAACGTTCCTCTCTCGACTTGGTCTTGGAAGTGTGTTTTAATTATTTGCCATTCCGTCCAGCTCAATTCAGCGCTCCATTTGGATTTGAAATTCAAATTTTTATTTAATTCGGTTCCATGCTGATTGGAAGTGGGTGGAGTTCATCAAATGAGGAAAAGCCCGAATCACCGCACCACCGCCGTCCATAGTCTCGGGTGCCATGAGGGTATAATCCCAGCCCAGCATGGTCATGTGGGCGGAATACTTCATTGGCTTATCTGAGGCTTTTCAATGAACACGAGCACACGGCCATCAATTTAATTAACCACAGGCATCGTGTGAAAAATTATTAGAATCAGGTATCTAATTGCAGCGATAATGTTGTTTACGAGGTGTGCCGTATGGCAGAAATTAAATTGGTTAATTAATTTGATTGAAGAAAAGAACAGTGATTTGCATGTGAGTCGAACGATTTGTAATGGCTTGCCAGATGCATGTGGTAGACAATACATTGCAGATACGGATACATGGTTGTAGATGCTGGGGGTGCAAGTGGAGGTAAATAATTGTAATGTCACCACAAACTACGCAACTGTGGTGGGATATTAATGACCTTCATTACTAAAATCAATGTCAATGCATTGGATTACTAAAAACTCTGATTGATTGTGAATGGAATGGCATGGAGCATTCGTACTGTACTGTGGAGTAAGCGAATCGATGTGGAATTTGCTGTCTTTGTATCTATAGAATGTGTAATAAGGTTGACAATTTATGGTGCAATTTTGTTTTTTGTAAATTATATTCTTTTTTTAATATTGTATGATAGCTTCACTACTGAGTAGTAGGAGTTAGATAGAGGGAGTCAATTTATCGCCCAGACACTACATTGTTGCAGAGTGGGATATGCAAAGTGCGGAAGCCAATTGGTTGGCAGTAAGTGATTAAGTCTTGATTTATCGTCCTAATTGAATAATTAAAAATCAAAAAATTTAGTTATTCTAAGTGATTTCAATGTCAACATTCTTGACAGTATCAATTTTGTTGCTGTTAGCTTCGCATGGTTAAACTTCTTTTATTAATAACCTGACTAGAATAGTATAGGGAATGTCTCTAGACCATATGTATAAGCATTTTAATTATATTTTACACAGCTTAAGTGAAATACAATGTTTGTTTTTGATATTAAAATCATGGACCACTCAATGTCGACGAAAATGATAAACCCTGGTCCTTGAAGAGAAAAGTTGATTTCACCTGATTAGCTACTTCTCTTTTTTTCGAGTCTTGGAAAGAAGTTTATTCAAAAGAAAACGTCTCTGAATCCTATAATCATTTCATAAAAAAATAATAAAAAACCATATTTCTCTACCATATACAGTTATGATTTTTTTTACGTGTAGCTGAATGAAACTCACTAAAAACACTATGAGATGTTACCATCCTTCTAGTGATCGCACCAAGTCGTTAAATTAATCAGCAATTTGTTTATAATACTTTACATTTCGGCTGTCATAAAGAGTGGTTTAGTTCTCTAAACAATTTTCGAAATTTTAAACAATATCAGTCGGGTTTTTCTAGTAAAAACTGCGCTTATTGGATGATTAATTCTGTGGTAGCATTTAGCAAATAAAAAAAGAAGGGGTGAGTCGATTATTGTAATTTTCGTAATTCAATAAAAATGTTAAGATAACCGAGCAACAACACCCACAACAATACCTCGGCACAAAGCAGTAAAAAGCGTCTTTTTTTTTTCTTTTTTTTTATAATCCCGAGCGCGCACCAAGAGGATATGAATACCCTTTTACTGGCTTTGCTCCGGGGTTCGGGCGGGTGGTGTAGTAGTTTGAAACTCAGGTGTATTAGGTTTCGGTATTTTTCCCAGAGGTGGTTATCAAACTGGACGGGACGAGAAAGTGCATCCTCAACCAGTGGGTCTCAGTACGTGCCAGTTGTTAGTTCGTTACATTTAGCCCAGCCAGCAATTCTCATATAACTACATACAAATTCTACGAAAACACTTTTTCAGAGAATTGCCTCGCACGGGATTCGAACCCGCGACCTTCTGCTTGAGGAGTGTATGCATATACCACTACACCACGGCCACCCTGAAAACAACACTGAAAACAAAGATGGTTCAAATACTGCGGTAGGGAATATACAGGTCACAGATCTGAAATTTTTGATTGAATGCGCAATGTCCACTTTACTTGATGCCATATTACAAAATATACCCACCAAAGCAGATATGGAGGGAATAAATCTTCAAATACAACAGCTGCAACATAACAACAAAACCCTAGAGTCGCAATTGGTAAAAATAGAGTCGCGATGCATTTCTTTGGAACGACAAGTTGAATTTTTAGAAAAGCAAGCAAATGAAAGAAATGTCATAGTTCACCTACCGACTGAAAATGTCGTAGATACAGCAAACAAGGCACGGTTGTTATGTACGAAGCTACTAAATTCGACTGATTCATCATATGTTGCAGCTACCAGAACGTTGTATAAGGGCGATAAAATAACTAATGTGGTTCTGGAAATGCAGAACAGTAAAGACGTGGATCATATATTGAAGACAAGATCAAAATTGAGAAATACTGGAGTGTCGATGCATTCGGACTATCATAAAGCAACTCGCGAAAGACGACCAAGGTTATTTAAACTGAGAACGGAGATAACATTGAGAAACAACAAATTCAGCTTACAGATAATAGGCCAGAGACTATAAGTTGATAATAAATCTTTTTGTTATGATAGAGACAATGTTCTGATATGCGAAGGCGAGAATGGATTGACAGTTCTTGAGCGGATGACGACTGACAGTGACAGCAGACGTCAAATGGTAGGTGTTGAGGACAGCGAACAGTTCTACCAGGGTCCTCAAACTGTTTACACCAGTACGTTTCAAAATGCAATGAAAAAATTTTTTGATTGTAATGCCGTCTGCCACAGTAGACTAAAAAATATTTATTATTATTTAGTATTTATAATGAGTTCTATAATTATGTTAATCAATTTGAAATAGTATTTTTATTTGGAACTTTTCTAACGGAAAACGACTTTAGTGTTGCTGAAAACAAACTAAAAAACTTTGAATTTAAAATGTTACCGGCATGTAAAGGGGAGAGCAAGTGATAGTTTTAGAGTGCGAACTTATTCCTTCGAATGGGAGTTATTATCTGAAGCAAGAAGTGAAAAAAAAATAAGCTACGCATTATTCCAACATACATTAATTGTAATAAGTGGGAAAAAGACTTTAAGAGATTGCAGGAGATAGTAGTATGCGACAATAGTGACTTAATAGTGACTTAATGGTTCTCGGTGATTTCAATGCAAGAATCGGCAAAGAAGGAGGAAGTGAAAATGACAATGCGGAAATAATTCGAAAGTCGAAGGATAGCATATGAAATGGCAGAGGATATAAACTACTCAATTTTTGTAGCTCTTTTGGGCTACGTATATTGAATGGAACAAGTTACTCGGATATGGATGGAAAGCACACATTCTTAGGGCAGCAAGGGACTTCAGTAATCGATTATGGTCTCATTGCGGGGGAATGGAATAGACTCGTAGTTGAATTGGAGATAGGAGATGTACCTTACTCTGACCATCTGCCGTTGGTAATAAAATTTGGACTTAAAGTCAATGAGGTAGAAGGATCGAGGCACATTGCACAGTGTAATGTACAATATGTAATTTGATAAAAAAAAAAAAATTTCAAAAAAAAAAAATTCAATCTCAGGCTATCCAGACATCAAGAGGTGGACCTTCATTTGAAGGAGCCATAAAGTCGTCCAACCCAATCCAATGTTATACGAGAAGAAGTAACGATATTTATATAAATCCTTGGTTTGATAAGGATTGCAAAAGAGCAATCGTTTACATGGCTAAAGATATTTAGAAACTTTTTAAACTTCTATATGTCGACGCCAATAAAAACTACAAGGAACTTTGCAGGAGAAAGAAAAAATCTTACTACGAATCGGAAGCATTAAAATTACAACGCGTCCGAGTTCTGGAAGTTAGCTAAAAAGCGTAACAGTAAGCAATTAAGTATCAATAACCAACTGTCACCTAAGGTACCTGAGCTGCACTTTAAGAAGTTACTTAACCCTACTTATGTAGGAGCCTACTTCTTTATACATACTGTTTTTGGTCGAAAAAATTATGTCTTGGATGTAATAATAACACCTCGAGAAATAACGCAAGCCCTTAATATGCTCGAAGATGGAAAAGCGCCAGGATCGGATCGTATTCCGGCATCTGGTCGATCCTTGTTCACCTTTCTTTGGAAAATCTCCGCAACGAAATTTGTCAAACCAATTCTGCGTTCTTTCCTTTACGGCAATAAAAGAGTAAATTATGACGAAAATGCTCAGTTTTGCACTCAAAAAACGCCAAACTAATACCTTTTCACAATTTACTTTTCGCGCAATTTGCTTCTATGGCAAAGAAAGACTGACAGCTAACAAATGTCAAAATGAAAAAAATATGTCATTAACAGAAGCTATTAAAAAATATACCCATCGACATCTATGTGTGAAATCGGTAATTACGTAGTTGCCAGCAGCTTTATGTAAAGCAGAAGCTGGCGTTCAGTTTGGATAAAGACTTCTTTTTTTTTTTTCTTGAAGCAGTAATAAAATATCTACTGTGATTGCAAGTGTAGAAGATATCTATTTTCTGCGTTGCTGCAATTGATTGAAATACTCAATCTCTTCCAAAAGTGTTGATATGATTATTGCAATTGTCTGAAATGGGAAAGACGATTATAACTTCGAATACTAAAATCAGGTCTAGCGAAATGCGTAGGAGTTAGTGGCTCCAGATCATTTGGATCAGACGTAATTGAAGTGGTTGGATGCGAATTATTAACGCCTGTATTTTAACCACGATAATATGAAGTTCTTCATATGTTTACTTTGAAATATTTGAACGATTGTACAGCAGTCTCCTAAAGGCCAAAACGTTGTGATCGTGTAGGAATGGGACGCTTCCTGTACCGATTCTTCTCGCACAACCTTTGTGGTTCCTGAGCAAGGTGTTATGACGTAAATAATTCTCCAAGCTTCTGGAGTTCAGACCTGGCTCCGAAAAAGTTGGCGGCTAATGGTGATTTCATTGGAGCACTGGTTGTAAAAATAATGAAAGAACAGAATAATGCAGGAGACTTTACGTCGGTGTTCAAGGATATCAATTGATTGTGTGATTTTAGCATCAATTATTAGTTTTATCGCACGATCTTGAATTTTATTCACGCTCATTTCGAATTTACTTCCAAAAATTACAAAAAAATCAATCAAATGCTTCTTTTTTGTATTGGGTATATATTTTAATTTGTGCGTTTTTTTTTTCAAAATTTGAACGTTTATTAAAGAAAAACATGTACAATAGTATTATTCAAAGTATTGCCCATCAGAAGCTATGACTTTTTCCCATCTTTCTGGCAATTTGTGGATCCCATCCCAAAAGAACTGCGCCGGCTTGGCAGCCAAGAATGCATCAAGGCAATTTTTGATATTCTGCTTTGATGTGAACCGTATTTCAGGGAGGGCGTTCTGCATTGACCGGAACAAATGGTAGTCAGAAGGGGCAAGGTCTGGGCTATAAAGCGGGTGGGGTAAGACTTCCCATCCACTGTTTTCCAAATAGTTCTTAACCGGAATAGCAACATGGGGCCGAGCGTTGTCATGATGGAAAATTATTGCCTCGTGTCTGGTCGCATATTCCGGGCGTTTTTCGGCTACTGCTCTCTTCAAATGGATTAATTGTGTTCGGTAGCGTTGTCCATTGATGGTTTCACCCGGTTTTAGCAGCTCATAATACAGCACACCCATCTGATCCCACCAAATACAGAGCATTACCTTCGCGCCATGGATATTCGGCTTTGCCGTTGATTTGGCTGACTTCCTTTTGTTGCATTCCAGCAGCATTTCGGACATGCAAAACCGCCTTTCGACGTCTCTCGGCTTGAGTTCATGTGGAACCCAATTTCCTTGCTTTTGAATATATCCAGCTGCTTTTAAACATTTTGAAATGGCCGCTTGAGTGACACCCAAAGATTCTGTGAGCTCTTCTTGGGATTGGCAACAATCTTCATAGATGCTTCCAGTTCTTCATTTTCAAACTTTTTTGGCTGCAGAGGACGTTCATCGTCTTCCAAGCCAAAATCACCACTTATAAATCGTGTAAACCACTTTTGGCACGTTCGCTCAGTTAGCGCATGATCATCATAAACTTCCACCAAAATACGATGACTTTCGGCAGCAGTTTTCTTCATATTAAAGTAAAGCAAAAACACTTTTTCAGGCACAAAGTTCGACATATTTGAGTGAAAAAAAATTATTGTTGTTTACGCTTCAAATAACATATACTGAAATGACGTACAATGACAGTAGCTTACTAACGCATGTTCCAATGGAATAATACAAGTTACGCCATCTCTTAACAAACCGCATGAAGTTATAGACCCAATAATACTAGGAATGCTTCCATTATTTTTAAATTTTATGTCATTTCTGTTTGGTAGTTAAAATAATTAACATGGAGTCTGAATTGGATGTAGGAAAAAATATTATTAAGTGTCACCTAGCACACCCAGAGTGGACGTATATAAAAATCGCAAAGGCACTAAAAGTTAATAGGAAAACAGTTGCTACTTAAGAATTATAAAGATAACCTGTCAGTTGACAGAAAGGAGGGGTCTGGTCGAAAAACCGGTTTTATGAATGTTCAAATTTTTTAGTTCATAAAGTGAAGAGAATTGCGGGCTTGAAAACATATAAAATCCAAAAGGTTCCAGATCGGAACGCAAAAAAAAATGTGGATGCGAAAAAACGGGCAAAACTTTTGCAATCAAATTTTTTGACCAGATTTTCATGTATTATAATGGACGATGAATCTTATGTTTTTGTTGATTTCAACCATCTTCGGGGGCAGGCAATCTATACCGCCAAAGGTAGAGGAAATGTTGAAGCAAAGTTTCGAACCCAACCTAAAGCGAAATTTCCAAAAAATTTCCTTGTTTGGCAAGCAATTTGTTCTTGCGGGCTCAGAAGCCAAACTTTCATCACGACTGGTACAATAAATGGCAAAATTTATGTGAATTGGTGCCTACAGAAGCGCTTAAGGCCTTTTCACAACAATCATCGAGAACTCCACTTATTTTGGCCTGATCTTGCGTCATGTCACTATGGAAAGGGAGCTTTGGATTGGTATGAGCTAAACAACGTTACGGTGGTGCCCAGAGAGGCCAATCCCCCGAATTCGGGGGATATTGGCCCCTGGTTAAAAAAGAGTTAAGGGCCACCAAAAAAGCTTTTAACACCCTGGAAGAATTCAAAAAGTGTTGGAAAAATAGCTCTAAAAAGGTGACAGATGAAACCATATAAACAATGATGGAAGGTGTTCCTGAAAAAAATAAAAAATTTGTTAAAAATAGCCAAAGGGCTTGAGTACCCTGAAAATGTTTGTAAACAGCGCGGGCGAAGGAAAATCAGGAAGGTAGAAAAGAGGAATATCGATGTACGGTGGTCTTAAATGTTTGCAAGTTATAATGAATAGAAAATAGAGAGCTCGGCAGGGCATTCATAGGAGAGTTGTACGGCTAAGGAACGAATCACGATATTTGAGAGTATGTCCGAAAGTGGGCTTGAGGGTATAATGATGAGCATTCATTATGAGACGGGTGTTACGGTTAAAGGTTTGTAGGGGCGGACTGCTATTGGCGATTTCTATGGAGCATTTCATCAGAAAAATGCGTTTATCTCGAAATTTTTTTTTTTCAAAATTTTTGTCCTCTTTTCATTATCTACGATTCTTATGTATTTTTATGGAAAATTGGTCACAATTTTAATATGTCTTTAAATAGTTTTTGTGATCCTAAAAAGGACCGTTACGCTTTGAGATTTCAAAAAGCTTTTATAGTAATTTTTTGAAATGTTGCCAGTGCATTTAGATGCACGTTCTAGCGCGTTTTATGATTTCAGAGTGCAAATGTTGGTAAAATGCCTCTTAGCTCCTCTGCCACTGTATTTATTCTCTCTTGGAGCCCTTCTATTGGCATTAGGTCAGAAGATCTAGGTGGCCAAGAAAAAGGACCAAATCGGCAAATCCATCGTCCATTAAATTTTTAATTTAAAAACGAAGTAACATTATTGCTACAATGGCAAGGAGCTCCATCGTGTTGGAAAACCATTCTTTGCCTCTGAGCCAGAAGAACATTTTAAAGGAGTTCCGGCAACTGTTCTAAATATAATGTTGAGTTTAGAACATGTGGAAGTATAAATGACCAGATTAAAGTACTACCCAATATGCCGGCCCAGACATGGTAATGGTATACAGTTAATAAAAACATCTGCATTTGAATTGAGACACTGCCCAATAGTGGGAATATTTTTAGTTGGTAATGCCCATTCTTCCATAAATTTTTTTGAATAGACTCCTCATTCTCATCTTATTGATGCAGCAGCCATTGGCAAAATTCAATCCTTTTTTGGAAGTCCATTGGCAAAAGTTCCTATACGGGCGTATAATAAAAGGGGTAAACGCGGTTCTTGTAGTTCTTGGAGTTTGCAAATGTGCTGCAAAATAGCGGAAAGTTAACCTTTGTTTTACTTGCTAACTGACAGCTTTTAGTCAATTTTTTTTATTTTGAACACACTATTTTATTCTGTTATTCGTAGGTGGAAAAGTCATACATAAAAATCGTAGATAATGAAGAGAAGACAAACGTTTTGGCAGAAAAAGTTAACCTAAAAGTTGAAAATTTCAAAATAAACGCATTTTTCTGATGAAATTGGTCCAACGATTTTTCAAAATGCTAGCTTTAAAAAGCCATAATTTTGACTGGCTATAATCGAACTCGACGAAATTTTAGTATTTTATGCATACTAGAATTCTCCTTCAAAAATGAGCACAACGGTTTCTTAAGCTGAATCCGAAAGAAAGCTACGGCCTTTTAAGGAGTTTTACCTTGAAATCAGAGGTTAATCACTTTAACCGACTACAACTTGGCGGGTGGTGAAATCAGACCGCCCCTCCCCTGCAATACAATTTTTTGTTCGCCATAACTTCAGGAATCTTCAGCTATCAGGACGAAAACGTAGGTTGTCACTGACGCACATACCGAGAATGGAAAGTTGTTCGGTTTCGACGATGCAAGTGCCTGCCACTCATGGATAATGAATGGGTGGTTGGATTTCGCTTTAATTACTGCAGACAGCACTGAGTTTCGGAAGCATTAAATTTCACTCTTTTGATTGTTCCCCAATTGGTTATGCTGTTAATATCATAATTTAATGAACTTAACATACGCTGTCGTTCCCGTTCTACAGCCGAATAGCAGGGACGTGAGTCCGGGAACGAATATGTAAAGCAGAGTACTGTCATCAGCAGTGCCCTGGGGCACACCAGGATTTATTTTGTGAATATCATAGTTGACATTGCTTTCGCCAGATTGATTTACGAGTACCCATTGGTCTCACGTCTCGGTGAGGCATGCTTTCAAATCACCAGTGGAACTGTTGCTACGAAACATTACTGCCGGTTATTGAGAAGTTTTCGTATTTCGATATAATGCATGAGTTGATGGTTTATCAGCGTTTCCACATCGGAATGGAGGTACGTAACTGCAATGGATCTGGAGGAGGAGAAGGTTCGTTCTTTTTTAGGAACGAGTTGGAAATATGCTGTTTTGCATTTGCTCAGAAAGAGTCCTAAGAAGGGGAGATTTACCATCTGGATCAGCGGATTTGTGGTTTAAGGGATGGTTCATCGTAAGGTTTTATTTTCAATAGAATTTTTTTAACAGATAATGCGTGACTCCTATCAAACTGCTTTATCATTTTTGTTTAGTATTTTTTTGCAAATCACCACGAAAAGACTCACATCACAACAGTGTCTCCAAATTGTTTAGCTATATTAAGCAAATCAGCGTTCTGTGAGAAATGTTTTTGTGCGATTCAAGGAACTTACGGTGCGCATAATCGACCTACTGAAACCACTATTACCAATACCATTCGCAAATTTGAGTCCCAGTTTACATTAGCGGATGATACTCGACCGGTTAGACCACATCCAGCACGTAGTGAAGAGACTTCAGCTGAGAGAGTACGCGAAGACCGTGATGAATCGATTAATCGTCGTCGTTGGTGTTTTCGACAACTTGGCGTATTATACGTGAGGATCTCGACCTAAAAGCGTACAAAATTTAACTTGTGCGTCATATTTTCAGTAAATGGGCTTTAGAAAAACTCAATGAAAATCCAGTGTTTTATCGTGAAATTTCGTTTAGTGATGAAGCTCATTTTTAGATCAATGGATACGTTAATCAACAAAATTGCCGTATTTGGGCTGATGAGCAACCCGAAGAGTACCAACAGCTGCCATGACATCCATTAAAAACAACGGTATGTTGTGGTTTATGGGCTGATGGAATCATTGGTCCATATTTCTTCAAAAATGAGGCAAATCAGAATGTCACCGTCAATGGTAACAGTTATCACGCCATGTTAACGGACTATTTTCTTCTTAAAATTCACGCAAATGGTGTCTGTGAGCTCTGGTTTCAACAAGACGGCGCTACGAGCCATACAGCGCGGGAAACAATGGACTTGTTGAGAAATCATTTTGGTGAGCACTTAATTTCACATTTTGCTATCGCCGCCTAGACCTTTGGACTATTTTCTCTGGGGATATATAAAGCCTCAGGTCTTCAGGAATAAGCCAGCTACGATTGGAAGCCAACGTTACTCGTGTTATCCTCGAGATACCAGTCGCTATGCTCGAACGAGTCGCCCAAAATTGGACCTTCCGAATGGACTACCTCAGACGTAATCGTGACCAACATTTATATAATATCTTTTTAAAAATAAATGCCATAAATTGTTGTTTTAACTGATAATAAAAATTTTAAGTTCACTTTCAAATTTATGTGTTTTATTTAACATTATAAATCAAACCTTACAATGGCTCTTCAAGCCATTCGATTATTGCTGGACCCAGGATCAAGTATCGTTTGTTCCGGAGTAGAGAGTTTAGCGATCAATATTCCTATCGTAGGTGTTTGATCAGTTTCAGCCGGTGTTACAAATGGGATTGTTACACTCAAATGATGAAATCACTTCCCTACGTTTGGAACCTATAAACTTATTACGCTCAGGTAGATTCAATCTCCGCATACGGACTACTATTTACTGGCCTTTACTATTAACTCTGCCGGAAAACAAACGGAAAATAACACTAAAAGAATTCGAAGAGTGCAAAATTACTTGGCGTGCAGTTTTCCCGTACAAAGAATTCCTTTTCACATGAATTTAGCTTAAGTGTAAATTCGTCTTTCACAAAATATCACATATTGTCAGAGTGATTGAGAATTTTTCATCCAATCTGGTTTCTAACTCATAATTTCTATTAAAATTCAATTTCAGGAATTTCGGGGCAAGATATATACTTCGGACGTTAAAATATTTATATCAACCGAGCTTTCAAATAAATGGCAATCTATGGTATTCGAGAACAACTTCCTTTGCTTTAAGAGTTAAATATTCCAGGAATTCTCTGGATATCTAAGTATATAGTAACATAGAGTATGAAGCCGTAGTCTAATGCCACAGTGAAAACCGGAAGCAGTATCAGCACTATTGTAGCTGCCAAAAGCAAGGTATCTTGAGTTTTATGGAGCGGTTCTGCTATCTCGTTTAGTAAGTAAAATCAAAACTTCTTTACAATTCGAAGATATGAAAATTAGTATCTCCACTGACTCTGCGATTGTCCTTTATTGTCTCTCGGCATACGAAAAAAGGTAGTCGGTTTTTATTGAGAATCGCACGTCAGAAATATTATCTCCAATTCGTAGAAAGTACTGGTATCATGTACGATCGCAAGACAATCCAGCTGATTGTGTATTCCGTGGTATTCTACATTGTCAATTGATAAACAAATTAAATGTGGTGGTCGGGACAACCATAAATTAAGAACAAGCAGACAAAGAGACCTATTTCAACTTATTATTTAGCGGATTTTTATTGTGTTGAATTTGGAGAAAGAAAAGCTCAGGTTTTAGATTCACAGACTTAAGCCCGCGAACATTTTTAAAGTCGTAGTCAACAACTGAATTGCTTACGCCATTCGATTTATTAATTATTCGCGTCATAGCCGTAGTTCAAGACAAATTAATTCACTTTCATCGGAAGAACTGTGTATCTGGCTTCAGTTATCATATATTTTCGGTAGAAAAATTGATGGATAACATGTCTTCTGCTTCGCGCGCCTCTTTAGTAAAGTTGGTGTAGACTATGCGGGACCACTAACATTACGCTTGGCCAAAGGATGAAATCCAAGGTTTGTAAAGGGCTATATTTCCCTGTTCGTGTGTTTCCCGACTAAGGCTTCCTTGCCGCTTTTCATAGGTTTGCTGCCCCTCGTGACAAACTTGCAGAAATTTTGAGTAATAATGGCTCAAGTTTTCATGGAGTTAAGCGGAATTCAAATGAAACGTTTTAACTTTTGATAAGTCAACACCATATTGGTATAGTTATAGACCATTAATCGAGGGATAAAATACCGGAAATTATTCTTCCATCAGCCCCATGTCTTGGCGTATTGTGGGAGACAAGCATAAGGCCCATCAAGCAACACTTAAACCGCGTTATTTAGGATCAAAAGCTTACATACCAGGAAAGGTACACTTTGCTTACACAGGTGGAAGCGTTACTTAGATATGGATCCAATAGATCAGCATACGGTTCACCTTTTTCGTCGAGTCCTGATGTGTTAAATTCTATGATAATAAGAAAATTTCTTCTCATATTAATTGGTCTCTTTTACAGAGATGAAAACAAGGTTTCTGGCGACGATGGTATGCGACTACTTAACTTCTCTGCACCAGCGACCGAAATAAGAAGGCAAACAATTGTCACTCAAGATCGATGACGTCGTGCTGATAAGGGAATCTAAATTGTCACCATTAAAATGGATTCTTGGCCGAATAAAACAGTTACATCCTAGAAGAGACAGTAAAGTTCGAGTAGTTACTGCGAAGACACTGGTCGGAGAATGGTTCCGGCTCATCGTAAAAATTTCCCCATTACGAATGACTGAAAGATCTACCGATCTACCGAACTTTCAAAGGGGAAATATGCTCCTAAATAGAAATATTTTGACCCATTAGGAATTCATGGACCAGAGCCTAGACTTGCCCCGAACAATTTTTATTTACCTCAGCTGCAAATACTTTAAAATATTGCAGCTCATATAAAGAGCTGAAATTTGACGCCACCGTTAATTCAGTCATGCGAATTTGTTCCGGGGTTGCTATTTCCTTCTGGCCAACACTAGCGCTTATATATTTGAGTTAAAATAAGATAATTGATCTGTGGTCATAGTTACATCACTCTTTGTGAGGTAAGAAAGTATAAGAAAGCAGTCGTCAAGTTACCACTTTAGTTATACTGAGGAAAGCAAAGATGCTTTCTCACCCCTGAACAATCATCGATATAATGTTTGCTTTATAGATCTGTTTAAAAAATACCAGAAGATATAGTAAAAAGTGAGAATAGCACTCTATTTGTAGACCCTGAACCAAGACACATCCTTCAATAGAACTAATTTAAAAGGCTGGATCTTGGAAAGTGTTTGTAAAAAGTGTATCCTGTCTAACTCCTTACCGATTTCCGGGAGACAAACCAAGTTATTAAAAAATGAACGATGAAACTAGAACTCACGACTATTTGTCATTGTTAAATGGTATTCGTATACAATTTCATCAAAATCCTTTGCAAAAATGTATGCACATTCGACTAAATTTTCTCCCGGCGTTGTGTCAATTCCCATGCAAATCGCCCTGTTAAAATCACTCACTAGGATATCCATCAAATCCTGCTTACTTATGACAGGCCCTTGAACTTCATTACATGATGTGTGTAACAAAAAAATTCAAAAAAAAAATTTACATCCGTCTCGACAGACCAGACAAAATCATTGAAATGGAAAACTTTCATTACCATATGTGCAGCGTTAAAGACAAGGCTTCAAGTCGTTAACTCGCCAAGTGACAGCAGGCTGCCGGTATTTACAATTTGCATTCGTAATTCAATGTAATTTGTGATTTATGCAAATGGTCTCATTACAGGGCTCCAACTGGGCTCGCAATATGACAAAAATAAATAATAAAATAGATACTCGTACATATTGCAAATAAAATTATTATGAATGCAGTACCAGCCGCAGGACACCGGGGGGTCAATGTTAACTTGTGATGGAAAATTTACAATTCAAAACCTCGCCTCACCCATTACAATGTGGATGTTGGAGGCTGGATTATGGAAAATTCTTTCTGTCAACGAAAATGTTTCAATTTGTCTTTCATTTAAGTACCCTTTTTTATGGCTTAATCATGAGATATGCATACTTTTATGCATTGGCCAGAGGGGATTTCAGCTGGAGATAGATATAAATCTTTCAGCTATTTGTCTTCCGACTATGAATATGGATTGATTACATTGATTTATTACCTATTAAGTTTGTGTTTAATCTTTCCGCTAATTATCAATTCTAAATTACTACATTTTTAAGACGGGCCACAGGTCAGAATTGTAGTCTCAGGATTGGGCGAATACTTACCCCAGGCTTACACCTGAAGTTGGTTTAAGCTTTTTTCTACATGGTGTAGCTGAAGGAATCACGATCTTTTCCACAGATCTTTCGTTGTTAAAATTAAGGAAATAAAGATGGAGCGTTGATATCCTTAGATGCCTTAGACTTTGAAAAATTCTATCCAAAGCACAGTTTTACCACAAAGATGTTGCAGCTAAATTCGCATAGTTTCTTCTTGAATAACCCTTTTTACACCTGGTTAGCATAAATAGAATTGATCGGACAACCCTTCTTTCAAAATCTCAAGAATATCTTTTTCTGCTTTAGATATTTCTATGAGTAAAGGTCTTAAGACATTGATGGGGTCTTAAAGTATCCAATAATTAATAATGAAACTTTTATTGCTTTGAAATTGTTAGGGAAACCGTACAACAACAAGAAAATTATAGCGCAGGAATATCTAAAACAATTATTCAGGACGAGTATGACAGAAGAACACCAAAAGAAGCTCAAATGATCAAGCAATAACTTCAACGTCTTTCTTAAGCACGTGAAATTTCAATATGACTAAAAACTGAGGTAACAAACACTACAATGTATCAAAGTTAGTACAATTTTTGGTCTTTCGTCAAAAAGATTAGAAATTCTGCCTCATCCTCCATCTAAACGCTAATTTATGATGGCAATCCAGCTGTCAGATCTTTGGATAAGGCCAATCTGCTTGTTGTAAACCTTGCGGTCAGCTAAACACTTTCAGATTGTGCATCGTTTCCGCCTACACTTGAGTGCATCTAATCCTAAATGGAACGAATTCAAGTTCGCACTCAAGTAAAGGGTGATTCATCGTGATTTATAATCTAAAATAAAACACATAAATTTGAAAGTTAACTTAAAATTTTTATTATCAGTTAAAAGACCAATTCATGGCATTTGTTTTTTAGACTACGTCTGAGGTGGTCCATTCGGAAGATCTAATTTTGGGTGACTCTTTCAAGCATAGCGACTGGTATCATCCGGATAACAAGAGTAATGTTGGCTTCCAAAACATCAATGGCAGCTGGCTTATTCCTGAAAACCTGAGACTTTACATCTCCCCAGAGCAAATAGTCCAAAGATATGATATCGCACGATCTAGGAGGTCAATTTACCGTAGCAAAACGTGAAATTAAGTGCTCACCAAAATGATTTCTCAACAAATCCATTGTTTCACACGCTCTATGGCTCTTAGCGACATCTTGTTGAAACCAGAGCTCCCGGTCTACCGGCCTACCGGTCGAGTATCATCCGCTAATGTAAACTGGGACTTAAACTTGCGAATGGTATTGGCAATAGTGGTTTCAGTAGGTCGATTTTGTGCACCGTAAGTTCCTCGAATCACACGAAAAACATTTCTCACAGAACGCTGATTTTCGTAATACAGCTAAACAATTTGGAGACGCTGTTGTGGTGTGAGTCTTTCAATGATGACTTTCCAAACGATACTGAACAAAAATGTAAAAAAAAGCCCTTTATATGCTATAGAATATACATATACCAGGTATGTTCAAAAAGTAAGGTGATTTCATATTTTTATAAAATAAAATATTTATTTATTTATCAATATTAATGTTGTCCCTTTTAAAGTAATTCGCCTCAGATACAATACGCCTGTGCCAACGCTTTTTCCAATCCTCAAAGGACTTTTTGGTATAGCCCTTCCAGCGTGCAAATCTCCGCCGTTTGCAACCGCAAGGCATGATTGACGTTTCACAAGCAACAATGAATGAGCAGGCGCATTATCGTGATGCAAAAGCCATTCGCATTTCTTTTCGAAAATAGCGCATAACTTCAAGGTAACTCCTGTGGCACTCCGTCATGATAGTCGAAAAATTAGTAATAAAACCTTTGGAATTTGATCGAAATTGACGTGTTTTTTTCGGTTTTGGGTCTTCTGGTTGCTTCCATTGGGATAATTGGGCTTTTGTTTCGACCTCATACCTTTATTCTCATGATTCGTCACCAGTTATGATCCTTTTGAGCAATCAGGATCATCATTGACATTCTTCGAGAGCTCCTGAACGATGCTCATTCCACGGTTGTTCTGATCAAAATTAAGAAGTTTCGAAACAAACTTCGCTGACACACGTCTCATGCCCAAAACATCCGAAAAATTGCATGACACGAGCCGACCTATATGCCAACATCCTCAGCAATGTCTTTTATGGTAGTTCGACGATTTTCCAAAACAATTTTTCTCACGTTATCATCTCTTGTTGATGTGCTGGAGCGTCCAGAGCGAGGTTCGTCATACGGATCCTTTGACCATCTTGGTAGAGCTTGTACCATTTGTAAACATTTTTTTTTACTTAGAGCAGACTCACCACCTAACATGCCACTGTCAATATTTCTATTTTTTACAAAAAAACTTGATGCAAAGTCTTCGCTCGATTTATTATAATATTGGGTATGTAATTTAATTCGTGCGGTTTTTTTTTCAAAATTTGAACGTTTATTTAAGAAAAACATGTACAATAGTATTATTCAAAGTATTGCCCATCTGAAGCTATGATTTTTTCCCATCTTTCTGGCAATTTGTGGATCCCATCCTAAAAGAACTGCGCCGGCTTGGCAGCCAAGAATGAATCAAGCCAATTTTTGATATTCTGCTCTGATGTGAACCGTATTTCAGTGAAGGCGTTCTGCATCGACCGGAACAAATGGTAGTCGGAAGGGGCAAGATCTGGGCTATAAAGCGGTGGGGTAGGACTTCCCATCCACTGTTTTCCAAATAGTTTTTAACCGGAATAGCAACGTGGGGCTGAGCGTTGTCATGATGGAATATTATTGCCTCGTGTCAGGTCGCATAATCCGGGCGTTTTTCGGCTACTGCTCTCATCAAATTAATTGTGTTCGGTAGCGTTGTCCATTGATGGTTTCACCCGATTTTAGTAGCTCATAATACAGCACACCCATCTGATCCCACCAAATACAGAGCATTACCTTCGCGCCATGAATATTCGGCTTTGCCGTTGATCTGGCTGGTTGGCCGGGTTTCACATATGTTTTTGGTGGATCCATTTTTCATCACCAGTAACAATCCGATGCAAAAATGACTTCCTTTTGTGGCGTTCCAGCAGCATTTCGGAAATGCAAAACCGCCTTTCGACGTCTCTCGGCTTGAGTTAATGTGAAACCCAATTTCCTTGCTTTTGAATATATCCAGCTGCTTTTATACGTTTTGAAATGGCTGCTTGAGTGAAAAAAAATTATTGTTGTTTACGCTTCAAATGAATGACATATACTGAAATGACGTACAATGACAGTAGCTTTCCAAAGCATGTTCCAATGGAATAATACAAGTTACGCCATCTCTTAGCAAACCGCACCCGCAATAGAGCCAATAATTGAAAATTACCGAGCGCACTAAAACACGTCTTACTTTTCTATCTGTCAAAAACAAACTAAATATGCTATTTACTTGAAACTGTGAACATATGTTCGAGACATGCGTACCATATACATGTACCACTTACCTCGTCGAACTCGTGTCCTCTGTTCTCTCAGCCTTAGAAAGTGGTAGAGAAGTTAACCTTATAACAACTGATTTCAATAAATCTTTTGATAAGATATCTCATAAACGAATTCTGTTCAAATTGTCCGTTCTGGGATTTGAACCCATTTTGCTTATACCAGGGTATCTTCTTAGCTGGATAATCGTTTTTATAGTGTTTGTTTCAGGTCTGTCCTATCAACCTCTTTCTTGGTCATGTTAGGTGTTTCTCAACTATTAAAGATCTTCGAAGGATCATTCAACACTGAGCACTTTCTCTCAATGCTGACGACACCAAATTTGTAAATCCATTTCCTCACAAAATGACTCTAGCCTTCTTCAAATAGATCTAAACAGTTTTTCCACCTGATGCATCAAGAACTGTTTAAGACACAATCTGTTTAAGTCAATGGATTACCTTCTCACATAAGTGCAACAAATCTCCTCTCCGAATTTACCTTCTCCACGACCAACCTATTTCCCTTGTATAGTCTATCCACGACCTTGGCATATTATCCGACAGGGAGATTAATTTTCGCCCGCATATTGATGAGATAATTAATAAAGCAAATTCATCACTTCTGTTCGATGGTCATTGCCCGCTTTCTTCAGCTCGCATTTACCTTATCCCATTATCAAGTTTCTGTAGTAAAATGAAAATAACCCAAGGATCACGACTGGTAACTTGAAGTGCTGCTAAGCTCATAATTGTTTCACCAGCACTGTCACTGAGTTTTCGAAAATGTTGTAAGCATTGACAGAAAAGATTGAATATACTCGTATGTCTGTATAATTCGTAACGTCGCTCTAAATGATCCCAGGCGTCGACATCGTTGGAATCGAAAACAGATAAATGTCTAATTAAAGTAGCTGCCTCATCATGAGGAAAGGATTTAAGATAATTTTTTTATTTTTCACCAGTCAGCTATTCCTGGACCATAAAACACATCCTCAGCATCCAGACACTCATAATTTTTTCCGTGATTTGCACGCAGGCGACCCTCATGCATGTTTTTTCGACGTCGCATATCCGCTTCTTATCAAACTAGATAATATTAGTAGAGTGCTTCGTCAATTTTTATTTTCAATATCTAATACAATATTGAATATTGAAGCAATATTTGCGGCAATAGCATTCAAGAAGCTCGTCTTTACTAAGGTGCACTTAGCATATATCGGCTTTATTGCTTCAATGACATTTGCGTGCAATGCAGGAGAATGTGTATAATCGTTTAAAGTTGCTTTGGCATTCGCCTGCTACCAAGAACACCACGAGTCTTCCCCTCAAACAAGGCAATACTTATATTGAGGACTCACGTCTGTGGAACATTTGTGATAGAAACTAGCTTTTTTTCATATCTACCAACGAATCACTATTCTCCAATGAGCTTTCCAGTCCAGCTTTCAATTTCACAATCTTGTTCTTATCCGTTTTCCAACATGGTTGACACATTCTTTTTTCCTCACATGATACGAAAGATCTTGCATCATTCTGGAATAAGTTTTCGGATCGCTATCGACGATATAATTGAGGTACGAGGGCGGCCCCTCGAAGTACCCGACCCAACAAAGAAAACACAAAAATTTTGGATAAAAATTTATTTATTTTTCAGCATAATCGCCTTTCAGCTCTACGCACTTTTCCCAGCGATGTTCAAAAAGTTCGATACCCTTTTTACAATAAGAACTGTCTTGCTCCTCAAAATAGCCAATTACTGTCGACATCACTTCTTCATCGTTGGAAAATCTTTGACTACTGAACCATTTTTCCAAGTTTGGGAGCAGAAAATAATCCGAGGGGGTTAAATCTGGCGAATAGGGTGCATGAGGTAGCTATCCAAACTTTATTGCTATTGCAATAAATTCGCATAATACTAGCCGTTGATAGTTTTTCCTTTTTCAAGATAGTCTATGAAAATTATCCCAAACGCATCTCAAAAAAACGACGCCATGACCTTGCCTGCAGATGAAACAGTCGTCGCCTTTTGAATCAATTATTTTGATTGTTCTTTTGTCTCGGGTGTAAGGTGAAGGACCCATGTTTCATCCATTGTTATAAAACTTCGCAAGAACTCTGCTTTGTTGCTGTGAAACTTCGCTAAACACTCAATTGAAACATCTTTACGACACTGCTTTTGCTCGAGTGTGAGCAAACGCGGCACCCAGCTTTCTCATGTCCAAATTTTCAAATAATATGCGATGTATCGCACTTTCTGAAATACCTACAATATCTGCTAGCTCGCGCACTTTCAGTCGACGATCATCCATTACCGCTTTGTGGATTTTCTTCACCATTTCTGGAGTCGTCACCTCGTTTGGTCGATCACTGCGATGCTCGTCTTGGCAGCTCGTACGGCCTCGTTTAAACCCAACCCAAAATTTTACTGTTGTAAACGAAGGTCTGCTCCTCAACCAGAGTAGAATCCAGTTCGGTTTTTATATTGGTTAGGCTGTATTGTATTACGTAACGATGACCAATTTTCTCCATTTTCACAAACTCACTGACAACGTTCACTATTGATGGCTGCCAAACAACTACTAAACAACGTAGCGCTTTCAAACTTGAAACATATGCTTTATAGATTGTATTTGCTTTATACAGTGATATTTTCAAACAACTACTGCCATATCTTGGCCAGGCCGGGTACTTTTGGGACCGCCATCGTATTTCTTCCGTGTAACGTAATTCCTTTGCTCTTTCAAACATCTTAAGCATAGCTTTGCCAGCAAAACCGCCGTAATTTGCGTAACAAGTTTCAGTATGGTCTTCTAGCAAATTTAATATTACTCTGAATCAATTTTGCCTTTCCAAAGAGCACATGATACTGTAAGGCAGATTTTACACAAATATCAATAACTTTTTCCGAGCAATAACCGATAAGTTTCGTGACACCATCTAACGAACTAAAACCGCGTTTGCGCCAAGTTCCATTACCATAAACTGTCAATCCATCTACTTTTCCACACTTTTCGGCGGTTAATTGTTTTTCTTCTTTTCCAGATATTTTGAATGACATTGTGTTTATACTATAGATTTTGTATCGTCACGAGTCTGTACCACAATCATATCGTAGAAAGTTTTAAAAATAGGGCGGCAAGTCCATGAAAGCACAAAATTTTTCTGCTTCAACCCCATGACACTTAAAGCAATCGCATCGCAAAAATATCTCGTCGATTAGCTTCGTATACATTTAAGATTAGCGACCAGATTAATTTAAAATTGAGATAACGTTATTTCTTTTGGCATACAGTCTCTTTCGACTAGGTTCGCAAATTTCTATATCACTCCCACACATTTTACATTTCACGTGCGGACTTATTCCCGTAAAAAAACAGCAATGAAATTTATCAGTCTGTAACCGATACTTGGATTCACCTCTTCTCTCTGCACTTCATATCTATTAGGTGGACCCGATTTCGACCGTTTCCTATCACTCCTTCTTGTAGGTTCTCCGATGATATGTCTTTTTGACTTTTTATCCACGATACGAATCGAATGATAGATATAGTACGAATCATACGACTGCCGAAAAAAAACCGCCTCTTTTGTGTCGGATAATTTTACGCCGTCACCGGGTTTCTATTCAATTCAGTATCAGGATTTCTTCCCTCCTAGCGAATACAATACATTAACCGGAAAATATTCGGCCGGATAAGGGTTCATAGGGGCCAACAAAGGATGGACAGGTAGCAAACCAGTCTAACAGCCGAACATCTGCCGCTCGACGCGGTCATGCATTTGGAACGATTCCACATAAAAGCTATATTTTCATCAATTTCACGATTTCCTTATCTAAATTTGGTTACAGCATTCTTAGCAAATGCATCTTTCAAAATATGAAAAAATAAAATTACCGTTGCCTGGTGCCTTAAGCAGAAAAATAATAAGAAAAATCTTTTTCACCAATAAGATACAATAATTTATTTTGTAATTTCACGATATACAATATATCCACGCTTCTTCCAGCTTTTCGAGACAAATTTTCCAAAGTTCAAAAGCAACGCGTTGGTAAATTTTTTACGTCGATGTGTCCAAAATATAAAAAAAAGTTCAATAACCTTCACAAATCTGGCTTCAGAAGGACCAAATATTTTGTACGACTATCTGCGATTCAGCATATACAATTTGTTGCACAGGATGTGCTTAGAACAAAAAACAAAAAACTACGATCAATTCGATTAAATCAATTTACAAATTGACCCCTTGATGGTCCAAACGAAAAAGAGTGATGTCAAAACGAAATTAAGGGGTGATACGCAGTTACAAGAACGAATTCTATGAATTTTTTATTTTATTTTGAAAAGGTATTTTATCTTACGAAAAAAAAATAAAGGCACATTTAGTGGCAACATCTATGTTTATAACGGCACTAATGATTTGTAAAAATATCTATCTGGTGTGCTCCTGCAGACGATCTCCTAAAAGTCCTTCAAAAAAAAGGTGTTCGGCGGTGAACACAATATCTCCTATTTAGTTCATCTGAAACCAAAAAACCCGAAAGATTCTTTTAATGGATAGATAAAACTAGGAACTGATCAAAGAAATAATCAAAATTTTGATTTTTGACAAAATGGCGGCTTCGTAAAAAAAATTCAATTTTCGACCAAAATTATTTAAAAAAAAAATAATTATCCAAAATCTTATTCCTTCGATCAATACCTGAGGAATATATCTGAAAAGGTTGTGTCAAAATTTCAGACCGATCGGCTGAGCCATTTTTTAGAAATCTTGATTACCAACTTCGAAAACATAGTTTTGAGAAAAACGCGTTTAACCCATTTACTATACTACCACTGTACCCGCTTGGGTACATAAAATTGAACAACTTTATGGTCTTACCGTTGCTTCTTTTCAAATTTCTTTTGATAAAATTTGAATCTTGTTTAATTTGTCGATATGTTTTCAATCAGTAGGATTTCAAAGCAATCTCGTCATCATTATTTTATGGAAGGAGATTCGATAATCTTCCAAATGCAACCAATTCAATCGAAGAAAATGATCATAACGCTGTGTTTGACATTGCATTTATACTACCAGATGCAGATTACAATACAGACGAGGAGGAAATAGAAACGGAAAATTTAGATAATTTTTTTTTTTTTTTTTTTTTTTTTTATTAAGTTGGTAAATCTTAGCTTCATAGCTTGACATTTACAAATGTTAAAATGTTAAAATAAACGGTCGTTTACCAGTGGCACGAGCGTTTTAAAAGTGGTCGTGAGTCAATAGAAAATGATGAACGCAGTGGCAGACCATCGACATCGAAAACCGACGAAAATATTGATGAAAATGTTGTAAAAGAAATTTTGGTCAATAACCGCAAATTAACCATCAGAGAGATACCAGAGGACTTGAACATTGCCTATGTTTTCGTCCAAGACATTTTGGTTAATGATTTGGGTTTCCGTTTGGGAGACCGTGTTGACGTCGCAAAGGAGATGATTTGCGAGACTGAATCCGATTCCACATTCATCAAAAGGATAATTACTGGAGACAAGACGTGGGTTTATGAGTACGACACGCAATCCAGGCATCAGTCAAGTGAATCGCGTTCACCAAATGAGCCGAGACCAAAAAACCACGTCGTTTTCAGTCAAAAAAGAAGGCGATGCTAACGGTTTTCATGGATTACAACGGTGTAGTTCATCATGACTTTCTGCCAAAAGGCCAGGCAATATACAAGAAGTATTATTTGGGCGTTATGAAATGTTTGCGTGAAGCAATTCGCCGGAAGAGACCACAATTGTGAGCAGAAAACTCCTGGATTTTGCACCATGATAACGCACCGTCGCATAGTGCCATCATTATTCGTAATTTTTTGACATGCGACAAATACCATCCAACAGCCACCGAATTCACCTGATTTAGCTCCCTGTGATTTCTTTCTGTTCAATCGAGTTAAAAAACCACTACGGGGAGGAAGTAATGGAAAAATCGCACTGATGGACATACCGAAAACCGAATATAAAAAATATTTCGAGGATTGGATCAAGCGCTTTCATAAGTGTGTTGCAGTCGATGAAGATTATTTTAAAGGGGACAATATAGATTTAGATGAATAAACTTGTATTTTTAATTTTCTGGGAACTTTTTGATCAGTAGTAGTAAGTCTACAGTCGACATATTTGAAATGCTATTTGATAATGAGGTAAAAGAATTGATCTTGAATCAAACTAGACTTTATGCTTCTCAATATAACCATCATAGCCTCAATTTCCAAAAATAAGAGTTGGAAATTTTCAAAGGAATTATGTTCTATAGTGTTAAGCATTCAATGCCCAGGGAGTCCTTGTATTGGAAATTTGATGAGGATACAAGAACCGCATTGGTAGCAAACAACATGCCGCGAATTCGTTTTTATGAGATAAAAAAATATATTCATTTCACAAATAACAATCAACTAGATGCCCAGATAAAATGGCAAAGCTTAGATCTCATATGAATCTTTTGTGCCAAAAATATCAACAATGGGGCTACATGCACGAAAAATTATCCATTGATGAAGCCATGATAAAGTATTTTGGCGACCATTCTTCAAAACAGTTTATAAGAGGAAAACCTCTTCGTTTTGGTTTCAATAACTGGATGCTGACAAATTGTTGTCGCTTTCTTTACAACTTTGATACAAATTGTCGTGCAAAAATTATGAACGCTGATTTGTTACAAATGCCACTGGGATCACGAGTTGTGCTTGAGCTTCTAGAAAAAGTTCAATTTCCATCTGACCACATAATTTATTTTGATAACTACTTTTACTTCTCATTAGCTTTTGCGATTGTTGTGAGAGAAGGGCTTCAGAGCAATTGGAACAGTAAGATAAAACTGAACAAAGAAATGCGCATTGAAGCTAAACAAAGAATTCAAAAAGGACAGACGAGGACATTTTAAACACATTTATGTTGTAAATAATAATAATCTTTTTGTAAAGTGGAATGACAATAGTGTTCTCAACATGGGCACAAACTTTGTTACGATCCAGCCTATGCATTATATCAAACGTTGGTCATCAGTAGAAAAAAGAAAAGTTTTCATTCAGCAGCCTAATCTTATTGCGGATTATAACAACGATATGGGTGGCGTTGATTTACACGATCAGTGTGTCAATGCCTATAAAATCAAAATTCGAGGCAAAAAGTGGTGGTGGCCGCTTTTTACGTCCATGCTAAGCTCAACGTTGGTGAACGCTTGGAAACTTTATAAAGTCGCAACAGATTCCGAAGATGACTTGCTATCGTTTCAAAGAGATATCGTTCGATATCTTATCTTAGAAGATATACAACTATACAACCTTCGACATCAAAACGATCCATATGTGCAAGCGTTGCTTTGACTGAAAGTCACCATTTTCCTAAGAAAATTGAAGAGCCTCTTAGATGCAAAGTATGTCACATGGGAGTCAGATTAGTTTGTGAGCTCTGCAACATAGTTCTGTGTGTCAAAAAAGAATGCTTTAAAACATTAGCAAACATATGTGCCCATTGCACCTGTTTGGGTACAGCTTGAAAACAGTAGTTCCTTCATTTAAAAAAAAAAAAAAATAATAAAAATATTTTTGAGTTCTCTTAACACTATTCAATAAAGTTATGTTACCATAAATTTGAAATTTTACTTTTAAATGTCTTTGGGAATAAATGGGTTAAGGTTTCGGAAGAAGTCTATACATACTCCGAGATGTCCTTACAAATATGCGTATAACTCGAAAAGTACTTACTGAATCAATTTGAAATTTTCAGGGAATATAGTCAGATATATGTATATTCTACATTCTACAAAAAATTCTAACTGCGTATAACCCCTTTAATTATTTGGACAATGAATTTAACATTCACTGGACTGTAACTGTTCATTGGTTTGAATTTAATATGTATTTGTCCCAGTTCTAGTACGAATAACATAATAAAACAAATAGGCAATTCATTTATTTATCGCGAAAAAGTTCAAAGAAGTTCAAATTTTCAGTAACTGTTAAATAAAATAAAGTATTTAGGAACAAATTCTATTAAAATATGTTTCTACGAATCATCAGCTTTCCAAAGAAAAACTAAGGAACATGAGAAGCGAGTCATCGAGGGAAGCGAGAATTTAGGAAAATTTCCGAAGAGGTGAAAAGAATATGTCGAGCCAACAAAAGCCTGTAGGGATGGATATGGTAAAACTACTTCTGTTTAGCGGAGAGGAAACCTGAATTCCGATGCTGAGCAAAACGAACCACTTAATCTGGTTAAGTGAATTCTACAATAAGTCCTCCACCAGACCGACCAAAATTATGTAACGAAAGCAGTCTTAAATAATGGATAGCGGGTGCCGGACCGGACGGCTTTCTGGTCTATTTATTTTAAGCACCGGCAATGTCTTAGTCAAAAAATTACTTACTCGATTCGCAAAAACAAGGGGCTCTCTGAATTCCACCGACTATTGAGGCAGCGATATCCCCAATATCGCGCTCAAAATCTTGTGCACCTCATTTTATTTGGCATTTCTGTCAGACTGCTTAAATTGTGTAGATTGGTAAAGGAGAATGCTCTCACCAAGATCTTTAATGTGATTAAGTGTGATTTCTTCAAAATTATATTTCAGAAAATTGTACAAAGCTCGCAATCCGCCATTGATAGCAACATTTTCTAAACTTCTGTGAACTGCTTGCATACGCTAAGGACATTGATGTCTTTATCAGAATGCAGAAATTGAATATTGATGCGTTTGCCAGTATTAAAATAGAAATAAGGGCAAAACTAAGTTTAATCCTTCAATAAGAATGAACACACAACATCAGTAGACAGCTAATGGGTCCATAAGTGGTCCATACGGAAAGTCCAATTTTGAATCATCTTTTCGAACATATTGGCTGATATTTTTTCAAAGTTGACCAAAGATGATAGCGCCCGCTATCATTCAATAATTTTTTTGGTCTTATTGCACGAGCTGAACCTGGTCAACATGTGGTTTCAACAAGACGGCGCTACATGCCACACAGCATAGACCGTTTGAGAAATAAGTTCGGTGACAGTTTTTGGCCGGCTAAATCGTGCGATTTGATGCTTTTAGACTATTTTTTGTGAGAATATGTCAAATAACTCGTCTATTCCGATAATTCAGCATCAATCGCAGTCTTGGAGAACAACATTACACGTATGATTAGCGAGATACCAGCCGATATGCTCAAAAAAGTAATTCGAAATTAGACCACCTAAAACGTTATCATGGTTAACATTTACTCAGATAAAAACTGTATACACTTTTGCAATTTTCCAAACACTTAAAAATTCATCCATAATATTCTTGAGGTGACGATTGATTTCGTCTACTTTGCCATCAAGACGGCTCAAATAGAGTGATCTTTAGTCTCACATCTTCAAATACAATAATCCAACACTCCATCCTGTCAAGTTATTGCTCGGTTTTCTTTGCAGAAGTAATTGCAATATTTATCGACGTAAATGGTAGTGAACTGGCTTCCAAATCGGAAGGTTCGGTGTTCGAACCCCAGCCTCGTCCGAAGGACACTTGTTTTTTTTTTTTCATTTAACAAAAATCAAGTAATATAAGTAGTTGACTAGAAATCAACAACAAGCCAACTTTCACTAATAACTTGGTCTCCCCGTTAAATGTTGCATACCACCCATGGAGCGAAATAACCACTGACCCCAAACATCTTTCCCTCTCTCTCTCTATCCAATTTTCCGAAAAATTTAGCACGCTCAGGCATTTTAAAAGCAGTAATACTTTCTTGAGTGTTAAGTTCTTTAAAAAAAAAAAAAATTAATAAAAAATTAATAAAAACGTTAAGAAGAAAACACACGGTCTGTACTGACTAACTATCAGCATAAAAAGCCATAGTCAACACAAACCTGGTAAGAAATATTATCTCTGAGCATCATCGAAACATACACCTAATATGGGTCCTCGGCCACGTTAAATACCAGGAAACGATTTTGCGGATAAAGTTGCTAAAAATGCCTCTTACCTACCCCTAACTTTCACTTCACAATTCAACTTTTAAGTGTTTGGTTTAATATCCAACACAAAAACAAGCCTCAACAACAATGACCTGATTCTTCTGAGTGGTAAAAAATTTAAACAAACAAAAACTTAACATTAAAGACTATCTACGGGGGCTATTTGATGAATACCCGGATTAGAAATGACAACGCAAATTTTTTAGGTTTTGCCAATTTTTTTTTTAATATACTACCATGAGTAACCACCGTGTGGTGCTCCCATTGTTCCGATTGGAGTTCGGAGTTTTTTTTTGTTAAGTTGGTAGATCTGTTTTTCATATTTCAGATCATTCATAGTGCATCATGAATTTTTGCCAGAAGGCCAGACAGTAAACAAGAAGTATTATTTGGGCGTTATGAAATGTTTGCGTGAAGCAATTCGCCGGAAGAGACCACAATTGTGAGCAGAAAACTCCTGGATTTTGCACCATGATAACGCACCGTCGCATAGTGCCATCATTATTCGTAATTTTTTGACATGCGACAAATACCATCCAACAGCCACCGAATTCACCTGATTTGGCTCCCTGTGATTTCTTTCTGTTCAATCGAGTTAAACAACCACTACGGGGAATGCGTTTCAGTAGACGAGAGGAAGTAATGGAAAAATCGTAGGAAGCACTGATGGACATACCGAAAACCGAATATAAAAAATGTTTCGAGGATTGGATCAAGCGCTGGCATAAGTATAGGGTTTTCCAATAGGGACTTAACAATTTTGAATTTAATTTGTGAACGCACTCTTTCACTAATCATCAAACTGTTACTGTCAATTTATTCAGTAAACTCAACATTTTCATCATGGTAAAGTACACTAACGAGCAACATCTGCAAATATTCTCCGATTGGGTTCTGGAGAAGATGCGTCAAGATGATGAATTTCATCGCAAAATCATCTTCAGTGACGAAGCTCATTTTTGGCTCAATGGTTTCGTCAATAAGAAAGATACGCGTTATTGGTCGGGTGAAAACCCACATCACTTCATCCACAAAAAATAACTGTTTGGTGCGGTTTGCATGCCGGCGGCGTTATTGGGCCATATCTTTTCGTCGACGATAACGTTTGTCACGTTAATGTGAATGGCCAGCGCTATCGCGCCATGATCACCGATTATTTTTGGCCCGAATTGGAAGATATGGACTTGGACGACATGTGGTTTCAACAGGATGGTGCCATAAGCCACACAGATTTATTGAAGAGTAAGTATGGTGAGCGTGTTATCTTAAGACATGGGTCAGTCGATTGGCCGCCTCGTTCGTGCGATTTAACGCCGCTTGACTATTTTCTGTAGGGCTACGTTAAGTCATTGGTTTATGCCAACACGCCGACGACGTTGTAAGAGCTCTCAACCACCATTAAACGCGAAATAGCGGCCGTTTCGGCCGAAATGTGTGGCCGAGTCGTTGAAAATTGGGTCCAACGAATCGAAAGCTGCAAACGTGCCCGCGGTGGCCATATGAACGAAGTCGAGTTCCATTCATAAATGTTTTGATTGTACTTCAAGCCAATAATAAAGTTTTTGAAATATCTCAAATGGTTTGCCTTTTATTTAAAAAAAAAGTTGTCAAGTCGTTATTAGAAAACCCTAAATGTTGCAGTCGGTGAGGATTACTTTTAAAGGGGCAATATAGATTTAGATGAATAAACTTGTATTTTTAATTTTCTGAATAAATTCCGAAATCTTTTTGATCAAGGAAGTAATCCTCTTCCAACTTTGTTGACCTGCAAAATACTCCTACGCGGCAACAATGATTTTCTCCTTCGACCTATATTTCTTTCCGAAGAGCAGAAAGTCTTATTGAGCCAAATCCGGAGAATGGGAGAGCATTCGTAGTGCAATTTGACCAATTTGGTTGTGACGAATGCGGAGGTGTTATCCGTTGCATTATCGTAGTGAAGAGCACTTTTTTCTTTCCCAAATGTAGTCATTTTTTATTCAAATCGACGTTGAATCGGCCTCATAAATCGACGTAGTATGCTTCTGTGATAGTTTTTTCCTTCTCTAAATAGTCAACGTGGATCACACTTCGCACGTCCCAAAAAAATGGTTGCCATCACCTTTCCGGTCGAAGGCACGGTCTTCGTCTTCATTGGAGCACGTTCACCTGATAGAACCCATTGTTTCGATTGTTCTGTGGTCTCTGATGTTTACGAACGAATCCATGTCTTATCGATAATAGATCGACGCAGAAACTCCTGCGTATTTCGTTTAAACAGAGCCACGCACGTCTTTGAAGTGGTCTCACGATTGCGCTTGTTCTCCGGTTTGAGCAAACGCGGCACACATCGCGCGTACAACTTTCTCATGCACAAAATTTTGCACAAGATATGGCTAACGCATTCAGTTGAGGTGCCTGCTATCTCAGCCAACTCGCGAATTTTCACTCGGTGGTCCACCAATACGAGATCATGGATTTTGTTCACTGCTTCCTCTGTGATAACCATTTTTTTGCCACCTGAGCACGATTCATCAAAAAACCAATGGCAAACGGTTGTGCAGATGAATGGGTTCCAAACACACCATCGAGAATGGGCTCTCTGGTTATGCCACAAGAATCAGACCACGGAACGATACTGCTCATATTTTTTCATAGTCGCCAAAAACACTAACATGATGTTTTGAAATGGGTGTCAAAACAAAACTAAACGTCGAATTGTCACAAAATTTTGATAGGCGGAGGGTTATACTAAATAATGTTACAGTAATTTTGACTCAGTAGGACCACCTATCTTCCAATACGGGTACTCATCAAACAGCCCTCGTAAATAAAAAAGAGATAAACACTGAAACAAAAACAAAGTTAATCTTAGTATCCGTCTTAGATTGGGACACACCAAACTCTCCCATCAACACTACATAGATAAAAATAGTTCATCACAATGCCCTTACTGCAACCAAGCAACCATTGCTATCGCGCATATACTGGACAACTGCACCCATTTTTAAAACACTCGGAAAAGTATTTTTCATAAGACTAACCCGACTGACTTACTCTCCAATCCTAACTTAAAAAAAACATTAATCATGTGGTGAACTTCTTTAAACTTCTTTAACTGTGAAACCTACGAAACTTAATAAAAAAAAAAGCAATGACAACTGTAATATACTTTTATAATTTGAATATCAATGAACATAAATTATTTATACCATACCGAACCGAACCGTATAAACCCATAGAAAGAAGCAAAGAAGCAGCTGGATAGACGACACCACAAAAAAAAAGCAGCGACATTGATCTGCGGGAACCAGGCCCTGGAGTCAGTCGGCCACCCGGAAAGGCAGGCAGAGTGTCAGTAATTGACATCACATTCGTGAGCAACATTTTATTTAACGTCGGCGAAGAGAAAAGCAGACTGCGCCCCACCCTAACAGGTCCAAAGTGGAAGGACACGCTCTTCGACAAAGACATGTTTGAGGAAATGCTAAACACTAGCGCCACAGCGAACAACGGATCACCGGAGGCCCTTCCGCATCAGCTGATCCAGGTCATCAGAACAGCGTGCGACGCAGAAAAGCCCAGAAGGTCTGCCAGTAAAAGAGGCGAGCCCTGCTACTGGTAGACCGACGGGATAAATACGGAGACCAGATTTCCAGGAACGGCTAACCACGTTTAAATTAACGAGACGTGAACTGGAACATAGTAGAGCATCTATTCCCCCATAGGCCAACTACTATGGTTTCCATCACGAGGGAGATTAACATGGAACACATCCCAGCAATCACGTCGGAAGAACTGTTTGTGGCATGCAAAAAAATCGGAGACAGCAAAACACCTGGACCGGATGGCATCCCGAATAGGGCAGTCAAGGCGGCTGTTAAGATGAGGCCGGACATCTTTGTAACAACGATGCAAAGGTGCCTAGACGAGAGGGTTTTCCCCACACCATGGAAACTACAACACTTAGTGCTGCTTCCAAAGGGCAACAAGCCACCTAGTAAACCATCATCATATCGCCCAAAATGCCTGCTTGATACGCTAGAAAAAATCCTGGAGCGTATCATATATGGCAGACTGCTTGCGGTGGCGGAGGAAAACATAGCCCTGTCAGACCACCAGTACGGCTTCAGAAAATCAAGTTCTACCGTCGATGCCATAAAGGCGGTAGCAGATACAGCAGCTGAAGCAATTCAGGGGGAAAGGTGGAGATGGGGGACGGAGAGATACTGCACAGTAGTAACGCTCGATATCAAAAATGCGTTCAACTCGGCGAACTGGTCGTTCGTAAGATACCATACTGGCTATGACGCTAAACACTACAGCATTTCTGCTAGAGTCCCGCAAGGGTCGGTTCGTGGACCTCTCCTATGGAACATTATGTACGACAGAGTTATACGACTATCACTGCCCGAGGGAGTCAAAGTGATTGGCTTTGCTGACGATATCGCAGTGGTTACAGTAGCCAAGCACGTTTACGAGGTGAAGTCTGCCACGGATGAGGCAGTTAAAAGAATAAAGGAGTGGCTGGAGTCTGCCGGTCTAGAACTGGCTGCCCACAAGACTGAAGCCGTCCTTATAACCAGCCGCAAGACGGTGTAATATGCAAATTTCCAGATCGGAAACCAGACAATCAGGTCCAAGGAATAATTTAAGTACCTTGGAATCATGATCGACAATAGACTACGTAAGAAGGCATCGCTGATGCAGGAGGCACTCTCCCGAATGCTCTCGAACATCGGCGGGCCTGGATACGCCCGCTGGATCCTGCTGTCCAGAGTTCGAGGGTACAGTAGCTACCCGGGGGACAGTCACAAACCCCACAGAAGAGTACGCAGAAAAGCGCGACCGACCCAGAATCTGCGGTAGCATAGCAGCAGGAAACTACCGAGCCATCTGTTTTAAACAAACTGAGAGAACAGATAAAGCCACTATTGGAAATATAGAAAGATAATAAGAGGCGCTCTATTCAACAACCAATGAGAGATGTCATCGAATCCATTAAAGCGCATTACGAACAGTCGGCGCGGAACAGATGCACTACGACAGAACCAAGGAAGTCATTCGGAAAAACATTGCATCACAGACATCGCCATGGCTAAAAACGGTAGCGGACCCAACACGGACGGATTCCAAGCTGAAGCAAAAACCGCCTGCAGCTGATGGGAATAAAATCCTCGCAAAAGCGCTTTCACGCAGAGTGAGGAAAAAATTGCGGAAGTTTATAAAACCGACCAGACAAAGGCCGACAAACCGGCCGAAGTGACGGAAAACCGATCACAAGTGATGACTATAACACTTGGACAAACTTCATCAATAAGAAGAAGGAAGCCAGTAAAAAAGGCCCATCAAGACGAAAACTCGACCTGACACAATTCTGATGGCAATGAAGGGTGAACGTTCCTATGCTAAAATACTGCAGAAAGTTAAGGCGGATCCAAAACTGAGCGTTCTCGGTGAATCGGTTACGAATAGTAGACGAACCCAGAAAAGGGGAATTGCTAATGCAACAAATTTTCATTTAATTTTAACGCAAATTCAGTGATCGAATTCATAGGATGAAATAAATATAGTTGAACGTCGTCAGCGTATAAATAGACTGTTGCCTGGTGGCATACTTATATCAAATTATTAATGAATGCACAGAATAAGATAGGACCTAGGATCGATCCTTGTGGTAAACCTTGTCTAATTATTTTCAAAGCTGACAATGACACCTGACTGAAGCCAAACAAGTTAAGTAGTTTCCAACATAGAATTTCATAATTTAGCGTATTAAAGGCTTTTGAAAATGGAAGTAACCAAAGAACTGTTGCGTATCTCTTATCAAAAACTTATCTAATATCATCTAAGATGTCAATCATAGTCGAGAAACAACTACGAATATTGCTGAACTCAAATTGGACAGGGTTAAGGAGGTGATTAGAAGAGCGATGGCTTTATTTGCTTTGGTTATAAGTTCCTCAAAAACCTTTGATAGACTGCATTAGATTTGTCGGCAATAGTTATTTTCCACGACTGAGAAAATGCGAATGTCTTTACACAGCGGTTAAAAATATGAGTCAGGTGGCTTTTGTAATTTCAGGTAACAAAAGCTCCATAAAGCGGATCAGTACACCGTCTACAACAGTCGAGTAAGATTTTAAAGCCTTAGCACCTCCTATAACCACTTTAAAATCACCCAACCTATGGGCAAGTGGACCAGGAATTTCATTTACATTAAAGTCAGGCCATCTGGAAGTGATCAGATAGAAGTGCTGTTCTGAACTTAGAAACATAATAGTTTCGCTTAACAATACGAATGACAAATGTTGCATTGTTACGCACTCTTAAGGTAGGTGGGTAGGTAAAAGTGGCTCACGGAAAAACAAACCCACTTTGGCCTATTGGCCCATTGTAACGCCACGTGGATCTGTGATCCTCCTACTCATAGAAGCGTGGGAGACTATTAACGTCTATATCCTTTAGATCGCTTAAGTCATTGTAGAAGAAAGCTCCTAAGTGAAGTAAGAAGATGACTATCTCCTCTGTCTTCTCGTCCATGAAGCTTCTTAGAAATTGTTTGTAAAGGCGCCAAGCCTTTTTTCATTCTTGCCTATATGGTAAGGCAGTGTCCAGTGATGACACCTATTATGGCGTTGAGGTGTTTCCTATTAAGAAGGATCGCACTCTTAGAGCGATTTAGATCCAGCTTTGGCCAGATATGTTTGATCACTAGACATGATGATCAGAAGTCTACCTAAGTTATGTTCTTTTATTATCATCCCACTTTAATACCCTTTTCCGGTAGAATAAGTAGAGTGGTTCCAATTTTGGCTGAATTGTATATGTGGCCTGGCACCCATGATCGGCATTCATGAGATCAGGTTTTAGAATTTAATGAAACTGAGTCCAAGGACTTGATAGCGGCCTGACTATCCAAAAAGATGAGGATCTACTTTGCAGATATCATTTTTTTTTTTCAGCCAGAACAGAGCTTTTTTAATCGACAAAATTTCCACTGCGAGCACAATTATTCAAACCAAAGTGCGAGTATAGTGTAATCGAACTTCTCTATGAGAATTTATAATATATTAAGAATATTAGCGTGCCCAAATAAATTATTTGCCCACTGTATAGTGGCAGCTCCTTTCTTCTGAAGATATCGATGGGTGTAAAGTAAAACAGAATATCCAATGCCTCGGAAGGAGTAGGACGTAGAGTTCCGCTTAAGCATAGACATGCTGTTATTTCGACTCTTCTTAGTTTGCTTCATTTGACTGCACTGTATAAAGCCCTACACCAGACAACAACCCCGCAGATAGGTATCGGTTTTATGACAAAGGTGTATAGCCAATGAGTTTTGCGAGGTTGAAGTACCCATTTGTTCCTAATGGCTTTTTGCAAGAGAATAAAGCTAATGTAGCTTTCTTAACTCCTTATTGAATGTTAGGTTTTTAGTTTAGTTTCCTGTCAAAAATAAGACCCAGATATTTTGCTGTATCGGAAAAAACTAAATTGAGGGAGGGTTTTTGAATGGAATTTTATATGAGGTGATTCATCGTGAGGTTTGATTTTCAATATATTTTTATTATAGATCACGCGTGACTCCCATCAAACTGTTTTGTTATTTTTATTTAGTATCGTTTGGCAAGTCATCATGGAAAGACACACACCACAACAGCGTCTCTAAATTGTTTAGCTGTATTACGAAAATTGGCGTTCTGTGAGAAATGTTCGATTCGAGGAACTTACTGTACGCATAATTGACCTACTGAACCCACTAATGCCACTACCATTAGCAAATTTGAGCCCCAGGTTACATTAGTAGATGATACTCGACCGGTTAGACCACATCCAGCACGTAGTGAAGAGACTATAGCAGCTGTAGCTGAGAGTGTACGCGAAGACCGTAACGAATCGATACGTCGTCGTTTTCAGCAACTTGGCTTGGCGTATTCGACAACGTAACGTATTTTACGTGAGGATGTCAGTGTACAAAATTCAACTTGTGCAAGAATTGAAGCCTGGCGACTTGAATTTGCGGCACATTTTCAGTGAATGGACTCTGGAAGAACTCAATGAAAATCCGGTAATTTATTGTGAAATTTTGTTCAGTGATGAAGCCCATTTCTGGCTCAATTGATACGGGCTGATAAGCAACCCGAAGAGTACCAACAGCTACCATTACATCCATTAAAAACAACGCTATGGTGTGGTTTATGGGCTGGTGGAATCATCGGTCCATATTTCTTCAAAAATGAGGCAAATCAGAATGTTTCCGGCAGTGGTAACCGTTATCGCGCCATGTTAACTGACTATGTGCTTCCTGAAATTCAAGCACATGGTCTAGGTGAGCTTTGGTTTTAATAAGATGTCACTACGAGCCATACAGCGCGTGAAACAATGGACTTGTAAAGAAATCATTTTGGTGAGCACTTAATTTCACGTTTAATTAATTTTAATTTTGTAAATTGGCCACCTAGATCGTGCGATATCACACCTTTTGTCTCTTGTAATCAGACCATGAATTTTGGTCAAGGTTGCAGTAGTCCTTTTTGCGTTGCTACTGGTCGCAAACAGGGAGCTTCCTAGAAAGTTGTCCAAGAGCCATCGGTTCTTTTCAAACAGCTAGGCATCATAGGATTTGTAGAGAGGATTTTTCTTAGCAGCGATGCCTCGAAGGTTCCATTCTTTTATCAAAGAATGACCTCCAGGATTGCCGTTTGGCCTTTCTCAGTTCTTTTTTAAATATTTTGAGGGTTACCGTTTCTAAGCAGTCCCAGTGTTGAAGTCCACCAGTGCAACTTTTTTCTTGCCTCTAGGTTCAATAAGAGGGCAGAAATCAGCCATAGCCTAATTTAAAGCCATCGTGAATTCGTTGACTTTTATGCCAAGCTCGTTGATGTCACGCAAGGGAACTTGAGAGTTAAAAGGGTAGTGTTTCCGACAAGTATTATATTCCTCTGTATTTTGATCAATCAGTTTTCGTTAATTCTGAAATGCCAGTTGACTGGGCAGTTGGCATCACTAAGGCAGAAGTGGATGTGTCTGTCTCTGAAAATGAGTGTCCAGATGATACCAACTAGTTTGTTATCATTTGAGTGATGTTGTCGGAGACAAGAGTGATATCTAGCACTTCCTGTCGGTTTCTGGCTATAAAATTTGATTATAATAAAATCAAAAAGTGACTCACTTCTATCGTTGATGTCGGTACTGCCCCATACCGTGTGATGAGCGTTTGATAGCTTTCAGCTTACAGTACAACCCTTTCTATGTTAGGATTATGCCAAGCAATAGGTATTTTTGGCAGAGAGAGAGTATATTAAGGGTATGTTTCATGAATATACAAGTTCTAGTCTTACCTTTGTCTTTTGTATAGAGTGGAGCATAAAGAGATGTCCCAAGTCCACGAACTACGCCTGCTACGATCCATGGTTCTTGGATTACGAGTAGATTAGAGCTCATCTTCTTCATCTCTTTTTAGTTCGTCATCGGTTCTCATTTACAACAGAGTATCAGAACAACCTCGGATAAATTTCTGGAAAATATATCGATGCTCCGAAATCTAATGTCGAATTTGCAGTTTCAGTTAAAGGAGGAGAAAATCGCTTATCAGCATCCAGCCCATCCTTTTTATAAACCCTTAGATAAATTGCCTCGAAACTGAACAGAATCAGGCCTTTTGTCTGCGCTAGAGGTTTAAGGAACTACTTATTGATCACAATATTCTATTATTTCTTCCAGTTTCGCGACTTTCCAGTAACGAGCCTGATGATATTCAGAATGATATCTGTGGAGGAGGGTTGAACTGGGATCCAGGTGCGGGTTCTTGGTCTGCCGGGGATATCTTCCTTAAGCACGACTTCGAGTTTTGTACCTGGCTAAAGCCATTGGCACATGCGATAAGCTTGACGTGACCTTGGTGCCAGCCAGCATCGTTTGTGATAGGAAGTGGTCCGGGTTTTCACGGATAATGGGCAAGAAGTTGCCCAAAAGCTTTATCTTGACCAACTGTCATGGTCGCTAAAAGACCTCAGAGATGTGGTGTTGGATATCCTAGGGCTTTTGGTGTTATAAATTTTGGGTCTCTTGGGAACCGGCACGGTTCTCTCCAACGATCTATTGCGCTTGGAAGAGTCTTTTAGCGTTTTGGGAGCAGTGAGTAACCGTCTTGTAGGATGTTGTTAGCCCACTCAATCTCCGGAATGGATGCGAAGGTTTTGATAAAACGTAAAGCATTTCAGCGTCTTATGTAGAGCACTTTAGATGGAGCTTGCCGATGCGTCTGAGCACGTCCGTGGCCGCACATCTTTAAAAGCATATTTAGAATTGTCAAATTTGTATTGAATAATAGGTTTATACCCAAGAAAATATTATATATTTCGGTAGGATTGAAACTGTGAAAAGGTATTTGATGAGAGTAAGTTGTGGTTATACTAAAACAATATGCTGGTACATTTGCTCAAGCAATTAGATATCGTTTGTGACGCATGTTCAAATCGTGTCGGTGGAGTTTTATTTCGCATTGAAAACGATGTCAAAGAGTGCCGTATCATATTTGTTTCGAGCACTCAGTCAAATGCGAAAAAAATTATTCTCAGATATAACGAGTAGCTTTAGCTATATATTTTTTTTTTTTTTTTTTTTTTTTTTTTTTTTTTTTGAAAAACGTTATCGCAAATTTCTACCTATGGTCGTCACATCACAATAAACTGCGAAGATTGACCGAAACTAGCACCAACCGGCTACAGAAAAAAAAAAAAAAAAAAAACAAAAAGCAACTTCAAAAAATGCTGGTTCCCGAGAGGTAAACTTTTGTTTATTTACGAGTGTATATTATATATATTATTTATTAATTTAAATGTTTTGATTTTCTTTTTTATTTTTTTTATTTTTTTGCTACGGCCAGAATTTTATGACGCCCGGGGTTCCTTTTTTTCTGTTGGAAAGTCTTCTGTTTTCTTGTCTCCAAATGAATGAATGAAATGACAAATTTTTTTTTTTGTTTGACTTTTCAACATTTCAGCTCAAAGATTTGGGTACTCTTAAAATGATTGCACACATCGTGGGCGAAGGAAAATAATAAAGTAAAGAAAGAGCGGCACCGATTTAAGTAGAATTTAAATGTCTGAATGTTACAATGAATATCAAGTAGCTTCGGAGACCGAGCAAAGTCCTGTTATGCACCAGCATTAATTATGAAATGAACGTTTCGGAAGGTAATTTCTAATCCATTGAAGAAGAGATTTATCGATCCCAAATGTACGAATTTTCATCAGAAGAGCCTTTTCTCAAGCTCTGTCAAATGTTCTAAAAATATCAAGAGCAACTATCTTGCTTTCATCAGATTGATGAACCCTTTGGTTCCACTTTTCGGCGAGACAGTGGACTTGTTACTATGAAAACCGTTCAGCCGGTCCTTGAGATGTTTTCGTATTTCGAGATTTTTCATGAGCTGACGGGTTATCAGGGTTTCCATAACCTTGGAAAGTAGATACGTAAGTGCAATTGGTCTATAGGAGAAAAGTGAAGATTCGTCTTTCTTAGGGACGGGCTGTACAAGTGTTGAGCTTGCCGCAAAGTATATAATTAGGGGATTGGACTTGTCCAAAGAGCTGACAGATGAAATGTCATTATTAATGAGCGTTGGGATAGAAGATGATGAAGAATTTCTAATGTTTTAGACGAACGACAAAGAACTGTTACTACTTTTGGAACATTGTAGTATTTTTTGCCTTAGATTTTAGTCGTATTGAAGTTTAATACATTTAAGGAAACTCTATCGAGTTAGTCTTTAAGGATCAAAAAAAAAATTTTCTAACCCTGACAACCTTATTATAGCTCGAGTTGTACCATGCCTTTTCTCTAAGTTTGAAACTCTTCATCCGATGGGGGATAAAGGACCTCATTCCAAAGAGAGTCTGTTATCATATCAACAGCGGCATCCAGGTCATTATCAACCAGCTTGAATTCCTAAACAAGGTGTTATGTCCACTCCAATTGGATCTCTTGTATTGCCACGTACGGCCCTTTCAGGAATTTTTTTTCTAACTTAGTGCTCGATGTACGAGAAATTAGCTGCTATGACACAAGGGTCTGACGAGCCTAGAAAACAAGTCCAGGGTGTTGGCGGTATTATTATTAAAATCTGGTATTCGTGTGGGCTCATTTACAAGCTGGGTCAAGTTGTTTCCACAGCGACGATCTCAGCACACCGTCCTTCGAGTTTTGTCTGTCCAGAATGTCGAAGCCACCCAGAACTGTGTATACCATAATCGCCCGTAATAAATAATAATTTGTTTACAGAGTTTGAATTTTAACCACATGAAATTGAATTTGGTACTGAAACAGGGATAACATTGTGGTCAAAATTGGTAAGCTGCGTCACTGCACAGCGAGACCGCGGTTGGGGAAAAACAGTATTAGTTTGGAGCCAGGTAGCATCAGATCAGAGTTAAGTGGGATGAAACCTTTTCTTGAAAATAAATTCCACTTATCAAAATAACTTAGTAACAAAGTCATAAAGTTACTCACCTCTATTGCTTCTTCTCGGATTCTCGGGGAGATGGAGCTCCAAGCGATTTACCTCAGCCACAGTAAGGTTTTCAATCTCCGGGTGTTATTTTAAAAAGGAGTTTTCTTCAGAAAATCGCTAAATATGTAGTCAGGGCAGTCCGAAAGCATTTCGTCCTTGAAGGATATTGCTTAATCATTTGCTTTCCTTGTGGACCATCAAAGATCGATGATTCCTCTTTCACCTCCTTCCCTTTAAGGAATATGACTGAGAATACGTAGCTGATGAAAATGTAAGTTCTGGCCAGGACTTCGAAAGGTGACTTGTTGACCTTATTAGGCTGGGCATCTTAAGTCTTTTTTGGACTCTTCGTACTTTCCTATCCGCATTCTTAATAGAATCGGGATAAAATAGAGCGCTACCACGGTTTTTTTCTTACACGTAAGCGGTGACCAGATAAACGCGAAAGGAAAACAAATTATTTAAATAAAACAACAACGGTGTCAGATATAAAATTGATCCTGGCTTTATTTTGAAGCTTCATTCATGGTTTTATGTGGAGAATAGCACATCATTCAAATGGCCGCTTCGGCTTAGCTAGAAGTTCTTCAAGAAGTTGGTCCAATTTTTGATGACTTAGTTGGCTTGTTAGCGTGGACTAAGAACTTGACGTTGAGTGGTGTCAAATTGCAATTGATGAACACTCGCTGTACGATGACACAATCGCCAAATTTTTCCTTCACAACCTAGAGCATTGCGTCGCTTGTACATAGCGCGGTCTTCTTGAAGCCACAGCTTGGATTTATCGATGTTGTCAAGCTCTGACTGCCAAAAGTAGTTTAGCATCACATCTATACTTGAGACCATTGACAGTAACGGTAATAGCGATGTTATCTTCAGCATATGGCTGCATAAATGCGTCCGAGGTATTCATAGCTCGGTGCAGGTTTGCTTAATCAGGTTTCCGTGCTCTGTAGGGTTTGTTGAGAGGGACCATCTGTTCTACCTCTCGGACTGCTAATATGTACTCTAGGTAGAATGCTGATCACCCTTACGCTAGCTTCTTCTAATGGCGTACTCGTCATGTTTAGGTTCGCTGATTTTAACCCCTGGTTAGCCGTTCTATCTTAGCTTTTGATTATAAACTTGGTCTGACCAAAACAATACGAGACCAGGCCCATCAGCTTTACGAGCCGCTTCATAGCATTCTCGTTTATTGCAAAGACAAAGTGGGCGGTTCTACCGTTCAATCTTTGCAGATCTCTCCACGTTCTTGTGTTGATTTCTTTGTTTTAAACATCAATAATTGCGAGTATTCTTTCGCTAGCTGTCCCGGTACTTTGTGTGAAGAACTCTCTGATGACATACGGTTTTGGAAGATATTCCTCCTCGACAACCCACTTCAATTAAAGTTTGACGAAATTGTTCTTTATTCACTCTACAGTCGAGACTTTTGTACAAACGATCAAAAGTCAACCGGCTTGGAAGGTTACACCGCCGAATGCCGGCTTCTTTTTCTCATCACGTAGCTCGATCGTGATATCCATAATCCTTCCTTGTATCTGAATCATTTGTTCATTTGTGAGAGGTTTACAATCGATGTCTAGACAGTCGAGACATAGTTCGTTACATTGCTATACGAGACTTTGTGGACGGTTGTATTTTCAGTGCAATCTCGTTTCACTTCTGATTGGGAAGGGTGTTGTCCTCGGATCGCATGCGCTTCAGCTCAGGACACTTTTCTGTCACTTTCTTCTGCAAAAATCAGGGCCTACTCATACCCTTCCTTAGCGCACGCTTAAATCTGCATTGTTCAGCTGCCATGAAAATGAGGTATTTAACTCAGTGTGAGCCTCTTCGCCATAGATCTTCCGAAGTTCGTAAATTAGAGAATAAACGCCCTCTTAGCCATGCGTCCATCGGCGCTTGCTGCTCCACCACTAGATTTTTGTAACCGAAATTTACTCCTCCTGTCTCCACCGGGATGCTTCAGTGTCACTTCCACACAGGCATACAGGCGGAGTTGTTCGCAATGATACTTCCAGCATTAAAACCATACAGCATTCAATGGCTGCTATAAGAAAACACCTCTGCATATTCACTTCCCTACTTGCGGTAATTTCGCTTGTGATCAAGGCTATTAAAGCAGAAAAAGACCGACGTGGTCGATGGTCATTTGGTATCAGCTCTTGGGTCGATACGATCTTAGCTTGATGAATAGCCAAGTCTTTTCGCAATAAACACCACAGAAACGTTCAAGATTTGCCCAGTTCATAAAAATGGCATGGAATTGATTGATTGCGGTCTTGAATATCCGACCCGTATACAGTCACAATATTTTCTTCACTTCTGCTGTTTCATTGTCTGATTGGCTTGGCAACATTATAGAGTAAACAAGTTGAATCAAATTTTTTTTACTAAATGCTCATTTTGTTCGCTTATCGGAGCAATTAAAAAGGCCGCAAAATGGAATTAAATTACATAAAATGCATTATTGTAACAGACTGCGAACTGTGATAAAAAAAAATCGAAAGATTTTTCAATGTTGTTTGTCAATTTTGTTTAAAAAATGCTCTTATCAAAATAGGGCAGAATAGCTATATTACTTGGCAGACTATTGTTGCAGATAGAAAATATACTCTATTTTGAGGATACCTTAATCACTACAGGTTCTAAGAAATATAGGTCCAAATCCTAGCACGCAGAAAAAAGGAAGAATTTGTGAGAAATGTGAAAGAACAAAAGGCCATAAAATAGAAGAAACCAATAGCCTGCAGGGATTTGAATATTGCCTCAAAGGAACTTAGAGTTGACCATTTGTTGATTTTATGCTTTGCTTGTACATCATCAATAAAGTGACTTCATAGCCCTTAAGGTGCTGAAGGGTTTAGTGGTCTACCCAAACTAAACCAAGGCCGGAGAAAACATATCTGAACAAGAAATACACGTTTAAATATCACAAGCTTACAGCTCTTAATTAGAAGGAAAAAACTACGCCTGCACCAACTCAAATCACAGACTTGTCGTCGTTGTCGTCTTTTCTACTTTCGTGGAGTCCCACTTTGCATATCCACCAAGCTATGTAAACCGTGAAATGCAAGAGCGAATAAATCAAATTAAATCATTTGATCTGCCATAAACAACTCATAACCCTCTCAAGGCCCAGACAAAAATTCAGGTTTTAGCTTTCCCCCGTCCATAGTCACAACCGTTAGTAAAGTCTAATTTCGCTGCTTACTTTTGATTGATTGATGGCGAATCATTGGATCCATTTCACGATTTAATTGATGCAGATTTTCAGTGTTCTGTTTTATGATTCGACGGCGGCCACACGGCTGCGCACTAATCTTGACAACATTGCAAGACTATTACTCATGTAAGAAATTTGAATATATCAGTGTGCTGATGGAATCAACCTCTAGATGGAGTTAACTTCGGATGACACCCACACGGCGCGTGAGTGATCATGATCCCCCGAGTGTGTGATCGAAATTACGCATGCGCGCCCAGCTGCTGCGATTGATGCAAATTTAATATGAAATCACGACTGGGACTTAAAATGTGGAAATCAGGCCAGGTGGCCTGCTTACAGCAATCCACCAGACATGTCAAGTGCTTTCGTTTTAGCTCTCCCCATCTCAAATCGGACGTAACGTATTCGTAACTGGGATTGATGTGAATTTGGATTTGGATTTGGATTCGGATTTTGATTTTGATTTTGATCTCGTGTCCATGCTGTAGTCAATCAAAAGGCGACCCCTGCTAATGAGTGAAACTGCTAGAGTGAAGGCAAACATGGACCACCGGCTGCTGAAGGTTGGACTGAAACTACTCCAGCAGCCGGTTTATACATTTCTAATTGCATTTCGAATCAGCGCGCGATATTTGATTGAATCATGACAGCGTCAGATATAAAGCAAACAAAGTAGTAGCCGAGTTCGGTACTCAGGTATTCGTGTGTAGGCAGCGACGGCCAAACGACCATACAGCGCGTCGATCGACGGTGTTCATTTCGAAATTCGCAAATTGCGGGAAATGTTAAACAAATCGCTCGTAGACTGAAAGATGTTAGATCTTGACATGCAGCACAAATTCGGTATTTTATCCATCGTGGGAGATGTTAATTTTGAAATTGATTTGCGCGCGTCATTTATTCGTATTCAGGTCGGCATATATGGTATGTACGGATACAGATAGATAGATATGAAATTTCCTTAGAATTTTCCCCGATTTTGAGCTTTGAAAAAGATGAATTGATCCTGAAATGGCTGGTGGTTCTGAAAGAAGATTCCATTTGTTGTCTTCAGTTGGAATTAACATACATTGATGCGAAAGTGATGGGTAGACCTTTCCTAAATTCGGAGAGGTCGTGTTTTGCCCCTTGATTTAGATTTGTGATGAGAATGGTAAAGGCCTTTGCCTTGACATGTTGAAAGACCTTTTTATGTAAACAAAAATTATCATAGAATGGGTATGGTACCCACATGAAAGTTAAGGACCATCTGTACGGATTTCCCTTTGCCTTTATTGTACGCATTTATAATGTTGCTGTAGTTGAAATGCCTTAACTCTCCTCCAAATAAGTTAACATGAACCTAGGACTCAGTAGGTGGATATGATTTCTCCTGGTTGGTTGATTTTTTAGTTCTAGCTTTGTAATCTCTCCAGTCTTGTTCTAAAAGCATTTGAAAAGATCTTATTTGAAAATTCACAAACCGTTCTTTATTTGTTAAGCATACCCGATGTAGCAGTCGTAAAATTGTTGCCAAATGTTACAACCAATTTTATATTGATTAGTGATGCTACAAATTTTCTGAGTTCGCTTCTCTCATTACCCTCTTTAATTAATCGTCTTAAGTGTCTTAGGTGGCTAGAATTGTGGCAGATCCATACTTCGGGATTCCGCACCCCTAGCTTTTGGATGAACCCGCAGACTTACATTCATTGCTGTTCTCGTCCAAGAAGTCAATGAGCATATAATTTTTGTACACTTAATTGAAAGATCTAAATACAGCTGATTTCGCAGTGTCGTTGTAAAAACAAGGTATTTCTTGCCTTAAATATCTACATATCGCTAGCTGTTAGTCTTGTTTTAAATGCTACAAAGTGCTCCTTTTTAGTGGTTATACTTTACGTATTCTTATTTAATCCTCCTTTCTGTTGTCATAGTTACTCTTCTTTTTCCACAGAAGGTGTTTAAGGATAAAGTCTCAGGTGCATCGATGTTTTCGGGTAATGGCAACTTGTCTGGATGGATGTCTAAGCTAGTTTTGATTATCAGATCAGTCATTGACAGTACAGCTTGAGACCTCCTTTTTTTGGCTGGTTTTTGGTGGCAAAAATGCTTAAGTCATAGACCACAAAGTTCTGAAAAGAACTCAGGTGAAGAATCGAACTGAGCGCCAAAGATGTTCAAACTAGACGTAATACGATCAAAAGTATGAAGGTGACCCCAAAGGACTATACTCGCAATAGCGACAATCCACCCGTGGTCTTTTAGACTGCGGCTAGGCACGGATATCAGAAACCCCAACCAACATACTTGGTCTACTTGATACCGAGGGAGTAACGGGGAGGTCCTGTTTGATACGGTTAAGCTCCATCAGAATGCAACAGTAGTTTGTTGGAGTGTCTTGATGGCTCTAAAAGAGGGCACTCTGTAGGACTACATTGGGCTCCCGCCCAATTAACAAAGCTTTTTCCATCAATGGAAAATAAAAAGGAGGGGCATTCGTAACGGTTTTCTGAACTTAAAGCCTCTGAAATTAACTAAGATTTGACCAATTACAAGCTGCCGATCATAAGTACTGTTGGTGGTAGGACTACCGGTAGTCGAGGACTTAAATTACCGTAGCATGATAGTCAGGAGTCCCTTGGATTTTGATCCGGCTCCGACTTGTTGAGGTAGACCTAGTGGAAGCATCATGGTGGCTGTGATTTGATTTAAGCCCAAAATTGCGAGAAGGGTCCTTGATCTATTGCACGAATAGAGTAATGAATAAGTATTGAGTTCTGTGACACATATTACTATATTATTAATTATTATTCTATTTATGTAGGTAAGCGATGTAGGTAAACATTAACGCGACACAACTGGAACAACATTTCAGAAATATCCTGAATCCACCGTACTCCATACCCCAGCCTAGCTTTTAATATGCAGTCTCGGATACAAAAAGCTATCTCTTGAATAGACCCATAACACAAAAAGAAGTAAGGCTTTGGTTAGATAAGAGCAAGGACAGCAAAGCGTCGGGGACTGACGGGATATCAGTTGAACTCTACAAGTATGCGAATAAATAATCTATTAGAAGTAATCACTAAGGAATTCGAATTTTTGAAACAGGACTCATCCAAATCAGCTTTCAACAGACTGTGATCTTCCCAATTCTTAAAAAGGGTGACCCCAATCAGGCAGATAACTACAGAGGCATACCATTTTCAAACTCTGCCTTAAAAATAATAATGGGTGTTTGAACAACTCGCTTTCAGTATTGGACCTCAGAAAATAATTTTTTTTTTAATAATTGGCGCGCGCACAACAATTTCCCTTAAGATGTTTGCACATAGCTCCGAAGAGGGGAAGTTACGGTGGGAAAAACGAGAGACACTCGTGTACATTGGTCCTTAATGTTTGCAAGTTATAATGACTAGGAAATAGAGAACTCGACAGGTCATTTTATAAGCGAGTTGAACGGCTTAGGAAGGAATCAGGATATTTTAGAGTTATTCCGAGTTATACAGAGTTATACAGAGTAAGGCACGAGGTGTATGAGTGATTTTAGTGTCACCTATGAGTTTTATCGGACGTTTTTGAATCCTATGCAGAGATATTTTAGGCGCTTCTGACCAGATGTGGGCATTATATTTCAATTTCAGCCGAAGTACTGCCTTAAATATTAAGGCCAGATTAGAAGGGGTGAAATATATCTTTCATCGCATTTTTGACGACATCTTTGTTACTGACACATACACCGAATATAGAGAATGTATCGGTTTCGACGATGCAGATAATTAAATTTCGCTGTAACGACAGTAGACAACATTGTGTTTTGAAGCATTAAATTCTACTCTGTTAGTGATTCACCAATTAGTAAAGCTGTTAATATCGGAATTAAGTGAGCTTAGTATACGCTGCCGTTCTCTTTCAACAGTCTAAGAGCTGATACATGAGGTCGGAAACAAATATGTAAAGCAGAGAATACTGTCGTCAGCAAAGGAATATATTGGATTAGAAGCAGCAGACAAGAGATCATTTATGTACAATAGTTTAAAAAAAAGTGTCGGATACAGAGCGGGGCACTGTGGCGCACCAGCATCTATTTTGTGAATAGACTTCAAATCATCCAATGCAACGTTCTCAAAGGAAATTTCTATTGAAGAAATTTCATTGAAGAAGAAAGTCGTCGATCCCAAATGCACGCGTTTTCACCAAAAGGGTCAAATGTCTTAGAAATATCAAGTGAAACTATCTTGCTTTTGCCAGATTGGTGTAAATTTTGGTTCCAGGAGTGAGAAGAAAATTCGCCTTTTTTAGGAACGGGCTGGACAAATGCTGTTTTCCATCTAGTCGAAAAGAGTCCTAAAGGGTAGGATTGATGAAATTGCTTACGCAGTGGTTTTTCCAGCGTGGAAAAATTTCTGAAGAAGCGGAGGTATACCAAGGGGACCAGCGGATTTGCGAATGTTAAGATCTTTAAGTATTTTAAGTACTTTAAGTGTTCTAAAGAGTTATGTTAAAAAGTGTTTTTGGCAAGACATGTAGTTTTTTTTTAGTAAGGAGATGCTTATGGTTTAAAGTGTTCTTGCGAATGTATATTTCTCGAAATAATCGTATGGTTAGAGGGGAGTAATTGTTGAGCTTTGCGTGAATTTCAGCTTACAATGAAAAATCAAGACAGTGCTCAGAGAAGTCATTTTTAGGAATCTCAATTTGCATTGGGATTACCTGCATATTCGGCCAGGGCGTAGGTATGCCTATGCGTTCCATTGTTTCTAAAAACTCAGGGACATTTTTGCTAAGGTAAAGTGCACAGCAAAGAGAACTATAGACTGCATTTAAGTTGTTCGGAGTCGGAGGTCATAAGTCGTTGTAAAGGTAATATCACTGACTTGCAACGGTACGTAATTGGCTTTGCGTAGATAGAAGGAAATGTCATCGTAACTAGCATTCATTATCTACAACTCAATGGCACTGCAATGATATTATCAAAACTCGAACGTAGATGATTGACAATGATTAGTAACAGACCTCATAGGGGAAACATCTTACAATAGTTTATCATCTGATAACGTCTCTGTGACCGAATACCTTCTAGATCTTCCTTCTTGAGATACACTGAGAAACTTGTTTGGAGGTTTCGTAGAATGTATATTGTATGAAAAAATCCTGCATTAAAAAGGCATACCTTGTGAAGACGCGTCACTGTTTAAGGAGCACAGTTTAAGGAGAAGGGTTGCCCATTGAGGACTAAATACAATATTTACTTTTAATTTAAATACGTCCATTGTGAATGTGGTTGAAGAATTATTCGACTTCCTTTAGGGACTTCCAAACAAAACGGGCAACTGAAATCATTCACTAAACCGATCTCTGCAGATATAGATTAGGTTATTTTCTAACCTAATTAAAATAAAAACAAGAAGTGAACCTTGCTAGTAGGAACGTTAACCAATGAACCTCTCTCTCTGCCTCCAAGATGGCTAAGTCACCTTTCACTTGTGCACGCCGGTAAAGATCCCATACTGCGTTATCATTTCGGAGGGAATCGAAGACTCTTCATGCTGAGCGATGGTATGATGCCCGATATGGCCGTAGTGCTCGTAGATTTCGATATTACATCTTCTTCACCAAAACACTCCGTCAATGCAAACTGGAGCAAAACTTGCATAAGCAATCAAGCTTTCGTTAACGTGTTCTTTTTACCTTTTGGTAAAACTCCGAGTTTTGTTCCGGCAGTACCACCTGTTCTCCGAAATTCTTCCCTTCTGGTCATTTTATGCAGAATAACTTCGTAGACACGTTGTTTTGCTATTTGCCTGTAATTTTCTTTAAACAACGGGTTTCTTAGTAGTGGTCATACATCCTTTGCGACAGGACTTGATGCGTAGAACTTTTTAAGAGGTTGCAGAATACGCTATCGGCAGAGGTGACATTCCTTTCGTATTTTAGCGTCGTTAAAATTGTCGGAGGTTATTTAGAGATATTTAGAGCATTGCTCATTGATTTTGTCGTAGAATTGGTAGCAGTATTATTTGGTAGTATTGTATATTTTCTCGTATATCAAGCTGATATTGGCGAATTAATTCTCAATAATGGATTTATATGGACTTTACATGCTGAGGTCTTAGAACTTTTTTCTTCAGTCCTTGCTTGGCGTTTACATCTTATTTGGTCTAACAAATCACATCCAATCTACTACAAGGCTGGAGGGTGTCTTAATTGTTATACTGCATGCACATGTCCCAGGCTTCACCTATCATTGACGTTGTCTATTAAAAAGCGATTGCAGAGCAATGTACTGCTCTTATCGTAACGGTTTTCAGATGACGCCACCAAAGGTTGATACGATTTGACCAATTACAAGCTGCCGGGCATAGGTCCTTTTGTTGGCAGGACCACCGGTAGTCCCTACCAGGACTTAAAACACGGCACCATGGGAGTCAGGAGCCAACCGGATTTCGGTCCAGGCCCCATTGTGGTAGCGTCATGGTGTCTGTGATTTAAACCCAAAGTCGCGGGAAGGCTCTTTGACCCAATACGGAGTTGCAAGACCAGCAAGAGGTTTTAGATCGGCTTCCACCTTTGGGAACTTGTGCTTCCAACAAAAGTACTACTTTGATAAATTTTCTGTAGCAAATAGCTATGGCAAGGCCAATCCTTGCTCCCATGGATGTATGGGGATCCCATGAACTTAAGTTTACACAATAGGCATCCACGAAAACCACTAGAGACTCTCCACACATGTCCCGTTCATGGTCTTAATATTCCATAAGTAAATCCGCAATTCGTTGTCCTTTTCCATTTTTCAGAATTATCAGCAGTTTATCAGAGTATCTTGATTTCTTCATAATCGTGGTCAGATAATAAACTTTACGCATAGCACACAACTTTGAAGGCTAAACTCTTTTAGCTCAAAAAATGTCCATGTACTATATATTGAAGCCAGTCAGAAAGTTCCTTGTCGAGCTGCCCGGCAACTGATGGGGAAACCGCTGACTGTCTTATAAAGTGGTTTGAACCACCTGCGTAATAATCAACTTCGTAGCGTAGTGCTTGTTTAACCTCCCACTGGTAGTTCCCGGTAACACCATGAGTAAATGCTTACTACCAGCAAATACTGCAACATTAGTATTATGCCTTCATGTCAAAGTTGACGCCGACAGGTTTTACATATAACTACATACAAATTCCATGAAAAGACTTTTTCTGAGAATTGCCTCGCAAGGGATTCAAACCCGCGACCCTTTGCTTGAGGAGTCTATGCATATACCACTACACCACGGCCACTCCCAATGTTACAGACAAACGGCGTGACAAGGACAGTGGTTGCAGTGTTTATTCCGAAGTTGTAGGAGGAAGACTTTGGGAACCAGGGTAAATTTTCCAATATACTATAAGTCTCATAAATGCTGTGCAAGAACTCGTTGCCATCAGCATCAAACGTGGCAGTGGTGGCACTTCCAAAGATCAATCAGAGAGGAGGCCTATTTTGCCGTACTTGGTTTCAACCCACTCGAACAAAGAAACTCTTGGTTCCAAGCAAACCTGGTAAAACAACGGATGTACCTAAAGAAGGGAGATCCACTGAACTGCGCCAACTACAAGTAATTAAGTCTTCTCAACATCGCACATCAACTCCAACACAGAGGGACAGCCCAGCAGAGTACGACTTCATCTTAGATGACGCACAAGTGGAAGGTGGCCTTGTCACATTCGTGTGCGCAACTGGAGGCAACTTGTAAAAAATCACATTAGCTGGCAATGAGGCATGTTCGCTTAGGTCCCGGTCTGCCAAGGAATTTAAGTAAGTAAGCATTCTGTAGCTATATTCATATCTTGAACAGGAGAGTTGCAGCCCATTTCAACATCCTAAAAAAATTTACGTTAGCTGGAAGTACATTCAAGTGCCAGCAAAAGCCTCATTTTACGGATTATACGAATATTTATTTAAAAAAATATTTTAATAGGCTCTAATCGTTTCTGTTTTGCTTGGATATGTTAGGTCCTATTAATATGATTGGAGAATAGAGCAGGCTATTCGACGACGAACTATGATATACTAGTATGGGCGGTTCCCCTCTTGGCTTTAACTTGATTTCCTTGCAACTGTTTTACGAGCTGCCCCATTTTAATTAGTCAAAATTGCCTCAATTAATAATAATTCGAAAATAATACGATCATGTCAAGACATTGACGTATTTTTATGTCACTAAGTGTGAAATCGACATGGACTTGCAGTCATTAGATTATTAAACAAATTCTCACGCTGTGCAGCTGCAGAAGTGGTTCATTTACAAAAAAGTCAATTAACGTCTAATGCATTTTAGCTTTCTCATTAAAATCGTATGGCCAAAACGACAGCTCATAACTCAAGCCGCAGTTCATTAAATGTCACAGCCAATTTTCCGGTGGTGTCAGGTGCAAAAATAAGGACGTGAAAAAAACTCGACCAATTTTACCACACCACCCGATCTGCAGCAAGCAACACCAATTTTTGCTGATAAACATGCAAATTACGCACAGACGTCAAGGGGTTGGTTAGTTGCGTCGGCATTTACTCTTTGGCTGACAATTTTGGAAAAAAAAAAATCTATACACCTTTACAAGCCATAAATTAACCGAGTGGCAATTCGTAAAATTCGTAACCATGGTGTCCGAGAGTTGGCAGATGGAAAATTTCCAAATCGTTGATGTCATTTGTTCCATCTTTGAGTCAAGCAGCTAGCCCCTCTGTCGTTCCCGATTTTAATTACACAAATGTCAATCGAAAGCAATGAATGGCTAAGCCTGGCATATGCCAATAAATGAACCTGTGCTAGTTAACCTATTCGCAACGGTTTATCGTAAATTTCGCGTTTTAATTGAATTTTAATGAAAAGACTTTTACTCAAAAGGTTGAAGGGTGGTGCGTGCGGTACACCGGTCTTTACCAATGCACACAAACTATTCGATGATGGAAAACTGTTTCAGCTCGAGCACACGCAATCATATTTTTGATTTTGACTAAGACAAAAATGGAAAAATTGAAATGCATCTACAGGCCGCAGTCCAACAAACCCACCAGGTGGGCTTAATGGCAGGCGATTTTGATCGAAACTTGCTTTGCAATCAGTCCACACGAGCACGCAATCTGCACTGAGTAACCGCTAGCAGTGTGTCAAGTGAAATCGAAACGCATAGTGCGTTGCTGAGACCTGGCACGGCATGCATCTGTGTCCTCCCGCCAAAAGTGGAACCAGCTTTGGAGTTTGAACGCGTTTTGGTGTACACGCATCGACAACGTACTTGTTGACGTTGTCGTCGAACACTCGCAACTTACTCAAGTGTTTAAGCACACACTGTTTATACACGATTAGGACGCAATTTATTGACAATTATAGTGCGTAATTCAAGTTGCATTGCACACCAGTGGATCGGACATAATTAAGTGCAGAATTTAGGCGGGGCGCAGTTGTACCTCGTGCATGCCCCTTCATTGCCATGGATCAAAATTCGCAAAGACCAAATGCTGAAGACCGAGATGCGTCTGCCGCTCGGTCATATATTATGAAGAAAGTCAATTTTTGTCGAGTGATACTCGATTTGTTGAAGGTGTAGCGGGGTTGTGAGGTTTACAGTACGTATCTGCGCATGCACGGCCTCCTTCGGACTTGAGATGGAATTTCGCAGTAACGCAATAAGTGCGTTTCAACGGATGGTTGCGGTCGTTTTTTGAGTAAATTAATTTCAACTCTCACTGCATGGTGTCAGGTAATTAGTGGACAGTGTACGTATGTTTTTGTTTCGTTTTGCTGTCAATTTCCGGTTTCTTTGAGACCGTACTACATTTGGCCCTTAAATGGAAGACAGAAATAAGCAAAAAGGTGTAAATGTGAAATTAAATGGGGCACCACAAGGATTGCTGGAAATACATGTAGTCGTTGACCCATATTTATATATTGGAAAATAAATTGACCTCAAAGTTTGTTTATATTGAATCTGAATCCGAATTCTGCAATGCAGCAACAGTACAACATTGTAATTTTTGTCTAAGGTCACCTGCACTTCCGGCTGAGTGGATCATACTATTATTCGTATTCACTGTCATCTATTCTATTGGTCTATTCCCGTCTCTGCTAAAGCTTTTGGAAAAAATATTCTCTATTTTGTTGGGTAGTAGTATAGGCCAAATCTGACGGGAAGAATCTATTTTTTACGAACCCAGTGCCTATTGTCTAAAAGTCAACTCCTTGATTTTCATTACCAGTTTTGACTGAGTATGTGGAATTAAATTAAATAAACTCCAAACTGCTTACTGGCAGGTAGAAATGGATGCCAGAGATACGAAGAAAACAGCTTTCGCAAATGTTAATGGGCTATGGCCCGTTAAGCCGTTCTAAAGGGTGATGAATGAAGTTCTTCGAGGATTTTTATATCGGACAGCACTCGTCAACTTAGACGCATCATCGTTTACTCTCGGTGTTTGAAGAGCACAAGGGGCAAATTTAAACTGAAGCCCAGGTAAGCGTCAGTTTTCCAAAACCAAAGTAACATACTAGGCCATATTGTTTCGGTTGATGTTTTGAGCACAGTCAGATACGCAACAGTCAAAGCGGTCGGTACGAGGCTTCTTTGGACTTTGTTCCTATTACCGGCGGTTTATCGAAAGATTTTCGACAGTTGCTAAACCGCTTTCAGAACTTACGGAAGAGAAACGCTGGTTTGCATGGAACGGAGACTGTAAGAGGAGATTCAATATCCTAAAATGTAGATAGACACAGATGAATTTAACGTTGGTATTTTTTTTATTGCTGTTCTCAGTCAGAAGGGAGTGGCCGTGGTGTGGTGGTATATGCATAGACTCCTCAAGCAGAGGTTCGCGGGTCCGAATCCCGTGCAAGGAAATTCTCTATGAAATTCATATGAAAACTCTACATGAAGGCATAACATTGATGTTGGAGTGGTTACTGGCTGCGCTTAATGTAACAAACAAATAACTAGCACGTACTAAGACCCACTGGTTGAGGATGCACTAGCTCGTCCCCAGTTTGACAACCACCTCTGGGTAAAATATCGAAACCTAATACACCTGAGTTTCAAACTACTACCGCCCGCTTTAAATAGGGCCGAACGAAACTACTGCATTACAAGACGTGGTTTGCTAGCCGTGGTTTTGGCAACACATCACTTTCACCACTACCTCTTTGAAAGAAGATATCACGGGATTCAACATCGTTGTGGTCCTCGACATGGCAACGCTGTGCGCTTTCCAGGAGATCATATAGCGAATGCGATATACTGCACTTGAAAACTGATAAGGCTATTTTGGCAATCGAACAACAAATAGATCCAACACTAACAAAGCTGAGCGAGTGGCTTGAAAAAGGACATCGACGAATAAAAGACTTCATTATGCAGGAGGTTTAGAAAAAAAAAATTTTTTTTGAAAATGGTCCCAAAGAACTTAGTTTCAGGAATTCTTCAAGGGGAGGTCATATGTGTAGCGAAAAACTCTAGGTAAAATAAAAGATAGTTTATTTTGGATCGGACGAAAAAAGACTCTACTCAGCGAACAAAGAGTTTTTGAAGCCAAGCCGTACAGAATATTGCTCTTGACGTACTTAGTTCATTTTCACTCACCAAAGCTGGTAACCGGAAATAGCTAAGGTAATAGTCAAACAAATTATAGGTAACGTCTTACACATAACGTTTTATGTCCCTAATTCGACGGTATGGCAGAGAGGTTCAATCGTATGGTACTGGACTATTTAGCAAAATACGTCAGCCCTCATCAAACTGTAAACTGTTCCTACAACCGCTTCTACTATAAGAAACAATAGAATTTCCGCCAGCTATGTTGAACTTTGGAAGAGAACTAAAGCTGCCGGTCAATAATGTGTTCGGATCACCACCAGAAATGGAACAAAACAGCCAAGGGCATGCAACAGCATTAAAAAATCGGCTCCTCAAAGCATACGAAGTGGCATGAGAAACAAACAAAACAGCAGCCGAAACAAAGAAGGGTAGTTACAATCTCAAAACTTATGGCATAAATTTTATTGCAGTGGATGACATCTGTTTTTTTAACCCCAAAGGGCGGAAAGCTCTATGATCTAAACTACAGAGTGATCGGGAAGTTTCTACCAAGGTTGTGAAACAAAAGGAGGCAAATAATGGTACACGTAAGCTGACTTGTACCGTACACGATCTTAACTGTAGCTCAGGAGAAAAATAAAAAGATTTTAGAATACCAAGAGATCCTTACTTGTTTCACGTTTGTTCGTTATGGTTTTTTGACAGTTTTTGACAAGAGATTTGTTCCCTTTGGCGAACATGGTCGAACATTCAGCCGCACAAAGAGAACAAATAATTAAGTAGTAAGCCGTAAGAGAAAAATTAAGAAAAGAGACAACTACATCAGAAAGTAAAGGAAATGATTAAAAGTCAACAAAGAAAATATTTGTCGTTTCCTGTGACGTAGGATTTCTCCAATCACAAACGGTTTTACGAACGAGCCGTGGATTCTTAGATGTTACAACGGAGACAAAAAAACGGTAGACTTTCTAACAGAGAAAAAATCTTTGGAAGAAGTAAACAGTCAACGTCGGAAGGTTACGGCTGTATCAAAACAAATAAAAATTAAATAAAAAAAAAAACATTAAAATTAATAAATAATATATATAATATATACTCGTAAATTAAAAATTTACCTCTCGGGAACCAGCATTTTTGGAAGTAGCTTTTTTGTGTATTTTTTTCTGTAGCCGGTTGGTGCTTGTTTCGGTTAATCTTCACAGAAATAGGCAATTTTCATTACACTAATTTTCTTTCCCCAAAAATTCATTGTGATGTGACCACCATAGGTAAATATTTGTGATAACGTTTTACACAAAAAAATTATAGCTGAAACTACTCGTTCCATCTGAGAATAATTCTTTTTCGCATTTGACAGAGTGCTCGAAACAAACATTATTATACTCTTCGACATCGTTTTCAATGCGAAATATGTATATACATGTGTCAAGACCGATACCTAAATGCTTGTCTTCGGAGCAATGTACCAGCATATTGTTTTAGTATAACCACAACTTACTCTCATCAAATACCTTTTCACAGTTTCCATCCTACCGAAATATATGATATTTTCTTGGGTATAAACTTATTAAAAAAATGTAGCAAACCCAAATATGCTTTTAAGGATGTGCGATTTTTTGACAGATAAAATCTCAACTTACTTGACCTTATTATTGTTTCGGATACATTATTTGTAATAATCTTTTAACAACAATCTTTGGACCATATTTCTGACTATGATATCCTTTTCTGCATCAATGGCACAATATTAACTTTTCTTATTCCTCTTTACTTTTATCTTTTACATATGGTATAAAAAATCTAACGCTATTAACATCCCAGTTTACTAACTGCAACCCGTTCAGTTCTTCTTTGGTTGCAGGCTAAGTGCTGATTCTAACGAGAAACTGAATAACTTTCAATGCCTTTCTCCCGTTGAAATTCAGCTACATATGGTATGAGCATTGAACTTGTCGGGTTGTAGAGGCTGAGTAAGGTCAACGAATCTCGAAAAGTGCTTCAGATGAGTCCTGAAACTAAATTGCACCCTCGTCCCTCTTTGTTCACCTTCACCATCACAAACGCTCCTTTTTCCAGGATCTCCAAAAATAGCTCAGTCGCTAACGGAGTATCCGGATACCAAGTGACCTCCTAGTGACCTAGCCTTATCTGTATACAGCGGATGTCTGTACAGATGGACCATTCTTTCTCCGCTACTCGTGGGATCAAATAATGGATAAAATCTCAAAAAAAAAAAAAAAATGTATGGGCAGTAGAATGGTGATTCCACCGACTACCGGTAAGCCTCCTGCATTGTCGAGCGGAGGTAAGACAGTGGCAGGCTATGGTGCACCATCCTCTAAGGGCAAGCGCAAGAGGATAAGACTGTGATTAGACTGTGGCAAGCCTTGGTCCTATTATTTCCTCTACCCCCAGCACCAGCAAGCTTGGGGCAGGCCACGGACTACAAGTCTGCTGCTCCAGACGGTATAATACCTACCGAGCTACAAGGTGATCATATATTATCCTACCTACGCTAGAAAATATCATGGTGAGTTGCTTAGACATAATCCACATTCCACTGTCATGTAAAGAAGTTATTGTAGTTATCATTCCCAAAGCCGGATAAAGCTCTCATGTTGTCCCAAAGTATCATCTTTTCTTCTGAAAACTCTAGAACGACTGATTGATACCCATATACGATCTAAAATTGATCCACGAATTCTGTCTACGGTCCAACATGCCTACTACATTCACTAATTAGCTACATCAAAAAAAATACATTACAGAGAGTACACAGTGGTTGCGTTCTAGTACATAGAAGGTATCAACACATCCAATCACGACTGCGCCGTCAACTCTGAAAGTAGATGATTCATTTGAAAAGTTGATCAATCTTATGCTAAATAAAAGGACAATCAGTTTCAAACTGAGTGGGGTTTCTGCTAAAAGATGCGTCAGCAAAAGAACGCCGCACCCCTTCTCTTCAACTTAGTGGTTAATGAGCTGCTGATATACCTGGAAGCAGGTAGTAGCAAGATGATTACGTATACGGATGACATTGCTATAGCCGTCTCAGGTAAGCACCCTAATACCATTAAAGAACTCCTTTCGTCAGGCGAATCATTTATTGGGACCTGAGCTTGTTCTCTTTTTCAGAAAATATAAAATTCCAATTGTAGACCCTCTCTCGAGGATGATGATGCTTTCATGCATGATAATTGAATCCATTTCTATACGGATGCATCCAAGACTAATAGCGGGGCTGGTTGCGGTATTTTCTCAGATAGGCTTAATCTTACAATCTCCTTCCGAATCACCATAGCGTGTTCCAGGCGAAAACTTTGGCGATTAGAGAAGTCCTATCCTTGCTGCAATAAAAGACCTGATATCTGCAAGGAATATCGTCTAAAATATCATCTCTCAAGGAGATAGTGGAGAAATTCAACATTGACCTATGCTGGGGGCCGGACATAGATATTGTAGGACCTACGAACTCACCAAGGATGGAACGACTTTTCCAATCCTTCCTGAAAAAGGTAATATCCGTATGCACATCGTTACGCGCAAATTAATACTAAAGCTGGATACTAATAGAAGTACAAACTTTATGTGGACAGTTGGGTAAACATGACTAACGAGCGAACAAATCTAACCAAATATAGATCTGAATGCATCTAAGAGTTTGATCTTTCAAAATAGGAAACATTTTAGCGCTATCATAGGTTTCATCACTGAACACTGTTTTATAGGCAAGCATGCACGAAGGGTTAGAGATTTTACAAATGACTTTTGCAGAAGCTGCGTTTATGAAAAGGAGGAGGCAATCCTCCCTAGAAGCATTCTTTTACAATGACTTCAGCGATCTAAACATTAACAGTCTCCTGTGCTTCGTCAGAAGTTCAAATTGGTGACAAGAGTAGCGGATCACAGATCACAGATTTTTCTAATAGCCACTCTTATCTTATTAAATATTTCGCCAAATATTCTTAATGAAATTCTTCGGCTGTGCTTATAAACCTATTTCTTTCTCTCTCTTTTCCCTTTTCATCCTCCCTATTCTATCTCGCACAATTTAAGTCCATGTAAGCTTGAATCCATATTATAAGGGTGTTCTATGGTATTTCTAAAAGATGATATCTTATGTACACAAAAAATACGAATACCACCTTGATCAAAAAGTTCCCGGTAGCGTCCCAGTGTGGCGCTCCCATTGTTCCGATTTAAGTTATGTTTTTTTTGTTAAATTGATACATCTATTGTTGACATTCCCTCTAAATCTTAGCGTCATAGCTTGACACTTGCAAAAGTTATATTACGTAGCCAAGAGTACACATAACTTTGTGTGTGTTGGCGATTTTTTACAATTTTAGAAATGGATTTAAATTTGCAATAACAAACTTGTGTTAAATTTTGGGTAACAAACGGATTTAATGGTGCGCGAACGCTGCAAATGTTGGAAAAGTGTTTCGGCAACGATTCTCTAAAGAAAACGGTCGTTAACCAGTGGCATAAACGGCTTAAAAGTGGTCGTTACTCAATCGAAGATGATAAACGCAGTGGCAGACCATCGACATCGAAAACCGACGAAAACATTGATGAAAATGTTGTAAAAGAAATGTTGATCAATAACCGTAAATTAACCATCAGAGAGATAGCGGAGGACTTGAACATTACCTATGAACATTTTGGTTAATGGTTTGGGTTTCCGTCGTCTAGCAGCAAAGTTGGTTGCAAAAGACTTCAAGTTCATGTAAAAAAGAGACCGTGTTGACGTCGCAAAAGAGATGATTTGCGAGGTTGAATCCGATCCCACATTCATCAAATGGATCATTACTGGAGATTACGAGACGTGGGTTTATGAGTACGACACGCAATCCAGACATCAGGCAAGTGAATGGCGTTCACCAAATAAGCCGAGACCAAAAAAACACGTGGTTTTCAGTCAAAGAAGGCAATGTTAAGGGTTTTCATGGATAACATGTAGTGTAGTGTAGTGCATGACGAATTTTTGCCAGAAGCTCAGACAGTAAATAAAGAGTTATGAGACGTTTGGGTGAAACAATTCGTCGAAAAAGATCAGAATTGTGGGCACAAAACTCATGGATTTTGTACCATGATAACGCACCGTCGCACAGTATCATCATTATTCATTTCAAAAACAAGAAACAAATACCATCTAACAGCCACCGAATTCACGTCATTTGGCTCCCTCTGACTTCATTTGGTTCAATCGAGTTAAAAAACCACTACGGGGAACGCTTTTCAGTAGCCGAGAGGAAGTAATGGAAAAATCGCAGGAAGCACTGATTGACATAACGAAAACCGAATATAGAAAATATTTCGAGGATTGGATTAAGCGCTGGCATAAGTGTGTTGTGTGTGTTGTATTTTTAATTTTCTAAAGGTAGTAAATATATAAATGAAATGAAATGAAATACAAGTATATGGTAAGCAATCTAGCGGCTTATTATATCCGACTAATAGTCACTTGGACATTTCTAAAGATACGAGATGTATTAAAAAGGAGGGTGACTTTATATGTTTTTAAAAAAATATTTATTTATTCATCAAAATTAATGTTGTCCCCTACGATATAACACACATTTCCCAGTCATCGAGGCACTTCTCATAAGCACTTTTTCGTATAGCCTCTAACTCTTCGAGCGATGCCGTTTTCATTTCCTCAATCGTCGCAAATCTCTATCCTATCATAGGTCTCTTCAGTTTTGGGAACAGGACCAGTTATTCTTCACCAGTTATGATCCTTTTGAGCAAGTCAGGATCATCATTGACGTCATCCAAGGGCTCTTGAGCGATGCTCATGCGACGGTTTTTCCGATCAAAATTAACAAGTTTCGGAATAAACTTCGCTGACATGCCCAAAAAATCCGAAAAAATTATATGACACGAGCTGACCGATATGCCAACATTCTCAGCAACTTCTCTTATGGTCATTCAACGATTTTCCAAAACGTTATCGTCTTTTGTTGATATGCTAGGGCATCCATAGCGATGTTCGCTATTGGCATCATCTCGGCCATTCGTAAGAGCTTCTACCACCTGTTTACATTTTTTTTTTTTACTTAGAGCAGACACACCGTATAAAACTGTCAACATTTCAAGTGTTTTAGAGTACCTGATTCCATTTTTTACACAAACTTTGATGCAAATTCTTTGCTCCATATTTTATAAAAATTAAAAATCGAAGAGCATACCAACACACGTCTAATCTTTCTATCTGTCAAAAACATACTCAGTATTCTATATACTAGAAACTGTGAAAATATGTTCGAGACATGTGTGTACATGCCGACTCGTTCGTGCGATTTAACACCGCTTGACTATTTTCTGTGGGCTACGTTAAGTCATTGGCTTATGCCAACACGCCGACGACGTTGGAAGAGCCCAACATTGAACGTGGAATAGCGGCCGTTTCGGCCTAAATGTGTGGCCGAGTCGTTGAAAATTGGGTCCAACGAATCAACCGTTGCAAACGTTCCTGCGGTGGCCATATGAACGAAGTCGAGTTCCATTCATAAATGTTTTGATTGTACTTCAAGCCAATAATAAAGTTTTTGAAATATCTCAAATGGTTTGCCTTTTATTTAAAAATAAAATTGTCAAGTAGTTATTAGAAAACTCTATATATGAATGCCTTCAAAGCTTATTAAAATATGAGAACTGGTGTGTTTTACTTTAACAACTTCTACATCGAGGGTAGCTATTTTTTTTTTTCTTTGAAAACCAGAAAAAAATAAAGAACTACTCCATTGTACTTCGTGTAAGTATAAGTGTAAGTATGCTGAAATAAGCCGGACATTCCCAGAAATAGTATTCACGTTGTCATCCTCACTTTTGCAAGAAGCATCGCAGAATTCTATGTCACTTATGGTCAGCACATTTAAGTAATTTACAAAAGTGTAATGAACAGTCTCGCCGTCAGTAAGCAACCTGAATTCTTTCCTGCTAAGAGACAGCAGAAAGGCCACCGTCCTCCAAAGATTTTGGGAAGAATTCTTTCGGTCTGCCTGCATCCCGGGCATATGAAACCCAACTGTCAACGGAAGCCTTAACCGAGGACACGGGCAGACCCAAAGTAGGTTCGGGTCCTGGAAAACTCTCCTCTGAACCCTGCGTGGCAAGATAATCGGCGATTTCATTTCCAGTGATCCCATTGTGACCTGTGACCCAGACAAAAGTCACTGAATTTAACCTTCCGACTGGGTTCAGTGATCTCTTGCATTCTTGATCTAGCTTGGAAGTCGTAAGAGGGTTCATCAAGGCTCTAAGTGCAGCTTGGCTGTCACTACAGATGCGAATGCTTCGATTTCTCCACCGATTCTCCACAATATAGTTCGCTGCCATCAGGCATGCCTAAATTTCTGATTGGAAGACATAAACAAGCTTTTCTAACATGAAGTGAAATCTAACGTTGTCGTCCTCCAGAAAGACACCAACCCCACATCCTATATTGGTTTTGGAGTCGTCCGTGAAGACCAAAGTGCATTCCTTTCCTGGCTCAGGTTCTGATAAAAGCCAGTCCTGGGCACAAGGCAAATCGATTTCGTATTTTTCCCGCAACAGGAGTTCTAGTGTCATTGCATCGGACGGCATGTCCATAAGACCGGAGTCATATGACAGTCGGGGCGCAAGGTCATCAAAGCTCCTGTAAGTATTGTACCAAAGACAACTTCTTTTTAGACGGAAGATGGATTTAAAGGGGAGGAAGGTTTACGAATGCGTCTAGAGCGGAGCCAGGTGTTCTGGAAAAAGTCAGCTGATCTTCCCTTTTTTGAGAATTTTCCCAAAAAGCTTTTTAAGAGGCGCTCTTCGAAGTCCGAAAAAGGTTTTTAAAATCTTTTGGTTTTGATCTTTAAAAATGTCAATCTTCTACCAAATTAGTCTTAAGTGACCTGTTTAGAAGTTTTCTGGATTTTTTACGAAGACGCTGAAGGCACAGGTGATCTACAGGATTGCTTACTAGCTGGACATGCCATTTCGAAACACTTGGTGAAGTTACCGTTCATGTTCTGAACAGCTTCCTCAAGCTTTTGTTCTGTCCTTAGTTTAAGGGGAGCATTATTGTACATGTCGAGCTCCTCATTAAATTGTCTCCATTTGGTTTTATGCTGATGCTTCCTCTTCAACAAGTTAAAGGCCTCGCATCCGATTCTGATTTCGATGTATCTATCATCTGACATTTAGATCTAGGATAGTACTCCAATATTATTCTCCTTAGCATACCTGTTGGATAGATTTAAGGCAAATACTTGCTGTCTCTCGTAACAAAAGTTGGCTAAGAGCCAACATTGTTGATAATCAGGCCAGATGATAGTACGAAGTCTAGGAGATGATTACCTCCTACGCTGCAATTGCTACTGCCCCAAAAAGTGCTCTGAGCATTAGCATCGAATCACAATATTCAATGAGTTCCTCATGCGTGCGTTCTCTGGTGGCAGACGCAACGATGAATTTGCACCATTCTCAGTTTGTTTTGTACCTTATGTCTGCAGCAACTAAATCTTGGTTACAAAATTGCACAAGTTTAGATGGTGTGAGTGAGTTCGGAACGGAAAGACAAGCTCTCGGCCTTTCCGATCGCTCGTCCCAAAGTGGTGTGAAACCCCTTAAATATCAGCAACCACAGATGCGTGTATTCCACACCCATGGTTCCTGTATGGATATTATGTGGGGTTATGTATTCAACACGGAGTCTCCTAAATAAGGCGGCAGTATCGGATTTGGAATATTGAAGGTTGATTTGAGTACACAAAATAACTGGCTACTGGAAAGGTCATCTCATATCAGCACTCATTTGGAAATTAACCCTTCCAAGGTGCAGATATAGACGTGAGTCATACCTACACTCGACAGAAGCTTTGTCTAAGCCCTTAAAAAGAGATGAACCGTTCTTGTTTTCCCAATTCTTTCCCTCCCAGTAAGAGTAAATTTTCCACTTTTTAGTGTCAAGTGCAGGGTTTTGGCCATGAAGATGCATCAGAGCGTCTCCCGTTTCTCTGAGTTGCCGCGGAACCAAGAAGATGGCGCGCGTCAGTTCAGATTCTCTGAAAATCTCGAAAATCCTGGTTTCCAGGGGGGAATTTCGGCACAAATTTGCTCAGCCATTCAAGAGTTTGCTGCGTGGAGCACTTCTTGAATGCAAATGCAAGCATTCTCCGTTTGGCTAGCTCCCATAGTTGATGGACACATTGTGCACTCAGCATAGTTCAGACTGTTTTCATTGCTAGCTTTCCTAATTTAAGGCACAAGAGAGAAGATAGCAACATTCTTGTAGGTGCGCCGATCTGGTTCCCTTTTACGTTTTAGCGTTTTTTGGAGGTTACTTTTCCACGTTCAAGTTCCGTCCGCCCAAGCTGCAACTTTGTTGTTTGCAGCACCGGTTTAATCCATATCTTGTGCGCTGGGAAAGCCACTACCAGAGTTGTTTTTTCAGCGGGGATTTCACAGCATTGGCCGACTTCCATCGCTTTGAGTTACGAACTTTGCTGGTTGTAGCACTGGCCCCGTCCGAAGGTCGCGTGCGTGTAAAACCATCGCTGATTTTGTTTTTAGTAATGGGTTTGACCGTTTCATACGATTTCCGTCCATGGTAGCTGCAGTCTTTGTTGGTTACAGGGCCGGCTTCATCCAGACATCGTACGTGGAGAGACCCATCGACAGGAGTGTCGTAAACTTTCTTTCTATTAGCCCTGTTCAGAACAGATAAAGAGAGCACAGCTTCAGATCCTAGAGATTGATCGGTTTCAGTGGGTGCCACTTCCAATGACCCGTTTCTCTCTCTGTCGTCGGTGGAAGAGTTAAACTTGTTGCACTCGCGAATTCGACCGCACTTGCCAACTTTTTGCGGCGTGCGTTTGATTCGGGTCTCCGTCGTCTCTTCAGCTGCCCCTTAGATGGTAGTCCTTCAGAGTGTGTCTCTTCTGGAGCCCATTCCACCTTTTCAGCCGTCAGAAACCGTACCAATCACTGGTTTATTCTGATGGAGTTTAACCTTAACAGGCAAGGACTCTCCAGGACTCTTTCTATCAACCCAGCTCAATTTATTGAACGTGTCGTAGAAATCGGGGATTGTGTAGTTTATCGGTTGGGCCCTCCAGAATTAATGCCATGGCCGCAGTCGAAAAGAAAAGGGTGGATTGTCGCTATTGCGAGTACGACCTGGAGTATTATCCTATATTACCTCCATATTGTTAACTATTAACGTCTAGTTTAGAGGTCCTTGGTGCTTAGTTCGTTAATTGCCATCAGCACTGCAATGGTATGTCTTGGAAGTGATACAGTATTGAAATCTGACGTTGTTGCCCTCCAAAAAGTCATGTAAACACGATAACTAAACAATTCAACATTCACATGAGCTTTTATAAAAATATTCAGAAAAACTTCAAAACAGATAAACTTGCTAAACGTGGACTAGACATCCATAGACACCCATTTAATATCCAAGCACATTCGTTTCAAACAACTACCAGGCGCTGGAAAAGGTAATAAAATCTTCAACTTCAACAAATTTTACTCTGCAAAATTTAATAGGTTGCTTTAGGGGCGTCCTTAATAAGGGTATCCATGCCATATGCTCATCTTTAAGAATGTCGATTTTCCTAAGTGTGTAAGTTATTATTTCTAAATCACATTGATCAGTGCCACTCGAATTACCGAACCACAAATCGGTGCGTGTTACTTAACATAATTGCAATCAAAAAGACGACGGCACTCTACAAATGTTGCGCAATATTATTCAAATCCAACGATCTATCTTTCTTAATCGTGTTTCGGTAAATCATTTTTGTGTTTTCCTTGATCGCTCTACTCTATCTCCTCATTTGTGTGGCAACAATTTTCATTCATCTTCTTTTTGTGTAAATTCGTAGATAAAATTTGCTACCAAGTGTTGGATGTCCAGATCCAGAGGCAATGGTTTGCAAATTCGTGGATGAACTGGACATTGATGTATTCATTTTCGAACGAAGTGAAATCTTGTTTCCGTCTGCGATGAAGTGCACTTCAAAGACTCCATGTGAGTGTAGTAACTCCAGGAGCGGGCAAATCCGAATGACTTTAATGTGATTATTTAATGCCGTGTACAATCTGTGGGTTGAAATTCAATTTGTCTTAACAAATTTTAGTTTTGTGGGTATGTGTAGAGGTGTACTAGCATTTATAAAACAACATCTATCTACATGTACCATAACATTTTTCTGATGTTTCTACTTAGCTGTTGGAGCTACCAAATTTAGTTGTGTTATTATTATTAGTATTTTAGAAATGTTTCTCTTTGGAACCTTTTCTTATTATCTTTTTTATAGGTACTAACGAAGGTACAACGTAACGAAACTGCCTCCAACCATAAGAATGTACATTTGAACTCAGTGCCGTCGATTCGGACCGCAAAGATAAACTATTTGGGATGCATTCAAGGAAGCACTTAAAGATCTGCTTTGGTATATTCTTAATTGGAACCTTAAGGTCCTACACTAGTAAAAAAAAGTTATTTTATATTTTTTCCATTTTATACAAAGGTAACAATGCAAATAAATTTGTATCGTTGTGCCGCCCATTTGACTATAGAGCGTACGATTTGCATCTTTGTGCATTCTGTGCATAGTTTTATAAATACTAGGTGGACCTTGACCGCCAGAATGCGCAGGCATGCGCATGTCTTTTGTTTTGTTTTGACAGCTGATTGTTGTTGACATGTTTGGCATCAAGTTGAGTATGGATAAAAACGATTTTCGTTCTCTCATAAAACTTTTTTTTTGAGAGGCAAAACGGCGAAGGAAAAAAAAGTAAAATTGGATAAATATTATGAGGCTAATGCTCCGTGAGATTACACCGTCAAATATTGGTTTCGAGAGTTTCATTGTTAACGCAACTCCACTACCGATCAAGTCCGCAACAGCAGGCTCTCCGATGCGGTTACAGAGGACAATTTCAAAAAGATATATGAGATGGTGTTGGCTGACCGGAAAGTGAAGGTGCGCGAGCTAGCAGATACCACAAAGATAAGTACAGAGTGCACACGCCATATTTTGGGCAACATTCTGCATATGAAAAAGTTATCCTGCCGCTGGGTGCCGCACATACTCACTCCTGACCTAAAACACGAACGCGAGAGCACTTCGAAAGAGTGTTTGGACTTGCTGATGCGGAATCAGGCAGTCTTTTGTCGTCGATTGGTAACTGTTGAACACCAGAGAACAGAATGAGTGCCCAGCAATGGACTGAAGCGGGCACGAGTGCTCCAAAGCGGCCAAGGGAGGCTCGATGGGTCGGAAAGGTTATGGCGTCGGTTTTCTGGGATTGTCATGGCATATTCTTCGTGAACTACCTCGAAAAAGAAAAAACCATCAACAGCGAGTAGTACTGTGCATTATTGGAGCGACTGGAGGCTAAAATCGCTGCAAAACCGCCTCACATGAACTGAACAAAAATTTTGTTTTTGCAAGACAATGCACCGGCGCACAAGAGCATCGCAACCACGGTTAAAATCAATGACTTACAGCTCCAATTACTGTCGCATCCACCGTATTCGCCCGATTTGGCTCCCTCGGACTATTATCTCTTCTCAAACCTCAAAAGATAAATAAATAAAAAATTCGGCTCACGCGAGGAAATCATCGACGCCACTGAGCAGTATTTTGCAGACCTTCGGGAAAATTACTTTTCGGACGGGATCAAGAAGTTGGAAAATCGCTGGAATAAGTATATCAAACTAAAAGACTATATTGAATAAATTAAAGAAAACATTTTAAAAATTTTTTTTTTTCATTCCAAAGGAGGTTACTTTTCACCCCACCAGTAATGAACAAATTAATAAATAAAAACGGCCTTTTTAAAAATGGTATTTGTATAAGAATGAGTACTCTTAGCGTGTTATGTTCATTAAATTAATTTGTATTTGTGTTGAGGTAAAAGTGGAAACAGGATTGATTCTTCAGGTGATGCAAGATGAATTAAGTATTTCTTCGAGCGTTGGAACATTGTTACAGAAGTGTTGTCTTGTGAGTTTGTAACTTTGTAGTAAGTGATATATGCTACAGAACTAATTATATATGTGGCATAATGATGGAGAATGCTTAATGAGTTGTAGTGTGAGACTTTTACTGGCGAATATTTTTTATTGCTTCTTTAAAAACGAGTTAGATTGGTTCTATTGGTTCTCTGCCTCTTCATGAATTTTGGTTAAGAGTTAAGTGCATATGGTTTTTCCAAATGGTGGCGTGGTCTATACCAGGAGCATTTTGAAAGCTTCGAGTCAACCAATGTCTGCTTTTTTTCATTTCCCAGTATTCCTACATGTCCCGATGATAATTATAAGTAGATTTTCGGGTAGCTTGAAGACAAAATTATTCCAAAGAATGATGGTAGCTTTAAGCAATAATTATCTTTTTCATTCCTGCTTAAGCGAGTTCGAATGTATGTGCTGGTTCCATAACTTCTCAAATGAATGAGTTTTGATTAGGTAAGTAGGTAGGTAGTAAGGTAAAAGTGGCTGATTAAAAAACCAATCAGTTTAGGCCTATTGGCCCTATTATGAAGCGTGAAAACTGTTAGCATCATACCAGAAAGCTTCTATATAAAGTTTTGTTTCTTGGGAGAGAGCTGGACATGTATAGAGTAGGCGGGGGATAGTCCCCTCTTCCTTCTTGCATGCTTGCCTTTTTGCATGATGACACCTATGATGGCGCCGAGATGTTTCCTATTTAGAAGAATTAAACTCTTAGAGCGATTCAGGTCCAGCTTCGGCCAGATCTATTCAGTGGCTAGACATGGTGGTCTGGCTAAAGTCTATTCTTTTGTAAGCATCCAGTTTTAATATTAATTTGCACGTAGCGATTGGTATGCCTGTGCTACCTTTTTCCGGTAGAATAGCTAGAGTGGTTTCAATTTCGGTGAGTTCTTTAGCCAACATTTATATCTTCAGCCATCTACGTAAAAGATTATTGGCATTCAAGGGCTGTTTTAGAATTTAATAAGACTGAGTCCAGGGACTCGATAGCGCTCTGACTATCCGAAAATATGCGGATATCCTTTTCAGATATCATGTTTCTTTTCAGTCAGGACAGAGCTTATTTAATTGCCAAAATTTCGGTCGGGAACACGTTACAGTGAAGTGTGAGGCTTAGATTTAGCTTATCTGAGAAAAAACCGCCACCAACCCCGCTATCGGTTTTAGATCTATTTGTGTAAATTGGATTGACGTATCCTACATGAAAGCATCTTCCTTCTAGAAGGATCTAGAGTGGAAGCTTACATAAACGTCCTTGTCAAACCAAAGTTCGGGTATAGTGGAATCAATGTTCTCAGTGAGGATTCCAAGTATATTAAGAATATTAGTATGGGCAAATAAATTATTTGTCCACTACGTTGTCGCTTTAAGACGAATAGCTGCACTCGCAGCTACTTGCCTCCTGAAAATAGTGTCAAGAGGAGTGTCAAGTGAAACAGAATATCCAGTGCCGCGGAAAGAGTAGAGCTTAGGGCTTCGCTTATGCATAGACATGCTGTTCTTTGGACTCTTCTTAGTTTGCTGCAGTTGACTGCATTGTCTAAGGCCGTCCACGAGACTACCACCCCTTGGCTATCATTAACCACAACGTTCCAGAGAAGGGGAGAAAAGACACCACCTTGCGGCGTACCTCTGCTGACACATCTTTTAGCAGAAGGTCCACCCAATTTGGAGTTGTTTGTCCTGCTATTTAGCACGTTGAGCCGTTGACAAAAGTCTTGGATAAATTTTAGATCTTATAGATCTTTTAGATCACGGTTGCAGTAGTCCTTTTTGGGTTACTAATAGCCGCGAATATCAAGTACAAAATACAAAATACGAAAGTGAGTATCAAGTACCAGGTTGTGTGATTTATCTCTTGAGGTTATCCAAGAGCCATCGGTTTTTTTTTCGAACAACTAGGCATCAAAGGATTTGTAGAGGATATTTTTCTTACCCGCGATGCCTCAGAGGTTTCTGATATTTTTTTTACAGAATAAGAGGGCAGAAATCAGCCTGATTGGGAGCCAAGGTGGATTCCTTGACTTTCATGTCAAGCTCGTTGGTGTCACGTGGGGGACAAAAGTTCTGACAGTACTCCTCTCCTTGGTCAATCAGTTTTCCGATAATTCCGGAATGCTGGTCGGCTAGGAGGAGCATCACTTAGGCTGATTTGGATATGATGATTTGGATTTAAGTGATGTTATCGGAGACAAGAGTGATATCTATCACCTTCTATCGGTTTTTTGTTATAAAAGTAGGCTCGTTGCTAATGTTGTTAACAATGAGTTTAGTACTTATATTGTAATAAAATCAAAAAGTGGCACACCTCTATTGTTGATATCGGTACTGACCCATACGGTGTAATAAGCGCACCCAATTATGATGTCAGTTTCATGTATGATGGGAAAAAATGCAGCCGATGCAAAGAAATGGCTTGATAAGTGTTACCCGGACTCTGAACCAGCCGAACGAACCATTCGCAAGTGGATTGAAAAATTTAAAAGTGGTCATACAAGCATCGAAGATGGTGCACGCAGTGGACGTCCAAAAGACGCTGTTTCAGATGAAAACACCAAAAAAGTCCACAAAATGATTACGAATGACCGTAAAGTGAAGTTGATCAAGATAGCTGAGGCTCTGAAGATATCAAAAGAGCGTGTTGGATATATCATACACGAATATTTGGACATGCGAAAGCTCTGTTCAAAGTGGGTGCCGCGTTTGCTCACAGTCGACCAAAAACAACAACGTGTTGATGATTCAGAGGAGTGTTTAAAGCTGTTCAACCGCAATAAAGCTGAATTTTTGTCAGCATGTGACAATGCATGAAACTTGGATCTATCACTTCACACCAGAGTCAAATCGGCAGTCAGCTGAATGGCGAGCAGGCGACGAACCTCGTCCAAAACGACCAAAAACTAAACAGTCGGCTTGCAAGGTTATGGCATCCGTATCGTATTTTGGGATACACATGGAATAATTTTCATCGACTATCTCCAAAAGGGGATACTATCAACAGGGGCTATTACATTGCGCTGTTGGAGCGTTTGAAGGACGAAATCGCAGAAAAACGGCCGCATTTGAAGAAAAAGAAAGTGCTGTTTCATCAAGACAACGCACCGTGTCACAAGTCGATGAAAACGATGGCAAAATTGAAGGAATTCGGCTGCGAAATGCTTCCCCACCCACCGTATTCTCCAGATTTGGCCCCCAGCAACTATTTCCTGTTCGCAGATCTCAAAAGAATGCTCGCCGGAAAGAGATTTAAGACCGATGAAGAAGTAATCGCCGAAACAGAGGCCTATTTTGAGGCTAAACCGAAATCGTACTACATAACTGGTATCGAAAGATTGAAAAATCGTTTCAATCAGTGTATCGCCCTCGAAGGCAACCTTATTGATAAATAAAGTTGAATTTTGCAAAAATTTTGTGTTTTACTACAAAACGGCACGACTTTTCAGCCCATTTAAGTATTCAACTTTATAGCTCACCAAATTCGTTCTTAAGTAGGCTCCACAATTTTCTTATAGCCGTTGCCGCATGGTCAGCTCCACGACTTATATTCCGCATCTGGAGATTTTATTAAAAATATTTAAAAAAAAAAAAATTAGTATTAATGAAAAGATCGAACCATCACAAGCCGCTACTTACTAAATATGAATAGTCACCTTAAAAAATATCCAATTTTCAAAAAACAAGTTCACCAATTTTAAGCACAACTATCAACTTAAGCTAAGTTTATCTTTTATAAATCATTGAGTGAGAAACAATGACCTTCAAACCTCATCCATCACAATGAATTAAGAAAAAGCTTTTTTTTTCAAAAAAGTTATTCATTTTACTAATTTTTACCATTCTTATGACAGTCATATAGGTACATGTCTTCACTTAGTATAAGCAATCAAACTACGCCCGAAGAACTTATGGTATATGGGAACTTCTTTGTGATCAGTTTACTCCCATATTACTCTGGAATGAGCTTTGCAGCACTTATCGTCTATCTGATTCCACTGCAAACCACGTTATCACCGTAAAGTCAGACTATCGACATACTAACTGATATTTCTGGCTATCAGTTTCGTTTTGTTGTCGCTTTAGCAAAGTTAGTTGGAGGTAAACGAGTCGACTGTAATTTTATTTTTAAAAATTTCTACTGTCAGCCGATAGAGCAAGTTTGTTGTCATCACAATGCTCCAAGATGATTCCGTGCGAAATTTGCATTACGATAGTGAAATTCGCGTAGCACAGCAGCCCAGATTTGAGCCGACAGGTGAGATACAAGTTGTGTTGTCAACATTAGTGAGTGAATGAAATCTTGCTACTATACAACCTCAGAGTTGGCCATTACACTAGAAAAATTTTATTTTTATTTTTTTCTTCAAATATAGCCTTTGATATCTTATCAGGGCTGAGTAGTATTTTTGTTTCATATCAACAACCACCATTTGACTTTGTTCAATACTTCATATTTCAACAGTACAGCAGAGTAACAATGAACTATTTGAGGTATGTACTCTTATAGTATAGGGTGATTCATAGTGAAGTTTGATTTTATTGTAAAATAAAACACATTTATTTGAAAGTGAACTTAAAATTTTTATTATCAGTTAAAAGAACGATTCATGGCATTTGCTTTTTGGAAATGACATCATGTAAATATTGGTCACGACTACGTCTGAGATTGTCCATTCGGAAAGTCCAATTTTAGGCGACTCATTCGAGCATAGCGACTGGTATTTCGCGGATAGAACGAGTAATGTCAATCGTAGCTGGCTTATTCCTGAAGACCTGAGACTTTATTTATCCCTAGAGAAAAAAGTCCAAAGTTGTGATATCGCACGATCTACCGTAGCAAAACGTGAAATTAAGTGCTAACCAAAATGATTTCTCTACAAGTCCATTGTTTCACGCGCTATATGGCTCGTAGTGCCGTCTTGTTGAAACCAGAGCTCATCTAGACCATGTGCTTGAATTTCAGGAAGCACATAGTCCATTAACATGGCGCGATAATGGTTATTATTGACGGTGACATTCTGATTTGCCTCATTTTTGAAGAAATATGGACCAATGATTCCACCAGCCCATAAACCAGACCATACTGATGTTTTTAATGGATGTAATGGTAGCTCCTGGTATTCTTCGGGTTGCTCATCAGCCCAAATACGGCAATTTTGTTTATTAACGTACCCATTGAGTCAGAAATGAGCTTTATCACTGAACAAAATTTCACGATAAAATACTGGATTTTCATTGAGTTTTTCCAGAGCCCATTCACTGAAAATATGACGCAAATTCAAGTCGCCTGGCTTTAATTCCTGCACAAGATGAATTTTGTACGCTTTTAGGCCGAAATCCTCATGTAAAATACGCATAATTGTCGAATACACCAAACTAAGCTGCTGAGAATGACAACGAATCGATTCGTTACAGTCTTCGCGTACACTCTCAGCTACAGCTGCTTATAGTCTCTTCACTACGTGCTGGATGTAGTCTAACCGGTCGAGTATCTTCCACTAATGTAAACTGGAACTTAAATTTACGAATGATATTGGCAAAAGTGGTTTCAGTAGGTCGATTATACGCATCGTAATTTCCTCGAATCGCACGAAAAACATTTCTCACGCCAAACGATACTGAACAGTCACGCGTGATCTGTCAAAAAAAGCCCAATGAAAATCAAACCTCACGATAAATCACCCTATATGAGTACATACAAGTATACCATATGTTATTGTAGGTTCCGTTACAAGTTTTATAGGTCCGAAGAAATTCTATATGGATTTTCGTCAGAATTATGCTCTCCATATACCTTTTAAACACTCTTAATGAAAGTTTCATTTATGGCATTTTTAGTATTTCACTGCGAAGTATATATGTTTGTTGACTAAACGACGAACTTTGTTAGACATTTAACTTCTATATATATTTTTAATAATTTTTACAATCAACAATTGCTTGATCACTTAATTAGATTAAGATAGTAGGTCTCTACCTTTTATCTAGTCTTAGTATAAAAATGTTGAAGTGACTGCCTATCTATTATTATTCATCTTATCACTCACTTTAGGTGTAACTTCTTTTAATTGATCATATTGTCAATATTAGTTCTAGCAACTATCTAGTTTGATTATCACTATTTGCGGTAACGCTACGGCGTATCATCGATTTTCAATTTCTATTTTCTATTTGCTGTTATAGGCTAGGAAACCCTCCAGAGAAATAACGTCCAATATTCTGTTCCATACTGGACACTGTTTCGTAGAACTGAAAGAACTTGTTTTTTTGGAGGGGAAAAACTGTGTTCCGTGTAAGAGTTTTGAACTTAAAGCATGCACAAAAGGCCTAAATGTGTAAATTTGCAACATGTTTTAGAGCATTTCGCTCGCCCACAGATAATGACTCGACCGAGAAGATTAGTGCTACTACAAGTACATAGCTATTTTATGTAGAACAATACATTCCATAAATATGCTCCTTGGTTTCGCTGCCTCGTTGAAAGCACCCACAGAAAAAAGTCCGAAGGCAGTCAATTACACGATCTAGGCAAGCAATTCTGATCCCTCAATTGGAACATTACACAGCTAGGGAATGTCTCGTGAAATAATATTAGGTGCGCAACTAATTTCGTCGATTTTGACATATCCAAAACGATATGAACCAAGCTTAGACATATGGTAAGCAAACCGTTTTGACACATAAGTGATTTTTTTTTTGGCGTCATATACTTTTGGTTATGTGAAAATGTCTGGTTTTGTACCAACTAATCATCCTTTGCGGGAAGTGTTGATTTTCTTCTTGCGTTCGAAAAAAACAGCGACTGAAGCGCGTCAAGAGCTCCAGAAAGTTTACAGAGATGCTGCTCTAAGTGAAACAACGCACCATAGTTGGTTCCGTCGGTGATTTCGATGTTGACAATCGTCCGCGTGAAGGAAGGCCAAAATCCTTCGCAGAACCTAAATTGGAGGCATTGCTCGATGAGGATCCGTGCCAAACGCAAGAAGAGCTCATTAGAGTATGAGGAAGTTGGGTTCCTTATAATTTGAAGCCAAGGGACGTTGAGCATCGTTTTTTCGCCTGTGAACAACTGCTCCAGCGGCAAAACCGGAAAGATTTTCTTAATAGCATCTTGACGAGTGATGAAAAATGGATTCATTACAGTAACTCAAATAGAAGAAAGTCATGGGCACTGCCCGGTCATATTTACACGTCGTCAGCTCGGCCGAATATTTACTCTACAAAGGTTAGGCTGTGTATTTGGTGGACCCAGGTCGGCATTATTTATTATGAACTATTGAACCCCCACGAAACTAACACTGGGAAACGGTATCGACTTAAATTCATGCGGTTGAGCCGAGCAAAAAACCGCTACAATAAGAGCAGAGGCACGAAAAAGTGATTTTACAGCATGACAATGCTCGGCCTCGAGTTGTCTAAACTGTTAAAACCCACCTGGAAACGCACAAATATGAAATCCTTTCCCATCCGCCATACTCCTGATGGCCCCTGATTAATACTTGTTCCGTTCGATGGCACACGGTCTAGCTAATCAACAGTTCCGCTCATATGAAGGCTTAAACAAATGGCTTGATTTGTGGATAGCCTCAAAAGATAAAACACTTGAACCGTAAAGGCATTTCAGCTCTGCCAGAAAGATGAAAAAAAGTTGTAGCTACCACCAGTGCCTCCAAAGAAACACGACCCAACGATACATCAAGACCAAAATCCAGACGACACCAGCCAGTTTGGGATGCAATTCATTTTCATAGAATACGTGTAGTATGGGTTTCCGTCCGGAAAATTTTCTTGTTTACGTAGTTATATGCAAAAAAAAGACCTCACCATTGTTCAATGAACAAACTAACATTGGTTGTTGTAGCACCAGTTTGATTGTGTAGACATTAAGAGGCAATTCTTTTGTCGGAATACGCCACATACTGCTTCTTGAAATGTCCAACTCTTGAATACGATGCTCAGACTCTCGGTCACATTCTAGCGAACCGCCATGTTATTTTCAAACAAAAGACCTGGACTGATATCAGAAACACGATATTTAAACATGAAGGTCCAATGATGATTCGATTGAATGTCTCACCAAAAAGTGGAATCACACTATCACCCACCTAAGGAAAGCAAGATAGTGGCATTTGATATTTCAATGGCATTTGGTACCAGACTCTTGCATTGATTTTTGGAATGATGTATCTTTTGTTCAATGAATTAGAAATAACGGTTTCAACACTGATACTAACAAAATAAATACTGGTTTGCCACAAGGGTCTATTCTAACTCCAAAGCTCTTTTTAATTTTCATAAATCATCTCTTGTCTGCCATATCTAGTCCAGAATATTCCTTTGCTGATAGTAGTACTCTCTGATTTCCATATTCAGTTTCAGATACACCTCCCTACTTTTTGGCAGTAAAACAGTAATACAGTACATAAGGCTCATTAATTCCACCAACTAAGTGCATGTTTCCAAAGTAATGGGTAATTTTTTAAGTGCTTGGTTTTTAATTTTCAAAAAACGCACAGAAACATTACAAAAGTGTATAAAAGTTTCATTTGAATTCATAAACCAATGCTTGCCATTTACGTTTAAAGATTATTTTATGCAAACATTGACCACGATTACGTTTTATGTGGTCCATAGCAAAGTCCAATTTTGAATCACTTTTTCGATCACACTGACTGGTATCTCGCTAATAACACGTGTAATGTTGTCTTCCAAGGCTGCAATTGAGTTGTTTGACATATATCCAAAAAAAACTAGTCTGAGTGCGTCAAATCGCATTATCTAGCCGCCCAATTCACTAATTGCTCACCGAACTCATTACTCAATTGGTCCATCGATTCGCATGTTGTGTGGCATGTAGGGCAGTTTTGCTGGAACCGCATATTAACCAAGTTCAACTCGTGCATTTTGGGGAAAAAAATTTTCGAAATCATTGAACGATAGAAAGCGCCATTGAAGGTAACGTTGTTCTCACAGTCACCTTTGAAAAAATACGGACCAATGATTCCGCCAGATCATAAACCGCACCAAACCGTGCATTTTTTCAGGTGCATTGGTAGCTCTTATATTGCCTGAGGTTGCTCATCGCACCAAATATGGCAGTTTTGCTTATTAACAAACCAATTAAACCAGAAACGGACTTCGTCGCTAAAGACAATTTTTCGATAAATAAGCGAATTTTTCCCCAGCTTTTCTAAGGCCGACTCACCGAAAATTCAACGCTATGGTAGGTCGCTCGGATTCAGTTCTTGTACGTGCGGTATTTTGTAAAATTTTAGACAAAGATCCTTGAGTAAAATCTTCCACGTAATCGACTAACACAATCCCAATTGTTGCGAACGGCGAGAAATGCATAAATCACGGACTTCATCAACACTGGTGGATACAGCAGCAATATTTTCCTCTATAAGCACTCTACCCATACGGGTAGGCAGATTGATGTCCAATAGCGTGAAATTGGTGAGAAATTTGGTCACTATGGCTTGAATTGCTTGCTCAGTAGGTCGATTATGATCGAACCACGAAAAACATTTTTCACAGAGCACGAATTAAATTCAAAATAATATGGAAGCGTTGTTCAGGTCTAAGTCTTTCCATAACAAAGTGGTAATGCTAACTGAGCATTGTGACTTTGACTTTGACACAAGTCACGAATCACACAAGCTTAAAACAAACAGAAATATAAAAAAAACAATAAAAAGATAGGATCTCCTAAAAAATCTTTAGAATTAGGATAATTGGATTCAAGCAGTGAGAGTGCATGTGAGGGGCAGAGTTAGAGGATTCTGTTTCTTTGGCTATAAAAGAAATATTGCAGATATTTTATATCTGATTGAGTTCGGAAGTTTTGAGGAAGTAGATTACATGAAATTGGTGTTCGATAAAAAGACGTTCTGTATTACTCAATCATATGGATTGGTTAAATAAGAGCGGCTGTTGGAAGGACCTTAGTCGATTGTCCCCTTGGCTCACGTGGATCTGTGATCTTTCTACACTTGTAAATAATTTAAGCTTCTGACGAAGTGAATGAGATCGCTTAAATCATTGTAGAAGAAAGCTCATAGTTATAGTTTCCATCTTTGGGAGGATTGCCTTCTCCTTCTCTTCGTCCATGCAGTTTATGCAGAAGTCATTTGCATGTAGCGATTGATACTTGACCGATGCTACTCTTTTCCGGTAGAGTGGTTCCAATTTTGGCGAGTTCGTCGCCCCTGTTCGTTCCCCCTGAATCTCGCTACAGTGATTTGAAAGACGGAAAGAGAAGCTTATCTGAGAAAACAGCACCACCAATCTCGCTGTTGACTTGTCATCCATGAAAACATCTTCCTCGCAGAAAGATCTACAGGGGATGTTTACTTGAAAGTCTTTGTTAAAGCAATGTTGGGATATAGTGTAGTCGATGTTCTTTCGAAGGATTCCTAGTACATTAAGCATATTAGCGTGGTAAAATAATTTATTTGTGCACTGTGTAGTCGCTTACTACTTGCCTGCTGAAAATATCGAGGAGTGTCAAGCAAAACAAAATATGAAGTATCGCGGAGGGAGTAGCGCATAGGGCTCGGCCTATGCACAGACATGCTTTTCTTTGGACTTTGGACTTTCCCCAGTATAGCTAATGGATTATGCGAGGTTAAGGGATCCATTTGTTCACGATGGCTTTTTTGCAAGAGAACAAAACTACTGTAGCATTCTTGAGTCTTCTTTGAGACCCAGATAAGTTTTTGTATCGAAGAAGATTAAACTGGTACCGCTAATTAAGGGAGGGTCTACGAATTCCAATCCATAGCGATCCGGCCAACGGGTTAATCTGTTAAAATTTAGCTGAAGGAGTTCTTTAATGGTATTAAGATGCTTACATGTATATGAGCAGCTCATTAACCACTAAGTTCCAGATAAGGGGTGAGACATACCTCTACTGATGTATCTTTTAGCAGAAACCCCACCAAGTTTGGGGCTTAATTTAGCATAAGACTGATCAACTCCACAAGTGAGTCGTCCATCTATAGAGTTGACAGCGCCGTCGTGATTACGGATGTGTTGACACCTTCTATGTCCAGGAATACAACCATTGTGTACTCTCTATAACATAGGGATCTCTAGTTTATAGTAGACATGATGAGCGGTTAATCGGTTAATCGTGGATCAATTTTAGATCATATATGGATATCAATCAGTCGTTCTAGAGTTTTCGAGAGCAAATAGCTCTGAAGTCCTTTGGGGTAATATGAGAACATTTTTCGGCTTTGGGAATGAAAACTACATTAACTTCTCTCCATGGCAACATTAATATCATCCGGTACAGAAGAGTTGTATGGTTTGTAGCCATGCAGCGTCCAAAGCAGCTTGTCTCTTGTAATCAGTTATGGTTACTACTGGTCTTGAATATGAAGTCGCTGTGCAGTAAAAGGTTAAATGATTCATCACTTGAGATTGTCCAAGAGCCAGCGGCTTTTTTTTTAAACAGCTAGGCATCATAGCATTTGTCTTAGACGCGATGTTTCAAAGGTTTCAGTAATTTTGTCACAGAATGACGTCCAGGATTGTCGCTTTGCGAAATCAGTCACTTTCGCTTGGTTGAAACGTTTCCTGTACACGTTTCTAAGTGATTCCAGTGCTGAAGTGTACCAGTGCAGCTTGGCAAAACTTATATTTATAAGTTAAATAAGAGAGCAGCATGCAGCCGTCGTACAGTGTGCCATTTTGGCTCCAAAATGGACAAAACTATAGAGATTAAGTTACCATAGAGATAATTGATTTTTAAATATTGAGTTTTATCATATTTTCTCACCAAATAAGACTGGCATGACTGAAAATTGGTTATTTTTCCTCCGTGATTGCATTTCAAAGAATATTCATGGTTTGTGATTTATTAATATTCTTAACTAAGGAATCAAATTGATGCAAAACAAGAAACAATGTAAACAATTATGTATTCAATATCCAAACTTAATAAAACCTTTTTTAAACTGAATTTAAGACTTCTAGTTTGTACTAGAAGAAAAAAAAATTTGTTAAAAAACTCACAGAAACAGATTTACAATTTATAAAATTAAATTTATACATATAATAAAGAAATTAATTATAACCACATTTAGAAATCTAAGTCGGCCATTATTCACTTCTGCTGCTATCACTATCTATGTCTTGATGGAATGAAATATGGTATTTTCTAATATATTGGGTCTATAACTTAATTTGCTAAGAGATGGCGTAACTTGTATTATTCCATTGTTATTATTCCATTGGAATATGCGTTGGAAAGCTACTGTCATTGTACGTCATTTCAGTATATGTTATTCCTTTGAAGCGTAAACAACAATAATTTTTTTTCACTCAAATATGTCGAACTTTGTGCCTAAAAAAGTGTTTTTGAGGGGAGTTCTTCTTCATTACTTAAATATGAAGAAAACCAAACACCAAAAGTCATCGTATTTTGGTGGAAGTTTATGGTGAGCATACGCTAGCTGAGCGAACTTGCCAAAAGTGGTTTGCACGATTTAAAACTGGTGATTTTGGCTTGGAAGACGTCCTGGGCAGCCAAAAAAGTTTGAAGATGAAGAACTGGAAGCATTACTCTATGAAGATTGTTGCCAAACACAAGAAGAGCTCACAGAATCTTTGGGTGTCACTCAAGCAGCCATTTCAAAACGTTTAAGAGCAGCATCGGCTGCATTTTTTCCCATCAAAAAGCAATGATAGATCAACACACGAAATTGCGAAATATTCACTCACAACGCTATATCTCGAGAACTAATCGTCCGACAGCTGTCAAATCTATACACGTATCTTTTGAAGGTTAATACTAACTGAAAATGGTATGGATTTAATTGAAGTGGTGCCCTCTCATAGAAACGGCACGGACAGCCCATGTGTTATGTGGAGTTTTAAGTATAAAATCTTTGTTTCTAATCGCCATTTGCAGTCCATCACCATACTAGTGTCTTTTGAAAGACTTACCATATGTTCAAAAAATTCTTTCAGCAGTCAGGCTTAAAAGTTCCTAAAGGTTTACTTCGGTGGATACTTCGGTTAATTCAATATTTTTTGGCATTTTTTAATGCTTGTTTTGGAAGGAAAACATTTTACAAGGGAGTTAACCACTGCGAGTAAAACTTCATACTTCTTACAGAAAGACTCAAATCTAAATTTTCGCCTCATTAGGTTCTTGAAATCTGTCCCTTTTCGAAGACTATTCAGCCTCAAACTGTAACTCTTAAGTAGACCGTTGAGCAAATAGTTGCTCTCCCCTTATTTTGCAGGACAAGTTGCTAAATGGTTTCTAGGGTCTTCCCCCTCTTGTAGAAACATCTTCATTTTGAATAGTTTCACCTGCATTGATTATAAATTCTAATAAACGCCTCTCAAATGCACTTCTGTTCCTAGAACAAGCCTTCCACTTTGTTTTTATAGTGAAACGGAAGTACTCAGCAGCCTTTCGCAAAAAAAAAAGCTTTTGGTTTTGGGCCTTTTAGAAACTGGCATGATTTCCTACAACGATTTCTGGCGCTTGGAGAAGTCTTTTAACGTTTTTGGAGCAAAGAGTAATCCCTTTTTAAGGATGTTGTTAGCGCACTCAATTTTGCTATATATGTTCACACTTCTCTCAACCTCCGGAATGGATCCGAAGGTTTTGATAATGGTTAAAACATTTTGGCGTCTGATATAGAGCTCTTTGAGTGGGGCTTTCCGATGCTCCTGATTCCGCCTTTAAGGGAGGAATTTTAGTAGCAGTAGCAAGGCCGTGGCCTGCAACAACCTTTAATTTTGAAACTCATCTGGTGAACTTCTTGAGATTTGTTCACCTTACTCAGCCTCTACAACTCGACAAGTTCGATGCTCAGGTAAAGGTATTTTATAGTACACGAGTACGTTCTACCAAAAAATAAAAGGGAATAAGTAATTTAAACGGCCCGCGTTAATGGTTTCATAAAAAAATTACGTTTCTATGTCGGTACAACTATCATCTACAACTGCAACCAACTTCAGACTGTTATAATTTCCAAACCGTTCATTACAGTGAGCTTGACACATGACAGATAATTTTATTGTTTACAAGCCTTTTAAACGATTTGCTTCTCAGTTGTGTTAAAAAAATATTTATCCGCGATGGAATACAAACGTGATAGTGTGATTGCTTTATATTTGGCAGGAAAACCACAAGTAACATAGCTAATATATCATCGAATAAATCATTTGTGTCTCGAACGATAGCTCGTTACCGTGATACTGGCAGCGTTGCAAAACGCCATGGAGGTGGTCATAAAAAAACAGCAACATCGGCAGAAATGGTTCGGGAAGTGAAGGCAAGGAAACAGAAAAAAGTTAGAGTCGAAAGAGCGAAGGAGTTGCTACGCTTGCACGAATGTGGTGAGTTGCCGAATTTGGTTTTTTCCTATGAGTCGCCATTTGTTATCGAGCAATATGTCAACAAACAAAATGACCTTCGGACGGCCACCAGAAAGCAGGCAGCACCGACGGTGATGGTTTGGGCCGCCATAACCGCCGATGGTCGCTCTTCACTCGTATTTTTGGACCGTGGCGTCAAAATTAATCCGATTGTAAGCCATGAAACTGTTTTAAAGGCAGTATTGAAGCCTTGGGCAAACAATCATTTGGGTCGGAGACCGTAGACATTTCAACAAGACTCGGCACCATCTCACTAAGCGCGCGTCAACCAAGATTGGTTAAGAAACAATGTTCCACACTTCATTTCATCGACACAATGGATTGCAAATTCTCCGGATGAAAATCCTTTGAATTTCTCTGTCTGGGGTATTTTGAAAGAGAAGGTTGGCACTAAAAAATACCAAAGTTTGGACCACCTTAAACAAGCACTTCGCCGGTAATGAGCCAAAATACCACAGAGCCACATGCGTGCAGCGTGCGATGCTTTCTTCTGCCGTCTCAAGGCCATTATTCGCGCCAAAGGTGAACATATTGAAAACTACTTATACAATTTGAAAATTGATGTATTTTCCAACATTTTTTGCCTTGGTACAATAAAAATTATCAAAAAATTAAAAAATTTTAGCATTTTAAAAAGTTGCAGTTCGAGTCAGTCACTCTTTATATCGATTTCGATCTGTTAACTACTTTATTGTCAGCAGCCAAAGATATTTGTTAACCTCAAGTGCTTGGTGCGATTTTTACTGTCAAAAAAAAATAAATAAATTGAGCAAAGAGTTTGTTTGAAATTTTGTGTTGAGAACGGAATTTCTTGTTGTTGTTGAAGTTGTTGAAAACTTGCCTCATCCGAGACGGCATGCAACAGAAGTTACTGAACAAAACACTCAGAATTTCTTCCAGCGACTCAAACAGTAAATAAACAATTTAATTAAAGCGTTATGAAGAGTTTCAGCGAGGGTATCTGTCGAAAAAGACTGGAATTGTGACAGAACAACACTTGGATTTTGCACTACGATAATGCATCATCTCACAAATCCATCCTTGAGAACAATTTGTTGACCAAAAACATTACTAATATGATCGAACAAGCACCATATTCTCCAGACATGGCACCCTATGACTTTTTCATATTTCAGAAATTTAAATTACCTATTTATGGTATCCGTTTCGAATCGATTCAAGACATAAAAGAAAGTTCGCTGAGAAGACGAAAGGCAATCCCGGAATATGCCTGGATTGTACTTTGGAAAAAATGTACGGCTTCAAATGGAGCCTATTTTGAAGGAGACAAAATATATGTATTTTGATGACTAATTGATTGGTGTTGTTTTTATTGACTCGGTCACGGTTATATTTTGAAAGAATGTATAAACTTGGGTCTAATGAAATTCGGCGGCAACATAAACCCAAGAATAGGCAATGAACAATAAGCCTCTAATAAAGAAGTTTAAAAAAGACATTCAAAGGATAAGCAATGCAATGGCAGAGGCAGAAACCTTTTGGATCTTCGTGATTCTTTCACGCTAAGAATATTAAATCGGACGAGCGACAGTAATCGGAATGAAGAGTTCACATTTATTGAAAAACAAGGTGTGTCGTTATTGATTTATGTTTAATAATAGGTGAATGGAACTCTTACGTTCCAGATATGGAAGTCATTTTCCGATCATCTCCCGATTGTTACCTCTTTTAGACAAAGGGTAACGAAAAATGGGGGGACGAAATGTATGTAAGATTGTTTACTTAGGTAACACAAAACACTTTTATTTTCTAGAGGTTAAAATTATATTTTTACATTTATTTAAAATAATTGATAAAATATGAGTGTAAGAATTTGTTTGTTGCAAGAACTGCCACGATGAGAAGCCGGAAAACAACTGCCCTCATCCTTCGAGTGCGTCCTTTTTATATCCTGTCTCTCATATTTCTCCGTGATAGTGTTGCTGATTACCCACAATTCAGCCATCCTGCTATGCATTCGCCTCGAATGCCTCCAAAAGGTTGTCGTCGTCAAGACTGGTCCACCATGGCTTCATAAATTCAGCACACTTACTTGTATGTTTCAGACCTTCGTTATAACTTTTCCTGTTCTCGTTTTGAGCCTCTATTATTTGTTTCTTAGCACTTTTTCTTAGCTAGTCCCTTTTATCGTTCCTCCTCTATGAGATCCTTTATGTGAAGGTCTTATTTGGTGCGCATTCTTATTCCGACAAGTATCCCAAATGGTGTCAAACTGGTACTTCGGTTGAAGGTTGAGTTGATGGTTTTGTGAATGGTTTGGACAAACTTGTACCACTCAGTTGGATCTTCGATACTCAGCTTAGACAACACGGATATGATGATGCTATTGAGACATTCGACCTGCTAATTTGCGCGTTGTAAACCGGTAGTGATTTTGATGTGTTTGATGTTCTCCAGTTTGCAGTATTCTCGAAAATCATCCGAAGTAAAAGCGGATCCTCGATCTGAGATGACCGGATTGTCATGATTTGCGTCCGTAAATTGGCTATTACTTTTTTGGCTGATGTAGACTTCGTGGGATACAACCAACAGAACTTCGTGAAGGAGTCGATAACGACAAAGATATGGCGATGCATTTTGCTTGTTGATTTCAAGGGACCAAGATGATCGACGTGGTATGTGTGGAGTGGCTCTTCTTTTTTATGTATTGGATGTAGTTCTCCTTCTTGTTTGCCTTGATTTCTGTTCATTATGATGCATGGTATACAGTTAGCAATGAGTCTTCGTACTTTTTCATCAAGTTTGGGTATAAAATATCCTTTATTAATTAGCTCTATCTAAATATTCGTTGTAAGATCATTTTTCATGAAGAATTTCTTTAATGGTTATGAGGTCTTCGTCTTGCATTTGTAGTCGTTGTATTCTGGTAATTAAACTATCATCGTTGAGTATCGTAACTGCATGCCTGCTAAGAGCGTCTACGTGTTTCATTTGTGAACCAGGTCTATGCTCAACGACGTAGTTATATTCTTGTAAAAACAATATCCAACGAGCAACTCTGGTACAGAGATCTTTTTTTACCAAAAGTTTTAGCGAAGGCATTACAGTCGGTTATTAATTTAAAATGTAAACCAAGAAGATAGACTCTGAACTTTTTGAAGGCTTCTATTACAGCTAATATTTCGAGTTCATAACTCGTAAATTTTCTGTCCTTTTCAGTGGTCTTCTTGCTCATATAATATACAGGGTGTAATTGACAATCTTCTGGTGATTTCTGCAGTAACACCGCGCCGTATCCATTGATATAAGTGTCCTTATGAAATTCTGTTTCGTAATTTTGATTTAATATATTAAAAACTGGTCTCTCGCTTAGAAATTTCTAAAGTGTGTTAAAAGAAACGACTTGCTCTTCCTTCATTTCAAATTTAACGTTCTGTTTTTTTTAAGTCGGTTAACGGCTTTGCGATTATGGAAAAGTTTGGTATAAATTTTCGGAAATATCCTGCAAGACCAAGGAAGCTTTCTAACTTTTTGCTTTGCGGTATCTAATATTTTATTAGGGCTTGAATTTTCTCGGGTTCCCCGTCACTTGTTGATTTTCTATAGCATGTCCCAAGAACTGGATTTTTGTTTTCAGGAAGCTGCATTTCTTTAAATTAATATCTATCCCATAGTCTCTGCAAAGTGTTAAAACTTCTTCTAAGTTTGATAGTGTTTCTTCTTCATTTTTAGCGGGTATAATTAATGCAATACCTCTTCTAGTTAATTTACGAAATACTGAATTGACATGTCTTTGGAAAGTCCCTGGAGAATTCAGAAGTCCGAAAGGCACTTTTAAAAACTGATACTGTCCATTATGTGTTACAAAAGCGGTGTATTTATGACTTGCTTTGCTAACAAGCACATGGAAAAAAACATTTTTTAAATCTAGGGTACTAAAAATTTTGGCGTTTTGTAAACTCGGATCCCTTACTATTACTCGGTTAATTTTTCTGTAATCAACACAAAGCCTTGATGTACCATCTCGTTTTTTACTAGTACGACTGGACTACAGAACTCAGAATTTGACTCTTCGATTATACCGTCTTTTAACCACTCTTCTACTTGATCGTCGACCACATGTTTTTCTTTGATTGGTAGCCTTCGTAGATTACATATAATGGCAGTTTCATCTTTCGATATTAAATGCATTACAACATTTGTTGTTTTGATCTTAATTGGGCGATAGTTTTGGATCAATTCAGTCACATGTTGCTTAGCGTAAGTACTAGCAGTTTCTCTAATGTCAATTTCTTCGAGTTCTGATAAGGCATCTATCTTCATTATCACGTGGATCTCATCATTGACACCTTTTTTTAACTTCTGGAAATATAGACCTTCTGGAGTAATTCTTATTTCGGCTAGTCGACAAAACTCTTTTCCAATAACTATTTCAACATCTATACAGTCGGATGGTATGACATGCAATATTAAATTAAATTTTTCGGAATCAATTTCGACTTCTTATTCAAAATGGCCTAAAGGTTTTATTTTATTCTCATTTTTATTCCGCCCAAACCCGACAAGATAGAAATTGGATTGTGAAAGCTTCGGCATATTCAAATATTTATAGATATTTTCGGTTATTATATTGAATTTTCTGCCTGTCCCAAATAGAGCTAACCACTTCCTATCTCCAATTTTTACTTCCTTGTTCATTATGTCATCGTTAGAATGTAGAATCCGCATGTTGCTTTTGGTATTGTCAACTTTTTTTGATATGCAATCTCTCGCAATGTGGCCAAACTTATTGCATTCGAAGCATTTGACATCCTTTTCTTTATCTCTGCAGTTTATGGATTTATGCCCTTTTACGCCACAATTAAAACACTGTATTTCGAATTTCTTTTCACTTTTAGCAAAATCTTTTTCAGGCTTTCTTATTTCATTTTTTGGTTAAGCTTTTTCTTGGATAGTTTCGTAACATCTTAGTTTGTCTTTAAAATCTCTAATATTTTTAGAACCGTACAAAATTACTTTATTTATATTCGAATCTGTTATTCCGTCAATAACGTACTGTATAAGAGCATCTTCTTCTACATTTCCCTGAGAGGCTATATCTTTCATATGCAGGAAATACTCTTGGACACTTTCATCTTTTCGCTGCAATTTATGCAGTTGCGCGCTATTTGCTGTTTTTCTAAATTCGTCGAATAGAGCATATTTCAATTTTTCGTATGATGTTATACCCCTTTCGCTTGATATAAAGAGTTTTGCTATCCCTCTTAATGATTTTTTCGCAAAGACAAATTTTTGGAAGTCATCCCAATACATAATTGAATCGATTTCTTCAAATTCACTTACCCACATTTCCATGGATATTTTCCCGTTTCCATCGAATGGTCTTATAGATTCCTCTATGTCCCTAAAGTTGATCGCAAATCTGGAAATCGGCGGTATATCACTTTTAACAGCTGTTTGCACTCCTTTTTGCTCCTTTTTAATGATGTTTTTATTACTGTTTTGTCTAATTTCTTTCACCATCTGTATACACTTTTTCTGCTGATTGAGTTGGTCCCCGTTGTTGTTTCCGTTCTGGGGTTTTTCCTTTTCCCCATCGCTGTTGTTGGTATCGTCGTCCTTACAATCCACGATGAGAAGCCGGAAAACAACTACCCTCATCCTTCGAGTGCGTCTTTTTTATATCCCGTCTCTCATATTCCTCCGTGACAGTGTTGCTGATTGCCCACATGTATGAAACTTTTTCCCAAGCTGGTACAAATCCAACTAATTGGAAATCTCAGCAACATTGAATGAATTATAAAGGATGTACATTGTACATATACAGGGTGAGTTTTTTTACTTGAGACATCCAAATTACTCGAAGAGTACGAAATATCGCGAAAAATGTTTCAAACAAAAGCCACAAGGTTCTGAAGGAGACATAAGATGGTGACCACGAGTTTGACCTTGAGACCCATTTTCAAGGTCAAAATAAGGTCACTTTTGCTTTTTCACATGATAATTCCTGATTTTCATTCCTCAGTCGTATTGCTCGTAGACTTGTCATTTGTTTTTAAACACTGCGTTTAAAATAACCCAGAAACAACGACGTGGACGTAGCAGTATTTTGTTTCCTTCGGGTTGATTAATTATAATGGGTCCCCTTGCTTTCCCACTGTTGAATCATTGAATTCTTCCCATTTCGACGTTTATTTCCCGAGACTATTTCAACAAATGCTTGAAAATGTGACCATTCACTTCAGTACACTTGCCTATCCGCGCTCTAATTGAACCAACAGAACTGAGAAGTATTTCTGGCGTAATCTTGCGGCAAGCTTCAGTTATTCGTCTTTTCATGTCCTCGCGTGTTGTTGGCTTTTTTCTGTAAACCTCACTTTTTAAGTAGCCCCACAAGAAGAAATCAAGTGACGTAAGATCAGGTGATCTAGCAGGCTAAACATTGTTTAATACGCCCCGGGCTACTTGGGGTTAATGGGCTGGACAACCATCATATTGAAACCACATTGTTTGTCGCAACTCCAATGGCAGTTCTTCTAGTAATACTGGAAGATAATCCCGCAAGAATTTTACATATTTTTCGCCATTCAAGTTGCCTTCAATACAATATGGACCTGTTAATTTATCCCCAATAATTCCCGACCAAACATTAACATTCCAAGGGTACTGGTGTTCAATTTGTCGCAACCAAAAAGGGTTTTCGGTAGCCCAGTAATGCATATTATGTCGATTGACTGTACCGTAATTGGTGAAAGTCGACTCATCAGAGAATAACACCTTGGCGAAGAAAAGGGAGTCTCATTCAATTTGCTGAAGTGCCCATTGACAAAAGGAAACCCGATTGAGAAAATACTCACTAGAATGTTCTTGATGCATTGAAACATGATAAGGATGCCGATGTAATATCTTACAGACAGTCGTTTGAAAAATTCCTGATTCACGACTTATTTGGCGAATGCTAATGTGAGAATCGTGTGCAACGGCAGCTAGAACTGCTATTTAATTGTCCTCAACAGCCACCCTATCTGACCGATTCCTTTTGTTTGGTTGCACACTTCCTTCACCAGTGAATTGTTGGATGACCCGATAAAAGGAAGCGCGAGATCGTATCTGGTCTGGGAAATGTTGGGCGTAAAGAGCAACAGCACCATCGATGTTCCTTCCACTTTCTCCATAAATCAATATAATTTCAATTTTTTCTTGAATTGAAATAGCCTGCATTATTAATCTGGAAAACGTTACTAATAATAATCAGTTCCTCAAAACAAATATCGAACTTCTAAATGAAGTACAGTTCCGTTCAAGTAGAAAAAAAGGGCATAGTGCACATCATACACTCTCAGATAAGTTTAGGACAATTTGTCTGAAATTTCTTTAAGTTTTAACTTCACGCGAGGCAATAATGACTCGACCTTCTAACACCCTAATAACGTTGGAAACCGATTAATGATTTAGGCGTGCCAGTGCAGTGGTATCTAGCACTGAATGAGACAAAGTCTTTGAGACAAAGTCGTGTGCCCTATTGAGGAATACGACTGAGCAATGAAAATCAAGAATTATCATTAGAAAAATCAAAAGTGACCTTCGTTTGACCTTGAAATAGGTCTCAAGGTCAAAGTCGTGGTCACCATCTTATGTCCCCTTCAGAAACTTGTGACTTTTGTCTGAAACATTTTTCGCGATATCGCGTATTTTTCGAGTAATTTGGATGTCTCTAATTAAAAAACTCACCCGGTATATAAGAATGTACATACACATCAATCGGAATACTAAATATAACAAAGGATGTTCAGAAACTTACCGAGTACAGGAATTTCCTTTTTAAATGCTTATTATAAATTATATAAAGCAATTCTACAGCGTCGACCAGCAGAACGGATACAAGAGGATAACCTACTTAGAGAATACCAAGCGAGGTTCAGATCAAAATGCTCTACTATCGATCATGTGTTTGTTATGAGGAGCATTCTGGAAACCTTCATTGAAAGAGATAAACAATTTTATGGATACAAAAACTCTATTTTATAATCTGTACAGAATGAACATGTCGATGAAGTTTGGACGAATTATCCAAAACCTGTACCCAGATACTAAGTCAGCGGTGTGGAGTAGTGTAGAATTCTCAGCATGGTTTGTTGTTTTCCAAGCTTTTTTGCACTTTACAAGCAGGACTACTGATCATAGCATTGCTGTTTGCTGACTCACCAGAATCGCTGCAACTAATAATAAATAGATTATATGAGTATTGTAAGCTTGATAGTTATATGCAGAAATGAAAAATGCCAATACAACGACGAAAGTATAGAAATTGTGAAGAAGTTGGAGATATAGGGATTCACTTAGTGGTAAAACTAGGCAACTATAAACCTGGCATCAACATTGTTTGGAAGAGGTGCTACAGCAACAAACACAGCAGCAATGCAAGCCATGCGGTCTAAAACGGTGTGGTACAGTGAGTGGATGGAAGTTGCTAGTAACTGTGCTTTATGACAGCAGGTATTGGAAACCAACTCATTGCAAGTGTGAACGAACAGCTTAGAGCAGGCGTCTGCATCATAGATCTACCTATAGCCGTTTAAGTCACAACTTGCAGGATAGTAATTACATCTAAGATGAAAACAGCATTGACGAAATATCACTACTAGCTAAGGGGTGAGCTTCTGAAGCTTAATTACATCATATACAGAGATGATCCATTAATACTGCCCAGCTCGTGCAACTTTGGTAAGAGGAACACGTTATACATTTCCTTAGAAAGTGTTCAGTTTCAAAAGAAACGACGAGACATGTATTTGGAAGTGATTAAGGTGACAAAACTACTTCTATACTGTGAAATTTCTTTAAAGTTTTGTCCTGGAATTATCAATGAAAATCTGTAATTACATAAATATACTTTGCTATTTTATGTACTCATATGTATATAATTGTTACAGATCTGGCAGATAAGCCAAGCAGACAGCCAAGCAGACAGCCAAACTAAGTACATTAATAAAAATCTATTTAATCTAAATCTAATCAGAAGTTTATGGAAAAACGTGTGGCACGCCTACTGTAGTTAGACTATGCTTAGAGCACTGTATCTCAATGTCAGGAAAACAGTTTTATCTCCTCGTACACAGTGCTAAATGCCCTTAACCAGACACAAAAAAAAAATCGATTCAAGGACATCTCTCCCAATGAGGAAAAACGACAAACGAAATGTTGAATGATTTCGCTTGGACAAAACTTATTTGAAGCCCCATAGCTCAAAGCGATTATAAAGGCAAACATAAAAGTGAATAAAATTTTCATCAACTACATGTTCCCAGCTATATCCCTAAAAATATTAAGAAAAACGTGAATGAGGTATCATCGATCTTCGATTGCCCCACTATCGAATACGAGGGCTGTTTAATCAGTACCCAAATTAGAAGAAAGGTGGCACTACTAAGCCAAAATGGATATACCATCATTCAGTATAACCTCTTTTAGCCCGCCGGTCAAAATTTGGTGAAAATCCGACGCTTAGTTTTGTTTTGACATCCATTTCAAAACATCGTGTTAGTGTTTTTTCTGGCCATGGAAAAAGAGCTGTATCTCTCCGCGATTTATGTTTTTTAGTGGCAAAACCTGCGAGGAAATCAAGCCCATTCTAGATGGTGTTGATGGAACTCATTCACCTTCCCGTACGAGCGTTTACCATTGGCCTGCAGAGTTTCGCCATTGCCGCACATCGGTTTGGCCCCATGGCCCAAAAACACAGAGGAAACTGTTTACAAAATCCATGAACTCGTATTGGCGGACCGGAGAGTGAAAATTCGCGAGTTAGCTGAGCTAGCAGGCATCTCAACTAAATGCGTTAGCCACATTTTGCAAGAGATTTTGGGCATCAGAAAGCTGTCCGCGCGGTGGGTGCCGCTTTTGCTCACACCGGGGACATGCGCAATCGTAAGACTACTTCGAAATCGACTTCGAAATCCGGAGTCGATGAGACATAGATTCATTGGTACACACCAGAGACCAAAAAAAAATCGAAACATAGGGTTTTACGCGATGAACATGCTCCAAAGAGGGCGAAACACCGTGCCTTGTTCCGGAAAGGTGATAGCCGCCGTTTATTTTGATCCCCGTTGACTATTTGGAGAAGTGAAAAACAATTACTGGGTAAATTCAATGCCGATTTGATGAAAGAACGACCACATTTGCCGAAGAAAAAAATGCTCTTCCATCACGATAGCGCACCGGCTCACACCTCCGCAGTCGCCACAGCCAAATTGGTCGCGTTGCACTACGAATTGATCCCCCATCCTCCGTATTCTCCGAATCGGGTTCCCGGCGATTTATTTTTGCTCCCAAACCTTAAAAGATCACTCGCCGGAAAGAAGTACGGATCGAAGGAGGAAATCATCACCGCCGCGTAGGAGTATTTTACAGGTCAACAAAAGTCGTACTATACGGAGTGGTTACAAAATGAAAAGTGTATCGAGTTGATAGGGGGTTATATTGAAAAATAAATTTTCAAAACCTAAAAAAGTTACCTTATCATTTCTAGTCCGGGTATTCATCAAACAGCTCATGTATACAAGACAAAGAAAGCACATAAGCTAGAGATGTCGTCTAAGCACGAAAACATATCACAGTGTCAGTGAAAGAATGTACCATATAGAAAATGACATCTTGTTCGGGCTGCTTTGTCTACTTATCTAACCCTATTCTAATAGAGTGCTGCTTTCTGAGGTCAAGCCCGGAGGATGGTCTAAGTTAAGTCTACTGATAGTTGACCCAATGTTTTAATTGTTTGAAAATTTATCACGCAAAAACTTATGCCCGAACAACGCTTGTAAATTGTCCAAATTTATTTTCTGAACCGGCGTTCAATAAAAAAATGTTTATAGAGCGCTCATTTTACGATCAACATAATCAACATATTGAGTCGGCTTTTCGCTATGCCATTTCCACTCGCAACTACAATATAATAAGTAAAGTGATGTGCTGATATGATGATGTGCTCTTATGTGCAGGCGATTAAAACCAAAGAAAACTTCGTTATACTCAGCATTGATCTTAGTTTAACGCTCTTCGGAGCATTTACTAATAGATTTCTCTCTTTTGATTTCAGTTTTCGAAGGGCCCACAAACATAACATCAATCCAACGACAGTCACATGGTAAAATAAATATATTCGGTTCGTCTTTACTTAATTCTTATACTAATCCTCCTCTCTCCACAGGTGCTACTCGGATTGCTTTACCCGTGTCAACAATTGAAAATCAAGGATCCCCTCTCAATGGAAGTCGAACTTTTATTCCACTCTCTGGCTATGATATCCTAAATGACATGCCATCAGTTCACATCGAACAAACGTTTGAATTCAACGAAAGTAAGTATCATGAAGTTCCACCTGACTCAACATCACCCAAACACACAATGCGCACCCCATTCGCACGCTATTCGCACACGTTTAACTTTTATCCTTTCTCCTAAATGATTTCACCTAAGCTCTCACATCAGTGTCCTCGGAGAATCGCTATACAGTCCGTACACCACTGGGGGAAGCTATATTTGCAGCTTCAGAGAGTTCAACCGCCAACGACCGTTTAATTTGGGGCTCAGGACGGCCATTTCAAATGCATTTGCTCGACAAAACCCATCAGGAGGCGCTTTCGATGCGCCGAAAGCTGGCATTGGGCATATTTTGCTGTCAGCCAAATAATCTTGAAGTATGGGCACCACCAGGGGATCTTTTGGGCAGAATAATACAAATACCTTCAGTACTCGCTCCAGAATTCGTTATAGAAGATGGTAATCACAATCATCTCTATCGGATTGAGGGCCAGGAAAATGCAGGCTTTTGCTGCTTCTGCTTGCCAAAGGAGACTTACTTTAAGGTGAGCTAAGGAGTAATCATATTTCGCTTGTATTTATATCTATTTGGACGTACATACCAATGTATGCTGTAGATTTATGCTGGAAACGACATGAAGGCTTCAATTCATCGAAAGTGGTCACAAAGAAGCTCACAATACACCACAAGCATTTACTACAGTGATCCCAGTATGAGTGTTATGTCGAAGGCGCTTTGCCTGGGTGCAGGATTCTTAATGGTAAGAATGTATCTTTTGCAATGCAAAGGGCTTAACTTATTTATCTTCTTGCAGGAGTACTTGTACTTTCAGTCCAGGTTCTAGAGGTGAAGTATTTATCACTTGCTGTTATGTTTAAGAGACGTATCAATAAAACAAAATTAATTTAATTGTAATTATTTCTTGGATCGGATGCATGAATATTCACCATTTCTAGGTCAAGCCACACTGTAATATATCGAAGAAAATCCTCTTGCATAATATATACCCCCATCTGTTGTCAACTGTCAACAAAACGTAAAAATGGTTCATGGCATGGCTATACTGTCATTACCAGTTCACTATTATTATATACTCAAACCATATGTCCCTAAACCTATGCAATGAATATTTCTGAAAATGAAAAAACAAGACTAATTAAACTTGGTGCTTCATCCCACGCAAGAGTTAATCGAGCAGTATCAAATATATCTGCCCTCATTCTCAACCAAAAGGCCTTTAGGCTCAAGGGAAGGTCGCCAGACCAATTATCACTTATCGTCTGTACTGGAAATACAGACTGTATGAATATTAATGGGACGTTCAGAATCACATCAACAACGATTATCAAAGCTTCGGTCACTTTGCATGTAGTTGCAACTTCTCCGACCGCAAACTAAAAGATACCCAGAAACGGAAATCGTTATATGTACATAATATATACGTCGCGACCTCTCCTAATCAACCCATCTTTTATTGATTGAGATTGACTTCAACGTTGACTTCAATCATTTGAGACAACGCGAAATCATTCCCATTCTTAGTAAATCTATTTCTATGTATACAAACAGCTCTAAAACAGTCACAAGCCTTGGCGCAGGAAACTTCTCTATAAACCTTTATAATATATATACACCAAACCTCCAGTATTCTTACAAACTGCATCGTCTCCCAAGCTAACATCTTAGTTTTTCTTTTGGCTTAGACCAATACTAGCCAAGATTATTGCAGCATACCCGTGCATACATACAAAGACAGTTAAGCAGGGATCATATCCTTAACTTGGAATACCATAAATCTAAATATGGTTAAGATTGCCGCTCATCTCGCAACGAGATGAATAAGCAGCACAAGATCTGCAACTCTCAAGCGTCAAAGGGAACTACGTTACTGATGCGCTGCCCAGACTCGGATTCATATTGTCAAAAAGTAGGCAACTTGACATTATCAAGCCACTTATATCCCACACTAAATAAATGATTATTTAGGCACGAAGCGGGAACTCAAAAAAGATTTGTGATATCATATTGCAAAATGTTTGTGTGGGTACAAATGATAGAACTAATTCCTTTCAATACAATCGCTTTATTCAATTATAATTCATTAAAATTCCACTTTAGAACTGAATTGCATATCTAATGGGATGCTGATATGTATATTCCTCTGACATCTTTCGAGAATGTTCTGTACTATACAACGTTCCATACATCTTTCCATTTTACTAGAATATCCGCTAAAATTTTCCATTCTCCATTCCCCAATGATTCAGTATTTCAGTATACTATTCAAATATAGATGACGCTGTTCACATTTTAAGTGGTTATTGCTGGTCGTTTCATCTTTTATCGGATGTTAACTTGCAATTTATAAATCCTGCTGAGCAAGTTATCCACATAGTCATCCATCTCCTTAGGTTCCGTAGATGGGGATCCAAATTTAATTTCAATTGGCAACCGAACTGTTTGATCAAATAGAATATCGGATGGTGTATGTTGAACTGCTTCGGTAAGCCGTTAAGAAGAGATGCATGTGTCGATTCCAGTCCCGCTGGCAGCTGTCAACGACCTTAGAGAGATCTCATTTAGGGTCCTATTGAATCCTTCGACTTGGGATCCCACTTAATTTGGGATCGCGAACACTTCAGGCCACTTACTTACTTACCCATGACCACGAGGGTGTATCGATCGCCAATAAAGGTTTCGGCAAACAGGCCAGCGATATCAATGACTATTCGGTCAAATGGTGTCCCGACATTGTATTATTGCAGTGTTCAGTGTGGCTTTACTTTTGGGCCTTTAGTAGCCGCAATTTTTTATGCACTTTTTGTAGCAATTTTCGACATTGCACTTACATTCCCTTACCTTATCCAACGTCTTGTTTATTCCCAATTGATCCCCTGAGGCTCCGTCATGTATTTCATGAAGAACTTGGTTGACTCTGACTACCTGCAAACGGGGTATTGTTTCATTTGAATTTTCCTATTTTTCCTTCAGCAAACCATCTCCCACACAAAGTGAGTCCCACTGTGCCCAATATACCTTCAGAGTTTGCCTCCGGTATAAAATATCCTGCCAGCTTGGTATTATCTTGTATTCCTTCCAGGCCAATAATGGTTCAATGTCATCATATGCCTGTTAGGAGGAACGTCTGTACTCCAACCCTCTACTTGCTCAGTCCTGATCATTTGGATAGAAGCTTCTATCGCGTCTTTATGGTTGCAGTGTTCATATTTAACTCCGCACAGTCGACAAGAGAGAGCACCACCGTTTGAGTGGAGTTTCCCCTTGCGGTGTTGCACTTCAAAGTCCTAGCCCTGCAACTGTTCGGTCCATCTCGAAACTTTACCTTCAGGGTTCTTAAATTTATTGTAGTAGCCATTTCAGGGCTGCGTGGTCTGTCTGAAGAATGAACTTTTGTCCACAGAGGTACTTATAGAAATGCTTCTTAGCCAGAATTAAAGCCAGAAGCTCGCGCCGAGTTACGCAGTAATTCCTTCCAGGTCTGGATAGTAATTTGCTGTAATATGCAACCACTTTCTCTTGAGCACCATGACTTTTAGAGATCACAGCTCCGAACCCAAGATGTGGAGTAATCCAAGATGTGGGTATTGCACAGCTGCCGCTTGAGTTCAGACCACCTGAACTGTCGGCCTTATTCCGTAAGTTAGTGCAACACTTTGCAATACCAGAAAAATAGTTTACAAACCTCTTGTAGCACGTGGAAAGTCCCAAGAAGTTTCTCAGTTGGTGTTTATCTTTGGAGGCAGGCCAATTTTCACCGCTTCGATTTTGTCATGATCTATCTTTACTCCTTCTGCTGATATAATTTGACCCAAATATTTTACTTCCAGACGAAACAAGGCACACTTTTCCGGATTTAGCTTGAAATGAGCGAAATATTTTTTTAGGTTTTCTTGATGCCCCTCGAATGTCTTACTTATGACGATGATATCGTCCAGATAAATTAAGCACGTGAGGCCTTGCAATGTTCATTCGAAGGTTCATTCGCTCGAAGGTGGCCGGAGCGTTGCACAGTGCATACAGCATCACTGTAAACTGCCAGAGTTGAAAGCCATTTTGCTCCAGAAAGCGTATCCAAAGTGTCATCGATTTTTGAAGTGGGTAGCTGTCCTTTTTGGTGACGTCGGCCGTTGAAAGGACGGTAGTCTAAAAAACAAAACTTCGTGCTGACATCTTTCTACTTCACGAGGACCATTGTGGAAGCCCACGAACTTTGCGATTCTTCAATCAGCCTCTAAGCTTTCATCTTCGACACCATTTCGACAATTTATGTTTGTTTTGCCATTGGAAGATTGCAGGTTGACGGATTGGTCGGTCGTCTCCGGTGTCAATGTGGTGTTCAAGAAGTTGCGTACGTCCTTGTTTAGCAAATATTGTACATATATCAGCGTACTCACTGATTAGTTTTTCTGCCAGTATATGGTGCTCTTCATCCAGATTACATCATCATTCTTTGGACACATGCGACCGGTGTTTCGCGATTCGTTTACGTTCTTGTCGATATAGCCTCAATAGATGCACATTTTCCCACTATTTTTCCCTTTTTATCTTCGCACTGAATGAATGTCTTTGGATTTAGAATCCTTATAAGGACCCTGTTGTTCTTTGGTTCCGCAAAGACTTTCCCACCATAACGTCTCTCCTATTTTCTGACTCTATGAAATAGAATCGTTGGCTACCCGGTGGCTACCGACAAAGGTTCTAGAATCTTATTTCCACAAATAACGTCTGCTAAGACGGAAGTGATGGCGTCTCTCTATACCATTTGTATTTCAAGTTTTGTACCCCCAAGTCGACTACAGTCGACCATGTTCTTTTATGAAGTCTGTACCAATGATGCATTCGTCACATACCAGATGTGTTCAAAAACAAAGGTTGAAATTTCGCCGGCAATGTACATTAGATTATCGATTTTTTATCTTTTTTTTTTTTTTTTTTTTTTTTTTTTGCTGTGTTGGTACACATTTCCCGAACATATGTTCACACTTTCAAGTATATAGCATACTTAGTTTGCTTTTGACAGATAGAAAGGTTAGCATGTTTTGGTGTGCTCGCCGATTTTCTATTATTATAAAAATCGAGCAAAGAATTTGCATCAAATTTTGTGTAAAAAATGGAATCAAGTAGTCTAAAACACTTGAAATGTTGCCAGTGGCACACGGTGAGTCTGCTCTAAGTAAAAAAAAATTTTACAAGTGGTACAAGCTCTTCTAAAATGGCAGAGGAGATGCCAATAACGAACCTCGTTCTGACTACCCCAGCACATAAACAAAAGATGATAACGTCAAAGCTGTGAAGAAAATTGTTTTGGAAAACTGTCGAAGAGAAGCTTCTGAGGATGTTGGTTTGTGTCATGTAATTTTTTCGGATTTTTTCGGCATGAGATGTGTGTCAGCAAAGATTGTTACGAAACTTCTTAATTTTGATCAAAAGAACCGTCGCATGAGCTTCGCTTATTAGATCTTGAACAGTCATAACTGTTCCCTGTTCCCAAAACTGAAGAGACCTATGAAAGGACGGAGATTTGCAACCATTGAATAAATAAAAACGGCATCGCTGGAAGAGCTCTATACCAATCTACACCAAAAAGTGCTTATGAGAAGTGCCTCGTGGACTAGAAAAAGCGTTAGCACAAGTATGTTATATCTGAGGGGGATTACTTAAGGGGGCAACATTAATATTGATGAATAAATAAACATTTTTTGAAAAAATATAGCCAAGAATGAATAAGTGACTATTAGACGGATACCAGCCGGTAGATTGCTTACCAAAAGGGAAAAGAGAAGGTAAAAAGGTTTATTAGCACAGCGGAAGAATGTTCAGCGAAATATTTAAAAACTTTTTTATTGAAATTACATGAGTTGCTCGTGCGTATGGTATTTAGAGTAGGTTAGGTTAGGTAATAGTGGCTGGTGGAAAAATCTGTGATCTCTGATCCTCTACTCTTGGAATCAAGAGCTTTTGACGAAGCGTAGAAGACTGTTAATGTCTATATTGTTTAGATCGCTGAAGTCATTGTGAAAGAATGCTCCTAAGTGGAGTTTCCTTCTTTGGGAGGATTGCCTCCTTTTATTGCAGCCAGGATAGGACTTCTTTAATCGCCAAAGTTTCCGCCTAGAACACGCTACGGTGATTCGGAAGGAGATTATTGGATTAAGCTTATCTGAGAAAACACTACAACCAACCCCGCTATCAGTCTTGGATCCATCCGTATATGATGATAAACATGAAAGTGTTTATCAAACCAACGTTGGGGTATACTCGTATTGTAGTCGATGTTCTCTGGAAGGATTCTTAGTATGATAATTATATTAGCGTAGCCAAATAATTTATTTGTCCACTGTGAAGCCGCTTCGCAGCTACTTGCCTGCTGGAAATATAGAGGGGTGTTAAGTGAAACAGAATATCTAGTGCAGGGAGAGAGTAGTGCGTAGGGCTCCACTTATGCACAGACATACTTTTATTGTCTGAACAAGATCAGATCCAAGATCCAGAACAAGATTTAGCTGATGGAGTTCTTTAATGCTATTTAGATGCTTACCTGAGACGGCTATAGCAATGTCATCTGTATACGTAATCATCCTGCTACTACCTGCTTCCAGGTATATCAGCAGCTCATTAACCATTAAGTTCCAGAGAAGGTGTGCAGCGTACCTTTGCTGACGTATCTTTTGGTAGAAGGTTCACTTAGTTGGAAGCTGATTATCCTGTAATTAAGCATAAGATTGATCAACTCTCCAAATGAGTCATCTATCTTCAGAGTTGACAGCGCAGTCGTGATTGTGGATGTGTTGATACCTTCTTTGCAAGAACTGTGTACTCTCTGTAATATAAAGATTAAAGATTTTTTGATGACTAGCCAGTCAGTGAATGTAGAGCCATTTCCACCAACTTTCTTTTGCAGTAGGCATGTTGGGCCTACGCACGCACGGTATTAAAGGAGTTATAGCCTCGGGAATCTGGGGCGAATTCAATACATGGAAGTGTTTCTTTCACTGTTGGGTTGAGTTCACATAGCAATATTATGAGATCGAATCGCTGGCAAGGAGTATTACCTTGACGTTATGCGCCGTTTGCGAAAAGCAATACGGAAAAAAATGTTCGGAATTGTGGAAAAACAATTCATGGCTTTTGCATCACGATAGTGCATCTGCTCATTCAACATTAGTTGTAAGAAATTTTTTGGCCAACATCAATACGGCAATCATGCCTCTTTCACCATATTCACCGGATTTGGTCCCATTATTCTTTTGCCTGTTCCCAAAACTGAAGAGACCTATAAAGGCACGGAGATTTGCAACGACGGCATCGCTGGAAGAGCTCAAGGCTATACCAAAAATTGCTTATGGGAAATGCTTCGAAGATTGAAAAAAGCGTTCGAACAAGTGTATTTTATTTGAGGGGTATTACTTTGAAGTGGACAACATTAATATTGATGAATAAATAAATATTTTTTTTATAAAAATATAAAGTCCCCTTACTTTTTGCAGACAATTTGTGTGGCCAGGTGGATTTGACAGATAAGGCCGTGGCACTGGTATCTATTGTTCCCATTCATTTTTCCTTACTGCTGACTACTTCTACCAGAAAACTTTCATTGTATCGTTTTGCCAGCAATAGTTGGATGATGGTTCTGCTACCAAATTTTGCCCGCGAACCTTGTGCTGAACCATTTTTTGACTGATGGCTTCGAGAAGAAATACCTACTTCTTGGTAGTCATTTCTGCCGATTTCATATTCTATTTGTTTCTTACCGTATTGAGGTCAATCTTTTTGTGACACTGGTTCTTTACACTGGCTGTTCCAGCAGCGCGAATGCGTCCTTTGCCATTTCGTCTTTTACTTCCTGGCCTGCCGTGGAGTATATGTGGCTGTGGCTCAAGTGGTAGTGGACTGGCTTCCAAATCGGAATGTTCGGTGTTCGAATTTGAGAATCAATCTCAAATCAAGCAAATGGAAAACTGAATTTGCTCACTCAGTCCCTAAAAGAAGCGAATCTCCCTCTTTCACCTTCAACAGAGCCATTGCACGCAAGTCTGTTCTTTCCAAGGACATGGAAACTCTCAGGGAATGGACATGGAAACGCTCAGCTCATGAAATATCTCGAAACACGAAAACTTCTCAATTTCCTGCAGTACCGCTTTCGTCGCAGCAAGTCTACTAAAGACTTGATGGTATGTCTCACATAAAAGCGGAACTAAAGCGTACATCAATCTGTGGAAATCAAGAGAGTTGCACTTGATATTTTTAAGGCATTTGACAGAGTTTGACATCAAGCTCTTTTGTCAAAAATGCGTGCTTTTAGGGTTGATAACTCTTTTCTTCAATGGATTAGAAATTACTTTTCGAAATGTTCAATTCGAGTTATCTTGGATGGTTTCAAGTCTGATATTCACAAGATAAAACTTAATGTACCCCAGGGTTCCGTCCTGTCTCTGACACTCTTTTTAACTTTCATTTAAGATCTCTTGTCTGCTACTTCTAACCCAATATAGTTCTTTACTGACGACAGTACTCTCTACTCAAGAACGGGAACGGCAGCGTATTCTAAGCTCATTAAATTTCGATTACTGAATGGAAAAGCACCAGTGGAGTGGAATTTAATACTTCCAAATCACAATGCTGTCTGCTATCGTTAAAGCGTAATTTAAATACCCAGCCGTTACCCATGAATGACACTTGCATTATTAAAATCGAAAAACTTTCTATTCACGGTATGTGTATTAGTATAACCACATATTTCATGTGGCCAAAAATGCTGCGAAACATCTAGATTTCGTCGAGCGATGTAAGAATTATTTTACTCCCTTTGATCTGGTATAAATATATATGATATATATAATTCGCCCAAAATTGGAATGACATCTTATCAGGTGCTCATAAAATATATAGATAAGGATCCTATATAGATAGGATGCTAATATCACTCAGTTAATTGACACTTTCGAACACCGACATAATATCTCCTATCTCAGCTTGTTCTCTTGCTATTTTCACCACCAGTTCTCCATTGAAATTGCTGTATCATTCCGCCCCTTCAATCCCTTAATAGTTAAAGACGTCTCGATAGGAATGCTCATCATTTAACCCTCAAGCCCACTCTGAAATATCGTGCTATAAGCCGCGCAACTCACTTATGGGATGCCCTGTCGACCTCTTATTTCGAAGCCATTATAACTTGCAAACATTTAAGACCAATGTACATCGGTATCTCTCTTTTTCCACCCTAGCTTTCCTTTGCACTTTCCTGCACTGTCTGCAAACATTTTAAAATTATAAAAAAATAAACGGTAATCTACGGTTTTAACAGAATATTTAAAAAAAACAAAAAATTATACTCTCTGAAGAGGTCGCAAATGCCTGTCAAGTTATGTATTTGGAATATATGTTAGAGTGTACGAGTACAACGCAGTGCATCTTTTGTCTATAGATTTTTGCTGGCAGTCGTGATGAAATTCCTTAGAAGAGTTTCCTGTACCCTGTAAACGAAATTTTGAATGTTAATGAGAAAATACATAGAAAGCCATCTACAATCTAGTTATAGTATAACAATGAAGCAAATAACTTTCTTATTCATGTCAGGTGTATAGTATTCAAATTCGGACAAAAAACGTAGTGTGGTCCTTGACTGATTCAATCGTGTATTTAATGCGATAGGCAGGGGTTAACGAGTAGGAGTTTCAGTATATATCAGTTGTTTATGTTGTATTTGTTGTTGGGTTCGATCCGTAGACCATACCTAAAAATTCAGGAAATCTCAGGAAATTTCTGAAATCAACAGCCTTTTGGCAAGCAATGCCTATGAAAAAACTTCACGATATTTTGCTGCATGGTGTTTAGAAAAACCGTAGGTCCTTCTTTACAAATTGAAGCAGAAATAATATAAGGTGCCTCTTATGTAGACTTTTGCCAAAGATCGAAATAGTCAGTGGAATGAGTAGAATGAGTAGACTAGTCAAAGTTTTTAAAAGGCGTAAATCCGCTAAGGTGGAACCATTCAGCAAATCCATTGACACGTGTACTGAGTCGAAAGCAAACACTCTCCGTCTCGTACTTAAGACTTACTTTCTAGGTACCTTAATCAGAAGCTCCAAGTGATGGGAATAACAGAGCACACCGCAGTTGATATCTCTCATTGGTTGTCGTGACGGATGATGGATTCAAGTCGCCTGGTATCGGTGGCATATAAGCAGTTATGTTACAAAAAGGTATACCATAGACCAATTGCTGGTAACTCTATAGATAATTTCAAAAGCTATCCTTGCACCGACATATCCATACCGCAACGCTGGCGAATAGTAGGAGTGGCATTTTTAGCGCTTCAGACTTAACAGTCTGACTTCCTTCGTATTGAAGACATGGTGACATAGTCATGGCGCAAAACTGCTTTGTAAATGAATCCTATGCCTGAGATGCAACATGCTTACCAACGCGGAAGATCTTGCGAGAGTGCGCTTCAAAATCTGGAGGGCAGAACTGAAGACGCACTCGTCAAGAAATAATACGCGCTGGGCATTGTTATCGACATTGAAGGTGTTTTCGACAAAGCTACTCTGACTCGGCCAGACAACACAACGTAGATAAATCACTAGATAAAAGTAATGCTGGTGAATGGGACCCTGATTCCGAACACAAGTGTTGCCCGCAAGGCGACATCCTGTCTAGATTGATATAGCGCATGCTGATCGACTCATTTCTTAACGTTTTCAATAGTTCTGACGACTACGCTATGGCAATACGGATGATGTTCAGCAACTATCAGATTAATTTAGAATTTGTTGCATCAGGTTATTCCTTTCACTAAAAGTAGAAAGTTGAATAGTCTGACTTATGTAGTGTTGTCGGTTTCCTGAGAGTGTAAGCGGACTTTTACCAAAATTTTGCACCTGTCACAGAGGACGACTCCCTAGACCAACACCCTTATGATTAGACCAACTTTGCTAGTTGTTTGGTTGAACAAACGTTAACGCAAATACGTCTCTGATGTCACTCCAAGAAACGGCTTGTCTCAGCGACATTCTCCTGTCACGGGTCGCTACGCTTTAGGTTTTGTATCAAGTTGGAGGTACTCGGCGCTGATATGATGAGTACTGGTATTGCAGGCACTGAAGCCCTTACTCATAAATCTACGAAATACTGCTTTTCACAAGACACATACAAGGAGTATAACGGACAAGTTCTCTGGCTGAGAGCACTCAGTTCCGAAAATGCTTCTCGAATGAGACAACGGACATAAAACGAAGGGGCATACCAAACAAAACATTAGGTAGAAGAGTCTGAGATGGAATGGAGATGCCTTCTCTTTAATAATGCCTAAGAGACTACCCAAGTGGCAACACAACACAACGGGCAAAATCAAATGACTTCCTTACAAATCTTTGTTTGTGAGTAGGTTGGACGCGGACGAATTCTACTTGCCAGACCCTTTTTTAGGTTCTGTTTCTGTTAACCCTTCAAGATACTATGAGAGTAATGGTGGACCCATGGCTGCCCGCCGCACCTTTACGACTTTGAAAAGGCTACAGAAAAAGTAGTGGACACAAAGCCCACAATGAAGAAAAAAAAAACTTGCGCTGGTCATTTTTTTACCGCAATTTTTTTACCGTTAAGTCCTTCTCATTATGTTGATATGCACTTTCGTGTTCAAATATCACTTTTATTGAAATGAGACGGTCGATTATTTTTAATACTCTTACGATTTTTTGATCACTTACGAATTCAGCTGATGGCAACTTCATTCGCGACGCTGTGTTTTCTGTCGGCAAATAATATCGGTTTTAATTTATTGTAAAACCGTCATATTATCTGCCTGGCGAAAACACAGTGTGTTTTCGTTCTGTGTTTGTTTGTTATCTGCTGGTGTTGAGAAAACCTTTTTTTTATAATACCGTGTGCGCACCAAGGGGATACGAATACCTTTTTACTGGCTTTTCTCCTGAGCGCGGGCGGATGGTGTACTAGTTTGAAACTCAGGTGCGTTTGGTTTCGATATTTTTCCCAAAGGTGGGTGTCAAACTAGACGGAACGAGCCAGTGCATCCTCAACTAGTGGGTCTTTGTACGTGCTAGTTGTTATTTCGTTACATTTAGCTCAGCCAGCAACCACTCCAACATCAGTGTTATGCCTTCATGTCAGAGTTGACGCCGACGTGATTTTCATATAACTACATACAAATTCTATGAAAAGTGTTTTTCAGAGAATTCCCTTGCACGGGATTCGAACCCGCGACCATCTGTTTGAGGAGTCTATACATGTACCACTACACCACGGCCACCCCCACCCCCTTAAAATATCTGAAATACAAACTATTTCAACTTAATGATGAACAAAAAGAATATATTTCAATGTAGCCAGTTTTAAATCAATTTTACATCTATCTCCGAGATATGATTACTGCCTTGACAAATTACAGATTTTCTTTTATAACAGTCGTTAATTATATAAAAAAATAAATTACTTCGAAAATATTTACTTCGATTTAAAATTTCCAAAAAGTTGATTCTACTTTGCGGAATAGTTCAAATTCGTTGCCTTGAATTGACAGGTTGGTTCTGAAGCCAATTTAATGAAGCAACTGCTGCTCGCACGCTATCGGGTGTATCACATATTTCATCCTCTCGTAAAACTGAGTGTACCCAACCGCCGATCAATGTTCTTGACGCTGGTATTACTGGCCCCTAATACTAATAACTAGACTATGAATATTATCTATGCTTGCTCTTCTCTCTTCAGATAATTTAACTAGATGTCTTAGCCAAAATACGGGCCATATATTTTTGTTTGGATGTTCGGATAATTGCCAACTCGACTGATTATGCGTGGCTGAGTCAGCCTTCGATCCAAACTCTATAAAATTCTTGGATGAAAACTAAAGCAACGTTAAATCATGAACTTTTCGTCCAGCTGTCCTCCTCGAAGCTTCAAAAGAGTCTCTCTACCATCCGTTGATGCCAGCCAATCTATGTGTTTACTACTGTCCGTGGATCCCAAGTCTGTAGCTTTCTCGTAGCAGGTCTTGCTAATGCTATAGCTTTTAAATTTTTTTTCACTAAAAAGTGTGAAGATAAATAATCTATTGCATTTGGGCCGCAGTATGTTGAAATAGCAGATTTATGGACAAGAATTTTGCTTGGTGAATAATTTCCTTTCAAAAATAAATGAGCCAAGTACTTATCTACAATCCGACCAGATGGACAACTTGAGTTGAAACAGTTATCTTTGCACCAAGCAATCCAAGCTCCTGTAGCAGGGAAGTATGTTTTCAAGGTCGACATTATCAGACCCTGCATACATTCAGGTTCAAACGTTACATTGTCACATCTACCAAAACCTTCTATAGGTTGCTGATTGACTATGGGGGCTCCAGTGCCCGAGCTTTCAGGTCGCCAATCCAAAAAACTACTACTAGATAGGTTCCCCGTGAAAGATTTAGATGAGCTAAAACCCTCGGCATCAGGTTTGGTGGAAGAAATATCCAGCCGAGATGATAATTCCAATGGCGACTGAATGCGTTCAGAAACTCTGCTGCACGATGTCTGGAGTCTATGGACACATATCTTCTGACAACAGCTGTGTCTTTTGAAGCAAACAGATCTATATCTCCCCATGAGGAACGTTGCTAATGGAAGAAGATGCCATTCCGGAATGAGCCGTCCTCTCGAAAGCCTGTCTGCTATTCATTTGTACCTTCCCGGAAGATAGAAGGCAGATATTGTTATGTTGTACTGATCTAAAAGGTGTAAAATTTGATAAGTCAGATCTAGCAGACCAATAGACCTCGTTCCTCGCTCCTTGCGAATGTAAGCCACGAGAGGTCGGTTGTATGTGAGATGTGCAACCCCTTTAACATCTGCTTCATATCGGAGTGCCACCTTACCTGTTTCCCTGACCATTGGCCTGACATGCCTGTCTCATCCAATTGAGCACCCCAACCTGTGACTTTGTCTATAGCTCCGATCCACCAGGTGATCTCCCCCAAAGCCCTCGGAGGGATGGGTAGTGACCTTCTTGTACGTCTGTGAAACTTTCGAACGAAAGATCTTAAGGCAACGACTGCTTAAGCTTCTTCTTGGGACCACGAAACTTGCAAAGTTCAACTGACCCATGACTCTCTGGAGTCTCCGCAGGTTGCAAGATTTTTTCTGAGCCAAGACACGAAGAGAAAATCTGATTTTTTCTTTCTTTATCTCTGGAATACTTATACAATTTTCCTTTAAATCCCACAGAATTGAAAGAAACTCCAGATAAACTAGAACCCGTACACCTTTCTTTCCAAAAATCCCCGCGATCCAACAGGTCAGGGCCGAAAACAACCTGGGGGCTGAGGACAGGCCAAATGGAAGGCATGTTAGCTGCAAGAGTTCGTCTCGTCAGTTTCTTCCTGCTATCGGCACATGAAAGTATGCTGTGATAAATCTATCTTTTCTATCCAATCGTTTCCCTGTAAAAAATCTGGAACCGAGACATGAGAGATCAGTTTGAAAGACTTTACTGTTATACAACTGTTCAATGCTCTGATTGATCTGAGATTATTGTGAATCATTTACTGCTCTTGGCGCCCTCTCTAGAGCGAAAGGAATTCGTAGGTGTTTCTGTGCGCTGATCTCTTATAATTATACCTATTCTCACTCCTCTTCTTTCTATCGTTGTACGACGGCCGTTGACTTTTAAAGGAGTTTTTCTCTCTAGAATAAGAAGGAGTGCTTAACCAGGACTGAGGACCGCCAAGTGACTGCATTAAAGCATGGAGCGACTGTTTGTCAAAAAGATGCTCCGAGCTTGGTTAAATATTTCTAAGCGCAGACTGAACATTCTTATTAGAAACCTCAGAAATCATCCTCTCACGTCTCACCTCAATGCACACAGCTCTCTTACCACATATGACTTGTAAGGCTAGTTCTGTATTCTTACAAGAATCAGAGGACGATCCAAACCAATTTGTGAATTTCTCAAATAGAGAATTTGGGTTCAAGTCCTCCGAAGACTTGAAAGTCCAATCAATAACTGATGGAAGTCCGGATTTTAATAATGACTTCTGTTCCAACAAGGAATAAGAAAAAGCTGCCAGTATTTGCTCTGTTGAAACTAAATAATCCTTTGTCTTACTAAGCACACAAAGTTCGTCATTAACTTGCAGCTCGACAAATCCTGGAGTCGCCTCCAACATCTTCATTGCTGTCGAATACCTAACACTCTTCCACGTTGGTAGTCCAAAATGTTGCAATCTGACAAGGGAGTCGAGATGTTCCCTTTTTGCTGGCTGCACTACTCTCGCATCACTCTCAGTCTGCAATTGACCCAGGTTCAATGTTCTATTCGAGCATTCTGGATGACTGCATGTGCAACCCCCGGCTCGCCTCCTCTTCCTGCGGAATGAACATGCCCATACATTGGGACAAAAATAGTCCTCCGTGTTCAAGGTGGAGCTCTCCGCCTTCAAGTTCTTCATCCTCTGCTTCACCACCGCCAAATAAGCAGAGGAGAAGATCCAGATTTCATGAGTAGACATCCATTGAAATTATGCACTTTAACCCGAATCAGCCCAGCGTGTCCATATGGACACACACGAAGTCGGTTTTGTGTTGTATTGACAAAATAACGGTTGATTAACGGATTTTTAGTTCAGATTACTACATATTTTGTTTTAATTTGTTTTATATGTTTGCTTTTCATAATTTTCAAGACCACTAAGTGCACAGGAGGCAATTGACTATTTAAATGAGCTTTTTGATGAAGAGGAAAACGATAGGGCTGCAGCGTTGTACATTCTTCCACCGGAAATAGAAAGCAGTGCACTCAGTTGGGAGAATGATGCTAATGAGGACGATGTCGGCATACCTGAAGATATTTGTGTTGGACAACTTAAATCAACATGTGAGCTTGTAATGCAAAGTGGCAGGCGCATTAATTCTTTGGAAGCCACAATGATGGAATATAATGCTGAGAGTGAGGACGAATTAGCTTTTAGTGATACAATGTTAGCTGACGTTTCGGAAAACTCAGTTACTAATATCCAAACTAATTTACTTGAAGAATCGTGCACGACATTTACAGATAGGCCTTCGTCATCAAATGCTGAACACAATGTGAGTCGTTTACGTAAAGTAATTCCAACAGTGTCGACGGTGAAACTTCCAATATCAAACAAGAACATGAATTACACTTGGACGATAGATTCCAAGCGAATTATAAAGATTGTGATAATTTAAAACCTCATGAGCAATTTGAGAAATTTTTTGATGAAGATTTGCTGAATCACATTGTCCATGAAACTGAAAAATATGCAGTTTTTCTTGGAAAACCAAACCCACAAATCACCATCGCTGAGCTAAAAACTTACATTGGCATTTTGTTAGTAAGTGGTTATGATGGCCGTAACAGTTTTAGATCATTTTGAAGTACTGACGATGATTTGAGAAATATCGCAATCAGGATATCGCAAAATTTCTTCATTTTGAAGATAGTGATAAAAAAGTGACCAATGGCGATAAATTGTGGAAGTTGCGACCCTTAACCTGAAAATGAATATGTTGAAACATTTCCACCCAGAACAAAATCTTTCTTTTGACGAGAGCATGATCTCTTACTTTGGACGTCATGGGTGTAAGCAATTCATAAAAGGAAAACCTATGCGGTTTGGTTACAAAGTGTGGTCTTTGTTTCGAGATGTCGTACACAAAGGTAAAATCCACGCTCGACTACAAGCTATGAAGAAATATTTGGAAAATGTACAGCGCCACTTGTCAACATGATCGACGACTTCTCATTAGAGTTGCAAAGCTTGCCATTTTCTTTTTATTTTGACAATTTATTTATCAGCTTTCCCATACTGACGTTTTTAAAAGCTCGTGGCTACAATGCAACAGGAACAATTCGGGAGAATCGAATTCCTAACAGTTATCCCATTGAGCACAAGAAACTGTTAAAAAAACAACTCGAGGGTATTACAAATCTATCAAAATGAGAGAAACAGATATTGTCTTAACTAAATGAAATGACAATGCTGTTGTCAATATCGCTTCAACATCTCATGGCATAAATTCAATTTCCAATGTTCAACGCTATTCCAAGGAACATAAGAAAAAAATAAATGTTGCTCGACCATGTGCTATTGCAGAGTACAATAAATACATGTGCGGTGTAGATCGTATGGATCAGAATGTCAGCCTATATCGCATTGGAGTAAGAGGGAAGTAGTGGTGGAGCAGTCATTTTACATGGCTGGTAGATGTTTGTTTCAGTACAAAATGTTTGGCAATTACATCGCTCAGGCCCACTCTGACATACCACAAATAGAGTTCAGAAGTCATATTGCCAGATACTACTGCAAGCATTTTGGTGAAATACTAAAATCAGATGGTCTCCGCAAAAGGAACGTATAGGGCTTTCCAGTAGGGACTTGACAACTTTTAATTTAATTTGTGAACGCACTCTTTCACTAATCATCAAACTGTCACTGTCAATTTATTCATTAAACTCAACATGGTAAAGTACACTAACGAGTGACGTCTGCAAATTACAAAAATTTTCTACAGATATTCGGAGTCGGTGACTGCAACTTTAAGAGCGTTAACTCCAATTTTCGGTCGTAATTCTCGCTCTAGTAGACAGGAAATAACAAGTTTAGTGCAAAAATTTGAGTCTACATATTCGTTGTGTGATGTTGCCGTGTCAGTGAGATAACGGGTTGGTTGAAGTGTCGAAAATATCGCTGCCGTTCAGACGTCCGTAGCAAACGATCTAAATCGGTCAATTCTACGGCGTTCTCAAGAATTGGGCATCGCTCAGACCACATTATGGCGTATTTTGCGTAAGGATCTTGGTTTACACCCATACAAGATCAAGCTGACTCAAGAATTGAAGCCGATGGACCATTTGAAGCGACGTACGTTTTCCGATTGTGTTCTGAAGAAGATGCGCCAAGATGATGAATTTCATCGCAAAATCATCTTCAGTGACGAAGCTCATTTTTGGCTCAATGGGTCCGTCAATAAGCAAAATATGCGTTATTGGTCGGATGAAAACCAAGATGTGCTTCATGAATCACCACTTCATCCACAAAAAATAACTGTTTGATGCGGTTTGCATGCCGCCGACGTTATTGGGCCATATTTTTTCGTCGACGATAACGATCGTCACGTTACTGTGAATGATCAGCGTTATCGCGCCATGATCACTGATTATTTTTGGCCCGAATTGGAAGATATGGACTTGGACGAAAGGTTGTTTCAACAGGATGGTGCCACAAGCCACACAGCACACGCTACACTCGATTTATTGATGAGTAAGTATGGTAAGCGTGTTATCTCAAGATATGGACCAGTCGATTAGCCGCCTCGTTCATGCGATTTAACGCCGCTTGACTATTTTCTGTGGGGCTATGTCAAGTCATTAAGAGCTCAGAGCCAACATTGAACGCGAAATAGCGGCTGTTTCGGCCGAAATGTGTGGCCGAGTCGTTGAAAATCGGGTCCAACGAATCGACCACTGCAAACGTGCCCGCGGTGGCCATATGAACGAAGTCGAGTTCCATTCATAAATGTTTTGATTGTACTTCAAGCCAATAATAAAGTTTTTGAAATATCTCAAATGGTTTGGCTTTTATTTAAAAAAAAAAAAAAGTTGTCAAGTCGTTATTAGAAAACCATAAAGAAGGAACGGCCCAAGAAACACTTCGGTAAGACAGAAGAGATCACTTTGTTCGTCCTTGTGTAAGACGACGATGTACAGGTAACAGGACGCACTGAGTGTGCAAAATGCAACGTTGGTCTTTGTATTAAATGTTTTGAAAATTATCATACTAAAATTAGTGAATAAAGCTGAAATTTCAATAATAAATTATTTTTATTCCTAATAAAAATCATTTTCCTTAAACTTGCTCAGCGTGATCATATGGATACACCCCATATCTTGACTCACAGAAGGCGCTGTAATGAACGGATAATATTTTTGAAATCCTTGAAGCCTACAGAGATAACTTGTAAAATATTTTCGGAAAATTCGAAAAAAAAGCTCTGGGTTGATTCGGGTTAAACGTGATCAAACTGAATTGTGACCTAACGGCGACGTGCTTGCAGTGTTTGACAGCAACAGAACCGCCCTCTGGGCGACAATTCTTTGAATTCATATGAAGACTTAGACTGAACGCGAGAATCTAAAGGCGAATTCACAATGGCTTCTTCATCATTGACGCTGTAATATATTTTCATCAGGCAGATAATAAAACATTTTAAACACTTTTGTTTGCAAGCTTAAGTAACTTTCCGATTTCCTGTTTCCGATATTTCTTCACTTTGTTCCTTGAACGTTGTCGTAATACGTTTAATAATTCGAAACGCGTTATTACATCGACATTTTTCGATGCCATTATATGGTATACCTCGACCCAGAAAGAGTCGATCTCTGACACGAATATTTTTATTCGTCCCAGCATGAGCAGAAGGAGCGCTGTGAAGTACATATACTCATATGCATTCACCTCCATGCAGAGCGTTTCTGCATACAATTAACTAAAAGCTTGAGGAGGATACATAGCTCTACAAATCAATAAACGAATTGTTATATATGTATTGTATTGATAAAATGTTTATTTCATTGATTTTTGTTTGTTGGTTTAGGTGTTTGTTTTGTTTTGTTGTTTTTTTTTTTTAACGCTCTCTTATATGTTTCACAATGTTCTCTTATGTTTTGATTTATCTTCTTATCATGTATATGTATAGATAGATATATAAATGTAGATGTATATATATATATATATATATATGTTTGTATATAATATTACAAAATACAAATATAATGAGATTAAAATCACTTTTTTAACCTACTAAAGATACAGGAGGATTGTTGTAGTTAATTTTTGTTTTTTATACTTTTTAAAATGTTTTTTTTTTAAAGTTGATTTAATTTTTTAAACTATTTACAAATATCTTATAATATATATTATATTCTACGATATCGTACGATATTACAGTTTTATTTTTGTTTCCTTTATTTCTTTGTTTATTTGTATTTCTCTTCGTTTTGTTTGAGTAGAAAAATTAAAAAAAAAAAAAAAAAGTATACACAAATATTACAGCTTTAGTTTAGTTTTATCTGTTTTCTTAGTTTTCCACATGTTTTTTTTTTTTTACAATTAATTTTTATTTTAATAATAGTCGCAGTAGTTGTCTTTTTGTTTAGAAACAAACAAAACATAACGCAAATCTTTCTAAATGAAAAGTAGAAGTCTCGTAGTCTCGCAATTAAACTAAATTAAAATAGACTTACGCAACAACATCATCGTTACTATCATAACCATCAACAACAACAACAACATAAAACAAAGAGAAACAACCAAACATGAAACTGTTATAGGAATTAAAATATTTAAACTAAAATCCAATTAAAACTACAAATAAAAAATAATCAAAAAAAAAAAAAAAAATAAAAAATTAGGCTAAGCCGAACCGAGTCACAGCACGTGATTTCATACTTAATTAAAAAATAAAAAATATAAAAATTAAACAAAAAAAGAACGTCACATCATGCGTTAACGCGATATGGTTGGTAGAAAATTATAGAAAAAAAAAATTTGGCACATAATTCTCTTGTCATCATCGTGTCCTCGTTTTCAGATTAAAAAATTGGAAACAGAGCTTCTAATGTTGACTTTTTGTAGATACATGGAATCAATATTCCCCCATCAATTCGATGACACATCACTCTGTGTTCGTGGTCTCTTCTCAGGAACAATTCCATCCTGTTGCAATTGCTCTTCATCGCTACTCGTAATCGATTGAACTGATCTTTTGACACCCTGAATGGGGATAGAATTGTCATCACCTTTGCTTGGTCCTTCATCGGTTGAAGTTTGTGCATCGAAACCATCTTCACTGCCACTATCAACATTTGGATTTGAATTGGAAATGTCTTGCATTCCAGATGGTGTTGTGTAGGTGCCCATTTTTGTTGGATCCTTGTCGATAAGCTTCTGAGCTAGCTCCTTAAGACTTATCAACGAATTATCACAGTCGCTGGTGTCGATATCGGTTAGGCTGATACCAGCTCGTTCAATCTCTGCATATGTTCCGAATGGTAACTTTTGGAGACATTCCAGCTTCTGGACATGGGTTTTTGATCGCAAATGTTTAGCCAGATGACCGTGAATTCTGAAAGCAATCTTACAATCGGTGCATTCAAATGGCCTCGGATTAGATGTTGTTGCAACGCCAAAAGTCGATGTCATCATGATTTTAGTTCGATGTCCTTCGGAACGTTCGTGTTTCTGTAGGTGTCCCTGAGTGCGAAAACTTATGGCACATGGTTCACATTTGAACTTTCGCTCCATGTAGTGAATGTTCATGTGAAGAACAAGTTGATGTTGTTTCTGGAAACTCTTGGAGCAAATAGTGCACACCGGACGACCATCACTTGCAATAGGTACACGAGGATAAACCGGTTGGATTTCATTCATTGTTCGTCCAAGGACACCAGTAAAATCTTGAGACGCAGACGATGTGCTGTTTGCTTGGGACGTTGAAAGCGTTAATGGCGAATCGGTAGTTGTGGCAGCTTCATGATCTGACATGCTCTCCTCACCACTTTCTTCGGGTCTTGATGTGCATGTTGGTGGTTTCGACTTGAGACTAGTCATTTTCAAGTACTCTGAAGCGACACTCTTAGCACCACCTGGGGGTTTTGGTTTTACAGATTTTATAGATTTATTTGTTGTTGTTACGGATTCTAAAATCGGAGGAGTAGTGTCACTAAGAGAAACGATAGTTGGAATTTCCTTTTCAGGCTTTGTCGTCGTCGTTTCTGTAGACACTTTTACTTGTTCTGCTTTTGGTTTTTGACTTATTGGCTCTTCAACAGTAATTGGAGTCACAGTTGGATTGGAGGTTGCAACTGGGGTTGAATTGACGGCTTCGATAAACTTTGCTGGACTAACTACTGATGACATCATGATCATAGTCGATGGCACGGTATTCAAAGAAGTACTCATTGTAAGCAGGCTGCTACCTGCTACTCCAGGAGTTGTATAAGTACTGCTCGACCCAGATGCGGCTTCTATTGAGCTTTTGCTCATTTGACTTTGTTTGATTTTAGTGTAGTGCAAGGCCTGCTCTGTAAGGTATGCATGATGAAAGGCACTACCTTCTAGTCTGGATGAGGAGCATTCTATTGTGGAACGAACGCGATCTGTTACATTAATCAAAGATTTCATAAAATTGGACTCAGTGCTTAAAGAACCAATGACATCGCGCATTTGCTGCTGTGGTTCCTGTGAACGAGGTTTGGTTAGATCAATCGGCAGCATAATATTTTCATCCAAACTGCGGGGCAATTTCGGTTTGGACTCTTCTGGATTGGAGTAATATTGCTCTTGCTTTTGATAGTCAAATGGTGGTTTTGGCGATGTAAACGAAACCACACGACGGAGTACCTGTTGCTGTTGTTGTGGTGGGGTATGGCTTTCGGTTTGTTGATATGTGTAAGAATCTTTTGGTGACACACTGCTGACAATTGGAGGCGTCATTGATAAAGACAAGAGACAACGTGCTGCTTCATGCTCTTGAAGACGCGATTTAGATTCGTCGGTATCTACAAATTTAAAAATTATAAATAAACAAAGTTTAAACCAAAAAAAGAATGTACAATCACCATTGCCATCACTTTCGTTATCGCTGAAATCATCAGATTCAGATTCTTCTGGTAGCGAGGAAGTGCGTCCATTGCCCGACGTAGTCGACTGCTGATCAGACTCAAAATCAGGTTCCAAAAATTCTCCATCCGCTGGCATTGGACCGGGAATGATGCCCATTTCGATGCATTTCTTATAGTGTGTCTTAGATTGCATATGCTTTGTGAGGTTGCCCTTTGTCTTGAAACTGTAAAATAGAATAAAACATTTGAAAATGCATTTGAAACAAGTAGAACGGTTGTGTACCTAAAATTACAGTGTTTGCAAGTGTAAGGTCTAACGTCGGTGTGCGTCCGAATGTGTTTCTTCAACATCGATGGTTTTTTACATCGAATTCCACACTCCCGACATACGAAACGTCCTCTACCACGTCCTCTTATGTACGTATAGTCCTCATACGACTCATAGCCACCTACTAGAAGTTGCTGATTATTTGCTGCATATTTGTCGCTTGCTGATTCAGATGATTTTATTGTTTCCTCTAGCACAAGTGGTGGTATAGCTTTCAGTTGGTGATGATAGAATTGATCTTTGTTATTTTCGAATGGCGTCATTACCGCATTTTGGGAATGTACTGTTGTGCAAGACGAAAGTCGACCAGCCATTGTAAGTGCACAAGACTTTTGGCGAGAATCATACAGGCCCATCACTAATTTTGGCTTAAAGCCCATGGGATGGGGGTTGTTCTCAGCACAAACCTGCCACACACTGTACATGGACAATTTGTGCAAGTTGGCTACATAAGACGGTTGCGGACAATTTACTGTGCAATAGAACATCTTTGTACTGCACTTGAGGCCGAGATATGTGTAAGCATGTCCATTGAGGTATAGTTGTACGCAAGCTTTTGACTGTCTTGGGGTTTCGGGAGATATCAAAGGCAGAGTATTGGCAGTGGGTGTTATTCCATGATGTCGCTTCGGAGTAAAGGTACCCGGTTTTAGTGGGAGGCTTGTTGGTCGCAGAAACTTTGAACGCTTCGATGGTGATGATTTATCTTCAATCGATTCAATGCTTGAGTCTGTACCTGTTTCAGCACTACGACGATAAGCATTGGAGACTTCCACATGCAATGGTGTCATTGTATCTGGCTGCAATCGATTTGAAGTAATAATATCCAGTTCCCTAGATGGGTTATCGAAATTGAAGTGACGAATTTCTTTTTCGTTTTCAGAGGGTTTGGTGGTGATTTTCCTCGGACTTACATTGTCCGCCATTCGCAGAAAGTTAAATGGCTTTTTTCCAACTTCTAAGGTCGATGGAATTTGACTATTCCAACGAGCGGCTCTTAATGCCACCGGTGGAGGGACACGATTAAATTCACTTGGCAAATTACTCACACCTCCAAAAGGAGATAAATTTCGACCATCAGTTTCAATTAGTTTCGGTTTCGGACTAAAGGCAGACATCACCACTGGACTGGGTACTTTCTGACGATTTGGACTTGGATTACGTGATTGAACTGGTATTTGTAACTGCTGTGGTGGAGGCGGTAATTGTGGCGTTAGACAGTTTGGGCCTGGAATACCAGGTACGTATGGGATAATCTTGTCGGAACCGCTCTGTTGTAGTATTGGCAAAGTTAATGGATTGAATGCGGTTATAGAATTGATTGGAGGAAATTGAAAATGCGTTGGGCCAGACATGTTGAGTCCCGGTGGAAGACTAGGTGTAAGCGGTGTTATCGCAATCATCATTTTTGGTGTTCCTGAAGATCGCTGATGTGGATCTTTAGATTTTGGAGAAACTTCTTGAAAACTTCCTCCGGATAGAAGGGGTGTACGAATCATTTTCGGACTCATTTCTAGATCGGGACATTCAGAAATCGGAATGAAACAACCTCCAGAAGATGCGTATCGTTTGCCAAGATCATCTTTCTTTTCCGACACCTCGATCATCCCCGGATAATTTGGCATACTGCTGTTCGTTCGTATTGCAGATTGATTAAAACTTGTTGACGGTCCTGGTTGGTATGGTTTATCATACTTTGGCCTCTTACTGACCAGACGGAATGAAGACTGATGATCGTCGTGTACCTTTCTTATGACAATCTCTTCGGATTTTTTCTCGTTGTGATTGTAAGCTTCGACGAGAGGAGTTTTGCCTAGTAATGGGCCTGGAGAAGGCAATGGCGCATCAATAAATCGGTTATTTGTGATAACTTCTTGCAATGGCAATGGATCTATGGCAGCAACCACTGATGGCGACGATGATATAGAACTAGATGTTGAAGCTACTCCAGATGAGGTTGTTGCCGCTGATAATGAAGGATTCGTTGCACTTAATTGGTTTAGAACCAAACTGCTCGGCTTAGTTTTCAACTGTGACCAAGCCAGTTTGACCAGCGAAAGGGGAGAAAATGATTTGGCCAATTTCGCCAGCGAATGTGGATTATACAACTCAGGTAGGCTAACGTTTATCGAATTCGACCGGAAGTATTTAGCAGATGGAGATGAAACTGGGCTGATTGGTGCACTTGAAGGAGTTCCTTGACAGTAGGAACTATTGTGGATTTGTAGATCTTCAGCTGTGCGGAATTGCACAGAACAGAGTGGGCAAGTGTAGACAGCGTCTTCACCTTCTCCAGTGGGTACAGCTAAGCCCCTGGCGTTAAGTAATAAATTTTTGATAATCGAATTACTGGGGTTCTGAGGGTGTATTGCTGAATTTTTGCCTGCACTGCTGGTGACCGTATTATCAGCTACAATCGAAGGAGCTGGTGATGATTGGGATTCAGTTGACGGTCGTTTTCTTAAGAGTGCACTTGTGCTTGGGACTTCAGAGGTTGCACTCGAATCAACAGCTTTGGATAGATTTAATGGCACATTGGTCGCTGGTGGAATAACGTCTTTTTGCATCGACTGCGGCATGGATTGTGTAGGTGATGGTGTTGGTATTGGTATAGGAATATGTTGCGCTCGCTGTAACTGCGGCTGTTGCTGCTGTTGTTTTTGTTGTTGCGTTATTGGAGGGATCATAACACTAACAGCAGGCAGTTTGTGTACATTTTTAGATAAACCATTGATTGGATTATTATATGAACTGGCGGCTAACCGTTGAATATGTTCTTCGGCGTATTCTCTTAAAAGTTGCTGCTGCAATTGTTGTTGCTGTTGCAACTGTTGTTGTTGTTGAAGTTGTTGCTGTTGATGAATCTGTTGTTGCTGCTGTTGATGAATCTGTTGTTGCTGCTGCTGTTGCTGTTGTTGTTGCTGTTGTTGTTGCTGTTGTTGTTGCTGTTGTTGTTGCTGTTGTTGTTGCTGCTGTTGTTGTTGCTGCTGTTGTTGTTGGTGCTGTTGTTGTTGCTGCTGTTGTTGTTGTTGCTGTTGTTGAAGTTGTTGTTGCTGCTGTTGCATGTGTTGCCTTTGAGTTATTGCCTGAGCAACCTTAGAACTAACACTTTCACCAATCGGCATCGATGACGATGTAACTAGACTGCTGTTGTTGCTGGCGGCTCCACTTGAATTATTCGCATTGGTGAAGCTTCTTGAACGATTTAGAGTCTTCGGATATTTTTTTTGCAACAAAATTTCTTTATTTTCTACAATCGCTTCATTTTGTGATATTAGTTTGGAAATGTGCTCCTGAACAAGCTCTACATTCTGTGAAAAGGAGAAAGTTTCCTTTAAAATTTGAATTAGAATTTAGGGAAATCATTATCTAAACTTACCAATTGATGTCCACCACCTGGGGTAGCAGTGATTGCTGATATATTTCCTAGCATAGCTCCACTACCACCACTACTACCGGCCATGGCCCCTGAACTGGTTGATGACTCTTTGCTAACCACCTGTTGCCCATGAGAGAGTGGCGGAATACCAACACTGCCACTAGTGTTACCTCCCCCACTATTTAGATTTTGTGACGATGATAAAGAAGGCGCATGATGATAACTACGACTTGCTGATGTCTTATTGGGCGTATTTAGGCTGCCATTACCACTGGCGACTTGCATTGGTGATGCCATCACTGTGGAATGTTGCAGCTGATACTGCTGTTGATATTGTGCAAGTGACATCATGTCTCGCTGAGTACTCGGTGTCGTCAGAATATACTGGGGTTGTTGATGTTGGGCATCATAGTACTGGGGATGAGGTGGTAATCCTGGATTTATATAGTATGCGCCAGTTGGTGGGCCATGAGGCTGAAGAGACAATGGCCCTTGCATGGGTATCATTTGGTGATTATTATTCAGAGGATGGCTAGGGATTTTAATAACATTGTTAACGTGCTGTTGTAGGGCCACTAATTGTAATGATTGATGGGTGGCCGAACTCGGTTGATGGTGCTGCGGCTTTTGATGTTGATGTTGTTGCTGTTGGTGATGATGTTGCTGAAGTTGTTGCTGTTGTAGTTTAACTATCGCTGCTGTTGCTTCATCTTGATGATGTTGATGTTGCTGCTGTTGTTGTTGTTGGTGTTGCTGTTGCTGTTGGTGTTGTTGGTGTTGTTGCTGTTGTTGTTGTTGTTGTTGTTGTTGTTGTTGTTGTTGTTGTTGCTGTTGTTGCTGTTGTTGTTGCTGCTGTTGTAATTTGTTGGCAGCATATAGAGCAGCATTATGAAACTTTGGTTTGTAGGGTTTGTCATTGGCAAATTTTTGTTGTGTGGCGATGGTTGTAGCTGCTGTTTGTTGTTGCTGATGATGCAGTGATGAGTTAACATTGGCTGATAGTCCTCCTGAGCTTGATGATGCCAATGGGTTTGGCTGAAAGAAATTCTTTGAACTTGAATTTGATGAAGGTTGTTGCTGTTGTTGTTGTTGTTGTTGTTGTTGGTGTTGTTGGTGTTGTTGGTGTTGTTGGTGCTGTTGGTGTTGTTGGTGCTGTTGTTGTTGTGACGCTAAAATTGCCGGTGAGGATGTTCTCTCATCAAGAGGGGACGTTGTACGGCTTATCTATTAAAAAAATAAAAAATTGGCATACACTTTTATGGTACCGAATAGGCTCTACTTACCACATCAGAGCTGCTGTTGCTCATTTCAGGATCTTGCTCCTGATCTGAAGCACCCATTGATCCTTCATCCGCATCTGGAGGCGGCTCTACACCTCTTGACCTTAATGTATGCGATCTCGATCTGGAAAAGAAAATCAATCAATTGACTTCCGTTTGTATGTGTTGGTTTAAGATAGAAAGAAAATTATAACTTACCTGCAATGCTTGTAGTAGTTGCTCTTCGTCTTAAATGCAAAACCGCATATACCACAGGGATATGGTCGTTCATTTGTATGTGCACGGATATGTTTCTGTAGTACCGATGGCTTTGTACAACTCATATTACAAAATGGACAAACATGACGTGATTGTTGTTGTCCCACCGAATCTGTGCCACTACTACCACCGGTTTGCCTTTGTAGCTGCGGTTGTTGTTGTTGATTTGAAATTTGCGTCAATCTTTGTTGTTGTTGTGTTTGTGGCGACGGGCTAATACTAGACGCTGTTGCAGACGTTGTCCTTTGGACTTGCCCCGCAACACTACTACTATTACTACTGCTACTACTTAGAGCTAAATCACTGTTGTTGCTTAAACTATTACTGTTGTTTGTTTTACGTTTACCATCGTTGGCACTATTCGCGGCACTCATAACAGCCAGACCTGGTAAATGACCATTCGTTAGTGGCGGTACACGTTCTTCGGTGGCACCATGCGTTCCATTACCATTCACGACTACCGTGATTGGTGGTGATTCCGATATCGGTGACGTAGATGTTGGTGAAGATGATGAAGAGGAAATCGATGATGATCCACCACCACCACCACCTACTCCTCTTCCACCTCCTACTACTACTTCACCTTTTTCTGTAGCTTCATTATGCTCCAATGGTTTACTATTACTTGTGGTTGTTGCGCTGGCAAGGCGCTTAAATTTCTTATGCAGGTACTTAAGGTTGTTCCATGTTGTTGTGGATAATGATGACGATTCATTTACTAAATTTTTGCTACTATTTGTGTTATTGTTGATACTGTTGTTGTTGTTGTTGTGGTTGTCAGTATTGTTATTGTTGTTAGTGTTGGTTCTTAAATTACTACTATCACTATTGGTGCTGCTGTTACTGCTGCTGATAAGTTCCGATGTTAACTTATTTGTCTCGCTTAGAGTCATTTTGGCATTTGGGATGTGATTATCGGCAACAGTACTGTTGGTCGATTTCTTTTCGGAACGGTGGGTGCTTACAGTTGTTGTTGTTGTGGTTGCCGATGATGATTTTGTTGTAGCAGTTGTGGTTGTGGATTGTTTATCACTACTTGTGGTAACTGTTGTTGTTGACGTTGAGGATATTGGAACTGTTGGGGAGGTAGTAGTACCTGCCGGAGGTTGTCTATGATTCTGCTGACTGTTGTTAAGTTTTTTGTTATTACTGTTAGTTGTACTACTGCTGCCCAAATGATTATTATTATTATTATTAGTACTGACGGTGGTCTTGTACTGCGTTTGTGATTGTTGTTTTTTAGATGTGGTCAACTGCTTGTTGTCATCCATGTTGCTGTTTGACTTTGTGCCACCAGGGTCATCTGCAAACAAATAAAAAAAATATATATTGACTTTAGTAAATCCGTATAAAGTGTGAATTATTAGTTTAAGACAGAAAGAGCGATATAAAAGAAGTAACAAGAGAGTAAATGGAAATGTGAGGTCTTTAAAGAAAATGGAAACTAGTGTGATGGAAAACAGATTCACTTACAGTTCAATTTCAGTTGAACAGTGAGACCGCAATTCTCACAACACATTCGCCTTTAGACTGTAAATTTTTCTCTAAGTCCCGAATGTGTGCAATTCTATTGGGCTGCTACTGAAGATCTAGGAGCAAACACAATACAAGATACCCGATACACAATACAAGTTTTCTACTAAAGTATTATTGGTAGGTAGCTATATCAATTATAGTTAAGGGCCAATTAGATCCAGATGAACCCTAATTATCATTGTCATGAACATTGTTATTTTGATATGAAGCTGACGTACAGACCTGTTCTTTCGTTTCATGCGAGTTTTTGCATTAGTGGCTATTCCAAATATAGTTTGTTGATGTTGAAATCTCATTGGGTATTCATTGGGTTTCTAGCAACTAGTTCTAGTTCCTGTTGGATTCAGAATATTTGTGTTTCACCAACATTATTTTGCAGCTGTCCCTATATGTCGTTATGTCTAGTCTTTTCCAAAAGAAGATTGATGATAGCACGCAATCTTATGTTATCTCTACTCTAAGTAAGATAATTATTATCAAAAGATTACTTCTATTACATACATATATAATATATCGTTCACTAATCGGAAAAGGGCTCGCTTTAACGAGTTAATATTTCAGTGTCAAATAAAGCAGGCCATGTTCTCTAAAGCCAATAATAGCTTGTATTTCAGCAGATTGAGATCTCAACTGTCAGGTGTCCAACCATCCAGTGATATGATGTCTGGAACGTTGTTTTTGAACCAATGCTTAAGGTTTTTTGCTTTGTGAACTGGAACATTCTTTTTAGAACGCAAGCCAACGTCTTTCAAGATTTGACTCCTTTCTAGTAAAAATGGAGATCGGTGACGCTGTCATATCTCTCTGCCCACGCTACTGAAGGGCGATGATGAGAGCACGTCTAACCCAAGATCTGAAGCTTCTTTTTATGACTGAACATACGACCGATCGTTGTTTATTGAAAGATACTTCAAATGCGACCGAAAGTACTCACAATGACTTTTGTATATCTACATCAAGTGCCAAATTTTCTTGAAAAAGCCAAGATATGAATTTTTGGTTTTTTTCGGATTAGAGGAAACACCGCTTTCATGGTACACGGAATTCTTACATTGCACGGGAGGCCATGCTTTTAGCGGCTTCGATCTCATCCTGTACCGTCGAACAACTTCAGAGTACAATATAAAAAATTACAAATATTGAAAAATATTGCCTTTTTCCGTGTTCCATTGCATTGCAACAACACAATTTTCGATACAGTTCGGAATTTTTACGGAGTCATATTGCATTAAATGTCAAATTAAAATTGAAGCGTTCAATATTTCATCCTCAGTGAATGCATCCAGTACGAGTATTTACAACTACGAAGAAGACATATCACTGGTAACGCTATCAATATTGGCCTTTAAGTTACCTAACCTTGCTCGTTTAGTAGGACAAAAGAAAGAAGTAGCAAATTTCGCAATGCCACTCAGTTCGATAATTGATTTCAATAATCATCATATCTCATTCCAATCAATGACATCCATATTTTTAAAAAATCATTGACTCATTATGGTCCTTGCTTATCTTTTACTAAATGTCGGACTTTTTGAAGATGTGATAAAGTACGAGTATACCTATCTATACGGAATATGCAATACATAATGCGAATTCCGGCGTTGTAGATTCAGTTACTACCCCAGCTAGATCATATATGGGCGTGGGCCAAAACCATTATCTACACAAACTCTTTTAACTGGAACGTTGCCTTCCATGTGCCACGGCAATGTAGTATCCGTGCCTCAATTTTCTAGAGAACATCTACATCTTGCTACAGCTTTTAGAGTTTATGCTTTCTCCTCGTTTTGCTTTTTTTCTCACTGGGGGCCAAGCTTTACCTTTCCGTTTATCGGCTAAAACCGTTTTTTCGTTAGGCTACAGAGTTAAGCTTTAACTCGGGTAGTGACCAAGAAATAATCTAAGCAGACTTTTGCAGTTGATAGACCACAATGATGATCAATGTCAAAGTGACAACTCGGTAACATTAAGCTTATCGTATTTCTTAAGTCACAAATTCTTGGATTTTTCGATAGCCTACAACTGGTAACTATACAACAAAGACTTTATACGGGCACATGCATTAGAACAACTTTGCCTAAACTTGCAGTACTGAGCACCCACTTAGTTCAAAACGTGACAGCTACCTACCTAGTTTTAATTTTAAACAGAAATTATGTAACACCCATATCATATATTTATGTTCTTGAAAATACCAGCACACTGGAGGCAGTTAATTTTATTTGACGTCATCGTGCCTTGTTTCCAAAAGAATATCTGCCCAATATACAATTCGAACCGTATTCGTTTTGTATTAATTCAATGTGTAACAGTTGTTCAAATCTTACATAGCCATCTGCGTCCACACAGTTCTACACACAGATCGCAGAACATCTACCCACTTGAGAAATTTTCAAATTCAAGCTTGGTTGTTTCATCGTTATCTATATTCTGACACAAGAATACACATACCCAAGCAGCAGTCATTATACCAATAAACGTACAAATAACAGAGAAAAAAAAAAAATTCCTTATCACAAATCACTGTGCAAATGCAAGTATCATGAGTCACAAAAATGTATATAAAAAAAAAAATATATATATAAAAAAATAAAACATTGTTTTTATTTTTATTATTATTTTTTTTTTTTTCATTTAAATTTTATTGTTTTCCAACTATACGTATGAATGCTCACTTATGGAAGTTATCGATGGTCTAGCCGATAAAAGAAAAAAAAAAAAACAAAAAAAAACAATCATACGAAGCTACTATCAAACCAGTTGGATAGTGAACAGGTTAGGTGCGTTATTCCAGATACAGTTTCCAGATTATATTTGTATCTAACTAGAAATTAGCAAAGAGAAACACAAACTAGATTTTTTGATCGAAAAAAAAAAAAAAAAAAGAATAAAATAATATCGATCGCATGCAAGTAACGATCGAAATGGTGACTTGTTGTTTGGGGCGACAACAGCGGTTAAATTTCCAGAAAGTCAAGTCCGGAGCTGACTTAACACCTTTTTTTCTTTTATTGCTCCAAAAGTTGTTGATTGAAAACAATTTTTTTTTTTTTTAAAGAAATAGCACAGCTTTTGCGTGTTAACCAATTATTGTAGTTATGAGCTGTTCGACTATTCGAATTCGAATCGAAATCGATACGGAACATCATTTTCAGCTACCGATAAATGGGATTTGTTTTTTTTTCTGATTAAGATCGTTCATTGTTTTATTTTTAATTTTTTTATTGCTTCTAATGAATATTCATTTAAATTAGATATTAAGATGAGACATGTTGTCTGGTTTGTTTGGTGGTACATTAATGGCATTGCCGAAAGCAGTCACATGGACATGTTTTAATTTTTTTTTTTTTTTGTATTTAATCGATGAAGTTAAGTGGTTTCATGAAAATATTGTCACACGATATTCAATGCTAATGAGTTTCAGTTAGCCTAACAAGTCTCTAAGAAATCTCCTCGTGGGGTATTTTATCGTCTTCTTTTTATTGAATGTGATTCTTACGAGATTTTGCATATAAACCGATCATACACAAAAAGGTGGCCTTTAAAGGCTTTAAATAACACGATGACAAGATCGCAAGCCCAACCGAGTGGAGCTTCCGTATTCCACTGTATGCAAAAGCGTCACAAGGAACTGTAGCAATAATCGAACTATTAAATATACACTTGCGGTCATAAAAACCGCACCACCTAATGAGTTCTCAAAAAATACCTAATTACATCAGATCGTAAAGGTTTTTCCCATACTAATGAAGTGTACTCCCCGTAGCGGAGTTCGGCCTCGTATTCAGTGCAAAAAAAAAATCAGTTTGAATTGAGTTGTGAGGTTGACAAATAAAAAAAAGTGAAATGTCTGGTAAATATCATCAACTGACTCGGGACGAAAAAGTTCAAGTATTGACTTTAGTCGAAGAAGGGCTTGGCTATCGTGAGATTGCGGTTAAAAAAGAATGCTGTCATTCAACTATCGTACGACTGATGAAGAAAAAAGAAAATTTGGATCCACTGGAAAGGAAGAAATGCTCGGGACGAAAACGTAAAACAACCCAGAAGACGGACAATGTATTACAACGAATTAGCATGAAAGATCGCTTTAAAAGTGTTGTCTGTATAAAAGCAGAGCTGAGTGAATTTCATCAAGTTGATCTAAGCGCCGAAACCATACGCCCACGGCTACGGGAGATAGATTTATATGGAAGACGACCAGCGAAAAAACCTCTCCTTACTACAAAAATGAAAAAAGCTCGCTTGACATGGGCAAAAAAGTACGAAGATTGGACGCAGGATGATTTGCGATGTGTGATATGGTCCGATGAAAGTAAATTTAATTTGTTGTGTGCCGACAATTTCCCATACGTACGACGGTCAGCAGGTGAATGGTTCAAGGACGAGTGCATAGTCAAAACAGTGAAGTTTCCTCAAAGCCGGATGGTTTGGGGATGTTTCTCTTTTTACGTTTTGGGCCCTTTGCACTTTGTTAATGGAACTATGAACGCTCAAAAGTATGGAGAAGTAGTAAGGCAGTTTTTGGTACCAGCAATTGAACAGCATCATTCGTATAGTGACAAGTGCATTTTTCAAGATGATTCTGCACCTTGCCACCACGCCAAATCCGTAAGTAAAGTGTTATAAGTCTACTTCTGGATGTCTACTTTATAAATAATAAACAGACAAGTAACTAGAGTCTTTCAATAATTTTCAGCTCAAGACAACGTTTGATGACCTCGGAATTACCAGACTAGACTGGCCAGCTAATTCGCCCGATTTAAACCCAATCGAACACTTGTGGCATGTAATGAAACGTAAGGTGGCTGAACATAAACCAGAGAGTAAAAAAAAGCTAAATGAAGGTCTGGAACATGTATGGAATACTGAAATTTCAAGGGATATTACTGAACTTCTAGTAAACTCGATGCCTTCTAAAAGCGGTTATAACCGGTTATAAAAAAGAGGAGCAACTCGGTATTGATAATTTTTTGGTAAAAGTGGCATATCTAAACATCTTATATACACATACATAAAAAATGTATCGTTTGATTTTGTTAACCAATGACTGTATTAAAATATTAAAAAAAAAAAAAATAAGAAAATTAACTGGTTTAACTTATAAACTACTGCGGAGTACTCAACAAAATTTTCATTTCATTATAAAAATTATTATCGTAGTTATTAATAATTTTTCAATCATTTTGATATGGTGCAATTTTTATGACCGCAAGTGTATGTATATATATTTATAAAAATGTATGCGAAAGTCAGCCAAAGCCATTCAAAGCTTATAGATAATGATGCAGAAATATTGAAAGACCTACACATTATCCGAAGAATGTTAGCAATACTGAAAAAACTGTAGCCTGAGTGTATCAGCTGGTATTGCCAAATATGTTGAAAAAGGTCAAAATCATGACTTGATTGCAAGTTAAAATTGAAATCGAGCTTAAAAAACATTTGACTCAGTCATCAGCATGCCCGCGTCACGGTGTGGTACAAAATATGTAGAACAGGTACACAAACTTCGGCAATACCACAGATTTGTGCGTGTGAGAAATATCCAACGTAAGATGGATTTTTACTGGTAATATTGTATATTTTAACATTTAATTGAAGAAAAATGCCTCATTTTAACAGTTAGTGAATAACTCTTTATGTTCCACGAAAAATAGATAAGCGGTGGGAGGTCACTTGACTAGTCACAAACTGGATCGATCTTACTTGCTTACTTTGATAAAGACTATGACCGATCTAGGCATCTCAAGTTAGAGTGGTGTTGGCTCGACTGCGTCGAGTTGCTCATTTAAAGATTTCTGAAGTCCCCTTTCACTTATGCGGTACACCACAAGTAATGTCTTCGTCTGCTGCATAAATTCTTGCGGCCCTTAATATTAATTGTTCTAACTATGTATCTTAAGCGATTGGTATACACTTCACCATAAATCGGACCAAAAATTGCTCGTAGAATCTTGATTTAAAACAATAACGGACATCTTCATCGAACTTCGCAAACGTGTCTCTGCTTCTCCGCCACAGAGAAGGACTGAAATGATGAAGGTATTATAGAAATTATCCCTACTGTGCCTTGACAAGATCTAATTATAAAATTGCCTCCTTAGGCCAAAGAAACTGCGATTGGTATAGTTATATTTCTTCGTTTGATTACTTACAAGATATCATTATCAGAGTATATGACAGAGCTGAAGTAGATTAAATCGCTTACGGCATCAAAGATAATACTGTCTTTTATGACGTTCTGTAAAATTCGTCGATTCACGTCTAAGCTGCTTTCTACCATAAGCATATGCAGTTACATAACAGTTGCACAGACTTTTAAAAGATTGTGTCTCTGGTGTTGGCATAATTTTCTCAAGTGTGATGTTATAATGGTTAAAACACCTATTCGGAGTTGTTTATGTATATGGGGTCATTGGATCTTTGGGTTTTTTGGTACATTTTTGAAAAAAAATTTTCTTTATTCAAAATCAATTTCAATCAATTACATATTGGCCATTATTATCTATGGCCTTTTTCTATTTTCCGGGTAGCTTCATAATTCCATTCTGTGGCTTATCAGGGAAAAACTTGGCCAAGTGATTTTCAACGGCTCTTAGGTCGGCCAATATTTTACCATCAAGACAGTTTTGCAAAAACCGAAACAAAAGGTAATCAGAGGGTACAAGGTTCGGACTATATACGGTGGATGCATCAAAATTTCCCAACCAAGCTCCGTCAATTTGATCCGGGTTATCAAAGATGTGTGTGGCCTAGCATTGTCATGAGGGAAGAAAACTCCTTTTCTGTTGGCCAATTCTGGTCGCTCTTTCTTAAAAGTTTCATTCAAACGGTCGAGTTGTGCAAAGTAGAGGATCGAATTGACCGTTTCGCCACGTTCTAGCCGCTCATAATAGACAATTCCCTTTCAATACCACCAAACACATAACATCACATAAGCCAATCCAGGCTTTGAAGTCGCTTGTGGTCGGTCAACGGTCTTTGACCATGATCGCTTGCGTTGGATATTCCCGAATTTAATCCATTTTTTATCGCCCGTAATGAATCGCTTCAAAAATGGTTCCATTTCGTTACGTTTTAGCAGCGTTTCACTGGTGGTTATTTGGTCAATTAAATTTCTTTGCGTTAATTCATGTGGCATCCAAACATCGGGCTTCTTTGAGTAGCCTGCTCGTTTTAGATGATCCCAAACTGAAATACTGTTGATGTTTACTGCCTCCAGACAGCCTCCGTGCCGGTTTTGCTTCATCAGTTGCAAAATTTCACCAGTGCGAAGTGCATTTTTTATGTTGAAATTTCCGGAACGGAATTTAACAAACCACTCATGGATCCGGCGTTCACTCACAGCATTCTCACCTTAAACTGCACAAATTTAAGGTGCAGCATCACATAGCGTATTTCTTTAGATATTTCACTCATATTCAAATCAGTATAACTTTTAACACGAGCAACGAATTACACAGCTGTTTTCACAAAAGATGTAGCCTGACATGTCACCTTTTAAACACGTGTTCGTTTAACACAATTAGATTAGTGTTTCCATATAAATGGACACCAACACCATCTAGTGACAAAAAACCGCGGAGACTTTTTATATGACCCAATATATTCTTGTAATTTGTATACCCTCTTATGGCTAACTTCAAGTTGACCCATATAAATTCCACACCGATTCGAAAAGTATTAAGTCATCGTCACTTGATAGTCTCTTCATTGTCAGCCTCTTGAACAAGTAAAAACTTAAGAGGAATCTATTTTCGCCACCCATCTTATCATCTAGATTTTCTTTCAACTTTGTCTACGTATACAGTAAGCTCATTAATTAATTTCATTTCGATTCGAGAAGATAGTCATTTTAGGGACATCTAATTCATCTTTTTATTAAATTTATTTTAAATTCTCTGCCAATCTATTTAGTTAGGTATATTTTGAGAAAAAAAAAAAAAAAAAAAAAAAACTACCCCCCTATCTTAATTAGTCAGAATTACTTTCGATTTTTCTCAGAACACTACTCAAAGTTCTTGCGAAATCCCACTGTTGACACAATAAGCGATTCCATAAAAAAAGAAGCTGACCACTATGGTAGGGTTAATTTCTCAACGTCTTATCTATAAATCGATTTTTCTTACAGAATTGTATGTTACATATTCGTATACGAGTATTCTTGTAGAAACCACATTCACATATTTAATTTAAATCATTCATACAGTATAGTGATAAGGGAATTCACTGCACAAAACAAGCAATAGAAGGGATATATCTATTTCCAAGAATCTCTTTCTTAATGAATACCTTGAATCCGAAGCTTTTGTTTCGAGTTCTAATTTTTTCTTTGCTTAGATACTTTTTTTTTGCCACTTGATATTTACTAAAGTGATAAAGTAATTATACCATATATATATTTAAACATTTTTATCAACTAATGTGATGGTAATTGTTATCAAGCTATCAGGACGATTTTTTTTTTTTTTTTTGTCAAACAGACGTGACTTGTTGCCATAAAGTTTTATAGAACCACTTATATATGTATCTTGTTACGTCGGAGAGAATTCACATATAGGAATTCAGTGTTTACTGATTAAAAATATAATTTTCATTTTATAACTCAAGACGAAGTTTTTTTATACATTTTATTGTAGGCAGCATATTATTGTTCGCTTATACATTAGATTTTAGTACACTTTCCCATAAAATGCATATGCGCACATAAATACATACATATTTGTTTAGAAGTGATTTGGAGAGTATTATCTCGTCGGGGTTAACATTTTCATGGTTAATAGTTGGCAGACAGTTTTATTGTCAAACAAAACATTTGTCATCAAATAAATGTGCTCATGTACTAAATGGGAGTGCTTAAATGAATGTAACGTCTGCCTAAACCCTGTGGCGGGTATAAATAATTATTTTTGAAATTATTGTATGAATTCTTTCGCAATTAAGCGAAACAAAATGTTAAGTATACGTCAGGGAGAACTTATTCATTGTGAGGTTCTATTGACATTATTCATTGAGGAGAGGAGTCAATAAACTCCTGATTTCGCTTTTAAAGGTGTATTTTCATTATCGTAATCTTTAGAAAATGAACAAGAAAAAAACTCCCCGATTCCAAAGAAATTTTTGATTTTAAAGAAATAGCCCTCCACATATTTAACTTTTTTATTATAAAGTCGAATGGGTACGAAATTACTTCACAAATTCTCCAATCCAATTCTGTGACAGATGTCGAGCGCAACATTTCGTAGAATTTTCTTTACACGATCCTAATGGAATTGTTTCGAGTAGTATAATAGAACTTGAAAAAGTCCTTTAACCAAATCTTGCCAAGGGGGTATCACAACAGGGTGTTTTCTTACCATTTTGAGCAAATATTTTGCTGTTCCAATTCTAAGCAGTAAAACGGGACTTTCACCGTTTTACCATAAGCTAGCATATTTTTAAGTAGAGGTCCTTATACATCTCAGCCGTCAAAAATTCTTATGGGTAAGTAATGATGGTTCCCAGAACTAGATCACACTGACACTGACACACTCAAATTTCTAGAAATCAACTTACCGAAAGCTGATCTTTCAAAAACTGATTTTTTTTAAAACCGAACAAAAATTTATTAACAGTTTCTTGGATGACCCTCTGACAGTTGGGAAATCCATTACACTAAATGAGAATGAGAATGGAAGCAGATTTTCGAAGATCAACCTGACAAAAACTGATCTGCCAAAGACTGATTTTCCAGAACTGAACAAAATTAGTTAGATCCCCATTAGGACTTAATACTAAATTGATGGCCAGATCGCCAGATAAAGTTAACAGTTATGATGTTTTTGACAAACCTGCATAAAGTGACATGGTACACAGATAAATTGCAAAAGTTTTTTTCTATTTTTATTTTAGTTAATAAATCAATGATCAATCATAAAATAAGACTATTTTATGTAAATGTTGACGACGACTACGTTTTACGTAGTCCATACAGAAAGTCCAATTTTGAATCACTTCTTCGAGCATATTGGCTGCTTTCTCACTAAAAACGCATGAAAAGTTGCAAATTACGCTGGTTTGTCGGGATAAATGAGTGATCTAGACGAGTGAATATGTTGCCGGTCAATTCACCTGTCCAAAACAGATATAATACCTTGATCAAAAAGTTTATTTAGAAAATTAAAAATACAAGTTTATTCATCTAAATCTATATTGTCCCCTTTAAAATAATCCCCATCGACTGCAACACACTTATATTAGCGCTTGATCCAATCCTCGAAACATTTTTTTATATTCGATTTTCGGTATGTCCATCAGTGCCTCCTGCGATTTTTACATTACTTCCTGTCGGCTGCTGAAATGCGTTCCCCGTAATGGTTTTTTAACTCTATTGAACAGAAAGAAATCACAGGGAGCCAAATCAGGTGAACTCGGTGGCTGTTGGATGGTATTTGTTGCATTTTTCGTCAAAAAATTACGAATAATGATGACACTGTGCGGCGGTGTAAAATCTACGAGTTTTCTGCCACAATTCTGGCCTCTTTCGGCGAATTGCTTCACGCAAACGTTTCATAACGCCCAAATTATACTCTTTGTTTACTCTCTGGCCTTCTTGCAAAAATTCATGATACACTACACCGTTGTAATCCATGAAAACCGTGAGCATTGCCTCCTTTTTCGACTGAAAACAACGTGTTTTTTGGTCTCGGTTCATTTGGTGAACGACATTCACTTGCCTGATGTCTGAATTGCGTGTCGTACTCATAAGCCCACGTTTCGTCTCCATTAATGATCCTTTTGATGAATGTGGGATCGGATTCAGCCTTGCAAATCATATCTCTTTTGCGACGTCAAGACCGTGTTGCCCTTTTTTGTAGACCTTTTTTGCATGAAATTGAGGTCTTTTGGCACCAAGTTCGCTGCTACACGACGGAAACCCAAATCATTAACTAAAATGCCTTGGATGGATCCATAGGCAATGTTTAAGTCCTCTGCTATCTCTCTGATGGTTAATTTGGGGCTATTGAGCAACATTTCTTTTACTTCATCGTCGGTTTTTGATGTCGATGGTCTGTCACTGCGTTCATCATCTTCGATTGACTCACGACCACTTTTGAGCCGCTCGTGCCACTAGTAAGCGACCGTTTTTTTTTAGAGAATCGTTGCCGAAACACTTTTCCAACATTTCCAACGTTCGCGCACCTTTAATTCCGTTTTTAACGCAAAATTTAATACAAGTTCGTTGTTGCAATTTTCAAATCCATTTCTAAAATTGTAAAAAATCGCCAACACACACAGAGACAGATGTATTCTTGGTTACGTAAATTTTGCAAATGTCAAGCTATGACGCTAAGATTTAGGGGAAACGTCAACAACAGATGTACCAACTCAACAAGAAAAAAAAAATCGGAACAATGGGAGCGCCACACTGTGACGCCACCGGGAACCTTTTGATCAAGGTGGTATTGCTCACGGAACTCATTTCTCAATTGATCCATCAATTCAAATACTTTGTTGCACGTAGCGCCATCTTGTTGGTACCACATGTCGACCAGGTTCATTTCGTGCATTTTGAGCAGTAAAAAGTTCGAAATCGTTGAACGATAGCAGTCACCATTGACAGTAACGTTGTTCTTACGGCCAAAGATGCACCAAACAGTGCATTTTTCCGGGTGCATTGGAAATCTCTTGTATTGTTCATCGGACCAAATATGACAGTTTTGTTTATTAACATACCCATTCAACTAAAAATGAGTTTTATCGCTGAAGACAATTTTTCGACAAAAAAGCGGATCTTCCTATAGTTTTTCTAAGGCCCACTCACCGAAAAATTGACGCTGTGGCAAGACGCTGTATAAGGACAAATTACGATCTTCATTAACACTGGCGGATACAGCAGCAATGTTTTCCTCTGTACGCACTCTACGCATACGGGTAGGTAAATTGATGTCCAATAACGTGAAATTAGTGTGAAATTTGGTCACTATGGCTTGAATTGCTTACTCAATAGGTCGAAGTGCGCGATAACATTTTTCACAGAGCACGAATTTTATTAATAAAATTCACTAATTTGTAAGCGTTATTCGGGTGTAAGTCTTTCCATGACGAAATGGCAATGCTAACTGAGTATCCCTGACATTGACACATATCACGAAACACGCGTAAGCTGACAAACATAGAACATTGAAAAACCAAACAACAAAAAAATCATCCTTTAGAAGTCAGAAGTGTGCTTAGAACAGAAAAAAGCATAGAACCAAATGTGTACTAAGACTAAGACTCTTGACCATATAGGATAATATTGTCTAATGTTAACAGCTGTACAAAGCCCTGGAAAAACTTTTGGTTGTAAAAAGGATTTGATGCAGAAACAACCCACTCAGTTCTGAAGATTATACAGCCTCCAGACTCCAGACGTTGGAATATGCATCAATTAGCGGAAAACAGGCAGTTCTTAGGACACTTAGATGACTTAAAATTTTTGGAAGATCTTCAGGGATATAAGTTTCCTAAGTTCACTGAGGTACAAATATAGCCTGCAGATTTACTTTTTCAAAGCGCCAACACAAAACAGTTTGAATCCCCTAATATAGACGTCTGTGTATACTTTTATATTATTATCAAGTACAATATTTTCAAAACGAAGAAATAAAAAACAAAACACAATAAACAAATTGCTTATTTTTCTGTAACTTTGAGCAAACTATATTTCCTTTTAATAATTCAAAGTCCATTAACTTTTTTTTTTTTTTTTTTGATTTACTGACGATGTATTTACATAAATATAAAGAAAGACGAAGGCTCTACTGAGAAATGTTTAATTATATCACGAGTTGGCAAGTTCTCGACCTCTAAAACACTTTCATCATACATACGAGTACGAAATCTATTTCCATTCATCGGTGTTGAAATGTGAAATTCCCATGACTCCGGGTACATACAAGTGTTAATGAAATGCTTTCACATAGCGAGTGAGAACAAAAAATTATGTAAAATCAGAATCAGCATCTCCTGGAGATTCCAAAGTGGTTATATTACGCAGAGGCATCAGAAAGAAGGATGAATACCATATATAAAAACAAACCACAAAAGCTACAATACATAATATCATCCGTCACCCTATCATCAGGTGTTGATTTTTGCTGACTGCTTTTGATGTATCTTTTTTGATTTTCATCTGTATTTTTACAATTTTCCAACAATTTGTGTAGACAATAAGAGAAAAACAAAAAAAAAAATTCATTCATAGTCAGCTCGGTGTAAACCACTCGTATCTCACAATCTACAGACATAACCTACAAACGACGAGAGGAGAACATTTCTATTCGGCATCATCATGGTGATCATCATCATAGCTAATGGTACGAATATTACGAGTACAATCAACAACCTACGCGATTCCAATAAACATAGTTTCAGGGTGAAATACGACAAGCGAATTTGCCAATCCTTACATCTTATTTTAATATGTAAAGTATGTTGTTAATATATAGACATGGATACCCACCATATATACTCGAAACATCTCTCATAGGTACCTACTTGTTTTGCTCGTTGGCTTACGTACTTTGATATTTTTAGTCTTACTGCCTGTTAGTGGATGAAATGCTGAGATCTTGGCTGTTTCATCATTTTGTCTGTGCCTGTGGCTCTTCTCTCTGTCTGTCTGTCCGAATGAGTTGCTTAGTATCTCTAGATAGCGCAAAGTCTATGTGAAATGACAATTTAAAAATACAGCAGCATCAGCAAAAGCTGGTATAAATGACACGACATTTGTGGGCCTTTGCCCTACCGGCTGCTTTAAAAAACAGAAAACGATTCATCTTATACGAGTTACGAGTTATGAGCTACTGAGCTTTGAGCTATAGCAATTCGCACTCATACTCATACGGTTACTCGTACGAATAGTTACTGGAGACTGGTGTTGAATGATTTGAGATGTCTGTCGTTTTGTCGCTTCCACTGAATTCAAATCTATTCTAAAAGATGCTATTGTTGGCTCTACCATTGCGCTGACGTATCTTTAAACCGTTTGCAGTGATTCATTTTTTTTTTTTTAGCACCTGAATACGAGTATGTACGTATTTTTATTTTTCTCCAATTTTACTCTCGACTTGAAATTGAATTATGCACCGTGTTGCCTGCTTGACTTTTAGTGTAACATCACAGTGTTGCAATCCCAACATGAACGACTTCGACTCAACTTACGATTAACTGCCACCAAATGACCTAATAAAATTGAGAAGTTTGGTATTCAATTTAAAGGGCTCTGTGATTGTATCTGTGATCTAACTGCTAGTGGATATGAGTGGGTATTCATTTTCTCCTTAATTTGTTAATTAACTGGCATTTGTATTTATTAAGTTATGATGGGATGATTGAAATTGTTGAATTTCAAATTGGGAGCGCTTTTGATTTGCTGTTTTTTTTTTTATTTTTTTTATTGATATTCGTTTTTATTATCATGACTCTTGATTGCCGCGCATTTGGGTTCATGTTCCTGTGAATGAGTTTTTCGTGATTTGACGAGATTTTTGTTGAGTATACGTCATAGAAACGCAGATTTAAAATAAGTGAAAGTAACGGGTGACCAGAAAGCAATGATGGTTTTCCCAATTGTTTATGATTAAGCAGCTGTCAAAATTAGCAATGACATCCAGCTATCAAAATATTGAGTGAGCTTTGTCATTTCATAATTTTTTTAAGAATTCTGCATTCAAGAGGCTGTGACTACTCTTAAAAAGCCGGAGCACGTGTTAAGTTTTTTCGAATGATTGGATAGACAGACAGATAGAAAGACGTTTGGGCTCAGTGGTTATTTCGCACCATGGGTGGCGTCCAATATTTTAATGGGAAGACTAGATTATTAGTGTAAACTGACTTGATGTTGTATTTAGGCAAGAATTCATCTGATGAGATTTCAGTTGCCTGATGAAAAGTCTTTCGGCTACGGCTGTTACTGAACTCGAAGCTATCCGATTGAGAAGCCAATACACTACCACTTGAGCCACGGCCACCCATAACGTGGGAAATTATTTAAAAAATTTATTGAAATTGAGGCTCAATTGTATTCGTAAATACGCAACGTGAATTTTGTCATAGGGTCTGTTGTCATCATGGTTTCAGTGTACAGGCAATTCATCGCACTGTGGAAAAGTTTGAGCGTGAGTAAACTCTTTTGGATCTTAAGCCACCAACCAGACAGAGATTGGTGTGAAATGAAGAAAATATAGCCGCCCGTGCCGTAGCGCCCAGTAACGAAAAAGACCCAGAAATGTCGATACGGCGTTGATCAGCTGAATTGGGCATTACCAGAGAGTTAATTTTGTGCTAACACAAAATTGAAGACGGACGACCATAGACAACGCCGTGTGTTCGCTAATTTTTGGCTAAGCGGCTATATCAACAAGCAAAATTGCTGTTATTGGAGCGAACACAATCCACAAATGTTTGACCAAACATCAATGCATCCACAAAGATTGACTGTTTGATGCGGCGTTTGGCATGGCAGCATCATTGGACCTTATTTCTATCGAAATGAGGAACAGACACCGTTACTGTCAATGGGTCATCTTACGGCGACCGTTCATCAATTGGCTGCCGAGATCATGCGATTTGACAACAATCGATTGTTTTCTCTAGGGCTACGTCAAGTCATTAATTTACGGTAATAAGCCAAGCACTTTGGACGAGCTCGAGACCAATATTCGATACAATATGGCCGGAATAATGCCGCACACATTGGCCCATCAATCAAAATTAGACCGACCGCTTGAAGCACTGTCAGCGAAGCTAAAGCGACCATTTTGAATAATCTGCTAATTTACACATAATAGCAAGAAAACCGGAGTCAATTTTATATTTCACACCGATTTTGTTTATTTTAAATTTTTTTACCTTTAAGTAAGTGTTTGGCTCTTTTGATGGACCGCAGTTTGAGTTACTTTTAAAACTAAAGTAGTTGTCGACGTTCTATAGTATCTGTGGGAATCAAATACTAAGTCTTGAGCACCACAGTAGATGTGGTTTGGGGCACCTTCTAAACAAAATTCATCAGTGGTACAAATATGTCTATCTTGATTGAATTAATTCGAATCTGTCCTTAGGACACACAATGATAACTTATTAGATAGTACTCTAGGGCAGACACCTACTATTGTAGTACCAAAATTTAAGTAAGATAAAAAATTCCTACCTTCTTTAGAATTCAGTTTTAAAAAGTAGAGATGAGTGAGATTCACAATAAGGGCTTCCTTTTGAAGTAATTTTTTATCTTGAACTAGGATTTAACAACATTATGACCTCCAGCACGTCGATGTTTGAACATGTAAGCAAACATGTGATTGTCATCTTCAGGATATATTCATTAATGTAAACCTTATATGAACCTACAGAGGAGCAGGACAATTTTGATAAGGATTCTGAAAAGATCATAAGCCACCTTCATCATATTCCGATCGGCGCAAGGTACAACTCCAATATTTTGAATTGCGAAGCCCTTTCTCCTTTCTAATCAAATCCATCAAAACTTCTGGGGAAAACCAGTACAGAATTGCTTAGTATGGCATCTAATAAGCTCGCTTTCACTCGATCAGTGATCGACGAAATCAACGAAATTCCTGGCCTAATCATGAATTCCAAGAACAGTGTGGAGCGAAAGAGGAGTGATAGTAGACAAAAATCAGATCTACTGCCGAACGCTGTGAGAAAACATGAAGTAAAAATTACGTTCTAACAGAAACCTGCAGGGATAAGGTTTACAAAGTAGTTCAGTAGCTCGGTGCTGAAAATCAATTTTCACTTTTACAGACATTTAAACCGTGATGATGACCAACATATTTTAACAAGCGGAATTAACAAACTAACAGAGAAACAACGATTCCTTCGACTTGACCCAGAAAATAAATGAAGGTATTGAGCTAGAAGAGCTGAATCTGTTAAAAAATAATAAATTTTAGCACCTTTGCTCAGTCCTCATAAAGAAGGACCATTTGAATTGTGTCAACGCAACGCATCAGATAGATCTAAACTTGTATGGTTCACATTTGACCAAATATTCACCTTACGACAAATTTTGGAGAAAAACCTTTGATTCCAACGATCTTATCAATCTTAAGATTTTTACAGAGACAAGTACACATGTACATATTATATATGTACTTGCATACATACATGAATCCATATCTGTCTGCAAAACTCGTTCGCAGAACAATGGGAAATGCTCCCTGCTCTATAAATATAGGTAATTACACTATCGAGACGATAGGTGTAAAAAAAAAAAACACTTTCGACAATATGACACACTGTCATGTGGTTTTATGAGAGTAGACTTAATACCAACAGTTTAGAAATTCCGGAAGAATAGACAATTCTGACTTTAAAGAACCATTGACATTACGAACGCTAAAAAGTCTTTCTGCAAACCCTTCGTTCCGTTTGCGTGAATGCAACAGAAAATAGAAGACAATACAAGAACAAACTCTATTGGCTATGAAAAGACGCTGACCTGGTGAGAAGAATCTAAATTTTTCGGCATAGGCATACTAAGAGTTAAAAAAAAAAAAATAAGGGAACGCTCTGAAGTGGAGAATGTTGGGCATATCCTTATTGAATACAAGTATGCCTTAGTTAACTTCTTTTTAAACATTTTCAGGCGATTCTTGGCAGGATATTTGGTACTTTCTAAACAGATTTCGTCTCAGTATTAGAAAGTAAGGATTCTCCTAGATTTATTTAAATCAACAAGAAGTGTTATCCTTGGTAGGCTTAGGTTATCACTAAAGTCAAACTTTATTGATGTGAATCTGAAATATCGGAATTGTAAAAATTTAAGAGTTTTTTTTTACAAACTGAACATCAGTTGCACTAGTCTGAAGAGAATTTTGTGTAAGGATCTCGGCTAATTCCCTTATATATATGTATGTATATGGAAGCAAAATTACCACTTCGTTATCGCTCCTCTGTTTGGGCTTCAGAACAGCTCGAAATTGCCATATTTGGGACTCGGAAAATCCACACGTAGTCATAGAGAAGTCAATGCATCCTAAACGTGTGACGGTTTGGTATGGTTTTCAGAGTGGCGATTTTTATTTATTTTTTATACCTAGCCAGAAATTGTGGATTTGAACTTGAAGATGGGCACACTACATGCACACTAAGTTCAATAATCGTGTAATCAGTCGTTTTGGTGATGTTGCTTGGCCGCCACGGAGCTGCGATTTGACGCCGTTGAACTTTTTTTTCGTGAGGTGCCATTAAAGATCGATATTATGCGAACAATCCAGAGACGATTCAGGCAACCAGGAATAATATTGGTTAAGCTATTAGTAAAATAGGGGCCGAAAATACCATATATTGAAGAATTGGGTTGACAGTAATCGGAAGGTTTATTTTTTTCCTAAAAAGTAACAATTATTATTGAAAAATACTGAACAGAAACCAAAATAAATTTGTTTGGGATGGACAGCAAACAGTTTGTTCGTCGTCCAGAAGGTGAGGCGTACAATCCACGGTACACCAAACCCACTGTGAAGCATGGGAGTAGTAGTGTAGTGATATGGGGTTGTTTTTCTTGGTGGGGCGTAGGTCCAATATACACTTGCGGTCATAAAAACCGCACCACCTAATAAGTTCTCAAAAAATGCCTAATTACATCAGATCGTAAGGTTTTTTCCCATGCTAATGAAGGGTATTCCCCATAGCGGAGTTCGGCCTCGTATTCAGTGCAAAAAAAAATCAGTTTGAATTGAGTTGTGACGGTGACAAGTAAAAACAAGTGAAATGTTCAAGTTCAAATATTGACTTTAGTCGAAGAAGGCTATCGCTTGGCTAAGCTTGGCTATCGTGAGATTGCGATTAAAATAGGATGCTGTCATTCAACTATCCTACGACTTATGAAGAAAAAAGAAAATTTGGATCCACTGGAAAGGAAAAAATGCTCGGGACGAAAACGTAAAACAACCCAGAAGACGGACAATGTATTACAACGAATTAGCATGAAAGATCGCTTTAAAAGTGCTGTCTGTATAAAAGCAGAGCTGAGTGAATTTCATCAAGCGCCGAAGCCATACGCCCCGCCCACGGCTACGGGAGATAGGTTTATATGGGAAAAACCTCTCCTAACTACAAAAATGAAAAAAGCTCGCTTGACGTGGGCAAAAAAGTACGAAGATTGGACGCAGGATGATTTGCGATGTGTGATATAGTCCGATGAAAGTAAATTGAATTGGTTGTGTGCCGACAATTTCCCATACGTACGACGGTCAGCAGGTGAATGGTTCAAGGACGAGTGCATAGTCAAAACAGTGAAGTTTCCTCAAAGCCGGATGGTTTGGGGATGTTTCTCTTTTTACGTTTTGGGCCCTTTACACTTTGTTAATGGAACTATGAATGCTCAAAAGTATGGAGAAGTAGTAAGGCAGTTTTTGGTACCAGCAATTGAACAGCATCATTCGTATACTGACAAGTGCATTTTTCAAGAAAATTCTGCACCTTGCCACCACGCCAAATCCGTAAGTAAAGTGTTATAAATCAACTTCTGGATGTCTACTTTATAAATAATAAACAGAAAAGTAACTAGAGTCTTTCAATAATTTTCAGCTCAAGACAACGTTTGATGACCTTGGAATTACCAGACTAAACTGGCCAGCTAATTCGCCCGATTTAAGCCCAATCGAACACTTGTGGCATGTAATGAAAAGTAAGGTGGCTGAACATAAACCAGAGAGTAAAAAAAAGCTAAATGAAGTTCTGGAACATGTATGGAGTACTAAAATTTCAATGGATATTACTGAACTTCTAGTAAACTCGATGCCTTCTAGAATAAAAGCGGTTATAACCCCCAAAGGAGGAGCAACTCGGTATTGATAATTTTTTGGTAAAAGTGGCATATCTAAACATCTTATATACACATACATAAAAAATGTATCGTTTGATTTTGTTAACCAATGACTGTATTAAAATATTTAAAAAAAAATATGAAAATTAACTGGTTTTTCTTTCTTTGTTAATATCTTTTTTCAAACATTCAATAAACAGATGGATAGAAATACTTATAAACTACTGCGGAGTACTCAACAAAAATTTCATTTCATTATAAAAATTATTATCGTAGTTATTGACAATTTTTCAATCATTTTGATATGGTGCGGTTTTTATGACCCCAAGTGTACCTTATCAAAGGCATATTGACCAAAAAAGCTTACGTGGATATAATGCAAAATATCATACGAACGTGGGCCGAAAAAAATATGCCCCTAAAATGGCGGTACCAACAAAATAATGACCCCAAACATTCAGCAAAACTGACAAATCTGTGGTTGCAGCAAAACAGTGTTGATGTTTTGCCGTGGGCTTCTCAATCTCCAGATTTAAATCCGATCGAGAACCTCTGAAACGAGCTTAAGATTGAAGTAGGCAAACGACACCCATCAAAAAAAGCGGATCTATGGAGAGTCATCTCAGAAGTTTGGCATTCAATATCATTCAATACTAATGCCAAACATTAGTAAACTCCATGAGTCGTCAAGTGGAATCAGTAATTAAAAATAAAGATTATGTAACCAAGTGTTAACTGCTTTCGAAATAAATTTAAAAAAAATAATAATAATAAATAAATAAATAAATAAAAAATAAAAAAATTACGATGCATTTGTTTTCCTCAGTAAGTAAAGTAATGAGTGTTCCTATTATTTTGGCCATAGCTGTACATACATACATATGTAAATGTGTACATAGAAGAGAACAAAATCTTTTAAGATAGGATGTAGTTCCAAATTGCTTGCGTCAAGTGCGGTTGACCCGTAGAATGATCTCTAATTTGATTCTTCGGTGTTCATACAGGCTGAATCTTTGACGGCCTTGAGGACATTCTGTATATTTGTAAAATTTACAGTAGGTACGATACACAAAATTACATTTGTACAAATGTCATATGTATATACATATGTACAGTAGTGTGCAAAACATTTGCAAGTTTTTTATTTTTCCCTCATTTCTGTTTTAACTTCCAAGATATTTAGATCAGGTTAGTAAAATAGTGCTCTTTATCAAATAAATTATGTCCATAGGCAGGTTTTTTTTATTCAGTTTTCACTAAATTTGCGTTGAAAAAATGGCTGGCAATAAGTACGATACCCGAACAAAGGAGCTGGTAGTTGAGGCTTATAAAAACGGATCGAAGCAAAGAAAGATAGCTAAACGATTCAAGATTCACGAATCGACTGTTTCCCGGATAATTACAAAGTTTCGACAAAATTTATCATTTGCAACGCTTCATTCTGGTAGTCGTCCCCGAAAAACAGACATGCAAACTGATAAAAAAATTATCAACATTATACGGTCTTCAACTGCAACCGTTAAGGACCTCAACTTGTCAATCGATGCAAGCACAGTTTGTAGACGTGCAATAGAAAGAAATTGAGGGCATACCGAGCTGTTAAGAAGCCTCCAAATAACTGGAATAATGGATTGCTTTGTGTATAAGGACATCTTAGACACAGTCATGCTTCCATACGCTGAGGAAGAGTTGCCGTTGTTATTGAGGTTTCAACCCGAAGCACACCTCAAAGTTCGTTAAAGAATTTTTAGGAGCTCGGGTAGTAAATGTTTTGGATTGGCCTCCACAGTCCCCCGACTTAAACCCAATCGAAAACTTATAGGGAATCCTAAAACTGCTGACAAAAGGGCAACGGCTTACTTCGCAAAAGGTTCTTTATGAAGCTTTAAAGGATGAGTGGAAAAAAATTCCCAGGGAGTTAACAAACTCCCTTATTTCTTCCATGCCGAAAAGGTGTGCATAAGTTATTAGAAAACAATGGTTTTTGGACCAAATATTGATGAACAAAAAAAACTTACATATGTTTTGCACAGCCTTAAAATGAATAAACTCGTTTCTTTATGTTTTACAAAGTATCAAAGAGTACATATTTTAAATTTCTTTGTTTTTTTTTAAGTACTAAACAGTAAGTTTAATTTATGTCAAAATAAAAAATAAATGGATACAATCAGTACTTCATCCACAATGAATGCGTTTAGTAGTGTATAGGTAAGTATTTTCAAATTTTTACAGATTGTAAATTACAGATTGTAGCTGCCAACACTCTCAACGACATTCGATTGCTTAACTCATTACATTCGAGTTTATCACAAGCCAAATAATAAAACTATTAGAAACTTACTCATAACACAACGTCACGTCTCTTCAACAAAATGACACGCCGAATTAGAAGATAACTAAAGAATCGATAACATCATTTCATTCACTTTGTATTAGAATCAAAATTTCATTACTAAAAGTTAGATATTTACGTAATCTTTTCATACAAAAAAAAAAAACCCACAGAACAAAGGAAATTACCAAAAAAATTAAAATAATATAAAACAAAAGTAGCAATCAACAATTTATCTACTTGAACTAATCATCGGGCTACCCCGTACTATGGCATCTCTTTTACTCATTTCTTTTATTTTCAGTTTTATTTCCCCCCCCCCCCCCCCCTGGCACATTTTTTATCCATTCATATGACGATGACTTTCACTAAAGATATTTCACTCGATTCATACAGTATGTACCTACCCACAACAAAAATAAACCCCATCCAATCAACAGAGGTATTACTAACCAAAACCACACAGCTGACTTAATCGTAATCATATTCGAGTAGCGAAAATAAACCCAAAGAAAGCAAAGAAAATAATACAAAAAGACAAAAAAACAGACACCAATATAACACCATACTGATACTGGCAAACTCATACTGATATCGGAGAAATATAAACTCAAAATGAACATATAATACCCATCAGAAAAAAAAAAAATTTTTTTAAATAAAATAAAAGACAGAAGAAACAGAAAGAAAACAGAAAAAGAGAGCAAAAAAGAACAAAATACTATAAGAATTCATGATGAACTCATCACGCCATTCCATAGAACGCGATAAGAATACGAGTACATACATTTTTTTTCCTCCTTCCCTACAACTCACCCTACCTCAATAACTTAACGACGACGACAACAAAACAAAATTAATAAATTAATGCAACCAAAGAGAGAAGCAAAAATGTCTGATAAGCATTGCGTACGAGTATGTGTTTCCTTGCCTCAACAAACCCCTCAAATTAAGGCCGCAAATGAATCGCAAATTTTCTACAATCTTCTTTGGTTGTACTCTTTATTTGTGGTCGTCATTCGCCTCCTTATTTTTGTCTCCTACCGCGACCAAATGTAATTGCCTCCTAATCAATTGGGAACGCAAAATTAAATTTCGCTTTCAATTCCATCCAAAACACAAGAGGATATACAATGGTATATAGGTACATACTCGTGCATGTACCAAGAACCTACTCACCATTTCTTTAGAATCGGCCCTCCCACATCGCCTCATCAAAATATAAAAATTATGCTAAATTATTTACACATTTCACTTAATTGTATCGAAAATAAAACCTTTAGATACAAATCTATTTAATAATGAGTACCCATAAATACTCATCTAAATACAAGACGTGAAAGAATTACATTTGTCTTTCCTATTGACAGAAACCAACAAAATTTTAGAAAATAATTAAGTAGGTATCTGACACTGAGAAAACTGATAATACAAAGTACCAAAGACAAGGGTAGCCCCGTGGCAATAAGTTGTCTTCCTCTTCCCCCTCTCCATTTTCTTAACATACTCTTTTGATAGATAATTACCCAATACAACTTAAAATCCACTCAAAATCAACGAAGACGCGAACTCATCAATTCAACGGTGATGTCAAATTCAAATTCAGTTTTAGACCACCATCGCTGACGGCAGATTTGACATTCCCAAAGGTACTATCAAAGTGTATAGGTATCTAAAGACAATGCCACCTGCAACCAAAGTTAGAAAAAACACAAAATTCTACGTAAGATTCTAATGAAATTACCCATTTTCTCAAAGTAGTAAGTAGTACTCGTGAGATTAAAAACTTTTTTGCCGATCGAAGAAGATATGTATGAGTATGTATCTTTAAGCTTGATTTGCTGGAATTTAAATATCTTTCATCTCTTTTCCACCACAGGACAACTTATATACACTGTTTGAGATCGTATTATGCATAAAAATTTCAATTTTCGCGACATAGTCATTGACGTTTTGCAAACGTCACAATTGTCATTGCAAAATGTGTTGACCAGTTTACTTTGTGGCGCACATGAAATCGATTTTCACCTTTTTTTTTTTTGTTTTTTTTTTTTTTTTGTTTTTTCGGCGTTGTTGTCTTTTACTTATTCCACTCTGTATCTGTTGTTGTTGTTTTCTGAATTACCATTTGTTGCTAATTTACTTGTTTGGATTGTTTCTTTGCACAACGTACAAGGTTATACCAATGGATACACGCGCGTTCGTTCAAAAGATACACACACACAACACGAGCCAAAAAGAACAGAAAAAAAAAAAAAAAAAAACAAACCTTAAAAACTCTCACAAGCGCCTACAGCAATCCCCGTAACTGCCGGCCGTCGTCAGTCGGTATGATGGTATAATCAAAATCGAATAACAAATAATAAAAAAAAAAAAATTTATCGGGAATTGAATGAATTTTTCCGACTAAAATATACTCGCGGATCTTACCGACGACGACGACGACGATTGGCAGTAAAGCAATACGAGACAGGGCGACAATTCAACTGACTGATACGCCAAATTCTTATTAATAAAAGCGACAGCAACTCTATGGCAATTGAAGACGACAACAACATGAAAAACAACAACACCTACAGCGGCAGCGGCGACCGCAAATACAACGACTACAATGACTGTATCAAAACCAGTGGCGATGATGATGATTATGGGGAATCGGTAGGGTCCGAGGGTGTAACCAAGATAAGCGTATAAAAATCAAAAATAAATAAAATAAAAGAAAACCAGCAAACGAACGTTGAACAAAAAAAAAAAAAAGGGGGAACGGGGGTCTACATTGTAGTGATACAACGACGCACACACATTACAGACACGCTATGGAGAGACCCAATAAAATTTACACTTACTCACCGTCATCGCTTACCGCACACCACACACTTCACCATACACCTCACATCAAACACTTAACTAATACCCCACACCACACAGTTAACAACTATAGTAACTAGTCAATACTCACCAAATTACCCCACACACCTCACCTTACTTTACAAAAGCTACTGTCTTGCCTACGGCAACTACAAATGCTGATGATGATGAAGAGTACTGGTGCTCCCCGAGTGGAACTCCCCGGGCTGGAGATTAAATAATTGTTGCCGTCCTTCTTCTTTTTTTTTGCTCTCTCTCTCTCTCTCTCTCTACTCCTTTTTTTTATTTTCTTTTTGCTCGTTGTTGTCAATGCACGAGTAAATTTCATTTACTAAAGGGAATCCACGATGGAAAATATCATAAAATGACGTTGACAACGTCGAGTGTGTGCGATCATTTTGCTTCGCGTTATAAGCCGAAGTTGACGCGTCAACGACGATCATTCGTTCCAAACGAAAAGTCTATTTACGAGTACAGCACACAACACATGCCTTAAGATTGCCCGTAATGTGTGCTAATCATAATGATGATCATAAATTCTGACTCGATGAGTGATGAAGAAGAGCTTATTCACAACGAACCAACAAGAGAAGACGACTAAGCGACACAAGGTGACAATATAGATTAGAGATATCGCCTTTTGAAAAGTTGAACGCGCGTTACTTAGCACGATGGAAGTGATAATCAAAGACTTGTTTGTTTGTTTAATTTAATTTTATACCACAGCACAAATATTAATAATAAAGTTGATAATTCATTTTAATTACACAAGGAGAGAGAATAAGAATATAGATAATGTATCTGAGCAGAACTGTAATCACATACGTCAAACCTTTGAGATGATTGTCAATCGAACAGTTTCGAAAGATACCATCTTCCTTTGAAATGGTAAGATCGTCCAATTTTCACTCACTGAAAGATCTCCCTTTTCTATAATCTGAAATGATTACATCATGTACGATCCCAACAATTAGAGACCCTGATCACTTTCCATGATCTAATCATTATCATGATCATCAGTGTTTTTATAAACCGCTATTTCTTCGTAGGGTTCGAACGCTCTACATCAGTTAAGATATTTTTTCAATAGATTACAGATTACTCTACAAATAGTTTGACTTAAGTAATTAAAAATATGATACATTGATATCAAAATGAATTCATTCAAACTTATCTCCATTTTAAATTAAAAAACAAAAAAAAAAAAAAAAAAACCCAAATTAAATAATACAAGTACCAGCTTTGATTTGTTTTAACCATCGCACGTGCTCAGATCAAAGACAGTTGTGAACCACTCGCTATTGATAATGTGGAATCATTGAAGGAATGAATCACTTCCAATCATTTTGACAGTTACTGAATGTTTCTACTTATCATTCTAGAGTTCCGTATGAGTTATCAGCAATTATCAAATCGAGTATACTAGTTTATACTCGAAATTTAGAACGTCATCCTCGAATTCTGTCAATACAAATTGAAAACAACTGACCTGTTTGCCTTGCAACTTGCACATTCTTTCATTTAAAATAAATTTTGTCGAAATAGGACGTCATGACAATTAATAACAAATGTCAACTAAATTGATGGTGGCACCGATTTGACACATACCATATTGATACCATCTTTTGAAAGTGGGAATTATCTTTTAATGCAAGACGATGATTGTAGAAATGGTCAGTGTGAAAATGACAGTTCATCTGACAGCTAACTAACAGGCCATGTACTCGTATACTGACTGACCATTAGATGTCTCTCTCTAATACTTGTAGTACTCGTATGCATCACTATTCACTGCATATCTAAGCAATTATCACATCAGCAGATTCAATTCATTTCGACCCAAGTATAATTAATTAGTTTTCTCTTTCAATATAATATTCGTAAATGTTAAATGCTAAATGCCAAACATACTAATCACTTAATTACTCTTCGTAAAATTATCGATAATGGTCGTTATGTACTATAGATACGTGTAATCAAATTTATTTCAGTTTCCATAGTGCTTATGTGTGAGTATACAAGGAAAGTACATTCAAAATTTAAGCAATGGTGCGTCCAATTCAATGAGCCGCCATATAACCGATTTAAATACAATAACAATAGACAAATGTGTTTTTCATAAATAATTAGAGTCCTACAACACATCCGGTGTGGGCTTGAAGTCGTTACGTACAAATACTTTGGTATATGCACGCGTTGTTAGTAATTCTACAGCAACATTTTCAATGAAAACATTTGTTTACATTTTGTTTGCAAAAATTCTTTTTTTTTGTTTTTGTTTTTTTTTTTTTTTTTTTAATTTGTTGATTTTTCGTTTTATAGTGAAGAGTAGATTTTAATTTTATGTAGACAAAGCATTTTTGTACGAATTCCGGTCAAGGGTAACATCATCGTTGCGTAGTTTACTTTCAGTAGAAATAAAATTTGCCATTTAAGTGGAAATGATTTGATTGTTAACAAATGTTAGAGGTTAGGTTATAAAATCAGTTAAATATGTCAGAGGTTGTAGTTTGTGATTAGGGGGTCAATATTTGTCAGTGGAGATAATGTAGATCAAAAGATCAGAGAAGGTTTTGTATGTGTCTTAGGTAAGGTGTAAAGTGCAAACATTTATACGTTCTATTTCTTAGATTCGTTTAAACGGCAACTTTAAACATGGATAACCAACAGTTTGGTAAGAACATAGACCTGGTCTGCTTTAGTTCTTTTTGGAGAAAATTTCTGACAGAACAGATGACATCTGATAACATTTGTTCACTATTTAATATAAAAAAAAAAAAAAAAACCGGTAGCCACCATCTACCGAAGCACTAGCTGCCGAAGAGAACCATTTCTCTATATAGTATTCTATGTAGATCGATGTACGACAATTCTCCTTTCACTTATGAAAATGTAGAAGATTCGATACTCTGTCTCCATAATAGAGATCTTTTTAAAAATTCTTCCTGTAAGACGATCACAGCAATGATCATAGCGAGAGATCTTAACGATCTTCTGATACATCAAGGCCCGATGCGTGTAGTAAGTAGTTGACCAAAGAGGATTTATAGTCGTCAACTCTGTTTATACTTCGTACTCGTTTGACCTGAAAAGTCTGCAGGGATTGAAGAAGTTGTATTTCTGTCTCAAATTAAGTGAACTTAATCGAATTGTAAATCTATAGTTTCTCAAAGATTTCAAAATTTTTAATATATACAATGCTGCTCGTAATAACTTTTGACCACTAACAGCTCTTGTTTAAAAGCAGAGAATTTCTCATAAAGTTTAACGTTCTCTAGCTCTAAAGGATAATCGTTCATACTGTCAATTATTTTGATTTCATTGGGTCTTCTTTAGTATTTCTTTGCCCCTCTTGGTTAATCTCCCTCTCGTTGATATTGTCTACGTCTAGGGATGTGACTATGACTACATCCATTGTGATCTTTAGCGATGTTAAGAGTCGTATAGCAGTTTGCCATCATGCGTAGGCAAAACTATGTAGCAAAACATCGGCACATCCGGAAAAAAAGGTGCTACAATGTTTGAAAGTTTTTCCTAAATGTATAAAGACAGTATCAAGACAATTGGACTCTGCCGGGAATAATGAAAAAGTTCTTCTACGTACTGCCAAACGACAAGCACGATTCAGTTTTCGCTGTGGGGCAGAAATAACAAGATTTATTAGGAAGAATTTCAACAACCGTTGCCCAATCCAGTAGAACGCAGACCCACTTAACTACTTGTATGTCAACTGTTCGCATTGGTCTTCTTAATATGTATTGTATACAATATCTTGTCGGCTGTGAACGCCTGAAAACGCTAGTATTGGACCCCGAACCGTTCGATTTGGAAACCAATACACTATTACTTGAGCTACGGTTGCTGTTTCTTTAGCCTAAAAAGGAAACTGAATTTATAAAAACGCTTTTGCACAGCATCTAAAAGTATAACATATAAGTGAAACGATTATCTTCGACACAATTCCACTAAAAATTCTCGACTGCGATATCGAGCTGACGAGAATCTTAATAGCTCTTAAAGGCTTTTAATGTACGTGCATTCAATAGCACAATAAAAATCTATAATGGAGGTTAGTATCATACTTACGTAGTACTATTATGGCCCCTTAAATACTGGCAACCAAATACTGCTGTTGGCTGACTAGTAAAAATATTTGAAATTTGGGGTATACAAGGCTAAGAAAAGATGCAGCTACGACGTATATCGTAGGCTATGACGTATGATATACTTCTCAGAAGCACTTTTTGGTAAAGATAGGTATAAAGCTCTTCCAGCGATGCCATTTTTATTTCCTCAATCGTTGCGAATCTTCCGTCTGAGGCATGATTTTCGGTATTGTTTTGGCCAAAAAATCTCTCACAGGCAACGATGAATAAGCAGGTGCACTATCGTGATGTAAAAGCCATAATTTGTTTTTACACAATTCCGTACGATTTTTTCGTATTGCTTTTCGCAAACAGCACATAACTTCAAAGAAATACTCCTTATTGAGGTAAGAACTTCTGATGCACTATGTCACGGTAATCAAAAAAAAAAAAAAAAAGTGATCACAACTTTGAGATTTGATCGAACTTGGCGTGTTTTTTTCGGTCTTGGTTTTCCCAGGTTTCCATTGGGACGATTGGGCTTAGGCTTCGACGTCATAATCATATACCCATGATTCTTCACCAGTTATGACCCCTTTGAGTAAGTCAGGATCATCATTGACGTCATTTAAGAGCTAGTGAGCGATGCTAATGTGACGGTTCTTCTGCTCAAAATTAAAAAGTTTCGTAAAAAACTTCGCTGACACACATGCCAAAAACATCTGATAATGTGTATGACACGAGCCAACCGATATGCCAAAATCCCCAGAAACTTCTCTTATGATAATTTGAAGATTTTCCTAAACATCATCTTTTGTTGATGGGCCGACGCCCCAGAACAAGGTTCGTCATTGACATCTTCTAAGCCATCTTGGAAGAGCTTTTACCACTTTTAAAACTTTCTTTTACTTAAAGCAGACTCACTGTATGTCACATCTCAAGTGCTTTATGCAAATTCTCAGCTCCATTTTTTAAAATAATTAAAAATCGCCGAGCACACCAAAACACGTCTAACCTTTCTATCTGTCAAAAACAAACTAAATCTAAGTTCAGACGATTGTCAGATCTGTCAGTAACCGCCGTGTGAGCTTACAATTTTTTCTGACAATATTATCAGAAACTTCATTGTCAGGTCATTGTCAGACGGCCACCTGAAAATAAAATTGTCAGGTAGGTATCTTAAAACCGTCTAAACACAATTTTTCCAATTTAAATAGATTGGAAATTTGTCCGACTCATTGGAAATTGTAAGAAGGCGTTGTTAATGACATCTAGCAATTTCTCAATTATCAGATAATTATAGAGGCGAAAGCGGTACATTTTAAGTTCTTTGTTATATTAGAGTGTGATTTTTGTGCAAAATTGAAAACAAAAAAAAAAAAAAAAAGGATTTATATGAAGAAAAAAAAGTTGAAAACGATGTAGAAAAAAAAAAAAAAAAAAGCCAGCATTTGGTGATGTGACCATCACCACATGTTTTCCGTTGACTGCTCCAATGCAGTTTGGAAACTGCCACAGATCGCAGAATTTTCTGACAACATTAAATTGTGTGGTGTTCGTGTTGCCTAGAATTAAACGGCATTTTCTGTACAATAATGTGTACATTGAACTAATTTGTAAAATAAATTTACCTGAAGATATTCGTCCACCAGCCCTTTGCAAATGGCATCCATAACTTCTGGAATGATGGACGAAATAGTTGGGACAGGAATGCGGAACAGGTAATGCAGAGACCGAAAAGAATCACCCGTGGCTATGTAGCGTAGAGTCAATGCAAGCCGCTCACACGCTGAAATGCTCGCGCGCATATCCGTGTCTTGCTTTTTAATAATTGGAGTAACTAAAGCAAAATCATCAAATTTTTTCAAATCCATCCGCAAAAAATTGTGATAAAATGCTGGCTCCTTAGCGCACAGTTCGCCGAGCAATTTAGCATAGAATACCTCTTCCTGGCGACGGGTTACCCAATCCTTGCTCCAAACATTACGTTGCGGTCGTTTTTGCGGCAATTCGTCATCATCACTGTCTTCCAACACATAGGCAGTTAAAATGATAGCAAGCTGGATATTACGTTCAATTTTATTTAAAATATTTCAGATATTTCACTTTCACTTTTCTCCGCACACGACGAACAAAACTTTCAGTCTCATACACAAATCTCTTCCAATCGTGTGAACTGACAATTTTCAACCTGACAATATTTTCAGAAACGTCATTGTCAGAAAATTGTCAGACGGCCAGCTGACAATGACATTGTCAGACTTTGTACCAACCGTGTAAACATTGTAAGATTTTTTTGCTATTGTCAACTGATATGCACACATTGTAAGACAAATGATAGACCTATCAATATTGTCAGACCTGAAAATAGTCTGAACTTAGCTTAACTGTGCTATATACTTGAAACTGGATCATATAGGGGTATTCGGGGCATGTGTACCAATACAGAAAAAAAAAAAAAAAAAAAAAAAAATCGAGTGTACATACATTGTACGTCGTATATAGAATTTTTTTTCTAAAATTAAGACATGGAACTTGGTATGATTTCTATACATTGGGTAAGTAATTTGATTCGTGCGGTTTTTTTTTCAAAATTTGAACGTTTATTTAAGAAAAACATATACAATAGTATTATTCAAAGTATTGCCCATCTGAAGCTATGACTTTTTCCCATCTTTCTGGCAATTTGTGGATCCCATTCCAAAAAAACTGCGCCGGCTTGGCAGCCAAGAATGAATCAAGCCAATTTTTAATATTCTGCTCTGATGTGAACCGTATTTCAGTGAGGGCGTTCTGCATCGACCAGAACAAATGGTAGTCAGAAGGGGCAGGGTCTGGACTATAAGGCGGGTGGGGTAAGACTTCCCATCCACTGTTTTCCAAATAGTTCTTAACCGGAATAGCAACGTGGGGCCGAGCGTTGTCGCATATTCCGGACGTTTTTCGGCTACTGCTCTCTTCAAACGGATTAATTGTGTTCGGTAGCGTTGTCCATTGATGGTTTCATCCGGTTTTAGCAGCTAATAACACAGCACACCCATCTGATCCCACCAAATACAGAGCATTACATTCGCGCCATGGATATTCGGCTTTGCCGTTGATTTGGCTGGTTGGCCGGGTTTCACATATGATTTTTTGCGCTTGGGGTTGTCGTAATGGATCCATTTTTCATCACCAGTAACAATCCGATGCAAAAATGACTTCCTTTTGTGGCGTTCCAGCAGCATTTCCGACATGCAAAACCGCCTTTCGACATCTCTCGGCTTGAGTTCATGTGGAACCCAATTTCTTTGCTTTTGAATATATCCAGCTGCTGAAATGGCTGCTTGAGTGACACCGAAAGATTCTGCGAGCTCTTCTTGTGTTTGGCAACAATCTTCATAGAGTAATGCTCCCAGTTCTTCATCTTCAAACTTTTTTGGCTGCCCAGGACGTTCATCGTCTTCCAAGCCAAAATCACCACTTTTAAATCGTGCAAACTATTTTTGGCACGTTCGCTCAGCTAGCGCATGTTCACCAACTTCCAACCCAATATTATATATATTCAGCTACAGCTATTATGTGAGAGATAATCATTAGATGACATAGTTGATGCATTGACTTTTAAATGCGTCAAAATATGATCTGTTTAGAAGCAGATCTCAACCAGTAGGTCTCCTGCTAAGGCTCATCTTATTTTAATGTGATTAACCACAGAGATTTGATTGATAAAACGATCGTCATCTGAGATTTAGGACATATCCTTATTTTAAGTACGCACTTGTTCACCTATAAATGTGTCAATAATAACATAACACGTTAGCTTAAAGGAAAATTCTGCAGTATTTCGAAGTGATAGGAACTTTGAAAAATAGAGTATAGTTTAAGCAGAAGAATAAGATCTAATCAAACACAAGAGCTTTTGATTGTGGGATTTAAAACCCGTACAATCAAGGCCATTGTATGTAGGTACTCCTGCTTATATAGATAACTTGCAATGAATTTTACAATAGAGAGCTCTCTACCATATGCTCGTGAACTAAAAGTGAACAATGTGAGGTTCTAATTGAGAAATGTTATATCCTATCTTTTACAGCTTATCATTTGCACTTAAAAAATCACTTTTCGAGAAAACAAAACATCACCGACGCCTCTTAACCTTAAACAAATCCGAATCAACCAACCCACAATTATTGTAAAGTTAATGTCATGACCATTTTGTTATGTGATGAAATTTCTCATCAAAAAACAGGCCACTCGTATCTATCTACTCTTAGTTAGGTGCCAACAAATTAACAAAAAAATAAAAATAAAAATAAAAAAACTATCTTTCAACACCACATAAAAACAACAATCGAATGACTTGTCAATATTTAAACAACAAGCGAATCGATTACCTATATCAACATCAAACTATTTTCCACGGATAAATAGCATTTCCAACACAAACTCATCTTCTAATCAATTCGAAACAAACCATTAATCCTTGCTCACCAAAAGATCATTTGAAAGATAGAAATCGAATTTAGGTGTATCTATAACGAAAAGTTATCTCAACAGCCCATAGCATTCCACCCACTTATTTACTCTATATCTCTAGATTCCCAGTAAATCTGCTTGTATCTATTTGCTTTCAACTACGTCACAATCAATTGAAACCGAATTCATTTGACTAAATTTATTCTCCACACATTCCGAGCGAACAGCAACAAAAAAAAAAAAAAAACATAAAAACGAACGAAGGGAAAACAAAAAAAAATCAAATAATGATAATAACGATCAATCTAATGAATTCATATACCGCCTCGTGTGGGTTGTGCACCAGTTGATGAGAAGGAGAATTTCCTATGCCATAATATGTATCTTAAATTCCACACTCGACTTAAGATCGCTCATCCTCCACACACGTTAATAGGTAAACAAAAAAAAAAAAAGTATCTCACAAAATACAGCCAAATAGATAATAAAAAAAAGAAACTTGTCTATTAATACAAATCTTAAACACACGGGATTCCCCAGGAAAATACCCGAGCCGATTTAATCCCCCAAACTTATTTCGACCGGAATTCAATGAAATCGAAGAGGCTAAAAGATGCCACTGGCACCAGCTCACTCAAAGTCCCAATCAACATACCACAACACACCAAACACTGAGAGTTTTGTTATTTTTTTGAGTACCTATACAAGTATCTATCGACTAAAAATACATCCGCGAAAAAATAAGAAATACAAAATAGATATAACCTTCAAAAAAATTTATTTTATTGCATTTTTTCTCGTGGGGGAGATCTCTAAGGCAAACAAGACAACCGGCAACTGACAATTTAGACAGATGTGCTAAATAGATTTTTTTCCTCCTCAAAGATACGACCATTAAAATCATTAAAAGATTACACCACCATTCTTCTGCAAAAACTTACCTCAACATGATCAATGTAAAATTTCAAATATAGGTACTCCAAAATAATTTGTTGATCAATTCGAAAGTGATTTGTCACCAGATGTCTTCGTTAATAGATTTTCCATTATAATATGTAGTCAACTGCCCAGTCCAAAGGAGGCAATCTTGCAAATCTTTACAGATATTCCCGAAAAATTCACGTCACATCCGAATAATGAACGAATTTTTACACGCTGAAAAAATCACTCAAGCACGATCGATTAATTGAACGATCGTTTGATTGGTCGCGATCACAGATACAATTTTCAAAGTTCAAAAGCGATATTGTAACTCGAATAGAAAAGGAGAAAAAAAATTTCGAAATAAAAATAAAAAATATCTCACATACGAAATAAAGACGATCTCTAACCACTAGTGAGACGAGAAATTGTTGAAGAAACCGAACGATATGGCTGGCAGGCGACAGCAATGGCCGGCGGCTATATTGCGCCAGTGATGAATAAACCAAATCTTTTTTTTTTTTTTTTTTTTTCACCTCTAAGATACTCTGGGGCGTTACAGGCTCTTTACGAGTGCAAAACCGAAAATACACGCCGTCTGTCCGTCCGTTCGGTTCGTGCGTTCAGCTTTCAGCCACAGCTCCGTTGTCGTCGTCAACTAATAATCAATTTTTTTTTCGTTCTTCTCTGTGTAATAGAGCGCCGCGCACACAATTTGTATTCGTTTCGTACTCAGCCGAGGAGTATCTCACGGCTCTACAGTCTACTATTTAAACGTTAGGATAGCACTTACTCATTCGTATGATATTTACATACAAAAAATTGCTAGCGCACACACAACCGCAGCTAGAGCGGAAATTCACGCGCGTACACCGTCTTTAAGTCGATTTGTAGGCTGCTTACGTTTTTTTTCTGTTTTTGTATTTGAAATACCTTCGTTCATCCATTGGATAGTCGGCTGATATACATGTATTTGTGATATTTGCAAATATACACATATACGACAACGTCGTACGCGCCTATGACTTGCGAAGGACGGGATTTCGCACGATTACGTCGCACTATTGTTATTTTCGAGTGGAAAATTGTCGACTCTTATACCTACTCATACTTCTGCTACCTATCACCTTCTCTTCTCTATGAGTTAAGATTTATTTTTTTTTTTTCTATTTCTATACTGACATTATGTGCAGATGTATGTATTTATCGGAATATTTATTGGGGTATCCCTGGTTGGGTCACTGTACACATCACACACAGGTAGACTGTTTTACAAATCCTATATCTGTTTTCGTAGCCGATTCACTGGCGCCTATCGTCTATCTCACAGGTACATAAAAATACAAAAATACAATTGTGCTTTGTGTTTTCTTTGAAAAAAAAAGGATCTACCACACTTTAAACCCTTTTCCAGAGTCGTAGAGGTTTTTATATTCCAGAAAACCATTCACCTCCAAGCAATATCTATATTCATTCGTGCCCGTAATCGTACTCGCAAATTCGTATCTAAAGGTATTTAGTAACTCTTGACGTATATTTTTGAATTTCCTTTCTTCGTTACTTTCGCAGAATCACAGAAACAATGAGAAAAAAAAAGAAAAAAAAAAAACGCACAACAAGTGTAAGGTACAATTACGCGAAACAAACACAGCCACTATGATACGACACGACCAAAACCGGACGAACGATAAACGTGCAATGCGCTTGTTGCTTACGTTGCTCGTTGTGATCGTTACGATCGCTGCGATCGTTAATGTGATTTTATTTATTTTTTTTCATTTTTATTTTTTTTTTTGGTTTTCTGTTCGCTGGTGATTCCGTGAGTTGCGCGCAGCTACTGTAAATTCTCGTACTTAACGCTCCGCTACGTTGCGATATACTCTGCGCTACTCGGTGCTGTGTGTGATGTCTGGTGTGAATGTTGTACTACATTGATCTTGTGTGCAAAATGAAATCTCACAAAAAAATAAATAAATAAATAACAAAACGACAATCCAAACCACAGCCAGAATGAACGGCGAACGGACTTCGCTTCGAACAGCAGCTTTATGGAGAAGAACCCGTTTTACAGACTTTGATATGCGGATTTTTAACTTTGCTTCATTGATATTAAATTAGAGTGTAAACAGACTATGAAAGAAAAGAAAGAAGTTGAGTAAAAAAGATCGAGATATCAAACTGAATGAATTTGATAACTACTTGAAAATACGTGAACAGTGTGGTGTAAAAGTTCACTGATAGCTTTGGTAATAAAATACATTTGATGGTTTTTTTTTTTTCTAGATTTGAATATGACAATAGTGTAATTCTTCTGCGACATTTGATCATTCATCAATTGAAATTGTGAAGTTGAAAAGTATTCCCCTTAAAAAGCACATTTATTTGATTAAGTTTTTTTTTGTTCGGAAACTTCGCAGAATTGAGGCACATAAGGCGAACATAAATCCGCCTTTATATCGCGAGTAACTTAAACAGGATTCTAGTGTCATCATCTGTTTTATTACATAGATAAGAGAACTTTGTACATATGAAATAGTGTACATATTTCTACATACGTCAATGCGCAACATTTTCAGCAAATTCATATGAAAAGTATGGATTGAAAGATTGAAAAAAAATGCCACCTTCAGTCGGTTAAAAGTCACCCTAACTTAGAAGTCTATGAGATAACAAACAAGAACTTTAACACAGATGGCTTTTCAGCAACAGTTTAAAGGTTGCAGATACTATAATATCAGTTCTATATATGCATGTACAAAAATGACAATGTATATGTCATCTCTTTTAAGATGCCTACCAGTTTATTGCGTGAACATCTAATGGATATCTGGGTTCGGGCACGGCGAATTGACCATGAGTTAACTGAATATACAATCACAATCCGGAGCTTTATCAACAATTTTAAAGCAACAGTATTTATCGAAAAGAACTATACAATTAGTTTTTTTTTTTACTTACTTAGGTATTCTGACCCCACGTGGAACACAGGGCGTCGACAACACCTGAAGTCTTGCAACGCGATTGGCTTCCTTTTAAGTTATCCCCAATAATGTTGAATCCTTCCTGGCTGCCATTCTTTCTTCTTCTACCGGGTGGAAGAAGTGGATTCCATTGCATGGCAATGGAGTTTTAACTTTACTATTCCCGCTGTCCACATCTTCTGAGATCATAGAAAACCCCCTTCGATGTACTACACGGCTAACGCTATTTAATTTCGGTGGTCTAATGGGAATCATTGTGTGTCCATTGTTTAGAAAGCTGCTTACTTTCTCGACTATTTTAAGTCCTATTTTTTTCGCCTCTGTTTCTAAATTATCTTTTTGAGAGCAACCATGTGTCATAATTAAGAAGTTTAACACACATATGATTTTAAAACCCATCACAAGCCTCATATTTTCTCTATACAAAACTGTCCGGTTCACATCACAGAATAGCAATGACAAAAGATTGCAACCTTGTCATACACCGACGCGAACTTCAAATTCCACTGACCTCTTATCGTTGTGCAAAACTAACATTTACCACTATCATAGACGACACAAACTGTTGGAGGCCTTCTTGAAATCTTGAAATTGAACACCAAATGCAGCGGGGATATGTACTCGACGAATTATCAAATGATTATCCTCAAGGTGTTGCTGTGGTCGATCCAGGAGAGGAACCAGTTCGAAAGCCTAGCTGTTCGATGTCGAGCATTGAATCAAGATTTAGTTTCTCTCGATCCAGAATTACTCTAGCTACTAGTTTATCCACAGCGAGAATGCATATATGTATGTACCTCTCCATTTGCCACGTTCCTTCAGGGTTTCCTTCGTGAGCAGCTTAACAAACATTCCGTTCCAAATTATTGTTGCCTAAATAATATTGGGTTACATAAAAAGTTTCCGCGGTTTTTTGGCACTAGATGGTGTTGGTGTCCATTTATCTGGAAACACTAATCTGATTGTGTCAAACGAGCACGTTTGAAAGGTGACATGTCAGGCTATTTCTTGTACAGACAGCTGTGTAATTCGTTGCTCGACTTAAAAGTTACACTGATTTGAATATGAGTGAAATATCTGAAGAAATATGCTATGTGATGCTTTTTTACTATAAAAAAGGGAAAAACAAGCTGAAAAATTCGTGCAATTTACGGTGAGAATGTTTTTTGTTCGATTTTGTTCCGGAAATTTCGATGTAAAGATGCACGTCGCACTGGTTGGCCTGTCACTGAAAAAAGATTGCCACGGAAGCTGTCTGGAGATAGCGGAGGCACTAAACATCAACCGTATGACAGTTTGGAATCATCTAAAACGGACAGGTTACTCGAAGAAGCTGCCACATGAATTAACGCAAATAAATTTAATTGACCGAATAACCATCAGTGAAACGCTGTTGAAATGTAACGAAATGGAAACATTTTTGAAACGATTCATTATGGGCCAGTGACCGACCACAAACGACTTCAAAGCCTGGATTGACATCAAACAAGGTTATGTTGGTGGAATTGGAAGGGGGTTTTCTATTGTGAGCTGCTAGAACATGACGAAACGGCCACTTTGATCCTCTACTATGCACAACTCGACCGTTTGAATAAAGCCTTTAAGAAAGAGCGACTAGAATAGGCCAACAGAAAGGGAGTTGTCTTCCATCATGACATTATGCTAAACCACACACATCTTTGATAACACGGATCAAATTGACGGAGCTTGGTTGGGAAATTTAGATGCATCCACTGTATAGTCCGAACCTTGTACCCTATGATTACCTTTTGTTTCGGTCCTTGCAAAACTGTCTTGATGGTAAAAAATTGGCCGACCGAAGAGCCGCTTAAAATCACTTGGCCAAGTTTTTCCCTGATAAACCACAGAATGGAATTATGAAACTACCCGGAAAATGGCAAAAGGTCATAGGTAATAATAACCAATATGTATTTGATTAAAATTGATTTTGAATAAAGAAAAAAATTTTTTTTTCAAAAATGTACCAAAAAACCGCAGAGACTTTTTATATGACCCAATATTAAGCTTCGTGGATTTGGAATCATAGACCCTGTTGAGTTTCTATGTACATATTATGAGTTGTCTTTATTAAAGCAAATAAATAGCTTTACGAAAAGAATCTCACTGCATTATTTTGAAACCGAAATCAAAGCGTACATATGGTAGTTATCGATGTAACTCCCGAGTAGGTAGATTCGAGAAAGAATAGGGTCTAGAATCTGTATGCAAGAAGTTTTTCCCTAACCGTTTATGACATACGTCCGAGTGATTCTAAGCGATCGTGTAAGTCATCAGCACTTCTAAACGCCATTCTCTGAAGAGCATGGGGGGGGGGGGATTTAGAAGGTATTATTCCAATTGATAAACGAGCGAATTAAAAATGGTCGGAGTAAGATTATCACCCGCGGATATTCTACACATTTTATGCCGGATCCGCCGACGCAAAACAATGGTTAAGCCCAGTCAAAGTTTGACCCTATTACTTCATAATTCCCTTAATGATCACCAATCACAAAATCGCAGTAAGCATCAACTCATACTACTGATCAAAGTACGGGTTTAATGGAATACCACCAAAACGACCTTATTTTTGCAATAGTATTATGGGTACGAAGCTGAAAGCACGGGGAGCAGTTTTAGGAATTCTTCCCTTTCGATGTTATTAATTTCCTACGTGCAAAATTACATTCGGGAATTGGGGTAATTGATTGGGTAAACTAAGAGGTGGATTAAATAAAGATATCTAAAGATAAAGACTTTTGACCTGTGTACCATATGTACATACATATGAGGGCTGATGTTTGATGAATACTCGGTTAGAAGTAACAACGTATTTTTTTTTTTTTTTAGGTTTTGACAATCTATTTTTCAATATAATCCCCTTTCAACTTGATACACTTTTTCCAGTGGTGCTGCAACTTTTGTTGGTCTGTAAAATACTCCTTCGCGGCGGCGATGACTTCTTCGTTCGACCCGTACTTCTTCCCGGAGAGTACAGGGGGATTAAATCGTAATGCAATTCGACTTAATTCGCTTAATTTTTCAAACGACTTTTTAAGTCGCCCGGGTCAGACAAATGTCATAGAAAACTAAGAAGAAATCCCTTCCCCACTTCGATTCAAACAATTTTTGTTTAAAATCGCACAAAAGTCTTGAATCGGGAAGAAAAATGTACGAGGGCGATTCCAGGAACACCCGGCCTGACCAAGACATGGAAGCAGTTGGTTGAAAATATTGGAAAGTACGCAGTCTATTAAGCATATGTTTCAAGTTTGAAAGCGCCACCTTGTTTAGTATTTAGTTTTGCAGCCATCAATAGTGAACGTTGTCAGTGAATCTGTGAAAATGGAGAAAATTGCTCATCGTTATGTGATACAATACTTTTATTTCAAAGGCCTCAGCCTAACCAATATAAAAGCTGAGTCTGCTTTTGGTTTGCTGAGTTTAAACGAGGCCGTACGAGCTGGCAAAACGAGCATCGCAGTGATCGACCAAATGAGGTGACGACTCCAGAAATGGTGAAGAAGTATGGTGAATTACTGGATGATCGTTGACTGAAAGTGCGCGAGATAGCAGACATTTTAGGCATTTCAAAAAATACGGTACATCGCATATTATTTGAAAATTTGGACATGAGAAAGCTGTGTGCAAGATGGGTGCCGCGTTTGCTCACACTCGAGCAAAAGCAGTGTCGTAAAGATGTTTTAATTGAGTGTTTAGCGAAGTTTCACAGCAACTAAGCAGAATTTTTGCGCAGTTTTATAAAACATGGGTCCATCACTTTACACCCGAGACAAAAGAACAATCAAAACAATGGATTCAAAAGGGAGAACCGACTCCAAAGAAGGCGAAGGCAGTTTCATTTGCAGGCAAGGTCACGGCATCGTGAAAATTGATGAATTAAAGTTTGAATTATTTTGTGCTTCCAAACTTGAAAAACTTCCAACGATGAAGAAGTGATGTCGGCAGTTAATGGCTATTTTGAGGAGCAGGACTGTTCTTATTATAAAAAGGGTATCGAACTTTTTAGACATCGCTGGGAAAAGTGTATAGAGCTGAAAATAAATAAATTTTTTTCCAAAATTTTTGTGTTTTCTTTGCTGGGTCGGGTACTTCTGGAACCGCCATCGTATGTCATGCTGATCCGAGATCCGAAACCCATTTTTTTCAATTATTCTTTGGTCTCTGGTGTGTAACAATGAATCCATGTCACATCGACGGTTACGGAACGACGCAGAAACTCCTCCGCATTTCGATTAAATAGGGGCAAGAAAGTCTTTGAAGTGGTCTCAGGATTGCGCTTGTTCTTCGCGCGGACAGCTTTATCATGCCCAAAATCTCGTGCACCTGGGTGTGGTTCATCAAAAACCGACGTGCGGCTACGGGAAAACGGTGGTACGGGTAGGTGAATGGTTCCCATATGCACCATTGAGAATGGGCTGGATCTCACAAGTTTTACCATTTGAAAACAAGAATCGGATCACGGAGCGATAGGTACTGCTCTTTTTCCATGTTCCCACTAACACGATGTTTTGAAATGAGTGTCAAAACAAAATTGTCGAATTGCCACCAAAAGTTGACAGGTGGGCTCAGTAACGTTACCTATCTTCCAATCCGGTTACTCATTAAACAGCCCTTGTATGTAGATATATGTATGTAGGTAGAACATGTTTTTCAGTGTTGTAAAAATTGTAAGCCCCTGAATGGACTAAATAGCAAAAACGTAATCGAAAGTCGTCTTAATATTGTGCATCCATGTCCTTCAATAGTATAGAACATTCTTTAGCCCATTAGAATGTTCCCATTGTCTATTTAAAGAGACAAACTTTTTTAATACAAAATAAAGCAATAAAAATTAACACTTCAGGTCCTAAAAATATTTCGGAATCATTCCCCGTTCTTTGAAACATCTTTTTTACCCCTTCTCACTACCTTTCTCTTTATGTATACCATATACATTTCGACACCAGTTCATCCACTTTATTTTAATCACGGAATCGATCAACACCCAATTTCTAAACAAGCATCGATCGGTCAAAACACAAATACCAGAACAGCAATAAGACAAAACTTTAAAAAAAAAAAAAAGACTCGAACACAACATCACATATCACATACTGTGGTAGCCATGTGCTAACTCTAGCTACTACTGCGCTCATTAAAAACAACCAACAACAATGGCTAAAGCCATCGCTTGGCAAAAATTCATCAGTACCCAGAGCAACGATACAATCACACCACACACCCAACAGCAACGGTTTTTTTTTTTTTTTTTTCTCGTAAAGTTCAGCGCATTTCAACAATATTTATGTGTCTCCTCTCAACTATTAACGAAAAAAAAAAAAAAAAACAAACGTTCCGAAGCAGACAAAAGTCGATAGAAAAAGACAAGAGAGGTACAACGTAAGAGGTGAAACGAAAAAAAAAGAAAATTCATCTAAACACCAACTCACCAACTTTAAGATGCATCTATACATTTGTATATCGACAATTTCTTCCTACACTATACTTTGCATAAATAAATCGAGCCGGCGTCGCTTGCTATTGCTATTCCTATTATATTGATCTGGCAATATGGGTATCTACAGATGCTTCTAGATCTATAGACTGGCATCTATGTATATACATGCACAGGGTTCGACCGCCCTCCCCACATAAAGTGGCAACTCCATTAAATCAGTTTAGGAGTCGCGATCGCAGACTTGCGTCGCCAGTGAATGTCTCTTAGACTCCTCTCCCCCACACCTTCCGAAACAATTCAACTACATCAACAACGTACAATATTCTCTATTCGAGTAGCACCACTCCAATTGTGACTTGTGAGTGACTATCGAAACATTCGCCTGATAAACGCGACGACAACCGCAACGACCGACCATAGACAACGACCGTCGACCGTCGACCGTCGACCGTCGACCGTCGTATCTAAGTCTGCCACCATACAAATGCAGCAATCAAAATGTCGCCATTGATCGTACACTTAATTGTTACTCACCACGACCCGGCCCTGGTGTCAAGCCCTAACCAGCTCCTTAACAACTTTTTCGAGACGCTTAAATCGGAGAGCCCTAAACAAACCAAGTTACGGATTTACTGTCTATAAACACACGAGGTATCTATGTGTGATGTAAGTGTGCTAGGCTAGGGAGAGTTGTTGCAATTGACTCCCTCTTTAGTAAGTGCTTATACTTACTTTGTATGTTTGTTTATAAGCGGCTATCACAACACATGTACTTATACATACGCAGCTGCATGTTACCGAGAATGATTGATATTTTATTGTTTTGTACTTTTTGTGGTCTTTTCCACTCATCGACTCATTCGTTATCGCTTAGGTTATCGATTGAAATTGACGCACACTGCCTTTGATCTTCAGCTGATATATGATCGTGCATACGTCAGACAGCAAAAACCAAATAGACAGTGGTGCCCCGAAAAGCCTGTACACGGATTGGGTTTGTTTACTTTAAAATTCTAGTTGAAATTTTCAGCATTTCCATGAAATCACTTGCATGTTTTATAATCCAAGTTAACACCTGACTTAGAATATTATCGGATGACAGGTTTAGGATTTTCTTCTTACCTGTGTCTAAATAACGAACTTGTTTTTGTGTGAAATGCGATCGTAAGAGATCAACCGAATAATAACGCAGACAATTAGTCGTCTAGGCGCTAATGACATCTATAAACTGATATTTATGTTGCAGGTATGAGTTGTGTCTGAATCGGGAGACCCGCTGATGACAATGACGAAATCTTTGTACCGATTGGTATGCAAATGTATGTAGTTGATCGGTTGTGACTGAGAAATTCTGGGAATTCCCAGAAGTGATCAGGAGACCAATTTACTTCGGAATAGGAAAGTAGGAAGTAAGAAACTCTTAAAATTTCGAAATGAGTGTTGCCATTGGATTATAGACAGAGTTTAGTTTTTCGTTTAGCAGTTCGAGAAGACAAGTTAGACTGAAAAACTCTTCAATTTATCAATGCTTTTGGGAGTAGCCGATCGTCAAAGATCATGACGAAATTAATATCTTTTCAAAATGAAAAAAAAAAAACGACATTAATTTGTAAATTGACTTCTCGAAAGGTCAGGATTTTCAGAAAGCAGAAATTGTATGTGATCATATTATGCTGATCGTCATAACAAGATTTCGTTCAATTTAGTGATTTATTAATCATCCCCGCAAGGCGGCATTCTGTCTACACTTCTGTTTTATATACGTTTATCCTTAAGGAGAAAGAAAATAGAAATACCGATATACATTGGTCTTAAATGTTTGCAAGTTACAATATAATGAATAAAAATTGAGAGCTCGGTAGGGCATTCTATAAGCTAGTTGTACGGTTTAAGAAAGAATCACAATGTTTTAGAGTACTTTCGAAAGTGGGCTCGAAGGTATACTGATGAGCATACATAGCCAGACGAGTGCTACGGTTGAAGGTGTCAATTGACTGATTGATAAGAGTACAGCAAGCAGATTGGTCTTGTCAAAAGAGCTGTAAGTTGGAACGTTATTGTAAATAAGTGTTGGGATGGTGGTGAGGCAGAATTTCTAATGTTTTTGATGAACGACAAATAATTTGACATTGTACAATAGTATTTTTTGCTTTAATGTCGACTCATTGCTTAACGCGCTTAATATGTCTAACGTCTATGCACAAGCACACGCAGATGACGTAGCTGTACTGAGGTTGTTTTCCTTACGAGAAGGAGGAAGCTGGTCTGACTCATCTAGTGCTTAAAGGCATCACCATCCAATTCTTCAAAGAAGCCAAATTTTTGGGTGTTATCCTGGAACACAAACTTGTCTGGATTAAACATGTTACGTCGGAAGCATCTAAGGTGCTGTCGTACTTCTGGTAGTGCAAAGGAGCTATCGGCAAGACATGGGGCGTGTAACAGAGAAGGGCCCTTTGGATCTACTCGACTATGATAAGGCCAATTATATCCTATGCGTCAGTTGCCTGGCTCTCGCAAAAATACGTGATTGCTGATTCTACTAGACTCCAAAGAACGAATTGTCTCGGATGGATGAGGGTTTTCCGCTCTAAGCGCACTGATGAATCTCCCTTCCCTTGATATTCATATAATGGGCTGAAATCTCAAGGCCATCTTCCGTTTAAAAAGAAATAGTCTTTGGTATAACACACACTGGAGTTTTATGGTCTTGCGCGTCGGCTGTCTTATGAATCTGGTTCCGTCTGACGCAATGACGCTGGAATTCCTGTTGCGGAAAAAAAATGTAACCGACTTTCCCTGTGCCCAAGACTGATTTCGGCCAGAATCAGAGCCAGGAAAGGAATGCACTTGGGTCTTCACGGACGGCTCCAAAACCAATATAGGATGTGGGTTTGGTGTCTTTCTGGAGGACAACAACGTTCGATTTCACTTCACGTTAGGAAAGCTTGCATCTATCTTCCAAGCGGAGATTTAGGTAATCCTGATGGCAGCGAACTATATTGCGGAGAACCGGTGGAGGGGGCGAAGTATTTGCATCTGTAGCAACATCCAAGCTGCGCTTAGAGCTTTGCTGAACCTTCTAACGACTTCCCAGCTAGTTCAAGTTCAGCAAGAGATCGCTAAACGTAGTCGGAAAGCTAAATTCAATACTCTTGTCTGAATCCTAGGTAACAATGGGATATAGGAATTCAAATCACCGATGAACTTGCTAGGTAAGGTTACTAGGAGAGTTTTTCAGGACCCGGAGTAACGTTCAATGAAGGCTTCTATTGATAGTTGAGTCATATAAGTACAACTGAAAATGGCATAACTCCCCAGGATGTACGGCTTACGCTCGCATCAGACTGCTGGTACTCGGCGATTATGTGGTGGGTGCTAGTACTATAGGCAACTTATCAATGAAAAGCTTCCTCACCTTTCCTCGTAAGACGAAGGATTTCATTAAAAGGGATTTACAGGAGTACAATGGAATAGTTCTTTGTCTGAGTGCTCTGTTCCGACAGAAAAAAAAAAAAATAAATAAAAATCAAAGAACTATATACATTGTTCCTGTTAAGTGAAATAGTGAATAATCGTCAAACTGCATTACAAGTATTCTCAACACGGAGCTCTAAAAGAGAATAGGTATAAAGGCATATAGGGTTTTCTAATAACGACCGCAACGGCCGCTATTTTGCGTTCATTGTTGGCTCTGAACTCTTCCAAAGTCGTCGGCGTGGTGGCATAAACCAATGACTTAACGTAGCCCCACAGAAAATAGTCAAGCGGCGTTAAATCACACGAACGAATCGGCTAATCGACTGGCCCATGTCTTGAGATGACACGCTCACCATACTTACTCTTCATTAAATCGATTGTAGCGTGTGCTGTGTGGTTTGTGGCACCATCCTGTTGAAACCACATGTTGTCCAAGTCCATATCTTCCAATTCGAGTCAAAAATAATCGGTGATCATGGCGCGATAACTCTGATCATTCACAGTAACATGACGATCGTTATCATCGACGAAAAAATATGGCCCGAAAACGCCGCCGGCACGCAAACCGCACCAAACAGTTATTTTTTGTGGATGAAGTGGTGATTCATGAAGCACATGTGGGTTTTCACCCGACCAATAACGCATATTTTGCTTATCGACGAACCCATTGAGCCAAAAATGAGCTTCGTCACTGAAGATGATTTTGCGATGAAATTCATCATCTTGGCGCATCTTCTCCAGAACCCAATCGGAGAACGTACGTCGCTTCAAATGGTCCATCGGCTTCAATTCTTGAGTCAGCTTGATCTTGTATGGGCGTAAACCAAGATCCTTACGCAAAATACGCCATAATGTGGTCTGAGCGATGCGCAATTCTTGAGAACGCCGTAGAATTGACTGATTTGAATCGTTTGCTACGGACGTCTGAACGGCAGCGATATTTTCGGCACTTCGACCAACCCGTTGTCTTACTGACACGGCAACATCACACAACGAATATGTAGACTCAAATTTTTGCACTAAACTTGTTATTTCCTGTCTACTAGAGCGAGAATTACGACCGAAAATTGGAGTTAACGCTCTTAAAGTTGCAGTCACCGACTCCGAAAATTTTTATAATTTGCAGACGTTGCTCGTTAGTGTACCATGATGAAAATGTTGAGTTTACTGAATAAATTGACAGTGACAGTTTGATGATTAGTGAAAGAGTGCGTTCACAAATTAAATTCAAAGTTGTCAAGTCCCTATTGGAAAACCCTATATTATTATTCAAATGAATTGGCCATTATAAATAAATTTTTGTCAACGAAACATCACATATGATATGTAATATCAATATCTCAATATTTTGTTTACATTTCTGTTTGATATTGGCATAAGTTTCCCATCCCAGGTGTCTTGCAATTGAAGGCACTATCGAATCAATCACGTACCGATTTTGACTTCTATAATTGCCAGACTGACTCACCGCGACAGCTGTTACTACAAAAAATAATTCAATAAATAAATATTCGACTAGCCCTTATCTATGTATGTACATGATACATATGTATTCGAACTCTTAGGGAGATCATAAACTCATCGCCATTGGCCCGCGCCCTTAATTTACATCTAAGTACGAGTAGGTACTGATTGGGGTGAAACTTTTCATTACATGCTAGCCAACGTTTTCGCGCGCTCGGTCTTAAGACCAAAAAAAAAAAATAAATAAACAAATAGAAAACACAACACCGAAAACGAATCTGGTAGTTCAAAGTAGTTCAATTGAATGAATTTTCTAAATTTAGACGATTTTCTCGTTCAGATTTCTCACTGATAGCCCAAATAGTTCGAATACGTACGGTCACACAAATGTCAAGGTTGGCAACACTATAATTAACTAAAAAAGTCTACATTTCCTACTGTTTTGGGCTCTAGATGTTTCTATTCCTTAAGTTCTACTCATTGCATGATTCATAACATCATCGTCTCTGAGAGATATGTACAAAAATGTAGAGAAAAAGGAAAAAAAAAATACATTTAACGGTAATTTTACGAGTACACTAGCTTCAGTTCCAGTTCAACAGACAAACATCGCAAGCTACCCGTAAGTGCGAATCGTGAACGATGATTAATTAAGTAATCACAGTTTCTGTACAAAGGATGAGTACAGCAAAATAGAAAAGTGGGAAAGCAATTGAGACTAATTTGAAATTTTCATTTTTAATTTGTAAAACTACGCCAATTTAACGAGGCGGTTTTAGATACGAATATTCGTATTCGCCCTCAACAAATACTGTCATGTTTCATCTTCTCGTTTAGCTGGACTTTGAGCTTCACTTATCAGTTCTGTGTGATCTTTTTATGAAATTTTGTTTTGCTATTTAGTTGATAATTTGCGATGTTGTCACTTTTGATAGTTCTTAGGTGATACAGACTAGTGAATGCATTCATGGGGGAATAGGGGATTTAAAACAGCTGCAGTCTCTTGCTGAATTCGATCAACTCAACGCACTCAAAAAACTATGATATTTGATTGACAGCTAGATCAGACACCTTTAGTTTAACTAATCTCAACGGATTAAGCTATGTTTATGTATGTTATAAGAGCTTGAATCACGGATTTATGCGTAAATTTTATAAGGTTTTCATAGCAACCCAGCAAAAAGAGAGCTGTTAACCAAATGAAACGGATAATATTGAGCCAACCGCTGGTGTGGAAGCTTTCATTAAATTAAACATATATTTATTTTCAAATCACTGTAAAATTTTATTGATTATTAAAGTTCGGGCTATGGCAATTATAAATGGAACACAACATTGTTCATGTGACCACCAAGGTCATACCAAGCGACCATCCGAAGGTCAAAATTATCGACGACTTCTTGAAGAAACGGGTCAATGGCCGCAATTTCAGTTTGGATGTTATGCATGAGATCCTGAATTGTTGTTTTGTTATTGGCATAGGCCTTACTCTTCAAACAATCCCACAGGGAGAAGTATAAAGATGTCAAATTGCATGATATTGGAGGCCAATCAACTTTTCTTCCAACAGAAATAATGCGATTTTGGGTTGGCGGTAGCATCATCCTGTTAAAACCAGAGATCGTTCAGACAAAAATTCATCCAATTTTGGGGGAAAAAAATATCCGGTCAAAATGTTGCGGTAACGTTCTCCATTCACTGTACCTATCTCTCCAACTTCATCTTTGAAAAAGTGAGGGCCAATGCTTCCGCCAACCCATAATCCGCACCATACAGTGACTTTTTCCAGATGCATTGGAGATTTACGAAAATCTCTAAACCCATCCATCCAAAAATGGGCTTCATGGGAAAAGATCAAATTCGATGACAAATTGTCTTGGCGATCCAACATTCAATTAACAAATCGTTGTAAATGGTCCAAAAACTTCAATTGTTTTGTAATTTGGATTTTGTAGGAGTGCAAATGAAGATCAACTTTTAAAATTCGACGTAAAGTGTTATAAGTAGAAAAAGTAGAAGAATCTGTCATGTCTATAAAAACAGGTAAAGCAGCCGGACCCGACTAAATCACACCGGAACTCATAAAATACGGAGGGGACGAGCTAAACAGAATGCCTACGAAGAATCCAAGATCCCAAAAAAATGGAACGAAAGCGTCATCATCAGAATTCACAAAAAAGGATGCAGCTACAGCTGTAATAACTACCGCCAGATTAGTCTGTCGTCACATGTCTATAATTTGTATACGAAAGTCCTCGAAAATCCATAGAACACAGCCTAGAAGAAGAGTAAGCAGCCTATCAGACCAGGACCGCCTATCCACCTCATCGTCCTCATCGAAAATGAAAAAACAAAGATTTATTCCTAGCTTTCCTGGACCTAAAAGCCGCCTTCGAGCTGGTACCAAGGCAATAAATTTGGGAGACACTAAAAGCAAAAAATATGCCAGAAAGATTAATTAAAGCCATTAAAGGTACTTATGAAGACCCAGCAAGCACTATCAGGTTGGATGGCGAAAAATCTAGTCCATTTAAATTGGACAAAAGAAAGAAAAGACCAAGTCCCGCTTACCTGCAGTTCTTACTCTATGCACATAGTATAATCATCCTTGCAATTACTAAGGGCCGACTTCAACAAACGCTTGATATCTAAAATGAAGAACTCAAAACGATGATACTCAATGCAGACAAAAGCAAAGTAATGTGGATATCGAAAGAAGACCACCCAAATACGGAACTTAACATCGTCAGTAATGGATCAGGCGACCAGGAAGTGTTAAATCGCCCCAAAAAGCAATGTCGCCATACTTTCAAATCAGCTCAACACTGATAAGAAAAGAGAAATTTCAATCTGGAGTAGAATCAATACCGTTGCTCGATAAGCATCTGAGCCGATTTCGAGCCACCAAGATGAAAGTTGTGAGAAGAGTCGCGAGGAAAACGAGAAGGGACATGATAAGAAATGAGGGACTGAGGGAGGAGGAAATAGGAAAAAAGAAGTCAATTATCACACAGGTGGAAGAAAAACAACTAAATTGGTTCGGCCACATAGAACGAATAGCAGACTCTAGGATGCCTAAAATAATTCAAGAAATGAAAGTAGCCGGCCAAACAGGTACTTTCGCACGTGTACGTACTGCCCGAGCATGCTAATATGGAGTTTGACCCGATACCGAACCAGTTTCTTCGAAACGCTTCACCATTGTACGAATTCCAGACCCATTAGGGCGATTATGTTGACTGAACACTTCACGAATTTTACGAAATGTTACTTTTACAGATCGCTCATTTTCGTAATAAGATTGAATAACAAAAATGCATTGTTGCTTAGTTGACGACTCCATGACTAAAATTGCCAAAGATTGTATGAAATCTGTCAAAAAGGTCAACCACATTGAATGCAGTAAATGACAGTAATTGACAGGTAACATCGACATCATCTGTTTGCTCACTCTTTATGTAAAATACAATTGTGGACGGAAAATTTCATCCTCGACAGCATGATGTCTACATATTTTTCATGAGTCATGATCCATTTAATCCAAAATAGTCGTCCTACATCATACCAGGAAAAACAACCTCATATCATTATACAGGCTACTAAAACAAAACGTAATACCTATCTGTTTTTCTGTGTAAGTATCTAGATAATCGGTTTCATTTTTTTTACAAATTGGTAATTGAATTGGAGATGAAACCAGGAATTAGGTAGTGCGGCGCTATCATGCTTTGCAGTTCGTAATTTCGGTCCAAATAGAGTAAAGGCGGCACTCCTCCGAGACGATGGCCCGTTATGAGGCTAGTAAATTCTTTTTCTGAGCATGAGACAATCGCAAGAAGAGACAACCGATATCCTTCAGTTTGGACACGGGATACGATTTGTGCTATGGCATTTGCCATACAAACAAAATCAAGCATTTCAACCCGAAACTTATCTGCTCAAATGGGAATACGCGGACAATCACCACAAACTAAGAATTGAACTTATTTTCCTATAAATTACAAGCAAATTGAACTCAGCTCACTTGTCGGTTCATCTGAAATTTTGCCAGAAGGTCATTCAAATAGTGAAAGCGGACAACAGCAGGTTTAACTTAATTTTTTATGTCTGACGAGGCCCATTATGATTTGAATGTCAATATAATCAAGTACAATTATCGAACATAGAGTGTACTAACCCAGAACTGCATCCAGTTCCAGTCAAAATGTGATGTGCAGTTTCATCAGATGTCATCTTTTCTTTCTCCCAGAATTACTCGTACACCGGAAGAGAATCCCTTTCAGCAAAATGATGCAATTCGCATATAGCCAAAAAAGGTAATTATGACGGAATTACAATAAAAAATCCCAAACAAACGGACTTACAGAAACTTCACTTTCTGTCTCCTGACATGAGTACATCTAACTTTTTTTTTTTTTGTGGGAACAAGAGCAAGTTTTCTTCATTCTTCCTCGAGTTCCATTGGACTGGTTTTGTTTCATTGTGCATTTGTTATCAAATTCTTTGAGCAGGACATCATTTGCGCAATGAATTTATAGAGCGGAGTTTTTAGATAAGAACATATGCTAAGTTCACTTTAGGTACCTTTGGTATAAATGACGGTATAAGCTGACGATTCCCTCACACCTATTGTTTTTTCCAGCACTGTACATAAGTGAAAAAAATTGCCGGAAAAAATAGTACATCTGGCAATGGAACCATGCTTACGGCAACATAAAATAACCTTACATTCTATGAGGCATGTAGTGATGAGATGATAGCGCACGACTTCGTTGGCTACTTGAATCCCATTCATCATCCAAAGGCATGACCCATCAGCAGAGCTATATGGCAGCGATTTAGGGTTAAAAAAAATTCCATACCTACGAAAGGAAACTGGATATAATAATGGTCAATAACGCTCTCCAATTATGTGCAGCGAAAGGAGCAATCGGACTAGATTGCGGTTATTGCTATCCCTGTTCCTATCCCTCAAGGGATTACGTTCCCTTAAAATGTGTGTAAATAGCGCGGGCGAAGGAAAATTAGGAAGGAAGAAAAGAGAGGTACCGATGTGCAGTGGTCCTAAATGTTTGCAGGTTATAACGACTAGGAAGTAGAGAGCTTAGCAGGGCATTCGATAAGTGAGTTGTACGGCATAGGAACGAAACAGGTTATTTTAGAGTACGTCTGAAAGTGGGCTTAAAGGTATACTAATGAGTATTCATAGAGAGACGGTTGTTACGATTAAATGTTTGAAGGGGCAGAATGCTACTGGCAATTTGGGTGGAGCACTGGTAGTGAAAATAGCGGTTCTATCGCTATAGAACAAGGTGAGACAGGAGACATCACGTCGGTGTTTGATAGTGTCTATTGACTGTCTAAGATTGGCGACACCTATGAGTTTTATCGCACGGTATCTATCAAGGCCATTGGAGCAACTGACCAAATGTAGAAATTGTATTCAAATTTTGGGCCAATGAATGCCTTATACTCGTATATGGTATTTAGGAGGAGAAGTATTTCTTACATCGTTTGAGGAAACCTAGATATTTCGCAGCATTTTTGGCGACATCAGTTATGTGGTCATTCCAACACAGGTTGTCATCAACGCACATACGGAGATTGGAAAGTTTTTCGGTTGCAGCGATGCAAGTGCCATTCGTAGATAATGACTCGATGCTTAAATTTCGCTTTAACGACAACATTGTCGTTTAGAAGTAATAATTTTCACCCTGTTGATGGTTCCCCATTTATTAATCGGAATTTAATGAGTTTAGCATACGCTGTCGTTTCCGTTCTTTAGCCGAAAAGCAGGAACGTGAGTCATCCGGGAACGAATATGAAAAGCATAGAGTACTGTCGTCACCAAAGGAATATATTGGATTAGAAGTAGCTGAGAAAATATCATTGATGAAAATTAAAAAGAGTTTCGTAGACAGAACGGAACCCTGGGGTACAACACCATTAATTTTGTGAATATCAGGCTTAAAACCATCCAATAACTTGAATTGAACGTTCTGATAGGTAATTTTTTTTATTGAAGGAGATATTCATCGATCTCAAGACTCTGTCAAATGTCTTAGAAATATCAAGTGCAACTCTCTTGCTTTTGCCAGATTGGTGTACGCTTTGGTTCCACTTTTCAGTGAGGCATGCTATCAGATCGCCAGTGGACCTGTTGCTACGTAAACTATACTGCCGGTCATTGAGAAGTTTTCGCGTTTCGAGATATTTCATGGGCTCATGGTTTATCAGCGTTTCCATGACCTTGGAAAGAACGGATGTTAGTGCAATGGGTCTGTAGAGAAGAGAGAAGATTAGTGTTTTTTAGGAACAGGCTGAACAAAATGGAAAGAGTCCTAAAGAGTAAGACTAAAAAAAAGCGTTAGTAGTAGTTGTGCCAACGGGAAAGAAAGAAGAGATACTTATATCATCTGGACGAGTGCGTTTGTGTACGAGTATAGTATATTAAGATTTTTAAGTACTCTACTACACGAGTGCGAAAGTTGATTCATCCTATTGAAGATTCGACCCATTCAAGGAGGTAACAAGGCACAATCTGGAAGTGTTGAATTGTTTCTTAATGGAACCCTTGGATACGACAATGTCTAGTATGACAACACTTTTTTTTTATAACTGGCACCCGCTCAAGAGATAACGTTTCCTTAAAATGTTTGTACACTGCGCGCGCAAAGGAAATTTAGTGAGGAAAAAACGAGAGGTTTGCAAGTTATAACGACTAGGAAATAAATAGCTTAGCAGGACGTTCCATAAGTGAGTTGTACGGCATAGGAAAGAAACACGATATTTTAGAGTACGTCCGAAAGTGGGCTTGAGGGTAGTATATTGATGAGTATTCATAGCAAGACGGGTATTACGGTTGAAGGTTTGAGGGGACGGAATGCTACTGGCGATTTCAATGAAGCACTGGCGGTGGAAATAGCAATAATCTTGGAGTAAATCTGTAGCCAAGAATGTCTATCCTTTCGGCGTATATAAGGGAAATATTACTACGAACCTGTTACTATTGCAACACAGTACTGCACATATTTTGGCTACATTGAGAGTAATTGATAACTGATCAACTAATGCTTAACATAAAAACCACTTCCTAAATACAATATAAGCCCAATGAGTCTTATTTCATCATAAAGCTGAAAACACCCTAATGATAAAGAAATCACGATCGACAATTTTCATAACAAAATAAGTAAGTAAAGCACCTTCAAACATTCTTCATAGTAAAACAAAAGCCAACAACTGCCGAATGACAGACTTCAGTGCCAATAGATTGAAAATAGATTCTTTCATAATACAGCCTGTTTTACCCCGGACGTATGTACTACATATGTACATCCAAATCGTTCACATGCTTGTTAATGCGGGACGTGCGAGACAGATGTAGACTCTGGCTATTACTTGAAAGTTGCTACTAATAAGGGCTTCATTTTCAAGTGAAAACCTCTAAAAAAAATCCTTTAGACGGTATTTACATGTCCGAAGAGGCCAGTGTTTACAGAGAAAGCGGAATGAGAAACAGGTGGCCGTACCAACATTGCTGCTACCGCAGAAAGATAGTTTTAGACCCCTTAAGATCACAGAAATAACGTCACATGTAAAATGTATCAACCGAAAACAGGACATTTTTTCAAAAGGCAAAGAAAATGTTTATCGAGGCTCTTTTTTTTTTTATCATATGTATTATAGCTAGTTTTGGATTTAACATATATGGCAAAGCTATGTTAGTTCCTATTTTTATATCGCCGGGATTATGGTACTCATTGTCTAATTGTCTTTGAGTTCTGGAAGGAGGATCAAAAAAGCGCTTGTACCCTTTTAAATAATGAAATGCTTTGTACAAGGAAAACCTTATGAGACGACTTAGGCATATGAAATGCCACAACTTATTGGGGGCAAAGGGTCGTAATATCTGAAAAATCATGACTGGACCTGCGAAAAGTCAACGGACCACTATTGCATGTGAATGGATAGGCCAATTCTTCTTCGTCGTTATATGATTGTGAAGTTGGTCAATTAGCACTGGTAGAGTCATAGACGAGCTTGGATAATATTTTATAGCTGCAGCCAATAAAATCGAAGTAATATCAAACGACTGGTGCCAGATAAAGCACCTGTGAGTAAACTCACTTTACGATGGTAAAGTGGAATAAGTGTGTAGGAGGCATACCAAAACTGAAGGAGTTTGAATTGATATAGGAATTCTAATCCTCTATGACAGTTGGAAAGGCAACTAGAAAAATAACTTTTCAAATTCAGAACAAAACACCAAAAAACTATAGAAATTCCTTAACCCTAGATGGTTGTTCTTTCTTCCTCGAAATGACGACGAATTTTTTTCAAAACTTATTTTTTCATATTTGCGCATTTTGTTTTGTGCTGATTTTCGGTACAACTCCAGTACCGAAGTTGGAAGTGTGCTGATCAGTAGCTGGGTTGGTCTTTGTGAAGTAGGAGTTCTCGGAAATTTCGACGAGGAACAACTTTTACGTAAATTTTTCAATTTTTTTATAGTTTCTTAGAACTAAAATATTTCTTTTCCTTGTCATTTCCTTATTAAGAAAGAGCATTAAGGAGTTTCTACGGCATAATGAAATTGCAAATTTTCTTGAATTAAGTGATGAAATTCAATTTAGTGAAGCTGGGGAAAGTGTACAAAACGATGAGGATACAGCTGAAGAAAATATTTTCGAAAGTGAAGTTTCTTCGGAATATTGTTCAGATGAAGACAATATACCGCTTAGCATTTTAAAAATAAATACCCGTATAACATCATTTTCAAAATCTATACTACGTGGCAAAAATCGTCACAAGTGGTCAACAAAAAAGGCAAAATCTTACCGTTATGGACAAAATATTGTACACCAAAACCGTGCACCAACTCGAGCTTGCAGAAATATTATTAAACCGTTGGATGTTTTTAAACTATTTCTAACAGATGCAGAAATTCGATGTCGCAATGAATCTGGAGAAAATCAAACCGAATGAATGAATGACGAAATTTTGGCTTTGATAGGAGTATTAACTTTAACAGCTGCCATGAGAGACAATCACTTATCTTCCGAAGAACTTTTTAATTCTTCATACGCTGGACCAAAGAAGTACTTATCAGCAATGTCTAAATATAGGTTTAAGTTTTTGATGTCATGTCTTCGCTTTGATGATAAGGCGCTACGCCAAGCTTTAATAACCAACAAACTCGCACCCATCCGCAAAATATGGGATTTATTCATAAAAAAATGCAGTGAAAACTCCACTCCTGGACCATATTTGACTATTGACGAGCAATTATTGGCGTTTAGAAGTAGATGCAGTTTTAAAATGTTTATTCCGAATAAACATGCGAAGTATGGCATTCAAATAGTTATGTTGTGTGACAGTGGCACAAATTATATGATTAATGCTTCACCATATCTAGGAAAAGGTTCGCAAAACTCAAACTTACCCTTAGGAGAGTATTACGTGAAAGAGTATATATATGGTAATATCACCATGGATAACTGGTTTACTTCAATACCATTGGCTAAGTCTCTCCTAAAGGAAGAATACAAGTTATCCTTAGTTGGAACAGTGCGATCAAATAAAAAAGAAATTCCAGCAGACCTTAAAGCTACAAAAGGTCGTCAATGCGGTACATCTATATTTTGTAATGATAACGAACTCACGCTTCTTTCATACAAGCCGAAACCTTCTAAGTTGGTTTATTTACTATCTTCATGTAATGAAGAAGGATCAATCAATTGTATTGGGTCTATAACTTAACTCGTGCGGTTTGCTAAGAGATGGCGTAACTTGTATTATTCCATTATTATTACTTCGGTGGAACATGCGTTGGAAAACTACTGTCATTGTACGTCATTTCAGCATATGTCATTCATTTGAAGCGTAAACAACAATAATTTTTTTTCACTCAAATATGTCGAACTTTGTGAATGAAAGTTTTTTTTGCGGGGAGCTCTTCTTCATTACTTTAATATGAAGAAAACTCCTGCCGAAAGTCATCGTATTTTGGTGGAAGTTTATGGTGAATATGCGCTAGCTGAGCGAACTTGCCAAAAGTGGTTTGCACGATTTAAAAGTGGTGATTTTGGCTTGGAAGACGATGAACGTCCTGGGCAGCCAACAAAGTTTGAAGATGAAGAATTGGAAGCATTACTCTATGAAGATTGTTGCCAAACACAAGAAGAGCTCGCAGAAACTTTGGGTGTCTCTCAAGCAGCCATTTCAAAACGTTTAAAAGCAGCTGGATATATTCAAAAGCAAGGAAATTGGGTTCCACATGAACTCAAGCCGAGAGATGTCGAAAGGCGGTTTTGCATGTCGGAAATGCTGCTGGAACGCCACAAAAGGAAGTCATTTTTGCATCGCATTGTTACTGGTGATGAAAAATGGATCCATTACGATAACCCCAAGCGCAAAAAATCATATGTGAAACCCGGCCAACCAGCCAAATCAACGGCAAAGCCGAATATCCATAGCGCGAACGTAATGCTCTGTATTATTAATTAATGTATTGTATTAATCCGTTTGAAGAGAGCAGTAGCCGAAAAACGCCCGGAATATGCGACCAGACACGAGGCAATAATTTCCCATCATGACAACGCTCGTGACCACGTTGTTATTCCGGTTAAGAACTATTTGGAAAACAGTGGATGGGAAGTCTTACCCCACCCGCTTTATAGTCCAGACATTGCCCCTTCTGACTACCATTTGTTCCGGTCGATGCAGAACGCCCTCACTGAAATACGGTTCACATCAGAGCAGGCTGCCTAGCCGGAGCAGTTTTTTTGGGATTGGGTCCACAAATTACCAGAAAGATAAGAAAAAGTCATAGCTTCTGATGGGCAATACTTTGAATAATACTATTGTACATGTTTTTCTTAAATAAACGTTCACATTTTGAAAAAAAAACCGCACGAATTAAATTACACACCCAATACAAGTAACAATCCCCAAATGATCGAAGGGAGGTGTCGATACGCTGGACCAAATGTACAGTACTATGAATTGTTTTCGTAAGACAAATCGCTGGCCAATGTGCCTGTTTTAAGGCATTTTGAATATTGCATTTGTTAATGCTTACATTATATAGGATTTTCTAATAACGACTTGACATTTTTTTTTTAAATAAAAGGCAAACCATTTGAGATATTTTTAAAACTCTATTATTGGCTTGAAGTACAATCAAAACATTTATGAATGGAACTCGACTTCTTTCATATGGCCACCGCGGGCACGTTTGCAGCGGTCGATTCTTTGGACCCAATTTTCAACCACTCGGCCACACATTTCGTCCGAAACGGCCGCTATTTCGCGTTCAATGTTTGCTCTGAGCTCTTCCAACGTCATCCGCGTGTTGGCATAAACCAATGACTTAACGTAGCCCCACAGAAAATACTCAAGCGGCGTTAAATCGCACAAACGAGGCGGCCAATCGACTGACCCATGTCTTGAGATAACACGCTCACCATATTTACTCTTCAATAAATCGATTGTAGCGAGTGCTGTGTGGCTTGTGGCACCATCCTGTTGAAACCACATGTCGTCCAAGTCCATATCTTCCAATTCGGGCCAAAAATAGTCGGTGATCATGGCGCGATAATGCTGACCATTCACAGTAACGTGACGATCGTTATTGTCGACGAAAAAATATGGCCCAATAACGCCGCCGGCATGCAAACCGCACCAAACAGTTATATTTTGTGGATGAAGTGGTGATTCATGAAGCACATGTGGGTTTTCACCCGACCAATAACGCATATTTTGCTTATTGACGAACATTGAGCCAAAAATGAGCTTCGTCACTCAAGGTGATTTTGCGATGAAATTCATCATCTTGGTGCATCTTCTCCAGAACCCAATCGGTGAACGTTTGCAGACGTTGCTTGTTAGTGTACATCACCAAGATGAAAATATTGAGTTTATTGAATAAATTGACAGTGACAGTTTGATGATTAGTGAAAGAGTGCGTTCACAAATTAAATTCAAAGTTGTCAAAGTTTCTCTATTGGAAAACCCTGTATATGTTCACAACAATTTTGCTTTAAAACAAAAACCACTTAATCGTGTTAATTTTTAGAAAAAATTACATCTAGCACTTGAACAAAAACATATGGAGAATAGCCTAAAAATCAAAACATTGAAAACGTCTACCCGTCGAAACATCGAAACTGTGCTAACAGGAAGTACTGAGAATATTGCTAGTAATAATCAATGCTCTAGTGAGCCAAAGAGGAAAATTTGTGCATTCTGTTCTTCATTTAAGCGCAGAATGACAAAGTCATCTTGCTCAAAATTCAAAAAACACATTTGCGGTGAGCACAAAGTTGAGCTTTGCGCCTCTTGCACACACTATTAAATAATGTTGATGTGATATATGTACTTTTTTTTTTTATTATTTTAAGCTATTTTTTTTTTTAAGATTATGGCAAAATATTAAACTGAAGTCTGATTTATGTTACCTTATTTTATAGTTATAAAAAAGAATATTTTGAAGTTTAAAAAAAAGTGAAATTTTTGTATATTGTTTTTACTAGTTATGTTGAAATTAAAAGTATTAAATAATTAGTAAATTTTATAATGAATTAAATAAAAAAAAGGTAAAGTTGAAATTTGCGTGTCCAGAAAACAATTGCCAACAATTTAAGATAGCTCGTAGTCGATACGATAATAAGAACAACCCTAACCCTAGATGGGTTAAATTCTCCTGACCATATTCGACAAAAATATTCGCAACAATTGGTAAAAATAAATCCGATTACGTAACACAGCCCACGAAAAACGAAAAACCGCTACCACTGCTGTTTCTGCTTAAAAGGAAAAAGGAGAGAAAAAAAACAACAACCAACAACAATCTGTAATTTACTCGCATTAAGTGACAACAGAAAGTCACCCGCAGTGACAAAAAAAAAAAACAACAAATTCGAAATTGAAATCGTTTCTCACCATCGCCATGACTATATGCATACATAGATAGCAAAAGCTATTGAGGAAAAGGGTCACATCACATAACATCATACGTTGAGAACAATCTAAATATAACTAAATCATTCTCTGAACGCTGCCACATGGCTACGTATGCATGCACAAAGGCAATAATCACCATCTATCCATCTATCTATTTATTCGTCTGTCCGTTTCGTTTTGTCGTATTCGTCTAACAAAAGTTTGAGTTTGAATTTGAATTTAAGGAGAGCGCCGACGTCGTCGTCGTTGTCGACGTCGTCAGATAAATTCCACAAGCGGGAGTCATTGAACACTAAACGAGAGCGCGCTGTTTCCAAGCCCACACAGACGTTACGATAAACAGCATGCGGCTTACAGCGCTACAACGACGCGCAAATGTCAATTTCATGAACTCATTTGGCAAAATGAGACAAACTGTCCGGCTGTCAATTCGTCTGTGTGTGTTGTTATGTCAATTTGACTCCATACAGAGCCACCGAGTTCATCATCTGACTCCACTGCACGGGCATATGTAAACTTCATCTAAATGAGTTGCAGAAGGTGGTAAGCCACACTGAGGAGACACATACGAGTACGTTTATACTGACTGCACCTTTAGATCAACTCGTATACATATATTCATGCTATCCACCTTTAGATCTGTGTACCCATGATTAGCGAAAAACACGCGCATCCATCATACTCCTAAATAGTGCTACACACACGTTTAGAAGCTAAACGAGTTCTTTAGCGGTTGTGTCACAGCACTCCGCAAACCATGGCAAAACCAGGCTCGCGGCCAGGCCACACCACGAACAAAAAAATATTCTCGTATTTGTGAGCGCCTACTATTCGAAAACCTGCTAGTTGCGGATATAGCTAGTGGGGAACACTTTGTTCGAAGTACACTCGGAGGACGTAACACCGTAAACACCGCATATTCCCTTCTTTCGTACAAACAATAATGAGCATTACTGTGTGTAGATATTTACTTTCCTCTCGAATTACCTTGAAAAGCCATCGCGTCGTCATCATCGTCACTGCCGTATTGGACATAATATGACCACTCCCCCCTCCCTAAATTACAGACTTGATATGTAGATACACCTAAGTGTGGGTGTAGCTGTAAGATGTGATAAAGATTTTTCTCTTTACGGACTTTTGCGAGACCGCAGGGACGTGATTATGGAGCAATTAAGGAACTTACAACGCAATGCATGTAGCATACGTATGTATCGCTGCAGCAAATTCTGCAGCATCGCGAAAAACGGGACAACTTAAACCTGCAATAGGTTTACCACCAAGCCGATAGAGACTATAGCTGCTTGATGTTTCGTGAAACATGACACGATAAATAAATACCTACATACGTACATATCTTAACCTTTCCCCCTCATCAGACCGGTCGTTTTGAAATCGGCCAGTATAAATATGGCGGTGACTCAATTTCATAGAATCCCCCACAATTGTTTCTCTCCGCAACGCACCATTGCCAATTTGTGCAGTTCGGCAGTTCCAGCGTAGGATGATGCAACATGTTGTTTGTTATGAATATGCACGTACTCATGACCATGTCCAAGTGTGGGTTGAATTGTTCAGATGCGAATGAGTGCTCGTCGGAAATTGTATGTATCTCTTAGGCTGTGTTGTGTTTTGATCGAATTTTGTTGCTGGTTTTTGTCAGATGATTTCGTCATGTTATGAACGAGAATGGTCAGAATGGTCAGACGGGTGAGTTGGCTAAAGGCTCTACTACTCACTATGCCATTTGGTCAGACGATATAAATGCGGAAGTTTTTTTTTTTTTTTTTTTTTTTTTTTTTTTTTTTTTTTCTTTATGAGTGTGGCAGTAATCTTCAAGATTTGTGAGCTCTTAAGCTAAGCTTGAAGCCAGACAGAGGCAGAGGGATTGAGATATTTTGTATGTTTCTGTGTTTTGTTTGCAAAGCCCGGATAGAGAACGCTAATTTGAATGTTGTGGGCGGCAACTCTTTTGGGGCAACTACGTCGTCACTGACGCCGAAGCAAACTCAGGTGGGTTATTCACTTTCGATTTTATGTTGAATTGTTATTTTGACACTTGGGCATTGTTGTGTATTTGTATTTAATGTCGGTTTTTGTCACTTTCATTAGTTTATGCACGTACAAAAGTGGGGGAAAAAGAAGAAGACAAATCAGAGATGTTACGGAGTGCGTATTTCATGTTTTATGCTGACTCGATAATAGTTGGTAATGAAACCAAAAATACCCTTTTCAAATAGAGATTTCGACAAGGTTATGAGCTGTCATGCGATTTGATACAGTATCAGTTGAGCAACCTGAGCAAGAGTCTTTAGTCCAGAAAAGGGCAGCAACGCTCTTGTAAGATAGCAGCCTCTCTCCTTGCAATCGTTTGGGGGTTTTTCAACTTCCCTGGTCGCGACATTTGTCTTGCCAGTCACTCGTCATGTAGCATTTTGTGATTGCAGAGTGTATTTCACTTAAAAGCTATACCTGAGCAACACTTTCACGAGAAGGACACATCATCGGGTTGACTCGCAGCGGCACAAATTCAGCCCGAAGTTTGAAAGTTTAATTTTGACACAACGTGACATAATTGCGGCTTGTTGGCTTGTTGCTGAAGTCTTTCAGTCGGAGATGTTAAAGACTTGGTGATAGGAAAAGTGGTTCACCCTTTAGTCAAGTAACTGAATATCCATTTTGTTCTTGTTGATGACGTGACCAAATTTTTTGGCCCAGGTGGTTATCTATGATTTCAAAGAAGGCAACATTATTTACACATCATGTCGAAAAACTGATGCCATCGGACATAAAAATTTTACGAATGCAGTGGGTGTAAGAAAACATGGTCTTACCGCACATTCGCAGAGGTTTCCACAATAGTATACAAATTCACGCCCACAAAAGGCACCGTCTTGTTATATTCTGGAAAACCAGCCGGAAACTGGAAGGTTTATATCTTGGAAACCGTATAGTGACCAAATATTGACAGTCAGATTTCAAAGAAGGGTAAGTGCAGTGCTTTGCGCCAACAGAAACCACAACTGAGGACAAAAGGGAACATTTTTACAGTCAACTTGGTGCCGCCCACAACTTAACGCCTTACGTGAACATCGTAATCGTAATGGAAGATTTCAACACTAAGGTATGCAACGACAACACAGCCCGCGAACACGTGATGGGAGTTTACGGCCTCGGAAACTGCAATTATAATGGGGAACGGTTTGTAGATTTCTGCAATACCAACTATCTAGTCATTGTAGGCACTCCGTTCGAGTACAATTCCTGTTACACGATCAGTTCGGTCTCATCTGACAGGCAGCGAACGTCAAAACTAATCGATCGTTTTGCAATAAGTCGACGTTTTAGAAATTGTGTGTCATAGACGTCCGAAACAAACGTGGAGCCGATATCGAAATGTCGCGTTTCGTACTCTATTCCTCAACAGCAGGCGCTCACACTTGCTTCGAGTTACCAGGTAACTGGTAACCGACAGACTTCGAGATCCCCTGGTGCAAGGTTAATAAACCATCTTGCCACAGAAGAAAAAAACAATCAGCAGCTCAACGCAAGAAAACATGGATGACCATCGGAATGCCGTGAAAAATGCTTTTTATCTAGGGCGATTTCCTACATCGGAATAAGGAAGAAAAGTCACAGCACATTGTTATCAGCAGATACCTGGTTACAGTTCGATGAGCGTACATATTTCACTTAAGGCTCGGATTGCAGCGGCATCAAAAGTAGAGAAAACTGAGTTAGAAGCCTAATATTGTGTGAATAGGAAAGGAGTGCAGCAAAATGTGAGATGTGACAAGCGTTCATACAATACATCAACGCACTGACACCGAAGACTGAAGAAGCAGATAGCAAGTGGGACAGCATAATCCCAAATTCCAACGAGCGTGACGCTGCAAAAAATTCCCTAATTTGAACCGGACCTCCCAGCAACACAGAGATCAGAATCACTATCAAATCCCTCAAAAGAAGCAAAGCGGTTTTCAAGCGTGGCCAACTACATCGACAGAGTTACTCCTACCGACCATTTTTATATTAGAGCAAATGAGACAATGAGAGTAAATGAGCAGTTTCCGGAGGAGTGGAGGGATGGTCATCAAGCTTCCAAAGAAGGCAATTTGAAAGAGAATAATATCCGTTCTCCCAGCCGAAGCTAAGAAAATAGTTAAGATAGTTCTAGAGAGGATAAGAGAGCATCTAGACTCAACACTCGATGTTTCACATCACATCAGCACCTTGTGAATCGTCATTGAGCAATGCGTCGAGTTCACGTCTCCGCTACATCTACTATACTGTTCATTGACTTTGAAAAGGCTTTCGATAATTTGAACTGAGGTGGTATTTGGATAGCCTTGCGCAGAAGAGGTATCCCGGGAAAACTTACAGCTATTATTAACGCTACTTACGAGGGTGGTAAGTGTTACGTTTTGCACAATGGTAGGGTGTCAGATGTGTACTTTTACCGTTGTTATTCCTGGTAGTCATCAGTGCTGTATTTTAGGCAAAATTAACTGAAAAAAAAAACCAAGGACTGAGGTGGACAAAAACACCTGGACGAAAACTTTCTAAATTTAGGGAGCATCGCCATGGCCGAAGGTGGGGGCAGCAGAATTTGGAATGCTATCAAAAATCTGAAAAAGCAATGTTCTCAGCACAGAAACCAAGTTGAGACTGTTTAGATCCGAGTCAGTACAACTTTACGGGTGAAGTACTTGGAAGGTTACCAACATTGTCACTTGAAGACTGCAAACCTTCGTAAATGTACGATGTACACGTAACATCTTATACATTTTTTGGCCGAACCGCATCTTCGACGAACAACTTTATATGATGACCTATAGAAGTCAACATACGGAGAAAATGGCAATGGAAACGGTCACACTTTACGCCGTGGAAACGGTCCTAATGCTGAATATGCCATGCAGTGGAATTCAGTCCGGTAGAAGGGGGGCCTAAGGAAACATGGTGAAGAATAGCCGAAGAGGAATCAAAACTACTGGAAAAGGACTGGAGTGAGTTGAAACTCATTGCAGAAATCCGAACAAGAAACCGCGCAGACATTATTGACGCTCTATGCCCCTCAAGAAGTAACATAATTTGAGTAAGTTAGTTTGTTAGTATGTTCAACAAAGGTCGCCAGAAAAATCGGAAAGAAAAATAAACGGATCATTCAAATGCGAAAATATTGCCGAATGCTCCGCTTTAATAACGAAGTTCTGCAAACTCAACCAGCCTGTAGAAAAGTACTAAGGTTCGTTCATTTAGTCGACACCATGTGGCTATATTTGATATATAGTATAGCTAATAGTAGCGAAGTGGTAGACTGTCTTGTAATCGTATGACTGTCTAGCATTAGCCATTGAGGAAAATTCAACTTCTAAAACGATTTATCTGGCTGAACCCATAACATAATGTAATATCGATTTGTTTAATCTGTTTCTTCTAACAAAGCACTAAAAGTGTCGGAAATCCAGTCAGTCAATTGCTAAGTATCTCAGAAATGTTTAAGACTTAAATACGAAATCAGATAACATGCCAATAAATTTCGCTTTCTTAAATCTTAAATGAGTAAAACTAAAGTATCTTAAACAACAGTTATGATGAGAAATACCCTACACAAGAAATAAACACATTCATGAGCAGAAATAACCGTTATCAGCTCTATACGTCGAATAAAAATTATTGAACGCATCCGATAAAAACATATCAAACAAAACGTTTAATCATTGTTTTTTAGGTGGTATTTTTAATTGCTAAAAAGCACTTGGTCAGCAATAATACATTTATCCGTTTCGAAGACATTTGAAATTGTTGATAAGCTCAGTCTTAATACAGGGTGTTCATACTTTCTAGTTAAAAAAAAAAAGAAAACAAAAAATGATTTGCCCTCAACGCATATAGCTGAATATGAACAACAAAGAATCAGTGCCGTTTTAGATGGGATCATTACCCCAAAATTAGAGTACAATGCCCATATCTGGTCCGCTGCTTTTTAAACTTCTCTGCAGCCGCTTGATAGCATACAATTCCGTTTGATAAGATTCATAGATGATGCTAATATCACTCAGTCAATTGACAAACTGGAACATTGACAAAATGTCTCCTGTCTCACCTTGCTTAATCGCTATTTTTACTACTCGTGCTTCATTGACAGTGCCAGTAGCATTCCACCCCTTCAAAAATTTAACCGTAACCCATCTCGCTACGAATGCTCATCAGTTTACCCTCAAGCCCACTTTCGGCCGTACATTAAAATATAGTGATTCTTTCCTAAGCCGTACATCTCGCTTATGGAATGCCCTGCCGAGCTCTTTATTTCCTGAACATTCAAACATTCAAAGCGAACTAACATCGGTACCTACTTAACCCCTTCAGCGCATTAATTAAAAAAAAAAACTTCCGATCTTGTCTTTGTCTACTTTACATAATAAAACAAACATATAGGTCAAGCAAAGAATCACTCTTGCCAATAGCTATTTCTTGGACTAAGAAGACAACTGAGAAAAGAATAAAGAAAGAACTATAGAATACCCTTATCGTCCTACTGTAAGACACGGAAGCACTGAGGAAGCGAACTGTGTGGTCTATACAGAGACATCAACATTACAAGATGTACAATCGGCTCCGATCTCCAGGATATGTTGGGCTAAAGGACACCGCCCCGTTGCCCAGAATACATTCGAATCCATTCCGGAGGGTCAATGCAGTAAAGGACGACCTCACCTAAGGTGGCGGGCTTAAGTGGAAAGTCAACTTGGCTTGCGCAACTGGAGTGTATTGCGCAAATTCGCGCTAAATGGAGAAAGTTGTTGCTTAAGTTACAGATCCACCCCAGGCAGAAGCGCCTTCTAGAGTAAGTAGTAAGGTGCGTTCACTGTCATAGATGCCGCGGTCGTTAACTAGTTTTTGATATGAAAATAACACGATTTTATCTGATTGCTTTTGATTGTCTTGTATCTGATCAAATAGATGTGGCCTATTAAATAATTCTTCTTCTGCAGAATCTATATAATGGGACTGTCAGGTTTGTCTGGCAATTTGGACCAGCCAGATACTTGCAGGTCCCACACGACAGAATATTCTTCTTATTATTATTATTCTATAACTTAATAGCAGTAAAGGTGCCCTTATGGTAGAAAATCCAAGGTCTTAAATAGTTCAAAACTGGGTGTAAAACGGTTGTCCTTGCAGATAATTCTTACTGCATGTTTTCGTGCTTTTGCAGAGCTTTTAAATGCCATCTCAACAGGTTAACCCACACTGTAGCTTGGACTTAAGTAGACCATTGTACTATAGTTTTAATACAGGTAAACTACAGAAGAGACTTACATAGTAGACCTGTCTAACTACTTTATTTAGGTTTTGTTTAAAAGAGGAATTAAACTTGTTGTCTAAAATAATACCGAAGTATATAAAATTTTCCACACGGTAGATTTCAAAACAAGCTCTATTACAGCTAGCATTTTTATTTAAGCTAAAAGAACTATTTTGGCAAAGGAAATCTTAAACAACTCGGTGAATGATATATTAAAGCAGTCATCAACAACTGTTCCCTTCTTATTGAAAAAAACGTATACGAGTTCTAGTTTTCGTTTTAGAGATAATTACGAGTCTATGCTGTTTAAGCTACCTTCGCAGTTTCTCTAAATCATAAGACCAATATCCGTCAACGAAACCAGTAATTTTGCATTTGAAAGGTTGAATAAACAAAAAATTGACATACAATAAAAACAGTATGGGATCCAAAACACACCCTTGTGGGACACCCATAAAAATATACTTCTTAGTTCGCAGTTTTTGATTTATTTCCGATTTTTTAAATACGAGACAAACCAGTCATAGATAAAAGCTTATCTAATAGCAATGAGAGTAATAGCTATACACAGAGCTGCAGAAACTCTTGACGCATTTAGACTTGTATATATTTCGCCAGTAAATTTAAGCATATCACTTTGTGTAGACCTTTCATTTCTAAAACCGTATTGACAGACAAATTTCGTTCTGTTTAAAAAGGAGATAATTCTCGACATCATTCCCATTGAAAAAAAAAAAAAAAAATAAAAAAAAAAAATGGAAACACAGATGATAGGGAAATGGGACGGTAATTTTTTAACTCCATGCTTAATACTAAGGTTAAATATAAAACTAAAAACATCCGCAATATTGAGCTAGAAATCCGGTATGAAAAACCAATTTCTATTGGATTTCTAGTGCTGTGCAGTAAATTCTACAAAAAAAGCCCATTTGATTTAAAAATAAAGGCTAGATCATCTATTGGTTTATTTTTAAAAAGACTATAAAAAAAAACATTGTTTAATATTTTTCAACGATTGTTACTTTTTTGGAAAGAGTAACCCTTCAGATTAATTGGCAGTAGGCCATTCCGTCAACCCAATTTTCCAATACATTTTCGACGGTTTGATTCCCTATTTCACGAATAGCTTGACCAATATTATAATTGAGTGCCTGAATTGTATCTGGATTGTTCGCGTAGCATCGATCAGTAATGACACCCCACAAAAAAAAAAAAGTCAAACGGCGTCAAATCGCATCTAGGTGGCAGCCAAGCAACTTCATAAAAAATAGGTTATCATGCATCGGTAACGCTCTTCATTGGCTGTAACATTTCTTCCATTGTTGATTTGGGACAAAAATGGCCCAAAGATGTCGCCACTCCGAATACCACACCAAACAGTCTCACGTTTAGAATGCATTGACTTCTCTATGACTATGTGTGGATTTTCTCAGCCTCAAATACGCCAATTTTGCTTGTTTACGTAGCCGACGATAGAAATGAAAAAATGATTTTTTGAACAAAATTGTGATCAATTTCGAGCTGCTCTAAAGCCTAAACAGAGAAGCGATACGAAGCCGATGGTCATTTTAATTCAATTCCTGAATCAATTGGACCTTGTAAGCGAATAGTCAGAGATTTTTATGCAATATCTACCTTAGGCTAGTGCGACTGATGTTCAGTTGTTCAGACTTTGGTATGTTGAGGTTCATGAGTTTAGGCGCACACTTTCCGCAACAGATGTGAAAACAAGACAAACACGTGAATATGTTCGGTTATCAATAAGCAAAACAGTCTCAAGAACTTTCTTCTCTTTCAGCATTTAATTTAGTAGTATCTTTGTATTGCTTCCCAACGTTTAACAAGCATAAATCTATTCACTTTGTGCCACGAAAATATAATATTGAGTTTTTTTTTTAATTTTTTGTGCACGTGAGAACTGTGCCAGCGTTTTTTCCAATACTCGAATCACTTCTCATAAGCACTTTTTGGTATAGCCTTGCGCTCCTCCAGCGACCCGTTTTTTATTTCTTCAATCGCTGTCAATCTCTGTCCTTTCATAGATCTCTTCAGTTTTGGGAACAGAAAAAAATAGCATGAGATCAAATCCGTGGTATATGTTGGCTGAGACATGATTGTCGTATTATTTTTGGCCAAAAAATCTCTTACAAGCAACGATGAATGAACAGGTGCATTATCGTGATGCAAAAGCCATGAATTGTTTTTACACAATTCCTGACGTTTTTTTCGTATTGCTTCTCGCAAACGGCGTGTAACTTCAAGGTAATACTCCGTATTGACCGTACGACCTTTAGGTTAAAACTCCTAATGCACTACGTACACTGGTAATCACAAAAAAAAAAAAAAAAAAAAAAAAAAAAAAAAAAAAAAGTGATAAAACCTTTAAAATTTGATCGAACTGCGTGCTTTTTTCGGTCTTGGCTCTCTTAGGTGCTTCCGTTGGGACCCATGATTTGTCACCAGTTATGATCCTTTTGAGCAAGCCGGGATAATCATTGACGTCATTCAAGAGCTTCTGAGCGATGTTCATGCAACGGTTCTTTTGAACAAAATTAGAAAGTTTCGGAACAAACTTCGCTGACACACGCCTCTGCCCAAAACATCCGAAATAATTGCATAACACGTGCCGACCGATATGCCAACATCCTCTATAACTTCTCTTATGCTAATTCGACTATTTTTTGAAACAATTTTCTTCACAGCTTCGACATTATCATCTTTTGTTGATGTGCTGCGGCGTCCAAAGCGAGGTTCATCATTGACATTTTCGCAGCCATCTTGCAATAGCTTGTACCACTTGTTAACATTTTTTACTTAGAGCAGACTCACCTTATGCAACTGTCAACATTTCAGGTGTCATTTAGGACACTTGATTCCATTTTTTTTCACAAAATTTGATGTAAATTCTTTGCTCCATTTTTTATAATAATTGAAAATCAGCGAGCACATCAAAACACGTTAAACATTTCTATTTATCAAAAACAAACTAAGTATGGTATGCTATAAATTTAAAACTCTGAACATATGTACAAACAGCAACAAAAAAAATCGATTATCGAATAAAATATATAAAATAAAACACATAACAGTGAACTTAATAGTTGTATTATCGGTTAAAAGAACCATTCATTGCATTTACTTTTTGAAAATGATATGTGAATGTGGCCCCGACTACGTCTGAGGTGGTCCATTCGGAAGGCTCGATTTTTGGCGACTCGTTTTGACTCGTTCGACTGAAAACATGACGTAAATTCAAGTCGCCTGGATTCAATTCCTGCACAAGTTGAATGTTGTACGCTTTTAGGCCGATATCCTCACGTAAAATATGCCAAGTTGTCGAATGAATCGACTTGACACGGTCTTCGCCTACACTCTCAGCTACATCTGCTATAGTCTCTTCACTACGTGCTGGATGTCGCCTAACCGGTCGAGTATCATCCACTAATGAACTGGGACTCAAATTTGCGAATGGTATTGGCAATAGTGGTTTCAGGAGGTCGAGTATGAGCACTGTCAGTTACTCGAATCGCACGAAAAATATTTCTCATTTTGTAATACAACTGAATTATTTGGAGACGCTATTGTGATGTGAGTCTTTCCATGATGACTTACCAAACGATACAAAAATCACAAAGCAGTTTGATAGGAGTCACGCGTGATCTGTCGAAGAAAGCCTATTGAAAATCAAACCTCACGATGAATCACTCTATAACCTTGCCCGGGAAATTTAAAAGACACTTTACTTGAACATGATTCACAAAAAAACAAAGAAATGGCTCACCCTCTAAATTGACAAGTAAACCTTTCCACGTTGAAAAATTTTTTTTTAAATAAATTAGCAACATGCAACGGTTCAGAAACATGGTTTACAGTTATACCTACATTCTTCTTAGATCTGTTTAAAACTTCGTTCAGAATTTCCAATACCTTTTTAGCATTACCGATATTATCTTCTAATGTCTTCTTAAAGTATTTTTAGTTCTGGGTATTTTATAGCTGACCAGTATTTTAGGTTAAACTGTAGTTAGTTATACTTTAATCAAAGGCAGCCGTTGCATGATTACTTCTGTGAAATCTTAAGTAGATGGGGTCTAGACCAGAATTCATCCGATTTGGTTAATTTAAAAGAGACTCAAAACCATACGAAGATAGAATTAATAAAAAACTCTCAGTATCGTCTGAGTTCTTTTTTCTATTCTTGCAAGTTTGAAGATCTAAAAGTCTCCAGAATTCATCCAAAAAGGTCCTTACTCTTTATGTAGATACATATAAAACTGTAACACTAAAGATTCCACACGAAAAATAATTTATAAAGATAAAGTATGAGCCAACAGCTAGTGTGGAAGTTTTTATTTAACTAAACGCACATTTATTGTAAAATCAATGAAGAATTTTATTGATTAATAAAATTCGGTCTATGGCAATTATAAATGGAACACAACATCATTCATGTGATCATCACGGCTTCTGTTGCAAGCGACCATCTAAAGGTCAAGATTATCGATGACTTTTTGAAGAGTAAATCGGTCAATGGCCGCAATTTAAGTTTGGATGTTATGTATTAGATCCTAAATTGTTGCTTTGTTATTGGCATAGACCTTACTCTTCAAATAATCCCACAGGGAAAAGTGTAAAAATGTCAAATTGCATGACCTTGAAGGCCAATCAACTTTTCTTCCAACAGAAATAATGGGTTAGATTTCGTACGCATTAAATTGATTGATTTTGGCTTGGCATTGTCCTATTAAAATCAGAGTTCGTTCAAACTAAATTCATTCAATTTTAGAAAAAAAAGCCAGTCAAAATGTTGCGGTAAAGTTGTCCATTCAATGTACCTGTCTCTCCAATCTCATCTTCGAATGCTCCTGCCAACCCATAATTCGCACCATACGGTGACCTTTTTGAGATGTATTGGTTTTTCATAAATGCGATCCCCAGAAACGACAATTTTGTTTATTAACGTACCCATCCATCCAAATATCGGCTTCATGGGAAAAGATTAAACATCCGTAAACAAATCGTGGTAAATGGTCCAAAAACTTCAATTGTTTTGTAATTTGGATGAAGATAAACTTTTAAAATTCGACGTAAAGTGTTATAAGTAGAAAAAGTAGAAGAATCTGTCATGTCTATAAAATCAGGTAAAGCAGCCGGACCCGACTAAATCACCCAAGAACTAACAAAATACGGAGGAGACGAGTTTAACAGAATGCCCACGAAGCTATTCCAATAAGCATGGGAAGAATCCAAGATCCCAATAAAATGGAACGGAAACATCAACATCCCAATTCACAAAAACGGAAGCAGCTACGACTGTAATAACTACCGCCCCATTAGTCTGTCGTCACATGTCTATAATTTGTATACAAAAGTCATCGAAAAACGACTGAAAAAATCCATAGAACACTGCCTATCAGACCAGGACCGCCTATCCACCTCATTGTCCTCATCGAAAAACCAATAGGAAAAACAAAGATTTATTCCTAGCTTTCCTGGACCTAAAAGCTGCCTTCGACCTAGCACAAGGCAATATATTTGGGAGACACTAAAAGCAAAAATGTGCAAGAAAGATTAATTAACGCCATTAAAGGTACTAATGAAGACCCAGCAAGCACTATCAGATTGGATGGAGAAAAATCTAGTCCATTTAAATTGGACAAAGGACTTAGACAAGAAAACAGTCAAAGAAAGAGAAGACCAAGTCCCGCTTACCTGCAGCTCTTGCTCTATGCAGATGGTATAATCATCCTTGTAAATACTAAGGGCAGACTTCAACAAACGCTTGACATCTGAAATGAAGAACTCAAAACGATGATACTCAATGCAAACAAAAGCAAAGTAATGTGGATATCGAAGGAAGACCACCCAAATACGGAACTTAACATCGTCAGTAATGGATCAGGCGACCAGGAAGAGTTAAATCGCCCCAAAAAGCAATGTCGCCATACTTTCAAATCAGTTCAACACTAATAAGAAAAGAGAAATTTCAATCTGGAGTAGAATCAATACCGTTGCTCGATAAGCATCTGAGCCGATTTCAAGCCAAAAAGATGAAAGTTGTGAGAAGAGTCGCGAGAAAAACGAGAAGGGACATGATAAGAAATGAGGGACTGAGGGAGGAAATAGAAAAAAAGAAGTCAATTATCACACAGGTGGAAGAAAAACAACTAAAGTGTTTCGGCCACATAGAACGAATAGCAGACTCTAGGATACCTAAAATAATTCAAGAAATGAAAGTAGCCGGCACAACATTTAGATAACGGAACACCTGGGAACAACGTAGGAACAAAATGGGACATAAAAGGGGGAAATCAAATATGGAAATGAAGAAGGATCCGTATCAACAGAGCAAAATACAGATTCTGGATACTTCGAGCCCACACCCCCGCCTAGCACCAACAGGCGATGACGAAGAAAAAGAAGTGCCATAAGTGAGGCCCAATTGTTGACTTCGGCGACGAATTGAGGTGCCTGACTGATTTTGAACACTTTAGTTCACAGTGGTGATGATTTGTCGTGTACGTGCTAGCCGAGCATGCTAATAGGGAGTTTGTCTCGATACCGAACCAGTTTCTTTAAAATGCTTCACAATTACATGAATGCCGGACAAAAATGCGTTGTTGTGTTGAAAACGACTCCATGACTGAAATTGCCAAAGATTGTACGACATAGGTCAAAAAGATCAACCACATTAATTTCAGTTAATGACAGTAATTGAATGCTAACGTCCACACCATCTGTTGGCTCACCCTTTAGTATCAAAGTTTCAATTTCAAATTTTTAATTTTGCAAACTTTGAACTATGTACCTTCAAACAAAACTGTAACTCCACCGACCGAATAAGATTCATTATATTGGGTCTATAACTATAACGTGCGGTTTGTTAAGAGATGGCGTTACTTGTATTATTGTTAGAAGAAGAGGTCGCAGAATCTTTGGGTGTCACTCAAGCAGCCATTTCAAAACATTTAAGAGCAGCTGGATATATTCAAAAGCAAGGAAATTGGGTTCGCCACAAAAGGAAGTCATTTTTTCATCGGATTGTTACTGGTGATGAAAAATGGATCCATTACGATAACCCCAAGCGCAAAAAATCATATGTGAAACCCGGCCAACCAGCCAAATCAATGGCAAAGCCGAATATCCATAGCGCGAAGGTAATGCTCTGTATTTGGTGGGATCAGATGGGTGTGCTGTATTATGAGCTGCTAAAACTGGGTGAAACCATTAATGGACAACAGTACCGAACACAATTAATCCGTTTGAAGAGAGCAGTAGCCGAAAAACGCCCGGAATATGCGACCAGACACGAGGCAATAATTTTCCATCATGACAACGCTCGGCCCCACGTTGATATTCCGGTTAAGAGCTATTTGGAAAACAGTGGATGGGAAGTCTTACCCCACCCGCTTTATAGCCCAGACCTTTCCCCTTCTGACTACCATTTGTTCCGGTCGATACAGAACGCCCTCACTGAAATACGGTTCACATCAGAGCAGAATATCAAAAATTGGCTTGATTCATTCTTGGCTGCCAAGCCGGCGCAGTTCTTTTGGGATGGGATCCACAAATTGCCAGAAGGATGGGAGAAAGTCATAGCTTCAAATGGGCAATACTTTGAATAATACTATTGTACGTGTTTTTCTTAAATAAACGTTCAAATTTTGAAAAAAAAAACCGCACGAATTAAATTACATACCGAATACAATAGTTAGCTTCAAATCTACAATATAATTTGGCTATTATCGTATAATTAGAGATAATCTTCGGAGTCTGTTTTTACTGTCACATACTCCTTAAATTTTTCTCCCTTTAAGTCTCAGAGACATTCTCTGAACCATTAAATCCCAAATAAATCACATCCCACTCTATAGTCCACAAAAATGTAATCTATTTGCACATACGAGTACGCACAGCCATACAAACAAGCCTAGATGTAATCACTTTGAACTTTAATCGCTTATCGGTGAAGTTCACGATAATTATTATTATTATTATTGTTTTTTTTTTTTCTACTTCTTTTTCTATTATTTTTATTTGCTCCTTATCTGCAGATCGCTACGGTTACCACAGACTTAATTGTCCGACTTTGGGATAGGGCCATGTACTAATGTTTGTTTGACAGAAAAAAAAATTGTTTAGCAATAAGAATGTGGAGTGTGAGGGAAGGGATAGAAAAAACTCAATTAGTTGACACAAATTTAACAAATTAGACTTCACGAACCGAACAATTAGTTTCACACTAGCAAATTAGAAAATAAAATTATCGACTTTCCATGTAGACGCAATGGAATTTTTTCGTCATATCGCGAATTTATTTATTTTTTTAAACTTCCCTACCAATATTAGATGGCGGATATTTACAAAGAAACTTATACTATAGAAGCCGTAAAGAAAAAGACTGCAAAATTTAAGCCTCTTGGCTTAAAAGTGGGAAGAATGGGATTATATTTCATCACACTTTTTGTGATAGATTAGATTGGAGAGGTGGAGTAATAAACTTTAACTTGTCGTGAATCGTACATACAAAGGAAAAGATATTAATTTAATGAATATGGTCCTTTTGAAAATAGACAAATCGTTGGAGCTTCAAATTATTTGAATAGCGATTATTGTTGGAGCTAAATAGAGCTGACGTAAGATCTTGTTTGAATTATTCTATGATAGATCTAGGTTCTGGGCTGATAGGGTTGATTATAAATTGTTGTTTACCGAACTTTATAAAGTCTGGGCCAGGTAAAATTGTTTACAATCAAAATACTGACTAATCGATTTCGAATAGTGGACACCCTATAGTAATTTGCAAATCGCTGACACTTGACAGCTGACACACTTTGAGAATTGAAAAGATTTGTCATTTGAGCTTAAATATTAAATGTCCAAAGCGAAGCCCACCGTAAAGCTGCTTTATGAGCTGATTACAGCTGTCGTTACGTAGTTCTCCTTCTAAGAAAATACAATGGAATCCCTGGTGACAATAAGTGGTTACTAATATCAAGTTATGACCAAAAAATAACCTTATGGCGTCAATCACATGACTCAGGCAATTGTTCATGACCGTTTTCTGATTTTAGAAACAGGTTTTCGTTCGGATATTGTGTGTTCAGTTGATGTGTTGTATAACATTCATTATACTTATATCTGTCCACAACCGGCTAACTTTTCCTTCAAATTGGTGGCTCTCGGATGAATATTGTATGAACACAAAATTGGATTACTTACTGGGGTAAGTTTTGCAGTGAAAGCTTACCAAAGAGTCAGATATGACATTAGGATACCAGGCCTTAACATCGATAGAACAACTATTGATTGCTAAGTGCTGATGCTGATTACTAAGGTTGTTTGCCAATTGGAGGCTCTAAGACTGTTAAACGAATAGCTACTGACTGCTTAAAGTACTGCCTATAAGAACGCAACGCTTCGAGTTCCCGTCAAGTACTTGCTTTACCACCTCATAGTGGTAAAGTGTTCTATGTTAGACAGCTCCGCGTGATTCGTGACATGTGTCAAAGTCAAGCATGCTGAGTTAGCATTGCCATTTCATCATGGAAAGACTTACAGACCGAACAACGCTTACAAATTATTGAAAAATGTGAAAAATGTTTTTTTGCGCACTTCGACCATTTTAAGATCGCCATACTCGATCTACTGAGCAAGCAATTCAAGCCCCAGTGGTCAATATTCACACCAATTTCACGCTATTGGACATCAAGCCACCTACTTGTATGGGTAGAGGGCTGCTGTATCCGTCGGCGTTACTGAACACTATGATTTGTCCATTCGCCGCCGCTCGCCGCATTTGGGATTGTGTTACTCGACTAATTGCAATATTATACGCAAGGATCTTATTCTTTAGCTCGTGCAAGAACTGAAACCAAAAGCTAGAGGAAGATCCACTTTTCTATGGAAAAATTGTCTTCAGCGTCGAAGCACATTTCTGGTTGAATTGGTATGATAATAAATATAACTGCAGTATTTGCTCCTATGAGGAACCTCAATCAATACAACAGCTGCTAATGCACCCGGAAAAATGCACTGTTTAGTGCGGTTAATCATTGGTCCGGCGGAACCATTAGCCCGCATTTTTTTCAAAGATGACCATGAGAAGAATGTACGTAACCGTCAATGACGCCCGCTATCGTTTAATGATTTCGAACTTTTTTTTGCCTTAAATGAACGAACTGAACCTGGTCGACATTTGGTTCCAGCAAGGCGGCGCTACATGCCACACAGCTCAACGGACCAATTGAGAGATCGTGCTCAGGCGTTTTGAGTGGTCATATACATTTTATTAAGTTCTTAAAAATAAAAAAAAAAATAAAAAAAAACACGACGCCTGATGATTTTCAGTACTGCACGTAAAAGGTAAGATCTAACAGACTACATGATTTGGACATGAGGAAGCTGTGTGCAAGATGGGTGCCGCGTTTGCTCACACTCGAACGAAAACGGTATCGTGAAGATGTTTCATTTGAGTGTTTAGCGAAGTTTCATAGTAACAAAGCAGAATGTTTGCGCCGTTTCATAACAATAGATGAAACATGGGTCCATAATTTTACACCCAAGACAAAAAAGAAAAAAAAACAATCAAAACAATGGATTCAAAAGGGAGAACCGGCTCCAAAGAAGACGAAGACCGTTTCATCTGCAGGCAAGGTCATGGCGTCGATTTTTTGGTATGCGCATGGGATAATTTTCATTTACTACCTTGAAAAAGGAAAAACTATCAAGCAAAAACGGCCGCATTTGGCTAAGAAGAAAGGGTTGTTTCATCAAGACAATGCACCAGCTCACAAATCCGTTATTGCAATGGCCAAAATTATTGAATTGCTAGCTCATGCACCCTATTCGCCAGAATTTATTTTCTGTTCCCAAACTTGAAAAAATGGCTCAGTGGTCAAAGATTTTCCAACGATGAAGAAGTGATGTCGGCAGTTAATGGCTATTTTGAGGAGCAAGACATTTCTTATTATAAAAAGGGTATCGAACTTTTTGAACATCGCTGGGATTTCATTATTGAATTAAGCCTTGATAATTGGGCCAGGGACCATACTCTCACACAGTTTGAAGTCGGAAGGCTGCAATCCCAAGAAACTGTCAACAGAACCAAATGTTCATTAATCTTGCTCGACGGCCTGCGCCGAGATCATCTTATCCCGAAACCCAGTGGCAAACAAATCATCAGAGTCGTCGTCGACTGGAACATACAGAGAATCAGAATAGAATGGCCCTGCAAAGGAGGACTAGAGCAGCTCGGGAGTTCTACAAGCGAAAAACGAGCACCGTATTCTCAAATAGAAGAAAAAAGCGACCGAGATACGTTGGATAGAGGAAATTTGGAGATGTTGTAACAGAAAATGCGTTCAGAAACTTATACAGAAAGTAAAAATAAATTGTTGATTCAACTAAGTAAAAACGGGAGCCCACAAGTATGAAAAAGGGAGCCTAGTGGTAAATTCACAGTCAGTTCTAAGGATATAAAAAGTATGAGTATCATTATTTCGCTTTTGGTCAACCTGGACAATAATTTGCAATCATTCCGTCACATCCGAGCTTATATTCAAAAAGGCTGCCGGTGCTAACAGTCTAGCTGGTGTGTGTTTTAAGGAAATGGGAGATATGTAACTTTGTGAAGAGTATGCATCAAATCATCCGTAAAGTATAATACAAATCAGTGCGGCGATAGCAATGAATATCCTCTTTAGAATCCCTTTTTAAGACATAGTTGGACACATGCTGTCATCACTAAGCGCTCAAAGCTATCCAAAAACGCCGTACGATAGCAAATGATCTGGTCAGCGTCTCCACAACCAACAAGTTAAATCAGTCACAGTAGGTCCAAAAATCCATGATTTGGAAGTGGCTTTGATCTGTTTATTTTTGAATAGAGGGAGTTGGTAGGGTTTTACACAGCCTTCTCTGTTTCTTTTTTAAGCATTTCTAGTTTGCATTCCTCCTCAGAAAAGTCATGAGATCAAACATGACTTGATATTTAAAGTGTCTTTGGTCTGGCAGAGGTTGGCTTGAAGTCAACAATCCCAATGACCAATTCAGGCACGAAGTTTAGGAGATAGTTGCCTCTTACTACCTATCGTAGAATGTATGGGCAATTGCAATGCCAGATATGTCAAGTTGTATACATATATGAAATAAAAGCACAGTATTCGAACTCATATACTGCCCTTAGTGCTAGCATCTAGACCAAATCATACAAGAATTGAACTTGAATGATGTAAATATGTTTTCCAAAACCGTCGTCCTTTACTTGTTTTGTAGCTCTCGGTAGAGTTTTGCCGTCATGGTATATAAACACCCTAATATTAAGCTCTAAGCCTAAACGTCGATTTGAAGCGTATATTGCGTATGGCGTGCATATATAAAAGGCATGGTCGTGCACCTCCCCTGATGGTTTCAAAGGGTAAGACAAATGGTTAACAGGATTAGGACTACCAATATCAGCAGCGACGCCAGAATATGCGGTTTATATGGAATCCGTTTAAATTAATATGAAAGATTGCAGCCTCTGATGAAATTAAAATGTCAACAGCGATCGTCATTTTGGATAAGAAATTAAGGTTCCATCGGGACAAAATGCAAACCGTGCAGGTTCTTTACGAAGACCATAATCTTTGGCGAGTGATCTACGCTTGAACAATGCTGGAACGTTTGAAAACATATTGTTCAATAACGAAGCACATTTTCACATCAATTTTGTTTAAATTTTCCAAAAACCACAGTGCATTGTCCGATTTCTACTTGATGGATAATTGACCTTTATTTTGTTAACTGCCGAATGATCGACAACTTTCTGCTACCACAAGTTCAGATGTTTTATCGAATTAAACAAGGGTATTTCAGTATCAGCGGTTTCCTTTCCCAAACCGTTGCAGCATCGATAAAGAAGTTGATGACAATTCTTCCTTGGACTCCTAGATTGCAGGACGATTGCTTTGGATATCTTAAGTCGAAAGTTTACAATAACAATGCTTGAATAATCAGACTCTGAAGGAAGTAGATCTGGTCATTGCACCTACGCTTTTTTCTCGCATATTTGCAAATTTAAGTATCTGGCTGGAAAATTGTGTTAAAAAAATTAGATCCGCCTTCTTACGCTTTTTAATAAAAAATAAAAAAATAAAAAAAAAAAACAACTGAAAGCTGTCTTCTATACAATCATAGATTAGAGGTTTTAGATTTGAATAATCTAAGAAGTGTGGTAGTCCTCACAAATTGGCCACCTTAAAGCAAGAATTGATCACAAAAATTTTGGTTATAAAAAATCCCACACATCAGTATGACAGTGTAAAAGTGCTCATAGAAGTGGTACACCCATAACCAAAAATTTAAATTTTTTTAATTATTTTTAGACCTGAAAAATTGGCTGCATTTCTTATCTGAAATGTCAAAACTTGCCATATCAATATATATTTATATGTATACATACTACTTGCGAACGAAAAACTAAAATATGTACTTGTATTTAAGATTTAGATTGCGAACCCACTTCAAAAATTTGCGGAATATTTAAAAAAAAAAAAAAAAAAACTGTCTTTCATCAACTGATATTTTTCCGCTTGACGTCACACGTGACGTCTTTTCCGACTTACACAACGCGGAAACTGTCAACCTTTGCAACCCAAACCACTTAACTACATTTTTCCTTCGAAATTGGATTAGGGATCAACTCAAATGTTAGGGATCACCAAGCATTTTTCAACTTAATAGACAAAATTCCATCCATTGAACCCGTAAAATTCAAAAATCTCTTAAATTATCAAAATAGCAACAGCGATTTTTTTTAATAAATCATCTTTGCCAAAAATTTCTTTGTTTCTCACGCCTTCACGTTTTTGATACAAAATTAGACAAGTAAACAAAAATAAAAGGCAAAAAAAGCCAAAAACAAAAAAATTTAATAAAAACAAAATAATTAAACAAAAAAGAATAAAAGGATTTTCATGAATAAGAATTTTCTGAATGAGCTCACCTTTTAATTTTTCTTTCTTCTCGGCGGATTGCGCATTTTCCAATGCCAATTTCCGGGCATTTGAGGTTTCTGCAAAGGAAATGCCAAAACAACAATTTTTAGTTGGCGTCGATATCCGAACGAATATATTTTGTATGTAAAATATGAAGTATTGCTCTGTTTATAAATATAAATTAAATTTTTTTTTCTTTTTTATTTTTAAATTTAAAGATAGAATAAAACTAGTAGAAGGAGGTATTTTCAGCAACAGATGGGAGAAAAATTGTTTATTTTTTTGGGAAGAATGTTTTAATTGGTCTTAGGGATCCTAAAGCGTGTCAGATTTAATACGCAGGATTTAACAAGAATTAAAAGTGAAAGGGGATATATTTGAAAATAAGTTTGCAATCGAACAAGCCAGAGCCAACAGTTGTGGTGTAGTGCAATATTTAACTATTTACGTCGAAATAGCCGTAAGTGATTTTATTTTTCAAATAAAAATTGAAGAGGTGCATCTGTCAAAGGCTTAAAGGTGGCTACTGATGTTGCTCATCATCATAGTCCATTTTTAATAGATAATTCAGAATCCTTGACAGAAAGATGTCATAGCAAGAATTTCCTTGCAACACACTATACCACCTTGATCAAAATGTTCCCGGTGGCGTCACCGCGTGGCGTTCCTATTGCTCCGATTTAAGTTCTGTGTTTTTGTTAAGTTGTTACATCTGTTGTTGACATTCCCTCTAAATCTTGGCGTCATAGCTTGACATTTGCAAAAGTTACGTAGCCAAGAGTACATCTTACTAGATTGGGTGAAAAGTAACCTCCTTGGTAATAAAAAAAATTTTTTTTTTTAAATGTTTTTTTTTTTTTATTTTATTTAATATAATCTTCTTTTAGTTTGATACACTTATTCCAGCAATTTTCCAACTTCTTGATCCCGTCCGAAAAGTTATTTTCCGGAAGGTCTGCAAAATACTCCTCCGTGGCGTCGATGATTTCCTCGCCATCTTTTGAGGTTTGGGAAGAGATAATAGTCCGAGGGAGCCAAATCGGGCGAATACGATGGATGCGAGAGCAATTGGAGCCGAAAGTCATTAATTTTAGCCATGGTTGCGATGCTCTTGTGCGCCGGTGGATTGTCTTGCAAAAACAAAATGTTTTTCGCTTCATGTTAGGCCGTTTTGCAGCGATTTCGGCCTTCAATCGCTCCAATAATGCACAGTATTACCCACTGTTGATGTTTTTTCTTTTTTCGAGGTAGTCCATGAAGAGTATGCCATGACAATCCCAGAAAACCGACGCCATAACCTTTCCGATCCATTGAGCCTCCCTCGGCCGCTTTGGAGCACTCGTGCCGGCTTCAGTCCATTGCCGGGCACTCATCCTGTTCTCTGCTTTTCAACAGCTACCAATCGACGCCAAAAGTCGGCCCGATACCGCATCAGCAAGTCCAAACACTCTTTTGAACTGCTCTCGCGTTCGTGTTTTTGGTAAGGAGTGAGTATGCGCGGCACCCAGCGGCAGGATAACTTTTTCATATGCAGAATGTTGCCCAAAATATGGCGTGTGCGCTCAGTACTCATCTTTGTGGTATCTGCTAGCTCGCGCACCTTCACTTTCCGGTCAGCCAACACCAATTCATGTATTTTTTTGACATTGTCCTCTATAACCGCATCGGAGGGCCTGCCGCTGCGGACTTGATCGGTAGTAGAGTTGCGGCCACCACGAAACTCTCGAAACCAATATTTGACGATGTAATCTGACGGAGCATTAGCCCCATAATATTTATCCAGTATTATATTTGTTTCCTTCGCCGCTTTGCCTCTCAAAAAATAATGTTTTATGAGAGAACGAAAATCGTTTTTGTCCTTACTCAACATGATGCCAAACACGTCAACAACAATCAGCTGTCAAAACAAAACCAAAGACAGTATCGCACTGAAATTTGGCATGTCTGCCTAGATATGAATGAACTTCAAGCATCATAACCTTTTTTGCATTAGCAGCGCATTCTGGCAATCAAGGAGGTTACTTTGACGATTTTTTAAAATTTTAGAAATGGATTTAAATTTGCAACAACGAACTTGTATTAAATTTTGCTTTAAAAACGGATTTAGTGGTGCGCGAACGTTGGAAATGTTGAAAAAGTGTTTCGGCAACGATTCTCTAAAGAAGATGGTCGTTTACCAGTAGCACGAGCGGTTCAAAAGTGGTCGTGAGTCTATCGAAGATGATAAATGTAGTGGCAGACCATTGACATCGAAAACCGACGAAAACATTGATGAAGTAAAAGAAATGTTGGTCAATAACCATCAGAGAGATAGCGGAGGACTTGAACATTGCCTATGGATCCGTATAAGACATTTTGGTTAATGATTTGTGTTTCCGTCGTGTAGCAGCAAAGTTGGTGCCAAAAGACCTCAATTTCATGCAAAAAAAAACCTTGTTACCGTCGCAAAAGAGATGATTTGCGAGGCTGAATCCGATCCCACATTCATCAAAAAGGTCATTACTGGAGACGAGACGTGGGTTTATGAGTACGACACGCTATCCAGACATCAGGCAAGTGAATGTCGTTCACCAAATGGATTACAACGGTGTAGTGTATCATGAATTTTTCCCAGAAGGCCAGACAGTAAACAAAGAGTATTATTTGGGCGTTATGAGACGTTTGCGTGAAGTCAGAATTGTGGGCAGAAAACTCGTGGATTTTGCACAATGATAACGCACCACCGCACAGTACCATATTCATAATTTTTTGACGAAAAATGCAACAAATACCATCCAACAGCCACCGAATTCTTCTGATTTGACTCCCTGTGATTTCTTTCTGTTCAATCGAGTTAAAAAACCACTAGGGGGACGCGTTTCAGTAGCCGAAAGGAGGACATACCGAAAACAGAATATAAAAAATGTTTGCGAAAACTTCTTTGGGAGAAAGTGCAACACTCCACAAATGTGAAAATATTGCTGGGAAAAAGGTGATGGTAGCACCAACAATAGCATCCGTAACTCTGAATGCAGTCAAGCAGACATGCAATTTATTCTTAAGCCATCTTCTTTCTAACACCTTGCTATGACTATAAATTATTTAAAAAAAAAGTCCCTGTAACGGTGTTTAAATGTTATATTGCCTCATGTTGGGTACGTTGAGCTATGGTGGACTCTCGATGCTTAAGCACGTCAATAAAGATGTTGTTATCCACGTTTTATATAAGTGAATCTAAGAGCTTTCATATAATCAAGACGCTGTCGGTTTTCCGGCCATTATCTGCTCTCTAAGCGTGAAAAATATATAAAAAAGTACAGCTTTCCTCCACTGTGCATACAGAAACACAATCGAATATCTGAATACACTGAGTCTTGTCTCGGTTCCAATCAACTGTAATGACGTGACTCCCGTCGTCTTTAGCAATCCAATAGAATTACTTTTATCTCTCAGTGGAAAGGACTGCACAATTGTTAACGTCGTGTTTGCTGTAACATTTCCGCTGTAACTATCTGCTTTATCATCGCAATACTATGCAGGGGAATATTACGCGCTAATACTTTTATCCTCACCTACATAAGTGGATCTAAGGTGAGTATCATCTCAACTAAGGCACTCACCCATAGGGAAGAAATTCTAAACGGAACAGACACAGCATTGAAATTGAATTGAATTGAAAGTGTGCTTAAGGAATAATAAATCCTTTTAGAAGGTGGGGCAAAAGTAATGTCATAATGTTAATGTAGCATAATTTTTGCAAATGGGATCAAGTGTCGTTGTGCTTTGATAATTTTGTTGTAGACAAATAGAGAATTAGTTGACATAGTCTCTAATGTTTAACCTGGTCGCCTGTATGGAAAACTTAAGATCACAAGATGCCAATACATCCATGGGAGCAAGGAAACGCCTTGCCATCGCTATTTGCTGCGAAAGTATACCAAAGTATGAGTTGAGGCCGACCTAAAACCTCTTGCTGATCTTGTAACTGGTCAAATCTGGTGGCGTCATCTGATGGCGTCATCTAGTGGCGTCATCTGAAAACCGTTACGATAAGACCAGTACATTGCTCTGCCCCCGCTTTTTATTAGACATTTTATGGGCGTCTTTATTGATGGGCGAAGCAATAAAGCGATACACATCTGAAGAACGCGGAATTACAATATTGTTACTGCTTAAACGCCGCGTAAATTTCGTCGTAGTTTTCACCGTCGTCCTACACAATGTGCGCGAACAACTAAGCATTTGACTGAAGGTCTCGTGCAAACTGAGTCCACTAGAGATGTCGTTCCACTGAGAATATCACTGCTGTGGCCGATGACGTCCGAGAAAGTCCACAAACATCGACAAGACAACGACGCACACAATTTGGCATCAGCAGACATTCCTTAGGACGATTTTTGATGAAAGTGTTAAGTTATAAAGTGCAAACCGTTCACCGGAGACAGAACGATGCCCTGGGGTACACCAGCATTTTTTTTGTGAGTATCAGGCTTCAGACTTTCCAAGATAACATGAGTTATCAATTGAAGGAGATATTCATCGATCCCAAAACTTTGTCAATTGCCTTAGAAATACCAAGTGCAACTATCTTGCTTTCGCCAGATTGATGTACCCATTGGTTCCACTTTTCGGTGAGACATGCCATCAGATCACCAGTGGACCTATTGCTACGAAAACCGTTCTGCCGGTCATTGAAAAGATTTCGTGTTTCGAGATATTTCATCAGCTGACGGTTTATCAGCTTTTCCAGGACCTTGGAAAGAAGGGACGTTATTGCAATGGGTCTGTAGAGAAGAAAGAAGAAGATTTGTCTTTTTTAGGGACATGATAGACAAATGCTGTTTTTCCAGCAAGGAAGAACACCTCTTCAGAAGAAGGGCAGGTATACCATTTGGACAAGCAAATTTGTGTACTCGTATATTAATACTTGCTATTACACGAGTGCGAAAGTGGATTCGTTCTATTGAAGATTCGAAGCACTCAAGTGTAGGCGAGGACAAAGCACAATCTAGAAGTGTTGAGCTAGCCGCGAAGTGTGCAACAAGCATATTGGCCTTTTCCAAAGAGCTGACAGTTGGAATGTCAGTGTAAATGAGCGTTGGGATGAAAGTTGAGGCAGAGTTTCTAGCATTGGGTAGGTAAGAGTATATAGTATTGGATAGACTGTTAGAATCATCTAGCAGGATTAAGAAACAGGATTCGCTTGCCGATCATTTTGCTAGTTAGCCCTTCAAAGTGTTTCTAGTTTGAACGAGTGTCTTCGCTGGAGCCGACCCCTAGATAGATAGATAAGACAGAAGGTGTTCTAAGGTATAGATAGCTTTTTTGGTGTTTATAGATCTAACTCTAAATATCTCGACGTGATCTGCTTAATAGTTCTGCTGTAGTAACTACAATACAATATCTTACAACGTAGCCATATTTTTCTTGACAAATATTGCTAGTCTACTCGTATATCTACCTCGGTTCGCCATCATGAAGAAGTGTTAGCACATATTTGTTGTCCATAATCCAGTTCATCTGCGTTTCGTTAGCTTCAATGCCACTCTGTCTTCAAACCCAGACGAATCGAATGCTTGATTGGGAGCCAATGAGATTGAGTAAAGGTTTACATAGTCGGACTAGTTTTGAGGATGTAGAAACTGAATTAATAGCTTTAACTCTCAGTGTTTTGAGTTTTGAGTTTCTTAGTAAAAGGCAAGTCTCTTTAATCGCGAAAAGCTTTAACTGAAAGATACTGGCATAGTCTGGCAGATAAAAAGACATCAAGATTCACAATTTCTCTGAGAAAATGCCTACACCGACACCGCGGTTTGTTTTTGAGCTATCTTTGATTGTTGACTCGTTGCCTTAGATCATCTTTCCATTTTGTGTGATAGTGACACAAAAATTAAAAAACATTTGAAATTTATTTCTGGAACTATACGCTTCATTGGATCGCAGTCACACGGTCGTCTACCCATTGCAGAGCTAGTAGAGGTTGCTTATACTCGTATGACATTAAAAACGAATACAAGTATATCTTGGGTGGATTTATGGTATAAACGAACTCATTCAAATTTTAATAAATCAATCTAAATACTTCCATCAGTTGTAACAAATAGATTTATGACTTTATGGGCCTACATATGTACATAACTTCTTATCAAAATTCGGGAAGGCAAACTTGACGGCAATTGGAAATTGCAATGCGAGAATAGATAGTTCACAAGCTAGTAACTATATCAATTTACGAGGATAAATGCGCAGAAGATGAAAAAATTTATAGTGATGGGAAAAAAGATATTAAAATGTGTAAGTTGATTGGACTTATGATAGTAAATTGACGATCTAAAAATGATAGTCAGGGCCATCTGATCTTTTTTAGAGGCACTGGCTATTACTGCTGACTACGGCCTTATACGTGGAAAATGACTTGTATGTGTGACTGATGTCCACGTTAATAAAATAACCCATTCTGGTAAGCCGTCCATAACTGCTACGATTAGCCTGGAGATAAACCCGAGTCTAAACGCAGCACAGAAAAGATTATTACCAAGGATTCTTTGGCAGCAGAGCTTTGCAGCTAGATATAGGTAATAAGTTAACTCTGTACAAGATAATAAAATCAAATCCATACGAAGCGCGTATTGTATCTGACATCGTAAAGACGTAAAGAAGATGTAAGTGAAAACAGCTATGATATGACTAGGAAAAAAAATCGTTCGCCTTCTTCCAATTAATAAGAGAAACAGGCGAAGTTTTGCAAAAGTCATGTACCAGCAGACCAACATAACATACAAAACCATTTGCAGAAAGAAGTAAGCAAAGGCACTCCAATACTTGACTATGGAGCTTGCTGGAATTAAGAACAATCGTTCGTTTTGGAAACTTTCCCGAACCCGAACGAGTATTCAAACCGAAGAATCTGTTTATTTTGAACAATTTCTGAACCCCTCATGTAGCACGAACAAACTGCATTATGCACTTCCTTTCCAGAGTGTCAAGTTCATACCATTGTGTTGCAAGATATTTGTACATCGTACAACAATGTTGTACATCGTATCCACTGCGAATTCTTCAAATATGCGACCAACGTAACTAGGATTTACCTAGACAAGGGCAAGAAGCTGTATGCGTTCTTCGCAGATTTAAGGACCGCATTTGACTCTGTTGACTGAAGGGCGCTCTTTTGCAGGCTAAGTAATTTGAGAGTTTCAACAAAGTTACTCAAAGTTATGCAAAGCCTGTACGACAATAATACAACTGCAGTATGGGATGGAATCAACATGTCAGACTGATTTGGTGTGCAGCACGGTTGTTTCATGAGTCCTCGTCTGTTTTCGCTATTTCTGGATGATCTACATTAGACCGTATATTCACTACAAATTCAATTAACTCCTCAGTCTCACTTTGTCCCCTATTTCTCTCAATAATCAATAACTACCACCCCCCTTCTACTTTCATTTTTTCATAACTCTTCATTCCAGTCCACTCCCCCCACAACTCACTCATCCCTCGACTTTCATAAAGCTAACTTTCACAAAATTAGTAACTATCCCAGCAGATACCTCTTTAACTTTCACAACCTAAGTATAAATGATGACATACCCATTTTGTATAGAGAAATATTTAATTCTTTTTCCTTTCTCGCCTTAAAACATCACATTTACTAGTCCTCCCTGGTATAATCGCAATCTTCGTTCTTTACGAAATAAGAGAAACAAGTTATGGGTTGTTTTCCTTTTCCGACTATTCCAACTATCTTAGTGCTTATCTTCATTTCAGCGAACTTTACTAATCCCTTTATCAGCGCTAACTTAAAATATTCATTCGTTTTCATTTTGTTAGCCTAAAACCGTGTATTCAAACATTTGCCAGTATTAGGTAATATAGTATCGAGTAACCAGATAGCAATGACAGTATTTCCAAATTTTTATGTTTTAGCAGCTGTCAATGTTGCCAATGACATCCAGTTGTAAAAATATTCAGTTAGATTTGCCATTTCATGCTTGCAGAAAATTGTTAAAAAAATATTATCTAAATTCCGTCTCAATTGTAAATACGCAACGTGAATTTCGTCATGCGGTCGGTCATCATCATGGCTTCAGATAATGCAGGCAATTCGTCGCACTGTGGAAAGTTCGATCTTTTGCCACCAACCAGACAGAGACTGGTGCGAAATGAAGACAACATATCCGTAGCGGCCAGTGTTGAAAAATACCTATAAATGTCGATTCGGCGCCAGAGAGTCAACCCGGTTTATTTTGGGGTTGGATTTGGCCCTAAATCCGTATAAGATTGTGCTGACGCAACAATTGAATCGGACGATCACAGACAACGTTGAGATCGCTAATTGCCAGCGCCAATATTGGCCGGAGATCCGGATTTTGGCCAAAAAGTCCGATCAAAATCGAATCGATTTATCCGAGCAGTGGTGACGCTACAAAATATACAAGCGACGCAACGCTCAAAGTTATGAAGGGGAAATCATGCAATTTGACACCACTCGATGATTTTCTTTAGACTACGTCAAGTCCTTAGTCTACGCTAACAAACCAACCACTTTAGACAAGCTCGAAGCCAACATTCGACATGCTATTGCCGGAATAACGCTCAACATATTGGACCGAGTCATCAAAAATTAGACCGACCGCTTGAAACGCTGCCCGCAAAGCCAAGGTGGCCATTTGAATGATGAGCTATTGCATACATAACGGCATGAATTTATTATCTGGTCATCCTATATTTAAAATGCTTCATCCTGTATTTGCTGTCGATACTTTAAAGCAGTTTTTAGATAATTCCCCAGTGAATTCTCCTAATCACATTCAATATGGGACATATTCCAATGAAGTGATAAATGTCTTCTTTATTGAGATTGCACAAGTTTGGCGTATTTTCCGGTTATCTGAAGATTTTTTGGTAAAGTATCTCAGTAGTTTTCCAGCTTCTTCATCCTAAAAAATACCTCATTTTTGAGCCCGCATAACAGATGATAGACCTTACTACTGCTTCATAAACTTTGCACTTTGTGCTTAATGGAATGTTCTTTTTAATAAGTATGCCTTTCCATCTGCATTTTTTTGCTCTTTTGGATTCTTTTATTTTTCCTTGCAAATGTTTGTTATATTTAAACTCCTTCACATTCTCTAGTTCTTTCTTCGTCTTGGTATGTTCGTTTTTCATTACCTGCGTAGCGATCATTTCCATTTCGGAACACCATTATTTTGGACTTGGCGGTATTCACTTTAAGGGTCGACAAAGCGTTATACCATATTGCTTCTGTTTCCGACAGAAAGGCAATGCCATCACGGTGAGGGGACGGCCGGATTTTGAACGGTCGACTATTCCACAAGTATCCTCAATTATCTTCACAGTACGATACACAAAGCTTTGCGTGATTTTCAGTGGTTGCAACATCCAAAAAATTTCACCTTTTTCGTATCCGCATTTAAACGGGTCAATTAACACAACACGATTTTCAAGGGTGTTCATCAAGAACTCTACGGATTCCCAATCCGTTCGACGTTCAATTCTCGATCGCGGTCAAAAGGCATTTTTTTTTTTTCACCTTTTTGTGACATTTATATGTCAGTACTATGTAGTTTCTAATTTTTCCTTCCCTATATTTAAGAGTATCTCGATCAACACCCTGCCATGTGATTTCAAAAGCACATACTTGTAGTGCAGCCATGTCGTCCTGCATGATAAGTTTATCTAAATCAATTGCTGCTATCTTCTTTGAACCAAAAGAAAAGAAATAACAAAAAAGAACCACTCGCGCGAATTTAAAGACGAAGCAAATAATTTTTGCAGAAAAAGAATGAACCGTTTGCATCGTCTGATGCTGTGCATCCTTAAACAGGAAATGATAATTGGCCCACGGTAGTTGCAACTTTTATTGTTCAACTTGTTTGGCGGCATTTAAGTCAACCTATCCCGGATCAGTAAAACAGGTTGCCTTTGATTCAGAGGTTCCATTCATTAAACGAGTTGGTAACTGCGATATTGCAACATTGATCAATCATGCAGCATACAATTCATGAAAAACAACATTCGCAAGTGGGCGAAGATAAAAAGAAAATTCCTCATATTGGTTGAATACACAGGTTTTATTTGCAAATCGTTGGTTAGGTTTAGAAGGTAGTTTTGACAACTTTTTATAGGGAGATCTTCAGGGCCTTGAAAGTCTACATATTTTACCACAGCCACTCTACATAGTAGTGAATAAAAAAGACCGGTAAATGTGATGATTAAGTAAGAAGACAAAGAAAGCTTTATTATTCGATACTACTAGTGAGGCTGATGGAACGAATGAACACTGTTCCAATACATATGTTATGTATTGCTAAACGATGAGAAAGGTTTCGCTATCCAGCAGTTCCTGCGGAACCCTAATTCTGTAAAGATGCAGACTTAGTTAGCTATGAACTGAGATGAGCTATGAAACCTTTATGAAGAGGATAATTGAGAGAAGAAATTAAATAACAAGATGTCCCAACTGGCGAGCGATAATATGGCGCTAGAACATAGATTTAACAATTTGTTGGTTCTGATTTCACTGACTACTCTGCAGCAGGAAATCGATGATAAACTTTAAAATCTGTTTATTGACATTGTTGCATTTGACAGCATTTATAGAGACGAGCTATGTATACAGTTTTGGCACCCTTCCAAAGCCCGTCCGTCTCTGCAGAATGACCATTAAGAACGCTCGCTGTTCCGCCAAAGTCGGTAACGACCTTCATGTCAAAAAAGATTTTAGACAAGGTGACGCACTGTCATGTGACTTCTTTAACATTATACTTGAAATAATTGTGCGGAAGTCGCAAGCGAACACTGGAACCACAATCTTTCAAATGCCTGTGCAACTACATACTAGCCCTTGATGCCCACATAATTGAAAGAACATAGTATTGAAACGGAAGCTGACAAAAAGAGTGTAGCGTCAAATGTGGGCAAAATCAAGTAGAGGCGATCAACACAAAGGGACACCCAACATTGACGAATATATCGTATTTTGAGGTAGTTAAGGACTTTGTCTATCTTGGCTTAGACTCAGCAGGAGATAACACGAAAAATCATGGTTGCCAATCGCTGTTTATTTGGGCTTAGAATGTAATTGAGTAGTACGGCCCTATCCCCAAAAACTAAAGAGACTCTATATAAGACCTTCGCTCATCCCAGTCCTATTTTATGGCACTAAAGCATGGACTCTATCGAAAGTGGATGAAGATATTCTCAGACATTTCGAGAGAAAAATACTTCAATAATATTCAATATTCAGCCTCGTTTGCTTTGACAGGCTTTGGTGAAGAAGATTCAACTACAAACTATACGAGCTGTATAGCGATATCATCAAAGGACATGTAGAATGTATGAACAACAATGCTCTGGCCCGCAAAGTCTCCGCATCTAACCCCGAGTAACAATGCAATAGAGAAGATTTCGCTTATGGTGTCGCGCATAAGTAGAACTGAACATGAACTGACTTAGAGTACGTAACTCAAGGCAGTTAGATAAAGACCGGGGTGAGGACTGGAGAGGATTGTTAGTTGAGGGCCAGGTTCACCCCGAACTGTAGCGCCACTTAAATAAGTAAGCAAGTACTTAACGAATATGCAGCCCCATATTGTACATAGGTACGTATGTATGTTTGTATGTTATGTGCTCGTATGAAAAATTGACTGTTTAAACGATCTAATACTGAATTCCGTAACAACCAAACCAGTTTATAAATTTCATCACATTGCTAGACCTTATGGTCATCATCTGTTAGAAACTGAATGACCAGCCGAAAAAAAAAACGCAAATTAATACCGTTCTACGGGAACCCAATTTACACCTTCTAATAGTTCTGATGTGTCTGCTAATTTACGTAAGTAAATCAAACCGTACCACAGGTTATCTTATGGAAATTAATTGCATTCAAAATGGAGAACAAAACAAAGCGAAAACCAAAGTCAAGAACCAATATGTAGATAGAGCAACAAAAAATATCTGTCTAATCCTTAAATCAGTAACCGGACACATGGATTGAGTGCCGAATCATAGTATTAAAAGCAAGTAGGGAACGCCAACGCGCAGACTTTAAACTCACAAAACCATTAAAGCAGACACAACTTTTTCCGAAGAATTAGAATTCCATCAAGATTACCAACCAAGGTGTTGGTTAGATAGAACTACACATACAGAAGCCGTAGAGCACTCCATATAGTAGTGCAGAATAACGTTCGACATACATAAGAACACCTCACCCACCCAGTTTGGTACAATACTCGTTATTTCAGGTTAGGTTATGCTTGAGTGCCTCCGCTTTGCAATGACCAGTTCTACCAGCTGCCGCATACTACTAGCTGTCGCCAATATACATAGTCTATGGTATAGAGCGACCCCCCATGACACCCTTAAAAGGCAAGTTTGGCGCGCGAGTAGTGTAAATGACGCCACTCAACTTTGGCTTCAGACAATCTCAACACTCATACGGGTTTTACCCGACTAAAAGACTTCACTGTTTGTTGTCTTCTCGTAGAATACCATTTAATGAAAAACTGAAAGATACTAACTATGCCCACCACCTTTTACAGTCAGAGCTTGAAATAGTAAACTAAATCGAACGCATTCATACGACAGATCATTAATCACTGCCTTTTGTTAAACATTTCAGTATCAATACTCGGCAGTACAAAGTATTGTAGTACATGAGCACAACGGATTGTGTCGAATTGTCTGATTGCGTAATAGGGCGAGCATTCGGATGATTATGAAAAGGAAATCGAATAAACTACAGAGCCTAACGAAACAGCAAGATTACTCGTATCCAGTAAGAAGCTAAAGAATGCAAGATAAACAAAAGTTCATTAGAACTAGTTAAACGTGTTGTGCTGGATGATTCACAGGCTGGCGTACCAGATACACGAGTATGAACATACGAGTACGAGTACATATATGTAGATAGATTCTAGATATGTGCTCCAAACACGAGTATTTTCGCGCGCAGCAGTTAATCAGATTATAGAGATGTGTTTCCAACGTTAAATGGAGATTGCCCAAGTGGATTTTGGCACTAAAAAAAAAATTAGTGTTGTCGACTCATTTTGAGGTGTTGTGACAGCTGTGACATGGGTAATTTTAGTAAAATTATCATAATAGGACGGCAGATCGACCTCCGGAAAAATCCCAAACAAGCTGTTAACTTCGAGATTTATAAACGAATAAGCAGGTGGCAGATTCATCGATTAGAATGTTGAATTCTGATATCCTTATGGTCTCCCATTACTTTGTGGTATGCTTTCTGTAAATAGGTGGAGTGAAGATGTTTCGCAGCATCGCAATATAACAGGTACCAGTTTGTCTTATTTCGACTGCGTGAAGTTTATTTTAAGCTGCCTTCTGTCCTAAATTCACTGGCAATTGTTTATTATTATGAGCGACATTACGGTCACCAATTTTTGCTTGTTTTATACGACAAAACAAGGAAGCATATTTTCATTATCCAGCCAAGATCGACTACGATTTCGTTGGTTAGTATGCTTCCTGCTTCCTCATATAATCGAGCTCATAAGTACATATTTGATGATAAGTTGCTGCATAACATTCAATATCTACACTGTTCGAGCGTATCAAAGCAATTAATTTGAGTAGGTTAAGTATCTTTATGGAGACATAGTTTAAGAAAACATTTAATTAAGATCGTGCAAGCTGAACGGCAGCAAAAGACATCTTTATAACGACAAATCACCAATGTGGTAATAGGCAGATAATATACATCAAACGCCTCAAAGTTTATAGACTTATATAGGTATGTATGTAGTTCAGAAGGAATCCGGTTAGCTTTAAAGTAAATTTAAGACTGGAAACAGACGAAATCATTCATTCCACTATGTACTCTCATCTCGTCTATAGAACCTAGCTGTCAACTTGGCTGCTTACCAAATTAGATAACGCGGGTTGTGGTATGGTAACTGACGCAGGCGATATCACCCTTTATATGTCGGGAAGCCATCCACAGACACTTTGTAACATTCTCCAGTATATCTTAAGCATAGTCCCTTCCTAAACAAGTATCTATGGCCTTAGAAAAAGTCCGGCCAAAAACAGAACTTGCCGCATCATCCCACACAAGTTGAATGGCACACATCTGAGTTTCGTTATTAGTGCTTGGTTGAGAAAAATGTTGCAGAACGAAACAAAGAAGCTCAAACTACCTTATATTCGTTCAAGATGGTTGCAGACCCAAGGTGAGGTCTACAGTCACCTCACCTAGTCACACAGGACCTACACCACGGTCATAAAATCAATTCTCACGTATGACATAGTCTGCAATAGAAAAATAATACATGGGCTGAAAAGTCAGTGCCGTTTCTAAGAGAGGGCACAAAATTAAATCCATACTTCAGTTAGTACCAAGCTTCAAAAGATACGTGTCGGATGATTAGTTCTCGAGATATAGCGTTGTGAGTGAAGCAACTTTTGTTATTGTGAAAAAAATGGATTCAAAGCAATTTCGTGTGTTGATTTATCATTGCTTTTTGATGGGAAAAAATGTAGACGATGCAACGAAATGGCTTGATAACAGGTTGTTTCAGAGGAAAACATCAAAAAAGTCCACAAAATGATTACGAATGACCGTAAAGTGAAGTTGATCGAGATAGCTGAGGCTCTGAAGATATCAAAAGAGCGTGTTGGATATATCATACACGAATATTTGGACATGCGAAAGCTCTGTTCAAAGTGGGTGGCGCGTTTGCTCACAGTCGACCAAAAACAACAACGTGTTGATGATTCAGAGGAGTGTTTAAAGCTATTTAACGACAATAAAGCCGCATTTTTGCGTCGGTATGTGACAATGGATGAAACTTGGCTCCATCACTTCACACCAGAGTCAAGTCGACAGTCAGCTGAGTGGCGAGCAGGCGACGAACCTCGTCCAAAACGACCAAAAACTCAACAGTCGGCTGGCAAGGTTATGGCATCAGTATTTTGGGATACACATGGAATAATTTCCATCGACTATCTCCAAAAGGGGCAGACTATCAACAGCGACTATTACATTGCGTTGTTGGAGCGTTTGAAGTACGAAATTGCAGAAAAACGGTCGCATTTGAAGAAAAAGAAAGTGCTAAAGATGAAAACGATGGTAAAATTGAATGAATTCGGCTACGAATTGCTTCTCCACCCAAGCTTCTACCGTACGGTTATTGAAGAACATCACTGGTGAAGTTTGATGGTGCTTTCTCTGCGAAAACTTGAAGCTACAATGAAGTTCAATCTCAAGACTAATGACTTATCTATGCGGCATTGATGAAGAGATCAACGATGACTCAAATCGTTTTTTCGGATCCCTGAGCACTATGAGCACTGCCATTTGTTCCACATATTATCCAAGTGAGCTAGAACGGACTACAGAGGAGTCTAAAATCAAGTAAATCAATTCATAGCGTATAAGAAAAGCATACCTGACATCTTCGTACTTATTGAAGAACAGAATCCCCTCATCCAATTCCACGTGCAAAAAAACATACGTATCCTGCTCGGAAAAATAACAAATCTCCTTCCGCCAAAAAGGAAGACTTAACAAGGTGACCCTTTAAAATGTCAATTACCCACCTGCTTCCCGAACCGACAAATTCCCGCACAACAAAAAAAAAAAAAATTATCTCAAACCGGCACAATCTGTGTCCATCATTCCCATCGAATAACCAAAGGGGGAACCCTTTCCATTAAAACGAAATATAATATGTAAATATGTTTGTATTATAGATTTCTTCGCTACGTCAACTACCCAAAGTTGTATCCACGAAGATACAATATCTCTGCTAAAGGCAACGTAAAACCTCCAAAGAGAAATACAAAAATACCACTCCTCCACCCTGTTGTAGTTTGAACTGCAAGTCTTCGTTTGTCCAAAGCAGGGGATACGGCAACGCCAAGTGCAAAATTATTATTTCCTGTGTTGGCCATTTTTGTGCAATATACGCAAGAACCAAGGGGAACAAGAGAATATACAACGTACGAATGATGATGAAGAAATTCACAAGGAACGTGATTTGGGAGGAGGGAGGTAACAACTATGGTACAACAGCAATTTCTAGAACAACAAAGCAAAGACCTACCATCACACTACCACCTGCTGTGCTCTGGAACTCACAATCGAGTACAAGACTTCAATGGCCGATGTCTGTATTTGGTACTGCATTCGCAACCAGTCCGAACGTAGGCCAATCTAAATATGCATGTGCGGGACAAGAAGCCAGAAGAGTATACAATTCAGATGGACCAAACCGCACACATCGAACCCGGTCAACTGCATAAGGCAGGCTCCCCTCACTCCATATCGCTGTCCATTGTTGTAGGTTCCCAATGACGACAATGACGACGACAGCGATGATGATGGTAGTGATGACGAAGAGACCACTCCAACGACGATGATGACGAAGAGGTTGACGATCCACGTAAACACAGTATAGGCGATTCCGTCTCCAGTTGGCTGCTGGTGGAACCACTGAACCTAGGTAACTGCTTGGCAAACATTTCATCATCATCTTCATCATCATCATCATAATCATCATCGGCACAACCATCACCATAGCCATTGCCATCAGCTGCAATCCGTGGTTGTAACTTCAGTACCAGTTCCAGCACCATCGACGTTGTTGTGTAGTTTTTTCGTCATCATGTATACTTAGTATAGTCGGACTTTGGATCTCTTGGATATGACGCCCCGATCCCTCTAAGCATTCGTTTCAAAGCTATACGAACTGTTGTGGACGTCTACAAGTACCGTGTACAGTGTGCCTGTGTGTTGCCAAATCCACTTTTCCGTTCATTGTCCAGTTTTGGAGTTTCGATAAGAAACAAAAAAGGAGAAAATAATGACAAAGAGACTGATCAAGCTCAAGCCCGTTTTGGGGTCTCCATTTGTTGAACCGCTGGCTGTTCCGATTTTTTTTTTTTTTTTTATTCGAGTAAACGTCGGTTTGCATTCGTTGCTCTTTTGGGGATTGAGAGATTGGGAGAGCTAAAATGCAACCAGAACAACTTTGTGTTGGTCTGGCTTGGCCTGGCCTGGTCTGGGCTTGCCTATTGGGCAGTCTCTTGGTTCTGGTCTCTAGCTTTGGATAACCAGTATTCAGAGTTATGAATATTGCAGAATGGAATCCATTGCATAGCCTTTACCTCGTTTGCGCTTCAGTTGGCAGTTAGGCAAATCATGACGAGGGAGTGCTATGTAGTGCTGGTGCTATTGCTGGACGAAACTGGAACTGGACTTGCAGTTTGAAGTGATACCGATGGCAAATACTTTTTTTTTTTTTTTTTCGACTGTGCAGTAGCAGAATGCTAATGCAATGAACAGATGCACAGATACAAATATTCGTACATTTGTGTCTTGTATATGCCTACATATGAATGTACATGAAAGGGTGCGCGCATATGTTTTACTATTTTCATACAAAAGGATCCCATTCCCATCCTGGTGTCGACTTGTACGCACTGATTACATATTCATGTGTAGTGTTGCAAACGAGACGAGAAAGACTTTGTGCGTCTATACTGCATCCGGAAAAACTGGTTCATGGTGGAGTCGTCATGTTGATCCCCTTTTTTATAAAAAAAAAAAAAAAATTAAATGAAATCAGAGAATTGCAGTCGATTTTGCGCTATGCTTGGTTGAGTACGGGTGTTGACTGGTTTGAAAGAAATTTCGAAACTTAGAGGTAGGTACATGGATGCTGTGCTCGAAAAGAGTTATGTGAAGTGGTGTAGGTACACGTTGGTATTGCAACAATAATGACTTGTTGACCCCACTGTGGAATGGAATAGAGGTTTTATACAGTTGTGGGGATTAAATCTTTTTTTATCGGTCGGAGGTACGGATAGGGTATGTTGTACGAACATATGGATACGTGTGTGAGACTTTTTCGAAGAACTGGTTTGACTATTGCTTTGAGGCAGAAGGAAAGAAACTAGATTTTCGCAGTTGACCTGACTTTACGATTGCACCGATCTGGTTACTCGTGTGCGAAAATTGTACTCTATGAGAGAAAAATCCTTTTGGTGGGGGAGGAGATACGGAATTTGTACATTTGTCATGAATTCTAGTATCAAGCTGTCTAAGTTAATAATAATGAATGAAGCAGACGTGAAAGAGGTAGGTAAATGGGTTCCGTACAGTCATAACAAACACTGATCTAGGATAAAAGGTCAATAGGTGAAGTCGTTTTTATCGTTTGAGACGCAATTTCTACAGAAATAGCTATTTTTCTAGTCGAACGACTTATATTTTTCTCCATCGTAGTCTTCTTACATTCAAAACCAACATTTACCAGGACCACGACTGTAAGGCGACATAACATGGCTTAATGTTATCGACGCTAGATCATGTTTCCCAAACATCAACATCCACAAAAATAACCGGTGCTCATAGAAACACCAAACTATCAATCAGTTTGAATAGTAATTCCGACTACTATTTAGTGGAGCTGATTTATGAATCCGGATTTTGGATGACAGGATACCACTAAAGCCATGTTTCCCAGAACGTCACCGAAAGTCGAGTGCTGCCAGCATCAAGCATTAAATATCGTTGGAATAACAGCAAGATACTTGAGATGTACGAGTAGATATTTGATGTCCTTGCTTTAACGAAGAATGCTCACAAGCGCTTGTATCAACATATTTGTAGGAGGTCAATTACCAAGAAGGAAGATCAACTGAACACCGATATCGATACCTTTGATATAGAAAATAATAAAGAAACATGCTGTCATGTGAAATAGCTCAACGTGAGATGCACATCGGTAGACTGACCCTGCGGGTGTAAACTTCTATTGAAACAGAGGTACAACAGTTGAGTTTAACAGTTTATGAGGGAAAAAAGAGTAAGTAAAAGTGTACGTTGTCGACACCAACTGCTAGAACAGTATATCATTATCGGTAGCTACAGGGCGCTATATAGCGAAGCTGACCTGGGCAGAAGGTTCCAAAGTAATCAGTTTAGAAGCTATGCGATGGCAAAGTTACGATCTGCTCTAGAGCGTTTAAGATGATTGGATATCATAGCTGGGTGATGTACTTGATATTTATCTGATCTGCGTGGCGACTGATCGGGAAACTGATGAGTTTCCTATAACTTGGATTGGACCAGCAGCGCAACAATCTAGTTCGTAGCGAACTCCTTGCGTTATCTTCCAGTAGTGGTCCCCGGTAACTGCATGAGTAAACTCTTATTAAAAGTATAAAAAGATAAAACTCGGATAAAAATGGACTCACTGTTAACGTACCGTGGAACGGTACGTGGAATGTTCGAACCCTTAGCAGGCCAAACAATTAGCAGAGGCACTTGACTCCTTTTACGCAGATATGCTTCATCGCCATCCACGAAGTGCAATGGGATGGGCCAGACGTAAGGAAAATGAAAAACTGTGAAGTACTATTTGGTGAATACTATACGGAAAAGAAAAAGCTTTTATTCGGATGCGGATTTGCAATATGCAGCAGATTTAGGCAAGAAGTTTTGAACTGCAAACACGTGAGCGACCATCTTATTACAATCCGCCTCAAGGCTAAATTCGATAACATAAGCCTAATATGGACCCATGTCTTAAGGAAGACGAGGACAAGGTTTCTACGAGCTCCTTAACAAGACATATGAGCAATGTTTGAAATATAACGTTAAAATCACCTATTACGAGAATAAGCAAGAAGAACATCTTTGATAGTACAGATGGTAAGCATAGCCTATACGACACCACGTCCGAAAATTGACTTAGCCTAATTTCGGCGGGACGAAATCAGTCTTCTCATCGTATATGCACAAGGGGACATGAATTGATCAAATTGATCAAATTGCGATCGACATAAGACATGCCTTTAATATTCCGGACGTTCAAACGTTCCGGGCAGCCAAAATTAACTCGGATCGCCACCTTGTTACAGCGCAATAACATAGAAAAGCTACAATCGCAAGAGACCGCCATGGCCGTAGCTTAAGTGGTAGTTTATTGGCTTCAAAATCGGACGGTTCAGGGTTCAATACCATCCGCGCCCGAAAGACATTCTTTTTTTTTAGGCACCTAAAATCAAGATGAGTGGTTACCTAAAATACAACACTAATAATTTAGTCTCCCCATTAAATGAATGGATGCCACCTATGGAGCGGAAAATCTGAGCCTTAAATCTTAATTTCTCTTTCTCTCTGCCTCATGGCGATTGAGAACGCTCGCTGCTCCGTCAAGATCGGTAACGTAACGACTTAACCGAGATCTTTGATGTCAAAAAAGGTTTCAGACAAGGTGACGCGCTATCATGTGAATTCCTTAACATCATACTTAAAAGAATGGTATGGAACTCATAAGCAAACACTGGAAGCACAATTTTTCAAAAGCCTGTGCAACTATATACTAGCGTACGCCGAGGTTCAACCCGAAATGTAGCACCACCTAAGTAAGTAAGTACGTAAGTAATATAACTAAGTAAGTGATATAGGCTTTTTATCAACTCTTCCGTTTTTGTTGCCATCACACACTTTTTTTTTCGTTTTCGGTTTCGGAAAAGAGAACAGTTTTTTTCATAAAGCCTTTCGTGGTGCATGCCGAATTACTTTTAAAAGGTATACTTAGAGAAAAAGTCCTGAGTTTTCCGCATATGGAAAAGCAGATGGAAAACAGCATTTGTTCAGCCCGTCCCTAAAAAAGGCAAATCTTCTTCTCTCTTATCCTACAGACCCATTGCATTTACGTCCATTCTTTCCAAGGCGCATTGGTGATCTGATGGCATGACTCACAGAAAAGTGGAACCAAAGCGTACATCAGTCTGGCAAAAGTAAGATAGTTGCACTTGATATTACTGAGGCATTTGACAGAGTTTGGCATCAGGCTCTTTTGCCAAAAATGTGTGATCTTGGGATCTATGACTCCCTTCTTGAATGGATAAGAAATTACCTTTTGGAACGTTCAATTCAAGTTATCTTGGATGATTTTATGCCTGATAAAATAAATGCTGATGTGCCCCAGGGCTCCGTTCTCTCTCCGACTCTTTTTAATTTTCATCGACGATCTCTTGTCTACTACTTTTAATCCAATACATTCCTTTGGTGACGACAGTACTCTCTGCTTGTCATATTCGTTTCCTTAATCATGTCCCTGTTCTTCGGCTGTAGAACGGGAGCACCAGCTTATGTTAAGCTCATTAAATTCTTATATTAACAGCACAACTAATTGGGGAACCACTTACAGCGCAGAATTTGTTGCTTTCAAAACACAATGCTATCTGCTGTCGTTAAAGCAAAATTTATACATCCAGCCATTGTCCATGAATGGCACTTGCATCGCCGAAACCGAAAAACTTTTCAGTCTCGGTATGTGTGTCAAGGACAACTTACATTGGAATGACCACATATTTGGTGTCTTCAAAAATGCTACGAAATGTCTAGGATTCATCAAGCAATGTTAAAATACTTTATCCCCTCTGATCAGACTTCAATATATAAGGCTTTTATCAGCGCGAAATTGGAGTACAATGCCCACATCTGGTCGGGTGCGCCCAAAACATCTCTTCACCTGCTAGATAGGATTTAAAACCGTGCAATAAAACTCATAGGTGATTATTACCTAAGCCGTACAACTATGGAATGTCCTGCCTAGCTCTTTATTCCCTAGTCATTCTAATTTTCAAACATTTAAAACCAACGTTCGTCGGTACGTGTCTTTCTATCCCCCCTGATTTTCTTCGCCCGCGCTAGGTGCAAGCATTTTAAGGGTACTTAAATCCCTTGAGGGCGCGCAAATTATAAAAAAAGGCATAAAATAGAATCTTGCTTTATTTTGAATCTACGTTTATGTCATTATCTGTGGATAACACATCATTCAAAAGGCCGCCTCGGCTTCGCTGGCAGCGCTTCAAGTGGTTGGTCCAATTTTTGATGACTCGTTCCAAATCGCATGACGCATGATCACAGCCAATTGATGAACGCTCGCCGTACCAAATTTCACCTGCATAACTTTGAGCGTTGCGTCGCTTGTATAGTAAGTTATGTAGAGCCGCCACAGCTCGGATATATCGATGATGTCGAGCTCTTAACACAGACAGTCGGTTAATATCGCTCTATACCTGGAACCATTGAAAGTAACGGCGTCTCCTTCCTCATTTCAAAAGAAATAAAGTCCGACGATGCTTCTATGCCATAAACCGCCTCAAACAGTTAATCTTTGTGGATGTATGAATGCTGGGCCTAACACTTGTGAATTGTTTTCGCTCAAATAACGTAAATTTTGCTTATTGACATAGCTGTTGAGCCAAAATTTACAGCGCTCAATTAGAGAACTCAGTGCGTTGTCTATGGTCGTCGGGTTTTAATTCTTGCGTCAGCACAATCGCCCAAATCCAACCCCAATGTAAGCCGGATTGACTTTCTGGCGATGCCGAATACAGCTGATAGGCTCCGAATCGACATTTCGCACCAATCTCTATCTGATTCGTGGGTTAGAATCCATAAAGGTGTACTCACGCTCAAAATTTTTCACGGCGCGACGAATTGCCTGCACACTGAAGCCATGAAACGATGCATGATGAAATGGTAAATATTACTGAATATTTTGACAGATGGATGTCATTGGACAGTTACTGAAACTATTATTGTTACAAACTATTATTGATATCTGGTCATCCATAACCTCAAAAATGTACACCGGTGTTAAATCGCATAATTTCGTCGGCCATATTTTATCACAAGAGAAATGACTTTGGAAAATTTTCTCGCAAAAGAGTAACGGTTTGGTCTCTTGAGTGGCTTGTAGTGCCGTCTTATTGGAAATAAAATTAAAATAAAAAATTAATTTTTCATGATTCAGAATACATTCAATATTATACCCACACTACTTTCATTTTCGAAGAAATAAGATCCAGTGATACCTCCTGTCCAAAAAACATGACAAATACTTACACGACGTTGTGGTTGGTTAGGATTCTTGGACTGTTTAAGCCCCGGATGTATCTATTCTGCTTATTAATTAGGTCTTGAAGATGGGAATGTCTCAAAACTGTTTTTCTGTTGAATTCTTGGTCTATGGTATTTTATGCATGTTCCCAGTAAAACTATATTTTCGACCATATTTCAAGCAATATTCATAGTTGTTCTCGCGCGACGGGCGAGATGAACCAATGAACTGAACAAATTTAAAAATTGTTGGGTGAGCATTTTCTTGTCGGGCGAGAAAACTTTTAGACTGTTTTAGCGATATTTTTACCATTTTTTAGTGAATTTTAACAATTTCAATACTATGTTGAAGGGTGTACTTGTCATCCGTCAAAAAAGATGAACATGTTCTTAAAAGTAACAAAATATCGGACTATTCAGAATGTAATATTTTGTAGGAGTACAAGGGGAGGGGAGTACTGTTAACCCCGGATGAAATTGACGTAACTGAATTCATTAAGCTGTCAGAATTTTATAGACTTAGTCGAATCAATTAGGGCGAATCGACGGAAACCGCTCCTGTTTGAGAAATGGTCAAATCTAAGGGACGTCATAGCAACAGAAAGCACATCTTAAGTGGTGCTCTTAAGTGGAAGGAAATCTCAATAAAATCGCAAAGCGGAAATGAAGAATCAGTAACCATTCGAAACAGTTGAAAGGCCTTGTTGGTTAAGGCCAATGTCTATTTCATCACTTAACTCAAGTCACGCATGAATCTCACCGTCTTGTATGGAAAGATTGCATTATTAAAATTGATGCACAAAGTCGTAAAGAAGCATAAAGGATTCGCTTTGATCAAGTTCATCATCCCTAAACCATTTCAACTAAATTCCCAGTAAAGCATTTTGAACTGTCAACTGACTCCTCTCAAATCGCCCAACACCTTCTGGCATACATTCCTCTCGACCTCAATATATGAGAGTTACCCTTTTACTGACCCTTTGCACTCTCAATGATATTTTACGAGTATGGTCGCAAAAAATTCAATAAACCACTCGTACGTGAGTTATACTCGTACACTCCTATGTGGAGCAGTACTAAGAATAAAGCCTCCGAATACTAGTCAGACAGGGTTCCCGAACCACAAACGCTTGTTATTGAATCAGAACAACTACAATAAAGATGTGATGTCATGTGACATGACCCACAACGCCATTCAAAAGCAATTTCATTTTTTTTTTTTTTTTTTTTTTTGTACTTTGTTGTTTTTATTTTGCATGCCCACATGAAGAAGACGATGAACTGTTGTAGCGCTGTGTGGTATTGTGTTGCATTTATTCGGCTGGTGTCTGGTTTAATTAAATGGCAAATGACAGTCATCGTCGTACTTGAGCACACTGACAAATATCATCTCGGTCGTGAGCGCAAAAAAAAATAATACAAACTGACAGATTGTTTTCGTTTTTTATCGTTTTTGCCGGCCTTTGACATATGTTGAACTAATTTGACTAAAAGAAAAAATAATAAAAAATAAGAATGCAAAAAATATGACACATAGTGGGTAGGCTGTCATGTCCAAAAGAATTAGAGCGAAGTTGGCTGATTTTGATTATTTTTTTGAATCAGTTACTGCATTGGAATGACACGCAGTGATTTTGACATTTCAAATGTCAAAGATTTTTGCAAAAATGAATTTCTTAAACTGGAAAATAGAAAACATACTCATTTTGTAGATTTATTTTCCGCGTAACTGGAAATGACAGAGGGTATGTCACTTTGACATACACGTACATACGTATGCATGTCATATATCATTTTGACAGTTGTTATATTAATTGTTAGTTGGATTAGATATTGCTTACGGAAGCAGCTCGATTCTTAAAATGATGACTCTAGAAAGAAAAGGAAATGGCGTAATTATGACACATGTCAGATACTACGCTGACCGATGATAGATATTATGTGCCAGATTCTAAATTAACAAACAAAATGCGGTGTAATTTATGAACAAATTTATTTAAGTCAACAGTCAAGTTTACTGAAAGTTGTTTTGGAAGTTGTAATGATGGATTGGAACAATTTTGTGTTTATTAGACTCAATGAAAAATAATAAGATAGGAGGAACAGAAAGCTGAAAGGTCAGTAATGAAGACGTAATCTCAGTTCAAAAGACTACCACCCAATTGCAACTTATTTAGCTTCCGGCAAACCCGGAAGAATTGGAAAGAATCTTTGCTGAACAGGAAGTCAATCACACTGAGCCCATACTAGAATGTGATGTGAACGCGCATTGTACTGTTTGAGGAAGAACCTTTATCAATAACTAAGGTGATTTCATTACTAACAGAAGTTTAATCATTTGTAATAGAGAACTTGAACTTACGCCAAAAATCGATGAGAGGCCGCACACGTTAAAATTATTCTTGCCTCCTACAACATAAGCAATATAATTAAACTTTTTTTAAGACCATATGAGTTGAAAAACCTTATTTTTAGTCATAGCGACCGTCTTCGTATAGGATCTGTTTTTAAGAAAATTAAAAAAAATAGACTGGGACAAATACAGAGATGCATGTAAGGGCTTGATATAAGCCACCGTGTGGAATATTACGATTGAAGTCTAAGAAGGAAATGTTGATGCCTAAAGGAACCAGATAAGCCTTTATCTGGGTATCCTATAACGAGCTCCTCAAGACATTCAAAACTGAATTTAGGAGTGCTCAAAATAAACCTTGAAACTTTGTTAAGTACTCTTTTCAAACGCAATCAATCTTCTTCATTGGATTAGAAATTACCTTTCGGAACGTTGAATTCAGGTTGTCTTGGATGGTTTCAAGTCTGATACTCACAAAATATAGGGTTTTCCAATAGGGACTCGACAACTTTGAATTTAATTTGTGAACACAGTCTTTCACTAATCATCTAACTGTCACTGTCAATTTATTCAGTAAACTCAACATTTTCATCATGGTACACTAACGAGCAACGTCTGCAAATTATGAAAATTTTCTACAGATATTCGGAGTCGGTGACTGCAACATATTCGTTGTGTGATGTTACCGTGTCAGTGAGACAACTGACTGATTTGCATCGCTGCCGTTCAGACGTCCGTGGCAAACGATCCAAATCAGTCAATTCCACGGCGTTCTCAAGAATAGGGCATCGCTCAGACCACATTTTGGCGTATTGGCGTAAGCTTACTCAAGAATTGGAGCCGATGGACCATTTGAAGAGACGTACGTTCTCCGATTGGGTTCTGGAGAAGATGGGCCAAGATGATGGATGGATATCATCGCAAAATCATCTTCAGTGACGAAGCTCATTTTTGGCTCAATGGGTTCATCAATAAGCAAAATATGAGTTATTGGTCGGGTGAAAACCCACATGTGCTTCATGAATCGCCACTTCATCCACAAAAAATAACTGTTTGGTGCGGTTTGCATGCCGGCGGCGCTATTGGGACATATTTTTTCGTCGACGATAACGACCGTCACGTTACTGTGAATGGTCAGCATTATCGCGCCATGATCACCGATTATTTTTGGCCCGAATTGGAAGATATGGACTTGGACTACATGTGGTTTCAACAGGATGGTGCCACAAGCCACAAAACACACGCTACAATCGATTTATTGAAGAGTAAGTATGGTGAGCGTGTTATCTCAAGACATAGGCCAGTCGATTTGCCGCCTCGTTCGTGCGATTTAACGCCGCTTGACTATTTTCTGTGGGGCTACGTTAAGTCATTGGTTTATGTTAACACGCGGACGACGTTGGAAGAGCTCAGAGCCAACAACGAACGCGAAATAGCGGCCGTTTCGGCCGAAATGTGTGCCCGAGTCGTTGAAAATTGGGTTCAACGAAGTTTTTGAAATATCTCAAATGGTTTGCCTTTTATTTAAAAAAAGTTGTCAAGTCGTTATTAGAAAACCCTATAAATGCTAGTGTGATCCAGGGCTCCGTTCTCTCCCCGACACTCCTTTTAATTTTCAGCGACGATCTCTTGCTTGGAACTTATCAAATTCATTCGTTTGGTGACGACAGTACTCTCTGCTTGTCATATTCGTTTCCTGACTCACGTCCCTGTTCTTCGTCGGTAGAACGGGAACGCCAGCTTATGTTAAGCTCATTAAATTTTTATATTAACAGCAAAACTAATTGGAGAACCACTTACAGCGCAGAATTTATTACTTCCAAAACTCAATGCTGTCTGCTCTCGTTAAAGCAAAATTAAGACAGTCATTGTCCATGAATGGCACTTGCATCGTCGAAACCGAAAAACTTTCCATTCTCGGTGCCGCCAAAAATGCTCCAAAATGTCTAGGATTTCTCAAGCGATGTAAGATATACTATACCCCCCTTGACCAGTGTGGCCAGATCAGAGGAAATAAAGTAAAGTATAAGGCATTTATCCACCCGAAATTGGAGTACAATACCCACATCTCGTCGGGTACGTTTAAAACATCTCTGCACTTGTTAGATAGGACACAAAACCGTGCGATAAAACTCAAAGGTGATAATAATATCGCTCAGACAATGGACACCCTTGAACACCGACGTAATGTCGCGTAACACCCGTTTTGCTATGAATGCTTATCAGTATACCCTCATGCCCGCTTTCGTACGTATTCATTTATTCCTAAGCCACACAACTTGCTTATCGAATAGGGCATAGCCAAGCTCTTTATTTCCTAGTCATTATAACGTTCAAACATTTAAAACCCGCGTTCATCAGCACCTCTCTTTCCATCCTACCTGATTTTCCTTTGATTTGGAAGCTTTTTCAGTGAAATTCGCAGGAGTTTTTGCGTCGAGCCAAATCCGGGTCTTATACTAACAATAGACACCAAGCGACAATCAAAAAATTTAATTTTCTCAAGCGAATCTGATCCAAATTAGGTAAAAATTGTCCCGCCGCGCCGGTTGGAAAGGGCATGGCTATGTTTTTTTTTTCTGAATCAAAAAGAATAATCCTCATGGACTGTGAATCATTGGCCCGATTTGATAACAAATTAACAGAGACACTGCACGATTTGGCAGAAAAAAAAGTACTGTTCCACCAGAACAACGCAACAGCTCACTCATCCAGATAATGAGTAGTTGTGGCCAATTTGCATGAATTACGGTACAAATGACTCCAACATCCACGATGCTCGTCCGATCCCGGATCCTTGCGATTTTTTCGATCCCCAATATGACAAAAAAAAAAAGGACATTGCACTAACTCCTGCAAAAATGTCCATTACGTTAACACCTAAAAAGTTTACATTCACACATGAACACATTTCCTCGCATCTATTAACGATACCTCGCACTCCAGACAGAATATAACTCCTGACATCTGTCGGTAGTTTGTACGGTACATGCACGGACTTAAATAGCTGACGACGCGCATAGCATCCGAATGTGCGAACGTATGCATGGAAGAAGACTATCTGTAAGTTATTGTTCATTTTTGTCATTAGTCTAATTTTTACATTCAAATAAACTGGACAGGAGTTCTCCCGACATTTTTTAAAAAGTTTACTTTGATTCATGTGGGTTGTTGTGGAAGTACGAAGCCAGAAGTGGTTGTGCATGCAGACAACAAACGAGATATATTGTTGTAGCATAAACAACTTCAAACTACAATCATAGATCTTCAGTAACTTATTAAGTGATCATCTAACATCGATCTGTTCAGAACCATTATGTAATTGTATGTTATCCTGATATCACGTCGAATGAAACTCTTTTAAACCATCTGAACAGATCAGAGAATATGAGCTCTGATAATTAATTGAAACAGAAAATCGATCCCGGTACTTCGTTCGTTACAATTTTCTACTGCAATACAACTAAGAACAATGCGATCGCAAAATTACCTTTAGCAGGAATGCTTCGCAGTTAAAACATCTACTTATCGGACCCATTCGGGGAAGAAGCTTGTTCAAAGAAAATCCTAGCCGCAAGAGGAGGAAAACTTACATACATACATCCGTATTAGAGCTCCCAATTGGTATTGATATTTGTTAGAGCAAACATTACAGCCATCCAGCGAAGGGATGTACAACTGTGACAAATATGACGGGGACTCTACAGACAACAGAACAGAACAGTTTCTATTTGCGTGACTTGAACTTAAGTCAAAAACTTGGATGACGACGTCTTCCAGGACACGTTGTGAAGACATCAATTATCTTTTTTATTCTTGTTATTCTGAGAAAACGATCTTACTTCTTAATGACTTGACAAGAATTTAATTTCTACTGCATTTAATTCAATTATCTCTTAGGGTGCTTTCCTAGACATTAGGAACTGCGGCTCCAAACATGCAGTCGTCCAAAAAGCACATCTTCACGCCAGAAGACAAAACGTCGCCTTATGGACAATATTTGTCAATAACCATGGGAACAGGATATCTAACTGACACCATATTACGAGTATTAGTACTTTGGCGCAATTCATTTTACTGAGAATCATGTCCTGCTTTTCTGGAAAGAGCAAACTGACTATTTGACAGCATTTTATCTACATAATTTGAGCAATGATTGGAGTTCAATAGCTCCCTTTACTTCCTATACGTTAGAATTTAACATGCGTTCAACAGAAACTATATACCTACCCGAAACAAAGTAATGACATTCCAGTCGAAATGATAAATATATAGTAGTCCACGAACTGTAAGACAACGCTGGAGTCAGTTTTACAAGCTTTGACCGCAATAACTTCTCATTATATACAAGAATCAGGCAAGGTTGTATATTATCACCTATACTCTTTTTGAAAAATAAGAAAAAGCACCAGTCAAAGGTCCACAAAAGGATTGGCGATCAGAAAACCCCTCAGAATATAGCTAAGCTTAGCATATAACCAATTAAAATGACAAATCGGTGCAACCATGTAGACTTTATGCCTGCACCCAAAGTATAACATCAGTAAAAGTTGTTAATCTAAAAGTTATCTGTTTAAAGTCTGGCGTAAGTGACACATTTAGAACGTATAGAAGAAAATCTCACAAAACCGACTCATACTAAAGTATGAAATAAAATGTCACTGTCAATTCAGAAGTCAAAAACAGATTCCCAGATGACAGATGACGTAATATACTCGATGGTCTGTTTAATGTCCAATCCATATTCAGGGGAAACCACTGAGACCAACGGAGAGAACAGTGAATCACCCTGCAAGTACAATCTACCTTACGTAAGCAAAACTTGCAATTACCTGTCACACTACTACGACTACTGCTATGACCACAGCTAGTTCATCTTTGTCACTCTGTCTCAGATGATAAATTAATTTATTACGTTTTATTAATTAACAACCTACGAATAGGTAATTGGAAACCGTTTACACTGTCTGAAACTAGTCTGCGTGTGTGTTGGTGTAGGGTGAACGATAATGTTCATATGATGACGGATAAGGTTTCCGTTTACTGCAAAACATCCGAGTAGTACAATGTCATAACCAGCAACGAGTATATCACTTGCGGTTAGAGCGATTCTAAAGAAAACAACACCAGAGGCAGAATCAATAGCATTAGGGGCAAGTTATAAGTAAATCTTTCTAAGCCCCAATCGTCAGATACATAGAGTATTCGTAATTATGATGTTGTGCCAATACAAGTATAAAATACGAGTACGAGTACAAGTACTAGTAGTGCGTCATATTACAATAAGTCATTGGCGCTCTGTCAATCGCTATTTTTAGATTAATCAGTCGGAAAGTGCGATTAGATGGCTGCGCCGCCAATCTGACAGGAATAACAACGTTTTTGCAATCTCATTTAATTTTTGTGTAAAATATCATAGAACTAGTCGATTCAGGTTCGATTTAGGTAGGAAATTCCATTCCCACAATATCAATGCATAAACAGAATGGGTTATCGGTGCCGCTGTCACTGTCACCCACTCTGTTTTATAAATTTGGCAAGAGGGAAATTATTTTGACAGCTTCATTTTGACAACTATGTGTTGCCATTAATTACGAGTAACGTGACTGTGTTGGATTAGTTAGAATCGAAAACGCAATCGATTTCCACCCGCTTTGTCATGGCATTAGTTTCGCAAGTTGCGCATTCTAATAATCACCGCCAGCTGAATGCAAATCAAAACCTGCTGCTGCCACAAGTGGTGCCCTGATTAGATTTGTGGCAATGGTATTGGAAACTAATGTTGGTGTTGGTAGTGATGGAATACTGTACGATATGCCAATGTATGTATATAAACTACGCCCGAGCCGCCCAAAGATAGACGAGCATATTCGTATCTGAAGGTTTTCGATCACAGTAGGCTGAAGCGGGTGCGCATGCGAATTGCATAATCTAGGTACAAGTCTTTACTCATGCAGTTCTGTGTTGCTCTTTTGCGAACCATGGTATTGCTGCTGTTGGTGCTGCGGCTGCTTAGGCAGTATCGATATCTCCATTTGGTTTTAATTAAACTGGTGGTTTAGTCGCCCACTCTTAGGTGTCATTGCCTTGCCTATTGGCATTTCTTCAATACCTATTCAACTTTGAGTTTAGCACACCTATCCATAGTGCAGAGGTTTTTTTTGTTTTTATTGAAATTCTGCAATGTACTCTTATATGGATAGGTTGCTATGTTGGACTGTAGTTTTATGGTCAGTAAGAGTTGGGGCTATAGTAATACAAAGGCACAACCTGAGTGCCTTGGAAAATACGATTTATTTGATTATCTATGGAAGTAACAACAACAAATTGCAATTATCGTTCAGACATAATTGTACCACATGTATTTGGATATGTGCAAAGTTATGTTGAGATAGCGGTCTTCTGTGAGATACAGAGGTAGATACACACCTTAAGATAGCGATTTTTTAGTTAATATCGTTTTGAGATCACCTTTTTTTAGTGGCATCTGACTACTAGACATGTTTGATTTCGAAACAAAAATAAAAAGGGGAAATCGTATATTTTTCTTTTTCATTATAAACCTCATACATTCAAAACCAATGTTTCCTAATGACTACAAAACATGTTTCTCGACGTGTATCTTCGATGTTAACATTTGTGTCACTGGACTACAATGGTCACAGATGATTAATTTACATTTTTTTCCAATACCAGATTACTTGAAGCAAACTGCGAGTGAGATGCTATGTTTGCCGTATGAATTGTGAATGAAGTATTGAACCCATATTTTTACGTGTGACATTTGTGCAACAATGCCACGTAAATTTGTTAAATAGGGCGAGCATGAAAAAAAAAAACGAGATTTTCAAGATCTAGCGGCTCTTAAGAATCACTCGTAATTTTGTGTAGCGTGCTGTGAGTTGGTTTGAGACTATAGGAAGAATAGAGTAAGGCCGACAAAAATAATGTAAGTTCTACCCAACGACAAGACAATCATAGCTATCGTCAAATCTTTTAATAAACACAACTGTCGGGTGTACGAGTATATCTGATTATTAATAGAAGCGTCAGAACTCATTTTCAGAGTCGAATGTGGCCAACATACGCGTATCAGTAATGGTATTGTGAAGAATGAACTATGATGCATTTACCGACATACATTCAGCAAGAAAGTAGTAAAACCTTCGTAGAAAGTTCAGCAACAAGCCACGGATATGCCAACTACTGAATTTTGTTTCAAATGCATCGTTCCGAACTTCAGTTTACCGAATGATTAACTAGTTGGTCCAGACCTCAATCTTTTAGTTTGCAACTTATATTTTAGGATTCTATTTTTTTATGTGTATCACAAAATCTCTACGAAGGCAGTCCAAGTTTTTTTTTTTTCCTCTTGATTTGATAATGATAGTTAATAGTATTGCTTTTAGAGTTAGTAAGGGTCCACCGTTCTATGAGGATGATTTCAATTAGGGGCATTAACGAATTGCCCTTGAGCATGCGGTCTGGATAGGATGTGACGAAATACGACCTGGTTACTTATGGATTCCTAAACGCTATCTGAAATTGGTTTCAATCTCATCTTGGATTTCCACCTTATTGGTTATGGCTTCCTAAATGCATATTTGCACTAAAGAAGCTTAAACGAGTTACAAAGCTGCTGCCCATGCATGTACATATGTTCTGTGTATGGTATGTCCTCTATATTTGGATATCAGAGATTTGGAAGCTATTGACATCATCTTTGATAGTGAGCCATTCAATATTAGTACTGTTCTTGTTTCGAAAGAATACGTAGCTGTACATATGAAGTCGTCGCCTGGCGATGTCTTAGGTAGATAGCTCGTGATAATTTCTTTTAGTATAGTTCATTGAAGATTAACCGTTGTTAAATTATAGGCAACGAGTCATTGGCTCTAAGGTGTCCAACTGGTAGTAACCTCATGGTTGCGAAACTTCACCAAGGGCCAGTAAACTTTTACAACTGAAGGTCAGTCCAAGTCTGAACGTGCGGTTGGCTACCTTGTGAGAGAATCGTAGTAGCTTTGTTTTTACCCAAAATTGCTCAGAGAGATAGTGCTTTATACACGATTTCAAATTGGTACTGGAAGTGATTTTCTTTACTCACTAGGCGACGCTTGTATGAAGACGTACCATACACGCAAGCTTTACTGCAGGTATTGTCGTTAAACAAGTGTTTACAACAAGGCAATTTTCAAAATCAGTTCAAGCCATTTAAAGTGTTACTGTATCCAGAATACTGTTTTCCTTAAATCGCCCATATTATTCTCAATTCGATGGTCAAGTAGTTGGTACGAATGCAAAACCTGCCACATCCGTTTGCCATATAAAGAACAGGGATCGTCAGCCTAACTATTTACATACAATATGTACGATTTTTTGTTATAGGTCCGTTTCCTATGGAAATGGAAAAGCCAATAAGATGAAAAGATCTTAGAACTTTAAGATTTTGTGACAGTAAGCTCCAGTAATAGTTCACAAAAGATACCTCGTCGGTATGGAAATCAAATCTATTTTCAAAGCCCCTTTCTCTTTAGTAAATAAAAAATTAGTATTCCAGGCCTTCGCGCCTTTTCTACTATTCCTTCCCGCCATGCTAAATGACTTTAGTTCATTCAATTCCAGTTCTATTGACTAACATGGACACCAAATCATCAGTATTCGATACGAACATGACTTCGTAGCCTCTAAAACGCAATACCGCTGTGAATTGATGTTTTTACGCCTCAAAATCTCATCACCTCCTCTAAGTACCTACTATGGTTGTGGTCATTAATCATGTGTCCTATGACAGTCCTCTGACAAGTGCTTCGAATTTCGAAACCAACGTCAAGCTCCGTGTTTGAAACTTTTCAATTACATCTCATCAGCGGCAGCTTAAGTTGTAGACCTTCCACAACCACTTCACGTAAGTCCGGCTGTGTGGTGAATAGTGCGTGGACTCGTTAATTAATCCACCAATCATCGTTAATTTTATCGAAAAGAGCACAACGCCATTAGACTGAACAACACTAGTCCAAATCTATACTTATGTACATATGCCGCTTGCCATTCACTGAAATTTCCTAACGTCCGACACCCTATTTTCAACGGAGTAATCAAAAACTCCAGCCGGGGTGACCTCTTAAGCAAAAAAAAAAAAAAAAAAAAAAAAAAAAAAGAGAAAAAAAAAATTCAAAACTCATTCCCACAGAGACTCTTTTGACAGCGACCACAACGTCGGCGATGACGTCAAAATTGTGCGGAGCAATAGGCAACCCGCAGTGCCATGACACACAAAACTGACGACGACTAACGACAATCGACGACCCCACCAGTAAATACTGACAAACTCAACAATTCAAACAAAAAAAAAAAAAAAAAAACAAAACAAAAAAAAACCAAAAGAGAATCCCCCACATGCTGTGGACTGGGTAACCCAAGGGTCATTACGGTGTGGTTCATGGAATCAACAGATAGACACTCTACGACACGCTGGCGATGATGATGAATACGGCACACAACATGCATGCACACATACACGAAAACGAGAATTCGAACAAAGGGAAACGGCGACGACGCAAGTGCTGGAATTTATTGGATCAAAACATCTAGGCCGCCCTTCCAACATCTTCGCTCTTCCACCCTATGACGAAAACAATATTCCATTCCACTTTTTTATATCATCATTTCGTATTGCCATTCTTCCTTTCCCTCCTAAACATCTTTCTCTTCTTCTTTTTCAACAATTTTCGACGATGACATATACCATTGTATGTATATGGGTAGATACAAAAGCACATCAACCTACAATAGTACTGCACCCCGCGAATCAATCTTTTTCAAGAATTTCTGCTCTGGTTCTGGTTCTGGTTCTGGTTCTGATTCTGGAGCGGCTCCATCAGCTCACACCAGCTTCGAGTACACTCCACAGTTCCGCGCCAAATTAAAGGCAACAGTGTGTGGTGATTCAATTGGATTGAGAATTGTCCACGTCGACTTGCTTGTCGTCGTAATCGCCGTGTCCATGGTTTTCGTTTTCGACGTTGCGTTGTCGGTCGTTTGAAAAAACAGCATGTGGTGTACAACAAACAGTACAACATTGAGTGGGAATAACAATTTTTTTTTTCTTTTTAAACTCAACTACACAATGAAGGAAAATCCGCAGAAAACGAACAAACAAAAAAAAAAAATATAATCAAAAGTGGATAAAAGAACACAAGGCAAAAGCTAAAGAGGGAGAGGAGAGAAAACGTGCTAACCTCCTTCTACGTCGGAGAATCCATCCTCGACTGCACCCCGCTACGTTTTCCGAACACGACAACTCTAAGAATTAAGTGAACATTTTTCAGGTTTCCTCTTTGCTTGGTTTCGTATCGTTTGTCATTCCTACTCGTTCATTGGCGGCCTTAATGTTACCGTGCCCTGTTAATAGGAAGCTGATGAGAGAGAGTGGTTGTGTGACCGTTGTTGAGATGCTGCTTAGGTGAGAGAGAGAACGCACGAGAATACGCATACTAAGGAAATTTGCTTTTTTCTCTCAGATTTGGTCATGGTTTAGGCCTCATGCCTTTGTGTGCGCAGCGTAGTATTGCACTTGTGTGGGATTCTCAGTACTAATTTTAAGTAGTAAACTGAAAAGTGTTGCCAATAGTATTTATAGTGTAACTTGAATATTTAAGCAAAAAACCGTCCTTTCTTTTCGCATTACATCCACATTTTGGAACAGCTTATTGAGTTGGCGGTTATATCTTTTCCACCATTTACAGAACACGCAAATACGATCATTTCAGCTTCCCTACAGAGATCGTCCTTCACTTGGCGCCATTTAATTGACTATCGGAAGAAGAGTTCTATAAGTTTACTCGAGCATGTAGCTGTTTTGCCAACCCAATAAAGCAACGATTGGCCGGAATATACAATATACAAGGGTTGATCAATAAGCACGTGGTGTTTTGGCAAAATACCTTTTTTTCTCAATGTAGTCACCCTTGAATTCAATACTCTTCGTCCAACGAGAACGTTATGTAACGCCGGAATAGCGCGTCCAGACGGCGGTTGAACAAGGCCAAACACTCTTTAGAAATTGCCTTTCTTTCCATTTTCGCAGAAGAATCACACGGTTGTCTGCTTTCTACGCCTGTCACACAGTTTGATGCAGTAGTCTAACTATTAATTATACTGCTTTTCAAGTTACAATGTGGGGAATTCAAAAAGTCACGGATTTGTGGAGGCACTCACGTATTTGTTGTGGACCTCTATGTCAGCAGTGACGTTTTGCTCATGAGGTTGATGAATTCCTTGCTGGCAGAATGCCCATTGTTTTGCAAAAGGCATAAGTAAACAAATCGATGCGTCTGTAACTGCATACAGTCTGTTTTTAACGTGTTTCAGTAGCACATTAAAGAAATCACAAGATACGCAATTTCTTGTCTCAGTCCGATGTATAGCAGGTTTCAAATAGATTTTAAATGTCAAAAATTCTGGACGGTAGAATTGTAGTATTTGTATTTGTCCGTTCAAAGCGAACTCAACCATCAAATTATAGAGTTTTATTTGACGTGCTTAACGAAATGACTGTTATGTCAATGACAGAAATACATATGTAGATGAGTTTTAAACTTTCTGCGTTGGGGTCCGATAACAAGACATGATCGCAAAAGCACTCGAAAAGATAAGAAACTCTCTCAAACCGATGGTACTGATCGTAATAAAATAGAACAAATTTAGAAAGTTATAACGAAACAACTACCTAAAAAACATTTATGAAATCAATTCAGGAATTACATAAGGTTGCCTTATGACACCGATTCTATTCCACATGGTAATCGAATTTATTTTGCCTATCAGCCGATGGATAGGGAGAAGGCATAAATTGATAATACCTGAAATAAGGCAGATATCTGCGGGCTCTTTATACGTTCAGAAATATTCAAAGTTTAAAAAAGAGAAGTGTAAAAATTAAATATGTATCCCAAGAATCCAGAAACCAATACAAACCTCATTTACCTAAGCCTGAAGGCTAGATGACTGAGAAGATAATATAAAATACAATTTTTGACTATAACCTACCGCAACAAAGAGGCTTGAAGGAATCCATTGTAATATGTATGTATGTTATAAACGTGGTGCGAATTTACGAATATTGATTCTTTGATCTCAATAAGATTTTACGATTTCATTGCCCAATATAATAAGAACCTCGGTTTCAGTAACCCATTTACTAAGCTATATACCCGTATTCGTGATTCGAGCAGCTTACTTAAGGCCGAAAATGATTTTTGCTTTACCATAGGATCTCATCCCTTATTAGAGGTCAAACCATTTGATGCATTAGGTAAAACTTTGTAACATTTTCCGAAATTTTCGAAAAAGAATTTACCTTCTTTTAGTGCATGAAACACGCATAGCAAATGCAGAATGATTTCCCTTCCCCTCTTGATCAAAAATCTATTACAAACATCGTTAAAAGACCAATTTTTTTTCTGGTACGTTTCTGGTACGTTTGTCAATTATGCAATGCACTATGAAGGCGTTAATTTCGACAAGATCTATCTGATTACGTCGAAAGATATACTAATTAGTTTTAATCTCATCAATTTTAAATGAATACAAAAATATGAGGTTACGTAACTCTTGACAAGTTCATCAGCTTTAAAGATTCCCCGAATGTCCAATGTGAATATTGAACGATTCTTCTTTTTCCAAACAAATCATTGGACGAATCTTCGACAGTTTGGACTGTAAACCAAATATTTTACATTTCCAGACATTAATAATTTGTGACATCATAATCTTAATTGAACAACAAAAACGAAAATATAATTATTTAATCTCTAGCGTGGGAAATGGAAATTTGATCCCTAAGTGGAAACCTAAAAATTAAAAATTATTTTCTTAAAATACTTTATACGAAGGCTTATCGCTTCAGTTGTTATTCAGGGGTTGCGCAAAATTGTTTGTCCCACATTTTTGTGCAAAAAGCGATAAACATAAATAGCATAAACGAACGGAAAAATCTAGGTTATGGCGCCGCTTTTTTTTTGTTTTGTTTATTTCCTTTTTGGAAAGTTCGGCGATATTTTTGTTTGCTTTTTTTTTGCAGTAAAGGTAGCCTTGTCTGGTCACATGTCTTTATATTTTTTAGCTGGCAGTTCTTCACAGCCATTTTTGTGAACAAGCCTACTTAAAATGATTTTGGTGATCTTATGTTTCTTCACAGAATCCTGTGCATAAAATAATCGATTTTACAGCGTCCACCTTAGGTTTCCTGGTGTCATGAAACAGCTTTCCCAGAATGGTGATATTCAATAAGCCGGTGGGCTTATTATCGTTTTCTCCTCAGTAATAAGTCTCAAGGGACAAGTGTGAAACAATTGGAGAGGATTGCAGATCAGGATGCGACCTAAAAGTAAGGTTGAGCAAGGCTTAGTAAGAAGAACACACCAATTTGTAAAACCTGGATGGGAAAAGGTATGTCGATAACTAGAACCTAAAAATAATATCTTGTTCAACAAGTTCCTGAAATAGCCGAAGTGTGGCGCTCTTTTTTATCCGATTTGAATTTGTTTTTGATTGCTGTGTTGGTACAACCGTCATTGTCAACTCCACCATATTTTAGCACTATAACATGATAACATGATAAATAAACGCACCAAAGCATTGGTAAAATTGAAAAAAAAAAAAAAATTTTTTGCCAACGATGCTTTAAAGAAAATAATTGGCATGCACGCTTCATTAATCGTCCGAAAGCCGACGACGATAAAGATCGCTCTAGCAGACCATCGGCATCAGCAACTCGGGAGCATATTTCAAAGATTCACTAAGGCGTAAAAGGTTAGGACGGATGTCCAACAGTGCATCCACGTCGACGGAATTGTAACCAATCAACTCAGGTAGAAACGTGTCGCTGCAAGGCTGGTGCCGAAGAATTGTTTGATTTTTTGCAAAAAAAAAGGCAGCGTTTTGAACATTGCAGAAGACTAATTTCCAAAACTTATGCCGACCAAACTCTCATCACCGACACCACCTGGTGACGGAGCAGACATCAAGCAGTTGAATGGCGTTCTTAACATAAGCCAAGACCGAAGACACCACGTTGTTTTCAGTCAAAAAAGAAGGCGATGCTCATTTTTAATCCACTTTACAAATTACAATGGTGTTGTGAACCATGAATTTCTTCTTGATGGACTGCCAAGTATTACTTGGACGTTATGCGGCGATTGCACGAAGCGATTCAGAAAAAAGACCTCAAATGTGGAAAGATATTTTCATGATAATGCTACATTTCACAATGGATAGACTATGCATACATTTCTTGCTAAAACAACACAGCTACCATCCAAGAGGCAACAAATTCCTCTGATTTGGCACACTTTGACCTTTTCCTGTTCGGCCGACTCAAAACACCGTTTCGGGGGACGCTGACTGCAGTGAAGGCCACGCGACAAATAGAGTACAAGAGATGTTTCGAGGGCTGGATCAATCGATTTTAATTAATACATATGGTATTTATAATGTTAAAATTGTTAAAAAAAAAAAACGTTTGTGGCTTCTGCGATAGTTCTTCGTTAGCCAAATAATAAGATAGAAGCTTCGAAAATCTTTTTGCTCTGTTAGCAAGCCCTACGCGCCACTCTCCTCGTTGGATAATGGTTAACATCACTCGCTACAAAAACACCGTCTTGCTCTATTCTTGAAAACCAGCAGGAAGCACTCGAGAGTCCGGCGTAGAACTGATGAGAACAGAAGCAATCTTATACGAGTATCCATACAGTGACCGGATATTTAAGGTCAGATTTCAGAGTAGGATAAGAAAAATTACCATCATCTAGTACTATGTACAGTCAGCTTAAAACCACCTAACATTTAACGGCTTAAACATCTCACTAAAAACATGTAAGGCCCATATAAGACCTGTTTTAGTTCAGACAAATCCAACGTACTCCTGATATTTCACTACGGCAGATCCTTGAAAATGCTCAGAAATTTTAAATTGACATCCACTGTTTTTTTTTTTAATCGAATTAAATTCCTCTTTCAATTTCATATAATTTGTGGGAGAAATGAAAGAAAGATACCAGTATACTCATGTTGGTTTTAAATGTTTGCTTGTTATAATGACTAGAGAATAAGGCGAGAAAACTAGGTACAGCAGGAGACATAACGTCCATGTTGGAGATAGTCAATTGTCAATTTCTAGAAAGTGCAGTGAGGAGTATCTGAACTCCAATTTTGGGCACATAAATGCTTTATACATTGAGTCCATATCAAGCAGGGTAAATTATTTCTTACATCGCTTTAGGATATATAGAAATTTCGCAGCAGTCTTAGCAACAATGAATGCCTGGTCATTCCATTGTATGTTTTTACATACTGAGGACGGAAAGATCTATTGAGTTTAACCTACAGTTCCCATTCTACACCCGAACTGATTCCGGAAATGAATATGAATAGCAGAAAAGTGTCGGAGAGCAAACGTAGCCCTACGGTGTACCATCCGTTATTTGTGGATATCAGACTCGAGGAGTAAACAACAGGATCCGAACCATTGAAGAAGGGTTTCATTTCTTCAAAATGAACGCTTTTTCAACCGTAGACCCTGACTCTTTTTAATGTAATCGTATTTAAAATATCAAATAGCAACTTTCTTACTTTCGCCACATTCATATTCCGATGAGACATGCTTTCAAATAATCAGTTGTTGCTACAAAAAGCGTATTGAAAAGTTGAGATTTTGGAAAGTTCCTTCTGAGTGCAAAGGGTCTGTAGGAGAGTGGATTTTCCTTTTAAAGGGCGATTCATCGTGAGGTTTGATTTGATTTGATAAAAGAACCCTTCATGGCATTTACTTTTCGAAAATGATATCATGTAAATGTTGGCCACGACTACGTCTGAGGTGGTCAATTTGGAAGGTCTAATTTTGGGCGACACTTTCGAGCATAGCGAGCTTCAATCGTAGTTGGCTTATTCCTGAAGACCTGAGACTTTACATATCCACCAAAATGATTTCTCAACAAATTCATTGTTTCACGCGCTGTATGGCTCCGTAACACCATCTTGTTGAAACTATAGCTCACCGAGGCCATGTGCTTAAATTTCAGGAAGCATTCCGACAGCCTATAAACCACAACATACCGTTGTTTTTAATAAATGTAATGGTAGCTCTTTTGTTAATTAACATATCCATTGAGCTAGAAATGGGCTTCATCATTGAACAAAATTTCACGATAAAACACCGAATTTTCATTGAGTTTTTCCAGAGCCCATTCAAGTTTCCTGGCTTCAATTCTTGCACAAGTTGAATTTTGTACGCTTTTAGACCGAGGTCCTCACGTAAAATACGCCAAGCCAAGCTGCTGAGAACGACGACGAATCGATTCGTCACGGTCTTCGCGTACACTCTTAGCTACAGCTGCTATAGTCTCTTCACTACGTGTTGGATGTGGTCTAACCGGTCGAGTATCATTCACTAATGCAAACTAGAACTCAAATTGGCAAATGTAATTGGCAATAGTGGTTTCAGTAGGTCGATTTCACGCACCGTAATCGCACGAAAAACATTTCTCACAGAACCCGATTTTCGTAATACAGTTGAACAATTTGGAGACGCTGTTGTGGTGTGAGTCTTTCCACGATGACTTGGCAAACGATACTGAACAAAAATGACAAAGCAGTTTGATAGGAGTCACGCGTGATCTGTCAAAAAAAGCCTATTGCAAATCAAACCTCACGATGAATCACCCCTTTTAAGGATAGGCTGGGCAAATGTTGTTTTGCATTTTGCAAGACTTAAGCAATTCTTTTTAGAATTGGATTCGTCCTATTGAAGATACGACGTGCTCTGGAATAAAGGAAGAGATATGAGATAATCCAATGGGCTGAGAGTTGGAATAAATGAGTGTTGAATTTCTAATGTTTTGTAATGAACGACGAACGATTTATATTACCTTTGGGACATTGAAGTATTTTTAGCTTCAGTTGTTAGTCTTATTGAAGAACGTTTTCTGTCGAATTGGTTTAATATTATTCATCAGATAAAGCATAAATAATCTCAATTCAAATCGAATAATGTTTTTAATTATAACTGCAACGAAAACCATGTCGTTTTCAAGAAAACACTGCGACCAGTTAAAACTCCAGAAAACCTCTTCCAATTGTCACTCGGACTCGGCCAATATTGACATTAGTAGACGAACAATTTACAGCGATCTACCAAACCTTTATAAAAAATTAGCTGAGTTGACTATCGATTAAGATAAAAGCGATAGCAACGTACTGTTCCAAAAGAATGTGGTATACGCCACTCAAGCACATCGATCAGCTAATAATCGAAACAGTCAGAGAAGCCTGTTGATTGATGTTCAACCCTTCTATGGATTCCAAAAGTTGAATAACTGTCCCAGCCAGTAAGGCATTCTTGATCTTATTTATAATCAGTAAATGGAAAATGAATTATTAGTTGCCAATCACATCTGTCAATTGAATTAATTTTTCTTTTGACATCAATTAATACTTTTCAACTAAAACTAATTTAATTGACAATTAATTATTTAGTTTGTAGCTTCTTTTAATGCTCAATTAAGTTAATTATTAGTTATGTATTAAAACATAATAAACAAAAAGCCCTTCACTATGGAACTGAAGGAAATGCAGTATTGTGTTGGCGTATAAAACCAAGTTCTACAAAAAGTTTTTACCTATGAAGACATCTTTTATTGGTCCGTACATAATTCATGGGAATTTTCAACCATTCATTCCGTATTCTCATGACCACACCATTTGAATCACACACTTTCGTTCGCATAAATATACATATGTATGTAGGTATGTTGGTTAAAAAACTTTTGTTTCTTGAATTCAAAATGTCCTTGCTCACTGTGACTGCTTTCAACTTATACGCCATTAGTCTATTCTTGTTGCTGTAGGCTACGAGTGGTCATGCAACTGTATGAGCTTGTACATATGGAAGGCATAAAAGTCTTATTAGGACGCGCGTTCTATTAGGCAGGTAATATCTATTCGTCATGAAATGTCAAAGGATGTCCCACATACATGTGTATGTAAATATATGGGTACGCCTTAAAAGAAGAGAGTCTGTCATTATAGTTACGACAAAATCAATTTTGAAAAATGTTAGACACAAAGAAAGGAGGTATCCCTTCAAAGCTTATCCATAAGCCTATTTATTGTAAGAGTCCAAAAATTAACTAAAAATTGTAACGTCACAATTTTTTAAGCCATTGAATATTAGGAAGCACCTGTTAAGCTTGAAAGATGTGATATCCGGGTTCGCCTACATGCCAAACATTTGCTCTTTTATTTCTCATTTGAAGGTAGGTAGATACATTTGTAGGTAGTCACGTTGACTATTATATCTCTTGCTACAGCATTCAAAAACAAAATTAAAACTGAAGAAGAAAATAAAATAAAAACAAAGTAGGTACCGTTCTTTGAGTAGTGTTTAGTTGGTCGGTGACGACGAGAACCTATAGCCCACATGTGGTATTTTATTTCAGATGGTTTTGATGAGATACTTCTTTCGTTTGCTCACATCACACTCACATTACGTTCACATCCTTCTTCTGGCTGGCTTCTCATACTTTTCTTTGTAACCCTCTGTTGCTGTTGTTTAAATTTATCATATGCCCGTTGCCGACGTACGAGTAGACATCATCTCATAACAAAAACAAAAGGAAAGCAAGCCAGAAGCATCAGAGAAAAGGCGAGAAGCAAACGAGGACGGAGTACAAAGAGGTAAATGGGCTACGGTAAAAGGAAAGAGGAGAGGAACAACCAAAGACGTCAAGTTGGCGCCACACAAATGATCGTACACCAAATAACAAGACACCATAAACCGAAGCAGGAACCTAAAAACAGCTCAACAATTGCTATTCTGCTCTACCAGTATAGCGCAGAGTGAGCAGCAGGAATAGATGAAGTGGAAAACCAAGCGAGCAAAAGGAGCAGAAGAACACAAAACGAATCTTGAATCTCTATCTAGTGACTGGGAAGGCTGATAGAGAACAGACCTACTGCAAACACAAATCACAATATATACATATGTATGTAGATGAGAATTGAGGGATGCAATAAAAATAAGAACCCCACTCGTCGTCAGACATTTTTGTTTCTCATGACCATTAGGATGGGGGATTCTCAGATTCTGTAAGTGTATAGCTGCACCAGCCTCTTTCGAAACACACACCAAGGGGATTGGCCAAATTCCAATTGATTTCTCTTCCTGGACCTACACTCGGACCTGGAGGTACTTGACTTATATCTACTCTGGCAGAAATGCCAATGGAATGCATCGTACACACAAATATGGGAATCCCGCCAGGAGCGACACGGCGACATCAGCAGTAAACGTCATCTTCATGTTTATGAATGCAAATTGGCGGGATGCAATTACAAGGGAGAAGCATCCAACACAGAACGAACTTGTACCCGGATATGACTGGACATAAAATCTCTGCGATGTCGTCTTAGGACGCAGTTTGAATGTACCTTTTAAGTGGTGTTTCCTGGACGAGTTCTTCAGACGTACATACAGTATGTTCTTTAGTGAAGATGCATATATTGATACTGTAACCATTACCCATTGCAAGTTGCCGTAGTTTCTCCTCTGCATCTCTAGAGACATTTGTGTGCTTGTGGAATTATGATTGATGACTATGGATGGATGTGGAGTCTCCTTTATGCGGCCTTTCGTTAGTCTAAAGGCATTCACAAGAAACTATCAATGGCACTCGAGCTAGCCTCATTTAAACTTCAAGCACCACTTGAGTTGCATAGACCACTTTGTTAAGCCTTCAATGATGACGACGACGACACACCGACATCGACAATGCTGATGATGATGATGGTGATGGCGACGATCAAGTCACAGACGTTCCATTGTTACGTTACGCTTACGAGTATGTGCTTTGGTTAAATTTAAAATTCGATGACATTGTTTTTTGAATGCTCAGACCTTGAAATGTATTTTTAGTTTTATCTTTCTTTCTTCTTTTTCGTTTCTATAGTTTTGCTTCATCGTGCTTTAGTTTTGCTGTCATTCCAACAAATGGTGCGCTGCATAGTTTTTCAACATCGAAATAGCGACCAAAATTTGCGTAACGGCTGGCTATGAAGTGTCAATAAGTGGGTCGATCGTCATTTTTAGGAGATCGCCTTTGACGGGTACCATATGCGCTCAGTGAAAGAGTGAATGTTTTAATGAAAGAAATCCAAATAAATATCTATCACTGCTTGCAGTCTAAATTCCGGATTTTCAAGGTGAACATCTCAGTTGCATTCAAAATTACTTCAAGGGTAAGCAAATTAATGGTGCCCTATGAATTAAATTGATTTCTACTTTTCTTGAACCTTTGTTGACTAATATGACCGGTTTAAGAGGTGAATGGATTTTGAGAGTCTTACCTAAATCAATGACTATCTTAAGATTGACCGGAAAACCAACTAAAATAACAACAACAACAAATTAGTGACAATTTCAAGGGCTTAAATGCCTAAAACCTGTGTATGGTACCTACTATTGTTGACTGTCAGAATTTAAATGTGGTATAACAAATCAAGAAACTTTTTATTTCCTTTAAAAGCTCTGTTAATGATTGTGCCAGCAAATCGAGATTACTGAACATATAACGGACTACCACAGGAATCGGAACTATATCCACTATTTTCTAGATCATACATGGCTATCACCGCATGCAAACCGGTAGCTTTTATTTAAAACTTATATTGGTCCAGTTGCATAATAATTATGTTTGTGGTGAAAGGCTCAGGCATGTTATGGGCACAGAAGGCCTTGGAGAACGGAATGACAGTTGTGAACGGCTTGTGGCATAGATGAAATAACCTAGATGTCAAACTCTACTAATACTTTTGCAAACTCTTAACTGTCACACAGACACACTCTAAGTGAATTACCAACACTTTTACGTCTCTATAATTTGAAGGAATTTGATAAAATGGGAGCAATTTACAAGTAAAATTGCTGAATGATATCAATTTGCACGCGTGTGTGTAATGTGTAATAGCTGCGAATGTAATAACAGAACCAGATATAGATGATTATAGACACTAAGGAACTGAGATCATTGGTCTAAAAAACATCTAGTAAGAGCCTTGAATGCGTCTTTTCTTGTCTCGGATGAGGACCAACTCAAAAGATGGAGAAGACATATTGTTCATAGTGTTCAGTGACATACAACGAAAGACAGTGCAGTGACAAATGCACTGAAACACAACAAGGAGGTAGAAGTTGATGGTATTTCAGTAAATCACATTCAGAGATCAACTAAATTTTCTTGGATATCAAAGCAGTGTTGAATGCTTTTTAATTCTGATCTACGCTTATTCGCAACCATTTCACTTCTCCTTAACGAGCTCATTTTCTAATTATGAGATTCGTGAATCCTTTTATGTGATAGGTATGCGAAATAAAGGATAACTGGATCAAATTAAACTCCGTCAATTTTTAATTCATTTGATTTAATTTGATTCAATTAATCGATATCATTTCTGGCTGCTGCTCTCTCTTGGTACCTACCCACTACGATTTCAATATCATAACTCTTCCACAAGTTTTATACGTTGATGTGGACAAAATAGAAAATGGTTTTTGAACAGAACGATGTACATATGTACATAAAGGGTGAACCAACAGATGGTGTGGGTGTCAATTACTGTCATTTACTGAATTCAATGTAGTTGATCTTTTTGACAGATGTCATTGTCATACAATCTTTAGCAATTTGAAGTCATTTACCACGCAATAACGCATTTATATTACTTAATCATATTTCGAAAGCGAGCGATCTGTAAAAGTAACATTTCGTAAAATTCGTGAAGTTTTTGGTCAACATAATCTCCTTAGTGGGTCCGGAATTCTTTCGATGGTGAAGCGTTTTAAAGAAACTGCTTAAACTCCATATCAGCATGCTCGGCCAGGACGTACAAGCCGAAACATCACCATTTTGACCGAAAATGTTTAAAACCGTCAGGCACCTCGATTCGTCGCCAAAGTCAACAATTGGGTCTCACTTCTGACCCTTTACTGCGAATTTTAAAAATTGATCTTCGTTTGCACGCCTATAAAATCCAAATTACCCAATAATTGATTCAACTAGATGTTGAATCGCCAGGACAATTTGTAGTGGAATTTGATCTTTTCCGATGAATCTTATTTTTAAGTGGATTGGTATGTAAATAAATAAAATTTTCATCCCTGGGGACAGAAAAACCCATACAAGATGCACGAAAAACCATTGCATCTCAAAAAAGTCATTGTATGGTGCGGAATATGGGTTGGCGGCAGCATTGGCCGTACTTTTTCAAAGATGGGGTTAGAGAGCCAGGTACACTGAATGGAGAACGTTACCACAACATGTTGAACGGCTATTTTTTCCCCAAAATTGAATGAATTTAGTCCGAAAGATCTTTGATTTCAACAGGATGGTGCAACCGCCCTCACAGTTTATCAATAAATCAATTGAAGAGAAATTGGTAACAACCAAAGTGATTTGACACCTTTAGATTTCTTCCTGTGGGGTTATTTGAAGAGTACGAGGACTGTTTGATGAATACCCGGATTAGAAATAACAACTCAACTTTTTTACGTTTTGACAATTTATTCTTCAATATAGGTAGTCCCCTTTCAACTCGATGAACTTTTCCCATCGCTGTTGCAACATTTTTAACTCCTCCGTATAGTACGACATTTGTTAGGCTGCAAAATTACACCTCCGCGGTGGCGACGACTTTCTAATTCGACCCGTACATCTTTCCGGTAAGCGATCTTTTAAGATTTGGGAACAAAAAGAAGTCGCAAGAAATCATCCGGAGAATACGGAGGATGGAGAAGCAGTGCAATTCGCAGTGCAATTCGACCAGTTTGGCTGTGGCGACTGCGGTGGAAGAGCACTTTTTTCTACGCCAAATGTGGTGGTTTTTTCTTCAAATCGGCAATAGATCGACGTGGATCACACCTCACGCGGCCTAAATTGTTTCGATTGTTCTTTGGTCTCTCGTGTATACAAATGAATCCATGTCTTATCTTATACTCCGGATTTCGATTAATCAAGGTCCAGCACATCTTTGAAGTGGTCTCACGATTGCGCTTGTTCTCCGGTATGAGCAAACAGGGCACCCATTACGCGGACAGCTTTCTCATGTCCAAAATCTCGTACAGAATATGGCTAAAAAACTCTGCGAACCAATGGTAAACGGTTGTACGGGAAGGTGAATGGGTTCTATACCAACCATTGAGAATGGGCTTGATTTTCTCGCAGGTTTTGCCACTCAAAAACAAGAATCGGATCACGGAGTTATACTGCTCTTTTTCCATGGTCGCAAAAAGCACTAATACGATGTTTTGAAATGGATGCCAAAAGAAAACTAAGCGTCGGATTGTCATCAAATTGACAAGCGGACAAGTGGTTATACTAAATGATCGCACACTCACTTTAGCTCAGTATTGTCACCTATCTTCGAATCTGGGGACTTATCAAACAGCTCTCGTTAGGTCTATGCCAATAAACTAGCGACAATTCAGGATCTCAAATATAACATACAAACAAAACTGAAATTGCGGCCATTTACCCACATATTCTTCAAAAATTCATCGATAATTATGGCCTTCAGATGGTCGCTTGCAACAGAAGCCTTGGTGATCACATGAACGAAGTTGTGTTCCATTCATACTTGCCACAGACCGATATTTATTAATCAATCAAATTCTACACTGATTTAATAAAGCTTCCACACTAACTGTTCTCAGCCTTTACTATCCATTCCGTTTCAAAAAAAAAAAAAAAGAATTTCGAATCGGTAGGTAGTGATAAAAGGAGCTCAATCAACTTGGAGCTAGCTGAAAAGAGCTCGACTTTATTAGCAGTCGCCATTTCTGTCGATTGACTAATTTTTTTTTTTTTTTTAAATATGTTCCACTAAATCACTTCAGGCATAGGCTCATCAACACTGTAGGTATCAGAATCAAAAAAGGGTACGCAAAACCGCTACTATGAACAACAGATGTCATAAAGTCAGCGTCGCCAACCAGCAAAAAAAGCGCCCAATTTTAATCAAATTTTTTTTTTCTTCGGGAAGAATTTAAGAACACTCGCCTATCTCTATTTTATCTTCCTAATATGTATGTACCTACTTTTTTTATGGAATCCTCCTTATACCAGAAAACCAAAATCGAAGTTGGCATGATTTCAGACTTTGATGGACACATACAAATATCCGACCAACAAAGATCTCAAGCGGCTTCCGTTTGTATCCGCCAGTATCCGTATCTACAACGACGAGTTTTCACAATGACGTGTTGTTTTTCTCTGATTGTCAATGATTCAACCCAATTCACGCTATTGCATCCAAATGCGTCAGAAAAAATTTAATGAAAAAAATAAAATTAAAAAAAAAAAAAAAACCTGTAACTTGGAGCCAACTGTCTGGTCTGGGGCAATTTTGCTTTGCACAACAGACATCAAAATCAACGCCACCACAAGCACTAACCAAACGAGCAAACAACGCAAGCATGCATCATCGCTTCTTTCAAATGAAAAAAAAAAAAAAAAAAAAAAAACCAACATCAACAAAGGAGGGCCACTTCACAAAATCGACAAGATACAAAGTCAGAAAAAAATATACAGAAAACTATCTCAGGGTGTTAGCCAGCTCACGCAGCAGCAGATATAGTTGTGTGTAGCCAACTTCCTTGGAGAAGTTGAAGCTGTTCCCGTAGACGAAGGTGATGTTGATGATAATGACAAAGAAGCACACCAACTGGTGCAGAGGTTTTTAAGAAACACCGCGCGATCTACTTCAAGCGAGAAGTTGTAGATTTTCGTTGTTGTGAAACCACACCGCCGCCAACTCTATCAGCGTCACCGATACTAACACCGCCGCCGCCGCTGCCAACCAACCAACCAACCAACGTCGCCTGGTTGACTGCATTTTTACTGTATTCTCTGCCTGGATAGAGCTACAAGTACCTGTTATTATCATGCTGCACAGGTAAAATAAAATTCAAGCTCTTCTCTTCCAGAGATCACCATCGTCCAGCACCGTCGCCACGTCTGGTGCTGTGCTATCAATCTCTCCGATGAATTGATTCTTTTCACCTTGTTATGGTTGACTCTTTATTTTGTTTTGTTTTGTCTGTGTTGATCTTTTGCTTTCTTATTTTAACCTCTGTTATTCTTATCCAATTTATTGTCCCTCTGCCTTTTCGGTTTGTTGTTGGCTTCTATTCTTGTGCCATAAACTAGGGAGTAAAAATGAACCAATTGATGCCCGACAACGACGGTGTGGAATACGCTTGGTGCGTTCAACATCTTCGGATACCGATAAAGGTACCAGGTAGGTGCAACTTAACTATATGGTATAGGTATAAAGAGTAGATATATTTTTTTAAAGTCCTATCTGGTGAAATCAATAAAGAAAAGGTCCAACCACTGCTGCAAAACACTTCACACTACAGTGTTTCAGACGCGCAGAGTCAAAAAGCCAAAAACTTAGCAGCACTGGCTGACATCACAGCCCGTCCCTGTTGATAATGTTCAGTTAATTCGGGGAATCAATAACATGAGATACCTACATACAAATTATCCAATATCAGCCATGAGAGAGCCCCGTTTACCTGGAAACAATTCAAATATTCTGCGAACTGTGTATTCGTATCTTTTGCTACACAAATGTTTGCCTTTATTCAGATGGAATCGAAGTCGATTATGAATTTTCCAAGTGGTGGTCAACATTCTGGGAATTTCTTCTTGTACTACAAAATTATGGTACTCATTATAGCGTCATCACGTCGCAACTGATAGGAAACCAATGGAGACCGAGTAGATATGCTAAAGAGGAAGTTATACTTACAAAAAATTTATATAAATAAATAAATAATAGATAATTTAAAATGGAATTCCCCAGGGAAGTTCAGCGGAACCGGCATTATTTGTTTATTCTTTTTTTTTTAGATCTCATTATTTCGATCGAATTTATGGGCTTACGAATAATGGACAAAAAAATGGGAATAAATATTTGTTTTAAAGAGATAAAGTTGTATCTTGGAAATCTTGATCTGGGAAAGCTACGAGGAAGAAAATGAGTGCGCTATCACTAATGAATTGATACACTTGTAGATACGTGCTGCTTCATAACCAGTAGTTTAATGGTAAACGCATATTCAGAATTCAGAATTAGTTTTTCTTCAGGCATATTTTGAATTAAATTGCTACAATATGTCTATTCAAAAATAGATAAACAAATAAAAAGTATGTACTCGTATCTTTTGTCATTATTTTTGTTGCAGTACTTTTATTTTAAAGGTGGTGGAGGCAGGATTTAAGTGTGATCTCATTCACTGGCTTCTATTTATCAAGCAAAACCTCAGACGATCTTGTTCTTAATAGTTCTCATACTCATGATAAAAATTTTTAAGTCAAAAATATATAGTATACATAGTTGCGATTAAGTAACGATCAACTAAAAACTAAAGTTTAATTTCATCGAACCAAAAAAACCAGATAAATTCAGAAGTCGTGTATAATTTCCCAAGTTCTCTCTCTTGTTCACTAAATACTAGAAAATGTCAATAGATCTGATCATGAGCTGCTGATGAGTAAGCAAAATTGCAAAAAAAAAAGGTGTGGTATCTATTACTGCACCTAGGTTAAGGTTTAAGCCTAAAGTCGCAGGAGGGGTCGTCCACAATATTGGTTGACCTGATGTAGATTTACAATAGGACTTGGTGTAGTGACCCTAAGTTCGGCAAGACGTTTTAGGTTGGCCACGTTTCAAACCTTTGGCTCTCAACTCAGGTTCTGAATTTGAATTATTGTAATGACGGGAAGTGATGACCAGGCTTATTCAGGCCTCCATGGATGTATAGGTATCTCGTGAAATTAAGTCAATCAATGACAGGTGTTCTCAAAAAACACATGAGAGGTTCTTTAGCTAGGTAATAAAAGTAAACGTAGTACATTGCTTGTAAGCAACAAAGTCCTTGCTGTTATTAAGTTTTAAATAATTCCTTTAATTTGATACTAATTCAATAATTTAATTTAATACTATACAACTAGAAAGTGTCAGATGAACCATCTTCTCTGACACCACGATACCTACAGTTAAGCATATCGAACAAGTAAATATTTCCCGCTATTGTGAACTAACTTCCTCTCTAAATCCTGCCCTTAGCTTATCCTCTCCTACAATAATGAGAACAGAAGGTAAACGCTTGCAGTGGTGGACCACCAATCTCCAACAATTCGGGTGCAAAAGTAGGATCAAATTTAACGATAACAAAACTATCTAGGTTAGAATGTTACTCTAAAACATACAAGCGATACTTTAGCATCTACAAACGAGAAGATAAGAAGAGCCAACTAAGCTCCTAGAATAGTTTCTGCGAAAAGATTCTTGAAACTACAGCAAATTCTACCTAAAATGAATTCTCAACGCACTTAAGCACCCGGATCTTACCTGGGTTGACTCCGAGGAAGAATCCTTGGACTTGCTTATGAAAACTCACTTTTTTGGCTGCATTTTACCGAGGAAGAATCCTTGGATCTGCTTATGAACACTCACTTTCTGGACGAGAATAAGCCTAAAAATTGCAGCTTCGAACATTTCAAGGCAACAGAAACTGGTGGTATCTTGCATCTGTAACAAGAGAATGCCCTTCGGGATGTCAGTAATACCCTGTTACGCATTCTTTAGGCCTAATTTGCTCTTGATGCCTGAGCTATGGTAAGTCAGCCATAGTTTTCATATCTCAAACAGACACAATTTCTCATATGTTCCCGAAAGTTCTCAGGCCAAGACATGCCAGTTTACTCACTCTGCATCGCAGCCTGCTCCAATCAATCAACATTAACCTAAATTGCTTTAAAAATCACCAAACGTTAATCGCCTGATTGAAACAAAAAAAGAATGAATACAATGCAAGGTCATTCTCGATAAGTCTATCTATCTACTATCAACACACTGTCTGGCCCGCTATTTGGTTCGCCTTGATTAGACATGACTAGAGAGCTCTTTAAATACAAAAGGACATTTTTCACCAGGTCACATCTGCTCCCGGCTCAAAAGAAGTTGCAGGTAAAAACTAAATTTTAATTTGTTTCTTAGAACCCAAACAATATAATTCATTGCTATAAGGATAAGGTATATGTTAGCTTGAAAGACTGATAGAATTTTTTGTAAAGGAAAGTGAAATCTAACATTGTCCTTCTCCAAAAAGACACATAGTTTTGGAGCTATCCGTGAATAACCTCTACATGTCCTATTTCACCAATCGTTGATTATGTCTAGGACTGCCTGCGTTTCGTGCCAGTCTAGCAATGAAGATTCTTTCTTGATTTTCCAGCAGGTGGTCTATTGAAGCATAACTGAATATATGGCAACGGCACCGGGCGATTTGATGACCTGTCTTGATTTTGATCAGGTTACCTGGGAACTGAGTCCCTGCACATGACTTAGTCGCTTACTTATTAGTTTTATAAACACGAAATGTTGACCAGAATCTTTTGAAGACCGAAGCCATAGCAGACATATAACTGCAAGACCTCTATAGCTAAGTCACAAATCTACACCATTACTGCGCAAAGCCAATTACAAGCTCTGGGCCGGGATAACCCGATGCAAGATCAGATCTTTCCCAGTTGTCCTGCATAGGAAACCGAATAGCAATGCGAATCACCATGCTGAAAATAGTAACAAATTAATTTTCACCATAGTAAGGGGGCCAACGCCAACCTTGTCTACCCTATGACTAAGGAAGACGTCGACATCACCCTCATTCAGGAATCTTAGATAACCCGAGGCAAAATAAGAGGGCTGAAATCATCCGAATAGGTCACCTACAAGGCAGAATCAGGTAATAAAAGTAGAATTAGGGTCTGTATAGGTGCTAAATCTACAATAATATCCAATTATCTATCTCTAGGCACCTAAGAAATGACGAACAGACAGTAGTCAGGTATGAGCTGCCGAATAAAAAGCTGCTTGCCTGTCGTATGAATCGACTGAGGGGCCCCCTCCAGCAATACTTAGCTCACTTATCAACAGAGTAGAGTAGGAAAGGTTCGACGTGGTTATTGGATGTGACGCTAACTCCCATCATATACAATGGGTTAGCACAGACATAAATTCTCGAGGTAAACCCGAGAATATTGACCATATATATTGACCATAATCTTTAAATCGCCAGTCGTGGTAATGAACTCATGCTTGTACTTAAAAATAGACGATAGATGCTAGGTATCACTCTAGTGAGTAACTTTGATAGTCTTGCCGTAAGCAAATGGAAGGTATCTTCGGACATATCGTCCTCTGATTATAATATGATCAAGTTTATTCACAAAGACATACCCATACCCCCTCTACTACGAATATACAAAAATCCTAAAAATGCTCCTTCGTAGCAGATATAGATCAAAAACGTTATGCCCTTAATGGACACAAATTGGAAACCGTCGCCGAAATACACTGTGAAGCGAAAAAACTGAGGATGATCTTCACTTTTAATCAAGCATACCCTACGAAGATTAATAAATCCAAGAACTTCTCCATACTAGTGGACTAAAGAATGACAATGCATTAGGAAAAAAGCAAGGAAACTTTTGAATGCAGCTAAAAGCTTAAACTTGTGCCCCGACTGGCCTTGTAGTCTGCAACGTTTAAGGAAAGTCATGGAAACAGTTTTGCTCCAACAGAAGCAAATGCAGACACATTCTTTCCTAGCCAATGTGAAGTCCCAGGACGGATACTTGAAGTAATGAAAATAAGTTGGGTGGTAGACTCATTCTCCGCTTACAAATATCCTGGAATCATACCAATCATGCTTCGAAAAACAAAACTCAACGCCGACCTAAAAAGTCCTAAAAAACTATTCATGTGACGTAATGTTGGAAGAAGGTAAAGGTAGTTTTCATTCCGATTCAGGTAAGCCCAGCTTTACCCATCCAAAAGTTCTTAAGTCCATAAGTCTAACATCATTCACTTTAAAAACTTTATAAAAACTGCTTAATAATCATACTCAAAGTAATCTGCACGCAGAAGACTAAGCCTCAAGCAACCAAGCCTATACAAAAGGCAAAGGCAAGGAAATGACTACATGAAGTTGTCAGTACGATTGAAAAAAGCCTTCACAACAAAGAGCACACATGAGCGGTCTTCCTTAACATCGAAGGAGCTTTCAACAATGTTAACATTCCTGCTATAAGTAGGAAGTTAAGAAATGCTGGAAATACTCTGAAACAGGAACATCAATGCAACACTAAGTAACACGGTATTAAGAGTCATCACTTCAAGGGGGTGGTTAATAAAATACTTCTGAATCTGAAAAGGGAGGGAATAAAAGCATAAAAAGCAAACACGAATGATGTCGAAGAACGAGTAAATAAAGCGACGATAGTCTTCTACGCTTTCAGCCGTATATTTGGGAGAAAATGGGTAATAAGAGAGATTATCCTATGGGTGTACATGGCTATCGTCAGACCCATCTTAATCTACGGCAACTTAGCATTTAACAAATAAAACTAGCAACCTTAGGTAAATGAAAAAAGTGTAAAGGATTGTCTCATGTTATGACAACGACGCCAACCGCGGGACTGGAAAATATGCTTGCAAGAATCTGCAGCGAAAAGCACTTTAATGGATGGAAATCAAATCCGAGAGGTCACGCCTTACAAGTGAACTGGAATCGGAATACGTAATATCCAAGCAAATTGAACAGGAACCAATTGGTATCAGATTCGATATTCATCTTCACGGATGGATCAAAGATGTAGACAGGAACCGGCGCCGGGATCAATTGAATTTACGATTCTCACGACGCCTGCCGGACAACAGCAGTGTCTTTTAAGCTGACATATTGGCTAAAGCAAAATATCCAACGAGGATATTACTATATTTATTGACAGCCAGGCTGTTATCAAGAACGGCAGTCGAAATCAAATCGAGGCTTGTAAAGCCTGGTAGCTTAACAGGTTAAACAAACAGTGCCAGGCAATGAGCATGCAGGCGAGCTAGGTCGAGAAGGATGCTCCATAGAAAAGGAACTAACAGATTAAAGTACCGAACCTCCACTCTGCGTTCTGAGAATATTAGTGGAGCGATTGATATAAATAAGAACCAATGAACCTTCAAATCTGCGATACCTCAAGGCAACTATAGTCGGAAGTCAGCAAATACAGATCCTCTCAAGGTTAAAACGACAACCAACGCGAGACGAAAAGCGAAAACTAGAACTTTGAACCTCAATCATATTCCTCTCCCCTGCTAATCCCCCATGTGATAAGGTATAGCACCTAACCTAAACTATAAGAGCTTTAAAAAAAAAAAGTCCAAATTAGAGAGCAACGGTTCGGAATACCTTATCGGTATGTTGTTCTCTGTTAAGGACAACCAAGGTAACGTGTCACCTGCACCCTTCGTAGCGCTCGTGATTTGTTATTCCTGTGATTGATATTCAAACAACCTCAGATACCATCTTACCATCCATACCATCTTAAGCTTAAAAACGCCCAAAATACTATATAAGAGAAAAATATTAATCATAAGTGAACGGCGACTTATGGCAGTTCCGTGAAATCTTTAAAAAAAAAAAACAAATTTTGAAAAACAAAACAAAAAATAAAAAACTGTCATGCAATATACGAATAGTATCTGGTTAGGTTGACGTTTGTCGTTGACCGAGAATATTTATTAAAATTTGGATTAAATCCAAATGGCCAATGGCGCGTTTGCTGGTGTATTTTTAAGAACAATTTATTTTCAGTGTTTATTTTTCCTTTCGTTTTTATTTAATATTTCGTGCAAAATGCATATTTTTAGATTTTGGGGAATTTTCGTCAAAAAAAGAAAAAAAATCTTTTCCTTTGCTCACACGAATATTTTGCGATTCGACGAAAATTCTTGCGGTCGAGTGGCGGTGGAAGTGATCGAATGAGTGCATGTTTGTCGTCAGCTTCTGTAATGGAAGCGTGGAGAAAGAATTACTTTGAATTAATTTGTATTTCTCTGCAATTTCATGTTGGCAATGAAAATTTGAAAAAAAAAAAATAAAAATTAATTAAAATTTCTGCAAGATTAAGCATATTAGAGGTCACATTGGCTGGGTAGAAGAAAATTGATTTATATACAGAATAATTGCCTTTGGCTGAATGGACTATCGATATATACAAAATGGAACCCAAATGGCCTTTGGCGTTTATCTTATGACGATCAGAAGAATTTTGGGCTGTAAGAACGAACAACAACAAATTGAATCGAGAAAGAAGAATAAGACCGAAATGCCACTTTTTAGAGATGTATGGTGTGGAAAGGACTTGCCAAGAACAGAAATACAGATCAGGAGCATGAAGAGATAGGAATGGGAACGCAATGGTAGACACACAGTTGCTGCTGAAAACTTGGAAGGATTGACGAACATTCGACAACAGCTTCCTCTTTTTATAAGGTTCAGACTTTTTTCACTAAATAAAACACAAACAACTTAACTACGAGGGCTGTTTAATGAATACCCGGATTGGAAGATAGGTGGCGCTACCACACCACCATTTCTTTTTTATAACCTCTTTTAGTCCACCTGTCAAAATTTGGTGACAATCCAACTCTTAGTTTTGTTTTGACGCCCATTTCAAAACATCGTGTTAACTTTTAGCCGATTCTTGTTTTTGAGCAGCAAAACCTAAGAGGAAATCAAGCCCATTCTCAATGGTGTATATTGGACCCATACACTTTCCCGTTTAACGGTTTTTGATGAACCGCGCCCAGGTGGCACAAAAACGGTTACCACAGAGGAAACCGTGGACAAAATGCATGATCTCGTATTGGCGTCCCGCCGACTAAACGCCTTTGCCATATCCTGCACGAGATTTCGGGCATGAGAAAGCTTTCCACGCAATCGTGAGAACACTTCAGAGACGTGCTTGTCTCCGTTTAATCGAAATCCGCAGGAGTTTCAGCGTCGTTTCGTGACCTTCAATGAGGTATGGATTATTTAGTACACACACCAGAGACAATCGAAACAATGGGTTTTATCCGGTGAACGTGTTCCAAAGAAGGCGAAAACCGTGCCTTCGGCCGGAAAGGTGATGGCGATCGTTTTTTGGGACGCGGAAGGTGTGATCCACGCTGACTATTTGGACAAAGGAAAAATAATCACAGGAGCGTACTAAATCGATTTATTTATTGGGGCGATTCTGCGCCGATTTGAAGAAAAAACGATCACATTTGATGTAGAAAAAAGTGCTCTTCCACCACGATAACGCACCCGCTCACACCTCTGCAATTGCTACAGCCAAACTGGTCGAAGTGCTCTACAACTTGCTTCCCCATCCTCCGTATTCTCCGGATTAAGGTCCCTGCGATTTCTTTTTGTTCCCAAACCTTAAAAGATCGCTGGCCGGAAAAAAGTGCGGTTCGAACGAGGAAGTCGTACTATACGGGTCACAAAAGTGGGACTATACGGAGGCGTTAAAAATGTTGCAGCACCGCTGGGGAAATTGTATCTAGTTGAAAGGGGATTATATTAAAAAATAAATTATCAAAACCTAAAAAAGTTGCGTTTTCATTTCTTATTAAATTCATCAACACGGCTACCTTGTACAAAGCGTATTCTAGGAGTTAAATTTTTAACCACTCTTACGAGCGAATAGGGACGAACATCGTCTAGCGTCAATCGTTGCTTGTTTATTGGCATACACTAGTGACTTGACGTAGCCCAACCGAAAATAATCCAATAGCGTCAAATCGCAAGGTCTAGGTCAATTATCGGATCCATTTCTTAGAATGACTCTGTTGTCAGTATTCAATAAAACAGTGTTTTCGTTGGTAGTATGGGGTTGAGCACCATACTGTTGGAACCGTAGTTCTTTCACATTAATCCACATGATCATCGCGTTGTACCGGTGTCTATTGACAGTATTTTGCCCTCCGGCCTTATTTTTGAAGAAAAAAGTAAGGAAGATGACACCGGCATACAATCCGCAAAATACGGTACATACAATACTGCTATTCTGTTTGTATATGCATCCGTTTAACCAGAATTTAACCTCATCACTGAACCTAATTTGTATGGTAAGAAACTTTATCAACGGCCCTGAATACCCGCCGCAATAAACGATCACGCGGCTTTAATTCTTGTACCAATTGGACCTTATAAGTCTTGCGACAATATTTTCCACATGGTGAATGGAGAAAGGCCAAGTTGCTGCAAGCGACGAAGAACCCATAAATTGGGGTCTTTTTCGATACAAGCTTCCACAGTCGCAATATTTTTTTCCGAACGTTCTCGTTCTCGTTGTTGATGTGAATTGGGTGCGAAATATTTACAGAATTCGATAAAGAGTACATTTAGATGGCCGATGATGTCTACCGTAAATTTTACGAATTGCTCTATATGTTGATGCAAATAATACCTGCCGAATTATTTGCATCAGCATTAGCATCGTTTGCATCGATCCTCAAAGAGGGAGACTCTCTAGAAACCTGTAAAACCGCCACCGTATTGCATATCAAAAAACGATTTTGACAGGGTGGATCGCTCTTATGCATCCACCCACCATCGCAACATGCTCCCATTGAAGCAGAAGCGATGAAGATACAACGAAGTACAATATACCATATACTACTGTCGACAAGAAAGCACACCAAACCCCAAAGGCTCGGATTTGAACGCATCAAAAATTGTAGCGAGCCAACGGCAAATTATAACTTTAAGGTGGTAATAGACTAAAATCCAACAATGACAACAGCGTAGAGATCAGGCGATGAAATATCCGTGATAATTACCTTTAAAATGAAAAAACAACTGTTCGAACAAAAGTTCGTTTCAACTATCACATACTCGTACAGACGAACAAAGGCAAATATAGACTGCTACGAAGCATACCTATATACATACCCGGACCTACATGACCTTTTGTAGTACCACATTATGTCATCATTGCATAATGTTATCACACATCAACATGGACTATTGATCAAACCATTGATTTCGATATTTAATTGTTACAACGAGGCTACAAATCCAGGACATAAGAACACCGAAAAAATAACGTAAGAAAGTTTAAACAATTCTTGATTGATGGACAGAAACAGCTTTGACGTCTATAAATCTTCGGGGCTAGTTGGTGATTGTCCAAAGGAGCTGAAAAGAACTTTTTAAGCTATTCTGGAACGTTACTCCGTAGCATGACATTGTTTAGATTGAAAGGGGTGAATGGAGTACTAAAAACGGGCAAATCTATGATACACATTCTCACTCACGCACCAAGGACTCTAACCAAAAAGTCCGATATCTTAACATATTTCCATATCAAAAGTAAAGCAGGTAAACTACTTCTACCTTCCACTGACTCCATACAAAGAATTGTATCCCTGTATCCTATATACTGATATCGTTATAGCGGTCGATTTCAATATACAAAATTCTGGGTGGCTTTGACATTTTGGACAAAAAAAACACCCGAAGGACGGTGTGTTAAGATCTTTGTTGCGGAAAACAACTTGACCCAGGTTGTAAATAAGCCCACGGTAATACCAGACGTAGATAGCCATAGCCAACACCCTGGATTTGTTTTTAACTCGTGCTCGCGGACCACTGTATCATATCAGCCAATTTCTCGTACACTGACCACACAGTTAGAGAAAATATTCCTGAAAGAACCGTTTAAGAAAGCCAATTGGAGCAGAATTAACACCTTCTATAGGAATTTTAACCGAGCGTTATGTTTCCTCGATAACGACGTGGATGCCGCTGGTGATATGATCGCAGACACTATTCTCTTTGAAATTAAATCCTTTACGATTCGAGCTGTTAACAAGCTGTCAGGGTTAGAAAAAGGTAGTCAAAATTGTTTGTCGTTCGTCAAAAACATAAAAAATTCTGCCTCATCTTTCATACCAACGACATCATATATAACGACATCCTAGCTGTCAGCTCTTTAGACAAATCTACACTGGTTGCTAGACCCTTCGCGGCCAGCTTAGCCTTTTCAGATTTTGCTTTGTCTCTGCCTACACTTGAGTGCATCGAATCTTCAACGAGATGAATCCACTTTCGCACTCGTGTAGTAGCAAGAGTACTTAAAGATCTTAACTTCCACAAATCCGCCGGTACAGAAAGAATGTTTCCCTTCTTCTGAAGAGCTGTTTTTCTCCGCGCTGGCAAAACCACTGTCTTATCCTTTTCATCAATCCTGATCTTTGGGACTTTCCGAGCATACGGAAAACAGCATTTGACCAGCCAGTTTCTAAAAAAGACGAATCTCCTTCTCTCTCCTCTTACAGACCCGTTGTACGTACGTCCTTCCTTTCCAAGGGCATAGAAACTCTTATGGGATGGACAGGAAGTGGAAAGTATATGGAAACGCACAGATCATGAAATATCTCGAAACTCAAAAACTTCTCAATGACCAGTGGTACGGTTTTTCTAGCAACAGGTCCACTGTTGATTTCATGTCTCACTGAAAAGTGAAACCAAAGCGTACATCAATCTGGCGAAAGCAAGTTAGATGCACTTGATATTTCTAAGCCGTTTGACGGAGTTTGGCATCAGGCTCTTTTGTCAAAAATCCGTGCATTTGGAATCGATTGATGGATGGAATCGATCTTCTACAATGGATCCGAAGTTACCTTTTGGAACGTTCAATTCAACTTGTTCTGAACGATTTCAAAGTCTGATATCCACAAAATAAATGGTGGTGTTTCCCAGGGCTCCGTTCTCTCTCCAACACTCTTTTTAATTTTCATCGGCTTCTCTTTGGCTGTAAAACGGAAACGGTAGCGTATGTTAAGCTCATTAAATTCCACCAATACTAAATGGCGAATCACCAACAGAGTTTAAATTAAATGCTTCCAAATCACACTGCTGTCTGCTGTCGTTAAAGTAAAATTTAGACACCCAGCCATTATCCAGGGATGGCTCTTGCATTGTCGAAACCGATTTCATTCTGGGTATGTGTGTCAATGATAATTTACGTTGGAAAAACTGCATATTCGATTTTGCCAAAAATGCTGCGAAATGTCTAGGTTTCCTCAAGCGGTGTATGAAATACTACCGGGAAGTATTCAGAAAATTCAAAATACAAGTTTATGTCCATCCGTGCTTCCTGCGATTTTTCCATTACTTCCTCTTGGCTGCTGAAACGCGTTCTCCGTAGTGGTTTTTTAACTCGATTGAACAGAAAGAAGTTACAGGGAGCCAAATCAGGTGAATTCGGTGGCTGTTGGATGGCCAATTACGAATAATGATGGCACTGTACGACGGTGCGTTATCATTGTGCAAAATCCACAAGTTTTCTGCCCACAATTCTGGCTTCACGCAAACGTCTCATAACGCCCAAATAATACTCTTTGTTTACTGTCTGGCCTAATGGAAAAAAATCATGATGCACTACGCCATTGTAATCCATGAAAACCGTAAGCATTGCCTTCTTTTTTGTCTGGAAACGACGTGGTTTTTCGTCTCGGCTCATTTGGTGAACGCCATTCACTTGCCTGATGTCTGGATTGGGTGTTGTACTCATAAACTCACGTCTCCTCTCCAGTAATGATCCTTTTGATAAAAGTGGGATCGGATTCAGCCTCGGAAATCATCTTTCAACACGGTCTCTTTTTTGCATGAAATTGAGGTCTTTTGGCACCAACTTTGTTGCTACACTACGGAAACCCAAATCATTAACCAAAATTTCTTGAACTGATCCATAGGCAATGTTCAAGATCTCTCTGATGGTTAATTTGCGGTTATTGACCAACATTTATTTTACTTCAGCAATGTTTTCGTCATTTTTCGATGTCGATAGTCTGCTCGTGGCACTGGTAAACGACCGTTTTCTTTAGAGAATCGTTGCCGAGACACTTTTCCAACATTTCCAAAGTTCGCGTACCAATAAATACGTTTTTTACGCAAAATCTAATACAAGTTCGTTGTTGCAAATTGAAATCCATTTCCAAAATTGTAAAAAATCGTCAACACACTCAGAGATAGATGTACCCCTGGCTACGTAACTTTTGCAAATGTCAAGCTATGACGCTAAGATTTAGAGGGAATGTCAACAACAGATGTACCAACAGCACCACACAGTGCCTGTATTGGGGCATTAATCATCATCAAATTTGAGTTCGATGCTCACATCTGGTCAGGTGCTTCTAATACCTCTCTGCAACTGCTAGATAGAATCTTGGAGGTTAGACTAAAGTGCATCCGTCAATTGAAGCATCAGACGAAGGTTATGCCAGCATACTGGAAATGCAACGTCATCTCCCTAAGTTGATTTCACTACCCCAGTAGATAAGGATTGGGACCCCCTTAATTGTGAGTTATTTTCAAATTTTTAAGTTTTCACTGTCAGATCTAAAATCTTCTCTCAAGATCTGTACAATCATCTATCCTTTAGTCTTCCTAGACGTCGCAGAGTCTTCTTAATCGAAATCACTTGAACAACAGGCTACCACACACAGAGTGTGCTCCGGTGATTATGGCGGCAGTCGCGCGCGATGATGAACACTCGACCAAAAAGAGATCCTAATAACGAGACGAAAACTGAAGGTCAGAAGGCTTCATTGCTGAACTATCCTACGAGTGAGGAACACAAGTTTCTTTTGGAAGAAGCATGTGCGAGGGAGGCCCTCAGACTCGCATTTTTTTTTTTTTTAAGTGCTGTTAACTTTGGAATGCTCTTGTATGTTATAATATGTTGAGCGAATAAAACAAAGATACCTATATATAGGGTGATTCATCGTGAGGTTTGATTTATAATGTAAAATAAAACACATAAATTTGAAAGTGGACTTACAATTTTTATTATCGATTAAAAGAACGATTCATGGCATTTACTTTTTGAAAATGATATCATGAAAATTTTGGCCACGGCTATGTCTGAGATGGTCCATTCGGAAGGTCAAATTTTGGGCGACTCGTTCGAGCATAGCGACTGATATCTCGCGGATAATACGAGGAATGTTGCCTTCCAAAGCGTCAATCGTAGTTGGCTTATTCCTTAAGACCTGAAGACCTGAGAATTTACTTGTCCACAGAGAAAATAGTCCGAAGGTGTTATATCGCATGATCCAGGCGGCTAATTTACCGTAGCAAAACGTGAAATTAAGTGCTCACTAAAATGATTTCAACAAGTCCGTTGTTTCACGCGCTGTATGGCTCGCAGCGCCGTCTTGTTGATATCAGAGCTCACCGAGACCATGTGCTTGAAGCACATGGTTCGTTAACATGGCGCAATAACGGTTACCATTGACGGTAACATTCTGATTTGCCTCATTTTTGAAGAAATATGGACCAATGATTCCATCAGGCCATAAAACACACCATACCGTTGTTTTAATGGATGTAATGGTAGCTCTTGGTACTCTTCGATTTGCTCATCAGCCCAAATACGGCAATTTTGTTTATTAACAAAATCCATCCATTGAGCCAGAAATAGGCTTCATTACTGAACACAATTTCACGATAAGACACCGGATTTTCATTGAGTTTTTCCAAAGCCATTCGCTGAAGATATGACGCAAATTTAAGTCGTCTGGCTTCAATTCTTGCACAAGTTGAATTTTGTACTCTTTTAGGCTGAGATCCTCACGTAAAATACGCCAAGTTGTTGAATACGCAAAGTCAAGCTGCTGAGAACGACGACTAATCGATTCGTCACGGTCTTCGCTTACACTCTCAGCTACAGCTGCTATAGTCTCTTTACTACGTGCTGGATGTGGTCTAACCGGTCGAGTATCATCCACTAATGCAAACTGGGACTCAAATTGGCAATAGTGGTTTCAGTAGGTCGATTATGCGCACCGTAATCGCACGAAAAACATTTCTCACAGAACTCGATTTTCGTAATACAGTTGAACAATTTGGAGACGCTGTTGTGGTGTGAGTATTTCCACGATGACTTGCCAAACCATACTGAACAAAAATGACAAAGCAGTTTGATAGGAGTCACGCGTAATCTGTCAAAAAATGTCTTTTGAAAATCAAACCTCACGATGAATCGCCCTATACATCAAAAACCTTGATTTGTAGCTACTACTTGAGATATTTCCTTATTTGAAATGTCGCTAGGTCGCCTTAAAAAAGCGCTGTCAGCTGTAAATCGTATTAGGATTACAATAAAGACAATTCACCACCATAGGATACTTTCCTCCCTCCCTTGTTATACAAATTCATCTCAATACCTACATACATATGTACGTTTCTTATGCGTGGCTAGGTTATTCACTTGGGTCATTTGAAAACCTTCACCCTCAAGCACCTTCCATAACCTGACAAAACTATTTTATAGATATGCAAACAAGTCCTCGTAAAATAAAAGTTATAAAAAATTTTTCCTGATTCCTACACATAAATTGAAGTAAAAATCAAAGATATTACGTCACCAAGAACCACCCAAAATTGTGAAATGATCAATCCCAAAATCACCACAAAACAAAAACCCATTGCGGCTTTCTAGACGGCAAACAACAACAACGAATAAAAAGTCCTTCGACTTATCATCTACATATGTAGGTACCTATGAGACAATTGTATCGACCGTGACTTGATTTAAATGTCTCTGTTCCATTACATTGTTGCAGTCTAGAAAACCAATCAACTATAAACGGAAAAAAGAATCTGGGAAATTTTTAGAACCTCTTAAATCCGACTGTGTAAAGTCGTATTCTTATTGAACAACATCTGCCAACAATCCTTTAGATGGAATTGGCACAACAAGTTCCTTTGACAAGACAACAGAAACAACAGACCATGGGATACTCGTACACTCTGTAGGTACACGAGATACGAGTATATGTACACCGGGTAGGTAAGACAACTTTGTTGGATGTATTGAGTTTAGTGCACCTTTTGTCTGGGAATGATGCAACCAATTCCCTGGTTGTATCCACATTTAGATTACCACTTAACACTCTCCTTGTTTGAGGTTCAACCAGATTCCACAGATTCGTATGTGGCATGCACTGAATCCCCATCTGCTCCATTAACGAATGAATTCTACTACGGGTACTGTGTTTGATGTTCTCTGTCATGCAGAGCTATTACTGGGAATCCCTCCTCATGCATGGTCAGCCTACTAGTGTAAACGACAGAAAAATAATTAATGCAGAGAGGAAAAGAGATCAATTCCAAAACGAGAAAATCAACTCATTCAGCTGCAGATATGTACATACATATGGATGTACATCTAAAGAGACAGTCGTGGTCATGGCTACCGACGGAAGGAGGCTGGTTTCCATCGTGCGTCGTCATCGTTACATGGAGACTCCATCTCATTTGTCGCTTGTTGGTCTGTCGATCTAAATTCGGACGCGTTTATTCTGATCTGAACCCATGTCGTGGTCCATTCTCTTATTTTTCTGTCGACCCTTCAATCGGTTTCCATTTCCAGTTTATCTGGTTCCTTTTTTTTTTTTTCAAAACCGATTGTGTCGATTGTGGTATCCCTACTAAAAAGAGTCTTCCTGCCTTTCGGGATGTTGTTTTTGGTTACTTTTTTCACCACTTTGCACCTATGGAACAACACACAACACAGTGGTGCTAGGCCAATTCCCAGTGCCATCCATACACACGGCAATGGCTGTTGCGGCGGCGGTGTATCTCAATCAGAAGGACCATAATTACGAAACTCTTGTTTCTCCCGTTTTTCACTTCGCGTACAAAACTCGAAACCGGATTGATTCATGTGAAGAAGTACTCATACCCGTGCTCTGCTAGGTATGCGCAAAACTCTACTCTGATGGTTTCATTCGATGAGGATTACACAGATTGGGTGCCGATGCCGATATGTAGGAAAGATCCAAGCCAGGAGAATACAGAGTTCACCTACAGTAAATAACGAGTAAAAAGCGAAAAACGACCAAAAAGCCGTTTGTTCCATTCAACTACCACGGATTGAGGTCCGTCACGTAGTTGGCTTGTAATTAATTCAATCCTACGAACCAAGGAGTCTGTTGTTGTTTGAATTGTAAATGTTTCTGTATTTACAGATACCTACTCTAGATGAGCTACAGCTACTCACAAATGTATCTTCTGTATATAATTTTGTGTCAAAGGGGTTGGACGAAAGATAGGATACTCCACACTAAGTCCCTATCTGTTTCTTTGCATCCGCGTATAATGTCCGCATGGTAAATCATTCTGACAGAGTGACATTACTTTGTTTGAGTACACACAGGTGATAGATGGGATGCTGAGTTCAGGTTGAATATAAATATTAAGTGGGTGGTAGTGGTTGTAGTTTTTGGTTTTATTTATACCCCATCAGCCAGAGGATAGGTGACACGTAATTTATTTACTTCTGACTTGCATCTAGTATTCGTAGTTTGCAGGGAAAGTAATTTCGTGTTGACTTTTTGAAATTAGTGCCGAGAGACACGGGTACATATGGATGTATACTCGTAGTCGTAGCTTTGTACGATTACCCCAGGATTCTTCAAGCTGATATGGCTGATTTAAAGTCTTATCCCAGATGATGCAACTAGAAGTTTTGAATGTTTTTATTGGTAAAAGTTTAATTGATCTGTTAGTTTTATTGATGCCATAAGGTTTTTTACAATATCCAAAGCTCCTATGTAGTAAAGTCATGAAGGAACCTTTTATCAGATTCATTTGTGACGCTAATCAGGATCTCCAGTCGTGCTAGACACATTTGTATGGGAGTACATCTCCTTCCTGTCAAGATTTATCTGGACTCATCCCGCGATATCATGTTCTAGATTCTTTGCATTTAATTGTTCATCTCATCCTACGGTGATTTTCTTGATTAATCATTTTACCACTTCGCCTCTAAGTATTCTAGAAGGTAAAGTGTGTCGATGCAAAGATCGTGCTCTTTAGCGCTGATACATTTGTCCTTTCCTTTGCCTTCTTTCCAGAGTCCAATGACAGCTTTATGAACTAGGACATGCTCCGACGGACCCTGTTATGTGTTATGAAAATGCAGGATAGTCTAATTTTTTCAATGCCTTATCTAGTACAAAGCTCTACAAATGAGATGAGAAGAGTCTTAGTTATGAGCATCTCAAAGTTGTATTAACCCTGATGGTTCTTCCTCCTATGTTCGCAGATTATAGGGTAAAATTTTTTACATCCTTGGACTGATAGCATCTCTAATTATTCCATGTAGAAACGTAGAGACACGGATAGAAAATGGGTCACGGTACAGGAATGGGAACTATTTCCAAGTCAGACGAAAGACACTTTTGGCGAATATACTGACCACGGAAAAATTAATGTCAATTCCCAAAGAGACCATGAGCTGCATGGTAAAGGCTCTAATTAGGCACTGCCTGTGAACATCTTAATCGAAAAAGATGAAGAAAAAGCTGTCATGTTTACTCAGGAGGAGATTACTAAGTGAATTCTTAGCAGGGAACATTACCAATGATTTGTATTAAAAAAAAACTGGGAACTAATGGTATATTTTACCAAGAGTCCAACTGCTCAATCTAGTCTAACCTTACCAAACATAGTATGGTTTTGTTGACATTTATGGAGTGGAGCGGAGTGGAGTGGAGTTTTCTATGTGAAATTCAAGATCGTTGTGACGCCAATCTAGATAAAATAAATTTTTCTTAAGACGGGGTATTTGTACAAGTCATACTTAAGAGTGTCCTCTTCCTCGAGCAGGTCTTGCTAATAAAGAGGATTACATCAGTTTTACCTAGACGGTGCCTAGGCCATTGCAATACGAGTATATTTTCCTAAACTGTATACCTAATACCTTTTCGTTCTGTATTTAGATCAGCTATAATCTGATAACAAATGACTTCAGGACTGACAAAGTTTAGATCGATATTTCCTTTTTTTTCAACAGATCGTGTGTCCATAGAACCAAATCGACACTTCCAGACAGGAACGACCCTCGCTGGAGCTGCAACATACTATGCTGAAACTGTCTTACAAAAAGTAAGTATATACAATGGGGGGTAAAAGTAGTGTTATAATGTGAATATGCCATAATTTTTGCAAATGGCGTCAGATTTCACTGTGCTGTAGACAGATAGAGAATTAGTTGGCAACAAGCAATGGAGCGATACACACCTAAAGAACGCGGAATTATTGTCACTGCTTATTTGACCAATTTCCGGTCTGTTCTTTTAACGCAGCGTGAATTTCTACATTTTCCTCACTGTCCTGCACCATGTGCTCGAATAATTAAGCGTTTGGCGTGCAAGCTGGGTCCACTAGAGATGTCGCAAGAGGTAGTCGACCCCGTAATGCCGAGAGAGTCCACAAACATCGACGAGCCAACGATGCACATTATTTGACGTCAGCAGACGTTTGTTACGTCGAAATAAGGTAAAAGACCTCAAGATGTTCCCTTATAAAGTGCAAACCGTTCACCAATTGCTGACCACTAAAGTGAGGTTACCTTACTCCCACACTCTAATCAACTTGGTGCAAGAAGAGGATAATTTCGTATTCAAAATTAAAATTATTAAAAAATGCCAATGACACCACCGTAACTGTAACTGGTGAGCACTACAGACAGGTGTTAAACAAACTTTTTTGCCACAAGTTACTGAATTGGTTCTCGAGCATTGTTGGTTCCAGCAGAACACAGCAACCGCTAACACCGCTCGGGCAACAATCGAGATTTTGAATCACCAATTTTCATATTTGATCTCCCTCTCTCAACAAACTACAAACCTTTCAAATTTTGTAAGCCAACATCGAAGATGATATCACCAATTTGGAGTAAGGTGTTTTACGAGCAACAATTCACAAAGCCCTTAAAAGAGCACAAATGTGCATCAACTCAGGAGGTGATCATTTGACCGATATCATTTTTTCAACTTAATGTCATCGACTTTACACCATCAAAAAAAAGTTTTCGTGAAAAAAAGCCCAATTTTTTGTTCATTTCTAACAAAATGGCAACCTATTCACATAATGACATCTATTTTGCCTCACCTTGTACCTTATCGAAGGCCACTTTAAACCGGCCTGTGTGAACAATCGTATCACTCACCCTGAAGTGGTAATACATATAGGGTGATTCATCGTGAGGTTAGATTTATAATGTAAAATAAAATATATAAATTCAAAAGTGAACTTAAAATTTTTATTATCGGTTAAAAGAACGATTCATGGCATTTACTTTTTGAAAATGAAATCATGTAAATGTTGGCCACGGCTATGTCTGAGATGGTCCATTCGGAAGGTCAAATTTTGGGCGACTCGTTCGAGCATAGCGACTGGTATCTCGCGGATAATACGAGAAATGTTGGCTTCCAAAGCGTCAATCGTAGTTGGCTTAGTCCGAAGGTGTTATATCGCATGCGAGCGCTGTATGGCTCGCAGTGCCGTCTTGTTGATACCAGAGCTCACCGATACCATGTGCTTGAATTTCAGGAAGCACATGGTTCGTTAACATGGCGCAATAACGGTTACCATTGACGGTAACATTCTGATTTGCCTCATTTTTGAAGAAATATGGACCAATGATTCCATCAGTCCATAAAACACACCATACCGCTGTTTTAATGGATGTAATGGTAGTTCTTGGTACTCTTAGGGTTGCCCATCAGCCCAAATACGGCAATTTTGTTTATTAACGTATCCATTGAGCCAGAAATGGGCTTCATTACTGAACACAATTTCACGATAAGACACCGGATTTTCATTGAGTTTTTCCAAAGCCATTCGCTGAAGATATGACGCAAATTTAAGTCGTCTGGCTTCAATTCTTGCACAAGTTGAATTTTGTACTCTTTTAGGCTGAGATCCTCACGCCAAGTTGTCGAATACGCAAAGTCAAGCTGCTGAGAACGACGACTAATCGATTCGTCACGGTCTTCGCGTACACTCTCAGCTACAGCTGCTATAGTCTCTTCACTACGTGCTGGATGTGGTCTAACCGGTCAAGTATCATCCACTAATGCAAACTGGGACTCAAATTTGCGAATGGTATTGGCAATAGTGGTTTCAGCAGGTCGATTATGCTCACGAAAAAACAATTCTCACAGAACGCTGATTTTCGTAATATAGCTGAACAGTTTGGAGACACTGTTGTGGTGTGAGTCTTTCCATGATGACTTGTCAAACGATACTGGACAAAAGTGACAAAGCAGTTTTAATAGGAGTCACGCGTGATCTGTCAAAAAGCCTATTGAAAACCAAACCTCACGATGAATCACCCTATATAATATCTCTAAGCCCAAAACAGATCTAAGATTTAAGACAATGTCCGATCGTAGAACCAATTGTTATTTGTGGGTCTTGACCAAGAAAGCTCATACATATTTTCCTCCTCTATGTATATACCTATATACTATTGGAAGTCAAGACGCTTAGACCTGCAGTACTCCTTCCTAGTCCATGAAATTTCTATCATACCTACCTATAATACCTAATTTAAACGACTGAATTTGATTGCGAAAAATACCATCAAACTTTGGAGGTTCGAAACTGTTTCTACCCACTCAAGCTCTTGTCACAAATAAGGTGTGACAAGATCAGTGAAGATAAAGTGAACCAAGTCATAGATCGAAGATAGGAGTTACATAAACATATTCAACGAATGCCTTGATGGTTCATTAAGATTCTCGACATGGTAGCGGGGATTTTGTGTAAGAAGCTTATGCAGTTTGACAGATTGAGAGAAAAATTGATAGAAGCTTCATCAGTTTTTATAACCTCGTTTTTTTAAAAGTCACTTTCCTGAAGAAACAAATTCAATAAAAGGTGAGAAAAGGGAAAATTGAGAATTCATCTACTGGTGATTCCCCAGGGATTCAATGTGGATAACGTACACAAATAAAAACAGGCGTCATCAAAGTCATCTAAAGCTACTGATTGTGGTGGTTTGAGGGATTGTCAGATACACTGTCTGCTGGCTCCGATTGCATTTTCTTCTATATGATCTATTTAGCTTTAATCCAATACCTTTTGCACCATAAATTGCACAATTCCTGCAGATACACGTGAATGTTCATCAACCCCCTACACCGAGTTCAATTAAAGCTGTATACTTATAGGTGCTTATAGAATTCCAGATGTAAACGTACGTATTACAAAAATACAAATGTTCGTGGATAGAATAGAACCATAAGCTTCGGGTTAGAATGCCTCATCAAACAGTTGAATTTCAACCCACCACTTTGGCCCCGAGGAAGTACGCAAATGTTTACCAGCAACAGCTCCAGCTACACCGACAATATTATCATCAGTCACAGCAACAGCAACAATCACAGGATAAAAATGGAATTCTACTGAAAAAAAATAAAACAAAACGGGAGAGAAAGAGGACAAAAAAGCCATTATTGGGAGCCATGCGTGGCGGACATTGAGGCGACACAAAAATCATCATCATCCTCTGCTTCTAACGTAATCATCATCACTCCCTTACTCCTTCTCCTTTCTACTCGTACTTTTCCAGTTTCGGCCTATGACTATGTTTTTCAAAGGCTTAGTGGCTGGTGTGGTAGAGGGTTATCCCAAAGGCGAGGGCGTGTTGAAGGCACAGTAAAAAAGCAAATTTGAAATAAAAACAAAAAATAAAAAGAGAAGCCAACAAATAGTGAATGTATGTATGTATCTCATGGATACGCGAACAGAATATTCTACGTAGGTATTGACTGTTTGTGTTGCTCATCGCTGGCATTTCCTCCTTTCAGCTTGGTTTATCATTATCGTCAACATCATCTTCCATTTACCCATTTACCAACACGCCGTCACCTCCACCATCCACCCAAGTAGTCCAACCATTCAGTTGTCGCTTACCATCTGCTGTTCACTCGAACGAAACTTGTTGATTAAGTCTACGCTGCGTCGCTCGATAATGGAGGCTCATTGAATATTCATAAAGCGAGATACTCTTCCCCCAATTTGATTCTGGTACACATACACGCCATATACAGTCGTGGTCATCAAGAGCCAAGACGAGGGAGTTAAACTGGATTTTATTTTATTTTTATTATTATTATTATTTTTTTTAATAAGAAGCGCACGCGGGACTAAGTAGGTATCTATCGAACAAGATCACCTCGGTAAAGCCAAAGCTGCGGCTTATGAGCAATCACCGGTGTAGAAACATACGGGTATCAACAGTCAACAGGTTGAATCACTCGCAATCCCACAACCAACAAAACCCGTCTTCGTCATCATCATTGTCTTCTACTCCGTACGAGCAACCAATTCGACAATACAAAGAAGGAAGACATAAAAGTGTTGCCACTTAAAAAAAAAAAAAAATGGGAAAAGCGTCAAAAACGTGTTGTGGACAAGAAAAAACATCAAAATCTTCTTCTAAAACGCCGGTATTGTCTTCACGTCTAAAGCAATAACTTTTCCAATAGAGAATCCATTTAAAAGTTAAGAATAAGATGAGCTAAGACTGGAGGATTGTCCAGCAAATCCATGTTGGTCCTTTCTTGAAATAGCTGGTACTCCAAAAGTTCGTATATTGGAACTTTGTTCTAGATTCCTAAGTACAAAGAAGTAAACGAATTTGAATCTGTAAATTTTGACGCAGTAGACAGAGACCTTGAAGTCAACAGGTTTCTCCGACTTAACCGAAGTAGAACACTTATGAATTCGATGCAAAAGCAGGTTGTGTCAAATGCTATTTCAGTGGTGGGGTGATAATGGCAGTTCTTACTATTAAAAAAAAAAAACTACGACAGTTTGTACAGCCAGTGAGTTGGCACCACACACGTTTAAACGGCATAAAACCTTTTCATAATGCAATCCCGAGATTTTCCAATGTAGGTATCAGCAATCTAGGTATTTCCCAACCGCAGAAGCACAAGGAATTCCCAATTAACCTACGAAAATAAAGACTACAGAACCAGGTCAAGATGCCAAGGGGTTAACCTCGTCGGATGGAAGTTCTGACACCAGCAGATTATGACTAAGTCAATCTTTGTTTATGTTGAACTCTGTCACTCTATCCGTCTCAATTTGGCTGGCAACCGGAGGCCCCATATTTCTCTGTATAAAGAGATAAGGCCAACCACGCAAATGCATGCTAGCCTCTAACCGTGTTTTTTCAAAGCTGAAACTAGACTGTGTGCTTTCTAGAGCATCATTATCTACGATGACCGTATACTTGATTCGACTGACATACATACATGAAAGTAGATAAGGCACTCCTTGTTGAAGTTAAAGAAGCAAGGACGACCAAGGGCGATGTCATGGATGGAATTATTGTGACATCGAACTGTAACCTCTGACAACGGATACTTCGTAGATCATTAGGTCTATAAGATTCACAAAACCTTAGAGATTGTGGCGGATAACTTCTAATACACAATGGCAACTTTTACATGCTTTTATGGATATGCTAACAGTTTTCTAGGCGGACCGCTCTGTATGCTCTAAAAGCCGTCACCCCATGTAGAAGACTGTCGATAAAGAAGAAATATGTTATCTCGCTGCTGTAAGAAACGCGATGACAAGTAATAAACGGTTTCCCTGCAGATGGTCGAAAATGCTGATAAATGGAATTCATTTCTCTATTATGCTAACGAACGTACTCGTATTTCCTGCTGCAAGTGCCAGTTCAGATTCATTTTTGGATGTATTAGCACGCTTGGAATATATAAAATAAAATCTATATGGAATGTCTGAACATGAAACTTTACGACATATTCGGCCCTCCACAAGAGACCAACAAATAGTTGGTCTCAAATCACAAAAAAGTTCCGTAGTGCGCACACTTAGATAAATCGAATTGCAAAAGAAAAAGCGCTGCAATAAAAATTTATAGCTACAAGTAAAGAGTTTCCAAGTCTTAGAAAAAAAACCCCACGCAACGTCCTTCTCAAGGAAATTAGAGATACCCTCGATAGGATCCATTATTCGATCGGCATTAGAATCACCAGCTAGCTTTAGGTCCAAAACACAGACATTCTATGTCTAATAAAGACATTTTTAAATTTAGAGAGTGAAGGTTCCCGAAGGTACCGTAGACTCTTTCCCTAATCAAGAAGAAATTTGTAGAGCTGGCGGACTAACCGCAAAGTTATTCAAAGCTGGAAGTGATACTTTGGCCAGCAGAATGCACAAAATCCTCAAGCGAGGATGTGAGGATGAATGAACGAATATACGTCGCATAAATAAGTGGGACCACTTTGCTTATATCTTTCTTGCAAGAGCTTTAGAAGCGTTTCCCTGTTAAAAGTCCCATACACTGCGTGAAGTTTAAAACTTATTAGCCCTGTGCGTGAGGAGGATAAATATGGTATAGTAGACTGCGAATTTTATGAGGCTTTATGACTACATTGGCATGAAGTCATTCAGCGAAAATATCATAAAGTTTCAGCTAAAAGGCACCTTAAATCCCGGCAATAGCTTGAGACTGGTGTGGCAGCAGGAAACTGATATTCTGAGTCTTTTGGGAGCGAACCTCTTTAGAGCTGGTTAAATAGTAAAAATGTATTCGTTTATTACTGAAAGTAGAAAATATGTACATACAGCGTAGTGTCAAACGAGATAAATGATATAAAACTGGTTACAACAGGCACCAAAGAATTCGCAAAATTGTTATCTATTTGCTAAGTTAGTTCTCATCCAGGACCAGTAGAAGGATCATTTCGCAACAGTTCTTAATATCGGTACATATTTCGTTTTGAGCGCAGACTCGAATGAATCTTCATGATTGATATTGCGACAAAGTGCATATTTTAATATCCCAAAAGTACATTTGCTTGCTCATTAACACTCCTAATGTCCAAATGGCAACCCAGGTTGGAAGTCGCAGTAATCACCAAATGGCCAAACACACACCGACAGACCAGAGTTCCGCGGGGAACGTTTTATTAGCAGATGTTTGTCCCATGATGATGATGATGAAATGCGCGAATCCCAAGAAATCAAAACGAACAAAAAAGTATTTAAATTCAAACGAATCTATAGAAATCTATAGAACGGTAATAAGGACAATCAAATGGTGGAAAAAAAAGAAAAAAATTAAAATCAGTCAAGTTTTCCAGGTAGAATGTGTGATTCACCTGCGATATAGAACTTGTTAATGTGTTTGGCAAGTATCTATGGCATTTGGTTGCTTTTTAATTTTTTCAACTTTACTTTGGTGAATTTTTCTCTATAAAAATTGTAAAATAGGTTCATCTACAGATAAACCGTGTATATACCATATTTACGTGTGTTTTCAGTTTTATCGTCGTCAGTCATTTGGCTTCGACCACCTTTCTGATTAGCAAAATAAAAGTGTTGAGATAAGAATGAGAGATACATTTTTTTTTTGTACTATTCTTTGGCACGTTTCGTTTGCAATACTTCAGCAGCCGTTAGTTGCCTGAGTTTTAGATGATTTATGGGGGAATCGGTGGTGATGGTGGTGAGACATTCGGAATGTGATTCTTTATCTATCACCGGCTGTATTGGGGACGAAGGTTTTTGAAATGATTCAGTTACGGTTCGTTGAAATGTTGATGTGTTATTTTATGATGATGGCACAGAACTGAGTATATAATCAAAGTGGGACAGAGGTGTGGAATCTCTAAAAAAAAAAAAAAAAAAAAAAAAAAAAAAAAAAAAAAAAAAAAAAAAAAAAAAATCACTTCGAGTCTTGAAAATGTGATTTGTTCTATCTTTAGACATCCAACAAGTCATATTACTATTCGTTGGTATTGCGCTTTATCATATGAAATAGGTATTGTGGATGTCAAGTGTTCTCTCCAGTTATAGTGTCTCGGTTAGGTTAAGATTTACATCGTATTTAGTGCTACTTTCAGAAATCTGATAAACTAGTCAAGCAACAAAAATATGTGGGTAGATAGGAACCTGCTCACCTAGGCGTGTCAAGCTTATGAGACCCATTGCAGTAGAAGTGGAATAGTTGCAGGCTCTTGGTTCTCAACTCTGTCCAATATCTCGATTTGTCTAGTAGCAAGTCAATCTCAGATATGAATCTAACTACTAATACTAACTGTTTTACTATAAGTAGATGAGTCAGCTCGAACTTAAAAAAGTTGACAAGGCGTACAAGGCGTTTTTTAAGAGCTATCATACTCGTATATGACGCTTTTTCCAAATTATAACTGGAGGAATTGAGTTTAAATCAAAGATTTTTATTCATTGCGAAGAACATTGAATTCTGAACACAATGTCAGGCGTATGGCTTCCTCGGCTCTTTTCAAAAAAGTGAAGAAACGCCGGTCCAATTTCGGGCAACAATATATTTGAGACACTATCTCACTAATAATGCACTGAACATTGGCTTCTAATACCTGAAAAATGTGTGGTTTCTCAGCATATACCCAACACTTTATTTAGTTCCACAAAAAGTAATCGAATAGCGTCACATTGTATCAGCTCAGTGCCTAATTTACTAGTCCGTTTCGCGAGTTTTCAGAAGGTCAATAGTTTAATGGGCAGTATGGCATTGAGCCCTATTATTTTTCGAAAAAATACTGTAACTCGAGTACTGGCCTCATTAAAAAAAAAAAAAAAGGTTTGACGATGCCACTAGCGTGAAGACCACACCGGACACCGCACTTTTGTGGATGTACCTATGACTTGATCATCACCGTGAAAGGTAAACACCCAACGTAGCGCCTGACTGGTACGTTGGAGAAAACCTATCAATCAACATCGGAAAGTCTGTACTAATTCTCTTCAGTAATAAAAGTCAGCTGAGTCCTGAAGAAAACTCTCTAAACGATACAATTATATTGGGTCTATTGGGTTTGCTAAGAGATGGCGTAACTTGTATTATTCCATTGTTATTATTCCATTGAAACATGCGTTGGAAAGCTACTGTCATTGTACGTCATTTCAAAGATATGTCATTCATTTGAAGCGTAAACAACAATAATTTTTTTTTTCACTCAAATATGTCGAACTTTGTGCCTGAAAAAGTGTTTTTGCGGGGAGTTCTGCTGCTGCCGAAAGTCGCCGTACTTTGGTGGAAGTTTGTGGTGAACATGCGCTAGTTGAGCGAACGTGAAAAAGTGGTTTGAACGATTTAAGAGTGGTGATTTTGGCTTCGAAGACAATGAACGTCCTGGGCAGCCAAAAAAGTTTGAAGATGAAGAACTGGAAGCATTGCTTTATGAAGATTATTGCCAAACACAAGAAGAGCTCGCAGAATATTGGGGTGTCACTCAAGCACCCATTTCAAAAGTGGCTGGGTATATTGAAAAGCAAAGGAATTGGGTTCCACATGAACTCAAGCCGAGAGACGTCGAAAGGCGGTTTTGCATGTCCGAAATGCTACTGAAACGCCACAAAAGGAAGCCATTTTTGCATCGGATTGTTACTGGTGGTGAAAAATGGATCCATTACGACAACCCCAAGCGCAAAAAATCATATGTGAAACTCGGCCAACCAGCCAAATCAACGTCAAAACCGAATATCCATATCGCGAAGGTAATGCTCTGATGGGTGTGTTGTATTATGAGCTGCTAAAACCGGGTGAAACCATCAATGGACAACGCTACCTGGAACTCAAATACAAATAACAAAATTACCAAGTAATATGCTGTCGTAAGACAGAGGATGAAACGACAATATCAAAGCTGCAGCTTTTGCAACGACTCGCATGCATAGCCCATAGATATCTTCGGTGTTTTATGTAACTGACCCACTGCTGCTATTTAAGCTTTAATTGGCCTCACTCCATTTCAATGTAGCAATTCACAGAGAGACGAAAATCGCAGTACAATTGGTTTTCGTAAGCTTCATTTCAGAACTTTATGGTTAGGCAGGAGTTTCAGCGTAGTGGTTCCAAATCAACAAACATGGGGCTTCCCAAACCCAACATCGAACCTTAAAAGTAACAAGTGGTATACGGACGGATACAAAATGCACACCGGAGTAGGTAATGATATCCATGGCCCCAAAAAAAAAAAACGCTGAAAGGCCAATGTAAAAAAGTATTAGCGTCCCTTAAGTTGATCTTCATACTATCCAAGAACGTGCTAGTATCATTCTTGAAACAGCGATTGAAACTCAGAGTGGAAGACGATTAAACCGTGGAACAGATAACATACGAGCACATAGTATCCGAAAAAAAGTTTTCAAGAAAAACAAGTTCAAAGTTTCGCAAGGTAATATTATTGTGAAAACGGCTTCAGTTGTGAGAAACGCTTGTTGTCATTGGGAACTACTCCGGTGACGTCATTATCCTCTCACTCCGTGTTTCTTTCGTTTATAGTATGACGATACCTTCAGTTGTTGCTGCTGTGACATTGAATTCTTATCACTTCAGGTTTTGCAATTTATTTTTGCGTGAATTTTTTGTCAAGCCGTTGCTAATTAAATGAGTGTCTGCAGTGAATTAAATAGAGTTAGAGGTATTGGACGCGATATACAACAAATTATTTATAAATATTGGTACAAATTGTATTGCAAATATTTTAAAAAAAGTATTAATTGCACTTTTTTCATGTTGCTTTTATGCTGCCTTGTTGCAGAAAAGATTTTTGTTTTAAGTCGTTTACAATCATCGAATATATACATTCGACTTTCGGACCTTGCGATCGCTTGGTATCACTCACTGTTTCGTTAATCGTTCTATTAAATTATTCGAGGATACTGGTGGACTACATGACCGTCAAAAATCCGGCCGTTTACGCACTGTGAGGACTCCGGGAGCCATCGAAAAGGCTCAAATTAGTCGCAAACCAGCGACAACATTTCGCGAATATTCATGTCTCGCATTATCAAAGAAGACTTGGTGCTTAGTGCCTATAAAAAATGCACTGGACACCTGCTAACAGTCACATTGAAGTAAAAACCTAAACAAAAATCAAAAGCTTTCTTAAAGCGGTACGCAAAAATTGCTCACAAACAGAAAGAAGAAATTTTTAATAAGAAAAATGATCGAGTGTATGCTCGGACATCAAAACAAACTTCAGAAGATATTCCAAGCGTTGAAAGAGGCCACCACCCCGCAAATGTGTTGGTGGAGTCAAGACTTCGGCAAATGTTTACCAAATCACTATTTTAGAAGTCGTCGTTAGGCCACCAAGCCGAACAATGTTCGCAAACAAGCACTGGAATGAATTCTTCTATAACTTGTTGCTAGGGATTTGACAAATAAAAAATATAAATCTTTGTATCAGTACTTATGTATGACTAGATTAAGTACATATTTTTAAGTACCCCAATGCACTCTGAAATGAAAACTCATATTTTGACCAACTAGATTAGTTTTTTCTGCGAATGCAACATATTATGTGAATGCTTGATGCGCCATAAGGACATATTACTTTCTCAAATAAATCTTAGTAACGGAGGAACTGCAAAGATCTTCACCATAATGATCTTCAAGTTTATCTCATCTGGCATTTGAAACTGATTTTGTGGTACAAGATCTGTCTTAGATTGTAGTGCCAATTGATCTAAATCCGATGTTTCGATTAAAATAAGAATCGACTTCAAGATGCTCAAGATACCCTTAGTTCGAAGAATAATGTACAAAATGGGTTTTAAAAATAAGAACAACAAAAAGATTTTTTTTTTTTTTTTTTTGTAATAGTCCCCTTCCTACTAAATACAGCGATTTGCACGGTCTAAAATCATGTCAATGAGTGTTTTGATCGTCAGCCAGGATGCCGGTACAAGTCTTTTGGACGGTTTCTATGTCCACAAAACGCTTTCCTTTCATCGCACGATGCCAAATCAGGCGATTGACTGTTAAAATGGTATTTTTAGCCAAAAAAACGGTTACAAGTGTCAACCGATGAGATGGCGCATTATCGTGCAACAAACGCCAATTTCCTTCAGCACGATATTCTGGGCACACTAAGATAGAATTGTGCATTAATTGTTTTGCAACTTGAAACAGCTCTTTGTGGACAATGATATATTTGAACGATATCAATAACAGTCATCAATCAAGTGACCGAAAGTACCTAAGATGGCAGCTTCGCATCTCATTCATTCACTTTAATGTTATTAATTTAGTCTAATTGTAATTTCACAACTTCATCCTACAAGGGCTGTTTGATGAATACTCGAATTAGAATTTTGTTGGCCTGCAAAATACTCCTTCACCGCGGCGATGACTTCTTCGTTCGACCCGTACTTCTTTCCGGCGAGCGATATTTTAAGGTTTTGAAACAAAAATAAGTCGCAGGGAGCTAAATCCGAAGAATACAGAGGATGAGAGAGGAATTCATAGTGCAACCAATTTGTGGCGGTGCGTTATCGTGGAAGAAGAGCACTGTTTTCTTCGCCAAATGTGGTCATTTTTTCTATAAATCGACGTTGAATCGGCCAAATAAATCGACGTAGTATGCTCCTGTGATTGTTTTTCTCTTCTCCAAATAGTCAACGTGGTTCACACTTCGCGCGTCCCAAAAACCGGTGGCCATCATCTTTCCGGCCGAAGGGACGGTCTTCGCCCACTTTGGGGCACGTTGACCGGACAAAACCCATTGTTTCGATTGTTCTTTGGTCTCTGGTGTATCCCAATGAATCCATGTCTCTTCGACAGCCACGAAACGGCGCAGAGACTTCTCTGGATTTCCATTAAACAGGGCCAAGAATGTCTTTGAAGTGGTCTCACGATTATGAGCAAACGGTGTGAGCAAACGCGACAACCATCGCGCGGACAACTTTCTCATACCCAAAATCTCATGAAGGATATGGCTAACGCGTTCAGTTGAGGTGCCTGCTACCTCAGCCAACTTACAAATTTTCACTCGGCGGTCCGTCAATACGAGATCATGGATTTTGTCCACGGTTTCCTCTGTGGTAACCGTTTTTGGGCTACCTGAGCAGGGTTCATCAAAAACCGACGTGCGGTCACGACGAAACTCTGCGAGTCAATGTTAAACGGTTGTATGGGTAGGTGAATGGGTCCCATATACACACCATTGAGAATGGGCTTGATTAAACCGTTACTTCGGGCAAATGTCATAAAAAAAGGATTTACCTCTCGCTAGAAATATCTATTTTGAAAATATCTTGTTTACTGACATGGTAATGCAGCAAATCAGCTCTTCCGTTTATATTCATAGTGGATACTGAAAACATGGAACCACTACCTGTGTAGACTGCATAATGGTGATGAAAATTAACATTCCAACGATAAGCAGAGCAAACTATTAAGTTAAGATGGAGTGGTAGCCATGATTTTCTGGGAGCAAATCCAAAAGTCAACTAGTTACTTCAATCAGTTTGAGATGATTTGGTTAAGTGCATAAAACAATCCCTTGGGTGCCTGTCCGATTCACAGGAAATCTGATCTTCAACTGCTCTAACAACAGAGGCAGCAGTCTCTTTACAATCGTTAACTAAATCCCATATATGGTACCATATTGTGCAAGCCTAAACCTACGGTTGGAGAACAATCAATTCTATGTTACCACCGGTTAAGTTTTCACATTTCAGCAGATCTTAGAATAAACCGAAGAAATCACTGTCAAGAGCAACCATAGAGATCAGCCAGGTTTAGCTTAACAAGTGCAAAATCAAACTTTAAGATTACTTTAAGACACTTTATCAGAATTAAACGAAGAGTAGCCGCTGATTTCCGGCTAAGGAACCAACTATTTAGTAAGCCTGAAGCATGAACTCTAACAACAGCAGAGGGAAAGAAATATTGTGGATCTGAAAGAAGAAATTCAACGACGAACTCGCGTTCTAGAGCTACGCCAAATTAATCGAAAAACTGGTATTTGGCCTTTTAAGATATTTTAACCATGTAGAACATTAAAGCAATCCTCAGGATTAAGATGAAAGACTTGCCTTAGGTCGCACGTACATGTATTGTACAAAAACACCTCACTTCGAATGGTCAACTGGATGTAGTTAGATAAGTACCGTGATAACTAAAGACGATTCCTAGTTTTAGAAATAGGCTTGTTCCCAACTGTGGACAGGAGAAAAGGTCATAGTATTTGGCGCTGAAACAATAATCGAGCGGTGCTTAAAACCTTGCTTGTTTTATCCAAACCGCAGAGTCTTTTAGACTCCTTTTTTAAGTTTGGGATCACAAGAACTAAAATGTCAGAGTTGCCTGCCTTTGGACTGCTAAGCTCCTCCACACTTTGGCAATCTGACACGGAAATCATAAGCCTTTATTCGACAAATTTCAGTATGTTAACATAAAAGAAATACAGTGACCTAGTTCCGTGGCTGCGTGATCTATTTTGGCAGAGCTTCTCTATCTGAAGTCAGTTTTCCGCAGCATAGAAACATAGTGATGCAGACTGGGTGTCAATAAAATGGGATTTTAGCCTTTTGCTTGTGAATGAAGTTCACATTTGTGATTGACATCTTCATTTCAAGCTTTAGCAGGGATTTGGCTAATAAGTCAGCACTTTATTTATGGCACTTAAACATGACTCGATTTTTATTACTCATTTTACGCTGCATATTTCCTAAAATTGTGGGTAAAAAAGGGGATGTCAAATATGGATGATCCACTTTCTTCATTTTCTTTTGTAGTCTTCTGTTTTTTTGTGCGTTTTCTGTATTCTTGTGTTGCTGTTGTAGTTTAGTTTAGAAGATGCAAAAATAAAAATTTGGAACCTTGTTTTTTAAAAATACAAGGTGTGTTCAAAAATTAAGGTGACTTGAAATTTCGTAGGCAACATACATTCGATTATCGATGTTTTTTGCTGTGTTAGTACACATATGTTCACAGTTTCAAGCATATAGCATACTCAGTTTGTTTCAATCCAAACAATTCAATTATTATAAGAAATGAAGCAAAGAATTTGCATTAAATTTTGTATAAAAAATGGAATTTGCTCTAAAACACTTGAAATGTTGATAATGGCATACGGTGAGTCTGCTCTAAGTAAAAGAAGTGGTACAAGCTCTTCCAAGATGGCTGAGAAGATTTAAATGACGAACCTCGCTCTGGACGCCCCAGAACATCAACAAAAGATGATAACGTCGAAGCTGTGAAGAAAATTGTTTTAGAAAATCGTCGAATTAGCATAACAGAAGTTTCTGAGGATGTTGGCATATCAATTGACTCGTGTCATGCACATCATCAGATGTTTTGGGCATGAGATGTGTGTCAGCGAAGTTTGTTTGAAAGTTCTTAATTTTGATCAGAAGAACCGTCGTATGAGTCGTCTTGAATGACAATAATGATCCTGACGCCAATTGGCCCAAGAACTTATTCTCAGAACAGGATCCGACAACTACAATATAAAATCCGTATCACTGTCTGAGCTACAGCAAACAATCAAAAACCTAAAAAATAATAAGGCTCCAGGATACGATTTGATTACAAGTAAAATTCTAAAGGAGCTACTTCGAAAAGCGTTTGTCAAGCTCCTCCACATTATAAATGCTTCCATGAGACTTTTATACGTTCCAAGCCAATGGAAAGTCGTAGAAGTCATAATGGTTCCAAAACCGGGGAAAAGTTCAAACGACAAAAACATCATACAGACTCATTTCGCTCCTGCCGTTAATTCCAAAAATCTTCGAAATTCTTCTGCTTAAACGTTTGAAACCGATAACTGAAGAAAGATAATTGATCCCGGATCACCAGTTCCACTTTAGGGTCAAGCATTCCACAATCGATCAGGTCTATCGGATAACAAATGTAATTGAAAACGCACTAGAGGGAAAAAAGATATGTTCAAGCGTTTTTCTCGATGTATCGCAAGCCTATGACAAGGTATGGCACGAGGGCTTGAAGTATAAGCTACAACAAATTTTACCGAGAGAAATGAATAGATTACTCGAATCTTATCTTGAAAATAGACTGTTTCGGGTTAGATATGGGATTGAATACTTTGAATTCAAGGAAATTCAAGCTGGCGTTCCACAAGGAAGCGTTCTGTGGCCATACCTATTCTTACTGTACACTAGAGACATACGTTCGCGGATGATACGACGATCCTCGCCACAGGACAAACAGTTGAATCCTCGACTGCAAAACTTCAACGAGCTCTGAACAAAATATTTGAGTGAACGAAGAGCTGGCGAATCGTGCTAAACGAGACTAAGTCAACACACGTCAATTTCACGTACAGAAAGATAAACAACTTACCTTTATTCATCAAATACCGTTTGCAAACGAGGCAAAATATTTGGGAATGACCCTAGAGCCTCCTTGACCGCCAGAATGCGCTGCTACTGCAAAACAGGTTATGGTACCTTGAAGTCCGTTCATATTAGGCAGACATGCCAAATTTCAGTGCGATACTGTCTTTAGTTTTCTTTTGACAGCTGATTATTGTTGACGTGGCATCATGTTGAGTATGGACAAAAACGATTTTCGTTCTCTCATAAAACATTATTTTTTGAAAGGCAAAACGGCGAAGGAAACAAAAGAAAAGTTGGATAAATATTATGGGGCTAATGCTCCGTCAGATTACACCGTCAAATATTGGTTTCGAGTGTTTCGTGGTGGCCGCAACTCCACTACCGATCAAGTCCGCAGCGGCACACCCTCCGATGCGGTTACAAAGGACAATGTCAAAAAAATACATCAAATGGTGTTGGCTGACCGGAAAGTGAAGGTGTGCAAGCTAGCAGATACCACAAAGATTAGTACTGAGCGCACACGCGATATTTTGGGCAATATTTTGCATATGAAAAAGTTATCCTGCCGCGCATACTCACTCCTGACCAAAAACACGAACGCGAGAGCAGTTCGAAAGAGTGTTTGGACTTGTTGATGCGGTATCGGGCGAACTTTTGGCGTCGATTGGTAACTGTTGAACACCAGAGAACAGAATGAGTGCCCGGCAATGGACTGAAGCCGGCACGAGTGCTCCAAAGCGGTCGAGGAAGGTTCGATGGGTCGGAAAGGTTATGGCGTCGGTTTTCTGGGATTGTCATGGCATACTCTTCGTGGACTACCTCGAAAAAGGAAAAAACATCAACAGCGAGTTTACTGTGCATTATTGGAGCCATTGAAGGCCGAAATCGCTGCAAAACGGCCTTACATGTCTTGTTTTTGCAAGACAATGCACCGGCGCACAAGAGCATTGCAGCCATGGCTAAAATCAATGAATTACGGCTCCAATTGCTGTCGCATCCAACGTATTCGCCCGATTTGGCTCCCTCGAACTATTATCTCTTCCCAAACCTCAAAAGATGGCTCACCAATAAAAAATTCAGCTCACGCGAGGAAATCATCGACGCCACGGAGGAGTATTTTGCAGACCTTTCGGAAAATTACTTTTCGGACGGGATCAAGAAGTTGGAAAATCGCTAGAATAAGTGTTTCAAACTAAAAGGGGACTGTATTGAATAAAATAAAAAAAACATTTAATTTTTTTTTTTTTCATTCCCAAGGAGGCTACTTTTCACCCCACCTAGTATAAGCAAGTGCTAAAACCTTCCTGGACTTATGGTATACAACTATGGGGTTCTACCAAACCAAACAATATGTCTGTCCTACAGACGTTCCATAACAAAGCGCTTAGAGCAATCGTAAATGCTCCATGGTATATAAGGAATAGCGATATTCACCGCGATCTGGGAATTGCAACCGTGAAAGGCGAAGTAACAAGCTTTGCTCGTAAACTTCGCACTCGTCTTGGGAATCATTGCAACCAGGAAATACAATAATCTGGAGATTGGACGAGACAAATCTTGCGCGGCGACTTTAAAGAACAAGACCGTTCGACTTAGCGCCTTAAGGAGAAACCGTATGAAATAACGATAATAGTAAGTGCCTCCGCTGGAAAGCTACCTACCGTTAAGGAAACTTAATCGTAGTCTTATAGAAAATGGGAGGTTTTTTTAGTGAGTAAGAATCTCACACTACCATGAGCGCGTGCTTATGGTGGGCGCTGCTATGCTACTGTGGTAGGCAGTAGGTGCTCGTGCTTATGGTGCCTGTTGTGGTGGTGCTCTTATGAGCGCGTGCTCATAAGTGCTTATGGTGCCTATGAAGGTTTTTACCGACCCACAAAAAAAAAAAAAAAAACCTTACTTTTTGCACACATCTCGTACACGCACATCGCATCAGTCGAAAGGTTATCATAAGATGCGTTCGTAAATTTTAAAAAGCGAGCAATTTGTTTGATATTAATTTCGGTGTTGCAACAAAAAGATCGATTCATTCCGTGATCCACTGATATGCAATATATGGTTTTTTTTTTGCGTACTACAGTGCGTTTCATAAATCTAACCCACTTTTTTGTTTGAGCTTTAACTTTTTATAAAATTGAAACAAACACTTAAAGCCAAAGAAGAATGTACTGCAATATTGCTTGTCCGCAATTCCTTTTTTTGATTTTCCTTTGAGAAGAATTCCATTATGTTACATTTGAACTGAACTTCGTATTTAGGTCCATTTGACGCGTTTCATATTTATAACCCTCTTGCCCGTATACTCTCGCAGCGACACTACTTAAGTAAGTAAGTAAGAACACACCTCGTATGTAGGTGTTTGTATGGAAACTTGTACTTTGGAATATTTTCTTGTTGCAAGGAAACTTGAAGTAGATGCTAATTTTTCCTCAGGTCTGATTGGATCCCCCACGGTTGTGTATTTTTCGCTTCAAATCACTTTTCACAGGGATGAAAGCAAATAGAATTTGGACTGGGTCATTCTGAAGAATTACAAAACGAGGCTTCGTCTTCATTTTGCATTTCTCTCATCAAAAATTAAAATGAGCCTTTTCTGTGCCGCACTTTTCAACATGGATTTATCCATGCTTTTTTCTTATTTTTTAGCTTTGTTAAAAAATCTTCGCAACACTCAAAGAAATTAATCTCAATTTGTTTCTGCTTACCATTTTCCGCATTCATACCCGCAATTAATGTACTAGTTAAATCTAGTACCCCCTTTACCTGTCCTAGTCTATATTTCTGCTCACTTATTTTTATTAAAACGTAAGAAGAACCCTGCTAATGATAAGATCTACCTGCTAGGATGAATGGCGATTAAAGAAAACAAAAAGAATTTTAACATCAAAGCATCTCAAAGGCCCAAAACAGAAAAAGAGCAACAGAAAAACAGAAAAAAAAAACAAGGTGTACACGAATAAATCGGGATAAAGCTTTGAATTCCAAAACGTTCTAGTCCAGGTTACAAAGAGTTACATATTAATTACTCACTTGAAATACTCGCCAGGGTGAAATTTTGTAGAAACCTCGTTCTAAATTCACGTCCAGGCGAAATGTCACCATAATGTGTTTGAGTGAAGATGATTTCTAAAGTACAAGGTACTCCACCCATGTGGATAATTTGAAAAATAAAATGAGGACGTGTGTCTGTTTACAAAAGGGCAATGTTTGCCACATACACATTTTCTCCAATAAGAGTTATATACTTGTACTCGATAGTAATGAAACAATAAGACACTATAAAAAAGAAAAATAAAATAACCGGTAACCCTTAGCAAATCTTAGCTCAAACCCTAAAGTGCTCGACCTTAAAATGCGAAAAACGAGAAGAATAGAGAAAAAAAAAAAAAATAAATAAAAAATAAAGAAAATCCACTTCCACCTTCACTCAAAGGCAGGAATAACCTCGAAATTCCAACTGACAACGTCGACTACCATACCACATTACCTATGTCTTTATATCGCATCTACCCCAAGACTCTGCACATCCCCTTATAAGCTCCATGTCTGCTCTAACGTTTCAAGTACGATATTACAGCTTTGGTACGTTTATGTCTAAGTTTTTCCCATTTAAAAGGGGTTGCCCCAATATACGAGTACATATCCGTACCTAGTTGTATTCTGTGCCACCTTAAATCTATCTATCTATATCTATGAGTATTTATCCTGATGTTGGGGTGGTTTTGCATGAAAGAGCATTCCATTATTTCAATCCATAAGAACTCAGGTCATCCAGGGCTCGGAATGAAAACAAATCCAGCCAAGACCTTTTACACCCACACCTTTCCACCCACTGTACTCGCACTCTAAGGATAGCAGGTATATCATATATACGAGCACGAGTACTACATAGTATGTACCCTCAGTTTCATGGTTTGATTTCATTTCCCATTTTCCATTTCCCTTCGCTTTTGTTTTAGCTTCTGGTTCTTTTTAACTTTCATTTCTCACTGTAACCACCCCGGCAGCAGCATTACTCACATAACCACTCACCCCCTCTAAGCAACAAGCAGCTTGTTTAAGTGTGCGAGGTGGCCATGACAAACGAGTGGGCCGAGGATTGAGCTAAAGTATGAGGGATATGGATACACCGGATGGTTCTACAGGGGGAGCTCCCCTCGGATTTAATATGCTAAAGCTCTTCGTCCTTTTGGTACAGTGTTACTTGTGATGATGGTGCCGCTGCCATAGCCGTCCCATTGTAGGGTAGTGAGCGTTCTGTTACCCTCTCATGTCCTTGTGAGTTCTTGCTTTCCACTTTCCTCTCTCAGTCGTTTTTATGGAGAGAAGATTTAAAGGAAAAGCACTGTTATGTTTTATTTGGCCGCCCATTGAATTTGGTGAATGGCTTAGACGGATCCTTTTTAAATTTTTTTTTTTTTTTTTTTTGTTCGCCTTTCGTTGCGTCCCGTTCCGTCATACTCGTCTCGTCGTGGGCTTGCCTTTTTCTTTTGTTTGTTTGCCTTTGGCTTTGGATTGAAGACCGAACGTGGGCTATATGTATTCTTGTACGAGGCTGTGTATTCCTATTTAGACTCATATAGACAGATACATGGTGTATCTCTTGCACTTGTTCTGTTTTCCTTTTATATCTACTCGTACAGTGTAAGGTCTTTTTCATATTTGTTAGCCAACGCCAGCAACGACTTGTGGAACTGTGTGACGTCGCCAGTGATGCATACCCCATACCGCATATACATATGTACCTTTAAGTACGAGTGCTTCTCATTTCGTAACGCTGTAATCAGAGGGAAGGAGAGACGATTCGTTTTTTTTTTTTTTGTGTTTTCTTCGTGAGCTCTATGTTGAGCTCGATTCGGTCGTATTACGTAAGGGAATCCCCAGTATAGTGGAGTACTGATGATTGTTTTTCGCCTTTCGCCCAGAGTAGGTTCCTATTCATAGTCACCCCATCGGCTTCTTGCTTGCTGGTGGTGGAGCAGAGTTATAGCATTTTTTTTTCTTTTTTCTTCTTCTTTGCTTCTACGAATAGTGCTGATAATGACGACAGTGGTAGCGGAAGGATCGGGCAAAGTATAAATATTCTGTTGCACCGCCATTATCCATCCCCAATTGGCAAGGAACTTTGTAAATGTGGAGATGACTTGTAGATGATGGTTTGGGGGTTGTTATTTATTATCTACGGCTCACCTCTTCATTTTGCATTTTAGAGAAAATGAAACAAAGGATTTTCCATCAACAAGAAGGAGTACTGGAAAAAATGTAGATGGGTCTAAGGTGGAAATACAGATACCACCACAGTTTCACCATCAATATCGTTGTCATGTGTAGTATGTGGGTGCTGGATTCTATCGGTAACAATTACGTTGGAGATGTAAAGAAATGCTTCTGGAAGTCAACCTACGCATTTGTCAGTTATAAGTACATAGGTGGAGTGAGTCAGTCGAAAAGATGGTTTGACAGGAGTTTTGAAGAGGAATAAAAAAACAACTGAGACGTTGTATTGAAAGCAGTTGTAGTATACTTGTATAACGTAAGTATTAGATTTTTGCCTTAGGAATGTTTCATAAGGGTTCTGACATTCGAATGGTGGGTTCACTTAGGGACCAAGAATATGAGTAGCATCTAAGCTTAGCAACGAATAGTGATGGAGGGAAGGTCTGATATATAAATGCCACTTTGGTCGTAGGGGAATTGGTGAGATAAATTGGTTTGGTACTTTTGGCATTTGCATTTGACAGGGAATTGATTGAAATATTTTCGACTTTGATTCAGTCCTGGGCTACTGATGTTACGTCAAATGTTTTTGGTGTGACCAATAGGTTCGTTCATGTAGATATGTATGTATATGTGTAGACTCTATTAATTTCAAATAAAAAAGAAAGAAATTAGAGTTTTTGGTAATTATGACATTACCAATAGATTTTCACGATTGTAGAAGTTGCTAGAACGCAACCATACGACTACATACAGCTAACACTCTGGCAGACTACGGTCTTAAATTCAATCGGAAAGGTGAAGGAAGCACACCTGTGGCCCAAATGTACATATATACATAACTCCAACTGCTACAAAAATAAGAAGTCAACTTTACCCGTATTTAGAACAGGCTTTGGACGGAATCTGAGATGAAAAACGATTATTGTCAAATTTTCAACAATAACTCTTAAACCAGTGAAGGAAATTACTTTCGGCTTACTTTCCTAGTTGTGAGTCAAATATCCATCTTTCTTCGTATAAATATATGTACGTAACGCAAATAGCAATGAATTAAGAACACTATGTCGAAAAAACGCTGAAAATTGATGCAATACACATATATTACGCCAGCGTGTTTTCCAATTTTCGAAACACAAATTTTGATTTATTGCTCTAATCGAGTCAAAACGGATACACTGGAGCGGGGATGCAACATCTGATGAATGTGGTAAGTTAATCAATGGTGATTTTAGCCTTTAATTCGGTCACGATTCCATTGTTCTTCCATAGATCTAGCCGTTTCTGATGGATTTTCAAGCGCAAACGCTTCAATATTGTGAATGATATTGCTGATCATCTCAATAGACTTGCTCCCGCAACTATTTTTGAAGACAATTTAGCTCCTTTGGAACGAGCTGTGTAACGACATGTTTCGTGTGAAAATCCACCAAAGTCTAAGGAACGGACTTATGAGAGGTGTTAAGGTCAGGAGCTGTTTCTCTTCAACTGGAATGGCGATTATCGAATACAATTTCCTTTATTTTTTTAATGTTTCCATCGGTTGGAGAGGTCAAAGGCCGTACAAAATGAAACACGGCTTCAATGATGTTGAATATTTTGTTCCACTTGTAAGCCCGCGTTTTGTATAAAATTGATTTCCCATAAATCTTTTCCGATATTTTAAGCGAGTCGGTAGGCGAAGTTCAGTTCGCAACACAACATTAAGAGCAAACTTTTTGTTCAATCATTTCGTTAAATCAAAAATGGACTTACAGTCGACCTGAACGTTGATCTCAGAGAGCAGAGCTTTACTAGTCACAGGTCATGTCCTTGTCACGCATATAACCATAAAAGACAGTTCTTAATATAACTACAAAAGATTTCGACGAATCTTTATCTGGAATGGAACACAGCCAGCTCAGAAGTTACACAACTGATCATATGTATGGATATAAGAAGGTAAACTGATTTAGCAAACACCTTGAAAAGAGTTCTTACCTCGAATCGAAGTGTGGTGCGAAAATACACATAAGAAGGCACCGCAAGCATTTCTGATAATCTATGGTATACGTAGGTTGCCAGGAACTACATACATACCTTATTGTTCTGACAATAATGACCTCACCTTCAAAAATAGCATAAATAAGGTTGATGAATGCTGTCAAACCACACTTATAAAGTGCTATTTTATGGATATTTCAGACAGCCACTTGACTCTGGATCTCAATGAATCTTGAATAACACTTTGCCTATTTAAAGGACTTCCTATTTTCTTCTCTGGAAACAGAACATTTTGACAAAGAATTTGCCCACTGGTGTGCTTATTTTTTTGTTCCTTCTAATGAATTTCCTCGAGTAGCTGCCTTTAAAAAAAAAGTCCAGAGGCAGTCGCCTGTGGTGTGTTATTTAGGGGTGTGCTTAAAAAAAAAAAAAAAAAAAAAAAAAAAAAAAACTGCCAATAGAAAATATGGCCGACGATTTCAAAGCGGAAAAGTCATTCTTTTAGCCTTTGTTCAAATGTGTTCTCATTGAATTTAGTCTTCCAAATTGTTCCAAACAAAACTTACATTTTCGAACCAGCTAAGAATTGATGAGAAAGTTTAGTAAAAACTTAAGCGCTGGGCGGGCGCTACATATGAAGATACATTACCCCCTCCACTTTACAATTAAGTTAATTGCCATTGGGATTGAGTATATATTGCGTATTGAATGAGTAATGAAGTTTAAGTTTGTCGTCATCCACAAGCATGGATGATTCGTATCGTAGACCGGTACAGGAGCTATCTATATTACGAAGATCCCACTAGATTCGTTTGCCTGCTCATTTTGTGGCCGAAGCCGGGGAAAGAGCAGATCGCGATGTTTGACTCGGCGCGGAGACAAACTCCATGTTTGCCGAAGATTTTCTTACTATGCGAATGTAGGCCATGAGCAATTGAATACCAATACTGTAAAAGTCTGTCCTCAGGGTGGAATGCCGACAACTCTTTTGTAGTTCATACTAGTTAATGACCTCATACAAGTCCTGAAGTTCAAAGGATAATGAACTGGATATGGAGATGATATCTCTGTTATCATTAAGGACCTCGAACTGGTGTAGAAAAGAGGGGTTCTCAATTAATTAAAGCAAAGTAACAATTATTCCATGCCACTTCATTCACAATGAGATATATAAATTTTTCCGATTTGTTTCAAGATGGGACTGCGGTCCACTTGAAGAAAAAAGTTAAGTATTAAGGAGCTACCCTAGATAAAAGACTTACTAGTTCTATAAAATATCTATGGACTAAAAAACACCTATTGGGCAAATCAAAGGACTTCATCCCAAAATGGTAAGGCCATTATAATTTGCGATAGTGTGGTGCGTGCGTACCATACCAACTGCTGGTATGGAGGCGTTACTAGACCTAGCTCCGATTTATGTAGCAATACTCCTAAGATAAAAGGTATCTTTACCCAATATTATTTCAAACAAATTGGTACTTTTCAGAAAGGTATAGGGTCTAATGAATGATGACTCACAAGTGTGATATTGATGGTTCAATGGTAGGACCACGAACCTACTTTTCATTTGTTCTAAATAAGGATGCCACTATTTTTCAGGCAGAACTAACTGCCTAACCTGCATTCTAATAGTAAAATAACATTCAATTGGTACTGAAAGCATTAAATAGCTACTCGTACTCACCAAAGACCCTCCTAGGGTGTCATAAAGCAAAGCCTTTTTAAACAAAATTTCACTAGTATGATTAAAATGGCATGAAGGTCACGATAGCAATAAGAAGCCGGACCACCAGACCAAGAAAGACGCAAAAAGTTCAATTATTCTATTTGCCCTTCTCCTTGACAGAAAACAAATTAGAGCACTACCCAGAGCACTAACAGGTTCTTTTTCTTGAAATGAACATCTTTTACAGATGGGAAATCAAATCATCTGCACATATATGATAGATTTTGCTGTGAAACTGAGGAGTCTATGGAACACTAATAGAACAACAATACGTGCATTTCTAAATAAATAAGGGGTGATTCATCGTGAGGTTTGATTTTCAATAGGCTTTTTTGACAGATCACGCGTGACTCCTATCAAATTGTTTTTTCATTTTTGTCCAGAATACTCACACCACAACAGCGTCTCCAAATTGTTCGGCTGTATTAGGAAAACCAGCGTTCTGTGAGAAATGTTTTTTGTGCGATTCGAGAAACTTACGGTGCGCATTAAGTCAATTATGCTTAAAACTACTATTGCCAATACCATTCGCAAATTTGAGTCCCAGTTTACATTACTCGACCGGTTAGACCACATCCAGCACGTAGCGAAGAGACTATATCAGCTGTAGCTGAGAGTGTACGCGAAGACTGAGACGAATCGATTTGCGTATTCGACAACTTAGCGTATTTTACGTGAGGATCTCGGCCTAAAAGAGTATAAAATTCAACTTGTGCAAGAATTGAAGCCAGATGACTAGAATTTGCGTCATATCTGGAAAAACTCAATGAAAATCCGGTGTTTTATCGTGAAATTTTGTTCAGTGATGAATCCCATTTCTAGCTCAATGGATACGTTAATAAACAAAATTGTCGTATTTGGGCTGGTGAGCAACCTGAAAAGTACCAAGAGCTAGCATTACATCCATTAAAAACAACGGTATGGTGTGGTTTATGGGCTGGTGGAATCATTGGTCCATATTTCTTCAAAAATGAGGCAAATCAGAATGTTATCGTCAATGGTAATCGTTGTGGCGCCATGTTAACGGACTATGTGCTTCCTGAAATTCATGCACATGGTCTCATGGTGCGATATCACACCTTCGGACTATTTTGTCTGGGGAAATAAAGTCTCAGGTCTTTAAGAATAAGCCAGCTACGATTGACGCTTTGGAACCCAACATTACTCGTGTTATCCGCGAGATACCAGTTGGTATGCTCGAACGAGTCGCCCAAAATTTGAACTTCCGAATGGACCACCTCAGACGTAGTCGTGGCCAACATTTACATGATATCATTTTCAAAAAGTAAGTGCCATGAATCGTTCTTTTAACCGATAATAAAAATTGTTCACTTTCAAATTTATGTGTTTTATTTTACATTATAAATCTAACCTCACGATGAATCACCCTACATGTATAGGGTTTTCCAATAGGGACTTGACAACTTTGAATTTAATTTATTCAGTAAACTCAACATTTTCATCATGGTAAAGTACACTAACGAGCAACATTTGCAAATTATAAAAATTTTCTACAGATATTCGGAGTCGATGACTGCAACTTTAAGAGCGTTAACTCCAATTTTCGGTCGTAGTTTTCGCCCTAGTAGACAGGCAATAACAATTTTAGTGCAAAAATTTGAGTCTACATATTCGTTGTGTGATGTTGCCGTGTCAGTGAGACAACGGCTTGGTCGAAGTGTCGAAAATATCGCTGCCGTTCAGACGTCCGTAGCAAACGATTCAAATCAGTCAATTCCACGGCGTTCTCAAGAATTGGGCATCGCTCAGACCACATTATGGCGTATTTTCCGTAAGGATCTTGGTTTACGCCCATACAACATCAAGCTGACTAAAGAATTGAAGCCGATGGACCATTTGAAGAGACGTACGTTCTCCGCTTGGGTTCTGGGGAAGATGCGCCAAGATGATGAATTTCATCGCAAAATCATCTTCAGTGACGAAGCTCATTTTTGGCTCAATGGGTTCGTCAATAAGCAAAATATGCGTTATTGATCGGGTAAAAACCCACATGTGCTTCATGAATCACCACTTGATCCAAAAAAAAAAAATAACTGTTTGGTGCGGTTTGCATGCCGGCGGCGTTATTGGGCCATATTTTTTCGTCGACGATAACGATCGTCACGTTACTGTGAATGGTCAGCGTTATAGCGCCATGATCACCGATTATTTTTAGCCCGAATTGGAAAATATGGACTTGGACGACATGTGGTTTCAACAGGATGGTGCCACAAGCCACACAGCACATGCTACAATCGATTTATTGAAGAGTAAGTATGGTGAGCGTGTTATCTCAAGACATGGGCCAGTCGATTGGCCGCCTCGTTCGTGCGATTTAACGCCACTTGACTATTTTCTGTGGGGCTACGTTAAGTCATTGGTTTTTGCCAACACGCCGACGACGTTGGAAGAGCTCAGAGCCAACATTAAACATTGAATTAAAACAAAGTTGTCAAGTCGTTATTAGAAAGCCCTATATTATAAATCAAACCTCAATCTGGTCGTAGTGCAGAAGGGCCTTCACCCTAAACTTGTATTAACATTCCATGAGCAGGAAGTTCACCAGCACTATTAAAGCAGTGGTGGCATGCACCAATTGTCGCCCAGATGGTAACTTCTGTTCATTTCCGCCATTACATATATTGAACGTAGTCAGCATATGCAACCATAGTCCTGTTTACTAGTATTGCTTTAATCCACAAATTTAGTGATTCTAAGGAAACTGCTCAACGAGTTCTCGTTTTTGTAAAGCCCTTATTCAAATCTGTTCACTAGAGTTTAAAGCACAGTTTCATAGGGTCACCGACGTTGTTATGCATGATGCATCTTAGACAAAGGCTTTAATTATGTATCTCATCTGCCTCTCCAATCACACCAGATCTGACCTGAAGCCACTTATGCATGGAAATGAGTATATAGCTCATTATAAAATTAAATAAAACAAATACGATACACATAGCGATCTCAATTAGAAATTTCAAAAAGGAAAAAAAAAAAAAAAAAAAAAAAAAACTGCGCACCAGAGGCTAGAATTTATTGTATTACAACTTTAGGCGCTAGGAATCCCTCATGTGCGCAATATGACGCATTCCATTCCTCACCCAGAGTCACAATCTATTATTGGAAATCATCGGCGTCTTTTTCTGTTTTTCTTTTTGTTTGTTCTTTTGCTTCGAACAATGTGAATCCATACGACTACACATATAGAGGTTTCCTTTTCCTTTACAATTATTTCAGTTTCCTCATATCATCTCAATAAGCTCGTAGCGCTCGCTAGCTATTATAGGTACCCTTGCCTTCGCCGTTGCCTTGCCAATGTAGTCACCCCTTGATCGATTGCAAATCCATTGAAATAGAACGTTTTCTGGTGCTATTGTTGTTGGGAATCATTGGAGGCACTTAAAAAAAACCATCGAATGCAAACCCCTTGGCGCCGCTCTGTCTTCCTTTCTTATGTAAGCACCCAGAGAAGGTACAAAGCTTGGTCTTGCTACCGCTGTTGCTGCTTAGCTAGTTGTGCATATGTTGCCAAAAAGACAACCAACACATACACATCTGACGAAGTGTAATTTAATTACGACAACTAAACGTTGAGTTGCAGTTGCGTTTCTTATTGCTTAGACTAGTAGATACATTACCAAGTTGTTCATATGTTCGCCTGTGCAATGCACTGGCTTACATGTCTGTACAAGTATCTGGTGGTATAACGAACCATACACTGAATAATTCTACTGAACTAGAAAAATCCAAGGGAAGGAAGACGAACACGAAAAAGTAGATGCAAATGGAACGAAGGGTAGAAAGGAGAAAAAAAAAAATTAACCGACCCGGAATGCGCACATCCAGTTCCACGAAACCTAGAGCTGACGTGGTCTGGAAAACGAACGAGAAGAACCAACGTCTGGTGAAAATGTGTTGTTTAGTCTGCATAGTCATGAACCAGTATGTATGCGCATAGATCCAGATTCCGATACACATATACACTAAACACTTGTACCCAGAGGTACATCTAGATAGGAATGAATTTGGTACGCAGTTGAATTTTCCTCGTGGGTACTCATTTATTCATTACACCCTATTGCGCGCTCTTTGTGTCTACGAGTGTGTATTTCTGTATCTATACATATCTGTATCTTTTTATTATTTTGATTTTTTTTCTTTTTCGTTTGTTGGTCGTTTTGTTTTTGCGTTCTCTGTCCCAAAAAGAATTTCTCTACATAGAGTGCCGAAGGTGAACCAAATAAGGTAGGTGTGGGAGGAGAAGTAGGTACCTAATAAAAACTCAAGGATATCAAACGACGACGACGGTTTACAGCCCAATTAGTACAGTAGATATTTTTGTATCTATACAATACAGTAGACAAGTATTTTCCATGTGTGCATGCATGTACTTCTAGTGTACAATGAGTGTCATTTTGTCAAGTGGATGTCTTTCCGGCATGATTCGCTGAACCATCAACGCCATTGGGCGCCGGGGTTGTATTTTAATCACCGTAATCTGTCTTCGCAAAACCATGATTCGACTACATCCAGTGAGATCAGTTTGGAAATATTTTCATTTCTACGGTATAAAATTGGTTAATATAAGATCTTTTAGAAGAAACATCTTAAAATTCAGTAATTAGCAATAGCAACTCCTTTACACAAGCATATGTTGAAGTGGTCCTTCAACGTTACGCAAAATAACGTCCCATTTAAATTAAAGCGATCTGCAAACAGAGAGGCAGATTTGTTTAAAAAAATCGAATACTGACACGACGGACTTTTAATCTATTGGTTTCTGTACTAAAAACTGTGGTTTTTCAGTGCCGTTGGTATCTGATACGAAGTTTCTCGTTTACCATATACTAAGATCAATAGCATAGGAGCTTTGATCCTTGATTCGAAGAAATCTTGTTTCATGAAGTATCGAACCAGGACGATCGGGTTTTGATGGCACAACAACATTGTGGCTAATACGCTAGATGTGACAAAGTTGTGACTTATTTTGCATTCGTGCTCCTGACCTAAAGGACTTACTATACGGCAGAGTAAAAACATATCTAACTCCCGAAGGAACCTAATACAAGTTTGTCTAATAGGCACTTGGTATCGTAAGGAATAAATGACAGCAACCGATTTCGACAATTCCTTTGTCGAAGCAAAGTGCCAAGATTTCGAAGGTGTTCAGTGTTCTTCAAATGTGCACTTTACATAGATTTCATAATACTTGTGGGGTTGTAACAAGAAAATGATTTCATGAAGTTCAAATCGCAGCAACTGGATGAGATAAAATAGTTTTATTCTGTGGTGAATGTGTTTCACTGAGTTGCTATGCAATGGGTATCATACCCCAGAACCTAATTAGTGAATTATTCTAAACAGCAAGTCAGCATAGTAAGATACAAAAAAATACCACATTCAATGCATAGTATCAACTCTATCAACGGTGAGGGTTAGAAGCAGCTTTTTAAAGTTAAAAGCAAGGGCCTCATCGAGTTCAAATCTCAATATTTGATGCAAAATTCGAATAGTTAACTAGTGGAAAGAGTACTCTATCGTTCCTTCGTATAAAGGCAGAAACGACACGAAAAACTGTAACAAGTATCAATCGGTAAAGCTTACGGGAAATGATGGAGGATCAACAGGATGCTGCAAATTATATGCTCACCGTTTCCGTCGATTTGGAAAAAACATCCCGTAGAACTCCAAGTTATGTGGACGTTGCCAGTATCTCAAAAAGTGCCAGAGACTTTGAGGCAAATAGTGAGTAGGCAAGGATTTTTGAAAGTTACCCTTTAAACGTACGAAACATGTTTGACAAACATATTTCTTTATTATGTACGTTCCTTAAACGTTCCTTTTGGAAGAATTTCTCAGTCTTTAGTAAAAAGATGAACAAACGTTTTAACAATGATGTACTTTCAGTCCAAGCAGCCACCATATCAGCGTCGAGCTTCAAGCAAGTGTAGGTTGAACACTCACGTAGAAAGTGCTCCATGGTCCCGTCAATACTTTAGCATCATGCGTCGCAAGATGTTCTGTCACTTATACCTAGCGCACTTAGGTCCTTAACAAAAGTGTAGTGTCCCGTTACGAGACCATAAACCAGATTACAGTTTTTTCCTATTGAGGAACAGAAGGAAGTCGCTAATTCAGAGATATCGGAAAGCACTTCTTTTATTTGTCAGTAACCTGGAGAGTTCCACCTACAAATATGCTTATGTGAACCTAAACAGTCAATCTAGGATCTAACTAAGGACTCAGGCAGTCCTAACAATGGTTCGGGGGCTGAGAAGTTCTCACCTTGCTTCTTAAGAAAAAGTGCACTCCGTACTTCCATAGCATTAAGAGTTCAGTTCAGTCAATTACTCCAGGATCGAGAAAGAGTCTCCACGCAAGGTCAAGAAATCTCCAGTGCGTACAGATAGACCACTTCTTTTAAAACCGAAGATAGCTGGAGTGAGTGAAAGATGAGAAAAATACTAGCAGTGCTCGTGTCGCATTCAGAATTGCACGTAAGCTTTGATGCCTTTCTTTTACGAGTGCTGTTTAGTGAGTACCCGGATTGGAAGACCGGTGGCGCTACTGAGTCAAAAGAGCAGTATAGCTATGTAGTCCGATTCTCCTTTTTGAGTGGCAAAACCTGCGAGAAAACCAAGCCCATTCTCGATGGTGTGTATGGGACCTATTTACCTTCCCGTCCAACCGTTTACCATTGCTTCGCAAGAGTTTCGCGCGGCCACACATTGGTTTTTGATGAGGTGGCCCAAAAACCGTTACCACTGAGGAAACCGATGGGTGCCGCATTTGCTCACACCGGAGAACAAGCGCAATCGTGAGACCACTTCAAAGACGTGCTTGGCCCTATTTATTCGAAATCCGGATGAGTTTCTGCTTCGTTTTGTGACCGTCGATGAGACATGGATTCAATGGTACACACCAGACACCGAAGAACAATCGAAAGAATGAGTTTTATCCAAAAGTGATGGCCACCGTTTATTGGGACGATGGACATTTTCCGAAGAAAAAAGCGCTTTTCGACCGTAGTCCTCCACAGTCGCCACAGCCAAACTGATCAAATTGCACTACGGATTACTCTCCCATCTTCTGTATTCTTCGGATTTGGCTCCCAAACCTTAAAAGATCGCTCGCCGCGGAGGAGTATTTTGCAGGCCAACAAAAGTACTATACGGAGGGGTTAAAAAAGTTGCAGCACCGCTGCAATGCCAATGCTCAACATAACATAACATAACATAACGCCACTAGACATTTACTGGTATTGAACAATGAGCTAGAGAATTTGGGCTTGACATCAATAAAACTCAGATGAACATGAAACATGACAGTAAAATATCTTTACATAGGATGAGATTTTAAATTTGTTTCAAAAAGAGCTCACCGCTTTTTAGGGCAAAAAAAGTTAAGAAGGACCCTTATGAATATCTCTACGGCTATCTAAACAGCTTTGGATTGCCTACAAATGAGTTGTTTTGATATGCTTCATAGTTTGGAGACTCATAATACAATTCACTCTGTAACTCAAACGAAAGATATCATAATCTGTTCCCCGTTTGCTATTTCGCAACAAGCAGGAGGCATTTTTTTGATAAGAAAAAAAAAAAAAAAACCTCAGCCTGGCAACGTCAAAAACAATTTCGTTAGTCTCTCTGCTGATGGTTCTTATTAGAGGCTTTTTGACGCGAAAATGCTTCCCACTTACCCTTGTTCAACTCCGCTTGGTTTTTCTCTGATAACCTTTAATCTTTGTTTTGTATTTTTCCTTCAACAAATCGGAATGCGGTCAGAGATACTCAGCGACATCACTAAAGCGAATTGAATACCCTCGTTATGGCCGGCTCTTCTATAGCAAAAAGTCCAGAGTATGCGGCATACAGATTGCTAGGTTTCAGATAGTCAGGCGTTTTTTTTTTTAATGAATTGATGAATTAATTATTAAAAATTAAATTTTAATTGAAGCACTTCGAAAGCACTCTATTTGTGTCAGTATGAATGTATAGAAAACAAAAACACAACTGACAACGGTAATACGGTACGGAGTTCCATAAGCAATACGAGCGACTACTGATAGTCCACCGACATTGACGTAAGTTAGAAATGTTGAAGAATGGGAAATTACACCAGCTATTCGTGTGATAGGAGTATGTGATGACCTATAGAGAGTCTCTGGGGCTAGATGCGTCTAAGTACCATTATTTCAGTTTCGATTTCTGATAAGTCTTTGACAAGCCTCTGTAAAACTATAAGATCACTTGTTGTGATAGTACTTGGTACACAACAACAATTTCGAAACGGATGCAATCTAAAGGAAGGGGTTTCAGAGTGGTGATTCACTGGCTTTACAGATTAGGACGGAGTTATATTAGGTATTTACGATCGGTAAAGCAGTTGTAATTTTTTTTTTTTTTTAGATTGATTGACAGATTTTTGTGATGACTTTTTTCGATAATCTGGCACGTAATTGTCATTAAAAATAGGTGGCAATTTGCGTGGAATACGAATAAATTAACGGGTACATGATTTTGTTGAATTTTTTTTCATTTCGACAGAAAATTATACAAACCACGTAGAGTGAACTTCTCAGAAATGAGGAGGTTATTAATTACATCTCAGATTCGGACTGGTTTTGTATCGACATTCCTTGGGTATTTTACCATCTTTTCATTCCGATAAAGATAGAAGTGAAGGTATTGGATATTGGAAATCACGAATACCAATATGGTTTCCTTCATATCCAATCTTCAATAGAACGGCATACGGTATATTTATGTGAAGCAATTAACTTTGCACGATATTTTAGGAAACCCCCACCACCATAAATGGTTTGTATCCAAAGGCGCACCAGCACAAAGAGAAAAAGATTAGGTAATCAAGAATCCGGTATAGAAGTAGATTCTTCAAAGACTTGACCATAGGCACAATAATAAAAAAATATTGGCAGTGTCCCACAATACTCAGGTTTATGCCCTCTATTGTTAGACTTATTGTACCATAGAGTGTAATGCGTGTATTTACTGGTACCAACAACTTACGACTCTGGCATCAACTTCGATTTATTGTTGCACTGTTTGAAAATGAATGTCCAGATGTAACGTTCACACCTCGAGTTCTGAGACTAGACTAACAAATTGATGGCGCATCAGTCCGGCGTAGATCAGGGTCCAGTCTCTACATTCACTGAGTTGTTTTTCTTGTCATTTTTCCGATTCTGAACTAGACGACGAACTTGACCAGTATGGCACTTCAGTTTGTGCCACAATCCAGCAAAGCGATTACACAAGAGACACGATTGAACCAATACATTACTTTTGAAGGATACGAACATGTGGCATAACGTACGATGTATATGTACATTGCATGGGCTACATACAAACTAGAAAATATCCTCTGAAATGGTTGATGTAAATGAGATACGCTGAATAGGAAAAGGAAACCAGGAGCTGTTTGGTGAGAAGCATAAGTGGTTAGCGATGTTAATTTGTTCCAAGGTGCACAAGTTCTTCCCGTCATTAAGACCCACAGAAAAAAATTTGGGTTCAATGCCTCCGAAGATGCATGAAAAACCAATGTATTCACTGTGCCTATTATAGTTGCTCTTCTTACTTATAATTAGCCGAATTCCAGACCTTGACCAAATCCTAAATACGAAGAGTCTTTGCCCAAGTCCCAGAGAGAGGGAGAGACAGAGAGAGAGAGAGAGAGCATAGTTGCTATCCGCAACTCAGCATTTTCTGGGCAGTAGTGGACTAATTAACGATAGCTTTTACTGCACCTCGATCATTATATTGCATAGTGTAGTCACTATAGTAGTACTTGAACAAAGAAATTGATGATGAGCTTTGTATTTACTATTCTGTATTAAGTTTACTAAGGTGCCTAGTATCTGTAAAGTCTCATTATCAATTTGTTAGCCCATGCCGTCAAGTTCAATAAAGTTTAAACCTGAATGAAAGGCATTTTACGTTATATGTCTGTCTAGGCCTATGATGCTTCTAAAGGGTGTCCCAAAATTAACGCAAGATATGAACATATGTTAACAGTTTCAAGTATATAGCATACTTATAGTTTGTTTTTTGACAGATAGAATGATTAGACATATTTAGGTGTGTTCGGCGATTTTCAATTATTATAAAAAATGAAGCAAAGAATTTACATAAAATTTGGTGAAAAAATTGGAATAAAGTGCTCTCGAAACACTTGAAATGTTGAAAGTGACATACGGTGAGTCTGCTCTAAGTAAAAAAAAAAATCTTTACAAGTGGTACAAGCTCTTCCAAGATGGCTAAGTAGATGTCAATGACGAACCTTGCTCTTTACGCCCCAGTACATCAACAAAAGATGATAACGTCGAAGCTGTGAAAAATTGTAGAAAATTGTTTTGGAAAATCGTGATATAAGAGAAGTTGCTGGGGATGTTGGCATATCGTCCGGCTCGAGTCATGTATTTTTTTTGCCGGATGTTTTGGGCATGAGAAATACGAGGGCGATCCCAGAAGTACCCGACCTGACCAAGAGATGGCGGTAGTTGTTTGAAAATATCACTGTATTGGAAACGTAGTATATAAAGCATATGTTTGGCAGCCATCAATAATGAACGTTGTCAGTGAATTTTTAAAAATGGAGAAAATTGGTCATCGTTATGTGATACAATACTTTTATTTGAAATGCCTCAGCCCCACCAATATAAAAGCTGAACTGGATTTTACTCTGGGTGAGTCTACTCATTCGTTAACAACAGTAAAATTTTGGGTTGGCTTTAAGCGAGTACGAGCTGCCAAGACGAGCATCGCAGTGTTCGACCAAATCAGGTGACGACTCCAGAAATGGTGAAGAAAATCCTCAAAGCGGTACTGGATGATCGTCGACTGAAAGTGCGCCAGCTAGCAGACATTGTAAGCATTTCAAAAAGTGCGGTACATCGCATATTATTTGAACAATTTGGACATGAGAAAGCTGTGTGCAAGTTGGGTGCCGCGTTTCAATTGAGTGTTTAGCGAAGTTTCACAGTAACAAAGCAGAATTTTTGCGCCGTTTCATAGCAATGGACGAAACATGGGTCCATCACTTTACACCCGAGACAAAAGAACAATCAAAACAATGGATTCAAAAGGGAGAACCGGCTCCAAAGAAGGCGAAGGCCGTTTCGTCTGCAGGCAAAGTCATTGCGCCGATTTTTTGGGATGCGCGTGGGATAATTTTCATTGACTATCTTGAAAAAGGAAAAACTATCAACGGCCAGTATTATACAACTTATTGCAACGGCCGCATTTGGCTAAGAAGAAAGTGTTGTTTCATCAAGACAATGCACCAGCTCTCAAATCCGTTATTGCAATGGCCAAAATTAATGAATTAAGGTTTGAATTGCTACCTCATGCACTCTATTCGCCACATTTAGCCCCCTCGGATTATTTTCTGTTCTAAACTTAAAAAATGAAGTGATGTCGGCAGTTAATGGCTATTTTGAGGAGCAAGACAGTTCTTATTGTAAAGAAGGTATCGAACTTTTTGAACATCGCTGGGAAAAGTGTAAGAGCTGAAAAGCGATTATGTTGAAAAATAAATAATTTTTTTCCAAAATTTTTGTGTTTTCTTTGTTGAGTCGGGTACTTCTGAGGCCGCCATCGTATTTCGGCCAAGTTTGTTCCGAAACTTCTTAATTTTGATCGCTTAAGAGCACTTGGATGAAGTCAATGATGATTCTGACTTGCTTAAAGAGTCATAACTGGTCCTGTTCCCAAACCTAAAGAGACCTATGAAAGGACGGAGATTTGCAACGATTGAGGAAATAAAAACGGCATCGCTGGAAGAGCTCAAGGCCATACCAAAAAGTGCTTCTGAGAAGTGCTTCGAGAATTGGAAAAAGCGTTGGCATTTTTAGTATTTTTTTTTTTTTTTTATAAAAATGAACACATCTCGTATATGACGCGCTTTATTAATAATTGCCACATGTATTTTGAATGTTTTGACTGAGCGTAGAGGCAATCAATTTGTATAACATATGTACAAGTGGGAACGGGACGTAAATGTCTAGCACCCTATACTCTAACAGTTCCAATTTCTTTAATTTTTCTTTATTCTGCTAACAAAATTGCAAAAAACTTTGCGGCAAGATCTGAAATAGCATAAGAGTTAAGCACACACCTCGTTCACGCACATCGCACCAGTCGAAAGGTAATTAAAAGTAATCATAAGGTGCGTTCGTAAATTTTAAAAAGTGAGGGCTTTGTTTGATATTAGTTTCGGTGTTGCAAGAAAAAGATTGATCTATCCCGTGATCCACTGAAATATACTATTTTTACGTATTACAGTGCGTTTCATAATTATAACTCACTTTTTTATTTGAGCTTTAACTTTTAATGAAATTGAAACACTTGCCAGTGTAAGTTAAAATAAAAGTGTCTTGAATAAGTTGTTGACAAAGTTTATTTATGAAATATCCCGCGCGGTATGTCACTATCGGGTGTCGAAAAAGACGAACGAAAAGAGGGACGGTATTTTAGGGGACTAGAGTTTTTGAAGCTATTTGCCACGTGTTCAGATTATTGCTTGTTTCATTTTTTGAAACGCCGATTACAGTCAGTTTCGTACAGTGAAACATTCGAGAAGGACGCTATTTGAAGGAGAACTCTCTAGATATTCGTGGAAACTTTGATTCAGTTAAAAACATGAGAAATAGTATATGGGCTACACTCGATCATAAATTATCTATTGATGCAAAACAGCAGCACGGTAAAAGTCCGATCGGAAAGGATTCATGGTGCCCATAGCAAAAGGCTAAAGCTACAAATAGTTTGGCTCAGTCCAAACATGAATCAACTCTTCCAATTGAAGTGTATGAAGCTATCGAAACAGTATACGAAGAATTGATCAGGGACGATCTTCTTACTCGATGCATCGGCGGTTATACTCGAAACTGTAATGAAAGTTTTAATTCTACTTTGTGAGCATTGACCCAAAATCCATTTCTAGTGGTAAAACTGTGTTGGATATAGCTATGATATTGCAGTTTGCGTGTACCATGATGGATTTGCTGCAATTTTGCATATAATGAAAGCGATAGATTTAGAAATCGGCCCAAAAACAGCTACGAAATGTACTTGGAAATTAACAAAGAGCGCATAGAGCTTGCAAAAAGATTGCTGTCTGAAGCTGCAAAAGAGTAAAGGATCGCGTTAAAATTCAATAGAAAATAAATGGAAAAGCAGGACACTAATCTATAATGCCAATTATATGGTGCAGGCATCGCGGATTAAAAGTCGAGGCATGCTCTATCAGAAGCAATATGCAAAAGATGGTTTCAACGGTTCAGAGATAACGATTTTGATGTGAGAAATGAATAACGTGGAAGACCACCAAAAAAGTTTGAAGACGCCGAATTGCAAACAATATTAGATGAAGATGACACTTTGAGTCAGAAACAAATGGCAGAAATGTTTAATGTTGCACAACAAACAATTTATGACCGTTTAAAAGTTATGGGAAAGATCCAAAAGTCTGGAAAATGGGTGCCACATAAATTGAATGAAAGACAGATGGAGAACCGCAAAAACCACTTGTGAAATTTTGCTTCAAAGACACGATAAAAAATCAGTTTTGCATCGAAAAAATCATGGGTTAATCCGGGACAACCATCAACTTCGATTGCAAAACCAGATCGATTCGGTAAGAAGACAATGCTGTGTGTCTGGTGGGACCAGAAAGGTGTGGTGTACCACGAGCTCCTTAAAGCTGGTGAAACCGTTAATACAGATCGCTACCGACAACAAATGATCAATTCGAACCATGCATTGATCGAAAAACGACCAGAATGGGTCATAAGGCACGGCAAGGTAACTGGTTCAGGATACAACCAAAGCACTTGGCTGGGAGTTGCTACCCCACCCGCCATATTCACCAGACTTGGCTCCTTCCGACTATCATTTGTTTTCATCGATGGGACACGCATTAACTGAGCAGCACTTCGAATCCTACGAAAATTGGGTGACTTTGATTTGCTTCAAAAGACGAACAGTTTTATTGGCGTAGAATCCAAAAATTGCCTAAAAGATGGGAAAAATGTGTAGCTAGCAATGGCCAATACTTTGAATAAAATGTTTTTTGCTTTTCCATTAAAAATTAATGTTTTATTTTCACAAAAATACGATTACACCTAGTATATTGTCTAAATACTCGTAAGTACGTAGAATTTGTTTTTCTATTGTATTTCTGGCGATTTTTCTGTGAATTTTGCAAGTTTGACTTTGAAAGTGTGCCATTCTCTAGCTGTTGTTATGTACAATAAAAAAAATTTAATAACTCATCATAATTCAATATTTACAGAAGCTATTGGTCCAAGGAGAATCAGCAGAAATCGGCGGATTCTTGCCAATTTTCTAAAAGATCTTGAAGAAAAAGGAAGCTTTGTGCCTGAGAAGAGCGGATAATTGCTCGTTCAAACTAGAGTGTCAAGAACTATGGTTTAGAAAGCTATTCTGCGGAATCCGATCGATAATGAATCGCGCTTTACGTTTTTTAGATCGCACGATATTGGCAGGTTGGAATTCGCCTTGAATAACATGGACACGGATTGGGCTTCTGTAAGTTTAAATTAACAGATGGCTTCAAATTGTAAGCTTAAACTTGAAAACTTATTTTTTGTAATTCAAACTTTCATATCCCTTTAAAAAATAATTTTTTTTCCGATGAAAGAAAAAAAATATGGATGGTCCTAATGGATTGCATTACTATTGGCAGGATCCCCAATAGAGTCCCAAAGCGCGAAATTTTGGTGACGACTCGGTGATGATGTGGGGTGCTTTCTCTTCAAAAAGGTGCCTGGAAATGTAATTTAAACTGTAATGTAACAAAACTGTCGACAAGAGTGCGTATGTGCATGTAAGGCCGTGAATGCCATTTAAACAATATGCTAGTCCATATATAACCGTATACTATGAATCAATAAAAAGTTCACAATTTTTAATTAAGGACCTGTGTTGCGTGAATTTTGTAACATCCCTTAGTTCTATCAAACATGAGTCACACTCTGTGCCAATAGATAAGAAATGTAAATTCTCAATTTGTTAACACAGAAACGTTGAATAGTTGGAGATAGTAGAACACGAAGACAAGATAGCAACTAGAAGATGGAATAGTGGCCGCAACTTTAAAGTTATTTTTGCTTAGTCTTACTATACAAGACCATAAAAAAATTACTCTGAAGACCCGGACGGAAATCAAAGTTCAAAAACATTATGTTCTTCACGCTCTATTCAAAGCTTCTCTCTTAAGATAAGACTTATCGCTATGCATTAAAAAAAAAAAAAAATTAAATAACTTTTCGGAAGTTTACAGAACCTTCCTTTCAAATAACTTTTGAAGGGAAAATACATTAAACATTCGCACATTAAATTTATTTAAATTTTTTTCTTTAAATTATCATATTATTTATTTTTTTATTTTTATTTTCATTGATTGCAAATATATTAGGATATAATATCTTATATATATATCTATGAAATCACAAAAAAAGATCATTTAATGATTAAGGCTTATCAATCGATGTATGGAAACAATGGTGAAGTTAAACCCCGGAATATTTGGAACTCAGGCTGGTAAGAATTTCCGAGACTAAGTTAGGATCTTTGAAAAAAAAGGTTGTAGCGGATGAACCCCTAATGAACCAACGGCAGAGCTTACTTTCCTGAACGGATTACTGGTCTCGGCCTAATCGACCCCTCGTCCTAGGGGTACTTCAAGGCTCTCAAGGTTGAAGGTTGTGCCGCCTAGTAACTTCACGGCCTACTACACTACTGTTGACAACCCCTGCAAACGAAACAAGGATAACGAACTTCGGATTTGTACGTGGAATGTTAGGTCCTTAAATAGTCCACGCAGCAGAACAACTAGTGAATTCCCTGGACTGCTGGAAAGCAGATGCAGATGATATTAAAACTGTCCTCGGCAACGTTAATGCAAGGCTAGAAAGAGAGGGCATCTTTGGTAGTACTGTCGGAAAGTATAGCCTGCAGGGCACCACATCCGAATAATGGATTTAGGTTAATCGACTTTGCGGCGGGGCGAAACATTTCCGATCGAGTCTCCCTTAAGTTCCTAAGTGGTCCTATTCGCCAACATCAAGTATTGAAGACCAGTGGCAACATTGCCAAAAAGCCATCATTGATGCCAACGCTGATGTGCTGGGTTTCCAGGAATGAGATTCGGAAGTTTTACCAAAAGGTAAAAAACACATGCCACCGACACAAACCCCGTATCGAAGCATGTAGAGATGAAAAAGGGAACATAGTATGTAGGATCTTAGTCGATGCTGAGAATGCCAATACCGCTGGTAGAATGAACCGTTCAACCTGGTCGATGTAGACCAACAATTCCGTTCGTCCTACCTGTATGAAGGGTAAATAGCCATATCTAAGCTTAAGTGACTGCCGAGCTGTTCAAAGTGGCAAGTTATGACTGCGACAACGGTGGCATCTGTCTTCTTAACATTGCCTACAAGGTGATCTCTACCATATTGTGTGAACGCCTGACGCCGTTTGTAAACAACAGTGTGGCTTTAGGCCAGGAAAGTCCACCATAGACCAAATATTAACACTACGGCAGATCTTGGAAAAAAAAAACCCATGAACTGCAAATCGGTACACACCACCTATCCATCGATTTTAAGACCGTGTATGAAAGCATCTATAGCGAAGAGATATACCGAGAAATGTCTAATTTTGGCATCCCTGCCAATCATGCAGGATGATTATCAAGGTCGCTAAAAAACTTACCGAGACCTTTGATGTTAAAAAAAACATATAGACAAGGCGATGCGCTGTCATGTGACCCCTTTATCATTCTTGAAAGAATAGTGCAAGACTCACGCACCAACACAAGAGGCACAATACTGCAAAAGGTTGCCAAAATACTCATATACGCCGATGATATTGACATAATCAGAAGAAGGCTTTCGCAAGTATTGAGACGGATGCAGCGAATTTTTTTTTTTTTTTAAAGAACTTAACACTCAAGTGGGTATTACTGCGTTTAAAATGCCAAAGCACGTGCTAAGTTTTAAGGAGAGAGAAAGTTATTCCGCTCCATGGGTGGCATTCAACATTTAATGGGGAGACTAAATTATTAGTGTAATTGGACCTGTTGTATTGGTTCTATATTGTATTATTCCATTGTTATTATTCCATTGAAACATGCGTTGGAAAGCTACTGTCATTGTACGTCATTTCAGTATATGTCATTCATTTGAAGCGTAAACAACAATAATTTTTTTTTTTACTCAAAATGTCGAACTTTGTGCCTGAAAAAGTGTTTTTGCGGGGAGTTTTGCTGCTGCCGAAAGTCATCGTATTTTGGTGGAAGTTTGAGGATGAAGAACTGGAAGCATTACTCTATGAAGATTGTTGCCAAACACAAGAAGAGCTCGCAGAATCTTTAGGTGTCACTCAAGCAGCCATTTCAAAACGTTTAAAAGCAGCTGGATATATTCAAAAGCAAGGAAATTGAAATTGAGTTCCACATGAACTTAAGCCGAGAGACGTCGAAAGGCGGTTTTGCATGTCCGAAATGCTGCTGGAACGCCACAAGTCATACGACAACCCCAAGCGCAAAAAATCATATGTGAAACCTGGCCAACCAGCCAAATCAACGGCAAAGCCGAATATCCATGGCGCGAAGGTAATGCTCTGTATTTGGTGGGATCAGATGGGTGTGCTGTATTATGAGCTGCTAAAACTGGGTGAAACCATTAATGGACAACAGTACCGAACACAATTAATCCGTTTGAAGAGAGAAGTAGCCGAAAAACGCCCGGAATATGCGACCAGACACGAGGCAATAATTTTCCATCATGACAACGCTCTGTCCCACGTTGATATTCCGGTTAAGAACTATTTGGAAAACAGTGGATGGGAAGTCTTACCCCACCCGCCTTATAGCCCAGACCTTGCCCCTTCTGACTAACATTTGTCCCGGTCGATGCAGTCACTGAAATACTGTTCACATCAGAGCAGAATATTAAAAATTGGCTTGATTCATTCTTTGCTGCCAAGCCGGCGCAGTTCTTTTAGGATTGGATCCACAAGTTGCCAGAAAGGTGGGAAAAAGTCATAGCTTCAGATGGGCAATACTTTGAATAATACTATTGTACATGTTTTTCTTAAATAAACGTTCAAATTTTGAAAAAAAAAAAAAAACCGCACGAATTAAAATATATACCCAATATTCTAGGTAACCACTCATCTTAACATACATAAATTTAATGGAAAAAGAATGGCTTTCTGGCGTAGCTCTGGTATTGAACCCCGTACCGTCCGTAACACTTAAGCCGAGGCCACCCACAAGATAGATTTAACGTTCAAAGGGGCGAGACCAAGTATATGTCAGAACGTTACCCTCCACAGATATAATTTTGAGGTAGTTAAGGACTTGGCCTATCTAGGCTCCGCTATCAGACAACGACACAAGAGCTAAGATCAAACGAAGAATAACTCTTGCCAATCGCTGCTTCTTCGAGCTAAGAAGGCAAACCATCTCCGAACATTAAAAGTGCCTCTATATAAGACTTTAATAATCCCAGTCCTGCTCTATAGCGCAGAGACATGCACTTTATCAAAAATGGATGAGGGTGCTCTTAAAGCGGATAATTCTTGGGGTGAATAGTGAAGGCCTAACGACTGAGATGGCTGAGTCCAATCCAGTCCAGGTCCAGTTTTTGAATCCGCCCGCGACTCAATTGGCACACGAAAGTTATAGGGGACTTCAGCCAACTTTGCGTGCGAAACTGGAGGAAGCTGGCTAAAGATTGAACTGGGTGCAGATGCTTGTTGGTTTAGGTAAGTAAGTAAGTATTATTATATGCAGTATTGAGTTTTCTTCTGCTAGATTAACCATAATAACCTACAAAGTTCGAAGTACACCTTACGCTTTACCAACCATAGTGTTAATATGATTGTCCCACCTCAGTGTCTTATCAAACACTAGTCATAGATTTTTTGCAAACTCAACATACTCTATTGGGCAGTCTTGAAATAGAAGTTCCGCAAAATATGAAGTTTCTCAAGCCATTTAAGAAGAGCCCGTGTGTAAGTGATTTCCATCCACATAGTCCTGTGATGAGACCAAGTGGGCAGATTTTGTTCAATTGAATATCGTCGTCACATATTTGGGTCAAACAAAGCTCATTTATGTACAATGAGAATAAAAGTGGATCGAGAATCGATCCTTGAGAAACACCTCTGAATGTGGGAAGGAACCCCCACAGTCCTATTGGATACGTAGGAACATATCAACTTAACAAAGGCGGTAGAGGTTCTCACACAAATTACCGTGATCTACTGTGTCAAAGGCTTTTGAGAAATCTAAAAGAACTAATAAAGTGACTTTACCGATATCTAAAGCTCTTCTTATATCTTCAACAACATTTATAAGTGCTTGTGTGCAGTTGTATTTTCGTCGAAGACCAATATTTTGAGCATGAAGATAACAATTTATCTAATTTTGCATGACTCTTTCAAACACTTTTGATAGGAAGGTTATAATGAAAATGAGCCTAAATTCCTTAGAAGTTTGATCTTTTGGAATTGGTATCACTTTAGACATTTTCCATTTACAAATAATTGCACACATTTCGTACATATACTTAATCAAGTTTTTATTTTTTAAGATTAAGTGCATTTTGCAGTAGTATATGATTTTTTTTTTTTGTTAAGCACTCGTGCAACTAAACAGAGGTATGTCTTATGACACTAAAAGCAAGTGTCATCATCCAGGCTTTCAAAGTTCCATTGTCATAATCTGCACCTTTTTGTACAAGTTTGCCGATCTTCCTGGCATCTGGTTGCAAGTTTTTGAACTTATACGTATTTTTTAAAAAGGAAACAAAAGACTATCTGTTAAGTAGTGTCTTAATTAGTTTATACGATATTAGTTTTAGGACTTAAGTGTTGAAGACGCTCTATCTTCAGAAGGATCAATCTCAGAAGCTGATAAATTGATAATTAAACAAGCATATATCCAATTAATTCATCAGACACGAGAACAATCACATCCAAAGTCTCTTTCAATGAACAAATTGAACATTTGTGTGTTTTTTATTCATGAATAAAGCGTACGAGTATTCGTCAGCAATTTTGTAATTCAAAAGTTTTCCAAACTTGACAAGAAAGTTTTACTTTAATCACCACATTAAGCAGACCTTGCGTAGGGATGTAACTTCTTTATCCTTTGACATTTCTTTTATCTTCTCTCATTTCATTTAGTAGATAATATATAAAACATATTCACAAAAATGGGCAGCTATAGTAGGAATGAATATTTCCTTGGAAATAAAGATGACCATTGATCTAGACTGGATGAGGTATTAACAGGTGGCGCTGTGAACATTATACTCGTAATTTGACCAATAGTTGAGTTCCCGAAAGGGATCGACCTATCGATGGCTATGCACGACTAAGATCGTGCGATTGTAGAATAATTGACTTCATCCTGTAGGGCTACGTGATGTCACTTGCAACAGTGACACCTTATTAATTATAAAAGCACTGCTCCAAAAATTAGCAAAAAAATTAGCCGGCGAGAATGATCGTTGTCAAGAAAAGCCATAGGGACATACATAGCTGTGTTTATTGTACTCCATGCGTTCCGAATTACAACATCATATTCTCGGTCACTTTCTGTAAACAAAGTGGGAACCGAGCTTTATTATTAGTCAATGCACATACTGTTGTCAGATTCCACTTAAAAACAAAAATATTTCAGTTTGGTTGAATAATCAGAAATGAAGATGTTTGGTACATGACGTTAAAGTCTGCGAATTCCACACCTCTGATTCTTATGAATCCACTTAGTTCCCTTGTTCTATATCCTTCACTCAAGGCGCACCAAAGGTATAGAGTTTTAAACATTCAAAGTTTTAAACATTATTGTCAAACGGTTTTATTTTGCTTAGCTTGTTACTTTTGGTACACTGGAGAGTCTTCTTCGAAAGAAAAATGGATTAGTATAATCTTTACGCAACTCCTTCGCTGGTCTGAAAGATCTGTTCAACCTCACTTGATTAGAAAGTTACTCATACTACCGTAGAGAACATTTCGCACAGAACTTTGAATCTCTACATATGCAAGACCTTGCCATTTAAGTCCATGACCTACATCTTAGCGTTTAATTCAATCATTAATTTAATTATGATAATCTGTTAACCAAATTTGGTTTTTAATCAAAAATTTCTGTTAAGTGCTGAAGATCAGTGAAATTGATAGTAAGAAGCCGTCAGGAATGCCACAGGTGATGTGGTAATTTTGTAGAGATGAGTAAGAAAATTTAATATCATAACTACTCCTGCAGACTGTTACAAGGTTCAGACGACATAAAATCAACTAACAGATAGAACGCAACTTGGCTATGAAAGCCAAGAAAGAAAGTGGATTCTTAGCATCGTTTGCTTGAACCAAAAGCGCCAGGCGAATCCCTGAAAGCATTTGCCAATAATATGCTTGTCCAAATATTCAAACCAAATATTCACACAATGTCAGATCTAGGGAAAACTTAAGAAGGCCAGATGGATACTTATCACCTCTTGATCGATTTTAAGGCCATATACGGCACCTCTAAAGGCGAGATATAGAAACAGAGTCATGTTTAATTTTGGTATCAAACATACGACACAATGGCTTATTGGGTCGAAAAATAGGAACCGACTATAAATTACGTGCAGTTTGATATGATCTTTCAACTTTTGGGTAACAACACCTCAACAGAAATAAAACGAAGAATAACTCCTTCCAATTGCTGTTGCTATGGGCTAAAAGACAATCGAGTAGGAGGGACAGTCCTACTTTATGGCGTTGAAGCATTGACCCTATCGATAGCGGATGTCCTTCGTACAAGATACGGTCCCGTTTGTTGTGAAGAGCTTTGGAGAAGATTTAACGATCTAGTCAGAAAAATGAGCTGGCTAGGACATGTAGAGCGAATGGTTATTAACCTCAACCGACTTTGTGCTGCGGGCCAGGTTCACCACGAACATTAGTAAGTTTGAATTGATCAACATAGGAGAAATCTGCGTTGCATAGTCTCAGAACATAGAATAAGGTATGAATGGATCAGTATTTGGATCAGGCTATTCTTTGGGCTATCGTTTAAAAAACTTTAAGGCATAGTTAGCCTTGCTAGTTTTAGAATCAATCATTGTCCTGCATTGAGGTGATTGAATCTATAATAATTTGAGTTGATGTGTAGTAGTTCGGAAGTGCCATAAGATGGGTTCGCGTTTCTTTTTATTGAGCTCGAGTGTATTTTTGTGGCACAAATTGGAATATTTTCTACACATTTTCATATCATATCATATGTGAAAGCAGTTTAAAATATTAACAAAACGAAAATTAATAGACCAAGGTGACTGACTGTACCGCAACATCAACCTGTTTAGTAAAAAGCACACATCAGTAGCCATAGCTTGGTAGGACAAAACAGTAGGGAAAGAGCTTAGGTATTTACCTTAAGTGGCGTGCATAAGTAAAATAGGACCTCAATCAGTTGGGCAAAAGTCGCATTAACTACAGAGGTTTACTGGTTAAGAGCCAGGTTTAACCTAGACTGTGTTCTTCTGTATAATCAGTTCAGACTACAACATGTTATTCATAAAGGTGTAAACCATTGCAAGGAATATGTAAGCCTAAGTTGGAAAAGCGTTGTACAAACTATGTATTTGAGCGGAATAAAAGATAGTCATTACCAAAACTTCCAACAAAGAATGTGGAAGTACTTTATGCCTAACTAAATTCGTGAGAACTGCAGGACTTTTGTGATTACAATTACATAAACATAATTTTAATTTCAAATCTAAGTTAAGAAAGAAGAAAATTCAAAAAAAGTTTAACATTACTCACTTCCTCTGCCGCCTCCTTTTCGTTTCGCCATAGTGTGTTGTAGTTCCTGTAGAATTTCCAATCAAAATTCCAATAGATACGTGATGACCGTTGTGTTCCCCTCTTAACAAGGAACCAACGATTAAAAAAAAAAAAAAAAAACTAAATTCTGCTACCTTTGCTCTACTCTCTCAGTTGTGGCGAGTAAGCAACATCTTTTCCCGGGGAATCCCTGTTCAAATCTCCGTTATCACCGACTGTTACGCGCATCTATACACACCCAATGAGCATGAATAGGACTTTATTTATTTTTATTTTTTTAATTTATGTAAAATCTACGTATGCATTCACCATCATACGTAAATCACACTATTGATTTACACACACACTCTCTTTCAGTCATCCTTCAAATGAATAATTTCACTTTCATTGACTGAATATTCACACCGACGAACAAAAAACCAAAATACGAAATTGAAGAAAAAATTGAATAAAAGTTCGATAAAGGATTAAAAGGATAACACCAGCTTCCATTCACGTTCTACTTTCGTTGTGGGAGGTGGGAGGTGAGAGGTGGGGAGGTTAGGTGGTTGGTAGATATAAGTAAGCGTGTATGTGGGTAGTAAACTACAGTTGATAAATATTTCACTTTGATTAATATTCTAAGGATAAAATATTGTGTTCGTGTAAAAGGGTCCTTCTTCGATTGTGGTGTAGAAAATCGGTTGTAAAGAATCGAAAAATTGGTTGGGGGTCTGATATGCCAAATTCTAATCCTTTTTGTTTATTTGTTTTCTTTTTTCTTTTTTTTTGCTTGTTTGTTTCGCTCTTTTCTTTTTTTTTTTTTTGATGGGTCCTCCTTGGGGTATTTTTCCGCTCCTTGAAAACGTAAGGTAAATGCTGTTTCTTATCAGTGCCTATCAAGCACACCCTTAGGGTTTTATCTGGGGGGTGTGGCGTTACAATTGACGCTGTCGGGTCAATAAATCCTCGTCACGACCTTGTTTATCAAGTTCGTTCAGTCTTTCACGAATGTTTGCAATAGAAAATCAAAGGACAAAAAAATAAAAAAAAAATAAAAATAAACAAAAAATTTGCACAATATTTATCGGCACTGGCACTGTTCACTTTCACTGTTCATTATGGGATTTTCCCACTTATCCATCCATCAAATTGGGTTGTGTCCTTCAGCTGCCGGTGGTGGCGCGGTGGTGGGTCTTCGGACTAAAATACCACCTATCAACGAGCACCTAAATCGAACCGCGATGCGATGATAACAATTTACAATTGCACGTCACGGTGTTGCGTTGATAAAACAACAAAATAAGATTCACAGGAGGTAAGAGGCATTAATTGCTTTAATCAAATTGCGAAGAGCAGGAACATATTGAAAGTATGTGATGAAATCCAATAGGAAGAAAAATAAATGATAGAACACTGTTAAAAGCAAAACAAGACGAACGCACTTGAGATAGAGGAATCCGATAAAAGTGCGGTATTGTGACAAAACTGAGGAACAGCGAAAAAAATCTCTGCATACAGCGCGCGAGGAGCTTCTTCTAATCAACAAAAAAAATTATAAACTAGAGAAGACGACGGAAAATCGACGCAATACGTCCTTCTCTGGCGACGACAAGCAACGATGTCTCACATCACAATCGCCGATTCACCGATTCACCGATTCACACTAAACACACTCTTGCAAGTCCGACTACAGCGCACAGTCGGTATCATACAATTTCTCTCGCATTTCTCAAGCGACAATACAGTCGCACACACATTATACAGTGGTATTGAGAGGAAATAATGGCGCGTTGCGAATGAGTATGTAATGAAGGAATTCGAAATTAGAATCACCTCGCACAAAAGCAGACAATACAGTGACTGTGCTCACAGTGACTGTGCCATGGGCATTGGCACCTTATTTTCGAGTCTGTTTGTGAGGTGGAATGTACGAAACATGCATCAATTTAAGGAAACCCCGATCAAAAGGGAATGACAGAGGAGAGCGATAAATTATTCTCCGTCCACTTGAAAGTCATTGAAACTCAAGAAAAAAAAGTAAAAGGCTTATCTTTCAGACTTTAGACAGTAGTAGTGTTTGAGAGTGATGCCGTGGTGGAGTAATGTTGCAGATAGTATTTAGTAGTTAACACTTCTCAAAGATGTGTTACCAGAATCGCAAGTTTCTTCATCACGTTCTCTTATTAACCGTTGAGAAGTGCAACGCTTACTATTAAACGCTACATACATTTCTCATGTATCTGCTTGGGCTAATTTGAGGACTTTAGAATTCTTATACACGCTGATGTATTTTGGATTTCCTCACTATGGATGTCTCAAGTTTGTCAATGAGATAGTTCTCTAGAAACTGGAATTAGTAATGTTAATTAGAGGATGCAATGCTTAGACTAAACGGTTGGTGCATCAGAAATGTTCCAACCAAAATCTTGAAATTTTTGAGGAGCCATAAAAGAAGTCGACGTAGCACGACGTGGATGTTCGAACCCTTAACAGACCGCGTGCAGCCGAACTACTATTAGATCTCATCGACTGCTACAAAATAGATATAACTGCCATCCAAGAAGTGCGATGGACAAAAAAAGGATGAGAAACTGTGTATTTACAATATAATTTTAAAGACAACGTTCGTGACAAGGGCAGCAGTCGCAGCTACAAGAGGAAGACTTAAGGAACAAGTCTTGAACTTAAGGCATGTAAGCGAACGCCTGATGACGATTCGCATAAATGGTAAATTTGCCAACATAAAGCTTTATAAACGTCCTTGCCGCGACAGAGGAGAAAGACGACTCTACCAAAGACTGCCTTTAAAAGTTCCTCGGCAAAATCTACTAGCAACGCCCTAAGTATGACGTGAAAATCGTTCTTAGAGATTTTAATGCAACATTTCTGTTAAAGTTAAAAACTGTTTACTTGAAATTCGCTTGAGTTCAAAATAAAAATTTTGTTATTTAACAGCATTTTTTTATAATTGGCGCGCGTACATGGGATTTTATGTATTCTTAAGATGTTTGCACATATATTAACGCGCGCAAAATTAAGTTAGAGAGGAAAAAAAGAGAGAAACCGATGTGCGTTGGTTTTAAATGATGCATGTTATAGTGACTAGGAAATAAAGAACTCGGCAGGGCATTCAACAAGCGAGTAGTAGGTCTTAGGAGTTAATCACGATATTTTAGAGTACATCCGAAGGTAGGCTTGAGGGTGTACTGATGAGTATTCATATCGAGACGGGTGTTACGGTTACTGTTTACTCCAGTTTTTGGCGGATAAATGCCTTATATATTGAATCTATGTCATATTTCTTATATCGCTAGACATCGGTAGACATCTCGACATTCCGTAGCATTTTTAGCGACATTGAATATGTGGTCATTCCAACATAAGTTGTCATTGACACACTGAAAATAGACAGTTTTTCGCTTTCTACGATGCAAGTGCTTTTGAAAGTATAAATTACACTCAGCTGGTGATTCCCCATTTAATAAACTAAGAATACCCTGTCGTTCCCTTTCTACAGCCGAAGAGCAGGGACGTGAGTCGTCCGGGAACGAATATGAAAAGCAGAGAGTACTGTCGCCACCAAAGTAATATATTGGATTAGAAGTAGCAGACAAGCGGTCATTGATGAATATCAAAAAGAGTGTCAGAGACACAACGGATCCCTGGGGTACACCACCATTTGTGATAACTTGAATTAAATTTCCCGGTAATTAATTAGAAGAGGAAGGAAGGAACGCTTTGGTTCCACTTTTCGGTGAAACATGTCATCAAATCACCAGTGTAGCTGGTATGTTTCGTTTTTCGAGATATTTCATGAATTGACCGTTTATTAGAGTTTCCATGACCTTGGGAAGACGGGACGTTATTGCAATGGTTCTGTAGAGAAAAGAGAAAATATTCGTCTTTTTTAGGAATGGGCTGGACAAGTGATGTTTTCCCGAAAGTGTCGTAAAGATCGATGAAAAAGCCTACGCAGTAGTTTTGACAACTTGGAAGAACAACTATTTAGGAGAAAGGGAGTTATACCATCTGGACCAGTTCTCTTGCTACTACACGAGTGCGAAAGTGAATTCGTCTCATTGAAGATTCAGCACACTCAAGTGAAGGCGGTGACAAAGCACAATCTGGAAAAGTTGAGCTGGTCCCAAAATATGCAGCAAACAGATTGGCTCTGTCAAAAGTTGATGGATGGAGGATGGAGGTTAAGGTTGTTGACGACCGATCAAAAATTGTTACTACCTTCGGGACATTGTAGTATGTTTTGCACCAGTTTTTAATCATATTGCACACGCTGAGAAACACGTTGCAGTCATTTCTGGCTCGTTTGAATTTTTGTCTGTTTTCCTCTGTCGGTTTGGTCTTGTAGGAACGAAAAAAAAAAAAAACATTTCTCTGACCCTGATAGACGCTTTACATGCATTTTCTTTTGGTTTGATACTCTTCATCCGATGAGGGATAAAGGATCTCATTCCAAAGAGAGTCCATGTTCATATCAGTATCATATTACGTCGTTGTCGAAAGATATAACGACCAGTTAAAATTCCTAAAGAAGGTGTTAGGACCGCTCCAATTGGCTTTCTCGTATTGAGTCTTTTAGAAATCATTTCTCAAATTGTATGGTCGGTATACGAGCAATTAGTTGATATGACACAATAGTCCGACGAGCCTAGAGGGGAGAGCACATTAACGGTGTACTTATCAGGGTGTGAAGTTAGAAGGAAGTCCAGGGTGTTGGAGGTATGGCTACCAACGTCTGGTATTCATGTGGGTTCATTTACAGGTTCGGTCAATTTATTTTTTGCAGCGTCCTTCGGGTTCTGTCTGTCCAAAATGTCGAAGCCACCCAGTGTTGTGTTTATTGAAATCGCCGGTAATGACGATTTTAGTATGAGGATACAGTAATACAATTCTTTAAATGGAGTTAGATAGCGCGTCAAACTCCTTCTGTTAATAAGCCAGTAGGTATTAGATAATTTGCTTACGGAGATGTAATTTTTACTCCAGAAAATTGAATTTCGGATTGGAACACGGATCACATTGTGGTGGAGTTTGGTACGCTTCATCACTACGCACGTAAATAGCGACACCGCGGTGGAATAAGTATAATGTAACCAGTTCATAGCCTAATAAATTCTAAATAGCTTTTTAAAATAGTTTGAATTGTTAGTTAAATTCTTGCAGATCTTAGTAATAAGTTTTTATATGTAAATCTATATAAATTTATAAATAATTATTAGTTTGTTTTTTATATGAAACATTCGTTGTTAAAGAAGTTATGTATTATACACAAATCGATTAAAGAACTATGAATTATTCGGTTATCGGCGATCATACTAAATAATTATGGTCCGATAAATCTTAAGAGTGTGCCAGCACTGATTCTTTTCACGTTTCCGAACAACATATTCATAAAATTCAAAACTTTTTGTGATAAAAAAACATTGTCATGTGTGTCAAAAAATGGAGGTTTTTCGTAAAGAATTTTGTTGTATGATTTTTTATGATTTTAAATGTGGTCTTAAATCTCTTTCCGGCGAGCATTCTTTTGAGGTCTGCGAACGGGAAATAGTCGCTTGGTTCCAAATCTGGAGAATACAGTTCGTGGGGAATCAATTCGTAGCCGAATTCATTCAATTTTGCCATCGTTTTCATCGACTTGTGACACGGTGCATTGTCTTGATGAAACAGCTCTTTCTTTTTCTTCAAATGCGGCCGTTTTTCTGCGATTTCGTCCTTCAAACGCTTCAACAACGCAATGTAATAGTCGCTGTTGATAGTCTGCCCCTTTTGGAGATAGTCGATGAAAATTATTCCATGTGTATCGCAAAATACGGATGCCATAAAGTTGCTAGCCGACTGTTGAGTTTTTGGTCGTTTTGGACGAGGTTCGTCGCCTGCTCGCCACTCAGCTGATTGCCGACTTGACTCTGGTGTGAAGTGATGGAGCCAAGTTTCATCCATTGTCACATACCGACGCAAAAATTCGGCTTTATTACGGTTAAACAGCTTTAATCACTCCTCTGAATCATCAACACGTTGTTGTTTTTGGTCGACTGTGTTTGCTCACAGTCGCCACCCACTTTGAACAGAGCTTTCGCATGTCCAAATATTCGTGTATGATATATCCAACACGCTCTTTTGATATCTTCAGAGCCTCAGCTATCTCGATTAACTTCACTTTACGGTCATTCGTAATTATTTTGTGGACTTTTTTGATGTTTTCATCGGAAACAGCCTCTTTTGGACGTCCACTACGTGCATCATCTTCGGTGCTTGTATGACCATTTTTAAATTTTTCAATCCACTTGCGAATGGTTTGTTCGGCTGGTGCAGAGTCCGGATAACACTTATCAAGCCATTTCTTTACATCGGCTGCACTTTTTCCCATCAAAAAGCAATGATAAATTAACACACGAAATTGCTTTGAATCCATTTTTTTTTTTTTTCACAATAACAAAAGTTGCTTCACTCACAACGCTATATCTTGAGAACTAATCTTCCGACAGCTGTCAAATTTATACACGTGTCTTTTGAACGTTGGTACTAACTGAAAATGGTATGGCTTTAATTCAAGTGGTGCCCTCTCTTAGAAACGTATTAGTTAGTGACAAAAACAAATTTAAGAAAATAGTTTGTGTAAACGGTAAGAACTTTATTGCTTTAATCGACACTGAAAGTGTGTTAAGTAGGAGGTGGTAACCTCTCAAATTTGGCGGGCAATGTACATTCTTTTAACGATTTCCTCTTTGTTGTGTTGGTACACATGTCCCAAATACAGCAAACTGTGCGACACATCGCAATAAATAGGATTGCCTAGATGAGGAAAGGAGAACAATGTTAGTTGCATTAAGTGCATTAGGTTATCTTTTAGTACCTGCTGAAGTTCCGTGTCGTCTTTCTGCCATATTGCAAGTAACTGATAGGGTCCTCCCTTGAGCTTACGGCATTGATACGTGACAACAAATTTGCTGTGTAGTTATGGTCCCCTTTGATATATCGGATGTCGGTGAGAGCTGCGTTCTGATCGATGAGGTGCGAAGACGGTTGATTGCTGGGTATAGCGAAAAGCGATTTTGATAGTTTATTAAAAGCGTCACTAAAAATAGTTTTCACAAATCATGAGCTGCTATCTCGACAACAGCCATAGCGGAATGCTTGAAAAAAGGAAATACGCGTGGCATTTTTGTCGGCTTCTCTCAGGTCGCTTCTATCCGTTGGCTGTCACTTGGGCGTGGTGTGTTGTTGTCATATGTTGGCGCTTCTAAGCCCCCGGCCACATATGTAACTAATATTAATACGCCTTATGTTACATACATCTTTCTCATGTGGGATTGGGTAAACTTGATCGTTCTGTGTACTACTGGCTCATAGCTGTTATCATCCAACGTTGTAAGTGGTGTTTTATATAAACAGATTAAAGGAAAGACTTTGTTAGTGGTCTCTGATTGCAAGCAACCTGAAGTCATTCGCACGGTGCACAAAAATGGATACATCGGTTCCAGGGAAATGGAAAATATCCTTAGTCTAGAATCCTCCTTAAAAAATGTACACGAAAATGCTATACGCAGCGTACTTATGTGTTCCCTGCATTTTAGCGGAAAGTGAAGGAGATGTCCCTCTCTGTGTATACCACGTAAATCATTTGGAATCTATGATAGCAATCTGTATGCAGTACAAATAAATACTTTATACAACTGACAGATTTTCCAAATTCTTGTGGCTAGATCCGACAAAAACTACAAACTTAACTGAGGTTTTGAGTAAGCTAAAAAGTTAGCAAGCATTCTTCTTACGAGGAATGGCGTTTACCTCACAGGCGTTCAAGGAATTTTGAGACTCTGAAAATATAAGTCATCATCTTATAGGTAATCAAATGGACAAGTGAAAAGGATACATCAAACTATCATTCCGATGTTGAAAAAACAGTCTGGAAAAAAACTGGTCATTGGTACAAGCATGTATTGTATTAGGTGCGCAACTAAGTTTTTGATGAAAATGCAACTTTATTGTAAAAAATGGTTAGAAATGAATAATTCAAAATATTGCCCATCGCTACCTACAACTTTCTTTCCAAATCTTTCTGGCGGAATTGCCATCGAACGGAACAAGTTATAATCGGACATCGTAATATTTTGGGAATATGGCGGGTGGGGTAGGACTTCCCATTTGAATGTTTTTAGATAAGTTGTAAAGGGTTTGGCAACGTGAGGCTGAGCGTTGTCATGCTATAGAATCAATTTTTCGTGCCTCTGCTCGTATTGTGGCCCTTTTTCGCGCAGTGCTCGGCTTGATCGCATCAATTGAAGTCGATACCATTTCCCAGTGATGATTTTGTTGGATTTTAATAGTTCATAATAAGTAACAACGACCCGGTCCCACCAAATACACGGGCCGAGTTTGCGATGTATACATGACCGGGCAGTGATGGTGAAGATCCTAAAACAACGACATCAGTTGCGAAATTTATGAAGCCATGCAATAATGTATTCAATCGGAATGGTTGAAAAGAAGGATTTCCGAATGTTGAGCAAAGTACACAGGTTGTTGTGTAAAGTGTAAGAGGTAGTCTGACTATGCAGTCAAGGGACAGCATTAATATTGATAAATAAATAAATACTTTCTTTAAAAATATAAAGTCACCTTACTTTCTGAACGCACCTCGTATGTAATAACTTTTCCATCTTTTCCAACTTAATTGTATTCTTATTGTTTACAGTTTACTGCTGCGGAGAGGATTTTATGACCCCCTAGCCTTTACGCAAACGATATAGAGACAATGAACTTCAAATCTGCAATTCAAATGTAGGCTACCGACAACAAAAGTAACTTATTTGTGTGGGGATTTGTCATTGCATCCGAGTTTAAGCGAAAACTCGTACAAAGGCTTAATTTGTCAACATCGGCCTAATATGACCGCATGTCCCATAGAATATAAAGATAACAACATCCCAGACAGCTTCTACGTGCTACTTGACAAATTGTACGAACTGTGATCTTGGTATGTTGTTTAAATTGTCAGTCACGATTTTTAGGGAAGGAGGGCATAGGGTGAAGGCACTACATAGTATTCGGACAGTTTAAATATTTTCTTGTGTCTAATTTTGTTTTGTAGTGTAGATAGTTTTTAATTGTATTGCATAAGACCATGTCTTCCAAAAAGGTACCATTTGTACTGGTATCCGAACAGTAGGATTTAGTGTCCAAACGCTTTAATTTTAGTATCGGAAAAAGAAGTTTGTTTTTGAAATTGTTATTCTTTTTGGGGATAAGTAAAAGTTGTCGTCTTTTTCAAATTATAAAGTTTAATTCATGGGTCTAACTTATAAATATAAGTTCATATGCATGGAGCGGCGCAAGTAAGACATAAAAATGCATTCAGGATAAATGTTGATTGCTATCCAGGTCCAGTTTAGATCGTAATGAATGAAAGTCTTTTTGATAAGCAGAAATGTTCCCTTTCGGTTGTCTGTCATATCCTGACGAAAAATATATGATTTATTTTATTTTTATATATTACTGTGAGTAGAAGCGATCAAACGATCAGTAAACGCCTTTGCTCTTCTTCCTTTTCGGTCTAGGGGGTCTATCCCGTTTGTTTGCCCTTTGACGATGAATGTTTTTCTAGTAACATTTCTTAAAATTCATAAATTTTTCGGTCAACATAATCACCTTTATGAGTCCAGAATTCGTGCAATGGTGAAGCATTTTGAAGAAACTGGTTCGGTATCGGATCAGACTCTAGATCAGCATGCTCGATCAGCACGTACATGCCGAAATATTACCATTAAGCATCATTGGAACGTACTTTTTCGAAGATGAGGCTGGAAAGAGAGTAGAATCAATTAAATTCTACAATGACTTCACAATATATCTGTGTTTAATTTAATGAAAACTTCAACACAATTGTTTTAATATTCCCCGCTCCTGATGTAAATTTTGTTATTTACCATATGTATGTTGGGTCGTCATTTGCACTCCCTGTTCGCATGTGTCTTGCGTATAATGTTGATCGGCTGGCAGCGATTGTAATAGAAATATCGTTTCCGCACACAAGAAAATCCTCTTAAATTCCAACGCAGCGCAGGTGTAAACAAATTTTGTTGAGAAATATTTAATAAACAGAAACTAACAAACTAATTGTTAAATGTATATTTTGGCAGCATTGGAAAAAACTCCTTATAACGTCTTACAGTTCGCGGTGTTTTCTATGAATAGGTTCCTATTACAAAAAACAAAACAAATTTAAAAAAAAAAAAAAAACAAGAAATAAAAGTGACAAATTTGAGTTCAGGTATATAATTACATATTTACTTAAAACGTCTGAGGCGTTAGCCTCTTCAACGCTCCAACTTAAGCGCAACTTCGTTGGTAGTTGTTCTTACAACTCATGGGAGAGAAAGGCAATCTAATTCCTAGGTGCATATATCGAATATGTTTAATGTTTATGCAACAGCAGGCTGTCATAAACTCTTAAGAATCCACGCTCGGAGAAAATAATTTAATAAGAAGACATTGCCAGCTACGCATTTCTTTATTGTATTATTATTGCGCGTTCTACATAACACATGGGCTGAAAAGTCAGTGCCGTTTTATAGTAAAACACAAAATTTTTGCTAAATTCAACTTTATTTATCAATATAGTTGCCTTCGAGGGCGATACATTGATTGAAACGATTTTTCAATCTTTCGATACCAGTTTTGTAGTTTTAGTGTAGGTTTAGATTCAAAATAGGCCTCTGTTTCGGCGATTACTTCTTTATCGGTCTTAAATCTTTCTTTCCGGCGATCATATTTTTGAGATCTGCGAACAGGAAATAGTCGCTAGGGGCCGTTGATAGTCTTCTCCTTTTGGAGATAGTCGATGAAAATTATTCCATGTGTATCCCAAAATACGGATGCCATAACCTTGCCAGCCGATTGTTGAGTTTTTGGTTGTTTTGGACGTGGTTCGTCGCCTGCTCGCCACTCAGCTGACTGCCGACTTGACTTTGGTGCGATGTGATGGAGCCAAGTTTCATCCATTGTCACATACCGACGCAAAAATTCAGCTTTATTGCCGTTGAACAGCTTTAAACACTCCTCTGAATCATCAACACGTTGTTGTTTTTGGTCGATGGTGAGCAAAAGCGGCACCCACTTTGAACAAAGCTTTCGCATGTCCAAATATTCGTATATGATATATCCAACACTCTCTTTTGATATATTCAGAGCCTTAGCTATCTCGATCAACTTCCCTTTACGGTCATTCGTAATCATTTTGTGGACTTTTTTGATGTTTTCATCTGAATCAGCCTCTTTTGGACGTCCACTGCGTGCATCATCTTCGGTGCTTGTATGACCACTTTTAAATTTTTCAATTCACTTGCGAATGGTTCGTTCGGCTGGTGCAGAGTCCGGATAACACTTATCAAGCCATTTCTTTGCATCGGCTGTATTTTTTCCCATCAAAAAGCAATGATTAATCAACACACGAAACTGCTTTGAATCCATTTTTTTTTCACAATAACAAAAGTTGCTTCACTCACAACGCTATATCTTGAGAACTAATCGTACGACAGCTGTCAAGTTTATACACGTATCTTATGAAGATTGCTACTAACTGAAAATGGTATGGATTTAAATAAAGTGGTGCCCTCTCTTAGAAACGGCACGGCCCATGTATTATATTGTACAGAAATAACAGCCATGTCAGTCAACGGAAAAAAAAGGTCCGAAATAGCTTAGAGAAGTTTGTCATGGCGTTTCTTTAAACCTGTATGTACGGGAATCGCAAAGTGCTTTATATGTAGACGAATCCTTGCATACTACTTATTTGTCCACATCAAATCTTAAGAGGCACCTGTTTCTTGTACACGACGGTGTTTACGAGGAAATACTGCAGATGTTGCCCCATGTAATTTTTATTTGATAAATTTTGTTTCACGGCATCATGTTGAATTTTGAAATGTAAATTAATCTAAATTTTAGAGTAGAGCCGCGGACGCTTTTATGTTGTAAGCTTGATTAATTGGGTTAAAATGTACCCATATCTATGGGATAGTCGTTGCAATACGTATGGTGATTCGCAACTGCAGCATAATGTATGAAACAATATAGTGGTTAAATTGAAACCAAGAGAAGATCTAAATCTAGTTGCTGAGTATGAGTTGAACTTTCATTGCAGAAAGAAAACTATAAAACGTTTTTTGGTTTTATTTTTAGACAGTCACCAACATGTCGGATCAGTTTAACAGGCTCAAAAATACCTTCTTTTGGACTCGTCGATCTACCATATGTATGATGAAGAGTTGTCATTTTTGAAGGCTCTACTTAAGCCGCAAGAACATACAACTCAAGAAGACATAGACATTTTCATAGAATTTGTATGTAGTTATATGAAAATCCCGTCGGCATCAACTCTGACATGAAGGCGTAACACTGATGTTGGAGTGGTTGCTGGCTTGGGCTAAATGTAACGAACTAACAACTAGCAGTTTGACAATCACCTCTGGAAAAATATCGAAACCTAATATACATGAGTTTCAAACTACTACATCACCCGCCCGCGACCTGGAGAAAAGACAGTAAAAGGGTATTCATATTCTCTGGGTGCAAGAGCGGGATTATATATATAAAAAAACATGCTTATTCCAGAAGTTATGATAAAACTCAAAATCGGTGATCAAGACAAATATGCTGCTGATAATGGCAACGTAGTAGTCAATAAAGGCACCTTACTACAGATTCAATGTCCTATGAATCAAAGCGCAAAGGATGGAGATACAACCATGAAACAAATGAGATCTCATCAAATCAGCGCCGAGAGGAAATAGGCGATACGAGTATTCAACAGACAACGGATTCGGAAAAACCAACTTCAGCATACACTGAGTGCACTTTGCATCTGAACAAAGTTGATGGCTAAACGTTTTTTCTGTTGTCGTTAGCAAAGGAAATGAGAAGGATTCCTAGGGAACGTAAAATGGATTTAAGACGAGAAATCTTATCTTTGTTTAGCGATGTGATTTAAAAATTTGAAAATTAGAAGAAACAATTAAACGGTAGGTATTCTAAAAAATTTTAATTATTATTTATAGGTGAAGTTCTGTTCAAATAGAGACTATTATCTATTCATGCGATATATGGTAGAATGCGGTGCTGGTATCTATCTGAAGGGACGTTAATGTTCGATTTTACTTCTAGTTAGGAAAATTTTCGCCTGTTTTCCAAGTGGAGATATATGCAATCCTATGCAGAAAACTTAACTATTGAAGAATGGAAAATTTTAGCGAATATTCGGGCAGAATGAAAAGTTGTATAAAACGGTGGATGGGTTTTCGAAAGTTGTCAGGGGAGTTTAAATATTAATGTCCCACAAGAAGTGCAAGTCAGATTTTGAAATTAGAATTACGAGTAGTGATAAATGGGGATAAGTAAAAGATCAAGCCAAGAAAATGTGGTAGAGAAAAGGCGATTGAATAATGCGATTTTATTGAAAGAATAAGTTCTATCATTTGTACCTACACAAACGTCTTACAGTATTGTTAAGAATTGGTTTAGAAGGCAAAGTATCCGAGTCTGTAGAGATAACCAAGCTGTGTATAGAGATTTGCTGGACTCTCTTACGCCTTCTAAGTTAGTTCGAGAATACAGTACATCACTGAACACAAACGGAGTCGCAGCCGCAGCTTACTGAGCCTTGTTTGGGTTTAGGTTACAATGGGATCACGGGAAATGAAATTGCCGATTAACTTGTCAAGTAAGGCTCAGAGGAGAATTTTTCAGAACCCGAACCTGCGTACTCGGACAGTTGGGTTTCATACAAGAACAATAGAATGTCTCTCAAAGTTTCAGGTAGACCAGACTTCCCGATACTTCTAAGAAATCAGTGGCCTTCCTACTATACTTCACCAGGGAAGATTACGCTCGCATCACACTGCAGTTTCTCGGCGTTTATGTGGTGGGTACTGGTAATGTAGGCACTTTATCACTGAAATATTTACTCATCTTTCTTCGAAAGCCTGGAAGATTCCATTTAAAGGAACCTACAAAGAGTACAATATGGTAGACTAATTCTTTATCTGAGTGCTCTGTTTCGACAGAAAAAGAAAAAAAAGCCCGGCTCTATGTATATACATTGATACTAAAATAAAAGTTATGGTATCGGTTCAGCAAGACAGACTTTATTAGACAGAAAGTCTCTTAGACCCTTAGCACAAAAGAAAGACTCTATATTAGTTGCTTATAATTTCGATACCTGTAAGGTTAATCCCAAGCATGAGACAGGTGATTTTTGCTTTTGACTCTTTGGAGGTGCCTGTTGAATTAAATCCTTAAATGTAGGTAGCGTAGAAAACATTTCCTTTTCTTCTTGTACAAGCACTCGACGAGTAAGCATACAAATCGTTCAAAAAACAAATTTCATATACTGTTTGATGAGTACTCGGATTGAAAGATATGTGGTGGTACTAAGCCAAAATGAGTGCACCATCATTTAGTATAACCTCCGCGAAACCGTGAACAAAATCAATGATATCGTATTTTCGGACCGGCGAGTGAAAATTCGCGAATTGACTGAGATAGCAGGCATCTCAACTGAACGCGTTAGCCATATCCTGCACGAGATTTTGTGCCTGAGAAAGCTGTCTGCGCGATAGGTGCCGCCTTTGCTTACACTGGAGAACAGGCGCAATCGTGAGACCACTTCAAAGACGTGTTTCTCCCTGTTTAATTAAAATTTGTAGGAGTTTCTTCGTCGTTTCCTGACCTTTGAAGAGACATGGATTCATTGGTACACATCAAAGATCAAAAAATAATGACCAATCGAAACAATGGGTTTTACCCGGTGAACGTGTTCCAAATAAGGCGAAGACAGTGCATTCGGCCGGAAAGGTGATGGCCACCGTTTTTTGGGACGCGCAAGGTGTGGTCCATGTCGACTATTTGAAGAAGGGAAGGGAAAAACAATCTGAGGAGCATACTACATCAAATTATTGGGCCGATTCAACGCCGATTTAAAGAGAAAACGACCACATTTGGCGAAGAAAAAAGTGTTCTTTCAGCACGATAATGCAGCGGTTAACACTTCCGTAGTTGCTACAACAATTAGTCAAATTGCTACCACATCCTCCCTACTCTATGGATTTGGCACATTTCTAAACAAAGTTTTTTTTTTTTTTTTTTTTTTTGAAAATTGCGCAGTTTATATTGTGCGCACCCAAAACAAAAGCAGCCATACGAGTTTTAATACGACGGAAGAGGCCAATTTACATATATACGAGAAAGCTTGACAAGGAAACTGGGACTGAAGATTGCAGGCATGGTTGATTTTTCCACCATTCCCTTCGGATCGAAACAAACAAAGCCGATTGACAGGTTCCAAAAGATCTAATTGTGATTGCGAAGTCAATTCAACCCCAAGACGGTGATTAAGTTGAAAGCGATAATGGTTCCTGAAATTTGCGTAGGTTTTTGTCAGCTCTTTGTTTTATCGTTCAGTGATCATGTAGAGTTTTGTGACTGAAAAAGAATATTTTCGGCTAGCATTGCTTTTATTTTCTTATTTAATTAAAAGAAAAAAGCAGTTGAAAGTCATTGTTTGCTGGTAGAAACATATGATGAGCACGCTCCATCAATTACAACATTTAAGACATATTTTCGATAATTTAAAAGTGATGATTTCAATGTGAAAAGCAGTGAGCCCTCTGGTAGACCTCAAAAATGCGAACACGAGCAATTGCAGGAGTTATTGGATGATGACCCAACTCAAACTCAACGGCAATTAGCAGAAGCATTACATGTGTCACAAGAAACATTCAGCAGAATTTTACGAGGAATAGGGACGATAAATAAACTCGGTAAATGGTTCCCACACGAATTCAATGAACGTCAAATTTAGAACCGCAAAGCCACTTGTGAAATGCTGCTTCAACGCAACGAAAGGAAATCGAAATCATCGAATTGTAACGGGTGATGAAAAATGGATATATTTTAAAAACTGAAGCGAAAATAATCATGGGTTTCACCTGGCGAAGGCGGTCCTTCACCACCAAGACCAAACAGCTTCGGAAAGAAGACCATGCTCTGTGTCTGGTCGGTCCAGAGCCGTATTGTGTATTACAAAATCTTAAAGCCCGGCGAAACCGATAATACACAACGCTATTGTCAACAAATGATTAATTTAAACCACACATTAATCGAAAGACGACCAGAATGGGCCAGAAGACAGAAGACAATTTGACTATCACCTCTTCGCATACCAGTTTTTCTATCATCCTATTCATAAATTACATGAAAGATGGACGAAATATGTAGAAGCCGATAGCTAATATTTTGAGTAAAAAATAATAAATTTTCCTAGAAAATATTGCTTGATGTAGGAATTCTTATTAGTGTCGTCAGGATTTCTAGTGATTCCTGCTTTGTTGATTTGCAATTCAATTTTTTCTGGTTGCACGACCGATTTTATACGGGCATTTAGCGCCGCAAAGTCCATCGACACAGGGAGTGCCAGAAACTTTATTTAACTTAACATCCTTCGGGACGGAAGAAAATGATGTAGTTTCAGTTCTGAGAGTTAAGTGTATGTCACTTCTGCTGATCTGTTTCTCTTTTTTGTCAACGCTAGAGGAGTGAACCATTTGCGAGTATCATCTGGGTCATCTATAGGGTCAGCACCGAACTGGTATCTGGTTGGCCCCCTTTGGCGTTTAGTACGACGTCTTACCTGGGTTCTTTCAGAATCTTGAGATATTTAAGCGTTCCTACAACGATAAGTTAACGAAAGGTCAGATTGGGAGCGTATATCGTGTATTACTCGAACAATGTTTTTTGATGGCTGGACTAGCCGGACAGAAAATTGTCTAATGGCTTCAAATCGCATGATCTAGGTGACCAATTGACGGGTCTATTTCTTGAAATGATTCCGTTGCCAGATCGTGTATACAATAAGGCGAGGTTTTCGTTGGTAGGGAATGAGCACCATTTTGTTGGAACCGCGGTTCTACCACATTGTTGTCACGTAAATTTGAGAGCAAATAATCGTTGATCATTGTACCCGTGTATATTGAAAGTACATATGCAATTTTTGAACAAATAAGGACCGATGATGCCATTGGCTATAATCCGCACCATATAGTATATTTTTCTGGATGCAATGGTTTCTCGTGAACTTCTTGAGGATTATCTTCGTTCCAAATACTGAAATTCTGCTTGTTTACGTAGCCGTTTAACCGGAAATTAGCCCCATCACTGAACAAAATTTTACATTAAAAAAGTGGGTTAACTTCCAGTTGATTCACAGCCCAATCACTGAACAACCGACGCAATAAATATTCACGTGGTTTTAGTTCTTGCAACTAACTGGATCTTATAAGCCTTGTGACCAGGATCTTTAAGCATAATTTTCCAAATATCGTTAAGTTGGGGTCTTTTTCAACACAATCTTCCACAGCCACGATATTTCCTTTCTATAGAACTATTCTTGTTTTTATTGTAGCGTGAATAGCGTGAATTGGGTGCGAAATTTTTACAGAATTCAATGAATAGTAAATTGAGGTGACCGATGAAGTCCACCGTAAATTTCACGAAGTACTCTATAAGTAAACTTCGATATTAGAAATGTTATTTTGGTGTTAATCTTACCGGTGAAACGGCAAACTTTACTGAAAATGTAATCCCCATTCAAAAATCTAACATCTCAAAATATGAACACTTATTATTTCAACGTTAAAAGCCGATTTTATTTCTAAGAGATTTTCTTTAAAAAATTTGAAATATAAATATTTTGTCAAGGATTGGCAGCACTCTTAGTTATTCAAAAAATACCGTACGAATGAATATCCAGTGATTTTCACATCAGTGAGTAGTTGAAAGTGAATAAGTCCGAGTTATAACGTGGTTACTTGTTATTGAGTCGTTTGTTGTTCGTAATTCTTTAAAAAAAAAAAAGAATAATAAAAATAACTCCAACCATTTCAACAGAATTTCCAAACAAATGCTATACTTCGACGTTTAGTTTGACATTTTCAGTTAATCGTCTGTTTTGGTTATTTAGCTTTTGATACTACAGAACATTCAGAGAGTGGGAGAGAAAAAATAAGAGAGTGGCGCCAAATATACTGAAGGCATACAAAACTTGTTCTCTGCCTAGTTTGTATTCTCTTAGTTCTCGAATTAGCATTGCCAGGATATAATTTTCAAATCTATCTCATTTCGAAATCAACCAAGGAATTTGATAAGCATGGAATCGATTCCTGTGAAACGTGTAAAGTCTCGCACAAGTCCGTTGTGGCGTATTTTTAAACGACTTGACCCAGGATATGCCTTGTGTCGTATATGTAGAAACAAGTTTTCATACAAATCTTCAAATTCAAATTTAAAAAAACATGTCTTATCGAAACACCAAGCGGCATTTGAAAGGACCTTGAAACAGGGCCTTATAAAGGTACATACTAGATACATATTACTATTTAAAAGTACTTCATAGCTAATTATGTATTTGGTTTTATAGCCACATGAATTAACTGTGATTCCTTTGGAAAAATTTATACCACTCGTTGAAAACTACCCTTGTTTGTGGGACCATCGCAGTGGGTTGTATCGAGATGCAGTAGCACAACAGAAAGCATGGAAGGAAATTGCTCGTTTGCTCTTTCCACGCAAAGTGCAGAGTGTAGTTGGTTAGTACGACAAGATTTCTAATAAAAGTGTCACACTTCTAAAGTTTTTCCCTCTTATAGTAACCGAATTAACCAAGAAATTTAGAGCATTACGAAAGGCGTACTTTTCAAGACGTCGTGGCCGATATTCTAGAGAATTGTCGTTTTTGGCAGTATTACTTGAAGACGTCCAACCCAAAATTGATGAGATCAAGGAGAAACGTGAAGAAGAGGACATGGACACACTAGACTTTCTAACTTCAAATATCACGATAATCGGTGAAAATGAATCACTTCCTAACAAGCCGTACAATACGAACGGGACGACTGATACCAAATTATCTACAAATAATGAAGAACAAATTTCACGGGGTTCAAAACAAGATACATACACCCAAAATGAACATAAATCACAAATGGTCTTAAGAATGGTTACTTCACCAAGCAGATTTAATTTAGAACTTAAGAACGCCAATGAGGATCACCTATTTCTGCTGTCGTTAATAGAGGAAATCAAGAAGGTTGCCGATGAATCTAAAATGAGCTTTAAAGCAGAGTTAATGCAAGAATTCGAAAAACAGTTAAAAAAATATAATCTAATGATGGTAGACGTTTAATGTGATTTTCTGTTCTCTTCTGTTATTATTTATGTACATAAAATAAAAAATATTTCGTTTTCGCCTGAACATTGAATAGTTTAAATATGAATATTGGATGCTGACATTAATTAAAAATCAAGTGATGGTCATGGAAATGTTTGGTGAGTAAAATAGTTGCTGTCCATCGAAGATTTCTAAGTCAAATATTTACACGCAAGATGTTTTGGTGAACCAACTACAAGGGTAGTAAATACAATAACTATGATACGAGAAAAGTTAAGGTTATTCGAATGCATTGCAGCCTGACTTAGTCAAAAAAGTTTTGAGTTTTCCACATATGAAAAAAAGCCTTATGATGATAATCCGTTAACATCCGTCAATTTAATTTAAGCGTTAAAAAGTCAAAAAGTCGTTTACGTAGCAAGTCCAGAGTTCTATAATGTCCAATTTCCGGATTCTCGGCACTACTGAAAAACCACCCGAAGTTTGTATAGGCGATCGAGTTCCAACGCTTGGGAAAAACAAGTGAAAAACAGAAAAGTACGAAAGAACATATGAGTATATGAATAAACTAGTGATCGCGGAAAGAATTCGTGTCAGCGATTCCGCGTCTTCGGAAGTGAGCAGTATGATGCTTTCAAAAATTAAATTACGTATTACGAGCTAGAACGTCATTACAATGGTAAAAGTTTGGAACTAAAAAACCTGTTGGCGAAATGCACCTGCTCCATAAACTTGCAAACTAAGGCCTACTGCGTAACTCGGCTTAAAGTCTGGCAACGAAGCATTTTCTTAAGTACGTCTATGAACAAAAGTTCATGCTTCGCATAGACCACACAGATCTAAAATTGCTACTACAATTTAGAAGGCCATTTTGCGAGATGAATCGAGCAGTTGCAGCGCTACGAATTTGACGTGCAACACCGTAAGGGAAACTCCACTTAAATGCTGATGCTCACTCTCGTCGACCGCTAAGTACGGTTTGGGCCGTTGGAAATCATTTTTGAAAATTATGCCTTCTCCAGTATGCTTATGATCGATACTGATTCCCACACTCCCAACGTAGGTAGTCTAGGTTACTTGTACATTGGTTTTGGTGGTGCTGATGCCGTCGACGTAATGAATAACATTCTTTGGGAGTTAAAGTGCCCTTAAAATTATTGTGGTCTACTTAACTGGCAAAGTGGATGAATTTCAACCTAGGATGTCATCTTAAAGGTAGTTGATATTCTTACTGTCAAGGGTGGCACTGGTGCCATCATTGAATACCACGGACCCGGTGTTGATTCGACTTCATGCAGTGGTTTGGCTATCATCTGCAACATGGGTGCTGAAATTGGTGCCATCACCTCAATTTTCCCCTTTAACAGTCGCATGTCTGAAATTGAAATTTACTGGCCGATCTAAGTTCGCATCTGAAGCCGCCAAATACTAGAAACAACTCTTGTTCCCAGACAACAATTGCGAATATCGACTTGGGCATATTGGACCCATACGTAAACGGTTCATTTACATCAGATTTGGCGAATCCCTTTAACGAATTGGGTTCCAATTCTTAGAAAAACGGATATCCATTTGACATCAAGGTCCACCCATTCGGAATCATGGACCAACTCTTCATAAACATAGGTCGCTGTGCCAGCATTGATGAGAACGCCATGAAGCATGGTCTTAAGTCAAAGATCGCCTTCAATGTTACACCTAGATCTGAACAAATTCGCACCACCATCGAACGCGTTGGTATCTCTGATACTTTGATCAAATTTGGTGTCACTGTTTTGGTCAACGCCTGTGGACCTTGCATTGGATAATGGGACCGTAAGGGCACAAAAAGGGCGACAAAAACACCATCGTTACATCATATAATCATAACTTTACCGGACGTAATAATGCCAACACTGCTAGACATGCCTTTGTTACGAGCCCTGAATTGGTAAAAGCACTTTTAATTGCTGGTCGTCTTGATTTCAATCCATTGACCGATTGGCCTTAAAGGTTCCGACGGCAAGGAATTCAAATTGAACCCGCCATACGGTTATGAATTGTCATCAAAAGGATTTGACATCAGCATGGACACCTATGATGCTTCACCACCCAGCGATTATAGTGTAAAGGTTAATGTTGATTCCAAGAGCCAGCGTGTTCAAGGATTTGGAATCTTATCAAGATCAAGGGCGAGTACACAACTGACCACATCTCTGCTGCTGGCCCATGGTTGAAATATCGCGATCATTTGGGCAACATCTCCAACAAGTTATCCATCGGTCTTACCAATTCTGAAAACAACGAAATGAACAAGATCAAGAAGCAGCGATCAGGTCAATGAGGCACTGTACCTGATGTAGCCAGAAACTACAAGGTAATTAACAAAAATGGGTTGCTGTTGGTGATGAGAACTGCGATGAGAGTTCATCTCGCGAGCATGCCGCTTTGGAACTTCCTCATTTGGGTGGTCGTGCTATCATTGTGAAATTCTTTGTCCATATCAATGAAACAAATTTAAAGAAACAAGGTCTTCTTCCTGTCAAATTCGATCGAATGGTTCAAAGCCGGTAGTGCCCTTAACCTCATAAAGCAATTGTCTGGCAATTAAATTGCCCACTTTACGTGCACCCATCAAACAAAAAGAAATACTTCTCCTTTAATGTAATACATCCAGTTGCTCTAATTAATATACACATAATTTGATTAGCTGGACTTCATACTATAACTGGTACCAAATTTTTGTATTAAGATAGAATGCAATTGTAAAATATACCCATGTCCATGCATCCGCTAAGCTGCTACTGTTTCATTTCAACACATTGTTGTCCATCCGCGAAAACGAGTGAGAAATCCGTTACGAATTTAACAAATTATTTTAGATTAATAAATTAAGAAATAAATTTTTATGTTAAAAGCATGCGCAACAAAAAAACATGATCTCAAAGTTCAAGTTGTGTACAATTATTCATAAGATGGTCAGGTTTGAGAGGGAGAGTTTTAATTTTTTTTTTCTTTTTTAAGTGGTTTGCGTGATTTTAATTATTTTTTTTTTTTTTGTAATTTTTTGATCGTTAATAAGGTTCAATTGTAAGGAAAACACTGAAAACTATTACTTTATCACAGCATTAGCGTGTTAACTTCTGTTGATAATTTGAAAACGAAGACATATTCGTGATAATAAAATGAGGTTTCATCAGGTGATCATTTTGATGAAAAGTTTTTCAGCATCTCGAAGAAGAAAAGAAGAAATTAAAAAAGTACTTTGGCAAATTCTAGCTCCATTATCAACAATGTACTGTAGGCCTATTAAAGAATCAACCGAATTCATCAAACATGAAGTAGATTCAATTCAACAGCAAATTGACACCATACTGCCTGTTGGGATAAATCATGACAGCTTTGCTGTCTTAGCCAAAGAAATTTTGTTCCTTACCATCATTGGCGGCAAAATATGAACTGCTTTGTGATGTCCTTTGGACCTCTTCACTCTTAGATCCGATTTATGGAATGTATACTTCACATCGCGTACAGACTGGATGTAAAAGTTTGACAGTTAAGAGACTAAGACTTGAGGACCTGATCAATCTCATGCTAAAGAGCGGGATTATCAACTCCAAACTGGGTGGGTCCTCTATCAAAAGAAGTGTCAGCAGAGGTACGCCGCAAGGCGGTGTCCGTTCACCTCTTCTCTGAAACTTAGTGGTTAACGAACCGCTGAAGAGGGTGGTAGCAGGATGTTTACGTATGCGGATGACCGTGCTATAGCCGTCTCAGTAAAATATCTACATACGATTAGAGAGCTATTGCAGTATAATCTTAACATATTAACAAGCTGGGCGGATTGCTGTGGACTGGGGATAAAACCGATCTTGTCCTCTTCTCTAGGAAATACAAAATTCCGACTATAGACCCTTCCTTAATCAACGCTGCTACAGCTTGGTCTTCTCCGATACAGCGAAATATCTGGGTCTAATTTTCGACAGGACACTAAGCTGGAAACCTAATGTTCAAGAAAGAGTAAAGAAAGAATCAGTAGATTTATTCTTTTGCAAAAAAGCCATTGGGAACAAATCGCATCACCCATTGGCTACATACCATCTTGATCAAAAAAAAAAAAAAAAAAAAAACGGAATAACCACCGTGTGGCGTTCCCATTGTCCCGATTTGTGTTCTGTTTTCTTTGTTAAGTTGGCACATCTGTTGTTGACATTCCCTCTAAATCTTAGCGTCATGGCTTGGAATGCAAAAGTTACGTAGCCAAGAGTACATCTATCTCGTTGTGTGTTGGCGATGTTTTACAATTTAAGAAATGGATTTCAATTTGTAAGAACGAATTCGTATTAAATTTTACGTGAAAAACGGATTTAATGGTGCGCGAACATTGGAAATGTTGGAAAAGTGTTTCGGCAACAATTCTCTAAAGAAAACTGTTGCTTAACAGTGCCACGAACGGTTCAAAAGTGGTCGTGAGTCAATCGAAGATGTGGAACGCGTTTCAGTAGATGAGAGGAAGTAATGGAAAAATTGTAGAAAGCACTGATGGACATACCGAAAACCGAATATAAAAAAATGTTTCGAGGATTGGATCAAGCGCTGGCATAAGTGCGTTGCAGTCGATGGGGATTACTTTGAAGGGGACAATATAGATTTAGATGAATTAACTTGTATTTGTAAGATCAATATGGTATCTCGGTCATAAGACCGATACTCACCTTCGGGGTGGTTGTGTAGTGAACGGGCTAAGAAAATGCATTTAACTGCATGAAGCTAAGTAAAGTCCAAAGAACAACATGTCTGGGCATAAGCGGAGCCCTACGCACTACTCCCTCCGCTGCTCTGGACATTCTGTTTCACAATACACCCCTTGACATTTATAGCAGACAATTAACCGTCAACGCAGCTATTCGCCTTAAAGCGACTTCACAGTGTGCAAATAAACACTACACCATACCCAAACAACGGTTTGACAAGGGCTTTCATGTAAGCATTCCCTCCAGATCCTTGAGGGAGGAAAATGTCTTCCTGGATGATAATTCAATCCACTTTTACACCGACGCTTCAAAGACTGCCAGTGGGGTTGGTGGTGATGTTTTTGCCGATAAGCTTAACCTTACCCTCTCCTTCCGCCTCCCCAATCACTATAGCGTGTTCCATGCGGAAATTCTGGCAATTAAGGAAGGGAAGGAAGCCCTCTCCTGACTGAAGAAAAATGTAATATCTGCAATAGATATCCACATCTTTTTCCATAGTCAAGTCGCTATCAAATCCTTGGACTCATGCTCTCTAAATTCAAGAGCAGTCATGGACTGCCGATCATCTCTAATGGAGATGGTGGAGCAGTTTAACATTCACTTTTGCTGGGTGAAAGGACATATTGAGACATTCCATCGAATTGTAGGCCGACGAACTTGCCAAAATTGAAACCACTATACCTATCACACCTGAAAAGGAAAACAAGTATACCTATCGCCATAGCGACCAAACAAATCTGGCTAAAGCTAGATCTGAATCGCTTCAGGAGTTTAATTCTTCTAAATAGAAAGCATCTTCGCGCCATTATAGGTGTTATCACTGGACACTGCCTAACGACTTTTGCAGAAGCTGCATGGATGAGGAAGAAGAGGAGACAATCCCTCACCTCCTATTTACATGTCCAGCTCTCTCCCAAAGAAGAAATCTCTACCTAGGGGACTTCTTCCACAACGACTTAAGTGACTTAAGCAATATAGCCGTTAAAAGTCTCCTACGCTTTATTAAGAGCTTCAAATGGTTTCTAGAGGAGGAGGATCATAGATCTACGTGACATCACAATGGGCTAATAGGCCTAAGTAGGTTGGTTTTTCAACAGCCATTAAAACCTTACCTAAGAGACCAAGGTGGTAAAGAAAAGATCAAAGCCAGAAAAAAAAAAATTAATCCAAGATAGATTCAGAAGTAAATCGACGAAGAAATTATAAAAAAGTTTCTTATCATCTTAGAAGCACTTGGGTCAGGGTCCCCAATTGACTTAAATGCCTTCGAGAGTCTTGCAACGGAAACAGGGGAACTGGTATTAGGACTGGTATTACTGGTAATACCTGGTACTGGTATTATATGCCCTTTAGTGTACACAATGAGTCTTGTTTCATGCCATGTGTATTATTTCAATTAGTCAACATTCAGAAGAAGCTGAAGAAGCCAGGAATAAGGAAAATAAAAAATTTAGGGAATTCTTTACCAGAAAAACTTCTCGAGCCGACACGAACACAGACCTTCTGAATAGATTCTTGATATCTACAGATCCATTTTTGGCAAGTATAAGATGCATTAAAAAAAAATAAAAATTTAACATGAAGATCCGCAACTGTTAGATATGCCATGAACATTGGCCCACTCTCTCGAATCTTTCTTTGTTATGATGAATCTATATTTCGTCCACGGATACGAAATGGCGCAAAAATACTTTCGGACTGTGATTAAATATCACCAAACCTTCCTTTGAAATTGTGAAAGGATTGCGTTTTTTGTCAATTGTGAGCAATCGCTGCAACCGTCTGGCGGATGGCTTTCTTACCATATATCCAAACATTTTTGCAAAATTGAAATCACTTTCTTATCATGTGATAATATAATACTATGGATTTTATCGACCATTTCTGATGGTGTGACCTCAATTTGTCGACCTGAACGTTCAGCGTCACTTGTGTTGGTACGACCGAACCAGAATTGAGTATATCAATATCCTTTCTCGACCTTGGAGTATTATACGATAGAGAGTTAAACTTCCGGTGGCATATTGATGAGATAATGCTTAAAGTCAAGTCATCACATGGTTATATCAAACGATGGTCTAAAAAATTTTGCTTCTCTTTTGTGACAAGGTCACTTTATATTACCCTTGTCCGGCCCCTTTTCAAATATGCCAGCGAAGTGTGGTCCGCCTTTCAGCGAGTTCATATATCCATAGTCAAAACGTTGTTTTGATTTGCGCTTCGAAGGGATAAATCTTACCTTCCTGTCTTGATCGCCTCAAACTTCTTAAGTTTGGCCCCAAAAAACACAAACGTAGCTGATATTCTCTTCATTAATCGACTGCTCACTGATTCTGTGGATTGAACTGCCCTTTACAATTCTATTTGCTCCAATACTAACGTCCGTAATTTACGCTGTCCAACCAATCGCACCTCTTATGGCCCCAACGAACCCGAATGTTCCATAAGGTCAGCTTAAACTAACCCCTTTTTAATTTTAACCTGAGTCCTTCTCGTCTCAAACATGATCTTCTCCACCATTCCCTTATTTCCTTATTCACTTTCCTGGTAAAAATGGTACATCTCAACCTGTTCTGAAGACGTGTTCTTCCTCGCTTTCAAAACCACTGCGTAAGTTTTTTCATTAACTCCTTTTGAGCAGATGGAAAACAGCTTTGTCCAGCCAGTCCCTACACCCTTCCTATACTTATCTTGCACTCAAGTCTATGCTATCTGAGGTCATGGAAATGCTAATAAACCGTGAGCTCATGAAATATTTCGAAACGCGAATATTTCTCAATGAATATGGCTTTCGTAGCAACAATCCATTTGATGGCATGTCTTACCGAAAAGTGGAACCAAAGCGTACATCAACCTGGCGAAAGCAAGATAGTTGCACTTGAAATTTCTAAGGTATTTGTCAGAGTTTGGCATCAGGATCTTTTGTTGAAAATGCGTGCTTTCGGGATCTATAACTCTCTTCTTCAATGGATTAGAAATTACAGTTTGTAATGATCAATTCAAGTTGTCTTGGATAGTTTCAAATCTGATATTCACAAAACAAATTTTGGTGTACCCCAGGACTTCGTTCTGAGTCCGACAATCTTTTTAATTTTTATCAATGATCTCTTGTCTGCTACTTCTAATTCAATATATTGCTTTGCTGACGACAGTTCTCTCTGCTTTTCATATTGTTTCCCGACTCACGTTCTTGCTCTTCGTCTGTAGAACGGGAACGGGAGCGTATGTTAAGTTCATAAAATTCCAATATTAACAGCATAAACAATTGGGGAACTATTAACAGAGTGGAATTTCCAAAACTTTTAAAACTCAATGCTGTCCGCTATCATTGAAGCGAAATCTACAATAAATACCCAGTTATTATCCATGAATGGCGCTTGCATCTTCAAAACCGAAAAACTTTCCATTTTCGGTATGTGCATTACCAACAACTTACGTTGGAACATATTCGATGTCGCCAAAAATGCTAGAAAATGTCTAGGCTTCCTAATAATTTTTAAGATGCAGCAAATATTTACTTTTCTTTTGATCTGGTCTCAATATATAGCATATAGGCATTTATCCGCCAAAATTTGGAATACATTGTCAACTTCTGGCAACGTGCGCCCAAGACCTTTCTGCATTTGCTAGATAGGATTCAAAACTCATAGGTGACTGTAGTCAATTAAAACTCTCAAAAACTAACGTAATGGCTTTTACATTAATCTGGTTCTAGCGCTTTACCGCCAGTACCACTGTATAAAGGCGACAACAGAAATTGCAACAACCAATTGTTTTAGAAAGAGCTATCGTGCGAAGCTGTGAGATATTTAAATACTTAAGGAAAGGCGTTAACCACCAAAGAAATTGTGATGACGATGACGAAACGGCCGCTATTTCGCGTTCAATGTTGGCTCTGAGCTCTTCCAACGTCGTTGGCGTGTTGGCATAAACCAATGACTTAACGTAGCCCCACAGAAAATAGTCAAGCGGCGTTAAATCGCACGAACGAGGCGGCCAATCGACTTCCCCATGTCTTGAGATAATACGCTCACCATACTTGCTCTTCAATAAATCGATTGTAGCGTGTGCTGTGTGGCCTGTGACACCATCCTGTTGAAATCACATGCCGTCCAAGTTCATATCTTCCAATTTGGGCCAAAAATAATCGGAGATCATGGCGCGATAACGCTGACCATTCACAGTAACGTGACGATCGTGTCGCCGTCGGCATGCAAACCGCACCAAACAGGTATTTTTTGTGGATGAAGTGGTGATTCATGAAGCACATGTGGGTTTTCACCCGACCAATAACGCATATTTTGCTTGTTGACGAACCCATTGAACCAAAAATGAATTTCGTCACTGAAAATGAATTTGCGACGAAATTCATCATTCATCATTCATCATTAGTCATTCTGTAGTAAGGAACATCTTCTAAGGATCAGCGAATAAATGGGTCGGCCCTAACCACATAAAACGTTTTTGGGATAAATCCATCAACAACCGAACTAAAATTGCTCGCGAGAAAAAAGAAAGCTAGAAAAGTTTAATCTTCCTAGAATCAACGGTGTTAGGATACAACTTTTATCCAAGGCTAAATATTTCGAAACAATCTTAGATATCAAGCTCAGTTGGAAGCCTTATCACGAAGAAAGACCAAAAGGGCATTAAGAGCATGTCAAAGAACCTTTGGTAAGCGTTGGAACCTAACACCATACATTGTATGATACACTGGATGTACATCATACATTCGGAAGATAGACTTATAGATTATAAGCTTATTATCTTTGCTTAATTCAGACTTGCGACAAATGAATGGATATAGAACTTTAATGGTGTTGTTGACTTTACTAACGAAATTATTTGTATGTTGGCCAAAAGTCAGTCTCTTGTCCATGTTAGATACTTAACCTATCTGATTTCCGCAGACTATTAAATTCCCAGCAGGTAAAAAACAAGATTTTCTTTTTCGAGAGAAAAAGATTGCTTGTGTTTTTTGAGGATTAATTTTAATTTTCCAATCTACAAGATATTTAAGTAGGCATTATAATCCAGATTGCAAATTAGTCTCAGTATTCGAGCCTATCGAATCAGACGAATAAATGCATGTATCATCTGCAAAAATTGCAGAATGACATCCAGGAAGTGATGGAAAGTCAGATGTATAGATGTTGTAGAGAATGGGGCCCAATACGGAGCCCTGAGGAACACCGGCAGGAATCCATTGGACATCAGATGAAATCTGGTTCATAAATACCTTAAAACTCCTTGCCGTTAAGAAAGATTGGATGATTTTTATGAGGTACATAGAAAAATTGCAAGAGTTTATGGACAAGACTATTGTGCCATACAGTGTCAAATGCTTTTTCGACATCTAAGTGTACCATGCCAGTACTTTTGCCTTCTGAAAAGGAATCAAGTACGTGTTTTTTTATTCTGTAAACTTGATGTGAAGTACAATACTATGATGTGAGCGAAAGCCGAATTGCTGTGGCGGTAAGATATTAGATTCTTTCAGATGAAGCAATCTTCAAAACATTTACTAAGAGAACTTAGGAGACTTATGGGACATAATTTAAGGGATCATTCAAGGGCTTTCCTGGTTTGGGGATTGGGATAATTTTGACGCATTTCCAATCAAAGGGAAAGTAACCTATTTTGAGACATCCGTTAAAAATTGATTGCAAAATCTTAAGAGCCAACGTGGGAAGGTATTTAAGAAAGATATTCCTAATTCCGTCAAATCCGACTGACTTACGAGTTCTTAGAGTAGTGATAATCGATTTAAGCTCATCCAAGCCAATCGTATCAGCGTCATAAGGCTGAGTTTCGTTGTTTATCAGTCGTAAAGAACCTTCAACAATACTGTCAGTAGCATTATTTACTGTACTGGCTAATATATTAGCTTTTTCTGCATTGGAGACAGCTTGTGCAGTGGAAGTTTGTGTGTCTAGACAGTTTGGTTGATCTATTGAAACACAAAACCTTCCTAGGAACCACTTCATCAACGGTGCTTAGAATTGACGAGGTTAACGTTTCAAGTGCATGGTCAATGGAATCCGGAGAGTCTAATCTGACGTTTTCTTCGCCAAACACATGTCTCCAGTACTGATGTATACCGTGCCCAATCAGTCCTATTGAAGTATTTGACCCGAGTGACACTGAAAATTGGTGACACTAATATGGAACATTTTACTGGTAAGTGATCTGAACTGAGATCATATACTGTTTGTGGTTGACTAATCAAACCTACTGTGTTGGTAATAAACAGGTCAAGAGTGGATGGATTTGCTCTAGTAGAAGGTGGGTAGTAAGTTGGACTTGGTGAGGACAAAATTAAAATTGGATACCGAGACCTGAGCTCAGCTAATACATTCCCATACATTCCAATCTCGATGACGGCAGTTAAGATCGCCACCGATAGGAACTGCCCGTTAATATTTATTAGTTTCCTCATATCGTTTTTTAAGGCTGCAAAGACTTTCAAGCTACTACCATTACTAAAAGGTATTTCGACACCAATGTTTTCAACAACTTGTGTTCTGACGGTAGGTAATAGTTTGTGCTGAATTAAGTTTTTAACTATCACCGCGACACCACCACCATTTTAACACGTTTCTCTTCACTTTTGTTAACAATTTCATCAAATTCCACATCACTATCACAATTTGGCAGAGTTTGATGTTGTAAAAGTGGTAGAAAACTGTTATGTCTAGAGCCATTTTATTTAAATTAATGCTTGAAGACAAAAGGTCACCAGTTTGGCCAGTGAAACTCGAAGTAGAGTATGCAAATCTCACCGAGTGTATATTTGCTAGGTTGGATAATAATAATAATAAGAATTGATATAATACTCTAACAACATCAACAGGGAATCACAATAGATCAATAAACCTTCATGTACCTTTTTTTATAATTTGCGCGTGCTCAAGAGTACCCTTAAAATGCTTGCATACAGCGTGATCGAAGGAAAATCAGGGACGATGGAAAGAGAGGTAATGATGAACGTGGGTTTTAAATGTTTGAAGTTTATAATGAATAGAAAATAAAGCAGGTAGGGCATTCCATAAGCGAGTTGTGCGGCTAAGGAACGAATCACGATATTTGAGAATATGATGAGCATTCATAGCGAAAAGGGTGTTACGGTTAAAAGTTTAAAGGAGAGGAATGCTACTAGCAATTTTAATGGAGCATTGGTGATGGCAATAACGATAAAACAGACACGAGACATTACATCGGTGCTTAAGGGTGTCCATTGTCTGGTTGATATTATTATCCCCTATGAGTTTTATTCCACGGCTTTGAGTCTTATTTAGCAGGAGAAGAGATATTTTGGGCGCACCCGACCAGATGTGGGTATTTTACTCCAACTTCGGGTGGATAAATATCTTATATATTGAGGCCATATCAGGGGGTAGGGTAAAGTATTTCTTACATCGCTTGAGAAATCCTAGATATTTTGCAGCATTTTTGATGACATCGAATATGTGGTCATTCCAACTTAAGTTGTCATCAACACACATACCGGGAATGAAAGTTTCGTCGGTTTCAACGATGCAAGTGCCATTCATGGACAATGGCTGGGTTTTTAAATTTTGCTTTGACGACAGTAGACAGCATTATGTTTAAGAAGCAATAAATTCTACTTTGCCCCAATTATACTGTTAATATCAGAATTTAATGAGCAGATGTTTTCGTTCTACAGCCGAAGAGCAGGGACAAGAGTCGGGGAACGAATATGAAGAGCAGAGAGTACTGCCGTCAGCAAAGAATAAGATTATAATTGGATTAGAAGTAGCAGATAGGAGATTATACCCCTTCGGGTTAGGGGTTAGAATATACCCGAGGTAAGGCATGCTTGTCGTAAGAGGCGACTAAAATCCACTGGGCCGGATTAAGGTGTTAAGCGACCCGTGCCAGAATCGACCAGGTTGGGGGCCCAGTATAAAAATAGCTCAATCTGTAACGGAGAATCCGGATACTTGGCGACCTCCGGATCAGCCAGCCTTATCTGTCTAATGCGGATCTCTGGACAGACGGACTACCCTTTCTCCACTACTCGTGGGAACGAAAATGAGTTCAAAAATATTCAAAATAATACAAATATAAACCAGGACCCCTTTAAAAAATGCTCAAGGGTCACGAGATCTCCAGCACGCGGATCGCCAGGAAAATAATGCGAAAGCAAAGACCAAACACAGTCTGTAGCTCAGGGCAATGGCATTACACCAAACAAGCTACAAAATCTCGAACGCGAAAATTTTGATTTCCGCGCCAGACTCCAAAATATGAAATTGCTCTGTGCCGAACTAAAAAAGCAACTAGATGCCATTAAGCCGCAATCTAAATCTGAGTCTGAGTCTGTTTCGCTACTTGACCGCCTTGAAAATTCGAGTTTTCACACGGACGAAGAAGAGCTAAAAATAAAAATTACTCTTTTAATATATCCTCAATCTATTGCCAATCGCACTGCAACATAGAAAAACCAAAATTTTTTGACCTATTCAACTCTCTTGGACCAATCTTCATTATTGGTGGCGACTTTAACGCGAAGCACACCTTTTGGGGCTCAAGATGTATCTCTCAAAAGGCAAAACTCTTTACAGAGCTGGTATGGAATGTGGTTGTTATTTTTACTCAACAGGCAAGTCGACATATTGGCCCTCGGATGTCGCCAAAACACCCGATCTAATAGACTTCTTTATCGGAAAAGGAGTAACCGCTAGTTACGTCAAAGTTCCCAAAGTCGGCATAAGATATCCACCGGAAATCAGAGAAATGATAAGGAGAAACGAAGAGCGCGGAAAAAGTGGCATGAAACCCGGGCACTACAAGATAAAACGTCCTTTAATAGGCTCTGCAATTTGTTGAAAAAATCGATCAAGGACTTCAATAATCAAGGTATTAATAACTACCTTGAAAGACTCACAGCGACAAAGGATACCAACTACTCCATTTGGAGAGCCGTTAAAAGTGCTCGAAAGCCCCAAATACAAGTGGCGCCAATAACAAACCAGGATGACTGGGCGAAAGAAGATAAGGAAAAAGCTAATGTTTTCGCCGACCATCTTGCAGAAACGTTTAAACCATTCGGTGGGGGGGGGGTTCTTCCTGAGAATACGCTATACGTGACGACAAACTTTCCAGTAGAAAAGGCTACACTTAGGGAACTTAGACAAGTTATAGACACGCTTAAGCCCAATAAAGCCCCAGGATATGACTTAATAACGGGAGAGGTACTTAAAGCGTTGCCGAAAAAAGGTTTACTAAAGCTTCTCTATCTTATAATTGCCAGCATAAGATTAGAGCATGTACATCAACAGTGGAAAGTAGCCGAAGTTATTATGGTTCCCAAACCCGGTAAACCGCTGACTGAAGTCAAGTCATATAGACCAATATCGCTTCTCCCGATTACATTGAAGGTCTTCGAGCGAATCCTTCTTAATCGTCTTAAACCAATTACCGACACAAATTCATTCTTGCCTGATCATCAATTTGGCTTTAGAAGCCAACACTCTACAGTTAACCAAGTGCATCGAATAACCGATGTAATTGAACGAGCAATCGAGTGTAAGTTAGTCTGTTCAAGCGCATTCCTTGACGTTTCGCAAGCCTTTGATAAGGTATGGCATGAAGGCCTAAAATATAAACTCCGACAAGCCCTACCCCAGCAATTGTCTTGTATTTTAGGTTCATATCTGGAAGACCGACTCTTCCGTGTGAGACACGGAAACGAATATTCCACTTTTAAGACAATAAAGGCGGGGGTGCCGCAAGGAAGTGTACTTGGCCCACTGCTATATTTACTTTTTACCCGTGATATACCGCAAACGGACGACACTGTCCTAGCCACATTTGCTGAAGACACTGCCATTTTGGCAACGGCTAAAACAGTCGAAGAAGCAACTGCCAAGTTGCAACGTGCCCTTACACGGATTAACAATTGGAAAAAAGACTTGGCGAATCGCGCTTAATAAAATCAAGTCTGTCCACGTGAACTTCACTCTCAAGAAAATTGAGAATCGACCGGTGTTTATCAACACAGTACGAATTCCTTACGTGAACCAGGCCAAATACCTCGGTATGACACTCGACGCTAAACTAAAATGGAGAGCACACGTCAAGAAAAAACGTGAAGAGCTTAAAATCAAATATAGAGATATTTACTGGCTTATTGGAAAGTATTCCAAGCTTAGCTTAGAGAACAAATTGCAAGTTTTAGCAAGTGCTAAAACCGATCTGGACATATGGTGTACAACTTTGGGGTTGTACTAAAAATAGTAACAATAATGTATTACAGACATTCCAAAACAAAGTTCTTCGAGGTATTGTTAATGCGCCGTGGTACATTAGAAACGATGATATCCACAAAGACTTAGGAGTCGAAAACTTTCAGAACGTAATTAAAATGCTTGCGCGAAAACATAATAATTGATTACAAGGTCATACGAATATTTCTGTTCAACAGATCCTCGACGAGACAAATTTATTGCGCCGTCTGAAAAGGACTAAGCCTCTCGATCTAGCGCGGTGATTAGCAGCGCGTAATTTTTCTAAAGTACACAGGAATTTTCAATGGAAAATCGCCTGCAGGATATCTTATAAAAACATGATGGTGAGACATGCCATCAAGTCACCAGTGGACCTGTTGCTACGAAAACCGTACTGCTCGTCATTGAGAAGTTTTACGTATTTCGAGATATATCCTGAGCTGACGGTTTCTCAGCGTTTCCATGACTTTGGAAAGAAGGGACGTAAGTGCAATTGGTTTGTAGGAGGAGAGAAGGTTTGCCTGTTTTAGTAGTAGAGTAGGATTGATGAAAAAGCTTACGCAGTGGTTTTGCCAGCGAGGAGGAACACCTCTTCAGAGTAAGGGGAGATATATTATATCTGGACCAGCGGATTTTTGAGTTCTAAGATCTTTAAGAACTCTTTCTACCACACGAGTGCGAAAGCTGTTTTTTCCTATTGAAGATTCGACGCACTCAAGTGTAGGCCGAAGTGTTGAACTGGCCGCAAAGTGTGCAGCAAGCAGATTGGCCTTAGGGACTTACACATCCCATATTACTTAACCTAACCATACCTTGGCAAAATCAGCACTTATTGCGAAAAGTGTGGCCGCAAGCAAAAAAAAGCAATACAGGCTGTATGAAATTGATGCTTAATATATTTTGGTTCCAATTTAGTTCCGAAAAATTGAACAGTTGAATTTAGACTGAATCAAAATGAAATTGTAAATTACAAATTACTAAAGAAATTTAGGAACGTAATGTTGATTTACCATTTTTAATTCAAATCAACGTAACAGTTTTTCTCCAACGAAGTTCTTGGATTGGCATCACTTAAGACCAAATTCATTTTCAAATAATCAACAGTCCCATCATCGATGAACGACGATTTTGACAGTTCCACCTCTTTTGTGGTAGAGATGATTTAAGTGCACAGTTGTTAGTGTTTCTCAGTAGCTGGGAGCGGAAAATCTCAAAAATTCGCTGCAATACGTGAAATCTGTGATAAAAAAATTGTTAAAAACAATCTCTGTGTTTTGGAGCTTAAAGTTTCCAACAAAAATCCTGAATTGCTGTCGGCAATTTCAGGTGAAAGTTAATAGAAGCGGCGCTTACAATTGTAAACATTTTTCTTTATTGCCTTCGCTATTTAAGAGAATCATCTCTTTCATTTAATGTAAAATGTCAATGCTGCCAAGAGTGCATTTTAATGGTAACTAAAATGTGCATCATATAAGAACGGACGGAAAAAAAGTTCTTTGAATGATAAAAGAAATGCCCAGTCCCGCTTGGAATTACTTCAAACGGTTTCCTGGAGGCGCTGCCAAGTGTAGTTTTTGTAAGAAAAAACTCTCATACAAAACTTCTATAACAAATCTGAAGCGACACTTACTTGCAAAGCACAAAGTCAATTTGGGATTCAAAATTTCAAAGGTTTGAACAAATTTTGTAACAGTTTAAATATATCAAAATAAGAATTTCTACTTGCATTGTAGCCGTTTACAAAATTTGATACTCAAATCAACGTAAAGAGGCTGATTAGTCTTGTCAGGGAACACCATTGTTTGTGGGATAAAAACTCGAGCTCATTCCAAGATCCAGAGAATCAAGTCGAAGCATGGAATTCTATTGCTTCTGATCTATGTCCTTCGATGAACAATGTTATCGCAGGTGAGGCTCATGTTTGTGTAGTGTATAATTTGACAACAAATTACAGCTTGTCTTATTGTTGCAGTTGCAAAACTATCAGAACGTTTTTGTGATTTAAGGGATCACTATCTTGCGAGTAAATTGGGCAACGACAAAGGAAAAAAGGGTCGTCCGCCTGGTTACTACAACGATTTACGATTTTTAGATTATTCTGAGTGTTCTTTGCCGAGTTCGGCAGCTTCAGTTAGCTACGAGGAGGAACAAGAACAACAATTCACATTACCACCATCGCAGCAGATGGATGTTTTTGAAATAAAAGAAGTAAAAGAGGAACGATTGGAGGAGTCTTATAACGAAAGTGATTGTCCAAGTATCATGGAGCTTAATCAAGAGGAACGTTCTGTTCCGGTTTCCGAGTTAATCCTTGAAAACGGTCACAACGACGAAGAGGAGGTCCAAGCGAATTCGACAAATGGACTTAAGTATATGCGTCGAAAGACTCGTGACTCACAAAAAGAACCGAAATCAACGAGCAGGCAAAGTGAAAATGCAAATCCGCAGTACAATATGCAGCTAAATAATGTGGACAAGGACGTTTTATTCCTTCTTTCTCTGTCCGAGGAGATGGGCAGAATTCCCAAGGAAGTCAAAGCTGAATTTAAAAGTGAGCTAATGATGACTGTTGCCAAATTGGTGCAAAAGTATAGGCGGGCGGGTAAAGATTAAATTTAATAAAGTATTCTTACAATTTTGTGGAACATTTGTAAGTTTTAACTCTATGATGGTCTTCCTAGGGGTCGCGAAGTTGGGATTTGGTATTTGAAGGTCTGCTGTCTATTGGCTCTATGTGACTAGGCCGGAAAAGTTGATGTATTTTCGCATTTAGACTATTTGATATAGCCTATAGAACACTCTTTGAGCAGGTCTTACTTTTCATTCCGAACCTGAGAGCTGAGATTTGTTGGTTGATGTGCCTTAGACGTTGATGTCGTTATGTGATGGCCTTTGGTTGCTTGGACTATTAGACAGCTAATAGACATAAAGAATTTTTCGTTCGAATTTGTTTTCTATTTGCCCTGCTTTGCATGTCGTGCAAATACATTTAGTCTTCAGACTTGGAAGGTTTAAAGCCACTTGCCTTTCCAATCTCACCAGGGTGTCGCTCAACAATTACTTTTTCGCCAACATGATTGTTGCCATCATACACTTCTTGATTCCTTATTTATTCTAAATCCAACTCGTAGGACCTGTTCCTCGAAATATTTCCTGTAAATTCTGGCAGGCAAACGCAGCTTAAACTTTGAGGTTTTCTATACACGTCAGTCGTGGAATAACACGCTACATTGCGTAGCTGGTTTTCCATCGTTTGCGACATGGCTGTATTTATTTTAGTGCTTCTTTGAATTTGGCGATTAAGAAGACTAGTGCGACTATCGCATTTCGTGGATAGCAGTCAAGGGCCTCTGCTTATTGTTAGGTGGCCCGTTTTAAAAGTCATTGCCCTTTAAACATTTAAAAGGGTCGTCAACAATTATTATACCGGGGATCACCAATGGAAGGTGTGAGAGGTTAATTGTTGCGCTGCTGGGCCAACCCAAGTTATAGGACACTTAACAATTTCCCGATCAAACGCTACGCATATCCCAGCTAGCTCAGTCTCTCCAAAAATGTTGGATGCCACCCTTAGAGCTTTTCGCACTTCTGCACAAAAGCACTTTCTAAGTAGACATATAGAGTGGTGCTTCAAAGCCTCGTCAAGAGAAATGGGACCAAAACCTCTCAAAAAATTATGAGTTTAAAACGAACAAAGAAGTTATTTCGCAAAGAAATTCTTTGCGCCATAAAGCAGAATTGGGATAATAGAATTCTAAAATATATTCTCCTTAGAAACAGCGGTTGGGAAGTGTAATTCTGTTTAATATTTTGTACGATTCGTTGAGGATGTAGGCCCCTTCTTTTTGACAGCATATACCTACCTAGTATCGCCTTAATTCACAGCGATTTTGCCGGTTTTGTTTTATTTTTTGGAAATGAACCAGTGATATAGGTCTACGTTGTCAATCTTATCATCGCAACACCTTATATCGGGTTGTTCAATAACTTGTGCTGTTTTTTAGGATTAAAGTTAAGCACACATTTTTGTTATAAAAGCTTATATTTAATCAATCAGATGTTATCCACCATGGTCTATTCCTTCCTTTCAACGTTCTGAAAGAGACATAATTCTTTTTTTTTGTTGTAAAAGTCAGCAGGCTTATGGGTAAAAAAGTTTTCCGGTTACGTTTTGATCTCTTCGGAATTGAATTGTCTTCCGTCCAAATTGTTTTGGAGAGAGCGGAATAGATTGTAGTCAGAAGACGCAAGGTCTGGAAAGTACGGTGGGTGCTGCATAACTTTCCAGCCAAATGAATTCAGCTTTTGTTTAGCCACTAAAGACCACTGTGTGTGGTCTGGCGTCGTCATGATGGAAAACAACACCCTTTCTGTTCGTCAAATCTGGCCGTTCTTATTCCACTACCTGCTTCAAAGTATCGAGCTGAGAGCATTATTTAACGGCATTTACTGTCTAATTGTTTAGAAGCAACTCGAAGAAAAGAACACCTCGCTTGTCCCACCAAATGCTTAGCATGACCTTTTTGGAATGCAAATCTGGTTTACCGACTGGTTGCTGGGATTCACCTGGAGCGTACCATGACTTTTACGTCGAATGTTGTTGTAAACCACCCATTTTTCGTCACCCGTAACCACTCAGTCACTCACACAGTCAAAGCCAAAAATGATCTTTCTTATTCTTCATTAAAAAAAAAATATATTGAGCACTTAAAACACGTCAGATCAAAATAAAATCTCGTAACCATGTAAAGGATTCCTGCCTATTGGAATAAACAACAAAAATCTTATAACGGTATATTTTATATTTTCTGAAACGGTAAACACTACTTCCAAAAAACACCGCAGAACTCATTGGAAAGCCCAATATTATTCCTTCTTCGCAAAGGTTTCCATGAGATTGGTATCGACCTTCATAGAGTAACAATCGTTCTCCTTGCGTTTTCTTAAAAATTTGGCGTAGTCAGAATGTTTGGCCAATTGTGAAAATTGGCAAATTGATGCATTCTCAAAAACCCGATTTTTTTTTTTTATAATCCCGCGAGCGCACCAAGGGGATATGAATACCCTTTTACTGGCTTTTCACCAGGGCGTGGGCGGGTGGTGTAGTAGCTTGAAACTCATGTGTATTAGGTTTCGATATTTTTCCCAGAGTTTACGCCTCTTTCAATTAAACTTGCCCTCATGCTTCTTTCACTCTTCTCATCTATGCTACGTCGTATGAGTATTTTAATGACCTCGAGCTTTGGATCTGATCTATATGCGCGTCGTCTGCGTAAACATTGGCATGGTGAAGTGAGCTAACAAGATCGATTATAATATGCGGCGATTAACCTTACCCTGTTGCAGACAATTTTTGATGTCAAAAGTTCCTGGAAAGTCACATTGCGATGGTTTACTCATACCCATACATTTCTACTTGAAGAAGAGACTTTCAAACCGGTGGCAAAAACCTTCTCCAAGTCAACCTTGTTTTTGTTCCACTGGATATCAGATATAAGCGAAATAATTCGTCTTCGATATTATTAGGAATTGGAAAAGTGTTCGAGTTCTTAGATTAAGAATGTGAATTGAGGTCCTTCAGGGGCAGACAGAAACCATGTACTACGGAAAGAGATGTACACGGTACACGATGCATACATCCAACTCGTGGGACCTATAAATTACACGGATGTATTCTTTTTTAAATCATGACCTGTTCAAAGTCTATTCCATGCGCTGTCTTCATCATATTTCTGTTTTGCATAGTCGTTCTTATCTAAATATCTTGGTTGCTTTGTAGCAGCAATGTAACAGTATGGGAAAATACTGTTGACGAATTAAGAATCTAACCGCCCTCATTTCTATATTAACGATTGATATCAGCTCATAAAAGTAACCAGCCATACTATCATTGATTTAATCTCGTGAATTCATCCGCAGTACGTCCTCTTTGTAGCAGTTCGTTACATCCCAATGAGTATTACAGTGTTTTTAATTGTTAAATTTCCGTTTTCTTCGTTTTATTCTCTTTTTATTTAAGTTGCGCAAGTATATGAATTCATTTGGGGTCTGGTAAATTTAATTATGCGTTTATATATTGAAACTTAATTTAGTAACTTGTGATGAGTCAAAAAATACGTATAATCATCAAATTTTCGAATACAAATTGTGTTCAAATCTACTACAAAAAAACTAATTTTCAATCCGCTGAAGCCCTCCTATAAAAGAAAACTACTCAATCAGCACAATTGTACTAAAAAATTGTTTGCCGGCCTGTTCGGTCGCTGACGTGTCTGTCAATTTGTGTGTGGTTGGTTGAGGAATTTTATGCATTTCGTTATTGAATAGATTTTTCTTGCAATTTAACACGATCAGCAATGTTTAAAATAGGTAAGAACTTACTGAATAGTATGTTTGTTCAATATCTGTTAAAAAATGTATGAATATTCGTAATGTTTGGCTGTTCGCTACCGGCATCTTGACCATTCTGTTTGTGATTTGGTGGTTGTTCGGCTTCACTATCTCCAAAGTCTCCTCGCCACTGTTTTTTGTTTGTCTAAAGGAAAAAAAAATGTTTGTTTCGTTTTTTAGGAATTCTAATATTTTTATTTGGAACACAATTTTGTTTCAACGTTGACGCCCTGCGTACTGTTGCTAGTCACCTGAGTTCAACAGACTTGTCACGCCTACAGAAAGTCTTTGTCGAAGGGTTGAGTTCCAATGATTTACAATCAATTTACTACTCGACTGTTAACGCAGAGACTACCAATGAAGATGAGAAGCTGAGTCTTTGCGAGAGGATTCAGTTGCTCCACAAAGAATCAAAATTAAATGTAAGTCAACAAACTTAGTCTTGCACCTAACCTAACTAAACTGATTCGCTTTGTTATAGGAATTTGAAAAGAACTTTTATTTGGTTGGGGCATATAAAAATGCCAAGTGTTCATCGGTTCCTATTCCCCAGAATGTGCTAACGAAGATTTCGTCTGCTCTCAATAAGGATGCGGGGACAGCGCAAGAGATTTTTTATAATTTGTTCGCATCGAAGGCGTTGGGGGTTTCCCTCGATATGCCGACTTCAGAAAAGATTGCCAAAAATCTTCAAAACATTCTGAAGAAGGATGATTCGTTGAGTAGTTTGGGATATGCATTCTACATTGCAGCGGAAGTCGGTCCAACAGCGAGTTTTGTTGCTGATCGTATTGAAGATGCAATCGTACAAGCCGATGAGGTAGATGGAAGGATGTTGCAGTTTGAGGGTGGGTTGAGCATCACAGCACTAATTATAAATGGCGCTTTCAAACTGTCCAAGGCTCTAGGGAAACCATCTCCTATAACCGACGTACAGGCTGTCAAATTGGCAACCTATTTTCTTAGTCGTCGCTCAGTGCAGACAGCCAAAGGTGTGCATGTTTTGCTGGAAGCTTTAAAGACACTTAGCGACAAGAGTTCCGCTCCGATTGCTATTCAGTTGATTGGAAATGGTCAACTTCAAGCTGAGTCACCTTTGCTTACAATTGTGATTGTGGATCTCCTTGGTAAGCCCTTGTCTCCGTATCCGATGAGTATTTCCGGTAAAGTGATTGTTAAGAAAGGAAGCACTGTGCTCGCTGAGAAAGTTCAATTTGTTGCAAAGAGCTCAGATAAAACTACATACACTGCTGACCTGACCACATTTAAACCCACTCGGGGCATCTACACAGTCGACATAACCGCCGATAACTACGTACAAACGCTCAACTTCAAGGTCTTGGGCAAAGTGAAGGTACATTCATTGGAAATCGGAGTTGGTGATTCTGATGCCAGCTCCGCCGTCAAGAAACAGACTGTGGTATTCCCTAACACATTACAAGAAACACTTGCTGCTGATCATACTCAGAAAGTCATTCTCAAGGCTGTGCTTACTGATGACGGCACCACTAAAGTTATGACAGTCCATCAAGCATTTGTCCGTCTGGCCAACAAGGAGACCGACGAGGAAATTATCTACGTAGCAGAGCAGGATGTTTCAAAAGCATATAAATTCGACATGGATGTCGGTGTTCGAGGCAGCGATTTCGGCTACAAGTCAGGCGTTTACAAGCTAGAGTTCATTGTGGGTGATGCTTCGCTTTCCAATTCCTTCAAATGGCACGTAGCCAACGTTCAACTCAAGTTCTCTCACGAACCTAAGAAAGGTATGTACTTATCCCCTCCATTTTATTTTCCTCGTTTCACACTAATCTCCCGTAGATAATCAATCACATCCAATCCGGGCAGCCCGCCCAGAAATTATCCATCAATTCCGGGTACCAGAGAAGCGTCCTCCGCGTTTAGTCTCCGATATTTTTACAGGCCTTTGCCTGACTCCATTGGTGCTTCTCTTCATTCTCTGGGGTAAGCTGGGTATCAACGTTTCGAATTTCAGCTTCAGCCTCAGCACCATTGGATTCCACTTGGGATTCGGAGCCATTCTCGGGTTGTTTGGATTGTTCTGGTTGAATTTGAACATGTTCCAGACAATTCGTCTGCTGATCCCTATCGCCGCTGTGACATTCCTGTGCGGCAATCGACTGCTGCGACGAATCGCTGGACAAAAGTCTGCACAGTAAGATTCTTATTTATTATTCCAAAAGACAAAGCAAGCCAATATGAAAATAGTTTTTCAACACTTCAATGGCACAGTCCAGTGATTGTCGCATTGGGTTATTCTAAGATACACGCAGTAGCTATAGTTTATGTCACACACAAAGTAAAGAAAGTAAGAAAATCCGCTTCGGCAGTGAAAACAATGGTTCGGAGCGCATTTAGGGCGGAGCATAATTTTGGTTTGTTTTACTTTTTTATTTGAATTCAGTGATCTACGCAGCCGTGCAAGGGGATTTCTGTTTGATTGAAGTTTCTATTGCACAGCAGCAGTTTCTTTAGATAATAAAAATTGGAAAAAACAAGTAAAAAATCTGAAGTTGTGGTTTTATTCAATTCGAACTGGATAAACACAGTTGATTTACATTTTTAGGTTTTGTATAAAGTGTAGATGGTTGACCAGGGCATTAGCTTATAGAATATCGTCGCAGTTTAATTGCCTGCTTTTTGTAAAAAACGCCTTCTTTAGGTGGCGCTACGTCCGGGGTGAGCCTGGATCTCAATTAATAAGACTTCAGTTGCGCATTAAAAGTCGGTTGATGTCCTCTTCTACTTGCGTGTGCCACCTAAGGACCAGATTCGAAGACTGCGGGCCGGCGAATTGGTGTCCATTCGCTTTACATGTTCTAGCCATTTAAGGCGACTGATGCGCAGCTTTCTGACTAGATCGATGTTGCTGTACAGCTCGTATAGTTCGTCGTTAAATTTTCCCCTTCAAACCATGTCAACGGCTTCTCAAGTCTGAAGACTACCGATGGGTCAAAAGAAAGGTCGGAAATATAATCACGCATTCAGGAACAATAACATCACAGGAATGAAAGGAGAATAATACGAAATTACGGCTATGGAAGTGAACCTATATAATTGAAGCATCCTATCCTACACTTCGTTTTAGGAGCGAGCAATATGATGCATTGCCAGCTGAAACGTCGGCAGGCAAAAGTTTTGAACTAAGAAAAACATTACGGCAGTGAAAAATCGTAATAATATGCAGCCAAGAAACCAACAGGAAGGGCTACATGAACTTGCAAAGGAATAGGTGCAAAATGCATTCGTACGGTACAAATAAAGATGAGAATCGAGTTGCCATCATACTGAGAACTGAACTTTAGCATTTAGAAAAATAAATATTTTAGTGAGGCTTCGAAGAGTTTTTAAATAGAATACATATCTACTTAGGAAAGAAAAGAAAGAACTATTGTATCGGGAATTAGAAAAGATATGCGCGCAATCCATAAGCAGACGACAAGTAGCAAAAGAAGTGCAACCTTGATGCATGGGCAAACATAAAGAAGGATTAAGGATTACTAAGAGTTACGACTAGTATCATCGAAGGGGTTGACTAATGCGATAAAGGTGAATACTAAAGTACATCAGAAAGACCACATTCTGAAATTCTTCATGAAATGCATTTCACTGTTATTAAGTGTATAAGAGATTTTTGCGCGAAATCGAATCAGATTTAGAGATTAAATCAATTAAATAGACAAATACGACGACAAAAATAAACACAAATTTAAAGAAACGAGATTAGATACACCAAAGCATGTAATCTTATAACCAAAGGTATTTGAGGGAAAAGGACAAACGTAGATAAGTTTATTGGTAAAAATTTCTCACCAAACAAACATTTAAATGTTTTAACAAACGAATTTGCTGAAAGTTTTTCGTCACACAACAGTAACCAGTTACCAATACTTAACTTGATCTTCATGATAATACAAACACTGAATATGAAGCCAAAAACACCCTATATTTCATCACATTCACGTCTGTGTAGACCCATTGTGATGCCGGAGCAGAGGAATTGGGTCTTAATGGGAATTTAATTGCGGTTCCTAGTTTTAGTTTCTGGTTTACGTCTCGTAAAGTTATTGGTCTTAAATTACAGACCGACAAAAAAGTGCAGTCGGCGTCGGTAAGGCGCAGCTTTATTGCGTGTGTCCATGGAAGATTGTGGCCTGCGGGTAATCCAACAATCGTAGATAGTTCCACTCTGCTTTCCAAGAGAATCTTACTTGTTCTTGATTTGCTGAGTTCCGTCTTGAGGTTTCACAGGTTGGAAATTATAGGCTTTGATTTGTATCGTTCGTATCTCTTGTATTCTTTGACCGATCTGTTAGTTCCATTTCGAGGGAGGATTCTTTTGAATCTATTCATCCTTCATAAGCTTCGATTTAATCTCGACTACCAGGATGGCCTTAATGACAGCCCAGCTGTCAATATTCTCTTCGGGCCTTTTTTGGCTGCTTCCGCTACAGCCAATATCTCACACTGGAAGACGGGAGAAGATTCCGGCACAGGTTACTATCTACATCTTTGATTGATCCGTTCAGTTTTATTTAGTTTCTGTGCCATGCCTCTCTGCTTGGGAAAATACAACCGAATGGTGTTTCAAAGTCATGATGGTGTATTATACAGTCCGTATTGGAGCATTAACCTACATATGATAGTTTACTTGTAAGAATTGAGGCTTGGCCTTGGGGTTTGGTTTCCATCCATTATGCTGACTCAATTTTTACGTGCTAATTTGAGCCTAGAACGCCATCGTTGCTTTCTTTCGACATTGAATTTCCAAGTTAGTTTGTAATGTAGTACGATACCTAAGTATTTGGCACGGTTGGCCATAAGAACCACTTTATACGCGTACGCGCGTACGTAGTGGCTGTTATTCCCCCCCACCTTTTAGGTTAAGAAGTAATTAGTTAACAACTAGGGTTCACATTAGAGGTAGTATCACTTCTCATAGATAGAGCATAGCTCGATTCAAATCAGCTGGCCAGTCTACTGCGCATGACTTTTAATACCTGTATATACAGCGGATCCCTATACTGTTGGACCACCTTTCTCCGCTAATCGTGAGATCTAAATACTGTATAAATCTCAAAAGAAAAAAACAAAACCAGAGATCAGTCCTCCTTTAATACCGAACTGTAGAACGGTGACTGCAGCGACCACCGGCAAGGCTTATGCAATATCGAGCGGAGGTTAAACTGTAGCAGGCCTTGGTACACCATCCTCTAAAGGCAATCGCAACGAGCCTAGAACTAAATTTTTAAAGGTTGATATGACTGTGACAAGCCATGGTCCTATCACTTTCTCCACTCTGCCACAAACTTGCTGCTGCTACTAAAATAAATAATATAAAACGCCGAAACGGTTTTCGCATTATCAAAACCTTCAGATGAATTCCGGAGATTAAGAGAAGTGCGGACAAAAAGAGCAATATTGAGTGGACTAACAACGCCATAAAAGACGGATTACACACTGCTCTCAAAACCCAAAAAGACTCCTCCAAGCGCCAGAGATTATTGGAGGAAACCGTGCCGATCTTCAAAATTTCCAAAACTTATAACGCTAAAATCTCTGCGTCATCCAACAGCACAAATCCGAGATCTTGCAGCGAAGTAATAAGAGATGCAATCATGATCGCAATAATCGATAAAAACGACACCGACGGTTTGGTCAAGTTAAAGCTTTCGGAAAACTTCTTGGCCATCATGTGGGAAAACCCTGAACCACCTAACATCACAAGCGACGCTGGCTGGCACCAAGGCAACATCAAGCTTGTGCCAATCAAAGATCTCGCGATCTTTACACCACAGTCATAGGTGGATTAAGAGAGGTTTGGTCAGGTGCTAAACTATAAGTCGACTTTCTGACTTATAATTGGAAAGTCGCGAAATTAGAAGAACTAAGGGGCCCTTATAGATGCGCGTTGACTGTGATTATTAAGGAATCTATTAATCCTCTAGTGTAGACTAAAGGAACGGGTTTGTAAAAAGGAAAAGCTGGATACTGATAAGCAACTTACTCCTCCTTTCGCTGAAAGAGCATATTCGACGTTAGATCCTGGAGCGTCGATATCCTTTCCAGAAATGTATAGCGAAGACTCCAATTTACCCGGGGCGACTGCTAAGCCGTCGGTCTCCGCTTCTTACACTCCGTCGGAAATGTAAACCGATGACGAACTAAAAAGAGATCCTTTACGATCAGATGAAGAAAATGATCTCTTGGGCATATGTTCAGAATCGGAGGACTCGAACACCTCCGTGGTGGAGGTTACTCTGGTAAATTGTAGGGTGATATGGTTTCTTCAAATTAATCTCCATCAGTCAAAAAAAGGCTTCGGCTGCACTTATTCTGCGTCTTAAAAAAAACGCAGAAAACATCATTCTAATCCAGGAAACCTGTTTACGCTCCGCTCTATACAAGAGACAACGGTAGGATTAGAACTTGTATATTAGTGAAACGTAGCCTTAATGCATTTTTAATTCCTAACCTTACTGACCCCGACTTAACCGTTACCAGACTAGAGACTGTCAAAGTCCCCTACTGGCTGGCATCGGCATATTTTGGTCACGATAATGTGGGCCCTCTCCCTGGTGATAAATTAGACAGGGTGGTTCTGGAAGCTGGTTGCTAAAAACTGGCTTCAATATCCTGTGCGACAGTAACGCTCATCACACGGTATGAGGCAGTACCAACATAAACGATATATATAAGTACTTACTTCATTGTTTGCAACATTGGCAATTGGCCCACTTTTACAACAAGAAATCGACAGGAAGCGTTATATATCACTCTTGTTTCCGACAACAGCAATCCAATACTAACGAAGTGGATGGCATCGTCTGAACATTCACTTTCAGACCACAGATAAATCCAATTCAGTCTGAGCGATGCTCCTACTAGCCCACTAGCATTTCGGAAATATCGGAAAACTGATTGGCCAAAATACAGAGGAATACTGTCAGAAACTCTGTCCTCTAAACTTTCGAGTCCTCTCAGACCCAGAAGTCTATAAACTTTCCTTCTGGAAACTTTAAAATGACTGATTGATACCCACATACGAGCACGAGCTTAAATTGATCCAAGAGTTTTGTCAACGGCTCAACATGCCTACTTCAAAGGAAAGTCGGCGGAAACGGCCCTGCATTTACTGACTAGCCACATCGAATGATCCTTACAAGTAAACACAATGTAGTACACAATAGTTGCTTTCCTGGACATAGAGGATGCCTTTAATAACGTCAACACATTCACAATCACGAGTACGCTATCACATCTGCAGGTAGACGACTCTCTTGGGGAGTTGATTAGTCTTATGCTAAATAGCAGGATAATCAACTCCAAACTGGATGGGGCTTCTGCTAAAAGATGTGTCAGTAGAGGTACGCTGCAACTCGGTGTCCTTTCTTTCCTTCTCTCGAACTGCTGATATACCTTGAAGCGGGTGGTAACAGGGTGATTGCCTATGCGGATGACGTTGCTATAGCCGTTTTAGGTAAATATCTTAAAGAACTCTTTCAGCTAAATCTTAACAGATTAACCCGTTGGGCAGATCGCTGTGGATTGGGAGTTAACCCCCATAAAACCGATCTTGTAATCTTTTCCACGAAATATAAAATTATAATTATACTATAGACCCTCCCTCAATTTTGTAATTTCAGATATAGTGTTCCGATATAGACAGGAAACTTAACTGTAAGGCTAACATTCAAGAAAAAGTCAAGAAAGCTACAGTATCTTTACTCACTTGCAAAAAGGCCATTGGAAACAAATGGGGTCTTCAACCTCGCATAATCCACTAGCTATAGTTTTCTGTTATAAGACCGGGGTGGTTGTATGGTGAACGGCCTTAGACAATTCAGTCAACTGCAGCAAACTCAGCAAAGTTCAAAGAACAGCATGTCTATGCATAAGCGAAGCCCTGCATTCTACTCCCTCCGCGGCATTGGATATTCTGTTTCACTTGACACGCTTTGATATATTCAGCAGGCAAGTAGCTGTGACTGCAACTATTTGCCTTAAAGCGACTACACAGTGGCTAGGTACAGACTCTACGAGGCCTATTTGATGAATACCCGGATTAGAAATGACAACGCAACTATTTTAGGTTTTGACGTAGTAAGCTCCTGTGATTGTTTATCCCTTCTTCAAATAGTAAACGTGGATCACAACTAGCGCGTCTCAAAAAATGGTTGCTATCACCTTTTTGGCCAAATACACTTCGCTTTCTTTGGAGCACGTTCACCGGGTAAATTCATTGTTTCGATTGCTCTTTTGTCTCTGGTGTGTACCAACGAATCCATGTCTCACCGACGGTCACGAAACGACACAGAAACTGCTGCGGATTTCAATTAAATAGGTCCGAGAACGTCTTTGATGTTGATTAACGATTGCGATTGTTTTCCGGTGTGAGCAAACGCGGCACCCATCGCCCGGACAGCTTTATCATGTCCAAAATCTCGTGCAGGATATGGCTAACGCGTTCAGTTGAGATGCCTGCTATCTCAGCCAATTCGCAAATTTTCACTCGGCGGGCCGCCAATACGAAATCATGGATTTTGTCTACGGTTTCCTCTGTGGTAACCGTTTTTGGGTCACATGGATTCATCAAAAACGGTTGTACGAGAAGGTGAATGGGTCCAATACACACCATCGAGAATGGCTTGATTTCCTCGCAGGTTCACGGAGCGATACTGTTCATTTTCCATGGTCCCAAAAAACACTAACTCGATGTTTTGAAGGTCGTTGAATTTTCTTTGAGTTTTGTTTCGAGAGACTTCCCACAGGAGAAAAAAAAGAAGTAGCCCTGTTCAGAACAGTTTGTGCGAAAAGCGAAAAAAAAAGTTTTCGCACTTTAAATACACGCGGACATATTGTTTTTACCATACATTGTGTGCCGAATTTAAGTTAAAAAAAAATGGAAAATCCGAGTAGAAACTTGCAAACGGTCGGGAGTTTGTTTTGCTTTAAAAGTTGTGTAATGCAGCCGTCAGAAAAGGTTATATATCTGAAAAAGAAGAAGAAAAAAAGGGCCATTAGACCATTAGAATCACCTTCATCCCCCTTTTGCACTTTCGCATAAAGGTGGTTCTTTGAATGTAATAAGAATACGGGTGGCTCAAATTAAGTCTGGTGGGTGAACTTGTACGGTGCAGATTAGCTACGACCTTGTGATCTTTGGCCTCCAAGAATTCAAAAGCTCCTATCATTATAGTTAATAACATGTGATCTTCCATGTATCTCTCCTTCCATATTTTAAGTCCGTCCGTTTAGTCAACGTGCAGTAACGTAACTTTCTCAAAGCTATTCTAGTTTCTTTTGCTTTTTTTTATGATTTCGGCACGAAATAAAAAGGTAAGTGAGGGTAGCGGTAAGAACCAAGTCATTTCGACGATCTAGAGCCTAGCAACCGCGAGAATGCCACTGCCATCTGGCAGCGACATGTATGATATTGTCAACGAGGAAAAGGAAATCCCAACTATTGGAGGAGAATTGCTGAAATGGGAGAGGATAGATAGAAGAGCACAAAATATGATTGTGATGAGCTTGGATTCATAACCGCTTGCTTATATATTGAACTATATCACGGTACATGCCATGTATACCATATATCATAAACAGAAGGCGAACCCTAATAGACACACATCTGATTCAGCAAAAATTTTGTAGTTTTTCAAAAGATCCATCTGATGATATTGCAACACATACACTTGCGGTCATAAGAACCGCACCATATCAAAATGATTGAAAAATTGTCAATAACTACGATAATAACTTTTATAATGAAATTAAATTTTTGTTGAGTACTCCGCAGTAGTTTATAAGTATTTCTATCTAATTTCCACCTGTTTATTGAATGTTTGAAAGAAGATATTAACATAGAAAAAAAAAACAGTTAATTTTCTTTTTTTTTTTAAATATTTTAATACAGTCATTGGTTAACAAAATTAAACGAAACTTTTTTTTATGAATGTGTATATAAGATGTTTAGATATGCCACTTTTACCAAAAAATTATCAATACCGAGTTGCTCCTCCTTTGGGGGTTATAACCGCTTTTATTCTAGAAGGCATCGAGTTTACTAGAAGTTCAGTAATATCCCTTGAAATTTTAGTATTCCATACATGTTCCAGAACTTCATTTAGATTTTTTTTACTCTCTGGTTTATGTTCAGCCACCTTACGTTTCATTACATGCCACAAGTGTTCGATTGGGTTTTAATCGGGCGAATTAGCTGGCCAGTCTAGTCTGGTAATTCTGAGGTCATCAAATGTTGTCTTGAGCTGAAAATTATTGAAAGACTCTAGTTACTTTTCTGTTTATACCTGTTATACCATATAACATACCAAAAACTCCCTTACTACTTCTCCATACTTTTGAGCATTCATAGTTCCATTAACAAAGTGCAAAGGGCCCAAAACGTAAAAAGAAAAACATCCCCAAACCATCTGGCTTTGAGGAATCTTCACTGTTTTGACTATGCACTCGTCCTTGAACCTTTCACTTGCTGACCGTAGTACGTATGGCAAATGGTCGGCACACAACAAATTAAATTTACTTTCATCGGACCATATCACACATCGCCAATCATCCTGCGTCTAATCTTCGTACTTTTTTGCCCATGTCAAGCGAACTTTTTTCATTTTTGTGGTTAGGAGAGGTTTTTTCGCTGGTCGTCTTCCATATAAACCTATCTCCCGTAGCCGTCGGCGTATGGTTTCGGCGCTTAGATCAACTTGATGAAATTCACTCAGCTCAGCTCTGCTGAGTGAATTAGCGATCTTTCATGCTAATTCGTTGTAATACATTGTCCGTCTTCTGTGTTGTTTAACGTTTTCGTCCTGAGCCTTTTTTCCTTTCCAGTGGATCCAAATTTTTTTTTTTTTTTCATCAGTCGTACGATAGTTGAATGACAGCATCCTATTTTAACAGCAATATCACTATAGCCAAGCCCTTCTTCGACTAAAGTCAATATTTGAACTTTTTCGTCCCGAGCCAGTTGATGATATTTACCAGACATTTCACTTTTTTTTACTTGTCACCGTCATAACTCAATTCAAACCGATTTTTTTTTGCATTGAATACGAGGCCGAACTCCGCTATGGGGAATACCCTTCATTAGAATGGGAAAAACCCTTACGATCTGATATAATTAGGCATTTTTTGAGAACTCATTAGGTGGTGCGGTTTTTATGACCGCAAGTGTATGTATATCAAAACTCGAAACAATTGCACACTAATACTAATAATTGCGGTGAAACGATGATTACAAAAGTTCTTATAACTTTGCCACCAGACTACCAACATCAAAAGGTTCTTCAGAAAATTAAAAATACAAATTTATTCATCGAAATCTCTATTGTCCTCTTCAAAGTAATCCCCATAGACTGCAACACAATTATGCCAGCGCTTGATCCAATCCTCGAAACATTTTTTATATTCTGTTTTCGGTATGTCTATCAGTGAATTCGGTGGCTGTTGGATGGTATTTGTTGCATTTTTCGTCAAAAAATTACAAATAATGATGGCACTGTGCGACAATGCGTTATCATGGTGCAAAATCCACCTGTTTTCTATTCACAATTCTGGTCTCTTTCGGCGGATTGCTTCACGCAAACGTCTCATAACGCCCAAATAATACTCTTTGTTTACTGTCTGGCCTCTGGCAAAAATTCATGATGCATTACACCGTTGTAATTCATGAAAACCGTGAGCATTGCCTTTCTTTTTTGACTAAAAACGACGTGGTTTTTTTTGGTCTTGGTTCATTTGGTGAACGCCATTCATTTGCCAGATGTCTGGATTGCGTGTCGTACTCATAAACCCACGTTTCGTCTCCAGTAATGATCCTTTTGATGATCATGATCATGATGATCATCTCTTTTGCGACGTCAACACGGTCTCTTTTTTGCATGAAATTGCGATGTTTTGACACCAAGTTTGTTGCTACACGACGGAAACCCAAAACATTAACTAAATTGCCTTGGACGGATCCATAGGCAATGTTCAAGTCCTCCGCTATCTCTCTGATGGTTAATTTGGGGTTATTGACCAACATTTCTTTTACTTCATCGTCGGTTTTCGATGTCGATGGTCTGCTACTGCGTTCATCATCTTCGATTGACTCACGACCACCGCTCGTGCCACTGGTAAACGACCGTTTTCTTTAAATCCGTTTTTTACGCAAAATTTAATACAAGTTCGTTGTTGCAAATTGAAATGTTACTCTTGGCTACGTAACTTTTGCAAATGTCAAGCTATGACGCTAAGATTTAGAGGGAATGTCAACAACAGATGTGCCAACTTAACAAAAAAAAAAAAAAAAAAAAAAAAAAAACAGAAGAACGCTTATATCGAAAATCTTGAAAAGCTCACAATTTGATTTATAATGGAGGAGTCACTCTTAAGCTTACTGGTTCATGTTGAAACAGCGACGTCAACAAGTGCATTAGTTGTTAAAAGGGGAACACCTTTTCCAACTAAGAAACCGGGCCATTGGAAATAGGAAAAAGAATTCTCCGTCAGCTATGGATATGGACATGTTGCCCAAAAGGGCTTTCGTGGTGGTGCTTTTGTGTGTACATGCACAGTGAACAACTGAAGAGAAATCTAACGAATGGTTTCTAGATTCTGGAGCAAGCGACCACGTAACATTTCGTATGGATTGATTAGCGTGGTTAACGGAGAAACCACCAGTGCTTTTGGTAGAAGAAAAATTAACATAATTTCGTTCAACGGTAGAACCTGGCTGCCGAAAATTTTCTCAAATTTCATGTATGGATATACATTTAAAGATGCTGTCTAACAAAAACAAATGTCAGCTTTTGAAGAACGGACATACTGCATTATTTAAAATTAGTGAACCAGCGATTGCAAGCATCGGCGATAAGATTGAAGATATTAAGATTTGGAATGCGAGATTTGGACATCAGCACTTACTTACTTTTATATCAAAACTTTTTTAAAGCAGAGTGGTATATGGTATATTTCCATGACACAGATAACCCCGTTTACGATGCATGTGCACTAAAGAAGTTGCATTGATTTCCTTTTAAAAAAAAAGTGACAGTAGAGCATATGTGGTAAGACAACTAATCCGTGCTGATTTGTGTGGCCCAGTGCAAAACAATTTAGTTGGGTGCTTGAAATACATATTTCCTTTTATTTAAGGACGATTTCTCCAGATACAGAACTGTGTATTTTCTAAAGGAAAAAAGCGAGATACTTGAATGTGTTCAAGTGCTTATAAACAAAGACAAAACTGAAACTGGAGTGGTTATTAAAACAATTTGAACGGAAAATGGTCTGGAATTTGTAAAATTAGGTGTTAGTAAAATGTTCCTATTTCAGGAACGGTGACAATGCATAAAGTCAGTGAGCATCCAGAGAATGTAGAAAATTTATTTTTAGTATAGGTAAATAAAGTAAAACGAAGTCCTGTAGACCCGATAAGCATATGATTAGAAGCGCTCAAAATGAGAAAGAAGATTTGTAAGTATCTATCTTGGAAGCAAGAGCATTTGTGGCTTCAATGTATGAACCACGAAGTTATGAGAAATCCAAAAACAAGGCAAAGTGGAGAGCAGCAACGGAAGAAGAAATCAGGGCACTGGATTAACAGGGAACTGGGTACTGGTATTGCATGTAAATATAAATGAACCCAAAAGGTACTAAGCAAAGTTAGTTGTTAGAGGATTATCGCAACAGTACAGGATTGATTATAAAAAAACTTTTAGCCATGTAGCTAAATTTGCTTTAATTCTTATTATTTCGGCTTGTAAAAATATATCTTTGAAGCAATTCGACACTTAAATCGCATTTTTTAATAGAGATTTGCTGGCTTACGATTACATGCAACAACCAAGTGGATTTGATGATAAAAGTGGTCGTGTGTGTAAGTTAAGGAAAAGCCTTTATGGCTTAAAACAGGCTACCAGATGTTGCAACATACAATTTTTGAATTTTCTCTGTTCGTTTCGGCTACAGAAGCCGATTCATGGGTTTTTAGCGGAAAAAACATCATAATGGCCATTCACATCGATGACGGTGTCATTGCTGGAAACGAAGTATAGGGTGATTCATCCTAAGGTTTGATTTTTTTGACAGATAACGCATGATTCCTATCAAACTGCCTTATTATTTTTATTCAGTATCGTTTGGCAATTCATCATGGAAAGACTCACACAACAACAGCGTCTCCAAATTTTTCAGCTTTTTTACGAAAATCAGCGTTCTGTGAGAAATGTTTTTCGTTCGATTCGAGGAACTTACGGTGCGCATAATCGAATTACTGAAACCACTATTGCCAATACCATTCGAAAATGTGAGTCCCAGTTTACATTAGTGGATGATACTCGACCGGCTAGATCACATAGAAGAGACTATAGCAGCTGTAGCTGAGAGTGAACGCGAAGACCATGACGAATCGATTAGTCGTCGTTCTCAGCAGCTTGGCTTTGCGTATTCGACAACTTGTCGTATTTTACTCGGCCTAAAAGAGTACAAAATTCAATTTGTGCAAGAATTGAAGTCAGACGACTTGAATTTGCGTCATATTTTCAGTGAATGGGCTCTGGAAAAACTCAATGTAAATCCGGTGTTTTATCGTGAAATTTTGTTCAGTGATGAAGCCCATTTCTGGCTCAATGGATACGTTAATAAAGAAAATTGCCGTATTTGGGCTGATGAGCAACCCGAAGAGTACCAAGAGCTTCCATTACATTCAATAAAAACAACGGAATGGCGTGGTTTATTTGATGGTGGATTCATTGGTCCATATTTTTTCAAAAATTAGGCACCATGTTAACGTACTATGTGCTTCCTGAAATTTAAGCACATAGTCTCGGTGAGCTCTGGTTTCAACAAGACGGCGCTACGAGCCATACAGCGCGTGATACAAGGGACTTCTTGAGAAATCATTTTAGTGAGCACTTAATTTCACGTTTTGCTACGGTAAATTGGCCGCCTATATCGTACGATATCACACCTTTGGACTATTTTTTCTGGAGATATGTAAAGTACCAGGTCTTCAGGAATAAGCCAGCTCCGATTGACGCTTTGGAAGCCAACTTTACTCATGTTATCCGCGAGGTACCAGTCGCTATGCTCGAACAAGTCGCCCAAAATTGGATCTTCCAAATGGACCGCCTTAGACATAGTCGTGCCAAAACATTTACATGATATCATTTTTAAGAAGTAAATGCCATGTATTGTTCCTTTAACCAATAATAAAAGTTTTAAGTTCACTTTCAAATTTATCTGTTTAATTTTACATTATATATCAAATCTTACGATGAATCATCCTATATTAAAAAATAAAATCTCAAAACCTGGAAAAGTTGCGTTGTCATTTCTAATCCGGGTATTCCTCAAACAGCCCTCGTAATTCATCATCAGGTCGGTGTGAAGAGTGGATTTTCTTTTTAGTTCGATTTCACGAACATTTTTCCAGAATTTAAGACTCGAGTCACTTAGGTTGAATTTATCCTGATAAAGGTCTTTTTAATTGATCGTGTAAGAAGAGTTACCTCATTTCGAACATTGTAAATAGCTTAGCATTTGTGTCTCCTCCGCTTGCGAGATTGCGCTGTTTTATAAGGCTGAAAACGTCTTAAGTCAACCATAGTGATAGTGAAAAGATTTAAAGAATAGTGCAGAAAATAGATAAAAAATGAAAGGTAAAAGATTTGAAGAGAGTAGCTATGTGTTGCTTATTCAATGTCGAAAGTTGGTTCCAGAGCCTAGTGACATATATAAAGAAGAGACGCAACGATATCAAATAGTTGAAAGAGGGCGTTATAATATTGAATGTTCTGGAGGACTAAGCAAATTGAAGATTATCAAACAGATACTTGGGGGATCTGCTGTTTAGACCTTGTGCATATACAAAAGACATCGAATTTTTTTTGGAACTGTTGAAACGATGAACCAAGAACCAGCTTGTGACAGTGTAATTCAGATTGAGACTATTGCATAGTGATTAGTTGTCTGACAAAAAGATCCTCAATGAGCCCAATTGGTCGTGACAAGTATATCTGAGCATCATCAGCGTTAATATGAGTGTTTACATCGAGGCATACCTTGAGTAGGTCATTAATAAATAAACAGAAAAGTATTGGTCCTAATATTGATCCCTGCGGATATTTCAGCAGCTAATAGAAAAAGATGAAGGAGGATAAAGGCTGTCATTTGAGAGTTTCGTCTACCACGATCTTGATGACGTACCAGTGTGTTCAGAGAACAACGTGAATTTTTAATTTTTTTGTTGGTATACATGCCCCAGCTGTATTCATTGTTTACTTCGTCTGTGGCAGCTACTAAGGTTAGATATGTTTTTATGAGGTCGGCGATTTTTGTTTGTTAAAAGAAATGGATCAAAGAATTTGTATCAAATTTAGTGTAAAAAATGGAAACAGGACTAATCAGGAAAGGGCTAACCCTTTTAAACCCACCGTACACGATCGTGTTAGCTTACTTTTAAGGGTTCTAGCTCGTTTCAATTCTCATTTCAGTTTAAAAACCGAAAAGCATTGAAAGTGTTAAGTCTTTCTACGTCTATTGTGCAAGCAAATTGAGTGATTTTTTTAATTTGCTCTCACGGAATTTTTTAGTCTCCGGGTGTTTCAGAGCTAGTGGTACAATGTCGCGGTAAATATGCAAATTTTTTGTTTCTGTTTGTTTTTTGTTTCTTATTGCATGTACTCGTTCTATGTGTATCCAGCTGCATTGTTTAAAGTATCATCTCTTGGATTTTTTATTTCCGTGGATCCACGATCGTGGACGGCCTAGCACATCAACAAAAGATGATAGCGTCGAAGCTGTGATGAAAATTGTTTTGGAAAATCGTCGAATTATCATAAGAGAAGTTCCTGAGGATGTTAGCATATCGGTCGGCTCTTGTCATGCATTTTTTATTGGATGTTTTGGGCATGTGACGTGTGTTACACTTCTTAATTTTGATCAGAAGCACCATTGGATGAGCATCGTTCAGTAGCTTTTAAATGAGGTCAAAGATGATTCTGAATTGCTCCCAAAACCTTGGATGGAGACTTACAACGATTGAGCAAATAAAAACGGCATCGCTGAAATCGAGTTTGAGAAGAGTTTCGAGGATTGGAAGAAGTGCTGGCACAAGTGCATAATATCTAATGGGACTACTCTGAAGGCGACAACATTAACGTAGACGAATAAATAATTTTTTTGTTAAAAACTTAAATTCCCGTTATTTTCTGAACACACTGGTATATACAGAAGTGAGTTTCTGACTTGATGGCATAATGACCGCAGTTACTAAAAGATTTTATGAGGCAGATGACAGAAATATAAGGAAAATAGTCCACAAGTTGTTCAAATATTTATTTTATTGTTAAAATGTTTTATATATATTTAAATAACACCGTTGTTTATTTTGATTTCCATACATACATACACATATATGTAAATTTATTGGCTTATGGTCGCTCCTTTTATGTTATTTTTAAACACACCAAATACAATATTTCTTAATTTGTTTTAATCATATTTAGTTGTCAAAAGTAAGTTGAAGGCCAACTTTTTTAATTTGTTTTTTCTTTTAATTCATTTATTTTAAAGTGAATGTCTTAATGTGTATAATTAATATAATGTATATCGTCATGTTTTCTTTTTTATGAAATATTTCAAAATGTGGGCGCACACCTATATATGGATTTATCAGTTTTAACAATTTTTTTAATTGCCTTTAAGGACGGTGCCCTCGACGGGGTGTCTCGTTCTAAAATGTCCCGGCCCTTTGGCAATATAGAAAAAAATACTTTTAAATTAAAAAAAGTAGAAAAAAGTCAAAATAAAAACAGTTGAATGGCTCATGATATTCATTTTCAATATTTCTTTTATTTGATTTTGTTTTTTATTGTCAGATTAACATTTAATAATATTTTTTTTTTTTTTTTAACTTAAAATTGGAAATCTTCTACTTAGGATGACTAGTATGTATAAAATAGAATGAACAAAAATTAAAATTAAAAAATGTTCTACATTCAAGAAAGTTTATGTAAATATTATAATAATATTTATTTTTTGTAACTTTTAAGAAAACATTTTATGTTCTTAAATTTAAAACAAAAAATATACATCGACTATCTATGGAATTTCTATCATTCTTTTAGGGAAATTTATGTTGATATCATTTTTTTAACCACACAACATAGAGTAATTTTTTTTGTTTCTTGTTTTTTTATTTTATATGTTTTGAATGACTTATGCATTTTCTTTTTTATTTAATATTTCGTTTAAATTAAATTAATTTTTTCGTGCCTCGTCTTTTTTGGGGGGCAGAATTTTGGATCCTATTCAGCTGTACAAGTGCTTTTTGGAATAAGCGAACATTTTATTATTATTTTTTATTATTATTTTTTTTATTTTTTTTTTTTGGTTTTTTGTTTTTACAAAATCGAATAGCTGCCATTTTGTGTCATTGTTCAAGTTGTATGTTTTTCCTTTTTCTTTTTTTTGGTAACAAATTTTATTCATTAAATTTCAGAATGGTTTTCATTTTTTTTGGGTTTATATTTTGTAACTTCATTTTTTGTTTTACTTTTCTTTCCTTTTTGTAAAATGTTTCTAAAAAATATCTTATGTCAGATACATATTGTGCTAGGTTCTATTTGTAGATTAATATGTATTTTCAAAACAAGCGATCTTCATGCTTGGTACAACTTAGAGCCCGATCTCTCTCATGGCACGGTTGAGGCATGGATTCTTGAGGCATTCCCTAGGGCCAAGTTGAGGACCTGGTGAACCTCGAAGTATCATGAGGACAGAACGTGCTGCTGATTGACAGTCGTTGTTGCGGCCACAAATAGAGTCAGCTTCGGCTAGATATTGGAAGTCACAAGCGACTTGTGATGCCCCCTGAAAATATAAAGAAGATATTAAAAGATGGTCAAAGATAGTAAGTAGATACTCGTATACTGTAGGCCCTAATAAGCATAACAGTTTTCATGACATAAATTGTGAATGAAATCGCGAAGACTGAGAACTTCTCTTTTTATACTGAATTTACTACTCTAATTAACTAAGCTTGAGCAATTCTGCAATCACGATTAAGTTGTTGCAGTTGATCAGTTCCCGGAATAACCACCGTGTGGCGCTCCCATTGTTCCGATTTGAGTTCTGTTTTTTTTTTTTTTTTTTGTTGTTAAGTTGATACATCTGTTGTTGACATTGGCTCTTAATCTTAGCGTCATAACTTGACATGATGCCAAAGTTTGTCAAATGCCTTAGAAATATCAAGTGCAACTATTTTGCTATCGCCAGATTGATGTACGCGTTTTCATGACTTTGGAAAGAAGGGACGTAAGAAGATTCGCAACATTTTTATTCGTTTAGGCACCAAAGGCCAAACAAAGAACGTTATCTATTTACAAGCATTAGAATACGTTCATTTCATTTTCATTCTTATTTTCAATAAAATCATTTTTATAAAAATTCAAAACGAAAAAAAAAAAAACGGTGTTGCGAAAGCTCAAATTTAAAACGAAAACAACTATACTATACCTTGTTCAACAAAAATCAGCAGTATATGCCTTATGGGAGAGATTTTTATTCAACACGGGTGCCTATCGCTCTGTTTTCTGTTCAAAATCCTACAGATTGTCACCGAAGTGCCACTGCTGTAAATTGAAATTTTTGTTGTAAGTACTTGAACTATGCGATACAATCCCAATGCTACCAGTTCAATTGCATACGTATCCGACATTGAGATCGATCCTCTGGATTTTCTAACAGGACCAGAGTTATCAGTATTAATTTTAACAAAGCGATAGAGATGATGCAACAATGGCAACACCAACCGCTAAATCATTGAGGGAACATTTCGATATCAAAACAAGTTAGTAACCATAACAGGAAAAAATTGAGACTTATAGGATCTTAGGCACATCTTCGTATGCCACGGTGATGAAAACGGCTTTGCAACTGTGACAAATTTTAATGAGTATTTCGAAGCAATTACATCCCGATAATAAACTGGTGCGGTTAGCGTTATAGAGATTAAGCCCTCAAGAAGAGCATTCGAATAGTAACTTCCCGATCTTGACAAAACAGGTGGCAGAGCTGTTGAAACTCACTATATAGTAGTAAGGACATAAGGAAATTACTGCAAGTGGGATGGGTAAATAGTCGGTAAGTTGGTAATAAAAGCATTGTGAAGTGAGGGTGTTTGTACAGTTATGGCTTAAATAATAACAGCGGATTTAATATTGGACAAGATCCAGGAACACACAAAATAGGATTTAAAACCACGATGTTGAACAAAAGAGCTATTGCTCTGAATCTTTCTGCACCCGTCACAAGTTTTCTACTTCTACTTTCGATTTCGAGGAGACTTCGATGGCGTGAATCATAAGTTTTAAGCAGAATTCTAGTATAATTCTTGTTTAATCAGGTAGAAAAGCGGGTAATTCTAAGTAAGGAAAAGTTAAGGACCATATTTGCGACTGGTTGGAAAAAGATAAAGTAGATAAGTGCTTTGGTGAGGTTTTATGTTCCAAGATTCAGATGGTAATTTTGATTACGGTTCCAAAGAATTGTTAAAAACTCTACTTAAAATAAAATTATGCACATAATGCTGGTCGAGAAGCTTTACAAAATAGTGGAACGAACGGACTATATGCAAATATGTCCTGTCACGGGAAGAATAAACGATGCATTCCCTATTTTAATCCGTTTAGGGTAACATTTTTTAGTTCAGGATCTAACGGCTCTAGTTAAACTCTACCTATTTTTCAATATAAGTAAGGATTTACATGTTAAAATGATCCTTGGGTTGCTCTTTCTTTAGTCTGGTGTCAAAAAGATGCCTACAAGGCTCAAAGATGAAAATGTAAAATGCAATACTTACACATAAATAGCAAATCTGATGAACTCCACAAATAGGCAAAAGCTCCTGGTTGACATCACCGCTCAGAAGATCAACGCCTCGGCAGCGCTCAGCCATTGAATCAATTAATGGACACTGATTTGATCCAGGGACGTAGTTCTTGTTTCCTAAGTATGCGTCATTTAATGGTTCATAGTGACCAGCTCCAAGTTCTTCCTCGAACTCGCTAACATCATTAGGAACCTCTGGGTAACGTTGATATCCATTACGTTTCTTTTGCTTCTTCTTCTTCTTATCTTCATCATCGTCGGAGTCCGAATCTGTAGACATAGAGTTACCTAGAGGCTCTTTCGATTTTTCATTGAATGGAGAGTTGATTGAATGACTAGAAATGAGAAAAAAATAGTGAGATTTTAAACAGAATGAAACAGTGACTGCACAAATGCTTTTCTTACTGCATTCCTTGGAACTCGACTTTTTCCTTCTTTACAGACAAACGTTTCTGATTGTCAATGTCGCTTTCGTCTTCCAGTTTTGGGTCGCTTTCTACCACATTACGAAGCAAATGGTTCTCATTGTCTACAGATTGGCGAAGTTTCTCCAAAGCTCGACGCATCTTTTCTAAACTATAAGCAGTGGCTAATCTTGAGACAACATGATCTTTCAAGCGAGCAATTTCCTCGGGATCAGCAATGCCCTCATGAGCTCCAGTGTACTTGACGGTTTCATCAATGATTAGATCTTCGATTGATTGGAGTTTCTTGCTCATGTTGTCGAGTCGTTCTGGGTCGATATTTTTCTTTTTACGCTTCTCTTCCTCATCTTCATCTTCGTCTATGGAACTGGGCTTCTTGGCATCAGCACTGAAAAAAAGGATCCCTCTGTGATTATCAGTTTTTTTTTTTTTTTCAAAATATGGCATATTTGTCTTACTTGTCGTATCCAGATTTTTTCTTACGATCGTAACCGAAATATTTTGACCATTGCACGGCCTTCTTCCGGCGAAAGTTCGACAGATCACCTGGTAAAATTTGATCCTCTTTTACGACTTCCAAATTGGATCGCTTTTGCATTCGTTTTTCACCTGTTTCTCGTTTTTTCTTTTGAGCTTCCTCTTCATCTTCAAAGTCGTCATGGTCGTGCTCCTCCTCTTCCTCATCTTCCTCGTGTTCTTCATGTTCTGGCTCATGTTCTTCGGAGTCTTCTTCTTCGTCTTCTTGACTTTCATGGGAGTGATCACTTCGTTTGCGATGTTTGTGCTCCTTGTGATGGTGTCCTCCATGGGGTGGATGTTCTGTCTGTGGTTCGGCGGTGGAGGTAGAGTTCTTTTCGTTTTTCTTTTCAATTGGCGAATCTGTGGGCTGGTCATCTGCTGATCGCTTCTTCTTTTCTTCAGCTGGCTTTCCGAAAAGCTCACGCAACTCATCAGGGACCCGCTCGGCATTGGATTTGGATGTTTCGTCGTAAGGCATTTTTGGGGAGCGCTTGGCGACAGGAAATCGCTTACGGCGAGACATGGGGAGCCATGGCAAAACTGGATAGGTTCTTTTCTTTTGCATGAGTGGTCCGATGTAGTAGTTGGGTTGGGGAGACATGCGTTTTTGATCTTCAAAAATTTCACCTTCCAGTTCATTTTCCTGCTGTTGGTACTTTTCCCAAATGCGACGGAGGGCATCTTTGTAACGCTCTTCGCGATCGAGTTCGCGTGCTTCTTCGATTTCCTTCAAGAATTGATCAGTTAGTTCGGAGTGGTCATAAGGCTGATTATCTCGTTCTCGAAAAATTGAAGTAGATGGATCTGTAAAGGAATTAAGTGGAAAAGAGGGAAATTCTAAATGAAAGAGGCTGCAATTAGAACATCACTTTTGTTTTGCTTATCTAAAAAGATTATTGAAAACTTAGAAACGTTTGTGCTTATCTTGACAATAATTTACCAACGACCTTGAAATCATGAAGCTGATAGTCAACCACGAGAAAAATATAAAGATACATGAAATCGACTGAAATTAGTTATAAAGTCCAGTCAACGACATTGTTTTAGAGGACTAAGCCCGAAATCTAAAGAGTGACTACGAAGGTGTCAGATTTTAAAAACCTCCTAAGTGCTCAAGAAGATGTTGAAGAAAATGAAGAAGATGGTCACTCTGTTGAACTCATCAATACGTTACGTATCACCGGTACAGATGCTTGCAATTTTTAAATTTTAACTCTTTCAAAAAGTTGTTATCTATCAGTAGGTTAGATTCTGAAAATATTTGCATGAGTATGCACTGGAAACGAAAGAAAAGTGCTTCATGATGCTTTTATGACAACGTAAAAGGGTGACGGGATGAAAGTTTCGCTCGAATATGAACTGTGCATCGGTGGTAATCGGTGCGATGGAGTGATAAAAAAGTCAGATATAAAGTCCTGAGGATTAAGGCAATTCGTGGGGCTTTTCACCGAGAAGGAACCTCTGAGTCTACTCGGTTACCACAAGATCAATTTTGTCCTATCCTATTGATTCGCTTGCATTTTATAAGGTTTTCTTTTTTTTTATGAAAATGCAACTTTATTGTGAAAAAATGGTTAAAAATGAATCACTAAAAGTATTGCCCATCGCTAGTTATAACTTTTTCCCATCTTTCTGGCAGAGCTCGAGCTTTACCGTTACGGTAAATGTGTTTGTCTTTTGAGGCTATCCACGAATCAAGCCATTTTTTTATGTCTTCATATGAGTGGAACTGCTGAGAAGCCAGACCATTTATCATCGAACGGAACAAGTATAAATCGGACGGCGCAATATCCTGGAAATATGGTGGGTGGGGTAGAACTTCCCATTGGAGCGTTTCCAGGTAGGTTCTATCGGGCTTGGCAACGTGAGGCCGAGCGTTGTCATGCTGTAGTATCACCTTTTCGTGCCTCTACTCGTATTGCCGCGGTTTTTCGTGCAGTGGTCAGCTCAATTGCATGAATTGAAATACATACTATTCCCCAGTTATGGTTTCGTTTAGTTCATAATAAATAATGCCGACTTGGTCCCACCAAATACATAGCCTAACATTCGGCCGAGCTGACGACGTAGAAACATGACCTTGCAATCCCCATGACTTTCTTCTTTTTGAGTTGCGGTAATGAATCCATTTTTCATCACCCATCACGATGTGATGAAGAATCTTCTTCAAAAAAAAAACGTTGCTCAATTTTCTTTGACTTCAAATCATAAGGAACCAAAGTTCCTTGTTTTTGAATCATTCCCAACGCATGCAATTGGTTGGAAATGGCTTGTTGGGTAACTAATGATGCTGAAGCAAGCTTTTCTTGCGTTTACAACTGATCGTTATCAAGAAATGTTTCCAATTCAGTGTCTTCGAAGGATTTTGGCCTTCCTTCAAGCGGACGGTCGTTAACATCGAAATCACCGTCTCTGAAGCGACGGAATCAGTCACAGCACGTTGTTTCACTTAGAGCAGCATCTCCGTAAATTTTTTGGAGCTCTCAATGCGCTTTAACCGCCATTTTCTTCGAATGAAAGAAGAAAGTCAACACTTCTCGCAAATGACGATTATTTGAAACAAAATCAGTCATTTTCACACAATCAAAGGTATATGGCACCAAAAAAAAAAATAATCACTCATATGTCAAAACAAAACGGTTTGTTTACCATATGCCTAAGCTTGGTTCATGACGTTTTGGATATGTCAAAATCAAGCAGCACTTATTGCTGGAGCCATCTATTGAGAACTTAGTTGTGCACCTGATATAAGCTTTATTATTATTAGAATGCTTTAGCCGCACGCCTTTAACATTCATTCCCTTGCCTGTAGTCACCAAACTATCTGATGTGTAAAAAGAATTGGTATTTGGTGCGATACACTAGAGATTCAGTATTCCTCCGCGTCGATTATGTTTTGATTCTCGTTGAAGAAAATATAAATGGATCCTTACAGATGGTCCCAAAACCAATGTGGGATGTACTTAACTTCACTACTCGTTAAGTAAACTTATGTTTATTTTCAAAAAAAGAGACATACGTTTGAAGAATAGGTACTTGAGTATGCAGCTATAGCTAAACTGCGGTTAAAGCCCTCTCAGCACTTCAAAGCTAATTCGAGAATGGTAGGCTTCTCTGAAAGCATTCAGATTGTATTTACTGATCCTTGTCTGAGTACTAGAGTTCCAGAAACGGAATCGCCAATGAAATTGCTCGGATAGGCTTGTGACTTGTTTGGAAATGCAGACCTGCATTGCATTAAGTTGGGTAGTCACAGCCCATCCATCTTGGATTTGCAAGTAGTATAGGCATCATGTTTCTGATAGTGTGCCTGCTTGGTCTCTACTTGGTGGTTCTGGGAAACTATCCAAACTACACAAACCTTCACAGCAATTCCAGGTAACACCATGTAAAACTTGAGTTATTTTGGAATAGGCATTCAACTTGGGAATGAGTATGGTGTTAACGGATTTAAGTCCCAGGCAGTATTACTGTCTAAATCTTCTTCTAGATGCCAATCTTTCTTTCTAATATGTCACGTGATGAGCAAAAAAGGAGAAAGATTATCGAGTTGGCAATGACGAAAGATACGATGCCAGCTCGATTGTACAGGCATGTATCAACATCAAAGGGCTCCGATATTTAGGTGACAATAAAGGCCTTAGCCATGGCTATTAACATGCCAAATTTGATAGAATGCATTAAGTTTGAGAATAAGAGTTTTCACAAAATTAGCTAAGTATCACTGGACTGACCAAATTGATTACTGGCGCTTTTAAAGTCTGAAGACAAACGCTAAGAAGATGTATGAATAGTACGAGACCACTATCTTTCCGGAGTCACCTAGCCAAATAAATTGGGTTTTGTATGGTGGCCAAGATGTAAAGAAAAAGTGCCAAAAACTTGACGTCCAACTTCGGTTGTCGAAATTCAATCACAAATCAGATTATACTTTTTGAAAATATATTGTGTAACGCGGAATATGGGAAACTAGTCCTTATCCGGGATATTCCGACATATTTGGAGCTCAGGCCGGTAAGTATTCCCGAGACTAAGTCAGGGTGTTGGAAAAGAGATGATGGCAGATGAGCCATTAATGGATCAACGGCAGCTCTCACATTCCCAGACGGGTTACGGATCTGCATGTAGAATGTCAGGTCCTTAATAGGCCACATGCAGTCGATCAACTAGCGGAGGCTAGTTTTGTGATTTGGAACAATCCGTATTAGGCTAAATTTTCCAACATTAATCTTATATGCGCGCAAGGCCCTACATAGGAGAAAGATAATGACACTAAAGATAGCTCCTACGAGCTCTTGGACAAGATCTACGAGCTGTGCCCTGGCTATGACATTAAAATTGCCCTCGGCGACTTTAATGTAAAACTAGAAACAGAGGGCATCTTTGGTAAAACTATCGGAAAGCATAGTCTGCAAGACACTACGGTTTCAGGTTAATCAACTTTGCAGCTGATCAATCAACCGTCAACCATATTGGCCACATTGAGATCGACAATCCTCCAGTATTATGGATATTCGAGGAGTCAACATCGACTAGGCCATTGCCATTGACGGCAACGTTGCCAAAAGTTATTGGGTATATATATTAATTCGTGCGTTTTTTTTCCAAAATTTGAACGTTTATTTAAGAAAAACATGTACAATAGTATTATTCAAAGTATTGCCTATCTGAAGCTATGACTTTTTCCCATATTTCTAGCAATTTGTGGATCCCATCCCAAAAGAACTGCACCGGCTTGGCAGCCAAGAATGAATCAAGCCAATTTTTGATATTCTGTTCTGATGTGAACTGTAATTCAGTGAGGGCGTTCTGCATCGACCGGAACAAATGGTAGTCAGAAGGGGCAAGGTCTGGGCTCTAAGGCGGGTGGGGTAAGACTTCCCATCCACTGTTTTCCAAATAGTTCTTTACCGGAATAGTAACGTGGGGCCGAGCGTTGTCATGATGGAAAATGATTGCCTCGTGTCCGGTCGCATATTCCGGGCGTTTTTCGGCTACTGCTCTCTTCAAACGGATTAATTGTGTTCGGTAGCGTTGTCTATTGATGGTTTCACCCGGTTTTAGCAGCTCATAATACAGCACACCCATATGATCCCACCAAATACAGAGCATTACCTTCCCGCCATAGATATTCGGCTTTGCCATTGATTTGGCTGGTTGGCCGGGTTTCACATTTTTCATCACCAGTAACAATCCGATGCAAAAATGACTTCCTTTTGTGTCATTCCAGCAACATTTCGGACATGCAAAACCGTCTTTCGACGTCTCTCGGCTTGAGTTCATGTGGAACAAAATTTCCTTGCTTTTGAATATATTCAGCTGCCTTAAAACGTTTTGAAATGGCTGCTTGAGTGACACCCAAAGATTCTGCGAGCTCTTTTTGTGTTTGGCAACAATCTTCATAGAGTAATGCTTCCAGTTCTTCATCTTCAAACTTTAGTGGCTGCCCAGGACGTTCATCGTCTTCCAAGCCAAAATCACCACTTTTGGCATGTTCGCTTAGCTAGCGCATGTTCACCATAAACTTCCACCAAAATACGATGACTTTCGGCAGCTGTTTTCTTCACATTAAAGTAATGAAGAAGAACTCCCCGCAAAAACACTTTTTCAGGCACAAAGTTCGACATATTTGAGTGAAAAAAATGATTGTTGTTTACGCTTCAAATGAATGACATATACTGAAATGACGTACAATGACAGAAGCTTTCTAACGCATGTTCCAATGGAATAATACAAGTTAAGCCATCTCTTAGCAAACGAATTAACTTATAGACCCACTATTAGAGATGCCGCCTCTGATGTGCTGGATTTCAGTCGACCACCACAACGAATATTGCTGGTAAGCACTGGGAAGTAAAGCAAAAATAGAAAGAGCATTTCTGTGGATTGCATAACTGTGATGACAAACCAAATATCGTTGTCCAACGGAATCGCCACACTGAAAGCATCGGTTCCCACTAGATCACCGAAATCAAGCAGAACTCAGTACTCCGCATGCTGTTGACAAAACGCGCCACATGGACATAGTACCCCGGCGTTAAATCCCGAACCCTACAAATTAATTTCTATCGTTCCCTTGATAATAATAATGATAATAAAATATCGTTTTCAGGTAGAAAACCTTTTAACTCGACGATGTATATCAACAATTCCGTCCACTTTACCTGCAGGTCAAGGCCTGATAGAGCTCTTCAAATCGGCATGCTATAATTTATGCCCGGTGCTAGTCTTGCTTTGACATATCTGCTAGACTCGTCCGCTTATGCATTATGACGATAGAAAATGCATGCTGGTCCATCAAGGTCGGTAAAGAACTCATTGAAACCTTTGATGTCAAAAAAGATTTATACAAGACGATGCACCGCCATGCGATTTCTTTAACATCATTCTTTAAAGAATAGTGCAAAACTTAAGCGCCAGCACAAGAGGCACAATCTTTCAAAAGTCTGTCCAATAATTCGCATACACTGATGATACTGACATAATCGGAAGAATGAAGCATGATGTCAGTGGCGCTTTCGTGAGTATTGAAACGGAAGCGGCGAAGATGGTTTAACGGTCAACGAGGGCAAGGCCAAGTATTTGCAGTCAACCAGAAAGGCCATCCAACACCGATCTCTCTGACAGAACGTTACCTTGACTGAAATAACCTCGAGATAGTTAAGGACTTTGTCTACCTCTGTCTACCGCTATCAATTCAGACAAAGACACCTGAGATCACACGAAGAATAACTTTTGCCAATCGCTGCTTCTTTGGGCTCAGAGGACAATTGACTAGCAAAGTCCTCTCTCGAACAACAAAAGTGACTTATATAAGACCCTAATAGTCTCAGTTCCGTTCTATTGCGCAGAGGCATGGACGAGGATTCTCCTGGCTGCTTTGAGAGGAAAATTCTGCATAGACTCTGAGGAGATACAACGATGCAGCGACATCGACTAATAGAGAAGAATCGAAAGAGTATTTCGAAGCGTTACTTAATGAAGTTTTCCAGTTGTTGTTGGGCATGAAAAGCAAATTTAAGATTTTATGGACGGGCGCAAAAATTAAAAAAAAAAACTTTGTTTGGAATATTATTCAATAGACTGATACGAAAGAATTGGATGTCGAGCCAATTCTTTGATACGAGGAACTTCCAGGTGACACGAGAAACCACAACAATTACCAACAATTATCAATTTTAAGTCAAACAGTGTGCTTTTGTTTAAGTTAGGTGCACCAACGGCGTGATTAAAGGAAGGCTTACGGATGACGCTGCAAAAATATTGCGATGCAGCAAAAGGCCTACACATCTTAAAAAGCATCAGACAGAGTTCGGAAAGATCTAATATGGACAGTGGTTATTTCTTAAGAAATATCAGACACTTATGTATATTAGAACTTTACGCGACATGTACGATGGCTACGGAATGAAAGTCGGGAATAACCGACGAATGTGGCGGAATGTGTCAAGATTTACTTCTAAAGGAAAATATCGATGAATCCAGATCGACTTCTTTTCTATTCGCTAATGATAGCGCTATCACAAGTGACGACGTGTTGAATTTTCAGGCAACACGTAATAATTGAATATTGGCGTTAGAAAAAAACGGTTTACAAATCATCGTATAAAGTCCAAATTTATCCATTGCCGTTTACCAAACTCGCGAAGCCAACTCTCTTTATCTATTAAGAGGGAGGTGCCGTCCCGAAATCGAAAAAAACTATTTTATGTCCTTCGTTTCATTCGTAATACATAATCTAAAATGCAATGACAATATCGCAATTGGGACCAGCGTGGGGTGGCTAAATTGATCCGAGAACTCATCGGCTGAGGACAATGGTTGACACTGTTGGTGTAGAACGAGGTCGAAGGAATATAAGTTGGAAAAGCAATAAATGCCCAAGCAGCTGGGGTTTGAAGAAAAATAATTAGATCACTTAAATACAAAAGCATCACAACCCAGATCCACAAACCAAGTTAACCTTACAAGCGGTGTAGAATTAATGAGGATACGTGGGAGATAAAATCCTTTTCAAACCACTGTTTCTGAAGGAAACAGGTCAGTATACTATGGGCTACATGCTACGAAGACAGAAAATGCGATTTATTACTTCTGGGCATGCAGAGTCTGTAAATTTGTGAAGCATCTAGATCTGTATAAAATGATGCAAGCTGAAAAATAGGAGCTCAAGAAGGTAGAAGTTAGGAAATGACTATATTACTGGACATTAAATGTGCTTTCAGTTAAGCAGTCATAAATATTCTGGGACTGTATCTGCTTAAACATAAGATGAGATCTACGATTAATATTCATGACACATGAATACATTCAAACCAAAAAAAAAGCCTGCAGTGTACTGTTGATACCAATAAATATTTTGGTTGATCCATCCTGGCTTGTAGCTCCTTAAATAGGTTTACGTATGGCAATCTAATTTTTCATGTTGAAATCGGTTTGATTTGTAATAGAGATAAAATAAGGTCGTACTCCCATAAATCCTATTATATTGTGCACGAGTCCTGCATTAAAGTGGATAAGTATGTTACACCTATATTAAGTGGTGTAATCAGGGATTGAAAAAATCATATGAGGATTCTCAAAGTTTAAGTGCCTTCCTCTACCGCATGCCTTTAAGGAAGATGCCTCTGTTCAAGCGTGAAAAATAATAACAAAGTCGTTTGGATTTATATGTGTACCATATAAAGGTCATTGGGATAACTAGCTCAGATAAAAATAAAAATTGTTTTACCCACGTTAAATCAAGTTTACGACCCCAATAACACCCACATCAACTTCAGTCAGGACTAATGCTTTTAGCTATAAATCAAAGATTCAATTTGCTAAGTGCCCCGGCCACAATTTACACATAACCTCATTTGAAAAAAAATTATCCGAATATAAAAATCCTTAATGGTCATGATCCCATGAAAGCCAAAACAATGCCATGGCATTACTTATGCCGATATATAGTCAAGCGGAAGGTGTTAACCGCTTTACTACCACATCAATATGTATGCGATAAAGATTTTTTTTCATTCCATTAGATATGGATATTTTGTTAAGTAAGGGTATGCTGCGGCGGAAGAGAATAGATTTCTATTCGGAACAAGAAAAAGCTTTCAGAACACTTGATCGCTTTCGGTTCCTTTTCTTCAAAACAAGTCTCTTGATAATTTATTCTATTATTCTTCGAGGAGGTCACACACTCAAATGTGAATAGAAATTTGAAGTTGCTGTGGAAAAGCTTGTCAAGAATGATAGAAGGAGGAAAAGAGGAATATTTACTCGGCGACAGGATAATGATTGGGGGATTTGGAGATGTTTTTTCAAGGAAACTTACAATGAAATTGAAATGCCTTTTCAATTTTCAAATGGAGTATTACCGTGTCCGAGGAAGGGAATCTCACACCAGATTCGAAGTTTGGGTTTACTACCCGACCGACAACTAAAGGAGTCTCTGGGCATCTGTTACTGCCAAGCTAAGTTTAATGAGCCGGAGAAAGTTTAGTGAGCCAGAAATGGGCTTCATCATTAAACAAAATTTCACGATAAAACACCGGATTTTCATTGCGTTTTTCCAGAGCCCATTAACTGAAAATATGACGCAAAATTAAAATCGCCTGGCTTCAATTCTTGCACAAGTTGAATTTTGTACGCTTTAAGGCCGAGATCCTCACGTAAAATACGCCAAGTTGTCGAATACGCCAAGCCAGCAGCTTGCTGAGAACGATGACGAATCGATTCGTCACGGTCTTCGCGTACACTCTCAGCTTCAGCTGCTACAGTCTCTTCACTACGTGCTGGATGTGGCCTAACCGGTCGAGTATCATCCACTAATGTAAACTGGGACTCAAATTTGCGAATGGTATTGGCAATAGTGGTAATAGCAATATTAGTAGGTTGATTATGCGCACCGTAAGTTCCTCTAATAGCACGAAAAACATTTCTCACAGAACGTTGATTTTCGAAATACAGCTGAACAATTTGAAGACGCTATTATGGTGTGAGTCTTTCCATGATGATGTGAAAAACGATACTGAACAAAAATGACAAAGTAGTTTGATAGGAGTCATGAATGATCTGCCTATTGAAAATCAAACCTCACGATGAATCACCCCTTATGACAAATATGATTTCTTAAACCAGAACTAGAGATTTGCGAACCGGACGAAAAAACTGCAGGAGTACAAGAAATGGCAAAGTTCAGTGACAAAAAATGCCCTCACAAACATGCTGAAAATCGACGTCTTTGTCGTATGTGCTTTGTACTATAAACCTATAGAGAGGTCATGAAGTGTTTGAAGGACAAAATAGAAACACCGGAACACAGGAATGTGATCAACAAAAGTACATTTATAAAGCCAAGTTGACAAATGGCAATGAAGTCGAGGGATACTCGTAAAAGGTCGGGCTAGTCTTGAAAATTTCAATGTAGAATGAGGGCATCGATTATTCAACCCCGTCATCAGGTTTGTTTTGATAAGAGTATCAATTGGTGAGGCAAAATATGATATTTCGGTAGCATTACAGTGAGCTTGGTTGGAGATTTTGACAAGAAAATTGTTTTTGTCTGCCTCGGCTCTGCTATCACATCTGAAAATGACATCTTTTCAAAGATCAAATGAAGAGAAACGCTTGTCAATCAATGTTTCTTTGGGCTGAGAAGGTAACTCCATATAAGACCTTTGTAATCCAAGTCCGGCTCTATAGTTCCGAAGCATGGACCCTTTCTAAACGGGATGATGATATCCTTGGTCGTTTTGAGAGAAAAATTCTTTGTAAGATATTTCTTCCCGTATGCATTGACGGGTTCTGAAGGAGACGATTCAAAGATGAACTCTACGAGCTGTACAACGACATCGACCTTGCCAAAAACTGCGCCATGGGAGTTTGAGATTGCTGAGACATGTAGAGCGAATAGACATCAACGCTCCATCCTGCAGAATCTTCAACTCGGCCCCGCCTCGGTAAGAACTTCAATGTCAAAAAAAGCTTTAGAAAAGACAACGCTTCGTTGTGTTAGTTTTTCCTTGAATAAATTTTGCAGAGTTTAACACCAGAGTTACTTCAAAAGTCCAAGCAATTTTTTGCTCACGATACTTTTGATAATATTTCTCACTCGGTCTACCAGATGATTTCTTTGTAACCGTGCTAACATTTTTGACATTTATATTCAGTATTGCTTGAAAAATTAAAATAAAAATGGAATAACACAAGGAGATCACTTTCATATCAATCAGACTTATTTTTAAAATCATTTGTCGAAATATGTAGAAGATTACGCGATTTGTTTGGGCCTCAACCTTGACCTAATGGGCTCGCTTTACATAACGCTAACGCGTAGCCAATAAAGCCTGAACGCAATAAACGTACAGAAGAAACTCTAGCCGCTGTGAGTGAAAGTGTGGTGTTAATCGCAGCAGTTGGGCTTTTATCAGTTCATTTTCACACGCAAAAGATCCAGATTGTGCAAGAAATTAAGCCAGGAGATCATGGCTTGTGTTGGGAGTTTGCAGATTATGGTTTTAAGCAGACTAAAGTCGCCCTAATTTTCATCGAAAAATCGTGATTATAAATGAGGCTCTGAGGAAAATCCAAAAGAGATTTATAAGACTCAGTTATATCTACAGGAGTGAACTGTTTAGTCCGATCTTCACCCTGGTGGCATCATTGTTTCAAAAAATTTTTTTTTTAAATAAGCTTAGTTACGGTCAATGTTTAACGTGTCATGAGCGGATCAGAGCACAAGGGGTCTAAGTATAATTTTATAAAAATGGAGATAAGTGCGCGAATGGCCACATGAATGATATTATTTCTTTGGTGAACAAGGGAAACAAAGGCATGATTGGTAGTGAGATCTATCGGGATAAAGGATAGCTTCTCATCATATTTTAGTTTTCTTTTATTTAATTAAAAAATAATTTTTCAGAACTGTTTGTAGACACCTTGTGCTCTGATCTACTCATATGTGGTTCCAGTAAAATGACGCTACGAGCCATTAGCAACAACGTACTTGTATGTATGTATATCACGAAAGATCGTTCGATCTTCTCGTGTGGGTATGTATAGTGTTGGCTGCTAATAAATCTAGTTAGTTAGACCTCGGAAGTAAATATTCTGCGCGTTTTTGGTGAGAAAGAGTACAAAATGCTCGAAATCCAATACAATCCAATCCAAGAGGATTCACTTTGTAGAGGAAACTATACCACCTTGATAACCACTGTGTGGCGCGCCCATTGATTCGATTTGAGTTCTGCTTTCTTTTTTTTTTTTTAAGTTGGTACATCTGTTGTTGATATTCCCTCTAAAACTTAGCATCATAGCTTGAAATTTGCAATAGTTACGTAGCCAAGAGTACATCTATTTCTGGGTGTGTTGGCGATTGTTTTGCAATTTTAGAAATGGATTTCAATTTGCAACAACGAACTTGTATTAAGTTTTGCGTTAAAAACGGATTTAATGTGTGTGTTTCGGCAACGATTCTCTAAAGAAAACGATCGTTTACAAGTGGCACGAGCAGTTCAAAAGTGGTCGTGAGTTAATTGAAGATGTTGAACGCAGTGGCAGACCATCGACATAAAAAACCGACGATGAAGTAAAAGAAATGTTGCTCAATAACCCCAAAATAACCATCAGAGAGATAGCGGAGGACTTGAACATTGCCTATGGATCCATCCAAGGGTTTCCGTCGTGTAGCAGCAAAGTTGGTGCCAAAAGACCTCAATTTCATGCAAAAAAGAGACCGTATTGACGTCGCAAAAGAGATGATCTGCGAGGCTGAATCCGATCCCACATTCATCAAAAGGATTATTACTGGAGATGAAACGTGGGTTTATGAGTACGACACGCAATTCAGACATCAGGCAAGTGAATAGTTCACCAAATGAGCCGAGACCAAAAAAAAAAAAAAAAACAAGAAGACAATGCTCACGGTTTTCATGGATTACAACGGTGTAGTGCATCATGAATTTTTTCCAGAAGGCCAGACTTACTGTCTGAGTATTATTTGGGCGTTATGAGACGTTTGCGTGAAGCAATTCGCCGAAAAAGACCAGAATTGTGAACAGAAAACTCATCGCACAGTGCCATCATTATTAGTAATTTTTTGACCAAAAATGCCAAATCACCTGATTTGGCTCCCTGTGACTTATTTCTGTTCAATCGAGTTAAAAAACCACTACGGGGAGCGCGTTTCAGCAGCCGAGAGGAAGTGATGGAAAAATCGCAGGAAGCACTGATGGATATACCGAAAACCGAATATAAAAAATGTTTCGAAGATTGGATCAAGCACTGGGATAAGTGTGTTGCAGTCGATGGGGATTACTTTGAAGGGGGCAATATAGATTTAGGTAAAAAAATTCCAGGAACTCGAGATTAAAAAACGTTCTTTAGATGAAGTTAAAGAAAAAGGATGTACAACACCAACACATTGAACTGGACATCATAATAGATATAACTGTGAGATAGTGCGGGACTTCGGGTAACTATGCTCCGCTATTAACACTAACAAAAAGTTAGTTAAATCAGAAAGTCCTGTCTCGTATAAATCGAAGTCATTTTATATGAGATCCTGATCTTTCCAGTCCTAGTCTATGGTGTTCAGGCATGGACTTTATCATAAGCAGATTAGTATACCGTGACTGTTTTGAGCGGAAAATACTTCGTGCGATCTGTGGTCCTGTCTGCGTTGTTGGCGAGAACAGGCGAATATTTAACGACGAACTAAACTGACTTTACGGGGTTCATTCACGTGGTCAGAAGAATTCGTATATGATGGTTTCGGCAGTAGAGCGAATGGATATTAATGCTCCGGCCCGACAATTATTGGAATCACACGTGTGAAATGAACTTGACGTTCGTAATATTCGACTCTTAAGAGAATTTTTCGTGGAGACTTAGATCTTGGTCAATGTGATGCGACATCTGAGTAAAAAATGAAGTTAGACTATCGATGTAATAAAAGAAGATGTCCTAAGCAGATATCACATTTCACCTAACCAAAAATTTGGTTACCAGGATTTCTAATAAAATGCTCGTATATTACAGTAATTTGAGAGGTGGAAGAAATGTGAGTGCAACATGGATAGATTCCTGCTGCGGCGTAATAGTTCTCATCAATTCTTCCTGCTTGGTAATGTTGAGTAAACAGCGTAGTCCAAATGACTGATTATCTCTTTAAAGTATTGTAAAAGTGTCAAAAAAGGTTTTCTAACGAGAGCATACGTAAATAAGTAAAATTGCTGCATTGGAAGTAAAGAAAAATTATTTGTGTTTTGTGAAAAAGAAGTGCATCTCAGATTTAAAGCATTTGGATTTCGCTTAGTACTGTAGCATTGAAATCCAGCCACATTTATGGCAGACCGTGATCAAATATTTCGTCAAAAATACGAAAATGTGCCAGTAAAGCCGTATTTAATTCGGTATATGGGCTTAAGAATGTTCTCCTAGAGTAACATATGGCTTCATGGATAATCCGAGTACCCGAAAACTACGAAAATACTCAGGGTTTTGCAAGCATACGAGTACAACGCATGTTAAAATTTAACACAAAGAAAAAAGTTTTACATTAATTTATATGTTATTACTGATGAATCCACTGCTTGCGGATATTCTGATATCTTTATGACGGCGGTGCGACTTCAGGAAACATTTAAATGTCATTCGACCACATGAATAAAGGCAAAGGTGACACGAAAAACTGTAACGACCAATGAACAGTGAAATCAATACGCAATTAATGAAAATTTTCAAATAAGTTGTTATGTTATCGCAATGTTATCAAACTTTTTGGGCAGCAAGTCGATCCATGTTGTGATTAGAGGCTGACGGATAATAATGGTGAAACACTAAACGCTGAGAAATAAACTTTCAACCGTAAACGTTTATCAGTTTATCCTCAAGCTCTTTTTTGAACGTAACACAATATATTTGTACTCTGAAATATCGTGATACTTTCCTAAGCAGTACAACTCGCTTATGGATTGCCATGCCGACTTCTTTGTAACATGTAAGGATATTCTAAATCCCTTAATAGATTACATCTAGGTAAGATGAAGTTAAGTTGAATGTAAAATATGCAACGAAAGGGAAATTTTCAAATAAAAGTTGAAGCACTATTTAAAGCTTAAAGTTTTTCTTTCTTTTATATTTACAGCGGATCGATTTTTGTTTTTATAGTTAACGTGTCCTCAAATGGTTTTTGGTACCCTTAAAATGTATGCACACAGGGTAGGTGCAGAAAACTTGGGGAGGAATAAAAGATCTTAAAAGTTTACAAGTTATAATGATTAGAAAATCGATGAATCAAAAATGAGCCATGCTGTGACTCTTTATTTCAGAAGTTGATTTTGGAAGAAATTCAGGCTGTATTTGTTAGCTGTTATTGCCACCTAAAATTCAGCAAATGTAATCAAATATAAAAACGGATCCAACAATGTTCAGAACATTAGTTAGGCATGTTTGGCATCAGTACAAAAGGAATAAAAAAAAAAAAAACTCAATTTTAAAACTTGAGGTTTTTCTGTTATTTCCCTTAAATTGGCATGGATTAGTTGCCTCCTGAAAAGTTCATACAATTTAAAAGTTCACTTTTCAAATGTCAACAGGAGAACTGTTATCTTTTAAGTATAAGTTCAAGGATAACACACAAATGGATAAGCTAAATAAATGATGTATTTTACGTGTTTTGTGTGAAATAGAAATATTCCTGAGCTTTGCAACTTGAGGAACTAAATTCAAGTTGTCTATCTTGCTTACCTTCACGTTCACGGAAGAAGGATGATCGTTTCTTTTCCTCGGCAAGATAGTTATCATCGTCAAATTCATAAGCATGCCCAGCTCCTAGACCATTAACGCCACCAGCACCACCACCACCATTACGTGAGTTCTCCTCCTCTCGGGCCAAGTATCTAGCAAGGATTCTATTTAATCTGTGACGATTGTTGCCATGGGATGACACGAATGATGTGGGCGCTCCTTCAGAATCTATTGGTGTAATATAAAGAAGAAATACAGTACAAGTGTAAGCCCCGGAGCATGATGAATGAATTGAAAGGATTTGGTATGTACATTTCTCTTCACTTTAGAGCGTAACTTACATTACAAAAGTGCGTGTGTGTAGTGAATTCAAAGATAAACAAGAAATAAAAAAAAAAAATATATATATTTTAAGCACTGTACTTACCATCGTCCCAGTAATCCTGTTCTTGAGCCGCCGCTGGCGGAATGGGGTAACGTGAAGGAATATTATAATTATCCTTGAGTGCCAATTGTGCTTCTCGTCTGTGAAGTGCATCTACGGCTGCTTGTAGGGAAAATGATGAATGTTGCGCTAATGAACCTTCCAGCCATACATGGAGGAGGAAGAGAAAAATCAATTTTCTCGCCATCTTGAGGGATGTTACACTATCTGATTTTGTCAGTCTACAAGAGGGATAAAGTATTTAAGTGCACATCTGAGAGAAGATTGCTAATTTAATGTTATTCGTGTAAAGCTTCAGAAGATAGGACTTATGAATAGGTTGTGACTTTTAGCACGGATGTCTATTGGGTAATTTAAAGCTTTAATTGAGGTTTAGAATTGGGGGAAGAGGGGAGGAGCAGTTATTGGATAATGGTAAATATTTTCGAACTTGCAAAGTTTAATGGGCTTCTCTTGTGATAGAGAAAATGAGATTTAAGATATCAGGCTGTATTGTTGAAATTGGTATTGAATTCGAAAAATTACTGTTTGACAGAAGCTTAGAATATGTATACTTTAATTGGGATTAAGGGATAGAAAATCAATAAAGGCTATATGCGCGAGGACTGATAGAAAAACTTACGCAGAATTTTTGCAGGGTCGAAGAACAGGTTTTCAAGGTAGAAGGAAAGATTGTACAACATCTCAATCAGCGGATATGCATATGTTAAGAATTTTAAGTACTCTTGATACTAGTTTAAGGATAAGGATAAGGAAGAAACGGGCAGCACTGGATAAAGTTCTTTACTGAACATAATAAGCAGTGCCCTGAATATGACATTTAACTGGTATAAGGAAATCTATGACAGATTAATGAAGTCTATACGATACCATGCGTGTCACTTAAAGGCGTTTAGCGACCACTGATGGTCGCAGGAATCCTCTCTGTTCTTGGATAGAGTCCACGGAGCTTGAATATGGAATAATCGAACTCTAGGGCTGCAACATCAAAATCGATAATAATTAGAGTGGTTATGGGGATTATTTGGGAAACAGACAGCAGCTTTGGACTAACAGACTTTGAAGCTGGTAGCAATACGGTGATAACGACCCTAGACTCCCAAAACTAAGGATCCACCAATCATGTTGGGTATCACCAGTCAAACTAAACAAATTCACTACGTGCCAATAGATGCGAGGGACAAAACTAGATTTCTGAATACACTTTCGGGGAAGCAAATGCCGATGCACAACATTATTTCGTCACAGCCAAATGCAGAGGCTGACGGTTCAACGAAAAGAAGCTGCGAATGGCTGAACATAAATTTTAACTTTGGATGAATGAATTTGAAATGTCTGGTATAGTCAGAGACTACAAAGAAAAGTTGAATGGGACTTTTACCTATGTACCCACCCTCAACGGCAACAATCACTGGATATAATATACATATACAATTTGGATTACATCCAGTGAATAATAATTTTCCAGAATATAATTTAGATTATCAGCAATCCAAATTCAGGTGGTATGTTGGTAATTGCAAATATTTGATAGTAAAGGCAGAAGATGCACAATACAGTGAGGAAAAAATATCTTGCCAGTGGAAAAAAGCAGAAAAAAAATCGTGCGAACAAGGAAAAGAGTCTCACAACAAAAGGAAGTCGGAAACTTGCCTAACGTTAATAACATTCGGGAGCTCTGTAGCAAGCCACATAGGCTGCACTTGCCTTCAAGATCGGAAAGAACCTCCCTTGAAATAGTGAACAAAACTTAGTGAATTGTAGGTATTTAAACAGAATTTACAGCAGTTACTGAATTTGGATTTGATTTGTAAAAATTTATGGAGCCATTAAAAAGCTGAAGGACATTAAGGCCGCAGGTTCTGATAATTTATCAGCGAGTTAACCAGGGTGATGACAAAATTCGGAAATTTATGGTCCAGAACCCTTGTCAATAAATTAAATCCATTCTCAACCATTCTCGGTTGAGAAAGAAGAAGGTAAGTCATGTGGACAAATGACAAAAAACATCTATCTTCGGCTATACATGTAAATTGTTCGAATTCTTTACATACCACACTGTGCCGATTCGTCGTCAGAGAAATACTTGGGCAAGAAGTTTTTATCTTCCACAATATTGGTAAACATCTTATTGCAACAAATATCTGATATATAATCATGCTCGTACAAGTTTTGCTAAGGAGGTCATCAATGAGCTATTGGACAAAATGTACGATTAATGTATAGGGTTTTCTAATAACGACTTGACAACTTTTTTTTTTTTAAATAAAAGGCAAACCATTTGAGATATTTCAAAAACCTTATTATTGGCTTGAAGTACAATCAACTTGACTTCGTTCATATGGCCACCGCGGGCACGTTTGCAGCGGTCGATTCGTTGGACTCAATTTTCAACGACTCGGCCACACAATACGGCCGAAACGGCCGCTATTTCGCGTTCAATGTTGGCTCTGAGCTCTTCTAATGTCGTCGACGTATTGGCATAAGCCAATGACTTAACGTAGCCCCACAGAAAATAGTCAAGCGGAGTTAAATCGCACTAACGAGGCGGCCAATTGACTGGCCCATGTCTTGAGATAACACACTGACCATACTTACTCTTCAATGAATCGATTGTAGTGTGTGCTGTGTGGTTTGTGGCACCATCCTGTTGAAACCATATGTCGTCCAAGTCCATATCTTCCAATTCGGGCCAAAAATAATCGGTGATCATGGCGCAATAACGCTGACCATTCACAGTAACGCGACGATCGTTATCGTCGACGAAAAAATATGGCCCAATAACGCCGCCGGCATGCAAACCGCACCAAACAGTTATTTTTTGTGGATGAAGTGATGTGGGTTTTCACCCGACCAATAACGCGTATCTTTCTTATTGACGAAACCATTGAGCCAAAAATGAGCTTCGTCACTAAAGATGATTTTGTGATGAAATTCATTATCTTGGCGCATCTTCTAAAGAACCCAATCGGAGAACGTACGTCGCTTCAAATGGTTCATCGGCTTCAATTCTTGAGTCAGCTTGATCTTGTATGGGTGTAAACCAAGATCCTTACGCAAAATACGCCATAATGTGGTCTGAGCGATGCCCAATTCTTGAGAACGCCGTAGAATTGATTGATTTGGATTGATTGGTTTGCTACGGACGTCTGAACGGAAGCGATATTTTCGAAACTTCGACCAAACCGTAACGTTGACACGGTAACATTACACAACGAATATATAGACTCAAATTTTTGCACTAAACTTGTTATTGCCTGTCTATAAGGGCGAGAATTACGACCGAAAATTGGAGTTAACGCTCTTAAAGTTGCAGTCACCGACTCCGAATATCTGTAGAAAATTTTTATAATTTACAGACGTTGCTCGTTAGTGTTCTTTACTATGATAAAAATGTTGAGTTTAGTGAATAAATTGACAGTGACAGTTTGATGATTAGTGAAAGAGTGCGTTCACAAATTAAATTCAAAGTTGTCAAGTCCCTATTGGAAAACCCTATATAAGAGCATTAAAATTGTCTTCAGTGGTTTCAGAGCTAAGATAAGACAGTAGGGTATATATCCTTTACAACGTTATCTCCAAAAAAGGATTCAGGATAGTTATCTTTAGAGTGGGTTGCTATGTCATTTTAGTTTGTAATATGTGTCTCATGTACAATTTTAGAGCCACACAGATTTAGAGGTCTTCCGTATGTGCAAGATGATAATGGTGAAGATTCGTTGTCGCAAAAATGTTGCTAATGACAGCATCGACCCCTTTGGTGTAAGAAAAGATATCTTAAAGGTATTTGAAATGTTATAAACTTTTTAGCTACATCAGATACACTGCTAAAAATGGTCGTCACAACAATATGGTCGGAAGGGTTTGAATTCATGGACTAAGATGGTAACAATATGTCCAGCAAACGGATGTCGATGCTTTAGCTATGGGTTAATAGCGTACGCTCATTTCTAAAAAGGCTGGACAACCCTGTGCAAAAGCGTAAAATCTCGTATAATGTAGAGAGCTATTTTTTGCAGTCCAAGTCAATCCTGGACAGAAGACCCACATGAAGTAGGTAAGCACAATTTTGTATGTTAAATGTACTCGAATGTGCATATGTCATTAAAAGTATGCAAATGAATGCTTGTTTTTTGATCGCTTGTTAGATTTCCCTCAAATAGTTGTACAATCTTACTAAGTTCGAGTAAGTAAACAGTGCCACTTGAAACTTTAATCCCGTTGATCTTATTATTTTATTTAGTCAGTAAAATAATAATAATAACCAGAAAAATAGTTGCAGATTGAAACGAACGATCGCTTGATACTGGTTCGTCTTTTCACTTTCACAATTTTTTAAGACCTTAAGTGATAAAGTGCCCACAGATCAGCATTCACCGTCACTTTCTCAGGAAGTATCACATGTGGTGGTCTTACTTATGATTAGTACACTTAGGTGTTTCGCAAAACGCATAGTGCCCCGTTAAGACTCCAGTAAGATGCCACAGGCATCTCTAACACGGGTTCAGGTCACAACAACTTGCACCTGTCGTCGATTGTAATGTAGCTTCATGTCCCCTAGCACCATTGGTATATATCCTTTAAGTTCTCTAGAACCGTTGGTATATATCTTGTTACACTACAAAAAGGTATGGACCAGCTACTGACAACGGTGAAGAACATAAACATAGAAACCGAACTCGGGGACAGAAAGAGTAGCCCTTATATCGACAATCTAATGAGATGAAGCTTACCAGGTATTTCAGAATAATTATTCTCACACAGCTGAGCTTCATTTGTAAATGCAATCTTTATCCAATATGAAACATCTCTACCAATGTAGAAAGTCCTATCCAACATAGTCATTGTAAGTCTGTACTTTTTCACATCCTTGATAACAAATTTCTTTAGACTCAACATGTCATGTTGTCATAAGGCATTTTCGGTTTTCGGTGCGATATGAATGATATGACAATGTATCTAGTAAATACGTCACAGATTCTTTTACCAGTATCCAAAGAATGGTTTGCCTCGGCTGCACCAATTTGGGTTTTGATGGCCTACTGTGTCGACGGTCTTTTAACACTCGTCTTATGGACATGCCATCATATGAAATGACACCATAAACTTATTGGTGCTCATTGGGAGTCCCATTTTCTTGTGCTCGGGGATATGCGTGGCGATTGATCAGTCCTATAACTTGGACTGTTCCAAGTTCCAAGACCACCCTGTTGATGGTCCCTGGTAACTGCATGAGTAAATTGTTACTCATTTAGCCTAAGTGTATTCCTGGCCAGTAGCATCATATTGACCTACGCGGTCATAAGGCTCACAACCCTATACGGAAAAAAACTATAAAAAAAACAATTATTAGCTTCGGATAAAAATGAACCCACTGTTCACGAACTAAGCAACGTTTAAAGGACAAAGACCTTCGGACTTGCTATCACAAAGTTATCACCGCCATCCACGAAGTGCGATGGAATGGGCTAGACATAAGAAGAATGAAAAACCTTGATATATACTATGGGTATTGCTATAGAGAAAACTTATTCGGATGCATATTTATCATATGCGGCAAACTTAGGCAAGAAGTGATGAGCTTCCGACACGTGAGCGTGGTAAACCTAATAGGCGTCCAGGTCCGTACGGAAGACAAGAACAATGTTCGGGGTATGACTTTTAAATCGAACTAGGAGATTTTAATGCCAGGATAGGAAAGGAGGACAATTGGTAAGCATAGCCTACACGACACCTACGTCTGGCAAAGAACTTATTTTCTTTGCGGTGGGACTATATTACTATAGCAATCACACGATTTCTTCTTATAGAAGGGGGTATGGCGGTCTCCGGATTATCAAATCATCAAATCATTAAACGCAAAATCAAATTGATCATCTTTCGATAGACGTAAGGCATGCCTCCAGTATTCTCCACGTCCGAACGTTCTGGGCAGCAAAAATTGATTTGGGTCACCACCTTTTTGCAGACAAGTATGAATGCAGATTGTCTAAGCGCCTCAACAAAGAAGAAGTATTGTGAGAAGATATAATGCCAAACGGGTATCCCAAAATCTCTCAACAACTCGTATCAAGTACCGAAAACCAGCGGCAATGCTGACAATGTGCCATTAGAGACGCCGCAACTGTTGTGCTGGGTTTTAACAGACCACAACCAAGAAATCTCTGGTTTGTTGAATAAATGTTGGAGAGCGCAGGCAGCTAAATAATAAGTCTACAATGCGGTGGTGCAACGAAGGTCGACAGCTACTCATGAGCTCTATGAGCAGAAAAGACCTAAAGAACATCGGTTTTTCCAGAAGAAGACAAAGAAGCACGAAAAGTTCGCGATCGAAGATATTGAGAGGTTGTAGTCCAGAAATAACGTGAGGAGATTTTATCAAAAGATAAAAAGAACTTCTCAAGGCAAAAGGACCTGTAGCGATGAAGAAGGAAAGCTTGTATTGAAGTCACAGTCGGTGCTGAAACTTTTTCTGCAGACTGTATAACGGCGAAAAAGCTCAACAAGCCAAGGTCAGGCAGAAAAGGCCATTCAATTTAGGTAATGATCGCCAAAATTTCCGATCACCTGACCAGAACGAAGTAAGGGTTGTAATACCTAAGCTAAAATCTAAAAAATCAGTATTCAAAGCTGTTGAAAATGACTGGATTTTCTGTAGAGCATAAACCAACTCATTCCTAATATCAGGTCAGAAAACTGTATTTCAGATGAATGGAATCTCAATAACGAAAAAGGAGACCCCCTCAACTGCGCCAACTATATAGGGAGAGCTTCAAAAGTCTAAATCGATACCAACCATCTTTTTATCGATATTAAGGTCGCATATGGCAGCATTTATGGAGACGAGTTATACACATAGAGCAATGTCTAGTTTTGGCATTCCTGTCAAACTCTTTCATCTGAGACCTTTGTTGTCAAAAAAACTTTTAGACAAAGTGACGCAAGGTCATATGAATTCTTTAACATTATACTTTAAAGAATTGTGGTGTGTGTCTCCATGGCAGGCACAGTTTTCCAAAAATCTGTGCAACTACTATTAGACTACGCCGATGATATCGACATAATTGGGAGAACCCATTGGGCTGTCACAGGTGCGTTTTCTCGTATTGAAAGGGAATCTGCCAAAATGGGCTTATGGGTAAATGAGGTTAAAACCAAGTATATGCTGTATAGACCACGCAACATCGACGAATCGGACAGAACGACATAATCGACAGCTATATTCCGGGGTACAATTGTACAGGACTTTGTCTACTTTGTCTCTGCTATTTATGAATTTTGCCAACAATGCCTCAGCAGAATTAAAACGAAGAATTGCTCTTGCCAATCGCTGTTTCATCTCAGGAGATGAAACCTATATACCTATATATAAGAACTTGGTCATTTCAGTTCTACTTTAAAGCGCAAAAGCACGGCAGATCTTCATCTGTTGCTTTGAAAGAAAATCGTTCGAAAAATATTTAGTCCCGTTTGCATTGACGGCCTTTGGTGGAGAAGATTCAACGAAGAACAATACAGCAACATCGGCCCAGTCAGAAAATTGCGTATCAGCTGTCTGAGATAGCAAGGACCAATGCTCGGGCTCACAGAGTCTTCGAATCTAACCTGGAGTGACAACGCAGTAGAGAAAGACCTCACCTTAGGCGGCATGCACAAGTAGAAGGGGACCTCAACCGACTTGGAGTGCGCAACTGGAGGCAGTTAGCAAAATACCGGATGAAGTAGAGAGGTTTTAAGTTGAGGCTCAGGGTTACCCCGAACTGTAGTGCCACTTAGTAAGTATTTTCTGGTGTTCAGAAATAGTTTTGTTCAGAATCTGAGCCACATATCAAATGTGATTCATTGTGAGGTTTGATTTATAGTGTAAAATAAAACACATACATTTGAAAGCGAACTTAAAATTTTAATTATCGGTTAAAAGAACAATTCATGGCATTTATTTTTTGAAAATGATATTGTATCTACAACTTGCGGTTATGGCGTAACTTGTATTATTGTATTGTTATTATTCCATTGAAACATGCGTTGGAAAGCTACTGTCATTGTACGTCATTTCAGTATATGTCATTCATTTGAAGCGTAAACAGCAATAATTTTTTTTTTTCACTCAAATGTGTCGAACTTTGTGCCTGAAAAAGTGTTTTTGCTGGGAGTTCATGACTTTAATGTGAAGAAACCCGCTACCGAAAGTCATCGTATTTTAGTGGAAGTTTATGGTGAACATGCGCTAGCTGAGCGAATGTGGCAAAAGTGGTTTGCACGATTTTAAAGTGGTCACCACTTGGCTTGGAAGACGATGAACGTCCTGGGCAGCCAAAAAATTTTGAAGATGAAGAACAGGAAGCATTACTCTATGAATATTGTTGCCAAACACAAGAAGAGCTCGCAGAATCTTTGGGTGTCACTCAAGCAGCCATTTCAAAACGTTTAAAAGCAGCTGGATATATTCAAAAGCAAGGAAATTTGGTTCCACATGAACTCAAGCCGAGAGACGTCGAAAGACGGTTTTGCATGTCCGAAATGCTGCTGGAACGCCACAAAAGGAAGTCATTTTTGCATCGGATTGTTACTGGTGATGAAAAATGGATCCATTACGACAACCCCAAGCGCAAAAAATTATATGTGAAACCCGGCCAACCAGCCAAATCAATGGCAAAGCCGAATATCCATGGCGGGAAGGTAATGCTCTGTATTTGGTGGGATCAGATGAGTGTGCTGTATTATGAGCTGCTAAAACCGGGTGAAACCATCAATGGACAACGCTATCGAACACAATTAATCCGTTTGAAGAGAGCAGTAGCCGAAAAACGCCCGGAATATGCGACCAGACACGAGGCAATAATTTTCCATCATGACAACGCTCGGCCCCACGTTGATATTCCGGTTAAGAACTATTTGGAAAACAGTGGATGGGAAGTCTTACCCCACCCGTCTTATAGCCCAGACCTTGTCGCTTTTGACTACTATTTGTTCCGGTCGATTCAGAACACACTCACATTCACATCAGAGCAGAATATTAAAAATTGGCTTGATTCATTCTTGGCTACCAAACCGACGCAGTTCTTTTGGGATGGGATCCACAAATTCCCCGAAAGATGGGAAAAAGTCATAGCTTCCGATGGGCAATACTTTGAATAATACTATTGTACGTATTTTTCTTAAACAAACGTTCAAATTTTGAAAAAAAAACCGCACGAATTAATTACATGATATACCCAATATCATGTAAATATTGGATACGATTACGTCTGAGGTGGTCCATTCGGAAGGTTCAATTTTGGGCGACTCGTTCGAGCATAGCGACTGGTATCTCGCGGATAATATGAGTAATGTTGGTTTCCAAAGCGTTAAATTTAGCTGACTTATTCCTGAAGTCTTGAGATTTTACATATCCCTAGAGAAAATAGTCCAAAGGTGTGATATCGCACGATCTAGGCGGCCATTTTACCGTAGCAAAACGTGAAATTAAGTGTTCACCAAAATGATTTCTCAACATGTCCATTGTTTCAGGCGCTGTATGGCTTGTAGCGCCGTCTTGTTGATACCAGAGCTCAACGAGATCATGTGCTTGAATTTGAGGAAGCACATAGTCCATTAATATAGTACGATAACCAATGTACCAATGATTCCATTAGCCCATTAACGACACCATTCCGTTGTTTTAAATGAATGTAATGGTAGCTCTTGGTACTCTTCGGATTGCTCATCAGCCCAAAAATGGCAATTTTGTTTATTAACGTGTCCATTGAGCCAGAAATGGGCTTCATCACTAAAAAAATTTCACGATAAGACACCGGATTTTCATTGAGTTTTTCCAGAGCCCATTTACTGAAAATATGACGCAAATTCAAGTCGTCTGGCTTCAATTCTTGCACAAGTTGAATTTTGTACGCTTTTAGACCAAGATCCTCAAGTAAAATACGCCAAGTTGTCAAATACACCAAGCCAAGCTTACTGAGAACGACGACGAATCGATTCGTCACGGTCTTCGCGTACACTCTCAGCTACAGCTGAGATAAAAGTTTGCTTTCCATGTGGCTCTATGCGGAAAATTTCGGAGAAAAAACTCATTCCATCACACTAAAGAACTCACTCTTATAAAAAAGTTTCATTAGCTACACAGCAAGGGCATGCTTTTCTTCAAAGCTGTGCTTATTCTTTTTGTATGTCGTTGGATATAACATAACCTCTAACATTGAAGTAAACACTTCAGGATGGCTGATTTCATTTTGAAAATTTGTGAATGTGAAATGTAAAATGTCATGGAGATATATGGAAAAAAGAAAAATAATCCTAAGTCCAGTTGAATACAGTTCATTAGGCATTTGGCGAAGATTTATTTTATTTTGAATAGATAAGAATAGGGAAATTGTTTTTTTTTTTTTTTTTTTAATCCTTAATTAGAAATAATTGTAAATAAATCGCAGCAATAACACACGCATCCGTTTCGAAATTCAATACAATTATTCTCCCCAATCTATACTTTGAACTCGAAATTAAGTCTCCATGTTAATAGATTTTCAGTAAGGAAGTAATCGCATTAAAAGGACCTTCACTTTTAAAAGTTAATGTCATTTGTTTCTCCTGGAGCTTTTAAGCGTTCCTTAATTTTCTTGACAAATGAGAAGAAAAAAAATTTCAAAATTTATTAAATCAATAGTATGTAACAGTATGAAGGAGTAGATACTCTCCAAATGTTTTTGTACAATACGAGTAAAGGGAAGTTTCTCACAGCAATTATTTTCGTAAAAGTTTTTACATCTTTAAAATAAAAACGGTAAAACAAACTTTATCTCCTCTTTCTGGCAAAGGCAGTTTTGTAGACGTTAATGTAGGTATCTTTTCTCAAGACCAAGTGATGTACAGCAAACAGCAACAACATCGGCAGCAACTCAAATAATATCCTCTTACCAAGCATTCAGTTATTAATTTTGTTAGACTAGCAAAAGTCCCATCGAAGCAGGCTGTATATGTACTATGATATCATTATCATAATGACAAAGTTAGGGAAACTGCCATTGTTTTCTTTATTTTTTTATTTTAAGAATAATAGTAGTGAGCGGCAGGTGTCATGGCAAGGATATGAATCTTCCGAGAATAACATGAAAACTTTAGCTAATTTGGCAAGGAATTGTACAAATTGTGGGAAGATTCCACTGCAGTAAATGTAACACCTCGATATCGGGTCATATTATCACGTTCCTGCGATAACGAAGGTTGCCTCTTCTAAATCAATAAAAGGGAGATGGCGATCGTCATACGGTCAAACAAATTGAACCATCTGGAAGAAGTACAGATTGTTTGTGGATTGTTTTAATCATCTGAATTCCTTGCGAAATTATTAAGGAACTTTTTGTTTTAATGAAGGAAATAGCATTTAATTTTGCTAAGCGAAAATGGAGAAGAAAATGTTTGTTCCTTGCCGTGTTTTTAGGCGGTTTTTGTAATCTTATGACGTAAGAGGAGAAGAAACGAATTTTTTAAATGAAATTCAGTGGAAAAGAGGAAATAAATTGAAATATGGTCCTTGGTTTTAGTTAGAGATTGAATTGAATTGGAAGAGGTTGTCGTTTTTATGGAAAATGGAAAGCAAAACCCTTTCTATGGGGTAGTTTTCAGCCGGAAGGTATTTAATAGTGTAATAGCTGCCTGTGAACGCAGATTCACATATCCCCGGACTTAAACCGAAATTGTAAAAATGGCATTACAGGGTGACTGACACGAACTGCAGCTTTTTAAAATGCAATAATTTTTTTATTTTTTGATAAATTTAATTGTGCCAAAGCAAAAAATGTTGGAAAATACATCAATTTTCAAATTGCATTTGTAATTTTCAATATGTCCACCTTTGGCGCGAATAATGACCTTAAGACGGCCGAAGAAAGCATCGCACGCTGCACGCAAGGGGCTCGCGGTATTTTGGCCCATTCCCGGCGAAGTGCTTGTTTGAGGTGGTCCAAACGAGCGGAGAGGGACCACCGGCGGTTATGCCGGTGCACCATCGGTGCTGCCTGCTTTCTGGTGGCCGTCCGAAGATGTAAATTTTCGAAGGACATCTCTGGCAAGTAAACTCGGTCATTTTGTTTGTTGACATATTGCTCGATAAAAAATGGCGACTCATCGGAAAAAACCAAATTCGGCAACTTACCACTTTCGTGCAAGCGTACCAACTCCTTCGCTCTTTCGACTCTAACTTTTTTCTGTTGCGGTGTAAGATCGTGTGCTTTTTGGAACTTAAATGGCTTGAGCCCAAGCACATTTTTCAGTATGTATTGCATACGTTCCAGTGATATTTTGAGCTCACAAGCCAATTTTCTTCCACTTCGACGCGGATTTCGCTCAATTCGAGCCTTCACTTTCCGAACCATTTCTGTCGATGCTGCTGTTTTTTTTATGACCACCTCCATGGCTTTTTGCAACGCTTCCAGTATCACGGTAACGAGCTATGGTTCGAGACACAAATGGAGGTCTCTAACGATAGCTTCTTATGGTTATCCATCGCGGATAAAAATTTTTCAACACAACTGAGACGCAAATAGTTTTAAAGTCTTGTAAATAATAAAATTTTCTGTCATCTGTCAAAATTTGAGCGTACAGTAATGAACGGTTTGGAAATTATATGAGTCTGAAGTTGGTTGCAGTTCGAGTCAGTCAGGGTGTATATTCCAAGGGTGCAAGGAGAAAGAGTCAGTAGACTTGCTGTACTTAAATCGAACAGTCAATTTGACAATCTTATATCTTTTGAAATGGAACGGATTGAAATTTAAAAGATAGTTTGAAAATCAAGTTGTCAGAGGATGTACGCTGTGTGTTCAAAAAGTAAGGGAACTTTTAAAATTTCGCGGGAAACGTATTTTCGATTATGGATTTTGTTTTTTTGCTATGTTGGTACACAAGTTCAGGACATATGTTCACATGTTTCAGGAATATAGCATGCTTAGTTTGTTTTTGACAGATAGAAAGGTTAGACGTGTTTTGGTCTGCTCGGCGATTTTCAATTATTTTAAAAAATGGGGCAAAGAAAAGGAATTTGGATTAAATTTTGTGTTAAAAATGGATTCAAGTGCTTTAAAATACTTGAAATGTTAACAGTGGCATCACCGTATGCCAATGTATCTTCTCCAAGTAAAAAAAATGTTAACAAATGGTACAAGCTCTTCAGAGATGGCCGAGAATATGCCAATGACGAACCTCGCTCTGTACGCCCCAGCACATCAGCAAAAGATGAAAACGTCGAATCTGTAGAAATTGTTTTGGAAATTATTCGAATTATCATAAGAGAAGTTGCTGAGGATGTTGGCATATCGGTCGGCCCGCATCATGCAATTTTTTCGGATGTTTTGGGCATGAGACGTGTGTCAGTGAAGTTTGATCCGAAACTTCTTAATTTTGATCAGAAGAACAGTAACATGAGCATCGCTCAGGAGCTCTTTTGAAACTCAAAAGGGTCATAGAGGTTGGGAATAACTGGTCATGTCCCCAAAAATGAAGATATTTGGGAAATAAAAACGGCATCGCCGGAAAAGCTTAACTCTTTATCAAAAAGTGCTTATGAGAAGTGTTTCGAAGATTGGAAAAAGCGTTGCACAAGTGTATTATATCTGAGGGGGATTACTTTGAGGGGGTCAACATTAATATTGATGAATAAATAAATATTTTTTAATAATATAAAAATATTATTAAAGCAATTACACGCAACGATGCGAAAAATTCGTGCCAATTTTGCATGTGTGCCTTCCGATACGTGTGTGCGTAACATAATTAAAAAATTCCATGAAACTGGAAACAAGACCTGAAGATGCTAAAATGTGTTTGGTCGAGAAGTCCATTAGAAAATATCTCGACGGCCATAATGCGCGAATTTTGACGATTCTGGCCTCCATGTGTATAAGGTCCAAATAACGCAAGAGCTGAAACCAGTCGACCAGCGTCGTACGTTCTCGGACTGGGTCCTGGAAATCAAGCATGCTCACTTTGAATTTTGTTAAAAGAATCCCATTTCCATATTGGCAGCTATGTTAATAGGCAAAATTGCCGCATATGAGGCACGAGTTTAGGAGAAGCCAATGCCAAGAACAAGTAACTGTTTGGTGCGAATTATGAAGTGGAGGTATCAAAACGCTATAGACGAACTCTACTTCCAACAGGATGGTGCTACGTTCCATACAAGTCCAAGTCCAAGCCTCCAAGATCGTCCGACCTAACACTGTTAGCCTTCTTTCTTTAAGGGCTATGTTAAAAGGTCTACGCCAACTACTCAACTACGCAAACAATTCCAACTCTAAAAGCGAACATTGAAGCCGCAATCGGTGAGATAGAGCCCTAATTATGTGAAAGAGTGATTGAAAATTTCGAGAAAAGAATACCAGGTGGGTATCTGTTGTCTTTCAAAAGCAACTGGGCAAGTCCATTACACATGATGACAAAAAATACAGGCGGATGGCATGCGTGAGGCAACTAAACACCAAATTTCTTCCTGATAAGTATTCGATTGTACGTATTCAGAATGTCACAGATAGATTGTATTGACCGAGAGCTTGTCTTAATTGTCCGTGATGACTATCATTTCGATCTTTATCTATACAAGTGATAATTGCATGTGCACATGTCTTATGCGTCGGTTGATTAGTAGGATAATCATTCAAAAGGCAAAACAAAATAGTATAAGAAGCGAGGGACTACTAAGCCATCAATCTCCTTAACATTACGTACAAGATCTTATCTGCGGTATTATGTTAATGCCTGATACCATTTATCAACAACCTGATTGATTCCCATCAGTGAGGTTTTGGGTATGGCTAGCTTACAATTAACCAGATATTTACTCTACGGCAGATCTTAGAGAAATTCGAGAGATCTTAGAGAAATTTAAGAATAACTACTGAGTCCAGTATCTCTCTTTCTCTATCAAACTTTCCAGAAAACTTAACATGTGCTTCGGCATTTTAAGAGTAGAAATACCCTCTTAAGTGTTTAGGTCTTAAAAAATTTAAGGCTGTAGCTATTATGCAGAATCATGTCTAGGTTTAGTATTCCTACCGAATCCGCTAGATTGAGCTGCAGGATAACGATATAAAAATGTCGGAAGCAATTTCACTGAGACCTTCGATATGACTGCTTAAATGGGCACCACCAAAGATAGCACTTTCCAAAAGTCTATGCAAACATTTTGATACGCCAACGCAACAAGCTGTCATTGATGTGTTTGGAAGTTTTAAAAGAGAAGCCGCACAACATCGACGAATCTGATATAATGTCTCTATAAGCAACTAAAACTTTAAGACAGCTAAGGATTTTTTTACTCAGACACCACTATTAACTCTGATAACGAGTTAATGAAGTGTGAAATTGCACATCGTAAAGGTCCAGTTTTACTCCGGATTGTGGCGTCATCTAGGTAAGTAGGATATGTAGTTCGCAATAAACAAACTTTTAAAGAGAGCCCATGAAAAAGATAAAAAGAAATTGTGCTGCTCAGGTATCAATCGAACAAAAGGTTATGGCGAATCAATTTAGATGATGAATATTTCTGACTTATCTTAAAAAAGCCACCTATTGTTATTTTTCTATTCGGTTGGAAAGCTCTAAGCCGTAGATGAGGAGATGAGGATTTCGGTCGAGGAGAATACATTGGATGTTTGATGTGGGTGGCCGTGGCTCAAGTGGTAGTAGACTGGCTCCAAATCGGAAGGTTTTGTGTTCGAATCCCAACCGTGCTCAGCTATAATAAGCTATAATTAGACTCACATTTTCATGCGTCACAGTTTCATGCACCGCACTAGAGAAAGTATAGGGTTTTCTAATAACGATTTGACAACTTTTTTTTTTAAATAAAAGGCAAACCATTTGAGATATTTCAAAAACTTTATTATCGTTGGACCCAATTTTCAACGACTCGGCCACACATTTCGGCCGAAACGGCCGCTATTTCGCGTTCAATGTTGGCTCTGAGCTCTTCAAACGTCGTCGGCGTGTTGGTATAAACCAATGATTTAACGTAGCCCTATAGAAAATAGTCAAGCGGCGTTAAATCGCACGAAGGAGCCAATCGACTGGCCCATGTTTTGAGATAACACGCTCAACATACTTACTCTTCAATAAATCGATGGTAGCGTGTCCTGTGTGGCTTGCGGCACCATCCTGTTGAAACAACATGTCGTCTAAGTCCATATTTGGCCATACCAATTCAGGCCAAAAATAATCGGTGATCATGGCGCGATAATGCTGACCATTCATAGTAACGTGTCGATCGTTATCGTCGATGAAAAAATCTGGCCCAATAACGCCGCCGGCATGCAAACCGCACCAAACAGTTATTTTTTTTGGATGAAGTGGTGATTCATGAAGCACATGTGGGTTTTCATCCGACCAATAACCCATTGAGCCAAAAATGAGCTTCGTCACTGAAGATGATTTTGCGATAAAATTCATCATCTCCAGAGCCCAATCGGAGAACGTAGCTCGTTAGTGTACTTTACCATGATGAAAATGTTGAGTTTACTGAATAAATTGACAGTGACAGTTTGATGATTAGTGAAAGAGTGCGTTCACAAATTAAATTCAAAGTTGTCAAGTCCCTATTGGAAAACCCCTATATAACAGGTACGCTGAAAATAATATTCCTGGCGTTTTGTACAATTAGTGCGCACTGAAGAGGTTTTTGGTACCCTTAAAATGTTTGCACACCACGCGGACGAAGGATGCTTGTGAAGGGAAAAAAGAGAGATACTGATGTACTTTGGTCTTAAATGTTTGCAAGTGGTAATGACTAAGGAAATAAGGAGCTCGACAGGTCAGAAAAAAATCACGTATACGGATGAGCAACCATACCGAGACGGGTGCTACGTTGAAGGTTTGAAGGGGCGGTGGAGCGCTGGTGTTGAAAATAGCGATAGAACAAGGTGGGGCAAGAGACATTACTTCGGTGTTCCCTTTTAATTCTCTGTAGATGCTTCTGCACGAGGATAAGTAAAGGCCCCACAAACTTCTTTGATATGACCGGTTACCTGTACAGATGTTAATTAAAAATGACCCATTGTAAAGGGTTAACAATGATTAAAGATCCACATGGTACCCATATAGCTTTTAGGCTATCTGTCCACAGGCTGGTCTGCATCTAATAGACAGAAAAGTTATTGTAATGCATATATGATACATACAATACATTGACAATGAATTTGGTGATAGGCACAATGACATGACATGGAGATATATCAACCACCACTTTGCTTATAAATCGTCAACCAGAGTTCAAACTCTGTTTATAAATTTTTGTTTCAAAGGGAAATGACAAATGCAATTAGACAATGCATTCAAGCTAAAACAAATCAACAAATTAAATCAACACAACTAAGCAATTTCCCCTCGACTAAGAGCCTTTAGAATTGGAGCACAATGAAACTGTTTAGGTTGGGGTGCATAACTCAATTCTTATCAACATTGCACTCGTACAATCCAGAAAGGAAAATGAACGTTAGAAGTTCTAAGGCTTTATCCTCACTTTATGAAAGAAATTAATAACATTTTTCATTTCACTATTTTTTTTAATAATATAATTTCAATTAGGAATGAAGCATCTGTATCCTTACATTTAAAATTTAAAGAAAAGTTAAATACTTTTGCAATAAATAATATTTTAGTTTTATTACGAAGACTATTAAGACTACAGGATGAGGTTATTGACTTAGATTAGATTAGGTTGAATTGAGAGGTAAGGCTTGGTACGCTTGTCCCTACAGCATTGTTAGACCAATTGCTATATCCTCGAGTTGGAGTTCGCTCATACATTAGGCTTCGTTATCTCATAAATAAACTAAGTCTTTGGTAAAACTGGTAGTCATGGTCTCTATGTCAATGTGAAGATAACCTAGGAAACATACCTAGGATTATATGGTAGGTGTAGGCTTCTACTCATACAGGAATGATTGCCACGCGCAGAAGGGTCTCTTTACAACCTCAAAGTTGTAAAGCTGATGCATTTTATTTTATTTCTTCCGAGTTCCTGTACAAAGGCTGAATAAATTAGCTTAAAATTGTTATCAATCATTAAGACCGTTGTTACCTATCTTTTTATATATAATTCTACTGTACGTGTGTATGTCATTGAACTCCTCCTAACCAGCTGGACTGATTTGAATGAATTTTTTTGTATGCGTTTGGGTGGCGCCCGAAAATTGTTCCAGAACCGTCGGTTTAATAGATCGGCAGAAGATCAATTGACGGACAATGAAAATTTAAGAAACCAGACTGCAATCACACGTGCTAATGAAAGTAAAGAGCAACGCAGCGAACGCCTTCGAGCTAATGCATTGAGACAAAGACTGGCCAGTCAACGAGTCAACCGACACATTCAGAATACGTGAACAACAGCGTTTGCAAGTGTATCGCGCATTGACACGTGCATTACTTCTTCGCCTTGCGTTTGAATATGAGTCGGACATCGACTATTCGTCACATTCACAAATTGTAATCGGTGCTATGAACAAACAATGCCAACACTGTCATACACTCAAATACAAAGGTAAATCGGTCGGTTTCTGCTGCGCGTCTGGAAAAGTTGCATTGCCACCAATGAATTCGAAGCCAGCGCCATTGAAAGCACTATTAGCTGGTGGTACATCTCAATCTAAATTGTTTTTGCGTAAAATTCGCAAATTCAATTCGTGTTTTCAAATGACAGCAACAAAAATCGTTCAGAATGAGGATGGTCGCAATTTTCAATCAACGTTTAAGATTCAGGGCCAAGTGTATCATCAAATTGATTCTTTAATGCCGATGCCTGATACCGATTCAAAATTTCTGCAAATCTACTTCATGAGTGATGAGGAGCAGCAAATAAACGCACGCTGCCAGTACAACCATATCGAGCAGATGGAGGAGCGAGAAATTGTGGGTATTTTAGAATCGTTTTTACAGAATCACAACCAGTTGGTCCAGTGGTTCAATACCGTTTTAAACAGACTGCAAAACGACAACTATACGATCGTCATCAAAGCAGACAAAATACCATTTGGGCAGCTCGCGGGCCGATATAATGCACCGACCATTAATGAAGTTGCGGTTGTTATGGTTGGCGACGCATTTGAACGTCGAGATATACGAATCAAACGCAGAGATAACACAGTGCATACGTTTGAAGACAGTCATCGCTTTTACGACGCTTTGCAATATCCACTGATATTTTGGGAAGGAGAAGATGGATATCATTTAAATATCAAACAAAGAAATCCAGCAACAGGTACAATCTACACATGTCTTTATGTCTTTTGGTCTTAATTATATTTTTACTTTGCAGGTGCAGAAACCAGCAAGAAAGTGAGCGCGATGAACTTCTACGCATATCAGTTGATGATTCGTGCCAATGAAGACAAAAATATTCTCCGATGCGGTCAGCTGTTTCATCAATATATCGTTGATATGTATGCGAAAATTGAAAGCGAGCGATTTCGATACATCAGGTATAATCAAGCGAAACTTCGAGCTGAGGAATACATTCATTTGCGTGATGCTTTTGTTGGTAACGTAGATGGAATAACTAATATCAACGACATCGGTACTTCATATATTCTTCCATCATCATATATTGGTAGCCCACGTCATATGCAAGAATATATTCAAGACGCCATGACTTTTGTACGGAGGACCAGATTTGTTCATTTTAATTAAAATTGCGTTATTGCCAGGTCAAACTGCATTAGATCGGCACGATATCACTGCACGTGTCTTCAGACAAAAGTTAAAATCGTTGATGAACTTGATTATACATTCCTCTGTAATTGGCAAAACACGTTGCTGGCTGTATTCTGTTGAATGGCAAAAACGAGGTTTGCCACACGGGCATATTTTGATTTGGTTGGTCGACAAAATACAGTCTGAAGATATTAATAAAATTATCTCAGCAGAAATTCCGGATCGGAATATCGATCAAGAATTGTATGAGATTGTTACCGCTTACATGATCTATGGTCCATGCGGTGCTATAAACATAACTGCGCCGTGCATGGACAATGGAAAATGTACGAAAAGTTTTCCAAAAAATTGTATAAAAGATACAATCACTAATATCGATGGCTATCCATTGTATCGTCGTAGAGACACTGACCATGGTGGTCAATCACATCAATTTACGGATGTCAAACGGTACAAAAATTGACATTGACAATCACTGGGTGGTTCCGTATTCACCATTGCTGTGTAAAATCTACAAAGCACACATAAACATTGAGCTCTGAAGTTCGGTGAAGTCCATAAAATATACATGCAAATATGTCCATAAGGGCAGTGATATGGCTGTATTTGCTGTTCAAAATGTTAACGAAAACGATGAAATAACATAGTATCAAATCGGCCGATACATCAGCAGCAATGAAGCAGTTTGACGTATTTTAAATTTTCCGAAACACGAAAGAGACCCTGCTGTTATACATTTGGCCGTGCACCTTGAAAATGGACAGCGTGTTTATTTTACGGAAGAGACTGCTCTACAACGTGCATCAATTGAGTTTTTCGAACTATGCAACCGACCAGGTATTCCCGGTCAATTCGCAAAGACATTAATGTATACTGATGTGCCACGATATTTCACATGGAACAAACAGTCAAAAAAGTGGGAACCACGAAAGCGAGGTGTTCCGGTTAAAGGATACAACGGAATATTTATGGGAAATACATTAGTCCGGTTATACATAGTCCATCCAAAGCAACGCGAATGTTTTTTCTTGCGTTTATTGTTGGTTTATGTACCTGGACCGACGTTCCTTCAATACTTGCAAACAGTCAATGGCATTTTATATGACACATATCATGATAAGTGTCGCGAATCACATTTGCTGGAAGATGACATTCATTGGGATATTACACTTGCAGATGCAGCATGTTTTCCATTTCAAGCTTCTGTCCCCTGGGACAAATATAAAGATTCCATGAGCGACGACATTCTGCATCGCATTCGGATCGCTGATCAAGATCCCAATATCGATTTTTCGCAGGAAATATAATATATATATAACGAGGCGCTAATAAAGATTGAAGATATTTGCATTCTGATTTCGAATATGCCACTCATTCATTTTGGTATGCCCTCACCTAACCGCTTAGCAACAGACATCATTAACAGCGAGATTCAGCGCGAACAACAGTTCGATACGGTCTCTTTAACTATGTTACTTTCGTTGAAAATAATGAGCAACTACTCACTGATAAACAAAAGAATGTATGCGATCGAATTTATTTGTCAATTGCAGCAGAACAAGGTGGATTCTTTTTTTTTGGACGCACCAGGTGGCGCGCACTTGCGCGCATTCGATCACAAAATGTATTGCGTTAGCAATTGCTTCATCAGGTATTGCAGCCACTTTGCTTGTTGGCGGACGGACTGCACATTCAACACTCAAGTTGCCGTTGAACATTCACACAAATCCAGATGCAGTGTGCAACATAAAAAAGCATTCCGGTATGGCTAAAGTTTTTCAAAAATGCAAAATTATTGTCTGGGATGAATGCACTATGGCCCACAAGCATTCACTTGAAGCTCTCGATAGAATGATGAAAGATCTAAATAATAACACCAGGCTTTTCGGTGGTGCTGTACTGCTGCTGTCCGGTGATTTTAGACAGACATTGCCGGTCATTCCAAATGTCAGTACATTACGTCTTAACACAAATATACGTGTTCAACTGCAAAATGATCCATTGGCACTATCATTCTCCGAGCAATTGCTCAACATTGGAAATGGAACAATACTATTGCATGGAGACATACAATGCATCAAGTTGCCAGACAATTTCTGCAACATGGTAAATACAAGAGATGCTTTGATAGAAAGCATATTTCCAGATTTACAAGCTAATTATATTAATCATACGTGGCTTCGTGAAGGAGCTATTTTAGCTGCAAAAAATATCGATGTTGACGCTATTAACTTCAAAATACAACAGTTATTGCCCAGCAATGAGATATTGTTCAAATCGATTGATGCTGTTACCGATCCTGACGAAGCAGTCAACTATCCTGTTGAATTTTTGAATTCGGTGGATTTACCAGGAATGCCACCACATAACTTGCGATTAAAAATTGGCTCACCTATCATTTTGCTTCGGAATTTAAATGCACCTAAGCTATGCAACGGTACAAGATTAGTCATAAAAAAAATTATGGTCAATGTTCTTGAAGCCACAATTTTGAACGGCAAATTTGAAGGTGAAGTTGTTCTCCTGCCACGAATCCCAATGATCCCTTCAGACTCATCCATTCCAATCAGACGTCTGCAATTTCTATATTACTATAAAAGTCACAAGGTCAAACAATGTCGATTTGTGGGTTGGATCTAGAAAATCCGGTTTTTTTACATGGCCAGTTATATGTGGCGTGTTCTCGCGTTGGAAAACCGTCAAGTTTATTCATTTATACTCCTCAGGAATTGACTAAAAATATTGTTCATCAACTCGCATTAAGATAAAATTAAACAAACATTATTGATTATAACGAATTGTTTTTAGAAAAATTGATGTTATTTCAAAATAAAGAATAATGAAATTATTATATTATTTGTCTTTCATTTCATACTTTGTTTAATCTACTCTAATCGCTTGAAATGTCATGCAGGACAACGTCTGTCGGGTCCGCTAGTAGACTTATTCGTACATTCACAGGGTTATTTTAGACTCAAGGGAACAATTTCTGTTTTATTTTTTGCTCTTCTATAGAGAGATGCTGGTTTATCTATGGTTTTTCTTTGATTTGGGTGTTTTAAGTAAGCGTTTGCAAAACATTTTTGAAAACCCCATATTTCCTTAATTTGTTGTTTATTAAAGAATGATACTTTTAGGGTTAATGATTTGATGGAGACAACCTTTTTGAATTAATTAACTTGGAGGGAAAGATACTACTGATAAGGACATCACAATCGGTGGTGGATCCTTGAACAACAAACCCCGATTGTTTAAACTTCAATAAATTGGCTTTTACTTATATAGACTTTAACTTAACTTAAGTCCAATGTAAACGATTCTGTATACCAATAAATGAGATGAAAAGATGTTACTAAATTAAAGAGACAAAAAAAGCCACTTAATGGATAACTTTTTGGGGCAAGGTCTATAAGTTGTTTTATAAATCATCCAAGTTTTGTTATCAAAGTTCGTTGGTAGTTACGACTACGTTACGCCCATTAACTATAATTTTAAGCCGTTATAATCATTCCGATAAGCGAACAATTTAATGGTCGATGTTTATCTGGACTCGGCTGGTCGAAGGTTTAAGATGGTGGTGGATGAGCCCTTAATTGACCAACGGCATCGCTAATATCCCCGAATGAGTTACTGACTTCGGTTTAACTGACTCCTCGTCCGAAGATATATACAATGGAGTTTTACAATGGAACTGGACCCCCAGGTTTCGGGTAACTTTCCGGCCATGGAAAAAATATAATAACAAGCCTCGGATATGGACGGATCTACTGTTGACAGCTCCTGAAAACGAAATAATTACAAAGAACTTCGCATCTGTACAGAGAATGTTAGGCCTCTCAAAAAAACAAAATTTGAAACAAATCGAAGCAAAACTAACTAAGATATAGAATTTTAAGTGTTCGTTTCTCCGATACGGTTTTGTATACTTGTCCAGCAGCTGCGCGGTGAGCTTACTTGTCAGCTTTGTGCTCTTAGAATCCCTTTATTAATTTGTTCGTCGATGGGTCTTTGTAGATAAACTAATGTATATTAATGTACCTTCAGTAAAGGTTGCTTTGCTTTGCTGACCTTTATGCAAGACATGAAAATCGCTACGGGACATAATACATGGTCTGAAAAGTGAGCCGTTTCTAAGAGAGGGCACCACTTGAATTAAATCCATACCATTTTCAGTTAGTACCAACCTTCAAAAGATACGTGTATAAATTTGGCAGCTATCGGATGATTAGTTCTCGAGATATAGCGTTGTGAGTGAAGCAACTTTTGTTATTGTGAAAAAAATGGATTCAAAGCAATTTCGTGTGTTGATTAATCATTGCTTTTTGATGGGAAAAAATGCAGCCGATGCAAAGAAATGGCTTGATAAGTGTTATCCGGACTCTGCACCAGCTGAACGAACCATTCGCAAGTGGATTGGAAAATTTAAAAGTGGTCATACAAGCACCGAAGATGATGCACGCAGTGGACGTCCAAAAGAGGCTGTTTTAGATGAAAACATCAAAAAAGTCCACAAAATGGTTACGAATGACCGTAAAGTGAAGTTGATCGAGATAGCTGAGGCTCTGAAGATATCAAAAGAGCGTGTTGGATATATCATACACGAATATTTGGACATGCGAAAGCTCTGTTCAAAGTGGGTGCGTTTGCTCACAGTCGACTAAAAACAACAACGTGTTGATGATTCAGAGGAGTGATTAAAGCTGTTTAACCGTAATAAAGCCGAATTTTTGCGTCGGTATGTGACAATGGATGAAACTTGGCTCCATCACTTCATACCAGAATCAGGTCGACAGTCAGCTGAGTGGCGAGCAGACGACGAACCTCGTCCAAAAGGTCTAAAAACTCAACAGTCGGCTGGCAAGGTTATGGCATCCGTATTTTGGGATACACATGGAATAATTTTAATCGACTATCTCCAAAAGGGGCAGACTATCAACAGCGACTATTACATTTGCAGAAAAACGGCCGAATTTGAAGAAAAAGAATAAGCTGTTTCATCAAGACATTGCACCGTGTCACAAGTCGATGAAAACGATGGCAAAATTGAATGAATTTGGCTAAGAATTGCTTCCCCACCCACCGTTATCACCAGATTTGGCCCCCAGCGACTATTTCCTGTTCGCAGACCTCAAAATAATGCTCTTTGGAAAGAGATTTAAGACCGATGAAGAAGTAATCGCCAAAACAGAGGCCTATTTTGAGGAAAGATTGAAAAATAGTTTCAATCAGTGTATCGCCCTCAAAGGTAACTTTATTAATAAATAAAAGTGAATTTTGCAAAAATTTTGTGTTTTACTATAAAACGGCACGGCCCATGTGTTAAGTGCATATAATGGGCACGTACATAGGACAGTAATCGGTTCATCAGAGCGGAGCAACAAGTTGTACACGGCAGCAGAGATGTCTGAGATTAACGTAAACAAAACCAAAAAGATGCTCTAGTTATGGGTGCTGACATTGCTGTAATTTATAGACCAGGAATCGATGGCGATGTTTAGGTATGAACAAATTTTTCATGTTTAATATTGGATTTTCTGGTATACAAAACTTTGAAGCGATTTTTTGACAATTGCCGTTTTTGAAGCCGGTGAACGGTTTAAATTAAAATTCTACTCGACCAATTCTTTTGAAATTTAGTATACCTACTACTTCCATACATAAATGAACAGGTTTTACAATTATTAATTTTACAATAACAAATTGGTCCATATTTTAGGCGAAAATCGTGGTTTTCACTTCATAGTGTCACCAAAAATTAAAAAATTCTCTCAGGGATACCTTGGAAAAGCAAATATCTAATGAAAACATTTTAATTTTTTCTGATTTCAGATGATCCAGTCACGATCGATTATACGGTTTATTGGCATTTCGACATCTACCACGGCGATATTTATCGACGGCAATTTGGTTGCAAATTCGTTATAAGAGGCAGACTAAGGCAAGAAGTCTTGTTTTTCCGGCATGTTAACGAGCGTCTTGTAACAATCCGTATTAAAGTTAAATTTGCTAACATTACCCTTATACTCGTATGCGCGTATGCCCACCAGAGGAGCAAGATGTCGACACCAAAGATGGCTTTTACGAGGTCTTGTGCGAGATCTACGGCAGTGCCTTACCAATGATTTTAAAATTGTTCTAGGCAATTTCAATGCAAAGCTAAGAAGAGAGGACATTTTTGGTAGTACTGTCTGAGGATATAGCCTGCATGACACAACCTCGACTTTGCGGAGAGGCGAAATATTGGCGTAATTAGCACGCGGTTTCCACATTTCGATATTCTCAATGGGACTTGGAAAACTCCTAAACAATCAACCGTCAACTAGATTAACCACATTACTTCTCCAGTATTATGGGGCCCAAAGGTTCAGAGGCCCAACATAGATTCGAATCATTATCCTATTGTAGCTAAGGTACGATTGCGGATATCCCGAACATCACAATCGCAAGAGATTGCCAAATGCTTTTCCGATTAAATCTCCCTTAATATCTTAAGAGGTATTCTGTCGCCAGCATCAAGTACCGAACACCAATGGTAACATTGTCATCAAGCCATCAAATATGCCGCCTGCGACATGCTGGGTTTCACTTGTCCACCACAACGAAACCCCTGGTTTGACGAGCTGCAAAAAGATACTCGAGTTGCTCACAAGCTTTACGAGTAGAAGAGGTGAAACGAACATTGACTTCTCAAAAGGAAAAAGAAGAAACATGGGAAAAGCGCTGTCGAGGAAATTGAGAGATGTTACTACAGAAACAAGATTCGGAGGTTTCACCAAAAGATAAAAAAAAACTTGCCACGGATACAAACCCCAAACCGAAGCATGAAGAGATTGATAAGGGAACACCGTAGTAGAGCCGCAGTCGATGCTGAGGGTTTGGAAAGAACATTTCTGTAGATTGCAGAGCGGCGATGGCGAACCAAATATCTCTGTTAGGCAGAATGAACCTTTCCACCCGACCTAGATGAGTGAAGATAGCCATATCAAAACTTAAGTCTAACAAAGCTGCTGGAGCGAAAGGCCTGACTGGCGAGCTCTTCAAAGCGGCATGCGATAACTTAGTACGAAAATATGCCCGATGAATGTAACACAAGCATGGTTTATCCGATCCTTATGAAAGAAGACCCTTTGAGCTGCAGCAACTACATAGTTATTAGTCTTCTTAACATCGCATACAAGGTCCTATCTGGTGTATTATGTGAACGCCTGAAGCCGTTCGTCAAAAACCTGATTAATCCATATTAGTGTGGCTTTAAGTCATGGAAGTTCACCATCAGAACCAAATATTCACACTACGGCAGATTTTGGAAAAAAAAATCCATGAGCATCTATAGGGACTAGCTATACAAAGCCGTGTCTAATTTACTCGTCCGTTTGTGCAGAATGACAATGGAGAATGCACGCTGCTTCTTCAAGATCCGTAAAGAACTATCCGAAACCTTTGATCTCAAAAATGGATTTAGACAAGGTGATGTGCTGTCATGTGATTTCTTTAACAAAACGTGCAAACAAAACAAAACAAAAGAAACACAAAGAAGTTCGTCCAATTACACGCATACGTCGACGATATTGACATAATCAGAAGAAAGTAGCGTGATGTCAGTGGCGCTTTCATGTTTAATAAGACGGAAGCGATGAAGATGGATTTAACGGTCAATGAGGGCACGATCATGAATATGATATCAAAAAGAAAGGACACTATACACCGACGTTTCGGGCAGACCGTCACCATCGACAGATATAACTTTGAGGTAGTTAGTGTCTTTGTCTACCCAGACTCCGTTATTAATTCAGATAACGATATCAGAATTTAGATTAAACGAAGAATAACTAGTGCCAATCGTTGCTTCTTTGGGCTACGAAGGCAGTTGAGTAGCAAAACCCTCTCTTGAATAACGGTTTTAATAATCCCAGTCTACTACTATAGCGTAGAGGCATGGACTTTACCAAAATATTCTTTGGGACTTTTTCGGTTCGTCTCCAGAGACGATGCACTGTGCGAGTGACATCGCCATCGACATCGTGAAGGTCCAACGACTGAGATAGCTGGGTCATGTAGTGCGGATGGCCACCAATGCTTGCGTCTGAGAAATCTTCGAATAAGCCGTCCGAATTATATTGCGGTAGAGGAAGACTGCGACTCAGATGGCGCACGCAAGTGGAAGACGACCTAAAATATTTAAGCGTGCGAAACTGCAGGCAACTGGCTGGAGATGTTTATTGGTTTAGGCCCAGGTCCACCCCGGACTGTAGCGCCACATTAAGTAGGTAAGTAACGTTGATGATACCAGGAAGACTGCCAAACGGCAGAAGAGTCGGTAAGTTAATACCGTAATCAACCGATTTCGTTCCGTTTTCAAGAGCTAAAGCTGAGCGATCATTGTGCATGTCGAACTTTTGCTTATGGGCCCTATTGAAAGTGGGAGAAGATACGGATTTTAACCGATAAATCAACTTTACAAAAAATAAAAATCACTCTTTCATTAGTCATATTTGCGAAAAGATGCCCGCGAATCGGTTACAATCAGTGGAGACTACTACCGCTCATTACAATTGACTTATTCAAGACGAATTTCACTGATTTTCTTATAGCTATTGTACAATTTGCTCTGTTGATTGGACGTCTTTGGAAGTACATTAGGGCATAGATATACCAACAACTTTAGAGGAATTAGAGGCGAAGATTCTAGATGAAATTACTGTCATGTTGGCCAAATTAGGCGAAAAAGTCACGAAAAATTGGGGAATGCTGCTCGACTCGTGGTAGCGGCTTCGTGAAAGACATTTGAATTATGTCAAATAAAAATTTCATTCAAACCTTTAATACGCGTCTTTTTAATAAGAAAAAAAAAAAAAATATTGAGCATCTAATGCAAAAATCTGGTATCTTATCATTATTTTACTAAAACTGTAAGAGACTTTATCTCTTTGGAGTGAAAAATGAATTGACTTGTCACTTGAGGATTAAAGGATTGAAATGAGTTAGTGGGTCATCAAATTTTTTCTCCCCACCAAGTCTTTCCCAGAAAATCTTATAACCATGTTTTCGAAACAAATCGGAGTGATGTAGAAGGATGGCTGGCGCGTTACAGCTAGATGCTTTACATCTGAAGACCATTTGGAAAAATATTTTACACCCCTTTCTCTTCTCTCTTTAAATCTCAAGATTGTATTTGGTGAAGTTTCTTTTTTGTATTCGATTGGATGTCATCCACAAAAAACTTAACATCTGCTTCAGCATTTGTAGAGTAGTCCTAACCTCTTGAGTGTTAAGTTGAAAAGTTTCTCCGTTTCAATTTCAACTTCGACAGTTCTTGGATCACTGGAGAGTGGTTCTATTGCCAGCTTTAATTTTTAGTAAGCAAGACCTTAAGATTTTTTAAGACGCCAGATGTTAGACTGAAAGAAATTGTTCAGAAAATAAGGTCGACGTTCGCCGATTAAGTAAAATTGAAGGGGTTTCTGCTGTACATTTACCACATTTGGTTAGGGAACAGCTTCTTTGATTACAATTCACCAGTTTCCATGTTCTCACACTAATCTTTTTGTCATCAGCATATAATGGGTCCTATCTCTGTAGATTTGACATTTCTTCATGTTTTTAATCTCAGCAGTTATAATTATTTTTTCAATAGAGTTTGTCTTTTATATCCTCTTCCGGCTCTCACTTGATTTAGTAGATGATCTAGTAGAGCACGTTTCGACTCTCCTATTGGGTATATATTTTAATTCGTGCGGTTTTTTTGTTTCAAAATTTGAACGCTTATTTAAGAAAAACATGTACAATAATATTATGCAAAGTATTGCCCATCTGAAGCTATGACTTTTTTCCATCTTTTTGGCAATTTGTGGATCTTATCCCAAAAGAACTGCGCCGGCTTGGCAGCCAAGAATGAATCAAGCCAATTTTTGATATTCTGCTCTGATGTGAACCGTATTTCAGTGAGGGCGTTCTGCATGGACCGGAACAAATGGTAGTCAGAAGGGGCAAGGTCTGCGCTATAAGGCGGGTGGTTTAAGACTTCCCATCCACTGTTTTCCAAATAGTTCTTAACTGGAATAGCAACGTGGGGCCGATCGTTGTCATGATGGAAAATTATTGCCTCGTGTCTGGTCGCATATTCCGGGCGTTTTTCGGCTACTGCTCTCTTCAAACGGATTAATTGTGTATTCGGTAGCGTTGTCCATTGATGGTTTCACCCAGTTTTAGCAGCTCATTATACAGCACACCCATCTGATCCCACCAAATACAGAGCATTACCATCGCGCCATGGATATTCGGCTTTGCCGTTGATTTGGCTGGTTGGCCGGGTAATGTCGTAATGGATCCATTTTTCATCACCAATAACAATCCGATGCAAAAATGACTTCCTTTTGTGGCGTTCTAGCAGCATTTCGGACATGCAAAACCGTCTTTCGACGTCTCTCGGCTTGAGTTCATGTGGAACCCAATTTCCTTGCTTTTGAATATATCCAGCTGCTTTTAAACGTTTTGAAATGGCTGCTTGAGTGACACCCAAAGATTCTGCGAGCTTTTCTTGTGTTTGGCAACAATCTTCATAGAGTAATGCTTCCAGTTCTTCATCTTCAAACTTTTTTGGCTGCCCAGGACGTTCATCGTCTTCCAAGCCAAAATCACCACTTTTAAATCGTGAAAACCACATTTGGTACATTAGCTCAGCTAGCGCATGTTCACCATAAACTTCCACCAAAATACGATGACTTTCGGCAGCAGATTTCTTCATATTAAAGTAATGAAGAAGAACTCCCCGCAAAAACACGTTTTCAGGCACAAAGTTCGACATATTTGAGTGAAAAAAAAATTATTCTTGTTTACGCTTCAAATGAATAACATATACTGAAATGACGTACAATGACTGTAGCTTTCCAACGCATGTTCCAATGGAATAATAACAATGGAATGATACATGTAACACCATCTCTTAGCAAACCGCTAATATACCCAATATTTATACCCAATATCATCTTAATATTGTCATTGACTTGATCTTTCGAGATTTGAACTTGCTGGAAGTAGTACACTAGATCAAGTAGAAAGGAACTCTACAAGGCAAAATTTGAACAAATAGGGACGAGAACTGAGCTAACAGGAAGTAACAAAAAAAGAATCTACGTTCCACTTAGTCTTTCAACTTAAGAAAGTCGACTGATAACGATGTTTATAATATATGTTCTGAAATACAGATCAAACCCAGAACGGATGCTCCGAAAAAAGTCATTGAAACTCGATATACCAGTCATTCAGTCGATGCAATAGCGCTATCCTTGGCAATCATAAGATATGTCCAGCTGCTACAATCCATCATCGGTCCCTTCCAGAGTGAAGTTGTAGAAGCTTTAAAAGAGTATTCGAGTACTTATCCAGACATTTATTTCGTAGATTTATTTGCTAAAGAGTAATGCGCCATCATATGTGTCCTTTTAAATTTATTCAAATTTTAAAGCCCAGAGGCTTTATTTCCCTTTAAGATTTTACATCTGTTGTTAACCGTAGATAAGAGTGTATATGATTGGGAAAGTCAATCAACTTCGCATTACTCCTTTATGCTTTGGATACAGGGCTTAATTCTTATTTTTTTATTCGCAATCAAAATGTATATACTCGTATCTTAAATACAAGGTACACATTACGATGTATCATATCATACGTGTAGTCATAATTCCATAGCATTTTTATGAGATTAGATAAGGGAAACTCTCGAACAGCATGTACGAATACAACTCATAAAAACAAAATATTTTTATAACATGTTACACGTAAGTATTGTACATATGCATGTGTATATCAAAAAAGGAAATACTCGTATACGACTCATGGGTGTGTATTTTAGGGATATTTATTGGAAATTAAATTAATTTTTTAGTGCAGAATAACAAGCCGTTGATGATATGAATTAAAACAAACCTGGTGGGTGTTTTATGTTTCATACATTTCAAAACATGAGAACATTCAGTTCCCAATTTGCCTTATCGCTTTCCTGATATACAATATATTGTACAATAAACAATTTTGTTAATCACTTGCCTTTATCTTTGAAGCAGTAAGATACGTTGGCGGTACTTCTGCGTAAGCTTTTTCGCCAATGCTACTTTTGAGGACTCTTTCGGATGAGGTGGAAAACAGTGTTTGTATGGCCCATCCCAAAAATCTTTTTCTTTTACCTTCTACAGACTCACTGCAAGTAAACTATAAATGATAAGGAAATACTTCGAGGCACGAAAACTTCTCAATGACCGATATTACAGTGTTCATAGCAACAGGTCAAGTGGAGCCTAAGTGACCACATATCTGAATGTTTATCAGTTTACCTTGAGGTCCATCGTTGGAGGTATACTCGTATTCCGAAATATCGTGAGATTTTTTTTTGAGGCGTTCAACTCTCTAATGGAATACTTAACCGAGAACTTTATTTCCATATTACGATTATTACAACCTTCAAATATAGGGTGATTCATCGTAAGGTTTGATTTTCAATAGGCTTTTTTGACAGATCACGCGTGACTCCTATCAAACTGCTTTGTCACTTTTGTTCAGTATCGTTTAACAAGTCATCATGGAAAGACTCACACCACCACATCATCTCCAAATTGTTCAACTGTATTACGAAAATCAGCGTTCATTAGCATACTGAAACCACTTTTGCCAATACCATTCGCGAATTTGAGTCCCAGTTTACATTAGTGGATGATACTCGACCGATTAGACCATATCTAGCACGTTTTGAAGAGATTATAGCAGCTGTAGCTGAGAGTGTACGTTAAGACCATTATGAAGCGATTTTTCATCGTTCTCAGCAGCTTGGCTTGACGTAATCGACAACTTGGCGTATTTTACGTAAGGATCGCGGCTTAAAAGCGTACAAAATTCAACTTGTTTTTCAGTAAATGGGCTCTGAAAAAACTCATGAAAATTCGGTGTTTTATCGTGAAATTTTGCTCAGTGATGAGGCCCATTTCTGGCTCAATGGATATTTATTTAAGCTGATGAGCAGCCCGAAGAGTACCAAGAGCTTCCATTACATCCATTAAAAACAATGGTATGGTATGGTTTATGGGCTGGTGGAGTCATTGGTCCATATTTCTTCAAAAATGATGCAAATGAGAATGTTACCGTCAATGGTAACCGTATTCGAGCCACGTTAACGGACTATGTGCTTCCTGAAATTCAAGCACATGGTCTCGGTGAGCTCTGGTTTCAACATGAACTTGTTGAGAAATCATTTTGGTTAGCACTTAATTTCACGTTTTGCGACGTTAAATTGGCCGCCTAGATCGTGCGATATCACACCTTTGGACTATTTTCTCTGGGGATATGTAAAGTCTAAGGTCTTCAGGAATAAACCAGCTATGATTGACGCTTTGGAAGCCAAAATTACTCGTGTTATCCGCAAGATACCAGTCGCTATGCTCGAATGAATAGCCCAAAATTGAACCTTCCGAATGGACCATCTCAGACGTAATCATGACCAACATTTACATGATATCATTTTCAATGAGTTAATGCCATGAATTGTTCTTTTAACTGATAATTAAAATTTTTAGTTTACTTTCAAATTGTGTGCTTTATTTTACATTATAAATCAAACCTTACGATGAATCATATTTGAAATTAATGTGCATTTGTATCCTTCTCATTCTCTCATTTTCCATTTCCTTTCAACTGCGCTTTGTCGACATATTTTAAAAATAGGAATTTGCACTGGGCTCTACAGCTTATTATCTCTGACAAAAAATACGAGCTAAAGTGTCACAATGAAGGAAGAAGCTGATTTTAGCCAGTCGTCTTCAGTTGAGTCATTTGGGTTGATTGAAGTTACTTTCTTAAGCAACTCGCCCATTAGGTTTTGGCCTTTCTTTAGTGTGTTGTCCTTATGGTGCAAACTGGACTGTCTTCTACTTATCACAACCGTCTTAAACGTTGGATTTGGATTTATTTGGTCTAACTTAAGATGAATGACGCTCGCCGTAGCCTGTGCTTACTGTGGGGTATTGTTGGTTGAGGCCTAGGTCCAACTGGTCTGTAGCACTATTCAAGTAAGTACGGGTGAAAGTAAATGTTTTGTCTCTTTTAAGTTTTGAATGCTTTTCTAGAAGATTGTTGAGTAATAAAAATGTAAGATAGGAATAATAGTGAAATTGAAACGGGTCTTTGTAATAGAAGACACAAATTGTATATACCATATCGAACAAATGACTACTCATGATGATGCTGGATCGAAGACCCAGAAATAGGTGAACTACAAGGCATTCCCAGGGTTGGTTTAAGGCTTTCTGTAGTAACGATTACAGTTTAGTAATAAAGATATTCCGAATACTCTACTTTTTTTCCAACTAATAGGACTATGTTGTTTGTCAGCCAACAAAGAGGCTTCTGGATATCCTTGAAATAGAACGTTTTTCAATCAAAACTTTCTGCTATTGACGGTTTTAAAATAATTCCGATGCGTCGAACTCAGTCAGATGATTGAGACAATAATCAAAATTATTTATGAGGATGATAGGCACCATCTTAATCTCGGTCAGAAGGTTAGAGATGGCGGTCGAGGGATGCCAGTCTGCCAAACTCATAGCCGGCTCACGATTTGCAATTTGAACTATGTTCAATTGGTGATTTATGAAATATTCATCACATCATAGCGTCTTTATCTTTTAATTGATCTGAGCTTATTGCCACAAGATATTACGTACAACCAAAGAATTTTTTTTGATGACGAACCCCAAGTCTTTTGTAACAGTGCATTGAAGTTTTTAAGCGACATGTTCAGTGCAAAGAAGTCTGCTATCCAGGATGATCCTTAGTTTTGATAGAATTGTCCTAAAGCTTATTTATAGTACAACAATCTTCAATTACTTGTAGGGCTACCTGAGCTTTGGAGCAAGTAGTCGTTAAACATGATCCGACTGACAGTACAGCTACATTATCTGCATATGCCTGAGCGTAGACATAGGAAATTTTCGACAGTTTTGATCAGAGGGTCCACAGACATGCATCATAACAATGAAGATAGGACGTTCCTTTCTACTCCAGCCATCAGATATGAGCCGCAATAGTATCCCAAGGTTCCAATCCACACAACTATTGATTTAACTAACACTGTAAAATTCTTTCTTTTTTTTCTCTAAGAGTTTTCCGAAAAACTTAGATCGCGCTCCGGAATTTAAAGCAAGTGTTCTTGAGTGTTAAGTTTTTTTTTTTTTGTGTTCTTCCAAGAAAATGAGCAACGTGTGAGCTTTACGAGAAAAAAAGAAGGACGAGTACCATCTTCTCAGAAGAAAAAAATTCTGTCAAACAGGGCAAATGGTACTAACAGCCTAGATGGGATGTTAAAGACGGCGGCATATGACTTGTTGAAGAGTGTGCACCAAATTTCTAAAATATGGTCAGACTTGAGCATGACGCATGAATGCAATTTCAGATGTGTACGAGTATGGTGCCCCCGCTCAATTATCAAGGCTTCGCCCATCAATGAAGTTGTCTAATAAAAAGCGGGAGCAGAGCAAATGTACTGGTCTTATCGTAAAGGGTTTCGATACCTACGTCTTCGAATGCTGCTACGATTTGACCAGTTTCAAGCGGACGGTCAGAGGTCCTGTTGGGTCGCAAGATCACCGGTACCAGGACTTAAAACACTGTACCATGGGAGTTAGGAGCCCCCCGGATTTCGGTCCGTGCCTGATTTGTTTGAGGTAGGCCTCCTTGGTGGATGTGGTTTAAACCCAAAGTCGCGGAAAGAATCTTGACCCAGTGTAAAGTTTCAAGAAACTGGGTGCTGCGACCCTAAGAGTAGTAAGAGGTTTTAGGTCGGCGTCGACCCTTACCAAGGGTGGAACTTTTTGCCTCCAACACGAGTTCCGCTTTGGTATCAAAGGAATGACAGTGGGCGATGTAGCGAATGTAGAGTTTCAAGAAACTGGGTGCTGCGACCCTAAGAGTAGTAAAAGGTTTTAGGTCGGCCTCGACCCTTACCAAGGGTAGAACTTTTTGTCTCCAACACGAGTTCCGCTTTGGTATCAAAGGAATGACAGTGAGCGATGGCAAGGCGTATTCTTGGCCCCATGGATATATGGTCATCCCGGAATTGCTCTGTCCTACGCCAAACTCTACACGCATCAGTCCTCCCAACATCGCCCATAAGATTGTAGGTTTTGGCTACGGCCTGGAAAGGGTATCATCGACCATTATATTATAGCAGATCTTGAAAATTTAATTCGAATTCAAAATTGATACAACATTGACAGCGTATACCGGGAAAAATTATACCTGTCTGGGTCTGTAGGTTTATCATGCTCTAGGGCATAAAGTCTGCCTTGAACAATGGAATGGACCTTCTCTAACTTCGCTCTTGTTCTTGAGAGGAGCAAACAGCTGCGTCAACTTAGAGAAAGGTTCTTAGAAAGGTTTTTGATATTTAATATCCTATCAGAATTTAAAAAAACCTATTTACTGTAAAACTTTTATCGGTCAGACGTGGGACTCCTTGTATTACTGAATTCGTAGTTAGTTCCATTGACCGTTCTAAAATTGTTGCTATTCCTTGAATAATTCAGATAATTCTATCCCGATTATTTTAGAATTTCGTCAAACTCGTGCTATGTAAATACATTCGATTGCACTGCAAACATTTCGAAAAATTCCTTTATTAAAGTTGTAATTGTATTTCGAGAATGTTTTTGTTTTAATAACTTGAAAAGTCATTGGGCGAAGACGAATAATCTAACAAAAACTCGAATCGATAGCACTATCGTTCGTGAGTTATCGTGGGCCTAAAGAGTGGAAACATTCGGACACACACATACACGCACTCACACAGATATTTGGTTAAAAACTGCCTTAAAGCACGTAAAACGTAAAGATATCACAAAATTGCCATTTCCTATTAGGAAGTTAACAATTGAAAATTTATTGAGGTAGCAGAAATGATTAGAACCGCTATTTGTTGAACACTTTATGGTAACGTGCTTCCCATCTATTACTTCAATGTTTTTTGGAAATTTGGGAATTGCCATGAATCTCTGAATCTTTTGGTAGACTTTTTCCACACCTGCTTAGAAGTTTGGGGCACATACAGCTGTTGTATCTTCATGTCTATTGTTTTGCAAACTTCTTTAACTATCTGTCCAACTGTTGTAAATCCTACGTGATAACTGTGATTTATTGTAGAAAACAGTTGCTGGAAATCTATAATTAAAACATAATACGGCATTTTTATTTCTAGCTTCTGTAATCGAAAGGAAATAAAAAACCATTCGAGACATGCGAAGTACAAAAACATGTCAAGTCAAAAACTACAGCAGTTTGCAATGGACGCCACTATTGCAATATTTCAGCCTTGCTTAGCATTTGCAGAAACAGATGCAAATATTAGGAACAGAAGTCCCCGAAAGTTTTAGAAACATTATCTGTTCCAGCATCATCGTCAGAATTATTAAGTAGCGATAGGCAATCATCGGTAAAAGACCCTTTTGCTTCGATTACAACAACTGCACAACAACGTCATGACTGTAGTCGAGCAGGGGCTACAAAATCTAGAAGAGATTTCATGAAGAATTTTAGCCTTCTAAAAGATGCTTTTTTTGCTGTTTTGTTTTCCAATGTTCTATTTTTGACAGTTCACGCGTGATTCGTAACAAAGTCAAAAAAGCTCAGTTAGCATTGCAATTACATCATGGAAAGATTTACCCGAACAATGCTTACAAATTATTGAATTTCATTACCAAATTTCGTGTACTGTATTTTTAGGGTACTTAGACCATTTTACGGTCGTCATAATCATAACTGAGCAAGCAATTCAAGCCACAGTGACCAAATTTCGTATCAATTTCACGCTATTGGACATCAAGCTGCCTACTCGTATGCGTAGAGTGCGTACAGAGGAAAATATTGCTGCTGTATCCGCCAGTGTTTATGAAAACCGTGATTTGTCCATTCGTCACCATTTGCAGCTGGAGGAAGACCTCAGGCAATACAAGAGCTGCCAAAGCACACGAAAAAATGCATTATGTGGTGCGGTTTATGTGTCCGGAGGAATCATTGGCCCGTATTTTTTCAAAGATGACCATGAGAATAACGTTACCGTCAATGGCATCCGCTATTGATTTCGAACTTTTTTTTTGCCAAAAATGCACAAGCTCAACCTGATACATGTGGTTCCCGTAAGATGGTGTTACATGTCACACAGCACTCGAATCGAGGGACCAATTGAGAAATGAGTTCGATGTGCAATTAATCTCTCGTTTTGAACCGGTGAATCGGCCGGCTAGATCGTAGATCGCTGAATTGGCTGAGGATGTCGTAGAGGCTGCGACGCCATCGACCAGACGACGTGCTACGCAATTGAAACACTTGAAGATGTTTCTGTTCAGAGAGTCCATCCGCTAATGGGTGTTGACCGTGAATCTCGTCTAACTTACGCTTACGCCCTCCTGAGTCTCAACAACGAAGTGGACGATTTTGTGTCAAAAATTATAATAAGTGACGAGGCTCATTTCCACCTATGTGAATTTGTGAATATACATAATTTGCGGTTATCGTGTACTGAAAATTCGCGAGTAATGCACGATGAGATTATCAATAAATATTTCATTCCTCAATCGGATGTATTAGGACTGGAGGACATGTTGTTCCAGCAGGACGGAGCAACGGCCACAACCGACATTCTAAAGCAAAGTGTCTAAAGGATTATACATTATGGCCCACCCTGTGCAAACAATTAGCTCAAGGGGAATAATTTCTCCCAACAAGTTGTGTGGCCGAACGTAGGGGCCGGAAGAATTTTGTACCGCAGTTTTGTAAACCAGCAAAAGATACATAAATCTTGGAAAGCCGCACTGTCAACAAACGTCATACGGAGGAGGAGGAGGAGGACGGTTCAAATCAAAAGTGTGACACACGTAACTATACGTTGGAAGAACAAAATATGCAAATTGTGGTTTTTAGTTAGCAACAGTGTATCAACATAATGGGCTTAGATTGCTTTGATTCGGCAAACAAGGAATCTATTCTTCAACGTGCACACGACACAATAGAATAGCTGGCTGCAGGGGCCAAATCGATCTATGTATGAGAGATATGGTCCTTTTTAACCCTGAAATTGGTTGTAGCAAGTATTTTATGGACACTCTAGCAAAACAATCAGCCAAAATATTTGAAACATCACCCTGTTCCTTTTCGTCTGAAGGAAGGTGAGCGTGCCGAGTTTAAACGTTTACAACGACTGGATATTCTCCGTTCCATCAAGATTAGCCAGTGGGTAGCACTAATAGTCTGCATTTGTAAGGTAAATGGCGTGATACACATTAATCACAATTAACCCGTAATTGGAGTTTAATCGTTATTCGAGGATGCCATTTTACAAAGGTTGTGTGTTGTCATCAGCACTGAATTTGGGCTTTTTGAATACTAGTCTCTAGTTCCGCCTGAATTTTTCACCAATATATGGAACAGGTAACTTCTAACCCAAATTTTTGTACCACGTATTAAGATACCATAATTGTTTCGGGTCGAACAAACAAAGAACATTTACGAAACCTTCAGACTCTTCTGCAGCGGTTGAAGCAGCAAAGTTTGCGATGTCGGTTGGAAAAGTGTCAATTCGCAAAAAAGGAGGAAATCAACTACTTAGGTCACGTTACAGGCATACGTCATTCGGAAAAACGTCTTGTCGTAATTCGCAATTTGCCAGAACCTAGAAATCTGAAGGACTTAAAAGCGTTTATTGGCAAAGTCAACTACTACAACAAATTCATAAAAAAATTTGCCCAAATAGCAGCTCCACTTAAAAAACTGGGATCTTTAAGCGAGCCGTTTGTTTGAGACAAGAAGCAACAACTCGCTTTGAAGTAATTCAAAGATAATATCTTTGAGGTTTCTCATTTAACTCACCTTAGCTACGGATGCCTCATCCCACGGCATCGGCGCCATTAAGAAAAGAGGCCGATTGCCTCCGCATCGTAAAGAAAATACAGAAATACAGAAAAATTGAAAAGGAAACACCCTCGATAATTTACGGTGTACAGAATCTTAACCAATACCTTTTTGGTCGACATTTCGAGCTGATTACCAATCATCAGCCACTGGTAACCATTTTTAATCCCAGCAAGAGATTACCGTACATGACCCTTAAAGTCTACAACTTTATGTACTCATTTCAATGGTATATACTCGTAAACGGAAACGCCGACTGTCTGTCTCCATTGCTCGTCTGACCAGACGAATGTTTTGACGAGCCTGAAGAATCTGCCTCATTTGGACAAAGTTTCCATTTTGCTTGTGGAAGATATTCATATTAACTCCGATATTATCGTAAAGGGTCCATTCTTTATTAAAGTTATGACATTCATAAAAAAAAAGATGGCTCAGAATATTGCCAGCAGGCTATAATAACCTTTGGCCTTAATTTTATGGGACACTGTCTATTAAAATTTCTAACAATGTCCTTTTTCAGAGTAAAAATCTTCACCGAGGACACTGGCGTGTGACGCGCATGAAGCTATTGTATAGTTTTTATTTATTTTAAAAACTGTACAAGTAAGACTTGCAATTTTCTTTTATATAACATTAATTCAAGGTTAAGTAATAATTAAAATGTTTATAATTTAAAATTTAAAGAACATTAGTTGAAAAAAATTATAAATTACATAATGAGAACTAGTGATGAAAATATAAAAGAAGCTGATGATGTAAAGGATGTAAAGGAAAAAAGGATATTGAAAACAGAAAAACATTGAAAAATAGAAGAAGAAAGTAGCTGTTGCAATTACTTTATATTTTCTAACCCGGCATTTCTGAATGTTTAAGCTCCTATTATTTGATTTGTTGCTGTGGGAAGGGAGTTCCAAAGCCTGGTAGCATGGATGAAGAAAAATGACGCAGGGAGTTGAAGTAATTGAAGGAAGGAATTGTAATATTTTGCGTTCTGCTAGAGTGAGTTCTGGGTGAGTTATGATTATATCTTACTTTACAAATAGGTGGGACATCTGTTTCATATAATTTAATGCATAGATACCCAGCATGCTAAATCAAAAAATTATTTAAAAGAGCAATCAAGAGCCGATGTGTGATGTTGTGAACATGATGAGGGGACAAGTATATGTAATCCAACATGAGAGTGAACTATTTATTTTGTATCCCAAATTAGTAACCGTATCAATAAAAACAAGCTGTCTACCGTTCAAAAAAGCTGGTGGTATAACGTCCTTTTCAATATGTTCTTACTTATTGAAACAAGCTGAGATTTGGTAGAATTTATATTCACTTCATTACATACTGATTAATTATATATTTCTGACGCACACATCATTAAGCCTGACGATTAGATACCTAATAAAGCCGACGGGTCTGAAGAGATAAATCTGTGCATCATCAGCATAGAGATGGATTTCGAAGATATTTAAGGTAGGTCATCTATGAAAAGACAGAATAGGATTGGGCCAAGGTTTGACCCTTGAGGTACTCCTGTAGTTAAAATGTCGAATTTAGAAAAAATATCATTATGAACTACTCTTTGATGACGATTATCAAGATAAATATAAACTAAAGGCATTGATGTTTCACTGTGTTTTGCGAAGGAAATAAAACGCGATCATTTGCAACAAATTAAATAAAAGGAGAAGCTTTATCATTATTATTAGAAGGCCGAAGAAAAACTGCTACTAAAAAAAAAGACAATTCCATAAGAAAAGAAGATGAAGAAGAATGGCACAATAAAATGAAATGAGAAAGTTAAAGAGAGTAAATTGGCTGGAAGGTTCCTTAAGTACTTCATGTGTAATTAAATTGTTACCAATCGACTGCAACATCCTTCCGCCATTGAAAGGTATCTTTCAGTTACCTTCATCGACGAACAGAGGATATAATTTGCATCAGACGCTTGATCTCTCTTTCGATATGGTTACGGATGCGACACGTACCAATCCATCTCTGCCAAGATAGGTTTTGGTGACTTTACCTATGAGCCACTGACATGGAGCTTGGTTACCTTCCTTCACAATGAAGACGTCGTTGATTTAAACGCTCTTAGATTTTTGCGCCCACTTTGAACGTTTCTGCAATTGGCTGAGATATTCGGTTGCCATCCTTCTCCAAAATTCTTGCACGAGCCGCTGAAGATATTACCATCGTTTTAGTGTTGACACTCGATGAACCAAAAGCCTAAGCTTCTGACAGAGCATACATTCAACACTATCGACAAAGTCAAGCAGACATAAAATCGTCAGAAAATCCATACCATATTGAATCCGAATATCGTCAAGCAATTTGACAATAGCTGTCGGGCAGCTATGACTTGCACGGAAACTTTACTGAACTGGGGATAGCAGACCGTGTTGGTTGATGAAAGTGGAAATTTGGTTTGTCAAGGCCTTGTCAAGACAGACAAGGTAAGATGCGGGACAGGAATGACCTTGGCTAACTTCCAATTAGTAGGAAAAGTTGGGGTAGTACTCCATTAATTTATGATGAGTGTGAGGGCACTTTAAATATGAGGTAAAATTATTTTCACAAATCTATTAGATACACCATTTTTTGCTATATTTTCCATTGGATTTTAAATTTCATACTGCATTGACTACATCAGTTTCTGAAACAATAGGAAAGTCGAAAACAAAGTCGAAAACAAAGTCGAGACTGAGATCATTATTGGGGATGACGCTTATGAATAGCATTACCTACAAATTGGAAATGTTATCGGCCTGTTTCCCAACACCAATTGAGTGTAGATTGCTTCATAGTTTTTTTGAGGTATGATTAGAGCTTAATTTTGATAAAAAATATTTTATTTTTGCTTTTTTGGTAATAACGTAATGACGTATAGGTTGTTACGAATTTTTATCCTATGGTGAACCTCAGAAGTGAACCATGGACACTTTTTATAACGTATTGCAACGTACCTATCAAAGAGTTCTAAGCTTAGGGAGGGAGTTAATTTGGAGGCACAATAATTGCAATAATTTATTATTAACAGAGGAAAAGTCTTCTAACTTGTCGGTTTTGTAAGACAACGTAAGTCAACGTCATATGTACAAAATATATATTGTTGGTGGCCCAGCAGTAATGACAATAAAAACTTCACTGAAGACAATAACGTACTGTCTTTCCGGCAAAGATACCCGAACCTAAAATAAAAACGACGCTAGCTAGAACCAAGCTATTTGTCCATCAAAAAGTTTTTGTACGACAGATTCATCAAAAAGAGAGTTCTGAGTAGAAGAATGTACTCAAGGAAGTGGCGATGCCAACAAAATTAGAAACGTACGCATTTTTTAACAGCAGACAAATTAAATCCTTGTGTAACAGCACTTCCAGGGGGCATTTATGGTCGAAAACAGCGGTCAAAATGAGGACATACCGCCCGTACACAGAGAGTCCGCTGCTACAAAGATTAAAGAATGTTTGCCACAATGACTGACCTTTCTGATCTTAGAAGCGTTTCATCTTAAACAATCAAAAGCTCAAATTTTTTTTTCTCTAATTTCCCTTTTTTCAGAGAAGTTTTCTGTGGCCAAATCAATAACGGTCGTTCGAAATTTGACGATTCTAATTAGAATGATTCGGTAGATGAAGCAGAAAATGATTTGTTGGATGAAACTATCCAGAAAGGAACTGAATAAGTTCTGGGAAATCTAGAAAATTTTGAAGCTATGTTCCTGAAGAAGAGAAAGAATTTCTTGACGGAGAACCTAGCAGTATTCAGGAACTTTATGATAAGATACAATAGATATAAAAAAAAATGAAATGGATAAAAAAAGGTATGGTGGTATGGATGGAGGTATGGAGTGGGGGGGAAGTGCCAGAAGAGGAAAATTGGCATTTTACTCTATATGGGGATTTTAAAATTACCATAAAGTCGATTGGTATCTTCGAAGGAATTTTGTAATTCCCGTTAGTGGCGGATGCCATGTCCCGCAAACGTTTCGAAAAAATAAATCAGTTTTTTCGTGTAAAAGGTAATCAGCAGCAGCTACCTATAAGTCATCCCGACAAGCAGATTATTTCATTTAAAAGTATGTATATACTTAGTTATGAAGTTCACTAAGGACAAACCTTAGAAGTCGGGTTTCAAAGTGTCTGTGCGAGCTGGATCATCTGGCATCTACATCTTGCGTCTTCTTTACCAAGGAAAAAACTTTAAGCTATTTTTCGACAACTGGTGCTGCTCAATAAGCCTGATGATGGCTCTGAAGGAAGTTGGCATACTTTCTGTAGGCACAATTTTTGGTAATGTGTAATTGAAATTTATGCACATGACAAGGAGCTGGTTCCATCAGGACGATGTTCTGTTAGAGTTAAGCGAGTATATAATATTGAAGTTGTTCGCTGGTATGACAATAAAGGTGTCCAGCTCATTTCCAACTATGTTGCTGCAAAACCATTGGGAAAATGTCGACTATAAAATGCAAAAAAAAAAAAACAAACAGTACTGCGAGATTGTCGCTATATACGTAGATCTAGTTGCCATGCTTATTAAATTTCATCGCATCAATCACAAGTCTAGTAAATATTATACACGCATCATCTACTGAGGTCTCTGCACTACAGTAAAAAATGGTTGGCTTCTATATAGAAGAGATCTTAAATCGCACGATTCAAACTAAAAGCATATGCCACTGATTCAGTTCCAAGCCCAAATAGCTCATGGGCCCATATGTAAAATACAAAATGCAACACTGAAAGGCAGAGGAGGCCTTAATTCCTATTCACCCCAACTAAATTTTGAGTCCATATCAAATATTCACCGAAGTAGTCCAAATACTCTAACTTTATCTAGAATCACAGGCACACCGGAACCTTACAAACCCAAAAAAAAAAAATCGATACGTAGAAGCACCCATGGATAAAACAAGATTTGACCAATTTAATTATTGGGTACAAGTACACAAATTTGCTACAATACACCAAAAATGGTTTAAACCGAATATACCTGATGTAATCTATGACACACAATGTCATCTATCCATCTATCATCTATTAAATCGAATAGTATTTTCAGATCTAGTGGACCTGGCACCGAGTTCATTGTTGTTGAAATAAGTCAATGTAATGTTAAGTGTCTTGTCTCATGCGTGTATAATAAAATCCGAAAATGTTCCAATGTTCCATTTTTTTTTAGCTCTTTCGGACTATTGCGCACTTTATGAACATATAATAGTTTGCGGCGATTTTAATGCCGATTTAATAAAAAAAGTGACGCACGTGCATTTCAAATGGAAGGTTCAGAGTCTTCTGTCGGTCTCGGTATAGTAAATACCACTTACCTTATACATTTTGTCCCAGATCGTTTACCCAGTCTCCTTGATTTTGTTTTAATTTTTGATCCCAAGCTTGTCCATCTTTTCGACCAGATATCCTTTGATATCTCTGAGCATGAATAACTTTTCCTGACTTACAATGCAAACCTATCTAAATACATATGCTACAGCTGACTCCTCTACATATAAAGACTTTAAATCTGTTGAACATGAATGCCCTTCAACTAGACTCAATATTCGCTCTCTGGTTTCAGTGTAGACTGAGAGCCGATTCTTTCTAATTAATTTTAACTCAACTACTTGATAAACGTGTACCGACAAAAACAGTAAGAGTCTTAAACCAAAGCTGTCCATGGTTCACTTCTGATGTAATTAAGGTTCGGAATAAATTACACAGTCGATGGAAGTGCAGATCAACTACCATCGATTGGGAAGCATTTAGAGAGGCGTGGAAGCACGCAACTCTGATAATAATACATAGGCCGTTTCTAATAGAGGGCACCACTTGAATTAAATCCATACTATTTTCAGTTAGTACCAACCTTCAAAAGATACGCGTATAAATTTGACAGCTGTCGGACGATTAGTTCTCGAGATATAGCGTTGTGAGTGAAGCAACTTTTGTTATTGTGAACAAAATGGATTCAAAGCAATTTCGTGTGTTGATTTATCATTGCTTTTTGATGGAAAAATATGCATCCGATGCAAAGAAATGGCTTGATAAGTGTTACCCGGACTCTGCACCAGCCGAGCGAACCACTCGCAACTGGATTGAAAATTTTAAAAGTGGTCATACAAGCACCGAAGATGGTCCACGCAGTGAACGTCCAAAAGAGGCTGTTTCAGATGAAAACATCAAATTACCATGATTACCGTAAAGTGAAGTTGATCGAGATAGCTGAGGCTCTGAAGATATCAAAAGAGCGTGTTGGATATATCATACACGAATATTTGGACATGCGAAAGCTCTGTTCAAAGTGGGTGTCGCGTTTGCTCACAGTCGACCAAAAACAACAACGTGTTGATGATTCAGAGGAGTGTTTAAAGCTGTTCAACCGCAATAAAGCCGAATTTTTGCGTCGGTATGTGACAATGGATGAAATAAGGCTCCATCACTTCACACCAGAGTCAAGTCGGCAGTCAGCTGAGTGGCGAGCAAGCGACGAACCTCGTCCAAAACGACCAAAAACTCAACAGTCGGCTGGCAAGGTTATGGCATCCGTATTTTGGGATACACATGGAATAATTTTCATCTACTATCTCCAAAAGGGGCAGACTATCAACAGCGACTATAACATTGCGTTGTTGGAGCATTTGAAGGACGAAATCGCAGAAAAACGGCCCCATTTGAAGAAAAAGAAAGTGCTGTTTCATCAAGACAATGCACCGTGTCACAAGTTGATGAAAACGATGGCAAAATTGAATGAATTCGGCTACGAATTGCTTCCCCACCCACAGTATTCTCCAGATTTGGCCCCTAGCTACTATTTCCTGTTCGCAGACCTCAAAGGAATGCTCGCCGGAAGGAAAGATTTAAGACCGATGAAGAAGTAATCGCCGAAACAGAGGCCTATTTTGAGGCTAAACCGAAATCGTACTACAAAACTGGTATCGAAAGATTGATAAAATAGTTTCAATCAGTGTATCGCCCTCGAAGGCAACTTTATTAATAAATAAAATTGAATTTTGCAAAAATTTTGTGTTTTACTATAAAACGGCACTGAGTTTTCAGCCCATGTGTTAAGTGCATAAAAAAAAATTACTTTGCATCAAAGCTTAGTACCGCCTTGTTCGCCAAAAAACTTTGGAACAATTTATAAAAGATCGGTGTTTCCAAAGCCCTTTATCCTCAGGGTGTTCTTGACTCAGAATCTGAATCTGAATGAGTATTTCGTAGGTATTCCGTGGGTGATTTTGATATTAATCGAATATCCTTGAATTTGGTGAGCTCTGTTTCTAGAGTGGAAAGTTTTGAAATTGTAAGTGAAGATGAAGTTTACATATGCACAATGGCTACTAAGTCTGACGCTTTAGGTGAGTATTATTTTACATCTCACTCATACTATAAACTTCTGCATTACCACATCACTTTTTCCTCAGTCGCAAAAAGAAAAAAATTATCAATTCCCCCTCTGATTTCAGGCCAATAAGCATCCTACCTTGTCTATCGAAAGTCTTTGAAAAAGTCTTAGAGAAACAAATACTTAGTTATGAGATTATCAAGAACTTCCTTTATGATAAGTCTCCTTAATGAAATATGGCAAAATTACGATACGGGTCATATAAGCCCACCTTGTTTGCTTGATTTCTCGAAGGTTTTTGATAGGGTAGACCACAACATTCTAAGGTGGAAGCTTAAAAACTTGTTTGGTCTCAGTGATAGGGCTGTTTAACTTATCAGCAGTTATTTATCAAGTACGTTCCAGAGAGTCACTTCTGACAAGAAATTATTTTCACTGAGGGCCTTAATTCAAGGTGTTCCACAAGGGTCAATTTTTGGTCCAATACTGTTCTGCATGTTCATCAACGATCTTCCATCAATCTGTACCCACACTTCTGTGCATTTTTATGCAGATGACGTACAGTTCCGTCTAGGCAAACCCTTTAACAAGCTTGATGAATTGGCTGTCTTGGTTAATGACGATCTTACCCAAATCTCTGCTTGGTCCATCGCTAATGGGTTGCTCCTAAACCTTACAAAACCAATATTCAAGAGAAATTTCAATCTCAATATCTTGTCAAACATATTTTGTCTGCTGACAAAGTCTTAGTTTTATTATCGATCGTATCCTTTCAGGCTATAGACATACTAACGCAGTTATTGGTCGGGTCTATGGATGTTTACGTAAACTGTGGCTTACTTCGCAATTTACTCCTATGGAAACGAGACGTAAATTGTAATTGACGTTAATAGTGCCTCTTATAACATGGGTTAAGGTTGTTTATGGTGCACTATTACAACATAAACTTTAAGTAACATTCAACGATGCGGTCCGCTTTCTATATGGCCTTAGAAGATACGAACATACCATATCTCTAAACACCCTAAAAAGCTACTAGGTTGCACACTGCAACAATATATCAAAGCAAGAAATTGTATATTTTTACATAAAAATTGTTAACAGTAAATCTCCGTGCTGTTTATTTATCAAGTTTGGATTTAATTACTCCGTAAGGAATCTTTACATCGTTCCTCATCTTTGCCAATATTTCAATTCCTCACGTTTATTGTTCATGCATGCTGTCAAACTATGGAACTCAATCCCACCGCGAATCAAATTAATATCTAGGTTAAGTTAGATAAGGTGAGAGTGGCGGTTGGAAAACCAACCCACTTAGGATCATTGGCCCATCGTGCTGTCACGAGAATCTATGATCCTCTATCTCATGGAAACAATTTGATATTGTGATGAAGCGCAGGAGACTTGGAGAGAGCTGGACATGTACAGAGAAGGTGAAGGAATTGAATTGAAATTCGCCAAGCCTTCTTGCAATTATGATGGCGCTGAAATGTTTCATGTTTAGAAGAATCAGACTCTTAGAGAGATTCAGATCCAGATTGGGCCAGATCTGTTTAGTTGCTAGATAGCATCCAGCTTTAATACTGATTTGCACGTAGCAATTGATATACTTATAAAACTCTTTTCTGGTAGAATAGGTAGAGTGGTTGCAATTTTGGTGAGTTCGTTGGTCCCTGGAATATCATTGTGGCCCGGAACAAAACAAAGGTGAAAGTTGAACTGCTCTGCTATCTCCGTAAGAGATGATCGTCATTAGAGACCGAGTCCAAAGCTTGATATCGGCTTGACTATCCGAAAAAATGTGGATAACCTTTGCAGATATCACGTTTTTCTTCGGCCAGTATAGAGCTTCTTTTATCGCCAAAATTTCCGCCTGGAACATGCTACAGTGATTTGGAAGACGGAAGGAGAGGTTTAGATTTAGCTTATCTGAGGAAACACTGCCACCTACTCCGCTATCGGTTTTAGATCCATCGGTGTAAAAGTGGACAGACTTGTTCTCCATGAAAGCATCTTCCTCCCAGAAGGATCTAGAGGGAAAGCTCACATGAAAGTATAGAGTTTTCCAATAGAGACTTGACAACTTTGAATTTAATTTGTGAACGCACTCTTTCACTAAACATCAAATTGTCACTGTCCACTTTATTCAGTAAACTAAACATTTCCATCATGGTAAAGTTCACTAACGAGCAACGTCTGCAAACGTTCTCCGATTGGATTCTGGAGAAGATGCGCCAAGATGATGAATTTCATCTTCAGTGACGAAGCTCATTTTTGGCTCAATGGGTTCGTCAATAAGCAAAATATGCGTTATTGATCGGGTGGAAACCCACATGTGCTTCATGAATCACCACTTGATCCAAAAAAAAAATAACTGTTTGGTGCGGTTTGTATGCCGGCGGCGTTATAGGGCCATATTTTTTCGTCGACGATAACGATCGTCACGTTACTGTTATCGCGCCATGGATACCGATTATTTTTGGCCCGGAATGGAAGATATGGACTTGGACAACATGTGGTTTCAACAGGATGGTGCCATAAGCCACACAGCACACGCTACAATTTATTGAAGAGTAAGTATGGTGAGCGTGTTATCTCAAGACATGGGCTAGTCGATTGGCCGCCTCGTTCATGCAATTTAACGCCGCTTGAGTATTTTCTGTGGGGTTACGTTAAGTCATTGGTTTATGCCAACACGTCGACGACGTTGGAAGAGCTCAGAGCCAACATTGAACGTGAAATAGTGGCCGTTTCGGCAGAAATGTGTAGCTGAGTCTTTGAAAACGAATCCAACGAATCGACCGCTGCAAACGTGCCCGCGGTGGCGGGTCGAAGTCGAGTTCCATTCATAAATGTTTTGATAAAGCAAATAATAAAGTTTTTGAAATATCTCAAATGGTTTGCCTTTTATTTAAAAAAAATGTTGTCAAGTCGTTATTAGAAAACCCTTTATTTGTCAAACCGAAGTTTAGGTATGGTATAATCGATGTTCTCTGTGAGGATTCATAATAAATTAAGAAATGTTGGCTAAATAAGTTATTTGTCCACTGTGTAGTCGCTGCTGAAGATGTTGAGGGGTATCAACTGAAACAGAATGTCTAAAGCCGCGGAGAGAGTGGAACGTAGAGTTCTATTTATGCTTTTCCTTGGACTCTACTCTACTTAGTTTGCAATGTCAAAGGCCGTCCACCAGACAACCACACCTTAGGTGAGTATCGGGCTTATGACCGAGATGTATAGCCAGTGGCTTATTCGAGGTTGAAGGTTCTAGTTGTTCCCAATGGCTTTTTTGCAAGAAAATAAAGCTACTGTAGCTTTATTGACTCTTTCTTGAATGTTAGGCTTCCAGTTTAGTTTCCTGTCAAAAATGAGACCCACATATTTTGCTGTATCGGAAAACACTTAACTAGTACCGTTTATTGAGGGAGGATCTATAGTTGGAATTTTATATTTTTTGGAAAAGAGGACGAGATCAGTTTGATGGAGGTGAATTCCCAATCCAAAGCGATCCGCCCAACGGGTTAATCTATTGAAATTTAGCTGAAGGAGTTCTTTGATGGTATTAAGATGCTTACCTGAGACATCTATAGCAATGTCACCTGCATAGGCAATCACCTTGCTACCTCTCGCTTCCAGATATATCAGCAGCTCATTGACCACTAAATTCCAGAAAAGGGGAGATAAGACACTATCTTTAAGCAAAAATCCCACCTAGTTTCAAGCTGATTATTTTGCTATTTAGCATAAGACTGATAAACTTCCGAAGTGAGTCGTCTACTTGCAGTTGTGACAGCGCTGTCATGAGTTAACGTCATGGGTTAACATTAACTTCTCTCCATGATAGTGGAATGTGGATCAGTTCTACACAGATCCTGATGATATTCTCTAGCGTATTCAAGATAATATCTGAGGACCTTTGACGCTCGGCAGGTACTATACCGTCCGGACCAACTGACTTGTATGGTTTGAAGCTATATAGCACCAAAAGCTGTTTTGGTTACTTTAAAAGTTCAGTCCTCCTTTACTTCTCCTCCTCAACAATCCAACCCTTAGCCTCAGCCCTTCTCTTTTTCTTGCGATCGCTACCTCATAATAGTATAAGCTCTTTCTTAAATATCTTTGTGTATCGTAATTTTTAAGTTAAACTATCCATTCTATAATATTGTATCTAAATACCAGAAAAGATATCGATCTTATTGTATATACCACTTGTTTATCAATTAACAAAAGGAAAATGAAAATGAAAGGGTTATTTACAATTACGAAAGCTTCAACAGTGACAACAATGATCACGGCTGCCAAAAATGACATCTGTTGTAATTTAAAAACCTCAACGTTTTATCCCAAATTGTATAAAGGATGTAACGAGTATTTTAATGTCGTCAACTATCCTTTGATTCAATTAAACGGGTACAGACTTGACCTAATAAGCTAAAATATTCCTCTTAAAAAGGAAATGCCTTTTTCAGTTTTCAATTTTTTTTGAAGCTGTACTACATAAAATATTTAAAAGACAGTATAAGAGATGGTAAACGAATTTAGAAAATAAAAACATTTTTGGTTATCCTGGAGCGGAGATTCAGTGGCTTTGACTGTCCCTAACCGCTTGGTTTAAAGAAATTGAGTTTATTTTAACAGTAGTGTAAATAATTAAACAAGTTAATCAGTTTATTGAAGAAAAACAGTTTACTACGGTATGTTAGGAATCGAATCTAACCTTTCTACGAACCAAACCATAAAGACGGAGAACGATGCTTGTACAAGTAAATAGATGAGACTGAAAAGCAACAAAGAATTATCATTTTAGAAACGCAATTCATTCTATGAGCTCATCTCTTATTCAAGGCAAACTAACAAAGAATTTTCATTTATATTGAACAATAGACTTGTATCTGAAAACGGATATTGGTACGACTAAGAAATCTCAGTTGTCCAAATCTAAGTGAATACCGGTCAGAATCGAATCTATGACACTTAAAAGCGGGTATTTATCCTGTATTATCGTTTGTGTTGTTTTTTTTTTTTCAAATAAAAGTATCTCTAACTGTGGTCTGTCAAAAACTCTCGAAAACATTTCAAAAGTGAGCTACATATGTATATGAATACGTGTCCGTATGTCTGATGTTATCGATTTATCTCTTCAGCTTCGATTTTGAAGTACCTACATACGTACAATAATTTATATACATATATATTTTTTTCTACCCAATTTTATCCTGAATTCACAGTTTTTCCTGTCGTCCTTATGTGGCTAGTGCGCGGAGGGGGAGGGTTTCGTTTTGCAATGTATACATATGGAATTCAGGGTTCTATAGTATAAAGGAATACAAGTATCAAGTACTTATCACAAAAATGTCAACACCAATAATTTTCGATTCGAACAAAGCCTATTCGAGTATGTACTTGTAGATACGAATTTGAACACGAATGCGAATACTCATGTTTTTGTTATTTTATAAGTATTTCATCTATAACACGTCAATAACAGTTTGACACAGAAAAACAAAAGAGTTACACCTTTTCGAAAATGCTTATAACGTGGTTTTAAAATGAAAAGAAAACAACACAGATACAGATTTCAGATAGGGCTTCCATATATCCATATCATACGTTTTCGACAGTTTTTTACGTATGTTACGTACCATATCTATGTTAGTAATGAATATTCGAATGCACAAATAAGTAACAACGATGACGAGTTTAGAGTAGTTTTCGTATTGTTTTCTGTTCTGTTCATACTTCATATTCTTATTGGAAAAGTGTGGGAGGAAATGTGTACATGTGCACGGATACATACAATTTCGTGGGTGATATTAGGTTTTATTTATCCTTAAATTATTTCATTTAGCTGATCACACTTCTAAACCAAGTTTCTGGTATTCAAATTATTGCCTGCAATATTTGAATTTTCATCAAATTTCATGAGGGCATGGAAGAATATCATGGGATAATCGGTTATTTCGGGACAAATTGCATAGATTACGCTCAAGGATAACGTATTTTTTCTTACCTTACAAAAGCCGAGAAGAGTTTTCTAGTTATCTACAATATTCCGAAATATGTTAGGAGAGTCCTTTCAGCACTTTTTGTTTTTAAATCACCAATTCTCTGTTCATCACTTTTAATGGCAATAGAGGTCCTTGGGAACTCTTAATGTCACTTGAGTGTCTAAATCACCAATTTTTCTTTGTCACTTAAATGTCGATGTCCTTAAGGATTTTTCACAACTTTTGGAATTTTTTTTTCCCTTACAGTAGTACTGTCTAAGTGGACATTTTTGTTTTTATTTGTTTTCCTTTTCTTCTCTCTTTTTTTTTTTTTAGGATATTTCGACTTTTTCAGGATGAAGAACGGAAAGGAAATCTGTTATGATAACTGTGGCGTTTGCTTTTTATACTAAGCTGTGACAACTTTTTCAAACGGAGATGAAAAGAGTATTTAGATGAAAGCTCCTCAAGTGATTCATAAGGCAAAAGCTTTTTTTTGCAATCAATATGCGTGCGCAAAATGTCTGAAGGGCAAGGTCGATATTCATCGGTCTTTCGGAAAGAATTCGTTGGGATTTTTTTTTTTTGTCTTTTCAGCAATTGCCCTTTGAGCAATTGAAAATCCATTAGATAAATTTTCGAAGCATACTGAAATGTGAAAAATCAGCAACAGATTGACATTTTGGAACGGGAATCCCTGTATCCCTGTGGGAGGATTAGGATAACTTACGCTTTGTTGAGAAAAGAGAAAAGAGAAAAGAAAAGCCAAATGCAATTGTATTGGGCTTTTTGTTGGGGTAAGCCCGTTTTAGGGGAGAGTTGGAAGAGCATTGGCCCCACCTGTTGTTATAGAAATAGGTGACTTGACGGCGGCAAACATGGTATTGTGATAGGAAAGGATATGTTGTTTCGAATGCAACAAACGTATTTCAGGGATGATTCCGGTTGTGTTCATATTTCGATTCTGTTTCATTAAAGATAGAGGGTTTTCATGTTATATATATTTGCAGTTTGCAGTTTGTAGTTTGTCTGCGTGTTTGAGAAATTGCTAGTTGACTTATTGCCTTCATCGGGCGGAAATGCATTGTGAGTATTGATTTTTCTTATACGTTTGTATGGGTTACGGGTAGATATGTTTATTTCACCTGAGTACTATGAATCGCATAGATACATACCTATATTCGATTGTGTATAAGATAATTAATGTTTCTACATTTCTGTACATGGCTTTTACTTAATTGAAATAGGTTTGAGTCGATTTATCTTATGAAATGCATGAATTGTAGAGAGAATTGATGTTATATTGAAAACTTGTTAGCTAAGAGTCTTCTTAGTTGTGCAGTGTATGTTTATTAATATTTTTTATTTTTTGTATATTATTATGATGTCTGGAAAAGGTGAAGTGAAAACTAAAGGCAAATAATATTAAACTAATCGTCGATTATATTGGGTATGTAATTTAATTCGTGCGGTTTTTTTTTCTTCAAAATTTGAGCGTTTATTTATGATGCTATTGATGATTTCACCCGATTTTAGCAGCTCATAATACAGCACACCCATCTGATCCCACCAAATACAGAGCATTACCTTCGCGCCATGGATATTCGGCTTTGCCGTTGATTTGGCTGGTTGGCCGGGTTTCACAGATGATTTTTTGCGCTTGGGGTTGTCGTAATGGATCCATTTTTCATCACCAGTAACAATTCCTTTTGTGACGTTCCAGCAGCATTTCGGACATGCAAAACCGCCTTTCGACGTCTCTCGGCTTGAGTTCATGTGGAACCCAATTTCCTTGCTTTTGAATATAACCAGCTGCTCTTAAACGTTTTGAAATGGCTGCTAGAGTGACACACAAAGATTCTGCGAGCTCTTCTTGTGTTTGGCAACAATCTTCATAGAGTAATGCTTAAAGTTCTTCATTTTCAAACTTTTTTGGCTGCCCAGGACGTTCATCGTCTTCCAAGCCAAAATCTCCAAACCACTTTTGGGACGTTCGCTCAGCTAGCGCTGTTCACCATAAACTTCCACCAAGATATGATGATTTTCGGCAGCAGTTTTCTTCATATTGAAGTAATGAAGAAGAACTCCCCGCAAAAACACTTTTTCAAGCACAAAGGTCGTCGTATTTGAGTGAAAAGGAATTATTGTTGTTTACGCTTCAAATGAATGACATATACTGAAATGACGTACAATGACAGTAGCTTTCCAACGCATGTTCCAATGGAATAATACAAGTTCCGCCATCTCTTAGCAAACCGTACGAGTTAGGTTATAGAACCAATACCATTTCGTAAAATGGACTTTCGGACTTACTGAGTTGCTTGGAAATTGAAACTATCGTTGGATCTCGCCTTTGGGCAGCTGCTAAGATGAATTCAAATAAATCATCGTCTATATGCAAGATATTGGACGATCTGCTGAGAGAATCTACGTGGTACATCTGTTCACTATTTCGATGTTCGATAGAGTAATCATATGATTGAAGCTCTAGCGCCCATCTTAAAATTCGAAGATTCAATAATTTTTTGTTCAGCGTCAGAACAAGGGCTTGACAATCCGTAACAATCTTGAACGGGATTCCCAACAGATATACTCGAAAACGTTTTAGTGCAATTATAGACAACGTTTCTAGCTCATAGCTATGATATTGACTTTCAGCATCAGTTGCTCGTTTGGAGAAGTAAAAGACGGGGTGAAATTTACCATCCATTTGCTCCGAAACCAAGAGTGCTTTCGTCACAATGCAACTCCGTGACATTATGAGGTCTATAGATAGATAAAACTGATGCTGACATTAATCTATCTTTAAATAATTTAAAAACTTCAATTTCATTAGACCCGAAAACAAACGGAGCATCTTTCCTTAGCAGATCGTAGAGATCTTCAGAAATTTCCTGAAGTAGGAACAAAGTCCCAAAAAACTATGAATATCTCTAGTGGAAGTAGTAGGTTTACATCGTTCTTCACCTCGTTTACATCGGCTTCAGTTATTTTATAGCTCAAATAATTAATTTCGGCTTTGAGGAAAAAACATTTGTCCAACCTGAGTTCCAAACCTTTATTGATGACAGTATTGATGACTTCCTGAAGAATATTTAGATGTTCCTCGATTGTTTCGGTTGCGATAAGGATATCGTCTAAATAAGTCAAAATTTTCAATTCAACAATCATTTTCCCAAACAGATGTTTCATGTAACGCTCGAAAACTGAAGGTGAGTTTTTAAGCCCGAATGGCATGCGTGTAAACTCATACTGACCAATTGCTGTAGTAAGGGACGTAAACTTCATAGAATCATCTTCAAGTGGTATATAATAAAAACAGTTTTTTAAATCGAGTGTTGTAAAAAATTTTTTATTTTTTAGTCTATCAATATTGTCTTCTATCAGGGGTAATGGATAGTTATCACGTAAAGTGATAAAGTAAAGTTCCCTAAAGTCTACACATAACCTCAATTTTTTATTCTTTTTTTCTACTAGAACGATAGGCGACGCGCACTGTGAATCGGACTATCTAATGATGGCTTTATTAAGCAAATCGCTAAGAATTCTTTCCAACTGTATTTTGTGCCCGTATAGCAATCTTCTAGGTGGGCAGTGGAATGGAGAATCCTTTGATAAAACTACCCTCATTTAATTTGCACATTGTATGGTAAATTTTCATTAATTTTTATATCCAATTCTAATTTACTATCACTGATATCTATGTTAAAGACTTCTTTTACACAATTGGTTTCTTCATTAACTGTACTGTAGGTGACTTTGGACACTGGACTGTTTTGGCGATATTAATTTTCCTTTATTTTCAGCTTTCTTAGATGTTCTCTGCAAAACAAAACCAATTTTGTCAATGAAATTTCTCCCGAGCACAACTGGATAACTCATTGAATTGTTTCTCGCTACAAGTAAAGATAAATTAGTTTGTGAATTTTCGAAAAATATACAACAATTGGAACTTCCCAACACATGAAGTGGACTCCCATTAACACCACAGTACGATTTGTTACTTTCTTCCAAAGGTGATATCATGCATGACGGTAGGAATTTATTTTTAACGAAGCTTATTGGACTCCCTGAGACCAAAAGAGTTGTAAGGGTTAATGAACTTTTAGCATATCTTCCGATAAACTGGAACACTATTTCCTTTTCGAAATTGTTTGATGTGATACGTAGTGGTTGTTCAAAATTACTTTCGTGTCACTCGGCACGTTGTTGATCCTATCTCGGCTTATGTAATTTGTATCACTTTTATCTCGAAGCACTAACACGATGTGTCCTCTAGTACCACATTTGAAACAGGTAAACTCCTTTTTGCGATATGAATTCACTGGCATGTCGCTTGCTGTTCGTTCGATATACCAATCAGTTGTCTTCTGTGAATTGGTTGGATGTTTGTACCGATTGTACCCCTGGGGTGTGCTAAGCTTATTTGAGTAACTGTCACGAGAATTGTTCTTGAATTTTTCGTACTTCCTCAAAGCGAGCTTTAGCTGCTGGATATTGTTGGCGTTATACAGTATGCTCTTGCTTACTTCGATGTCTGGCATATCTGGAAAATTATCGTCTCCGTTAAATGGACACAGCATGTCTTCCATGTCTCTAAAATTATGATTAGTAATTGATACCTGACTTGGAAATGCATCTTCCGTTTGCAGTTCTTCTCCTCCTCTTCTTACACGCGTCTCGAAAACTTCTAAGTTCTTCATCCAGGTCATTCTGAGGAATCTCTGGATCGTTGAGCTCAGATTTACGCTCACTTGACGACTCTGCAACGTCTTCTGGACTTTCGCGCGAACAATACTGGAGAATATTTTGCAGATCTTTCTCAGGATACTCCTTTACTGTCTGTCTCCTCTACTCTCAATTTCAATGTCGCCTTACTGCCACTGGTTTGCATTTTCATATGTCGTAAAATGTCTTTCAAGGTAGCGACCGTTGCTTCTTCCATAAACTTCGTAAACAACTCGGACATATTCACTGATAAATTCTCAGGCAAAAACACACTGACTTTACATGCACTTAACCGATTAGTGGGTAAAATCCCACTTCTGATATATTGTACGATCTGCAGTCCGAAGCTTCTATCGATTTAGAAAATTTTGGTGATAACAAAACCTTAAAAACAGTATATTTTGGAATATTCCAATCTACATTACAGTACGGTATAAGTTGCTAGGGAGGTGATTACCATACTAAGCTTTAGCCATTAGTCGTTTTGCAAAAGTGCGATATCAGAAAGTTATGTGAAGCAAATCGTTTAGCTCGTTCTGTTACTTTGTTCAGAACATTGAAAATTCTACCACTAAAACATTTGTACTATCTTAAAGTTTCTAAATTTTTTTTTTTTTATAGGAGGTGGCTATATACAAATCCCCGTATCTAACATCCGCAATTTGCGAAGTAATTCAATTAATGTTGTGGCCATGCCTACTTTTCGTGCCACTGTATTCAAAAACTTTTAATGCGTTGTGTCCTGTAAATTGTTTAATAGGCTTCCTATGAATATTCAAGTCATAAGATCTTTTCCCGACTTCTTAAAATAGTTAAAGTATGGCTTCTAGGCTTTGATCATGAAGAGATTAAATTTTTTTGACCTATGTTATTTAAATTCAAATATTGTTTAGTTTTTTTTTTACATTCATATCTTGTCTTCTTCTTAGGCGGCTCTACAATTCGGGATGAACCGAGGCCTTAACTTACAAGCCTCTCAATTTAGCCCGGTCTCTAGCTAACTGCCTCCAGTTGCTCACTCCTAGTCGGATGAGTTCCCCTTCGACGTGCGCGCGCCACTTAAGGCGATGTCTTCCTCTACTGCGTTGTCTCTCCGGGTTAGACTTGAAGACTCTATGGGCCGGAGCATTTGGTCCCATCCGCTCTACATGTCCTACATGTCCTGTTTGACCAGGTCGATGTCGCTGTACAGCTTGTATAGTTCGTCGTTGAAGCTCCTTCTCCAAAGCCCGTCAAAGCAGATGAGACCAAACATTTTACGAAGAATCTTTTTCTCGAAGCGACCGAGGATATTTCCATCCGCTTTAGAAAGAGTCCCAGCTTCAGCATCATAAAGCAGGATTGGAATAATCAGAATCTCCATAGTTGTTTGGGATAGAGCCCTACTACTCAATTGCCTTCTTAGCCCAAAGAAACAGCTGTTGGCAAGAGTTATTCTTCGTTTAATTTCTTCTGAGATGCTTTTGTCAGAATTTATAGCAGAACCGAGGAGACAAAGTCCCTCACTACCTCAAGGTTATAGCAGTCGATCGTGATGTTTTGTCCGATTCTAAGATATTGGGTGTCCCTTCTTGTTGACAGCATATACTTGGTTTTGCCCTCGTTGACCGCTACACCCATTTTAGCCGCTTCCGTTTTTAAACTAGCAAACGTACCAGTGACAGCTTGCTGTGTTATACCAATTATGTCAATATCATCGGTGTATGCAAGTAATTGGACAGACTTTTGAAAGATCGTGCTTTGTGTGTTGGCCTGTGAGTTTCGAACAATTCTTTCAAGTATTATGTTGAAAGAGTTGTACGACAGCGCGTCACCTTGTCTAAATCCTCTTTTAACATCAACGGTTTCGGTAATTTCTTCACCGACCTTGATGCAGCAGCCAGTTTTCTCCATCGTCATCCTGCACAATCGAACGAGTTTTTCAGGGATGCCAAAACTAGACATGGCTCTGTATAGCTCGTCTCTATAGACGCTGTCGTACGCGGCTTTGAAATCGATGAAAAGATGGTGGGTATAAATTTGTACCTCTTGGGTTTTTTTCCAGGATCTGCCTTAGTGTGAAAATTTGATCGACGGTGGACTTTCCTGGCCTTAAACTGCACTGATACGGGCCAATCGGGTTATTAACGAAGGGTTTAAAGGAGATTAATACCTCTGTAGTTAGCGCAGTTGAAGGAATCTCCTTTCTTGTGGAACCGACAAACGATGCCAACTCAAATGATTTGGTGCATGCTCTATACCAAGTCATCTCCAGTTGCTCTAAAAAGCTCGGTAGGTAGACCATAAGGCTCCGTAGCTTTGTTGTTCTTTAGCTTGGATATTGTTATCCGTACTTCGCTTTGGTCAGGTGGACGGAAGTTTTGCCTCTCATCGTCTATATTGAGTGGCACGTTCTACCTAAAAGGATTCTGGTCGTCGTCGCCATTACTGAGTCTGCAGAAGTAATTTTTCCACATTCTCAGCACCGACTGTGATGCTACAATAAGGTTTCCCTCATTATATCTACAGGTTTCTGTACGGGATTATTTTTATTTTTACCATTTGGTAAAACTTCCGTACATTGTTCAAGGAGTAGCATCTCTCAATTTCTTCGATCATACGTTTCTCGTGCTCTTTCTTTTTCTTTATAAGGATCCGATGTTTCTGCCGTCTTTTTTGCTCGTAGAGCTTACGAGCAGCTCTAGTCCTTTTTCATAACGCCGCTTTATATGATTTTTGTTTTGCTGCGTTTGCTAGTCGACATTGTTCATTAAACCAAGAGTTTCGTTATATTATTGATTAAATGGTCAGGTGTTACCCCGTATTTATCCATAAGTATCCTGAAATAATTTTGTCCATTTAAATTTCACGTCCTTTCTAGTAATTCAAGCAGAGTCATTTAGGTAAATTTTGGATAATAATTCACCGTGATAACAGGCAGAAACTGTGTCTTTATCTTTTACTTGACCCATTTCGATTAACGTTAAAACCCAAATAATAAAATTCTTCCTTAAAACACTCGGAGTTATTGGCATTGCGGCGTAGTCCCACAGATTTAAGTTTCGTTAACACTAACTCTAAGGTTTTATATGGTCCTGAAAATTAGGAAACCATGGTCTGGTAGTCGGTCGGGTGAAGCTTACCACATCAGTTGCGGCGTTTATCATGGCTTCAAGACATCGATTCCAGAGATCTTCAACACTTGGTGCTAGTTTTATAGAATATCTCGAAAGGTTGGGAGATATGCGCTCGGCAAAGACTCTGGCGGTGTGGTGCGATTGCAGCCGTTTAGCGTTCGTTGTTGTTCGTTTGAGATATTCATAGATGTATCTTGGCTGCAACAATGTAGTGGTCTGTTCGTCGCTCGGAAATTTGGAAATTTATATTACTCGAGAAGTGTCTTACGTCGCTCATCATATGAACAATCCGTTTGTTTGACGGTTTGATTATCATGTGACAGCCATGTCTTTTTGTAGATGTTAAGGTGGGGAAACCTTTTTTTTTTTTTTTGCAGTAAAATCATTTAGCCTCCAGACGTGGTGTTGCGCAGGTCATGTTTCCTGACTGCATACTGATTGGGGTAGTTTAATTATATCTATATATTGTAAGTCGGCCATGACGTCAGTACCAAATACACCGACCAAGACCTTGTAGAGTTGCATAAAACTCGAATGAAATAAGTTTTCTCTATAAAAAGTCATCAAAACTCTACGCACTGCCATGTGCAACGTCTCTTTCATAGTTAAGTCGCCTGTCTGCATCTGTCCGAGTGACATGGAAGATTAGCGACAACGCCTTTCTACTCTGAATTGGTCTTTTTATATTCGAGATTGATTTATGCTTCTGGGGTAATAAAGCCGTTAAAGTCCACATTCTCATGGAACATATCATTAGAGTAATGAGCTTCAGAGTTCAGGTTATTCGTCGAGCTTATGAGTCAAGGAATGTGCCATTGAGTCAGTATAATGACGGTCTTAAAAGCCGAAGCCTCAGTTTTTCATCAGGCCGATGCTGGGTTCAGACCGAGTTCGATATTCGCATCGGATCTTGAAATGTAGCATACAATACATAGGTAGTCGAGCTAACTTCGCTAACTTTGAATCAGTGGTTCAAGAGCTCTTAAAAACCACACAAAAAGGACTCTCATTCTACTTCAGTTTTCAAAAACTCTTCAGGAATGGGGAGTGCATCGGCCTCAAACACGTTCAACTTTAATTAAACCCGAGTCAGAGGGTTTGGAATAAAACCACATTAAAAGTTTTTTTTTTAGAGTCTTCCTTTTTTTTCGTTGCCTAAAAATCGTAGCTCCTCTTCACTATGCACAAATCAATAAGATCAACAACAGTGACAGGCAAGACTATACTTTTGTCCGCATTACATTGTTGCGCCACGAATTTATTTATTTTTTTTTTATATCACTTTTATTGGCTTTTAAAAATATCATCAAGTCTCAACATTTGTTACAAAAAGGCTCCATCTCTGAATGTCCTTTGACTTGAGCTCCGATGTACATTTCCACAACATCCATCTATTCAGCAGGCATAGGGCAAATGTGGTTTAAAATATTTCTGGAGCTACAAGTATTTACCACAAGCAAATCTGAACACCTATGACGCCATTAGACATTTATCTACTCCCAAGGACAAGTTTTAAAAGTTTTCTCTTTAAATAACACAAGTAACCTTGAAGCCGATTTTGTGTTGATAATTCGAATGAACTCGTAGAAATCATCTTCTAAATTGCTAAATAAATTGCAGTCCCTTTGACATCATTTAGCACTCCTCAACTGAAAGCTTACAGCCCACAGTTGCCGAAGTGATTTTACCCAGTTACTCTACAACATATGCTCCTACGCGTGGAAGGCATCACTCTCCACTTAGTGACGCATTTTGAATGTATTTCAACCATAAATTGCATTCTCAGATAAACTTCCCCAATGACGTCAGTGTTTAAACTTTAAACTTCAAAACTGAAAACTGCATAAGAAAAAATGAATGAACGGAAAGGAATTGTATCTAAACTCCTTCTCAACTAACTAAAGAAGAGGGAATTAAAATGAAAAAAATATTCCATCAGTTTCTTAAAGTCTAATACACTCAAAGAAATTGCAATTTACGTTTCTCTTACCATCCTTATCTTGGTATGAATTTTACTCCTATCTGTTGCCGCATAACTTTGCCCTCATTGCTGTCCCGAGCAGACCTTCAGTGGATTTAACTTGAATCTTAATTTATTTCCTTTGGTATTTTCCATATTGTTATGAGTATACGAGTATACCAAGGCAGAGGCACATCATCTGCCACTCGTCTAATCTATGACAAGAGGATGGATAGTGTCCTCTCATGGTGCTGATGATGCGTTCCTAATAGAAAATACCAGAATCCCCATATCCTTGTTAGTTACATCATTACAATAAAGGATGTAGGTATGTGTATGTGGTCTTTGTAAATCGATTTCAACTTCTCACCCTGATTTAAGCAATTCCACTAAAGAATTTCTCCTAAGATACGGGAAATACTCGTATCTATACCAAGAGCTATATAAAATTAATTTTCCTCCAGGCGTGAGAAAAAGAAGGAAATGGCACGTAGCTCTATGAAACAACCTGATACCGAAACCAAATCCTTGAATAAAGTACATATTTATTTATTTATTTGATAAAGTTAATGCAATATGCTGAATGGTTTCAACTTTCTCATTAGATTCGACATCGATACAATTCCTGAAGTTCTTGTGCCAACGTTTGTGAAATTTGTTTCAGGATATGGATAGGTGGGTTAGGGGAACACGCGTAACAGGTGATACCAAAAACAGAACCAAACACAGAAAACATTATTTACGAGCTCATGTTGATGGCATGTATGGCATGTATACTCGTATTTGTGCATCTTATTTAGATGTCCTAACCGTTCTAAAAAGAGCAAAGGAAGAAAAGTTCACGATATTTCTCTCCGCCGCCGGTCCTTCTCATGAGATGAATCCTCTAGCTCCAAGCCAAACTTGAACTCGTGCTCTCACTCGTGCGCAGTGAATGTTTTTCTCTCATACGAGATTCTGAAGCTAAACGGATATATTGTATATAGCAGAATCGTTTGTTTAAGGAAAAAGCTCTTTTTAATTTTTTAACTTCGTGCTGTTGTTAACTTGGGTAGCATACATAGACAAGGAGGAATTTGCACGTAGAAGAATAGACCTATTCTTAATGAGTATTTGTGATGAGTTATAAAGGAATTCTTTGAACGATAGTGCCCCTTGTTTGATAGGTTTTATTCGAGGAACGTGAAAATGGACGTGGGCGCCAATTCATGCGCCATGCTATCGTCTTAATAACAGCAAATGCTATACATGTGTCAGCAATTCTATGTTAGTTTTGAAGTATTATTGATGTGATATTAAGAATATATTTGGATGATTCGTTTTTATTCATCTAGTTTCTTAGGTTAGCGAATCGGAATTTAAATGGATGTTTCCAATATTTTTGAAACCCAAAGGGCGGAACATTCAAACTTACTATGTTTCTATCTAAACTTAGATCGGAATGTTGCGAAAGGCGCGTGAATACTCGTACAATAATCAACGTGAAGAGGAAAATATTTCTGATGCACGTGCCTCTGGATAAGCAACTCTTGAAAAATATAGGGTGATGCATCGTGAGGTTTGATTTTCAATATGCTTCTTTTGACAGATCACGCGTGACTCCTATCAAACTGCTTTGTCATTTTTGTTAAGTCATCATGGCAAGTCATCATGGAAAGACTTACACCACAACAGCGTCTCCAAATTGTTCAGCTGTATTACGAAAATCAGTGTTTTGTGAGAAATGTTTTTCGTGCGATTCGAGGAGCTTACGGTGTGCATAATCGACCTACTGAAACCACTTTTGCCAATACCATTCGCAAATTTGAGTCCCAGTTTACATAAGTGGATGATACTCGACCGGTTAGACCACTTCCAGCACATTGTGAAGTGACTATAGCAGCTATATATGGGAGCGAAGATCGTGACGAATCGATTCGTCTTCGTTCTCAGCAGCTTGGCTTGGCTTATTCGACAACTTGGCGTATTTTACATGAGGATCTTGGTCTAAAAGCGTACAAAATTCAACTTGTACAAGAGTTGAAGCCAGACGACTTGAATTTGCGTCATATTTTCAGTGAATGGGTTCTGGAAAAACTCAATGAAAATCCGGTGTTTTATCGTAAAATTTTGTTCAGTGATGAAGCCCATGTTTGGCTCAATGTATGCGTTAATAAACAAAATTGCTGTATTTGGGCTGATGAGTAACCCGAAGAGTACGAAGAGCTACCATTTCATTCATTTAAAACAACAGTATGGTGTGGTTTATGGGCTGGTGGAATCATTGGTCCAAATTTCTTTAAAATGAGGCAAATCAGAATGTTACCTTCACTGGTTACCGTTATTGCGCTATGCTAACGGACCATGTACTTTCTGAAATTCAAGCACATGGTCTCGGTGATCTCTGGTTTCAACAAGACGGCGTCCAAAATTGGATCTTCCAAATGAACCACCTCAGACGTAGTCGTAGCCAACATTTATATGATATAATTTTTAAAAAGTAAATGCCATAAATTGTTCTTTTAACCAATAATAATAATTTTAAGTTCACTTTCAAATTTATGTGTTTTATTTTACATTATAAATCTAACTTTGCGATGAATCATCCTTTATAGGGTTTTCCAATAGGGACTTGACAACTTTGAATTTAATTTGTAAACGCACTCTTTCACTAATCATCAAATTGTCACCGTCAATTTATTCAGTAAACTCAACATTTTCATCATGGTAAAGAACACTAACGAGCGACGTCTGCAAATTATAAATTTTTTTTACAGATATTCGGAGTCGGTGACTGCAACTTTAAGAACGTTAACTCCAATTTTCGGTCGTAATTCTCGCCCTATTAGACAGGCAATAACAAGTTTAGTGCAAAAATTTGAGTTTACATATTCGTTGTGTGATGTTGCAGTGTCAGTGAGATAACAAGTTGGTCGAAGTGTCGAAAATATCGCTGCCGTTCAGACGTCCGTAGCAACCGATCCAAATCAGTCAATTTCATGGCGTTCTCAAGAATTGGGATTCGTTCAGACCACATTATGGCGTATTTTGCGTAAGGATCTTGGTTTACACCCATACAATATCAAGCTGACTCAAAAATGGAAGCCGATGGACCAATTGAAGCGACGTACGTTCTCCGATTGGGTTCTGGAGAAGATGCGCCAAGATGATGAATTTCATCGCAAAATCATCTTCAGTGACGAATCTGATTTTTGGCTCAATGGGTTCGTCAATAAGCAAAATATACGTTATTGGTCGGGTGAAAACCCACATGTGCTTCATGAATCACCACTTCATCCACTAAAAATAACTGTTTGGTGCGGTTTGCATGCCGGCGGCGTTATTGGGCCATATTTTTTCGTCGACGATAACGATCGTCACGCTACTGTGAGTGGTCAGCGTTATCGCGCCATGATCACCGATTATTTTTGGCTCGAATTGGAAGATATGGATTTGGACGACATGTGGTTTCAACAGGATGGTGCCACAAGTCACACAGCACACGCTACAATCGATTCATTGAAGAGTAAGTATGGTGAGCGTGTTATCTCAAGACATGGGCCAGTCGATTGGTGCCTCGTTCGTGCGATTTAACGCCGCTTGACTATTTTCTGTGGGGCTACGTTAAGTCATTGGTTTATGCCAACACGCCGATGACGTTTCGGCCAAAAGGTGTGGCCAAGTCGTTGAAAATTGGGTCCAACGAATCGATCGCTGCAAACGTGCCCGCGGTGGCCATATGAACGAAGTCGAGTTCCATTCTTAAATGTTTTGATTGTACTTCAAGCCAATAATAAAGTTTTTGAAATATCTCAAATGGTTTGCCTTTAGTTTAAAAAAAAGTTGTGAAGTCGTTATTAGAAAACCCTATATTTAAACTGGTTGAAAGGTATGGAAAGTTTTTCCCAGATTGTTGTAGCTGTTATTTTTAAATAAGAATAAACTGTTGATTGATTGGCGCATCTTCTCCAGAACCCAATCGGAGAACGTACGTCGCTTCAAATGGTCCATCGGCTTCAATTCTTGAGTCAGCTTGATCTTGTATGGGTGTAAACCAAGATCCTTACGCAAAATAAGCCAAAATGTGGTTTGAGCGATGCCCAATTTTTGAGATCGCCGTGGAATTGATTGATTTGGATTGATTGGTTTGCTACGGACGTCTGAATGGAAGCGATATCTTCGACACTTCGATTAACCCGTTGTCTCACTGACACGGCAACATCACACAACGAATAAGTAGACTTAAATTTGTGCACTAAACTTGTTATTGAATGTCTACCGAAAACTGGAGTTAGCGCTCTTAAAGCTGCAGTCACTGACTCCGAATATCGGTAGAAAATTTTTATAATTTGCAGACGTTGCTTCTTAGTGTACTTTACTCGTTAGTGTTGAGTTAACTGAATAAATTGACAGTGACAGTTTGATGATTAGTGAAAGAGTGCGTTCACAAATTAAATTCAAAGTTGTCAAGTCCCTATTGGAAAGCCCTATGTGTACATAATGTATAGTTTAAAAATAGAGACAGAAGAGTACGCATTTCTTTTCAGCTTCTTCGCGTAACTTCTTCAGGAGAAGAGTATCCATTTGCGATGCATTATTTTCTTTAGCCCATTGAATGCCCCTGATGAATATTTTCCTTGCTTCATTATGTGAAACATTCGCAACTTTTTTATTTTCATTTTGATCTTTTTAACTGTCTTCTTTGTCATCTTCCTCAACATTTTGTTGGATTACTAAGGGGGACTGGATAATGTCTTCATCGGAGAAATTGACCATTCATTTTGACCAGTTACCCATTTACTTATTTCATCCGTAGATGTGCTAGTATTTGGGTAAATGATTTTAACTAAGCCATGAATTTTATTTAAATCTTTAAGCGATGAATCAGAGTCAATTTCTTGGCGTAATTGTGCAAGTGGTATAAGGTCTTAATCATCTCATTGGGATCCAGATTCTGGGCATAATATTGACCAACTCTTTTTAATATTTTTTCTTCAATACCTGTCCAAGCAGAATCCAAGAGGAAGAACGCATCTCGCAAATTGAATTTTTTTAAGACTGCTGAAATACTTTTATCTAGTATTCTTCTAGTAGAATGGTAGCTTTCTATATGCTACCTTTATATTTTGAATTACATTTTGATCCATCGGTTGCAATACTGCCGTACAATAAGGTGATAGAAATAAAATTCTGAAGCTGGGATCAAATTTTATTTTCACCTTTTTAGGATGCGATGGGGCATTATCCAAAACCAAAAGCGCTTTTAGTGGCATATTAATGTCTGTCAAAAACTTTTCCACATTTGGAATAAAATAATTCTTGAACCATTCCAAAAAATTTTTATCGACATCCAGCCTTTTTTAGTAGATTTATACTCGTATATTACTGAAAGATCAACGTTCTTAAATGCCTTTGGATTTACTGATTTTCCGACTACTAAAAGGGGCAACTTATGAGTTCCTGCAGCATTACAGCGTGGCATAAAAGTAACGCGATCTTCCGATATTTTTCTGCCTGGAGCAGATTTTTCATTTGCATGAACCCATGTCGTTTCTTTAAGAACTCTCCAAAAGCTAGTTCATCAACATTATAAACTTGTTCTTCGGTTATGTTCATTTCTTTCAAAAATTTTTCGAAACTTTGGAAACTTTTTCGCCACAAAATTTTAAGATTTCGAATTCCATGCCGGCAATTAAATTTTTCCAACCAATTTGAACTTGCTGCGAAATCATCGTTCCCCGTCATCTCTTTGTAGAAAAATTTGGCTTTGGTTTGAACCATATCAGCTGAAATTGGCACATGATGATTTCTTTGTTGGATAAACCATGTCACTAAAACCTCCTCTACAGCTGGATGTTCACCTTGCTTCATTATTTTTCTCTTTCCTGGAACCAATTGTTAAATGTCCATGAAAAGTATTGTACGTCATTATTAATAGAACTCAATTTCTCAGCTTACCTAATCCTTGAAATGTGTTAGATACAAATCTCCGAATTTTCATCTTGTAACTTTTTATGTCGAAAACAGTTGACTTCGAGACTTTATAAATATAGGGTGATTCATCGTGAGGTTTGATTTATAATGTAAAATAAAACACATAAATTTCAAAGAACAATTCATAGCATTTACTTTTTGAAAATGATATCAGGTGAACGTTGGCCACGACTACGTCTGAGATGGTCCATTCGGAAGGTCCAATTTTGGGCGACTCTTTCGAGCATAGCGATTGGTATCTCGCGGATAATACGAGTAATGTTGGCTTACAAAGCATCAATAAGCTGGTTTATTCCTGAAGACCTGAGACTTTACATATCCCCAGAGAAAATAATCCAAAGGTGTGATATCGCATGATCTAGGTGGCCAATATAACGTAGGAAAACGTGAAATAAAGTGCTCACCAAAATGATTTCTTCACAAGTCTATTGTTTCGTAGTGCCGTCTTCTTGAAACCAGGGCTCACAGAGACCATGTGCTTGAGTTTCGGGAAGAACGGTTACCATTGACAGTAACATACTGATTTGCCTCATTTTTGAAGAAATATGGACCAATGACTACACCAGCCCATAAACCACACCGTACCGTTGTTTTAAATGGATGTAATGGTAGCTCTTGGTATTCTTTGTGTTGCTAATCAGTCTAAATATGGCAATTTTTTTTATTAACGTATTCATTGAGCCAGAAATGGGCTTCATCACTGAACAAAATTTCACGATAAAACACCGGACTTACATTGAGTTTTTCCAGTGCTGGATGGGGTCTAACCGGTCTAGTATCATCTACTAATGTAAACCGGAACTTAAATTTGCGAATGGTATTGGTAATAGTGGTCTCAGTAAGATGATTGCAGACGCTGTTGTAGTGTGAGTCTTTACATGATGACTTGCCAAATGATACTGAACAAAAAAAAAAAAAAAAAAAAAAAAAAAAAAAAAAAATTAGTTTGATAGAAGTCACGCGTAATCTGTCAAAAAGAGCCTATTGAAAATCAAACCTCACGATGAATCACCCTATAACAGCTACTTGCCCAACTCATATCCCAGCTTCAATTCAAAGTTACGTGCTTTCTTTTCTTTCCAGAAGACATGATAAATGTGAAATAAATAGGGTTACTGGCTTTTAGAAAATGTTCAGTAAGGAAGCCCCCCACACAAAATACGTCCAGTTCTTAAACAACTTTGTAAAAATTGCAACGGTTTCAAAACAACCTACTACATTACGAAAAGAACAAACATATTTCCATTGAAGAGTCAAATTATAACACATGAACTGAATAATCTATCCGGATAGTAGAGGTAAAATTTTGAAAGTGTCCGAAATGTAAGTGACTGGACTGTTCTGTGCACACTTTTTATGAAAAATATTTTTAGTACTTTGTAAAAGTAGAGATTATTCAGTAGAAGAATTTTAGAAATGTAGAAGAATAGGAAACTATGCTCGCGTTGTCTTTTTTTCCATATTATTTCACTGCATCAGATTATCTCATATTGTCGTAAGTACCCCTCCAACAAATTAGAGGTGTGTTCAAAAAGTAAGATGACTTTATATTTTTATAAAAAAAAATATTTATTTATTCATCAATATTTATTTTGCCCCCTTCAAAGTAATCCCCCTCGGATATAATACACTTGTGCCAACGCTTTTTCCAATCCTCGAAGCATTTCTCATAAGCACTTTTTGGTATAGCCTTGAGCTTTTCCAGCGATGTCATTTTTATTTCCTCAATCGATGCAAAACTCCATTCTTTCATAGGTCTCTTTAGGAAAAGGAAAAAGTCATATAGGGCCAAATCCGGTGAATATGCGGCCTGAGGCATGATTGTATTGTTATCACGGTAATTGAAGAAAACAGTGATCAAAACTTTGATTTTTGATCGAACTGGGCTTGCTTTTTTTGGTCTTGAAAGAATTGCATGATACGAGCCGACGTACATGCCAACATCCTCAGCAACTTCTCTTATGGTAATTTTCCAAAACAATTTTCTTCACAGCTTCGACGTTATCATTTTTGTTGATGTGCTGGGGCGTCCAGAGCGAGGTTCGTCATTGGAAACTTCTTGGCCAGCTCGGAAGAGCTTGTACCACTTGTAAACATTTATTTTTTTACTTACAGAAGACTCATCGTATGCCACTGTTAACATTTCCAGTGTTTTAGAGCACATGGTTCCATTTTTTACACAAAATTTGATGCAAGTTATTTGCTCCATTTTTTAAAACAATTGAAAATCGCCGAGCACGCCAAAATACGTTTTTCTCTCTGCCAAAAATAAACTAAACATGCTACATACTTGAAACTGTGAACATATGTTCGGGATATGTGTACCAACACAGCAAAAAAAAAAAAAAATCAAACTACGTGGCTTTCAAAAGTCTCGAAGTTTCGAAGAAGATTTCTACATCCGAGAAGAATCTTGTTTTAGTAGAGCGAAGGGTTGAGAAACGCTTAGATGCACATTTCTAATATAGATTTAGCTTTAATGTTTTTTTATAATAATTCTTCTAAATGATCTTCCTTCTCAGTTTGGAAAGGACCACAAGTCAGAGGAATGCGCTCTAGGTAGGTGAGTTTTGTGCTAGAACTCGGGGCACACCGTAAACTATCGAGGTTATGCTAAGTTCCAATACATAAACAGAGTAAATCTAGGCCAGGAGCAAAAAGTGCAGGTGAAACGTCCACCCGTACACATTCAAATACCAGTCGTCACTCCCCAAATTACCTACGCCCAAATGACGGTACGGTACAAAGGTAACTTCTCAGGCCTCAGCGCCTAGAGCACCGGAAGCTGCGTTTGACATGCTAGCCATCTTGCACTCTATTCAAGGGCAAATGGCTCAGCTTCAATGGCAGATAACGGAACAGGTTTCGCTGGTTTTCTGGTCTACACAGATCTATGCATTGCTGTCGGGCCTATTGCGCCTTCAGTGATCAGTAGCAAAATATAAAGAAATTCTTAACAACATTGGATTAAGTACCAATTTAGTTAATGAGAAGATGAGAAGATGAGGTGATAAATTAATTCATAGAAAAAAAAAAAACTCTACAGTAACGTTACTATTGGTAATCATAGAAGAAAAGAATAAATTTAAGAAATATGAAAGCCATTTCATACAAAGTCCTCATAATTACTTATTTTTAATCAACTTATCGCCTTCCCTTCTTCTAACGAATAGAAATGAGTCAATTAACCATACAAAATTGAATTTGTTTTGTTGTTTCAACTTGGCGTAAAGAAGCAGCGACAGAAACAGCAGAACAAGTAGGAGTGTTTGAATTTGACGGGCTTTTTGTTATTTCGTTTTGATTCAAAAGCGAAGAGGGAGAGGAGGACTTCACAGTGTCCTCTTTAAGTGCACAGTATTTAAACCTATAAAAGCCCCTTTCGACGTACTCCAAGGAAGCCATTTTGGTTCTTTGTTATTCATATTAAGTTACCCTTATCACCATAAAATCGTGTTTATCAATGCATGCAGATGACATCAAAATTTATTCATACATTTCGTCTACCTCTGACTGACTGAAAAAAGGTTTTCCATATGGTGCCAGAAAGATTTCCTTGAGCTGAACGTCAAGAAATGCCAACCTCTAACATACACTCGAAAATGTTTCATAACTTTGTCTTGGACCTATATTATTGATAAAAACTATGCTCCCATTGTAATAGAAATGCGCAATTTAATTGTTATCTGTGACAAGTGACTAATATCTAAAATTCGTGTGCTACTCGTAGATATTTGGAGAGAAAAGTGGCAAAAGGAAAACAAATGGGACTATCAGCCGGTGGGTTATGTTTATCGCATAATGGGCAACAATTAACTAAGACGCAAAAATACTGCGTCAAAACGAGTTAGAATGGCTACATCTCGCCCATCCTGACAACTGATCGTCCCGATCAATAATATTGTATATAGGAACTAAGTCTGAGTTATAATTAACTTCAAAGTTTCTTCCAAACACTATTAAAAGATACATTTCAACTAAATACAGTTTCAAACAATCGATTTTATTGTGTTTGCACATAATATTGGGTTTATAACTTAATTTGCTGCGCGGTTGGTTAAGAGATGGCGTAACTTGTATTCTTCCATTGTTATTATTCCATTGGAACATGCATAGGAAAGCTACTGTCATTGTACGTCATTTCAGTACATGTCATTTGAAGCGTAAACAACAATAATTTGTTTTCACTCAAATATGTCGAACTTTGTGCCTGAAAAAGTGTTTTTGCGGGAAGTTCTTCTTCATTACTTTAATATGAAGAAAACTGCTGCTGAAAATCATCGTATTTTGGTAGAAGTTTATGGTGAACATGCGCTAGCTGAGCGAACGTGCCAAAAGTGGTTTGCACGATTTAAAAGTGGAGATTTTGGCTTGAAAAACGATGAACGTCCTGGGCAGCCAAAAAAGTTTGAAGATGAAGAACTGGAAGCATTACTCTATGAAGATTGTTGCCAAACACAAGAAGAGCTCACAGAATCTTTGGGTGTCACTCAAGCAGCCATTTCAAAAAGTTTAAGAGCAGCTGGATATATTCAAAAGTAAGGAAATTGGGTTCCACATGAACTCAAGCCGAGAGACGTCGAAAGGCGGTTTTGCATGTCCGAAATGCTACTGAAACGCCACAAAATGAAGACATTTTTGCATCTGATTGTTACTGGTGGTGAAAAATGGATCCATTACGACAACCCCAAGCGCAAAAAATCATATGTGAAACTCGGCCAACCAGCCAAATCAACGTCAAAGCCGAATATCCATATCGCGAAGGTAATGCTCTGATGGGTGTGTTGTATTATGAGCTGCTAAAACTGGGTGAAACCATCAATGGACAACGCTACCGAACACAATTAATCCGCTTGAAGAGAGCAGTAGCCGAAAAACGCCCGGGATATGCGACCAGACACGAGGCAATAATTTTCCATCATGACAACGCTCGGCCTCACTTTGCTATTCCGGTTGACTATTTGGAAAACAGTGGATGGGAAGTCTTACCCCACCCGCCTTAGAGCCCAGACCTTGCTCCTTCTGACTACCATTTGTTCCGGTCGATGCAGAACGCCCTCACTGAAATACGGTTCACATCAGAGCAGAATATCAAAAATTGGCTTGATTCATTCTTGGCTGCCAAGCCGGCGCAGTTCCTTTGGGCTGGTATCCACAAATTGCCAGAAAGATGGGAAAAAGTCATAGCTTTGGATGGGCAATACTTTGAATAATACTATTGTACATGTTTTTCTTAAATAAACGTTCAAATTTTGAAAAAAAACCGCACTTATTTTGTAATATAATTTTGCTTTATAAGGTGTTTCATCGTGAAGTTTAATTTCCAATAGGCTTTTTTGACAGATGACGCGTGACTCCTATCAAACTGCTTTCTTATTTTTGTTCAGTATTGTTTGGCAAATTATCGTGGAAAGACTCACACAACAACAGCGTTTCCAAATTGTTCAGCTGTATTACGAATATCAGCATTCTGTGTGAAATGTTTTTCGTCCGATTCGAGGAGCATAATCGACATACTGAAACCACTATTGCCAATACCATTCGCAAATTTGAGTCCCAGTTTACAAAAGTGGATGATACTCGACCGGTTAGACCACATCCAGCACATAGTGAAGAGACTATAGAAGCTGTAGCTGAGAGTGTACGCGAAGACCGTGACGAATCGATTCGTCGTCGTTCTCAGCAGCTTGGCTTGCGCATTTGACAACTTGTAGTATTTCACATGAGGTTCTCGGCCTAAGAGCGTACAAAATTCAATTTGTGCAAGAATGAAAGTCAGGCGACTTGTATTTGCGTCATATTTTCAGTGAATGGGCTCTGGAAAAACTCAATGAAAATCCGGTGTTTTACCGTAAAATTTTGTTCAGTGATGAAGCCCATTTCTGGCTCAATGGATATTAATAAACAAAATTGCCATATTTGGACTGATGAACAACCGGAAGAGTACCAAGAGCTACCATTACATTCATTAAAAACAACGGTATGGTGTGGTTTATGGGCTGGTGGAATCATTGGTCCATATTTCTTTAAAAATGAGGCAAATGAGAATGTTACCGTCAATAGTAACCGGTATCGCGTCATGTTAACGGACTATGTGCTTCCTGAAATTCAAGCACATGGTCTCGGTGAGCCCTGGTTTCAACAAGACGGCGCTACGAGCCATACAGCGCATGAAACAATGAACTTGTTGAGAAATCATTTTGGTGAGCACTTAATTACAATTTCACCCAAAATTGGACCTTCCGAATAGACCACCTGAGACGTAGTCGCGGCCAACATTTACATGATATAAATATAAATATAAAATATATTTAATTTTACATTATTAATCAAACCTTACGATAAATTACCCTTATTTACATTTCGACTTAGATGCATACGTATACACGTTTTTGAAATGAGATGATTACATGACTAAATTTTACAGATTCATATTTCCTTTATTTTTTTTTTTGGTTCACAAAATAAAAAAGAAATTCAAAATTCAATTTTAGAAATAAAATAAATGAATTGGCAAGGCTAGGGGTAAGGGGTCCAATGCGCCTCAAATAGCCTCTCTGACTCAAATGTCAACCTCCTACCGAAGAGGTTCTGGCGACCGAAAACATGGCGGAATATATAACATACATACAGTGCGGTTCATTTGAATAGACACACTAGAGTTACGGTTTGGATCTTGATTTCTTTTTGGTCTTATGTCGATCAAAGAGAAAAAAAACGTATTCAGGAGAGAAGTACATTTACATTGAGTAACAGAAACATAATTTCAAATTTGGCAAGAGTCCCATAACGGTAATCTTACTCTTCTATTCCTATATCATGTAAAAACGCATGGATTAGATTAACGAATTAAATCCTTTAATTGCATTTTACAAGTAAAATTTACAATTTTATCAAGTTCGATCTTTTGAATATATGTTATGCATCTTAGAGGAGAATAAAACGGAGAATATTTCGAAAATGTAATACGCATCTCAAAACTATTCTCTTCGATAGTATTTTTTTTTTGTTTAAAAAAGGGCTGGTCTAACTGACTCCTGGATATTATTTGGTAAACTATTGTTTATTGTTGGACATTTGAACCTCAATGTTCAAAATCTGTCTAACAAATTCATTTTCTTCACTAACCTCATTCCTGAAAAATGGCGGGTTGAATCACTTGATAAATTTTGATATTGTTGCAGGTTCCTGGACTTGCGTAGCACCTTGCCCGTCCAACCGATTAAATCCCTATCCAGCACAACGGGATAAGTTATGGAATAATCCCTCACTACAAGTAAATTTGAATTAAAAAATGATTTATCGAAATTAATATTTGATTTGATATTTCCTACTCCATCGAGAAGACTTCTGACTTCTTCCATCCGGTGACGACATCGTAAACGTTGGCGTAAATCACGTCGACAACCCTGAGACGCTTTCGGCTTTCTGGCGGTGTAATGGAGCTTTAGGTTAGCTATGGGGCTTGTCACTGAGGAAGCTTCTCTGGATCTAAACGGTTATGATAATACAAATTATTTCCTATGCATTGGTTGCGCCGTGAAACAAGCTTTCAAGTCTCTGAGACTCTGATTTTAAGGGCATGCCGTCTGCTGTCATGGCACCGGAACTCCTGTTGCGGAGAAAAATAGCAAATTAACTTTACCCGTGCCCAGGAATAGGCCATGTGAATTTGTTGTTGTCCAGTAACCCATATTCAGCTTATTTACAAAGCTTTTAAGCCAAAAATGAGCTTCATCGCTGATATAAAATTTTCCGATAATAAAGCGAATCTTCCTACAAAGTTTTCAAGGCCTACTCAAAGAAAATTCGACTCTGTGGTGGGTCGTTCGGTGTTAGTTCTTGCACGAGCTATATTTTGTAAGGTTTTAGAGCAAGATTCTTACCGAAAATCTTCCACGTGGTCGAGTAACACATTCCCAATTGCTGCAAACGGCGACAAATTGAAAAATTACGGTCTTCATTAACTCTGCCAGATACGGCAACAATTTTTTTTTTTCTTTACGCATTCTACGCTTATGGGTAGGTAGTTTGATGCCCAGTTGCATGAAACTGATGCGAAATTTGGTTACTATGGCTTGAATTGCTTGCTCAGTAGGTTAATTATGAAGTCCGTAAAATGGTCGAAGGGCGTAAGTCTTTCCATGATGAAATGGGAATGCTTACTGAGTATGCTTGACTCTGACACATATCATGAATCACGCGTGAGCTGTCAAAAATAGAACACTGAAAAACCAAAGAGCAAAAACTCACCCTTTCTTTATGCCTCAGTCAGCAACTAGTTATCGTGATAAAATGGTTCTTGAAACTACTGAAAATTGTATTTTATCTAAACAGACAACATGACTTAGGTCAAGCTTAACTCCACATTCAATTTAAAAGTATTCCAAACAGGGAACAAAAAATAAACCAAAAGTTCTATATCTATATAAAGTGTTTTATAACATCGTAAATATGTACAAAATAAATACATACACATACTCTTACAAAGTTTGCATACTTTCACAAAAAAAAAAAAAAAAAATAAAAATAAAAACAAATAAGCAGGTGTCTGCAAACTGCTTAGAAAGTTGTGTAGCTTCTTAATTTTAAAATAAGAAATAAAGTTATTCAAAATCACTATCGACTAAAACATAAATTCTTTCTTCAACATATTACTCGTAATTTTGTTCTTTATATTTGGCAACTATTACTCATTAGATAAACTTAACATTACGTTTAATATTAATCTGTTAGCTTAAATCTGTTCGTTCAACTTTAAATTCTACATGAGATTATAGATTTTACTTTTTTTTCTAAAAATTAACAATTTTTGGATGTTCCTTAAATTTCCAACTCGTACTGGTTCCCGATAACTACCTCTGATCTGAGATTGATCTCCATTCAAGTGTATGGTCCTCGATTATATCTCGCCGAGCTTGATGATGCCAAAGAAACTTTTAGCATTTGTTAGCATCACGGTGCGGTCACGATGAATATCGCGCAGATGTAGTTGATCGTCACTTTCTAGATAGATGACGCCACTTGTATAGCAAGTGTGGGTCTTGATGGTGTTGGTCGGTATAAATAAGGCACATTGCAAGAATGGATGAATATTGTGGTATACGACAAAGCCATTGCGGTCATAATGATTGTCATAGAAAATCTGTGCATAGATAAAATATAGACCAGCTTCTTTGACGGTGAGAATGCCATGATTTAGTTCAAAGCTTTTGTCCATTCCAAGAGTCCTAGCCCAGGGGTGAGGTGATCCAATGTAAACGTCACCATCGTGGGGGAGTTTATTGTGATCTACAAAAAGTAGGAATAGACGTGATTTGAGTGTATTTAAAGCAAAAAAAAAAAAAAAAATTAAGAAACCTGGCCACAAAAAGTAGCCCTGTGGAATACAACCTAAAAGCCTCTATTAGACTTCATTAATTCTTGAGAAATTGATTACAAATTATTGTACATTACATGAACATGAATTGAACAAAATTCATCACATACCTTGGTAAACAAACAAACAAAATTCATACGAAGATAGAAACTGTATACGACTGCTTCTTTTTTAAAAAAGGGATTACAAACAGTAAAGTACCTAAGCCTTAAACAATAAATTTATCTAGGTAACTGCTAACTGCTATCTGCTTTCAATTTAACTTAGAAGGTTAAATAGGGGGCCCGGTTCCTTTCAACTTATGCGCTTCACTTAATGTTAGGTCCTCTAATACTGCGATGTGTCTCCGGTGAAAATCGAAGATTCTTCACACCGGAGCGTTGGTATCCCTTCGTTCTTTATATCACAAATATTTCATGGGACTGATTCGCACTTTTCTGACTTCTACCATTTGCTGGTATATTTAGTCTTCCGAGGCTCATCAGTCAAAACGGGACCAATAATCACTCAAAGCACCTTGCGTACAAAACTACTGCGACGAGGAGTTTATTTAGAGTCTCCTTAGTGCTTCTTGATAATGACTTCATACTTAGTAGTTTTATTAGATCAAAGAAACTGTGATTAGTAAGTGTACCTCTTTGTTTGGTTTCTGATGAGGTGTCATTATCAAAATTAATAACAGTCCCGAATTCCAAAAATTCCTTACGACTTTAAAATTGAGGTTGTCTCTTCTGGGATCTGTTTGATTGATCGATGTTGTGCGATTCTTCTTTTTGAATGTTGATGAAAGATATTGGCTTCATTTCGAGCTGAATCCACACTCGCGACTTCTATTTCAATACTTGCTTGGAGCAATTTACCAATCACATCAACGGTACCAGCGCATTAAAATATTTTACGAGTTGTTGCACAGACTTTTGGAAAATTGTACCCTGGCACTTTCAAACACAAAAGTCAAATTTACGTTTCTGGCATCAAAGGTTTCGGTGAACGGTCTCCATCTCGACCGAGGGAACGTTCTTCATCGTTTTGTAGCCTGCGAAAACTAAATATTATTCTGAATACCTCCTCTCTATAGATGTTGCCATATGCAGACTTGAAATTGATAAGGAGGTGGTGTTTATGAATAGTATTAGGTGCGCAACAGTGTTCTCGCTGTATGTCAATAGATGGCTCCAAGAGTAAGTGCTGAACGATTTTGACATATCAAAAACACCATGAATCAAGCTTAGACGTCATATAGTTCCGGTTCTGTGAAAATGTCTGATTTTGTGGCAAATAATCTTCATTTGCGGGAAGTGTTCATGTTCTTCTTTCATTCGAAGAAAACGGCGGCTGAAGCGCATCGAGGGCTCCAAAAAGTTTACGGAGATGCTGCTCTAAGTGAAACAACGTGCCGTGATTGCTTCTATCGCTCTCAAGACGGTGATTTCGATGTTGACGACCGTCCGCGTGAAGGAAGGTCAAAATCCTTCGAAGATACTAAATTTAAGGCATTGCTCGATGAGAATCCGTGCTAAACGCAAGAAGAGCTTGCTTCAGCATTAAGAGTTACCCGCTAAGAAATTTCCAAGCGATTCCATGCGCTGGGAATCGTTTAAAAACAGAGAACTTGGATTGTGAACAACTGCTCCGGCGACAAAAAAGAAAGAGCTTTCTTCATCGCATCGTGACTTAGTGACTTCTTCTCGCTGAGTTGTTGTATTGAATCCATTTTTTCCATTTCCAATACAGCAACCCAAAAAGAGAAGAAAATCATGTGTGGTCACGGTTGTACGTCGTCGGCTCGAACTCTGCCAGAAAGATGGAAAAAAGTTGTAGGTAGAGATAAGCAATACTTTGAATGATTCATTTGTAACCACTTTTTCACAATAAAGTTGCATTTTCATCAAAATAAAACACTTAGTTGCGCATCTAATATACATTTGATCAATTGTGGAATGCGACTTAAGGCCGCATTGAAAGCGGCCAGACATTCACACGATTCGAATTTTTTACAATAAATAGGGTCTCCATTTCTGAGGATCAGGTAAACGATGTTGGGGTTCTATTTATGAGGCTTCACCAAATCTTTATAAATAAGGTGTATGTTTTCTATCAAGACATCTTCCAAATCATAGGTCGTCAGATAGACCATCAGGCTTAGCAGGCTTGTTATACTCACACTTATAACATATATTGCTGTCTTTACTTCATTTTATTTGAATGAATAAGAGTCTTGGCTTTCTTCGCTTAAGTCCCATTTACAATACTGCGAGATGCGATACGTTGTCAAAAATATTTCCGTAACATGTACTTCAATGTGTTTGTTTACAAGGATGCGAGTCTCGCAGCTAGCATCGCAGTCAATTTCGAAAATCTGGAAAATTCTCGCATCTCGCAATGCGTGACAGCTTAATTTTTTTTGTTTTCAAATTGAGCTTGTAATTTGTGAGACGTGTTTCATTTCATTATTTGTTAAGATGAAGAATTATAGTTTTTCGGGTTATTTTTCCCATGATTAGCACTTCTCTTAACAATTGTTCGTTGCGTTTTGACGTATCATTGTAAACAGACGTGCAAATCGAATTCGAATGCGACCCTCGTATCGCATCTCGAAATATTGTAAAGTGGAATTTAGATTCGTTCTAGATAAAGTTTGCAAAAGTTCAGTGACTTTGCCAATATTGACATGTTTCTTACTGTATTGACAGGTTTTTTTGTTATTGTATTGTTTTCTGAGTAGCACCACTCTATTCAACCTATTACGTACTTCTCCTACTCTTTTTTTTTTATACGGGGAAGTCGATGTTTTTTCGTCCCGAGTTGCTCTCGTCTTTCTATGCAGCACCCTTTCCTTGGCCTGTTACATTTTAATACAACAGACGCGAAGTTTCTGATGGCTTATTCATATCGAAACCACTAGTCTTCAGCAGGGTGTATGGCGTAGAGACTGAGGCATACGTGGTTAGCAAAAGTTCTACGCGTTAGCTACAATTTTAGCCGTTAAACATAAAATAAACTGGTATCTCGCGGATAACACGAGTAATGTTGGCTTCAAAAGCGTAGCTGGCTTATTCCTGAAGACCCGTGACTTTTCATATCCCCAGAAAAAATGGTCCAAAGCTGTGATATCGCTCGATCTAGGCGGTCAATTTACAGTAGCAAAACGTGAAATTAAGTGCTCACCAAAATGATTTCTCAACAAGTCCATTGTTTGACGCGCTGTATGGCTCGTAGCGCCGTCTTGTTGAAACCAGGGCTCACCGAGACCATGTGCTTGAATTTCAGGAATCACAAAGTCCGTTTACATGGCGCATAGCATTCTGATTTGCTGAAAATATGACGCAAATTCTTGCATAAGTTAAATTTTGTACACTTTTAGGCCAAGATCCTCACGTAAAATACGTCAAGTTGTCGAATACGCCAAGCCAAGCTGCTGAGAACGCGTACACTCTCAGCTACAGTTGCTATAGTCTCTTCACTTCGTGCTGGATGTGGTCTAACCGGTCGAGCATCATTCACTAATGTTAACTGGGACTCAAATTTGCGAATGATATTGGCAATAATGGTTTCAGTAGGCCGATTATGCGCATGGTAAGTTCCTCGAATCGCACGAAAAACATTTCTCACAAGACGCTGATTTTCGTAATACAGCTGAACAATTTGGAGACGCTGTTGTGGTGCGAGTGTTACCATGATGACTTTCCAAACGATACTGAACAAAAATAACAAAGCAGTTTGATAGGAGTCACGAGTGATCTGTCAAAAAAAGCCTATTGAAAATCAGAGCTCACCCTTATTTATCCATTGGTGTAATATCTGAGATATTTGTCTACGTATTATGACTGCAACTAGGTCTATTTGAACGATAGAAAAAAAAAGATTTTTAAATAAAACAACGACGGTGTGAGATATAAAATTAATTCTGGCTCTATTTTAAAGCTACGATCATGCCATTAGGTGTGGAAAAGTACATCATTTAAATGACCGCCTCGGCTTCGCTGGCAGTGCTTCAAGTGGTCGGTCGAATTTCTGATAACTCGGTCCAACATGTGTGGCGTTATTCCGACAATAGCGTGTCGAATATAGACAACAAGCTACTACAAAGTTGTTGACTTGTTAGCGTGAACTAAAGACTTGACGTTGCCCAAAAAAAAAATAATCGAGTGGAGTCAAATCGCATGATTACGGTGGCCAATTAATGAGTTGACCCAGTCGCCAAATGTCTCCTTCACAACTTCGAGCGTTGGGTGGCTTGTATGGCACGTAGCTCGGATATGTCGATGTTGTTGGGCGCTGATCAGAAAAAGTCGGTTAACATCGCTCTATACCTGAGACAGTATAGACGTTAAGGGTGCCTCCTTCCTCATTCCGAAAGGATTAAGATCATATGATGCCGCCATGCTATAAACCTCACCAAACAGTCAATCTTTTTAGATGCATCGAGGCTTAGCCGAAAACTTGTGGATTGTGTTCGCTCCAATAGTGGCAATTGCTTGTTGATATAACCGCTGAGCCAAAAATGGGCCTCGTCTGAGAAGATGATTTTTTTTTTTGGTCAAAATCCGGATCTCCGGCCAACATCTTCAGCGCCCAATTGGTGAACTTACGGTGTTGTATATTATATTGTCATTCGGCTTCAATTTTTGCGTTAGAACAATCTTATGGCATACGGTTGTAGGCCCAAATCCAACCGTAAAATAAGCCAAGTTGACTCTCTGGCAATGCCAAATTCAGCTGATCGGGGTGGTCGAATTGATATATCTGCGACTTTTTCGATACTACATATGTTAGTCGCTACGGCGGAAATGTTTTATTTATTTCGCACCAATTTCTGTCTGGGTGGCGGCTTAAAATTCAAAAGAGTATACTCAGGCTCAAATTTTTCCCGTGCAATGAATTGCCTGTGCATGATGACGACTGACCTTATGACGAAATTAACGTTGCGTATTTACTAGAGCTAGAGCTAGAACTTCGATAATATTTCCGCACGTTGAGCAAGCGTAAAACGATGCACGATGAAATCGTATATCTTACTGAATATTTTGACAGCTGAATGTCATTGATAACTTTGACAACTGCCGAAACATAACAAGTGGAAAACTACCATTGCTATCTGGTGACTCGTTATCTAAGATATTCATCGACGTATTATGACTGCAACTTGGTCTAAATTGATCAAACGGAATGTTGGACATCTATAATACTGCAAGAGTGTCTTAGGTCGATCGCAATATAATTAATTTGATTAACGGTGTTATGATCTGGTGCCGTCCTGTTTATTTATGAATATTGTGGTGAAGAAGCCATGCGCAGACTACAATGATATGATGTTGTATCGGCAATGCTTCCGACTGTACGAGTACTTTTTAAAAATGTTCTACTTTTTTTATCAAAAAGAAATTATAGTTTACCTGAGGGCTTCGTACTGCCTCCGACACTCTTTTTTCACATTATTTATTGCTTGTCTGCACTTTCTAATCTGGTATATGCCAGGTGAATGGAACTTTAGCACAGCTCATGCCAAACACAGAAAACGAGATTCTCGTAACTGAGCATCATCTTTTCACAAATTTCAAGGCCACGAACAACAGTGCAGACAGAGAAGAGCTACTTGGTATTAAAACTTGTCCGCTTATGTAGATTGGCGATAAAGAAATATTACTGTCCCCTCCTGGTGGATGATATCACTGAAACCTTAAATATCTCAAAAGTCAGTTCAATTGCTGTTATAACAGTGATAATGCATTCATCGAAAGAATGAACTGCCTATCTAATGGTGCTTTTGTTAGTACTGAAGCAGAAGTTAAAAAAAAAATGTTTTACAGTCGACGAAGGTGTTCATATCAGTGCGGTCTCAAGCCAGAAAAATGGCGGATTTCGGATAATCCCGTAATTATAGATATTCATCATTTATCGGATCTTCCATTAAGGACTATAGATTCTTATTTTAGTAATAACGTTGCTCGTTTAAGTACTAAGCCATGACTAAATGGTAGACATTAAGAAGCACATCGATATGATAGTTCACAAAAAACCTTGGGGGGGGGGCGTTCAAAAAGTGTATAGTTTTTAATGGAGAACCCTATATCTTTCGACTTCAAAGTGACATAATGTGACAGAATGCATAAGGACGAGAAATCAACGCCATATTTCGTTTTTATATCCCTGAAAGGTTGTACAGAATCAAGGTTTGGTGTTGAATAAACAAAGATCTTCAATCACAAGAAAGGTTTTAGACAAGGCAACGCATTTTTATATGACTTAGTTAATATCGCCGTAAAAAAACCAATTCCTTGAACGACATTAATCGATGGAACCAAAACAGCGAGCCGTCAGTGAATTTTTCTTGTGTATCCAGGCGGAATCGGCTAAAATTGATCTAACAGTAACGTAAAATGAAGTGCATGCTGTGAGCAGAAAAGGTTGGACGTCCTTTGGCAATTATAACTTGGCGATATAATAGTTTTGGACTTCGTCTACCTTGACTCTACAGTGACAAGCAGAAAAGACATCAGCGCAGAAGCCAGATGTAATATTACTCTGCCAATCGCTGTAACAGAGCCGCTTTCGCAAAACCAAAAGGGTTTTATACAAGATCCCTATCATCCCGGTCCTGCTCTATAGGGTAAACATCTTGAGCAGATAAGTGGGAAAGCACAACCTCCACGATACGACAATAGACAACGTCTTTCAGCTTATCGATTTTGTAGCAGCTCGTAATACAGTGGTAAGTAGCATTAGCTTTCCAGAACTTGTAATAGACACAGAAACCTGGCAACAGGTACAAGCAACAAATAATAGGCAATATTCTGAAAGTGAAAACATTTAGAGGTTCAAACAACGACTCTGATCACTTTTTCATACAGCCGGCCATTACCGAAAAAGAAATCTTGGTGTCAAGTAAGTATGAAGAAAAACAGTGACAAAAATGCACCTCTTTAAGCGCTGCAGTGACCCAGAAGAAGAGAGGAAAGGAAGATTTTTCGGACAATTGTGCGGCAGGAGCACACAACTTAGCAGATATGTTTAAGCAGAACTTCCAGTGATAAGGAAATAAGAGGGCCCTCTTCTAGTCAATGATCTCACCACCCCATTATTATAGAAGAAGTTGACTTAGCTATCAAAAAGCTAAAGGATAACAAAGGATAACTCTCAATGGTTTACCCGCGGAGCTTTTCAAGCATAGAGGTGATGTTTTGCTAGAGTGCTTATGTCAAATCATTAATCAGGTATGGGTGATGATGATGATGATCATGATAAAGGTATGCCCGATGTTAGAGCTATGGCGATCTAATGCCTTGTAAGAGCTATGGAGCCATATCCTCGCTTAATGTCACATATAAGATCTTGTCCAATATATTGCGTGAATGTTTCGAGCCCTTTTGCAACAGACTCATACCAGTATGTTTTCCGACCGGGAAAAACGACCATCGACCAAATTTTTATACAAAGACAAATCCTGGAAAAAACCAACCTCTAATCTTAACATTGTTATCGACTTCAAAGCCGCATATAGTATGAAAGTCTTCGTCTCTACAAGACAATGTCCAGCTCGGTGATCGACATTATTGGTCGCTCCAAGGGTGCCGTCACAGAGGCTTTTACGCCAACTGAAGAACAGGCGAAACGAGTGAGCCTTGAAGTAAATGAAGACAGATCAATTCCACAAATGACTGCCTAATGTAGGTTTGGCGCAGATGTACCCCCTTTACTTCGGGTTGGCGAAACAAATGGGCCCAAGACTTCTAACACGAAAGACGAAATGTATGCTTTACAAAGCATTTATGTTGCTATATGGAACTGAGTGATAGGCCATACCAAGGAGAACAGAGCACATATTGATACTTCAGAAGAAAAGTTCTCCATCGAATATTTGGTACCGTATGTGATGAAGGCGGATAAAGGAAAGGATATAACCGGAAACACTGTGTACTGTACCAAAATGTAATTGTATTCCAGAAATACAAAACACGACGAGTATGAGTACATTGCTTTAAAGAGATTCTTCGAATCCCAGCCCCCAAGGTCGAGACTATAAGGAAAGCTGAACTTCCGTTCTAAAGATCAAGCTTTAGCGAATGCCAGGGCGTTTGGTCTTTACAACAGGAAACAAGTGCCCAGGATCGAAAAGAATGAAAGTTTGCGATGTGTCAAGCAGGGACCCAACACGACTCAGAGTTTGTTAAGTAAGTAAGTGGCATACCACGCTGTGAAAACCTTACACCTGATTTTTCTCAATATTTGTAGTGCCAGTGACAGCTAGTAAGGATTGTTTTGAGAAAATCCCCTTCTTTGCAAAGCTCAATATAAAATAAAAAAAATTATTGTAATCAAAAAAACAACATACCTGGGTGCAGATTATGTTTTCCGGATAGCGTGTTATTTAAATGATAATGCACAGCGGTAAGCGGTGGCATCGAAATAGTTCGAATTGCCTGATGCTTTCCTAAAAAAAAAGAAAAAGAAATCAAAGAGACTCATTAGTGAATTTTTGAAGCACCTTTCCTAGGTTACCTCTTATTTTACCACTTTTAAGTAGAGGTCGCAACAAATGCTGATTCCTGTATCTGCGATGTAGCCTATGCCTGGGTGGGTTCAATGGCCGCAACATATTACTCGGGGCACTTTGATATCTTCCGTGATGTTCCGGAACTGAGCTCTCTGTACTAGGTAGTGGTCTGGTTCTGCCATAAGTTAAATGAAAAAAAAAAAAAAAAAAAAAAAAAAAATACAAAAAGTATGGTTAACTTATCCCTAAAGCCTTTCGAATTTGAATTTTAACATCAATTTTAACATCGCATTTACTACACACTACGACAGAGAACCAATAGCATATAGTAATGTTAAATTGTTTTGTTAATTACGCTTTCTCACTCCAATCGTACCGCAAAGTCGGTGTCGGACTTTTATTTGCCAATAAATGGTGCTCAATACGTTCGTCCTCGGGTCCACCAGTACGGTTCCTTTTCAAAGCATATGAATCTGCATAGATTGGAATTCCATTAGACGATGATGATATCGAACGGGTTTTCCTTCAAAAGAAAAAAAAAAAAAAACGAAAAAACAGCTGAGTTCAAGTTTTTGAGGTGATTTATTGCCAAGTCAACACATGACACTTTTGACCTTTGAAATATGAGAACTCATGCTAGGACACTATGTGCGTATGCGGTACCCAAATCAAATCGAATCGAATCGTATCGAATTTTGTATGTATGGACAAATACCCACCTTCCTTTCTTTGGGTCCACGTCATGATCTGTTTCTACAAAGCCATCGAAGCCACTATCATAGCTGCTGTCGCCCATGTTATCGTCATCATCATCATCATCGTTCTCGTCATCATATAGGCCACTGCCATCTAAGATGTCATCATCCTCGTAGTCCAAAATAGCTGGAATACCTTTGATGTCCTCTCCTTCGTCACTGTCCCCATCCTCATCATCATCATCGTCGCCATCATCGTCATCCTCATCGTCATCCTCGTTGTCCTGAGAGTATGGATTGGGGTCATCAACTAGAACGTTATCACCATACTGAGGGTGACAAAAGAAAAAAACGAAATACGAGTAGAATCATGCTTAAGTATTCCATTGAAAGGTTAAAGAGGATGAAGGAAAGGACAGAACTTGATTGAGTTTTGCATACAAATTTGATTATGGAGATGGTTAAGCGAGCAATGTCGTCAATATTGAGCGACAAAAGCAGAAAATTCCACTTAAACTTTGCCTCACTCGTCTTTGGATGGCAAGATGAAAAGGTTCCTTCAAATTCATACGAAGTACATGGAGCAGGTATCATTAAAAAAGTTGGCAAAATTTATTGGCTCACTGTTTTTTTTTTTTTTTGGATTTGGAAGTTTTATTAACAACGGGATTAGATAATTCGTACGCATCCGTATCATTGCCAAGAGAAGGTCAGGTCGAAGATGAAATTGGGTAAAATGCACCACATTACTTCGTATTCGATTGAAAATGACTTTGATACTGATTTTTACATAAATATGAGGTTTACCAGCGAAAAGGTTTTGAGCCATCCATGGGGTTCTAATTTATTCCGAATGAAAAACTTGTTCATAAAAATATTGGGAGGAGGAAACGAGGTATTCTTGGAATTTGTGTAACAAGTGAGAGTAAAAACATTCTTCGGTGAATAGGTGAGAACAAATGTCAAATAAGGACAATTTTTCGAAATTGGTTGCGTAATCTTTTAAATAGGTTTTTTTCAAGCGGGCCAAAGAAGTAGAGGATTTGGGTTGTGAACAGCGTTTTGTTTCTTGCGAATCCTAGATAGATAAAGTCTTTTACCATCTCAAAGTTATAGCTTATCGCTTTGGATTGTTCCGATTGCGTTGGGTCTTTTTTTTTGCAAACATTTTGCTGCGGACGAAGGAAAATTAGGGTGGAAAGAAAGAAAGATACCAATGCACTTTGGTTTTAAATGTTTGTAGATTATAATGACTAGAAAACAAAATAAAAATGTGCCAGCAGTTATACAGACTTTTGGAATATTGTGTCTCTGGTAATGACTTTTAAGTTAAGCACAATTCTTTCTTCTTTCAAGTACTAATACGATGTTTTATCACAGTTTTTGACATCAAATACCTCGTTGGTGTCATCACTGAATTTTATGGAGCAGCAATAGGAGGAAATTGTTATTCTACTCTGATAGATGAGATAAGCAGGAATGCCAAAACTTGACATAAGTCTACACAGCCCGTCTTTATGAATGCTATCATATGCGGTTTTAAAATCAATGAACACGTGCTGACGTATGGATAACAGGACTGAAATCACACTAATGAGGAACTTTCAGATTGTTGAGCATTCGCGTAGAGACTTATTCCTTTGTAATTAGCGCAGTTTAGAGGACCAGACTTCAAGACTGGGCAGACCATGCCGATATTCCAATCACTTGACATATGGTACTTTCATTTGATCATATTTTGCAGATGAGTTGCCGCATGCTCTTTACCAAATCAATTCACGCTTCTTCCAGGATGATAACCCCAGCTATTCAGTGAGCCATTGCGTCGAATATTGCAATATAACGCAAGAGAGTAGTTAGAGATTAACGCGCATTTCAAAGCGGGTTGGCTAGGAATACAAGATCACATTCGATAATACTCGAACGTACTAGGAGAATGGGAGCTGCAAAAACTAAGAAAATAAGCAATCTATGGCACACTTCCTCTGCAACTACTCTGCCTTGGTACGCATCAGAATTCAAATCACTATTAATATCACCGAACTTGACAAGTTTGTCAAAAAATCTCTGTGGGTCCAGGAGCACATAGAGCACTGAACTCCAAAACTCTCCCAGTGGTATTACCATGAACTTAGTGCATTTCAACGAGAACCACTCTTACCTATACTAACCTATACTCCAATTATTTATAAAAAACAGCAGACAATTTCGATCCCTATAAAATAGTTGTAATATCTGTCATAGAATTCATCTGCAACATTTCTACTTCAAAAGCCCTTAGGCACTGTTCTGTCATGTTCACGGTACTTTCGATGCCGTTTCTGGAATTGTTCTGTCAAAAGAATTCTCACAAAGGACATTTTGTTGAAACTTTGAAAATTTTTTTTTCAGCCAATAAGTGGGGGAATGCGTTCCGATTGATCGGAAAACTGCTTAGTGTGCTACAGCTTGGGTTGGTCCAGCAGCGCAACAATCAAGTTCGTTACCAAGTCTTTTCCTTAGCTCCCAGTGGTGGTCCCCGGTAACTGCATGAGCAAACCCTTAGTAAGTGCTGAAGTGGCAAGGACATGCCCCGTCAGTTGTATTATACTGGCCTACGCCATCATTTGTCTCACAACTCTGTACGGGAAAAATTAAAATATGTGAAGAACCAATCAATGGCCTCGGACCAAAGGGTACTTACTGTTGATGACCTTAGCAAACGTATAAAGGACAACGACCTTCACATTTGCACGTGGAATGTTCGGACCGATAGAAGTGCGATGAAATAGGCTGGATATAAGGAGGATGAAAAACTCTGATATGGTGTCGAAAGTTCTAAGTTTTCGACACTTGACCGAGCGTCTTATGATAATCAGAATCAAGGCTAAATTCGGAAAACATAAGCCTAATATGGATCCCTACGGAAGCCAAGGACGATGCCACTATAGGATGTTTCTACGAGCTCCTCGACAAGATATGCATATGGTATGTGGAATGACCCAATAATGACGTTAACATCGTACTAAGCGACTACATTATAATGTAGAAAAACTGCAATCGCAAGAGAGCACCAGAATCTTCGCCGAATGCGTACCCTCAAATATCTTAACAAATCCTGTGGCAACGCTGCCTTTATGTTATCAGAGACGCCGCAACTGATGTGCTGGATTTCACTCGACCGCTTGCAAGAAATACCTGGTTTGATGAAGAATTCTGGCAAGTACGTTCAGCTAAATAAGAAGCCTACAAAGCGGAGCTGCTTGAAGGACAAGTTTTATCAGATAAAAATAACTTGTCATGGCAAGAAGACCCTTACAGAAGCCTGAATATGTGAAGAAGGATAACTTGTAGTCACTCACAGTCAGTTATGAGAATATGGAAAAACTTTTACTGCAGAATAGACAAATCAACTTAAATCTCGATAGCCGAAACTTCCCTCCAGCACCACCAAAACGAAGTAAGGATAGCAATATAAAGGGTTTTCCAATAGGGACTTGACAACTTTGAATTTAATTTGTGAGCGCACTCTTTCACTAATCATCAAACTGTCACTGTCAATTTATTCAGTTAACTTAACATTTTCATCGTGGTAAAGTACACTAACGAGCAACGTCTGTAAATTATAAAAAATTTCTACAGATATTCGGAGTCGCAAAATCATCTTCAGTGACGAAGCTCATTTTTGGCTCAATGGGTTCGTCAATAGGCAAAATATGCGTTATTGGTCGGGTGAAAACCCACATACGCTTCATGAATCACCACTTCATGCACAAAAAATAACTGTTTGGTGCGGTTTGCATGCCGGCGGCGTTATTGGGCCATATTTTTTCGTCGACGATAACGATCGTCACGTTACTGTGAATGGTCAGCGTTATCGCGCCATGATCACCGATAATTTTTGTCCCAAATTGGAAGATATGGACTTGGACGATATGTGGACAGGATGGTGCCACAAGCCACACAGCACACGCTACAATCGATTTATTGAAGAGTAAGTATGGTGAGCGTGCTATCTCAAGACATGGGCCAGTCGATTGGCCGCCTCGTTCGTGCGATTTAACGCCGCTTGACTATTTCCTGGAGGGCTACGTTAAGTCATTAGTTTATGCCAACACGCCGACGACGTTGGAAGAGCTCAGTGCCCACATTGAACTCGAAATAGCGGCCGTTTCGGCCAAAATGTGTGGCCGAGTCGTTAAAAATTGGGTCCAATGAATCGACCGCTGCAAACTTGCACGCGGTGGCCATATGAACGAAGTCGAGCTCCATTCATAAATGTTTTGATTGTACTTCAAGCCAATATAAAAGTTTTTGAAATATCTCAAATGGTTTGCCTTTTATTTAAAAAAAAAAGTTGTCAAGTCGTTATTGGAAAACCCGATATAAAAAAAAAACCAATTTTGCAGCCGTCACTATCGGCCGATGTATTCAAAGCTGCTAGAAATGACTTTGTGGACAGAATGAGTCAACTCATTTCTCAGATCTGGTCAGAAGAGTGTATGCCTGATGAATGGAATCTCAGCAAGGTATACCCGGTCCAAAAGAGAGGTATAAGAATGCTCAACAAGATCTTATCTGCAATAATGTGTGAACGTCTATAACCCTTCGTCAAAAACTTGATTGAAAAAACATAAAAAGTCCAAACAGATATCCGCGATCTTTTCATCAATTTCAAGGCCGCATATAACAGCATTTATAGAGACGGGCTATATAGAGGTCTAGTTTTGGCATCTCTGCGAAACTCGTCTCTCTTCGCGCAATGACGATATAGAATGCTCGCTGCTCCATCAATGTCGGCAACGACTTAACCGATACCTTTGATGTCAAAAAAGGTTTAATACAAGGTACCATTCTGTCATGTGTCTTCTTTAACATCATACTTGAAGGAATTGTGGGGAACTCATGATGATATCGATATAATTAGGAGACCTTAGCGGGTTGTCATCGGTGCGTTCGGTAATTTTGAATATTGGGATAAGAAGGCAATTGAGTAGGAATGCCCTATCCCGACTCCATGTCATCCCAGTCTTACTTTATGGCGCAGAAGCATGCACGTTTGCGTTGACGGACTTTGGAGGAGAAGATTCAATGACAAACAGCGACATCGACTTATTCAGAAAACTGCGCATCAGTCACCTGAATTGGGTAAGACATATAGAGCGAATGGATACCAATGCACTGATCCGCAGTTTCTTTGAATCTAGCTCTGCGGAATAACGCAGTAAAGTGCAGCAAGTAGAAGGGGACCTCCTTGTAGCCTAACGATTATTTGCTGATGTTATTTCAGAAATTGTCTCATTTAATGACCTTCCTTTACAATTCTCACGCAACTCCTCATTTATTTATTTAATTTGTGTTCATTGAAAAATCAAATCTTCCTTTTATTTTGCTTTACCAAAACAAATAGACGCTTGGATAAATAAAATTGGCGCCAAAGTCGTAAAACAAAACTATATTTCCATTAATTTTTCTATATTCTTGCTTTTTCCTGGTTTTCTAGAATTTATAGCAAATTTATGTTAAAAACGTTTACTATTTGCGTTTTTCTTTTAAATTGTGATATCTTTGATGTTTCTTAATATTGGCAAAAGGTGTGCGCATACATTTCATTTGCTTTCCAACTCATAAACGGCTGTCAAAACATACAAATCAAACCGAATTTCTCCAAAATCCTCTAAAATGTTTTTTAAAGTTTAGAATTGTTTTTCTAATCGACTGTGTTCCAAAAGTGAAAATAAATTGTTCACACATTTTTATTTGCGTGTGACCGTTGTGTACACAGACGAAATAATGTATGATGAGCGTATTTTTGAAAACAACCTATTAGGCGCGTCTCATGGCACAATTAACGAGCGTAAAATTTGCATTGTCGAGCGTGAGATATGCGGAAAATGTAAACAAAAACACCTTCACTCCGCCTGAATGCATTGCTGAAAATTTGCCAACGTGCTGTTCGTTATTTGTTCACGATTTTTGCCAGAGTTATTTGTTACTCGGCGCACGAGTAATTACGAGCTGATCATGATCAGTAGTTCCCGCGCTTTTAATTTTGCCTTGTGTCCAATTTTTTTTTTTTTTTTTTTGGAAACGCATTCAATCAATCGAGTCGAGTTCATTGCAATTATCTACTCAAGAACAGACCAAAAAAACTGAAAAAAAAAAAAAAAAAACACCACGAGCCAGAGAAAGAGTGAAATTCTAATTTTGGAATAATACAATATTTTGATCCGATTTACGACTGCAAAACAGATGAACGTTTGCAATAAATTCTGTAGAAAGTCAATTGGATTGTTTTCCTTAAAAAGCACTTCGACATATTTAAGGAGCTAAAAATAAAGAATGATGTCTCCGATCGGACTAAATATTCTTTGATCGTCAATCTGAATGAGGAATTGAATTGCATGAATGGATCGAACGGTCATGATTGTCTGGGTCGATGCGACTACGGTGTTATTCTTCTCTTTTTTTGTTTAAACCGGGACAAATAACGAGGTCAGCGAATAAAAGAAAACATCAAAAATGACATCAAGCATTTGGACAAAAAGTAGCAACAGTAATTTGCAATGCGAAATGTACAGATGATGCAATAGCCGTAACGATCTGGGTAACGATATTGATGTTATTTTTTTATGGATAAGCAATTACTTCAAAATTTATTCTTTCTTTATACGCTATTTTTATATACGTGTATTCTGCATAAATGTTTTTGATAAAAGCATTCTGGTAATATCTACGTAACGCTAGATAAAGTTGAAGCGGGAAGCGCTATAGCCACGCAAATATACACTACCTCAACCACACAAACATTTTAAACTGTCGTAAGTCAACCCAGCAGTTAATTTAAATTGGCATTCGAATTATATGATGGGCGTCACAAAAAAGTGTAACACTAACGTTACACCCAATTTTTGGAATAAGTGCTAGTGTGGAAGTTTTCATTTAATTAAACAAACATTTATTGTGAAATCAATGTAGAATTTCATTGATTTATAAAGTTCGGTGTATGGCAATTATGATTGAAATACAACATCGCTCATTTGACCAACATGACTTCTATTGCAAGAGACCATCCGAAGGTCAAAATTATCGATGACTTTTAGAAGAATAAATGGGTCAATGACCGCAATTTCAGTTTGGTTGTTTTGTCTGAAATCCTGAATTATCACTGGGTTTTATGCATAGACCTTGACGGTAGCACCATCCCGTTGAAATAAACCCAAATTATTCAAATTCAACATGTTGCGTTAACTGTCTCTCCAGTTCTCATCTTCGATAAAGTACGGGCCAATGATGCCGTCAACCCATTATCTGCACCATACAGTGACTTTTGGGATGCATTGGTTTTTCGGAAATCACGACAATTTTGTTTATTTACGTACCCATCCACCCAAAAATAAGCTTCACTGGAAGAGATCAAATTTGACAACAAATTGCCCTGGCGATCCAACATCCAGATAACAAATTGGCGATGTCGTAGATGGTTGTAAGGTTTTAATGGTGCCATAAGTGAAGCCCAATTATTGAATTCGCGTCGAATTGAAGTGTCTGAGTGGTTTTGAGCACTTTCGCTCACAGTGGAGATGTTTTGGTGTGGTCGAGCATGCTAATATGTTTGACCCAATACAGAACCAGTTTCTGCAAAACGCTTCACCATTGCATGAATTTCGGACTCACTAGAGCAATTCTGTTAACCGGAAAGATCACGAATTTAACGAAATGTTACTTTTACAGATCGCTCATTTTCGTAAAAATATTGAATAAAAAAATGCGCTTTTGCATGGTAAATGACTGCGTGACTAAAATTATTGGCAAGACAATTAATAAAAACGGAACGATAAGCCCTTTTTGTTGAATTGAAATTGAGATTGATAAAATTCACTATAAAGACTGTAAATATTGGAAATTTCAAAATTCTTTTAGTCGGCGTGAGGTAACTTCCCACTCAGCAAAGTTAAATTGGACAAGTTAAACGCGCAAAAACAACTGTGATTATTGCTTTTGTAGATCGAAGCGAAGCAATAAACTCAGGTTTGTCGAACTACAGCTTGATGACCACCAGCAGCGGCGTTACTACATATATTAGGTATTCAAAATGCTTAAGTTTGACCAACAATTTAACAGAATAATCATTTTGAGCGAATAGGCCCATTTCTATTTTCAAGGTTTTGTTAATGAGTTACTGCATTTTGGTCTAAGAAAATCGAAGTGTTTTTCAACTGGGTACAAATTTTGGGCAAGATGCCTTATTTCTTTGAAAATGAGGTCCGTGTGGCAGTAACCGTAAATGGATTCCGCTCCCAAATCATAATAAAATAATCTCTATGTTCGGAACTTGAAGGTACGGACGTGGTTTATGTTTATTTCCAATTCCGTCGACAATCCAGGTTAGAGTCAAAAACTTTCTGAGCTGGGGCGCTGGAGTCCATGCGCGTATTCAAAATGACCTAGTCATCTAAGCCTAAGTTATCCTAGGTTTTGTTGCAGGTTCGGCACAGTTCGTTCACTTTTCTGTGGATGTATTATATATTTCATAATAAATTAAAAAAATGAATTGATGGGTCCTATGCGTCTACATGATACGGCAGACATGATACGCATACATATACATATATTCCCCCATATTTGGCGCAGTTCAGTGGATTTTCCTTCTTTGGGATCGAATCGAAATTTGCCTGTCTGTATTCGTTATCAAACTTAGGTTTCACCAAGAACTGTTTTTATGTAATATTAAGGGCATTGCTCGTAAATTTTTTCGAGGAGCTCATAGAAGCAATCTTTCATAAGATCGTTCTTTTCTCTCGGAGCGTGGGCTTTGTGAGGCGACCCCGCGGACTTCGGTCCGGGCATAACTTGAAAGCGGTAGGCCGCTAGAAGGAGCATCATGATGGTTGTTGATTAAACCTAAATTCGCAGGAAGGGTCTTCCATGTCTGGTTGAACCAATGTAGAGTTGCAATAAGTACTGTTTGCCGTTACCTTAAGATCGAAAAGAGATTTTAAGTCGGCCTCGGCTCAAACCAAGCGTGGAACCTGTGTCTTCAACATAGGTCCCGAATTTGTACCGACGTTCAAGCGCTGGCTAGACATATTCTGGCCCCTATGGAGGTATTGGTCGCCTGTGGAATTAACTCAAACAAGAGACATCTATTCATCTGTAGTATTCTACATGGTAGAAGTCACAGTTTTTTATTATCTGTTCGTCCGTACTTCTTAGATAGCGGTTATGTATGCTTTGTAACAGTCGATGATACTCTTTCAACATTCCACATGCAGATATGAATTCCGTTCTACTTTAACGGTTTACCCGGCGTAATCAACAATGAAAGCTGCGTTGCGTGAGGTTATAAAAATGACGACTACCGACGAAGGAAGAAAAAAAAGCAATAGAGATGTGATAGCAGGAATGACCACAACGAATTATGGAATACAGTGGTAGGTTGACGTTCGATGGAAGAACCAATATTGCAGACCGCTAAAGGACGATTGTAACCAAAATTTCGTTGTCGCAGAACGAAACATTCTACTGAAACCATTCTATTTCGACAAGGCTGCCAGCACCGATAGTCAAGCTGCCTTTCCTTCCTTCCCTCAGTTTTGGGAATAGGAAAAAGTCGCATGGGGCCTGATCAGGTGAATATGGTAACTAAGGTAAGATTGTCGTGTTGTTTTTGGTCAAAAAATCTCTCACAAGCTATGATGAATGAGCTAGTGCATTATCATGATCCAAAAGCCACGAATTGTTTTTCCACAAATCCGGATGTTTTTTTTTTGTTCGTATTGCTTCTCGCAAACGGCGCATAACATCAAGGTTATCCTCCTTATTGGCCGTACGACCTTGAGGTAAAATCTCTTCATGCACTGGACCACGGTAATCGAAAAAAGCAGTGCTCAAAACTTTGACATTTGATCGAACTTGGTGTGCTTTTTTCGGTCTTGGCTCTCCAGGGTGCTTCTATTGGGACGATTGGGCTTTGGTTTCGACGACATAGCAATATACCCATGATTCGTCACCAGTTATGATCTTTATGAACAAGTTAGGATTATCATTGATGCAACGGTTCTTCTCATCAAAATTAAAATGTTTCGAAACAAACTTCGCTGACACACGTATCATGCCCAAGACATAGTTGCTAACGCAACAGATTACTTTTTTCGCTCTAGTAATCTTAACCCATTAGGAGGAATATTATGGGAAGAAGATGCTTTCATTTCATCCATTTCTGGATGAATCTGGATCTAAGATTGATAGCGGTGGTGGCGGTGTTTTCCCAGATAAGTTTAATGTAAGCCTCTTCTTCCGCAGTCCAACATACACCTATGTTGTGTGCCGGACATAGAGATATTCTAGTGGATTGTAGGGCCGACGAACTCGAGAAAATTGGAATCACTCTACCTATCCTACCAGAAAAGGTAGCATCGGTATACCAATCGCTACATGCAAAATAATATAAAAGCTGGATGCTAACAAAAGAACAAACCTTAGTTGGACTGTTGAGTCAACATGTCTAGCTACCAAACAAGTCTGGCCACAGCTGGATCTGAGTCGCTCTAAGAGTCTGATATTTGTAAATAGGAACTGTCTACTCTGTTAATGTCGAGCTCTCTCCCAAAGTTTTTTTCCTACAATGGCTTAAGCTATCTAATTACCGCAGACGTTAACAGTCTCCTAAGCTTCGTCAGAAGTTCATATTGGTTCTGAAAGTAGAAGGATCACAAAACCACGCGATATTACGATGGGCCAGCAGGTCTAAGCGGTCATACCTTTCCTACCCTATACCCGATCCTGAAGAAAGGGGAACTAGAATGGGCCAAAATAAGTCTACTCAACATAGTTTATAAAGTCTTTCCCTGCGTACTGCTACTTGAAAGCCACTGAACTAAGTAAGCATCGTCTTGAAGTGTGAATTATTTGTTTGAAAATTGATTAAAATCTGCGACAGACTTCTATTCTTATACACCGGGATCAAATACAATATAAATAAAATACAAAAACTACAAAATCTGGTCGGGAATAAGAGCATACAAACCATTTTAAAACTACAAATATATATGTATGAAAATATTCCTTAGGTTTGGGTGATTTCTTATTCACCCGAACTTAAATAATAGCTTTTTATGAATCCCAATCAAAATAGTTTGTCTGGACTACTGTTGATTCTCTAAATTTGTATGCATTTACAAAATAAATTCATAAGCCATCACTTTGAATGTAGCAGCTCTTCAACCAAATCTACTTAATGGAATGGCAAATTTAAATTTGCCCCTACAGGCAAAATCTCGAAAGGCAACTTTAATAAATATTTTAACGCCTTCATGCCAATTGCATTCATGGATTCAAGAGTGTCGTTTGTTGATTGCGTTGCGACATAGGCATACGAGAGTACATATGCACATTTGAATATATTCTCACCCACGTCACGGCGACCTTTATTTAGATGCCTTCCAAACTCGTATCCTACCTCCCGAAATATTAATTTATTCGCCTACTCCGTGCACTATACGAGTATGTCAGGAGTGTTGAAATTCAAAATTCACTCACACGAATACCTACGACAAGTATGACATGTAAAAATTCAAATTTTTGGGTATGACATCAGTTGTTTGAATGGATCCGTATGAGATAATTATACCAACATGCAATCACGTACAGGTTTGGAGTGTACTTGTATCTGTGTTAACTTGACTTCTGAATGCGCTCGCTTTCAAATAAATAGATATCGCGTCCGTCCGACGGTGGCGAGTGTTATTAGTGTTATTCCCATGAGAGCGCGTGTTAATTGAAATTCATTTTGCAACAGGAGTGGGACGCTGTCGGATGCCGACTTTTCGTTTCGCTTTTTTAAATTATCCCGCCTCTGGCAGTTTCAATGAAAACTGATTAAATTCGGGTAAATAGAACTGTTACACATTCAGCTCTTTGCTCTCGACTGTCACCTCTACTCATGCTTTACAGTTCATAATTCTATTCAGCACTCTCAGCGCGTGAGCCGAAACGATTTTATGGGAAAACAAGTGCGTAAACAAATTTTTAGCAAAAGGTACCCGAACACAGCGTTTCATGTTCTTCAAAAATTCTTTGATTATGCTTGAAAGATACAAGTTTTCGTATCAATCAATTCTCAGCGCGCTTAATTGAATTAAGAATATTTTTAGAGTGTGGTATCAGAGAATTTGGATGAATAGTGTTGATAGATGGGTTGTTCTAGAATTTCGTTCATTCACGCATTTAAATGTGCAATAGCAGTAAAATTTTACACAAAATATTCTTATATCTACAAATGCAAATAAAAATTCTAGAAAAAAAATTGAACGCATTACTTTTAAGTGAAAAATACTATTTTGGCTCAACTGGAATTGGCTTAAACCAAAAAGCTTGAAAAAAACATTTACTTTAATATGTGTGTGAATCTCACTGAAAACTAGGTCAACAAAACGCCCCGACGACCATAACACACATTGAAATCTGAAGTCACAAGTGGCTTACCCAAAGGTTCCAATTTTAGTCCGATACTATCGAGTCTTTATTAAAGAAATCACAACAAAGTAACAAAGTGTTATTAGAAGATCCATTTTTCGATTGGAAAGGAACGCTCATACAAAGTCCTCTCATAGCAAGCAATGCAGCACATTGTGTCACATATGCCTGGCATATGCCAATGAGCAGTCTTTAACATTTTCTGCTGAGAAAAAGTAACAAATTTATTTACCTTTCGGAGACGTCGAGAAGCATCAACAGTTAAGTTCCTAAGACCAACCTATCTACGGAAGCCCTAACCGAGGGCTAAGTCAGTTCTAAATATTTTTTGATTTTTATCTACAAAAATAGTGATTCGTCTACGCCGTGTTATCTGGCCGAGTTACACATGCCGCCAAAAGTTGCGTTATCGAAAGCACCCTCAACGTCGATGAAAATTGCCAAGGTATATTCCTTCTAGTCGAGTGCACCTTTAACCCTGCCTATTAGATTCTGAAGCGCACTTTCGCAGGATCTTTCGCGTTGATAGGCGTGTTGTATCGCCGACAGAGGATGCTTTCGAAAGGCGTTTTTGAGCACACGAATCTCGACCATTCTCTCGATGCTATTTAGTATGCAGGAAGTCAGACTTATAGATCTGAAACTCTTGGCGAGCGAGTATAACTCATTTCCGAATTATGGTATAAAGGCCACTCTCACTGTATGCCAGTGAACATTCTCTTCAGTGTTGCCAACAGCTTTTTTTTTTTTATATAATTTTTATATAATACCGCGCGCGCACCAAGGGTATATGAATACCCTTTTACTGGCTTTTTCTCCAGGGCGCGGGCGGGTGGTGTAGTAGTTTGAAACTCAGGTGTATTAGGTTTCGATATATTCCTAGAGGTGGTTGTCAAACCAGACGGGACAAGCTAGTACATCCTCCTCAACCAGTGGGTCTTAAGTACGTGCTAATTGCCAGCAACCACTCCAACATCAGTGTTATGCCTTCATGTCAGAGTTGACGCTGACGGGATTTTCATATAACTACATACAAATTCTATGAAAAGACTTTTCCACAGAATTGCTGGCACGGAGTTCGAACCCGCGACCCTCTGCTTGAGGAGTCTATGCATATACCACTACACCACGGCCACCCCGTAGTTGTTTGTCTATAGTTGTTTGTAACATAACTGGGTATATGGTATACCATCAGTTCTAGGCGACTTGAAGCCATAAAATGAAGCAACATCATGTTTAATGGCCTCATAGGTCACCACGGCTGATGAGATATACTAGCTATGGCGTGTTATGTTTTTCACCTTACTAGCAGCTTCGTTGACAGGAGCCACTTGTGAGCTGATTCCGATTAGGTTGCCTGGGAAGTAAGACTCAAGCATGAGACAGAGAGTTTCTGCTTTCGACTTTGTTAAGGTACCGTCTTACTTTCGTAATAAAAGTTGGCTGAGGTCAGGCATGAGTACCTCTCACGCTGCATTTGCTACTGCCTCAAAAAGTATCTGAGCATTTGCATCGCATCATGGATAAAACGAAGATATCCATGTAAGGAGTTAACGATGTCATCTTTAGGTAGGACCTTTGCTAGCATCCATTCTCATCCGCCAAAGAGCATGACTAGTATCATTGGTATCTAAGTTTTTAGAGTTTCCTCGGACCTCTGCTAGCATCCATTCTCATCCGCCAAAGAGCATGACTAGTATCATTGGTATCTAAGTTTTTAGAGTTTCCTCGGTTTTTCTTAACAAAGTCTTAAACTTTGGACCTCAAAAATATTGTGAAGTTCTGTCCAATCTGTCGATGATGTTGTACATACCTTAGACACTTGGTTGTACCTACTTTCTCAACTGAATTCATTCGCTGTTTCATTTTGGACAAAGACACTATGGGCAGTGGGAGCCCACCAGCTTGTCTTAAGCCTTTTTTGTCATCAAAGGCCACGATGGGAATATTTAAAATTTGCAGAGCAACGAGAGTTATATTTTGTCTTCTTCCAAAATATGACGAGCTTGAACTAGATGCCAAAATCAGACTATAGAGTTGGTCTCTATGAAAGCTCTCATATGCGAATTTAAAATCGATTAAGAGGTGGTGTGTAACGATCTGGACTCTATGGGTTTTTCTGTAGGATTTGTCGTAATGAGAATATTGCTGAATTGTACGGTGGGAGGACATTCAGATTGAGGAAAGGTTTCAGGTAGTCACACAGTACGTCATAAAAGATCTCGTACGCGATGTTAAGAGACTAATGCTTGGGTAGTGGGCGCAGGTTAAGGTTTACGGGGCGTGCCTTAATGAGGGTTGTTATAACGTATTCGCTCACATCCAGAAACTGAAAACTTGTTGATTTCGTCTGCTACATACAACACATCTGCACCTAATTAGACGCTGCTTTTGTTCTTTGTATAGGGTTTTCTAATAACGACTTGACAACTTTTTTTTTAAATAAAAGGCAAACCATTTGAGATATTTCAAAAACTCTATTATTGGCTTGAAGTACAATCAAAATATTTATGAATGGAATTCGTCTTCGTTCATATGGCCACCGCGGGCACGTTTGCAGCGGTCGATTCGTTGGACCCAATTTTCAACGACTCGGCCACACATTTCGCTATTTCGCGTTCAATGTTGGCTCTGAGCTCTTTCAACGTCGTCGGCGTGTTGACATAAACCAATGACTTAACGTAGCCCCACAGAAAATAGTCAAGCGGCGTTAAATCGCACGAACGAGACACCAATCGACTGGCCCATGTCTTGAGATAACACGCTCACCATACTTACTCTTTAATAAATCGATTGTAGCGTGTGCTGTGTGGCTTGTGATATCATCCTGTTGAAACCACATGTCGTCCAAGTCCATATCTTCTAATTCGGGCCAAAAATAATCGGTGATCATGGCGCTATAACGCTGACCATTCACAGTAACGTGACGATCGTTATCGTCGACGAAAAAATATGGCCCAATAACGCCGCCGGCATGCAAACCGCACCAAACAGTTATTTTTTGTGGATGAAGTAGTGATTCATGAAGCACATGTGGGTTTTCACCCGATCAATAACGCATATTTTGCTTATTGACGAACCCATTGAGCCAAAAATGAGCTTCGTCACTGAAGATGATTTTGCGACTCCGAATATCTGTAGAAAATTTTTATAATATGCAGACGTTGCTCGTTAGTGTACTTTACCATGATGAAAATGTTGAGTTTACTGAATAAATTGACAGTGACAGTTTGATGATTAGTGAAAGAGTGCGTTCACAAATTAAATTCAAAGTTGTCAAGTCCCTATTGGAAAACCCTATATTAGTCACTTTTTGCCCGGCCCATATTACAGCATTTCCTGGATGGCGATGATTCCTCCTTTATAGCAATCTAGAAATTCTGCAGAATGTCGAATGTAAATGGTTTGTTTCAGGTCCATATATTCTACATGCAGAACCGAAAGTTGGTGTAATTTTTTTCGTTTTAGAAGGTCTTCAACAGGTCATGCGCCCTTACCTTTGTGATACTTCGCAACAGTAGGGCTTCGGCGTAAGCAGATTTTTTTTATATAAAACCGAGCGCGTACCAAGGGGATACGAATACCCTTTTACTGGCTTTTTGTCCAGGGCGCGGGCGGGTGGTGTAGTAGTTTGAAACTCAGGTGTATTAGGTTTCGATATTTTTCCCAGAGGTGGTTGTCAAACTGGACGGGACCAGCTAGTACATCCTCCTCAACCAGTGGGTCTTAAGTACGTGCTAGTTCGTTAGATTTAGCCCAGCCAGCAACCACTCCAACATTAGTGTTATGCCTTCATGTCAGAGTTGACACCGACGGGATTTTCATATAACTACATACAAATTCTATGAAAAGACTTTTTCACAGAATTGCCTGGCACGGGATTCGAACCCGCGACCCTCTGCTTGAGGAGTCTATGCATATTTCACTACACCACGGCCACCCCCCGGTGTAAAAGTCTTCTCCTGCTCAACAGTCGAGTTTAAAAATTTTCCAAGAAAATTCTTGTTGAACAAGATGAGTGCTCAATGGCTACCGAAAGGAGCTTCAAAAGTGCAATTGATGTGTAGTTATAGTTACAGCATTGGGCATCGCAAACTTGAAGCGTAATGTTTGGTTCAATTCGCTTGAAGTTATTTTGGGGTAAATTCGACAAAAGATTTTACCGTCTAGACAGGGACATATAACGGCTGAAGAATATCGACGTAGGATCATCCCCTCAATAGTATGAGGGATGTCCTTGTATTTAAAGGAGAAAGTAAAAGAAATTCTTCGGATGATTGTGTGGCGCCGAAGAGGATTAATGAGATTGCTTGTGATTTCCCAGATACCTTTTGGAGTCATCCGCCTCTTATGCAACACATCGAAGTAATTTTGAATCGATGTATCATATCAACAATCAAAACCTGTTGAGATTTGAATCGATTAAGACTTCCGAACTTTCTTTTGACATTTTTATTGTTAGAGATCGCTCTTAGCAACGTCCGATTTGATTTATTGTATATCTGCTCTATTTACGCACTCTTGCCGCCGTTTCCCAGCATTAAGACCATTTATGGAATCAAATCGCTTACAGCTTATCTAAATCGATCAGTGGTATAAGTTTACCTCTTTACCGTGTGATTTTAATTGCTCATTACACGCAAATCCATTTTGCTTAATTATATAAATTACTTCGTCACATAACCGTAAAATTATTGACTATAATTGAGTAATAAAATTTTGAGAAAAACCAACACGCTACAGAAGGTATCTATGATTTGAACGAACCATATTTAGGACAATTAAAGGGGTTGCTTGGCCTTGAATGATGGAACCGGTAGATCTTTGATGTCTCAAGTAGACCGTAACTATGTCAACGAACAATCGTTTGATTCTTTTTGAATTTTCTTTTCCTTTTTTTTACCACAAAAACAAATTTAGTATATTCGTACACAAAACTAGGCATTATCGCGGACATGCTGTGAAGGGGAATTCGTCAATTAAATTGCTCACAACTGCCAATTATGTAAAAATAAAACTGAACCTATCTCGAATTTCTACTTAATGGATACATTTTAACTGCCAATCGGACAGGTTAAAAAAAAAATAAGAAGTTTTATTTGTCTCGGTTTCTATTTATTTTTCGTGCGAGAAGAGGAGAAGACATTGTTAATTGGTTGGCCGTGTGCAGATGTCATTGTCATGTTATGAGGGTATTTTGAGGAGTGGAAAAGATGTTACATTAGAGGATGTAGCCACTGAATAAGAACGCAAATCTTCTGGAAGAATAACATCTGGGACTATAAAGTAATGTTGAAGTAACAAAAGTTATTGAGTTCTCTAAATGAAATTCACGGCTAATTACAGACAGTTCCGACGACAGGCACATCATGGCAAATAAAATACTTTTTCAAACAGACGTTCGACCATAATGTGATTATGTTGGCGGAATAACTTCTATGCAGGTAGCTACGATATGTATCAAAATACAAAACTTTGAAATTATTGTAGTTATGTACTTAGGTTTAGATTTACGTACCTTCTCTCTAAATCTAATATTCTCGTATTTGTTTGACGTCAACGATATTTGCTGCAAACAAACTCAGTTGTTTTAAATTTTTTTAAAATTCCAATCGATATAACTGTTGGCCTTTCGGGTTGTATTTATGACTTGTGTTTACTCCTTGTTAACCAAGTTTCAATCCCTCAGAAAAACCAGCTTTACTGATACTGCACTCATGTAGGTTGAATAGTCCCTCTTTGCCACTCCGTAGGTCGATCAAAATAGAAAGCATTACCATTTGGTACAGCCCGAGTAAGTGCTAGGGCGCAAAATTTGCTTGTCTCATGAAAAAAGTTCCCTTTTGAACGCCGAAAGATGGAAAAAAACTCCTGAGTTGATTCCCTAAAACAATTTTTTTTTGTGTAAAAACAGAGCACTTAGACAAAGAACAATGTCACTATGCTTATTGTTCGTTTCCTTTATTGAAATTCCTTAGTCTTTTATAGAAAAACGAGTTAATATCATCATCATTACAGGTGCTCAGCAAAAGCGTTGTCCTCCATTACGACGCCAACAAGCAGGGTGTAATCTGTCCTACTTAGGGACATCTAAAAATTCAAAGGCTTTTTGAAACGTCGGAAAGCATTTGTTTGGTCTGCCGAATTCTTGGGAACCATCACCTGGGACTCTAATAAAAGCAAGTGAATTCAATTGTCGAACTATCATAAAAGCGGAGAAAGGATTAATCAGATTTAAGCGCTGCCTGTTTGGCTGTTGCTACAAAGATACTTTGCTCCATACATCATTTGTCCACAATATGTGTATTTCATGCGTATATCTCCTATTGAAAAACAGACGGGGTGAAGACTTGGCTTCATTTCTTCCCTGGCTTGGATTTTAGCTAAAACCTTTCCTGAGCACAGGGGAAGTCGATTTTGCATTTTCGCAGCAACAGGAGCTCTGTTGTCATCGCATGATCAGTGTCGAAAACAAAGAGTAGTTCTTTTTAAAAAACACATAACTTTGAGAGTGCGCTCAAGCATATGAATATCAAGGGAAGGAAGTTTCGTCATGCCTTTTTGAAATCTCCTTTACATAACTAGGAAGTCGACATTACCTTCTCGCCTTAATGGTTATCGACGCGACATGATAAGTACAACTAAGGTTTTTAGGATGAAATCTGAATACTAAGCTTTGTTGGGTAAACGGATGATTTTCTTGACAGTGTCAAGACCCGATTCAGCAGTAAGTATGACGCCATAGCAGTGGAGACAGGATGACCCCTTGCGACTAACTTATATCACACATTGGCCGCAGTGAACATCCGCAATCAGGGTTCTGTTCAACAGCATTGCTTTCATCCACAGAATTAGTGATTCGTCAAAGCCATATTGTCCGGTCGAGATGCAAATGCAACTAAAAGTTACATTGTGTGCATTGAATGTTCCACTAATTCTGTAGAACGGATTTTGAAGCGCAGTCTTACAAGATATGGGAGAGAGGATACATTTTTAAGTGGTTACGCGTTCATGAAACTTCTTCCTCAGCAGGAAGGAAGTCAGAACGACAGGTCTGAATGCTTTTGGCAATCGTATAATCAGTATTTTTCCAATTTTCGATATTAAGTCTACTCTTACAGTTCTCCAGGCTTTCGGTATGTATGCAAGGCAAGCAGTACTGTTCTCTTTCAAGTTGGCAGCAACTGGTGTCAGCCCACTTGAAGCCATCGAAGAAAACAACAGCTTGTTTACCATAACCGATGACAGATACTAGATACGGCCCGTGCCAATAGCAGTATTTGCATCAAAGAACCGGCCAAAGTCGATTTTCTGAAAAGTAAAATTGAGAAGTAAAGTCTTTGCGTAGCGGACGGTATTTATACATGGGTCAATATGATGAAGTTCTTGTTTTTGTTGTAATGTGTGTGTTGTGACAAATTGAGCTCAAAACTGTTGCATTATTTGCATTTTGTTAAAATTAAGAGCTCTTAGAAAAAAAAGCAAAAAAAGTGAAATAAAACCTAAACACAAAGAATATTTTTTAACTTAAACTAATTAATTTTAACTGCGGCTCAACGAAAGCATAAATATTCTGAGTATTCTGAGAATAAGATGAAAAAAAAAAAAAAACAAAAATCGCAAAATTAACCAACAGCACCAAAGCATTGATATTAACCTCAATAAATGGACAAGAGGAGACTATTAGAAACTTCTCCAGACAAATTAAACACTAAAAAACATGTCTTTACCAAAACATGGCTAAAGACAATTTTGGTTTTAATAGAGAGTTATTGAAAGAAATCCTCCGTTAAAATAACGGTGAGCTTGTCAGATAACTTCCTACCTCCAAAAGCGAAATAACACAATTAAAAGCAAAACACGAAGACATTTCAGCTAGAGTTGTTGAATTAGAGACACAGAAAAAATAACTAGAATCCCAGATTGATTAAATAAAATTTCATAGTACGTTTGCCAGTTGAGAACAATGTGGATATGGCAGAAAAGGCCAAATCTATTTGTTCGGGTCTGCGAAACCTCGATGCAAACAGCCAAATTAAAAGTGCCTACCATGTACAAAGCCGAAATCAAAGCAAATCGAAAATAATCGGCAAAATTGTTTGAACTGATGAATTTTGTTTTTATTTTTGATTTTTGGTGGAGGCTAATGCCCCCATTTATTTTGCGTAATACAAGCTTAAAAAACTATGACTTAAAACTAATAATAAAAAAAATACGGATTAGCGATATGTGGAACTTATCACTAGGGCTTAAAGCTTAGAGGATGGTGAAAGAGATCGAATTTGAGGGAATGTGTGCTGCGATTAAAATCGAAAACGGAGAGGTTGGAGTTTACCTTACGCAGCATACGGGATATTGGTTCGTTAGAGCCATATGTGGTGCGGTGGATAGGCAGATAAAAGAGACGGGGGCAACGTAGATTTCGAGGGTTAATGTTAAAGAAAATGGAGTTGCAAAGAGACATGCAATCGACGGAGCCTGAGAGGAGTCGGTGAATGAAAAGTATGTCAGCTGCGTCCCTTCGTTCCTCAAGGGTGTTCAGTTTAATGAGTTTGAGACGGTCTCGGTAGGGAGGTAAAATAAGAGGATCGTTCCAAGGTAGACCTCGAAGAGCAAATCGAAGAAAACGACGCTGGTTGCTCTCAATACGGGATACATGAACTCGTTGGAAGGGACACACCACGCTTGGCTAGCGTACTCGAGAAGAGGGCGAACGTAAGTGATGTATAGTGATCTGGTCACGTACGGGTTGCAGTATTTTTTGGACCATCTTTTAACAAAGTCAAGTGATGAGTTTGCTTTAGTAATTATCTCATCAATATGCGAGCGGAAATTAAGCTCCCTGTCGCATAATATGACAAGGTGGCGGATAGTCTGAACTAGGGATATAGGTTGACCGCGGAGAACGTAAATTCTGGGAGTAGACATGTTGCACTTACGTGAAAAGGTAATCGATTGACATTTGGTGACACTGAGTTCCAAGCAGTTCTTGATGCACCAGGTGGAAAAACTATTTAGATCTATTTGAAGGAGGCTAGAGTCATGTTGTGAGGAAATGGGTTTAAAAAATTTGGTATCGTCAGTATAGAGAGAAAGTGCTAAGTGTTAAATCACCCTTTCAAGATTGTTAATAGTTAAGATGAAGAAAAGTGGACTTAGGTGACTACCCTGAGGAACAGCTGAAGTGATTATGATTATCCAGGTAAGAAGATATCCATTTAAGCAAAATGGACTCAAAGCCCAGGACGGACAATTTGAACAGGATTAGTTTATGAGATATCTTGTCAAAAGCTTTACTGAAATCAGTTGTTACAACGTCAACTTCTTTACCACTTTCTAAGGCTGAGAGAACAGAGGACACGAATCCTACGAGGTTAGTGGTAGTTGATCTACCCTTCAGAAAGCCGTGTTGACTAGGGGAAATAAAAGATTTGCACTGGAAGCTTAAGGCTTAATACAAAATGCTCTCGAGAAGTTTGGATATATGAGAAAGTTTAGCTATAGGGCGGTAATTAGTGACTTCGCTCTTTAATCCCTTTTTGTGTATCGGTGTTATGAAAGAAGACTTCCATATTTGTGGAAATTCACCTTGAGAGAGCGATAATCGGAAGAGATTTGCAAGGGGGTGGGAAAGTGTTGAGGAACACTTTTTAAGAAATATGGATGGAAGGCCATCTGGGCCGGGTAAGTATTCATCATTAAGTTGCTGTAATTTATTTTCTATTACTGTATGATCAAATCTTTGAGAAACAGAAGGGCCGGTGGGGAAGTTAAGCAGATATTTGAAATAAGAGGGATCCGGTACCAAGGAATTATCGACAAAAGATTGCTTAAAGTAAGTACCAAAAAAATTGGCTATGGTATGCGGATCGGTTGATGATGTGTTTTCGTATGAGAGGGATGGAGGAAAACCGTCAGTTTTTTTTTGTAGTTAACGAATTGGTAGAAAGACTTAGGATCGTTTATAAGCCTTGATTGCGCACAATCAAGGTATCGCTGATAGAGAAGATTAGGTATCAAAGATTACTTCGAGCATTGGATCAGGCTGCATTAGAGATGGTTGTTTCTTTGAGGTGGATTGAAAATGAGTCTCAAGATCTTCACGCAGGCTGTTTATTGATTCGCACAGTCTTAGGTTAGAGATGTTTTGGGCGGAACAAACTGCTTTGAGATCTTTGATTGCAGTATTCATCTCGACCAGACTTGCAGATTGTTTTTCAATGTTGGTGAGCTTAGACTTAATTACATCGCTTGAGGACAGAACCGAGTTGCCTAATTCATCAGCGTAACTGACACTACTTTCTAAATTGGATTGATTCATCGTTATCATTTTTGTGAGACTTTTTTGGAAAGAGTCATTAGATTCACTGAGGCACTTTATAGCAAGCAACACGTGCGAAAGCGAGATGGTCTTGCACTCATCACAAAAGAATAGGAGGTTGTCAGAGAACTCTTAGATGAATACGGTATTCTTTTCATTTAATCCGACACAAATTGCATGGAATGATTTTCCACAGATTCACTTACAAGTAACAAAGTCAGCATTGAGATCAAAGATTGGGCAGTTAGTGATTCCGCAAGACATGACAATTTTAATAAAAGTACAATAAACGAAAAGGGTAAAGAAAAAAAAATTGGTCAACACTTGGGGTAATGCACTAAATGTATGCGGAACCGATATCAGAAGTGGCAATGCGACAGTTATTGAGCACGAAAAATTGATGTTAGTCAAAAAAAAAAAAACCAAAGATACAGTCAGCACTTGGGGTAATGTCGTGAAACTGATAGCAGAAGTGGAGATATGGAAGGGGAAGAAATAAATTATATTTAAAAGTTTAATGCGGAGCAAAACGAAAACACGTCCGAACTCGGCGAACAGTACTTACTATACGAAATACTAACGAAATGAAACCTTTACGTACGGAAAACCCGAAGAAAAGAATTACATTGAGAGACGATAGGTTACATAAGGAGGATGAAGTATTTACGTGGGATACGTTAGAAGGCTTAAGATGTAGAAATATAAATGGAACTCAAGTTTTAAACCAAATATTAGGAACATTATCGATGGGTGTGAAAAACAAAATAGATGATTTAACGAATGGAAATGTAAACGATGTACAACAAATAGAACTGTCAAATTTGGCAGCAATTTTATAAAAATAAAAGGCAAAACATTCGCTGTAAACATTACTGGAAATTCTGCTGAATCAAAATTCTAGGAATCAGTCATCTACTTTGAAAATATTCATATTAATGTCATAACCATCCCAGGCGGCTGATGCATACTTTTCTGAAGATGAATCTTAATTTAATCGCTCGAAAAATCTTGCATTAAGATTCATATGCGACAAGAAACATGACTAGTATCATTGGTATCTTAAGTTTTTAGAGTTTCCTCGGTTTTTCTTAACAAAGTCTTAACTTTTCACCACAAAAATTTTGTGAAGTTCTGTCCAATCTGTCGATGATGTTGTGCGTTCCTTAGACACTTGGTTGCGCCTTCTTTCTCAACTGAATTCGTTTGCTGTTTCAATACTTGAAGACGCAATAGTGACAGCGTTTATTTCGCATAATTTTCTTAATGATTGTTTTGAGGTCATTTTGGACAACGACACTTTGGACAGTGGTAGCCCACCAGCTTGTCTTAAACCTTTTTTGTCATCAAAGGCCACGGTGAGAATGTTTTGAATTTGCAGAGCAGCGAGGGCTCTCTTTCATCTTTTTCCAAAATCTAACGAGGTTGAATTAGATACCAAAATCAGACCTAGGTCTGTGGAGCTAATCTCTATGCATGCTGTCATATGTGAATTTAAAATCGATTAAGAGGTGGGGTGTATCGATCTGGACTCTATGGGTTTTTTTTTGTAGAATCTGTCGTAATGAATTGAATTCATTGAGTTGAATGCTCAATTGTACGGTGGGAGGACATTCAGATTGAGGAAAGAAACTATTGCTTGGGTAGTAGGCGCAGGTTAAGGTTTAGGGGTCTCCTTTCCTCTGGAAAGAACAATTAAGCATGGTTCTATCCGCTCAATTTTTGGAAATGAGTTGTTGACTGCTCCTCTCCATATCTATTTTTACTGTATTCTGACTCGGTGCACGGAAATTTTGGCTTTCTTTGTCCAAGTTTGATCTACCAAGTTTTTCTTCAGACTAAATGATTTCCGGCACGATTAAGGATGTCGTCGTTGCCTGTTTTTACATCCAAATCACTCTTTTAATCCAATACTTAGGGCATTTCCGATGTGCTCACAGAAACATCTTGTGCTTGGACATAAATCCTATGTATTCTAAGTGCAGAACCGAACGTTGGTGTCATTTTTTCGTTTTGAAAGGTCTTTAACAGGTCAGGTGCCCTTACCTTTGTGTTGCTTTGCAACAATAGGGCTTCTGCGTAAGTCAGATATTTTGAAGGCAGACACTTTCTTCAGGAATATGAAATAGGTGTATAATTCTTCTAAAAATTTGCCAAGTCAATTCTCGTTGGACGAGATTAGTGCTCAATGGCAACGAAAAGGAGCCATTGGCAGCAATTTTAGGTGCAGGGTGTGCACGAGTTATCCAAATAAAAAGGAAAACATCCGCTGTAAACATTATTGGAAGTTCTGCTGGATCAAAATTCTGAGAAACAGCCATCTTTTTTGAAAATTTTAAGTTATAATATTGCTGAAATGAAAATAATTTTTTTTTTTACCTGAATTCGTTAGCTACATATAAGAATTCAATATACTTACTCACTTACTTAACTTAGAAGAAGAAAAATTTAATATTTTCTTTCTGGACTATGAACTTAAGCGGATACCTGCTATAAAAAGGAATATTTTTGGTAGAGCCAGTGGAGGAGAGCTGGAAGCAAGCTTAATTAACTTTGAAAAGATACGATGGCTGTTTGATGAGTGCCCGGATTGGAAAATAGGTTTTTGCGACCATAGAAAAAGAGCAGTATCGCTCCGTGATCCGATTCTTGTTTTTGAGTGCCAAAACATGCGAGGAAATCAAGCCCATTCTCTATGGTGTGTATGGAACCCATTCACCTTCCTGTACAACCGTTTACCATGGGTCGCCGTTTCGCCGGTTTCACCGTAGCAACACGTCAGTTTTTTATGAAACACGCCCAGGTAGCCCAAAAACGGTTGCCACAGAGGAAGTCGTGGACAAAATCCATGATCTCGTATTGGCGGACTGCTGATTGAAAATTCACGAATTCGCTGAAATAGCAGGCATCTCAACTGAACTCGTTAGCTATTTCCTGCCCGAGATTTTGTGCATAAGAAAGATGTCCGCGCGATGGGTGCTGCGTTCTCTGACACCGGAGAATCGTAAGACCACTTCAAAGACGTGCTTGGTCCTGTTTAATCGAAATCCGGAGAAGTTTCTACGTCGTTTCGTAACTGTCGATGAGACATGGGCTCATTGATACACACCAGAGACCAAAGAACAATCAAAACAATGGGTTTCGGATCTCGGATCAACATGAAATTATACATTTTTCTTCTCGATTCAAGAGTTTTGTGCGATTGATTGATTGAAAAGTCAACTCAAATGAAGTTAAGAGAGTCTAGACGAAATGTGTCATAAAAAGTTTTATTGGAAATTTAAAAAAAAAGTTTAAAAAAGCTTACTAAGATAGCCTTAAAAAAAAAAGAATAACTACCGATTCTTCAGGGTTATCAAGAAGACAATTCGAAATTATCGCAGCAACAAATAAGCGGTTTTTTCCTTATTACAGTTTACTTCAAAAAGCCAAAAAAGATTGTTTGGATTGACAGCAAACAATGTTATGTTGAGTGTTTGGTGGAATTAAAAGTGAATTGTTTATTATGAGCTGCTAGAACGTGGCGAAACGGTCAATTCGATCCTCCACTGTGCACAACTCGAACATTTGAATGAAGCTATCAAGAAAGAGGGACCAGAATTGGCCAACAGAAAGGGAGTTGTCTTCCATCATGACAATGCTAGGCCACACACATCTTTGATGACCCGGAACAAGTTGACGGAGCTTGGTTGGGAAGTTTTAATGCATCCATCGTATAGCCTGGACCCTGCACCCTCTGATTACCATTTGATTCAGTCTTTGCCAAACTCTCTTGATGGTAAAAAATTGGCCGACCGAAGAGCCGCTAAAAATCACTTGGCCAAGTTTTTCCCTGATAAACCACAGAAATTCTACACCGATAGAATTATGAAGCTACCCGGAAAATGGCAAAAGGTCATCCATCAATAATCGAAAATATACCAAAAATAATCATTTGGCAAAATCCAACTCCATCTTCGACCCGATTCAGCCGGCCAATTAGAATAAATAGAGCACAGACATTACTTAAAGCGAAGTCAGTTTTATTGAGAAAAGTTTCGGCTCTATAGTCAAAACTGAAATTTCCAATATTAAAGTAAGACATAGGTTACTTTTTACTATGGTTCATGGAAAAATATGTAGTGAACTGATCTAAACATCATCAACACAAAAATGCTTAAGTGAGGGTCAAATTCAAAACATTTTTCTAACTTAAGTATGGCAAATGGCAAAATAATTGTAAAAGCTATTGACTTTGGATTGTCAAACTTACATTCAAGAATCAGGCTTTTTGACAGGCTTCGACTATATCCCAAATTTTTACACAGGTCGAGACTCACCACTATTTCATCGACTTCGAAGCCGGATATGATAGTATTCACTATCAGGAGCTCTATACGGCGATGGTCGAATTCGGGATCCCGGAAAACCAGATATGTCGCGTAACGCTGGCAAACACACGATGTAATGTACAACTTAAAAGCTCCTCCGAACAATTTCAAAAGTGGAACGGATTTCGGCAAGGAGATGCGCTATCGTGTGACTTTTTCAATCTCGTTCTCGAGCACATACAGCACAGGGCAGCTGTCAACACGGAAGATCATTTCACCAACTGGGCTATGCAAACGATATCGACATCATCATCTATTGATAGTAACAATTTTGAGGTAGTGAAGGAGTTCACCTACCACGGAGTTAACGTGAACTCCACGAATGACACCTTAACAAACCGTTGCTACTTCGGTCTGGCAAAGCAATTGGATTCAAAGCTCCTAAATCGAAGTACGAAAAGTATTCTTTACAAAACCCTTATCCTGTAAGTTTTGCCATATGGCCGAGTGCTCGCCGATAAGCAGGAAGGGAGAACTGATACTGTGCTCTTTCGAGGGAAAATTTCTTCGATGGATTTTTGGTCCTGTGTGAAGTGAGGAGGTATGGAAATGAAGATACAACCGCGAACTCTATGAATGAGCTGTATAAAGATGTGGATGTAGTCCAAAAAGCCAAAATGTGTCGACTACAATAGCTCGGCCACTTCGAGCGAATTGACAATAATGCTTAAGCTAAGACGATCTTCGATTCCCAGGTTCGAGACGACAAGGAAGGCCGAACCTAAGTTAAAGACCAAGCCATCGACGATTCCAAAGCTCTTGGTCTAGATAACTGAAAGTAGCGTGGCCGGCATCGCAAAAAATGCACACTATGTGCATATTGTAACATGCTTAACTATGCTAGAAAGTTCTCTGCGAGAGACTGCAACATCCATGTTCTTAACAGATTGCTATTGAGTTCTAATCCACTCATCAGTTAATAGCGAAAGTAAAAAAGGTATTTTCGAGAGACACCTTAAAAATGCCGCTGATGATAAATAAAGATGACAATAATAAAGATTTTTTGATGGAAGGCAGAATTTAGTGACTTATTTCACCATATTTAATTATCGTAAAAAACAGTTTTTTTAATTTTTAATTTTTTTTCCCAATTTATTACAATAAAACATTCTCACATTAAGAAAAAATAACTAAAAGTTGTATTCTATTGAACGAATAGTTATTTCCAACAAATCTAACTTTGGTTATATTTTTGAAGCCTCGATAATAATAGGATCCGATCAGATACCTATTACGTAATCGCTACAATTCTGAGCTCCATTATGAAATGGGAAATCTGCTGAATTTTTTTTTGGTAGGATACGTAAGTTTTAAACATTTTGTGAGAGCACGGCTCAGGCTTTTAACAACTTTGTCTACATTCGTTTTGTTCTGAGTTTGAGCAGAGTAAGTGAATACGATTTGGAATTCACTTAGTCGATTACTGACTTTTGTTACAAATATTTGCTTAGAGCCAATACTATATTGTTGACTACAAGGTCAGACGAGATGATTGTCACTTACGTTATGAATACTACTGCCCCGAAAAATATTCTGAGCACTAACATCGCTGCATATGATAAGTCAACATTCGAGGAATCAAAGTATTCCATGAATAATGCCTTTGGCGGTGGTAGTACTCGTAGTACCGTAAATATTGGGGAACTATGCTGACGCAATTATGAATGAATCTTGGTAACAAAATTGCCATCTAAACTTTCCGATCACTCGGTAAACTTACTAAACCACACATGGGCTTTACCAAATTCATGGTTCTTGTATGGATAGAATTCTTAGACGTTGCCTCTTGGATTTTTTTATTTCATAGAAAGCATCAAATTGAAGAGCGTAACGATCTTGATGTTGGCGAAATATTGCCCGCCGCCGGATATGGGTATAGGTTCTGTGGGCATTCATGAATCCGGGTTTGTTCATGTGAAAAGTCAGGAATACATGGAAATACTAAGGACGGCGTCGACATGGCAACATGGTCAACATTTTCTGCTGCTCAAGACATTATGCAGATAGAACCGAGTACAGCTGTTGAATATCAGGACACTACTGTATAACATAAAATTAGCTGGCCGATGAGTCTAAAATTAGTGAATTCCTTTACCATACTTTTACGAATTATAATAAAACAATCAAGCAGGCCAATCGGAGATGGGCAGAGGGTTAGATACCGATAAGGGTCAGTTTATGGTCGCAGTACCATATATCTGAAGAAACTCTCAAACTTAGCAAGAAGAAACGTAGGATTGGCAGGTAACCTTACTGACCCGTAAGGAAACGTGTTAGAAAACTGAGGTTGCAAGAAATGTAGGATTTTTCTAGGAAAATGTATCTATGAGCATTTAGAGGGAACAGATTATAACATCTGTATTGAAGGCTTTTCAGATCCCACAGTGACTCTATTAAACAATTTGTTGCGTAGTTATCAGTGCTACAAATACTTTAAGACCCCAAATTTTGTTTTTATACTATCACACAGATCTCTCACATATGGCATGTTACTGACGTTTAAAAAAAATTTGCATATTTTTAACAGTGAAGAAAATATATTTAAAAAAAAAAACAAACCACTAGCACACACAAAAGACCACAACAAATGAATTCATCGACAGATGGATTTTTATTCGTTTTTTGTTTTTATTACGATTATATCTGAGCTCGCAAATCGTATGTGGGTCAGTTTTGTCACCATTTCGCCAACAAAATTCATGTGTCTGTCCTGCTGGGCAAATAAGACTAAATTTTAATTTTAAATACCCAATTGTGTACTACCAAAGATCATATTATACCAAGATTTGAAAAAAAATTTTCTTTATTCTGAATCAATTTCAATCAAGTACATATTGACTATTATTATCTACGATCTTTTGCCATTTTTCGGGTAGCTTCATAATTCTATCAGTGTAGAACTTCTGTGGTTTATCAGCGAAAAACATGGCCAAGTAATTTTCAGCGGCTTTTCGGCCGGCCAATTTTTTACCACCAAGAGAGTTTTGCAAAGACCGAAGGTCCGGGCTATACGGTGGATACATCAAAACTTACCAACCAAGCTCCGTCAATTTCTTCCGGGTCATCAAAGATGTGTGTGGCCTGGCATTGTCATGATGGAAGACATCTCCTTTTCTGTTGGCCAATTCTGGTCGCTCTTTCTTGAAAGCTTCATTCAAACGGTCGAGTTCTACACAGTAGAGGATCGATCCCACCAACCTTGTTTGCGGTCAATCCAGGCTTTGATGTCCTTTGTGGTCGGTCACCGGCCTTTGACCATGATCGCTTTCGTTGGACATCCATTTTTAATGAATTGCTTCAAAAATGGTTTCATTTCGTTACGTTTCACTGATGGTTATTCGGTCAATTAAATTTCTTTGCGTTAATTCATGTGGCACCCAAACATCGAGCTTCTTTGAGTAGCCTGCTCGTTTTGGATGATTCCAAACCGTCATACGGTTGACGTTTAGTGCTTCCGCTATCTCCAGACAGCCTCCATGCTGGTCTTGCCCCATCAGTCGTAAAATTTCATCGACATTTTCAGTGACAGGCCGACTAGTGTGAGGTGCATCTTTTACGTCGTCGGTGAGTGAACATAGCATTCTCACTGTAAACTGCACAAATTTTTCAGCATGTTTCCCTTTTTTATAATAAAAAAGCATCGCATAGCGTATTTCTTCAGATATTTCACTTATATTTAACACGAGCAACGAACTACACAGTTGTCTTCACAAAAAGCCTGACATGTCACCTTTCAAATACGTGCTCGTTTGATACAATCAGATTAGTGTTTCCAGATAAATGGACACCAACACCATCTAGTGACAAAAAACCGCGGAGACTTCTTATATGACCCAATATAATACGACCCCAAGCTTTTATTCTTCCAAAAGCTCTGCCGTTCTCAGAGCTTAGGTGTGTGAATATACGATGCTTGAAATTGTGATTATGAAGATATGTATCTATATTTGTTCTTTTGAATATTTACTTCTTAATTGGTTAACATTTTGACTTTCTCAGTGCTCTTTTGATCAGTTTTTCTATAATCCACGAGCAATGTTTTCTCAAAAAAACTGTAGTTAAAAATTCTAAAATTATAATTTTGTGTTCAAGACATAAATTATCGGATCGAAACCAATCGAGGGTAGTTTCCTTACATTTTGCAATAATTGTAGCCCTTATTCCATTTGTTTTCGGTGACGCGGTAAACACAGAATGGAATATTAAAATATGTTTCTTACCGACATCAAAGAATAAACCCGATGGAGCATTTAAATTTCCAAAATCACTATCTTTCTTATATTTTTTTTGAAACTTGGCATGCAATTTTTCGGTTCATTCTAATTTTGACTCTTGATGAATCATAGACTTAACCTTTTGTTTCCGGAGATGTCAATATTTGAAAGATTTTATTAAACTTTGAAATTTAGTAAAAATCAGTTTAATTAATGATGAATATAAATAAAAAGAAAAACAATAACTTTTTTAAATCGTTTATTTAAGTTTTTAGAAGTAGTTTCGCCACGTAACCAGTAGGAAACTAGGAAAAAATAACAGAAAAAAAAAAGTTATATGTAATATTTTTAATAATTTTTTTTAACCGTTATGATATGATGCGAAACAATTTCTTTTGTCATTCAAGCAAAGTATAACCTCGCAGCAAGAATAGGACCATCTTGTACGATGAGGCTCAGATGCTGTACTACAATGTGCACACCACCGTAATGAGCCGTGTTTCGGCAAATGATCACATTTGTCAATCCTTTTTTCAAACGGCACTTTGGTCTTGAAATGAAAAACGAAAGAACTTGGGCCTGATTTTTTTTTTTGTTTCTTTAACTGTCTTGTTCCCAAAAAATCCTGAGCAAACAGCTTATCTGTTTTCTTTTAGCGACATTGTTGTCGGATCAGCTTTTCCATTGTACGTATGCATTCAAAAGGCTTATATCAAGCAAATACCAAAAAATCCGATGCCACCATTTTATCGATTTGCGGTAAATCAACATTGCGGTATCAACATAGCCCATGTGTTTATTATATTTACTTACAAGTTGTGGGCATGAAACCTCCTTCTTACGGCCATCTTTTTGCATGCGCATTGCTGTCCCAGAAACTGATGGGTCATGAAAGTTACTCAGAAAATGCACTGATTTCTTGTCTCTCCATTTTAAATATACTAGTCCTCCGTCCCTACTTACGCGCCAGTCACACTGCCCTTCCTGTAAATGTTTGTCATTTAGCAGATCAGTGGGTGCATATTTTCTTCCTTTCCGAAAAGTTCCACAGGAGTATATCATATCTGCTTGCAAATTTTTTTGAAGTTCTATCGAATTGAAAAAATTATCGAAGAAAATACAATGTGCTTTTTTTACTAACGTCCTGGTAAGGTCCTTCATCACACGTAAGCCAAGACCTTCTTCGGTACCTGTTGTAGTTTTCCCGGTATAAATCTGAAACTGGTACACATATCCTTTTTCGTCAGCTCTGATTAAAACCTTGTATCCCCGTTTGATAGGTTTCAGGCGCATGTATTGTCGACAACAGCTCCGTTCCTTGAATTTTATCATTGATTCATCTATGGATTGGAATTTACAGGGTGACTGACTCGAACTGACAGAGCAATTTTCAAATTGTATCAGTAGTTTTCAATATGTCTACCTTTGGCGCGCGTAATGGCCTTGAGACGGCCGAAGAAAGCATCGCACGCTGCACGCAAGTGGCTTTGCGGTATTTTGGCCCATTCTCGGCGAAGTGCTTGTTTGAGGTGGGCCAAACTTTGGTATTCTTTAGTGCCAACTTTCGCCTTCAAAATACCCTAGACAGAGAAATCCAAGGGATTTACATTCAGAGAATTTGCAATCTATTGTGTCGAAGAAATGAAGTGTGGAGTATTGTTTTTTAACCAATCTTGGTTGACGCGCGCTTTGTGAGACGGTGCCGAGTCTTATTAAAATGTCCACGGTCTCCGACCGAAATGATTGTTTGCCCAAGGCATCAATACTGCCTCTAAGACAGTTTCACGGTATACGATCGCATTAATTTTGACGCCACGGTCCAAAAAAACGAGCGGAGAGCGACCATCGGCGGTTATGGCGGCCCAGACCATCACCATCGTGTGGCAAGTAAACTCGGTCATTTTGTTTGTTGACATATTGCTGGACAACAAATGGCGACAAATCGGAAAAAAACGAAATTCGGCAACTCACCACTTTCGTGCAAGCGTAGCAACTCCTTCGCTCTTTTGACTCTAACTTTTTTCTGTTGCGGTGTAAGATCGTGTGCTTTTTGAAACTTCAATGGCTTGAGCCCAAGCTCATTTTTCAGTATGTGTTGCATCCGTTCCAACGATATGTTGAGCTCACGAGCCATTTTTCTTCCACTTCGACGCGGATTTCGAGCCTTCACTTTCTGAACCATTACTGCCGATGTTGCTGTTTTTTTATGACCACCTCAATGACGTTTTGCAACGCTGCCAGTATCACGATAACGAGTTATGGTTCGAGACACAAATGATTTATTCACGTTGAAGTGCTGGAGGGCTCTAACTATAGCTACTTGTGGTTTTCCAGCCAAATATAAAGCAATCACACTATCACGTTTGAATTCCATTGCGGATAAAATTTGTTTCAACCCAACTGAGACGCAAATCATTTAAAAGGCTTGTAAATAATAAAATTATCTGTCATGTGTCAAAATTTGAGCTTACTGTCATGAACGGTTTGAAAATTATAGCAGTCTGAAGTTGGTTTCAGTTCGAGTCAGTCAGGGTGTATATGGCTTTAGTGACGATAGAAATGTTTGCAATAGCTTGGTTATGAGAGGGCGCAACTTATTAAGTTTATCAAAATTTCTGGGTGTTCTTTCTGGTTGTCGCAAACTGTCATTTAAATGAACATGACTAAGAAGCCAAAACGATCCCTTGACATGAATGAACAAATGTAATTAGCTCTGAGTTGAGGCATAGATGACCAATAATCGCAATAATCAATAAGTTTATTGCCAAAAACACCTTGATTTCTTCTTGATTGGTTGGAATGTAGCTTCCACTATTTCCTCCAGCTTTTTGCACGGCATGCAAATTAGTTTGGAACGCAATATGTTCAATTAATTCCATTGGAAATAAATGAAGAGATACATCGGTAGGTGTTTCTAAGTCTTCAGAAATAGTAGGACCTGTTCCTTTTTCAAACTCTCTTTTCGTACCTTGCAAATATTACTTTGATGTTGTCCAATTGGTTCGCTTAGCCCTCTCTTTTTGTTGAAGAATAGATAAAGGAAGATCATCTTCGCTTATTCATCCCCCGTCATGTTCTTCTTGAGGCTCGTTGACAAAATCAATTTCCATGGCATTTGTTTCGAATAGATTTCAAAATTTGCTTCAGGATCTTCTAAGTCTTCACCACCATTTTCAGATTCGATATCTGATTGAATATCGTCAAAAAAAAAATCTGAAATTCGTCAAGTCAAGTCTACGATATCAATCATTGTCTAAAATTAACAAAAAAAAAAAAAAAAATGTTGATTCTCTACTGGTTTCACCGCGAAACCACATCCAAAAACCTTGATGAATGGGTCGTATTACATAACTTGCTACAAACTATATATTTTATGACAACAAACTAGTAAAGTCTTGCATTTATGCACTTTACTTACTTGCCATTCTCAAAAAAAAAAAAAAACTAAATAATAATAATTGTTTACTGAACAGCAAGAATCACTTCAAATGACACATTATCAAACTGATGCACTAAAAAATCACTAACCATGCACTGATCATTGCCGGAAACAATTTTTTACCGTCTTAAAATAATTAACAGTTCGCGGAAATACCCATGGTTTTTCCACCTAACCACTAGGAAAATAGAGAAAAAATATTGAATGTGTGATTTCACTGCGAAACCATTAGGAAGCAAAGGGTTAAGTCTAATTTTTTTTTTAACTTTATATATTTTTTTGTAAAAGTCCGTCAATTTTACATTTTTTTCGCAATTGAAACATTTGGCTTCGACAAGATCATCGCTTTGAGAATATCTTCTTTCTTGAGGCAGTTCGAAAATTATTGAATCTTCATCTATGGAATTTTGCTCAAAAGAATTACTAAGAAGATGCGTGGAAATGGCTCCAAATTTTAATCTTTTTTGCCCAAGATATTAGGATGAAAATGATGATCGCAAATTAAAGCATTCTTCTTTACTTCGGTAATCCATATGCCTCCTGCCAAATTTCGCCTTCTGGTGGAGGAGGAGATCGGAACAGCCTTGCATCAGGGTCATTGCGCTTGGACCGTTCGCAGCCAACGATGCAACACCCAAGTCCAGACTTGCGATACATTTTATGCATTTTTAGAACAAGAAATCGTATGATAGTTTTCAAGTTGAAATCTCAGTTAATCAAAAATATTTGCAGCACCTTAATCAGTCGCATACAACCTTCCTCACGAAAATCACGAATGGAGTATCCCAGAATGTAAAAATGCTGGAACCAGAATCAGAGACGAATTTGAATTTTGTTTCACCAATAATGCCTATCCCGATCCCTTCTCATTCACTACAGATGTGTGCTGCAACAAAACGGAAGGCAAATACGACGATTTTTTCGATTTCCCTATGGATGTGTGTGCCCCACAGCCACAGCTTGGTTTATGCGTACATGCATAGATAGATTGGGTATGAGAAGATAAGAAAAGGGCTTTCAGAAAGAGCTTTTCACACTCTGAAGGTGATTTTCTTCAACCGACCGACCGTGCCTGTGAGAGCTTTTAGCAACATTTTTCAGATGCTCTATCTTTGTATTATATGGTCTTTGGTACTACCCATCATATTCACACTTCAAAATAATCGTGGCTTAAATTTATGGGGCAATAAATTTTTGACATAAACTTGGGTATGCTCATCGTGTGTGGAAATTAATACCAAATCGAATAAAAAGTCGGAACACAAATCTTTCTCATAAATAAACAAATTCTGTTGTTAAGAGAATATTGATATTGAAATATATTAAGATAACCGTTTTGACAGTAGAGTGGATTATTTTATTTAATTTTGCAGGGTTGTGGAAATTTAACGCAAACTAAATATAGGGTTTTCCAATAGGGACTTGACAACTTTGAATTTAATTTTTGAACGCACTCTTTCACTAATCATCAAACTGTTAGTGTCAATTTATTCAGTAAGCTCAACACATTTTCATCATGGTAAAGTACACTAACGAGCAACGTCTGCAAATTATAAAAAAAATTCTACAGATACTCGAAGTCGCAAAATCATTTTCAGTGACGAAGCTAATTTTTGGCTCAATGGGCTCGTCAATAAGCAAAATATGAGTTATTGGTCGGGTGGAAACCCACATGTGCTTCATGAATCACCACTTGATCCACAAAAAATAACTGTTTGGTGCGGTTTGTATGTGACGATAACGATCGTCACGTTACTGTGAATGGTCAGCGTTATCGCGCCATGATCACCGATTATTTTTGGCCCGAATTGGAAGATATGGACTTGGACGGCATGTGGTTTCAACAGGATGGTTTCACAAGCCACACAGCACACGCTACAATCGATTTATTGAAGAGTAAGTATGGTGAGCGTGTTATCTCAAGACATGGACCAGTCGCTTGGCCGCCTCGTTCGTGCGATTTAACGCCGCTTGACTATTTTCGGCCAAAATGTGTGGCCGAGTCGTTGAAAATTGGGTCCAACGAATCGACCGGTGCAAACGTGCCCGTGTCAAGTCGTTATTAGAAAACCATATACCATCGTTAGCACTGATATCATTGGATATGAGTTCGAAGCAAAGGAAACATTTCATTCTTAGTGGATATAATGGAATTCATTGGATAAAGGTTCTTTTGTAACATCATGTCGGCAAGATCTTGTAGTAAGAGAAGAGAAAATGTAAGATCATCCATACATTGTGTAGACAACTCTTTAGTTGTGTGTCTTATTGAGATGGACTTCGGATCACTGGGTACCTCTTAGATTCAATAACAATCAATCTATAATAATATAAACTCAAAATTGGGAGAAATAAAAGTGTCATTTATATTAATGCAAACAGTGACATCAAAGTCTTATTGAATGCAAGTATCATACAATAATATTTTTGTGGAGGGGAGGGGGGTAGACTTTTAAAAAAAGATACTCTACATAATTTTAAATCGAAACAGGAATATCTATGAAACATTGAAGTATTATATGATTCAAAAGCTAATTTTAAAGCAAATTTTCAACAGTCTTATTGTATGGTAAGGTGTTGCTAACGAAAAAAAAAAGACAGCGCGACAGCTGACAGCTCAGGGTTATTATAAATGGAAGGCCACAGGAAGGAGCAATGCGTTTTCATTGGTGAGCAATATTTTAAAAATAATACTACAGTTCGTAATTTATGTACAAAATACGGTCGGAAAAATGATTCCACTTCATCAACTGTGAAGAGGTTAATTCAAAAATTCAGAGAGATAAGATCAATTAATGATCTTAAACATTGAAGCAAGAACAAGAACAATATTGCTGAGGATCCAGGAATATCAATTCGGCACCGTCGTCGAGAATTTGACATTTCGAGAAGCTCTCTGCAGCATATTCTCACGAAATTACAATTACAAATTACAATTGAATCAAGAACTGACCTCAACTGATTATGGATTGAATGATTAGATTATGGAACAACAACAAGTGAACAGGGATGTGGTTCATTTTCATTTTGGATGGCTTTGCTAATCGTCAAATTTGGGGCTTAGAAAATTCACGAGTGGTCTTTGATAAGCAAATGCATCCACAAGATGTCACTTTCTTTACGCTCTTACAACACCTTTAAAGTTCAAACTGAACAACGAGTTGATGTATTGTGTATCAGGAAGAGTATTGGCCTTAGTTCAGAACCTTGCAGTATCACTAGGTGAAGAAATTCAATTTTTCTTCTGACACCATCAATTTTCACTTTATGGGATTTAGGATAGAAAAAAAAGAAACAGCTCGGATATATCGATGTTGTCAGGTTCTAACCACAGAAAGTCGATTAACATCTCTCTATACCTGAGAACTTCGACGGTGACAGTGTCTCTTTCCTCATTTCGAAATAAGATTCGATGATGCCGCTATATCATAAACCGCACCAAACAGTCAATCTTTGAGGAATCATTTTCGCTTGTTGACATAGCCGCTGAGCCAAAAATGGGCCTCCTCCAAGAAAATGATTTTTTTTTTTTTTTCTAAAATCTGGATCTCCTACTAACATTTCCAGAGCCCAATTAGCAAACTCACACCCTTGTCCATGGTCGTGTCGCTTCAATTTTTCCGTCAGCACAGTCTTATACGGCCTAAATCCAGTCGCGAAATAAGACGGTGATGACCGATTCAGCTGATAGGCATCGAATTGACATTTCTGGGTCTTCTCGATACTAGCCGCTACGGCAGCTATGTTTTCTTTATTTCGCTCCAATCTCTGTCTAGTTGATGGCTTAAGATTCAATGTACTCATGCCCAAACTTTTCCATGGTGCGACGAATTACCTGCACACTGAAGCCATGACCTCACGAAGAAAATCACGTTGCATACGAGTATTTACAACTGAGCGGGAATTTCAATAATATTTTTTAAGCGTAATATTTACCGTAAGCGTAAAGCGATGCATGATAAAATGGCAAACTTTACTGAAAATTTTTACAGCTGGATATCATTGGTAAATCTCACTTTTTTGTCATAGAGATTGTTTAAATTGTTCGAACAAAAAATATCCTTTGACGATCATCCTCTCTAAAAACTAAACTGGATATCCCTGAAAAAGCTTCTCTAATTAAAAAGAAAGTGACAATCACAATTTTTACGGATTTTTCAGAAATGTTGCTTAGGGATGGTTAAAGTGTGATTGTCCTTTAATCGGCTTAATAATCAGGCGAAGGTTGAATATATGTATGTGCAAGAATATCAATTACAAAATACGCAATCTTCTTAAGTCTAAACTTTGACACATTTTCAATTTCAGAAGAATAACTCTTATGCGGTCGTTGGTTAAAATACAAAACTAATATATATTACATTGCCGCATATCTCCAAGATTCAATTTGCCAAGTTGCAAAGTTAGCAAAATCGATTTTATTAGAAACCGTATTGTTATATAGGGTGATTCATCGAGAGGTTTGATTTATAATGTAAAATTAAATACACAAAATTTGAGAGTGAACTTAAAATTTTTATGATCAATTAAAAGAAAAACTTATGGCATTTACCTTTTAAAACCGATATCATGTGAATGTTGGCCACGACTATGTCTGAGATGGTCCATTCAGAAAGTCCAAATTTGGGCAACTCGTTTGAGCATAATGACTGGTATCTCGCGGATAACAAATCATTTTCAGTGACGAAGCTAATTTTTGGCTCAATGGGCTCGTCAATAAGCAAAATATGAGTTATTGGTCGGGTGGAAACCCACATGTGCTTCATGAATCACCACTTGATCCACAAAAAATAACTGTTTGGTGCGGTTTGTATGTGACGATAACGATCGTCACGTTACTGTGAATGGTCAGCGTTATCGCGCCATGATCACCGATTATTTTTGGCCCGAATTGGAAGATATGGACTTGGACGGCATGTGGTTTCAACAGGATGGTTTCACAAGCCACACAGCACACGCTACAATCGATTTATTGAAGAGTAAGTATGGTGAGCGTGTTATCTCAAGACATGGACCAGTCGCTTGGCCGCCTCGTTCGTGCGATTTAACGCCGCTTGACTATTTTCGGCCAAAATGTGTGGCCGAGTCGTTGAAAATTGGGTCCAACGAATCGACCGGTGCAAACGTGCCCGTGTCAAGTCGTTATTAGAAAACCATATACCATCGTTAGCACTGATATCATTGGATATGAGTTCGAAGCAAAGGAAACATTTCATTCTTAGTGGATATAATGGAATTCATTGGATAAAGGTTCTTTTGTAACATCATGTCGGCAAGATCTTGTAGTAAGAGAAGAGAAAATGTAAGATCATCCATACATTGTGTAGACAACTCTTTAGTTGTGTGTCTTATTCAGATGGACTTCGGATCACTGGGTACCTCTTAGATTCAATAACAATCAATCTATAATAATATAAACTCAAAATTGGGAGAAATAAAAGTGTCATTTATATTAATGCAAACAGTGACATCAAAGTCTTATTGAATGCAAGTATCATACAATAATATTTTTGTGGAGGGGAGGGGGGTAGACTTTTAAAAAAAGATACTCTACATAATTTTAAATCGAAACAGGAATATCTATGAAACATTGAAGTATTATATGATTCAAAAGCTAATTTTAAAGCAAATTTTCAACAGTCTTATTGTATGGTAAGGTGTTGCTAACGAAAAAAAAAGACAGCGCGACAGCTGACAGCTCAGGGTTATTATAAATGGAAGGCCACAGGAAGGAGCAATGCGTTTTCATTGGTGAGCAATATTTTAAAAATAATACTACAGTTCGTAATTTATGTACAAAATACGGTCGGAAAAATGATTCCACTTCATCAACTGTGAAGAGGTTAATTCAAAAATTCAGAGAGATAAGATCAATTAATGATCTTAAACATTGAAGCAAGAACAAGAACAATATTGCTGAGGATCCAGGAATATCAATTCGGCACCGTCGTCGAGAATTTGACATTTCGAGAAGCTCTCTGCAGCATATTCTCACGAAATTACAATTACAAATTACAATTGAATCAAGAACTGACCTCAACTGATTATGGATTGAATGATTAGATTATGGAACAACAACAAGTGAACAGGGATGTGGTTCATTTTCATTTTGGATGGCTTTGCTAATCGTCAAATTTGGGGCTTAGAAAATTCACGAGTGGTCTTTGATAAGCAAATGCATCCACAAGATGTCACTTTCTTTACGCTCTTACAACACCTTTAAAGTTCAAACTGAACAACGAGTTGATGTATTGTGTATCAGGAAGAGTATTGGCCTTAGTTCAGAACCTTGCAGTATCACTAGGTGAAGAAATTCAATTTTTCTTCTGACACCATCAATTTTCACTTTATGGGATTTAGGATAGAAAAAAAAGAAACAGCTCGGATATATCGATGTTGTCAGGTTCTAACCACAGAAAGTCGATTAACATCTCTCTATACCTGAGAACTTCGACGGTGACAGTGTCTCTTTCCTCATTTCGAAATAAGATTCGATGATGCCGCTATATCATAAACCGCACCAAACAGTCAATCTTTGAGGAATCATTTTCGCTTGTTGACATAGCCGCTGAGCCAAAAATGGGCCTCCTCCAAGAAAATGATTTTTTTTTTTTTTTCTAAAATCTGGATCTCCTACTAACATTTCCAGAGCCCAATTAGCAAACTCACACCCTTGTCCATGGTCGTGTCGCTTCAATTTTTCCGTCAGCACAGTCTTATACGGCCTAAATCCAGTCGCGAAATAAGACGGTGATGACCGATTCAGCTGATAGGCATCGAATTGACATTTCTGGGTCTTCTCGATACTAGCCGCTACGGCAGCTATGTTTTCTTTATTTCGCTCCAATCTCTGTCTAGTTGATGGCTTAAGATTCAATGTACTCATGCCCAAACTTTTCCATGGTGCGACGAATTACCTGCACACTGAAGCCATGACCTCACGAAGAAAATCACGTTGCATACGAGTATTTACAACTGAGCGGGAATTTCAATAATATTTTTTAAGCGTAATATTTACCGTAAGCGTAAAGCGATGCATGATAAAATGGCAAACTTTACTGAAAATTTTTACAGCTGGATATCATTGGTAAATCTCACTTTTTTGTCATAGAGATTGTTTAAATTGTTCGAACAAAAAATATCCTTTGACGATCATCCTCTCTAAAAACTAAACTGGATATCCCTGAAAAAGCTTCTCTAATTAAAAAGAAAGTGACAATCACAATTTTTACGGATTTTTCAGAAATGTTGCTTAGGGATGGTTAAAGTGTGATTGTCCTTTAATCGGCTTAATAATCAGGCGAAGGTTGAATATATGTATGTGCAAGAATATCAATTACAAAATACGCAATCTTCTTAAGTCTAAACTTTGACACATTTTCAATTTCAGAAGAATAACTCTTATGCGGTCGTTGGTTAAAATACAAAACTAATATATATTACATTGCCGCATATCTCCAAGATTCAATTTGCCAAGTTGCAAAGTTAGCAAAATCGATTTTATTAGAAACCGTATTGTTATATAGGGTGATTCATCGAGAGGTTTGATTTATAATGTAAAATTAAATACACAAAATTTGAGAGTGAACTTAAAATTTTTATGATCAATTAAAAGAAAAACTTATGGCATTTACCTTTTAAAACCGATATCATGTGAATGTTGGCCACGACTATGTCTGAGATGGTCCATTCAGAAAGTCCAAATTTGGGCAACTCGTTTGAGCATAATGACTGGTATCTCGCGGATAACACTAGTAATGTTGGCTTCAAAAGCGTCAATCGTAGCTGGCTTATTCCTAAAAACCCGTGACTTTTCATATCCCTAGATAAAATCGTCCAAGGCTGTGATATCGCACGATCTAGGTGGCCAATTTACCGTAATAAAACGTGAAATTAAGTGCTCACTAAAATGATTTCTCAACAAGTCCATTGTTTCGCATGCTGTATGGCTCGTAGCGCCGTCTTGTTGATACCAGAGCTCAACGAGATCATGTGCTTGACTTTGAGGAAGCACATAGTCCATTAATATAGTACGATAACCAATGTACCAATGATTCCTATGGCCCATTAACGACACCATTCCGTTGTTTTAAATGAATGTAATGGTAGCTCATGGTACTCTTCGGATTCTTCATCAGCCCAAAAATGGCAATTTTGTTTATAAACGTATCCATTGAGCCAGAAATGGGCTTCATCACTAAAAAAATTTCACGATAAGACACCGGATTTTCATTGAGTTTTTCCAGAGCCCATTCAAGTTTACTGGCTTCAATTCTTGCACAAGTTGAATTTTGTACGCTTTTAGACCGAGGTCCTCACGTAAAATATGCCAAGCCAAGCTGCTGAGAACAACGACGAATCGATTCGTCACGGTCTTCGTGTACACTCTTAGCTACAGCTGCTATAGTCTCTTCACTACGTGCTGGATGTTGTCTAACCGGTCGAGTATCATCCACTAATGCAAACTGGAACTCAAATTGGCAAATGTAATTGGCAATAGTGGTTTCAGTAGGTCGATTTCACGCACCGTAATCGCACGAAAAACATTTCTCACAGAACCCGATTTTCGTAATACAGTTGAACAATTTGGAGACGCTGTTGTGGTGTGAGTCTTTTCATGATGACGTGCCAAATGATACTGAACAAAAATGACAAAGCAGTTTGATAGGAGTCACGCGTCATCTGTCAAGAAAAGCCTATAGAAAATCAAACCTCACGATGAATCACCCTATATTTGCTAATAGGAGTAGGATCATTTACTGTTGATGATTTATTAAGAATTTCATTGACTGTTTGCCATTCACTTCTCAAGTTTCCATTGAGGATATAGAACTCGTTACAGGAATAAGCATCTCTCCTTTCTTTATTTTACTGTCTTGACGTAGCCAGAACACTTGCGAGTCAAATATCCTAACGTTCTGAAAAGATTGATTGAGACGTCAATTTAAGCGCTAAAGACGTTTAAGCTAGACGTACAGTATTTAGATGACCTTAAATGTTAATACAAACATGCAGTGTCTTCGTAAAGAATCCAGAAAACTTCTAAAAAGATCAGTTAAGACTAATTTGGAGGAAGATTGGAATCTTTACAGATGAGTGTCTTTTATAAAGACTTTTGCGAAAAGATTGGAATCACTCAGAAAATCTAACGGTACCTATACTGAGTCGAAAGCAGAGATTTTCTGTGTCATGTTTGAGTATCACTTCTCAGGCAACCTATTCGGAACCAGCTCACAACTCCTATCAAGGAAGCTGCTAGTGAGCTAAAAAACACAACACGCCTTAGCTGGTATATCTCATTAGTTATGGTGACGTATGAGGCCATTAAACATGTTTTTGCTTCCTTTGATGGCTTCAAATCGCCTGGCACCGATGGTATATATACAGTTATGTTACAAAAAGCTGCTGGCAACTCTAAAGAAAATTTTCACTGGAAACCTGGCGAACAGTGAGAGTGGTCTTTATACCGAATATAAGAAAAGGGGACTACTCGCTCGTTAAGAGTTTCAGATCTATAAGTCTGACTTCCTTCATGCTAAAAGCATCGAGAGAATGGTTGAGATCCATATGCGCAAAACCCCCTGCGAATGTATCCTCTGTGAAAGATCTTGCGAAAGTGCGCTTCAGAGTCTGATAGACAGACTTGAAGGCGCACTTAACAGTAGGAATACGTCTTGGGCATTTTTATCGACGTTGAGGGTGAGTTCGATGACGCAACTTTTGACGACATGTGTAACTCGGCAAGACAACACGACACACGTAGACGGATCACTAGTTTTGTTGATAAAAGTAATGCTGGTGAATAGGACATTTGGCTGTGGCCAATATGTAGTGGCGGTGTTTAATAGAGATTATTTGCAAGGCGGAGTTCTGTCTCCACTGCTATGGTGCATGTTGGTCGAATCACTGCTCAACGCGCTCAATGCACAAGCATACGCGGATGATGTTGCTGTACTGCTTGTTGGATCGTGTGCAGCAACTATCTGATCTAAAGGGCAGGCAGCCCTAAACGTGATTGGTGACGTTTATCGTCTTCCAAGCCAAAATCACCACTCTTAAATTGTGCAAACCACTTTTGGCACGTTCGCTCAGCTAGCGCATGTTCACCATAAACTTTGTCGAATGTGAGAGAAAGAAGATCGTATTTCTTTGAATTTGTTTCATGGATACGGGTTAAGGAATTCACAATGATTGCACAATCACCCAAGCAGCGAAATTGCCTTCTTGCGAGATGAACCCTTATCGTAGTTCTCATCACCAACAGCAACCCATATAATGTTATTTGCCTTGTAGTCTTAGGTACATCAGTGGTTTTTGATCTTGTTCATTTCAATGTTTTCGGAGTTGGTATCAATGTTGTTCAATGTTCAATCAATGAACATGTTGTTGGAGATGTTTGTGACCGCGATATTTCAACAATGGGCCAGCAGCAAGTTGCCCTTAACCTTGATAAGAATAAGAATAAGAATGGTCATTCGTTCCAAATCCTTGCCGTTTTACACGTTGAATAATTCAAGGAGTTGAAAACTCTGGGTTTTGGGATTAACATTAATCTTTACACTATCACCGCTGGGTAGTGGAGATTGTAAGTGACCATGCCGAAGTCAAATCCTATTGATGGCAATTTATAACTGAATAACGAATCCAATTAGAATTATTTGTTGTGGGGCCCTTTAAGGGCAATCGGTCAATGGATTGAAGTCAAGACGACCCCCAATAAAAAGTGCTGTTATCAATCCAGGGATCGTAACAAAGACATGGGTTGCAGGGTTGGCGTCTTTACGTCCGGTAAATTTATGATTATATCATGTTACGATGGTGTTCTTGTTGCCCTTCTTGATGTCCTTACAATCCCATTGTGCAGCACAAGGTCTACAGGTGTTGGCCAAAACATTACCTCCAAACTTGGTCAAAGTATCAGAGATACTACCATCGCGTTCGATGATGGTGCGAATTTTTTCAAACCCAGGTGTAACATTGAAGGTGATCTTTGACTTAAAACCATGTTTAATGACGTTAGTAGCAATGGTGGCACAGTGATCCATGTCCTCGTATGAAGGGTTGGTGCATAAGCCGATTAAGCGGACCTTGAAGTCATGTGGATATCCGTTCTACTTAGCATTGGAACCCAATTTGCTAATGGGGTGCTCAAAATCTGGAGTAAATAAACCGTTTAAGTGTGGTTCCAATGTGTCCAAGTTAATATCAACCACTTGATCGTATTCGCAATTGCTCTCTGGGGACCAGAGTTGTTTCTGGTATTTGGCGGCTTCAGAGTCCAAGCCAGATCGGCTAGTAGATTTAGACAGAATATAAGCTTCCTTCAAGATCACATGCTTTGGCAAAAGTCATACACTGATTTTACCAGTTAAAATGACCCCAATATGTTAGACATTACATCGAGGGCATAAGCACTACCAGGCACAAACACCACATCCATTGGGTGTGTGAGAATCAGTACCCATCATGAGCAGACCGGAGAAGGTCTAAAGAAAATAAAAAAAATTATGAAGTTTAAGCCAGACCTATAATTTTAAACATGTGGATGATTTCAAGTTTAAAAAAAAATAAATAAAGGAGGCAGATATATTGGGTATATATTTTAATTCGTGCGGTTTGTTTTTCTTCAAAATTTGAACGTTTATTTAAGAAAAACATGCACAATGGTATTAGTCAAAGTATTGCCCATCTGAAGCTATGACTTTTTCCCATCTTTCTGGCAATTTGTGGATCCCATCCCAAAAGAACTGCGCCAGCTTGGCAGCCAAGAATGAATCAAGCTAATTTTTGATATTCTGCTCTGTTGTGAACCGTATTTCAGTGAGGGCGTTGAGGGTTGTCGTAATGGATACATTTTTCATCACCCGTAACAATCCGATGAAAAAATGACATGCGAAACCGCCTTTCGACGTCTCTCGACTTGAGTTCATGTGGAACCCAATTTCTTTGTTTTTGAATATATCCAGCTGCTTTTAAACGCTTTTAAAGATTCTGCGAGCTCTTCTTGTGTTTGGCAACAATCTTCATAGAGTAATGCTTCCAGTTCTTCATCTTCAAACTTTTTTGGCTGCCCAGGACGTTCATCGTCTTCCAAGCCAAAATCACCACTTTTAAATTGTGCAAACCACTTTTGGCACATTCGCTCAGCTAGCGCATGTTCACCATAAACTTCCACCAAAATACAATGACTTTCGGCAGCAGTTTTCTTCATATTAAAGTAATGAAGAAGAACTCCCCGCAAAAACACTTTTTTAGGCACAAAGTTCGACATATTTGAGTGAAAGAAAATTATTGTTGTTTACGCTTCAAATGAATGACATATACTGATATGACGTACAATGACAATAGCTTTCCAACGCATGTTCCAATGGAATAATACAAGTTACGCCATCTCTTAGCAAACCGCTTAGCTATAGACCCAATATTTATATTAAAATCACTCAAATATGAAATCCTCAAATATTTGTCAATGTTACAATTTGTTTACCACACCTATGATTATAAGATAGAACACAAAGTATCAACCAAAGTGGCTCCGCAATAAAAATTCAATTTTAAATATTTTGATACAAACTCTACGTGTTCAAATACAAATAAATTTGCATGGCTAATAGTTTTGCTTAAAAGTTAAAATAAATCTATGGTATTTACTATATTGTCCAAGTTGACAAAAATATATTTTTATTTTGAAACAGAACTTACGGTGCATGATACATCTGACACTAAAGGGGACTTTGAACTGAATACAAATCGTGCACTTCCTAGAATTTTGAAAGGCTTCCATTTATTTTTAGATGTGAAATATTAAAAGATACAATTATAAACATCCAAATGCACTCTTATATATAGAAGTACACATATAAATAAATTTATTTTGAAAAAGGTGACATTTTAAAAAGAAAAGATTCGATGATAAATCGAACTCCTGCTTTTTGTTTTACTATTAGTAAAATTTCACCAAATTAAAATGATATAAAACACAAGAATATGTGTTTGACTTTCTGATTTGACTTTAGATTTTTAAACAAAGAAAAAATAAGCTCGAAGCAAGTCAAGTTGTATGAACTATACACTCATTATATATTTGCTATTCCTTTAAGTCTTAGACTTTTGTGGTAGAAAGTATTTTTTCTTAAAACCTACTAATTGGTATAGGGCGTATAGGGTATGTATCTTTACCAATAACAAAACAAAACTCATTCCGATTCCATACCAATGCAGGAAAGACACAAGACTGGCATATGCTCAGCTTACCTGCCCAGTGACTCCACCGACTTGGATTTTTGCTAAGAAGAAAACTAACTGTTGGCTGTAGGACGCAAACGCCCATCACACGACCTGGAGCACCTCAAACATAAACAAACGGGATGAGTCTCTACAAGAATTAAATAATTCAAACAATTTAAAAATTTTAAACCAGGGAAGCAACCCAGTTTTATAAACAGCATTAGGACAGAGGTCCTAGATCTCACTCCATGCACAAACTTTATAAAAAATTTCATTAAGAGCTAGCGTGTCTCATCCCCCAGAGAGTACGGTGCGTTATCGTGGTGAATAATACAAGTTACGCCATCTCTTAGCAAACCGCTTAGCTATAGACCCAATATTTAAATTAAAATCACTCAAATATGAAATCCTCAAATATTTGTCAATGTTACAATTTGTTTACCACACCTTTGATTATAAGATAGAACACAAAGTATCAACCAAAGTGGCTCCGCAATAAAAATTCAATTTTAAATATTTTGATACAAACTCTACGTGTTCAAATACAAATAAATTTGCATGGCTAATAGTTTTGCTTAAAAGTTAAAATAAATCTATGGTATTTACTATATTGTCCAAGTTGACAAAAATATATTTTTATTTTGAAACAGAACTTACGGTGCATGATACATCTGACACTAAAGGGGACTTTGAACTGAATACAAATCGTGCACTTCCTAGAATTTTGAAAGGCTTCCATTTATTTTTAGATGTGAAATATTAAAAGATACAATTATAAACATCCAAATGCACTCTTATATATAGAAGTACACATATAAATAAATTTATTTTGAAAAAGGTGACATTTTAAAAAGAAAAGATTCGATGATAAATCGAACTCCTGCTTTTTGTTTTACTATTAGTAAAATTTCACCAAATTAAAATGATATAAAACACAAGAATATGTGTTTGACTTTCTGATTTGACTTTAGATTTTTAAACAAAGAAAAAATAAGCTCGAAGCAAGTCAAGTTGTATGAACTATACACTCATTATATATTTGCTATTCCTTTAAGTCTTAGACTTTTGTGGTAGAAAGTATTTTTTCTTAAAACCTACTAATTGGTATAGGGCGTATAGGGTATGTATCTTTACCAATAACAAAACAAAACTCATTCCGATTCCATACCAATGCAGGAAAGACACAAGACTGGCATATGCTCAGCTTACCTGCCCAGTGACTCCACCGACTTGGATTTTTGCTAAGAAGAAAACTAACTGTTGGCTGTAGGACGCAAACGCCCATCACACGACCTGGAGCACCTCAAACATAAACAAACGGGATGAGTCTCTACAAGAATTAAATAATTCAAACAATTTAAAAATTTTAAACCAGGGAAGCAACCCACTTTTATAAACAGCATTAGGACAGAGGTCCTAGATCTCACTCCATGCACAAACTTTATAAAAAATTTCATTAAGAGCTAGCGTGTCTCATCCCCCAGAGAGTACGGTGCGTTATCGTGGTGAAGAGAACTTTTTTCTTCGCCAAATGTAGTCGTTTTTTCAACAAATCGGCGTTGAATCGGCCCCATCCACGTAGTATGCTCCTGTGATTGTTTTTCTCTTCTCCAAAAAGTCAACGTGGATCACACCTCGCGCGTCTCAAAAAACTGGCCGTAGGCACTGTCTTCGTCTTCTTTGGAGCGCGTTTACCGGGTAAAACCCAATGTTTCGATTGTTCTTTGGTCTCTGGTGTGTACCAATGCATCCGTGTCTCATAGACGGTTACAAAATGACTAAGAAACATCTCTGGATTTCGAATAAACAGGGCCAAGTACATCTTTGAAGTGGTCCAACGATTACGTTTGTTCTCCGGTGTGAGTAAACGCGTCACCCATCGCGCGGATAGATTTCTCATGCCCAAAATCTCGTGCAGGATATGGCTAACGCGTTCAGTTGAGATACCTGCTATACCTACTTGGCGGCCTGCTAATACAAGATCATGGATTTTGTTTACGGTTTCCACTGTGGTAATCATTTTTGGGCTACCTGGGCGCATTTCATCAAAAACCGACGTGCGGCCGTGGCGAAACTCTGCGAACCAATGATAAACGGTTGTACGGGATGGTGAATGGGTCCCATATACATCATCGAAAATGGGTTTGATTTCTTCGCGGATTGTCACTAAATTTTGACAATCGGGCTAAAAGAGGTTATACTAAATGATGGAATACTCATTTTGACTCTGTAACGCCACCAATCTTCCAATCCAGGTACTCACTAAACAGCCCCGTATAGTAGTGAGAATGCATTGACTTTGGGTCTGCCAAAAGAAAAATATAAGATTTTGAGAAGTTCTCTGAGAAAACATAACATAGATGTTCTTCCATCCTACAGGACTATGATAGTCAAAAAAGAGGCAGTTCCAGGAAATTTGAAAATCACGGTAATCAAAGTAAAACTTCGAGACGTTGTGGATTACAATTTGATTTCATTTCCAAGAATTCTAACAATACAAAGTAAGTGGTGCTGTGACGAATAATCTGAGCAAGGTGCATAAAAAAAAAAAAAATACGCCAGATGGTGAAACAGATGTAAATATATTTATAGCCTCAGTTATCCCACTGAGGCTTAACAGTTAAAACGGTAAACTTAGAGGAGCCCTCTTCCATCATCAGTTCATTTATTCCGACCCATAATGTTCCAATATGAAAAGGAGACTAGAGAACTGATAAAAAGTACAGTCAACGACATCAAAAGACAAATTGCTAATCTTCAAGTTGAATAGAAAGTTAATGACGAAATATAAATATTGTAGTTGTCAACGAGTTCTTTTTATCTGTTCTGAATGAAATATGTTAACAGATACAAAGTCAACGCGATGAAGTCTCATATGCAAAATAACACAAACAACCAGGAATTAAGTGATGACGAACTTAACTACAAATATGGAATTTCTCGATGATGGAATTTACATTGAAACTTGCATATACTCGTACACTTCGACAAGAAGGAGAGGATATTGATGAATCTATTGAAATTGTGGAGGCAGAACAAATAAGAAAACAAGAAATCCAAAAACTTTCCAAAGGACTTGGAAATACCAAAGGTGAAAATACTTCGATGAGATATTTTCAAGAACCGAAGGCAACAGCTCTTATAACTGAGGTCAATGGAAAGGTAATAACGAGGTTTGAAGTAATACTTAATGTTTTGAATTGCAGGGAAAAGTTTAAGGCTGTCGAGTTTAGGGAGTATGTCAAGAAAACAGCAGAGTTATTGAAGCAATAATCCCGAAAAACAACTCACACCTTCTCTTCATAAAATGTTGGCTCATAGTTGAAATATAATTGAGTATAAGTTTACCACTTGGAAAATTGTCCGAATCAGGAATCCAAAAAGAAAGACTACAAAAAATATGTGGAGGATACCAAAAAACGTGCAAGGTTTCAAGGATGAGGCAGAATGAGGACTTTTTCAACATGCTTGTAGCCTCATTGGACCCATTCATTTCTTCGTTAAGGTTTGTCAGAACCAAAAAATATCTCAAATCGCAATACACTCCAGAAATGATAAGTTTATTAGACATTATCCCGGAAATGGAACAAAGTTTGCAAGAAATCTGATTTTTTTTATTTAAATTTTTAGGCCTTTTACTGTTTTCTCTCACTGAAATATTTTATTATGCACTCTGATGTGTCACAAAATAAAAAAAAAATGCTCTTTGGATACACCTACTTCGCTTACTTTAATTCACCATTGTTTTGCTCGGATTAGCTTTAAGACACCCATTATTACTTCAATCATGAAAATTTGAATATTTTTAAAGTAAAAGTCAAAATGAGCCACTGTGTAACGGTACTCATAACCTCATAACAGGCTCCTTTCGTTCAATGGGTCCCACAAAGGGCCCTTAAGGTTAGTGGTTGCTCGTCGGGTTAACTACTCAGCTGTGTAAAAGACGTATTTGGTTACGAAAAATCGTCGGCTATATGTATATGACGACTCATACTAGTCGAAAAAATTGAAAACGGACTACTGCCCGTGGAAAGCTAGGTCCTTTACCAATCCAACTGCAGCCAAGAAACTTACGGATACTCTCGACTGCTAAAGATCAGATTTAAACACCTTCCAAGTGCAATGGAATGAACCGAGTGGAATTTTTATGTCAGGCAACATGCACGCTCACCTCTACAGAGGAGAAAGATGTCCAATATCCTAAGCATGATGTTATTGTACAAATGTCGAGAGCGATTTAAATTCAAAGACAGGAAGAGAGCAAATTTTCGATAGCACAGTTAGTCAATATAGCCAATCCGTCAATAAGCATGAGACCACCTCCGACAACGGATTCAGATCTACTGGCAATGCTTCAGGGCAATATGTCATCGTTTCATTGTAGCAGGCTCGCAGTACTTACCATATTTGGAGTGCCTTGATAAAGAGGCCGGACGTTCTTCTTATCAATATGTTACCAACTATCATAAATTGTTCAGATTGCGGCCGACGCAACACGTGCCTCATAATTCCGGGTGGTCTGAATATTACGAGGGGCTTATATTGACACTACTTTGTAGTGGCCAAACTAAGATTTTACAGGTCGCTAATGAGTGGAAACACTGTGGGAACACCTATGACCCTGCTAGACATGTTTTACTCTGTAGGGCGACCATGGTTTCTCCACTCGCTGCCCCGTGAGAGTCGGTAATGATTTTAATGAAACCTTTTATGAAAGCTGTTTCGGGAAAGTGCACACAATCACAGTAACTTTGACAAAACATCATAATTGACTTGTGTTATTCCTGGAGGACTAGGCTTCGCAGTGAATATGATATAAACACCGAATCTACACCCTGATTGACTCGAACTGCAACTTTTTAAAATGCTATAATTTTTTTATTTTTTGATAAATTTTATTGTGCCAAAGCAAAAAATGTTTCAAAATACATCAATTTTCAAATTGTATTAGTAGTTTTCAATATCTCCAACCTTGGCGTGAATAATGGCCTTGAGACGGCCGAAGAATTCATTGCACGCAAGTGGCTTTGCGGTATTTTGGCCCATTCCCGGCGAATTGCTTGTTTAAGAAGGTCCAAAATTTGGTATTTTTTTAGTGCTAACCCTTACTTTCAAAATAATCCAGACAGAGAAATCCAACGGATTTGCATCCGGAGAATTTGCAATCCATTGTGTCGAAGAAATGAAGTGTGGAACATTGTTTTTTAACAAATCTTGGTAGACGCGCGCCTTGCGAGACGGTGCCGAGTCTTGTTGAAATGTCCACGGTCTCCGACCGAAATGATTGTTTGCACAAGGCTTCAATACAGTTTCACGGTATACGATCGCATTAATTTTGACGCAACGGTTCAAAAAAACGAGCGAAGAGCGACCATCGGCGGTTATGGCGGCCCAGACCATCACCATCAGTGCTGCCTGCTATCTGGTGGCCGTCCGAAGGTGTAAATTTTCGAATGACCTCTCTGGCAAGTAAACTCGGTCATTTGGTTTGTTGACATATTGCTCTTTGCAATCGAGCAATGACGACACATCGGAAAAAACAAAATTCGGCAACTCACCACTTTCGTGCAAGCGTAGCAACTCCTTCGCTCTTTTGACTCTAACTTTTTTCTGTTGCGGTGTAAGATCGTGTGCTTTTTGGAACTTCAATGGCTTGAGCCCAAGCTCATTTTTCAGTATGTGTTGCATCCGTTCCAACGATATGTTGAGCTCACGAGTCATTTTTCTTCCACTTCGACGCGGATTTCGCTCAATTCGCGCCTTCACTTTCCGAACTATTTCTGCCGATGTTGCTGTTTTTTTATGACCACCTCCATGGCTTTTTGCAACGCTGCCAGTATCACGGTAACGAGCTATGGTTCGAGACACAAATGATTTATTCACGTTGAGGTGCTGGTGAATATTTCGGTCGAAGACCGTGGACATTTCAACAAGACTCGGCACCGTCTCACAAAGCGCGCGACAACGAGGATTGGTTAAAAAACAATGTTCCACACTTCATTTCTTCGACACAATGGATTGTAAATTCTCCGAATGCAAATCCATTGGATTTCTCTGTCTGGGGTAATTTGAAGGCGAAGGTTGGCACTAAAAAATACCAAAGTTTAGACCACCTTAAACAATCACTTCGCCGAGAATAGGCCAAAATACCGCAGAGCCACTTGCGTCCAGCGTGCGATGCTTTCTTCGGCCGTCTCAAGGCCATTATTCGCGCCAAGGGTGGACATATTGAAAACTACTGATACAATTTGAAAATTGATGTATTTTGCAAGATTTTTTTGCTTTGGCACAATAAAATTTATAAAAAAATAAAAAAATTATAGCATTTTAAAAAGTTGCAGTTCGAGTCAGTCACCCTGTATTTCCAAGTCTGGAGCAATGACTTGCGGAAAACGATCTGGCTCGAAGGATAAACTCATTGCCAAAGTAAACGACCATTTTTAGATCCTCAACAAACTTTTTGATATTTTTTTCAAGAAATTTCAATAAATAAGAGAAACATTGGTCGAATTATATTGGGCTGAATGGAGACTATACTTATGTATGTATTCCAACTTGAACAAAAAAAAAAAAAAAAAAAAAAAAAAACGGAATAACCACCGTGTGTTTTGAGTTCTGTTTTTTTTTATTAAGTTGGTACATCTACTGTTGACATTCCCTCCAAATCTTAGTGTCAGAGCTTGACATTTGCAAAAGTTACGTAGCCAAGAGTACATCTATCTCTTGAACATTGCCTATGGATCCGTCCAAGACATGTTGGTTAATGATTTGGGTTTCCGTCGTGTAGCAGCAAAGTTAATGCCAAAATACCTCAATTTCATACAAAAAAGAGACCGTGTTGACGTCGCAAAAGAGATGATTTGCGAGGCTGAATCCGATCCCACATTCATCAAAAGGATCATTACTGGAGACGAAACGTGGGTTGATGAGTACGACACGCAATCCAGACATCAGGCAAGTGAATGAGGATTACCAAATGAGCCGAGACCAAAAAAATCATGTCGTTTTCAGTCAAAAAAGAAGGCAATGCTCACGGTTTTCATGGATTACAACGGTGTAGTGCATTATAAATTTTTGCCAGAAGGCCAGACAATAAACAAAGAGTATTATTTTGGCGTTATGAGACCAAAGAGACCAAAATTGTGGGCAGAAAACTCGTGGATTTTGCATCATGATAACGCACCGTCGCACAGTGTCATCATTAATAATAATTTTTTGACGAAAAATGCAACGGATACCATCCAACAGCCACCGAATTCACCTGATTTGGCTCCCAATGACTTCTTTCTGCTCAATAGAGTTAAAAAACCATTACGGAGAACGCGTTTCAGCAGCCGAGAGGAAGTAATGGAAAAATCGCAGGAAGCACTAATGGACATACCGAAAACCGAATATAAAAAATGTTTCGAGGATTGGGTCAAGCGCTGGTATAAGTGTGTTGCAGTCGATGGGGATAACTTTGAAGGGGACAATATAAATTTAGACGAATAAACTTGTATTTTTAATGTTCTGAATACAAACAACTTTTTGAACAAGGTGGTATATTGAAAAATAAAACATTTTTTGCTGAAAAATCTATGTTTCATTCAAAAAGTCATGGAGTTATTGATCTAGCCTCGAATAGCAAAAATGTTTCTATGATGAAGAAACGAAGGAACATACCAAAAGCCTATATTAATCTTGACATTATACCATACTTCAGCAACAGACTTGGAAATTGATGAAACGAAAAAAAAAGAAACTCTTTAAAACATGTTGGTTGCTGCCAAATAATTCTCTCTGAAACCACTTACATCTTGTTCGTATATCCTATGAAATATTTTGTCTTTAAAGCAGCAAAAAGCTTAATGTAAAAATGTATGAATTACAACCCGCTATAAACCTCTATAAGCCACTCTTATGTGCAATAAAAAAGTAATTAATTAGTCCTCAGTTCGCTGAAGCAATTTCGTTCACACTTTTCAACTGCAAACTTGTCTCGAGTTCCTCCGCTCGACTGTCATTAGCGGAAGCGTTATGTTCACACGGCTGTCAAATAAAGTGACGTACACAGATCTCTATTCGAATATGCTGACTGCGTGGGAGACGGAATTCTTTTCGCATTTGTCTGATACTTATTTTCATTTCGTACATACAACTCCATGCCAACAAAAATAAAAACAGAGTAAACAACCAAACGAACAGCAAAATCAAAAGTCAAAAATCACAACCAAATCCGCTTGCTTAGCTTACCTCGTTTTCATATTCTTCCAAATAATCGAAGCCCAGCCGCTTCTGCATGTGTCCGATCACTTTGTTCAATGTAGTGACTTCTTTCTGCAGTTCACCTACGCGAATTGTGTTCCATATCTGAAAGAGAAAGAGAAATAGATGGGAATAGGGTATCGGTGAATGTGTTTAGTAAAAATTGAAATGTCAAACATATCAATGTGTCAATTAAAATGAATTGTTAAATGTTGTTCGCTAATCGGTTGATTTAATTGCTGTTAATTTGTGGACAGCAGATGTATTCAACAGAGACAAATGGATGTCAACCGGGAGGTAATCAACAAGTAATGCATCATTCAGAGATGATTTCATTGGAATTTTTATTTTTTATTTTTTTTTATTTGCAATAATAGTCAGCAATTCAGCAATTTCGTGAGTGAGTGATTAAACGATGGAATTGAATATATTTTTATGCCAAGGAAGACAAAGACAAGGTTTGGAATGCGTGAACAGAAGCATAACGAGAAAGCAAATTAAGTAAGAATATTATACAAATAATGAATTAAAATTAATAAAAGCCGGGATTTAGCGTATACATAGTTATGAACTGATGTTAAAGTATATTTTTTTTTTAAATTAGCACGTGCTCAAGTGCGGCGAAGTATAAATAGGGAAGACAGAAGGAGAAGGACAGATGTACGTTCGTTTTGAATGCTTGAAGGTTATAATGGTTAGGAAATAAAGAGCTCGGCAAGGCATTTCATAATCGAGATGAACGGCTTAAGAACGAATCTCGATATTTTAGAGTACGTTCGAAAGTGAGCTTGAGGGTATAATGATGAGCATTCATAGCGAGACGGGTGTTAAAGTTAAAGATTTGAAGGGGCACTGGTGGTGTAAATGCAATAAAGCAAGGTGAAACAGGAGACTTTTCGTCGGGGTTCGAGGTTGTCAACTGACTGGGTGAGTTTTATCGCACGGTTTTGAATCCTATTTGGGGAGATGTTTTAGAAGCACCTGACCAAATGTGGGCATTGTACTCAAATTTTGAGCGGACAAATGCCTTACATAGCGTGATTCATCGTGAAGTTTGACTTATAATGTAAAATAAAGTACATAAATTTAAAAGTTAACCTAAAGTTTTTATCATTGGTTAAGAGAAAAATTCATGGCATTTACTTTTTAAAAACGACGTCATGTAATTTTGGCCACAGACCACTACGTCTGAGGTGGTCCATTCCGAAGATCCAATTTTAGGCGACTTGTTCGAGCATAGCGACTGGTATCTCGCGGATAACATGAGTAATGTTGGCTTCCAAAGAGTCAATCGTAGCTGGCTTATTCTTGAAGACCTTGGACTTTACATATCCCCAGATAAAATTGTCCAAAGGTGTGATATCGCACTATTTAGGCGGCCAATTTACCGTAGCAAAACGTGAAATTAAGTGCTCACCAAAATGATTTCTCAACAATTCCATTGTTCTCGCGGATCGTAGTGCCGTCTTGTTGAAACTAGAGCTCAACGAGATCATAGTCCATTAACATAGTGCGATAACCAATGTACTAATGATTCCATTAGCCCATAAACGACACCATTCCGTTGTTTTAAATGAATGTAATGGTAGCTCTTGGTACTCTTCGGATTGCTCATCAGCCCAAAAATGGCAATTTTGTTTATTAACGTATCCATTGAGCCAGAAATGGGCTTCATCACTGAACAAAATTTCACGATAAAACACCGGATTTTCATTCAGTTTTTCCAGAGCCCATTCTCTGAAAATATGACTCAAATTCAAGTCGCTTGGCTTCAATTCTTGCAAAAGTTGAATTTTGTACGCTTTTGTTCCAAGATCCTCACGTAAAATATGCCAAGTTGTCGAATATGCCAAGCTAAGCTGCTGAGAACGACGACGAATTGATTCATCACGGTCTTCGCGTACACTCTCAGCTACAGCTGCTGACCGGTCTAGTATCATCCGCTAATGTAAACTGGGATCTAAATTTGAGAATGGTATTGGCAATAGTGGTTTCAGTAGTTTGATTACTTGAGCCTATTGAAAATCAAACCTCACGATGAATCACCTATATATTGAGGTCAGATTAGACATGGTGATGTATTTGTTACATCGCTTGAGGAAACCTAGACATTTCGCAGCATTCTTGGCGACATCGTATATGTGGTACATGGTACGGCAATGGAGCACTGGTGGTGGGAATAGCGATAAACCAAAGTGAAACAGGAGACACAGGTGTGCAAGGATTTCGAGATGACTTAGAAGCACTTGACCAGATGTGGGCATTGTACTCCAATTTTGGGCGGATCAATGCCTTATATATTGTGGTCAGATCAGAGAGGATGAAATATTTCCTACATCGCTTGAGGAAACCTAGACATTTCGCAGCATTCTTGGCGACATCGAATATGTGGTACGTAGGTTGTCATTGACACACATAACGAGAATGGAAACTTTTTCGGCTTCGATGATGCAAGTGTCATTCATGGATAATTGCTAGGTATTTAAATTTTGTTGTAATTACAATAATGGAAGCATAAAATTCTACTCTATTGATAGTTCGCCAATGGGTTATGCTGTTAATATCGGAATTTAAAGAGCTTAACATACAGTCGAAGAGCAGGGACGTGAGTCCGGGAATATATTGGATTAGAAGTAGCAGATAAGAGATCATTAATGAAAATTAAAAAGAGTATCGGAGACAGAACGGAGTCCTGGGACATACCAGCATTTATTTGGTGAATATTAGATTTGCAACCGTACAAGACAACTTGAATTGAACGTTTCAAAAGGTAATTTGTAATTCATTGACGAAGAGAGTTATAGATCCTAAAAGCATGCATTTTCGACAAAAAAGCCTGATGCCAAACTCCGTCAAATACCTTAAAAATATCAAATGCAACTAACTTGCTTTCACCAGATTGATGTACGCTTTGATTTCACTTTTCGGTGAGACATGCCATCAAATCACCAGTGGACCTGTTGATACAAAACCATACTGCCGGTCATTGAGAAGTTTTCGCGCTCAAGGTTTTGCCAGCGAGGAAGAACACCTCTTCAGAAGTAGGGAAGGTATACCATCTAGACCAGCGGATTTATGTAGCATAAGACTCAACAATGGAAACTTTTAGTAAATATTCTAACAAAATGGAAAATTGTATCGAACGCTGAATAGTACAGAAAGTACTCGAAAGATGTCAGGGGAGTAATCTAATTTTAGTTTTAATTTTGGTAGGGGGGCCATTTATTTCGCTTAATACAGGCGGACTTTAAAACTAACAAAAATTAAAGTTGGGAAATAACGGAATGGTTTAAGATGACCTATGAAATTGTTTCGTTGGAACCATAAAAAGTGCGATGGGTTGGAATACAGAAGAGACCAGGACAGCAAAAATTACGGGGGTTGTAAATAATAATAATTTTAAAGGAAAGTGCAATCCACAGTATCAGAGAGCAGTAGATTAATGAAGAGAAAATCAGCTACGTTTTTGCTTCAGAAGTTTGAGGTGGTCACGATAGGGAGGTAAGAGTCATCCGACATTAGTTTTCGAAGGGCAAATCGTTCGATTCGGACAAGGGTCCGACCTTGTCATATAAAGGTTATAAAATTCTTTAGACCACCGTTAGATATAACCAAGTTATGAGTTGGCTTTAAGGATTATCTTATCAATTTTCCACCGGAATTTAAACTCTCTATCGGATAATACTCCAATTTCGCGAAGTGATATTTATTTACTGAATTTTTCTTGCGATCGTACCAGCGTAAGTGACGCTGAGCGTTCAGATTGCCCAATTGAGGTCACCACTCCAGAAATGGTCGATAAAATCAGCGGTTTGATATTAGACATGAGTTTGTGATTTTAATTTTGCAAAAATATTTGGATACAAAAAAGCTATCTGCTAGATGGGTGCCGCTCAAATTGCTCACAAAAGACAACAAACGCACATTTTTTGCGTCTGTAGAAATATAGATTCATCTCAACACAAGAAACACCAAGGAACAGTTGAGACAATGGACTTTCCCTTGGTGAATCGAAGCCGAAGAGGGCCAAAGTGAATCTGTCAGCCAACAAAGTCATGGCGACAGTTTTTTGGGATGCGCGCGGTCTCATTCACATCAATTACCTATAAAAGGGTAAAATGATATCCGGCGCCTACCATGCAAAGCAGTTGGATCGATTTGACACCGCTTTGAAGCAAAAACGACAGCATTTGGGGAGAAAAAAAAATCTCTTTCACCAGGACAACGCACCGATACACAAATCCGCCGTCGCAATGGTAAAATTGTATGAATTAGATTACGAATTGGTCAATCATTCAGCTCCAGATTTAGACCCCTGCGACTATTTCCTCTTTTCTAATATGTAGAAATGACTCGGCCGTAAGAGACTTGGGTTGAGAAATCGTTTTATTTGGAAGCCGTTGGAGAAACGTTGGACGAAGTGTTGAAAAATAATTTTTTTTTGCCGGAAAGAGTGTTCCTTATATCAATTTTCGGGGACTTAATGACCCGCCCTCGTATACATACTTGGTTTTAATTCATATTCTACTAAACTCACCTTTACTGCTTCTGTTTAAATCGCCACAAAGGCGCCAGTGATAGCTCGCTGATTTCTTCTCATAATTTCACAAATTAGCTTATGTGATCAGTTGATGAGACTTTTGAAATATTGTGCCCCTGTTAACATATTTGTCTATAAGTTTCGCATATATTTTTTAAGTATAATGCTGAAGATATCACTTAACCGGACGTTGCCTTGTCGAATGTCAAAACTAGACATACATACATATAGCTCGTGTCTGTGAATGCTATCATATGCGGCCTTGACATCGATGAACAAATGAAGGGTATTGATTTAGAATTCGTGGTTTTTGTTTTAAGATCTGCCGTAAGGCCAGATAAGCAGGAATAAAAATATCTGATCGGTGGTGGGTTTACCAGGCCTAAAACCATATTGAGAAGAAGCTATCAGATTGTCTATACAGGGTTAAGGACGTTCATATACTACGGTAGCTGATGCCTCCCTTCTTAACAATCGAAAACGATGCTGAGATTCCATTCACTGGGCATACTTTCACCGGACCAAATTCAAGTCATATCCCGCAATCTTAAATAACTCGGCAAGGAATCAATCTTTTTTGACAGACTTATCAATTTTGCTATCCAAAGCTCTCCCTGATCGGGTGGACGGAATGGTTATCGGTCAAAGTCCAAGATGAATGCTTCATTCTCTCTGACCCCGAAGTGTTGGTCGTATTCGCCATTAAAAGGTGAGCAGGTCCTTTGTGGATGTTGAGATATGATTGGCATAATAGTACTTCGCAGCGCACAGTGTTACATTTCGCTCATCTAGCAGTATTCAATTAAAACCGCTTAGAAATAAAATAATATTTATATATATAAATTAATAATATATATATAAAGAATAATAAAAAATATATAAAATAAAGAATACACGTGGCATGAAACAGGACTTTGTGTACACTATAGGGCATATAATACCAGCCATAATTTTTTATATACTCTTCCCTTGTTTCTGTTGCAAATTTCTCGAAAGGATCTGGGAACGCAAACCCAAAAGCTTCTACGATGATATGAAACTTTTTGATAATTTCTTCGATTCCTGTAATTTCGGCAATTTTTGCTTCATCTTTGAAGAATCGTACGTGTTCCGTTGGCATACTAAACAATAATTCAGTTTCACTTTTCAATCTAACTTCGATTAATTTTTTTTCTGGCTTTGACCTTTTCTTTACCACCTTGGTCTCTTACCTGTCATCGCGTACATCCAATCTGTGAAGTATACGTTCCATAAATAGGATCCAAGAGAGAAGGGCACTTAATCCGAAGGACATAGGTAGTTGGTCCACAGATCAAAGATTGGCTGGATTGTTCATTTCAGAAGGTTTTGCAGCAAATGTATGTATGGTTTGTGATTAAGACGTTAAAGATGACAAAGCAGTACATACCCTAAAATAATTGGTTTGACTAAGACATGAAGGCAGTCATGATTTACCTCAACACGCAATATGGTGTTAATTTGCTCTTTAAGTAGATTCACTTCATGTTTGATGAATTTGGTTGATTCTTTTGCAAAACTCAATTTAATAGGCCTGGAGTACCTTGTTGATGATGGGGCTTTTTTTGCCAAAATACATTTTAAGTTTTTTCTTTTAAGAAATAAATCTGGATGAGCACCACGGAAAAACGGCCTTATTAAAAACCTCGACGAACTGGAAGTGTTTTTACAAAAACCCAATATCGACATTTGCTTGATTTCTGAAACTCACTTGAGGAAAGGACCTCGTGTGGAACTAAAGGAATACTGTGCTTATCATGCATACTACCCATCAAAAAATGCCAGAGGCGTATCCTCATTGTTCATTAAAGATTGTATTGAGCACTCTATAAATATGAAGATTTAATGCGGTGCAATGCAGTTATAAATTTAAATATAACCATATGCACATGCGATGCAAGCTAGAAAAGAATGACTTTAAAGGTATCTTTGATACACTCGAGTGTAACTACAAGCAAGTAGTTAAATAAAATAATAGAACTGGTAAAAAAAAAAGCGAAAAAGATGGCAACAATCCCGTGCTCCCCAGCATAAAACATACTTAAACCACTTATTCAACAAAAATCGGAATATCTCTACATATCTCGAAGGTCTGACTGCCGAAAAAGTTCACATTACTCCCTCTGGAAAGCCATGAAGGGAATCAAAAGAAAAAAATTTGCCGAGCACCTAGAATAAACGTTTAAGCCTTTTGTTAGACAGGCGTTAACAGGAGGTTCTAATTATATAATTACGGCACCGGACAATTTTAGAATAAAATTCTCGCAGTGTCACTACGAGAACTTAACCAAGCAATTAAAAAATTGAAAAATAACAAAGCCCCTGGTTATTATTGAATAACTGCTCAAATTCTTAAAGAGCTGCCAAAGAAAGCCCTGATCACACTGCTCCAACTTATGCGCTAAAACTATTAAACGTTCCAAGCCAATGGAAAGTTGCCGAAGTTATAATAGTCCCGAAACCAGGCAAATCTCTAAATGAAAAAAAAGTCCTACAGACCCATATCGCTTCTGCCGATAATATCTAAAATATTTGAATAACTCCTATTAAAGCGCTTGCAACCGATCATTGAAGAGAGACGTCTAATTCCTGAACATCAATTCGGTTTTAGAACTAAGCACTCCACAATTGACCAGGTTTTTAGAATTACAAATGAAATTGACAAAGCCTTAGAGGGGAAAAAGACGTGTCTCAAGCCTTCGATAAGGTATGGCACGAAGCCTTAAATTTTAGGCTAAGCCAGGTTCTTCCGAGAGAGCTGCATACGATTCTGAAAGCGTACCTGGAAAACAGAATTTTTCGTGTTAAACATGGCACCGAATACTCGGAATTTATAGAGATAGCTGCTGGTTCCGCAAGGAAGTGCACTTGGGCCGGTATTGTTTTTACTCTATACTCGAGACATACCGGAAGAAACAGGTACCATAGTAGCCACGTTCTCGGACGACACGGCGATACTAGCTACAGATACTTCAGTCGAGTTAGCTACTGGAAAGCTAAAAACGGTTTTTAATAAAATCTACGAATGGACAAAGATATGTTCTCAATGAGACCAAATCGACTCATGTTAATTTTACTTACCGGAAAATAAACAATCTTCCCATCTTCATTAACTCGGTACAAATACCGAATGCAAATGAAGCAAAGTATCTAGGAATGACACTAGATATAAAACTGAAATGAAAGCCGAATGTTAAGAAGAAACGTGATGAACTTGATAATAAATTCAGACAAATGTACTTGTTACTAGGAAAACATTCCAAGTTAAGCATACTTAACAAACTGCTCATCTATAAGCAAGTGCTTAAACCTGTTTGGACATACGGTATACAACTTTGGGGCTGTACTAAACCAAGCAACCGAAATATTCTCCAAAGCTATCAAAACAAAGCTCTAAGACAAATCGTGAACGCCCCATGGTATATTAGAAACAGTGATATCCACAGAGACTTAGGAATAGTTACCGTCAAGGACGAAATAATGAACTTTGCTCGCAAACTCCGTATTCGTCTTCATGGTCATTGTAATAATAAAATACTCCAAATTCTGGACGAGACAAACTTAGTGCGTCGATTACAAAAAATGAAACCATTCGATCTTTCGCGATAAGGACTATCCGCATATAATAGCGGTACTAGCAGGTGCTTTTGCTGGAAAGCTACCTGCCAAACGCGAACGTTATTTGAAACGGAAACTACTTGATGAGGTAACTTAGTTGTAGTCGATAAGAAGGGAGGCGTGTTTTTAGTGAGCAAGAATCTCACACTACTATGAGCAACGGGTTCATAGTATCTATGAAGATTTTCACACGATGAAAAACTTTTCATCGAAATGATCACCTGATGAAACCCCATTTTACTATCAGTTTTCAAATTATTAACAGAAGTTAACACGTCATGTAAACCACATTCAGCAGAGAATTCGCTCACAGTTATGCTGTCGGGATAGCGCTTTGTTTTAGACTCCTTAATTTTCTGATAAGAGGGCAGTAAATTGGTAACAGTTTTATTTATTTTCTGGCATATTATTTCGTCTTTATGAGCAGATAGCTGTGAGTCTGTTATCACTGCTGTATCTGTAGACATTGACAAAAAACCAGTAAAGGAATAGTTTTCAGTGTTTGCCTTACAATTAAATCTTACTAACGATCAAAAAACACTTAAAAAAGAAAAAAACTGAAGCTCTCCCTCTCAAACCTGACCTTCTTATGAATATTTGTACACAACTTGAACTTTGAGATAATTTTGTTTGTTGTACACGCTTCTAGCAAAAAATTTGTTTCTTAATTTATTAATCTAAAACAATTTGTAAAATTCGTTACGGACTTCTCACTTATTTTCGCAGATGGACAACAATGTTTTGAAATGAAATATAATAATTGTCTCACAATAAACTCTTTAAAAATTGTCAATAGCGGCAGTTTAGTTGATGCATGCACGTGGGTATATCTTACAAATACGAGTACATTCGATCTTAAAACAAAAATTTGGTACCAGTTATGAAGCCCAGCTAATCAAATTAAGTGTATATTAATTAGAGAAGCTGTATGGATTACACTAAGGACGAAGTATTTGTTTTTGTTTGATGGGAGGACCTGAAGGAGGACGTATATTAGGCAATTTAATTGTCAGATAACTGCTTCATGCGGTTAAGGACAATACCGGCTTTGAACCATTCGATTTGTTGGTTGTTCAGCGTGTGATTAAGCTTGATTTTATCGACCTTGCCATCGGGATGTTTGATTTCATAGTCTATTTGTTTGCCAGGTGCCAAGCCGGGCAGGAAGATTTTGTTTGTGGGTTAGATCTTATCCTAGTCAGAAGAATTGGCGAATGTGAGAGAAAGAAGATCGTGTTTCTTTGAATTTGTTTCATGGATACGGGTTAAGGATTTCACAATGATTGCACAATGACCCAAGCAACGAAGTTGCCTTCTTGCGATATGAACCCTCATCGTAGTTCTCATCACCAACAGCAACCCATTTAATGTTATTTGCCTTGTAGTCTCTGGCTACATCAGGTACATCAGTGGTTTTTGATCTTGTTCATTTCAATGTTTTCGGAGTTGGTAGCACCAAAGAACATGTTGTTAGAGATGTTTGTGACCGCGATATTTCAACATTGGGCCAGCAGCAAGTTGCCCTTAACCTTGATAAGAATGGTCATTCTTTCCAAATCCTTGCCGTTTTCTACGTTGAATAATTCAAGAAGTCGAAAACTCTGGGTCTTTGGATTAACACTAACCTTTACACTATCACCGCTGGGTAGTAGAGATCGTAAGTGACCATGCCGGAGTCGAATCCTATTGATGTCAATTCATAACGGAATAGCAAGTCCAATTAGAATTCTTTGCTGTGGGTCCCTTTAAGGGCAATCGGTCAATGGATTGAAATCAAGACGACCCCCAATAAAAAGTGCTGTTATCAATTCAGGGATCGTAACAAAGACATGGGTTGCAGGGTTGGCGTCATTACGTCCGGTAAAGCTATGATTATAAGCACATGGGCTGAAAAGTTAGTGCCGTTTTGTAGTAAAACACAAAATTTTTTTTATCGAAACGATTTTTCAATTTTTCGATACCAGTTTTGTAGTACGATTTCGGTTTAGCCTCAAAATAGGCCTCTGTTTCGGCGATTACTTCTTCATCGGTCTTAAATTTCTTTCCGGCGAGCATTCTTTTGAGGTCTTCGAACAGGAAATAGTCGCTGGGGGCCAAATCTGGAGAATACGGTGGGTGGGGAAGCAATTTGTAGCCGAATTCATTCAATTTTGCCATCGTTTTCATCGACTTGTGACACCGTGCATTGTCTTGATGAAACAGCACTTTCTTTTTTTTCAAATGCGGCCGTTTTTCTACGATTTCGTCCTTCAAACGCTCCAACAACGCAATGTAATAGTCGCTGTTGATAGTCTGCCCCTTTTGGAGATAGTCGATGAAAATTATTCCATGTGGAATACGGATGCCATAACCTTGCCAGCCGACTGTTGAGTTTTTGGTCGTTTTGGACGAGGTTCGTCGTCTGCTCGCCGCTCAGCTGACTGCCGACCTGATTCTGGTGTGAAGTGATGGAGCCAAGATTCATCCATTGTCACATACCGACGCAAAAATTCGGCTTTATTACGGTTAAACAGCTTTAATCACTCCGCTGAATCATTAACACGTTGTTGTTTTTAGTCGACTGTGAGGAAACGCGGCACCCACTTTGAACAGAGCTTTCGCATGTTCAAATACTCGTGTATGATATATCCAACATGCTCTTTTGATATCTTCAGAGCCTCTCGATCAACTTCACTTTACGGTCATTCGTAATCATTTTGTGGACTTTTTTGATGTTTTCATCTGAAACAGCCTCTTTTGAACGTCAACTGCGTGCATCATCTTCGGTGCTTGTATGACCACTTTTAAATTTTTCAATCCACTTGCGAATGGTTCGTTCGGCTGGTGCAGAGTCCGGGTAACACTTATCTAGCCATTTCGTTGCATCGGCTGCATCTTTTCCCATCAAAAAGCAATGATAAATCAACACGCGCAACTGCTTTGAATCCATTTTTTTTTTTTCACAATAACAAAATTTGCTTCACTTACAACGCTATATCTCGAAAACTAATCGTCCGACAGCTGTCAAATTTATACACGTATCTTTTGAAGGTTGGTACTAACTGAAAATGGTATGGATTTAATTCAAGTGGTGCCCCCTCTTAGAAACGACACTGACTTCTCATCGCATGTATTATCATGTTACGGTGGTATTCTTGTTGCCCTTCTTGATGTCTTTACAATCCCATTGTCCAGCGCAAGATCTACAGGTGTTGGCCAAAAGAGTGCCTCCAAATTTGGTCAAAATATCAGAGATACAATCGCGTTCGATGATGGTTTTTTTTTTTATAATACCGCGCGCGCACCAAGGGAATATGAATACCCTTTTACTGGTTTTTCTCCAGGGCGCGGGCGGGTGTTGTAGTAGTTTGAAACTCAGGTGTGTTTTGGTTTCGATATTTTTCCCAGAGGTGGTTGTCAAACTGGACGGGACGAACCAGGGCATCCTCAACCAGTGGGTCTTAGTACGTTCTAGTTGTTAGTTCGTTACATTTAGCCCAGCCAGCAATCACTCCAACATCAGTGTTATGCCTTCATGTCAGAGTTGACGCCGACGGGATTTACATATAACTACATACAAATTCTTGCACGGGATTCGAACCTGCGACCCTCTGATTGAGGAGTCTGTGTATATACCACTACACCACGGCCATCATAATGGTGCGAATTTGTTCAAACCCAGGTGTAACATTGAAGGTGATCTTTGACTTAAGACCATGTTTCATGACGTTATTAGCAATGGTGGCACAGTGATCCATGTCCTCGTATGAAGGGTTGGTGCATAAGCCGATTAAGCGCACCTTGAAGTCATGTGGGTATCCGTTCTACTTAGCATTGGAACCCAATTTGCTAATGGAGTGCGCAAAATCTGAAGAAAATGGACCGTTTAAGTGTGGTTCCAATGTGTCCAAGTTGATATCAACCACTTGATCGTATTCGCAATTGCTGTCTGGGGACCAGAGTTGTTTCTGGTATTCTTCATTCAAGATCACATCCTTTGTCAAAATTCATCAACTGATTTTACCAGTTAAAATGATGTTAGACATTACATCGACGGCATAAGCACTACCAGGCACAAACACCACATCCATTGGGGATGTGAGAATCAGTACCCATCATGAGCAGACCGGAGAAGGTCTAAAGAAAATAAAAAGAATTATGAAGTTTATGCCAGACCTATGATTTTAAACATGTGTATGATTTCAAGTTTAAAAAAAAAAAATAAAGGAGGCAGATATAAGTACTCGTATATGGTCAAAAAGTAGGAAAATAAAAGACAGCAATAAGAAAGTATGAGAACAGATGAAGAAATAGGCAGCAAATAGAAATGTGCTACAACGAGTATTGAACGATAAACAGGCAAGCAGAGCTGAACCTGAACTCTTCCAAAAGAAAGAGTCTTTGTCAAATGTTGGGGTATATAGAGAAAAAGGTAGGACCGCTAACTCCATAAGCTATCCCAACATATGGAGGAAGTCTAAAAACTCAAACACGTCAATTACTTAAGTATTGTCACATCGAGTAAATTGACAACTATCAAAAGGAAATCAAAGCCCATCTTATTGGAGGGCCTATAGAATCTGTAATGCAGAAAAATAATTGTTAAAAGTTCTGATCTACTCCGTAAAACAAGTTTCCAAAATATGATATAATCGTAGCTTATCGATTCCAGAAAAAAAACGCTTGAAAACACCTTTTCTATATCTATCTTCTAGATCTCGGCAACTAGATCTATATTTCGACATGTAAAACACCTTGGTATGGACTCTTAGAAAGCATTCTGAATTGAGTTAAATCTATGACTTTTCTGTTAGTAAAATGGATTTGATTTAGCAGGATGGCATTTCAAAATGAACTTTCCTGGTTTTAGAAAAAAGGAGCATTCAAAACCAAATTACAATCTTTATCACTTTCTCTATTGACTGTTGCTGACAATCATCTTTCTTTGAATCACTCTCCGAAGCTAAATTTATTTTCAAATCTATAAGTCCAATCATATTTCAGTAAGATTAAATTAAATTCAGTTCCATGAAGCTGTCTGTGTCGAACTATGTATTGCCAATGTACACACTTCGTCTCAAATTTAATAATTTATCAAGTTGATTGACACATTCGCTACTCATTTGAGTCATGTGCTCGAATGTATCTCCAACTGTTTTTTTTTTTTTTTTTTTTTATCAATAGTTCCTGTGCTCTCGCATCTCATTTCATGAATTACATTTTCCGGATGTGAGGGTCTAGTCAACTTCCTAGAGAATTATTCATACTTCAACCCAGACATACGCCAAATACAGAAACTATGAAAACAACTTATAGAAATGCAATTCCCAAAGTACAGATACTCCTTGAATGAAATGCTTCCTACTGAAACCAACTTCCAAGTGAGCAGTAGCTTGTTGTGCGAGCACAAGTGCAACCCTCAGCCTTTTTGGATTGCATGGATTTTAATTTAATTACACTTACATCTGAAATAGCCCTTAGCCCTCATAAAAGCCTTCTCCAGCCTAGCAATTTCTCTGGCCAAGCCCTGTTGATTCGATGAGCACCTATAATGGCACTCTTGCTTAATAATGCCGACGTCTGTGATTTGATTTGGTTTTGCCCCTCTAGAATGCACATACAAAGTGCCGAGACATGGTAGTTGTCTGTCCTATGGGGGCAATGGTCAATGAATAATCGTGAGTGAATCTAGGAGTTATAGGTCACTGTCGATGAGTGTTCAGGTTTTACGCTTCGTTATGACTTTTGTTAGAGATGATTACGCATCACATCACCCTGGAATGGACATATTTGTAAAGCAATTAGCTGAGACTCGGTGATGATGCAACTCATGCTCATAATCTCAGGAATTGCATTTCACAGTTCAATTGCAGGAAGAGGTATTCTTCTTTATGAAAGGGGAGCGTTTGGTGGAGATTAAAACAGATGACCGAGTATTGGGTTAAAGCACACCAACACAATATTTAGAATCTCGTATGGCCAAACTCAAAGTGGCGTATCTCTTATCTAAATTACAACAACTGTTTACGGTTTATTTAGTGGTGGCTGGCTTTATCAAATGAATAAATTACAGATAAAGGGCTTTGAATTTGGTTGCGTAAAAAATTAGGGCTTTAAGCCGTGGGCCATCTGAAGACAAGAGTAGCGTCTACTTGTTCGAGTAGCTTCTTTATTTTCTTTTTTATGACTTTTTTTTATAGAACGTTTGATGTTGCAGATAAGGAATCTGGGTTACTCTCAAGTGGAAGATGTTAATGGAATGGTAAATTGCAAGTTCGAATACAATTTATTTTAGATATATTGAGTGGAAAACTATCGAGCATACTTGAGAACTATTTTTCGTAGTTAAAGTAATTTCTTCTTTTTTTTTCGTATTTTTAGAATACAGAAGTTTGAAAATTCTTCGAAGTGAAAGTTAATCGGGTAAAAATTTGGAAAACCTGTCGGAAATGAACTTGGAGAAGTGAACTTTATTACCATATGCCAAATGAGATAGGCCATTGAATTTTTTTGTATACGATATTGATGACGACTATATGGGGTTTTATTGGAACTTTTTGAATATAAGGAGTTCGGGTCCTACTTTAATTTGACCTTGAACAAGTTTTCAGAATAATTGAACGTTTGTTTAATTTATTTGTTAATGGCGTATTCACTTTGGAATTTTGCAGTTTTTTCAACAATATTTCAGACAAATTGTATGTTTTGTATTTTATTATGTCCAACACAAAATTCGGAATTCATAGATATATTTGACTGCTTGCGAACTATTAAATTTTTACCAAATACCTGGACATGGTAGACGCTACACAGATTATTAGTGAATTGGAAGTTATTTAAACTACGAATACCTCACTGATGCAAGAACCTTTTGCTGGGAGAACTGGAAATAGTTGGTAGCCATGTGTCAGCCATAGACTCTTCTTTATAGGTTGAGAGCCTATTACGGTAAAATTAAGAACAACACGGCCAATTGCTTCCAAATGCCATAGACCAAGTAGGCTTACATTTATGTAATTTAAGCTTTTTCAGGTTTCGCTCTTCAGAGTGACAAAATTAGGCTTCAAGTGCAGATACAGATGGATTACCCACTAGCAAGAAACTATTTCAGGAGCATAGTTCATACGAACGGACAAAGGAAGAATTTCCGCGATATGATGAATTTTATGGCTTCGCTGTAACGACATCACTCTCACAGCAAACGTAGAATGATGTTGCATCATTTTATCTAGCACATTTAAGTGCTTAGCACCTACCTGTCCTGCTTTGGCAACAATAAGCAGTCTGCAGCATCAAAGTCCTTGATCTTATCAAGTATTTTTTATTTCTTACTAAATTTATTGTGCATTAAATTTGATAAACATAATAAATAAACTATGTATTGTATATATAACTATGATATTATGTATTTTAGTATACCAAGATACAAAAATAGAGTGAAATGTCACTTTAGCGTGCTAACAACTTAAAAGGATGTATGGTATGTGACTAGACTGATCCTATACGATGGGTGCTTTTTTAAGCGTTTAGTTTTTAATTGTGAAAAAACATGGGAAAATTGCAAAAGTGCATACAATTTTGATTCGAGTTGATAAATCAGTGCATGTCATTTTCTTTTTAAAGATTATTTCATGTATTCTCGTATGTTTACCACGACTAAAGGCGGACGAACTTGCAAGAAGAGAAGAGCTACTCGATAATATTGAGGTTGCTAACATCAAACCACCCCTCTCCATGGTAAAGGGCACTATCGAGAAAAAATCATAAAGATGGTCAAGTTTTGAAGGACAGAGGGTATACAAAGTCCTCTGGCCACTTTTTGACAGCAAAAGTTCTAGGAAATTAATAAAATTAAATAAGGATAGGCTCATAACAAAAAAAGGAATGCTGACAGGTCACTGTCTCCTGCGGAAACACGCAAAGAGTCTCAAATTGTCAGATATGGATATTAACAGATTCTGAGGTGATCTGCAAGATTCTTAGTACATAACACAGATACTGTGTAAATGCGAGGTAATATCGCGTAGTAGAAGAAAATTTTTAGGGAAAAAGACGGCACGAACTTCAAAGACCTTCTTTGGATTTTGCAAAGCAACTGGAACTGCGAAATTGTTTATTTTTTGCCATTTGAATATAAATTCAACTAGTTAAACAAAGATCGCGATGGACTCGTTTTGGTGCCTAGTGTTGTGTGATGGCATATCCATCACAACCCTGTCTAATTTTAACTTAACCTGACCACGAATACGTTTTAAGTGGTCCATACGGAGAGTCAAATTTTGAATAACTTTTTCAAGTTTATTGGCTGGTATCTCGCTAATAACACGTTAATCTTTGCCTTTCAAGGCTGCAATTGACGCTGATTTATTGGCATAGACGAGTGATTTGAAGTATCACCGATCAAAAACGAGAGATAAATTGCTCACCGAAGTCATTTCTCAATTGGTTCATCGATTCACGTGTTGTATGACATGTAGCATGGTCTCACTGGAGCCACATGATGACCAGTTTTAGCTCGTGCATTTTGGCCAACAAAAAGTTTGAAATCATTAAACAATAGTGGGTACCATTGACGGTAACCTTGTTCTCACGTTCAACTTTGAAAAAATATGGGCCAATAATTCCGCCGGACCATAAACCGCACCAAACAGTGCATTTTTCCGGGTGCATTGGCAGCTCTTCCTGAAGAGGTTGCTCATTGGACCAAAAATGGCAATTTTTTTTTATTAACATACCCATTCAACCAGAAATGAGCTTTGTCGCTGAAGATAATTTTTTAATAAAAAGCAAATCATCCTCCAGCTTTTCTAAGGCCCACTCACTGAAAATTTGACGCGGTTGCAGGTCGTTCAGCTTGAGTTCTTGCACGAGCTGTATTTTATAAGGTTAAGCCAAAACCTTTACGTAAAATCTTCCACATAGTCGAGTAACACAATCCCAATTGCTGCAAACGGCAACGAATAGACAAATCTCGGTCTTCATTAACAGTGGCCGCTGAAGCAGCAATGTATTCCTCTGTACGCACTCTACGAATACGGGTAGGTGGCTTGATGTCCAATAGCGTGAAATTTGGTCATTATGGCTTGAATTGTCTGTTCAGTAGCTAGATTATGACGACCGTAAGTGGTTAAAGTGCGCGAAAAACATTTTTCACAGAGCACGAATTTTGATAGTAAATTTCAATGTCACCAATCGCGCATGATCTGTCAAATATATTGGATCTATAACTTCGTGCGGTTTGCTAAGAGATGGCGTAACTTGTATTATTCCATTGGAACATGCGTTGGCAAGCTACTGTCATTTTACGTCATTTCAGTATATGTCATTCATTTGAAGCGTAAACAACAATAATTTGTTTCACTCAAATATGTCCAATTTTGTGCCTGAAAAAGTTGTTTTTGCGGGGAGTTCTTCTTCATTACTTTAATATGAAGAAAACTGCTGCCGAAAGTCATTGTATTTTGGTGGAAGTTTATGGTAAACATGCGCTAGCTGAGCGAATGTGCCAAAAGTGGTTTGCACTATTTAAAAGTGGTGATTTTGACTTGGAAGACGATGATTGTCCTAAGCAGCCAAAAAAGTTTGAAGATGAAGAACTAGAAGCATTACTCTATGAAGATTGTTGCCAAACACAAGAAGAGCTCTCAGAATCTTTGGGTGTCACTCAAGCAGTGACAAATAACAAATAACAAATAAGTCAATAAATACATAAGTGAATAAAAAAATAATCAAGAATAAATGTGAAAATAAATAAATAAATTAACAATTGACATTTAGATTATGATAAATAACAAATAGGATCCTTATGAGGTAAGAACATATAAAAACAGAATAACAATTTAGTTAGGAATGTGTATTTTAGTTTTTGAATCCTATGCCATTCGCCTTTTCATGCAAGTCTAAAGTTGAATGCCCCCATGGTAAGTTAAGCATCATTTTTAATATCTTATTTTGTGAAACTTGCAACTTTTTGATATGGTAGGCAGTAGGGGAACCGCACAAGCGAATTGCCTGAAAAATTATTTTGTGGAGAATAATTTTATTTTCAATTGTAAGTAACGAATTGCGATTTATAAAAGGATACAACATCTTAATTGCAATTCCTATTTTCTTTAATGTTTTTTTTTATGTGGTCTCTAAACGTGAGTTTTGTGTCCAAATGAATACCCAAATACCTTACCGTAGGCACCCAATTTATATTGCTCCCATTTAGCCATTTAGAAGAAAACAAGCTTTCCTTTTTCCATCTAGTATAATATTTTGCCATTTAATCTTTTAAATTCCTCTCAATATTGAGAGCGAATTGATTTGATGAATATATCGCAGTGTTATCTGCGAAAATAGCTACATCACAGTTTGGTATATCAGGAAAATCATATAAATATTATATATATATGTATATTATAAAGGATAGGTTCAAGAACTGAGCCTTGTGGTACCCCTGCATTAAAATTTACTAGGCTGGAAATGCTACTATTTATATGAACATTAAAACAACGATTAGACAAGAAAGACAGCATAATTTTACATAGAGATGAAGGGAATCTAAAATTGATCATTTTGTAATCCGTCATGCCAAACTGAATCAAAAGCTTTTTCGATGTCTAGTAGTATCATCCCAGTAGATTTACCTTGAGAACGATTACTTTTAACAGAATTACAAATTCTTAATAACTGATGGGAAGTATTATGAAACTGTCTAAAGCCAAATTGTTCGTTGGGATATATATCATTTTCCCGGATGAATTTTAAAATATTTTCCCTTATAACCTTCTCATATATGTATTTTACCAAAGTTGCTAAGTAAACTTATACTCCTATAGCTGAATGTTCTGGTTTGCCAGCTTTAAGTATTGGCACAACTTTAGCTTTTTTCCAGGCATCAGGATAGTATTGTAATTTAATACAGGCGTTTATTATAAAGGTTTGTTTGAGCCATATATAGGGTCTTCCAATAGGGACTTGACAACTTTAAATTTAATTTGTGAACGCACTCTTTCACTAATCATCAAACTGTCACTGTCAACTTATTCAGTAAACTCAACATTTTCTACGTTCTCCGATTGGGTTTTGGAGAAGATGCGCCAAGATGATGAATTTCGTCGCAAAATCATCTTCAAGGACGAAGCTCCTTTTTGGCTCAATGGGTTCGTCAATAAGCAAAATCTGCGTTATTGGTCGGGTGAAAACCCACATGTGCTTCATGAATCACCACTTTATCCACAAAAAATAACTGTTTGGTGCGGTTTGCATGCCGGCGGCGTTATTGGGCCATATTTTTTTTGTCGACGATAACGATCGTCACGTTACTGTTATGGCGCCATGGTAACCGATTATTTTTGGCCCGGAATGGAAGATATGGACTTGGACAACATGTGGTTTCAACAGGATGGTGCCACAAGCCACACAGCACACGCTACAATCGATTTATTGAAGAGGAAGTATGGTGAGCGTGTTATCTCAAGACATAGGCCAGTAGATTGGCCGCCTCGTTCGTGCTGCTTGACTATTTTCTGTGGGGCTACGTTAAGTAATTTGTTTATGCCAACACGCCGACGACGTTGGAAGAGCTCAGAGCGAACATTGAACTCGAACTAGCGGCCGTTTTAGCCGAAATGTGTGGCCGAGTCGTTGAAAATGGGTTGAAGTCGAGTTCCATTCATAAATGTTTTGATTGTACTTCAAGCCAATAATAAAGTTTTTGAAATATCTCAAATGGTTTGCCTTTAATTTAAAAAAAAGTTGTTAAGTCGTTATTAGAAACCCTATATATAAATGATAAGGAAACATCAATATACCGGGTGAGTTTTTTAACTTGAGACATCAACATTACTCGAAAAGTACGAGTCACAAGGCTCTGAAGAGGACATAAGATGGTGACCACAAGTTTGACCTTGAAACCCATTTTCAAGGTCAAACGAAGGTCACTTTTGATGATAATTCCCGATTTTCATTGCTGAGTTGTATTCCTCAATGGGGCACACGACTTTGTCTCAAAGGTCTTATTCATTCAGTGCTAGATACCACTGCACTGGCACGCCTAAATCATTAATCGGGTTCCAAAGTTGTTAGGGTGTTAGTAGGTCGAGATTTGTTTTGAAGACATCATTATTGCCTCAATTGAAGTTAAAACTCAAAGAAATTTCAGATAGAGACAAATTGTCCTAAGCTTTATGCCCTTTTTTTCTTCTTGAACGGAACTGTACTTCATTTAGAAGTTCGATATTTGTTTTGAGGAACTGATTATTATTAGTTACGTTTTTCAGATTAATAATGCAGGCTATTTCAATACAAGAGAAAATTGAAATGATATTGATTTATAGAGAAAGTGGAAGGAACATCGATGGTGCTGTTGCTCTTTACGCCCAACATTTCCCAGACCAGATACGATCGCGCGCTTCCTTTTATTGGATCATCCAACAATTCACTGGTGAAGAAAGTGTGCAACCAAAGAAAAGAAATCGGTCAGATAGGGTGGCTGTTGAGGACAATGAAATAGCAGTGTTAGCTGCCGTTGCACACGATCCTCACATTAGCACTCTTTAAATAAGTCGTGAATCAGGGTTTTCTCAAACGACTGTCTGTAAGATATTACATCGGCATAAATACCATCCTTATCATGTTTCAATGCATCAAGAGCTTTCTAGTGAGGATTTTTGCAACCGGATTTCCTTTTGTCAATGGGCACTTCAGCAAATTGAACGAGACCTCTTTTCTTCGCCAAGGTGTTATTCTCTGATGAGTCGACTTTCACCAATCACGGTACGGTCAGTCGACATAATATGCATTACTGGGCTACAGAAAACCCTTTTTGGTTGCGACAAGTTGAACGCCAACACCCTTGGAATGTTAATGTTTGGGCGAAAATTATTGGGTCCATATTTTATTGAAGGCAACTTGAATGGCGAAAATTATGCAAACTTCTTACCTCACCATCTTCCAGTAATACTAGAAGAATTGCCATTGGAGTTGCGACAAACAATGTGGTTTCAACATGATGGTTGTCCAGCCCAATATTCCCAAGTAGCCCGGGGCGTATTAAACAATGTTTACCATCAACGATGGATCGGACGAAGGGGTCCGAGGCAATGGCCTGCTAGATCACCTGATCTTACGTCACTTGATTTCTTCTTGTGCGGCTACTTAAAAAGTGAGATTTACAGAAAAAAGCCAACAACACGTGAGGACATGAAAAGACAAATAACTGAAGCTTTCCGGAAGATTACGCCAGAAATACTTCTCAGTTCTGTTGGTTCATTTAGAGCGCGGATAGACAAGTGTATTGAAGTGAATGGTCACATTGTCGAGCATTTGTTAAAAAAGTCTCAGGAAATAAACGTCGAAATGGGAAAAATTCAATCATTCAATAGTGGGAGGCAAGGGGACCCACTCTAATTAATCACCCCGAAGGAAACAAAATACTGCTACGTCCACGTCGTTGTTTCTGGGTTATGCTAAACGCAGTATGTAAAAACAAATGACAAGACTACGAGCAATACGACTAAGCAATGAAAATCAGGAATTATCATTTGAAAAATCAAAAGTGACCTTCGTTTGACCTTGAAAATGAGTCTCAAGGTCAAACTCGTGGTCACCATCTTATGTACCCTTCAGAACCTTGTGACTTTTGTCTGAAACATTTTTCGCGATATCGCGTATTTTTCGAGTAATTTTGATGTCTCAAGTTAAAAAACTCACCCTGTATACTTATGTCTTGAATATTAGAATTATATGCTCTTATGTGAAAATAGCCACTCAGAAACTTTTCGAAAAAGCTTGTGCTGAAAAGATGCGACTGGTGAAAACCAAGGTGATAAAAATTGTGAAGAATTAACAGTATCTGGTGATAGAACCTGGAAAAAGCAACTTATTATCATTATTGTTCAACGGATGAAAATCCTCAACACGAAAGTTGCCCGGTGAAAGAAGTTTCATGGTGTTGTTGGCAGCTAGCGCAAGCTTCAGAAACGATATTTTCTTATAAACATGATTATTGCAAAGATATTATTGTGGTTTAAGGGGGTATTCTAGTCTACAAATTTGTTTTCATATTTAAAATGTTTAGACTTTCAAGAATATGCCCTTAAAGGATTTTTCAAAATTTCAATTATTTTATGAGTTACAGCCATTTTTGTGACGCGGCGTCACTCTGCCGGAAACTTCTCCCAAAACTTTAAACGCGTTTTTCGCGAAACTAGTTATTTTCGAGTTGGCGTGCACGATATCTCAAGTTCTGATGAATCGATTTATTTAAAATTTGGTGTGAATATTCTTTCAGTATGCTCCTCTTTCTATGAGCATGTTCAGATCAAAATTTTTAATTTTATTATTTTAAAAAAAAATTCGAAATTTTTAAAAAAACATGTCGAAAAAATTTTTTTTAAACGGCTGCCATTTTGTGAAATTTTTTTTTACTTTTCCAAGGTTCTGGTTATAGCGACATCTATACTAATTAACAAATTCGTGAATTTAAATGGTACGCCCAACACTTTTTTTGTAAAAATCGACTAGAATACACGCACGCCCAATGTATCGAATATGAGCATGTGCATATATGACTCATGGGGCGCATGGCATCGATAGTACAACCATGCGCCCTTTGTATCATATGTGATCAATCTTCTTTTTTTTAGTTACTCGTTGCGCATTTCTGGTTTCCTCTTTTCTCTTTGTGGTTTAACATACTACTGCAATAAGTCGTTCAATAGTCAATGTGAAGTGTGCCAAAGTCAAAGTGTAAAATCGCGCGTTTTTCTTTTGGAATTTTACAAGGAAATTTTAACGAGGAAACCAGCTAAACAAATGAGTCGTTCAAGAAAAATTGTATCGAGGGAGGAAACGCTGCGAATTCTTGAGATGGAAGATGAAGTTGTAAAAGGTGAAGAAGCTTCAGCCTTACTGGGGGAAGCTGATTTTAGCGATGGCAGCAGCTATGATTTCGTCCCACCAGAAGTAGAATCAACTGCTGACGAGAGTGGTAGGTGACGAAATATTGTACTTTACACAAACAAGTTAAACGCCTTTCTTTCTTTTTTCTTAGACAATTTGTCTGACTCTGCTTCGAGCTTTGATGAAGAAGCTGGGGAACCAACCGCTGAGAATTGGAATTCGGTTATACTACCGACTTCCAAGGAAAAATTTGTTGGACGATAGGGTGTGCAGGATCTTCAATGCATATGTGATGATGACGGATAAGCAAACATCATAAAAATATTTGAATAATACATAAATGATGATATCATTCCAATATGTGGAAAATTTCAAAGCGGCTCGTCAAAATCAAAAGGCCAGCAGAATTCACCGGTGGAAAAATGTAGACAGAGCAGAAATCAGAAGGTTTTTTGCAGTTTTCATGTTCACCGGGCTTGTTAAACTTCCTACCATTGAGCATTATTAGAAAAAGGATCCGCTCTATTATCATTATTTCTTTCATCACATAGGCATGTCTTACAATAAATTTGCAACCATTTTGAAGTGCTGGCATTTTGCTGAAACACAACAAAACAATTCAAACCGCTTGTACAAAATCGAACCATTATGCCAAAAAGTATTCGAAAGTAGAAAAAAATTGTATTTAACTGGTGAAACGATTGTCATAGACAAATCTATGGTAAAATTTCGAGGAAGGTTGAAATTCAGAACCTATAATCCGGCTAAATCCAGTCCGTATGGCATAAAAATATACAAGCTATGTACTGTCGAAAGCTACTCTTGGTCGTACGAGATTAACAGTGGTTCTATTTCCGCGATTAAAGGATTGGACAAGCCCGGATCCGTTGTGGTAAAACTATGTGAAGGCTTGCTCGGCGAAGGAAGGATGGTAACCGCTGACAACTATTATAATAGTGTGCCTTTCGCGACTTACTTAAAGGATCATAACACTGACCTATGTGGCACGTTGCGCAAAAACAGGAAAGACTTACCTAAGGAAGTTACAAAAGCCAAACTAAGAAAGGGAGAATATGTTGCAAGGCAGAAAGATAGTTATATAACCGTGTTGAAGTGGCACGACAAACGTGATGCTCTTATGATTAAGACTAGCCACGGAGATGAGATGGAGGAGGTAGTTGGAAGGTTTGAACGCAAACAAAAACCACAAATGATAGTAGACTACAACAAAGCCAAAAAAGGTATAGATGTTGCTGATCAAATTAGTAGCTACCATTCGCCACTGCGAAACACACTTGTTTGGTTTCGAAAAATTGCCGCTGTCATAACGAGGTGAATCAAAAACAAATTTCAATCCTCAAATTACCAGAAAAAATTATTCGTCATTATCTGCAAACAACAAATATACAACTCCAAGATCCTTCCCAACATCCACGAAATGTATCTACGCTACATTTTCTCACGGAAATCCCAAGAAAAGATCGGAAATTAATTAGAAAGCGATGCTTTTTGTGCTACAAGATGCTCAAAGACAGCAACAAGCCACCTTCAAAAGCCAAGCAACCGTTTTGCCTTAACTGTTTCAATGTTTATCACAAAAGGTAAAATAGAATGAAATTTTTGTACAATTTTTCTAATAATAAACCTTCAATCACTAAAGTTTATTTTTGTAATATGATCTACAGTCCCTTCTCCACACACCCATATTAATTTCTTTGTTTTAGGGTAACTCGTTCAGTTTCATATTTTGAGGCAAAGTTATGTGCGATGTGTATCATATATGATACACGAGCGTCTCGGCACAGGGCATATTTACGCTCCTATGAACGTGTTAAGAATCCGTTCGGCTTTTTTTGTTTCAGATAACCCTCTTTTTTTTTAGACCCCTACTTTGCCAGCTCATAACTTAGTGAATTTTGAGTTTTTTTTTTTCGGTTATACAATGATAATAAATGGATGGTAAAAATATTTTTTGTTTCGTTTATCCAGAGCTTCAAAAACTGCCCGAAATGCATGCCTCTAGACTAGAATACCCCCTTAACGCAAAATAACAATGAGAGCTACAATCAGTTGATATAGAAAATAACTCCAAAAATCGTTCCGTGTAGCTCAAAAATTATTGAAATAGCTGCTTACATTACTGCCGGGGTCTGCAATGAAGGTACAACTTCAATTTCATATTACATGAATGCAATGGGAATATCAATTGTGCACAATGCTCATGCCTATACCGAGAAAGAGGATGCAGAGCGTGTCATAATTTCTGACTTACACGAGAGGGAAGACTGGCTCGTAGAAAACATCAACTCGAGGTACTAGAAGCTGCTGCTGCTACGGAGGGTTCATCTTATGGTAGTGGAATTGATGACTCTATGTAAGTAAAAAAAGAAAAAAAAATTATCTCTGTGTAAACTGTTTTTTTTTTTAACTTTAAATGCGTTTTTCTCAAAACTATGTTTTCGAAGCCGGTGATCAAGATTTCTAAAAAACGGCTTAACTTATCGATCTAAAAATTTTACAAAAGATTTTCAGATATATTTCTCAGATATTGACTGAAGAAATAAAATTTTGAATAATTTGAATAATTTTACGTCGCAATTTTGGCCGAAAATTTGATTTCTTATTTTACGAAGCCGTCATAAAAATCAAAATTTCGATTACTTCTACGATCAATACCTAGTTTGTCTATCTTTTTTTGGTTTTTGGCATTCGGATGAACTAAAGCGGAAATATCATGTATAAATTATAAATTATAATTAAATGGCATGATAAAGAGAAAAAAAACACACAAAAAAAGTTTATACCTTATTACACCAAGATGCCAAAAAATAGGTTCTCTATGCCCTCACAGTCAAAACTTAAAAGCCAATATTTTAGATTAGATCAAACTATTTTATTTAATGGAATGTACATTAAGAATTACATTCTTTTTGTTTGTACATAAATTAAAGCAAACTGTAAAATAAGCCTGATTTCAGAGTAACCATCAATTGACAAATTTGCAAAATATAAGTATTTGACTGGGATGGAACGTTTTCTTTTCCAATTTCGCATTAAGTTATTTTGAATACTTTTTTTAAAAAAAAAAGTTAAATATCATTTTTTGAAGCTTATGAATTGTGCTACAAGAATGAATTTTTTTTTGGCAAAGAATTCTATAATTTTATGGCCTAATAAAAAATAGGCGCTTGCTATTTAGAAAAATTAGAGTGGGGAATGTTAATGTTTTTTGTACGAATCGATTAGGAGTAATTAAATTTTTCATAGAGGTAGTTTGGCTGTTGTGTTTTGCTAATATTGAAGAATACAATACAGATCCTTAAATGGATATGTTTCCCAAGTGAAAATTCCATTGTAGTGCTGGAATATCTATAAATGTGATCAAATTTACGCAGGCAATATACATAGCGCACCGCTGAATAAAGAGCTCGTTCCAATTTTTTGCAGGAGATGCATCCGGTCTTCTAAACACTTCCAAGATGAAGTTTATGATGGAGAAAATAGAGGTCTTACTTACTTTAATTTTATAGAAGTTGGAACAAATGCAGATGTTATATACAATTGACGGCAACCACTATTAATTCGCTTCACTACTTAGTTAATATGTGTTTTACAAGAAAGGCTGCTATCTAGAAATACACCCAAATTGTTTATCTCTTCTACCTTCTCGTACATATGGAATCGCATTATCCATGAGATTTTGTGACGAAATACGTATTACTTCTTTGGGTTAAGGTACTGTTTATTTCTATTTGCCTAAGTTTGTTTGTGAATGTAACTAGGGAATTTAGAGTGGACGTAGCAAATATACTTTTCTGCTTTCGTCCACATCTGTAAGTACAGACCAGCACTCAGTGAAACACAGGTAGATCTTCGTCCACACCTCTCAAGTCACTCTAGCCTGAAGCTGTCTGGTTACGAACTAGTGCCATTATTTTTTTTCACCGCGGTCTAGCTTACCAAACTCTACTCACATTCCGTGTTCTAATCCGGAATTCAACTTTATGTAGTTAAAATTCCATCTCTGTAAGCAAATTAGCCATTACTGCTTTATTTACGGAAGCCTCAAACTGGACAGCAATTCGACCTTTAATGAGTTTGATGCGCTGTCTGATTCCATTCAAGGAATTATATCTCCGTAACTTTATACTGAAATCGTAATTAGATCTCCGCTGCGGAAAATAATTTGAGTGAACCTATTAATGAGCCCACACGAATACCAGACGTTGATAGCCAAACCGTCTATACCCTAAACTTGTTTTTAACTTTACAGCCTGATAAGTACATCGTTGATGTGCTCTCCTTTCTAGGCTCGTCGGACCATTGTTTAATATCAGCTAATTTCTCGTACACCAACCACACAGTGAGAGAAAAGATTCTTAAAAAAAAAAACAGTATGGGACCTACTCAATACCTTCTTTAGGAATTTTAACTGGTCGTTATGTTTCCTCGATAATGACGTAGATGTCGCTGCTTATATGATCAAAGACACTATTATCCTTGGAATGAGATGCTTTATCCCCAATTGTTTACCATGCGACAGACACTGTTTCGAAATTAAGATGGTAGATAAATTTAAATATTTAAATGTTATAATCCACCATAGTTTGTATTAGTCCGAGCAGATTTCAACAATGCAATTATATCTGCGTTCTCCTATTCGTAGCCTTTATCATCTTCAAAAATTTTCTACTAAAAAAAGACTTTAAAAATGGCTTACTTCAGATAATTTCACGGTATTAGCTGTTGAGACGGCGTTTAAAATAAATAAATACTTTGGCGCGACAGCCGGGGTTGGGCCAGTGCCTAGCTCCTCGCACTCATTTGTGAAATTTTACACTCCTGAGCAGGGCCTAATGTTTATTGCCGGTTCCGAACGGCTCTCCTGAGAAGCTTTTTCATAGGCAGGAATTTGACTTTTGGAGGTTTGCCATTGCTCACCGAAAGGGTAATGACGATTTGAAAATTTTTGCTGTTGAGCTATTACCGGGATTCGATCCCAGGAAGGTTGGCGTGACAGTCAGTGAGCCAACCATCAAGCCACCACCATGGAAAAATTGTCCAACTGCTTGTTTTATAAAACTGATAATGCTCTTTAAACCACTGAAAGTTGTGCCAGTTAGACATTTGTACCACTACAAAGTTTTAATTTTTTTTTTTTTTTATGAGAGGTGGTTATATACAAAGTCCGAATTCTGACTTTATTTCCAAATCAGCCATGTTTTGCTCTATGGTGCAGGAGCTTGAACCCTTACCCAAGCTATCGTGGAAGTTTTATATAACACAACGAAGTATTTATATAGAGGGGTATGGAGAAGAAGGTCCTATAATTTGAGCTATAAAGTGACGAAAACATCATCAAATATATTGGGTATGTAATTTAATTCGTGCGGTTTTTTTTTCAAAATTTGAACTTTTATTTAAGAAAAAGATGTACAATAGTATTATTCAAAGTATTACCCATTTGAAGCTATGACTTTTTTCCATCTTTCTGGGAATTTGTGGATCCCATCCAAAAATAACTGCGCCGGCTTGGCAGCCAAGAATGAATCAAGCCAATTTTTGATATCCTGCTCTGATGTGAACCGTATTTCAGTGAGGGCGTTCTGCATCGACCGGAACAAATGGTAGTCAGAAGGGGCAAGGTCTGGGCTATAAGGCGGGTGGGGTAAGACTTCCCATTCACTATTTTCCAAATAGTTCTTAACCGGAATAGCAACGTGGGGCCGAGCGTTGTCATGATGGAAAATTATTGCCTCGTGTCTGGTCGCATATTCCGGGCGTTTTTCGGCTACTGCTCTCTTCAAACGGATTAATTGTGTTCGGTAGCGTTGTCCATTGATGGTTTCACCCGGTTTTAGCAGCTCCTAATACCGCACACCCATCTAATCTCACCAAATACAGAGTATATGATTTTTTGCACTTGGGGTTGTCGTTATGGATCCATTTTTCATGACCAGTAACAATCCGATGCAAAAATGACTTCCTTTTTAGGCGTTCCGGCAGCATTTCGGACATGCAAAACCGCCTTTCGACGTCTCTCGGCTTGAGTTCATGTGGAACCCAATTTCCTTGCTTTTAAATATATCCAGCTGCTTTTAAACGTTTTGAAATGGCTGCTTGAGTGACACCCAAAGATTCTGAGAGCTCTTTTTGTTTTTGGCAACAATCTTCATAGAGTAATGCTTCCAGTTCTTCATCTTCAAACTTTTTTGGCTGCCCAGGACGTTCATCGTCTTTCAAGCCAAAATCTCCACTTTTAAATCGTGCAAACCACTTTTGGCACGTTCGCTCAGATAGCGCATGTTCACCATAAACTTCCACCAAAATACGATGACTTTCAGCAGCAGTTTTCTGCTGTTTACGCTTAAAATGAATGACATATACTGAAATGACGTACAATGACAGTAGCTTTCCAACGCTTGTTCCAATGGAATAATAACAATAGAATAATACAAGTTACGCCGTCTCTTAGCAAACCGCAAGTTATAGACCCAATAGAAAACATCTACGGCGGCATATTTTGCTGACACATATGGAAAGCATGGATATAATTGCAGATAATTGAATCCTTTAAGACCACAGTAAGTGCCAATGAACATTTTTTGGCATCATGTTATCTACTGAGTATGTAAAACTTCATTCAAAGTTTTGCAGATGGGAATTAGTTTTTACTGCGACGATTTCGAATCCATCTGTTTTCTTATTACAGTCTTGTGCGTGTCCAGTGCTATTTCCCAGTAAATGTTTAACTAACATGTCTTCCCAAAGAGAGATTTGTGTTTCAACTTGTCAACATTGAAAATATCAGTTTGCCATCCGACATTTGACAGGGTGCCCTACTATACTGACGCACTTTCAAAGCCGGAAACTTAGTTCGAATATTTATTCACCTCTCATAATTTTCTTTAAAAAAAGTTCATATTTGTAGATGTTGGAGTATGCATCCAGCAATGTAACACACTGTTTTTTTATTTCGAAATCCGATGATTCTTCTACTCAGCAAACACTTGTCATCGTATGTTATGTTTTGACGTCTTACATCATGCAATGCTGGATTGGCTATGAAAAACTTTCAGCGATTGCCACTCCAATTTCAATTTCTGAAATAAATCTTTTCAATTGTCAAACGGAAGATTTATCTCAATGATAAACACAACGAATGGCACAAGTGTCGCATTGAATTGAATTCCGGCATATACATTTAGTTATTCGTACTGGAAATTCAACTTCAATTCTAGGAATTGTTACGATTTGAATTGTTGTGTAAACAAAACAATGTGCGGCTAAGCTCAATCATAAATTCAAATAATATTGGAAAACCTAGAAGTTACGAGTACTACACATACGAGTATGAGAACGTATTTTGACATTCTGAGATACATTTCGCTCTAGGCGTTTAAACGAGTATTCGTAAGTATAAACAGATCATATCGGACGCCCACTTATATTTGTCCCGAATATACGAGTACTTGTAGCAAAACAACCGATGGTCTTAGACGTTGTTGGACAAGGTAATTAGTTTTCGGCGAGAGGTTATTTTTTTTTTTTTTTTAAATATTTTTGGAAAATCACATGAATTTGGTATGTCGTGGTTTAGAGAGTATGGGATATTTGTTCGTGTCATTGCATTGAGAGATTTTCATTGAGATACTAGTTCTATGCACTCACATTATGTATCTAATTACCATGTCGCTGGTTAGAAGTTTATATTAAGATCAGTTTTAACACTAATGATATCTTAGAGAAAACTATCTACAAATAAGTACTTATTCGTATGCAAACTTTTAAAAAAGTAATACAAAATCGTAAACCTGGTTTTGGTGGTTATATCTGCGCAAAGTAAGTTTACTTCGAACGGCTTGTTAGATCAATCGAATCTTAATGACTTGTCTCTTTTCAGGAATTTCGTAATTAAGAATGTGTTTTGTATTTGTGAGGTTCTTCAATGCAACTATGTACGTAACAAGGAATTGATCTTAATTTTTAACATTTTTTTTTTTTATTTTATCTTTATCAGAACTGAATTTTTGTATATTACGGGCGGTCTCAGACGTACGTATTGGAAAGTACGCAGTCTATTAAGCATATGTTTCAAGTTTGAAAGCGCCACGTTGTTTAGTATTTGTTTGGCAGCCATCAATAGTGAACGCTGTCAGTGAATTTGTGAAAATGGAGAAAATTAATCATCATTACGTGATACAATACTTTTATTTAAAAGGCCTCAGCCCAACCAATAATAAAGCTGAACTGGATTCTACTCTGGGTGAGTCTGCTTTTTCGTTTACAACAGTAAAATTTTGGGTTGCTGAGCTTAAACGAGGCCGTACGAGCTGCCAATATGAGCATAGCAGTGGTCGACCAAATTAGGTGACGACTCCAGAAATGGTGAAGAAAATCCACAAAACGGTACTGGATGATCATCGACTAGAAGTGCGCGAGCTAGCAGACATTGTAGGCATTTCAAAATGTGCGGTACATTGCATATTATTTGAAAATTTGGACATGAGAAAGCTGTGTGCAAGATGGATACTGCGTTTGCTCACACTTGAGCAAAAACAGTGTCGTGAATGCAATGGCCAAAATTAATGAATTAAAGTTTGAATTGCTACCTTATGCACCCTATTCGCCAGATTTAACCCCCTCGGCTCCCTTACGGTGGAGGTGACCCAATCTGGAAGAAGAAACCCAAGGTTTCCGTCCACCCAATCAACATGAGTAGCAATATCCGACAAGGCTAACAGACTGAACTTCTTACTCACTGAGCTATTTACAGCAGCAAAAGATTACTTTTCACTTTCGTCATTTATTTGGAATAAAATATGCCTTTGTATAGAGTTTTCTAATAACGACTTGACATTGTGATATTTCAAAAACTTTATTATTGGCTTGAAGTACAATCAAAACATTTATGAATGGAACTCGACTTCGTTCATATGGCCACCGCGGGCACGTTTGCAGCGGTCGATTCCTTGGACCCAATTTTCAACGACTCGGCCACACATTTCGGCCGAAACGGCCAGTATTTCGAGTTCAATGTTGGCTCTGAGCTCTTCCAACGTCGTCGGCGTGTTAACATAAACCAATGACTTAACGTAGCCCTACAGAAAATAGTCAAGCAGCGTTAAATCGCACGAACGAGGCGGCCAATCGACTGGCCCATGTCTTGAGATAACACGCTCACCATTCTTACTCTTCAATAAATCGATTGTAGCGTGTGCTACATCCTGTTGAAACCACATGTCGTCCAAGTCTATATCTTCCAATTCGGGCCAAAAATAATCGGTGATCATGTCGCGATAACGCTGATCATTCACAGTAACGTGACGATCGTTATTGTCGACAAAAAAATATGGCCCAATAACGCCGCCACCAAACCGCACCAAACAGTTTTTTTTTTTTTGTGGATGAAGTGGTGATTCATGAAGCACATGTGGGTTTTCACCCAACCAATAACGCATATTTTGCTTATTGAGCCAAAAATGAGCTTCGTCACTGAAGATGATTTTGCGATGAAATTCATCATCTTGGCGCATCTTCTCCAGAACCCAATCGGAGAACGTAATTCGCTTCAAATGGTCCATCGGCTTCAATTCTTGAGTCAGCTTGATCTTGTATGGGTGTAAACCAAGATCCTTACGCAAAATACGCCATAATGTGGTCTGAAGCGATGCCCAATTCTTGAGAACGCCGTGGAATTGACTGATTTTGATCGTTTGCTACGGACGTCTGAACGGCAGCGATATTTTCGACGCTTCGACCAACCCGTTATTGCCTGTCTACTAGGGCTGTCCCTAGCACGCCTTATTTTGTTTTAGATGCATAGATGAATCTCCCTTCCCTGGATATTAATACCATGTGCTCCAAGCTTTCTTTTATTTAAAAATAAGTGGAACTAAGTACTGTAATTTTGATGAAATTTCGCGCCGATTATCGTTTGACGCTTGTTTTATGAACGTGTCGCTGATGTGTTCTATACTTAAGAAAGATTTTAGGCAGATTTTGAGCAAGTTATGGAATATATTCTGGTCTACACGGTTGGTTTTAAAACCGATCTAGAATTCGATTGATTTTAACATTCACATTCGAGTTGACATTAACATTTGACTTCAGATCTCGATAAGAAGTTTTGAGTCTGTCTCTCAAGCGGAGGTTCATACAAATCTAATGGCATTGAACTACGAGTATATTGCGTTTAAGAACTACCTGAGCACTCCCCCGATATCTAAACAAGTTCAGTGCTCCATAGGTTCTGCGAACGCAGTAGTAATGCTGTATTAATTTAGTTTTGACTTGGGTCATAAGTCACAATGGAATTGCACTTAATCAGATAGTCGATGAACATACTAGGCAGGGCTCAGAGTTTCCTAAGACCTTAACCTGCGTTAGGACTGGCTATGTCCATGGCTGGGGATTTCATTGATAATTAGGTTTCTTTTGAGCATATCTGCAGATAGAATATACAACACCTCTTGCAATGCTTGTTGTAAGAGTAACTATAACAAAACTAAGTGTACAATAATGTACAAGGAGTAATTTGAAGTAGTTCTTTGTTTCGGTTTCAAATGAAAGACTTGTCACGTTTTCGTTGGAGGGCTCTTTATAATAAAAAACTATATTATATTAGCGAAGTAGACCTGATTAGAAAAGTTTGCAGAAGTCAATTGAGATGACTAGGACATATAAGGTGAATGAAAATAAGCGCTCCGACAAAGAGTTTCAATTCCTAAGCCATCACAGTTGATATCTGTTTCCCGGCATGGAAGAAAGCAATTGTGGATACCGTGTAAGATAAGACTTTCTTTAACTAACTTGATAATGGAATGCTGATGGTCAGGTTTTAAAGTAGACAGAGAGTAAAAAATGAAGACAAATGAACAGTGTTATGCCTAATTATAGTACTGAAGGGTCATAACTGGTGACGAATCATGGGTATATGGTTATGAGGTCGAAACCAAAGCCCAATCGTCCCAATGGAAGTACCCAGAAGAGCCAAAACCGAAACAAGCACGCCAAGTTCGATCAAATGTCAAAGTTTTGATCAGTTTTTTTCGATTACCGTGGCATAGATCATCAGGAATTTTTACCTCAAGGTCGTATGGTCAATAAGGAGTATCGCCTTCAACAAGAGTTTGCGAGAAGCAATACGTAAAAAAAATGCATATCGTTGCTTGTGAGAGATTTTTTGGCCAAAAAAACACACCTTGTATACCGTTATGAAACTTTTGTTGTTTATTCCATTAGAGAGGGCTATCCTTTACATTGTTACGAGAATTTTTTTTTTTTATCGGACGTGTTTTAAATGCTCAATATTTTTTTTTTTTTTTTTTATGAAGGATAAGAAAGTGTATTATTGGCATATTTTGCTTCTTTTTATTTAGGAAAAAAGTCGAAGCGACAGAGGTGCAACAGGAGATTTGCAAGGTCTGAATACAGATTGGCAAATTGTTGTTCCTCCATGCCTGTAACCATAGCCAAAGAACGAATAGTTGGTATAACCACCCAGCCAAGCTGTGTTGACTAAGTTGACCCCAATACCTAAGTCAAGTAATGTATCTATTCGTCCTGTTGTACCAAATGTAGGGTCAGCCAATTGTAAATTGCGAAGATGCTGCCTAAGGCCTTTAGTTATGTTAGCCACGGGTGTAGGTGACGTGAACATGATGTGTATGATGATGTTGACATCTATAAATATGCCGAAGTGTTGATTAATATTTGACCGCGAGTGTGGGTTATCATTTAGCTAAAGAAGCGAACCACAAATCTGACCTGTGAGCCTCGAAATAAGCCACCCTTGCATTCCGTGGAATGCATTCCGTTACACTGCCTACATTTGATGGGATCGCAAGCCTTTGTTACAAGTCATTGTAGCAGAACTCGCAATTTTCAGGTGCTGTAGCAGCCAAATTGGATTTGATCAGTTGTGGTCTACGAGGTGAAGTGAATTGTTTTCACTGATATGGTGCATGATGGTCGGCTCACTGCTTCATGCTTTCAATAGTTCTGACATCCGTACTCATCCAAATCGACTGTCTACTCTAAAACGCAGACAGCCCTAGACGTGATCGACGATTGGTCCAATAGAAATGGGTTTTCAGTTCATCTTCTCAAAACTGAGGTTGTACTTTTTATGAGAAGGGAGAAGCTGACTGGTCTGGCTTATCCAGTCCTAAAAGGCATCATCATTAGTTTCTCCAACGAAGCTAATTGTTTTAGTGTCAACCTGGTTAACAAACTTAACTTTACGACGTAGAAGACGCTGTCGGCCTTCTGGTGGTGGAAAAGAGCTTTCGGCAAAACATGGAGCTTGTCAGCGAGAATGATTTTCTGGATTTGCACAGTTATGATAAGGGCAATTATATCCTTTGCGTCGATTATCTAGGGGAACTAGCTTTCACGAAAATATATTACTGCTGCTTTCACCAGACTTCAAAGAATGGTCTGTCTCAGTTGAATGGAGCATTCCCTGGTAAATCTTCATCCCCCATTAAAAAAGAAATGGTCTCAGAAATCCTGTTGCTGATAAAAATACAAAATCTACTTTCCATGTGTCTAAAAATGGCTTCGGCTAGAATGTGAACAAAGGAAGAGATATAGTAGGGTCCTCACAAATGCCTTCAAAACGGACTTAAGTTGGGGTCCTGGTGTCTTTTTGAACGGGGAGAACGTTAGATTTTACCCCTCGATAGGAAAACTTGAGTTTGTGTTTCAAATGGAAGTGTACGCAATCTTGTTGATAACAACCTACAAATATTGCAACCCGGACTCCTATTATGTGTCTGTCACTCAGATATATTTTATTACCAGGTAGTTCAATACACTCATCATCATTTCTGTTATTGTCATGACTGCGAGGAACCAACAAAGTTTCTAAATTGCATATTATCACATCTGCCTGTGAACATTACCATAACAGACTTTTAAGTAATCCAGAGCACCATTCATTAAGGCAGTTAACCAGTATTTTACAACTGCAGCCTTATACAACCATATCATGAATATTCTATAGTGCATTATGAAAGTGGAACGTACTCTAGTGCTGCTGTCCAAAAAATACGGAAGACAGAGAAAATTGCAGTCACTGATCGAATTAAAACTAAGGAATTATCGAGTAGCAATACCAAATTCGAGGGGCCAGCCATTTTCTGTAATCATTAAACGCTTCTCCCTTCTGTGAACAACCACAAAGAAAATGTTACTCCTGAAATACTTCGTCCCACTCCATAAATCAATAACATTCCAAGTCGAGTAACAAATCACAATAACTCCACCCTAATCTATTTGCAACAAATTGAAAGAAAAAGAAATTCCAGCAGTCCCTACAACAACGTATGGCACATGTTAAAACTAAATTCCAACTGCATCTAGTTTCGTCTTCCGTGTGCCACCAGCAATAATTAATAATTTATTAATGCATCATAAACTCCCACACTAATCCTCTCTGAATACAAATGGCATTAAAATTGTCTTCAACTTTTTTTTTTTTTTTGTATTCCATAAGCCGACTTGGCGAAATTGCTTACCACCTCTGGGGATTTATGATTTATTTGTGAGGCATTCATAAGCCCATGGTGTGGGCTTCAATAATTGGTAGAATTTTTATGAATAGTTGCATTCTGATGGTGAGTATCCTTTTTGGAATGCAATTAAGATCACAGATTTTTTGAAAATATCTTCAAATCGCTGGAAACGTGTATTCTTAATAACTTCGAAGTTTTATAAAAAAAATAGCACGCACATCAAAAAAGTGACACAATAAATTACGATCAACGGATGCGGGATCTTTGAGAATTTTTCGAATGACCATTCCAAAGTATTTACGTCATATGACTGATAAATTTGGTCAACGGGTCATTAAAAATATAAGAAATAAATATACAACTCTTAGCATGACGTCTGACATGCATGGTACCTACTCGTATGTATAGCATACGAGTATAGTAGCCTATAACAGGAAACAAATAAACCTTTCATTATCTCCACCATGAATGGACCCATATCCGTCTTTGTACCCCGTCTGTGTGTATGCATACCGTTGATATAATCGTATTCAAAGGCCAATAGACTAGCTAAATAGATTTGCAAATAAAAGATGGCTTAAGCCTCTTACCGCACCCCAATTAACCGGCCTAAACCATGTAAACATTAATTAGCATCTTATAGCGTCTCGTAGATAAGAATTACTCATAGTCGTATAAAAAAACTTACCGTGAATCCAAGCAATACAATAGATAGAATCACAAAAGATGCACTTAATCCGATCGCGATTACATTGTGGGGAGATCGTTTATGAGATGAACAATTTTCAGCCGATGGCAATGTTATGAAAGGCTTTAAAGATTCCGCAGTCATTTTCGATCCGAAGAGAGGTCTTTATTCAAATAGATGTATCTCTTTATTTATTTATTTTATTTTATTTTATTTTTTTTTCAGTTATAAGTATTTTATGATGCTGATCATTACACAAACACGATTTTTATTTTTTCCTCTCTACAATAAAACATGTATTCGTAGGATTTTTTTGCGATACTTTTTTTCGCATTAAAAACAACCGAAATCGGTCTTTAAAGTTATTCGAGTATCTGAAGGAATAATTTGATTTTTTTTCCGATCTTGCAGTTGATCGAGTTTGATCACTACACACATCACTATCGATACATGACTTTTATATGAATTTTTTTTTTTTTTTTTTTTTTTTGTATTTCTTTCTTAACGATACGTATCTCTTCCGCGCTTAGAGGTAGTGAATACGTCCAGACAAGAGAATGTTCTGCGAACAACTAAAACAATCCTCAAACGAGCGGCGGTATCTTAAACATTTGAAATTACAAGTATTTTGTTCGGTTCAGTTCGGTTGGCCTGATCGCTAGCGGTGGTGATCGCTGGTGGTGTTTTGTTGTTCTCTTGGATTCTTGTCTTGTGTTTTCAATTTGATTTTCTTTTTCTTCTTCTTCGTGAGCATTGAATTAGGGAGAAGCGATTTTTTTTTCCCTTTTTCCTTATATAAATTTGATTTGTTGGAAATACTGGCGGTATATTCGAACACAGAGGGTGGTGGAGATCGCTGGAGATCGACATTGAAGATCGTTAGTGATCGTGCATTGATTTTGTTAGAGTTCTCTATTGCAGATTGGATTTTTGGAAGGTCTTATGTTATAAGGTAATCATCAGTAAAATATAAACACGAATTCGTGCATTGGGATGAGATTGCAGTTGCAGACTGCAGATTGTATAGTAGATTAACTTGAACGCGGTGACTTCAAACGGGATGGTCTTCATTTTTGTTTTGTATTATTATCTAGTGCGTTAATAGGATACTCGGTATCTATGCTTAAACATGTTCAACTATTGACGATAATATAACTCCTTACGAATTCTGTGCACTTTTATTTTTTAATAAATTTCCAGAAACATCATAAATTAATAACCAGAAACTTTCCAGGCAATTGATTTCTGCGCAGTTTGATATATACTTTTTTTATTTATCTAATTTCTTGGTCAGTCTCTTTTTGCTGTGTTTTTGTGGTTAAAAATAATTGTAACCACACAAAGTGGTGGTGCTCCCTATATGTATGTATGTGTGCATAAAAGTGTTTGTGCACTGCGTGCATTTTTTCTGCTGATGTCAGATACGCAAAGTAAAGTCAGAAGCAATTGTGGTCAGATTGCAATAGGCCGGGACTAATGTATATGCCAGAGAGCAGCAGTCCATCGATTGGATTGCATATTTGATCAGATCAATTGATTACTACTTTCCGATGTTTATTATTGTTCGATGGTGTTCTAGTCTTGGCTTTAGTTCTGCGGTCGTTATTGGTGGTGATGGTGGTAATTGAAAGAAAATTCTTGGTAATTGTTAAGGGCAGACTATTGTCTTGTGGGTCAAGTGCAGCGCGATATTGAATTTCGATTCCTTAATGCTTTGAAATAAGAAGAATCAAGTTTCTGTGGTGGTGCATTAGAGGATTGAATATTTTGCATTTGTTTAGGTTTTATTTAATTTATAGGGTGCGTTGAGTTTCGCAGCGAACATAAAATTGAAAACTAAAAAAATAGGAATTTTGTAATAAAATTGTTCGAAAATTCGTTGGGCCATTTCATTTCAGAGAACTGTGCCAGATATTTAGACCTCAGTCTAAAAAGCAAACTTTTTTGAAAAATACTTGTTGTTGAGCGAAACAAAAGTCCTCTAATTGCAATACGAGTGTAACTTACTCTTCAGTTTAAGAGACACTCAGTAATGGAAAGAGCTAAATGCAGAAAGTGCCAGCTACTCACTGTACTTGAAATAATTGACTTTAATCACGTGATTTCAGAAAGGAATGAATGGACACAAAGTAAAGTCTTTCTCAGTAAGTTTACTTCCATATTTACAGACGGGTTTAAGACAGCCGCAGAGATCTTCTCTAATGACATCTGCATACACAATTCCTTCAGTCTACACAAGTAAACATGGGCTGAAAATTCAGTGCTGTTTTATAGTATTTCCAAAATTGAATTTTATTTATCAATATAGTTGCCTTCGAGGGCGATACACTGATTGAAACTATTTTTCAATCTTTCGATACCAGTTTTGTAGTACGATTTCGGTTTAGCCTCAAAATAGGACTCTGTTTTATCGATTACTTCTTCATTGGTCTTAAATCTCCTTCCGGTGAGCATTCTTTTGAGGTCTGCGAACAGGAAATAGTCGCTTAGGGCCAAATCTGGTGAATTCGGTGGGTGGGGAGGCAATTCGTAGTCGTTTTCATCGACTTGTGACACGGTGCATGGTCTTGATGAAACAGCACTTTCTTCAAATGCTCCAACAACGCAATGTATTAGTCGCTGTTGATAGTCTGCCCCTTTTGGAGATAGTCGATGAAAATTATTCCATGTGTATCCCAAAATACGGATGCCATAACCTTGCCAGCCAACTGTTGAGTTTTTGGTCGTTTAGGACGAGGTTCGTCGCCTGCTCGCCACTCAGCTGACTGCCGACTTGACTCTGGTGTGAAGTGATGGAGCCAAGTTTCATCCATTGTCACATACCGCCGCAAAAATTCGGCTTTATTGCGGTTGAACAGCTTTAAACACTCCTCTGAATCATCAACACGTTGTTGTTTTTGGTCGACTGTGAGCAAACGCCGCACCTACTTTGAACATAGCTTTCGTATGCCCAAATATTCGTGTATGATATATCCAACACGCTCTTTTGATATCTCCAGAGCCTCAGCTTTCTCGATCAACTTCACTTTACGGTCATTCGTAATCATTTTGTGGACTTTTTTGATGTTTTCATCTGAAACAGCCTCTTTTGGACATCCACTGCGTTCATTGTCTTCGTTGCTTGTATGACCACTTTTAAATTTTTCAATCCACTTGCGAATGGTTCGTTCGGCTGGTGCAGAGTCCGGGTAACACTTATCAAGCCATTTCTTTGCATCGGCTGCATTTTTTCCCATCAAAAAGCAATGATAAATCAACACACGAAATTGCTTTGAATCCATTTTTTTTTTACAATAACAAAAGTTACTTCACTCACAACGCTATATCTCGAGAACTAATCGTCCGACAGCTGTCAAATTTATACACTTATCTTTTGAAGGTTGGTACTAACTGAAAATGGTATGGATTTAATTCAAGTGGTGCCCTCTCTTAGAAACAGCACTTTTCAGCCCATGTATTACTGTACTACCTTAACAAACTGCTGATTGGTTCAGACTGATATCGTATGATTATATACCTTCATACCTGTAGACATTTCGTCAGCTTTATTTTCCTAGTATTCGGTACTACCTCTATTTGCAAACGCAGTAGTCGAACTTGTTGAATATTATCATATGGCGAGGTTAATGCCAAGAATATTTTTTGTAAAATTATCTCTTAGACCTCATACTATCATCCGATCAATTTGTTGACACTTTTGCCTTACATTTTTTACAAACGGAACTAGTATCAAATCAAAATTATTATCCGAAACTTCAGCAGACCGTGGGTTCATTGAATTTGGAATCGAATACGAGTTCTCGACTAAGTTGAAGCGGATGAATTCGAGAAAAACAAACTGGACCAAGCGGAGCTTGGAAAATCCGTCAATTTTCCATATAAACAAGAAGGAACAAGGAACAAGAAGCAAATGTTTTCAACAGACATGACCGTTTCATGGTAGAGCAATACCCGAAAACTTCCATACAAGTCACTTTAGGCTAACTTGGAGAAGGACTGACATTTTAGCAGATGTATCTGGCTTATTCGCAGTAAAAAAGTGTGCTTCTTACAAAGACGGGGCAAGGCAAATCTGCTTTGCAAATCCATCTTCTTTACAAGATGAAAAATGTTTACCAATGTGGAAGATGTGTATGACTGTGTTTCAAAATCTGTTGGGTAAACTTGAATGTGTACCTTAACACTTTTCAAAACGGAAGAAAGATATTCTGTCCAGTTTCCGTTGTATGGAGGAGGCTGGAGTCTGTTTTTTTTTTTTTTTTTTTTTTTGTTTACATTAACTAAAATGGCTAATTCTTGTAGAGGGCATAAACAAAAATGCTCTTGCCACAAAAATCTTAAATTCCTTGCAGTAGGACAACGCATTGAGGGAAGATCTTACTTAAGATGGCGCTCGCAACAGAAAGGGGAATTCCACTAATTTGGCACAGCGAGTTAGAGATCAAGCTGATTGAAAGGGCATGTCAGAAATAAGTTTCATGATTACTCAGGTCTGAAAATTGTCATCAAGGACATCTGAAATAAAATTATGTAGAAGGTCTGCTAAAGGAAGTATTTTATTCATAAGAAAACTTGAAAACCGTACAGTTTCGAATCCTATCTAGCAGTTGCTGATAGGTTTTAGGAGCACCTGACCAGATATGGACATTGTACTCCAATTTTGGGCGGATGAATGCCTTATATATTGAGGTCAGATCAGAGAAGGAGAAATATTTCTTACATCGTTTACATACAGCTGTATCCTGTATCCTAATACTGAAACTTATTACTGGAGATTTCAACATATACACTTCTGGGTGGCTTTGACATTCTGGACAGACAACACTCGAAGGACGGCGTGTTGAAATCTTATCCTACGATGATGAGCCCACGCAGATACCAGACATTGACAGTCATACCACCAACACCCTGGACTTGTTTCTAACCTCTCACCTTGATAGGTATACCGTTGATGTGATTTCCCCTCTAGGCTCGACGGATCATTGTGTCATATCAGCTAATTCCACGTACACCCACCATGTAGTTAGAGAAAAGATCCCTAAAAGAACCATATGGCAATACGAGAAAGTCAGTTGGAGCGGACTTAACAGCTTATTTAGGAATTTTAACTGGTCTTTATGTTTCCTCGATAACGACGTGAATTTTTCTGTTGATATGATCACAGACATTATTCTCTTTGAAATGAGGTGCTTCATTCTCGCGTGGTACGAGTTGTGCTGTAGAGAGGCTGTCAGGGTTAGAGAAACGTTTTTTCGGTTCTACAAGACCAGCCCGACAGTGGAAAACCGAAAAAAGTTCAAACGAGACAGGAATAACTGCAACGCCTTTCTTTAACAAGTGAACATGAAATTCCAACACGACCAAAAACTGAGGCAAAAAATACTACAATGTTGCAAAAGTAGTAAAAATATTTGGTTGTTCGCCAAAAAACATTAGAAATTCTGCCTCATCCTCCATCCCAATGACATTCCAGCTGTCAACTCTTTGGACAACATTTGTCCAGCACGTCCCATTGCACTTTCGTCCCTTATTTCCACGATCATGGAAACGCTGTTATGCCGTTAGCTCATAAAATATCTCAAAACACGAAAACTTATCAATGAACGGCAGAACGGTTTTTGTAGGAACAGGTCCACCGATAATTCGATGTCATGTCTCTTCAAAAAGTAGAATCAAAGCGTATAGTTGATAGTTGCACTTGATATTTCTAATGCATTTGACAGAGTTTGGCATCAGGTAACTCTGCCGAAAATGCGTGCTTTTGGGATCGATGACTCTCTTCTTCAATGGATTAGAAATGACCTTACAGAACGTTCAATTCAAGTTGTATTGGATGGTTTCAAGTCAGATATTCATAAAATAAATGCTGGTGTGCCCCTGGGCTCCGTTCCGTCTCCGAAACTCTTTTTAATTTTTATTAATGATCGTTTGCCTGCTACTTCTTATCCCATATATTTTTTCGCTGATGACGGTACTCTCTGCTTTTCATATTCATTTCCAGACTCACGTCCCTGCTCTTCGGCTGCAGAATGGGAACGGCAGCGTATGTTAAGCACATTAAATTCCGATATTAACGACATAACCAATTCTGTAACTATCAGCTATTAAATGCTTCCAGAACTCAATGCAGTCTATTACCATTAAATCGAAATTTAAATACCCAGCCATTATCCATGAATGGAAAAAATTTCCATTCCCGGTGAGTGTGTCAGTGACAACTTACTTTGGAATGATCACATATTCGATGTCGTCAAAAATGCTGCGAAATGTCTGGGTTTCCCCAAGCGGTGTAAGAAATATTTAACTTCCTCTGATCTCGCCTCAATATATAAGCATTCATCCACTCAAAATTGGAGTACAATACAATGCACATCTGGTCAGGTGCTTCTAAAACATCTATGCACCTGGTATATAGGATTCAAAATCCTGAGATAAAACTCATAGGTGATACTTATATTAGTAAGTCATTGGACACCCTTGCACACTGACGTAATGTCTCTTGTCTCACTTTATTTTATCACTATTTCCACTATCAGTGCTCCATTAAATCACCAGCAGTCTCGCTATAAGTACTCATCAGTATACCCGCAATCCCACTTTCGGACGTACATTAAAATATTGTGATTCGTTCCCAAGTCGCTTACGGAATGCCCTGCCGAGCTCTCTATTTCCTGGTCGTTATGACTTGCAAACATTTGAAAACACTGCACATTGGTACCTCTCTTTTATTCTTCCCTAAATTTCCTTTGTGTGCAAACATTTTAAGGGTACACAAAACTGTGATAATAACTATTAGGCTGATCTTACGATTCCAATAACAAAATCTACATGTACAATAATAAACCGATGTCTCTGCCTTCCAGAAGTACTAAGCACGACTTCTAACTCTATTACCAGTCAATCCAATGAGGTCTAAATCGCCCCCTTTTTAACCTCTTCGCACATTTAACTTGTTTCTTTTTAATGATTCAATTTTGTGTCATAAAAAAATAAAAGGGAAACCATAAATTAAAAACCTCTATCACTTGAAGGCGTTTGGCCCACAATAGATAGCCTTTGGTCATTATAATTGCATCGCAATAAAAGCCCAGCGAATTGTATCTCTTGAGTGCTTTAAAAAAAATAGAAACTCTCAGAAAACCTCGAATCAAGTGCCATGCAACTGCCTCTCGAAAATTCTTATCGCAGCTCATTTAAACTTTTCAGTTGTCATTTTGTGTTTTCTTCTTTTTTTTTTTTTTTTTTTTTTTTTTTAAATAAGACGAAGTAAATATGTACTCCCAATTTTATGGATTTTTAAAAAATTGACTTTTGGTGATAACACCAAATGTTGGAAATAATTAAAAAGTCCCGAGACAGACAACATCGCCCAACTCGGGAGACACCATACAACACGAATACGAATAGTTGTTAGACTCGAGAGACACTTTGTCTTCGGGTTCAAACTGGAAATTATATGCTTTTTAGTGAACACATTTGTACACCGATTGAGTGCTATATTAAGAGCCTAATAAACTGATAAGTTTTGTCATCAATTTATTTTGGTATTTCACAGTTCCTTGGGGTATGAATTATACAATTTTTTCCATTTGATTAATTGGCGACTTTGTACAATACTTAATAAGAGATCGTGAACATTGTATAATGGCTTAACTGATTTCAATTCATTTATATGAATTCTCATTACGAAAGTGAAATGGGCTTTCATTGAATACGTATCTACTGAATTTAAGGGATGAAAACATACTTTCATAACAGTTACATGCAGGTTGAACAATTGTTTGGTATTTCGTAACTACATTCGAAAACAAGTCAAATATAGGTGGAACACAATTCTCAACTTAGAGGTCTTCGAAATCGTACACATAAGTGTGAATATAATGACCTCTGGGCTTATATAATACATCTCTTATACGAGTACACCTATTCCATCTTAAGTTAAGTTCAGTTCTATAATTTAAATGGTAGGGCGCGCTCAAGGGGTTTTTAGTACACTTAAAATGCTTGCACCGATGTACTTTGGTCTTAAAACTTTGCAAGTTACAATGACTAGGTAATAAAAAGCTCAGCACCCTCATTGCATAAGCAATTTGTACGACTTAGAAAAGAAACACGATATTTCAGAGTACATCCGAAAGTAAGCTCGGGGGTATACTGATGAGCATTCTTAGCGAGACAGGTGTTACTGTTGGAGATTTGAAGGGGTGGAATGCTACAGGCAATTTATATGGAGCACTGGTAGTGGAAATCGCGATAAAACAAAGCGAGACTGCAGACAATACGTCGGTGTTCGTGGGTGTGAATTGATTGACTGATATTACTTTCACCTATGAGTCTTATCGCACGGTTTTGAATCCTGTCTAGCAGGTGTAGAGAGGTCTTAGGGGCACCTGACCAGATTTGGGTTCTGTACTCCAATTTTTGGCAGTAGGATACCTTATATATTGAGACCAAATCAGAGGGAGAAATGTATTTTTTAAATTCGTTTGATGAAATCTAGACATTTCGCATCATTTTTAGCGACATGGAATATGTTATCATTGACACACATACCGAGAATAGAAACATTTTTTGGTCTTGACGAGGTAAGTACCCTTTATAGATTCATGGACACTACAGACTACAGACAACATTGGGGTTTGGATGTATTAAATTCCTCTCTGTTGATGGTTTCCCATTTAGTAATGCTTTTTATATCGGAATTTGATTAGCTTACCATACGCTGCCATTCTCGTTCTACACCCGAAGATAAAATATAAAAAACCGAGCTAACGATTAGGATTAGAATCAGCAGAAAAGATATCGTTGATATGTTTTTGTCACCCTATTACTCAGAAGGGAGTGGGCCTCCTGTCATGTAATTTCTTATTTTTCTCTGCATTGACGGTTCTAAAATGTTTGCTATTCCTTGAATAACTAACATAATTCTGCCTTGATTTTTCTCAAATTTTCGAAAGAACCCACTACTTTTAAGAAAGAATTGATTACATTTTGTGCAATGGAATGGCCGCGATTTGACATGAAGATGCTTCAACTGACAAAAATTCCAATCGATGGCACTTGTCATTCGCGAGTTATCGTGGCCCAAAAAAATTTACACTTTCGGACACACACACATACACACCCACATACACACGGGATATCACAAGCACCAAGCCGAAACACCGTGCATGGCTGGGTATTGGAATTGTGCCGCAATGTTTCCTTTCTTGTCGTACGAGGCGTCTAAATGAGGAGCGCAAAGGAGGAAAGTGGGACTTAAAATGACTCAAAAACTCTTTGTGACAAGATGACCCTCAGGTTATCTACGTGGGATACAATAAGAATAATGGCGAGATGATGATGTACCCGCCACATAGTAAAAGCGTAGTCATATAAACCTATGGCAAAAGAAATGGGTGGGTCTAACAAATTTCTCACGTCCCCGAGTAACTGCCGGCCACGAATATGTACCCCACCCTTCTGTTATTCTGTAATTGTCACCGTTAAGTTGGCGGTGTATGTACTGTTTTATATACCTGTTTAGCACCGATCTGGCTCTGAATACATATCCTCATCAGGGTTTGTGTTAACCCTTGCATAGCCTCACTACTTGCAGAAATAACTATGAGATCCCGCGGTGACTACCGAACATTAACAACGAGTGGGGACCATAAAGACATGAAATCGAACAAAACAAACTCTATGGTAAGTTAAAAATACGTTAAAAATAAGTTAAAATAACGGAAAATCAGGAGAACTCTTTCCAGAGATCTTCCAGAGTACTGAGATCTCCTTCTACTGCAATTCCGAGCGGACATGTTGAGACAGCAGCAACAAGAGAGCCTAGAAAACGAACCTCAAAAATCAGAGCTTCATGAGTTAGGCGAGCAGATCAGGGAGCTCTCTGAAATGCTTGAGGACGAAAAAAGGCGCTTAATTCATCAACCCATGAGGGACAGTGTTTAGAGCATAAGACTCTTTTATGAACCAACGGCGATCCAGCTGGGGGAGCCTCCGCTGGCCGAAACAAATGGAGGTTCTAAAAAAGACACAAGGAACAAACCGACGAAAGCCATGAGGCCAAGCGAACCCAAAATGATCCGGCAATGGTAAATAATAATAATGCGGAGATCTCTAAAAACAGATGGACATGCAAACTTAACATACACCGACAATCCATGAATAGATAGAACGTCAAAACAAAAAAAAAAAACAAAAAAAAAAAAAAAAAAAAAAACATAAACACACAGTATACTGGGGTTACTATACATACGAGTACCGATAACGACTTTGTATGGTGAGTTGTGTCCCATGAATAACAATAAATCAACAAAGTCAAACGAGGTAAATGAATGCTGTGGCTATCTGCTTCCACAAACTAGGAGAACAGATAAAAACACTTCTGGAAATGTTGGAGGATGCCATAGGCGGTTGAGATGCATGATGACAGATCCAAGTAAGTAACGAAGATTGGAGCCAAACGATGAGTTCCCAGACTCTAAACGGACGCAAAAACTACCTTCAGCTGATGGAAATGGAAAACCTCGCAATAAGGCGAGCACGCAGAGCGAGGAAAAAATTGCGAAAGTTTAGAAAACCGGCAGGTCGAAGGCCGACAAACCGGTCACACGTGATAAAAAAATCTACCATATGTGACAAAAACAACACTTGTGCAAAGGTCATAAAAAAAATTGAGCCAAGAAGCAAAAACCCACAACGCGAAAACTCGACCCGACACAATTGTGATGACGGCGTATGGGGAATTTTCCTATGCAGAAATGCTATTGAAAATTAAGACAGGTCCAAAACCCCCGATGAATCGGTTAGGAATATCAGACGAACCCAAAAAGTGGACCTGCTGATGCACCTGAATGAGACAGAAAAAAAAGAGACCAATTTTACAAGATAATTGGTGAAACCCTTGGCAACAATGTAGAGATTCGTTCTCTGACAAACCCCATTACTCTGGAAGTAAAGGACATCGAGGAGGCCACAACGAAGGAAAAGATCTACAAATATCCCAGACAGCAATATCAGCTGAATGACATAGGTAATGCAGACATACCCAAATTGCGAAGATTATCTTGCCTACCAACAATGCACACAAAATGCTAAAGTCAGGCAGAATCAAAATTGGATGGGTAAACTGTCGCGCCCGGGAACGTACAACCCTAACTACATCTTTCAGATGTTTTGAATTTGGGTACACTGCATGCCAATGCAAAAATGAGATGGACTATTCCAAGCAATGTAGAAAATGTGGGGAAGAAGGCCATATAGTATAGCCACAAGGACCCGCTTTGTTACTTCTGCAAGAAGGAAAACCCGGTGAACGCTTAACATGTAGGCATTCGCAACAACATTTGCATCCTTGGGTGCAAACATAGCAAACAATGGTCAAGCAGAAACTTTAAACAAAAAAAAACGGGAATGTGGTCAATCATCGATATTACCTTCATGAGTAACTTCCTACTGCGCAACGCAGAGTGGAGGGTCAATTAAGAATATATCTATAGTGACCATCAATTGATAATAATTGATATTGAAAAATAAAAGGTCATTCCGTGCCCTAAGCTAGCAGACCCAAAACAAAAAGACTCTTCGACAAGGACATGTTCAACGAAATGATGAACAACAGCGAAACACCAGGGAATTTGTCGCATCACCTCACTCGCACTTTAACCACAGCATGTGATGCAGAAATATCCGGACGAATACCCAGTAAAGGAGGTAAATCGTGTTACTGGTGTAGCCAAGAAGTAAAAGCACTCAGAGTAAACTGCTTACAATCCCGACGGAGAGCGCCGTGTTCCAGAAGGAGAGTTAATTTTCAAGTGCGACTAGATACGAGGGCTGTTTGATGAGTACCATCATCATTATCAATTAATACAGCCTCTTTTAGCCCGCCTGTCAAAATTTGATGACAATCAGACGCTTAGTTTTGTTTTGACACTATATATGCACTATATACTATATGATCGTTCACTCACGTTGTCTTAGTAGCGCTAGCTATCTTTCAAGCCGGGTCCGACTGGCAAAAAGGGACCTAAAAAAGGCGATCAAAGAAAGCAAAGCAAGATGCTTTAAGCGCCTGTGTGACTAAGCGGATATAAACCCTTGAGGCACGGCGTACAGAATAATAATAACTAAGCTGAAAGGCTGTGCTAATGTCTATTGTAGAGCATCTATACTCACAGAGATCGATTATGAGTAATATAATTAGAGTAACCCAACCCAGAAGCAGTTCCAATAAAAAGATCAGATCAGATCAGATCAGGATAAAAGGATAACGCATGCAATAAGATAGGCATCAACAAAGCTCGCGCCTGGACCTGATAAAATCCCAAATAAGGCAGTGAAAGCCGCCGTTCAATAGAGACCAGACATGTTTGTAGAAACTATGCAAGAGGTTGTGAAAAATGGGGGTTTTCCCAGAAAAATGGAAACCAATATGTCTACTGAGCAAAATACTTAAACGGATCATATATACGATTGCGGTATCAGAAGTACCCGGCCTGACCAAGACACGGCGGTAGTTGTTTGAAATTATCACTGTACGCAGTCTATAAAGCATATTTTTCAAGTTTTAAAGCGCCACGTTCTTTAGTATAGGGTTTTCCAATAGGGACTTGACAACTTTGAATTTAATTTGTGAACGCACTCTTTTACTAATCATTTGTCAATTTATTCAGTAAACTCAACATTTTCATAGTAAAGTACACTAACGAGCTACGTTCTCCGATTGGGTTCTGGAGAAGATGCGCCAAGATGATGAATTTCGTCGCAAAATCATCTTCAGTGACGAAGCTCATTTTTGGCTCAATGAGTTCGTCAATAAGCAAAATATGCGTTATTGGTCGGCTGAAAACCCACATGTGCTTCATGAATCACCACTTCATCCACAAAAAATAACTGTTTGGTGCGGTTTGCATGCCGGCGGCGTTGTTGGGCTATATTTTTTCGTCAACGATAACGATCGTCACGTTACTGTGAATGGTCAGCGTTATTGCGCCATGATCACCGATTATTTTTGACCCGAATTGGAAGATATGGACTTGCACGACATGTGGTTTTAACAGGATGGTGCAACAAGCCACACAGCGCACGCTACAATCGATTTATTGAAGAGAAAGTATGGTGAGCGTGTTATCTCAAGACATGGGCCAGTCGATTGGCCACCTTGTTCGTGCGATTTAACTCCGCTTGACATGGGATAATGTTCACTGACTATTTTGAAAAAGAAAAATCTATCAACGGCCAATATTATGCCAATTTATTATAACGTTTGAGCGAAGAAATCAAGCAAAAACGGCCACATTTAGCTAAGAAGAAAGTGTTGTTCCATCAAGACAAGGCACCAGCTCACAAATCCGTTATTGCAATGGCCAAAATTAATGAATTAAATTTTGAATTGCTACGTCATGCACCCTATTCGTCAGATTTAGATTTTTTCCAAAATGCTTGTGTTTTCTTTGGATAGAATGCTCACTGTGACAGAAAAGAACGGAACATTATGAGATCAACAGTTTGAATTCTAAAAATCGAGCTCCGCCGTCGACGCCATAAAATCGGTGGTAGAAATAGCAGCTGAAGCAATAAAAGGAGATAGATGGCAATAGTGACACTGGACATCAAAAATGCTCAGTTATTGTTATTTATAAGAAATTGGTTGTTTATAAGAAGGTTATTAGCCAAAATGGATACACTATACTACTTGCGAAATATGGTATTGTATGCAGCTACTTCAGCAATAGAAGGTTAAGATATAAAACCGACGAAGGAAAAAAATACTATAAAACTTCCGCAGGAGTGCCACAAGGATCAATACTGAGGCCCCTTCTTTGGGATATCATATACGACGGAGTTCTGCAATTAACACTACCACCAGGAGTAAATGCAATCATTGATTTACTTTTTTCATTCATTTTCATTTCATTCAGTTTCATTGACGAAATTGCCGTTGTAATTATTGCAATGAATACTTGCGAGATAGAGTCAGATACGAACGATGCAATCAACTTCATCTGCCGGCGTAGAATTAGCAGATTACAGAACGGAAGTTCTCCAAATAACCAGCCAGAAAAATTAAGAATACGTAGACATAAGGGTAAAAATTCAAACCATTAGATCGAAAGATTATATACATAAAATACATATGAAGGAGTAATACTTGACAATAAAGTCAGCTCACAACGACTATTCGGCAAAAAGGCGTCAAAGCTTGCAGGCAGCACCGGATAAGCTGGGAGAATCTTAATATCCAAAGTTTTGTAGTAAACTCAGTCCTATTATACGCTTCCATAGTTTGGGGGAGGGCCTAGCGATAAAGGAAGAATAGAAGAACTTCAAGTTCCAAAGAGGTAATAGTCATCAAAAGGATCAAGTAAGCTAACAGAGCTTCAGAGAGAAAACTAGCCCAAGACAACTTGAGTTGAACATTCCGAAAGGTAATTTCTAATTCATTGAAGAAGGCATGCATCTATTCAGTGCTATATATTACAGTGTATAAAAGTGTATAAAAAAAAAATAATAATAAATAAAATCAGTGCGGGTATCACAATTTTCCCGCCCTCCGTCGTAGTAAACTTAGTCACTGCTATTGCTGTATTTGTCATACGTAGCTACTATAAGCGGGCTTAAGAGTAATCACTTTTCTACATATGTCCACGTTTGCAAATACAGTTTAGCTGGTTTTGCACTTAGCGAAACGCAGGTAGATCCCACCCACGATATAAAGCTACCTGCCTACAAACTAATGCCAATATTCTTCTCTCACCACGATCTCGCTATTTACGTGCGTAGTGATGTAGCTAACCAAACTCCAACGATTGTTACAATGTTACCCGTGTTCCAATCCGGAATTCAACTTCATGTGGTTAAAATTCCATCTCCGTAAGCAAATAAGAAACCCCAAACTGCACAGCAATTCGACCTTTAACTAGTTTGATGCGCTGTCTAACTTCATTCAAAGAATTGTATCTCTATATCTTCATACTAAAATCGTTATTACAGACGATTTTAACATCTGGACACAGCTTGTAAAGTAGCCCACACGTGTACCAAAAGTTGATAATCTTACCGCCAACACCCTGGACTTGTTTTTATCTTCTCACCCCGAAAACAAGGTCAATGTGCTATCCTCTCTAGACTCGTCGGAGCACTGTGTGACATCAACTAATTTCTCGTATACTGACCGCACAATTTGGAAAAAAGATTCCTAAAAGAAGGATATGGGACTTAAAAGCTGATTACAGTCACAATTCTCTTTGCAATGAATTCCTTATCACTCGTCGGATAAAGAGTATCAAACCAAAAGAAAATGCTTGATATGACTCGAGTTATAAAGAGACTGTCAGGGCTAGAAAAATGTTTTTTCGATCCTACAAGACCAACCCGACAGAGAAAATCCGTAAAAAGGACCATTCGTCGTTTTAAGACCGATTCCGTACATAACACTATGCTGACCCCACAAATTGAGTAATAGGTTCATTCTAGTGTTTGGTGTATTATTTCCCCAATCTCTAGGTTTGGCGTTGAAATCTCCGCTGATTATGAAGTAATTTTCCTCCTTTTCCAACATTCGGAATCGAAAAAGTGTCTCGAGTTCTAAAATAAATAACGTGGATTGAGTAGCTTCAGGCACATAAATGGAGATCATGGGCAACCGCTTTCCATTACGGAGAAGAATGTACACGATACATGCTTCCAGCACCTGGGGCTTATGCACTTCACTGCTGCACAATTTTTAATGAAAATCGCAACACCAACTCCTTGAATGGAGTCGAGTCGGTTTCTTCGTGCTATTTTATACTTTCTGTGCCTACTTTTCTATTTTTTTGTAGGACTTTTCAAGGGCTTGGTCTTTGAGCAACTTGAACAACGTGGCAGTTTTTTCGATCTTCATAAAAAGATTTACATTCAGCGCAAGAAACTTTTGGGTTTGTTACGCAATGTTTGTACCCATTAGGCCCGGCAGTATCACGCAGGTCCAAGCGCGTATCCTGTTCTTCTATCTGTATACTACACCCTGCCTGACTCGAACTGCAACCAACTTCAGACTGCTATAATTTCCAAACCGTTCATGACAGTGAGCTCAAATTTTGACACATGACAGATAATTTTATTATTTGCAAGCCTTTTAAACGATTTGCGTCTCAGTTGTGTTGAAATTTAGCTGGAAAACCACAAGTAGCTATCGTTAGAGCCCTCCTGCACCTCAACGTCAATAAATCATTTGTGTCTCGAACCATAGCTCGTTACCGTGATACTGGCAGCGTTGCAAAACGCCTGGAGGGGGTCCTAAAAAAACAGCAACATCGACAGAAATGGTTCGGAAAGTGAAGGCTCGAATTGAGCGAAATCCGAAATCCGTTGGAATGGATGCAACACATACTGAAAAATGAGCTTGGGCTCAAGCCATTGAAGTTCCAAAAAGCACACGATCTTACACCGTAAAAGAGAAAAATTAGAGTCGAAATAGCGAAGGAGTTGCTACGCTTGCACGAAAGTGGTGAGTTGGCGAATTTGGTTTTTTCCGATGAGTCGCACGGAACGTTTATTTAAGAAAAACATGTACAATAGTATTATTCAAAGTATTGCCCATCTGAAGTTATGACTTTTTCCCATCTTTCTGGCAATTTGTAGATCCCATCCCAAAAGAACTGCGCCGGCTTTTCAGCCAAGAATGAATCAAGCCAATTTTTGATATTCTGCTCTGATGTGAAACGTATTCCAGTGAGGGCGTTCTGCATCGACCGGAACAAATGGTAGTCAGAAGGGTCAAGGTCTGGGCTATAAGGCGGGTGGTTTAAGACTTCTCATCCACTGTTTTCCAAATAGTTCTTAACCGCAATAGCAACGTGGGGCCGAGGGTTGTCATGATGGAAAATTATTGCGTTATGTCTGGTCGCGTATTCCGGGCGTTTTTCGGCTACTGCTCTCTTCAAAAGGATTAACTGTGTTCGGTAGCGTTGTCCATTGATGGTTTCACCCGGTTTTAGCAGCTCATAATAGAGCACACCCATCTGATCCCACCAAACACAGAGCATTACCTTCGCACCATGGATATTCGGCTTTGCCATTGATTTGGCTGGTTGGCCGGGTATAACATATGGGTTGCACTTGGAGTTGTCGTAATGGATCCATTTTTAACCACCAGTAACAATCCGATGCAAAAATGACTTCCTTTTGTAGCGTTCCAGCAGCATTTCAGACATGCAAAACCGCCTTCGATGTCTCCCGGCGGTTCTCATGTGGAACCCAATTTCCTTGCTTTTGAATACATCCAGCTGCTTTTAAACGTTTTGAAATGGCTGCTTAAGTGACACGAAAAGATTCTGCGAGCTCTTCTTGTGTTTGGCAACAGTCTTCGTAGAGTAATGATTCCAGTTCTTCATCTTCAAACTCTTTTCGCTGCTCAGGACGTTCATCGTCTTCCAAGCCAAAATTACCACTTTTAAATCGTGCAAACCACTTTTAGCACGTTCGCTCAGCTAGCGCATGTTCACCATAAGCTTTTACCAAAATACGATGACTTTCGGCAGAAGATTTCTTCATATTAAAGTAATGAAGAAGAACTTCCCGCAAAAAAACATTTTCAAGCACAAAGTTAGACATTTTTTAATGAAAAAAAATTATTGTTGTTTACGTTTCAAATGAATGTCATATACTGAAATGACGTTCGGTGACAGTAGCTTTCCAACGCAAGTTCCAATAGAATAATAACTATGGAATAATACAAGTTACGCCATCTCTTAACAAACCGAAACTATAACGAATTAAGTTATAGACCAAATATTTTCCAACATTTTTTGCATTGGTACAATAAAATTTATCAAAAAATAAAAAAAATATTGCATTTTATATTAAAAAGTTGCAGTTCGGGTCAGGCAGGGTGTAATCGCTACGTGCAAACTATTACTACAGGTAAATTGTAATAGAAGAACAAACCTTAAGCGGACAAATAGATCTCGCCAAATCTGGATCGGAATCGTTTGGTCTTTCTAAACAGAAAACATCTCAGCGCTATCATAGGTGTCATCACTGCCATTTTGTGATCGGAAAATAACACTAAGACTTAAAGGTATACGACAGTTATTAGTCCAGCCATACTATCCGCATCGCAATTTTGGACGATGTACGGGAAATATCAAGAAAAAATGACAGGGACGGAAATGTAAATGCTGCGAATGCCAACCGGTGTAATAAAACATGATCTATAGTATTGTAATCAGAAGTAGGGGCATTTGCGGAAGTCTTCAGACTAAAAAGTGAATAGTGGGCATATTTTAGGTTCAGTAAATTAGCAGGTTTTGTAATATCCAACCAAGGTCGGCAGAAAATTTGGCCTAAAATGCAGTAAAGGTTCATGATTCCAGCTGAGGTTCAAAGAAAGGGCCCAAAAGAAATGTAAATGGATAACGCAAATGCAGGATGGTTCTTGCGGCCAGAAACGGCGTTGCAAGAGTGCAGAAACGTTGGAGAAATTTGTAGCATTAGATGTAATTAAGCTCGTTATACGTTTTAACGGTTGATAAAAAAAAAGCGTACAAAGGCTGCAACCGTTTGTCAATGTCAGATTGGTCCTTGTCAGTGCGCTTTTCTACCGGATTGGTCCACAATTGACCAAAAATTCACACTACGGCAGATCCAGGGAAAACTCAAGTCCGCATATTACGCTATCTACAGAGATGAGCTATTAAGACTTATGTCTGGTTTTGGCATCCTTGCTAGATTCGTCAGTTTGTACAGTATAAAGATGGAGAACGCTCGCTGCTCATAAAAAATCGAACCATCTTGCTCTCAATCGTTTTAGAATGATTTGCAACTGTTTATTGATTTAGTCACAGGTCTATTCCGGGCTGTAGTATCGTATAACAAAGTAATAAAATACCTTCGCGTAAAAAAGAAATACCGTGGGTGTAAATATGGGCTATGCGGCACCATAGTTTCCCTCGTTTCGGTTTTTTCGGGGTTCTAACTTCATATGTACGAGTATAAAGCAGAAATTTAAATTAAAACAAAAAGTCTATGAATTATGTACAGTAAAAAGCAGTGTCTTATAAATCTCTCTGATAACAAAGTTCGAAAAAAGTATCTCAGAATCCATATCACCTTAGAGAGATGGGCACATATACGAGTACTCGTTCTCTGCGAATACCATGGCAACGCGTAAACGATCTTGATCAGTGTTCATTGCGAATCGATGTTTACCTCGAAACTTTTACACGATATCTTAATCATTCCTGTGGAATACTGTCGCCTATCCGACAACATGTATAAGGAACTCAGAATCCACATACAGTGCTATAAAATTTCGCACGAATTTTCCATAAACTATTCAATATGAAAGGCATTCGCCGACATGTAAATTGTTTCCATTAAGATGGTTAATAAATCGCTGAAGGCTAAGGCATTTCTTTTACAAAATAAATTCGTGGCGCGTTTTAGCGCATTTTTGACGTCATTCTGATTGAAATCGCGCGCAATTGCACAATTGAAAGCGATTAATTGCAAATTTTCACAGATGAAATCGACATTCCTCCCAATGGACACTGTCTGCGCAAAACAAAGTTCGATTTTGTTCTAATTGATTTATCGTTTTGCCTTTAATTAGATCTTTAACTAAGGGTGGCAATTACGCAAGTGCACTTGATTACAGTTATCGATCGCAGACTAATTGAGCGAACAAGATTCATTCGTTCGATAGATGTGAGATACGAATACTCATAGCACGATCTGCATATTTACATTGGCATACTCGATCAATCGCAAGCCTTAACATTGACTTTGAGATAGAGATTGAAATAGAGACAGCGACTGATCGCCTCAGGAATCAAAAGAACAAAGACTGATCTTGTTGCTGCGCGCAGACACTATAAATGGCACTTGCATTGGCACTGACACTGGCACTCAAACTCTGACTGTCTTTATGGGCACAATTGCACTCAGGAAAATTCCGTACTACTAGGGTATCTGCTGAGTTACGATTACGTCTTTTTTGTATCTATTAATGCGCCATATAGGCCCGAAGGTCGGAAATGGAAGTCAATTGGGTGTCCGGTAATGACAGTGGTTTGTTTATGCGCATAGATCATGCAGGCTGAGTAGTTGAGGAAATACCTGTCTTGAGTCTGGCTAAGTGCAAATGATTTATACCTGTTGATCGATAATTCATTTTTATTTCTTGTAATGAACACCGGCACTTAATGATGACGAAGAATCATTAGAACCATGGCAACATGCGACAGGAACCGTGAACTGAATACGAGGAGAAATCTGAGCAACAAAATATGTCGCTCTGGCTAGGAATTATGGAAATCGGAGTAATGCCATTAAGTGGAAGACCTGTAATCCAGTGATAGCTGCAAGATATCTAAACTGGGTAGTGCATTCATAATGTGCGTAGAAGAAAATATCCACTTAAAATGATCCTGTACTTCATATCTGTTGAAGGTGAATTGTTTTGAATAAGATCAAAAACATTAAATTGGCAGGTAGAGGAAGGGTAGTAATATTTGGAACGTATGTAGTCAATGTGGTGGTTTTATTTTTTTTTTTTTTTTTTTTCTCATAATGGACAAGTTTATGAAAAGAGACTTTGATAACCTGGGCATATGAATGCAAATACCTATAAAGGTACTTATTTAACTCAGTAACAGGTAACAAGGAACCAGCACTCATAAATATTTAATATAAAATAATTGATAGGAAAGTTCCTTGGACCATAAATTGAATACCACATGAGTGGATATCCCCTGCTCTGGGGCTTCCTTTAAACGTTCAGCCTTTTAATCATTGGAGTTTTAGATATTACTAGGTGGAATGAAAAGTAACCTCCTTGGGAATGAAAAAAAAATTTTTTTTAATTTTCTATCCTGTTCGCGTCTAGATACCATTCACCGGGTTTAATGTCACAGACGCAATTATAGATTTACCTTGGTCTTCTCTTTAAAATATGTAACTAAAACACACTTAGCTCCTACTAAGTCTCCGGTTTCATCTCATTGAGCACATCCACCCCCTCCAAAAAAAAACAAAAAAAAACAATTAGTAACTAATGCTGCCTTATCCAAATTTCCTCTCGTTAACACCAACTCCTGTCAGAATTCAACTTCGCATAGCCCTTCTAAATTATCTGCTTCTAGCCAAATACCTCTAATTCACATTTAAACATTTAACTTGCATGTGCCGACGCTGAAATCCTAAACGTCAGTGCTGTAGAAAATTCCCGAAAGGTATCTGTAATAATTGGTGCAATCCCAAAGTCCACTCAACTTGGCTGTCAAAGCTTCAATGAATCTGGCAAGCGTTATTTAAACCCTTTCATCTCACGTAGCCCCAGAGAAAATAATCGAGTATTGTCAAATTGCATGATCACGACGGCCAATTGAAGAACGCTCGCCGAGAGATGGCCCAGTCGCCAAATTTCTCCTTCACTTCGAACGTTGCGTTGCTTGTATAGCATGTAGCTACATTGGAACCACAGCTCGGATATATTATTGTTGTCGAGTTCTAACCACAAAAAGTCGGTTAACATTGCTCTATACCTGAGATCATTGACAGTAACGGTGTCTCCTTCCTCATTTCGAAATAAATAAGGTCCGATGATGCATGGCAGCAATATTTCCTGTTGATATAGCCGCTGTACCGAAAATGGGTCCTGTCCGAGAAGATGATTTTTTGGCCAAAATCCTGATCTCCGGCCAACATTTCCAGGGCCCAATTAACGAAATCAAGGTCTTGTCTATGGTTGTACGGCTTCAATTTTTTCGTCAGCACAATCTTATACGGATGTGGGCTCAAATCCAGCCGCAACATAAGACGGGTTGACTCTGGCGATGCTCAATTCAGTTGATCGGCGCCGAATCGACATATCCGGGTCTTCTTCGATACTGTCCGCTACGGCAGCTATGTTTTTTTCACATCGCACCAATCTCTGTCTGGTTGGTGGCTTGTGATCCAAAAGAGTGTACTCACGCTCAAACTTTTCCACGACCGAACCAAATGACCGACCTTACGACGAAATTCACGTTGCGTATTTACAAATGAGTTGAAATTTCGATAATATTTTTTAATAATTTCCGCACATTCAGTAAGCGTAAAATCATGCACGATGAAATGGCAAACCTTACCGAATATTTTGATAGCTGGATGTCATTGGTAAGTATGACTGCTTCTGAAACACACATTGGAAAAACTAAGTTATTTTTAAATGAAAATGCAACTTTAGTGTAAAAAAAAAATGTTACAAACTAATTGTTTAAAGTAGTGCCCATCGTTAGCTACAACTTGTTACCATCTTTCTAGAAGAGCTCGTATTGTGGCCGTTTTAACCGTAGGCCGTTTTGGTCCTACCAAAAAGCACAGCACAACCTTCGCAGCGTGAATATTCGGCCTAGCCGACGATGTAGAGACATGAACGGGCAGTCCCCATGACTTTCTTCTCTTTGAGTTGATGTAATGAATCCATTTATTTGCCGCTGGAGCAGTTGTTCACAGGCGAAAATATAACAAGTTCCCTATTTTTGAAACATTCTCAACGCATGCAATCGATTTGAAATGGCTTGTTAATGCTGAAGCAAACTCTTCTTACGTTTGGCACGAATCCTCATTGAGCAATGCTTCCAATTCATCGTCTTTGAACGATTTTGGCTTTCCTTTTCGCGGACGTTTGTCAACATCGAGATCACCGTCTTGAAGGCGACAAAACCAACCACGGCACGTTGTTTCACTTAGAACAGCATCTCCGTAAACTATTTGGAGCTCTCAATGCGCTTCAGCCGCTAACACAACCAAAGTTTATGAAGCCCAAACAAAATCACAAATGTGTCAAAACAGTTTGTCTAAGCTTGGTGCATCATTGCTATCTGGTCACGCGTACCAAATCCAACGTGGCTTACGGTAGCCATCATTTTGCAGATAACCCTATTCGCCCATATGGTTCAGATCCGTCTTAGCTGGGGACTGTTTAAGTCAAATGTAGGTGCGGTTAATTTGTCAACTTTCGGCGACTGGATACTACATACAAGTTGCCAAAGCTGCTTACGAGGTGTCAGTTGTGGCTTTATCCATGTCAACTTTTATGCGAAGGCAGACAAGAAGCGTGCCACGGTAGCGAGAGCTAATTTTCATCAAGAATCGCCAAAAGATAGCGGAGACAAACAGCGAACTTGTGTACGTTGTCAAGGCAGTAGAACAGTGCACCAAGTTTAAGTCAATTTACCTAAATGTTAAATGTGCCTTGGTTAAACGTTATTCTATCTGCAGAATTTGCTTGCGCACACACCCCGATCGCAAGTGTAATATAGATACTAGGTGCAATATCCAGGGCTGCACATTTGGACACCATAAGCTGCTTCGCAAATACAGCGCGTCAATCGGAGAGTATTCGATAGCATCGCCGAATAAAGCTGAAAGCATTAAATTCTTAGAACCGCCACCTTCAAGCTCACATCAAGCACATATAGGTAATGTGCATTTCCATCAACAAAGCGGTCACCTGCTTTTCATAATAGGGATCACCGTATTTAAGAAAATAAGGGGTGATTCATCGTGCGGTTTGATTTTCAATAAGCTTTTTTTGACAGATCACGCGTGACTTCTATCAAACTGCTTTGTCATTTTTGTTCAGTATCTTTTGGAAAATTATCATGGAAAGACTCACATCATAACAGCGTCTCCAAATTATTCAGCTGTATTGTGAGAAATTATTCAGCGTTTTGTGAGAAATGTTTTTTGTGCGATTCGAGGGACTTACGATGCGCATAATCGACCTACTGAAACCACTACTGTCAATAAGATTCGCAAATTTGAGTCCTAGTTTACATTGGTGGATGATACTCAACCAGTCATTAATCTAAACAAACCTGCAGAGATGCGCATGGTGTGGGATGCAGCTGCACAGGATGACGGAATTGCACCGAATTCTTTATTGCCAACTGGATCTGATGACCTTTCTCCAATAAAAACCGCCTTGTATCAATTTCGACAGAAAGGGTTCGCCGCCTCGGGAGATATAAAAGCGATATTGCACCAAGCAGTTATTAGAGATGTAGATCAACATGATCAAAGGCTTTTGTGGATAAACAAATCTGCTGGTAAAATAGAGGACTACTTGATGATCTTCGGTTCCGCTTGTTCTTCCTACTGTGCGTATTTCATCAAACCGCAACCTTTATGTCAGAAAGCCATAATCGAAAACCACTATGTTGATTACTTTTATTTTGAAAACGAGGTTATGGAAGTGAGTTAAAATATGTTCATCAACAAGCTGGTTTCAAAATAAGGAATTTCATGAGCAATTTGATTTATAATGTGACTGTGCTACAATAGGAAGAAGATAGTTCTTCTTTGGGGCATTTCGCGAAGGCTTTGAAATTGTGGTGGTTGCCATCTGAGAACTGCTTCTCGTTTTTGCACTTACACGGGAGACTCAACGACTTAATTGACAAGAAGAAGAATACGCCGCCGACAAAAAAATAAGTCTCAAGATATTGTAATTATGGGTATCTTCGATCCGCTTGAACTAATCGCACACTTTCTCGTGTCTTTTAAAATTGCACTACAGGAAATATGGCGTGCAGAAATAACTTGGGATAAAAATATAAATCAGGAACACTCCTTAGAATGGGAATAAGGCCTTATTTGGAAATATTGCGTTTTGAAAACATGTACCATATCGAACTACAAGACCACAATTGATTGACAAATTGCCAGCCACACGAGTTGGTAGTGCAGCAAGATGTTCGAATATTCCGCAAGTAAGTAGATTCAGACCAATTCATAGCATCAGAGACTACTATTAGTGTGGTTTTAGGTCCAGTAAATCCACAATTGGCCAGATACCTACATTTTGTCTATAGATTTTACAGCCCAATATGACTGCATCTATAGAGACAAGCTATATAGAGTTAATTCTGTTATTTCTAGTGACCCCGTCATTTAGTGCAGGACAACAATGGAGTACGTCTTGTTATGTAGATATCCTTGGCCATTTAGGACGCGTGATTATTTAAGTTTGCTCGTTTGCTCTAACGGGCTTGGAGGAGAAGATACGACAGTAAACTTTACAAGTTTTCTAGCAACAATCATCTAATCAGGAAAGTGCGCATGAGTTATCTAAGATGGCCAGGACATGAAGTGCGAGTTGCTTATGACGTAAGACGATGTGGGAAAAGACTTCGCCTTTCGAGGCGCGCAGCCTTCATGGTTCCTGACATTATATTTCTTACACGGCTTCAGGCAAATAACTTCCTATGCTGTTTTTGGAGCACTTTCTTTCCAAAAACGCTCTTAATATAGGTTTCTAAGATGTGAACAGATTACGTTACATCAAAGATTATGAATAGCCCCACAAAAGCTATCGAGTGGAATCAAATCGCAAGATCCTGTTGGCGAATTCACTGATTCTTTTCTCGATGTAAGGTGGTCGTTTATTACAGTCTACCTTAAGGCAATGGTTTCATGTGCAGGATGAGACGTACAAGAAGACATCATTTTGTATATTAAAATTTCTGCGCCACATCCTTGATTGATTTTGGAGCCATCCGTTGAGATTTTACATTACTCTTTCCCTGACTTATTATGACAGTTCTCAGTATGGAGAAATTCAACCTCGAATTTTCGCACTAACCGCCATTTTGAGGTCATTACGTTGTCTTCCAAAGTTTAAATTTGGACGTGAGTCGTATCTAGACCTAGGCATAATTTTTTTTTCTAACCACGAAATTAAAGAAGAATTATTTAAGAAACCTGAAATCCTCAAAAATTGTGCTTCCACAGCTATTAACTCAGAACCGCTTAGCTGCTCGAAGATTTGTAACATAAAACACTTCTCCCTGCTGAATACAGCTCGACCAAAGCCTTCCTCTTGTATTCCTATACTAGTTTTCGATTCTCTGGGTTTCTTTTAGTCTGTTATCCTTGTCAACCTATCCGATTCTGGGCGAAGATAGCAGGTACTTTGTAGGTAAACCTGTTTTCCGACTTTTACGTTCCGGTTTTTTTTTTTTTTTTTTTGCAAGTCAATTTGTGTGCCCATAATCCCAATGTATTCGTTTTTTCGTACGTTTACTGCTTAAGGATTTCATATTCATCAGTTAAAATGATGTTAAAAAGAATCTTAAAAAGTTTAATGCAACACTACATTATCGGCGTATTCTTTCAGTTCACAGTTCAGTGTAGTATCTGGCATAACGTCAAATGTTACCTGAGCAACAAAAAAACCTTCACACACGTCATTCATAATTCCGGTGAAAGATATTAATTAACACCGCGGAAAATGAGGGCTTTCCCACAGGTTTTTCTTCTTTTGTTAATTAAGTTACTATCCATAATCAATTCCACATTGGCCAATGAAGTTCTAGGTTGTGGAGGCTTTATAAAAAGCCATGCAGACATCGATTTCTCCAAAGTTGAAATCAAATTGTAAGTTCAAATCATAAAAAATTTCACACTTTCCAGATAAGATACTCGATTATCTTATTTAAATATATACAGCCAAAGACATGCATGCAATTAACCTAAAACTAATCTCTCAGACTCACTAAACAGGGCAGCTTAAAAGATAAAACTGATTGCTCCCCGTCGAATGGTTACTACTTCATCCCAGTTTATGACAAGGGAGAGTATATTCTGAAGATCTCACCGCCACCAGGCTGGAGTTTCGAACCTGAGCAGGTTGTGTTAAACTTCAATGGAAAGACTGATATCTGTAGTCAGGGGAAAGATGTGAATTTCGTTTTCAAGGGTTTCGGTATCACTGGTAAGGTTGCTTTGGCGGGATACTCATCGGGGGCTAGGAATGTTGCGGTGGAATTGACTTCGAAAGATGGTACCGATGTCAGACAGACAACGAGCGATATCAATGGAATATTTTCGTTTACTCCGATTATCCCTGGAGATTATATTGTTAAGGTGTCGCATCCCAAATGGCACTTTTCGAAGTCCGAACACAATGTCGTGGTGGTCAGCGGAAATACTGAATTACCTGAGAATTCATTGGTTGTATCGGGATTCGATGTGATTGGAAGAATTGAGAATAATGGCGAAAGTTTTGTGGATATTGGCGTGGCGCTATTTAAGCAGACTACCGTAAGTGATTATTGCTATTGCGACTTTTCTTGGTTTAACATTTTTTCTTACAGCAAACTCTGCCGTCCAAGTGCGTGAATAGTGTCGCACCAATTTCTCTGGGAAAAACCTCATCGCAATATATCACAACCTCGATTTGTTATGCTCAAGTGGAGAAGAACGGAGAATATGTTTTCAAAGGTGTAGCACCCGGCAAATATCTTGTCAAGGCTGTTGTAGAGAACAAAAATCTTAAATTGCATATCAACCCAGACGAGCTGGAAGTCGAAGTCGGCAAGGATACACTCGTCATGAAAAATACATTCAAGGTAAGGTATCTCGATTTATAAAACCGAAAACTTATGTGTTTGTGTTCCTTTAGATCACAGGATTCAGTGTTTCAGGTAGAGTTGTAGCCAGCCCAGACGCTAAAGGTATCCCCAAAGCCACTGTAAAGCTTAATGGGCAAATTGTAGCCACAACTAACGCTGATGGTGGTTATACTCTGGAAAACATCAAAGCCGGCTCCTACTCACTTCAAGTTGAAGCTGAGAACCTCCAGTTCGATGAGAAAGTGGTCAAAGTCCAACTGTCCGAACCCAAACTCCCTGAAATTGTGGCTTCAACCTTTAAAGTCTGCGGAAAAGTTATCTCAAAGAAATCCTACGTTGTAGGGATAACAAAACACGGATCCACCTTTCACACAACAGCATCGTCTAAGGCAGAGACCGGTGACTGGTGTTCATATCTTCCAAACGGAAAATTCTCCCTCGAAGTACTGACAACAGATGCAGATAAAACCAGTGGCATTCAATTCTTCCCAGTTAATCAGAACTTGGAAGTCAAAGCATCCCCAATCTCCGGAATTACTTTCTCCCAATTGAGAGCGACTTTGAGTGGTGAAATAAAGTGTCTATCCGATGCGCCCGAGTCGTGTACTGGGGCTGAAGTGACTTTATTGAGCTTAGATTCGATGGGACAGCCCACAGGCCAGAAACAAAGTGTCAACGCTAAGAGTAAGTTAGATCTACCAATCAAGCATATATTATCAACTGGTATTTTCTTTTCAGATGGAAAGTATTCCTTTAAAGAGATCCTTCCCGGTCCATATGAACTGAATATTCCACCATCAAGCCTCTGCTTTGAATCGACAATGGTGCTTCTCAATGTGAACTCCGCTTCTGAAACTGCCTCGCCCTTCATTCACAAGGGATACGAAGTATCAATTATCTCTAGTCATCGTGCTACAGTAAGTAATCACAAAAGTTAAGCCTCACCAATGTAACACAGTGCTTTTTAGATTCACTACGCTCATACTGCCGCTGACGGGATCAAAATTCCAACAGAAGCTATGAAAATAATGTCCGGAGTAAACACGTTTTGCGTTCCCAAAGCCGGCGAATACTCTATCAAACTAGAAAGCTGCCACCTTTACGAATCCACTCTGCCAAAGTATTTTAACACCTACGACAAGAATCCGATCATTTTAACTGCTGCAGCTCACAAAATCGGTGTACGAGTGTTGTCCACTGAGCAAAATGTAGAGTCACTGCGTCTTCAAATTGAATCAAAGTCTGGCAAGGAGTTGGTTACCCTGTCACCTGAGGGTCATAAAGTTGACCACTATCATTCGTTCCGATACGACACATATCTCAAACCGGAAGAAGTCCTCACCATCAAACCGCAGAGTGACATTATGCTGTTCAAGCCAGAGTTCAAAGAACTAGTGGGAGCCAATGACTGCATTGATATAGCATTCAATTTCATCGCAACGAAAGGTCTCATCATAAATGGAAGAATTGCACCGGCTATTAGAGATGCTAAGGTGACCTTGTCGTTCCCACAAAATCCTGAGTTGGAATCACAGTCAATCCAATCATCAGCTAGTGGTGAATTTAAGTTCGGACCAATTGACGAAAGCTTGGAGTATGAAATCACCGCCGAAAAGGAATCGTACGTCTTCTCGGACTACAACAAGGCGACTCACTCGTTTAGTGCGCATAAATTGTGCGAGATCGTAGTATTGGTTAAGGACGAGGCAGGCAACAAGTTGAGCGGAGTTCTTCTGTCTCTAAGTGGAGCGGAAAGTTATCGCAAAAATCTTGTCACCGGAGATGATGGAACCATTAATTTCCATTCCCTTTCGCCCAGTCAATATTTCCTCCGTCCCATGATGAAGGAGTACAAATTCAATCCAAATTCGAAGATGATCGACATCAAAGACGGAGAAACTATCAACGTTGAACTGATGTAAGTATTTGTATACTGACTACTTCTGTATTTGATTTAGAGCATCTTCTCTTAAATTTCAGTGGCAAGCGTGTAGCCTACTCCGTGTTTGGCATCATTACATCTCTAAACGGCGAACCATTCCCTCAAGTGAATGTTGAAGCAATCTCCGACGATAAATGCATGCACCATCAGGAAGAAGTGACCACCGAGAGTAATGGACAATACCGAATTCGTGGTCTACAGCCAGGTTGTACCTACATCGTTCGCACAAAAGAAGCAAGCGGTAATTCGAATGTTGAACGTTCAATTCCCGAATATCGTCAAGTTGAAGTCGGCACTGAAGACGTTCGTAACGTGAATTTAATTGCTATCTCACCAATTAACTTCGTTGATGTTACTGCTCGAGTGACAGCTTCACTCAACGATCACTACAAATCTCTACGCATTCAAATGTATCGTAAAGGCAATGCTGACAGTCCTATCTACTCACAGCGCGTAGAGAGTCCTCTTAATCCAAAAGCCCGTTACAACCCCGGCATTATGGTGTTCTTCCCACGTATACCTCTCGATGGGAAAACTTACTTCGTCGAACTCAAGACCACAATCTCTGATAAACTCTATTCTTTCACACTCCCAGTGGCACAGTTCGTTGCCAATACTAGTTCTGTCTTTGTGGAACTCGACTTTAAGACCGAAGTCCGCGGTGTGGAAGGAGATTTGAATCAGAACTCAATATCTGCTTTGGTTCTTATTGCTCTTGTAGCAATAGCATTCTTCAAACAGGAAATTGCTATGGATTTCCTCAACTTTATTTGGAGCAGGCTGAACAGTATCGCTCAAGATATCGCACAAAGGCAGACCAACAAAAAGAAAGATGTGCGACAGAATGAACCAATTAATTACAAAGAAATTGAACAAATGGCCGAACGTATTAATGCGACTAAAACAAAGAAAAAGACGAAGAAAATATAAACAAGCGTTTGCGTTTGGCTTTATTATTTATTATTATTTTCATTTTGGTGTTTTTTTTTTTTTTTTCATTTTAAAGACACTTCTTTTGAATAGACAGTGTTTCTATTTTAAGAAGCGAGTTACATAGATCAAAGATCTTTTTTAGTTATTATTTAGTTATTAGTTCATTGAAGCAATAATGTTGTAAGAGGGAGATATTCCTTCCTTTTTGAGGTGATGTATGTGTGTACGCTCCACTCTAAAAATAAACTCACGTTACAAAGGAAAGACATTTACCTTTTCTTTTTCTTTTTATCTATTGAATCTGCAAAACCTGTGTAGAAAAATACTTGCATAACGACTATTATGTTCCTTATGCCCTGAGATTTGCTACAACTTTAGGGTTCTGTGATTGAATGAATTAATGAATAAAATAAATTCTACTCAATTTATTCAAGAAGAAAATACAAAGCGAAATATGAATTTAAGAATCAAGTATCCCTGGTTGAAAAGACCTAAAGCGTATCACCTGCACGCAAGATGCCCGCGACTAAGAACTGTGGCGAAAATAAGTATGAATCCATTGTACGTGATACGAGTACTTATGTTAAGACTCCACAAAAAACATCGAGAAGCAGAATTCTGTCTAAATAAGTGAATCTAGTCGTAGACAAATGACAAAGGTTTAAAATGGATAGCATATTTCGGTCTTATATCACCACCAGCATGATGATTAAATCATGAACCTGAAACACTACAACCGTTGTTTCTAGGAAAACAAGAAAGTTCTCACTACCTATCCCATGACAATGAAGAAATGGGGCAGCTTAAGCATGTAAACAAGAAAATATTTGTCGTAAAAAAATTTATATTGAAATAGTACATTGACTTCTCTAATTTTTACCAACATCAACAGTTTCATAAGTAGCGACGTTGACGTAACAGCCCTTCAAACAAGGTTTATCGTTGCTTGATGATTTAGAAGGAATTACTGCTATAAAGTAGGAAGAATAATAAGGTTCTGTCGTAAACCATCAGACAATGTTGTACATAGAATTAGTGAGGGAAGACTCCATTGGAAAAAGAGCTCCGCCGTATTATACAGCAAGAAATACCGCGTAAACAACATTCCTACTACTACTACTACGATATTGTGTCACTTATGCCCGTCACATATAGTGCCCCGTTACGACACGCTTTCACTTTCGCTTGAAAGACAGACGCCACCTTTGTTAACGAGGATTGACACCAGTACCGCATACTAGATCCGTTTTGGAGCCATCCGGTTGAGTAATAACATCGAATGTCATATCCATAGGACCAGCGTCAAAAGCCAGACGGAAACGGAAGATAAATACATCACAACGCAACAATAAATAGTAAAACCAATGACATACCAAACTTCCCACAGCCCTACCAGAATGTTCACTATAATACATCGCTCATGGCTGAATTATTGAAACCTGAAGTGGATTTACGTTAACCTCTACATATAAGTCGACTGCGGACGGTCCAACCTACTTGGGGTTTCTCCCAACCTGACAACAGAGAACATATCTATGTCAAGTTCTCCAGTCGCCGCCCCACGGAAGCTTATCAATCACTTTAATTCAACATGGATACCTTCCAAATGGCAACGTAGTTTAGACAAGCTTGCTTCAAAGAATCAATTAGTCACTACGCTTCTTATCAAAGAAGCTGATATTAACTGGATTTCGAATTTCTTCGAAAAGAAATATGGCATCACCATTAGCCACTGCAGTTTGCGCAGCTTCAAATTGAATCTTCCGGCTAAATATGAATGTTTATTCCATAACCCAGACAGCAACAATTTCCATCTTACAAGAAGGAGGAAAAAATCAAGCAGTCCGTCATACCAAAACCAGCTGATAAGTTAGCAAGTTAATCTAAATTGCCATGAGCCACTTCCTCTTTCCACAACAAGTCCAACTCCAATTGGAGTTTCAAAACTAAAATTTTCCCTAATTTTAAGCCACCCACCCATACTCCAACTCCAAATCAAGTCCCTACGTCCCTACTGATGTAACAAGTCCCAGAAAATTTTATATAAAATATCACGAGATTTTCAATACGCCTGCCTAAAAAATTGCAGACGATCTTACCGTTCTTCTCCACTATGTACACTCTAAAAGTGTCTCACACCTCCAACGCAGTCGACTTGACCACGTCAAATTTTTTCGAACCTAAAAAGTCATTGAAAAACCTTCCTTTCACCTTCTATTACCAGAACGTAAGAGCACTGTGTTCTAAAACCCACGCCATATTGCGTCAATTTTATGCTCTGCCCATTTGATATCTACGCTCTGACTGAAACTCATCTTATCCCCAACATAAAAAATCAGAAGTTAGTCCCTTTTTCTGTTAATGTTTTTCGGGATGACGATCACACATCATTCTTGATTGCCTCTCCCTGTCGAGGTATCCTACTGATCATTCACAACAGCTTTGACTACTATTTCATTGCAACTTTATCTTCTTCTAAGTTCAACTTTGTGTCAGTTAAAAGAATACTTACTCGTAGATGCTTGTATGTTATGTGATGTAACATTATTCCGGGGGAACCTATCGAATTGTACTAACTTGCTTATCGGACTCGCTGGATGATATCATTATTTTCAACGATTTTAATATGCCTCAGCTGATATGGACCCCATCTGAAGACCCATCTTTTTCCGTCGCTTGTTATCCCATTTCTACTAAGGAATGTCTCTTCTTAGATCGGTTAACAGACTAGTCTATGTCAAGTCAGTGGCCTTTCCAACTACATAGAAAGACAATTAGATCTTAACTTCACAGCTGATCCCATCAACTCCTCGGTATCATGTTGTCCCCTATCTGTTTCAACTATTGATAACTCCCCAGACGCCTCCCACCAGAATTCACGCTTCTTAAAATTTTCAAAAAACTAATTTCCGTAAAATCAACATCTATCTAAGCAGGCCACCACTCTGCCCACTTTCACCACAACCTCTTCGTCCGCCCCGACTGATTCAATCAAAAAATTCTCCCGCTGGCTATCTAATTCAAGAGTCCGAAACTGTTTCACTGTCAACTCCTCGCGTCGCCACCCCACGCAAGCCCGTCAAACATTTTAGTACAACGTGGACCCCTACCGAATAGAGCCGTAGGCTGGTAAAATTCAAAGCCAGACTTAAATATTTTATCAAAGGCACCCCCAAAACGCTGATATGTCTTAGATCACAAAATTATTCGTAAATAAATACAGTATCACCATCAGCCAATGTAAAATGTTCCATCTCACCACAAAGGTAATCGAAACCTTCCTGATATTTAAAAACCATTGGTTACCTAATCCCATTTCCGACCCCCGTCCCAAACTTGACTCTAATTCTATTTTTATAAGAAAAAGAGAAAAGTTAGCACCCACAACTCTGCCCTATCCCATCAACATCCCGACCCAAACTGATCATTTAAGACCCAAATCTTTCCAAGATTTTTATCAATCCATCCCCGTTTTGCTCCGTCTATAAAACACATCGGAGCCGCGACACCAAATCTTTTCCCTCCTACCATCAAACCCTTAAAGTCGTTTCAAAACAGAGTTTTAATTTAACCTTGCTTCTGCGCCTTATAGCCAGGTTCCAATTGACGTTGCCTTATCGGACAAATATCCTACATAATTTTATTAGGTCCCATATACTAAATCCAACCACCTCTTCCTCATCTTCATCTACCAATCTTCCTGATCCAACTCCCCTCACCAAAATTCTAGATCCGAGGTCCTTGGCTAACGTGTTCCTTTTTCATTCGTTCGTTCTCTTAATTCGCCTGCCCCCAATTATGATCCGAAATACCTTGACCCACTCCTTCCACCCACTATCAAACTCACTAAAAAATGTGAGTTGATGACAGGCGTTATGTAGTATCTCGTTTAGGAGACCGCCGCATTTACGAAAATGTCCGGTTTTACCTTGCCTACTTGCACGATAAACCCAACTCCGTTTGCATTGATGGCATAACCAAAACCAATATTATGATTTCAATCTAACGAGGTCTTCCTATCCAGCCAAAGAAACTGACGCAAATTTTCGTTTGTTACCATGAGAGCTTTGACATCTCTCCCAACGAAGTTCAAAATGATCTTTCTACGCTGTCTTCGGATGTCAACTCTAAACGTCTTTCAGACTTACAAAAAACTCGTACAAATTAAAAAAAAAACTGTATCCTCCAGTTCAAAATGCCTATCTATTTACTAAATCTCCGCCGTATATCTCATTTCTCAAAAGCTTCCCTATGATCTAATTGGTCTTACTGAAACAAATCTAATTCCTCACATTTAAAACCATGAACTGTTTCCCCCAAAACTCGACGTTTTTCGAAAAGATGGATTTGAAAGTGTTGACAATCCCTATGGCAGAGGTGTTTCACTAGCAATCCGGAACTGTTTTTATGCAACTTCTGTTGAAATTCCTCACACTGACAACTTTAAGTTTTAGTACGTGTCAAAGTTAAGCTTCCCAAACGCTGCGTTTACGTACTTCGTTGTTACATTCACCGATCTCAAAAAATTGAGTTTTATCGACCTGTAGCTCACGCACTGGATTTTTTGATTGATGATGCACAACCTGACGATAGTATTATTCTAATAGGTGATTTCAACCTCACTCACCTAAAATGGGAGCCTTCCGAAGATTCGTCTCATTTCGTTTCTCTTAATTTATCCTCTGACATGGAAATATTGATGCTGGACTGCCTAACCAACTCAAACTTATATCAGATTAGTGGAATACATAATACAGTAAAGAGACAACTTGATCTTGTCTTCACATTCACATGAAAACGGCGACACATATGTCGATTCGGAAAATTCATTTTCATTTAACTTCCGAAGAACCGACTTTAACAAGTTTAAAAGCCTCATCAGCCACTTTAATTTCCTCTTTATTGTTGAGACAACCAACATTGATCTTGCCCTATCCTGCTGCTTTGCCCAATCGGTTCCATATGCCTTCCGAAAGGACTGCATGTCAGCTCCTTCCTGGTACAACACGGAGTTGCGCTCACTTCGTAATAACAGAAACAAGTTGGGGCACAAATTCCTAAGATCTCGATCTGATTCCGACTATGGATAGGGTTTTCCAATAGGGACTTGACAACTTTGAATTTAATTTGTGAACGCACTCTTTCACTAATCATCAAACTGTTACTGTCAATTTATTCAGTAAACTCGACATTTTCATCATAGTAAAGTACACTAACAAGCAACGTCTGCAAATTATAAAAATTTTCTACAGATATTCGGAGTCGGTGACTGCAACTTTAAGAGCGTTAACTCCAATTTTCGGTCGTAATTCTCGCCCTAGTAGACAGCAATTACACGTTTAGTGCAAAAATTTGAGTCTACATATTCGTTGTGTGATGTTGCCGTGTCAGTGAGACAACGGCAAATCACGATCCAAATTAGCCAATTCCACCACGTTCTCAAGAATTGGGCATCGCTCAGACCACGTTATGGCGTATTTTGCATAAGGATCTTAGTTTACACCAATACAAGATCAAGCTAACTCAAGAATTGAAGCCGATGAACCATTTGAAGAGACGTACGTTCTCCGATTGGGTTCTGGAGAAGATGCGCCAAGATGATGAATTTCATCGCAAAATCATCTTCAGTGACGAAGCTCATTTTTGGCTCAATGGGTTCGTCAATAAGCAAAATATGCGTTATTGGTCGAGTGAAAACCCACTTGTGCTTCATGAATCACCACTTCATTCACAAAAATAACTGTTTGGTGCGGTTTGCATGCCGGCAGCGTTATTAGGCCATATTTTTTCGTCAACGATAACGATCGTCACGTTACTGTGAATGGTCAGCGTTATTGCGCCATGATCACCGATTATTTTTGGCCCGAATTGGAAGATATGGACTTGGACGACATGTGGTTTCAACAGGGAGGTGCCACAAGCCACACAGCACAAGCCACAATCGATTTATTGAAGAGTAAGTATAGTGAGCGTTTTATCTCAAGACATGGGCCAGTCGATTGGCCGCCTCGTTCGTGCGATTTAACGCCGCTTGACTATTTTCTGTGGGGCTACGTTAAGTCATTGGTTTATGCCAACACGCCGACGACGTTGGAAGAGCTCAGAGCCAACATTGAACTCAAAATAGCGGCCGAGAAATGTGTGGCCGAGTCGTTGAAAATTGGGTCCAACGAATCGACCGCTGCAAACGTGCCGGCGGTGGCCATATGAACGAAGTCGAGTTCTATTCATAAATGTTTTGATTGTACTTCAAGCCAATAATAAAGTTTTTGATATATCTCAAATGGTTTGCCTTTCGTCGAGTTGTCAAGTCGTTATTAGAAAACCCTATATAGTAATTATCGATTTGTATACAACCGTTTTTCTGAACTTTGCGACTATCTTTTACAGATATCACATTTTTCTTTAGCCAGGACGGAGCTTTCTTAATCGCCAAAATTTCCGCCTGGAACACACCACAGTGATTAGGAAGACGGTGGGAGAGCCTTTGATTTAGCTTATCTGAGAAAACTTCGCCACCATACCCGCTATCGGTTTTATATCCATCTGTATAGAAGTGAATAGACTTGTCCTCCATAAAAGCATCCTCCTCCCATTAGGATCTAGTGGTGAAGCTCGCATGAAAGTCCTTGTCAAACCGAAGTTTAGGTATGGTGTAACTGATGTTCTCTATGTGGATTCCTTATATGGTATATTAAGAATATTAGCGTAGTCAAATAAATTATTTGTCCACTGCGTAGTCGCTTTAAGACGAATAGCTGCATTCGCAGCTACTTGCCTGCTGAAGATGTCGATGTGTGTCAAGTGAAACAGAATGTCTAAAGCCGCGGAGGGAGTGGAACTTAGAGATCCATAGACATGGTGTTCTTTGGACTCTGCTTAGTTTTAAGGCCGTCCACCATGAAATCACACCGTAGGTGAGTATCGGATTTATGACTGAAATGTATATCCAGTGGGTTAATCGAGGTTGAAGGCCCCATTTGTTTCCAATGGCTTTCATGCAAGAGAATAAAGCTACTGAGCCTTTTTGACTCTTTATTGAATGTTAGGTTTCCAGTTTAGTTTCCTGTCAAAAATAAAATTCAAATATTTCGCTGTATCGAAAAAGACTAGGCTGGTTCCGTTGATTGAGAGAGGGTCTATGTTGGGATTATATATTTCCCAATCCACAGCGATCCGCCCAATGGGTTAAAGTTTTAAGATCTAGCTGAAGGATTTCTATGACGCTATTAGGATGCTTCCCTGAGACCGCTATAGCAACGTCGTCCACATGGGCAATCACCCTGATCCCTCCCGCTTCCAAGTATATCAACAGTTCACTTATCACTAAGTTCCAAAGAAGGAAAGAAAGGACACCGCCTTGTGGCGTGCCTCTGCTAACACATCTTTTAGTAGAAGTCCCACACAGTTTGGAGCTGATTATCTTGCTATTAAGCATAAGACTGATCAACTCCTCAAGAGAGTAGTCTACTTGCAGATGTGACATCGAAGTCGTTAAAGGCGCTCTCTGTGTATAGGAAAGCAACCATTGTGTACTCTCTGTATTGTAGGGATCCATCTGGTCCATCTTGGGCCAGTTTTCCAGACTTGGGAATGAAAACTGCATTAACTTTTTTCTAGCGTGGGCAAGATAATATCTGAGGACCGGTAGTTCGACCGGTTTTATTAGGTTTGAAGTTATGCAGCGCCCAAAGCAGTTTGTCTCTTGTAATCAGACCATGAATTCTGTTCACGGAGCTACCTGGAAAGTGGGTGTCTAGTTACAAGTTGAGTGATTCGTCACTTGAGGTGACGATGCCTCAGAGGTCTCTGTGATTTTGTCACAGAATGATTTCCAAGATTGATGCTTTGCTTTCCTTTATATATTTTGAGGGATTCTTTGTAGTTATAAGTCCCAGTCAGTCATTTTTCTTGCGCTTTTTGCAAGGTTGAAAAGTTTTCTGCAGTTTTCTGCTTCTAAGCGGTTCTGGTGCTTATGTCCAAGAGTGCGGCTTTTTCTTGCCCCTACCCCTGACTTTCATGTCAAGCTCATTGGTGTCACGCGTGGGACTTGAAAGTTCAGAGGATAGTGTTTCTGACAGTATTCCTTTGTATTTTGGCCAATCAGTTTTCGGGTAATTTCGGAATGCTGTTTGAGTGTGAGGAGCATCACCCAGGCTAAATTGGATATATCTGTGGTCTGAAAATAAATGTTCAATCAATACCATCCGGTTCGTTAGCATTTGAGTGATGTTGTCTGAGGCAAGAGTGATATCTAGCACTTCCTGTCGGAAGTTTCCTTTGGTTCCGGAGAAACTGCAACGATGCAAATTTCACTCCAATCCAGGAAATGATTCATTTATCTATTTTGCATCAACTTCGTCGGTTACAATATTCATATCAACAGTTCTATTGATACTCTGACTACCAATACAAATTTTGACGTCAGTTTGGTCAACATTTTTGCCATACACATTCAGCTTCTCCTGTTGCACATACCATAATTCTGCCTGGATTCTTCGAGCAATCGCTCACATGATGATTTGGATGAAGGGGCTTATCCGCATTTAGTGCCAAGCGGTGTCCTGGGTACTGGGCATCAAAAGCGACCTTCTTGGCAACGATGCAGCAGAAAACGTCAATGATGTTCAAGCTGAAGCAGAACGATATCGAAACCAAAGATTAGCAGCTGCTCACCTATTCATATTGCAGTGCGATGCCCCCGTTAGTTTTCAGCCATATGATAAGTCAACTTTGTTCCCCTTTGCATCGTCTTTATGTGCATAAGTCGGAGACCTCTATTCACAAGAAAAACTATGTTGCAACGATCCCAATATCAATTTTCACTCAAAATAACAGCAGCACAACCGAAAAAACAAACCAACTTTTAAAGCTTATTAATTTTATAATTATTTACAATTTCACCGGCAAGTTTCACTAACAACTTAACATTCTCAATTACTCCACTTACAACTAAATAAATAAATAAATAAATAAATAATAGACTATAGGTAACATCTATTCTTGACGCCTTTCCATCAGTCAGCATCACATTCGTGAGCTGAAAATTATCAGGAGCCCGTCAATGGAACCAGTGAAAGTGATGATGGATTCAGATTTCAAATTCACGTACAGCTTTTTCAGAGACGTTGGTGAAAAGCGAAAGTTGCAACCACCATCTGATAAGTCTGAAAAGGCGTTAAGATAGAAATTTTATTTTAAAATTTATATTTTAGTTTTTTTTTTTTTTTTGAATCTGTGTCTTTGTCTTCATTAGTTTGCCGCCACTTGTGATCTGGAAAAAATCACTTGTGCAATAGGATCTGTTTCTAACGAAACAGGGGTTGTATTATTTTGCGCTTCTAATTCTGCCCGTAGATTCGCCTCATTCTCTTTTTCCAAATTTCTTGATTCCCCATCTAAGCTACGAGCTTCATTCTCGGCTTCGTTAACCTCACTCTCATTATGATTGTCGATGTTTTCTTCTATCAGCGAACACTCTGGATTTACTCCAGCACATTCTCTAAACGATGAAGCACGTCCATTGGCGTTCTTGCTGTTTACGTATTTCGAGAAAATACCCCGACCAACGATGCCGAAAAACATTCGTGTGAAGGGGTTTTCTTTGGAGCGGAATTCCATCTCACAAATGAACCGACGGCGACAGCCGTCATTGGTAATACCCAGGAAGGCAAAGATCACTTCACTTACTCTAAGACACGCAAATAAGAAAAACCAATTGGGTAAGTGGAAGTTCAGGGAAAAATTTTTTCATTAGTTCACTTACTGGTCCTCTGAGTCCAATTGTCTTCCTCGACGGTGATGGTCCGAGACAGTGCTGGATGGGGCAGTTGGCTCATTATCAGAATAAGCGCCAGAGTAACCACTGTAGGGCTCACTTGTTGGATAAGTATCGCTAACAATATCCGAACTGCTGAAGTGCTCATGTTCATGGTCATGCTCGTAGGGATTATGGTCCAAGGAGTAGGGAATGTGATCATGTGGTCCACTTGACCATGCTGGTCTAGAATTCAAAACACAATTTGTAACAAATATTTTAAAAAATAAATAAATAGAAACATACCCATGGTCGTAGGATATGATTGGAGACTCAGAGATGATTTCCGAGCACCCACGATTATTTTTGAAGTACCGCAGACCCCAAACTAATGCTGATCCCACAAAGAAAGCAACAATCACTGCTTTGACTTTAAGCCAGTAAAAGATAGCTAACGCATGAAGCCCCCAGACACCCCCTTAAAAGAAAACGAGAAAAATAAATAAAAGAAAAAATGGAAAATCCCCTTCCGTGACAATGTTTTGGAAATACATTGCCGTGACCAGGATTCGAACCTGGGTTACTACGGCCACAACGTAGGGTCCTAACCACTAGACGATCACGGCTAACGGGGATGTAAAAACCGTTCAATAAACTACTATTCTAAGTCAATGAATAAAACGAAAAAATAAACACAAAACAATAAAAGAGAAAAAATCTCATTTTAGTGACAGGAGCTTTCGTATTAAAGTGCGCAGGAATTATTTGAGCGTATGTCGGCAAGGCAGGGTATTTTTAAATTGCTACCGCTACAAACAAATTGTGAAAATTGATGCAAATTTTGCCTTATTCTATTTGAAAACTTTTAGTTTGTTTTGACGTTAACTCCGAACGATCGAACAATTTTTCTTCTGACACTTTGATATTAGTCACAAATCCGAAACGGTTACAAATCTAGTATGAGACTTCCGTTTAATTCCAACTAACGCATTTTAAATTTACTCGAAAACGTATCAACATCACTTTTACTTTCTCTGATATAAGGTATTCTAAATGTTGTAATCTTATCATGAAAGTGAAAAGTGCTAATTGAATTAAATACACCGAGAGCATCATAATCGTTGCCACCATCATCGTCGTGGCACTTGTTAATTGTTAATTGATACTGCTGCGACAATTTTAAAAATATTTGCTTTGTTTTGATTTGAATATAATTTCATTTGCTTACACCATCGATGAAGTCCAAATACATGACGTCTACGTCCAGTTTCGATGAGATCTGTTTCAATATTTCCAGCTGCCACTTCCGTTTCTATTTTTGTTTTATTTTCTGTGTACGTTTCTGTTTTCGTTTCCTTACACAAAACACAATTTAAATAAACAACGAATATTAAAAATGTTAACGCGAAGTACTTTAAAGACATTTTCAAAAAAAAAAAATAATAATAATAATAATAAATAGATACAGAGTTGGGTATGATAAATTTAATCCTTTGGTAAGGTTAGTGATGCAGATTATAGGTAATCACAAATAGATCTCTATCTGTCAGATGTAGCAAACTGAACTGATAGTGAATCTGAGGCGAAAATACTTTTTATATATTACGGTCTACGCTATGGATGTGATAATTGTTTTACTAATTTATTAAATAAAGTATACGGCGTGCTCGGTGTGAGGAAAATGCAATGTAGGGAGTAGTAGTGAATACGATAGTCATGATCGAATTTTAATAATTTAATTTTATTAATAGAATTTCTCTTTTCTTTGGTGGACTATTGTTTTTTTTTTCTATATAATTAGTGTAACGACTTTGGAATGAAAGCCTTTGAGCATAATTTCTATTGTGAAACAATTATTGAGGAAGCTATTTTTGAATTTTTGAAAAAATGAGAAAATAATATTTTGGAATGTACTAGGTGGGGTGAAAAGTAACCTCCTTGGGAATGAAAAAAATTTTCTTTTAAAGTGTTTTTTTTTTTATTTTATTCAATATGGTCCCCTTTTAGTTTAATTCACTTATTCCAGCAATTTTCCAACTTCTTGATCCCGTCCGAAAAGTAATTTTCCGGAAGGTCTGCAAAATACTCCTCCGTGCCGTCAAAGATTTCTTCGCGTGAGATGAATTTTTTATTGATGAGCCATCTTTTGAGGTTTAGGAAGAGATAATAGTCCGAGGGAGCCAAATCAGGCAAATGCGGTGGATGCGACGGCAATTGGAGCCGTAAATCATTGATTTTAGCTGTGGTTGCGATGCTCTTGTGCGCCGGTGCACTGTCTTGCAAAAACAACATTTTTTTTCGCTTCACGGAGGCCATTTTGCAGCGATTTCGGCCTTCAATCTCCAATAATGCATAATGTTGATGGTTTTTCCTTTTTTGAGATAGTCCACGAAAAGTATGCCATGACAATCCCAGAAAACCGACGCCATAACCTTTTCGACCCATCGAGCCTCCCTCGGCCTCCCGATTCCGCATCCACAAGTCTAAACACTTTTTCGATGTGTTCTCGTGTTCGTGTTTTTGGTCAGGAGATAGTATGCGCGGCACCCAGCGGCAGGATAACTTTTTCATATGCAGAATATTGACCAAAATATGGCGTGTGCACTCAGTACTAATCTTTGTGGTATCTGCTAGCTCGTGCACCTTCACTTTCCGGTCAGCCAACACCATTTCATGTATTTTTTTGACATTGTTCTCTGTAACCGCATCGGAGGACCTGCCTCTGCGGACTTGTTTCGCCACCACGAAACTCTCGAAACCAATATTTGACGGTGTAATCTGACGGAGCATTAGCCCCATAATATTTATTCAACTTTTCCTTTTGTTTCCTTCGCCATTTTGCCTCTCAAAAAATAATGTTTTATGAGAGAACGAAAATCGTTTTTGTCCATACTCAACATGATGCCAAACACCTCAACAACAATCAGCTGTCAAAACAAAACTAAAGACAGTATCGCACTAATATTTGGCATGTCTGCCTAAATATGAACGGGCTTCAAGGCACCATAACCTTTTTTGCAGTAGCAGCGCATTCTGGCGGTTACCTTTTTCACCCCACCTAGTAGTACGAAGGTTGTTTTGATGGCTATTTTTCAGTTTTAGAACTTTTCTTTCGAGGTCAATGTGTATTGTGTGAATTCCAGTTATCTAGACCAAAGCGCGCATTCGAGGGATCGTAACCTCAGTAACGAAGGTATGCTCCTTACGGTGCTCAGAGTTTTGATTACTTCCTTTATTTTGATTTTCTTTGCTGACCAATTCAAAGGGAAGCTCAATACAGCTAATTCGAGTACTAAAAACCATATTCTATTGGAACCAATAGGCTGTAAAAGACCTACAAAATGGTAAATTAGTCAGATTGAAAACATCCAGAGAATGTTAGCTACACCGCTAACTTTCTGTTTATCACTCAGCTAATTTTCTAAATTGACAATTAGTAAAATTATGCCCTCACTCCCTAAGAACTTGTCAAACTGACCTCCGTTCTTCTAAAGACCGTAACAAAGAGTGCTAGAAAGTCATGAACTTGTAAAACGGACCTTCTTTCTTATACAGAGCGTAAGAAGAATAGTTAGCAAAAAAATGCTTTCTATAAGCAACATTTGACCTCTTATGCTATCTCAGATCTTGCCGCAAACTTTTTTCCAATTTTTTTAGCAGAAATTAAGAGAAATTAGGCTTCTTATTGGAACAGTTAGAGTATAGGGTGCTAGACATTTACCTATTCCCACTTGTACAAATTGATTGCTTTTCTGCCTGACGCTTTCAGGAATTCTACGCTCAGACAAATGATGCTATACTGTCTACAAAATGCAAGAACATTCAAAACAGTTACTTTTAGAAAATACTAGAATTTGTATTCAACCTAAAGTAGACATGTGGCAATTAATTATAAAGTACGCGTCACATACGAGGTGTATTCAATAAGTAAGATGGCTATATATTTTTATAAAATATACATCAATATCAATATCAGTATTATCACTTCTTAAAGTAATTCCTTTCAGATATAATATGCTTTTGCCAATACTTTTTCCAATCCTTGAAGCGCTTCTCATAAGCATTTTTTGGTCTCATAACTTCAAGGTAATACTCCTTATTGACTGTACAACCTTAAGACAAAAACTCCTAGTGCACTACACCACGGTAATCGAAAAAAAAAACAGTGATCAAAACTTTGACATTTGATCAAACTTTGCGTGTTTTTTTAGGTCTTCGCTCTTGGGGTTTGGTTTCGACCTCAAAACCATTCACCCATGATGCGTCCCCAGTTATGACCCTTTTGAGCTAGTCAGGATCATCATTGACATCATTCAAGAGCTCCTGACCTATGCTCATTCAACGGTTCTTCTGATCAGAAGTTTCGGAACAAACTTCACTGACACACGTCTCATGCTCAAAACATCCGAAAAAAATTGCATAACATGAGCCTACCGATATGTCAACATCCTCAGCAACTTCTCTTATGGTAATTCGACGATTTTTCAAAACAATGTTCTTTAAAGCTTCGACGTAATCATCTTTTGTTGATGTGATGCGTCTAGAGCGAGGTTTGTCATTGTCATCTTATCAGCCATCTTGGAAGAACTTGTACCACTTGTAAAGGTTTTTTACTTAGAGCAGACTCACCGTATGCCACTGTCAACATTTTTTACACAAAATGTGATCCACATCCTTTTCTCCATTTTTTTAAAGTAATTGAAAATCGTCGAGCACACCAAAACACGTTTAACCTTTCTATTTGTCAAAAACAAATTAAACATGCTACATATTTGAAACTGTGAACATATATCTTTGGATCAGAAAATATCAAGATGGTATAGACTACATCAGTATTTGTTGCGATTGGGGATATATTTCTTAAAAACGAGCTTCGAAAAAATTTGTAATCGTTTTGATGGGCTTCTAAGACATCTTCCGAAAGCTGCCTGATAGGGATTTGAATGATGTCAAAACCGTGAAACAGAATTTTGTTTCAATTATATTATTGCTGTTTCCAAACAGTAAGTATGGAATTTATTGCTATCAATTTTCAAACCTGAAGTTAATGTCTTTAAACAATTGAAAGACGTTCCACCAAATTCGGCTCTAAGCCTATTATTTCAGCAGTTTTTGTTGAATCGTTATTTATTTATTTATTATTTATTTTCGGCCCGTGTTGCTGTCATTAGTATTTTCCCCACCTTGTTTTAGAAACTAGGATTCCGGTTTTCATTTTCAATTTTGTAATAAACATGTAGCAGTGCTTCCATAAAAGATTTTATAAGCAAAGTTTAATATTGTTCATGTCCTTAGGAGATGCCTTGCATATATAGCAAACTGAGCTAGCCCTGTTCTCCAAAACAGCATTACATATTTTGCCGTCTACCATTGTTTTGAACAAAGTATGATTAAATAAAACAGTTTTATCCTTAAAGGTTACCCTTGTGGCTTCTAGACAATTTATTTCGGCTTCCATACGTTTGAACTCTCTTGTTGTTGTTTCAATATTTTCTTTTGTGAATTCGAAATGTACTTAACGGCTGTATCTTGGAGAAGATGTTCTTGAATTTATCCAGATATTTTCTGTCACAGAACCAACTTTACTTATTTCTAAAGGTACTTACCAAAAAGTAAGCACGCGAATACCCTCCTTTAACATCAGAGCCCCATTTCCATGAACATACTGAAGTATCACTGTTTTTTAACTAGTTCTCAAAAGTTTTAAAGTGTGCAGCAGACAAACGTTGTAGTGTCAAGTCTGACAATGGCTGAAGTTTAACTTCTCATAAGGTTTCGGTTATAGTCAAAAAATTACTTGTTGGATAGCACTATTGTTTTACTTCTAAAATGTTGTTGAAAGCTGGGTAAATATTAGCATTTCTTTCTTTTCCGCCTTTTTGAAGTTGCTTATATGGTATTGATGTTTTGTCAGTTTCAAATCGGTCAAAGGGCAAGGGCTTCTTCAGGTGTATATGGCTTGATCGTATTCGGAGTTTCGGGTTTCTTTAGCTTTTTAAGTGTTTTTTGGAGAACACTTGACAACCCTTTTTACGACTTCGGCTTTAGAGCGCTTTCCTTCTATTCTTAGCTTAGACTCAACAGCAAATGATATTTCTTCGGCCGATCTTTCCATAATGTTTGGAATTTATCGTTTTTCAGCTCTGTTTTCATATTCCTGGAATTCCTTTTCCAGTCTTCCTGGTCTAGAAGTTATTGGCACATGAATTTCAGGCAGTAGAATTACGAAATCTTTTTCAAGCTAAATCTCTTCAGCTTTTAAAAATCGTTCTGCTGATATATATTGGGTATATATTTTAAATCGTGCGGTTTTTTTTTTCAAAATTTGGACGTTTATTTAAGAAAAACATGTACAATAGTATTACTCAAAGTATTGCCCATCTGAAGCTATGACTTTTTCCCATCTTTCTGTCAATATGTGGATCCCATCCCAAAAGAACTGCGCCGGCTTGGCAGCCCAGAATGTGAACCGTATTTTAGTGAGGGCGTTCTGCATCGACCGGAAGAAATGGTAGTCAGAAGGGGCAACGTCTGGGCAATAAGGTGGGAGGGGTAAGACTTCCCATCCACTGTTTTCCAAATAGTTTTTAACCGGAATAGCAACGTGGGACCAAGCGTTGTCATGATGGAAAATTATTGTCTCGTGTCTGGTCACATATTCCGGGCGTTTTTCGGCTACTGCTCTCTTCCAACGGATTAATTGTGTTCAGTAGCGTTGTCCATTGATGGTATCACCCGGTTTTAGCAGCTTATAATGCAGCACACCCATCTGATCCCACCAAATACAGAGCATTACCTTCGCGCCAAGATATTCGGCTTTGCCGTTGATTTGGTTGATTGGCCGGGTTTCACATGTGATTTTTTGCGTCACCAGTAACAATCCAATGCAAAAATGACTTCCTTTTGTGGCGTTCCAGCAGCATTTCGGACATGCAAAACCGCCTTTCAACGTCTCTCGGCTTGAGTTCATGTGGAACCCAATTTCCTTGTTTTTGAGAATATCCAGCTGCTTTTAAACGTTTTGAAATGGCTGCTTGAGTGACACCCAAAGATTCTGCGAAATCTTCTTATGTTTGGCAACAATCTTCATAGAGTAATGCTTCCAGTACTTCATCTTCAAACTTTTTTGGCTGCCCAGGACGTTCATCGTCTTCCAAGCCAAAATCACCATTTTTAAATCGTGCAAAACACTTTTGGCACGTTCGCTCAGCTAGCGCATGTTCTTTCGGCAGCAGTTTTCTTCATATTACAGTAATGAAGAAGAACTCCACGCAAAAACACTTTTTCAGGCACAAAAAACCATATTTGAGTGAAAAAAAAAATTGTTGTTTACGCTTCAAATGAATGACATATACTGAAATGACGTACAATGACAGTAGCTTTAGAATGCATGTTCCAATGGAATAATACAAGTTACAAGTTATATACAAAATATTTTTTTTTTTATATATAGGGTGATTCATCGTGAGGTTTTATTTATAATGTAAAATAAAACATAAATTTGAAAGTAAACTTAAAGTTTACATGAACAATTCATGGCATTTACTTTTCAAAAATTATATCATGTAAACATTGACCACGACTACGTCTGAGGTGGTCCACTCGGAAGGTCCAATTTTAGGCGACCTGTTCAAGCATAGCGACTGGTATCTCGAGGATAACACGAGTAATGTTGGCTTCAAAAGCGTCAATCGTAGTTGGCTTATTCCTGAAGACCTGAAACTTAACATATCTCCAGAGAAAATTGTCTAAAGGTGTAATATCGCACGATCTAGGCGGCCAATTTACTGTAACAAAACGTGAAATTAAGTGCCCACCAAAATGATTTCTCAACAAGTCCATTGTTTCACGCACTGTATGGCTCGTAGCGCCGTCTTGTTGAAATCAGAGCTCACCGAGACCATGTGCTTGAAATATGGACCAATGATTCCACCAGCCCATAAACCACAAAATACCGTTGTTTTTAATGGATATAATGGTGGCTCTTGGTACTCATCGGGTTGCTCATCAGCCCAAATACGGCAATTTTGTTTATTAACGTATCCATTGAGCCAGAAATGGGCGTCATCACTGAACAAAATTTTCACGATAAAACACTGGATTTTCATTTTGCTTTTCCAGAGCTCATTCACTGAAATAATGATGGAAATTCAAGTCGCCTGGCTTTAATTCTTGCAGAAGTTGAATTTTGTACGCTTTAAGGCCGAAATCCTCACGTAGAATACGCCAAGCCAAGCTGCTGAGAACGACGACGAATCTATTCGTCACGGTCTTCGTGTTGATGTTGAATTAAAATTATGTACATAATAGGTAATTAATTATAATTGTTATTAAAAATAAATGTTATCAAAGAATAAACGTAAAATTTTCATTATTTTAATTTTCAACTACGATATTTTCAACTCGTATATGGAAATTAATTCTTCTTACTTACAGATCTAATTGTTTGGTGTTACGTACCGTCTAATAGCACAAACAAATGCGTACCACTGGTGGTACGCGCTGTCCGATGAGGTAGTCTTGTGCAAGCCACCGGTGATACGCGCCGTCGGATGAGACAGTGGTACCACTGCACCGGCGTGACGTATTTCAAAAATGTTTTAAAGCAAATTTTATTTCTCAATAATGAAAAAAACAACAAATTCAAGTTTTTCCTATTTATAACCTTTGGTTCAAAAAAATAATAAAATGAAATAAAAAACGTAAATTAATAGTTAATTTGAGAACTTTAGGCAAAAATTAAAGCAAATACCCTTGTTTTCATGGATTTGGTTAAATTCTCTAAAATCTCTGACTCAATTTTAAGCCATTCTTCTCTGAGAGGGTGTTTAAGGTCTGGACTTCTTTCCTTCAGTGTATATTCTCCTCACTAGAGTTCTTCAACGGTTTTCAATTGGGTTTACATTGACAGAATTTATTCTTAACCAGCTTATAGTTTTCCTAATGGTGTGAGTTTGGACAATGGAACATAATCTCTGCTCTCCATTTTCATTTCCAGGCACACCACATCATCACCGAGCCGATACCAAAATTTCGCTTTTGGTGGCTTCTGCAATTCATCAGGATCATCCAAATCCCACTTTTTTCATGAGAAAAAATAACCTTTTAAAAGAATATGAAAGTTTGAATTACAAAAAAAAAAGTTTACAAGAATTTGAAGACACCTTTCAGTTTAAACTTACAGAGATACAATCCGTGTACAATACAACTTAGACGATCTAAAAGACATGGAGCGCAATTCATTATCGACCAGCAAAGGTTCGGATTCCGTTGAATAGCTCTCCAAACCGTAGTTTTTGACACTTTAGTCTGAACTAATGCTGCCAATTTTGTTCAACTTTTTGTTGAATTGTTGGCGGCACGAGCGACTATCCGCTCTTCTCGTTCACAACGCTTCCTTTTTTTTCTTGACCGTTTAACACTTCCATAACAATCAGAATCTTTTAGAAAATTGGCAATAACCCGCCGACTTTTGTTGATTTTTCTTGAAATTTCACTAAGGTTAATATGTTCTTTGTTTAAGGCCAAAATTTTACCTTTTTCGACACCCGATAGTGACGTACCGCCCGACATGTTTCAAAAATACACTTTATCAATAACTTATTCAAAAAACTGTTATTGTATAGGGTTTTCCAATAAGGACTTGACAACTTTGAATTTAATTTGTGAACGCACTCTTTCACAAATCATCAAACTGCCACTGTCAATTTATTCAGTTAACATTTTCATCATGGTAAAGTACACTAACGAGCTACGTTCTCCGATTGGGTTCTGGAGAAGATGCACCAAGATGATGAATTTCATCGCAAAATCATCTTCAGTGACGAAGCTCATTTTTGGCTCAATGGGTTCGTCATCATCCACAAAAAATAACTGTTTGGTGCGGTTTGCATGCCGGCGGAGTTATTGGGCCATATTTTTTCGTCGACGATAACGATCGTCACGTTACTGTGAATGGTCAGCGTTATCGCGCCATGATCACCGATTATTTTTGGCCCGAATTGGAAGATATGGACTTGGACGACGTGTGGTTTCAACAGGATGGTGCCACAAGCCACACAGCACACGCTACAATCGATTTATTGAAGAGTAAGTATGGTGATCGTGTTATCTCAAGACATGGGCCAGTCGATTGGCCGCCTGTGAGGCTACGTTAAGTCATTGGCTTATGCCAACACTCCGACGACGTTGGAAGAGCTCAGGGCCAACATTGAACGCGAAATAGCGACCGTTTCGGCCGAAATGTGTGGCCGAGTCGTTGAAAATTGTGTCCAACGAATCGACCGCTGCAAACGTGCCCGCGGTTGCCATATAAACGAAGTCGAGTTCCATTCATGAATGTTCTGATTGTACTTCAAGCCAAAAATAAAGTTTTAGAAATATCTCAAATGGTTTGCCTTCTATTTAAAAAAAAAGTTGTCAAGGCGTTATTAAAAAACCCTATACAAGCGATAGAGAAAAGAAATCTTTGATATAACGAATTGGAAGAATTTGCGGGCTACTGTGGAACCAATTTACAAATAATAGATGAAAATGGAAGATACTTCAATAAACGACCCTTGACTTTTGTTGCTAAGGTAGATGAACATAAGCGAGGATAAATCATCAGTGCACCGATCAATCTACACCCAGCTTGTGCGAACGTAATTACTTCCGTAACTAAAATAAACAGGGACTGAATTTGGCGATCTTTAGAATTAGAGGAGAACTGATAAGGTTTCATTACATACCTCATCGAGAAGACATTCCAATCTACTGTAGTTTATGTAACCTGGCAAAAGGGAGGATGTCATCCATTTTGTTGGTAAATGTCCAATTCTATGTGGAATAAGGAGAAGCATATTAGACAGTAATGTTAAATCTGAAGCAGAAATTCTAGCCTTTCTTAACCGCAAATGTGACACACCTCTATAATTATTATCAAGCCGCCATATTCTATGGAGACCAAATTATAAACGAAGCCTTCTAAAAGAACAAACGTATTTGTATTTAAAAAAGAAATTATTAATACTTTATTCTAAAACAAACTTTCTACAAAATATATTATTTTTTAACTGATGTCAATCGGAAAGACGGCAAAGCCAAGCTTAAACGATTAAAGAAAATGAAACAATTTTGTAAAATGTAAGTCAGAAACAATAATAAATTGAATCTATCTATCTATCTTCTCATTTTTTATTTGCTTCGCTGACGAAAGACGTCCTTCTAGCAGTATAACATTTATATTCAGATCGTTGTGTCCATCGACAAACTTTGTATGCTGATTTCGTAAGTCCAATTTAACTTCGTTGATATTCACGACAATCCCGCCAAATTTTAGCACTACAACAGAATCTTTGTAAAAAATACAGCGTTGTGTTTACATCGACTTTTTTTTTCTTGGAAATTTTTGGATGCAAAAACTGAACAACGAATTTGGGAATGTTGATCTAATGAAATTCACGGCACAAAAACATTGAAAATGTCTGAACGGTCGACGACTTCTTGTTTACTTTAAAATCGGTCAAACGATAGCGACACAAAAATAGGCATTTTAAAATTAAAATTGTTGACCATAGAAAATTTTTTTGAAATTCAGAAATTCATATAAGTTATAGTAGTGCGCAAATTACAGGTGCTTGAGACATGCATTGTGTACATCCCTCTTCGTAGTGAAAAACCTGAAGCTACCCAATCAAGCTAGAACTATCAGAACTCGAGACACTTTTTCGATTCCTTAGGTTGGAATTGGCGAAAAATTACTTCATATTTGGCGGAGATCTTAACGCTAAACATGAGGAGTTGGGAAATAATGTATCAAACACTAGAGGTAACCTACTACTCAATTGGTGTAGTCAGTACAGTGTTATGTACCGACTTGGTTTAAAAGCGACATATAAATTACAGAGCATCTGTAAGTCTGTATTGGAACAATAAAATCCGGGCTGTAAACATCAGCAACCCGATTATGTTTCCGCAAATAAATAAAATATTTCGGAGGAAATATCAAAACGATCTTCCGTGTTTAAGGATCGCCCGAACGATGGACAATAAACAAATACTGATAACAGCAGGTACGAGTATAGATCCGGAAGTTGCTATAGGTATAGATAATTTCTTTGTCACCGAAGATCCGCAGGAGAAGGTAGAGGCCGTAGGAGCCAAATTTTGTCATTGGCGCAACCCACGACCTAGAAAATCAGGTCCTTTTGCACAATTCTTAGCACGAGAACTCTAGATTCACTGAATTCAACGAAAAAAATATGGCAAATAATGTCGTCGCTGATGAGAGGGAACTACCTCCGTTCATTTCGGAGGAAGAACTCCAAACTATCTTCGAATCACTGTCCTAACCACTACTGTACATTGTTTTTGATGTGCCCTCCAGTAGACAGTTCATCATGAAGAATAGCGATGTGACTTCTGCTGGAATATTTTACATCAAAAACGGTTTGCAACAATATGCGGTCAACTCGCCGATCCTATTCAACATCTACAGAAGCGATCTTCTGAGCTCGCTTCATCATGTTATAGCGTACGCAGACGACTTGATTGCGTGCAGACCAGGGACAAAGACCTAGGTCATTAATATCCTCTTGCAAAGCGACTTCGATATGATCAAGCGATATTGCAACGACTGCAATCTGAAAACTAACTTTCAGAAGTCGGAAACCTTTCTTCTTAGAACGCCTTTGTCTGGGGCCTCTGCGGATACCAGAACGAACTGGCGAAAGATTTCGATCGTGGGACAACACGGACAGTCACTTGCTTGTATAAATGTAGTCAGATACCTTGTGATTTGATCAATCTCTGTATATTAATAAACATATATGTAGATGTTGCCCTGGTCAGAGCAAAAGCTGCTTTTGCCGTTACGAAGAGACTGTTTTATAGCAACCAACTCGATGCGATGGTGCAGGTAATCTGCTACATTGCACTTATCCGGCCTATGATTGTATTTGGATGTCCCGTGTGGTTATACGTGAGAGTAAGTTTAATGGAAAAGATTCGGGTGTTTTAGAGGACCTGTCTTAGGACTTGTCTTCGGTTGTACAGAACACCAGAATCGTAGCTCATAAAATTGTCCTCACTAGGTTTTGTATAACAGGGTGACCTTAATAAGAGTAGATAATTTCGTCATTAAGCTGATTCGAAGGCACATTGCTTGATCAATGGCGTCGACGAACAACCTGATATCCGGGGCTTATTACCTTAATTATTTATATCACGAGACTGTGCGTTTTAACGGATTAATTTCGCCAGAGGCGTTCCTCTATTTCGATAATAAAGGGCTGATCCAGGACAATTTAATGGTGTCGCTATTCTTCCACGTTGCTTGAACAGCTGCAGACAGGCGAATCAGTAGGGTGGTAGAGAATCGTAATTTGAGCAACATGAATTTTGGTGGGTCAGTGAAGAAGAGGAAACATCTACAAATTTGGTATGCTTAATTCTGAAGACATGGTCGGCTTACATAGTTTAGGAAGGTTAAAGTAGACTTCAGATTATACAAGAAAAAGAAATATATAAATAAAAAAAGAGATGGGTAACACAAAATAAGTACGTATTTAATTACGTAACGTAGCTTAAGATAGTTTAAATAGATTAAGTATTATTTTGTAAGTAGTTTAAAGTTTTCTCACTAATTTATATTTTCTTAGTCTTAAATTTACTTAAATAATATGCTGATAAAAAAATTAAATTAGTTAGGATACGTCGAAAGGTATAGTTTTAAGTATTAGGTTTAGTTTAGATAGTTCTTATAGGGTCAGTAGGTAAAAATAAGTTTTTTTTTTGCCTGAATTCCAAGAAAAATGTATTAAATACAAATGCATTTGTTTTTATCCTCACTAAACATCCTCATCATAGTTATAACTTACTTGTAATAGTGAGCCAAAGCAAACCCAATAATATTTAGAAGCAATAACTTATAAGAATTTAAAGGTTTTAGACCATCGTATAATTTCCCTAACACTTTAAACAACACGCAGTAAAGAGACTCCTTAGTAACATTCAATCAGCTGTTTTATATGTAAGCTGTCATTATCTGTCCAGTGTCATAACAGCATTGAGATGGCCTCACGAGTATTTCTTCGTCCATTTTCAACAAATTTTCCAAAGTTTTCAATAAGCAAAAATGCCATTGGAGGTAAAAATCTTGTAGAAAAAATCGCCGTCACGGAAGATGGCAAAACAATTGTTGCCTGGCATCCGGATGTTCCTTTTCCATACGAATACTCGAAGCCAATACCACCAAAAACAGTTCGGGATTCTGGATCTCTATTGAAGGAGACAGCCCTCACCACCGCAATGCGTGCCTTCAAAGACAAACACCCGGAAGTAGCACGCCAAGAACTCATGAATTTAACTCACACAACAAAGCACCGATGGTTCCCAAGGTCCCGTGACAAGAAAGCAAAGAAAACTCCAATGGATCGTCCATATTTGTAGATCCCATTTTGAAAATATATGAAACAAAATAAATGAAACAAAAGTTTACTTAAAAAATTAATATTTCTTTTTTTTTTAATCGACTCTTCGTTTCTTTAAAAGACTTCCTAACAGATCTGAAATCGCTGGCAACTCTGGAACTTGAGCATTGATGAGAGCTTCTTTCGCTTGCCGCAGGTTTCTATGCTGTGGAAACGTCGGCATTAATTTTGGATCACATGCTATAAAAAAATTGTTTAGCAATACATCTCGAAACAGGATAAGGTTTCTAACTTACGCAACGGTGGTATTTTAAAGTAGGTACTCTGAAGGCATTCCTCGGCCGTAGCACGTTTCTTCGGGTCATACATAAAGAGGAAGTTTAGAAGACGCAGTCCAGCTGAAGACAGCCATTGGAACTTCGGCTTTAAGTTATTGTAAGGTTGCGATTTGAGGCTGAAGTTTTGAAGTGCAGGCATTGTGTTGAAATCTGGCCAGATAGCTTCGGATGGGGTGCCTAGGAGTTCAATTATCAGCTCTAGTTGTTGGATTTCTGTGTTTCCAGGAAGTAGTGGTTTATGCGAGAGGAGTTCGCCTAAAATGCATCCCAATGCCCACATGTCAATGGCGGTTGTTTGATTTTGTGATCCTAATAGAAGCTCTGGGGAGCGATACCAAAGCGTAACAACCTGTGGCGTCATAGGGAGTGGGGGTACACCAAATAATCTTGCTAAACCAAAGTCAGCTACAGAGAAAAAAATCAATTAACACGATTACCCTACGGCAACGTGCATGCGTCTCCTACCTATTTTCACGCATCCCTTGTCGGTCATCAGAAGATTAGAGACTTTGAGGTCTCTATGGACGATATACCGCGAATGCATGTATTGCAGACCTTTGAGAACTTGAAGAATAATGCATTTGACCTCGGACTCTGAGAATGGAGCGGACATGTTATCCAACAGCGATGCCAGATCTTGTTCGCAATACTCCATGACGAGGAAAATGCTAAAAATATTTTCATCATGACATGATGAAACTCAAAAATTTTGAATAGCCTCACCTTTCTAGACTCTTTCCAACCACGACCTCAACGAGTCTTACGATATTCTCATGATTGCACGATTTCAATATTTGAATCTCACGCAACCCACTTATAGGAAGACCGTCCTTTTCCTGATCCATGCGGACCTTCTTCAGGGCCACTATTTCATTTGTCTTTGTATCCCTAGCTCGATCTAGGAGGGTTTTTAGAGTACTTTTGAAGAGTCTAAAATATATTATTTATACTTACACACAATGCCATAGGTTCCCTCGCCTATTCGGTTCAGCTTTTCAAATTCGGTTACAGGGCGACATCGTCCAAACTAAGATATTTTTTTGACATCTTTTCATTTTCTCGATGAAAATTATTTTATTTTCAAATATTTACCACATCCCGCTCTTTTATTTCTGTGGGTTCGCCGGTTTTAAAAGAAATCAAAAAGCCCTTCCGAGTGACAGGTGCCTGGGGATCAGACGAGTTCTTTGGTTTTTCTTCTGAAAGCAATTCGATCCGCATGAATATATTTATTGTTTCTTGTAAAAAGATTTACCTTTACTCATGTTAAATTATTTTGATGAAGCAGATAATTGAAGGCGAAAAAATTTCCTCCTGCAAGATGCAAATAAACAAACGAGAATAGCTTGATAGCTGTCAAGTACACTGGTGCTCAAACTAATGTGGTGTCATTGCCAATTCATGTTTTATTTTGTCATTACCATTCGTTGGAACTAATTTATCATAACCTTAAGGTATGATTAAAAAAAAAAATTGTTCTGCAGCAATATATTTTAAATTTCGTTTTGTTTTGTGATGTACAAAATTATTATTTTTTTTTTCATGATTTTAATGTTTCTAATAATTTAAATTTAACCCCTAAAAAACAGACTTTTTCTTTTGGATTAAAAAAATTACACATGGCTTTTTCTAAAACTATTTTTTGATCATTTTATGAGTGATTTACGTGGTTCGTTCCTCACAAGACCAGCAGACATTCGATGTAAAGGTAAATTTAATATAATTTTATATAACAATATGTTATTTTATAATTTGCATGTCCATTTTATATAACTTACTTAGATGGCACTACAATCCGTCGTGGGCTGGACATCAATCGAAAGACCTCTCCAGTTAGCATTGTCTCTAGCTAACTATCTTCAGGTGCGCAATTCAAGTTGTTTGGAGTTCCTTTCTACTTGCGTTCACCACCTAAGGTGAGATCTTCCCCTAGTGTGTTGTCACTCTGTGTTGGAATCGAAAGCTCTTCGAACTGGAGCGTTGGTGTTCATTCGCTCTTCATGTCCTATGCTATCTTAAGCGACTAATGTGCACTTATCTGACTAGGTCAATGTCACTGTACAGTTCGTAGAAAGTCAGGACTGAGATGATGAGGCTCTTAGTGTTTCTAGACCTTTTCTAGTGTTGTTATTGAATTGGAAAGCGATTGGAAAGAATAACTTCTCCTGCAATTGCTGATGAGATGTGGTTATTAAATTGAATAGTGAAACTGAAATATACAAAGCCTTTGACTAACTCAGAAACATACCAGTGAGTTTTGACGTTTCATCCGACTCCATGATGTTGTGAGTTCCTTTTTGTTGACAGCATATACTAAGTTTTACCGTTATTCAAGGCGCTTTTCCATTTTTGACGCTTCTTTTCCAATATTTCCGAACGCACCAATGAATAATTAAAAAATTGTGCCACTGGTGTTGACTTGCGTGATTCGCACAATTTTCTCAAGTACGATGTTGAAAAAGTTACATGAGAGTGCATCAAATTTTAAGTCCTTTGATATCAAGGGTCTCAGAGAGATTTTTTTACAGAGTAGCGAGCGTTCTTAGTTAGTCTGCACAATCTGTCAAGTTTGGCTCGACATGGGTCCATATAGCTCGTTTATATGTATATACTGTAAATTAACACAACATACCACGAATTCGGTGCAAAATAAAATCAGTGACATTAAATAGCATAAGTGCTGCGCATTAATGCAAATTTTCCATACAAATGACCAGTGCTAAGGTAAACATAACTATGCAGGTATTCGGTCAATAATAATTTGGCAAGCTTTGCCAGACGCCGATGCTGAAAACTTATTTCCCAGCCATTCATGCCCGCTGAGTTATTTAGATAAAATTGCAGTTTAGTATAAGTTGCTTCTAAGTTGATATTGGAAAAATAAAATTGTTGTCTTTTTACTAAATCGTACATTTCGTATTTTAACTGGCGCTTGAGCAGAGACCGTTTTATTTTCAATAAAAGCTTGCACAGTCGATTGAGTCTCCTGAATAGTCATAGGGTAGCCATTTATCTATCGCATACATATTTTTAAATAACTACAATATTACAAACGAAATCAAAATTAATAGAATTCATGTATTTTAATCTGGCAGCATCATTTTCTTTCAGTTTATTTGAAATAATTTTGTATTTTTTATCTGATATGTATTTTGACATTTTGCTCGTGAAAGTTGACTTCTTGTGATAGATATACTAAACATAAAACATGGCAAACTTTCCAGATATTGGAAAATCAAAATCGGTTTTCTCTTGATCGCTTCTAACCGTTTGAATTGTCAAAAATGTCAAAATTCGAGAAGTGACGTCTCCACGGTGGTAGCGATGTCGTGATGGTTGACTCACTGGATTCGCGTCCCGGTAGGAGCACAACAGCAAATTTTTCAAAATCATCATCACCCTTTCGACAGGCAATGGCAAACCTCCGAAAGTCAAATTCTGCTTATGAAAAAGCTTTTCAAGAGAATCGCTCGGAGCCGGCCATAAACAGTAGGGGGCGGGGGGGCTACTCAGGAGTTTCAAAATTCACAAAGTGTGAAACACAAATGAGTGCGAGAAGCTAGGCCTTGGCCCACACCGGGCTGTCGCGCCACTTATTTATTTATTTTTTTGACTTCTCCCATATAAAAATGACGCGGTGAATTCCGATTTTAACATTTCTCATGTTTACAACTCTAATTTCGTGTAAGTTGCAAAATATTTTAAATGGTGGACACTAATTTTCTTAATTATATATTCTAGGACAACAAAAGAAGAAAAATCAAGACATCTGGAGCAAGAAGAGATAATTTCCTACAAAATACAGCTCCCACAAAAAAACTGCTTTTATGTGGAAGTAGCAAAAGCTGTTGCAATTGTTTGTTTACATTTTCTTGTGAGTTAGTAAAAACATTTTACTTTCAAAATAATTTATTTTACTTCATTTTTACAGTAGGAACAATAAATATAAATATGATAGTCAAGAGCTTGAAGAGGTGTAGATAAACTATACATACTAAAGACATATGATTGAAAAGTGTATACCACCTTGATCAAAAAAATTTCGGAATTTATTCAGAAAATTAAAAATACAAGTTTATTCACCTAAATCTATATTGAAATAAGTCACTGGGAGCCAAATCAGGTGAATTTGGTGGCTGTTGGATGGTATTTGTTGCATTTTTCGTCAAAAAATTACGAATACTGATGGCGTTATCACGGTGCGTTATCATGGTGCAAAATCCACGAGTTTTCTGTCCACAATTTTTGTCTCTTTCCCCCAAATAATACTCTTTGTTTACTGTCTGGCCATCTGGCCAAAATTCATAAAGCACTACACCGTTGTAATCCATGAAAACCGTGAGCATTGCCTTCTTTTTTGACTAAAAACGACGTATTTTTTTGGCCTCGGCTTATTTGGTGAACGCCATTCACTTGCCTGATGTCTAGATTGCGTGTTGTACTCATAAACCCATGTCTCGTCTCCAGTAATGATCCTTTTGATGAATTTGGGATCGGATTCAGACTCGCAAATCATCTCTTTTGCGACATCAACACGGTCTCTTTTTTGCATTAAACTGAGGTCTTTTGGCACCAACTTTGCTACTACACGACGGAAACCCAAATCATTAACCAAAATGTGTTTGACGGATCCATAGGCAATGTTCAAGTACTCTGCTATCTCTCTGATGGTTAATATGCGGTTATTGACCAACATTTCTTTTACTTGTCCCATTAAATCCGTTTTTTACGCAAAATTTATTACAAGTTCGTTGTTGCAAATCTAAATCCATTTCTAAAATTGTAAAAAATCGCCAACACACACAGAGATAGATGTACTCTTGGCTCCGTAACTTTTTCAAATGTCAAGCTATGACGCTAAGAATAAGAGCGAATGTCAACAATAGATGTACCAACTTAACAAAAAAAAAAAAAACTTAAATCGGAACAATGAGAGCGCCACACGGTGGTTATATTTTTTTTTTTTTTTTGTGCAAGATGGCATTTTGGTTTAGCTATACAATTAATGCCTTTTTGTTTGCAGATTCAACATTTGAACTACAACGACATAATGCATTCATATTACTGTATTTTTGCTATATAAATACTGTTTTGATTTTGTTTTTCGATAAATAAAATATATTTAATGAAATTGTTTTTTTTTTTTTCTTGGATTATGCACTTCCGCACCACCTTTGAGGTATGCATAGTGGTGCGTTAACCTTTTTTTTTTTTACTGGGTGTTCGGTTTCTTCTATAGGCCTATTGCACCCATTCTGCATTCTGAAAATTGAAGAATAAAAAGCATTTTCAAGTCCCATTTACAATACTGCGAGATGCGATATGAGAGCTAGAGCTCTCGCATTCGGACATCGGACGTCTGTTTACAATGATACGTCAAAACGCAACGAACAATTGTTAAGTAAAGTGCTAATCATGGGAAAAAATAACCCGAAAAACTATAATTTTTCATCTTCACAAATAATGAAATGAAACACCATTCACAAATCACAAGCTCAAAATGAAAACAAATAAATAAATAAATAAATAAATAAATAAAGCTGTCACGCATTGCGAGATGCGAGAGTTTTCCAGATTTTCGAAAATGACTGCGATGCTAGAGGCTCGCTTTATAATAAACAAACACATTGAAGTACATGTTACGGAAATATTTTTGACAGTTCATGCGCTCTCTTTTTCGAACAACGTATCGCATCTCGCAGTATTGTAAAATTGTGCTTCAAAAGTCTATTTGGTACAACACAGAATTGACCAATTCTTTTTTAAAATTATTTGGGTGTGATTGGACACATTTAGCTCAGAATAAAGAAAATTTGAATTACACGCAAATGGTAATTATAGTTCACGGCTGTACACTCTTTTAAATCGCAATACTTTTCTAATGATCTCGCAACCCTACCCCGTTGTATTGAATTGAGTGGGTTTCTTCTTACTATTTTGTATCTTTTGTATCTCATTTTGTGCTCTTTGGTTAGCTTAGATTCACTAACCAAAAGCACATCAGTAACTTGGTCTTTTTCAGCAACTAAAACAATGCGGTTCTTCGTTCGATTCTTATTATTGAATTTACATTCAACGCAAGAACCTACAGGGTTCGCTTCGGCATGTTCGTACCCATTACGACTAGAGGTGCGTTAGGCCCGGCAGCAGCGCGTAGATCTGGTCCACACTCGTAGTTTTTCCGTTATCTGACGTTGAAGCTGAGCCAGTTCCCGGTGCTCTAGGCGCTGAGGCCTGAGAAGCTACGTTTGCTGGTTGTACCGTACTACATCTACCGGCCGCCATTTGAGGGTAGGCAAATTGAAGAGTGACGGCTGGTTTGAATGTGTACGGGTGGACGTTTAATCTCCACCTTTTGCTGCCGGGCCATATTTAATCTCTTTATGTGTTGGAACTTAGGATAAGCCCGATAGTCAGCGGTGTGTCCCGAGTTCTTGCATAAAACGCACGAAAGCTAGCTCTTTTTCGTCGCTTCATCACTACCAAGAGCGCATTCCTCTGACTTGTGGTCCTATCCACACTTCACGCATCGAGGGTGCATCTAGCAGTTCGACGCGGCGTGCCCGAATCTTTAATTTAATTTAATTTAATGCTCCTTAGACCATCCAGTTTGCTATTAGAAGTGAGCTAAACCAGGAAGAGCTGTAGTTTTCGTTTTTCATGGCTCTAGCCGTGACAAATTGTTTAACCCCTACGAATCTTAGCTCATCGCATTCCTTCTCATTTAGCAATACAAGGAGCTCCTCCGGATCAGTCGACAGTTCTAGCACCCTCAGCAACATTGTTTGCAGCTTACCATCTCTCGGGTTTCGGACTATTTTGGTGTTTACGGGTTGTAATCAATGTCAAGCAGTCTTACTTCGGTGAGTACATTTTTTAGTGACAGAGCAACTTTCCTTCTATTTGTACGCTGTCTCATTCTCTCACCGATTTATTATTGTCCAAACAAACTAAGTTATCATAGTCTAAACGTTCTACATTGATAGTCAACAAATCTGCGTGTGAATTTTGAATGTAGAATTTATACCGAGCATTGGGACTTTTAACTTCTGTCATAGATTGGCATCCCCTTAAAATTCGACCTTTTTAATAAGGTTATTCAGCCAAAAGTAAATTTTCATAACGAAAGTAATATTTCCGTTTCAAAGATTAGCCACTGGCTGATTTAAAATTCTCAATAACTCAACAAGTTGTGTACTCTGTAAAAAGGTTGAAGACGATCATTTGGCAAAACGAATTCGAATGGTTAAAATCGTAAAATTTAAACGTGTTCTCGAATCATATTTTGTTGTATTAAAGTCAATCAAAAGTCGAAAATGCTCTTCCGCTTCTGGTCCAATCCTCAGCAATCATAGGACTTATATAACTCTTTTACTTTCCTTGAATTCCTTTTTCTGATGACTTCTGTCAAAGTGTGAATTTTCACCATCTAAACTAACTCAGGCTGAAACTTTCTTCTGTACATAGAGTACCTTCAACCAATGCTGCAGTAAAGACAATATTTGCGTAACTAAAGATAAGACCCCAAGAAATTAAAATTTGCCCAAATCTTTCTTTATTGATTAAGAATAAAATGTTTTTTTTTTTGACAGTATTAACTGTCCTGACAGCTCAGGATGCCCTTGAAGTACAGTAGTGGTCATATAATTAGAAACGATATAATGCAATGTGTACATTGATGGTTTATACATTTCTCTGACCCCGGATGTACCATATATACTTCTTGGGCATAAACACTTGTCGCTAACTTGTTCCAAATTCTGGAGTAATATTCGAGATATAAGGCTTAAGCCTGGAAAAGATGTATTTCCCAATAATACCGACCTTAATGAACTAAATACGAAGTTTGTTCAAAGCAATCACAACACTTTCAACCACAAGAATATCCCTACCTTCTTTGACAACCAACAAGAAGAGACCTTTTCGCTCTCTAGAATTGATGACATACTATACATATGTGTAGGTCAAACAATCTTAAGGATAAAATCAAAAGCTGTTGGCTCTGGCTCTTCTTCCCGCTTTTCTTCCCCATATAACACATATATTTAATACTATCATTATAACGTCTGTTTTTCCCAACAAGTGGAAAGTTGCCAAAATATAACTAGAAGTGTGCGAAAATATTCGTGCCGGTCTGGATTGCGATTTATGGGGTTTCATATTCTTCTTAGACTTTTCAAAGGCATTTGACAGTATAAATCACTCCATACTAATAAATTAACTGCATAGACAATTCTCTTTCGAAAGCTCCGCGTTCAAATTAATAGCTTCATATTTATCTAGTCGTTCACAATACGTGTCTAATGGCAACAAACGCTCCTCATTTCTTCAAGTTTCAATGCGTGTTCCTCAAGGCTCCATACTGGGCCTTCTTCTTTTTTTAAGTTTTATAAATGATATATCTGAATGTTTCACGACCACCGCGCACCATATACCACCTTGATCACGGTGGAATAACCACCGCGTGGCACTCCCAATCTTCCGATTTGAGTTCTGTTTTTTTTCCCCCCCCCCTCTTAATCTTAGTGTGATAGCTTGAAATTTGGAAAAGTTCCGTAGCCAAGAGTACATCTATCTCTGTGTGTGTTGGCGATTTTTTAAAATTTTAGAAATGGATTTAGATTTGCAACAACGAACTTTTATTAAATTTTGCGAAAAACGGATTTAATTTTGCGCCAACGTTGGAAAAGTGTTTCGGCAATGATTCTCTAAAGAAAACCGTCGTTTACCAGTGACACGAGCGGTTCAAAATTGGTCGTGAGTCAATCAAAGATGATGAACGCAGTGGCAGACCATCAACATCGAAAACCGATGAAAACATTGATGAAGTAAAAGAAATGTTTGTAAATAACCGCAAATTAACCATTAGAGAGATAGCAGAGGACTTGAACATTGCCTATGGATCTGTCCAACACATTTTGGTTAATGATTTGGGTTTCCGTCGTGTAGCAGCAAAGTTGGTGCCAAAAGAACTCAATTTTATGCAAAAAAGAGACCGTGTTGACGTCGCAAAAGAGATAATTTGCGAAGCTGAATCCGATCCCACATTCATCAAAAGGATCATTACTGGAGACGAGACGTGGGTCCATGAGTACGACACGCAATCCAGACATCAGGCGAGTGAATGGCGTTCACCAAATGAGCCGAGACCAAAAAAAAAAGACGTCGTTTTCAGTCAAAAAAGAAGACAATGGTCACTGTTTTCATGGATTACAACGGTGTAGTGCATCATGAATTTTCGCCAGAAGGCCAGACAGTAAACAAAGGGTATTATTTGGGCGTTATGAGACGCTTGCGTGAAGCAATTCGTGATAACGCTATCATTATTCGTAATTTTTTGACGAAAAATGCAACAAATGCCATCCAACAGCCACCGAATTCACCTGATTTGGCTCCTTGTGAATTCTTTCTGTTCAGTCGAGTTAAAAAAACACTAAAGGGAACGCGTTTCAGCAGCCGAGAGGAAGTAATTGAAAAATCGCAGGAAGCACTAACGGGCATACTGAAAACCGAATATAAAAAATGTTTCGAGGATTGGATCTAGCGTAGGCATAAGTGTGTTGCAGTCGATGGAGATTACTTTAAAGGGGACAATATAGAATTAGATGAATAAACTTGTATTTTTAATTTTCTGAGTAAATTCCGAAATTATTTTGATCAAGATTCCGACAATGTACAAATATATACCTTGTTTCCGAAATCCCATAAAAACCAGGCATTAATAAATATAAATGAAGATCTTAAGCTAATTCATGCTTGGTCAACAAAAAATGAGCTCTGTCTTAATCCAATTAAATCAAAAGCCATATTCATTAATACCATAGTGGTAGACAAACAGAAATTTCCGCTCCAATATTTCTCAACCACATTCCTGTAGAGTGTATGAATAAGATAAAAAACCTTGGAGTCGACTTCAGTGGCACATTGACTTGGAATTTACAAGTAAATAACTTAATATCGAAAGTGTGTAGCGCTCTTCGTGGTCTAAGTCCAACGTAAAACTACCTTCCGATATGTGTTAAACTGAAATTGGTTAAATCTTTTATCTTGCCGATACTGCTTTACGGATGCGAAATATATTGGACTATGTATCAAAAAGAAACTTAACTGTGGCATGTAATAGTTGCGCAAGATACATTTATGATATTAGAGGGTCAGAGTACGTTACGCACTTAACTAAAAGTATTACTGGCTGCTCTTTAATAGTCTTATTGAAATTTAGAACCATACTACTGTTTCGTAAAATAATTACTACCAAAGAACCAGACTATTTATTTGAAATGCATAAATTTGCCAGCAATCAAAGATCTATGCAAATAATTCTACATAGACATAAGTATCTTACAACTAGTCGAAATTTCTTTATCCATGCGATTCATCTATGGAATTGTCTACCAATAGATATCAAACGATCAAGCAACACAAATATATTTACAAAGGAAGTTTTTAAATACTTTACCTTTATGTCCTCTACCCAAATCATTCTTCCAAACTGTGTTAGTCTTCCTCATCCCCTATTTCTTTTCTTCTTCTTCTTTTTATTTATTTATTTATTTATTTTTACCCTTTTTCTTTTTATTTTTATATATGTATAAGTTTCCTAAAAAAATTGATGTAATGTAAAATGTAATGTAAAAAGATTTAATCTTAATGTACAAGAATTATTTGAACTAAATAAATTTGAACTAACTGTTATTCAATTTAAAACAACCGTTACCATAACGGTTTGCTAAGAGATGCCGTCACTTGTATTATTCCATTGGAACATGCGTTGGAAAGCTACTGTCATCGTACGTCATTGCAGTATGTCATTCATTTGAAGCGTAAGCAACAGTAATTTTTCTTCACTAAAATATGTCAAACTTTGTGCCTGAAAAAGTGTTTTTGCGGGGAGTTCTTCTTCACTACTTTAATATGAAGAAAACTGCTGCCGAAAGTCATCGTATTTTGGTGGAAGTTTATGGTGAACATGCGCTAGCTGAGCGAACGTGCCAAAAGTGGTTTGCACGATTTAAAAGTGGTGATTTTGGCTTTTGTCAAAACCGAAAAAAGTTGCGTTGTAATTTCTAATCCGGGTATCATCAAACAGCCCTCGCATATCATCTTCTCACGTTTTGTGTATTAAAGTTGTGATGATGAAATTTTTACACAATATAAATTATCATATAATGAATATTTCTGCATCATAAAATCAAAAATCGTGTTTTTTGAGGTATGATAGTCTTGAATTAAATGAACGATATGTTGTTCATATATGGTAAATCGTTCAAATTTCGAATTAAAACCAGGCGATTGAAAACGTGCCATTTTTTTTTTAATTCGGCGGCGATATGTACTCGTATGTAGACTGTAATATCTTCGGTGTCATCTTGTGGAAAATATTTTTTATCCAAAACACTACTATTACTTGCATTTTTATTAAAATGCATGTTTTTTTGTCCAAATTCCACAATGCTTATCACGTTTTCCACAATCAGACAAACACGAAAATTATTTTGCAATATTTCATTGTATTAAGGCCCCGATCCATATGATCCGTTGCACAGTGACTTTTTTGCTTGCAAGAACTATAACTCTTAAACGAATAAAAATATAGTGACAGCTGTTCTTCTGCTTAAAGGCAATTCCTAGAGCTAAGAAATTAGTGAATCTGGAGAAAAATGCTTTACAGTGTTTCCGAATCGTCTGCTGAAATAGGACTTTCTCACCACAGGGGATAAACATAATATTTTACTTTAAACACATTCAAAGTAGTAGTGAATTAAAGTAAACGAACCATTCTTCTTTTAAGGTGTATCAAAACAGCATTTTTTTTATTTTCTGGCACATCAAAGTATATAATAAAATATTTCAGTGAGTCATTTTAAGTCAAACAGTGGAGAAAACAGTAAAGAACCAAAGATTTAAATAAAAAATCAGATTTCTTGGAAACTTCCGTCGATATTCGAGGTAATGTCTAATAAACTTATCATTTCTGGACAGCATTGTGCTTTGAGATTTTTTTTCGGTTTTGACATGGCTTTACGAAGAAATGAGTAGATTCGATGAGGGTGCAAGCATGTTAAGAAAGTCTTCATTCTAGCGCATCCTCGAAACCTTGCACGTATTTCGATATCAATATTTCTTGTAGTCTTTATTTTTGGATTCGTTAGTACCACAAATCTCCAAGTGGTAGTGATTAATACTCAATTACTTAGTCCTGGCATAAATTCTGTTACGCAATTTCCAGCGCTTATCGTTCATAACTTCTTGCGGGAATAGAACCATTAACTTTTTTTCCAAAACACATGCACTGATTAGTGAAGAATCCTAGTCAGTTTGGTTTCAGTTTGCAAACTATTAACATGGAGTAAGACGTTAAAGAAAATCAAGTTGCATAAGTGCGGAAAGAATGTTGACCAAATTTTCAAGTTGCTAAATCCACTCGAAATATCGAGAATATTCGTTTATCGGGCTATTGATCGCTTCGGCGAATTGTCTGGAGTAGAGGACAGGCAAAGAAGTGGTCGCCCGCGTGTCGTCCATACGAATGCGGTAGAAATGGCAGAGCGTGAACGAATTCGGATAAATCCCTTTAGGTATCAGAATATCATGTCCAAGTAATTGGATATATCAACCAGATCCAAATCTAGGCTGATTCGGGATGAACTTCATATCTTCTACCTCCTCAACTGAAAAAAATTTGACTAGAAAGATGCAAGTGACTATTGCAGTGGCACGAGGACAATGGCTATGAAAACATTCAGTTTACGGATGAGAAAATTTGTACCGTGGAAGGTTTCAATAAATAAAATGACCAAATTTATACCACTTCATCTAAGGAAGCGAAAACAGATGTTAATAGGATTTAACGTGGACATCATCCCGCTTCCGTAAAGGTTTGGTTGGGGGGGTCTCTCACCATAGTGTCACATCCTTCATTTCTGTGAAAAAGGCGTAAAAACCGGTGCAAAGATTTACCAAGATGTGCTAGAGGGTGTTGTTAAGGGTTTGACTAATATCCTTTACAATGGATACAAATGGACCTTCCAAAAGGACTCTGCTTCAGCGCACAAAGCCAAAACCATGCAGAAGTGGCTCAGTAAATATTCCTGCCTTTATAGCAGCAGAAGATTGGCCGTCAGGGAGTCCAGCTCTGACTCCACTGGATTATGGTTTGTGGCCAGAATTGGAGAGCATAGCCTACAGGACTCCACACAGAAATGTGGAAAGCCTTAAAACAGCATTAACCAAAACAGCGTCCACGATCTCCACGGAAGCCGTACGTGGCTCTATGGCCCAATGGCCACACTGTTTGGCTGAAGAAAACCGTGATATCTGCAAAGGATATCTGCATCTTTTTGAATAGTTAAGCCGCTATCAAGCCCCTGAACTCGGTCTCACTAAACTCTAAAACCGCCCTTGAATGCCGATCATCTCTTACGGAGATGGCAGAGCATTTCAACCTTCACCTTTGTTGGATTCCGGGACACAGAGACATTCAAAGGAATTGTAGGTCTGACGACCTCACCAAAATTGGAACCACTCTACCTATTCTATCGGAAAAGGGCAACATAGGTATACCAATCGCTACGTGAAAATTGTTATTTAAGCTGGATGCTAATAAAAGAACAGACCTTAGATGGACCAGTGAACCAACATGTCTAGCGACTAAACAGATCTGGCCAAAGCTGGATCTGAATCGCTCAAAGAATCAGATTCTTTTAAATAGGAATCATCTCAGCGCCATTACAGGTGTCATCACTGGACACTGCCTTATAGGCAAACATGCAAGAAGGCTTAGCGGATTTCTGTAGAAGCTGCATGGACGAGGAGGAAAAGGAGACAATAGTCCATCTTCTCTGTACATATCCAGCTCTCTCCCAGAGAAGAAAACTACACCTAGGTGCCATCTTCTACAACGTCTTAAACGATCTAAAAACTACAGACGTTAACAGTCTCCTGCGCTTTATCGCCACTCTAACCTAACCTTACCTAAAGTAACCTAACCTAACCTATGGCAGAACTAGGTATATTTTGACTATGAGCCAACATTTTATGAAGAGTAGGTTTGAGTTAATTTTTAGGATATTTCTTCTGTTTTTATGGCATACTTCCCAAACGTAACAGAGTAAACCCTTAACTGCAATTAAAAATATTAAGTGTTACTTCAAGCCTCGTTATTATCTCTCTATTGACCTCAGTTATAAGAGCTGTTGCCTGTGATTCTTAAAAAAATCTCCTCAAAGTATTTCCACCTTTGGTATTTCCAAAATCCTTGTTTTGGTATATCTATATCCAGCCCAATCTCATATAGAAAGTGTTCGTTTCATCTTTGGGTTTGAGTTTGTAATTTTGCACAGCGCTGTACTTTACCATTTTAAGCATATATTTGCAAATATATAAGAATTAATTTACTGTTGAGCTCAGGTCCGACTTTGTTTTAAGAATCGACCTAAGGTCTAAAACATGCGCCGCAAATAGTTTTTCGAAAAACATTAAATTAAACAGTTTTAAAAAAATTTAAAAAAAACTGCGTCCAATTTTGATTCCATAAAAGTACGATTATAAGTATTTATATCAGAAAAAATTAAAAGAAATGATTTTTTGAAATGCTTTGCTTAGTTTTTACACTCAAACCTTAAACAAAAAATTGAAAAAAAAAAAAATCGATTCTTAGTTGACCTTAAAAATTACTCAATTTTTGACTGACGAATGTATTAATTTCTACGGATAAAGTAGAATAGCTTTCTACTTTTTCAATCCGTTGATCTGTTGACAGTTCACACATTCACGTATTGAAATTCACGAAATCACAAATTAAGAGAACCTAAGCACTTTCACCAGGCATTGAGAGAATGTGACCTTTGACCCCATCTTTTTGTTTATGTGCATTCCTCAGTAGAACGCAATCAAAATCTCGACTTCTGGAAAAATGTGGCTTATCATGTTATTGCAATAGGCCATATGTACGACCAGCACATACTTACCTCTTTCGTCAGTTATTCATTTCCTATTTAAACAATGAAAAACGTCTATCTTTACGTAGTTACTATTTATTAATTTTTCTTTTTAGTTTGATTTTTAGATGTTAACAAAATTTTAGGCTACTTACACTAGTTTATACACTCAGAGGACAGCATACTACTTTTACACTTCATTTTTTCTCTTTTTGCTTTTTTTTTTACAAAATACATTTACGACCCTGCAATTGGTTCTATTTTTACGGTTTTTATATAACTGGCTTTTTTAAATTTTTCTTGTTTTTTAACTACATATATATTCCTTTTTAGTTTTCGTATTTACAACTTCATTGCTATAGATTGCTAAATGACTTTTTTTACTCTACACTAATTATTCTGTTTTTTTTTTTTTTTTTTTTTTTTTTTTTTTTTTTTAACTCAATTCTAAATTAAAAAGAACCCGAAATGGTTTAAATTAAAATCGCTTTAAGTGAAAAAATCAGTCACACTTGATTGTGTCCCGGACACAAGTTTCCCGTACCGCCGTACCGTATATGTATATATAATTTTTTTTTTTTTTTCTCTACATAACAATTTTGTAAAGTATCTTTTTTTGTAAATACTATTTTTTATCTTTTCTTTTAAATCTAAAACTAATACTATCTTCTCGTTGGAATTTTGCATAGATATTTATATGTTTATTGCCTTCTTATGCAAAGTAAACTTACTTTTTGTGTTTTCCTTTGGAGTTTTGTTTCTTTTTGCTTTTGGAAATGTTCTTTAGTTATCGACTTTTGGATTACATTGATGACATAATATTTGGGAAAACTATTAAATTCTATTGAATACTCGTATCTAGAAAATTGGTATCATTGTAGAGGTCTCCATCGATATCAATTCGGGTATCACTTCCCAGTAACGATTCGGCATCCTCGTCCAAATGTCGGATTGGATAACTAAGTCCATCGCCAAAGCTAAAGTTTAAAATTGAAGGATTTTGTGATTTCATAAAAAAAATTAAATACATATTTGTACCAAGTTATAAACTTTTGAAAATAGAATACCATAACTTTTACTATTACAGGGGAACGGAAGTGTATCTCTGTCAAAATGTTTGCATTTTCAGGTAATTTTATTTTTTATTTTTTATTTTTCAAATGAGTCCGCTGTCATTATGTATAAATATGGGGTCCTTAATGTAAAAATCAATACATACTGTATACCATATATCAGGAAAATTGTAGCAATTAGGATATCGAATACTCCTATATTACTACAGGTCGAAAAGTCTACGGATTATGATCTATAAGTGTGACCCTGGAATGTTTCTGTTTTTTTTTTTTCTACTTTAAAGATAAAGGAGCTATTTGATTAATACCCGGATTAGAAATGACAACGCAACTTTTTTAAATATTGACAATTTATCTTTCAATATAATCCCCTTTCCCAGCGGTGCAACAACTCTTTAAACCCCTCCGTACAGTACGACTTTTGTTGGCCTGCCGAATACTTCTCCGCGGCGACGATGACTTCCTCGTCCGAACCGTACTTCTTGCCAGCGAGCGATCTTTTAAAGTTTGGGAGCAAAAATAAGACGCCAAGTCCTGAGAATACGGACTATGTGGGAGCAATTTGTAGTGCAATTCGACCAATTTGGCTGTGGCGACTGCGGAGGTGTGAGTCGGTGGATTGATCTAACAGGCGTACCGGTATGAAGTTTTTTTTAAAAACAAAACACTAATTTTTAATGGAAAAGTGGAAGACATTTTATTTAAAGTATTGGCCATTGCTAGCTATACATTTTTCCTATCTTTTAGGCAAATTATGGATTCCACGCCAATAAAACTGTTCGTCTTTTGAAGCAAACTAAAAAGTCACCCAATTTTCGACTTTGTTGCTTAGCTAATGCGTGTCCCATCGAAGAAATAGTAGTCGGGAGGAGCCAAGTCTGGTGAATACGGCGGGTGGGATAGCAGCTCCAAGCTAAGTGCTTTGGTTGTATCCTGAACCAGTTTTGCTTTGTTTGCAGCGATCTGTATTAACGGTTTCACCAGGTTTTAGCAGCTCGTGGTACACCACACCTTTCTGGTTCCACCAGACACACAGCATTGTCTTCTTGCCGAACCGATCTGGTTTTGCAGTCGAAGTTGATGGTTGTCCCGGATTAACCCATAATTTTTTCCGTTTAGGATTCTAAAAATAGATCCATTTTTCATCGCCAGTAACAATTCGATGCAAAACTGATTTTTTTATTGTGTCTTCCACAAGTGGTTTTTCGGTTTTCCATCTGTCTTTTATTCAATTCATGTGGCACCCATTTTCCAGACTTTTGGATCTTTCTCATAGCTTTTAAACGGTCAGAAATTGTTTGTTGTGCAACATTTAACATTTCTGTCATTTGTTTCTGACTCAAAGTGTCATCTTCATCCAATATTGTTTGCAATTCGGCGTCTTCAAACTTTTTTTGGTGGTCTTTGACTCAGTAGCGCCACGTATCTTCCAATCCGGGTACTCATCAAACAGCCCACGTATTTTAAATGAAGGGTGTCCCAAAATCCACCCAAGATTTCAATTTTGAGCTATTTGTGCAATAAAGCGTGACAGCTGGCAATTCAGAGCTATAAAAAATGGAGCGCTACATGAAAGAATAACGCGTTTTCATTATTGAGCAATATTTTAAAAATAATGACGGTTTCGCAGCTACATTTCGCTATTTTCATATAAAATAGGTTCGGAATACTAATTAATCTTCATCGACTGTGGATACTAATTCAAAAAGACTGGATCAATTAGTGATCGTAGACACTCTGGCCGTCCTTCAACACGTCGTTCAACACAAAACATCGAAGCAGTTCCCGAGAGTGTTGCTGAGAGTCTAGAAACATCCATTCGGCACCGTGGTCAAAAATTCAACATTTCGAGAATCTTTCTCATGAAAGATTTGCATCTTCATGCACACAAAGAGCAATTGAATAAAGAACTGAAATCTACTGACCACGCATAGCGAGGAAAGTTCGCTGAATGATTATGAAACAACAACTGAAATCTGATTTTTCAAACAAAATCATCTTCAGCGACAAGGCTCATTTTCATCTTGATGGCTTTGTTAATCGCCAAAGTTTTCGAGTTTGGAGGCATAATCGGACCTTTCTTCTTTGAAAATGCGGCTGATCATGCAATAATAATTAATAGTACTCGCTATCGCGAGATTCAATAAGACGGTTCCACATACCATACAACAAAGAGAGGAAATCAATTATTATATGAGTCATTTCCTCATCGTGTAATTTTCTGTTTTGCCAATCAATGAGCAAATTTAGTGTTGTATCAACAGAATTCAGCCATATTTATGCAAATTTGTAATAGAAAATTTCAACAAAAGTGCATATGCCGTGCACCGTAATTTGCACGAATACATAAATTATTTTGCAAACACACAAACAACAGAAACAAGAAAAGATTAACTTGCAACACATGAGTAAGATTCAGTTAAGATATGATGGTGTAGCGTCAATGAAAACTATTCGTCGGATCATAGCAACCTAGACCGTAGTTAACTGCGTTTTGTAGGATGTTGAACGTACAATATATCAAATAGCTGGTAAACAGAACGATTCAAAACCTACCCAAAACCTTGACCCGGAGATGTTAGGCTCACTACCTATAATCATAGCTATTCGTACACAGTTCACTTGTTACACTGTTGACAATCATTATCTAACGTGTGGTTCAAATACAAGTCTCTTTTTGAATCATATGCTATTTTAATACTGACGACTCCTTACTGCTCGAAATCGTGGAGTGCTCTTAAAAATCGATGTTATGCGGATAATCCAGAAACAATTCAAGCCCTTCGCCGGAGCTATTCATGACATGGAGCCAAAAGAAATCAACAAGGTCTTGTAAAATTCGTTTGACGGATGCGTTACTACTACTACTACCACATGAATTTAAGCGTATTCCATAACTAACCGGATTGTTCGCTCTGTGTAACAAAGCCATAACATTGCGAAAATAATTGATTTTTACCTACTACAGTAATACTGCACAGAACTTTGTATCATAAAATAATGTATGTCTACTTCCGATGTAATGCGGCAGGCTGGTTTAACCAACATCTTGAAAAAATCTTCAAACTGATAACTCAGATTGAAAATATATTGAAGCACAATCAATTGTGGGAATAGCAATCCTTTTAGGTCACGCTGTGCGGGCCCAAGAACCAAAGCTTGCTTGTGAGTATATATTTTATGCAAGGTAAACGACAATAGCTCGAATAGCTCGCTATACCTTAAAAACCGAAAGAAATCTCACTGAGATATTTAATATAAAAAAAAAAACCGTTTAGACAACATGATGCGCTGTCACGGACCTCCTTTGACATCATGCTTATGAAAATTGTGCAGAATATGCAACACAACACCATTGATACAATTTTGTAAAAGTCTGTGCAACTATCATATTTGCGAACGCTATAACATTAATATCATTGATGATGGGCTACGGGTGTACATTGATATCGGCTTCGTCTCCAGATCCACCCCAAACTAAAGCGCCTTCTACTTAAGTAAGCTTTTTGTAGTCCATATTCATTTTTTTCAGAGAGTTACAATAAAAGAAGAAACGAAAAATCAATGTTACTGCAACTAAATATTGCAATGTTACTGCCAGCCAAAAAATTGCAGTCCAGGCATTTTTTTTTTTTTTTTTTTGGAAATATTTGAGCTTGCTTGGTCTTTGAAAGCACTCCCGGAAGCGTTTAATATTTCCTAACCGAACCTACTTATGTATTTCAACATAAACTGTAGCTTCAGTTAACTTTATGCTGGATATGGACGTTATTTGTGACAAAAAAAAAAAACTCAATAATTTGATAAAACTTTTAACAACAATTGATCCTTTTCAAATTGTCTTCCTTTGGCTTTGACCTCATATCATCAAAATTGATATTTTATCAAGAAAACTCATTTTTAACCACTTCTGGTGTCCCAAAAGGCAGCCATATAGGTCCCCTATTTTTTTTTAACTATAAACAATCTTAAGACGATTATCAAACATTGTCCCCTATCATTATCGAACATTGTTATCCAAAATAATTTCTTCCGTTCAAGACACTGTTTTCTTTCTAAAAGACCTTGATAAGTGTCTAAAAAAAATGGTAAACACTTGCAAGATAGAGTTAAACTTCTGCTCGCATATTGATAAGATAATACTTAAAGCCAACTAATCAATTGGCTTTACCAAACGATGGTCCAAAAAAATTTTTTACCTCTATGTGAACAAGTCACTTTACAAAAACTTTGTCCCGCCCTTCTTGAATATGCCAGACAAGTGTGTTCCTTCTTTCAGCGACTTCATATATCCCAAATCGAGAACATTTAACTTCGTTTTCTTCGATTTGCTCTTCAAGGACTACCCTGGGATGACCCTTTTATTTCACCTCCCTATCGTAACCACCTCAAACTTCTTAACCTGAATACCACTGAAAAACACCGAGACGTAACTGACATTTTCACATTTTCTTACTTTAGCGACCGCTCTCTGGTTCTGTGGATTGCACCTTCTGTTACAACTCTATTTACTTCAGCACTAACCCTTGTAATTTGCGATGTCCTCGTCTCTTCTATAGTCTCAAGTATGCTCTGAAAGGCCAACTCAAATCCCTTCACCTTTTTATTTTAAGTCTGAGCACTTCTCGCCTTAAACTAGATCTCCTCTCACTTTTTTTTGGTTTTTAAATAATTTTTAAGTTAAATATTAAGCTAAATAAATGGGGGCCACAACTCCCATGAAAACATGCTACATGAAGCTAATATAATGCACCACGTGTTCGATTTCCATGGAAACAGAGGTATCCTCGGAAACGCCTCAACACCAACTATTAAAATGTATAGGGTGCGCCATCTTTTACCGGTATGTGAATAACTTTAAAAAAATTACCGATTTCAATTTTTAAATGCAATATCAATCAAGTTGCCTCCTTTATTGCTTTGAAAACTGCGTTTTTCATATAGGTATGATGATGGGCGGTATAGCGATGATTTCGGCACAAATGTTTGTCTTAAGCTCGTCAATGCTCTGAGGCTTACTGGCGTACACTTTACTTTTCAAAAAATTTCACGAAAAGAAATCCGGAGGGGCCAAATCTGGAATGTGCGTGGCCAGTCAATGTCACAAATTTTTGACAGCACACGTCCGGCGAATTTTCGTCTCGTTAAAACCAGTAACCGTCCAGACCTTTTTCACACATTTGTGGGCAGACATAATGAGCTAACATCTAACGATATCGATTCCCTTCGACTGTTCGCCTTCTCTGAAGAAAAATGGCCCAATGATGGTTTTGGCGGAAACGCCGTCGCAAAAAGTCACTTTTTCGTCATGCAATGGTGTTTCGGGATCTCGTGTAGATTTTCCATTCCCCAAATGCAGCAATTTTGCTTGTTAAAGGGGCAAGGGTGTGTGTAATGGGCCTCGTCGATCTTCAAAATTTACTTCCAAAAATCAGATTCAGTGTCAACAATTCAGCAACTGTTTGACCGTATTCCAGGGGACGTGGATGGTTTGTCGGAAATACTGTTTGATTCAATTGCACTATATACGGAAACAAATGCAAAGCAACCTTCAAAATTTGCCGCAAAGTGATTCCACTAACGCCAAAATGCTGAGCGCGGTGACGACATGAAACATGTGGGTTCTCGGCAACATTTTTTCTTACCGCTTCAACCAGTTCATTGGAACGTCTTGAGTGTTGTTGAACGGCATGTCGACGATCTTCTACTGTCCCGTGCTCAACAAAATTCGACACTAAACGACGAGAAGTGTTGTCAGACGGTGCTTGTCGGCTACGATGTTTTGAACGACTATTTTCAATGTGCACTGTCACTATTTCGGCGCTGTTTCAGTGTGAAGCGACTCATGAAAATTGTACTGAATTGACGTTTCAAAAATATGTCTACTCAAGTCAATCGGTTGATAAATGTCAACCAAGATAGTGCAACCTGTATATATTATATGTTCCGGTCCAAGCACTCAAACACGATAATAATCTGTTAATATTTTTCCGTCTTCTCGAATTGGCAACCTTATCCATTTTAATGAAACCATGAATCAGTAAAAAGTACAAATATTATTGAACATTTACACGTTACCATAGTGATTGTAAATAAAAGACCACTGATTCACATGAATGCTAAATAACAAATAAAACCGCTTTGAAACGAACTTGATAAAGATTCGTAGACAGTGTACGAGTACAACATCGAAAGATGAACTTTAGCCTTGATAAATCCTAGCCAAATAATTCAATTTATTATTGTATAGGGTGATTTATCGTAAGGTTTGATTTTCAGTAGGTTCTTTTTGACAGATCACGCGTGACTCTTATCAAACTGCTTTGTCGTTTTTATTCAGCATCGTTTGGCAAGTCATCATGGAAGGACTCACAAAAAAACAGCGTCTCCAAATTGTTCAGCTATATTACGAAAATCACTGAAATATATATAATACTGCTAATACCATTTGCAAATTTGAGTCCCAGTTTACATTAGTGGATGATACTCGACCGGTTAGACCACATCCAGCATAAAGTGAAGAGATTATAGCAGCTGTAACTGAGAGTGTACGCGAAGACCGTGACGAATCGATTCGTCGTCGTTCTCAGCAGCTTGGCTTGGCGTATTTGATAACTTGGAGTATTTTACGTCAGGATCTCGGCCTAAAAGCGTACAAAATTCAACTTGGGCTAGAATTAAAGCCAGGCGACTTGAATTTGCGTCATATTTTCAGTGAATGAAAAACTCTGGAAAAACTCAATAAAAATCCGGTGTTTTATCGTGAAATTTTGTTCAGTGATGAAGCCCATTTCTGGCTCAATGGATACGTGAATAAACAAAATTGACGTATTTGTGCTGTTGAGCAACCCGAAGAGTACCAAGAGCTGCCATTACATATATTAAAAACAACGGTATGGTGTTGTGAATGTTACCGTCAATAGTAACCGTTATCGCGCCATGTTAACGGACTACGTGCTTCCTGAAATTCAAGAACATGGTCTCGGTGAGCTCTAGTTTCAACAAGTAGGCGCTACGAGCCATACAGCGCGTGAAACAATGGACTTTTTAAGAAATCATTTTGGTGAGCACTTAATTTTACGTTTTGCGACGGTAAATTGGCCGCCTAGATCGTATATGTAAAAATTCAGGTCTTCAGAAATAAGTCAGCTACGATTGACACTTTGGAAGCCAACATTACTCGTGAAAATGATATCATTTTCAAAAAATAAATGCCATGAATTGTTCTTTTAACCGATAATAAAAATTTGAAGTTCACTTTTAAATGTATGTGTTTTATTTTACATTATAAATCTAACCTCACGATGAATCACCCTATACAGATTCCCTAACAAAATATTTGTATCTTTCCTGAACCTTCAGAACAGTGGAATACAAACGAATTTTTGCAAAGATAAGGGCTCTGCTCGTACTAGATGGAGTGAAAAGTAACCTCATTGACCACCAGAATGCGCTGCTACTGCAAAAAAGGTTGTGGTGCCTTGATTTTTTTTTTATTTTTTTATTTTTTATATAATACTGCGCGCGCACCAAGGGGATATGAATACCTTTTTACTGGTTTTCCACCAGGGCGCGGACGGGTGGTGTAGTAGTTTTGAAACTCGGGTGTTAGGTTTCGATATTTTTCCCAAAGGTGGTTGTCAAGATGGACGTGACGAGCCAGTGCATCCTCAACCAGTGGGTCCTATGTACGTGCTAGTTGTTAGTTCGTTACATTTACCCCAGCCAGCAACCATTCCAACATCAGTGTTATGCCTTCATGTCAGAGTTGATGCCGACGGAATTTACATATAACTAATATACATACAAATTCCATGAAAAGACTTTTTCAGAGAATTGCCTCGCACGGGATTCGAACCCGCGACCCTCTGCCACCCCCAAGTCCGTTAATATTTAGGCAGACATGCCAAATTTCAGTGCGATACTGTCTTTAGTTTTGTTTTGACAGCTGATTGTTGTTGACGTGTTTGGCATCATGTTAAATATAGATAAAAACGATTTTCGTTCTCTCATTAAACATTATTTTTTGAGGCAAAACGGCGAAGGAAACAAAAGAAAAGGTGAATAAATATTGGTTTCGAGAGTTTCGTGATGGCCGCAACTCCACTACTAATCAAGTCCGTAGCGGCAGGCCCTCCGATGCGGTTACAGAGGACAATGTCAAAAAAATACATGAAATGGTGTTAGCTGACCGGAAAGTGAAGGTGCGCGAGCTAGCAGATACCACAAAGATTAGTACTGAGTGCACACGCCATATTTTGGGCAATATTCTGCATATGAAAAATTTATCCTGCCGCTGGGTGCCGCGCATACTCACTCCTGACCAAAAACACGAACGCGAGAGCACTTTGAAAGAGTGTTTGGACTTGCTGATGCGGAATCAAGCGGACTTTTGGCGTCGATTGGTAACTGTTGAACACCAGAGAACAGAATGAATGCCCGGCACTGAAGCCGGCACGAGTGCTCCGAAGTGGCCGAGGGAGGCTCGATGGGTCGGAAAAGTTATGGCGTCGGTTTTCTGGGATTTTCATGGCATACTCTTCGTGGACTACCTCGAAAAAGGAAAAACCATCAACAGCGAGTATCACTGTGCATTATTGGAGCGTTTGAAGGCCGAAATCGTTACAAAACGGCTTCACGTGCAAGACGATACATCGGCGCACAAGAGCATCGCAACCATAGCTAAAATCAATGACTTACGGCTCCAATTGCTGTCGCATCCATCGTATTCGCCCATATTATCTCTTTCCAAACCTCAAAAGATGGCTCATCAATAAAAAATTCAGCTCACGCGAGGAAATCATCGACGCCACGGAGGAGTATTTTGCAGACCTTCCGGAAAATTACTTTTCGGACGGGATCAAGAAGTTGGAAAATCGCTAGAATAAGTGTATCAAACTAAAAGGGGACTATATTGAATAAAATAAAAAAAACATTTAAAAAACATTTTTTTTTCATTTCCAAGGAAGTTACTTTTCACCCCACCTAGTATACTGTTCGCATTACTTATTTCATCAGTTTATTTCCACTGATTTTCATTGTACGCGGACAGATCTAAGATTTTTACTTTATTTGAACTAAAATGCAAACTGTTATAAAATAACAATTATTTTTGGATCTAGCTGACAGATTTGATGACTTTCAGTTTCGTCAACTACTTCCTGGCTTAAAAAATGTTGGCCATAATCAACGAAGCGATTTATTGTGGAAGGAAGCAAACTCCGTGACTAGGCATTTAAACACGCAGATAAATCGGAATCCAAACATCTAGATTTGAATGTCAAAAATATATTAACCAAACAAAACGTTCTATGGTTTCCAAATTCTACTTGAATAATCTAAAATAAACTACCGATCTACACTATAATGTTGAAAATACGTTTTATAAATCTTTCTATTTGCGGCGCAAGATAAAAATATTATTAATGAATATGCAAACATTCTGCAGATATTATATATACCTTTGGCAAATTAAAAACATTTTTTTTTTAATTAAACCAATTATTTTTAAATGTCTTTAGGATTTCAAACGAAAAATAAAATCCAAAATGCTACTACCACTACACGTTTAAAGATACAACAAACAATTGGACAACAACATAAATATCAAATACAAACATCATCATGCTTGGATATAATTTTATTGCTGTTAATACAATATTTTTTTTTTGTTTAAAATTACATTCACAATAAATTTAAAAAAAGAATTCGACAAAAAAAGGATTTACTATCTTAAGCGTATTTAAAATTTACTAATGGAGTTCACTTAAAAATATTAAAATATTGTTTCTTATTAAATTACTTTAAATTGCATGAATCGATGGAAAATATATATTTCAATACAATATAAAGAAAGTGCTTTATTAATTATAACGTGCGTCCGTAAAGTGCAAAAACTGAGAATGATATATGTACACATTTATAATTAAAGGCTGGGCCAATAGGTATTTCAATACGAGAGTGGCGAATAAACTCTAAATAAAGTTCGAATAATCAAAGCGCATTACGTAATTCTTTTGTTATTAATATTAATCGGCCAGCTGAGCATATAATTTTGAATGTGGGCACAAGTTCCAAGAAGCTGAGTCGGTAGATGTGGAATCATCAGTGCGTGTTAGTACAAGTCGAAAGCATTGATGCCGTATGTGAAAGTAGAAAGTAGCCTAATCACATTAACTCGTCATCGTATACAAGAGTTAAACCTCTCAAGAAACATATGTCGTCGAATTTTAACAAAATATTTGAACATGCACACTTACAAATTACAGTTGTTGCAAGAATTGAAGCCTCCAGACCGTACCTTCGCGGATTGGATGCACGAGCAAATGAAACCCATTTTCATGAATCCCCAAAGAGTCACTGTTTGTTGGGAATTTTGGGCCAAATTAAATGACTTCTTTCTTTGGGGTTACGTCAAAAGTAAAGTCTAGGCCAATAAGGCAGCAACGATTTAAGGAATAAAGGACGAGATAATTGGGCATATTGGTGGAATAGAGAAGCAATTTTGAGAGGATGCCATTCTAAATTTGAACAAACGGATTGATATATGTTATATGCCATGGAAGCAGTGGTGAACGTGGGTTCGGGTCCTGAAAAACTCTCTTTTGAACCATGTCTGGCAAGTTCGTCGGCGACTTCATTTCCTGTGATCCTATTGTGACCTGTAACGCTGACAAGGGTCACAGAATTCAGCCTTGCGACTGCGTTCAGTGATATCTTGCATTCTCGAACTAGCTTGGAAGTCGTAAGAGGGTTCTTACTGTTTTTTTCAATTTAACATTGCGATATATTTGCAAAGCTATGATAATTATTACCACAGCTTTGCAAATGTACCGCAATTTTGTTTCAACTAATCTACAATCGACATTTTGCTCTGACTGAATAGCCGATTGATAAGTGGATCTCCACAAAATGTATTCAAAACGTGAATTCGCAGAAATAGTGTTCGTATACGGGTTCTGCAATGGAAACGCTTCATTGATAAGATTGGAATACCAACGACGGTTCCCAAATCGTAGAACACCATGCATCCGACTATTCGCTGATACGTATCAGCGGCTCGTTGATATTGGATCAGCTGCACAAAAAAAGAGAAGGACGTTCAGACGCAGAGGCGGCAGAAGTTGAGGATGAGATTTCGCGTTCTGTGGAAGTTCAGCCTTCAGTCAGCGTCCGCAGACTAGCTGTGCACTAGAATTCACAGAATTCTACAGAGTAATCATTTAACACCGGTACAGAATTTATTACCAGGTGATGCAAAAAGTAGAGTGGGATTTTGCCAATGGCTACTACGCAAACCTGCAGAAAACGGGCAATATCTCAAGAAAATTCTGTGGACAGACGAAGTGCAGTTCACAAGAGATGGGGTTACAAACCACCATAACTTCCACCATTGATCAGACTCCAATCCCCTTTTAATACGCACAATATTCTTTTAAAGGTAAGAATTTGATTGTTGTAAACAACTTCTTCAAAAGGTGTTGTTTTTTTAAAGGAGGTTTAGCGTAAATGTTTTAGCTGGATCGATAGGAAACACTTAAGTAGGCCCGGACTACTTAAAAAACGATTGGCGGAGCTCCACGAAAATGTTCCTCTTGTTCAGAGAAGGCCGATGTTCTTTCAACAAGATGGATCACCTTCTCACAGTAGCAGCGACGTAACGTCGTTCCTCAACCATACTTTTAACGAACTGTGGATTGATCGATTTGGCCCCAACCCTTGGCCACCCAAATCTCCTGACCTAACCCCATTGAATTTTTCGTCTGGAGTGCTATGAAAGAAAAGGTTTATTTTAGAGAAATATCGAGTCTGGTAGAGCTCCAATAAAATATTAGTGTCGCTTCACAAGAGATGAGAAGAATTTTACTACCCGTTAATCTGCCATACGAAATGGTTAAATGCGCCCAAAAGTGTATTCAAATGTTCCAAAAAGATCCTTCTCAGGACCACAAAAATATATCTAAGAGATTTTATGAATAATTTAGGTACACTTCTTCGTGGCCATAAACAACTTTGAAAACATAATTTTTAGGAAATTTTGCAAGAATAAAAATTTCATAAAATTTCAGAAAATTTATTAAGTAAAAATTTGAAGAAAAATGCATTTTAAGTAAAAAAATGGAACCGCAAATTTTCATAATTTTAAGTTTAACGAGCCATAATTTTTTTGTTGCTGCACAGATATACCCAAAGCATTTAAGACTTGTATGCACTACTAAATTACCTTTTCGAAATGTCTAAAACTATTTTTATACCTGTACTAGTTTAGAAGTTATAACGTTTAAAGTGGTTACACCCTCAATTTAGAGGTCACCTACTTTGACGGGTTGTGACTTGAAATAGAGTGAGAATAGACCCCTTCTGCCATACAATTTTTTGTTCGGCAGAACTACAGGAATATGCCCTTCAAGGATTATACTGCTAAACTGAACACCCTGTATAGTACAAATATATTATTAAATAACCAAAATGGAAAACTTTTTCCTGCAGTAGCAAAGATGTTAATTAACATACCCCTTAAGAGGATAAACAAGCATTCTTGATTATAGCTTTTGCGATGCTGACTCTGTGTTAGAGTTACTCCCGAAATAAATCATTTATACGAATAGTAAACATAACAGCGGTTGTCCCATACCGCACTATGGCAATGTCTAAACAAAATTGAAGTCCCTCAGGACTGTATGATCCCTGTTATTTTTTTTAGCGAGGGAACTTAAAAATTGAACCGGGCAGGTGTTGATGTGAACAATGTCATTATTCCGGAAATGTGTGAAATAATTTGACATTGTGTTCCTGCCATCACAATGAAATCGGAGAAAAAAGTGAAGAACGTATGCCAAAAAGTTCGACTTTCAAAACAACTTTGTTTTATACAAGGCCTCGACTGGCAGAGTTACAAATATATGAGGAGATGTATCCAGCATAAGTTCTTGATGCCGTAATTATTATCAAAAAGCAGTAAACAAAACGAGCGTATTGGTTAAGCGTATACCCGCGATATTTATACTTACTTTTGACAAAAACGAGAATGTAAACGAATTCTCATTTTAAGCACCAAGAAAACTTTCAGCGGCTTTTGCATACTGCCTTTAGTAACTAAGGAAATAGACTAAAATATGCATTGCTTTTGATTCATTTAGCACTCTTTGTGCGTTGAATAGCCACTATTAATAGTGCTGCTATTGATGATAAGCCCGCGCTAAGAAAGGAAAGAAAAAAAGAACCGACCTTCTTTGGTTTTGTATGTTTGCATGTTATAATGTCCAGAAAATAAAAAAAGCTCTGCAGCGTATTCCATAAACATGTTTTACGGCTTAGGAAAGAATCATGATATTTCAGAGTAGGCCAATTAACATTCATAGCGAGAAAAATGTTGCACTCGACGGTGCAGAGTGCAGAAGCGGAGTGCTACTCCCAATTTCATAGGTGTGCTGTGGGCCATTTCGAATAAAGATTCCATTTTGAATATTCCGCAATTTTGCCACTTGTCAAAAAGTGTACTATCTCAGAATTGCCAAGAAGTCTCTCAATTCACAATGAGTAACAATTTGGTGAAGTTTTTGGGCATCATTAGACCTTATTCCTTCTTAAAATGAAGCGGAGGCGGCTATTACTGCAAACAGATTGCGCTGTCGAACTTTTTTGGACAGAACTTAAAGAGAAGAATGCGAGCGAATTTTATTTCCAACAAAATGCCGCTATGTGATATAGAACCGGTGAAACAATTGCTCCTTATCGAGAAAAAGTTTTTTAGACGAGTCCTTTCTCGAAATGGTGATCAAAATTGAGCGTCGAGATCATGCGATTAAACACGGTATGACTTCTTTCTTTTTTCTTGTGTGAAAGAAGAGGTTTAGGCCAATCGAAACAGTCAAAGCTAAAATCCGTGTGTGAATTAGAGCCGCAAATGCATGAAAATGCGATGAATAATCTTATCAAAACTGCCTGTATATACAACAGAGGATCATTTATTTTTCATTCATTATAAATGGGAAATTTTATTATTTTATCGAAGAAAATAAATATCAAATCTGATTTCATAAAAATGACGTTGTGGTTTTAATGATCAAAATGAAACCTTTTATACAAATGGTGGGAGCATTAATGTTATACGTTGGTTTCACTGTACAGCCCACACACAATAATCACATGGATTATTTTTCGTTTAAATTATCAAGGATATTCTCATCCATATCTACGGACCATAGAGTGGGACTGGAATCAAATGGGTCTTATATAGGGTCCCCTGACTTACAGAAGTAAGGGCTTTTGTCATATAATTAGCTCTTGGTTTGATCTCAGCTTTTTTAACTGCTAAATGATGACAGAATATGACAGAATAGCCATATATATAAATCAAATACATTTGATAGAAGCTCGTTAGAAGACATACTCATCTCTATTTGCAATCAATAAGCAAAAGACTTAGTTGTTTTAAGAAAACATCACTTGACATCGGCCACCCAAAGAATTCCGGGTAGCTCTTTAAGGAGCTGAATCTTAAAATGTAATTTTCACCCATCTTGTATGTCACCTTCTAAAGGAGATTGTTTTCCAATACATGATTCAATCGTCCAAGGTTCACAATTCTAAAGATCAAAGACAGACTACTTTATAACAACCAATAAGAACGATAATTCTGTCAGAGACACCTTATTATAATCAACGATATTCGATCAGTGTTTTTGGGGTGGGACTATTGTATAAACAAAAGGAAATACGTTTCTTTCGGAAAGAATTGCACTCTGAAACTTAAAACTTTACCAAGAGACTGCATAACAGAATTTTAAACGAAGAAAATAAAATCCAAACAATTTGTAATCTTTAGGGTGACTATCTTCATTTTTAATAACGTTCAAACTGTTAGCCATGTATAACAACGTGACGAGTATCATCAAAAAAATAACACTATATTCTGAGTTCCTGGATTAACCTCATCAGGAAATTCAGAAGGTTATTCAGCTCAATTTTGCTTACGCCGGGTTTATCTATACCAATAGTCGGGAATAATTTCTGTTTTCGGACAGGGTTTCAGGCATTATCCCCAAATTAACCGAATTATTGGGTCTATAACTTAGCGGTTTGCTAAGAGATGGCGTAACTTGTATTATGCCATTGTTATTATTCCATTGGAACATACGTTGGTAAGCTACTGTCATTGTACGTCATTTTAGTATATGTCATTCATTTGAAGCGTAAGCAACAATAATTTTTTTTCACTCAAATATGTCGAACTTTGTGCCTGAAAAAGTGTTTTTGCGGGGAGTTCTTCTTCACTACTTTAATATGAAGAAAACTGCTGCCGAAAGTCATCGTATTTTGGTGAAAGTTTATGGTGAACATGCGCTAGCTGAGCGAACGTGCCAAAAGTGGTTTGCATGATTTAAAAGTGGTGATTTTGGCTTGGAAGACGATGAACGTCCTGGGCAGCCAAAAAAGTTTGAAGATGAAGAACTGGAAGTATTACTCTATGAAGATTGTTGCCAAACACAAAAAGAGCTCGCAGAATCTTTTCGTGTCACTTAGGCAGCCATTTCAAAACGTTTAAAAGCAGCTGGATATATTCAAAAGCAAGGAAATTGGGTTCCACATGAACTCAAGCCGAGAGACGTCGAAAGGCGGTTTTTCATGTCCGAAATGCTGCTGGAACGCCACAAAAGGAAGTCATTTTTGCATCGGATTGAGCAGTATCCGAAAAACGTCCGGAATATGCGACCAGACACGAGGCAATAATTTTCCACTATGACAACGCTCGGCCCCACGTTGCTATTCCGGTTAAGAACTATTTGAAAACTGTGGATGCAAAGTCTTACCCCACCCGCCTTATAGCCCAGACCTTGCCCCTTCTGACTACCATTTGTTCTGGTCGATGCAGAACGCCCTCACTGAAATACGGTTCACATCAGAGCAGAATATCAAAAATTGGTTTGATTCATTCTTGGCTGCCAAACCAGCGCAGTTCTTTTGGGATCTGATCCACAAATTGCCAGAAAGATGGGAAAAAGTCATAGCTTCAGATGGACACTACTTTGAATGATACTATTGTACACGTTTTTCTTAAATAAACGTTCAAATTTTGAAGAAAAAAAAAACCGCACGAATTAAATTACATACCCAATATTTTTTTTTTTTTTTTTTTGGTTTGACCAGTACATATTCGTATACGCTTAGTTTGTTTCCCTATTTCGTAAATTATTTTTGAGAATTCATGTTAAAAGAAATAAATTTATATCAAACACATAATAGAAGTGAAAGAAGTGCAGTGAACTGAATAAAAAAAAAAAAAAAAAAAAAACAAATGAACAAACAAATTCTCAAAAACTCTCACCTCAGAGAACATACAACATAAACTCTACACAATAAACCATCCACTCAATTTTAATATAAGTAAAATTAAATAATTTAAGATATCTAGACAAATTCTCTTAACAATAAGACAAAGGCACTTGAGTTGCAAAGCCAGCTTTACCAAAGACTTGAACAACAATTATTTAATAGTGATCTGTTTCAATGCGAGTGTGTATCTACAAAACAATTATTTTCAAACACAGAAATAAATTAAAAACTAAGAAAAAAAACATAAAACATTGCAAATAAAAAAATACCAAAAATATATATTTTGCATTAAATAAAATAAAAAATCATAATATAATACAATGTGTAGAAAAAATTATAAAAAATTAACATAGAGTGTATTCTATATTGCGTAAAAAGTCTAATTTAAACAACGACATCTATGAAAACCGTTTAGAATTACAATAATAATATTAGAAAGAAAAAAAAAAAAAAAATAAAAATTTCAAATCAGGTTCAATCAAATATTAATAATGCTAGTAGGATCGTTTTCGTCCGACGCCGTTCGACTACCTGAACTTGTGATCGTCGTCGTTGTCTCTGTCATCGTCGACGTCGTCGGATCATAATTTTTGTCCGAATTGGTTAAATGATTTCTAATTTGTACACTAGCATCATCAATTCCATTTACAACAAACATATGGGGATCTGTGTGATTGCTATTGCTACTCGTCACATCTATGATAACATTACCGTTAGCGATATTGGCAGTATCTGTTGATAAACTAGCATTGGCATTGCCATACACATTATTTAATAGCAAATTGCCATTCGGTTGATTTAAGAAAGTATCAGTTGGTTGGTCTAACCTTGTCTGGGTATCTGCCATTGATTCGTACGAGCCACTCTGAAGATGGGTACGTGTCGGATATACTATGCCATCACCCAAACTAGAAGCAAAATTCTCTGGTTCATATGTTTTCAATAACAATTGGATTAATTTAGTTTTTATGTATGAATAAAAAGTTTGATGTTCTTTTTTTATTTTTTATATATATTTTTTTTTTTTTTTAGATGGGTTTTTGTTAATTAAATAGAGAAAAAAATAAATAGAAGTATGAGTGCTTAAATAAGCTCTTATATAAGGAAAATTAGTTATTAACATTGACATTGGTTTGAATTAAAAGTAAAACAAAAATTAGTTGAACTCATTACATAGACGATAGACGAAGTACACAGCAGCAAACTAAACACCTTGGTTAAAAGCAACAAGCCTACAAGAGTATAAACAATAATATAATGTGACCATCGATTCAAATCACAAAAGTAAAAGTTAGGTTTTAAAGTAAGTTTATAGTCTAGCTACGCTCGACATTAAGGGATGTCACCCAAACGAATTTATATCTACTCGTAACTCCGTGTTTAGAAGCACAATAACTGGTAGCCTTTACACCGAACAAATAAGCTTGCAATAGCAGGTCCCCAGGTAACCCTTATTCGGAGTTTAATGTGCCCATATTTCAGGCTTCACTAATAGTACCTACTTTCCAGCGATTAAGGGATTAGGCCACTCTAGGATTTTTAAGCAATCGATTTTTTTTTTATATTGCTTTCAATGGTCCCTTAGGACCTCAAAAATAATATCCTAAAAGATTATGGCCTGGAAATAAGAACTTGTTTTTCAAGGTATTTATTTTTACAACTTAAAATTTTAAACGCGTTTATCTCAAAACTGCATTTTTCAAGTTGGCCGCACCCATAAATTGAACAATTCTCAACCAATTTACTTCAAATTTTAACTAGATCTTTAAAAATATATTGTACGATCTTTTCTTTATGGCATAATTTATTTGTTATTAACAATTTTCTGGGGATTTTTCTCCGAATTTTGAATTTTTGTCTACATCTCTAGCTGTTGTTATGTACAATTAAAGCATACTTAGTGATTCATCATAATTCAAAATTCACAGCAGCTGTTGATATGACCATAGACGCTTCCAAAAAAGAGAGGTCATCTGAGAAACGCTGCACAGCCGCCATTTTTAAATCAATTATTCTATAAAATTATGTTTTACAATCAATTATATGTACAATAGACTTCTACCATTGTAAACTCAATTTATTTTATATTTTTCCTGAATAAAAAAAATCACAAAAATGCCTATTTTTACGGCTTTTGGAGTGGCCTAACCACTTAAATACCACTGGTAACGAAACGAGTTTAGCATTGCCAACGTAACAAAAGCATATTCTATTGAACAATATCTAAAACTAGTGTCTATATCTATATCAAAACATATTCATTCCCGAGACTAGATTGCAGTTCGCCGAGACGGCCAATGCAATTACAACCGATCACTTGTACTTGGGCAAATGCAGGTGCATATTCCGGACTAACCACAATGCACACGTTTTGGCTAAAATTGAGCCACCAAACGACGTCAGAGATCCAGAAATGACCTCAATTGAGCTACTTCGAGATATGACAGCAGCGCTTAAATTCCCTTTGTGCACTAATGGCACTTTGGGTCTTGCTCTTCAAGTTGGGGATTTTCCCATCGTCACGACATGTTGCGAAATAAAGAACCCCAGCAAGCAAAAAAAGGTAACACAACTTTTGGCTATGCACGTGGAATGTTGGGACACTTAAAAGTTCACATGACCTGAATAATAAAGCAGCATTACTAAAACGCCTACAAACGGATACCACCCAATAACTGCGATATAATGGTAAGGCATGGTACACAAAGCAGAAGCAAAGCATATTTAAATGTGGATTTGTCAAGAAGTCTGAGCATCTAATCGAACGACGGATTAAAATTTGCATTACATATGGATGACGTTGCCAATGATTGCTCCTACAAGATCCTCGACCAGACTAATAAGCAATGTCTTAAGTACGATCTCAAAGTTGCCGTCGGTGATTTTAATACCAAATGCCTGCGGACAAAGAAAACAAAGTCTTTATGACACCAGCTACGCAAATAGATGCAGAGTATTCGAATTCGCGGTGGGGTGAAATGTACACAAAGAAGATACCTGGCAGTCACCTGATTATTAAATCGTCAATCAGATTGATCATATTGCGATCGAGGCAGTTCAGCTGCCTGCATTGGTTAACCGACACAGGGTTATACTGCTCTCCATCCATGTATCAAACACAACCGTGCACAGGGTGTATAAACTTCAGTACGGAGCTCTACCTCAGCCACGATTCCTAACGAAATTTCGTTTGTTTAAGAATTCTTGAATGAAGAAACTTTTAAAAACATTATTTAAATATTTAAACAATATTTAAACTTAATCGATTTTTATAGGAAGACTGATCACAGCTAAAAGGTCATTCATCTGAATACTCTGAAACAAGCTTCGAGATGACTAGAAATATTCCAACACCTCTGGTTAACTCAAACTAAACGAGTAAATAGCTCACAATGAATTGCTTTAATTTACAATAGTATAGAGTTTTCCAATAGGGACTTGACAACTTTGAATTTAATTTGTGAACGCACTATTTCACTAATCATCAAACTGTCACTGTCAATTTATTCAGTAAACTCAACATTTTCATCATGGTAAATTACACTAAAAAGCAACGTCTGCAAACTTTCTCCGATTGGGTTCTGGAGAAGATGCGCCAAGATGATGAATTTCATCGCAAAATCATCTTCAGTGACGAAGCTCATTTTTGGTTTAATGGGTTCGTCAATAAGCAAAATATGCGTTATTGGTGGGGAGAAAACCCACATGTGCTTCATGAATCACCACTTCATCCACAAAAAATAACTGTTTGGTGCGGTTTGCATGCCGGTGGCGTTATGGGCCATATTTTTTCGTCGACGATTATTGGAAGATATGGACTTGGACGACATGTGGTTTCAACAGGATGGTGCAACAAGCCACACAGCATACGCTACAATCGATTTATTGAAGAGTAAGTATGGTGAGCGTGTTATCTCAAGACATGGGCCAGTCGATTGGCCGCCTCGTTCGTGTGATTTAATGCCGCTTGACTATTTTCTGTGGGGCTACGTTAAGTCATTGGTTCATGCCAACACGCCGACGAAGTTGGAAGAGCTCAGAGCCAACATTGAACGCGAAATAGCGGCCGTTTCGGCCGAAATGTGTGACCGAGTCGTTGAAAATTGGGTCCAACGAATCGACCGCTGCAAACGTGTCCACGGTGGCCATATGAACGAAGTCGAGTTCCATTCATAAATGTTTTGATTTTACTTGAAGCCAATAATAAAGTTTTTGAAATGTCTCAAATGGTTTGCCTTTTATTTAAAAAAAAAAAAGTTGTCAAGTCGTTATTAGAAAACCCTATATAAATGGATAGATCACAAGATGGGTGTCCTTGCAAAATAAGGTAAAATTTTGGAAGTATTTGGTCCAAATCCTTTTCCTATAGCAAGCAGTATATACCTATCATAAATCAGAAACTCAGTCAAGTAATTGTAATGTTAGAAACCCAACAAAAGTGGTCAAAAATGGAACACAGTAGACGAACCGAGATAGGTTTCCAATCGGCAATTTTTAAATTGGTTCAGAAACTTGACTAACGTCACAAGTACAAAATGAGGGGCAAAAGTAATGTCATAATGTGAATATGCCATAATTTTTGCGAATGGCGTGAAGCTTCATTGTGCTTTGACATTTATGGAGTGATACATACATGAAGAATGCTGGATTATTGTTACAGCTATTTGTTGTTGTTTTAACGCAGCGTGCATTTCGTCGTCGTTTTCCTCCTCCTCCTGCATCATGTGCAAGAACAATTAAGCGTTTGGCTGAGCGTTCATGCAAACTAGGTCCACTGGAGTTGCTGCCTGCTAACCATCTAGTGAAGTTAACTTACTCCCATTAAGCCTAATTCAAGAAGAGGATGATTTCGTATCCAAAATCATAATGAATGACGAAGCCTATTTCCACTTACGATATTATGTGAATAAAAAAAATTTGAGTTTTTGGGGCACGCAAAATCCATATGAAATGCATGAAGGACATAGCATTCCCTCAAAGTAACTGTTTGGTGCGGCATTTGCAGTGAAAAAGTAATTGGAGTATATTTTTTTGAGGACGCCGACGGCACTACCGTAACTGATGAGCGCTACAGACAAATAATAAACGAGTTGTTTTGACGCAAGTTGCCGAATTTGGTCTTGAGCATTGCTGGTTCCAGCAGGACGAAGCAACCGCTCACATAGCTCGGCAACGATGAAGATTTTGAATCATCAATTTACAGGTCGTGCGATCTCCCGTTTTGGCGATTTGAACTGGCCGGCTGGATCGCTAGATCTGACGGCGGTAAACTTCTTCATTTGAAGCTTTTTAAAATCCCACGTTTTGGAACCAGAGGTTTTGCGAGCAACAATTTAAAATGCTGTAAAACGAGCACAAATGTGCATCAACTCAGGAGGTGGTAATTTAACCAACATAATTTTTTTTAACTTAATGCCATCTTGTTATAAAAACTTTTTTTTTGATTTCTAACAAAATTGCAGCCAATCCACATTGTGACATTACATTTGCCACACGTTGTATTTGATAAGAAGAACCGAAATCATCCGTCACGCAAGAAAAACTGGCAATATCGCTTCTATAGCTCGAGGTGTGGCCATAAACCCAGGTTTGCCGAATTCATATTGATTTCGGGCATTAGGGATGTCCAAACAACACTCCACCTGGAACTGGATTCTAAGGCTTAGAAGGTTCAATTGACGAGAGAACTTAAGTCTGCCGACCAACAGCAGCGACGAACCTTTGCCGATTGTGTTTTGGAAACGCATGAAATTGATCAAAAATTTTACACAAAAATCATTCTGTGCGAACAAGCCATTCCCATCTTCAGAGCTTGATTGCCCCATTTGGACATTAGGCATCAATTGTCTTTATTTCTTCAAAAATGAAGCGAATAAGGATGTCGACGTGGTCATTTAGCTTCTTGGCCGATATGATCTTATACGGATGTAAGCCGTCTTTTCGCAAAATACGCCACGGTGACGTTCGAGAGATGCGAAACTCTTGAGAAGGGCGAAGATTCTATTGACTCACGTACAGCCGTAATATTATCTTCACTTCTGCCGTTTCGCTGTCTCACTGACATTGCAAATTTATGGAGTGAATGCGTCGAATGACCAATAATTGAAGTTAATAACTACGAATTTTGATAAACAATGGTAGACAATCTCCAACACAAATATGACATCTTTCAGAAGACGTAAAGTATACGTGACATCAGAGAATTTCTTTTCAAAAAATGTGCCGCATGACAAGCACTTTACGTGTTGTCTCAATAAATCAAAATTAAAACTCTTATTGGAAAACTCTTTAGTTAGAAAAAAATTACTGCCATCTAAACAAAATGATACCCGGAAAATATAACTAAAAGAAGAAGGTATTACTGAACAAAAGAAAATTTTCAGGATTTGACTAGATGCAAGTCCACAAGATGTACCTGTTCAATGTGTTTGGCAAAAGTGTGCGGCTCGTAAAATTGTACGCGCTAGTTTCCGTTACAATTATTTCTCTTCTAATAACAACTCAAATTTTTATTTTTGCAAGATACAAAGCGTATTCCGTAATGAGTGCTTTATACAAGGCCCGGTTTCGAGCTTTTTCTTATTGCTCATCAACGGGAACTAAAATCATCCCTTACAGGTACACTAAAGAATTTCGGATAGCCAGAAACTTAAAAAAAAAGTGCTTACAAATGTTTAAAAAAACTAACAGAAAATTAAGTCAAGTTATTAAAAAAAGATCACGAGGTCCAGGTCCAGCCTTTCTTACCAAATAACGCATTTGATTAGGCTCACCATTTCAGAGATATGAACTGGTACAAAATTATTTTCACTGACGAAGCTTCATTTAAAAAAGAAAAACAAAATCCCTTGTGTGGACTGCGCAAGGTAAAACTCTCGCCCAATGAAAAACCCGTCAAAGTACATGTTTCTGGATCTTTTTGTGCGGCAGAACTCGGAAAATTTGCGAACCGGGAACCTTGATCTGTCTGGGGACTTATGAAGCAGAGAATCAAGGGAAGTGATGTAATGACAATAAAACAGCTATATCTCCTTTTAAAACGAACTTGGCTACAAGTGTGAGATTATAATTCAGAATGGAGATACTCTTGACAATATATTAGCAAGAAATTAAAGAAATGTTAAAAGCTTTTAAAACGATTAATTTTGTTCTCCCGAGTAAAGTGATTGTTTTCTTTTACACCACACGTTTTTCCCACGTTTCGTTCTTCCTTTAGCCACGATAAATTTCAACGTTATAACATGATTAAGAAGCCAACAGTGTTGATTTGAAGTGAGTGTGTTTGTTTTGTCGTGTCACATTTTTTACGATGGAATGAAGAGTTGCCATTCAATTGAATAAAACTGTCACGGAAGCGATTCAAATTTGAAAACAGCATATGAACGGTCGTCCGTCGTTTGAAAACGATCCAAAAGTGGCATGCGCTTCCATTTCCATTACGGGAGAGAATGTTGAACGCGTGCGGCTCGCTTTGTCTTCTTATCCACGAGCCAAGGGAAAAATTTTGTCTTAGTAACTGAATAGTAATAGTGCATGAAGATGTCACAGCATTTCACACGATATTTTTAGCAAAATAGAGATTTGTATGAAGTTTATTCCACATACGCTTACAGAGGACCAGAAACAACTGGTCGAAAGTTCATTGAAGATACATATTTTTTAAATCAAATAATAATAGCGACGATTCATAGTATTTTCAACGCATCAGTATAGCGCAGTTGCAATCGAAGACGGTCGGTTAATTTTCGCACATCAAAGTAAAAATTAAAGACGATTTTGATTCCTGTTATTGTTCGGCATTGTCCACAACGAATTGTACTTGTTCGATGAGAAGGCAGTGCGACCTTCGTTGTTATTAGTAACCCGGTTTTTGGCTAAAAAAATCACTTTTTGTCATCGTCAATCCAGAATACCTACTCGTCGGATCTATTGCTGGATGACTCCGTTACTAATCTAAAGAGTGCCATGAAAGGAGAGCGTTTTGATGACTTGGAGGCGATTCAAAGAATTATCACGAGAGTGCTGCGAAGCATTCTGGAAGAAGATTTCTCGATCCGCGATTCCAGCCGCGCCCGAAAGATATTATTATTTCTTTCAGGCAACTAAGCCTAAATAACATGAGTGGTTGCCTAGAATGCAATATCAAGTCCAATTACACTAGTGCTTTAGTCTCCCCATTGAATGTTAGATGCCACCCATGGAGCGAAATAACCACTGAACCCAAAAAATTTTCTTTTTCTCTCTGCCCCTACACGTGCTCCGGCATTTTAAGCGTAGTTATACTAACTTGAGTGTTAGTTGTTTAAAAAAATATCCGACCAGAGATTGCTTACAAATTGCACGAGTTCTTGAATTAATCTTCTTGCTATTGGCTAGCGCCAGTCCATCATTTATGTATATTTTCACGAGTGCGCAGATTTTTCTAGAGTAGCTTGATATGTACAATTATTTTGTTAATTTTAATTTAAACTATAATTTTACTATAAAATTTACAGCCGAATTAATGAGTTCAACAAATTTTTCGAAAGCATTTTCTTGGCTCTATGAAAAGTCTACATGCATGGTGTTAGTATTGATTTTAGCTTTAAATACAGATTTGAATGTTTTTAATTTGCCAAATTTGCCATAATCGGATTAAAGCGTTACTCTCACTCTAACAAACACATTATCATTGAATTAAATGGATATAAAGTAAAACTAGACACACAAAAGATCATTTGAAAATCTTACCTAGTATACACCGGTATGAACCACATTTTCCAGCTATCACCGAATACCTCTTGGAAATTTGCATATTTCCCTAAGTTGTAACCATTCTTGTCAGGTCCGCCAACACGGAAAATCGGTGCTCTAAATGCTTCTATAAAATTCAACACAAACAAAATAGATGTTTCTTAGCTTAAGTCAAATTTAAACAGGTGTCCCGGTTAAACTTACCTAGCGTCGTTCTATTAACTAGAACTAAGTATATATGATAGCCAAATAAACTCACTAAGCTAATAGCAAACATAAGAGATACGAAAAATAGGAATAATATATGGAATCGTCCCATTCCACCGTTTAGTTCGCCCTAAAAGAGAGACCCCAGTGAACACAAGAAGATTTCATAGCAGATCAAAATTATCATACGTTGCTTACCCGCCAGAACTTGATAAAGTATTCCAAAGATGTTAAGGCTACATATAAACAATAGAGCAAGGCATATCCCAGGAATAGTACAAAGAATTTGTAATTTTTAAAATTTACACAATTGTTGACCCAGGGACAGTGGTGGTCCATCTTAAGAACACATGTACCGCACACACTGCAGTGATGTGCTCTGTCTGGTTTTATAATTTGACATTTTTCGCAAAATCGTACGGCACCATGAATCGTCCTGAAACGAGAATTAGCAAAAATTTCAAAAAGGATTTAACTAATTTGATGAACAAGTACCGATTTGATATGGGCAGGTCTTTAGCAAAATTTTCTAGTACTCTTTTCTGTTGCTCTTGATTCTCCGCACGAAACAGTTTATCGATTTCACTTTCAGGAATCCGCCACTACAAAAAAAAAAAAAAAAGAAGAAAGCAATCAGCTACAGAATACAGTTACTTATTTGGAGACACAATTTATAATTTTTTGACCTTCACTTCTATGAAGAAAGCCTCTTTTTTGCTTACTGAAAATAGTAGTTAGATAGGTAAGAAATCATTAAATCGGAAATCAACTCATTCATTCGCTATTATTTCTGGCCAAGGGCAGGCATTAGCCATTTTCACATAAATTGTATACTGGAACCAAAAGTTTGGAATAAACAAAGTGTTCAAGAGATGTTTAAGAGGTTTCACACCAGTATGTGGCGAGTAATCGCAAAAACCGACAATTAGGTAATTTCTTCAATCAAGCTTTAGTTACTGCAGACATAAGCTGCAAAATTCGCCGTTCCGTTAACTTATTTTTCTTATGATTCGGTACACCAATCCCAAAGTAGCAATAACCGAGTTCGAATAGTGATTCTAGAAAGATGGGACTTATCAAATGTGGCGATGCTAATGTTGAGAATACTTTTTGTGGGCAGTAGCAAGGTGAGGGGAAATTATCTCCTGGACGTTATAGTTTCCTCTGATCTACTTGTCTCACATTTTCTATGAAAGTTAGATAGCAATTAATCGACTTGACGCCTGGAAAGTGCTACCGAAGATCTTTACGTCAGAGTATAAGTACATACATCGAATTCAGAACCAATCAGACGCAATGACTCGGCTTTGTTAAAAAGGAGCAATATAAAAAACAACAACTGTACATGTTTGACCGGGGAGCTCAATAATGCCCCGCTCAACTTAAGAACCAAAAAGAAGGTAGAGGAATCAATTCAGAACCTGAACGAAAGAACGATATTTGGAACTCACCTGGCCAACTCGGGAAAACTCTTGCAGTTGACCATTGCATAATGGAACTCTGGTTTGCAGTAAATACGTAGGAAACCCCGAAAACTTCTAAATAGGTCACTTAAGACCAATTTAGAAGAAGACTGGAATTTTTACAGATTGAAGCTAATTCGGATCTTGAAAAGTTTTTAACATAACACTCGGTGAAACAATCAGACAGTTCTATACCACATTCTTAAAAGTGGCAAATCAGCCAGACTGGAAATAATCAGAAGATCTGATGGCACCTCTAACGAGCTGAAAGCAAAGAACCTCCCCTCCGCATAGTTGAGACTCACTTTCCAGATAACCATCGGCTCACAACCAGATTCTATCGCCAAAGCTGCACGTCATCTGAGCAGTACATACGCCACGATATTGGTTGTGGTGACGGATGAGGTGCTGTTTCTTCATATGATGGATTCAGATCGCCTGGCACCGATGACATATATCCAGTTATGTTGCGAAAATCTGCTCTCACTGACCTAAATACCGAGCAGTAAGAGTCACCTTATTACCAAAAATCTGGAAAAAAACACACACTCGTCAAGCATTTTATTGACTTCTTTCGTGTTGAAGGGCATGGAGAGAACGGTCGAATGTATACGAAACTGCTTTCTTTGTCCAAGAGAAAACATGTCTACCAACCTGTAGAACTACGCTTTAAAATCTTGGGAGGATTGAAAGTATACCCGACAAGAAAGTGTACATATTCAGTTCTTATATTGACATTGAAGATGCATTCGACAACGCAATTTTTAACAGCATGTGTAACCCGGTCAGACAACATGGGGCAGGCGATCAACGGGCAAAATTAGTTGAATCACAAAAGAAGTCGACGATTCCAACAAAGAGTGTCTTTACGAGTTCATTCACAAATCTTACAAGCAATGCAATCACTAAATTCGTTTTGTTGATTGTAGAGAAAGAACACATATTTGGTAGAACAATCGTAAAGCTTATATGGCACCACGTCTGCAAATTGACATTGTTGTTGGATGGAATATCACTTGAACTGATCATGAAACAAATCGTCATCCAACAAACGAATACGTCCAGTATTAAAGATGTTCGAATCTTCCGAACAGACAATGCGACTAGGACCACAACTAAGTTATAGCCAAGGTACGTTTACGTTTACGTTTATGTTTACGCAATTAAGTGCTGAGGACATGTGGCTTCGATGCCAAGAAACCGTCAAATGATGTACTGGGTTTTACCAAATCACAATCACGATTTGATGAACAATGCAGGCAAACACATGCTGCTCAACAACTCGCCTATGATACGGCGCTGCATAGGAGAACGAAAAAACCTCGTGCGGTCATTAGTAAACTGGGAAGAGAGAACATCTATTTTTGGTTACCAAAATGAAGTAAAGATACCAATATCTAAACATAAGCATTACATTAGGACATGTAGAATGATTGAATATTAAAGTTCCGGTCGGAAGTCTTTGATTTCTATTCACGGGGAAAAGGACCTTACTTAAATAGCGCGGTCTAGTGGAAAGGGACCTCTGCTTACTTGGTGTGCGTAACTGAAGATGATAAGTTTAAGATTGCCTTGAAAGGATAGAACTATTAGTTGAGGCTCACGACCATCTTGGACTGTAGCGTTACCAGTAAGTTTGAAACTACAAGGCCAAGAGTTTAGTAACATTTTTGACTTAGAGTGATCCAATTATTTTTCTTTCGGAACTTTCTTCGAAACTTAGCTTGAACTTGAGCCTGTATTGCTTTTAGGGCCACATTATCCGGCGACCTTTGTTGGACAAAACAAAACCAGTTTTACTTAGCTTTAAGTTTCTCCACCATTGGTTTCTTAATGTAGAGAATGCGGGTACTTCTTAAAAGATAAGATTTTGTTACACTCACTAACATTCTTAAAATTTTAATTTCAATTGCTGTTATTTTTCTTTATATACATATATACACCCTGACTGACTCGAAGTGCAACCACCTTCAGACTGCTATAATTTCCAAACGATTTGCGTCTCAGTTGTGATGAAAAAATTTAATCCGCGATGGAATTCAAACGTGATAGTGTGATTGCTTTGTACATATTTGGCTGGAAAACCACAAGTAGCTATCGTTAGAGCCCTTCAGCACCCCAACGTGAATAAATCATTTGTGTCTCGAACCATAGCTCGTTACTGGCAGCGTTGCAAAACGCCATGGAGGTGGTCATAAAAAAACAGCAACCTCGGCAGAAATGGTTCGGCTCGAATTGTGAAAGAAAAGTGGCTTGTGAGCTCAACATATCATTGGAACGGTTGAAACACATACTGAAAAATGAGCTTGGGCTCAAGCCATTGAAGTTCCAAAAAACAAACGATCTTACACCGCAAGAGAAAAAAGTTAGAGTCCAAAGAGCGAAGGAGTTGCTACGCTTGCACGAAAGTGGTGAGTTGCCGAATTTGGTTTTTTCCGATGAGTCGGTTTGGGCCGCCATAACCGCCGATGGTCGCTCTCCGCTCGTATTTTTGGACCGTGGCGTCAAAATAAATGCGATCATATATTGTGAAACTTTCTTAGAGACAGTATTGAAGCCTTGGGCAAACAATCATTTTGGTCGGAGACCGTGGACATTTCAACAAGTTTCGGCACCGTCTCATAAAGCGCGCGTCAACCAAGATTGGTTAAAAAACAGTGTTCCACACTTCATTTCTTCTACACAATGGATTGCAAATTCTCCGGATGCAAATCCGTTGGATTTCTCTGTCTGCGGTATTTTGAAGGCGAAGGTTGGCACTAAAAAATACCAAAGTTTGGACCACCTCAAACAAGCACTTCGTCGGAAATGGTCCAAAATACCGCAGAGCGCACGCGTGCAGCGTGCGATGCTTTCTTCGGCCGTCTCAAGGCCATTATTCGAGCCAAAGATTGACATATTGAAAACTACTAATAGAATTTGAAAATTGATGTATTTTCCAACACTTTTTTGCTTTGGCACAATAAAATTTATCAAAAAATAAAAAAAAATATAGCATTTTGAAAAGTTTGAGTCAGTCAGGGTGTATATATATTATCCCCTATTGCAACGCGTATGTTAACGTTGTATGTTAAAGCGAGCGACTGCCATATATAACAAACCTTTAAGCTAATACACATTTTTCTTTCACAGAATATACGTTTACATTATGTGAAACATCTTCATCGCAATACTCTTGGTGATTTACGACAGGACCTAATATTTTCGAACCCTTCTAAATATAGAATCGAAGATTCTATATCCATGTTACCAGTAGTAGAAGTAGTGCTTGGAAGAAGTTATTACAAATCGACTCTATAGCTTTAGTCATAAATATTCCCTTATTCACCAAAGTCAATATGGCGTACAAAAGAAAAAAACGGCCTCTACCATTGTTTACTAGGAGAATTTTCGAACTGCTTACATAAAAGCTGTCATATCTTAGTACTTTTTATGGATTTTAGCAAAGTATTTGATACGTTAGATCACACAAAACTACTAACAGCTCTGGAGCGTATCGGTATTTGTGCAGTATTGGCGAACTATTAAGGACGTGTTGAGTGAAAGAAAAGAAGTTTACCACGGGGTACCCTAAGGATCGATATTGGGACCTATCCTCTTAACACTAGGCTTCTACGCCTTTCAAAAAAAAAGGACGCCATTTACTTATGCACATAAGACGACTCAGCTTTAGTGTTAAGTCATAGGTCGCTGAATTCGGCCACAGAGATAATTTCAAGAAGAATTTAATAACGCTGTAAAGTGGTCCCCTGACAATGGCCTTGCAATCAATGTTTCAAAAAACTAAAATGATGCATTTACGAAGTACACATCATAGAGTTACGCAACAGTAGATAATCTTAAAAAAATGATTTATGGGCCTCTACACCAAATCAGCTCATTGATATCGTAGAAACATATAAATACCTAGGTGTTATTGTTGATAGTCATCTAATCTGGGACAACCGCATTGACAAAATTCGTATCATGCCACAAAAAAAATTTTAATGGGGTAATCCCATGTCCGATATTTTGATGGTTTTTAAGAACAGAAAATGAAATACAATCTTTTAATGATAATTATATGTTGTTATTTAGCTATTGAATAATACAAAAAAAATGTTAAATGAAAAAAATGTTTTAACGCCTTTTTGTTGAGGTAAAGTAGGTTCTCTTAGAAAAAAAAAGTAGGTGGCTGGCCTCCTGATTGCTCCTTTTGTAATCATCTGAAATCAAATTTCAAAAAAGATTATTATTCAGTAGGGTTGTCATTCTGTCCCGTAGCAGATTTAAACGATTTTATTAAAAAATAGCAAAATGGCGGCCTTGTAAAAAAAATTTTAAAAATCGACTGTCTTTTTCGGTTTAAAATCGAAATGAAAAAATGTGGATAGAAAATCTAATTCTGGTACCGGGCAAAACTATTCATGTGTAGAATATTGTGTTAAAATTTCAGCTGAATCGGTCCAATAGTTTTTTTTAGTTTAATTATCCGGGCCGACGGATAAAAAGTAATTTCGAGAAAAACGCGTTTACTAGGTGGAGTGAAAAGAAACCTCTTTGACCGCCAGAATGCGCTACTGCAAAATGGTTATGGTGCCTTGAAGTCCGTTCACATTTAGGCAGACATGCCAAATTTCAGTGCGATACTGTCTTTAGTTTTGTTTTGACAGCTGATTGTTGTTGACGTGTTTGGCATCATGTTGAGTATGGACAAAAACAATTTTCGTTCTCTCATAAAACATTATTTTTTGAGAGGCAAAACGGCGAAGGAATTCAAAGAAAAGTTGGATAAATATTATGTGGCTAATGCTCCATCTGATTACATATTTCGAGAGTTTCGTGGTGGCCGCAACTCCACTACCGATCAAGTCCGCAGCGGCAGGCCCTCCGAAGCGGTTACAGAGGACAATGTCAAAAAAATACATGAAATGGTGTTGGCTAACCGGAAAGTGAAGGTGCGCGAGCTGGCAGATACCACAAAGATTAGTACTGAGTGCACACTCCATATTTTGGGCAATATTCTGCATATGAAAAAGTTATCCTGCCGCTGGGTGCCGCGCATACTATCTCCTGACCAAAAACACGAACGCGAGAGCACTTCGAAAGAGAGGAATCGGGCGATCTTTTGGCGTCGATTATTAACTGTTGAACATCAGAGAACATAATGAGTGCCCGGGAATGGACTGAAGCCGGCACGAGTGCTCCGAAGCGGCCAAGGGAGGCTCGATGGGTCGGAAAGGTTATGGCGTCGGTTTTCTGGGATTGTCATCGCATACTCTTCGTGGACTACCTCGAAAAAGGAAAACCCATCAACAGCGAGTATTACTGTGCATTATTGGAGTGATTGAAGGCCGAAATCGAAACGGCCTCACATGAAGCGAAAAAAAAATTTGTGTTTGCAAGACAATGCACCGGCGCACAAGAGCATCGCATCAATGACTTACGGGTCCAATTGCTGTCGCATCCACCGTATTCCTCCGATTTGGCCCCCTCGGACTATTATCTCTTCCCGAACCTCAAAAGATGGTTCATCAATAAAAAATTCAGCTCACGCGAGGAAATCATCGACGCCACGGAGGAGTATTTTGCAGACCTTCCGCAAGATTACTTTTCGGACGGGATCAAGAAGTTGGAAAATCGCTGGAATAGGTGTATCAAACTAAAAGGGGACTATATTGAAGAAAAAAAAATAAAAAATTCCCATGGAGGTTACTTTCACCACCGTGACGGGAATATTAAAAAAAAAAAAAGATTATTAAACTAGAAAGCTTTACCTATACAATGACCCTTAGTTGTAAAAAAAAAAAATTGAAATTTAAGGAAATGGCAGAGTTTTGTAAAAAAAAAATATCGAATTTTGCCAGAAAATTCGATGATTTGTGGCCCGCCAAAAGTACATTTTTCATGCAATCGAAAAACTGGACGGTCATTGTATGGAAAAACATACAAAATAAGCAAAAAACATCAAAGAGACGGGATGTTTTGTCTTCGAGTTGCAACTGCAGCAAATTTGAAAAATGTAGCTTCGAGAAAAACGAGTTTGGAGATAAAAGCCTGTAACTCAAAACCTATTTAAAATATTTATTTTAAATTTTAGGATGTTATTTTTTAAGGTATAGATTATATGTCCCTTAAAAAACTTCAAACTTTGGCGCTGAAGCTAATCAACCACACAATCATTTCTGCTGGAAATCGTTTTAAAGTGATGCAAGTAAAACATATCTAGAAAATGATCCTTGTCCTGGAGCATTATGAAACCAATTGACCATGACATCAATATAAAAAGACGACCACAGGGCTGATTTAAATTTCCCTGAGATAACAACAAATACGGTAAGAGACAACTAAGATATACCGTACCCACATTATCTAAGACTTGAAAAATAGTATGAACTTTAAATATAGTAAAAAAATTATTAAAGATTTATTTTTTAAACTTACCAAAATAAATTAAGTTTATTGCATTGTATATGTATTCTTTAAAGAGTTAATACTTGCTAATTTTTAGTAAAACCACTTCTGAAATGCAACGTTCTGCAGAAAAGCCACTATTGGCTTCGCGGAAAATTTAAAAAAAATTGTCAAATCCTAAGAAATAGATGTCAGGAATTGGGTTTGCCGCTACGGAAAATCGATAAAGCAGATATTTTGTCTTAGTAACCCGTTATCTGCTAGTGCCTATATCTATTTAGTAAGTGTTTCCTGAAGGACAACGTCGTTGCTTATAATGGGTTCATCATCGCCGAAACGAAGAGTTGCTTCGAACTTATTAATATGCTGCTACAATAGAAAATCTAAGCAAAAAGCAAATTAAATTCGGGTTCTCCAGTCATTCTTGTTGTGCATTTAATTTATAAACCCCATTAACCATTACCCATTACCATAATTATTCGTAAACTTGGAATTGCGTCGTATGTCGACCTGCTTCTCAAAAAGCCGCATTGGCTGCGATGGAGTTTAATAATTTTCTGTTCTCGATCGTCAACATTTTCATAGTATTCGACATTAGTTTTACCGATCAGTAGTTATTGAAATTTCTAGTATCGCCTTTGCCCTGGAAACAGAACCCCAGTTCTTGATTATTGTTTAACCCCTTTTCTTTGATAAATAACAGCCACATTGTGGACAAACCAGATCTTAAGAATTTATGGAGTATGTCCTGAACATTTTTTTCGGACAAAAATAATTTTTTGAGTGATCCCCGCTGTTGAATCGATGCAACCACTGGTCCATGGACGAAGTAGTGAGTTTTCGCGTATCCCAGCAATTGCCTGTATTCGATTTCCGTTTCAACTCGAACGGTATGAATATATAAAATATGACTAAATTTTTACAACGATGCACTCAACATCGAAACCTAGCAATCGATCGCATGCGTCTTTCAATGCATTGTGCACGATATGCGCGGCACATCCTATGACAATTATTCCCGGATTTAATTGCAACAAGCAATGGAACACGTTGTTCTAGCCACCTCACCCGGTGTTCTCAAAATTGGTCAAACAATTAGCCGATGAATTTGTTGAAAAATTCCCTATCGTCATGGTAATTATCTTTGATGTTTCACCTTTTTCATTTTTGAATTCGAACATCTTCAGACGGGACAAAATAACCGGCATCATGTTTACTTTGGCACGATTCGATTTGACTCTGCGTGATTTGACAAATATATCGTGTTCAGACAAGTTCATTCCTATCTGTTTGTTATATTACGATAACCCCAAGCGCATAAAATCATATGTGAAACCCAGCCAACCAGCCAAATCAACGGCAAAGCCGAATATCCATGCCGCGAAAGTAATGCTCTGTATTTGGTGGGATCAGATGGGAGTGCTGTATTATGAGCTGCTAAAACCGGGTGAAACCATCAATAGACAACGCTACCGAACACAATTAATCCGTTTGAAGAGAGGAGTAGCCGAAAAACGCCCGGAATATGCGACCAGACACGAGGGAATAATTTTCCATCATTACAACGCTCGGCCCCACGTTGCTATTCCGGTTAAGAACTATTTGGAAAACAGTGGATGGGAAGTCTTACCCCACCCACTTTATAGCCCAGAACTTGCCCCTTCTGACTACCATTTGTTCCGGTCGATGAAGAACGCCCTCACTGAAATACGGTTCACATCAGAGCAGAATATCAAAAATTGGCTTGATTCATTCTTGGCTGCCAAGCCGGCGCAGTTCTTTTGGGATGGGATTCAAAAATTGCCAGAAAGATAGGAAAAAGTTATAGCTTCAGATGAGCAATACTTTGAATAATACTATTGTACATGTTTTTCTTAAATAAACGTTCAAATTTTGAAAAAAAAACCGCACGAATTAAATTACATACCCAATCATAAATACGCATCTAACTCAATAGTGTGTAGGCATTCAACAGCGTACGGAGTTATTTTCTATCTTATGCAGCGAAAAGTCGTTACTATCGTCCTTGTGTTCTACATCTTAATGTTTGCTTATTAGGGTACATTAACAAGTAAGTACAATGACTAGGAAGTGTGTGAATAATGTCAACAATTTTTGTTATATGTATGTGTTGGGAAATCATGGGCTCCTCACATGTAAAACTTGTATAATATTGTTGACAAGTTGGTTGAAAGGTACAAAACGTCATATGCATTTTGCAGTACTGATGGTGTGGATTGTTCCTGAAGTCTTACTGACGTACAGGGCATCGGCTTGAAGTCCAAGCATACTGTGCAGTATCCCAATTTACCATCAGCTTTACGATCTGTGAAGAATATCCTATTCCAAAACCACCAGAATCGTGAAGCTTGGACGAAGAATGATTCGACTAATGATAACATGCAATTCAAACAGGAAATCGACAAATCAACTTTTAAACACCAGAATGTTCAACAAAGCGGCATTCAATTTCAAGCCCTGAACTGAATGATTTGGTTAGAGATTTAAAACTAGCGAAATCACAGTCAGAACTCTTAGCATTCAGACTAAAATAATAGGATCACCTCGAAGGCGACGTGCTTCTGAAAACGTGAAAAAGGACTTACACATTGTTCCGCTTAAGAAGGAACAACATTATTGCGGACAACTTCTTTGATGCGTTAGGGCAGAAACATGAACCAAGCAATTGATTCCGGTAAACTTAGCTTAAAAGTAGTTTTACTTCACAACAGCAATAAATACCCATCTGTACCTATGAAGGAATCATACAAGAATATGTGATATCTCCTACATCACAAAGTTATAGCGCTTCTTTTTGGACTGCAGCTGAGGTATACGAAACACTGCTGTTTTGTGTGTGAATGGGACAGCCGTGCACGAAGTCGTCATTATATACAGAAAGAATGCCCACTACGTCGAGCACTAACCCCGAGTGTAAAAAATACAAATTTGGGTGCAGTAAGTGACGAACATGGTAAAAAGTTCCACAAGGACCTAGCAACAATACAATCCTACAATGCTTGTTGATTATTAAAACATTTTGAAGTAAGTATAACATGACACACATTGAGTATAAACACACATCAGTATAAAACACAATACTTTATAGCAAAAAATTTATGGGTGATAGAGGTAATCTCTGGTCATTGTGTTTTCTGGTGTAATTTTGCTTGAGGAGAGATATACACCTAGGAACCGAAAAAAATGTCATTTTTGTGTATTTTTAGGAAAAGTATTTAAATTTTCGGATTAGGAGTTTAACTATCTAAAAGTATACACGTTCGGAAATATGTTTATTCTTTATTTTTTATTTAAAAATATCAAAAATATAAGGGATATTGTATGATTCTTGGAGCGTCGTAAAAAAATCTGCGTAGGCGGTACCCATCGCCGTTTCTTCAAAAATAATATGAAAAAGAAACCAAAAATATTAGTAAATTAGATACTTTAATCTAGTAATTGTCATAGCCGATTTTGAAAATATTAATTTATGACAAAATAGTGGACGTTTGAACCAAAAATTAGTTATTATTTTGCCTATAAACAAAAAGTACTAGATAATGGTGTAAGAATAACGATAAAAAAAGGCAATCGGTTCATTGGTTTTTGAGAAATTTCGAATACCGATTTGAAAACGTGGTTTTGAGAAAAATGCATTTGAAAATTTGGGAATGAATAAATTATGAAATTTGTCAACTTACATGGAATCATCGATACCAGGCCCATAGTGTAAGTCTTCTGCGGTCGACAGAATGTTCATAGCTTCTAAATTTTGATGTCGACGCCGTATTCGACCTTCTTTAGTCTGTTCTTGCGCTTGCAGCTCGGCTTTCATTATGCGGATTTCATCTTCTTGAGCAACGTACAATTGTGCGCTCCCGATCAGACCGATATTCCTAACAAGTTCAGTGAGGTGACACCATTGTTGAAAATGCATGTTGAAAGAAATACAGCAATGTTAACGATTTTGGCCCTGCTGTTCATCGTTTTTGGAGCTATTTTCCAAATAAGTTGATTGAAGCTCTCATTGCTGCTTTGGGTAAATCCGCCAAAACAGCGCTCCAACAATTTGTCATTGCTGAGGTCTTTGAATATTGGTTTGATGACATCTAACACCATTTTGGGCAATGCTGAATAATCGTGAGGGAAATTTTTCAATTCTCTTTTAGCTTTCGCTTGTTGCCACTTGCACCACGATCCGGGGCCTTTGGGACAGAAATGATGTTGAGGGTTGTTGTCTGTACTTGTAGAAATGTTGCCCATATCGCTTTTTTTATGTCATCCTCTTCTGCGAATAGCTAAGCCATAATAAATGCTCAGTTTATCTATAAATTTTGCTGTCAATTTGTTTTTGCCGCCGATTGCATAATTTAATTTCTTGCATTCGCGAAGACGGGTTCCAATTTGCTTTTGAACGTGTCCTACGCATTCTTTTTTACAATTTCATTTTCATTGTCATACGGTTTTGCATTCACTAATCCCGTGTTCATCTTAGAGTCGCCATCCCCGAAGTAATTAGTATACATAGCTAAATGCTTTTCAACGGATTTTGAAAATAAGTCTTTCATTATGTCTACTTCTATTCTGCCTGTCGATCTGCTGAAGTTACAATCAGCACAATAAGAAGATTTTACAAGAAAAACGACGACTTTTCTTGTAAACCGACCAATGAAAACCATACAATGAGGTAAAACCACGTTTCGCCACGTACCATCTCCTGAAACGGTCAGTTTTGTTATATCAGCACTCGAATTTTGTTTTGTTATTTTCTATTATTCTTTTACAGATTGTTTTAACACAATTGAACAATACTTAAAGCAGCAGAGCGAATGTTATGAAATATTATATCATAAGCCGTTTTTTGAGCCGGAAGCGGTAAGTCCATGAGTCCACAAAATTTCATAGCTCCACGCAAACCAATCCCTACTAATCGCATAACAAAAAAGAATCGTGTATTTATTACGTAAGCTGTGTTGACGTACGAACACGAAGGAATGAAAGTCGGTTTGCACGATGAACACGAAACTACAATTTTAAAACCAAGACCTCAAGTGCTTTATACTGAGAATCTTACATCACTACCACATTTTTTACATTTTACACATTCCGTCACAGAAACCAGTCAGAAAATTCAAATTCGATACTCGATGTTTGGATCTTCTGGTGCGGATGTCTCGTGATCAGCCTTCAATTTTTTGGCATTGAAACTAATATTCTCGTCGGAAAGAATTTCGGCATGCCGATTTTTTTTTTATTTATTTACAAACGAAAATTCACTGTAAAACACAGTTGCATGAACGGCAGCCGAGCATGCCTAAAAACAGAGGTCTAAGGACGTTCAGCCTCTCGGATGAACGCAGCAAAACTTGTTTCACTCTCTCGGCTGTATGGCTTATTTATCGAAATATTCACCAGATATTCTTGAGACCTCAAGTTTCAACCATGCTACGTGTATATCTCCCCTTAAGAAACACTAGGTTTTATGCATGTCACAGAAAAAAAGTTGATTTTTGTTGAACAGCGTAATCAGTGGATCAATTTTCAGTCGGAAGTGCATGAAATTCAACGACGACGAAGAAAACCGATGATTCTCGTTACCTCCTAGACAGTGGTGCGACAGATCATATGAGAAGTCGGCGAGAATTGTTTCATGATTATAGGCATTTTGAGAATCCAAAGGACTAGGAATTACCAATGGAGAAATGATGAAAGCCATGAACAAGGTGTAATCGAGTTTCTAGGTTTTGATGGAAAGAATTGAAATAAAATATGCATGCTCGACGTGATGTACGTGCCAAAATTATGTAGAAAATTACTATATTTCCAGTGTCGAAAATAGTAGATCATGGTTATAATATCACAGAATTCAACAGCGGATGCGAGATAAGGGATTTGAAAAGCAATGTCGTGGTGATTGGAGATCGTGATGGAAGAGTTTTCAAGATACGTTTCAAGGCAATAGAAGCTGGTGAAAGTCTGGCGAACTTGACAACAACAAAGTAGAGCCTGCGAAGCTGGCACGAGTGGCTGGGATACAACAACTTCGAGAGATTTTAAAAGCAAATGAAGTGAAGTTCATTGATAGCAATTTTATTTTCGAAACATGTTTGAAGGGCAACCAACAGCGAAACACATTCAAGCCGTGTGAGCACAAGGCAACAAAATGTGGTGAAATCACCCATGTATGTTTGTGTGGTCCAATGAAAATGACATATTTTAGAGGAGCAAGGCACATGTTTTTCATTAAAGACGATTTTTCACATTTTTGTTACGTTTACTTGTTAAAACAAAAATAACAAGTTTCAGAGAAGGTTAAGTCATATGTGAAGCTATCTGAGAAAACAACTGGTCATCAAGTGAAGGTTTTTCGAAGTGATAACGGTAAAGAATTTGTGAAATTCTGGAGGAAAACCGAATTCATTATCAACGAACCGTGCCGTATATCCCTGAGCCGAACCAATCGAACTGTAATTGAGCATGACATGAAGTTCTGGTTGGAGGCTGTGAACACAGCCGTGTTCGTTTTACATCGAAGCCGCAAAAACAGGGTAACCGGCAAAACGCCGTATAAGTTTTGGTATGGCAAGAAGCCGACAGTTCATCATCTAAAAGATTTCGAATAAGAAGCATTTGTCCATGTATCAAAACAGCAACGTCAAAAGCTTGACACCAAAAGCATAAAATGCCTGTTCGTTGGATATGATGAAAACGTCAAAGGTTTCCGCTCCTGGAATCCAAAGAAGAAACGAATAAAAATTGTTTGCAATGCTCAGTTTATTTGTGTCGGAAATACTGACTGAATTAATTTTTCAGTACAGCCAGACGCCAAAGAAGAATAAGAAATCAGTCATCAAGAGGAGCTAGAAAGCGCGCCAATGATGGACACAGAAGAAAGAGACGAATCTGCAAACTTAAGAAAAGTTAGTAAGGATTGAAATAAGGATCAGGAACCAATGCTTCACCGCATTCATTGGAAGTTTTGGGTTTAGGGCAACAAAAGCGGAGTCGTGCATCTTCGTGTGTAGACGAAAATGTAATTCTAGGTAGCTAGCTACGTATATAATGGTTAGATTGCAGCGAATAGACTTGAAGATATCGAGACTCTTATCAAGCATTTGCCTGAGAAATTTGAAAAGACGGCATCTAACGTGCGAATGTTTTTGGGAATTGTACAGCAATCTTTCGAAAGGTAGATTGCAAATCAGGTAATTGGTGTATTTGGGAGATGCGAGATGCGAGACATATCCATACAGAGAGGTCATCGTGTGTTTGATTTATGTACTGTTAAAATGGCAAGCAGCTTTATAGAGAAACCAACCGATGCTCACGTTAGCACATTGAAGAGAATTCTGAAGTACTTACGTGGAACGTTTGGGCTTGGAATGCGTTTCAAGAAAAAGAGAAATTGGTTTGGTTGCGTATAGCGATACCGACTTTACAGGAGATACCCAAACGAGAAGATCAACGTTCAAAAGCATTTATTTTTACAAAGATGGACCCATCAACTGTTTTTCGGAAAGGCAAGGTTCCGTGACGCTTTCAGCAGCTGAGTCAGAATACATCGCTAATTTGAAATCCAGAATTCCATTAGCGCGCAAAGCACATATGTAGATGCGCGGAAAATTTAAAGAGAGCAGAATTTTCGCACTACTCTTACATTTTTCATCCACACATCTTGTGCGTTTCCTGGTTTTTGAAAATTTTGAGCCAGTTGTCCTATTTGTTATTGTGTCAGTTTATTTTCTCTACTTACCCCGGTTTTCGTTGATTTTTTCTCTTATTTTCCTTACGAACATTTCTGTCAGCAAACACGATACCAAGAACCTTTTACTCGCCGTTTAGTAAATCGTCTGGTAATCCAGTTATAGTAAGAACGTTTCCTAAGTTTAGTATAACTTTTACCACGTTCTAATTCCACGACCGTTGTCTTCATTGCAGTCTTCGTATTAGGCGTTGGATAACCTGACATTTCCATTTGAATTTAAGCGCAGATGAAAAGCAAATTTCTCACTTGATTTCCTATTTCCCATTTTGCTTCCCGTTGCTCACTGTTTCTTTGTACTGCATAAGGCGGAAACAAATATTTCTACATAATCGCCCTTATGAAGAAGTGGACTATTTCCTTCGTCCGTGTAGCGCTGCGTATTTGTATATATGTATTTGAATTTTCTTTTGTCCTTTCTTTTGCAGTTTACAGATTGAATGTTACTAAGCATGAGATTCATCTTAGATGTAGAAGCGCCTGCACACCTCATATTGTGTAAGCATTCGAACTCTAATCCAATTTTCCCATGAATCATTGTGGATTGATTTCCCCGAGAACATCGCGATACAGTTCGACATTATTAAACCTCCTCATACACATCTGTACATACTGAGTTGTGGTCAAAGCGACAGCAACAAATGAATTCAATGCAAAAACCCAATACTTTTCAACGGTTTCCTCGAAATCAACAAATTACATAAACAGCTAAAAGGTCGCGGTTTAGACGTAATGACACATTGGTTTTGTCTTTTGCCTGTGGTAATTAAAGAAGCGTATCGAACGCGATCAATATTCAAAACAACCAAACACTGTTAAAAGCACACCACTCGTAACTCGCGCGTCAATACGTGTACGCTGCGACAATAAACTCTCCAACAATCTATCAATAAATCAAACAATCCAACACCACCAACGACTGGTGTTTCTAATGGGTTTCCGAAGAATCCAATTCATCCAAGAACTGAAGCAATTTCTGTTTTATGTTGTTGTGTTGTGTTTAATCTTATCACCGTTTTATTCCATCTATTGGGCTCAGTAAATTTCGCTTGACTCATCACCCCCATCACCGTCGAATTAATAAAATTGATAACAAAGGCATGAAGTGCAAAAAATATTTTTTAAAAAAACCACCTACCTTATGAGGAACAGTACCAACAGAAGTGAAAATAGTATTCCAGTATGACCAGAAAAACAGCACACAAACTATATGATAGAAAATGATGAAAAATGTCTTCTGAACCGCGCTATCGATTGAAACTGCAAGAGAAACCATCAATTGTCAAATTGAAATCGAAATCAGAGAACTAAATAGTGATGGGATTGCATTAGTTTGTAAATAATGGTTGATACGTACGTATGCAGAGTTGGACAACATAGGCGTAGTAGGACCAAACGATGATAGCCACAATAAATACGACTGGAATCCATTTGAGTGCACGCATGCAGTCAGTGCAGGGTGTGCTCTTCTTTCTGTCGTAATTACCCATTTGGGATTGAATGCGTGTGTTTGTTTGGTTGGGGGGGGGGGGGGAAGATTTAGTTTATTGCAGGATGAATTAAATAAATTAGCGCACTTAATTAATTTATCAATTGGAAAAATACCGATGCCTTTTCATATTTACTTGTTACAGAAACGTAGTGAAAGTGACACAAGCGACAAAGGCAACTTCTTTTTCCTTTGACTCTTTTGGAGCTGTTACTGCTGAGCAGAGCTGAGTGTTTGTCCACTTGACAGCAGTTTGACAGCGATATTTGTTGAAAGCTGTTTGCTGAATACAGATGATTGCTGGCAATGACGCCAAGTCACATTATTTTTGTTGGAAAAGAAATTTTATTTAATAATTAAACAATTTCGGCTGTTTTTATAGCATATTGCTAATACATTTTGTGAAAGAAACATTTTCATCAAAGTTAAACATAAAACATTTTATGTTTTCCACTAGAAGTGGGGTAAAAGAAAAGTCCAATATGGAATTATACATTCACACATCCTAGCGTTAGATCAGTGAAAGGGGAGCAATATGAAAATATACCATATTGTCATGGAAGTGTACGTGTAGAAAAACACTCTCCTTTCGCGCTTTTAGAACACAATTTCCGTATCGCAAGCTGAAATGTTAATACAATGATTGGTTCAAATTTCGACTAGAAAAAGAGATTCAAAATTGGTAGGTTGTGCACCCAAGAAAATTAATGAAAAGACCTCGGGAACACGACCTTCTACTTAAAATTGCAAGCGAATGAATACAAAATGTATTATTACAGATTTCTTGTAAGGCTAACAGCTGAACCTGCTAGATAAAATCATAATCATGCCAACATTTTAAGCAAATTGCTACATATCTTCGCTCACTAACCAATAAACCCGTCTTCACCAATTCTGCTGCAATGCCGCAATCGCTCCAGTGACGACTCCTTGAGTTCGCTTTCTAATGTTAATGTTTCAAGAGTATGCTAGGAGTTGTACGGATTTTTGGAATATTAGTTCGGTATTGGACTGTGATATACGTACAATTCTCACAAATATGATGTTGAAAGATGACATCACAACACCCCACCTTTCCTATTATTGTCATCACAATAAAAAAAAACTGGAAAATATTACTCTTTACAGAGAGAGATCTTCATCCACTGGAGTGTTGGATAGTCCAACATCGTATCTTGTAGTTTATTTGTATATACGAGTACTGGCTCAGGAACCGAGAGGATATTGATATTGAGTCGGCCGATGAATCAGGTAAGCTGTTCCTTATATTACCCTTCTAGTTCTAATACAGTATTGTAGTGATGGAGTAGAGACATTTAAAGCAACCTGAGCGTCAATAAATTTATAGGGCTAACATTGACTAGCTTACACACCTATTGCTCGTATTTTTGCCTGAAATATTAGTATTCAGTAAGGCTGTGAGAAATAAAAACGTAATTTTGCTCATTTTCCATTCTTCTCTTGGAAGAAAATAAACTCTCTGTCTGAGCGCTTTTGAGTTGGCTGCCTGGGTAATACATCCAGGCATTGCACTGACCTTTTGATGTTGATGCATTTGTCCATTTTCGAAGTCTTACTGCACTACTGACAGTTGTATGTTTGATATGGAGTTGACCTTGAAGCGTCAATCGTGCCTTTTTTTTAAACTCCGTTAGGCTCAACAATATTATATTATTTGCTTTACTTACGGCGGACACCATACTAGGGACCCATAGCTCTTCGTCAAAGCTCATACTTTCTGTAAAAAGCCTTCTTGCAGACATCAAATGCAACACAAGCATTCTAAAGCCGATGCATTACATTTTATTTCCAAATTAGTTTTATATGGAGAGTGAGGCTTAATTGAATAGTAGACTGTTTCGAAATATTTCAGCGAGTCGAAGGCGTACTGTCTTCTATTGTCGAAGCTATTAATAGTACAGGAAATCTTTCCCTAATATGTAAGTAAAGAAGCTTTACATTAAGTGCACTAATCTTTGCATCCAGGGAACTAGGGGTTCATAAGAATTCACAATGATTCCGCCCAACACGGTCATGTCATTTGACAAGAGAGAGTTCTGTCTGCAAAGCATTTGACATTATAAAAAGAGTGACAGTACTTAGCCCATGGCTGATATTTGGCTTACTTATTGCTTTTTTTTTTAATTTTCATGCGATCTAATCCATTATTACAATTTAAGTTTGCGATAGATATTAAAGACTTCGCTGGGAAATTTCCTCAGAGAATAAAGATTTTCGTTCCAACGCCATGGACTAGATTTCTTGCTATATTCTCTAGCCTTTCATGATTTGAACCTTAACATTAGACTCAAGTCCAGAACGACGTGAATTATGCAAATTATAAAAGAGAAAAGAAAATAATCGATTTTTTTTTCAGTCCATATGTTTACGATTTCTGCCAAAAGTTAGAAGGCACTCATTGATTCCGGTACTTCCTCATAAAAATGTTTCTTATTTGCATCGCAACCGATAAGCAAAAGGCTCTTCAATTATTGATGCTGTGAGTTTCCTTGGTGATGGTTGCCCACGCGACGCAATGTTCAACACTTGTCTGTTTGAAACTTTAATCCCATTTATTTCAAAAACTTGCTTGCTTAAACAAAACAGTAAGTTAACATGAAAATGTTTCTAATTAAAATCGGCTACTTTGTATGACCTCATCGTAATTTTTAATCGACACCCAACGTTCTCTTTTGTCAGGCTAAAGGGTTTTGCGTAAGAGCATACTCGACACTGTCGTCTGATCTGGCTGTCCTTCGGCCGACATTTGTTACTAAAGTAAGATAGAAATTGATCGACAGGACGCTATCCAAGGAGTATGGTAAATAGATTATCGCTTCAAAATTACTACCGAAGGTTTCCATTTTAGATTACGTGTGCATTGAATTCAGAACCAGATGCGAGCACCTGGTCTCGTTGAAGAGGAGAAATCCGCAAAAAACAAACTGGGCACCCTTTTATTTGGAGCTGGGCAATGCTCTGTCTAAATTTAGAACGAAACAAAAGGTAGAGAATGCTGTTCAGAACCAAAACGCAGAGCTTACTAAAGGTTTTGAACTGAAGTTTCCATTCCTTATTAGAATGTTGTTGTTGAGGTGACTACGTAATGAAACTATAAACTTTTAAACGAGTTACTTAATACTAATCTGGAAAAAGGCTAAAATATCTTCAGATTGAAGCAAAAAGATTATAATGGCAATGGCACTAGAACTCCTGTTCTCAGGAATGATCTCGGTCAGAGTCTAAGCCAGGAAGGAACTGTAGTTGAGTATTCAAAGATGGGTCGAAAACTGACTAAGGATTCGGCACTGGTGTCTGAATGGACAACGACAACGATAGATTTCACGACTCGTTAGGAAAACTTGACCATACAATTTTACTTGTTTATTTCTGTCTTTTCTATTCATAATTTGTGGTCGTCCCATGAGTAGAAGCGGAAAGGAAAGAATTTGGGCCTGACTTACAATAGTTTTGGGTTTTATCAAGGAATATTTCTAAGAATCTTCGATTTAACTCAGTTTTTATTTATTTTTATAACCGCTTCTGGGTAATACCTACATATATATAAATTTAATCCGGTTTTCTTCCTTTAACAATAAATTTGGAAACGTCTGGTATCTAGGACAAATATTTAAATCTCTACTTTTTACTGAAGCACCCAAAGAAATCATAAACAAATTGTTTTCATTAAAATTCTTGTCTAACGAATCTACTAAAAACATTTTTAATACCGTTGTATTAAAGGATGTCTTAAAAATCCCTACGCATCCAAATCTTTACTCTACTATATACACAATTCAGTTGCTCCATCACACTCACTCAAACTGTTAACCAATCTGTCATTCCAATCAGTCCCACCAACTTTCTAAGTGTATATTTTTCTCGTTGCCAAAAAAAAAAAAACAATAATCCCATTAAAATCGAAAAATTTTACCAAAAAAGAGAGGAGAGAGAGAGAGAGAGATTTTTTGACATCCCCTTTTGCACAGGAGAGCACAGAACACATATGATGTGAAGGAAAATTGTCAGCAGAGGCGCCATATTGTTTTATTGTAGAGATACCGAGCGAGAGGACGGCCGCATATTCGTAAGTCTGCCGTGTGAAAGTGAAAAATTTCTCTGTGAAACCAAAAGAATTCAATTAAAATTCGACTAAAATCTACGACCCAATTGAAGAACCAATTGAAATCCATTCAAGCACGCAGGTATCGCGTTCATTCAACACCGAAAATCCAAACTTCCAATTCTAATCAGACCCGGATCGCTTCGTGAATCGATAAAAGTTATATCACTGCTTCAACGGTGGTGCTACCTGCCTACTGCACCAGTAATTCGTTTTCTTCTTTGAAAAGTGAAAAACCAAAAAACAACGTGAACGCACAATATCAAATAACGAATAAAAGAAAAAATATTAAAAAGTTTGTCCAACCCCCCTAAGAATCGGCCTGCCATCATTGTTGCTACCGTTGTTGCTGTTCGCCGCGTGACTCCCTGGATTTCGGGGCTCTTTTGATATTCCTCTGGTTGTTCTCTGGTTCAATCGATACATGAATTTTCAAGTTTCTATTGCCTAAGTCATAACCATAACCATAACCGTAGCCATAGCCAAAGCCAAAGCCATCAACGGACGTGGGAAACTGTGAAGGTAAAGTGTTAGTGAAGAGAGTGTACCGCCGAGATTTCAAATTTCCAATTTGAAATTTGTGATTTGATTTGATTCATGTACAAGTGGTAAAGTAGTGAATGGTGAAACACTACCTGGTGATTGGTGCCTACTATCTATCTGTCGTGAATATTTAATTTTTTTGATTTTTCCAATTCGCCATTTATCAATTTTTTTGTGTAGACATCAAACCGATCAGACAAAATATCCCACTATCAATAGTTCGTGCGTAAACGATATCAACACAACGGTGTTCCCAATAAAAAGTTGCAGCATCTCTGTAGGCAGGCTCAGAAACAGTACTCGTAATTCACTGAAAGGAGTGCGCGTAAAAAGAAACAAGTTCGCCTGGTTCGAAAGTACATATCTGCCAGCTCAAAAAGGTAAAGAAAAGAAAGGAAAGGAAGAGAAGACTTTGGAAGACACCTACCTAACAATCAATCATCGTTTTGAGCCACCAGCCATATAAACGTAAGTCTACCCAATTGTCCAGTAGTAGTACCTTGTGCCTAGGAGCAATGCAAACCTAAACACTGTGGCCGATTCTCGGCATTGTAGGAAGTTTTAGATGTGTGTACCCAAAATGTACATAAATTGTGTGTACTACTCGTACTGCTAGTAAAGGCAATTCCACCCCCTGGGGGGCTTCAGCTTAATTTATGTTCAATGTGAGATATGACTGTTCAGTGTCTCGGTATTTACCTGATGTGGTGATGCTGTTGCTGTTGCTGATACTGGTGCCGATGCTGACTGTGCGTGCGTCTATCTGTGGTGGGTTAATGGTCACGGGACTATTTAAAAAGGGCCGCACACGATAAAAACTTATTTGGCCTGCTCACGTTTCTTTTGATAGGATACAGAAAATGGAAAAGTAATACGCTTAGCTATTCGTATTCGTATCAATTGTGTAAATTGAGTTGTTTACTTTTACTTTACAGTGCTTAGAGAGTGCTAAGAGTTTAGTTTTAGTTTTGTCCTAATTAAAATATCGGACCTGGGATTGCAGGTGGATTTGTGTCAATAATTGTTGATAATTCTCGGCACCGTCACTAATGCGCGTGACCCGTGACGTTTTGCACACATGTTGTCCGCCCATCCGTTTGTTTGTTAATTAATAAAGCCATAATAGTTTTTGTAATTCTTTTGTTCCTGATAATCAGTCTGCGTTTCAATACACATATTTGGCTTTGACACTTTTTGCCCACTGGATTAATGTGGTAAACATCATAGAGGCACACAACCATTTTTATGAGGGTGTCAATCTTTTCGGGATTAAATGGCACACTTGTTTTCTTAAAGCGTTTTCCGGATCTGTGAATGAAATTGTGAAGTTCAATTCTGTTTTTCTATTCCTCGTTGTAGGCGGATTTTACTGATTTTTTACGAAAGAAGGGTGCGTTCTTAACTCCATTCTTTTTGCCACTGAATGGCAAATGTAAAGAGGCATACATTTTGATTACACTTTATCATTAGTTTAGTCCAGAAAATTAATATGAATGGACCTACTTTTCAACAATGATGCCAAGTTATCCATATTCACTGTGAAAACGGTCATCGGTTAACATGACTTACGAAGTCCATCATATCGGTGCAACATGAATTTTGAGACCCTCTTTAGGATATGAGCCTCACGATTTAAGTGGCCAATTCACTGGTTTATTTCGCGATGATCATAATGTTGTCGTTGAATCGAGTCCTCATTGAGTCAATGATACGTAATACCATCGTGGACGGAGCGCCATCCTACTGGAACTACATGTCGTCAGGATCAAGGTCGTCCATATTTTTGAAGAAAAAATGACTGATCATTGTTCAGCAACATCGGTCATTGCCTACAACGCGAGCTACGTTCTCATTTTTGTATAAATAAAGACCCATAATGCATTTACCGCGAAGACAACATCAAACATTTAGATAAAGTCTAAACAGTTGCAATAGTCTATCAACATCAACAATTTCAAATCTTTCATTTACAGTTTGACACTTTGTTGGCTTTGCGTTGTGGTGAGTGTATGTCGTTCCAAATTTATCCACAATACGGGAATGAACAGCAAACTCAGTTGTTCGATTCTGGGGACGAAAAAAATCAAGTTATCGTCTTAACGACCGATTTTCAAAGTAAAATGGAGGTTTTCTTCCGGTGTAAGGCTGTTTATGATGTTTCGTCGAACAAGACTGAACATAAATGCTAAAAAACCGTCAAAAGTGACATCTCGGTTTGAAAGTAAACACTCTATGAGTCAAAGAAGACTTCCCTGATTTGCATGCCACACAAGAGCGGCTATCTGGTCGAACCAGAGAACAGATTTCATCCCACATACTCTAATACAGCCGTATTCTTTTACATCCATTTCTTCTCTGACTTCAACTGACTCGGTATAACTGTATACCACCGTTTTTCAGGATTAGTTAAACTGTGTGTAAACCAGTCTTAGAAACGCTCTAAGTCTGTATTACAATTCGCAAACAGTAAAATGAAATCCGACAATCCGATCTACATACTATAGCCAACTTTCAACGTTGTTTTAAACAATCCTATGCTGACAATACCTTCGTATCGGACCTCGCATATTTTTCTATTTCTATCTTTTGATTTTACTTGAATCGAGGAACAGCTTGATGATGAATCCTCTACCCGATCTAGATAGTTTCTCCGCTCCCTTCGCTTAAAAGTGTTCTTGCTTCATTGCCTTCTCCCTTTCGTATCTATTTCTTATTTATTATCTATAACAAAAGGAGATTTTCTTCAGGTTCAGAGGACCTCTACACGAAAAGGGATTAAAAATAGATGTAACGTAACCAGTTGCCGCATGACTGCTGATTTTTTTTTTTTTTCATATATTTCGAGTTTTCGAAGGTATTATAGGTTTTACGAAATCTTAAGCTATCAGTGCAAATTTCTTCAAAGGTTAACTTCATAGGTTAACTATAAGGGCGCGTAAGGGTGTATGAGATACTCACTTATTTTTTATTCCAAGGGAAATTTTATGGTATTAAGTATGAAATATAACGTCGTTCAAATGCCCACCGCAGCTTCGCTTGGTGGCACGTATTCGGGAGATCCAATTTTCGACGACTTTGTCGCATAAATCCGGCTGAATTTGTTGGATGGCGTTTGATATGTTGACTTTGAGTGCATCAATTGTTTGCGGTTTATTCGCATAGACCTACCATTTAAGATAGCCCCAAAAGGAGTATGTTAGTCTAAAGGCGTTAAATCGTACGATATCGGTGGCCAGTTCCAAATGTCCTCAAATTGATTGTGCAGAATGTGTGGCACGTAGCGCTCTCCTGTTGGATCCACATGTCGTCGATATCCACATGTCGTCGATATCCACATTATCCAGTTTAGGCCACAATAAGTTGCTTATCATCGATCTGTAGCGCTCGTCGTTGATGGTTATGGCAATGCCAGTTTTGTTTTAAAAGAAGTATGGACCGATGATTCCGCCAGACTAAAATCTGCACCAAACAGCAACTTCTACGGAATACATTTTGTGCTAATGTATCTCTTGTGGATTGGTATCGTCTTAAATCCGACAATTTTGCTTGTTCACATAACAACATAGCCGCTAAAACTTAACATATTTCGAGCGTCCCTATTAAAAGACGATGTACTACAAATTTTGTAAGGCTCGTGATTTATTTCCTTTCTAGCTTAAAAAATGGAATCGACATGAATGTTATTGCAATTGATTTCGCTTAAGCTTTTGCTAATATATCTCATCAACCAACTGATCTTTTCAAACTGTCTGCTCATTCAGTCTTTTTTTTTGTGGTATTCTACAAGGAAGTCACTTGGGTCCTTTTATTTGTTTTTTACTCTAAACATAAACGATACTGAGAGTGTTAAGAACCCCTCCATCTCTCTCTTAACGCTGATGATACTAAAATTTTCGAAGTTATTTCTTCACCCTAGTACACCAATCTTTTTTAAGATAATCTTGATAACTTTTGAATTTGGTACCTTAAAAATTACTTGAAGCTTAACGTCGCCAAATGTCAATCAAGTACAAGTGCAATCATTTTTTATTTTCCCTACGAAGCGTTATTAATTTGAATACCCTTTAAGAACCAATGAACCATTCTGTTCATTCATCGACTTTTCCCATATTCTGTTGATTGCGTGTCTCCCCACAAACCTGTTTCTCTTAACACTAATCCTTGTAATTTGCGATCGACCTCGATCACGTTCTAGTATTTTAACTGGCATCGTGCTACCTTATAATGCCATTTGCGAATTCTTATAGACTCTACCACATTATCACAAGGTAACTGTGTCAATTTTTCAAATGTTTCCGATATCTTTCGCAACGTATCAGTCATTAGGCAAATCTTTATGAATGATGTATAGACCTCTATATTTTTGAACGTTTCTACTGTGGTGTCAGTATGCTTAATAACTACGAAGTCACCTACTGAATACGATTTAGCCGGTATACTATGCTTTAAAAAATACCGTTCGTTGTATTCCTGTGATTTCTTAATAGCACTGGAAGCCCGTGACCATATCGTTTCTAAATTTCGTTCCGTACCACAATTAGACCTATCGTCCAGGTATTCTGTTAATTCGTTGACTATGCTACCACGTTGGTCAACACCAAAAAGTAGTTTACTAGGCGAGTCCCCAGTAAAACCATGCGTGGCATTGTTGATAGCGTATTCAACCTGTGATAATTTGTTGGACCAATCTGCATGATTCATTGGTTCGCTGACTGATCTTACTTAACATTGCTTTAATTACGTGATTAACACGTTCAACCTGTTCCTTAGTTTGCGGATACGTCACGGCAACTTAAGTATGATCGACATTAGTAGATACCTACTGAACTCAAACGACGTAAAGCAAGTACCTCGGTCTGTTATAATGCGCCTGGGACGGCTATAATAACTGAAATATTTATCCATTGACGCACAGACTTCTTTCTTACTTGTCGAATTGACCGGATACAGTATTTATTTAATATTATATAATATTTACAAATTTTGTAAGGGCGTCAGTCACAACTAGGATATGCTTTCGTTTTGAAGGTAAACTTGGCAGGGGTCAAAATGGTTTAAATGGATCGTATCAAATGGGATTGGTTTCTTCGAATTGCTCTGCATGTTATAGTCGTTTAATCGCGCTTGCGCAGAGTATATAATAAATTTAACGCAGTTTTTGATCAATCGGTCTATTTTATTTTTCCGTATCTATCTATCTATCTATAACCAATTTTCTCATGTATCTTTCGTATCACGTTGTTTTCCATTTCGGTTGGTACGTAAAATTATAAAGTCTTAGGTCCAGCCTTATGAAAAATCAAACCTACCTGCATTTCATAGCGTTCTAAGGACCCTACCAAATCCCGATTCTGGGACACTTGGATATGGGAGTCAACTTCATCCCCACTAACAGCTGCTATTACATGACACCGAATTAGTGCATTTACGTGGGATATGGATCATCCACTCCGATGTTGAATCGAGTACTCGTAATTCTCTAGCTCTAATGTCCATCTTGCAATTCTCGGATTGACCTGCTTCTTAATTAAGATAAGTGTGAGGGAATTACACTCTTTAATGACCTTAAAATGTATGCCCTCTAAATACATCCTAAAACGTCGCAACGAATAGATAATTGCTAATGTTTCCAGTTTGAAGCTATAGTATTTGGCTTCGCCGGATGTTGTAGTCTTTGCGAAATAGGCCACCGGGTGGAATCTAGCATCGTTTTGACGTTGCATGAGTGCAGCGTCTAATCCAAGATTGCTGGCATCACAGTGCAATTCAGTTTCTTTATTCGGGCTGTAAATGACTAACACGGGCGCTGACACTAGTTTGTCGCGTAATTCTTCGAATGCTTTAACGCATGCATCGTTAAAATTGGATTTCGCTTCTTTGCGCAAAAGTTACAATAGCGGTTTTGCGATCCTGGAGAACGAATCGCCGGAAGTATGAGAATAAGCCAATGCAGGTATAAAGCTCTTTTTGGTTTGTCGGCATCGGGTACTGTTCGATAGAACCTTGTTGGTCGAATACCTGACGTATTGGCCAAGTAACCCAAGTAGAGGCGTCGTAAAACCCCATCAAGGATTCTTAAGTGGAATCCGAAATTGGACGTAGCGATTAAAATATCATCAAGATAAATGACAATTTTTCCGGCTTCAATCCGATCTTAAAATATCTGATGCACAAAACGCTGGAAGTCAGCTGGGGCATTCTCTAAACCAAATGGCATTTTCAAATATTCATATTGGCCATCCGGGGTCACAAAGGACGTAGATTGCACTGAATCAGGTTCTATGCCTATCTGGTGGAACCCATCCTTCAAGTCAATCAACGTAAACTAAAGTTTCTCTTCCATAAACTCAATACAGTCCTCAATTCAAGGCCCAAAAATCAACACACATAGGTAATTCGCCGTTCGTTTTCTTTACAAGAACGATCGCTGAAGTATACGGCGACTTGCTATGTCGTATCACTCCGTTTTGTAATAAATCATTGACCTTCTTTCGTACCTCAGATATCTCAAACACGGACGGGGGTCAAATAGAACAATGGAATGATGTGTCATCGGTCAGACGGATCTTCATTTTGTAGTTATGTGGTGTACGATCTACATCAGTTGGATTTAAAAAACCACAATCGATAACGATAACGATTTTTCCAATCGTGGAAAAATATCTACCTCATGCTGTACGGAATCAAAATCAACAGCAGAAATTTTGAAATCACAAATTACCCTATGATTTCATTTCTGTATAACATCAAAATCAATCTCAAAAATTTAAGGAATTTAGTCAACACAGTGCTCCGGCGAAACGTAACTATAAGGCGGACTCAATATACCTACGCCGAAACCAGAAGATAATACCTCAGATGGGTTCTCACTAAAACCTCTGTTAGTTACTTCACTTACGGCGGATGAAGGATTCACAAAATTACGACATTCACTGACTACATTTTCCGAATCAACAAAGTCAAACACTCGAGAATCTAAATGAACAAGTTTATTTATTTCACTAATTGCCTCTGTATTAGTTTTAACTTTTACAGCTTTCTTTAAATCGATATTAAATGTTTTTAAAAAGTTACATCCCATAATCAGTATTTTTTTAGTTTCATTTCTAAATTTTATGAAACATTTTAAAGTACCGTACGCATATAATTTGGTTCGTCCAACTTCAATATACAGGGTGACTGACTCGAACTGCAACATGTTGCAAAATACATGAATTTTCAAATTGTATCAGTAGTTTTCAATATGTCCACCTTTGGCGCGAATAATGGCATCGCACGCTGCACGCAAGTGGCTCTGCGGTATTTTGGCCTATTCCCGGCGAAGCGCTTGTTTGAGGTGGCCCAAATTTTGGTATTTTTTAGTGCCAACCTTCGCCATCGAAATACCACAGACAGAGAAATCCAACGGATTTGCATCCGGAGAATTTGCAATCCATCTTGTTGAAGAAATGAAGTGTGGAACATTATTTTTTAAACAATCTTGGTTGAGGCGCGCTTTGTGATACGGTGCCGAGTCTTGTTGAAATGTCCACGGTCTCCGACCGAAATGATTGTTTGCCTAAGGCTTCAATACTGTCTCTAAGACAGTTTCACGGTATACGATCGCATTAATTTTGACGCCACGTTCCAAAAATACGAGCGGAGAGCGAAACGCGACTTTCGGCGGTTATGGCGGCCCAAACCATCACCATCGGTGCTGTCTGCTTTCTGGTGGCCGTCCGAAGGAGTAAATTTTCGAATGACCTCTCTGGCAAGTAAACTCGGTCATTTTGTTTGTTAATATATTGCTCGATAACAAATGGCGACTCATCGGAAAAAACCAAATTCGGCAACTCACCACTTTTGTGTAAGCGTAGCAACTCCTTCGCTCTTTCGACTCTTACTTTTTTTTGCTGCGGTGTAAGATCGTGTGTTTTGTGAAACTTAAATGGCTTGAACCCAAGCTCATTTTTCAGTACGTGTTGCATCCGTTCCAACGATATGTTGAGCTCACGAGCCATTTTTGTTCCACTTCGACGCGGATTTCGCTCAATTCGAGGCTTTACTTTCCGAACCATTTCTGCCGATGCTGCTGCTTTTTTTATGACCACCTTCATGGCGTTTTGCAACGCTGCTAGTATCACGGTAACGAGCTATGGTTCAAGACACAAATGATTTATTCACGTTAAGGTGCTGGAGGACTCTGACGATAGCTTTTTGTGGTTTTCCAGCCAAATATAAATCAATCACACTATCACGTTTGAATTCCATCGCGGATAAACTGAGACGCAAATCCTTTAAAAGGCTTGTAAATAATAAAATTATCTGTCATGTGTCAAAATTCGAGCTCACAGTAATGAACGGTTTGGAAATTATAGCAGTCTGAAGTTGGTTGCAGTTCGAGTCAGTCAGAGTGTACTTAATTGGCTTTAATGCACCTGGCACGCTAAAGCTGCTCGGAACGGCTGACATCTGAATGTCAATGTAATGACGCTACCGGTATCGAGTTGATAAATCTCGTGTGTCTACTATGTCTGCAGAAGGCAACACTCACCGTCTGCACGGAGCTGATGGCTCCTGCAGATTCCTCATCACTTTCAGAATCTAATATCTTTGAAACAGCGGCAATAATCTTCTGGTGCTTCTTCTGCGGCTTTGGACAGCTGTGGTGGAAGTGCCCAATCTCACCACAGATAAAACAGGAATTAGCTGTTCTCGTGGTTTTGAGCAGTTGCTTTTGTTGTGCCCAAACAAAAATTTTCTGCAGTTGTAACATCTTACGTCGGAGAGTTTAGTCGGTTGGACAGCGGCATAGGACTTCAGTTTGTTAACACCTGTGGCAGCGATGGGTTTTATAGCGGTTGGTTTGGGACGTACCAAAGAAATTTGACGTTTGTGCTCGTAGCTATATAATCAGAAAACGTTCGGCCATCGTTAACCAATGTTATGTTGCTGCTATCGTCGTTGAAACCATGATGATGGTTCTGGGAAATCAATTTTCGATGATATAGCCTTCATGGTGATGACATACTCTAGAGCTGATTCGTCAGGCTTTGTCTTCCTGTTCTCCATTTGTCGATAAACGTCCCAATAGGTGACTCGCTGTTCAAATGTCTCAATCAACGAGTGTTTTTAGCTGTTGGTAGTTGACAACACCTAATGTACCGAAGAATTTCTTGGCTGTCTATTTCAACAGACGGCGTACCCTAAGACACATATCGTCGGGTGTGAAGAAGCGTGTCGATGAGTACTGCTCGTACTTCTCAAACCACTTCCGTATATCGTAGTGATTTCTCCCACTGAACGTATTTAAAGCGTTCTCAAGATGATCAAAATTTGTTGCACGGTGAACATGCTGGTTGGTACTGAAGGTTTCGTCGGACTGCATTGCCTGGATCAGTTGTTCTAGCAGTAAAACCTCGCGTTTTGTCTGTAGCATCTTCTACTGAGCTTCCAATTGACGCGCCTGCTCCTGTGCAGTAGGAATATCGTCTTGATCTGGTTGTGCTTGTTGTACCGCGCTCCGGGCTCCGACGTCCGCCTCTGATGTTGGTCTATGTGCGCCTGAAGTGTCTTCTATGTTGTTTTTTGCTGTTGATAGCTGCTGCTGGTAATTTTCCAAAGATTGTCCATCATCCATCAGTTCGCCATACAAGGGTCGCAATTGCGCAATTTTTGTGCTGGACGGGAATGGAATGCCAGCAGCGTTTAATGCATCCATCATCATCTGTAGCGTGATGTTCGTAGTTGCCATTATATTTCACTTTTTAATTATTTTTCCTCTAAAATTCTTAGTATTTTTCATTTTTGTAAATTTTTTTTTTGCATTAAGCCCCACATCTGAGTCTTAAATTAGAAAAACGGATTTCCTTTATTTTTAAAAATTTCTTGACACTGCTTCCTCCTTCTCTCATTGTCATCAAAAAAACAGGCAAAAAACCATGCCCGATCGCTTCTTCCGGGTTTCACCAGCTGTCATCACCGCTATTTCGAGTATATAAATTGGCCGCTGAGGGCTCACCAGTTACAAAAGAGATATAAGGGCCCTACCACATTACATTACATAACATATAATTGTATTACAGATCCAAGCTTTTTTATAGTTCTTAATGGTCCGAAAGTTCAGGTCAAACCATAAAAATTTCTATGTCCTCCTCAAATCAGATACTCTGGGCTCTGTTCTATTGCAAGTTAAAAAGAGATGGTCCATGTTTGTGCAGGGTCTTCAAAAGTGTCCAGTTCACCTGATGTATTATTTAAAAACTGTTTTCAGTAATGAAGTTAATTTTTGGCTTATCAGATACGCAAATATCGAAAATTGTCATTTACATATAAAGTAAAAGAATGCAGACGATATCCTACAGAACCAATTTAACCAATATTTGGTTTGGTTCCACAGGAATTTTTTTTCAACAGCCTCGTCAAGCTGTAAGCGTCGGTCCCTACTGTGTGTCCTGGAGTCAAGAGCTCCCAGGGTTTTGGTTCGAACCTGACTTGGTGGAACAACGTGAAGTCAGTGGTTTATCCTGATATCTTTACTTATGGCATCAAGCTAACATTGCTAAAAAAGGGGCTCAAAGCGGACCAGAACGTGTTGCTTAAGAATAGCAAAGGAAACTGAATGCCTCAAATTATTTGAGTTCTTATTCCCCTACAAACTCTTAAAACTTTTGGAAGTATTAGGTAGCTTCATTATTCAAAGCATTCAGCATTGATTTCGATACATTTTTGCCAACCAGATAATAATGTATCTATGCCTTTCTTATTAAAAAAAAAAAAAACTAATATTACTGGAGCAAATGAAGTTTGTAAGGTGTTTTTGACAGCTGCTCCCTCATATGTTTTTTTACGCAAAGAAATGTTAATCCGTTGAAGAAAGGTCCGCGAAATAAGCTGGATAAGATAGAGTTTCGTCCTACAATTGATGAAAATTTTCCATGTTTGTATGTGATAGAGGTTGCTTCGGGTTATAATGGAGCAGTAGAACTCAACGTGTATGTATATTGCATTTATTGTTTCACCATGTTCTAGAAATGTACAGTGAATAACACTTGATTAGGAAATCAAACCGTCACCGTAACATTCTTTGGGCGAAGATTTGATTTTGAAATATATGTAAGTGCTTCTTCGGTGTCAAGCCACTGATGAGATCGTCAGAGATTTTCACAGAGAACCCACTTTTAATTACAAGTAATAATTACATGCGAAAATGAATGTCCTGCGTTTCGAGCAAGCACGAAAGAGCATACTTTTAATTGGCGCGCCTTGTTCAATTCTTGTGAAATTCGTTTGTCCAGCTTTTTCACTTTACAAATGTCGAGTTAACGGTGAATAGTGGTCGCCTGTATATTCCGTAATATCTCTAATAATTACACGTTCATCGGTTTCCACTAAAATCATTAGCTTGTCGTGGTCTATTGCTGGTTTAGGTTGAGCAGGAAAATTATTTCAAGATTATTTCAAAAAGCGTTCTAAAGAGTTCTAAAAAATTGTATTTTTACAATGTACGGATGGTCCAAATATAAATTTCTTTTAAAAATAAAATAAAATTAACAAAACTCAATTATTTTCGATACGTTATGGCCTTATAGCACGTCAAATCGCAGCTCTGAGGCGGCCAATTGATATCGCCAGGGCGGCTGATAACACGATTTAAGAACAAAAGATCGATTGTTTGATGGGCTGTGTGGCATGAAACCAAACACCGGCCAAGGCTATTTCTTCGAATTAAGTCCACAAAAATTCAGTAGACATGGCTTTGTAGGCTATGTAAACTCTGTAGGCTCTGTTGACTGAAAACGTGTTTCCAGCTTCGTTTTCGAAATAAAATGGGCCAATGATGTTTCCACACCAAAATTCGCATCAAACTGTGACACTCTGCGGATGAATTGATTCTCGACAACCATGAGCGGGTTTCCCCTAACCTAAGATGCATCAATTTTTCTTGTGAAATGATGAAAAAAAATTATTTTTCGGCCAAATTTGACCAAACTGATAAGCGATAACGAAGCGGGTGGTCGTTTGCCTTCAATTGCTGAGTCAATTGGACTTCATAGAGGAATAATACGAGATCTTTGTGAAAAATTCTCATCACGCTGGTGCGTGAAATTTTGAGTTGTTGAAATCGATGGCGAGTCGATGATCCTGGACTGAGTCGACTGTTTGAAATTGCGGACTTTTATACCATTCCCTATGATCATTGGGTCACGCTAGTGATGTCAAATGTTGAGGCCAAATGACTTACTCTCAATAGCCCAAGTTTCTTGAAGTAGTTCTTGAGCGATGTTTTCTCTTGCGCACCATTGATAAAAAGTATACGAGGCACCTCTAACATGATGCAAATTTCCCTGCAAAACTTTTAGAGTAGCCATCATTGTTTTCGGCTATACGCGAGGTTCCGTGTGCGCCTCCGCCATGGGAATCTCGTTAAGGAAGTGGCCCTTGGTTTTTACCCTCGCAGCTGTATTTTCTGCCTCTTGACTCCTCGGTTGAGATACGGAACTCTACTTTTGGGTCTATTCGCAGGAGCTGATTCTTGTGTTAATCGGCTCGTTGAGGGGAGCTTACGTGCTCTATCATCCTCAGCTGAAGCCGTATAAACTTTGTTGTTTAGTAGTCTCTTTGACAGACTACTGTGTTGGTTGTGTTGGAGATAGCTAAAATGAACCTCAGTGTACCGAAACGGTACGCGACATCACAGTTTAGCCTGTAATTTACAACAAAGACCATATTGATGAGATCATTCTCTTCCACTCTTTGCAGGAACTCTCCAGGTTGTGGTGACCCGAGTTTTGTGCATTCCGAAACTTTGCGGAGAGAACCCCCTTACATCACTTCAGACTGTATTTTTCTTTTATTTTTGAGAAATTACTCTTCAGCCAATTTGCAGTGGCTTCATTCTAGCAAACAAACACGACCTAGCCAGGCCTTTTAGTAGAGCTGTCAAAAGACGGTTTCACTTCTACGTCTCGAAGCTCAATCGAAACATAGATAACACCCTCCATCTTCCGGGATTACACCCAGTTTGACACGGACCAGTACCAGTGGACTGTTTGTACCCTTCCTTCCGCCGTCGGGGGAGTGGAATCGTTGGATCGGGTTCGTTTGGCCACTGTACATTGTTTTCGGTTTTGGCAGTGACAATCTTAAGAGACTATTTCCTAGAGTTGGCTTTTTTCAGCCTTGTTTGAAACCTCTTCTCTCCAAAGGTCTCAGTCTAATGTAGCCGGTAGATTTTTGTGACATGTTCAGAGAATTTACAACTACTGTTGTGCTAATGGATTGTACACATAACTCATCCCATAGTATGCTAATTGTGTCTCAACACAAAGTGTCAAAGTCTAAGTCAATTAGAAGGAACACACTCTCTTGCTTGCTTTTCATTTCAGCATCAGAGTTGGCAGCAGACGTCCGATGGATAGTTTCTGCTCCAGCCAGCAGCATGATGGTTTAAAAGGCATTAGTCTCTAATGTTACAACTTTTGGTGGGTTACTTTTTATTCCCACGAGTAATCGGGATATGAAAGTCACCTAACAGGAGTGCTTGTTTTGTTGAAAGGAAGGCTAGAGATTTAAATCGCATGTATCCCGGTATCCGAACTAGAGACTATGCACCCTATAAGCCATACATCCCTCGGCGCTTGCTGTTCAACCTTGGACCTAGAGTTTTTTTTTTTAAAGAGTTTAGCTCCTCTTCGTTGCTAATTTTTGCCGGAGTCATGAGATGTGAATTTGTGGTAGTGCACACAGCATGTGCAGTCTGAGATATCAAAGGGAGTTTATTGGCCATGAAATAACCACCGTTGCCTTTTGGAGACAATGAGACTTCTTGTGTCGGTTACTCTAAGGGATCGTTCTACAACTTTACCCCACAAGTTCGTACCTGACCACATTACATAACAATTACAACAGTGCCGATATGCTTGTCATGCTCGATATTTTTGAGAATTTAATCAGTTTTTTGGGTGATTCAACGACAAGAATGTGGCTTGCTTTTGACATCCGGATTACCAGAACGAAGATCTGGCAAGATGTTGCCAAATAATTTTGCTTCTTTATAATCAACGCATAGGTGTCTGCTTTTCGACAATGTTCCTTCTCTGAGGATTTATTGCAAGTACATCTGGAGCTCAACTAGATAAAACCATGGAAAGGCGGTTAAACCTGAGATATTGTTATTATGGTACATCGGTATTGAATTTCTTGGACGTAATTAGAAATTGTTTCAACAACATTGAGATTAAATCTTAGAAAAGAAATACGTACTTAGTGACTTAAAACGAGTGAGTATCTACAGTGCGAAACTCCGGAAAGTGCCTATTTTTTCCCAAACAAAAATTCTATTTTTTCTATTTTTACAAAAATTAAACAATTGTGCAAATAAGCAATTTGAAAGAGCAAGCAAATTCCATTTAATAAGCTCCCATTGCGCGCTGGTATAAATTGAAAAAGTGCTCATTTAACCGACAGTACCAGTATGTAGGAATAGTTGATTTCATCAGGGGCAACTAAAATAATAATTTGCGTAAGTTAAGTCATTACTATCGTTGTTCCTTAAGGCCGACTGCAAGCACGAATTAATTTCTCCCCTACCCTATATATAGAGGGTTTTCTTGTTTCACAGCCCCCGCTCTTCCCTTACCCACTTTCAACAAAGTTTAGCTTTTGTGGGATGAAATAAAAAAATATTGTATATATATATATATATGTATATATTACAAATAGATGTGCCATCTGCCCCGTAGACGATAAAATTGTGTTTATTAAGATTTTTCCCTTGCTACGACCTACGACCTTACGAGATGGAATTTTTTCTGTCATTTGCATTTCAATAATATCCGTGAACTGATGTTGTTTTATCATTCGCCTTATCCTTTGACAATTAAGAGATTTCATCTTCGCACTTAGTTCCCTCTTCTTTGACGGAATGGGTTTTGGTTAATTAATTTTTCTATCGAAAAAGTTATTAAAACACTGTGTACTGTTGATACGATTAAGAGTTTGAGTATCTACTCGTACACTACCCACAGACAGTCTTGGGTTGTTTACATTTATTCCCTTTTGGGTATTTCACTTTTACCATAATGGATTTTGTCTAAAAGGTTAGTATTATACTTACCGTTATATATTCATTTGGGTTACTAGGTAAAGTGATTTCTCACGAAATTTTCAAACTCAAAGCTTTGTCTTCCATCGCAATGCTGATTAAATTTCAAATACGATTATTCTATCAGTTTCAGATACTTTGCTTGACATCTTATCGGTTTATATCAGTAGAGCGAAGGTGATAATGTTAATCAAAAACAAATTTTGAATACCTTAGGGGTCGAAATGAGAGAAAAAAAAATCGATTTGAACGACCGAATGACGTGCGATGGTAGTTTAGTTTTACACGCGAAAATTAAATTAAGTCGTCCGATTATTGCCACATAAATTGGCATTTTCATGTTTTGTATTTGCGGTGTAGGTAAAAAGTAGTTTTTAATGGTTTTGCGCTCTCTGCAAATGTAACATTTGTGGCATTATGACAATATAGTGATTCAACAACCAATCAATTCGTTTACACTGCCTACAGTGTCAATACTCATAGAATGTAAAAATATAATTTCCGTCCGGCTTAATGTTGCCCAAAAACAATCATTTTTTATTTATTTATTTATTTATTTATTTATTATTATTATTATTTTTTTTTTTTTTGAAAGGAAGTGTACAACTGCTTTTTTTAACCAATTAAAGGTATGGGGATTTTTAACTGAACTTATTTCTTTAGATGTCCATTTAAGAGTTGTATTTCATTGTCAACAAAAAGAATATTGCTTCATGGGTCTATGAATCAGTAGCTTGTACCCTTCAATATAGTATAAACTCCGATTACTCTCTACAATAATTCCTGCAGTAAAATTCCCAACAAGATGGAGATAAAAAGGTGATTAAAAACTCTCAGATAACAATTTATACCGATGGCTCAAAACTGAGCTGCGGTGTCGAGGCACGCATTTTCTTGGAGAAATTGGAGAGTATAAAGTCAGCTACATCCTCAAAAAACTAGTCCGACAAATTCAATTTTTTTTCAATCTCCTTGTCTGGGTCCCAGGACACTGCACCATTGAATGTCACGAAATAACAGAAGAACTGGTCAGGCGGGGGTCAACAACTCACTAAAAGAAATGATTGACATTGCGCTAGGAGGAGTTAAGAGCAACATTTATCAACATTTCCTCATCATCGCCAATCAAGACTGACATAGACTAACAATCTGGGCCATATCAAGACAGATGTGGCCCGTTTACAACAAAGTAAGAACAACAGAACTAAAAATAAAGCGCTGTCTTTGATGCAAATAAGTTAGGTGTAGCCTTTAACACATTCTAACGTAGTTGAAAAAGAATCTTTTACCCACTTTCTTTTTAAGTGTCCGCCTCTAGTGACGACCATGCACTGGACCTTAAGTCAAATTATCCTTTTAGTAAACTTCAAATAACTCTTACAAGCTATAAAAAAAAAAAACGAAAAAAATCGACACTCTTGACTACCTAGCCTACTACAATACGTTGCAACTAAGGTACGCCTATTGACGTCTCCGAAGCTTTGCCGGTCGCGTATCCTTCAAACTCCCTTCTAGTCGTTCACAGTCTGCTCCAGGTGGAATCATAGGTTGAAAAGGATTGCGGAAATGCCGCAAATGAGGATATGGAGAAACCACATCTGGAGACCATTCTACATCACCTCGTTTTGTGTTAGGTCACATATTTTTATGAACCTAGACTTCTAGCTTTATGCGACTTTTTAGAAACCTGAGGCTGTCAAGGCGTTGTTGACAAGTTGTTCCGCACTCGTTGAGAGAAAATCTTGAACGACACTAAAAAGCATCGGATTTTGTTCATTGCCTTGGTTCATTCCAACTTTAACTTCGAATTCGTCGTCTTAACATAGCACATCATTCTTACATACGTCTCGGGTACATTTTGAGATCTTAGCGTTGTCCAAATAAGATATATGGGAACTCGGTTGAATGCTTTTTTCAAGTCAATAAAGGTCAGGTTCAGACCGGTGTTTTTTCATCACTATTCGTCAATTTAAAATCACATCATATGTCGTCCGTGCCTCAAACTAGCATGGAGCTTAATAATGTTGCGTTTTATTTTGATAATATACGACCTGCGATCGGCAGGTGTTGCAGTTTTTAGTGTCGCCTTTGCCTTTATACGGTGAATTAAAAAACTCACTCTCTAATGGTTAAGCATTCCATCACCTCTCATATTTTTTTTAATAAAATAGCGAGCTATTTCCCCCTATTAGATCGAAGGGGGATTTGGGATTATCTACCCTTATCACTGCGGCCAGGTTAGACCTATTGTGATTTCCTCAAGTTAAAGCTCATCCATGATGGCTGAATTTATAACAAATTCGGCCATATCTTTGAGTGAGCTGGCTTACCGAGAAGAAGAAGAAGGTGGGTTACAGTGGCAAAGTATGCTCTACTGTTTTTTTTTTTTGGCCTCGTTGCACATGCTACAGGTGATCTATGTCGTCCATACCTCGGATGCTATGTGATCCGACCTAACTGCATGAACTCGTCGATTTATTTAAGACCGCGGGCAGAGGATACACCAACTCATTTTTAAGATTTTGTCAGAAAAATGTATAGCTGATTAATGGATTTTCGGCAGCTCAATCTACAAGAAAACAGATCAAACTATGGAAGCATTAATTTCCTCAAAATAACATACAAAATCTTGATAAGTCCACAATTGATTAAGACTTGTGTGAATTTTTTGCCAGATTCTAGAGAAAATCCAAAGAAGTCAAAATTGATAAGTACTGCCTCTTTAACGACATAAGACCGCACGTGACAGCGTCTTTAAAGACGATCTAGTTTTGGTATCGATGTTAAATTTGTCCGATTAGGTACATAATGTGGTAAAGAATGCTCGCTGTTCTCTAAATGCCGGAATCAGCTGCACTAAAACATTTGATGTCAGAAAAGGATAAGATAAGGGCTAAAATTGACTTTTGTCACATCATTCTTAAAAAAAAAGTGCATGAAACGCGCAAGTCAGAAATAGAAGGTTTTAAAACTCTGTAGTACAGACTGGTAGTACCAGGTATACCGGTATGTTACAAATGTCTCGATATGGAACATTTATTGTGAACGGGCCTTAATTTTTTTTTTTTTTTTGTTTTTTTGCTATGACACCTGTCAAACATATTTAGTATACATCAAGTCATTGAGCAAACAACATCAAATTTTTTTATCGTGTTAAAAATGTCGAATTTTGTACCAGAAAATGATGACTTGCTGAAAGCATTACTGCAGAGTCGCATCGAATGCTTGTCGAGGCATATGGTGATCATGCTCTATCAGAAGCAACATGCAAAAGATGGTTTTAACGGTTCAGAGATAACGATTTTGATGTGAGAAATGAAGAACGTAGAAAACCACCAAAAAAGACACCGAATTGCAAACAATATTGTAGAAGATAACACTTTGAGTCAGAAAAAAATGGCAGAATTGTTAAATGTTACACAATAAACAATTTCTGACCCTTTAAAAGCTGTGGGAAAGATCCAAAAGTCTGGAAAATAGGTGCCACATGAATTGAATGAAAGACAGATGGAAAACCGAAAAACCACTTGTGGAATTTTGCTTCAAAGACACGATAAAAAATCAGTTTTGCATCGAATTGTTACTGGCGATGAAAGATGGGTTTATTTTCAGAATCCTAAACGGAAAAAAAATATGGGTTAATCCGGGGCAACCATCAACTTCGACTGCAAAACCAGATCGATTCAACAAGAAGACAATGATATGTGTCTGGTGGGACCAGAACGGTATGGTGTACCACGAGCTTTTAAAATCGTTAATACAGATCACTACCGATAACGAATGATCAATTTAAACCATACATTGATCGAAAAACGACCAGAATGGTCCAAAAGACACGGCAAGGTAATTTTGCTCCATGTCATTGCACAATCAAAGCACTTGATTGGAAGGTGGTACTCCACCCGCCGTATTCACCAGACTTGGTTCCTTCCGACTACCATTTGATTTTATCGATGGGACACGCATCAGCTTAGCAGCACTTCGAATCCTACGAGGAAGTCGAAAAAAAGACGAACAGTTTTATTGGCGTGGAATTCATAAATTGCCTGAAATATGGGAAAAATGTGTAGCTAGCAATGGCCAATACTTTGAATAAAATGTTTTTTTACTTTCCTCTTGCTACGGAGAGATCGCAGCTCACACCAGGGTGGTGAAAATGAAAGATTTTTTTGCGTAAAAAAGGTACAGATTTGGAGAGACATTTGAAACTTTCAGTATAAAAGGCTGCGACAACATTGTTTACCGTAAGGTTAGGATTATCTTAGAAAAAGTTACAATTGACCATACTGAGGAGTTTGTTTAGTTCGGCGTAGTTAGCTCTATAAAAATGAAAACTGTAAGAATAGCCATACGAAATTGAAATTAGACAATTATCATATGACACCATACGGGAAAGGGGAGGGTGTGGCGAAGACAAGGTCGACTTGTCTGCCAATGTTATTGGTGAGACCACTTCATTGGTAAAGATCTTTTTCATCAGAAAAAGGCTTTGTTGCAGTAAAGAAGGACTGGTCAGTCTGAGCAAATAGAAGCTTAGGTAGATTAAAATCATCCTAAAAAAATAACAACGTCGTTGGGAACAGCAGCATTAAAAATACAATCGATTGCATCAACAGCTAATAGCGACAAAAAATATGTAGGTTGCGCTTACAAATAGGAATTGTAGCGCAAACGAATTCAAATAATGCATTCGATGATTTTTTAAAGGGTCTAGACTCGAGACGGGAGTGTACAGCTAGAAGTTTACCATAGTCATGTAGATTCTCCTCCAAATCGATGTTTTGGGAAAACAATTCATTATTCTTAATATTGGGTGTGAGTTTAGTTCCTTTGAGGGCAAAAATATCGTAGGTATATATAAGACATTTGGGAGACTTCGGCAAAGAATTGAGCGGTGGGTTAGGAGCGATGGTAGAGATGGTAGACAGCATACCGGCCAACCTCCTCTGAATCGATAAGGTGTTTAGTTAACTTATTAAAAAAGTAATTGATTCAGCTTTGTTGAAATTGTTCAACTTTCTTATTCTTTTGTTCCACTCCGAAAGTGTCCATATGATTTCGAATTGTGAGATTGTGGGTTCAGAATTTGGTATTCTATAACTGCAGATTCAAGCATATCAATAAGAATGAAGGTTTTGTACGATGCAGGCGGTAGGGGCTGAGATTGCACCGGTATATCGTCGATTTTACTGGAAATTATCTAGATTTAATCAGATATTTCGTTTAATAGAGCGCGTGACTCGGTTATCACGTTGCTTAAATCACTCATTTTTCATATGATGGTTATAAACAACTGATTATTATTTGGTGGAGAAGGAACAATGCTTTTGAATGGATCTTCAAGACAAAAGTCGAGGGAAGACTGTAGAAAACTTAACGAGTCAGTTATTGTGGGGATGTACGATTTTGATTTAACACTATTGGATAAAACATTTTTTGAATCTTCAATGTCGTGTTTATCGCTTCATTTTAATAAAGTTAAGTTTCTAAATTGACTCTTATTATACCATAGATCGCAGATTGCTCGAAAAAATTTGATAAATCTTCAATAGAATTTAAAAGATATGATTGCTCTCAAATTTAATTGTACAAGTAAAATATGGGACGAAGTGATGTCCTACACTCATCACAATAAAACAAAAAGTTGTTATTAAAATCTCTTAGGTACACGTTCTGGTTCTCTTACTCAAGCCAATAACCAATTCGGACTTCTATATGATTGTGACATGATGATGATGAATTAATTAGGGTAGGTCAGTTGAAAATTGAATGTGTTGAATGAAGAAAAACACAAAAGGCCGTGAATTGGAAATGGGTTAGTTGTTAATTTCACTTTAAGATTATTATGCACTTTTAATCGATTTAAAGGTAGTAAACAAATCGAGTCAGCAAATAGCTTGTTCGAATTATTCCAAATTATGCAGGAAAAATTAAATGGAAATGTGGTATGTGGGAAATAAATAAACGGTGCGAAATTTAAGCACGTCTGAAGTTACTGAATGTCAGAATGCATATGTACCGTCAGTGGTGAAGAGATGAAAAGTCATTTAAAGTATTTAAAGTAAGCAATTCATGCTATGTTTCGTGTACCTCTTCTAAACAGTGATTCATTGTGAGGTTTGATTTTCAATAGGATTTTTTTGACAGATCACGCGTGACTCCTATCAAACGGCTTTGTCATTTTTGTTCAGTATCGTTTGGCAAGTCATCATGGTAAGACTCACACCACAACAGCGTCTCCAAATTGTTCAGCTGTATTACGAAAATGAGCGTTCTGTGAGAAATGTTTTTCGTGCGATTCGAGGAACTTACGGTGCGCATAATCGACCTACTGAAACCACTATTGCCAATACCATTCGCAAATTTGAGTCCCAGTTTACATTAGTAGATGACACTCGACCGGTTAGACCACATCCAGCACGTTGTGAAGAGACTATAGCGGCTGTAGCTGAGAGTGTACACGAAGACCGTGACGAATCGATTCGTCGTCGTTCTCAGCAGCTTGGTTTGGCGAATTTTACGTGAGGATCTCGTCCTAAAAGCGTACAAAATTCAATTTGTGCAAGAATTGAACCCGGGCGACTTGAATTTGAGTCATATTTTCAGTGAATGGGCTCTGGAAAAACGAAATGAAAACCCGGTGTTTTATTGTGAAATTTTGTTCAGTGATGATGGTGTTCGTGCCATATCACACCTTTGGACTATTTTCTCTGAGGATATGTAAAGTCTCAGGTCTTCGCGAATAAGCCAGCTACGATTAATGGTTTGGAAGCCAACATTACTCGTGTTATTCGCGAGATACCAGTCGCTATGCTCGAACGAGACACCCTTCCGAATGGACCACCTCAGACTTAGTTGTGGCCAATATTTACATGATATCATTTTCAAAAAGTAAATGCCATGGATTGTTCTTTTAACTGATTATTAATAATTTAAAATTTTAATAAAATAATAAAATTTATTTTACATTATAAATCAAACCTCACAATGAATCGCCCTATGGCTCTTTGCTTTTTTGATCAAAAGCACTTATTCCTTTCGTCGTTTGAGTATAACTTCGCGACGCTGATTAGCTTATCACGCTTTACGTCCTCTGGTAGCCGAACCGCCTGCACTGGAATATCACATGTTCCACATCTTCTTCTTGTCTGGACATTCAGGACAGTAATGTGAGCTATCATGACCAAACCTGTGAAAATACTTTCTGCAGCCACCATGTACGGACAGAAACTGCGTGTGATAATAGTTGCTGTTTCCTCTTGTTCTGCTTAGCCAGTGCTCGATGATGAGTATCAACCTATAAGTCCATCTACCTTATACGGTGTTGTCCCATCTCTCCTGCCACAATGCCATAGACGTTGCCCTTTCTTCTGCTTGACACGTCCTCGATTTCGTCCGAAATTGTTCGGGATCCGCTTATTGCTCTTATTGCGCAGAGCCTATACGTTCTTCACAGTGCTCTTTTATTTTCTTCCGTTGCTAGAGCACAAACCGGGGCTCCATATAGCAGGACAGAGGTCACCACTTTGGAAAGCAAGATCCTGAGGGCAGGTCCGGGTCTTCCAATATTTTGTAGCATCCGTACAATAGCTGCCTACATTAACGATGTTTTTTTGAACGAGTATTTAACGTGCGCTTTAAAATGAAGCCTGTTGTCAAACATAACTCCTAGGTACTTCAATGTATTCTTAGATTTGATGGTTTGGTTCCCTACAGAGAAGTTCGCGTATTCTGACGTTTTTCAGCTTGTAATTAGTATAGCCTCGGTCTTGTGGTCAGCTAGTACTAAGCTGGCCGACTCCAGCCACCCATTTATTATTTTGATTGTCTCGTTTGTGGCGGTTTAAACATCATGGATATGTTTTGCCACTGTAACCACGGCGATGTCATCGACGAAGCCAATCACCTTCAGACTATATCATACATAATAATCCACAGGAGAGACCCGAGGACCGAAGCTTGCGGTACTCCTGTGGTTACATTATAATATGTTATGTCATTGTCAGTCTGGTATCTTAACTTCCTGTTACTGAAGTAGTCCATGACTATGCCCATTAGGTAGTGCGGCGTGTTCATTCTTGCCAGGGACCTCCAGATAAATGTCCAGTCCGCCGAATTAAATGCATTTTTGACGTCGAGCGTGACTACGACGCAGTACTCTTTTTTGCCCCATCGCCACCTTTTTCCTTGTATAACTTCGGCAGCTGTATCTACTACCGCTTTAATTACATCAACGGTAGAGCGCGATTTTCTGAAGCCATACTGATGGTCTGACAGAGCTTTGTTTTCTTCAGCTACCGCTAATAGTCTATTGTAAATAATACTTTCCAGGACCTTTACAAGTGTTTTTACAAGACATATTGGGCGATATGACGAGGGGTTCTCTGGGTGGCTTCCATGAATCTGTGAATACTCCCTCTTCGAGGCATTTTTACATCGTTCTTATGAAAATGTCCGGGATTATCTGTTAGGATAATGTTAGGGATTGTCTGCATTTATTTCGCGCTTATTAGAAACGTCCGATTATTTCAAAACATAAATGTTGAACTTCTAGGACGTAAGGATCCCGTAATTAATATTGTCAGTATTCCATTTCGGGAATGCTTGAGCTTTCTTTAATCCATCAACGTTTATTAAGCAGAAGCCTGTGGCCGTGGTGTAGTGGTATATGCATAGACTCCTCAAGCAGAGGGTCGCGGGTTCGAATCCCGTGCGAGGCAATTCTCTGAAAAAGTCTTTTCATAGAATTTGTATGTAGTTATATGTAAATCCCGTCGGCGTCAACTCTGACATGAAGGCATAACACTGATGATGGAGTGGTTGCTGGCTGGGCTAAATGTAACGAACTAACAACTAGCACTTGCCCAAGACCCACTGATTGAGGGTGCACTGGCTCCAGTTTGACAACCACATCTGGAAAAAATATCGAGACCTAATACACCTGAGTTTCAAACTTCTACACCACTCGCCCGTCTCTTGAAGAAAAGCCGGTAAAAGGGTATTCATATCCCCTTGGTGCCCGCGCGGGATTATAAAAAAAAAAACTGAGCTGCGAATATGTTTGCATGCTGGGGTAGCAAATATTAGGTGCCCATTGTCACTGTTAATTCTATCGATGAAAAATTTTCGTCGAAATTCGCCCTTCTAAATAACTGTTATTAAATTGCGACGACGCATCTTTTAAGTAATAAGGAATGCATAAAGGTGGGCTTAGATATGCTCTTCACTGTCCAGCGATAAGTAGTCTTTAACAAGAATTACTAATGAGACTCTTAAATTAATTATTACCTCCAGTCTATTAACCACTATCTACAAATACCATAAAAAAAGTTGCGATTATCCTCAGAACAATTATTGAACGTTTTGTTGTTTTTGTTTTTTTTTTTTTGGTACCGCGCTACGTTGTTTGATGGAAGTACTCGTACAGGGTAGTAGATACTTGAATTTATCTTTTCGACCTTGATTGCCTACGTAATTTGTTGCAGATAAAGTTTTATCATTTAATTTTCTCCTTGCGCTTTATTTATGTCAATTAAGTTAATTTAATTACGTACATATCTATACGATTGTACAGATTATGTATACATACATTCCAGTTCAATATTCAATTCACCCTGAGTACGAATTTATGACGTTTTGTCCAAAAATTACAATACATCGACAAAAAAATCTGGAGAAAAAATCAACCTTACAGTTTTGTGTCTCCATTTTTTCAAAATCCACGTTTTAATGTTTTGTTCATATAATAAGTGCAAGTTCACATTCATATAAATCACTGGCTTCTAGAATGACCGCATTGCAACTGTGGAATTAATCAAATACGAATACCTTAACTCTTTCATCAAAATATTTATTAATAATTTTGTTTTTTCTTGCTTCTCCAAGAATTTGTGTTGCAAAAAGTCGGAACCGGAGAATAGAGTGAGTCAAAAATGTGGTAATTCGATGTCTAAAGCTGGTATCTGCCAACATTGTCGAAATGTTACAAATTATCGATAATAAGTTGGTGAATTTTGAAATTCGAATTTGTTCTTGATGGAAACAAGTTTTTGTTTTACATTTTACCCGTAGAGAGGATGAGTACAATGTTTCCAACGATTTTTTCGATTGCCATTGAGCTTTTTTGTGGCATACTCTACTTCAGAGCTATGGGGTCAGGTTTTAAGTGTAGTGATCAACACTGTCGTACTGTAGAAGCTAAAGGTAGGTCAATTTGGCCGGTCATGCTTCTCAAATATTAATGAGCGATAAAGCGGCGAAAATTAAGTTGATCATTGTTCAGAAGATGTAAGCGCCATGTAAAATGTTTTAGAGATATAACTTTACAATATCAGCAATAACGCGGCGAATGTTTGCTTCCAAGTCGCCAATCATATCTGATTTATAGGCGTAGACCAGCGATTTCCCATATTCCCACAGAAATAATCCAAAAGTGTTTAATTATATGATTTTGGAGTTAAATTCATATACCACTTCCTGTCACTTTCTTTAATAAATTGATCGATCGATCTCAGTCTAGTGTAAATCACAGGTCTTCCACACTAATGCCATTCGTTTGGAGAACGTAAACATATCTTTAAAGCGCTTCCCATTGACAATAAAGTAAAGTTCCGTCCAAGGATTTCACCATTCCACAAAGCATATCAAACAGTGATATCTTATGGATGTATCGGTGTTGCAATAATGGTTTGTGGATTTTTCTTTCTTTTTTCACTCAAAATGTCCCGATTTTTTTTGTTGACGGAGCCATTTAACCAAAACAGCACTCGTGTTCGGCTCATTTACCTAAAGTACGACACACACGATGGTGTGGTCGACTGGCCAGCTTGATCTATACCGCCAAACACTTGTTATCCCCGCGCGGGATATTTCTGTATATCCAAATTGCCCCATTTCTTTATTTTCTCCAGTGAAAAAACACTGTTGTAATGAGTGATTTTTCAAGCGTTTGGTTCTTAATAGCCAAGAAAAAAAAAAAAAAAAAAAAAAAAAAACATTAAAATTCCAAAACTGTATATATTTTTTATTTGAGTTGATAAATCAATGCTTGCTATGAACTTTTTAAAGCTTACATGAAATGCTGACCACGTCAGAGTCAAATTTTGAATCACTTTGTCGTGCATATTAGCTAGTATCTCGCTAATAACACGTGTCTTCCAAGGCTGCAATTGATGCTCGTTTATCGGCGTAGACAAGTGATTTGACATATCCCCATAAAAAATAGTCTAAAGGCCAATCTAATCTAGCTGGCCAATTAACCGGTCCAAAACGAGAGATAAATTGCTCACCGAACACATTCCTCAACTGGTATATCGATTCCCGTGTTATACGGCATAAGGCATATATTGAATAATATCGGGCGTCATTCATGGTAACGTTGTGCTAACGGTCATTTAAAAAAAAAATACGGACCAAACCACACCAAACAGTGCATTCTTCCGGGTGCATTAGCAGCTCTTCTATTGCCTAAGGTTGCTCATCGAACCAAATACGGCAGTTTTGTTTATTAAAATACCCATCCAACCAGAATGAGCTTCGTCGCTAAAGAAAATTTTTGATAAAAAATCGGATCTTTCTAGAGCTTTTTTAAGGGCCACTCACCGAAAATTCGTCGCTGTGGCAGGTTGTTTGACTTCATTGTTTGCAATCCCAATTGCTACGAACGGCGACGAATGGACAATTCACGGTATTCATTAACATTGGCTAGATACAAGAGAAATATTTTGAAATATTGTACATATATGGTATCTGTACGCACTCTACGCATGCGCGTAGGTTGATGTCCAATAGCGTGAAATTGGTGCGAAATTTGGTCACTTTGGCTTGAACTGCTTACTCAGTAGGTCAATTATGACGACCGTAAAATGGTCGAAATGCGTAAAAAACATTTTTCACAGAAATTTCGATAATAAAATTCAATAATGTTCAGGAGTAAGAATTTCCATGATGATCGTGCTAACTGAGCATGTTTGACTTTGACATATGTCACGAATCACGCGTGAGCTCTCAAAAACCGAACACTTTGAAACTAAACACCAAAAACATCACTCTTTAGTACATTTCATTCGACACTTCTACAACGTAGACGGGGCCGAAGATTACACGTAAAATTGTTCATCTCAAACAGCTAAGAGAGCATTTATCCGGATAAATGAACAACTTCCTCGATTAAGCTTTCATGCTTAATTGTCATTCAGTCCATAGAAACAGCGGTTGGCAAGAGCTATTTTCTCTGGCTATCCTGTCGATTTTGTTAAAGCAGAGGGTGTTGCACATCGACATCCTGTACAACTAAATGAGATTGGCGGTCATGCCAATAATGGTCATTGTTTTGTATGATGTCATAAGTAACCCTCAAATTGATAAAGGGGTAGTGAGTATCGATTTGGTATTCCTGCATCTTCGCTAAGATCTGCGGCGAAGTTAATATGTATTTAGTTGATGTTGGAATTGCCAGATCTAAAACTGCAAGCCTCCTTATCAAGTTGTTGACTTTCAGCTTGAGACATTCACATAATAAGCCGACATCGTGTATGCAATGTTTAGTGTGCTTATGTCCACTGGTTAGATGATGTTGAAATTCCGTTCATCGGGCATGCGTTAGTCTGACTTCCTTTTCTGACCTCTTCGTGATTCGGAATTATGACAGAGTTTTAGGAAGATGTCGTTGTCAAAAGCTCTATCACTGATTGAAGCCGTCTGACATCAGACTTTTTCAAACTGTTTTCCCTACGTTATACTGCGTTCGGTTCGTACCTTAGCATTCGGATCTGGCAGTGCCAAAAACTCAAAATGTTCAAAAGCTACCCTTTTTTCCGATAGCCAATCTTTCACATTCAAGGCCATTTTTAAGTCGTATAAAAGAGCTCTATAGCGGCTTTTTCCACATTTTTAATGAAGCAATTTGCTCTTGTTATGTAAATAAGAAAAACATCCTAAACATTTGCTATTTAACATAGAGAAAGAAAAACATTGTCATTGGGTGGCAACTGCGTAACCAAGAGGGGAGAATTGTTGGCGCCAGCAGTTGTCGTGTACCTATTTATAATGATACAAGCCTAAGTGTGGATATCGCCCCCTTGAGATGATTTAAGTCCAGCCACTTAGTAGGGTTTTCATATTCCATCTCTATCGTAATACGAAGATAATATATGCAAACATGTAGGCGACTACTGTAAGGTTAACTTTGTATTCTTAGATTATGAATGTATAAGATTGTATCTACAGTTGACTGACCGTAGCGCCACTGTGATTTATTAATAAGTATGCATACTTTAGTTTTGTTGGATACAGAATTTTGTAAAAGTGGGATAGTTGCTAACTGTGATTACAGGAATTTATCTTACCCTAACAATGACTGGGGTAAAATTAAATGTTGTCGCGATCAGTATGTCTTTAGTTATTTATATTAAAAATGTATATACAAACCTTTATACGATATTAACATTCGAACTATTAAATCCATAAACTCTCTTCTACTACATCTCAGAGAATATCAAAGATAAAAATCTAAAAAAATTTGTTCATAAAATCGTGCAAATAAAAAGCTTAAAAATGAATTGAACAATACAAAAGATAAGTGAGATTAAAATGCCTAAGCTACTAATCATTGGATGTATCAATATGCGCATAGAGCTCGTACCATATAAATGAGAAAATAAAATGTATTTCTTATGAAATCATTTATAACACCCTGCTCAGGACTGAACCACTTGTAAGTTGTAAAAGATTTCGTATGTACAGGATGGTTGTGTATTTGCGGATGCTGCTGTGCTTCACTGGTGGGTCTCACAAGGATGAGATTGTAACTGGGTGACTACGGCACGAACTAACTTACAATTACAGATCTTAAATAAATAGATTGTTAATAAAAAAAAAAGAAAAATAGAAAAAATGCAATTCCAAAACCACATGCTTTTTGAAATTTGAAATTGGAGGTTATGTACGGAATACAATATCCGATAAACGATGGCACACAATGAAATGTTAGTATATTGTCGGCTCAATTTCATTAATGACGCGACGAATGTCGTCTTTGTCGTATGACAATAACTCAATTTACAAATATGCATGTGTGTAAGTGCGAATGTGATTGGGGTTGCGTGTTTTGAACCCACAACACGGTGGATTGAATCGTCATTGGAGAGCGTCGAGAACCTTTGGAATTTATTCTTTCTTTAGGTCTTCAAGTCCCATCGTTTGACATCACAGCCTTGAGCGTTGAATTACGACTATCTAAATTGAAGTCACTTTGTGCGATGGTGCTCATATCTTCTAAATGGGATGAGCTGGCTGATAAGATATCGATATCATCTTGGAGTTGAGGGGAATTTCAATACCATTAAATGAGTTGATTGAACTGAATCCACTTTCATTCCAAGTGGTTAAGCATAAATTGGAACATTGCTTGGTAACGATGTTGAGTAGTTCTCCTCATCGGTTTCCACTTTCTATTGGGAAGATGTAAAATGAACGGATCTATGGGTGCTGCTTCGTAATGTGAGTCGGGAATCTCGCATATTATGCAAGAATATAATTTTGGCAGCTAGATTAAATTTTTGATGATTAGCTGTTTCTGATATTGTGCTGGCATTGGGCATGAAATTAATTGTCTATGTTGGATTAAATTTGTGTGTGCAATAAGTTATTGTACATAGTCTAAAGCTTTCCTTGATGAGTTTCTCTGCAGCTACGTTTCTTAGAAGATCGATGCCAAGTGAAATCCTTAAACGTATTGTTTAAGATCATAGTGATCATTTCCACTGCTTTTGGTACTATCACCACATGGACTGGTTGTTGAATTGCCAGAATCGGAACCTTTATCATGAACACCACCATATATTGGAACGGGAGATCTTTTCACTTCGTTTGTGGGTTGGATTATCTTGGAAACGTTCAAGGAATCGGGAAAATTCTTCCACTACAACCTGTTTCAATTGCCACTGTAGTGTATGCACTTGATTTTAAAAAAATGACAGCTTCCACATTGGTAGAAAGATCTTTAATTCCAAATCGATTTTCAACATAATCTCCGTTTGTGTTGCTGCCATTGTTGTGGCCTCTAACATTGTAACAGTGGGAATTTTGGCAGACGTTTCTATAGTTTTCGGAATCGGGTACCATAGTTCCTAAATTTTCAGAATGTGGCATCTCAAAATTCTTCCAACAACCACTGCCCTTGTTGTTACAGTTGTTGTCAGTAGAGCACTTTCGATTCAGCATAAGCAACTGCTAGCTGTCCATTAAAGTCCATTGAGTTGGATTGATCGCCAGTTGTGTCACCAGAGTTGGAGCTTTTAAAGTAGCGGGTAGGTTGAAATCAAATTCAACCGGCGGTAAGCTTGAAGCAGGGAGCTCTTCTCGTCCAGTGTCGGTTGTCGCCAAGATTTGTTGTTGTTGGGGTGGTGTTTGTTTAGGGCTAATAGAGATCATCACGTTCAATATGGATTGGACCGGTGGACCGGATACTCTTCGACTTACTGACGGAACATTTAAAAACACTGAAACCAAGGAAAAGGGGCTGTCCCGGTTCGCCAATTGGACAAATTTCTTTAGCAAATCATCGGCCATCAGTCTGCCAATCGTGCTATGCTTAAGTTTAGATTGAGTTTAGATAACCCAGATTGAATGGTTGGTTCCTCCTTACAGAAAAACTTGTGTCGTCAGCGTCGGGAATAGTGCGGAAGTAGGTTTTCTTAACCGACTGCGACTCTAAGTACTAAATTTTTTTATTTATACCCACAGGTAAAGCAACAAGCTTTAGAATTTACTTTTGCTAATTTTTTTTTGCCATCGGAGAAGCACCTCTCCATTTCCTCGATTTCACTTCTTCTTCCAACTGAGCAACTGATGTTCTTTTCTTGTCTTTGTTTGTAGAGCTTACGAAGGGCGTCCATCTGTAGGTCCGTCCATTGCTGATACGTAGACGAGTTGTTTTCTTACATGTGCTTGTCTGACCTCTTTATCAACTCAGGGGTTTCATGGGGGTGATTTTGTAAAACCCAGTATATCACTTGCATCATTCCTGACGATTGCTTTACATAGAATTTGTCGAGAGTTTGAGGGATACGCTATTGGCAAATGTCTTGTCAGTTAATCCATATTGTCACAATATTAGCATAATGCACTCGTAAGGTTAAGAATCTTTGTTCGAGAAACAGATGAACTCTACCACTTTCGTACTCGGCCATAGTTTCTCTACCGTACCGATTGTAAAATCTGATGTCGTCAAATTAATGTTGTCACTTCATTTGATCAGTATTTTTTCTGAGGTCTGATGCCGTCCGTAAATATTTAAGAACTTATCCAGTTTCTGTCCTTATTAGCTTCAAATTTTTAGCGCTTGTCCTTTATAGTTTAAAGTTTCTTTTTTTTTCTGTCGGAACAGAGCACTCAGACAAAGAACTATTCCGTTGAATTCCTTGTACGTTCATTTTACTCACCTCGTAGAAAGATCAGTAAACGCTTTATTGATAAAGTGCTGAGCGCGAACTATCTGATGATAAATTGCTATGCGCTGTTGTCACCACTTTAACAGCAACGATCATAGAATGTTATGTGACTTAAGCCTAATACAATTAAAAGCCAGTAAGCAGGGCTTGCATTTGTTTGCTCTGCCGTCTGAAGACGCACGTCATCAGCAGTTACGCTCACACAAAACCATAAACCGAAGATGCAGGTTCACAGAAACAGATCTCTCCAATAGATTCAGAGAAGTTTTGCATACTCAAACTAGCTTGGGAGTGGTTGTGTATCTTCACTTAGAAGACTGCGGCAAGTTTCCTTAACGAGAAGTGAAGTCTAACGTCGTTCTAGAAAAAGACACCAGGGCCTAGATTGGTTTTTGAACCATCAGTATGTATCCAATTGCATTTTGTTTTTAGTCCAGACTTTAGCTGAAACCATTTATAAAGCAGAGCCAGGCGTATAAGATACACCCTTCAAGCAGCCAGGGTTGTCCGTTCTTTGGCGTCTGGTAAAGCCAGCAACTTGAAAGCTTGTTTTCCGATTGACACCACCAAAAGCTGCTACAGTTTGACAGTAACATTACATGCTGACGGTCATGTAGTCCTGTAGGTAGGACCACCGGTAGTGCACACCGAGACTTTTAAAAACCGTGGGAGTCAGGGTCCTCCGGACTTTGGTTCGAGTCCGACTTGAGTTTGAGTTTGATCTTTCAGTTAGTTTTATCTCGATATAGAGTTGTAATAAGTACTGGGTAGCTTGACCCTAAGATCGGCAAGGGGTTTGAGGTCGCTCTCAACTCATACCAAGTGTAATATGAGTGTGCTCATACAGGATCCGAATTGGAATCAAAGGAATTGACGGAGAGCGAATACAAGGCGTATCATTTGCTTCTACGAATGTATGGGAAAAATATCTTGATCGATATCTTAACTGGTGGCTTCAATCAAGTCAGTGTTTGGGGTATCAATTCATTTGTCTTTATCGCTATGTGGAGGATGGAGCTCATCATTTTTTATCTTTGTTGCTCTTTTTCCAATTTTGCAGAATCTCGAATATTTTTTAGGGAACAAAGAGAAAGCACCTGTGCCTTCTTTGGAGCTTGATAATCGAGTCCAATTTAGTTGACAATTCATTTAAGTTTAAGTCACAATATAAAAATAACATATAGGTTTTAGTTCACAATAGTAAAGTACATACATATTTCGATATATGTGTAATAGTCCCCTCACCTTAAGCCTGATTTGGGACAAATGGGTGACGAACTCTCGAAGAACGCCTTCGTCCCATCCTCTCTCCTTCATGGTCGTACGAAGCTGTTGATTTTTGTTTGTTAACAACGTCGGTAGCATACAGCGTGAGACTGTTTGTCATTATCCGAAACACTAACTTCAACAACACATGTCTGGTTCAGCAACTTTACTGGTTTCAGTCTAAGCAATCTCATTTACAACTCCTGTCTCCATGCCACTAGTGGCGTGATGTAAATGAATGTTGTTAAAAGGATTGCTCTCGACGGGCGTACGTTTTATTTAGTCGATGTGCCTCTGCCAGAGTATTCAATCCACATCCATTATGTAGTTTAAATGGCCGTCACGCCGAATAATCTTACCAAATTTCCATTTCGTATCTGGAAATCGTTACAAATTTTGGCTACATTCATAGTTGAATCTTCTTGTTGGTTTTCATGAGATCGAGCCTTGAGATCAACTTTATATCATTTTATCTGGACTCCTTCCAGTCGATTGTGTCTTCCTGTACTGTAGTAGAAGTGGATGTAGTTTGGTGAGAAAATCTGACGATGAGCGAGGACCATTCCTTAAAATCTGTACAAATCTTTCTGTAGAAGGATGTGCGGGTGACGTTAATTTGTGCCGAATATGATTAGACTTTAATCTTACAGGTGAAGCCTGTGCCATTGTCTGAAACGAGAGTTAATGGAAAACCTAATCTTAAAAAGATTAAAAAGGTACAGCTCAATACGTGCTGCAAAAACTTCTAACCATTTGGTTTTTACATCGACATTAATCAAAAAGTAGCTGTTGATGAACGGTAAAATCTACATGTATCCTTTGCCATGGTTGAGGTGGAGTTTTCCATGGGTGCACAACTACATTATTTGGCTCTTTAAGAACCTTGGCACATCCCCAACAGCTCTCAGCCAATTCTTCGATGTCCCGATCGATTCCATACCAATAGCAATAGCTTCTAGCTAACGTTTTAATCTTTGTTATACCTACGTCCACAGAATGTAACTCCCTTACGTACGATAATTCGAATTCCTCGGTAAACACATCCATACCGCAACTTCAACTCACTCTCCATCACAGCGTACTGTGTATTTTTCAGACTCCCTCCGGTTTGCTGTTGAATTACTAGAGAAGACAGCTCCTTTGCCCGCATTAGTTCTTTCCATATCTGTTCAAATGTGACGGGCGAAACTTCGCTCTGGAAAAGAAATCTACGTTAGTGTGGTCTTTTGAATTTCTATATTTGATGGTGTTTTGAATCCGTTAGGAAATGGACGTAATGTAACAGACGTTGAGCAGTAAGTAATGGCAAATTTTTTTGTGGGCTGAATATTGATGTAAGTGGTTTGTTGTCTGTAATCAGGGTAAATTCTCTGTCATAATAGTAATTGAAAAATTTGTTCAGTCCCCAAAATATAACTGTTGCTTGACTGTAGTTGTAGTCGCAGAGTTTATTGTAGTTTGCTTTCGCCTTGGATAGGCTTCGTGATTTAAAAGCTATGGCTCGTTTCCATTTGTTCGTTATATGGGACAGCACAGCAGAACGTTCAGAGGGTGAAGCATCCGTTGCTAAAATTAAGGGAAGCCCTACATTTAAAGGTATGAGAACATTGTCACTTGTTACTTCCTTCTTCAACTGTTCGAATGAAATCTGGAAGTCAGGTATCCATACAAATTGGGTGTTCTTTTTGAGTAACTTGTAGAGATGATGGAGTTTTGTAGAAATGTCCGGAATAAATCTGTGGTAGTAATTGATCAATTTAAAAAAATTTGTGTTATTTCTATAAGGTCAGTTAGGGGTTTGATATCAACAATAGCTTCAATTTGTGTTAACCTTCTCTGTCAATTCGGTGCCCTAAGTATGACACACTTTTTGTTCCAGAGTGTACATCTTTCGGTAGCTTCATGGAGTGTTGAACCTGTCGTCAAAAAGATATGCAGTACCTTTGAGATCGTTCATTATGAGTTGGTTCACGAACCTCTGCCATATATTAGGTGCAGTTTTGACCCAGAATATTAATCTATTTACCCGGTATGTTTCTTTAGTTATACTTATTGTTTGTGGAAGGGCACTCCCATCCGTAACCGTGAGGTGTAAATAAAATTGTATATATCAAAATCAGACAAAAACTTACCATCTTTTAGCTTCTGATAAAGATCCTTAACCCTTAATATTGGGTATTTATCGTCGACGATGCAATTTTTCAATGTTACTTTGTAATCGGCGCTAAGGTGAATTGTTTTGTCACTTTTGATAATTGGCACAACGAGTGTTCCCCAATCCGAATATCTTTGAAACCGTTCAATTTCTTCCTAAATGAACGAGCGGACCGCGTACGGAATGGCTCGTGCTTTGACGAAAATTGAAGTGGAAATAGTCCCGATCTTAGTCTGAAACACGTCAGCATATTGCATAAAAAACTTTTGCTTAATGCTTTCAATTTTTTCGACTGTCATTTTTGTATTAATCAAATTGATTCTAAGTAAATTTAACATCTTTACCCATTCGCATCCCATCAGTGTATCGAAATTTCCTTTTACTAGATAAATGTAGCATTTCGCTTTCTGCTTACCATACTAAACTGCAACTTAGGACTTCCTAGCCACCGGAAAAATATCGGTGTTATAAGTTTTTAGCACTTCTCCCAAGAAATCAGGTTTGCGTTCGGGCAGTGCTTTGTAAAGGTGTCAATATTCATTACTAAAACCACCTCCCCAGTGTCCAGTTCCATTTTAGTTGGCCGACCATTGATTCCAACCTCAATGTAATACTTGCCTCCTTGATCCGTTGTGGAAGCTGATTTCAAATTATTAATTTTGTAAAAGACTCATCTGCTGTTTCTTCTAAATCTAATCTTTCAAACATTTAATGTATACTGCCGCCACGTGCCCCTTCATTGTGACATCCACAAAACAGATTCTTTGTTCGGCACTGGTTTGCCACGTGAATACTGCCACCGCACCTGTAACACACAAATTTCTTTTCCCTCGTAGTTACAAGCGGTTGCTTGTAACTCTGTTGTGGTACGCTGATGATTTTATGGCTGCGACTTCTTTGTATGTAGGGTGCTCGTCTTCCTTTGCATTCCTGTAGTGCCTTTGACCTGATGTACATTTTGCATCTCCACAGTTTTTTTTCTCACTTTACGTGGACCTCCCTCAGAGGCCTCTCTTTGACATCGAAGCTCTCCAGCCCCCCGATGAATTGTGATAGTTTTCTAGATAGTTTTCCAGTCATTTAATATAGTTCGGGAGTATTTCCTCGGCCTTGACGAACAGTTCCAAATGTGCGTTTGGTGTATTCGCAACTGGTTGTAAACCCTGAATTGGTATTGTAAGTTCTTGAATAAGTTCGCGTTGCTGCTGCTATAGGTCCGGTAAAGGCATAGTTATTTCTCGTATCGCAAGCTTCTTAATCCCGAAAATTCTTTAGGAAACAAATAGAAAACACGTTTGGCTGCCTTGGATCTTGATAATCAAGTCCATTTTATTTGTTAATTCATTTAGGTTTAAGTCACAATATAAAAATAACATACAGGTTATAGTTCACAAAAGTAAAGAATATATTTCCATATAATTTAGTCAGTCAAATTAACACTATTGGACTTTATTGCTTCTTCAAGACACCATAGAGAAGTTCTGCTACGATCGCTCTCCGAAACCACAGGTTTCTCTTGAGCCGTCCCAAAGTGTCAACGTCAGTAGTTGTTGAAGTGCCTAATGTTTCCTAGGCTAATGAGCAATAAGATATACTATTGAGGAATACTTCAGTTATGTGTTCTACAAACCTGCTGTGGTCATCCTATTGCAATATTTCGTTTGTTGTGGTACAAACACTTGCGATTTTGTCGGAAAATTATGCTTAAAAGAATCAGTCAAACATTTAAATAACACTGGTCCCAGCATTTATCCTTGTGGTATGCCTTCGTTTAGTTTTTCATGGCTTTAATCAACATAACATGCTGTATACCTATTATACATACATATGTAGCTCTGTGGCACATAATCAGAACTGTTATGTGAATAGAGTGAAGTAAATCAATATTACAAACAAAGGAGTTAATTACAAGTTCAGGTTTGTGCGAGAAAGCTTCTTTCAATGTCATGCAATCCCTGCTGAGATTGATGATTGAATTTCCGAAATTTTGCCTTCGTCGGTACTAAGCAATTTTGTCTGTGGTTTTATTCAAACATGTTTCTTGTTGACCGCAATTGCGTACTCAAATTGATGGAATATGACCAATTTATCCAAAATGGAATCAGAAATCCGTTCGCAGTCTCTAATGTCCGATTTAACGTCATAATCAATATAGAAAAAAAAAAAAAAAAAAACAGACATGTAGATATTTTCGAATTCCGAGTATCTATACATAATATTTATTATATTTATGAAGCGTAACTTACATATGTATCATCTAAAAAAAAGGAAATGTATCTGCAATCTCCAATATATCCCAAAACACAAACACACATCTGACATCAACAAAACATCGGAGAGTCAGTTTTCCAGTTTTGCGTGTGCAGCTAAACGCAAAATCAAGGTTGTTTGTTGGGGGGATGGTTGCGGTAGGGATAGTCAGAGTATTAGGGGTGGTAAGATTCGTCTCTGTGTACATTTATTGATTCTTGTTTAGATGTACAAGAAGATAAAGGTACATGATTTCTAACTCGAATAGAGGAAGTAATTTCAAAGTGCGTAGGGGATGAAAAGAACAAAAATAAGGGACAAGGTAGGACGTAGATGAAAGAGGGCTGAATATCATAAGCAAGGGGAGAAAATCTCAATCTATATTACTATATGTGTAAGTAAATGGATTGCTACGATTGAATTAGTAGTAGTGACACGTAGCGAAATGGGAGTGGTGCGTTTTTTCACTCCTGTGTGTGTATGTATCTATGGATGCGGGAAATATACTCATACTCGTTCTCGTACATCAAAGCCAAGGGAGATGAAACCGAAAAAAAAAAAAATCGTGTAATATGCCAGCAAAACATCCCCAAGCTTAAATCTCTCTCTCTCTCTGATTCATTTTGTGGGCAAGTGATTACACCAGACAGCAACGCCAAGTACACATCGATATCCTTTCAGCCTTCGTCATTTTTCACTTAGGGCTGAGTTGGAAGAATCCCAATCATCAGCGTCACTGTCATGCCGAAGAGAGGGATGTAAAGTCCTGTTGAATTCATTCATTTCAGGGACACTGAGAAAATTTGAAAAAAGAAAAAAAAAAGAAAGGAAGAACGAATTAGGAGAATGAGAAAAACGAGTAAAACCGATAGAGGGCAAAAAGTAAAATGAAAATGGAGATTCTTAAGGGATCCCCATCTACATATTGTGGGAGAAATCCACACAATCATTTTTCACTGTTCACAGGAATACAATTTTATTACCATAGGTAATTAGAATTTTTTTTTTTTTCATTTGCCTAACGAAAAACCTCTTCTTTCAGTGAGATTTTATAATTTGGCCTCTCTGAACTTCGATCCGATTTTCTGAATTTTGTTTGTATGGTACTGCAATGTATAAACTTATAAAAATGGATTGAAGCCACCCATACTCGTATAGTCATATGAATTTTAGAAGGTTCCTAAGTTCAATATAACATACGAGGGCTGCATGAAGAGTACTCGGATTGGAAGATAGGTGGTGCTACTGTACCAAAATGAGCTTACAATCATTTATCGACATCGGCCTCTTTTAGCCGATCTGTCATTAGTGACAATCCGACGCTTAGTTTTGTTTCGACACCTGTTTCAAAACATCGTGTTATGGAAAAAGAGCAGTCTCGCTCCGTGATCCGATTCTTATTTTTGTGTGGTAAAACCTGCAAGGAAATCAAGCCCATTCTCGATGGTGTGTATGGGATCCACTTATCTTCCCGTGCAACCGTTTAACATTGATTCACAGAGTTTCGCCGTGGCCGCACGTCGGTTTTTGATAAACCGCTCCCAGGTGACCCAAAAACGGTTACCACAGAGGAAACCGTAAATAAAATCCATGATCTCGTATTGGCGGACCGCCGAGTGAAAATTCGCGAGTTGTCTGAGATAGCAGGCACCTCAATTGAACGCGTTAGCTATATCCTGCACGAGATTTTGGACATTTTTCTCACACCGGAATATAAGCGTAATCGTGAGACCACTTCAAAGACGTGCTTGCCCCCTGTTTAATCGAAACTCGAAGGAGTTTCTAGGTCGTTTCGTGACCTTCGATGCGACACGGATTCATTGGTATACACCAGAGACCAAGAACAATTAAAACAATGTGTTTTACCCGGTAAACAACCTCCAAAGAAGACGAAGACCCAGCCTTCGACCGGAAAGGTAATGGCCACCGATTTTTGGGACGCACGAAATGTGATCCACGATCATTATTTAGAGAAGGGAAAAACTATCACAGCAGCATACTACGTTGATTTATTTGGCCTATTCAATGCCGATTAAAAGAAAAAATAACCACATTTCCACCACGATAACGCACCGGCTCACATCTCCGCAGTCGCCAAAGTGAAATTGGCCGAATTGCACTACGAATTGTGATGGTACGCCGTGGGCTTAAACTAACCATGGCAGGTACCCTCGTAAAGCACATGACAATACTATGCCCTGATACATAGTATGTATCTATACCCCTACGCCCGCAGGCGTTCAAATGACGATAGTGCAGTTTTCTGTTTTGATAGGAGTGAACACTTTTGCTTGCCAGTAGCCGGCCCTAACTGGATAAAGCCAAAGGATTTTGATACCGTAAATGGATACTCTACAGTTTATAACCCCCATGTTTGAAGTAAGGGATTTGATCGCTGCTTTACTCTAAACGTATATTGCTATATCCATCGAAAGTAGACTGAAAGCGTATGTAGCAGTCCTCAGCGAAGATCCCCCCCCCCCCTCATCAACATCAGCTTTTTTACGCTATGCAGTAGTAATGTGGTTCGACTTAAAGTATACTGCATTTATACTTAAATTCCCAGGGCCTAGGAGTTCATTCCAGTCCCCATATCGATGTATATTTTAAGACCAGCGATGTAGAAAGCCATATTCTATGTTGATGATTCGTTTATTCCCCTAACTCAGTTTACGGATGACTGTATGCTGTGGGACATCATAGCTATACCTCCGACAGCCTATGGCAGGATACTAATTGCACGAACTTGTAAAACATTGTGTCTTGGGTATTGGCATTTGAGATTCGCACAATTCTTTTGAGTGGGATTTTAAAACAATTTTTTGACATTAAATGCCTCGATGTTGTCTTTACTTGCTTTTATGGAGCAGCAAGCATCCTACATTGTCATCCTACACAGCCAAACAAGTTTGGCGGGGATTACAAGACTGAGCATGACTCAAGAGAAAACCTTTATAAATTCTGCCATATGCGGCCTTAAAATCAATAATCAGGTGGTGGGCTTCGAATAGAAGTTTCAGTTCCAGGGTTTCTTTTAAAATCTGCTGAAAGATGAATATCTTAAATCACACTGTTAAAATTCATATGACAAACGATGCTGAGATTACCTTCACTTGTCGTACATCGATCATATTTTACAGATGTTGATGTACCATATGCTCCTTACCTTCTATTCCTGCAGCCTTTAGTTTCGATATCAGAATGCAAACTTTTATTAGCCAGATTGGCCAAGTTGTTGTAAATCATCGTCTATGATGAATGATTACTTCTGCCTGAAACCGGAATATTGGTCGCCCTTGTCATCCAGCCTACAGAAGTGTTTTTTTTCGAATTCTCGAATAGTTCGTGAGCAGTTTTCGTCCATTTCTGCATCGCTGCCTTGTATGCCCCTTAATTTGCTGCATGCGCTTGCTGCCATTCTTTCGTAAGCCTATCACATCAGGTGTGGGGCTTTTTGCTGATAATGTTTCCACTGGTCTTGATGCTGGCAGCATAGGATTTCTCAGGAGACCCCGAAAGAGTATCTACAAATGCCTTGCGTTGAAACTGTTTGACATTGAAATTCTTTACATTACTTCCTCGATATTCACTCCTCGAAACGCTTAGATATCCAAAATATTAAATCTGTGTCATGCGTCGAACCAACATCCAAATGGTTGCTGCTTCAGCTGCTTCAGCTGATTAAAGCCATCACCGTATTAGTTTTTGCCCAGTTCAACGGTTTCCAAACTATAAGCAATTATAAGCATCCCTGGAATACGAATTCAAAAAGAAAATATAAAAAATTGTGAGTTGAAGTCAGAAAGGCGATACCACTTTGTGGCGACCGTACCCAGTTTTATACTGCAAAAGTTAATTTAAAAAATGAATGTCGTTCAGTAAATTCAATTCTTAATAAATCATCGCTCTGTAAAAACCGATTATTATTCATATCGTGAAGCCTCTGACAAACTTGCTATAGCCAATGAATTCAATAGATATTTTACTAATATATCATATCTAGCAGCCTGTTGTACATCTTGGCGCTCTCACAGACCTGCTGAAGAATTTCTGACGAACAGCTTTGTTTTTAAGCCTATAACTCCATATTGCCATGTGATGCTGATGGTATTTCAAGATTTGTTGCTGAAAAAAAAAAATGCATGTTTTGTAATTGAAGTGCTAGTAGATAATTTTAATCGCTGTTTAAAAAAGGTTCTCCTGTCGAAGTCTCTAACTTTCACTTTTAGACTTTCACTTATAGACGTAGACACTTTTTTAGGAGAATATGTCAAAATATATATAAATTTTAATTTGCAAGCATAAAATCTTCATTACTAACTAATTGGTAGTAAGTTTGTTTTTGGAAGCACCCACTGATTTAAAATGAGCGTCAACGTGTTAATTAAAAAAGTTGATAAGTTTAAGTATCTCGGTGTAATTATCAACTTAAAAATAAGTTTCTTGGATGACACTTTATCATTGAGAAACTATTTTCAATTCACTCTTAGAAATATCTGCTCAAGAAATCTTCCTAAAATTATTTACTATGAAATTTTTCATTCAAAGCTGCAATACGGTATTATCTGTTGGGATGGTGCTTATTTCAATAAAATCCAACAATCAAATATGTTTTTTTCAACAAAAGCCTAGAAGATATCCTAGTTTTACTTTGTTCTATGACTTGAGTTCGTCATTTTTATGGCTTTAAAGTGTTAAAGACTTTCTTAACGAGGTCTTGATCATCCTAATTTTCGTTTAATTTTTAGTCATCATTTACGTGTAAATCTTTCTTTGGCTTTTTAATTTAGATCATAGAAGTTTAGAATCATTTATTGTGTGTTGAATTCTTGATATTTTCTCAAGCAGCTGATATTCTGGCATTTTTTATATATCTTTACATCTTCTTTTATGATTCAGACTTTGTTTAATTTTTTAAACTTTGTCTTAATGTTCACTACTTTGATTTGTACATTTTATCTTGTGTTTTTCTTATTTTCATTTTATAAATTTTTGAATTATGTTATTTGTCACCCCACCCAAACTAAATTAATTTAATTATTTAGTGTAGTTAAGCCCTGAAGTGGAATTCAACACTATTTTTTCATTTTATATAGGGTTTTCCAATAGGGACTTGACAACTTTGAATTTAATTTGTGAACGCACTATTTCACTAATCATCAAACTGTCACTGTCAATTTATTCAGTAAACTCAACATATCATGGTAAAGTACACTAACGAGCAACGTCTGTAAATTATAAAAATTTTCTACAGATATTCGGCGTCGGTGACTGCAACTTTAAGAGCGTTAACTCCAATTTTCGGGTGTAATTCTTGTCCTAGTAGACAGGCAATAACAAGTTTAGTGCAAAAATTTGAGTCTACATATTCGTTGTGTGATGTTGCCGTGTCAGTGAGACAACGGGTTGGTCGAAGTGTCGAAAATATCGCTGCCGTTCAGACTTCCGTAGCGAACGATCCACATCAGTCAATTTCACGGCGTTCTCAAGGATTGGGCATCGTTCAGACCACATTATGGCGTATTTTGCGTACTTATCTTGGTTTACACCCATACAAGATCAAGCTGACTCAAGAATTGAAGCCGATGGACCATTTGAAGCGACGTATGTTCTCCGATTGGGTTCTGGAGAGTTGCGCCAAGATGATGAATTTCATCGCAAAATCATCTTCAGTGACGAAGCTCATTTTTGGCTCAATGGGTTCGTCAATAAGCAAAATATGCGTTATTGGTCAGGTGAAAACCCACATATGCTTCATGAATCACCACTTCATCCACAAAAAAATAACTGTTGGGTGCGGTTTGCATACCGACGGCGTTATTGGGCCATATTTTTTCGTCGACGAAAACGATCACGTTACTGTGAATGGGCAGCGTTATAGCGCCATGATTACCGATTATTTTTGGCCCGAATTGGAAGATATGGAGAAGGCACACAGCACACGCTACAATCGATTTATTGAAAAGTAAGTATGGTGAGCGTGTTATCTCAAGGCATGAGCCAGTCGATTGGCCGCCTCGTTCGTGCGATTTAACGCCGCTTGACTGTTTTCTGTGGGGCTACGTTAAGTTATTGGCTTATGCCAACACGCCGACGACGTTGGAAGAGCTCAGAGCCAACATTGAACGCGAAATAGTGGCCGTTTCGGCCGAAATGTGTGGCCGGGTCGTTGAAAATTGCCTTTGAACGAATCGACCGCTGCAAACGTGCCCGCGGTGGCCATATGAACGAAGTCGAGTTCCATTCATAAATGTTTTGATTGTACTTCAAGCCATTAATAAACTTTTTGAAATATTTAAAAAAAAAAGAGTTGTCGTTATTAGAAAACCCTATATATGCAAAAACATAGAATGTCACCTATTTTCTTATTGTCAATTTTTTAAAAAACAATTACTATATTTCTATCAGAAATAAACTATTTTATTTATTATTATTATTCCATTGTTATTATTCTATTGAAACATGCGTTGGAAAGCTACTGTCATTGTACGTCATTTCAGTATATGTCATTCATTTGAAGCGTAAACAACAATAATTTTTTTTTCACTCAAATATGTTGAACTTTGTGCCTGAAAAAGTGTTTTTGCGGGGAGTTCTTCTTCATTACTTTAATATGAAGAAAACTGCTGCCGAAAGTCATCGTATTTTGTTGGAAGTTTATGGTGAACATGCGCTAGCTGAGCGAACGTGCCAAAAGTGGTTTGTACGATTTAAAAGTGGTGATTTTGGCTTGGAAGACGATGAACGTCCTGGGCAGCCAAAAAAGTTTGAAAATGAAGAGCTGGAAGCATTACTCTATGAAGATTGTTGCCAAACACGAGAAGAGCTCACAGAATCTTTGGGTGTCACTCAAGCAGCCATTTCAAAACGTTTAAGAGCAGCTGGATATATTCAAAAGCAAGGAAATTGGGTTCCACATGAACTCAAGCCGAGAGACGTCGAAAGGCGGTTTTGCATGTCCGAAATGCTGGTGGAACACCACAAAAGGAAGTCATTTTTGTATCGGATTGTTACTGGTGATGAAAAATGGATCCATTACGACAACCCCAAGTGCAAAAAATTATATGTGAAACCCGGCCAACCAGCCAAATCAACGGCAAAGCCGAATATCCATGGCGCGAAGGTAATGCTCTGTACTTGGTGGGATCAGATGGGTATGCTGTATTATGAGCTAGTAAATCCGGGTGAAAACATCAATAGGCAACGCTACCGAACACAATTAATCCGTTTGAAGAGAGCAGTAGCCGAAAAACACCCGGAATATGCGACCAGACACGAGGCAATAATTTTCCATCATGACAACGCTCGGCCCCATGTTGCTATTCCGGTTAAGAACTATTTGGAAAACAGTGGATTGGAAGTCTTACCCCACCCGCCTTATAGCCCAGACCTTGCCCCTTCTGGCTACCATTTGTTCCGGTCGATGCAGAACGCCCTCACTGAAATACGGTTCACATCAGAGCAGAATATCAAAAATTGTTTTGTGATGGGATCCACAAATTGCCAGAAAGATGGGAAAAAGTCATAGCTTCAGATGGGCAGTACTTTGAATTGTACTATTGTACATGTTTTTCTTAAATATACCCAATATCTATGCCTCTATCTATTCAAGTCGTTAACTTTACAATCCACAGATTCGATTGCTATTTTGGTAATTAGGCAGAAAGATAAATACACCGGGGTATACACTCACAAACCCGGGGTTAAGCAAATCACACAATAAGAGACCGAAAAAACCGTCAGCATAGATTTAAAAGAACTCGAAACTTTTTTCGATATTTATAGATTTGTCTTTAATTTTTTACTTTCACAAATAGCCTGCTACTAACTGATCAGTCAAGATCGTTTACTCTTACATAGATTATTATTTTTTTGCAGCTTTGTCAGACCACTAGTACATGGTAATGAGCTGGCTTATTCCTGAAGACCTGAGACTTTACATATCCAGAGGTGCTGCCAATTTACCGTAGCAAAACCTGAAATTAAATGCTCACCAAAATGATATCTCAACAAGGCTATTGTTTCAGGAAGCACATAGTCCGTTAACATGGCGCGATAATGGTTAACATTGACGGTAACATTCTGATTTGCTTCATTTTTAAAGAAATATGGACCAATGATTCCACCAGCACATAAACCACACCATATCGTTGTTTTTAACGGATGTAATGGTAGCTCTTGGTATATATATCCTCACGTAAAATACGCCAAGTTGTCAAATACACCAAGCCAAGCTGCTGAGAACGACGACGAATCGATTCGTCACGGTCTTCGCGTACACTCTCAGTTACAGCTGCTATAATCTCTTCACTAATTGTTGGATGTGGTCTAAACGGTAGAGTATCATCCACTGATGTAAACTGGGACTCAAATTTGGGAGTGGTATTCGCAATAGTAGTTTCAGTATGCGCACCGTAAGTTCCTCGAATCGCACCGAAAAACATTTCTAACAGAACGCTGATTTTCGTAATATAGCTAAACAAATTGGAGACACTGTTGTATTGTGAGTCTTTCCATGATGACTTGTCAAACGATAGTGAATAAAAATGACAAAGCAGTTTCATAGGAGTCACGTGTGATCTGTCAAAAAAGCCTATTGAAAATCAAACCTCACGATGAATCACCCTATATATGCATTTAATTGAATTTTAATTGTTGAAATTCTTAGGTCTATACTAACATAACATTGTTAACCAGTAGATCACGAAAGCGAGCAAAATGTAGGATATCCACGTTCACCTTATCGGAAGGCCACTACAATTAAGTGTTAAACCTCCCTGCTGCATTTCTGTCAATACTTTTAAAGCAACTACTGACGAACATGCATATGGATATTTAATCCATAGAAATAACTTCGATGAGTATTTTTACGAGTCCATTGGTAAGTAAGGAAGACATTAATCCCCCTTCATACAAAATCCATGATGCATTCCCGATACAGTCTTTCACAGGATGTAAGGTCCAGGAAAAAAAATATTTTCAAGAAATCCACAGAGAGTGGCCTTTCCCCACAAATTTGTAAATTGAAGCAGAAGGTTTTATAGCCAGCACATCTGTCGTGGCATAAAATATGGGATTACAATTTATTTTTAAGGATCCAAAGGACTGTGCAGACCTTAATTATTTATTAAAGAAGAAAAAATTTGCCACAAATAGTGGAGGAGTTCAGTTTGCGTGTGTACCTGTATTTAAGGTCCAACACTTACTCGTATGTTTACCTTTTTTTTTTGGTTGAATTTTTTCGTATTTGTTTTGTTTTTGTTGGTAGTAGGCTTCAAAACTCATATACGTACGGGTACATATCAATTATTAATGAAACATACCTAATTGCAAGTTGCCCGTTTGGAGCGCTTGAATTAGCTCCTTATTCTAGGGATTATTTGAAACGACGCACTGAAGCGATTTTTTCTGTTGTGAGCTTCATGATACTCTTATGCCTTGCCATAGTAATAACATTGCGATGTTGGATTCAGATTTAAACGGAACAGTGTGAAATGGTGAGCTTTAATCGGACGGGTTTAATTGGTGCTAAAGTGACCGCACTGTCCAGTATTCGTACTTAGAGAAATGGAATTGCCGGATATAGAAGCAGTGATTAGAATTGACAAATTAATTACTGAAATTGATATCGACGTCAAGCAAACATCAGAAACACAGCACGTGATTTCACGTGATTTCACCACGAAATCCTAGATTAACAACGACGATTTTTCTATGTAGCACAACGATACACATATGAGACGAGGTTACAATGAGTGGAAAGATTATGAGATTCTTCAAATTTTCACACTTTGTCAGATTCAATTAGGAACCAACGCCGACAGTTCGTTTATAACCACCTTATGTAATAAATCCAAAGATTGCGGAAGTTTAAAACTTCTGAATTTAATTTTAACATGATTTTATCGATCGCACAAAAAAAGGGTCTTGATTAGTGAATCGGTGTATTCGAGCTTAAACCCTGAATACAAGATTATTCCCACTGTACATTTAACCCTCATTTTAACGTCATCGTATATATTGCGTTATATTCTCTGTGTCTCAGATACATTTTGAGACTCTTTCGAAGCCTTCTTTTCAAATCCATGAAGAAGATATGCAAATCTTTCCGATCGCCATTATGATCGCGGATGAAGGAAACTCAGGGTGGAAGATAAGAGAGATACCGATGTACATTGGTCTTAAATGTTCGCAAGTTATAATGACTAGTAATAGAGAGCACGGCAGAGCATCTCATAAGCGAGTTGTACGGCTTAGGAACGAGTCCCGATACTGCAGAGTTCATCCGAACTTGGTCTTGAAACTAACATTACGTCAGTGTTCGAGGGTGTCAATTGAATGAGTGATATAAGCGTCACCTATAAGTTTTGAATCATATCTATTACGTGCAGAGGTGTTCTAGTTGTACTTGACCAGATATAGGTATTGTATTCCAATTTTGTGCGTATGAATGCCTAATACTTGTATACTGGGGCTACATCAGAATGAGTGAAATGTATTTTACATCGCCACATTTTTGGCGACATTAAATATGTTTGTGGTCATTGCAACGTTGGTTGTCAATGACACACATACCGAGAATGGAATGTTTTTAGATTTCTAAGATTGAAGTGCCATTTTCAGATAATGGCTGGGTGTTTAGATTTTGTTTTAACGACAGCAGACAGTATTGTATTTTGGAAGCATTAAATGGTTCCCCATTTAGCGATGCTATTTATAAGTTTCAGGGACTTGAGTCCGGAAACGAATATGAAAAGCAGAGTGTACTGCCGTCAGCAAAATAATTAATTGAATTAGAAGTAGCAGACACGAGATCATTGATGAAAACTAAAAAGAGTGTCGGAGGCAGAACGAAGTCCTGGGTTTGTCCCAGCATTTGTTTTGTGAATATCAGATTTGAAGCTATCCAAGACAACTTGAATTGAACCTTCCGAAAGTTCATTTTTAATCTATTAAAGAAGAGAGTCATCGATTTCATTTTCGACAAAAGAGCCTGATGCCAAACTCTGTCAAATGCCCTAGAAATATCAAGTGGAACTATCTTGCTTTCACCAGATTGATGTACGCTTTGGTGGAACTATCTTGCTTGAAAATGCTATGAAAACCGTACTGCCGGTGATTGAGAAGTTTTCGTGTTTCGAGATACTTCATGAGCTGATGGCCTATCAGAATTTCCATGACTTTCAAAAGAAGGGACGTAAGTGGAATGGGTATGTAGGAGGAGTGAAAATAAGATTTGCCGTTTTAAGGGACGAATGCTGTTTTAATCTGCTCGGAAAAAATTATAAAGAGTAAGATTGACTGCGTGGAAAAACACCTCCAGCAAAAGAAGGAGAGAAATACCATTTGGATCAGCGGATTTGTGTATATCAAAATCTTTAAGTACTCTTGCTGATCAACTAAATCCTGAGCCATTGAAATACATAATATCCTATTGTCGATCGCATGACTCCGTTTCATTATTTTAACTGCTTCGGTTATGATCGCGATTACCGATTGTGACCGATGAGTTCAGCAGAAGATGCTGTCGTAGCATCCTAGCAATTGTTTTTTGCATTTAAAGCATTGGTACGAAGCATCTTTTCTATCCGGTTATAGCTTGGTAACTTAAATACGAGAAGAAGATTTCATCTTTCAAACTTTGTGAAAATAACCTATTCTAATTTATAAGATGTTACGATGCCAAATCTTAACATTTTGTCAACCATTTCCTCATGTAGAAGTTTTAAAAAGCTTGAATAGTAGGCAGCAGTAGTACGACATCGATAACCAATATTTTAGAGCAAAAGTTTTGACGTGAAAAGAAGAAGTGATTGATGGTTTGGACATTGTTTTGCGACCAGGAAGCATTCTAGGTCTATCAGTTTTTAAAGTAGTCAGAGTATTGAAAAAGAGGTGGTGGTGTGTCAATCAATAAGACGTCAACGGGTTTTCTTAGTAAAGGCCCAACAGTTACGAAGCAACCATAAATCGTTGATTAAGATGGACTTTGTTTAAGGGGTTAAGGACCTCAAAATTCACCAAAAAATATATTTTTTTATTGCACTTTTTAACATAGACTCAATATGGAACTGAATGTACAAACCGCTCCTTTTTATGACCTCTAGATGTGTTTTAAAATTTGAGTCACAGTGGGGCAGCAACGCATGAGATCACACGGATGACGCTATTCGCCGTGCTCCCTTGCAGGCCACGGATACCATTGCCTCTAATATCCTTAGTTCCACTCCAATATATGGTCATTTCTATTCATTAAATTTACTAATCTTAGTTCTTCCTCTTTCATAAATTATACAGAGAGCAAACGATTGGTAAATCTTCTCTATGCGGAATAAAGTCTAAGTCCATAATTTCACCTCTGACCTTGAAAAATGTAGCTAACGTATCGTTAAGGTGCATTTTGTTAAAAAAAATATTTCACATAGATTGTGGTTTAAACTTGAATATATTTCTCAGTGTCCTAAATGTTTAACATTCCCAATGCTCTCCATAAAACTGTTGATATTTCCAGTGCTTATTCTTAACCTTCCTACGGTCCTCAAATTTCCTGACGCGAACGGGCTTCGGGTCAAATTTGACGCAGTACTCTATTTTCAGGCCTTATTTCAGATATTTGTTTGTTTTTTACTTGAAGATTTTATTATTTAATAATGTTAATATTAAAAAAGATAAAACAAAGTTATTTAAATAAAAATTAAGGTAAATTTATTTCAACTTCATGTTTTTCAGAAATACAATAATAAAACTTTTAATTCAATAATAAAAGGAAAAAAAATTATTCCCGTTTTATTATCTGTTTTTTGGCATAATTGACATCGATTTCTTTTAGTTGTTCTTCTTCCTGAACTATTTCGCGATTGAGATGATGAAGATGGTTGTGTATCGGTTTGAAAATCAATTTGAATTTTTTTTTGGCAATTGTTGCTTTTTTATGTAGCGAGTAACAAGCTGCATACCAAGACCTTCCAAAAAGTAGCCGCGCTTTGAGAGGTAGCCGTCTTTCCATGCATGGTTACCGGATTTGAATAAAACAAAAGTGTTATAAGCCGAAATATCGACCATATTACTGAACACTACTTGAGGCCACCGTTTTGTTATCCTTTTGCAAGTGTAGAAACTTACTGCTTTGTCCAATGTGTCTACACCTCCTTTAGATTTGTTATAATCCAGGATTATCTCTGGCTTTTTATCTGAGCGATCACTTACTTTTGAGTCATGATGTAAAGTACTTAGTAGATTTACATATTTATTTATTTTTTCGGAATGTAAGATACGAGAGTAGTATCAAAATCAGACGAATATATTGGTCTTCCTTTTATATTTACTATTTCTGGTGGTAATTCGAGCTTGTTTTTACGTATTTTTCCTACTAGTGTAACATACCAGGTGGAGTGAAAAGTAACCTCCTTGACCGCCAGAATGCGCTGCTACTGCAAAAAAGGTTATGGTGAAGTCCGTTCATATTTGGCAGACATGCCAAATGTCTTTAGTTTTTTTTTGACAGCTGATTGTTGTTGACGTGTTTGGCATCATGTTGAGTATGGACAAAAACGACTTTCGTTCTCTCATAAAACATTATTTTTTGAGAGGCAAAACGGCGAACGAAACAAAAGAAAATTTGGATAAATATTATGGTACTAATGCTCCGTCAGATTACACCTTCAAACATTGGTTTCGAGAGTTTCGTGGTGCCCGCAACTCCACTACCGATCAAGTCCGTAGCGGCAGGCCCTCCGATGCGGTTACAGAGGACAATGTCAAAAAAATACATGAAATAGTGTTGGCTGACCGAAAAGTGAAGGAGCGCGAGCTAGCAGATACCACAAAGATTAGTACTGAGTGCACACGCCATATTTTGGGCAATATTCTGCATATGAAAAAGATATCCTTCCGCTGGGTGCCGCGCATACTCACTCCTGACCAAAAACACGAACGCGAGAGCACTTAGAAAGAGTGTTTGGACTTGCTGATGCGGAATCGGTTCGACTTTTGGCGTCGATTGGTAACTGCTGAACACCAGAGAAAAGAATGAGTACCCGGCAATGGACTGAAGCTGGCACGAGTGCTCCGAAGCGGTCGAGGGAGGCTCGATGGGTCGGAAAGGCTATGGCGTCCGTTTTCTGGGATTGTCATAGCATACTCTTCGCGGACTACCTCAAAAAATTAAAAACCATCAACAGCGAGTATTACTGTGCATTATTGGAGCGATTGAAGGCCGAAATCGCTGCAAAACTGCCTCACATAAATCGAAAAAAAATTTTGTTTTTGCAAGACTATGCACTATCGCACAGGATCATCGCAACCATGGCTAAAATCAATGACTTACGGCTCCAATTGCTGTCGTATCCACTGTATTCGCCCGATTTGGCTCCCTCGGAATATTATCTCTTCCTAAACCTCAAAAGATGGCTCATCAATAAAAAATTCAGCTCACGCGAGTAAATCATCGACGCCACGGAGGAGTATTTTGCAGACCTTCCGGAAAATTACTTTTTGGACGGGATCAAGAAGTTGGAAAATCGCTAAAATAAATGTATCAAACTAAAAGGGGACTGTATTGAATAAAATAAAAAAAAAACATTACAAAAAATTTTTTTTTTCATTCCCAAGGAGGTTACTTTTCACCCCATCTAGTAATTTGTCTCTCCAGTAATTTTTGTGCCAATTGATAAGACGTAAAAAAGGTTATCGGTTAAATATTCCAAACATAGCTCGTTGCAGAATCACAAAGTACCCAAAACTTTATTCCATATTTCGCTGGCTTTGATGGCATGTACTGTCGGAAGGGACATCTTCCTCTGAAAGCTATTAACTGCTCATCTATTGTCACATTTTCGGATGGATTGTAAAGTTTTGGTAATATGTCAACCCACTGATTCCACAATTCACGTATAGGAACAAATTTATTAACAGTCGTCGTTCACTTCGATTTTCCCTGTTGTCGAACCTTATAACTCTTGAAAAAATCTTCAATGACATGGTTGCAGCAAATATTGGTCTTCTTTTTTCAGAGTACCATAAGCTTCCAATGATTTCTTTGTTTGTAGTAGTCCAATGAATGCAAATAGTTTTTCACCATATATGCGTTTGCCCTCAAGGTTGGTAAAGGTCAAAATAGTACGTATCAAAGGAGGTGGAAAAAATAATTCAAAGCTAGAAAGTTCGACTTCTGTAATTCTAGAACAAGAATAATGTGTCAATCCTGGCGCCAATTTCATAATATTTTTCCTTGACGTTCTTCCGGCACTGTTTCCATTAAGTTTTGTTGAGTAATTTATTTGACCATTTTTTGACACCATCATTTCAACATTACTAAAACCACTGTCTGATGTATCAGGTGCCTCAACATGATCCTCCAACTCAGAACAAGATTCTTCTTCATACGAAAATATGGTCAAAAAGAACTCACTTTCGCTATCACTCATAGATACAAAGGTATAATTTCCAAACTTTTGAAATTGTGTGCATTATAATAAACTCAACAACTCATTTTCGTTTCTTCCTTTCTTTGAGCATAGTTCCGTATTCTTAATATATTATTCAATATTTTGAAATGGACTATCTCGCGACACGTAACTAACAAGAATGCCAAATAGATCTCTATTCTTTGATGAATAAGTTTTTCTTCGGAAATCTGATAAAAAGGGTACGAATGCACAATTGCAAAGATAGATAATACATACAAAATTGCAGCTGAAACAACAATATGCTGGTAGGGTCATAAATGACCCAAATTGGGTAGGTAATTAGAAATCAAAGTAAACTGCAAATACCGTTCTATTTATACGTTGGGTCAAATTTGACCCGGGGAACGCAGACGTAAAAAGTTCCCTATACTTTTTATAAAATCATACGTAATTGTATTCAGCTCAACACTTCAATTCTTCAAAAATGTTGTCTTAGAGAAAACTTAATTTCTTTCTTAAAATGGGTCCAAAATGATCCGAGGAAAGTAGGAAGGTTAAGGTGTATCGGCTATTCCTCATTAAACAATATTTCCTCCTCTATAACATAATGTACTATATGTTTAATCAACCTTTCTCTCTCCAAAGACATGACAAAGAAGGTTGGTAGGCCGATTTAAACTAATACCATGTTATTTGTTGTACATTGTGGTGTTCAAATCACTTGCTTTAAGAAAAACCGATGTATAAGGCTTACAAGCCCACACTTGGGATCCATAGAACATTATTGATTTAGAAAGTGCCTGAAATATCTGATATTTATTTATTTTCATTGATATAAAAGGTGAGCCAACACTTCCACACTAGCGGAAGTTTTCATTAAATTAAACACGCATTTATCGTGAAATCAATGTAGAATTTTATTGATTAATAAAGTTCGGTCTATGGCAATTATGAATGGCACACAACATCGTTCATGTGCCTGCCAACAGAAGCGGCAAGCGATAATCCGAAGGTCAACATTTTTGAATTTTTATAGAATAAGTGGGTCAAAGGACGAATTTTCAGTTTGAATGTTATGTTTGAGATTCTAAATTGTCACTGTCAACTTTACAACTTGTTACAATCAACTTGTCCTCTAACCGAAATAATGCTATCTTGAAATTGTTTACGCAATAATTTGATTGATTGATGGCTTATGTGCCGGGTAGCTCAATCTTGTTGAAACCAGAGATCGTCCAGTCCCAATTTCTTCAATTTTGAAAAAAAATATCTGGCCAATATGTTGCGGTAACATTTTCCATTCACCGTAGTTGTCTCTCAAGCCTCATCTTCGAAAAAGTACGGGCAAAATATGCCGCCAAACTATAAAGCGCACCATGCAGTGACTTTTTTTGGGATGCATTGGTTTTTCTTTAATCTCGTATGGGTTTTCTGTTTCCAAAAAACGACAATTTAGTTTATTTACGTTCCCATCCATCCAAAAATGGGCTTCATCGGAAAAGATCAAATTAAATGACAAATTGTCCTGGCTATTCAACATCCAGTTAACAAATTGGCCATGTCATAGATGCTCCAAAGGGGTCAATTATTGTGTAATTTGGATTTAATAGGCGTGCAAAAGATCAACTCTTAAAATTCGCCGTAAAGTGCCTTAAGTTAGGCCCAGTTGTTGACTTCGACGACGAATTGGTGCCTGGCTGGTTCTGAACACTTTTGCTAACAGTGGGGATGTTCTGGTGTGTACGTGCTGGCCAAGCATGCTGATATGGAGTTTGAACCGATACCGAACCAGTTTCTTCAAAACGCTTTACAATTGCACGAATTTTAGGAAATGTTACTTTTACAGATAGCCCACTTTCGTATTAAGATTGAATAACAAAAATGCATTGTTGCGTGGTAAACGACTCAATGACTAAAACTGCCAAAGATTGTATGATATCTGTTAAAAAGATCAACCACACTGAATTCAGTAAATGACAGTAATCGACAGCCAACATCCACACCATCTGTTGGCTCACCCTTTAACACATGGGCTGAAAAGTCAGTGCCGTTTTATAGTAAAACACAAAATTTTGGCAAAATTCAACTTTATTTATCAATATTGTTGCCTTCGAGGGCGATACACTGATTGAAACGATTTTTCAATCTTTCGATACTAGTTTTGTAGAACGTTTTCTGTTTAGCCCCAAAATAGGCCTCTGTTTCGCCGATTACTTCTTCATCGGTCTTAAATCTCTTTCCGGCGAGCATTATTTTGAGGTCTGCGAACAGGAAATAGTCACTGGGGGTCAAATCTGGAGAATACGGTGGGTGGGGAAGCAATTCGTAGCCGAATTCATTCAATTTTGCCATCGTTTTCATCGACTTGTGACACGGTGCATTGTCTTGATGAAACAGCAGTCTCTCTTTCTTCAAATGCGGCCGTTTTTCTGCGATTTCGTCTTTCAAACGCTCCAACAATGCAATGTAATAGTCGCTGTTAGTAGTCTGCCCCTTTTGGAGATATTCGATGAAAATTATTCCATGTGTATCCTAAAATACGGATGCCATAACCTTGCCAGCCGACTGTTGAGTTTTTGGTCGTTTTGGACGAGGTTCGTCGTCTGCTCGCCACTTAGCTGACTGCCGACTTGACTCTGGTGTGAAGTGATGGAGCCAAGGCTCATCCGTTGTCACATACCGAAGTAAAAATTCGGTTTTATTGCGGTTGAACAGCTATAAGCACACCTCTGAATCATCAACACGTTGCTGTTTTTGGTCGACTGTGAGCAAACGCGGCACCCACTTTGAACAGAGCTTTTGCATGTCCAAATATTCGTGTATGATATATCCAACACGCTCTTTTGATATCTTCAGAGCCTCAGCTATTTCTATCAACTTCACTTTACGGTCTTTCGTAATCATTTTGTAGTCTTTTTTGATGTTTTCATCTGAAACAGCCCCTTTTGGACGTCCACTGCGTGCATCATCTTCGGTGCTTGTATTATTGCTTTTAAATTTTTCAGTCCACTTGCGAATGGTTCGTTCGGCTGGTGCAGAGCTCGAGTAACACTTATCAAGCCAGATCTTTGCATCGGCTGCATTTTTTCCCATCAAAAAGCAATGATAAATCAACACACGAAATTGCTTTAAATCCATTTTTTGTTTTTTTTTACAATAATAAAAGTTGCTTCACTCACAACGCTATCTCTCGAGAACTAACCGTGCGACAGCTGTCAAATTTATACACGTATCTTGAAGGTTGGTACTGATTTAATTCAAGTGGTGCCCCGCAAGCTTTTCCTTAAAATGCTGTTCCATATTCATGTTACTGCAAATATTTATACCCAAATGTTTATATAATTTCAGTGTTTCTATTTCTTGTCCATCAAAGAACCATTTTTCATTTCTTCTTAGATTAAGATGTATTGACCTTTTAACTTCACACGTGGTAGTGAAGCTGTAGCTGATTTATTATTCTGTGCAAGTTTTCCGGTAAGTCGGCAAGTAACACCAAATCATCTGCATACATTAAAACTTTTATGACAGTCCCACTGGTCCCGACACCGCCACAAAGGTATTCCAAAAAGTTTTCGATAAACATCACAAATACTTGAGGGCTAAAATTACATCCCTATTCTACACCTGTAATAGTTTCGAAGAAATTCGAAAGGTGATTACCGTCCCAAACAGCCGTCGAAGTTTTCCGAATTTTCTCGATAGATCAACATTATACATTTTATAGAAAGGTGCACTCCTATCAACTGTATCGATATCGCTTTGAGGTCGACGAAGAACGCATACAGTTTTTTCTTAACTCTGATCAAGTTTTGCGCTATCGTGGGAAGAATAAAGACTTGATTTCTTATTGAGTAATTCTCATGAAATTCTGCCTGGAATTCACTAGAAGATTATTTTTTGAGGTCAAATACGGAAAGGGGGTTGTCGAAGCACTCATTAATATAATGGGTATACAATATAATAAATTAGAGTTTAAAAATAATATGCTATAGCATTCGTATATTGTACAAGTCAGATAACCTGTTTTTAACACCACGAAATTTTAATTGCACAGCACTGAACGCACCCATTTAATTATGTAACGAGTAGCTAAACAGAAATCTCAGCTTCAATTTCCTCCTTTTCGATCTGATCTCTCAAAGCAATAAGACGTCTTCTTAAGATTTTAACCCTGACGCACTTCTAAGTGCGTATGAAATTCTTTTTTATAATTTGTTTCCTAATGTTGAGAAAAAGAACCGAGATAGTTTTTCTTTTGCTCTTGTAGTTGTGATAAACTCCCACCGGAAATAAAAACAAACCAGGCTGAGCTAGGCCGAAACGACAAATGAGAGAGTCCAGGTAAGTGTGATGGGTGAGTGAGTGACGTGAGCATGATATTGCTGTCTGAAAAAGCTCTCTTCAAGAATTTCTATGACAAATCAATATTGCATTTTGCACTGCAATATTGAACAGGCCTCTGAAGTTTTCTGCCTGGTTGGGGTCCCGCTTTTTAGGGATTGGGAAATTTATACTCTGCTGTAAGCTGATTGGAATGACTCCTGTTTCAAAAATTCGGTTGCATTCCTAAGTGAGTATTTCTAACAGATCATTATTTGCATATTTTTACAATTCAATGCGCTAAATATGTGTATGCAAATTTTGATTGATATCGATCCAGCTGTTTCTGAAATAATGAGTCATTTGTCTTCCATAAGAAATACATGTAAACACGCCTCAGGTCCTTACCTCCGTAAGTCCTAAAGAGAATTGCAGCAGTTTAGCACAGATTTAAGCTGGTTGACTGTCGTTTGGTGGTGCCTTTTAACCCTGTTACAAAAACACAACACTGGTACATTTTTAGTGGCGTGAAGCGCAGCTTTTCTCGTTGGCCTTGCTTATTTGTATTTGGGCCATGGATATCTGCACTTACTCCGGTGTTAATTTTGGATCTATCCGTAAAGCCCTTGATATTAGGCTTATTTTATTTATTGTTTGCCATGCAATTAAACATTAAATTTACATCAACAAAGATCGATATCGCTATTGCTCATTTCTAAATTCTTATCGAAAAATATATCAAATTCAATTTGTTGTGTTCAATTTGTTCAATTTTTTTAAATAAGCAGGAAAAGTTTTGTTTTTTTTTTTACCTTACAAAGAAAGATAAGAAAAATTACGAAATAAGAAATTCTAAAAAAAGAGGAAAAAACTTAAGAACACTCTAACCAAATCCCAGGCGATTGAGTAACAAACCTCTTCCGATTACTTCTCCAGTCGAGAGTAAAACGCTCTCTATTAAACGGCTGCCAACGTCAAGTGAAATTAATTAAAAAAAAAAAAAACAAAAAAACAAAAACAAAAATACACCTACGAATATATTTACTTGAAACAAGCATTTAAAGTTTTGTTTACCCAATTTCACTTCGGTTCTATTTTTATCAACCGTTTCATTGATTGTAATTTTTATTTTTTATCAGCATCGCGGATTGGGCGATAATTTACTGATATAAAAGGTAACTAGGACCTTTTTAATCCATCGTCAATGAGATAAGAGCAAAATCAGAATTCAAAAAATTCGAATCTAATAGTATATTTTGAATGTTTTTTAAAAGTCGACAAAACTTTGAAATTTATAAAAAATATGTGTGTGGACAAAGTTTTTAGTTTCTACCTAACGTACAAGTATTTTTACTATGGCGTATGTGGAACATTATTTTGTCGGCGAGTGTGTGTTTAGTGCTCTAATTAATTGATTTCTGCCACTTATGCTACAGCGATGAAAATTTTTTATTATTATTATTTTCTTTTTTTTTACTTCCTCTAGTTTTCTATAAACATTTGGCAAATTTTTATTTTTTTCCCCAATTAGCTGCTGATTTGGGAAAAAGTTTCTTTTGCTTAATTGGAACTTACTCGTAGAGTGAATGTTTTTTGTTTTAGTTCCTCAAATGTTTTGAGTTTCTATCTCGTGGAAACTTTGTTTTATTGGTTTTTGTTACTTAATTGAGTTTAATGAATTTATAGCTTCAAAAGCGTTTTTAATTAAGCTGATGTTTTGCGAAAGGAGGCGGAATGATACCATCACTACCTATGTGGTGCTAACTAGATACGGGTGCAATTATTGGAAAATGAGTCTGCTTGTAGCTGTCTTTATGAACAGCTCACATAACTATATAGTCCATGTATTTGCAATGAATTTAATAATCTAGTCATACAGAGGAAGGACGTACACATCGCACGGTAACTCGTGTAACTCGTACAAATATATGTATCTGCATTGTTGCAACACTTGTGGAGTTGTCTGAGTTTGGGACCCTTCAAGGCATTCTACAGGCCGCTCTATTTTCGTATCATTTCGTCAGAGAAGCCAATTACATTTACTTTTCTTTGAAACTCTCCTGAAACTTGTCGGATTTGATTCTTTGACGACCTGCGTTAAATGTGGCAGTACCAGCTGATGTTTTCAGCCTGATATATTTCGAACATGCGTACTTCTTAATATTTGCTTCTTTAAAGCGAGGGTGGTCACGGGCTTGTTGACATAAATTTGGAACTTCAAAAAACCCTAAGGGAATAAATTTAGCGGAGTTATTCTGGTCATCCAATATGGGAGATTACACGATAAGGGAATGTCTAATGCAATAAACTCATTGCCTCACGTGATATGTTTCAAGAACCATCTAATGTCTTCAAGATCCATGCACTAAGTTATCATTTCTCGATATTATTTGACATTGACGGTGATTGGAGCCCTGGCAGTCTCTCCAGACCAAAATCAACACAAAATGTAAATCCTTTCTTTATGATACACGCTCTTCGAATGCAAAAAATTTTCTTGTTTGCGTAGCCACAGACATAGAAAAGGGCATTATTTTGTTAAATAACACACTGTTCACTTGTCGCTCAATGAACCAATTAAAAAAGGCACTTCGCTATGTTGGGTTTGTAGGTTTGAGTTTTTGATGCAGTTGGATTATGTAGGTCCAAATTTTTAGTGAGAATACGCTGCATAATTTTTCTTAAAATGCTAATTTTTTGATCACAATGCTGATTGAATGTAACCGACCAAGACTTCTCGAATTTTTCGATTATCCTCTTCACAGTTGGTGCACTTAGAACATGTTGATTATCAATCTTGGATGAGATTTGCATAGATACCTCATGTCATTTATCTATGGATACAACTTTTTGACCTTTTGGGATCCAAGCACCGCCAATATAAGATCTGTGATAATGTGATGGTTTTCATCAACGATGGTCTTCATGTAGCGATAAATCTTCGGCTAAACCCAGAACGAGACAGGAGTAGAGGCAGTTCGCCACCTGAAACTGTTTTGAAGTGACATATCCAATCAATACAAAGTTTTGCTGTATCCCATTCCACGGTGAACCTCAGATTTGCAGTATGGAAACACGAAACTTTGAAAACAGGACTAGGATTAGGACTTTGAAGAGTGGCCGAAGCACTTAGTGAAACTGGACTAATTAGGGTGAGCCATAACCGTCCCCTATCACCGAAGTTGCAAATCAGTTGAGTAACACAATACGCTGGTATCTGTCATCAGTTGTGTTGACGGATGAGGTCATTATTCATGGTGTTGCTTCCTTTGACGGCTTAACTTTGTCTGGTATATATTCAGTTGTGCTACAAAAAGGTATACGTTAGACTAGACTCTGACAAGTCTAAAGAAAGTCTTCACTTATAGCCTGGCACTGAGAATCGTAAAAGATGACCTCCTTTATTTGGAAAAGCACAATAAGGATGGTCAAGCTTTATGTGTGCAATATTGTTTTGTAATGTCATGTTCTGTCTAATATACAACAAGCAGGGAAGATCCTACGAAAGTGCGCATTAAAATCTTGAGGCCAAAATTGAAGGCGCATTCTAAACGAAGGAGTATATGTTGGGTATTTTCATCATATTTCATCAGCTGGGTATTTGAGTTTGTCGCTCACTTGTGAAAAGCTCAACATTTTTTGCCTAAATCTGTCGCATATGGCAAATCTGCATTCGTATAAGCGCTGTTTTTACCATTAAAATCACCATATTACAAGTGAAGGTTTCCCAATTCTCCCGCCCTCAGTCACTTGGTTACTGCTTTTGCCGTATTTGTCATATGGCACACATGGTGCACTGTTTCGTTTTGTTGTAAGGGCGTAATATCTACAACAATTTGATTCCATGAAATAACGTCAGAATTTTCACTTTACAGCCTTGCTTAGCATCGTCGGTGTTCACTTTTCTGCATTGGTTCACACTTGCAAATATAGGTAAGCTGTTTTGACACTTAGCGAAACACAGGTAGATCCCCACCTCTCAGATCACTCTGATCTGAAGCTATCTGACTACGAACTAGTGCCATTATTTTGTTCTCACCGCGGTCTCACTATTTACTTGCATAGTAATGTAGCTTACCAAACTCCACCACAATGTAATTCCTGTCTCAATGAGGAATTCAATTTCATATGGTTTAAATTCCATCTCAGTTCGATGCACAGTCTGACTCTATTCAAAAAATTGTATCTCCATATTTCATACTGAAGTCGTAATTACGGGCGATTTCAATATACCATACACAATTCTGGGTGGCTTTGACATTCCGGACAGACAATACCCGAAGGACGGTGTGTTTAAGTTAATTTTTTTTATTTTGCAATTATTTTAACATTCAGATTCAAGCTTATAAAAAAGATTAATCTAATATTATTACTATTATTTATATTGGGTATGTAATTTAATTCGTGCGGTTTTTTTTTTTCAAAATTTGAACATTTATTTAAGAATAACATGTACAATAGTATTATTCAAAGTATTGCCCATCTGAAGCTATGACTTTTTCCCATCTTTCTGGCAATTTGTGGATCCCATCCCAAAAGAACTGCGCCGACTTGGCAGTCAAGAATGAATCAAGCCAATTTTGGATATTCTGCTCTGATGTGAACCGTATTTCAGTGAGGGCGTTCTGCATTGACCGGAACAAATGGTAGTCAGAAGGGGCAAAGTCTGGGCTATAAAGCGGGTGGAGTAAGACTTCCAATCCACTGTTTTCCAAATAGTTCTTATCCGGAATAGCAACGTGGGTCCGAGCTATTGCCTCGTGTCTGGTCGCATATTCCGGGCGTTTTTCGGCTACTGCTCTCTTCAAACGGATTAATTGTGTTCGGTAGCGTTGTCCATTGATGTTTTCACCCGGTTTTAGCAGCTCATAATACAACACACCCATCAAATACAGAGCAGTACCTTCGCGCCATGGATATTCGGCTTTGCCGTTGATTTGGCTGGTTGGCCGGGTTGTCGTAATGGATCCATTTTTCATCACCAGTAACAATCCGATGCAAAAATGACTTCCTTTTGTGGCGTTCCAGCAGCATTTCGGACATGCAAAACCGCCTTTCGATGTCTCTCGGCTTGAGTTCATGTGGAACCCAATTGCCTTGCTTTTGAATTTATCCAGCTGCTTTTAAACGTTTTCAAATGGCTGTTTGAGTGACACCCAAAGATTTTGCGAGCTCTTCTTGTGTTTGGCAACAATCTTCATAGAGAAATGCTTCCAGTTCTTCATCTTCAAACTTTTTTGGCTGCCCAAGACCTTCATCGTCTTCCAAGCCAAAATCACCACTTTTAAATCGTGCAAACCACTTTTGGCACATTCGCTCAGCTAGCGCATGTTCACCGTAAACTTCCACCAAAATACGATGACTTTCGGCAGCAGTTTTCTTCATATTAAAGTAATGAAGAAGAACTCCCCGCAAAAACACTTTTTCAGGCACAAAGTTCGACATATTTGAGTGCCAAAAAAAATGGTTGTTGACGCTTACGAATAATAACAATGGTATAATACAAGTTACGCCATCTCTTAGCAAACCGCACGAAGTTATAGACCCAATATTATTAAAGAGTTAGGTGTTATTGTTCGCGTAGAAGGAGTTAAGTTCATTTCTAAATCTACTGGTGCCACAAGACCTTCGGTTATAACGTGGTAAGGAGTTCAACAGGCGAATAGACATTATGAAAAATTGTCTGTCAGATGATAGGCATCAGTAACGAGTGTGAATGAATCTTATCTTATTGAAAAGTTAATAAGGCTGATTGGTTGAATCACATTGGAAAGCAATATAGGGGAACGGTAGCGCATTGGATAGCCAAGTGACATGTTATACAGCAATTTCCAGTAATGAGATATTCTGTCGAAGCGTCGAAGATTGAAAACGTGACGCACAATGTTGTTGGAAGCGACATTAAATTTTCCTTTACTGTTAGCTTCAAAGTAATAGAGAACTAATACAAGCAGTGTTTTAGCAAGTAAGAGGCGAGTTTTGAAAGTGGTGAAGTAGTGTGACATCCATTTACGTTTTCTGTTAAAAACAACTCCTAGATTCTTTGCAATGCCAACATACTCGATTTTGAAGCCATTCAGCACAATATCTGGGAAGTACAATGCAATAGAAGAGATCAAGAAGTTTTTTTTATAAATGAGGATACATTTTATATCAAGAGAGCAGCTTTGATAGAGTTGAAAGTCATCAGCATTCATTTAAATAGATAAAGTCACGAAAGTGGGAATCTTATTTACGTAAAGCGAGAATAAAATAGGTCCCAGGATGGAGCCCTGTGGAAATCCTCTAGTATTGTATGTTACATAAAGTCAGACGATTTTTGACTAACTGAGATAGTTTGCTTTCTTACTTTCAGATAAGACGATATGGTATTTATAGCAGTTTGTTACAAATGTTTGCCTGGTTAACTGTGCCGAATGCTTTCAAGAAATCCAAAAGTACTAGAAAATTTACTTTGTCTTCATCCAATACTTCTACAATATCGTTCACAACTTTAATTATGGCCTTTGTATAGCTATGGCCTTTTCTAAATCCAGATTGCATGAGAGAGAGCAAGTTGTTAAAATGAATATAAGAGTTTATTTGCCTTTGAAGTACCCACTCAAATATCTTAGAGAAGTAAGGCAGTATTAATATCGGCCTATATTCTTTACTTTAAGAACTCTTACGATTATGTATAGGAATTATTTTGGGACATTTAAATTGAGAAGGGTAAATGTCTGTTGCTATTATTAGTTTGAAGACATGTACCAAGGATGGTAGAATAAGTGGGAGGATTATTTTCACAAATTTGGGATGGATTTCATCAAAGCCCACAGCATTTTAGCATCATCTATATAGAAAAATTCAAAAGCACTGTCCAGAAAGTTAAAATCAAGCGGATTTATAGGAACAACATTATGCATGTCAGGGAAGGGGAGGGAAACAAAGCTTATATTCAGGGAATTTAGGTCCAAGTACGAATCAATACGTTTAATGTTTCCGCTTTCCACGTATTCCAATTTCCCGGATATTTTTCCAGAGTTTCTGGAAAATTCTTTTTCGCAATTTTAATTCTACGGATAACCTGATTGCGTATAGAACGATTGAATTGCACGTGTCTATCTAATTTTTAACGCTTCCAACTCGCGTAGAAACGAATGCGCTCATGGAAAAGCAGTCGAATTGCGGGTACCATATGGTGATCATGCTAACAAGAGATAACGATTTGGCTGTGAGAAATGAAGAATGAGGAAGACCACCAAAAAAGTTTGAAAAGGCCGAATTGCAAACAATATTGGATGAAGGTATCACTTTAAGTCAAAAGCAAAAGGAAGAAATGTTAAATGTTGCATAACAAGCAATTTCTGACCGTTTAAAAGCTATGGGAAAGATCCAAAAGTCTGGTAAACGCGTGCCACATGAATTGAATGAAAGACAGATGGGAAACCAAGAAACCACTTGTGAAGTTTTGCTTCAAAGACACGATAAAAAATCAATTTTGCATCGAATTGTTACTGGCGATGAAAAATGGATTTAATTTCAGAATCCTAAACGGAAAAAATAATGAGTTAATCCGGGAAAAACATCAAATTCGACTGCAAAACCAGATCGATTCGGCAAGAAGACAATGCTGTGTGTCTGGTGGGACCAGAAAGGTGTGGTATACTACGAGCTCCTAAAACCTGGTGAAACCGTTAATACAGGTCGATACCGACAACAAATGATCAATTTGAACCATGCATTGATCGAAAAACGACCAGAATAAGAGAGGAGACACGGCAAAGTAATTTTGCTCCATGACAAGGCACCTGCACACAAAGCAAAACTGGATCAGGATACAACCAAAGCACTTGGCTTGGAGCTGCTACCCCACTCGCCGTATTCACCAGACTTGGCTCCTTCCGACTACCATTTGTTTTCATCGATGTGACACGCATTAGCTGAGCAGCAAAGTCGAAAATTGGGTGACTTTTTGGTTTGCTTCAAAAGACGAACAGTTTTATTGGCGTGGAATTCATAAATTGCTGGAAATATGGAAAAATGTGTAGCTAGCAATGGCCAATACATTGAATAAAATGTTTTTTACTTTTAGATTAAAAATAAGTTTTTTATTTTTACAAAAACCGAAAAAAAAAGTTAAAATGAGCCAGGAATGACAATGTCCCACATTTAGTAAAAATGTGTGGTCGTTCGTCAAATACATTAGAAATTCTACCTCATCCTCCATCACAACGCTCATTGGACAAGGCCAATCTGCTTGCTGCACATTTTGCGGCCAGCTGAACACTTCCACATTGTGATTTGTCTCCGACTACATTTTAGTGCGTCGAATCTTCAATGTCATAAATCCACTTTCGCACTCATGTAGTAGCAAGAGTAATTAAAGATCTTTATATCCACAAATCCGCTGGTTTCCGATGGTATATCTTCTCCTCTTCTAAATAAGTGTTCTTTCCCGCTGGCAAAACCACTGCGTTAGCTTTTTCATCAGTCTTACTCTTTAGAAATCTTTCCGAGCCGATTGTAAACAGCATTTGCTCAGCCTAAAAAAGGAAAATCTTATTCCCCCTCCTTCTACAGACCAATTGCACTTACGTTTTCTTTGCTGATAAACCGTCAGCTCATGAAATATCTCGAAACAAGAGAACAATTTTGTAATTGTTGATATACAACCTGACTGACTCGAACTGCAACCAACTTCAGACTGCCATAATTTTCAAACTGTTCATTTCTGTGAGCTCAAATTTTGACACATGACCCATAATTTTAAACGATTTGCGTCTCAGTTGTGTTGAAAAATTGTTATTCGCGATGGAATTTAAACGTGATAGTGTGATTGCTTTATATTTGGCTAGTAGCTATCGTCAGAGCCCTCCAGCACCTCAACGTGAATAAATCATTTGTGTCTCGAATCATAGCTCGTTACCGTGATACTGGCAGCGTTGCAAAATGCCATGGAGGTGGTCATAAACAAACAGCAACATCGGCAGAAATGGTTCGAAAAGTAAAGGCTCGAATTGAGCGAAATCCGCGTCGAAGTGGAAGAAAAGTGGCTTGTGAGCTCAACATATCGTTGGAATGGATGCAACACAAATGAGCTTGGGCTCAAGCCATTGAAGTTCCAAAAAGCACACGATCTTACACTGCAACAGAAAAAAGTAAGAGTCGAAAGAGCGAAGGAGTTGCTACGCTTGCACGAAAATGGTGAGTTGCCGAATTTGGTTTTTTCCGATGAGTCGCTATTTGTTATAGAGCAATATGTTAACAAACAAAATGACCGAGTTTACTTGTCAGAGAGGTCCTTCGAAAATTTACACTTTCGGACGGCCACCAGAAAGCAGACAGCACCGACGATGATGGTTTGGGCCGCCATAAAAATTAATGCGATCGTATACCGTCAAACTGTCTAAGAGACAGTATTGAAGCCTTGGGCAAACAATCATTTCGGTCGGAGACCGTGGACATTTCAGCAAGACTCGGCACCGTCTCACAAAGCGCGCTTCAACCAAGATTGGTTAAAAAACAATGTTCCACACTTCATTTCTTCGACACAATGGATTGCAAATTCTCCGGATGCAAATCCGTTGGATTTCTCTGTCTGGGGTGTTTTAAAGGCGAAGGTTGGATCTAAATAATACCAAATTTTGGACCATCTCAAACAAGCACTTCGCCGGGAATGGGCCAAAATACCGCAGAGCCACTTGCGTGCAGCGATGCTTTCTTCGGCCGTCTCAAAGCCATTATTCGCGCCAAAGGTTGAGATATTGAAAACTACTGAAAACTACAGTTTGAAAATTGATGTATTTTCCAACATTTCTCTCTTTGGCACAATAAAATTTATCAAAAATTGTATATTGAGAATAAAGCAATCGATAATAATAATTAAAAAAAGTTCATAATTTATAATTATGTTTAATCTAAGCACTAAGATGGAATCTTAATGTACATACCAATCAATAAACGTATGAATACCGAACTTTAGTACCACCTCAGTAAGTAAGTCTATTATGATCAGGCCCAACATTTTTTCCCATATTTTAATCAAAGACTTTCAATATTTACAAAGATTTTATTTTTCAAATATTTTACAATTCATTTTTCTTACTTTTTCACTATAACACTTACAATATCTAATTTTATTTTTATTTTATTTTTTTTTCAGGTAAGTTCATAAAAATATAAATTGTAAGTAAAACAGCAGAGTTAAGGTTTTGTTTAAAAAAAAAAAAAAAACTTTTTACTTTCAGGAATATATATTGTATGTATGTGTAGTTCTTTAAAAACAAAATGTTAAAATCGTGAAATTAAGCAACAGACAAAAGCACTTCAAAAAGTTTGAAAAGGCGTTATTCGCCGTTCATGTGTAGTCTGTTTTCAGTTAGCAGTTTCCAAAAATTAATTCAAATCCTTAAATGTACTTTCCAAAAGGCTTCTTATTCTGTTCGGTCGTATGGAAACTGTGGTACTAAAGTTTTACCTCTCTTAATGAAATTCAAATTGATTTTGTCTGCTGCACAAATAAACTACGAATCCTTTTGCAGTCTGTCTGTAGTAATTCATCATTTTGGCATCTCTTCCAGTTTATTTTGAGATGTACGGAGATGTAAAGGAAGGAAAAACAACGTTATAATATCAAGAAAAAAGAAAAAAAAAAAACTCATCGTGAGGTTTCAGTTATCTAGATGTTACTTCAGCTCACCATGTATTGTATATGTCGGTGATAAATGAAAAAATGTTCTTGTTACTTTTGGCTTAGTTTCCAACTTTATGTTTTATCTTTTCGACTAAGTTTTCCCTCTCTCTACTTGCATGGGGTGGTTCAAAACCGTATCTATATTAAGTATAGCAGGAACAACTTGGTAAAGAAAAATGAATGTAATCACTGATTACTGATATACATCATTCTGGCCAATGTGCAAGGTTAGACTTGGTTCTCTATGATATTAAATCATCTATGTCTCATACTATCAAAACCATTAATCAAAGCAATAATGACAATGATTCTCGTACTGTAAGCAGTATTTTAATTGTCAGGTCTACAAGGTCAGGCTGCTAATTGAAAAGAAGAGAAATTTCTTCATTAAGAGGTCAAAGTAATACGATGTCGCAGAAGTAGTGAGCAAAGGAATATTTCGCAAAACTCATAAAAATTACCTTAACCCTCTACCGCATTCGAAGCCAAATATGGCCTTGCAATTTATGATGCATATTATTCCGATACCGAATCAACAGGTCAATAACAACCTTAATATGGTAGGCCAGTTCGTTGACATATTTACATGTTTTGTGTTCAACTGCCATCTTCGTGACATTATTGGAGCAATTCCGTAGACCAATAAAATCTGACATGATTACATGCAAAAGGTAGGAAACAATAAAAAGGTTCTTACGCTTCAGTGAAAACACCGATTTGAAACCATTTGGAACAGATGGATGCGAGAAACTTTTTAACCCAACCAAGCCTCTCCAAGTGGAGAGGTTCAAAAACAAAGTTTAAAGTGGAGTTTCCGGATTCAGTTATGACTTCAAATTTTTTGCTGGAGACCAGAGTAACACCTCCGAAAATGCACCTGATTTAGGAGACACTGGAAACTTATTGACGAGGATTATATCTATAGTTGTTAAATTTAATTTTTTCCCGATAATTTTCCGGATTCCCCAATTCTAAAATACCAATAGAGAAAGAACTGAAAAAACAAAGTTGTTGCAATGTCATTGAAAAAATGACTACACTTGATGGAGTGAAATTGGGAGTGGTATCCGAGTTTGATAACAAGTCTGCAAACATACTGTCACAGTGTGTTGGTTTAAAAGCAAGCCAATCATCACCAAACAGCAAAAAGAAAAACAGTACAGAGATGTTCCTGCTCCTCAAGCTTTCACATAACGAGTATTTGGGAAACGTTGATTTGATGGATTCCACGTTTGGGTTATACAGACTCCCTTTGCAGTCAAAAAAGTGTTAAAAAAAATATACTTTCGCATGATCGATTTATGTTCAGTAAACCATGGCACCGTCAGAATGACTCCCGCCTCCCATTATATGATTTCAAAAAGGCTATTTTTGAGAAACAAACAAATCACTTTTGAAAAAATGTGATTTTACATGCAGCAGGTCAGCTGCAATTAGATTTGACAAATATATAACATAAACATTACACTGTTCTCGTAACCCTTAATTCTAAAGATTTGCAGTAGAGGATTAAATCCGAAAGCATTTGGAGCTTGCTCTTGATACTTCCCGTAAATTATTTGGTTCATGTTTACAGTTTTTTTTTCTCTTTCACTGAAAACTGCTATTTCCTTGTACGATTAAATCGTTTTCCCTAGAAATAAATATTTTTTAGCTTGCATTTTCCAGGGAAGTAAAACACGCAGCGGACTGTGACATATAGTATATCACGTAGTAGCATAGGGTTTTCTAATAACGGCTTGACAACTTTTTTTAAATAAAAGGCAAACCATTTGAAATTTTTCATAAACTTTATTATTGGCTTGAAGTACAATCAAAACATTTATGAATGGAACTCGACTTCGTTCATATGGCCACCGCGGGCACGTTTGCATCGGTCGATTCTTTGGACCCAATTTTCAACGACTCGACCACACATTTCGGCCGAAACGGCCGCTATTTCGCGTTCAATGTTGGCTCTGAGCTCTTCCAACGTCGTCGGCGTATTGTCATAAACCAATGGCTTAACGTAGCCCCACAGAAAATAGTCAAGCGGCGTTAAATCGCACGAACGAGGCGGCTAATCGACAGGCTAATAACACGCTCACCATATTTACTCTTCAATAAATCGATTGTAGCGTGTGCTGTGTGGCTTGTGGCACCATCCTGTTGAAACCACATGTCGTCCAAGTCCTTATCTTCCAATTCGGGCCAAAAATAATCGGTGATCATGGCGCGATAACGCTGACGTCGACGAAGAAATATGGCCCAATAACGCCGCCGGCATGCAAACCGCACCAAACAGTTATTTTTTGTGGATGAAGTGGTGATTCATGAAGCATATGGGGGTTTTCACCCGACCAATAACGCATATTTTGCTTATTGACGAACCCAATGAGCCAAAAATGAGCTTCGTCACTGAAGATGATTTTGCGATGAAACTCATCATCTTGGCGCATCTTCTCCAGAACTCAATCGGAGAACGTAGCTCGTTAGTGTACTTTACCATGGTGAAAATGTTGAGTTTACTGAATAAATTGACAGTAACAGTTTTATGATTAGTGAAAGAGTGGGTAGTAACGGGTGACCAGATGGCACAGTTTAAATACGCAACGAGAATTTGGTCGTCCGATCGGTCGTCATTATGGCATCAGTCTGCAGGCAATTCCTTGAAACGTGAAAAAGTTTGATCGTGAATACACTCTTTTGGATCTTACGACACCTACTAGACAGAGATTGCTGCAAAATGAAGAAAACATGTCGATTCGGCGCCGAATTGGGCATCGCCAGAGAGTTTACCCCTTCTTCTTTTGCGATTGTATTTGGGCCTACATATGTATAACTTTATGCTGACGCAAGAATTGAAACCGGATGACCATACACAATGTTGGGCGGAAATCCGGATTTTGGCCAAAAAATCACAATCACAAGTGTTCGGCAAGCATAAATATATCCACAAAGATTGACTGTTGGTGTGCTTTATGACATGGCAGCATGATCGGACCTTATTTCTTTCAAAATGAGAAAGGAGACACCGTTACCGTCAATGTTCTAAGATATAGAGCGATGTTAACCAACTATCAAAGGTGTGGTTCCAACAAGATGGCACTACATGCAACGCTCGAAGTTGTGAAGAATAAATTAACCACTGGATTATTTTCAATGCGGTTATGTCAAGTTCTTAGTCTACGCTAACAAGCCAATCACTTTGGACCAGCTCTAGTTCAAAATTCGATATGCTATTGCCGGAATAAAATTGCAAATATTCAACCAAGTCATCAAAAATTGGACCGACCGTTTGAAACACTGCTAGCGAAGCCGAGGCGGCCATTTGAATGATGTGCTATTCCACACATAATAGCATCAACATAGCTTCAAAATAAAGCCAGAATCAATTTTACATCTTAGTACGCTTTACGCCTTCTCTAGTTCACGTATTTGCGATCCAAGGAAATTTAGGCGGAATTTCTTTAGAATGGATAAGTGGAGCACATCCTCTCTCACCTTGAGGTTACAAAGAGTACAGAAAATTGGCAGTTCCGGGCGGTGCGGTATGTAGTTCAAATTAGTTAGTTTTCCTGTTATTTTGAAGATGATGCTTAATATGCGCGTTAGTTTCTAGCGAAAGAAATACGTCATGTCATACGAATTATGCTGAATTTTGCTGTAATTTGTCGGTATTTTGATGAATGGTTATTCCATTCTTGTACACATTTACCCCTATGGAGTATAATTTGCGAAAGCACTAACTTGGGTATCCTTCACCACGTAATCGAGGTGGAGCTTGAGGGTATCCAGGAACTGAAGTACAACTCCTTTCACCAAGTGGAGCATGTAGTTGGGTGTACTGCTCGGAAGTTTAAAACCTCGCTTTATGAAGTAACGCAGGAACTTTTCCACAATTTTAAAGGAGCAATATCCCAATAATTTCGCTACGTAAAAAAGGATACATGTTGCTGTGACACGAAATATTTTCTGTTTCAAGTTGTGCGATATATCCCATCCCAGACACATGCTGTACATAAATCTCAACACTCTAATGACTTTGTATGGCATTCCATAACCAACCATAACCATTCCAAAAGCCCCTCGAAGGGAAGATATTTGATCAATATTCGAATAATTGCTTCCAAAACCAGCCTGAAATTCTTATAGGATATTCTTGTTATCCATTCATTGGGCTATTCGATTGTAGATTATGCTTGCAAACAGCTTGGTGGATGTATTTAGAAACGAAATACCCTATAATTTTCTGGATTATCGTAGTCGCCTTCCTAATGCATTGGGAATATTATCGCCTTCCGAAAACATCCTGGGACTCCTACCGTTTCAAAAATTCGATTAAATTCCCTTGTGAGAGCAGATAGGAATTTTGGTCTACAGTTTATGTAGCACTCAAATGGAATACGGTCATTTCCTGGAGCTTTGTTTTTTTTTTTTTTTTTTTGGCGTTGTCTATGACAAATTTCGTCGAAAGGAACGTGATTTCAGTTCTGAGTTGAGAAGGGTTGCAAAATGGTCCCTTAACTTTTCCGCTTGCAGTCCTGAAGATGTGACATTTGATTTGCTTTTAATAATTATAACGGCTTTCCAGAATTCGGCGAAATATATTGATCCATTTATTAGAGCAATATTTTGAATTGCAAAGAATTTTAAAATGTTTATGCATTTAAGAAATGCAAAGGACGTCACTCTAGCTCGCACGCATTCATTATCAAACCATTTTTGTTTGCTAATTTTCCTCTTGGGGTCTTCTGACTTCTTTTGAGACTCGGTTTGTTTTTTTGTTCGTTAGCATATCGACATCAGGTGTAATATTCTTGACTTTCAATTTAACGAGCTCTCTATTACGTGTATATCAAGGATTGTTTTATATTATTTCCGAAAACTGTCTTCCATGCCAACTTTGGTAGAAGTTTTACTTTGGATGTACTTGGTGCATTGAAGGTGGGAAAACTTTAAAGGAGACATCTAAAGGCATATAGTCCGAGAACGTTTTTATGCCTAAGCGAAAGTCACTGATGCTAAAACGCCAGTTCCCATATACTCGTATATCAATATTTTACATCAGTGGCAGAGCCAAAATGTTTCATGGAAACATTTTACAACTAACCAGCTGTTGGAGTATTCTAAAGTAGGGTCTATAACTTATTCGTGCGGTTTGCTAAGAGATGGCGTAACTTGTATTATTCCATTGGAACGTGCGTTGGAAAGCTACTGTCATTTTACGTCATTGCAGTATATGTCATTCATTTCAAGCGTAAGCAACAATAATTTTTCTTCACTCAAATATGTCGAACTTTGTGCCTGAAAAAGTGTTTTTGCGGGGAGTTCTTCTTCATTACTTTAATATGAAGAAAACTGCTGTCGAAAGTCATCGTATTTTGGTGGAAGTTTATGGTGAACATGCGCTAGCTGAGCGAACGTGCCAAAACTGGTTTGCACGATTTAAAAGTGGTGGTTTTGGCTTGGAAGACGATGAACGTCTTGGGCAGCCAAAAAAGTTTGAAGATGAAGAACTGGAAGCATTTCTCTATGAAGATTGTTGACAAACACAAGAAGAGCTCGCAAAATCTTTGGGTGTAACTCAAGCAGCCATTTGAAAACGTTTAAAAGCAGCTGGATATATTCAAAAGCAAGGAAATTGGGTTCCACATGAACTCAAGCCGGGAGACGTCGAAAGGCGGTTTTGCACGTCCGAAATGCTGGTGGAACACCACAAAATTAAGTCATTTTTGTATCGGATTGTTACTGGTGATGAAAAATGGATCCATTACGACAACCCCAAGTGCAAAAAATCATATGTGAAACCCGGCCAACCAGCCAAATCAACGGCAAAGCCGAATATCCATGGCATGAAGGTAATGCTCTGTATTTGGTGGGATCAGATGGGTGTGCTGTATTATGAACTGCTAAAACCGGGTGAAACCATCAATTGACAACGCTACCAGACACAATTAATCCGTTTGAAGAGAGCAGTAGCCGAAAAACGCCCGGAATATGCGACCAGACACGAGGCAATAATTTTCCATCATGACAACGCTCGGCTCCACGTTGCTATTCCGGTTAAGAACTTCTGTTTGGGATGGGATTCACAAATTGCTAGAAAGATGGGAAAAAGTCATAGCTTCAGATGGGCAATATTTTCAATAATACTATTGTATATGTTTTTCTTAAATAAACGTTCAAATTTTGAAAAAAAACCGCACGAATTAAAATATATTTCCAATAAATTGAAGCGTGGTCCAAAATACCTCCGCGCGAAACTTTAGATACGACCGATTCAACTGTTCATTTACATGTTCGAATATAGAAAATTTTGCAATGCGATTTCTTTTTTCTTGAAACTTTTTTACAAGCTGGGGCAAAAGTAATGTCATAATGTGAATGTGCCATAGTTTTTTCGAATGGCGTCAAGTGTCATTGTGCTTTGACTTTTATGTTGTAGACAGATAGGGAATTATGTGACAACAGGCAATAGAGCGATACACACCTGAAGGACGCGGAACTATTGTTACTGATTTCCTTCCCTTCTAACACCAGGTAGGTAGGTAGGTAGGTAGGTAGAAGTGGCGGTTTATGCCATTGAACCCAATTAGCACTAGGATGTTCCGTTTTGTTACCACGCCTCGTGTAATCTATTTTGAGATGGTTGTTAAGAAAGTGGTCCGGTCGGTGCCTATAACCATCCTTCAAATTTAGGATAAGATTCTGTATCCCATTACCCGAGATGTCGCTAAGGCTCCTGCTAGAGCTGGACATTTGCAGAGGAAGTGAAAGAGAGTTTCTTTTTTAATTGTATTTCCGCAACTGCGGCAGTGAGGGTTGTATGGAATACCTAGTTTGGCCGCATGGTCTCCAATTGGCCGTGTTTATTGCCGTGATTCTGGCGATTTCTGGGCGGGTTCTGTTTAATAGGTTCTTCGTTTTATATTGATCGTAGGTAGGTCATATCTTCCTTGATATGACGCAGTTTGTCAATCCCGACCATTGGAGATTGGCTTTCTGCAGAAAATATGAATATATTTGTCCTTTACCCGCTTCTAGCGGAATGTGGACCCTCGTTGAGAGCGAGGTGTGTAATGCTGAGCCCTTTCTGGCCAGCTCATCCGCACGCTAATTGCCTGTTATGTCACTATGTCCTGGAACACAGAGAAGTGTGACTTTGAAACGTTCGCAAGCTCGTTCCGGCACTCCTGCACCAATATGGAGGATAGCTGCTTGGCTATCTATAAGGATGGCCAACCTAGTTGTCTGCATGCTTCTCGGATGGATAGTAATTCCGCCTGGCAAACGCTGGCAAAATCCGGTAAGCGGACTGAAATTGATATTTTCAATGATTCCAAGTAGACAGCGGCTCCCACACCATAGCTCATCTCAGATCCGTCGGTGTATATGACCGTATTGAAGCCCTTCACTACTTTATCCCTCCTCTACTGAGCTCTTGTTGGGAAACCGACGTGGAAGCCTTTCGTGAAGTTTACTTTGGGTATGATGTAGTCACTTGAAGACGTGACCATGCAGTTTGGTAACGTATCCAGGATGTTACTATGGCCATACGGCCTTGCAGTACAGAATCCAGACTCCTTGCGTTTTAAAACACTGCCTAATGCGGTGTATTTTGTGTGTAGGTCAAGAGGTAGAAGATGCAAGAGCAGAGTGAGGGCATCTGTTGGGGCCGACCTCATTGCCCCCGTGGTGCCTATACTGGCTGTTATTTGCAGTATTTTTAGTTTTATGAGGCTATAGATTTTGCTCAACGCTGGTCACCATACTAGTGATCCATACGTGAGTTTTGAACGCACTACGGCTGTGTATATCCACAAGGTCATATTTGGTTGAAGTCCCCACTTCTTCCCAAAGGTCTTGCTAAGGCATAGAAGGCGACCGACGCCTTCCTTATTCTGTGTTCAATTTTGTGTTTCCAGTTAAGTTTTGGATCGAGTATGATACCTAGATACTTAGCACTGGACGACAGTGTGAGTTGTTGATCATTTAGATGGGATAGGGTAAGATCGGGTATTTTGGTTTTGGTTGTGAACAGCATCGGTTCAGGCCGCAACTTGCAGCCCAGGTGCTTACCTTGTCTAGAGCGGCTCTCATAATTTCACTAATCACGGTAGGAAACTTCTCTGACACTAGTATCACTACGTCGTCCGCGTACGCAACAACTTTGACCCGTTCCCTGTCTAGTTTCACCAGAATTTTGTTTATAACCATTAGCCATGTGCGCGAACAATTAACCGTTTCATCTGAGCGTCTCGTGCAAACTGGGACAACTAGAAATGTTGCATAAAGTGGCTGGCCACGTAGTGCTCGTTTGACCGAGAATATCACTGCTGTTACATTTCTTTTCGTCAAATTTTGGTGAAAGACTTGAAGATGCCCCCTTATAAAGTGCAAACCGTTCTCCTGCTGACCGTCAAGTGAGGTTAACTAACTCTTATGCTCTGTTAAGAGGATGATTTCGTATCCAAAATTATGAACGACAAAGTTCATCCACTTATGTGTTTATGTGAATAATCAAAATTTTCGTTTCTGGGATACGGAAAGTTCACATTATATGCACAAAGATTCATTTCATCCCCTCAAAATGACTATTTGGTGCGGCATTTGCAGCGAAAAAGTTGAGGACGCTGACAACACCACAGTGACCGTACCTAGTGAGTGCTACAAACAGATGTTTAAGAGTTCTTTTTGCCGTAAGTTGCTGAATTGATTTCAGTATGACGGAGCAGCAGCTCATACAGCTTGTTTAATGGTGATGATTTTTAACCACCAGTTTCCAGACCGTGTGATCTACCGTTTTGGCAATTTGAACTGGTCGGCCAAGTTCTCAGATCTGACGACGCCAAACTACTTCGTTTGGGGCTTTTTAAAATCTCGCGTTTATCACGACAAACCACAAACCTTGCAAGTCTTGATAGCCAAAATTGAAGAAGAAATCACCAATTTGGAGCCAGATTTTTTTCATTTCTAGCAAATGAATTGGATGCCATATTCACATTATAACATTACTTTTGCCCCACCTTGTATAAATTCATTGCAGCCTGTGACCGTGTACAGCTCGTAGTTATGCATTCACTTTTTATTTTTATTTTTTATTTTCTTGTCGTGAATTTATTCAATAAGTTATCGGTTCGGTTCTTCATGCTCTTCAGAATTGGAAAAGTTTAAATGAGAAAATCTTCTTTCATCGGAAATTGGCATTGTTTGCAGCTGGTTATATGGTATTTATTTAATTTTCTTTTTTTCTTCTTCTATACAGCGATCAACAATTGAATACAGCAATCTGTGAATATTGGATTTTTTTTTTTTTTTTTTTTTTTTTTTTTTTTGTTTAAAAAACTTTCTAGTGCTTTTGTAGGCTGCTCACCAAGTTGATAATAATTTGCGTCGCATCAGTGGTCGATAAAAAAAAAATCTGTTCTGTTAGAGTTGTTAAACCAATTTTTTATTTTTTTTTTTTTTTTAATGAGGCTACTTGTAATTGACGAATAGAATTTGGGTTAATGCTTTTTCTCCGTAGATTGTAGTTTGCAAGCGATGGCTGTTAATTACTTTAAGCTGATTACAGCCGTCGAATTTGATAAACGTTTATTACCAGATGTGGGATACATTTGATAGTGTGTGCAAATTATGTAAGTACGTACATTACCCTCAGCTGTATAATGGTTTTGGTCACCCAGTGGTTTGGAAAATGACAAATTTGGGAGTGTATCATCGTATTAATTTCGGGTTGTTTGATTTTTAAAATTTAAAAATTTAATATATTTGCTGAAGAAGATCAGAATTTAAAGGACTCGGAAAGTTGTTTTGATCTGAAAATAAAGAAATTAAAAATTTTGTATTTCAAAGAAGAACATTTCATTGTAATTGAACTGTTTCGTCTGATTATCCAGAAAAAAATTCTGGCAATCATACTAAAAAGATTATTTGGACTATCTTTACATAAGAATGAATGTCTTGAACACACTGGGGAAGAAAGGTATTTTGGATTCAGAAAATCATCATGACTTGGGTTACTTTGTATCTGTGACCTTTTTGTATTACTAAGAAGGACATCAGAAGAGATAATGGTTATATGTAGTGTTCAATAACTGTTATTTAAAAAAAGAAATCCAATTTCTATACACTTTGCCTCGTGAGGTATTTGGGATACCCAAAATACGTCGTCCGTAAGTAAAGGATCCAAACAAATCAAATGATGCCTTTACCATAAGTCATCATGCAAGAAAAGTCCGTGCCGTTTTATAGTAAAACACAAAATTTTTGCAAAATTCAACTTTATTTATCAATATAGTTGCTTTCGAGGGCGATACACTGATTGAAACGATTTTTCAATTTTTCGATACCAGTTTTGTAGTACGATTTCGGTTTAGCCTCAAAATAGGCCTCTGTTTCGGCGAGTACTTTTTCATCGGTCTTAAATCTCTTTCCGGTGAGCATTCTTTTGAGGTCTGCAAACAAGAAATAGTCGCTGGGGGCCAAATCTGGAAAATACGGTGGGTGGGGAAGCAATTCGTATCAGAATTCATTGAATTTTGCCATCGTTTTCATCGAATTGTGACACGGTGCATTGTCTTGATGAAACAGCACTTTCTTTTTCTTCAAATGCGGCCGTTTTTCTGCGATTTCGTCCTTCAAACGCTTCAACAACGCAATGTAATAGTCGCTGTTGATAGTCTGCCCCTTTTGGAGATGGTCGATGAGAATTATTCCATGTGTATCCCAAAATACGAACGCCATAACCTTGCCAGCTGACTGTTGAGTTTTTGGTCGTTTTGGACGAGGTTCGTTGCCTGCTCGCCACTCAGCTGACTGCCGACTTGACTCTGGTGTGAAGTGATGGAGCCAAGTTTCATCCATTGTCACATACCGACGCAAAAATTTGGCTTTATTGCTGTTGAACAGCTTTAAACACTCCTCTGAATCATCAACACGTTGTTGTTTTTGGTCGACTGTGAGCAAACGCGGCACAGAGAACAGAGCTTTCGCATGTCCAAATATTCGTGTGTGATATATCCAACACGCTCTTTTGATATCTTCAGAGCCTCAGTTATCTCAATCAACTTCACTTTACGGTCATTCGTAATGATTTTGTGGACTTTTTGATGTTTTCATCTGAAATAGCCTCTTTTTGACGTCCAACGCGTGCATCATCCACTTGCAAAGGGTTCGTTCGGCTGGTGCAGAGTCCGGGTAACACTTATCAAGCCATTTCTTTGCATCGGCTGCATTTTTTCCCATCAAAAAGCAATGATATATCAGCACACGAAATTGCTTTGAATCCATTTTTTTTCACAATAACAAAAGTTGCTTCACTCACATTGCTATATCTCGAGAACTAATCGTCCGACAGCTGTCAAATTTATACACGTATCTTTTGAAGGTTGAAAATAACTGAAAATAGTATGGATTTAATTCAAGTGGTGCCCTCTCTTAGAAAACGACCTATCAGCCCATGTAATATGTTCGAATTGTCAATTACTATAGTTGCTAAAGTTACAATTCACAATTTATTTCGTCGAGTGAAAATTATTTCTTTCGTAATGGATAGAATATTTTTTTCTTTCTCAAATGAAATAAGATTTAAACATAAAAGAGAAATAATAGAAGAAAAATGCTACGTAAATGTGAGTTTGTTTTAATTATAGGTATTTTTTAAAAGCAATTTATTTCAATTTTTAAAGTTTCAATGATGTATTTTTAAATGTTTTGGGAGAAAAAAATGTGATAATTAGGCCTTCATTAATTCTCTGCACACATAAACTTGCAGCAACGCTTCCCTTTTTTGCTAAGGGAAGTTTTCAAAGATCGGTTGGGAGAGGTCATGACATCGGTTTAGCCAGACCGAAAGTTAGCAAAGTGATAAATGAGGTATTCAACGCATTGGAATCCCAACTGAGTCGAAAGTGGATCAACATAGAAATGACGTAAAATGAAAAACAGGAAACTAGAAGATATTTTCTTGAAAAATATCAAATGTGCAAACCTTAGCAAGACAGCAATCTATACTTTAATACAAAAGGGTTCTTTATTATTGACGCCCTTTTAAAACGTGACATGCTTTAGAAATGAATTGTAATTTAGCATACTTTTTTTTTTTTAGATTTGTGACCAAATAATGAAAATAGGGTTTGTTGATGTAACTCATCCAGGCTCATGTCACGATGCTCTTATTTGGATGATGTCCGATGCTAGATATTATTTTTTCGAAGAATTTGAAAGTAGTAAACGTGGCTCTTGGCTATTGGGAGATGCAGGTTTCGCACTGAAACCTTTTGCATTGACTCCTACAGATTTGTACGAATTAGAACAGTGGAGTCTAGTTTTAACAGAGCCCATTCCGCAGGTCGAAATATTATGGAAAGAACAATTGAGAATTTAAAAGCTCGATTAAAGTGCTTAAACAGTAAATTGAATTATTCGCCAATCAAAGTTACTAGGATGTTTAATGTTTACTGTACCCTTAAAAACATATGTAAAAAATTCAAATAGACGAACAGGAATACACAGACGCAGATTCAGATGCAGAGCCTGATAGTTATGCGAACTGCGATTCCTTAAAGTTTATTTGGCAGATAAGAAAGGTTTTCCAATAGGGACTTGACAACTTTGAATTTAATTTGTGAACGCACTCTTTCACTAATCATCAAACTGTCACTGTAAATTAATTTAGTAAACTCAACATATTCATCGTGTTATAGTACACTAACGAGCAACGTCTGCATATTATAAAAACTTTCTACAGATATTGGGAGTCGGTGACTGCAACTTTAAGAGCGTTAACTCCAATTTTCGTTCGTAATTCTCGCCCTAGTAGACAGGCAATAACAAGTTTAGTGCAAAAATTTGAGTCTACATATTCGTTGTGTGATGTTGACGTGTCAGTGAGACAACGGGTTGGTCGAAGTGTCGAAAATATCGCTGCCATTCAGACGTCCGTAGCAAACGATCCAAATCAGTCAATTCCACGGCGTTCTCAAGAATTGGGCATCGCTCAGACCACATTATGGCGTATTTTGCGTAGGGATCTTGATTTACACCCATACAAGATCAAGCTGACTCAAGAATTGAAGCCGATGGATCATTTGAAGCGACGTACGTTCTCCAATTGGGTTCTGGAGAAGATGTGCTAAGATGATAAATTTCATCGCAAAATCATCTTCAGTGACGAAGCTCAGTTTTGGCTCGTTATTTTTCGGGTGAAAACCCACATATGCTTCATGAATCACCACTACATCCACAAAAAATAACTGTTTGGTGCGGTTTGCATGCCGGCGGCGTTATTGGACCATATTTTTTCGTCGACGATAATGATCGTCACCGATCATTTTTGGCCCGAATTGGAAGATATGGACTTGGACGACATGTGGTTTCAACAGGATGGTGCCACAAGCCACACAGCACACGCTACAATCGATTTATTGAAGAGTAAGTATGGTGAGCGTGTTATCTCAAGACATTGGCCAGTCGATTGGCCACCTCGTTCGTGCGATTTAACGCCGTTTGACTCTTTTCTGTGGGGCTACGTGAAATCATTGGTTTATGCCAATGTGGCCGATTCGTTGAAAATTAAATCCAACGAATCGACCGCTGCAAACGTGCCCGCGGTGGCCATATGAACGAAGTCGTGTTTTATTCATAAATGTTTTGAGTGTACTTCAAGCCAATAATAAAGTTTTTGAAATATCTTAAATGGTTTGCTTTTTATTTAAAAAAAAGTTGTCAAGTCGTTATTAGAAAACCCTATATATAAATTTTAAGGAAACATCAATATACCGGGTGAGTTTTTTAACTTGAGACATCCAAATTACTTGAAAAATACGCGATATCGCGAAAAATATCTCAGACAAAAGTCACAAGGCTCTGAAGGGGACATAAGATGGTGACCACGAGATTTTTCAATTGATAATTCCTGATTTTCATTGCTCAGTCGTATTGCTAGTAGGCTTGTCATTTGTCAACGACGTGGACGTAGCAGTATTTTATTTCCCTCGGGGTGATTAATTAGAGTGGGTCCCCCTGCCTCCCACTGTTGAATCATTGAATTCTTCCCATTTCGACGTTTATTTCCCGAGACTATTTCAACAAATGCTCGAAAATGTGACCATTCACTTCAATACACTTGTATATCCGCGCTCTAAATGAACCAACAGAACTGAGAAGTATTTCTGGTGTGATCTTCCGGCAAGCTTCAGTTGTTCGTCTTTTCATGTCCACACGTGTTGTTGGCTTTTTCCTGTAAACCTCACTTTTTAAGTAGCCCCACAAGAAGAAATCAAGTGACGTAAGATCAGGTGATCTAGCAGGCCATTGCCTCGGACCCCCTCGTCCGATCCATCGTTGATGGTAAACATTTTTTAATACGCCCCGGGCTACTTGGTAATAATGGGCTGGACAACCATCATGTTGAAACCACATTGTTTGTCGCAACTCCAATGGCAGTTCTTCTATTAATACTGGAAGATGGTCCCGCAAGAAGTTTGCATACTTTTCGCCATTCAAGTTGCCTTCAATAAAATATGGACCTATTAATTTATCCCCAATAATTCCCGGCCAAACCTTAACATTCCAAGGGTGCTGGCGTTCAACTTGTCGCAACCAAAAGGGGTTTGCGGTAGCCCAGTAATGCATATTATGTCGATTGACCGTACCGTGATTGGTGAAAGTCGACTCATCAGAGAATAACACCTTGGCGAAGAAAAGGAAACCCGGTTGCGAAATTCCTCAATAGAAAGTTCTTGATGCATTGAAACATGATAAGGATGGTATTTCATTGTCCTCAACAGCCATCCTTTCTGACCGATTCCTTTTCTTTGGTTGCACACTTCCTTCACCAGTGAATTGTTGGATGACCCGATAAAAGGAAGCGCGCGATAGTATCTAGTCTGGGAAACGTTGGGCGTAAAGAGCAACAGCACCATCGATGTTCCTTCCACTTTCTCTATAAATCAATATCATTTCAATTTTCTCTTGGATTGAAATAGCCTGCATTATTAATCTGGAAAACGTAACTAATAATAATCAGTTCCTCAAAACAAATATCGAACTTCTAAATGAAGTACAGTTCCGTTCAAGTAGAAAAAAAGGGCAGAGTGCACATCATACACTCTCAGATACAATAAGTTTAGGACAATTTGTCTCTATCTGAAATTTCTTTGAGTTTTAACTCCACTCGAAGCAATATTGACTTCCTCAAAACACTTCTCGACCTTCTAACGCCCTTCCAACGTTGGAAACCGATTAATGATTTAGGCGGGCCAGTGCAGTGGTATCTAGCACTGAATGAATAAGACCTTTAAGACAAAGTAGTGTGCCCCTTTGAGGAATATGACTGAGCAATGAAAATCTGGAATTATCATCTGCAAAAATCAAAAGTGACCTTCGTTTGACCTTGAAAATAGGGCTCAAGGTCTTTCAAGGATTTTACACCTACTGCCTTAAGCTGAGGATATGGATTCGAAAACTATCCTGCCTGAGGAGTTGATACTAATATACTTAGCATTTCCTAGCTATCTAAGCCATTGAATTAGAATTTACATTTTCACTTTCTAATCGAAATATAACGAGTACGTCAACAGTAACCGGTGAAAAGCATGATAAAAAAACTGTGACATATATAATCTATCTAAGTACAACGGTAATTGTTACAAAGAACAGTAGTAGTACACCTAAATTACCACTTCTAAGGCGATAATTTGCGATAAAAACGTAACGTTCGCCACTTGAGCCATCGGCTTTTAACAATTTACAACCATTTGTATGAAATTATGCAAAAATGGGATGTGAGGCGAAAGGCGTAGCCTACATGACCCAAAACCTAGAAACGGGCTAAACTCTGGGACGGAATACCACTTTCGTTAAGAAACGTAGGTCCCTGACCATAAAACTGTTAACCAAATTGAATACGTCGTGATCGCCGCTACGCACTCCTTTAGGATTAGACGAGTTGATGGCTAAACATTCCGAGCGACCAATGATTACTTGAACCCCTATGTAGTTGCAGCTATTCGTACCTTAGAATACGGATATCTCAGGCGCCACAACAACGGGAAAAAACTGTGAGGAATTTTAGCCTGGAACCGCTGCAATATCTACAAACCGCTAATGTATTCCTAAACCCCCGGAAAGTCTAATGAAGCATTCAACAAGTATTGAAGACCAGTGGTTTCGCTTCCAAAAAAATCACCGGTTGATGTAATGGGTTTTACCACACCACGTCCCCAAAATCCCTGGCTTGATGAATGGTACAGGCAAGCATATTTCGCACTTGTTAAACCTATCAAGCAGAATTGCATTGAAAAACGATAGTGCCCTATTAGCAAACAAGGAGAGAAGGATATCGGTGACCAAAATGCAGTAAAGAAAGCAATATTTGAATATAAGCTTAACAATACTGCTAAACCGAAGAACTTACCTGTCGAGGTATTTCGTTTCCACAATTTGTTCGGAGGGAAGTAATGTCTAACGAAAGGAAACTCAGCCTTGTTTGTCCGATTTACAAAAAACAAGATCGTTTTAGCTCTACCACCTAAAGAACCACCAGTCTCCTTAATATCATGCACAAGAACTTAGCTGCGGTATTGTTTTAACGTCTGATTTTTCAACTATCTGACTGCCCCTGATTGAGTTTTGCCGTTTTGCTTGTAGGATTATGGAAAACGCTTGCAGTTCCCGTAAAGTTGAGAAGCAATCGTAGCGAGACCTTAATGTCATATGACTTCTAAACATCATACTTCCGAAAAATCTACAGGCGAATTCAATGTATAATTTTGCAAAAGCAACTACCATATTTGCTGATGATATTTTCCTGTCACTGGTGCGTTTGCAGAAGGTTCACATAACTTCAGCAAATCGAACAGAATCTACGTATTTTTTATAATTTTTTAACGTAAGCCACAGCCTGTTGCATTTATTTGGATGGCAATGGTGTCCATCTTATGGGCCCAAGTTTTCTACGTTTAACTCCAAAGATCATACGAGTACTCCTTGTATCTTCGTCAAAACTAAAATCATTCACAGCCGAGGCTGTGTGTTGTTTTCGATTTTATTTCACGCGGCCGGCCAACTAATATCCCTTAGCAAGAAGAACCCGTTTTATATAACGATAATCTCTACCAATTTAGTCGTATGAACGCTGTTCTGTCATTTGGAAATCCAACGACACAATCTCTTAACTAAAAAAGGAAAAGTTTTTGTTGTGTTGTGGGGGTACACATATATCACGACTTTGCTCTGGAATTTCCATTTTGTTTAAATATAGGCAAAACCCAAAAATAAAAAACGAAGAAACTGACTCTGTTAAAGATGTCTTAAGGCCTATCCATCATCGAAATGCACGCTCTACAGAGAATATGGCTGGCGTTAGTGAAAGTGTTGAAGAAGATCCAAATCTATCTATTTAACGGCGAGCATTGTATTTTGGCTTGTCTCACTGCACATGAGGTATCTTGCATTTGGATTTGCATCTTCACCCTTATAAAGTTCAACTCATTAAGAATTGAAGCCAGCTGACCATGGAATGCGTATAACATACGCCGATTGGATTCTTGAACATCAGCATTTGGATGACCGATTTTCACACATTTTCTTTAGTGATGATACTTATGTTTCACTCAGTGGTGAAGTGAAAATCCACATGCTACTGTCGAAAAACCAATGTATTCACAAAATATCACTGTATGGTGTGCTATAAACAACTGTTAACCGAATTTTGTTGGCCTGAAATTAAAGATACGGATGTGGAAGATATGTGGTTTCAACAAGATGGTGCCACATCTCACACAACACGACCCGTTTTGGCTTTTTTGCCAGAAAAATTTTCTGAACGAATAACATATTTCACATTTTGGTGATGTGAACTGGCTACCAAGATCTTGTGATTTGTCACCGTTAGATATCTTATCGTGTAGCTTTGCACAAGATCGTGTTTGTGCATACAATCCGCAAATTCTTGACGTTTTGAAAACGAACATTCGTCAACCTATGGCCGAGTTATTGCCCGATATGTGTCGAAAAGTCATCGAAAATTACCTTGTCGGAATCAAGTTATACAAGACCTCCCGTCGAAGACATTTGAATGATTAAAATTCAAATGATTCAATTCATAATTGCAAGATCCAAACAATATATTTTTAAAAACAATTAAAAAAAAAAAAAAATAATCCCACAACGTAAAACGTACATCAAAAAAAAAAAAGAAGTATGTCCGAGGGTATCCAAAGTGGAAAAACTTTACGAGCTGACTGTCTCAAATCAAAAAACTAAAATAAAACGCTAACTTCCGCTTTAATCTCTAGATATCGGCTATCTTGTCCATCGTCTCCTGATTCTATCAGCTGATTTAATTTTATAAAGGCTATTGACCTATCTAATTCTTTACGTTCTCTTAGAATCCCATACTCCAACATGATCTGTAACCTTAGCAAGGCTTCCCATCTCCTTAACCTCAACTTTTTCGGTAAAATTTCGGCAATAAAAAGATGTTTACACCACATGACACAAATATGCTAAAAGGCTGACGCTACATAGTTCACAAAGCATGAATTGCTGATAAGCGAGAAAACTAAGTTGATGGAACGTTACTTAAAAGGCTCGCTTTAAAGTGATGTTATCTTTCATTCGTCTTCATGTGCAAAATTGTCCTTATGTGCTCATACTTGTGGCGGATCTTATTATTTAAATAATTTATCGTGTAGCTCCAGTTGTTCTACAATATGTGATATCGAAAGCGTATTCGACAACTTATCGTATTTTACGTAAGGATCTCGGCCTAAAAGCATACAAAATTCAATTTGTGCAAGAATTGAAGCCAGGCGACTTGAATTTGCGTCATATTTTCAGTGAATGGGCTCTAGAAAAACTCAATGAAAATTCGGTGTTTTATCGTGAAAATTTATTTAGTGATAATGCCCATTCCTGGCTCAATGGATACGTTAATAAACAGAATTGCCGTATTTGGGCTAATGAGCAACCCGAAGAGTACCAAGAGCTACCATTACACCTATTAAAAATAGATGTGGTGTATGGGCTGATGGGATCATAAGTCCATATTTCTTCAAAAATTAGACAAATCAGAATGTTACCGTCAATGGTTACGGACGTTAACGGACATGGTCTCGGTGAGCTCTGGTTTCAACAAGACGGCGCTACGAGCTATATAGCGCATGAAACAATGGACTTGTTGAGAATTAAATTTGGTGAGCACTTAATTTCATGTTTTGCTACGGTAAATTGGACGCCTAGATCGTGCTATATCACACCTCTGGACTCTTTTCTCTGGGGATATGTAAAGTCTCAGGTCTTCAGGAATAAGCCAGCTACGATTGACACTTTGAAAGCCAACTATACTTTACCAACAGTCGCTATGCTCGAACGAGTCACCCAAAATAGGACCTTTCGAATGGACCACCTCAGACGTATTCGTGGCCAAGATTTACATGATATTATTTTCAAGAAGTAAATGCCATAAATTATTCTTTTAACCGATAATAACAATTTTAAGTTCACTTTCAAATTTTTCTGTTTTATTTTACATTATAAATCAAACCTCACGATGAATCACCCTTTATTATCTACTACAGAATTGCGCACTCTAATTTACAATATAGAATTCACGGGGAGCGACTTATAGTCGACTAATAGAATATATAGATATTCTAAGGGTATCTCAAAAACACCGTGAAGTTAATAGGCTAACACCTAATTTGCTTTTGCCTCTTTTCCGTCATCTTTGCATTTTACCTTTAAATCAACTTTACCTCATTAAAGTTCTTAAAATTTTCTTTTTACGAAGCGGTTACAGCATTAATATTAGGTCATCAAACTATTTTAGCCTGATAGTTAACAACATATTGCTGGTTAATACTCCAGTTTCACATTTAACTCATTTGACAGAATTCTTTACTTTACTTTACAAGTACTTCTTTACGAGAAATAAGAATTTTAAGATTACCCACTTTTTTATTAGTATTTTTTTTTTTTTATTTTTTTTTTTAAAACTTGATGTATATAGTACACTTATAATGCCTCAGCATGTGTCAAGTTTTTTGAAAAATGGGACAGAGAGAAAAAAAGATGTTTGGGCTGAGTGGTTATTTCACTCCTCTGATGGCATCCAGCAATTAATGAGGAGACTAAATTATTAATTTTTTATTTTTGTTAACTGAAAGAAATGAATGTCTTTCGGACGCGGTTGGGATTCGAGCACTGAACCTTCCAATTTGGAAGCCTGTCTAGTACCACTTAGTTTAGATAGTTCTGCAGTCAAATCCCTACTCAGTTAATAATAGTCGAAACTGGTTGAATTTATTTATTTGATTTTTATTTAAATATTTTTTGTACGCCGCATAATTTCATTAAAAATTAATTCAAATTTAGTAGTGAAGGATCATTCACCTCTAAAAAATAAGTGACCACAGAACGGTGCTGATTTATTCTTTTAGCAAAAAAGAAGTATGAATTAAAAAATAAATACCAATTTCTCAGTCTTTCATAGAAAGCGATGTAAACGAATTAGCAATGAAATGGCTACAGTGCTAGCATCCAATACATCAGGCTTGCGTCCGCTGTATTGTCATCACTCTCACAGCAAGCGTCGCAGGATGTTGGATCATCCTTTACAAAAAACGTGATGCCCTGTTACGATATCAATAAGCAATCTGCAGTCTTTACTACCGAAAGTGAGTGGGAAAGTTGCTGACTTTAAAATGCATTAGAGAGCATTTCTTTGATGAAACTGGAAATTCATACCAGCTGAGGTTGTGCTCATAAGAACGACTGCTGATAGAATTCCTAAGAAAGACTTGCTTTCTCGAAGTGGTGAGAGCTTTCAGATTGATTTTGGAACCTTTTGTAGAGACCCAACGAAATCCTTTCTGGGAAAGTCTGTTACGTACTTTCCCAGCAAAATGAGTTCTGGTGTCACTGCATAAGACCAGAGTTCAAAGGCGGTTGGCGCATAGGTCATAAAAACTACAAAAAACCACACCTTTTTAAGCGAAATATGACATTGAGAGTGCTGCCATGATATAAACACCAAGGAGGGAGATTCACATGCTCTTTACGTACCAAGAGAAAAAAATTACGGGCAGATTTCCTCCAATCCAACTCTTTTGTTGACTATTCAAACTATCTCGGGGCATACCTTAAATTTCCCCAGCTTTATAACGTTCTCTATCAGCGATACATTGATTGTGCGCAATCAAGGTTTGCAAACGATCCTAAGTCTTTCTACCAATTCGTTTTCCTCCATCCCTCTCATACGAAAACACATCATCAACCAATCCGCATACCATAGCCAACTTTTTTGCAACTTTCTTTAAGCAATATTTTGCCGATAATTCCTTCGTACCGGATCCCTCTTATTTCAAATATCTACTTAACTTCCCCACCGGCCCCACTATTTCTCAAAGATTTGATCATACAGTGATAGAAAATAAATTACAGCAACTTAATGATGAATACTTACCCGGCCCAGATGGCCTTCCATCCATATTTCTTAAAAAGTGTTCCTCAACACTTTCTCACCCCCTTGCAAATCTCTTCCGATTATTGCTCTCTCAAGGTGAATTTCCACAAATATGGAAGTCTTCTTTCATAACACCGATACACAAAAAGGTATTAAAGAGCGAAGTCACTAATTACCGCCCTATAGCTAAATTTTTTTATATACCCAAACTTCTCGAGAGCATTTTTTATGAAGCCTTAAGCTTCCAGTGCAAATATTTTATTTCCCCTAGTCAACACGGCTTTTTGAAGGGTAGATCAACTACCACTAACCTCGTAGAATTCGTGTCCTCTGTTCTCCCAGTCTTAGAAAGTGGTAAAGAAGTTGACGTTGTAACAATTGATTTCAGTAAGGCTTTTGACAAGATATCTCATAAATTAATTCTGTTCAAATTGTCCGTCCTGGGCTTTGAATCCATTTTGCTTAAATGGATATCTTCTTACCTGGATAATCATTTTTATAGTCTTCGTTTCAGTTCTGTCCTAAAGGCCCCTTTCTTGGCCACTTCAGCTGTTCCTCAGGGTAGTCACCTAAGTCCACTTCTCTTCATCTTAACTATTAACGATCTTGAAAGGGTCATTCAACACTCAGCACTTTCTCTCTATGCTGACGATACCAAATTTTTTAAACCCATTTCCTCAAAACATGACTCCAGCCTCCTTCAAATAGATCTAAATAGTTTTTCCACCTAATGCATCAAGAACTGCTTTGAACTCAATGTCACCAAATGTCAATCGATTACCTTTTCACGTAAGTGCAACATGTCTACTCCCAGAATTTACGTTCTCCACGGTCAACCTATATCCCTAGTTCAGACTATCCGCGATCTTGGCATATTATGCGACAGGGAGCTTAATTTCCCCTCGCATATTGATGAGATGATTACTAAAGCAAACTCATCACTTGGCTTTGTTAAAAAAATGGTACAAAGAATTCTTGCAACCCGTACGTGACCAGATCACTATACATCACTTACGTTCACCCTCTTCTCGAATACGCTAGCCAAGCGTGGTGTCCCTTTCAACGAGTTCATGTATCCCGTATTGAGAGCATCCAGCGTCGTTTTTTTCGATTTGCTCTTCGGGGTCTACTTTGGAACGATCCTCTTAACTTACCTCCCTACCGAGACCGTCTCAAACTCATTAACCTGAGTACCCTTGAGGAACGAAGGGACGCAGCTGACATTTCTTTTCATTCACCGACTCCTCTTAGACTCCGTCGATTGCATGTCTCTTTGCAACTCCATTTTCTTTAACACTAACCCTCGAAATCTACGTTGCCCCCGTCTCTTTTATCTACCTATCCACCGCACCACATATGGCTCTAACGAACTAATATCCCGATCTTCTTCACCATCCCTAGCTTTAAGCCCTAGTGATAAATTCCACATATCGCTAATCCGTATTTTATTATTATTTTTGAGTCATAGTTTTTAAGCAAAATAAATGGGAGGCGTAAGCCCCCACCAAAATTAGAGCAGACGTGCTAAGCAGGGGTGTAAGATGAAAGCTAGTTCCACCAAACAACCGCACATAGCATAGAGTTGGTCTTATCAGAGTCTGCATTTTATTGCATTGAGACCATAAAGCAGAAAGTTGACCAGCATGCACCATATCAGTGAAGGAAAGATGTCATGCAATCAACGCCTGTTTACCATTGCTATCACAAATTGGCCGCGAATAGTAGTTGGCATTGCTTTAATCGACAAAATTAGTGATTTATCTATGGTATGTCGCGCCGTGTTATCCGCAAAGTAACATATACTGTCAATTTTGCTTTTAATTATGACCACCAGATTTGAAGTGCAGTCACGTGGGACATTTTTTTACATGAAGCTCAGCTATTCTCTAACTCTAACATGTAATAAGCTTACAGCCCTTCATGTAATCATCTTTTTCGATTTCTGGTTTAAGGGATGCTAAGTGATACTCTGTTCGCCAGGAGTTCGTTATACATAGTTGTCAATATTAGCCTAGCAAATTTTTCCAAGTTGCCTACTAGGTCTGTTTTAAGTCTCAGTAAACTTTTGGTTATTCTGATCACTTGCAGCCTTGTTAATAGGAGCTTGTTATGAAATCAACAAAAATCTGTCGCCTCATTTTAAACGATCCGGTGGAATGTATATGGTGGAAATTCGCAAAATACAAGGTGAAGCAAATCCCATAACAAAGCTAAGAATATCCTTTACATCAAACTGCTGATAACTTAATCTTCAACTGTTGCCTGTAGAAAAGTAAAACCAACCTAAGAAAGTCATAAAATCTTAATAGAGATTGTAGAGATCCTACATATTATACTCATAGCTACCTTCGGAGTCTACCATCAGTGATGACTCTTCATATGTATGTCTTCTAGCTTATAAAGTTGTTTAAAATTGAAACCTCAAATTAGTTCCAATATCCCATTTATATTGAATGACTTAATCTCCCTTGGTATTCATAAATGAAATCATCTTTGGCCTCCTGTTTGAAAATACAAATCTCGGCTGTCATTCGGTGAACATAAGTGACGGAACTTTTTTGATAAATGTCTTTGAAAAATTTACGACACCGTGTACATAAGTAGATTTTTTTTTATGGAAAAAAAAAAAGAAAACGAATAAAAGTCCCCCTCAAATTCACAATAAATTTCAAGACGTCAACGTCTCTCCCTGCCTAATTTCACATTTAATTTATCTATGGATCTCCATTTCGTTCTCCATCGTACTTTTGTACATAATTGGCTTCTGGGTGTCCGTATCAATGTCGGTTTGTGCTTTTCCTTCGATGTGGAGGTTATAGAATAATTTGCGGTATAATAAAACCTCAATACATCAAGGCATACGAACATGGCACATTGGCCGGCAACATTCCGTCTTCGGCTTCAGATTTGACTGCGGCTTTTTTGTACTCAATCTTTCCAAAGCAACCTATCCGGTCGATTGTATCCATCTCTATGGGTGAAGTGAAAAGTCTTGAAATTGATATAAAAGCGTGCCGGTCATTGTCATCACTGTCGTTGTCGGTGTCGTCGGTATGTCTATCTAAATGAACTCAATTCAATACAATAAATAACAACGAACGACAATGACAACTAGAAAAGTTGGCGCACTTAGTTTTCACTTTCATGCCAAATAGATACTCGGACATTACGTACATAGATACTTGTACAGATATTGTAAATGTGTTTTAAATGCAGATATATTATAGTTCAATAGATACAGATCGAGTGTGCTAAGAAGGAGGTACGAGTACATATAAAAAAAAGCTACATCGGCTTTGCTTTGTGTCGTTTAACCGAGATTTTGATTGTCAGTTTGACTGGCGCTTTGATAATGACATAATTAAGTACTCGTCGCCGAGATACATATATGTGACTCACCTTAGATCTCTATTATGAGAGGCACTGTAAAGCTGTTGTTTAAATAAATTGCACAACAAATTGAAATACACATTATATGTTTGATATACGAATATTTGTGGTGGTAAAGTGCTGGAAGTGTTGTAGGATTGTAAAGCTCTAAACACTGAGGTGAGTAATTACTGCTCAGAATGCATTTGCTAAGCAAGGTGTTAAGCTTTACTTGTGTGAAAGATACTTTGCTATCTAAAACTATTTCAATCCTTAAAAGCCCAATGCAGTTTCTAGACTTCGAACACTTTTATTTATTATTATAGATGGCTAGCTGTTTGGCCATTTGGTACATAAACCTAGATTATGGTGAATATAAGTCTGAATGACTTTTTAAGCGGATTCAGTGAAGGAAGAATCATATCAATCCTTATTTTCCTTTGGTTTTTATACATAAAATTGGCTTAGTTTAAAGTTAACGTATTCTCATGCATGCGGGAATATTAGAAAAACTGCGAACGGGAAGACTTGAGCCTCCTCCTAACTGCCTGATTTACAAAGAAAAAAAAAAAAAAAAAAGTTATTTCAATCTACATAGATTCTATATTCAATACTCGCTCACACGGCCACAAGTCAAACTTAAGACAACCTTAATTCGATCCAAGTTTTCCCTCATTTCCATCGGTTCTAGTATTTAAGCTCCGGGTTGGTGAATCGGCGAAATGGGTCACAGCGCGTGTAGGATGTCCAGCGCAGCATGCATATCTCTTGATCCCATTGCATTCGCTCATGGGAACCTCTTCGCACCTTAATAAACTGTGTCAGCGAATCTGTAATGATTCACTATCACGCATATAAAGATGTGACCTGCATGTTCCGTGCTAACTTTAGCAATTGGTTTCTTATACAGTTTTTGCTTAGTTTATCAACGATTATTAGTCGTATTTGCGTACAATGAGAATGTTGTGTGGACGTAAATATAATAATTGGTGTTACAGTTTGCTTGAATTCTGACCTACTTAATATCTATTCTGTGTGAGGCATCATAAGCCCCATAACGAAGTGACGACCTCCAAGATTTTAACTCAATTTGGAGGAAAAGAAAAATTTATTGGGATGCTACTCAGCCCCTGGAGCTGCAAACAGCGTGAAACAATTTTCGAAAAAATGAAGACAATCCAAATCCAGGCATTTTCTGAAGCCTCTGGAAAGGCGTATGGAGCTGTCCTCTATATTCGATCAAGCTTTAATGATGACTCCGTAACAGTTAATCTACTATGGTATGCTCAAAATCCCGAGTAGCGCCAATAAAAAGGGGCACCGGCGAAGAGATTCTATCAGAAACAACAATATCGCGGTTAAAACTCTGCTCAGAGTTTAGCTGCCCGCTAACCTGGCTAATCGAGCAATACAAGATTTAAAACTTGGAGAGCTGGAAACATATTTTTGGACTGACAAATAAGAACCAACAAGGGTCTAATTTCGCGTCATCAATTGCGACACATAGGTTCACAACAAAATCATGCGAACATCGTGTCGAGAGGCATGGCTGCTGAGAAATTAACAACCTGTTCTATTTTCTTTATGGACTCGACTAAAGATGGTTTGGCGAATTCAAAGCTAAAGGCACAAACTTACAAAAGAAGACCTCGAAAATAGTTCTTTCCACGACTACCTCTGTTGGTATCATTACAAGGAAGTGTTACATATGTAATACCTGAAATATATGAGCCCAAGCCTCAACCAACTGCTGCCTTCAACTTTGCACGTTAATTTGGCTAAAGTCCCTTCCACTTGCGTGCGCCACCTAAATCGCAGACTTCCTCTCCTGTGCTGTCCCTCAGGAGCAGATTTTAAGATTTTTCTTACCGGAGTATTGGCTCTATATGATTCAACTATCTCAGTCGTTAAACTTTCATCCTTCTGGCTAAGTCGATGTCGCTGTATAGCCCGTACAGTTCGTCGTTGTATCTCCTCCTCAACTCACAGTCTATGCAGATGAAACCAAAAATCAACCGAAAAATTTTCCTCTCAATGCACTCTCATTAATTTTTGACAAAGTCCATGCCTCTAAACCACATAGCAGGACAGTGATTGTTAAGGTTTCATATGGGGTTACTTGTTGTTTGAGAGAGGGCGTTTGATCTCGTCATTCCAGTGGTTTTGTTGTGGTTACCGAGTAAAACCTAGCACATCAGAGGCAGCATCTCTGATGGCTTTTAGGCAATGTTGCCACTGGTCTTTAATACTTGATGCTATTGGCATAGAACCTCTTAAAATATTAAGGAGGCTCGATCGGAAAAGGATTTGGCGATCTTTTGCGATTGTTGCCGTCCGACGTCAAACTTCCTCACAGTATTAGCTTGCCTTTGCGATGTTCGGGATATGTGTAACCGTACCTTGGCTACAGCAAGGTAATGGTCCGAATAGATGTTGGAGGAGTTGACGGTTGATTGACCGAAAGTTCTCCAAGCCTCCTTATTAATATCGAGCGGTTTCGCCCCTCCGCAAAGGCGATTTGCCTTAAACCATTATCAGAGGTGCAGGCTATATTTTCCGACAGTACTACCAAAAATGTTTTCTTTTCCTAGCTATGTCATAGCTTGGGCACTACTCGTAAGTCTTGTCCAAGAACACGTGGAAGCCATCCTTGGTACAGTCAACTTTTATTTCTTTAATGTTGGAAAATTTAGCTTTAATACGGATTGTTACGGGGCACTCGTTAACCTTCCGGTAACTCAAGACTACTTGCCTAGGTCTGCCTCTAACAACTAATCCGTAATTAAATCGGTGCTGCTTTTGAAGTCGATAAGAATCGCCGTAATAGATGTCATTCTCTTTTTGTCCATCTCATCGCGTTTCTTGGATGGCGGTATCATTTTCATTTGCAATAGCACAGGGCCTCCACTAGTTGTTCGGCTGAACGTGGCCTTTTAAAGGATCTAATATTCCACGTGTAGATATGAAGCTCGTTGGCCTTGCTACGTTTACGTTTACGGGCTGAGATACCCCGGTGGAACAACCCCCAATCTAAAGGGCAAGTTCCATTATAGAGACTCATGAAGAGAGGTTGGTGATATGGTGTAATGTAATGTAATGCTTCGGAGCATTAAGACCCTGACCTAGTCTCGGATTTTCTTACCGGGCTGAGCTCCAAATATATCGGAGTAGCCCGGCTAAGGTTTTATTTGTTTTGTTCCGGCATTTTATTTCATTGTTAATTCCATCTGGGAAATTTATCGGCGGTCCCGTTTATAGTGCTGCTATTTTTGTCTGTTGGTCAGTACTCGCGCTTATAAGTTTTGCAAGCCGAGTCTGGATGGTTCGAATCCCAACCCAATGGTTGGGTATCGCCAGGTTGACACCTCTCAGTGCCTACTCTATTTCCACAGCATCCAATCACTAAGATCAAGTTATGTAAAATAATACTCGTATTTCAATCAATTCTACTCTACTATGGCTGCCAAGTGTGTGTCACAAAAAGCAGCTGCAAATAATCCAAAAAAAAATTGCTGAATGTGATGCTTAATCTTTTTTGTTGCCGCTCCCAAAACAAATTGATGAATGTGATGCTTAATCTTTCTTGTTGCCACTCCGCAATAAATTTGGGTTAGGTTTAGGCGGATGTTGAACTGGTTCTTGAAAGATTGCATAAGCTTTAGCAAAGATATTTAAGCAACTGTGCCATACCAGATTATCCAATTATTAACCAACTAAGCACGTAACCTTACGTAAACATACGAGAATTTACTTGTATGCGATACTTATAATTTTTTTTTTTTTTGATGTTTTGTATTTATTATTTATTTTCAATTAACTCTTGCTTATTCCTAACAATTATAGTATGGTGTTTTATTTATTAGCTTGATATATTTATATTTGTATATTTACGCAAAAGTGTTTATCGTTATTTTTCCTTTTAAGTAGAAGCTGTGTAGTTTTATGTAGAAAGATAGAATAAAAATATCAAATCTCTGTACTTTAATTGTAAATTGGGTGATAGGTTAGGGTAGGTAACAGTGGCTGTTACCAGACCACTTAGACCTATTGGCCCATTGTGATGTCACGTGGATCTGTAATCCTCCTACTATTGGAACCAATTTGAGTTTCTGACGAAGCGTAGGTGACTATTGACTTTTATATTGTTTAGATCGCTTAAATCATTGTTAGTTCAGCTTCTGCAGAAGTCATTTGTAAACACAGAAAGCTTTCTTGCATACTTGCATAGCGCTGAGATGCTTGTTGTTAAGAGAAATCTAATTTTTAGATCAGATCCAGTTTTGGAAAGATTTGTTTGGCGTTAGACATGTTTACCCAACAGTTCACCAGTAATGACATTCAGCTTTAGATTTAGTTCGCACGTAGATATTGGTGTATTGATGAAACATTTTTCAGGTAGGATAAGTAGAATGGGTTCCATTTTGGTGAATTCCTTAGCTCTACAATTCTCTGGAATATCTCTGTGACCCGGCACCCAACATAGGTGGATGTTGAACTGGTCAGAAATCTCCCTGAGAGATAATCGACAGTCGAGTGCGATTTTAGAATCTTGTGAGACTGAATTCCGAGTTTTGATCGCGGCTTGCCTATTCAAAAAGATACGGATACCCTTTGCAGATATCACTTTTTTTTCCACCTGCAACAACGTGATATAGTGATTTGGAAGGCGGAAGGAGAGACTTAGGTTAAGCTTATCTAAGAAAAACGTCTTGAAACAATCAGTGCAATGATTTGTCGTCCATGAAAGGATCTTCCTCCTGGAAAGATCTAAAATGAAAGCTTACATAAAAGTCTGTCAAACCTATGTTAGAGCGCACGGTAGTCGATGTTGTCCGGAAGTATTTCTAGTGTATTAAGAATACTAGCGTGGTCAAATAATTTATTTGTCAACTGTGTAGTCGCTATATATTGAATTGCTTCGTTAGCAGCCACTTGTATACTGAAAAGGGGATGAAACAGAATATCCAGTGCGCGGAGGGAGTAGTACGTAAGTCTCCTCTGACTTTCGGATTTTACTTAGCTTGCTGCAGTTGATTGCTTTGTCTACGACTGTTCACCAAACAATCACCCCGTAGGTGTGTATCGATCTTATGGGGACTTACTCTCAATCCACAGCGATTTGACCAATAACGGGTAAATCTGTTAAGATTTTGCTGTAAGTGTTCTTTAATAGTATTGAAATGCAACCACCCATATCATGCTTCCAGGCTTATCAGCAGTTCATTAACCACAAAGTTCAAGGTGGTTCTAGGTCCTTCGGATAAAATAAGAACTTTTTTCGGCTTTGGGAATGAAAAATACATTAATTTTCCTACATGATAAGCGAATGTCATGTTAACGTCATTTCTACGCAACTCCTCATGCTATTCATTAGCGTTGGCAGGATGATATCTAAGGGCTTTACAGTTTGGCCGGTATTATACTATCCGGCAAGCATACTTACATGGTTTGAAGCTATGCAGCAGAGGAGTGGCTTGTGTTTTGTAATCAGACCCTGAATTTTAGTCGCTGCAGTAGTCCTACTAAGGTTGTCACTGAACTTGAATAGGGATCTACCTGGAAAGTGGATGTCCAAGAGCAATCGTTTTTTTTTTTTTTTTTTTGAAGCATCTGGGCATCGAAAGATTGGTAGAGAGGATTTTTCTCAGACGCGTCGGAGGCTTCTGTAATTTTGACCTCCAGTATTGTCGCTTTGCCTTCCTCGGTTCTTTTTGCTTTGAAAAGTTTCCTGCAAATGTTTCTATGCGGTCCCAGTAAAAGCTTATGTAAAAATTTTATAACAGATAAACTATCTATTTATCTGTCTTGGTATTCTATGATTTCAACAGTCATTTCTTTAAAGTACACTCTATAGCTTGCCCGAGACATTAAGATTTTTTTTTTTCAGATACGTAAATGCCTTATCCGCATCACTTCTTCGAAATTTTTTAGCCAGCTTTTATCGCATGATTTTGTGAAATGGAGTTTTAGTCTTTTCTTGATTCTTCTGTCGCCAGTTCTCTGTTTCTTCTTTAATTTGTTTTTCTTTTTGTCGGCCTTGACGCACTCTTCAGATGCCAATAATTTTCTTTCGACTCCGCGAACAGACGACATACGTAAACACTAATTTACATAGCGGGGCATATGCTCAATGACTATTTAAAGAAATAGTAAGCAGTCGGTTGTGCCTTCTACACGGCTAACCCTGCGCTGCTACTTTCGCATTTTTGTTTCAAATTCCAGTCTGATAACCTCATGAAGCTTTCAATATCCAGTTGTTTTCTAAGCTGATGGTTACTTCCTTGCTCAGTTTTCTTAAGGAGTTATGTAGAGCAAAGGTTTTTTTTTTTTTTTTTTGTAGGTAAATAATCTGCAAGGCAACGCAACTTGGGACACGATAGGGTAGAAACCGCGTATTGTTTTTAAGACTACTTCGTTACACTCTACTTTTCATGACCTTTGTTGAAATATACGCAGCAATCTTACTTTGTCGACGACAAGCAAATACAATAAATCCGTGCGAGGGGACAAGGCTTACTTCTGGCTCACCATTTGACATTTTTCATAATAAATGCTTCTTAACAGCCCCTAATAGCACTTAACCTGCTTTTATCTTAGCAAGAAAGGACAACACTATGCCAACGTAATGGTATTCTTGGCCTTGAACACCATATACTTTCCGAGAAAAATAAACGAACCGACACTTACACTTAAAAAAAATCACAAAGGCCCAAACTGGATTTGCACAATCAAATGGATTTTAGTTTTTTTTTTTTTTCTCAGCGTTTCCTGCACCCCTTTCTACACAAAGTTCAAACCCAAGAACTCACAAATCATCATGTCGTCATCGTAGAAATCATTTGGAGAAATGAGAAAAGGTTATCGCAGAAATTTTAAGTCGACACATACGAAAAGCATACAAACAGCGATATCATCCCGCTAATGGACTTACGTTCAAGAATCAGTACGCTATTGAGAATGTTATAAATTATTCCATTACCGCTCGTACAGGTTAGATATACCTAATTGTTATTAATGATTATGCATGCATTCATTCCCATCCTCCCCATTCGTAGGTAGATGTTTTCAGTTCGCAAAAACTATTTTGGTACATTTTTATGATAGGGATATTCCGCGTACTCTGACGTCAGAAAACCATAGGATAGATGAAGAGTCAATTGATAACCAAAATTGGCTTGAAGTCATAATTCCAAACAATGGATAGGAAGAGCCCCTATTGCCGGAAACTGTGTTCTAAATATGTGAGGCCACTATAAGTACTTCTTTATTTCATTCATGTTAAATTTGCATATTTTCAGAATGAGAGAGTGTTTGCAGATAAAAACGAAACTACAAGGCGCATGTACAAATGGAATACATAGGTTAACGTTCACTCGTTTACCTCGAAATCGTCGTTTCGCATGTTAACAATTGCTCGAGGTAACCGAATAACCGTAGATAGTTGAACGACAACGAAAAACGACAAATAAAAAAAAGTCGAATAGAATTAAGTATGGATAAGCAGACGGTGTTGCCGCTTTGGTGAGGCTTGTCAAGGCTATATTCGGGCAAATTGCGTAGTAGATTTGGTTTGGGAAGTAGTTTCTTTGGGAAGCTACTGCTAGTCCAAGATCCGTTAACAGCGTAAACCTAATCTAACCTACGAGTTACCAATTACCAATTATCAATTATATTACATCGGTCCTCGTTGAAATGCATTAAGACTAGATATATGTTAGGTGATGTAGTTATTACTGCAACCATCGAGAATATTTCGGTAATCTTCATATCAGTCTATTTATCCCAATGAGTTCATCTTTGACAGGCCCTAGAGAGAACTTGGTGACTTTTCCTTGGAATCCAAGCGACGCAGTTGTGTCTCGAAACCGAATGTGATCTTAAGCTTTTCGGCCATTTCGTGCCATCTCGTCAATTGACGCGTGGCTTCAAGGGTTCACTGGTACAATGCTGTGCGAAGTAAGAGATCGGATCACAGTTTGGCTCTCTACGTCTTTTGCAATATCCGTCAAGGTAACTGGATGCAGGCTGAGCCTAGCAGCACTCGACCGGTTAGACCACATCCAGCACGTAGTGAAGAGACTACAGCAGCTGTAACTTAGAATGTACGCGAAGACCGTGACGAATCGATTCGTCGTCGTTCTCAGCAGCTTGGCTTGGCGTATTGGACAACTTGGCGTATTTTACGTGAGGATCTCAACTTGTGTAAGAATTGAAGCCAGGCGACCTAAATTTGTGTCATATTTTCAGTGAATGGGCTATGGAAAACTCAATGAAAATCCGGTGTTTTATCGTGAAATTTTGTTCAGTGATGAAGCCCATTTTTGGATCAATGGATACGTTAATAAACAAAATTGCCGTATTTGGGCTGATGAGCAACCCGAAGAGTACCAAGAGCTACCATTACATCCATTAAAAACAACGGTATGGTGTGCTTTATTAGCTGGTGTAATCATGAATGGTAACCGTTATTGCGCCATGTCTCGGTGAGCTCTGGTTTCAACAAGACAGCGCTACGAGCCATACAGCGCGTCAAACAATGGACTTGTTGAGAAATCATTTTGGTGAGCACTTAATTTCATGTTTTGCTACGGTAAATTGGCCATCTAGATCGTGCGATATCACACCTTTGGACTATTTTCTCTGGGTATATGTAAAGTCTTAGGTCTTCTGGAATAAGCCAGCTACGATTGACGCACGAGTCGCCCAAATTTGGACCTTCCGAATGGACCACCACAGACGTAGTCGTGGCCAACATTTACATGATATCATTTTCAAAAAGTAAATGACATGAATTGTTCTTTTAACCGATAATAAAAATTTTCGGTTCACATTCACATTTATGTGTTTTATTTTACATTATAAATCAAACCTCACTATGAATCAACCTTTACCATGGCTACGTGTCTAAGATGAGATGTATGCCTAAGACATACTCTAAAATATCAATGTGGCTGTGGACGTTTGCCCGAAATATAAGGAACGATGTCACGCCCTCTAATTTGAAACTGATACGTGCATATCCCTTTGTTTATTATTTATTATAGTTTCTTACTTTATGACTAAGAAAGCGGTTCAAGGTGTTGATGATTGAGGAGGTCTCAACTTTGTATGATGCTTCCTCGTCATCAAGCAACGCATCGTTGTACATTTCTTGGGAGAATGGGCCGTGTGAGTATAGTGCGATCTAAACCAACTAACTTTTTTGGTATGAATGCTCACAGCTCGATAGTCTTCTCTGATTGAGACCGCATTTAGTAGTTAGAATGACAGATTAATGGGTCTGAGATCTTTGAGCGGTTTTATCTATTTTGAGTATGAAATCTACGCTTACCTAAGTGTATGCATTGGGTATTGTAACAAGAAAATAATGCAAAACAGGATGTCTTTGGCATCCTATGTGCAAGGATGTGCAAGGAAGATATCATCGGGCCCTGTAGCCTGGTAGGGTTTGAAGCTGCAAACTGCACACGTAAGCAGATCATATCCGGGTTGATCTATAGGGTTGCCGAAGGAAGTGTGTCTTCATAAGCAGATCCAAATATTCTTTCTCTTAGTGAACTCAGGTTCCATCCGGGTGATTAATCACGTTTGAGATTTATAGTATTTTAGACAACATTTTCCACAATTTGAATAATTCACTAGTTCTCTCTCGTAGATCCTGTTCTTTTACAAATGTATCTATGAAAACCACTTATATATTGAGACAAATATATAATTGGGAACATTTTGTCAAGAAAAAAAAGAGTAGTTGAGAGCACTCTTCAGAATGTGTCCTAACCGTCTTTCTAATAAAAACTAACCTAAAGTGAAGTTTTTTGACAAGAATCTTTCGAAATTTTATTGCCTCCTTTGTGATTATTCCATGGATACGGTATTATTTTACACGGTATTTGCTCTGAATTGTCCATTACGCCTGACATCTGAATTTGTGTTGTCTCCGCCGTTGAGCAGTCTTCGGAAGTGGTTGTTCCATTTCTTCTACTATTACATACAAGTTTCTGTTTAGGTCCCGTTGCCTTGATAGTAATTTTTTACTTTTTGGTAAAAAATCCGAATACTGTTTTAGGAGTAGCACCTCTTCACTTTTTCTAGTGCGTGCGTCTCATAATTCTTCTTTAGACATGCCGATGTTTTTCGATCGTCTTTTGCTCGTAAAGCACATACAGCGCCACTTCAGAGGCGAGTTGATTTGCTACATGTGCCTTTCTGCACTCTTCATCAATATATCAGGGGTTTTGTGCTGGAGGTCGGTGTTTCTGACGGCTTCTTAACTTTTAACGCTGACGTTGACGAAAAGTTGGCAGATTGCAGCCATTCAACCTTAAATCTCCTCACAGTATTTCCCCGTTGTTGTGCCGTCTGAGATATCTGTTGATATATCGTGGCTGCAACTAACTAGTGGTCTAAGACATTGGCTTCTAACTCCCAATGTAACATGTTTTAAGTCCTGGTTTGGATTACCGGTGGTCCTGCCACCCAACAGGACCTATGACCAGCTGCTTGTAACTGGTCAAATCGTAGTAGCATTTGGAGGCGTTTAGTACCGAAATCCTTTACGATAAGACCAGTACATTTGTTTTGCCTCCGCTTTTTATTAGAAAACGTCATTGATGGGCGAAGCCTTGATAATTTGACGGGGGCAGTGTATGCCACAGTATGTCATTCTGCTTTTGTCCAGTCCATCCCATCGCATTTCGAAGATGACGGTGATATCTGCTTTATAGCATTCTGCATCCTTGGCTAGTTCTTCGGCTGCACATGACCTGTTTAAGGTCCGAATATACCAAGCGCAGATCTAAACATCGTTATCCTTTTTCGTTTGCTTGGTCGTCAACAGTTACCCACTGCTTATCCAAGGCAATTGGTTGTTTCGCCAAAGTACGGTTCTTAAATCGGTGGGTAGTTTATCTCGCATACAATCTCCAATCTGGAAGACCAGGTCTAAAATGATCGGAATTTTCTAGAGTCAGTACACTTTGAGTAAATGAGAGCTACCATTCACCCATAAGGGGTCACCTGCCAATATCTCTATTCCAACACCCAGTCTAGTCTAACAGCAACTTCAAATATGTTCAAATATCTCGTACAAGGTGGGGCAAAAGTAATGTCTTAATGTGAATTGGCTGCTATTTTGTTAGAAATTAAAAATTGGGCACTGTTTCCAGGAAACGGTTATTTGATGAAATTAAGTTAAAAAAATGATATCGGTCCAATGACCACCTCCTGAGTTGATGCACATTTGTGCCCGTTTAGCTTTCAAGACTTGCCAGGTTAGCGGATTACTATGGTAAACACGAGATTTCAAAACGTCCCAAAGGAAGAAGTCTGGTGCTATCAGATCTGGTGATCTAGCCGGCCAGTTCAATTCGCCAAACGGGAGATCACACGATCTGGAATTTGGTGGTTGAAAATCTCCATCGTTGACCGAGCGGTGTGAGCTCTTGCTCCGTCCTGCTGGAAACAACAATGTTCGAGACGCAATTCAACAACATGCGGCAAATTAAACTCGTTTAGTTTCTGTCTGTTAAAGGGCCAATCACTTTAACAACTTAAGTGGAAATTCGCTTTGATGTCATGATTTTTTCATAAATTTTTGTTACACCAGATTTAACAGAGCATAAGAGAAAGATAACCTCACTTGACGGTCAGCAGGCAGCAATTGGTGAACGTTTTGCAATTTATAATGGAACATCTTCAGGTCGTTCAACAAAATTCGAAGCAATGAACATTTGCTGATGTCAAATTGTGTGAATCGTTGTCTCGTCGATGTTTGAGTAACGAAAAGTCGTCCGAAACTTTTTGAATAAGAAGGACAATTACGGTAAGAAACCGACAACAACAACTACACCGAAACTGGTTTATAGGAAACCGATGAAAGCATCTCTCCTAACCCAGGCTTATATGGATGATCGACTCAAATTCGCACAAGAGCACATGAGCTGGACTTCCAAATGGAAAAAGGTGATTTTTTCAGACAAAAAAAATTTTAACTTCGACGGGCCAGATGGATTGAGTTATTTTTGGCATTATTGGCATATAAGGCCGGACTCACCACGCCTGAATCGTAATTTTGGTGGAGGCAGTGTAATGGTTTGAAGTGCTTTTCCGTTTAAAGACTAAAATCTGTTTCATTCCACCAAAAACCAACAGCGAGAAGTACACAGAACTCTTAGAAGCAGAATTGATTCCCTTTTTAGAACGCAGTCCTGATCTGAACCCGATAGAGAACCTATGGGGCATATTGGCTAGAAAGTTTTATCCAAACGGAATGCAATTTAGCTCAATTCCAGAATTAAAAAAGTGCCATTGTGAGCTGTTGGGAAGAGATCGCCTCAAATGAGCATCGGAACTTGATAAACTGATTTTTGGAATTCTCACCCTTGAGGTGTATATAAGACTCTAAAGTATCAAGCCAAATGTGCAACCTTGGGGAATGGCATTTTTAATAATTTTAATCGGTTGTTGAGTGTTTTCTTTGAATTTTGGAATATTTAAGCTCAGGTGTATGGTGTTCCACAGTTGCAGATTGGTTGTTTGGGTGATTTAGCGCTTTAGGAGTTCGCTTCATTGGATATCACTTCATTTCTAATACCACGTCTTTCTGTTTTTTTTTTTTTTTAAAGTGGCAGCACTGACAATTACATGTTTAGTTACTTTGTCTCAAAGTAACATAAGCAACAATATCGCGGCTTTTGTATGTTTTTGCTCTCCTTTTTTATCTGTTAGTTTCTTGCTCGTTTCATTTAGTGGCTTTAGAGCTTAGACAATATACTCGTGTGGCTTGTAATTTATTAGAAATGCAATTATATGTAACTAGGTTCTACACGAAACCGTTTTATGTATCTAAGAAATATGAGTATTCCAAACTTTAAGTGATAGTACGGGTGTGCTCGCATGTGTGGTTTGTACGTAACGCTGACGTTGTTAGCACAATTTATGCTGCACAGCAAGAGGCACTTAGGGACTACTTCGTTTCTATTTCGTTTGCCAGCAATTTTCAGACTTTGTGCGTCGTTTGTCCTTTTCTGCACTTTGTACATCCTTGAGTGCATGGAGCAAGCAATGAAATGGCAAAATGGGGTAAGAAAAATATGTATGTACGAGTATATGATACACCTTCGGTGCCTTACAGTAACAGCCGTTTATACATTTGTTGGAACGACACGATGTGGGTTCGCATCAAAAAGTGAGACTTTGAACTGTGTCTGGATGTAGTAAAGCGGTTCATGTACCGCTCGTTTTGTAGGTTTTGATGTGTATTCGACAAGTTACGTCGATGACGATATGGCGATTACGTAGACAAGGATGGCAGTACGAGGGGATAACGACAAAGTTGACATGGTTAGTTGGGTGTTATGTTTGTCTTTGGCTCTGGCATTTGCGTGCTGAGCAAATGTCTGCCAGCATTAGTGGAATTATCGAATGGTATACCCCTAAATGGTAAGAGAAGCGTGCAGCCACGGAATCCGCTAAATGCTTGCACGAGTCTGCTGCTGTTGTCTGTGGAAGCGAGCAGGTCATGTTCAACGTTTAAGCAGCCTGTTTAAATGCTTGATCGATACCCGTTGTCGTTTCTGAACTGTTTTAGTGGGCACACGTTATTTCGAATGGTTATAATCGTTTGTGCTTTTCAGGTTTATTCTTTCAAGAGCCGGCAAAAGTAAATCGAAAATAAATTGATACGAGTGCAATAAGCTTGTCGTCATTATGGGTGGGTGGGTGTTTTGTGTTCTTCGAGAAGGAAATTCGCATTCAACAGTGCAAATGGCTCCAAGTCTGTCGTGGAATCAGGTGCGATGAAATGGAAGTATTAAGCACACTTGTAAGCATCAGTTATTGTTGTTACTATGATCGATTTATGGAAAATAAAAAATGGGTTTCCCCACAGCAATGGTTATTGGAGTTATACAAATTATTGACCCTGCCTTGTGCTCTTAACAGCTTATCATCCAAAGGCACATGCAGATGATGTCACTATACTGTCTGATCACATTTTTGACTGTATATCGAACTCATTCTTAGGCGTAATTGACGATCATGGATGGCCAGTCTAACCCATTGCTATCCACTTTCTAACTGGGTATTGTCCTGGATAGAACATTCAGAATTTTAGGAAATTTACTGTAAACCTGGACGCAGGTATGACAGGACCCATTTGTGGTTGTTTGCTTTCTTTGAACTCCAAACGACGGGTCTGTGTTGATGTAGCCATAACGGTTAAGTCTACTGTAACCGTACAAGTAAATTGCCCCTGCCTGCTATGATGTTCTGTTGTCTACAACATATCTAAGCTTTCTCCAATTCATCTCCAAATAACCAGATTTCTCTTTTACTGTTTTACGCCACGTGCGGCTATACTCCTGCTAAGATAAGCTCTTTTCTTTTGGGACTGCACATATTGCTCCTACAGACTCTTGTTAGCTTTTTTTGTTTGTTTTTCGGTAAATGTTTTACTAGGCACATCGGAGATGACAATTAAGAATAGCAGTGATGAAAGTATTCATCCATCCATGCTTCGTTTTAAATTCATTTAAAAATTGCGTGACACTATGTAACCTTCTCGGATACCTTTTTAACGCAATGCAAACTGAATGAACTCGCGATTCTAATAAAATTTATTTTCTTCATTAATAAGGATCAAGTGGCTTGAAAGCGTATACTTCATCACATCATGCAATAAAATTTTTATATATCTTTAAATGAGCACGAAACAGCATTCCAGGTGTAGGCAAATTTGTTATTACTTCGACTCAAGTAGTAGGAATTCTACTCTTTGCTTCATCCCTGCTCTTTTGTTTTTGTTTTTTACAGACTTTCACTGACAAGCTTCATTTATTTTCAGTAAAATTTTCCATTTCGTCTTTTAAAGATTGACTCTCAACGTCTATTCCCGAAACGTGTACTTCATCATCGACCATCTGAACTTCGCACATAATTAACGCTTTTGGATACTCACGTGTGCTGCAGAGGACCCAAAATTATCGATTCGTCGTCGTTCGCACCAACTTGAAAATTTTGATAAAAATCTTTGCCTCAAGGCATATAAGATCCAATTGGTGCAAGAACTAAAGCCGCCTTGCCATTTACTGTGTCGGCTGTTCGATGATTGTGTTCCACAGATGTCACTGTATCCATAAAAATATGTAAGCTATGGTCCTAATGGTATTTCTTCAGAAATTTGTTTCTAAATTTGCTTGCCATCAATGTGGAAGGACTCTGGTTCCATCTCATATTACCAACGAAAATATTGTTTTATTGAAAACTCGATTTGGCAATACAGTCATATCAAGAAATGGACTGGTCTATTGGGCACCAAGATCGTGCGATTTGACTCCATTGTGGCGTTACGTAACGTCACTACTTTATGTTGATAAACCAGCAACGATTGACGCTTTACAGCAAAACATGGTCCGAGTAATAAATAATATGCGCCCCCAATTGTGGTCTTAAATTTGAATGAATGTGCTTTGTACGAGGCAACCGTGGTGGACATATGCCCGAAACTGTTTCCAAATATAAAATGACTTTAAATAATCTTTCGAATGAATTAAATAAATTGTCATCAAGTTGACTTTCTTTGCGTTTTATTTAAAAAAACAAAAATTTGACCCTTTTTAAGAAAATACCCTTAATATTGTTTGTTGGCTCCAAGGACGTGGAACCAGAGCGATTAATGCATATTAGTAGAGGGTTAGAAATGATTCCTTACAATCTCCTCTTGAAATGTCTTTGAAAAGCTTATAGGGTTGAATTCCTAACTTCTAATATATGGATGTTGTACTTCACTCGGATAATCTCTCAGATTTTTTTATTCGCTCACTGTACTTTCTCTTTACTGATACCTCTTAGTCTTTCATAGAAATATGAGATATCGCTTCAATGATAATGTGGTTACAACAACAGCACTCACCACATTAGCATCAAAAAGCTGCAGGTTGACACTATCACAGGCCGGTCACTCACAGAGAAAGTGATCTGCGGTGTAGTCATCACTTTCACAACAAGCGTCACATTATGATTTGTCATTTCGTATACTAAAATGCATGGCAAAAGCGTGGTGTCCGATCTTAAAGTCAATAATCTATGTGCAATCTTTCGTACTGAGGGATATCAGGAGAATCACAGACCTTCTACAGACGTCTGGAAGCATTTGTTTGGCCTGCTGACATCGTGAAGAGTCCTCTGTAGTTACATTTATCACAAATCCAACTGTGAATGGAAATCCCCACACAGATTCGGATCCTGAACATAACTTGACAAGTTCATTTCAAGCGATTCTTTTGTGACCTGAGACTCAAACAAAATTCATTGAATTCAGCCTTTTATCGGCATTCAGAGGAGCATTGCATGCTTGTTTTAGTTTGAAGTATTGAAATGGTTCTGTAAGGCTTTCACAATACAGTTCATTCCCACCAGGATAATATATATATCTGCTTGAAAGACAGACGTAAGTTTTTCTAAAGAGCAGCTAATTGAACGTTCCATAAGACCAATCATCAGCAGTCATCAAAACTCTCGTTTGCACTGTGCAAATATGTGCAGCTCATTATATGAATATCTAATTTCATCAGTTTGTCTACAGAAGATCCAGATGCGCCAGAAAAGCCGTTCTTTCGTGTTATATGGTATAAAAGCAGATATGAAAGGATTTTAGACCAAACAAAAGTGTTTTCATGGCCTCATGTTTTGCCGAAAACTCTCAGTTTTCAGTACAAAGACTACTCTTACTATTTGTTAGGGATTTGTTGGCTAGTAGCAGGCTAACAATGGAGATTCTTTTTAGAACTGATAGCAGCATAATTGTTTATACGCCATCGGTGCAAGGCCATATGAAGACATAAAAGGACGCAAAACCGTACAAAATGACCTGATCCGCCACCACATCCGATTCCAGAAAGCAGCTATAGCACATGGGCCGAAAAGTCAGTGCCGTGTTATAATAAAACACAAAATTTTTGCAAAATTCAATTTTATTTATCAATATAGTTGCCTTCGAGAGCGATACACTGATTGAAATAATTTTTCAATCTTTCGATACCAGTTTTGTAGTACGATTTCGGGTTAGCCTCAAAATAGGCCTCTGTTTCGGCGATTACTTCTTCATCGGTCTTAAATCTCTTTCCGGCGAGCATTCTTTTGAGGTGTGCGAACAGGAAATAGTCGCAGGGGGCCAAATCTGGAGAATACGGTGGGTGGGGAAGCAATTCGTAGCCGAATTCATTCAATTTTGCCATCGTTTTCATCGACTTGTAAACACGGTGCATTGTCTTGATGAAATAGCACTTTCTTTTTCTTCAAATGCGGCCGTTTTTCTGCGATTTCGTTCTTCAAACGCTCCAACAACGCAATGTTATAGTCACTGTTGATAGTCTGCCCCTTTTGGAGATGAAAATTATTCCTTGTGTATCCAAAAATACGGATGCCATAATCTTGCCAGCCGACTGTTGAGTTTTTGGTCGTTTCGGACGAGGTTCGTCCCCTGCTCGCCACTCAACTGACTCCCGACTTGACTCTGGTGTGAAGTGATGGAGCCAAGTTTCATCCACTGTCACATACCGACGCAAAAATTCGGCTTTTTTGCGGTTGAACAGCTTTAAACACTTTAAACACAGAGCTTTCGCATGTCCAAATATTCGTGTATGATATATCCAACACGCTCTTTTGATATCTTCAGAGCCTCAGCTATCTGGATCAACTTCACTTTACGGTCATTCGTAATCATTTTGTGGACTTTTTTGATGTTTTCATCTGAAACAGCCTCTTTTGGACGTCCACTGCGTGCATCATCTTCTGTGCTTGTATGACCACTTTTAAATTTTTCAATCCACTTGCGAATGGTTCGTTCGGCTGGTGCAGAGTCCGGGTAACACGGACGGCTGCATTTTTTCCCATCAAAAACAACGATAAGTCAACACACGAAATTGCTTTAAATCCATTTTTTTCACAATAACAAAAGTTGCTTCACTCACAACGCTATCTCTCGAGAACTAATCGTCCGACAGCTGTCAGATTCATAGACGTATCTTCTGAAGGTTGGTACTAACTGAAAATTGTATGGATTTCATTCAAGTGGTGACCTCTCTTAGAAACGGCACTGACTTTTCAGCCCATTAGTACGTCAGTTTATACTACTTAGCTCTTTTGGAGTGCCGGTGATAGGAAGTGATTGTAAACGAGGTGAATTTCGATTTAATAATAGAAAGGCCATTAAATTTTCTGAGTTTTCGGCCAAGTAGATTTGTCACTTTTGACGGCTTTGAATAAAGTTTAAATTCCTCTTTTTGAATTCCGCATAAGCATAAGTAATGCAAATCTGCATTTAACCATAGAGCACGAGTTTAAGCTGACAGAATATATCAGTCTATCCATTCAGGTTGTCAACAGCTTGATCATCCTTCTGTTTCACTTCAATTTTAGGAGGAATTCTAAGGAGTTTCTCAGTAGCTTGTTAAGGATCAGACGATGTAATTAAGTGCAGAAAATATGATTATTGGCTCTTACGTTGCCGTTGTCGCTGCTTCATAAATCGGCCTTAACATTAGCATCCCAACATATGATAGTCCCATCTTTCTAGAATCACATTATTCAATTAGTTTGGACTTTAGCGGTGGCAACTAAACGTGGGTATTAAACCCCCTCATAGCAAAAACTAAGTATTGCCCAATCGCCTTCTCTGAAGTAACACCATATCAAACAGACGACTTAAGTGAGTGCAGTGAATCAATCTTGGTTTTTTACTACCCCATATGGGTATTTTGTTATCTTGCCATTATTTTCTGAATGATCTACCTAAACAACGCAGCTTTTCGATTTTCCACAAAGGAGTTCAATTTGTGGAAAGCTTTTAGGACGGATTACGTATTCAACATGACACAAACTCAATCCAGCTAAGCAAAAAGCTGTCATCCGTTCATTGAGGTGAATTTAATCCATTAAAACCAAATCTTTCTTAGCAAAAATTACAACCAGATAAATATTGTGTTCTTCGTTTAAACTGACAATGGAGACAAACAAAAAATGGTTTTTGATCTGAGAATCTCTCCAATGTTCTCCGAAACAAGTTGAACGTATCCCAAAAGGTTTACCGTAGCGCATCATTAAAATAATTACATTTTCGATAACCAAAAGATACTATTCAACTGGCCGAAAGTACATTAAATAAGAAAGTCAGCAAAAGCATATTCAAACATCGAATGAAGGTGTAGAAGTATTTTGAAATAAAAATATGAAAATCGATATTTCCAAAAATGCTCACCGCATATATTTTTGTTTTCTCTTCAAACAATTGTAACACATGTGCCAGAATCTGCATACATCAAGACTACATGAAAAAATAAACTTCAACAGAATGAAAATATTGACAAAAGGAATACGAAATCATGTTTTGAATTTACATGCAATGTAACGGATGTCAGAATAGAATTGGCGTTGTAGGGATTTTCAAAACATACGTACGAATGTTTTCTATGCAATAGGAATGAGAATAAGACGCTCAACTTCCACAGGCAGCCAATTGAAAATCAAAAATTCACTGCAATGAATAAAATTGAGTCGATGTTACTGACTGAAACTCAAATTCATGAGAATTGTAAAAGAAAATTCAATCCACTGTGGAGCATCTGTATATATTTGGTACCCACTAACTACTGTCTATTAAGAGAATTTTTATAAAATGTTGTTAATAAACAACTCCGTCTTCCTGGACTTAAAGGATGCAGAAAAAAAAAAAAAAAAACTCTATGAAATCACGTAACAGGCAGACTTAACCCTTAAGCATATGATAAATTCACTTAACAGGCCAATACATGGGGACCCTAACCTTAAGTCGGTGTTATTCAAGAGCCCTAGCTAAGAAGAGATAAAACAAAAAACTAGAAGATAGAGCTCAAAAATCTTGCCTGCTGATTAATATACAGTCCGAGATGAAGATGGATCTGAACCATCAAGCCTCTTCTGCTAGCACGACCTCTTTCCAGTTATCTTCAGTGTAATACCCCAAGTTGGTTGAGGTTCCCTTCCAGTTGCGTGTGCCTCCTTAGCTACGGTCATCCGGTGCTGTGCCGTCGCTCGAAGTTAAAATCGAAGTCTCCTTGGGCCGGAGCTGTGGTGTGCATTCTCTCAAAATGACCCAATCATTTCAGGCGTGCATAGACACCTGAATAGACGGACATCACTATCCTGCTCATGCAGTAAATTAACACTCGAATTTCTCCTGTCTCACCTTGTTCTATCACTATTTTAACTAACAGTGCTCCACCGAACATTCCGCCTTTCTAACTTTTAATCGTTACACCCATCGTCGCTACGAATGCTCATCAGTATACTATCAAGCCCACTTTCGGACGCACCCGAAAATATCGTACAACTAGCTAATGGAATGCCCTGTCGAGCTCTTTATTTGCTAGTCATTATAACTTGTAAACATTTAAGACCAACGCACATCTGTATCTCTCTTTTTTACCTCTAAAACTACCCTAAGCCCGCGTTGTGTACAAACATTTTAAGGATACTCAAGAGTGCGCTGATTACAAAAAAAAAAAAAAAATGTTTAGTCGAACCTCCTCCTCGAAAATCACGCGCAGAAGCAGTCAAGTGCTTCTTTATCTCCGCTTTCGACAAGTTGCAAGTCTCGTATAAAGTCAGTCTTATAAGTGAGGGCACCTTCACTCAATTGTCTCCCAATCCCAATGAAACAACGATTGGCAAGAGTAATTCTACTCGATGTCATTGCTGCTTGTAACTGTCCTTAACTAGCTCGAAGTTGTAAGTGTCAGTGGTCATGTTCTGGCCAAGTCGTCATCCGTCTTTACGGTCGTCAAATTGATGGTGAGTATTGAGCTGAAAGTAACGGGTCTTTTGCAAGACCTGTTTTTGAATAGACTAGAAAAAATTGTTGGATCAGACAAACGATGCTGAGATTCCGTGCATTGGGGATGTTTTTTTTTTCTTGCCATATCCTATAGATGAGCTGGCGTTTGTTCCCAACCTCAATAGGCAGTCTAGGTCAGGGTGACAGAGTTCTCTGTGAATTCATCATTCTGGCTGTCAACGGTATTTTGACCATCATCGCCTTTACACAGTCTGCACAAGTAGTCTTTCTATATTCTCAGAACTGACTATGAGTATACTACTAGTTGTTGATATTCATCTTTGCAGGGTTTCAGTCTACCCTTGTAGCCCCGGCATATTCATTTTAGGTTTGTATAAAACTTTTTAGCGTCATTCCTGCAAAAACATCGCTCTGTTTACAAGATTTTCGCTTCATTTCTGATAGTAGAGCGAAAGAACGCTTTGTTGCGATTGCAATCTTATTTGACTCCGTTCTGCAGATGATATCCATATTCGTAACTTGGTTGCAACAAGGTAATGATGTGAATATGGGGACCTAACCCCAAGACTATCCTATGGATATACACAGCTATCGTTAGACCCATTTTAACCTACGGTAATTTACTATAAGTATAGTGCCAACCCACAAATATGTAAAAGCAGTGCAGAGAATTGCATGTGTAGACATAGGCCTCATGCCATGAGAACGATGCCAACGGCTGGATTAGAAGATTCATTGTCTCTTGCCCCTAAGTCTACGAGTATACATGCATGAATCTGCAGCGAAAAGCGCTCTAAGATTGAGTTAAACCCGAAGGTTTATGCACGAATAAGGATAGCATTCGACTGCATTTTCCAAAGCAAAGGGGCATAGGATAGGAACTCAATAGTATACGAAATCTAAACGGATGAATCAAAGATGGAGGTAGAAACCGGCCCCAGGATCTCTGATCAATTGAATTAAAGAAGTTCACGTCGCCTGCAGGAGTACAGTAGTATCTTCCAGGCTGAGATATTAGCTGTAACCGAAGCAACCACTCTTGGGGCAATATCTCACGAGGATATTACCATATTTATTGACAGCCAGGTTGCCATCGAGGCCATCAAGGCAGTCAAGATTAAGTCTAAGCTGATGAAGCACTGTCATGAAGAAAATAAGGCTCTTCGTTAAGCATAGGGTTAAGCTCTGCTGGCTCCTAGCAGGCAATGAACATGCATATGAGCTACACCGAAAAAGTTCCTCATTAGAAAGAGAACTGACAGATCAAAGTATCAACTCTGCATTCTGAGAATACAAGTCGAGCGGACTAATGTAATGTAACCTAATGTAAGGTGGAAAAACCTTCCCACCTGTGAAACCTCAAGACAAATATGAACTGAGTTCAGCAAATCCAGAACAAGAAATTTTCTCTTGAAAGGCAGAGCTGAACTATCTACGCTTGTTAAATTACTCACAGGCCGGTATCTTCTTTGGGCGCACACAATAAAACTGCGTCTTAAAGACGCGACACCTGCAAAGGCTTGGGATATAGCCCCACGGAAGGATATTTTCCCCCATTTTGGTGCCATTGTTTCAGTCTCAGTAATTTGAGACACAGAACTTTCTCAGATTCGTTAATGTAACAAAATGGCTTCGATCTGCTTAATGACTAAACGAAAACACGTTGTTTCGGAATGGTGCTTTATTCGGCACACTGTCTTTGAGTTAGTCCATGTCGAGAACCATTAAAATTTATGGCAAGATGAATTCTTCAAGTCTCGGTAAAAAACGTATGTAAATGTGCTCATAGTGTCCTGACCTGAATATGGGTATTTGGCATTGTAACATACATTTTCTTTTTAGGGTTATGACAGACATCTTGCCTAGCTCTGTTGAAGGCCCGATAAGAATTTCTTTTTCTGTTTTCATTAATGTGGACACAATAGCTCTCAAGTGTGCTTATGCAGCCCTGTGTCGTAAATTGTCAGCGTCATTTCCAGTCCAATCGTTTGTATGTTGACATTCACAACCAGGTCTTCTTTCAGTTTGGGAATGTTAACAACATCTAAAGTTTTTAGCTTCAAACAGCGCTTTAAACTGCGTGCAGTTGTTGCTTTCTAGCTATGAAAAATTCCCTTTTTTTACAAAATTAAAAATATCGCCCTTGCCCTTGTCGGTGGTTTTCTTTTTTTTTTTTTTTTTTTTTAATTAAGAAAAATTTATTACCCTTGTGAGCAGTCATTAAAAACGAAACAACTTTTCTATCTTTTACAAATTAGATCATTAAAATTCCTCCTTAAACGAACTATGTACAAGCGATAGCCGACAATAGGGGCAACGCGAAAAGTATCTACTAATGGGAACAAACCTCATAAAGCACGAGTATTTCTATGGATACAAAGCATTTCGTTTACATTTATTTTATTATGGTTTTTTGTTGTTGTTGCTTTTGATTCAAGTAAAACTACAATTAAAGGTGAAATATTACTTTTCGAGTAACAGGCACTTTATTCAGTGTTTTTCCTGTTGTTGAGTGAGTTTCGTATTTTCTCTTGTGTGTATGTACCTATGTATTTACTTCCGAGGCTTACGCCAATTAATAATAAATATCTCCCCGCTCGTTCGTCCCATTTTGGAGGCATCGATCGCTTTGAATAATAGATAGCGATTAGCACCTTCATTAGAAATGCAGCTCGAATGGGGTGGTAACAATTGTGGCCAATCTTTGGGAATCCCTTACGTACAATCTGTCAAGGTTCTTAGTAAAAACGAAAAAGAAACCTAAGAGCAATCGGATTGGAGTGGTGTTACGAGTAGTGTTGGATTGGATCAATAAACAGCAGGTGTCCTTACGATATTCTTTCACGAAGTTGGTCTGTAGGATGTTGATGTCATAGACACAGGAGGATTCTGATCGACAACTTTCTTCACTGGTATTGAGTTTAGCCTTAAAGTGCTGATTTATTCGCTTACGGATTACTTTAACTATTAATTTGTCAATTACAGACAGCACATAAATTCTTTTCAAGTCTTCGCCCTCTATTCGACTCTGTGGGGAAAGACTCGGTTTCTCAGGCTTTTTATTCTAGGGGTTCCAGCAAGATTGTCCATAGATCTTTTCGTTCAGTCTTAAGGTGTGCTCAGAAAGCCACGTGCTCTCTCTTCCTTTCCATTATCCAATAACATCTTCAGCTTTGGAAGTAAAAACATGTTTCGCGGTCATGTTTCTTACTGCTAATCCTGTCTCAGCTGAGAATGGTCCTTTAGTTGTTGGCCCACGGAGCGGTTGTCTAATCGGTTGCCGTTGTACCTGAGAATCCTTGTAATGTAACAATTGCTGTTGGAGTAGTTGCCAGTTTGAAAGTTTGAGAGCAACCATAAGGTGATGTCTTTTCTCCATCTGTTACAGATACCTACCATAAGAGACAAATAGTTAAACGACGGTTTATTGCCAGATTATCGATCTGATAATAAAGATCCTTTAGGTGACTCTAAACTGACCTTGTGGCAGATTCCTTTTATTCCTCTTATCGTTACAGAAAGCACAAGCCCTTTATCGTTATCTTTTCGCTCGCTTCGAGTTGTATTTTGTGGGGCGTATGATGGATGGGTCGGTCAAAAAGAGTATGAAAATCTACGTTGTCTACTACAGCGTCTGCTACAAAGAAAGAAGGCAAGTCTTCTTAAGATGTAAATTCGCTATACGAGAGACATTCAGGAAAAAACTTTTAAGCCTCATAACAGGAAATATTAAGCCTGATTTGTGCTCATGCCATACAGAAAAGATAAGGACGACAACATCAAAGACGAATTATTTGACCTCCTAAACCAACCAATAGTGCTATAGCCTTGACACCAAAGTTATATTAGGAGATCTTCATGCAAGGCTTTGTAAAAAAACCATCTGAGAGCAGGCTATCGGAAAACACCGCCTGCATAACATTACGGACGACAATGGATTCATATTTTTAGAATATATAACAGAGTGTAACCTTTTAGTAGCCAGCATGAGGTTCCCACATTTCAACATCCAAAAAGGGACTTGACTACTCCTTGGTTAATTAACTGTCGACTAGACTGTCAACGACGGACACTCCTTCAACGTTCTGAATGCCTCGGCTTTCCATAAAGCCAATATCAGTTTGGATCATCACCTTTTTGAAACCAGGGTACGAATGGGGATATCACAGGCACAACGGAATCAAATAATATCACCAAAGTTCGACGTTAAAAAGCTATAATCGCTAGAGAATAGAATCTTGCCGATCAGTCAAAATCCTATCAATGAGCCACCAGAGTTGCTTCTTGAAAAGAAACAGTAAGACCACGAGAAGTGCGCGACCGCGGCAATATAGACATATTGCTGCACAAATGATGTTCGAAAGTTTTATCGAAGAAAAAAACGAACATGCGAGGGCCACCTTTGCAACCCTGCAAAGATGAACATGGACAGCTAGTAGTAGACGTGTAGTCGGTACTGAGAATATGGAACGACTACTTCTGTTGACTGTATAACATTGATGATGATCAAAATATCCCTCTCAGGTAGAACGAACCGTTCACTCTTGATGGAAATGATACGAAATTCCGCCGTGACCTAGACAAAGTTTAGGTAGCAATATGAAAGCCAAAGTCCAATAAACTTGCTGGCACTCCTGCTGAGTTATTGAGACTAGCTGGGGATGCCTTGGTTGGGCACATACGCCACCTCCTTTGTAAGATACGGTCAGAGGAAAACATGCAAAAATGATGGAATCTTAGCATCGTTTGTCCGAACCACAAGAATATAAAACGCTTTTGACTGCCTAAATTGTAGAAGACTACATCTGCTTAACATCGCCTATAAGATTTATTCCGGCATCCAAGACCATTCATAAATCAGTGCGGTTTAAAGCCAAAAAAGTTCACCATCGATCAGATATTCACACTTCACAGACACTTACCATCTATTTGTGGACTTCAAAGCCGCATATGACAGGCTACATAAGGACGAGCTATACAGAGTCATACCTGTTGTAGTTTCCCTGCCACTTGTCAGGTCGTGTATGATAACTATGGGGATTTCTCGCTTCCCCATCGAGGTCGTTAATGAATTTACCAAGCCCTTTAATGTAAAAAAAGGTTTTAGACAAGGCGATAAAGCGTTATCATGTGCCTTTTTTTTTTTTTTAAATCGCCCTGACAAACAAACGGGATACGATCTTTATAACAATTTGCGTACTGGATAACATTGATGTGATTGGGCGAACACAGTGTGCCATCAATGAAGATTTTGTCTTGACCTGGACGTCGCAATTTGCAAATATAACTTTTAGGAAGTTATGATATCCATCTACGTTAGCTCCTCTAGCAAGAACATCCGCTTAGAACTTAGACGCAGTCAAGCGCTGTTTCTTTGGTTTCAGGAGGCAATTGCCTCTTTTTATAGGACCTAATTGGCTTTATACTTGTCAAAGTATGAAGTATGGATGAAGAAGCACTGGACCCACTTGGGTGTGATTTTTAGTCTCAATTGTAATGACGGATAAAAGTGGAGAATATTCAATTCCGATGCACTTTGACATCGATCTAGTCAGGAGTCTACAAACCCAAGGTCTGATATCGCTGGGCCATATATAATAAGTGGACTCTGCAGTCCCGAGCCAAAGAGTTTTCGAGTGTAACCCCGAGAGCCGGACCAACGCAATAAGCGCAAAAAGTATGGCAAATGCAAGTGGAAGGGTACCTCAACAAACTTAGAGTGCGTAACTGGAGTTGACCAAAAACCGCACTCATAGAGGCGGCTTATTAGTTGAGATCCAGTTCCGCGTCACCATATAAGTAAGTGAGTTCGTACAATCAGTATGGATGCTTCTAAAATTTTCTTTACTTTCATCTTGTGATGTACTGGTATGAGTATAATAGTGACGCCACGAATAGTACCTACATATTGGCTGTTAATAGGGGATCCATGCTACCATATCTATGATGAAACTGTAATTAACTTGGTGCATTCTAGGTAGAAAAAAATTTTCATTTTCAAGTTACAAACTGAAATAAAATCAAACAGCACAACGAACGCTTTAATTTATTGTAGTTCAAATTATTTGATGCAGTAAGCTGGCGTACTATTTGTATCATAATATTCTAAAAGCCTGTCCTTTAGTACTTAAGGTAATTTAATCCGCCTTAAATCGGATACAGTAGTGATCACTATCCCATGAAATAGTGACGATGAAAACAAACAACAAAGGCTGTTCCATTATGTCATTGTTAAGAATCTACTTTGTGTGGAAACACAAAACAGCAACAGCTGTTATTATTAAGTTTCTGATGATTGTTGATTCAGTTTTAAGCATCAGATCTCTGATTAACCTTATGCAGTTGTTTTCTGCAACACTTGTGTCTTTTAATCGGAATGTTACCTGCTATCATGTATCCAAAGTCAACTGTGAAGGAGCCCTCTTCTCTATGGCATTTAAGTTAATTTTACGAAAGACTGAAGACTCTTTGGAAACTAAATAAACTTCATGTTGATGTTATATTTATGTTAAATGCCTAGACTTGAAGAAATCTTATCTTATTTGACTTTTATCTTATCTTTGATATGCTATTTTTCTTATTACCTAAATAAATATTTGAGATACCTCCTCATTCTTCGTATGAAAAGAAGTGTGGATCCATAATGTTGATAAGATAACGATAAACGTCATTATGAAATGATTGTTCTTATCGAACCATATGACCATATGTTTCTGGAGTGTACGATATGAGTATATACTGCATATGACTAATACATACGGCTGACCTCCTCTTCGTAGTAAATACAAGTTTCATGGAATCGGTTGGTTCTGGAATCGGTTGGTTCTGGAATCAGTTCTGCCGGTTTTATTGGGGCTCAATATATTAATTTAGTTTAAACAAGTTTAGATTTGGTAAATTTAGTCGACGATAATTTAAAGGGATTGGCTGATAATATTGGAACTAATTGGAAAACCTCAGGGGTTATATAGCAATAATCTCTATTCTTTGATCGCTGTTTTAGACAGCGGTGATAAGAGTAATACAATTTAACAATCAATTGATTAAATACGAATTTATTCCGTGAAATGGTTAATTGATTTGCAAATTACATGAGAAGTGTTGTTTTGTCCGAATATCATGAGAACCCTACACATAACCCCATCCCACCATGGTAAAACAGCTTACTGCAAAGACTCGCGGCAGCTTTTCTGAAACGACAACTGTTCAATAGACCGACTGTTCTGCCTCAAATAAGTCTTGATTCCGTCCTCAAAGAAAGTTCATCATCCAGTTTAGGTTCGACTACCATTTTGTCTGTCCATTAGAGTTTATTAGGAAGCCTTGTTTTTATTATCTAGCCCAGCTGTTTATTACAAAATTTCAACTCAAAATAAGATAAAAGAGAAAAATTAAATAAAATTATTCTTTACATATGAGATAAACATTTGTTTAATTGTAATTACATTATTTTCTACAGTATATTCTGAGATCAACTTGTTTTAAAAAAAATCTACTTGATCTAAAATCTCCTATATTTTTTTAAATAACGAGTATATGGTTGTGCATCGCTGCCTGCGTTTTAGAGCATCATCCGCGTATGCTTATGCAATCAATGTCCTATTCACAGCATTGCTTTTATCAACGAAACTAGTGATTCGTTTACGCCATGTTGTCTAAGCGAGTTACACATGTCGTCAACAGTTGTATTGTCGAAAACCCTCTCAACGTCAATGCAAATGTGCAAGGCGTATTATTTTCTGTTGAGTACGTCTTCTATTCTGCCTACCGTATTAAGCACTCTCGCTGTTGGTGACATGTAGTCCTCTTCCGATTTTCGATATAAAAACTACTCTTATTGTTTGCCAGGGCTTCGGTATGAATGCCAGTGCCAGGCTACCAGTGAAGATTATCTTAAGAGTTACCAGCAGCTGGTTTATACAGTTTTACAACATATGTAATTGGGTATATGCCATCGGTGCAAAGCGACTTGAAGCCATCAAACAAAATAACAGCATGTTTAATGGCCTCATCCGTCAGCACAACCGATGAGATATACCAGCTACGGCATATTGTATTATTCAGCTCACTAGCAGCTTCGTTAATAGAAGTTGGTTTGGATTAGGTTACCTTGAGAATGAGCCTCAAGCATGAGACATGAACCCAAGTTGTTGTCTACAATCGACCAAATCTTCACAATCTGTCAGACCCTAGAAAAAACTCAAGAAGTGCAAATCGATACCAACTATCTTTTCATTGATATTAAAGCCGCATAATGTGATAGCATTTAAAGAGATGAGCTAAAGAGTCATGCCTATTTTGGGCGACCAATAGAGAACTCTCTCTGCTCACAAATGGTTTTAAACAAGATGACGCACTAAACATCATATTCGAATCGTGCGAAACTCACAAGCAAACACCAAAGGCACTATCTTTTAAAAGTTACTAGCTTACGACGATGATATTGACATAATTGGCAAAACTCAGCGGACAGCAGTTCGTTAGTATTGAAATGGAATCTGCCAAAATGGGTTTAGCGATAAATGGGGACCGAACCAAGTATATGGTGTCAACAAGAAGGGGCACACAACATTGAAAAATTGGACAGTCGACAGCTTTAATTTCGAGGTAGGAGTAACACATGGACTGAAAAGTCAGTTCCGTTTATAATAAAACACAAAACTTTTGCAAAATTCAACTTAATTTATCAATATAGTTGCCTTTGAGGGCGATACACTGATTAAAATGATTTTTCAATCTTTCGATACCTGTTTTGTAGTACAATTTCGGTTTAGCCTCAAAATAGGCCTCTTTTTCGGCGATTACTTCTTCATCGGTCTTAAATCTCTTTCCGAAGAGCATTCTTTTGAGGTCTGCGAACAGGAAATAGTCGCTGGGGGCCAAATCTAGGGAATACGGTGGGTGGGGAAGCAATTCGTAGCCGAATTCATTGAATTTTGTCATCGTTTTCATAGACTTGTGACACGGTGCATTGTCTTGATGAAACAGCACTTTTTTTTCTTCAAATGCAGCCGTTTTTCTGCGATTTCGTCCTTCAAACGCTCCAACAACGCAATGTAATAGTCACTGTTGATAGTCTGCCCCTATTGGAGATAGTCGATGAAAATTATTCCATGTGTATCCCAAAATACGAATACCATAACCTTGCCAGCCAACTGTTGAGTTTTTGGTCGTTTTGGAAGAGGTTCGTCGCCTCCTCGCCACTCAGCTGACTGCCGACTTGCTCTGGTGTGAAGTGATGGAGCCAAGTTTCATTCATTGTCACATACCGACGCAAAAATTCGGCTTTATTGCGGTTGAACAGCTTGAAACACTCCTCTGATTCATCAACACGTTGTTGTTTTGGGTCGACTGTGAGAAAAAACGCGGCACCCACTTTGAACTTCCAACACGCTCTTTTGATATCTTCAGAGCCTCAGCTATCTCGATCAACTTCACTTTACGGTCATTCGTAATCATTTTCGGGACTTTTTTGATGTTTTCATCTGAAACAGCCTCTTTTGGACGTCCACTGCGTGCATCATCTTCGGTGCTTGTATAACCACTTTTAAATTTTCCAATCCACTTGCGAATGGTTCGTTCGGCTGGTGCAGAGTCTGGGCAACACTTATCAAGCCATTTCTTTGTATCGGCTGCATTTTTTCCCATCAAAAAGCAATGATAAAACAACACACGAAATTGCTTTGAATCCATTTTTTTTCACAATAACAAAAGTTACTTCACTCACAACGCTATATCTCGAGAACTAATCGTCCGACAGCTGTCAGATTCATAGACGTATCTTTTGAAGGTTGGTACTAATTGAAAATGGAATGGATTTAATTCAAGTGGTGCCCTCTCTTAGAAACGGCACTGACTTTTCAGCTCATGTATTATGTAGGCTATAAATTTTTCCAACAACACCTCAACAGAAATAAAATGAAGAATTACTCTTGCCAATCACTTTTTCTTTGGGCTAATAAGGCCCTATCCCAAAAAACTAAGGAGACTCTATGTAAGGATTTGATCATCCCTGTCCTTCTCTATGGTGCTGAAATATGGACTGTGTCGAAAGGCAATGAACATATTCTTAGCCGTTTCGATAGAAAAATTCTTCAAAAACTATTCGGTCTCGTTTGGCTTGACGAGCTTTGGAGGTGAAAATTCGACGACAAAGTATATGAACTATGTAGTTACATTGAAGTAGTCAGAAATTTGCGCATTTAATTTGAATTTGGATTTGGATTTGGAATAGAATCTTCGAATCTTACACGGAGAAAGATTTTATTTTAGGTGGAGCGGACAAGTATAAGGGAACCTTATTGGACTTGGAGTGCGCAACTGGAGGCAGCTAGCTAAAGTCCGAGGTAACTAGAGAGGCTTGTTAGTTGAGGTACAGGTTCACCCCGAACTGTAGCTCCACCTAAGTAAATAAGCAAAGAGAGTTATCTGTGCGTAGTTTTTGGACTATACAATCTTTTGGAGACGAATGCATTTCCACTATTCTCATCTCCAGCTTACATTTTCTTTCGATTGCCGCAAAGATTGTACGCATGTTATTAGCAGTGGCTACTTCAAAACATGCAAACAACAACCAGCCTTTTATATTGAGTCAGTGAATGGAAGCTTGGCAGTGCTTCCTAAATTCTTAATTAAGGTGCCGATGACCTCTTTTATATGTTAGTAATCCATATCTTGTATTTTCCTGCTTTGCGAGTATTTTTGCCTTATTGTGATGCGAAGTCTTTATGAGGAAGAAACTTTTCTGGATGACAGTGTTGATGGCTGTTGTGGTTCCGAGAGTACACTAACAGATCCTCGCTGAAATGGAATTCGAATATACGCATCGTCGCATGGTATCCGCAGTTGACATATTAAGCATTCTTAAGCAATGCATTCATTGGAGTATCCTGTTTCATAGTTGCAACCTCGAGTCAAAATAGTATTCAAAAAATAAACCAACCACAATATACATACGTACTTGTATGTCTTTAAAGAAATTAAAAACATGAAATTAAACCGAGAATTAAATGCTTAAAATCAAAATCCGATTCCAAGAAGAAATCATAAATCAGAGACAAGGATAAATCTCAAAATACTCGTCAAGTTTTTAAAGTAAACTGAGAAGATTTTCTGCAAAAAGTTAAGACAGTAAAAAAAGCTGAAAATAGAGAAGAAGATTTCCTTTTGTCTTGCCATCCTTCGGTTTCTGTCTCAGCACTTTTCTCAAAGTACTCAATCATTGCCCGAAGCTCCTTATACTTTATCAAATCAAATTAAAGTTCCCATCAAAAAGTATCTTTGTCGAAACATTATTTGACATATTTTCTCTCAACTAACAAGTGTACGTTCAGTATTTGTATCTGTATACAATTTCTGTATCTTAACCTTAATCTGTGTGTTACAGACACTTTTCTCTGACTTTTATCTTTCTGCCACATTGTACTCGTAACGTAAAAGTTGGATGTTCTAGGAATGATTTGCCCGGCCAACAAACTGCTCAGTCATCTCTCCTTTCCGATATTAGTCAGAGCCCGCTTGGGATACAATATTTTTTATTTCTTGGCACGCATATCATGCGATATATATCAACTTTTCAAATTAATGAACATGAGTAGATATTATTATATAGAATCCTATTACATAGACAAAATGAGATCGAGTAAGTTAGAAATTGTCTTTTTTATTATTTCGAAAATAAAAGCGATTCACTCTGGCCTCCGCAACGACCCAATTTTTTTGATTGTAATTTAGATTTTTATATTTTTGGTTTTTTGAGAAAAAAATTTTGTATATATTGGATGGAATCCAACTTGTTGGCTTGCTGCCGTTTGTCAGAAACACCTTCCGTTTAGCATCTTTAGCCACACGGGTTGTGGTATCTATCTTTTATGCATTGTCACGCGCTGTTGTTGGCTTGAGTGTTTGATTTTTAAGAAATTTACTCTTAAAATAAACGTTTATACCAGTATATATATAATATTTGAATTGTTGTATTTTGAGTATTCCAACGAAACCGCTAATGTTTTGTCAAATATTTTAATTTGTTTTGTCATTCGCTGTGCGACATTTAGTGTGAAATGTATTTTATCTGTTTTAGAGGAAACTAAAAGTTGAAAGATACTTGAGATCTGAGGAGGAAAGTAGTTGCCAAATGTCAGCAAAGACTCACAACATCAGATTCGAAGAATTTAGTATTCAATTCATCGTCTAGTGTGTTGTTGACATATGTCAATAACTTTGATAGTTCCGGAAAACGTTAGCTCTGGAAATTAAATTGGAAGTTCGTCCTTTTGACCTACGCTATTATCTGCGGCCTCCACACGTGCCACATCATGTGTATATAATTTCTGAGAATATGTTTTGCATATTTGTTTTCCTATTCCTGTAACTTCTCTCTGCGTCATATTTACTTTCTAATTCGACTTTAGGGAAACGGCTAGTCCGATTGTTTTCTCATGAGTGTAGCATTGGGTTGTAACAACCATAATATTATTTCTCTATATCCTGGGCAAAATATTCGCATCTAGTGTTTATCTAAGCTTAGCTGCCACAAAAAGATACGGATATCATTTTTTTTGGGTAGCCAATATGAGACCTTATTTCCGTCTAGAACATGCCATAGACTTATAGACTTATAGACCGGATATGTTGAAGTCTGTTTTTCGTCAGAGAATCCTTAATAAAGTATGTACAATATATAAAGGATAACACCGTGACCACTCTCATTTTTAGCCGTGCAGCTACGGCTTGTTAAATATTGCCGCAATACGTTCCCCTGCTTATCATAAAAGTCGACTAAATGGGGAAAATCATACTCAGGCACTTCATTACCTAAGTTGGGCCTGAGGGGCACCAACACCTTATGAGACTTCTCCCCATCCGTGGGGCAAAAGAAAAGTCGGATATAATTGCATTCATACATTCATGCATACCAGCACCACACGGATGAAAGGGGAATGGTATAAAAGTACGGCATCATGGAAGAACATGTATATGAGTACACAAGCCTGCCGGGCACTCCTTCTGCACAGCGGGAAAACAATGGCGAGCTCGACGGTTTCCGGGCGAGCAAAATTATGCTTTCACGAATAAATTACCGGCAAAAGTTCCGAACTATAAAACATGTTACAGCAACGTAAAATCGAGTCATATGTTTCAAGAAAACAAGTGCGGAATTGTCGGAAGCAGGGCCTGCTGGAAGAACACTTTACTTTTGAGGCTATCCAATAATCGACTTATTTTCTGGTTCATTTATAAGACGTAAAGCACAGCTCAGACAGGCCATGTGCCGTCGATCGAAACAAGTGATAATTCAGAGTAGCACTCTCATGTAAATACAGCGGGTGGGTAAGACTTTCCAAATTCAGTTTTCTTTTTCTACGATGCAAACAACTTTCATGTATGCCTAGCAAGCAGCTCTTACACGCCAAAATTCGGCGTTCCTAGGTTTCAGTTCATACGGAACGTAATTTCCTTGCCTTTAAATCACCCCATATGGTGTTAAACGATGTTAAACTGCTTGTTGAGCTACTCCTAATTCAACTGCAAGTCCTTATTGTATTTGACAAGAACTTTCATCTAGTACTGTTTCCAATTCTTCGTCTTCGTACACTTTCGATCTTCCGCTAATCTCTTTGTCTTCGAGGTCAAAATCACGACTCACTAGAACTTCATTCACTTACTCACCATATGCGTCTACAAGCAATCGATATGCCTCGGCAGCAGTTTCCTTGATATAAAAAAAAATAAATAAATAAATAAATCAAAACCTCCTGCAAATGATGCTTATTTGGCTCAAAATTCGACACTTTCGCCTGAAAAGAACTATGATGTTGATGCAAAATCGCTAATATTTTAATGGACACTTTTAACCATAACCTACTGGTGCAGCTATGTTTTGTAAAACGGCTGAAACTTATTTGTAGGCCAACATTTTGATGAACTAGTAAATGGAATATCAAGAGAGGAAATGCTTTTCATTGGTCCAGATTTAAACGGGCACGTCAGAAAATCTAACTACGAATACGAAGACTGCCATAGACGAAATGGTTTTGGAGCGAGAAACGCATCTGGAGAAGATATACATATATACACGTACTCAGGTCATGGCCTTAATGTACGAGTACGACTAATAAAATATTCTACATTGATCTTAGGCGAATCACTATTTAGTCAGCACGGACTTTTGCTGACCAAAGAGCATTCAACGAAAATCGGCATCAGTAGGAAAAATTAACTGGAACAGTCTAAACAAGAAAAGAGGCCAGCGCTGGTCGTCAAATTTGCGAGAATGGCTCTAAAATTCCCTAGACCAAGTTAACAAGGTATGTTGTCAATATTTGAAGAAAAATATACCGGCTCCACATAAATAACGAAACGTGGTGGCGGTAATGAACAAAAGGCAAGCATCTAAAGCGAGAACTCAGTACGTTGCAGCGTCTACAAACGTTGCAAAAAAAAGAGCCAAAAAAGACGAATATAAGAGCAGTAAACTCAACATTTTCATCATGGTAAAGTACACTAACGAGCTACGTTCTCCGATTGGGTTCTCGAGATGATGTCATCTTCAGGGACGAAGCTCATTTTTGGCTGAATGGGTACGTCAATAAGCAAAATATGCGTTATTGGTCGGGTGAAAACCAACATGTGCTTCATGCATCACCACTTCATCCACAAAAAATAACTGTTTGGCGTTTTGCATGACGGCGGCGTTATTGGGCCATATTTTTTCGTCGACGATAACGATCGTCACGTTACTGTGAATGGTCAGCGTTATCGCGCCATGATCACCGATTTTTGGCCCGAATTGGAAGGTATGGACTTGGACGACATGTGGTTTCAACAGGATGGTGCCACAAGCCACACAGCACACGCTGCAATCGATTTATTGAAGAGTAAGTATGGTGAGCGTGTTATCTCAAGACATGGGCCAGTCGATTGGCCACCTCGTTTGTGCGATTTAACGCCGCTTGACTATTTTCTGTGGGGCTATGTTAAGTCATTGGTTTATGCCAACACGCCGACGACGTTGGAAGAGCTCAGAGCCAACATTGAACGCGAAATAGCGTTGGGTCCAATTGGGTCGAACGAATCGACCGCTGCAAACGTGCCAGCGGTGGCCATATGAACGAAGTCGAGTTCCATTCATAAATGTTTTGATTGTACTTCAAGCCAATAATAAAGTTTTTAAAATATCTCAAATGGTTTGCCTTTTATTTAAAAAAAAAAGTTGTCAAGTCGTTTTTAGAAAACCCTATAGAAGCCAGGTCGACATATGTTACATATGACTCGATTCAAAGTTTACGATTTATTGTTTTTATTTTTTTTAAACCGATGAAACGAAAAAGCGTTCGTTGCTTCACGATGTTGTTTCACTATTTCCACCAGTAATGCTCCTATGTGGCCAATAAAGTTATTTCACTTCAAAGTCTCCTTAACACCTATCTGGTTGTGAATGCTAAACATTGTAGAGGATAGGAGGTAGCGCGCATGCTGAAACAGATTGGGTAGAGGAAAGAAAAGTCGACAGACTCGGAGTAGGGAACAAAAAGATGTGGGGCACTAATTCGATCGGAATAGACCATTAGCGTTAGTGCACAATGCGTGATTACGTTCATAGCAACAACATCAGCATTACGTTCATCATTGTTACCATCTTCAAAGTATAGCACCTACTTAGACGTTACTTGGTAACAACACCAAAACTTTCATCAACACGAAACGGAGAACTTTAGCTTAACAACATAATTTGGCTTCGCTTGGTTTTTGTTTGTCGACGCCAAAAATATAAGCAGCTTAGACCAGCCCAGCAACAGAATTGCTCCAGTGACATTGGTTGACCTAGTTTGGGAACAGCGGCAGTAGCAGTACAAACAAAACAACAGGATTTTTAACGATTTTCATTGAGTTTTACCAGAGCCCATTCACTGAAAATATGATGCAAATTCAAGTAGCCTGGCTTCTATTCTTACACAATTTGAATTTTGTATGCTTTCAGGCCGAGATCCTCAAGTATAATACGCCAAGCCAAGCTGCTGAGAACGACGACGAATCGATTCGTCACGGTCTTCGCATACACTCTCAGCTACAGCTGCTATAGTCTCTTCACTACGTGCTGGATGTGGTCTTACCGGTTGAGTATCATCCAGTAATGTAAACTGGGGCACAAATTTGCGAATAATATTGGCAATAGTGGTTTCAGTAGGTCGATTATGCGCACTGTAAGTTCCTCCAATCGCGCAAAAACATTTCTCACAGAATGCTGATTTTCGTAATACAGCTGAACAATTTGTAGACGCTGTTGTGGTGTGAGTCTTTCCATGATGACTTGCCAAACGATACTGAACAAAAACGACAAAGCAGTTTCATAGAAGTCAGTTATGTTTCAGCAGTTGTCAAAGTTACCAATGATATCCAGATATAAAAATGATGAAATGCCATTTCATCACGCAACGTTTTACGCTTGCCGAACGTACGGAAATTATTAAAAAAAAAAATTTATCGAAATTTCGGCTCAGTTGTACATACGCAACGTGAATTTCTTCGCACCGTAGACAAATTTGAGCGTGACTACACTCTTTGAGATCTTAAGCCACCAAACAGACAGAGATTGGTGCGAAATGAGAAAAAAAAAAAAACATAGCCGCCGTAGCGGTCAAAATTGAAGAAGACCCAGAAATATCGATTCGACGCAAATCAGCTGAATTGGGCATCGCCAGAGAGTCAATATAGCTTATTCTGCGGTTGGATTTGGGCCTACATCGGTGTAAGATTGTGCTGATGCAAGAATTGAAGCCGGATTTTGGCCAAAAAATCACAATCACAAGTGCTCGGCCAAGCATCAATTCATCCACAAAGATTGACTGTTTGATGTGGTTTATGGCTTGGCAGCATAATCGGACTTTATTTCTATCGAAATGAGAAAGGAGACACCGTTACCGTCAATGTTCTCAGGTATAGCTAGAGCGATGTTAACAAACTTTCTGGAGTCACAACAACAACATCGATATATCCAAGGTGTAGTCTTAACAAGACGGCACTACATGCCAAAATAGCGACGCAACGCTCGAAGTTGTGAAGGAAAAATTTAGCGACTAGGTTTTATAAATTTATAAATTTAATTTTCTTTTCCCTATCGTTCTTATCAGGACATCCAATTTTAAATTTTTATATATCGTGTTTACTTAGTTATATATTACTTAAGTTATACTTAGTTATACTTGGTTATACCGTAATATTCCGCCAGGTAAGTGAAGTTTCTTTCTTATTCTGCTAATGTAGATAGCTTCAATTTTATTTGGTGAAGTAGATGCTTCTCTAAGTCAGTTGCTTCCACCTGTTGTTTAAAATATTGTGGATCAACAGAAGCTTGTGTAAAGATGTATGTTTTCATATGAGGGGCCAGAGTCGTGAACCTTATGGAACCTCGTTTTCTAGTTGAACTATGATGAGATCTACGTTGCCATATATTGATCTGCACTTTGCTTATATTATTGAATATCTTACGTTCAGAATATACAGACAAAAATAGCTTTATTTCACAAGAAGATCTTATTATGCTAGAATGGCTTAGATAGCTCACCAAATGTCTACGATCCTTTTGAATGATTTTCAACAATAATTATACACCCTACACCCTGACTCGAACTGCAACTTTTTAAAATGCTATAATTTTTTTAATTTTTTGATAAATTTTATTATGCCAAAGCAAAAAATGTTGGAAAATACGTCAATTTTCAACTTGTATCAGTAGTTTGCAATATGTTCACCTTTGGCGCGAATAATGGGCTTGAGACGGCCGAAGAAAGCATCGCACGCTGCACGCAAGTGGCTCTGCGGTATTTTGGCAGATTCCCGGCGATGTGCTTGTTTGAGGTGGTCTAAACTTTTGGTATTTTTTAGTGCCAACCTTCGCCTTCAAAATACCCCAGACAGAGAAATCCCGAGGATTTGCCTCCGGAGAATTTGCAGTCCATTGTGTAGAAGAAATGAAGTGTGGAACATTGTGTTTTAACCAATCTTAGTTGACGCGAAGGACCTCTCTGGCAAGTAAACTCGGCCATTTTGTTTGTTGACATATTGCTCGATAACAAATGGCAACCCATCGGAAAAAACTAAATTCGGCAACTCGTTCACTCTTTCGACTCTAACTTTCTGTTGCTGTGTAAGATCGTGTGCTTTTTGGAACTTCAATGGCTTGAGTCCAAGCTCATTTTTCAGTATGTGTTGCATCCGTTCCAACGGTATGTTGAGCTCACGAGCCATTTTTCTTCAAGGATTTCGCTCAATTCGAGCCTTCACTTTCCGAACCATTACTGCCCCCATGGCGTTTTGCAACGCTACCAGTATCACGGTAACGAGCTATGGTTCGAGACACAAATGATTTATCTACGTTGAGGTGCTGAAGAGCTCTAACGATAGCTACTTGTGGTTTTCCAGCCAAATATGTATAAATCAAACACACTTTCACGTTCGAATTCCATCGGCTTGTAAATAATAAAATTATCTGTCATGTGTCAAAATTTGAGCTCACTGTCATGAGCGGTTTGGAAACAATAGCAGCCTTAAGTTGATTGCAGTTCAAGTCTGGCAGGGTGTATATAAGTATAGTTTCTGCTTCATGCTGGCACCGAACTTAATGTGACTAGAAGAATTAACGAAGATTAACCCCAAAATGAGTCTTATTGCACTTACAGCGTTGATATCCATAACAATTCTCACCAGTTTCTGGGTGAAACAACTTCACCATCACAACTTTCTAACATTCAATTTAAATTGATTGTCAATGTGCCCCCAAAGAAAATACCTTAAACAAAATTACGCCCTTGCAAAGTATTTCAAAAGGTCTAATTTAGTTCTTCCACCGAAAGGTAACCCTTTCCATTAACGTCTTTAGACTAGTGATGTGAAAAAAAGGTCCAAAGCCCTTCTTTTTTAGTTTTAGGAAGCAGCCCAATAAAAGCCTGATTACACCTACACATATGTTCTCTTTTGGTGAAGACTCTCTTCTCTTCATCAAGGCCATTTTGAATATTTATCACAAAATTGCTTGACAAATACGATATTCCGAAGAAAAGGCAGAAAGGTTATTCCAATTTTCGTCCGCAATCAATCCGCATACACGTAGCTACAACCGGTCCTTGGTAATATCTTCAGTATTTATTTTTATTTTATTTTTCACATTTGCCCTCAAAATTGCATGTAAAGCATATTTTCCCAAAATATATTCAGCGAGAAATAAAAAGGAATTGCTGACACCTTTTAGAAGCACCGTATGTTTTTTTACTGGAAAACTATGTGTCAGTTTGAATGCCCACAAAGCTTACCTTTACAAATAACTCTAAGGATACACACCCCGAAGTGAGAGAATAAGTCCGCGAAGGGAATTTATTAGTTTTCTTCTTTGTCGCTTACGCACCCCTAATTGCCTTATGGCAGCTCTTGTGAACGCTTTCAGGGTTCCAAATTTGTTCTTCTTATTTTCCTCCTTTTTTTCGACAAAATAAAAGGCCATATTTGGGGCGTAAAATGCAAATTTAATTCGTCCCTTTTGATAATTTACCCTCGAATTCCCGCTGTAATAACTTGTCAGCACGATGCTTACTATATGAACATAACCTAGGTGTGCTCTTGAACACTCATATGTATGCGTGTTATATCGCCAAGGACTCTTCAAAGTACCAGCAACATTCCTCGCACTCACCCCTCTCCAACGGCCATACTTTATTTCGCATGTTCGGTTTTTGGAGGTTACGAATATAACGCGCGCATATAACCTTGAACACGAGAGAAAAATTTAATAATCGAACTTACCTCACTTTCTTCGCGTCGGACGGTTTTTTTTTTTTTTTTTTTGTATTTTTCGTGTAACTGTGTGTCTTTGAATCTAAACACTAAATTTGTTTATTGTGCAGCAAAACTAGAAGCTGGGGAATGTGAGATGGCACCCTGAAAGGTTGCAATATTCGACACCTGGACCATCTGGTGTCATAAGAATAAGAGGAAAAAAGCCATAAACGCAAACATGCTCGCACTCATCGAATACAGTTTGAGACTGTCCAAGAAACTAAGAGGCAAGAAGAAAAGAAAAAAAAATGTGGAAAAATAGGATACCATAGGTTAGGTATTGGATATCCATTGGATTGGATGCTATTCCAAGAACGATTGCCTTCGAGGGGTTTTCTATTCTTTTCGAAATCCTTTCCGTTGGTAGTAGAAAAAGTATCGGATAGCGATTAGAAGACCTAGGCACTGTAAATATTTTGATAAAGAAAAAGATCCCCCGAAATGGAAATATCAAATTTCATGTTAATCGTGGGCACTTGAGATACCCCAACATTCAAAACAAAAACAAAAAAAAGGACAACGCAACAGGATTGAAATATAATTTTATGGGAAAGATGCTGTTCTACTTTTACAATATATTGTGTTCCATCACCGTTCTTTGATTTCCGTCTCATCTTGTGATAGTAGGCATAATCATCCATTTTTCCAACGAGGCTTCATTCTAGATAAACTTTACACAAAGAGATTTTACACCGAGGAAGGTAGACTCGAAATAGTCCAAGGTCGGCCGGCTGAACTTCAGCACGTATGTGCCAGATCAGGAATCTCTTGCTGACCTGACGGACAAGTGCTATATGGCATCTAACAATAGGTTCTCAGAAGGAAGACGTCCACACCCAGACAAGCCGAGGATGTAAAATAAAAACAAGCCTTTTATATGGATGATCTTGCTGCTGTCGAACCTAACAAATGAAACAAGGAAAGCGACCAGCACGTCAGATATCACCGCAATCCAGGAAGTGCGATGGGATGGGACGACCAAAAAGAGGATGACGAACTGTGATATCCACTATGGTGATTGTTATGGGGAACAGAAACATTGCTTATTCTCGTGTGTATTTGTCATACACTGCAGAATTAGGGAAGAAGTTTTGAGCTTCCGACACGTGAGCGAGCATCTTATGACAAACCGCACTAAGGCTAAATTCGCTAGCATAAGCCATATATGCATTCATAGTCCTACGGAAAACAACGACGACCCCACAAAGAATGTTTCTACGAGCTTGGGTTTAACGGCAGCTAAGACCAACATCCCGCCTTCAGGAAGAATATGATAGCTATGATAGCCAAAAACGTTCGCCCACCTGACCAAAACGAAGTTAAAATTATTCATGTTGATATCCACAAAAAAGGAGGCAACCTTAACTGCCCCAACTATAGAGTTATAAGTCTCCGCAACATTACGTACATGATCTGATTTGCCATATTCTGTGAATGTCTGAAACCCTTCGTCAACAATCTGATTGGCTCCTATGAGTGTGGTTTCAGACCACAATCGACAAAATTTTTTACTTTGAAAGATTCCGGAAAAAAAAAACTCAAGAAGTCGAAATCGAAACCCACTATCTTTTTATCGATTTTAAGGATGCATATGTCAGCGTTTATAGAGATGAAGTATATAGAGCCATATCTAGTTTTAGCATCCATGCTAAACTGGTCCATATGTGCAGAACGACGATGAAGAACGCTTGGCACTCCGTTAAGGTTGGTAAATTTCAGAGAAACTTTTGATGTCACAATTGTTCAAAAGTCTGTTTAACTCCTGTTGTACGCTGATGATATCGACATAATTGGGAGAATACAGCGGGCTGTCATTGGTGAGTTTATTATTATTGAAACGGAAGCTGTCAAAATGGGATAAGCGGTACATGAGGGCAAAACCAAGTATGTGCTGTGAACAAGAACGGAAACAAGGATATCTACGAATTATACAAAACGTCACAGTCGACAGTTAAGTCAACTGATGCGCAGGCATCAGGTCTACCTTGGCTCTGCTTTCAATTCTGCCAAAAACACCTAAATGCAAATTAAACGAAGAATTACTCTTGCTAATAGCTGGTTTTTTAGCCTTATAAGGCAAATGAGTAGTAATACTTCTCCCGAAAAACTAAGGAGACTCTATAGCCGTGATCATCCCAGTCCTACCTTATGGTGCTGAAACATGGAGTCTATCGAAAGCGAATGAAGATATGCTCAGTCGCTTCGATAGAAAAATCTTTCGAAAAATATTCAGTCCCGTTATATACAGTGACATCGACATAGTCAGAAAACTGCTTATCAGTCATCTTGGACATGTAGAGTAAATGGTATCTAATGCTCTGGCCTGCAGAGTCTTCGAATCCAAGCCAGCTTAGTCCCCAAATTGTAACGTCTTCTAAGTATATTTGGTGGGACATGCTTTCCCGAAAATAGGCCACTCCTACTGTTGCCAGACTCCGAAAACGATCTGTCTTTACTTAATGGGCGTCTTCACTAGGACGCCGTGTCCAGCTCTACTCATGAATCTGCCTGCCTTGACATTAATATCAAAGGCGTCTTTGATACAGTACGTGCTAGAGTTTTATGAGCCTTTTATGAGTTTTTGAACCTGACCTTTTGAGCAAAACTATGTCTAATGCAATAATATGTTACCTACATTTCTAAAAGGTGGTCTTTCTCTATTTTCAGGAATGATTTCGGTGGGATTAATGCCTTTAAAATTGAAATAGTTTTTTTTTTTTTTTATAATACCGGGCGCGCACCAAGGGGATATGAATACCCTTTTACTGGCTTATTCTCCAGGGCGCGGGCGGGTGGTGTAGTAGTTTGAAACTCAGGCGTATAAGGTTTCGATATTTTTCCCAGAGGTGGTTGTCAAACTGGACGGGACGAGTTAGTACATCCTCCTCAACTAGAGGGTCTTAAGTACGTGCTAGTTGTTAGTTCGTTTCATTTAGCCCAACCAGCAACCACTCCAACATCAGTGTTATCATATAACTACATACAAATTCTATGAAAAGACTTTTTCAGAGAATTGCTTCGCACGGGATTCGAACACGCGACCCTCTGCTTGAGGAGTCTATGCATATACCACTACACCACGGCCACCCCCGTAAGGTGAGAACGAAAACGTAGACCGAAATCTTCGTTATGAGGAATAAAATCTGTATCGCAAGTGGAGATAAACCGAGATACGAGTATACCATTTGGATTGAGTCCTTCTATATGGCATATTTTGAAGGTGATTGTCTAAGCCTCGGAAAAAGTGGTAGTCGATAGGATTCTACTCTGGCAAGTAGAAGATAGAGCTTCATATCCCAACTATGCTATCTCCAGAAGAGACTGTGTTGTCTTCCATTATCATGTAGCAGAATGACACCATGCCTAATTACTAATGATGGTTGGTTTTGGCACAATTTGCTATGAATTTTGTCGCTTACTCTACAATAGGACTGTACGTTAATTATGGTATGACGAATAAACAACAAATTCCTTACTTGTCTACCAATAAAACTATCACCCTATAGCTAATGGATTCATTTACTACATGCAACTATTAAAAAGACAATACTTACGATGTCAACATAATTATCCCAGTTTGTATTGCATGAATAACACCAACAAATAAGTTTTCTAGTGATAATGGTAAAATTCAAAAATCCATTTACTATTGAACTAAAAAAAAAAATTTAAAACTTCTGGCGACACTGAGAATTAAAGAGTTAAACACGCAAATAGTCTTTTTTCCCCGTTGCCGACTAATAAGCTGAGAGGAATATTAGGAGTTGAGTCACTGCTTATGACCTAAATTGCTCTCCGTCAACACTTGCAATTGAAGAAGCGGAAGCCGAAGTAGGCGAAGCCACCTGAATTGTTCTAAGTCACCGCATTCGGTGTTCTCGATCTCTAAAAATTAATGTCATCATCAGAAAAGTCTTAGTCCTTGTCCCATGGAATGTACAGTGGCATGAACATAGTCAAAAGAATTTAAGTCTAGTTGCTGAGATGGTGGAAGACTTAAGCGGTACGCTCTGAAGGATTTTCAAAACCACTTCTGGAAAACGACACAGCAAAGGAAGGCTTGTAACCGAGTCAGTTGAAAAAAATAGTTTGTTGAGGTGCGGCTCGAATTGAACCTTGTTAGTGCAATTTTTCCTTCACAACGCATTCGCGTTGCATCCAGTAAAAATAGATTCTAAATTTAGACACGTCGCTCAGCTCTAGCAGAATTTCTTCGCTGTTTCTCCATTGTTCGTTAATGTAAACTTAATTAAACTTACTCACCCATCTTGTTTTTTTGTATGGATGCTTTTATTAATTTTCATTTGTATGATCTTAAATTTCCACGAATTTTTCTTTCGGAAGTATGGTTCGACACCATTATACGAAGCATACGAATTCTACAAAAAAAAAAAAAAAGAAAAAACAATAACTTTCAAGGATGAAGTCTTTAAATTGAATTCAAATTTAAGCTGGTTTTCTGAATTTCTCTTTCTTTTTATCTCGTAAAAAAAAAAGAAAAAAAAAACCTTCAGCATGAATAATTAAAATAATCCACTGCATTAAACAGCACGTGCTTTAACGTAATTAAATTTTACGAGACACGTGTCGGTAACAAGAATTTTTTACTGACCAAACAACAACGTAAATTGGTAACAATAAGCGTCAATTCTGCAAATGTGAAATTTAAATTTATTTTTTATGTGAAGTTGAAATTTTACAAATAGAATTTTATGTACAGAACATGGTAACAAAAGCATAAATGACTACGACAATAAGTAGCAATTAAAAAAAAAAAAGAAACGTTTAACAATCCGCTGCCTGCTAACGTTCCTCATTGAGTAAATGTTTTACTTTATCAGTTTGCAGATACTTTTCCATTTTTAGTCTTAAATAATTTGTGATGCACGCAAATGTTTTTTTTTTTTTTTTTCATATACAAACAACCCTTAAATAAAAAAATATATTTGAAAATACAATAAATCATTTATTAAAAATTCTAAATAAAAAAAAATGATTTAAATACATTTCTAAATTCTTATTTCTTATTTTATTTTCAGGTAAGTCCACCGAAAAATTCTAGTAAGTTAAAATATGATTTTAGTTGAATAATATTTGTAATTTATTCAAAAAAAAAAAATGCTTTTTGTATTGGGTATGTAATTTAATTCGTGTGGCTTTTTTTTCAAAATTTGAACGTTTATTTAAGAATAACATGTACAATAGTTTTATTCAAAATATTGCCCATCTGAAGCTATGACTTTTTCCCATCTTTCTAGCAATTTGTGGATCCCATCCCAAAAGAACTGCTACGGCTTGGCAGCCAAGAATGAATCAAGCCAATTTTTGATATTCTGCTCTGATGTGAACCGTATTTCAGTGAGGGCGTTCTGCATCGACCGGAACAAATGATAGTCAGAAGGGGCAAGGTCTGGGCTATAAGGGGGGTGGGGTAAGACTTCCCATCCACTGTTTTCCAAATAGTTCTTAACCGGAATAGCAACGTGGGGCCGAGCGTTTTCATGATGGAAAATTATTGCCTCGTGTCTGGTCGCATATTCCGTGCGTTTTTCGGCTACTGCTCTCTTCAAACGGATTAATTGTGTTCGGTAGCGTTGTTCATTGATGGTTTTACCCGGTTTTAGCAGCTCATAATACAGCACACCCATCTGATCCCACCAAATACAGAGTATTACCTTCGCGCCATGGATATTCGGCTTTGCCGTTGATTTAGTTGGTTGGCCGGGTTTCACATATGATTTTTTGCTCTTGGGGTTGTCGGAATGGATCCATTTTTCATCATCAGTAACAATCCAATGCAAAAATGACTTCCTTTTGTGGCGTTCCAGCAGCATTTCGGACATGCAAAACCGCCTTTCGACGTCTCTCGGCTTGAGTTCATGTGGAACCCAATTTCCTTGCTTTTGAATATATCCAGCTGCTTTTAAACGTTTTGAAATGGCTGCTTGAGTGACACCCAAAGATTCTGCGAGCTCTTCTTGTGTTTGGCAACAATCTTCATAGAGTAATGCTTCCAGTTCTTCATCTTTAAACTTTTTTGGCTGCCCAGGACGTTCATCGTCTTCCAAACCAAAAACACCACTTTTAAATCGTGCAAACCACTTTTGGCAAGTTCGCTCAGCCAGCGTATGTTCACCATAAACTTCTACCAAAATACGATGACTTTCGGCAGCAGTTTTCTTCATGAAGAACTCCCCGCAAAAACACTTTTTCAGGCACAAAGTTCGACATATTTGAGTGAAAAAAAAAATTGTTGTTTACGCTTTAAATGAATGTCATATATTCAAATGACGTACAATGACAGTAGCTTTCCAACGCATGTTCCAATGGAATAATAATAATGAAATAATACAAACCGCACGAAGCTATAGACCTTTCTTTCTTTCTTTATTTCACTTTAAAAACTTAAAACTATACATTATGTACAAAGGGAAGCTGTTTTAAAACTAAATGCTTAGGACGTATAGGTAAAGTAAAAATAAAAAGGTTCGCAGTGAAATAGAAAATAATATTCAAATCCACGAAATTTGTATTAATTAAAATATTGTAATATTAAAATAAAAAGTGAACCGACTGCTTCTGTTGCAAGAGACCATCTGAAGGTCAAAATTATCGATGACTTTTTGAAGAATAAGTGGGTCAATTTGGATGTTATGTTTAAGATCATGATTTGTCGCTGGATTAGCGGCATAGACCTTAACCTTACTCTTGAAATAATCCCACAGAAAGAAGCCTATAAGTGTCAAACCGCATGACTTGTGAGGCCCATCAACTTCTCCTCTAACCAAAATAATTCAATCTTCAAAATTGATTGATTGATGGCTTGGGTGGGCGGTAGTACCATTCTTTTAAAACCGGGAATCGTCCAAAGCCGTCAATTCATTTAATAGTCGATCAACATGTTACGGTAACGTTCTTCATTTACTATAACTGTCTCTCCAGCCTCATCTTCGGGCAATGATGCCGCCAACACGTAATCCGCACAGTAACTTTTTTGAGATATATTAGTTTTTTGTGAATCTCGTATGGGTTTCTCGGTCCCCAGATATGACAATTTTATTTATTATGTACGTAAATCCATCCAAAAAAAGGCTCCATCGAATAAAATCACATTCGAAGACAAATTGTCCTGGCGATGCAACAAACATTTAACAAATCGGCTACGTCATAGATAATCAACTTTTAAAATTCGCCATAAAGTGCCATAAGTGAGGCCCAATTTTTTACCTTGGCCACAAGTTGTGATGACTCGCTGGTTTTGAACGCTTTCTCTCACAATCTTCATGTTTTGGCGTGTACTCTCCAAGCTGGTCGAGTATGCTGATACAGAGTTTTACCCGATACCGAACCAGTTTCTTCAAAAAGCTTCACCATTGTACGAATTTCGTACTCATTTCGGCGATTACATTGACCGAAAAAATGTATAGAAAAAAACATTTCTTCATATTAACTTTGTCCGATTCTGCTCCGAACTGCCATTTTTTATTTCCAAACGATAGCTTATATGAAGCAAACATTCAAAACACTTTATCCATGCGTATAATGTAGACAAACCAAAACCAAGATTGTCTCTGTTGGTCTTAAGACTCGTGAATTCATTGACTTAGGGGTTGTTTCACAAATAAAACATTTTTGTGATGATGAAGTTTCGGTCATTCCGTTATAGACTTTCCCATCAATCATAGTTATGAGCATTACATGTTTGACAGATATCTCGAAATCTTCTAACTTATATATTGTCCGCGACAATTTTTTTATTTCTTCCAAAACTTTATTTGTTTCCTCAACAAGTAATTCTCTGGTTTCTTTGGAAAAAATAAATTTTATTGGACGACAATACGTTATATAGGGTTTTCTAATAACGACTTGACAACTTTTTTTTTTTAAATAAAAGGCAAACCATTTGAACATTTATGAATAGAACTCGACTTCGTTCATATGACCACCGCGGGCACGTTTGCAGCGGTCGATTCGTTGGACCCAATTTTCAACGACTCGGCCACACATTTCGGCCGAAACGGCCACTATTTCGCGTTCAATGTTGGCTCTGAGCTCTTCCAACGTCGTCGGCGTGTTGGCAAAAACCAATGACTTAACGTAGCCCCACAGAAAATAGTCAAGCGGCGTTAAATCGCACGAACGAGGCGGCCAATCGACTGGCCCATGTCTTGAGGTAACACGCTTACCATACTTACTCTTCAATAAATCGATTGTAGCGTGTGCTGTGTGGCTTGTGGCACCATCCTGTTGAAACCACATGTTGTCCAAGTCCATATCTTCCAATTTGGGCCAACAATAATCGGTGATCATGGCGCAATAACGCTGACCATTCACAGTAACGTGACGATCGTTGTCGTCGACGAAAAAATATGGCCCAATAACGCCGCCGGCATGCAAACCGCAACAAACAGTTATTTTTTGTGGATGAAGTGGTGATTCATGAAGCACATGTGGGTTTCCACCCGACCAATAACGCATATTTTGCTTATTGACGAACCCATTGAGCCAAAAATGAGCTTCGTCACTGAAGATGATTTTGCGATGAAATTCATCATTTTGGCGCATCTTCTCCAGAACCCAATCGGAGAACGTACGCCGCTTCAATTGGTCCATCGGCTTCCATTCTTGAGTCAGCTTGATCTTGTATGGGTGTAAACCAATTCTTGAGAACGCCGTGGAATTGACTGATTTGGATCGTTTGGTACGGACGTCTGAACGGCACCGATATTTTCGACACTTCGACCAACCCGTTGTCTCACTGACACGGCAACATCACACAACGAATATGTAGACTCAAATATTTGCACTAAACTTGTTATTGCCTGTCTACCAGAGCGAGAATTACGACCGAAAATTGTAGTTAACGCTATTAAAGTCGCAGTCACCAACTCCGAATATCTGTAGAAAATTGTTATAATATGCAGACGTTGCTCGTTGGTGTACTTTACCATGATGAAAATGTTGAGTTTACTGAATAAATTGACAGTGACTGTTTGATGATTAGTGAAAGAGTGCGTTCACATATTAAATTCAAAGCTGTCAAGTCCCTATTGGAGAACCCTGTATTATGGAAGACGGTCGAATGTTTTGCCAGATAACATGGTCATGTTCATCACGTAATTGAAGAGGAACAAATGAGAACGTAAACACAAATCAGTTTCATCACTATTTGCAAATTTTTGCTTATAAGTATTATGTACGACCGGAACTTCCATCACAACCCCACTTGCTAATAAGTGTTAATGATGAGTAAGGTAGCAGATTGTCCATAACCCCGGGCTGTGCAGAGATTAAGCGATTTGCAATTTTGTCTAAAATCGCTTGCACTCCTCTGCAGGGAAACAGGCAATTTTAGATTTTCTTACACTATATAATGACGGAAATACCTTGTGTCCAGCTTTGATGCTCCACTTACGAGTCAGTTTGTAAGTGCGACTAATAATAGGCCAAAGCTTCATCATTACTCAATACTCTTTGATTTGATTTTTTTCGGCGAATGTAATGTAATGTAATGAATGATGAAACTTGTGTACTGTGATAATGGATTGGGTATACCTGTCGGTTGGTTATGTTATTTAGCTCCAGAGCTTATGCTTGCATTGCCACCTTAAAAACCTACTGATGGGATTCTGCCCTTTTCAAAGGCATCGGAAGTCTATTCATTCGGTTTGATATGAGCTACTATGTGTAGAGTTCCCATTCAAAACACAACCAGCTGAATTGATCATCTGGCAGGTTGGACGTGGTATGAAACAAACCCTAGCAAATCTACAAACATCACATGACGTCAAAGACATCCTTATGCTGTGCTGGTCATTTCTAGCTGATGATAGATCAAAATTTCCCAAACTTTTAACTCTTCTGCAGAGATTGCCCAAGAAGCGTTTGGCACAAAGTCCTTCTCACCCAGTTAAGCTATCTAGATCAGCTGAATCAGTCTTCTAACGGGAGCCAACAACTCCAGCATTCTAGGTTTTGGTATAATAGAGAACACCCAAAGGTTAATTAAACCAACAAACTAACTCAAAGCTAGACAGTTTGCACATTCATGCTTTTGGCATGAGGGTTTTTGATTTTTATAACCTTATGAAACGAGCGTTGGATTGTGTTGGTACGTTTTGTGTTGACGCTTAACGTCTGAAAGTCCTTTCAATTTGATAGAGCAGCTGAAGTAATCAATCGACATTCATCGTCTTTCTTACTTTGATATCCTCTATCAGTTCTCTCTAAGAACTGGATGTAAATGATTCTGTCATGTCACAGGGGTGTTATAAATTCAACATTTGGTCGCTGCTTTACAAGAACACAACCACCTAAGTGAACATCCTTAAGATATGTTCACTATTCCCTCTTCTTGGGAACCTTGTCTACAATGCCTGCTTACCAAATTAGAGGACGCTAGATGTGGTGATGTAGTATGTTTCGGGCCAAAAACTGCGGACAACATTTTCTAGATGTCCTAAGGCATATTAAGCTCTTTAACACATAGCTGTGGTCTTAACGTAAATCGGGCCAAAACGGAGCTAGTCCCTTTCACAAAAAAATTAAGATAACCTGCATCATCACCCCCCCCCCCCCCATCCAAGTTATATGCAAGAGGGCTTTAGGCCCAAGATAGAGTCTAAAACCCCAAATCATGAATCGGGTTTACACCACCATCTTGAGACTAATTTTCACAATTTCACCACCATTGGTGGCCTGTACTGGAAAGACCAATTTACATCAACCTGTTGGAAAAAATCCTTTCGAAGCGGCGTTTAAGATTCTGCATCATTAATTAGACTTTTATGACCTCCTGATTGCAACTCTGCCTTCAGACTAAGGGATACTTACCAATGGAAAAAGTACGTACTCATACTTCATCCCGCAACCAACGGAAATTCGGTTATCTGAAATTGACCTCAACGTTGACTTCGATCATCTGGTTTTAAAAAGGAACAAGCAGAAACAACACGAAGTCTTTCTCAGTAAGTCGATTTCCAACTTTTCAGACAGGCTCTAAACCAGCCGAAGTCTCAACTATTTAACAGGCAGCGACTTGGCTCAGCCTGAATCCATCGAATATTGTATCATAATGTACATAGACAGTCAAGCCACTTAACTTTGAATACCATCAATTTGAGAGTGTTAGAGACTGCCGCTCATCTCTCAACAAGATGGCACAGTACAAGATCGCTCGGATTGCTAGGAACAAACAGAAGGCAGTTCGACAACATCATTGTTTTACAACAAACAAATTACACTCTCTAAGTATACTAGTAACTAGTATACACCCTGACTGACTCGAACTGCAACCAACTTCAGACTGCTATAATTTCCAAACCGTTCATTACTGTGAGCTCAAATTTTGACAGGTAATTTTATTATTTACAAGCTTTTTAAACGATTAGTGTCTCAGTTGTGTTGAAAAATTTTTATCCGCGATGGAATTCAATGGTAATAGTGTGTGCTTTATATTTCGCTGGAAAACCTCCAGAACCTCAACGTAAATAAATCATTTGTGTCTCGAACCATAGCTCGTTACCGTGATACTGGCAGCGTTGCAAAATGCCATGGAGGTGGTCATAAAAAAACAGCAGCATCGGCAGAAATTGTTCGGAAAGTGAAGGCTCGAATTGAGCGAAATCCGCGTCGAAGTGGAGGAAAAATGGCTCGTGAGCTCAACATATCGTTGGAACAGATGCAACACATACTGAAAAATGAGCTTGGGCTCAAGCAAAGTTCCAAGAAACACACGATCTTACACCGCAACAGAAAAAAGTAAGATTCGAAAGAGCGAAGGAGTTGCTACGCTTGCACGAAAGTGGTGAGTTGCCGAATTTGATTTTTTCCGATGAGTCGCCATTTGTTATCGAACCATATGTCAACAAACAAAATGACCGAGCTTACTCGCCAGAGAGGTCCTTCGAAAATGTACACCTTCGGACGGCCACCAGAAAGCAGGCAGCACCGACGGTGATGGTTTGGGCCACCATAACCGCCGATGGTCGCTCTCCGCTCGTATTTTTGAACCGTGGCGTCAAAACGCGCGTCAACCAAGATTGGTTAAAAAACAATGTTCCACACTTCATTTCTTCGACACAATGAATTGCAAATTCTCCGGATGCAAATCCGTTGGATTTCTCTTTCTGGGCTATTTTGAAAGCGAAGGATGGTACTAAAAAATAAAAAAAGCCTGGATCACCTCAAACAGGCACTTCGCCGGGAATGAAAATACTGCAGAGCCACTTGTGTGCAGCGTGCGATTCGGCCGTCTTAAGGCCATTATTCGCGCCAAAGGTGGACATATTGAAAACTACTGATACAATTTGAAAATTGATGTATTTTCCAACATTTTTTGCTTTGGCACAATAAAATTTGTCAAAAAATAAAAAAATTATATTGTAGGATTTTAAAAAGTTGCAATTCGAGTTAGTCACCCTGTATATCCAAACTATATATTAACTTCAAAAGAAGAGACATCTCCAAGCTCACAAACATAATCACCTCACATTGTGCTATGTGAAGACATACGTAACGATGGAGTATTCCGCACAACGATTTTTGCAACAGTTGCAGGGACGAAGAGAAAGAAATAATATATGCGGCAAACTTCCTCCCGGTATGCATCGGAATACTATCCCTAAGCAGTTATACTATCCCAGATCGTAATGATGTCTGTTTTATGAAGATCTCTCACCTTCAGAGATTTGTTAACAATTTCCTATAGATCTAGGAGTAGGTACAACATAGCTCTCGCAGTGGTATCAAAGTGGACTTTGATATAAGTGCCATTCAGCGATGGTCATCCTAATATAACCTAACCTAGCCTATATGTGGGCATTTTGTGTGACAAATAATTTGGCAGGGATGCCGAACTGTCTTGTCTCTATAGACGCTATCAAAAGCAACCTTAACATCTATGAAGTGGTAGTAGATATAGATTTGATATTCTTGGTGTTTTCCAAGATTTGCCGAGAATATTTGGTCGATGGTGAAATAAAAATTAATTCCACGTTTAGCGGGCAAATTTTACTTCTTAAGAAGTAAACTCTCTAGAAGTTCATAAAATACTTCTTCGGTCATCTTTCTTCTCCGTTAAGGAATGCGCATGTATGAGTAAAACGCTGATTTTGTCAATTTTAGTTATGACAGGGCTTCTCACCAGTCGCTCGTTAATATATTATGTCTAAGGCAGAAGACTTTTTCTTTAAGTGTGCTCCCACTTTATAGGCCTCAAGTGCCTCCGCATAGAGGAGAAGATGTGATTTTGGCCGCCAACCTACCATCACCTATTATTTCGAAAAGTAATTTGGGAAATCTTTTTTGTCTTTTTTGTCTTCATATTGATTGAGACGCTTTAAGAAAGCTTTTATCTGTTAAAATGTGTCTCCTGCTGTACTACTTGTAACATTTTTCTTAAGTATCTAACCAAGAGCACTTTGTCCTTACATGCGAAACCTGAAAATCAATTTAAAAAATAATTAATTAAAAAAGTTTTGCCATAGTACCAAGAGAATCAAGGGAGAACATCGCTTTAAATTTGAAATATGTAGTTTCGTACGTGCTTCAATCGTTAGCTTTGCTCAGTTATTCGTTTAGTTATTAACGTTGCCTGGAAATGCTTTGAACAGACCCCCCGTAGCTTTCGTGACGCATTGTAGCTGTGTTTGAAGACGTAGAATGTAATTACTTATACACACCAACGTGTATATTCTTAGAGAGGACACTAGCTGTATGGCTGTGTATGTAAGATCCACAAAAACCCGACGCATGGCAAAAAAGTCACTATTATGTGCGAATTATGGGGTGGCGGCATCACTGGCCCGTACATTTCTAAGACGAGGCTGTAAAACATTACCGCAACATCTTGACCGGCTATTAAATGAATTGGGTCTGGACGATCTCTGGTTTTAAAAGAATGGTGCTACCGCCCACACAAGCCATCAATCAATCAATTTATTGCGTACGAAATTCGAAAATCGCATTATTTCGATTAGAGGAGAAATTGATTGTCCTCCAAGGTCATGCTATTTGACACGTTTAGACTTCTTTCTGTGGGGCTATTAAAAGAGTAAGATTTATGCCAGTAAACGACAACCTAGGATCTCAAACATAACATACAAACCGAAATTGCGCCATTGACCCACTTATTCAAAGTCATGGAGCTTCGGATGGTCGCTTACAACAGAAGCCGTGGTGGTCACATGAACGATGTTGTGTTCCATTTATAATTGCCATAGAGCGAAATTTATTAATTAATAAAATTCTACCATGATTTCATAATAAATGTTGGTTTTTTTTATTGAAAACTTTCACACTAACTGTTGGCTCACCATTTATTGGCTTTCACTGTCCACAAAAAGAGAAGATTTTGTTATCTTTAGAAAGCTATTCCTAAATCATATAATACAAAAATAATCATAGCTACAATATTCTAATTTAATTAATTCCCAAAAGGGTGTTGACGTAAAAAAAATAATTTTTATTTTTCTGTGTATTTCCTAGAACCCGAACCCAGAATTCTGGAGTAGCAGTCGACGTACTTAAACAAACTTTATCAGTACTTTAGTTGAATGAAGAATTAGCATAAGTCTGTAGTTTTTATGTCATCCGTATCCGTATATGCCGCAATCTAATTGGGCCTTTCTGCATTCTAAGTTATCTACTTTCTCGGCATTATGTCTAAGGACTATTATGATGACCAATATTTCACTGTTAGCAGAACTTTCTACTAGAACATGCTTCGATACTGGAAGATAATTTTATAAAGAGTACGCACAAAATCGTTTCTCAAATATAAATACGAGTATACTTATGTATACAGTCCTTCAGTAAGGACGTTTGATGTCTAAATGTAAATAAAACGAGTTGTGAGCGAGATATCCACTAATTCTTTTCTTTTAGTTAAAAGAATATTTTATGAGCTGTCAGCTCTTTGGACAAGGCCAATCTGCTTGCTGCACATTTTGTGGCCAGTTCAACACGTTTAACTGTGTCGAATCTTCGACAAATCCACTGTCGCACTCGTGTAGAAGCAAGAGTACTTAAAGATCTCAATATACGCAAATCTGCTGGTCCAGATATTATATATTTCCCTCTTCTTTCGAAGAGGTGTTCTTCCTCGGTTTCAAAATCACTGCGTTAGCTTTTTCATCAATCCTACTCTTTCCAAGCAGATGGAAAACAGTATATGTCCAGCCCGTCCCTAAAAAAGGCGAATCTTCGTCTACAGACCTCTTGCTCTTACGTCCCTTCTTTACAAGGTCATGGAGACGCTGATAAATCGTCAGCTCATGAAATACCTCGAAACGTGAAAACTTCTCAATGATCTGCAGTCTGGTTTTCGTGGCAACAGGTGCACTGGTGATTTGATGGCATGTCTCACCAAAAAGTAGAACCAAAGTGTACATGAATCTGGCGAAATCAAGATAGTTGCACTTGATATTTCTAAAGCACATGACAGAATCTGGCACCAGACTCTTATGTCGAAAATGCGTAATTTTGTCTTGGATGGTTTGAAGTCTGATATTCACAAAATAAATGCTGGTGTGCCCCAGGGCTCCGTTCTATCTTAATGATCTCTTATCTGCTACTTTTAATCCAATATATTCCTTTGCTGATGACAATACATTCTGCTTTTCATATTCGTTCCCAGACTCATGTCCCTGCTCTTCGGCTGTCGAACAGGAATAGCAGCGTATGTTAGCAGCATAATAAATTGGGGAACTACCAACAGAGTGGAACTTAATACTTCCAAAACTCAATGCTGTCTGAAAACTGGAAAACTTTGCGATAAAACTCATAGGTGATACTTATATCAGTCAGTTAATTGAGACCCCTAATCACCGACCTAATGTCTCGTGCCTCACTTTGTTTTATCGCATTTTCCTCCACTAGCCAGTAGCATTCCACCCCTTCAAACCTTCAACCGTAGCACCCGTCTTGCTATGAATGCTCATCAGTATACCCTCAAGCCTACTTTCGGTTGTACTCTGAAATATCGTGATTCGTTCCTAAGCCATACAACTCGCTTATGGAATACCTTGTCGAGCTCTCAAATCCTATTCACTATAAATTGCAAACCTTTAAAATCAACGTACATCGGTATTTCTATTTTCTACGTCCCTGATTTCCCATCGCCCGCGCTGTGTACAAGCATTTTAATGGTACTCAGATCCTTTGAGCGCGCGCTAATTATAAATGGTGATTCATCGTGAGGTTCGATTTAAATTGTAAAATAAAACACATAAATTTGAAAGTGAACTTAAAATTGTTATTATCGGTTAAAAGAACAATTCATGGCATTTACTTTTTGAAAATAATATCATGTAAATGTTGGCCACGACTACTTTTGAGGTGGTCCATTCGAAAGGTCCAATTTTGTGCGACTCGTTCGAGCATAGCGACTGATATCTGGCGGATAACATGAGCAATGTTGGCTTCCAAAGCGTCAATCGTAGCTGGCTTATTCCTAAACACCTGAGACTTTACATATCCCGAGACAAAATATTCCAAGGGTGTGATATCGCACGATCTAGGCGGCCGATTTACTGCAGTAAAACGTGAAATTCAGTGTTCCCCAAATGATTTCTCAACAAGACGATTGTTTCACGCGCTGTTTGGCTGGTAGCGCCGTCTTGTTACCATTGACAGTAACATTCTGATTTGCCTCATTTTTGAAGAAATATGGACCAATGATTCCACCAGCCCATAAACCACACCATACCGTTGTTTTTAATGGATGTAGTGGTAGCTCTTGGTACTTTTCGGGTTGCTCATCAGCCCAAATACGGCAATTTTGTTTATTAACGTTTCCATTGAGCCAAAAATGGGCTTCATCATTTAACATCTGATTTTCACTGCGTTTTTCCAGAGCCCATTCACTGAAAATATGACGCAAATTCAAGTCGCCTTGCACAAGTTGAATTTTGTACGCTTTTAGACCGAGATTCTCACGTAAAATACGTCAAGCCAAGCTGCTGAGAAAGATGACGAATCGATTCATCACGGTTTCCGCGGACACTCTCAGCTACAGCTGCTATAAACTCTTTACTACGTGCTGGATGTGGTCTAATCGGTCGAGTATCATCTACTAATGTAAACTGGGACTTAAATTTGTGAATGGTATTGGCAATAGTGGTTTCAGCTGAATAATTTGGAAACACTGTTGTGGTGTGAGTCTTTCCATGATGACTTGTCAAAGGATACTTAACAAAAAAGCACGTATTACACCAATTTTCGATGACTTTGTCTCATAAATCTGTCTGAATCTGCTGGGTGGCGTTCGTTATGTTTACTTTGGGTGCATGATTTATACATGGATTGTTTGTATAGACCTGCGATTTAAAATAGTCTCTAAGCTTTAAATCTTTAAATCGGTGCCCATTTCACAAGATAACCATGCCCTCAAATTGCTCGTGCAGTATGTCCATTTAGAAAAAGTACGGACCGATGTTTCCTCAATACTAAAATCCGCACCAAGCAGTAACTTTTGTGCTGGTGTATTTCATGTGGATTGGTATTGTCCAAAATCCAAAAATTATGTTTGTTCACACATCCACTCATAAAAAACATGCCCCTTCGTCGCTAAAGATGATTTTTTTTTGGTGAAATTTGGGTCAACTTCAAACAGCTCCAGAGCCTAATAAGCGAACACATGACGTTGTCTATTGTCGTTCACCTTAAGTACCTGGGTCAGTTGGAATTTATATGGGTGTAGACCCAAGGCCCAACGCAAAATTCTCCAAATTTATGCCGCAGAAAGATTAAGTTCTTGTGAACGAGGAGAAATTGACCCCTCGGCTTTCATGTACACTCTCACGAATAACAGCGATGTTTTTAGCAGATCTTGCGTTTCGGTGACGTACGGCGTTGGATGATTATTTATCGAAACGACTGACTTGAATTTGGCCACCAAACGTTGAATATTCGACTTGCCAGGATGGTTGTTTGGAACATTTCTCGAACAGAGCACTGTTTGCAAAAAAATTGCATGGTGATTTTCCATACACTATTGAACAATTCACAAAAAATTCGACGAATGTGTCTTTAACAATATTTCCGCTATAAAATAACAAATTTCGTGCGTTCGCATTGAATAACCCTATATAAATCGAGCAAAAGCAAGCCAGACGAATGGAATGTCAGCATTAAATGCTCCTGAAGAAAAAATATCCTTTGGCCTGCATCAAAGGAAGATTTTGGAAAAGACTCGAATTCCAAACAAAGACCCACCCTTTTTTTGTCGATTTTATGGCTGCCTATGAGAGATTAAGTTTCGGCACTTATTCTAAACATGTACGACTCTGCAGGATGACCATGAAGGTACTCTGAAAGTGTCCGTAATAATTGTATGCGCTTTCTTCAACGTCGCTACTATCAGATGAAACTAGCAAAAAATCACCTGGCACAATCTTTCAAAAGTCTGTAGAACTAAAGGCTACAACGACCACTTTGTGAGGCGTTTATAAAAATTAAACCAAAAGTGGCAAAGGCGTGTCTGGCAGTAAATGAGATGCTGTCGTCGAAAAAGGCCACTCAACATAGATAACTTGGACAAGGCCTTGTATCGGGTCAACCAACTTGGCGTATAGATAGCAAACAACAGAGCTGAGTAGATAATCTTTTTCTGTGGCTTTCAGTCAAAATTTGTTAAGAAGAAAATAAGGCAACAAGTAATCGACTTAACGCTATCCAGCAGGCAAGCTAAGAAGATTGTTAGATAGAAAGTATTATTGGAGGCTTCTATCTCAGAATATTGTTACATCGAATTCCTGAAGAGCAGTAGTCCACGAAATAAAGAATAAAATTTTTAAATTAAATTAAAGAGGAATTCGGCGAGTCCGACAATAATCCGTCTCAGAACGAACCACAAGGCAAGGAAAGATGTGCCCTCACCAAATTTTTTGAACCAGCATATCAAGCCAAAATAAAGAAAATTTTGACTTTCTTCATGTCAGCATGGAACTCATGATCCAGCTCCATAGTTGCAAAACTGGTTAACGACTGCAAATCGGTCGACATAATATTAAAGTCGAACTCGTTAAGGAGGAGTATTCTATGCGGAAAACTTTTGACGGCCCTTGTAACTCTGCTGATTAGAAGCCTGTTTGCGGATGATGACTGCGGTGAATGTGTGATCTCAGGGATAAGCAGTTGCTGCACGGAATGCTGTGGTGCAGGAAAGTCTCAGAGCGAAGCATCTCAAAATACGAACGTGCGATAGGAACGCCTGGTTTTTAATGACAGTAGGATTTTACGTGAACATAACTGAAGATGATATGACGCTCTAGGAAAAGTCAACAACTTTGCTGCTGTTCCTTCATAGGAAAATCGTAGACTGTTTCTTACTGGTGTCGTAACAAGTTACGAGTTACGCTTTTGCTATCTGGTAGGCATAAATGACATAACATCCCTCTATTTTTGCTGTGACAGTGATGACCACACCGTTGAGCACTATCTTTGTATGTGTTCGCTGCTATTCTAGACACTTTATCACTGAAGCGTTTATTCATCTTTCTATGAAACAGCAAAAAAAAACATACAAGGGAGACAGTGGACAATATAAAAAAAAAATCATTTGGAGAATGAAAACTCTTAATCTCAAGATTTCTTAATTGTACAGCAATAACTGATTCTCTTATTACGTCAAGATCTGAGATTTTGATCTACTATAGACGCCTGTTGGTTAAAGCTCATATTCACCCCAATCTGTAGCACCACAATCCACATACATATATTAAGCCCATAAGAAAAGTAATAACAATTTCAGACTGCATTCGAGAAATTTAAATAAACTATAAAACAAAATAGAGCTCCATAAAATGGGATTTTTGAGTAAAATACTTGGATCTGTAGTTGATTAGAAAATTTAGAATAATGCCGCTGCGAAGAATACATTTCTAAAAATAAAATTGAATAAAAATAAATTAATCAGTGGTAAGTATAAAACACTTACGCAGAACTGGCAGACGGTTTATGTTCATTGGCAAGTTGGTGCTGCTATTTTCGGAAAAGTGTGAATCTCTAATCGTTTTGCACTGATTCCAGATGTTTTCGATGCTTAATATTCAAGAACACCTTGTAGTTTATGATATAAAAGATACACTTTGTAATAAGTATTTTTTTTTTTTTATATTTTTTCTTTAGTTAATACAACAAGATTTATTCAACCTTGTGAACAGGTAAACTCTGTAAATATTGACAAGGTTGTTTGGAATTCTCCTCACGTTTAATTCAAAAGGAAAAAAAAAAAAAAAACAAAAAAAGATGTACAGACGTATGTCCGTTTCTTGGAAAACTTTATTTTTCCTCCTTTCATCGACGGCGGAGTCGTCGCCATTAATTATTATCAGAACTGTGCGTGCCAATTTATTTCGAATAATTATATCACAAGACGATAATCTCCAAGGCGTGATAACAGGGTGAACGTTGTTTTTTCTACTTCCTAACATCAACTTCATGTTTATATTTATAAGTTCAACTCACAGAAAAAAAAATTAATTAATTTATACTTGGAATTAGGAAGAAAATTGAACTTCCTACTGCACTTTGATATTTTCCTCTTTATTACAAGGTATTCTAAAAATGTTAAGCAAAACTCTGGAACTCAATTTGGGACAGTAACTCTCACGTGATCACAATTACTCTTCTATGATACGAGTAAAAATCAGTACAATTTCTATACAATTTCGGTACAATTTCTATATTTAACAATTTTTTTATTAATAAAAGTCCTTTCACGCTAACCGGCGTTTTTATATTAAAGAATCGACTTATGGGACATGTTCGTGCGGATTATTGCCAACTACTTTATAAATCGATTAATCATGCCTTGTTCTGAGCTTCAAACTAATTTAGATTAGGCACTGAGAATGATTTGTCAAAAAGAAATTGTTTTTCAACATTCAAAATTTGGCTTATCAAGTGTCAGTTGTTGGACAATTGATAGGATAATTTATTAAATATTTATGAACGGAATTTCAGTGGTTGATCTTTCTCGATTTTGTAAATAATACCTGGGCTGAAAAGTCCGTTTCTAAGAGAGGGCACCACTTGAATTAAATCCATCTATTCAGTTAGTACCAACCTTCAAAAGATACGCGCATAAATTTGACAGCTATCGGACGATTAGTTCTCGAGATATAGCGTTGTGAGTGAAGCAACTTTTGTTATTGTGAAAAAAAAAAAATGGATTCAAAGCAATTTCGTGTGTTGATTTATCATTGCTTTTTGATGGGAAAAAATGCAGCCGATGCAAAGAAATGGCTTGATAGGTGTTACCCGGACTCTGCACCAGCCGAACGAACCATTCGCAAGTGGATTGAAAAATTTAAAAGTGGTCATACAAGCACCGAAGATGATGCACGCAGTGGACGTCCAAAAGAGGCTGTTTCAGATGAAAACATCAAAAAAGTCCACTAAATGATTACGAATGACTGTAAAGTGAAGTTGATCGAGATAGCTGAGGCTCTGAAGATATCAAAAGAGCGTGTTGGATATATCATACACGAATATTTGGACATGCGAAAGCTCTGTTTAATGGGTGCCGCCTTTGCTCACAGTCGACCAAAAACAACAACGTGTTGATGATTCAGAGGAGTGTTTAAACTGTACAACAGCAATAAAGCCCAATTTTTGCGTCGGTATGTGATAATGGATGAAACTTGGCTCCATCACTTCACACCAGAGTTAAGCCGGCGGTCAGCTGAGTGGCGAGCAGGGGACGAACCTCGTCCAAAACGACCAAAAACTCAACAGTCGGCTGGCAAGGTTATGGCATCCGTATTTTGGGATACACATGGAATAATTTTCATCGACTATCTCCAAAAGGGGCAGACTATCAACAGCGACTATTATATTGCGTTGTTGAAGCGTTTGAGGGACGAAATCGCAGAAAAACGGCCGGATTTGAAGAAAGAGAGACTGCTGTTTCATCAAGACAATGCACCGTGTCACAAGTCGATGAAAACGATAGCAAATTGCTTCCCCACTCACCGTATTCTCCAGATTTGGCCCCCAGCGACTATTTCCTGTTCGCAGACCTCAAAAGAATGCTCTTCGGAAAGAGATTTAAGACCGATGAAGAAGTAATCGCCGAAACGGAGGCAAAACGGCGAAGGAAACAAAAGAAAAGTTGGATAAATATTATGGGGCTAATGCTCCGTCAGATTACACCGTCAAATATTGGTTTCGAAAGTTTCGTGGTGCCGCAACTCCACTACCTATCAAGTCCACAGCGGCAGGCCCTCCGAATCGGTTACAGAGGACAATGTCAAAAAAATACATGAAATGGTGTTGGCTGATCGGAAAGTGAAGGTACGCGACCTAGCAGTCACCACAAAGATTACTACTGAGCGCACACGCCATATTTTGGGCAATATTCTGCATATGAAAAGGTTGTCCTGCCGCTGGGTGTCGCGCATACTCACTCCTGACCTAAAACACGAACGCGAGAGCACTTCGAAAGAGTGTTTGGACCTGCTGATGCGGAATCGGACCAGAGAACAGAATGAGTGCCCAGCAATGAACTGGGTTATGGACTGGTTATGGCGTCAGTTTTCTGGGATTGTCATGGCATACTTTTCGTGGACTACATCGAAAAAGGAAAAACTATCAACAGCGAATATTACTGTGCATTATTGAAGCGATTGAAGGCCGAAATCGCTGCAAAACTGCCTCACATGAATCGAAAAAAATATTTGTTTTTGCAAGACAATGCACCGGCGCACAAGATCATCGCAACCATGGGTAAAATCAATGACTTATGGCTTCAATTGCTGTCGCATCCACCATTTATTATCTCTTCCCTCATCAATAAAAAAAAATTCAGCTCACACGAGGAAATCATCGACGCCACGGAGGAGTATTTTGCAGACCTTCCGGAAAATTACTTTTCGGACGGGAGCAAGAAGTTGGAAAATCGCTGGAATAAGTGTATCAAACTAAAAGAAGACTATATTGAACAAAATAAAAAAACATTTAAAAAAAATTTGTTTTTCATTCCCAAGGAGGTGACTTTTCACCCCACCTAGTAAATCCGTTTTTTACACAAAATTTTCTGGTTCGTTGTTGCAATTTTAAATCCATTTTTAAAATTATAAAAAATCGCTAACACACACAGAGTAAGATGTACTCTTGGCTACGTAACTTTTGCAAATGTCAAGCTATGACACTATGATTTAGAGGGAATGTCAACAACTTAACAAAAAAAAAAAACAGAACTCAGTTCGGAACAATGGGAGCACGGTGGTTACTATGTACTTGAGATCCCAGCTTTCCAAGTTCACATGCACACTGCTGCTCTAATTTGGTTTTGCGTAGTAACTGGTTGTAATACCAGGTTGTTTTTGTGATAAAGAAAACCATTAACCTAGAGAATCTGGTCTTTCATAAGAGCCTTGGACAGAAGGGGATGAATATGTTCCCGTAAGACTAGTAAGTTAATTGAATCTTGGAGAAGTTTTGTGCTAAACCACTTCAACTTGTCGACCCTAGAAGGCCCTCTTCTACAGTTTCGTGATCAAGCATCTTTGGCTCAGAGCCTTAGTTAACCCAAGACACTCATCTAAAATCTGACTCAGAACGTAATTATTCCCATTTCAAATAAAATCTCAAAAATGCTTCTCAAACTCTGCAAAACATTCAAATCTACACCCAAGATGGAATGAATAAACGGCAGCCTGGACGACCGACCATTAACACTGAGCACAGTACACCAAAAGTATCTTTAACTTCACTCGAGTATTCATCGTGCCACTCACAGATTTTGTTAGACATGAATTTTTCATAACGTTTTGCCGTAGAATCTTTTGTGTTGGCCGATTTCGACAACAAAAAAACTTCTTGTCATACCGGAAGTTGATATGTGCATTCGGTTCGCTTTCGGATCAGCGTCTTACAATGCGGGCACACACGAAAACAGAATGGCCACAATACTCGTATATAGTTAAATGTTGTGTATATGGCATAGGATTGACGACAATAATACCTAACGGATTGGCAAAGTACCGGGTACGAGTCACATAGATACACAATAAAACAAAATGAAAATAAAAGTAAAAGAGAAAATTCAATTAGGGCTTCCTTATTTGGGTTTAAGTCGTAAAATGAAAGAAATCCCAAAAATGGGGCTTCCGTTTTAATTCCAAGTGAAGGTATTCGTATTTGGAAATTTTTGTTTGGCAAAGGACACAACTTTTTTTCACATTCATGTTGTTGGATCCTTTCTAACGTTTTTTTCTTATTCTTTCTCTTGAATGAGCCTTTTGTTATGGCCAGTAAATTATATAACAAGGCCAATGTCCTTAATTCCATGGAAAAGCGAGACAACTTCAATTTCATTGTACCTATTCGCCAAAGGACATAGAGTTCCTTACCTATGACCGGTGCTTGGTACAAAGAATGCGAGAGCTTACATATATTGTATATGTATTCAAAAGGAAAAGTTAAAAAGTCGTACGATATACACATTCATACATAGGTTTGTCTACATACATACATAAAGGCATTCTCAGGGCAAAGATTTTATGAAATAATCACCGTAGAGTCCGAAAAGTTGTGTAGTAAAACAAAAGGATATGGAAAACGGATACACCCAGTGAAAGGCTTATTAGCGGAGAGTACTCCATTGAATGAAAAAATCGATTGATGGTTACGTCAACATACTTTATTGACCGACACACATATACATAGTGAATTCGTACATCATGAAGCATACTAGGAAGAATACTGTGAAAGCGACCATGAAAAGAGTCGTGTACCGTGTATAAATAGCCTCAAATGAATTTGAAGTTTCATCCCAAGGACATTTCCGGCAGTCGCTAAAAGAAAAAAAAAATTTAGTTTACGTATTAAGGCCATGCTAGGATAAAATACAAAGTAAGTGTACGCTGTGAAACCCTGTAGCTCTATAACAGGATATCAAACATGTGAGGGCAATCCTTTTACGGTAAAGGACTTGTTACATTCAGTTTGCATTTGTTGTTCATTTCCTTGATTTATTTCCTAAGGGTTTTCAGTTTTTTTTTTATTTTTGTTCTCTCTCTCTCTCTTTCTCTCTCTTTTTGTTTTCTAATGGATAAATGGGCTTAAATGGCAAGAATAGACATTTTCCTTCCTAAGCACGACGTATTGTGCGTGGTAGTTTTAACAATTTCAGAATGTGTCAAAGCTTAATGCGTGGGTAGGAATCCGTAATAGAATTTGGGACATTTGTAATAGAAAAGTCAGAGTTCAAAGTTCAGTTTCTGCTAGGTTTCTTCATCGATCTAATCGCTTGCCAATTGTATTGTATGGTATGTATCTATGAGACATGGAAATCTTATTTAAATTATAGATGTACCTTAGAGCTGAATTCAATTCACGTGATTGGAGACATCCACTCTCATCATAAGTGTGACTTTAGAAGTATCTGCGTAACCTTTAATTTAAAAATGTCACCAGTGGGTTTAATTTGTTATCAACCCGAACCCAGAATTTCATCTGCAGTGGATTAATGAGACCTTTCAAGAAAACGGAATAATTGACTTCGAACATGGCAAACTACTTACAATTCTTAGGACACACATGTATATCCGAAATACTTTGAAGTCAGTCCCTTGAAACCTGAAGTTGTGCTCTTAATGAGAAGAAGGAAGCAGTGTTTGCTTTCAGGCAGTGTAAAGGCTTGTCACCTAGAAGGATCCATTGGATACAAATACCTATGACAAGACCAATGCTTGGGTTGTTTGCAGGAATAAGCTTCACGTGAACACGTCACATTTATCAAACTCTAAAGAACATTCTGTTTCGGGGGATTTTTCACACCTTGATATCCATAGTATGGGTTGTATATCCAAAGTCTTCTTCCATTAAAAGGAAGTTATTTTTGGTATAACACGCACTCATATTTTGATGGATTTGTGGATCGACTGTCTTTTGACTGTGGTCTTATGGGCATGCCAAATTAAGGAATAACACCAACATTCCTGTTGCTCTGACAGCACGAAGTCGAGTTTTCCTGTGTTCAGAAATGATTTTGGCCAAAATTTCTGCCAAGAAAGGAATACCACCTTGATCAAAAATTATTACCGTGTGGTTCCCATTGTTACGATTTGAGTTCTGTTTTTTTTTTTTTCGTTAAGTTGGTACATGTCTTGTTGACATTCCCTCTAAATCTTAGCGTTATAGCTTGACATTTGCAAAAGTTACGTAGCATCATGAATTTTTTGCCAAAAGGCCAGACAGTAAACAAAGAATATTATTTGGGCATTATGAGACGTTTGCGTGAAGCAATTCGCCGAAAGACACCAGAATTGTGGACAGAACACTCGTGGATTTTGCACCATGATAACTCACCGTCGCACAGTGCCATCATTATTCGTATTTTTTTGACGAAAAATGCAACAAATACCATCCAACAACCCTGTGAATTCTTTCGAGTTAAAAAACCACTACGGTGAACGCGTTTCAGCAGCCGAGAGGAAGTAATCGAAAAATCGCAGGAAGCACTGTTGGACATACCGAAAACCGAATATAAAAAATGTTTCGTGGATTGGATCAAGCGCTGGCATAAGTGTGTTGCAGTCTATGGGGATTACTTTGAAGGGGACAATATAGATTTCGATGAATAAACTTTTATTTTCAATTTTCTGAATAAATTCCTTGAAATTTACACGTGTGGAAGTTTTCATTAAATTAAACACACATTTATTGTGAAATCAATGTTGATCAATAAAGTTCGGTCTATAGCAATTGTGCATGGAACACAACATGTGACTACCACTACTTCTGTTGCAAGCGACCATCCGAAGGTTTTAAGTTTTTCTCAAAACGATTTTTAGCGTTTCAATAATAAGGATTCCAGACTACGAAACAGTATTCTAGTATGGAATGTACTAAACAAATGTATGTACATTTGAACGAGAGTGAACATTTTTTGAATTCCGAAACAGAAAACCCAACATACAATTCGCCTTACAAACTATATAATCGAAATGCAATGAAAAAGTTTTAGAACGGAGTTCTGAATATTGTACTCATAGGTAAGAGGCAATAATGTCCTTTTGAATGTTATAACCGAGCATTTGTTAATGTTGTCCATTTGAACTAAACCACTCATTTACACCGTTTACATCGTTTTGCAGTTCCAAGGCATCAGATACAGATTTAGAGATCTAAATATCTTTGAGTCATCTGCGTATAATAGGCATTTGATAAATAAAAATAAAGGATGGTAAGTCTTTGACGAAAGAGTAGAAAGAGAAGTGGACCAATCTGACTTCCCTGGGGAACACCCGATTAATTTAGCATCTCATTCGAAAGCACAGATCCAGTCTTGACGTACTGCTTACGACTAATTAAATAACTTCTAATTCACTGCAAGATACTAGAATGAAAATCAAACACTTCCAGCTTCTTAACGAGAACGTTGTGTTGCACCCTATCAAAAACCTTAGAGAAGTCAGTTTATATACCATACAGTCAACTTTATAGAGTTTTTCCATATTATAGAGACAATAGTTTGTAAAAATAACTAAATTTGTAAAAGTTGACCAACCGCTTACACAGATATTCATAAATGTTTATATTCAAAAATGTAGTTGAGCACTGCTGAATATATAGTAACTTCTTTTTAACAATAGCTTCAAACATTTAAGGAATCAATTGTAACTTAGCTATAGATCCATAGTTATTAATTATTTTTTTGGGGGGTAGCCGTGGTGTAGTGGTATATGCATATACTGTTCAAGCAGAGGGTCGCGGGTTCGAATCCCGTGTCAGGTAATTCTGTGAAAAAGTCTTTTCATAGAATTTGTATGTAGTTACATGAAAATCCCGTCGGCGTCAATTATATTATTCATTAGGGGGTATTGTTCATACCCCCTTGGTGCGCGCGCAGTATAAAAAAAAAAATCCCGATTTGTGAATGGGTGTTATAAATGAATGCTTCTAGAAGTCCAAAAATTTACCACACCTCAGAGACATATTAAATTTAATCTTTAAAGGCTGGACCAAACCAAAACTACAGGCTTTGATAAAACAAGGGTGGAAAATTATCAGATGCAACGCTTGCACTCTCATCGAGAGACGACAACTCTAGCAGAATTTCATCTTCCGTCTAAAAAAGGAAACCCAAATTAGTACTAGTCTTCTTTTAGTTTCATACACTTATTCCAGCGGTTTTCCAACTTCTTGCTCCCGTCCGAAAAGTAATTTTCCGGGAGGTCTGCAAAATACTCATCCGTGGCGTCGATGATTTCCTCGCTTGAGCTGAATTTTTTATTGATGAGCCACCTTTTGAGGTTTGGGAAGAGATAATAGTCCGAGGGAGCCAAATCGGGCGAATACGGTGGATGCGACAGTAATTGGAGCCGTCATTGATTTTAACCGTGGTTGCGATGCTCTTGTGCGCCGGTGCATTGTCTTGCAAAAACAAATATTTTCAAATTTATTTTTTTTCGCTTTATGTGAGGCCGTTTTGCAGCGATTCCGGCATTCAATCGCTTCAATAATGCACAGTAATACTTTCTGTTGATAGTTTTTCCTTTTTCGAGGTAGTCCACGAAGATAATGCCATGACAATCCCAGAAAACCGACGCCATAAACTTTCCGACCCATCGAGCCTCCCACAGTGGCTTCGGAGCACTCGTGCCGGCTTCAGTCCAAACACTCTTTCGAAGTACTCTCGCGTTCGTGTTTTTGGTCAGGAGTGAGTATGCGCGACATTCAGCGGCAGGATAACTTTTTCATATGCAGAATATTGCCAAAAATATGGAGTGTGCGCGCAGTACTAATCCTTGTGGTATTTGCTAGGTCGCGCAACTTCACTTTCCGGTCAGCCAACATTGTCCTCTGTAACCGCATCGGTGGGCCTGCCGCTGCGGACTTGATCGGTAGTGGAGTTGCGGCCACCACGAAACTCTCGAAACAAATATTTGACGGTGTAATCTGACGAAGCATTAGCCCCATAATATTTATCCAACTTTTCTTTTGTTTCCTTCGCCGTTTTGCCTCTCAAAAAATAATATTTTATGAGAGAACGAAAATGGTTTTTGTCCATACTCAACATGATGCCAAACACGTCAACAACAATCAGCTGTCAAAACAAAACTAAAGACAGTTTCGCACTGAAATTTGGCATGTCTGCCTAAATATGAACGGATTTCAATTCACCATAACGTTTCTTGCTGTAGCAGCGCATTCTGGCGGTCAAGTAGGCTACTTTTCACTCCACCTAGTAATAGGCTCACTTTGAAATATTGCACAACAATCAATGAATTCATTAATGGAATTCGATTGGAAAAAAGTCGCAAACATTTCCACATATATGCTTTAAATCATCACTAGTGGTTCCTTTGTAAGTCATAGTAGAAGGTATACCAATCGATGTTCGCTTAATATTCACAAATTTCCAGAAGGTTTTCTTGTTTAGTATTAGCAGACGTAGTGTCCGCAGCATACAGTAAGTTTTTTGGGACGCATTAGTTTTTCGTGAATCTCGTATGGGTTTTCAGGTCCCCAGAAATGACAACTTTTATTCACGTACCCATCCATCCAATAATGGGCTTCGTCGGAAAAGATCAAATTCGATGATAAATTGTCCTGGCGATCCAATTCGCAGTTAATAAATCGGCGACGTCGAAGATGGTCAAAAGGCTTCAATTATTGTGTAATTTGCATTTTATAGGTGTGCAAATGAAGATAAACTTTTAAAATTCGCCGTAGTGTCATAAATAAGGCCACATTGTTGACTTCGGCGACGACCTGAGGTGTCTGACTGGTTCTGAATACTTTCGCTCACAGCGGAGATGTTGAGCTGATATGGAGTTTGACCTGATACCGGACTCACTAGAGCGATTATGTTAACCGAAAAATTCACGAATTTTACGAAATGCTACTTTTACAGATCGCCCATTTTCATAATAAAATTGAATAACAAAAATGTGTTGTTGCATGACTAAAATTGTCAGAGATTGTATGACAACTTTTTTGTATGACCAAAAGTTCAACCACATTGAAATCAGAAAATGACCGTTGACAGCCAACATCCACACCATCTGTTGGCTTATCCTTTAAATAGCCCAAAAACTGATCTCAGAGGTGCTCCCTTTGGAGGAAGACAATATTAGATTTCGCTCCTCATTTTAAGCAAAGGTGTGCAATAAACTTTTTTGTCAACAATCGGTGAAAGAGGTGTTGTACCTGGCTTTGCAGATACAAACAACAAGCCCTAAACATCTTGCTGAATTCTTTCACGACTTCAAAGCTAATCCGTGAATGTAAGGCTTCTCTAAACGTAGTTAAAAGGCTAAATTCATTGAGAGTTGTTTGATTGTCTTTTTAGTCTTAGGCTAAGATCGCTGATGACTTAGTAAAGTATGTGTCAGAGGAGGGTTTCTCAGTTAGGATCATGCGTTAGCGTCCTCGGTTAGGGCTACTATTTACAGTTGGCTTGCTTGTGAGCATAACTACAGATGACATGACTCTCTAGGATGCTGGCAGATCAAACGAATCCTTCTCGACCCCTATAAATTGTAAGCGATCTTCCCGCTTTCTTCAGAAGCAAAGATGATGAATTACTCATTGTCGTAATACGTAGGCGCTACAAATTCAATAAGTTACACCAAGTTCTTCAGCGCTTGCTGTGAAAGCGATGACTAAACTTGACACTGATGTAGTTGATGCTAGTACTGTAAGAATGTTGAAGATGAATGACATCAATACCAAGAAAACGTCAGAAATGCCGCGGCTCAGGTGCTCTGTTTCATCCGACCACTACCATGAACAATATAAGAAGAAGAACTTGTCTGACGTATTGTGTGAAAACTTAAGACCATTTGCAAACGATCTAATTAGCTCTTTCAGTGCAGTTTTAGGCCCAGTAATTCCACAAATGATCAAATATTCACACTAAGGCAGCTCGTAGAGAATACCCAAAAAGTTCAAATCAATAGTCAATACCTCTTCATCGAGATGTGCAGACCCACATGTAACTTTTTAATTCTTGACAAACCAGATTATGCAGGATAACTATGGAGATCACTAGCTGTTCCATACAGGTCAAAAGTAGTTTTATCGAAACGATTGGTGTCAGAAAAGTTCTTGCACAAACTTTCCTAAGCTCGTTAACAAACACCAGAGGTATAGTTTTCTAGATGACTTTGATATCATATGCAGATTACACCGAGAGTTTATCTGGTACCGAAGTTTATGCTGTCATTAGGAAGGGATGTATAATATCGACGAATCGGACTGAACGCCGCATAACACTCCGACAATTAGGGACTTTGTGTAACTCTAATAAAAACGCCACATCTGCAATCAAAAGAAGGATTACACTTGTCAACCGATGTTCCGTCAGTCTAAAAGGACAATTAAGCAATAAGGCATTGTTAAAATATACTAAGGAGACTCTATATAAGACCTCTGTCGTTCTTTGTGGCGCCAAAGTCCGGACATTAACGAAGGCAAATTAAGACATTCTAGGTCGTGATTCTTCAAATAATTTTTGGTTCAATTTGCGTTGACTGCATTTGAAGGAGCAGATATTACAGCGATCTCTACGAGCTGTATAAGGACATCGACCTAGTTGAAAAAATGGTCCTTAGGTTGTTTGGATATGTGGAGCGAATGGTTATGCTTTAGATTTCGCGCACAGGTGGAAGAACCTTAATAATCTTGTAATCCGTAACTGGAGAGGAAAATTGGCTGAGTTTTTAGTTGTACCTACCGGACTTTAGCTTCATCTTAGTAAGTACATTAATTTACTCATCTCTCCACGAAAAAATCAAGTAACCTACAAGCAAAACATTGAATTAGTTCTCTTGCTGAATGCTCTGATTTGACTTTAAACTTAGTTGCATACTTTGACTGCAACAAGATTATGGTGTTGATGCCGTATAATACTTGAACATTCAGGAGTCTGAAACAGTGGCTTAAGTTAATTGTTGCTAATATTGGCAACTAGTTCAGCTGTTATGAACAAACAAAACGATGCGACACACGCAATAACATTGTATTACGTTGTAATAACGTTTATTTGTCTTGTTGTTTGTTACAAAAATAATTTTTTAATAATAAATTATCCCTCAATAGAAAGTTACACTTTGACAAAGTTTTACATCTTAATTGTCAAATTCATGGCTGTTCGAGACAGGGTTGTTAACATCGATAGTTATGTGATAAATCTGGTTGACTATTTTTGAGTTTTCAAAATCGTGTCGCTTTTACTGCGGCTTCTATCTGTTCAGCCAAGGATCCTGTATTTTACAGGATCCAATAGTCTTGTTAAGACCTTCCGCATAAAGAAACTTGCGAATGCAATTTTTGGAAAATCCTCTTTTCTTCTGTTGAAGTTTATACCGAGGTTAATTGAAATTGGTCCTTCGACCTCGTGCCTAAAAAATTCAAATCCTCATGCGGAAGTCATCCTCTGACGATAAATAGATACCCAAAAAGATATTGCTTCCACTCTCTATATTATCATAGCCTGTCCCGGTGCATTTATTATATCGCACCAATTTCCACATTGCAGAGGTCTAGAACCTACGTTTTCTGGTTGAGGTGGCTTAAACCAATGCAGAGATTTCTTTTTTTCAAAGTTAAAGTACACCAATAGTAGTTTAAGAGAGTTCTTCGTAATTGCATTTATTTTTGTCGTGTAACGTGTTATCTAATTAAACATATCGGTATGAAGTTGTTGATATTATCCAGACAATTGAACTTGCAGCAAAAGATCACCGATTTTCCTCTGCTCAGGAAAAATTGTTTTCAAAGTGCAGTTGCTATTAAATAGCTCTACTCAATCTGCCAAGCATTTACCAAATTGTCTCCCAAACATGCCACCAAGGAAATCATAAGAACGATATAATTGACTTATTGAAACGTTAGCTTTTACAATACTTATGTGAACAGGTTTAACTGCAATATATTGGGTCTATAACTTTATTCGTGCAGTTTGCTAAGAGATGGCGTAACTTGTATTATTTCATTATTATTATTCCATTGGAACATGAGTTGGAAAGCTATTGTCATTGTACGTCATATCAGTATATGTCATTCATTTGAAGCGTAAACAACAATAATTTTCTTTCACTCAAATATGTCGAACTTTGTGCCTGAAAAAGTGTTTTTGCGGAGAGTTCTTCTTCATTACTTTAAGAAAACTGCTGCCGAAAGTCATCGTATTTTGGTGGAAGTTTATGGTGAACATGCGCTAGCTGGGCGAACGTGCCAAAAGTGGTTTGCACGATTTAAAAGTGGTGATTTTGGCTTGGAAGACAATGAACGTCTTGGGCAGCCAAAAAAGTTTGAAGATGAAGAACTGGAAGCATTTCTCTATAAAGATTGTTGCCAAACATAAGAAGAGCTCGCAGAATCTTTAGGTGTCACTCAAGCAGCCATTTCAAAACGTTTAAAAGCAGCTGGATATATTCAAAAGCAAGAAAATTGGGTTCCACATGAACTCAAGCCGAGAGACGTCGAAAGGCTGCTGAAACGCCACAAAAGGAAGTAATTTTTGCATCGGATTGTTACTGGTGATGAAAAATGGATCCATTACGATGTGCTGTATTATGAGCTGCTAAAACCGGTGAAACCGTCAATGGACAACGCTACCGAACACAATTAATCCGTTTGAAGAAAGCAGTAGCCGAAAAATGTCCGGAATATGCGACCAGACACAAGGCAATAATTTTCCATCATGACAACGCTCGGCCCCACATTGCTATTCCGGCTAAGAACTATTTAGAAAACAGTGGATGGGAAGTCTTACCCACCCGCCTTATAGCCTAGACCTTGCCCCTTCTGACTACCATTTATTTCGGTAGATGCAGAACTCCCTCACTGAAATACGGTTCACATCAGAGCAGAATATCAAAAATTGGCTTGATTCATTCTTGGCTGCCAAGCCGGCGCAGTTCTTTTGGGATGGGATCCACAAATTGCCAGAAAGATGGGAAAAAGTCAAAGCTTCAGATGGGCAATACTTTGAATAATATTATTGTACATGTTTTTCTTAAATAAATGTTCAAATTTTGAAAAAAAAAAAACGCACGAATTAAATTACATACCCAATATGTACAATAAACTCCCTGGACTAAAAGGAAGATCTGCCTCAGGCAACTTCTAAGTACTACCTAAAAGCATGTAACTGAACATCTGTAAGGAATTCATAGTTTTTGCTTCATCTTTCCGAACGCGTAAATAAATTTCTTGTGAAGAGGTAGATGCCGCAACAGAATATTTATTTTTTCGGAATTGCACCGCGTATTCTCTTTAAAAGAAAAAATTGTGCTCTGGTGCACCGTTGTGTCAGTGCTCAAATTCCTTTTGAAGAAACTGAGCGATCACAAAGGATCGGAGGGATAGTAACAGCTGGTGAAGAGAAAATAAAGATCTTAAAATGATTCATTTGCAATACAAATTCTTAAGATGGAATAGACAAATCAGGAATATTGATTGAGATATTCAATCAATTCAATTCCTCTGACAAAATCGCCATATCAGTTCAGAAGCGCCACTTCTTAAGAACCGATTTGTCAATCTTCATACCAAATGTCTTGATTTTGAAATTGAGTTTCAATTAAATTTGTTCATAACTAGTTTCCCACAGCAAGTTTCTGTCAGTTCTGTCTATTGCAATCTTGAATCAATTCTCATACCAAAATTCTAACCAAAATACCATTTATCTCAACCCCAATTCAAGGCGTCACAAAACATGTACTATATAGGGTGATTCATCGTGAGATTTGATTTATAATGTAAAATAAAACATAAATTCGAAAGTGAACTTAAAATTTTTATTATCGGTTTAAAGAACAATTCATGGCATTAACTTTTTGAAAATGATAACATGTAAATGTTGGCCATGACTACGTGTGGGGTGGTCCATTTGGAAGGTCCAATTTTGGGCGACTCGTTCGAGGATAGCTGCTGGTATCTAGCGGATAACACGAGTAATGTTGGCTTCCAAAGAGTCAATCCTAGCTGGCTTATTCGCCAGCTTTACATATCCTTAGAGAAAATAGTCCAAAGGTGTAATATCGCACGATCTAGGCAGCTAATTTACCGTAGCAAAACGTGAAATTAAGTGCTCACCAAAATGATTTCTCAACAAGTCCATTGTTTCACGCGCTGTATGGCTCGTAGCGCCGTCTTGTTGAAACTAGAGCTCACCGAGACCATGTGCTTGAATTTCAGAAAGCACATAGTCCGTTAACATGGCGCGATAACGGTTACCATAGACGGTAACATTCTGATTTACCTTATTTTTGAAGAAATATGGACCAATGATTCGACCAGCCCATAAATCTCACCATACCGTTGTTTTTAATGGATGTAATGGTAGCTCTTGGTACTCTTTGGGTTGCTCATCAGCTCAATTACGTCAATTTTGTTTATTAACGTATCCATTGAGCCAGAAATGGGCTTCATCACTGAACAAAATTTACGATAAAACACCGGATTTTCATTGAGATTTTCCAGAGCTCATTCATTGAAAATATGACGAAAATTCAAGTCGACTGGCTTCAATTCAAGTTGAATTTTGTACGCTTAAGTCCCAATATACTCACGTAAAATACGCCAAGCCAAGCTGCTGAGAACGACGATTAATCGATTCATCATGATCTTCACGTACACTCTCAGCTACAGCTGCTATAGTCTCTTCACTACGTACTGGATGCGGTCTAACCGGTCGAGTATCATCCACTCAAATTTTCGAATGGTATTAGCAATAGTGGCTTAAATAAGTCGATTATGCGCACCGTAAGTTCTTCTAATCGCACAAAAAAAAAAAAAACATTTCTTATAGAACGCTGATTTTCGTAATACAGCTGAACAATTTGGAGACGCTGTTGTGGTGTGAGTCTTTCCATGATGTTTTGCCAAACAATACTGAACAAAAATGACAAAGCAGTTTGATAGGAGTCAGCGTGATCTGTCAAAAAAAGCCTATTGAAAATCAAACCTCACGATGAATCACCCTATATAAGTTTTTCGAAATCCAAAAAGAAAAAGAAAATCTCCGTCGCCACATAAGTTACGATTACAACAACTGCATCTACTCTGCAAATAAAACTTAAAGCCCATCGAAAAATTAGAAAAAAAAAGACAAATTTATTCGCCAAAAGCGCTCCGACCAGCGATTTGTTTGGTTTCCATTCACGGCGATGAATCTCACTTTGCCCCCAAAGGCGCTACAAATTGTACCGACACAAACGCACGTGCAAACATTACTAAACGCATTACCTTGCTTATATAAGTGCGAGCACTTGTAAAGGCCCAGTTTACTGACCACCTCTCTCGACACCCCATCGTAACAAGGCACAGACTACGTCCAGCAAAAACAGAAAGCAAAAACAGAAAACAAAAAAGGCAAAAACTAGCCTAATTAACAGCCCCAAGTCTCTATGACCATTTACAGTAAAATTTCCCCCAACAAGAGCATAAAGGAGAAAAAGGCTGTGCAAACTAAAAATAAGAGAAAAACAAAGAGAAAAAAATATGTTAAAATGATGGTGTGAATTACTTTGTGCCTTTCAACAGCTCTCCACACACTTTTGAGTCGGACGAGACCAACGTTATGGTCTGCTAGCTAAAGCCAGGTGCGATTAATGACAAATTATTATCCGCTCTTAGGTATTCGTGCAGCTAATTGAAATGTACACTCTGGGCACAATGTGGCCAAGACAATATGCACAAACATTGACTAAGTGACAAATATTGAATCAACAAATCAGCAAGCCAGTGATATTATCACCTCAGAAATTGTTAACTCGAAACCGGAATTGAAATCGAAGCTATGGTTGCCGAAAGTGCCCCATCAGGAGTTATTGTTATGGTGTTTCAGTAAAATCAACTGATATGGGATAAGGGTGAATGAAATAAGTTTTCTGGCAACTTAGCAACATAAATGCCCATTTCAAGCCTGAATTCACGGGATCCACAAAAATTAACATATTTTAAAGTTGAGTTACATATAACTGTTCGTCATTGCTAGAGACTACTCGGTAACGTGTTTCTTTTCTGTTAGATCAGCTGGAGGGAATCGAAGCTTGTCGTGCCATCATCACATCTTATCACATTAAAATTTCAACTTCGTTACCTATGCAACGAACCATGTGAAAGAATTGAGCGCGCAAGATATAGTCGTATCTCAAACAATCTCAAGCATCAAAACTTTTATCAATTCCAACTCCACATTGATTCTCTATCAATGATGTTAGAATGACGAAGTCAAACGTTTTTAAAGATGACCTGCTTTTATACTTAATGGTGATAGAACACTGGCTACCTAATGGACTGAAATCTTTCCTGTTTCACTGTATAAAGCCAAATTTCAAAATTTAGGAATGAGTTCTAGATAGTTGATATCCCAAAGTACCTATGTATGTATAATAGTTCAACTTTGCGATGACCAGTCCGGCTTAGAAGGAAGAAAGTCAAGTTTCAAGAAGATTCAAAACTTCAGCTGTTTCTGGTTTTCCATCGTGGTCAGTGACGTCAAACAGACCGTGAACGGCTCTCAATATGTTAGTTATTGAAGTGATTTTCCTTCGAAAACACCATTGTTTTACATCAGAAATGATGGAGATCAAAGAGTGGTGGTGGTGGCACCAGCAGAGAAGTAGGAAATAGCATCGGCTTTTTCGTAATGGGAGCCGTATCATTAAAAGAAGCTTAAAGAAATAAGTATGAGAACACATTGCTAACGTCACAGTTGATCTTGAAAATCAACACTTTATTAATGGAAAGAACAGCTGATCACGATGTTTGGAAAGCAATATTCAACAGAATAAGCAGTAAAGCTGCTGGAGCAAACGGGCTTACCGACTAGCCTTTCAAAGCAGCTATGGTTTGTTTGGAAAGGAATGCTCAGTGAGTAAAAACTCTGTTCAGTTCTCAAGAAAAGGGCCCACGTATAGGGTTTTTAAATAGTTACTTGACAACTTTGAATTTAATTTGTGAACGCACTCTTTCACTAATCATTAAACTGTCACTGTCAATTTATTCAGTAAACTCAACATTTTCAGCATGGTAAAGTACACTAACGAGCTACGTTCTCCGATTGGGTTCTAGAGAAGATGCGCCAAGATGATGAATTTCATCGCAAAATCATCTTCAGTGACGAAGCTCATTTTTGGCTCAATGGGTTCGTCAATAAGCAAAATATGCGTTATTGGTCGGGTGAAAACCCACATGTGCTTCATGAATCAGCAAAATCCATACTTTTTCGTCGAAGATAACGATCGTCACGTTACTGTGAATGGTCAGCGTTATCGCGCCATAATCACCGATTATTTTTGGCCCGAATTGGATGATGCCACAAGCCACACAGCACACGCTACAATCGATTTATTGAAGAGTAAGTACGGTGAGCGTGTTATCTCAAGACATGGGCTAGTCGATTGGCCGCCTCGTTCGTGCGATTTAACGCCGCTTGACTATTTTCTGTGGGACTACGTGAAGTCATTAGCTTATGCCAACACGCCGACGACGTTGGAAGAGCTCAGAGCCAACATTGAACGCGAAAAAGCGGCCGTTTTATCCGAAATGTGTGGCCGAGTCGTTGAAAATTGGGTCCAACGAATCGACGGCTGCAAACGTGCCCGCGGTGGCCATATGAACGAAGTCGCGTTCCATTCATAAATGTTTTGATTGTACTTCAAGCCAATAATAAAGTTTTTGTAATATCTCAAATGGTTTGCCTTTTATTTAAAAAAAAAAAGTTGTCAAGTCGTTATTAGAGAACCCTATATTTGCAGCCGTTACATATAACTATGTACATAGGTATTAGTAACTGTCGTATACCCTTATCAGGCCCATGCTAGTATTTGGGTGTCCTGTTTGGTTCAATGTACGGGCGAGCTTAATGGAAAAGATTTGGGTGTTTGAGAGGGCTTGAATGACTTGAATGACAACTTCGTTATTAAGCTGACTCGAAGGCACATTGGAAGACTTCGAATGACTTCGATGAATAAAGCTTACTACCCCAATTACCTTTACCACGAGAGTCTGCGCTCTGACGGCTTCGTTCTACCGGAAGCATTCCTCTACCTAGATAGGTAATCCAGGATAGATCAGCGGTCCTGTTAATCTTCCATGTCGCTCGGACAGCTGGGCACAGGCGACTTAACTACAACAGAGACGTCGCACAATGGGGAATCGCGATAAGAGGGATGTCGTTTGGCAGCACCAGCATCTCTGGTGGTTGAATGATGGATATGTTTCGTCGTCGTTTCTGTCAATTATGGACCAGCCTCACTAATGAGGCAGAGCTAACCAGTCTATTTGCTCTCTAAATAGTGATGGCAAGCTTACGTAGGTTTAGGTTAGCATTTAAAAAATATACAGTGACTCAACCTATTGATCACATGATCAATAGAGCAAAGTATAATTTTTAGTTGTAACTCTTTAATTTTAACAGTTGGAGCAACTGGACGATCAAACCGACCTTTTTGACCGTCAATCTCGAATATCTTTTCCTCGTATCAGGAATACGTTTTATCCAGGTTGATTTGAACTACAAGTATATTGAAAATTGAAGATTGTGCAACCCGCAACCGTGACAAACGAGCAAAACGAGCGATAGCAAAAAAATGAAACGCGAGTGTGGTTTTACAAAAGCAAAAAAACTATTTCTACGAGGTTTTTATAGGCTTCTTTTTTTTTTATATATTTTTGCAGAATATTTAAAAGTTATACCAATTCTATCTTCTCCAACAGCAACTAAATTTTCATTCAAAATAAATGGAGTGATTGTGAATCAGCACAACAAAAGCAATCGAAAATACACTGTTTTTTTTGCGAGAATTTGTAAAAGTTCTTAGGCAACGCATGTGATCAATTTGTTGGCACTGTCGCAGTTGCACATCATGAGCAAAAAGATTGGCCAAGTGTGGAGTTTTATCCGTGTTTTTTATTAAAAAGTCTGAAAGGAAGCCAATTTTAAATTCAAATATACAAAGGCGTATTGTGCGGCAGATTAAATATGGCGTATATGAAAATGCGGTCCAGATTAATTAATCATTAAACCAAAACGATGGGATTAATGTAATAACTGAGGCTGTACGTAAAATTTTGCGCAGAAATGGTTTTTATGGACGCGCTAAAATTAAAAATCCCCTATTGACTGACAGGCATAAGAAATTAAGGCTTCAATTTGCCCAAAAATATAAAGATTTTGTGTTAATGAACTAGCAAGAGTAATTTGTTCAGATGAAACGAAAATAAACCGTCTTGGGTCCGATGGTCGCCAATAAATCTGGAAAAACCCAGGTGAGCCAATCAGCGATCGCCATATCAAACCAACATTAAAATATGGAGCAGGAAACCTTATGATTTGAGGATGCATATGCATGGAAGGGGTTGGTGAATGCATTAGGGTGATGGGTCGCAGGAATGCGACTTAATACATCACCATCCTGGAAGACGGAATATTAACAAGCTTAAAAAGTGGCATAAAGATGTGTCAGACATTATCTTACAGTAAGATAATGATCCGAAACACACAGCCAAAATTACAAAATCCAAACTACAAAATCAGCAATTTCAAAGACTTGATCGGCCACCACAATCTCTAGACTTCAATCCTTTCGAACATCTTTGGGTTGAAGTTAAACGTGATAATTCAGATTTGACTGGAGATTGTCCGAATTCGCATGAATTATGGCACCGCACTCAAACTCTTTGGCAAAATATCAAAGTAAATAAATGTAAAAAGTTAATAGAATCCATGCCAAGAAGAATAAAAGTGGTCCTCAAAGCAAAAGGAGGCCACGCGAAGCACTAACTAGGAACAGTTTCGCAAAAGTCAACAAATTGATCAAATACCTTATTTTTACTTTTGTTGTATTAAATTATGTTAAAATATGAATTTGGTTCTCATTATTTTTTATACTGAACTATGTATAATATTATTTTATTTTTTTTGTAAAAATTTCGATGAATGATAAGCACAAATAAAAAAGTTACGAACAGAAGTCTTTTATTCTGCTAATCATGTGATGAAAAAGTTGAGTCACGTGGGCAGGAAAGTCCGTGCCGTTTCTAAGAGAGGGCACCATTTGAATTAAATCCATCCATCAGTTAGTACCAACCGATAGTACCAAGATACGTGTATAAATTTGACAGCTGTCGGACGATTAGTTCTCGAGATATAGCGTTGTGAGTGAAGCAACTTTTGTTATTGTGAAAAAAAAAATGGATTCAAAGTAATTTCGTGTTTTGATTTTTCATTGCTTTTTGATGGGAAAAAATGCAGCCGATGCAAAGAAATGGCTTGATAAGTGTTACCCGGACTCTGCACCAGCCGAAAGAACCATTCGCAAGTGGATTGAAAAATTTAAAAGTGGTCATACAAGCACCGAAGATGATGCACGCAGTGGACGTCCAAAAGAGGCTGTTTCAGATAAAAACATCAAAAAAGTCCACAAAATGATTACGAATGACTGTAAAGTGAAGTTGATTGAGATAGCTGAGGCTCTGAAGATATCAAAAGAGCGTGTTGGATATATCATACACGAATATTTGGACATGCGAAAGCTCTGTTCAAAGTGGGTGCCGCCTTTGCTCACAGTCGACCAAAAACAACAACGTGTTGATGATTCAGAGGAGCGTTTAAAGCTGTTCAACCGCAATAAAGCCGAATTTTTGCGTCGGTATGTGACAAGGAATGAAACTTGGCTCCATCACTTCACACCAGAGTCAAGTCGGCAGTCAGCTGAGTGGCGAGCAGACGACGAACCTCGTCCAAAACGACCAAAAACTCAACAGTCGGCTGGCAAGGTTATGGCATCCGTATATTGGGATACACATGGAATTGTTTTCATTGACTATCTCCAAAAGGGTCAGACTATCAACAGCAACTATTACATTGCGTTGTTGCAGCGTTTGAAGGATGAAATCGCAGAAAAACGGCCGCATTTGAAGAAAAAGAAAGTACTGTTTCATCAAGACAATGCACCTTGTGACAAGTCGATGAAAACGATGGCAAAATTAAATGAATTTGGCTACGAATTGCTTCCCCACCCACCGTATTCTCCAGATTTGGCCCTCAGCGACTATTTCCTGTTCGCAGACCTTAAAAGAATGCTCGCCGGAAAGAGATTTAAGACCGATGAAGAAGTAATCGCCGAAACAGAGGCCTATTTTGAGTCTAAACCGAAATCATACTACAAAACTGGTATTGAAAGATTAAAAAAATCGTTTCAATCAGTGTATCGCTCTCTAAGGCAACTATTCTATTGAAGGAAAATTTACGAAGTTACTAGTATTTTTGTACATGTCGGATTTTAATACCTACCCGACGCGAGCGCGCTGTTGTTACCTGGCAGATGTTTCGCTCTCTACTATGTGTTGTGAAAAGCAACCTCTTTGGGAATGAAAAAAAAAAAATTTTTAAATGTTTTTTTTATTTTATTCAATATAGTCCTCTTTTAGTTTGATACACTTATTCCAGCGATTTCCAACTTCTTAATCCCGTCCGATAAGTAATTTTCCGGAAGGTCTACAAAATACTCCTGCGTGACGTCAATGATTTCCTCGCGTGAGCTGAATTTTTTATTGATGAGCCATCTTTTGAGGTTTGGGAAGAGATAATAGTCCGAGGGAGCCAAACCGGGTGAATACGGTGGATGTGACAGCAATTGGAGCCGTAAGTCATTGATTTTAGCCGTAGTTACGAAGCTCTTGTGCGTCTTCCAAAGACAAATTTTTTTTTCGCTTCATGTGAGGCCGTTTTACAGCAATTTCGCTCCAATAATGCACAGTAATACTCGCTGTTGATGGTTTTTCCTTTTTCGAGGTAGTCCACGAAGAGTATGCCATGACAATCCCAGAAAATCAACGCCATAACCTTTCCGACCCATCGAGCCTCCGTCTGCGGCTTCGGAGCACTCGTGCCAGCTTCAGTCCATTGCTGGGCACTCATTCTGTTCTCTCGAAACCAATATTTGACGGTGTAATCTGACGGAGCATTTGCCCCATAATATTTATCCAACTTTTCTTTTGTTTCCTTCGCCGTTTTGCCTCTCAAAAAATAATATTTTATGAGAGAACGAAAATGGTTTTTGTCCATACTCAACATGATGCCAAACACGTCAACAACAATCAGCTGTCAAAACAAAACTAAAGACAGTATCGCACTGAAATTTGGCATGTCTGCCTAAATGTGAACGGACTTCAAGGCACCATAAAGTTTTTTGCAGTAGCAGGTCAAGGAGGTTAGTTTTCACTCCACCTAGTATATAATACCTAATCTTAGCCCTCAGATCTATTTATAGAAATTTCGACTCATGTACAAACCTCCTTTTCATTAAGTTTTATGTTAAATTATTACTGAAATGCCTAAAAAAATTACAAGATCTGATAGACAATCAGGTGGTTCGAGATTATATCGACCTAGAAAAATTGTACCTCCGCGAAAACGTAAAAACGAAGGCATTTCAACAAGTAGGGCGTCAGTTAAAAAAATAAAAGTGACTGTTGAATTTTAAGGTACGGAGGATCTTGAAAAACATTATAAGATAATTGACTTTTTATTAGTCTTTTCAACAATTGCTACGCTAGTGAAGTGTGTAAAATGTTATAGAAAAGTAAATTTTCATTCGACTAAGAAAGAAGGCCTTAAATTTAACATCAAAGTGTTCGCGAAAGCTGTAAACAGATTACAATAGTTCCGTCTAGTGCAAGATTAAACTCAAGTATTTTCGAAGTTAATTATCGGTTAGTTTTCGTGATGAGGATATTAGGCCTTGCATTAGTTGGCTGTGAAAAGTTCTGCGGCTTGATGGATTTATCTAGTAGGTTTTTATCAACACTGACGTACAATGATTACGTGAAAAAAATGTGGTCGACTGTAAGAGAAGTATCGAATCGATTTTTTTTTTATCTGCTACAAAGGAAGAAAAAGTAGCAACAGCCGAAGAGAAGAAGACTAAAGATGCCAAAGAACTCACTGTATCAGCGACGGAATATGGAAAAAAAGAAGCTTCTCATCTTTATTCGGCGTCATCTCGTTAATCGGTTACTTAACAGGTAAAGTTCTTGACACTTTCGAAAAGTTCATACTAAACTGCCATGAATGTAAAACTTGGGAACATAAATTAAACTCTGCCGAATATGAAGAGTGTCATGAAGCTCATGTAAGTGCTGGAAAGTGTCGGGCAAATCATACTGCTGCATCTGGTCATATGGAGGTCGAAGCGATAAAAACCATGTTTCAACGCTCGGTAAAGAATGGTGTACGATATGGCAACAATATCGGGGACGGTGATTCTAAAGCTTATTTCGGGTTAGTGAATTCTAAACCTTATAGTGATGATTTGAAAAATGAAAATAGAGAAAAAAGAATGTGTAGGACATGTTCAAAAAAGAATGGGCACTCGTTTACGTGAAATAGTCAAAAATACCGTTGTCGATACTGAAACTAAGGCTGGAAAGAACATCAAAAGAAAGAGTCTGTTTGGTAAAGGGAAGCTTACGGCCAAAATGATTGATAAACCGACGGTATACTACGGTTTGGCTATTAGACGTTACTCTGATTCTATGGAAAATATAAAGAATGATGTCTGGGCAACGTTCTTTCACTACAGTTCGACGGACGAGAATAGCATCAAAAATGCCCGAGCAGCGCGGACTCCTGATGCGAATGACAAAAAGCTGGAGCTACTAATGCATTGTATTCGTTCAAACACACTTACAGTGTACTTTTTGTTTGATGTTTTGAATGCCATCAAGCCTATCTATGAAAATCTGATCAAAGATACCCTCCTGGAACGATGTGTCGGAGGCTTCACGCAGAACAAAAACGAGAGTTTGAACCAATTTATTTGGAAAATCTCACTAAAGCCCTTGAGTGGAACCTCTGTCATCGTTGAAATTGCTGCTTATGTGGCAGCCAGTGTCTTCAATGAAGGTTCGTTTGCTTTACTAACCTTCATGCAAGACATGGGAATCAGTAGTGGATCAAGTGCTCATGATTGGACACGATCTGAACTGACTCCATACGTATAAGCCGAGCAGAGTAGGAAGCCGAAAGACAAACTAAAGAAGATAGGATTCGTCGTAGACAGGAGCAAAAAGGTGCTTTAGATATCATGGATGATAGCAACATACTTTATGGACCTGGCATTTATGATTCAGTATGAGGTAAGCCATTAAAATTCGCTTATGATTGTTTTATACCAGATTTTTTAATGCTCTAAACTTTAAAGCGTTTTCCCCACAACTCACGTTTTCAAAGTCGGTGCTCCTCATAACTTCAAAACTACTGCACTGATCCTTTTGAAGTTTGGAACACTTTTTCTGTACATAATTTACGAGGTAACGCTGGAGAGTTTTTTTTTAAATTTGTTAAGTTATTAATTTTTATTTTACAATAACAAATTAGCCGATTTTTTCGAAAAAAATCGCATTTTCCCTTCAAAGTGTTCCAAAAAAAGTGAAAAATTTAAATTTCGAAAAACCCTCCCAGCTTTGCCTATGGAAAACTATTATCTAACGATTGAACTTTGATTTTTTGCTTTCAGATGATCCAGCACCATGTTCTTCGTGAAAATTTTATACAATATTCTTTGAATGTCAAACTTTAATGTAATTTTGGATTTAAGAAAGAGGTTTTAACCGTGTTGTCACAAAAAATTCACAAAAACATGCATTTTTTTGTACGCATTAACCTTTTTTTTGGCAGATCACGCGTGACTCCTATTAAGCTGCTTTGTAATTTTTGTTCAGAATCGTTTGGCAAGTCATCATGGAAAAACTCACACCACAACAGCGTCTCCAAATTGTTCAGCTGTATTACGAAAATCAGCGTTCTGTGAGAAATGTTTTTCGTGCGATTCGAGGAACCTACGGTGTGCATAATCGACCTCATAAAACCACTATTGCCAATACCATTCGCATACTTGGGTCCAAGTTTACATTAGTGGATGACACTCGACCGGTTAGACAACATCCAGTACGTAGTGAAGGGACTATAGCAGATGTAGCTGAGAGTGTACACGAAGACCGTGACGAATCGATTCGTCGTCGTTCGCAGCAGCTTGGCTTGGCGTATTCAGTGATGAAGCCCATATCTAGCTCTGGATACGTTAATAAACAAAATTATCGTATTTGGGCTGATGAGCAACCCGAAGAGTACCAAGAGCTACCATTACATCCATTAAAAACAACGGTATGTTGTGGTTTATGGGCTGGTGGAATCATTGGTCAATATTTCTTCAAAAATGAGGCAAATTAGAATGTTACCTTCAATGGTATCGCGCCATGTTAACGGACTATGTGCGTCCTGAAATTCAAGCACATGGTCTCGTTGAGCTCTGATTTCAACAAGACGGCGCTAAGAGCCATACAGCGCGTGAAACAATGTACTTGTTGAGAAATCATTTTAGTGAGCACGTTCTGCTACTGTACATTAGCCGCCTAGATCGTGCGATATCTCACCTTTGGACTATTTTCTCTGGGGATATGTAAAGTCTCAGATTTTCAGGAATAACCCAGCTACGATTGACGCTTTGGAAGCCAACATTACTCGTGTTATCCGCGAGATACCAGTCGCTATACACGAACGAGTCGCCCAAAATTGGATCTTCAGAATGGACCACCTCAGACGTAGTCGTGGCCATCATTTACATGATATCATTTTCAAAAAGTAAATTCCATGAATTGTTCTTTTAACCGATAATAAAAATTTTAGGTTTACTTTCAAACGTATGTGTTTTATTTAAATTGTAAATCAAACTTCACGATGAATCACCCTATATATTCCTTAATAAAATAAAATGTAAATAACTGCTAAGTAAATATAATAAAATTAAAATGATAAAATATGAAGTTTAAACAATAATTAGTTACCTGACTTAGGTAAATATGAAAACTACAGTATCAATTGGTTGAGTTTAAGTAAAAATTAATTTATTCCGAAAAATTCACAAAATAAACACAACCGTGAGCTATTTTGCTATCATAAAACCATTGCCTATAACCATAAAACCATAAAACTTCGTAGGATAAATTAATTCATAAAACTACACCCTGTCTAACTCGAACTGCAACCAACTTTAGACTGCTATAATTTCCAAACCGTTCATGACAGTGAGCTCAAATTTTGACACATGACAGATAATTTTATTATTTACAAGCCGATGGAATTCAAACGTGAAACTGTGTTTGATTTATACATATTTGGCTGGAAAACCACAAGAAGCTATTGTTAGAGCTCTTCAGCACCTCAACATGAATAAACCATTTGTATCTAGAACCGTGATATTTGCAGCATTGCAAAACGCCATGGAGGTGGTCATAAAAAAAAAGCAGCATCGGCAGAAATTGTTCGGAAAGGAAAGGCTCGAATTGAGCGAAATCCGCGTCGAAGTGGAAGAAAAATGGCTCGTGAGCTCAACTTATCGTTGGAACGGATGCAATACATACTGAAAAATGAGCTTGGGCTCAAGCCATTTGAATTCCAAAAAGCACACGATCTTACACCGCAACAGAAAAAAGTAAGAGTCGAAAGAGCGAAGGAGTTGCTACGCTTGCACGAAAGTGGTGAGTTGTAGAATTTGTTTTTTTCCGATGAGTCGCCATTTGTTATAGAGCAATATGTCAACAAACAAAATGACCGAGTTTACTTTCCAGAGAGGTCCTTCAAAAATTTACACCTTCGGACGGCCACCAGAAAGCAGGCAGCACCGATGGTGATGGTTTGGGCCGCCATAATCGCCGATGGTCGCTCTCCGCTCGTATTTTTGGACTGTGGCGTCAAAATAAATGCGATCATATATCGTGAAACTTTCTTAGAGACAGTATTGAAGCCTTGGACAAACAATCATTTTGGTCGGAGACCGTGGACATTTCAACAAGTTTCGGCACCGTCTCATAAAGCGCGCGTCAACCAAGATTGGTTAAAAAACAATGTTCCACACTTCATTTCTTCGACACAATGGATTGCAAATTCTCCGGATGCAAATCCGTTGGATTTCTCTGTCTGGGGTATTTTGAAGGCGAAGGTTGGCACTAAAAAATAACAAAACAATTTGGACCACCTCAAACAAGCACTTCGTCGGAAATGGTCCAAAATACCGCAGAGCGACTTGCGTGCAGCGTGCGATGCTTTCTTCGAACGTCTCAAGGCCATTAATCGCGCCAAAGGTGGACATATTGAAAACTACTGATACAATTTGAAAATTGATGTATTTTCTAACATTTTTTACTTTGGCACAATAAAATTTATCAAAAAATAAAAAAAAATTGCAGTTCGAGTAAAAAATACAGCATATAACATAAAAAGGTAACTCTCAACAATTTAATATTATTTTTTATACTTTATTAACTTAGCGGTCCCCGACGCACTTGGATTAAAATATTACTTTTTATATCAAACTTAAAGGATCAATACATTTTATTTTTTTACTTTTTAGAGGTTATTTTTAAGTTTTACGTTTTTTAAATTTTTAATTAAATTTTTTATTGCTTTACCAATTTGAAGTTAATATTTATTTCTTATACTCTTTAAATGTTCTCAGTCACTATCCTTATTTGCCATTTTCGCTCCGTTCAACGACAGTATCTTTTCATTTTACATTATTCTTAAGTTACTATTAAACCACTTTATGTCTTCTTTATATCTTCACTACTTTTTCTGACACAAACTTATTCACTACACTCAACAGTTGTTTTTCAAATATGTAAGCCATTCTGTCTACGTTGTTTACATTTGTATCGGAGTTTATTTTGCTTATTGTCAAGAGTCTAGTAAATGATTCTTTTTGATATTTTAACATGGAAAAATCAATAAGAATTATTTCATGGTCCGTAATATTTATATTATTACAGGTTTCAGCTTTAATTCTAAAATTCTTTGTTACGATATAGGCTATTAAGGTAGATGAAACACTTGAGGTTGAGTAAATTTTCGTTAACAGTCATTACTGACATATACTTGTTATATTTCTTGTTCTAATCAATCAGTATTAAAGTCATCAACCAGTAACAATTCATCGGTTTTAACCCTTATTATCCCAAAGTATTAAAATCATAAAGTTTTAATATTTTTTTATCAATATATAAGAAAAAGCTTCTAAAAGATATAAAGGTTATCGTTTTGCAAGCTGAGTTTCAGGACCGCACCTTAAATGGGGCGCTGGGACAATATGCCTATGGTATTTGTATGCAAATACAATAATTAAAGCTGTTCTTCTTTATACTATGGAAAAACATTAACCAAAAATTAAGACTTGATAAACAATTCATTCATTTAAGTACATATACGAACTTATGAAACAAAAAGTAAAACAAAAAAAGTATAAAGAGTTTGAGAACAGTGTTGATGCAAACCAACTCCACATTGCATGCATTTAAACTTTGTATTTTATGGCATTGCCAACATCGAACTTGAGTTGTGTTTCTGACAATGTAATGCTCTCTATCATCCGGTCTTATTGAATCAGGTAGTTTTTTCTTGGTAGTCATAGGCGACTTGAGTCGAATTAGATTTGGAAGGGAAGAAGAAACTTTGCCAAGTATAGGGTTTTCCAATAGGGGCTTGACAACTTTGAATTTAATTTGTGAACGCACTCTTTTACTAATCATCAAACTGTCACTGCCAATTTATTCAGTAAACTCATGGTAAAGTACACTAAATACGAAAAATTCTAAGGGATTACCTTTATCTAGAACAAAGTGAGGTACAGTTGACACCATTTCAGGCTTTGAAGCAATATCCTTTTGTTTTCATTTCTTTATAATGGCAGACTTAGTTTTATAGGTGGTTCGTCCAAACGGGGTTTGTATATAGGTTCCTCTTGTTCATTCTGATCGATGAATGGAATTCCTTCAACGGTTTCCAAGACTCCTTCAGTTGATGGAACTTGGCATCGTACTTCGGTTTCAGCCAACAATTTTCGACGAGCGAGGTTGCTAATATCTCCTGCATCCTTACTTCCACTGTCTTCATCACTTAAATTGACATTGTCATGTGGTGTGATAAATATATCTGCAGAAATAATCGGGCTATCTTCTTCTAGTGCTGATATAATTTCATGAACACTGAGTCTGCAAAGAAAATTCAAGAAACACAATGATTTGAAAGAAACGTCCACGGTGTCTACTATTCCCAATGCACCTTAAGTGGAACATTGAACAGACGTCAATAATTTGTAAATAAAAATGCAAAATAACATTGTTTTCTTTATATTTAGTAATAGTCCAGTTTATAAACATAAATAAATCAAATGTCATATTATAACAAAAGCATTTACCTATTTGTTATTACTTACCTTTTCTTGGAACACATGTCGGGTAAGATACACAAAACACAAATAACTGATAGAAATAAACGAAAGCGCGTTTATTTGTCAAAGACTTCTATGTGTGTTACACTAAAAGTCGTCAGGTTTTGAACAAAATTATTAAATATTTGATGGAAAATATTGATGCACCTTAAATGGGGCGATGGTATAATATGGGTTAATGTTCAACTCATCCATGCAATTACGAAATTTATACACATAACAACCTATAAGACGCACTCGGGGACTTCTAAACCATAACAATAGTAACTATACGACAATTTAGCACATTCTGTATCAAGTCACCAAATATCTTTATTTATATTGTATTTCCTTAACACATAGGTAGACCAATCATTCTTGGCATAGAGAACAACTCCACTATAAGAGTCCATGCCTATCTCGCTGTCTTCTATATCGTCTGTAACATGAGTCTCTGAACACATTATTATTGCATACATAATTTTTTTTATTGCACTTAGAGCGATTGAATAATTGGAAATAACCGAGCACACCAAAACACATCTAATCTTTCTATCTGTAAAAAATGAACTATGTTTGCTTTATACTTGAAACTCTGAACATATGTTCGGGACATGTGTACCAGCACAGCAAAAACAAATCGATAATCGAATGATCGTTGCACCCGAAACTTCAAAAATCACCTTTTTGAGCATCACCAAAGAAACGATGATTGGCAAGAGCTATATTTCGCTCGATCTCTATGTTTATGCCAAAACTAGAATTCACTGTAGAGCCTAGGAAGAAAAATTTCTTTACCATCTCAGAATTGCAATATATTGGTTATAAAAAACTTGTACGAGGACAGAACGTCTCGTATGTTTTAAATGAACTCCTGACATTATACTCTTGAGCCTTAATTCCGTTGAATGCCCAAACATTCATGGGAGAAAGGATACGCCTTGACATCAAAGCAGAAAGCAGAACTTGTGTTGGAGGCACAAGTAACACCCCTTCGTATGAGTCGAGGCCCGTCTAAAATCTCTTGCTGATCTTAGAATCACAGCACCTAATATTTATTACAACTCTACATCGGGTCGAAATCCTTCATACGATTTTAGGTTTAAACTATCCACCATGTTGTTCCCACGAGGGGGCCTTCCTCAACGCGTTAGGCTTATGATCCACAGCTTATAACTTGTCAAATCATGGCAATCTTCAGCGGCCTCAAGTTCTAAGAATCGTTACGATGAGACTAGTATTTTCTCTACCCTCGTTTTTGATTAGACAATTTCATTAATAGAAGATGTCTAAATAATTGTACTAGGATCCAACTTTTTTCAAGAACAGGATATATTTTGTTTGTTTTTCAATAATCACAAATGCCTCACTGACATCGAGCTGGTTTCGCCCGATTATGTCAATATCATCTGCATGTTCAAGAACATTTGACAGATTTTTGAAGTATGGTCCCTCTGTTAACTTGAGAGCTGTGCATGACTCATAAATGTTAAAGATGCCGCATGATAGTGAGTCTAAGACCCTTTTTAACATTAAGAAACTCTTTGATCCTTCTTCTGGTTTTGATAGAGCAAAAGTTAATCGTAGATTTCTATTTGGTATTCTTAGGTCTTTTACAATATTTGCCTCAGATTTATGGTGGAGTTATAAAGTCTAAAACCGCAGTGATATGCACATATCACGTTTTTGACGGTCGGTTTTAGACGTTAACATAATACGGCACCGAGAATCACGTATGCGATGTTTGGAAGCGGATGCTCATATCACCTAGTTGGCGCAGTTCTGAATTTATCCCTTCTTCAAGACCGAACAGACGATCCCATGATTCGTTTGAACTAACTTTACAGGTAAGCCAGATCATATCCAGCAACTATGAAAGCTCGACGGGTAGGCGTTGCCTCCTTTTTTTTATAATCCCGCGCGCGCACCAAGGGGATATGAATAGACTTTTACTGGCTTTTCTCCAGGGCGCGGGCGGGTGGTGTAGCAGTTTGAAACTCTGGTGTATTAGGTTTCGATATTTTTCCCAGAGGTGGTTGTCAAATTAGACGGGACGAGCAAGTGCATCCTCAACCAGTGGGTCTCAGTACGTGCTAGTTATTAGTTCGTTACATTTAGCCCAGCCAGCAACCACTCCAACATCAGTGTTATGCCTTTATGTCAGAGTTGACGCCGACGGGATTCTCATATAACTTCATGCAAAGACTTTTTCAGAGAATTGCCTTGCACGGGATTGGAACCCGCGACGCTCTGCTTGAGGAGTATATGCATATACCACTACACCACGCCTCCCGCGGAGTTTTTCAATTTGAGCTTAGATATTACTTTCTTTGAATCTGAATTTCTACTGTGATACCTCTGTGATCATATTAACTTGATTGATTCGGGTTTCATTGATCTGACACTTTCCTTTTTCTCTTGCAAAATTTCAGAACTGCCGATCTCTTCGGTTTTGTGATTTTCGAACTCCTTCGATGCTTCGTTTTTTTTTTTCCTCAATAGATCCAAGTCCATAGTTGTTCTCTCATCGTCATACCGTAAATTTCTCTTTTATAGTCAGCTTCTGAAGCTTAAAACATCAGAGGCGGCATATCTGTAGGTCTAATTTTTACTCTACACGTAATAAAGGAAAAACGGGATTATGAGAGAGATTAAGTAGGATGCGGCCGATAAAAGCTCTGGCGATCGTAGTCATCCAAAGTCAAACCTTCAAACAGTATTTTTGCGGGGTTCTACTGCCTTTAATATCCGTATTCGTTCTTTAGCCACTACTAGTATTAGGTAGTAGGAAAAATCAGTGTTGACAACTCGGAATGTGCTGATGTCTAGAATATTAAATGCGTACCTTCTAGTCTCCTCCTGCATACCCATTGCACTTACGTTCCTTCTTTCCAAGGTCATGAAAACACTGATTAACCGTCGGTTCATATACTATAATATCTCGAAACACGAAACCTTCCCAATGACCTGACCGTCAGTACGGTTTTCGTAGCAACAAGTCCGCTGGTGAGATATCATTGCATATCTCACTGAAAAGTAGAACAAAAGAGTACATCGATCTAGCGAAAGCGAGATAATTGTGCTTAATTTGATTTCTAAGATGTTTGGCAGTGTTTGGCATCAAACTCTTTTGTCGAAAATTTCGTGCATTTTTGATAGACGAATCTCTTGTTTAACGGATTTGAAATTGGATTGGATTGTTTCAAGTCGGATATCCATAAAATTAATGCTGGTGTGCCCCAGGGCCCCGTTCTGTCTCCGATACTCTTTTTAATCTTCATCAATGATTTTTAGTCTGTTACTTCTAATCCAATATATTCCTTTGCTGACGATAGTAATTGTACTTTCAGCTAATTATATTTGTTTCCAGATTCGTTCCTCTGCTATTCGGCTGTAGAACGGGAACGCCAGCGTATGCTTTGCTTAAAAAGTTCTGATGTAAACAGCATCACTGAATGGGGAATCACCAAAAGTGGAATTTAAATCATACAAAATACAATGCTGTCGTTAAACATCCAGCTATTATCCATGAATGGCACTTGCATCATCGAAATCGAAAAACTTCCCATTCTCGGTATTTGTGTCATTGAAAACCTACGTTGGTCTAGCTTTCCTCAAACGATGTAAGAAATATTTTACTCCCTTTGTTCTGGACGCAATATATAAGGTATTCATCAGCCCAATATTGGATACAATGCCCACATCTGGTCAAGTACTCCTAACATATCTCTGCACCTGCTAGACAGGATTCAAAGCCGTTCTACACCGTCTTACTTTATGCTATTTCAAAAACCGGTGCTTCGTAGAAATCGCCAGTAGCATGCCGCCCCTTCAAATATCGTGATTTTTTCCAAACCCGTATAACTCGCTAATGGAATGCCCTGAAATGGCGTGCTCTCTATTTCCCTAAGTTTCCTTCGCCCGTGCTGTGTGTAAACATTTTAAGGGTACCAAAAACCTATTAAGCGCGCTTTGATTATACAAAAAAAATCAACAAATCCCACTAGATGTTCGGAAGCACGAGGCTTGTTAAGAGTCCTCACCTTCCAGGTATGTAAATACACAAACGTCCCTGTCACGCTTGTGTGGATCATTTTATTCGACCCTGTTGTTGTCTTCACCACAGTTTTGTTTCTCATTTGCATTGGTTTAAGAGGCCTAAGCCAAAATATGATTGGGATCATTACAGGTTCTACTATATTTCTTTAGTAGCTTCCTGCCATGATTTGTGAAACGATCACATCAACATGAAATGTACCTGTAACTTTTCGTCTAAGATACATTTCTATTGACGCACTTAAGCGCTTTAATGGGTTGGTAATTATACTCAGCTGGGTTTCCCAACTTTGAAGTTCGCTTAGACGGCAAGAGGAGTTCCGGGTGTTCAATTGAAGAGATTTTTACCAATCTAAATACACGCTCATCGCAATCCGGTATGTGCCCCATGGAAGTGATTAGAAAAGTACGTTTACTTGATCCAGGTGACGTTATCAAGTTTTTTTTCACGAAGTACGTTTTAAACTCACCCGAATATGCGCTGAGAAAAACCATAGTCAAAAGGTTGTCGGTTGTTGGCACCATTAAATTGAAAGCAAGGCCCTATGTACAAAGCCATAGGTTTTGGTTTTTATTAAATGTCGTTACATTAAAACCACCAAAAGAACTTAAACGACATTACATACGAGTACATCTACATATCTTACGAAAATTAAACCGAAACCATCTTGATGTGCACTTCGTAGTCTGTTTTAACATCAATTAAGTTATCCTTGGCCTGAGTCAAAAGTGTGACTTCAGATTGAATTTATATGCTCTTTGCATCATGAGAATTCATGTCAAAGACTACATTTTTACTCATACTTGTTTATTCCACCGGAAATGTACTCTCGTGCATACGAATGTAGCATACCACATCCGGACGAATGCAGTAGAGTAGATGCAAAAGAAATCTATAAACGCAGGCTTAGATATATGGTAGTTGAATTATATTATGCTTCACATACATTTGTAATTAGTGCCACTAGGCTGACTGAAATGAAAACTCATACACACGATGCTGGAAAAGTTGTCCTGGCATTAAATCATTAAAACCAATGGAAAATGTATGTCGGATATACGAGTATGTCAGATATCTATGGTACGTAGGTTCTCACATTAGCATTCCCTTTTCGGTATCTTAGAGATTATTCTTTCCTTGGGGGAAACAAATCAATTCCGCGCCAGATGCTGGTTATTGTCCATCGACCCATTTTGGGTATTACAAGTTTCAATAACTTGGCAATCTGTTTGGGAACTTTTCAAAAAAGTTATACAGATGTTTTTCTACATCCATTGTTGGTTATCCTTAATTGATGTCCTTACCCCTATTACTCGTGTGTAAGTGTATTTTGTTTTTATTTAAATTTATGAGACTATAAAAGATATAGTACAGCCGTTAACTTAGGATTTTACATGTAAAGCTTATATGGAAGTTTTATGTTTAGTCACTTTGTGTAAAAGGACCGCTTGCATTACGTGGTTGATAGTGTTGAATTGATGTAACATGAGATTATCCTTCAACTTCAAAAATAAAGGGAGACTAGTCACATTTCTTGAAAACTGTCCATCTGTTTCTAAGTCAACATTGAACTCATAGATTCTACGCACGTTTCCAATTTCCACTGGCGTTTAGGCTGAATCATATCAGTTTATATGTAGGACTACCAACATAACATAGATTAGGTTAGGGTAGATTGGAGATTAATGTGAGATATCCCACATACTTCTTAAACCATAGATATTTTTTTAAAAAAAAAATTGTCAAAGTCGGTCGTCTTCATGGGACGGAGATCATGTAAATCTAAATTTATATTTACCACGTGTTTGCATACTGATGCGTGCTATAGCGGTTGGACAGTTGCAAATAAAACGCTCAACAAATTCGTTTTTTTCTTCGTTGCGACCTCAGCAATCCGCATACATCAGACAATATTCAAGTTAAAAATCTTCTAAGCTTTATTGTTAGTGAGAAAATCATTGAAGCGGAAATTATTGAAGAGATATTACGACTACCAGAGAAGTATTCCGGTGGACCACAGAAATCGCAAAACCAAGATCGGTATGCCACCGAACAGGAAGAACTCATTACCCGCATTCAATGGCCAGCGTATCCAATATTGTTACACAAACAGTTGAGTCTATTTCTTTTAGCTTTCTCTTCAAAGAAGTAATATGCCGGTTAATCAAATGTTGTTAATAGTCGGCCGTTTTGGATGGTATTCCGAAGATAGCCTAAAAATGGTTATTAAAACTCAGTTTATTATTGAATATAGTAGTGTTATTGAAATGTTTTATGCGCATCTTCACGATGTCGTCTTTTCTGAGCTTAGGTACCTTCTTTTTGAGCCGATCATTTGTCATTGACTTTTGCCGACAATTGGAACCAAGGGAGGCCTATCAATACAGTCTTCCTAAATCACTAAATACGATAGGAATAATGAATACGGTATTGCATTACTTAGTAAGCACTAGTTATAAAGCAATAACAAATACTACGCCATTAATAACTCTGGATGTGAAGGTTGGCGGTAATTCCACGCGAATTCATCACAATTACGAAATATCTCTGTAAAATAATAACGAGCTAATTTCCGAAAAGAATCCTTCTCTTTAACTCTGATAAGTCAAAGCGTATGTAGTAACTGCCAGTGTTCCACAAGGCTCGGTCGCCCCTTTTCCCTGCTGTAGAACGTTTTGTGTGATAAAATTCTAATTCGATTCTAATACGAATATCATGCTTGCGGACGACAAACTAGAAGAAGTCTACAGTAACGAGACTGTAGACATTGCAACTACATGTCGTTTCCTGTTTGAAACCTTACGAGTAGAAAAATTCGCGGAATGGCAACGTTTCGGAAGACATAAATGAGGTTGTTTCCTAACAGTTTTTTAATGTTGTTATTGACGCTCGTCTAAGTTTTTAACAGCCTCTAAAGCAAATGTGCAAAAAAACCATCGAAAACAGCTAGTGCACCTTCAAGGTTGACAAGTCTTAAATAGAATAAAAGACCTCTTACTGGAACAAAGAGTTTTACACTTATGTGTCCAAATAAAATATGTTCATCAAGTGCCGCAAAATAAAGTCTTATGTGAGGGTCCACCGCCTTAGCGCACTAAATTGTTTTACATAGCTCTTCACTCATTGTATACGAGTAGAAACGAATGAATTTGAAATGGCAATTTAAATGCCAAAAAAAAAAAAGAAAATACGAAATAACTTCCACAACAGTGAACATTTTCTTTAAGAGGAAGATGAATGCATCGTCTAATACCAGTGATCCATGTGTTTCCCATTATTTGACTAAACATAGCTCTTTTACTCAATCATAAAACCATCCCAGAACATGGCTCAGAACTGGACCATCGTGAGTACCATTGCGATGCACATAGTCAAACATCTCACACGTTAGATCATCAAGAATAATTTAAGTCTTAAAGTTGTGTAAAGTGTTGCCTTATGGCGATACCGCGCTAACACGACTCAGTCTGTTCTTGTGAAAATGCTTTTAGCTATTAAGAAACCTCATGCATTGTACGTAAGGTTAGATTAGGAAAGAGTGGCTGTTGGAGAAACCAACCCACTTAGGTATATTGGCCCAATGTGATGTCATTGTGATCCTCCTAGTCTTGAAACTATTTTAAGCTTTTGGTGAAGCATGGGGTACTGTTAACGTCCATATTGCTTAGATCGCTTAAGTCATAATATAGGGTGATTCATCGTGAGGTTTGATTTTCAATAGGCTTTTCTTGACAGATCACGCGTGACTGCTATCAAACTGCTTTGTCATTTTTGTTCAATATCGTTTGTCAAATCATCATGGAAAGAATCACATCACAACAGCGTCTCCAAATTGTTCAGATGTATTACGAAAATCAGCGTTCTGTGATAAATGTTTTTTGTTCGATTCGAGGAACTTACGGTGCACATAATCGACCTACTGAAACCACTATTGCCAATACCATTCGCAAATTTGAGTCCCAGTTTACATTAGTGGATGATATTCGACCGGTTGGACCACATCCAGCACGTAGTGAAGATACTATAGCAGCTGTAGCTGAGGGTGTACGTGAAGACCGTGGCGAATCAATTCGTCGTCGTTCCCAGCAGCTTGACTTGGCGTATTTTACGTGAGGATCTCAGCCTAAAAGCGCACAAAATTCAACTTGTGCAAGAATTGAAGCCAGGCGACTTAAATTTTCGTCATATTTTCAGTGAATGGGCTCTGGAAAAACCCAATGAAAATCCGGTGTTTTATCGTGAAATTTTGTTTAGTGATGATGCCTATTTCTGGCTCAATGCTTCCTGCACATTGCTTCTTGAAATTCAAGCACACAGTCTCGGTGAGCTCTGGTTTCAACAAGACGGTGCTACGACTCATACAGCGCGTGAAACCATGGATTTGTTGAGAAATCATTTTGGTGAGCACTTAATTGCACGTTTTGCTACGGTAAATTGGCCGCCTAAATCGTGCGATATCACACTGACGGAAAACAAAAATTAAAGATGGTATGGACACTTTATAAGGATGGAAGAAGACAGACAAGTCAAAAGAGTTTGGGTGGCAAGAGCATCAGGGAGAAACACAAGAGGAAGGCCCAAAACATCATAGAACAGGACAATGGAAACAGCGGGACATACATGGAACTCGGGCAGGATATTAGCAAGAGATAGGACTACATAGAGAAAGTTCATGAAAGAAAGGAAACAGTACAGTAAACAGGTGAAACCTCGTCACCTTAGTGGAAAAGAGGATCGGATTATGTATGTATGTTCTTCCAGTCTGAGCCTGATTATCTCCAGAATGTTTTCTGAGAAGAGTTCGGTTGGGATCCAGGTGCGGGTTCTACGTCTACTGGGGATATCCCCCTTAACTCGAACTTTGCACCCAGGCAAACCTCTCTAAATCCACCTATGGCTTTTTTTATAGAGAGAAAGCCAAGAAGATATCCGAGATCTTGATCATATTAATCGATCACCGCGATCTTTATTGCATCTTTTAGGACTTCGCTAAAAGACTTCGGAGATGTGAAATTGGATGACCCAAATGGGGTTTTAGCGTTTTTAATTTTGAGCTTAGTTTCCTCCACCAATCTCTGGATCTTTGAGAACCTATTTTTAGCGTTTTGGTGGAAGTGGGTAATCCGTCTTTTAGAAATGGATCCGAAAGCTTTGATAATTTGTACAGCATTTCGTCGTCTGAATTAGAGGACCTTGGATGGGACTTGCCAATGCGGTTGAGCCCTTGATTCCTCTTTTGAAATGGCAATTTAAATAGGAGCAGGATACCATGGCCTGCCACAAACTTATTGCAGCTAGGGGTGGAGGAAGTTGTAGGAACATGGCTTGGCACAGTCTTGTCACTCCTTGAGGATTTGGATTTTGGCTGGTTGCGTTTGCCTTTAGAAGGTGCACCATAGCCCACTACAGTGTTATTATTGCTCGATATTTCAGAAGCCTGGCCTGTAGCTAGTGCAGGGACACCGATCTCGGGTTTTGTTTGTTTTAAAAAGATTGTCTTCCATTAGGTATCCCGCGACTAGTTTTGGAGTGCCCAGGTGATTAAGGTTCTGTTTGGGGGAAGGGGTGGAATGATGAGTATCCTTGAGTGTCAGGACTTCTCTGGAAAATTTCCCGTAATTCATTGACCTTACTCAGCGTCTATAACTTGACAAGTTCGATGCTCAGAGTAGAGGTCATGTATTGTAAGCTTTCTACCTTTTAAACCAAACGCGACACGCGTATGATGTCTTACATAAACTTTTCTTAAGGCACCCAATCAAGCGCTTTTAGCTTCCAGGTGCGCAAATTGATTGAAGTTCTTTTCCAACTGAGCGCAACAAATCAAACCATAATTCCGTTTACCGTATGGTCTTTTTAAGGTGAGTTCGAAGACATTCCGAAGTGGAATGGTGTTAATTAGGTCAATATATCATAACCATTTAAGACGATCAATTCTGGCTCTTCTGCCAATATAAATTAAAACTCATACAAATCTTCGTTGAATCTCATTCCCCAAATAACATTTTTGCCAATAAGATCGAATATCGCTGGACAAATTTTTCTCTCGAATAATTAAAGAAAATTTTCATTCGCTTCCGCGCCATATATCATGACTGGAACTTAAGGAGTCCTATACAGAGTTTCCTTCGTTGTTCATGCGACGTACTTATTTCTCATCTGCCTTCTGAATCCAAATTACAAAGTTTTTTACCACGTCGTTATGACTGGCTGTCCCAACCGTTGGTATGGGGTGTCTTTTCTTGTCGGCAGCTTTTAATTGTTTTTACCCTTCCTTATCACTAAAATTGTATAAAATTCTTCAGCTGTTGTTTCATTGTGGTAAAATATCAGATTCGGTGTCTCTTACTGTTTCCTGTCAATGTTGCCGGGTGTTCTGCACTTGATACTAAGAGAACAGGACTCCTGGAGAAGTCAAGCCATTTAAAGTCGAATTTTCGCATAGTATATTCGTAGTCGCACCAAGGATACATCAAGGTAATATAGTGCGCTAAGTAAAAAGGTGATAGCTCCTTAAAAAATTCTAAAATCTAAAGTACTGGTGCATCATTCGTAATGTTATCGAAGCATATTGATGTTGTTTTTGATCAGGGGGCTATGAAGTCCTTTAAACGTTTCGCCATGCCACAAAGTTGGGTTTTAAGTGCTCCTCCCCTTTTCTAATTTGGTATAAAAAGTACCAAGGACGAGCTTGATATTGTATTTAAAAACATTGCTCATAAATCTGATCGTCGTTCTCTTCTTTCGTACATTTGTAGAATGTATTTCATGGAAGAGCAATGTATCCTACGGTAATATACCCAACCGGAGAACCATATGCTTCAGAGAATAGTACCAGCGGTCCATAAAGGGGTATAAGCGCCGCCATTGGTTCGCTGAGAACTCCCCCATCACCACCGCTAATTTAATCTGCTTGTTGAATGCCGACAAATGCTCACACGATTTAAGAAGCGGGTATGTCGAATAAGCTCAAATGAGGTTATCGTAAGTTTTGTGTTTGACGTTATCATTAACTTTAACGTCCGTATAGCGATTTGTTTAAAACATGCGTATGCCCTGAAATTCACCTAGCTGTGCTTGTGATCCGAATCTTCACTCATATTTTAAGAATCAGACGCAACATGCGTCTTTTTAATCTGGGCTTGGTATCGACTATGATGAGTTGTGTATGACTAATACATATACATCAGTGTATAGATTGGCATCAAATCTTAGATCTCAATATTTTAGAATATGGTATAGTTGGTTAAGAAAATAGGCTGACTAGTTAATATAGGGCTTTCCAATAGGGACTTGACAATTTTGAATTTAATTTGTGAACGCACTCTTTGACTAATCATCAAACTGTCAATTTATTGAGTAAACTCAACATTTTCATCATGGTTAAGTACACTAACGAGCTACGTTATCCGATTGGGCTCTGGAGAAGATGCGCCAAGATGATGAATTTCATCGCAAAATCATCTTCTGTGACGAAACTCTTTTTTGGCTCAATGGGTTCGTCAATAAGCAAAATATGCGTTATTGGTCGGGTGAAAACTGACAAGTGCTTCATGAATCACTTCATCCACAAAAAATAACTGTTTGGCGCGGTTTGCATGCCGGCGGCGTTATTGGGCCATATTTTTCCGTCGAAGATAACGATCGTCACGTTACTGTGAATGGTCAGAGTTATCGCGCCATGATCACCGATTATTTTTGGCTCGAATTGGAAGATATGGACTTGGACGACATGTGGTTTCAACAGGATAGTGCCACAAGCCACACAGCACACGCTACAATCGATTTATTGAAGAGTAAGTATGGTGAGCGTGTTATCTCAAGACATGGGCCAGTCGATTGGCCGCCTCGTTCGTGCGATTTAACGCCGCTTGACTATTTTCTGTGGGGCTACGTTAAGTCATTTGTTTATGCCAACACGCCGACGACGTTGAAAGAGCTCAGAGCCAACATTGAACGCGAAATAGCGGCCGTTTCGGCCAAAATGTGTGGCCAAAAATTGGTGTAGTTGAAAATTAGGTCCAACGAATCGACCGCTGCAAACATGCCCTCAGTGGCCATATGAACGAAGTCGAGTTGCATTCATAAATGTTTTGATTGTACTTCAAGCCAATAATAAAGATTTTGAAATATCTCAAATGGTTTGCCTTTTATTTTAAAAAAAAAAAAGTTGTCAAGTCGTTATTAGAAAACCCTATATTAGGTTCTCTCCGAAGTGTTTGTTTTCGGCTTAAAAGTTTAACTCTGCGGGAATTAGCTTGCCCGAGAATCATGTTATTTTGCTGGTGGTGATTCTAGTGATAGTGAGGACACGGCACCTAGATGATTGAAAATAATCCCTTCTGTGTAAGATACCGGCTTCTGCCGAAAGTGGCATCGGGCGATAGTGTTTTTCTCTTTTTTTGTGAAAGTGGTCATCAATATGCAGGCTGATATAAAGTCGTGCTGCTATCCATGCCGAATTTTCATTTTGAGCAGATGAAATTATTGGATGGGTCTAACTTTACTGCTTTTAAGAAACTTGAGGAGTTCAAAGCTTGTCTTTCCGTTGTACGATTGCATAACCCGGCGACTAATTTTTTAAAAGGATTTTTTTAAAGTTAATTTTCTAAACTTAATTTCATTCTAGAAAACAAACAGGAAACGTATTTTTTAAAAAAAATTAAACTTTCTCATCTACTAATGGTTAATAAAAAGTTGCGCTGTGGATAAATTATATCTTCAAAATGAGGCACATAAAGTTGCAGATAAAGTTGAAAACATTTGTTTTACCACCGTTCGGAAAATATTGTATATAGGGCGTGAAATAGCACTTCGTCGAATAAAAATGTATGCTTACACATTTCCTTTCTTTTCACGTTTTCTTGTATGAATCACTTTTATATTCGTGCTGCTGTTCCACTTTTATTAGAGAAGTAAACTTGAAAATGGCTCAGGAAATATAAATTTCTTAAAATATTTGCCTTCTCTCCAAAGGTCAATTCGAATGAAGATGTTGGAGAAGGGGACACTCATTGTGCACTCGTATTGCCAGTAACCTAACGTTCTAGATGCTTTTAATCAATCTCTGAGTATGGTTCCTCATCATTAGTCACATGCTAAGTTTGTTGCTTTGTTGTCCTAATTTGTTTCGTTTTTTTTTTATTAATCACTTGAGCTACGCAAACGTGCTCTATCGCGTAATTCATTTCAATGTATCTACATAGCAGCGACTGGCTGATATAAAACAGATAAGTTCAAAACAAGGTGAAACAATTAGTAGTTCACCCCTAGACAATTATATCTTGAGCTGAACCACCTCTTATTCGTTTCTTGGGGCGGAACGAACCAAAAAAAAAAAAATTGAATAACAACTTGAAAGGATTTTTTTTTTTTTTATTATTTTTTGCAATAAAAGTGTTCCGCCAACCACTGGATAATGAGGTTTTATGACCCCGCAACAATAAAAACAGATGACATGCTTCCCGACGCTCAACGCAATGACATTATATGGGTATGCGAGTACACGGTCCCTACATCATACTTTGTAGAGATGTTGAATGGAAAAACAAAAAACACGTGTTTGGTGTCACTTCGATAACGAAGGAGATCATATTCAAATAGAATCCTCACACACCACACAATTCATGTTTGTCCATAAATCTCTGCAACATTATCTTTCTAAACACATCATGGTGCTTGTCAGTTTGACATGGTATTTTAGTATTTGAATGTTGGCATGGATGATGGCAGTTGAAGGAGATGTTTTAAGTCATCGAGTGTTGATGCAATGCTTTAAATGACAAAGACGATATTGCGGTGGCTGGGTACGATTAGGGAATAGATAGGGCGACGTGAACCTGGTGATGCCCGATCCGGTATTGATTCGACCAGGTAGTGGTTTCGGACATTCTGGTTTCCATACTTATAAACGTAAGTGTAGAGACAACACGATAATATCCCGCTAGAAATGACTGAGCCTCGGAAGATGGACGGTATGGCAGTCAGCATGGCAGACTCCGTATATGAGCTATTATGCTTCAACGTGTTTCGACCTGAGGTCAATGAGTACTTTTTATCACTAGTCTGGCCTTGAGACTTTAGACTTTAGAGACATAACTGCCATCAGGGTTTCATTTCAATTTGTGACATACATGTACAACGACAACCGTTACATCGCAGCAGCATCTTTTTGAATGCGGATTTGTTGTAAGCTTAAGACTAAGGTAAGAAGTTTTAAGGATTCTGCACGTGGGCGAACGAACCCATTGTAACAATTCGCATCCAGGATCAATTTGCCTGGTATGCGCTCACCTGCCCACAGAAAACATAGACTTGCTATGTACGCTACGAACTCCTTCACAAAACATACGGTCAATGCCCTTAGTATGACGTTGAAATCGTTTTAGGTGATTTTAACATCAAAATGAATAAGGGAACATCTTTCGTTGCACAATCCAGAACTATAACGCGTATGCACAAATACGCTTCAACATTGTAGTTGACCAACGTAGACTCGGATCACTGATTGTAGCCAATCTATGTCTGCGAATATCTCATACGCCACAACAACGGAAAAATATTGAAACGTTGAATAGCTGTAATCGCGGCAAACCGCCAGTACAGTGCAAAAACGCACATCAGTCACCTGAGATGATTAGGACCTATAGACTGAAGAGATTTTGGTGGGTCGGCCTGAAAAGTTGTCGATTAAAACCTGAACAAGGCGGTGAATAAAGACCCTTAATAAAGTAGCATTTCAAAACATCGTGTTAGTGTTTTTGCGGCCATGGAAAAGGCCAGTATCTCTCCGTGATCCGATTCTTGTTTCTGAGTGACAAATTATGCAAAGAAATCAATCCGTTTTTCGCGCACAGGTGGCGCAGAAACGATTACCATAGAAGAAACCGTGAACAAAATTCATGATCTCGAGTTGGCTGAGATAGCAGGCATTTCAAGATTTTGGGCATGAGAAAGCGCTATTGGTGCCGCGTTTGCACATACCGGAGAACAAGCACGATCGCGCGGAGGAGTTTCTGCGTCGTTTCATAGCCGTCGATGAAACAGAAATTCATTGGTACACACCAGAGACCAAGGAACAATCGAAACAATGGGTTTTACCCGGTGAACGTGCTCCAAAGCAGGCGAAGACCGTGCCTTCGTCCGCAAAGATGATGGCCACCATTTTTTGAGACGCGCGAGATGTGATCCACGTTGACTATTTTTAGAAGGGAAAAACAATCACAGAAAACGACCACATTTGGCGAAGAAAAAAGTGCTCTTCCACCACGATAACGTACCGGCTCACGTCGCATCGGAGGAGTATTTTGCAGGCCAATAAAAGTCGTTCTTTACGGAAGGGTTAAAAAAGTTGTAAAAGCAGCACCGCTGGGAAAAGTGTATCGAGGTCAAAGGGGGTTACATTGAAAAATAGTCATAACTTAAAAAAGTTGCGTTGTCATTTCTAGTCCGGGTATTCATCAAACAGCCCTCGTAACTTAGAATATTGTTACAGCACCCATAGCTTTCACCACAAAAAGGTCCAAACTTAAAGGTTGAAAGTATTGTCGATGTGATAAACAATGCCTTGGCTATATCGGTCCTATTATTTTAAAAAACGTCATTGTTATGATAATAGCTGAGAGGATTTTTCCGCATTGTGTCAATTAATGAAACAAAAACGATACGCTCAAACAAAACTTTCGTTCCACCTGAATTTTTTAAAAAAAGCTTCGCGTGTTGTTAGCAGCTCTACGAATGCAACGTTTCATTGTGTTCATACATACGAGTATATGCATAAGAAAAGCAAATCGGTGCTGCTGTTATCTACTATGCATTACACTGCTGATGTAGATAAAGCAAACAATAATCGAAGGCCAATGGTTATTCTGGACTACTCGTACAATGACTATAAATCTGGGATGGATACAATGGATCACGTGTAAATGTTTGGCACTTATTCATGCAAACATTTAACAAATATGTACTTGGCCGCTTGCAATGTTCAACAGTATGATTCATATTGCTGCATTGGCCGCACTCATAATTTACGATGAAATGAATCCAGTCCAAAAATCAATCGTTTTTGAAGTTGTTGACCAGACAATTACCAATTTCAAGGATTGAAGAGCCACAAGCCACTTATCCACACATAACGTGCCATCCCAGAATGCGTAATGTTATGAAAGCATTTGATGTTGTATGTGTGTATGTAATCAGTATTTTCTGTCATTTTAGGTAGTAACAGGTAGGTAGGTATTAGGTAGGCGGTTGCAACACCAACACCAGGATTTGCTTCTTGGTTGGGGTGCACACGGCCAAAAAAAAGTCGTACTATACGGAGTGATTAAAAAAGTTGCAGTACCGCCATGAAAATTGTATCGAGGTGAAAGGGGATTATATTAAAAAATAAATTGTCTAAACCTAAAACAGTTGCGTTGTCATTTCTAATTCGGGTATTCATCAATGAGCTCTCGTATAAGGAAAGCCATAGCTAAACTAAAAAACAATAAATCAGCAGAAGAAAACGTGATCACAGCTGAGCTTTACAAAAACGGAGGGGACAGTATAAACCAAGTATAGAGTGATTCATCGTGAGGTTTGATTTCTAATGTAAAATAAAACAAATAAATTTGAAAGTGAACTTACAATTTTTTTTATCGGTTAAAAGAACAATTGTAATGTAAATGTAAATGTTGGCCATGACTACGTCTGAGGTGGTGCATTCGAAAGGTCCAATTTTGGTCGACTCGTTCGAGCAAAGCAACTGGTATCTCGCGGATAACACGAGTAGTGTTGGCTTCCAAAGCGTTAATCGTAGCTGGCTTATTCCTGAAGACCTGAGGTTTCGCACGATTTAGGCGGTCAATTTACCGTAGCAAAACGTGAAATTAAGTGCTCACCAAAATGATTCCTCAACAAGTCCATTGATTTACGCGCTGTATGAGTCGTAGCGCCGTCTTGTTGAAGCCAAAGTTCACCGAGACCATGTGCTTGAATTTCAGGAAGCATATAGTCTGTTAACTTGGCGCGATAACGATTACCATTGACGGTAACATTCTGATTTGCCTCATTTTTGAAGAAATATGGACCAATGATTCCACCAGCCCATAAACCACACCATACCGTTGTTTTTAATGGATGCTCTTGGTACTCTTCGGGTTGTTCATTAGCCCGAATACAGCAATTTAGTTTATTAATGTAAAAACACCGGATTTTCATTGGGTTTTTCCAGAGCCAATTCACTGAAAATATGACGAAAATTGAAGTCGGCTAGCTTCGATTCTTTCACAGTTGAATTTTGTGCGCTTTTAGGCTGAGATCCTCACGTAAAATACGCCAAGTCAAGCTGCTGGGAACGACGACGAATTGGTTCGCTACACTCTCACCTACAGCTGCTATAGTCTCTTCACTACGTGCTGGATGTGGTCTAACCGGTCGAGTATCATCCATTAATGTAAACTGATAAAATCAGTAGGTTGATTATGCGCATCGTAAGTTCCTCGAATTGGACGAAAAACATTTCATCACAGAACGTTGATTTTCGTAATACAGCTGGAGACGCTGTTGTGGTGTGAATCTTTCTATGATGACGTGCCAAACGATACGGAACAAAAATGACAAAGCAGTTTGATAGGAGTCACGCGTGATCTGTCAAAAAAGCCTATTGAAAATCAAACCTCACGATGAATCACCCTGTACTACATACAGTTATATGTAATAAACGTATGGTATGCGAAGTGGAAGAAATGGCAACGAATTGGAAAACCGGCATATTTTGTCCTATTTATAAAAACACAGTGACAAATTTGACTGCAGAAAATACAGAGGCATTACTCTACTTGTCACAGGATACAAAATAAAAACAAATGTATTGTTCGACAAACGCAATAGGTAAACTTGCGAGCCACGGGAATAAACGGTGAACCAACAGATGGTGTGAATGTTGGCTGTTAATTACTGTCATTTACTGAATTTAATGTGATTGATACTTTTGACAGATTTCATATGATCTTTGGCATGTTTATTCATGGAGTCGTTTACCACGCAACAATGCATTTTTGGTATTCAATCTTGTTACGAAAACGCCAAAACATAACGCGTCATCAATACGTCATCGTGGTCAACAATTGGGCCTGACTTATGGCACTTTACGGCGAATTTTAAAAGTTGATCTGCATTTGCACGCCTATAAAATCCAAATTACACATTTGTTAATTGGATGTGGGATCGCCAGGAAAATTTATTATCGAATTTGATCTTTTCTGATGTTCAAGCCCATTTTTGGATGGATGGGTACGTAAATAAAGAAAATTGAGGTTTCTGGGAACAGTACCTGACCCAACAAAGAAAAAACAAAAAATTTTGGAAAAAAATCCCAACGATGTTCAAAAAGTTCGATACCCTTTTTATAATAAGAACTGTCTTGCTCCTTAAAATAGCTCCACTAAGCCATTTTTTCAAGTTTCTGGCGAATAGGGTGCATGATGTAGCAATTCAAACTTTAATTCATTAATTTTGGCCATTGCAATAACCGATTTGTGAGCTGGTGCATTGTCTTGATGAAACAACACTTTCTTCTTAGCCAAATGCGGCCGTTTTTGCCTGATTTCTTCGCTCAAATGTTTCAATAAGTTCGCATTATACTGGCTGTTTATAGTTTTTCCTTTTTCAAGATAGTCAATGAAAATTATCCCACGCGCATCCCAAAAAATCGACGCCATGACCTTGCCTGCAGATGAAACGGTCTTCGCCTTCTTTGGAGCCGTTTTTCCTTTTTGAATCCATTACTTTGATTGTTCTTTTGTCTCGGGTGTAAAGTTATGGACCCATGTTTCATCCATTGTTATGAAACGGCGCAAAAATTTTGCTTTGTTGCTGTGAAACTTCGCTAAACAATCAACTGAAACATCTTCACGACACTGTTTTTGCTCGAGTGTCTGCTAGCTCGCGCACTTTCAGTCGACGATAATCCAGTACCGCTTTGTGGATTTTCTTCATCATTTCTGGAGTCGTCACCTCATTTGATCGACCACTGCGATGCTCATCTTGATAGAATGTACGGCCTCGTTTAAACTTAGCAACCCAAAATTTTACTGTTGTAAACGAAGGAACAGACTCACCCAGAGTAGAATCCAGTTCAGCTTTTATATTTTTTGGGCTAAGGCCTTTCAAATAAAAGTTTTGTATTGTATCACATAAAGATGACCAATTTTCTCCATTTTCACAAATTCACTGACAATGTTCATTATTGATGGATACCAAACAAAAACAAAACAAGGTGGCGCTTTCAAACTTGAAACATATGCTTTATAGACTGCGTACTTTCCAACACAGTGATATTTTCAAACAATTACCGCCATGTCTTAATACTTCTGGATATTTCTGGCCCATACTTTTTTGAAGATGAGGCTGGAGAGTGAGTGGAGAACGCTACCGCAACATGTTGAACGGCTATTTTTTTCCAAACTTGAATCAGTTGAGTCAGGACTATCTTTGGTTTTAACAGGATGGTAGTTCCGATCACACAAGCCATCAATTAATCAATTTTGAAGATTGGTCTCCAAATTCATGCGATTTGACACTTTGGGCTTCTTCCTGTGGAGTTATTTGAAGAGTAAGGCTAATGTCTATGCCAATAACCTAGCGACAATTCAGGTTCTCAAACTTAACATCCAATTGACCCACTTATTCTTCAAAAAGTCATCAATAATTTTGATGTGGTCATTACATGAACAATGTTGTATTCTATTCATAATTGCCATAGACTGAAATTTATTAATCAATAAAACTCTATATAAAATTTCACAATGAATGTGTGTTTAGTTTAATGAAAACTTTCACACTAGTGGTTGGCTCAAACTTTATCAAACTTTATATTTAAGAGAATAAATCTGGAGAACTTTTTTAAACTCACGACATATTACTTTTAATGAATACAAATAAAAAAAAACTTGTATTCCAAATTGAATGAAACAATTTAACCGCACATACTCTGATCCACTTTGGCGCACGTCACTATTAGAAATGCCAACAGTTGGTATAAAGATATGCGCTTTTCCTATTGTTTTGGGATGTGATTCGATCGACAGACTATTTTTTCCATTATTAACAAATCGTTCCTCTGTAGTCGTTACCTCTGAATTTTTTTCTTTGCTGACCAATAATTGTTGATTCTTTACTGACTGCATCACACTGATAGACAACATTTTTTGAAAAAAAAAAAAAATAATAATAATAATAAATAAATAAATACAATTAAAAATTACTCAATCGCTATTTTTGTATGCACATATGTAAATGTAATTCAATATAATAGCACTAGACATCGATTTTCAATTTTGACACACATTAATTGCATTATTATGTAGTATTGTTGTTAAAAAGATGGTAAAAGCGCAATAAAACTTAAAAAAAAGTATCAAGCTTTTATTTGTTATATAATATTTTGAATAAATTAAATTTACCCTACAAATTGATACCAACTTTAAGGGCATCTTGTCCCACTGTGCGCCCTACAATAATATTTCGTTTTAATTTGTTTTAACATTTTTGTTTATTTAAGCAAGCCTTGGCTCTTCTGTTCTTTTTGTAATTTAATTTAATTTTTAATTTTCGTTATAGAATTGTATACAAAATGTCAGCGGCACAAAAGCAAAGAATTCAAGTACCGGATGATTTGAGGGAAGTTCTTCTGGAATTCTCCATAGCATATTTAATAGAACAGCCCGGCGATGTGATTAACTATGCTGTGGAATATTTTACCAAAAAACAAGAAAGTCGCAAAGAGGCAGCCGTAGTATTAAAACAATCTGATCTTCCATCACCAGATGAAAGTGTTATGTCCCAAGATGAAGGTAAGTCATATTTAAAACCAAAAAAAAAGAAATAAGTATGAAGTAGACTTTAGGTCTGTGATGATAGACCTCAGCAACTTTGAGATAGCCTTATATCTACTGTTAAAAAAGCTCATTATAAATGTTGACCTTATTTCTTTTTTTTTTTTTTTTTTTTTGTTTTTGTTGATGTATCCCCATAGTCAGAATATACTGCAAAGTTTCGTGTTAAATAAATTTCGAAGGCGTTGCTTTATGAACATAAACATTTTGTTCGTGCTGTTATATTCGGTGGAATGAACCACAGGTGGTCTTTGTTAATAGTTTGGATATTTTATCCTCAGCATATACCGAGAACCGTACATAGGCCAGAATTTTATGACAAGCACAGAGTGGCGAAAGTATGTATGTTCAATTATGTTTTTACGTATGTTGGGACTTTGCAGTATCGTTAAAATATTTTTTTTTTTTCGGCACAAGGATTTCCAGCGTATAGGGAAAATGGAACAATAAATTCTTCTTGTCACAGTGTGGAATTTTCGTGAAAATACTTGTAATGGGTGATTTTTTTAACGGTTTGGTTTATTAAAAAAAAAAAAAAAATTATTTGAGTTAATAAATCAATGCTTGGTTTTTACTTTTTAATGATTACTTCATGTAAATGTTGACCACGACTACGTTTTAAATGGTCCATACGGAGAGTCCAATTTTGAATCACTTTTTCGAACATATTGGCTGGTATCTCGTTAATAACACGTATTTTCTAAGGCCACAATTGACTCTGATTTATCGGCATAGGTAAGTGGTTTGACATATCTTCTTAAAAATAGTCGAAAGGCGTCAAGTCGTACGATCTAGCCGACCAATTCACCGGCCCAAAACGAGAGATAAATTGCTCAACGAATTGATTTCTTAATTGGTCCATCGATTTGCGTGCTGTGTGGCATGTAGCGCCGTCTTGCTGGAACCACATTCAGCTCGTGTATTTCGTATTTTGGGCAAAAAAAACGTTGAAGGATAGCGGGCGCCATTGACGACAAAGTTGCTCTCACGGTCATCTTTGACAAAATACGGGCCAATGATTCCGCCGGACCATTAACCTCATCAAGCAGTGTACATATTTTCCGAGTGCATTGGCAGCTCTTGTATTGCCTGAGTTTGCTCATTGGACAAATTACGGCAGTTTTGTTTATTAACATATCTACGCATTCAACCACAAATAAGCTTCATGGCTGAAGACACTTCTTCGTTAAAAAAAAAAAAAAAAACTGATTTTCCTCCAGCTTTTCTAAGGCCCACTCACCGAAAATTCGACGCTGTGACAGATCGTTCGCTTCAGTTCTTACACAAGTTCTTACAGTTCTTGCGTAAAATCTTACATGTAGTCGAGCAACACAATCCCAATTGCTGCAAACGACGATGAATGGACAAACCATGGAATTTTGAACACTGGTAAATACCGCAGCAATATTTTCTTCTGTAGGCATTTTACGGTGGTTTGATGTCCAATAGCGTGCAATTGGTGCAAAATTTGGTCACGATGGCTTCAATTGTTTGCTCATTACGTCGATTATGACGACCGTAAAATGGTGAAAGTACTAGAAAAATATTTTTCACAGAACACGAATTTTGATAATAAAATTCAATAATTTATAAGTATTATTCGAGTGTATAGTAAGTCTTTCCATGATGCTAACTGAGCATGTTTGACTTTGAAACATGTCACGAATCACGCGAAATAAATATTAATTCTCGGTAAGAAGTTTTTTTTTATAAATTTTTAATTTATTAAATAAATTTCCATTTTTCGTTAATTTTGAATAATACGGCCGCTGCGGGGCTGCTCCGTAGTTGTTCAAGCGATCAGATGACTTGTCTTCGAGTTACAACTGCAGCAAATTTGAAAAATGAGAAAAAAACGCGTTTAAAGATAAAATGATTGATTTCATTGTTATAAATCGATAAAAATCATATTTGGAGCTAATCTGCTATTCCATACCCAGCGAATGTTGGACTTTTGAAGCTCTTCTTCGAGATTTTCGGCCGTCTTTCGAGGACAATGCTTGTTTCATCTTTGTTAGCGACATAATTTCTTGCTGCAGGTCCAACTATCACTCCCATCATATTAAATATAGTTGCCTTTCGAGGGCAATACACTGATTGAAACGATTTTTCAATCTTCCGATACCAGTTTTGTAGTACGATTTCGGTTTAGCCTCAAAATAGGCCTCTGTTTCGGCGATTACTTCTTCATCGGTTAAATCTCTTTCCGGCGAGCATTCTTTTGAGGTCTGCGAACAGGAAATAGTCGCTGGGGGCAAATCAGGAGAATACGGTGGATGGGGAAGCAATTCGTAGCCGAATTCATTCAATTTTGCCATCGTTTTCATCGACTTGTGACACGGTGCATTGTCTTGATGAAACAGCACTTTCTCTTTCTTCAAATGCGGCCGTTTTTCTGCGATTTCGTCCTTCAAACGCTCCTACAATGCAATATAATAGTTGCTGTTGATAGTCTGACCCTTTTGGAGATAGTCAATGAAAACAATTCCATGTGTATCCCAGCCGACTGTTGAGTTTTTGGTCGTTTTGGACGAGGTTCGTCGTCTGCTCGCCACTCAGCTGACTGCCGACTTGACTCTGGTGTGAAGTGATGGAGCCAAGTTTCATCCATTGTCACATACCAAACATTCGGCTTTATTGCGGTTGAATAGCTTTAAACACTCCTCTGAATCATCAATACGTTGTTGTTTTTGGTCAATTGTGAACAAACGCGGCACCCACTTTCGCATGTCCAAATATTCGTGTATGATATATCCAACACGCTCTTTTGATATCTTCAGAGCCTCAGCTATCTCGATCAACTTCACTTTACGGTCATTCGTAATCATTTTCGGGACTTTTTTGATGTTTTCATCTGAAAAAGCCTTTTTTGGACGTCCACTGCGTGCATCATCTTCTGTGCTTGTATGACAACTTTTAAATTTTTCGATCCACTTGCGAATGGTTCGTTCGGCTGGTGCAGAGTCCGGGCAACACTTATCCAGCCATTTCTTTGCATCGGCTGCATTTTTCCCCATCAAAAAGAAATGATAAATCAACACACGAAATTGCTTTGAATCCATTTTTTTCACAATAACAAAAGTTGGTTTTTGAAGGTTGGTACTAACTCTCTTAGAAACGGACTTTTCAGCCCATGTATTAGATGTATAACCGTCATTGAACATTGAAGTAGCAAAGTAATTTGAAAATTCATTAGTTTTGACACCACTGTGGATGTGTTTCGGAGCAAAGTGACAAAGGAAACCATTGTAGCTTTCGTTATTATTCTGCGTATTATTACCCTTACATCTATCAAGCAACTCACGCCGAGACAAGTCTCGTTTATTGGCTTCAGAGCTTTTTGAACATTTGGATCAAGTGGAAGATAATCGTGCTTGAACTTAGTCAAGTTCATTCATTCCTTTGGGAAACATCTCTAAAGAATAGACCTATTCATGCATTTCTGTATACCCGAAGGTCAACAGTATTTGAAATTTTAGTATGTTATTTTTATTTTAATAAAATAAAAAAATTCATTACAAAAAAAAATTTTAAGTCAGAAGTGCGATGTTAAGACCAATACTTAACTCCTCCTTTTTTAGATTGAACATTCTTCCGAAGGTTCTCATGCCTTTAAGATTCGGTTTCAACACTGTATATTTTGATTCTTATCTTTTCCGTTTCTTCGACATTCCTACAAATTATTATTGCTATTATTGTTGTTGCTATTAACATAAGTGTACTTGGAAATACGTAGGTTTTGATTCGGTGATATTGTTTTAATTCTATAGCATGTCTTTGATCGATTTCTTGTAAATCTTGAACATGCGCTAGCTGAGCGAACGGGCCAAAAGTGGTTTGCACGATTTAAAAGTGGTGATTTTGGCTTGGAAGGCGATGAACGTCCTGGGCAGCCAAAAAAGTTTGAAAATGAAGAGCTGGAAGCATTACTCTATGAAGATTGTTGCCAAACACGAGAAGAGCTCACAGAATCTTTGGGTGTCACTCAAGCAGCCATTTCAAAACGTTTAAGAGCAGCTGGATATATTCAAAAGCAAGGAAATTGGGTTCCACATGAACTCAAGCCGAGAGACGTCGAAAGGCGGTTTTGCATGTCCGAAATGCTGCTGGAACGCCACAAAAGGAAGTCATTTTTGCATCGGATTGTCACTGGTGATGAAAAATGGATCCATTACGTAGACCCCAAGCGCAAAAAATCATATGTGAAACCCGGCCAACCAGCCAAATCAACGGCAAAGCCGAATATCCATGGCGCGAAGGTATTGCTATGTATTTGGTGGGATCAGATGGGTTTGCTGTACTATGAGCTGCTAAAACCGGGTAAAACCATCAATAGACAACGCTACCGAACACAATTAATCCGTTTGAAGAGACCAGTAGCCGAAAAACGCCCGGAATATGCGACCAGACACGAGGCAATAATTTTCCATCATGACAACGCTCGGCCCCACGTTGCTATACTATTTGAAAAACAGTGAATGGGAAGTCTTACCCCACCCGCTTTCTAGCTCAGACCTTTTTTATGTAGGGAGTAACAAGCTGCATACAAAGACCTTCCAAAAAGTAGCGGCGCTTTGAGATACAGTCATCTTTCCATGCATGGTTAACGGATTTGAATAAAACAAATTCGTTATATGCTGAAATATCGACCATAATACTGAACACTACTTGAGGCCACCGTTTTGTCATCCTTTTGCAAGTGTAGCCATTTACTGCTTTGTACAATGCGTCTACACCCCCTTAACATTTCTCACAATCCAGGATTATCTCTGGCTTTTTAATCGAGCGATTACTTACTTTTGAGTCATGATGTAAAGTACTTAGTAGATTTACAGATTTTTTTTTTCGGAATGCAAGATACGAGAGTAGTGTTCTCGGTAAATGCAAAATTAGATGAATATATTGGTCTTCCTTTTTTAATTTACTATTTCTGGTGGTAATTCGGGCTTGTTTTTGCGTATTTTTACTACTACTAGTGTAATTTGTCTCTCCAGTAATTTTTGTGCCAATTGATAAGACGTAAAAAAGTTATCGGTTATGACATTGTGTCCTTTTAGCCCTACAATCAAATCAAGAACTACACGCATACGTTGATTTTTTTCGAGTATAAGGTTGAATATTCCAAACAAAGCTTGGTGTAGAATCACAAAGTAACCAAAACTTTATCCCATATTTCGCTGGATTTGATGCATGTACTGCCGGAAGTCACATCTTCCTCTGAAAGCTATTAACTGCTCATCTATTGTCACATTTTCGGATGGATTGTAAGGTTTTGGCAATATGTCAACCCACTGATTCCACAACTCACGTATAGGAACAAATTTATCTAACAGTCGTCGTTCACTTCGATTTTCCCTGTTGTTGAACCTTATAACTCTTGATATTTTCTTGAAAATCTTCAATGACATGGTTGCAGCAAATATTGGTCTTCTTTTTCCAGAATACCATAAACTTCCAATGATTTCGTTGTTTGATCGAAAAACGCCGGCCAATTAAAGTAGTCCAATGAATGCAAATAGTTCGGTGATATCAACGTCAGTCCCTTTTTTCATCATATATGCGTCTGCCCTCAAGGTTGGTAAATTCAATAAATCAAAGCTGGAAAGTTCGACTTCTGTAATTCTAGAACAAGAACAGGACACAAGAACGTGTCAATCCTGGCACCAGTTTTATAATATTTTTCCTTGAAGCTCTTCCGGCAATATTTTCATTAAGTTTTGTTGAGTAATTTATTTGACCATTTTTTGACACCATCATTTCAACATTACTAAAACCACTGTCTAAAGTATCAGGTGCCTCAACATGATCCTCCAACTCAGAACAAGATTCTTCTTCATACGAAAATATGGTCAAAGAGAATTCACTTTCGCTATCACTCATAGCTACAATGGTATAATTTCCTAACTTTTGAAATTGTGTACATTATAATAAACTCAACAACTCATTCTCGTTTCTCCCTTTCTTTGAGCATAATTCCGTATTCTTAATATATTATTCAATATTTTGAAATGAACTATCCCGCGACACATAACTAACAAGAATGCCAAATAGATCTCTATTCTTTGATGAATAAGTTTTTCTTCGGAAATCTGATAAAAAGGGTACGAATACACAATTGCAAAGATACATAATACATACAAAATTGCAGCTGAAACAACAATATGCTGGTAGGGTCATAAATGACCCAAATTGGGTAGGTAATTAGAAATCAAAGTAAACTGCAAATACTGTTCTATTTATACGTTGGGTCAAATTTGACCCGGGGTACGCAGACGTAAAAAGGCTTGTACGTCGCAAAGTTCCTCATATTTTTTATAAAATCATACGTAATTGTATTCAGCTCAACACTCTTCAAAAATTTTGTCTTAGAGAAAACTTAATTTCTTTCTTAAAATGGGTCAAAAATGACCCGAGTACTGTAGGAAGGTTAAAAAAAAAAAAACAAATTAGTTTTTAAAATAACCTTACAAATCACAAATAATTATATCGATTGTACCGTCATCAGTTTCATTTACCTCAATTTCGGAGGCATTTTTAAAATTATTTCCTAAAAGAACATTTTTAGAAATTTCGTATCTATGACCTATTTTTTTTGTATTTTTAGTTGCTTTCTGATGAGCATTATTGAGTTCATAGTTTTCGTTAACATTTTATTTCTGAACTTGTTTTTAGCTATGGTCATCATACTAAAAATGCGTTCCACTTCGACATTTGAATGTGGAAGCGACATTACATCTCGAGCAAGTTGGAATAATTCTTCATAAGTATAGGGTGATTCATCGTGAGGTTTGATTTTCAATAGGCTTTTTGACAGATCACACGTGACTCCTATCAAATTGTTTTGTCATTTTTGTTCAGTATCACACCACAACAGATTTTCCAAATTGTTCAGCTGTATTACGAAAATCAGCGTTCTGTGAGAAATGTTTTTCGTTCGATTCGAGGAATTTACCTACTTAAACCACTATTGCTAATACCATTCCCAAATTTGAGTCCCAGCTTACCTTAGTGGATGATATCGAGCGGTTAGACCACATCCACCACGTAGTGAAGAGACTATAGCAGCTGTAGCTGGGAGTGTACGCGAAGACCGTGACGAATCGATTCGTCGTCGTTCTCAGCAGCTTAGCTTAGCGTATTTTACGTGAAAATATCGGCCTAAAAGCGTACAAAATTCAACTTGTGCATGAATTGAAGCCAGGCGACTTGAATTTGCGTCATATTTTTAGTGAATATGCTCTGGAAAAACTCAATGAAAACCCGGTGTTTTATCGTCAAATTTTGTTCAGTAATGAAGCCCATTTCTGTCTCAATAAACACGTTAATAAACAAAATTGCTGTATTTGGGCTGATGAACAACACGAAGAGTAACAAGAGCTATCATTACATAGAAACAACGGTATGGTGTGGTTTATAGGCCGGTGAAATCATTGGTCCACATCCCTCAAAAATGAGGCAAATCAGAATGTTACCGTCAATGGTAACCGTTATCGCACCAAGTTAACAGACTATGTGCTAACTGGAATTCAAGCACGTGGTCTCGGTGAGCTCTATTTTCAACAAGATGGCGCTACGAGTCATAAATCGAGTGAAACAATGGTCTTGTTGAGAAATCATTTTGGTGAGCACTTAATTTCACGTTTTGCTATCTTAAATTGATCGCTTAGATCGTTCTATATCACGCGTTTGGACTATTTTCTTTGGGAATATGTAAAGTCTCAGGTCTTCAGGAATAAGCCAGCTACGATTGATGCTTTGGAAGCCAACATTACTCGTGTTATTCGCGAGATACCAGTCTCTATGCTCGAACGAGTCGCCCAAAATTATACCTTCCGAATGGACCACCTCAGACCTAGTCGTGGTCAACATTTACATGATATTATTTTCAAAAAGTAAATGCCATGAATTGTTCTTTTTACCAATGGTAAAAATTTTAAGCTCATTTTCAAATTTATTTATTATTTCAAATTTAACGTTATCTTGAAACTCTTGCCATTTCACAAAATTTATAGTCGTCCATTGCTTTAAAATTTGTTCTATGTTTTCGTCCTGTAAACCTAAGCTTTTTGCAAGATCAATGATAGAACGATCTTTTACAGGTTTTAAAGTATTTTGAATTGGTAGAAATTCAATTTTTGTTAAAGCATTGTAATTACTTGGAACACTTTTCTGAACCTCTTTTACTAACTTTATAGCGAAATTTATGCAATTAGTTTTTATATGACTTATAGTATTGTATCGCTTGATAATTTCGATTCCGAAATTTATACCCTACCTTATAAATTATACTATACTCCTCCTTACGTTTTGGGTGAATGCGAAAACCAATTGTAATTTTCTTTAATGAGAAATTCTATGTTTTGCGGGAATGAATTTTCAGAAGTATGGCGAACTGCCAACTGAAGCGAATGGCACATACATCTGATTATGACTAAGTTAGGTATGTTATGTTCTGCTTTAAGGATAGTATAAACTGTTGTTGACGCTAAAATCAGTTGACTCGTCAATAATAACACTATATTTGCCTGCATTATTTATCTCAAACACGTTTTTACTTTTAAAAAGAGGAGCCCAAATTTCATTGATTATATTTGTACATTATTTAGTTCGATGTAATTTTAAAGATGCTGTTTTTGAATCACGAAAGGCTTTTTTACATATTTCACTAAGGTAATCAATTTGTAAAACTGATGTGTGTTCAGCTATAAAGAATGCCTGCATAACTTCTGCTCGCACAGTTGAAAGCTCTTCGTTTTTCTTTGGAAATCGGATAAGCTGGTTTGTCGAAATAAGTTCTTTGTCGCTTTTATGTTTCTTAGTGGAGCAGTGCTTCTTCAAATCTGCAAGTTTTGCATAAATTTTTTAAAGGTAGATCCATCTGAACTAGAAATATTATTTATAGTTATATGTATATTGTAAGTAACTAGTTAAATGCCTACATTTCCTTAGAAAATCTAAAATGTAAAATAAAACACATAAATTTGAAAGTGAACTTAAAATTTTTACTATCGGTTAAAAGAACAATTCATGGCATTTACTTTTTGAAAATGATTTCATGTAAATGTTGACCACGACTAAGTCTGAGGTGGTCCATTCGGAAGGTCTAATTTTGGGCGAGTTGTTCGAGCATAGCGACTGGTATCTCGCGAATAACACGAGTAATGTTGGCTTCTAAAGCGTCAATCGTAGCTGGCTTATTCCTGAAGACCTGAGACTTTACATATACTCAGAGAAAATAGTCCAGGATCAGGAAGCACATAGTCCTTTAACATGGCGCGATAACGGTTACCATTGACGGTAACATTCTTATTTGCCTCAATTTTGAAGAAATATGGACCAATGATTCCACCAACCCATAAGACACAACATACCGTTATTTTTAATGGATGTAACGGGTTGCTCATCAGCCCAAATACGGCTATTTTGTTTATTAACGTATCCATTGAGCCAGAAATGGGTTCATCACTGAACAAAAGTTCACGATTAAACACCGGATTTTCATTGAGTTTTTCCAGAGCTCATTCATTGAAAATATGACGCAAATTCAAGTCGCCTGGCTTCAATTCTTGCACAAGGCGTAAATCATCACGTAAAATACGCTTAGCCAAGCTGCTGATGTTATCTAACCGGTCGAGCATCATCCACTTATGTAAACTGGGACTCAAATTTGCAAATGGTATTCGTAATAGTGGTTTAAGTAGGTCGATTATGCGCACCGTAAGTTCCTCGAATCGCACGAAAAACAGTTCTCACAGAACTCTGAATTTCGTTATAAAGCTGAGCAATTTGGAGACGCTGTTGTGGTGATGACCTGCCAAACGATATTGAATAAAAATGACAATTCAGTTTGGTAGGAGTCACGCATGATCTGTCAAAAAAAAAGGTCAATTGAAAATCAAACGATGAATCACCCTATATTTCTAAGATTCACATTTCAAAGAAAGGAAAGTTAATTAAAAACACACACTTGCTAATTTAAGCAAAAGTTTATTTATTCGCAAAACCAAAATGTCTACCTCAGTCGAAACAAATCAAGACACCCAAAAATTCAAATAAATTACTAGTGACCGTGGTAAAAACTGTGATAGTTGAATATTGCAAGTGTCAAACTCGAATTCCAGGGATGTAAGATCACCAGGGGCGTAATATTTAGAAAAACGTGTTTTTGCAAAAAATCAATAGAAAATTAACTAGAGTTTTTTAGTGTCAAAAAATAAATTTTTACCACTAAAATTTTGAGAATTCCACTAGATATAGCAACAATGTCACTAGAACGGCAACAGTGATCCTGAGGTGTTTTTCAATTTGTTCTTGATAGTTTTTAATATTGTGCCGAATAGCCATTTCTGAGTAGTGCCTACTATATTTTAGTCCTCGCTTAGTACATTTTTTAAAAAGGTATAAAACTAAGTATTTTTGAATATAAGGTAATATAGTATTTCCTTTTTTCAAAATCAGTATCTGACGTGACGTGACGTGACCCAACACCTCTTATTCAGCGCAAATCTGAGTGTGCACTGATCGGCTGTGGCCTGTGGCTGTTGCTATTCAACCCCTATTCAATAGATGTGCATTCAGAGTTACCAGTGTCCGTTTGGTAACTCGTTCAGTTTTTATTCCTTGGGTTTCTGTTGAGGAGCTTTTGGTTTTAGAGCTTTGAAAAAAATTCATAATGATGAGTATTATCGTGGATATTTTGTTTTGAACTTTTGCACTTATTTTAATGTGTGAAAAATATGTTAAAATGCAGTTACAAAATTGTAAGCAGATTTCTTTAAGGAAAAAGTTTATTTGCGTAGGTTTTTGTAGCGCGCGGTCAGTTTTTTGATGTTACGTGCATTTTCTAAATTTTAGTTGTGATATTAGGATTAGGCCTACTGAGGATACCCTTCAAAAACGCGCCTTTTATCTTATCTTATCTCTTGGTGAGCGTAAGCGTTCTAAGTTGGCATTACCAGTATGTGAAGTGTACCTGCACGTTTCGTTGTCTAAGAAATTCTCTTACTCGTATGTACATTGTATCCGTATTGAATTCATTATGTGTTATTATTTTCGTAAGTGTCCCTTCTTTAGTTAAGTGTTCTGTTATGACTTCTGCTTTGTGTACGTGATTCTTACTCTCTAGTCTATATACTCGTACATATCCCTTTTTTGTAAGTTTATCGATCAGTTAAGAATATGTGTTTGTGAAAGTTGGAAATGGCTATGTGAATTATTTCGTTAGGTTTTAAATCTGTATATTGTAGGTTTCCGTTCGTATTTAGCTGTTTGCCATGTTTCAAAATTGTTAATGATTTATGTAATCATTCGTATAAGTTTAGGGAAGTAAATTTGTTGATTAATGTGTTTTAATTATATCTGAATGTTGGCTCTCCTTTATGTGATAGAGGAAACTTTTTCCTGGCTTCTTCTTCCGTCCTCATGTCTCTAATTCTCCGTGTTAATTTAACTAATTTCATAGCTGTCCCTAACTTCAGAGTATATACCTCCTGTTCATTTGTTAAAATCTTTAAGCTGTTCTATTATTATCTCTTTAGGGTCTGATGGTCGAACAAATAAGATTCTTTTACTGTAGAACATTTTTGTTATTGGCTCTTTATGTTAGCTATTAGGACTTGCTGTTTAAACAAATTGAGGATACCTTCTCTGATGGGTATAAAGTTACGTTGTTCTTCTAAATCTAAATGAATAGTCTCATTGTCTAGGATTTAATTGACTTCTCCTTGTTCTTTTTCTATTCGACTAAGGAAGTCAGCTACTTTATTATTCTGCCCATATTTGTAGTTTAAAGTTGTTATTCTTTAATACCTGAAGAACATCTATTAGGTTCTTGAGATGGGCTGTCAAAGATTTCGAGAATATCAGTCCTTGTGGAGTAACAAATACTGTTCAGATGCATAATATAATGATAATCTTTAACTAAATCGATTCTAGGAAAATATTGCGCTTTCCCTAATTTGTCGAAAAGGTTCTTGATATTTGGTAACGGGAATTTATTGTCTCTGGTTAGCTCATTTAGGGTTCTATAGTCTACCCAAATTCTATATTTGATTTCTCCGTCTTTATTCGGTTTTTTGGCAACTATCACGACTGGGAAAGCATATCTACTCTCATATCTGTTTTTTCATTTCCCTGATTTGTCCTTGTATTGGATGCTCTTCGCGATTAAGACTTCCGAAGTCAGGATTGCCCTCTTCTAAATAATTGCATAATAAGTCGTGCCCTCCTTCTATCCTTAGAATGGTCTGATTTTTTTTTAAATTTATTGTTCCATTTTCTTAAGGACGTCCATACCCAATAGTGTGGTATAATAAAGGTATTGTTGCTATAACAGAATTATTTTGGTGCTGTCAAAAATACAACGCTGAAAAACCAAACAGCAAAAAAATCGCCCTTCACAATCCAAATTCAAATTATTAAATTAAATTGGCATTAAAAAAATTCGACTATAATATGTTATACTACTAAGTGACCGTAAATTATTGTAATTTACAATATAAACCTGGCTGACTGAATGAGATGTCGCTTTGTGAATAGACATGTTAATCTATATTAACTTTATTATTCTATATATGTTTTTTTTTTTTATTTGTCGTTACAAGAAAATTGTCCTTCAATTTCTATCTTCCGTCTTCAGTCTTCTATTGAAATTTTATTTATTTGTGCTGAGGTTTTAGAATGTGATTGCCCAAGGTGAAATATTTTTAGAAGCAATTTATTGACTACTATCAATTATTGCCGAATCTGGCAGCGTTCAGTGACTTTTATCGTTTGACTTGCTGAAATTGGAATAGTAAAATTTGGAATATTGCCTATCCAGTGACGTAAATTGCCTGAGAGGAAGACGATGCCGTTGTTTGTAAGTTATAACGACCAGTAAATAGAGAGCTCGGCAGGGCCCTGGATAAGCGAGTTGTGCGGCTTGGAAACAAATCACGATATTCTAGATTACGTCCAAAAGTGGGCTTGAACGTATACTGATGAGCATTCATAGCAAGACGGGTGTTACGAATGAAGGTTTGAAGGGGCGGAATGCTACTGGTGGTGGAAAAAGCGATAAAACAGAGTGTGACAGAAAACAAAGCGCACGGTTTTGAATCCTATCTAGCAGGTGCAGAAATGTTTTAGATGTGACCAAATGTGGGCATTGTACTCCAATTTTGGCAGGATGAATGCCTTATATATTGAGGCCTGCTTAGTGGGGGAGATGTATTTCTAACATCGCTTGAGGAAACCTGCATTTACTTATTAACTTGCGGTGTGATATAGACTGGGATGATTCTCGACTTTTCCATTGCTTTTTTTTTTTTGCAATATTCCAACAATTTCACGTCGAATTTTCGACTTCAAATCGTCTAAAGTTTTTGACGGTTTGTCAAACATGGACCAGAGACTGAATGTAGCTCCAAAGGAGAAAGTCTAAAGGTGTTAAATCGCCTTACCGGAAGGACCAATTACTAGGTTGGGTGAAATGTAACCTATAGTCCTAGGGAGCCAAATCGGACGATTACGGTGGATGTGACAGCAATTGGAGCCGTAAGTCATTGATTTTAGCCGTGGTTGTGATGCTCTTGTGAGCCGGTGCATTGTATTGCAAAAACAAATTTTTTTTTTCGCTTCATGTGAGGCCGTTTTGCATATGATATTGGCCTTCAATCGCTCCAATAATGCACAGTAATACTAGCTGTTAATATTTTTTCCTTTTTCGAGGTAGTCCACTAAGAGTATGCCATGACAGTCCCAGAAAACTGACGTCATAACCTTTCTGACCCATCGAGCCTCCCTCGGCCGCTTCAGAGCACTCGTGCCGGCTTCAGTCCATTGCCGGGCACTCATTCTGTTCTCTGGTGTGTAATAGTGGTTCCAAGTTTCATCAACAGTCAAAAGTCGCGCGACTCCGCATCAGCAAGTCCAAACACTCTTTTTAAGTGCTCTCGCGTTCGTGTTTTTGGTCAGGAATGAGTATGCGCGGCACCCAGGCAGGATAACTTTTTCATATGCAGAATATTGCCCAAAATATGGCGTGTGCGCCATATCTTTGTGGTATGTTCTAGCTCGCGCACGTTCACTTTCCTGTCAGCCAACAGCATTTCATGTATTTGTTTGATATTGTCCTCTGTAAACGCAGTGGAGTTGCGGCCTCCACGAAACCCTCGAAATCAATATTTGACGGTGTAATCTGACGGAGCATTAAACCCATAATATTTATCCAACTTCAACTTCTTTTGTTTCCTTCACCGTTTTGGCTCTCAAAAAATAATGTTTTATGAGAGAACGAAAATCATTTTTGTCCATACTCAACATGATGCCTAACACGTCAACAACAATTAGCTGCTAAAACAAAACTAAAGACAGTATCGCACTGAAATTTGGCATGTCTGCCTAAATATGAACGGACTTCAAGGCACCATAACCTTTTTTGTAGTAGCAGCGCAAGGCGGTCAAGGAGGTTATTTTTCACCGCATCTCTATTACTAGGTCATTTCCGGATCACAGACGATCACCGAACTTCGTCTAAGTAACACAGTCCTGCTGCAACTACATATCCTCCAAACTTTACAGTTCCACTTATCGCAAAAAAAAAAAAAAAAAAAAAATTGGTTGACATGGAGCTATGAACGTCTCCATTGACTGTAACCGGACGCGGGTACTAAACATCCTTAAGCGCTCGGTAATTATAAAAAAGAGATATCTTAAGAAACACGACCCAATAACACTTCTGTCATGCAAACCAGCACAAATAGTCAGTTTTTCCGTTTACAATGGCTTCTGCTGGAACACTTCCAGGTGTTCGCTCCATCTAATGCTGTAATTTTGCCCAGAAACGCGATCAGCTCTATCTTTTAAGTTAGGCGATCCAATATAGACGTGTAGCTAAGTATTTTTGCAAAATACGCTACACCGACATTTAAGAGATGCCCAGCTCTTGAAAATTAGACAGAATCGATTGACTGTGGTTTTGACTTTTTGAAGCGCGCTTGTTTTGAGAAAAACAAGTAAAAACAAATATTTATCATCGAAAATAACTTCATTGTTTTTCAAAATACTCTCTATGAAGATCAATACACTTTTGCATGCGTTTCATTCACTCCGCGTTCAAAAGCGTTCACTCCGAACGAGGTAACTGGAAACATGCGTTTTAAACCCATCAATTGCTTCTTCAGGCGTCGAAAAACTTTAACTTCGCAATTTTTTTTTAGGTGTATGGGAATAAAAAGAATTCATTGGGGGCCAAATCAGAGCTGGCATTGGCGTGGTAAAAAATGATCCGTGCTTGGCGGTTGGTTTTCCTTATAATGGTGGTGTATTATTCCGAATCGACCGTTCTACGTTGCTCTAATGGCACGATGGCGACATGCCCGGTTTTCCAGAAGAAGCAGGCGACCATTTTTCTGGAAGTGCTTCCTGCGCGAACACCTTTTGTTAGATTTGGCTCGTCTTGAAACACCCATACAGTTGACTGCTGCTTAGTTTCAAGCTCATATGCATAAGTCCATGATTCGTGACCTCTAACGATCTTATAGACGTCTTTTAAAGCACCACGATCAAATTTTTTTGATGCGGTATCCAACGCGAAGAAATCTTTTTTATGGCGAAATGTTCGTGCAATATTAAATGTATGCGAGTGAAAATAATGCCCCACAATGCCTTAATTTCAACGTTGTCAATATTCCCGCTACAAGTAGAAACTTTAGAAATGCCGGAGTTCATCCTTCTTTAACGAATCTGATAACCTGTAACACCGTATATGGCCTATGATACACTACCCCAAGGGGCATCCCTCAAGAAGGAGTAATATCACCTTTTCAGTGAACGAAACACTTCTGAATCCTAAAAAAAAAAATGGAGGGAATAAAATCCACTGCATACGCGGATGATGTGGTTCTTGCGGCAAGTTTCTTCCCACGATCAGTGAATTTGTAAACAATGTCCTTAAAATCATTGGAATATGGGCCAAGCTCTGTGGGCTGGGAATCAACCTGCAAAAGGCAGAGTTTTGTTCAATTCACACATAAAATGATAATGTCACCTTCCTTCCATAGATGGGACAACCCTTTGACTATCCAAACCAACAGTGTTAAATACTCATGTATCTTACTAGATAGTTAACTGAGTTGCAAGTGCAAAGAAAGCAAGATCGCCTTCTACGCTTGCAGTCGTATACGAGTATTTAGGAGAATATGGGGACCTAACCCAAGTCTATCTTATGAATGTACACGGCTATCGCTAGACCAATCTTAACCTACGGTATTTAATTTTGGGACAATCCACAAATAAAACTAGAAACCTTAGGAAAAGCGCTCTAAGGTTAAGTTAGCTTAATAGGTGGTCACCAAACCCGAAGGTTTATGCTGCAATACGGACTATAAAATATCCTATAATGATTTTGAAATCCCATTCGACTGTATTTTCCCATTTAAAGATGCATGGGACAGGAACAAAATGGTACACCAAATCCACACGGATGGATCAAGGGCGGAGATAGAAACCGGCGCCGGGATCTTCTCCGATTAATTTAACTTACGATGCCTACGTCGAGTGCAGGAGTACAGCAGTGTCTTCCAGGTTGAGGTTCTAGTTGTAGCAGGAGCCGCCAGGCTTATTGCAATAAATTCTATATCCCACGAGGATTTTACCATATTTAATGACAGCCAGGCTAGCATTAAGGCTATCACATCTCTCGAGGCTTATGAAGCGCTGTCGTAAAGGAAATAAGGCTCCTTGGGTTCAGCATAAGGTGAAGCTAGGCTGGGTAAATGGCTCCAAAGAAGTGACAGGCAATAGGTTTCTTACTAGAAAGAGAACTGGCAAATCAAAATATCAAACTCTCCACTATGAGAATACCATGCAAGTGAAGCGAACAATACAAATAAAAGCCAATGAAAAGTGGAAAGATTTTACAACTTGTGAAACCTCAACACAATTATGGCCGGAACTCAACAAATTCAGAACAAATAATTTTCTCTTGAGAAGCAGAGCTAAGCTATCTTCGCGTGTTTGAAAATCTTGAAGAAATTCGTCCTGTAGTAAACGACGATCACGATTTCATTCAAAAAACCAGCGGAATGGTGCTTAATCACCAAAGGTCAAAGCGAGTTTTTTGGCTGAGATGAATTTTTCAAGTCTATATTCTGGTCTATGTAAAAAATGCAAATCCTTAGCACTCGTATGACAAAATGTTCTTAACATTTGTACCATTAAAAACGACAACCTTTACGATACTGATACTTAGATTTGACAAAAATCTTACCATATCTTCAGTGGCAGCAGGGTTGTATATAATAATAATTGTAATTTTGTTGTTCGCTTTCCGTCTTAAGTGTGATGTTAAAAAAGCCACATAATAACGCATTATAGAGTTCAAACCCTTTTTTGACATCAAAAGTCTCGCTAATGAAGAGTAGCGAGCATCCTCCATCGACATTCTTCACAATCTGAAGAGTATACCGGGAATGCCTTAACCAGAAATGGCCCTGTATAGCTCAAAGGTGAAGATGCGGCATTTAAATCAATAAAGAAATAAAAGATTCACCGGGCCAAAGGCTGACCTTATAGATGCCATTCTAATCGTTGACAAATACCACCATGCTTAAAATGTTGCCGAAATTTATTTTTAAAATAATAAATACAAATTTTCTTTTATTTAAATCGATATTGTCACCTTCAAAGTAATTTTCGCTTTTCCGCGTTCCCTGAAGCAGCGTTTTGAATCGACTGAACAGGAATTTTCGTGGTTGTTGTATCCATTCTCTTGATGTCTAATGTGTCGTATTCATAGAGTCTCCTCTCGTCATCATTTATGCTAAGTTTGATAAATCCTTGGTCGAAATCAGCCTCCGAAAGTATATCTTTTGCAATGTCCAACGCTTTTTTTTGCAGGAAATTCAGGTCCTTTGGCGCTAGCTTTGCAGCGACACGTCTTAGGCCCAATTGATTGGTTAAAATGATATGAACGGATCCAATCGTGATGCTGGTCATCTCTGTTAACTCTCTGATGGTCGATTTGTTGTTTACGACCACTAAATCTTTCCTCAGTTGTTGATGGTCAGCCAGAACTGTCGTCTTATTCGACAGCGTCACCACCACTTCTAAAGCGTGCATGCAGATTGTAAACACTTTTTTTAGAGTATTGTTGCCAAAACACTTTCAACATTTTCATTGTATTTGTGAACTTAAATTCATTAGTAACACCGAACTTAATGCAAATTCTTTGCTCAGTTTTTGTATCCATTGTAAAAATTATGGAGAAAAAAAAAAAAAATTGTAAACACAACGCTGTACCTATCACAAATGACATGCCATGTTGTGTATGGATTTCCATGACAGTCGGATTCAAATCGGCCAAACGTTGCCTATTCCGGCAACTTCTAATAAAGAGTTTTCTTTCTTCCTCTCACTTTGTTCATTTACGTGGCATCTGAGATCTCCGTAGATATCCCGTCCACAGCAAAGTCGGTGTCGTTATACTAAAGCCATTGCTTTTAGGTTTTGTGGAAAAGCTTCTAAAAACATTCATTGGTGTGGTCGATTATTATCTTCTTGCCTAGTAAAACGGTATTATAGTGTTTGGTTTAGATCCTTCCCACCTGGTTCTTGGCCTCTTCTGTGGTTCCACAAGGTGGCCATCTTGGTGCTATTCTCTTCATTCTAACTATTAACGATCTTGAGAGGATTATTAAACACTCCTACCTCTCCCTTTACGATGACGACACAAATGTTTTTAAGACTTTTCTCTCATAACTCCGCCCTTCTTCAAGAAAACCTCGATCAGTTTTCAATCTGGTGCCTCAAAAACTCCTTAGAACCTAATATCGTTTTATGGTAACTATTCCCTATTATTCAATAGGGAACTTAATCTCCGTTTGCAAATCGATAAGATTTTCCTTAAAGTCAACTCATCACTGGGCTTTATTAAACGGTTGTGTAAGGAATTTTCCAAAACGTACGTAACCAGATCTCTCTATGTTAAATTTGTTCGCCATTTGCTTGAATATGCCAGACAACCTTCGTCTTCCTTTCACCGGGTTCATGTGTCTCGAATCGAGGGTATTCGACGTCGAATCCTCTTCGGGTTGCTCTTCGTGGACTACCCTAAAACGACCCTTTAATCTTACCTCTCTATCAGGACCACCTTAAATTTAAATTCCTTAGCAGAACGTAAGAATAAACCTGACATTCTTTTCATTTATCGGCTGCGCATCCCTTTAAAAATCTATTTCGTTCAACATTAGCCCACGTAATTTACGTTGTCCTTTTCACTTCTATCCACTGGTCCACCGTACCTCTTATAGCTATAATGAACCAATCTGCCGGATGCTCCGAAAAGTCAACTCAAACTTCTCCGATTTTGATTTCAACCTGAGCACTGTTTGTCTCAAACTTGATCTCCTTCAACAATTTTTTATTTTTTTTTTTTTTGGTTCCTAGCTCTTAAGTCTCTTTTTATTAGTTTTTAAGTAACTAGTATTAAGCTTGCACGAGGGCTGTTGGAGAAAAAACAGTCTCAGGGAGCCAAATCCGGAGAATACGGAGAATGGGAAAGCAATTCATAGTGCAATTCGACGAATTTGACTGTGGCGACTACGGAGGTGTGAGCTGGTGCGTTATCGTGGTAGAAGAGCACTTTTTTCTTCGCCAAATGTGGTCGTTTTTGCTTCAAATCGGCGTTGAATCAGCCCAATAAGTCGACGTAGTATGCTCCTTTGATTGTTTTTTCCTTCACCAAATAGTCAACGTGATTCATACCTCGCGTGTCCCGAAAACGGTGACCATCACTTTTCAATATATCATATAAGGTATTTGGCCGCTCAAAATTTGAGTATAATGCACACATTTAGTCAGGTGTACCTGAAATAGTTCTGCACCTGCTAGATAGGATTTAAAACTGTGCGATAAAACTCACAGGATAAAACTCAATGGACACCCTCGAACACCGACGAAATTTTTTCGTGTCTCACTTTGTTCTATCGCTATTTCCACCACCAGTCCTCTAAAGAATTCGCCAGTAGCATTCCACCCCTTTCAACCGTCAACTGTAGCACTCGTCTCGCTATGAATGCTTATCAATATAACTTTAAGCCCACTTTCGAACGTACTCTAATATCGTGATTCGTTCCTAAGCCGAACAATTCCCTTGTGGAGTGCCCTGCCTAAATCTCTATTTAAGAGTCATTGTAACATTTAAACATTTGAAACCAACGTTCGTCGGTACCTATCCTTTTTTCCTCCCTAATTTTCCTTCGCCCGTGCTGTGTGCAAACATTTTAAAGGTACCTTAAGCCTTTGAGCTCGCGCTCTAAAAAAAAATCTGACCAGGTAGTTAATCCGGAAAGTTATTTTAACACATGGGCTGAAAAGTCAGTACCGTTTTATAGTAAAACACAAAATTTTTCCAAAATTCAATTTTATTTATCAATACAGTTGCCTTTCGAGGGCGATACACTGATTGAAACGATTTTTCAATCTTTTGATACCAGTTTTGTAGTACGATTTCGGTTTAGCCTCAAAATAGGCCTCTGTTTCGGCGATTACATCTTCATCGGCCTTAAATCTTTTTCCGGCGAGCATTCTTTTGAGGTCTGCGAACAGGAAATAGTCGCTGGGGGCCAAATCTGGAGAATACGGTGGGTGGGGAAGCAATTCGTAGCCGAATTCATTCAATTTTGCCATCGGTTTCATCGACTTGTCACATTGTCACATACCGACGCAAAAATTCGGCTTTATTGTGGTTGAACAGCTTTAAACACTCCTTTGAATCATCAACACGTTGTTGTTTTTGGTCGACTGTAAGCAAACGCGGCACCCACTTTGAACAGAGCTTTCACATGTCTAAATATTCGTGTGTGATATATCCAACACGCTCTTTTGATATCTTCAGAGCCTCAGCTATCTCGATCAACTTCACTTTACGGTCATTCGTAATCATTTTCGGGACTTTTTTGATGTTTTCATCTGAAACAGCCTCTTTTGGACGTCCACTGCGTGCATCATCTTCGGTGCTTGTATGACCACTTTTAAATTTTTCACTCCACTTGCGAATGGTTCTTTCGGCTGGTGCAGAGTCCGGGCAACACTTATCAAGCCATTTCTTTGCATCGGCTGCATTTTTTCCCATTAAAAAGCAATGATAAATCAACACGCGGAATTGCTTTGAATCCATTTTTTTTTTTTTCACAATAACAAAAGTTGCTTCACTCACAACGCTATATCTCGAGAACTAATCGTCCGACAGCTGTCAAATTTATACACGTATCTTTTGAAGGTTGGTACTAACTGAAAATGGTATGGATTTAATTCAAGCGGTGCCCTCTTTTAGAAACGGCAGTCCATGTATTACATATGTATGTATATTAATCGAGCAGGTTGCTGGTCTCACTCTAAAAGATTTACTATCGACCTTCTCTGGTCTAGATCCATCGTATTTTGCTATGTGACAGGGTCACCTCGCTTAAAGTATGATTCTTCATCACGCACGATGGTACTGAAATGGGAGAAGCATTGCTTTGCCCTGTCCTGTCCTTTCCAAAATCTATTAATGGTAAAATCACAAACCAAACTTAGCACAAATTAGCTGTCAAATAGGATGTTCATATTTCCTTCTATTTAAGTAACTTTGATGCTTTCTGCAGAGTTTGACCATGGGTTCTTCTCTAATGTTCTTATAGCACTTCACTCTAAGATGTCCCCCTGACTTTCGACCTCTTAATCTCATTTCTGTATATCGTCCTGTTTTATATAATGACAACCCAGAATATTATGTTGAATAATGCTTAATGAATCCGGTAGACTGAAGAGTCATTTAGAGACATATCTAATCCGACAAAGCATTTATATCGTGTCCAAAAAAAACTGAGTCTAAATCAGAAAACTTGCTTCCTTCCTCATCCTCTAAAGGACATTGATGGAGCAGACTGTCTTCATAGTCGTAAAAGAAGATATTCTATCTTTTTGTTTATTTATCCATAAAAAGGGATTCTAAAAGAGTAAACAAAAAAAGTTTTTTCATACTTTTAGGTGCGGTTTTGGTTATGAATCGTTTTACGCTGATCGTTTGTTATGAATGGAGTTGCAAATTCAATCAGCTTACTCATGGAGTATAAAACAATATTCAACAAGATATAGAATGTATGTACTCGTATCTATGACCTGTGATGAATGAGGTATTGCCTCAAACAAAGGTATCATCGATTCTTTCTTGCGTAACTCACATCAAAAATTGATTTTGCAATTTTATTTTGCAACATTTACATTTACTTGTAAGAAACTCATAGTCTCATTGCTTTTGCTTGTTCAATAAATCAAAATCGCTTACAAATTAATTACATTTGACAAGGCAAGTCAACTTATCCCCGATATATTCGAAGCAGCAGCAATAGAATCGTAGTTCAAACGTTTATCTACAAATAGTCGTATCTATCTATGCAAGAGGTATTATGATCAATATTTAATTGATTTGCTCTTGTCCTAAATATCTGGAATTCCTCTCGCAATTGGAATTTCTTCAGAAAATATTCCTCGCTAGAGTTTATTGTGGTGGTTATGGGTATGTGATGTTGGCAGAGTAACGACCAAGACGAATAAGGCGATGTACAACGGCAAGTCTACATACCTATTAAATATTTATTGAACTTGAGCATATCGGTTTAACAACAAAATCGAAATCCACATAAACTTATGTACATACAAACATATACACAATACACAACAACACCATGAGCGAGGAATTTTTCTATTAAAACGACGCATTACCAATCGAAAAAAAAATAAGACGAAACGAAAATTTTGATGAAAATACCATAAACATCACTTGAGGGGAATGGTGCTGATGTAGAAATACGTCAATTTTGGTAGGATCATCAATTTGTTTTGCTTTCCCAATTTGTCATCGGTTTCCCACTCTGCAAAAAGGTGAATCCGCTCAATCACTGCGTCAATTGAAAAAGCTCGATGGTGACCAGACTTCAAATGATTGGATGGATGGTAAGGTAAAGGTAACGTACGGGTACTTTATCTTCAGTTTGAATGTCAGTAGAATACGTAAAATATACAAAGTTTGGCTTCTAATTCATATGACGATAAAGAAAACATCTTCAATGAAACGACAATCAATTGTGATTCCACAGATACTCTCGGGGGCACAACGAGTAATAATGTTGGTGATTTACCTGCTTGATTCAATGTTGCACGTTTCGAACTCAAATCGGCACATACTCTCCAACAGCGCTGTGTATGAGTCCTTAGTGCTCGACGATGACGTTGTCCTTAACCCGTTTTTCTTTCCTTTCACTCGTTTAGTCTCTTATTTGTGTTTTGCTTTGGCTATGATTATTGAGTGCTGAAAATAGATTACAATTACAAATTTGATACGATACGAGTACTTGTATCTCGTAACTAGTATCTACGAGTATGTGGCGTCTGATATATGGTGTTGCGCGAACGAATTCGTAATTCGTAATTTATGCAAACAACTTGTGCATTGTCACTCGAGACAATTACTATAGATAATCGTATGAATACACGTACCTAATGTGCCTTTGGAGATATTCAACAGGAATTCAAATAAGTTTCTGGCTTCTAATGTGTCTAATGGTGGCTTATTGTACGTGAACAGGGATTGCAACTTATTTTCAGGTCTTGATTGATCGGTTTCTCATGAGAACTGTAGGTAATGTATACGAGTGCCCTTTCTATTCATGAACGTTTGCGTTCGTGATGGGTTTTCATTCTTTTCAAAGATTTGGAAGTGGAAGCTTGCATGACTACTTGAGGTCGTTGAAATGGTTTTTTGTTGGAATGACAACACTTCTAATTGTAATTATTCACACGAAGGCGACACAAGAAATCATGCTGTTTCGAAGTAGTTGACAACGCCTCAATTTCTATTAAAGTATTCGGTGGTGCAGTAACAAAAGCATGAAAATACATATATTCCTATTGCATGGGAACCCAAGACCACTGGGGGATTTTAACTTGCAGACTGCGATGTCTCTGTCCTGAACTCTGGAACTTATTTAAAAGTGAAGAAAGGGTCTTATCAACGTCTTTCATTGGAGTTTGATTATGCCTATAGGGGCAGAGGCGTTAGCTTTTCTGTTCTGTCCTTTACAGTTTAGTTTACTTCCATCACTGTGTATACATCTTTTTCAAAGACGGATGATTGCCTACGCCTTCCTGCCTACTGGAAAAAGATACCACAATTAAAAAAGTACTATAAATCTGTTCGTTTTAACCGAAACATAATTCTAAAATCGCAGCCAATTGGAGCGAACTTAACAACTTCTTTAGGAATTTTAACTGGTCTTTATGTTTCCTCGTTAACGACGTGGATGCTGCTGAGGACATGATCACAGAAACTATTCTCTTTGGAATGAGATGCTTTATCCCTCATCGGATGAAGAGTATCAAACCAAAAGATAAAGTACGACTCGAGCTATAAAGAGGCTGTCAGAGTTAGAGAATTGTTTTTTCGGTCCTACAAGACCAACCTGACAGAGGAAAACCGAAAAAAGTTGAAACGAGCCAGAAATGACTGCAACGTCTTTCTCAAGCGTGTGAAATTCCAATACGACCAAAACCTGAGACAAAAAATACTGCAATGTCCCAAAGGCAGTAAAAATTCTGCTTCATCCTCCATCCCAACGCTCATTTACAATGACATTCCAGCTGTCAGCTCTTTGGACAAGGCCAGTCTGCTTGCTGCACACTTTGTGGCTAGCTCAGCACTCCCAGAGTGTGTTTTGTCCCCCGACACACTTGAGTGCGTCGAATCTACAATGGGACGAATCCACTTTCGCACTCGTGTAGTAGCAAAAGTACTTAAAGATCTCAACATGCATAAATCCGCTGGTCCAGATGGTATATCTCCCCTTCTTCTGAAGAGGTGTTCTTCCACGCTGGCAAAACCACTGCGTAAGCTTTTTCATCAATCCTACTCTTTAGGACTCTTTTCGAGCAGATGGAAAACAGCATTTGTCCAGCCCGTCCCTAAAAAAGGCGAATCTTCTTCTCTATCCTCCTACAGACCCACTTCGCTTACGTCCCTTCTTTCCAAGATCATGGAAACGCTGATAAACCATCAGCTCATAAAATAACTCGAAACGCGAAAACTTCTCAATGACCGGCAATATGGTTTTCGTAGCAACAGGTCCACTGGTGATTTGATGGCATGTCTCACCGAAAAGAAGAGCCAAAGCGTACATAAATCTGGCGAAAGCAAGATAGTTGCACTTAATATTTCTAAGGCATTTGACAGAGTTTAGCATTCAAGTTGTCTTGGACGGTTTCAAGTCTGATATTTACAAAATAAATGCTGGTGTGCCCCAGGGCTCCGTTCTGTCTCCGACATTCTTTTTTATTTTCATTAATGATCTCTTGTCTGCTATTTCTAATCCAATTTCCTTTGCTGATGACAGCACTCTCTGCTTCTCATATTCGTTTCCGGACTCACGCCTCTGCTCTTCGGCTGTAGAACGGGAACGGCAGCTTATGCTAAGCTCATTAAATGCCGATATTAACAGCTTAACCAGTTGGGGAACTATCAACCGAGTGGAATTTAATGCTTCCAAAACTCAATGCTGTCTGCTGTCATTAAAGTGAAATTCAAATACCCAGCCATTACCCATGAATGGCACTTGCATCGTCGAAACCGATAAACTTTCCATTCTCGGTATGTGTATCAGTAACAACTTACGTTGGAATGACCACATATTCAATGTCGCCAAAAATACTGCGAAATGTCTAAGTTTCCTCAAGCGATATAAGAAATATTTTACCCCCTCTGATCTGGCCACAATATATAAGGCATTTATCCGCCCAAAACTGGAGTACAATGCCCACATCTGGTCAGGTGCTCCAAAAACATATCTGCACCTACTAGATAGGATTCAAAACCGTGCGATAAAACTAATTGGTGATACTAATATCTGTCAATCAATTGACATCCTCGAACACCGACGTAATGTCTCCTGTCTCACTTTGTTTTATCGCCAGTAGCATTCCGCCCATTCAAACTTTCAACCGTAAGACCTCAACCTCAAGCCCATTCTAAAATATAATGATTCTTTCCTAAGCCGTACAACTCGCTTATGAAATGCCCTGCCGACCTCTGTGTTTCCTGGTCGTTATAACTTGCAAACATTTAAAAACAATGTACATCGGTACCTGTCTTTTCTTCCTCCCTAAATTTCCTTCGACCGCGCTGTATACGAACATTTTAAGGGTACAAAACCCCTTGAGCGCGCGCCGATTATAAAAAAAATAAACAATAATAAGTGCATATAAATCAGAGGCAATCGTGCTACTGAAAACCCTTATGTAGGCGGGACTACCGTGCAAGTTTATCGCCTGAAACTGCCGTAGCCGTATAGACCCAACTGACTACTTCTTCGGACTGCTGAAAACCTGGCTGTGTGCATTGACATTTGAAAAAATTGGTTAGTGATGCCTCATACTACTAGCTGCGACAGATCAGTGGTGCGCATAGGTGCTACTCTCGCCGTAATAAACCTCTTTAGGGTATAACTGGACAGCGAGAAGAAAATAGGATAAACCATTTGACCATTTGAAGTCTACATTGTTTGGGAAGAAAAAAAGATACATCGGATGGGTTATGTTCTCATTCCACTAAACAATTTGGCACTTATGCTTATACCTAAGGCAATAAGGACGCGAAACGGCTAACTGGCCAATCAGTTCCTCTTTAGATTTAACTAAAGATGCTCCGAGATGTCTGTAATAAAAGCAGATGTACCGAAATCGGCGGCTAAAAACAAGTCTGCTTTAAAGCCACAGAACAATGTAAATTGTAGTAGAACAAGAACATCCACAACTTTTATGGGGTTTTGGTTGTGTACAGTACAAAATAGATATTAGAGCCAGAAAAGGTTTCTCGAACGCCTGGAAAAATTCATAAAAAATACCGGCAGATGGGCTAAAGCAGGTAGTTTTATTGTTAATCTTTACAAACATGGAACTTGTCCCGTTATAACTTACTGAAGTGACGCTATAGTCCGCGGTGAACCAGCGTGATCTTCTGCCAGCTGCCTACAATTACTCGCACAAAGTTGCTGAAGTCCTCTTCCACTTAAACGAGGTCGTTTTCTACTGCATTGTTCCTCTGGATTGAAGTCGAAAAGTTTTCGGGTCGGGACGCTTATGCCCAGTCAAGGTGACCTAGTCATCTGAGCCTGTTTATCCAAACTTTTCTTTCATCGTTATATGGTCCGTACAGTTCACAGTTAAATCCTCTATTTCATACTTAATTAATTTAGATGGAATCAAAAATTATCCGGAAATAACTAGAAGTGTGCCAGAGCATTTTCATTCGCTTTCTTCAGTGTCCAAGTTTCAACGCGGTAAAGCAGGACTGGAAAGATCAGTGTCTTATGAAATGTCTTCTTGGTTGGTCGATGGAGGGATTTACTACTTAATTGACTTCTCACCCGACAGAAGCAGCAATAAGCAAGAGGGATTGTTTGCACAATTCCGCGCTGCTGTCATTGTCAGATAAAGTGTCTCAATACCTCAAAAAGTTGTAGCTGGCTATCGTTAAGTTTTTGTGTGTCTCTCCTCCTTTCCAGATCGTTAAACCCATCTTTGCCGTTTCACAAACGCTGCATTGACAGATCGATATGTTCTTTCCATTATGTTAATGTCATCTTCATATATAGGTGGATAGATGAACAGACTCTTGGAAGATGGTTCCCCTAGAGTTAACGATGTTGAGAAAATCTAGTGGTAACGCATCGCCTTGTTTAAGTCGTTTTCGGACATTCAATATCTCGGAATAGCGTACACTCTCCATTGTCATCCTTTATACTCGAAAGATCTTGACTGAGATTATAAAAGTAGCCAAGGCTTTACATAGGTAGTCTCCATAGATCATATCGTGTGTATCAATTTGGAACTCCTGAGTTTTTTCCTGGATCTACCGTAGTGTGAAAATTTGATCTATGGTGGACTTTTCTGGTCTTTGGCGTTCATACCATACTATATATGGTAATGTGGCAGATAAGATTTTATATGCAATGTTGAGGAGACTTGTTCCCCTGTTCAATTTAGGGGATTTCGCTTTCTTAGGATCAGACAAACAATGCGGGCATTATTTCGTCGGGCCAGATTTAAGTGGTGAACTGATATATGCTCCGTATCCAATCACCATCTGGTGCTTTAAACAGGTCGGCAATTAAACCATCGGTTCCAATAGCTTTGTTAGACTTAATCTTGAAAATCGGTATCCTGTTTGTATCTAGGTTGAGTGGATGGAAACGTTTTCTGTGTTCGTCCAAGTTAAATGGTTTCTTCTGACTCACCATGGGATGTCATCACCGCTTAAAAGTCTGCAGAAATAATCTTTCCAAATTCTGAGCACCGATTGTGGTTCTGCTACGAGGTTTCCCTCTCCATCCTTGCATATTTCTGTTCAGCGTGTACAGCTTTGGCATGTTTTTTGTATTTTTCATTCTTTTGGTGAAAGGCCTCGATTGAACGCTTCTCGCGCTTTTTCTTTTTTCTTCAGAGGATCCTATGTTCTTCCTTTTTCTGAAGAAGGTTTCGTAGAGTTTGCGAAAGCTCTCTTTCATTTCTGCTGAACCATTCTATACATCCGCTGTTTTAATCCTATTCATCAGAACATAAAATATCTCTAGTTTCGAACTATAAAAGCTAGGGGCTATTAAGTGCCATTAGCGAAACGTGAAAAGAACCTTGAAATTATTTCGTACGTTTAGGAAAGTTGAATGAGCTCTAAATACTCTGGATAAACCTGCTATTAAATGAGTAAATATAAGTGTCCATAGTAGTAGGGAATTTCTGAAACATAATAGACACGAGCTAATCATTGCAATCTGTATTTTGTCCATGTAATAGACTCCATTAGGGAGAGATTTTAGGTTACGGAGATTGTAATAGACCACATTTCGGCAACTGTGTTATGAAGATGTTTCTATTATACCTACATACTTAGATCAAAAGTGGGTACTCAATGTCATAACGACACTTGAACACATCAATTAACATTGTAAATGATGGTCTGATTAATTACCACAACTGTAGATAGACAGTGGTTTAGATTCCCTGCTAGATTCAGTCTGGCTGATTTGCCGTTTTTAAACATTTGAACACAAAGTAAACTTTGTGAACAGAATGTCACCGAAGTGAAAGCTCCGTCATTGGTAGACATGGAAAACGCTATTAAAGCAAAAAATGATCCTTATTGACCGCATCCGACAACGTGACTGCTGAAAAGCTGCATGCTAACAGTCTAGGAAATGGCCAAATAGCACAAAGTCGAAATTTTCCACATATTTTCATAATTCAAGGTATCGTACGACAGTTTTTGGTCCCAAGAATCTAGTGCATAGGGCGGCTCTAAATATGGGAGGAACTAATAAAATAATCTCGCTGACTAATAATAGTAGAAATGAAAATGACTACCCCTAGCAAAGCAAACCATCTAGTGTAGCTGATCTTGTAACACAACAGATAAGAAACTGCTTAGATATGCAGTCTTTGTATATTAGTTTCCGTTACTGAGCTTATCTATCAAAACTATTTCCAAAGTTGCTTACCTTACTAACAGTTTGGGCCAACTGACTCAATATAAGATATTGTGTTGGATTTCCAGGTATTAGCCTAGTTCCTTTTTGAAAGGGCGCAAGCTTCTCACTTCTTAGCAGTCTTTTTTTAAGATGTACTTATCAACATATTTTATAGACAGACTCTGAAATAACGCCATTTTACACTCCTCAAGAGTGTATTCGCTCATTCTCATTTAAATTTACTAGACCAAGATACCCAGCGTCCTCAATTGATCTTTAAATCAAATATTTGATATTCCGTTTGAAAGTTATATTAGCTGGAGCCTGAAAGTATCGGTACGCTTTCCTATAAATCGTCTACATGCCTTAAATAAATAGATGGGGCTCTTCACTTAACAAGTAACTTGATCCAAACATGCTCACAACCAGCTACTATCACTGAAGCTAAATACAAGTGAGCTGAGTAATACAATGGTTGTGGTGACACGCTGTTGCATCCTTTGATGGTATCAACACACCTCTGAGACGACTTCACTTCTAGCACTGGTATACATACTATACATACCTGTCAAACAGTAAAAGAAGCCTTATGCAATGGCATAAGACGACATATTGACACACTATTCTGTAACACTATGTATATTCGGCCTATGTTCGTAACATGCTGTAAATACATACTTGACCCGCATGTGGTGACTTTCACTTCACAATTTTGGACTTTGATCTAGGAACGTTGACTCTAGTTGTGTGGACAAACCGAAGTAGCAACTGTTGCCTAAAGCTGTTCTTCTTCCACCACCAAGATGCCATTTGTGGAGTTTCTATTTGCTTATTTACTACCTCAAAATAATAACCGTTCCTTGTCACATTCTGATCCTTCGAACTATTGTTTTTTGATCGAAAACTCGTATGTTGTGTTCTTCCCATTCATCGCAAAACCCATTCCTGGATTCTTCTTCGATCAGCTTAAAAGCTTTAATAATGCCACGAAGAAATATGTCGATATCGTCTGCGTACGTCAGCAACGAGCAATAGCTTGACAGATTTGTTAAATAAAGTGCATTCTATGTTTATGTCTGCTCTAGCACCTGATTGAAATAGTCAAATGATAGCGCGTTTCCTTGCCAAAATCTGAATGTTTGTTTTCTTAACATCCCAAACGTGTTATAGACATCGGAGAAATGTATGCTTAACATACGGCTTTACACTCAATTAATGATGAGTATCGGCTTGAAACTCTTTGGCCATTTCCAAGATTTGTGGCAGAATAACTACTTCATCAATGGAAAATAAGATTTCTTCATGTTCTAAAAAGCGCTGCCTTTTCGCGTTTTGATTAGATGGATGCAATACTCTTGTATATACGAATATGTTCAAATTTTTGTAAGCAGGGCTTAGCTGCTTAAGTTGGCCCTCCATCCATCAACTTCAAATCATTTATTAACTACTTAAACGGATCTCATAGTGATTTCTGGCTTCATTTAGCTTTTTCATCCTTGCTTTGCCCAGCGAAGCAACCGACCATCAAAGATCGTTCTTTTTACAGAACTATTTCGGCAGTTTGTTCAGCCTGACTTATTCGTCAGAATGGCTCTATTGGGTACTTTAGAAATAGAATAGGCGCTGAGAGATATCAACTTGCCGATGCTCTGTGTTGTAAATGTTCCTACAAATCAATCGTGCTTATTTTACCTCAACGTGGTAATCATAGGCTACTGGCCGATGTCCATTCGGAGTCGACTTGTAGTGCGAGGCGAGTGCTGACCAGCAGAAAAAAAATAGCAGCACTATAAAGTGAAATTAAATCGCGAAATAAATCAAATAAAATCGTATCCGGGCTACTCCAACATATTGAGATTGGACTGCTGCATAGCAGATACTACCGCTATCCAAGAAACGCGATGAGATTTGAATTTACGGCTAAAACTTGTTGCACTATCTTACTTATCGTTAAACTTTCGGCTCCGTAAAGCAGAACTGGAAAGATTAACGCATTGTAAGACATGATTTTGACTCTTTGCGTTAGGAGTTTTGACCCAAGTTGATTATTTCGACAAACTGAAGTAGCGGCGATTGGCTGGGGTTACTCTTCGTCGAATGGCATCTTTGGTGATACTATCGGAAAGTATACCTTTCACGACACCACCACTGATAAATGATTTAGATCAATTTTGCGGCGGGGCGAAACATTTTCTTCGCTAGTACGCGATTCCTGCATCTTAATATTCACGAGGGGACAGATTGACCACATTGCGTTCAACATTAGGCAATCCTCCAGTATTATGAATGTCTGAACGTTCCGAGGGCCCAACATAAACTCGGACCATTTTTGTATCCAAGGTACGGTTGCGGATATCCCGAGCACTGTGCTAATACTGTGAGGTAGTTTGACGTTTGACAGCCTTAATTTCCTATGAGGTTCTTACCGCCAGCATCAAGTATTGAAGACCAGTGGCAACATCGCAAAGATGCCATCTCTGATATGCATGCAGTTAAGCATAGAAGGGCTAGAGCTGCTTATCACGAGCTCTACGAGCAGAAAAGGGGAGACAAACATTGGCTCTTTGATTGAGGAAGGCAACATGCCACGGAGACAAGCCCCGAACCGAAGCCTGTACAGACGAACAAGGGAATATAGTAGTATAGTCGCAGTCGATGCTGAGGATTTCGAAAAAAACGTTTTTGTAGACTGTATAACTGCGATTCAATTCACCACTAAAGATTTGATTTACATTCTCACAAAAATATTGTTTCCTCCGGGTTTACTGTATCCATTGGGCAACTGGGAAGCCTGAAGTGTCGATTTCTCCTTATCTGCAGAAGTGGAAAATGATCTTATTAATATTAAATCTTTTTTTCATGAAGAAGCTACTCATTGTCATATGCACTTTGTACAGCAAAATCAAAAATTATTCGTATCCTCACCATAATGCTTCTGTTCTTCTATCTGATGTCTAGTTCATTGAATGCACCATTCACTCCAGCCTTACATCAGTCTGCATATTCATAAATCTTTTCCCATAAATTGACTGAAATAACTTGTAAGCTAAAGTGTATATCCAAGTCGATATAAACAACAGATTGTTACACCACTTGCACTTGCACTTGCACTTGCATGATGGCAGGACAAATTATATTTGCTACCATCGTAACACTAATTCCTTTCGTTCTTAGTGCGCTAGATGTCCTTTCGCTTTCGCATGAAGCACTTTTAAAAGAATACCCGCCCACGTGTCCACCCATCAGAGCGTAAAAGCTTTTTCTTTAATTGAGTCGCCCCCTCGTGCAACGTGATGCAAAAAGAAGTTTTTTTTTTTTTTTTTTTTGCAAAAGCAACGTTGCATGACATCCGGCGATGGCGGCCGACTATACTAGGTGAAGCTCTAATTTTATGTATGCAACATTTTTCCCAATTAACATAGATTTGTGTGAAAGCAATAGCAGAAGGATGAGACGGAGGGTGAATGGGTGGTTTTATTACACAGACAACAGTTATGACCTTTGCCTGTACGGCATGAACTAAGTGTTTGCTAACTTTGCCAACCCCTACTGCGTTGCAGTTTAATGTCATTACCAAGAGTGGACTAAATTAGAAGATTTCTCCCAGAGTTCATTAAATCAAATTAAGTACCACCCCCAATGGTCTAATTTATGGAATTCAACTTAAATTTTCGTGAACTCATCGCAATGTTTTAAGTGTGCCATGCAAAATAACGAGTGCCATGCAAAATAACGAGTGCCATGCAAAATAACGAGTGCCATGCCGTGTTCCATTAGAGACTGATGCTTGATGAAATTTTTAATTGAAATCCACTAGTGATTTCATTGGAATATAGGATGTCCCAAAATTCATGCAAGATTTGAATTTTGCGCCATTTGCGCGATGAAGTGTTGCCAACGAAAAAAGAAAGACAGCTGACAGTTCAGTTTTACTAAAAATGGACGTGACACGAAAGAACAACCCGCTTTCATTGTTGAGTTATATTTTAAAAATAATGAAGCAGCTACAGTTCACGATTTAGGTACAATATATGATCGGAATAGTAATTGAACTTTATCAACTTCATAATTCAAAACTTCAGAGAGACTAGATCAATTAGTGATCTTAAACGTCCTTGCCGTCCTTCAATACACAAAATATCCAACCGGTTCGTGAGAATGTTGCTAAGAGACCAGAAATGTCAATTCGGCATCGTGGTAGAGAATAAGACATTTCGAGAAGCTCTCTATTCTCACTATAGTTTTACATCTTCATGCATACAAAGTCAAATTTACTCAAGAACTGACGCCTGCTGACCACGCGCAGTGAAGAAAGTTCTTTGAATGGACTATGAAATAACAACAAGTGGATGTGATTTGGCAAACAAAATCATCTTCAGCGATGAGGTTCGCCTTCATCTATTTTATTTTTATTATATTTATTTGATTTCGTATATTTAAAAAAAAAAATTACATAGGTATAGTAACCGCGGAAAAAACCTACAATCCAAACGAAAAAGAAAAATAAATCAAAAATATTTCGAAATTTCAGAAAATTAAAAATACAAGTTTATTCATCTAAATCTAAGACATGGGCTGAAAACTCAATGCCGTTTTATAGTAAAACATAACATTTTTGCAAAATTCAACTTTATTTATCAATAGAGTTGCCTTTGAGGGCGATACACTGATTGAAATGATTTTTCAATCTTTCGATACCAGTTTTGTAGTACGATTTCGGTTTAGCCTCAAAATAGGCCTCTGTTTCGGCGATTACTTCTTCATCGGTCTTAAATCTCTTTCCGGCCAAATCTGGAGAATACGGTGGGTGGGAAAGCAATTCGTAGCCGAAATCATTCAATTTTGCCATCGTTTTCATCGACTTCTGACACGGTGCATTGTCTTGATTAAACAGCACTTTCTTTTTCTTCAAATGCGGCCGTTTTTCTGCGATTTCGTCCTTCAACCGCTCCAACAACGCAATGTAATAGTCGCTGTTGATAGTCTGCCCCTTTTGGAGATAGTCGATGAAAATTATTCCATGTGTGTCCCAAAATACGGATGCCATAACCTTGCCAGCCGACTGTTGAGTTTTTGGTCGTTTTGGACGAGGTTCGTCGCCTGCTCGCCACTCAGCTGACTGCCGACTTGACTCTGGTGTGAAGTGATGGAGCCAAGTTTCATTCCTTGTCACATACCGACGCAAAAATTCGGCTTTATTGCGGTTGAACAGCTTTAAACGCTCCTCTGAATCATCAACACGTTGTTGTTTTTGGTCGACTGTAAGCAAACGCGGCACCCACTTTGAACAGAGCTTTCGCGTGTCCAAATATTCGTGTATGATATATCCAACACGATCTTTGGATATCTTCAGAGTCTCAGCTATCTCGATCAACTTCACTTTACGGTCATTCGTAATCATTTTTGGGACTTTTTTGATGTTTTCATCTGTAACAGCCTCTTTTGGACGTCCACTGCGTGCATCATCTTCGGTGCTTGTATGACCACTTTTAAATTTTTCAATCCACTTGCGAATAGTTCGCTCGGCTGGTGCAGAGTCCGGGTAACACTTATCAAGCCATTTCTTTGCATCGGCTGCATTTCTTCCCATCAAAAAGCAATTATAAATCAACAGACGAAATTGCTTTGAATCCATTTTTTTCACAATAACAAAGGTTGCTTCATTTACAACGTTATATCGTGAGAACTTATCGTCCGACAGCTGTCAAATTTATACACGTATCTTTTGAAGGTTGGTACTAATTGAAAATGGTATGGATTTAATTCAAGTGGTGCCCTCTCTTAGAAACGGCCCATATATTATATTGTCCCCTTTAAAGTAATCCCCATCGACTGCAACACACTTGTGCCAGCGCTCGATTAAATCCTCGAAACATTTTTTATATTCGGTTTTCGGTATGCCCAACAGTGCTTCCTGCGATTTTTCCATTACTTCCTCTCGGCTGATGAAACGCATTCCCCGTAGTGGTTTTTTAACTCGATTGAACAGAAAGAAGTCACAGGGAGCCAAATCAGGTAAATTCGGTGGCGTTGGATGGTATTTGTTAAATTTTTCGTCAAAAAATTGCGAATAATGATGGCATTTTGCGACAGTGCGTTATCATGGTGCAAAATCCACGAGTTTTCTGCCCACAATTCTGGTCTCTTTCAACGTCTCATAACGCCCAAATAATACTCTTTGTTTACTGTCAGGCCTTCTGCCTTCTTTTTTGACTGAAAACGACGTGGTTTTTTTGGTCTCGGCTCATATAGTGAACACCGTTCACTTGCCTGATGTCTGAATTGCGTGTCGTACTCATAAACCCACGTCTCCAGTAATGATCCCTTTAATAAATGTGGGATCGGATTCAGCCTCGCAAATCATCTCTCTTGCGACGTCAACACGGTCTCTTTTTTGCATAAAATTGAGGTCTTTTGGCACCTACTTTGCTGCTACACGACGGAAACCTAAATCATCAACCAAAATGTCTTGGACGGATCCATAGGCAATGTTCAAGTCTTCTGCTATCTCTCTGATGGTTAATTTGCGGTTATTGACCAACATTTCTTTTATTTCATCAATGTTTTCGTCGGTTTTCGATGTCGATGGTCGGCCACTGCGTTTATCATCTTCGATTGATTCACGACCACTTTTGAACCGGTCGTGCCACTGGTAAACGACCGTTTTCTTTAGAGAATCGTTGCCGAAACACTTTTCCAACATTTCCAACATACTCGCACCAATAAATCCGGTTTAGCGCAAAATTTAATACAAGTTCTTTGTTGCAAATTTAAATTTATTTCTAAAATTGTAAAAAATCGCCAACATACACAGAGATAAATGTACTCTTGGCTACGTAACTTTTGCAAATGTCAACAACAGATGTACCAACTTAACAAAAAAAAAACAGAACTCAAATCGGAACAATGCTGTCGGTGTTCATATATCTACAATATTTCACCATCTAGCATTTCTTAGTGAGCCTCAAATCAGAGCGGCTTCTTTGGAAAATAGGATTGTTTAATGGTTTAGCCATTGTCTCTTAAATGGTATTCTGGTACACTTTAGCGAATGTTTTTATGTTTTATGCTCTGAAATCCCATCATAAGAAACACCCTGCCATACTATGTATTATGTACGCCGCGATTCTGCAAATTTAGAGAGTCAAAACTATTTGTATAAATAAAACAATACATTTGCATCATAAAATGTATTTAAAACTGTGAAATATGTATCAAACATGAAATAGACACGTATTTACCTAGATTTAAATGCTGGTTAGACTAACAGTCGTCGGAATCGTAGTTTTATCTACTATTTTCAGAGGAAAGCAATTTTCAAATATCCGGTTGAAGAAAATTAAATTTAATATTTCTTTTTGACCTTAGCGATTTCACGACTGGATCGTGAAGAAGACAGTTTAAAATATCCGTATTTGCCTGCTCGGGTCTTCGAGTACAATAATTTGTCGAAATTCTTTGTGGCGAAACTCCTGGGCTTCTTCGGATATTTGTCCAATTAAAAATAAAAAGATTGTATTACTTCAGGCCCATGCAATTATATATATTTTAAGGTTACATTTATGGTATACAACCGAATGTATAAATTTGGAGTTTAGATCCGTAAAATTATGCCAAAATCTCTCAATAAGTGATTAATCAACTCCTGTTATGTTAGTAGCAAGGAGCGAACTTTTGAAAAATCTTCTCGCGCTACTTCTATCATTAGTATTTCCTCCTCCTTGTTTCGGAATGTCTAGTAATAGTCAAATAGCAAATCTACGTCTTCTTTAAAATTCAGTTTTAAGTTTTGCAATCCTATTAGATAATAATTCAACATTCGCCCTATTATGCAGCTCTAATCTTGAGTGATACCATGGTAGGTTGAACATCATTTTCAAAATTTTATTTTGTGCGACCTGCAAGTTTTTTTCTATGGCATGCTGCGGAATCTCCCCATACTTTACAACCAAACAGGAAAATTGCCTGAAAGATAGTTTTATGCAAAATGGTTTTGTTTTCATGTGAAAGTAAGGATTTTCGATTTATAAAAGGGTACAACATTTTAATTGCAAAACCAATTTTCTTTAGTGTCCTGTTTGTGTGTTCCTTAAATGTAAGTCTTGTGTCTAAGTAAATGCCTAGGTATCTAATAGATGAATCCCATTTTATATTTTTCTCTTTGTTTCAAATATGACTTTTAGGGACAAAACAAGTTTTTCTTTTTCGTGTGAAAAGGATCGCTTGCGGTTTTTCTTCATTTAATTTTATATTCCATCTATTATAATAATTGGTTAACAAATTCATCCCATCCCTTAAATTGTTTTCAATAGTAAGAGCAAACTGATGAGATGAATGTATTGCAGCGTCATCTGCGAAAATGGTCACTTCACGACCAGGCGGATTTGGAAAATCAGCGAGGTAAATACTGAAGAGAAGAGGTCCCAGCACCGACCCTTGCGGAACTCCTGAACTAAACACAATTGAATTGGACACGCTGCTGTTGACATAAACATTAAAACAACGGTTAGATAAAAAACACTGCACTGTTTTACAAAGCGGAAGGGGAAAACCAAATTGAATCATTTTATAAATGAGACCATCATACCAAACCAAGTCAAAGGCCTTTTCGATATCTATCGAAATCATTCCCGTGGATTTACCTTGAGGGTGACTGACTCAAACTGCAACTTTTTAAAATGCTATAATTTTTTTATTTTTTGATAAATTTTACTGTACCAAAGCAAAAAATGTTGAAAAATACATCAATTTTCAAATTGTATTAGTAGTTTTCAATATGTCCACCTTTGGCGAGAATAATGGCCTTGAGACTGCCGAAGAAAGCATTGCACGCTGCACGCAAGTGGCTCTGCGGTATTTTGGCCCATTCCCGGCGAAGTGCTTGTTTGAGGTGGTCCAAACTTTGGTATTTTTTAGTGCCAACCTTCGCCTTCAAAATACCCCAGACAGAGAATTCCAACGGATTTGCATCCAGAGAATTTGCAATCCATTGTGTCGAAGAAATGAAGTGTGGAACATTGTTTTTTAACCAATCTTGGTTGAAGCGCGCTTTGTGAGACGGTGCCGAGTCTTGCTGAAATGTCCACGGTCTTTGACCGAAATGATTGTTTGCCCAAGGCTTCAATACTGTCTCTAAGACAGTTTGACGGTATACGATCGCATTAATTTTGACGCCACGGTCTAAAAATACGAGCGGAGAGCGACCATCGGCAGTTATGGCGGCCCAAACCATCATCGTCGGTGCTGTCTGCTTTCTAGTGGCCGTCCGAAGGTGTAAATTTTCGAAGGACCTCTCTGGCAAGTAAACTCGGTCATTCTGTTTGTTGACATATTGCTCTATAACAAATAGCGACTCATCGGAAAAAACCAAATTCGGCAACTCACCGCTTTCGTGCAATCGTAGCAACTTCTTCGCTCTTTCGACTCTAACTTTTTTCTGTTGCGGTTTAAGATCGTGTGTGTTTTGGAACTTCAATGGCTTGAGCCCAAGCTCAGTTTTCAGTATGTGTTGCATCCGTTCCAATGATATGTTGAGCTCGAAATCGACGCGGATTTCGCTCAATTCGAGCCTTAACTTTCCAAACCATTTCTGCCGATGCTGCTGTTTTTTTTATGACCACCTCCATTGCGTTTTGCAACGCTGCATATCACGTTAACGAGCTATGGTTCGAGACACAAATGATTTATTCACGTTGAGGTGCTGGAGGGCTCTAACGGTAGCTACTTGTGGTTTTCCAGCCAAATATAAAGCAATCACACTATCACGTTTGAATTCCATCGCGGATAAAAATTTTTCAACACAACTGGGACGCAAATCGTTGTAATAAATAAAAATAATAAAATAAATAATAAAAATATCTGTCATGTGGCAAAATTTGAGCTCACAGTAATGAATGGTTTGGAAATTATAGCAGTCTGAAGTTGGTTGCAGTTCGAGTCAGTCAGGGTGTAGTTTTTTTATTGAATTACAAATTCTAAGCACCTGATGGGAATTCTAAAATTTTCTTTTAATAATCTTTTCAAAAACTTTTCCTAAATTACTGAGTAAGCTGATTGGCCTATTCTGGTGGCTTTCCAGATTCTAAAGTTGCCACCACTTTAAATTTTTTACAAGCATCAGGAAAGTATTGTAATTTCAGACATGCATTTATAATGTAAACTATGTACAATATCCCTGCCTTTGGAAGTTGTTTTAAAAATGTGTTTCTTATGAGTTCCACATCACCTACCCTTTGTAAAATATTCAACATCTTCTTCCTTCATAAGAAGATTATTTTGAGAGTTGAGACTATCCGCATTGAATGCTTGCACAGTGTTATTCACCAGACTATTCGTATCAGCATCGCCTAAGTGTTGAGATACTAAATAGTTACTTGCAAAACTACTTGCAAGGGCATTCGATTTTTCATTGTCGGTGAAATAATAGCAAGAAGTCGCTTTTAAACATGGTAACTGCTTATTTTTAGTTTTGATTACCGTCACAACGTTCCAGAACGGTTTTACATTTTTATCTAAATATTTTAATTTAACATTCCACTCTGTGTTCTTGTACTGTAATATTTCTTTCGAAACCAGTTTTTTGAGGCAGAGCATTTGATATCGAAAAACAGGCTGACGATATTTTTGCCAATACCTTTTGCAAATATTTCGCAGCTTTATTAACTCCAAAATATGGGAAGGAAGTTTTTTTCAATTGGTTTCGTGTTGGTATTTTCGGAACGGCTTCCTCAACAGAACTAAAACGCCTAATTGGCGTTTTTAAAATCTCTTCGATATTGCACACTTTTCAAAATACGGCGTTATGGTCAGAACTAAGCTCAAATTTTTGAAAATGGTGGAGTAATTAAACTATTCACATTTGTAATAAATAAGTCAAGAATAGAAGGACTAACACGATAGCTAGCAGGAAAATAGGTGAGAAACAGAACGGAAACAGACAACAAGTTGATGGCTTTTTAATTGTCAAAATTGTCGAATTTAGAATTCAGAAAATCCACGAGTAATTGTTGAAGTACAAATGCATTCACATTACTATTTGGTGCGGATGGCTGGATCTATCACCGGACCATTCTTTTTTGAAAATCCGGCTGCTCAGGCAATAAAAATTAATGGTACTCGCTATCGCAACATATGTTAATCCAGTTTTCTGTGCCTAAATTGCAAGATATAGATGTGGACGACATGTGGTTTTAACAAGACGGTATTAAATGCCATGCAGCCCTAAAAACAATTCAATAACTACATAAGTCATCTGTAATTTCTCGTTTTGGTAATCAAAATTGGCCGCCCAGATCACGCGATTTACTGCCGTTGGACTTCTTTGAAATCTAAAGTTAATGCCAACAAGCCGTCGATCACCCACCCTTGAAGGGACAAATTGAGCGCTTATCAACGGAATTCATCCACATTTATACCTCATATGCTGTCATGGAAAATTTCGACAAAAAAGAGTGGTTATGTGCCAGCAAACCCGCGGAGCCCCTTTACCCATACGTAACCTTATACTGTATACAGTATAATTTATGAATCAACAAAACATTTACAAAACCTGTGTTTTCTACCAAAACTATTTCTTGCGTGAATTCTGAAACACTCATTATATGAGTAGATATGATGCTAGAGCTTGATTGATTTTGTTCTAAGTCTACAGTATGAGAAGTGACTGGAAACTAAAGCCTAGTCATGGATGGATGGATAGACTCAGTGGAACGCCACAAATGTTAGTGTGAGCTCTACAATGTTCTCGTTTTTCACTTGAAATTACAAAAGTCATTCATAATTTTCCAGAAATCGTGCATTGCCCTGCTATTAAGTCTGCTTTGCAGTTGCCTGAAACTCACCACAGAGATCATGCGCCTATTTCAGATGACACTTCCAGTGTTTCAATAGCCAAGTAGATTTCAATATACATATATATATCCCAATAGAGTGTCTGTATACTACATAGAACCTTTAGCCATCTCGATTCCTATCCTGGTTTTCTTGTCTTCTTCGTTACTCGAGATAGGCCTTTGCTACTCAATTGATTTTTAGCCCATAGAAACAGCTGTTGAAAAGAGCTATTTTTCGCTTGATCTTCAGCTCTTATATCATTACTGGGAGCTTACTGCTGAACCTAGGAAAACAGATTCCTTTAAATCATAAATGATAACTCTATTCGACGACAGCATTGATTAATTTTCATTGATCGACTTCTTTTGCATCAATTTCATCTGCTTGTAAGAACAGTTGAGCCATTGTTCCTTCGATATTGTCTTGAGCACAAGTTGCATGATACTTCATTGGCCTGTTAAAAATCCTTTTTACCATCTTCTTTGATATAGTAGCGGCAGTTCTATATCAACATCCAGCACAAAAAAAATGATTTGGGAAGGATTCTAAGGCCATATATTGCTCTGTATACCTCATCTGTGAAGACGATGTGATAAGCAAGCTTCAAATCAATAAAAAGATGACAACTATTGATTTGGTATTCTCGATCTTCTCAAAGATCCGTCGGAAAGTAAATATTTCGCGTACTTACTAAGTCTAAAACCTCATCGATATTGACCGATTAGTTTATTGACAATCTGCTTAGACGTTCACATAACGTGGCATCAAGGATCAGAATCTTGTATGCGATGTTTAGTAAACTTGTAATCATTCCGGTCAATTTAAGCGGTCTCCCGCCGATGCCGATGCTGAGCATTCATTCAATGGACATGCTTTTCTTTGACCAAATTTGACAGGTGAGCTGGTGCATCCTTCTATCGAGACCACGGCGTCGACTTCTGTAGAGCATTTGCATTCAAGTGTCAATATTGTTATTCCCATTTCCCTTTCGTCGTGAAGACTGCAGCTTTCATCTGTATTAAATAGTGCGGGCTGACTAACTAGACTAGCTTCTCAACAAAAATTGCATGCAAGTATTTTTACTATGATGTTCTCGTATGTGATCTTGTAGCCTACGGTTCGATTTCTGTTACAATGACATGCCCATTGTTTCTTATTAAGAATAAAGCTTAGCACGCCAGAGGCGTTCTTGGTCTTCCTGCACTATCGTCACTGATTCTTTGTACTTGATGTCAGTGGTCGGGTCCGCAATAAATGCTGTTAATAGCCGTTGGACGTCAAAACTTCTCAAAGTACAATATTTTTCCGGTACTGTACTGCCATTTTTTTGTTACTGTGTGGTGGACCGAGTTTTTGTTGGCACAGAAGATCTCCATCCCCTGTGGATCCTAATATGGACAGAATGCGTGATTGCTATAACTATGTTCCGTCCACTTTCAAATTCTATCAGCCTGTGTCGGTTTCTGGATGTCATATCATGCTACCAAAGGTGTCGTTCTTTTTTATTTTGGCTTTAACGCCTCCGAGTATCCGTTTTGAGCTGGTACATAGGTTCTCGGGTTAAATAGTTCAATGGTTAGAAACAGTAGTAAAGAAGTCTAGTATGAGTTATATGTTTCTACATGTTTCTGTTTTTCGATGAATTTCCTGGGAATCGAACCCAAGTCCATCAGTCGGCTATAGAATGATGAATGAATGCTAATAATTGGAATATCATCTCTGTATGTTCCTTGTAGAGAAAGAACGATCATATGATTTGGAAAAACTAGACGTCTGGCGTAGTTGTCGATGGTTTAAAGCACTGCCAACAGTACCCTAGTTGTTATAAGATGTTTTTACAAAAAAATGAGCACTTGAACGTTGAAAACTTCAAAGCATCTCATGTTTTTCGAGATCATGGTGCTAGAAGCAGTTTGTTGTTATAGCTACTGGCGAGACCAACACCATAAGTACGAACGTAATAGCAATCCAACTTTCTTTTTGTTGAGTCTCGCAAATTCATCATTCGTTTTTGCCCTTCTGTTTTGTAGTCATTTCTGGTAGAACTATGTCGCTATTACCTTCTACTAAACTATTACGGTTTTATGTTTGGTAAGTCAAGTCCGGTTTCAAGAGACGAGTACCTTTTGACTATCAAGAGAAGGTAAAATAAGCACAGTGGATGTGTAGTCACAGTTACGACTCTGTGCATTGCTAATCGTACAATACTTAGCCACTAATTTTCTAATTTCGCATTAAAACCATCCACATTTTGGTGAAAAGCTGTACAAACAAAAATATCTGCTCATATACCAGAAAGTTAAAGCTTCTTGTCAGAGTTCTGTGACGAAAAATTCCCATCCAAGCAAATGATGCATCTGCTCTTTATAGAAGCTTTGATAGCTAATGCCACAGTCTTTCACCTTTCTTTTGTCTATCGAACTTCCATAAGAGCAATGATGTCAATTGTTTAGGGCTGTTACGGACTATTATCACCTTTCGATAGCTGAGTATTCTAAGAGTAATTAAATTTTTGGACATTAAAAATCGATCGTAGTTCTGTTCGAAATCCCTTTGAAGCTTCTGTACTGCATGCAAGGTTCCATTAAATGAGTCAGGCACTGAGTTCAATTAAGTCAAGTTTGTATTTCTTGTGAGTTTTATGTTGTGTTTACCAAACTTATTTAGGAAAATTTCTCTGTGAGCCACATCAAGTACCTAAAGACTTTATATGAATGCCATTGATTTGAGATTAGAAGTAATACCCAAACCATTGTCTTTTACAAAACTTTAAGGTCAACATCTAAAAGTCATCAAATTTGGAACCCTTTATGGGTCAACTTTTCTCAATAATATCTCGAATAGTTTACCAAGAAATCTCAAAGTTTTATCTCACATTGCATTGCAGCAGAAACTTGTATATGCCTTTTAGCATCTCCACATCTCAATCTCCATCACCATCTCCGGTCCATTGTCTTAAAAGACAAATTGCATTGAATGTGTTAATAAACCACAGGGTGCACACCGGTCACAGTATACGGAAATCATAAAACCAAAACCTAAGTGACAGGATATAAATTGTCTATCCAGAGGACGAGTAAAAGTACTTGTACATCTGCATAGGTACTTAAATCTGATGCCGAATCCTTTTCCTTTTCCAAATTGATCATTACCCACTCTCTCTGAGTCTCTGACGGTCTATTGTCATTCTCAATAGGTCAGCATGTCGAAAATCCAAAAAAAAAAAAAATGGGGTGGTATGTATTTATGGGTGTACAATCCAACCCACGGTATTATCCTGTGCACTGCATTTAGAGCTCTTCAAAAAATCTATTTCCAGTAATAGCATTCAAACAGGTCTATGATGGCTTTTTTTTTTTTTTTTTGTTTTGTTGAAAGTATATCAAGCAGATGTTTCAGTTCATTTTCTAACCCCAAAAATGGTTGAATGCCTCGCTACCTCTGTCATGTTCAGTTCGGATTGTTGGGTTGGAATTATGTGCTGCCTCTTTAACTCCACCCAATCGATTTACGAGAATTCACATGCTCATACCTATAAAAGATTGCCTTTCCAGCATGAAGGCTGTGCCACAGGAATCTGTACATGGCCTTTATTCCGGCATAATCCCTTATATCTCAATTTATATTTTTCCATAGATCCTCTGCCACCACTAGCCTTCCTGACACGAGATCCCTACTCTTTATGTATGTTCTATGTATGCTTTATGTAAAATAGTGTGTATATGTGTTTACTGTCAGTTTTCCCATAATAAAGTGAGGAGGCTATAAAGGTCCAATAATCAAGTCATTTGAGGCAGTGACAGTGACAGTTGCTGTTCCTGTTCCTGTTGCTGTTGCTATTGCTGCTTCTGTAGCTGTGTCAGTGACAATGGCAAGTGTCAATATAGCGCACAGGCAGAGGAAACTAAACTATAGATAGATGTCTTAGGTGTACGGAAGGGGGTGGTTAATATTTGTTAGATGCTCAAACGAGATGAGAGAAAGAAAGTGGTCGAGCATATCTTTGTCGATGTCGATGTCGATGTCGATGTCGGTGTCGGAGTCGTCATCGTCATCGTCGTCGTCGTCGTGTGCCTTAACCATATATTGTTTCACCCATCACCACCCCATAGACCGCCTGCTATACGAATAGAGGATGCGAAATTTGTGATGATGATACCGGTGACGAGAACGGCAACTGACTATGACTATAGGACTATGGAGAATTCGACGATGACAAGGAGAAGAGGGCTACAAGTGGTGGCTGTCACTCAACCAGTATAGTGGCTTTGTAATTAAAGTCAGACAAACGGGGAGCGTCAGTTAGTCAAGAGATAGGTCTTCACTCGGATAGATTTGAAGTTACTCCTCATAGTCGAAATTCTCGTTGTCGCTATTCTCGTCCTCGTTGGATTGTCGGTTGTTTGGTTGTCATATCCATCATCACGGTGGTTTATGGATAATTTCATTATCACTCAGTCAAATCAAGTTTGGAGTGGTTTTTTATTATTTTTTATCTCTATTTTTTCGTTTTCAGAAAATAAAAACAATTAGTGTTTTGATTACAGTCTAGAAGAGCTTTTTGACGTGTTTTTACGATTGTCACTGCTTTCAGTCAACAACTGTTCGGTTCTCTTTTCAAATGCGTCGGTGAAATGTAAATAAAATTTCGAAATTCGCATTTATGGTATAACGCCTCACACACCTCTAGCCGGGCGTTAGAAACGACTATAAAAAGCGTGAGTACGGGAACGCGCTCTTTCGCGGTAATTAATTCCACATTTGGGCTTGAGCTTGAGTTTGAGCTATACCTTTGCATAATTAGCACTCCTTTTGTGGTAGTCGCAATGTTGGTGGTAAAAATTTAAACTTGGGTTTTCATAGATAGTGGGGGTGTCATCTACACTTTTATGACATGAACATTTTCTTAATTAATTTCAAGCACACACTAGCAATTAATTGAACTTTGAAATTAAAAATAAAAAAGAGTGATTTCGAGACGACTTGGTGGTTTAAAATTGAATGGTGCAGTTAAAAACCAAAAGTGGATCTTTTGACATGAAGTACGAGTGTTTTGAATTTTTTTCTTTTGTGAATAAGACAAGCTAAGGACCGATAGTCTTTTTTTTTTTTTTTTTTTGTTATTGCGTGAGTAGGTGAAATCTGTCTTTCAAAATACATAAATTAGATACTTGCGATATGAAAGAACTTTGGTTTTATGTTTATTAAAGGTGTACTGCCAAAAGAGTGTGTTAAGTTGGGTAAAATAAGGCGAGAAGATGTTAATCGTTTGGAAAATATCAAATTAATGGAGTAAAAATAAATATTTTATAATTGTGACAATTTAACTTATATGCAACACGTATACATATCTAAAATGATACATAGTTCTTCCGCGTATTGCGACGTAGTTGCAGATGCAATTTTTTTTTTCGGTTCTTTCGGCTAAAACCTACATCAACCTCTTATACTTTCTGGACTGGATTTTGCAACTTTATTAAACATGGCTTATAAGACTACAGTTGTTCCACTTTGAACTTCAAGATTTTGAAACATCCAAGAATGTAGATTGCGTTTTATTGCCCCCACATGACATTGTCATCTATTTCGCTGTCAATTTTGCCCCAAATTTTGTTTTCATAAATCGTTAAAAAATACCATATTAGTGAAACAAGACATAAGCTAAAGCCAGACGTGCGACTGACATGTATAACAATCCGTTGAGTTAAGGTGACTATTTAAAACACTGCGGGGTATTCGTGTCATGTTAACCACACATTATTTTTCTGATTGTTTAAGGTTAAACAATTTTTTGCACTTCGAGACACTGAACCTTCTGTAAATGTAGCTGTCGATTGTTCCACTCGTCAATGTGCCAGTCAATAGAAAATCTTTCACGACACAAAGCGATAACATTTGAATTGAACACATCGTTTGTGAACTCCAACTACTCAAACTTCGAGTTATTCTGTATTCCCGCTGTGTATGACATATCGCATATCATTCTTATAAACATCTGGTACGCTTTTGAAGATCTAAGAGCCGTCCATATAGGCGTAAGATATCTGGCAATTCTGTTGTACGTTTTTTTTTTTTTTTTTAACATCTGTGGTATGCAAATTTTTCTAAGCATCACGATGTTTCTCTATCATTATATATAGGCTTTTACATATAAAGCCGCATTGACTGCTATAAAGCTAAATAATATTTCGTTGTCTACAATACTATCCATAGAACTTTTCGCTTTTGTTTTTATACAATGAAAGAAGTATTTCCTACCTCTACTGCTTAGGAATTTGGTCGCCTCTCATCATTTTGTTACACAAACTTACAAACCAATAGACTTTGACATTTTGGAGATTTTCGCAAATTTAGCGGCCAGAGATGGCCTCCTTCTCTATTGCATCACACCATATTCTCGACTGACGAAAATGACGGTTTTTCGTTGTACAAGGTGGGGCAAAAGTAATGTCATAATGTGAATTGGCTTCCATATTTGTTGGAAATGGAGAAAATTTGCCGCAGAAAGTTTATTTGAAGGTGTAAAATTGATGACAATAAACTGAAAAAATAGTATCGGTCAAATGACCAACAATATCATGATGTACATTTGTGTACGCCCGGTTACTACAAAAGAAAAAGCATGAGTTTCGTATAATATGTCATAAATAAAAGACATATTGTAGAAATATAATAAATAAATATGGTTTAATACATAAATATATCGCTATATAATGCTATATATTACTATTATATATTCGGTATATATTTTAATTCGTCCGTTTTTTATTTTTATTTCAAAATTTGAACGTTTATTTAAGAAAAACATGTACAATAGTATTATTCAAAGTCTTGCCCATCTGAAGGTATGACTTTTTCCCATCTTTCTGGCAATTTTTGGATCCCATCCCAAAAGAAATGCGCCGGCTTGGCAGCCAAGAATGAATCAAGCCAATTTTTGATATTCAGCTGTGATGTTAACCGTATTTCAGTGAGGGCGTTCTTTATCGACCGGAACAAATGGTAGTCAGAAGGTGCAAGGTCTGGGCTATAAGGCTAATAAGGGTGGGGTAAGACTTCCCATCCACTACTTTCCAAATAGTTCTTAAGCGAAATAGCAACGTGGGGCCGAGCGTTGTCATGATGGAAAATTATTGCCTCGTGTCTGGTCGCATATTCCGGGCGTTTTTCGGCTACTGCTCTCTTCAAACGGATCAATTGTGTTTGTTAGCGTTGTCCATTGATGGTTTCACCCGATTTTAACAGCTCGTAATACAGTACACCCATCTGACCCCACCAAATACAGAGCATTACCTTCGCGCCATGGATATTCGACTTTGCTGTTAATTTGGCTGGTTGGCCGGGTTTCACATATGATTTTTTGCGCTTGGGGTTGTCGTAATGGATTCATTTTCCATCACCAGTAACAATCCGATGCAAAAATGACTTCCTTTTGTGGCGTTCCAGCAGCATTTCGGACATGCAAAACCTCCTTTCGACGTCTCTCGGCTTGAGTTCATGTGGAATCCAATTTCCTTGCTTTTGAATATATCCAGCTGCCTTTAAACGTTTTGAAATGGCTGCTTGAGTGACTCCCAAAGATTCTTCGAGCTCTTATTGTGTTTGGCAACAATCTTCATAGAGCAATGCTTCAAGTTCTTCATCTTCAAACTTTTTTGGCTGCCCAGGACGTTCATCGTCTTCCAAGCCAAAATCACCACTTTTAAATCGTGCAAACCACTTTTGGCACGTTTGCTCAGCTAGCGCATTTTCACCATAAACTTCCACCAAAATACGATGACTTTCGGCAGTTTTCTTCATATTAAAGTAATGAAGAAGAACTTCCCGCAGAAACACTTTTTCAGGCACAAAGATCGACATATTTGAGTGAAAAAAAAATTATTGTTGTTTACGCTTCAAATGAATGACATATACTGAAATGACGTACAATGACAGTAGCTTTCCAACGAACGTTCCAATGGAATAATAACAATTGAATAAAACAAGTTACGCCATCACTTAGCAAACCGTTATAGACCCTATATATATATATAACAATAAATATAACACTTGTACCTCCTTTTTTTTATTTTCTTTACCGAACAAATTCATTACTACTTTCAATTAAAGCTGATTTTAAAAATAAACATTTATGTGGTCTGGGCCAATAACCATAGTTAATTCAAGTGAATATTTATTAACAATAATTTCAGATAATTGAGCAATGATTTTCTCATATGGAATGCCCTGCAGAACTCTTTGTTTCCTAATCATTATAACCGGCAAACATTCAAAACCAATGTGTAGCGGTATCTCTCTTTCTTTTCTCCTTAGCTTTCCTTAGCTCGCGCTGTGTGCAAACGGTACTAGAAACCACTTGAGCTCGCTAAATACAAAAAAAAAAAGTATATGCAACTTTCGAACTGATACTTATGAAAATAGCAGTTAAGTAACTCAATTTATGTACAATGAAATGAAATCCAAAAAAAAGATATATAATTTTTTTTTTTGGGTTAAAGTTAAACACACATTTTTGGCATAAAAGCTTAGATTTATCCAACATATATTGTTTATCATGGGCTATTACTTTCTTTCAACCTTCTGGAAGAGACATTATACCTCTTTTGTAAAAGTTTTCCAGGTACGTTTTGATCTCATCTTTGGAATTGAATTGCTTTCCATCCAAATTGTTTTGGAAAGAGCGATATAGATGGTCGTCATAAGGCGCAAATGAACTCAGCTTTTGTTTTGCCACTAAGGCTGTGTGTGGTCTGGCGTTGTCCTAATGGAAAACAATGCCCTTCCTGTTCGCTAACTCTAGCCGCTTTTCTTCGACTGCTTGTTTCGCAGTATAGAGCTGTGAGCAATACTTAACGGCATTTATTGTCTTATTGCGTGGAAGCAACTCGAAGTAAAAGACACCTCGCCAGTCCCACCAAATGCTCAACATGACTTTTTGGGGTGCAAATCTTGTGCAAATCAAGACTCAAGCGAGTTCTATCTCAAGAAAGACTCATAGATCGTTATGCGATTCATAATGTTTCTTTCACTGTGTTCGTTAGGAATCTAAACATCCATATTTTTCAACATTTCAAGCCTTTTCGTCTCTGCGATATCCCGTGTCTTCAGATGCCTGTCAACGGTAACAGCAGCCAAGATTTGATTGTTGTCTGTGGTGGGTGGACGTTCAGATCGAACAACACCACCAAGGTCTGTATTTCCTGTACGAAAGTGTGTAAACTAACGTTCACAAGAGTCAGCGCTTATAGCCGAATCTCCATACAGCCTACAAATCTCCCGTTACGCCTCTTTTGTTTTAACACCTTTTTTAAGAAAAAAAAAGCAAAATATGTCAAAAATGCACTTTCTTATCCACCGTTTTAAAAAAATTTTGAGCACTTAAAACACGTCCGGTCAGAACAAATTCTCGTAACAATGTAAAGGATGACCCTCGCTATTGAAATAAACAACAAACATTTCATAACGGTATACATAACTATAAACTCTACTTTCAAGAAAAAGACCCCAGCACTTATTAAACAACCTAATATATAGCTCTTATATGTATATGACAACTTTTCTTTTTTAAATAAAAGGCAAACCATTTGAGATATTTCAAAAACTTTATCATTGGCTTGAAGTACAATCAAAACATTTATGAATGGAACTCGACTTCGTTCGTAGGGCCACCGCGGGCACGTTTGCAGCGGTCGATTCGTTGGATCCAATTTTCAACGACTCGGCCACACATTTCGGCCGAAACGGCCGCTATTTCGCGTTCAATGTTGGCTTTGAGCTCTTTCAACTGACTTAACGTAGCCCCACAGAAAAAAGTCAAGCGGGGTTAAATCGCACGAACGACCCGACCAATCGACTGGCCCATGTCTTGAGATAACACGCTCACCATACTTACTCTTCAATAAATCGATTGTAGCGTGTGCTGTGTGTCTTGTGGCACCATCCTGTTGAAACCACATGTCGTCCAAGTCCATATCTTCCAATTCGGGCCAAAAATAATTGGTGATCATGGCGCAATAACGCTGACCATTCACAGTAACGTGACGGCCCAATAACGCCGCCGGCATGCAAACCGCATCAAACAGTTATGTTTTGTGGATGAAGTGGTGATTCATGAAGCACATGTGGGTTTTCACCCGACCAATAACGCATATTTTGCTTATTGACGAACCCATTGAGCCAAAAATGAGCTTCGTCACTGAAGATGATTTTGCTATGAAATTCATTATCTTAGCGCATCTTCTCCAGAACCCAATTGGAGAACGTACGTCGCTTCAAATGGTCCATCGGCTTCAATTCTTGAGTCAGCTTGATCTTGTATTGGTGTAAACCAAGATCCTTATGCAAAATACGCCATAATGTGGTCTGAGCAATGCCCAATTCTTGAGAACGCCGTGGAATTGACTGATTTGGATCGTTTGCTAGGGACGTCTAAACGGCAGCGATATTTTCGACACTTCGAACAACCCGGTGTCTCACTGACACGGCAACATCACACAACGAATATGTAGACTCAAATTTTTGCACTAAACTTGTTATTGCCTGTCTACTAGAGCAAGAATTACGACCGAAAATTGGAGTTAACGCTCTTAAAGTTGCAGTCGCTGACTCCGAATATCTGTAGAAAATTTTTATAATTTGCAGACGTTGCTCGTTAGTGTACTTTACCATTATGTTACCAAAATGTTGAGTTTACTGAATAAATTGACAGTGACAGTTTGATGATTAGTGAAAGAGTGCGTTCACAAATTAAATTCAAAGTTGTCAAGTCCCTATTGGAAAACCCTATAGTTCGTCATTGTATCTTCCTCCATTTCATATGCTATTCATATTCTATCGAAAATCAGTGACAGGCGCTCACTATTGGCCACCACGACGATATTATGATGCGTTTTTAGCTGCCAACAGGAAAAGACCACAGGTTTTCAAGTTATATGTTGGACTTAAATTTCTTCTGAACCAGTGAATGTGAGCTGAACTACGGACAGAAAAAAAAGATAATTCGCTTCTATACTATTCGTTGGCTTTGAGTGAGTTTCTCTTTTACAGGCTTTTAATATGAATCCTTGAAACATTTTACCTCTGAGTTTTTCATTGCATTTTCAGCTTAAAGAAAAAAAAAAAACAACAAAAAAATTCACTGAAAAAATAATCTCCTTAATTGCTTTTGCCTTATAATCAACAATTCTAAAAAGCTCTTTTATCTTGACCACAAAATAAAATTAAGAAAAAAAAAATCTATTTCTCCAAGTATCCTCTAAAAAGATATCGAGAAAAAGCAAATCTCCATATGAAAGTACTTCACTGTATCTGTTTGAAAAGCTTTATATGTAAAGTTTAATTTTAATTACGATTAAAAAATTTTAATTAAAAAGTTTGCATTAAACATTTCGTCTAACATATTGCCCCCGTGTTCAAGTGGTCAATCTACTTTGGTCACGTTTTAAATTTCTGAGCAAATTCGGATTAAAAGTTTTTAACACATACTCTGCAGATGGTCGATAGACCTTCAAAGTTCAAAGTCTTTTTTTTTTTGTTTTATTTTTTGTTTTTATAAAAATTTAACTCGGAGCATTACTATGGGTGGAATGGTGGTAATTTGTTAGGAGTATCTGCACTTTCAAGATCGTACTCCATAACGTTATTTTGCCTTCCCAACCTTGGGATCTTTTTTTTTTTCAATAGGTTCCAAATGCTCTTAATAGCTCATTTATTATAAATTATGGGAAACGAATGTTAAGGATATTCTTACCATTTTGCTTCTTCCACATTTTTTCTTTTAAGCTTAATGGATGGGAACGAGGTAAGAAGACTTATGAAATGCAGAGCATTATTTAGAGAATAATGTTTGAAGGCGGACTGAAATTTGTTGCAAGTTTTAATCTATGCTCAAAGAATCTATATTAAACTTAAATCGTATTATCATTTGCTGCCAAATTTTTATTTTTTTCGATTTAGTGCATACTTGCTGTCAGTACCTCAGCTCAAAAATTCTATGGTATGTGCTAAGGTTGTCGTCTCGAACATGGGTGCTCAAACATTTAAATCGATGTATGATGATGTCGCCAGGTTTTGGCTTTCATTTCATAGAGTGTTTCTTTTCCTTACACGATAGATGTTTTGTAGGATAACAATCTTGCCTTTTAAAATATAAAATCTACTTACTTGGTCGGTTGCTTTACTAGTTATTGCCGGGTTATGTAAAGCAAAGCGTTGTAAGACTTTCAAACAAACCATGGACTGAATCTTAAGTAAAGATAAAACTCGATAGTTTCCGGAAGATACAGATACAAAATCTTTTTCGATGTGTATTAGTTTCTTATGTTCCAAACAATGTATCTTGTTGTACCTTTCAAAAAAGGATATCAGAGGACAGAGAAAAGTCCTGGGACAGAGTTGTCCCATGAGTAAATGTCAATGAGACACATGTGTCGCAATAGTATCATAATAAAATAAAAAACAAATCATGAAATTACTTAAACTCCACTTTTTATTTATTGAAATGAGTATGAATTTGAATTATTAATATTTTTTTAGCATAGCTAGTATGTTTATATGTATTGTATGTAGGTTAATTCAAATGATATTTGGCAAAACACAGCATGCATAAAGGTATATTGCAAGAAGTGCAAACTATTTTTGCACGTGTCTCTACAATCTTCTCCGCACAGCTTTAGCAATGACGGCATGTAGTTCCCTCAACCGGAAGATGCTATCCAACTCCTGACAACCTTCGCTTCGTATGCCTTGTTTCTTGAAAAAGAATCCAAGAATTAGATACGCAAACCATGAGTAGCTTTAGAAAAACTCTCTTCCACCATTTTCTGGATTTCCTGTCCGGATCATAAAGAGATGTAAATTGATCTGAAAGATCCACTCCATCCATATATGTTATATACTCGTATGTATTGTAGAAAGCAATGGCGTCAGGACATGGAATTTGCATACTGTCTCCTGTTTTACTGGTTCTTTGTACAGATGCTATGATGTCAGTGTGGCAATTGCTGATAAATACAACTTCCTTGGTTTCTTGCCATTTACAAATCAAACATCCATTATTGTTAAATTTGAAGACATATTCACCCCTTACTAACTTGTTAGCCATCAAGATTTAGTAGCAATTTCCTATTTCTCATAACTGTGCCTACTAAGCCAAACTAAGTTTGCGCTAAGTATACGGTAGTAAAAAATCGATCACAAAATATAACGGCTAAGGGATTGAGAGTATGGAACACAGTTTCCTTGGAACTCGTTCTCCAAGAGTACCTTCGGTCGGAACTATTCCCTTTCCTGAGTAAATGAGCTGTATCCAGTTGTGAAATCGTTACGTCTACGGATCGTTCCCAAATCTTGATGCCTCTTTTGATGGGTTTCATTGGGTTATATTGCTTCAAAGAAGACCTACCCTTAAACTTTGCCATAGCTTCATCGGTTGATTAGAGCACGCAGTCGGTCCGGCAATATTTAAAGATAAATAGGGTTTTCCAATAGGGACTTGACAACTTTGAATTTAATTTATGAACGCACCCTTTCACTAAACATCAAACTTTCACTGTCAATTTATTCAGTAAACTCAACATTTTGGTAACATCATGGTAAAGTACACTAACGAGCAACGTCTGCAAATTATAAAAATTTTCTACAGATATTCGGAGTCGGTGACTGCAACTTTAAGAGCGTTAACTCCAATTTTCGGTCGTAATTCTCGCCCTAGTAGACAGGCAATAACAAGTTTAGTGCAAAACTTTGAGTTTACATATTCGTTGCGTGATGTTGCCGTGTCAGTGAGACAACGAGTTGGTCGAAGTGTCTAAAATATCGCTGCCGTTCAGACGTCCATAGCAAACGATCCAAATCAGTCAATTCCACGGCGTACTCAAGAATTGGGCACCGCTCAGACCACATTATTGCGTATTTTGCGTAAGGATCTTGGTTTACACCCATACAAGTTCAAACTGACTCAAGAATTGAAGCCGATTTGTTCTGGAGAAGATGCGCCAAGATAAGGAATTTCATCGCAAAATCATCTTCAGTGACGAAGCTCATTTTTGGCTCAATGGGTTCGTCAATAAGCAAAATATGCGTTATTGGTCGGGTGAAAACCCACATGTGCTTCATGAATCACCACTTCATCCACAAAAAATAACTGTTTGTTGCGGTTTGCATACCGGCGGCGTTATTGGGCCATATGTTTTCGTCGACGATAACGATCGTCACGTTACTGTGAATGGTCAGCGTTATCGCGCCATGATCACCGATTATTTTTGGCCCGAATTGGAAGATATGGACTTGGACGACATGTGGTTTCAACAGGATGGTGCCACAAGCCACACAGCACACGCTACAATCGATTTATTGAAGAGTAAGTTTGGTGAGCGTGTTAACTCAAGACATGGGCCAGTCGATTGGCCGCCTCGTTCGTGCGATTTAACGCCGCTTGACTATTTTCTGTGGGGCTACGTTACGTCATTGGTTTATGCCAACACGCCGACGACGTTGGAAGAGCTCAGATCCAACATTGAACGCGAAATAGCGGCAAGAACAAGCTTGCCTGTTGCTATTAAATATTTTTCTGTTTATTATTTTATTGGAAAAACTTTGATGAAAACTTCAAGTTCTTTTGAACTTCTATCAAGGTTAACAAGAATTACTGGCTGCTCAAAATTTGGAATCTGTTTTCGAGGCATGAAATTAATTTTACTGTTGTTCCATACTATACCGCTGTTAAGCTGCCCTTCTGCTATGGGTTCTTGCATTTTCCCGTCGTGTTCCTCCGGCAAAATGGGTTCCTCTCCTTATAATTTAGACTCACTTTCAGATGAGCTATCAGCCTTATAGGGGTAATTCGGATCAAGAACGCTGCCGTCATCGAAGTCACTGCCGATCTCTGAATCGATGCTCTTCAACAAGCTTCGTATGTTTTTATCAAGAATCACTCTTAGATGCTTCCTATTCGAATTTCGTTCGCTGGTTATGAAAAACAATTGAATTACTAAATTACTTAATACATTACTGTTGGGACACATGTGTCCAAGCGAAAGTTACTGCTTGGATATATATGTTATGTCCCAGATTCAGTTTTTTGTGGATACCTTTTTTTTTTTTTTTCGCTTCTTACTCGTAGTTAAAAATTATTTATTTTTATTGATATTAGCTTACCTTGCCATTTTTTAACACAAATTTTTCACTCACTGACCTAACACGTGTCACCATTCATTGTCAAACTGAAACCTGATTGTGAACGAACACAAGATATTACTGAATCAAACCATACGTAAATACTCACATTGCACTTAAAACACTGATGCTTAACAATATATAGAAATATTTGCCTTTTAGTAAGACGAGAACACCTATTGGGATGTATGTGCCCCGTGAGTATTGAAAGGGTTAAATGGTGCTCCAGTGCTTATTGTGCGTCGACCAATAAACTCCTAAGTAAGTGCGGTTTTTGGTCTGTCTTCAGATACGCACTCCAATATAGTTGAATTTTCCTACCACTTGTGTCACGTAATATATTCCTCTAGGTGGGTACGTAGAGGTGGACGTTCAACATGAACCTAAGTAGCACTAGAATGTGCCTTTTTGTTAACACGACTCGTGTGACCTGGTTGTGCTGATGTGTGTTGATGAGGATAGGACACAATCGGTGCCTAGATCCAACCAATGGAGTTAAGAAAACAAATTAGATCTCGTATCCCTTTACCTGGGATGACGTTACGGTCGTCAAAAAATGGTTGGTTTAGTGCACGCAGCCTGGCTCTTGTTAGTACCGGACATTTGCAGGTCAAGTGGGAGTGAGTTTTTCCTTCTCATTTTTGTTCCCGCAACGGTATGTGTGGGCTGTATGGGATACCTAGTTTGACCGCATGGTCTCCATTTGGCTAAAGCTCCTAGATTACCGCCGTGATTGTGACGGTATCTGGGTGGGTTCTGTTTAGTAGGTTTTTTTTCTACGCTTATCATAGATCTGCCATATCATCTTTGTATGGCGAAGCTGTTTGGTTGGAAATATGAGTAGATTCGTCCTTTAACCGCTCCCAGCGGGATGTAGACCTTCGTTTCTTTTTATGTCACTGCGCCCCGGAACTCAGAGCAGTGTGGCCCGACACCTAAATTGGCAGACGGGTGGCCGTGGCTCAAGTGCTAGTGTATCAATCGGACGGAGTTCAATAACTGCCGGGCCCAAAAGACATTACTTTTTTCAGGAAATTAAAATATCGTGAGATGAATGGTTGCCTAAAATACAACAATAAGTCAATTTAAACTCATAATCTAGTCTCCGCATTAAATGTTGGATGCCAACCATGGATTCCGAAAAATTTAACACGTTTTCTGGCATTTTAAGTGTAGTCACACCTTCTTGAGCGTTAAGTTCTTAAAAAAAAAAAAAAAAAACTCGTTCCGGCACTCCTGCACCAGTTTCGAGTATATGGTAGCCGAGTCAATGTGAGGATAGCAATGTTTTGTTTGTATTTGCATTAAGCCTCTCGGATTGCCAGTAGTTTCGCCTGGAAGACGCTGATAAAATACGGCAAGCAGTATGCTATTCTTATTTTCAGTGATTCAGAGCAGACGCTGGCTTCCACACTACTGTTCCTCGTTGAACCGCCAGTGTAGATAACCGTGTCGAAGTGCTTTACTACTTCGTTTGTCTTCCACTTAGGTCTAGTGGGAAATCCTATGTGGTAGCTTTTCTTGATGTGACGTAGTCGATTGGAAGTGTGACCATCCCGTTTGGTTATAGGACTAGGATGTTGCTTCGTCCATAAGGCCGTCCAACCCAGCATCCAGATTCTTTCAGTTTGACTTCGCTGCATAGTGCGGTATTTTATCTGGGTATTCGAGAGGTAGAAGATGTAGAAGCAAAGTAAGGACACCCACTAGGGTCGACATCAGTGCGACAGTGGTATCTATGTTGACTGTTCTTTGGAGCCTTTTTAATTTGGTGAGGTAATAACAATACTGGTATGATTGGATGGAATTGGATGGGCTACAGCCGTGTACATCAATCAGGTCATCTTTGGTTGAAGTCACCACTTCTTTCCAAAGGTTTTTCCGCATAGAAGGCGACTTTTTCTCCTCTGCGTTCTGATGTTTGGTTTCCAGTTGAGATTGGGGTCAAGCATGATACCCAGATACCTACCGCTGGAGGATAATGTGAGCGGTCAACTATTAAGACAGGGAAGGGTAGAATCAGGTATTTTGCTTTTAATCGTGAATAATATCAGTTCGATTTAACTTGGGTTGACATAAAGGCCACAACTTTCGGCCAAGGTGTTTACTATGCTTTCACTTAATATAACCACATTATCTTACAAGCATTTTGTTGATAACCATTAGCCAGAGCACAGGAGAAATCAAAGTCTGTGTGTGTCTGTCTGTCCGATTCGTCGATGCTCTTTTTGTTGAAAATATAAATTTGGTTTTGCCCTTATTTAGAGTATTTTTTCCGCTTCTTTTTTTCTTGAAAACATGCAAACGCACTAGCGACAGCTCGCGTCACCTGGGAGTCATCTTCGTACGTTTACAGAACACCGAACGGTTCCCATCGTCATTCTTCACAATCTGACAAGTTTGGCAGGGATGCAGAAAATAATTGCTTTATACAGCTGATCTCAATAGACTCGTCAAATGAGGCCTTGAAATTGATATTGATATTGGTTTTGAACACGTTGGATTTTCTTATGAATCTGCCACAGTGTAAATATGGGGTGATTCATCGTGAGATTTGATTTATAATATAAAATAAAACACATAAATTTGAAAGTGAACTTAAAATTTTTATTATCAGTTAAAAGAACAATTCATGGCATTAACTTATTGAAAATGATATCATGTAAATGTTGGTCATGACTACGTATGAGGTGGTCCATTCGGAAAGTCTAATTTTGGGCGACTCGTTCGAGCATAGCGACTGGTATCTCGCGGATAACACGAGTAATGTTGGCTTCCAAAGCGTCAATCGTAGCTGGCTTATTCCTGAAGACCTAAGACTTTACATGTCCCCAGAGAAAACAGTCCAAAGGTGTGATATTGCACGATCTAGGCGGCCAATTTACCGTAGCAAAACATGAAACTAAGTGCTCACCAAAATGATTTCTAAACAAGTCCATTGTTTTATACGCTGTATGGCTCGTAGCGCCGTCTTGTTAAAACCAGAGCTCACCGAGACCATGTGCTTGAATTTCAAGAAGCACATAGCCAGTTAACATGGCGCGATAACGTTACCATTGACGGTAATATTGTGATTTGCCTCATTTTTGAAGAAATATGGACCAATGATTCCACCAGCCCATAAACCACATCATACCGTTGTTTTTAATGGATGTAATGGTAGCTCTTGGTACTCTACGGATTGCTCATCAGCCCAAATACGGTAATTTTGTTTATTAACTTATACATTGAGAAATGGGCTTCATCATTGACGAAAAATTCACGATAAAACACTGGATTTTCATTGAGTTTTTCCAGAGCCCATTCACTGAAAATATGACGCAATTTCAAGTCATCTGGCGTCTATTTTTGCACAATTTGAATTTTGTACGCTTTTAGGCCGAGATCCTCACGTATAATAAGCAAAGTTGTCGAATACGCCAAGCCAAGCTGCTGAAAACGACGACGAATCGATTCGTCGTGGTCTTCGTATACACTCTCAACTACAGCTGCTAAAGTCTCTTCACTACGTGCTGGATGTGCTCTAACCACTCGAGTACCATCCCAGGTAAACTGGGACTCAAATTTGCGAATGGTATTGGCAATAGTGGTTTCAGTAGGACGATTATTCGCACCGTAAGTTCCTCGAAACGGCTGAAAAACATTTCTCACAGAACGCTGATTTTCGTAACATAGCTGAACAATTTGGAGACGCTATTGTGGTGTAAGTCTCTCCATGATGACTTGCCAAATGATACTGAACGAAAATTACAAAGCAGTTTGATAGAAGTCACGCGTGATCTGTCAAAAAAGGCCTATTGAAAATCAAACCTCACGATGAATCACCCTATACTTGGTCAATTATTTGTTTACTTAGCCTAAGACTGCATTAAGAGAGGCTGATAAGATCACTGACAAGTTGTTCACACAATACGGCAGACAAGATCGAGATGGTGAAGGGATTGATGTATATATGACGTTGAGGCAGTTTAGATAATCTCACTCCTGGTCGATCTTAGGAACTGACTTAGGTCGACTGCTAAGTTTTTCTGCTTATTTCTACAGGTCTCTCTTTGGGTCCTGTGGCTTGACACCTTCTTTTTATATATTAGTTAAACTCCCGAACATTGTTCCTGGAGCAACCATCTTTCCATTTCCTTAATCGCTTGTTTCTCGTGTTTGTTTCTTCTGTTTTGCCCATGACCTGTTCTTACTGTGTTGTTTTACTACTTGTTCTAACATTCACTTTTCATAGAGCCAGGGGTTTCGTGACCGTGCTAGGTCAGTTCCTTGACTTTGGAGGATTCGTGACATTAGTGCAACTGACTTCAGCAATTGATGCAGCTTGCTAAGACGTTGCCGATAAGTTGGGTTTTTTTTTTTTTTTTTAATATAGCCAAAGGCTCTGACGGTGCCTTTCTTCTAAACTATCATAATATTCATAAGTGGTATGAAGTTCCATGGCACGCTTCTTTTGTGCCAAACAGCTCGAAATGAGACTGATCTGATCAGTTCAAAGAACCCTTTTCAGTCCCCAATACTCGTATGGCAATTTCAATAAGCTCCAGCCAACTCTCTTTATGTCAAAAGTGAGCTTTTCCCATTTAATTGATCTACTGAAGACTTAGGCGGTATTGGCATGATTAAGTCCGTCGGTTCGTATGCAAGAAGGCTAGGTTCAAGTCTCAGGCAACTCTAGAAAAGTACCTTTTTGTTTTGTTATGAAAAAATCTTTCACTCTATCGGCGAAAAATCAAAGGCTCTCTCTCGCTGTGCACAAAATTCGCCCAAATCTTGGTTCACCATAGTCCACTTCATTAATAATTTGTTCAATTGAAATTGGGATTCGGTGGTCCTAAATATATGAACTGTAGGATATGTATTTATGTGGTGATCAATAGATGAAGCCACGAATAAAGTCATTCGCACTATAGTTTCTGTCACACTTAACATAATTTGTTTTTGTACGGTATTGGAATGAAGTATCTATAGTATAATGCCAACAATCCAAAATAATAAAACCAAGAATAAACGTAAATTAAACTTCCACAATGTCCACGTTGTAAATCAAACCGAACGTTTTATGTTATTTCAAAGTGGTCTCGTACCGTCTATTCCGGACTGATTGTTGCGTTCGTCTTTTTTTTTTTTTTGTCATTTTTCTTTCGCAACATTTAAGGGTTTTGTTATCCGTGGCTAAGAAGCACGTGCTGCTGTTATAACATCATTCCTCGCCGAGTCATTCGCCAGTACGTGACATAAGATTCCACAGTGATAAATCATATAAATGCTTAGCCTCCTTAAATTTATTTGGTTCGCAATATCCATTATTTATTTATGAGTTCTGCACAATATATGGACACATACACGTCGTGTTATTTGCGAGTTTGGGAATATTGCATTGAAGAATACTTAACCCTTTATAACCGTCAATTTAAATTGTCCGATGCCTTATTTAGTATCCTCAATGATTTGTTCCTTAAAAAAGAGAACTGTAAACTTCTACGTGGATTTGAAACATTGGTACTTTGAGTTTACATAAACATCATGAGACAATATCTTTAACCTGTTCCTTCCCTTCCAATCACCTTTTTTACAAACAGCGCTTAGGCTAGGGTAGGTTAAAGTTGTCCCATTATGATAACACTGGGAGTGCATGGGTCTTACTACTCCTGGGACCATAGGAAGGAGCAAATGTCTCATCAATGTCATCATCAATTGTGAGAATACTCAATCCTTGTAAAGAGTTTCGTGATTATATTCGGGAGTCTGTAGATATCTCTTTTCTTTAGGCTGATCAGGCTAATCGCTCACTTGTGATTGAGTACGGGCCATATGACTTTAGATGTCTCATAATTATCCTAATGAACTTAATTGTCGCAACGCACTTTCCTGAAATGTGCTTGTGTGCTGATATCCAACAGAGCCTGATCTTGCAAAGCCATCTCATTGAGAAATGCGCGACGATCTAGGTTCCCGTATTTTGCAATAACCGGCATTCGGGTTGAACCTCGCAACGTCCTGATAAATAGCTAAGTCTTCGATTTGAAATACTGTACAGTATATGTGCAGACTGACTGTAAAGGTGCTCAGTGCAGACCCTTGCTCCTTCGGCTCCTTTAAAGCTGTCTATGAAGGGGGAGATGGACATCTGTTTCCATTTTTTCCTTTCTAGAATCAATTGATTGAAGCAACGTTGGAGTCACTTTCAGTTAATTTGAGGAAACCAGGATACTGTCTGGATATATATATCATACGTGATTTTGCCATCAAGATCGTTCGCGTCGAGACTAGCAACTGTTTCAGAAAACGTTGTAAAATAAGTTTTCACCACCCTGTCCTCTGTTGAGGCGTTAGATAACACATCGGTGGTTCGGTGCTACAACAATTGATTTACTACCTCCGATGTTCTTAGGAAAGTGGGTCAGAGATTTCGTCTTCACATTGATAAATTTCAGACGAAGTTGATCGGAACCTACTGAAGTTTTTTGAATATTGGTGGTAGGAATCCAGTCCAGCAAACAGAATTCCGTTTGCTTATTCCACTCTCTTACTAAGACGGTCCAGAAGCGGAATTAGGACCTAATCGCTCTGGGGTATTTCGCAAAATCAGTCTTCAAAAAGGGGAATCGGGTAGGATTTTTTGCAGCTAACCTACGTGATGCAGCATTAGTAGAAGATTTCTCTTATCAGGTTTGGGCGTACAGAAAGTATAGATACATACTCGTGTACCTATGAGTATATCGTGTATCGTGAGAGATTTTGTGTTCTTTCGTTGAGCCCAGCCTCAGGAATTTTAGTGTCCTCAGTAATGGATCTGCTTGGGTCCCCCATCATGTAGTCAATATACTTAAGTGAGCTATTCTTAAACTGGGTCATCAGCCATTTGATCTACGGCACGGTCCATATTGATACCATGATGCAGCCCAGAAAATACGAGTAAGAGTAAAATGGGGTGATTACCTCTGTGTTTTCGATGGCTAGATTTAAATCTTTGGTTCTACTTGACTCTCTTCCCCACTGCTAAGCAGGCAATGGTATAGAGAACTAACAAGACCATAAAGTATCTTTATTTAAAAAAAACCCAAATATTAGTTCCACCTTCGGACTTATCGGCCAGCACCATCTTGGTGTAGTAAAGTATAGTGGGTAAAATCAAGTTTTTGTAGAGCATCTCTGGGATTATAAATTTTGCAACCAGTTGCTTCCCCAAACGCGCAAGTTGCTGGAATCATTCTTTGTCTTATCTCTGCCCAGATGCCATTTGTGGCATTAAAAATTTGTCTGAGATAGATGAATTCCCTAACAATTTCAACATATCCGGTTACTTCAAACCTTCTTTTTCTAGGCTTTCACTTTCACTTTGGGAGCAACAAATATTTTGACTTCGTGACTATAACCGTAGATCTGAATAAACTTATTGACGAGTAAGGTTCAGTTTGAAAACCTGGACAGCTGTTGCAGTTCTGTTACAGCACAAGATGGAGGAGTCACATGACACAGCTTTATTGGTGCCGAATCTATGGTACTCTAACCTTTCTCCAAAAATTCAGAACATAAATACGAGTATTTCTTCATAATGATGACATATTCGTATACTAATTGCGGAAAATTGCTCTACTTAGAGCGCTATTCCAATAACAGAATCTGGCTGTAAGGTGGATTTCAGTTCCTTATTCAAAAATTCCTTGATCTTTGAAGACTAGCCTAAATTGGCTTCTTGAGTCAAAGACTACGTCGATAGGCAAGATAAATTCTTCGATTAGTTTTTAAATATGAAAAAGATAATCGATTGTGACTATGGCTCGTTGCATGAGCCTCCATGAACTCGTTATCAATCTTGGTATGGCTGTCGTCTGGTGACTTTGATTGAAGCTAGGACACGTCGCCTGTTTACGTAGTAGCTCTTGGTTATTTTTATATTCCGGATGTGTCTTTATTCATTACGAAGTTATGATTCAGCGAAAATTCTCCATTAGAATGTTATGCGATGCAGAGAACACCAGCTCTCGTACATGTTAGAGACAACATGGAGTGTGATTGTGCCTTTATCAGCTTAAAAATTAATGTTTTTTGAGAACTGCTAAGAAGGTGATCGTTTCATAGTTTGATATAATTCCTCTCAAACATTCACATAGTACGATAAATAAGATCTTGTACGTTAAGAAAACGGATTACTCGATATTGAGCGCAATTTTAGGCATACATTGTTACTTCCGTCCATTTTTACAGATGAGTTGATGAATCTTTCTTTCCCAAATAATTTAACAGGGGCAACTTCATTGTTTTAGATATTGGTACCCATACCTCTTCTTAATTTTACGGAAAGTTAGTATCCTTTGCTATTAAACGGGCTTTTTAAGTAAACCTTTTAGGTTTTCTACACGGACTGTGACCCTACTTGGCTTATTCTTTTCCATTGGTTTGATCGAGTGATACTCTTCTTTTTTTCTTACCTTAGAAACTAATGTTTTCTCCGTTTCCTTTACTCAAAGAGTTCTTTTAATTCTTTGAGGCCTTGTACATTTTTGTGGTCTCGTATTGATCTTGTTTCGTAGGATACGTTTGTCTTCAACCAGCGGGTTTTTTTTTTTTTTTTTTTTTTGTGATGTTCTCGTGAAACCTAACATACGAGTATAACATGCTGCATTTCTGATGGCTTATTGGCAATCCATTACTGGTCTTCCGCGCTTGATGCTGGCAGCACAGATCTTCTCGAAAGTTTTTGAAGTCTCATTCAGAAAAGGCTGATGTCGGATTTCCTTTGATGCTCCGGCGTCCAGTATATCCGCATTCGCAGCATCCCTACAACAAGCTAATATTGCGAGCGATGTTGGCTTTTCAAAACATTCGCACATCCATAGTCATGGAGTTGTGTCTTCATGGATTGCATTGTTATTAATCTGGTTGATGTTATTTATGGCGCTTGCAAGCTATATTGATATCGGAGCTATAGCACCAAGAATATATCGTATCATATTTAAAAGCAATCTTTGAACTCGTGTTAGTCTAATGTTTGAGATTATGTCCTTGATTGTAATCAAGCGTCCACACAGATACTTTAAAATCAGCGCTTTTTCGCTCTTACTCTGATGACAAATTCATACTCAATCAAGCCTTGTGTCTGCTATCTATTGCAGTCAACATAATATATGTCGCAGTTTTCCTTCCTAATTTTTCCTGTACATCCAATCGCACTTTTTTGATAGCAGTGGTATCTGATTGTAACGTTCCAAAGTTTCCGCTAATTGTTCGTACGGTCTTTTCAAGGTACGAATAATGTACATGCATAGATGAAAGTTGTTCTTCGTTTGGCGTTTGATGGGATCGTTAACAGTGTGTTCATCAATATCTAAGGTGGTTGTTGCTTTATGAAAATAAATCAGTTAATCTGAGAGCACAAGGCATAACTAAGACCTTCAATGTCGTTTAGTTCGAGTTCAACTTTTGAATATCCTTTAAGAACTCAGGGACATAACAGACATCAACTTTTTCCAGTTTCAGTCGACTGCGTATCTCTTAACCACTTTTTTGCAATCCTCGTGATTTTTAAGAGGTTCGCCTCTTCTATTTATTGACTCAGCGCAGCTCCTGTGGTTCCAATTAACCAATCTCGTGTGCTGTGGAAGGTCAACACAAACTTCATCTTTATCGATTTGAATTGTACTCATATGGTATGATTGCTGCGATTAGCTCGCTGAAAACTCCTCCGAGAAATGTCACAGGTTATCGCTGGATTCGCTTCTGACATAGCCATTGACTTTTGAGAATTTTTTTCCCATACTTCCATCCAGGAGTATTGCGTTATATTTGCGCGATCAGACTCAGCATGCCGCATAGTGGCAGTTTTTGTCCGCAGTAACTTCACTCATACTTCCTTAAGCTGGTGCAGAGGATCAGCTATGACAGAGTTTGAACGAAGTAGCAAGTGCGATTAGTAAAGGCGAACTTCATCAAGAAAGTCTTTACTTATTCTGAATTTCCGTTCTGCTAGTTTACTTCCATCGACTGTGTATGGTTCACGAAAAAGTTTTTTAATCCCACATGACGATCAGGAAGTCATCTCAGAAGTACGGGCGTGGAAATATTGACGTTGGGCCAATAAATTGTCATACGCGTACTTTGCCACCCTACCTATCAGGTTGTCAGGCTTATGAGAATAGAAACATATTAAGTGAGCCCATTCTGGCAAGGACTTTACACTTTAAATATTGAATTTTGAGTTGTTTTGTATTTCTAATTAGGCAAAGATACTGGCTGCATTTGAACAGCCTGAAAAACATGAAACCTCAATCGGTTTTATAGGTTATATACGAGTATGTAACAATAATCGGTTTTATAGGTTCTTTGTGTGGAAGTTTTAATAGACTTAGTAACCGCGATTGAACCTCCTACGTGCCTGCATTGAAAATGAAATTGCTTGCGAGTATATTAACTTCACAGAAAGCCTCTTTCAGCCCACGGTTATTTTAAATCCAAACCATACGACTTGAGAGTCGGCGGCTTATGCAGCTTCAGTGTACTCGTAACTCATTGCAAACGACGAGTTAAGTACCACCAAAGCATAGGATTCAAGTGGAAAAGGAAAATTCCATTTGTTAAGGTATTAATTTGTGTCTGCCATGGGCACGATTCTGAAATTCAAGATAGACATCCCCGTTGGCTTCATATTCGTAGTTGCCATGCAATCAACCGACGCTCGTAAGATGTAAATAATGAAAATAAGAAGATATAAATATTTTTCCTAACTTTCATTATTTTTAATCTTTATGGCAGCGTAATCATGTAATAATTAGGGATAATGGTTACTAAAAGTTTCTTTATTAGAGACGTCAGACATCTGTAGAGTGCACCAGGAAACTGCAATTACTTACTTGACTTGGGCGCTCTTTTGGCAGTTTCAAACTCTAAAAACTTAAGTTTTGTTGAAACTTTGAAGTGCATCTATGTGGGTTGAAGACGAGTATATAATTTTATATTTTAAAGACTTCCATCGTTTTTAAGGACCAAGTCGAATTAAAACAAACAGTTTGGTGTACGTTTATTTTGTTTTTGAATTTCTACTAAAGTAAATATTTGTTAGCTGGTGTACACACGTAGAATTTTAATTGGATAAAATGACCTCACAAACTTCGATTGCCTTATTGATTGGTAAGTAACTCACAATTAAATAAAATCGTTAATTTCAATCACCTCAATTGTTGTGAATAAAAAAACAAAAAAAAAAAAAAAAAAAAAAAAACAAGAAAATTAGCCATAGAAGGTAGTCACCTTCAAAATTTAATTTGTAAGCGTAACGTTTGTATCGTCTGTATATTTGTTGTATTTGGGTTAGAATTTTTGTTTACTCACCTATGGTATTTACATACTTGCCCCAACATATTGTACATGCCCTACGTTGCCTCCAGCTTCTCACTTTAAAATGACTAAGGCTTGCTTGCACTTCATTGTCAGGCATTGCTCTTCATATACTCTACTATCCAAGTCATTGAACATTATTTGAATAAGGCAATTTAAGTAATTTAGTGGACTTAGGACAGATACACGCCTGTCTTTGTGATCGCAAATGTTATAGAGACACCACGATTTTTTTCTCCCAGTTAAGTCTACATTGCGAGTATCATCATATCCGAATAGTTGGATTGGGCTGTTAAAGAATGTACCTATCTCTTATGTTGAATGATAAGTTTCATCCAAGTCTTTCTTGTTCGTTGCTTTGTGTCAAACCCTTGAGACATCAAATCCTTATATCACATATCAGCTTGGCACGTAACCAGATGTAGACATAATTCTGCTGTGTTTATAGGTTATGCCCGAATTTTAGCGTCCTGCTTCCATTCCATGTTGATTGACTCTCTGCTTATCACTATTAAGAGCTCTAACACTTACACTGAGGTGTATGTTGAGTCAAGTTTTGCAGGCAAACCTGGACGTGTTAGACGTGATAAGAAGTTAGAAGTTGACTGGTGTAAGTGGACACCAAAATCTGTTTGGTCGTCATTCTGGATATCAAACTTCTTTTTACAAAATATATCACGTCGAAAACCTACAAATCGCTGCAGATTTCTGGTAAAATGATCAATTCTAACCAATGCAGTGGTTAGCAAAACAACCTTTCATGTCAATAAGTTCCTACTGCTGAGGCTTTCCTTATTGCGCTGATAAATCTCCCTTTAACAGTGTGTTTTCATATGCCAAAGTCATCTTCCTTTTAAAGGAAAGCGGTCTGTCACAACACGTAATAAAGTTTTGATGACCTATCTTTTGACTCCGGTCTTATGGACAAGTCATCTAATGCAATGACACCACAACTTCTGCTGCTGCGTGAATATGAAGACTGCTTTCAATGTGCTGAAGAATGGCTTCAGCCAGAACTCTAGATAGAATGAATCTCCGGGATGCCGACAGACAACGACAGAAGGCGACTTCTGCTCTCCTTCAGTTGAAAATGTTGTAGACTGCTTATTGATTTCGGAACGATGCACTCCGCTTTCGGTTATCACCTAAATGTGATGTGCATAATTGACACAACATCCTGCGAAACTTTCCATGAGAGTGATGCAGACACGCGGATCATATCCTCTATGGGTACCTCCGGCCTACGTTTGCAATTGGCTTCAGTAACTTAGCGCTAATGTGGGGGCTTCTGTTACTGTGGACACTTTGTCACTGAAATGTTTTTTAATGTTTTTTACGAAAGACTCAGATATCTCAATAAAAGGAGCATACAAAGTGTACAATGGTCTAATTCTTTGTTTAAGAGCTCTGCCTCGAGTGCTCTGTTTGTTGCCTCTTAGCAAATCACTCCTCGTGTCCTTGAACAGTTCGACTGCAGGGCTATAATTTCTGGTGACCTTGGTTTGGCTTCTTCTTCTTGTTTTGAAATCAATTATTCTTGAGGGTTACAGCATTGTTTCATCCTTAATGGATACGCTGCATTTACTTTACTAAATAAGGGTGCCTTACATATATATATATATATATATAATCTTTAACTCGAAGGATTTCTTTGTGAGCTGAAGCATTGTCGTCCATTTATTCAAAGTGATCGTGCCATTGATTTCACTCACTCTGATCTGTACTCAATATACATATGTATAAGGCATTCATCCGCCCAAAATTTTTGTACATTATTCACATCTGGTCAGGTGCTCCTAAAATATCTCTGTACCTGCTCGATAGGATTCGAAACCGTGTGCTAAAACTTATAGCTGATGCTCGCACAACTTGCCTACGCAATAGCCTGCTGAACGCTTAATTTCCTAGTCATTATTAACTTCAGACATTTAAAACCAACCAACATCGATACCTCTCTCTCTTTTCCCCCTAATTTTCCTATGTATAAACATTTGAAGGGTATCCAAAAACCCTTGAACTCCCGCAGATTATATAAAAAAAAAAAACTTACGAATAATGCACGGCGTTAAGATTCTCCTTTCTGATCTAATCGAAGGACAACACCTTAGTAGACGTATAGCACGCTTTTATTCCCACAACTCAAAAGATACACCTTCAGTATTCGAAATATCCGTCAAAATGTACCTGGCCCACAAACTTATTGCAGCTACATGCCAACGGACCTCAAAAACCAAACAAAGAACAAGCAAAACGATGTTTGAAAACTGCAATCGCATTGACTCTCTTTTCTGATCGAACTTCAACAAGGCCTACGTTATTAGCAGTAAGCACAAAAGTAGTAGTAGCAGGATATGGTACAAGGAATCGAGGCCATACAAATTCAAACTTGACAATTACTGTTTGTTTTGAATCAAAACTTTATCCAAAGCAATAAAAACGTCTTTGGGTACATTAAATAAAAAAAATTCTTGTATGGATATGGGTATAAGGTGCAACAGCGAACAGAGCATACGAATACTCTTACAATGACATTGTTCTAGGTAGAAGGTCCCGAATATAGATGGGACATGCTTAGCAAGTTTATGCTACGGTTCCAATTCGTATGAACTTCAAACCCAACCTAGAAAGACAATCCGATGCAGGAAGATTCGGAAAAGGTTTGGCGCTCAGGTTAAGAATTTTAGCCAACATGGTGTGCGCAAGTGGCATTTGAAAAGCCGTTGTATTATTAGCGGAACCACCTGAGTCTGTTTAAGGACAATAAGTAAGTTTTAGCATTTGACGACAAAGCTACATCAATTTTTGGCCATGATATTGGAGATCTTTAGGCTCTATTTAACGCGCCTTCAAAGTGGATGAAAGGGTTCTGTTTCTGGTGGTCTTCTCTATTTATTTAAGTTCAAAGATGTCTGGTCGCCGATTGTCGAGCAAGACGTATGATTGATAAACTTTATTTTGTGGTTGCTATGTAAATTGAAGAACTGTCTCTACTCCTACACCATCATATTAGATCCTGATTGACGAAGTTATGACGAGGTTGCTGACAATCGTTTCAAGGCTTCAGTGAGTGTTAAAATAGTCATGACCGGGCACCATGCAGATACCTTAAAGCAAATTTTCAGTGACGCTATAAAAGAAGGAAAAATAACATCTTTTGAAGGTGACTTTCTTTAATTTGTTTAAGATGGGGTGGATTATCTTGACATGGCAAACAATTATATCGAATGACAGGTTTGTTTGATTCCTTTTTAATATAGAAAATCCCTCACCAATTAATTAATTTTTTGTCATTCCAATCTTGAATATCATCCCAAATTGACAAGTCCATAATCCTTGCTATCAGACATCAAAGTCAAAGCAAAGCTACTTCTATCCGGTCGGGTGGGAGATATCCGCATTACCAAAACTGACCATGGCCTCTTCGAAAATTAAAGGTCTCCGTTCTTAATCCTTATTTTGACACTCCACCCAAAACTGATTTATATTCCGTTTGCCAGTAGCTATGGTAATTTGATTATCACAGGTTACTCGTAGTACTATCCACCGTACCGTCATATACAGAGAATGTTACCACAACCAGATTCGAGAGAAAATGGCTCATATCCATAGCAATATGGCAGTAAAAAATATGAGTAAAAAAAAAATAAAAATAAAAAAATCCACAAACGGAAAGGACAACTGGAAATCAAATTACACACGAACTGGACCTGCGGCAGAATCTGTTTTTAACTGTTTTTGCCATTCGTTTCCGCTTGTGTGTTCGTTCAAAAATGCCAACCGAAAATAAACAAATTTTCATTTCAATTGTCATTCATCCAAAAATGTTCGCACACAGTTGCAGATACAAGTATGTGCTCGTACGGAGCCAATATTATGTATATGTTTGTCGGTTTGTCCATTGGTAAAGTTGAATTTAATAAAAATGACCTTGTGGCCGATGACAGTGATTACAGAGCAGGATCCAGTGGGTTTGTGTTGCAACATCCAGAAATTAACTGAAATTTCGCTTGGCTTCGCTCTGAGAGTCCAAGTACGAGTATCTGTATAGTATCTGTGTCTGAATGTTTTTCATTTGAGAAAAGTTCGAAATTATTAATAACGGCAAAGTGTGCAATGAATTGCGCAGATACGTATGAATACGAGTACATTCCTGGAAATAGAAAATGCTGTTTATACAATAGTATAGGCTATCCCTCCTTTACCCGGCAGAACCCGAGATTGTATTCAACACTCAGTTGTTTACAGCTCCAACGAAAATTCCCTATTTTTATCGAAATTCAAATAAGTTTTTTTTTTTCACAATATGACTGACGAGTATGTATCTGATATCTGATGGATATTGTCGGGTATACCGATAGCTGTATCACTGCTAATATTTCAATTTCAGCATTCAATCATCATTGATTCGATTATAGCCAAACGAAGTAACAGAGAATTAAATTGAATCTAGTAGGATAGTAGAGGATCGGATCGGATCTACCAACGTCTCCACGGCCCCCTTTAGTTATTCGAGTCTACGAACACGAGTATTCATACTCAGTAATATCGTGCGCAAGCAAAACGAAGCGAATATGACCACGGTTATACTTGCACGTTATACTAGTATCTGTATCTGTTTCCTTGGGTAGGAACTTATACGTAACGCTTAAAATAATATCATTGGGTATTTTACAAATGGTCTCCTCTTATAGTTAGACGATTGTGAAATTAAGTTTTGAGCCCAGGGTATTCGCAGATGCTGTGCGAACAATCGATACAGAACTACGTCACTTCTAATGGATAACACAATTAAATTTAAATGCGTTTGGCCATGATCCCAATGCACTTGATAATCTAAACAAATCAATATCTTTTCTTTTTTCTACAATATTTTGACGTAAAAATAAAAATTTATTCAAGTGTTTCAAGTTTTTGGATATTGAGCTCCTGTGGAGGGACAACTTAATATATGTGCATGTTATATTGTCACAGAGAAGCCAACACAGGATGTATGCTTCATTCTCACATTGAAGGACTACATAAATTGTTTTGTGTACTCATAGAAGCTATTAGCAAAAAATATAACCGGTAGTCGACTGTAATTGCTCTTGAAACTATTCGCGAAAAATCAATGGCATTTCTTCTTTTGTTTGATTTCCGCAACTGTCCTTGTTTGCATGAAACCCTTAACAGATGTAATCACGACTGATGTCTGAAAAATATGCACAGAAGAAGACCAAAACGAGAATCGATATCTTTTTGACGTCGGAACGTGGTACAAATTTGCTCACTGTCTCCATTTTGTTCTCACATCCACAGAAATTGGTTCGCAAGTAACATACCTATAAGCACTATTTAATAAATAAATACCTCTAACAGCAAGTACAGATCCAAAAGAAGGTTTCGATGATGACAACTTGTTTGCAAACAGAGATCCGCAGAGCAAGTTTTCATTAGGCCATTTCTCCGACCTGTGCTACTTCGAAATGATATACATAGATTACCGACAATTCGAAAACCCAAGTGTTACAGAGCTCAATGACGAAAATATTGCAATAATGCAATTGGATTCCAATGAAATAATGTCATCGCCGATAAAATAGTTCATTTCGAAGAATGATCTCAATTCGATTTTAGAATCACTGAGCAGTTAGAAGTCCATTGGAACCGATGGCATACAAAACATTTTTTTTTTTTTTTTCAGAACTTAACACTTAAGTGGGTATGAACACACTCAAATGCCTCAGCATGTGTTAAGTTTTTTGAAAAATTGGAAACGAAAGATGTTTGTCCTCGGTGGTTAATTTCGCTCCACGTTGAGATTCGAACACCAATCTTTCCGATTTGGAAGCCAGTCCACTACCAAAATCAAAACAAGCGGATGGCAACGTAAAATTAGCCAAAGAGACTGTCACAGCACGCAAGCAATTGCGTCTAAAGGAGAAATTTTGAACAGATGGAAGAACCTTTATAGCAAGAACAAGAAACGAGCAATTAATATAATTTCAGGGCTCTCAACAGCTGTAACAACCACAGCAGATATAATAGCAGAAAAACACTAACAATAGCTAAGAAAACCGCAGAAAACTTACATAATCTCAATAAGAAAAGAGGCAAAAGAACGCCAACAATAACAACAGAAACTACAGCAGTAATAACAGCATCGGAAACAAAAGCAACAAAACAAACGTCAAACCTGTCAAACAGAGGGTGGTACCAATCAACACCTTTAAAATGGAATTAAAAGACAATATTGAAAGGGTTTTTCAATAAATGGTTTAATTTTGAATAGTTTTCTATTGAAAAAAAATTATTTCGTCTTTTGAACTTAGTGGATGGTGGATATTTCACTGAAACAGTTCAGGAAGTAAATAGTTCCTTCGTCACCTTCTCGCCTCATAATTTTTTGATTGGTTCAGAAACTTGAGCTATTGGAAGTGAAGAGTCGTGCCCGTCGCGTAGGAACATTTGGGAATATTGGTGTGACGGAAAACTCGACTGTACGTCGATTTCCGGAATTTGAGATATCGCAAAGAACACTCTACTGAATTCAATTGGCGCCAGAACATATCCTTGCCGACCATCAACAGCATCGTTGAGAGAAGATGCATTTTTCAAAGCTTTGCCAACAAGCAGAATCCGCAACGTGTTACTGTTTGGTGGCGTTTTTTAAACAGGAGGCATCTTTTTACCTTATTTATTCGAATATGAAGCTGATGTGGCTGTAGCCATGAATGGATTGCACTATCGAGTCATGATCAATGAATTTTTATGACTGAAACCTGAAGGTATGAATTTGAGCTAGGTTTATTTATAACAAAACAGCGCTACGCAAATGGCAGATCCATTGTTCTTTTGCCAGAAAAGTTCTCTAGCTGAGCCATTTCACGAACTGTAATGTAACTTCTTTCTCTGAGACATAGGCATGGTCTGACGATCCCCAGCCAATTAAAACGGTTATGAATGAGATAAAGCCGCAAGTGTGCGAAAATCTGATGAACTGCAATATTTTATTTAAACAACTCGGATACGCAACAGAGGTTGTACAGGTTCTTTGGCTGATGTTGTTTTTTACGATCAAGCTCCGCGAAGCATGCGATTCATTGCAATACAGTGGATCGCTATTAAAAAAGTCGAACTTTTTTGAAGGATTTATCGTCGACTGAGTTCGTTACTCCGAAAGACGAAAAAAAGCAAACAATGCTACTTAAAGTATTTGATTTGCATGCCGTTCAAGAGCATCTGTTAAAATTGTAATGGACTCGCATCCGAAGACTTCTAGCTATCCAACATGGCTGGAACGGAAAGGTAGAAGCAGAAACTACCGAAATCTGCGGTACAGCCTACTCTTTAGCACACTGGATGAAGTTAGCAATGTTTTCCAAACAAATGTTTGGACATGCCTCGTCTAACTGTGAGAAAAACCAGCTCATGTGATTTATGTAGTAATCGGGACACATCGCATTTTTCCAATGTTTTCCTAAGTTCTAATACATTAAAATGAGGTAATCCGACTCGACAACATAAGGTGGAGGTTAAGGGTTCACTCAATAATTATTCAAACACCAGCGGTCACTCCACAAACTATGATGCCAACCTTACAAATCAAATGTTGCTTCTCAGGCCTTAGCGCCCAGACCTGTACCAGACATGCTGGCAATTGTTTTTCTCTATCCTTTAAAAGATTATTCAGCGGCTAGACCAAATATATGCAATGCTGCTTGGTCTAACGTGCCTACAATCGTAGTGGGTACGAACATGGCGCAAGAAACCCTGAAGATTCTCGTGGGATTAAACGAAGATCTATTTTGCTATTTTGCTTGAAAATCAAACTCCTTATCGAAGATACAAATTAAGTCAAACAAAATGTGAGATATTAAGGAGAAACCAACCGAACTCCTTACAAGGATACTACAATGCTAAGATCCTTATAAGAAAATGAATCCAGTTTAAAAGAGTGTATAAGTTCCAGGCGGTGGAAACATGCATCGTATTCGTTCTGAACAAATCCTTTTAGCAGCAAGAAAATATCATGAAGGCGAATATAGATGAATACTTATTTGTTACCGATAATGCGAAGAGAATGTAGAGGCTATGTTAGGTTAGAGTGGCTGTTGGAAAACCAACCCACTTAGGTCTATTGGCCCGTTTTTCTGCCACGTGGATCTATGATCATCTAACTTATTTAACGAATTTGGCCTTAAGATGAAGCGCAGGAGACTGTTAAAGTCTGCATTTTTTTAGATCGTTTAAGTCGTTGTAGAAGAAAGTTCCTAGGTGGAGTTTTCCTGGAGCTGAACATGTACAGAGAATGTGGGGGATTGTCTCCTCTCAATTCTCGTCCATGCAGCATCTACAGAAATCGTTTGTAAAAGCGCCAAGCCTTCTTGCATGCTTGCCTATAAAGCAGTGTCCAGTGATGACACCCACAATGGCACTGAGATGTTTCCTATATAAAAGAATCGGACTCTTTGAGCCATCTTTGGCCAGATCTGTTTAGTTGGCCCACCGGTCCATCTAAGGTCTGTTCTTTTATTACCATCCAGCTTAAATAATAATTTGCACGTGGCGATTGCTATACCTATGCTGCCCTTTTCCGGTAGAATAGGTAGAGTGGTTCCAATTTTGGCGAGTTCGTCAGCCCTCCAATTCCCTGGAATGTCTCTGTGGCCCGGCACCCAACAAAGGTAAAGGTTGAAATGCTTTGCTATCTATGTAAGAGATGATCAGCATTCAAGGGCGGTTTTAGAATTAAGTGGGATCGAGTCCAGGGATTTGATAGCAGTCTGACTATTTGAAAAGATGCAGATATCTAGATCCAAAAAGATCTAGAGGGAAAGCTCGCATGAAAATCTTTGTCAAACCGAAGTTTAGCTATGGAGTAAATAATGTTCTCTAAGTGAATTCCTAATACATTAAGAATATAAGCGTGGCCAAATAAATTATTTGTCCACTGTGTAGTCGCTTTAAGGCGAATCAGAATGTCTAGCGATGCGGAGGAAGTGGAGCGTAGAGCTCCGCTTATGCATAGACATGCTGTTCTTTAGATTCAACTTAGTTTTTTGCAGTTGACTGCAATGTCTAAGGCCGTCCAACAGACGACCACATCGTAAGTGAGTATCGGTCTTATGACCGAGATGTACCATATAATCAGTGGTTTATTCAAGGTTGGAGGCCCCATATGTTTCCAGTGGCTTTCTTGCAAGAGAATAAAGCTACTGTAGCTTTCTTAACTCTTTCTTGAATGTTGGGTTTCCAGTTTAGTTTCCTATCAAAAATAAGACTCAGGTATTATCCTGTATCGGAAAACACTAAACTGGTACCGTATATTGAAGTACACAATTTCTAGCTTCGAAATGATATGAGGAGCTTCCTATTCAAGAATTCTTATTTCACTGAGTTCAATGACGAAAATATATAAAACTAATGTCATCGCCGAAAGGCACTACCCTCACTAAGAAAAAGAAATTAGGGGGAGCCGATGAGATATCAAACATTGTGCTTCGAAATCTCCCACTAGAAGCGGTGGACATTTATACTCCTTAGTTTAATACAGCTTTGAATAATATCCACTACCCAGCATCAGTGCTGTGGTCCATCATATTCAGCAAATCTGCGATCCGTCAGTCTCCATTGAAATATCAGCAAGGTGTTCGAATAGATGATTACTTTTCTTTTGACTAAGTAGAATGAATACGAGAATATATGATAGTTTCAGATAATTCTAATTACATTCGCATGCTGACCAGTTTGCAATTTATCAACGCTATATGATGTATAGCGATGTATCTATGTGATTAAAAACGTGTGGTTAATATACCTGTCATATACACAAGCGTAGGATCACTTGACCATGCCATAACCCACTCAGAGAATTTGACAGATTAGGTCCAAATAATCTATAAATCAGAAGAATCATACCATACCAAGCGAAATTATGATATTTGGAAATTGAAGATCAACTTTCAAAAGTGGAAAGTAATTCGGACTGTTTTGACTAGATCAATATCGTTATGGTTATCAATATTGAAATTGTCGTAAAAGTTGCTTACCCACTCTTTTCTTTGCTTTGACTAACTAACACATTAAATTTCCGGAGTGTACTGACTTTGTCCTTAATAGGTTACCTGCCGCCGAACAGCTAGTGGAGGCCCTGGAAAGCTGCAAAGCAGATGTTACCGTCATCCAAGAAATGCGATGGACAAAAAAAGGATGTAAAACTGCGACAATAACAACGCGATTGTTATCGACGGCAAGAGCACCGCCTATTTGGATGCAAATTTTTTGTTATACGCAGACTTAGACAATAAGTTTTAAGTTTCCGGCATGTTAATCAATAAACCGTCAGATTGACCACATTATAATCGATGCAAGGCGCTCCTTGGGATAACATCGATAGCATTCGCACCATTACCTAGTTATAGGTTGCGGATATCCGGAAAGCTAATACTATGCGGAAGTTTTACGTCGGACTGCTGCAATTCAATCACCAAACTCTTTTCCAATCGAGTCTCCTTTAATCTTTTAAGGTGTTCTATACCGCCAGCATCAAGAAGTGAATGGCAACATTGCCGCCTCTGATGTACTGGGTTTCACTCGACGAATAGCGGCACTAGAGCTGATAGCGAGCTCTACAATCAGAAGGGAGAGATAAACACCAGCTTCTCAGGAGAAAAAAAGTTAAAACATGCGAAGAGGGTTCGGTTATGGGAATTGAAAGACGCTACTCCAGGAATGAGATTCGGAAGTTCTACCAAAAGGTAAAAAAAAATATGCCACGGAGGCAAACTCTGAACCGAAGTTTGTATAGACGAACAAGGGAACAGAGTGTTAAAGTTGCAGTTAATGCTGAGGATTTGGAAAGAGCATTTCTGTAAAAAAAAAAAAAAAAAAAAATGTCGATGACGAACCAAAAACCGCTGACGGGCAGAATAAACCTTTCAACCTGTACGATGTAGATTGTAGCCCAACAATTCCGTCCACTCGGCCCAAATGAAGTGAAGATGCCATACGTAAGCAGCATGACTGCTCTTCAAAGTGGCAGGCTATGACTTGCTAAGAAGCATACACCAACTCATCTGTAAAATATGGTCGGACGAAAACATGCTCGATGAATGGAACCTCAGCATTTTTTATTCGATCCTGAAAATAGGAAACCCTACGAACTATTATATGAACGCCTGAAGCCGTTCGTCAACAACCTGCTCTATATGAGCTTCAGGCCAGGAAAGTTCACCATCGACTAAATATTCACACTACGGCAGATATTGGAAAAAAAAAAAAACAATGAGCTTCGAATATACCATATACATACCACCTTTTCACCGATTTTAAGGCCGCATATGATAGCATCTATAGAGACAAGAGCTGTACAGAGCAATGTCTAGTTTTGGCAGTTTTGCTAAACTCGCCTGATTGTGCAAGATGAGGGTCGGTTAACAACTCACCGAGACCTTTGATGTCAAAAACGGAATTAGACAAAACAATGAGCTGTCATGCGATTTGTTTAACATCATTCTTGCAAGAATAGTGTAAAACTCACGCGCCAACACAAAAGTCTGTCCAATTACTCGCAGACACCGACTATGACATATTCGGTAGAAATCAGCGTGATGTCAGTGGCGGAAAGATGCAAGTGAATGCAAAACCAAGTACATGTCAACAAGAGAGGACACCCAACAGGTAACACCCAACTTTGAGGTAATTCAATACTTGCCTACCTAGGCTCCGCTATCAATTCAGACAACGATGTCAGTGGTGAGATCAAACGAAGAATAACTCTTGCCAATCGCTGCTTATTTGAGTTAAGAAGGCAATTGACTAGCAAGGCCCTCTCTCGAACAACAAAAGTGACCCTACATAATAATTTCAGTCCTACTCTATGGCTCAGAAGCATGGATGAAGGTGCTCTTTGCTGGTTCGAGAGGAAAATTTTTCAGGTGATTTCTGATGAGCAGGTAGAACAATGAGCTGTACGGGCTGTACAACGATATCGAACAGAAAAGTGTTGGTCCAACGACTGATGTGGCACACGCAAAAAGGAAGGAGAATGAAGGAGTGACAGAAGCCTTCTTATTTTTGACCCTATTCGGGATAGAAAAAGTGAAGGCTAAACTATTTCTTTTTGCTGTTCCACCAAAGTGCGCTTTTGACTACACCTCCTGGCACTTAATCCCATGAGCCGATGATACTTTAAGAATGTCAATTTCAGATATGGCCCGACCTGTTCGGCTTGTAAGTCATTCTATTTTTTGTTTGAGCGTGTTGTTTGGAGCCTCCAGGATCCGTGTTGATGGTGAAAATGTCGTCGGCATTTTGTTGATGTCTGAGTTCTTTTCCTGTCGCAAATTTACTTTTCAAGTTTTGCTCTCATGCAAATCAGCGAATAAAGTGTGATACTCCTGTTTTTGCTCGAGATCACGTAAATTGGCATTTTTATTTTTATAATGCCGAACTAACCATACCTTCAGCAGGTTTGCTACTTTAATGTGTAAGAAATCAAAATTTCTGGATTTCAAGATCTAGACTTTTTGAAAGGTATTTGATAGAGGATCCATATATAGGGTGATTTATCATGAGGTTTGATTTATAATGTAAAATAAAACACATAAATTTGAAAGTGAACTTAAAATTTGTACTATCGGTTAAAAGAACAATTCATGGCATTTACTTCTTAAAAATGATATCATGTAAATGTTGGCCACGACTATGTCTTAGGTGGTCCGTTCGGAAGGTCCAATTTTGGGCGACTCGTTCGAACATAGCGACTGGTATCTCGCCGATAACGAGTAATGTTGGCTTCCAAAGCGTCAATCGTAGCTGGCTTATTCCTGAAGACCTGAGACTTTACATATCCCCAGAGAAAATAGTCCAAAGGTATGATATCGCACGATCTAGGCGGCTTATTTACCATAGCAAAACGTGAAATTAAGTGCTCACCAAATTGATTTCTCAACAAGTCCTTCGTTTCAGGTGAAACCAGGGCTCACCGAGACCATGTGCTAGAACTTCAGGCAGCACATAGTCAGTTAACATGGCGCGATAACGGTTACCATTGACGGTAACATTCGGATTTGCCTCATTTTTAAAGAAATATGGACCAATGATTCCACTAACCCATATGGATGTAACGGTTTGCTTATCAGCCCAAATACGGCAATTTTGTTTATTATGGGCATCATCACTGAACAAAATTTCACGATAAAACACCGGATATTCATTGAGTTTTTCCAGAGCCCATTCACTGAAAATATGACGTAAATTCAAGTCACCTGGCTTCAATTCTTAAACAAGTTGAATTTTGTACGCTTTTAGCCCGAGATCCTGACGTAAAATACGCCAAGTTGTAGATAAAGCCAAGCCAAGCTGCTAAGAACGACGACGAATATATTCGTCACGGTCTTCGCGTACACTCTCAGTTACAGCTGCTATAATCTCTTCTCTACGTGCTGGATGTGGTCTAACCGGTCGAGTATCATCCACTTATGTAAACTGGGACTTAAATTTGCGAATGGTATTAGCAATAGCGGTTTCAGTAGTTCGATTATGCGCACTGTAAATCCCTCGAATCGCACAAAACATTTCTCACAGAACGCTGATTTTCGTAAGTTTGGAGACGCTGTTATGGTGTGAGTCTTTCCGTGATGACTTGCCAAACGATACTCAACAAAAATGACAAAGCAGTTTGATAGAATTTACGTGTGATCTGTCAAAAAAATCCAATTGAAAATCAAACCTCACGATGAATCACCCTATACTTATGAAAGCAAATGATTATAAGAACTATCTAATGGCCAGCTTTTCAGTGCGAGATCATCCTACTCTCAGGGTTAAACTCGATTTAACTCCAGAAACATGTTTTTCAGTCAATTTTAATCCTGAGCAAATTTTCTAAGTTTACTTTAGATTAATTGAACAAATGTATTGACAGACAGATAGTAAACTCTAGCTTAGCTCGGAGTTAACTAGAGTAGATTAACTACCTCTACTAGATGGAGTGAAAAGTAACCTCCTTGAACGCCAGAATACTGCTACTGCAAAAAAGGTTATGGTGCCTTAAAGTCCGTTCATATTTAGACAGACATGCCAAATTTCAGTGCGATACTGTTTTTTGTTTTGTTTTGACAGTTGATTGTTGTTGACGTATTTGGCATCATGTTGAGTATTTACAAAAACGATTTTCGTTCTTTCATAAAACGGCGAAAGAAACAAAAGAAAAATTGGATAAATATTATGGGGCTAATGCTCCGTCAGATTACACCGTCAAATATCGGTTTCGAGAATTTCGTGGTGGCCGCAATTCCACTACCGATCAAGTCCGCAGCGGCAGGCCCACCGATGGGGACAATGTCAGAAAAAATGGTGTTGGCTGACCACAAAGTGAAGGTGGAGTTAGCAAATACCACAAAGATTAGTACTGCGCGCACACGCCACATTTTGGGCAATATTCTGCATATGAAAAAGTTATCCTGCTGCTGGGTGCCGCGCATACTCACGCTTGACCAAAAACACGAACGCGAGAGCACTTCGTAAGAGTGTTTGGGCTTGCTGATGCGGAATCGGGCGGACTTTTGGCGTCGATTGGTAACTTTTGAACACCAGAGAACAGAATATGTGCCCCTCAATGGACTGAAGCCGGCACGAAGCGGCCGAGGGAGGCCCGATGGGTCGAAAAGGTTGTGGCGTCGGTTTTCTGGGATTACCATGGCATACTCTTCGTGGACTACCTTGAAAAAGGAAATACCGTCAACTAGCGAGTATATAACGGCGAAAAAAAATTAGTTTTTCATGACAATGCACCGGCGCACAAGACCGTCGCAACCACGGCTAAAATCAATGACTTATTCGCCCAATTTGGTTCCCTCGGACCTCAAAAGATGGCTCATCATCATCATCATCCACGGAGGAGTATTTTGCAGACCTTCCGGAAAATTACTTTTCGGATGGGATCAAGAAGTTGGAAAATCGCTGGAATAATATATGTGTATCAAACTAAAAGGGGAAAAATAAAAAAAAAATAAAAAACATTTAAAAAAATTTTTTTTTTCATTCCCAAAGAGGTTACTTTTCATCCCACGTACAAAACGTACTGTATTTTTTCTCAAAATCTACTAGTGTTTTGATTTTGCAATAATTTTCTATATCTTTCTCTATATTTCCAGAACCTGTTGTACAAAGATTTTCGGGAAGGCGTAAGTCTGTATTCGCCGAAGCCTATGATCCAGAAAACGATGCAGATGAAGACGAAGGTGCTACTGCTATTTTCCCAAAAACAGATGAGCAGCGATCACGGTTGATCGATGCAGTTAAAAATATTTTATTATTCCGCGCGTTAGATAAGGAACAAGTAAGTCTTTTCTTTTTAATTTTAGAAATGCATATATTTTTTATTAAAAAAAAAATAAATAAATAAAAATTATGCAGAAAATATTTGAAGAAAATTGTTGGTTAGTATTGTCCTTTGAAATGGTTAGGTTTCCTCTTTTTAGTAGATTTCTTGTCCTTTGATCCAGTTTAAAAAGAAAATCGAAATTTGTGTCAACCCACATGTGACGTGATGGAGTACCACTGCCAAAAATCAAACGATTCGTCTACTTATATCCGGAACGAACATTAATTGCAATGTCCTGCCGATATTCGAAATAACTCAGACGGGAGCAGATTTTGACATCGCAGGTTGAATTACAATTTCCAAAAGTTAATTAAAATAGTAGAGTTGCATGTACCCCTTTTGAACTCTGATGACAGATGCTGATGGGTTCGAGTACGAGTTTACTCGTAATAATGTTTACAATTAAATGATACATCATGGGAGAGTAAAAATAATTTCATGAAGATTGAGGAAATTAAATTAATTAGAACAACTCTCTGAACTGTGCTTGGTTTAGATATGTATTTGTCTAGGGTAAAATTAAGATAACAAATGGGTACCTTTTTATATGGTATGTGATAGCTGCAGCAGCAGTATGATTTAGTGAATGAGAATTACGACTTTGCTGAGGAAAATTCTTGATCGTATTTTTTTGAAAGAATTCCTCTGTGTGGAATGACGACGAAAGTACGTCCTTGTGTACTTCTTAAATTTCAGAAGAAAAGTATCTGCTTGTACTTTCTTTTGATAATTAAGAGAGAAGAAAGATACGTCATTTGTTACAGGCAAGTGGTTTAGAAATACTGAATAGTGAACGGGTTGGCGGTTTAACGTAGGGTTGAATGACACAACCTTGTAAAACATAGTATTACTATCAGCCCCGGATGTAAAAGGATCCCATTTAGAACGAGAATATGAAATATTATTATTAATTACTGTAGAACACCCTCACGAAAAATAATCCTCTTAAGGATCAAGAACAGTAAGAAGAAAGAGTGCGACATGTCATATTGTAACCGCTGGTAGTAGTACAAATTAAAGGAGTTTATTTGGCAAAAAAATGTGATTCTTTATTTCCAAGAGAAAGTTACGAAAATTACAACTGCACAGTCGGCAGTTCTGTGTACTTCTTCGCGTACATTTCTAAGCCTCTGCATAAGATTTTTATAGTTTGTAACAGTGCTCCCTTTATGAAAAGGTCGAAAATCTCATTCTTAAAATCCAGTCTGAGGTTCTTAACATCCAACACGATAACCGTCGCTGATGCACACAAACGAAAGTATAAGATATCTGGGATTTCTATTAACAAAATTAGCAAAGAGCCAGTCTGTGCACAACCATTGGTTTATGTCCTCTTTCTTTGATGATTCGATAGATTACATCACCCATATTTGTTACAATCCTACAGGGGTCTTGGACATAGACTCTTTCCTCTTCGAGGCATAAAGCCAAACCTTGTTATTCACAACAAATGATTGAGTTTTGGTCATACCGGTTCTTTATTCGTCGGCTAGACCTTAAGAGACGTTGTCGGTTAAATTTGTATACGTTTTTGTATTTATAAGCGCTCCATTAAGCACTCGACGTATTTGGCAGTTATTTTAGATCGAAGCGCAGGAGAACCAAAAACGCTGGTGTCTGCTTTGTAGCTTCTTGCACCGCTGTTCCATATGCCAATAACAAAAATGGTATTTGGCAAGGTAATTTAATAGAATGTGATCTGACCACGGCTGTCGAGCGGTGGTGCGTGTTTTATCGATTCCCATTATCTGAACTACCTGCTTAAAAACTTCCGACTCAAAGTTTCTCCCTTGGTGCGAATGCAATTGAAGCGCGACTCCAAATCGAAATATATAAATACATGTGTCACTAAAATTTCTGCAGCCGTCTCCGATGTTTGGTCTGTGAGATGAATGGCTTCAGGCGACTTAGTAAAGCATTCACCGAAATCTAATATGTATTTGTCTCCTTGAGCAGAGGTCCCAAAATGTCGACGGACACCCATTTAAAGCGGGCCCTGACATGCACGACTTGTAGTCGGGCATGCTTTATCTCGGATGGCCTTCTACGCTTCTGGTATTGTACACATGAACTGCAATTTTGTTCCACACCGTGGGAAAAGCCGACCCAATAGTAACCCTCCAAAATAACCTCTCGTTGAAGTATTGTCCTTAGCCTTAAGAACCTCTGCCTGCAATGATATAAGAATCAAAACCTACTTGTACTCACCATTAGGCGAGTGCATTCATCCGCATTACTGGTACAAGGGCACATTGTTTTTTCTCCAGACAAACACAATACCGACAGCTTAATTGCTCTCATTTGCGTTCCACAGACGGTGAACGGTGAACAAACTTCTGCAACAGTTCCAACCATCGTGCCATTTGTCTTTCTCGTTTTCGAAAATTTATCATCTAACTAAGACAGCTACTGTCCATTCTTTAACGGAAGTGCCTTCCTAACAAGTAAGGACACTACAAGCTAACAACTCTCGTCAAGTGACGTAAGAGTTTTCCTCCGGGCGGCTGAAGGTCTTGCTGTGGTACTCAATTATCTGTTGCTCACCATCTTGTGACTGGGATAAAATGGAACCAGATGAATGTAACCTGAAGCCCATACAAACTGTTTTCCTTTTTCGGTTTGACTCGTTGTAGGCTTGGCAATAATTGAAATTGAATCGACGTTGGTAGGCGAATAGTCCAAAAAACGACTGAACTTCAATCTTTTTCTTGAGAGGTGACCCCTCACGGACTGCTGACACCTTCCTTGGGCCAACTATTACTTTTTCACTGACATTTTTTATGCGAAAGTCGTAGACTTACCTTGTCGTCAAGGTAAACGAGGCAAACAAAGTGTAGAAGATTTTGAAGGATGTCGTCCATGGAAGTCGCTGGAATGTGGCAAGCACATTGGTTAGATCGAAGGTCATACCATTGAATTCATACAAGCCAATAGCAATCAAAAAAGCTATTTTTGCCTTAGAGGTTTCGTTCATATCCACCTGCCACTAACAACATTTAAGATCGAGCCTGGCGTACCAAGTTGATTTGCCAAGTGCTTCCAAAGTAAAATCGATCCGTGGAAGGGGTAAGAATGCATCTTGGTGGTATCATTTAGTCAATTGTAATCCACACAGAATCTGAGGGACTATTGTGCATTTATACCATGGGAAAACACCGAGGGCTTCATGACAGTTATACAATTTTGTGAATTTTCATATTGTTCAGGATTTGTTCGGCTTTCACTCGACGAGAAAAACGAAGTTTTCTTGGAGATCGTTTGATCGGATTTTTCTTTCCTATGTTGATTTGATGCAGGGTGATGGATTATTTGTGTCTGCAAATACAGAACTACTTGCATATTGAAAAACTAGTGAAGCTTAGCTTTTTTGTTGTTCAGTTGTGTTGTTGTTGTGTTTCTAGCTGTAATAAGGCCGTATTCAGTCAATTCGGTCCAGCGATTTATTGTGGGTATGGCAATTGCTGCTACTGTTTCATTTTTAAACACTATTGTGGCCAATCGAACACGTGAATCGGCTAGAGCTGGTAACATCATATCGCTTGGGTTGGACTATCAGGCTAGCAGAAAATCTTTTTGTAAATTGATTGCACATGAGTACTGGGGCATGAAATCCATGCCGATAATGCAGTCATTGACTATTGGAGTCACAAATTTTGTTTTAAACATGCCTTCTCCTAAATTGACTTTAAGGATATCTTCAACAGGAGTGAAGTCGCCAGTAACGGGCTGAAGTATAGCGTGCGATATTCTTAACGGGTTCAAAATAGATCGGGTTTCAACCATATTAAGAATGGCCAAGCATTTGATGTCGTTTGTCATTTGTTGTTTGTTCATCTCCCGAGGCCTTGCTGATTCTCAAACTGATTGCTTGTGGACCAAGCCGGACTTCCTCGATATCGAAAATTACGGATAAACCTTCTTTCTTCAGGCTTGTATTTTACCGAAATTCGCTGCGTGGTACATAACCTAATCTATCAATACCACAATGCTTAACGAACCCATTACAAGACTTGTAAATGAATTTAATTGCACACATCGTTTCTTTTTCAATTGTTGCTGCGCTGTCATCATTGGAACTTTTGAGTCATTTTGCTGCAGCCTACGCTCCACCAAACTCCACCGTTCCCGTTTCCCGACGAAGATCTCGACCAAAAACGGTCATCATCAGTTATTTGACAAAAAAAAAAAAAATTGAAAAGAAAAAGATACGAAAATTGTAACTGCACAGTCGGAGGGAAAGGACAAAATTATACTTTTTTTGACACTTCCGCTTTTTCTTGTTCTTCTCCTTTGTTTTACATGCTATGCTTGATCCATTTTCTAGGCCTCTACGTAGGATTTTTCTAGGTCGTAACAATATACAATATTACAGCTGTCCCAAAACGTTGCACACGTTTGAATACGGATTAATCGTGGGAAAGATCGTAGAACATCAATTTCAAAGCGGTTAAGGATCTCATAGCTGTCATCTGTCTTCAAAGTCAGCTCTTATCAATGAACCTGGGAACTCTTTCAATAAATAGAGTCTAGAGGGCCTCAATGCCAAAATCGGTAACTTAAGCTAATGTTAAGCAAAGAAGTGATAAGGCAGAGCAGCAGAAAACGTTTTCCGATTCACTGAGTATGCGGTAGGTAATAATACGGTGATAATAGCATTAAATTCGCGCACAAACAAATTTACCCAGTAACCTGGCTATCTAACTCTCATTAAACATCCTAAATCAAATATCATAAAAGTTGCGTTAGTTTACGAAAAGGAGGCTTTTATATTCGATGACAGAGGAAGGGAAAATAGTTAAGAAAGAAGCGCAAAGTGCGGAGTTTTCAAAAAATTATCAAAAGTCTGAATACAACCCTCAAGCTAGCAACACAGCCTCTTTGAAACAGTGCCGTAGGGAAATGTGTATGTATAGTATTCACGACGGGACTGACATGAACGCTTTTTAAAACTGGTGTAGATGTTTTGGTAAGCTTTCTACAAGATTTGGAAGCTCGAAAGAATGCATGACACCTGGGATTTCAAAATTTCAAACGAAAGCATCCATTGGATTGATCTATATAAAGAGAAGAACAAATCGGGATTCCTAGGAAAGTACTATGCAGCAGAACCTTCAAATTATACCAAACTTCCATCGGAGACGCAATGTCGTAAAACTTCTTAATTTTCGTGCTGGAGCAGATAATGACTAGCATAAACACAGAAAGTACTATACTATCTTCAGACGATATCGGCGTCTCTGATGAAGTTAAGTGGTTCATCTGCACCGGAGCAAATATAAATTGCGCCAATGAGCAACCCTGGTTTGGATACGACAAGGGACATCTTAAAGCAACCATCGCGACCGTCTTTTGTAAAAATATGAGTAAAGGATTCAGTGATATCGTGACTTCAGTTATGACAGTCAATATTACTTTCAAGAAAACTTAGCAGGTAGTTGAGTCATTTATGCTTAGAAAAAGCAAAGTACTTCTTTAAAACGTCTGCAGTCATTCTCACCGAAGGGGAACAGGACAGTCAAAGAAAAACCAAAAAAAGATTCGTTTGCTTTACCTGCACTCTGGAGATTCATGCTGTCTGTAGTTATGCTCACTAGAAACTCAATTGTCAATGAATACCCTAACAGAGGACGTATGCAGTTCTAAACAGGTTTTCTGTTGTCTAGGCCTTGCTGGCAAGTACAAGCGTTCAGGCAAGCATTGCATTCTTGAACCACTCTCTCCACCGATTCATCACAATATTGCCATCACCATTGTGTTTGTCCACGCTTGGATGGCACACACAAGTTTTCTTAACTAGGAGTGAAATCAAACGCTGTCGTGGTCCAAAAATTGCAATTAAGGTCGATTTTGGAGCCATCAGTGTTGTGACTACAGTCCTTTCCCGGCACCCGCGCAATGTCAACAAAACTCCAGTGTCTGTTGTATTAAATAATATTTCTTATTAAACGGAGAATGGAATTGAGAGTGTAGCTCATGATAGAGACATTAGTGCGGCTAAAGCTGAGCCAGGAGGTGCAATGCCAAAACCCAAAACAGCTGACACAGACCATTTTAGGGAGTCTAGTTTTTTTCCAGCAGACAAAAGATGTAAAGAATACAATTGACAGAAAGCCCATAGCGCAGTAAGGCTTTTCAACATGACATGTTCAGTCAAAAGAAAAACCGTTGTTTGCTACTGTTAGTCTTTTTCTTCTCGAACTTGGGCGCTAGGATTGTAAGATGTTCTTAGCTGGATCAATGCTATCTATTCGCCCGAGGTAACCGAGCAAGTGTATCGATCATGTGTACATACAAATGTTAATACAGCTTGCGAAAGAGTTTTTCTCTCAAAAGCATTAATATTATCGTTCAGCAATGGCCACCGTATTTATAGTAGAACTGATAGGGTCAGTATTTGTTTGTGAGATGCCGTGGCTAAAGAGGTAGTGAACTGGCTTGCAAATCGGAAAGTTCGGTATTCGAAATAGTATTAGTATTAACTTAAAGGCATTAATTTTTTTATTTAATTAAAATCAAGTAAGATGAGTAGTTGACCAGAAATCAACAACAAAGCAACTTCTACTAACAATTTAGTCTCCCCATTAAATGTTAGATACCACTCATGGAGCGAAATAACCACTGAGCCGAATCATCTTACTTTTTTATCATCTTTCTCTCTGTCCAATTTTCCAAAAAACTTAACACATACTAAGGCATTATAAATGTACGAGCATACCCACTTCAATTTTAAATTCTTAAAAAAAAAAGCATTGGAACCCATTCGTTTTTCTAGCGTAAATCTTCGTCGAGTCTCTTTAAGAATGTCCTTCTGGAAATTCATGTTGACTCCGAAGTAAACTCCTTAACCTTCGTGAAGTTACTGCCATCAAGAGTGATATTTTGTCCTAGGCGGTAGATATATGCTTCTTTGCTTTGTCGTTATTAAATATTACCTCTGAGACCAACTCGTACTTTGGTTGTAAAAATCTCCTTGTCGAAAACTATTGCAAAATTGAAATAAAGGGGGCAATAGGGACATAACAATTTTGTATTTTAATACAAACGTACCCCTAAAATTTTTTTTATGATCTGTCAATGTCAAAACGTCAGTCAAGGTTTACATTTTTGTCATGGTGAAGTTCAAAAACGAGCAAGTTCTCGGTGGTCGCAACTTTAATAACGCTTACTCCAAATTTCGGTCGTAATAGTTGTTCCTCCAGACAGGCTGTGCGTACTATAGTGGATAAATTCGAATCAACCTATTCACTATTGAATGTTCCTGCGCCAGGATGACAACGCAAAGGTGAAAGTATTAAAATATCGCAGTCGTAAGTGCTTCAGTTCAAAATGAGCCAAATCAGTCGATTCCACGCCGTTTACAGTAATTGGAAATCTCTTAGTCCATATTGAGGCGAATTTATGATCTTAACCTACATCTTTACAAGATTAAATTAACTCAAGAAGTGAAGCCGTTTAATCATTTTAAGAGCCTAAACTTCTCCGATTGGGCTCTGCAAAAGTTTGAAGAAAATCCTGAATTTCATCATAAAGCTCATTTTTAGCTTAATGGCCTTGTCATCAAGCAAAATATGCAACGAACTCACATGTGCTTCAAGAGACAATTTAATTCACTCACAAAAAGTGACCGTGTGGTACGAATTTCATGTCGGATGGAACGTATTTTTTCGTCGACTATCGTGTCATGTTGGAAGACTATTTTTAACTATTACCAATTGGATGGATCTGACATCAGTGATATGTGGTTCCAACAATATGGCGCCACATGCCACACACCTGCACGATGTGCGGCGAGCATTCTTTTGAGGAAATAGTCGCTAGGGGCCAAATCTGAAAAATGCGGTGGGTGCAATTCGTAGCCGAATTCATTCAATTTTGACATCGTTTTCATCAACTTCTGACACGGTGCATTGTCTTGATGAAACAGCACTTTCTTTTTCTTTAAATGCAGCCGTTTTTTGCGATTTCGTCCTTCAAACGCTCCAACAACGCAATGTAATAGTCGCTGTTGATAGTCTGCCCCTTTTGGAGATAGTCAATGAAAATTATTCCATGTGTGCCAAAATACGGATGCCATAACCTTGCCAGCCGACTGTTGAGTTTTTGGTCGTTTTGGACGGGGTTCGTCGCCTGCTCGCCACTCAGCTGACTGCCTACTTGAGTTTGGTGTGAAGTGATGGAGCCAAGTTTCATCCATTGTCACATACCGATGCAAAAATTCGGCTTTATTGAGGTTGAACAGCTTTAAACACTCCTTTGAATCATCAACACGTTGTTGTTTTTGGTCGACTGTAAGCAAACGCGGCACCCACTTTGAACAGAGCTTTCGCATGTCCAAATATTCGTGTATGATGTATCCAACACGCTCTTTTGATATCTTCAGAGCCTCAGCTATCTCGATCAACTTCACTTTACGGTCATTCGTAATCATTTTGTGGACTTTTTTGATGTTTTCATCTGAAACAGCCTCTTTTGGACGTCCACTGCGTGCATCATCTTCGGTGCTTGTATGACCACTTTTAAATTTTTCAATCCACTTGCGAATGGTTCGTTCGGCTGGTGCAGAGTCCAGGTAACACTTATTAAGCCATTTCTTTGCATCGGCTGCATCAAAAAGCAATGATAAATCAACACACGAAATTGCTTTGAATCCATTTTTTTTTTTTTCACAATAACAAAAGTTGCTTCATCTCACAGCGCTACATCTCGAGAACTAATCGTCCGACAGCTGTCAAATTTATACACGTATCTTTTGAAGGTTGGTACTAACTGAAAGTGGTACCCTCTCAAACAAACGGCACTTTTCAGCCCGTATATTATATGTTCTAGATTTTGCTCTTTCCTTTGCTGAGTGTTTCTCAGCCTGAGAGCAAGATTAAATCCAATCTACATGCTAAGAATCTCCAAAGGCAGCAAAAGTATCGGCGATGGAGAGATTCTTAGCGAATCAGCATCATACATTTCTGCTAACAGATCCGCTTTTTTTTAGTAAAGGCCACTGGCCACCCTGCACAACTGGGTGTTTCCAACAGAAATATATTATCGGGTCGTGGTGCCACGTATAAATCAGTAGTCAGATCCAAGAATTCTTTCTCGGAGTCAATCAAGGTGTCGAAGTACGTTGAATTTTCGTTGTGTTTTGGACAGAATTTGATGTAGGCTTAGAATAAATCGCGCCAAGGATCAGGTTGTTCCTTCCATAGTTTTTGTTTACAGATCTTTAAAGATCTTTAAAGAACTCTTTTAGAGCTTACTGTAGGATGGATAAGATAAATTTAAAACAAGATTAAGAGAGGAAGGTTGTTGTTAAGTGCACCAAGCTGTAGGTGAGGTATCGATATCCGGTGTCCGTGTTCAGCCAGTTTTGCATGAGGCATCTTATTGTGTTTCTCCCAGTTCATGTTCAGACGACTGCAATAGAATCTAGCGCGATACAATTGCTAATTCGACATGTTGTACTATAAATATCGCTGGTCAGAGAATAATCGTTCATCGACTACTTTCTAGCTGCGTATCGAATCAAAGACATTCCAGTAGTTTCTTGAAGTTTTTTTTAGTAATGAAAGAAAGGTGATTGTCTATGTTACAGACTTAAATATAAGTACCCCTGCTAGATATTTAATGACAGACTGACTCGCACATCTTAGTCTGTGAACGATCTAGGTCGTGATTTTTTCTACTTATACATAAGAGAGGTCTACCTGTGTTTGGGGTATGTTTTTTTTACAAAGTAGGGAATGATGTCACAGCTCCTAGATTGTGAGACCAGTTCCATTGTAGAAATCTCTCGGACAAGAGCTCAGTTGGAAACCGATATCAGTAAACCTCTTTCTCTGCCGTTATCCACCATCTATTTCCAGTGCTTCGGCATAGTTTACGACAATTTTATCGGTCTAAGTTGTATATTGAAGTTGCTAGATAAGGCACTGTGAGAGTTCTGACATCACTATTGGTTTTCTTTCTGTCGGAACAGAGCACTCAGGTCAAAAACTAGTCCACTTACTCCTTGTAAGTTCCTTTAACTGAAACTTCTCAGTCTTTCATAGAAAGGTGAGTAAGAGGTTCAGTGGTAAAGTGGCTTTAATACAAACACCCAATACGTCAATGCCGAGTACCTGCATTACATACTACATTCATAGAGATAGTATTGTTAGTGTGTTGCATCGCATTTAAATGTAAAAATATAGTCCGCGTCACGACGACAGTAAGTAACCTGCAGTCTTTCTACTGAGAGACAACAGGAAGGCCGCTGACCCCTAAGAGACGTCGGGAAGAATTCATTTGGTCTGCCTGCAACCTGGAGAGTCTTGTCATCTGGAGTTGTGCTCATATGAAACACAACTGTCAATGGAAGCTCTAACCGAGGACGTTTGCCTAGCAAGCTCATCGGCGATTTCATTTCCAGTGATGCTACTGTGACCTGGGACCCAGACAAGACTTACTGAATTTAGCTTTTCGATTGCTTTCAGTGAAGACTTACATTCTCGAACTAGTTTGGAAGTCGTAAGTCAATGTCACAAGACTCAGGTCATCCAAGCTCTAGCACAATCCTTTGCTGACATATTTATGATGCTGCGATTTTAGTTTAGTTTAGTCGAGTCATGGTGGGCAGGTTGGAACCACTTGGTTGGAAATACCAAAAAAAATAATTATTCTCGTAGTTATAACACTGTAACACTGGGCATTGCAAGGTTGAAGTCACTCAGTCTTTAACATTTTTTCAGCCATAAATTCATTACACTTATCTTTTGAAAAAAAAAAAATCTGATAGATTTACGATGCTTTATAATGGTCTCTTAAAAGTGACTGTCTTTCTACTACCACTACTCAGATTTACGAGTGAAATTAGTAAAAGTCCACTAGCAATATTTAAAGAAAAATAAAATAAAAACAAAAAAATAATTTCTTCAATAGACCGATCCCCTCGTCTATTCATTACATCTTATGAGCTATGAGTACTCGTATCTTGCCGTCAGTGATAAAATTCTTGTAAAGAAATTCAATGACCCTCTAAAATATTTTGCTTAAATGATGATATCTCTTATCCCCTCACATTAAAATAGAGCGGCCTGTTTACAAATTCGTACGTAACGTACTCGTACACACAAACGAAATCATATTTGCATAACAGACGCTAATTCAATTCAAATTGAAATTGCTTGCTTACAACGACTCCATTCCATTTGGTTCGGTGTTTGATTTTTGCTTGCCTCTCTTATTTTGCTACTTCTTTTCCCCGATGGTGTTTATTTATCCCATGTTTAATGTTTATGGTGTTTTTTAATTTATTTACTTATTTTATGGTATACATTTCCTTCAAAGTGTGTACACACATAACAGATACACAAAAGTGAAAGAAGTGAAATTATAAATAAGAAAATTTAAGATGCAAATTCGAATCTCTCCATTTGATTGTTTACTTTATTTATTTATTTATTTATTTTTTTTTTTTTTTTGATTTGTTTTCAGATGAATCAAGTGCTGGACGCTATGTTTGAGAAGAAAGTGCAACCAAAAGAATATATCATTCGCCAAGGGAACGATGGCGATAACTTTTATGTGATTGAATCGTAAGTTATTTTGCAAAATATTATAAAATCCATTTAACTTTGGTAAACTTTTAATTTTTAAATAAAACGCAGTATACAGACAAAGTATACCACATTGTTCAAAAAGTACGCCAAATCTATTTTTAAAACGATAGATACAAGTGTATGCATTTGAACCAATATTAATGGCTTCAAAATAATCCGCGTTGACTGCAACGTACTTGTGTGCCGATTGATCCAACCCTCAAAATATATCTGATTTCAGTATGACCTTAGTGTGCTCAGCGATCTTTCCATCATCTCCTCTTTGCTATTAAAACGCTTTCCCTGAAACGGTGTTTTCAATCGGTCGAACAGGGAAAAGTTACACGGTGCCAGATTATGTGAATTTGATTGGATAGAAGATGTGTCGGTTTTGGCGAGAAACGCACTCATAATGGGACGTTATCGTGACGTTATCCTGATACAAAATCCACGGTTGAGGCTATTTTTCTTCGAATTACTTTACCCAAACACTTCAACTTGCCTTCAGAAAGAAATTCATTATACATAACACCATTGTATTCCATGCTTAATATGAATATAGCCTTCTTTTTAGACTGAAATCAACGTAGTTTCTTTAGCTTTCGCTCAGTTGAAGTACGTCATTCACTTGCTTCCTTTCTGGTTTGCGTTTTGTACTCATAAACCCACATGTCGTCACCAGTAATTGTACATTTGATGAATGTTTGGTCGAAATCAGCCCCGAAGAGCATGTCTTCTGCAATGTCCAATGCTTTATTTTGCAGGAAATTCAAATTAAACCAGCTTGTAAATGAGGCCATGCGAATACCAGACGTTAGCAGTCATACCCCCAAAACCTTGGACTTGTTTTAAATTTCTCACCCTGATATTTACAAAGTCCATCTGCTAATTTCTCATACACCGACCACACAACTATAAAAAAGAAAAACTATCTATAAAATCAATTTATTTTATTGGAATGGTATAGATAAGATATAAATCGTCCTTTATAATAAATAAATTAGTTAGATTCTTAATAGGAACGTATGACAATACGAGAAGGCCAATTGGAGCGGATTTAACAGCTTCTTTTTTAACTGGTTGTAATGTTTCCTCGATAACGACCTGGATGTCTCTGCTGATATGATCACGGACACTATTTTCTTTTCTTTTTTTTTTTTGAATAAAGGGATAAATCAATGGAATAGGCGTGGTACGACTCGAGCTGCAAAGATGCTGTCAGAGTTAGAGAAATGCAGCGCTCTTCTTAAGCGTGAAATTTCGATACGAGCAAAAGCTTAAGCAAAAAATACTATTGTGTATGAAATTGTATTCGTGCGGCTTTTTTTCAAAATTTGAACGTTTATTTAAGAAAACCATGTACAATAGTATTATTCAAAGTATTGACCATCTGAAGCTGTGACTTTTTCCCAACTCTCTGGCAATTTGTGGATCCCATCCCAAAAAAACTGCGCCGGCTTGGCAGCCAAGAATGAATCAAGCCAATTTTTGATATTCTGCTCTGATGTGAACCGTATTTCAGTGAGGGCGTTCTGCATCGACCGGAACAAATGGTAGTCAGAAGGGGCAAGGTCTGGGCTATAAGGCGGGTGGGGTAAGACTTCTCATCCACTGTTTTCCAAATAGTTCTTAACCGGAATAGCAACGTGGAGCCGAGCGTTGTCATGATGGAAAATTATTGCCTCGTATCTGGTCGCATATTCCGGGCGTTTTTCGGCTACTGTTCTCTTCAAACGGATTAATTGTGTTCGGTAGCGTTGCCCATTGATGGTTTCACCCGGCTTAAGCAGCTCATAATACAGCACACCCATCTGATCCCACCACAATATAGAGCATTACCTTCGCGCCATGGATATTCGGCTTTGCCGTTGATTTGGCTGGTTGGCCGGGTTTCACATATGATTTTTTGCGCTTGGGGTTGCCATAATGGATCCATTTTTCATCACCAGTAACAATCCGATGCAAAAATGACTTCCTTTTGTGGCGTTCCAGCAGCATTTCGGACATGCAAAACCGCCTTTCGACGTCTCTCGGCTTGAGTTCATGTGGAACCCAATTTCCTTATTTTGAATATATCCAGCTGCCTTTAAACGTTTTGAAATGGCTGCTTGAGTGACACCCAAAGATTCTGCGAGTTCTTCTTGTGTTTGGCAGCAATCTTCATAGAGTAATGCTTCCAGTTCTTCATCTTCAAACTTTTTTAACTGCCCAGGACGTTCATCGTCTTCCAAGCCAAAATCACCACTTTTAAATCGTGCAAACCACTTTTGGCACGTTCGCTCACCTAGCGCATGTTCACCATAAACTTCCACCAAAAAACGATGACTTTCGGCAGCAGTTTTCTTCATATTAAAGTAATGAAGAAGAATTCCCCGCAAAAACACTTTTTCAGGCACAAAGTTCGATATATTTGAGTGAAAAAAAATTATTGTTGTTTACGCTTCAAATGAATGACATACTGAAATGACGTACAATGAAAGTAGCTTACCAACGCATGCTACAATGGAATAATAACAATGGAATAATACAAGTTACGCCATCTTTTAGCAAACCGCACGAAGTTATAGACCCAATACAATGTCCGAAAAGCTGGAAAAATGTTTGGTCGTTCATCAAAAACATTATTAATTCTATGCCAATGCTCATTTACCATATAATGGCATTTCGGCTGTCAGCTCTTAAGACAAGGCAGATGTACATACTACACGGCCTTGCGGCCAGCTAAAGATTGTGCTTTGTCTCCGCCTACACTTGAATATGTCAGATCTTCAATGGGACGAATCTATTTTCGCACTCGTGTCCTATCAAGAGTACTTAAAGATCTTAAAGTATTAAACCTCCCCTTCTTCTAAAGAGGTGTTCTTCTACCATATGCTGGCAAAATCATTGCGTAAGCTTTTTCATCAATCCTACTTTACAAAACTCTTTCCGAGCAGTAGTCATCTGTCTAGCCCTTCCTTTCATTCTTATTTTAAAAGCTCATGGAAACACTTCACGAAAACTGCTCAATGACCGGCAGTACAGTTTTTTTTTTTTTTTTTTTTTTTTTTTTTTTTTTTTTTTTTTTGTAGCAACAGGTATTTGATGGTACGTCTTACCAAAAAAAGGGAACGAGAGTCTACATCAATCTGTCGAAAGCAAGATAGTTGTACTTGATATTTCTAAAGCATTGGGTTGAGTTTGGGATCAGGCTGTTTTTTTCGAAAATGCCTGCATTTTGGATCGATGCATTTCTTCTTTAATGGATTTGAAAATCAAGTTATCTTGGACGGTTTTAAGTCTGATATTCACAAAATAAATGGTGGTGTGTCCCAAGGCTCCGTTTTGTCTCCGACATTCTTTTTAGTTTTAATCGATTATATCTTGTCTGCTTCTTCTAATCCAATTTATTTCTTTACTGACGACAGTACTCTCTGCTTTTCATATTCATTCCCTGTCTCACATCCCTTCTCTTCGGCTGTAGGATGGGAACGGCAGCGTAGGTTAAGCTCGTTAAATTCTGATAGTAACAGCATAACCAATTGGGGGAGCTATCAACAGAATGCAATTTAATGTCAAAACTCAAAAAATCTCATTTGGAAATGATAAAAATGAAGACAATGTTGATTTGCTTTTACGGTTCCAAGAACATTGTCCACAAGGAGTTCATTTTAAAGTATAGTATGTTGAATCGCCAATCTTGCTGGACAGAATTAAAAAAAAAATCAAAACCGCTTGACTTTAAATTATGTGTTAGGATAAACTAAGCTTGAAAGTTAGTTATTGTCAACAGATGCACAGAGATAACACCAAAAAGCGTATTTTTTATGTAAGTTTGGTTGATGATTTAAAATGCTATTGTGTTTTTATTGTTATAATTTTTTTTATTATTATTTAGCTCTGTAACTTATATAATAAATTCCACTGCAACTATTTAAAAAAAAAAAGAAAAAAATTCTCTGAGAAGGTCAAAAAGTGTCAAAATTAAAATAAAATGTTTTTTTCAGTAGAGTTAAAGTTAATTATTTATTTATTATCATTTTGTAGAAAGTTCTCGTTAAGGTAAATCAAAAAAAATCTTGAGCACATAAAAGCACTAAACAAAAATATGATTTAACATAGTAAATGAAGAAAGTATTCATTAACTTCGCGTTTATATTCGTATGTCCAAAAAGTTTTCGCTCAATTAATGGCCGCTATAACGAAACTTTAAAAAGAAAAAAATATGAGAAATAGACGCGTTACTCAATATTTGTTATTCAGAAAGTAACAACAGAACAGTTCATTCTAAAGTTTTTGTAATCAGTGGTGATTTTTTCTTAAAATTGGTCGGAAAGCAAAGGAAACGTCAGTGGATAAACGGAAAATTATTTGAGATTTGCATTGCTAAAAGCATTGATCGGCCATGCCATATTTCGCTGTAAAAATAATTGATCGGTATTCTGGTAAAAATAATATATTCAGTGCTCCGCGATCAGGCCGATCATGCATTTTAACCGAATGAGAAAAGCGTGCGGTAATTATTGTACAAAAGTAAAGCAAGATCCAAAAAAGTGCTACACAAATTCAAAAAGAAATACAAAATGAATTTGGTGTCCAATTGTGTGTCCACACTGTGAGAAATATCCTATATGATGCTGATTATCGCAGAAGATTGGCCAGGAAGAAGCCATACATCAGCAGCATCAACAAAAAAAAGAGGCTTTCATTCGCAAAAAAAAACATAAGAATGAATTAAAAAGAGTTTTGGCACAATTAATTTATATTTACCGATGAGAGTAAGTATAATATATGTGAATCAGTTGGCAAGTGCTTGGTATGGAGAAAATAAAAGACCGAACTTAATTTAAAAAATACTTAAGCCAAAATTTAAGCATGGGGGTGCATCCCTATTAGTGTGAGGTTGTATAATTCCAAAGGCGTTTGTAGTTTGCACTTTATTGATGATATAATGAACCACAAACAAAATATCAATATTTTGAAAACTAATCTATAATACAGTGCAAATAAAATGGGTCTTTATAATGACTACATTTTTGTCAAGCCAAAGACCCGAAGCATATAGCTTGGAATACTAAGATGTAGCTGATTCACAATACACCAAAATGGATTCTAATTCTACCACTGAATATAAATCCTATTGGAAATATCTAGTTAACTTCATTCCAACAAAATTGGCATACATTATAAGAAATAAGGGTGGACCAACAAAGTACTAGCTGCACAAAACACCTGAGTTCTTTATAAGTGAGGGCATACTTTTTGGACATACCACCTTGATCAAAAAGTTCCCGGTGGCGTCACCGTGTAGCGCTCCCATTGTTCCGATTTGAGTTCTGTAAACTCAGTTCAGTTGGTAAATCTGCTGTTGACATTCCTTTTAAATCTTAGCATCATAGCTTGACATTTGCAAAAGTAACGTAGCCAAGAGTACATCTATCTATGTGTTTGTTGGCGATTTTTAACAATTTTAGAAATTTACCTCAATTTGCAACAACGAACTTGTATTAAATTTTGCGTAAAAAATGGATTTAATGGTGTGCTAATGTTGGAAATGTTGGATAAGTGTTTCGGCAACGATTCTCTAAAGAAAACGGTCGTTTAAAAGTGGCACGAGTAGTTCAAAATTGATCGTGAGTCAATTGAAGATGATGAACGCAGTGTAGCAGCAAAGTTGGTGCCAAAAGAGACCGTTTTGACGTCGCAAAAGAGATGATTTGCGAGGCTGAATCCGATCCCACATTCATTAAAAGGATCATTACTGGAGACAAGATCATTACTGGGTTTATGAGTACGACACGCAATCCAGACATCAGGCAAGTGAATGGCGTTTACCAAATGAGCCGAGACCAAAAAAACCACGTCATTTACAGTCAAAAAGGAAGGCAATGCTCACGGTTTTCATGGATTACAACGGTGTAGTGCATCATGAATTTTTGCCAGAAGACCAGACAGTAAGCAAAGAGTAGTATTTAAACGTTATGAGACATTTGTGTGAAGCAATTCGCTAAAAGAGACCAGAATTGTGGACAGAAAACTCGTGGATTTTGCACCATGATAACGCACCGTCGCACAGTGCCATCATTATTCGTAATTTTTTGACGAAAAATGCAACAAATGCCATCCAACAGTCACCGAATTCATCTGATTTTTCTCCCTGTGACTTCTTTCTGTTCAATCGAGTTAAAAAACCACTGCAGAGAACGCGTTTCAGCAGCCGAGAGGAAGTAATGGAAAAATCGCAGTAGAGCACTGATGGACGTACCGAAAACTGATCAAGCCCTGGCATAAGTGTATTGCAGTCGATGGGGATTACTTTGATTTAGATTAATAAACTTGTATTGGGAACTTGAGAACTTTTTGATAAAGGTGGTATAATCCAGAACAAAGTTGATTTGAAGACTGCTTTAATAACAGAATGGGACAAAATTACTCCTAATATAACTTCATTCCAACAAGATTGGCATACATTAGAAGTAATAAGGATGGCCCAACAAAGTACTAGCTGAAAAAAAAAAAAAAACGGAGTTCTTAAGTCAGCAAATACTTTTTGGACATATAAACGCGAAGTTGATGAATATTTTCTTAATTTATTTTGTTAAATCATTAAATTTACGTTTCATTTTCATAGTGCTACTAGTTTTTGTTCTACAATATATCCTTTTTTCCGTCACAAAAATAGATGAGCCAGTCGTTTTTGGAGTAACTGTATGTTGCCTGAAATCATAGACACAAAAGTGCAGTGAAAAATTAAAAAAAACAAAAGGTACAATGTCTTGTAGATTCGACCGATCAACAGAAAATAATTAAATGGGAAAACGAGATTCAGCCAAACTCGTAAAATACTTATCAGAAGCTTCATCCAGTAAAGGTACGGAAGCGAAAAGACTTTTTAAAAGATTTAGGCATGAGTCTGTTTCTTCACTGGCTCTTTCTTCTGGCGGAGGATTAACGTTAATGATTTATGCTAATTTGCTGAAACATCAATATGATGTTATACGGCAAAAAGTCGATGAAAAATGCAAATATCATTTTTCCTCCTCTACTAGTGTTCAAAAAGCAAAAAACAAATACTACCCAACGCAAGTTGAAATGACGGAAGTACAAGCAAAAAGTCTTTGGTCAATCATACCAAAGAAAAGCTTTGCTTGGCTCGACAAAACGTCTTACTCGGTTTAGATGAGCTGAAAACCGGTGAAAATAGTCTTAATATTTTGATAAAATGAGGATGCACTGGGGTCCGCAAAAGCAATATAAACAAAAATTTTAATCGGAGGGCCAAACAGATGAAAACTTATTTGGTATTTCAATTGTTCCCATTCAAATGAATTTAAGTTCTACCATAGAAAAAGGAATTGCTTGGCAAAATCCAGTTACCTTCTTCTACAAGATATAGCCGTCCAATCAAGTTTGTTTTTGCCAAAGAGTTAATTTCTTAGGAAGTTAATTTAATTGAGCAAGAAATTAGAAACTTCTCTCCATCACTTATCAGCAATAGTGAACAAAATCTCCTTGTTAAGCCTACTTTCATGCTTACTATGATAGATGGTAAAATTTGTACTGCACTTTTATCATTGACGAATTCTTCTCAAACGTGCTTCATAGGTGGAGCAAAATGGAGTTTAACCCATTTTAACCCGGATTAACTTATGTTTTTTTCCGTTTAGGATTCTGAAAATAAATCCGTTTTTCATCGCCAGTAACAATTCGATGCAAAACTGATTTTTTATCGTGTCTTTGAAGCAAAATTTCACAAGTGGCTTTTCGGTTTTCCATCTGTTCATCCATGAATTCATTCAATTCATGTGGCACCCATTTTCCAGACATTTGTATCTTTCCCATAGCTTTTAAACGGTCAGAAATTGTTTGTTGTGCAACATTTAACATTTCTGCCATTTGCTTCTGACTCAAAGTGTTATCTTCATCCAATATTGTTTGCAATTCGGCGTCTACAAACTTTTTTGGTGGTCTTCCATGTTCTTCATTTCTCACATCAAAATCGTTATCTTTGAACCGTTGAAACCATCTTTTGTATATTGCTTCTGACAGAGCATGATCACCATATGCCTCGACAAGCATTCGATGCGACTCTGCAGCACTTTTCTTCAAATGAAACCAAACAATTTTCTGGTACAAAATTCAACATTTTTAACACGATGAGACAATATGATGTTGTTGGCTCAATGACTTGATGTATACTTAATATGTTTGACAGGTGTCATAGCAACCAAACAAAAACAAAAAATTAAGGCCCGTACACAATAAATGTTCTCTATCGAGACATTTGTATCTTGATGCTCACTTCACTTCACACCGGTACACCTGGTTTATTCCAAAAGTGGATGAAGTAAAAAAACAATTTCCAATGAGATTTCGCAACGAGATGGGTCTGCTTATTGGACATGCCACCATAACAAGCAGGTATTACAAATGACGGTAATACTGCTAGGCAGTTCTTCCCAGCAAGAGAAAAAAGTTCCGAAATCACCGGAGTTAATAAACAATAGGTAGAACGGTTTCATATTATTTTGGAAATTTTGGGTGGTGGTTACGCTATTAATGAAGATGCCTTTGAAAGCTTTGTTGTTGAAAGAAAAAATTTATATCTAAACGAATACCCAGGGTATATTTTGCCAGTTAGTGTCCATAAAGTTTTTTTCGTGGAGAAGATACTACAAGGTCTTGCATTCGAGGAAATTTAGAGAGATGTTCACTAAAATAACATCGAGAGTGGGCGCAAATACATATCTTTTCAATTTCTTCAGATGCTTTTATTGCCATAACATATACCATTGGCTATACGAGTTAAAGGTGTAATAACGATAGCCTTGAAGAAGAAGCGTTTAACGATGGATATGAAGGTGACTAACTTAAAATCTTTGAATCTATGTACTCGCATTCAGCTTCTAATGAGTAATTTTTTTTTGTTGATGAATTTTTGAGTTGATGAAACAATGCTTGTCATCTACAAGGTGTCTCAAAAGAAAGTTCACATTTGTTTTGGTTATTGCGTGAACGCAACTATTTCGAGGGGCGCGGGGAGTGTGTCAATCGGTAGCCTGGTTCTTGGGAATTTAGTCGCTATTGAGCGTTTCTCGGGAGCGGACCGTGTGTTGTACGTACGCGAGTTTTATAAAAACGGTGATTCGGCGACTGTAGCGCGACATGTGTCTGCAACATTCGACATATTCGTCACTTGAATGATGCGCCAAGCACTCGAATCATTGCAAAATGGGTCAAGAAGTTTGAAGAGACCGGCTCAACACTGGAAAAACCAAAATCCGGTCGTCCAAGATCTTCAAAAACCGTTAAAAACGTAGACAGTGGCAGCCAGTCTATTCGGGACAATCCGAACCTTTCAATTCGGAAGCGTGATGTGGCCTTAAACGTGCACAGATCGCCATTATTGCGCATTTTGCATAAAGATTTAAAACTTCACCCTTACAAAATTCAGTTGGTGCAATAATTAAAGCCTCAGGATGCTGGTCACAGGCTTGACTTCGTAAAACAGATGATTGAGAGTTTTCCGACGTTTACCAACATTTTGCTTTCGGATGAAGCCCATTTTCATCTTAATGGACACGTTAAATTGACACAAAATTGCCGCTACTGGAGTGCAACCAATTCAAAACAAAAACATTAGAAATAACTACATTCGCCTAAAGTGACCGTATGGGCTGCAATGTCGGCGCGAGGAATTATCAGCTCTTACTTTTTTGAAGATGAAAGGGAACGCACAGTTACAGTGAATTCAGAGCGTGATGTGGAGATGTTAGACAACTTCTCTGTGCCTGAGTTGCAAAACTTTCCTGGTTATAACCAAAGAACATGGTGCAACTTCACACACGACCAACAGGTCTCTGCTAAGAATTCGTGAAATTTTCCCTGGCAAATTGATCTCTAGGAGAGGTGACATAAGTTGGGCTCCACGTAGTCCCGATTTGACACCTATGGACTTTTTCCTGTGGGGTTATGTCAAATCCAAAGTTTGCGCCAACAAACCGACTTCCCTGGCACAATTAAAAGAAAATATCCATCACGAAATGGCAGCCATCACGGAGAATTCCTGCCGAGCCGCCATAGGCAATTTTAGTGCTCGATTAAATGAATGCCGTGAACGCAACGGTTTACATTTGGACGATGTCATTTTTAAAAAATAAATTCCCAAACACTGTATTTTAATATATTATAAACATTTTTTCAATAAACTTCTAACTTTTTTTTTAAATATTTTTTTTAAATGTGAACTTTCTTTTAAGACACCTTATACTAAGTTATTTTATGTAAATTGTGACTACGAATTCATTTGTGGTCCATACAGAGAGTCCAATTTTGAATAAATTTTTGGAGCATATTGATTGGTATCTCGCTAATAAAACGTGTAATGTTGTCTTCCAAGGCTGCAATTGACGCTGGTTTATCGGCATAGACGTGTGATTTGACTTGACGTATTTCCATAAAAAATAGTCTAAAGACGCCAAATTGCGATGTTTACCTTTTCGGAAAAATGCATTTGCCAGTGAAAAGAAAGCATTTTGTGGACGTAGAAGCTGCCCAAAATGTTTGTACGGACATCCTACAGGACATCATGGTCGACGATCTAAAACCCTCATTCGATATGCTAAATTAAATTATTCTTATTTTTACATTATAGTTCTTTATAACGCAGCTTGAATAGTCACTGCCGCTATTTCGACGAACGAGTTGTTTTGGTGCAAGTACTTGATTGCATTCTTCATTGTACAGGTGGTCCCGTCAAACCCAACATTTGTGACATTTCTGATTGTTTCATTGTATCGATGCCAGTGCCTGGACTTGCAAATTTCTGTGAATTACGCCATATACCATACAATATCTCCAAACGTCAATCACCCAGAAGCTAATATAAAAGCCAAAAATAAATGCTATCCCACTAGTCAATAATTTTGAATAGTAAGTTTCTGGATATTCAACTTGTTGACTTACCACTATCAACCGAAACAGATATTCGATATATCCTCTGTCATACTCGTAAACACAAATTTTGATCAAAAATCGTCTACTCAACGGCTGACTAAATAACTTTAACCAAAAGCATTATATGGTATTGTAGACTAAATATTCGCGACGTAATTTTCGAAAATGCTTAACAAATAAGTTTAACTGGAAAATTTCGTTCAACTCGTTGCAAAGTCGAGAGCGTAAAGTAAATTGTGGACTATCGAATTTGCGTTATTAATTTCCTCAGGTTGTATATATAATGAATTGATCCTTTTCATACAAATTAGTACATGAATAAGTAAATTTCTAAATTCTCCAATAAATTGTCATAATTAAGCGGTGAATACCCCTAATCCACCACATGCGCCTAACTAGGTTGGGGTAAGATCAACAATCTACGGACTGGCTCCAAAAACACATAATCGAATATAATTTACCCTTCAACCATCACAAGGACTCCTTTCCTTTTAATAAATTATAGGATATTTGTAGCATTACATTGGACTTTGACATGTAGGAAATGGAATTGAAGTATACAAGTAGGCCAAGTCCTGAGTTTTATTTTTTATTCTTTTGCTATCACTCTACAGATGTCGTCTCTAATACAAAGAAAATAATTAAAATCAATATTCAATCAGGAATTTTTTTCTTCTTCCTATTTTCAGTGGAGTCTATAATGTTTTCGTCAACGATAAACACATTCATACCTATGATGGTAGTGGAAGCTTTGGCGAATTGGCCCTTCTGTATAATATGCCCAGGTAAGAGAAAAGACAGAAAAAAAAAGAAATATTTAAAAAAAAAATAAATAAATAAATAAATAAATGTAGCGGTATAAAAGGGAAATAATGTGAGTTGGGTAAAAAGAAGTAACAGTAGGAGGATTGTGTGTGATTTCACGTGGAAAACAGCACTTCAAATCCTTTGTGTATCCTTCCTAACACAATTATGATACACACAGAAGTACACATTTGCATAGATACACACACGTCTATACTTAAACTTACGTGTATTAAACATTGTTCACATCTGCCTTAATGTTACGATTTCCCAAGCCTTATACGAGTACGTATATGGACAAGTATATGGCTTGGCCTATCCTAGCCTTCTATACTGTGGGATTTAATAACTTTCTTCTTCTGAATATATGCAGTATATAATGTTTTTTTTTTACTTTGTTTTTTTTTTTTTTGCAATTTTTCCTGTCCCGTATAACCGTGGTGTATGGTGGACTAAAAATAGAGCTGCCTCTATAAAAGCAGAAACCGAAGGGAAACTATGGGCAATGGACCGTCAAACGTTCCGACGTATCCTGCTGAAATCCGCATTTAAAAAGCGAAAAATGTATGAATCACTGCTGGACAGTGTGCCTATGTTAAAGGCACTACAGGTAAAAAATCTCCAATAATACGATACGTGTCATTGTGTATAGGCACTTACGTACATATATTTGCATATAAATAACTTTGTATCCTTTGTGAATTATGTGTGCTAGCTTAAATTCTAATTCTATCATTTCAACTTTTTTTATTTAGAATTATGAACGGATGAACTTAGCAGACGCTCTAATTACGAAGCATTTTAAGAAAGGCGAAAGGGTAATTAAACAAGGTAAGTTGTTAAATGTTGCGTAAGAAACACGTGTAATGGATAAGTCAAATGCATTGAGGAAATCTTGTTAGCTACTCAGCTGTAAATTATATAAATGTGTTTCCGTTCATTCCTTGTTCTTTTGCCGCTGGTTGAAATGTTTTCTTTATTTGACGAAGGATCAAAAGGGTTATAACACGAACAAACACAGACGCTTAGACCCAGTCCTTTTCATTTATTTGAACGATTCGTGTTATAAGTTTCAAAAACGATAAGTAGACACAATTACTTTTTTTTCCTTTTTAGAACAGGACAATACCAACTAAAGGCAATTAATGTCAACGTACAGTTATATTTAAATGCAAGGGGTTTTAATGGTTTTTATATTTTAAATTAATAAATCATACACGAGTTAACCAAACGAGTAAAGGTTGTTTCTTTATTCGATAGATAATTATTGTATTGTACCATACATGGCATTATTGACGAAAAATGTTATCAGGCCACTACAGAAGTGTCTGAGGGGTCCCATACTGGAGCTTGAATTTTCGACCACTTGAGGTAGCAACTCACGAATGGTGTGTTCGGTATTGACTTTGAACACTGAAACTATTATTGGCTTGTCCGCATAGCCCAATGACTTTAAATAACCCAAAAACGGCCACAGGTCACAGGTCACGGGTCTATTTATGGAGATAATGTACGCATCGAACATTGAATTCAATAACTCAATGGTTTCGCCGACAGTATAGCCTGTGGTACCATCCTGTTAAAACCAAATGTTCTGCAGATCATATTCACGCAATTTTAGAAACAAAAAAATCGATGATCGAGGCTCTGCACCGGGTACATTGCCTTCAATAACTCGATGATTTTGCCGACAGTATCGCCTGTGGTACCATCCTGTTAAAACCAAATTTTCTGCAGATCATATTCACGCAATTTTAGAAACAAAAAAATCGATGATCGTGGCTCTGCACCGGGTACATTGCCTTCAATAACTCGATGATTTTGCCGACAGTATCGCCTGTGGTACCATCCTGTTAAAACCAAATTTTCTGCAGATCATATTCACGCAATTTTAGAAACAAAAAAATGGATGATCGAGGCTCTGCACCGGGTACATTGCCTTCAATAACTCGATGATTTTGCCGACAGTATCGCCTGTTAAAACCAAATTTTCTGCAGATCACATTCACGCAATTTTAGAAACAAACAAATCGATGATCGAGGCTCTGCACCGGGTACTATTGACGGTGACATATGTTTTCCTTCATTTTTAAGAAGTACTGCCTGACAATGCCGCCAGCACTAAACATTTCATTTTTCGGGGTGCATATGATTGGCTCAGAAATAAAGTGAACCAAGTCCAGTAGATTTTTTTTTTAAGAAAATCGACTCTAAAATATTGTTTTTCCAGAAAATACGTGTTGAAGTAAGGTGATCGCGGGCAACGGACATTCGGTTATTGATTTTTTTTTTTTTTTTTTTGCTATGTTGGTACATACACATAGTATACTTAGTTATTTTTGACAGATAGAAAGGTTACACAGACGTGGTTTGATGTGTTCGGCGATTTTCTATTACTATAAAAAATGGAGCTAAGAATTTACATCAAATTTTGTGTAAAAAATGGAATCAAGTGCTCTAAAATACTTGAAATGTTGACGGTGGCATGCGGTGAATCTGCTCTAAGTAAAAAAAGTGTTTACAAGTGGTACAAGCCGAGAATGGCCAATGACGAACCTCGCTCTGTACGCCCGAGCACATCGACAAAAGATAATAAGGTCAAAAAGCTATGAAGAAAATTGTTCTGAAAAATCATCGAATTACCATAAGAGAAGTTGCTGAGGATGTTGGCTAATCGGTGGGCGAAGTTTATTCCGAAACTTCTTAATTTTGATCAGAAGAACCGTCGCATGAGCATTAGAGCTCTTTAATGACGTCAATCATGATCCTGACTTGCTTAAAAGGGTCATAACTGTTCCCTGTTTCTGTACTTGTTCCCAACCTGAAGAGACCTAAGAAAGGACAGAGATTTGCAGCGATTTGGGAAATAAAAACGGCATCGCTGGAAGAGCTCAAGGAAAAAGCGTTGGCAAAGTGCATTATTTGTGAGGGGGATTACTGTGAAGGGAACAGCATTAATATTCATGAATAAATAAATATTTATTGCGCTAAATGTTCTTTTTTTCCAAAAATGAGAATTTTATTCCATCGATCTATACTCAGTTTTATCTATCCACTAAAAGAATCTTTCGGGTTTTTGATTTCAGATGAACTAAACCGGAGATGTCGTGATCAAAGCCGAACACTTTTTTTTGGAGACCCTCAGGAGATCGTCTGCAGAAGCACACCAGATCGATATTTTACGAATCATTAGTAAAGGGCCTATTCGGAAACTCAAATTTAGCAAAACAATCGTTTTGCAAAGCAAGAGCAACAAAGCAGTTGAAACGTAATTTTTTCTACGAGTATATTTGGGTTGACTTCTTCTTCTTTTTGAGTTGGAGAAAAAACCCTTTCAGTAGGGTTAGGACCTGAACTAAACTATTTTTCATCCTTCATAGTTGTCTTTACCAAGGTGTTCAGCATCCGCTATTGCTTGATCTTTGAATCGGAGGTTTATTCTCATTTCTTTGTAAACCTGTTGGTAAGGGAATATCATTTGACAGATATTTTTTTCAGTTGTTTTTCCTCTTCCATTCGCTCTTCAATCAAATTAAATCAACTAGTCGATGCAGAATTTTCTATCAAAGGATCTTCTGATCTGCTCCGCCATCTCGCTCATCTTCCAGCATTCAGTTCCATTAAGAAGACTTTCAAAGTAAGATTTTTATAGAACACGTTCTCTTGTTTGAACAAGCTGAACTCAATTCGCAACGGTTGCCTTAGAATATCCTTCTCCTGAGAATCTTCTGTAGGCTATCATATGCGCAGATTATATTTCGTTCGATGTATGTTATGTATATAAATTTCTTCATTACCCTTAAAATATTTTCTGTTGGTGACCTCAATTTGTGCTAAGCAGTGCTGACGTATAGGTGTCGATCGTATGCAAATATTTTGACTATTGTCAAATATTCAGCATACTGTGCCAACATCGGCCTTGCACATCATCTGCTTTCACACGACATCCTCGCCGAAATCAGTTGCATGTTTGGTATAATTCGAAAGTTTTACCTACAAGCTGCAAAATGCATTGTACATGATGCCCTGCTTGAGATATTTCCTGTATGTTTTGAGAAGAATCTCGGAAAAATATTTCTTTTGAAAAGTTACCCTTCTCCGTATAGATTTTCTCAATTGTCCTTAAGTATATTCAAAACAGGAGATTACTCATCATAATCATAAGTCATCTGTCTGCCCTAAATATGGCACTTGCATTACCGTTCACTGTGACATGATGTACAATAAGTTATCCTCCAACAGTGCCTAAAAGGTTTCCTTTTCCTATTTTATCCAAGTTACGAAAACGTTGGACTCTTGAACTAATCTGAAAAGCTTAACACATAACATGACTTGTACACTGTTTGATGAGTTCCCGGATTGGAAGGTAGGTAGTGCTACTGAGCTAAAATGAGTTTATAATCTCTTTTAGCCCGCCTGCCAAAATTGATTGACAATCTGACGCTTGGTTTTGTGTTGATACTCATTTCAAAACATCGTGTTAGTATTTTTCGCGACCAAAGGAGCAGTACGCTTCGTGATCTGATTCTTGTTTTTGAGTGGCAAAACCTGCGAGGAAATCAAGCCCATTCTCGATGGTGTGTATGGGACCCATTCACCGTCCTGTACATCCGTTAACCATTGGTTTGCAGAATTTCACCGTGGCCACAAGTCGGTTTTTGATGAACCGCGCCCAGGTGGTCCAAAAACGGTTACCACAGAGGAAACCGTGGACAAAATCTATGACCTTTTATTGGCGGACCGCCGAGCGAAATTTCGTGAGTTGGCTGATATAGCAGGCATCCCAACTGAACGCATTAGCCATATCTTGCAAGAGATTTTGGGCATGAGAAAGCTGTCCGAGCGATGGGTGCCGCGTTTGCTCACACCGTAAAAAAAGCGCAATCGTGAGAACACTTCAAAGACGTGCTTGGCCCTGTTTAATCAAAAGCCAGAGGAGTTTCTGCTTCGTTTTGTGACTGTCGATAAAACATGGATTCATTGGTACACACCAGAGATCAAAGAACAACCGAAACAATGGATTTTACCTGGTTAACATGGTCCAAAGAAGACGAAGACCGGTGATGGCCACCGTTTTTTGGGACGAGCGAAGTGTGATCCACGTTGACTATTTGGAGAAGGAAAAACAATCACAGGAGCATACTACGCCGTTTTATTTGGCCGACTCAACACCAATTTAAAGAAAAAATCACCACATTTGGCGAAGAAAAAAGTGTTCTACCACCACGATAATGCACCGGCTCACACCTCCGCAGTCTCCATAGTCGAATTGCGCTACGAATTGCTCTTTCAATTTCCGTATTCTCCCGATTTGACTCCCTGCGATTTTTTTGTTCCCAAACCCTAAAAATCGCTCGCCGGAAAGAAATACGAGTTGAACGAGTAAGTCATCGCCGCCGCCGAAGGAGTATTTTGCAGGCCAACAAAAATCGTACTATACAGAGGGGTTAAAAAAATTACAGCACCACTGGGCAAAAAGATGCGTTTTCATTTCTAATCAGGGTATTCATCAAACAGCTTTCGCACAAATGGTACAAAGTCTTTCCTAAATATTTTACTCAAAGAATTACATTTTGCTGTGGGCTTAGGAGTACTACTCGTAACTGTATGGTATCTTTCAAAATTTGGCCGTTTACATGGTAGTCAAAGGCAGTAGAGGAAGCAATTTTCTGTTTTTTTTTTTTTTTTTTTTTAACTATGTACGAGTACTCGTATACCAATTGTATAGTCTTGAATATTGTTAGCATTTACCTTCTTTTAACAACTACAAATACCAGTCAACGTTGTATCAATTGTGTGCCCATTCAAATCATAACGAAGTGGATGGAAATTCAAACAAATTAATTTCCTCCAATCAATTGAAGAACAAGTACTCCTATGAAGTATGAGTATAACAATCCCAAGCTCTACGTTGAATTGAATTTGTACCAGTACTCGTATTTATATGGGAAAAACGAAACATTGATTTTTTGTAAAATCCAACAACTCGTTTCGCTGTAACCCCAGAGAAATTATCTAATTGATTTTCCTTTTACAATCGCGTTGGGAGTATGTTATTTTCGAAAAATAAAAAAAGGTCTTTTTTTATAGTTAGAGATATTTACCAACCGCTCCCATCTACTTCATAGCTCTAATTAAAAAGCTGATAACAAATAGCTTTCTATACGAATCCCAGGCATTAAGTACGATGTGTCTCATAATTTTTTCATTTGTTTATAGTTTTCATATTTGGTAAATTTTTTAATAGAATTTTTTTTTTTTAATTTTCAAGGTGACGTTGCTGATGGCATGTACTTCATCGAATTTGGAAAGGTATCTGTTCGAATGGAGCAAGATGATGGTGAATTTGAAGTAGCACAACTAAGCAAAGGAGAATACTTTGGGGAATTAGCTTTGGTAACACATCGACCCAGGGCAGCATCTGTTTATGCCCTTGAGGATATCCAGGTTGCATGTAAGTATTTCATAAATTGACTTGCCTTGACATGTGGTCAAGCAATTAACGTACACATATTCGCTATTGTTTTTATGTAGTGACGTTCGTTGTAAATGAGTTTTTAAATTTAATTTTCGTGCTCCAGCACTTTACCACACTTAAATTGGTATTCCTTTTATTACTCCAAATCCCTTCCAATAGAAGCTTTTTTTTTTTCAGAAAAGACAAATTTTATTTGTCATTTTTATTATTAACCCTTTTTTAACATACATACATAGTTTTTTTTTTTATTTTGAATTTGTTATATTTTTTTATTTCGTTTTTTATTTTTATTTTACACCCAACGTAGTTTTAGAGACTGGATGCTTTGAGCGACTTATGGGCAAATGTATTAACTTAATAAAACGTGGCATACACGATTATCGCTATTTAGATGATGATATACGCATCGACATTGCAAATAATCGCTTTTAAGGAGCTAAATTCAGTAAAATTACAACACTTTTAATTGGCAATACTTATTGTATGATATATTAAATTAAGTTTAGTTCAAGATGCAAATACATATCTTTAGGATGCAAATATCGATCAATCAGGACATATGGCAAATGATGTTTCAGACTTCCATACGTATACATATTTTTTTTTTTTAGGTTTTATTTGTTCATTGTCATTTTATCCTGGAACTTAGGGCATTTATGTAAATGTTAGTTTTGTATTAATTGTACGTGAGTAGTATACAGATAGTATTGCACAGTATTTTTTTATATTGCTACTATTTAACACGGACCAGCAATTTTTTATTATTAGCACGCTTAAAAGGCACTGCAAAAGAACTAATAAAAAAATTATTTTAAAATATTTTCGAAGGCACAATTGTTTTTTAGTAACTATTTTATGATTTAAGTGAAAGGAATTAAAGGAGACTTAAAATATATATTGTAAGTTATGATGGGGATTAAGTCTTACAGGTTGTTTTCAGGAACATTACGTTCTTGATCGGTGCTTTATACTAACTTATTTTTAATTTTAACTTAAATAATTGCTTAATAGCTTTTAACAATTAAAATGAGCTGAATATTTCACCGCAGTGAACGAAATTATATTTTACACTATAAGAACTCAGAATACCTTAGTTAAGCACTTACAAATTGCATTAAAATGCTTATAGTCTTAATTTAGTTGCTTTTAATTTTTTTTTTTTTTTTTTAATATTGTTGAATCCTAAATTCAAGATTTTTGCATTAGTTTCGTTCCCAACTTTCACATACTTTAACAGAGCTGCTTCAAATTGGACCTTCTTCTTTTATTGAGAGGTGAAATATGCAGCACATGTAATCATATCTAATGCAACACATTTCTCCCACGTACCTGCATTGCTACAATATCCTCTTGTGGGGTTGACTAAAAAGCATTCTATAGAGCGCAATATTTTGATTCGTTTCATTAGTGAGGCTAAAAGAGCGCTGATATTTATGCATTTGAGTATTTCAATTATTTTTATATCAGTTCCTTATTCGAACCTCGATATGATCTTAGCCTATTTTGAACATGGTTAAACCAACTGTCACACGTTTTGTCACACCCGCGGACTTTCATAACATTTTCATTACCTTTGGTGTCATTTTTTCCTTATACTTCTCGCAAATCGCCAACACTGGTATTAATATAGGGTTTTCCAATAGGGACTTGACAGCTTTGAATTTAATTTGTGAAAGCACTCTTTCACTAATCATCAAACTGTCACTGTCAATTTATTCAGTAAACTCAACATTTTCATCATGGTAAAGTACAATAACGAGCTAATTTCTCTGATTGGGTTCTGGAGAAGATGCGCCAAGTTGATGAATTTCATCGCAAAATCATCTTCAGTGACGAAGCTCATTTTTGGCTCAATGGGTTCGTCAATAAGCAAAATATGCATTATTGGTCAGGTGAAAACCCACATGTGCTTCATGAATCACTACTTCATCCACAAAAAATAACTGTTTGGTGCGGTTTGCATGCCGGCGGCGTTATTGGGCCATATTTTTTCGTCGACGACAACGATCGTCACGTTACTGTGAATGGTCAGCGTTATCGCGCCATGATCACCGATTATTTTTGGCCCGAATTGGAAGATATGGACTTGGACGACATGTGGTTTCAACAGGATGGTGCCACAAGCCACACAGCACACGCTACAATCGATTTATTGAAGAGTAAGTATGGTGAGAGTGTTATCTGAAGACATGGGTCAGTCGATTGGCCGCCTCGTTCGTGCGATTTAACGCCGTTTGACTATTTTCTGTGGGGCTACGTTAAGTCATTGGCTTATGCCAACACGCCAACCACGTTGGAAGATCTCAGAGCCAACATTGAACGCGGAATAGCGGCCGTTTCGGCCGAAATGTGTAACCGAGTCGTTGAAAATTGGGTCCAATGAATCGACCGCTGCAAACGTGCCCGCGGTGGCCATATGAACTAAGTCGAGTTCCATTCATAAATGTTTTGATTGTACTTCAAGCCAATAATAAAGTTTTATTGGTGTGGCTTTTATTTAAAAAAAAAAATTTCAAATCGTTCTTATAAAAGCCTATATATTAAAGCTGAACAATGTCATTTAAAACCAACTTTAAAGTTAAATAATCATTTTTATGTCAATGACAGAGCCTAAATATTTCGATTTTTTTGCAATTAGCAAGAAGCAACGGAATTTAAACACTGTTTTGGTGTAGTTTTCTGTTTATTTAACATTTTATTTAACACTTTTTTGTTATAATTGTCGTTCATATCGCATATCAATCTTATATACACCTCGTATATCTTAACGCTGTCCATAAATGACCTACGAGATCTTTATCGACCGTTGAAAACAATATGCAGATACGATATGCTTCTTTATCATTATCCGTAAACTTTGAATCGCGTCATATGTGGACATGTGTCATTTCTGCCTCTATACATACACTGGAACATGAAATCTCTCTTTTTTTTTTTAACTAAGAAACTAACTCGCAAACCATTTAAATCCAAGATTTTCGATTGTAGCCTATACTGGTACTCTGGTACAACCACATGACTCTGGTTAATTTTTGTTTTTTTACCGCTTCGGCAACTTCAACTTCAGTAAAACAAGGCACGACAGCCTATAGTACGAGTACTGCATAAGAGTTCTTTGTTACGAGTAAGTTGAGTTAAAATAGTATTACCTCGCCTGAAAAAGGCAGACGAGAATGAATAAAAACTTCGATAAGCTATCAGAGCTCGTAAATTAAAATAGCATCCATCTGTGGAACAAGTTCAAAATTATCCAAAAAGTAATTCCATTCACCGCAGACTTGCACAAACGAGAATACCACTTGAAGCCGTGGAACAGCAAGCTTTTAAGGAGTATGAGGGCTTTGTGGATTGTTCTAAATTTTACCCAGAACGTTCAAATGACTGAGTTGCTAAAAAAACTATCAAAGAGGGGAAAACTGGAGCCGACAAGGGAAAATTTGTTTCACCAACGGTCCCATTTCTTCTACCATTTCATGTGGTAAATTATTCAATGTTGAGTGGAAAAAATGGTCAAAACACCGACTACAACAACTTCTTTGGCGATTAAGAAACATAAAATTCTGAGATCAAAATCTTTTCCCAAAGGTTCTATGCCACTGTGTGGTTCTATGGCTCCAGAAAATGAATTGAAATCGAACTAAATGGAGGAAATCAAATTCTCACTGTGAGCAGGAAGCAGTTAAAAGTAGAAATCCTGTAAATGGTTTGCCAGCATTATCTTTTGAAGGCGGGCTTTGGAAATATCAAACCGATGATAGGCCATACAGTAATATGTTCATCCAGCCATCAGGGCTTCAATAAAAAGCCCAGCAAAATGCCTTTTATCGTGTACATGGTCTATATTTTCTATGGCTACAGTGAAAACGTCCAACAGACCTAAATCGGCAATAGAGTCATTCATCAAAACCCATCACAGACCAGCAAATTGTGCATTGAAATCAGCTCCACTAATACATCAATACTCCTAGACGGATTTATTGCAAAAAGTTCGGTAAAAACTTCGACTGCACCGACCAAAACCAAATCCATTAGGAAACTAGTTGCCACCCCGTACTTTTGTTTAACAAAAAGTTTATTACGATTTTTCAACACATAACCAGCCCACCTGTATTACATCTACTGTCTTCATTTCATCATCAGAAATTAAAGGATCTCTTATATAACGAAAATATCAAACACAAAAGGGAAAAATCCACAACTACGGCTGTATGTACTTGCAACTTAAATACAAATTTAACTTCATTTGACTTTGCATCAATCGCTTGAGAGCCAAAAACCTCCACAAGCTTGAGCTTTTCTCAATTGATTTCAAAATCTTCTGGACCGGCAATGGTCGAATTTGGAAACAAACAAAACATATCCAATCCTGTTTTCCTTATGAGGAAGTGCAGTATACACTAAGCTTTATATTTTTCATTTACCAAACCAACAGGTTTATTCATCTTCTTGGAACTTAGATAACCCCAAAGACGTCTTCGATCAAATCTTCTACGAATGCTAACAGGATAAACCTCAGCAGAAATCTCATGTCAACTGGATGGTATTAACATCACCTAATTATGCAAATACAACTTTTCCAGAGGTATAGGGCGGGACAATGAAACATTCAAGAAACGTCTCAGACAATCTAACAAATTCTAATTTGAGCTCAATTTGCCTCGAGCTCACAACGGCTCTAATAGCTGATCGAATGCGTTTGTTTTATAAAACTCTTCATTTCATTGTTATATGTATAAAAAACAATGTTTGTAAGTACGAGTATGTTTTGCACTGAGTAAATAGGAGTACTTTAAAATCATAATGTAAAGTACACAAATCCGTTGGTCCAGATAGTATATCTCCCATTCCTGTGAAGAGGTTTTCTTCCACACTGGCGAAATCATTGTATAAGTTTTTTTTTGTCAAACTTACTCTTTAGAATTCTTACCGAATAGAGGGAAAGCAGGTCCCTTAAAAATATGGAACCTCTCTTCCTGTTTCAAAAGATTCGTTTTACCCTTCTTTGCAAGGTCATGGAAATGGTTACAAATCATTAGTTCATGAAATACTATATGTATCTCGAGACACAAAATGAGACACAATGACCGGGAATACGGTTTTAGTAGCAGCAGGTCCACTAGTGATGTAATGACATGTTTCACTGAAAATGGAGCCGAAGCTTACATTAATACTCGTCGGTTCAAATGTATTCACAGACCTTGGCATCAAGCTCTTTTGTCGTAAATGGATACATTTAAGACCGGTGTTTTTCTTCTTCAGTGGCTTAAAAATTACGTTTCAGAACGCTCTATTCAAGTTGTCTGGGTGGTTTCAAGCCTGATATTCAAAAAATTAATGCTGGTTCTTTTTTAGGGCTGCGTTCTTTTTCCGACATTTTTCCATTTATAAAGGTTTTGCCAACATGTTAAAAGACCGTTTGCTCTATTAATGTTGGCTTATAATGTACATTCCCTCTCAGAAACACTTACCATACTTAGGTGCACACAACCACCAACTACCACAGTTCTTTAAGAAATATTAACGCAATTTACAATTGTATACCACATGTAAAAAGTTTTTATTTTCTAATTTTAATATTTTTTTTTTTGAATCGCCGTGAAATATTCAGCACTTTATTTAAACGAATCTGCTTCATTTCGTTAATGAAATTTGTTTTAATAAAGATTTAAATGAAAATACGCAAATTTACAATATAAAAATAAATTTCTAGATTTAGACAAGTATTCTTTTAATCGTTTGCTTGGACCCCTTGTGGATGTAATGAAACGAAGTATTGACCTTTACGAGGAAAGACTTGAAGCTTTGATATTAAAAGATTCGTGCTGTTAGCTTTACGTATTTACATATTTTTATTTTATTTATTTTATTACTTTCCAACTTGTATAATGAATTTATGGACTTTTTCCAAAAGTCTTGAACTTGAAATGAATAAATTGGTAACATTCAAACGTTGAAACGTTAGTAAATTTTTTTTTTTTTCTGATTTAAAAACTAAAAAGCTTAAGTCTCACAAAACAAAACAATTGTTGCCTTAAAATTGGATCGAAACCATCCCAAGAGAGCAGAACTCTTTATCTGAACAGTTTCCCTTTTTCCAATCTGGAAAAATCCGAAAATCAGTTGAAATTTTGAATACATGGTAAGATTTCGTAAATTATGTGAAAACAAATAAAATCAAAAAATACCGCATGCACAAGAATGGGAGTGGAACTTGTGTGGCTTAAAAAAGAATTATATTCTCAAGAAGTTACCAATGTACAACAGTCTTTAACAACATTGAGGAGTAAGGTTTTTTTTTTTTTAAATTTATATATGTATAAACAATATTATTGACTCTTGCACTATTGCACGAATGCACCATGTCATTTCGTACAAAATTCACTCAAAAACACGTTAACAAGTTCAACAATTGTATTATATTGTATCATACATGAGCACGTTTTACACAAAATTTACAATTTCAATTACACTCTAAAGCACATACAAACTGCACTATTGTTTATTTTTAAGTACTTTACTTACTAATTATTGTTTTAACTGATTTATTATAAAGAAAACTAATAATAATATCCCTAGCATGCATAATGGTTTTTGTTTTTTTTTTAAATTTTCAATGCAAATTTCTGTTGTACTAACAAAGTGTTAATCTTCCGTGAAGTTTTATTTTGATGCCGTTAAACTCACTATTCTAGGTTTGTACGTTATGTGTTTTTTTTTTTTTTATTTTATTTTAAAAAGATTTAGTTTTAACAAATGTTGTAATCTAATATAGATGGAATTGGTTAATCATCTTTGAGATCCAATTAGACCTTGACTGTAACATTAAGGTGTACTTTTCAACTATAAAATGTACATATATATGTCGATTTCGAAGGTTTCCTTCTAGACCCTTTCTTGTCTAGATTATATAGTTTTTCCTGAAGTCATCAAGACTGATTACATTATTTCCAAGCGATCGATGGTCGCATTTTTTATTTCAACACCATATAACAACAGAAATCACAACGCGCTTGAGTTTCCTCCAAGCTACCCACAAAGATCTAGATTCCTCCTTGACAATTCCCAGTTGTGGACTATGTGGTGTAGGTCAAATATCCTGTGTGAGAGTAGGCAACCATCATCAGCGTAGTCAAGATGTCTACCCATTTATGGGTATATTTTATTCTTCTAGAAATCGATTAACGATAAATGCAGCGGAGACTTATTATACATCACTTTTTCGATTTCGATTCAGAACTATTCTAGCTATTAAATCCCTATAGCCAAAAAAACTGACCAGCTGCCACATTCCGTTGAGTTTCTTTTCTAATATTTGGTCAACGTTTCGGTTTCTCATGCGTTTCTTAGATATTAGTGACTTTTGTATTACCGCTGGAGTGTTGTGAATGATTTCAAAGAATCCACCCGATCGCTGAGGTTATTAGAGCGTTACTGGGGCTGAAGTGCGAATACAGGTTTTTGTTTTTCCAGGAGAGTCTCCTAAGCTTAAGTCCAAAACGCGGTTACCTTAGTGGGTAAGCATTGTTCCTTATCGCAACTCGCCACCGGCGATTCTTTCTTGATAAAACTATTACTCACCTTAAACCATTACTCACCTTCATTTACTCACCCCATCGCTCATTTCCTTCAAAACAAAATGTTTTTTTTTTTTAAGATTTCCTAACTTGTGCTTCCACAAGCTCCCGAACTAACATCTTGACACACGGCTAGTATTCATAGCTGCGTAATCTGAATTAGACAAAAAATAGTGTCCAGCTTTTACCAGAAAATACGCCGGCGTTAAAGCTTCAAAAATCTTGAGAAAATTAGTACAGAACAAGGAATTAGATGCAACCTTTGCTTTCGAACAGCAAACGATTGAAATTCTTTTAACTACAAAAGCTCTGTTCTATCACAGTATTCAGACCTAATTTTGTTGATTTCGCGGCAGCCTTTCATAATCCAAGTAATTTCGGCGAGGATGGTGGCTGTTGTAGTACTCATAGTAATGCCAACTTTGCCTTTGCAAACCTTGCTGCGTACCTTTGCCATATAAAAATCATCGTATATCTGTTATTGTCACTGTTAACGTACAAGTTTATCCCTCTTCATGCAGAGAGTAATGTATCCGTTGATATATCTGGTACTTAAAAGCACAAAACTCGCGATGTCTACTTTTGATGTCGTAATGTGTCCTGCATAGCCTATTTTAGCGCCGAATAATATCTGTTTCCATTCTAGTCTATGAAGTGATAGATTCCCATTAAGTACCCCATCGATGTTGCCCTATAACACTCGTATATTTAAATATTTCAAGCCCCCAAGAATCAAAAGTGGTGTCCGAATGGATTCCAAAATCGACTTTCCTTTTCTATTTGAATAAACAACAATGTATACTCGTATATTCGTAGTCCTATTTATTTATTTGTAAATAATAACGCAAGCATGTTACAAGGCCTATGAAAATTAAAACAGCAAATTATCGATTACAACATTTAAAGTTTGTTTAACTTTAAAAATATTTAATTCTATTTTTTTTTTTTTTTTTTTTTTTTTTTGAAATTCGCATTACAATAATTTTGTTTTTCAACCAATTTCAGTCCTGGATGTGGATGCATTTGAGCGTCTGTTAGGACCCTGCATGGAGATCATGAAACGCAGCATTGATGATTATGAAACGCAATTGATTAGAATTTTCGGCAGTAAAACCAACATCACCGATACACGATAAATACACATAAATCAAACTTGATTAAAAGTCTGAAGAAACAACAAAAACAAAATAGTTAATTATACAACACACAAATTAAAAAATAAAAAAAATAGAAAAATCACCTACAACAATATGTATCTAAAATAAAACAAAAATAAAGCCAACAAAAACAACACTTCACATCCATATATTTTTATCAAGCATAAGCTAAACAATATAAGTAAAGAAAAAATTCAAAATAAAACAAAAAATATTTATTGTAATATCGCGCAGCAAAAAAAAAAACTAAACAACTAGAAACAACCGTTCCGAGGTCTAAACAAAAAAAAAAAAAACTAATTCACGCTGTAATAGAAATTGACACACTCAAAAATACATAACACTAGAGAAGCATCAACTCATTCAGTAATCAGTAACTTTAGATAAAGTATAAAGTAAATTTACAACGCTTTTTAGTTATTTCCTACTAATGATTGTGTGCAAATTCAATTATTAGTAAATTTAAAAATAAAAAAAATAAAAAAACTACAAACCAAAAAAGAGAAAAGATAGTGTATTCGTAATTGTTCAAAATATTGATTGAAAAGAGAACAATTAATAGAACCGAAGAAATTAATTAAAAAAAAAAAACAAAATCACACTATCGATCTCTGCAGAAGAAGTATAAGTTCCATTTTGTGAATGTAACAAAAACAAAAAATAAGAAAAATATTTAAACAAAATAAAACACAAAAATCAAACTAATAATATATTCACAATGCAACAAGGTGCATAGAATCTTATTTGTTTATTATTGTAGAAAAATAAAATTATATCTAATTTAAAAAAAAAAAAAAAAAAACAGAAACATAGAACTAATAGATAAATAATAATGTTGAACATTTTTTCTGATACTAATTTTAAAAACAAATAAACAAAAATCCAATTGACTAATTTATTTAATAAATGTGAGTATAAAAATGAATATACATATTAATTAAAAACAAAAAAAAAACAAAATCATGGACTAATTAAAAAAGAATAAAAACATAAATCTGTTTTTTTTTTTATAAGAAGAAACTTGAATTAAAAATATTAAATTAGTTTTAGTATTAATTTTACCTGGATATATAATATATTATCAAGCAGTTTGTTTGTGTTTTTTTTTTCTTTTTTAATTTTTGGTTATACATAAATATTTTATAAATACATAAATAAGAACAAAAAAATGTAAATGTATTATTTAAATAAGAAAGTAAAAAAAAAGAAAAACTATTACTGAATTAAATATACAGAAGATGGTAGTCCTGTTGTTATAAGTGTGTTATTGTTATAAAAAAAGAAACTAAACAAATAAGGAGAATTTCTACACATACATATACATATATGAGTAAAACAATAATTTTTTTTCTTCTTCTTCTGTTTATAGTTAAGAAAAACAATGCAATAAAAAAAATTAAAAATAAAATTAACTAAAGAAATCTATAGCTATTGTTACAAGTCCTATGTAAAATAATTCGTTTTCATTGATTGTTTTCTTTATAAAATACATATGAGCCTCAAAATTAAAATCAAAAACAAAAACTATTTATGTAAATTGAAAGTGAATATGTTTTCGGTGTACTTCTACACACCGACTTGTGACGCAAGGTTGAAAATGTACGACACTAAATTCGATAAAAAAAAAAAAACCGAAAATTGGTAATTATTCAGATAATCAAAGATCAAATCGAAGACAGTTTAATCGATCTTCTTCTTCTTCAATTAAACGTTGAAATAGCAAGTATATGGTAAATTCATGAAGTGCCAACGAATCTGCATTGTTACTGCGCCGCTTTGTTTGTCAATTATCATTTTGCAGACGGCTCTATTTTGGATCACCTCGTTATTGGGGCCATAAGTTTTGCGGATATTTTTGCATTTAAGTGATCCAATTATTTTCTTTTAGATTCGAATGTTTTCTAGACCGGATTTTCGAAATTGTTGAACATGGAAAATCCAGTTGATTTATGCAGCATAAATTTTGTTCGCTATCAGTTTCCAGCATTACGATACGTATGTTGGACGGCTATCTAATATAATAAATTTTAAAGTCTAAGCGCCATTTTTCTTTAACAAAATAATGCAGAGTTTTCACGTTATTTAGGCCTCCTCAAGCTAATTTTATGTGCGTATATAAATTTGATCCCAATTCGACACGATGGCACATCTAAATAGATGTCAGGAGTTTTGTTTACAGGTTCAAGAAAACAGATATTTGGTCTTAGTATGATTGATTCGCAACACGTTATCTTCTACCATATTTAGCCAATTATTAAGTGTTGTTTGATGGCGCTATCATCGGCGAAAAGAATTGAAGTCGTTCATTGACTCGTCAATGTGCTTTTTCTAGAAAATTTTACACAACATTAAAAACAACAAACTTTGGATGCTGCTTGTACTCCGACTACATAATCCAATTCTCCGGTTACTTCCGCTGTGCAATTAACTTTCGTTTGAACGTGGTCGTACATATCGCGTATCATTCATATAAACGTCTTGGATATCTGAAAACTTTATCAAACCCTTTTTTCTAATTGATTAATATGGTCTAGACCTTTCGAATCAAGCGAAGTTCTTCCATCATCATCAAATATCTTCTGCCTTACCCAAAGTGCTATTGATTGCCATTAAGCTTAATAATATATTGCGTTATCGACTGTCCAGAACTGTTGTATATTTTCATAGTATGCGACATTCGTTTCACTGATCGGAAGTTGTTGCAATTTCTCGTATCGTATTTGCCTTTATACAGTGAAACAAGAAAGCTCACCCTCCACTGGTTGGTAATTCGGTTCTCTCTCATCATCTTATTGAACAAAATCCAATTTTTGTCCATACATCGGGAGGTATATATAAAATCTGATCTTTTAACTTCGGCTTCCTTTCGACAGATCGAATGATACTGTGTGGCAATTTTTCGTTTAGTAACACATCAAAGTACTTTCCCCATTAGCAGGTGTCCCTGCACGTCTTTAATGGATATGGGGACTGAGTCTCTTGCGAGTTTTTTCCTCACTGTGCAGGAATTTTAAAAAGTTCGTCCGTTTGCCCATTCTCACTAATTTACCAACCAGAGTTGGCCCGTTTGGTCTTTTTAATTGTGTAGGTTTATGTTCTCCACTCATACCACAAATAAAACAGAATTCACAAAAAGTTCTGACAGCAAAAGTCGATGTGGCTTGCTAGTAATTCACCCAAGATCACTTTAGAGTCTTTTACTCGCTTTTTCACGTTGTTCCAGCATAGATGGAAATCTATCTTGGTTAAAAATGAGGCTCATTTTCACGGTCTAGATCTAACGAAATTTATCAAACCAATGGCTAGTTTTTCGATCACTTATTGTGCTTTCCTGAAATACCGTGTTGATGTTTTTGGGTTCTTCTGCTGCATTGTATGAAAGTTAAATCTATAAGTTTACCAATGTTATTGTGCTACAAAAACGTTGGTATTGCCATATACTTAGCTTTACTCTCATTTACTCCTTAACATATCTTCGCTGGTTCTGCTTCTATGGCCGCAAACACTTCAGTGACAGCTGACTGATTTCTTCCCATAATGTTAATGAAGTCAGCGTATGCTGAAATACAGTTGTACTAACATTTGCACTATTGTGTATATGTAATTGGCCTGTGAGTCTCGTATAAGTATGATATAAAAGAAATCACATTACAGCGCGTCACCTTGTCGAAATCCTTCTCTGGATTTCTTCTGACCAGCAAACATTCTCCATTGTCATCCTACATAGATGGACGAGTTTGGCAGGGATACCAAAACTTGATAGTGCTCTCTATAACTCATCTCTATCTAAATGTTGTTATAAGCGGCCGTAAAATCAATAAACAGGCGTTAGGGATCCATTTGGAATGCCTGAATTTTTTTTTCAAGATCTGACTTATAAAACCACATTCATTTGATTGTTGCTATAAAGCGTTGCAAGCTTTCACATAGCATAATAGATAGAATGTACCTTGGACTTGGGCATTACCTTACACCTGGTGGAGGACCTCGTAGCAGTAATCTTGTCAAATACTCTGTGATGTGTGCGCATATCATAGTTTTGTTATTGAATTAAGGGTGAGATGGACTGTTAACAAGAGTTCGCTCAGATGCCTCGAACCCAAAACCCTTGTCTTCCTCTAACGTTAAACTCAGGCCCAAATCGGCGCTGCATCTGCTCTCGATAGGAATCGGCATAGAAGATGTCATATTACTTCTTGGATGGCAGTGATTTCCGCTTTGTAGTAGTTGTCGGGAAAACCAGATTAGAGCTTAAGAGTTCCTATTGGTTCACTTGAAAATGCATCGAAACAGCCTGTCTAGATATCGAAAAATCATTATATCTGAGATGTTATCGCCGGATAATAATTCTCACACAAGAACCGACAGGTACAAATACGGGTAGATGCTCATAATTCTGTTATGAATGCTTCATTTATTAATTTTTTTCCCCGTCGTACAGTTCCCAAAACGATTTTATTTTTAAATTCAAACGGATGGCAAGGACAGTTTAATCACTTTGTTTCTTTATATTCTGTCTAAGGTTCCTGTTATGTGTTCGCTTAAATAAATTGCAGATATTGGCTATAACTAGGCGTCCAACAAAAAGTTCCTGCCAGGATTCTTTTTCTTTTTATTATTAATATTTTTGTATTGGATCAGCGAATTTACCAAAAGATTTTCAGAAATTGTACAAAATGTTCGTATTGTACAAAATACATATTTACGAACGCACGTAAAGAACTACTGTAAAACAAAAGAATTTGTACATCGCTTGCGCCATATACATATAGTTTTTGGCATTTTTGTATCCAAACGAATACCAATAGTTTTTTTTTTTTTTTTTTTGTTGAGCATTTTCAGTAATAAGGCGAATTCAAAAAGAAACCAAAAAGATTTAAAATTTAAAGAAAAAAAAAATAATAATAATAGAGAACTTTGAAACGAGAACAATCACGGCTCTAATTTTGCTGTACCAATTTTCCGTAGTGTAGATATAAATTTGCCATAAAAAAGAGAAGAACACAAAAAAACAAACACAACATAAACATTTGTTTGTATTATTTGCTATTTATTAAAATCCTTTTCTATGAGCATTTTCTCTTTCTATCTTATCTATTTATTTCTTTATAAGTGTGTTTTCATTTATTCTTTTGTTCAAAAACAGGGTGGTCTTATTGCTAATATGAGTGTTTATTTTATTTGTTTGGGAAATAAGAGAAAGGAAAATTGAAAAACAAACTAAAATAAAATGCATATACATACATATGTATATGATTGCAAGAAATTAAAGCAATATGCATATATACGTCGTTACTCCTATACAATTCTTATTCCCTATTGAATTATTTACTTTAAATTCTTGTATAATTGTTAGCAATAAATCAACAAAATAAGCAAAGCAAAAAGGCAAAAAAAAAACAAAAAACAAATATAAAATACTTAACTAATGAAAAAGCAAAAAAAAAAATTAAATAATAAATTGTTTAGCTTTACGAGACGATATATGTAATTTTAGGAATACAAATTTATGTAAACTTCTCCACCCTTAACAAAGAGCTTAATCATTTAAAAAATAAAAAAAATATATCTACGTATAAAATATAATACTTATCTCGGTGCAAGTGTTACAATTTGTTTATTTCATTCTTTTCATTTAACAACCATATATTATACGTAAATATTATTATTTAATTTTATTAAACAAAAAAAAAAAAAAACACTTAAAGTAATGATTCTTCGGTGTCTAGTCTGTGTGTGGGACTTTAAATTAAAAATAAAAAATAAATCAAACCACAATATACCAATTAAAGGGTTTTCGAAAGTGCTGGACATTTTTCGCTTAAATCCAAAATAAAACAAAGTAACACTACAATTATGTAACTATAAATTCAATTTAAACAAAATTCAAAAATTAAAATGAATATGTTTTAAATATACATATTGGTTTGATTCAATTTTATTTTTTAAGGATATAATTAAAATTGACATAAAATCAACAAACAAAAAAAAAAAAACTAAACTACTGTATTGCTGTGTTGTGTTTTACATAAGTAAAAAATAAATAAATTATTTGAAAAAAAAACAAGTCAGTAAAAATTGTAGATGCTAAAGTAAAACATGAATGTTTCTTAAAAATAAAAATAATAACTAAAAATCATTTAACACAACATTTGTTCGAGTAAAACAAAAATGCATTCACACAACATCATCAAGGATTTGTTTATATATCATAAAAATAGATAATATAATGATTTCATTAAGCATTGATAGTAGGGTATGTTTTAGATGTACATATGCATACCTACGTTATGATGTTATCATGTCCATCTTGCCATTTGGAAATATTTAAATCCAAAATTCATTCTCACGAATACAAGTAAAATAATTTAATAAAAGGAAAGAAACAAAAACAAGAAAAAAAATCAATTGTTTACTATTAGTGTAATGAAGTATGAATAAAAGATAAAAAAGAAATAAATAAAACAAACAAAAGAAACTACTTACATGAAATGCATAATTATTATATTGACGAGTATAATATATACATAAATGCGCTAACATACATTCAACCACAACTCGCATGCATACATATATACAATACATATAAAAACATTACTGCCAACAAGCAAATCCAATGCACTTTCATCTTTAACACTTAATGAATGACCTATTTTCCAATCGCAATAAATATTATTTTTGTTTATTTAATGAAAAACCGAGCTGTTTCTTTTCTAAATGGTAAGAAAATACCGTTCAATATAAATTAGGTGGATCATTCTGTTGGAAATACCTTTTTTCCTATTCATATTTCTTTTTTCTCATTTTTACATAATCCATTATAAAATTAAAGACTTTAAATAATAATCAGTGATACTATTATTTTGAAATAGAGATAATAGATGTCAATGTTATTATTAATAATTGCAAAAGTGAATAAAAATTTAATTTGAGTTAATAAATCAATGCTTGCTATTTACTTTTTAAAGATTATTTCATGTATATGTTGACCACGACTAGGTTTTACAAGATGTGCCGATATGAAGTGAGCGTTAAGATGTATGGTTTTCCAATAGGGACTTGACAAATTTAAATTTAATTTGTGAACGCACTCTTTCACCAATCATCAATTTATTCAGTAAACACATGGTAAAGTACACTAACGAGCAACGTCTGCAAATTATAAAAATTTTTCACAGATATTCGCAGTCGATGACTCCAACTTTAAGAGCGTTAACTCCAATTTTCGGCCGTAATTCTCGCCCTAGTAGACAGGCAATAACAAGTTTAGTGCAAAAATTTGAGACTACATATTCGTTGTGTGATGTTGCCGTGTCAGTGAGACACCGGGTTGTTCGAAGTGTCGAAAATATCGCTGCCGTTTAGACGTCCCTAGCAAACGATCCAAATCAGTCAATTCCACGGCGTTCTCAAGAATTGGGCATCGCTCAGACCATATTATGGCGTATTTTGCGTAGGGATCTTGGTTTACACCAATACAAGATCAAGCTGACTCAAGAATTAAAGCCGATGGACCATTTGAAGCGACCTACGTTCTACTATTGGGTTCTGGAGAAGATGCGCCAAGATGATGAATTTCATCGCAAAATCTTCAGTGACGAAGCTCATTTTTGGATCAATGTGTTCGTCAATAAGCAAAATATGCGCTATTGGTCGGGGGAAAACCCACATGTGCTTCATGAATCACTACTTCATCCACGCATGCCGGCGGCGTTATTTGGCCATATTTTTTCTTCACGTTACTGTGAATGGTTAGCGTTATCGCGCCATGATCACCGATTATTTTTGGCCCGAATTGGAAGATATGGACTTGAACGACATGTGGTTTCAACAGGATGGTGCCACAAGCCACACAACACACGCTACAATCGATTTATTGAAGAGTAAGTATGGTGAGCGTGTTATCTCAAAGCATGGGCCAGTCGATTGGCCGCCTCGTTCGTGCGACTTAACGCCGCTTGACTATTTTCTTTGGGGCTACGTTAAGTCATTGGTTTATGCCAACACGCCGACGACGTTGGAAGAGCTCAGCTTCGGCCGAAATGTGTGGCCGAGTCGTTGAAAATTGGGTTCAACGAATCGACCGCTGCAAACGTGCCCGCGGTGGCCATATGAACGAAGTCGAATTCCATTCATAAATGTTTTGATTGTACTTCAAGCCAATAATAAAGTTTTTGAAATATCTCAAATGGTTTGCCTTTTATTTAAAAAAAAGTTGTCAAGTCGTTATTAGAAAACCCTATATAAGGCAAACGCAATATGGGAAATTTAAACAAATATGATCCATGAAGCTATTGTCCCATAAAGGAATAAGTTAACATTTGCGGGTAAAATAATTCATATAGCTAGAGATCTGCACAGCGGAAATGACCAGGAAATTCTAAGATATAAATTTGAAATACCCCAAGTCCCCACCCCACTCAGTCTCTCCGATTGAAAATATATAGAGCGGCCTATAGAATGCTTTTAAAGTTTCACCTCCATAAGCAGCGCAGTAATGCGGATATGTTAACAGTTCACTAATAGTTGCTTGAGCATTCTAAGTATTATCCGTATTGTCGCTTTTTTTTCTAAATCCTTCTATAAGAAGGATATCGCCTACCCTTTCTTACTTTTATAGTTGTCATTCAATTGTAAGGCATACCAAGTATACCGGTATGAAGTGTTTTTATGAAAATAAAACACTAATTTTTAATGGGAAAGTAAAAAACATTTTATTCAAAGTATTGACTATTGCTGGCTACATATTTTTTCCCATTTTTCAGGCAATTTATGGATTCCACACCAATAAAACTGTTCGTCTTTAGAAGCAAATCAAAAAGTCACCCAACTTTCGACTTCCTCGTAGGATTCGAAGTGCTGCTCAGCTGATGCGTGTCCCATCGATGAAAACAAATGGTAGTCGGAAGGAGGCAAATGTGGTGAATACGGCGGGTGGGGTAGCACCTCCCAACCAAGTGCTTTGGTTGTATCCTGAACCAGTTTTGCTTTCAAGAAGTCAAGCGGTAGCTGTGCAATACCTCAATCTTGGGTTACCCCATACCCGGAAAAATGTTCATCGTGGACGCAGACTAGATATGTTGGGGTTGAAGGTGTGATCTCTCAAGTTCACGATGGTCAAGAGTAAGTGGTTGCATACTCTCTCCAGGCCTAAACAGAACTACTACGCAACTCGACGTGAGTTTCTGGTTTTAATTCTGCCAACGAACCATTTCAATAAGTACCTCTATGGACAAAAGTTCATTCTTCGCATAGACCACGCAGGTCTGAAATGGCAACTACAATTTAAGAACCCTTAAGGCCACTTTGAACTGCAACACCGGAAGGGAAAACTCCCCTCAAATGATGATGCTATCTCTCGTTAAATGTAAACCCTACAACCGCAGGAGGTCACTTGAAAATTAACAAGACGTTGGAGAAAAGAGGGAACGTTTCTACTGGCTGATTTTTTCATTTGCAATGCATTTTAATGCAGGTTTATTTATACAAAAAAAAAAAAACGCTTAAAAATTAGCTTAAATAACTTAAAAACTATCTTATTCTAACGTATTGGCCCCATGCGGACACCCTTAGTTAAACCTTACAATAAAATTTTGTCTTTCGACGTGTCGTACAGTTATTTGTTTTTTACATTAAATGTAATTAAAACTAAGAAAACATTTTTTTTTTTAATTTAAAAACTTAGTAAATTAACATTTTTTATTCTAATGTATTGTAAAACTTAAGACTAAAAACTAAAAACTATCTAAAATAAATCTTAATCTACTTAGCCTACTTAAACTATCTTATTATAAGTTTTATTCCTTCTTTTGTTTGTTACTTTTTTATAATTTTTTTTGTATTTTTTTATTATTTTTTTGTATATTTTTTGATTTTATATTTTTTTGTTCTTAAACAGCTACCTTAAACCTACTTACTTTGCTCCTTAATGGAGATATCCTGCACTAGAGGAATTCGACGACGTAGATTCCTCTCCTTCAACAAGCCACCAAAATTGCTGGTGCTGCCGAGCAACATCCCTCATATCGCGACTCCCTACTGCCCTACTGAACCGGACACGCTCCGCACTGCCGTGTGCAACGTCTCTGTCGTAGTTGAGTCACCTGTCCGTAGCTGTTCGAGTAACGTGGAAGCTTAACGACAACGGTAATCTATCCTGGATCAGACCTTTTTTATTTAGGTAGAGGAACGTTTCTGGAGGAATAAAGTCGTCAAAGCGCACTCTCTCGTGATACATATAATTGGGGTAGTAAGCCTCGAAGATCAGGTTATTCGACGGGGTCATTGCTCTTGCAATGAGCCTTCGAATCAACTTAATTACAAAATTGTCCACTCTTATTAGGTTCGCCCTATTGTACAAGACCTCGTTAGGATAGAATTTTATGTACTCAGAGTCTGGTGTTCTGTATAGGTAAAGACAAGCCCTTAGGCAATCCCTTTTAAACACCCGAATCTTGCTCTCACGTTAAAAAACACGGGACAACCAAATACAAGCGTAGACCGGATAAGGGCCATGTAGCAGATCACCTTTACCCTCGCATCGAGTTGCCTGCTATAAAACAGTCTCTTTGTAAGGGCAAAAGCACATTTGGCTCTGGCCAGAGTAAAAGTAAAGCCATGCGAAAGAATATAACAATATAATGCCGGACTACCACTCGAACCTATATCCATTGGCAACGCTATCTGGTTTCCCGAAACCGTTAATGGTAATCGATACACTCTCGTTGTCATGGATTACATCAGTAAGTGGCCGGAATTGTTCGCGATATCGAGTGGTTAAAACCGTAGCAGAACAAATAGTCAACAACTGAGTGGGCAGACTTGGGGTCCCAATGGAGCTACCCTTCGATCAAGGAGTGTACCAATATCTTGGATGGCTCAATCTGATGGCAACTGCCAGCGGAACTGTGGTCGTCACATACCTCTCTACTTAATACCCATAGTTCATTATGGCAAATTGCTTAAATGATGCGAAAACTCTGCAATAACTTGTGATAGAAAAATGCCGCTTAAACTTATAATTTTTTTTATATCTTCGTTTGTCCGGCTACCACATACGTATAATTATAAACACATTGTAGTATAGGATGATGTAAGAGCAGTACTGAAGAAAAAGTAAGAGCATTGGAAAAAAACAATATTAGGGATGACAGCTGATGTGACAAAACGTGATGTAATAAGAAATTCCCGAAAGTTTCCATATTAAGAAACCGATAGTTGTAAAACTTCAGGCTGAACAATTCAGACGGAAAATCAACTTCCATCCATTGTTGTTGTGAAATAAATTGTGCACTAAGTTTGTCGGAGAGTTGTGTGGCATGTGGAGGTGAAGAGTATATAGATTTGAACATCTCTGACATGATGGATGTATGTATGGTATTATATGATTATACAATCAAAAAGTAAGGTGACTTTACATTTTTATAAAAAAATATTTATTTATTCATCAATATTGTACGTTTCAAAGTAATCCGCATCAGATATGCTACACTCGTGCCAACGTTTTTTCCAATCCTCAAAGCACTTCTCTTAAACACTTTTTAGTATAGCCTTGAGCTCTTCCAGCGATGCCGTTTTTATTTCCTCAGTTGTTGCAAATCTCCGTACTTTCATAGATCTTTTCAGTTTTGGAAACAGACAAAAGTCGCATGGGGCCAAATCCGGTGAATATGGAATATGAATATGTTTTTGGCCAAAACGGACTTTTTTTCGTATTGCTTCTCGCAAACGGCGCATAACTTCATGGTTATCCTTATTGACCGTACGATTTCTGAGTGAAAACTTCTGGTGCCCTACGCCACGGTAATCGGAAAAAACAGTGATCAAATCTTTGACATTTGATCGAACTTGGCATGCTTTTTTCGGTCTTGGCTCTCCTGGGTGCTTCCATTGGGACGATTGGGCATTGGTTTCAATGTCATAACAATACCATATAACCATGATTCTTCATCAGTTATGACCCTTCTGAGCAAGTCAAGATCAACATTGACATTATTCAAAAGCTCCTGAGCGATGTTCAGATCTGATCAAAATTAAAAAATTTCGGAACAAGCTTCGCTGACACACTTTTAATGCTCAAAATATATATCCGAAAAGATTGCATGACAAGAGTTGGCCGATTATGCGAACATCCTCAGCAACTTTTCTTATGGTAATTCGACTATGTGATGGGGCGTCCAAAACGAGGTACGTCATTGGCATCTTCTCGGCCAGCTTAGAAGAGCTTATACCCTTTTTTAACATAACATACGTTGACATACGGTGATGTCAGTGTCATGATGTCAAGTGTTTTAAAGCACTTGAATCCATTGTTTACACAAAATTTGATGCAAATTCTTTGCTTCATTTTTTATAATAATTGAAAATCGCCGAGCACACCAAAACATCAACATATCAATGAAAGACAAACAATCAAGAATGACAGTTGAATCGCAATCGGATCCCTAAAATATTTTTCCCTGATTCCTAAGCCTGTTTATAATGGAACATGACTTATGACCAAAAAAAGGACTCCTTCGACAGCCTTTCAAAACGAAACCCTAGAGATATACAGTAATCTGCAAGATTGATTGCTCTATCCGCCATGAAACCTGCAAATGGGACTGATTTTTGCACAAGAAATATTTAAAATATGTCTGAAAAAGATGTGCAACATAACCTGTACAGTGAAAGTAGGGAATACGATTTTCTAGACAAGCAAATATACATAATGGCTACACACAAAGCTGAGCTGAAACAAACCTCTATATTTATTCTTAACGCAAGCCGGTTATACTTACAGACTTACTAATTCCAAGCTGGATTTGGGCCTCTAGTTATTGCGGTCTTTGACCAATTGCGCCCAGTTTCGGATTCCAAGACAATTCGTTTGAATACTCCTCCAAATACTCGTACTTGGTTTTGGGTTCATTCACAGGTTGCGGACACGCCAGTGGCAGCTCGCTTCCTTCTGGCAATGACATCAATATGATCAGCGCAGTCAAGTTGTTACATGGACTTTTGCAAAATTATGGTATTGTGTTAACTTCCAAGTTTCATACCAACCAAGTATGACATAAAAAGGCAAAAATATCAAAGGTACTGGCAAGAGTGCTTCTGACTCTCAGGAAGCAGCGAGCGTCCTCCATTGTTATTCTGTGCAATATAACAAATTTGGCTGTCATGCCAAAACTAGACGTGAGTCCGAGTAGGCCTTGAAACCGATAGAAGTAATTAATATCGATCTGGTATCTTTGGTTTTTCTCTAGAACCTGCTCTAGTGTGAATATTTTCTCAATATTGGACTAAGACCGAGCTAAAACAGGCTACTCGAATCGGTCACAAATGGTTTCAGGCATACACAATACGGCAGATAAGATCTTGCATGCGATATAAAATAAATATTGTCCCAATATTTGGCGCAGTTTATAGGAACTTCTTATTACGTATTACGAATCGATAGCGAGGTTCAATTTTTCAGTCATATTGAACAACCCTCTGACCAAATCTTGAAAATTAGTCCGGCAGCCTTGTTTTATCTAAGTTTAGATTTTTTTTTCTATCTTCGAGTGGTCAGTTAAAACCCAGTGCATTAGTTGCGGTAGTAAAGGTGTGACTAGAGATTGAGGGATACGGCAAATGTTCTGGCGGTTTGCTGCAATTGCATATTAAGGAGTGCCATCGAAAAAATTTATCCACCGAAAATTAACAAAAGAATACAGTAAAAATAGAACTAAAAAAATTTAAAAAATTAAAAGTATTTATTTATTGTCTCCAAATCTGTGAAAAATAACAAAAAAAAAAAAAAATCTTTATTTTTAACAATTTTTTTAATTTTTTCAGGAACACCTTCCATCATTGCTTTTATGGTCTCATCTGTCATCTTTTTAGAGCTATTTTTCCAACATTTTTTGAATTCTTCCAGGGTGTTAACAGCTTTTTTGGTGGCCCTTAACTCTTTTTTAACCAGGGCCCAATATCTTTCAATTGGCCTAAGTTCTCGCGAATTCGGGGGTTTGGCCTCTCTGGGCACCATGTAACGTTGTTTAGCTCATACCAATCCATCGCTCCCTTTCCATAGTGACATGACGCAAGATCAGGCCAAAATAAGGGGAGTTCTCGATGATTGTTGTAAAAAGGCCTTAAGCGCTTCTGCAGGCACTCATTCACATAAATTTCGCCATTTATATTGAGCCAGTCGTGATGAAAGTTTGGCTTCTGAGCCCGCAAGAACAAATTGCTTGCTAAACAAGGAACTTTTTTGGAAATTTCGCTTTAGGTTGGGTTCGAAACTTTGCTTCAACATTTCCTCTACCTTTGGCGGTATAGAATGCCTGCCCCGGAAGATGGTTGAAATCAGCAAAAACATAAGATTCATCGTCCATTATAATGCATGAAAATCTGGTCAAAAAATTTGATTGCAAAAGTTTTGCCCGTTTTGTTCGCATCCGCATTTTTTTTTTTGCGTTCCGGTCTGGAACCTTTTGGACTTTATATGTTTTCAAGCCTACAGTTCTCTTCACTTTATGAACTAAAAAATTTGAACATTCAGCTTCTTTTGCCAAATTACGTTCAGAAATGTTTGAATTTTTTTCAAGAAGGCTCAAAATCTTGGTGACATTTTTGGGTTCATAAAATCGGCTTTTCGACCAGACCCTTCTTTTCTGTCAACTGATAGGTTATTTTTATAATTCTTCTTTTAGCAACTGTTTTCCTATTAACTTTTAGTGCCTTTGCGATTTTAATATACGTCCGCTCTGGGTGTGCTAGATGACGCTTAATAATATTTTTCCTTACATCCAATTCAGACTCCATGTTGATTATTTTAACTACCAAATAGAAATGACATAAAATTTAAAAATAATGGAAGCATTCCTAGTATTACAAAAAAGAAGCATTTGATTGATATTTCTGTAATTTTTGGAAGTAAATTCGAAATGAGAGTGCGTAAATTTTTTCGATGGCACTTCTTATTATAGATTACCTCATACTATATTAGAGCTGCAGCCAAAGTAAGTCTACGGTTATGGTCCGATTCTACATTCTTTAGCGGGGTTTAAGGACATATCAGGCTAATGTTGGCGAACTAACTTTTAATGAGGATTATTACATGTCGAAAGACTCCTTATCTTAATTTGCTCTTACAATAAATCCAAACCCAAATAAATCCTGCTTGTGTCCTCTGTCAAGAGTCACCGCAGTAAATGCCACAGCGAGCTTCCGAACGTCGTTCTCTTGGGAAAACCCCATGATACTTTATGATTTCTTTATAGAAATGTTTCTTTATTTATAGTTAGAAATATTAATTAATAGAAATTCAAAAACAACAATTTTAATAAATTACGCAATTGTTTTAAGTAACTACGATAATAAACTATTTCATTCTTATTAAAGTTTTTAAAAATTGCCTTCATTCTTTCAATATTAGCCGTCATTTCGGCTGTAGATTTTTGAAGAAGTCCCTCTGTCATTGCTGCATATCTTGAATAGATAAATCCGGATGATCCTGTGGCAAATAAAGCCTGCCAAATGTTCCAATCCATCGTGCTTCAAAGATTCCAGTTCATTCGCCGGTTCTTCATTCGTTGGAAAGTCAGGATTTAGTGTCATTAGAAAGGTGCTACGTAAATAGCCCGTACCTTCCAAATCTGGTGTGTCATCTACTGAAGTATCTACTGTATCTACTGTAGTATATATACTACACAAGTAGTATATTGTGTTGCATTAAAATAATATATAATTACTTGAAAAAAAGAAACAATATATGTACCATACACCATTCAGTGATAAACTCCCTTCATTTCGTCCAAGTATATATGACCGAAGACGGTACAATAATTCCAACCGTTTTGGATGATCATATAGGCCACTTTTCGATCGAATCATTCCATAAAAATTTTCTAAAACATCTTAATTGAGCCTATATGTCAGTAAATACGAAATATCGTATTCAGTTTTCAGATCATTGTACAAAAGTTTTAGAGAACTATTCGCCATGATAATGCCTAAAAGTGATGTAAAATTATAAAAAAAAGAGTTTAATTCAACAGTACCTTTCTGAACGGGCATCATGTTTTTTTTTTTTTTTTCGTTGTATTCTCATGTCAAGCATCTCGTCCGCCATTTTATTGATGATTTCGAATTGAAGCGATTCCGAAAATCCAACACCTTGAACTCTTTCACGACTGCCTTGGTAAGGAACGCTTACGTTCGAACCTATCATTCACCTGAAATTGTAAATATGTTTGTAATATTTGAAAATTCGTTATATTAAATACCTGTTGGAAAAATTTAGAACACTAAAGCCATCCTTCGGCACTTAAGTCACCCAAACTGCCAGCACGCATAATAGCTTGAGATACCGTGTGTGAAGAAAATTTTGTAGCTAGCTTCACCTTTTGACGTTCTTCAACGATTCCTTTGGAAACGATTTGCAAGTCAAAAATGAAACCATCACTATCGACAAAGTTGTTCCGGATGAATTTTATAAAAGAAGACACGTCAGCAAATACATATACTTTGATTATTGTATGTTCAATTTCTGATCCGCACTCTAACTTAGTAGTCTCCTTGCCTGTTTGTGTGGATCAATTGATATTGTTCGATAAGAATACCGTAAATCGTCCGTGGGGACTTCCAGCTTTATGTTTCCCTTGTCTATTACTGGATCACTAAAATAAAAAATTAGTTGATATTAGTATACCTGAATAACGAGTAAAATAATTAATCTGCACTTGCCTGGAGATAAAAAGTCTATTTTGGATATGTAAATCCCGAGCCGTTGTTTCCTTTTTGTCATTCGGAAATGGCAATAAAATGGAGATATCTTGTTTTTAAAGATATTCCATATTGTTCTTACAGTGGGTTCTTTCGCACAAAACCATTTCAAAATGTTTAGAACAAATTCGTGCTGTTTTCGTGTCAACCTTGTCCTTTCGATGGCACAAAAAAAAAACCAACTGCTTGCACATTCACAAAACATGAATGAATGATATGATATATATCCATTCCAGGTTTTATTTTTATTGTCATTATTGTTCAAAGAACACCTAAAAACTGCACAGCGCATTTTACCACTTTTAATCTTCTGTATTCACTTTAAATTAAAATATAACCAATGTAAACAAAGTTTTTTTCGTCTATGTCACAGACGGCGGCCATATTGAGAAAATTTGATAGATGCGCAGAACGAAACTAAAATATTTGCACGGGCTATATTACCTTCTATACATGTACCTTGGGTTAACCCTACGCACAACCTCTAATCAACAAGGTCAAACCTTTTTTTGAGCCGCTTGTGCAAAGGTAACCGACTATTCTAAATCCATTAACCCGCTTTCAGAAACTTTATTATTGGCTTGAAGTACAATCAAAACATTAATGAATGGAACTCGACTTCGTTCATATGGCCATCGCGGGCACGTTTTCAGCAGTCGATTCTTTGGACCCAATTGTCAACGACTGGGCTACACATTTCGGCCGAAACGGCCGCTATTTCGCGTTCAATGTTGGCTCTGAGCTCTTCCAACGTCGTCGGCGTGTTGGCATAAGCCAATGACTTAACGTAGCCCCACAGAAAATAGTCAAGCGGCGTTAAATCACACGAACGAGGCGGCCAATCAACTGGCCCATGTCTTGAGATAACACGCTCACCATACTTACTCTTTAATAAATCGATTGTAGCGTGTTGAAATCCTGTTGAAACCTCATGTCGTCCAAGTCCATATCTTCCAATTCGGGCCAAAAATAATCGGTGATCATGGCGCGATACCGCTGACTATTCACAGTAACCTGACGATCGTTATCGTCGAAGAAAAAATATGATCTAATAACGCCACCGGCATGCAAACCGCACCAAACAGATATTTTTTGTGGATGAAGTGGTGATTCATGAAGCACATGTGGGTTTTCACCCGACCAATAACGCATTTTGCTTGTTGACGAACCCATTGAGCCAAAAATGAGCTTCGTCACTGAAGATGATTTTGCGACTCCGAATATCTGTAGAAAATTTTTATAATTTGCAGACGTTGCTCGTACTTTAGCATGGTGAAAATGTTGAGTTTACTGAATAAATTGACAGTGACAGTTTGATGATTAGTGAAAGAGTGCGTTCACAAATTAAATTCAAAGTTGTGAAGTCCTTATTGGAAAACCCTATATAAGTTTTTCCTTGTCAACTACTATTGCACAACTGTATTATGTAAATTGCTGCGCATCTGTCTGAGACAAACGGATATGCAAATGGCACATACCATACATACGAATGCGAATTTGGAACAGATTTTTCAAGTTAATGGTAAAAATAATATCTTTCCTTTCCAGATGCTTAAACTCGTTATACATATACGGAACTATACGAGTATGTTCTGGCCAAAATGAGTCTTGAGTTTTGTTGGACGATAATGTGAAAAAGGCTCTCCTTTAGGTGGCGATAACCCGGCGATATTCAGTATTGTAACTGTTTCTATAGATCGAACTATAGAAACTTAACTTATAAGCTCGAATGCTGACCAGCAGACAAAAATAGCAGCACTGTAAAGTCGACTTTTACACGCTACGAGACGACTCGGCCCGATTTTCGTTATTTATTTTTCCGGCTCATGTTACGAACTACACATTACGATTGCCCACAGCTGATTTTTCATATATCTGCTTCTCCCTTCATTTGTCATTTGCTGTGTTCAGAAGTGGTAGCCGTGCCAGAATTAAAAAAACAAAAAAAAAGTTCGTTCTTAAAATAGATAGAGGACATATTGAAATGTTGAATGATTTGATGGAGTGCGTTTATGGCTTTATTGGCATTATGGATCTAGATGAAACCAATGATTAAGAAAAACTTCTGGGTTTGCTTGAATGCTGCGAAAAATCAGTAGCTTTGTCTAAGAAAAGATTAACCGAAACAACGTTTGAAATGCTACTGTTCTTAGATTAAGTTAGGTGAGAGTGGCGGTTGGAGAATCAACCAACTGAGGCCTACTGGCCCGTTGTACGGTCACGTGAATCTATGATCCTCTTACTTATGGAACCAACTTGAGCTTATGATGAAACGAAGGAGACTATTAACGTCTATATTTTTAAGATCGCTTAAGTCATTGCAGGGGAAAGCTCCTAAGTGGAGTTTTCTTCTCTGTGAGAGAGCTGGACATGTACAGAGAAGATAGAGGATTGTCTCCTCTTCCTCTTCGTCCATGCAGCTTCTACAGAAGCTACAGGACAGCTGCTGGTCTTGGTTGAAGATGATTTGCGGCGGGAAAAATACATTGATGAGGGATACAATTACTCTTGTGGAATAACTCTAGGGATTCTGGTAACTGATGAATCGTACATGAGCAACAATTACCGTCTAGCTATCTAGATATCCAATTCTTTTCTGAGTAAAGCAGTACCGGTAGTGTGTAGAGCCATATATAACACATTAAAAGCAAAATCTTTAAAAGTAAGTAAACTTTCCAATTTGTTTTATTTATGAAATATTAGAACTAGGGCTAGTGCAGTCTAAGGTGACGATAAAGGCGGATAGAATCTTATTTCTTGTGGCTGGCGCTGAGCAATTTTTTGCTGTCGCAATAATTTATTTTTACATACACATATTTTCCTTCAATATTTATTGTATAGCCCAAGCTATCTCTTATTGGAGAGTTTGGTTATCTATTTTATTTATATCAAAAACAACTTCTTTTCCGAGCCAGTCATATTTAATTTCGAATCTACTTTTGTCAACCTAAAAAGAAAAAGAAAATTTTAAAATAAATTTAGTCCATTTATTTATCTATCTATTTCTAGTTTCCTAGTACTACTGAGTAATTGGAAAGGATTGCGGGTCAATTTTCTATGGCAATTTCCTAACTGTTTGGATGGAAGGCACATAAACTTCTATTACAACTATAAAGGAACAAACAGCATAATAATTTTACTCGCACTTGTTGATTCAAATTGCCGGTTCATCTTTTTAGATGAATCTACGACAAAGTTCTTTGAATAATATAATAGAAAATGCAGACACAAACTTTCCACTGAGTAAAGTCATTGGACAAGGAGATATCTCCTGTTTCTAATAGTGAGGGATGATGCCTTTCCTTAAAAAAAAAAAAAATATTTTGAAACTTTAAAAAAAAAAAAATAACATTTAACTTACCCGCGCGAAGAAGAAAATTCTGGAATGAATCTTCAACTGCCAAGCATATCGGACACAAATCATTCACATTCTACATTGCAAAGTGTTCACAGTCCTCGCAAAGGAGAAGCAGAAAACATCGGCCAAGATTTTAAGGTATATTTCAATGAGGAAAGAAGAGTGGATTGGCAAGATGCACAGTTTTAAAAATACTTACTTTTTGTCTCTTCAAAACAGGATCAATATTTTCGTTTAATGACCAGCCAAATTCATTGTCATCCACGCAGGTTTCTTCAAAACTGGTGCAAGTAACATCCTACAAATAAAAAATTGTTTGTAGTATTTAAACGATAAAATCAGTTGTAAATCAATTAAATTACCTCATCAATATTTGAAGTGAAATTTCTTATACTGCAATGAGCTCTTAAGCTCAATTGTTTGTATCACCAAAATTTTGCCTGGTAAATCTTTTCTGCACATTTCCGTTAAAGTCGTTCCTGTTTATAAGTCGGGATGAGTCACATTGTAAAGATTTTCATGCATTTGGAAATGAATAATTAAATGCAAAATCAAATCACGACTCCACTTAAAACTTTTCATGATTTAAAAATAATAACACACACTGAACACAGTCACTTAAAACACAAATGAACAAAATACGAAACGAGATAAAACAGAACACGCAAAAATCGGTCCGAACATTGTTGTAGCTAGCATACGGTTCCTACATCTCGATTTTCACAAGGGAATTTGGAGAACTCCTGATGAAGAAACTATCAACCAGATTGACACATTGCGATCAACGCAAGGCACTCCTCTAGTATGATGGTTGTCCGAACATTCCGAGGGGTCAACATTGAATCGGACATTGCAGAGGCAAACAAAGACTGCGAAGAAATTCGATATTGGATGACTATAAACGCAAGAAATCGACGAAATCGATGACGACGAGTGCCGGCAAGTACTAGGATTAGAGTTGCTCATGAGCTCTGAGGAAATTGAGGAATGAGGATGAATCCAGGAATGAGATTTACGTTTTACCAAAACGTGAAAAAGCATGCTATGGACACAAACCCCGAACTAAAGCCTGTAGAGACGAACAAGGGAATATAGTAGCACAGTCGCAGTCGATGTTAAGGATTTCTGTAGATGACGAACCAAATACCGCTGTCAGGCAGAGTGGACTTTTCAACCTGAATGATGCAGACCAATAATCTCTTTTACTCGACCTGAATGGAGTAAAGATAGCCATATCTAAGCTTAAGTCCAACTTGCTGCCGAGCTTTTTAAAGCGGCAGGTGATGACTTGGTAAGGAGCATACACCAGCTCATCTGTAAAATATGGTCGGGCGAAATATGCTTGATGAATGAAATCTCAGCATTTTTTATCCGATCCTGAAGAAAGAAAACCCTCCGAACTACGTCAAATACAGACCCATCAGTCTTCTAAACATCGCCTACAAGATCCTATCTACCGTATTATTTGAACGCCTGAAGCCTTTCGTCGACAATTTGATTGGCCCATATAAGTGTGGTTTTGAGCTAGGAAAGTCCACTATCGACATTATAAAAGTAGCGCTCACAAGGGATTTTGTGTACTCTTAAGATGTTTGCACATAGCGCGGGCGAAAGGAAGTTAAGGAGGGAAAAAAGAGAGATACTGATGCGCGTTGGTGTTGAATGTTTGCAAGTTATAGTGGCTAGAAAACAAACAAAATAGGACATTCCATAAGCGAGTTGCACGGCTTAGGAAAGAATGCGTGAGAATTGTCATTAATGGTAATTTCCCTTCCACTTCACACAAAACCCGCACATTTTACTCACAAAACGTCATTCACATTACACACACGCGTGCAAATCGTTCTCACTTTGGCAATTTTACTTGTAAATTGCTGTCATTCTAGCAAATTCTGGAATGTCATAAAGATGTAAAAATTTTGGTAATTCACTTACAATGTGTCTGTACGAAAGTTTAGGGTTGGCAAAAGTATAACTAGGGTTTGCCATCTAGGTTAGTTCATCTATGGGTGAGACAGTAGACTTTACTTCGGTGTTCGAAGGTGTAAAATGACTCTGTAATATTGAAACCACCTATGAGTTTGATCGCACAATTTGGATCCTATCTAGCAAGTGCAAATAGGTCTTATGGGCACCTGATTAAATATGGGCGGATAAACGACTTATACATAGAGACCAGGTCAGCAGACATTTCGCAGCATTTTGGTGACATAGATTATGGTCGTTCCAACGCAAGTTGGAAAAATATAAAGTTTTCCTGTTCCTACAATGTAAGTACAATGTCGCTTTAGCGACAGCATACAGCATTGTATTTTGGAAGCATTAAATTCCACTCTGTTGATGGTTCCTCAATTGGTTATGAAGGAACAGGGACGTGAGTTCGGGAAAGAATATGAGAAGCAGAGGGTACTGTCGTCAGCAAAGGAATATACTGGATTAGAAGTAGCAGACAGGAGATCATTGATAAAAATTAAAGAGTATCGGACACATTACGCAGCCCTGGGGTACATTAAAGTTTATTTTGTGAATATTAGACTTGAAACGATTCAATACAATTTGAATTAAACATTCCGAAAGGTTATTTTCAATCCACTGGAAAAGAAACATGTCGATCTCAAATGTACGCATTTTCGACAAAAAAGCCTGACGCCAGACTCTATCAAATACTTTAGAAATATCAAGTGCAACTATCTTTCTTTTGCCAGATTGGTTGACATTTTGGTTACACTTTTTAGTAAGACATGTCATCAAATCACCAATAGACCCGTTGCTAAGAAAACCGTACTGCCGTTCATTAAGAATTTTTCGTGTTTCGAGATATTTCATGAGCTGACGGTTTATCCATGATCTTGGAAAGACGGGACGTAAGTGCATTGGATCTGTAGGAGGAAAAAAAAGATGATTCGCCTTTTTTAGGGACGGGCTGGACAAGTACTGTTTCCATCTTTACAGTCTTAAAGAGTATAATTGATAAAAAAGCTTACGCAATGTTTTTGCCAGCGTGAAAGAACACCTCTTCAGAAAGAAGGGGAGATATACCATCTATACATATATAACGAATTTGTGTATGTTAAGATCTTTAAGTACTCTAGCCACAACACGAGTGCGAAAGTGGATTCGTCCCATTGAAGATGCGACGCACTCAAGTGTAGGCGGAGACAAGGCACAATCTGGAAGTGTTGAGCTGGCCGCAAAGTATGCAGTTAGCAAAGCTTGCTGACAAAGAGCTGACAGCTGGAATGTTATTGTAAATTAGCGTTGGGATGAGGTTGAATTTTTAATGTTTTTGACGAGCGACTACTTTTGACTATATTTTGGATAGAACGTCATCCTCGACAAATATAATTTTGTGGTAGTTAAGGACTTTCTATACCTAGGTTCCGCCGTAATAGTCCCAGTCCTGCTCTATAGCGCAGAGGCATGGACTTTAGCAGAAATGGATGAGGGTGCTTGCTGCTTTGAAAGGAAAATTTTGGGGGTGATTTTCGGTTCCGTCTGCATAGACGGCGAATAGATGAGAATATACAACGACGAATTGTACGGACTGTACACCGACATCGATATCGACTTAGCCAGAAGAGTGAAAGCCCAACGACTGAGCTGGCTGGGTCATATAGAACGGATGGACACCAATTCTCCAGTCTGAAAAGTATTCGAACCTACTCCGCTGCTACTGCGGGAAGCGAAGTAGAGAAAGTGGCGCACCCAAGGGAAGGGGAGCTCGACCTGCTAAGTGTGCGAAACTGGAGGCAACTAAATAAAGATCGAGCTGGTTGGAAACACTTGTTAGTTGAGGTCCAGATACCCCCGGACTGTAGTGCCGTTTTAAGTAAGTAAATATTACAATGACTTACTTATTAATAAAGTTATAATAATAATAATAATAATAATCTTCCAAATCCAAAAGAAAATTTTAAAAGTAAAAACAAAATTGCTTTTTATGTCTTCCATATAATTATTCTTAAATAATGGCATTGCATTGAACTTGTAGAACTAAATTACAAGTACGTACATATCTAGTGTGATTCATCGTGAGGTTTGATTTCAATAAACTTTTTTTGACAGATCACGCGTGACTCCTATCAAACTGCTTTGTCATTTTTGTTTAGTATCGTTTGGCAAGTCATCATGGAAAGACTCACACCATATCAGCGTCTCCAATTTGTTCAGCTGTATTACGAAAATCAGCGTTCTGTGAGAAATGTTTTTCGTGCGATTCGAGGAATTTACGGTGCACATAATCGACCTACTGAAACCACTATTGGCAATACCAATCGCAAATTGGTACTATAGTAGCTGTAGCTGAGAGTATATGCGAAGACCGTGACGAATCGATTCGTCGTCGTTCTCAGCAGCTTGGCTTGGCGTATTCGACAACTTGGCGTATTTTACGTTACGATCTCGGCCTAAAAGCGTACAAAATTCAACTTGTGCAAGAATTAAAGCCAGGCGACTTGAATTTTCAGTGAATGGACTCTGGCTGATGAGCAACCCGAAGAGTAACAAGAGCTACCATTACATCTTAAAAAAAAAAACAACGATATGGTGTGGTTTATGGGATGGTGGAATCATTGGTCTATATTTCTTCAAAAATTAAGAAAGTCAGAATGTTACCGTCAATGGTAACCGTTATCGCGCCATTTTAACATACTATGTGCTTTCTGAAATTCAAGCACATGGTCTCGGTGAGCTCTGGTTTCAACAAGACGGCGCTACGAGCCATATAGAGCTTGAAACAATGGACTTGTTGAGATATCATTTTGGTGAGCATTTAATTTCACATTTTGCTACGGTAAATTGGCCACTTAGATCGTGCGATATCACACATTTGGACTATTTTCTCTAGATATGTTAAGTCTAAGGTCTTCGCGAATAAGCCAGCTACGATTGACGCTTTGCAAGCTGACATTACTCGTGTTATCGGCGAGATACCAGTCGCTATGCTCGAACGAGTCGCCCAAAATTGGACCTTCCGAATGAACCACCTCAGAACCACCATAGTCTTGACCAACATTTACATGATATCATTTTCAAAAAGTAAATGTCATGAATTGTTCTTTTAACCGATAATAAAAATTTTATTGTGTCTATTCATGCGGTTTGCGAGATGGCGTAGCTTGTATTTTTCCATTGTTATTATTTCATTGGAACATGCGTTGGAAAGCTACTGTCATTGTACGTCATTTCAGTATATATCATTCATTTGAAGCGTAAGCAACAATAATTTTTTTTTTCCCTTAAATATGTTGAACTTTGTGCCTGAAAAAGTGTTTCTGCGGGGAGTTCTTCTTCATTACTTTAATATGAAGAAAACTGCTGCCGAAAGTCATCGTATTTTGGTGGAAGTTTATGGTGAACATGCGCTAGCTGAGCGAACGTGCCAAAAGTAGTTTGCACGATTTAAAAGTGGTGATTTTGGCTTGGAAGACGATGAACGTCCTGGGCAGCCAAAAAAGTTTGAAGATGAAGAACTGGAAGCAATATTTAAAAACAATGAAATTGGGTTCCACATGAACTCAAGCCGAGAGACGTCGAAAGGCGGTTTTGCATATCCGAAATGCTGCTGGAACGCCACACTACTGGTGTTACTGGTGATAAAAAATGGATCCATTACGACAACCCCAAGCGCAAAAAGTCATATGTGAAACCCGGCCATCCGGCCAAATCAACGGCAAAGCCGAATATATCCATGGCGCGAAGGTAATGCTCCGTATTTGGTGGGATCAGATGGGTATGCTGTATTATGAACTGCTAAAACCGGGTGAAACCATCAATGGACAACGCTACCGAACACAATTAATTCGTTTGAAGAGAGCAGTAGCCGAAAAATGCACGGAATATGCGACCAGACACGAGGCAATAATTTTCCATCATGACAACGCTCGGTCCCACGTTGCTATTCCGGTTAAGAACTATTTGGAAAACGGTGGATGGGAAGTCTTACCCCACCCGCCTTATAGCTCAGACCTTGTCCCTTCTGACTACCATTTGTTTCGGTCGATGCAGAATGCCCTCACTGAAATACGGTTCACATCAGAGCAGAATATCAAAAATTGGCTTGATTCATTCTTGGCTGCCAAGCCGGCGCAGTTCTTTTGGGATGGGATCCACAAATTGCCAGAAAGATGGGAATAAGTCATACCTTCAGATGGACAATACTTTGAATAACACTATTGTACACGTTTTTCTTAAATAAACGTTCAAATTATGAAAAAAAAAAACCGCACGAATTAAATTACATACCCAATAAGTTCACTTTCAAATTTATGTGTTTTATTTTACATTATAAATCAAACCTCACGATATACAAAAAATTGTGTTACCATTGAATTTTCATTTATTTTCCGTTCACACCTATTATTTTTTCCACCATTGCACTCTTATGTAGAGATATACATACATAAATGCGTTGAATATTTCAATTGTTAATAAAAGAATAATAAAAAAAACAGTTACAAGGAATCCCCTGTCTAACAACGTTCACTGTATGCCTATACTAATCGTACAAATCTATAGAAAACCAAAGTCCCTAACTCAAGTTTTATTAAATTTGTCTATTCCTACAATATTTTCAAAAAAAAAAGTTTTCACTTTTCACAGCTTCGTATTTAACGGAAATGTCTGCGTCACAAGCCGTTTCACTTCTCATAAAAGTGTCAGTGTCAGTGCCAAGCCCATCTACCACTCTAAAGTTTACTAATTTATTAATTTCTAACTCTCGGATCTAACAAGTGAAAATCTCCATCTCTGCGTTGACCTTGTTTAGATTCCACTCATGCCCAATAGAAAAGAACCGGAAACAGGGATACTTCCTTTTCCCCAAAAAAAAAAATAAAAATAATAAATAAATAAATAAATTAAATAAATCCAAAATAGAAATACTCTCCAAATTGATTATTTTTTTCCCAATACACATAAGCACGAGTATGTACAACCTGATGCATAGATATACGTAAATTCGTGTACCATATAATCGTTTGAATTTGCCAAAAACCTTCAATTGCCAACGTCATTTGCTCTGTTTCATTTGCGATTGCACACGAAATTGCAGTCCCATTTCCATCGCAGAACCCTAACCAAAGATATTTCGTGAATTTTCTAAAGCAACTTGTTTTCTTTTGCTATTTTTTCAGTTTCCATTTGTTTACATATACACACCATTCAAAACAACGCAAAAACAAGAAACACCGAAAAAAGGAGAAATGGAAGCGAATAAGTAAATTTACCACAGGGACCAACACGTTCTCTACAAAACCTCACCACGCAGCAAACGTAAAACACACCACATTACCACAAGTACCGAAAGTCGCTTGCCAAAAAGAAAAACAGAAACACACATGCAGAGGGCGATACAAACTACACACCATTCAGCGTAAAGTGAAACATCAATCACCAACCAAAGGAACACAACGAATTGAAACAATAATTTCTTTCGTGCGTGCCCGTGTCACAGTCGTTTGTCTACTTTTCTGCTTGTTTCTCTCTACTGTCGAGTGTTTGTTCGAATTAAAATAATCCACACAGAGGAAACGTTTTTCAAAAAAAAAAAAAAGAAACTTCTTTCCACAAAAGAAAAACCAAAGCGCGGAACTTACAAATTCCAAAACAATTTTCCGCTAAATCTTAAGATTCGCTTTCGTTTTTTTTTTCCTTATTTATTTTTCCTTTACCAAAGAACTGTCGGAAGAAAGCCGAATAAAACTGAAACAGTATTCCACAGCGGAAAACAGGTAAGTTGATGGTGCTGCTGCCAGCCCATTCCATCGGTTTCAATGCGAACGGAGGAAAAAAAAAAAATAAAAGATAAAAGTAAAAATTCGCGGCTTTCATAATTGTACTCCTCCGCGCAAAAAAAAAAAAAAATAAAACCGACACGAACATTTCTAACAAAATACACCGATTTATTAAGCAAAAAATTTTCTTTTTTAAAAATCTTTTTCCCTAATTAATAATAAAAAAAATATATATATATAATATTTCTCATTCTCGTTATTTTGTATCATTTCCGTGTGGTGCGGTGGTGCCTTGTCATCGTCATCGTTGTCTCTGGGGAATCTTGGAGCAGTAGTAGCAGCAATAATTTACATTTCTCAACTTTGCCGTATTTCTCGTAATACGACGATCAGAAATAATGGAGAAGAGAATAGAACTCGAAAGGAGAGCACGTCGTGCCAACCAAGTAAGTTTTTGTCCATTTTTATTTGTCATTTGATTTTAGTTCGTAACAAAACTCTATTCCTTTTACCCTGGTTCCTTCAAAAGTGCGTGTGTTCTTATCTGCGAGAAAAAAAAAGAAAAAAAAAAGAAAACTGAACTCAATTTCCTTACGTGGTTCGGTGTGTCGATGGTTGGCCGCTCCATCAAGGCGATAGCGAGAAAATTCTCTCTTACGACGATATTTCTTGCATTTTCTCTGACTCCTCTCCCCCTCCATCTTCGCTCAATAACGGACTAAAACCAAAGTATCGTGATGATAATAACGACGATGATGGCCATGATTGTGATGATGATTAAAAAGTAAGCAGATATGTACATGTATGGTATGTACATATTAATTTAATGTGAATTTCCATCTGCCCATCAGGAAAACGACAAAAAAAAAAGTGTAACGTCGCGCTTATTGTACACATTGTGTCCTTTGTGCCCTTCGTTGTAATTAGCAACAATTTTCTTCCCTCACAACAAATGCAACACATATTAAAATCGACATAACCAACAGCCATCACAAGGGCGGTCGCCACTGCCGCCAACTAAGAAGCTAAAAACGATTCTTTTCCCAAACATCTAAATACAATGTGGTGTACAAGTTCCTCACGCGGTAAAAAGAAAAAGAATTTTTTTTTTTTTTTTTTTTTTTTGCTTCTGAATAACAAAAAAGCCATCCAAGGAGATGAAGCAAAACTCTCAAGTGCACTGAGGCCGACACAATCGATTTTTGAAAAAAAATTAATTTTCCACCTAAAAAAAAAAGACGATAACAGAGTCAAAATGAGGATTTTTTTTTTTCTTATTTCTTTTTATACTGTCAACGCGCCATTTTTCCTTTTATTTTTTATTTTTGTTCTCTTCTCGTATTTGATTAGTTGGTGAGGCATTTGGAAGTGCGAATGCTTTTTGCAGTTGCTCATTCAAAACGCTACAAAATTGAAATCTCAATTCGCATCAATTTGTTGCTGTTGACTGAGTAATTTACCCTTTCAAATTGCATAATGTTATGCAGAAATTCATTGTTTTCTTTAAAAAAAAAAAAAAAAGATGTGTTTCCAACAAAAGTGCATTGGTAAGGGCTGCCATTTTAGTACATGGACAAGTAAATAATCAGAAATAATGAATAAAATAAAAGTGATCGCATTAATACTCGTAGCTCCTTTGTTTCTTTCCGCATGCGAAAGCAAATTCGTTAATATGTGTAATCTTATCTAGAACTTAACCCAGCCATCATCAATATGCATACATACAACATGTGTAGTGTGCATAGTTAGTTATATGTAGGTGATGTAATGATTTATGGGCTTTAATGTAATCGTATCCTCTACAGAGAGTTTGCATTCGACTTTGCACTACATATATGTATATTCTACACATAACAAACATAGTTGGTATACCCGGTTGCAGGTATACATACACAAAAGCCTTTTTGATTGGAAGTCTTTCATAAAAGGACGATTACAAATCGATTGACTTTCGTAGCTGGTCAGTATCTATTTGGGAAAATCGCATCGCATTTCAACTTTGCAGTGGTTGGACTGAGTATCTACTTAAACGATTTTTTATTTTTATCAAGCATCATACCAACGGCTTCATAACCGATCCCTGGTGGTCGATATATACTTTTTTTTTTTTTTTTGTAAGCCAACTTATTTGTTTGTTATACACATCAAGTTTATAACATACTTGGGGTCTTCGATAATGCGATACAAAAATATGGAAAATCTTAATTTTGAATACAATCTCAGCCTAGTGATGCTCCTACTTGCTTAAGGGTGATAAATTTTGTCCAAACTGCAGAATAAGCTTCTGTTGCGGTGATGCCGTCTTCAGAAAATAATCGCCATAGGCTAAATTTCCAAAATGTGTTAGGTATAAGTAAAGAAAGTAAAGTAAAGAAATCCATTGTCTCTACTTTCATATTTTGCGCATAATGATGAGCCCAGGTTTCATCAATAATTATGCTTGCTGTCTGCAACGCTCGTAACTCATCATTTTTGTTCTACAAGTGAACGGCTAAGGAACAAGCTCGTGCTGTTGCTTTGAACAAGGCTTTTAAAAGAATGTGTTTAACATTATTCGTCTAATGTTTTGAGTTGTATTACTATATTTGCGACAAAATTCATTCTTCATTTTTCAACACGAATTGAAATATCACGTTGATCAACTATTGTTGAACATTTTTCTTCAGTTCTTCAATTGTTTTTGTTTTATGCACAAATATCTTAAATAATGATTGAAGATTAAGAAGTTCTTTTCTCACAATCGGTGAATGAATCACCAAAAAATGTGGACATATTAACTTTAGATTTAATTTCTTCTGATATTACTAACGCGGCAGCAACTTTTTTTTTTTTTTTTTTTTTCTTATTACTCAAATCAAATAGGTGGATGAGGCGGTTAAATAGTGAAATGATGAGATTTACAACCCATTTAACACAATTTTGAATCGAATTAGGTTGCCAAACGAGGGATACGTTAATTTGTGTATTAAAAAACAAACGATAGTTGAATGTTATGGTTGCTTATGTAGTGGAGGACGAGCATTAGGAAACGGAAAAGAAACCGTTTGTATAGCGCTTAAACATCACCAAAAATTACTTCGTAATGGCCGTTCGCACCGACAGTTTACTCATGTTCAAATAATTATGTACACGCCCATTTAAAGTGCCTACAGCCTAGTACATCCCATATTTTAATTCTTCATTCACCAAACCATGAAAATGAATATCCGATCGTTTCTGATGTGTTGAACTCAATTTGTCGTATAGGATGTTTGGTATCCTTTGTGATTAAGCCATAGAAATTATTTGAAAACCCTTGCAAATGACGGTACGCAGACGAAATTCACCTTTCTCAATAATTGTAAAGACCAACACAAATTATATCGATGACATATCTGCCAAACATCTGTTATATGTTAGTTTGAAGAAAGTTTATGTTAATATTTACATATAAATAAAAGATTTTCCACCTTTTGGGATACTTCTCAATGTTCTCACTAACAATTTCTTTTGCTTTGACAAAGAAATTACCCCAAGAGCCACTGGAACATCAGTCTGATTTTCCACTCGGGACAGGGGGAATAACTTTTCAAATATAAGCAATATATTAAATGTATATATTTGGTTGTATAAATTGATCCTTTAAACTTATTTCATACACAGAATTATTGCTCTGACGCTTTCAGATGGACTACCATGGGATCATCTTCAACAAGTTTAAAACGAATATTTACATAATATTATTCGGTGTATACGGCCTCGTATTATTCGGTGTGAAATTTTCATCGACTTCAGTCTATCATTTCACGAGTTTCATTTATGTTAATTTACAGATCCGAAACAATTCTTGCACTTTCGGTAAATTTACGAATTAATTGAAAAGTACACTAACAATCTCAAAAACATGGATAGTGCTTTTTTCGATGAAGTTTCCGTAGCATTAACAAGTTCAAATTCATTTGTACATAATACATATTCAGTCGATAGCTTGTTATACTATGTGGCGATGTCACGACAAATCAGAATCCTTATGCATTGTAAAGAAAAACTCCTACGATTTTGGAAGGCACTTGCCCGAATCTCTAACCCTTTTTGCGTGTTAATAATAAAAATCTTTGTTCCAATGCAATAAATTCATTGATTTTAGAAATTTTAAATGTCATCTAAAATATCTTTGATGTATAGATGATACAACAGTTATTTATTTATTTATTTTTTCACACAGAAAGTTTTGGATGGACTTCAGTCGTCAATGTTTGACATGTTATGCTGTGCAATGTCATTGAAAAGAACCAATTTTTCCGATTCAGTTCGAAAATGGTTCTTCGCATTGCACTCATCGATTCTTTACTGAAGATTATTTTGTGATAGGTGTTATACGAAACCCATTTTCCCAATACTATTACTCTTTGTAAGTTCTCGATGGATGGACACATTGCTTACGTCAAGTTCTCTTGTGAGTTACCTTACCACAGCGGTTGGATTTATTTCGCCTATGGTCTTCAGTAATCGATCATCTAGCTTTTTCGGGGCATTCGAACAAGTTCAAAATTGTTATTTAAAATTTTTCCCATCTTACGTCGATACTTGGACTTGGATCAAAACAAAACCTGGTACAAAAATGTACCTAGGAACACTCTGTCCCTAGTAGGGATAACACTTAGAATGCTCAAGCATCAAGTGAACTATTGACATGTCCGCATTACTACGCTACATATTTTCGATCAGTGAAACTGAGTTAGCGAATGTTTTTGTTTTTATCATCAGCAAAAAAAAATCATTTTCAAACTTCGGCTTGAATGTTGAATTGGATTTTATTTTCGGAATGAAATTTCCCCTCGAACGTGAAAATATTAACATTGAGCTTGAAATTTTTTCAGTTAAATTGCAACTTTTGACTGCGACAATAGCTTCATTGATCACATTTGTTTAAATTCCTCGTATTGCATGTGCCTTTTGACAACAATCGAACAAGAAAGTTCTCCCTTCGCTTCCCAATTTCCCTCTATAATATAGGATTTTCTAATAACGACTTGACAACTTTTTTTTTAAATAAAAGGCAAACCATTTGAGATATTTCAAAAACTTTATTATTGGCTTGAAGTACAATCAAAACATTTATGAATGGAATTCAACTTCGTTCATATGGCCACCGCGGGCACGTTTGCAGCGGTCGATTCTTTGGACCCAATTTTCAACGACTCGGCCACACATTTCGGCCGAAACGGCCTCTATTTCGCGTTCAATGTTGGCTCTGAGCTCTTCTAACATCGTCGGCGTGTTGGCATAAACCAATGACTTAACGTAGTCCCACAGAAAATAGTCAAGTGGCGTTAAATCGCACGAACGAGGCGGCCAATCGACTGGCCCATGTCTTAAGATAACACGCTTACCATACTTACTTTTCAATAAATCGATTGTAGCGTGTGCTGTGTGGCTTGTGGCACCATCCTGTTGAAACCACATGTCGTTCAAGTCCATATCTTCCAACTCGGGCCAAAAATAATCGTTGATCATGGTGCGATAACGCTGACCATTCACAGTAACGTGACGATCGTTATCGTCGACGAAAAAATATGGCCCAATAACGCCGCCGGCATGCAAACCGCACCAAACAGTTATTTTTTGTGGGTGAAATGGTGATTCATGAAGCACATGTGGGTTTTCACCCAAACAATAACGCATATTTTGCTTATTGACGAACCTATTGAGCCAAAAATGAGCTTCATCACTGAAGTCATCACTGAAGATGATTTTGCGATGAAATTCATTATCTTGGCGCATCTTCTCCAGAACCCAATCGGAGAACGTAGCTCGTTATTGTACCATGATGAAAATGTTGAGTTTACTGAATAAATTAACAGTGACAGTTTGATGATTAGTGAAAGAGTGCGTTCACAAATTAAATTCAAAGTTGTCAAGTCCCTATTGGAAAACCCTATACTACTATATTTGTAGAAGAATTAAAGTTTGTGAGTTTGTTGGTAAAAGTTAATCTCGAGAGCTTTGCAAATGATTTCATAGACTCAATTGGCTGAGATTGTTACTAACCCAAGGGGAATCTATGCCTTCCTCCCCGAAACAGATATGTTTAGCTAAGAATATTCAACTTTTAACAAATATTACAAGAAAAAATAGAGTCATTCTCAACATGAGTACTTGGTATTTTCAATGGATTGTTGAAATATTCAAAAGACCTTTGGAGAATAATTCGAAAACAAGCTCAAAAGAAATAATGATCGGAATATATTCTCATCTTTTATGGGTGGATTTTAATAGTTACTTTTCAAAACTCATTGTTGGAAATTATCTACAAATGCATGCTGATATACATATCTATTTACACCGATAATCGGAAGCAGAACAACTTGTGAGAATTTAGGAAGCTGAAACCATATAATATAGAAATACAAAAACATTATCTACATACGTATCAGCACCTCATTAAATATCCAATAAACTGAGATAAATAAGCGTTCGTTTATAAATGTGATTTGCTATAAGTTTGTTTGCCGAAGTTGGTTTGTGTTCTTTTAATTTGTTTGCTTAGTTTGCCAGCTCAACGGTATATGTATGTTATATGTTATAATGTGCCATAGGAAAGAAACCATAGTGATTTTGATATAGAAAACAATACAATACTTAAGATTTGCTATCTTTTTATCTAAATACACTAAGGTCGACTCCTGGGTCAACATAAGCTAATCTTCGCATAGAACAATATGCCCAAAAATGTCATTGAGCTTCGCCGATATGATCATCTCTTAGATTGTCACAAAATTTCATCAGTTTTAGAATGTTTGGTGCTGTATTATTATTAACAACATATCAATAAATATTTTTTCATAAACTTTGCTATTGCCGAAAACTTAAACGCTTCTTTGTAGTCCTTGTATTTGTTGCCAGACTCTGGCACTCTTTATCTACGCCGACAAAACAATTGATGGTACAATTAATTAAAAAAAAAAAAAATGTTACATACTGTTCAAATGCAGTGTTCAAACACACATTTGTTTCAATAAATTTATATTATTGTTTATATATATGTATATATATATACATATATTGTACATCTGTTCGTAAGTTGTTAAGTAATGTAAAAAAAAGAACCAAAGGGTATTTCATACAAGCCAGGATTAAATTCTTCACCAGTATCAGAATTGCCAAGTGTGTAGGAAAATTTGGTTGCATACTGTCAATATTAGGTTGGGCAAGCATTGAATTTACACAATAACCTCCTTGTTGTTGTATTTAGAGAAATCACTACAATTTTATCCTCAGTATTCATCTGACATGGTTTAATCGAAAATCAAGAGTACACGAATAGTAAAAATGTTTTCAAACGAGAAGGAAGTCTGAATTTAGCTAGTGGTATTATAGTATCGAGCATGATGCTTAAGGCCGATTGCTTGGTTTTTCAACTATGTCAGGCCCACATGGCGACCAACCCGAAGGAAAGTCACTACTGTGCTGATAAATTGGGACGTGTGCAGAGTCGCAAAGAATCTCTACGCGCTCAAACGTTCTGGAAATCGTCATTAAAAATTGTTTTTTTTCGTTGCAACTTTAAATCTTAATTGTACATTTGTTAAGAAATAAACAAATAAATTCAAAAAATATATATATATATATATTAAAATTGAAATTAAAAAGACAATACTGAGCTCATAATCAGCAATTCGAACCGAACTTTCGATTCGATTCGATTTGATTGCAATTGAAAGTAAATCCAGAACAAACACAGAATAATCATAATCATCTTGTACGACCTTATCTTGAATATTGCTCTATAGTATGGTGTCCAATCTATTTAAATATTTCAATACGACTTGAAAGGGTACAGAAGTCTTTTACGAGATTTTTTATTAAGCAGATGAAATGAAATCTTGATGCTAGGCCCCCTTATCCAACAAGATGTGCTTTAATTGGTTTAGAAACGAAACGTTCATTGTATACTCTTTATTTATGATGTGTTTTCTTTTCGTATACGAGTAGTATGTCCCGATATACTGAAAAACTTAAAATTATATGCACCAGAAAGATATCTTCGAGCAAGAATTTTTTTTATTGAACCCTAGACATTTTTATAATTATGGCCCGAACGAACCAATGTATAAATCTTTTTAATTCTGTTTGTAGTGAAATAGATTCATGTGATGACAGAACGAAATTTTAATCAATATTGATCATTGTTTTGTCTTGAAATACAATTTTTAATGAATCTTGAATTATAACGTTATTAAATTAAATCTTATGTTAAGTTATTTTATCTGAAATCTGTTAGAGTAAAACTTGGTAGATGAATAAAGAAAGAATAAGAATAAGAACCTCATCGGTAAAAATCAAAGGAAAACAACTTGACCTGGATACGATGAAATTCGTTTAGAATTTATTTTAATCAGTGAGAAGCTTGAATTAATCTTCTTTAAGGGTAACAAGGTGTTTAAACAAATAGTAGATGGGACAAATAGTCACAATCCTGACCTACACAATACACTTTTACTTCTTTAATGTAACCTCATCAAAGGCTTTTAAATCAATATTTGGTGTACGCCAGGACTTCCTGGTGTTTCTAAGACAATGTATAAGTGATTTTAAACTATTAGGTCTATAACTTAGTTCGTGCGGTTTGCTAAGAGATGGCGTAACTTGTATTATTCCACTGGAACATGCGTTGGAAAGCTACTGTTATTTTACGTCATTTCAGTATATATCATTTATTTGAAGCGTAAACAACAATAATTTTTTTTCACTCAAATATGTCGAACTTTGTGCCTGAAAATGTGTTTTTGCGGGGAGTTCTTCTTCATTACTTTAATATGAAGAAAATTGCTGCCGAAAATCATCGTATTTTGGTGGAAGTTTATGGTGAATATGCGCTAGCTGAGCGTGAACGTGAAAAAAGTGGTTTGCACTATTTAAAAGTGGTGATTTTGGCTTGGAAGACGATGAACGTCCTGAGCAGCCAAAAAAGGTTGAAGATGAAAAACTGGAAGCATTACTCTATGAAGATTGTTGCCAAACACAAGAAGAGCTCGCAGAATCTTTGGGTGTCACTCAAGCAGCCATTTCAAAACGTTTAAAAGCAGCTGGATATATTCAAAAGCAAGGAAATTGGGTTCCACATGAACTCAAGCCGAGAGACGTCGAAAAGCGGTTTTGCATGTCCGAAATGCTGCTGGAACGTCACACTACTGGTGTTACTGGTGATAAAAAATGGATCCATTACGACAACCCCAAGCGCAAAAAATCATATGTGAAACCCGGCCAACTAGCCAAAGCAACGGCAAAGCCGAATATCCATGGCGCGAAGGTAATGCTCTGTATTTGGTGTGATCAGATGAGTGTGCTGTATTATGAGCTGCTAAAACCGGATGAAACCATCAATGGACAACGCTACCGAACACAATTAATCCGTTTGAAGAGAGCAGTAGCTCTCCGGAATATGCGACCAGACACGAGGCAATAATTTTCCATCATGACAACGCTCGGCCCCACGTTGCTATTCCGGTTAAGAACTATTTGGAAAACAGTGGATGGGAAGTTTTACCCCACCCGCCTTGACTTGACTTGCCCCTTCTGACTACCATTTGTTCCGGTCGATGCAAAACGCCCTCACTGAAATACGGTTCACATCAGAGCAGAATATCAAAAATTGGCTTGATTCATTCTTGGCTGCCAAGCCGGCTCAGTTCTTTTGGGATGGGATTCACAAATTGCCAGAAAGATGGGAAAAAGTCATAGTTTCAGATGGGCAATACTTTGAATAATACTATTGTACATGTACGAATTAAATTACATACCCAATACATAAAGAAAATGTATCCGATAGACCCTTCTCTACGACTAACATGTTAGATGACATCTGTCTGCTGTACTATATATAATGCAAACAGGTATGCAAACCTAAGTTGCCAATTCATTGGCAGTTGAACAAGGTTAACGCTTTAGTTATCAACATTACTCTACCAGATGCAGAAAATGACGGCTTCAGAATAAAAAGTAAAATAGAACTTGGAAAGCACCTTAAGATTAATTTTGTGGCTAAAGATGCAACTATTGGGTTGTTCAAACACTAATTGCGTTTTTATCATTTGATTTTCAGGCACGTTTATTTAATATGCGTAATGAATAGTAATCAATGATGTATTGGTCGTTTTTTTTTTTTTCCTTTTTTTGATAACCTTCTCTCATCTCTCGGGCAAGTAACTTTATAATACCGCGTTCATAAAACTTGTCAAGGTGCTGTTTGTTCTACCATTCAAGGGATTTTGCAAGGAGGGAAATAAGTGGAAGCCTGATGGCGTGAGATCTGCGCTTTACGGTGGATGTGGCAACACATCCCAAACTTGTGTGATTTCATTGTCAAGGTGAAATACTACACGATCAGCTCAGGATGTTTCCGTGGGATGGAATCATTCAATTTCTATAGCTGCTTATAGAAGAAAATAATTATTTTGTTCAAAGGAAACAGCTCATAGTCGGTTGACTGACAACCTTCGAATTCCATTAGATTGACAGCATCATCTTCTTTTGGTGGATGTCTCCTCTCCTTTCTATTCCGATGCTGCATGTCGCCTACTTTAACTTTTTTTTTCGATTGACATTGTTGTAGACAATCCATTTTTCGTAGCCCATGATCATCTTCAGATAAATTTCTTTCAAGTTATGCGTTACTCGAATAAGAGCTTCTTTACGAAGCCAAGTGATTTCAAATGGCGATGAATGCTTCCAATGGAAACTTATATAGCGGTGGAAACCTCCGGAACCGCTGAATGTTTATATGCTGGACCAATGTTTTTATTTTATCGTCCACGATTTCGGAAGGTATTATGGAGCCATGAGCGCCCTCAAATAAAAAACCACCATCACGAAAGCGAATATGAAGAATATGCTCTTTAAAATTCTCCAGGTTAGAACCCGAATTGCAAGCACAAAACGCGACCAAATCGCTCCAACTTTATTTTCATTTTTAAGTTAAGTATCAACAACGATACAATAAAAGCCATCTATTGAAAAAAAAAAAAAAAAAACCCAATGGCTTTTTGAACAATTCAACATGTTCCAGACTTATTCTGAAAAGCCTTGGTCGCAATTTAGGCATCCCCCAGCTACAAAGACAACACATAGTGATTCTTAAACGAGTACCACTGGCCATGAAATTCAGAGAATTGGGAATACATACAGTTGGACGGAGGACTCATAAGCTGATAAGCTGAAATAGAAGAGCCCTTTCAAAATTCATTGCCGGAGTTGCGGATGTAGTCACACCGCTCGAACTTTTTGAACACGTAATTGTAGGCAACAAAACTAGCTTCCTTTGATTCGCAAAATGTAACACTCAAACTACTTTGCACGCTAATTTATGTGGTGAGATTGGTGAACACAACACAACGATTAACACTGCATACAATACGTAACGTAGTGACTAAATTTAAAAAAAAAAAAAAAAAAAAAAAAAAAACTGGATGTGTTGCGGACCCAGTAATAAGACCTATTGTTGCTATCACCGTTTATTTGGTCGAGACTGCCACTGCCGTAAACGAAAGTGTGGTCCAAGATCCAGAATCTTCAATGGCAAGCCGTTCGGAGCAATTCGGCACTCTGGGTGCTAGAGCAAAAGGAATTTAATAAAAAAAAATCTGTCAGCAATGAAGCACATTAACAAATCTCTGTATATATTAAGACGACAGGTGTTATTCTTTAAGTTATTCCAGAAAGACCATTAGATGCATAAAAGGTCACTGTTCTGGATGCATTATTGACTTGAAAACGAAGTTTAAAAAGCTAGTCAATGGTCCATAAGTCAAGGCCTGAAATGCATAGGCAGCCGTATGTAAACCGATTATGTTTGGGTCATGAAATCGATGTTTCTTTCTTAAAACTGGAGAACATGTGCATCGCCTTACGTTGAATGGCGGATTTTATATTTGGACTTGCATTTGCATCCAAACACTTCATTTCATATAAACAAATACTTCTCTGGGTGTTATAAACGGAATTCGTCAGATAATGCAAAAATGTTTTAGGATTATTTTGGGATGTGTGATGTTTGGTTTTAATAATATGCCACGGCGCGTGACACGATAGAACTTTTGTGTAAAATTGGCCGCCAAAATAACACGGTTTAATGTCACTGAGTTTTCTTATGGGGATCAATGCCCATTGATTCATAATACAACAAATTCTTGCGTCAAAGTAATGTAAACTAAAAATGAACTCAATTGTGCTTCATTTTATTTATTATTTTTTTTTTTTACTTTAAATACGACAAAGTAAAAAGCGTTACAAGACGACTCTTTTGGGTGGTCGGGAAAGAGGAATTCATCAGCTTACATTAGCCAGAACCCCCTTATCGGGAAAGTAATGAACTGCTAACGCCACTCCACGCATTTAGTTGTTCTCCTTTTCACACCATTTATGTCATTATATGGCGTTTTTGTGGTTACAAGCAGCAGAAAACAAGAGTATCGTCATGTCGTTCTTTCTTAATCCTTGCGGTTGATTCTTGTGCTGATTTTTTTTTTTTTTTTTTAATAGATGAATGCGAAAAGCACAATTCTTTATCAGTTGGCCTTTAATTGCAACCTACACAAGAAAAACTTGCAAAAGTGCCCAGAGAGGTGAGTTATTTCTATCTTTGCCGATGAGAAAAAGCGCGCATTATATGTATGTATGTACATATTCGCATATTGCTTTAACTTTGGCTTTGCAGGAGGTATCTAGAAAATGTTCGAATTCAAAAGATAGTCACAAAGGAAGTCCCCACAATCTGTCAAAGTAGGAGAAACAAACATAAATCTTTTGGCACCACAAAAAATGCTTAATTTTGAAAATCTAATTTCAATTGACATCCATTTTTAATGACGTAAATTCCGTCGTGTTCCACATGCCGGAGAACAAGAACAGGCCGAAAACAGAGATTGCCCCTACAGATGGATATGTGTACGCGCGTGCATATCACTATTCGTGTTGGTAATTGCGTGTTTTGTTCCATTCCTATTGCCAAGTTGAACTTTTGCGTTTTCATTTATTTTAAAAACCCACCATACTTTATTGAAGCGCGCGGCCATTTTTTTTTTCTTTTCTTTTCTTTTCTGCATGGTTTCTGCTGCTGACGATTCTGTACCGTGTGTGGATGTGTGTGCGTTTATTCATCCTCAAGGCACTTATGTAAAATTTGGTACAAGCACGATTTTAAAGCACAGAAAACAAGTAAAACACCTGTTAAACCGTTAGAAAACATCACAAACGATATGTTTTTTTTTTTTTTTTTTTAGATATTGCATCTGTGGAGTTATTTAGAGAAAAAAAATTGTTTCTTTTTTTTTCTTTTGTAGTGTATATTATATTTTTCTTCTCCACAATATGGCTGTCATGAACACCAGAGTGCGACTAGCTTCATCTTCTTTTTACCTTTTGGCATTCCTAAGAACAGATAGTCTGGTGGGAAATTGTTTTGTTTCGATTCCGTGGTGAAAGAAGGGTAAAAGTGTAAATTAAATTGAATATCGTGGTGCAAAAGAGACGATGATGGTGTGCTTGAGTGGATAAAGATGGAAGTGAAGGAATGTTGTAGATTGGATCATTGTTCGACTAGTGGTAGGAAATTGTTTGTATAAGGTTATACCATTAGAAATATCCGATTTTTACTGAATCCGCAATAAGAAGCTCTCTAGTAAACATCTGTAGCACAAAGTGCAAAGGGCTATTTTTATTCGACGTGTGAGACTTTTAGGGACTAAATTGTCTAGGAATTGTTTATCATGCTATCGACGGTTCAAACTAGGACTCTCTTCCTTTATGAATTTAAACTTGGACATAATGCGTCTCTTGCAGCTAAAAACATTAATAAAGCATTTAATGATATAGCGGTAAACGAACGCAATATTCGACGTTGGTTTGTTAAATTCCGTTCGGGAGATCTTAACATCGAAAACGCACCACGTGGGAAACCAGAAACGGTAATTAACGACAGTATTTTAAAAGCAACGGTAGATGCGGACCCAACAAAAACTGTGCGGGACATTGCACAGAATATGGGAGTATCTCCTATGACAATAAGTCGGCACCTATCTCTAATAGGAAAGGTAAAAAAAGTCGAGAAGTGGGTGCCCATTAAACTCGACGAGACACAAAAACTGCGCCGCTTAGAAATCTGTGGATCGCTGAGTTTAAGGCACCAAAATGAACCGTTTTTGCACCGTATAATCACGTGTGATGAAAAGTGGATTACGTATGACAACCGTAAAAGATCTGGGCAGTGGGTAGATGCAGAAGAAAAATCAGAATGCACTCCCAAACCAGGTGTTCACCCAGAAAAGGTTATGGTGAGAATCTGGTGGACATCGGAAGGACTAATTCACTTTTCATTTCTTCAAAAAGGGGAAACAATAGATGCAGGGAAATATTGTGAGGAAATCGACATAGTGCATGCGAAATTGGCTGAAAAGCAACCTGCGTTGGCAAAGGGGCAAGGTCAGACCTTATTGTATGACAATGCTAGACCCCATACATCATGCATAACAGTGCAAAAATTGTTACAGTCGGGATTTGAAGTTCTTCCGCATCCACCGTGCTCTCCTGATGTTTCTCCAACCGATTATCACCTTTTCCGCAGTTTGGAGTCATTTTGTCGGCAAAAGGTATTCCGAAATCAAGCAGAAGTCACAAAAGCCTTTGAAGATTTTATAGCGTCTAAAAATCAAGCCTTCTATAAAAAAGGAATAATGAGCCTTGAATTACGTTGGAAAAAAGTTATAGATGCTAACGGTTCATATATTGACTAAATAAAAAATTACAAAAAAAAATATTGGCTTTTAAATTTAAATAAAACCTAATACCACAAGAACAACAACAAGAAGTTAGACTACAACTGTTGGAGTGTTTTTGATAATTATTTTCGATGTTGTTTGGTTACAATGTTTGCTGCAAGCGGTAGTAATTCATTACGGGTGACTTTTATATGTATATGTAGATGATGCGCCGCCGTTGAGTGAAAAGTGTTTTGGTTGCTTAAACTTAGCTGACCAATTTTTGAGGAAAATCATGCGACGAAGCTGATTTCAGAAATCATCAATTGACTTGAGGCCTCGACTTCCGTTGACGGTGTATTATCTTGTGTTGTGTATATTCCTGTTGTCTGTATGCATCGGGTTTCTGCGCGAATTCAAACTTGTGTGGAGAACTTAGCTCATACCTTCAAAAAATTCAAACATGAATAAAAACGTCTTTTTTTTGTGTATATATGTATGTATGGTCCAACAGGTATACCGGTTTTTATGAAAATAAAACTAATTTTTAATGGGAAAGTAAAAAAAACATTTTATTCAAAGTATTGGCCATTGCTAGCTACACATTTTTCCCATATTTCAGGCAAAATATGAATTCCACGCCAATAAAACTTCGTCTTTTGAAGTAAACCAAAAAGTCACCCAAAATTTCGACTTCCTCGTAGGATTCGAAGTGCTGCTCAGCTAATGTATGTTCCGTCGATGAAAATAAATGGTAGTTGTATGGAGTCAAGCCTGGCGGGTGGGGTAGCAGCTCCCAGCCAAGTGCTTTGGTTGTATCCTGAACCAGTTTTGCTTTGTGCAGGTGCATTGCCATAGAGCAAAATTACCTTGCCGTGTCTTCTGGCCCATTTTGGTCGTTTTTCGATCAATGCTTGGGTTAAATTGATCATTTGTTGTTGGTAGCGATGTGTATTAACGGTTTCACCAGGTTTTAGCAGCTCGTGGTACATCACACCTTTCTGGTCCCACCAGACACACAGCATTGTCTTTTTGCCGAATCGATCTGGTTTTGCAGTCGAAGTTGATGGTTGTCCCGGATCAACCCATGTTTTTTTCCGTTTAGGATTCTGAAAATAAATCCTTTTTTCATCGCCAGTAACAATTCGATGCAAAACTGATTTTTATCGTGTCTTTGAAGCAAAATTTCACAAGTGGTTTCTTTGGTTTTCCATCTATCTTTCATTCAGAATTTGTTCGTTGTGCAACATTTAACATTTTTGCCATTTGCTTCTGACTTAAAGTGTCATCTACATCTAATATTGTATGCAATTCGGCATCTTCAAACTTTTTTGGTGGTCTTTCACGTTCTTTATTTCTACACATCAAAATCGTTATCTCTGAACCGTTGAAACTATCTTTTGCTTGTTGCTTCTGATAGAGCATGATCATCATATGTCTCGACAAGCATTCGATGCGACTCTGCAGTAATTTTCTTCAAAAAAAGGCCCGTTCACAATAAATGTTCCCTATCGAGACATTTGTATCTTGAGGCTCATTTCTTACCGGTACACCTGGTATAGCACAAATTGTATCCACCATTGCGCCGACCTCTGACCATTTAGAGGAAACAATGCAAAACTTATTTACAAATTTGTAAACTATCAGTCTTTTGCTCTAATAAACACAAAATAAGTTCATTGAGAAAAAAAGCTTCACAAAAACCAAAATCTTTCCTTGAGTTTTCCACTATGCACGTGAAAAGGACTTTTTTTTTTTTTTTCGTTACATGTTCAGAAACAATAGCCTTCATCATTAATTTTAGGATAAAGAACCCACCCTCAAAACGATACGACAAGGTAAAATTATTTGGGTGGACAGGGCTCGAATTCTTTGTTTTAAGATTCTCACCAGACTTAGGACTCTTCTTGATAATGCTAAAATTTGAGCGCATTACGCACGAGTCTTTACAGATTGGATTTATCAATATTTATTATTAGATTTACAAAGATGGAAAAATAAAAATGTCTGCGTTCGGTGATAACAAATCATCGTTTATACTTCAAAGGCTACTAAGATAAAAAGTGGCAGACTATTTTACTCAGCAAAGCAATAATTCCACAAAGCAAATCACCTATCAACAGCTTCACCTCTTGGATCTAACAAGGGCAAAATTTAAATTTTAAATAAAGTAGTCATGTTAATCTCCTTGTGAGTTTGCAGGCTGGTTGGCGTAAATTTTGTACTTCAAATGCTTAGAAAAACGCTGGAAATAAAAATTTAAAAACATTAAACCGCACAGTCTAGTCGGTCCATTCTGGTTGCCAAAACGGTCAATGTTATTGTTTTCCGTAATGTGTTGCAAGTGTGCCCTGTTGGTATGTCATCAAAATCTATTTAAGCTACTAAAAACTGGTTTAGTAGCCAAATGGCGCCTACAACACAAATTTCTCATGAAACAAATAAAAACTTTCATAATATTAAATGCTTTTACATTGCTTATTCACATAGAAATGAAAATGATACTCATCGTTGCAGATGATTTTGTTGAAAAACGAGCTGCTCATTTGTTGTTCAATGATCTGATTGAAAAGCTCTTTTCACTTTGTATGATCTGAAGGCTTGAGTTTTTGAGCCATATGGATTTTATAGCCATGAAGATGTAAATTGTTCGTTGAGAATACGAGAGTGCCCCAATTCCCCGTCACATTTTAGCAAACAGTTGTGATGTTGAACGACTTGGACATACATATGTGGTATTAATGTTTGATTTGAGTTAGTGTTCTCAAATTTTAGCAATTTTCATCTTTTTCGAAATATTTTAATGATCAGAAATCAATCTTGTTTCGAATATGAATCCATTTTCAATAATGGAGGACTTTCTACCACAGCAAAAAAAAAAATTACAAATTTAAACTGTCCCCTTTTATTGGGACATGCTTTATGGGCAAGCTATAACAATTTACATATTTCATTTCAATTAAACGAATGTTCTAAGAAAATGTAAAATTTGTTTTTAAAGAAAAAAATGTAAGTTCCTGTAGAGTAAAAATAATGGTGTTTTCGCTGGCACTCAATAGTCAATAGGAATGATACTAAACAATGTTATTTGCTTAACCAGATTCTTTAGTGACCAAGCTAGACTCAACCAACCTGTTAAGTTCTTTCAAATTCTGGCATCGATTTAAATAACTGGTTCAGTTAATTGACTAATAATTTGTGTTTTAAAAGGTATTTTTGAAAAGTGTTTGGAACCTTAAATTGAGTAGAAATATATACGACAATAGCTTTTTTGAAGGATGATTCTTAATAAGTTAAATTCAGGGCTGATTTCCGACTGGCATTTAACAAGCGCGCATGTTTGTATATACCATATTCTTTTAAAGGTTCAATCGGTGTCGGTTTATGCAAATAAACAAGGGATTCTACGAACTCCACAGAAAAAAAAAATCGAGTGGCATTGAAACGCAAGATCCTGGTGCCCAATTTACAGGTTTCAATACTAAAATAACTATCGCAGCAAACTTTGTTTCCAATAAATCGATTGTTTTTGACACGTAACCCAATCCTGCTAGAATCACATTCCGTCCGCATGAATTTGGAATCAAATATTAGTTGATTTGTATCTGTCACCTTCTAAGTTTTTTTTTTAATAGAGTCTGTCAATGTTTCGAAGGAATATGGAGTAAACGATAAAGTGCCTACAGTACCAGCACCTACGACCTCAACGCCGAGTACCTGCAGCCTGATTTGAGTGTTGTGCTCCGTTTTGTCATTATCTCAGGCAAGCGTCGCAAGATGGTAGCAAGCACATTTAAGTGCTTAGCAAATGTGTAGTGTCCCAACACGGCACCGGTAGCATCCAGGAGTATTTCCTACTAAGGAACAACGGGAAGGCCGTTGGTCACTTAGAGACGTCGGGAAGTATTCGTTTGGTCTGCCGTCAACTTGGAAAGTCATGCCATCTGCAGTTATGCTTGTATGAAACCCAACTGCCAATAGGTATTTTAACTGAGGATACAGACAGACAGATGGGTCCTGAACCCTTACCAGCTGTCGCTACAGATACAAAAACTTCGCTCCCTCAACCGAGCCTTCACAATATAGTTTTCTGCCGTCAGCATTGCGTATGGTATCTCCGCTTGGAAGATAGGCGAAAGTTTTCCTAACGTTGTCGCCCTCCAGAATAACATCAGGGTCGCATTCTAAATCGGTTTTGGAACCATCCGTAAAGATCCGATTACATTCCTTTCATGTTTCTGGCCGAAACCAGTTTTGGGCACAGGGAAAATCGATTTCATATTTTTCCGCAGCAGGAGTGTCATACGACAATCGGTTTGTCATAAGACAATAGTCGGGCAAGGTTATCAAAGCCTCAGAGCGTGTTGTACCAAGACTCTTTTTCAACTGTAGATGGCTTTGAGAGTGCAGCCCACGATATGAATATCATTTACAAAATTTTTTCCAATTGAATGTTGAAAAGGGATTAGGCAGGCGAAGATCGTTTCACAAAATGTTCCAAGTTGTGGATGGATAAAGCCCAAAATCCTGTGCAAGTCGACGAACTGACGAATTCAGGTCTTTTTCGACACTGGGTTCGATCTCGACGATATTTCCTTCGGAACGGACTGGTCTTTCTAGTTGCTGATCTAATGTTACATAGCGTCCGAAATCTATGTACAACTCGAAGAATAGCACATTCAAATTGGGTGATTAATTGGCATCATAAAATTAACGATATGCTCGATAACTTTTCGTAGCTGAACCCCTTTTTTCAGAAATTTGGTAACATGAAGAACTGCACTTTACTGAAAACGAAAAACATTGACACTTTAAAAAATGGTAGCTAGCTTGATGGTTATCTTCAACGGAAACCTGACGGTTTTTAAATTAACGCACTTTACCTACTTAAAAGTTGACTTGGATTTTGCTTAATATCTGCGCATTATACGCATTGCATTCTGCATTATCGAAGTTGTCAGTTAACAGTTCTAACGTCATGAGCTTTTTTTTTTTTTAATATTTTTTAGCTCATCGGATTCGTTTGCCACTCCTTTGTCGATAATTTTATTTGGCAGAAGTGGTTTAATTTTTGAAACACTGCATATTTTCAGATTAGTTTATATCTGTTTTCAACACATTTTGATTAACCAATTACATCTATCTTTTTGTTTACTTAGATCACAGAACTTAATTTGGACAATTGCAGAAGCACCAGTATCGTAGGTCTTACAGATGAATACACCGCCTTGGAATCTTTAAGTTTAATCAATGTTGGCTTGACCACATTAAAAGGTTTCCCAAAGCTGCCCAACTTAAAGAGGTTGGAACTTTCCGATAACAGGTAACTAATACACATTTTCACACAGTAGACATCCAGTAATAACTGTATATTTTTCTGTCAATAGAATATCCAATGGGCTCAATTATCTTACAACAAGTCCAAAGTTGGCCTATCTTAATCTTTCCGGAAATAAAATCAAAAATCTAGAAGCTCTGAAACCTCTAGAAGCATTTGAAAATCTTGCAGTGTTAGATTTATTCAATAATGAGGCCACGCAAATCGAGAATTACCGCAAGAGGATTTTCGAAATGTTACCATCGCTAGAATTTTTAGATGGGTAAGTTAATGGAAGTCGAATTTCTAAACAAAATAATATAATTTTGGTATTTCATTTGATGATAGATTTGATGCTAATGATGTAGAAGCTCCATCTGAGGGCGACGATGACGATGAAGTCAATGGAAATGACTCTGAAGATGAGGGTAAGTTTTATCAGATTTTCTTTTCGTAATTTTTAAATTGCTGGAAAAATCCTAATTTACTACTTAATAAAAAAAAGAAAAAATACTTTTTTCGTATGTGCCAGGAGAGTTTTTAGATCCTTACATTTTTCGGTGCAATACGTAGACATCTTAGGTCTGTTTGACGAGCTAGGTCTGTGTAAATGTATATCCAATAAATTATTTCCATGGGAAATAGTAATATTCGCCCCTCTAAGTTATCATTATTAAGCATACTATAAGTTCTTTTTGGAAATTTCATTCAACTTTGGCGTAAAAACTTTTACAATAAAGTACATTTTGGATATTTAGTCAATAGGCAAGATATTAGGTGTTTTTCATACTAAAACTCATTGAAGAATAGATACATCCTGTAGTTTCAGAATCTAGTGGCGGATGCATCGAGTTAAATAAACAAAAATAATACAATGTGTAGTATAAAAAGTGTTGGTCGCGATTGGATGCCACTGCGGTATAGCAATTTAATAAAATGTGATTATTATGTGGTGGAATACTACCCAGGTTCTGATTAAATTTCCACTTTTAAAGAGACACATTTTCAAAATGTTTTAATTGAAGTATCTTTGAGTAACAGAAAAGACAAGTCATGTTCACGACGGTGTTTTTTCCATATGATTCTAAGAATGTGCTTCTCACTTACAATCAATTGTTGTAAACACGCTAGTTCATATTGCAACTTCGATTGCAATATGCCATAGTACAGAGTTTCTAAAAATTTATGAGAGCAAATTTGTCTAAGTTGGAACCTAAGAAAGCTTATTGATAATAGATATTTCCTTAGTATGGACGTGTGAATACCCCAGTTCATTTTGCTGTCTATGTTTAATCCCAGATTTTTGTAGGCAGTAACATTTTTAATATGAAAGCATTTAGAAGAATAGAAGAACACTTGCATTATAAGTTACCGTGTTTCTGATAGCACTACAAGTATTGGAACTCACAAATAATCGTTTATAATCGTGTTTTCGTGCTGATGACCAGTTTGTGCATACAAAACCAATGCCTCAATACCTCCAAGTCGTGGTTAGTGTCTGCAAGTTAGTCGAAAACCGTATTACAGCAATGAGAACAACCTATATCATCAGCAATTTAATATTAAATATTAAAAATAAAATAGGACCCAATACGGAGCCATGTGTTGCACCTTTACTAATATAAAAACGGCCGCTATTTCGCGTTCAATGTTGGCTCTGAGCTCTTCCAACGTCGTCGGCGTGTTGGCATAAACCAATGACTCAACGTAGCCCCACAGAAAATGATCAAGCGGCGTTAAATCTCACAAACGAGGCGGCCAATCGACTAGCCCATGTCTTGAGATAACACGCTCACCATACTTACTCTTCAAAAAATCGATTGTAGCGTGTGCTGTGTGGCTTTTGGCACCATCCTGTTGAAACCACATGTCGTCCAAGTCCATATCTTCCAGTTCGGGCTCAGTTCGGTGATCATGGCGCGATAACGCTGACCATTCACAGTAACGTGACGATCGTTATCGTCGACGAAAAAATATGGCCCAATAACGCCGCCGGCATGCAAACCGCTCCAAACAGTTATTTTTTGTGAATAAAGTGGTGATTCATGAAGGACATGTGGGTTTTCACCCGACCAATAACGCATATTTTGCTTATTGGCGAACCCATTGAGCCAAAAATAAGCTTCGTCACTGAAGATGATTTTGCGACTCCGAATATCTGTAGAAATTATTTATAATTTTGAATTTATAATAATGTATATAATGTATATATAATGTTGAATTTACTGAATAAATTGACAGTGACAGTGAATTTGTGAACGCACTCTTTCACTAATCATCAAACTGTCACTGTCAATTTATTCAGTAAACTCAACATTTTCATCCTGGCAAAGTACACTACCGAGCAATGTCTGCAATTTATAAAAATTTTCTACAGATATTCGGATTCGGTGACTGCAACTTTAAGAGCGTTAACTCCAATTTTCGGTCATAATTCTCGCCCTAGTAGACAGACAATAACAAGGTAAGTGCAAAAATTTGAGTCTTCATATTCGTTGTGTGATGTTGTCGTATCAGTGAGACAACGGGTTGGTCGAAGTGTCGATAATATCGCTGCCGTTCAGACGTCCGTAGCAAACGATCCAAATCCGTCAATTCCACGGCGTTCTCAAGAATTGGGCATCGCTCAGACCACATTGTGGCGTATTTTCCATAAGGATCTTGGTTTACACCCATAAAAGATCAAGCTGACTCAAGAACTGAAGCCGATGGACCATTTGAAGCGACGTACGTTCTCCCATTGGGTTCATCGCAAAATCATCTTCAGTGACGAAGCTCATTTTTGGCTGCTCAATGGGTTCGTCAATAAGCAAAATATGTGTTATTGGTCGGGTGAAAACCCACATGTCCTTCATGAATCACCACTTTATTCACAAAAAATAACTGTTTGGTGCGGTTTGCATGCCGGCGGCGTTATTGGGCCATATTTTTCGTCGACGATAACTACCGTCACGTTACTGTGAATGGTCAGCGTTATCGCGCCGTGATCACCGATTATTTTTGGCCCGAATTGGAAGATATGGACTTGGACGACATGTGGTTTCAACAGGATGGTGCCAAAAGCCACACAGCACACCTTACAATCGGTTTTTGGAAGAGTAAGTATGGTGAGCGTGTTATCTCAAGACATTGGCTAGTCGATTGGCCGCCTCGCTTGTGAGATTTAACGCCGCTTGACTATTTTATGTGGGGCTACGTTAAGTCATTGGTTTATGCCAACACGCCGACGACGTTGGAACAGCTCAGAGCCAACATTGAACGCGAAATTGGGGCCGTTTCGGCCGAAATGTGTGGCCCTGTCGTTGAAAATTGGGTCCAATGGATCGACCGCTGCAAACGTGCCCGCGGTGGCCATATGAACGAAGTTGAGTTCCATTCATAAATTTTTGATTGTACTTCAAGCCAATAATCAAGTTTTTAAAATATCTCAAATGGTTTGCCTTTTATTTTTAAAAACAAAAGTTGTCAAGTCGTTATTAGAAAACCCTATACAACACGTACATTTAAAACATCACAATTCACTACACCAATCTGTTCATCAATACCTAGGATTCCCTGTTTTTTTAATAGTACCCATACTATTCCCCTTTTTTTTAAGTATTTTAATGAATTTCAGGCAAAAATGCATTTTGTATAAACGGGTTAGAAATAGATTTGGACGAGCTAGAGCAATTAGAGAAGCGTGTGAAAGCGAAAAAATCTCTTCATTGTTCTAGTGAAAATACAACCGTTCAACAAACAACTTCTTCACTCAACGAAACAGACGACTTAGATGAATATTTAAAAGAATTGAAACTCAAGGAATCAACATCAGAAGCAAATAGTGCACATCAATTAGCTATCGTAGATTCTTCTCGCCCCCAATCGAATTTTCCCCTTTTACTTTACTGGTTTATTGGGTTGCTGAATTTAATTAGCGCCGCATATTGTAAGCATTTTAGTGGTCAGGAATTTTGTAACTAATCTCGGTTCATTTTTTCTTTTTCTCTTCCAGTTTCCGATGAAATGGGTGAAGATGAAGATGATGGAGATGAGGAAGTCGAGGACGAGAGTGAAGATGAGGATAATGGTGATGTGTCGTTAGCTGAGGTGAGATTATCAATTGATATTAAACTCTTTGAATTTTACAATAAAAGAAAACCGATTAATGAGAGGAATTTTATCGTAATTTCTAGGTCTATAATGATGATTTAGAGGAAGATAACTTTGAATGGGATGAAGAAGATGGTGGTGATGATGACGATGACGATGATGACGACGATGATGATGATGAGGAAGAGGCGGATGGTGAGGCTGCTGCTGCAGAACCAAAGGAAACGGAAACAGCAGGTGAGTCTTCTTAAGAAATGCCGTGTGTGTAGAGTCAGTATCAGTGTCGCAAGTATAGCCCAATTATTGAAGATATCAAGGCTCTTATATGCTTCTAAAGACTTCTTAACATTATGTGCTTTTGTGGTTTATCACCAACTGTAAGGTTTGTAATGCGGCCTTTTTTTTTTTTTTTTTTTTTTAATAAAAGAACGTGTACGCGTCAACGAAATTCATATTTTCTTTTATACAATTAATATGCAAATATCCTCCACGAAACAGCTTCATTGACTGAATGCGCTAAAAACGATTTCCCATGACTTTTTCGCATTTAATGTTCGATTCCAAGTCGGTTTAAGTTTATGGCTTGTTCGCATAAGTAACTCACTTAATGTAGCTCTAATGGAAGGAATCTAAACGATTCGCACGAATGTGACGGCCAACTGACTGGGCCATTTCTGACGACGATCGCCGAAATTTGTCTTCATTAAGTCGGATGTGGGACGCACTATGTAAGAAAAGCATAGCCCTGTTGAAAACATAAAAAAACCAAGGAACCAAGGAAAAGTACGTCAAAACACGTAGATACGTCATGGAAACCACTCGAAATTTTTTCGTAAGCAATGGCTGTTGTTGCTACACGTTCGACTGTTTGACTGTTCGACTGTTTGACTGTTCGACTGTTCGACTGTTCGACTGTTCGCCCTGCTAAATGCGGGAATTATGCTTATTAACAACGTTATTAATTCAAAATGTGCCTTGAATCTAATGTTCACTTCTACCAGTACAATTATCCGATCATCAGACATTCTATCTACAAAACATTGTTCACCTTCAAAATTTAGACTTTTAGTGGGAGTCCTGACCGCTTTCATCATTATTAGAGACATTTTGATCCGTACGAGTTGTCCGAAATTTGGCGTAAACAAAAACAACTGTGTCTACTGTGCCTTGAGGAACACTTTTGGCCTTTCCTATTATTTTGCCACAAATAATGCCATGACGGTGATTAAAGCGTTATATTCGGTTTGAAAAGCACGAAGTCTTTACTGCCCACCTCCTTGGCAAAGTTCTTTGCTTAATTTTGTAAAATTAGTCCACTGATGGGTTGTATACCGGAACTTCTCTGGGAATATAAGCGAGACCTTTCTTAACTCTGTATGCAAATTGTATATAAAATTGTGGAGTATGAGACGAAATACTCCCTGACAATGATATTCTCTCCACAAGTGTAAAAATTACTCGCTTCATATCAACTTTATCGAATAAAATTATCTCAGAAGTAAAAAATCTTTGATAAACAAAGTGGATTCAGAGCAGCTCACAGGTGCAGCATCACACTTTCCAGTACAGCAAATTATTGAGAAAAAGTTGGCGGAAAATAGAGAAATATACACCTGCTTCATACAATAGATATGAGAAAAAGCATTTGACATGGTTAACAGGCAAAAGGTATAGGAAAGTCTACGTAGCAAAGGATACAAAAAAGATTTCATTTCATATCAGAGGAGTTCGTTATTAGAGGAGTGAGAAACTGACGTGCATTAAATCCTTTGCTCTTCATGTGTGTTATGGATGATTGATTAATTGAGGCCTGGATCAACCCCGGGCATTTTATTGATGCTTAATATAGGGTTTTCTAATAACGACTTGACAACTTTTTTTTTTAAATAAAAGGCAAACCATTTGAGATATTTCAAAAACTTTATTATTGGCTTGAAGTACAATCAAAACAATTATGAATGGAACTCGACTTCGTTCATATGGCCACCGCGGGCAGGGTTGCAGCGGTCGATTCTTTGGACCCAATTTTCAACGACTCGACCACACATTTCGGCCGAAACGGCCGCTATTTCGCGTTCAATGTTGGCTCTGAGTTCTTCCAACGTTGTCGGCTTGTTGGCATAAACCGATGACTTAACGTAGCCGCACAGAAAATAGTCAAGCGGCGTTAAATCGCACGAACGAGGTGGCCAATCGACTGGCCCATGTCTTGAGATAACACGCTCACCATACTTACTCTTCAATCCATCCTGTTGAAACCACATGTCGTCCAAGTCCATATCTTCCATTCACAGTAAAGTGACGATCGTTATCGTCGACGGAAAAATATGGCCCAATAACGCCGAGCATGCAAACCGCACCAAACAGTTATTTTTTGTGGATGAAGTGATGATTCATAAAGCACATGTGTGTTTTCACCCGACCAATAACGCATATTTTGCTTATTGACGAACCCATTGAGCCAAAAATTAACTTCGTCACTGAAGATGATTTTGCAATGAAATTCATCATTTTGTCGGATCTTCTCCAGAACCCGACCCGGAGAACGTAGCTCGTTAGTGTACTTTACCATGATGAAAATTTTGAGTTTACTGAATAAATTGACAGTGACAGTTTGATGATTAGTGAAAGAGTGCGTTCACAAATTAAATTCAAAGTTGCTAAGTCCATATTGGAAAACCCTATACGAACATATAAAAAAAAACTTAACTTTGACTTAAAAACTATGGGTAGGCAAGTGGTCATAGGTCCAAAGAAGACCCCGTAATTCAAATTGAATGAATCTGCGTTGAAAAGCTTCGATTCGCCTTGAGTGACTTTCGTGGTAAGGGAACCAAACTTGGCTATCAGCATATTCTGGTATTAACATAACGAATGTAAGGCAAAATGACTTAATCAATGAAATAGGGGTGGAGGTGGTGGCACACGTTTACGCTATTCCAAGCCACGTGGACGGATTGTCGCCAATATTCTATGAGCCAATTGCACTTTATACGGAAATAAATGCAAATCATCCTTCAAAATGCGCCGCAAACTGGTTCTACTGACGTCAAAATGCTGAGCGCAGTGACTATACGACACATGCGGGATATCGGCAACATTCTCTTTCTTACCGCTTCTACCAGTTTATTGGAACGTCTTGGGTGTTAATGAACGGCATGTCGACAATTTCCTACTGTCCCGCGCTCAACAGAATTTAACACCAAACGTGTTGAGTGTTATCAGACGAAGCTTGTTGGCCACGATATTTTCGACGATATGCACGTTGAGTTAACACAACTGAACTACAATGTACAGTGTCACTATTTCGGCGCGTTGTTTCGGTGTGAAGCGATTCATGGTTAAAATTGTACTAAATTGGCATCTCAAAAATATGTCTACTCAAGTCAATCGGTTGATAAATGTCAAACTTATTATTATTACTCTGTACTTTTCGGTAACTCTGACGAAAATTTAGAAATATATATAAAAACATTCGAAGACATCTTTGACGCATAAAATTTACAGCTCCACATAGAGTAAACAAGTTCGAGGGACAACGAATAGAAGAGCGAGGTGAAGGATGGTAGACTAAGTTTAAAGCAAGTTTTGAACTTTAAATTTTTTGGTAGCACTTTCAACAGCAATGTTGACATAGAAATGGAAGAAACTAATCGGCCATAAAGAGATAAGCTGAAACACAAAAATGTCTATCTGTAATGGAACAGAAAACGGGGTTCTATCAGATAGACAAATTAAAAGTATTTAATGAATTAAAATGAAATATCTAAGAATAGACAAAAGAAGCAACGAATATATTAGACACAAATTAGAAATATAATCTGCCAAAGAACAATAGAAAAAAGTTAAGATGGGTTTGCCAGCGTGTAAGAAATCAAAACAATCTGAGAGGCGGGAACTGCAGGGAACCAGGAGTCGAAGTCAAAAAAATTTTTTTTAAACAGGTCAATAGAAGCTTTTTTAGAAGAAAGTAGAAGTCGGTCAAGACAGTAGCAAAAGATAGAACTATCTGAAAGAAATTTGTGAACGAAAAGACAAAGGAGAAACTTCGATCTTAAAATTTAGCGGTTATAACTAGAGCTCGCAAAAATATGCACAAAAAAGATTGAAATATGCATGCAAATATGCACGAAAAATTGACGAAATATGCTCAGAAACATGCTTAAAAAATGGCAAAATATGCTCAAAAATGACAAAATTTTAGAAAATAATTTCATTTATTACTTTTGATTGCAATATACGTTAAAAGGGGTTTTTTTTTTTTTTTAATTTTCGAACAAAAAGGATTTACGTTGGTCACTGTACAAAACTTTGTAAGCAGAAAAGGAGCGTTCGACGTCAATTGAAACTGTTGGCGAATACTTAAACATTATTATCTCTGCCGGAGGGAGTTTTGCTATATATGTTACTCATTAGAACTGTTTTTGCCTTTCTACAATCGTTGCATAGCCGACATTGTGTTTATGAATAGCATGAAACTTTTTAGAGAGGGCTTTTTTAAATAGTTACGTAAGATCCGACACTCCCTCCTAATACCAATCCTTGCGTTTCCAGCATTTTTATTGCATAGAAATTGTTTTTTATGTGAACAACCATTCGCGAAATAAATGTGGCGTGATTTTCGTTTTGCACATTGAAACGCGACCTCAGCTTTCACTTCACACAATATAATGAATTCGATCCAGAACATTTTGGCGTTTGGAACAAACCAAACCATTACAATGTAAATAATTTGATTGGAAAGATATGCAACCATAAGAGTGAGCATAAGTGTTCGATCATTTTTGATACTTCTACTACCAACAATATAATAAAACGAACAAGGTAAAGGAGAAACGTAAAAAGGAGTCTTTATCTTTGCGAATTTTCTTACTCTTTTACGCTCATGTGAGTCGGACTCACAATTCTGTGTATTATGATTATGATGAATTGTGTATTATGATCTTCCACATAACTAAACCATTAATTCCGAAGACTGCTCTCAATTGGAAAGACTAAAGAATGCAATCGGCGAAGAATGCCCAGAACTAGGTAATCGAAGGGGCGTCGTGTTTCTTCAAGACAATGCTAGACCTCATATCTTTTTTAAACCTCGCCAGAAATTGGTGCAGTTTGGATGGGATGTTTTATCTCTTGAAATGATTTTGCTCCTTCCGATTATCATTTATTCCGGTCCCTGCAGAACTCTTAATGGAAAAAATTTTTCATCTCACTGGAAGCTTGTAAAATCCACTTGGAACAGAAAAATTAGACGCTCTACGATATTAGCAATATGAAATTGCCGGAAAGGTAGCAGAGTGTTGTAGCAAATAATTGTTCATACAAGACTGATTAACAATAAATAATTAATTTTTAATTCTACCTAAAAAAAAAAAAAGGGAACTTATTGACAAAATCAAAGTCACTTACTCCACTCTACCAATTCCTATGGTAATAAGCAATCTCGTCATATTCCTTCTGATTTTAACTTTGCAATCTTAAAAATATCTTCGTATAATTTTTGTTTAACTTTTCATGGCGACATCGGTCTTCTTTTCATTTAGAGAGGAGAACAGCAAATTGCCACAAGGTTCGTTACAGATGACCTGCGAATAAATTTGCAATCCTCACTTTTGGTTATAATTTTTTTCCCTATTTCTGTGAGACCTCGTAATTACAAGACATTTTAAACGAACGTCTTCATTTTGGAACTTATAAACCTCTTCAGGTGCGTATCTTACTCTTCTGTCCTCTCAATAGGAATTGAAAATTTCGATTTTAGTTTTTTTTCGATCTAAACGTCCTAAATATCTCAGTCTATTTTTCAGATCAGGTCGATGTCCAGGTCACAACAGAAGAAAGCATCTTGTTTGAAATAATCTTCGTTATGCTTCTGCGCCATTAAGAATAACCGGGAGGTTTAGCATATTTATATAGAATATGCATATAGACAAGGTCTTATTAGTCAATTGTAATAAGATCTTACAAGCGATGTTAAGGAGATCAATGCCTTTATTTCGGAAATGGATTTTTTAATCCTCAGCACCAATAGTGACTATACTCATCAATATCCCTTTACGCCTTTTTTTTTTTAGCCTGGAGTATCACCTCCATTTTCTTAATCGCTTGCTTCTCATGTTCAGAAGACCTTTCTGTTCTTTTGTGAAAAGCGAAATCAATTAGCCTGTCCGCTTCCAGACGTGGTTACTTTAGGCTTTGCTTTCCAATTGTGCTAACAAAAATGTCCTCATTTCAAGAGCCTAACCCGAGGCCAGAGTGGATATCAGGCTGATGTAGGCAAATTTAGCCTTAATTTATGTAGATTCTAACGATGCGTTCGCCCACATTCGGAAAGTTAAAGACTTCTATTTTCTATCTTACTATACGTTACAGTTGTTCATCTTACTAATATCCCGCTTGTTCCCCCGTAATTCATGGATATGGCGATATTTGCCTTATGACAAATACTGTACAAGTATGCGCAGATCCGAACCTCATTGCTCTTATTTAATTTTTTCTTTCAAAGACTTGTCAACAGTAAATCCGTTCTTATCCTAGGCGATAGGCTAAAAAAAATACATAGTAGGATTTTTTCTTGACCAAATAATTAATCCAACCAGGAATGAAGGCAATAGATATATGGGTTTTTCTTTTTGCGCTGTCAGAGGGATTAAACGTCAAATCAGCTGTCACATTGTGCTGCCGAGCTTCATTTATTTTTAGTAAATTTCATTATGAAAAGATTGATGCCACAAAGATTTCAAATTGTCAAAATTTATTTCCAAATTGAGGTCTGTTTGCGAAACTTATATATGATATTTGGAGCAAGGACGATTTGCAAGAAGTTCAACAGATGCCATTAAATCATCTGTCCTTATATCTTCAAAAATGAGGCCGGAGTACATGTTACTGTCAATAAACATTGGTACAATACGATGACCAACGATTATTTGTTCCCACATTTGCATGACATTCAATGTGGAAGAAATGTGCAGCCAAAAGATTGGCGCTCCACCCTATACTACCAACTAAAGCATTGCTTTTTTGAAAACACTATTTGGCAATAGAGTCATTACCAGAAAAGGACCCGTCAATTGACCATCCAGATTGTGCGATTTGACGCCATTGGATTATTCTCTGTGGGGCTATATTATCCTGACAAGCCAGCAACGATTGACGCTTTGGAACAAGACATTGTTTGAGTAATAAGCGATATACGCCTCCAATTAATCTACCTCTAGAATACGCTTTGTACGAGTCAGCCGTGGTGTATATCGAATGAATTTAATTAATCGTCAAGTTAATTTCTTTGTTATTTTTTTAAACAAATTCTGAACGCCTTAAAAGAAATACCCTTAGTCTTAAGCTTAATCAACCTTTGCCATATTAGGTTTATATGTGTCGTCGTTATAATTGAATAAGCCGTTAAATTTAAAAAAGTTAAAGTAGTATTTAAATGCAACCATTCTGTTTATTTATTTATTTTTTATTTTTTTTTTTTTTTAATATTTGAAGAATGTTAACCAGACAATTACTTTTATTTATTTTGCAGAAGAACCGCAGGCTCGAGGAAAGAAGAGAAAACATGATGGTTAAATAAGCTAATCTATTGTTTTATTTTATTTTATTTTTTTGTGAAAAAAGGATAAAAAAAAACAAACAAAATCAAACTAATAATAGAAAGGATTTCATTAAAAACAAAAACAACCAACCAACAATAAACAAAGAAAATAAAAATGTATACCCAATATAATTTTAAACAAAATGAGAGAAGAATAAAAAAGAAACAAAAAATAAGTGAATACCGACCGACCTCCAGCAGCTCCTCTTTTCCGCGACCATCTTCATCCGCATCAACCCAAATTTTCCTCTCTCTCTCTCTCTCTCTCTCTCTCTATCTTTATACTATGTCGTCCCGCGCGTCTGTATTCCTATTTTCCCATAAAAACTAAATAACAAACAAAAATTAAATCGAGGTTTATTATTAAGAGGAATTTACATTTTAATTTAGTTGATGCTTACAAAAAACACAAGAATTGTATTTTTCACGAGAAAAGTAAGCGAAGAAAAACAGAAGAAAAAAAAAATAAAAAAGAAACATGTCAAAAGTTAAATGAAATATCTCTTAATTTCTCAAGAAAAAAACAAATGCTTCCGAGTTTGCTTTTTTTTTTTTTATTTTTTTTTTATTGTTATTACTATATACAAGTATAAACATATTTTCAAAAGAACTTTGTTATCCCCTCTACTTTTTATCATTTATAATAGCTTGACATACAAATAAAATACATACTCGGGATGTTTTTTTTTTTTTTTTTTTATATATACCATAGCTTTCTGATGTTATTTAATTTAGCTAATCTACTAGTACTCATTTCTTTTTAAATACATTGTTGCGTAGCTTTAATACGCCAACGATTGTATATTACCTGATCTGAAAACAACAATTTCGAAAGTAAAACATCAGAACACACTACACATTAAATAAAAACACATCCTGGGGTAGGAAAGATTGATCAATGTAGGGAAAAGCTTAAATAACCAAAAAAAAAAAAAAAAAAAAAGTGAACCGAAACAAGCAAGTTTATAAGAAAAAATAAAATTAATTTGAGTATCGTGTTCAAATTGAATTCATTTCGTGTATATATATATTTTTTTTCCAAGCGCATGTTCTCTTTATATTCCACATGGATTGTAATTCGTTGAAAGCAATTGAATTCCTGCAAGTGTTCTACAAGTTATGAAGTTCAGTTTCTTGTCGAGATTGTTTCAATTCTTCCAAGAGATCAAAAATCAAAGTATCCTCCTTTTATAAGTGAATAACAACAAAGTAGTTTTGAGTCCTTCTTGATAAAAAGAGACAAATGTAACAAAGTAAAAGTGTAGGAAATGCTTTTAAAGTCAATCAACCGAGCATCACACTTGATGATACTCTTAACGTCTGATTTGAATTGAAACAGACTTGAGTTGAGTTGGAAATTTGTGTATCAACTTTAGGTTAATAGACACAAAATTATTTTTTAACTTTGCACGCCAATAATTTTTAGCTATAAAAAAAAAAACAAAACAACATACAACCGTGTATGTTATAAATTTAACGGGAAATGTGGTTTGAGATTTTCACTTCATTTTCGTTTTTGTTAAATTGAGTTAGTTTGATTTTTTAATCCTCCTCCTTAATTGTAATTTCCTTTTTCTTCTTATTTATGTCTTCGTGAATATATATTCTTAACATTGAAATTTGTATTCAAAAACTTCAAGAAAAAGAAATAAAATAAACAAAAGGAAAATTTAAGCAAAACAACAACATAAACATTCTGGGGAAAAAACAAAATTTGATATATGTATGTATCTAAAAGTAATATCCTTTTATTTTTGTAAAGTGTTAAGCATTTAAAAAAAAGAAAAATTAAAAACAAAACAAAACAAAAAAAATTATAAGTAATTAAGTAAGGCCTTGGATTAACCAAGACAAATTTTTAATAAAAAAAAAGGAAACAAAACAAAAACTTAATAAAAATGTAAAAAAAAACTACTTGATGTTGTTATTTCGGGGCTGGCTGAACTTTCGCTTACTTTTTTTTTTATTTTTTTTATTTTAACAAACAGGAGGCTTAAACTTGTAGGAAGCTATTTACAGATTTCTGCGACAAAGTCAAGTGTGCAACTAAATATTTCGGTATGGTCAGCATTATTAAAATCCTATAATTCCTCGTAGCTAACTGCACTAATATCCACTAAACATATGCAATATCTGTGGCCTAAAACCAGTTCCAAGGTATTTAGTATTTTTTCGGGTAGCTTATTCACTGCACTCACATCTTGAAAACGAAAATGAATGTTTGAATTCTGAGTGAGTATGTCACCAATTTGCAACAAAACATTTAGTTCAGTGTACTCATATAGAATGGGTAGACTACACAAAGTACAATGAGTTCATTTATTCAAAATGCAGCTAGTTCTTTATTTATGATTGTTGAGGAATTAATATAAAGTAATATTATATTACAAATAACAATAACAGATAACAAATACAAACAAATCTAATAAGACAAGTGTGCAAAGAATAGAAAAGAACTGAAGAACAGTGAAGCGAAAACAAGTGCATAAATTAGTAAAATAGTCATAATAAAATAAAATTCTTTCAAGGGGTAGGAACAGGTGAAGTGGAAAAAAACTTATAATACTGATGAATAATCAAGAAATGATAACAATCTAAGGGTGTTATACGCAGTTAGAATTATCAAAAAATTGAATGTAATGTACATATATCTGACTCTATTCCCTGAAAATTTCAGATCGATCCGTCAAGTACCTTTGAAGGTACACGCATATTTGTAAGGACTACCAGCTGCTCTTTGCTTTGTGTTCCAGTGGCCAAAAAATAATGTATTGGACATGTTCAAAAGAGAATGGGTTCACGACTCCACGAGTGTATAAATAAAACTACTGAAAATGTAAATAAAGGTAATAAAAAAATACAAAAAAAAAAGTACTTGGTGGAAAAGGTAAACTCACTGGTAAAAATTATCGATAAGTTGACAGTTTATTATGGCTAAGCAATCATAAGGCGCTGTGATTCTGTTGAAATATGTATAGGGTTTTCCAATAGAGACTTGACAACTTTGAATTTAATTTGTGAACGCACTCTTTCACTAATCATTAAACTGTCACTGTCAATTTATTCAGTAAACTGAAAATTTTCATCATGGTAAAGTACACTAACGAGCTACGTTCTCCGATTGGGTTCTGGAGAAGATGCGCCAAGATGATGAATTTCATCGCAAAATCATCTTCAGTGACGAAGCTCATTTTTCGCTCAATGGGTTCGTCAATAAGCAAAATATGCGTTATTGGTCGGGTGAAGACCCACATGTGCTTCATGAATCACCACTTCATTCACAAAAAATAACTGTTTGGTGCGGTTTGCATGCCGGCGGCGTTATTGGGCCATATTTTTTCGTCGACGACAACGATCGTCACGTTACTGTGAATGGTCAGCGTTATCGCGCCGTGATCACCGATTATTTTTGGCCCGAATTGGAAGATATGGACTTGGACGACATGTGGTTTAAACAGCACGGTGGCAAATGCCACACAGCACACGCTACAATCGATTTATTGAAGAGTAAGTATGGTGAGAGTGTTATCTCAAGACATGGGCCAGTCGATTGGCCGCCTCGTTCGTGCGATTTAACGCCGTTTGACTATTTTCTGTGGGGCTACGTTAAGTCATTGGTTTATGCCAACACGCCGACGACGTTGAAAGATCTCAGAGCCAACATTGAACTCGGAATAGCGGCCGTTTCGGCCGAAATGTGTGGCTGAGTCGTTGAAAATTGGGTCCAACGAATCGACCGCTGGTTTTGATTGTACTTCAAGCCAATAATAAAGTTTTTGAAATATCTCAAATGGTTTGCCTTTTATTTAAAAAAAAAAGTTGTCAAGTCGTTATTAGAAAACCCTATATAAAGCAATATGGGCAACTTATTATCGTTATTTTTCAACTGATGCAAATCCTCAACACGAAGATACCGGGTCGGAGAAGTTTCATGTTGTTGTTGGCAGCAAGTGTGAGCTTCAGACACGTTATTTTCTTATAAACATGATTATCTGTCTTTACCACCTGATTTTGCTTTCAATTTATACCATTTTGTCAAAAATCAAAATTTCGATTATTCCTTCCAATACCTAGTTTTATACATCCACTAAAAAAATCTTTCGGTTTTTTTGTTTTCAGATAAACTAAACCGGAGATATCGTGATCACCGCTGTGCACCTTTTTTTGGAAGACCATCATGAGATCGTCTGCAGGAGCACGCCAGATCAATATTTTTACAAATCTTTAATACCACTTAAACTTAAACTTAGATGTTGCCACTAAATGTACCTATACTTTTTGATTTTGTAAAATAAAATATCTTTTCGGAAACAAATCGTCTTTTCAACTAAGTAAAACCCCTTAAACAAATTGAAAAAAGAACTAAAAACCAAACTGAAGTGAGATTTTTAAAAAGAATTAGATGCAGCCCAAGTAGAAATCTAAAAACAAAACCGATGAAGTAGATCAAAATGTAAACAGATGCACTAGAAGATGAAGTAAAAAACAAAACTAAAAGAAATAGTAACTAAGCAAAATTAAAGACACGAAAAAAGTGATCGAAGAAACAATGTATTAATATTTAAAGTTAAAGAAATAGAGGAAAATAAAGAGCAGTTGATAAATCTAGTCAAACAATTGATGAAAACTAAGATAGACGTGAACTTATTAAAATCAGAAATAAACTTTGTAAATAGAATTAAAAAACCTAGTTATGACAATAAAACGAGGCCCAATTTGGTCGGACTAGTATCACAGCGGTACATTGCAAATGATCAACTCAAAATCTCATTAAAAATCATCATAAACCAGAAGAAGATGGGCGTCAGTAGAAATACGAAAAAACTAATTGTTTGCCGATAGAAAAGAAATAGATTTAACAAACATAACAACAATAAACAATGAAACATATTATAAAAAAGATCTGATCACCGGAAGAAACGCCAAAGGAAACCAAAAAGATAAAACAAGGTTGGAAGAACAAATGACAGACAAAGATTAACAGAAACAATCGATAAGTAGAGGAGAACAACGAAATGAAAAAATGTCGGAAACTCCATCAGTAACAACGGTCTGAGTAAAAACAACAAATAAAAAAGTATCTAAAAGTTTAGAACACGGCTATGAAATATGAAAAATTATACATAGTATTATATTGTTAATACAGGGTGTCTCCTAATTCGTTAATGATAATTTGGGAAATGATTTATAGGTATATTCTAAGAAAAAAAATCGTTTTACAGTAAGGGTCTATCTCCAGTTTTGACAACTCTTACTTTGGTGTACTCTGACCCATGTTAACAAAAATTTCTCTGTTAGTAATAATGGTAGAAACTTGGTTGAGGACTTTATTTAGCCCTTATAACTGCATTTAAATAAAGTTGATTTCTTGTTCGAGTCTTCAGATTTCTAAGTCTGTTACATTTTTCTTGCCCATGCTAATTTTTGGCTTTGAGGTCACTTTTCTCCACAAAATGCCTCAAAAACATAACATTTTACTATAATAAAAAAATCATCATCAAATTTATAGAAAAAACCATAGATTATGTTTTTTACCTACGTTTCAAACAACAGTTGATAACAAGTGTGGTTTTCTAAAAATTAATAACACTGTTCAACAAAAATCAATTTTTTTGTGTGACATACATATCATTTGCTTAAGAAACACTATGTTTCTTAAGCAAAATTACACTAGAAAACAGAAAATGACCTAAGATTTTATCTACTATATCACCCATAGATTTTTTGCTATTGTGTTTTATACTGAATCTAAATCTATATCAATATGTTTGTCATGTTAAACTTATTTCAAAATGTTTTTGCGGATGTTTAACTGCGATATTTTGTCCCTGTGCCATCTCGGAGTAATGCCCAGCAGTAATCAACAAGTCCAAGTACTGCACCCAAATTCTCCGGAAAGAAATCGAGTCAGCATCCAGTAAGCAAATCAGTTACAAGATCTCTGTATATTTCGGCTTCGGCATAACAAGGACTCTCTACCGGTCCGATCTAGGCTTTAACGAAATTTTTCATAAAGCCCAATCGGAAATATGAACCATGGGTTTATTGTTAGTGGCCATTTTTTCTATATATAATGACGACTTCGTGCACCCCAGCTGTACTCCGACAAGAAGCGCTATAACTTTTAAATCTCCACAGATTGACCACTTATAGTCTTTATATTGAATGTGTTGTAGGAGATATCGTATATTCTCGTATGATTCCTTTATATGAACAGCGTGGGCTATAGGTACCGAGGGATTTTTAATGCCGTTGTGAAGTAAAACTGCTTTTTACTTCTTAGTTTACTGGAATCAATAAATAGGCGCCAATCGCTTGGTTCATATTTCTGTTCAAACGCATCAAATAAGTTGTCATCATTCATGCAGCATACCGAAGTCCCTTTTTGAGCGAAACAATGTGCAAGTCCTTTTTCACTTATATGTACGTCACCTTCGAGATTCCATTCATTTTATCTGGATGTTAAGAGTTCTGATTGTGATTTCGCTAGTTTTAAATTTCTAACCAAATTATTGTGTTCAGGGTTTGAAATTGAATGTCGCTTTGATGAACATTCTGGTGTTTGAAAGTCTGGATCATTGTCGATTTCTTGTTCGAATTACAAATCATCATTGATTGAATCACTGGCACATTAAGACTCTTCATTGAAACTCCGCAATTCTGGTGGTTTTGGAACGCGGCCGATGCCCTGTACGTACGTGAGGCAAAAGTAACAATCTGTAGCATGTTCTTTCGGTTCTCTCCACACCATGAGTACTGCATGACGTTCTGTACCTTTCAACTTACTAGTTAACAATGTTATACAAGTTTTACAACATATGTGAGGAGCAAATAATTTATCTTGATCTCCTACGTTAACTCCAAAATAAAGTTCGTAAGCTTTTCGGATAAGTAAGGTGAAATTACGTTTTTGGGATTTAAAAGTTAATTCTCCTCCACACACATAATAAAAATTGTTAACATTATTCACCCACTTGCATTATTCCATTGGAACATGCGTTGGAAAGCTACTGTCATTGTATGTCATTTCAGTATATGTCATTCATTTGAAGCGTAACCAACAATAATTTTTTTTTTCACTCAAATATGTCGAACTTTGTGCCTGAAAAAGTGTTTTTGCGGGGAGTTCTTCTTCATTACTTTAATATGAAGAAAACTGCCGCCGAAAGTCATTGTATTTTGGTGGAAGTTTATGGTGAACATGCGCTAGCTGAGCGAACGTGCCAAAAGTGGTTTGCATGATTTAAAAGTGGTGATTTTGGCTTGGAAGACTATGAACGTTCTGGGAAGCCAAAAAAGTTTGAAGATGAAGAACTGGAAGCATTATTCTATGAAGATTGTTGCCAAACACAAGAAAAGCTCGCAGAATCTTTGGGTGTCATTCAAGCAGCCATTTCAAAACGTTTAAAAGCAGCTGCATATATTCAAAAGCAAGGAAATTGGTGAACTCAAGCCGAGAAACGTCGAAAGACGGTTTTGCATGTCCGAAATGCTGCTGGAACGCCACAAAAGGAAGTAATTTTTGCATCAGATTGTTACTGGTGATGAAAAATGGATCCATTACGACAACCCCAATCGCAAAAAATCATATGTGAAACCCGGCCAACCAGCCAAATTAACGGCAAAGCCGAATGTCCATGACGCGAAGGTAATGCTCTGTATTTGGTGGGATCAGATGGGTGTGCTGTATTATGAGCTGTTAAAACCGAACACAAATAATCCGTTTGAAGAGAGCAGTAGCCGAAAAACGCCCGGAATATGCGACCAGACACGAGGCAATAATTTTCCATCATGACAACGCTCGGCCCCACGTTGCTATTCCGATTAAGAACTATTTGGAAAATAATCGATGGGAAATCTTGCCCAGACTTTGCCCCTTCTGACTACCATTTGTTCCGGTCGATGCGAATACGGTTCACATCAGAGCATTCGTTTGAATAAAACAAATATTAAATAATTTGTATAACAGTGTATTCCTGAATATAAAATAAAGTAATTTACTATATATAACATTCACATTTATTTTGACCGTAATCGTAATTGTGCTCAATTCAAATTTTTTACTTGCCATGGTTTAGCCGTTTTACATTCAAATGACTACAAAAGACTATCGTTGGAACAATCAGGAAAAATCTAAAAGCATTTCCACCAATATTGCTTGATTTGAAGAAAAAACAATAGCATTTTATAATAGAATACAGAACAACATGAAAGTATACCAAGAAGTGAACATTTTCTATCGAGTATGCTTCGAATTCGAGTTACTACAATGAATAGACTGGAATATCAGTTAATCGTTTGAGCCATCACACAACACAAAAAAAAAGAACGTGTAAGATGTCATATGAATGTTTAATTTTATTTGTGACAAAAATAAATTAATTTTGAAAAACAAAACTTGTTCTATACATACATTTCATAAGTTAATATACTTCTTATCCTTTTTGGAAAACCAATCTATTTTGCAACCTTAACACATATTGGGAATTGGGAGGGGATGGCAATTTGATTGCGAAATGTTAGTTTTGGTTTCTGCCTTCCATCTCGCGTTGGTTATCGTTTGGTCCTTTAGCGGGTCTAAGTCATCTTGTTACATCCGTGAATCTGAAAAGAGATGTAAGTGAAGCAAAAGTGGAGGCTCTTCCCGTGAACCTATGTCTCCACTGCCTCTGCAGAGCTCATCGGCGGTAAGACGCATCTTTATTTTTCCAACTTTCATTGGCTTTTATTTGTATCTATCGCACAACTTGTATTCTCAGAGTGCTTTTCTAGGGAGGATTCTTTTTGAACTAGTTCGTCTGCATGTTTATTGTTTGCCACTGCTTTGTGGTTAGGGCCTCAGCAGAGCGTAACTTTATTCTGAAAGCAAAGAGTCTTAAGGTCCTCACAATAGCGCTTCCCAAGCCTCGATTTAATCTTGAGTGCTGAGATGATCCATCTGTGTAGATGAATGTCTAGTTTTTTACCATTTGGTTCTGGTTTAATACCTCCCTGCATGGCAAAATGTAGACGAATTGTGTTTAAAAGTCATGAAAGGGTATTCACAGTCTGTATTGGAGCATAAATCCAGTTCACTTGTAAAAATTGAGGCGAGGCTTTAATCGCTGCAGATTCTTGCATGTATAGATTTTGAGACAAGAGACCAAGTAAGGGGTAATTCATCATGAGGTTTGATTTTCATTAGGATTTTTTGACAGATCACGCCTGATTCCTATCAAACTGCTTTCTCATTTTTGTTCAGTATCGTTTGGCAAGTCATCATTGAAAAACTCACACCACAACAGCGTCTTCAAATTGTTCAGCTGTATAACGAAAATCAGCGTTCTGTGAGACATGTTTTTCGTGCAATTCGAGGTGCGCATAATCGACATACTGAAACCACTATTGCCAATACAAAAATTTGAGTCCCAGTTTACATTAGTGGGTGATACTCCACCAGTTAGATTAAATTCAGCACGTAGTGAAGAGACTATAGCAGTTGTAGCTGAAAGTGTACGCGAAGACCGTAACGAATCGATTCGTCGTCATTCTCAGCAGATAGGCTTGGCGTATTCAACAACTTGACGTATTTTACGTGAGGATCTCGGCCTAAAAGCGTACAAAATTCAACTTGTGTAAAAACTGAAGCCAGGCGACTTGAATTTGCGTCATATTTTCAGTGAATGGGTTCTGGAAAAACTCAATGAAAATCCGATGTTTTATCGTGAAATTTTGTTCAGTGATGAATCCCATTTCTGGCTTAATGGATACGTTAATAAACAAAATTGCCGTATTCGGGCTAATGAGCAACTCGTAGAGTACCAAGAGCTACCATTACATCCATTAAAAACAAAGGTATGGTGTGGCTTATGGGATGGTGGAATCATTGGTCAATATTTCATCAAAAATGAGGAAAATCAGAATGTTATCATCAATGGTAACCGTTATCGCGCCATGTTAACAGACTATGTGCTTCTTGAAATTCAAGCACATGGTCTCGTTGAGCTCTGGTTTCAGCAAAACGGCGCTACGAGCCATACAGCGCGTGAAACAATGTTGAGAAACCATTTTGGTGAGGACTTAATTTCACATTTTGCTACGGTAAATTGGCCGCCTAGATCGTGCGATATCACACCTTTGGACTATTTTCTCTGGAGATATGTAAAGTCTCATTACTTCAGGAATAAGCCAGCTACGATTGACGTTTTGGAAACTGACATTACTCGTGTTATCCGCGAGATACCAGTCGCTATGTTCGAACGAGCCGCCAAAATTGGACCTTCCGAATGGACAACCTCAGACGTAGTCATGGTCAATATTTACATGATATCATTCTTAAAAAGTAAATGCCATGAATTGTTCTTTTAACCGATAAAATTTTTAAGTTCACTTTGAAATTTATTTATTTTATTTTACATTATAAATCAAACCTCACGATGAATCACCCTATATAAATATCCGTCATTTTGTAAATTAAATACTTTTCCGGTTCCCTCTACGAACCGTTCCGTATTCTAACTAGTGGTGTTTTATTTATTTTATTATTTTAAGCTGCGTTTTTAGAAAAGGTTATGGGCACAGGCGCGAAAAGAAATTGATAATTTAAAAGAAAAAATATACTGAGATTTCAATGTCAAATGGTGGATTACCGTCCATAGAAAAGCTGAAAGGCCGTGAGAACTACGATGCTTGGAGGTTTGCATGTAGGCATACCTGGAGCACGAAGATTTATGGAATTGTGTTGTACAGACACCGAACTGGATAACAACAAAATCCTCAAAACGCGATGCAAGATCATTCTTCTCATCGACCCAATAACTTACGTCAACGTGCAAAGCACTACGATTGCAAAAGAGTGCTGGGATACCACTAAAACCATAAAAATTGTCTCTTTTGTAATTGCAAGGAAGATAAACGTGTTTATATAGTGCATCAAAACATAAGAAGCCTGCGACAGAAATTTGATTCATTAGTATGTAATCTCGAAGGTTTTATGAAAACCATTCCACCGAAGACGAACTTCTGGACTTTTGCCAATATATTTACAAGGGGACTGATGATAAAAATTCGTGCGCAGGACTTTTTGTAGGCATAACAAAAGCCTTCGATATGGTAGATCACAAAATTCTTTTGGGTAAATTGTATGGGGTAGGTTTTCGAGGCTTTATTGCAGATTGGTATACATCGTTTCTTGAGAACAGATTGCAAAAACTAAAAATCGGGGTAACTCTTGGAGGTTCCAAAATTATCAACCTCTGTGTTCCACAAGGTTCGGTTCTTGGTCCCTTACTTTTCTTGTATATGTCAATTCAATCTTCAGCCTTCCATTTTTCGGTAAGCTAAAGGCTTTTTCTGATGACTTTGCCTTTGCGTACGGCCCTAGTAATCACTTTGACCTAGTTGCTAAATCCAACCAAGATGTTCACTTGTTAAGACTCTGGGTAATAGTAAGCAGTATGACAAAGCTCATGTTCTTTAGCCTTACCGATAAAGTGTCCCCGGAAATTAACATTGTGTTCCATGCAACTAACTGTAACAGATTCAACCTATGTAACTGTGGCTATAACATCTTATACAATGAAGAGTTTGGTTGTAGTGTTAACTGCTTCAAAATTGAAATAGTTCAGAACTATAAATACTTAGGTGTTATAACTGATCCAAATCTGAATTGGTGCGATCACATTTATATCTTAAAGCAATAACTGCTATCCACTCTGCGAAGCTTCTATCGACTAAATAAGTACTGCTCTACGAGATTGTTAAAAAATATCTATTTTGGTATCTTCCACTCTAGATTACCAGGTGGGGTGAAAAGTAACCTTCTTGGGAATGAAAACAATTTTTTTTTAATGTTTTTCTTATTTTATTCAATATAGTCCCTTTTTACACTTATTCTACCGATTTTCCAACTTCTTGATCCCATCCGAAAAGTAATTTTCCAGAAGGTCTGCAAAATACTCCTCCGTGGCGTCATCTTTTAAGGTTTAGGAAGAGATAATAGTCCGAGGGAGCCAAATCGGGCGAATACGGTGGATGCGACAGCAATTGGAGCCGTAAGTCATTGATTTTAGCCATGGTTGCGATGCCTTGTGCGCCGGTGCATTGTCTTGCAAAAACAAAATATTTTTTCGCTTCATGTGAGGCCGGTTTGCCGGCTTCAGTCCATTGACGGACACTCATTCTATTCTCTGGTGTTCAACAGTTACCAATTGACGCCAAAAGTCTGCCCGATTCCGCATCAGCAAGTCCAAACACTCTTTCGAAGTGCGCCCGCGTTCATGTTTTTGGTCAGGAGTATGCGCGGCACCTAGCGGCAGGATAACGTTTTCATATGCAGAATATTGTCCAAAATATGGCGTATGCGCTCAGTACTAATCTTTGTGATATCTGCTAGCTCGCGCACCTTCACTTTCCGGTCAGCCAACAAGATTTCATGTAGTTTTTTGACATTGTCCTCTGTAACCGCATCGGAGGGCCCGCCGCTGCGGACTTGATCGGTAGTGGAGTTGCGGCCACCACGAAACTCTCGAAACCAATATTTGAAGGTGTAATCTGACGGAGCATTAGCCAAATAATATTTTATGAGAGAGCGAAAATCGTTTTTGTCCATACTTAACATGATACCAAACACGTCAACAACAATCAGCTGTCAAAGCAAAACTAAAGACAGTATCGCACTCAAATTTGGCATGTCTTCCTAAACGGACTTCAAGGCATCATAACCTTTTTTGTAGTAGCAGCGCATTCTGGCGGTCAAGGAGGTTGCTTTTCACTCCACCTAGGAGATGTACCTTTGGCTACGTAACTTTTGGAAATGTCAAGCTATGACGCTAAAATTTAAAGGGAATGTCAACAACAGATGTACCAACTTAACAAAAAAAAATAGAACTTAAAGCGGAACAATGGTAGCGCCACACGGTGGCGCCACCGGGAGCTTTTTGATCAAGGTGGTACATTCAGTTAGGGTGTTGAAATATGTTAAAATGTATGACTTGTTACTTGAATATGTATGAATTAGTTATCTAAACGCTTTATATAAATATCCATCATTTTGTAAAATAAATCCTTTTCAGGTTCCACCATCTTTAATCCGAACTAATCGTGGGCATTGGCCCAAACAATTGGTAAAACTTTTGAATATTACAATTTGCGATGGATTTAGAAATCGGCTCGAACAGCTACGAAATGTGCTTGGAGATTGAAGAAAGTCACACAAACATTGCAGAAAGATCCCTGTCTGAAGCACACTAATCTAGAAGGCCAATTATAAGGTGCAGGCATTAAAGGTATAGCAACAATTTTTTTGACTCTCTACAACTTAAAATTTTGAACGCGTTTATGTCAGAACTGCATTTTTCAAGTTGGCCGCTCCCATAACTTGAAAAATTTTCAAAAAACTCATTTCTAGATCTCTAAAAATATGTCTAAATAATACGTAGGATTTTTTTTTTAAATGGCATAGTTTATTTGTTATTAACAATTTTCCTGCGAATTTTGCAAGTTTGATTTTGAAAATGCGCCATTCGGCCAAAAATCAATTTTTAAAAGAAATTCTACAAACTTCTCTAGCCGTTGTTATGAACAATAAGAAAAATTTCATGACAAACGCTGCACAGCCGCCAATTTTGAATAAATTGTTGTTTAAAAATTATGTTTTACAATCACGTGTAAAATAAACTTGTAAACTCGATTTATTTAATATTTTTCCTAAAAAAAAATAATCAAAAAAGCCTATTTTTACGACCTCTAGAGTGGCCTAAAACCCATTTAGTACCATAACAATAAGAACATCTCCTAGTTCTAGTTATTCACGAGTTTTTCCCACTCAATCGCTTTTTCAGGTCTTTTTTTTTTAACACATCATAAGTATTCGAAGGAGTCGGTACTGGATCATGTACTTCGAGCAAACAACACCCCCTTTTCTAAACATGCAACACTTTGGAATGCACTTGCCTACGATTGACGAGAAATTCAACTAAACCATACATGGCTCGAAGTCATCTTTATACAACGAGTTTAAGCATATAGGTTTGGTGGTGATCCTAGAACATTCGAATGGATAGAATACTTTTAAATGAATAATAAACTCGAAACAGGAATGTAGATGCAAATGAAATATGTACTACTTTTCTACATTTAAATGGTTTAATGTTAATTTTAATCATTAAATATTTCTTATCGATAAAGTTTGTTTTAAAAGTAAAATTAAAGTAGTATTTGTGATACAAATCAGACTTTCATACAGTTTACGAGAACTAATTACAATTATAACCACAAAGCACGGAGATGGTTGTTTATTCTTTCGCTCAAGTTAGAACACTCAGAACCAATAATAAGCACATTCTGTTCATTTTGCTCACATTCTATATCGCAAATGCTGTTTATTTGTCAGATTTCCCTAGATTCTTGCTAATCGTATCATGTACGCAGCCATTAAATTGCCTGTAAAATGAAACCAAAACGACCCTAATATTCCTGACTAAGTCAATTTTCTTAATAAAAAAGAAGCTACATATTTCTATTTACATATTCGCTTAGTCATTTTCATTGCGTTTTAAAGTATTCAATAAAAGTTTTAATCACGAAGCTGGCACCTATATCTACATACATATTCTCGAAAGACCAATTGTGGATTTGGACATTTTATATTAATTTTTATTTCTATAATAAACATTTCACTTTCTCCGCATTCATAATTTGCTGGTGATGTATGCCTGACAATCTCAATAGGAGCTCATAGTGTTCCTCAACTCTTCGGAGACAATTTTGGCAAATTGTTTTCGGAAGGGAATCTGTGGGCGAGATCTGAATATTTGCGATTAGATTTGATAATTTTTGGTGGTTTATTTGTATACTCCTTACCGTGACTGGTAAATAACCATTGATTTTCCTTTCTATTGATAGTTCCTTGCCAGTATTGCTGTAGATATGAACGACAACTTTATGGATTTCAGAGCAGAGCCTGCATAGAAATCCTGATACACGAGCTTTCTTAATGCTACCCATTGATCCCCGTTAACTCAATTGGTATTGCTTATTGCGTAGAATTTGCTTATATGTACACAGATCTTTTTTCCCCGCAAACACAAATGTAAATCTTTAGAGTTTCGAAAATAGCACTTTAGTTCACAAAACAAATGAATTTTTCTCATTTCCAAACATCGTATCTTATTTAAAATAAAGGAAATTGAAGGCATTCCAGCGATGGAAAAATCTCGAATTAGCTGGCTTTCCAAGGGAAGCGAGAGTGTCCGTTTGATGTTGTTCTGTTTGTAAATTGGAAATTGATAATTGATTGTTTTATAATACCCTGAGAGTGCGAGGCCATAGAGTGTGCTTAGTATAAATAAACTAAACTAAAAGGTAAACTTTCCAGATATTGGAAAATCAAAACCGGTTGTCTCTTGATCACCCCTAACCATGTGAACCTGTCCGTGACTACATGTGAATTGCCAACAATGTACCAATTCGAGAAGTGACGTCTCCGATATACCATAAAAATGACGCAGTGAATAGCGATTTTGACATTTCTCATGTTTACAACTCTAACTGTTCGTGTAAGTTGCAAAATATTTTTAATGCTAGACAACAATTTCCTTTATTATATTTTCTAGGACAACAGAAGAAGAACAATCAAGACATCTGGAGCAAGAAAAGATTATTGACGAACCCATTGAGCCAAAAATGAGCTTCGTCACTGAAGATGATTTTGCGATGAAATTCATCATCGGCTTCAATTCTTGAGTCAGTTCAATCTTGTATGGGTGTAAACAAAGATCCTTACGCAAAATACGCCATAACGTGGTCTGAGCGATGTCCAATTCTTGAGAACGCGTGGAATTGACTAATTTGGATAGTTTGCTACGGACGTCTGAACGGCAGCGATATTTTCGACACTTCGACCAACCCCTTTTCTCACTGACACTCACTCTTAAAGTTGCAAACACCGACTCCGAATAAAATAATTAGTAAAAAATTTTTATAATTTGCAGACGTTGCTCGTTAGTGTACTTTACCATGATGAAAATGTTGAGTTTACTGAATAAATTGACAGGGACAGTTTGATGATTAGTGAAAGAGTGCGTACTCAGCTCAGTACTGATTCTCATTAAACGCTCTTTACTCATATTATTTTTTTTTTTGTTTCAAAAGTTGGTACTTGTGTTTATGTTCATAGCATTAGATGTCAAATTACTGTCAATTTCCAAAAGTAAATAAAATTATGTCTCAAAAGCAAAGTACTTACAAAAATAATGTATTAAAAAACGAAAGAGATAAGAAAATGTGAAATGTTTTGCAATATTTTAAAAAAAAATAAAATGATAAAACTTATGGATGATTAGGTGTTAATAAATTTATTAGAATCATCAAGCGAATAGGATGAGGATAGTCCAATCTTGTTAGCTCTGATGATTCAGCTACAAAAGAAGATATTCATGCTTATCACCGTATTGCTAGTTGCTGCAAAGTCAGTGAGTCGGGAGCCGTTATCTGTTGTCGTTTTCTGATCACCCTGCGACCATGTCCTCCTTACCAATTAATGGTTTCCAAAACTGCAGAAGGTGTGATGTCAACGGACTACACCTTCCGACATAACCCGATTGCCAAAATAGACTTTTAAAAACATGCACCCAATAACTAACTCATCACCCAAAACACTACATATTCAAATATGTTCCAGATATTGTTGTACACAACAAAAGCGAAAAAAAAACAATACAAATATTTGATATAGCATCCCACTAACCCATAACATGCAGACAATACATACTAGCAATAAATGCACTGATTTAGAGCGTACCACATTGATATGGTGAATATACGCCGAGTTATCATCTCTGCAATTACTCGTAGAGTCATCCCAAAAAACGTATTCGCTTGTTTAAGACGCTATCAAATGGAAGATCTAGTTGAAGAGATGCAGGAAGCGGTTATACTGGGTGCATGCAACATCGTGAGACGATTTATGAAACGGTAACAGCAATTACCATCTGATCGCAAGAAAGCCTAATCCTTTTTATACCAGCGTCCGGGAGAGAGTGGTATCATCTAAGCTGAGAAATGATGCAATTCAATAATAGTAATAATATTTATAATAGAATATACGAGTACAAATAATATCAAATGAAAATCACAGTAGATCAAGAGGCATCCGTGTACCTTGGGGACTAGCAGATCCCCTATTACCTAACCCAACCTAACCTAACGTTGTTGCAAAATAAATCTATCTACGAAGTATTGTTAAACTTTACAATAACGGAAAACAAAGACGCTTGAAAATACGTCGTTTGGCAGTTATCCCTGTTATCCCTGACAGTACGACGCACAACCGAACTCTCAAAACAAACACATCGGATGAAATCTATTTCCAAATCGTTTCATCCGTCTCCACATCCACACAAATCCACAGCTCTCTGACACTCGTATTTCACTTCCACTGCGTAAACTTCTCAGTTGTCTTTCTCACTTCAAGTTTCGTTCGAGAAAATCTTGCGTTGGCCGAGGGAACCTTTTGGAAAAAGGGTTAGTCTGTTCGAAATCGGTGTGAATAATGGCAGAGAGTAAAAGTGTCATGTTAGCTAAATCCGTTCAGAAACATGCAGGACGTGCCAAAGAAAAGGTAAGTCCTTCAACAAAAAAAGAAATGACAAAAACCGCCCTCTAAACTCAACTATTTAACCATCTTACGGATACCTCAACGCAAATTAATTTCAAATTCCCATTGCCACCAAAAAAAAAAAAACTGAGAAAACCAACCAATTTGTCCATTTAGAGGCAAAATTCCATTGCAATCTCTGAACGGGAGGGTAGATATTCGTTGCAATGCTAAAATACTAAGATGTGTGTGCGAGAGTGCAAAAGTGAAATCTCCGTGTGTGTGCTCTACACCAAAAGATAAATAAACAAACAAACCGCCGAGAGGATTAACTAAATGGATTTCAGTGATTTCAAATTGGAAAATCATAAAAAAAATTACATTCAAATAAAGTATTTCTAAAAAATTTAAAAATGTACAATTCCACCAATGAAATCGAGAAAAAAATTCTGTCTGCCTGTGATCGTGTGTAACAGAAAGAAGCATCTCGTTCGTTTTGGTTTTCCGTTTTTCTTAAATTTTTATTTTATTTTCGAAGACGGACACCCCATTGGTGTGGTCAAAAATAGAACAGCAGTCGCTTCTCTAGTGCTTAATGCTAGTACAAGTGTCGTCAGAGATGCCGCTGCTGGCACAACCTCAAATGAGACAACATTGACGAAGATAATGGCGACAGCGACAGCTCTACAGATACACTAGATCAGTGGAATTTCTATGGAGAAAGCTCCATTCAAATTAGAATTACATTCAAAAATGTATAAAAACATTTCTTTATTCGCGGGAGTGTTCTTTCTGATTTCCCTAAAAAAAAACAAAAAAAAAAAATTCTCGACATCTGTTCCATATGTGCGGGAATTTGTTGCATTTGGTTACTTGTTACTGCTTGCAGGTTACTTGTGTCTCTAAGAAAGTGGGTGTATTCGTACACTGTCAATGGAATTGACATAAACTGGGTGGAATATGATGATGAAGTTGTGACTGGTTTAACACTGAGCATCGGCTGATGTTATGGTGCCCCCGAGGATGCTGTTACTATGTGGGACTCATTGAATGGTGTCGTTTGTCTGTGAAAACAAGGTTGTCTTTATGAGACTATTGGCTAGACATGGCCCATATGGTGAGGTGTTGCAATGTGGTTTTAAATATGAACACACTAGGCAGGAATCAATTCAGTGGTGAAGAGTTGGAATTATATTTTTGAGGAAGATAGAAAAACCAGAGGGTTATATAAATGAGTGTATCTGTAGTCATTACAGATATAACTGGCTTACTTGATCTTAGTAGAATTCTCATTTATCTCCTTTGTGGAGAGCTCGACTTATTCACACCAGCCACATCCTTTGTCTTTTTCACGCAATTTTGAAGTTATTCATAATTTTTGTCGGTGGTCGATATCCTATTTTCTCAGGTAGAGCTTCTTGACTGATATTTTATTCGAAAATATTGGCGCTAATCTGGTCTGTAAACAAACAGTCAAGCATGAGAGCACTAACGATAAGTAAGCTCTCACCCCTTTGTTGAGGGTGAGACTATTTAAGAGAGAATAAGCTGCACCTGTTGCTCGGGTATCATTCCCTTCTATACGATAGAGTACTTCATATTTTCATTTTTGTTTTTAATGCCATCATCACATTAGGTTTTTACCCTGTCAACCTCTTCAACAAGCTCGATCTTTAGCCGAGTTGGTGGCCTATTAAGTGTTCTCACATTCCCCCATCGTTGTCCTTGTTTCGTTAATACAGTACGCAAACATAAAAAACGATCTGTTTGTGTTATTCTTAGCCCATCGGATGAATGGAATTTGACCAAGAATTTAGCCTACTATACATGAATATAAGGCCTACATACTGTTTCATTCCAAGTTTTGAAAAATTCGGTGACCACAGTCACTTGCAATCCATATTCTCATTACAACATTAACAGTGGCGAATATTTAACGAAGAATTGTTCGTTTAAGAAGACCGCACAGACTTATGTTAAGGTAGAAATAGGAGAGAACAAGTTGATGAAGGTGCTTTGCTTCTTTGGTGTTGCGTGTCGAAATCTTATTTAGTTTAACCGGACCGAAGACTCTCCTTTAATTTTTATCTGCAGCTCTGATCTTCGTTTATGGATAAAAGCGAGAAGGTTAAGTGATGAATAACGTTTCCGAATTAGTTTAGGTTGGTCTATTAATAATTTTTCTGTTTTTCTTATGAGGACACTTCAGTTAAGAACTTCAGGCATAGCAGGAGACATCAATTCAAAACTTATGAGAACAGTGTTTACATCTTGAGCAACTACATTTAAGTTTAACATCACGTTCTAATCTTTAGCAAAGTTTGAATGCTTTTGTCCAACTGTTCTCTAAACCTATGTTTAGTGTATTTTTTGCCGCAGTCAGTTCAATCAGATGAGTTTTGCAGTGTTTGCACGTTACGTCCCACTACATTTATTACCGCTTACCTTGGTAATTAACTTTTGACCTTTCCTTCTTCGTCCGGTTTCACTTCATTATTGGTTAATACTTAGATCACCTGCCAAATTTAGTCTCAGCTTGTTATAGAATCCGCTTCAATTCATTATGTCAACTCACTTTCGCTGATGGTAGGGTCTGTTAAATCCCTTGTGCCACCGTCTTTTTTTTTTTCGTAACGTTTTCTGTCCTTTCGGAACCTTTATTTTAAGTGCGTCGTATGATAGAGGTGCATGCTGTATAAATACGGAAGCTCTTTCTATTTCGATTTGTTATTTTTGGATGATTCTTGCTTTCAGGTTTCCAAAAAAGTGTACGCCGTCGTTTCGACAGATTTATTGGTTTTATTTGGATTGTCCCCTTAAGAACTGGTTATCTTAGTGAGATACTGAAAGGCTGTAACGTGGTGGTGGTTGTAGGTCCTGTCATTCATTTTCTAAACCTGTCAAAGTGTGCCTGTAATAAAATGGTGGATGCTAGATTCCCCAATTAAAAATTGCCACTCATCCACTCTTCTCCATTGATTTGACGAGTATATCTTCGACGTTTTTTGGTTGAGGTCCCCTACCGGTGGTGCCATACATATAGAGCTGTATCTGATAATCTTCTCTTTTTGGTTGACTTCTTTGTATAATTATTCAGATTATGTTCTTTGGTCTCTAACCCGATAATAGATTTGGCCTGAAAATACACCTTGATAAAACTGATACTTTCAGCTATTACGTAAATAGGGGATGTGTACTTGAGAACCAACAGACGTTATAATTTCTAATCAGCTGAAACCAGATAGGTTCCTCCGATGTTCGCCATTTGTTTCCCATTTACTTCTGTGGGTAAAAGGCTTTTGAAACTTAGCCTGTGGCAACCCCAAAAATCGTAAGTAATTTTTATAGAGCCTCAGTTCTATCAGGTGCTCTTCGCAATGCATAGTCAGGTGACTGATTTTCTTGTATCTGCTTATGAAAACAGCAGACATGACAGTTTTACCTGAGTTATTCGTTTACCTGTTATTCTCTAACAGAGTTGCTGCAGTTTTAAATAACAATTGTTTCGTCACTTATGTAGAGCTAATGTAATAACCTTGCAATGCATATCTAATTATATTGACTTATCTCCATTGTACATTCCATAGGGCTGGACCAAAAACTGATGCTTAGGAACTTTTCCTGTTATTTTGCCTCCTTTCGGCGCTTTCCCAAAAGGCCCGAAGATAAAAAATTGTTGGTGTAAGGCTTGTGTTGTTTCTGAAGTGGTCAACCAAAATAAAATGCAGTGAGGTTGGCTACTCTTATAGGTGGCTTTAATATTGTATCCATAAAGCCTAAACAGCATTTAAGACTGTTAGATTCTAGGGATTGTTCCCTCTGTCAAGTCAAATCTGATTGTATATATGCATAGGCTTTGTAAAATTGTTTATATGCAGTTCCTGTAATTGCTGGTTGCTTCTCATGAAATAAAATTCCGATCAAATAAATTCTGGCGTCAAAGTTCTGGCATTACTTTTAGAGTTCAGACTACGAGTATATGAAGTTGGAATTTAATCAAATTTCTCTCGACTGATAAAATATGATTGATTAGATAACAAGTAGTGGTAGCGGTGTTTAAACCCAACCTTGCCCAACTGTAGGCGGTGGTGATGTTAATTACAAATCCGCAAACATAGCCTTTTTATCACCAAGAGGCCGTTAGTGAGGTCAAATATCTAATTTGCCTCATTCACAATCTAAACGCCGACCTTTTCGAGTGCACAGCTACTATATTACGAATATTTTTTTTTTTTTTTTTTTTTAATTTCTTCATTAGTCAGTCAAAGCCCAGCCAGTACTAGCCCAAGCCAAGTGTCTTTGTTTCTTATTTTCTGTCGTAATACCTATAATTCTTTTCTCAGCACGGCATTCCTATCGTTTAGTGGATTTTCCTGTAGGGCTATTTTTAAATTAACGAGAGCATATTCGTATCTATATTTTGATCTAATTTTGGTTTCAGCAAACTTACTTGTTGCGGGATATACTTATATATATAGCCGCACATACACATTGAACTCTTGATTATGTTGGTTGTCGAATTGGTATCGGTTGGGCGAACACCGGCGCGACAAAATCTACACCCAGTTTAAAAGTGCGGAACCAGAGCCAAGTAACCCGACTGGCCTAGCCATTCGTTCGGACATGCGTTCGTGCGTGCATGTGTACTATGGCTTCATCTGATTCCCGGATAATGCTGTTGTAGATGTCGATGTCGATGTCGATATCGATGTCGACGACGATGACGATGTCGATGCTGTATGTTTGATACTTTTTTTCGTTTTTGTTAGCTTTTCATGTTTTTTTATTTTTTTTTTAGTATAAAGTGATAAAAGAGAAACCTTCTCGCAAACAATATAATGCAAACAGATAGATACTCGTACTATGCCTAACAGAGTTCATACCAATGCACGAGTGACTGCCCTTCTATTTGAATACCACTTTGGTATGGTGTCCTCAATTGGAATTCATCTTTGTCGTTTGGTCTGTACGCTTTAGGTGCTGGTGATAATACCAGTTCTGGTGCCAGTGCCAATATCAGTGTTCTTTTAGGAATTTCTCTTGCCCTACCTCAATCATAAAAATAGAATTTGTAGTCCGAGTTAAAAAACAAAATAATATAAGAGCTTCAAAACTATGTGCGTGCATACATTACCTTTTATTCAGTTCCTGTAAATTAATTACTTTCTCTATGGTATCTCTGTGTATGTCGTTCTCTTCTCGTCCTTGATATGGCGAACTGTTCATCCCTCTTTATGGCTGGTTCAACTATGTTCACGGGTTTATTTTCATTTGTCGGCGCTTTGAAAATATCATTTAATTTGCCCATAAATTCTGAATTACTTTTCGAGATTCTTTGTGGAAAATGGAGCTGCGATATAAAAGAGGGAAATGGTCATACTTGAGGGAAAAGAAAGATGAAATAGTAAGAAAGAAAGGAGGTCAATTATAGGTGTGGAACTGGCTTTTGGAAAATTTATTTGCCTCAAAGTGTGAAGCGTGCCATTTAGGTTGATTTTCCAAAGATAGATGAGACATCAATATTTTTTTAATTTGATGAGGAATTTCTCTCCAGCTTTAGATGATTCAATTGTGGAAATTGACTTTGGAGATTTCTGTTGCTTACTTTACAAAGTATAAGTGTCTAGAACTTGAAATTGTTTTAAAATTTGTCAGAAGTTTGAATGAAAGGTTACAAGTACTTGTGTTTTCGTAAGCGTTTATGAGAATTTAAATATTCGAAGTGTGCAAGTGTATTTGGCTTCTATAGTGATGCTAGTTATTTTTTCGGACCAATTGACGCAAAATTATTTTTACAAACTACTAATGCATCTTATTGCAACTCAGGACAGAAAAATCATTAGCCACAGAGGCTAATGTGTGAAGAAATTTTAAATTGAGAATGCAGACATAATGTAAGAATGAAGATTGATGCGCACATGGTCATAGTTCCGGGGAACATCTAGAGCATGGCTCGCTCTACTAATTTCTTCTACTCAATGCCATATTGTCCATAGGGATTACTGAGATATCCATATTTATCTCCGGTATATCGAACATTTTGAGAGTCCTTGCTAAATTTTTGCGGTATTCCTTACTCTTTTCGCACGGTTTTGTGTTTCTTGATGAAAGAATAATGACTGATGGGCGAAGTTATGTCAAGATGATCAGTTAATATCTCTCCAAAAGCTTTCCGTATTTTTTGGAGCAGTTTTTTTTTTTCTTCGATCCACTTTTGTTTTGAGGAACAAAAGAACAAGTCCCAGGGAGCAGCCAGGTCGGGTGAGTACGGTGAATGGATGCGGCAGCAATTCGTACCGTAATTCATGCAATTTGGCTACGGGATTCCGGATGAGTGAGTTGGTGCATTATCGTGGCGGAACAGCATTGTCTTCTTTACCAAATATGGCCGTGTCTCTATGAATTTCATATCAAATCCGTCCAATAAATCACTGTAGCTAGCAATGCCCTACGGTCATGATTCTTTTCTTCAAAGAGTATATAAGGATAATTCTCTTTCAACCCCCGAAAATCGTGCCTATAATCTTTCAAGCAGATGTGACCGTCTTTGCCTTCTTCAGATCAAATTGGATTGTGAAAATGCATTGTTTTGATTGTCGATTAATCTTTATCGAGTAGAATAGATCCAAGTTTTATTAATAGTGACGATTCGACGCAAAAACGTCTCTCGCTAAAGAGTTTCAAACACTTCAAAGTTGAGAGCCGTATTTGCTTCTTCCGTATTCTCGAGCTCTGGCCACAAACATTTTTTTATCATGTCTTGGTAGCGCTCTCTATTGACCGTAGTGACTTTTCCGGCCTCAATTTCGAAAAATTAGAGCATGACACCTGCGGTTCCTTATGCGCGAAAAAAAAACAGTTAGTCGTTATGAGTGCATTGCAGATATTTTGCAAATATCATTGTCAGCATGCATGTTTTCCAGGACCCAATCTGAGAACGTACGGGGCTGCTGGTGGTCGCCCATCTTCAGTTCTTTCGTTAATTGAGTTTTGTACGCACGAATAACAAAATCTTTCGGTGTAGTGTTACTGTGGAGAGGTCAAGCTCCTGAGAACGGTAATGAATAGAGGTGTTTGGGTCGTTTTCGACTCTTATTTTTACTGCAGCGATATTTTTTTTATTGAAAACACGTTTCAGCGGTCATGGTCCCTGAACAACAGATTGTTCACAATAGCTCTTCTCAAACCTTGAGCACATAAATATGATGCATGGGAACCGTATGTAGACTGCCGATATTACATCTGGGTATGCGAAATATACTGAGGCTGCTCCTGGCGGATTCAGTCTGAATTTTTATGTAAGCGGTTGTAAGGATGTTGTGCATGCGAAATTCTTATGTCAGCTTCAGTTAGATTTACTGTCATGTGTATGTTGGGATGATGAAATTTCTCATTTAACTACGAAACTTGTCAATATTCTATCAATGAACGCTTCCAACTGGCTTATATAGAGCAATATTGTTTTTCTTGCGAGCAAATTGAATTTATTCACTTTCCACCATCCTGTTGCCCTCACACACTTAATATGCAACTTGTACAACATAAATTTGTTAAACATCTGGGGCTTTGTGAACCTTCTTTGATTTTGTTGAGGAGAGTTTTTACCCATCGTTTTGGAGCATGTCATTTTCATTCGCCATTCACCTTTTTTAAACTTTTTAGTTTCTAGAAGATCTAAGAATTTACACGATAGTGTGCAACATTTTGGCTATGTTCAATTTTATGGAAATCATTTCACGAAATTGTTCCGAGTTTTCTAGTAATTTCTGATGATTCTGACAAATACTAAAAATAGCCAAATTTAAAAAATGCTTGTCAGAAATCGAAGGCCCAATTAATTAATAAGAACTTAGTAATTAAATGAATGACGTGGGATGACATGTCGAGACACATGACTATCGTATGATTGATTAGATCGCCACTATAGTGAATATCCCGGATTTGACAAAAATTGTTTAATCATCACAACACTTTCGGACATGTACGAGTACAACAATCGTTGTGATAAGTGTATACGATTAGCTTACGTTGTCAACTCACCTTGATGTAATTAGATAGGAGAAACATTTTGTAATTTGGAGTGATATTCACAAGAAAAACTCCAATGAATGGCGTTTTTAAATAAACATTTTCGACTTACTAATATCTTGACAGCTCTATCTTTGACTTATAAAGTTTTCCTCCGAGAATAAAATGAAGGAGGTCAATGAGTGATTGTGTAGAAAGCATGTGCAGCGATCAAGTTTGGTTGTGCGAGTACTGCTTAAGACATGACGATACGTTTGTACGTGCGTACTATCAAAGTCGAAAACCTTCATAAATCCGTGAGGTTGTGATTATTTTTTATAGATTTTCAAAGCTTATCATAGAACTTAAACAGATCTAATGCCACCATTTAGACTTCCGAAAATAAATTAATACTTTTCCCGAAGCCGAAAATTTTCATTTGAAAATTGGATTTGCTCTGAATCCCACACATCAAAGTTAATTAGAAGCCTCCGCCCAGGGTGATTATGGTTGCAACACAGTTGATTTGCTTCCAGTAACTGACATTACGAGTATTGTTGTGCTCGTAAGGAACTTTGTCATTGGTCGCAATGGCCAAAAAATTAACTCATGCGTCTAATTACTGCACCTGTTTTTATTTGTTTACTTCTCGTTCATAGCCATCTGCCATAGCCATTCCACTGATTTCAAATACAACTCTATCTTGGTGATCTGAGAGACTGTCCTTAATGAAAACAAACAGTTAAATGAAAACCGAAACACAAAACGTTGGAGCAAAACAAAACAAAGAAAACAAAAGCAGAAAGTAATTTTTTTCGGCACTTGTCGGGCTTCCTTTGCTTCAGATTCTGTGCTGTGTTGTGCCGTGGTTGTACGGTATGACAGCAAATATAAATCAGTTATTAGCAATGTAAAACTGTGACAACAACTCGGTCGAACAGTGATATATCTATCTATGGGGCCACCATATCCAACTCTCTACTTTACCTACTTAAAGATACAAATCGAACAAACCAAAGGTAATTCACAGGTGAATAAGTTTCGATTCTGGTTTATAGATACTTTTGTTGTACGAGTAACTACAATCTATTAGGAGTCGTAGTTTTATTCTCAATTGATGTGATATTATTCTCCAAGCCTTCCAACTATGCCTGTTTTGTTGTTGCGTCAAGCACTTATCCAACCGTGATTGTGTTCTCTGTAGATACCTATGTACATGCTTCCAGCTTCTATAGATGCGAGTATAGATGGTGTTCATTTCAAACACTCAGTCAGTTGAAAGTATGTATAAAAAGACTGGAGACGAAGGGGATAGTTTGCTGCGCAGCGCTTTTCAAGTATGTATACCGGGCCTAGTAGTCGCGACAGCCAGAGACAGAGAGAGTGGTTACGGATATATTGTGTTGCCTTTGTACGAGTATCTGTGGATCTTGTTGCGGCAAATTCATTGTCATTGTTAAATACAATTGTTATACTAGCTACCGGGTTAGGATTGCATCAAGTGCACGTCAATATTAATAAAACCGCATACACTCGCATACGCGTACAATCTTATAATGTGCAAGGCAGTAAAGTACGTGGAGTTTATTTGGGGTCATGACTTTGACAAGTAGTTCCATGCATTCAAATTTGCTATTTTATTTGGGGACTAATAAACCATCTACTTAATGGCTGAATAGATAGTGATGACGGTTTTAATGAATGGACCTCGTTGTGGACTAGGGAAGGAATAAATTGCTTTTCAAATGGATATGTGTTAGGGCCTTAGTATACAAGTACATATACTCGTATGTATGTAGTCTTTCATAGTCAAAAATGGTTTATGCTGCCATTCAATAAAAAAATTGTAAGTACTTCTAAAATTTTGCAATGGAATACCTTTTCGATGATTGTCAAAACTAGCTTAAAACAATACTAATGAGGACATATCAAGTTCAACTATTTTGCTTTCTCCAGATTGATGTACGCTTTGGTTCCACATTTCTGTGGGACATGCCATCAAATCACCAGAGGGCCTGTTGCTACGAAAACCGTACTGCCAGTCATTGAGAAGTTTTCGCGTTTCAAGATATTTCATGAGCTGACGGTTTATCCATGATCTTGTAAAGACGGGACGTAAGTGCAGTGGGTCTGTAGGAGGAGAGAGAAGAAGATTCGTCTTTTTAAGGGACGGGCTGAATATATGCTGTTTTTCATCTGTTCGGAAAGAGTAGGAATTATGAAAAAGCTTACGCATCTCTTCAGAAGAAGGCAAGATATACTATCTGGACCAGCGTTTAACTAAAGTCAGTTAGCATATAACCCACACACTTAGCCGTGGGGATAGGTCACACCCGCGCTGATGGCATTGTATTGTATTGGATTATATTTATGTTTTTGAAGAAGCTTAATTAACTTAAGCTTTTCACTGGGCATATGTATCTGTGGTTGCCGTTCTCTCCACGTTTCGAAGTATCTGTTGAACGGAACCTTTGTACTGAAGTTTCACCACAAAATGTGGTGTTTGTAACATACACGCCATTGTGTTCAACCTAGGCACGGTACACATATTCCGCGTTTTAGCTTCTTCCTTTTCATCACCTTGGAATTGACTGTGGCGGGTTGGTATCTGTCAGAATCTGATAAATGATTCTAGCTACCTTTGCCCACCTACTTTCATAGTTTTGCAACGGCAGAAATGTTAAAATCATATTGCTTGCGTAGGAATATGTCCTGGCTCCCTGGCTGGTAATAGATAATTAAATTTTAATTACGAACACGTTGCATGTGAAAAATGTGGTTGTAAGATATTTCCTTTTTTTTTTTGAATTTTTTTTTTCTTTATTGAACACCTCAAGATCAGGGAAAACTTTATTTGTTACTGAATACTGGCTTAACCTAACCCTTAGGCGGATCTGCCAGGTCATGACTATTGAGTGACGGTCCAAGCGTTTCCATCCTCTTAGCCAATTGTATGTATCATATTTGAAAACATGTGATTGCTGCGATAGTCTAATAAGCGAGCTCTTCATTGCTTTTGAGTTACTTGTGTTATATTTACTTGCTTGTCTTTGAATCCGAATCTGTAAAGATATCTGTAAGGAAGATTGCTGATCATTTACATTTATCCCTTTTTTCGGTTAGAAATTGGATTGGTTGTTCTGTAAGTCACTGATATTTTGGGCGTACAGCCATCACAACCCTATATTTACTTGATACTGGAAAAGCATGATTTGATTTTAACTCAGGTCTAAATGAGGTCTCATAAAGTGAGTATAACTGGGCCTACATTTTTTTTTTAACATAACGGCTAGCTAAGTTATACTCCATGGTTCTGTTGCTTTGGCACATCACCAAGGAGAAGACATCATCAATTCCTTCAGGGCATGAACCATTGCTCATAACTTTCGTTACCTAGAGGTTAGATTTTGAGAAACGTACGTACATACTAGGCGCTTCTACTGCAAAAAAGGTTATGGTGCCTTGAAGTCCGTTCATATTTAGGCAGACATGCCAAATTTCAGTGCGATACTGTCTTTAGTTTTGTTTTGACAGCTGATTGTTGTTGACGTGATTGGCATCATGTTGAGTATGGACAAAAACGATTTTCGTTCTCTCATAAAACATTATTTTTTGAGAGGCAAAACGGCGAAGGAAACAAAAGAAAAGTTGGATAAATATTATGGGGCTAATGCTCCGTCAGATTATACCGTCAAATATTGGTTTCGAGAGTTTCGTGGTAGCCGCAACTCCACTATCGATCAAGTCCGCAGCGGTAGGCCCTCCTATGCGGTTACAGAGGACAATGTTAAAAAAATACATGAAATGGTGTTGGCTAACCGGAAAGTAAAGGTGCGCGGCTAGCAGATACCACAAAGATTAGCACTTAGCACACACGCCATATTTTGGGTAATATTCTGCGTATGAAAAAGTTATCCTCCCGCTGGGTGCCGCGCATACTCACTCCTGGCCAAAAACACGAACGCGAGGGCATTTCGAAAGAGTGTTTGGTCTTGCTGATGTGAAATCGGGCGGACTTTTGGCGTCAATTGGTAACTGTTGAACACCAGAGAACAGAATGAGTGCCTAGCAATGGACTGAAGCCGGCACAAGTGCTCCGAAGTGGCCGTAGAGGCTCAATGGGTCGGAAAGGTTATGGCGTCGGTTTTTGTGAGATTGTTATGGCATACTCTTCGTGGAGTACCTCGAAAAAAGAAAAACCGTTAACAGCGTGTATTACTGTGCATTATTGAAGCGAATGAAGGCCGAAATCGCTGCAAAACGGCCTCACATGAAGCGAAAAAAAATTTTGTTTTTCAAGACAATGCACCGGCGCATCAATGACTTACGTCTCCAATTAATGTCGCATCCACCGTATACGCCCGATTTGGCTCCCTCGGACTATTATCTCTTCCCAAACCTCAAATAATGGCTCATCAATAAAAGATTCAGCTCACGCGAGGAAATCATCGACGCCACTGAGGAGTATTTTGCAGACCTTCGGGAGACATACTTTTCGGATGAGATCAAGAAGTTGGAAAATCGCTAGAATAAGTGTATCAAACTAAAAAGGGACTATATTGAATAAAATAAAAAAAAACATTTAAAAAAAATTTTTTTTTCATTCACCAGGAGGTTACTTTTTACCCCACAGAGTATGAATATTTTTAAACAATCTGAATGTTGTAAAAAATCACTCTTCTTAAAAGATATTTAAACTTGAGTTGTATGTCAACATTTCGTAACCCAATGCCAATAAATTTTGCATACAAACTTACCTGTGTTATTCCTCCTCCTTCAACATAGTTCGTATTTGAAAGTTTGTGACAGAATATTTGTATATGAAATTCGAAAAATCGATAAGAATTACTCATCACCTGTCTACAGCATTACCATAAACCTTATCTTTTACCTTATATCCAAAATAAGTATAAACATCACATGGCTTATCTCGCTAAAATTATCTAATTATTTCGGTAGACAAACTTCAGGCGCACTCATACTGTGAACGTATACGACTATTGCTATGATTGCATAAGTCAGTTCGGATGAGTAATGAATTAGTAGCTTAGCGGTAATTACCTGATTCAACTAGCCAAGCTAATTGTTCTAGAGATGTAATTAAAGTGTCTTAGTATAACGAGTATCTATCATACATTACGCAGAATAATTTGCCTTCAAACGGGTAATTATCAGAACGGCGTTTTCAAATCGGAGATGTATGAGTTGCATTTTTTCGTCAGATAAACATTTATAGGAAGGAAGCACATAAAACGACAATATCACTACATATATGCTTTTATGATAGTCGAGTGAAACTTTAACTTAACTACAAAGATAAATTCATATTTATTGGCTGTGGTTTCAGGGTCTTTTGCGAATTTAGATTGCTTTGAACACAACATGGGCTGCATACAGATGAAAAAAGTTTTATTACAACAATTAATGCACTAAAATAAAAAAATCTCAGGAAGCACAATTGTAACAATCATAGTCGTGTGACTTAGTTTTGTGTGGAGTCGACTTTTATTTTACTTTTTTTTTTTTTTTAAGGAGTATCTGAGTTGCTGATCTTGCATTTCTGAAAAAAAAAAGTAGAACATTGTCAATGCATAATTAAGAAAGATAGTCGGATGTTAGGACAAAACTGATCTTAATCAATGATCGCTTGCGATCACTTCCGGCGTATATTAGTTCAAGTTAAGTTTTAACCAATAGGTATTAGCCTTGTTTTGGACAACTGGGGTTTAAAGGTCATTTTCATAAAATCTCCTTTTCTGTCCTTCTATATGTATTATTATCGTTAAAGTTAACATTTGTGAAGAAGGATTTAAGTAATCAGCTTACCATGTTGTCTAGTAGTAGCGTGATATATTTTTCTTTGCCTTTGGAGTACGTTCTGCCGTTAACATATCCAGTGATCGTAGTCAAGTTGGCTTGAGTATTATTTATGTGATTTAAATAAAGCTGACAAAAAACGCTTTACCTTTCTTGAATTGGAGTACGATAACTCACGACGCTCGTCATGTAAGGTCGAGGTGACGCAAAATTGAATGCACTGACTGAAAATCTTTATTCTACATTAGCAAACTTACTTAGCGCTACAGTCCGACTTGGATCAGGGCCTCAGCTAACATGCCTTTCAAATTAGTGCGGTCTATTGCAAGGTGCATTCAGTTGTGAACAAGATGTTGGCTGAGGTCTCCTTCCACTTGTGTGCGCCACCTTCTGAGTTGTCCCTCTGGGGACGTTATTGCTTTTAAATTTATTACCGTGAAGGATGCCCCAGAAGAAATAATCCAAATTGTGAACACGACAAAAAAATTTGGGCTCAAACCTTATCCATAAGCACCTCGCCATCAACATATATACGGTATTCTCATAAACGAATTTTGGACAAAGTATGCCGATAAATAAGAAGGGAAGCCTATTGATAAGTATGATATTGAACTTATTGATAAACTTTGCACCTACTAATTTACAGTCCGCAAGGGTATTTTGCCCTTAAACTTGGGTACGCTACTTTAGATCTGACTTTTCTTGAAATTTCTTAAAGTCCGGGTATTACTGTTTATTCGTTCTACAATTGGAGAACCATTGACTGGGAGTTAATAAGTTCATTTAATGAAACACAATGCTGTCTCCTGTCGTTAAAGTGAAATTTAAATATCCAGCCATTATGTATGAAAGGCACTTGCATTGTAGAAACCAAAAAACTTTCCATTCTCGGCATGTCTACCTTGGCAACATATTTGATGTGGCCAAAATTGCTATAAAATGTCTAGGTCTCAATATAATGGGCGGTCCAAATATTAAACAAGTTTTTTTTTGAATCATGTATTATTTTGACACTGACAGCTGTCTAACGCTCGAAATATTGTCTTTTTTCTGGGGTGCACTTAATGATCGACGTTATGCGGACAATTCAGAAACGATTCAAGCCATTCACTCGTTCAAGTATCTATTTGAGTACAATTCCCACATCTGGTTAGATGCTCCTATGACTTACCTGCACTTGCTAGATAGGATACGAAACGGTGTGAATATTGCTCATCCTCACACATTGACGTAATATCCATTATCTTATCATGTTCTATCGCTACCACCCGTGCCTTGACGGAATTGCCAGTAGAATTTCACCCGTTCAAACTTTTAGTCGAAATACCAGTTCCGATCTGAATCCTCATCAATTTACGCACACCATCGGACGTATTCTGTAGATACTGTAGAGCTCGCTTATGGAATACACTGCCGGACTCATTTCCTAGCCGTTGTAGCTCGTAAGCGTTCAAAGCCAACCTACTAGGTGGGGTGAAAAGTAACCTCCCTGGGAATCAAACAAAATTTTTTTATTTTATTCGATATAGTCCCTCTTTAGTTTAATACACTTATTCTACCGGTTTTCCAACTTCTTGATCCCGTCCGAAAAGTAATTTTCCGGAAGGTATGCAAAATACTCTCCGTGGCGTCGATGATTTTCTCGCGTGTGCTGAAATTTTTATTGATGAGCCATCTTTTGAGGTTTGGGAAGAGATAATAGTCCGAGGGAGCCAAATCTGGCGAATACGGTGGATGCGTCAGCAATTGGAACCGTAAGTCATTGATTTTAGCCATGGTTGCGATGCTCTAGTGCGCCAGTGCATTGTCTTGCAAAAACAAATTTTTTTTCCCTTCAATATTGCCCAAAATATTTCGTGTGCGCTCAGTACTAATCTTTGTGGTATCTGCTAGCTCGCACACCTTAACTTTCCGGTCAGCCAACACCATTTCATGTATTTTTTTGACATTGTCCTCTGTAACCGCATCGGAGGGCCTGCCGCTGCAGTAGTGCAGTCTATAAAGAAAATTACTTTGGAAAATCATCGAATTACCATAAGAGAAGTTACTAATGATGTTGGCGTATCGGTCGGCTAGCGTCATGCAATTTTTTCGGATGTTTAGGGCATGAGACCTGTGTCAGCGATGTTTGTTACAAAACTTCTTAATTTTGATAAGAAGAACCGTCGCATAAGCATCGCTCAAGATCTCTTGAATGACGTCAATGATGATCCTGAATTGCTCAAAATGGTCATAAGCGTTGACGAGAGCCAAGACCGAAAAAAGCACGCCACGTTCGATCAAATCTCAAAGTTCTGATCACTATTTTTTTTTAAATTTTATTTTATTTTTTTTTTTTTTGATTACCCTAACGTAGTGCATCAGGATTTTTAACCTCAAGGTCGTATGGTAAATAAGGAGTATTTTTCCTTAAAGTTATGCGTCGTTTGCAAGGCAATATGAAAAAAACCTCCGGAATTGTTAAAAAACAATTTATGGCTTTTGTATCACAATAATGCACCTGCTTGTGAGAGATTTTTTGACCAAAAACAACACGACAATCATATTTCAGCCACCATTTTTACAGGATTTGGCCCAATGCGATTTTTTTGTGTTCCCAAAACTGAAGAGACCTATAAAAGAACGGAAATTTGCAACGATTGAACAGATAAAAACGGCATCGCTGCAAGAGCTCAAGCCTATCCCAAAGATCGACGATTGGAAGAAGCGCTGGCACAAGTGCATAATATCTAATGGGGAATATTAATGTAGACGAATAAATAAAAAACTAAAATTCCAGTTATTTTCTGAACACACCGGTATACTGTAATAAATGAGTCTTTTCTTCGTGATTTCCGTTGCACGAACAACAAATTAAAAATATCTTTTAGTGAGCATTTTTTGGCGTACCATTTTTTCAACTTTTTATTACCAAGGTCTGCGAAATTTTTAATAAACATCTTCATATTAAGACTGGTATCAACAAGCCTGATAATTGCCCTTGGCTTTTAGCTGAGATTATGAGTGCGATCATAATGATACGAAATTGATACGCAGACATGCATAGAGATCTCGAAATCTCGTAATCGGTCGGCTAAATAAGGGGTGATTCATCGTGAGGTTTGATTTTTAATAGACTTTTTTTGACAGATCACGCATGACTCCTATCAAACTGCTTTGTCATTTTTGTTCAGTATCGTTTGGCAAATCATCATCATCACATCACAACAGCGTCTCCAAATTGTTCAGCTGTATTACGAAAATCAGAGTTCTGTGAAAAATGTTTTTCGTGCTATTCGAAGAACTTACGGTGCGCATAATCGAAACCACTATTACCAATACGATTTGCAGATTTGTGTCCCAGTTTACATTACTGGATGATAATCGACCGGTTAGATTACATCGAACACGTAGCCAGCTGTAGCTTGGCTTGACGTATTCGTAAACTGGCGTATTTTACGTGAGGATCTCGGCTTAAAAGCGTACAAAATTCAACTTGTGCAAGAATTGAAGCCAGGCGACTTAAATTTGCGTCATATTTTCAGTGAATGGGTTCTTGATAAACTCAATGAAAATCCGTTGTTTTATCGTTCGAAATTTTGTTCAATGATGAAGTCCATTTCTGGCTCAATGGATACGTTAATAAACAAAATTGCCTTATTTGGGCTGATGAGCATCCCGAAGAGTACCATGAGCTACAATAACATCCACTAAAAATAACGGTATGGTATGGTTTATGGGCTGGTATAATCATTGGTCCATATTTCTTCAAAAATGAGGCAAATCAGAATGTTACCGTCAATGGTAACCGTTATCGCGCCATGTTAACGGACTATGTGCTCCCTGAAATTCAAGCACATGGTCTCGATGAGCTCTGGTTTCAACAAGACGGCGCTACGAGCCATACAGTGCGTGAAACTATGGACTTGTTGGGAAATCATTTTGGTGAGCACTTAATTTCACGTTTTGCTACGGTAAATTGGCCGCCTAGATCGTGTGATATCACACTTATGGACTATTTTCTCTGGAGATATGTAGTCTCAGGTCTTCAGGAATAAGGCAGCTACGATTGACGCTTTGGAAGCCAACATTACTCGTGTTATCCGCGAGATAACAGTCGCTATGCTCGAACAATTCGCTCAAAATTGGACCTTCCGAATGGACCACCTCAGACGTAGTCGTGGCCAACATTTACATGATATCATTTTCAAAAAGTAAATGCCATGAATTGTTCTTTTAACCAATAATAAACTCGGTTGTACGGGAAGGTGAATGCGTCCCATACACCATCGAGACTAGGGTTGATTTCCTCACAGGTTTTGCCACTTAAAAACAAGAATCGGATCGCGGAGCGATATTTTTAGTATTTTTTTCTATGGTCGCAAAAAACACTAACACAATGCTGCAAAATGGGTGTCAAAACAAAACTAAGTGTCGGATTGTCACCAAATTTTGACAGGCGGGCTAGAAGAGGTTATAATAAATGACAGTACACCCATTTAGGGTCAGTGGCGCCACCAATCTTCCAATCCGGGTACTTACCAAACAGCCCTTGTACTATGGTTGGTGATTTGCCTCATTCCGGTCGTCCATCCATCGGTATGACTAAGGTAAACATCGAACAAGTTGAAAAGGGAGATCTTGTTGTTTCGTTCAGATCGTTGCACAGCATTATGCAAAATGTTTTGAGCATGAGACGAGTTGAAGCGCAGCTTGTGCTGAGAGTGCTGAATTTGTTGCTCACTTACCTCATCTTATACGAGGCTATTTGATCAAAAACAAAGTATGTACCGTTCCGCAAGCTCCGTATTCAACTGATATGGGTCCTTGTGACTTTTTCCTATTCTCACGGCTCAAGTTATCACTTTGCGGAAAGCGTTTTGAGATGATTGAGGCGATTAAGGGGAATCCGCATAAGGAGATGAAGGCGATTCCAAAATCGGCCTATGCAAAGTGTTTTGAAAATTGGAGGAATCGTTGGAATAAGTGTATTGCTTTGTAGGGAATAAAATGAGTATCGAAGATTGATTGAACCGTTTACGTTTTATTGAAGAATTCCGGGTGCTCTCTGATCAGCAGGTATATTCGTACATAAGTTAACCTTAATGTATAGCGATTGCTTTCTTTCAATAAATAAAAAATAAAATAAAAGTGAATATCTAATCTACTTCGGAATGTCATTTTTATTTAGTAGACGTGTGTCCCATCTTAAAGATCAAGCAAATGATTCCGAAGCTTTATTCGTCCGTCATACCTTTTTTTGATCTGATTTTATAAATGAGTTGGTCTACACAAATTACCAAGTCACCCATTATTCGACGCTTTAAGGTAAGCTGGTAAAACATAAGTCGCTGCATCCTGGTCCAACTTTGGTTTGGATATTCTGAAACGTTTGAAGGTGATCCATTTCAAAACAGCTGAATTTAAAATATTCGCAAGCCTTCACCCTGAAAAATGGCTGAGCAGCTGTGAACGATCATAACAATTTGATCCATATGTAATATTGACTTGTCATTCATATCGGCTAGTTCCTCCAAAAAAGTGACTTGAGTGTCAAAGCTTGGATTATGGACTCAAGTTTTTTTGAGGCTGGGTCATGAATGCCCATCCTTCATCTAGATCAGGTTCGTTTCAAAATTTTTAAGGATAAGAACTTCCCTCGCAGCGCTTCATGTGTTTGTTCAGTTGGGCGCATTCAGCTTTGTACCATATGTCCGTTTTATCTGCTGGGTATTCAGTTGCCGGTTGAAAGTCTAATGTACTCTTTTAGTTAGATTTAAACGTATTATAAGTTCGGTCGAATTTTCCCGGTATATCCAATAGAAGGCAGATCAAGCACAAGATGAGCAGTGAAACTTGTTCCCGATTAACTACAGTATTATGTCGTAACCTAATCAATTTTTTATATCATGGCCTCTTAGTATAAGTCTTTGTTAATCCTTATTCACTTCTCTGAATCGGATGTCCTCCACTGTCTCCTAACGATTTATAGAAAATCCAAAATAAGTAATCTGAAACCCAAGAATCAATTAACTAAATGGGTAGAGCCATAAAGATTATTTGCACAAGTGTGACATCTTTAGGGAAAATCTAAATAAACAATTAGCAGTTACTGCTTCCTCTGATTAAGGCGATATCACCATACTACATAGATAATATGTTCATAGACAACCAGAAATTTTCCCTAAAACTTGCACAATTAATCTGGCGGCCCACCCTGCCATCGTAGGTGGGATAGTCGTATATAGTGACTAAAAATTAATACGCGTAGGATGTATCTTTCGTTTTTCCCATTCTTCTACTTTTTAACATATGTACACTAGGAGAGTGGGATTTAGCACTAGTAGTTCACATCATTTTGGATGAATAAATTATTATTTTAATAAGACATACACACATACTTGTAACATAAATTCTAGTGAGTTTGAATGTAAAATCCATTGCGTTTGGCCGCGTGTATTCGTATCTAAATGAGAAGCAAACAATCTCATCGTGTGTTATTTCACTAACAGGTCGTTAATGATTGTTAGCAGAAGCTTTTTAATCCGCTCAAGGGGAATAAACCTACTTTAGATATTATTTATTGTGCAATAGAGGCAATGCATGATTACCTTAAAGTTGACTGTAATAATGATTATACAGATTAGATATATAAAAATGGTCCATGCCATTCTTACTAACCTAAAACCTCACACTCTTAAACCTTATTATCTTTGAAACTCATTCAAACCGGTATAAAACCCACTAAATAGATACACTTTCCTTGTAATTTTGGTTGTTTTGGCCTTTCATTCGCATTTTCTAGTGATTAGATTTAAAAAATAAAGTGACATCATATCCATAAGATACTCCTATATGACATCAGGTATGCTAATTTGAAAAAAATTCAAATCGCAGAAATTTTTAAAAATACATATAGACATACATATGGACTTCTTCACTTGGGCACAACTGAAAAGGTGTACCGTGCGTCGGTCGATTGATCCCTCGATGGCATAGTGAACTTGTGTGCCACTATGCATACAGATTCTTTTGAGACATTTGCAACATTTGGATGACAATCCTACGAGTAGCCCACACGTTTCTGTCTTTATATGACAGGTTGGCGTATAATAAACATGCAAATACCAAATTATTGAGATATTCTCCATGTATTTATGGAACACGAGAGTGCTGAACAGAAATGAAATAATAAATCAGCCAGCATCTGTAGAGTGAAATGAACCGCAACTATCAGGTTTTTGTTTTAAATGTTGGGGAACCTTTAATTTTGTATTGTGTAGTGGGCTTCGATTATGAATAAGGATGGTGGCTTCTGCCTAAATTAAATGAAAGTAACCAACTTTGACTCTGGTGAACTCTTTCATGACTAAAAACTTGGGCGTTTATTGGCTAACCATAGTGACGCACGTGGGTATATTTAGAGGCGTATTTAAGGTGGTCCATGTCAGGTTCCATATAAATCGTGAATGGGCATTTTATTTAAAGTGAAACTTTACATTATGAGTATGTAATGACTAGAAATAAACATTAATCGCTTAGCCACGAGAGATTTCTTCGCGATGATTGATCTTTTGCCAACTCTGAACGCCATTCATGCACTTTTCCACATACTTGATGTACGGACATGTAATGGCTGTGCACTATCATAAATTAATTGATAAAACAATAATAAACATACATTTGTATACATGCATATACGTGTATAATTGATTTTCATAAATGTGTTTTCTCTTCGGAAGTAGATAGGAAAGCAATTTGTATTCGCATGTATGTAACATGTAGTGCACTTAAACTGGCTCATGCCTGCTACTGCATAGGGGACTAATAATAAATTCTATTTCGATAGTTCGCCTAAATTCTTTCCTAGAATCGACTGTCGTAAGATCGATATTGATAATTGAATGTTTGATTAGCAAACCCAACGGCAGCCTTTGAAACAGCACTGGATATCATTACAAAAAGAAAGGAACCTTTAAGGTCTTTTAAAATGTCCATAATGTCAACCTCTAAAATCGGAAACTTAGTTGAGTAAAAGTCAAAAAAATCTATAGGTAGATGTCGAAACAACAGGCATATATGACAGACTTTGTGTTGCATAAAGTCATAAAGCTATGACAAATGAAACTGTCGGAATTTTCCATATCCGACCATAAGTTCACCGAATCGCAAACGAATGTGAAGAAACAGAATCTAAGAGAGTCCAACTTGACAAGGAAAACTGCCAAAACTTCACGTTAAACAGTGGCCAAATATTGTTTAAAACCTAATAAGAGGGCATCTATAACTCCAAAAGGCTAACTTATTCATTTTCGGGCGATGCATTTTAGGTGGCATCAAATTGTTCGCCTCTTTCTCCATCGTAAACAACCAAGTGATTTTACAGCGACCCGCTCTTTTTCAGTGGATTCTACTGCGCAGCGTACCTTGCTAAGCAGCTGTAGACCTTTGAAAATGTATGCTCAATCCATTGCCATTCACTCTTTTGTATAATCACGTCTATACGTTCTTGGTCAGTGCTTTCATTAAGCTGTTCATTTGAATAAAGTATGTTATACTCGTGTTTTTAAAACAACGATTAACAAAAAGCCGAATTTTTGAGATCATTCCAAACTGAGCCTCTGATTTTTTGATACGATCGCTTACATCCATTTCTATGCAGCTCACATTCAAAACTACACTAAGCAGCGTCGTTCTATAAGCAATGCACTTTGCAATGCTGACTTCTTGTGATGTTGAAGCTGAAGCATTGATCAAACCTTAAATGACCTTATTTTTATTTCTCTCCCATGAGATGGTCCTTCGGAATGGATTTATAATAAGATCCCCACCACGGCAACAGTGTTCACCCTTGTCTGACATCGCTATGAAACTTAAATTCATCAGACATCCTTTACTTATGCAGCTCTTGAAATCAGGCAGCTTTAGAGAATTTAAGTCTATGCATTACACTTATGATGAGTAAGGCGTAGATAAAATCAACGCAGAATGACTCAGTTTTTATAGATGTTGGTTGATGGGTCTCGTATTTAGGTCAGTTGGAAGTTTGGCAATGAACTCCTGTCAATCATCAGAGATAGTTTCGACCTCGACTTATCGTAGTAACCAAGTCAAACATTAATTTTACATCTATGAAACTTAATTCGTGCGGTTTGCTAATAGATGGCGTAACTTGTATTATTCCATTGTTATTATTCCATTAGAACATGCGTTGGAAAGCTACTGTCATTGTACGTCATTTCAGAATATGTCATTCATTTGAAGCGTAATCAACAATATTTTTTTTTCACTCAAATATGTCGAACTTTGTGCCTGAAAAAGTGTTTTTGCGGGGAGTTCTTCTTCATTACTTAAATATGAAGAAAACTGCTGCCGAAAGTCATCGAATTTTGGTGGAAGTTTATGGTGAACATGCGCTAGGTGAGCGAACGTGCCAAAAGTGGTTTGCACGATTTAAAAGTGGTGATTTTGGCTTGGAAGACGATGAACGTCCTGGGCAGTCAAAAAAGTTTGAAGATGAAGAACTGGAAGCATTACTCTATGAAGATTGTTGCCAAACACAAGAAGAGCTCGCAGAATCTTTGGGTGTCACTCAAACAGCCATTTCAAAATGTTTAAAAGCAGCTGGATACATTCAAAAGCAAGGTAATTCGGTTCCACATGAACTCAAGCCGAGAGACGTCGAAAGGCGGTTTTGCATGTCCGAAATGCTGCTTGAACGCCATAAAAGGAAGTCATTTTTGCATCGGATTGTTAATGGTGATGAAAAATGGATCCATTACGACAACCCAAGCGCAAAAAATCATATGTGAAACCCGGCCAACCAGCCAAATCAACGACAAAGCCGAATATCCATGGCGCGAAGGTAATGCTCCGTATTTGGTGGGATCAGATGGGTGTAATGTATTATGAGCTGCTAAAACCGGGTGAAACCATCAATGGACAACGCTACCGAACACAATTAATCCGTTTGAAGAGGGCAGTAGCCGAAAAACGCGACACGAGGCAATAATTTTCCATTATGACAACGCTTGGCCCCACGTTGCTATTCCGGTTAAGAACTATTTGGAAAACAGTGGATGATAAGTCTTACCCCACCTGCCTTATAGCCCAGACCTTGCCCCTTCTGACTACCATTTGTTTCGGTCATTGCAGAACGCCCTCACTGAAATACGGTTCACATCAGAGCAGAATATCAAAAATTGGCTTGATTCATTCTTGGCTGCCAAGCTTCTTTTGAAATGGGATCCACAAATTGCCAGAAAGATGGGAAAAAGTTATAGCTTCAGATGGGCACTGATAATTCTCCTACTCGATACTAGTCTCACGCGCTTCACGCTCAAAGCCTTTTTCTGATTAGAAGGAACTGATCTGTGGTACAGGTCGCAATGGAGTTTCAATGACCTGTAAATGTTCGTATTACCCTCACTTCTGGCTGCAAATTATAGACCCGTAGGGAATTGATCACTGAAGCGGTGTGTCCTTGGCTATAGTCTTATGGACAAAACATCTGACTCAATGAACTAGGGTTGTTGCAAAAATATAAATTCAACTTTCTCAATACTCAGAGCTGGCATTTATGTGGCATTTAGTTTAATTCAAACAAAATAAACGCAAGGAAAAATCTCGAAATGTTAGTTACAAAAAACAATTTAAAGATAATTTTTTGTCGCGTTCAAAAATGTTCGAGTGTTGCCAACGATTCAAGAAAAAAAGCTCGGCCGTTTGACCAATGTATGCCAACCAAAACCAGAGAGAACTCAAGAAGGGAGTACCTCAGGACTAAATTTTGGGTCCGTTGTTATTTTGCATATTTATAAATGACCTCCCATCTGTTTGCAAGTGGGCTTCGGTTCACCTATATGCAGATGATGTCCAACTGCAGACTACGGGAAATAGCTCTTCTTATGAATTAAGATCTTAAACTCATTCAAACTTGGTCTGAAGCTAATGGATTACTATTCAATCCAACTAAGTCGCAGTTAATCCCAATATCCAAGACCAAATTAAATATAAACCTATTGCCTATTGTCACTAGCCCTGGCTACGTAATAAATTGTATTTTAACTGGATATAATCATATCAATAGGGCCATCAGCCGTATATTCGGATGCCTTCTCAAATGGTTCAGTGCTTCTTTTACTCCACTTCAAACGCGTCAAAAACTGGTAAAAGTGCTAATCTTACCTTTAATACGGTACTCTGAGGTTGTTTATAGTAGCCTTGATTTCCTATCTCTGAGAAAATTGCATGAGGTCCTCAAAGATTTAGTGCGTTTTACTATATTCACGGCATTCGTAGATATGGCCATATATTTGGTTATGTGAGAGGTTTCTTAGGCTGTATTCTCAAAGAATATAACTGCGCAAGAAATTGAATTTTTCCACACAAAATTATTTATAGTCAGCGTCTATCCTACTTGTATAATAGATTATGTTTTACTAGGTCCCACGAAGTTTTTAATTTAATTTCCCTTCGTAGCAATTGCCTTAACTCCATGCTTTTTTTTTCGTTCATGCCGTAAGATTAAAGAACTTCCCATTACCAACTCAAATTAAATCTATAAGAAATCCTCTTCAATCCACTCCAAATATAAGCTCACTTCCTACTTCTTAATTCCTTGCATCCTGAAAGACATTTTTCCCTCAATATCCAATTGCCTTTTACCTCCACATCCATCACCTGTTTCTAGATTAGGTACTATTTATAAATTAGTTATTAAGTTTCAAATTATGCTATCAATGTACAAACCTTTAAATGAATTTAATAAATGAAAATGAAATTAAATGAGTGTTAGGAAAAAAACGACCTTGATTTCTGAAAAACAATAATGAACCATCCCACACAGCACTTCTTAATCACCTTTTTGCTCAAAAACTTAACCAATTCCATCGACCAAGCGGCTTATGCGGCATCATGTGATTACTTCCTGTTCAAGTAATCGCTTTGAAAAAATCATATGAAGTCCGTGGATGAGATAAAAGCAGGATAGTTGTGAGTCCCAAAGGCCACCACACAAGAAGCTTAAGAGAAGTTTTTTGACAAAACCGTTGATACAAGTTTAAAGAAGCTGCAGAAGAGAAAAACAACTTCGAAGTTAAGATATTTGATTTAGATATTAAATAAAGCCTACCTGCGTCAACAGTGGTAGGCCAATTGCCCTTACGCTTTTGTAAAATATTTCAAAAATGCAAGACTTTTCTAAAACTATTCAGAAACCCGAACTCACTTTATTTACAAACTAATCTTAATGAGATCACTAAGACTTCTCAAAACCTAAACCTATGTTAGCACTGTCTGTTTCCTTGTTTTGTATTTTCTTTGATAATTGAGTTTTCGCGAACAGAACTGTTTGCGGCACGACTCTTCAGGAGATATCTGTTGGCAGACCCAAAGAAGTCTTAAAAGTCAGCGGCCTCTCAGCCTCTCAGTAGAAAACACTGCATAATGCTTATTATCATAGGATTTGAACTAATCACTTCACTTTTGCAAAATCACCATTTAGCAGTTCCTCCCGGACTAAAGGTGCAAGATCATGACGTGTTTCGTGGTGCCCTCTATCACTGAGGTGATTTCTACACAAAAATTATGTATTGTAGTTCTTTAATAAATATTCTAATCTGACAGAAAAAATCAATCAAATCATTTTAAATCAGAAACGGGGAGATTTGTGCAGAATCACTCAAACTAACCAAATACTTTATGGTCCACTTGTTTCTAAGCTTCAGTTATAACATGGACCGCCCGTAGGCACCTTTTATTCAAAGTAGGTTCTGGTATTTATAGAAGACAGAACGTTTTTATCTTTATTTTTATTATCTTTCTTTTCAATGGAATACTATATGATGACTTCAACGGATATTTTAGCTCTCGCGCATTGAAATTTTTTTAAAAGAACGCGTGTGACTTTTTCACTCATTCGAGAATAGAACAAGCAAATGAAAATAAAATTGAAATAAAAAGATTAATAAAATGAAAATAAAGAAATATGCCGCGACACTTTATGACTCATAAACAAACAACTTTCAACTGCAAAGCATCAATAAGACGCAAAGCTTTACTAATGATTAGTCATTTTCTACTGTTATTAGTGTTTAAATCATTTTATATGGATGGGAGGGAAACTTTTTGTGAACGATGAAAAATGACCTAAAAACCTTAGAAAGAACATTACAATTATTTTACTTGAAAAAAACTGTGTGGATTGTTTAAAAAGGGCAGATAGAATAAAAAATCTTTTGGGTACATGTCACTAAGAACAGCAGTCGCTTTCGAACTATCAAAACGTCTCACAGTCAGTCAAAACAATGTACTCTTATGTGGGCTATCAAAATTTATAAAAATATAAGTATGAAAGGAAAACGGACACTTCTAGACATTAAAAGCAGTCCCCTTGATTTACCCTTCGGTTGAATTTCCTTTACATTTTGATAGTAATGTCACTGCCAGGGCAATGAAATCCATATATGACTGCAAAATGAGCCAAAAGAATAGCTTCTTGAAAATTGTCTAACGAGTATCAAATTTTTCCTAGCATTCCACTCGTCTAACCCACCCAAGAAAGACATATCATCTTCAAGACATAGTTATAAAAGGATAGAGTCTCAGCATAAGCCCTCTTTGCAGGGTGCACTCTGTCGAGGCGAGGAAGCTCACGTGTCATTTATAATGAAACATAGCGAATATAGATACTGCAATGAGGGTTTATTTCTTTCAAGCTATCTTCCCACTTCTTAGGCGGCAGCATACGAATTTCACCAATTTTAGAATCAATTGTGGCGTTCAACATTTCAGCTTTACTTACTTATTTAAGTAGCGCTACAGTTCGGGATGAACCCGGGCCTAAACTAACCAGCCTCACGAGTTTAACAGGTTTTTAGCTAACTGCTTCCAGTTGCGCCCCCAAATCGGTTGAGGTCCCCTTTTACTTGTGCGCGCCACCTAAAGTGAGGAATTTCTCTACTGCGTTGTCTCTCTCGATTCGATGACTCTGCGTCGATGTCGCTGTACAGCTCGTATCGTATTCGTTCGTTATTGAATCTTCTCCAAAGCCCGTAAAGGCAAAAGACAAAATATTTTAATTCACTCAAAACGACTGAGGATAGAGACCCTGTCCATATTTCAAAGTAGTAGGACTGAGATGATCAAGTTCTTATATAAAGTATCCTTAATTGTTCGCGATAAGGCCTTACTTCTAAATTGCCTTCCTAGCACAAAGAAATAGCGATTGACATGACTGATGCTTTGTTGCATATCTACTGGCAGAATTTATAGCAGAGGCCAAGGTAGACGGGATCCCTTACTACCTCGGAATTATACAAAAATTATCGACTGTGACGTTCTGCCCAATTCGTCGATTCTTGTTGACATCATATATTTTGACAGGTTCCGTTTCGACACACGCGAACGCACCAGTGACAGCCCGCTATCTTCTTCCAATTATGCCGATATTACCGAAGTATCCACTTGTTGAAAGATTGTGCCTACAGTCTTGCACTATTTTTTTTAGAATGGTGTTAAAGAAATCACATCGTATCGCTTTTTCTAAATCCTTTATTGACATCAACAGTCTCGATGAGTTCTTTACCGATCTTGAAAGAGCAACGTACATTCTCCATAGTTATAGGACGAGTTTGGCAGGGGTGCCAAAACTAGCATTGCTCTGTATAGCTTTTCTCTATAGATCATGTCATACGCGGCCTTAATATCGATGAATAGGTGGTGTGTATCGATTTGGAGCTCATGGGTTTTTTTTTCTAAACTCTGTCGTAGTGTGAATATTTTATGGTTTACGGTGGACTTTCCTGGCTTAAAGCCGCACTGATGTAAACCAATCAGGTTGTTGACGAACGACTTCAGGTGTTCACATAATACGCAAGCAGAACCTTGAGATGAAGCTGGGATGATGCCTCTGTAGTTGACGTAGTTCACAGGGTCTCATCTCTTGGGGATCGATGAAACAATGCTGACTCAGACCATATTTTACAGATGAGTTGGTGTATACTCTTTACCAAGTCATCGCCTGCCGTTTTGAAGAGCTTGGCAGTAAGGTCATCTGTTCCAGCAGCTTTCCTGGGTTTACGCTTAGATATGGCTATCTTCATTGGACAGAATTGTTAGTCTACATCGTTCAGGCTGAAAAGTCCATTCTGCTTGACATCGGTATTTGGTTCGTAAAAGACGTTATATAGTCTACACAAATGCTCTTTCCAAATCCGAAGCATCGACGGCGACTCTACTACTAGACTCCCTTGTTTCTCCCTACAGGTTTCGGTTTGGGTAAAACTTCTGAATCTCATTCCTGGAGTAGCATCTCTGAATTTCCTTTATCGCGCGCTCCTCATGCTCCTTCTTTTTCCTCCTAGGAAACCGGTGTTCGTCCCCCCTCTTCTACTCGTAGAACTCGTGAGCAGCTCTAGTCCTTCTATATATATATATTTTTTTTATAATCCCGCGCGCGCACCGAGGGGATATGAATACACTTTTACTGGTTTTCTCCAGGGCGCGGGCGGGTGGTGTAGTAGTTTGAAACTCAGGTGTATTAGGTTTCGATATTTTTCCCAGAGGTGGTTGTCAAACTGGACGGGACAAGCAAGTGCATCCTCATCCAGTGGGTCTCAGTACGTGCTAGTTGTTAGTTCGTTACATTTAGCCCAGCCAGCAACCACACCAACATCAGTGTTATGCCTTCATGTCAGAGTTGACGCCGACGGGATTCTCATATAACTACATGCAAATTCTACGAAAAGACTTTTTCAGAGAATTGCCTCGCCCGGGATTCGAACCCGCGACCCTTGACCGCATTAATTGGTCCATAATGCTGGAGAAGTGCCTTGCGTTGATCACAATGTGTTCAATCTGGTGGACGATTGATTGATGGATGATGAATGGATATCGAGAAATGTGAACCGCGTGCTAGCTACGACAGAGCCGATTAGCCTGATGGCTGTGGTTTCTGATGGCACTACCAACAGTTTTGCATTTAATACGCCGAGGACAATGTCACATCTCGTAGAAGTCATCTTTGGTGTCGTTATCTTTCTCTTCTTTGCCGGCGTGTACGTGTATATAAGGATAATGTTGGTAAATTTAGCCTTAATACGAGACAATGTCACATCTCGTAGAAGTCATCTTTGGTGTCGTTATCTTTCTCCTCTTTGCCGGCGTGTACGTGTATATAAGGATAATGTTGGTAAATTTAGCCTTAATACGGGTTTCTACGAGGCGCTCGTTATCATGCCGGAAACTCGTGACTTCTTGCCTATGGCGCTGCTTTTGCCGTCGATAACAATCGCCGTAGTAGATGTTACAGTTTTTCATTCTCTTGTTGTCTGGCCCATCCCATCGCATTTCTTGGATGAGGGTAAATTCTGCTTTGCAGCATTCCAGGTCCTTATCTAGTTTTTCGGCTACACGTGGGCTATTAAATGACCTAACATTCCGCGTGCAAATCGTCATCCGTTGTCCGTAGGTCCGTCCGTATCCGAGACTTGTTGCTTCGTAACTGATTTTTTTTTTTTTTTTTCATAGTCGGGCAGTCGGTTAGACCGAAGCCAGTAACCATTTCGGGAATGTGAGCGCTGCCGTTGAGCCATTAAGGACCTATCCTTAGGCCTGTTTAAAAAAAATCATAATTCGCAAAATCTGCAAAATGCAAAATTCATGCGAAAAAGCACCTTCAACTCTGGTATTGGTTGTATGGAGCAACTGAAATGAGATTGGGAGTGGCCGTAACTACCCTCTATTGAGAGAGATCACAAATAATATAATACGGGACTTCGTTTAGGTTTTTAACTTCAACTTAATGTGGGCTCAGGTCATAAGGTAGCTTTTGCTTATTTGGCAATACATTGGTATAACTTCTCTTCGTGAGCTTTACCGTTATCGCGAACAATATCATCGAGGAACGGAAAAGTACTGAACTAATAGTCTTTCGAAATTGATTTATAATCCGCCTGGTGGTTGTAGAGTCTTGTGTAACTTCCATAGTACAAAATATAAAATGCTGTCCAATACGAAGTAAAGGGGTTGAAGCTAAATACAGCAAACAAACATCAAACACAGAAACGCGGTCACACCTACGTATTTTTGTTTGAATCTGCTTCGAATCGACTGTCGTCCATAGTCCATGGTTCTTCTTATCATTTTAGATTTTCCCAAACAGAGCGCGATCTGATTAAGTCTTATCTGCCTCACGTCAATAAATTAACCTTGTGTTACTTTGAACTGTGTAAGGTAAATTAATTATTCCAAATGCGTATAGTTAATGTATGTCAGGCAATCTATGCGCTTAAGTCAGTATCTGCTTAACGCCACAATTCTCGCAGAACAAATTAGTGTATTCTTGGCCGTATGGTGGACATATCAAGATAAAAAAATATTTTTGCTGATATGCCTCAAGCGGGTTATCGGCATTTAAATTAGTAACTCTTGGGCTTGACCGTTGTGACTTCCGCTGTCGCACAAATTCTTTTCCCTATCACACCCGGGTGCAGTGAATGTAAAACACTATTGCAATTCCCAATGCACAAAACAATTTGTAAATCAAAGTCTAATCCTCATGACAATGCAATTTCTGGTCTATTTTGCCTTCCACCCACACCAAGAATTGAATAGATTGGAAAGTTTAGAGTAAGATACAACCTAATCCTATTCAAAGAAAAAAGAATAAAAAAAAAAAATTCGCAAGTTCGAAACCACTTAAAACAAAATCAATCAGTAAGCAACAAGTAGGTACTTACATCCAATCGAATAAAAAGTATTCCAATCAAAAAGGAGTATCTCAAACGTTCACAATTTCATGGAAATAAAAATTTCCCGTTTAATCCCTTTCATTATTCGGATCGCGTTTTCGAATAAGTTATTTTTAGAATTTCTCAAACACTTAATGAAGTTGAATGTGTTGGAGCAACACCCAAAGCTAGAAGGAAAAATCAGCGCCAACCTTCATAGACACTATAGTGTTGAGTAACACGCAAGGTCGCATGAGATACTTTTCGAATCACAAGAGGCAATCGGTTCACGAAAGTTTTGCTATCTGAACTTTTAGCTAACTTCGGATACGAACACATTGGTTGTTGGGTTGTGGGAACAGTGTACGAGTATACTAGGTATACCCAACACTGAGTATTCTGTACTCTGGATGTATGATAGCCTTGGTCGTGTATCAGAGGGATAGTTTACACACTTGGGAAAGGTGAAATCACAGCCACTTGGTTGCTTAGATATTTTTTTACGATTTATCTCTGCTGACAGATATGCCCTTCAAGTAATGGATAAATGAAGAAAAGTAAATAAATCCGTTTACCTGTTGTTAATTAGGTGAACACACCAGCACCATATGGAAATGTGGATGATTTTCTAACTAAACAAAACCGTCAAGGTCAATATATTTTAATTAAACTATGCAGTTTCTCTTTGTATTTGGTTGGGGGAATTATACGTTCTCTAGATAGTACTTGATGGAAGGTACACGGGGCATAACAATAACTAAACAACGACCTAAATGAAAAATTCTGAAAATACCAAGTCTTGTCCTACATGTGAGATAAAATTAATGCTAAATGAATAAAATTTATTGGGCTGCACCATATATATTATAGTATATTAACATGGAGTGACTAGATAAGAACGTTAGAAAAATAAAACAACAACGGTGTGAGATATAGAATAGTTTCTGGCTTTATCTTGTGTGGAACAGCACATCATTTATAGTAAATGGCCGTCTCGGCTTCGTTGGCAGTACGTCAAACGGTCAGTTCAATTTTTGATGACTCAGTCCAATATGTACGGTGTTATTCCAGCAAAAGCTTGTCGAAAGTTGGCCTCGAGCTCATCGAAAGTGGCGTAAACTAAGAACTTCACTTAGCTCCAAAGAAAATAATCGAGTGGTGTCAAATCGCATGATTGCGGCGGCCAATTGATTAATCGATGTTGTCGCGCTCTGACTACAGAAAGTCGGTTAACATCGCTCTATACCGACGAATTGCTTGCACACTTAAGCCATGATGAGGACCAACCTCACGACTAAATCCACGTTGCTTTTTTACAACAGAGCAAGCGTAAAACGTTGCATAATGAAATGGGAAAACTTACTGAATAATTTGTCAGCTGGGTGTTATTGGGTGTTAAATGAAAAATCTATAATTGCTATCTGGTCACCCGTTAGAACATATTCATATTACATATGTACCTACGTGCCCATTCCACGGGGAAGAGCTTGCTTTAAAGACTCAATATTTTCATGTTGAATAGAGCAGCCCATGTTTCGTTAAGCGAACCATAACTTACAATCCAATCGGTGAGGACTACCTGGACTGCCAACTAACTTGTCATCCGATGATATGAATTCCAGAATGCTATTTTTGATCAACGGTTTTTGACTGGTTTTTGTTTTATGCGCTTCTGCAGATTATTGTTGGAATGTCTACAGATTTATTTTTATTTTTTCCTTTTTTCGCCAAAATGAATTCTAATACTTTTGTAACTGAACAAACACCCAATTGCTCTGTTTATAAAAGATACTTTAGACGTGAAAATTACATCGCTGCTCAGAGTTTACGTTGTTGCTTACAATTTTGTTTCCACGTGAACTTTCGCCAAAACGCGTATCCCGAAATCTCTCAACAACTACTTTGTTGCCAGGATCAAGTATCGAAAACCAGTGGCAATGCTGCCAACGTGTTATCAGAGACGTCGCAATTGATGTGCTGTTTTTTTTTTTACCCTAACACCAACAAGAAACCCCTGGTTTGATGAAGAATGCCAGCAAGCATATGCAGCTAAACAAGAAGCCAACAAAGCGACGCTGCAACAAAGAACGAGAGCCGTTCGTTCTATAAGCAGAAGAGACGGGAAGAACATCGGCTTCTCCAGAAGAAGAAGAAAGAGCACGAGAAGCGCGCGATTGAGGATATTGGGAGGTTGTACTCCATTAATAACGTACGGAAGCCTTACCAATAGTTAAAAAAGAACGTGTTAAGGCAAGAAGACCCGTACAGAAACCTGTAGAGATGAAGAAGGAAACCTTGCAGTAGAATCACAGTCGGTGCAGAAAATATGGAAAATCTTTTTCTGCATACTGTATAACGGCAAAGAACCCCAACACCCCGCCGTCAGTCAGAGTAGACCATTCAACTTAGATGATAACCAAAACGCATGTCAGCCTAACCAAAATTAAGTAAGAATAGCAATATCTAAGTTGAAAACCAACAAATTAGCTGGACCTGACGGCTTTACAGCCGAGTTATTTAAAGCTGCAGGAAATGATTTTTTCGAGAGCATGAGTACACTACCTCATTTCTCAGATCTGGTCAGAACAGTGTAATGATGATAAATTGAATCTCAGTACCGTTTGACCGATCCATAGAAAAGGAGACTCCTCAACTTCGCCGACTATAGAAGTAAAAGCTTCCTTAACATCGCCTACATGATCTTATCAGCCATATTGTCTGAAAGTCTGAAACTCTTCTTCAACAATTTGATTGGTCCCTTTTAGTGTGGTTTCAAATGAGAAAAACCATAATTGACTAAATCTTCATACTCCAGCACATCCAGGAAAAAACTCAAGAAGACCAAATCCATACCCACCGGCGTTTTATCGATTTTAAAGCCGTATATGATAGCATTTATAGAGACGAGTTATATAGAGCCTTGTCTATGTGCGCAGAATGACGATTGGGAACGCTCGCTGCTCTGTTAAAGTTGGCAACAACCTAACTGAGACCTTTGCTGTCAAAAAAGCTTTTAGGTAGCATCATACTTGAAAGAAGTATGGGGAACTCACAAGCGAAGACTGGAAACACAATCTTTCGAATCAACTACTAGCGTACGTAGATGATATCAACACAATTGGGAGAACGCAGTGGACTTTCACCGGTGCGTTCGCTAGTATTGAAAAGAAAGCTGCCAAAGTCGATTTAGCGGTAAAACCAAGTATATGCTGTCAACAAGAAGGGGCACACAATATAGATGAATTGGAAAGCTATTGTATAATTTCGAGGTGTCCCTTACCACCTCTACCTGGCATAGTAGGTATGGTCTACCTTGGTTTACCTCTGCTATAAATTCTGCTAGCAACATGAGCAGAAATGCTACGAAAAATCTGTCATGCCAATTGCTCTTTCTTTGGGCAAAGAAGAGTACTATAGTAACCCCTACCGCAAAAAACTAAGAAAAATCTATTTGAGGTATTGATGAGGATCTGAACTAGAAGTGAGCGGAAGAATAGGGAAACCTATAGTTGCTTTCGGGCTCCCATCTAAGATTTGGAAGGAAAAATGTCAGTATAAAACAAAGCCAAAATTGTCCTGGGTAATGTTGTGTCTGTATTTTTTGCGATGTCTGCATAACATATTTAAAGAAAAAAAAAAATTACGAAAATCACAGATATTGTCATACCAACGCCGAAAGTCCTTAAATATATTAATGCCCTTTTCCGTTCCGAAATCTGTTCACTTGATACGGTTATCAATGTTAATCTCCTTACCAAAATTTGAAGACTGGCATTCATACCTCCAACAAAGGCCATTTGGATGACTCCCAATGCAACTTTATAAGTATTTTTTACCATTTGAACTTTTTGCAAGGCCTAGTGATATCGTAGTTACAATGTACAGAATCAAAAGGTCACCCCGAGATTCTTACCATAAAAACTTTTCAATGATGCGGCAACGATTACCTAACACAGCTCCTAAATTTCTTTACTTAAGATCGATTTGGTGTGTAAAAGAACCTTCCTGCTAAAAATTAGCATTAACTTTTGTTTTACTAGGATGTATGAAGACTCATTGGGCAATAGGAAGATATGTCTACAGATACTTTACTGAAATCAGCTCCACCAACGGCATATCTTGTGTTGCTCTAGTTTGGTCTACATAAATCCTACTGAATACAGTCAATAGTCAGTTAAGCTAAGCTTACCCTTATAATATATATGTTCTTCGTCAGTTCATATTCAGTGGCCTTTCTGTTGAGAAATTGTGCAGACCGCTTGCCTTATTTTTTTCTATTCTGCATTGTTAACCATTATTCGTTTTGTAGATTCTACAGACTGTCAATACTGACTTTGACTAAAACCTTGACGAGGTTCCAATCTGTATTTTTATGTATAGAGTCCTTGTTTCCCTAACATGTTGTTTTTATTAATTGGAGAAACTTCTGAACGTTGTTTTTGGAGTGGCATCTCTTACTGCGGTCTTTCCGCCAACACAATGAACTTCGTTCTTTCGAAGAAGGGTGTGATTTGCTATTTTATTGGCCTTCATGTTTCTCTGTCTTTTACGGTTCCTTTAAGTCCACGCCCAGTTTTGTTGCAATTAACTCAAGGTTGTTATGAAACCGCGGTGAAGGCCGTGGCGTGCTCTTGGGTGTCATGTAGGTATCGCTACATTGGCCGTTGGTTACTGGCACTTACCGTCAGCTGACATTTATCATCTGAGTATTTCCTGGCTAAAATTTTCTGGTTATTTTATTTTAGGGAATTGAGTGGGTCTAGCGGAGGGTGCATTTATGTTGGTAAACCCTGTGGTTGCAGTTTTCAAACCGGTTGAACTTGCTTTACGCCATGTTTAGCACATTACATCGACATTCGTCGATGTGCTCATAGTGTCGTAATATCGAAAATATAAATGCCTTGCATAGCGTATAGACTGAAACGCATACTCGTACTTGTACTCATACTCATTTTTATACTCACTCTTGTACTCGTATTCATACTCGGGTATAGGTACACAATCGATTTTTGGTTGTTGAACCATACTTTGGGACTCAGTACATTACTTTCAATCATACTTTTCCATCTGAGCTTCAAACAATTCAGACCCATAGAGCCAGTCCTCTCATTCGATCGTCTGGACTTACTCTGGTTGACACTTGTACTTGTATTGCTGTAGTTTGTCAATTATGAAATTTCGATCCATTACTAGGTGTAATTCGTCTTAATTCTTTTCGATTTGTGATCCGTTTATCTCCAAGCATCCATCCAAATAGAGTCTATATAGTAAGTATTAGGACACTTTGAGTCTTTCTAAGAAATTTGTATGCGAAATGGAAAAAATTTCCTCCTGGCAATACCGTCCATTTTCTCTTAGCAGTAACCATTACGAGTAATTGTTTGGCAAATAGCTGAGCGGCATTAATCAATAGTGGGAGATTCTTGCCATAATAAACCAGAATGATTAGGAAATATCAATCTATATCTCTACGGACTTTTTTTTTTAAGAATTGGTTGTTGGTAATTTATTTAGAAACTGCACACAAACAGGGCGTTATAATATAAACAAAGTTGGCCTAAAATACTGACTTATTTATCGGGATGAGGTCAGAAGATTCGCTGTTTCTTTAAGTATATTCCACAGGTTTTTTTATTGAAAACTTTGAAGTGCGACCATCCCAATGATTGAATGATATTCAAAAAAGTGTAGGAGACAAAACTGAACCTTGATACATTTATTTTTCAGAATTATTAACTATTAAGTTTCTGATTCTGCCATTTTATAATCATTAAAACATAAAGTGGAATCATAGCCAGCGCATTCCTAAACAAGTTTTTGATATGTGACAGACATATTGTAGATCACTGTTAGCACTTTGTTTGAACCGTATCGATTTGATATGGAAAATATTCCTTGTAATTTTCTTCTCCCCTAAAAAATTTGTTATTCAACAGTCAATCACACTATAATGTGTCTTTAATATGTCACCAGGTGTAAGAGTTCCAGTTTACACAGAAATTACGACCGGATAGGCACTACAGATACTTGTAGATGCATTGGATCTATGGCCAGATAGATACGTATAACGCTGTCGTCGACGTTAAATATCGGATTTTCTTCTTGTTCACAGTTCGTTTATCTTGAATCCGACAGTTAATTGGTGGGTGGAAAATGCCGCAATATACGCCGTGGATATATACTTGTAGATAAATTTTTTTTTCTCTTCTTTAGAAACAAGTGAAGGAATGAGGCTGTTTTTTTTTCGCTGTATTCGTTCGATAAACGGAAAAGACGATAAAAATGGAAATTAAAAAAAATAAAATTAAAAAAAATAAAATTAAAAAAAAAACGAGGAAAAATGAGATTCGTATTTTTAAATTCCTCTGGCTGGGATTTGGTTTGTATCGCGTATCGTTAAGAAACGGGAGACGCGTTTTACATGTATCGAAAATTAGTAATAGTGGGAAGACAGTCATATGGTTCTTGATGTTGGAAAGAAACTATTGTTGACATGCTCGAAGCGGAAAATTGTATTTCGTTTTTTTTTTGTTTTTTTTTTTTTTTTTGCGAACGAGACAAAAGAAACTAAGCGTGTACTTAACAGTTGAAGGCCGTGTTTCTAATTTGAATGTTGATTTAATTGATGGAACATTCAGTTTGAAGCTATGCAAAGCAGTATGTATTTGTGTGATTTAAATATGGTACATCTATGTTACGAGTACTTCGTTTTGACACAAAAAAGATAAGCACTATACTAGAGATATAACTTTAAAAATGCTTTTTTTATACTATCAACATTATTGCCTATTATCATCTGCTTTCATTCAGTTAGAAAGGTATCTGTTTTCATGTCATCAATTGTTTCTTCTGAAAATCACTTGCGCATGTCTTTACTTAAGACACAACAGCATTCTTATGTAGGTCAGCGGAATCGGTCCTTTGACATACAAATGGCAAAATTTACGCTTTCTTTGACGTAGAGAGTATGTAAGACGATAGATACTTTTCATGTCACAACTCAATCAAGCCCATCCCGACCAAAGTTCACCCCTTCAATGGTGTACTTTTTATGATAGATTGGGAATTCTTCTAAAGTCGAAACTAAGCCCGTACTTAGTACCCGCTAAATCTCACACGCCAATCTCGCTTTCTCGCTTAAGCTCTCGGAGCACAAATGCTTGATGGCACATCGTCACACGAAAAAGTGCTCTACCCATCTATCATTAGTTCCCTCATAGTTGCATGCTGCTGTTATACTGATTTCAATTATTGTTCAAGACACTGGCTCGTCAAATACGAGTAGTTTCTCTTACCTAGTTTCTGCTACAGTCGATATACCATGTGTATTTCTATTCCAGTAGGATCGGCAATGGAATATGACTTCTACGTCTTGGGAAATATTTAATATGTTCATTTTCCATTTTCAGAAAAGTCCCATTTTCATTGTCATTCGATTAAACTGAAAGAGAGGCTGATCATACATCGTAATGGTCCTAAGAACGTCTTTTGTTCTCTTGAGCTTCATCTGCCAAAATATTTTTCGACATTCTTACTACTAGCACGTTGGTCTTGTATACCACCTTCATCTTCTTTCTGCAAGTTTTAATTTGCAGAGCCTCTGCCCAAATTTTTACTATCGGTTAAAAGAACAATTCATGGCATTTACTTTTTAAAAATGATATCATGTAAATGTATGCCACGACTACGTCTGAGGTAGTCCATTCAGAAGGTCCAATTTTGGGCGACTCGTTCGAGCATAACACTAGTAATGTTGGCTTCCAAAGCGTCAATCGTAGCTGGCTTATTCTTGAAGACCTATGACTTTACATATCACCAGAGAAAATAGTCCAAAGTTGTGATATCGCACGATCTAGGCCGCCAATTTACCGTAGCAAAACGTGAAATTAAGTGCTCACCAAAATGATTTCTCAACAAGTCCATTGTTTCACGCGCTCTATGACTCGTAGCGTCGTCTTGTTAAAACCAGAGCTCACCGAGACCATGTGCTTGAATTTCAGGAAGCACATAGTCCGTTAATATGGCGCGATATCATTGACGGTAACATTCTTGAAGAAATTTCAAGAAATATGGACCAATGAGGCCACCAGCCCATAAACCACACCATATCGTTGTTTTTAATGGATGTAATGGTAGCTCTTGGTACTCTTCGGGTTGCTCATCAGCCCAAATACGGCTTCATTACTGAACAAAATTTCACGATAAAACACCGGATTTTCATTGAGTTTTCCCAGAGCCCATTCACTGAAAATATGACGCAAATTCAAGTCGCCTGGCTTCAAAACTTGTACAAGTTGAATTTTGTATGCTTTTAAGCCGAGATCCTCATGTAAAATACGCCAGTTTACGAATACGTCAAGCCAAGCTGCTGAGAACGACGACGAATCGATTCGTCACGGTCTTCGCGTACACTCTCAGCTACAGCTGTCAACTAATGTCAACTGGGACTCAAATTTGCAAATTGTATTGGCAATAGTGGTTTCAGTATGTCGATTATGCGCACCGTAAGTTCTTCGAATCGCAGGAAAAACATTTCTCACAGAACAGCTGAACAATTTGAAGACGCTGTTGTGGTGTGAGTGTTTCCATGTTGACTTGCCAAACGATACTGAACAAAAATGACAAAGCAGTTTGATAGGAGTCACGCGTGATCTGTCAAAAAAGCCTATTGAAAATTAAACCCCACGATGAATCACCCTATATTTCTTATTTTGTGGCTCTATAGCTTTTCTTATGGCTTAAGATCAGCTTTATGTGATCGATATTGGTGCTTTGCGAGTCTACCTGTCTACTCTATTGTTGCGTTTAGTCTGTCACTTATAATACGTTTCAAAATTTTTCCTATTTTGCCAGGTATGCACAGCGGTTTATCGGATTAACTAATATCCACCGCCTTCTCGTTTCCGATTCTCTTGTAAATTTGTAAGACTTCATCTGATGCAACCGTCAAAATTGCCTTTGTCCTTCCTGACCCGTTTTAATCACTTTCTAGTTTTTTCGATTGTCTTGGGAATAGGACCGCGACTTCAAACTATTGACCAATTACTTAGTTGTCCTGCATACCTAAACTTTTTGAGAGCATTAAATTGATGTGATTGCCACCGATTTCAAAAAAGCCTTTGATAGAATTTCTCATGATATAATCCTTCTAAAATTAATGGTTTCCCAATTAGCTTTGTAACATGGGTTCAATCCTAGTAAATAAACTGCATTACTATGATCTATTTAGGTCCATGGCTTTTGACCCAATTAAAACCTTTTCTAGTGTCCCTCAAGGTAGCCACATTAGTCCCTTATTATTCATTCTGAACATTAATGATGTTAATTTCATCATTAAAAATTTACGCAGATGATATGAAAATTTTTGAAAGGTTTTGCACTTGGTATCAGATGATTTTCCTTGAGTTTAACATCAATAAGTGTCGGGCTATAACTTATATCCGTAAGCGGCCTTCTACTTCACCTCGCTGCTGTTATTTAATCTTTAATCTGTCCGTTCCCTTAGTGAATGAGTTGCGTAATTTAGTTTTTATCTCTTAGGTTATCATTGATAACTCTGCTCTTAGCTTCATAAAGCGAGGGTCTAAGCAGTTTTCCAATCCTTGTCTTATCGAATCATTTTACATAACCTTTGTTCGGCTTCTTGAATATGCAAGCCAAGTTTGGTCACCCTACTACGCAGGTTTTTAGAATTTAGTTTACGTGGTCTTCCCTGCGATGATAGCCAAAACTTTACATCAAACACTGATCGGCTGAAACTTAGAAATTTATAACCTTTTTGTATACGTAGAAAAGTTGCCGATATTCTCTTTTTTCATTAAATTTTAGTTGTAATATTGATTGCCCTTCTTTACTTCAACTTATTTCTTTTAACACAAACCCACGCAATCTTAGGTCTGTGCGACTTTTCCAGCTCAATCTTCACAGAACGAATTACGGACATCTGGTTGCTGGTATAAGAAGAGATTCATAGTTGACGTTCGGTTTTTTGTTTTCAACACAACTTGGTACTCACTGCTCCACTTATTATGCTCAACTTTATTGCAGAGTTTAATGCAGCAATTTCTCTTGCCTATTCTGAAAGAGTATTTTCAGATTTTTTTGTGCAAATTGGAACTTTTGTTGGAGTCCTTCATGATTTTTTTTGTTTACCTTTTACTGTATCACTTCGTCGCATGTCCTTGTTCTTCATTGTATGAGTTTCTTTGTTTTTGCGCTTCTATGAGGCCCAAACTGGGTGGCTATTTCTTGCAGCATTCACGGGGTACTGTACGTGCTATGATGTTGTAGAGGAACTCATTAAAATGTCCTTAACTTAATTTCACCGTTTCTACAGTACATTCGAAATATTTTAGGCATATCTTCCCTTTGATCAGAACGTAATCTGTTTAGTTACCGGTCCCATCAGCTGGTTTTGCCCAGGTTTCCAAATGATTTCAACAAGCCGAAACATGTTAATAATCGTCTTTTCATGGTGACCGTAAACCCCAACTAGTTCGATGTTTTCGATTATGTAGTCGTACTTCATCATAGATATTTTGAAAATTTTCTTGATAGAATTTACAATCGTGTTGATCAACGTCGGGGCACGTTTTACGAATATGTCTATTAAATACGGAATGTAACATTCTTTATGTGCTCCTAATAAGAACAGAACGGATAAACTGATTTGAGTAATCTAAGTAGAAGATGTAACCGCTCCCGTTGACGCATCACGCCATGGTTTCTGATCGAACACACTGATGTGTTCTTTCACATCAGCTATCAGCTATGTTGGTTTCATAGCAGAATTTCCTCCGCTGAATGTCCTTCTAAAGGAACCCTTTCGAAAGAAAACCAGGCTTTTTGGAAATGGGACCGTACTTAAATTTGACCACATATATGGGTTCATATCATATCCTGAGCGTTTTTTCAACAGAATAATAGAGGATGGACATTTTGAGGTGGTTGCGTGTCTCCGTTTAAGGTGATACATAAATATTATCTGACACAATCGCGATCCAATCATTTTGAAACGCTCAATAAGTCTTAAATTTTGTGGCATTTGATGACATTTCTGGCAGCTCCTGCAGGAAATCTGTTTTTCCATTTGTCAAGATTTTTAATATTTCTAATTTACTGACGAGCTCCAAAGTTAACGATTGAAAAAACAATTCAAAACGTTAACGTTTCCCGAACGTTTCTATTGGCCATTACTTTATTAAAATCCAACATCTTTTAGTGCTAATAAAATGCACTGCCCTTGAGTAGGTCTAGAGTTTTGTTATACATAACATTTTTAGCTGAGGGCCTAAGACTAAGCCCTGTGGCATATCGTTAAAATCGAAATACTATTAAATTTGTGCTTAGGAATACTCCTCTATGTAGGTCTTAAAACTGCAAGTTCATGACGTTCCTTTTCTGACGTTAGATGATGGATAGCTGTCTATATGAACTTTGTCCCTTACCAGCGTGAAATCTTTTCAACACTTTTAGATCACTTTAGGAGTAAACAGGTTGGCAACCAATTAAAATTCGAAACAAGTCAACCTAAAATACAATTGAGGCACACAATTGGATGAAAAGTATTTGTTCATCTGTAGTGGATTCGTATTTTAACAACACTTTAACTTACAGTATGAACTCTGGCGAGCATCTTTAATTTACAAAGCCCAATTGACTAACAATAAGAGGATTAACCTCTGTAGTGTAGTCACTTGAATCTCAGACCTTTACACTTGATATGCCATACTGTTCATGACTTGAGAAGCCGCGAAGTCCATCATTCCTCCAAATCGAAATTGAATAAGCAAAGTACGAGCACAAGTGTACGAGTATCTTTTTCGAGATGCCAAACTTTCAGTGTTGGCATTAAAATAAATTACAATTGATTAACATATTGTTAAGCATAATCTTGGATTTCAATTTCAATTTCAATGGACCTTAGCACCTCAACCCACCCACATATAATCATAAGAGCGTACTTATGCAATTTGTGTGAAGAATCACAATGCTGCTGTCACCTCTATTGTGGTTAATAATGGAGTCTATAGGCAATTTACATCGCTTATAGTATCTATCGAGGAACAGCTAAAGCAATCTAGCGCGCGGTTAGTATCTAATTGGTGCTAACATTGCCTCATATTTTGCGGTTCGCCTGCCATCAGTACATACACACATATTCATTTGCCGGTGCTCTACGACTATCTATGAATATTGCATCGCAACAGGGCGCACTTGGTTTTCTCACGTTGGGCCATCGTCACACGAGAAGGAGACTACGGATACATCAATGGATGAAGTAGTTATAACTATAGCTATGGCAACAGCATTGACTCGATGTGCAATTGCGCTTTTTCCTTACACCCGCCAACAATTTCGCTCATCAATTTAGAGCCGAGTAGTTAATTCCGCCTCATTCTTGGGGAGACTCACCACAGATTGGGTTATGTAAATGCTGCCAGAATTAATAATGCCCGATAATTTTTTGTTGTTTTTTTTGCACATGGGTGTAAATTGTTTTTTTTTTTTTTTTTTTTTTTTTTTTTTTTTTTTCTAAACAAACAAGCCCATATTCCCAGCAGCAGCGCATCTGATACCCCATAAAAACAACATAACATCTGTGACTTTGAGACTGGATCTGATGTTGTTGCTGATTGTTGGTACTGGTTGCTGATGGTTTTTGTGCTAGTGTTGCTACTGAGATGTCGGTTGTGGCGCTTACGTAAGGTATTCTCTTGCGATTTGTATCTGTGACTTCATCGCGAGCTTGTTTATGGGTTCTCGGTCGGTTACAGTTTGTTGAACACCTTTGTGAAGTGGGTCAGAATTCCCCCTTGATAATAAATCTTAACGACAAGGTGGAAGTTATCAGTACAGGTGTATGGATATACATGGATACCTCCCACAATACGAATGAAATGAAGATGTTTCATGGGAGAATATCATTCAAGACAATGGAGTATATTGTTGGTTCTCACTTGCGAGAAGTAGATCTAAGTATCTAGTATCTAGAGACCTTAATGACAAAAAACTGACATACGTTGCATTTTGATTAAATCTAATTTAATTAGCCTCTCTCTAGTCCAAATGACATTCATTCTTTAATCTATTCGATTCAGCTTAACTCAACAGTGAATGGAAAGGAGGAATAGAAATACACTGAGCACTGTACCTCATTGCGATAAAAATTTGAGATAAAAATGGACATTAAACGGGTCGAGCTAATGAATGAATCATAAAAATGCATTTTTTCAACTTCAACTTAAACTATATTAAGTAGAAAAATTAAAAAAAAAATCAAACAAAGTTACGTCGCTTTTGTGTTGTTGCAAAAATTTGCAATTTTTCCTCTTCAGTTTAAACTTGAGATAAGGTTGCTAGAAATGCATTTAAATGTGAAAACGTATATGTATTTGGTGGTGGCGTAGTTAAGTCGTAATGAACACGTAAGACATATTGCATTTCTATGTTTAAATCTGTAAACCCTCACTTCGTACGCTTAACCGCATATTAATCACATACCAATCGATTGTGAAGTTTAGTATACTTTCAAATTGGTAGATACTTTCACACTCGTTGCGAAATATTAAGTGGGCAATTATCGTCTGAGTTAGTTAATTAGTCGGACTCAAAGTGATTGTGTATTTTTAACACGTTAGCAAATGAACCCAATAGGCGATGCTCCATTTTTATGATCAACCTTAAATTCTTCTCACACTAGCAACAGTTGAATGCTCCTACTCAACTAAAGAGCGTCACCGCTAACTTTCTCCTTAAAAAAAAGTATCTTCATGTGCATGTTGCATCGAAAACTGCAAAGGCGATCATCCGAACTGCCGTAGGGGCGCGGATATTTGTATAACTTCTAGCGCTCTCGTAGATGAATCGCCCTTCTCTTGATATTTACTTGTATCATGCATTTTCGGACGAGAAAAATCAAATCCAAGTTGTACTATATACAGAACTTGGATTCAATTTCTAATTATGCGTTGTCTGTCTTTTGACTCTAGTTTTATACATACTATGTATATGCTATCTAGCGAAATGACTGGTACTTCGAAAATAGTAAGTCAACACATCCTGTCTCAGGATTGTCATGGCCAGAGTCTGAGCTGGGAAGTATCATATATCTGTTCTGTTGGGAAAGTAAATGAAGATCAACATATTTGTTAACTTCCAGTCAGTCTTAGAATGCTTGTAGCGATTGCGTTTGGTCTTACTGGATATTTTGTCGCATCCGTTAGTATCATATGATTAATTCACTACGAATATTTATCTGGTCCTCCAGTTCCTTGATCTCAGTTTTGCTTAGTCGAGGTTTTCTTGGACTGCACCGTGTATTTAGTTTTTAATTATAAACTCTACAAATCGGAAAGTTAGTGTTCAGTACGTGCGGTGCTCCTGGATGATGATTGTATCTATTTTATAGCAGTTTATGGGCTAGTTGTTCCACTGCACGGCTTAAACCTTTCTCAAGTAAACCCAACTTAGTTTTCTTGTTTTTTTTGACCCTACACATCGTGAACACTAAATCTGCTATTTGTTGGTGCGAAACAGTAGAGAAGGGTGCAGTACCCTTTCTGAGACTTCTTGGACGAAAAGACATGGTCCATGGTTTATTAGGGGTTCATTCGCTACTGCTTATACTTTAATTTTAGTCGAAATGGTTGGAGTAGTTTGTATAAGGAATCTGCCATGACTGTTGACTCTAGCTCTTTGCCAATATTGGTTACGAAAGTAAGACACCAAGTAATCAACTTAATGCTATCCAATAGGATCGCTAAGAAGGCTCTCGGCTGGAAAGTACTGCCGGAAGCTTCTTAATGGGATCATAGGTATATCGAATTCACAATCGAACGCGAGGTTTTGGCCTTTTCGATAACGAGGAAACCGAGAAAACGATCATTGCTCGGCCTAAGCTCAGACCGAAAAAGAAGATAAAGAAGGCTGTTCAGTACCTGAACCGTAGTCTCACCGTAGTCTCACCGTAGTCTCACTAAATGCAGATTTACAGTGACTGCGGAATAAATAACTTCTAAGCAGTTAACTTCAAATTAATTTGGAGGAAGACTAGAATCTTTAAAAATCGAAACTGAAGTGATATAAGCACCTTATAAGAGTGTGATTGAAACACTCGGCGAAGCACAATTAGACTTATCTAAATCTTCAAAAAGAGCAAACAGGGAGACGGAAAGCATTTAAATGATTCCAGGTACACTGTGTCGAAAGCAGGCAGTTTCTATCGAGATTACCTGATAAGAACTCATAATCAGCTCCTCTTACTGAAGCGGTAAGTGTGCTTATTAAGATACGAGATGATATCTGTCAACGGTGGTTACGTTGTTGCTTTCTTTGATGGCTTTAAGTCGCCTGGTGCCGTGTCGCTTATACAGTCATGCTACAAAAACATATAAGCCATCTTCAAGCTATTCTGAAGAGAATCTTCGGAAAAAATAACTATTCGCTCACACTTTAGATTAGATTTCCATTATGTTGAGCTTCATGGTCGCAAAACTGGTTTTCTGTCTAAGATTCAATATGTAGATCAATATGAGACCGTACAAGAGTGTATTTTAAAATCTGGTGGGCAGAATTGGAGTCGCAGTTAAGCACCAGAAAGAAAAAATGTTTTTGAAGAAGAATCAATGGTTTTGTGAATTAAAGCAAACGTTCTGGTGCACGAAAACCCGGTTACGTATACTGATTCCAGTCAATATATTATGGCGGGGGTAAACATGGGCTGTCTGCAGAGCAGGATCTTGTCTTATGATGCATACATGATCGACGCTCTCAAAAGTTATAAAGTCTACTCTCAGGCATTTCCAGATAATGATCATTATAATATGCTTAATTTTCTGTTAGATCACTCCTTGCATCCGTATGTTTTTAACCGCAGGCAGGTTTGCGACATCGGTGCAATACAAATGGTCTTTCTGAAGTCGTTCTCTTGACGTGAAAGATGAAAATGACTAATCTGACTTATCTACTCGTAGTACTAATATCCGTCATCAGTATCTCCTTTTCAGGCTATGGTTAGTATTGTATTTGGGTGTCATCTTGGATAACAAACTAATTTGAACTAAAAGTATCGGGTGGAACTCACTCAAGGCGCTTTCGGCTTTCTAGCAGTGTAAAACATCTCTCGTGAAGACATGAGACATGTCACCAAGAAGAACATTTGGATCTACATTACTATGATAGGAGCATTAATATTCTGTGCGTCGGTCGGTTGGTGGAACAAGGTCTGTTTCGGTTTCATGATAGCGTTCACTTTTATGCCTGACCTTGCTCTTCTTCTGGACAGCACTTTAAAAAAAAGTGGTTTTTGGCGCAATACGCATAGAAGTACGAAATCGATTCTCCCTGTTTCAAGGAATTGTTTCGGCCCAAATCTAATCCGATGAAATTTGAAATAATGTCGTCGAGTCTGCAGAAATGACCCTAAATCGATCTAGGATGCGACGCTGATGTTTTATTATATGACCTCTTCTCTAGGAATACTTGTGGTCTGTCTTCCAACCGAAGATATAACTAATCGTGATGGGAATGATACATCTCTATCGGGTCCCAAGTTGCGCATTGGGTTACCACTTCCAAATTAGTTCAAGAATGCTGAATTTATTAATTCTTGTAAGGGTGTTAGTTCACAATGGGATCTCGGGTAAGGAGATAGTTTCTCATGATCCGTACATCCTCGGTTAAGGGTTTCATTAAAAGTTGGGTTTTCTTAGCAAAACAGATCAATTGAATGGTTACCGACATCTCTAAAAGGTCAGCAACTTTTAGCCTGTCCCTCATTAAGAAAGGCTATAGACCGCATAAAAGCATAAGACATCGTGCGACACTTGTGATGATGATTTCGTTACCATGCACCATCCTGCTCGCCTCAGACATCTTTGTCTGCGCTGATATACATATTGGTACTGAAACGTAAAACGTGGATAATAAGAAAAGAAAACAAATATCAAACAGGGCTTTTCTTTAAGAACTATAAATTTTTCTTTTTAAATCTGAAAGTACTCTTAATATTTTTCTGTGTACTGTCATTACGATTTTGATTGCTAATGTCTTCCATTTAGTCATGGTTCAGTACTCGAATGTGCAACGTTTACTCGTACAAATTACTAAAATATTACCTATTTTTATTATTATTACATATTATTATTATTATTACAAAATATTGTATTACAAATTATAAAACTTTGCACTATTGGACGGCTACAAACCCACATGTATATACTTCACGAGACGCCACTGCATTCACAAAAATTGACTAGTTGGTGTGATTTTCATGTCGGCGGCGTTATTGAGCCATATTTTTTCGTTGGTGTTGATGGCCGCCTCGTTTTAGCTAATGGAAATCGCTATCGGGATATTTTGCATTTTTTCCCGCAATTGCGTGCATATTAGTGATACGTGGTTTCAACAAGATGGTGCCACTTATCACACAGCGGATCAAACAATCGAGCTATTTTAGTCAAAGTTTGGTGAGCATGGTATTTCAAGAAATGAACCAGTCTAATGGCCGCCTCGTTAATGCGATTTGACCCCACTGGCCTTTTTTCTTTAGGGCTACGTCAAGACATTGGTCTGTGGCCAGAGCCACTATTGAACACGAAATAGCGGGGATATGGGCCGAAATATGTGAAAGAGTGGTAGAAAATTATGTCATCCATTGTGGTATGAGATGTACTTTAACTGGAAATAAAAGCTTACTTGATGTCTCAAATAGTTTGTCTTTTATTAAAATTTTTTATTGGAAAATGCGATATTTAATTTGTTGGATACACCAATATCGTCGGTCTTAAGATCTTTTAAGTAATTTCCCAATTCAATTCAACCAGTCCTCGTTCAAAAAGATGCCCCGTTTTATGCAAAAGCTGGCTTGTTTCTGTGGCTGCGCTGTGCAAAACATTTTAAAAATCCCTTAAGCGCGAGGTTATTATAAAAAAAAAAAAAAAAAAGTCAACCAACAAAGGTTGCTGTTAATTAATTTTTTAATCTTATCTAATTCCAATCGATTTCTCTATTAGAAATTCGAAATGCATTTCTATTTCCATTTTCAACTGAAATCGGTCAGATAATTCTTATCCTATGTTATAATGGAGCATTAAACTTAAGTATGACGTAAGTTTTTTTTTTTCTAAAAATAAAAAAAAATCTATCCAAATGTCATCACACGCGCACCAATTAATATGTCTTTATTTCATCTTATCAGAGCAGCTTATATTGTATGATAGATAGTTATCCATTTGTTTTTTTTACTAATTGACTACTACCGAAAAAAGTTGATAAGAAAAGAACAAACTAGAAACTGTCAGAAATTTGCTTCCGATTTTGTTTAAGGGTCATCTATATCTACCAGACATGTTTTGACATTTTGTTTGTATGTTGAAAAAGTATCTACAATTTCTATTTGTTATTTGATTAGTGATTTTTTTTTTTTTTTTCTTTCTCTTTTACAGGTAAATACGAATGTGTGGATTAAGAGGGAATATCCCCAATTAAAAAAGAAAAATAAAAACAACATTGGCAAGTTTTAGTTTTTAAGTAAACTCGTACTCGTAGTCGGATTTGTTTGTGTTTTTTGTTTTTTTTTTTTTTTTTTTTTTTTTTTTTCAACAGCACCACACATATTGAATGAAGTGATATTTAAAAGAATTCATTTAATTATCTTTGAATATGATGAATAGTTTGACTTTGAAGGAAACAGGTAGACGAGAATAGAAAAAAGATACGACTACGAGTAGTGGTTACGTATCTACTGGTATAACCGGTTAGAGGATGATAACTCTATAGAAAACTTTCAATCGGTTTTTGTTTGCATTCTTTCGAGGCAAGTGAATTTTATCAAAACAAATAAAAAATAAAGTGTAATCAAACATAAAACGAGATGTGGTTAATGGAATTTGTATGACAACCTTAAGAAAAGATCATTACTCAGATGAAACTTTTATGACTGCATTTTGCGAAACGATGCATTTAAGAGGTTAAAGGAGTGACAGTATGTCGACAGAGAGACAGCCGCACCTCCGACGCTTTTGCAAAAATGCAAAGCTAGTCAAAATAAATAAATTCTAGAGTGTGTTTTTCGGGAGTAGAAAAGAAATATCTACGAGTCAAGGTGGCTAGGAAAAAAAACCAAATTACTTTGATGTTCTGGCTTTTTTTGTATAGTGCAACCATGGAGTGCAAACTTAACAAAGATCTATTAGTAGTCATTCAGAGACCTAGAGTTTTTTTTGCCAGACAGGTTCTGAACCAGGCAGATACGAGAAATATATCGCAGTCTGCATTTGAACTATTGGGTATGTAATTTAATTCGTGCGGTTTTTTTTTCAAAATTTGAACGTTTATTTAAGAAAAACATGTACAATAGTATTATTCAAAGTATTGCCCATCTGAAGCTATGACTTTTTTCCATCCTTCTGGCAATTTGTGGATCCCATCCCAAAAGAACTGCGCCAAGAATGAATCAAGCCAATTTTTGATATTCTGCTTTGATATGAACCGTATTTCAGTGAGGGCGTTCTGCATCGACCGGAACAAATGGTAGTCAGAAGGGGCAAGGTCTGGGCTATAAGGCGGGTGGGGTAAGACTTCCCATCCACTGTTTTCCAAATAGTTATTAACCGGAATAGTAACGTGGGGCCGAGCGTTGTCATGATGGAAAATTATTGCCTCGTGTCTGGTCGCATATTCCGGGCATTTTTCGACTACTGCTCTCTTCAAACGGATTAATTGTGTTCGTTAGCGTTGTCCATTGATGGTTGCACCCGGTTTTAGCAGCTCATAATACAGCACACCCATCTGATCCCACCAAATTCAGAGCATTACCTTCGCGCCATGGATATTCGGCTTTGCCGTTGATTTGGCTGGTTGGCCGGGTTTCACATATGTTTTTTTGCGCTTGGGGTTGTCGTAGTGGATCCATTTTTCGTCACCAGTAACAATCTGAGGCAAAAATGACTTCCTTTTGTGGAGTTCCAGCAGCATTTCGGACATGCAAAACCGCCTTTCGACGTCGCTCGGCTTGAGTTCATGTGGAACCCAATTTCCTTGCTTTTGAATAAGTCCAGCTGCTTTTAAACGTTTTGAAATGGCTGCTTGAGTGACACCTAAAGATTCTGCGAGCTCTTCTTGTGTTTGGCAACAATCTTCATAGAGTAATGCTTCCAGTTCTTTATCTTCAAACTTTTTTGACTGCCCAGGACGTTCATCGTCTTCCAAGCCAAAATCACCACTTTTAAATCGTGCAAACCACTTTTGGCACGTTCGCTCACCTAGCGCATGTTCACCATAAACTTCCACCAAAATACGATGACTTTCGGCAGCAGTTTTCTTTATATTTAAGTAATGAAGAAGAACTCCCCACAAAAACACTTTTTCAGGCACAAAGTTCGACATATTTGAGTGAAAAAAAATGTTTGTTGTTTACGCTTGAAATGAATGACATATACTGAAATGACGTACAATGACAGTAGCTTTCCAACGCATGTTCCAATGGAATAATAACAATGAAATAATACAAGTTACACCATCTCTTAACACCATCTCTAACGAATTATAGACCCAATAAAAGCGTGTAAAACTTTTGGAGTGTAACCCGTACGTTGGAGTCATACCTTCTTTGAGCACTTGGTGCATTTAATCAGCGCTTCGTCCGTTTATGCTGCCAAACAAGCAGCATAAGACGTTATTTATTGTATGTTAGCAGGTTGTTGGTATCAATTTAGCGACAACGTAAGGATGCAGGTTCCGAATAGCTTGTAAAGTCATCTGATCACTAATATGCACGAATTTAATAAGGTTATGTCGAAGAAGTGGTAGAATTTCTCATTTAAACAGTTTTCCGCCTCGCCAGTTGGATTGTGTTTTAACCATAGTGCAGAGAGGCTGTGGCTTATCGGCTTAAACTTTCTGATCCTAAATTGAACTGGTACAGACACGTCTTTACGGTAGCTTTTATCCAACGTTTTTTCTAGATTGCAGTAATGTCAACCCATGTATGGTACCTATTTTTTAAAGGACGTTTGGATTCATTCAAAGTGTATCCTGTTGAAGTGCTATTCATTGTAGGACTTTGCCTGGAATTACAATTACAATTGATTGGTATAAATTGTGGAACTTGCCTTACTATGACCTTGCAATATTCTATATATTATAAAGCCGGCTTTTACAAGGTATTTCGAATATTTTTGATCCGTAAGATCAATTTCAAATTTGACTGGCATACTGAATAAGTTTATCTTATAAAATGTACTGAAGGCAGTCTATGCCTGTACATATACAAGAATATGACGCATTTTTGTTCAGTACCACTTAAGCTTGTCAGGATTTTTATTGGAGAAATTCCTTTAATAAGCACGCAATTTTTTTTTCCAAGGAATTCTCCCTTTAACCGAACTACTTTTTCCTTAAACCACAGTTTGTTCTCTCGTAATTGTTGAGGTATACATTGTTATAACCAACAGGCCTTGGGCTCCTCGGTATTTTTCTAAACGTTTGCTGTCGGTGGCTACCCAAAAAATATGCTCTAAATGTCGGAATACTTTTCTGTCAAAATTCTTACATTATTACTAAAATCTGAGCCTTCAACTTCAAGTCTTTCCAAATAAATCGCAGTCCATCCATTTCTTCTTGTGCACATCACATTATGATTGTTGGAATTTTCTTCCACTTTCTGGTGCTATATCGACGATTCTTCGGAATGAATCCAATTCTTTTGGCGCTAAAGCCATTGCTTTCCATTTAATCCCAGAAATTAAACAGAGCTGGGCATTGGAATCGTGTATCAATCCGCGATTCTTCTATCATTAGGAACATTTAAATTTTGAATCTACTTCAACTCTTTATTTGGTTGAAGGTAAATCAGGGGACTTTATAACGAACCCAATCAGTGCCTTATATATATGTATACATTTACAATATAAAACGTTGACTTACCTTTCATGTCACTTTTGAATTTGTATGCTTCGTCATTGTTTGAGAACTGTGAGAACTTTCATCCGAGAGCAGTATTCAGTTTGATTAAAATCTAATTTTAGTTGTTCGAGATAAGGTCAACTGCTTTTTAAGAGTAAAGAAACGTCTATTTGGAGCAACAATCCTTAGTTTACTCGTAGATGCCAGACAAACTACCTCGAGGTTCTCAACCTTATCATACTTGGGTTGTCCAACTGTATTAATTCTTCTTTGACTCTGAAAGCGTCAGTGACCTTATCGTCCTTCGTAGATGGGTGAATTTACCAGGAATGTTTAAATCTAACACAGCGTTAGATGTTGACATGAAGATCGATAAAAGCGTGAATGACATTGTTTTGAAATTCTTAAATCTGCTATGGAGTTGATATGGTCCCATAAGGTTGTTGACGAAAGGTTTGAGGTGTTCACGCATTACCCCAAAAATGATCTTATATGAAATGTTATTAAAACTGACACCTCGAAACCAATGTGGGTGTGTAATTGCTTCGCATGATTCCTTTCTTTCCTTCTTTTTGAAAAAAAAAAAATCTGCTCAAGAGCTTGATCTGCGAAACCCCTGCGCAACTGAAGTCTCATGACCTTAGTTGTTGCAGCAATTGAATCCTGCATGGGTGTAAGCCGCGATGTTTTTGCAAAATTGTCCACATAAGACGGAAAAAGCCCAAAACTTTTGCGATCAACATCTTATTGGCATTCCCGGATCTTCTGTCGCACTTTCAGTCGCAGCGTCTTCCAGTTTTGAAGTGAAACTTTTTATTGATCGTTAGGCAGTAATTCCGAACTCCGATGAAACGAAAAAGCGACAGAAAGTAATTCCGAACTCCGATAAACGAATCATTAAACCTTTTGCGATAATACCCGTGCGATAAAAGTTGTATATTAAATGACACTAATAATATTATCCAACAAGGCTAAAGTGTTTTTAGCTTTACGATGTTGTATCGCTATTTTCACCAGTAGTGCTTCTAAATTGCCAAGTTCGTAGTTTATACTAAAACTCTATACTATGGTGTGGCAACTCGGAAGGAATGAGACATGGGGGAGAATATGACATTATTCAAATAAGTTATTTTCTTTATAAGGGATGGACGAAATGCATAAGTCGCGCATGGGATACCGACGCTCCATCTCGTGTCCATACTATAGGCACATAGAGTCATGACGGGCTTCGTTTTAATACGTCGAGTTCACATGAGAATTTACATGGCGTTTGAGCATATTTATCGAGTTTATACGAGTATAGTGTGTTGAAGCTATTGAGGTTATAAGGAAGTAAGAAATATTTTTGAATAGTATGGAGATTGCCTGGACGTGCAACAAAACAAAAACTGGTATAAAACGTGTCCAGGACCACAATTCTAGGAAGAGTGCTATTCACAACAACCTTTGAACCCTTCAGATCTGAGTTGCCGCAGCCTTAAGATATGAGCTACATGTGGTGTGTTGACACACCTAACAATCCCTGTGCAGAGCTGAAAATCTTTGTCCTTTGTACTTTGTCTTTCGGTTGTACTTTCATGTCATATACGTAAGCTTTGAGTTCAAGCTCATTTTGCGTTTTGGACCTGGACTGCAGAAGCCGGTGTCACTAACTCACTTTGATGATGTGGCTGCCATTGTTAACCCATAAACACTGGATTCGCCACTATCTCTTTTTAAGAAGCCTTGACTTAGATTTTTTCAGAACGATATAAGCTGCAAATATGTTAAAGTAGCTCTAGAGTAGGTCCTTGTTGTAACGTCATCGTTCTAGGCTCATTGCGGCCTTTTGTTCACTCGGACCTTGTATATCCGAAATGACTTAAATTATCGGAAGGGTCTTTCAAATTTGTTTTTAAGTAAATCACACTACGGCTTTAAATCAAATAATCTTAGAGGTTATCTAGGTGTAAATTACGACTTTATGACATACTTTTGTATGCTTTAAACTTGATAGTCTCCACAATATTTTCCATAAAAATTTCCGAACATCTCGTCCATTTACAAAGGCTTCTTTCGAAAAAGAAAAAAAAAAAAACGATTTTCTAATAAGTAAAAGTGCATACAGATCTTGCTCCATAATGAGCCGGTATTTCCCTTTTTTTACTCCTCCACTGTCTCACATTTATCGAATCTCTTGTTGATTTTTACTTTCTTTTCGACTCCCCTTCTAACCGATGCAGGTAAACCGAAAAAATTGAAAAAAAAAAAAAATAAATAAATAAATAAACCTGGTTCTCATGAAAGTTATTTAGGGCCACGTCACGTACCACGCGCAGAAGTGCAATTAAGTCCAAACCAAAAAGAAACCTGATACCAGTATGAGTCTGCATCTTATCTGCGCATAAAGGGGTACACCGATCCATTCGTATGTTCCAGTGGTCGATGGTCAGAGCCCATTAAAGCATAAATTTAATGGTTACCAACATATCCCATCAATTGGACGCGGCAATGACCCGAGACTACTCGAAACAAGCTCACGACACGAAACAACCGACCAGCAAAAAAGAAGCACTTTCACTTCAGAAATGTCGTCATTCATCAATGACACTAGTGTTATTGTTCGCCGTCTTTGTTGTCACTGCTCCCTTATACTCTTGAGATAGATTCACCGGTGGTGATAAAAACTTGGTCATGACCAATTTATGATGGCCATCCCTGATGGATTGAATTGCAAACGCAATCAAATATTTAAATTGCAATCTCAATTCGATTTTCTGTAATAAGTGAACCATCGATTTAATTTCTTTCAAGTAGGTGTATGTTTGTATTCGTTTTCCTGTCTCTATACACAAGTATCTAGGATGAGGGATGTATCTTGTACAGTTCAAACACTTGATTACTTAAGATCATCTGAGAAGATGGTATCCATTCACATAGAGATGCTAATAAGCAACAAACGAATCAGTATATCGATGTTAAATTCACTTGCATGATTCTCTCATATTGTCAGTCTGCTAGTATGGTTCAACTCAAATTTGGTTTTCGATTGGATAAGGCAAGTTTTCGAATGGCTTTGGGTGCTAATTGAAAACCTTCAGCCCCGATTTAGGTTCTATTTACTCAAGAGCTTACAGTGAAAGGTTTTTCAATCTTATTTTGGGGAAATTCCTTAGATTGCGATTAGAAGTTTATGCTAAATAAACTCTAAATAAACTGTTCTCAATTAAAGTGAACAGCATTGTAGCTAAAAAAGAAAAAAAAAAAATAAACATTGCGCCTTTGTTGGCTCTCAGATTTTCATATCACACATGGTGATAAGACGCATATGTTGCGTATACGCCAGAGTATTTGTAGAGGACTTCCGAATAGGTGCTTAATAGGTCCATGTCACCTCTAAGTTAATTAACACAGTTATTGCGTACATTCTCTACTTTGGCTCAGTTTTCATCGGCAAAGAAACTTTAGAAAATATGTTCAGTTGAACACAAAATTGGGATTAAAGATCCCAGGTGTGTTATAATTTTAACGTGTGTTTCTGTGTAACTTTGAATCTGTCTGTGGTGACTTGTTCTTAGCTTTAATTCAAGCAAATCTGTTTAGCCGTTTTGAATGTGAATGCCGTGTGAATGTACTAGGACGTGACCCACGAAAATTCAAAATAATAAGTTAGAAGAAGAAGTGAGTTATCTGTCTTTCATATTCAGGATAGTGACTGATGGATCACATTAACTGTATGTTTATGCACAAGTCGTTGATTGGTAGTACTTGTTACTAAGCCGAAAGTCCAAAGAGCGCCCGAAATGGTAGAACAGATATCTCTAGGTGTTCCGCTGCATTAAAAGAAAGCAGTTAAGCTCTGTTAAATTTTCTAGATTAGAACGGAATAAAGTAACTTATAAGGTCAAATTTATAAAAGTGAACCAAAGAAGGCTCAAGTGCTGCGAAAGGATACCCGGTATAAATCAATCCTCGTATCCATGGCAAGTCTTGAACAAAGTGTCACGAATCCTTAGCACACTTAACACTCAAACGGCATCTGGAGTGTACTCCTGTCTGCCTTTCAGCAGTCATTTCCCTGTATGCATTTCACCAATCCCGCTCTGATTCACTTTGGGAAAATGTACCCAAGTGCATGAACCCAAACCAACTCGGACGGGGGTCAGTGAGAAAAACTTTAATGAGCAGTTTGCAGTTTTGAGTCATTTAAAACAAAAAGGTCATCACAGCTACTCTCAGTATGTCGGAGACATCCTATTATGCATTCACACAGTCTGTTTAGCTTTCGGTACAATACCCATATCGTAGATGTTTAAGTTCAATAGGTTTCTTCCTTCCGCTTAAGTGCAGCTTTAACCACAGAGGACTATCAAACTCTCAATACGCCTACTTGAGTGAATATTGGTGAGAGCTGCATTTCACTCTGTTACGATTCATGGAAATCTCGTTCAAGGAGTTCCCTGATATCAAGGGAGCTTTAAACAGTTTTGGCACTTCCTCAATTTACACTTTTCTTTAAGAACTGGATATTAATGCATTTGCAGTTTGATTCAATAAACTCACAATAGTGCAGTCATGAATAAAATCGTTGGTCGTTGCTCTAAAAAAAAAAAATAACATGCAGAGGGACCGGCTAAGGAGTTGGCTTTCTCGTCTTTAATGGAATTTGGTCCTCAACGGGTTACTAACCAAAAAATAGAATACGGAAAGTGATGTAGTTGCTTACACAAACGATGACAGCTTTTATGTATCGGAAACACTCCCAAAGACGCTCCTACATTCACCAATATGCCTTATATATACGAGTACTCTTCTTTTGGACACACAGCTGTGACGAATCTGATCATCTGAACCAAAAATATAAAATACTTTGAATTTGCTCGAAAAAATTAATTCACGAGTGACAAGTAACACCGAACAGATTTGACAACGTAATAAGCTATGTGGCAGGGTATTGTACGATCAATCCCCACTTATGGAACAGTCCTTTGGTGGCCTGCACTGAAAGTGAGGGTTTCTATTACATTGCTAGAAAAAATGCAACTGGCTTTCTGCATAAGCATCAATGAGCGCTGAAGATATACCCAAGAGCGGCCCTCAGACTAAGAGATACTCAGATAACTCGCTGTGCAACGCCTTCTGAGATGAGTTCCCTTATTTCGAACATCATAAAATCGAGGTCGGTCAAAATTTGAAATCTCTGGAAAAAAATAATAAGTAGGTTGCCAATGCCAAATCACCAATGTCATACGTACATATATACACACTCTCAAGCTCTCCCCAAGCCTATCCAAACTAGACATAGGTAGACTCTGGATTTATATTGCCTTTTACTTCACCTCAAATGATCATCGGAGCTAATTTGCTTTAGAAGAGTTGATACTCACAAATAAATTGTTTGGATAGACACGCAACAATTGAGTAAACATAAAAATGACTTCTGCAAGAGCTTTAGGGATGGAAAGGAATGAGAATCACGTCACCTCCTTGACAATTGCGCCGCTATGTCCCGCATTAGGTGGCAGTCTTTTAAAATGATTTCTTTTTTATTGGACAGGGTCATCCAACAAGAAGTGTCATTTTAAATTTCTCGCCATTGTTGAACTGCCAAAATTCAACTATCATTGCGATGACTAAAAACCAAGGTGTGCCCATTTAGAGACGATCTTAGATCTAATACATGCTTATAAAGTCTAGTTAACACAAGAACTGAAGCCAGCAGACCACACACAACGGTTTACTATCGTTTATTGGGCACTGGAATGATTTTTTACACAAAATCAATTTGTCCTTTCCATTTGTCTGGGTACGTAAGCAAACAAAACTGTCGCATTTGTTGCTCAAAAAAAAAAAAAACAACCTCCATTTCCATCTACAACAATTGACAGTTTGGTGTGGTGTTTAGACTAGATATGTCATTGGGCCATATTTTTTCGAAAATGATGCTTGTGAGACCGTTTCAGTGAATATTTTTTGCCTGAAATCGATGCTATGGACGTGGATGTGGTGTCACATGCCACACATCTGGTGAAATGGCATGATAAATTTTTTGGATATGTGATTTCTCAAAATTGGGACTTTAATTGAACGCCAAGACCATTTTACCAAAATAAAGATTATTTGTACGTAAATTGTCTGGCTCTCACTCACGAATGGCTCGGACGAAGGGCTTGAATCATTTCTGCATTGTCCGCATAATATTGATCTTTAAGGGAACCCCAGAAAAAAATTCAGAATTTCGGGAAAGAGCTGTCAGTGTCAAAATAACATATGATTCAAAAAGAAACCACCAAAGTGACCTCTCTGTATTTCTTCTACGCATTTGCATTATTTCTGTCTTGCTTTGCGACAGGTCATTATGTCATTAATACCGTTTACAGACTGCTTTGTTTTGGGGCAACCAGTCAGTAAAAACTTCCTTTAAGTGATCCAATTCAACAATCCCAAAGCGTATTTCTTCTAGTCTTCAAACTTCAGCTTTCTTTTCCATTGCATTTTCTATATATGCTGACGATACCAAATTGTTTATACCCATTTCCTCCCAACATGACTCTAGCCTACTTCAAATAGATCTAAACAGTTTTTCCACATGGTGTATCAAGAACTGTTCTAAGTTAGTTTAAGCATGTATTAAGCGAAATAAATGGGGACGTTAGACCCCACTAAAATTAAAAAATTAATATTAAAAATAATGTTTTTTGATTATAATACGAGTATCATGCACAAAATAAAAAGTAATGGACTCTATACACATCCTTGTGGTACTCCAAATTTCAAGCCTCGTTGATACTCGCGCTGTATGTATTTATGCGTGCGTTTGAATCGGTTTTTCGGTTCTCCTGCCATCCACAACGCCCTTTTCCCATGCACATTTCCCACGCTATAAATTTTAATTTTGCTTCGCTCTTGATTATCTAAAACTCTTTATTGTATACGACGTAACTCGTAAGCTTCGCCGATCCTTAGTTGCTACATTTTTATATTCATATAGACATTCATATAGAATATGTGACATTTATGACCTTCATAAACATGCAGTAATTGAATTGTTTCTTGGGTTGTATGGAATATGGCACTTGTCTTGATGAAACCACATGTCGTTCACATCCATATCATGAAATTTAAGTGCAAAAGTGGGACTATCCTGTCGCGATAGCGAACACCATTGAAGGACGGCCAGAGGCCAGAGTGTCTAAGATCGCTAATTGATCCAGTCTCGTTGAATTTTTGAATTAATCCCTTCACAGTTGATAAAGTTAAATCACTATTCCGACAATATTTTGTATGGAAATTGTAGCTGCTTCACTGCTTCTAAAATATTGCTTTACAATAAAAACGCGTTGATCTTTCGTGTAACGCTTGATTCTTAATAATCCTGAACTGCCACCTGTCACACTGTCGTTTTGTGACAAATTACAACACGTTGCCGTGCCGAAACATGAACTTAAATTCTCTTGGTACATCTATCAATGAGGTAATAAACCACTAACCCTCATACACGCAACAACAATTTATCAGCATGAAATTCTTCAAATACCAGTCGCAATCGTAAGAGTCAATAATTGTTTAATTGAAATGCTGACACGTAAGTTTCTGTGTATGTATTACTAGGAACCACGCTTAAAGTGCCTTGAAAATTTGTAGCAAACAAGTTGTTCTTTGAAGGGGCTAGGTAGATTCGTTAACCTTAATTGGGGAAACATAAAATACTTGTTAAAGTTCAAAAGAAGAGGGCCAAGGATAGGAAGAATTTATTGTGGATGTTTTGGATAGATACTCGTATGTCTATTCAAATTTTACTTTCCCTATTTCTTGAAAGTTTGGAGAAGGAAACACGTTTGTTGAAATGCTTAAGTGTGGAACGCACGCCGTATCAATTTTTTTCAGAGACAACATTTTGGCAATCAGAAACCTTTAAGTAAGAAACTAAATACCGTAAAACTACCCTGTTCTACATTAGGCAATCCGAAAGACAACAATGATTTCTGTTAGAAGCAATAAGGGGTTACAAGAAGTCCACTTCTATTCTAGATGTTATTATTGCCACATTAGGTGGGTGCAACTATGAATTCACTTATGAAGCGTAATAAAGTTACAAATGCTTGACTCCTAATTTATTAATGCTATTTTACTTTCGAATCTCTCTGCAAGTTTGCTGGCTTATAGAGCTCATTGTATTCGGCTCTGTTGATTGAGATTTCTTTTAACAAGATTTTATATATTTTATATTTATATGCAGCTTAGCTTTACCCTAAAATGACCCGTTTTTATGTCTTGCGTCTCTACGAGCAAATGCTACAAAACTGCTGGCTGTTTTCTCTTCATGATGTCCTTAATAACACACGTGGATGCCGCTGCTTCTATGATTACAGACACTATTCTCTTTGGAATGAGATCATTTATCCCTCATCGGACGAAGTGTATCAAGCCAAAAGAAAAGGCAGCAAAGGGCTGCAACGCCTTTCTTAAGTGAAGCGTGTGAAATTTGAATACGACCATAAACTAAAGCAAAAAATACTACAATGTCCTAACAGCAGAAAGAAAAAACCTTAAGTCGTTCGTAAAACACATTGAAAATGTTGCCTCATTCTCGATTCCTACGCTCATTTATAATGAAATTCTATCTGTCACCTTCTTCTGAAGAGGTGTTCTTTTACGCTGGCAGATGGAAAATAGCATCTGCTCAACCTATCATTAAGAAAGGCGAATCTTCTTCTTCTGCAACAGGTCAACCGATGGTTTGATGGCATTTCTAACCGGAAAGTGGAACCAAAGCTTACACCAACTTGGCGAAAGCAAGATAGTTGCACTTGATATTTCTAAGGCATTTGCAGAGTTTAGCATCAGGCTTTTTAGTCGAAAATGTGTGCTTTTGAGATCGATGACTCTCTTCTTCAATGGATTGGATGATTTCAAGTCTGATATTCACAAAGTGAATGCTGGTGTGCCCCAGGGTTCCTTTCACCAACACTCTTCTTATTTTTCATTAATGATCGCTTGTCTGCTACTTCTAATCCAGTCCGGGAATGGACTGGACTGGACGACCAGTGTGGAATTTAATGCCTCTAAAATACAATGCTGTCGCTAAAGCGAAATCAAAACACCCAGCACTTGTATTGTCGAAACCGAAAAACTTTCCATTTGCGACATTGCAATGTCATCGAAATGTCAAGCGATGTAAGAAATCTGATCTTGCGTCAATTGATAAGGCATTCATCCACCCAAAATTGGAGTACAATGCCTACATCTGGTTAGGTGCTTCTATAACATCTTTGCACCTGCTAGATAGGATTCAAAACCGATAAGACTCATAGGTGATGCTACTAGGTTGGGTGAAAAGTAACCTCCTTGACCTCCAGAATTCGCTGCTACTGTCCGTTCATATTTAGGCAGACATGCCAAATTTCAGTGCGATACTGTCTTTAGTTTTGTTTTGACAGCTGATTGTTGTTGACGTGTTTGGCATTATGTTGAGTATCGACGAAAACGATTTTCGTTCTCTCATAAAACATTTTTTTTTTTTGAGAGGCAAAACGGCGAAGGAAACAAAAGAAAAGTTGGATAAATATTATGGGGCTAATGCTTCGTCAGATTACACCGTCAAATATTGGTTTCGAGAGTTTCTCGGCAGGCCCTCCGATGCGGTTACAGAGGACAATGTCAAAAAAATATATGAAATGGTGTTGGCTGACCGGAAAGTGAAGGTGCGCGAGCTAGCAAATACCACAAAGATTAGTACTGAGCGCACACGCCATATTTTGGGCAATATTCTGCATATGAAAAAGTTATCCTGCCGCTGGATGCCGCGCGTACTCACTCCTGCCCAAAAACACGAACTTGCACTTCGAAAGAGTGTTTGGACTTGCTGATGTGGAATCGGTCGGACTTTTGGCGTCGATTGGTAACTGTTGAACACCAGAGAACAGAATGAGTGCCCGGCAATGGACTGAAGCCGGCACGAGGGAGGCTCGATGGGTCGGAAAGGTTATGGCGTAGGTTTTCTGGGATTGTCTGGCATACTTTTCGTGGACTACCTCGAAAAAGGAAAGACCATCAACAGCGAGTATTACCGTGCATTATTGGAGCGATTGAAGGCCGAAATCGCTGCAAAACGGCCTCACATGAAGCGACAAAAACTTTGGTTTTTGCAAGACAATGCACCGGCGCACAAGAGCATCGCAACCATGGCTAAAATCAATGACATACGGCTCCAATTGCTGTCGCATCCACCGTATTCGCCCGATTTGGCTCCCTCGGACTATTATCTCTTCCCAAACCTCAAAAGATGGCTCATTAATAGAAAATTCAGCTCACGCGAGCTGAAATCATCGACGCCACGGAGGAGTATTTTGCAGACCTTCCGGAAAATTACTTTTCGGACGGGATCAAGAAGTTGGAAAATCGCTGGAATAAGTGTATCAAACTAAAAGGGGACTATATTGAATAAAATAAAAAAAAAACATTTAAAAAATATATTTTTCATTCCCAAGGAGGTTACTTTTCACCCCACCTAGTACAGTTGTATTGCAACATGTCGCAACGCGATCACTGTTTGTTGTTCGTGTGCGTCGGTCGCTACAGAGGGTGGTCCGAGAAACCTCCGTTGTAATTATATCGGAACCTGAGCCGGATTCGGAGTTGCAATTTAAACCGGAGGTTCTGATATATTGGATTCAGAGTCGAAGCTCTGTATCATCCCTATTGAATACAGTGATTTCACAAGGATGGGACTTACATATGGAACAATACTATTATTCAATGTTTTGTGACCTGACCCCAGCCAAGTAAACGACTTAACTGTATTCATTGGGCATGCTAAGGAGATACTCATCGAATTCAAAATTGGATGAAAGGTCTCTACTTTATTGAAGATCAGGAATCCGAGAAAATCTGACTGTACACGCTTTAGAAAGCGGCTCGTCAATGTTTCGTTTAAATTCAGAATAAGTACAGGTAGAGGAAACGAAACACCTTCGAAAACTGCTGCAATTCGCCCTTTCCATGGCGGAATGCAAATTTGCAGCTATCACATAACAAAAAAATTCGAAATTTCTAAGCAAACCACTTAAGACTAATTTTAAGTAGACTGACATCTAAGCGCAAAGAACATAAGAATCTAATTCGGGTTTCAAAGTGTGGCTCTTATAAAGGCTTCTGCGAAAAGATCGAAACTTCCGATTAAACTTAAAGTCCTTAAAAATTGTAAATAAGCTAGACCGGAAGCACTCAGAAGATTTGATGGCGCCTACATCGAAATTAGAGGTTCTCTGTCTCATGCTTGAGACTCACTTCTCAGGTACCTAATCAAAACTGGCCCACTACCATATGCGATCGTCGTTTGGTGCACTACAAATCAGCTTTCAGTAAAATCCCTGAAAACTGAGGTTGTTTAAGGCCGAGGCCCTTCACGAGAGAAGCAGGAAGCAAACTTGTCTGCTAAAAGGAACAACTATTCGTTTTGTCAACGATGCCTAGTATTTGAGTGCCATCCTGGATAACAAAGTTTGTTGAACTAAAGAAGTCTGAAAAAATTTACGCAAGACATGGGTCTTCCTACCGTCCTCCTCGGTTTAGATGTTTTGTTCGGTGGAACAAGGTCAAACAGGTTGCATTTGCCAGACTGCAAAGAACGTTCTGTCTCACTAACGTGTCTTCCTTTAGAACCACTTTAGAACCAATATTCGTATCATGGGCTGCACTCTCTAGTCACTGCTCTTAAGGCCGTGGTAAACCCTCTCACAACTTCTAAACTAGTTCAAAAATGCCAGGCTTCTGATCGCAGTCGGAAGGCTAAATTTAATGAGGTTTGTTTGCGTAACAGGTCATGATGGAATCTCAAAGTAGGGTTTCTCGGAAGCCAAACCTTTGTAAGGAAAGCCTTCACATCCGGTTGACAATTTCTTGTGAGTATTACTTCAGTGTGATAACTCTCTAGGATGCCAACAGACCAAACAAATGCCTCTCAAAAAGAAGCAGTCCTTCAACAGGAACGACTGCCGACTGCTTTTGCTAAGCATCTAAGTGTGCCATACATAAGTGACACAATATGCTTCGACGCTTGCTGTTGGAGTATTTAACGTACAGCATCGTAGTAGTTCCTCTGCGAGTGTCCGAGGTAGCTTCTGGTACTGTCGTCACCTTATCATTTTATCTTTCCACGAAATACAAATATTTCAGTAAAAGTTACATACGAGGAGTACAATTTACTAGTTCTTTATCTGAGTATTAGGAGGCTCCACCCTGAGTTATGAAAAGATGCGAAAAATGATTTGGCAAAAAAGTACTCCAACTTATCCGTTAACATCGGACAAAAATATGGTTGGCGAATGTCATCTTAGCAAGGTGTGCTTATTCCTCTAGAAAGGAGACCCTCTGTCTCTGAATATCGTATACAAGATTGTATTTCCCCTATTGTTCGAATGCCTGAAGATCTTTATCAACAACGGAATGGGTTAACCGGTTATGTTGGAGAAAATCGAAATGCTCTGTGTTTCTATACGAACTATTCGTATTTTTATTCCGTAGTAGACCCATCTCTAGTTTTCATATCACTTCCAAATGTAATGGACTAATATTTGATAGTTCACTCCACTTGGTAATTAGTGCCCCTTATTTCGGCTGGTGGAAGATATTCAATAATACAGCTTAGCCACTTGTACAAATTGGGTTTCCTGTGAGCTTTTCGAATGTTAACTGTTTGAATGTTACTACACTGAACCTAGTCTAGTCAAGTTGGAACGTCCAGTTAACAACTAATGCCGCTTTAATTCGCTACATCCTGTTGTTGGTATTTATTTGCAAGCTTCTACAACTTTTTTTAACATCCGTTTTCTTAATTGATAAACAGTTACACAGACTCACAACGAATATGTGGTTAGTCCATTTAAAAAAGCTTAAGTGACTTTTTTTTGTTGGCATCAATCAATTTGATAATAATTCTGTCCAAAGGGTGCTAATTTCCTTCGAATCTCTTAATTCACACTCACACAATGAATTACACAAAAATGGTTAAGAAAATAAGCTTGAAAGCATATCCACAACATTAATCTCACCGAAAACGGGTTTAATGTCCCATAAATCAAACTAGGCCACACGCCTTTTTAACATGCTTCACCGCATCAAAAATAACAAAAACACAGAAAAAAAAAATAAATAAATACCCAACGACACAGTACTGTCGAAACCGAACCACTACCCATTTTTCTAGAGGCGAATGATCTCTCTAGATGCGGAAAACAGGTTCAAATCGATCGTGTTCGGGTAAATGGCAAATAGTTTCAATGCTAATTATATTTATGTATCTGCTACCGCACACCGGCCAATTGGCCGTTCGATTTCTGCCATCAGCCACCACCACATCATGGGATTAATCTTATCATCAAGCGAATCAATGAACCATCTTTCCCAGGGAAGGCATCACATCACAGTTGCACTTCTCAGACTTGAGAATCGGAGACTGCTCCGCATTGGGTACACTGGCGCGTGAAGCAACTTTGTAACATACGGACATACTTTTGTAGTTTTGATCGCCAAGTGCTTTTCTCACCGGTCAACATCGAACTCGAAATCTTTTCATTGCAGCAGATACTACGAGTTTGAGTATATACAACAACAACAAAACAAAGTTCACTAACATGTTGTTTTCGAAATGTATTTTAGAAGACACTGAACCGAATCTGTCTCTAATGCAATGAAGTTCGTGGCTTGACATGGCGCAATCGAATTTAGGAATCTATTTTCATGAACAGATTCCTTCTATAAAGCTCTAGATACGTCTAAGTACATTTGTTTCTACATGATTGCATTGTTACAAATTGACACTTTTTACGAGTACCATCCACTGTTTGCAGACTCATTTAAATCCTTGGCTCAACTTTAGCCACCGTACTTGGATCTCATCTGTCGGATAATATTGTGGTTGCTCTGTTGCGTCTCTATGTCTCGATGGTGGTGTCTATTAAATTGGTGGCAAATAAATTGCTTTGCAACTCAACCGAGACCAATTGAATTGAATTTACGCACGAAGACCAACAAATAATAAAAAAAAAAAAAATAAAAGACGAAACAATTATTTTCGCAGTGACTAGAACATAATGAGGGGGAAGGCGGTGTTTGGGTTTTCTAAATAGGTTTCAGTCTGCTTGGTGTATTGTCAAGTGTACTCGTATAGTGGGCGCACCACAAGAATTAATTACATCATTGGAGCAACTCTTGGCCGATGTTGGATATTAAAAAATCATATTGTTCCACCACTTTGATATCTGGCTGTTACAGATTACTTTCAAATAGAGTTCACCCAGTTTATTTGGTTCCATAGACATTGCCTTTACTGGACCTTTGTATCTTTGGTTTGGCTTGGAATGTAGTTCGCGACACATAAATGCTTTCAATAACTTAAAAATTGTTACATTATAGAGAGAATGGAAAGAAAGAAGCTAGGGAAGCTTTGTAATAAAGTTCACCGGAAAAGTGTTATTAAACGTTGAAAGCAAAAACTACTTTCAACATGATCTATAAAGTAAGTCACAACCGTATTGCAGTGGTGCATATTTTTATTTTTTTTTAATTATTGAAACTCCTAAGGCCAGGCAAGAGTCTACTTCTTCCAAGATCGGATGCGTGGTTTCGACCTTTTTAAAGATAGAGGTTTCGCAGAAAAACAATTGGACGCAATTTAAGGAGAAACTCGTCAAGTCCAACAAAGGCTAGAAGAAACTGTTCAGAACATGAACGGTACCCTCACCAAGTGTTTTGAACTGGCATGTTTTGCAGATCATCCGTTTCTTGGTGGAATGAAAATTCAAAACCAACAAATTTCGAAACAAGTCACTTTAGACTGTTTTGAAGAAGTCTGAAGTCTTTGAAAATCAAATAAAAATCTAATATGGTATGCCGAATTGAAGGCGCACTCGACAAGAAGGAAACGCAACAAAGAGGACATTGATTACGGAAGCTGGCTGGGGCTAATATTTGATGGCGGGGGTAAACAGGGATTGCCCGAAATCGTTGTCGTTTTGTCTCTTCTGCTATGGTGCATGTTGGTCGACTCATTGCTCAACGCGCTCAGTAGTTTTCACGTCTAAGCACAAGCATACACGAGCGATGTAGCTTTACTGTCTGTTGGATCATGTCTAGCGGCTGTCTGCTCTAAAGCGCATGCAACCAAAGACTTGATCGATCCTCTCAAAACTGAGTTTGTTCTCTTTAAGAGAAAGAGGAACCTATTTGGTATGACTTATCTAGCGCTTGAAGGCATGACTATCTAATTCTCCAAAGAAGCTAAATATGTGGGTGTCATCCTGGATAGCAATCTTCTGTGGACTAAACATGTTACGTCGAAAGCTTTAAAGGTGCTGTCGGCCTTCTGGCAGGACATAAAAACTGTCGGTAAGACATGCGTCGATTATCTGGTGGAATAAGCTCTCATGAAAATACGTCATTGCTGCTTTAACCAGACTCCAATGAAAGGTCTTTCTCGGCTGCATTGGGAACTTTTCCTAGCACGTCTGGCTCCGCACTTAATGTATTTATGAATCTACCTTCTTCTTATTAGGGGCTGCACTTTCAAAGCCATCTTCCGTTTAAAAAGAAGTACGCTTTGGTACAACAAGCACTAGAGCTTTGATGACCTTGTGCGCCAACTGTATGATACGAAATCGACTCTCCCTGTGCTCAAGACTGATTTCGGCCAGAATCTGAGCCACGAAAGAAATATAGTCGGCTATTTACGGATGGCTCCAAGATTGATATAAGATGCGGCGCTGGTGTCTTTCTGGAGGACGACAATGTTAGATTTCACTCCTTCTTAGGAACACTGGCAACTGTCTTCCAAGTGAATATATCCGCAATTCTGATGGCAACGAACTATGTATATTGTAAAGAGCCGGTGAATGGAGCGAAGCATTTGCATCTGTAGCGATTATCAAGAGCTAAGAGCCTTGTTAAACCTTCTTATGACTTCGAAGCTAGTTAGAGAATCCAACAACAGTGTACCTATCAACTCGAATCAACTTTTGGTCGAACTCGATCGTGGTCGTTGATCTTTCCAGAACGAATTTCGGGAAAGTCGTCCAAAGGCGGTTGTTGTGCTTTGTTGTCAAGATCGTCATGTGACTTATTGTAAAATTGAGGCATGCTTGGGCGTTAGTTCCACTCGCATAAATTTAATATTACATTAACATTTGGCCGTTAAAAAGATTTTTCGCGTTCGAAGAAGTGTTGAAAAAATTCGATCGCGATGCTTCAAAAGACGTTTATAAGCAGTTTATATAGCAATCGACTGTATGGGTTTTTCAAGACGAGTCAAATCCAATAAGAGTTGTTCCCGTACAAAATACTTCGAAGTAAGTTGCCTATTTCTTCGAATAACCCGGACATGTCGCCACCGTGTCGTTAGAGCAACGTAGACCGGTCAATTGGGATTGGTGCACCACCATTTGTTTGCCAGAAATCTTTGGAGAAAAAAGGAAAAGGAACTACGGAACACGGATCATTCTCCACCACGACAATGCGAGCTCTCATAGGTCAGCTCAGACAAGTGACTTTTTGAGCACTTAAAACATGGAATTGATGGGTCATCCCTCATACAGCCCTGATTTGACTTCTTTTTATTTGCGCACATAAAAAATAAATTGCGAGGTCAACGTTTTTTGACGTCTGCAGAAGGGGTTGATGCTTTTAGAACTCATGTTTTGGATTTAAGAGTACCTCTTTCAAAGTGGAAAAGGTGCTTCAAAAATTGGTTTCAAATAGCTCAGCAAGTATGCCGTCCATTCCGGCAGCCTTGTTTGAGTTTTAGTCTTGATATCTTCTTCATTTTGCTCAGGTTAACAAAAATCTTGCCAAAGCCATCCCCGTTGTTTGGAAACCTGCAGGAGTGTTCTTTCTTCAGCCAAAATTGTGGCTCTATTAGTAAATTTCCTTGCTCATTTCTACAAGTTTCTGTTCGGGTCTTGTTGGTTAAATTTGTGAACGTTGTACCTTGGGTACCTAATCACCATTTCATTGATCGCTAATGTTTCGTGCCCTTTCTTTCTTTTTGGATAATGGCTACGCAATATGAATAATTTATTTGACTGCTTTATGGTTTGGTGACCAAAGACTTAACCAGGAGAGCCAGACCCTTTGTGGGACCTCTTGGCCAACCGGAGCCAGTAGTCCATTTTGGAGACATAGAACTGTCTCCACCTACGTTTTAACATCCTGACTTAGCCTGACATCAGCTCCAAATACAAAATAGCTCATATAGAGAGTCTGTCAGGCTGACTGTTAAGACCGACGTTGAATCATCCTCTGTACGTCCTTGCCTGAGGTTTAGTCAGCTCTGACACGACATTATAGTAAGGGGTGATTCATCGCGAGGTTTGATTTTCAATAGACTTTTTTTGACAGATCACGCGCGACTCCTATCATATTGCTTTGTCATTTTTATTCAGTATCGCTTGGTAAGTCATCATGGAAAGGCTCACACCACAACAGCGTCTCCAAATTGTTTAACTGTATTAAGAAAATCAGCGTTCTGTGAGAAATGTTTTTCGTGCGATTCGAGGAACTTACAGTGCGCATAATCGACCTACTGAAACCACCAATACCATTCGCAAATTTTTGTCCCAGTTTACATTACTGGATGATACTCGACCGGTGAGATCACATCCAACACGTAGTGAAGAGACTATAGCAGCTGTAGCTGAGAGTGTATGCGAAGACCGTGACGAATCGATTCGTCGTCGTTCTTAGCAGCTTGACTTGGCGTATTCGACAACTTTTCGTATTTTACGTGATGATATCGGCCTAAAAACATACAAAATTCAACTTGTGCAAGTTTTGAAGCCAGGCGACTTGAATTTACATCATATTTTCGGTGAATGGGTTCTGGAAAAACTCAATGAAAATCCGGTGTTTTATTGTGAAACTTTTTCAGTAATGAAACCCATTTCTGGCTCAATGGATATGCTAATAAACAAAATTGGCGTATTTGGGCTGTAGAGCAACCTGAAGAGTACCAAGAGCTACCATTACATCCATTAAATACAACGGAATGGCGTGGGTTATGGCTTGGTGGAATCATTGGTCCATATTTCTTCAAAAATGAGGCAAATCAGAATGTTACCGTCAATGGTAACCAAACACATGGTCTCGGTGAGCTCTTGTTTCAACAAGACGGCGCTACGAGCCATACAGCGCGTGAAACAATAGACTTGTTGAGAAATCATTTTGGTGAGCACTTAATTTCACGTTTTGTCCAGATCGTGCGATATCACACCTTTGGACTATTTTATCTGGGGATATGAAAGGTCTCAGGTCTTCAGGAATAAGCCAGCTGCGATTGACGCTTTGGAAGCCAACATTACTCGTGTTATCCGCGAGATACCAGTCGCTATGCTCGAACGAGTCGCCCAAAATTGGACCTTCCGAATCGACCACCTCAGACGTAGTCGTGGCCAACATTTTTATGATATCATTTTCAAAAAGTAAATGTCATGAATTGTTCTTTTAACCGACAATAAAAATTTTAAGTTCGATATGACTCTACCATTTCCGCCTCACAAGATGCAGGATGTGTCGGAAAGATGATGATTAAATATTTTGTCGCTCCGCTTTAACTCCACTCTTAACCGTCTTAGGAAAAATGCAAAACTTTTCATTACTTTAGCATTGATGGGATACACCACGATGGGCCGCGAGTATTCCCTCTTACTGTCAAACTGGTCATCTGAAATCTTCCAAATATGCAACCTGGTATACCTAATACTTTTGTAATTATTTAAGGAATCAATAATCTAAGACGTTTCATATTATGTATACATAGTTCAAGTTAATAAGATCTAATTTTGTTTAACAAAGCACTTACATTTTCGATACTTTAATCAATTTAAAATCAGTGGGTTGTACGGTCATTCTCAACATTTTAATTATCATGCTCCTAATTACAGTTATGGTACATATTTCCGAGAATACCCATAACGTAAATATATGATACTGTACTCCTGTAGTTAGTCGCTGTTGTACGAGTACCAACAAATTTAATCAAGGTAAAGTAGTTAATTATATAGTAAAACTTTTTAATTATGTATAAAACGAGTCTCCAGAAAACTTGGGAAGTACTCGTATGTAGTACATGAGTACGTTGCCACGGATACATCATATCAATATCACCTCTCATTTCAAGAACATTTTACTATCTATCGTACTCATCTAGTTATAGGTAAAAATGTGTTCTTTAAATTTTATTAAAGCGTTTTCATTAAACAAAAACAAGACAATGACGTTTATAGGTCGTTCATTCACTTGCACTTTTTTTGTTGTAGTCGATTCTACCGCCAGTTTGTGATGAAGTACTTTTAATCTGACAATGTTCGTTTGCAATCGATATTTGCTTGCTGTAGCAAGTTCGATTATTGTGAGTTTTACCAACATCAAAACCTGTTGTAAGGCTATCTAATGTGTAGCATTATAGTGTACCAATTTAGAGGCTTGGTGTACATGTATGTGCATTTTTTTTCTAAGGTGCCAAACTAGTAATACCTCTTACCAAATGGGGGTAGAAAACACTTTATTTTAGATGCATTTGCTGCAGCAAAAGATACAAATTACTGCACAGCTAACAAGTTGTGACACCATTTAAGGTGAACGAATTTTCACCTACATGTCCTTCCTCGGTGAAAGACACTTGTCCTTGAGTATCGACTGTGAAAGTATATATTTTGTTTTTATAAGATTCTGTGAACCTGTATTAGTGTTACGATGCAACTTTGTCGAGTTTGCTTTCAGTACCCAAAGTACAGGCACTTTGGATGCACTTAGCCATTTGAGATTAGTTGCGCGCAGCTAGTATACAAAATATCTGATAATAGATACTCGTACGCGTAGGTAGATAACCATGGAATGGGGCGCATTGTAAAAATATACACTTTTATGCCATAATTTCAATGAGAATCTGTTACCATGAAAAGTAATGGCTGCTCTTGTGTCAAAATGATCTTGACCTAGTATTGGGGTTCCGGAAAATATCATTAAAGATATTCGGTCTTAATACGATTGATTTGTTACCCGTTGTCGGGAAAAATGAAATAACTCGTTCAGGAATCGTCTACGATAGGAATCCACGATATTAAAATGCCACGAATTTTGCACACTGCCTTGGTGTACCCTAACTTAAACTTTGAATGCTCCAATTATTTCCACTGTACATTTAACTTTCGTTTTAGTTTTATCGTTCATATCGCATTTTTATGTACATTTCTGGCATAGTCTGAGATCTGAAGCTATATAAGGTCGCTAGGAACTCTATCGAATATGTTTTTTTTTTTTTAACTGATTAATCCGATATGGAGATTTTTTAAAGCGTCACGATGTTTGTTCAACACTGTTCCTAAGCTTTGAATCGCATCGTATATTGACTTGGCTGTCATAAAGCCGCATTGACTGCTATGGAGTTAAATAAAATTGTGCCGTCGACTCTCTAGAACTCCCTCGTATATTGCCATAATATGCGACATTGGTTTCAGCAGTCGGTAGTTGTTACAATTTCTCGTGTCGTGTTTGCCTTTATACAGTGGGATAAGAAAGATCACCTTTCTCTTCCTCTGGTTACGTGTTCGATCGCTTCTGATCATTTTATTGTACTTAGTCACAAGGCATTTCCGAATGTCGAAGGGTATGTGATCCAGCCTTATTTTTTACTGCTTCGTTTAATTCGGCTTAATTCTTTATACGTTATATCGTTGTTCTCCATTAGGAGGCTTCACCGCTTGTCTTCAATATATCATGTTTCGGCGATTTTATTTACAAGTTACTTCTTCCTTTTGTCGCAATCTTAAAACCTCGCTTGCCTTTGATATTGCTTTCATTTTCTATTGCTTGTCGTCTATTTATAAGTTGCGAGAATACATCTTTTAATTCCCGGTCCAAAGGTTCTTTTGCATAAATAAAGAAGCTTTCTTTCGCTTTCTTCGAAACTTTATTTCTTTATTTTACAACGTTCGCAGTCAACTTATGAGGGCTGTTTCATGAGTACCCGGATTGGAAGATTTTGTTTTGTTTTGTTTTTTGTGAGATTTCGAACTAGGCTCTCAAATTTAGCATCCCGAGTTGGCGTAGGTTCCTTATCTAAGTTGCGTCTGTTGACTTGTTAGTCGTGCATCTAAGATCATGCTGATAACTGCCTTTATTTAGATAGATAGTCTCATTGAAAAATCTTTGACCACTGAGCCATTTTTTCAAGTTTGGGAACAGAAAATAATCCGAGGGAGCTAAATTCGGCGAATAGGTTGCATGAGGTAGCAATTCAAATTTTAATTTATTATTTTGGCCATTGCAATAACGGATTTGTGAGCTGGTGCATTGTCTTGATGAAACAACAATTTTTTCTCAGCCAAATGCGGCCGTTTTTACTTGATTTCTTCGCTCAAATGTTGCAATAAGTTCGCATAATACTGGCCGTTGATAGTTTTTCCTTTTTCAATATAGTCATTGAAAATTATCCCACGCGGATCCCAAAAAAATCGACGCCATGACCTTACCTGCAGGTGAAACGGTCTTCGCCTTCTTTGGAACCGGTTCTACCTTTTGAATCCATTACACACAGCTTTCTCATGATGTACAGCACTTTTTGAAATTCCTACAATGTCTGCTAGCTCGCGCACTTACAGTTGACGATCATCCAGCATTTCTGGAGTCGTCACCTCAATTGGTCGAACACTACGATGTCGGTCTTGGCAGCTCATATGGCCTCGTTTAAACTCAGCAAACCAACATTTTATTGTTGTAAACGAAGGAGCAGACTCACCCAGAGTAAAATCCAGTTCAGCTTTAATATTGGTTGGGCTGAGGCCTTTCAAATAAAAGTATTGTATCACATAACGATGACCAATTTTCTCCATTTTCACAAACTGACTGACGTTCACTATTGATGACTGCCAAACAAATACTAAACAACGTGGCGCTTTCAAACTTGAAACGTATGCTTTATAGGCTGCGTACTTTCCAATACAGCGAAAGCCCGGGTACTTCTACTACGCCCTCGTACAAGTTGCAAACTCTTGTAACGTCTGCATATTTTGTTATAAATCTCTGGCAGAATAGTATCTCGAACGCACCGCTTCTAACAATAGACATCACCATAGAGCGAAAGGGATCTGATCTGCCGATTGTGGGGGCATTTTTTTTTTTTTAATCCCGCGCGCACCAAGAGGATATCAATATCCTTTTACTGGCTTTTCTCCATGGCGCGGGCGGGTGGTGTAGTAGTTTGAAACTCAGGTGTATTAGGTTTCGATATTTTTCCCAGAGGTGGTTGTCAAACTGGACGGGACGAGCATCCTCAACCAGTGGGTCTTAGTACGTGCTAGTTGTTAGTTCGTAACATTTTAGCCCAGTCAGCAACAACTCTAACATCAGTGTTATGCCTTCATGTCAGAGTTGACGCCGTCGGGATTTTCATATAACTACATACAAATTCTATGGAAAGACTTTTTTAGAGATTTGCCTCGCACGGGATTCGAACCCGCGACCCTCTGCTTGAGGAGTCTATGCATATACCACACCCACCACTGCGACCTAAAAAACCTTTTGTATCACAAAATCAGTATTAAGGAACTAAGAAAGGCGCAACTGCTGCGTGATGTTATATGCTTTGGTAATTTTATTATTAATATGTGAATTTCAATTTATTTTTTTTTATCGAGAACCATTCTAAGATATTTTACTTCATTGGAGTACGCAGTTATGTACGCGTTAAGTGAGATCTGGTCGATGCTCAGATTTCTTTTACCAGTAAAGGGAACTAGTACGAGTATAGCTTCACTAGTGTTGAGATATTGAGATATTTTCTTCAGCACACCATTCGTTTCATTGTGTTTAACCTCCACAATTATGACTAAATCTTCGGCATATCCAATTGTTTGATAACCCAAATTATTAAGTTTTACTAGTAGGTAATCAATGAACAGTGACCACAAGTTCGGTGAGAAAACACCTCCTTGTGGACAACCTTCGAAAAAACAGAGATTTTAATTTCACCGGAAGATATTTTTTTTTTTTAGAATTAGCGCGGGCGATGTAGAGATTTTTCGATTTTCGAGTATCACTCTAAAACAACGGACCCTTTTTGGACATTGCTTATAAAATAGATTTATATCCGGTATTATCAAAGGCACCTTGAATATCTAGGAAGGCAATCTACTTTTGTAGGAAAGCCTCTTTAATCTGTGTTATTATATAGATTTAGTAAAGCGCCTTTCGTGGATCTTTTTTTTCTTTTTGCATATTGGTGAGGGTGCAGAGGTGAATTTATGTTGAGTGAATGAGTGTGAAAATTTGATGTAAAACATATGAAGCGGTAAAATATAGGTAGTTCACTAGGTTTGTCTGGTTTGGGGATAAAAATTACGTTTACCTCTCTTCAAGTTTGTGGGATGTATCCCCTGTTGAAGTTATGCCTAAATAAGGTGATTAGAGTGGGAATTATCTGGACCAGACCTTTCTGAATTAATGCTGGGAAGATTCCGCCTGATCCAGGTGCCTTATATGGTTTAAATTCAACTTTATCTATGCTCAACATAGTTTCGGATTCTGTTGCTGTAGGGAAAGTTTGTGGCTCCTAGATTAACATAATGTGTGTTTTTTAAAAGGGTCGAGTTTGGGAAATGAACCTTTAGTAGCATTTTTAGAGTTTGCTCTCGACTAGCTGTGAAAATACCATCTTCTTTCTGTTGCCGACCTAAGTTGAAGAGTTCTTTTAGGGAACTTTTTGGAGACGCGAGGTTTCTGGCAGTTTTTCCAGATTCTGGCAAAAGTTAAATACTCTTTTCATCTTTTTACGCAATTGTTCAAGTTGAGGATTCCACGATGGTACACACCTTTTCACCATATTGTATTTCAATTTAAATTTGCTTTTAAATGATGAGATAATGGCTTCATTTAGTTGATCCGCTGCCTCATTTACGTCCTCAATGAACTGTAGAGATGAAGGCAATTCTGTTAGAGAATTGATAAAAGTGGGTTTATTATTTAGTGTGGGTTTATTATTACCCCTATTGTTGTTGTCGCTTCTACCCCAGATTTTTTGTGAGCGTTGGCATTGCATCCAAGAACGAGATGACAATTGCGATGGTGGCATTTTTCGACCAGGTCTTGTACAAGAATAGGAGCAATCGCAACTATGTCTGCTGGGAAATAGCCTAAGACTCACACGAACCCTGAACTATGATAGTTCGCTTGATTCGGGGTTTTATCTGAAAACGCAAACTTCACACAAAGTGGTAGAGGAGTAATCCAGTGAACGTGATATGATTTAAATAAGAAATGATAGGCGAGTATCTTAAAGGTTGGTTTGTTTGACGATGTCTTCTACACCCTGCCTGACTCGAACTGCAACTTTTTAAAATGCTAAAATTTTTTTATTTTTTGATAAATGTTATTGTGCCAAAGCAAAAAATGTTGGAAAATACATCAATTTTTAAATTGTATCAGTAGTTTTCAATTTGTCCACCTTTGGCGCGAATAATGGTCTTGTGACGGCCGAAGAAAGCATCGCACGCTGCACGCAAGTGGCTCTGCGGTATTTTGGCCCATTCCCGGCGAAGTGCTTGTTTGAGGTGGTCCGAACTTTGGTATTTTTTAGTGTCAACCTTCGCCTTTAAAATACCCCAGACAGAGAAATCCAACGGATTTTTATCCGGAGAATTTGCAATCCATTGTGTCGAAGAAATGAAGTGTGGAACATTGTTTTTTAACCAATATTGGTTGACGCGCGCTTTGTGAGACGGTGCCGAGTCTTGTTGAAATGTCCACGGTCCTCGACCAAGGTTTCAATGCTGGCTCTGAGACAGTTTCACGGTATAAGATCGCATTAATTTTGACGCCACGGTCCACGGAGAGCGACCATCGGCGGCCATGGCGGCCCAAACCATCACCATCGGTGCTGCCTGCTTTCTGGTGGCCGTCCGATGGTGTAAAATTTCCAAGGACCTCTCTGACAAATAAACTTGGTCATTTTGTTTGTTGAAATATTGCTCGATAACAAATGGCGACTCATCGGAAAAAACCAAATTCGGCAACTCACCACTTTCGTGCAAGCGAAGCAACTCCTTCGCTCTTTCGACTCTAACTTTTTTCTGTTGCCGTGTAAGATCGTGTGCTTTTTGGAACTTCAATGGCTTGAGCCCAAGCCCATTTCTCAGTATGTGTTGCATCCGTTCCAACGATATGTTGAGCTCACGAGCCATTTTTCTTCCACTTCGACGCGGATTTCACTCAATTCGAGCCTTCACTTTTCGAACCATTTCTACCGATGTTGCTGTTTTTTTTACCACCTCCATGGCGTTTTGCGTTCGAGACATAAATGATTTATTCATGTTGAGGTGCTGGAGGGCTCTAACGATAGCTACTCGTGGTTTTCCAGCCAAATATAAAGCAATCACACTATCACGTTTGAATTCCATCGCGGATAAGAATTTTTCAACACAACTGAGACGCAAATAAATAATAAAATTATCTGTCATGTGTCAAAATTTAAGTTCACAGTAATGAACGGTTTGAAAATTATAGCAGTCTAAAGTTGGTTGCACTTCGAGTCATAATATACATAAACAAAAAATTATGAAAATCGACTAAACGGTAAAAAAAAAGGAGAACTTATAACAAGAACAGCTTTCTTATAAGAAACTTCGTAAGAAATTGATTCATTGCTTCTCCCAACTACCTTTAGATGCAATACTATGAACTATTTGCTGAAACTAGTTCCAACTAAAACATTATTATACAAACGAATGTGAGTGGTACCAATGATTTGGTATTCAACAGATGTCTGACAGAAAACAGATTATTTCACTTGAATGTGAGCAAGAATAATTGTGCTAAATTCGTTTCTTTCCAGACATGCTGTATACCATAAATATATCCATTCTGCATTAAAGAAATTTATTTGTTTTCACTTCTGCCTTACAAGAAGTAGATGCATATGAATAGAATATACTTGCATAAGTATGTTACTCGTATATAGGTATAATTCCCATTGGCCCTTCAACTTATGATCACAGTTTACGGATACGAATACATCTGCATTTACTTCTATTTTAGATTGCATACGATAAAAATAGGATCGACCAAATGGATTACCTATCTTAAGCGTTTCGCAAAGGTTTTCTTTTTAAAGGAAATTGGCTGAGTAATTTCAAGTTAGTCATCAATTTTAAAATAAGTCTATTACGTAGTCACAAAGAAGGAAAGAATACAAAACAGATTCGTTTCGATACAAGTGGTTTATTGCCAAAAGTGGGATGTATCTTTAACCGGTTCAGTGGGTTCAAACTTAGAGTGATACTTAAGTAGGTATTGCAAATTTGTCTTTGTCCATTGAAATAGAATTTGGTGTCCTAATAACTAATAAATCTTGTCAGTGGAATGACCTATTCGTACCCAACATATTGTAGTTTCCATAAACATATGTAATAAAACAGATATTATAGTTCTTCGGACTGATAATTACCAAATTTTTACGGTGAAATGAAGAGACTTGCGCTGTTGTTATTTATCTTTTTATCTTCAAGCAGTAAAAAACCTCAATTTTGAAACCAGAAACGGAAAATTCTTTATAGTTCTCCTCTTTCGTTAGTTAAATTGGCATCGCCACACAAAGTGGTCAACAAGTGCCAGAAAGAGTGCCATACAAGGACTTAATTGTCGTGTAATTTTCCAAATATCAATCATATATGGTTTTTCAACAGTTACACCACTCTGTAGGTTATAGAAGGGAGATGTAATTTTAAAGGAAATTAGGAGCTCTAAATACAAAGAGCTACTTGTACTAGTTCCAATGCATATCATTAGATAAAACTACAGAGGTACACATTTTAACATAAACATAAATCACAGTTTGCGATACTAGACTTGCATTTATCAGTTACCGATTAGGAGCTTAACAAAACCAACCGACACAGTATTGAAACAGAATTTCTACTATAAGTACTACAAAAAAGCAGATGTCAAGGATATTTAGAAGCTTCTGAGTGCCTTAATCATCAGCATTTACGATTTCACCTTTGAAAGAAACTTGTAAATCGGTATAATTAAGAAATCGGTTACTACACTAACGTTAAATTAATCTTGTTTTTATGACTTATGTATCATCCCTCAGGGGGCATAGAATGTACAACGAACAACTTTTTCGAAGTTCTACAGTGTGTTTAAGTTCATTCCACTTCATCCCAAATGGACTCGACTCTTCCTTAACTATTCTGCGCTACGTCTGATTTAACGGCGACGCAAGGTGTAACTGCCCATGGTCATTCAAAAGTATATTGAACGCCTATTTTACAAGCTTTTGACTCTCTTGACTTGACTTGACCAAGTGATTTAGCATTCTTTCGAAGTACTTGCTACGTTTGCTACAAGTTGTTCCTCTTCTGAACTAGGTAAGCTGTCATCACTTTTGGGAACTTTGGCTGACAGTGAATTCATTCAGTAAACGCAGCGAGTACATGCAGCCTGATTTGAGTGCTAGTCAAATTTAAATGCATCAGAAAGCAATGCAAAGTCTTCTGGCAAAAAAAAAAAAATCAAGAATTTCGAAGACTGTTTAGAGGAATATCAAAGTCTTTGGCTCTCTCTATACCCTGGAGAGTCATATTCACAAAAAATATAACGTGACGATCGTTATCGTCGACGAAAAAATATGACCCAATAACGCCGCCGGCATGCAAACCGCACCAAACAGTTATTTTTTGGGGATGAAGTGGTAATTCATGAAGCACATGTAGGTTTTCACCCGACCAATAACGCATATTTTGCTTATTGACGAACCCATTGAGCCAAAAATGAGCTTCCTCACTGAAGATGATTTTGCGATGAAATTCCTTATCTTAGCGCATCTTCTCCAGAACCCATCGGCTTCAATTCTTGAGTCAGTTTGAACTTGTATGGGTGTAAACCAAGATCCTTACGCAAAATACGCAATAATGTGGTCTGAGCGGTGCCCAATTCTTGAGTACGCCGTGGAATTGACTGATTTGGATCGTTTGCTATGGACGTCTGAACGGCAGCGATATTTTAGACACTTCGACCAACCCGTTGTCTCACTGACACGGCAACATCACGCAACGAATATGTAGACTCAAAGTTTTGCACTAAACTTATTATTGCCTGTATACTAGGGCGAGCATTACGACCGAAAATTAGAGTTAACGCTCTTAAAGTTGCAGTCACCGACTCCGAATATCTGTAGAAAATTGTTACAATTTGCACACGTTGCTCGTTAGTGTACTTTACCGTGATGAAAATGTTGAGTTTACTGAATAAATTGACAGTGACAGTTTGATGATTAGTGAAAGAGTGCGTTCACAAATTAAATCCAAACTTGTCAAGTCCCTATTGGAAAATCCTATACTATCCTGCGTATTGATGATATTCGGATCGCTTTGGTTAGCTCTATATCTGACTGCTTCGTTACGAAAAAATATTGAATTGCGAGAATGTTTACAGAAGCCCTACATGAAGATCCCAGTGATGCAAGTTTTATTGGTCTCTGGAGCCCTTCATAGAGATTTCATTTCATTCAAATCCTAACTTAGACTATGATCAAATCCAATCTTTAAGGGAGAGGTACTAGAGCCAAAAGGCAGTTGATAGGATTTTTGAAACTTCAGTTTGTGTTGTTCCAACGACCAATTACTGCTGCTATTACACCTGCTTACTGCTTATTAGTTTTCGAAGGTAATGTGTTAACGTGTTCGTGGCGTTTCTGACACTATGTAATGTAATATGGGCCTATCAATACCCCTGGCAGTCACTTAAAAGCCATTTGCTGCGACTTTTCTGCCTTTTGACGTCAATGTTAATGTGTATCCCATCTGCAAAAGTTTTACAAGTTTTACCGTAATCGACTACTTTCTCTAGGTCCTGGAATATTTGTTTCTGACATATAAGCTTTAGTTTCTAGATCGAAGGGGGTTTTCTATAAATTTTCGGTCTGTCCACCAAACAAAGTGCGAATTACATTGAATCGTGTCAACGCAGTGTTAGTTGCTTTTTCCTCTTCTGAGCTCACGTGTTCAAGGACATCATTGTCGGTGCTTAAACTAACATTTAAGTGGCTCATTACGGCTAATCATTTACTTACATATCCGTGTTAACTGTCTGGACAGTGGTTATGGAACATATTTCTGAGAAGGTTTCTAAGAAGCTTTCAAGATGTGAGGCTGCTACTGCTTGCTGACAGGGAACGCATCAGTTTAAAGTATGCTTCCGACTAGTTTTTCATAGTACGTGCAGTGTAAAACAACTTCAAATTCAACTACAGCGTTATTCTCTTTTATTTATACAAAATGGAGTTTGACAATGCGGATTTAAGGTTTTAGAAACTATCAATAAATGCCGTCCAGTCATCGCAACACACTTTTCTAATCGAGCTCTTAAATTTGTGTACGCGAGAAGAAAGCGTTGGTTCAATGCCATAACAAAAAAGTCCCACGTTACAAGGCCCAGAGACCCAGATGACCAGAATATATTTCCGTACTTTTATTGGGATAAATTACCCTCAGCCTCTCTATTGAAATTCCAGCTGTGTGTGGAGTGGATCAGTCTTCCAGAATTTGTGTTATTTTGTTGAGATCGGGAAACAACTGCAGTTGCGGTAAAAACTCGTGGATCATTACCTCGTGTGGTAATCGCACACAGCACTGTCGTTTTTCGACAAAATGAACATTTTTGTTCTTGATAAGGTTTCTTGTAAAGAATATTAAAAAAACTGAAACTTTATTTTCATTTTTAAAATAACGTGCGCTGTTTTTTTTATTAATTTTTTTGTTCCAGTGCAGGATTATTTACGCGGATTGCGCATATTTTGACGTCGGATTTGAGCCACATGTTCTGCCACGTCGCTGCTGACATTGATGATCCCGGAGGATTTTGGTTAACCGTTGTGCTATTTTGTCTAAACTTTTGAACTTAGAACAAAAAAGGTTTCGATCATCACTTACTCATCGAATATTGAAGTGAATACAAAACGTGCGACGTGCACAAACCAACGAATCACAGCACTTTAAATATTGGTCAACCGCGATAATCTCACTCACTTACCTCACCCGGTTTGTTTACAATTTTCCGCTTTGTCTTATCCGTATTCCAATCACCTTTAGTGTCTAGATCTCAAGTTAGAGGAATCTTGTGTTTTGAGGATCTTTGTCCTTTGAGGCGATGAAGGTTTTAAATTTCAGAATCCTACCGTTATTTTCCAACTCAAAAATTCATCGACATGTTATTAGGGCGCTTCCAAGGCATCTGTTTCGACCTTCCTCTTTAGCAGCTCCCATATGCCACCGTAAGTATCTGAAAAGTAGAACTTACTTTCAAAGGTGCAAAATGTTCGTGTGACGTGTCTTTTTCTCTCTCTTGATCATCGACACCTATTTTAAGATGGTGCTTACACGAGGTCAAACTCATTTTCAAAGATTTTAAAGAAAATTTCTTGCAGAGTTTGCCAGCTCATCTTCCTGGGGTGCGTGGGTTGTCTCTATAAGTCGTGATCTTGTCATAACATTTTTTTTTCTGCACTGTACCCGTCTTAAGTTGCAAACATTTCATGTGCAAACACGAAGAATGGCTGAATCACATGTTCTTAGAAATAGGTCACGATCTAGTTCCAATCCTTCATATTCACTTGTTGTTTTCATTCCATGAACTTTGTATGCTTTATGCTTTTTTTTTTGCCTTTAAACACGTTGGATTCGGCTTTCGGAATTTCTTTTTCTCAAGGCTGCAAGCATTAATTTACTCGTTTACTTTCATCAACATACAGCGGAATTTTTAACCTCAACTAAACGAACAAAAACAAAAGCATTCACTTGTATAAGCATTTGCTTCACCTGCCCACACTTAAAAGCAGGCAATTTGCATTCAAATCATGAACACAAGACTTCATGATCCCCTCAAAATAGATTCCAATTAAGACCACTGAACTCGATGTCCCTGCCACAACCATTTATGGCATGGTATAGACTTGGATTCATTCATTTTCCAAAGACGTTGTGGACTAAAGTATCGAAAACAAAACCAATCTGCGGCAATGTAATGTTTCCATTTCCATTGTCGATTGTCGATTGTCCATTGTCTATTCCTATGGTATATCTGTATATCATCCACGGTGTCCCGTGTGTAGTGCGAGTGTAAGTGCGAGTACCTTGGTATCTGTTTTTTTTTTTTTTTTTTTTGTGGCTGGGAAAAGTGAAAAGAGAAAGAGTAAAATTATACCAAACCGATACAGTGCGCAACATACATTGCATCCTGATTGCATTAATCGAGCGCAGTGAAATATTGCCTGAAGTTCCAGATACAAATACGAGTATCAGGCAGCAGTTGCAAGTATCACCAATAGCAACAACAAAAGCAACAGTAGCATAGCGCCCGGTACACTCCCATGTTTCATGTTGATATGACAGGTTGATGTGCCTTTAGCCGCGATGTTGTACCAATACGAGTATACTATAACTGTATTTGTGGTCGCTGGTTGCTGGTTGCTGCTTGATTTCATACATTACTCGCGCCGATACCCGGTATTCGAGAGCGAAAATATTTCTTATTAACAACCGACAACTTAACTGGCTCAGTCCATCCCGCGTCCCGCCATTTATCGGACACACACGGTGCTTTATGTGGCAAGACGGAAATCACAGAAGAATTAAAAAATAAAAACTAAAAACCAAAAACGAAAATAATCATAAAGACACAGAGAAAAGCGCCAAGAAATGCCTTAGATCGGGTGGAATTCGCGCTACAAAAATTGCGCTACACCCGACATCAGCGTGTCGACTTCTGAGGTTCGTGTGACGGCGAGCGCTTGAAAATGTGAATTTAGTTTGAGATCTTTTGATTTAGTGCGCTTTAGGTCATTTAGTAATTTTGAATATCTGACCTGACTATGGTGTCTGTATATGACGTAATTAGTCTTTTTTTTTTTTTGGAATACAAAAAACTAAGCTAGCACAGCAATTGTATATAATCAATCAATCGACGGCTAATTGTGTCGTAAATATTAGCCAACAAATCAAGCAACATATGAATGGAATATAAATTTGTTAATTCACGAAAAAATGAATAAGAAAAAGTGAAAATAATTTTATGGTGTGGAAAAATTCAAAATTTAAAAATACAGAATTTAGAATTATGACTGATGACTTATGAATGACGAATTATGAATGATCTTGTCCTGTCCTAAAGACACTAATGAACACTAAGATTGCACCAGCGGTTTCAATTCTAGCTGATGAATTCTAGCCGTTTTGGCAAGATCAATATTTCTGTATACCACATACAGCTCTTTTTGAAATCTTCGCAAATCACCCTTTGAGTTTTCTCTTGCAGACCAAAGACATTTTAGTCCGCGTCATACGGTAGGCCTGGAACAGTAAGGGTCTTTTATTCTTTGTTGTTCGCGAGAGAGATATATTTTTCAGTTGTCTCTCAAGTCCAAAGAAAAAGCGATTAGCAGGAGTGAATTTTCAATGATCGCTACGTTTGCATCCCTGAGCGCAGGTGTATATTATAAAATCTTTTATAAGTAGCATAAGTATAGACTTGGGATATTGTGAGTTCTTTCAGGATGCTAAAGAAATCATATATGACAATGCGCCAACTTGTGGAAATGCTCCAATTGATATCCAATGCCTCGGTGATCTCTTTATCGATTTCTGTCAACAACGAGTCTTCTCCATTATCAATTTACACAGAGGGACAAGTTTCGCAGGGACGCTAAAACGTGACATGACTCTATATATCACGTCTGTATATGGTAAATCCTGTCATTTTTACGTTTATAGGCACCATAAGCACGCACTCATAAGAGTACCACCGCACCACCACAGCAGGCACCATAAGCACGAGCATCTACTGCCTACCACAGTGTCATAGCAGCGCCCACCATAAGCACGCGCTCATGGTAGTTTGAGATTCTTACTCACTTCTTCTATAAGACTACGACTAAGTTTCCTTAACAAGTAGCTCAAGTTTCTGTAGTTTATCGCGTTTGGTCGTCAGCTTTCCAGCGAAGTCACCTTCTATTACCGTTATTTCATACGGTTTCTCCTTAAGGCATTAAGTCGAACGGTCTTGTTCTTTTGAAGTCGCCGTACAAGATTTGTCTCGCCCAATCTTCGGATTATTTCCTTGTTGCAATGATGCACAAGACGAGTGCGAAGTTTACGAGCAAAGCTTGTTACTTCGTCTTTAACGGTTCCAATTTCCAGATCGCGGTGAGTATCGCTATTCCTTATCTACCATAGAGCGTATACGATTGCTCTAAGCGCTTTGTCTGTAGGGCAGACATATTGTTTGGTTTGGTACAACCCCATAGGTGTATACCATAAGTCCACGAAGGTTTTAGTACTTGCTTATATATAATCAGCTTCTTGGGTCTATAACTTAAATAGCGGTTTGCTAAGAGATGGCGCAATTTGTATTATTCCATTGGAACATGCGTTGGAAAGCTACTGTCATTGTACGTCATTTCAGTATATGTCATTCATTTGAAGCGTAAACAACAATAACTTTTTTTTCACTCGAATATGTCGTACTTTGTGCCTGAAAAAGTGTTTTTGCGGGGAGGTCTTCTTCATTACTTAAATATGAAGAAAACTGCTGCCGAAAGTCATCGAATTTTGGTGAAAGTTTATGGTGAGCATGCGCTAGGTGAGCGAACGTGCCAAAAGTGGTTTGCACGATTTAAAAGTGGTGATTTTGGCTTGGAAGACGATGAACGTCCTGGGCAGTCAAAAAAGTTTGAAGATGAAGAACTGGAAGCATTACTCTATGAAGATTGTTGCCAAACACAAGAAGGACTCGCAGAATCTTTGGGTGTCACTCAAACAGCCATTTCAAAATGTTTAAAAGCAGCTGGATACATTCAAAAGCAAGGAAATTCGGTTCCACATGAACTCAAGCCGAGAGACGTCGAAAGGCGGTTTTGCATGTCCGAAATGCTGCTGGAACGCCATAAAAGGAAGACATTTTTGCATCGGATTGTTACTGGTGGTGAAAAATGGATCAATTCGACAACCCCAAGCGCAAAAAATCATATGTGAAACCCGGCCAACCAGCCAAATCAACGGCAAAGCCGAATATGGCGCGAATGTAATGCTCCGTATCTGGTGGGATCAGATGGGTGTGCTGTATTATGAGCTGCTAAAACCGGGTGAAACCATCAATGGACAGCGCTACCGAACACAATTAATCCGTTTGAAGAGAGCAGTAGCCGAAAAACGCCCGGAATATGCGATCAGACACGAGGCAATAATTTTCCATCATGACAACGCTCGGCCCCACGTTGCTATTCCGGTTAAGAACTATTTGGAAAACAGTGGATGGGAAGTCTTACCTCACTCGCCTTATGGCCCAGACCTTGTCCCTTCTGACTACCATTTGTTCCGGTCGATGCAGAACGCCCTCACTGAAATACGGTTCATATCAGAGCAGAATATCAAAAATTGGCTTGATTCATTCTTGGCTGCCAAGCCGGCGCAGTTCTTTTGGGATGGGATCCACAAATTGCCAGAAGGATGGAAAAAAGTCATAGCTTCAGATGGGCAATACTTTGAATAATACTATTGTACATGTTTTTCTTAAATAAAATAAATTTTCAAATTTTGCAAAAAAAAAAAAAAAAAAAAAAAAAAAACCGCACGAATTAAATTACATACCCAATATATGTGCTTAGTTTAGAGTATCTTCCCACAAGCCAATTCATCTCTCTTAGCTTGATTTCTTAGCCTTTCAGATTTCTTTTTTACTTGTGATTTCCACTTCAGTTTTGCATCTAGGGTCATTCCCAAATATTTTGCCTCGTTTGCTTACGGTTTGCATAAAGGTAAGTTGTTTATCTTTCTGTAGGTGAAATTGACGTGTGTTGACTTAGTCTCGTTTAGCACGATTCGCCAGCGCTTCGTCCACTCAAATATTTTGTTCAGAGCTCGTTGAAGTTTCAACTGTTTGTCCTGTGGCGAGGATCGCTGTGTCATCCGCGAACGTGGCTACCACAGTCTCTTTATCTAGAGGTATGTCTCTAGTGTACAGTAAGGATAGGTATGGCTACAGAACGTTTCCTTGTATAACGCCAACTTGAATTTCCTTGAATTCAGAGTATTCATCTCATATCTAACCCGAAACAGTCTATTTTCAAGATAAGATTCGAGTATTTATTCATTTCTCTTGGTAAAATTCGTTGTAGCTTATACTTCAAGCCCTCGTGCCATACCTTGTCGAAGGCTTGCGATACATCGAGAAAAACGCTTGAACATATCTTTTTTCCCTCTAGCGCGTTTTTAATTACATTTGTTATCCGGTTGACCTGATCGATTGTGGAATGTTTGACCTTAAAGCCAAACTGGTGATACGGGATCAATCGTTTTTATTCAGTTATCAGTTTAAATGTTTAAGCAGAAGAATTTCGAAGACTTTTCCCCGGTTTTGAAACCATTATGACTTCTGCGACTTTCCATTGGCTTGAAACGTATAAAAGTCTCATGGAAGCATTTATAATATGGAGGAGCTTGACGAACTCTTTTCGAGGTAGCTCCTTTAGAATTTTACTTGTAATCAAATCGTATCCTGTAGCCTTATTATTTTTTCATGTAGCTCAGACAATGATACGGATTTTATATTGTAGTTGTCAGATCCTGTTCTGTGATTAAGTTCTTGGGCCAATTGGCCAATTGACGTCCTTTGAACGGTTTGAGTGTTTCTTCCAAGTGGTCGCCAAACAAATTCGCTTTTTCTTTGTCTCCTTTTGCCAATTCGCCGTCGGCTGTTTTTATCGGTGCCAATTGGTTAACAGGTTTCTTAGTCGACTTCACGGCTTTCCAGAGCGAATAATTGGAACTCTTGTCCGCAGTCAAGCCTTCGAGGTAATTAGAAGTTTCACGGTTGCAGATTCTTGCAGCATATCGATTTGAAATCCCTGTTTTTTTTTTTTTTCCAGATTTACCTTAAGATAAATATCTTGTCCATGGTGGATTTACCAGGGCTAAAACCACACAAATGCATTCACTCACACATAATATGGCAGATAAAATCTTTTACGCATTATTAAGGACCCTAATTCCTATATTGTTGACTCAGATTAGAGGGTCTCCCTTCTTAATGTCAGGCATACTTTCATCCGACCATATTTTGCAAATGAGATTGACTTTAGTATCTTTAGTATATTTAGTATCTTGGTCTTTAGTATCGACCTTTAAAGAGTTTGCTGCGCTGTCTGATTCCATTGAAAGGATTGTATCCTGTATGCTTAATCTGAAATCCTTATCTTAGGCGATTTCAATATACACAGTTCTGGGGGGTTCGACATTCTGAACAGACAGCACCCGAAGGACGTCGAGATCTTCGCTACAGAAAACAACTTGATCCAGCTTGTAGATGGGCTCATGCGAATACCAGACGTTGATAGTCATACCGCCAACACCCTGCACTTGTTTTTAACATCTCACTCTGATAAGTACACTGTGGGTGTGTTTTCTTCTCAAGGCTCATTGGACCATTATGCCATATCAGCTACTTTTTCGTACACTAATCAGACAGCTAGAGAAAAAATTCCTAAAAGAACCGTATGGCAATACGAGAGAGCCGATTGGAGCGAACTTAACACTTTGTTTAGGAATTTGAGCTTGTCGTTATATTTCCTCGATAATGACGTGGATGTCTCGATATGATCACGTACACTATTCTCTTTGGAATGAGACCCTTTATCCCTCATCGGGTGGAACCTAAAGAAAAGGCTTGGTACGACTCCAGTCGCAAATAGGCTGTCTGTGTGAGAGGAGTTCTTGAATGGTAGTAATATCCGCCTTCTGCCGGTGTAGAAGCTTCGCTAATTGTTCGACTGCTATAAACTGTCAAGGGTTCGAACATTTCACGTGTACAGCCGAAAGTTCTTATGATTATCTCCTCACCTCTCTCAACTTATGAAACCACAGAATAGATTGCAGCAAAACACGCGACTTAATCAACACATGACATATACTGCAAACAAATTGATTTGTTAAGTTTTGTTCTGCTTCAAACACGCGTACATAGATCATACATCTAACCTTTCAGATCTCGCTGAAATTCATTAACACCACAAGGATTGATTTAGCAAAACTTAAAAAAAAAATCTCCTTGTTTGCAACCAAACAAGGGTCACAGTTTGCTGGAATCTGAATTCATAGAAGCCACAGGTATTATTAGCTTTTACATACTTCAGAAAGATGCTTTGTAAGCAAGTTGGAACGTGGCATGATGCTATCCGATTACTTAGATCCATCACTGGGAGCCAAAAAATTACGTTCTTGATGTGTAGTCACAGTTGCAACATTGCGCAATAGTTTTCACTCTTCGGTGAATATGGTAAATGGAAGTAGAAGCTTTTAGGGACTGACTGAGTACGATACTTACTCGTTCAAGTTTTGAGCCGTGTCATTAAAGGAATTACGATTCATTCTCAATGATTTTCTTACATACTTTACGGGCTCTTGACCCATGAAGAGTTCCTCTCTGAAATACGGCGATTTTAAGTTATCCAAACGAAGCACTCTGATATCGGTGATAGCTCAATTCTTTAGATTGACGGTTTCAAATCTTAACGTCTTAAACCTGGGGATATCGTTCTTCAATGTAGTCGACGTGTTTTGGCTTTCTGGATTACATCCATATCACGGTTAAATCTTCCGCACCCTTCGCTCGGGAACTCTCATCCTCTCACATTCGGGATCAAATATTCAACAAAGAATTCTTTTTCTCGAAATTGTGCAATGTCTGATTTGCTTTTCTGCTTGTTTGTATTTGTGCTTGGTTTTGACCTCATTTACTTCAAAGCCAACTGGTTTCACCTGATCTTCAATTATCGTAAAAACCTTTATGACGGAGAGCGACTGATGATGTCGATTTCGTCTGCATATCCAAGAAGCTAGACAAAGTTGTTAAATATCACATCACAGTGCATCTATCTGCCGAATTTTATATTATAACTTACTTACTTAAGGGGTTATATACAGTCAGGAGGGCTAAAAAAGTTTTCATTTATTAATGTAAAATTTTTTACACATATTCTGGTAACTTTTAACTGTATTTAAACATTTTTTAATTGCAAAAATAATAATTTTGAAGGCTACTACAGATGATCTCCAGGAGCTCCTCTCAAAAAAGTTGTCTTGCAGTGACCACGATATCTCTAGATTGGATCATCTAAAATGAAAAAACCAAACGGATATCCTTAAAGTAATGTATAAACTAGTTATTAATCGAAGCAATAAGCAAAATAAATGGCGTCTTCTCAAGCAAAAAATGTTGGCCTTAAATTGTTTATAAAAAAAAATTCATTGATGAGTAAAAACCTTCGATTAAAATTTGAGACTGATCGGCTTAGCAGTTTCCGAGAAATCTTGGTCACCGACTATAAAAACATGGTTTTGAGAAAAATGCGTTCAAAATTTAAAAAGCACTTTAAATGTTAAAAAAATGCTTTTTTCAACTTACATCCAGTCGTATATTCCAGGGCCATATAATAAGCCCTCCGCTGCTTCAGTAACTTCTAAATATTCTAGTTGGTGTTGTCTTCGGGCCATTCTACCCTCTTGTGTGCTCTCATGCGCTTTTTGTTTGGAGATCGTCACGCGCTGTGCTCCAGCCTTCTCTTCTCGAGCGCTCTGATGTCTTTACAAATACTCCTGCAACTTCCAGAATAATTGCCCGATTTACTTAAAATTGTCTGTGCGTGTATTTAAATATATATACAATACATGAACATGATTTTTTAAAGTCTAACTGTATATAACCCCTTCAGATCCGCTGCAGTCAGAGGTAGACCAAGGCCTCAACCAACAAGCGTTTCCAGCCAGCTCGATCTTTAGCTAGCTGCCTCCAATTGGCTGAGGTCTAAGTCGATGTCGCCGTACACCCCACAGAGTTCGTCGTTGTATCTCCTCCTTCACTCACTGTCTATGCAGACGGGACCAAAATTCACCCGAAAAATGTTCCTCTTAAAGCAGCCAAGAGCACCTTCATCCTCTTTTGATAAAGTCCATGCGTCTGCGTCATATAACAGGACTGGGATTATTAAAGTCGTATATAGGGTCACTTTTGTTGTTCGAAAGAAGCCTTTGCTAGTCAATTGCACTCTAAGCCCAAAGAAGCAGTAAATGGCAAAATTTATTTTTTATTTGATCTTAGCGCTGGTTTTGTTGTCTGAATTAATATCGAATCTTAAGTCAGGCCGTCGGCTCCAGCTTTGTTGGTCTCAAGCTTAAATATGGCTATCTTCATTTCATCCGGGTCGATCGGACAAAATGTTTGGTGTACGTCATCCAGGTTGAAAGGTTCATTCTACCTGACAGTGGTATTTGGTTTGTATTCGCCGTTATAAAGTCTACAGAAATGCTCTTTCCAAATCCTTAGCATCGACTGCGACTCTACTACTATGTTCCCTTGTTCGTCTCTAGAGAATTCGGGACGGGTTATGTGTTCATGGCATGTTTTTTTTTTACTTTTTGATAACATTTCCTAATCTCATTTCTATAGTAGCATCTCTCAATTTCCTCGAGCGCGTGCTTCTTATGCTCCTTCTTTTTTCTCCTGCGAAGCCGATGTTAGACTCTCCTCTTCTGCTCGCAGAGCTCCTACGCAGCTTTAGGTCTATACTTTGTATACATCTTGCGCAACCGCATGTGCTTGCCGTCAATCGTCGTCGAACCAGAGTTTTCGATATGGTGACCGAGTGAAACCCAGCATATTAGAGGCGGCATCTCTGATGGCTTCTTGGCAATGTTGCCACCTGTCTTCGATACTTGTAACTGGTGGCATAGGACCTCATAAGAGATTAAAAGAAACCCGATTGCAAAAGGAGATGGCGATCCCTTTCGATTGTAGCCGTCCGACATCGAACTTCCTCACAGCATTAACTTACCTTTGCGATGTTCAGAATATCTACAACCGCACCTTAGCTACAACAAGGTAATGGTGCGAGTTGATGTTTGGACCTCGGAACGTTCGGATTTCCATAATACTAGAGGAGTGCCTTGAGTCGATCGCAATGTGTTCAATCTGGTTGACGGTTGATGATCCAAGTCCCCTTGTGAATATCAAGATGTGGAAACTGCTTGGTAGCTACGACAATGTTTCTCCCCGCCGCACAGTCGATTAACCTAAATCCGTTATCGAAGGTAGTGTCGTGCAAGCTATACCTACCGACAGTACTACCAAAGATGCCCTCTCTTCTTAGCTTTGCATTAAAATTTCAGAAGCCATCTTTGGGTTGCATAATAATCGCCGTAGTAGATATTGCAGTTTTTCATTCTCTTTTTGTCCAACCCATTCTATCTCAATTTTTAGATGGGGGTAATATCTGCTTTGCAGCAGTCCAGGACCTCCGCTAGTTGTTTGGCTGCACGTGGCCTACTAAGGGATCTATAATTTCACGTGCATATTCGAAGTTCGTTGTCCATGTTTCGTTTGCAAGGGTTGTTAACAGTAGATCCGTCCGTATCCGAGGCTTGTTGTTGGTTCGTAACGGGGAATTTTTTTTTTCTATTTTTTCTATGGTGTGGTGTGGTGTGGTGGCATAGACTCCAAGCAAAGAATCGCGGGTTCGAATCCTGTGCGGTGCAATTCTCTCAAAAAGTCTTTTCATAGAATTTGTATGTAGTTATATGAAAAATTCCGTTGGCTTCAACTCTGACATGAAGGCAAAACACTGATGTTGGAGTGGTTGCTGGCTGGCTGGCTACTAAGACCCACTTCTTGAGGATGCACTGGCTCCAGTATGACAACCACCTCTGGGAAAAATATCGAAACAACGCCCACGCCCTGGAGAAAAGCCAAATGGCCGGGGAGTTATCTACCCCGGCGGCACAGCCCTAACGTGAAAGGTCAGTTTCATTGCATATACCCCTGGGTCGAAGGGCCGGTTATACCGAAACCAGTGACTCGCATGCGGATGTGAGTGCTGCCGTTGCTTCCTTAATGGCTCATTTGCCACCATCTCTTTTCCAAGACCCTGACTTAGTCTTGGAAATCCTTATCGGCCTGAATTCCAAATATGTCAGAATTGGGGAATTCACCCATTTATTGTGCTGCTATTGCAATTCGGCAATTGAAGTCCGGCTGGAGATCAACTAGTACTCGATGGTTACCACTTGTATGTAAAATAATTACAATTGATGTGTAGATATAGTTACAACATTTGATATCGCCAGATAGCCACCACCCACTGCCTACCCTATTTCTACAACACCCAAGCATTCTTATTTTAGCACACGCTTGGAACAATTTGGAGTATTGTTTCCAAATTCCACATTAGACCACATGTTTTCCAACGTCACACGACACAGCTGAATGGTGCCATCTCCGTGTAGAGATCAATATTATCATATGCGGCTTTGAAGTCGATGAAGAGATGCTGAGTTTTAACCTGAAATTCTTTGGCTTTTTCCAGGATTTGCTTTTTTTTCTGTGCGATATCGTTGCATGGTCGAATTTTGAATTTAACTGCAATAAGGAAGTGGTCAGAGTCATAAATATTTATACGAGTATTATCAGAATGGTGGATGCGTGTCTCACATCTATTAGCAAGTGGTGTGAACATGTTTGCCAGTACGACCATCGATTAGCAGGTAGGCTTTAAGAGTATCTGTACTCGTGCTGTGGAGGCTGTATAACTTTCGACTAATTCACCAACGATTTTTCCACACCAATTTTGGCATTGAATATGACTTTAACATCATAGTCCGGAGAGACTTCGTCCAGGAGAGTCATAGGATTTCTCCCTGATAAAGTCCAGCTTCGTCGGTAGGGGAATGTGCATGGAATGTTGCGTTGGTGCGGTTCCTTGCCGTAGCCCAGCATTACAGTTTCTATGCGGTAAGGAATAAAAGACTACACAACCCTACGACAAGGTGGGTTGTATGTATAAAGACCTGACATTTTTTTGGAAATCGTTATCGACCTGAGCTCCGAATAAGTCAAAGTAGCTCAGATAAATTCTATTTTTTTATTTCTTCTTGAAACTAAGACTGCATCTAAGGAATTCATCCGCTGACGCCTTTATGTTCAGCAAGTCAAGTCCGGATGGGCACCAAACAGTACATTGATGTGTGGTAAGAGTCACAACAACATTCGCAAGGTTGACACCAGTTAGTGTCTTCAGTATTCAGCCATCAATGGCACGTTGATATAAAATGCTTGAGTTCGAGCATGGTCCCTTAATATTACAGATTCCAACTGGATAAGTAAGCCGGAATAAGTTGTTTTTCTGCATTATACTTGTATAGTTAAAGGATGACTGTTTAAGTGTTATAGTTTTTAATTGTCAAAAAGTATTATGTTACCTTTGATTGGACTTCCACTCCCACAATGACTAAAGTGTTTTAGTTGACTGGCCAATGAAAAGTTATCTCTCGATATAAAAAGATTTATACTTCTCAGAAGAAATAGTGCCACGCGCTAAAATACAGAACAGAATTACATACATACTTGTTTGTATCTTCGTCACTTAATCATTATTTGTGTATCCGCGCGCACTTGCTTCTATTCGTTCATAGTATATACGAGTACTATCGTGTTTTAAGTCAGTGACAACGTCTTATCTTTACTCGTATCTATTTTATTAAAACCCGCATGCTTTAAGATGGCAAGAAAGTACTCATACATATCTGCATATGTATATTGTAAGACTGACAAAGAAAAAACGATGTGTAGAGTTCCAAGTACTTTTCGCATACGTAAGTAAGGCACGAGCAATAAAATAAGATCCAAAAAAAAAAAAAAAAAACTAAAAAGACTAAACATTCTGCCGACGAAAAATATCTTTCGTCTTCTTACGCGGAACTTTTCTGATTTTAAATATTTATCTCAGATGTGTAGTTAGTATTTTTGTTAGTCACAAATTTATATTTCTTAAATAAACGAGAAACTCTATCGCGATTTGGGGTGTAGATACAAATACAACGAGTAAAATATTTTTAAATATTCTCGTATACATACTCGTATGTACGTAGGAGTATATGTATCTCGGCGAATTTATTTTCCGTCTCCATATAGAATTTGGGAAGCTAAATAATTTTGGGGAAATTCAAAATTTGTTTAATCTGTGTTGTAACCGTTAGATACACATGGCGTATTGCCGTTATCTAAATTCAATTTTAATTAGGATAGGAATCACTATATTGAGTTATTTCTACTTACATGGGTAGGGTAGGCATTACGTGCATTCATTTGATAAGTAAAGTGGAGCTAGTAAATATTCGAAGAAAGAAATCCACATTGAGCTATCGTATTTTTCCAAAGGAGTTTGTTCAAGACTAAATTTACGTCATAACGAATTTAAAACATTTAAATGTGGTAATTCAAAAGCACTAGTTCTATTCGTTTGTTGATAAGAAATTTGTAATGACCAGGAACTCTAATTATTGGTTTAGTCTTGATATACGAGTACATAATTGTAATAGACTTGATCGACGAGGTAATTAAGTGTTTTTTTTTTTTTTTTATATTGGGTCATATAAAAGTTGTTTGGTACATTCAAAATCAATTTCAATCAAGTACATATTATCTATGACCTTTTGCCATTTTCCGGGTAGCTTCATAATTCAATCGGTGTAGAACTTCTGTGGTTTATCAGCGAAAAACTTGGCCAAGTGATTTTCAGAGGCTCTTTGGTGGGCCGCAAAGACCAAAACAAATGATAATCAGAGGGTGTAAGGTCCGGACTATACGGTGGATGCATCAAAACTTAACATCCAAGCTCCTTCAACTGTTCCGGGTCATCAAAGATGTGTGTGGCATGATGGAAGGCAACTCCCTTTCTGTTGGCCAATTCTGGTCGCTATTTTTTGAAAGCTTTATTCAAACGGTCAAGTTGTGTACATTAAATAATAGAAAATTCCCTTCCAATCCCACCAAACACTCAACATAACCTTGTTTGCCGTCAATCAAGGCTTTGAAGTCGTTTGTGGTCGGTCACCGGCCTTTTACCATGATCGCTTGCGTTAGAAACTCTCGTATTTAATCCATTTTTCATTGCCCGTAATGAATCACTTCAATAATAGTTCCATTTCGCTACGTTTCAGCAATTTCATTCGATCAATTAAATTAATTAATTCATGTGGCACCCAAACATCGAGATTCTTTCAGTAGCCAGCTCGTATTAGATGATTCCAACTGTCATACGGTTGATGGTAAATGCCTCCGCTATATCCAGACAGCTTCCGTGTCGGACTTGCTGAATCAGTTGCAAAATTTCATCAACTTTTTCAGTGACAGGCCGACCAGTTCGAAGTGCAACTTTAACATCGAAATTTCCGGAACGGAATCGAATAAACCATTTCTGGGTCCGACGTTCACTCACGGCATTCTCACCGTAAACTACACACATTTTTCGGCATGTTTTTGCGGCGTTTTTCTCCCTTTTTTATAGTAAAAAAGTATCACATAGCGTATTTCTTCAGATATTTCACTCAAATTCAAATCAATATAACTTTTAACACGAGCAACGAATTACACAGGTGTCTTCAAAAAAATATTTAGCCTGACATGTCACCTTTCAAACACGTGTTCGTTTGACACAATCAGATTAGTGTTTCTAGATAAATGGACACCAACACCATCTAGTGACAAAAAACCGCGGAGATTTTTTTATATGACCCAATATTTAATGGAAAGTAGATGACTCCCTTACTGCCCTCTATAAAACATTTCGTAATTGTATATAACCTTTGAATTGGGTCTAATTTAGGTTAGGTTAGGTGAAAGTGATCCTTGTTGAAGTGCACTTAGACAACTACTTGCCGTAACTACTCCTGAAATTAAATATGTTTATTGGTAAATTTGTCAGGGTCAATGATCTTCATAGAGTTAAAATTGTTCAGATTTCAAAAGTGTTAACTGATTTCTTATGCGTGCAAAGGCATGGCAGAGGAAGTCCGCCATAGATTCCTCTTTTTCTTCAGTCTTGCAGTGTCGAATCGCTGTAAGCAGTATTTAAACGCAGCGCGTATCTTCTTATAGCGTAGTGTCCCGTTATTATGTATGCTAGTTTCTACTGTTAAGTTAAGTTAAGACTCTGGAGGCTTAACATTGTCAGGCTTCCCACTATCTGTTATTAGGGATCCGAGCCTTGCCAGTTCATAAGCAACGCCGTTTCCTGGAAAGTCCACACCAAATAGAGTGCGATCTGCTTATCCATGGTCGGCCTTCCATCACTTTCGAAGTTATGGATCTGACCGCTACTTTACTGTCTATGTATTGTTCCAAGAGGTACATAGGGTACATAAATAATTGAATTTCTCAGAATTCGTTCACGCATTGCCTTTACTACCGCATTCGTACGAACGACACGCGGGCGACCACTTCTTGGCCTGTCCTCTACTCCAAACAATTCGCAGAAGCGAGCAATAGCCCGATAAACGCAACTCGAAAATTTGGCCAGCACTCTTTCCGCACTTATGCAACGCTATTACTACGACTTGATTCTCTTTAAGGCCCACTCCATGTTAATAGTTTGCAAACTGAAACCAAACTGACTAGTATTCTTCACTGATCAGTTTATGTGTTCTGATAAAAAAGTTAACGGTTCTAATCGCGCAAGAAATTTTGAACGATAAGCGCTGGAAATTGTGTAACAGAACTTATCGCAGGACTAGGTATATTGCAATATCCGACACGGATATTGGATTTGGGCTGAGCCAACCCACGGCGTGTTAAATAGCTGAAACTTCAGGAACATGGAACAGTACGTGGGTCTGTATATACATTACTGAAGGATCTGTATATACATACAAGCTCCTCAAGAAAGACCATTGCGCCGACGCCTTATGTTTTTTTAGAGCCTAACGATCAAATAGACTTACTAACAATAATTTCTCGTTGTCAACATTCGTTCCTTTCTGCCTCCGTTCAAACGTCCCTCATTTAGTTTTTTCAATTGCTGAGTAGCTCTCTGCCTAAGGGGCAAAGTTAATTCCAATCTGCATGCCGACAAAGCAAGGTTTGGATACCCTATACAGACAGCTCGGTACGTTTTTTCTAAGAAAGTGTCTTTCCAGCACAGGTATGGCATAAGTAACAATTGGAGCCACAACCATGATATACTCCAATTGATGGCTTTAGGTCATAGACCTCACCTTGAGACTACAACCCTCTTGCTTGTGTAGAACGCCTTTTTTCCACCATTTCCAAGATAAGTTCTAACTACCGGGCACTCCACAAGACGGGTGCCATTTAGTTAAGGTTGGATGATGCTTCATGATGCTGTTATGAAGAGGATAAGCCCCTTTTTACACTAGACCTACAGCTACTACTAGTCTAAGATCAGAATGTTAAATTGTATCTATGGGTGTTCGCCCGACACATTAGGACTGACGTCCTCTGTGTAACCTTCAGGACCACATCCCGAGTCATCGAATATAAAAAGCAACCTACTGGAATCCACAGAAGTGGAAAATGTTTACCCTCTTAGGGAGTTCTTCGTTCTGGTTTCTTTCTTAAAGAGTAGCGAACAAGTGCAGAGAGAATTGTTGGGAATAGAATGGATTAGATTGCATCAGAGTCATTTATATTCAGTTCTTGAAGAAAGTTGATAATTGAGGTGGTGCCAACATTGATGAAAACTCTCTTGATCATTCCTTCAGTCTGGTTTACTAAAATAACAAACATTATCTTCTGTCAAAAGACCATAGGTGAGACTCTATTGGAGTTGGCTTCGTAAAATTTTCTCAAGTATTATGTTAAGGAAGTTGCATGACAGTACATTCATGTTTTGATATCAAATGTCTCGGGGGATTGCTTTCAACCTTTACAGAGCTACACAATCTGGCGAAAAAATACTAAAACTAGAGATGGATAATCTCTATAGCTGTTTCGTTGATCTTAAAACCGCTTAAGAGTTGTTGAGTTTCGTTGTTTTGTTACGCGGCTGTAACCACTCGGGAAATTAAATGTTTCTTTCGTATGCGTACTTATAGCAAGAGTTCGATACTGGTTTTCCAAGTTCAACGAAGTAGATTTTTTTAAGGTCGCATCCTGCCCTATAATAAAGCAAAACTACATACACCGCCATCCAGGAAGCGCGATGGAAAAGGTCGGACATAAGGAGGATGAAAAACTGTGATATATATATACTATGATTGGTGATTGCTGTAAGAAAAAGAACCAGCGCATATTCGTTTGCGGATGATGTTTTGAGCGAGTGTCTTATGACAAGCCCCAGCAAGGCTAAATTCGCAAACATAAGCCTATTATGCGACGACATCTTTGGTGAAACAGTTGATGAGCACAGCACTATACCACGTCTGGAAACGGACTTAGACTTATTGACATTGTGACAGGATGAAATATTACTATGGCAAGCTCATATTTTCCTTATCTCAATATGCACAAGGGAACACGGCGGTCCCCGGTTTATCAAACCCTAAATCAATTTGATCATTTTGCGATCGACGTAAGGCTTGCCTACAGTATTCTGGACGTCCAAACGATTCTGGCAGCCAACATACGCATACGCAACAACGCATACCATATTTCTCAAGCGCCACAAAAAATAAGAACTACTATGATAAGATATAATGTAGAAAACCTGCAAACGCAAGAGATAGCCAGAATCTTCTCTGAATGCGTATCCCGAAATGTATCAACAACTCCTATGCCGCCAGGATCAAGTATCGAAGACAACACTGCTAACGTGCCACCAGAGACACCGCAAGTGATGCCTTGGTTTTCACCCAACCACCACAAAGGAATCCCTGGTTTGATATATAATGCCGGCAAACACATGCAGCTAAACAAGAAGCGCCATACAAAGCGGTGGGGCAACGAAGGACGAGAGCTGCTCGTGAGCTCTAAAACAGAAGAGACGACAAGAACATCGGCTTCTCCAGAGCAAGAAAAAAGAGCATGAGAAGCACGCGATCGAAGACATTGAGAGGTTGTACTCCAGCAATAACGTATGAAAGTTTTACAAATAGGTAAAAAGAACATATCAAAGCAAGAATACCTTTGCAAAAGCCTGTAGAAATGAACTAGGAAACCTTGTAGTAGAGACACCGTTAGTGCTGAGGATATGAAAAAGCTTTTTCTACAGCGAAGAAGCCCAACATCCCGCCGCCAGGAAGAATAGACCATTCAACTTAAACGATGATAGCTAAAATTTCCATCCATCTGACCAGAACGAAGTAAGGATGGCCATACCTAATCTAGAATCCAACAAATCATCTGTGCCTGATGGCTTACCGGCTGGGTTATTTAAAGCTGCTGGTCAGAAGAGTATATGCCTGATAAAAGGAATCTCAGCACCGTATGGCCGATTTACAAAAAAGGAAACTTCTTCAACTCCGTCGACTATTCAGATATAAGTCTCCTCAGCATCGGATACAAGATCTCTGTCACTTGATTAGTCTCTATCAATGCGTTTTTAGACCAGGAAAATCGACAATCGACCAAAATTTCACACTCTGGCAGATGCTGAAAAAAACCCAAGCAGTCCAAATCGATACCCACCATCTTTTCACGGATTTTAAGGTCACATATGACAGCATTTATAGGTTCGAGCTATATAGAGCCATGTCTAGTTTTGTCATCTCTGCCAAACTTCTCTATCTGTGCAGAATGAGGATTGAGAACGCTCGCTGTTCCATCAAGACATCATACTTGAAAAAATTGTGCGGAATTCTCAAGTGAACACTGGAAACACAATCTTTGAAAAAAAGTCTGTCCAACTACTAGCATACGCCGATTACGGGGAGAACTCAGCGGGATTTCACCTATACCTTCGCTAGTATTGAAGTGGAATAAAACGAATCAGACAGAGCATCACAATCGACAGATATAATTTCGAGGAAGTTAAAGACTCTGCCTAACTTGGGTCTGCTATGAACTCTGCAAACAACACTTCGGCAGAAATTAAGTGAAGAATCACTCTTGAAAATCGCTGTTTCTTTGGGATAAGAAGGCAATTGAGTAGTAAGGTTCTATCCTGAAAAACTAAGAAAATTGTATTTAACACCTTGACCATTCCAGTCCTACTTTATGGCGCAGAAGCAGTCCAGAAAAGTTGTTCCAAAAATATTCGGTCCTGTTTGCGTTAACGGGTATTAGAGGAAAAGATTCAATGACATCGAATTAGTCAGAAAACTGCGCATCAGTTGCCTTTAAATATAACTCGGAGGAAAACTTCACTTTAGGTGGCGCGCAGAAGTAGAAAGGGACCTCAGGCGACTTGGGGTGCGCAACTGGAGGCAGTTCGCTAAAGACCGCACTATCTGGAGATGCTTGTTAGTTAAGTCCTAGATTCATACCGAATTGTAGCTCCATCTCAAGAAAAAAGCTTATACGAGAATGATGAGTTTGTCATACTGACTATTAACGTCACCGTTGACTCATCCATCCTTCGTCTTCTTTGGTTTATTTTTGACAGGATATTACTTGTATAGTGTATATACAATAATTAATGTGTACGAGTAACATATTCATAGTCACAGCTCTGAACATCGCCAGGTTGACGCTGCTCAGTGTATTACTTAATTGTACAACACCCAACCACAAATTGTAAAAGATTAGGAAGGATACAATTTAAAGTACCTAGCATACGAATACAAGTACGCATTTTCAAACTTTAAGAATTTTATTTAATACTTTCGGGCATTCGACTCCTTATACAGGTAAAGGAAAGGGTGTTTAATGAGGTACAATATATTTTTCTGGACGTGCCTAAATAAAGCAATAATACCAATCCTAAATGCCTACCAAACTTGCTTCTGCTCGTTTAAAGAATTTTTTTTTTTTTAACTTAAAACATTTACTTAAATTAACTAGGTCACATATATTTTTTGATCTAACAAAACGTTGAAAATGAAATTAAAATATTGTAAAAAGAAAAACCATCACCACACAGCTGAATTAAATTTCGCTGTCTGCTCAAAATAAAACATTTGATTTCTGTTTGTTCCAAAAATATTCGGTCCTGTTTGCGTTAACGGGTATTAGAGGAAAAGATTCAATGACATCGAATTAGTCAGAAAACTGCGCATCAGTTGCCTGAGATGCCTAGGACATGTTAAGCGAATGAATACCAATGTTCCGACCCGGAAAGTCTTTAAATATAACTCGGAGGAAAACTTCACTTTAGGTGGCGCGCACAAGTAGAAAGAGACCTCAGGCGACTTGGGGTGCGCAACTGGAGGCAGTTCGCTAAAGACCGCACTATCTGGAGATGCTTGTTAGTTAAGTCCTAGATTCATACCGAATTGTAGCTCCATCTCAAGAAAAAAGCTTATACGAGAATGATGAGTTTGTCATACTGACTATTAACGTCACCGTTGACTCATCCATCCTTCGTCTTCTTTGGTTTATTTTTGACAGGATATTACTTGTATAGTGTATATACAATAATTAATGTGTACGAGTAACATATTCATAGTCACAGCTCTGAACATCGCCAGGTTGACGCTGCTCAGTGTATTACTTAATTGTACAACACCCAACCAGAAATTGTAAGCGATAGGAAGGTTACAATTTAAAGTACCTAGCATACGAATACAAGTACGCATTTTCAAACTTTAAGAATTTTATTTAATACTTTCGGGCATTCGACTCCTTATACAGGTAAAGGAAAGGGTGTTTAATGAGGTACAATATATTTTTCTGGACGTGCCTAAATAAAGCAATAATACCAATCCTAAATGCCTACCAAACTTGCTTCTGCTCGTTAAAAAAATTTTTTTTTTTTTAACTTAAAACATTTACTTAAATTAACTAGGTCACATATATTTTTTGATCTAACAAAACGTTGAAAATGAAATTAAAATATTGTAAAAAGAAAAACCATCACCACACAGCTGAATTAAATTTCGCTGTCTGCCCAAAATAAAACATTTGATTTCTGTTTGTCTGTTTGATTAATCAAAATGTGTATTTTTGCATTTTCTACATGATTAATTGGATTATCAAGCGTTGACTTATCTTTTCTTAAATTTTCTCATTTTTATTATTTTGCAAGCAATTTTTATTTTAATTTTTTAATAAAAGTGAGAGCGTCTAATTAAAAAAGTTACTTTAACATTCGATCGCAAAGGATACCTTTTTAAATATTTGAAGAGTTTTTCTTTTTTTTATTTTCTTGTAAAATGAAATACTTGCTTTCTCCAGAGTTTCTATGTAAATAATCGGCAAGTGCACTAGACCAGAGAGAATAATTTCCAATAGAGTTTTTTTTTTTTTTTTTTTTGTTTGTATCGATTTATATGAAAACAAAAGAAGGACTAACATTGAACAGAAAATTAAAAAAGTTGTTTTTAAAACGCTCTTAGTTGTTCGTACTCAATGTAGCTGTATTGTTCTTAACCGAGTTTAAACGAGAACATACCTATACATAAAGCACTCGAATAGAGAATATTTGCATTGCACCGCAAATCAAAGGAAACCAATTGAAAGTGGCAAGGACTTTTTAGAATTAACGTAATTGGCTTGACGAGTTAAAAAAAGAAAGAAGAATGGAAAGGATTGAGTGGAATGTGAGGATTATAAGGACCGGACCAATTGACATTGACTCTGATTTATTTGGTTTCGATATTGGAAGGATTTTTTTTTTTTTTGTGTTCAAAAAGTAAGATGACTTTATATTTTTATAAAAAAAAAAATATTCATTTATTCATCAATATTAATGTTGTCCCCTTTAGAGTAATCCCCCTCAGTAATACATTTGTTTTTCCCAATCCTCGAAGAACTTTTCATAAGAACTTTTTGGTATAGCCTTGAACTCTTCCAGACATGCGTGTTTTTTTTTTTTTTTTGTTCTTGGCTCTCCTGAGTGCTTCCATTGGGACAATTGGGCTTTGGTTTCAACGTCATAATCATATACCTATGATTCGTCACCAGTTATGACCCTTTTGAGCAAGTCAGGATCATCATTGACGTTGTTCAAGAGCTGCTGAGCGATGCTCATGCGACGGTTCTTCTGATCAAAATTTAAGAGGTTTCGGAAGAAACTTTGCTGACACACGTCTCATGCCCGAAAGAATTGCATGACACGAGCCGACCGAAATGCCAATATCCTCAGCAACTTCTCTTATGGTAATTCGATTTCTTCACAGCTTCGACGTTATTATCTTTTATTGATGAGCGAGGGTCGTCATTGGTATCTTCTCAGCTATTTCGGAGGAGCTTGTACCTCTTGTAAACACTGTATGCCACTGTCAACATTTCAAGTGTTTTAGAGCACTTGATTCCATTTTTTAAACAAAATTTGATGCAGATTTTTTGTTCCATTTTTTATAATAATTGAAAAATCGCCGGGCACACCAAAATACGTATAACTTTTCTATCTGGAAAAAACAAACTAAGAATGCTATATACTTGAGACTGTGAATATATGTTCGGGGCACAACAAAAAACAAATTGATAATCGAATGTACGTTCCCCTCGAAATTTTTACTTTTTGAACACACTTCGCATTCTTGAAAATTTCGTCGTTAATGTGTCGCAGTCTTTAAAAATATATGCCCGTTTGCCCAAGCTTCGACCCTGCACACTACTGTTTGTGTCCTGTTTATTAGTTGCTAGGGTACCACGTCTGGCTCAAGAAGCACTTTAATATTTTCGCTATCCACACTTGAAAATTTTGTTTTGGTACTTTACCGTCATTTTCGTCTTATAATTGCTTTATTTATGTGGGGTCGGTCTTTTGAAAAACTCTGAGCATAGTTTTTGGGCTTCTCTTACATTTTTATTCGAAACTGCTTGACACATCTTGAACGCGAAGTTGTTCCGCTTCATTTATAGCATTTTCGAGCCATACCTGCATCTTAAGCATTCAGAGGTTGATCAAAAATTTAATAAAAACATCATTCATTTCAACGCTTTATTAATAAGCAAAATATTGGGGCTTAGAAAATCCAAGGATGATTGTCGGGATGCCGCTCTATACGAAACGAATTACTTTCTGCTTTTTGTACAGGAGTCATTATTGTACCTAATTTTTCAAAAATGAATCTGGTCTCGCTGTTAACATGAGTCGATTGCGTTGTATTTTCATGATCAATGATGTTTCTTTCCAACAAGACGGTGCTACTTGTCACACAAGCGACGAAGCCATCACTATTTTGCGAGAAAAAATTCCTGGCCAAGTGATTTTTTGAAATCGTTAAATGCCAACCCTTCTTCTATCGATGAAAATAAAAATCAAATGTGTCTTCTTTATAAAAACATGTTTTTTTTAAAAAACACATTAAAAAATTAAAATAAAACTTCTTATTGGAAGGTTGTTGACATTGTGAGAGTATCTACTGACCTTACAATATCAATCTATAAAAATATATTTCTAGTAGTTTTCAAAATCCTTGTGGGACGCGATTTAAACGGCAATCTTCTTGGCTCATTTAATTTATATCCGCTCACTAACTAACGCCATATATTTTACCAATCAGAGAGGTACTCTGATACCGGTATGAAGTGAAAATTTTTATGAAAATAAAACACTAATTTTTAATGGGAAAGCAAAAAACATTTTATTCAAAATATTGGCCATTGCTAGCTACACATTTTTCCCATCTTTCAGGCAATTTATGGATTCCACGCCAATAAAACTGTTTGTCTTTTGAACTAAACCAAAAAGTCACCCAATTTTCGACATCCTCGTAGGATGTAAACAAATGGCAGTCGGAAGAAGCCAAGTCTGGTAAATACGGCGGTTGGGGTAGCAGCTCCAAGCCAAGTGCTTTGGTTGTATCCTAATCCAGTTTTGCTTTGTGTGCTGGTGCATTATCATGGAGCAAAATTACTTTGCCGTGTCTCCTCTCTTATTCTGGTCGTTTTTCGATCAATGCATGGTTCAAATTGATCATTTGTTGTCGGTAGCGACCTGTATTAACGGTTTCACCAGGTTTTAGGAGCTCGTTGGAAACCACACCTTTCTGGTCCCACCAGACACAGAGCATTGTCTTCTTGCCGAATCGATCTGGTTTTGCAGTCGAATTTGATGTTTGTCCCAGATCCATCTTTCATCGCCAGTAACAATTCGATGCAAAACTGATTTTTTATTGTGTCTTTGAAGCAAAACTTCACAAGTGGTTTCTTGGTTTTCCATCTGTCTTTCATTCAATTCATGTGGCACCCATTTTCCAGACTTTTGGATAGCTTTTAAACGGTCAGAAATTGCTTGTTGTGCAACATTTAACATTTCTGCCTTTTGCTTTTGACTTAAAGTGCCACCTTCATCCAATATTGATTGCAATTCGGCGTCTTCAAACTTTTTGGTGGTCTTCCACGTTCTTCATTTCTCACATCAAAGTTCTTATCTCTGAATCGTTGAAACCATCTTTTGCATGTTGCTTCTAATAGAACATAAGCCTCGACAAGAATTCGATGCGACTCTGCAGCACTTTTCTTCAAATGAAAACAAAAAAATTAATGCTGTTTGCTCAATGACTTGATGTATACTAAATATGATTGACAGGTATCATAGCAACCAAAAAAAAAATAAAATTAAGGCCCGTTCACAATAAATGTTCCCTATCGAGACATTTGTATCTGGACGCTCACTTCATACCGGTATACCTGGTATATGTTTTTTTTTTTTTTTCGAAGTCGTTGGAGATCGACTGACGTCATATTATACGTCGATAGCAAGACTGAAATTTCATCGTCTACTTTTACTTTTTCCAAAACTCAAATCAAACCAAGTTTGAGATCATATAGTATTTGAGAATTGAATCGCGGGGTTTGACGATGCTTTGTCTTTTCGATATTTCAAAGCTGTTTGATGGAGTTTATCACAAACTACTTTGCAAATTGGATTGTTATATTCAGCTTAGTCAGTGGCGGTGAAGGGCTGGAGTAGCTTGCTTAGGCCTATATTTATATTACCAATATTACTCGATGTAAAATATCAAGGCCATGGGCTGTAGTCTAGTTGTGGAGACATCGGAAATGCATGGTCTTTTTATTCACTTGTCAATCGATATGAAATTATGCTTCATCACTATACTAAACAGTATGTTTTCAAACGTTCTAACTATTCAAAATCGTTCGAGATTTGTTCTTGTGTAAGCATCTCAGTTTCTTGTTAAGACCCAGCACGATTTGCATCTTGTGGTGGTAGAAATTTTTATTTTTAGAACAAACTGCAATCTTTCTTATGAATTCTCCATAACACAACGTAATTTCATTTCAAACTTATGCTCCATGCTCTGGCGTCGCTTCTATTGTTGGTGGACCCGGATGAGCTTTGTCAATTCTTCTAGGCCCATCAGAGCAAAAAACGGGACGTATACGAACTTGGTTTCCAGCGTCTTTCAGTTACTGTTCGACCACAAACGCTCGGTGCGCCCCTCTGCGACAAAAGTATTCTAATACTCTTTATACCCTATACATGGTTTTCTAATAACGACTTGACAAATTTTCTTTAAATAAAAGGCAAACCATTTGAGATATTTCAAAAACTTTATTATTGGCTTGAAGTACAATCAAATCATTTATGAATGGAACTCGACTTCGTTCATATGACCACCGCGGGCACGTTTGCAGCGGTCGATTCGTTGCACCCAATTTTCAACGACTCAGCCACACATTTCGGCCGAAACGGCCGCTATTTCGCGTTCAATATTGGCTCTGAGCTCTTCCAACGTCGTCGGCGTGTTGGCATAAACCAATGACTTAACGTAGCCCCACAGAAAATAGTCAAGCGGTGTTAAATCACACGAACGAAGCGGCTAATCGACTGGCCCATGTCTTGAGATGACACGCTCACCATACTTACTATTCATTAAATCGATTGTAGCGTGTGCTGTGTGGCTTGTGGCACCATCCTGTTGAAACCACATGTCGTCCAAGTCCATATCTTCCAATTCGGGTCAAAAATAATCGGTGATAATGGCGTAATAAAGCTGACTATTCATAGTAACGTGACGATCGTTATCGTCGACAAAAAAATAACGCATATTTTGCTCATATTCGTCACTGAAGATGATTTTGTGACTCCGAACATCTGTAGAAAATTTTTATAATTTGCAGACGTTGCTCGTTAGTGTACTTTACCGTGATGAAAATTGACAGTGACAGTTTGATGATTAATGAAAGAGTGCGCTCACAAATTAAATTCAAAGTTGTCAAGACCCTATTGGAAAACCCTATATATCGAAATTTAATTCTTTCTATTCGGAAGGTGTCTTTAAGGTTGAGGGTGTCTTATAAGTACCACGGGGAGAAAAATCATGCGTATGCTTAGAGCGTTGACAAAGGCATCGACAATATTGGTGCATTGTTTCCGGATGCACATCCAATGACAAAGCACGTATACTTAGGACAGCTTTCTAATGACATGTATTGCTCTGTTGCGGCCCACTTTAAATTTTGTCTAGTTTGCGTTATTTAGCGAATATTAACGTGAGAATCATGATTCCAACTGAACGACCGTAGATAGTTAGACGTGTCTTGTTATTTCTGACAAATGACTTCGCTACGTTTTGCATGAACAAGCTTTTTAAACACATTTTTCGCGTGGTTCGTTTGGGAGGGCATTACCTGCTCTACTAGACATCGAGTCTTTTAGGCGAGCAGAAAAGAGTTTTCTGCGATGCATACTGCGATCGAAGTTTGGGCAGAGCGTCTCAGGTTTGTTTGCCATACAGTGTCTTAAAATCAATTCACTCAATGCACAAGAAGCTTAGTGTCGAAGATTATTGAAATTGTTGGAACTCATTTGAACCATTCGGTACCCAACAGTTGGCAATAAATTATCGGCCATAGGTTTGTTGTTATATTTCAGAGCAATTCTTTATTTTTCGATTGTGGCTCGTCGGGCATTGCAACCAAAATCACTGCCGTTATTATTTCTAAACTATTTAAAAATGTATACTTCTCACGCGTCACTACCGCTGCATTCAATAAATCTACCAACCAATACTCGTGTTATATTTTCTACTGATTCACGTATTACGTGATTACAATGTCATATAAATTTCGTAATAAAAAAAATTGTGGAATTTGGTTAAACCACTCCACGATTCGTAGCTTAAATCACGTAAACATCACCCTTACAACGAAGTGGTATTCGTATGTAATCGAAACCAAAACCGACACCGTCATAACCTTTTTTTGCTTTTTACGAAATAGGTTTCATAAAAAGTAACTTGAACAATAGATTGTAACTTCTCCCTTACCCGCCTCTGTTCATCCGAATAGATCTGTAATAGAATTAAGTGGGTTCTGATGGAAGTGTCAAGTATTTTTGCAGCTAACCCATGAGTACCAGTTTATTCTGACGTTCACTCTGTCATTTTGCAGCCCGCTCACATTGCAATGTTCCTTACAATAATTTTTATGTGCGAACTTTTGAGCTTGATCTCACCTTCCGTAAAGACCCAGTACTCCGAGGTGCGCTGTTAAAGATGAGGTCATCACTTTAAACGCAAAAACAATAACAGATGTGGTCACGCGACGATGACGTTTCTATTAGCGCTGAAATTACTGCCATTTACTGTCATCTCATTTGGTGACCGTAGAAACTTCGGGATAACTTTTGGAAAAAAAAGTACATCACGGCCAGCCACGTTCAGGTTAAAATAAAAAGATAAAAGCCGATCAAGATCATTTAAAAGAAAAAAAGAGAAAAAAAAACAGACTATCGGATAGAATCACTTGAAAACGTGACAATTTGAGCACCTAACTGCTACAGTGCTACACCTGTTGAATATTTCGAATTTATTGTATTTTATTTTATTTTATTTTTTTTTTTTTTTTTTACGTGCCACTGACGTTGTTTCTTCTGTTATGGAATGACATCTGTTTAAGATATAATTAATGTACTGGGCTTCGGTGACTCTGGTAAATTCAGGCCAACTTTTGCTTTCAGTTGGCTTTGGAATACGTGTACTTTTCTTGGTTTTACAATGTAGAACAGTGTGGAGGTTGTAAATCTCCAGCTTATGGCCAACTGCAAGTACTTAATTTGAGTTTTGAAGGCCACATTGTGTGGACTTATGACGGCGACAATTGTCAGAGGTTCCGCGGAATTCTATCATAGTTGCTATTTCCGTGCGTTTGATGATGGTGTGGGCTTACCGGAAGATGATTAACACAAGGCACGTGATGGGCATACAAACTACAGCTTAGAGTACATCGTCCATTGGGATACCATTGACCCAAGTGGGAATCCTCTTTGTTGTCGTGGTGTTGTATGATGTGGATGTACAGATAGTTGGCTCGAATAAATGTTTGAATTTACCTCGTGGTGTACACATGAATGGTTTCAATGAATAGAAAATTATAGACTACCGAGACAAGTATTTCTAAAGAAATTTTGCGAAAGGCATTCAAAGCCATGTAAGAAATCAAGTTTTGCAAAACCGTTTTGTTTTGCACATTTGCTCATTTACAATTGTGTAAAGGTTTTTTAAGTTCGTAGAAAACTTACAAAATAAAAAAAAATAAAAATTGAGTGCGCATAGAAAGTCCAAACCGACTCCCAAGGCAAACGAATGACTGCCTTTTTAATATGCAGAAGTTTTCATTTTTACAGGCCGAAAAATTGTTTTTTTTTTTCTGTTTTCTAACGAGCTTTTAAGATGATTTTCGTCACCATCATATTATACATAGTTTCTAAGTTTTTATATCTTCTTTCGAACATATAAGTCTATGTCAACTATGACATGCCTACAACTATGCCTACAGTTGGACGCACTAAGTGGACTTAGCTGTCCTTGTAGATATATGCTTTCATCTTAAACTTTTCAGTTTAATTAGGTCCATATCGCAGTATAAGTCATAGATTTTTGATAAGTATCGTTTTGGCTTAGCCATTATCTACTGACATAAAAAAATGTTATAGCGAATATATTTCTGGTCTTAAGCCAAATTAATAAAGGCCAATCGGTTCGTTGGCCAAAAGTCTTAGGCCACGTACGTATGGTACGATTTTGTTCAATTTTTAACACGGGCGGGTCTTGTAATTTAAACTGTGAAGCTATCCTATCCTAAAGGGTGATACATCGTGATTTATAATGAAAAATAAAACACATAGATTTAAAAGTGAACTTAAAATTTTTATTATCGGTTAAAAGAACAATTCATGGCATTTACTCTTTGAAAATGTTGGCCACGACTACGTCTGAGGTCTAATTTTAGGCGACTCGTTCGAGCATAGCGACTGGTATCTCGTGGATAACACGATTAATGTTGGTTTCCAAAGCGTCAATCGTAGCTGGCTTATTCCTGAAGACCTGAGACTTTTCATATCCCCAGAGAAAATATTCCAAAGGTGTGATATCGCACGATCTGGACAAAACGTTAAATTAAGTGCTAACCAAAATGATTTCTCAACAAGTCTATTGTTTCACTCGCTGTATGGCTCGTAGCGCCGTCTTGTTGAAACCAGAGCTCACCGAGACCATGTGCTTGAATTTCAGGAAGCACATAGTCCGTTAATATGGCGCGATAACGGTTACCATTGACGGTAACATTCTGATTTGCCTCATTTTTGAAGAAATATGGACCAATGATTCCACCAGCCCATAAACCACACCATACCGTTGTATTTAATTGATGTAATGGTAGCTCTTGGCACTCTTCAGCATTTTCTACAGCCCAAATACGGCAATTTTGTTTATTAAAGTATCCATTGAGCCAGAAATGGGCTTCATTACTGAACAAAATTTCGAACGATAAAACAACGGATTTTTATTGAGTTTATCCAGAGCCCATTCACTAAAAATATGACGCAAATTAAAGTCGCCTGGCTTCAATTCTTGTACAAGTTGAATTTTGTACGCTTTTAGGCCGAGATCCTCACGTAAAATATGCCAAGCCAAGCTGCTGAGAACGACGATGAATCGATTCGTCACGGTCTTCGGTAACACTCTTAGCTACAGCTGTTATAGTCTCTTCACTACGTACTGGATGTGGTCTAATCTATCGAGTATCATCCACTAATGTAAACTGGGACTCAAATTTGCGAATGGTATTGGCAATAGTGGTTACAGTAGGTCGATTATACGCACCGTAAGTTTCTCGTTATGGTGTGAGTTTTTCCGTGATGACCTGCCAAACCATACCGAACAAAAATAACAAAGCAGTTTGATAGGAGTCACGGCTGATCTGTCAAAAAAAGTCTATTGAAAATCAAACCTCACGATGAACCACCCTATAGTTATCTTGACGTTTATTTCGCCTACAGAGAATTCTGGGTCTTAAGCTCGATTTTACTTAATCCAAGTAACTGGCATTTACTAGGTGTACCGGCATGAAGTGAGCGACAATATACAAATGTCTCGATATGGATCATTTACTGTGAATGAGCCTTAATTTTTCTTTTGTTTGGTTGCTATGACACCTGTCAAACATGTTTAGTATACATCAAGTCATTGAGCAAATAACATCATATTTTTTCATCCTGTTAAAAATGTCGAATTTTGTACCAGAAAATGATGACTTGCGAAAAGCATTGTTTTTTTTTTTTTTGTTTTCATTTGAAGAAAAGTGCCGCAGAGTCGCATCGAATGCTTGTCGAGGCATATGGTGATCATGCTCTATCAGAAGCAACATGCAAAAGATGGTTTCAATGGTTCAGAGATAACGATTTTGATGTGAGAAATGAAGAACGTGGAAGACCACCGAAAAAGTTTAAAGACGCCGAATTGCAAACAACATTGGATGAAGATGACACTTTAAGTCAAAAACAAATGGCGGAAATGTTAAATGTTTCACAACAAACAATTTCTGACCGTTTAAAAGCTATGGGAAAGATCCAAAAGTCTGGAAAATGGGTGCCACATGAATTGAATCAAAGACAGATAGAAAACCAAAAAACCACTTGGGAAATTTTGCTTCAAAGATACGATAAAAAATCAGTTTTGTATCGAATTGTTACTGACGATGAAAAATTAATTTATTTTCAGAATCCTAAACGGAAAAAATAATCAATTAATCTGGGACAATGCTGTGTGTCTGGTGGGACCAGAAATGATCAGAAGACACGGCAAGCTAATTTTGCTCCTTGACAATTTACCTGCACACAAAGCAAAACTGATTCAGGGTACACCCAAAGCACTTGGCTAGGAGCTGCTACCCAACCCGCCATATTCACCAGAGTTGTCTCCTTCCGACTACCATTTGTTTTCATCGATGGAACACGCATTAACTGAGCAGCACTTCGAATCCTACGAGGAAGTCGAAAATTGTGTGACTTTTTGGTTTGCTTCAAAAGACGAACAGTTTTATTGGCATTGAATCCATAAGTTGTATGAAAGATGGGAACAAAACAAAAAAATATAAAACGCTCACTTTATACCAGTACACCTGGTAAACTTTGGCTATAAATTCGTGATGAAGGTGCATGATTAGTCCTACATTCACGATCTTATATAAATAGTAACAACGTTCCTGTAAACCATGAAAATTAATTTTTTAAACGAAACAGGTCCTATTACTTTCGGATTATTTAACAAAAATTTAGATGTCATACCGTTTTTAATTTTTAATTTAAGCATATGTATCGATGTTTTCTCGATATAAAAATTGTTCATGTTGTTCTACGAGTATAGTTATACCTACTACTGCCGCGCTTCCGCTCAGTTCAAGACAAAAATAAACAAATTTGAAATCTGCGCTCTAACATAACATTCCGAACAATGAAATTTTTGCAACCATCCTTTGTTATTAATTAAGTCCCACAAGTTTCAGATTCCTGGCACAATTATCCTCAACCGAGTTTTCATTCTCCAATATCTTGTACTCATTTCTATGTATGTAAATATGTATAAGATGCATCACAAAAGTAGGAAAAGAAATGGTAAAAATAATGACACTACCCAAGGCAATTGCCAAAATTTAGTCAACTGCAACAAGATGCAGGTTATTGGCTTTATCATTTCCTCACAACATCACATCGCACGTTTTCTAGGCTTAAAGAAACAGAAATGAGACATTTTTAAATTTCTTTTTCTCTACAAAAGTCTCTCAGACTATGGTCGGTGCCAAGAAATTGTCTGAATATTTTTCTTTCTTTTTATTGTGTTGGTTTATTTTTCTAACACTATTGAATTTGTATCCATTTGTTATTTACATGTATGTTTTTATTGAAAAAAAAGTAATAATAACTATCCGAAGTTATTTCGTCGGGAAATGGACGGAAACATACTCATCTCTGACTACTTGAAACGTGTTTTTATGTCACAACTATTCGGAGAGGCGATTGAATTGTAAGTATTTATAATATTTGAGCGACATGTAAAGCGCAGCCGCCGCCAGTATAATACTGGTCACTGAAATGGATTTTTATTGTATAAAACGTTTTCTCTATTCATACACTAATGATGCTGCATCCCTCGTTAACCCCTGGGGGGCTGAAGCAAATAACGTCACACATGTGAAAGATGTTTTAAAAATAAATATGGGATATAGCTCGAATTTATCTGAGGAAAAAAAAGAAAACCTACGGATATGCGGAAGGCAAATCCAAAATAAGAATTCAATTTGGGGACGAAACAATCACTCTGCCGATAATTTTGTTTTACTTACTCAAAATCGCATTTTCAGAGACAATATTCGTAACATACATATGTGTTTAAATTTTATGTACCGCCATCTTCTTTTGTGTGAAATCCGACATAAATTTGAAGTTTGGAAAGAATCAAGTGTAGAACCACTTCTGATGTGCCCAGTATTCCCCTTCGATCGCAAAAAAAGGACTAAGAAAGGAACAAATCCATTGTACTCCTCGTGCGGACATTCACAATGTCATCATCACTTAGATGATGCTTAGAAAACCCATAGTGCCTCGTTAAGACGCCAATAAGCAGTCTTTCTTTGTCAGGAACAACAGAAATGTCGCTACCATTTTCGATATGTCGAGAAGCAGCCTTACCCGAGAATGTGGGCAGCCTAAACTCAGGTTCGGGTCCTGAAAAACTCTCCTCTGAACCTTGCTTTGAAAGTTTATCGGTGTTCTCATTTCTCGCCATTTCGCTGTTAAACAAAAGTCAGCCTTCTGCTAAAAAAGATTTGCCTTCTATAACTTACTTGGAAGTGGGAAGAATATTATGCTCACAATATATTTCTTTGTCACTAAGATTGCCGCTTGAAATACAAGTTCAAGTTTTTCTAACGTTGTCGTCGTTCAGCAAGATACTGGCGCTGCATCCATCACTTTTGGGGCCAACCGTAAAGACCCCTTTCCTGGCTCAGGTTTTTGTCAAAATCATTCCTTGGCGAATCGACACTCGTATTTTTTTTAGCAACTGTTCAGTTATGTCAACGGACTGTCACCAAAACTCTAGTTTGTATTGTAACAAGGACGAGCGAAAGATAGCTTTCAGCGTGCAGCTGATCATATAAAAATCATTGCGTTTTTGCGTGAAAGCCTGCCCCACCAAACGACTCAGAGGATATGATTGGGTTATCATAGCCCTATAGATTCTATTAAATCCAAACGCTTCGTCATGGTTACTCCGAATAAATTTTTTATCCAAGATATTTGCTCTTGCTCTGCAAAAAGAACGGTCGCAAGCTGTAATTCGAAAAAAAAAATAGCTACACCATCTGTATAAGCCCGAGTATTAAGTAGAGAGTCAACCAACAAGCACCATTGCAATAGAGACAGTACGTCTGTTATCTAGGTTCTGGTTACTATCATTTCCTTAAGAGCCAAACTATAGTTGGAGTTAAACTTTCTAACCACTGGGTCTTAAAGTTTTGTGATTTTTGAACATTCTAGTGAGCCCTCCTGCATTACCTTCTACATCAATGTTGCCCAATGAAAGTATTTCTATACAATTTTAGATTTGATTATGTCAGCTATATTTCACGTTATTGCTATGTTGAAAGTTCTATAGGTTCTGTCCATATTAAATTTGGCTTAAAAGACGCTGAATATTTTAGAAATGGGTCCGGGGTACTTTGTTTTTGATCCAATATCAATGGTGACCAAATAGCAGAGATAGTTTTTTTCAATTATTATGTTTCAGCAGCTGTCAAACATACCAATTCCATCCAACTGCGGAAGGTTCGGAAATTATTAAAAAATATTATCGAAATTCCCTTTTCAGTTGTAAATACACAACATGAATTTCGTCGTGAGGTCGGTCGTCATCATGGCTTCGTCGTACCGTGAAAAAATTTGAGTGTGAGTACCCCAAGCGTAACATCCAGTATCAAAGAAGACAAATAAATATCGATTCGTCGCCGATCACCTGAATTGGGCATCACCAGAGAATAAACCCTGCTTATTTATATGCTGACGCGAGAATTATAGCCAAAAAACCGGAAACAACGCCGTAAGTTCGCTAATTGGGTGCTGGAAATGTTGGCCGGAGATCTGAATTTTGCCAAATAATCATCTTCACCAAAAAAAGAATCAATACATCCACAAGGATTGACTCTGTTGCGGTTTATGGGATGGCGGCATTATCGGAACATATTTCTTTCGAAAGGAGGAAGGAAACACCGCTACCGTCAATAGTCTAAGGTATAAAGCGTTGTAAACAGACTTTCTGTAATCAGAGCCCAACAACATTAATATATCCGAGCTGTGGTTCCAACAAGGCGGCGCTAAATGCCATACAAGCGACGCAACGCTTGAAAATTTGAGAGAGAAATTAGGCGACTGGGTTATCTCACGACGAGCGTTCATAAATTGGCCGCCGCAGTCATGCGATTCGACACCACACGATTATTTTCTCTTGGACTACGTCAAGTTCCTGATCTACGCTAACAAGCCAACCTCTTTAGACGAGGTCAAGGCCAATATTAGATACGCTATTGCCGGAATAACACCGCACATATTGGACCGATTCATCAAAAATTGAATCGACCGCTTAAAGCGCTACCAGCTGCCACTGAAGTTGAGGCGACTATTTGAATGATGTGCTATTCCACACATGTCATGAACGTAGGCTTAAAATAAACCTACAATCAATTTTATATCTCACACCGTTGTTGTTTTATTTAAATTTTGTTTTCGTTCTTATCTGGTCACTTTTTACTATACCAGTTCCTTATTCAGAGTATAATCCATCTGCATACCAGTTAATCTTTGTAAATATAAATAAATAGATAATTTGATGCCAAAAAACCGACGTCTTATACTTCAATATATATATACATATATGCACTTGTATATTTTTTCCAATTAAACTTCAGCATTAGCTACCGTTCCCAAGGATTAAAAGAAGCAGGACTTTGCAAATGTGTATCTTATTCGTCGATGCAATGCACTTCTGATTTCCAATTCCTCTTTTCATCATCCCTAGGATCATTCTATTAACATAGTCCTTAATCGCCAAATGTAAGGCAATCAGCTCCAATTCTTGAAATACGACTTCATCTGACATCATTTAATCTAGAAAAAGCCTTCTTGTTGTAACTTTTAGGTCCTAACTTTAATACAATTTATCCAAAAGTCGATTCAATATAGCTTGCTAATTTGGAAGTGACAATTATGGCCATCTGACAGTTGCACGTAATGGGGAAGTTGCATTTGCTACAGTATTTCAGCCTACAAGGTGCGTCAATTACTTTTGTAATCTGCCGCTATTTTGGTTGTTTAAAATTGATATGCACATTTCTGCGCATATGCATCTCCCTTATCCCCTAGAGTTGAACTAAAAGACTATTTGACAAGATATTATCCAGCAAACCTTTTATATCAGCAGCAAACTGGCAAAGATATTTTATTATCGTTTAGATGGCATTCTCATGCCCGACGAAATGTTGATTTAATTGGCTGCTTAAAAGTCTGCAGAGAAACCTTTTACACCTTTTTAAACCTTTCCGGTTACGAATATCTGAAATTATCAGAATTACTTTGAATTCGAACCAAACTATAATACTTTAATCAAAACCGAAGTATCTGCTAGCGGATCTCCAAGACTATCATGGAAGAAATCACCAAAAGAGTTTTTATTCTAGCCGAAAGAGTGTGGCAACTGCGTAGACGATGGACAATACGAGTATGTTGAAAAGGAGCCAACATCTTTTGACGCGCCTGCAAATTAAGCAGTGGGCTATCATGATGCCTACCAGGATCCTAAGATGTAACCGTTTCATAAAAAAATGACCTTCACAATTTCCCCATATATCTCGACGTCCAGGTACCCAGCAAAAGTTGAATATAAACTTTTTTGGATATCTCCTTAAGAGATAGTTGACAGTTCTGAACAACTTTTGATATTGTATTTGTATTTGGCTGTCAAATCCAGATATCCCTTAACTTCAGCCAAGATAGAGCCCCTAACATTGCTAAAATTTCCGCCAGAGATACATTGCAATGGTTTGGAAGGCAAAAGAAATACTCAGGAAAAGTTGATCTAAAAATACATCTCCTCCCTTCCCTTGATTCGTTTAGGATCCATAAATGTATTGGGTATTTAATTTAATTCGTGCGGTTTTTTTTTTCAAAATTTGAAAGTTTATTTAAGAAAAACATGTACAATGTTATTCAAAGTATTGCCCATCTGAAGCTATGACTTTTTCCCATCTTTCTGGCAATGTGTGGATTCCATCCCAAAAGAACTGAATCAAGCCAATTTTTGATATTCTGCTCTGATGTGAACCGTATTTCAGTGATGGCGTTCTCCAACGACCGGAACAAATGGTAGTCAGAAGGGGCAAGGTCTGGGCTATAAGGCAGGTGGGGTAAGACCTCCCATCCACTATTTTCCAAATAGTTCTTAACCGAAATAGCAACGTGGGGCCGAGCGTTGTCATGATGGAAAATTACTGCCTCGTGTCTATTCCGGGCGTTTTTCGGCTACTGCTCTCTTCAAACGGATTAATTGTGTTCGGTAGCATTGTCCATTGGTGGTTTCACCCGGTTTTAGCAGCTCATAATGCAGCACACCCACCTGACCCCCCAAATACGAAGCATTACCTTCGCGCCATGGATATTCGGCTTTGCCGTTGATTTGGCTGGTTGGCCGGGTTTCACATATGATTTTTTGCGCTTGGGGTTGTCGAATTGATCCATTTTTCACCACCAGTAACAATCCGATGCAAAAATGTCTTCCTTTTATGGCATTCCAGCAGCATTTCGGACATGCAAAACCGCCTTTTGACGTCTCTCGGCTTGAGTTCATGTGGAACGTTTTGAAATGGCTGCTTGAGTGACACCCAAAGATTCTGCGAACTCTTCTTATGTTTGGCAACAATCTTTATAGAGCAATGCTTCTAGTTCTTCATCTTCAAACATTTTTGGCTGCCCAGGACGTTCATCGTCTTCCAAGCCAAAATCACCACTTTTAAATCGTGCAAACCACTTTTGGTACGTTCGCTCAGCTAGCTCATGTTCACCACAATTTTCCATCAAAATACGATGACTTTCGGGAGCAGTTTTCTTCATATTAAAGTAATGAAGAAGAACTCCACGCAAAAACACATTTTCAGGCACAAAGTTCGACATATTTGAGTGAAAAAAAATTATTGTTGTTTACGCTTCAAATGAATGACATATACTGAAATGACGTACAATGACAGTAGCTTTCCAACGCATGTTCCAATGGAATAATAACAATGGAATAATACAAGTTACGCCATCTCGTAGCAAACCGCACGAATTAATTTATAGACCCAAAATATAAAATTTAATTCTATTTTCGGCGAAACTTTACTGTATTCGCTTTTAAACATGAGCTAAGGAATAATTTAGTTGATATTTCGGTAGCTGTTAGAAGATTGACAGTGTGATTGATAAATAAGTCGAACAGGTATGTTTAGCGCAGCAGTGAGTGTAGATCTTAGAGCACTGCTGTAACCTCTTTCTTGTATTTAAAAAAATAATTTGCTTATTTAGAGCTAGCCACCATACTGCTACACCATATTGTTATTAGAATAGATCTGGCGTCGAAAGTGTAAATCCAATGGATAGTTTGAGGTTGTAGTCCCCATTTTTCCCAAGGCTTTTCTACACATAGTTGGCATCTACTGCCCAGAATCGTTCCTAGAACTTTTGCTTGTCAAAATCTAATAGGATACTTCATAGAGTGAGTGAGGATATAGATGGAATTTTACATTTCCTTGTAAAATTCGCTTTTGTTTGGCTTTACACCTAAGCCACACTTTCGGGTGTAGAACGTCTGTTTAGGGCTTTTTGTATTAGATCCCTTAAAATATTCAGGTGCTTGTCAGTAATACTCTTTGTAATGTCTTGGGCATAAGCGAAAACCTTTCAATATTCCTCTTTCAGAAGTCGTAAATAGTTCATTGGTTACCATGCCCTTTAGAAGTTAAAAGAAAACACCACCGCTTTGGAGCGTGCCCCAACTTATGAACATATCTCCGAGCTGAGGATTCTCTTTACTCTCTGGTAATAATCCTCATCGACACACTTAAAGGGGCATCAACCCCAGGTCTTGATAGTGTTGGTATTACCGTCTCTGTTTGGTATTATTGAAAGCCACCAAAGCATATGCCTTAAGACTGAAATTTGTTTCAAATAGAGATATGTAATTTTAAGTCCAGGGGATTTCTAATAGATAATCTTTGCAGAATGCATATTTTAAAGTCGAGAACAAGGTTGGACCTACATATGCTCTGACAAGAATGGGTGTCAATCTGTCATTCCAAGATTTTCAGAAGATTAATCTTGCTTTAGAAATAAGTAAACAAATTGATATCGCGTTGTAGATGATGATCTACGGTGGTCTTTCCATTCACTGATTTGTCCGTCTTACCATTTAGTGCACAGAGAAAGTGACATACTGTGTTCATCCATTACTTTTTCATGAGAAGAAATATGGACTTTTTGACGGTTGGTATCGTAAAGATACTATATAAGCCTATAAGCGATCGATTGAATGAATAGAATCATTAATGTGTCTTAAGCCACATATCGATCATGGTGCAGTAAAATAATCAGCATTGAAGAAGTTTATGCCACAAATCATTTCCAAGGAAGGAGATTAATTTTACTCTATTTTATGAACTGGAAACGTCCTTGGGACGTAATTTTATTATTGTGCAGGTCAAAGAGAAATTCCACATAGTCATAAAATTTCAGCAGCTGGTTTTTATAAAAATATTGCGTCTGTTTCTTCTGAAATTCTGTTTAAACTCTTTAAACAGGATGCGTTTAGTGATGCGTCAGATCAGCTTTAAGTCTGAACTTTAATTTTCAGTTTTGAAAACACAAAACACCAGATGCAGTCCAAGTACGTACTACTTTGGATAAACATTTTTCAATGTTATCTCAATAATTTCCTGCAGTTAAATATGTATAAAGCGTTTCATCACACAATAGTGTGCATGTCTTCCACGAAAATTAATTTCCTGTAAATGTACATATTTACAAGCTTGCTCATCTTGATTTAATAAAATGTACTTTCTGCCCAGAGAGCCATCTATTTGAAAGTTTACTCTACTCAATAGCCATGTAAAATTTCCAATTTCCTGTGCCATAAACATCTTCCACATGGAGTGCATATAGATATTTTCCTTCAAATTAATCTATACGAACCCGCAACAATCGCCCAAACATGATAAATGATTCCGCACACGTTTCAAAAGAAAATTACAACTAAAAACACAAATAAAAAAAGAAATGAAGTCAAAATAAAAAAAGCAAGACCGATTAGACTGAAAAATAATGTGTTCATTACCTCAGCATAGATAGTATTTGAATTCGTTGCCAAAAACTGTATATTCGCCGGCTAGGAAATCTATTTTCGAATTTATTATTATTTTTTTTTTGTCTTTACGTAGCGGATAAATTATAAAAAAAAAAGGAAAAGAAACAACAATCAAATGCACTTCCTCTCCAAAATGTAATTTACAATAACATAACATATATCTAATTGTGTTTTTATTTTTCCATGACGTTTTATTGCAGATTTTACAAAATTTGGGAAAAGTCGACCGGACAGCGGACGAGATATTTGACGATCATTTGAATAATTTCAATCGCCAACAGAATAGTGCCAATAAATTGCAAAAGGAATTCGGCAATTACATAAGATGTGTTCGAGGTAATGACCTAACATACGTGTACACTGTTTTTAAATTTGATTTTAATATTATTTGGATTTTGATTTAAGCTATAACGACCGCTTCCAAGTCCTTAATGGATGCAATATGTGAAATATACGAACCAAATTGGAATGGTTTTGATGCTTTAAATGCACAAGCCGCAGCGTCGGAGTCACTATGGTTAGACTTCTCTCACAAATTAGGGGAACAAGTTTTGATTCCGCTTAGCACGTATGGGAATCAATTTCCTGAAATGAAGGTACAATTTTATTCAAGTCTTAAACCTTGAACTAAATATTTTTTTTTTTTGTTTTTTTTTTGTAGAAAAAAGTAGAAAAAAGGAATAGGAAACTGATTGACTATGATGGCCAAAGGCATTCGTTCCAAAGTGTACAAGCTAGCTCCAGCAAACGCAAAGACGATGTTAAGGTTTTTATAGATAAATAGAAAACGAAGAACAACATTTAATGAAGAATATGATTTTTTATTTTTTATTTTTATTTTATTTTAAATTCTTAGTTAACAAAGAGCCGTGAGCAATTGGAAGAAGCTCGCCGAACGTATGAAATTCTTAATACAGAACTACACGATGAACTTCCAGCACTGTATGACTCCAGAATATTATTTTTGGTCACAAATTTGCAAACACTTTTCGCAACAGAACAGCTCTTCCACAATGAATCAGCGAAGGTTTGTTAATTAAGAAACAAAACAAAAAACTAGAAGATTAGAGAATAAAATTGTAAATATAATTGCAGATATTTTCGGAATTAGAAACGATCGTTGATAAGTTAGCCACAGATTCGCAACGAGGATCGAACACACTGAAGAAATCTACAGGTAAATTATGAATTTGATTTAATAGTTGATCGTTTTAACTCATAGATCCTTGATAAATTGTCACAGCTTATTATTGAAGGACGAAGTTATTGACAGTCCTTATTTTCGTTTGCAGCTGTTTTTTTTTTTTTCTTTCTTTTTTATATGCTTCCACTTTGCACTTTTAGAAATACAAAACACAATTTAATTATTTTTTAAATTAGTGATAAGATAAATTAAGGGTCAGCCAATTATATCATACCACCCGGAATGATAAATACAAGTTCATTCATCTAAATCTTTATTGTCCCTTTCAAAGTAATCCCCATCGACTGCAACACACTTATGCCAACGCTTGATCCAATCTTCGAAACATTTTTTATATTCGGTTTTCGGTATGTCCATCAGTGGACAAACAGTGGAACCAAATCAGGTGAATTCGGTGGCTGTTGGATGGTATTTGTTGCATTTTTCGTCAAAAAATTATGAATAATGATGTCACTATGCGACGGTCTCTCGCATGTGATTCTGGTCTCTCTTGGCGAATGGCTTCACGCAAACGTCTCATAACGCCCAAATAATACTCTTTGTTTACTGTCTGGCCACCGTTGTAAACGACTTTGTTTTTTTTGGTCTCGGCTTATATGGTGAACGCCATTCACTTGTCTGATGTCTGGATTGCATGTTGTACTCATAAACCCACGTCTCGTCTCCAGTAATGATCCTTTTGATGAATGTGGATCGGATTCAGCCTCGCAAATCATCTCTTGCGACGTCAAAAAGGTCTCTTTTTTGCATGAAATTGAGGTCTGCTACACGACGGAAACTCAAATCATTAACCAAAATGTCTTGGATGGAGTCCTCCGCTATCTCTCTGATAGTTAATTTGCGGTTATTGACCAACATTTTCTTTACTTCATCAATGTTTTCATCGGTTTTCGATGTCGATGGTCTGCCACTGCGCTCATCGTCTTCGATTGACTCACGACCACTTTTGAACCGCTCGTGCCACTGGTAAACGACCGTTTTCTTTAGAGAAACGTTACCAAAACACTTTTCCAACATTCCCAATACAATTTAAATTCATTTCTAAAATTGTTACAAATCGCCAACACACACAGAGATAGATGTACTCTTGGATACGTAACTTTTGCAAATGTCAAGCTATGACGCTAAGATTTAGAGGGAATGTCAACAACAGATGTACCAACTTAATAAAAAAAAAACAGAACTCAAACCGGAACAAAGGGTGCGCCACACGGTGGTTATTCCGTTGTTTTTTTTTATCAAGGTGGTATATCTTCTGCTTAGTAGTAAATATTGTTTAAACAATGAGTTTAGTTTATTTTCACGAGATGTTTTTTAAGGCACTCATTCAGCAATGTTTTCTGTTTTTAATCGTCATCTCGGTATATCCAAGCTAGCATTTTAGCCATGCCAAAATATGGATCGACCTTTGCCTTAGCTTTTCACTTTTTTCTTGGTTTTCATATTCTCGACTAAAAAGTAAACTAAAACTTGAGAAGTCATGTTTCACCCAATCTCTTCCACTCACTGTGGTGCTCGCGTTATTTATTTGTGCTCGCATCATTTTTCCTATTCGAGATAGTTGGGGAGTTCTTGCAGAGCTAGCTCGTATCTTACTTCAGTCGTTCGCATATCTTTTGTTCATTCCCATTAAAGTTTCTTCTAGGCTTGATCTAACAAGTAATGAACTGTTATACAATAAAATAATATAAAAGTATTCATGGGGATAAGTTTTGCTTATGTGCCTTAAAAAAAAATCTAGTTTAGTTGGGTGAACTGTTGTTGTTTTGGTATCTCCAAAACGAGGAGGAAGTCATTCATATTTTTTTTTTTTTTAAGTTTGCTATGTTTGGGGACCTATGTAACATTTTACAGCCCCCTTATGGATATCATTGTTAGTAAGGGCGAAAATATCCCGACGTGTTAATTTCTAATCCATTACAGTCAGACGTATCGTGAATCCGATTGTTAAACGCTATTCTATCCGTGAAAGAAATAGAAGTCGTTCTGCTACGAAAAAAAAAACAACACTGGAATGCAAAGGAATTATGTACACTTTGTACACCAAGGTATGCTCTAACCTTAAACTCGTATACTCTGATTATTTCTCTGTGAATTTTTGTTTTTTAGTACATCTAGTCATTGCGATTCGTTTTCATAGTATGTGACATTTGCTTCGCCGATCGGTAATTTCCAATGGAAAAGGGAGGCTCGTGGTTAAGCGTTTGATCTTCTAGAATCATTTTATTGATCATCTGGTTTTCAAATATGATTCGGAAGAGAGTTCATGCTTCAATCTTTTAACTGCATTGCTTAATTTATCTTTCTTAAAATCTGATTCATGTTCATTCTTGATGCGTAACGGCAGCGGGAGTGTCACTGTCGATCTATCTCAAAAGTGATACGCTTTAAGACTTATTCCGAGAATATGAAAAACAGCATCTGTTCATCCCATTTCTCAGAATCTTCTACCTTATCCAGCAAATCCATTACGCTTACGACCCATTTTTCTAGAGTCATGGGAATGCTGTTAAACTGCCAGATCATGAAATATCTGAGGCGATGTCCTGTGTCCAAGGTGAATGTTCTATAGCTTATGGTATCAACGCCAGTGCTCCATTAAAATTTCCGTTATCTTTCCACCCATTCAAACTTTCAACCGGAAGCCCAGATTCGGACGTACTGTTAAATACTGTGATTCCTTCTAACTGAACAACGGACTTGCATATTTTCCTATCACACTCTACATTCCCCAGTCAATGTGCATTGGTATCTCTCTTTCTATCTTCTCTAAATTTTTTATCGCCCGCGAATATTTGAAAATCCATTGTGTTTATAAAAAAGGAATCAACTGGATTTTTTTAAGTTTTCCGTTGGTAATCGTTGGATTTCTATATTTTTGTTTCACTGAATATCTTGTGATTTTTTTTTTTTTTTTTTTTTATTGAGGAACAATTTTCGTTGAAGCTCTTCTGTACCTTATCAAATATGGATAAACAACTTCATAGTCTAAACCTAAAATATATGCTCTCGCTACAGGTTTCTTATCTTCTAATACAAGGAAAATTCTTTCTTAATTTCGCTATACTAAGTCCTCATTTGAAAGCGAAGTATGGTAAACAAAATGTCTAATACGTGTCGTAGGTGGGCTCACCTATTGTGACAATAATAAAGAATGATTCATCGTGAGGTTTGATTTATAATATAAAATAAAACACTAATTTGAAAGTGAACTTAAAATTTTTATTATCAGTTAAAAGAACAATTCATGGCATTTACTTTTTGAAAATGATATCATGTAAATGTTGGCCACGACTAAGTCTGAAGTAGTCCATTCGGAAGGTCCAATTTTGGGCGACTCCTTCGAGCATAGCGACTGGTATCTCGCGGATAACATGAGTAATGTTGACTTCCAAAACGTCAATCGTAGCTGGCTTATTCCTGAAGACCTGAGACTTTACATATCCCCAGAGAAAATAGTCCAAAGGTGTGATATCGCACTATTAGGCGGCCAATTTACCGTAGCAAAACGTGAAATTAAGTGCTCACCAAAATGATTTCTCAACAAGTCCATTGTTTCACGCGCTGTATGGCTTGTAGCGCCGTCTTGTTGAAACCAGAGCTCACCATGACCATGTGCTTAAAATTCAGGAACCACATAGTTCCTTAACATGGGATGATAATGGTTACCATTGACGATAACATTCTGATTTGCCTCATTTTTGAAGAAATATAGACCAGCCCATAAACCACACCATACCGTTGTTTTTAATGGATGTAATGGTAGCTCTCGGTACTCTTCGTGTTGCTCATCAGCCCAAATACGGCAATTTTGTTTATTAACGTATCCATTGAGCCAGAAATAGGCTTCATCACTGAACAAATTCCATTGAATTTTACCACAGCTCATTCATTGAAAATATGAATCAAATTCAAGTCGCTTGACTTCAGTCCTTGCACAAGTTGAATTCTGTACGCTTTTAGGCCGAGATCGTTACGGAAAATACGCCAAGTTGTCGAATACGCCAAGCCAAGCTGCTGAGAACGACGACGAATCGATTCGTCACGGTTTTCGCGTACACTCTCAACTACAGCTGCTATAGTCTCTTCACTACATGCTGGATGTTTTCTAACCGGTCGAGTATCATCCACTAATGTAAACTGGGACTTAAATTTGCGAATGGGATTGGCAATAGTGGTTTCAGTAGGTCGATTAAGCGATTCAGTTCCTCGAATCGCACGAAAAACATTTCTCACAGAACGCTGATTTTCGTAATACAGCTGAACAATTTGAAGACGCTGTTGTGGTGTGAGTCTTTCCATGATGACTTGCCAAACGATACTGAACAAAAATGATAAAGCAGTTAGGATTCACGCGTGATCTGTTTAAAAATCAAACCTCACGATGAATCACCCCTTATATGCAAGACACCAATTAACCGGTCTTAATGTCAATGAACAACTTTCTGATTACTAAAACATATGCGAGTATTTTCGCAGGCTTCTGAAAAATTGTGTTCAATGGTTTGGCTTCTGAATTCTGACGAGACGAACTCGGACTAAGAATCACTAAACGTGGCACCTAAAAAAATTTTGGAATTTTTTTCAATCGCAAGGGTCTTAAACACTTTCCCATTCATTCGGGAAAAACAATGTCCATCGCTTCTTGTTTTCGAAGAAGAAAACATTTTATTCTATTCTATTCTAGATTTATTTCTTCTGACACTGGAGCCACTCTATCTTGCAATTGCAGTCATCAAACATTAAAATTTATTACAGTATTTCCTTCGTTAGGCCTTATCCGAAATATCTACATTCGTTCAGTACCGGTCGCATGTAGTTGTAGGCCAACGTTGGCTGAGAATGTTATAAGAATGTCTTTTAACAATCCCGTTTTGATCAGTAGGGTTGAAGGTAAATCGATGTTATTTGCCAAGCCTCCTTGTTAGCTTGTGACTACCTATCGCTTTATCGATTAGGCTGAATCCAATGTCGATAGTCGTGTCCTGCCGACTATAATCCTTTCAATACTCTGTATGAAAGTTGATATGATTGGTGGAGTCACCGTACTCTACTGCGAAGGCATAGCTGCACACTGGGCTAGTATTAGGGAGTTGAGTTATCATGCTGACTGTAATGAGGTATTCGTTCACATGCCTGTTCTTGTCCAGATTTTACACTTATAAATAATTCATTTAGACATGACCTCTGCCGTTGTTCCCGATAGTTAACACAAAAGTAGACACTTTTTTATCGCCTTTTTGTCCTGCTGATCCCATTGCGTTGCTATCTATTTTGTAGCAGTCTTGGTTTGGATTGCACGTAATTTATAACCCGCAAATTCGTTACGCTTTTTTCGTTGGGTTTGATCGTCAATATTTGTGTTTATAACTTAATGCTATTCATTTCACAGACAAGTTTTAGGTACTTAAACCTGATCTGTATCTCTATCTCGAGGTAGATATTTACATATTTTGAAAGCTCGACAGTTGTTTATACTCTTTAGGCAAATGCTTCTATAAACAGCAGTAACGAAGAAGATGGCCAAGGTTTAAGAAATATATTTAAATATTTTTAAGACCAGCAGTCGTCAGAATCACTCGATTCGCTGCTGCAGTAGTCAATCTTAGTTTTCTTTACCTGTGGTTCTGATACCATTGCCATATTTTTTCAAAACATAACAAATTTTAAATATCCAATTGAAGAGAATTTAGTTTAATATTTCTTTTGACATTAACGATGTCACGACTGGATCAGAAGTAACTAGAAGTCAATTTAAAATATCCGTATTTGTCTGTAATCTCGATATTTTCCTTAAGTGTTCGAGTCTAATTTGTCGAAATGCTTTGCGGCAAGACTCCATACAATTCAGCAACAATATTTCATGTAAGATTACTGGCACTGTATAGCATTTATACAACTAAATGTTTAAATTTGTAGTTTCGTGGCAGTATTGTTTTAATGCAGCTATATTTATTTGATGTCCACAGCTTAAAGTCCGTAAAATTATGCCAAATCACTCGGCAAGCAATTGATCAACTCCTACTATGCTAGAAGCAAGGTTTCAGAGTGTCTAGTATTAGTCCAGTTTTTGATCGAGGCCTTTCTATTATTAGTTTCTTTCTAGTATCTATATTGAGCTTCTCTTTAGGTTTTCATCATTCCCATTTTTGTATTTCCAATCTGTAACCAATATGTACAACACATTACATTAGCCTTTTTTGTACATGTAGATAACCCCCAACTAAATGTCTGTGGATCACTTATCCTGTTTCTAATCATTTCCAAATTATTCATATCCTTGACTTTCGCTTGGCATATACAACATCTTTGAGTAGATTTGTTTGATGCTAAGATATAACATACCTTGCTATCAACCATTGTTTCTTCAAATCTATAATGTATTGGATGTATGTGGTCGTTAAAGTCAACTATGATGGAGATCTTATTTCTTACATTTGCAAATTTTTCCAAAACTAAATCATTAGTCTCTTTGACAAATCTAAATGTTATTGGTCTGCAGTACGAGGTGGATAATGGGCGTGGATTTTGCCATAGTGTAATTATTTTGTTCGCTTCATTGAATCCATATAATTTCAAAGGAGAGAAGGACGTTACTAAAATATATGTGTCTTTAAATTGATTTGAGGTGGTCTTCGCTTATATCTACTTTGGCTTCCACTTCCATCACAACCCACAATTTTTTCTTCAACAAAAATTCCATTTAATACATTCTTTTCCAAAACACTCTGCCTATTTATTGTTAAGTCGACTAATGATTGCAACTAAATTTCAACTAGGGATTCGCTGAGGATAGCACTTTTTTGCTTTTTTTTTTTCTTCCTATGATGGGTAAAGTTGTAGTCCTTTTTCTATTACCGATTTTCTAATTAACCCTTCTTCAGGAGAATACTGTTTGTGCGTAGGAATTTAATGTTCTGAATCTCGAAAGGCTTTTTTGATTTTATTTGCTCTTTTCCCCAATATACGAGCAGCATTTCTTTTACAAGATTGCCTCAGCTTTTCGAGGGCTGTTTGATGAATACCCGGATTAGAAATGACAACGCAACTCTTTTAGGTTTTGACAATTTATTTTTCAACATAATTGCCTTTCAACTTGATACACATTTGAGGTTTGGCAACAAAAACAAGTCGTAGAGAACCAAACTAGGAGAATACGGTGGCTATGGCGACTGCGGAGGGTGAGCCGGTGCGTTATCGTTGTAGAAGAGAACTTTTTTCTTCGCCAAATGTGGCCGTTTTTTCTTCAAATCGGCCCAATAAATCAACGTATTATGCTCCTGTGATTGTTTTCCCCTCTCCAAATAGTCAACGTGGATCACACATCACGCATCTCAAAAAAAGCGGTGGCTATCACCTTTCCGACCGAAGGCACTGTCTTCGCCTTCTTTGGAGCACGTTCACCGGGTAAAACCCATTGTTTTGATTGTTCTTTGGTCTCTGAACGGACGGTCACGAAACGACGCAGAAACACCTCCGGATTTCGGTTAAACAGCGTTAAGCAGGTCTTTGAAGTGGTCTCACGATTGCGTTTGTTCTCCGGTGTGAGCAAACGCAGCACCCATATCGAGAACAGCTCTCTTATGCCCAAAATCTCATGCAGGGTATGGCCAACGCGTTCAGTTGAGATGCTCGCTATCTCATAAATTTTCACTCGGCATTCCGCCAATACGAGATCATGTATTTTGTCCACGGTTTCCTCTGTGTAACCAACATACGGCCACGGCGAAACTCTGCGAAGCAATAGTAAACGGTTGTATGGGATTGTGAATGGGTCCCATATACACCATCGAGAATGGACATGATTTCCTCCTAGGTTTTGCCACTCAAAAACATCCATGGTCGCAAAAAGCAGTAACGGTGTTTTGAAATGGATGTCAAAAAAAAACTAAGCGTTGGATGGTCATAAAATTTTGACAGGCGTGCTTAAAGAGGTTACACTAACTAATGGTACACTCATTTGGCTCATAAGCGCCACCTATCTTTCAATCCGGGTACTCATCAAACATCCCTGATATAGTAGTAGCATAAGTTAGCAAAAATAGGCTTTTTGTGTATTTTTTTTTCAGGAAAAATATAAAATAAATCTAGTTTACCAAGGTAGAAGTTTATTGTACATATGATTGACTGTAAAACATAAATTTTATAGAATAATTTATTTAAAAATGGCGACTGTTCAGCGTTTCTCAGATGAACCCAAAAGCTCCTATAAATTTTGAATTATCATGAGTCACTAATTTTGCTGTAGATGTGCATATGAATTTTTTTGATATATTAGTTTTTGGCCGAATGGCTCACTTCAAAAATCAAACGTGCAAAATTCGCAGAAAATATCGCCAGAAAATTATTAAGACGATTATTTTTTAAAGACTTAGTTAAAATTTGAAGTGAATTGGTTGAAAATTGTTTAAGTTATGGGTGCGGCCAACTTAAAAAATGCAGTTTTGAGATAAACGCGTTTAAAATTTTGATGTTATTCGCTGCCTACATGGCGGTCTTGTACTATACTTTGGAAAATAAGTACTTCGAAATATTTCTCGGCCATAATCTTTTGGCATATCATTTTTGAGGTCCAAAGAGAATCGATTTTTTGAAAATCCTAAAGTGGTGTAACCTCTAAGGTATATTAATGGAGCAGTTTTTAAACCTTCTTCGTTTTTGATTTTGGGCTACTTGAAGCAAAATTGTTTGTTAGCCGTCCAACTTTTTTGACAGTTTGCGAACCATTTGTAGTGGGTGCATTTAAGTTCTCAATGGTTAAATTTACATTTAGGCAATTTTGTTACGATGACGTGTTTTCCATCTGTGATGAAGGTAACAAATGAATGAATGATCCACTTAAGTTCAGTTGACATTAATTCAGAAACGTTATTTAAATTAAATTTGGTTTCAAAGTAATCAAGAAGAATAGATTCAGGGTTAAGTGAAGACAATCCTAACTTACACTTGCGGTCAGAAAAACCGCACCATATCAAAATGATTGAAAAATTGTTAATAACTACGATAATAATTTTTATAATAAAATAAAATTTTTGTTGAGTAGTTTATAAGTATTTCTAACTAATTTCCATCTGTTTATTGAATGTTTGAAAAAAGATATTAACAAAGAAAGAAAAACCAGTTAATTTTCTTATTTTTTTTAAATATTTTAATACAGTCATTGGTTAACAAAATCAAACGATACATTTTTTATGTATGTGTATATAAGATGTTTAGATATGCCACTTTTACCAAAAAATTATCAATACCGAGTTGCTCCTCCTTTGGCGGTTATAACCGCTTTTATTCTAGAAGGCATCGAGTTTACTAGAAGTTAAGTAATATTCCTTGAAATTTTAGTATTCCATACATGTTCCAGAACTTCATTTAGCTTTTTTTACTCTCTGGTTTATGTTCAGCCACCTTACGTTTCATTACATGTCATGAAAATTATTGAAAGACTCTAATTACTTCTCTGTTTATTATTTATAAAGCAGACATTTAGAAGTTGATTTATAACACTTTACTTACGGATTTGGCGCGGTGGCAAGGTGCAGAATCATATTGAGAAATGCACCTGTCAGTATACGATTGATGCTGTTCAATTGCTGGTACCAAAAACTACCTTACTACATCTCCATACTTTTGAGCGTTCATAGTTCCATTAACAAAGTGCAAAGGGCTCAAAACGTGAAAAGAAAAACATCCCCAAACCATCTGGCTTTAAGTAAACTTCACTGTTTTGACTATGCATTCGTCCTTGAACCTTTCACCTGCTGACCGTCGTACGTATGGCAAATTGTCGGCACACAACAAATTAAATTTACCATATCACACATCGCCAATCATCCTGCGTCCAATCTTCGTACTTTTTCATTTTTGTGGTTAGGAGAGGTTTTTTCGCTGGTCGTCTACCATGTAAACCTATCTCCCGTAGCCGTCGGTGTATGGTTTCGGCGCTTAGATGACCTTGATGAAATTTACTCAGCTCTGCTCTTATACGCACAGCACTTTTAAAGCGATCTTTCATGCTAATTCGTTGTAATACATTGTCCGTCTTCTGAGTTGTTTTACGTTTTCGTCCCGAGCCTTTTTTCCTTTCCAGTGGATCCAAATTTTCTTTTTTCTTCATCAGTCGTACGATAGTTGAATGACAGCATTCTATTTTAACCACAATCTCACGATAGCCAAGCCCTTCTTCGACTAAAGTCAATATTTGAACTTTTTCGTCCCGAGCCTTTTTTCCTTTCCAGTGGATCCAAATTTTCTTTTTTCTTCATCAGTCGTACGATAGTTGAATGACAGCATCCTATTTTAACCACAATATCACGATAGCCAAGCCCTTCTTCGACTAAAGTCAATATTTGAACTTTTTCGTCCCGAGTCAGTTGATGATATTTACCAGACATTTCACTTTTCTTTACTTGTTACAACTCAATTCAAACTGATTTTTTTTTTTTTTTTTTTGCACTGAATACGATGAACATGTACAATAGTATTATTCAAAGTATTGCCCATCTGAAGCTATGACTTTTTCCCATCTTTCTGGTAATTTGTGGATCCCATCCCAAAAGAACTGCGCCGGCTTGGCAGCCAAGAATGAATCAAGCCAATTTTTGATATTCTGCTCTGATGTGAACCGTATTTCAGTGAGGGCGTTCTGCATCGACCGGAACAAATGGTAGTCAGAAGGGGCAAGGTCTGGGCTATAAGGCGGGTGGGGTAAGACTTCCCATCCCCTGTTTTCCAAATAGTTCTTAACCGGAATAGCAACGTGGGACCGAGCCTTATCATGATGGAAAATTATTGCCTCGTGTCTGGTCGCATATTCCGGGCGTTTTTCGGCTACTGCTCTCTTCAAACGGATTATTTGTGTTCGGTTTTAGCATCTCATAATACACCACACCCATCTGATCCCACCAAATACAGAGCATTACCTTCGCGTCATGGATATTCGGCTTTGCCGTTAATTTGGCTGGTTAGCCGGGTTTCACATATGATTTTTTGCGATTGGGGTTGTCGTAATGGATCCATTTTTCATCACCAGTAACAATCTGATGCAAAAATTACTTCCTTTTGTGGCGTTCCAGCAGCATTTCGGACATGCAAAACCGTCTTTCGACGTTTCTCGGCTTGAGTTCACCAATTTCCTTGCTTTTGAATATATGCAGCTGCTTTTAAACGTTTTGAAATGGCTGCTTGAATGACACCCAAAGATTCTGCGAGCTTTTCTTGTGTTTGGCAACAATCTTCATAGAATAATGCTTCCAGTTCTTCATCTTCAAACTTTTTTGGCTTCCCAGAACGTTCATCGTCTTCCAAGCCAAAATCACCACTTTTAAATCATGCAAACCACTTTTGGCACGTTCGCTCAGCTAGCGCATGTTCACCATAAACTTCCACCAAAATACAATGACTTTCGGCGGCAGTTTTCTTCATATTAAAGTAATGAAGAAGAACTCCCCGCAAAAACACTTTTTCAGGCACAAAGTTCGACATATTTGAGTAAAAAAAAAATTATTGTTGTTTACGCTTCAAATGAATGACATATACTGAAATGACGTACAATGACAGTACCTTTCCAACGCATGTTCCAATGGAAGAATACAAGTTACGCCATCTCTTAGCAAACCGCACGAAAGTTATAGACCCAATAAAATCTCGTAAAGTTCCTTCCTGGATGATACAAGTAGAAAGTTGTTTGAAAAAACGTGAATAATTTCAGGAACGCAGTTTATTGCACTTAATTTTTTTTTATTATTTAAATGTGTAGGACTCGTAGATTAGAAAATATATAAAGTCATGATGTACAACCGCATACAATAGTTTTTATAGTCCATTAAATGCAAAACATTTAATTAATTTGCAACTATCTCAACAAAATATTTCGATGCATTTTACTTTACGAAATCATTGTTGAAATAATTGTTTTTATAGTGAAACACGAAGTACATACCTTGATGTAAAATATACATACCAAAAATTTTTTTTGCAAATTAACACTTGTAATAAATACAATTTACAATGTAACACGGAGAGAAACTACTTATGATTGTTGTAGCTTATTCGGTAGACAATTGCTTTTGCCAGCTGATTATCGTTATACTTTTGTTGTATATGGTTAATCTAGTGTATTAGTTCATGTAAAATCATATCATATCAATCAACAGTAAAAAATTTTCATTATTGCTTTTTTTATATTTTGTTCCGATAATCTTGCAAAATTGCACACTGTGCCATGGGGAGAAATATCCGCTTGGCCCAAATAGTTCAATTACCCAATTGCAAGCACCGCAGATTGTGTATTAACGTGATGACCGTAATGTCATATTTTTTTTATGTGTTCTGCTGCTTGAAAGCGTAGAACTCCTTTTAAATGAGTCAAATGTCTTTTACGTATTCAGTGAAGAATAACCTCAATAAATCCTTAAATACTGACTTTGGAATCGTATTTCGTCTTTTTAAACACATAACCATAAGCAGAAATGTGGTATTTGCTTTTGAATATATCTATTGCTGTCCCTTATTATCATATCAAAATTGTAAATCATTTTGTTTGAGTAGTAATGAAAGTTATTAAACATAATAGAAGAGCTCAAGTTTAAATATTTCAGCACTCCAGAGAACAATATGTGGTTCAAACTCCAGGTCTACTATTTCTAGGCCTACCCAAATTAAATAAAGTTTCTTTCAGATTTTGTACATTTAGTTTATATTTTGACCTTGATTTAAATTTCATATTAGTCCCAATGCAATGCTTGATGTGCACAACGCTTGCGCATATATAAAAGCGACTAAAACATTTCGTGCTAATGGCATTTGTAGACAAGAAAAAACAAAAGAACCATTTCAAAAGAAAAAAAAACCAAAAAGCGTCTCTTCTTTCGGCGATGTTTGATTTTTTTTTTTTTTTAATTTGAAATTGAAAAGAATTTTTTGTAAATTTTCTATTTTCTTTTGTAGCAAATGCCATTAAAGCCAGCCCAGTGCAATCACCAGTTAAACAATTAAACAACACAAATGCCAATAGCAGCAGTTACCAAAATCAAGTAACAACAAATGGCTCCAGCAATGCCATTAGTCGTAAGTTGATGTTCAAAATTAAAAAAAAAAACACACACAGCTTTCTGTTTCTTTTCGTCTTACATTACTTTCTCTTTTTCTTTTGCTTTATTATTTTTGATTTTTGATTTCTGATTTTTCTTTTTTTTTCTAATTTTCCAAATTATGGTTTCCAGATTGAAGTTGAATGTGTAAGATTTTTATATTCAATCTGAAAACCACTATTACTTTTGGAATGCCTGTTCAAAATTCTAACAATAACTAGTTTTGGAAATGTAGATAAATTACTTACACTAACCAGTGAATGTCTTGGGGCTAAATCTTTCTATTAACTCTCTTAATCAACAGTCAAAAGCATGCGTATGATTTTTGTTTTGTTTTTCCTTTTTTTCGTTATTTTTTGTTTCCTTTTATTTGCTGTGTGCCCTTTTTGTTATTATTTGCGCCATATTAATGCGCTAGAAGAAACCCCTGAATCTACCAATACCAAACATCTCGAACAACTCGAACAACTCACAAAATCATCACCAAGACTTGATTCAATTTCTCTAACACCAGACACAACTCCGCCTGAGAGTGTAGACAACGTCCAGATGGTGAACAGAGAACAGCATATCAACTCAAATAGTAATTCATCACCTCCATCACCATCAGGAATATCATCAACTGAAGGTAATCACTCGGAGCCATCATACCAAAATACATCTGCAATCATTGGACATCAACAACAAGATAGTATAGTCATTCAGGCACCAGTGAGATCTAACGATTATGATGGCAAAATTGACAATGAAACGCTTAATAGTCCAAACGCTAATTCAACAACAACAGCAATAGAGATCACAACGAAAACGAAAAAAACTGAATCTAAGGACGGTGAGCTAAGGACAACAACGATGTCGACGACGACCGCAACTACAACAGATGAAGCGAATAATGTGACGACGACCACAACAAAACAAGTGAACGGAAATGGAAACATCACAAAGGAAAGCAACAATGCGAAGGCATTAGGAGGTAATGACAATATCACAGCAACGGAACCGTTTTACGATGTGCCACTGGGCGGCGGTGAGTAGGTTTTGAACAATCTTGTGGCAAAAGGAAATCATTTTTCCACAAAGATTATACAATTGATTATTATTAAAAAATAGATAAATAAATAAATAAATAAAAATTTGTTGTTGTGCCGATGAAATGCACGTTGTTTTCCAAAAAACAAAAACAAAAAAAAAAAACTGTATAGAAAAAAAAAAAATAAAAATTCAACTCGAAATTAAATTTGTTTTTGCCATTCTAAACGAACTGAGATGTTTAACCCTACTAAACTAAAACAAAGTTGTTTGTGGCTTGCTCGTAAAATCAATGCAAAAAAGTTAAAATCAAAAGAAATATATTATTCCATGTCCTTTAAAAGGTGATGGTATTAATGATGAACTTATGGTTTCAGGCGCTTCAACAGCGGAATTACCACCGGGAGTCTTGTATCGGGTAAAGGCAACTTATGCATACGTCAAAGAGGATGCCGATGAGCTGAGCTTCGAGATCGGAGATATAATTCACGTTATTGAATATGATGATCCAGAAGATCAGGTGAGTAGTAAGGATCTATTAATTTTTAAAGATAAATTTAAGAGAAAGTTACTCCTATTATAACATTATTTTTTGCCCATTGTAACTTTTTTCCCAAAACAACCAATTCTCCTTGTTTTTAAGATTATATCCTGATTTGTACATGCCGCAAATTGTTAACAAAGGGGCTCCTCTACCAGCCTAATTTCTACTACTACTGCTAGCTCCTCTTGCATTTTCTTCTCCCTTACTGACATCGAATTTTTTTTTTTCACTCAAACAACCATTTATAATTGAAAGTACATAAGCACCTTTGTAAAGGGAGGCCAGTAGCCTGTTTCACCAACTTACAAATTGTAATTTACAGGCACTTTTTCAACAAATTTGTAAAAAAATCGATTTATTTTGTTTTACAAAATATTTGTGCTACAAAGTTGTAGTTGTAGTTTACAAAGGGAAATTTGTAGAAATTTCATTTCACCAAAAGTTAATTTTCTTTGTTGCTAACAAGTACAAATTTGTTATAGTTCACATTTATTTGTAAGTCTGTGTTTCATGAAATCAAGAAATTTTACAAATTTGTTCAGTTGCTGAAAATTTCTTACAATAGAAAGATCGTGTATTTTTCGAAAGAAATCGCATTTCAAACCTAAAAATGTCCTTACTTCGAAGGCATAGTAGCACCGATAGTGATATAAGTGAAGATTTTGTGCTAAATAGACCATGAAAAATATATCGTCCGCGAATTAACTATGAAATTTCAGATTCTATTGTTTTTAACGAACAGCTTCCGATAAAATGTGTTAAGGCAGAGGAAATAATAAGACGAATTGGACCTAGGATTGCAAATAAGTCTGAAAAAAATTTTCACCGACACAGCAATTTCTAACAGCTTTACATTGGCTTGAAAATGGTGGACAGTATCACGGGGATCGCAGACTTGCACGGTATATCTAAATCTACGGTATACAGAACTGTCCATAATGTTTGTTTAGCTATTGTTGATGCTTTCTTTGAAAATACTGTGCGTTGGCCAGAAGAACACGAAAGCATTTGTACAAATTCATGTACTAGAGATTATGATTATTTTTTTTCTTAATGTATGCCATTTGTTTATGGATGTATCGATGGAACGCTAATTAAAATTGATTCACCTAACGAGTTCGAACCAGCGTATGTCGATAGACATGGCAACCACTCAATTAATTATTTGTTGGTTTGCGGTCCCGACTATACATTTTATAATGCATACGTTAATTGGCTGTGTTCACGACTCCAAAGAAGCCTGTAATTTTCGTCATTTGAAAACGGATTCCGGTCTTTTCCTCACTGCGTTTTACTTGGGGATACGCGATATCCGTAAAAAGATTGGCTGATGACACCGGTCACAAAAAGGTCATCTCCAGCAATCGATCGCTATAATAGAGCCCATAAATCAACGCGAAGGATCATAGAGAATACGATCGGTATTCTAAAAATAAAATTTCCTCGCCTCAACCATTTAAGAGTTCAATCAAGAAGTCCAATTTAAATTTTAAAGTGCTGCATAGCTTTGACGAACATTTCCCGAAAAGATAAAACCAATGACATCATTGAATTGCTAATAAGCGATAAAGTAGACGAAGAAAACCTACATGATAACTTTGACAACTTTTTTTTTTATTTATTTATATATTACAACAATTTACATTTTTTACAATTGCCGAAGGAAAAGCTAATTAAAAACCTTCATGCAAAATATCATAGTTTCGGTTATCCTTTGTGATCACATAAGGCATGTATAGAATTAAACAAATATATGAAATAACTGATTAATAAATAAGACAAAGAACATTAACAAGATTAGAACCGAGAGGGTTATCTGATATATTACATGAAAAGACAAATTTTTCAGAAAGTCGAGCTATTCTTTCTTTTACCGTTTCAATGTTGGCTATTTCCTGAAGTTCTGAAGTTGAAAAATACCGTGGTAATTTTTGGGATCATTTTTAAGACCTTATTTTGAAGAACTTGCAACTTTTTAAGGTGATAGCTCCCCCAAACTGAAGCTGCGTAGCACAGAATGGCTTGGAAGATAGACTTATAAATTATAAGCTTATTATCTTTGCTTAATTCAGACTTGCGACATTCATTTGTTCTTTGTGTATAGAACTTTAATGGTGTTGTTGACTTTACTAACGACATTATTTGTATGTTGGCCAAAAGTCAGTTTCTTGTCTATAAAGACTCCTAGATACTTAACAAATGGTGCCCAGTCAATCTGATTTCCGCAGACTATTGAATTCCCAGCAGGTAAAAAACAAGATTTTCTTTTTCGAGAGAAAAAGATTGCTTGTGTTTTTTGAGGATTAATTTTAATTTTCCAATCTGCAAGATATTTAAGTAGGCATTCTAATCCAGATTGCAAATTAGACTCAATATTCGAGCCTATCGAATCAGACGAATAAATGCATGTATCATCTGCAAAAATTGCAGAATGACATCCAGGAAGTGAAGGAAAGTCAGATGTATAGATGTTGTAGAGAATGGGGCCCAATACGGAGCCCTGAGGAACACCGGCAGGAATCCATTGAACATCAGATGAAGTCTGGTTCACAAATACCTTAAAACTCCTTGCCGTTAAGAAAGATTGAAAGATTTTTATGAGGTACATAGGAAAATTAAATTGCAAGAGTTTATGGACACGACCATTGTGCCATACAGTGTCAAATGCTTTTTCGACATCTAAGAGAACCATGCCAGTACTTTTGCCTTCTGAAAAGGAATCAAGTACGTGTTTTTTTTATTCTGTAAACTTGATGTGAAGTACTATGATGTGAGCGAAAGCCGAATTGTTGTGGCGGTAAGATATTAGATTCTTCCAGATGAAGCATTAATTTATTTTTAATGACCTTTTCAAAACATTTACTAAGAGAACTTAGGAGACTTATGGGGCGATAATTTAAGAGATCATTCAAGGGTTTTCCTGGTTTGGGGATTGGGATAATTTTGGCGCATTTCCAATCAGAGCGAAAGTAACCTATTTTGAGACATCCGTTAAAAATTGATTGCAAAATCTTAAGAGCCAACGTGGGAAGGTATTTAAGAAAGATGTTCCTAATTCCATCAAATCCGACTGACTTTACGAGTTCTTAGATTAGTGATAATCGATTTAAGCTCATCCAGACCAACCGTATCAGCCTCATAAGGCTGAGTTTGGTTGTTTATCAGTCGTAAAGAACCTTCAACAATACTATCAGTAGCATTATTTACTGCACTCGAGATTTGGTGGTTCGATAAAAATGTACTGGCTAATATATTAGCTTTTTTTGCATTGGAGACAGCTTGTGCAGTGGAAGTTTTCAAGAAAGGAATAAACGTTCGCTTGTTCTTACTAACTGGGGGAAAGCTTCACAGTCAAGCATGAAAGGCTGATTGGTTCTCTTAACAAGATGGGCTGTGCGTTTGTTGTTGTTGCAGTTGGCGAGCTTTTCTCTTATTTGAAGAAATGATTGTCTTGAAACACACGATAGGTCGTTCGACTTGTGATGGCTTTTTCAGTTGGCGCACTTAATAGCATTTTTTTCGCTGCAGTTCTCAGTTTTATGATTTTGAGAGCAAATTGCACAGTATGTTCTAATATTGCAATTTCTCTCTGCATGACCAAACATTTGGCAGTTGTAGCACTGCGTTAATTTATTATTTTGATTTTTATCATAATCCCACTTGACTTGGGTCTTGAATAAGGGGAGCGTACGTTTTTCTTAAGTTCATGCAATTTGATTGAACCTAACTCAAGGAAAACTATGTAAAAGACGTTGACATAATGATCAATGTTTTTCTTTATCATTTTTATATTTAGGCATTTCAACCCGATTGTAATGGGTTCTTTCTTAAGAGTAGCTATGGGCATCTCATACAGGCCATACAGTATGACCTTGAACGATTTTGAAGATATCGTACACTTTACTGTGGGTATTAATGTCTTCACAGATCACTTTGATGCCAATTGACACTTTTTTTGTGAAATAATTCGATATTTGTTTCTCTTTGCAAAGCTTTCATTAGATTGAAGGAGTACAATTACAGATGGGATTTTAACACGTTTCTCTTCACTTTTGTTAAAAATTTCATCAAATTCCACATCACTATCACAATTTGGCAGAGTTTGATGTTGTAAAAGTGGTAGAAAGCGATTATGTCTAGAGTCACTGTTTCTTTTTGCCATTTTCTTTAAATTAAGGCTTGAAGACAAAAGGTCTTCAACATTAACCGACCGGGTTCTTTTGGTAATTTTGAAATCTATACGGATCTATATATCTATACGGAAAGCTTCGATCGCAACTGAACTTTGACAACTTAGACGGCGAAAACATATTGAGTTATATTTTAAATAATTTTTCTTGAAACTAAAAAAAAAAAAAATAAAAATAAAACAACTTGTATCTTCAAAAACATAAATACATAAATAATTTTTTTTTTAAATTTTTTGTGCACTTTTTTTCTTAAAATTAAAAAAAAAAATTTTAAATCATATATATACCTATTCTTATCATTTTCCTCTTTCACACATAATAAGATAATTATTCAAAAATTATGAAATCGAATAATGTTTTACCATTTTCTCTGCACTCGTTAGTCTTTCAAATTGGGTACTCTTAGTCAATGTCTGTGGTGAAGTGACTTCGTGGCAACCCCATTTCTTTTTCTTTTCTAACTGAAGATTATAAATCTCCAGCTCTAACCTTCTTTACCTAAGAGAGACAATAACATTGGTATCGTCATATTGTTGTTGCGTCTTTCTTTTTCGGCCAGGTTTTGGTGCTTGCGTTGTGGTCTCTTATTAAGAAAAAAAGTATGTAGATATGTACATTGTTCATAATTTAACAATATAATCGAATTAAAAAATCAAGCATGTAACTTCTTGACTAACGTCTTTTCGTTGTCATTGGTGCTCAGATTTAACTGTTCCAAAGAATTATCTTCGTTGCTTTGGGGGTGCTCATCTTCAATTCCTTGGAGAGTAGGCGAAGCTTTGCCCACAATATCGATTATGATATTGTCTAGATCCGTCAATTGAGTCGAATGCGGGCCACCAGCTGCCCTGTTTTTTTTACTGTTGTAAAAAAAAATAGTAGAAAACAACATTTTAAATGAGGTGTGATTTGCAACGTTTAGAGGTGAATTTCATAAGATGCAACAAAAGGCTGAGACAAAAATTGTATGGGAGGGTGGATAACAAATTTTAAAAAACAACAAAACCACGTACAGTGAAGGGCTTTTTGAAAGCTAATACTCAGTTCCTAAATTAGTTTATTAAATCAAGTTCTCGACTTTGAAATTTTATTTCTCAAAAACTATTTATTAAATGAATTAATTTAAGAATTAAATATAATTGAATACTTACATATTATCTACATATATATAAGCTACAAGACTTCACTGCATTTGTTGATTTTTAAAATTTGTTATCCACTTTTTAACAAGTTTTTTTTTCTCAGCCTTTTATTACGAAATTCACCCTTTAATTTTTCTTATCACGAATTAAGCCGGTGATAAAAATTTTGTTCTGTTAAATCATTTTTGTTCTTGATGTTTTCAATTAGAGGGCTTACAAATTTGTAAAAAAACAGTTGTTGTTTACAACTTTGCAAAATAAATGGTAAAACGACTTTTTTTTATTTGTAAATAACAAATACAATTTGCGTTATTTTTTTTTTTTTTCTCTTTTTAACAAATTTGTTTGAATTAAGTTTGTAGTTTGTGAAACAGAAAATCAGTAAACAAATTTGTAAATGTAATCAACAAATACAAATTTGTAATTGTACTTGTAATTTGATGAAATAGACTACAGATAGCAATGATACATAGTGTTTACAATTGTTTCAACAGCAGTGAAAGTTACCAATTACATCTAGCTGTCAAAATATTCAATAAGATTTGCCATTTCATCATGCAAAAAATATCAAAAAAATATTATCAAAACTCCGGCTCAGTTGTAAATACGCAGCTTGAATTTCGTCGTAAGGTGGTTTGAAGAAAACATAGCCGCCGCAGAGGCCAGTATCAAAGAGCGACGCAACGCTCGAAATTGTAAGGGAGGGATTAACGACAAACGTTAATCAATTGGCCGCCGCGATCATGCGATTCGACACCACTCGATTATTTTCTTTTGGGATACGTCAAGTTCTTGGTCTACGTTAACAAGCCAACCATTTTGGACGAGGTCAATGCCATTCGACAAGCTTTTACCGGAATAACGCCGCACATATTGAACCGAGTCATTAAAAATTGGACCGACTGTTCGAAACACAGCCAGCGAAACGGAGGCGGTCATTTAAATGATGTGGGTATGAAAATGGCTTCAAAATAGAACCAGAATCAATTTTATATCTCACACCGTTGTGGTTTTATTTAAATTTTTTTCCTAACACTCGGACATTCATACTCTTATGGCTTATAGTCATGAACAAGTTGTTAGTGATTATGAATAAGTAGGCGCTTAAGGTGGTCACGTACCCAAATTAATGTGGCAGTTCTAGTACCAGGAAAACTCCGTTGTGATTGAACTAATTGAACTAATTGAGGTCAATCCTGCTAAAACTGTATTGATGCTTTTAACCAGAAAAACCCAAACACACTCTTCCCAAATTAAACGGCCAAACATTATGGAATTTTCAACCAAGAATACAGGGTCATAAGATATATAATGTCAAAAGGTGTAAAAAAAATTCAGAGGGCAGATTGTGTAGGGACTACCGGTGCAATGAGAACATGTGTGTCTGATACCGTCATTGTTAACCTGCACCTGCTGGCTATTACCTATACGAAAAGGTGATTAAGAATACGATTTGACAATCTAGCAGACTATTTCAGCGTCTTTCAGGCAGAGCTTATCGCGATTAGAGAGGCTTGTCTTTTACTGAGGCAGTAGCTGGGATCTACCTTCACCGATATCCAAGCTGCAATTAAAGCTGGTATAGGCTTACTACCTATGCCATATCAAAAAAAAAAATATATATATATATATATATATATATATATAGCGCAGTGATAACGAAGTAAGAAGAACAGAACTACTTAGCAAGAAAATATATTGCTAGAGTTATAACCATAGCCACAGCACTTAAGGGGATAATTCAGCCAAGCTAGGTGTATTAGGTATAAAACCTCTTCTGTCATATCTGCGATAATGATAATGAGAAAAAAATCTCTTACCTACTTTCCTAGAAAGTGGCTTTCTCTGGCGAGGACCTGGAGAGGACGGTGTTTAACAAGCCATCCAGAAAAAAAAGGGAAAGATTAACACTCGACGACAACCCGGTCCCGAGTCGTGGTAGCAAAATGGCACAAGTACTAATTGAGGTTTTCTCCCGTAAACCGATACACCTACCTATATATAGTATGTACCTAAGTAACTGCGATTTATACTGCTTAAATTGTCAAAATAAAAAATTAGATAGGTTTGGGAAGCATTTTGCAAAGTCCTTGTGTCACTTTTTTGTATGTTTACTAGAGACTAGAGACTATCTGTTTCGAATGGTAAACTTGACGACATGCTTGTTAATATTTTGTATGTCATGGATTAAATAAAGCTTACTAAATAAAACAAATGTGAATTTGAGACTCGAGAACAGGAACAAAAGGAAATAACATTCAAATGTATATTTTATCATTCAGATTATCCTCGTTATGTTTGGTAGTATTAGATTAGAGATTAGTATTATAGTTTTTGCATTCTATATTATAGGTTCCTACATACAACAGCTTAAAACCACTACAGGGCTAAATACTTCGCCTCCACCACCAATTCTTTACAATATAGTTCATTGTCATCAAGATTGCGTACATACGATATATATCTCCTCTTTGAAGACAAACGTAGTTTAACTTTGTCTTCTTCCAAAAAGACACCACGGAAGATTATTTTGAAAGTGCATGATATGAATATTAAAGAAGATACGTCTAGAGCTCTCCATTTACGCTGGGACAGACCGTTCTTTAGAGTCCGGTAGAAGCGGCGGTAATATATTTTGCTTCTTTTTCTTATTGGCTCGCTCAGTGGAAGGGGTTAGGAGTTTTTAGCACACAGTGTGATAGAAAAGATTGTTTCATCAGAAAAAGAAGAGAGTCGAGCAGCATACACTCGGCAGTGAAGACAGGACCCGGTACTGCGGAAACCCTCGACCTTGGCCCCTTGTCGAGTGCGCATTGGATGCTGCTCACGGATTTTGAATCGCAGTTCAGCCCGCCACTTGAATACGAACATTCTCTGGTTTGAAATGAACAAAGCGTCATTTAGAAAACTTACGTGTATTATCACTACCAAGTCTCTAAATTCGAAGCATCAAACTCCTTGGCGTTTAGGGTTTTCATAGAGGTGGCCTTTCCCGCGACTTCCCAATTCCAATCACGAAATGTGTATTGGATTGGTTTCAATTAAATTATTTTTTGGGGTTTTAAGGGGGAATTAAACTGCATCAATTTATAACGGGTTTTGCTTTTGTCAATGGATTTGACCGCCACGTCCGATCTTCATTCAAGATTGCAGTTGCCTTTGGCTATTGCAGCGGTTACATCCGGTCATCGTTCACGGGAAAAACCATCAACTGATAAGTGCCAGAAACTTTATCTCAGTCCTGTTCGAGACATGTGCTATGCGTTTAAAGTGAACACCTGTCGTGTTACCATCGCTTGCATGTACTAAACCAGACCTGTATAAAGGGCACAGCTCCACCCTTGGTATGAGTCGAGGCCTATTCACTAAACTTTTGCTGTTTTTAGGTTCCCAGCCCATAGTACTTATTGCAACTTAACCAAGTGGAAGGCCCCTAGTGCGTTTAAGGTTTTAAACCACAGCCACAGTGACATTTCCATTAGGGGCCTACATATTCAAGTTAGGCCCTGACTCCCACGGTACTCTTTTTTTAGCGCTACCGGTGGTCGTGCAACTCAACAGACCTATGACCGGCAGCTTGTAACCGGTCAAATCGTAGCAACCTTCAGCGGCGTTAAATTCTAAAAATATTAGACAATTTCATTAAAAAGTATTGATAATTGGGCGAGCACCCCCAGTTTGAGATAGATGTCTTTAGAGTTTTACGTAAACTCCTGTCTGTGAAGACTTAATTTCATGGGATTCCTATACATCCATTGGAGCAAGGATATACACTGTGTTGGAGGCACAAGTTCCACCCTTGGTATGAAATCGATCTAAATCATCTTGCTGACCTTAGAATTAAAGCACGCAGTACAAATTCAAAACCATTTGGAAAATCTTCCTGCGATTTCAGATTTAAACCACGTACCATGGTCTCACGGTACCGTGATTTAAGTCCCGGTATGGACTACCGGTGGTATTGCCACCAACGGACCTATGACTGTCAGCTTGTAACTGGTCACGTTACAGAAAGAAGAAAACGATGAAGCTGCAGTTCCGAAATCTTGATCGGTTTAAATGGCTGCAATTTACCTTGCCGGTAAAGGAGTGATGCTTTTAGCACACTCGCTTTGACTGCACCTGTCGTCAAAGTGTTTCTTAAAAGCGTAGCTCTTCTAAAGACCGTTCAAACTTTTCGGTCTGTTTGGTGTAGCTGTTAAAATTAATACCCCTTGCATTGCTGTAGATCTCCCTCCTCTTGATATTGATTTCATGGGCTGAACTCTATAAGCATCTATAAGCATCTGTAGCGACAGGCACACTCCGCTTAAATCTCGCACGAGTTCCGAACTAGCCTGATAATGCAATATTTCAATGAATGCAGTCGGAAGACTGGATAAATTTAAACTTGTTTGGGTCCTACACTAGAACGGAATCGCGGGAAGTGAGATCACCGATGAACTTGTTAGACAAAGCTCAAAGAGAAGTTTCTTAGGACCTAAACTCAGGACTGCCTGCGTCGTCGGTTAGGGCTTCCATCAACATTTGGATTTTATATGAGAATAAATGCAGATTCCATAACTCTACTGATTGCCCGTAGACAAAATGAATGCTTACCTACGTCTCTGATGTAAATTCGAGAATTTTGATAAAAAGAAGAGTCGATTTCAGTCCGCGCAAGAGACCCATCAACGAACTCCCGCCGCTAGTCATGATCTCTTGGCTTTAGTTCCTAGACCAGCTGGATCTTATCGCAGTATAAGGCTAAATCTTTTTATAAAATTTTCACATAACGGACCGTTTAGGTAAAAACTGTTGCGATCGAAGACTATTTCAGAGTTCCGTTTCACTTTGGATCATGTGGTACCAAACTTTTCTACAGCTAGATATCGTAGCTCAGTTGATCGATACATTTCGTAAATTGAAGACCGATTTTCAAACTCAAACTTTGAACAATACGAGTACATGTCCGTAAAACGTAAAATTTCTAAGTAGAATGATTTGTTAAACAATGCTGCACAGAGTTATTGCTATTTGAAGACCTATCAGTCAAAGAAAAACCCTTTTTATAAAACTGCTTTTAACGTTTACCGAATTGCCAGACTTGTAAGACACATTTAGATCATGTCTGCAGCTTCTAATACAAAATTAATTCTCTTATTTTATCCATCCCTGGAACACAATTTTGCAATACTTTATTAGGTTTTTACGTGTATTCCGCTACTTTTAAAACATTTTCAAATAAAATTTAAAATTTTTTAATTGCAGGAGGAAGGCTGGCTAATGGGCCAAAAAGAGAGCAATCCACAGGAAAAAGGTCTCTTCCCTGCCAATTTTACACGACCAATTTAGAAATTAACAGATCAAAAATCGTAAAACACAACCCGCAGAGTAATTGCGATTAGAGGAAAAGATAAAAAAAAAAAAACATTGGAAAAAAAAGAGTGTAGTTAAAAATATTGTTTTGAAATTTTTTCTTGTTGGCCAGATCATTACGAGTGTGTGCTTTTAATTTTTAGGAACAAAAGATTAATAAACAAAAAAAAAACAATTCAAAATAACAACATAATAATACAAAATATAAGAAAAGAAAAAAACAACAAAAAAGGGAAAAGAACTTAATTTTATAGAAAACTGAATTTTTTTTTAATTATAAAAAAAAGTAATCTTCTTGTTATTGCGAATATATTTTTAGTCAAATGTTTATCCTGTTTTCAGGTGGAATACAAGTTGAAAGTAAGAGTTCTTTTTTTTTAGAAAAAATAAAATAAAAACAAAACAAAACATATTATAATATTTTAATTAAAGAATAAAATATTTTTTACAAAAGAAAAGTAAAACAAAAACCGTAAATTAAACAAATCCCATCATAACACTCACGTTTATATTTTCGTGAAACAAAGGACACACTCAATTAGTATTTTTCTCTTCCCCGTCTAGACATATATATACAAAAGTATAAAAATAAAAATATATGCAATATTTTATTTGTTTTTGTTTTGTCTGTTTTTCCTTTTTTTTTATTGTTAATTTGTGTAAACAATTCATTAAACCGTTAATATACCATAAAAACACACGTTTAGCTACAATTCAATTTGAGTTTTAATTTAAAATATAAAAAAAAGAAAGAAAACAACTAAAACAATTCTTGTGTAACAGAGGAAATAATGATTAATTATTTATCAATTTTTTTTTAACCGAACATTTTTAACTTGAAGTTTTAATTATTGTTATATTATTATTATTATTATTATTATTATTCTACTATTATTTTTTGTAGAGAAGAATAAAAAAAAAACAATAGAACAAGAAAAACTAATATAGATGTTATTATTATTATTATTTTTTTTTTTTTTGTAATTTTCCTTTCTTTGTCAACTAAGATTGAACGAACAAATGTGTAATTGATTAATATTTTTCTTTATTTTTGTTTCTTTTATTGTGTAATTCATAAGAAATTGTTTTTAATTGTTTTATTATTGCTATAACTACATTACTACAACTACTACTCCACTCACGGAATGATTATTTACATATTTTTTTTTTTTTAATTAATTAACTTTGTTTATATAATTCAAAATTTTATTTTAAAAGTTAAATTTCTTAAAAAAAAAAAAACAGTAAAAAAACACAAACGAGATCATCCAGAAATAAAATGCCAATTAAGCAACAAGCAACAATATTCAAAAGTTAAGAATAAAATGTTAAGAGATGAACATATTTTGTGGTCCTTTTGTTCAACAGACAAAATATGTATTTATTTTCAACAACAACCAACAACAAATTTATAAAGCAAGAAACTGGAAATTAAAAAAATAAAAAAAAACATTAATATATACAAACTTTATGGAGTTTTATTTGGCTATGTTTTTTAGAAATTGTCATTCATGATTTCAAAAGAATTTGAAATGGTGTCACCGACTTCCCTTTCCGTAAGTTGGTGTCTTTCAGCTTCTGACCCGTTCATTATCACTCTCATTTAAATGATATAATAAAATTATGTTGAAAGCTAAGAGACTTTTAGTAAGATAAATGTATCAGATTATAACATAAGTATTGCGCGTTTTTTTTTTTTCATTTGCCATAATCTGGACAAAACCAATTTAATGCTGAAACCGTTATTAAAACTAATATTTGCTCCACTTGTTCCGACGTTTGCACAACTTCCATGATGAAACAAATTCTACATGTCGGAATGATGTCTAAGAGGCTCTTAGAGCATTTTTTTTTTTTCGTCAAAGCCAAACAATTTTTTTTAATTGACAGCATTAAAAAATGCCTGAAAGATGGGCAAAAGTGTTGTTTAATGAAGGAAATTGCATTTACTATTTAATGTTTGCCTTTGTGCAAATTAATTAACATTAAACACACATGGTGGTGGCAATAGCGTGATGGTTGACTCACTGGCTGTTACTACGCCACTTACCTGGTTTCGAATCCCGGTAAGAGCATAACAGCAAATTTTTTCAAAATCGTCATCACTCTTTCGGCGGGCAATGGCAAACCTCTGAAAGTCAAGTTTTCTGCCTAAGAAAAAGCTTCTCAGGAGAGCCGTTCGGAACCGGCAATAAATAGTAAGTGACAAACACAAATGAGTGCGAGAAGCCTAGGCCTTGGCCCACACCGGGCTGTCGCGCTACTTATTTATTTATTTTTTTTTTATATATAAATATGGTGTATACACTTGTGGTGTATATACTTATGTTACAACCTAATATAATTTTGTAGATTGATAGATCATTGCTGAAATTGGTAAGTGTTTGATATGATTTCGCTAGCTTTGTGCTTGTTGTTCTGTTCTTCAGAATTTGTGTTTGTTTTTCGAAAGGAAGGACTTTCAATGAAAAGACCATGAGTCGTATAAAGAGCTTTTCATTAACTGGGACCCACTTTTCCACCTTTCCACTTTTACAATAGGCATTCTTTGAATTCACGCATACCATGTTTCGACAGATGTCACAATTTGCGTTCACGATTATCTACCATTTAATAATTTGGGCTTGAAAGCGGTTAGCTATGCCGTTGACTTCTTCATCATCATGAAAGTTAAACATTCAAATGTAATTTGCAACAAAACGTAAAATGTCCTTAAACTAGTGCCTGACTGCTTAGTCAGAGAGAACTCTCTTTTCAGACGTAGAAAAAAGCTGAATGATACAATTTTAGAATTTTTCAATGAAGTCTAGCACTAGTATATAAATAAAAATAAATATAAATAAAACAAATTACCAAAGTCATATGGGCTACTATCCGCATATTTCGTAAGATGCGGGATATATCATACTCAAAAGTCATCCATCAGTAAAACCGATCATCGTCTACTCGTCAGTAATATGTTGGAGTGTGTATATATTATGATTTAAAAGGAGATTGAATATACAAAATGATTCCAATTCCATAGGCATGGTACTTCCAAACTTTATCATTAAAGATAGATCGAAAATGAACACTGAAAAGTCATAGCGCCTTTCAAGCTGAGCTTCATGATATAACAGGAATAAAAGGCGCCCCCATTATTAAACTCACGGACAGTCAAGCACGACTGAAAACTTTAATCTCAACCTTTTTGGACTCCAAACTGCTTCAAAACACTTCAGTACTTGTATATAGGTATATAAAAAAAAGTTAAGCTCTGGTGGGTACCAGGCCACAAGGGTTTTGAAGGAAATTGAAAAGCCCATCAACTGGTTAGAAAATGTCGGTGGATCAGACCCTTCTGCAGAATTCCGAAATCAGCAATAAATTCAACAAGCAGAATTTGGAAGAACAAAGTGAGTCTATCCTATGGGAATAATTTATCCGCAATTGGAAAGACTAAAAGAACTATGAAACTCTTAGAAAACAAATCCAAATTATCTCTTGTAACTTAAACTGAATTGTGCCATGCCACTGATTGCAGACGAAGTTTGGCATGCCTTATCGTCAAAACTGGCCCTATCAATTGACCGCAGGACTCGGGCCCTTTAATTCCCTTAGAGCCTTTCCTTCTTGCCAACAATGAATCTCTGTTCTATGCCAACAAGTCAGAAATTTTAAATGACTTGGAGATGAACATCTGACGTGAAATTTTCGGAAGGAGAAGACTTGAATGATTTCATAATTCATAACTAACCGTATCAATTACATTTTAATTCAAAATAAGAATTTTAATGTTACCTCAAACACGACTTTTTGTTTAAGAAAAACCAAAAAAATAAATTGGGGCGCTTCTACTGAAAAACAACGACAATATACAGCTGGCTTTTGGAAACGCCGTTGAGAAACGGGTTCTGAAAGCCTGAATTGAAACCTGATTGATTTTCTGAATATGATATAACTGAATTTCCTGTTAAATTATATTGGCTACTCTGAGACCCAGGCACTCAAAATCGTAGCTCGAAATGGGCGCTACATCTTTACTTAATACTGAGATTGTTCTCTTTACGAGAATGAGAAAACAATTAGCAGTGTTAACTTAAATACTTATTTTGATCGCTCTACTGTTTAGGTTGCATCTGGACCACAACTAGTAAGCCTCTTCACTTCCATACGGAGAGTTACTCGTATTTTATCGAAGTCTAGCTTAGCCTAGCTAGACAAATCATAATCTCAAAGTTCTTCTTAGATCTCTGAGTCGACCTGGGAATCGGCTAAAATACCTCCCAACTAAAAAATCGATTGTTTGGCATATGCCTCCAGTTTGGCACACAAAATTGGTCGAGGTTCTCTTCCACTTGCACACGCCATCTAAATTGAGGCTCTTCTCTACCACATTGTTCCTCTTGATGGGAGTCGACATTTGCCGGGCCGGGGCGTTGGTGTGCATGCGTCCAAGCAGCTATTAGCGAGAGTGATTGTTTGAATTGTTTATGCGCTGGTGTCGTCAGAGTTAATAGCGGAGTCGAGGTGGATATTGTTCCTTACTATAATTAGTGTAAATTGACTTGATGTTGTATTTAGGCAACAATTTATTTCACGAGATTTAAGTTGCCTGAAAAAAACAGTCTTTCGAACACGACTGGCATAGAACTACCACTTGAACCACGGCAACATAGCCCTGCATATGCGAGTAACTGAACAGATTTTGAAAGAATGGTGCCTCTGGAGTTTCGTACAATTCTATCAAAAGCGATGTTGAAAAAGTCACATGAAAACACTTCGATTTCTTAAAGTCCTTTTTTGACATTAAAGGTCGTCTCGGTTTTCTAATTACCGACATTGAGAAAGCAGCGTCCATTCTCAATCGTCATCGTGTAGTTCTCTTTTATAGAATGTTGTCTGACATCGTCCAGGTTGAATGGTTTATTCTGTATGACGAGATGTTCTTCTCCACAATTTTTTAGCTTACTTACTTACTTACCTAATATTGTACTACAGCCCGAGGTGAACCTGGGCCTCAACAAGCGTCTCCAGCCAGCTCCAGCTGCCTCCAGTTACGTACGCTAAGTTGATTAAGATCCTCTTCCACTTGCGTACTCCACCTAAGTCGTGATCTTCCTCTACTGCGCTGTCCCTCGGGGGCGGATTCTAAGATTTTTCGGACCATTGGTGTCCATCAGCTCTACATGATCCAGCTACCTCAATCGTTAGACCTTTACTCTTTTAGCTAAATCGATGTCCTCATCCACTCACTGTATATGCAGACGGGACTGAAAATCAACCGAAGAATTTTCCTCTCAAAGCGGGCAAAGCACCGTCATACATTTTTAATTAATTCCATGTCTCTACACTCTAGAACTGGAGTGGTAAAGCTTTGCTAGTCAATTGCCTTCTTAACATAAAAAAGTAGCGATTGGCAACAGTTAATTTTCGCTTGTTATCCAAATTGTAGGCGTTGTTAGGAAGACTGATGGCTCTGCAGTTGGCATAGTTCAGAGGATCTTCTTTATTGAGGTTCAGACAAACAATGCTAAGGTTCCATTCAAGTCGCATACTTTCGTCCGACAAATGAGTTAGTGTATGCATCGTCCTCTACAACAGCTTTGTTGGGCTTAAGCTTAGGTATGGCTATCTTCACTTCATCTAGGTCGGGCGGACAGAATTGTTGGTGTATATCGTCCAGGTTAATAGGGTAAGTTTACCTGACAGTGGTATTTGATTTGTTGTCGTTGTTGTTGTTTCGTTCGCAGTGGTTGTCTACAGCAGATCCTTTCGTATCCGAGGCTTATTGCTGCTTCGTTGCACTGCCGCTGGTCCACTAAGGGCTCATCATCCGCCACTATCTCTTTTCCAAGACCTTGACTTAGTCTCGGAAATCGTAGGAGTAGCCCGGATAAGGTCTTTATTACTTCACCTTTGATTTCATTTGAAGAGTTCATCACTTGTCCCATTTATTGTGCTCCTATTTTTCTCTGCTAGTCAGCAGTCGCGCTTATAAATTTGACAATTCGAATCCGGATGGACATCGATTAGTACGATGGTTATCACTTGGAGGTAAAATAAGCACGATTAATGTGTATGTTAGAAACACTTACAACACAGTGCAACGCCAAGTTGATACCTCTCAGTGTCTACCCTATTCTACAGCATACAACCACCGTCACTGTTTAACAGTCTATAGAAATAATCTTTCCAAATTCTCAGCACCGACGGTGGTTCTGCTATGGGAATTCATTATCCGTGCTTGCAGATTTATGTTCGAGCCTTACATCTCTGTCATGTTTATTATATTTTTTAGTTAAACGATTTCAATTATAGACGTTTTTTGTCCGATTCGTTATTCGATATTTGGTTTCGCTCTCAATCACAGCTAAATTTATTTGTGCCGCTTCTGTTTCAATATTTGCAAACGCACAAGTGAAAGCTTCTAATGATATCTAAGTCATCAATGTACTGAAGCAATTGCGCAGACTTTTGGAAAATTGGGCTTCCGAGTTTCGCATAAATTTCTTCAGTATACGAGTAATGTTAAAGAAGTTCCAAAAAAGGAATTCAACAAGATGATGTGTTGGCATATGATATTTTTCAGGTCATGAAGGGCTTGTGTGAAACTCACAGGCTTCAACCAGGCACGATATTTCAAAAGAGTGTACAACTGCGAGCATAGGCTAACTATATTCGTATGTAGAAAGTGTAACCAAAACGAATGGTCTACTTGTCTACTTGAGCTGCGTAAATTCAAGTAACGACATAATCGTAGAGATCAAATGATGATCCACTCTTGCCAATCGATGTTTTTTTTTCTTTTTTTTTTGGACTGAGAAGCCAAATGTTAAATTATCCCGTCCCTTATTCAACGAAATAAGTACTGCGGAAGCATGAACTTACTTTACATAAGGCGAATAAAAACGTCATTGGTTGCTCAGAGGGAACACTGAAAATCGAGTGACTTTCGGTACGACGTGCTTAAAAGAAATTTGAAGAAGACGCTATGACAAAAGAGATTGCGAGATAAATTGGTGTTTTTAAAAAAACGAGAGGGGTATTAACTTATGAATTCGCCGTTCCAATATAACCAAGAATAAAATGTCGACTGCGATTACTGTAGAATCAAGCCATGCATATAAGTTTAAAATTACTTAATTCTTATTGCAATGATTTTTATATTTAAAATTAAAAATAAAATGTTACCAGAGTATTAAGAATCTTATATTGTAAACGTACAAAACATTTAACCATGCGATTGGAGAAGTTCCAACAACATGAGACAGAATAGATGTAACAAAAACAGAGTTTAGTGCTCTATTATATGTAGGAGCTTAATCTTTCTAAGCAGTCTTCTAAGATTGAAAATTAAAAATGAATCAGCAGTGTTTTAGACTAAGTTAGTTGCATTTATTAACAAAAATTATTAATGATTACCTTCATATATTGGGTTGTTCAATATGTTCCGCGGTTTTTTTTCTTGAAAGTAGTGTTTATAGTTTCAGAAAAATATTTGAGTATACCGTTATGGAAAGTTATGGTTTATTCCTATAGAGTGGGTTGTTCTTTACATTGTTACGAGAATTTGTTTTGATTAGACATGTTTTAAGTGCTCAATATACATATTTTTTTTTTTTGGTTGGAGGATAAGAAAGTCCATTTTTGGAATATTTTGCTTTTTTTTGAAAAACGGTGTCAAAGGGGGAGATGCGCAACGGGAGATTTGCAGCGTGTATGGACCTTGCTGACGCATGTTCTCTCTTCATGGGAAATGGCCCATACAACCGTTCCGTATAGATTGAAAGGGCTCGGAATGTCGAAAAAGGTGACGTGACGATCGTTATCGTCGACGAAAAAATATGGCCCAATAACGCTGCCGGCATGCAAACCGCACCAAACAGTTATTTTTTGTGGATGAAGTGGTGATTCATGAAGCACATGAAGACTAATAACACATATTTTGCTTATTGACGAATCCATTGAGCCAAAAATGAGGTTCGTCACTGAAGATGATTTTGCGATGAAATTCATCATCTTGGCGCATCTTCTCCAGAACCCAATCGGAGAACGTTTGCAGACGTTGCTCGTTAGTGTACTTTACCATGATGAAAATGTTGAGTTTACTGAATAAATTGACAGTGACAGTTTGATGATTAATGAAAGAGTGTGTTCACAAATTAAATTCAAAGTTGTCAAGTCCCTATTGGAGAACCCAATAGTAACTTCTTAAAGTTCTTTGTCTCAAATTGTTGAAGCTGGACAGTGGCACAAAAGTGGAGACTCCTCCCGTGAGCCTATGGCACCACCCCCTCTGTCACAGCGCGTAAGACGCAGCTTTTTTGCGTGCGTCCGCAGAAGATTATAGTTTGCAAGCAATCCAACAAGGATATATAATTCAGGTCTGCTAGTTCTTACTAGTTCTTGAGGTTTCACAGGTTGGAACGTTTTTCCACCTTTCATAGGCTTTTATTTGTATCATTTGTTCCACTTACATTCTTAGAGTGCAGAATGGAAGCTTAATATGATACAGCGCGTTGATGAAAAAAATAAAAAGTGCAATCAATTAAATTTTGTATTTTTCCTAAAATTATTGAGATAAAATGATCGTTTCAAAGTTTCAGAAAATGGGAGTTGATAAATTATGGCAAATTTAGAATTTGATATTTAATAAAAATAAGTCAGTTTTGATCTTCAATAACTTTCGACATATCAATTTTAGGGCAACATTTACTTTGAAACAATTATTGTACTCATAATCACAAGTTTAATGATACTCCACACACAAATTAATTTGAAAATTGATATTTTCAATGGAAGTAAAAACAAGGCAGCATAAGGCTTTGTTTAAAACCCCTGTTTTTTTATTAGGGGAAGCATTTTCTCTTTCAAATATGTCAGGATGTTTCCGCTTAAAGTCTTCGACACATTATCAGCAACACCCTGTATAATTTCTTATACCTATCTAAATATTTTTGTTTCCAAGCAATAATGTCGTTTATTTTGAGTAGTAAAAGTCCGTAAATGTCAATAAAATCATGCTCTACAACATAGAACACATTTGAATCACCTGTGTAACCTGCTAAAACAGACTATTAGAACCCTAAAAAACAGCAGCGGGGTCCTATTTCACTTTGTACTTTACAACTTTGCAAATAAATAATTTCCTGCAAAGTACAGGTGCTAAGTGTTTCATTACAAATGCAAAGTTTTCACGACTTTGCACTTTGCAATTCTGCTGACAACTGTAAAAAAAACAAGAACTAAGGGTGGAAGAGCGGTAGTTCTCGATGTGGTCGATGAGGCAATACCCGATATACTCGTAATTGGGACAGACTCGCCAGCTGTTGAAGGGCTTAATTTGCCCGAAGCAGGTGCTGATGGAGTTACCGTGTTTCCTTTAGCGCCGAATCCCAAAGCTACACAGCTTTGCTCTTCGAGGAAGAGGAGATCTTAAGCGGAGGATGATGAAGTAACAGGATTAAAAAAAACAGCTGTTAAAGATGGAAATTTATAAAAATAAATTGGAAGCTCTAAAATTGGAACGAGAACTGAGAATTCCGTTACCGGAAATGACGAAAGATTTAGAGCAACCTAAGGACGGCAAGGAAGCTTCCAGCTCTAGCCTAGCACAAGTGTTAGATTTAATAAATTATTAGAAATAAGAATTTTTGTTTTCTTTTGATTTGTGTATAATGTATTATTTCTTTTAATTAGAAAAAAAAACTTTTTAAATTATTTAAAACAGTAAACGCATTTTCATTGTTCATTCATTGACCAAAAAAAAATTATCAAAAAAATATCGGAATTTATTCAGAAAATTGAAAATACAAGTTTATTCAACTAAATCTATATTGTCCACTTTAAAATTATCCCCATCGACTGCAACACACTTATGCCAGCGCTTGATCCAATCCTCGAAAATTTTTTTATATTCGATTTTTGGTTCGTCCATCAGTGCTTCCTGCGATTGTTCCATTACTTCCTCTCGGCTGCTGAAACGCGTTCCCCGTAGTGGTTTTTTTTTTTTTAACTCGATTGAACAGAAAAAAGTCACAGGGAGCCAAATCAAGTGAATTCAGTGGCTGTTGGATGGTAAATTACGAATAATTATGGCTCTGTGCGACGGTGCATTATCATGGTGCAAAATCCACGAGTTTTCTGCCCACAATTCTGGTCTCTTTCGGCAAATTGCTTTACGCAAATGTCTCATAATGTCCAAATAATACTCTTTGTTTACTGTCTGACCTTTTGGCAAAAATTCATGATGCACTACACCGTTGTAATCCATGAAAACCGTGAGGATTGTCTTCTTTTTTGACTGAAAATGACGTAGTTTATTTGGTCTCGGCTCATTTGGTGAACGCCATTCACTTGCCTGATGTCTGAATTGCGTGTCGTACTCATAAACCTACGTCTCGTCTCCAGTAATGATCCTTGTGATGAATGTAAAATCGGATTCAGCCGACGTAAATACGGTCACTTTTTTGCATGAAATTGAGGTCGTTTGGCACCAACTTTGTTGCTACACGACGAAAACCCAAATCATTAAACCAAATGTCTTGGACGGATCCATAGGCAATGTTCAAGTCCTCCGCTATCTCTCTGATAGTTTATTTGCGGTTATTGATCAATATTTCTTTTACTTCATCAATGCTTTCGTCGGTTTTTGATGTCGATGGTCTGCCACTGCGTTCATCATATTCGATTGACTCACGACAACTTTTGAACCGCTCGTGCCACTGGTAAACGACCGTTTTCTTTAGAGAATCGTTGCCGAAATACTTTTTCAACAACGTTCGCGCACCATTAAATCCGTTTTTTTACGCAAAATTTAATGCAAGTTCGTTGTTGCAAATTTAAATCCATTTCTAAAATTGTTAAAAATCGCCAACACACACAGAGATAGATGTACTCTTGACTACGTAACTTTTGCAAATGTCAAGCTATGACGCTTAGATTTCGAGGGAATGTCAACAATAGATGTACCAACTTAACAAAAAAAAAAAAAGGGTGCGCCACACGATGGTTATTCCGTTTTTTTTTTTTTTTTATTATTTATTAAGGTGGTATATTGCTATTTCTTTTAAATTGTCATCCTCTTCGGATGCGAACACGCAGGCTCCTCTATTCTCATTTCAAGGTTATGTAAAATTCAGCAGGATAAAATATGATAATTTTACCTGCACTTAGTCCTTTTATGAGCCCGGTTAAATATCTGCTCCAGTGGATTGTCTGGGCTTGTCCTTTGTGGTGCTTAAAGAATAAGCACTGTCTCCTAAAATTACTGCATCGGGAAATGGTCGGTAACCTGCATTGAAATTTGCTGCCAAATAGTAGCTCCTCAATACTCTTGCATCATGCACACTGCCTGGCCAGCTTACGTTAACAGCATAAAAAGATTGATTTGGCCCACATACCATCATTACATTCAATGAGTGCTTTTCATGCCTTTTAATGAATTGCTCTTCATTTTCATTGAGTGTATCGATGTTGACCAACGTACCGTCAACGTACCCAGCTACACGTGGAAGTCTTCCCTGAGCGAAAAATTGGGTAGCTATTTCTGAAGAATTGTCTGGCCAACAAATGATGTTTCCAAGAAATTCATCAATAATTGCATCTGAAACTCGGTGTAGAGCTCTGCAGACCGTAGCTTCACCAATTCCATGCACAGATGCCACTCTATGGTATTTGGTATTTCTCTGACAAATGAATTTAAGCTTACCATATGTCAGATTTTGGAAAAAAAACAAACTCGATTTGAGTTTTTGTTAGGCGGAATCTTTCCAATGTTGTAGCATTATTTTTTTATTCAAAATTTGTTCTTAATTTAACAACTCTTCGCACATTATAAACACTTTCCTTGTTTTCAGAAAGCGTTTCGAAACGATTCATTTTAATTTTTAAATTATATTCTAGAACTTTACACGACAAATGTTTAACTGCAAATGAAAATTTTTCTTTGCATATTATTAATAGGCTTTTTCATTATTTTGTAAAAAGGAAAACTTTGCAACTTTGCATAAAAATAATTTCCTCTTTGCAAATTCGCGTTTGGTAAAATAGAAATTGCAATGTAAATTTACGAAGTTGCAAAGTGCAAAGTGAAAAGTGGTTGGTGATATAGGGCCCAGGTCTATAGAAAACAATTTATTTATTCGCTTTGAAAAGCAGGGGGATGAAGAGGAAGTGGAAATTTTGTCGAAGGGACTTTTAGGCCGTTGTATGGTCAAGCGCTCATTAATTGTGCTTATTATTGTATTAGCAGCAGTTGAGAGCTACACAATAACAAACTCGACGTAGACTGAACTTGAAAATGAAATAAATAGATTAAATCCAAAGCAAGCTCGCTATTACGACCGAAATGTTGGCTATAAAAGCATTGACCAAGCTTTTCTTTCTTGTAAATGCGGCACTTTGCTTAGAATACGTTCGGAATCGGTTGAAAGCTGGTCAAATCATAATGATATCAAAACCAGGGAAATCACCATGTGACACAAAGTCTTATAGAACTTAACTTCTCTCGGTTATTGACGAAAAAAACTTTAAGGCTCATAGAATCATCGATGTTATTGAGAAAGCTCTCGAAGAAAGAAAGATTTGCTCAGCCGTATTTCTTGTATGAAGATGTGGTAAGAAAACTTGAAATTCAAATATAGGGTCACTTGGAAAATATTCCAAGCTGAAAATCGAGAGCAAGCTGCTGTTATACAAGCAAGTGCCGAAGCCGAAGTGGACGTTTGGTATATAAGTCTGGCATTGTACGAAGAAAACGAATGCAAATATTTTATAAAATTTTGAAAATAAAGTGAATAATAAAGGAAATTGTTCATGCACTGTGGTGCAAAAGAAATGACACTTTGCACAGAAACCACAGGAAAACCCTATTTTTCTACATTCGAAATTTGCGCCAAAGCCTTTCTTCCAATTGCACAATATTGTGTTTAATTCTTCTTCTGATACTAGTTGCAATTATGGTGTTGTCGGTTCCAAGGTATTGGTTTGCAAAACTCGTCTCCATTTCTCAGGTTGTGAATCTTTTCCTAACCTAGATTTCCAGTACCTGCGGAAAGCTTACAGTCGCCGAGATATAATGAACATAATATTAACGGAGATTCTGCTACTGCACTTACTTCGTCTTGAACTTACTACAAGACGACGGTCTTGTGATTTCTACAGGGATAAACACAACGTCCATTGAAGAATTAAGAAAATTACGAACATAAAGTCCGTTTTCAGGGAAAAGCTGAATCCGAAGTCGCTGATTTGCGAAATGATTTTAAGCTATAATGCTTAGAAGACCCATTCAATAACAAGTTCACAAACGGATGAAATCCACACCGGAGAAAACAGAGTAGAACGGGTAGAAAAACACAGACGATCGACAAGAACACAACGTCTGGTAATTCCGCAAAAAGAAATTGGGATGCTAACATGGCAGGAAATCGGGCCGAGGAACAACCAACTAAGTATTCTGCTCCGAAAAAGACACAAATAGTTTCGCTGAGGAAAACAAACGGAAACAATCAGCCAATCAGAGACCGCCGAAACAAAATAAAGAAAAAAGTCTGACAGTTTCGAATGATAAAGACATGGCCTTTAATACAAGAAGAAGAGACGACTGTGAGGACTAATGTAAACGGAGAGCTCCTACTCTCGCTAAACAAATCTGCGAATCGAAAAACAATAAAAATAAAGTTGAAGAAGCACTAGGCGAAAACAGCAATGTTAAGTCCATTACCCAAGAGGTTTTACTAGAAATCAATGCAAAGAAATCACAGAGTGATGTTCATAGAGAAGAGCTGCGTCGCTTTTAAGTATCAAGTGAACTACGAAATATATACAATATACACGCAAGAGAAATAAAAACCAGACTAAAACAACCGATTTTATTTTAAAAATGTTTGCGATCAATCACGTTGTATGAGGTAAAGCGTATTGTATTGTATCAATGAGGCTGGAAGGCCTCCGCATGTAATCGCTAACATGTCCGGTGCTGTTGTAATAAATAGTTGTGACCCAATTTCGTCACCAAAAAAGTAGGGTCCCGCTTGGTCAAATTCATCATGAGAGTACCCCCATACCTATGATTGCACACTAAGAATTGGTCAAAGTAAAAAAGGTGCATAACAAAAAATAACCAGGACTGAATGATGTTGAAAGTAAAACCTAAAATGTCGCTATATAAACACGATCGGACTTTAATGCCGAAATATTTGATGCGTGTATTCAAGAGGGCGATTTTTCTGAGCCATGGGAGTGTCAATGATTATTGCATAACTTTAACCAAAGGGAATCCAAATAATATTTTCTCTCTTCATTTTATTCATGGAAAAATCATTGAGTGGATCATTTACAGTAGACTCTTGTTACCAATGAAACAATAGGAGGATTATCGGAACACGAATACGTTTTTTTAAGTGGCGGGCAACAGTGGACATAATTAATCGGGTAATAATTAGACTCTAAACGCATTACAAGGTCAGTGCGTTTCGAAATATTTCGCATCATGCTATAAAAGTTTTATCTCCAATGCTGCCTGCCAACGTACTTGCAGAATAAATGGTAAGAAATAAAGCGAGTGAGACCAAAATAGCCGGTTAAGCGAGGAAAAAAGAAAATAGGAAAGTGCCCATAATATCACAACCTAGTAACTATAATGGAACTTTTTTTAAAAGGGAGATGAACACGTCTTCTTATACCAGTGACCGATGCATGAGTTAAACGGAATTGGCGGGACATGGCTGATTCAGAAAGTATACGCTTAAAGACGAGCAAAAACACTGAAACTTCTTCTTATTGTGAAACTGTTTTAGAAAACGTTGAACACCTACTTTTCCATCGTTCACGGTACGAAACATAGTGAATACGGGAACAATTTGGAGCGTTCTCCAGTTCCGATAATATTTTTGGGTACATGTTTCATAACGAGGAAAATTAGTCTCTTATCAGTAATATAGCAGTGCTTAGACGGTTAGAGTGACAACGAAAGCGAAACGGTAAAATAATCGTATCGTATAGAAGAAGCTAAGTTCTCAAGCCGAACGTTGCGAAGAAATGCCCAAATCGGCTTTTACAGGCGGAAATGATTTTAGTTCACCTTCCTGCGCTATATCACCAAAACAGTTGTGATACAAAAAGATAATGTACGACATCAAATGTGTAGAACGAATAGAAAACGAAATAAGTTTGACGTAAAGTTTGACTTCTAATAACTTAAGACGCCAACATGAGATACAATAAATCTTTTAAGTCAATTTTTAAATGCTTATGGAAAATTATAGCTTCTTTCATTTCGTTCCGATGTTGAATTGTTATCTGACTCTACATATTGCAATTGCCATTGATAGTTGAAAGACATCTGTTTTTATTGTACTTTTTCCAGTTCTAGCCATGGTCAATAGATGGCTTATCGATTGTCGACCTTAGAAAAGCGAACGCACAACACGCCGAGCTATTTTGACCCATTCCTGATGTACGATTTCCATTTGGTGAAAAACATTCAAAAACACACGTAAATCTATTGGAATATCAACAAAAAATCTATCTAACTACCACCTTTTGACATTTGACGTCTACAGTCAGCACATTCGTCAAGTATATCATTGCCATAAATAAACCGTTGTTCATCCCATCATTTCTGTGCCTACTGTCCAAATTGACATTTCATTTTCGGCCTCTCGGAAACCTCAAAAAAAGATTTTTTTTTTTATATACATATATATCTCATATAAGCCCGACTGAAACGAAAAGACGAACAAATGAAAAAGACGAATAAACGAAGAGGACGAACACAGAAAAAAAACTAAAGAAAAAAAAAACATCGATAAAACTCAACGATTGGCAATTTTCTTTCGTTCTTTGCTTTTCGTTTTCTCCCTTTTTTTTTACTTTTTGGCAGTGTAGTGTATTTTAGAGTCCGCCATATTGGAGGCGGCATTCGTCATTTCAGTCGAATTTTTTTATATGAACTTTTCTCATGTTGTGATTGTGAGTTGAGTGTGAATGTGAATTTTTCTTAATTTTTTGGTGTTAAATTGCGGGGCGCACCGTAACAGACCACCACTAGGACTTGGCAAACGCCTGTTGGGGTCTCAAATAGTGTGCCGGTCCTCGAACGTAACTAAATAAAAGAAAAGAAAAAAAAAAAATTTTTTTTTTCTTTTCTTTTTCTCACTGATCGTCGCCGTCGTCGTCTTGATCGTCGTTGTCGTCGTCTCGTGGCCGCCGTAGTCATCGTCGTTTGGGTGACAATTTCATCGGTTTCAGAATCCGCCGTTCGCACAGTGTACCTACAGAGGAGCAGTAAAGTTTTTTTTCCTAATTTTCCGTTTTTCGTTTTCCTATTTTCTTTTTTTTTATGCTTCCCAAAAGCAGTCCAGGGAGGCTAATAAAGATTTCCGTATAAATTTCAAGATTCGCAAGAGTTCTAAAGTTTTAAGTTTGATTTCAAATGAAAATTCCAATTTCGATTTGAATTCGGAGTGCGCGTTTTCGCAGATATTTAAGAAAATTTTCGGTTAAAAAAATCGGTCGTCGCCTGGAGCAGGTCATACGAGGAGGAGGAAGCGAAACAAAAAAAGAACAAACAGCGAACTCAAAAAATAAAAAGAAAAGAACGAATAATATTTTCTCTGATATTTGCAATGCGTTAATAAATTTTTTTTTCATATTGGACCTCGCCCGTCAAATACATCGCATTCGGTTTATCGGAGTGTGTGTGTATGCGCATATATGCAAGCATAGGAGAGTACCGAGTTCTCGTTCAGTACCACACACAAATACATAGAAAGGTAGCGCGACAGCACCGAGCACGGAGCACATCACAGGCGAACAGCACAAGCAGTAGAAAGGAGAATCGAAATATGAATAGGAACATACTGGCGCTCGGATTCGGGCACGAATAGGGTACTGGTACGGATACGGATACGAATAATGGAAAGGGCCTGGGACGGGAGCTGTGTTGAAGAAGAACAGCACACACCTTTATATCTACATTCTACATACAATAATACGTCACGCATCCATTGATAACCGCTACCATTGCCGTGGCCGCCGACGCCGCAACCGAATATCCGTGAACCAAGCAGGGTAATATTCTGCTCCCCATCCCCAAAAAAGAAGAAGAAACTAACCGCTGGTGTTTCCCCCATCGACTGAGTGGGAAAAGGAGAAGATAGAAAGAAGAAATTTACCCCCGACCAACCACCACCCTCTGGGTGTCATCTCGCACACACAGCACCCTCTCAGGGTCGCTACTGAACGAAACCAACTAAAAGAAAAATTTAATTTTTTTATTTTTTTTTATCTTTTGTCGACAAAATCAGAATCCAAATTGGAATCGGAAGAAATAAACAAAAAGAGAATACCCAAAGGAATCGGCTGGCCATAGATCTGGTGATTTGGAGGCCGCTGCAAACAGTGCGTGCAGCCGTTGAAAAGTAGTGCAATACGCGAAAATAATTATTTACCGATAATATGATAATATGTAAATAGAAAAAGAAGGAGACCGCCTCCTCTCTTCGTATCTCTAATCTAACCTGACACATTCGTCGTACGTTTTTTTTTTTTTTATATGTATATATATATATTTTATTATTTTTTTTTTTCATTCCTTTTGTTCTATAAAAGAGTTCTCCTCGTCGCCGTCGTCGTGGTCGGTGTTCTGACTCTGGCTCCGGGTGGTGACACACACAAATAAATACACGAGTTGTTCTAGTCATAGAACTTGTCTCCATTTACATTGTATCTCTGTTTTATAGCTGGGCAACAACACGGTTATTCTCTTTTTCCAGCAATTCTTCATAAATTAACTAAATCGCGGGTGTGCGGGGGTGAGTGCTCCTAGGAATACCTAGCCACAAGGATTACCTACCTTCCAAGTCCAGCAACAGCACAGCGATAGCAATACATCCAATTTCAAATAAAAAGAAACACTACAGATAAAAATCCAAAAACAGGAAAAAAAAAAAAAACAAAAAACCGAACGAGAGAAAACTCCAGTAAATAGCACGTGAGTTATTTAAAAAAAAAAAAAATTAACAAAAAACCCAAGAAAATTGATATAAAAAAATTATTCTTTCAAAGCTTAGAAAAACAGAAAACAAATTTGCTGCACAAACGTACTCGTATTTAGTCGAGGGGGTTGCTGCTTGTAGATACGTGTGTACGTATATATCCAACTTTTTATCCACTACAGCAAGCTGGAAACGATAGTTGCATTAGAAATTGCAAAAAAAAGAGTACTGCAACTAGCAGCGGCACTAGAGTCTGGCTACCTATGTATCTATGTACTTACTACACGAAGTAGATACACAAAACTCCAAGACCGACAACGATAGCGGCACCCTACATCGACGTCGACTTCAACTTGGAGTGCGATATACTCTTGTCATGTCATTCAAGGCGATTTTCAATAATTTTCCTCCACAGTTTCTCGCATTTTCTTCTTTTTCTTATTCCAAAAAAAAAAAAAAAAAAAATAATATATATATATATATTCTTCAATCTTGAATTTTTCCTTTCGTAAAAGAAAACGACAAAGATCTTACTCGTATTCGTATATCGTATTTCTTAGGGTACTGAGGGTTTGATTACCATTTTTGTGGCGCACACCACCATTTGGAGGAGCAGCACTAGCAATGGGTGTGAGAAATTCTATGTGGTGCTATTTTCCCGCACACTGTGTATCGTTTTATGTATGTGGGGGAAAACTTTTCTTTGTTTTTTTTTTTTTTCTTTTTTTTTTTCGTTTTCCTTTTTTCCTATTTCGGGGGGATACACTGCATATAATAATGCGATTCCAGATGAACAAGACCAAAATGTCAGTTGTGGTGTTGCTTTCGTTGTAGGGATGTTATTTATTTTTGTTACCATGTTTTAGGATGTTGAACTAATTTTTCCATTATGTGCAGTGCAGTCCTCCAATGGATTTGTACATAGACATGATGTACATTTTATTTTTCATTCATCAATTTCGGATGGAAATAGAAGACTGAAAGAGAGAAGAGAATTTATTTGTGCCCAAGTCGAACAAACTTAACTTTTAAATGAATGTAACAGGAGGTGTATACAGTGCCTTTCAAATTAATTGGTACAGGTAGATTTTAAACTTTCATTTATTTCCAAACTTTATAAAATTTGATTAAACTATCAATTTATATGATCGGCTTTTCTTTTACCCTGTTTGGCATTGAAGAAATCAAGGTTTGGCACATTTTTTAAAACCTGAATAATGAAACCAAATCTCAATAATGGCTGAAACTAGTTTGTTTTTAGTTGTACAATCCCTTTTCCTGAGCCTAGCTTTTTGATTGGAATGAGGTCATGGCAGTTGCTTGGCTATTCCAGCATTTCAATATTTTTCTCTGCAAAGAATTGCTTCATTTTCCTAGAGGGCAAGATCTTGTTGGACAACTGCATTTTCGGTCGGGAACTGTCTACATTTTCGGCAAATGAAGTGACGTTATTCAACACGCCTGAAGAAACAACTCAAAACGGAATCCAAAGGAGCTTAAATAATTTGACCAAGTTTAAGGTTCGCGTTGTCGCTGCGTCTCACAACATTTACCTGGAAAGGCTACCGACCTAGCACATGTCCAATCCCTTTGAAAGTCACCACTAGTCTTCCAAGACTGAATTACTCTATTGCGGATCAAAATCTTGTCATCATGTCCTGTTTTCGTTCGCAATGTTCCTTAAGACCCACTGCAATAGAACCGCTAGCTTAGTGCCACAATATAATTTAGAACTCCACATTCCGATGGGATATCCACTATGCTTTTGCCAGTATATTTATGCAAAGCGATGGTCTTGGCCCTCTTTTCCATTGAGATGTCCATTTTCAAATTGTTTTAAAATAACCGACAAACCTATTATAGTAAGAAATAAAATAAAAATCCTCGGACCCCAAACATTTATCAAACGCAAAAACCACAGCCTGCCTACGATTATGTTAAATAAAAATACCTGTCCCAATTAATTTACACAGCACTGTAGTGTTTTTTGAAGACATATTTACCGGAAAATCTTTCACATTTTGTGCAAACAAAAGAAATGCTAAAATGTGGCTTAATTTTTTTGTCGTCGTGTTATCCTTTAAGTGAACATGCCATCACACCTAGATTAGTCATAATGGGAAGTTGGGAGTTGACATTTTTCAAATATTTTTACTATAAATATTTGGCCACTTACTCGTGAAAGACATCATTTAAAATGATCGTCATTCAGCTGAATTGTCTACTGCCAAAGACTAGACCAAAGACAACATGTGCCGCATGTTGTGTTGGCTTGATTCGCAGGCCTTATGTTCATTGTCATCCATTTTTCTTTTCCAACGTGATTCGGGGTTAAATATTCCTTTTTTGTAAAACTCCTGACTTTTTGACGATCATAACTCATATTGAATCTGCTCGATTTCGGAAGATTTTCTGTTGACAAAATGACTACAGACTTCGGAACAAGTGATGGTCCATTGGAGAAACATAGTAAGAGTACGACGGATGGGCAAGAATTTTAAACCTTAACTGCATCAGTTTTACGGGTGAGGCACGCCTGTTGAACTTGTGATTTCTACCAAATAAATTGTGACCATAACCCGGGGTTGGGATGTATTATGCTTTTTCGTCTGTATCGAACAACCGCCTAGGTGGTTCAATTTGTTTTTACAAGGAAATCCACTATTAGCTTATTCCTCCACGAATACTCTTTGCAGACAGTCAAATTCTATTCGCATTTCACAAATGTAGAACTCATTTTTTATTCGCACAACTAAAACATTCGCGCTAAATTAACCTCAAAATTTTCCTGTCTTGTTTTGGTGACAGTTCGCTACGACTAAATGGAAGTTTTGCGAATATTCGCTCGTTCGAATTCACTGTGAATAAACCTTTACGATTGTCATACAAAATCTACTTTTCATACCAAGTTAATTGGTGCAAAAACGGCTCACTTTTTTGCCTTTAGGCATGCGATAAACAGATTTTAGCGCCTTCTGACATAATATGTATATGTACGTATCATATATACGTATATTCGATCGAGAGCTTATTTTTTTCAAACGAGTGAAAATATGACATTTCGCTAAGTAAGACCAAGAGTTTGCTGATTTTTTTGCATTTTATTGATTCAATTATTTGTATTTTGGCCATTTCTTCGAACCTTGACTATAACTTGAACTTCTAATTCTTCTTTTCTACGCCAATTCTTTCGCGGAAACGTTCAGACTACGCGAATCGCCGTATTTCTTGTTATTGTTTGCATATTGTCACACGTGCTGATATTCGTATTATTTTTATATCCGTCGCTGTGATTTAATCTTTGAAAGGTATAGTTTTTTTTTTTTTAAGGGATAGTTGTCATTTTTGACAGTTCTTTGACGTTTATGTCCAGTATCAAGGATACTTACAAGGATAGACTTACACCAGGAGAGCGTATTATTGAAACATATTCTGAAAATCGGTTTTCAATCCGCGAAATGAATGGCAGATTTCGTTATTTTGGTTCATAGTCGATCAACTGAGCCCGTTACTCATCATTTTGTGGATACATTTCGTATCACATATAGTCTAAATGATGCGCGCACAGAAGAAACTGTCGCCGCTGCGAATGAAAGCGTGGTGGACGATCCGGAATTGTCAATCCAGTATCGATCCGACACTTTGCCTTTCGTCCGTCCGCTATGTGGACAACTTCGGTTTCTAGAATGACGCAAATCCAAAAAAGACTAATGTGAGTAAATCACATCTATAAAAATACTTTGTTTGTTGTCGCTTTCAGGCTGGTGGCATCATCGGTCTTTATTTTTCGAAAAACGATCCTCGAGCTCGTGTTACAGTCAGTGTCGAACTTAACTGGACAGCTATCAGAAATTATTTCTTCGAAAATATGGACAAAATTGATTCAGACGATATGTGGTATGATGCACAAGAAATGGGCTTTCAGTCCATCCTCTCGAAACTGAGATGGGGAAGCTGACTGTTTTGACTCATTTAGTGCTAAAAGACATCACCTGCTAGGCTAATATCTACGCTTCATCTCAGATAACAAATTTCTTTGAACTAATCATATTACTTGAACAACCCCCAAGGTGTTGTCAGCCTTCTGACAGTGTAAGGGAGGTTCATTTGGAAATGCACGGCTTTGATAAGGCCGGTTGTTTGGTGGAACAAGATTTATCTAAAATCTTTCGCTGCTGTAGATTCCAAAGTCTGTCTCGGCTAGACTAGAGTTTTGATGACCTTGCACGTTGACTGTCTTTTGACTTTAGTATTATGCCCATGCCGCCCAATGCAATAACACCAGAACTCCGGTTGCTGAAATGATACGAAATCTACTTTCCCTGTGCCAAGGTATGGTTTTGATACGGTGGTGTTTTTCTGGAGGACCCTAAATTTTAGTCCCCTTTATGAAATCGTGTGTCTTTCTTTCCAGCGGAAATATACACATTCCTGATGCATGCATCTGCATCTGTAGCGACAGGTGAACTCCGCATAAAGCCTTGCTGTAACTGTTCATGACTTACAAGCTAGTTCGATAATGCAATAATTCACTGAACGCAGTGGGAAGGCTGGATTCACTAAGTCTTGTTTGGGTCCCAGATTAGAAGTAGATCGCGGGAAGTAAGATCGTCGCTCAACTGGCTAGACAAGTCTTACAGGAGAGCTTCTCAGGACCCGAACCTGTGTTGAACTGCCTGCACCTTCGATTAGCGCTTCCATGAACAGTTGGATTTCATATGAGAATAACTGCAGATGGCATGACAACAGGTTGCCGACAGACCAAACAAATGGTTTCCGACATCTTTTAGAGTTCAATGACTTTTATGCTGTCCTGCTATAGGCTCTTTACTAAGCACATATATGTGATGAGCATGAGTGATACGACATCTTGCAACGCTTCCTCTGGTAGTGATGTTACACCGCGGAGCACTACCTTTGTGAATGTCCGACTAATGGCATCCCGCAATTAATCTCTTTAACCTGTTTAATCTGTTGCTTGTTGTCTTCAGCTGGGCGTATTACGTTGAATTCTTTTGCTACTAATAGGTATATCTCATTAAAGTGTGATCTTCCTTTGTCTGAGCTCGAGTATAAAATTCTTTCAGCTGAAACTAGAACAACAAGTTTTGAAGATATCTGGTAGAACGGAGCGATCCTGAGCTTTAAACCACATGCCTCTCCATTTTGATCCAAACTAGCTGCCTCTAGTTACGCAGACCGAAGTGGTTGAGGTGTCTTTCCAGCGTTACCCCTTTTGTTGCTTCTGGCTCAACAATCAGAAATGCCCCACTTTTTCTGTTGTTTATGCCAATGCTGTCTGTATACGTGAGAAGTTGGACAGAAGTTGCAATATTGCTTTGAAATTGCACATAATTTTTTGAAGCAGGATGTTAAAGACGTCGACAACGCTTGTTCTTGTCTTAGACCTTAAAATATCAGTGGGAGCTCTTCATCCACAAGGATTCATTTGACAAGGATGCTCTTTTTACTTCGAAGAAGTTTATGTCGGATTTACTTCTCTGTTGGTACGTGTTAACTTAACCCTCTGGGCTGGTGGGTTTTGGGTGGGTTTTTTTTTTTTTTTTATTAAAACCCTTAAAATGTTTGCTCACTGTGCGGGCGAATGAAAATTAGGGAGGAAAGAAAGAGGGGTATCGATGTTCATTGGTTTTAAATGTTTGAATGAGTACGTCGAAAGCAGGCTTGAGGGTAAACATATTGATGAGAGTTCATAACGAGGAGGGTGTTAGGATCAAAGGTTTGAACGGGCCGAATCCTACTGGCATTGACTAGTACTAGGAATTGGGATACCACAATGTACCGCTTTCTAGAAGAATGCAATCGCGATATGATCAATCTGACTTATCGTTACAGAATGCCACGACGGCATCCTCGTGGATGATTCCAAGATGCAAGAAACGCGCGCTTACCACGTCTATCAGCCTGTGTCCGTTTCTGGAAATGCTGGAAATGTGGTTGATATTAATTTGTGGTTCCTGTGGCAGTCAATTTATAGAATAACTTTTATCGGACGATTTCACAGATAAACTGGTATCATATGCGGTTTTGAAATCGGTAACAAGGTGTAAGACTCGATGAAGACTTCATGGCTTTTCTTTAAGATTTACGGTTTTGGAAATAAAGTTATATGATAAAGCCAGATTTTGACAAACATTCGTAATACGCCAGATAAGATTTTGCCAGTTGTGTTAAGCAGTGCTGGCTCAGTTTAGGGACTCTCCTTTTTTGTGGTGAAGGCAGAAAATTCAGGCATATTTTCTTTCAACCAAATTTCTTAAAAGAATTGGTGTATGCTTTCTGTCAAGTCATCTCTCGCTGTTTTAAATTCCTTGTAGGTTAGCCGTTGGCTCCGGTTTCCTCGTTATGCTTAAGATGAAGTATTGCTCACTTAACTTTATATATACAACGTTAGTGTCATCTGCCAAGTTCGATTTACCATTCTGCTTGGCAGAATTATTTGGGTCGTCCTCGCTCCTTAGTTCCGACTGTGATAAGTAGCTGCCAGAATTCAAATGGAAATATTCAGACATTTATGATGCTGAAGTAGCGCCTTGCTTTGCTCCCAACATGATCAATTTTATTGATGGGTTGATGATTAAATGACCGCTATGTTGCTTGTGGATATTGAGCTGAAGAAACTGCGTGCTAGCAAGTGATATTCCCACCCCTCAGTTAAGTTCGTTTCCAGGTTTGATGTCGCGGCTGTGCTTTCTGTAAGATTTCCTTATAATCAACTAAAATAATTTCAATGCCATACTTAGGACATTATTGAGGATCTAAACATTGGTTTTCTAAAAATAGCATTTTCTACCTTTTTTCTGTGCGGGCGTAAGTCCATACCACTATAGCTAGGTTTCATTAAGATATAAATACGAAATTGCTATTCTGATCTTTTCAATAACAGGTAAACTACTATACTACAATTATTATGTACTAAAACAAAGCTTGGACATAGAAGTTACATTCGGTAATGCAGAACGCAAAGAGGTAACTAACAACCTCACAGTTCTGAATGCCTCTAGATGCCTTAGATATGCTCAGACGTTGAAATGATTTCCGCTAAAGTATCCTGTTTGACAAAACAATAAATTTGTCTGCCTTCACGCAGTAGAAACGAGAACTCTCACCATTTCTCACAGTAATAAATGTGCAATATCTGTTCACAAGCAAATATAAAGCCCAACATAGCTCCATCTGTAATTAACTCTGCCAAAAATCAAAAAGCGCACAACAAAATCAACCATTGCAGTCTATTATTGTTGTAAGCTCTAGACTTAAGATCCGTCAGTCAAATATATCCCAGTCCGGTGGACTAAAATAAAGAAAATCTGTCACATATCTATAAAATTGTTCGATGACAGCGAAGAAATTTTACAGTGTACGCTCTACACCATATCATTTCCTCCTACGACTTCTTGTGTGTCTTCTGCGGATTTGTTGTGCTTGAGCTTAGATATTTCTTTCTCATAAAATTCAGGACCTATAGCTAATCTTCCACCCAGACGTAGCCCCAATGTATCTTTGAAATGGATTCGGATGATTGAACGAGCAAAAATGTTCTCATTATTGGACAGGATCCTCCTGCAAGCTCTCCATTTAATTTTAATAAAGCAAGTGTTTATTGTACTTGAGAAAAGCCTCAAAGTTTATCTAATGATCCATGGAAGCCGTTCTTACGTGGAAAAAACTTTTGACTTTCGTAGTATTTTTCGCAGGTTAATGTGGTGTCTGTTAGAGGATAGTTGTGTTGTTTTTGGCAGGTAATACACGCATAATCAATGCATTGTGAGATGAGGCGTTACCCTCGATGCAAAATGCTCAATTAAGGCAATTTTAGTGCGAATTGCTTCACGCAAACATCTCGTAACGCCCAAACAAAACTCCTCCAGTGTGGTCTCCAGGAAGAAATTCATGATGCATAACACGATTGTAATCTCTGAATATAATGAGTATTGGCTTCTTTATTGACTGAAAAGGACGTTGTGTCTTCGGTTTTTGGCGAATTTGGAGCACGCCATTCACTCGTTTGAAATCTGGTATTGAATGATATTTGGTTTGCACTCATGCTGCTTTTTTTTGCCGGAAATTCAAGTTCTTAGGCATCAGCTTTGCAGCGACACGTTTCAAATCCACTTGATTGATTAAAGTTAAATTGAACAAACAAGAACGTCACACGTTGGCTATTTCAGGAACTTTTGAAACGAGGTGGTATACATGATGATGCGACACATCTGTGTTTGTTTGTGGATATATGCGACAACATCAGAGAGCTCTCAATTGTTGTTACCTTTAAAAAGTTTGCAAACAGCACGGGCGGAGAAAACTAGGGAGGAAGAAAGCAGATATACCGATGTACATTGGTCTTGGATTAGGAAATAGAGAGTTTGGCCGTGCCTTCCATAAGCGATTTGTACTGCTTAGAAACGAAACACGATATTCAGAGTACGCCTTGAAGATATGGTATACCGATGAGCATTGCTAGCGAGACAGGTGTTACACGATTGAAGGGGCGGAGTGCTACTAGCAATGGTGGTGGTAATAACGATAGAATTTGAAGTAAGTTAAATTATTAAGTCCTGTACCAGGAATAAAAAAGGAAAAATAGTCTTAAATACTCGAAGAAGAGCACTATGAAACTCGACAAATGAAACCGCAGCTAAAACATTTCACTGTCTATTTGTATTTCGACAACATTTTCAGTTGTTTTGCAAATTGTTTCCATTGTGCAAGGTTTTACGGATGCAAACTTTAACTTTTTTTTTTTTTTTTGATTTCTACTTGCATTTCACATTTTTCGAGGAAGACACTCCTTATTGAGAGGAAGCCATCTGGAATCGTTCTATGTAGAAGAGTTTTTTTTTTTTTTTTTTTTTTTTTTTTTTTTTTTTTTTTTTTTTTTTTATGTAAAATGTTTGAGATATCCAAGTGACTCATGAATCACCGATGAAGAAGTGGGGTGTATCTTCCGCATGTATTGCATATGCATAGCAATTTCGATCAAATACAGATATGTACATACATATGTTACGTATGTAGATAGATAGTACCTTTAGCTCGAGTGTCAAGTGGATACCCGTATAGATAGACACTCAATGCACTTTGAAAGGGGGATGTATTCGTTGCTATGGAGCAATATCTTGTAAGTTCTTGTTGAGTTCATAATACATTTTTGTCCTTTATAGTGGAATAATTTTTAAACCAAAGCCATAAAGGACACTCTTAAACAAAAAATTCTTCACTACTCGTACTTGCCGCACAACACGATTATATTGGGAATAACTTGCGGTAATAGTTTATCTATTTTGCTGCGTCAACTTAGCTACTTACGATTTCTTATCTCTGTTATTTTGTTGTGTATTTGACTTGTTTTTTATTTCTATTATTATTTATGTATGTATTTTTAATAAGAGGTAGCCGATTAACCGTAAAACCGCATTAAGTATACATGTGTGTGCTGATAAAGAAGGCAAAAATAAAAATCAACTCTTGTTATGTTAAAGTCTACTCAAACAACAACAAACACTAGTAATTTAGTGGTAAAAAAGATACATATAGACGATATCACTCCATTTGAATATGAATAGAGTTGTAGTTGGTCTTAGGTAGGTGTTCCAAAGAAATCTTAGCATCCCGAAATAGCTTGAAATTGTTTAGAGAATACACCGCAAGGCCTTAAGCGCAGCTTGACTGTCGCAAATTTGCCTAACGTGGATATCTAACGTTTTTGACCTCCAAAAAGACACCAACGCCCTAGTTTAAATCGACTTAATTCCTTTCTTAAGCACAGGAAAAGTTGAGTCCTTGCTTTTGCAGCAACTAGAGTTCTGGAGTCAATACATCAAATGGCCAAATCATAAAATCAGGGTCAAGGTTAAGTGCAGTCGTTGCGTTCATCAAAACAAAATATGTTCTGAGTTAAGAGTTCAGACCATAATATAAATATCAAGAGGATGGAGATTTATTACTGCGTCTACAGCTAGAGAAAGTACCATGCAGTTAAGACAGAAATTTTTTGTAGTCTGAAACCCATGGGATGTAAAAAGTCACAGCGTAGTCGGTGACAAACCCTGTGCTGAAAGCTACTTTAAACTGCCAGAAGCCGACAGCGCCTTTGAAGTTTATGCGCATCATATTTGATTAAATTAAGTTTTTTATAAGAAATACTTAGCTTGTTTAATAAATCGCATAGTAATGCTTTATAGCAATCGGTCGTAGATCCTTTAGCCCTTTAACGTTGGCGAAACCAATGCGTTTGTTTTTAAATCAATCTGTTCTGTAGCGTCCTCCTAGCAGATAGAAAACTCAATTTTTCCAAGCCGTCTTTCAAAAGTTGAAGAAACTTTAATAAATCAGCAACTTTTCAAATATTTTGAAGCGTTGAAACTTTCAAATGTCCGTCACTAGGCTTTTCGTAGAAACAGGTCTTCTGGAAATTTGATGGCATGGCATGGCTCTAACATATATGGTATAAACTAGAACCAAAATCTAGATTAATCTAGCGAAAGCAAAATAGTTGCACTTAATATTCTAAAGAATTTGGTATGTTGCTTGTAGAAAAATTCCAAATAATATTTAGAAACATTAAATTTGTTATGTTGAGTTTCACAAAATAAATGCTAATGAATCTCAGGATTCCATTCTGTCTCCGACACTTTTTAATATTTCTTAAACATTTTTTTTTTTTTTCTATATCCATTCGGATAACTCGATTTGAGAGTATTTGTCCACAGATTTCCCTAAAATCTGGTCTGCAAGCTTCTGAGTCACGAACTCAAGACCAAGCGGCCCCTTAAGACCAGTCCATTATACTCGGGCAGAAAATTTACTTCTAAGCGAAATTACTTCAACTTATCATTCCATGTTAAATCGTTAGTTAGCTTGTAGTTTCTTCCGATTTTTTTGTATTACTTATTATTTATCGGCATATTTACATATACACTTTGCCTTTGCTTCTTTGTTTTGGAAAAAAAAGTACCCTTTAAGGCATCAAACGTGTGTACTTATGAATGGCATTGTAACAATGAAATATAGAAATACGAGTAGAAGTATCTGCGCAAAAGGAGGCACAAAAGCGAACAATACTCGTGCCGAAAATTGCATTGGGATGCCGAATTGTATGAATAAAATTCAAACCTGTCCGTGAGAGGAAACCACCTGTAGTTTCAATTTTCACATTGAATCGTCAACAGCTCCTCATTATTAAGCATTCTATAAGTGGTTTCTCCTGTGGATGTGGAAATCGAAGCGGAAGTAGCTGGCTGCAAGAAGGTCAAAATACGAAAACAAAGAACGCCAAAATCATCACATTCATAGAAATTGAGATTCATGTTCTGGATGTTTTTTTTTTGTACGAGTAGTTAAAAATAGCTGGACATTTAAAACTCGCTAACGCACTAACAGGGTCAATGGGGATCGCGTATGGTAATTTTTACGAACATTTTTTAAAAATGACTTTTTGAAAAGAAAAAAAAATTATTGCTTTTTTGCTAAATGGATTTTTGGTTTTTATATGATCACTTGTTCTATGTATCTTCTCGTTTGAGCCTAAGAATTGTACTGCTAACTGATTCTTTCATTTTGCCTTACTTGAAAAATGCTTACAAAAAAAAAAAAAAAATCGGTAATTGAATAGCCGGACTCTTTCTCTTTTGAAAACGTAAATCAACACTTTTGTTACTTTCCTAAATAGCGGAACTTGCACCAAGGATTGTTGTATAGTTTCCGTTAGTACTCATAAAACTGCAAAACCGGAAAGACTAAGTGACTTTGGCCCTCAATTTTATTCATTTAGCAAAGGTGATATCTCAGACCTCAATATCCGAAGAAAAAGTTGAAAAGCCTTCTGATATAATTCCTGTTGTAGTCGATAATTTTGAAATATCAAATTCCTTCAGTATTTCTCCAGGATTAATTATTTTAATTAATGTTTTTATCTATTTATTAGGTTGATGATCTTACAATTAGAACTTCTGCAAGCGTTGACAGCATCTATGTACCTTACGATATTATTGACGCAGTCTGCTACATATATATTTTGAGTTCCTACAATCAGGTCTCACCGTCTCTTGTGAGCATGTGCACGAACTTCTTTCCAAAGTAAGAAGGACTTTTAAAAATATGTATTTTAAGCGAGGCCGTCTATTGACAATGTACTGGCAAAATTTTATAACATTTGGACAAATAGAAGCGGACTTATTGCGTCTGAAGTTTTTGTATTTTTGTCTCATCAGTGCAAAAATGAGCATCGACCAAAAATTGTTCAGAACTCAACATTCGAAGGATATCATCAAGATATCAAGAGCTTCCCTTACAACATTGAGGCTGGTGATGAATATTTTCAATATGATCCAGAAATCAAACCCCAAGGTGTCGAGTAGAAAGCGCCAGACGAGCCAAAACCCAAAAAAAATCTTGTTTGGATAATTAAATTGATTTTAAAATTTCAATGGGATTGTCCATAAAAAGTTCGTTCCACCAGTCCATACAGTTAATGTACAATTCAGTCCTAATGTTTTGAAGCGTTTGGTGCATAGTATTTGTCCAGAATCCAGAATGGTCGACACTTGTGACCAATTTTTGGCTAAGAATCAAATGTTAACGCTTGTATTCACCTGATTTTGCACCGTGTGGTTTTTACCTTTTCGGAAAAGTGCATTTGCCGATGAAAGGAAAGCGTTTTGTAGATGTAGAAACAATACAAAAGGTTTGTAGTGGTATCCTGATATCCTTCAGCTGGTAATCTAAAGTACTAATTCAACATTATTCTAGACCATGCAAATCGCTGTTTTGAGCTAAAATGGGGCTATTTTGAATAAAAAAATTGTTTTGTAGGTAATCTATGGTACATACATACATATATGACAAATAAATCGACTTAGAAGCCATTTGAACATATCTTTAGCGCCTCCGAGATTTTATAATATTTGAATCGTATGTGCCAACTCCGATAACAGCCTCCATTTCTGATGTATCAGTTTACAACATTATGTCTTTAGCATTTAACAGGGTATCTCGAATTCTACACGGTCTGTTATCTCTAGCAAATTAGATTTTTGTAGTCGAATTAATGTATTTCAGAAAGTGTTGATAATCTGTATTTCAAAAATATTCGAGAAAAATGATAAGAGATTTGACTGTTTGTTATGTTCGGTGTTGTTATTTTCTGAATGAATAACTCTTTCCGTCAGATTACGAAATCTTAGTTTTCAGAGTTATCAGAACCTTTTGTGTGGCAAGTTAACACGGCTCCTAAAATGCCTAGACTTGTTAGTCTTCAGAATCATAAATGATAACGTGCCTAACTATCATAGTAAAGACATGAATTTTTTGGTGGCAATCAAACTGAACCGTTTTTTCACCGGATAGTTACATGTGATGAAAAGCGGATACTGTATGATAATCTTAACAGATCTTGGCAGTGGTTGGAAAAACCAAATCACACTCTCAAGCCCGATCTGCACTCAAAAAAGGTTATGGTGAAAATTTGGTAGACATCGGAAAGACCAATCTACTTTTCATTTCTTCAATCAGCAGAAATGATAAACGCTTTCAAATATTCTAAGCATATGGACATATTGCATGCCAAATTGGCTGAAAAGCAACATGCGTTGATCAATAGGCACGGTCCGATCCTTTTGCGTGACAATACTATAACCCATACCTCATAAATAATGGTGCAAAAACTGTTGCATTTGGGATTTAAAATTCTTCCACATTTTCTCCCTGGTATTTACCCAACGAAGATTTCATTGCCTCAAAATGTAAACACTTCTACGAAAAAGGATTATTTGAACTTGTGTCACTTTGGAAGAATGTCATAGATGCCAACGGATCCTAATTGGATTGAATAAAAATTTATGAAAAAATAATATTGGCTTTTAAATTTTTACTATAAAATCGGACATTGCATGTGGTAAAGCCCAATAAAATCTATGTAATGTGGATGGCGTTTTTAAGTAAAATGGGAGAGAAATTGCTATTGATAATTCATACGTATTCACAGACAGGTTCACCGGGTGGAGGCGATTAATGGAAAACGGGTTTTGGATTTCCTATATCTGGAAAGTTTGTCATCTATGTTAGTTCATCTATGTTTACAAATAAGAGTAGTTTCTATAAGAAATGAAATGTCCAAAAGCATAACCAAGTTTTCCATTCATTAAAAAATTACAGCCAAAGAACATCAGGTGAATACTTTTGCGACGCCTTGTATACCACCTTGATCAAAAAAAAAAAATTATTCAGAAAATTAAAAATAAGTTTATTCATCTCAATCTATATATATTTTCCTCTTCAAAGTAATCACCATCGACTGCAACACACTTATGCCAGCGCTTGATCCAATCTTCGAAATTTTTTTATATTCGATTTTCGGTATGTCCATCAGTGCTTCCAGCGATTTTTTCATTACTTCCTCTCGACTGCTGAAACGCGTTCCCGGTAGTGGTTTTTTAACTCGATTGAACAGAAAGAAGTCACAGGGAGTCAAATCAGATGAATTCGGTGGCTGTTGGATGGTATTTGTTGCATTTTTCGTCAAAAAATTACGAATAATGATGGCGCTGTGGGACGGTGCGTTATCATGGTGCAAAATCCACGAGTTTTCTGCCCACAATTCTGACCTCTTTCGGCGAATTGCTTCACGCAAATGTCTCATAATGCCCAAATAATACTCTTTGTTTACTGTCTGACCATCTGGCAAAAATCCATAATGCACTACACCGTTGTAATCCATGAAAACCGTAAGCATTGCCTTCTTTTTTGACTGAAAACGACGTGTTTTTTTTTTTTTTTGGTCTCGGCTCATTTGTTGAACGCCAAATCTTTTGGTGTTTGGAAACCCAAATCATTAGCCAAAATGTTTTGGACGGATCTCCTTTACTTCAATAATGTTTTCGTCGATTTTCGATGTCGATGGTCTGCCAATACAAGTTCGTTGTTGCAAATTTAAATCCAAAACACAGAGATAGATGTAGTCTTGGCTACGTAACTTTTGTCAAGCCATGACGCTAAGATTTAGATGGAACGTCAACAACAGATGTACCAACTTTACAAAAAAAAAAAAAAAAAAAAAAAAAAACGACTCAAATCGAAACAATGGCAGCGCCACACGGTGGTTATTCCGCTTTTTTTTCTTTTTCTTTTTTTTGATCAAGATGGTATGTAGGAGTATATATAAATAAATGTGCTAAATTGTCCTCACTTACTCACTGTTTATTTCTGCAGGTAGTTTGAAGTTTTTTTCTGCGAATGAGTTTAACACAGAAAACTCACAAAATGTCTTTTTAATAGTTTTAAGGTAACAAAATCTGCGTATAAATCCAATAGAATTTGCGATTTGTTTTGATTAAGTTGAATCTTATTTAGTTGTTAATTGTTTGAATATCAGATCGAGTTGTACTCAACAACATATTGTGATGATAAAGCGACTCCGCTGTTTTGGATTCTTATTCTTTTGCGAAATCCCGTCTTAATTGTTTGGTCCATCCAGAGATTCGGCAGACTTTAGCAAACTTTTCTGGTATAATTTTACCATGAATTGTGCATCGAGATTTTGTGTGAATCTATAAACGTGAACTTTTGTTACATGTTTTACGGTGGGTTTCCGTAATTTTTCATCTTGTTTTGTCCAGTATTTTCAATAATTATAAATAAAAAAAAAAAAAATACTCATCTGTAAATATGATTTTGCTTCAATCCCAGTCTAAATTCTGCATTGCCTAACTTAGCCTCTTTTCAATATGTTTTTACGCTAGTAACGGCTAAATTATGGTACTCCTGTTTTTGATGTCAGATTCTGCCAAATCGTATCGTATTGTGTTGATGGACATTTTAATTTCTTTTTTGGGCAATTTTTCTTTTGCGATCCTTAGACTAACTGTGGGATTTTTTCGAAACAATTAACAAATTACAAATTGTCCCTCTACCTGATCCATCATCGACATTACCGCATTACCATACTTATACCTCTTTATCCACTTTATCCACAAATGCCTCTTATGTTTTTATATGTTTTGCAGACGACTTAATACTCATTTGCGGTCCTTTTGGGTAAGTTACTAAGACAGTACTTTCGAAATACTTTTTTAAAAGTCGCCATTATTTTGTAACGATGCTATGTCGCCGAAGTATGGAAATATCCTGAGCATGTGAAAACAATGCTTGTTCGGGAATTAATCGCAAAAAATAATCTGGCTACAAACATGTGTGTGTGAGTAAACTAAAAGAATTAATTTAACGCACGTTTTTCTGAAACACACTGTACGAGTACTGTGATGAATTCCCGAGTTAGAAGATAGGTGGCGCTACTGAGCCAGAATGAGTTTACCTTTATTTAGTATAACCTATTTTAGATTCGCCGTGGTTAGGGTTACCACACAGAGGAAACCGTATACAAAATCCATGATCTTGTATTGGCGGACCGCCGAGTAAAAATTCGCGAGTTAGCTGAGATAGAAGGCATCTTAACTGAACGCGTTGGCCATATCTTGCACGAAATTTTGGGCATGAGAAAACTGTCGGTGCCGCTTTTGCTCACACAGGAGAACAAGCGCAGTCGTGAAACCACTTCAAAGACGTGCTTAGCCCTGTTTAATCGAAATATGAAGGAGTTTCTGCGTCGTTTCGTGTCCGTCGATGAGACATGGATTCATTGGTACACACCAGAGACCAAAGAACAATCAAAACAATGGGTTTTACCCGATGAACATGCTCCAAAGAAGGCCAAGAATTTTCCTCATCTGGAAAGATGATGTTAACCGTTTTTTGAGACGCGCGAGGTGTGATCCACATTGACTATTTGGAGAAGGGAAAAACAATCACAGGAGCAAACTACGTCGATTTATTGAGCCGATTTGAAGAAAAAACGGCCACATTTCGCGAAGAAAAAAGTGTTCTTCCTCCACGATAACGCATACACCTCTAAAGTCGCCATAGCCAAATTGGCCATCCGTACTATACGGAGGAGTTAAAAAACTTGCAGCACCGCTGGGAAAAGTGTATCAAGTTGAAAGGGGATTATATAAAAAAAAATAAATTGTCAAACCTAAAAAAGTTACGCCGTCATTTCTAATTCGGGTATTCAGCAGATGCTGGTTGTCTTCGTAGTTACACAGTCTGCCGAAGTAAACCTTTCACATTTTTAACATCGGCTATGACTGATATTTCTATCTTTTATCTCTGCGTACTTCTATTAAATATTTGTGTCCTTGGCAATTTCTTTTAATTTTCTGGTCGAATTTCTGAACATTGTTTATGAAAAAATACATCTCCCTTTCGTTTTCTTTCTGAGAAGCTAATGCTCTTTAATCTCGTTTGCTTATGGAACTCCTAACTAGACATTTTTCTTCTATGCGGCGCCGCTTTATTCACAAAATTTGGTGATCGTTCAAAACTTTGTATATCAAATATGATGTCTTTAAAGACTTGATAACAATGTCCCCTCAAGTATTCCGCTCTTGATGCTGGCGTGGTACTACTTTCGGAAGACCTATCTTGGTTTAAATTACGAACGAGATTAGTGAAAAAAGGCTCGCAATACCAAGATTCACTTCCATGCTTCCAAATGAGTTTTGCTTTGCGGAAGGAAGGAAAACTTTTAGCTTCGCGCCAAGCAGCTCAAAATTGGATTCATTAGTCCAAAGAACTTTACAATACGCACTGTTCGAATTTTGGTAAGCGCTAGCAGCCTATTTCGTTTCATCTTACAGTTTAGTAGATTAACCGTCTTCCACTAGACGATGCAGTTTTCTTTTGAGCCTAAATACTTTGGAGTATTGGTGGGAGATTTTAAGAATCGGCACAGATTTCGGAGTCTGAAAACATCTGGTGTGCATGAGAAGGAAATTGTTGATTACGGATATGTATATTTATATGTTATATTGTTGACACATAAAAGCACACTGCGCACGCGATGATAAACAATCGTTGAAGGTACGCAAACAATCAAAGAAACGCTACTAGTACTTGTTTGTCCAAAAATTTGGGTAACCATAAGTCTATGCTTACAGTTATTTGCAAAATTGATTTTTCCTGCGCCCAACAGCAGTAAATCAAACAAAAGCAGTAAGGTAAAACAGCAACTTTTTTTTAAATTTTTTGTACCTGCACGAAAGGATCACGCAAAAACTGAGCTTATTCACATTGCGCTTATATTGGTATTTAGCTCATCCGAATGCAACAACATTTCCAAAATACAATATTTTGATGAATTATGGTATTTGCCTCAAAACTGGATTTCCTTGATCGAGCCAATGAAGCAGAGGTTCATACCGGAATTAATCCCAAAATTGAAGAGCCCACACATAATAACCACATTTCACAAGTCAATTAATATCAAGAAGAATGAACAAACTAGTAAACCTCATTTCCTACTGTTTATAAAAATGTTTAGGTAATGATATTGTGTTCAGATTCAAATACTGAAGGAGCAGATTTGTTAAAAATTTAAACGGCAATTGTCCTTTTATTTTATAATTCTGTCCTAAACTATCAGACGCAGTGTGAATGCTTCGCATGCTATCTTGTCGAATTTTAAATGAATTCTACTGATTAAAAAAAGTATTACGAACAGCTCCCTGAAGTCAAGATAAATTTATGTTATAGAAAGACTTCCGAAGAAATCAATGGGAGTAGCATCGCTACAATCAGAGAGGGCGTATTATTCTCGTATGTGCTACGAGTTCAGGTCTCGGGGAAATAAAAATTTCCAAGACTGAGTCAGAACTTCGAAGTATGTATGTATATGTTTCTTAATCTTGTGACCTTGTTTTGTTCTTATAATGTTTGTAAGATAAAGAGCAAAAAATTTTGTAATTATTTAAAGAATGAGAAAGTGGAGATGATTGGGGGAGAAGCATGTCTGAGGTTATAATAATTTAATCAGTTGAACTTTCTGCACAGCTGTACGAGAGTCAACCCCTGCATAACAAGACGCAGAAAATCTAAATAATGACTACTAGCTAAGAATGAGATATTTTGAAGACAGATTTTGGAAGGTATCGTGAATTTTTGACAACTGCCTTGACTCAGGTATACATTTGTAACATATAACAACATGACTTCTAGACTAAGCTTCTATGCTAAGCTGAATTTGGGTTTGAATTTGAATTTGACTTTCTCGCCATTCGAACTTTGTCGGATGTTCATTGATCTCTTAAAAAATGTAAGTTATACCAATTGTTAGTGATAGTTGTTGTAACCGGTAGATTTTATCTGAATAAGGACCCCTTTCAAAAATCAAACGAACGCTTACCAATAGTTATTTCATTGACCTAAGTTTGTTTCTTTAGTCTAATAAGACGATTGACTAATAAGGCATTGCCAAAAAACCACTAAGGAGACTTTATATAGGGTGATTCATCGTGAGGTTTGATTTTCAGTAGGCTTTTTTTGACGGATCACGCGTGACTTCTATCAAACTGTTTTGTCATTTTTGTTCAGTATCGTTTGGCAAGTCATCATGGAAAGACTCACATCACAATAGCGTCTTCAAATTGTTCAGCTGTATAACGAAAATCAGCGTTCTGTGAGAAATGTTTTTCGTTCGATTCGAGGAACATACGGTGCATAATCGACATACTGAAACCACTAATGCCAATACCATTCGCAAATTTGAGTCCCAGTTTTCATTAGTGGATGATACTCGACCGGATAGACCACATCCAGCGCGTAGTGAAGAGATTATAGCAGCTGTAGCTGAGAGTGTACGCGAAGACCGTGACGTGCTTGGCTTGGCGTATTCGACAACTTGGCGTATTTTGCGTGAGGATCTCGGCCTAAAAGCGTACAAAATTCAACTTTTGTAAGAATTGAAGCCAAGGGACTTGAATTTGCGTCATATTTTCATTGAGTTGGCTCTGGAAAAACTCAATGAAAATCCGGTGTTTTATCGTTAAAATTTGTTCAGTAATGAAGCCCATTTCTGGCCCAATGGATACGTTAATAAACAAAATTGTCGTATTTGGAGCGTTATCGCGCCATGTTAACGGACTATGTGCTCCCTTAAATTCAAGCACATGGTCTCGGTTAGATATGGTTTCAACAAAACGAGGCTACGCGCCATACAGCGGGTGAAACAATGGACTTGTTGAGAAATCATTTTGGTGAGCTCTTAATTTCACGTTTTGCTACGGTAAATTGGCCGCCTAGATCGTGCGATATCACACCTTTGGATTATTTTCTCTGGGGATATGTAAAGTCTCAGGTCTTCAGGAATGAGGCAGGTACGATTGACGCTTTGGAAGCAAACATTACTCGTGTTATTCGCGAGATACTAGTTGCTATGCTCGAACGAGTCTTCCAAAATTGGACTTTCCGAATGGACTACCTCAGACGTAGTCGTGGCCAACATTTACACGATATCATTTTCAAAAAGTAAATGCCATGAATTGTTCTTTCAACCGATAATAAAAATTTTAAGTTCACTTTCAAATTTATGTGTTTTATTTTACATTATAAATCAAACCTCACGATGACACCATATATAAGAGCCTAATCTTGCCACTTATTTCTTATGAAGACTGATAAATATATTTTTGGTCGTTTTGGATGCATATTGACATATTGAGCGAATAGATGTTAACGCACCTGCTTCTGATTTCTTCGATTCTTCTTACTATTTCGACAACACAATAGATATAGGACATCTTAAAAATCTTGCAGTGCGTAACTGAAGGCAGTTGGCCAAAGACCGCGTTGCTGAAGAGACTAACTAATTGAGGGGTATCTTGGTAAAACTAGAACACACTTTGGCCTAGGTGCATGAATGTACATTCGCATCCACAACGCTAGCATTATAAAAATCGAAGTCTGAAGTCTAACAAAATTCGTAATGAGCTAATTTCTTAAACTTGGTGTTTTTGCATTCCACTTATTCACATTAATTTTCTCTTAAGAGTTAACTCTTCCAGCAGCGGCAGAGACGGCGGCGGCGGCGGCTTTTGGTCTGATAAGAGTTCCCTAGTATTTCCAGCAATAACAGAAGTCAAACTTCTGAATGTATTTTAATCAAACTATTTTTTTTTTTTAGAATAAGCAAATTAGTTGCAACTCAATTTAATTCAGACAAATAGAATTAATCATTCAAGCTGTTTGAGAGGCATTATCTAATATCCACGTCGCATTGTTGTTGGCAGTCGGTTGGAAGGGCAGAGATTGAGGAAGATCACCCACCCACTGCAAGTTTATACTTGTGCTCGTAGCTTTGATGATAACATTTTCCTACAAATTCTAGAGCTAAGCAGGTTTTGTTTAATTAGATTAAATATTTGTCGAATGCCTTTGGAATAAGTGGCGCAAAAAAAAAAAAAAAAGAGACAATTTGGAAAATCAATGCCCAGTGTCACATAGTGAGCAGACACGTTTCAATAATGTTTTGTCACATTTTCGATCATTAACACTGCGCGGTACCATGGCACATGGATTTATGTAAGGCACGAGAAAATCGTAATCTCCCTCTGGAATAGTATAGAAATGAACACAATACAGTGTTCAGTATTTAAGTTCAGCTTGTAGATGGTGGGATATTTTTGACCGTAAGAAAGAAGAACAACAAATCGTAGCTTAATGTAAACATGGACAAAGGCATGGAGGAAGCCCTATCGCTAATTGGTGGCCACGAAAAGGAACACGTGAGAATGATTTCCAGAACATTGCACTGCTTACCAATAGAGAGATAGAGGCTTTTCTCTTCTATTTTTTGCATGTATATTCGAATTGAGTATTTAGCCTTTGTAAATTATTTCTTCAAGTGTTTGGTTTCTTGATGATATTGGATGGTGTGGATTGGTTAGTGAGATCGTGAGTCGAAAAATATGTTCACGAATATTATCTTATCAGTAGAAATTCATTGTTTTCTTTATTATTTGCTTTTAAATGGATTTAACAACTTGGTTAAGCAGGATCTAAATCTACAATTCTCATTTGACTCTTTCAATGCATGGCTTTTTGCTTCCAGTAGAGTACACTGAGATGGTTAGATCACTCAAGGTGTGTGTTAAAAATTGATGTTCTCAAGCGCTTCCCATGATTCAGAAACTTTATTAGCTCTAGCTATATCATTAAGATAAAAATTGCTAATCGAAAGTAAAAGCTTTTCCCTCGACAAGCCTAATTTCACTTTCATTCGACATCTATTAAGTCAGTGTTACTGCAACTTAAAGCAGAATATGAATTATGGATTCCCTCATTTTTATTAACGTCTTGGGTTTCCTAAGGACATAACAGAAATGGATTTTCTGAACTTAGCCTCTTGGCAGAAGTAATCGTTTATTACTTCTATCTTCGGTGTTTTATATCTTGCTTTTATGTTTACTTTTTAAAACGCGTATAAATATATCGTAACCTGTTCTCTTTCGTTGTTATTGGAACCCCTGTTTTTTTTTTTTTAGAACGGAGAACTTAGACATATTAACATACTTTTAAATTTTTTTTACAGAAATTTCTCTCTTTTGTAGAAAGATGAGTAAATTGATTAGTGATAAACTGTCTACAATAGCAGCACTCATTAGATGTTAGCGAAACCCGGGAACTTACAGAGGAATTACTGTCGTCATAACTTCTACAGCGAGCGTAACAAGATGTTGTGTTACTTATACCTATCACACTTAGCTGATTAGCAAAAGCCTAGTGCCCCATTTCAACCCCAATAAGCAATATATGCAGTCTTTCCTATTGAGGGACAGCAGGAGATCACAAAGCGGAATTTTTTTGCTTTAGCGCCATTCTGTGAAGTCATGCTATCTGTAAGCGAGCAATAACAGTTCCACCACAGGTTCGAATCATGCGGTACTATTGTTACGCAGACCCAACCTAAACTTAGCGAATTCACCTTTCCAACTTCATTCAGACAAGTCTTGTATTCTCGAACTAGCTTGAATTTGTTGAAAGGATTAAATAAGATCTCAACTGCAGCCTGGAATTCTGGTGTTATCGCATCAAACGAGAGTCAAATGATCATCAAAGTTCCAGGCCGTGTTGTACCAAAGATAAATTCTTCTTTGGAGGATTATTTTAAGACTGTAGACAAAAATATAAATACATATCTAGTAGTGTGAGCTCCGATTCTAATAATTCATCTAGTAATTTAATCTGTCTAGAGCAGAGTCAGGATTTGCGTTGTCAAAGACACCGTCGTGTTGATGAAAATTTCTGACACGTACTTCTTGTTGAATTCACTTTTTTCGAACCACGTAACATTGAAGCCTTGTCTCATAAGATCTATCGTGTTGGTATCCATGTTGCATCTTAAACAGAATATGCATTCACAAAACAATTCTGAGTATGCTTTTCAGAGTAACCGGACGATAAGTTTGATGTGTTCTGTTAAAATTTCAGCCGATTATAAAATAATGCTACAACAGTTTGTCACTACAAAGGTGGATACACAATATGGAAGCTTCAAGCACTTGTAACCCACGCACTACACGGCTGTACATTCTGAACCATAACCCTTTTCTAATGTAGATCGCAACACGACGTTCTTCCATGGTATGAAGAACACATATTGTGTTGTGTTGTGTCCGCCATTAAAACTCGTATATAAATCTGCTTTCTATTGATTTATTACCAAAAAAATTATACAAATAATGATACGAAAGGTCAAACCAATGTTGATAGACTACCGCCACAATACACATGTGTCATTATTATTGCTTCGCATATGCTTAATCCAACTTCTGACAAAGCTGTCTCACCTATCGTACATCCCCCGCGAGCATGTACCTTTTATCCACTATACAATCTCGTGTATCCGCTAAATAGTTTATAAAGAGCATCATATTCTCTAAAATTAATATCGCTTGGATTGTGTTAACCTTTTACATGCTGTTAATGTTTTAACAAAAGTATTGTTGCCTACAGCTAACTAATATAATTCAATTGTTTTTGTATGTTTATTCCTACGGATATTAATTGGTGGAACACTTTGTCAAACTTTTGTTGTAGTTGGTGTTTCTGTTGCAGCAATGTTTTTCCTGTTGATGGTGATGGTGATTTTGTTGCAACTTTAACTTTGATTTTATTTAAGGCAACATTTCTTGCAGTTGCTTTAGCCTGAAAGTTTGCGATTACCCTTTTCGTGCTATTCATCTAATTTGAAGATTGACCAGGGAAGCAGACCCATTCCTCCCTCCCATATAATGGCTCTCTGTCGGCTGTCTGAGACATGTGGATAGTCATCTCTTGACTCATGACGGCGTTGTTTTTTAGTTGATAATGGAGTTGCTCCTTTCCGTTGAGATCTACGGAGTTCTATTAAAGCAGTCGTTTACTAATTTCTATTTATCTTTTCACACCTACGTTCAGGCCACTCCTCACGTTCTTCTGTGTTCCACATATTTCCATAAGAATCACAATTAAGTTGTCGATACACCAAACTTCGTCAGTTCAAAATAGATTCAATAAAAATGCCCATCGTTTAATTCTGGTCTATTAACAGTCAGTAATTTTCGATTGAATGGTAAATCAAGCCCCCAGAATTTCCAATTTTCTAGCACTTAACCAAAATCGTGATCAAATTTGTTAATTATGCTTCGTTAGCAACAATTTTAAATGACATACTCGATATGTATCCTTCGGGTGTAAGTAGTTGCATTAATCATTGAGACCTTTCATTGGTCTCAAATATGAATAAGTGTAGTTTTGAATTGCATTTACCATATATGTTTAGTTATGTGTACTGATCATTCTACCTAATCGGATTTTTAAACAATAATAATTAATTGGAATCAATTTCACCCATCTTAACTAGTCATTTCTTTAAAAACGTGATCAATTTTGAGTCTGTCTCGACCGAATTTACTCGTAAGTCATGTGGCACGGAGGCATGCGACATTTCTTATAATGTTAACAGCATTAGCAATAAAATTGCAGAAGCACTTTTGATTTTATAGTTGCTTTGGTCGTTAATTCATAAAATAATGCAAACACGCAGACTCAGCACACGTGCCATTCAGTGACCTTTTATTGATTTTTTTTTTTTTTTTTTTTTGTATTTACTTTTTTTTTGACTAATTTTTTTTTTTTCGAAACATTGGCTCACAATTTTTGTATTTTCAAAAAACAAAAAAATGTTTGGTTAGGGAAATATAAAAATTGATATTGATCAACTGGGAAGAAAAATGTCTGTTGTGAGGGGTGTAGTAATAGTCGAAAAATGATTTTTAGCTCTTTACTTTAAGTTATCCAGACCAGGACCTCTAATAAAATTGTGTTCCTTAAAACACAGGTGTTCAAACTGCTCTTGGTTGGCACTATAATGGATTGTTTATAAGATCGAATTGGTAACGATCTGTAACTCCTCGTGGAGTATCAAAAACATTTTAACAACGTTTGCGGGTCATCGTGTGTTGTTTCCTCTTCAACTCTGCTTAGCCATTTGTTTTGGCTGACCCGCTATTCTTTCGGCTTAGGAACCTACAATAAACAAGAATGTCACTCCTTTAGTTTTTTGTAGAGCTTTTAGTTCGCGATATGTTTCGGACAGAATATCTTTTTGATGGATAATACGTATAAAAACGTGGAAAAAGGCTTTCCTCTTCGGCGATAATAATATTGCACGTACTCCAACAATTGGGCAATGGCATTGGTATTCGAGAAACTAGAATTCCAGTTTTGGATGTATAGGGTTTTCCAATAGGGACTTGACAACTTTGAATTTAATTTGTGAACGCACTCTTTCACTAATCATCAAACTGTCACTGTTAGTTTATTCAGTAAACTCAACATTTTCATCATGGTAAAGTACACTAACGTTTTCCGATTGGGTTCTGGAGAAGATGCGCCAAGATGATGAATTTCATCGCAAAATCATCTTCAGTGACGAAGCTTATTTTTGGTTCAATGGGTTCGTCAATAAGCAAAATATGCGTTATTGGTCGGGTGAAAACCCACATGTGCTTCATAAATCACCACTTCATAAACAAAAAATAACTGTTTGGTACGGTTTGCATGCCGGCGGCGTTATTGGGCCATATTTTTTCGTCAACGATAACGATCGTCACGTTACTGTGAATGGTCAGCGTTATCGCGCCATGATCACCGATTATTTTTGGCCCGAATTGGAAGATATGGACTTGGACGACATGTGGTTTCAACAGGATGGTGCCACAAGCCACACAGCACACGCTACAATGGTGAGCGTGTTATCTCAAGACATGGGCCAGTCAATTGGCCGCCTCGTTCGTGCGACTTAACGCCGCTTGACTATTTTCTGTGGGCCTTCGTTAAGTCATTGGCTTATGCCAACACGCCGACGACGTTGGAAGAGCTCAGAGCCAACATTGAACGCGAAATAGCAGCCGTTTCGGCCGAAATGTGTGGCCGAGTCGTTGAAAATTGGGTCCAACGAATTGACCATTGCAAACATGCCCGCGGATGCCATATGAACGAAGTCGAGTTCCATTCATAAATGTTTTGATTGTACTTCAAGCTAATAATAAAGTTTTTGAAATATCTCAAATGGTTTGCTTTTTATTTAAAAAAAAATAGTTGGCAAGTCGTTATTAGAAAACCCTATATTACTTCTCAACCACACTGCTTGTCGCAATTTCCAAAATGGGTGCTGGTGCGGAATCGGAAAGATGTCGACAGCCCGGATAAGGGCTCGCTTCAAAGATTCAATATTTCGGTGATAAGAAGAGCAAAGCATTCCCTCTAAAGCTGACCAATTATCCGATAGTATGAGGTTGGGTACATTTTTTTTTAGCCACTCTTGAGTGGTTTTCGCCTTGTCTTTCGCGGAAGACTTGACTCTTTCACAAAAATAGCATAACCAACCGTGTGTCTTTTGTCCCAAGTCTTTTTTTGATGATGCGAGACATGGATTTTTGCGAAATGTTCATTTCCCGCGGCAAGATCTTCTGCTTTCGCAGTGGTTTGGGTCTGATTCGACCTGCACGGCTTTAATGACTCCCGAATTGATATTTATGACTAGATTAGCTTTTAATTTATTGCAACGGGTAAATCAAATCTACGGAACTATCATGTGAACAGTTAATCACTACGATATTAGTAAGGTTTTATCTACACTCTTTATTGAGTAGAGCATTGGTTTTGGGTGGTATTTTTGGAAACTCGAAGCATATTGCCTGATAGTTGAACTAGAGATTCAGTCTTCCTTTACTATACAACTCGAACCATGTGGTTGTTATTCTGAGACCAACTGCTGGAATTACCGTGCGGAAGCACTGGAAGTATCAAAATTTGGAATTCTTTGGAGTTAGTACTAGTTAGCTCAGTTGCTTTGTCATTCAACTGTTATAATTAATGCATTTCATATTAACAACTATCCCATGTAATATTTTTTCCATAACTTAATTGAAAAAGGTACACGATAGTGTATCTCCTTGACGAAATCTGGCGCATGCCTAGAAGATTTTGAAACCGAACAGCACGTCGCGTGTTTTCAAGCGCTTTACCGTATAGCTCAGTAGGATTCCTAAATCAGTCATTGCCTTGTACAGCTCCAGAAGATATATACGTTTTTTTGCAGGGTTTAATTAGACTTACATATGTACAGAGCAAGATAGAGTTGATTGTTATTTGACTTTAAGATAGCTGTCCAGCAGGCATCACAAATACGATTTAATCGATCAACATATGACAAATTCCCCAAAGTTAATTAGTCGAAATCATAGGTCTTATTTCATGTTTTAAGTGCTATGAATGCTCTCCTTACCCTTTAAAAATTATTTTAAACAATCTGCTTAAAAGCTAATCGGTTCGCCGATTAAAAATTGACCTTCCCCAAGACAAAAAATCACTATCGCAGTGATAATCACAGCATGAAAATATTCCTAATTCTTTTATATGTTTTCCAACAGCAACAATAATCTTAGCTTACTTAGATATTTATCTGTTGTTTTAAACAGCGGTGAATGTCTCCATAACAGTAAAATCATAGAGCTTAAAATGGTGGCCATCTAATTGATAGCACTGTAAAATTTTCCACTTGCCATCTAACATCATTCAGGGGTCACAGTTCACTTGAATCTTTCGAAATGTAGCAAAATAAAGTAATGACGAATCTTACCATGCAAATGGTATCACATATTTTTGCTAAACAATGTTTTGCTTGAGTCAGGATGCGTCACTTAAAATTGAACTGCATATTCAGCATCTAATAGGGTTTGGTTTAGAATTCTACAACAAGTTGCTGCAGACATAAGCCACAAAACAAACGGAGAATGAAATAAATTAGTCGTTGCGGCAGCTTATTTTCTCTATTAATGGGTAATACCGCCGTCATCTAAGGGAATAGCCGAATTCATTACATACAGTTATTCCAGGGAAATAAGACTTATGATATGCTTCGTTGCTAATGCTTTATACTATTATCCGACCATTTTTCACAAAAGTTAGACAGCAAGTAATCGATTTACCGCTACTTAACTAGTAAGTAAGAAGATAGCTGGTGGGAAAGTATTGTCGGAGTTTTGCATGCTTTGTTGTAAAGCAGGAATCCGCGAAAACCAAATGGGGATATTGCAAGTCCGTCAATGTTCCGCCTAAACTTTAAACATTCAGAACCTGAATGGTGCCCTTACCAAATATTTTGCCAGAAAAAACTCCTTTAGACATACATTCTATAATGGCACGCAAATTTTTAACGACTATGAATGGAAGTCCAAATATTATAAGCAGTTCATAGACAGACTTCCGTATAGACCGAAACACTCGCTGTAAACAACACACAAAGTTCTCAAAAAATGACATCTCAGTCTGCCTGACTCATAGAATCTGATCGCATCTATACTGAGGCGAAAGTAGATGTCTCAGATGTCTCAAGCTGTTCAAAACCGGCTTATAACCAATTTATATTACTGAACTTATAAGTAAGTCAATAAGATATCGGTTGTTGTGACGGGTGAGCCTATCAAACACGCTTTTGCTTTTTTTGATATTTTCAAGCCGCTTGAACCTAATGGCAGATATTCAGTCTACTACAAAAAGTGTAGATCAGCTGCTGACAACTGTGAAGAGAATCTTCACTGCTAGCCTGACACTGACATACATACATACCCAAAACTGACAAATGGTTTTCGGATAAATGAAAAAAATGACAACACTCTTGTCAAGAGCTTCGGATAAATCAGTATGACTTCCTACATGTTGAAAAGTATTGATACAATTGTTTAGCTACTGGCAAAACTGCGTTGGGAATGGTTCCTTTGACCAAGATGTTGCATGCCTATCAACACAAAAGATCTTACGAAAGTGTGTTGTCGGGCCTTGTTCTTTAACCGGTAATATGGTGCACGGTGGTGAATTCATTGCTTAACGCTTTCATTTAGTGTTTCCAAGAAGGGGGCTTCTAGTCAATCTTGAGATCTTTCTCTTCACGGAGAGGAATGAAGCTGGGTTATCTGACTCATTTTGCAACGTATTTGGGTGTATTTGGATATTCTAGCAATATAAGGGAGCTTTCTGTAACTCATGTCACCGGGGATAGTTATGGCAATGAACTATATTGTAAAGAATCACTGGAAGAAGGGAAGTGCCTGCGTCTGTAGTAGTAGTCAAGAAGCGTTTGTCGAACCCTCTCAGAACTTTCAAACTAGTTTGAATATGCACGGCTTCTCTGAACGCTGTCGGAAGGCTAGATTCACTGAGTCTTTTTTTTTTCATTAGTCCGAGGTCTCAATAGCATTGAAGATGACCCTGATGAACATGTTTACAAGACCCAGATTAGATTTTCTCAGTACTTTTGCTCAGACTGTATGCTTTCTTAGTTAGGGCTAAATTGACAGTTGTGTCTCATGGGAGCATAAGTGCAGGTTGCATGACCCCCCAAGACATCGGCAGACGAAACAAGTGTTTTGATTGTAATGAAAATACCTTTGAGGTATTGTAGGCACTTGGCATTTCTATGGTAGGCTTAGAAATTTCGGTAAAAGGAGCATTCCAGGGAATACAATAGATTAGTTCCTTGCCTCAGTGCTTTGTTTCGAAAGAAAAAAATGTACTTGCTGGCGCCGAAACATCTCTCTTAGCTTCAAGAGGTACTTTTTATATAGGGTGATTCATCGTCTTGTTGAAACCAGAGCTCACCGACACCATGTGCTTGAATTTGAGGGAGCACAATGTCCGTTAACATGGCGCGATAACGGTTACCATTATCGATAACATTCTGATTTGCCTCATTTTTGAAGAAATATGGACCAATGATTCCACCAGCCCATAAACCACACCATACCGTTGTTTTTAGTGGATGTAATGGTAGCTCCTGGTACTCTTTGGGTTGCTCATCAGCCAAACAACGGCAATTTTGTTTATTAACGTATCAATTGAGCCATAAATGGGCTTCATCACTGAACAAAATTTCACGATAAAACACCGGATTTTCATTGAGATTTTCCAGAGCCCATTCACTGAAAATATGATGCAAATTCAAGTCGTCTGGCCGAGATTCTCACGTAGAGTAGGCAAAGCCAAGCTCCTCGAATCGCACGAACAACATATCTTACAGAACGCTGATTTTCGTAATACAGCTAAACAATTTGGAGACGCTGTTGTGGTGTGAGGCTTTCCATGATGACTTGCCAAACAATACTGAACAAAAATGACAAAGCAGTTTGATAGGAGTCACGCGTGATCTGTCAAAAAACGCCTATTGAGAATCAAACCTCACAATGAATCACACTATATTTTGTACTTCCTAATACGTAAGTCTTCGCTCGAATTTGTTAAAACTGATGTTTGAGGTGCTAGAGTTATTTGGTTAAGAAGGCGATTAGCGCTGTAGAATACAATTGTCCGTGGTCGAAAGTAAGCCGATTTTTTTTTGTTTTGAAAAAAATTAAAGCAGTTGTCTCTTCGCTTGGTGCTCATCATTCGAACTTTTATGTTCGTAGTTTCCAAACAACATCAACTCAGTGAATCATGCTAACAGAGCTGCATGGTATTCTGTTACAGTTGATCTTTCACAATATGAAGAAGTCATCATTCTTAATTGTTAATCATTTATAACTCTATTTCTTTTTTATCTGTTAACCCCTTCAAATAAAAATAGCAGCTTTCGGTTGTTCATGACTCCCTAAAAAAAAAACTATCACCTATAACGTGGAAACTACGTTCACTTCAATTTCACAATACTCGAACATAAGAATATTTTTCGAATAAGACTACGAGTAGATCAAGTAGTGATAGCTCCCAATTATCAAGTCGCAAATATCTACGGCTCTTGTTCATATTCATTTACTTGCCAATAGCGCTAATGTGCTAAAATTTCTGTTTATAAAAAAAACACTCTGCCATATCGTTTTAAATGTACGTTAAGCGTTAATTAGATTTAAACAACTAAAAATCAATAGTTCACGCTCTAAGGGTAAGCAGAATAAGAAACTTCATTTGCTTTGTTAAAAAATAAATAAATAAAAATAATAATAATATGCGATAGAATTACTTCACGGGTCAAACTGATAATCACACCAGAGTTACGTCATGAGGCGAAGGCTTCCACAAAACTCGTACTCAAACCCAAGATCGGATATAAATCATTTGTTTGACGACGCTCAAGGAAATCCTTGTTTTAATTAGCGTACTACGAGTATGTGCAATTTTCCACAATCAAAGCGCCAGATAATTCTGGTGAATGTTCTTAAAAGTCAATAATTTGAAATTTCTTTAGTGACCGCTCTTTTTCCGCTGTTTGTTGTAGCCATTGTTATTTGTGTTCGTAGTATGTCTTACCTGCTTTTCTGACCTTGCTATTATAGCAATTGGATTATAATATACCGACGTGACTCTAGGAAGCCCTATCTACTAGGTAGTTAGTGGCTCAAATTCAGTTAGGTTATAGGCCTCGAAAAAAGTGTCTCATGAATTTTTACTACAAATTATCTACCTTTGGCATAACGTATTGCTCTTCCTTCAAGAACACACGAATCGGTTTGTTTTTGTGTTTTTTTTTTTCTTTTTTTTTTGTTATATGTTTTCTAAAAGATAAAATATTACACAATTTGTTTTCTGTTTAATAACAAATCAAGACTAACGTGCAATTATCATCCTTTTTTTTGTCGAATATTTGCAGATGTTCTGGAATACGAAAATCATTGTGGATCATCGACGTGTAAACGGTTTAAAGTGTGATAAAAAATAAATTAAAAGATACGAGTTAAATTAACTACCACCCACCTATAGCTTGGAATATATATTTATATTGATAATAATAATTTTATACAAAACAATTCAGCGGACTGTAATATTGAATGGATAGTGTATTGTGGAATCGGTAATTAGTACGGAAACCAAAAATTCAAAATTCAAAAAAATTCAAATTCAAAATTTTTTATAAAAAGTTTGTAAAAAAAAGAAGACTCAGGTCTTTAAATCGGACCGAATAATAGGTGAAAAACATAAAACAGAGTGCATGTTAGAGTTGAATTGCACATTGGCGAAGCGATTTCACTCAACAGGATAGCGATATATTAAAATCCAGTTAGCATGGAGTGCTGTTTATCTGAAGAGGCGAAGGAACAGAAACGCATCAACCAGGAAATCGAAAGGCAATTGCGTCGTGACAAACGAGATGCAAGACGAGAACTTAAGTTGCTCCTCCTGGGTAAGTACATTTTTCTTTTGCTCATATACGAGTACATATATTCTAAACAGACAGTTTTTCTCTATATATGAGTACATTAGATATTTTGAAGGTCTTCTGCTTATTTGTTTCTAATTGATTCTGATTCTCTAAATGTTGCGAAACAAGCAAAGGTAGGCTAGAAAGCTTAGTTCTACCACTTGAATGTCGGGAAGTGCATATTTTGTAAAAGAATTTCCCTATTAGTCACCGCAGCCACCAAGACCAATGTCAATTGTTTATGCTTAAAACTACGCCGGATTGAAGAAACAATATAACCGAGAATTAACGAAAGAGACTACCATAAATGGCTTCTTTTAAATGTGTTTATTTTGATCCTGTTAACAAAAAATTATTTTAATGCCTGAATTATTGCTTAAGTACGTTAGCTTTGGCTGACAGATTTATTTTGTTTTCTTTTTTTTAAAATTAATTAGCATTTTTACAATAAAGCAAATTCGATTACTGCATGGATATCAAGAGAACCTAGGAAATAACCAAAAACCCATAATTTTGCCCTTGAGAAAACTTTTTATTTCTTCTTTGGATATCTATACAGAGAATATTTTCTAGTAGAACACATCCTTGGTCTTTCTTGTCGTGTAAAATTTGAAGGCTTAAATTTCAAATTATCAATCTTACACTGAGCATTCTCGCCTTTCCGTTCGACATGGTTGTGTCTATTTTGTTTTCATAAAAATCTTTTATCACATTTTTTCTGCATAAAAATGTACATGTCTATATCTACTACCGCGTTGAGTTGTGGACCTAGGTAATTAATTGTATCTATGTATTTTGAATATGAATGATTCATTCTTTTGTCGGTTCTTTTGCAAATCTACAATATATTTTACTTACTAAAATGGTTTTACAGGCAATCGGAAATGGACCTGGGCCTCAACCAATAAACCCATCGAAAAGCAATCGAATTATCTTGGGCCGGAGAGTAAATTCACACAAAGCAGAAAGCAAGATCTTGTACGCAGTGTTAAGAATTCTAAAAGTTTTTACAGCTTAGAGAGCTTCATTTCTTTATTTCTTATGAAATGGGCAATCGATCGCTTTTTTCACATGCTCTTTCTTACTTTTCTGTAGAAAGTTCTCTCCTCTCGCTTGGCTTATAAAGCCCATGTACCGCTTGCGTTATTTTATGCAGCGCCGCCGCTTAATATGTTCTTGGTGTAAGTCGAAATCACTCCAGTGGAAGGCCACGATTTAGGATCTAGAGAAGGATAATCTTGGATGCTCTTTTCTAAAATTGTGAAGGAATTTTTCTGGGCTTCAAGACCACTCTCTTCCTGGAAAAACTCTAGTTAAAGATACGATTGGCCTTTTACTCGAATATCACTTTTCAGGGTATTTTTGGAAGCCAGTAACTTTAACCTCTGTTATTGCCATGAATGCAGTGTAATCTAAACATTTTAGTTGTTACACGAAAATTAGTTCTGCTCTTAACAAGAGCTCTGCTTAAGATTAGTTACATTCAAATATTAAAAAGTAGCCAGGCCGATTTGATATTTTTCTCAACGAATTAAGTTCAATGAATTTGTGTTTTTGAAAAGTCTGGAAAGACTAATTGACACTTATCTTCGTCGAAGCACGAATCATATCTTTCTCTCGGCTTCTCAACATGCATACTGAAATGGAAAATTAGCAGAAACCGTCAAACCTTGACTAGTATCAACAAATTGAAGATACAGTTCCGTATGTTTAACCTGAACCAGAGTGCTCATGATGTTCAGGTTTTTCCGGATTTATTTATTCACAAGAGGGTTGAGTTTTTTGTTTCATTTATTATACTTTTCCTATAAATTTTTTGTAGACACCTATTTGTGTTAATCTGTATAATTCAATGGCTTTTAGGTTTATTCTTATTATAGGCATATAAGAGTTTCATACCTTCCTCTGCGCCTCATTGGCATGAGGCTCTAAATAAATAATATTACCAGGAATATTATTATTTCAAATTTTCATTCAGTCTTGAAAGTCTGTTGGCGACGTTTATGTTTAGGAGAGATAGACATTTTATTTTTCGAAAGTAAGCTTCCAAGTGGCTTAAATCCTGCCATTTTGCGAGAGGCATGGAACATCAGTAACATCGTCACACCTTCAAGTTTAAATTTGAATAAACCTTTTTAGTTCTTCTCAACAGTTCCCAAATGCTGTAAATATCTCCTCTACTTTTCTACATCATAATTCATTAAATTTTAACTTTTCAGCAAGATTCCTGTTGATAGATTATATGTTCACTCATTTAAATCCAATACTTCCGATTTTCATGCCTATTCGTAAGATATGTAGTCCTCTCTCTTATGCTTAAACGTTTTAAATTTTCTGAAACCTGTTAATCGATTACGGGAAAGCACTATACATACAAAGCCTGTACGACTATCGCACATACTTTAGCTACCACGTTTTTATCGATTCTCTTTTGATATGTTTGCACATATTCTAACTTAAGATGCAGTTTACTGATTGTGTGATTCCAGCTATAATCAATCCACACTTTTGGCTAACGTTTCGTTTCGAGATTTAATAAGAAAGTTTCCTTGTTCCAAACGCCGAACAGAGTTTTGTATTTTACTAACAATTATTCTCAAAGTTGTACAATATACTGCCTAAACTGGCAATTTTATCTTATCCATTGACGCCGATTTCAAGTGGTTTCCCTATGTTTTTATTTTTTAATGGAAAACTATCAGTGTCCGTCCGTGCGACCCGAGATCACTTAACAATCCTTTTACGCTACATGCCGCCTTAGGTAGATTTCAATATAATACACATTTCGCAAATGTTTTTTCCTTTTTTTGCCTAAAAACAATTCGTTCCTTTAACTGAAATTCCTCAACCTTTCGTAGTAAGATATGTAAACGCTTTATTCATCAAGTACAGTACCAGTACCCATAATACCAGCGCATAGTACCTGCAGTTGACGTGAGCATAGGCCGATAACACACAGCGTATATCTTTTTACAATCTTTTCTGCTTGGGGACAGCAGATAATATAATATGCATTCCATGATATGAATATCAAGGGAAAGAAAAGTCATCAATGCTGAGAGAACAGAAAAAGACATACTAGGGAAACTCCGGCAGGACGTTCTTCTGATTCTGTCGAAAGCAACATTAACGTATTTCCGTGAGAGAGTGTTTCACGTAAAAAGCAACGTATAGGATATATTGGTCTTATTATAGCCTATATGCAGATCCAAAGGACCATACCCGATGGCCTTTATATTGCTAGAAGGCTCCTTTATATTGCTAGAAAGCTCCTTTATATTGCTAGAAAGCTCCTTTATATTGCTAGAAAATTAACGATGCCTTGGAGGTTTTCGATACTATTTTGTCCAAGTAAGAATGTTGTCAAGGATATCACTCAAAATGAGTCAGATCACTTAGCTTCTTTCCCATCCATAAAGAGAAGGATCTCGATAAATCAAACAATCGGAGGGTGTGATCCTCGTATATCATCGCAATGTGTGAGCGCACACATTACAGGTGTTACAGCTGGTGAGAGCTTTAAACAGTGAGTCAAGCGTTTTGCACCATGTCAGTGGTAAGAGAGGCCCGGCGGGTAACCCGTGTTTAGTCTCGTCATCACACTTCGCAGTCTCGCGAGAAAACATTCTAAAAGCAGTCTTATGCACAGCCAAACTATATTCTTCATGCATGTCTGAAGCTCTTAATGAGTGTGCAGCCATTTTTATGATTTTCAGAATAAAGGTTCTTCTTACTGTGCCAGGTGTTCCGGGGCCGAATTCCGCAAGCGTGAGATTGCGCTGGGTACACAAAAAAAATGTGTATACTGTCTTTTTCTTTTTGTGGGTTTTGGAGTAAAACATTGTTCGAGTAATACGCGATAGACGCCTGCAGATTGCTTGAAAAAGTGGTCGCAACTCTGGAATGCGCTTTGTACGAAGCAGCCGCGGTAGAAATACATATGCCTTAAGCTGTTTCCAAATATTAAATGGCGTAAAATATTAAATACCCGAAGGACGGTGTGTCATACCGTCAACCCGTTTTTAACTTTTCTTCCTGATGTGGTCTCCTTACGCTTATTGCAACACAGTGTCACATCAGCTGATTTCTCGTACACTAATTGGAAAAACATTTTTGAGAATACCATTAGAAAACACGAAGTACCTAATTGAAGCGGCAACTTCCCTTACAATTTTAGCTGCCCGTTGTTTAGGGTGATTCATCGTGAGGTTTGATTTTCAATAGGCTTTTTTGACAGATCACGCGTGACTCCTATCAAACTGCTTTGTCATTTTTGCTCAGTATCGTTTGAAAAGTCATCATGGAAAGACTCACACTACAACAGCGTCTCCAAATTGTTCAGCTGTATTACGAAAATCAGCGTTCTGTGAGAAACGTTTTTCGTGCGATTCGAGAAACTTACGTTGCGCATAATCGACCTACTGAAACCACTATTGCCAATACCATTCGCAAATTTAAGTCTCAGTTTAAATTGGTGCATGATGCCCGACTTTAGCAGTTTAGCAGTTTGGCTTGGCATATTCGACAACTTGGCGTATTTTACATAAGGATCTCGGCCTAAAAGCGTATAAAATTCAACATGTGCAAGAATTGAAGCTAGACGACTTGAATTTGCGTCATATTTTTAGTGAATTGGCTATGGAAAATCCGGTGTTTTATCGTGAAATTTCGTTCAGTAATGAAGCCCATTTCTGGCTCAATGGATACGTTAATAAAAAAAAAATCGCCGTATTTGGGCTGATGAGCAACCCGAAGAGTACCAAAAGCTACCATTACATCCATTAAAAACAATGGTATGGTGTGGTTTATGGGCTTGGGGAATCATTGGTCCATACTTCTTTAAAAATGAGGTAAATGAGAATGTTACCGTCAATGATAACTGTTATCGCGCCATGTTAACGGATTATGTGCTTCCTATAATTCAAGCACATGGTCTCGGTGAGCTCTGGTTTCAACAAGACGGTGCTACGAGCCATACAGCGCGTAAAACAATGGACTTGTTGAGAAATCATTTTAGTGAGCACTTAATTTTACGTTTTACTACGGTAAATTGGTCACCTAGATTGTGCGATATCACACCTTTGGATTATTTTCTCTGGGGATATGTAAAGTCTCAGGTATTCAGGAATATGTCAGCTACGATTGACGCTTTGGAAGCCAACATTACTCGTGTCATCCGCGGGATACCAGTCGCTATGCTCGAATAAGTCGCCCAAAGATGGACCTTCCGAATGGACCATCTCAGACGTAGTCGTGGCTAACATTTACATGATATCATTTTCAAAGATAAATGCCATAAATTATTATTTTAACCGACAATAAAAATTTTATTTTCACTTTCAGATTTATGTGTTTTATTTTACATTATAAATCAAACCTCATTATGAATCGTCCTATACTTGCTGATATGATCACAAACACTATTCTTTATTGAAACGAAATCATTTATCTTTCATTGGATGAAAATTTTCAAATAAAAAAAAAAAAAAAAAAGGTTAAAGAACTATTTTTTCGATCTAACAAAACGTTCAAAAATATTAAAATTTGTGCGAAGTCATTACCCTCGCATATGTATAATGAAATTACGTGTGTAAGCTCTTAAAGTAAGACAAATCCTCATACCTCCCAGCAAAATTACCACTTCCAAATTGTGTCATGCCTTCGTCCAGAGTTAAGCGCGTCGAATTTTCAATTGAAATCGAAGACGAATCCACATTCGCACTGGTGTAGTACAAGAGTACGCAAAAATCTCAATAAATACAAATCGCCTGGTGTACATGGAGTATCTCTCGATCTTCTTAAGGGGGCTTATTTTGCGCTGACCAAAACCACTACGTACGTTATTTCATCAATCTTAATCTTTAGGATTCTTTCCGATGAGATCATCTGTTAGATGAGAAGGAGGCTTTGTCCAGGCTAAGGTAAATGTTCTCCTCTCCTCCTAAAAACTTAATTATCAATTTCTTCTTATGAAAAGAAAACACAAAATAATAGAAATAAAAAACAATAAAAATAATTTTATTTACCGATTCTGTCATCTAACATATCTTCTTATATTGTTGTTGTACACAGAGCTCATTTTCACGTTGAATTTGAATTTTTTAAATCCAGCTCACTCAGCTGACAAAATATGATTGTATACATTCAGCATTCTCAAACTTACAGCACGTTGCGGCAGCGCGTGAATTAAAATGGGTGTACACTGCCAGTGAATGTGAATTGTCTTCGGTGTGTACATAAGAGAAAAACTCAGACTTGCGGAATTTGTCTCCTGGTATATTATTTTTTGGTTACATAACTAAATATACGTCGTCGAGGCATCATACTTTTCCAATTGGATTTGTTTCGGAAATTTCGAGGTAACGCACTTTTTAGTCAGCAAGCTCTGAGCTAGCTCTTTGACCAGCACATCTAATATTTTCTTCTACTTCTCGATGGTTATCCATTGCTAGCTTATTAGTCTTCAAATACACTTGTGGGAAGCTCTGTGGAGACCTCTGATAGAGACCTTGCTCGTTTGTTAAGGTAAGCCTTCCGGGAATTGCTGCTTTTAGGCAAAATACGTCAAACTAGATCAGTATTTGCTTAATATGAATTTTCAACAAAAGTTTTATGAATTTTCAATATCAACAACAATAATAATATTTAAAATAATTTCCGCTTAAACAAAAAAAAAAAAAAAACGTCGATGTTAAACTAAATTTCCTTTGTATATTGTAGGCACTGGTGAGTCTGGTAAATCCACATTCATCAAACAGATGCGTATTATCCACGGTGCTGGTTACTCCGATGAAGACAAAAGGGGATTTATTAAATTAGTCTATCAAAATATATTCATGGCTATGCAGTCGATGATAAAAGCCATGGATATGTTGAAAATCCAATATGGAGCGGCAGAAAACATTGTAAGTACAGTGATTCTTTGTTTTTTTTTTTTTTTTTTAATTTTACAAGGAGAAAAATTAAAATTTGTATAAATTAAATTTCAACAGGAAGGTGCTGAATTGATAGGGTCGATAGATTATGAAACAGTCGCAACATTCGAGGATCCCTATGTGTCTGCCATTAGAAATCTTTGGGCCGACACTGGTATTCAAGAGTGTTATGATCGAAGAAGAGAATACCAACTCACAGATTCAGCTAAATAGTAAGTTTTTTTTTTTTTTGTTTTTTAAAGTATATAAATATATACGTATATATATATTTATACATACTTACTCTATACAATAATTGGTCAAAATCTCATTTAAAAAAACAAAAATAAAAAAAAAAAAATAAAAATAAAAATCAACGAAATCATCTGATATGTGAAAAATAAAAATTCAATCTCAACAGCTATCTGATGGAAATTGATCGAGTGGCTGCAAGAAATTACTTACCAACCGAACAAGATATATTAAGGGTTCGAGTACCAACAACGGGGATCATTGAATATCCATTCGATTTAGAAGAGATACGATTTAGGTATCCCTTCCTTAAAACTTCTTATCTACAGTTTTTCTTTGTTATGCATATAATCTAAAAAAGTTCATTTATTTCATAGAAATAACTAATTTATTGCATGGTGTGTGGTTACACATTCATTCAAAATATATTTTTTGTTTTTTTTTTACTAAAAAATTTTAAATATCTGTTTTAACTTTGTGTTTCTAACATTTTGTTTCTTAGAAAAAAAAAAGATTGGACAAAAAAAAATACCAAAAGATGAATTTTTAAATTGTTTTTGCCTGCTTTGGTCATACATGTTTAAATATATGAGATATATGTATTTATATTAAGTCTCGCTGCTTATACAGCGATCCAAACAAAAGAAGTTATATACTTTTTTTTTGTTGCGTTCTTCAAAAGAAAAGTGTTTGCATTTAATGTACATACGTGTCTCTTTTGTGTACATGTGTGCCCTGTTTTGTAATCCTATTTATTTATTATTTGATTTAAGAAAGAAAATATAAAAAGTGGGAAGAATTTCGTGAAAACATTGTGATGGAAAGCTCTTAATTTTATTTATCAGTAAATCAGTTAGCATCTAAACTGGCCATTTGCTCAACTGATTCCATTGTCACTGGATTCAAGTTATTCGACACAATCGTCACGATTGTATATATCTCATGAAAAACTTTTACACTCACTATTGAATTTTGATAATTTTTAGAATTGTTTTCTATTGTATTCGTCCTCATTATATGATACATTTCAACAAGGTCAGTCAGTTTTAGTAGACAGCAATATCTATGTTGTGATTCAGGGCAGAGTTGAAAAATTGTACGACATTGTTAGTTCACTTAAATTGTTCCCTCAGTTTGTTAGAATCTAGAACTAATATTTTTCTGAATGCCACTGTTTGACTTATAATTTTTATTTATAATTTATGCATAAAATTTATTCTTTTACCTAACCATTGTCTTTAATGAATGGCGTCCAGTCACATGATTTGTGGGTAGACACAAAACTCCTTTTGACAATTTTTCTTTACTAGCGAAACTATTAAGGTAAAAATGCATAGCATTTTAAACTTTGAATTCACACAAGTTTTCGTCTTTAATTTCAATCGATAAGAAAAAAAAGGAAGGCTACCTTGGTCTTTTAAACATACGATGGTGTTCCCTGAAGTACCCGACCCAACAAAGAAAACACAAACATTTTGGAGAAAAATTTATTTATTTTTCAACATAATCGCCGTTCAGCTCTATACACATTTGCCAGCGATGTTCAAAACCCATTTTATAATAAGAACTGTCTTGCTCCTCAAAATAGCCATTAACTACCGACATCACTTCTTCATCGCTGGAAAATCTTTAACCACTGAGCCATTTATTCAAGTTTGGGAACAGAAAATAATCCGAGGGGGCTAAATCTGGCGAAAAGGGTGCATGAGGTAGCAATTCAAAATTTAATTTATTCATTTTGGCCATTGCATTCACGACACTGTTTTTGCTCGAGTGTGAGCAAACGCGGCACCCATCTTGCACACAGCTTTCTCATGTCCAAATTTTCAAATAATATGCGATGTATCGCACTTTTTGAAGTGCCTAAAATATTTGCTAGCTCGCGCACTTTCAGTCGACGGTCATCCAGTACCGCTTTGTGGATTTTCTTCACCAGTTCTGGACTCGTCACCTCATTTGGTCAACCACTGCGATGCTCGTCTTGGCAGCTCGTACGGCCTCGTTTAAACTCAGCAACTCAAAATGTTCCTGTTGTAAACGAAGGAGCAGACTCACCCAGAGTAGAATCCAGTTCAGCTTTTATATTGGTTGTATTGTATCACATAACGATGACCAATTTTCTCCATTTTCACAAATTCACTGACAACGTTCACTATTCATGGCTTGCAAACTATTACTAAACAACATGGCGCTTTCAAACTTGAAAAATATGCTTTATAGACTGCGTGCTTTCCAATACAGTGATATTATCAAACAACTTCCGCCATGTCTTGGTCAGGCCGGGTACTTCTGGGACCGCCCTCGTACTTCTTTCTTTCAAAAATGATCAGCTTAGCTCTTTCCTAGATGACATAACCCAAGTTCGAAGCCGTTGTAAAAGTTAATCATATTTAAATTTTGTGAGTTATTAGGTGTATTTCTTTGGCATCGGCTTCAGAGCTTAATTTTCAGTGGCCAAAAAAACGTCTATCGGCGTTAACTATTAACATTCGGATAATTTAGCAGCAGTGGCATTTTATTTTTTCTAAAGGTGATACATGTTTGGCATTCAAATACAAGTTATCGCTTTTATGGAAAAATAATCCTGGAAGCATTGTTGCCATCCGCACAACTTTTTAATGTAATTTACACGCAGTTTGGAAAGCGTTGATATCGATATGCCAAAAAATATATTTATTGTAGAGTGTAGCGTAAATGACATGATGATAACTTTTATAGTTTTAAAATTGTTTTTAATAATTTCTTTTAGATAAACAAAGTTGAAGTTACTTTTTTTTTTCAGAAAACTGTGAACGATTATGTAGTGCTAATGAGCATTTGTTTCACTCTCACAAAAACGATATCTTTCCACAGCGTCTTCTCTACACACAGTTGGTAAAATATCTGTGCGTAGTGCTTGTATTTTATCACGAATATTCTTTATTAGAGTATTTGTAAATTTTTCGGTTTCTAAAATGTCCCTTAATAATGTGAGCGGTGTGCAGAAGTAGTTTCATTCTATTGAAAGTATATCTAAAGCTGATGAAAATGGCTGTTCGTTACTGCATTGGCCAGTCTTCAAAGAAAAATGGTCACTAGACCGAGCACATAAGTGAGTGTAATAACCGCTATAAAACAAGCTGGTGTTCCGGGAACTCTACTGCACTTTTTGTTATTTACTATTGAAATGATGAATAAAAAAATGTTCTTGTTTTAGCAGCATGTTGGTTTTAACTCCTGTTCAATTCCTATTTTGTACGGAAATATTAGCATCGTCGGTATTCGTTTGTTTTTTTGTGACTGTTACAATGATAGACTCGGGAACTCAGAGTGAACTCTGTGTACGTTCACGTCTGTAAATACAGGTTATCTGTTCTGGCACTAAGTGAAAGACATTAAGATCCCCGTCGATACCTTTTGTATCACTCGGATCTGAAACTGTCGAACTAGTGTCATAACCCTTCTTTCTCCTAATCAGCTCGTTGCGCACTTCACAGTTAGGTCAGCACTTCCAAATTATGTTATGCCTCCGTCTTGAGCGCGTCGAATATTCAATGAGACAAATCTACTTTCGCACCCGTATAGTACTCAGAGTACATAAAGCTTTAAACATAAACAAATCCGCTATTCCAGATTGTGTACCTCGCTTTCTTCTCTTTTTCTTCCCAGATATAACCATAAAAACGGCAAATTTTCTTCAGTCTTCTCCTAGAGATCCCTTGTATTTACGCCGTGTCAATTAAAAGTCATGGAGATATCAGGAAATATGAAAACTTATGAATGACCAGCAGTACAGCTTTGAAAATCACAAAATAAATGCAGGTGTGCCCTAGGGTTCCGTTCTGTTTCTGACACACACTTTAATTTTTACTGGTGATCTCTTTTCAACTATTTCTAATCCAATGTTTTTTTTTTTTTTTCCTGATGACAGAACTCTGCTTTTCATATAAGTTCTAAGACACACTATTAGAACGGAAGCATCACCACATGTAAAGCTCTATTAGTTCCCATATTTTTAGCATAACCAATTACGAAAACATCAGGATGTCCTAAATGTCCTAAAAATGTTTCCGAATGTCTAGGTTGCATCAGGTGAAGTAAGGATTACTTTACCCCATCTGACCCGCCTCAATACATAACGCGTTTGTTCATTCAAGATTGGTGTACGATGCCAAATCTAGTCAGGTGGTTATAAAATGTCTCAGCATAAAATTCAAAACTGTGCGATTAAACTCTTATGTAAGGGTTAGTATCACCCTTGTTTTAAAACTTCTTTTTTTCTTTCCTACCTAATTTTCCTTTGCCGCGCAGTACTAATACATATTTTAATGGTTTTCTTAAACCCTTGAGCGCGAGCTAATTACAATCAAAAATTTCTAAATTTCCAAAAAAAAAAAAAAAACTTAATGTATGCCTTGGCATAGTAGAATATTGCAGACCAGTACCTAGATTCTTTGGATTTGATTGTACAAAAGAGTCAGAGCCAGATATAGACTGCTAAAAAAATAGCTTTAAGCATATCATCGACTAATAAAATGCTGACCGGTCCTCCCCGTCTCTGTTGCTCGTCATTTTGGCAGTCATACTCGTGTGCCTTTTGGTAGAAGACTGACAAAAGTCGAAACACACCAATTTTGAAAAACTGTTTTTGAATGATATTTCAAGACAGCATGCTGTTGTTTATAAAAATGCTACATCTTCCATCTGACGGCGGATAGTCAAACGAGCACTAGAGGCCTTTTTCAATAAAAAAGAAAACGTTACAACAATTTTCAGTTCTTTACTGAGTAAAACCAGAATATTCTAATTTTTGAGTTGTGCCAGTCCTGTTCCAAAGCAGCAATATGTACATCTCTGATCTGCCGTCGTAAGCTTTAAATCAGCGTATGAATCAGAATGCGCTGAAATAAAACACGGAGCAAACAGATAACGAAACAACAAACAGCATAACATTTTAAATTCAAACAAATGTAAGATAAGATGAATATACAGACTTACGTTCACGTACGCTCAGTGAGTGGCACAATTATTCAAACTTATGTGGATTAAATTTTGTATTTTTGCTATTTCTATACTTATGAACATCCGACTTTGTTATCAATTCATGAAAATATATTTTTCCTTTTTAACAAATTGATTGTTTTTACATTAAGGTTTCCTACTACAGAATACACTATAAACAAAACATAACATATTGTCAGGAACAGATCCATTCTTCATGCGGTCTTCTAAGAATTTAGTCTGTGACACTTTAATGGTTTGCCGGCTTATATATAGGGTGATTCATCGTGAGGTTTGATTTATAAAGTAAAATAAAACACAACAATTTGAAAGTGAACTTAACATTTTTATTATAGGTTAAAAGAACAATTCATGGCATTTACTGTTTGAAAATGATATCATGTAAATGTTGGCCACGATTACGTCTGAGGTGGTCCATTCGGAAGGTCCAATTTTGGGCGACTCGTTCGAGCATAGCGACTGGTATCTTGCGGATGGCGCATGGTAGCTGGCTTATTCCTGAAGACCTGATACATTACATATCCCTAGAGAAAATAGTCCAAAGGTGTGATATCGTAGCAAAACATGAAATTAAGTGCTCACCAAAATGATTTCTCAACAAGTCTATTTTTTCACGCGCTGTATGGCTCATAGCACCGTGTTATTGAAACCAGAGCTCACCGAGACCATGTTCTTGAATTTCGGGAAGCATGGCGCGATAACGGTTACCATTGACGGTAACATTCTCATTTACCTCATTTTTGAAGAAGTATGGACCAATGATTCCACTAGCCCATAAACCACACCATACCATTTTTTTTAATGGATGTAATGGTAGCTTTTGGTACTCTTCGGGTTGCTCATCAGCCCAAATACGGCAATTTTTTTTTTTTTATTAACGTATCCATTGAGCCAGAAATGGGCTTCATCATTGAACGAAATTTCACGATAAAACACCGGATTTTCATTGAGTTTTCCCAGAGTCAATTCAATAAAAATATTATGCAAATTCAAGTCGCCTAGCTTCAATTTTTCACTACGTGCTGGATGTGGTCAACCGGTCGAGCATCATCCACTAATGTAAACTGGGACTAAAATTTGCAAATGGTATTGTCAATAGTGGTTTCAGTAGGTCGATTATGCGTCCTTATCGCACGAATCGCACGAAAAGCATTTCTGACAGAACACTGATTTTTGTAATACAGCTGAACAATTTGGAGACGCTGTTGTAGTGTGAGTCTTTCCATGATGACTTGACAAAAGATACTGAACAAAAATTACAAAGCAGTTTGATAGGAGTCACGCGTGATCTGTCAAAAAAGCCTATTGAAAATCAAACCTCACTATAAATCACCCTATAGAAGTAAATTACAGAAAATTTGTTAAACATTTTTGGCTAACAAACAAACAAAATCCACGATACGATATTTATCTTAAGTATGTACTAGTATTTATATAAAGTTGAAGTCTTCAACCGAGTTAAAACGAATAAAAATAACTTTAAGGGGAAGTTACTTGTACTATGCATATGTATTTGATTTTGTTTTAAAAATGCATGAATGTAAAAATGATGTTGTTTTGTTATTTAAAAATTTAATTATTGCTTTGTGTTACTTTTCGTTTTATTTTATTTTTTGGTTATACTTAGTTACTTAAGTGATCTTCCACGTATTGAGAAAGAAGATTACTTGCCGACCGAACAAGATATTCTACGTGCTCGAGTTCCAACTACAGGAATTTTAGAATATCCATTTGATTTAGATGGAATCGTATTTAGGTATAAATTTCTTAAATTCAATCTAATTGTACACTCTATAAGTAATTTGTGGATTGAAGAACGGCTAGACAAGTGGTTTGTAGTTGAGTAGAATGTCAGAAGCAGATTTTTCGTTTTTTTTTTTTTTTTTTTCAAAATCATGGGTACAAAAGCGCATGAGTATACAAATTTGTTTGTTTATCTTCATCTTGTTGTACAATTTCGAGTCGAATTTGTCTTTCTTTCTTTCTTTTTTTTTTTTTTCTTAATATGATTGTAGAAATTCTTTTGTTTGTCTGTATATATGTAACGCTTATTGCTTGCTTACTAAATGTATAAGTTGTATAAGAATGCTTACAGTAAAATAAAAGTATAAAAGTGAAATGCTAAATGATCAAATAAATTCTAAAATTTATAGTTTTGCATTATCTTTTTCCTTTCCTTTTTGCACATATATAGGATGGTAGACGTGGGAGGACAGCGATCAGAGAGAAGAAAATGGATTCATTGTTTCGAAAATGTAACTTCAATTATTTTCTTGGTCGCTCTCTCAGAGTATGATCAAATTTTATTCGAATCTGAAAATGAGGTAAGTAAATGAAGATTTAACAAAGTAGGAACACACATAAGCTTTGTTTGTGCACGTCGGATGTGGTTCCCTGTCATTATTTGATGAATTTCTGTGATTCTCTTTTTTAATGTAATAACGTTTAGGAAAAGACAAGGCGTTCATTTCGCGCAAAACCTGGGACCCAAACAAGACTAAGTGAAATAAACTTTCCGACTACTTTCAAAGGCACCTTAAAATTCTCGAACTAGACTGAAAGTGGTGAGAAGGTTTAGTAAGGCCCCACTTGTATGTAGCTTAACAGTCGCACAGATGCAAAAAACTTCTCCCTTCCATTTGTTACATATACATACATATACGTATACATACATATATACAATATACTTAGTTAATTTTCATTGGGTAATAGGTGTAAGGTCATCATCATGAAAATAATAATAAAAAAAAAAAATAATAATAATAAAAAAAACTATCCTAGACTGGTTTTGGAACTATCTGTGAAGACTCAGATCTTGGGTTAGATTCTGTCCGAAACCGTTACGGAGAACAAGAAAGATGAAGTCTTCCACAGCGATAGGAGTTGTAGTGTTATTGTATCAGGCAGGATGTCCATAGGACGGGTGGCGAAGATCATCAATTTCTGGTGCGCCAACTTCTTTTTAAGCGGAAGGTGGCTTTTGAAACTACAATCGATTAATTATATGAACATTAAAAATAGGCAGATTCATCAATTTCATTCACCACGCACCCAAGACAGCCTTCTTTGAAGTTTGGTAAAAGTAGCAGTGATGTTATATCGTGAAAACTTAATCCACAAAACAACTGACTTATATCAGAACTCTATTCGGTGACAGGCCTAATGTTTTGCCGCAAGCTGATTAACCAGAAAGTCGTCAGCGCCGTGGATTGTAGTTAAGCAATAACCTTAGTTTTGAGAGGATAAACGCTCATTTAGAGTACACGATCACTCCTGCGCTTTTGAACAAGCGATTAAAAGGCCGTGAGCGTACCTGGAGAACTCTTGAAAGCATTTAATAGACAGTCAATCAGCATACACCATAGCAGTGAATTCGATTCAAATTTACTCGCCAGATGTTGAAGTGCAGTCTCCCAAGATCCTCCTCGTTGGTTGTCATGTTGCATCTTGGATGGAAGATGCATTCGCAACACCATTCAATTAATACTTATCAATATGAAGAAAGTCAGACTAAATGGTTTGATGCCCTTAGTGAGGCTATGGTCATCTTTTCCAATTTTCGGTTTAAATGCAACTTTTACTTTTACAGTTTGATAGTTCTAGGTTAGCAGTGAAGAGCTTTTTCAGAGTTCCCAACAACCAATAGCTGGTGTTTGCCTTTTTGTAGCACAATTAGAATATGCCATTGGTTCCAAACGACATAAAGTCAATTAGCTACCGCGAGTTGTGTAACTGAGCTCAGTGATAGAAATAAGAGAAATTCTCGAGATTCGAATTTTTTTCTCCATTCTCGTCTTAGTCGCCGCAGATCTTTTACCGGGAAACAAGCGATCTGACGGAAGTTTTTCCTGATTGAATATATTAACTCAAAACCTTTAGTGGGGGTACCGTTCAGGTTCGTAACAGCTTCATGTACATTTGTTTCGTTTTGTATTTAGGTGAACCATTGATGAACTTGACAAGCTTCTTAAAGAGTTTAGATCTTGCACTCGAATTAGATGTACCTATGACTGGTCTGATATGTAAGTCTGCGGTAGTTTTTCTAATTATGCCTGTTGGACAGCGCTAATTTGGTCACTTTCTGTCTTACGAAAGCTCCGACGATAGTATGAAATTTAGATGATTGCCACTGCTCCAAAAAGTATTTTCAGCATTACCATCGCACCATATGATAGATGCGATTGGATTATAGTACCTTGGATTATAGTATTTAATGAGTTCGTCTACTACTCTTGGTTTTGGCAATAGTATCGTATCAAAAAAAAACGACAACGAATTTGTGCAGTTCCGCTTTGATTTCCTAGTTTATGTCTTCAGAAACTAAATCTTGGTGGCAAAACTATTCAGTGAGAGTGAATGTGGTCCCCAGGTTTTCCGATTAATTGTCATGTAATGTCGTTAAATCCCTTTAACAACGAATCACAAATCCGGGTTATTCCACACCCGTGGTTTTTGTATGGGTGTTATGCGAGGTTTTGAATTCAACACAGAAAGCCTCCTACTTGGAATGTTAACTTAATTAACTTGAATGTTAATCTGAGTAATATACTCGTAATATCATAGATAAACTGGAAAAGTCTTTTTTCGTCTACACAAATTATGAAATAATTTAAAAATTATTCCTTCCAAAGTGCAGTTAGAGGCGTAAATCAGAATTACAATAGATTTAGTGGAATTGAGGGAATGTTTGTTCAAGGCACACAACGAGAGGTCTGCTTTAGTTTTGCCGCTTCTTGCTCTATGAGAAAAGATTTTCCACTATTCGGTATCGAAAAGGGTTTTTCGGTACCAGGGTTCTGGGTATGCAAATGCATCAACAAATTTTCCGTTTTCTGACATACCAAAAGACTTCGGTAATCTTAAAACTTTAAGTCTTAGCACCCTGAGGGGGTAGCCGTGATGTAGTGGTATATGCATACACTCCTCAAGCAGATGGTCGCAGGTTCGAATCCCGTGCGAGGCAATTCTCTTAAAAAGTCTTTTAGTAGAATTTGCATGTAGTTATATGAGAATCCCGTCGGCGTCAAATCTGACATGAAGGCATAACACTGATGTTGGAGTGGTTGCTGGCTGGGCTAAATGTAACGAACTAACAACTAGCACATACTGAGACCCACTGGTTGAGGATGTACTTGCTCATCCCGTCCAGTTTGACTACCACCTCTGGGAAAAATATCGAAACCTAATACACCTGAGTTTCAAACTACTACACCACCTGCCCGCGCCCTGGAGAAAACCAGTAAAAGGGTATTCATATCCTCTTGGTGCTCGCGCGGGATTATAAAAAAAAAAAAAAACTGGAGGGTATATTGGCACTGAATTACTTAGCCTGTCAAGAGTCTACTGCATGGAACACTACGCTAAGGTTTAGCTTTCAATGTCGCAGAGTTCTCTTTCCCTGCACACATTCCCTGCTTTGCCACAGTTAATCAACTCAGTTTGGACTTAGTGTCGTTTATATTTTTGTCATTGCTAACCTTCCCACGACTGAGGTTTGTAGCGCCGATTTTATCCGGACATCGTTATCGGGTAAAGCCGCCGCTGATTTAGTTTTTACTGGTTACAGCACTGGTTTTATCCGGGCATCGTGTGCGGGAAAATCGATCGACAGAAGGAATAATAGAAGTTTTCCTCCTCTTGGCCCTGTTTGAGATGGCATAAAAGGATGTAGTTTCCGTGGGCTTGGTCGGATTCAATGGATATCACTTTCTCCAATCTGTCTCATTTTCACCGCCACTGAATGAGTGAGGCTTTTAGCACTTTCGACAGAACTTACCATCTCTTGTGTCTTGTGTTATCTCACATCTTCTCTTCAACTGCCCTTTAGACGGTAGTCTTTCAGAGCATGCCGTGAATTTAAACAATTCATCACTGAGATCAAGCAGAGAATTATTCTTGTCAATCACTGATTAAAGTGATAACTGAGAAATAAATCCCTCTCATTTATAACTATGAAAACCTATAAAGGACCCTGCTTACGTATGGTACGGAAGCATGGATTTTATCTAAAGCATCCCCGTCTGCGTAAACCAAAGTTGGTGAAGAAATATTACAATGAACCGTATAGGTTATGCAGTAACATTAACCTAGTTAAAAAGACCAGTAAGCAGTAAAGTAAGATTTTAATTTTTGGATCTATTAATTTTTTTAATGGGAAAACGATATACATAAGACTTACAGGACTGTGCGATTTATGTATGGAGACAGGTTATCATATTTTTTCCTGTGATCATGTGGCTTAAAACCTTTCAGAGCTTGTCTATCTTGTAATCTATTAGTCAACCTTGGGAACCTTTTGCACGACCACTCCACAAAAACAAAGCACATCACTTATAAATCATATTTTCATTAAACAATAATTAATTTTATTATATTTCAGAATCGTATGGAAGAATCAAAAGCTTTATTTAGAACTATAATTACGTATCCATGGTTCCAAAATTCATCAGTTATTCTTTTCTTAAATAAGAAAGACTTGTTAGAAGAAAAAATTATGTATTCACATTTGGTAGACTACTTCCCCGAATATGACGGTAAGACAATGATATCTCAATATCTCTTAACTTGCATGCTTTAACCGATAAGTTATTTAATTTATCTTTAATTAAAAAAAAATATAAAATGTAAAAAAATGTAAAAAAAAAAAAAAAAAAAAAATACAAAATACAAAAATACAAAAAAGGTCCGAAATGTGATATACCAGCGGCGAAAGACTTTATATTAAAGAAATATCTATCAGCGAATCCTGATCCAGAACGTCAGTGCTATTCCCATTTCACAACGGCCACAGGTTAAAAATAAAATTTTAAATTTAAATATGTACCAAATCATTGTCGTAAGCTAATGAAACAATAACTAGATACGAGTACATTTAAATGTCGTAAGAGCGGTTCGAAAGAAAGTGACTAGTATTTTGCAAAAAATAAATAAAATAAAAAATAAAAATAATTGATTTGCTTGAAGTTGTTAGTATGTAGCAATTGATCGCTAGATTTTGCTAAATATGCTTTTTTGTATGTTTATTGCTTATTTAGGTCCACAAAGGGATGCAATAGCGGCCCGAGAGTTTATTCTTCGTATGTTTGTAGACTTAAATCCAGATTCCGAAAAAATAATTTACTCTCACTTTACTTGTGCTACAGGTAAGTCACTACAAAATTTCTGAAAACTGAACATGGATTGCGTGAATGTGTGTATAATTGTCAAATATAAATTGCTATTTCCCCTGTCTCGGAAGTCTGACACACAGTCAAAGGTAAGACTGTCAAACACTGTTTTTTTTTTTTTTTCACATCGACATTATAATATTTAATTAGCCTCTGTAGAGCTCTTGGTAGGGTTGCTAGAAAGAAATAATTGCTTAAAAGAATACTTAAGTCGAAATCAAAATTGATTTCATTTTATTTCCAAATTTTGCTTTCTACTGGATTTGTGACAACACAACATCTTTCAAAATAAACTCAAAAACAGACACCGAAAACATCAAGCTTGTGTTCTGCGCAGTAAAAGATACAATTATGCAGAATGCATTGAAGGAATTCAACTTAGGTTAAGCTACAACCATGCAGTGCATGACATATTTACAGAACAAGAAGAACTAACAAACAAACAAAAACAGAATTATACTGTTTATTTGATTTTTTTAAATATTTATTATTTTAAAATATAATTAAAAAAAAAAAAAACAAATAAAAATCATCGAATAAGTAATTCACATTTATTGTTATAAAAACTTTATTAACTACACACTGACTTTACAAGATGATATTATTTGATAAATATATGATAGTTTGTTGTTGTATGAGAATATGATCAAAATAAATTTTAACAAAATTCTGGTAATGAAAATTATAAAAAAATATTTATTTCTTTATTAATTGAATTTTATTTTAATATATTTGTATATTTGTATATATAAGTAGTGGATTAATTTGTTTTATAAAAAACGAGAAGTTTTAGATTTAGGACTTTTCAGGCATGCAATATAATCACATCATCAACTTCTTCGCCTACATTTGTGTTGTTAAGATTCCTTGCAACCATATTTGCTATAGATCAACTTTCTACTCCAACTTTCTACGCAAGAGTTCTTAAAGATCTTAACATTCACAAATCTGCTGGTCCAGATGGTATATCACGCTAGTAAAACCATTTGCGTAAGCTTTTTCATCAAACCTACTCTTTAGGACTCTCTGAGCAGATGGAAAATAGCATTTGTCCAGCCCGTCCCTAAAAAAAGCGAATCTTCTCTCTCCTCCCAAAAGCTGATTAACCGTCAGCTCATGAAATATTTTTAAACACGAAAAAATCTCAATGGTTTGATGATTGATGATTTGATGGCATGTCTTACCGAAAAGTGGAACAGCGTACATCAATCTGGCGAAAGCAAGATATTTGCATTTGATATTTTTAAAGCATTCGACAGAGTTTTTCACCACGTTCTTGTCGAAAATGCGTGCATTTCGAATCGATTATTCTCTCCTTCAATGAATTAGAAACTACCTTCGGAACCTTCAATTTAAGCTGTCTTAGATGGTTTCAGGTCCGATATCCACAAAATGAATGCTGGTGTGCCTTAGGGTTCCGTGCTGTCATCAATGATCTCTTCTCTGCCAATTCTAATCCAATATATTCCTTTGCTGAAGACAGTACTCTCTGCTTTTTATATTCGTTCCTGGACTCGCGTCCCTATTCTTCGGCTGTAGAACGGCAACGGCAGCGTATGTAAAATTCATTAAATTACTACATTAGCATCATAACTAATTGGGGAACTATCAACGGAGTAGAATATAATGCTTCCAAAACACAATGCTCTCTGCTATCATTAAAGCGAAATTTAAATACCCAGCCCTTATCCAAGAATTGCAATTGCGTCTTCGAAACCGATAAACTTTCCATTATCGGTATGTGTGTCAACGAAAACTTACGTTGGAATGACTACATATTCGATGTCGCCAAGAATGTTGTAAAATGACTAGGTTTCCTCAAGTGATGTAAGAAATATTTCACCCCTTCTATAACCTGGCTTCAATATATAAAGCGTTTATCAGCCCAAAACTGGAATACAATGACTACTTTGCACTTGCTAGATAGGATACAAAATCGTGCGATAAATTGCATAGGTGATGTAGATATTACACAGTCATTTGACACCCTCGAACACCGGCGTAACATCTCCTGTCTCACCTTGTTGTATGCACCACCAGTGCTCCACTGAAACTGCCAGTAGCAATTCTCGAACCTTTAACCGTAACACCCGTCTCGCTATGAATGTTCATCATTACATCTTCAAGCCCACATTCGGACGTACTCTAAAATATCGTGATTCATTCCTAAGCCCGCTTATGGAATGCCCTGCCCAGCTCTTTATTTCCTTGCCAGTATAACTTGCAAACATAACCAAGGCACATACGTATCTCTCAATTTTCCCTCCTTAACTTTCTTTCGCCCGCGCTACATTTTAAGCATACATAAAATCCCTTGTGCGCACGCCACTTACATATATATTAAAAAAAAAGAAAAGAGAGCGCTACAGCAGAGTGAATGGTACTGTACAAACTCTTTCTATCTATTGTAAATTACGTTGCTGTACGTTGGTAAGTTTCCCTGCTCATCTTCAATATTCACAGATTTTCCTCGGAATTTTACAAATTGAAGCCCGTTTACCTGTCTCGACATTTCACTTTTTCTACGGTTTGTCGCCTGCTTATAAGTTGTGCTGGTACCTATTCTAATTCCCGATACGATGCATCTATGACCATCGCAATTGTTCTAATGTTGTTTTGCTTCCTTTTTACAACGTCCATAGTCTAACTCAAAACGTACTTTATGGGTTTTTCCTGTACCTTAGTCCACGCTTCAAATGCTTGCCTATTGTTCTTTACCGCCGTGCAGGGTTTTTACATTGCTTTTATATTTTTTTTTTGGAAATCGTTCCCACATACCTTGAGCTCTTAATTCTTCTTCTTTATAGCATTTTTGAACCATTCTCGCAAATTTAGCGAATGGAGTCGGCCTTCCTTATGTAAGTTGTGTCAGGTATCGGTTTTTCTCTTACTTCTTTATTGTTTGTGTCAGGAAGAGTCGATGCTAAGTTGCTAGCAGTTTACCCAAGATCATTCTAAAATATCTTAACGCATAAGTTTAATATATTTTCTTATTCATAGGTCGGTTTTTTGACCTGTCCGTTTATCCGTTCAATTTAAATGGATTGAGAGCATTATATCCCTTGATGTTTTATTTAAGAACACGTTGAAGTCAAGTGAAAATATTTCTTTTTCGGATTGCTCACAAAAATATTCCGAGTTTCGTTTTCAATTATCAAATATAGGGCCATTAGTTGGTTGTTAATTTGTAGATGTGCTTGCAAACTTATTTAAGAGTTCAGCTGTCTTAATGATGGCAACTATTTATTCTTATTTTGTTCCGTAATAATACATTTTTTACATACCATATAGTTTCAAGAAGTGCACCTTGGTTCCGACTTTTCGCCATTTAGTTTCTTGGCGAAGACAGCATTACTTTTGTGCATAATATTGTAAAAACTGCACGGAGTGCATTTTAACGGTTACATCTAAATTCGATGTTACATCCGGAACGGGGATGTTCCGGGAAACTTCAAGAAGGACCCATTCCATGGTCAAACTACAGAGGCAAAGTCTTGCCTTTCTTTGGCTAAGCTGATGCTTTAATCTACAATAGGCTTAAGCAATAGGTTAGAAAAATATAGTTTTGCTCAAATTTCAATCAGAATTTAGCAAGAATAATTGCACCATAGACATATCTACGCAAGTTCATATAGTCGAGTTTTATAAAAATAAAAATAAATTCCACGTGAAATGCTCTAGTGCAAGATGAATGGGGATTGGAGTTGCCATCATAAGCACACTAGCGTTTGATAAGAACATGTCATATGTTTGGGATGGAGATTGCGCAAAGTAAATTCTTCAATGCGAGTAAAGCAAGGGTGCATTCTATGTCCACGACTTTTCATTTTATGGTATTTATAAATGATTTTGATGATGAAGTCCGTGGAGGAAGAATGCGGATGGCATTGTCTTTCTCTCTGGCACAATAGTTGCAGTATGCATTTTTTTTTTTTTTTTTTTTTTATGGCATATGTTAAGTTTTTTTATATATATAAAATGGGATTGAGGAGAAAGAAAGATGTTTGGGCTAGTGGTTACGGGTACTCCATGGGGAGACTAAATTCTTAGGAATTGGCTTATTTTTGATTTCTAGTCAACTACTGATCTTACTTGATTTTTGTTAACTGAAAAAATTATTGTCATTCGGGCGCGGTTGCGATTCGAACACCGAACTTTTTGATTTGCAAGCCAGTACACTATCACTTGAGAAGTATTGTACAACATTCGGAATGGGTGCCGAACGATATTTTTAAAATTAAAAGATCTCCTAACAAGATGAGCACATTGCCTAGACTTTAATTAAAATAATGAAACTTGTACTTTTGCTATGTTCTATCATCAAGAAGAAACCTTATCCAACAGAAGAAGAGCCAATCGTCAAATTGAGGCTTAAATCTATCATTTACAAATTTAGAGTAAACAGATTGCGATATACAATTATAGAGTAAACAAATCGTATTATCGAAACTGATTTTAAGAACTGCGGGACAAAATAGTATATAGTATGTTTCCTAAACAAATGCGTGAACCAAACAAAAAACCTTACGTACACAAGACAGCCTTTTCGCAGGAAGTTTTTTGAAAATTTAACGGAGGACGAGTTTCTAGAAATATATATATATATATATATTTTTTGCATTTTCTTGAAACTTGAGGCCTTAATATCTGGTGAAGTCGAGACGTGGGTTTATAAGTACGGCACGCAATGCAGACATCAGGCAATTGAATGGCGTTCACCAAATGAGCCGAGATTAGAAAAACCACGTCGTTTTCAATCAAAAAAGAAGGCAATGCTCACGGTTTTCATCAATTACAACGGTGTAGTGCATTTTTGCCAGAAGGCCAGATAGTAAACAAAGAGCATTATTTGGACGTTATGAGACGTTTGCTTGAACTAGAATTGTGGGCAGAAAACTGGGATATTGCACCATGACCACGCACCGTCGCACAGTGCCATCATTATTCGTAATTTTTTTGACGAAAAATGCAACAAATACCATCCAACAGCCACCGAATTCGCCTGATTTGGCTACCTGTGACTTCTTTCTGTTCAATCTAGTTAAAAACCACTACGGGGAACGCGTTTCAGCAGCCGAGAGGAAGTAATGGTAAAATCGCAGAAAGCACTGATGGACATACCAAAAACCGAACATAAAAAATGTTTCGAGGATTGGATCAAGCGCTGGCATAAGTGTGTTGCAGTCGATGGGGACTACTTTATAGGGGACAATATAGATTTAGATGAATAAACTTGTATTTTTAATTTTCTGAATAATTTCCGAAATTTTTGTGATCAAGGTGGTATAAGCCAGTAATAGCCGAGAGTGTGAAACGAGTTTTGCGGCGTCGAACCGAGAACCTTTCGATCAGAGCTTCCCTAGACCTATTATGTGATTCTATTGTGTTTTTGGGTATGCTCGGCTCCAGGTTTATCGTACGACTGTTATTGTTTTCCAGAAATAGCTTGCTGTTCGTGCAAATGTGCGTTACAGTGAATTTTCGTTTGCAATAAACATTCTGATGAAAATGGATATCAAAAATAAAAGTTCTCGAGAACCTCTCTTCTTTTTTTCACAAAGATCAGAGCAAGAAGAAAATACCGCCCAAAAATTGACATACTGCCGAAAAATATTCCGACGAGAATATTTGTTCCAGTGCCAAAAAATTAAAGACTGATCATGAGATATCCGCACCAGATTTGAATTCTCTGACTTTGTTTTCTGTCTTATCGAAATGTGTACAATGTAAAAAATGTGATAGTGATGTTTAATAGAAAGCACTGGAGGACTCGGTTTTAAAATTGTAGTTTCGTGTTCATCGTACAGCCTAGTTTCATTCCTTCGTGCCCGTACATCAAAACAGCTTACGAAATAAATACATGGTTCTTTTTTGTTATGCGCTCATTGAGGATTGGTTTGCGTGGAGCTATGACATTTTGTGGACAAATGGATTTGCCGCCTCCGCTTCAACAAATGACGTATGATATGATAATTAATAACATTTATTCTGCTGCTTCAAGTATTGTTCAATTGGTATTAAAACAATCTGTAAAAGAGCAACAGAAAATAACGAAACAAAATTCTAGTGTTGATATAACATTTCACATACGTGGCGAAAACGCAGTTTTTGCGTCATTATATGGAGTTGCGGTTCTCATTGGTTCATTTACACGAAAAGTCGTCGATTTTCTTGCAAAATCTTATTGTGCTGAACGTAACTATTGGAATAAACACAAAAATACCGAGCAATATATGGAATGGAAATCTGATCATGATGAAAATTGCCAGATCAATCTTGACGGATCGGCAGGCAAAATGAAAGTAGAAGCCATAAAAGAATCTTTTTCAAAATCCGTCGAAAAACATGGAGTTGTGTTTACTAATTACGTCGGGGATGGCGCTTTAAGGCGTACACGGGATCAGTGAATGCGAAATCGTATGGTGATGAGACTTAAATTGTAAAAAAAGAATGCGTGGGAGACATACAAAACCGAATGAGAACCCGTCTTTGCGAATGCAGAAAAGAAATCCTGGAATCGGCGGCAAAAACAAATTTACGGCAAAATTTATAGATAAACTGAGCATTTACTATGGCTTAGTTATTCGAAGAAACTGTAAGTACAAGGATGACATGAAAGAAGCGGCTTGGGCAACGTTTTACAATTAAGGCTCAACAGACAGTAACCCTCAACATCATTTCTGTCTCGAAAGCCCCGAGTCGTGGTGTAAGTGGCAACAAGCGAAAGCTAAAGCAGAACTGAAAAATTTCCGTCACGATTATTCAGCATTACCAAAAATGTTGTTAGATGTCATCAAACCAATATTCGAAGATCTCAGCAATGACAAATTGCTGGAGCGCTGTGTCAGCGGCTATACCCAAAACACCAATGAGAGCTTCAACCAACTTATTTGGAAGATAGCTCCAAAAACGATGAATAGCCAGCCCAAAATCGTTGACATTACTGTATTTCTTGCAACATGTAGGTTTAACAACAGTGTCACCACATTGTTGGAAGTCATGAACATGTTAGGCATATCGGTCGGATCGGGAGCGCACTTGTACGCTGTGCTTACGTATAGCGAAAGCCTAGCTGCAAGCACAAGAGCAGACGAAAAAAAGTCGTATACGGCACCGACATGGTGCCTGGTATCAATGATTCCATATTTTTAAACGGTACCAAACGGTACCCAAAATTTCTGGAAAGATAATGAACCGGTTGCCTTGCATTTTTTTTTGTAGTTATTCTATACACAATTATCTGGTACTTTCGTTACTCAATTTTTGTTTAATAGGCAAAATAATATTAAATTTTTGATCGAAAAATCACTATTTTGTTTAAACGTCTGTCATTTTGTCATAAATCAATATTTTCAAAATCGGCTTTGACAAGTACTAGATTATAGTATCTTATTTAATAATCTTTTTGTTTTTTGTTTTTTTTTTATTTTTTTCAGATGGTTTTTGAAGAAACGCCAGTGGGTACTGCTTATGCAGATTTTTTACGACGCTCCAAGAATCATACAATATCCTTGTATATTTTTGATATTTTTAAATAAAAATTAAATTAAACATATTTTGGAATGTGCTTTTAGATAGTTTAACTCCCAATCCGAAATTTCAAATAGTTTTCCTTAAAAAATACACAAAAATGACATTTTTTCCGGAGCTCCGTTTTTTTTTTTAACTTTTTAATTTTTTTTATATTTTGCGTGCCGTTCTTACAATTGGATTTTTTTTTTTCCAAATTATCCTAGTTCATTAAGTAGATCATACAATATATCTAATAAAATGTCGTTTGGGTTCTTTAATTCAGACCCATAAGTGCGAAGCAATTACGTCTATCGTTTTTTTTTTTGGGGGGGGGGGGGGGGGCACTTTCTTCGGCAAGAGAAATTAAGAAAAAAAATTCGTCTAAATAATAAAGTTGTTTAGAAAAAAATGTATAAACCGTATGCTTGTTTGACCCAAAAAAACAGAACATCGCCTTAATGAAATGCCATTCTAAATTTTAGTTTTTCCTATTTATTGTACCCAAATTCACTTCGTCATAGCGACGAAACATTCCGGGTGTAGAACATTACAATACTTTCCTCGATTTTTGTATTTTCTCCATGACTATTGTATCCCCTTTACTCCTTACTATTCTATACTATTACTATTACTATTCTCACCTACAAACTAACGAAATGAAGAGTTATAAGTGACCGTCTAAACAGGGTCTATGGATATGAGCCGAATTTTACATAAATGCAACTCAGGGACATTTGTTTAGGGAGCACACTTAGATAACAAGATATACCTGGCCTGCCTTATCTGTCACACCGCAATTTGACGTTTTGTTTTCTTTAAAACGAAACACGGATACGAAAATCCTGAAAGGAGAACAGTTCTTTCGGGATATATTTCCGTGAAATGGGACACGCCATCAATAAATCCAATGCGCGGAATTAGAGCAAATATATAACAAACGAATGTAAATGCTATCCCATCAAATACAAAAAGAAGAAATAGAACAAAAAAACGTTTTTTTTTTTTAAGATTTTTTTCTATGGTATACAACCAATCCGACGGAAATTGTGTTTAAATTAAAAATCTTTATTCATTATGTGTTCAACACGACTTCAGGTATATAACACATGGGCTGGAAAGTCCGCGCCGTTTTATATTGTAGTAAAACACAAAATTTTTGCAAAATTCAACATTATTTACCAATATAGTTGCCTTCGAGGGCGATACACTGATTGAAACGATTTTTCAATCTTTCGATACCAGTTTTGTAGTACGATTTCGGTTTAGCCTCAAAATAGGCCTCTGTTTCGGCGACTACTTCTTCATCGATCTTAAATCTCTTTCCGGCGAGCATTCTTTTGAGGTCTGCGAACAGGAAATAGTCGCTGGGGCGGTGGGTGGGGAAGCAATTCGTAGCCGAATTCATTCAATTTTGCCATCGCTTTCATCGACTTGTGACACGGTGCATTGTCTTGATGAAACAGCACTTTCTTTTTCTTCGAATGTGGCCGTTTTTCTACGATTTCGTCCTTCCAACGCTCCAACAACGCAATTTAATAGTCACTGTTGATAGTCTACCCCTTTTGGAGATAGTTGATGAAAATCATTCCATGTGTATCCCAAAATACGGATGCCTAACCGTGCCAGCCAGACTGTTGAGTTTTTTTTCGTTTTGGACGAGGTTCGTCGCCTGCTCGCCACTCAGCTGACTGCCGACTTGGCTCTGGTGTGAAGTGATGGAGCCAAGTTTCATCCATTGTCACATACCGACGCAAAAATTCGGCTTTATTGCGGTTGAACAGCTTTAAACACTCCTCTGAATCATCAACACGTTGTTGTTTTTGGCACCCACTTTGAACAGAGCTTTCGCATGTCCAAATATTCGCGTATGATATATCCAACACGCTTTTTTGATATCTTCAGAGCCTCAGCTATCTCGATCAACTTCACTTTACGGTCATTCCTAACCATTTTGTGGACTTTTTTGATGTTTTCATCTGAAACAGCCTCTTTTGGAGGTCCACTGCGTGCATCATCTTCGGTGCTTGTATGATCACTTTTAAATTTTTCAATCCACATGCGAATGGTTCGTTCGGCTGGTGCAGAGTCCGGGTAACACTTATCAATCCATTTCTTTGCATCGGCTGCATTTTTTCCTATCAAAAAGCAATGATAAATCAACACGAAATTGCTTTAAATCAATTTTTTTCACAATAACAAAAGTTGCTCACTCACAATGCTATATCTCGAGAACTAATCGTCCGACAGCTGTCAAATTTATACACGTATCTTTTGAAGGTTAGTACTAACTGAAAATGGTATGGATTTAATTCAAGTGTTGCCTTCTCTTAGAAAAGGCTTTTCAGCCCCATGTATTACCTTTCATGGGTGTTTTTAATGAAGCACATGCTGTTGGTCCTTTCGAGTATTTGGCTCCTACCTCAATTAAAAAGGTCTCAACTGACTCAAATACTTTGCATTGAATATTTGAATAGGATATGTCCATTTCGTGGTAAAAATTTATCGTTGTATCAAATTCCCAGTAAGTCAATGGTTTTATAGGAAATATGACAGGTAGCTGGGACCACATACATACATATTGTCAAAAACTATGTCGCCCGTATTTTCAAGACCCCACACCCGGCCAATCAGTTGTTTGTATAATTCACCTCACCAGAAATGACTTCTTGATTTGGTTCACTTCGGAAATGGCAGTTTTACTTGTTCACATACAACCTATTGTTGTTTTTGTTTTTCCATCAAAATAATGGTGAACATCCCGGTGCACGTTGAAAGCCATGGTATAGTGGCTTTAGTACCTTACAACCTCAATCTCATACGGGTACAGATCTCCCGCCACATTTTCACTCACATTGGTTGCAAATTACGTAGACGCATTGTTTGCCTTGCCGTAATGTAGAGTATTTGTGGTACGAAAATTATAATTTTTCTTCTGGTGTAAGTTTGATTTGTCAAATAATATTGAAAGTAGAAAAAAACACCGTTTATGCATACATATGTATATTGGAAACTACTTTGTCTATTTAGCCGAATAATTTAGAGATCTGCTTTGTAAATTAATTGGTTTATACGTCTAATTTAAATAATACAAATGGAAATGGATTTTATGTTTTCAAATTCTGAGAGAAGATGTATCCTTTGAAATATTGTATGTGTGCTCGATTTGGTACAGTGACCCAAAAATGTATGAGTGGCTGAATTTGAAAATATTTTTAGAAATTACATATAGAAACTATACTAAATTTCACACTTTTTTTTATATATTCTCCAACCCTCTAGATACCGAAAACATACGGTTTGTATTTGCAGCTGTAAAGGACACAATTCTGCAATCAAATCTAAAGGAATACAACTTGGTCTGAACTGGTTTTGGATCGTTAAAACTATTTTTGTGATTATTATATTTTCATAATTCCTTTTTTTTTCAAGAAAAAAAATATATATAAATGAAACAAAATAATTAAATATAATAAAAATAAACCCCAAAAAAAGAATAAAAAAAATAAAAAATATATATATATAAATTTTAACAATTTTATAACGCAACAAAATTATATTTTTTATTTTTTTTTTTATTATTATTTCTTTCGAGAGGAAAACAAACAAAAACAAAACTGAAAAATAAAAGAAAGGAAGAACTAGGAATTAATAACAACAAATATATATACAATTATATATATTATACATATATTATAACTAAGTAAAGCAAAATATTAATTTATAGAAACAAAAAAAAAAAACAAAAAACAAAACAGCATAAACAGCTTTTTATCAACAAATGAGGAATTATAACAAAAAAAAAAAAAAAAAACCCAAAATCGAACAACAGAATAATAGTCAAACAAAAGAAAATATTAAAACTCGGGACACGAAAATGAAAATCAACTGCTGGAAAATTAAAAAGGAAAAACAATTTTTAAAGAAAATGAAAATTAAAACTAATATAATAATTGAATTTTGTATTTTGTTTGTTTCGAAACGAGGTAAACGAGTTTTAGAAAGAAAAATAACAAATGTATTGTTACATGTAAAAATAAATCACCAAAACTTAAACTAAAAGGATAATTGGCTCCATGATCTGCACGTAATATATTTTTTACTCTTTCTTTTTCTTTATTTTATTTTGTTGTTTTAAATTGTATTTCATTTTTTATTTAACAATATGCATCGTAGAAAGAAAATGAATTTTGTGGTAAATGAAAACAAAAAGAGAAGAAACATGAAAATCGCATATTAAATTAATATTTGTAACAATATAATAACATTCTTAACTTGAGCCATTCCTTGCCAATTTGTTTCTTTGTAATCAAATCTTTTTTCTTTTTTTTTCTTTTTTTTGTTTGTATTAAGCAAGTAATTTTTTCTTAACCATAATAGGTAAAACGCACACCTATAGCTAATAACAAAGAAAGAATATAAGAGAAATTTATTAATTGAACTGCTAAGTCATTGGATGTTGGTAGTATTGTTATGAGGATAACGAATAAGATAGTTGATTAATTTTGTGCTGTGGTATTCATGTTAACTTGTGCGATTTCAATACGTTGACCCCAATCAGATCTGGTAGTTATCATTTCATTTAGATTGAAAAATATTCCTTTAGTATCAACATCGACTAGCTTTCTTGATCACGTAAAGAAAGATGCCAAATGCGCAAGCATTAGCTGCTTAAAAAAAAAAATAAAGCAATTACTCGACATCAAAAATGAATCCGAATTCCTGTATCAATAAATAAGGTAGATACCAACATTTTTGGGATATGCTAGTAAATAAAATATAACCACTGAAACGCACAAATGACTCATATTAAAATATCAACTGCTAGTATGACTATGAAGTTTTCCAATCAGTTTTGTCTGACTAAATGGTCCTTTGCTTTTATTCATTAGCACATTTTACCCAGCAAAATTGTTAGTTGTGCTGTGGAGGAATCAAATCCCACCAAACATTAAGAATTTATTATTCAAGATAGTATATTTCTCAGACTTGGTAATCAGACGAAAGGCATTGTATGTGATTTTATCTTTATGTAGAAAGTTTAAAACACAAATAAATGGAAAAGCTAAAGAATTTATTTTTATCCTGCGCAAATATTATTTTTGATCAGCTTAATATTATTGCATTCTCAATTTTAGAAATGATTTTTTTTTTTTTTTAGGATTAGCTTACAAAACTAATTTTCCTGCATTGGCTTCTGTAAGGGTGTCTTAGACTTTCTTAGCTAACGAGTACGTTTTTACGAGAAAAGTTCAGACTTGGGCTTTATTGTTTGCAATAATTCATAGTAACAACCAATTGAATTTTAAATTTAGTCTTCTAAAAAAATTATTTTGAAGATGCGGCGCAAGCGCCTCAATACAAAAAAAAAAAAAAAAACGATAAACGAACTCTAGTCGCAAGACCTTTTTTTCTGGTTTTGCAAATACTACTTCGGTAGGACTCGTTCCAAAACAGAAATGTTGACGGTGCTGTTCATTAAATCTTCGTTGTCTCATTTTATGCAGCCTCATACAATGATACTAAAAGCTTTTAACTACTGGATCTGGTTGATTTTTTATTTTTTTTTTATGTAGCTTGTCTGCTTTCCTAGAATAATTTTCTTTCGGTTAACATTACAGTGCAGCAAGGACCTTGAAATTTTCTAACAATTCTGAAAAAGAGAATTAAATTCTATTTTTTTTTTTTTTAACTAAACACCGGCGAACTTTTACAAACAAATAAAGTGTGTAAACGTTCTCAAAATTACACAAGATTCCAATCTTATTGGTTTCAGTTGCTGGCTTCGCGAATCTTTCGATTTCTTCTGTGAGAGACCAATTCTTTGCTGGTACATGTCTTGGCGTGTAGAAAACCAAACATAATTCCAATTGTTTTGATTCCATTTACTGACTGAGAGTAACTTAACAATTTCTATTAAGTCTTTGCTACCTGTCTAGATGTTTTCAAATCTAAACATGATTGTTATCATTTTAGTTTCAGTCAAGTACTGACAATTTATGTTAGAATCAAAATCAAATATAATTCCAAACAATTTGGCTTGTATTGCTGGCTGGAGTGAACTTTACAATTTCTATTAAAGATCACCTCTTTGCTGTTACAAGTCTCCAACTTGTCAATTTAAAAATAACGCACAATTAGGACACAATCTCTACATTCCTTTCTCTAAAATTTTCATAACATACTGCAAAGCTAGCTATGCACATAATCACAATTGAAACTCTTGTATGATTTCTATTTTTAAATAATTTTTTTCCTAAATATTCATAAAACGCACCTACTAATCGTCGCCATATGTCAACAAATAAGTTTACCATAATATTAAGAAACAGAAAAGGAAAAAAACATTATATTCGCATACATCATTTGTTGTTAATTTAATTATTTAGTTTTCTTTTTTTAATTATATATATATATATATATATATATATACGTTTTCTGTTTTCTTTTTTGTTGTACATCAAATATATATATATATATCTATATGTCTTGTGGAAGCATCCACACACAGAATCAAAGTAAACACAAAAAAAGGAAACAAAAATAAAAATAAAAAGAAATTAATGTAAAATATATTTATTTAAATAATTTATTAATTATATAATATACATACATATACATAAATACAATTTTATTTTGTTGTTGTAAGGTAATTAATTATGATCTATTATAATTTCCAAGTGAAATATGTGTGTATGTGAATAACTTATTAATGTAGAAATGAAGAGAAAACAATTTAAGTGAAAAAAAAACAAACAAAACAAAACAAAACAAAAATACAAATTCTACAATTTTCTAATTGATTTTTCAATTTTCAAAATTAATGTGATTATTTGATTATTTCAAAATTAAGTTAATTTTACTTGTTCACTTTTAAGTAAAAGATAAATGGAAAAGGAAAGCAAAAACAAAACACAGCAAATCTAATTAACGATCATTTCAAAGTAGATAGAAAAATACAACTATAATAGAATTATTTTCTTATTTTCGTTCATATGTTTTTGATATACATAAGTGACTGCAAAACACACAGAGGAAAGCCAATTATTTATATATATATATATATATATATATGTACAGGAAAATGTATGTATATACATATATATATATATATATATATGTTATTTGCGAAACCACACGGTAAAGGTGCAAAACTAAACAAGAAGAAGAAGAAATAAGAAAGGTATAAGAATAATAAAAGAAAATGTCGCACAATTTTTATGAGTATATATATACATATATATATTGTAAGGGTAGCCATATATATACATAGAATGTAATTATTATATGTTTTATTCTGTACTTTTTTTTTTTAAATATATTCATATATAATATATATATATATAATTGTTTTTAGCTTAATTAAATTTGTATTTTAAATTTTCTTCCCCCCTTCATCGATTAAAACTTTTGTTTTTAATTATTTTTTTCTTGTTTTTTTTTTTTTAAGAGAAGAGTAGAACTATTTTACACTAAACGAATTCGTATTTTCATGTTGATTTTATAGCTTAAATAAATGTATATGCATATAATTATATATATATAGATAAATATATATAGACTACAATTATTTATGTATATATAATCATATGTATTTATATTAATCATTCTTCTTCCTTTTATATTATTAGTTTCTCATTTGTTTTTTTGTTAATACTTCTTTTTAATTGTCTACTACAATACATTAAAAATTAACTCCTTTATGTTGTTGTAAGAACAAAATTTGATAAAACAAAAATAAAAATTAAAGAAATAAATAATTTTAGTCTGATTTAGGTAACAAAAAAACAAACAAAAAAAAAAAAAAAAACACTATATATTTCTGTTCGTATATAAGTTCTTAAATAAAAGAGAAAAGAAAGGACTTTAAGAGGGAAAATATTTATACTATTATCTATGTATATTACGTATTTTCGATAAGGTAAAATAATATAATTGTTTTTAGTTTATATATAGCAATATATACTATATTATTTCTTTCTTTTCTTTTATCGCTTTTATATAAACATTAAAACATATAAATATATATTTATATATATGTATACATATATAAATAAATATTTATATATATAGTCAATAAAACAAAATTATTTTGCGTGTTCAATTTGTTAATTTTGTTGGTTTTATTTATTTTTCTTTTGCCTTTTTTTTTGCTTTTTGGTTACAATTTCAGATAAAGGTTCTTTTTTTTTTTTTTTCTTTGTTTTACACCAATTGCTTTTGAGCTTATGGCAAGAAGAACATCAGAAGAATATTTGTTGACTAGGCCTTATTACTTTAACTCTTTCAGTTCCCGGTGAAAGAAAGACACCACTATACAAGAATCTTCATCCCTCATCGGATGTAGAATATCAAGCCAAAAGGAAAGGCGTGGTACGACTCAAGTTGTAAAAAATCTGTCAGGGTTAGAGTACTGTTTTTTTTTTTTTTCGGTCTTAAAAGGCCAATCCTGCAGTGGAAACCGAAAAAAGTTTAAACGACCAAAAACTGAGGCAAAAAATACTATCACATCCAAGTTTACAAGTAGTAATAAATCGCACAAATTCTCCCTTGTCATCCATTCCAACATTTTCATGGTTCCAGCTGTCAGGTCTTCGGGCACTTCGCAATCAGCTCAATTGTTTCAGATTGTTTTATATTTCCGCCTAATCTTGTGTTGTTAGTGGAAGTACTTTAAGATTGTAATATATATAAATATTCGCCCTTCTTCTAAAAAGTTGTTCTTTCGCACTGCAAAAACTAATGCGTAAGCTTTTTCATTAATCCAACTTATGTGGAGTCTTTCGGAGTACGTGGAGAAATAGTACTTGTTCAGCTCGTCCCTAAAAAAGAGGACTCTTCTTTCTGAAGTCTTGGAAATGCTGATAAATCGTTAGTTTGTGAAAGAGTTAATGGCCGGTAGTACGGCTTTTTTAAATTCACTGAAGAACTGATGGCATGTCCCGCCGAGAAATGGAACAAAATCTGCACCAGCCTGGCAAAAGCAAGATATTTTAAAGGAATTTAAGAGACATTGACATCAGAGACATTGTTGTTGAATATCTTTCTCAATGGATTAGAAATTAGAGTTTCAAGTCATTTTTGGTCCAGTATATTACATTGCTTTTCTTCCACGGACTTAAGTCCCTTTCTCGTCAGCTGAATACATAAACAGTAGCAAATGTTTAGCTCAATAAATTTCTAAAGGGCAACCACCAACAGTAAAATTTAATCCCTCTAAGGCAATTCAGTCTGCTGTTGTTAAAGCGAAGTTTGAACTGACTGATTTATTATGATTATTTCCTAAGCCGTACAGCTCGTTGTCGAGTTTTTTTATTTCTTATTCGTATAACCAACAAACCCAACTCAAATCGACATCTCTCTTACTTTCCTCCTTTATTTTCCTACGCCCGCGCCGTATGCTAATCTGAAATAAAATATGATACTGTAGTAACCTGTTGCACCTAAACATTTGACTTTTTGTAGAAACTCGATTTTGTAATAAATTGGTGTAAAACCGAACGGCTGCTTGTTCCTTGAATTAGTGATTAACTAGTAGTATTCTTCAGGAAAATAAAAAAAACTCGTATTGTTTACAACTCTTTAAATTGAACCGGTCTATATCCCATGGAAAAAGATGGTTCTCAGAAAGGGAAATAATGGTATACTTTATAAATAATTTTGGTAGATGGAAAAATTATCAAAAATCTCAGCATTTTATTCTTATGGTTTTGATCTGGACAACCCATATGAGAATGTTGTAACTCTTTTATCTCTGAATAACAATTAGTACTGCTAAGGTAATGCCCCAAATTGTCCTTAGTGTTAGAGGGCGATGCCATAAGTACTCCTGGAAGCCTAAAAATTGCATAATAAATTTGTCAAGATCGGTGGTCTTCATAGAGCGAAGATCATTTAGATCACGGGTGTGGTAGCTGAGCAGGGATCTACTCTGATGCATTCCAAGGCGAGTTGCAAATGAAGTGCGCCACAGGTTCATTCCCCCAGCAACTCTTGCAGAAATCATTATGAAGAATACTTAAACGTTGCATGTGCTTCCAATGACAGTGTCCCGTTATTAGGTTTATGAGTTTAGTGATATCATTTCACTTGAAGTTTATCTTTTCATCGACAGAGATCAACGTACTGCTGGAATCAGATGATTAAAGTTGACGTTGGTCCGTTGAATGTGGAAGCCGTGATGTAGCGTGAGTAGACTAACATGTCCTACATTTAGTTGTTTTTATTGTTGATTATCTTTCAGCCTGAGGGTTGAGTTAATTTTAATTTTCCATGGCGAAAAAATCGTTAGGTAGTAAATGGAGAAAAGTTTGGAGAACTGCCGTTGAAGAGTTCCTATACAGGAACATTTGAAACATTTAAAAAGGATTCGTAAGGGCGTTTGTGTCAGCTGCTATTTACATTATCGTATATAATTTTTCCATTATAAAGTGATACAGATGCTTAAGAGATGCCTTGTCTGTTTTTTCACATTTTGTCAGAACCTCATTCGGAATTGGTCCAGGGACTTGGAAGCATTTCACTGTATTACACTCTTTCCGTTGTTGGTCGAAATTTATATGTATAAGTACAACTTTGAAGAAGTTATGCTCAATTGAGTATATGTGTGAGGTCTAAACATTCGTGCTCAGAAAACAGGTTTTTTTTTTACAGAAATGGTATCGAGACGTTTACGTAATTACGTAACTGGATGAAATGTTAATATTGAAGTTTTTAAGTCAGTAGCTCATAATCATTACATGTAACCTAAATATTGAACGACGGCGCAAACTTAATTCATCTCTAAATGTTTTGAATTGTAATTTTCTTTTTATTTAAAAAAAAAAAGTTAATTTCATTGTTGTATTACTTGTATTTTAATTTATTCTCTCATCATTTAACTATACAATTTTTATATAGCTATTGTTGAAATTATAGAAAATTATGCAAAGAAACAAAAAGAAAAAACGTTAAACTCATTGCACATCGTAAACGCATGTGTGTGCTGACAAAATTGTTTTATTTATTTTCCGTCCAAAAATTAACAAAACATAAAATAAATAAACAATTCAAAAGCAAATAAATAATACTTAAAATAAATAATAATAATTTTCTGGATTTTTTTTAAATATTTTATTTATAAAATGGTTCGATTACATGCTTCTTAACCCAACTAAATAAAACAATTGTGTAATATTCATGCAGTTCGTTACAATATGCATAAACTATTCAGAAAAAACAAGTATTGCTTTTTGTGATATGAACTTTATTTAAATTAATTATATTTTTAAAAGTTTTTCTGGAGCATTTACTTAAATTAGTTAAATTTTAATTTGAAACCTTTCATCTGCTGAAAAAGGAATAGTTTGTGTTTCCAGAGTAACTTTTTGAAGCACTTCGACAACTGAGGCTGTTAGCAAGGGATTTTTATGATTAAAACAAAGATTCGATGACTTCTTAGCACTTTCGTTTGAAAAACTCTTACATAGCCCAATTTAGAATCCAAATGACTTATGGCACTCCAGTTTGATAGTTTTGGTTTCCGCAAAAGTTTGTCGCCTTAATGCAACTTCTATGACTTCATTATTAATTTTATTCGAAAGCATTTTTATCAATATCGCCTAGTATTTGAATAATGGATTCACTCCATGTCATCATGGTCTAGATTAAGAAATTCTTAAGATCAGGGCAGACTGTCTATTCAAAATCCCCCACCAACCAGTGTCTATATTTCAATATGAGTACCCTGTAATAGCATTTTGCTGCCCGTTACTACCCAAAACTGAAAATGTTTTCAGTTTTAAGAAAATCAATGGAGAAAATTTTACTTTGCTTAATTTAGCTGATATTGCCGGCTAGTTTTGACATTAACTGCTTCAGTGTAGAAAAGAAAACGGATGAATTCAAAGACTTACTTAAGAAGATTTTGAATTCAATTATGACATACATACATATATCACAGAGGTTCGGCGCCTATAGAGCCGAATCTCGATTATATAAACTAAAAAAAAAAAAGTTTAGATGGTCTTCTGCCAACTAGTGTTAAGTTTCATCAGTTTCTTTCAGGGGAAAAGAAATCTTGGAGATAGTATTTCAGCTGAATAGAGTTCTTGCAGATGTCAAGATAAAAGTGCATTATCTATCTACGTAAAGCTGTCATCACCAATACTGTGATTTGCATTTGCAAATTGTTTTCTCTTTGACCATGTCCTAACCATTTGATACGATACAAGCTGACATTCCATTTTTCATGGATATTAAAATTGTCTCTCTATCTTCATTATCCTTCATCGGAAAGCCGATGCAGTACTTTCCGGTTATATTTATTAATCACGATGTTTTATTTTTTTCGGGTCACATTTTTAAGTGCAGACAGAATCTTCTCTGTTTGAATTCGAAGATTTTCTATTTATCGGTCCAAAGTAATCCTACTATATATGGGTGAATAAAGAGACAGATTTCAAATCGCTTTTTGAAGTTGGCTAACCATAAGTTGTGAACAGACAAATCTTTATCTTCTCCGTACTTAGGTTTAAACGAGGCTTAATCATTTTTAAAATTTGTAATTCATAGTTTTGTTAATTTTTCATCCTAGTAAAGGTAGACACTGAATTTTCTTGTTAAAACAGGGGCAGACTGACCCTTTTCGGAAACCGACATAATTTTGTCTTTAATCAATACTTGATATTTTGAACTTTTTATTTGTTCTTAACAAAAATTTTAAGCCAATCCTACTCATTCAATTTGACCAAGAATAAATAAAACAGAAAATGAAGGGAAGGAACTGTGTTTTGCATTGGCATCTGATTATATAAATTCATTGCGAATACGAGTTCATGTAAACAAATTTCAGTACAAACATTTATTAGTAATTCATATTATCATGTGTTCATAAAATCGTGACTTTACTTTATACAATCACAAACAAGTCCTTAGTCCCTAAATATTATCACTTTATTGTGATTTATTGTCTGGCCTGGCGTGAGTGTTAACGTGGTTGTATTCCTAGGTACCACCTTGGGACCAGATCATCAGTAAAATGAATCATTGTTCAGTAATGCCCAGTACATCAAATTCTCTCTCAACAATTATTAAGGCATTTGCTTAAGCTAATTAGGCCTAAATATTAATTTTGTCATTTTAACAGCTGGGAGGGGTTTTGGGCTTATCTATCTTTGACAAGTTTTCAGCTGACTCCTTTGTAAAATAAATCGCGTATGGTATATACGTAAAAGTAGAGGCAACTAACTAAATGGTAAGTGTAGCGTGCTTAAAAGGCACAAAGAACAACTAAATTGTTTGGAAGCTATCAATCCTCCTTATGTTTACTTTACTTTTTTTTTATCAAGAGAGGTAAAAGGACCAAATATTTGCCTGAAAAACGTTTAATTTAACGTATTTTGGTAAAGTATACACTTTACTTTATAATTCTTTTTTTTTTCAGTTCAATTACAATTTCAAATTTTCAAATTTGTATTCATAGAAAGTTATTTCAATACAATATAACACGTTAAGAGGGAGAATTTCATAATAATCACAGCAAAGCACAAAATGTAAAAAACTAAATAAAGAACTTCATTTATAAGAGGAAGTTAAAGTTTTTTTTATTTAAAAAAAGCACGATGAAAAACGGACTATCGATAGAAACAAAAATAGAAGAAAACTCGTAAATAATTATGCTTTAAATCTACATTCACGTTTTTAGTTATTTCTGCTAAACTAACTGCTTAATGGGGACATGAGCAAAGTCATAAAATATCGTTATTTTATTTTTTACTATTTTTAAAACTTAGACAAAAACAAAAAAATAAACCTTCTTAAAACTAAATCACATTATTTTATAAGAAACATTTAAAAAAAAAGTTCTTAACGCCTTAATAAGTCCCTAGGAAACATTGTATGTGCGTGTGTAACTAAAAAATAAAAACACTTGTAATATAACACAACAAAAAATAAAACCTAAATCTTCTTATCTTTAAGCATTAAATAACAAAAAAAAAATCTACTAAATTGTAGATATATATTACTGAGAACCTTTCCCATAATACTAAACAATAAACATACAAACAAAGAAATAAAAAAAAAAATATAAAAACAAAGCAAGAACAAACATTTAAAAATAAAAAAAATAATATTTGTGTATTTCGCTTAAGGATCTAAATAAAATGAGAAAATAAAACTTAGATCAATAGTTATAGGAATTTTATATATTTGTCAAAAAATAAATAAATAAGGAAATTATAAGAAAACATATTTTTTATTCATTTAATTTGCTCCGTACTTCTCTAAATACATATATAAATATATATATATATATACACAAAATATAAATAGTATATAGCCGGAAATGGAATCTATATTGTTATGAGAAAAGAAAATGTGTTTTTCATACCAAAACCAAAGTGAATTTTGTCATTTTTACTTTTACGTAAAAAATTCTCAACTCGAACTAAATCTACAACTAAAAAAAATTAAATAGTTTTTTTTGTTTTTTAAAAATAAAATAACAAAACTTTACTTAATCAAAAGGAAATAATACCCAGAACTCTTGTATGTTAATAAGTAAAATTCATTAAGTCGACATAAGCACAAGAAAAAAAATTGTATGATTACATTATACTTTCAAAAAAAAAAAAAACCAAAAAGAAACAAACAAGTAATTAAACAATTTTTTTTTTTTGTTTCAAAACAAAACAAAAAATAGAAAATAGCTACTAATCGCTTCTGTTTAAAAATAATAAACACAATATACAAGAAACTTAAATAATGTGTAGCTCTTCGATATCGCCTTGACTGTTACAAAATGGAACTTCACGTTTTTTTGCACACCAATCACACAAGTAATATCTATCACCAATGAGCCAATATTGGTGGAGATTGATATGCAATAAAACCGTAGAAAAATATGTTTCTTTTTATTTTTCTTTTATTTGTTAAAAATAAATTTAAAAAAAAAAAAAAAAAAAAAAATACAAAAGAAATCTCCTACACTTAAGGCAATGTCAAAAGCACTAAAAAATTAAAAATTAAAATGAGAAACTAATTTAGAATTAACGCTTTAATACAGCTTTCTTAAAAAACAAAAAACATCTAAAAACAAGAGAGATAATCGAGTTTAAATTAATTTTTATGAAGGAAATAATAAAATAAAAAACAAGTAAACTAGATAAGTAATTTATTATTTATACTAAGCTAAATGAAAACTAAGTATGTAAGTTAATACAAAAAAAAAAAAAAAAAAAAAAAAACAAAAAAAAACACTCATACATTCGAAAAAATAATATACTAACAAAATTTCATTTTTTATTATCAAAAAAAAAAAAAAAAAACAAAAGAGGAAAAAAAAAAGATCATTTGAGTATAATAGTAACTGTATTAACTAAAATTATACTATACACATAAAATGGAATTTATAAATGATTAAATATAAACAATAAAAATGAGGAAAAATTATTTGAATTATTTTTTATTTTTTAATTCTTAATTCTAAGAAGCATTACATTGTTCTTATAATTTTCTCAAAACTTTACTCTTTAACCCTTTCATGTTCATCAGAATAGAGAAGTGCTTAGTCAGACTGTTGTTTTTGAGAACTTGTATCGAGAAACTGTCGAAAGTCGATGGCACTGCAGAAAAGCCACGCACTGAAAGATAATCGTCTAAAGTGCAGCTGACGCGGAGAAGAAGACGTACTGCGCAAAGTGACGGCAAAACCGACCAACCTCTTGGAACTGAAACTGTAGTTTTTTCTGTCCTGAACTGGGCCAATGGGGAGAATGTTTGTAGCACTCACTCCCTCTGTCAGTAATGCCCAGTGCTGCAAAAACAACAAAGGCCACAGTTTTTGTGGACGGAAATCGAATGAGGCTGCCGCACCCATCGGGGATATGTGCGGCGATTGATCCAGAAAGTGCTGACTGCTCTATAACTTGGAATTAGCTAGAAGCACATCAATCAAGTTCGTAGCATAGTTCTTGCACTACCTCCCAGTGGTGATCCCTGTAACATGAATAAATATTTACTTATATTATGTAGACTGAAATAGCAAGTGCCTACGCTGCCAAAGCGCTCACAACCTTGAAAAAATATTACCAAGTAAGTACTAATATTAGAAGACAAAGACTTTCGTCTGGAATATTCGAGCTCTTAATAGGCAACGTGCGGCCGAACAATCACAAAATCACAGCAAATGAAGGATGAAAAACTATGATATCTACTATGGTGATTGCTATAGGAAAAAGAAACAGCGCATTGGATTCTGACATGGGAGCGAGCGTTTTATGACAATCCACTTAAAAAAATGCTTCTACGAGCACCGTGACAAGACAATGTTCTAAATACGATTTTAATGCCAGGATAGAAAAGGACATCTTTAGTAGGACGGTTGGTAAGCAAAACCTACATGATACCACGTCTGGCAACGGACTTAGACTTATTGACTTTGCGACCGGACGAAATATCACTCTATTTCGCCGGATCGTAGAATACTAAATCAAATTGATCACATTGCGATCGACATTGACTCGGAACACCACATTGTTGCAGCTAAGGTACAAATGCGGATTTACCAATCGCCACAAGAAATAAAAACTAATGTAATAAGATTTATGCAGAAGAGCATATTCCGAAATCTCTTAACAACTCATATGCCGCTAGTATTAAGAACCGAAGGCCATCGACAACGCTGCCAACGTGCCATCAGCAACTGATTTGCTGAATTTCACCCGAGCATCTTTTTGGTGGTTCGATGAAAAATTCTGGCAGCTAAAAAATAATCGTACAAAGTTGCGCTGCAACGAAGCTCTACTAGAAAAAGAGATAGAAAGCACATCGGCTTCTCCTAAAGAAGAAAAAAAAACGGTACAAGAAGCATGAGATCGACAAAATTAAAAGTCACAGTCGATGCTTCTTCTGTAGACTGTATAACGGCAGTTAAGCCCAACACCCCACTGTAAGAGAGAATAGACAATGAGGGCAAAACCAAATATAAAGTTATTCAAGAAGTTTTGTCGTTTAAAAAGAGATAGCGCTATTAGGTTCACCGTTTTATTTATTTACAGCTCAAAGTTAACGTGTCGTAGTGTTTTTTTAAAATGGAAAAAATTGAATATCGCGCAGTGATAAAATTCTTACTTTTAGAAGGCGTACCACCAAAACCAATTCACGATCGATTTTTAAAAGTGTACAAGGACTCTTCACCTTCAATTAGGAAATTAAACGTGGTCGTACAAGTCTTGAAGACAATCAACGTGGAGGATGTCCAAAAAGTTTATCAACACCAAAAATCGTAGCAAAATACAGAAAATTTTTTTGGAAATAGTAGAAACCCTAGGCATCTCATTAAGCCGCATTCGCTAATTATGGAACAAAAACACATTCGAATACTACTTGCTTAACAACATTTAGAGCGTCTAAGAAAGGATAAGTAGGTTTTGTTTCTGACTATTGGTGAGATACTATGATACTGAATCAAAACTAGATGCCAAGGAATGGCTTAAACCCGGTACTTCGGCTCCAAAACGTGTTAGGGTCAAAAAGGTGTTAGAATTAGTTTTTTTTTTTTTTTGATCCAAAAGAAATTTTATTTGTGGATTACCTCCAAACTGGTAAAACAACAAACTCAGTTTATAATTGTAACCAGCTGGATGTAATTCGTGAGAAATGACCTGGTTCACAGAAGAAAAACATTATTTTCCTTCAAGGCAACGCTCACACAGCTTAGAAAACCATTGCGAAAATCAGTGAGTTAAAGTACGAAATGTTGCAACATCTACCCTATTCGCCAGATTTAGCTCACTCTGACTTCTGGGAGTTCTAGCATCTCAAAAAATGGATAACGATTTTTATTGAACGAAGAGGTACTGGTAGCCGTATAAGCGTATTTCGATAGTGTTCTGGATTCTCACTACAGGCATGGAATACAGAAAATAGAAAATTACTGGAAAAATTATATTAAAGTTTAGGAAGATTACAATATGTTGAATAATAAAAAGTATTTATAGTAAAACTACAAAATCTAGTTTTTCTAATCGAACGATAAAATTTACTGGTAAATGCTTTCAACAAGAAGAGGCACACAGTATTGACATTAATGGACAGAACGTCACAGTCGATAGCTATAAAATTGAGGAATTAAGGGACTTTGTTTACCCTTCTCTTTTATCTATTCTGCCAACAACATCCCAGTAGAAATAAAACGAAGAATTACTCTTGTCAATCGAAATTGAACATCCTAGTCCTAATTTATGGTGCTAAAACATGGACTCTATCGAAAGTGGATGAAAATATAATTGGTCGTTTCGAGATAAAAATTCGTCATAAGATATTCGACCCTGTTTGAGTTGACATGAGAAGATTCATCGACGATCTATACGAGCTGTACGACGTCATCGATCTATTCAGAAAACTACAACAGTAGTTCGGTTTGACGCAACTTGAATGTCACGGGAAAACCCACCGCCAAAAATTATCCGAAACGGCCGAGGGAATGAGTTCGGCGCACCAATAAAAATTCAGCTAATTGGGAAACTTGGCATTGACAAGTCTGAACGACGCAGTGCACTGTGCTGATTCATTGTGGGAGTTAGCTAAAGGAGGAAAGTTTGCACATAAACAGTGTTGTGATATGGACAACGTTATATGTGAATATATGTTAGACAACTTTTACAGTGAAGTGCTAAACGTAGCACCATTCTTAAGTTTATATTTTAACTGCAAATATACTGAGAAAGGGATTCCTGTGGGGAGATTCGTGCGAAACCTTTCTGCAACCTACTCCATGCTGTCTGGACATAGCTCTGCTATGGAACTGTTCCTGGTGGAAGTAGCAATGCACCCTACACTAAGAATGTTAGCAAAATACTTAAAAACTAACTCACCAATAAACCCATACATTTATTTACTGCTTTTTTTATGTGCAAAACAGATTTATTTATTCTAACCACCATAACAATTTTGTAAAATATAAAATCGTTAATAAATGCTTAACTATACTAATGCAGATAACTTTGTACGCAGCTTTTCAGCTGGCTCATAGTTTGTTTCTGGTCATTTGACTTTATAACTGCTGTTCCCGAAACGATCACATTTGCACCAGCCTGAAACAAGTCAAACTCTGTTATAAATATCAAACATTTGTTTATTGCTACCAACTTACCTTCGCACAGCAATCAATAGTTTTCGGACCAACACCACCATCCACTTCAATATCTAACGTAGGATAATTTTGCCTTAACCACTCCACTTTCGGCATCATGTCAGTCATAAAAGATTGTCCACCAAAACCTGGTTCCACTGTCATTATCAACACTAAGTCAGCGTCGTCGATGTACATGACAACATCTTCGACTGGAGTTTTAGGTTTCAGTGCCAACCCCACTTGCATACCGGATTCTTTAACTTTACGACAAATCTCTGGAATTCTATCCATAACTGGTTCAATGTGGAATGTGTATATATTCACACCAGCATCAGCCATTGGCTCAATCCACTGATCCGGGTTAGATACCATCATGTGGGTCTCGAAAAAGGCAGTCTTCATGTAAAGAATGCGTCTTTGTTTAGTAAAATTACTGTGCCTCGTATATGTAGGTTCTTTGAAGTAATACCTTGATTTTGTTTCGCAGGCACTTAACAACCGGATGTCCAAAGGTTAAGTTTGGAACAAAGTGTCCATCCATGACATCGAGATGGAGGAAATCTGCTCCATTGTCTAAGAGATTTTGAGATTCTCTATATAGATCAACTAGATCAGCGTTTAAAATGGATGGCCCGATTTTAGCTTGAAGTGGCATGTTAAAGAGTATTCTTGGAATGACAACTGAATGTGGAATCCGTAATAATAAATGGATTATTGCAAGTTGATTGAGTGATGTACTTACTGATTATGGAAGAAGGTTAACAGCGCGTTTATTTATTTTTTGCGAAAGCTAAAGTGTAAACACGTTGAATTGGAGCTCATGGGGTGATTTTTGTTTGCTTCCGTTGCCAGATAATGAATGACAGCTGCTGTCATCAGTGTAAGGTGTCTAACACATTGGATGTCGGAATCGTAGTGCATAATCAGAAGGTTTGCTTCGATACAATCATGTGATAGTGAATAGTTTGGTAACAGGAGCTAGGCATTTACCGTAATTGATTGAAAATTTCCTTGATGGCATCGAAAGACATCTGTGTATTAATTGATGCCGTTTGCATTCACAAAATTTGAAAGAGAAGATGTGAAAAGGGTTTAGCAAGCTGCAGAGCAACACTATATTGATCAGAAGCACTCGAATTAATTAATATAACAAATGGGCAAGTGCACACTGGATCAATTTTACCCCTGGGTACAACCGTGGTATATTTTACTTCAACCTTTACTGGATGAATCATGCGGGGCAAAATTGGATATGCATGAACCGATTTTGATTGTAGTGGTAATTCTGATAAATTTCCTTATCTCTTAAAATTATCCCGATGTTCAATCACTTCAACATTGGTTGAAGATTTTACCTCGTTTCTTACTTTACACTTCATCTCCCTCTTCCATAAAACCAGTTCTACCCGGGGTAATTAGCCCAGTGTGCGCTGGGTTAATGCACTTATATTTTTGGAGTCGAAGACTCACTGAATCGATCTCGAAGGAATATCGCGATAAAAAAAATAGTATGAATTGGTATATACAACTGGAAGGAATCAGGGCAATATCAATCTTAATTGAGACTAACATCTAGTCAGTACTCAACAATACAAAGCATGTCTACCTTGGCGGGTCTAGCCCTAAGTGCTTACTCAACACATGTGTCCTAAGTCCTGAGGAAAGCTACCGATGGCAATAAATGATTATTGTGGTCATGATAGAAGTCATTGGTGGTTTAATGGGTAGAAGATTTCTATGGATTGCGATTATTCAATTTAAAAGCAGCTTATAAATAGCAAACATTTGCTCAGAAACATTTCATACAGGTTTTAGATAACTGAATTGATAATTTCCAGCTATATTGTTTTATATATTTCATTTCATTTATTTATTTATTTACCACTGTACATTTGAGAATATAAAAGATTCTTATAGATTATGTACAAGTAAAATACCAATTAAATTAAAAAGAAATAGAAAAAAGAGTATTAGTTCATAAATGTAATTAAATTTATTTTAGCAGATTCAGTATTTAGAGTTAGATAGAATTGTAACTATATATCTTTTGGAGAAATTTCAACAATTAGAAAAATATTTAAAAAAATTGCTGAGGAGTTAGATGTTTGACCTGATAGCTATGGGTAAATTTCAAAAACTTTATTATTGGCTTGAAGTACAATCAAAACATTTATGAATGGAACTCGACTTCGTTCATATGGCCACCGCGGGCACGCGATAACGCTGACCATTCACAGTAACGTGACGATTGTTATCGTCGACGAAAAAATATGGCCCAATAACGCCGCCGGCATGCAAACCGTACCAAGCAGTTATTTTTTGTGGATGAAGTGGTGATTTATGAAGCACATGTGGGTTTTCACCCGACCAATAACGCATATTTTCCTTATTGACGAACCCATTGAGCCAAAAATGAGCTTCGTCACAGAAGATAATTTTGCGATGAAATTCATCATCTTGGCGCATTTTCTCCAGAACCCAATCGGAGAACGTAGGTCGTTAGTGTACTTTACCATGATAAAAATGTTGAGTTTACTGAATAAATTGACTGACACTTTGATGATTAGTGAAAGAGTGCGTTCACAAATTAAATTCAAAATTGTCAAGTCCCTATTGCTGTCAAGAGAGCATCCCAAAATTTGACAAGACTGGGAAGATTCGTGGTCAAACCTGCGAAGGTTAAAGACAACCCAAGCAATTGATTTAAAAGCCACATTGAGCTTTCGGGATGAGATCGAATCCATATCCGAAAACAATTAGCATCCATAAATTAAAATTGGCCCTAGAAAAGTCCTTGCTAACTTCATTTTAATTGCAGTTGGAAGAAAGAGGCAAATAACTGAAAGGCCGCGTAAAGAAACATATCTTTTGGATACTTGGATACTAAGTCTACTTGGGTTCCATTCAGGAAAATAGGGGGGGGGGGGTATTATCATCGGTTTTGGTGGGGTTCAACATCAGTTTATTTTGTGAAGCTGAATTGGCGATTGCGGACAGGTCATCATTAATTTTCAAAATGGCATTCTCGACAAGTCCCAAAGGAAAGCTATAATACAAATATATGTGAAAATTACTATTGGACAATACAGACGGCAAATCGTTAATGAACATGGAAAAAAGAAAAGGACCAAGAATTGATCACTGCGGGACTCCAATGTTCACAGAACGGAAAGACGACAACTGACGATTAAAAAAAATGGCTTGTTTACGATTGGTGAAATAGGACAGAATATGTAAATTTATTGCTCGAATTTGAAAAATTGAAAAAAGTTACAAGTTTATTACATAAAATTGACGGGATAACTGAGTTAAAAGCTTTGGAGAAATCCAAAAGCGTTACTATTGATATCGATAGCTTGAAAAACATCATCAGATACCTTTAACAATGCAGTAATACAACTATGTCCGGATATAAGGCACGACTGAAACGGGCATATAAGTTTGTTATGTCAATATATCTTTTGATTTGATTAATTATTATAGACTCAAAGGCTTTCGATAAAAATGGTAGGACTGCAATAGGCCGGTATTCATTCGCCTTATCTTTTTTTTGAATAGGGAGCTGAAAGGAGTTGTTGTTGATCATTGTTATTATTGGTATTGTTGTCACTATCTCATCCAACTACATTCTTAAAATCTTCCCAGCAGCGTATATTGATTGGGACTTCATTCGGCAAAAAGCGAACACGCACAAGGCCATCCGCGGTGAAAACATTGGAGATGAGAGATCGGCGTTTCAATTTAAGGGCTTCTCGCTGCAGCTGGTGATTTCTCCTCGTTAAGCTTTCATTTATAAAAAAAGCTCTTCGAATAACTTATGCCAACATATCTGAGCCTGAGTAATGTTTTGTTGTTTTTGCGGTAGTTAAAAACTGATCTCAGCAAACTTTGTTTTGCACGTTTGTCAGAGAATTTCATTATGATACATGCATCTGCGGTGTTGGGATGTTTTAGTGTGGACCTCGCACGAGTATGCGTTAAATACTCGTTTGTACTCGCCCGCACTGTGCACAAACATTTTAAGAGTACTCAAATCCCTTGAGCGTACGCTAATTATATATATGTATATATACTCGTGTATGGTCGACAAACTTTGGTTCTGATCACTTCTTACACATGACCCTTTCACATAACTCAACTATTTAACGAAAACTATTTAAAAGGGTATACCCAGTTCATTTGGAACCCCCACAACTTACTATAAGAATAACTATCCAGAAGCATGATGTAGACAATGACAGAATATTTTAGCGGACTAAGCAGAAAACATCTATATTTAATAGGTACACCTTACCTTGAGACAGAAGACATGACTACCAGTTTCTTCAAAAACTTAGCCAAGATTGTTACTATATCCGGCAACAACTACATCCTTGCATGCATGCGTCGCATAATGCTGCGCCACTTATGACAAGATGAGAAGATGAGAAGAATCAAGGCTCTCCTAAAGAAGAGTGAAATCAAATATAATCGTCCTCGGAGCCATCCTTGAACACACAACTACCTTACTTTCCTACCTCAGATGCTTTCTAAAATCATTCCCAAGCACAAAAGAAAACGACTTCGCATTTTCGCAGCAGCAGAAGCTCTAATGACAAGACTCCAATGTATTTTGTACCGAAAACTACTTCTTTTAAAATAGATGAAAGCTCTGGCAATACAGTCTATGATAAATATCAAGGGAAATATCAAAAAACGTCAGCAATTTTTGAATTGAATTTAAGAGTTCAATCGAAACCAGTTTACATTTAGAAGAAATTAGGCTTCTATACATCAATATGTTTTAATAACTTATTTCCCCTCTGTATTTTACATTAAGTACATACTTCTTGTCGTTGTGTACTTCTATATATATTTTATTATTATTATTATTTGATCACCCTTTGTTCGATTTTTAATATAACTTCGGTTTATATTATTTTCGATAAAAGCGAAACTCAACGTTATCGAAAATTCTGTACAGCTGCTTGCTGTCAGGTTGACGTGTGTTTGTTGATTTCGTTGTTTTTCCGGTTTTGCATTTACAGAATTTATTTCGCAATTTTGTATTTTCTACGCACAAACTAGCACAAAATGAAATCGTTTGTAATTTTCCTTTTACTGGTGGTGGCTCTTCCAGTAATATTCGCCAAAAAATTCGACGAGGAAACAAAACCCGACTGGGCAAAGAAGAACATACGCGACTTTAACGATGCCGATATGGAACGCTTACTGGAACAATGGGAGGTACAAAGAACGATTCTCTTAAAATGATAAAATTTATTCATTTATTTTCTTTAGGAAGATGATGATCCACTCGAACCAGACGAGTTGCCAGAACATTTGCGACCTCAACCCAAGATAGATTTATCGAAATTGAACTCTGGCAATCCAGAGGATGTTCTGAAAGTTTCGAAGAAGGGTCGCACATTGATGACATTTGTTAGTGTTTCTGGAAATCCAAGTCGTGACGAAGCTGAGACAATTACCAAGCTCTGGCAAACCAGTTTATGGAATAACCATATTCAAGCTGAGCGTTATATGGTCGATGATGATAGAGCGATTTTCTTATTTAAAGACGGTTCGCAAGCTTGGGAAGCCAAAGACTTTCTGATAGAACAAGAACGATGCAAGGGTGTGACTATTGAGAACAAAGAATATCCGGGTCAGCATGCCAGTGTGAAGAATGATGAATTGTAATCAACCAACTCATTTGTCATTGGTTAATAATTTCCATATAAACTCAAAAGTTTGTAAATAAAAGTATGACTTCCAATTTTTAGGTAGTCCTTAAGGGATTTTTTTTAAAGCTGTATACCTGTTACTTTAATTTAAGATATACCTCACATGGTTCACATGTTTCCGGCAATTTTATCAGTGAAATTGTTTTATTTGACGTTGATACATCGAACGCCCATAATTATATCGAATGGTAAATGTTTTTCCCATGTATCTCTATTTTTATTTGTGCTGTCCCTAGTACTATTCTACAGGTCGCTCGTTGAATCGCCTCGTTCTTCGAAAATCGGCTGGGTTTGAAACTCTACTACTCCTTGAACCGGAGTTTTCGAACACAACGTTAAAAAGCAGCAGATTTTGCACAGAAACGTCCATCGTACCTTTCGCATATCATTCTTGTTTACGTGTATATTTGATTTATTTGAAAAAGTCCTGCAAAAACAAATACTATACTTAGTCATGTAGCTAACCACAACTTGCTTTACGAGAAGCAATCACGTCACAATTGTTCTACCGCTACGGTAAATTTACTAGGTGAAATAAAACAGGATTATGACAAGGGTAATATAAGTCTTCTTTGCCTACTTGACTTCTCGAAGGCTTTCGATAGGGTAGATCACAACATTTTAAGCTGGAAGCTCAAAAATTTGTTTGGTTTTAGCCGTAGGGCTACCAATCTTATTGGCAGCTATCCCTCCGAGAGATTCCAGAAAGTCATCTCTGGCGGCAAATCCTCCATACTTAAAACCTTAGTTCAAGGAGTTCCACAAGGTTCAATTCCGGGACCTATTCTTTTCTTTATGTTTATTAACGATCTTCCATCAATCTGTACCTATAATTCTGTCTACCTTTATGCAGATGACGTACAATTTCATTTAGCAAAACCATATACTCGCTGACCACATCACTGAAGACCTTACCCAAATTTCTAACTGGTCCGCAGCGAATGGATTGTTTCTTAACCCAAAAAAATCTCATGTAATCCCGATCTCTAAAAGACGTTTTCAACTGGTTATCCTGCCAGACTTGTACCTAGGTAGAAGTAAAATAACAGCTGTTGAACAATGCACCAGCGTTGGCTTTATCATTGACCGTAACCTCTCAGGTTATAATCATACTAATGCAGGTATTGTTCGGATCTATGGCTGTCTACGCAAATTGGAGCCAACTTCGTATTTTACCCCTGTTGAAACCAAACGTAAGTCATTACATATTCTGAAGTTGTCTACAGTGCTCTCGATTCACTGTCACTAAACAAATTAAAGGTGGCATCAACGATGCGGTTCGCTATGTATATGGACTTCGTAGATACGAACACATCTCAAAACATTTAAAAAAGATACTAGGTTGCACGCTACAACAATACATCAATGTGAGAGACTGCATATTTCTGCATAAAATTATTCAAAATAAATTCCCGCCCTATTTACGAGTGTATAATAAACTTGTCTTAAACCGTTCTGCAAGAAATATAAGTATCGTCCCCCATCGTGGCCAATATCTAAATTCGTCACGCTTATTTTTCATCCACGCTGTCAAATGAAATATATCTTTCATGAAAATGAAGTGAAATATGTCGAGAAAGTGTAATAATGATCCTGACTCATTTTGTTATATTTTTGGTGAATTAACTTTCAAATAACAAAGGCGAAATTTTACTACACTTGTATTGGAGAGTTATCTCCAGTATTTTGGTTGTTCTGTGGCTTATTAAGACAAATATTGGGCCCGTCATATTTGTTGCATAACTTGTGTTAAGAATTTTACTGATTGGACTGAAGGCCACCGCCATATGCCGTTTGCGCTACCCGTGATTTGAACGTTTGGACGATTACGTTTCGGATTATTATTTCTGTCTTATTCCAAGAAAAAACACATGGTCAGTTACCCTTATTTACAGCCAACTAAAAGACAGTTATACTTGAGGCCGTTGAGATTCAAGATTCACAACAGCCTTCCATTTCAATTAAAAGAATGGAGTTTGCTACATCATGAAACTAAAATAAGTCATTTTCGAAATCATGACATACTCTTCAGATCATACTACAATACAATACAATACTACTATGTATTGTAATAATAGAAATGAGGTTATGGAGAATTTGGAAATCGAATTTGATCCCTCTCATTGGCGCTTGTTTGTTGATTCTTCTAAAAGTAGCTTATAAGCTGTTTTACTGCACAATGGAAATGTATTTCCTTCTGTACCTCTGGCCCATGCTACTAATACGAAAAAACCCTATGAAATCATGCGGTTGTTACTTGAAAAAGTCAAATTAGGTACATATTCTTCCAAAATCTGTGGGAATTTGAAAGTTGTTGCCCTATTACTTCGACCTTAGCTGGGCTATACCAAATTCTCTCTATAAATGGGATAGTCGGAAAAAAAACATTATAAAAAAGTATGACCTAAGCGAGCATCTTTAACATCTGGACAGAAAAATGTGAAATGTTTACCTCTTGTAGAGCCGTCTGAAGTACTTCTTCCACCATTACACATTAACTAAGGCCTTATTAAAAATTATGTTAAGGCGATGGATCGCAATGGAAGTGGATTTTTGTATTTAAAAGAAAAAAAAACTTAGAATAAATGATGGGAAGATAAAAAAGATTATTTCGTTGGATCACAAATCAGGGAGTTAATAAAAGATTCAGTGTTTGAAGAAAAAGTGAATGATCTGGAAAAACAAGCATGGATATTTCTAAGTAACCATAAGAGTGATAACTATAGAGAGTGTGTTAGCGATCTGGTAATGGCTTATCAAGCATGAGGTTGCAACATATCATTCAAGATACATTTTTTAGACTCACACCTAGTTTTTTTTCTGAGAATTTAGGAGCTATGAGCGATAAGCACGGAAAAAGTTTTCATTAGGACATTTTGTATAAGCGCAAATGGAACCCAAGGATGTTTCTCGATTACTGCTGGACAATGAAAAGGGACCAACTAGAAGCTACACTAGGAAGCACGGAAAAAGTTTTCATTAGGACATTTTGTATAAGCGCAAATGGAACCCAAGGATGTTTCTCGATTACTGCTGGACAATGAAAAGGGACCAACTAGAAGCTACACTAGGAAGCACGGAAAAAGTTTTCATTAGGACATTTTGTATAAGCGCAAATGGAACCCAAGGATGTTTCTCGATTACTGCTGGACAATGAAAAGGGACCAACTAGAAGCTACACATGCCAGAAAATCTTAAATTGAAAATTTATAATACTTATTTTCACTAACAGTCATATTCAAATTTTAGTTTCAACTTTAAATGTTGGAAGTCACCCATGGAGCGGAATAACCACTGAGACCAAATATTTCTCTTTTCCTAAAAACTTAACACGTGCTCAAGCACTTTAAGTGTATTCATACCCGCTTAAGTGTTAAGTTTTTTTTTTTTTTTTTTTTTGAATCTAAACCGGGTTATCTGAGCTTTTTTCGACGAGGTTAACATCGCTGTACCATCCGTTTTGAAACGTCTCACCTATTCTCTATTAAGAATGAAACCGAAAATTACCCGAAGAACTTTTTTCTTAAAGCGCCCAAGAGCAGTTTTATCCGCTTGCGTCAATATCCTAGCTTCTACGTCATAAAACAGAACTGCGATGATCTACTCAATTGCCTTGTAATGCCCAAAAAGCAGAGATTAGCAAGACTGTTTCTACGCATGAATTCCGGACTGGTTTCTTTGTTGCAAGGGTGATTTATCGTGTTATTACTCGTGTTATCCGCGAGATACCAGTCGCTATGCTCGAACGAGACGCTCAAAATTACACCTTCCGAATGGACCACTTCAGACGTAGTCGTAGCCAATATTTACATAACATCATTTTTAAAAAGTAAATGCCATGAATTGTTCTTTTAATCGATAATAAAAATTTTAAGTTTACTTTCAAATTTATGTACTTTATTTTACATTATAAATCAAACCTTACGATGAATCACCCTTTTGTTACTACCTCAAAGTTGTAGGAACGCGAAAGACTTTCAAGAGGAATTTTGACAAAATCAAATGACAAGAAATTGCCTTGCTTAAGTTCTGTTCTGACATTGAAGGGTTCGGTTTTGTAATTATCGACCATGACGGAGCAGTGTGCATTCTCCGTCGTAATCCTCCACAGTCAAATGAGCTTGGCAGGGATGCCAAAACTAGACATGGCTCTGTATAGTTGGTCTTCATATATGCTGTTATATGCGGCTTTGAAATCAATGAAGACGTGGTGTCTATTGATTTTTGACTCTTTGATTTTGATTGATTTTGACTCTTGGGTTTTTCCAAGATTGCGATCTTTTGCAATTTTAGCCGTACGACGTTAAACAGATTACCTAAGACTAATTCAGAGGAAGACTGCAACATTCACAGAATGTTATAAGAATATAAGAAGCTAATGCGAATTTCGAAGAGTGCCTCCTGTTAAAACTACTTCATCAGTCGATGAAACAAAATCGCAGTCATTAAAAGGGGCAGATTAGCCAAACTGGAAGCGCTCTGGAAATCCTACGTCGAATGCAGAGTTGTTTCATGCGCTAGAATAATTGCGTAGGTTACCTGGTCGGATCTGACTCACAACCACTTTCTATCACTTAAAATGAGAGTGAGCTGAGTAACAACCCGCAATAACTGGTATGTATGTGCCATCGATGCTGCCACTGGCACACATAAGAGTAGCATTTATACCAAAAATCGGAAATGATGCTTATACAATTAATATGATCAATTAATGTGACTTCCTTTATGTTGAAGATAATGGAGGGAATGGGTGGGGGTCATGTGTGTAAAAGTGCTTTGGGAATGCATCTCCTATCAAAGATTCAACACCAAATTTAATAGGCAGAATATGAAGGCGCATTAATTAAAAAATGGCACGGGTTGTATGTGCTAGCGTAAATAGCTCTTATCCTTAGAGCGGTTTTCTGTCTGCATTCCGCTGCAGACTGTCTGTAAAAAAAACGTTTACAGCTTATGCGCTGCCAAATGTGAAGATGTCGAATCACATCTTGCGACTATTTGTTTTAGAGCGCTGGCATTCCCAGATATGATGAACGATTGAGGCAATAGAAACTTCTTTTTTCGAACGAAACTAATTATCTGGATGTCATCCTGGATCTTGCATCCAACAAAATTCTCTAAATGAGATTTCGGGAAGACACGGAGCAACTCGCCGAGGATTGTTCTTTGAATCTGCACGGATATGATAAGGTCAATCATATCCTATGCGTCGGTTGTGAAAGAGAACAAGGTTTCAAGGCATACATTACTAATGTTTTTACCAAACTCCAGGGAATAGTTGTTGGTTGGTTGGTTGTTTATATTCATATTATGGGCCATGCACTCTAGGCCATATTCAGTTTAAAAAGCAGTAATCTTTAATACTACAGTTTTTGTAAGTTTGCATCGCGACTATCTTTTGACTCTGGTCTTATGAACATGCTATATGTATGATGCAAGGACATAAAAACAGTATGAACTTCACTTTCGCTGGTTTGAGGAATTATTTCAGTAAGAAAAGGAATGTAATCGAGTCTTTAGATATGACTCGAAAGCTAATCAGAATATAGCGCTTGTGTCTTTTTGAAGGATGACAGCGTTTAATTAACTCGTCGTTTAAACAATTTGGCTCTGTCTTTAAAGCGAAGATATTCGCAATACAGATGCCAATGAACTTTATTCTGAAGAATCGGCAGTGGGAATGAAGTATCTATGTAGTATATACCGATAGCAATATTGCTTTTCAAGAATGCAAGGCTTCTTTGAACGCAGTGAAAAAGTTGAATTATATGAAATCTTGTTGGAGTTTTATATCCGATTAGGATTGCTTGCGTTTTCAGTTACCGCTTCCATTAATAGTGGAGTCTATTGTGATCATAACTGCAAGTGGTATCACTCAGACCAAACGAATATTGTGCTGAGGAAAGGAAAATCTGTCGACTAGTTACTCATGTCGTTACGGGCTACTACGTCTACCTTAGTGTAACAAGCCTAAATAATACAACATCTTGTAATATTTTCCATGAAAGCAGTGACTAACCGGGAAGTTTTTCTTTTCTAAGTATATGTCCTTTGATCCCATTTGCCTTCTTGTATTCGGTGCTGGTTTAGTGGGAGATGATACTCCATGTGCTTTATCAGTGAAGTGTAAATTCAATTTTTCTACGAAGACTGAAATCATACAGTAGAGGGAACATACCAAGAGTACAATCGACTAGCTACTTGCAAGAATGAAAAAAATATGCATATAGATATGTACATATTGTATTATAATAACATAAAAATAATAAAAACAAAATTGACATGTATTTCGTATACTTTGCTATTGTGACTTAAAAAACATTCTTCGTTTCCAATCGCACCCTATTTTCTTGTTTGACAGCGACCAGCTGTTGGAAAAGTTGACAACTGCTAAAGCGAGCTGGAAACAAGTTCAAAGAAAATTCTTATAAGACTTTAAAGGCGAGGAGTATAACGCATAATTATTAGAACTCCTGGATTGAAAACTAATCCACTAATTCCTTTCAATAAAAACCAATTCAAATCGTCATATTTCCACCATATCTAAAGAAAATCATCACCCGATCGCCAGATAACCTCTTACAAATCAGCTGATCAAATTACAACAAATTTTCTGACATTTGCGTACAGTTTCTGTGAACTGTTCTTTCTACGTTCCGTTTGTCGTTAGTACGAGTTATTTTTTACCGTAAAGCGGACGTGAAGTGTGCGAAGTATAGAAAGAAAAAATTGAGAAAAAAAAAAAATATTTGCGACACTTTTTTTTCACATTTCCAATATTCTTTTTCGTTTCATATGTGAGCTGGAAAAACCTCCCTCAGCGGAGTTAAAATTGAATTCGGACTTCCATATTGCAATCGGAATAGCGGAAGGGTGCACCCTCGAGAAAAAGGGTTAATTATCGCTCACCACCACCATATGTGGGGGAAATCTCTTTAATAGTGCTTCTTCTCTTGTAAAATCCAATTCATAGTTTCTCCTGCTCAACTCAAAGATGAGGTCATCGTTAAAGTTTAGAAAAAAGTGTTCACCATAAGAATAGAGTTCAAGTAATTTAAGCAAGAACCACCGCGCGGTGTTCTACGTATATTCGTGTTGTCCAGTAGTGCTGGTGTCGGGTTGTTTATGAAATTGGAAATTAAAATTCCAGCGCAGTCGAATAAGAAATAGAGAAATCTCATAACCAAGTGTTAACGTAGTACGAAGTGGCATAGTGAAGCTGGAGGTGCTTCAAAATGGTCTTCGAATCAGTCGTAGCCGATGTTTTAAATAAAATTCTCGGTGATTATGTGGAGAATTTGGATCGGAAGCAGTTAAAAATTGGAATATGGGGAGGTAGGTACTATTTACGAGTGAATTTGTTTCATTCATTTGTTTTATTTTAGGTAATGTCGCATAATACTATATCTTAGACGCCTATCTTGTCTTTGTACAACTCATTAACTTAAAGGCTCCCCTGACCCAATTTTGTGCGCCTGAAATGTTTGCTAGTATTTTACATCGGAACAATTCAATAGCTGCAGTCGAATATGTATGCTTGGGCTAAAGCCAATGGATGTGTACATCAATGAATGGTTACTGTTACGATAATAAGTGCAGGCGCACTGCACTGTACAAATTGAGTCACTACTAGTGAAGGGGGTCGCAATTGGGCACTGATTCAATGATTCAATGTTAGTAGATAAAATAATTGAATTTAGTTTGATTGCTACGCAGTGTTGTTTACTTGAGAATTGGGTGGCATAGTTCCCAGTTGTTTTGTGTTTGTAAGATGACACATTTGCTTTAGTTGCGTTCCTATCACACGCATCTTCACGTTCAGTATTCGTTCAGTCAGCTGAACTACTACTAGAAAGTGATGCTGTTCATATAGTGATGTGCTGAATTTGAAATCTCAATTGGATGGCATATGGCATGAATCATTGGTGATTTGTTTTTATTGTTGATAGGACTCTTGTTTTGATAGCAAACAGACGTTTCGTTCTGATGCATGGAACAGAAGAGGCCTTCAATGTTGGTGCTTATATTTTTAAATTTAGATTTTATGGTGTAATTTTTTTTCTGTTCAAGAATGGGAATTCTAAGATTATCTTCAGATGAAGTAACAGCTGCGTAGAGCCGTTTATGTATAGCTACGGACATAATTCGAAACAATTGAACAATTTTTTGTTTTTCACCATTTTACAGCATTGTTAACTCTGTCAGTGTTCTTGAAAGATCTCAATTTCCATGTGTATCTCTTTGACTACCAAAGCTATATTTGTTTTAAAATTGTTAAACTAACGTACAGTGGAGGCCATACAATTAGAAATAACTAAACGATTTTTAACAATCAGATATACATATATTTTTTCAACGATACTATGTTTGGCTAGTAACTTTATACATTGATAGCTGATATGTGTATTCCTTACACGTACACGAGTAGTCAAAATGTCGTAATTGTCGGAACTGCGTTTGTAGTCGACTTGACTGCTTGAAAACCACTAGCAATCAATTGATTCAATAACAAAAAGGTTTAGTTCTTCCAAGAAGATGAGTTTTTCAAAAGGCTGGCAGCTTTCAAAGTTTCACAAAAAAGCCAATGACCGGATACCGATGCCAAAAGATGACCGTCTCCCTCGGGAAAGTTTATGTGAGACGTCCCCGAAACAAGGAATCGGAAACGGATCTAAACTCTTAAGACTTAAATATGGTGGAAGAAATAAAATGGTTTGAGTGCACTCTTCTGGCGTGGCGTTGGTCCAGTTATATAGAAAAAAGTTACGTGTTGTAAAGCATAGGTTACCAATATTTAAACAAATATTTTTGACTGGCCCACCGTATATCCGTATCTTAATCCTATCGGGAACATGTGGACATGCAATACTCGGAGAATTTTAATGAAATTAAGGATTTCTAATTCTGATGGCCAGATTCAACTTTATTTTAATCAGTGTGTGTTGGTTTGCTTATATTATCACGCTTTTATTCTGGATAAATGTTTTAAAATTTTAGAAAATTATTTGTAACTCCGTTGGAACCAATGTATTTGTCTAAGTAATAAAGACTACATTGGTCGGACCCAGAAATTTAAGAAGAGCGCAAAATATGGTGAGATATGCCCCACTTGTATTCAAATTACTTAAATGCACATAGTATTTGTATGTCAATATAAAGGTTGTTCGAAACCACATTTCCACATCTATATCTTGCAATTTATGCAAAAAAAATTTCTGCAGCAAACAGTGATACGTTGTAAATGCATTTTTTTCTTAACAAACACTCGTCGATTTTCTGAACCCCAAATTCGATTATTTTGACTGTAAACAAAGTCTTCAGATGAAAATGTTCTTCATCGCTGAACATTTGAAAAATCAATATCCACTTGTTGTTCCATATTCCATCATCGAAATCTCTTCGTTGTGCGTGGTCAGTATACGAGTACTTCAGTTCTTGAATTGATTGCACTTAGTATGCATGAAGATGCAAATCTTTTGTAAGACTACCTGTAGAAATTCTTCCAATGTTCGAAATGATGGATTCTCATTATCTCCTGAATGTTCAATTAATCTCTTCACAGGTGAAGTTAAATCACTATTTCGACCATATTTTGTACGAAAATTGCGAAACTTTCGTTGGCAAACTTCATTGTTTTTAAATATTGCTCAACAACGTAAATGCGTTGTTTTTTTTGTATAGCGGTCTATTTTTAATAACCCTGAATTGTCAGCCGTCACACTGTCTTCTTTTTTTCGTTGGCAACACATCACTGGACAAATGGCGCAAATTTCAAATCTTGCTTGAATTCTGGGACTCCGTTTAGAAATCAAAATAGAAAATTGATATAAAAGAACATGCATAGTATTTTCTTTTTTTTTTCTCTACTCTTTTGTTCTAAATTTTCCTTGCACAAAGTCGGCATATTTGTTTGTGAATAAAAAAAAAAAAAAAAAAAAATAATAAATACTTTGGTGCGACAGCCTGGTTTGGGCCAAGGCATAGCTTCTTGCACTCATTTGTGAGAATTTTTACACTCCTGAGCAGAGCTGACTATTTATTGCCGGTTCCGAACGGCTCATCTGAGAAGCTTTTTCATAGGCAGAATTTGACTTTCGGAGGTTTGCCATTGCCCGCCAAAAAGAGTTCCTACTAGGACACTGGCGTGACAGCCAGTGAGCCAACCAGTGAGTATTTTTAAACAAATAAAACAAGAAGGATTTAAATTGAACCTTGTTATCAGTATAACACATAGGCTGGAAAGTCGGTGCCGTTTTATAGAAAAACACAAAACTTTTGCAAAATTCAACTTTATTTATCAATATAGCTGCCTTCGAGGGCGAGGCCTCTGTTTCGGCCTATCTTAAATCTCTTTTCGGCGAACATTCTCTTGAGGTCTGCGAACAGGAAATAGTCGCTGGGGGCAAAATCTGGAGAATACGGTGGGTGGGGAAGCAATTCGTAGTCGGATTCATTCAATTTTGCCATCGTTTTCATCGACTTGTGACACGGTGCATTGTCTTGATGAAACAGCACTTTCTTTTTCTTCGAATGTGGCCGTTTTTCTGCGATTTCGTCCTTCTAACGCTCCAACAACGCAATGTAATAGTCGCTGTTGATAGTCTGCCCCTTTTGGAGATAGTCGATGAAAATTATTCCACGTGTATCCCAAAATACGGATGCCATAACCTTGTCAGCCGACTGTTGAGTTTTTGGTCGTTTTGGACGAGGTTCGTCGCTTGCTCGCTACTCAGCTGATTGCCGACTTGACTCTGGTGTGAAGTGATTGAGCCAAGTTCCATCCATTGTCACATACCGACGCAAAAATTCGGCTTTATTGCGGTTGAACAGCTTTAAACATTCCTCTGAATCATCAACAAGTTGTTGTTTTTGGTCGACTGTGAGCAAACGCGGCACCCACTTTGAACAGAGTTTTCGCATGTCCAAATATTCGTGTATGATATATCCAACACGCTCTTTTGATATCATCAGAGCCTCAGCTATCTCGATTAACTTCACTTTACGGTCATTCGTAATCATTTTGTGGACTTTTTTGATGTTTTCATCTGAAACAGCCTCTTTTGGACGTCCACTGCGTGCATCACCTTCGGTGCTTGTATGACCACTTTTAAATTTTTCAATCCACTTGCGGAATGGTTTGTTCGGCTGGTGCAGAGTCCGGGTAACACTTATCAAGCCATTTCTTTGCATCGGCTGCATTTTTTCCCATCAAAAAGCAATGATAAATTAACGCACGAATTTGCTTTGAATCAATTTTTTTTTTTTTTCACAATAACAAAAGTTGCTTCACTCACAACGCTATATCTCGAGAATTAATCGTCCGATAGCTGTCAAATTTATACACTTATCTTTTGAAGGTTGGTATTAACTGAAAATTGTATGGATTTAATTCAAGTGGTGCCCGCTCTTAGAAACGGCACGGCCCATGTTCAGTTTGCTAAGAGATGGCGTAACTTGTATTATTCCATTGGAACATGCGTTGGAAAGCTACTGTCATTGTACGTTATTTCAAATATGTCGAACTTTCTGCCTGAAAAAGTGTTTTTGCGGGGAGTTCTTCATTACTTTAATATGAAGAAAACTGCTGCCGAGAGTGATCGTATTTTGGTGGAAGTTTATGGTGAACATGCGCTAGCTAAGCGAACTTGTCAAAAGTGGTTTTCACGATTTAAAAGTGGTGATTTTGGCTTGGAAGACGATGAACGTCCTGGGCAGCCGGAAAAGTTTGAAGATGAAGAACTGGAAGCATTACTCTATGAAGATTGTTGCCAAACACAAGAAGAGCTCGTAGAATCTTTGGGTGTCACTCAAGCATCCATTTCAAAACCTTTAAAAGCGCCTGGATATATTCAAAAGCAAGGAAATTGGGTTCCACATGAACTCAAGCCGAGAGACGTCGAAAGGCGGTTTTGCCGAAATGAAGCTGGAACGTCACAAAAGGAATTCATTTTTGCATCGGATTGTTACTGGTGATGAAAAATGGATCCATTACGACAACCCCAAGCGCAAAAAATCATATGTGAAACCTGGCCAACCATCCAAATCAACGGCAAAGCCGAATATCCATGACTCGGAGGTAATGCTCTGTATTTGGTGGGATCAGATGGGTGTGCAGTATTATGAGCTGCTAAAACCGGGTGAAATCATCAATGGACAACGCTACCGAACAGAATTAATCTGTTTAAAGAGAGCAGTAGCCGAAAAACGCCCGGAATATGTGACCAAACACGAGGCAATAATTTTCCATCATGACAACGCTCGGCCCCACGTTGCTATTCCGGTTAAGAACTATTTGGAAAACAGTTGATGGGAAGTCTCACCCCACCTGCCTTATAGCCCAGACCTTGCCCCTTCTGACTACCATTTGTTCCGGTCGATGCAGAACGCCCTCACTGAAATACGGTTCACATCAGAGCAGAATATCAAAAATTGGCTTGATTCATTTTTGGCTGCCAAGCCGGCGCAGTTCTTTTGGGATGGGATCCACAAATTGCCAGAAAGTTGGGAAAAAGTCATAGCTTCAGATGGGCAATACTCTGAATAATACTATTGTACATGTTTTTTTTAAATAAACGTTCAAATTTTGAAAAAAAAACCGCACGAATTAATATATATACCCAATATTTATCCAATTTTTTTTGTTTCCTTCGCCGTTTTGCCTCTCAAAAAATAATGTTTTATAAGAGAACGAAAATCGTTTTTGTCCATACTCAACATGATGTCAAACATGTCAACAACAATCAGCTGTCAAAACAAAACTAAAGACAGTATCTTACTGAAATATGAACGGACTTCCAGGCACCATAACCTTTTTTGCAGTAGCAGCGCATCCTGGCGGTCAAGGAGGTTACTTTTCACTCCACCTAGTATACGCATTAGAATCTTTTCAGACTGCCGACGCATCACGAAGCATTGAATTATTTGGATTTTTCGGTCGCTGTCCTCGCTTCCCCAAATTCCAAGGAGCTCGTATTAAAACAACGGAGTGGGTGATTGAGGACTTATGTGTGCCAGCGGAATGAAAGTCACTGCACTGCTGGATATAAGTTACTGTTGACCCAAATGGGAAAATGAATAAAAACTAAACACATATGCAGCATGGGCATTGGCAGAAATGGCAAATTGGAATAGGATTATGCTGGTGGTGGTTGCCGGGCATGTGGAGTTGATGTAGTATTATCGTGAATTGCCAAGGCGTGGGCCTGGTATGGCTTGCTGAATCACCTGATTGTCTGGTGGCTGGGGTGAGGCGAAGTGATAGTGACGGGCAAGTGTGGACGGCAGTTTTTCTCCTGCATGGATTTGTGTCGGTTGGCGGTCGGCGGTCTGGAAAGTTTTAGTATAGTTGCTCTACTCTACTGTCTTTTGTTATTATTATTATTTTTTTTTTGTATTGTAAATTTTAATAAAACTGTAAATCATTGTTTTCTTAACAATACAAAATCATAAATCCTACTTCCTTTATGTTGAAAATGTTATTGTGGCTAAATATGAAGTAGCAATTAAAGGTAAAGGTCCTAATATTTGTGTTTAATGTAAAACATAATCACTTTTCTTATTACAAGAGGATTTAGTATTCATTCAAAAAGTTCAACCATTAAATTGAAGAACGGCTGCAAATTCGATATTGAACGAAGGAGTAAAATTATTCAATTCTCTACCGCCAAACATCAAAGAGGGGAAATACATTCATATTTTCAAGAAACGTTTTCATAAGATCAAATACAAGCTAGATTGTAATTTTCGACAGAATTCCTATTGTAATTAAATTTGTTTTATACTAGATTGTAAATTGTAACAGTTATATCATTTAATAACTAAAAATGAATCAATCAATCAATCAATATACAAAAAAAGTGTCGCTATGCCTCGAGCAGAACTGAACAGTATCTCAGTCCTTAACCATTTGTTAATTTATATTCGAAATTGCACCTGGCTTCTTTGCAACCTTCCGAGAAAAACACGTGCTCCCGATGCTGACATTTTCGCTAAAAAAACGACTTTTTGTTTTGCGCCACTCTCATAAGAGCCAAGATTTTAAAATTTTTCTCGTTAACTAATTGGAAGCTTTTTGTTATCTCTTAAATTTTTTTTTTTATTTTTTTGAATCCGCCCACTGCACAGTGGTTCAGGTTCCAAAGAAAGGCGGTCAAAGGGGTTTTTGGGCAGATTTACAATGAAATCATATCATTTTGGCCTGGAAAATGGTTGTTATGATTACTAGAGGGTTAGAACAAGACCAAAAAGCTTTTTTTTTTTTAACAGAGTATATTCATGCATAAAATATTCATCATATATAACAAACGTAATCTCAGAAAATAAATCGGGTTATAATAACAATAAAATTAGTTTTGTTTATCTTATCAAAACGTACTATTTTGCATAAAACAATTGCTATTTACATAATACATGGGCTGAAAAGTAAGTAATAGTAAAACTCAAAATTTTTGCGAAATTCAACTTTATTTATCAATATAGTTGCCTTCGAGGGCGATACACTGATTGAAACGATTTTTCAATCTTTCGATACCAGTTTTGTAGTACGATTTCGGTTTAGCCTCAAAATAGGCCTCTGTTTCGGCGATTACTTCTTCATCGGTCTTAAATCTCTTTCCGGCGAGAATTCTTTTGAGGTCTGCGAACAGGAAATTGTCGCTGAGGTCAAATCTGGAGAGAATCTGGAGCCGAATTCATTCAATTTTGCCATCGTTTTTATCGACTTGTGACACGGTGCATTTTCTTGATAAAACAGCACTTTCTTTTTCTTCAAATAAGGCCGTTTTTCTTCTATTTCGTCCTTCAAACGCTCCAACAACGCAATGTAATAGTCGCTGTTGATAGTCTGTTCCTTTTGGAGATAGTCGATGAAAATTATTCCATGTGTATCCCAAAACTACGGATGCCTTAACCTTGCCAGCCGACTGTTGAGTTTTTGGTCGTTTTGGACGAGGTTCGTCACCTGCTCGCCACTCAGCTGACTGCCGACTTGACTCTGGTGTGAAGTGATGGAGCCAAGTTTTATCCATTGTCACATACCGACGCAAAAATTCGGCTTTATTGCGGTTGAACAGCTTTAAACACTCCTCAGAATCATCAACATGTTGTTTTTGGTCGACTGTGAGCAAACGCGGCACCCACTTTGAACAGAGCTTTCGCATGTCCAAATATTCGTGTATGATATATCCAACACGCTCTTTTGATATCTTCAGAGCCACAGCTACGGTCATTCGTAATCATTTTGTGGACTTTTTTGATGTTTTCATCTGAAACAGACTCTTTTGGACGTCCACTGCGTGCATCATCTTCGATGCTTGTATGACCACTTTTAAATTTTTCAATCCACTTGCGAATGGTTCGTTTGGCTGGTGCAGAGTCCGGGTAAAACTTATCAAGCCATTTCTTTGCATCGGCTGCATTTTTTCCCATCAAAAATTAATGATAAATCAACATACGAAATTGCTTTGAATCCATTTTTTTTTTTTCACAATAACAAAAGTTGCTTCACTCACAAATGTATACACGTATCTTTTGAAGGTTGGTACTAACTGATTTAATTCAAGTAGTGCCCTCTCTTAGAAATGGCACGGCACTTTTCAGCCCATGTATTATGTAGTATTAAGAATGTCAAGTTATATAATATAACAAAGTTACAATAAAGCTCAAAAACTTAATAAATCCAACACTTCTTTTACTAACGCAGACTTCTTTTTATACTGCAACTTTCTTAAACTAGAAATAAGTGGATCTGAATTAAGAAGAAGCCTGTGCAAGAGATCCATATTAGTAACATCTCGGGAATGTTTCCCTAGTAATATCGCGTCTAAATAGTTTGACTAATTTATTACAAGACTCAGCGACCTCCTTAGATAATTCACCAATAGATTATAAAAAACTATCTATCAATTCTGCTTCGTGAATTAATACTTTATGTATTGATGAAGGTAAGTTATATCAAGAGTATTCCTCCACAAGCATATTGGCAGTATCAAAAGCATAACTCTTAATTTTTTTCTGAATTTATTTTATAACCAGAAGAAAGGCTCTGCAGAAGGTTACTACATCTGTCAATAAGATCTTTTCTAATACCTGTTATTTCAGATGAATTATCAGAGTTATGGAAAAACGTACGTGCTGTATTTCCATCACTGGATGTGCCACTTCCTCCACTTCGAGGTTTGTGTACAATTAAACCTAATTTTTCCCTAAACTGCCGTTGAACTAGCTCTTTTCTCTGAGCAAGACTAGCTTTATCTTCTGCAGAACGTGCTTGCCACTTTTTAATATTAATTCGATAAGAAACGTGAATAAAATACTAGAAAAATCTAATGTATGAATGCAGAGATAAGCCAAACTCAAATTTAATAGTATCAGGGACCTCTTTTAAGCATATATTCAAATCGTTCATCTATTTTGGTGTTGCACCACAAATGTAACATCTACTAGTAGATAAGTCGCTAAGTGCAGAACAAACTTTTCCATCTACTATCGTTAATTGTAAGGAATTAGTGATTTTAATTTCGTGGCTATTAATAAACACTGAAGTTGGGGCTTACTGGTAAATTTGACTTTTGAAATAAACTTCTTGCAAGGTGACTTCCTTTGTTTCTTTTTTAAATTGAAAACGAATTGGTCTGCACCACCTAGTACCTTCCTCTACCGTGGGTTTTTCCAAATGATTGATTCATCACAGGTATTTGGTTTATAAACAAGTTGAAGCGGTACATAAGATGTGACAAATAAACTCGAATCTTCGATAGTTGAATCTGAATATTTCTGCTTAAATTCGTTATGTGCTGCCTGTGCTGCCGTTAAAACCCCATTTACCAATTAAAACTGAGTCATCCTTAGGTGAGTGAAGACTTTCAAACACAGATTTTTGAGATTCAACAATACGGCCTGATGTATGTTCTAACAATGATCGCAAATTGATTTCAGCAGAAGATTCCGTCACGCGAATATCAGTTGAATAGAAACGTTTTTTGGCTTCCAGCACTTTATGATAGGACGGAAAAACATTTGGTATTTTAGAATGAATCACTTCTCTTAATAATAAATATTGGTTTTTAGTAAGCTTAGCTTCATTAATAAATGAAACAACTACATTCGTGCTAAATTCCAAATAACTTTCTGATTGATTTGAACTGCTAAACAAAGTAGTTACAGCGGAATCGTCCATCTGTGATAAAACTGCTAATCTGTTGTCTCCAAACTTCTTCCTGTATCGCGTTCCACTTGTAGATTGAAGAGATTCCTTTTGCTCGTCGTTGTAGTTTCCACATACTTCTCCATCCAGATACTTTAAGTATGCAAACTTCGGTCTCATTTAACCAGCTTTCGTATTTGGTCACTAGCTTAGCTTTTGATTTCCTAAATTGCTTCCAATATGCTTCAAACCGTTTACAGAGATTTAAAAGGAGATTTCTCAAGCAATCAATCTGGATATTTTCAGCATCCGGTAAAGAATTCGCAAGAGATTCAAACACTCCTCGAAACCTTTCTGCTTCATTTTCTTTATTTTTTTAAAGATATCCACGTATTCAAAACAAGCATTCGGGTAAAAGAACACATAATGGTTGTACCTGCAAAAGAAAAAAAAAATTTTTTTCTAGTACTGGACCTAGTCTCCTCAATGACCTGTAACAACCCTCAGAGCACCTAGGAGCACCTAGACTTTGCGGTTATTAAAACTAGGAAAATAAGAGATTATATTGATATATGACTCATTTATGGCGATTCGTGCCTTCATAAGTAAAAGCTTAGTTGAATATGGAAAATGGTTAAATACGAAAAAGTGGAAGGTTTGTTTTGTTATGAATAGTCGCATTGTTAAGGAAAACATAATAAAACATAAAAATATCGTACATACCTTCAATTTGAATATTCATTGCACAATTATATCACAAACAATAAATTTCTCGGAAAAACCACACTTTAAAAACAACACCAATTTATGTGAACAAATAAACTAATGAGCACTATAAGCACTATGTTACCACTTCCGGTGCATAAAATGAACTGTGCCGTGTTTGTAATTGCAATGTTTTCTATACCTGTGAATAGAAGGGTTTTTTTTATGTTTCCTATACCGGTAAAATAACATCATACTTGCAACGTCGGTATTTCGGCCCTATGACCTACAGCTGAACTACTGTGCACTGCCACGATGATTTTTTCTTTTTATATTTTTAAACACACTTAAGTTGTATTGTTCTTTACATAAAGTGAAATGTATAATGCACATAACATACATTTGAAGAGAATCTTCATGATTAAATGAACTAAATCATACAAACAAATAGTATCTTAAATAGCACAGATAATCAGGATTTGCAATTTTTCCCAACAATATGCTAAGTAGATAGGGATGTGATCAATTTTTTGGACAGAGTGCGTATAAGAAAAGAATAATTTCAGAAGATGGCTAAGTTGTATCTGATGCTGTTTATGGCATTGATAGTTGCCCTTTTTGAAAAAGGTGAATTTTACCGAAAATTCAATTATTTTTGCCGACAGAGAATCTTCGAATCAATAATAAAGAACCAGGCCGTGTTGCCAGCAACCACACACTAGAAAGAACATCACAACTTCGAGAACTTTAAACTCGCCTCGGTTACCGGACGAATTAAACAGTTGCAGACCAAGGAAACGAAATATGGACAACGAACTATATACGACTATACGGACGATGCTTCAACCAGGCAAAACGTTTCAGACAAAAGTCACAAGGTTCTGAAGGGGACATAAGATGGTGACCACGAGTTTGTCCTTGAGACTCATTTTCAAGGTCAAACGAAGATTACTTTTGATTTTTCAAATGATAATTCCTGATTTTCATTTCTCAGTCGTATTGCTCGTAGGCTTGTCATTTGTTTTTACATACTGCGTTTAGCATTATTTTGTTTCCTTCGGGGTGGTTAATTAGAGTGGGTTCCCTTGCCTCCCACTTTTGAATCATTGAATTCTTCCCATTTCGACGTTTATTTCCGGAGACTATTTCAACAAATGCTCGAAAATGTGGCCATTCACTTCAATACACTTGTCTATCCGCGCTCTAAATGAACCAACAGAACTGAGAAGTATTTCTGGCGTAATCTTCCGGCAAGCTTCAGTTATTCGTCTTTTCATGTCCTCACGTGTTGTTGGCTTTTTTCTGTAAACCTCACTTTTTAAGTAGCCCTACAAGAAGAAATCAAGTGACGTAAGATCAGTTGATCTAGCAGGCCATTGCCTCGGACCCCCTCGTCCGATCCATCGTTCATGGTAAACATTGTTTAAAACGCCCCGGGCTACTTGGGAATAATGGGCTGGACAACCATCGTGTTGAAACCACATTGTTTGTCGCAACTCCAATGGCAGTTCTTCTAGTAATACTGGAAGATGGTCCCGCAAGAAGTTTGCATACTTTTCGCAATTCAAGTTGCCTTCAATAAAATATGGACCCAATAATTCTCGCCCAAACATTAACATTCCAAGGGTGCTGGCGTTCAACTTGTCGCAACCAAAAGGGGTTTTCGCTAGCCCAGTAATGAATATTATGTCGATTGACCGTACCGTGATTGGTGAAAGTCGACTCATCAGAGAATAACATCTTGGCGAAGAAAAGGGGGTCTCGTTCAATTTGCTGAAGTGCCCATTGACAAAACGAAACCCGGCTGCGAAAATCCTCACTAAAAAGTTCGTGATGCATTGAAACATGATAAGGATGGTATTTATGCCGATGTAATATCTTACAGACAGTCGTTTGAGAAATTCCTGATACACGACTTATTTGGCGAGTGCTAATGTGAGGATCGTGTGCAAAGGCAGCTAACACTGCTATTTCATTGTCCTCAACAGCCACCCTATCAGTTTAAAAGGTAAGTTCGTTCTTCAAGGTGGTATTTTATTTTGCTATAGTACAACCTATATTGTGAAGATTGGGCTTCACTAACATATTTCTGACATATAATATTGTCAGTTTTTTTTAAAGTATATCAAATTGCATTCCTAGAGAATGCATGTCTGGTGTAATATTAAGTATTACTCCACATTCTGACGCAAGACTCTCCCATTCTTACACTAGATTGCCTCTTGTTCTTATGATGTGCGTAATTATATATATAATTAAAATGCATTTTTAAGGTGTTCAGAAACATAAGGGGCGTACCCGTTTCTAAATGTAGCATATACACCCTGCCTGACTCGAACTGCATCTAACTTCATACTGCTATAATTTCCAAACCGTTCATGACAGTGAGCTCAAAATTTGACACATGACAGATAATTTTATTATTTACAAACCTTTTAAACGATTTGCCTCTCAGCTGAGTTGAAATTTTTTTATCCGCGATGGAATTCAAATGTGATAGTGTGATTGCTTTATATTTGGCTGGAAAACCACAAGTAGCTATCATTAGAGCCCTAGATCACCTCAACGTGAATAAATCATTTGTGTCTCGAACCACAGATCTTTACCGTGATACTGGCAGCCTTGCAAAATGCCACGGAGGTGGTCATAAAAAAAAACAGTAATATCGACAGAAATGGTTCGGAAAGTGAAGGCTCGAATTGAGCGAAATCCGCGTCGAAGTGGAAGAAAAATGGCTCGTGAGCTCATCATATCGTTGGAACGGATGCAACACATACTGAAAAATGAGCCTGGGCTCAAACCATTGAAGTTCCAAAAAGCACGCGAAAGTTTGAGTCGAAATAGCTACGCTTACACAAAAGTTGTGAGTTGCCGAATTTGGTTTTTTTTCCATGAGTCGCCATTTGTTATCAAGCAATATGTCAACAAACAAAATGACCGAGTTTACTTCCCAGAGAGGTCCTTCGAAAATGTACACCTTCGGACGGCTATCAGAAAGCAGGCAGCACCGATGGTGATGGTTTGGGCCGCCATAACCGCCGATGGTCGCTCTCCTCTCGTATTTTTGGACCGTGGCGTCAAAATCAATTCGACCGTATACCGTGAAACTGTCTTAGAGGCAGTATTGAAGCCTTGGGCAAACAATCATTTCGGTCGGAGACCGTGTACATTTCAACAAGACTCGGCACCGTCTCACAAAGCGCACGTCAACCAAGATTGGTTATAAAACAATGTTCCACACTTCATTTCTTCGACACAATGGATTGGAAATTCTCCGGATGCAAATCCTTTGAATTTCTCTGTCTGGGGTATTTTGAAGGCGAAGGTTGGCACTAAAAAATACCAAAGTTTGGACCACCTCAAACAGGCACTTCGCCGGGAATGAGCCAAAATACCGCAGAGCCACTTGCGTGCATCGTGCGATGCTTTCTTCGGCCGTCTCAAGGCCATTATTCGCGCCAAAGGTGGACATATTGAAAACTACTTATACAATTTGAAAATTGATGTATTTTCCAACATTTTTTGCTTTAGCACAATAAAATTTATCAAAAAATAAAAAAAAATTATAGCAGTTCGAGTCAGGCAGGGTGTACATAGTTGGAGATTCTACTAGGCAATCTAAATATTCGTTTAAGAAAGTATAGCAGGAACTTCTCAGCGGCATTAAAAAACAGTATCCCCACACTTGGCTCCATACAAAAGAATAGAGGCTGCAGTTGATCGAAATAGGCAATATGCCATATGCACTATGGCTGACTTTGTTGTTGATGCATTTTTCGCAAACAGAGCAGATTGCGCTTTTAGCTTTAGACAATTTCTTTTGAAGTTGTTTATTCATGTTTAAGTTAGGTGTAATCAGAACTTGAAACACCCATCTTTAACATCGACAGTACCTCGCACCACCATTTCTAAGTATCATTATCTTTGATTTTGTTAGATTTACAGATAAATTCCAAGTTCTGCAGTAGTTATCAAGTCTGTTTGTCATAAGCTGCATACAGTCGACAGTTTCTGTGAGAAAGACAATATTATCTGCAAACATGAGAGCGGGGATATTTGTTCGGTGCAGCTCCATGTATTCCACCTTTAACAGTGTCTGTTATGTCGTTTATGAATAATATAAACAGTAGCGTACTTAATATGCAAACTTGCTTCACGCCCGTTGCAGTCTCAAACTTTCGGACAAGTGGTTTCCATCCCAAACGAAAGCTATGTTAACACAAGTTAAAACGAAATCAAATTACCCCAATTTTTAGAAGAAAACAATAGGATCAAGAGATCAAGAATACACAAAGGCACATGGAAAATACCAGGAACAAGAGGTTTTAATCAAATAGACCCTGTTATCATAGATGCAAATCATGCTAAATCAATTATGAAAGTAAAATGCAGAACAACGAACTGCGACTCTGACCACTACCTGGTCAAAGCAACCGCATACCAAAGAATATCAAATGTAGCGAAAACTAAGCGTTAAAAAAAAATGGGTCACAGATAAATTACGTAACGCTGAAATAAGAGAAAAATACCAGAATATGACAAGGCGAGAAATACAACAATCTAACAATATATAGAAACAACAATGATTAGAACAACAATGGAACAATCTAGAAACAACAATGTTAACTGCAACAAATACTCTTGTAGGCGAGAAGCAAAGAACGCGAAATGTAGAATGGTTTGATGAAGAGCGTAGCACTGCAATTTAGGAAAAGAAGAGGAATTGAAAACGAAAGATCTAAAAGAAATATAAGAATATTCTATAACAAGGTAAAATAAATGTCTGAATAATTTAAACCAAAACATAATACCTATATGCAAAGATGAAGCAAAAATATAATCGTTGAGGAAAACAAAATTGTCGAAATATGAAAAAACCTATTTCAAACAGACTATGAATATAGGAAACCCAGAAAGAGGAGAACAGATCACAATAAGTAATATCAAACAAGAGTCGACCCGCCAACACAAGAAAATAAAAAAACAGTAAGTCAACAGGAGAAAACAGGATCACAGCTGAACTTTACAAAAATGGTGGTGACACCATAATCCAAGTATTACATAGATTTATATATGTAATATATGGGATGCAGAAGAAATGCCAATAAAATGGAAAACCGGAATAATTTGTCCAATTTACAAAAAAGATGATAAACTTGACTGTAGACACTACAGAGGCATCACACTTCTATACTTGACAAAGGATACAAAATAAGGATAGATCTGTTGTTCGAAAAATTGAACGAAATTTTTATAATAAGACAAACAATTGCAAAATGCTACGAATACAACATTAGTCGAGCCAGAAATGACTGCAACGCCAACAACAACCAAAAAATTGAAAGAATACTACCATGTCCCAATGGAAGTAAAAATTTTTGGACGCTCTTCAAAAACATTAAAAATCTGCCTCATTTTCCATCCCAATGCTCATTTACAATGACATTCCAGCTGTCAGCTCTTTGTGGAAGGCCAATATGCTTGCTGCACATTTTGCGTCCAGTTCAATACTCTTAGGTTGTGCTTTGTCACCGGCTACACTTGAGTGCGCCAAAACTTCAGTGGGACGAGTCCACTTTCGCACTCGTGTAGTAGCAAGACTACTTAAAGATCTTAATAAACACAAATCCGCTGGTCCAGATGGTATATTTCCCCTTCTTCTGAAGAGGTGTTTTTCCTTTTGTTCAGTTCAAGTTGGCTTGGATGGTTTCAAGTCGAATATTCACAAAATGAATGCTAGTGTGCCCTGAGTTCCGTTCTGTCTCCGACACACTATTTAATTTTCATTAATGATCTCTTATTTGCTACTTCTAATCCAATATATTCCTTTGCTAATGACAGTACCCTCTGCTTTTTATATTCGTTCCCGGACTCACATCCTTGCTCTTCAGCTGTAGAACGGGAACGGCAGCGTATATTAAGGTCATTAAATTCCGATATTAACAACATAACCAATTGTCGAACTATCAACAGAATGCAATTTAATGCTTCGAAAACTCAATGCTGTCTGCTGTCATTAAAGCGAAATCAAACTCCCCAGCCATTTCCATGAATGGCACTTACATCGTCGAAACCAAAAAATTTTCCATTCTCTGTATGCGCGTCAGTGACGTTGGAATGACCACATATTCGATGTCGTTAAAAATGCTGCGAAATGTCTAGGTTTCCTTAAATGATATAAAAAATATTTCACCCCCTCTTATCTGTCCTCAATATATAAGGCATTCATCTGTCTAAAATTAGAGTACAATGCCCACATCTGGTCAGGTGCTCTTAAAAAATCTCTGCATCTGCTAGACAGGATTCAAACCCGTGCGATAAAACTCATAGGTGATACTAATATCAGTCAGTCATTTGACACCCTTGAACACCAACGTAAAGTTTCCTGTCTCACATTGTTTTATCGCTATTTCCATCACCAGTGTTCCATAGAAATCGCCAGTAGCATTCCGCCCCTTCAAACCTTCAACCGTAACACCTGTCTCGCTACGAATGCTCATCAGTATAAACAAGCAGCTTGTGAGTATAGTAACCTCTAGAAAACTCCGAAACTTTTTGTTAATGATATTTAAAGAAACCAGTGTCAAAGTCGCTATACAAAACAAAATATCAGAAATGTTTACTATCAACTCTGGGGTCAAACAAGGAGACGCGTTATCTTCCCGTATATTCAATGTCGTAATAGGCAAACTTGAAAACAACAAACAACAATACATGCTTATGCAGACGACATTCTAATAGTTAGTAGAAACTACAACACAATTAGAACACAATTAGTAGATTTTTGAAAATTTAAATAAAAAGTGCTGAGGAGGTAAGACTTTAAATAAACACAAGTAAAACTTAATACTAATCTTAATCTAAATCTAAAAAACGAAAAAAGACGACGATGCCAAAATATAACAATAAACCACTACAATTTCGAGGGAGTAGTTAACTTTAAATATCTAGGAGGACTGTAACAATAGAGGATAGACTTCTTCTTTTTCAATCTACACGGCCGTTATGACGGAATAGATCTCCAAACGGTCTACCCCTGACCTCATCATGAGGGCTATTAGAAGCTCCAAGCTTCGTAGTTTCGCTATGCTACTTTTTAAGTAACATAACGTGCTCCGCGTCTTCCTTTTCTTCTGGGCATTCTGAGCAAAAGGGCGAACTATCATGTCCAAATCAATTGAGATTTTTTCGATAGCCACCATGCCCAGGCAGGAAGCGCGTAAGATGATAATTAGAGTCCCCGTGCGTTCTTTTTGTTAAATTTTCAATGTTGTAAATCAACTGGTTGGTCCATCTACCTTTGGTAGTGTTGCTAGATGCTGCCCTTTCTGCCCTGTTCTTGATAAGCCTAATGTAAACCCTTTGCATTTCATTGGCGAGAATGTCAATGACCATTCCAGTTTTAACACAAGCTGCTTCGTCTAAAATTGTTTGAAAACCGCAAATTGTTCTGACTGCGCAAAGCCTTAATGCCGACAAACATATTATTTCTTTTGTTGAGAGCGCAGATGCTCAAACTGTTGTTGAGTATGACTCCCAAGTATTTTAATGCCTTGATAACTTTGAATTTAATTTGTGAACGCACTCAAATTCAAGTCGCCTGGCTTCAATTCTTGCAAAAGTTGAATTTTGTACGCTTTTAGGCCGAGATCCTCACGTAAAATACGCCAAGCTGTCGAATACGAAAAGCCAAGCTGCTGAGAACGACGATGAATCGATTCGTCACGGTCTTCGAGTACACTCTCACCTACAGCTGCTATAGTCTCTTCACTACGTTCTCGATGTGGTCCAACTAATGTAAACTGGGACTCAAATTTGATAATGGTATTGGCAATAGTAGGTCGATTATGCGCACTGCAAGTTATTCGAATCGCACGCAAAACATTTCTCACAGAACGCTGATTTTCGTAGTACAGCTGAACAATTTGGAGACGCTGTTGTGGTGTGAGTCTTTTCACGATGACTTGCCAAACGATACTGAACAAAAATGAAAAAGCCCGTTTGCAGCGGTCGATTCGTTGGACCCAATTTTTAACGACTCGGCCATGCATTTCGGCCGAAACGGCCGCTATTTCGAGTTCAATGTTGGCTCTGAGCCAATGACTTAACGTAGCCCCACAAAAAATAGTCAAGCGGCGTTAAATCGCACGAACGAGGCGGCCAATCAACTGGCCCATGTCTTGAGATAACACGCTCACCATACTTACTCTTCAATAAATCGATTGTAGCGTGTGCTGTGTGGCTTGTGGCACCATCCTGTTGAAACCAAGTCGTCCAAGTCCATATCTTCCAATTCGGGCCAAAAATAATCGGTAATCATGGCGCGATAACGCTGACCATTCACAGTAACGTGATGATCGTTATCGTCGACGAAAAAATATGGCCCAATAACGCCGCCGGCATGCAAACCGTACCAAACAGTTATTTTTTGTGGATGAAGTGGTGATTCATGAAGCACATGTGGGTTTTCACCCGACCAATAACGCATATTTTCCTTATTGACGAACCCATTGAGCCAAAAATGAGCTTCATCACTGAAGATGACGAACCCAATCGGAGAACGTACGTCGCTTCAAATGGTCCATCGGCTTCTATTCTTGAGTCAGCTTGATTTTGTATGGGTGTAAACCAAAATCCTTACGCAAAATACGCCATAATGTGGTCTGAGCGATGCCCAATTCTTGAGAACGCCGTGGAATTGACTGATTTGGCAGCGATATTTTCGACACTTCGATTAACCCGTTGTCTCACTGACACGGCAACATCACACAACGAATACGAGGCGAGAATTACGACCGAAAATTGGAGTTAACGTTCTTAAAGTTGTAGTCACCGACTCTGAATATCTGTAGAAAATTTTTACAATTTGCAGACATTGCTCGTTAGTGTACTTTACCATGATGAAATTGTTGAGTTTACTGAATAAATTGACAGTGACAGTTTGATGATTAGTGAAAGAGTGCGTTCACAAATTAAATTCAAAGTTGTCAAGTCCCTATTGGAAAACCCTATATATACTTGAAACTGTGAACATATGTTCAATACATGTGTATCAAGACAGCAAAACAAAAAAGATCGATAATATGTAGTTGCCCGCGAAATCTAAAAAGTCACCTTACTTTTTTAACACACCTCGTAGATCTACCATATGTACGAGTACATCAACTATAAAACACATTTTATTCCTAGGTGTGCTTCCAAAGGCAAATCCACATATGATACAAACAATTAAAATCGCCGTAGTAAATGTCACAGTTTATTATTCGATTGCATTACTTGGATGGCAGTTACATCAGCCTTAAAGTGCTCCAGTGCCCCTCTAAGGTGTTTGGAGATACCAGCTCTATTAACGCTAGTCTCATTTAAGGTACATATCCATTGTTGTACTTGTCAGATTTGCATGGCTTTTCAGTAGTTGATTCAATCTGAGGCTGTAGCTGTTTCTCTTTCGCTGAGGCAACGAGTTGTTTTCGGATCTACGGACCTACTCACCAGTGACACACTTGGGCACTCTGATGTGTTAGTAGTAATACTTCACTTGGTTTGTTGTCCCAATATTGGAGTTCACCCAGATGAGTGCTCATCGAGTGTTCATCGAGTGTTCATCGTAGAGTTTCGACAAAGACAACGTCATCAGAATTGGAGCTCTAAAATTCAAAATAAGAAACAAACAAATGTTGGGAGTTTTGCAACGCAAGCACAATGCTTGAATGTCTATTGAGTTTCATTTATCCAAAGGCAACGTCTGTCTGATCTCTGCTGATATGAATCGTTTGGATAAAATCGAATTCGTTTGGTCGAGTTTTTTGTTTGTCAATCAGATTTTGTCATCCGAGAAGAATCATAAGCGAAATGTTCATGCCACTGATTGACTCCTCTGGTTGAAATGACAGTCCCCAGCCACCCATGAAGGAGTATAATATTTCCTTGCATTACACATTCGGACAAACACTTTCATATTCACAGCAAAATAGAATTACTGATGACAACATCATTTTTATATCTCTACGGAATGCTCGTACGTCTGTCCTAATTAAGTTACTAGTCCTCCCCAATTGACAAATTCAGCCCTAGGTACGGGTTTCGAAACCCGACGAGTGCTATTTACGAGTATTATTTTCGATTTTTTCTATATTCGTTGCTTATTTATCGGGTTCATTAATCGGGTCGTGCACACACAAACCCATGCGAAGGTCTGATTAATTTTATTTTAATTTCTTTTTGGAACATTCAAGGTGAACACTGGGAAAATCTTTTTGGAACGTTCATTTAGAAAACATGTTTCTCTTGGAGCCACTCGCCAAAGGCCATAAACATTCTTTACTGAGTTGTGTAGATTTTCTCTTTTCGTTTTTTCGTTTTTTCGTTTTTTTAAATTCAAATTCATAAATTCAAGGTTAGGGTGTGTGATACTTTTGAGTAAGAGTATGATTCAAGTATATAAGAAGAAATTATTTTTAGCCGATCCTCGAGATATTTTATTTATGCATATACGAATGACGGTATATAGTATCTGTAAATTGCGATTTGTTGATAAACAATGAGGTAGAGCTTTTTTCTGGTTTTCGCGCTCTTTTTGTGCTTACCACGAGCAATCGCATCAATTTAAAAAATGATTTGTTATTCCATTCATTATTTTTAACAGCTTAGACTTTTACATAAGATAAATATACAGACATGACATGTGCTTACAATACGTAAACTTATGAGTATTTCGGATGTAAAAAAAGATTCACTTCAGACTTATCGGAAAGCATGCTGGTTTAATTTGAGTTTTTTAATTTTGGGATTTTGTTTGTTCTCGCGTAGATGTGCTTGATACATGTGCGAATGTATGTATTTGAATTCAATATTATTAAAATACTCACAGTTTTTATGGGATACATTTATTTTAAGTTTCACATACGAAAATGATTTACCTAAGTTTTGTGAACTTTCACTCGCATATAATTCGCAAGATCTTTTTTGTAACGGTAGCACTCAGACACAAAACTGATCTATTGTACAATACTCCATGTGTTCCGACTGCCAACAGCACGCGGTAACTATCATTTAGGTAAAGGGTGATTCATCGTGAGGTTTGATTTATACTGTAAAATAAAACACAAATTTGAAAGTGAACTTAAAATTTTTAAATTTGGTTAAAAGAACAATTCATGGCATTTACTTTTTGAAAACGATATCATGTAAATGTTGAGGTGTTCTATTTAGAAGGTCCAATTTTGAACTACTCGTTCGAGCATAGCGACTGGTATCAATCAAAGCTGGCTTATTCTTGAAGACTTGAGACTTTACATATCCTCAGAGAAAATAGTCCAAAAGGTGTGATATCGCACGATGTAGGCGGCCAATTTACCGTAGCAAAACGAGAAATTAAGTGCTCACCAAAATGATTTCTCAACAAGTCCATTGTTTTACGCGTTGTATGGCTCATAGCGCCATCTTGTTGAAACCAGAGCTCACAGAGACCATATGCTTTAATTTCAGGAAAAACATAGTCCGTTAACATGGCGCGATACCGGTTACCATTGACGGTAACATTCTGATTTGTCTCATTTTTGAAGAAATATGGACCAATGATTCCATCAACTCATAAACCACACCATACCTTTGTTTTTATTAGATGTAATGGTAGCTTTTGGTACTCTTCGGGTTGCTCATCAGCCCAAATACGGCAATTTTGTGTATTAACGTATCCATTGAGCCAGAAATGTGCTTCATCACTGAACAAAATTTCACGATAAAACACCGGATTTTCATTGAGTTTTTCCAGAGCACATTCACTGAAAATGTGACGCAAATTGAAGTCGCCTAGCTTCAATTCTTGCATAAATTGAATTTTGTACGCTTTTAGGCCGAGATCCTTACGTAAAATACGCCAAGTTGTCGAATACGCCATTCCAAGCTGCTGAGAACGACGACGAATCGGCTCGTCACGATCTTCACTACGTGCTCGATGTGGTCCAACCGGTCGAGTATCATCCACTAATGTAAACTGGTACTCAAATTTGCAAATGGTATTGGCAATAGTGGTTTCAGTATGTGGATTATGCGCACCGTAAGTTCCTCGAATCGCATGAAAAACATTTCTCACAAAACGCTGATTTTCGTAATACAGCTGAACAATTTTTAGACGCCGTTGTATTAAATTTTGCGTAAAAAAAGGATTTAATAGTGCGCGAACGTTGGAAATATTGGAAAAGTGTTTTGGCAACGATTCTCTAAAGAAAACGGTCGTTTACCAGTGGCACGAGCGGTTCAAAAGTGGTCGTGAGTCAGTCGAAGATGATGAATGCAGTGGCAGACGATCGACATCGAAAACTGACGAAAAAAGGTAAAAGAAATGTTGGTCAATAACCGCAAATGAACTATCAGAGAGATAGCGGAGGATCCGTCCAAGACATTTTGGTTAATGATTTGGGTTTCCGTCGTGTAGCAGCAACGTTGGTTCCAAAAGACCTCAATTTCATGCAAAAAAGAGACCGTGTTAACGTCGCAAAAGAGATAATTTGCGAGGCTGGATCCGATCCTACATTCATCAAAAGAATCATTAATGGAGACAAGACGTGGGTTTGTGAGTACGAAACGCAATTCAGACATCAGGCAAGTGAATGGCGTTTACCAAATGAGCCGAGAGCAAAAACACCACGTCGTTTTCAGTCAAAAAAGAAGGCAATGCTCACGGTTATCATGGAATACAACAATGTAGTGTATCATGAATTTTTGCCAAAAGGCCTGATAGTAAACAAAGAGTATTATTTGGGCGTTATAAGACGTTTGCGTGAAGCAATTCGCCGAAAGATACCAGAATTATGGGCAGAAAATTCCTGGATTTTGCACCATGATAACGCACCATCGCACACTGCCATCATTATTCATAATTTTTTGACGAAAAATGCAACAAATACCATCCAACAGCCACTGAATTCACTTGATTTGGCTCCCTGTGACTTTTTGTTCAATCGAGTTAAAAAACCACTACGGGGAACGCGTTTCAGCAGCCCAGAGGAAGTAATGGAAAATCGCAGGAAGCACTGATGGACATACCGAAAACCGAACATAAAAAATGTTTCGAGGATTGGATCAAGCACTGGCATAAGTGTGTTGCATTCGATGGGGGTTACTTTAAAGTGGACAAAGCACCGTCTTGCTCTACTTTTGAAAAGCAGCAGGAAGCATTCGAGAGTCCGGCGTCCGGTAGCAAAAAATTCCCGAATTTAAACCGAACCTTACAGCAAGATAGTAACCGCTATCATATCCCTCAAAAGAAATAAAGCGATATGCATTTGTGGTATACCTGCTGAGCCTTTTCAAGCATCGCTGACTACATCGGCAGAGTTCCGCCAACTGCTCATTTTTAGAGCGTGGCAAACTGAGCGGTTTCCGGAAGAATGGAAAAGTGGAGTGTTCATCAAGCTTCCAAAGAATTTCAAAGAAGGGCAATTTAAAGGAATGTGTGAACTGGAAAGGGATATGCGTTCTCCTAGCCGAGGCCAAGATAATAGCTAAGATAGTTCTAGAGCGGATAAGAGTTCAACTCTCGATGCTGAACAGTGAGAATTTCGGGGTGGATAGTCGTGTGTAGATCGCATTCACACCTTGCAAATCATTATTGAGCAATGACAGTATAAATAGAGATGCTATCTGGATAGCCTTGCGCAGGAGATGTATTGCGAGAAAATGTATAGCTATTATTAAGGCTATCTAGGAGGGTGGTAACTAAATGTCACGTTCTGCACAATGGTAAAGTGTCAGATGACTCTAAAGTCCATAGTGGAGTACGTCAGGGCTGCATACTTTTACTGTTGTTATACATGGTAGTCATCAGCGATGTACGAGTACTTCGGGCAGCACTAACTAAAAGAAACCAAGCATAGTCAGATTGGACTACGCTGACGATGTTTGCCTCCTTGAACATTAAATAATGGATCTCCACCAAATATCATAAAATCTGCAAACTGAGGCAAACAAAGTAGGGCTTAATATAAATGCAGGAAAAACAAAGACCCTGAGCACCTTAAAAGCCCTAAGCTCAACTCAGCATTACCCTACAACAGGTCGAGAAAGTCGAAATCTTTCTATATTTAGGAAATATCGTCCCGAACGACTTTGGCACAGAACTCGAAAGCTAAATCTGCGTTTGAAATGTTATCAAAATATCTGGAAAAGCAATGTTTTCAGCACAAAAACCAAGCTGAGACTGTTCAAATCCAATGTAAAATCAGTACTACTATACGAGTGTAGTACTTGGAAGATTACTAACATTGTCACTCGAAGACTGCAAACCTTCATAAATAGATGTATATTAAACACTTGTTGCTAGACACAAAAATGTAACTTTTTTAAAATATTTTCCAATAGGCATTTATGCACATGAAGACCATTGAAAGGACAAACAAGATCTGTTACTTTAAAGTTTGTGAAATATCTGGGTGGTAACTTTTTTTATGTACACTACCGTATATCACAACTAGAGGAAGTTCACACAAATATAAAAGTAAATAAAATTGGGTACTTATCTGCCTTCCCTGCCTATTCGAGGCGTTCCTATTTTTATGTTGAGGTTGAAAAGGTTGTAGATACTTTTCGTCACAGTCACTGTTGTCGTGCTTGGTCGCTCCTTCGGTTAGATAGTGATGTCGCTGAGTATGGTGTTTCTTCTTCACGGTTGTTCTTTTTTGGAATTTTGTTTTGTTGTTTTTTATTTTGTTACTTGGTCGTGGTATTTTTCCTTTTTGGTTTGTTTTCCTGCGTTTTTGGTTTTCTGTCTCCGCGGTTTTTTTTATAATTTTTTTTCCTCTCACAATGGCACTGTTCGCTTTGACGGCTAGTCATTGATTGAAAGTATTGCGGCTAGTTGTCACCACTCACACACTCAACTCTTTCCCACACACGCATTTATACGCGCTTCCACTAATGCTAGCGCAAAGGGCCTCACTTCCAGAGTTTCTCCCGGTGGGACCACGAAATCACACCGGACGACGTTTTGTCGTGTTCGTCGTGTTCGTCGTGTTCGTCGTTTTCGTCGTGTTCGTCGTGTTCGTCGTGTTCGTCGTGTTCGTCGTGTTCGTCGTGTTCGTCGTGTTCGTCATGTTTGCCATGTTTATCATGTTCGTTCTGTCTGTGCGGTAACTGATCCATATTACACGCTCGAACCCGGGACACCTTTGGGGGACAATTAATGGGATCTCAAATGGTGATTTGTGTTAAGGGAGCGGGCCCTTGGCCACTACTGAGAGGTGTCGATATCTCGAGGCATCAAAGGACATATTACAGTCTCCAGGCTATCCGCCTGGACCACAGGGAGTGGAGTATTTTTGGGGCATGATTTGCAAGCAACAATGCTGTGATGCAGCAAATAGCATTGGAGATTGAGATCGACTAACCATTACCCTGATTCTAACAGACGAAAAGTGGAAAAAGATTTTCGGCTTCGCTTGTGCAAATTTCGGATACTTAATAGTCTTTATCAATGTTGTTTTAGGCGTGGTAAGTTTACCATTTCTAAATGTTCCCCTTGCGGCACATCTTGGAAAAAAAAACAGTAACTTCAAATCGATTAGCACTTCCTGTTTATTTCTGTTTATTATGACGGAAAATGACATCATTTATAAAGGCGAGCTATATAGAGCCATTACCAAAGCTACCAAAGCCATGTGGGCAAGTAGTCGCATTTTTGGTAGGCCTGCAACCCAAAAAAGCCACCTACTACTACACCTACTACAAGACCAATGGGAGAGGTCTTAGCGCCTTTTAAGGTGAGCTTCAGGCCGTCCAAGAATGTGCCAGTATCATCCTTGGAACAGAAAATAAAGGCTGCTCCTATTATACTCAAACCTGTTTGACTTCAAATATTCAATACTCTTCTGGGCTTATCTAAAAGAAACAAAGTCAAGCTCTTATAAATGGCAGGACACAAGGGTATTGAAGAGCGATGAACTAGCTAGAAAAAGTTAGACCTCAGAGCCTTTCGGTGGCATCGGTATTCAGCAATGACTGAATACGTGTTTAGGATCAACCAGGGGTTCATTGATAATATTTTTTGCTCCCGAAGTTAGTGCTTTACATAGTGGCCATTCTTTCTATATATAATGACGACTTCCTGCACATATAGTTTCGTATACCCCAGCTGCACTTCAACAAGAAGCGCTATAACTTTTAAATCTCCACAGATTGACCACTTATAGTCAATCAATATATATAGTATTGTAGGCGATATCGTATATTCTCGTATGATTCCTTTATATGAACAGCGTGGGCTATAGGTACCGAGAGGTTTTTTAATGTCATTGTGAAGTAAAACTGCTTTTAATCTAAGTTAACTGGAATCAATAAATAGACGCCAATCGGTTAAATAAATTGTCAACATTCAAGCAATTTACCAAAGTCCCTTCTTGAGCGAATCAAGACATTTTCCACGTTTTCGGAAGTCACTTATATGTATGTCATATATTTTTAATCTGGATGCTAAGATTTCTGACTGTGATTTCGGTAGCCTTAAATCACTAACCAAAACATTCCTTTCAGCGTTTAAAATCAAACGCAGCTTTGTAGAACATTCTGGTGTTTGAAAGTCTGGATCATTGTCGATTTCCTGTTCGAATTGCAAATCATCATAAGTTGAATCACTGGCGCATTCAGGTTCTTCATTCAAACTCCACGATTCTGGTGGTTTTCTAAGGTATACTTGGACTTCGGGCCGATGCCCTGTACGTTAGTGAGGCAAAAGCAACAATCTGTAGCATGGTCTTTCGGTTCTTTTCACACCATAAGTACTGCAAAAGCAATGACGTTTTGTACCTTTCAACCAACTTGTTAACAATGTTTTGTAAGTTTTACAACAAATGTGGAGAGCCCACAATTTATCTTGATCTCCTATTTTAACTCCAAAATAAAGTTCGTAAGCTTTTTGGATAAGTTGGGTGAAAGTACGTTTTACGTTTCTTGGACTGTATCGATACTGACTCTTGAAGAACCTGCTTCGAGCAGTGTACTTTATATGGCAGGAGTAGAATTATTTGAGGATCTCTCTTGACTTAACGTATTTTGAACCTTTTATCTGCACCAGTCATTTTCTCAGGACGACCTGTTCTCACTTTATTTTCGCAATTACCCTGTTCATTGTAGCTCTGTATTATGTATTCCACAAAACATTTTTTTATAGATTTGCAATATCTTCTAAGTTAGAGTTACCAAATAAAAATTACGAATACTTTTGCTGGCCACTGTAGATGCGTATTTATTACAACAAACAAACAGATGTGTTTGTCAAATCAGAGTTTTGTAATATTTATACCTTTAGGTACATAACAGCTCCATCCAATTGCATACGAGTACATATATACAATGTACATTGTGCATACATATGTATAAATATAAAAATGTTCTTTACTGAAAAATTATAAGTGATAAGCAATTTCCGTTTTCATATCATATTTTCATTTTGGGGTGTCGAAATACATCTGAAACAAATAATAATCTTCATGTCACAAAAGATGTGTTGAACAGTGTTATTCGTATTCTGCTTTATATACCGCGTGTAAGATCATTTTCTAAAAATAGATTGTCAAACACGCGTTAAACACATCTGTGACAGACAAACATGCAATGCAATGCAATTTCCCGGTATCTAAGTTCATCATCGAAAAATTGAATAACACAAAAAACCCAACTCATCAACAGGTGGAATCACCTGAGACTGTTGGGTCATATAAAAAGTCTCCGCGGTTTTTTGGTGCATTTTTGAAAAAAAATTTCTTTATTCAAAATCAATTTCAATCAAGTATATGGTTTTTCAATAGGGACTTGACTTTGAATTTAATTTGTGTACGCACTCTTTCACTAATCATCAAACTTTTATTCCGTAAACTTAACATTTTCATCATGGAAAAGTACACTAACAAGCAACGTCTGCAAACGTTCTTCGATTGGGTTCTGGAGAAGATGCGCCAAGTTGATGAATTTCATCGCAAAATCATCTTCAGTGACGAAGCTCATTTTTGACTCAATGGGTTCGTCAATAAGCAAAATATGCGTTATTGGTCGGATGAAAACCCACATGTGCTCCATGAATCACCACTTCATCCACAAAAAATAACTGTTTGGTGCGGTTTGCATGCCGGCGGCGTTATTGGGCCATATTTTTTCGTCGACGATAACTATCGTCACGTTACTGTGAATGGTCAGCGTTATCGCGCCATGATCACTGTTTATTTTTGGCCCGAATTGGAAGATATATACTTGGACGACATGTAGTTTCAACAGGATGGTGCCACAAGCTACACAACACACGCTACAATCGATTTATTGAAGAGTAAGTTTGGTTAGCGTGTTATCTCTAGACATGGGCCAGTCGATTGGCCGCCCCGTTCGTGCGATTTAACGCCGCTTTCTGTGGGGCTACGTTAAGTCATTGGTTTATGGCAACACGCTGACGACGTTGGAAGAGCTCAGAGCCAACATTGAACTCGAAATAGCGGCCGTATCGGCCGAAATGTGTGGCCGAGTCGTTGAAAATTGGGTCCAAGGAATCGACAGCTGCAAACGTGCTCGCGGTGGCCGTATGAACGAAGTCGAGTTCCATTCATAAATGTTTTGATTGTACTTCAAGCCAATAATAAAGTTTTTGAAATATCTCAAATGGTTTGCCTTTTATTTAAAAAAAAAAAAAATTGTCAAGTCGTTACTAGAAAACCCTATACATATTGGCCATTATTATCTATGGCCTTTTGCCATTTTCCGGGTAGCTTCATAATTCCATCGGTGTAGAACTTCTGTGGTTTATCAACGAAAAACTTGGCCAAATGATTTTCAGCGGCCCTTCGGTCGGCCAAATTTTTACCATCAAGAGCGTTTTGCAAAGACCGAAACAAATGGTAATCATAGGTTACAAGGTCCGGGCTTTACAGTGGATGCATTAAAACTTCCCAAACAAGCTCTTTCAAATTGTTCCGGGTCATTAAAGATGTGTGTGGCCTAGCACTGTCATGGTGGAACACAACACCCTTTCTGTTGGTCAATTCTGGTCGCTATTTCTTGAAAACTTTATTCACACGGCCAAGTTGTGCACAGTAGAGGATCGAATTGACGTTTCACTACGTTTTAGCTCATAATAGTCAATTCCCTTCCAATCAAACCAAACACTCAACATAACCCTGTTTGCCGTCAATCCAGGGTTTGAAGTCGATTGTGGTCGGTCACCGGCCTTTGACCATGATCGCTTACTGTGGATAATCTCATATTTAATCCATTTTTCATCGCCCGTAATGAATCGCTTCACAAATGGTTCCATTTCGCTACGTTTCAGCAGCGTTTCACTGATGGTTATTCGGTCAATTAAATTTCTTTGCGTTAATTCATGTGGCATCCAAACATCGAGCTTCTTTGAGTAGCATGCTCGTTTTAGATGATTCCAAACTTCATCGACTTTTTCAGTAACAAGCCAACCAGTGTGAGGTGCATTTTTTATATCGAAATTTTTGGAACGAAATCGAAAAAACCACTTCTGGGTCCGGCGTTCACTCACAGCATTCTTACCGTAAATTGCACAAATTTTTCGGCATGTGTTTGCAGCGTTTTTCCCATAGTGTATTTCTTCAGATATTTCACTCATATTCCAATCAGTATAACTTTTAACATGAGCAACGAATTACACAGCTGTCTTCACAAAAAATGTAGCCAGTAATGGCACCTTTCAAACACGTGTTCCTTTGACACAATCAGATTAGTGTTTCCAGATAAATGGACACCAACACCATCTAGTGACTAAAAACCGCGGAGACTTTTTATATGACCCAATATTAGATCAGACAAAATGAAATAAGGAATGATAAAACAGTGGCACAAAAGACAGGAGAAAGAAATATTTATATAAAAAGTTAAAACAAGGAAATCAAATAAACAAAACTTTGGAGAATGATGTTGCATGCTTTCTGTAAAGCGACATAGCACACCGGTTCAAAATATTAACTAAAGATCCATCGGCAAATCAACATTTTGTTCTTGCATGAATTTTAAAAATTGTTTGCGTCTTTAAATATTTATAACTACAGAAAAAAAAAAACAAAAAAAAAACGAGTGTTTTCTAAACAATTTTCTTCCCACTTCACTGAATGATTCAGTACGAGCTTTTACTTTTATTTTAGGAATTATTTGTGAAACTATTTCGAAGTGGTCAGGGCATCGGTATTCAGTATGGAGACTGATGTAGAAAGGCGTTTTTTTTCCCCCATAGGAATCCGAATTCGGCTTTAATCTTGAAATACCATATTTATCAATTATAATAAGGGACAATGGCCTTGATTGGAATGCTTTGATGGAAGTGATATGGTGTATTTCTTACTTTACTTTTCTTCTGTTATTTTTTTTTATAAATATTGATATACGACTGTTCGATACATATATCGAACTTTAAAAAAAATATATATTTTATTTTCCTCATTCATATCGATAATAAAAAGCGCTCAGTCACAACTAAAAATAAACATATATTAGGTTCAGGTATTCTCGGAATTATAAAATCTGAAACAAAAAAAAAATAAATAAAGAAACAGTGACATTGTAAAATATAAATCGTCTTAGATGGCAATACACCTCAGACAGTCAACAAATTCTTAACAAAAAGTTGTCAGCCTAGAAATCTAGGCGATAGAAGCAAGATATTCATGAAGCTCATAATATAATATACTAGGTGGGGTGAATAGTAACCTCCTTGACTGCCAAATTTCAGTGCGATACTGTCTTTAGTTTTGTTTTGACAGCTGATTGTTGTTGACGTGTTTGGCATCATGTTGAGTATGGACAGAAATGATTTTCGTTCTCTCATAAAACATTATTTTTTTGAGAGGCAAAACGGCGAAAGAAACAAAAGAAAAGTTGGATAAATATTATGGGGCTAATGCTCCGTCAGATTATACCGTCAAATATTGGTTTCGATAGTTTCGTGGTGGCGGCAGGCTCTCCGATGCGGTTATAGAGGACAATGTTAAAAAAATACATGAAATGGTGTTGGCTGACCGGAAAGTGAAGGTGCGCGATCTAGCAGATACCACAAAGATTAGTACTGAACGCACACGCCATATTTTGGGCAATATTCTGCATATGAAAAAGTTATTCTACCGCTGGGTGCCACGCATACTCACTCCTGACCAAAAACACGAACGCGAGAGCACTTCGAAAGAGTGTTTTTACATGCTGATGCGGAATCGGGCGAACTTTTGGCGTCGCTATTACGCACCAGAGAACAGAATGAGTCTCCAGCAATTGACTGAAGCCGGCACAAGTGCTCCGAAGCGGCCGAGGAAAGCTCGATGGGTCGGAAAGGTTATGGCGTCGGTTTTCTGAGATTGTCATGGCATACTCTTCGTGGACTACCTCGAAAAAGGAAAAACCATCAACAGCGAATATTGCTGTGTATTATTGGAGCGATTGAAGGCCGAAATCGCTGCAAAACGGCCTCACATGAAGTGAAAAAAAATTTTGCTTTTGCAAGACAATGCACCGGCGCACAAGAGCATCGCAACCACGGCTAAAATCAATGACTTACGGCTCCAATTACTGTCGCATCCACCGTATTCGCCCGATTTGGCTCCCTCGGACTATTATCTTTTCCCAAACCTCAAAAGATGGCGCATCAATAAAAAATTCACCTCACGCGAGGAAATCATCGACCCACGGAGGAATATTTTGCAGACCTTCTGGAAAATTACTTTTCGGACGAGATCAAGATTTTGGAAAATTGCTGGAATAAGTGTATCAAACTAAAAAGGGACTATATTGAATAAAATAAAAAAACATTTAAAAAAAAATTTTTTCATTCTCAAGGAGGTTACTTTTCATCCCACCTAGTATACATATAGCGCTGTCCTGTTGGAACCACAGCTCGGGTATATCGATGTTGTCGACCTCTGACCACAGAAAGTCGGTTCACCTCGTAAGCCCCAATAATGGCATTTTTTTTGTTGGTATAGCTGCTGGGTTAAAAATAGGCCTCGTCCGAGAAGATGATGTTTTTTTTTTGCCAAATTCTGGATCTCGAGGCAACATTTCCAGCGCCTAATTAGCGAATTCACTGTATTGTCTATGGTCATCCGGTTTTAATGCTTGCATCAGCATAATCTTGTATATATGTACGCCCAAATCCAACCACAAAATATGACGGGTTGACTCTCTGCCGATGCCCAATTCAGCTGATCGCCACCGAATGGACCTTTCTGTTTCTTCTTCGATACTGGACGCTACGGCGGCTATGTTTTTTCATTTCGCACCAATCATTGTCTGGATGGTGGCTTAAGTGTACTCATGCTCAAACTTTTCCACGGTGCGCGAATTGTCTGCACCCTGAAGCCATGATGACGACCTCACAAGGAAACTCACCTTGCGTATTTACAACTGAGTCGGAATTTCGATAATATCATATTTGTTTAATAATTTTCTCACATTTGGCAAGCGTAAAACGATGCATGATGAAATGACAAAATTTACTAAATATTTTGACGACTGGGCGTCATTGGTAACTTTGACATCTGCTGAAACATAAAAATTGGAAAAACTGTCATTGCTATCTGGTCACTCGTTACATAGTTAAAATTAAGATGCTCACTCTATATCACTTTTTTCTTTAATAAAAGAAGCCATTTTTCATTATTTAGATTTTTTGGGGAGTATTTCTCACTTCTTTATACCCTCAATAATGCTGCATGACTGAAATCGAATACATGGACTTAGACGATTTTTGGTTTTAGCATCTTAGATTTTTTTTTTTTTGCAAGTTGTCCTTAAAGATCAATATTATGCGGGCAATCCAGAAACGATTCAACCCCTTGAAGCGAATTTCATTCGAACCATTAGTGAGATAGAACCAGAAACATTCAAAAAGGTCTTGTATAGTAAAATTGGGTTGACTGGATTTAACAAATGATTGAATGTATTGAATGAAATCGTATTCCATAACTAATGGGAATGTTCGCTGTTTCTAATAAAGACATAACAGCGAAAATAATTTATTTTTGTTCATTTTATTTTATTTTTTAAAAAAGAAATTGTATTTGGACAGCCCTGTATACTCGTAGTATGATACATTGTCTATCTATATATCATCGAATCGAGTTTTTTGATTGATAATCGTTTCCTTTTCGTTTCTGCTTTCATAAAAGAAGAAAAGGAACGTTCAATTGAACTGCATCGACATCTTTTTAGTCAAAAGGATCTGGCTATTCGATTCTTTGAAACACTGGAGTTCCATGTGATTGGTTAGCTAAGCCAGTGTACAACTTTCAACCTAATGGGACAGGCTTTTGGGCAATATAGACTGAATATTCTGGAGTAGATAGTCCGCTTCCGGGATGTGAGACCTACCGTTTTCCTATTAATTGCTTTATCTGCAACCATATCCATTGCAGAGCCCTAACTAGTCTTGAAAATTCCTAATTAGCTTAAGCTCCAAATACGATAAGGTAGATTATATATATAAGGAGTCTATCATATTAACCGTTAATGTCACTGTTGATTAAGTCCTGCGAATTCATCTGCCGTACGTTCTTCTTTTAAGATTCACTCGTTTAAGATGTTCAACACACGCGGTTATAAGATTGTCAAGTCAAGGACGGTTAAATGAAACCAGTACTCTGTGTCTACTACGAGGAGGAAAAATGAAGACTATTAATGTGGAATCATAACAACAGCTCTAGGCATCGCCAGATTGATGCCGTTCAGTCGTTAAACACCTAGCCACCAACTATTTATCTTTCGAGTTCAATTTAGTTTAGCTCTTTTGTCAGAGAAATGAAATGAAATAATTCTAAAGATATTCGTCATCGTTGACACAACTGAAATGACATCAGTGTTACTAAATTGTTCTAAAAAAAAAAAAAATATCTACAGATCTCGTTTTGCACTCCACTCAATGACAATTAAATTGTGAATTACGTTATACAGAAAAATTTGATCCGTCATTTCCAAACGAGTCATCAATTAACGCTGTTGGTAGAAATAATTTTGGACGGTTTATCCGAAATGGTTATTTTCTTAAAAGTGGAGGTGGACACCGGTAAGCTGGAATGTCAAATCAACAGAAAGCAAAATAAAAAAACGAAAATGCCGGAAAAAGAAACAACAAAAGTGTCAAAACTAGCCCAGTGGGCAAGAGAGAAATAAAAATGAAAAGGGAATTCAATAAGTCGGTGCTTTTTTAGACCGGAAAGTGTGAACTGTATAGGTACCTAATTTGTACAATGTAGATACTCATACTCCAGTCGCCTTAGTGGATTATGATAACATACGAGTAAATTTTTATAACGTACACATACGAGTACATACTGTATGAAAAAATGGCCAAAAACCATTAAGTTTATTGAGAAGTTATAGATCAAAATTGATTTTTTATATTTATGTGTCATCACGCAGGGAATATCTAAACGTTGGTAAGGCTTTCCACAAGAATCATACATGTATGATGGATAAGGAACAGAATTAATGCATTAAATCGAAAATATTTTGTCCAAAATAGATACTCATAATTTAAGTGAAGAACTAGCTAATTGATTGTGAAAAATGCCGATGACTCGAAGTATCACAACAAAGGTTCTGGCGGTGTAATTGATAAATAAAATTGGGAACCTTTGTTATAGATATTCCTGCCAAAAGTTTCGAAAAGATATCATATGATCTACTTAAGCAAAAAAATATAAACTTTAAGCCATATGGAATGCATCTGGGCGAAGGCAACTAAAGTATTTAAAACTATGTAGATTTAAGAAGGCAACAATAAACAAAAGCGGTATAGCTCGCGGTAGGGCATTTGACATCCGTTTAAATCTTTAACAGATTTTAGTCATATTAAAAGGACCACTATAAATTCTAGCGACATTATTAGTGTAACAAACTGTTTGTAATGCATTTGCTTGTTTTACATACTAAAGCATCCCATTGTGCACCCAGTTTGAAATTGAAAGTGCAAACATACTAACATTCTCTAACTATGGTTTCGTACGTTAACATTCAGCGTCCCTGAAACTAATTGATAATGATAAGAGGAACTGATACAATTATGACGACTTTTGGCTACCTGTGCCCGAATAAAGGCTTGTTTTTGGAATGTCATCGAGCTTCTTGACAAAAAGCCAAATATTGTGAGGCAATTCCAGAAAACACCAAGTGGGACGTGAGTTAAGTAGATTTGTTATGGTTGAGTTAGATGAGATGTTTTGGTATCAACGAAATTGTTCACAGAAACATTGTCATTCCCTACTCTGAAATTCCTCGTAGAAAAAACCATAAATAAGGAATGGACTTTATGCATTTAAAAAAGGTTTTTGAAAGTGTATTGTCTTGGCAGTATGTGATATCTTGGCGAACGGATTTTTTTATCCAGAATATCTTTCAAAATTTGTTACTTTTAAAGGATACAATTGTTAAATTTTCAGATTACGAAGAATTTTATGAAAATTCATAACAGTGAGATACCCAGTACAGGAATCAGTTTTTGAATTTAAATGTGTTTCACTACAGTAACAGCGGTTTGGGTTTTACTATAAATTAGGCAATTCAATGGGCGCAGCCTGAAACAACGTATGCTAGTTTGACTATGCACGTTAGTTATTTACAAATTCCGATATTGATGTCATTTGCCAAAATTTGGTTTGATCCGAGTTTTAAGAATATTTTTTATAGAATTGATGGCTACAAATTGTATCGTAATGATCGTGTGACAGGCACCACTAGAGGTGGGGTTGCTATTTACTGCAAAACTTCTTTAAGATGTAGAAAAAATTTCAAGCCGGCTAAATGACAAAGCCCTCATATATTCGGCTTAATACAAGCTATAACTTAAAATTAAACTTAAACTAAAACTTAAAACTGAGGTTGGTTGGATTGGTAAAAGAGAACGGATTTAAAGTAGGAAGTGGTGCGGTGGAAATCAAAGACGGTAGGGTTCGAATTGATTTTTTGTAGCTTACGGGAGACTGGTCTGTTCGCGCCATAGAAAGTGTGGTGGGTTGGTAGATAGAAGAGACGAGGGGTACGTAGATGACGAGTGTTAGTGTTGAGGAAAATAGAGTTGTGAAGGGACGCGCATTTAACGTGACCTGGCGCTGGATGCTTTCGATTCTCGAGATATGAACACGATACTTGACTGGCGTACTGTAGGAGGAGGTAATATAATACATAGGCTGAAAAGTCCGTTTCAGTTAGTACCAACCTTCAAAAGATACGTGTATAAATTTGACAGCAGTCGGACGATTAGTTCTATAGATATAACGTAACTTTTGTTATTGTGAAAAAAAAGGAATCAAAGCAATTTCGTGTGTTGATTTATCATTGCTCTTTGATGGGAAAAAATGCAGCCGATGCAAAGAAATGGCTTGATAAGTGTTACCCCGACTCTGCTCCAGTCGAACGAACCATTCGCAAGTGGATTGAAAAATTTAAAAGTGGTCATACAAGCACCGAAGATGATGCACGCAGTGGACGTCCAAAAGAGTCTGTTTCAGATGAAAACATCAAAAAAGTCCACAAAATGATTACGAATGACCGTAGCTGTGGCTCTGAAGATATCAAAAGAGCGTGTTGGATATATCATACACGAATATTTGGACATGCGAAAGCTCTGTTCAAAGTGGGTGCCGCGTTTGCTCACAGTCGACCAAAAACAACATGTTGATGATTCTGAGGAGTGTTTAAAGCTGTTCAACCGCAATAAAGCCGAATTTTTGCGTCGGTATGTGACAATGGATAAAACTTGGCTCCATCACTTCACACCAGAGTCAAGTCGGCAGTCAGCTGAGTGGCGAGCAGGTGACGAACCTCGTCCAAAACGACCAAAAACTCAACAGTCGGCTGGCAAGGTTAAGGCATCCGTAGTTTTGGGATACACATGGAATAATTTTCATCGACTATCTTCAAAAGGGGCAGACTATCAACAGCGACTATTACATTGCGTTGTTGAAGCGTTTGAAGGACGAAATCGCAGAAAAACGGCGGCATTTGAAGAAAAAGAAAGTGCTGTTTTATCAAGACAATGCACCGTGTCACAAGTCGATGAAAACGATGGCAAAATTGAATGAGTTCGGCTACGAATTGCTTTCCCACCCACCGTATTCTCCAGATTTGACCTCAGCGACAATTTCCTGTTCGCAGACCTCAAAAGAATGCTCGCCGGAAAGAGATTTAAGACCGATGAAGAAGTAATCGTCGAAACAGAGGCCTATTTTGAGGCTAAACAGAAATCGTACTACAAAACTGGTATCGAAAGGAACACTGTAAAAACAGTTTTCAAGGTAAGAGGATATTCTATTTAACAGTATGGGTTTAAAGATAAGAGCAGAATTTAGAGATGGGACGATGGGTGGTTATTTCATTCCTTAATCCTTTTTTTGTGGGTCGGGGTTACGAAGGAGGTTTTCCAAGCCTGAGGAAATTTTCCTTGAGAAAGGGATACACGAAAGAGATTAGAAAGGACAAGGGAAAGAGAGAAAGAATATTTTTTAAGAAATATGGCAGGGAGGTAATCTGGGCTAGGTGTGAATTCGTCATTGAGTTGGTGTTATTTATATTCGATATAAGACGGGTCCAAGATGTGAGATAGAAGTGGACCATTGGAGAAGTTCACTATGTACCTAAAATAGAATGGATCTGGTAAAAAGGAGTCGTTGGTGAAGGATTGTTTAAAAAATGTGGCACATACATTGGCAATGGTGAGTGGGTCGGTGGATGAGTTGTTGTTGAAAGAAAGGGAAAGAGGGTAAAATTCACCTGTGCTTTTTCCTCTCCTATTGCAATCATAATACATCAATATAATTATTTCTCGAGAACTTAGCTGACTTTATCAGAAGTAACTCCTAGTAACGTCGATTTTGCGTCCTTCGACTCTATCTCCGAACATGATTTTATATTCTGTACCTACGATATGTGTTTAACACATGAAGTCCAAACTTTATCATGTCAATATAGGGATTTGGACATTATGGGCCTTGATTCTCTAGGAATTGGAGCGTCTACGCTCCCCCATGGGAATACTGCAGGCGTAGTCCAGATTTTAATGAAAAGCTGAATTGATTTCAATTGCTTATTGACGGCCTCTTTGACGAATTCGTTCTTTACACCGGATGTTCTCAGGGTAATTGAGAAAAGAAACAGATTATACAGCAAATGGATCCAAAATTCTTCCTCATTTGACTGAAATGTCTATAAAGCTGAACGTAACAATGAAAATAAAATTAGTCGTGACTCTAAGCGCAACTTCTATTCGGCAAAGCTAAATACATCTTTGCCTCCTAAGAGAAATCTGCGTCAAATAAGAGTCAGCACTAAAAGTAATAGGGAATGTACCTTGGATCCAAATCAGCTCAATAATTACTTTTTGCAGGACCGTTTAACGATTATTAGTATCGATTTTGAAACTTTAACTGATATTGGTTTTCAGTTTCGGGTTCATTTTTAAACGTTGACGGGAAGTGAAATATTCTCTATCATCACCTCAATAAAGTCAAATACTATTGGAGACGACAGCATGCCAATGCGGTTTATTAAATTGATTATAACTCAAATATTAAATCATTTGACACATATATTTCGGTTTCTTATCAGGTCTGGAAATATGAAAATATGAAAAGTGAATCCTGACGTGGAAAGGCGGTTTTGCATGTCTGAAATGCTGCTGGAACGCTACAAAAGGAATTCATTTTTGCATCGGATTGTTACTGGTGATGGAAAATGGATCCATTACGACAACCCCAAGCGCAAAAAATCATATGTGAAACCTGGCCAACCATCCAAATCAACGGCAAAGCCGAATATCCATGACTCGGAGGTAATGCTCTGTATTTGGTGGGATCAGATGGGTGTGCTGTATTATGAGCTGCTAAAATCGGGTGAAAACATCAATGGACAACGCTACCGAACACAGTAGCAGTAGCCGAAAAACGCCCGGAATATGTGACCAGACACGAGGCAAAAATTTTCCATCATGACAACGCTAGGCCCCACGTTGCTATTCCGGTTAAGAACTATTTTTATAAAACAGCGGATGGAAAGTCTTACCCCACCCGCCTTATAGCCCAGACCTTGCCCCTTCTGACTACCATTTGTTCCGGTCGATGCAGAACGCCGTCACTGAAATACGGTTCACATCAGAGCAGAATATCAAAAATTGGCTTGATTCATTCTTGACTGCCAAGCCGGCGCAGTTTTTTTGGGATGGGATCCACAAATTGCCAGAAAGATGGGAAAAAGTCATAGCTTTAGATGGGCAATACTTTGAATAATACTATTGTACATGTTTTTCTTAAATAAACGTTCAAATTTTGAAAAAAAAAAACCGCACGAATTAAAATATATACCCAATACAATATTGTTGATCTTGTGGCTCAATTAAATGAATATTTGTCTTCAATCAACTCTTGGTCGATACACAATGGCTTGCAACTAAATCCTTCCAAGTGTCAAGTTACGGGTTGTCCAATAAATTCTTAGAATGTGGCAGCACTAACTCTTTTGACGTTTCCAAATATCATATTCATAACATTCGAAACCTTTTTGTGATAAGAAACAGTGATACGTTAAAGAGCGCTTAGTGGTTTCGTGTTCACAGTGTGTTTTATTTAACAATTTAGTCAAAAAATGGAAGTTTTTTGTCAAGGATTTCGTTGGATAATTTTTTATGATTTTAAATATGGTCAACTCAACAACAATGCATAGGTGATTTCGTATGACTTTTGGTGACGAAATACCATTCAATGCTACAATTTATAACTGGTTTGCAGTGATTAATTTCGTAAAGGTCGTCTTTGCAGTGCTGGTGTTCTAGAAATAAGATCGAAATTCAATCAATATTGTTATTTAGGGCCTACCTCTTCTGGAGCTCTTTCGCCCTTTTTGGTTTCTGGTGACAGGCTGTCAATTTCACCAACTACCTGTTTATTTTGATATGATCAGTAAAGGAATTCTTTGTCGAAGTGTTTGGTTTATCAAAAAAAAAAAAAGAAAAGAGTTGAGCTCACGGACGCATGGCTCTAGGCTAGGCATTGAAAGATGTCAACCCTACGATATCCAGTGTTGTAAATGTTTCTACACAGCAATTGTGCTTTTTTTACCTCCAAGTAATACGAAGCAACAACAAGCCTCGGACACGGACAGAGTCGAACAACTAGCGGAGGCCCTGGACTGCTGCAAAGCAGATGTTACCGCCATGCAAGAAATACGATGGGATGTGTCGGACAAAAAGAGGAGAGATCACCTATTTGGATACGTATTTGTGTTAGAGGTAGACTAAGGGAAGAAGTCTTGAGTTTCGACATGTGAACGGGCGCATGCTAACAATCCGTATTAAGGGTAAATTTGCCAACATAAGCCTTATATGCGCGCACGCCCCCACAGAGGAGAAAGGTGACGACTTCAAAGATGGTTTCCACGAGCTCTTGGGCAAGACCTAAGAGCAGTAACCTATCTATGATATTAAAATTGTCCTCGACGAGATTTTAAAGTAAAATTATGAAGAGAGTGCATTTTTGGTAGTACTGTCAGAAGGTATAGCCTGCACGATTCCACCTTCGATTTTGCGGCGGGAAAAACATTGCTTGTTCGTATTCATAAGGGGATTTAGAGATCTCCTGATCAATCAATCGTCAGCCAGATCGTCCAAATGGCGGTCGACGCAAGGCACTGCTTCAGTATGACCGATCGTTCCGAGGGGCCAATATTGACTCGGACCACAACCTCCTTGTAATAGCCAAAGTACGTTTGCCGATGTCCTGAATATATCAAACGCAAGCTAATAGAGAAAGAATTTTTTTTTTAAAGAACTTAACTGTCATGAACCGGATGAACACAAATGTTCCGGTCCGAAAAATCTTCAAGTCCACCTCTGAGGACAGGGCAATTGTGAAAGGCTGCCACTCGGATGGCGCTCGCAAGGAGAAAGGGACCTCAACCAACTAAGCGTGCGATACTGGAAGCAACTGACTGAAAACGCTTGTTGATTGAGGGCCAGTCCACCCCGGACTCTAGCGCTACCTTCACCTCTGCGTTAAAAATTAAAAAAAGGTTGAATTTCAAATTTTTAGATTAGATTATTATCTGGGTTCCCAGATGCCAATAATAGTTTTTCCAATTGTTATGATTCAGCAGCTCTCGAAGTTTCCAATAACATCCAGCTGTCAAAATATTCAATAAGATTTATCATTTCATCATGCATCGTTTTACGCTTGCCGAATGTGCGGAAATTATTAAAAAAATATTATCAAAATTCCGGCTCAGTTCTTAATACGCAACATTAGTTTCGTCGTGAGGTCAATCGTCATCATGGCTTCATTGCGCGGCAATTCGTGGCACCGTTGAAAAGTTTGAGCGTGAGTACACTCTTTTGAATCCTAAGCCACCATCCAGACATAGATTTTTGCGAAATGAAGAAAACATAGCCGCCGTAGCGGCCAGTATCGAGGAAGACACAGAAATATCGATTCGGCGTCGATCGCTTATTTTGTGGTTGGATTTGAGCCTACATCCGTATAAGATTGTGCTGACGTAAGAATTGACCGTAGACAACGCCGTAAGTTCGCTAATTTGGCGCTAGAAATGCTGGCCGGAGATCCGGATTTTGGCCAAAATTCGTCTTTTCGGACGAGGCCCATTTTTGGCTCAGCGGCTATGTCAACAAGCAAAATTGATGTTATTGGAGCGAACACAATCCACAAGTGCTCGGCCAATCATTAATGTATTCAACAAAGATCGTCTGTCTAGTGCGGTTTATGGCATTGATATGTCCGATCTGTAGTTCCAACAAGACGAATTGTGAAGGAGAAATTTGGCTAACAAGCCAACCACTTTGGACGATCTCGAAGCCAACATTCGACACGCTTTTGTCGGAAAAACAGCAGCTGAGGTGGCCATTTGAATGATGTGCTTTTCCACACATAATGACATAAACATAGTTTCAAATCAAAGGTAGAATCAATGCTATATCTCTCACAGTTGTTGTTTTATTTAAATTGTTTTCCTATCGTTCTTAACTGATCACCCTTTACTAGAAAGATTAGACCAGTCAACTTTATACATAAAAATTTGTATGCATTTTCTATTACGCCGACGTAGTATCTTGAGTGCCGACCTATAACAAGGTGTATCCCTTATCAAGAACTTCAATCCGATATGAGACGTAATGGCTTAAACTCATAGTAGACACAGGTATATTCATAAACAAAATCAAACTTTAAACTGTGAATACGTCAGGTTTGATCAGGACTAAAGTCAATTTCACTCAATGATCAGCATTGAATAGTCACATTGTTGACTTTTTGTTGTTACAAATTACTTAGGGCCATACCATACATTGAACCAGTTACGATGACAAATTTGATAGTTTTATCAGGGGTATTACTTATTATAATACTTCGCCATCACTTCTCTTATCTTTGTTAAGTGATTACGTAGGAAATGAAGGGACAACTGCAAAAGTCAAATCAAATTTCGAATACGCTACGCAATCAAATCGAATATGCCCCTGTCCTGACTAAAACGGTGTATCTATGTGAAATACATAGTAACAAACATTACCCTCATCGATATTTTTGTCAAAATTTTTCAGTGCTAATTGAAAGAAGAAATTGTGTATTTTGACCTATGTACCATATGTATGTGCGGCGACTTTTATGGTGTAAGGTCAATTGCTACGAATTAGGAGGCTCCAATCATCGTTAACCCGTATGAATACTCGTACAATGCATAGAAATGACAGACTTCCAATGAAGACATCAAGAGATACTCGTAATTCAATAAATTTCTGTCTGTCCCTATTTGGATGTTGGAATTTTCAAAAATGAAAACCATATCGGTGGCATGAAGTATGCCAACTTTTACTGCTGTAAAACGTGAGTTGATGTACATACGAGTACATATCTGCATAAAGTTAAACTTCAAGTGACACACCGACGTAATACTTGTTGTACTTGTTAAATTCCACTCTATAACTTGGTTCATTAATGTCGTACGTATCCGTAGATACTGAAATGCTTGACTTATTCGTATAAGGCTCAATAAAGGCACTTTGTTTATTAAATCTTGCTTTTTATCTTGAGTGCCTCATATCAGTATTGTTCTGTTGTATCCAGTGATAACCGTAACCATAGTTACGAATTTCTCCAACACTGTTTTATTTATTTATTATTTATTAATTGAAGCTCCGATGCTGCTCAGTATACCTATATCACTGTTTGTTTAATTTATATGTGCAGTGGATTTTTTTTTATTTATTTATTTGCATTATCTTTTACGTCTCTCATTTGCAGAGTGGAGGTAAATACTTTTGGCTAAACACAATGTATCTACTCGTAGATGCATGAAGAATGATGGTGATGTAATATTACAGTCAAAAGAGTTAAAAATTTTCGTTGGAACCTGTTTGTTGGGTTAATTCTAAAATCATATATTTTCTGTTACAACAAGAACAGAGACAGAAAATCTGGTTTATGTTTAAATAAAATTCCACATGATTAGATAATCGTGCTTATTAAAATTCACTGTAAACAGAATATTAAATCGAATAATGGTAATCGGAAACATGCAAATTTTTTCGAGTATAGACATTCACACTCATTCACAAATGTTCATACTTCGCTTTTAAATTAATATATTTATCGGTTATGCCGGTAAGCAAGTTACCGGTCAGTATATGATGAAAAGACCTAGCTACCATAGAAGTCAATAGCTTTTAAATGACATATGTAACATATAATCGTCTCTCATTTCATTGACATCGAAAAAAAAGCTTCGGGTATGTAAAATTACCCTCATCAATTCAGATAAATTATTCGATTCTATTTTAAATTGTTCTCTACAGCAAAGATGACATTCCAATCATTTGGGTAACCTTTTGAAACAGACTATATCTAACTAACTTACTTACTTAGATGACGCTACAGCCCGGGATTTACTTTAACCCTAACCAATAAACCTTCCCAATTAACGCGGTCTTTGCTTCAGTTACCCACCTGATATAATTGAGGTCCCCCATCACTTGTGTGTGACATCTAAGTCATATTTTTCTTCACTCTGTTATCCCTCTGTTAGGAGTCGATGACTCATGAGCCGGAGCGTTCATTTGTACGCTTAAAATGTCCTATGTATCTCTAGCAATGGACGTGCATTCTTCTGATCAGGTCGATGACGCTCGTAAATTTGGCAGCTATATGGTATTTCCTCCTTCAATTCAAATGGGATCAAAAGTCACTCGAAAGTCTTGCGTTCAAAATTACCAAGGATATCTTCATCTGTCCTTGCTAACGTATGTAGGTGGTTCTGAATTATAGAGCAGGATTGAGATGGTCAGGATTTTATTGAGAGCCCCTTTAGTGTTTCGCGAGAACGCCTTTCATTTGTTAACCTTCTTAGACTAAAAAAGCAGCGATCGACAAGTCTAACTCTTTAGACAAAATCCTTAACGTCCTTAAAGTTATAGCTGCTTTTAGTGATGTTTTGTTACAATCGTCGATACTCTACGTTTTGTTAACGGCATATACAAGGTGGGGCAAAAGTGATGTGAAAATGTGAGTGTGCCATTATTTTTACAAATGGCGTCAAATATCATTGTGCTTTGATATTTATGTTGCAGATAGATAGAGAATTAGTTGACAATAGGCAATGGAGTGATAATACACACTTAAAAATGCGGAATTTTTGTTACCGATTTCCGGTCTATTGTTTTGACGCAGCCTGAATTTCGTCGTCGTTTTCCTCGTCGTCTTGCACCATGTGCGCCAGGGTGGCCGTGGTGTAGTGGTATATGCATAGACTCCTCAAGCAGAGGTTCGCGGGTTCGAATCCCGTGCGAGGCTGTTCTCTAAAAAAGGCTTTTCATAGAATTTGTATGTAGTTATATGAAAATCCCGTCGGCGTCAACTCTGACATAAAGGCATAACACTGATGTTTGAGTGGTTGCTGGCTAGGCTAAATGTAATGAACTAACAACTAGCACGTACTAAGGCCCACTGGTTGAGGATCCACAGCACACGTTCGTTGCGTCGAATCTTGGTGAAATACCTGAAGACGTTCCCTTATAAAGTGCAAACCGTTCAACAAATGCTGCGTGCTGAAAATCAAGTGAGGTTAAGTTATTCCCATGCTCTGTTAAATCTGGTGTAAGAAAAGGTTGATCTCGTATCCAAAATAATAATGAACGTCAAAGCCCATTTTTCCAATCAAGTGAATCCACGTGAAATGCATAAAGAGCCATTGCATCCCCTCAAAATAACCGTTTGGTGCGGCATTTGCAGTGAAAAAGTAATTGGCCCCAGTGTGACTTAGTGTTGGGTTGTTAGCTAACTGCCTCGGGTTAGACGTCGACGTTAAAGTTAAACGTCTTTTATACTACGTAGCTTAAGGTGGATGTAAATTTTTTTATTTTTTTGACATAGTTTTGAAAAGCAATACTTTAGTTTTTAATCTTGTGTTATCGTATCACTTAACAGAGCCTCGCCTAGCCCAAACCTTTTTTTTCTAATCAAAGGCCCCATTTTCAGCTGTATTTGGTAAGTTTTCCAATATTAGGGAGCGGTGTTTCAAAATGACCACAGTGTTTAAAGGCCACACCTTTTGTGACCGCCAATAAAAAGATGATTTTTGGATTTTTTTTTTTTTTTTTAAAGAAAACTACTGCATCAAATGTTTTAAAATTTAGAGGATACCATATATTTATACATAAATAATGAAAGTTTTCAAAGGAAAAAATTTAATCTTAATTAAGTCAGAAAAAAAATGTCCGCCACTGCTGCAGTGATTGCGGCCTTCACATTGGCTGAAAAAAAAAAAAAAGTTCAATGAACTAGAAGTTATTGCCTCCTCAATGAGCCACGATTGTGAAAAAAATTGAAATTTAACGAAATGGCAGAGTTTTTTTTAAAAAAAAAATACATTTTTCATACAATCGAAAAACTGGAGGGTTATTGTATAGAGAAACATATACAAAATAAGCAAAACAAAAAACGATCGGATGATTTGTCTTTGAGTTACAACTGCAGGAAATTTGAGAAATGTAGTTTCGAGAAAAACGCTGTAACTCAAAAACAATCTGAGATATTGAAAAAAATCTATTTTTTTTTAAAATTTCGCACTAGGTGTGCCACTTAAATTTCATATCATTGTCTTTTTATTTGTTGTAGTTATATAGATTTAAATAGTGAAAACTTATTTAAAATATGATTAATATAAGGAAAAAGCCCTTCGCGAAATGTTTGCGAAAGTTAAGAGACATTTGATCGAACATATTGTAAATGAATGGATGAATGAATTACATCATTTCAGTAGTTAGTTTGCAAAGAATTTCAAGAAAAGATCCGCAAAGTATAAAGTTTATAAAGGTCAATTCATTCAAGATCTTAGTCAGGTGATTATGCAAAACGCCGTACCTTTGTCAACCTAGGGTTGGAAAACCAAGAAATGTGCCCTAATTTTACACCTCCACCTATATCAATTTAGCTGACTACGCAAAACAGCTGTATTTATCAAGTTGAAAATACATAATTCGTTGTTCGTAAAAATGCAATACATCCACAAATATGATGACGAAATTTTTGTGTTCTGCATTGGTCGGTATAGATTTAGCCGAGATGTATTGCGCAAGGGATAATGCAATTTTTGAGTAAGCGAATCACTGGCCGTGTAATTTCATGCACTGGCCCCCAAAATTGACGACTAAGATCTTGCGATCTAACTCTGGCGACTTTTTTGTATGTGGTTTTGTGATATCTTCCATCTTAACTAGCCAAACAACCACAATTTCGGAGTTAAAGAAAGAAATTCGTATTATTGGCAAAATAGAAAGAGCATATTTGCGAACTTCTCTAAAAGAGTGTGCCATCAAAATCGTGGTGGACATTTTTGTAGATGTTCTTTTCTACACATAATCGCCATCTGTAAATTTTAGAGTAAAATATTTGCAATTTTCAATTGAATTTTAGTCTTTTTCTATCATTACTAATGTCGAACATATGTTTCTCGTTCTTTTTCTGCTACCTGCTGAGAAGGTAGCTCGAGCTCATGACCTGCTGTCGCCGCTTTTTTACAGCACACCGATTTTATTTCTTCAGTACGACGATGTGCAGATGGGAAGCCTAACTTTTTCAGTCGTCCTTTATAATATTTTATCTAATACTCAAGTGAGGATTCGAACAATGTAACACATTTAACTTTCTCATAGACCGAATAACATTGAGCAGTACAAATATTTTTGTGTCTATCAGAGGCATATATTTATGGCAGATGCTTAAGTAGTAAATACTTGTCCGTAGTATTCCAAACCCAAATATCTTATCGTGCTGATGGTTGATAAAAAAAAGCACTTCCATCACTCACCTCAGTAAATAAGGTCATGCGATTTCCATTATCATAGTTGGGCTCGTAAGTTCATCTGATTAATTAGCTTCTTGCTATTTCAGCTGTCTACACTGACCATGAGACTCATTTGTATTTTTTACACATAACTCAGACACTTAAACAAACGCACTCGCATAGTCATTTATTTTTGCTTCTTTTTTTTTTAGGTGATGTCGTGCTAAAAGATTTAAAATTGCGTGAAAATGCCTTAGACGACCTGGATCTGCCAGTACAACTGGTATATGGTTTCCTAGGTAAGAAGAGCACAATTATAGGGGTTTATTGCCAAAAATAATTAAAATGTTTTTTTTTTTTTTTTTCTTTTTTATTAGGAAGTCTTGTGTTGAAAATTCCATGGAAGAACCTCTATGGCGAACCAGTTGTGGCTGAAATCGAAGATTTTTACATTTTAATCTCACCAAAACAATCAGTGGCATACGATGCCGAAAAGGAGTCAAAGTATGATTTGCAGGCAAAACATGCTGCGATACAAAAACTCGAAGACGCCAAAAGATTCGAACTCGAGAAAGGTATTTCATTTGCTGCCAAAATATGCATATAGTATACTCGTATCTAATTAAATAAATTGATTTGCAGATAAACCTAAACCCGACCAATCGTTCACTGAAAAGCTGACCGCACAAATTGTAAATAACTTGCAAGTTAAAATCGCCAATGTACATGTTCGCTATGAGGACATGACTACGACTGGCAAACCGTTTGCCTTTGGTGCTACTTTGCATCAGTTAGAACTTTATACCACCGATTTAAATTGGGTTAAATGTTATATGACAGAGCAAGCAAGTCGTGTGTTTAAAATTGCAAATTTGGACAGTTTATCTGTGTACATGAATTGTGATGCCCTGCTTTATACAGACAAAAGGGATGAGCATAATGAGATTAAGAAATTATTTAGAAATAACATTGCGCAAATTGATTTTATACCAGCGCGATACAAATATAGTAAGTCAGTTTAAGGTTTTCTCTTTTCTATATCGAATTTTGATTTTTATTTGAAATTTCAGTCATTGGACCAATAACTTCGATGGCAAAACTACAGTTAAACATGAATCCAGAGTATGATAATCCATCGTTTATCATACCAAAGATAGATCTATCATTGGATATGAAGAAACTGCATCTGGGAATCACTAGTCAACAGTTTCAGGTAATATTTCATTTCTGAATGGTTATTGTAGAACCTTTTTGTCTACTGAAAGATAACATTAGGAAAATTATCTCCGTGGCTAAGTTAAACTAACTACAAACAAACGACTCTTTTAATTGTTAAACTATTGATAATGTCTTGACAAATACAAGATCCTGATGGCACAACGTCATTGAGGTGCTATTACAGTAGCTAATTTACTTTCTGGTATTGTCCTTGTTTTAGAGGCATTGGCAAACCTTTTACCTCTGAATAAGTTTCTAGTTCTCGCCTTTTGAATTTGACCTTAAGTCCCACTCGCCGAAATGTCTTTAATTCCGATATATTTTTTTTAATAATATTTGGTTTTCCAAATGTATGGGCTTGTTTGTAAAAAGGAGGAAGGAATTTGCTGATGATAATTATCATGAATATTCTACAGTAAATTAATCCTTACTGCGCAAACGCAACTGAGTACTCTGACCTGAGCAACCACAGCTGAGGATCCAGGCAAGGCTCAGCACAATGGTTTTTTGCGGAGGAACTTTCCAGATAGATTTAACAGCAACGCCCGATCCATATGTTATGACAATTTTTCAGTAATTAGCTGGGTTGATGAAATAAGGATTGTGACGGAGGAGTTTCAAACGAATACCTGGAGTAGACCACTGGTACTATACTCTGAAAGATCACCAAACGACTTTCGGCCTTGCTCGCGTAATGTTTGTACACTTAACAATCCTTATGGAGTAGAACAATTAGTTTATGCCCTATACCATTACAAAGTGAATATCACTGCCACCCAAATAGTACGACGGCCAACAACGGTGGGAAAAGGATGAAAAACCGTGACATTAAATAAGTGATTATAGAGAATAGAAGCAGCGGCTAGTTTGGTATGCATTAGTCATCAAGAGAGACTTAGCTTCAGTCTTCTGAGCGAACGCTTGATTAAAATCCGCACCATGGCATTTGTGATCACGCCCTTGAAAGAAAAAGCGCAGCTTTGTTAAGCATTTTTTAAGCAAACTTCTAGACTACACAACTGAGGAATGTCCTAGGCACAAAGTTACGATAGTCATTGGTGATTTCTAGCTCCAAGTTTCCTACAATGTTCTCATTCATATTTCTCATATTTTAATATCCTTAAAGAAATTTAACAGTTACCTTTGCGCAAAAACTTCAACCAATCATATTACGATCAACGCAAGACATAGCTTGTGTGTTTCGAAGATGATTTATCGATTCTGACCACTACCTTGTAGCCAAGGTGCAACTTCAAATATCCCGTATGTCACAATGAAGACATACGATGGAGAATTTTAAAGTCGCTCTAAAAGAATGGAACCTTTTCTGCCTTCATCAAGTGTAGAAGATCAGTAGCCACATTGACAGCAAGCCGTTATAAACCTCTAGTTTGTCGAAAAGTGTGGGCGAATACATGCAGTGAAACAGAAAAACTTACAAGGGCGGAGAAACGCTCGAACTTGGCCATAGATAAGTGAACTTGGGAAGGACCCAAAAATGGCAACGGAAGCATGCAGCGATAACATAATAGCAGAGTCACAGTCGGTGTTGAAAATTTGGAAGGATTATTTCAGCAGATTGTTTAATGGCATTCTTCTCCATTGGTCTTCTTGACCAATATTCTGCTGTCAAGCAGAACAAGCTTATGATTGACCACAACTTTATCCATTTGATTGAATTATTTCAAATATCAATAATTGATTTGGCAATGAGCATATATTACATCAATTCTTTAGCAAAATACGGTCGTGTGAATTTATGTCCACTGAAATGGCATTTGACCAGTCCTCAAAGATACTTTCTAAACTGGTAAACGAGGATAAGACAGAAATATGCTGCCAATATGAAAGAGCAGCCATGAATGCCTTAGTCATCGGGGACAACGACAAACTACTACGTTAGGTTGGGTGAAAAGTAATCTCCTTGGGAATGAAAAAAAAAATTTTTAAATGTTTTTTTTTATTTTATTCAATATATTCCCCTTTTAGTTTGATATACTTATTCCAGCGATTTTCCAAAATCTTGATCCCGTCCGAGAAGTAATTTTCCGGAAGGTCTGCAAAATACTCCTCCGTGGAGTTGATGATTTTCTCGCGTGAGCTGAATTTTTTATTAATGAGCAATTTTTTGAGGTTTGGGAAGAGATAATAGTCCGAGGGAGCCAAATCGGGCGAATACGGTGGATGCGACAGCAACTGGAGCCGAAAGTCATTGATTTTAGCTGTGGTTGCGATGCTCTTGTGCGCCGGTGCATTGTCTTGCAAAAACAAATTTTTTTTTCGCTTCATGTGAGGCCGTTTTGCAGCGATTTCGGCTTTCAATCGCTCCAATAATGCACAGATATGCTCGCTGTTGATGGTTTTTCCTTTTTCGGGGTTAAAGAGTATGCCATGACAATGCATATGCCATGACAATCCCAGGCAATCCCATGACGCCATAACCTTTCCGACCCATCGAGCCTCCCTCGGCCGCTTCGGAGCTCTCGTGCCGGCTTGAGTCCATTGCCGGGGACTCATTCTGTTCTCTGGTGTGTAATAGTGGATCCAATTTTCATCAACAGTTACCAATCGACGCCAAAAGTACGCCCGGTTCCGCATATGCAAGTCCAAACACTCTTTCGAAGTGCTCTTGCGTTCGTGTTTTTGGTCAGGAGTGAGTATGCGTGGCACCCAGTGGTAGGATAACTTTTTCATATGCAGAATATTGCCCAACATATGACGTGTGCGTTCAGTACTTATCTTTGTGGTATCTACTAGCTCGCGCATCTTCACTTTCTGGTCAGCCAACACCATTTCATGTATTTTTTTGACATTGTCCTCTGTAACCGCATCGGAGAGCCTGTCGCTGCGGACTTGATCGGTAGTGGAGTTGCGGCCACCACGAAACCACGAAACTCTCTAAACCAATATTTGACGGTGTAATCTGACGGAGCATTAGCCCCATAATATTTATCCAACTTTTCTTTTGTTTCCTTCGCCGTTTTGCCTCTCAAAATATAATGTTTTATGAGAGAACGAAAATCGTTTGTGTCCATACTCAACATGATGCCAAAAACGTCAACAGCAATCAGCTGTCAAAACAAAACTAAAGACAGTATGGCGAAATTTGTCATGTCTGCCTAAAAATGAACGGACTTCAAGGAACCATAACCTTTTTTGCAGTAGCAGCGCATTCTGGCAGTCAAGGAGGTTACTTTTCACCCACCTAGTATAAGTTTGAGATGGTAAAATCTGGTCTCACTCTTAATTTACACAAAGATACCACCGTGGAAATCAACCGAAGAATCACTCTTGTTTCTTTAAACTAAGAAATCAACTTTGAAAAGAGTCGATCTCACGAAAAACTTATATTGTCGCAGCCCTATTGTGTGGCGCGAAGGAATGAATTTTATCTAAAGAGAACGAAAATGCCTTTGCATTTTTTGGAATTTAAAGTTAAAGAAAACTGAAGGGTTATAAAGCAATATTGACCTTGTCAAAAGGACTAGAACTTGATTTCTAGAACAAGTGGAGCGAATAAACTCTCCTTCCCGCATGGAATTTCTTCGAATCTATACTACACTAGCGTTAAAAAAGACATCTCCCTAGGTAACGCGCTTAAATGAATGGGACCTCAGCCAACTCAGTGTGCGTAACTTCAGGCAATTAGCATAAGAAAATGAAGAAAGCCGTTGGTTGAGGTCCGCTCCGACCTCAATTACTCAATCAGTAATTGATATTTTTTTCGACAGTCTTGGAGTCTGCCTTTAAGAAATGAGTAAATGCGTTAGTAGCCCACGATTTATCAAGAATTGCATGTGTTATTCATTCTTATTCATGCACCATACATTTTCCTTCTGACGTTCAGTTATTTCTTATAGAAAATTAACATATAATGATGCTGATGCTGATTCTCTTGTTCAACACTCGTTCTTATAAGATACCAGGATAACCGGTGCTTACAACGAGCAGGTAAAATAAGTTCAATTGATGTTTTGTTATAGTTACAGCACTGGCTATCGTCAGATTGATACTGTTACTACCTACCATACTCTAATCGTTCAATACCCAACCACTTAGTTTTCATCAGTTATCGTTTATTATGAACGGTGGCAGAAGCTATACACCTAAAAGACCTGATTAGCGATAGTGTTTATCTTGTCTTACGCGGGATTATGGATCTACATCTTATGAAATCTTACCAATATTCATCTAGAACAGAGCTGTGTCGCAAGTACTCGAGACAAAACCTTCTTTGATGTTTGGTAAAAGCAGCAGTGATATTTTCGCGTGTTTAAAATACAATTACTCTTACCATAGCTATGTATATCCAAAGGATCCTCCTCAATTTCTCATCGAAATCTCCCGTACAACGCCAAAAAGCCGACAACATTACAAATTTTCTTTCCGTCATGTTTAGTCAAAAATTTGGCTTCGTTGGTAAAACCGATGACTATACTTTTAAGCACTGAATAAATCAGATCAGTTAGATTTGAGGTTTGAGAGCACTGAAATTTCTAGTGCCCCAATCGTTGTATCTGTCTGGGGCTGCTTGTATTTTAGAGCAGGTAGTCATACAAACAGTAGAGCTTGTGCGTAAATATTAGAAGCACTAAACAGAGAGTCATGGTCGCAGTTAGCGTCCGCTGTTAATACACCTGACCAAGTTACACACGCCATCAATAATTGCGCTATCGACATTACCTTAAATTTAAATGAAAATGACCCTTTTTTGTCAAGTCGGCCTTTAACTCTGTCCAACAGAATGTTGTAAGCATGCATTTACAAAATAATGAAGCTCCTCTGTTCTTTCCATGTTCTTCAGCATGAAGGAAATCAGACTAATAACGAACAATGTGCACGTGCATTAACTTGCCTCATATCTTATTTTTCTCCACAGGATATAATGAAACTAGGTGATTCAATGAATCGATTGCAGCTAGGACAACGCTACAGAAAATATCGTCCATTTAATACATGTAAACCTTTTTCAAAATTTTAAATAGATTAGCAGTAAATCAAATTTGTTTTCAGCTTATAAGGGGCACTATAAAGAATGGTGGAACTTTGCGATAACATCTATTTTGGAAGAAGACATTCGTAAAAAAGCTCGTTACTGGTGTTGGGAGTACATTAAACAACACCGTGAACTTTGTAACACATATGCTACAGTAAGACATATCTGAAATACTAAAAATTTTATAAAACTGTTAACTTCGTCTTACTTAGTCCCTTAAAGAGAAGAAACTTTGTAAGAAACCGACAGCAGCTTTGATCGAGACTTGTACCCTCTGCGAACAGAAGTTGGACACCTTTAACTTAATTTTAATCCACAATCGGGTTCAATTGGAGGTATGTGCACGTAGTATATGACATCATCTTTATTTTTTCATTTTTATTTATTCAATAGGTCGATAAAATGAAACAAGATGAGGAAAGAAAAGCAGGACAGAAAAAAGGCTGGTTCAGTGGGTGGTGGGGTAAAGCCGAAACAAACGATGATGATGCATCCAATAATATTGGTTTGTCCCAAATTCCCAGACAATATCGAATGGTAATGATTATCAAGAGTTAATATTTTAGTGAAAAAGTTCGAAGCTGCTATGACAGATGCAGAGAAGGAAAAACTGTATAAAGCGATTGGGTATCATGAAAACGCCGTGCAGGAAGCAATGCCTGAACGGTATGAAGCTATTAAGATGAATTTCTTGCTTGAAGCCTTTGAAATTGGCGTTTACGATGATATGAATGTTATTGGAAAGACTACTGATACATCGCATAACAAGACTATACTGCTCATGAAGTTTACGTTGGCCACGTGTAGTGTAGTACAAAGACCTGCGGCAAATGCTATTTGGTATACCCACTATCGTTAGTTTTTAATTTTAGATTTTTTATTATGTAACCATTCTGGTTTTAGTGTGAATGCTCAGGTGAAGGAGATGAAGCTAACCGGTTGCAAAAAGGATGAGTACTTACCCACTTTAATCAGATCTCAGTTAACAGATGAGCACAGCCTATTGGAAGTGTTGTTTGAGACAAATCCATTAGACAAGGTGTGTTTAGAAAATAAATATTACAAACAGACAGTAGTTGATATTTTTTTTGTAATATTTAGCGATGTGACCAACGGCTAAGAGTTCATAGCAGACCCCTTCAAATCATTTACGATTCAGATTCAATCCTGGAATTGGTTAAAGCATTCTCACCACCAAAATCTGTTAATTTGTCAGAGTAAGTGTTCAAATTTGTTTGCACTGGATCCCCTGGCGAAATTCTTAGCATTTCTTCTTTTTAGAATTGAGGAGGCAGCATCTGAAAGAATGGCTGATTTTAAAGAGCGCTCGGCAACTGGAATGCAATACATTGTTGATAAGCATGATATACTTGAGTTGGACATCAAATTCATGCCGAACACTGTAATTCTCCCAGTGAAAGGAAAATACCTGCCGTAAGTAATAGACGTAGTAGTAGCAAATGTCTTCGACTCCTAATTCCTCTCCTTAATGTTTTAAAAACACAGAGGTGATTCGTCACTGATTGTTGTGAGTCTGGGTACGCTACGGGTAACAACATCACCACGTGGGGGTGCAAAAGGCAGCGTAGCTAATATGTTTGTGGCCGGCCATGATCACGATAAAATTTTGCGATCTATAATGGCAAAGTCTTACGATACCTTTGAAGTTGTACTAGAAGATGTCCAAGTTATGGTGGCAAAACCTAGAGAAAATTGGCAAGATGTTCTCACACGAGGACTTCAATGTGACATGCATGTGTTACCACAAACCTCAGTGATAGTAAGAGTTGATGTTTGTGTGATTTCTGATGATCCTCGCTTACCCAAAACAAAAGTCGAAAGTAAGATGATGGGGTGATTTTGTAAAAGTAGAAAAGTTTAACTATTTTCTTACTTTCAGTTCTTATTCCATCGGTGAATCTCAATCTTACTGAGGATCGTATATTTGAAGCTCTAAATATTGTTACAAGTATACCACTGCCAGAGTCAGACGAACCACCATCGACACTGAAAAAGAGTGCCAGTTTGGTGGCAGCATCTCGAGCCTCTGTCGCTAAACTCATCGATTCGGAGATACTTAAGGTTAAATCAAATAAACCAAAACCAGATGAGTTGTCGACTGAAATAGTTCAGTATACCAATTTGGAAATTAAATTCGCCCTTAAAGGTAAATTATTAGGTGGCATATTATTTCTTCCAGTATTAGATTTTTTTTTTTTTTTTTAATTTTAGAGTTCGGAGTAACATTGTATAAGCGGAGAAATAATGATCACGAAAAGTACGACGAGACGCCATCGGATAAATTTAGAACACCAGTCGAAGAGATGGCTCCTGATGAATTTAATGATTCCCCAACTCAAGTTGTCGTTCCAGTTGATTATCATCCTCTAAACGATGATGATAAAATTTTGTCAATTCAAGTTTTGCAACTGGAAGGATATATGGCACAGCGCACCTATGAACTCGTAGCCTCTGCTAAGTAAGTAGACTTTAGTTTGTGTGGTTTAGGATCTCTTTCGTAGTACAATACAATACTTCTTATTATTATTATTATTTTTTTTTTTTATTCTTATTTAAGACTTGGAGCTATTAACCTCACACAATATGATAGTTATGAAAAGACAAATAATGTGCTCAGTATAATCGATACACCACGAACGAATACAGAGCTGGAATATCTGTTAACGATTTCTTACACAATGGTAAGTCAAGTTTTGAAGTTTTTTGAATTGAAATCCACAATTGCTTATCATTTCTAGGTGAATAAGAAGACGCCCGAGTTCAACAGCAAATACAACTCAACTGAACAACTTATTGTCATCAACTTTGCAAAATTAGATTTAACATTGCATCAGGAGTGTTTGCTAAAGCTGATGCAGGTGAGGAGTCATTTGTTATCTTAGTTAAACCAAAAATACGTGGGTTTGATTTTTTAGATTGCAAATGACTTGCAACAAAAGATGGCAGTATTTAATTCCACGTTGGAGCCCAAAGATCGAGTTGCCACAACGGATACGGAAAGCATGTTGACAAAACTGACCACAATTATGGAAGACAAGGAACTCGAAGATGGGGTACAAGTTAAGCAGGAGAAGTGTAAGTAGTTCGAATTTAGTAATTTAATTATTTGAATTTCTAGTGTCCTAACTGCCATAGAATGTTTGTCCTATAATCTTACACCGATAATAATAATAAAAAAATAATGAATTAAATAAATATGTTTCAACAGCTCGACGAAGGAGAACCGTCGTAGATAGTATCAAAATTAAAGTCATTGCAAATTTAGAAGAGGTTTCAGCTTGTTTAACATGTCGCAAGCGTGATTTAGCAGTACTCAAAATAAAACATTTTAATGCGGGAGTTATTATTAAGAGCTCATACACAGAGTTGACACTCCAATTGAAGGACATCATCGTATGGGACTCAAATCCAGCCACTGTTCATCCAGCAGTAAGTTTTTCGTTTACTTTTCTTGAAGTGATCCTGCTTTATGTACGTATTTCTTTTTTAGATTCTTTCAATTGTGGGTGATAATGCTCTTAAATGCCAAGTGGTTATGTTCAATCTGGAGGAAACATCTAACTATAACTCAGACGATATGAAAATTGAAGTTCGAATTGGTTGCGTACGAATTGTGTTCCTCAATTGGTTTGTCACTTCTGTTTTGGTAAGTTAGGGCATACATTGTCCTTTTTTTTTTTTTCTTTTTTTTTTTAAAAATATGTTCTTCCTTTTTTTTTAGAGTTTTCTTAATAATTTCCAAACTGCTCAAGAAGCTTTAGCTAATGCTAGTGCTGCAGCCGCTGATGCAGCTAAACAAAATGCACTCGACGCCTATCAGAAAGCGACACGAATGAAATTAAATATTAAAATCAAAGCTCCAATTATTGTTGTTCCTGTTAACTCTTTCAGTTTAGATGGTCTTAGTCTAGATTTGGGTATGTTAAGCCTGACAAATGTTACAAGTGAAATTAATGTACCTGGGGTAAGTCAAGGAAACCAGTCTCTTTTATAGTGCAAAATATTTAATTAACTAATTTTGTTTTTAGAATGAGCACACTCCAGCTATTTTGGATGAAATCAAATTAGAACTTAAAGATATGCAATTATCGAAAGTGGAAATTATACCGCCGCCAGTTTCAACTGATATCTCGGCTCAAATGAGTTTCGACGAAAGCAGTGGTTCGTTGTTAGATGAATGTGAGTTTCGTTTTATGAGAAAGAATTCTTGAATTTGACAGAGAAATATATATTTGCAGCTAATTTGTATGGTCTAAAAGTGAACGTTCATATGTTGGATCCAGTTAGTTTCACTTTGGTTGTAAAGAGAAATTTATCGAGTGGTTGGTATAAGGACTTGCCGGAAGTAGATGTGTCTGGTCATTTGAAATCGATTGAGGTATAAATAATTTTTATGAAGTCTATGATTCTTTTCTTATTGTAATAATTTTATGAGTCTCAAAAATCAAATTAAACTAAATATGTATTGTACATAAAATAATTTGTACTTTTAAATGTCGAATTAGAAAGGAACTATTTGAAGTTGTTATATAGCTCAAAACCAAGATCACTTGAATCGTCATCTAAATACAACTCATCAACATACAAATGTAAATTCTTTCAGAATATTTCGGGTGATGTGTAGTATTTTTGCAAAATCGTTGACTCTAAATTCACATTATTATTATGTATTTATTAACAATATAATTTAACAAGCTGCTAGCTGGAAATGCTGCAAAAAGTAAATGAAAACTAATTAAGTAAATTACATGATAATCTCTTTATTTGATAAAAGGTCCTTGATTCTGTTTAAATGTAGATAATGTGGCAGGCGCCTTCCGTTTTTGGGTTATGTAAGTGAGCTGCCGAAATGTGATCTAGCTGCAGTGTAACAAAATTGGTTATCCTTGACTCTGGAATGTTGGTTGGGTAAGCAGGTCAAGATCTTATGGATTTATTTGTTTGTAGTTCTGATTATACAAGTTGTTCGGCTAGTTCAGAAGAAGATGGTCTTTTCTTTATGTTTTTGATCAGGTCTCCTTTGGTGGATTTATTGTTAAGCAAGATGGGAGCTACATTTGAAAACTTGGCAGCTTCAGCTGCCATCTTATTTTCCTAAATATTGGCTTAACCAGGGATTCACATAAATTTTGTACCATGAGAATATTTTATTAGTAATCCCAGGATATTACTAATTATGCACAAATCACATGTTTCGCTTTTACTTTTATGACTTCTTGTAGAGCAGCGAAGATGGTAACTGCCTCAGCAGCAAAGGTCTAAGCAAACTGTGTTAGTAATCCAAGTTTAAATAGATTGCGAACGATGTGTTGTGTTTACTTTTGGAGCCGTTTTTTTGGCTTTGAGATGGGTTGAAATGCTCTGGAAAAATGTATGTGCTTTGTTGTATAATGTTAAATATCTTATATAAGCGTGTGTATGGATGTTTAAGCCATTGTGGGTGTAGCTTATATGGATTCAATAAGTCTCGTTAAGGAAGCTCGTCATCATGGCTAATTTAATCTTCTTTACTTGTGTACTATCTATAGTAAGGTTTACTTCTTTGTCGATTATTGAGTTTCGTGAAAAAGCCACTTTCGAGTATATATTTTTTTTTTTTTTCTATAATAAGTGCTCGCTCAAGGGATTTATGTTCCCCTAAAATGTTTGTATATAGCGCTAGCGAAGGAAGGAAAAGAGAGGTACTGTTGTACATTGTTCTTAAATGTTTGCAAGTTATAACGACCAGGAAATAGAGAGCTTATGTATTGACATAACTGTTTCTTTTCGTTTGAATGTAGGTGGGCTCGCTTAGGTCAAAATGTTTTTTATTGGTGTTGTGCGGAAAACAACTGCAACTTACTGCCTGATGATACTATAGATCGGTTTTAAGAATTGGATAATTGTTTTTGGGGCTTTGCCATATATGAAGATTCCGTAATCGATTTTATTTAAAACAATTGATTTAGCAATATTGTGCAGGGTACTCTTTTTACACAGTTCATGTTTGAAACAGTTTTATTATTACATAGTCTAATCATAAATATTGAACGCACCCATTTCATGTTGTGATAGTTATGAAACAATGCTGCGTAAAACTTGCTTGGCTTCAGATCAAATCATGGAATAGGTCAACATCGAAAATCGTTGTGTAGTCGGCCTTCACAAAAGCAATATAGGAAGAGGCTAAACCTTTTGGATCTTGCGGTCCCCTGTTTATTTTGTTCAAGGGAGCACGAGGAGTTTAAGTCCGCCAAAGGTTTGACTGTCTTATAAACTCAAGCTATTTCGAATCACAAAAACAGAAAATCTCGTTTAAAATTGAATTTTTACATTTCTCACATAATCAAATAACATGTTCGCATACAAAAACAAAAAGAACACTTACTCACAGTAATATTAAAGTAGAAACGTGAGCAAAAATCTAATACTCTGCTCAACTAGAAGGTGAAGACCGCTTACTAAAGAATTATTTCTCTAACGAGGAAATACTCACCGCTGAAGAATATTTCAATAAACAGAAGGATCGGATAGATGGTCTGTCATCAAGAGACGCGTTAGAACTAGTTAAGCTCATTTCAAGTGTAGAACATTACCACAATCCCGCATTAGTAACGGTATGTTGCCGAGTGAGCTATGATAACATTACCGAATTCAGTTTTTGTGAGAAATCAGTCAAAACTTCGACGAAAGTTTATCAATCGACGATTTTGGAAGGCGTTGTGAAGCCCCTTTAACCAATTAATGTTCGTCTAGACTTCAGTCTGTTGAATTACAAATTATGTTCCGATTTGGAAGTCGTTGCTTACCTTTCGTTTACCCGTAACGAATTATTGAAGTTTGATGACTTTCGGCGGCATAATATTGCTTTCAAGAAATAAATCTCTTACCCAGTATTACTATCATCAAGTCAAAGTAATCTACACCCACAAATGTGAAGAAATGTACCGTATATGGCGATAATTTGGCAGCATTTAATGGACCCATTTCTGGTTGGTTGGTCGATGATTTTGCTTTCGAAACTTTCATTATTTTTATGAAGGAAACGTAATGGTTTAATAAAAGTATTATTGGTCTTCTCATTTTGTTAGTAGCAGCACCTACACTTCCTCGATTCGTTAATCTACATAATAAGGTGACAGCTGGTAAATGCTGTAAAATGCTTGTTCTTTATTTATTTCTTGGAGGTCGTTTATTCGTTGCTGAAGTTTTCACCCTGCGCTGTTCGAAACATAAGTAATGTTGACAGTCGAAGCTCCTCTTGCGTTAAAATTCCTGTTCGAGATCGTTGTTTGTGAATCTTTGACTTAATATTGTCAATAAAACGTAGTACATATGCCACAGAATTCAAAACGGTTCAACATAGAAAATTTAATAGCGTTAATGAATATTTCTTTGTGTACTTCTCTATCCAAAGCTTTTAATCCTTTCTTTGAAAGCTGAGCTGTTCCATTTGCGAAAGTGCTTTTAGCTATACCGGCCATGTCTTAAACTGCCCATCTGTTATTGGTTTATCCCAGTTCACGTGAATTCTCTAGATGTTTTGCAGTTATATTTTGAGTAAGGTTAACTAAGAAATTAACGATCCATTCTAATGGGTCATAAATGGACATCAAAATTCTCAAAATTTCACGTTTAGAAGGCATTTTCTCACCTTTCAACACTCGCTGATTTCCTTTATTATATCGAAAGAAGTAAGTATATTCATCAGTGTCGAGACACCACTACATGCATATGATCTTCTCTGCTCAATCTTTTGGACTAAAGTTTATATTTACATTTGTATAGGCTGATAATTCGGAATGCAGGATTCTTATAGGTTTTGGCGAATTAGACTTCCAATTAAAGAATAATCAAACTCCATTATATGTAATATGCAATATTAGGCTTACGGACAGCTATGTAGAAACATCGCGACGCTGTCTGTACATCATCTGCATCGCTTTGAAGGAAGTATACAGTGCGAATAAGCAAGAAAACCGAAGTTGAGTTTTAGCGTTTAAGATGTCTACAGTTTGAACACCCACCACTTCAGCGCCGAGTACCTGCAGCCTGATGCGAGCTTAAGCCGGACATTCACAGACAGTCACACAAGCATCGCTGGATGTTGTGACACATATGCCCAGCACATTTAAGTGCTTAGCAAAAGTGTAATGCCCTGTCACGATGCCAGTAAGCAACTTGCAGTCCTTCTTTCTGAAGGACAACAGAAAGGCCTCTGACTTCCTAGAGACGTCGGGAAGCATTCTTTTGGTTTGCCTCCATCCTAGGAAGTTATGTAATCTGCAGTTATGTTCATATGAGACCAAATTGCCAACTTTCCTCTTAACCTTGCCTGGCAAGTTCATCGGCGATATCATTTCCCGCGATCCCAATGTGACCTGGGACCCAGATAAGGCTCAATGAATTTAGTCTACCAACTGCGTTCAGTGATGTCTTGCATTCTTGAACTAGGTTGTAAGTCGGCAAGGCTCTAAGCGTAGCTTGATTGTGCAGATTTAAATGCTTCCTCCACCGGTATTCTGCAATATAAATCGTTGACATTAGCATTGCGTAAATCTCCGCTTGCAAGACAGATGCAATCTTTCCTAACGTGAATCTTTTCTAACGTTGTCGTCATCCAGAACGACACCAGCGCCACATCCTATATCCTCAAATGCGTATTGTACGAAAGACCACTTCTTATGTATAATACATAAAAGACCGAATGTGTTTCTGTGATTGCGACAGTCTTCCATCGCCTTTCTGCACAGTCGTAAAAATGTTGCTTAAGTGCCAATGATGAGTGATGAGCTTTGATTTAAAACATGAATATCTGACTCATTTGGATTTTTATTGTCCTGAATACGTTTTGAAAGGAGACAATCAAATTTTAAGAAACTGTTTAAGGTGTAAGATAAAGTCTTGTACACGATGGTGACAAGGCCCACTACAGTCAAGAGGGTCTCCATGTATAATAAAACCTGGCTTTTCTGCAGTAGTTTTGGGTATTTTTAGGCATTGGGATATTTGCATTCATAACCTGGTTGAAACAAAATAGAGCTCACGTTCACGAAAGTGGATTAATAAAATCATGACTTTTTGAGATCAATACACTTTGTCTAAGGTTTTTCCAATTTATTTATCTCTTCTAAGTGTTAAGATTCGTCAAGATCTTAAAATATTCTTTCGTTTGAGGGATTATTTCATCGTTGGGCCTTATTTCTGTTCGCCTTATCTCTTCTAAGTGTTAAGATTCGTCAAGATCTTAAAATATTCGTTCGTTTGAGCGATTATTTCATCGTTGGGCCTTATTTCTTTTCGCCGAGCCATTTGCTTAGGTTTGGAAACAGTAGATAGTCACTAGAGGCTAAATCCGGAATATATGGCAAAAGAGAGAGCAATCCATGAAATTTTGATATAGCGATTACGCACATCTGCACCCGCGTTTTTCTTTATGAAATAACATTTTCTTTTTTGCCAAATGCTGTGGTTTTTCATTCAAATTGTCATTTAATCTCCCCAATAAATTGGGATAATATTCGTCTTTAATTGTTTTTCCTTTTTGAAAAAAGGAGTCAGCTCCATGAACTTGTTGGTCAATTCGCCCCGCGGGAACCACTTCTTCTACTGCTTCTTGATCTCCGGTGGTGGAGTGCGCGAAATTCACTTTTCACCAAAATTCAGACGACTGTCTGCTTTTCATGGGTGTCACACACACACACACTAAATGACGCTCAAAATTTGACAATAATCTAACAAAATATATATGACGGATGACAAGAACATTGTTGCTTTCAAAAAATCACGGTTTTATTGATCCACCCTCGTATAATGCAATTTTATTTATTCTGTTGACGAGATTTTAATCCTGAACCCATGGAATTGATTATTATTTATAATAAAAAGGAAAATAAGTTTTACTGGCAATGATGTTAAGCCCCGTTAAAGATTCTTTTAAGCTAAATCTGTTTCGGAATGTTTTATCAAAAATGTCCCTGAGAAACATTACTACTCCATCTACGAGTAGTAATCATAATGCTTGGAAACTACATAATGATTTAGTAATTCTCTTATACGACTACAAGCTTACGAGTACTATTTATGCAATTTAAATCTATTTTTTTACATTTTGTTTTTTTTATTTTTTTCTAGTTTAACCTGTACATCGACGATTATGCACTCCTTATGTCGATTTTAAACAAAAATCTCTCAGAAGGTCAAGATGAATTTGCAGCTACTCCAACTAAACCTGTGCAAAAACCTGAAGAAGCTACCGTGGAGGTCCATCGGAAAATAAGTAATGTTCGAATTATCTTAATCTATGTTTGTTCTTTAATAACGTTTACTTTTTTCTAATCTAAAAGCAAATCGTCCTTCAGATTCAAAGGTTCCACAGCAAAAAGATTCAGTGAAAAAATCCGCCGACAGCAACGATAAAAAGAAGATCTACGAACAGTTTAAATTTAATTTCCAATTTGACGGCGTAATTGTGAATCTCTTCCAGGGTAAACCCACATTCTTATTTATTATAGTAAGGAAGATTTAAAACTTATCGTACCATTAAAATTGTAGCAAACCAAGAAGGCTTAGCAAGATTTGGTTTACATTTCCTCTCTGTGAAAGGTACTATGCTAGTGGACGGAACACTTAGTACTTCAGTGGTGCTGTGCGATATTCAAATTGATGACAACCGACCAAATACCAAGAGTAAAATTACCAAGTAAGGCAATTTGTCACGTAAAAGATTATACAATAAATACCTTATCATATTTACCTCTTAGATATTTATGTCGAAAAGAATGGAAGCCAAGAGAAAATGAATCAAGCCACGGTCATGGTGTTCGTGATACTCTCAGAGCGGAAAAGAATTATATGCTGGATCTCATAGCCATTATCAAAGAAAATGATACTTTTGGTAAGATTTTGCATACCCTTGCTGAAATATGTAGGATATATGTAGTTGATGTTTGTCTCTCCTTTAGTTGAAGTACGAGTTTGTGGTTTTGATTTGATAATCACTATCGACTTCTTAGTCAAGTTGGCAGAGTTCTTTACGGTGCCTGAAATTGAAACCGATGAGAAAGCCGTTGCAGTGAAGGCCGGCGAAACTAAGGCTACTCCTAGGACACCAAAAAGTAAATCTAAAGCTAATACTCCTTTGAATTTTATCCAATACAACTACTTTTAGAAACAGTTTCAACACCAGAAAATACGCCAGAAAAGTCACCTGATAAAAAACTGAATCTAATGCTGTACATTGAAGAGCCAGACATCATTCTGATCGAAAGTCTAGAGGATGTGAACACGAATGCTATTATATTTAACGTAATGTCTTACAAATAAAAATCTAATCCATTTAAGTGAAATAATTGATTATAATGATTCTTCTGAATCTGTAGGCTCAAATACGACTGAATTACCGATCAATTGGGGCGAAGGAAATTATCAGCGGAGAAGTAGATGCATTAAAAATGTATATGTGTTCGTTTATGCCTGAAAAACGAGAGGCTACCAAGCATTACATTCTTCATCCTTGTGTTATTAGTTTACAAGGATCAACTCCAGAACAAGAAGGACTTCACATTAGTCTGAAGCTAACTGATATCATAATAAACATTTCTCCAGCTACTATTGAACTGATCAATAAGGCTATGATGACTCTTTCTTCACATTCAGAAAAAGTTGAAACACTAACTAAGGTAGCAGATTATAGTGCGGTTTGGGTGGTAAATAATTTTACCGAAAAGGATTACTGGTTCTTGGTTGGTCAGTTTATAATTGTTTCCAATATATTTAATTTAACAACTCTTTTAAATATTTTTTTCTTCTTTTTGCTTAGATCAAGCATTTGATGCATTGGAAATTCCAGATGTTTTGGACGAGGTTCGAACAAATAAGACTGAGAAATGCGTTGTTGAAGTACCTGCAATTACATTAGTTGTGGGAACTGGTATCGGTTATTACACAACACCAATGTTGTGTATTGAAACGAAACTCAATGCTACTGTCGCCAATTGGAGTCAAAATGTGAGTTACTTTCTAAATGTTTCAAACTTTTTTTTGTTTTCAACTGTTGAAATTTTACATTAGATTTTCTTGGCAAAATGACTTTAAGATTACCAACTTGTTTGCTTTCGCTCAAAACAAATGAATTGTTTGTCTTTATTAGGATATACCCTATAATATTATTGCTAAGCGCCGATACTGCGCAGCATGTAAAACATTTCGTTTTGCATTCATTCAATACCGAAAAAAATTTAAGCAATTTATTCGCAAACCAACTATAAAAAAAGAAGTATTTTTAACAGTCTGACTCATGGAGAGCCTTTGCGTGAGACTATTTCTATATTTCTTTTCCGAGCGTGTTACTTCCAGCATAACGTTTAAAGGGTATCGAACGTAAAGACTTCAACTTCAAATTCCACTTGTTTGAAATAGTGTTGTCTATTAACTGAATGTTGCCGAGTTTGATTCAGTTTGTCGAGTTGTCGCTTGTATTTTATCTTCCATTCCGTTCTTCTCATATTTACGCTTAGGTTAGGTTAGGTTAGAATGGTTCTCATTTAAATGCCCTTGAAGCAAAGTAAGATCGAAGACTTGACTACTCCTGAAATCAAATTTTTTAACGATTTTTTCAGGCTTTTAGATCTTTATAGAGCAAAGATAATTTATATCTCAGAAGTGGTAAGTCTCAAGATTGCATTCTCTTTCATTTCTCTTCATTTTTGCAGGTCCTGAAGAAATCATTATAAGGAATTCTTATTGGTTGCGAAAGTCTTTCAGCTATCTTGATCGCCTGGAATCGAGTATAGGTTATAAAAGTATAGATGTTTCACAGCTATCGTGGTGACTCCATCTATGACTGACTTTAAGAGGGCTTGATAATATGTTCACTGTTTGGTGTAAGACATTGTTGGTTTGACGTTGTCGAGCTGGCTACTACTTATTACCAGGGACTCCAGTTCGGCCAGTTCATCAGTAGCGCAGTTTCCTGGAACCGGAATTCAATTGAGCGTTATTATGCTCTGCTTGGCTATATCGTTAAGATATACGCAGCAATCTTTTACCGCATTTGTTCGCATGCTGTGCGAATTGTTGTCTATATACCACCTTGAATAAAAAAAATTCGGAATTTATTCAGAAAATTAAAAATACAAGTTTATTCATCTAAATCTATATTGTCCCCTTCAAAGTAATCCCCATTGACTGCAACACACTTATGCCAGCGCTTGATCCAATCTTTGAAACATTTTTTATATTCGGTTTTCGGTATGTTCATCAGTTCTTCCAGCGATTTTTCCATTATTTCCTTTCGGCTGCTGAAACGCGTTCCCCGTAGTGGTTTTTTAACTCGATTGAACAGAAAGAAGTCACAGGGAGCCAAATCAGGTGAATTCGGTGGCTGTTGGATGGTATTTGTTGCATTTTTTGTCAAAAAATTACAAATAATGATGGCACTGTGCGACGGTGCGTTATCATGGTGCAAAATCCACGAGTTTTCTGCCCACAATTTTGGTCTCCTTAGGCGAATTGCTTCACGCAAACGTTTCATAAAGCCCAAATAATACTCTTTGTTTACTGTCTGGCCTTCTGGCAAAAATTCATGATTACACCGTTGTAATCCATGAAAACCGTGAGCATTGCCTTTTTGCTGACTAAAACGACGTGGTTTTTTTGATCTCGGCTCATTTGATGAACGCCATTCACTTGCCTGATGTCTGGATTGCGTGTCGTACTCATAAGCCCATGTCTCGTCTCCAGTAATTATCCTTTTGATGAATGTGGGATCGGATTCTGCTTCGCAAATCATTTCTTTTGCGACGTCAACACGGTCTCTTTTTTGCATGAAATTGAGGTCTTTTGGCACCAACTTTGCTGCCACGACGGAAATCCAAATCATTAACCAAAATGATTCATAGGCATTGTTCAAGTCCTCCGCTATCTCTCTAATGGTTATTGACCAACATTTCTTTTACTTCATCAATGCTTTCGTCGGTTTTCGATGTCGATGGTCTGCCACTGCGTTCATCATCTTCGATTGACTCACGACCACTTTTGAACCGCTCGTGATACTGGTAAACAACCGTTTTCTTTAGAGAATTGTTGCCGAAACACCTTTCCAACATTTCCAACGTTCGCGCACTATTAAATCCGTTTTTTACGCAAAATTTAATACAAATTTGTTGTTGAAAATTTAAATCCATTTTTAAATTGTAAAAAATCGCCAACACACACAGAGATAGATGTACTCTTGGCTACGTAACTTTTGCAAATGTCAAGCTATGACGCTAAGATTTAGAGGGAATGTCAACAACAGATGTACCAACTTAACAAAAAAAAAAAAAAAACAGAACTCAAATCGGAACAATGGGAGCGCCACACTTTGGTTATTCCGTTTTTTTTTTTTTTTTTTTTGATCAAGGTGGTATTTTGTAATATCCGTCGAGGGTATTGGTCTGATAAATATCTGAGACTTTGTCTTGAACGACGCTACAGTGCGTGGGTAGTTTGAAGAATTGATGCATGCATATCCTCAGAGAAGTCTCCTGCACCAACGCCTTTTTTAGAATCAGCAAAATGCAGAAGTCTTAAACACTTAGCGTTGTCTTCATGCGTTTCTTTCCGGTTTTAAGTAATTAAATTTTGTGTTAAAGTCAATTTTGGCAAGTAAAAGGTTGGTTGAGCTAGGGGCCATTTAGCATTTAGAGGTTTAACCTGTATGTATATATATATTTATATAACCCACGAAGAGCCATTGCACCCGCTCGAAGTTACTGCATGGTGCGCTGTTTAGGCCGGATGCGCTATGTTTTGGCCGGGAGCCAAACGATTACTGTGTACGGGGAGCGCTACAGAGTCATGCTCAACGACTTTCGCCTTCCTTAATTGGATAAATTGCGACTGGGAAACGTGTGGTCTCAACAGGATGGAGTAACGGTGCATAATTCACCAGCCACAACCGAAATTCGGTAAGATTACTTGATTTACCTGTTCCAGACTTGTTTTTGTGGAGTTTTTTTAAGTCACGAGTCTATGTCAACAAGCCTCAGTTTCTTTAAGTCCTCAATGAGAATATCCGTCAAGAATGCGAAGACCATCTGACAAGAGTGATGGGAAATGCCACAAATCGGGCCCGAATGTTCATTCATTCTGACGACGGTCACTTTTCTCGACTCAATGGAAAAAAATTTAAGATATCGAATACACATAATCCAAAAGCAGAAACAAGTTAGTTTTTTATTCATAAAAAAAAAAAATACAGAACATCGGGTGACAACTTGCGCCACTTTGTACAAGGAAAATACCATCGCGTTCTGGTACTTTATAGGATTCGAAGCTGCAAACTGTCCATTTAAGTTTTTCCTTGCAGATCATGTTTGGGTTAATCTATTATTGGGAAGATTTCCTCAATATGCACACTGTTTGGTATGAAAGAAGTAGGTAAATTTTCTAATTGTTTGTTGAGAATACCGTATATGCTTGTGTGTGGCTTTGTTAACTACTAGATGAACTCACTAAGCATAATCTTAAGTTGCCATGAAAGCCTCTATGAGACGTGTTGCACGCAAACTATGAAATCTATGGGCTGTGGTCTATATATCAATCTGGCATATGTTTGAAAAATGTTCGAAAGTGCGTTCCTAAAGGCTTTAGTGCTCTCTTTCGACAGGGAAGCTGATTGAGGCAACAGTCTTTTTGTTGTTTAGTTTTTGTATAGCTGAGCCCATATTTTCTATGCTGGGAGGAGAAAAGGAGCACCTGACTCTATCACTCTCGCTATATTATATCCGCTTAGCATTCAGCTGTTGCTGTTTAAGATATCTACTATTTGTTGTACTACATTTTCTTCAAATTATGGGATGCAGCATTTGCAGTGTACAACATTAGGTACGCATGAGGTTCCACCTTCTTCTGATATGCATTACATACACATCGTAATACGCAAGTTTAGGGATGCATGATATCAAATGTTGCTTCGGCATTATCCTTGATGATGTGGCTTTATATTTTGTGAGTAGTGAATCACTAAGGTTTTCTTTATAAACTTAGGCCAACCCCTTTTTTTCTCAACGCACCAAAGTAGTTAATGGCCTGAGTCAACGTTTGGCACTGTTTTGTACAGTCGTGGTCAATCTGACAATTTAAAAGGGGATAGATTTGCTTTGTGGACTCGTAGTTTAGGGTGGTTGTCACTAGGGCTGCTACAAAATAAATCGGCTGGTTACCGTTTTTGCTTTCGCGTGATGGATACTCCGAAAGTGTCTTTGTTTCAGTTTTCTCATTGGTGTGCCAAATGATGCTCGGTTGGGGAAAGTACGACTTCATTGTTAAGACTTTCCTTAACTCGTTAACACTATACAGTATCTGAAAATGTCTCCATTTTCTGTCTATCAATAGCAAAATTCCTTATGTAATCACAAAAAGGGCCGGTTGTCAGCTTGGCGTGTGGATTTCGTTTTCCTGACTCGGCTGACTGTTGTGGTTTTTGCTGAAGCACCTGTTTATGTGCTTCGTGTGTCACCCGTCTCTTCTACACGCCGTCTTCTTAGATTTTTTCGACTTGATGATTTTGTTACACTGCGTTCACACATTCCAGGCGAGCTAAAGTAAGTAAAGTTTGTATTATTGATGCTGATGTTGCTGCATTGTCCATGATTTTGAATTGTTTGTAGGACTTGACAAACAATTAAGTCTTATTTTAAAGATATGTACCCGTTTAAACAAAGACTAAGAACATCTTCACTGATCAGTGTTTGTCAGTTGTGAGAGTTTATGTACACATGCGTAGTCCACCAAAGCTCTGGCTCTTTTTTTTTTTTTTTTCTAAAATTTTGAAAACAGGCATAGTGTAAAAATGATGGTGCATTTACCTATTTGATCATCAACCTTAATAAATTCATTTACACTTTTAAATACATCTCTTATAATTGCAGATGAAAATAGAAGGTGCTCTCAGTCTGTACATGAACTACTTCAACCACTCAATGGGTGTATGGGAACCATTGATTGAGCAGATCGAAAAAGCCGACAAATCTGGAATGATAGAGTACGTTCCATGGGAACTAAACTTTGGATTAGAAATAGAACAACATAAAATGGAAATCGATGAAGTTATCGAAGAACCCACTACAAAAATCACTATAGAGGCTGAAGAAACGCTTGAATTGACTGTGAGCAAGACTTGTATTGACACTTTACAAGTTTTAGGAGAAGCTTTCTCTCAAGCTATTGACTCTAAAGGTCTTATTAAACCAGAAGTAATTGCGCCATATATTGTGGAGAATGACACTGGCTTTGATATTTCTTTGAATTTCACTCGTGGTATATTCACTTTGCATGAGTGCCATATGCCGAATTCAGCCCCTCGCACTGATACATGGAATAGTTCTGTTGTATTCCAATGCTTGAAAGCAGGTGATGAGTTATTGCCTGATCAAGTAAGGAACTGCACAATTTCGCCTGGAGGTAGAGCTTATCTGCAAACGAAAGACTTATCAACTATTACCAGCGCTGAGGATGAAGCGTACGATATTTTTGTCACGGTAAGTTATACAAGAATAACTTCTTTCTGAAGCATTTGCGATTGCTTTCATTGTCTTATTGACACAGGTTGGAGGAATTGATAAAGAAGTTGTGCTGCCAGTTTCTAAGTCTGATCAGAGATACTTCCCACTCTATAGGGACACAAATCAAGATCCTTGGGGAATAATATCTCAAGTGCATTCAGAGTATGGAACTACCAAAATCAACATACATGGGGTTGTTAATGTAAGTATTCTGATGAATATCAACAGTTCGCTCAGTAAAACCAATTGAATAATTTGTAGGTTCAAAATCACTTTACGACAAATGTGTGTGTCTACAGAATGAAACAAAATTCGACAGAGAAGATTCTCGTTGGTGATGTCGGTCCGGGTGAAGTTTTTCATGTTCCACTACACGCAATCTACGCTGAATCGAAGGAACTATTTTTCTCATTGCCAGTAAGATAATCTAAGATTTAGACTTTGAAACAATTCTACTTTTTATATTCTAGGGATACAACACCTCAATACAGGGTATTAAATGGAATGATTGTCCTACAGATTTTAATTACCATCGTCAGATTCAGTGTGATCCAGTAAAAACGTTCGAACAGCTGTACATCAATGCAGTCCGTATAAAGACCGAAGTCTACCATGAAAATACAACCAAGTACATGCTACTGAGTGCTTACTACACTATACATCTGCGTCCTCCATTGTATCTGAGAAATGCTCTCCCAATTGATATTAAGGTTTCTGTAACCGGTTGTACTGTACGTCATGCTGAAGGTAATAAGGGCATAGAATTGGAAGAAACAGATGAAGTTGATAAGGCCAAGACACTGATTAAAGAAGATTTGCTAGATTATGGTGAAAAGATCGTAAATCCAGGTGATGTTTTACATATGCCGACTGTCCAGTTAACTAGCCGACGAAAGGAGTCTAAGAGTTACATTGTTGTTAGGGTAAGTCATGCTAGCTGCCGGTTTAATGTATGATTTTATATTGCTTTCGATTTAGCTCCTTCAATATTTAGAAAAAGACTGGTCATGCACCACTGAAATCTCAGAAGATCATGAGGAATATGCTGTGTGGACATTTAGTTCCTTTGACTCAGCAGCGAAAATGGAAATGGATCTAGGCGTTAGGTATGTATACAATCTCAGTTTTGGTAGTATTTTCATTTCTAATTCCTGATCGAATGGGCATTTAGGTTCCAGAATCGTTTCGGAAGTCTTATGCTAACAATATACAGTCCATTCTGGATGATTAACAAGACTGGATTAATGCTCAGCTATAAGGTATATAATCGCTTTTTTTATTAACTAAAATTAACATAATTCCCGCCTTTAGACAAGCAGTGAATCAGTGAATGTGCTTTATCATCCACCTGAGTACAATGGACCAATCTTGTTCTCATACCGTGAAAAATTATTCTTTGATAAAAAGAGAGCATCCCTCCGAGTAGATAATGGTGAATGGAGTGAGAAAATACCTCTGGACGTGGCTGGTTCTGCTGGAGAAGTCACATGCAATGCCAACGATCAGTTGTATCACATTGGTGTACACAATCATCTTACACAGAATTCGTTAACAAAACAAATTGTCTTTATTCCATTCTACATTGCAACGAACAAGTGCGGATTTATGATTGAGTTGCAGGAACATAGTCGACCAGGAGATCATTGGACTAAGGTATTGCTCGATATTTTCCACTATTTCGGATTGACATGTGTTTTCCCATAGATTGAACCGAATGAATGCATACCATTCTGGCCAAAATCAGAGAATAAAAAAGTTGTTCTTAGAGTTTGTGGACAGACAACAGTTCCCTTTGACTATTCAGAGGTTCAGTGTGTTTTGTTAAAACTGGAAAGTAATGAGGTGAGAGAATATTTTAATCGACGTTTTCTTTTTTTCTATAATGGAATTGTGTTTTCAGTATGGTGGCGTAAATGTAGATGTGCAAGCGACAGAAGGTGGTGTTTATATAACATTTACCGACTACAATCATGGTGATGCTCCTGGACTCTTGATCAATCATACATCGCATGAAATAGCATACAACGAAAAAGGCACGTCTATGAAGAGGCAAGGCAGTGAGACTTTGGATTGTTCACTTTTTTCTTAATTGATTTTCAAATTTGCAGGGTTCTTAAACCAACGGAAAAAGTTCTGTTCACATGGACTGATCCGGCTGGAGAAAGAAAACTCCTCTTGGGCAAGGAATGCATAGAGAATGATTTGCGACGCGATGGAATTGGTGAACTAATGTAAGTGATAGTCTTGTTATTTATTGTATATAGAACCAGCGCTAGAAGAATTTAGATCTATGCATAATGTTCGTGATACTTAGATTAGGTTAAGTTGGGAGTGGTCCCCGTTAAGGTACACATAGATGAGTAATAACTCCATTGAGATACCACTGAAAGATATAAGGAGGGCAATAATGCCATGGCTACTCCTGGAACCATAGGGACTCCCGAAAAATCTACAAATCTACCAAGGTCGACGTTCTTTTTAAAGCTGTAAAGTCCAGTGCTAAAATAGATTAGTTTCTGCGACTCCTTCAGAAATCGTTGTGAGTATTTCAATCGCTGCATGTGTCTTTCAAAGGCATAGTATGCCGTGATTATGTTTTTGGTCCGGAGATATTATTTCTTCTAAGGTTGGTCCGTTGGTCAGCTCTTTTGATCGTTTTGGAGCGAGTATGGGCTATATTAGTCTAAATCTCAAAGTCGCGTCAACGAGACAACCTATGGCTGGCCTTAGAGAGCGCTTGAATGTGTATCATTTGTTGGGTGAAGTTGAAGTAAAGCTGACTTCTATTTGTTCCAGTATGTGGGAAGACTGAAGAATTTTAGTATGCCTTCGGTTGTCTTACGCCCTTCTATGAAGATGAAAATAGACTTATTTCAGTTATTAAAAGTAGCGTTGATTGGAATACGCGATGCAGCTTGAGTAGAATGACGTATCGTACTTGAAGCTTTTTCCAATGTTTCTCAGTCTCAGGAAAGAGTTCATTGCAATCTGCATGCCTAAAAGGCCTAAACGTAGCAAGTTCGGATAATCGTCCTTGGAGAGGTTTTTAACGCCTTAGTAATGCTTACATAGTTGTAAACCACCACCTGCACTTTCAGCCTTTCTATACGAATAGAGGGTTCTAGGTGGTTTTTAATTTCGCTCTGCAAAAATTTCTTTGCAGTTTGTTGTCCAAGATGGGTCCTAAATACCTTACACCCCGTAAAGAGCTCAGCGAACTGCCGTTCAGCTTGGGTGGGATGATGAACCTGTGATTTTTTCTTATAGAACAACAAGAAAAAGCTGCACTTATAACTTCACTGTTGAGAATGAAGTGGACCAAGCCCAAGGAGACTTCAATTCTGTTGAAGGATTCCTACGTATCAGGGAATGCCAGCATTGTACAGCATCAGGTTGTAACATAAGTTTTGAGCGATTTTTGAATGTCTGTTTAATGTTAATTAATTTGAATTCACCGACTTTCTTTCGTTCTGTACGCATCGCATCAATTGGCTGCTTTCTTTTGTGTGCTACTTCACTTATCTCTATCCTACGCGGATCAAAATTTCTTCTACCGGTCATATAAAAAGTCTCCGCGGTTTTTTGGTACATTTTTGAAAAAAAAAATTCTTTATTCAATATCAATTTCAATCATGTATATATTGGCCATTATTATCTATGACCTTTTGCCATTTTCCGATTAGCTTCATAATTCCATCGATGTAGAACTTCTACGGTTTATCAGCGAAAAACTTGGCCAAGTGGTTTTCAATGGCTCTTCGGTCGGCCAATTTTTTACTATCAAGAGAGTTTTGCAAAGACCAAAACAAATGGTAATCAGAGGGTGCAAGGTCCGGGCTATACGGTGGATGCATAAAAAACTAAGCAACCAAGCTCCGTCAATTCTGTGTGGCCTAGCATTGTCATGATGGAAGACAACTCCCTTTCTGTTGGCCAATTCTGGTCGCTCTTTCTTGAAAGCTTCATTCAAATGGTCGAGTTGTGCACGGTAGAGGATCGAGCCTCCGCTATCTCCAGGCAGCTTTCGTGCCGGTCTTGCTCCATCAGTTGCAAAATTTCATCGACTTTTTTAGTAACAGGCCGACTAGTGCGAGGTTCATCTTTTACATTGAAATTTCCGGAACGGAATCGAACAAACCACTCCTGGGTTTGGCGTTCACTCACAGCATTCTCAACGCAAACTGCACACATTTTTCTTTTTTTTTATAGTGAAAAAGCATCACATAGCGTATTTCTTCAGATATTTCACTCATATTCAAAACAGTATAACCTTTAACACGAGCAACGAATTACACAGCTGTCTTCACAAAAAATGTAGCCTGACATATCACCTTTCAAACACGTGTTCGTTTAACACAATCAGATTAGTTTTTCCAGATAAATGGACACCAACATCATCTAGTGACAAAAACCGCGGAGACTTTTTATATGACCCTATATTTATCCCGTTTCTTCTTTAATCGTTTTTTGTTTTTTCTAGTCGAAAGGCATATCCTACGTCCTATGTCTTATAGACTTACCTGAAGGAGAAACTATTTTAATTATGTCAGGAATTTATTATGTTTTTTTTCTGACCATTCTACATTTTTCTGGTCACCTATGGTGTAGTTTCAGTATTTTTTTGCAAACTGCAAGTGCAGTTTTCTAGGGCAATCCGTCCATAAGGGCTATCTTATCTTTGCTCTTTTTTTCATTCCGACTTGTCCTACAATTCTCCTTACGGTTTTCGGGCTGACATCAATTCCATGAGTCGCTGCTATGTTTTTCTTTTATTTGTACAGCGTTTTCAAATGATCCAGTGATAATGGATCTGACCATATTCCGTTTCATAACCGGATCCAGCTTGGGTTTTCGTCCAGATAATTGGTTTTTTGCTGTAATATGAAACATTTTTCTGTTCTTGCTGATAGTACTTAAGGAACAGTTTAGCTTTATGGAGATTTCTCGATGTGCGTTGTGTTCTTTGTAAAGTTATAAGTTATAAGACTTTAGGAGATCATCGTTTAGATCTGATAGCCTACCCGAACGAGGTTCATCCTTTAGGACAAAATTGCCATTTATAAACTTTGCATACACAACCTCTCCATACACATTTTGGATTTTTCTAGTGGCTTCACTTGCATTTTGGTTTTTCCGGAACAAAAATAATAAAATATGCCAAATATGCTCTTCCGATGCATTCATTTCAAAATTCAGTTACAACTGCTTACAATGTTGTTAATACAGCGAAATTTTCAGACTGAATGAGCAATTTATCCCAAATACTAATTTCAATAACGGTTTCAGTATTAAATTAGTTTGGTGCAAAACGCGCAATATTTGTGTAACAACTTGGTACTTGAGAGATGTAATTTATCAGAGGGCCATTTAGACATAATGGCTGGGAGTACTACAGTCTTTTGTGGTGGGGATTGCGCTTGATGTGAAGATCTTGAGGTTCTCTCGGGGGTATTTAGTGGGAACCATGTCAGACTAATGGGTTTTGTCTGCTTTGGACTTATAAACTACAGTTATCTGTGCAAGATATTGTGCTTAAAGTAACAAGTACAATTAAAAAATTAACATAATGTCTACAACATACTGCAATTTACAAAGAAGATACATTCAGGTCTTAATGCCCTGTAAAATTCAAATTTTCCCATATAAGCTTTTTCATATAGATCATTTCCGGGTGTAGAGATTTCCCCAAAGTATGTTTGAGGTAGATTAGTGAATTGGTTGATGGGTTGGGTTGTAAAGTGCAATGTGAGTGTCCATAAGATACAAGAATTCCTCAAAGTCCATTAAAGAACCATTCGGGTGCTTAAATACTGTCCAATTCGCAAGCGATTTGATAACTTACCGCGGTAACTGGCATAAGCTGGAAGTCCGTAAAGAAATTCAAATAAAAAAACAAACACTGTGTATGTATGTCTATTTATTGAAATAAACTAAGTAAAACCAAGAAAAAGAGCACAGGATAAACCACGACCAAACGGATTCAGATCTTCTCGAAGACAAAAAAAGAACTGTCATCTCATTTATGGAAATGGGTTTACATGATGCAGTTGGTGTTACCACTTGATCACTATACTAATGATCTGTTGTTGGAGTTGCCACTTCGTCATAATATTAAACATCCCGGCTGAATAGGTATGTTCAGGATCATCCAGTAATTTGCACACCTTCTGAATTGGTCGAGTGCATTCGCCAGTTGCATGCTTGATGGTGACCACCCGAATCAAACCATCTTGTCCGGGATGAACCGCAATAATCCTGCCAAGTCGCCAATGTGTTGATGGTAGCTTTTCGTCGCGTATGAGTACAACGTCGTTGAGTTTTAAATCATCATTGCCTGTATGCCATTAAGATCGCTGCTGAAGTGTGCTGAGATATTCATCGTGTCATCTACGCCAAAAGTGTTGTTGCATTTATCGAATTTCGGTATGTCCATGAAGGGTTTGTCTGGTATTGCAATTATTGGTCGGCCAATAAGAAAATCAGCTGGTGTGAGTGCCAGTTGATCGTTGTTGGAGTCATGCAAAGCCACAAGCGGTCGAGAGTTCAAGCAAGCCTCTACATGAACTAATAAAGTATGAAGTTAATCGTAGAAGATCGGATTATTGCCAATGTAAATCTTCTGCCAGTATCCGATTTGCGTCAGTGAATGCTGTGCCATTGTCGCTATAGAGTTCATGAAACGGGCCACGTCGACTTGTAAATCGCGTAAATACGTTGATAAATGCCTCTGAAGATAAGTCCTCTGCTAACTCAATATGCACTGCCTTAGTTGCCATGCAAACAAAGATAGCCACATATGTCTTCTTTTCCATGCGTACTCGCTTTGCTGGGACATGCGTACTGGGCCACAGTAGTCAATGCCTGCCACTGAAAAAGTGGGTGCACGTGTAACTCTTGCTCTAGGAAGTGAAGCCATACGTTGCGTTGCCATGTTATGCCGATGTCGTTTGCAAATTGCACAAAAATTAATGCATCTTTTTACACGAGTGCGTAAATGCAAAATCCAATATTTTCGTCCAAGAGTGTGTATCATTAGTTGAATGCTACCATGTAGTGTGTCTCGTTTTAGAGATCCGTGGTCTACCTCTGCGGATGCTTACCCTATGTGCTCTTCACAGTAGGAATAAATGAGATAAAGGCAAGATTTATGGAGAATATATAGATATAAAAGTGAGTTCGTTGTTGACTTTGTCAAGTTCCAACTGGGAATCGGAATGTGATTTCCGCATGCAGCTAGTTTACCATGTGCGTTTTATTGTGTTCCGCCCATTTGGTTTGCCGACGATCGTGCTGGATGATAGTGGGAGGTATTTGCTTGATCAATGATCGTCTCCAGGTTTTTTGCCTGTACTACCGCATAAGTCTTGGTTTGGGTTTTCGTCGCGGCCAAGCAGTGGTTAGAGCTCTCATACATTCCTGATATTATGTTAACCTGCGATTTGCGATTTGCTTAAACACTAACTATTTCTATTTTCACTTACGTCTATGAAATTTTCTGTGAATGTGATGCTACAGTCAGAACAATGTTTAATGTTGGATATAACAACACTGCTCTATGTATTCAAAATTACTATAGAACATGTAACTTGATCATTTTCACTGTTGCAAAACTCTTTACTATGGCATGTCCAATAGTCGGCAAGTTTACAATTAATTTTTGTATTTTGAAAATTTAAGATTTAGTTCTTTGTCACTTCAATACATTCGAAAATGTACTTTCGCTTGTTTGAAAGATTTATTGAGGCTCTGTGAGAAGAGAAAGTTTGCTATTTTCCATCACTGGCTTGATCAAATTCTTAGATGCAATTAGGCACTAACGTGCAGCTAATGCCCTAATCGTTCGTAATTGAGTAGATTTTTTGCTTTATGAGCAATAAATATCATCCCATTGGCTGTTCGAAGTTCAACAAGAAATTAATTTTTGTGATTATAAAAAAATTACAAAAATACAAACCCTTTTCATTAGTTTAATTTCTGCTACCGTTCAGCATGATGATGTCCACCCAGTATTACATTGGGTCTATTTGCTATAGTATTGAATTGAAGATTACTGTTGTACAGGGCTCGTCACAATGTTTAAATATTAATTATCGCTTACAATAATTTATTTGTAATTACAGTCTGGAAGGAGACACCAAAGGCTTTTGGATTTCATTCCTCGATGGCCTTCAGCGTGTCATTCTTTTCACTGAAGTGAGTAGCATAGCGGAGAAGGTCATTGGTAGTTCCGATATGCAGAAGGTATAAGGGCGATCATGTTTTGTTTTTTGCAAACTAATTTAATTTCTTTAAAATTTCATGTCTAGGTCAATCAAGAAATTGAAATACGTATCCATGGCATTGGTCTTTCTGTTTTGAACAATGTAACAGGTGTTGACATCTTGTATCTGGGTATGACAAGCTCCGGCATTATATGGGAATCAAAGAAAAACGGTAAAAGACGTTTTAAACAATTCAACATGGAGAATTCCATCAGAATAGAAGAACAATATCAAGCGTATCTATTGGCAAAACAAGTTAATGAAGATAGAAAATATTATATTGACCAGAAATTTGAGGTAGTTAAATTGGGTATTCTAATTAAAAAAATGAATTTATATTAAAAAAAATTTTACAGATCGATTTCGAGAACATGATCTTGCATAAATCTACTGATCGTCTGATAAGAAGAAGTTTCCATCCCGGCTTATGGTTTAATTTGAAAACATCACCATTCCAAATGCAACTGCATGCTAAAATCAATAAAATACAAATCGATAATCAGCTAACTGACTGCATCTTCCCGGTTGTACTTGCACCAATTCCACCGCCAAAGAGCATTGCTGCCTCTTCAAGTAAGTTGAAAATATCCAAGAGATAGAAGAATCTTTTTAAACTATAGTTTTAATATTGGTTTTATTATTGAATTGTCTTTTGAACGTAACATCTTGTTTGTGTGAACTCTAAACAAATGCAAATATCTGAACAATGTTATGAATGAACAAAGTTGTGCACCAAGAATATCTGAGTCGTCCCGTACTTCCGTAGTTTTTCTATGAGGATTGCTTTCTTAAGAAACTAGACAATCTATCTCTTCTTATACTTGTCTATTTAAGAAGCTGGATGCCAATGTTTGTCTTGGATTGTGATTTGACATTATTTATTTCTTATTTTTTTAACATCTAATCCTAAATATTTTTTCCGAGTATCTGCATTGCGCCGCTTGTTTGTTTATTTTATGTTGTAGACTTTAAAACCATTTTGAATTACCTCGTCAGTGATAATTCGGAACTCTGCCCGAAGTTATTTGCTTTTTGAACCAGATTTTTCGATGTTTTAGTTAAACGATTTTTCGTCCCATTTCTGATTCTGAATCTCTGAAATCACGCAATATTAAATAATGGAAACGTATTTGCTTCAACAACTTTTACAAATCATCCAAATTTCAAGCGTGCTTACTCCAATGTTCGGCCGTTACAAGAGTCCCGATAAGGGGACAATTGAGCGTTCAGGGAAAAAAATTCGAATCGGCTTATCCTCTCCATAATGTTGCCGTGCCGGTAGGACAGCGAAACGCCAGAATTGTGGAGAAAATTTCCACTCTACACAAGTCGGTGGGCTATTTTTTGACCGCCCTGTGACGTATTTTGACAAAAGCTATATGGCTACGCGTCGGCATTACATTTCATTGACCCAAGAGCTTAAGCTAAATGTGAAAGCTCATCGAACTTTCTCTGATTGGGTCTTATTGAATATGGAAATGCATCCGGAATTTTACCGAAAAATCATATATTTTGCCTGCATTTGATCAGGCAAATAGCTAGGGTATTTTTTCCGAAATTATGCCGGCGGGTTGGTTACAATCAATAGAGACCACTATCTCTCCATGTTAACCAAATCTTTTTAGGATAAATTGGAACTGGAAGCCTTGAGCGATATTTAGTTTCTACAAGACGGTGACATTTGCTACACAATACGTGCCAAAATTGACTTGTTGAAGACAAAGTTAGGTAATGGTCTTATCATCAGTAATGGACTTTAGGGCAATTCTTCGTTAAATAAACGTATCTCTACTCGTCTTCAGTATATGGTGTGTCGGGGATTAAGTATCTTGAGAAATTTTTCCTTTCTATAACGCAATCTAAGAAATATTAGGTCGTGATTCGATGTTGCATTTCTATTTTTTTTTGCTTGTCGCTTGCTTATAGATTTTGAAGATGTCTCTTCTAATCCCCAATATAATGCTATCGCATGTGCTCTAGCTTCAGCTTTTTTCGCCTTTTTTTTGTCAACGTTGATAGTCTTACTCAAGATGCACCTTACTGTTTTTGCTATTTACGTGGACTAACTACGCGTGAAAGGCTTGGTTTTGGTTCTCTACAACCATTCTGATCTCATCATTTCATCATCACGTTTCTTTGTAAAGGTTACAGCTTTCAACAAAATTGTTCCGCATACTTTTGTGGAGTCATCCTCGCAAATTTTGCGCACAAGGCTGGCCTCTTTCTTTATTTAGGTTAACCTGGATTTGGTGTTAGGTTTTCTTCACAAATAATTCTGTCAGCAAAGGTCAGTGTTGATTTGCCTAGTGGTTCATCCAATATCTTTTATGTCATTTTAATTCGCCGCTTTTCGTTATTCCATCATTAATGGTAATCTATCTGGGTTTGGTGTAAACAGCTACAATAACTAATCAAGTGCCGCTCTTGCTTAATAAATACCGTATTTAGTAATAGTAATAACAGTTCAAATATCAGTTCAAATCAAATCACCATCGATGAAAAGCCTCTTTACGTGTTATTTAAAAGCTCTTCCCACTACGGCTTTTGATGCGTTGGTGCTAACAATATTTTTTTTTTATCAGTTTTATGGTCATTAGTCGGTCGCTAATTTTTAATACGCAACTAGACAACTACAAAGCTACAAAGCAGCGGTCATGGGTTTTGCAAATCCCTCTGTTTTTTTTTAAATATTTAGTGATATCTAGTCAAAATCTTCTTAGCCTTGCTAGCAACTCTCCTATTGTCTATTCACTTTAAGGCAGTCATTTCAATTAATTTTTGATAGGAAAACGAACTTTAGACTTTAATTAAATATTTTTTTTTTTTTATTTTATTTAGCTCTCAAACCATTCATAGAATGTAGTGTGGTTAAACGTGTTGTCCCCAACTCGATCATTAATCAGTTCAAATACTGCAGCATGCTGATCCAAGAATTCCACTTCAAAGTCGACATATTGTTCCTGAGCGCTATTGCCGAAATGTTCACTGCTGATTTTAATGATGAACAAGAAGTAAGTAAAAACCTCGACTTTTCTTTGTAATTTTGTTTTCTGATTTTCTTTCGTTTTCTTTTTTGAAGGCAAAATTATTCAATGATGACGTTAATGCTATTGAAAAACCACTCACAGCCTTAGTGGAAATACATTCAGCACAAGAGCAAAAGAACTTCTATGACAACTTGCATTTGGGTCCATTAAAAATTCATGTTTCCTTTTCAATGGCTGGTTCAGATACAACAGCTCTGCCAGGCTTTCTCTCAACAGTCGTACAAGGTGTTGGTGTTACTTTGACTGATGTCAATGATGTCGTTTTCAAGCTGGCCTTCTTCGAACGTGAATACGGTTTCTTTACTCAGAGACAATTGCAATCGGAAATTACTGCTCACTACGTGGGGCAAGCTTTGAAGCAACTCTATGTACTTGTATTGGGTCTTGATGTTTTGGGTAACCCATATGGATTGGTTGTTGGTCTGAAAACTGGAGTGCAAGATTTGTTCTACGAGCCATTCCAGGTAGGTTTACCTTTTTCCTAAGTGAATAAAGTTGCTGCTAAAAATTGAATTATTATTTTTAGGGAGCCATTCAAGGACCTGGCGAGTTTGCTGAAGGTCTCGTACTGGGAGTGAAATCATTGTTTGGTCATACAGTCGGTGGTGCTGCTGGAGCAGTTTCGAAGTAAGTTTAGGTTTTCTCGTTTTCTATAAATAACTAAGTCTAAGTTTATTCTTGAATATGATTATAATAGAATTACCGGTGCTATGGGCAAAGGGTTGGCTGCCTTAACTTTCGATGAAGATTATCAAAAGAAACGACGTCAAGCTCTAAACAAAAAACCCTCAAATTTCCAAGAAGGAATAGCAAGAAGTGGAAAGGGCTTAGTTATGGTAATTACAATCGTTTTATACATACATTTTATAGATAATCAAAACCATTTGAATAAATGCTTTTAGGGTGTTGTTGATGGTGTAAGCGGAGTTTTTACAAAACCCATTTCCGGAGCTAAAGAAGAAGGTGTCGAAGGTTTCTTCAAGGGTTTGGGCAAAGGTGCGATCGGTTTAGTTGCTCGCCCAACTGCTGGGGTAGTTGATTTTGCCAGCGGAAGTTTCGAAGCAGTCAAACGAGCCACCGAAAGTCAAGAAGACGCTCAAAGACTAAGACCTCCCCGATTCATGCATATGGACAATGTCCTCCGACCATACAGCCTTTCAGAAGCAAAGGGAAACAAACTGTTAAAGTAAGTGAAATTTTCCAATTTCCATTTTATTAAATAAATAAAAACAACAAAATTATTTTGTTCACAGGGAAATTGAGAAAGGAAAATACGCCAGCACCGATTCATTTGTCCACCATGAAGATGTTATTAAGAAGCAAGAGATTCTTCTTGTTTCAAATCATCGTGTAATCTACGCAACGAGGAACGATTTGTTTGGCAATTGGGCAGTAAGTTAAAACCACTAATTTAATTCTACTACGTTTTTAATAATCACATCTCTTTTCATTAGATCAATTGGGCATATTTATGGAATGAAATAACATCGATATTCGCTTCTGATCGTGGACTGGAAATAGTCCTTAAGAAAGAGGCAAGAAAAATGCGAATTTTCTCATCATCTGAAGCCCTGCGTAAAGTGGTATCCATACCTCAACGAGCTCGTCGTGAATATCTAGCAAATCTAATGGAATCAATGCGATCAGGATCATAAAACTTAAACGATCGAATGCTTTCATACGCACATTATAGAATCGAAGCTCTTTTATATCCATGATCTTATAATCGAAATAAGGCGATTTTACTAAAAATTCTATACCACTCGTACAGTACACCTTATTAACAAGTTATTCTCTCTCGTTGCTGTATGCTTATTCCAGTGAAAATTTAAACCAGTTTTTGTTTTATTAAAAAAAAAAAAAAGTGAAGAAAACGAATATCCTTTTCATAACTACCTCAAATATGAGATGATTATGTCTTTTTGTTCTTCATAAGCTGCAGAGGGATAGGGATTGCATGCTTTCATTTAAACTTTATCACAGAAAATACTTAAGATGTTTATTTATTTATGTTTTTAATTTTTATTCTTTTTTTCGAAGAAAACGATGAAGACATTTGTTAACTCATCATGCAACTATATAGTTATGATATTTTTTTATAATAAACTGTTGCTTTTGTAAAGATAATAATGAAACGAGCATATATTGTATTTGAAATAAAAGAAAGTTATATTCAAAAGCAAAGGTTTTCTCAATAGAAATTGCATTTTTGATATGTCGGTGATTTCCATATCCCCAGCATATAGATAAGGTACTGGTTTTCGATGAGAAGATTGACAAACACATTAAAAAAAATGGACGAGAACAAACGATGGCCAGCACGATACACCGGTATAAATACTCAGGAAATGAAAGCATACTCCACAACGCTACTTTTGACGCAATGCATTAGCATTCGCTGACGATGCTTAAAACCTTGCAAAGTCAGTTTACTGACAGAATTAACCCCGGCGTCATAGCACTGAAGTTGTCGATCAAAAATCTCCAAATATTTGGAAACAAAATTACAGAGCTTTTGTAAATTTGTATTGGAATATAATACTTAAATTCATTTAATATACTGTAGTAAAAAAAAAAAAAATATATATTGCTAAATTTTAACGGACAGAACTAAAGAAACTCTAAGAAATAGCGAAGTAAAAATATTGATATAACTATTATTACTTATAACCAACTAAATTATATTTTGTGGCAGTGCCTTTATTTCTTAAGAGATTGTGGTGTTTTACGACATTCCTCTTCAAAAAATCTCCGTGGTTACGAAAATGCTGTCCTTTCGGCTTTCTTTTAGCTTTTTTCCACAAATTTTCAATGGGTTTAAGTCGGCAGATTGGGATGGCCATTTAATAACCTCGACATTTTCCCCTTGGAATCAATTGTTTACATTTTTTGCCGTATGTTTTGGATCATTACATTGCTGAAATCTCCAATGGAGAGTCATATGAACCTCGGCATACGGCAACATTATGTCTTCCAGGATATTTTGGTATTGCAACCGATCGTTCTCAGAGATCCCATTCCTGGAGATGAAAAACATCATACCATAACTGAATCATTTCCATATTTAATGATTTATATTTTTGATTCATCAGAGAAAAGTACAGTCTTCCATTTTGTAGGGGCCAGCTTCCATAATTTTAGGTAAAAGTTATACGATCCCTCCGGTTCTTTTTGGAAATAGCAGGTTTCTTTGCAGGTCGTCATGAAAATAGTCCATCATCGACCTTTAGCGTTTTGAGAGCGGTGGGAAATCCGTCTTCCACCTCCAGAATAAATCCGAAGGTTTTAATTATGCGTGATGCATTTCAGCGTCTTGAATAGAGCGTCTAAGATGAAGCTTGCCGATACAGCTAAGAACCTCATTCCTTCTCAGGGGGAGGAGTTTTTGTAGTAGCGGCAAGTCCATGGCTTGTCACGTTCTTGTCTCTCCTTAAAGAATTAATTTTAGGCACGTTGAGTTTGCCTTTTGAAAATGGTGCACCATGGCATGCCACAGTTTTACTTCCTTTCGACAATGCAGGAGCCTTGTCGCTAGTCGGTGCAGTTACCGTTCTAACGCCCGGTTTTAAAGAAGTACCGGCCTCGGGTTGTTTTTTTTTTTTTGAGGTTGTATCTATTACAGATCCCGCGAGTAGCGGAGAAAGGATGGTCCATCTGTACAGAGATCCGCTGTATACAAATAAGACTAGCTAATCCGGAGGTCGCCAGGTATACGGATGCTCCAATTGCGACTGAGATATTTTTAGAGATACTCAGCCCTCAGATAGGTTGATCATCGGCACCGGTCGTATGACTCCTAAATCCAGACCAGGAGGAAAAGGAATGGTCGGGAATATGGAAGGAAGAGGAAGGGGGAACATTCTTTAGTTTCAGAAGTCGTCTAGAGAAATTTCTCGAGATTCATAAACCTTACTCAGCGGTATTTTCGCTTAATGATGCCCAGATGAGTGGACTGCAGCTCCATTCTGAATAAAATTTTGTTACCGGATCGAACGTACCAATGGGCAATGTGTGCTGAAATAGCCAAGATGTACACCAAATACCAACTTATCGAACGGCATTCAACACCAGCTGAACCAATCAAGGACTTCCGACTTTTAACTGTGACGTATGGCGTTGCTTTGCCTTCTGGTCATCTGGTTGTCAAAGCCCTAAATTAAATCGCTATATACGAAGAATCCAATTTTCTTGAAGCATCCCGAATCACATCCCGAAACGGGATTTTTTTATATGGACGACCTTTTTACTGTAGCTGACGACGTGGAATCATTACATCGCCTGCAGATACAGCTATCAAATATACTTAATCCAGGAGGCTTCCATCTGAGAGAATGGTCATAGAATTCTCTATTCCAGCTAAACAACAAGAAGTCAATCCTTTAATGAACCTTAACGGTTCTGCCAGCGAAAGGCATTGGGACTCTTTTGGCATCGGCTATCTGATAAATTGACTTATTATAGACTTTCCAACCAGTGAAACCGCAACCTTCAACAAATACACTTCCATAATACTGTAAATAAATCGCAATGTTTTATTTTCGCGTATCTTTTTTGTTCCAGAAATGAACACCAGTGAGTCTATAGAAAATTTGATTCAAACGTCCAACTGGCAACCAAAAATAATTCAAGATACTTACAAACCCGAAGAAACTGACTCAGTTACCTCTTTAGAATTATAGATGCTCGCTTACTTTCCAAAGGCCTCATTTCTCATAATGTACATATGTAACATATAGTATATTATAACATAACATAGTCCTATGCATTTTTTATATATGTATTTATTGTAGCTAAAATATAACATTATCCATAAAACTACATTGCACAAATTATATAGATGTGGTATACTAAAGTAACCTCCTTGACCGAAGTATGTTCATATTTAGGCAGACATGCCAAATTTCAGTGCGAAACTGTCTTTAGTTTTGTTTTGACAGCTGATTGTTGTTTACGTGTTTGGCGTCATGTTGAGTATGGACAAAAACAATTTTCGTTCTCTTATAAAACATTATTTTTTGAGAGGCAAAACGGCGAAGGAAACAAAAGAAAAGTTGGATAAATATTATGGGGCTAATGCTCCGTCAGATTACACCGTCAAATATTGGTTTCGAGAGTTTCGTGGTGGCCACAACTCCACTACCGATCAAGTCCGCAGCGGCAGGCCCTCCGATGCAGTTTCAGAGGACAATGTCAAAAAAATACATGAAATTGTGTTGGCTGACCGGAAAGTGCAGGTGAGCGAGCTAGCAGATACCTCAAAGATTAGAACTGAGCGTACACGTCATATTTTGGGCAATATTCTGCATATAAAAAAGTTATGCTGCCGCTGAGTGCCGCGCACACATACTCCTGACCAAAAACACGAACGCGAGAGCACTTCGAAAGAGTGTTTGGATTTGTTGATGCGGAATCGGGCGGACTTTTGGCGTCGATTGGTAACTGTTGAACACTAGAGAACAGAATGAGTGGCGGAGAGGATCGATGGGTCGGTTTTCTGAGATTGTCATGGCATACTCTTCGTGGACTACCTCGAAAAAGGATAAAACATCAACAGCGAGTATTGCAGTGTATTATTGGAGCGATTGAAGGCCGAAATCGCTGCAAAACGATGCTTTTGCAAGACAATGCACCGGTGCACAAGAGCATCGCAACCACGGCTCCAATTGCTGTCGCATCTACCGTATTCGCCCGATTTGGCTCCTTCGGATTATTATTTCTTCCCAAACCTCAAAAGATGGCTCATAAAAAATTCAGCTCACGCGAGGAAATCATCGACGCCACGGAGGAGTATTTTGCAGACCTTCCGGAAATTTACTTTTCGAACGGGATCAAGAAGTTGGAAAATCGCTGGAATAAGTGTATCAAACTAAAAGGGGACTATATTGAATAAAATAAAAAAACATTAAAAAAATTTTTTTTTTCATTCCCAAGGAGGTTACTTTTCACCCCACCTAGTATGCTGCCTTACTACTGAAAAATAATTATAAGTTGTTAAGAAGATAACGTTAATGATTTTAAATAATGCTTGAAGGAAAAACTAGTGGGAAAAACCTTCGTTAAATAATAAGGGGTGATTCATCATGAGGTTTGATTTTCAATAGGCTTTTTTTGACAGATCACGTGTGACTTCTATCAAACTGTTTTATCATTTTTGTTCAGTATCGTTTGGCTAGTCATCATGAAAAGACTCACACAACAACAGCGTCTCCAAATTGTTCAGCTATATTACAAATATCAGCGTTCTGTGAGAAATGTTTTTCGTGCGATTCGAGGAACTTACGGTGCGCATAAGCGACCTACTAAGACCACTGTTGCCAATACCATTCCCAAATTTGAGTCCCAGTTTAAGTTAGTGGATAATACTTAGCCGGGTAGACCACATCCAGCACATAGTGAACAGACTATAGCAGCTGTAGCTGAGAGTGTACGCGAAGACCGTGACGAATCGATTCGTCGTCGTTCTCAGCAGCTTGACATGGCGTATTCGACAACTTGGAGTATTTTATGTAAGGATCTCGGCCTAAAAACGTACAAAATTCAATTTTTGCGAGAATTAAAGCCAGGCGACTTGAATTTGCGTCATATTTTCAGTGAATGGGCTCTGGAAAAACTCAAAGACAATGCGGTGCTTTATCGTGAAATTTTGATCAGTAATGAAGCCTATTTCTGGCTCAATAGATACGTTAATAAACAAAATTGCCGCATTTAGGCTGATGAGCAATCCGAAGAGTACCAAGAGCTACAATTACATCTATTCAAAACAACGGTATGGTGTGGTTTATGGGCTGGTGGAGTCATTGGTCCATATTTCTTCAAAATTGAGGCAAATCAGGATGTTACCGTCAATGGACTATGTGCTTCTTGAAATTCAGGCACATGGTCTCGGTGAGCTCTGATTTCAACAAGACGGCGCTACGAGCCATACAGTGCGTGAAACAATGGATTTGTTGAGAAATCATTTTGGTGGGCACTCACGTTTTGCTACGATAAATTGGCCGCCTAGATCGTGCGATATCACATCTTTGGACTATTTCCTCTGGGGATATGTAAAGTCTCAGATCTTCAGGAATAAGTCAGCTATGAATGACGCTTTGGAAGCTAACATTACTCGTGTTATCCGCGAGATACCAGCCGCTATGCTCGAACGAGCTACCCAAAATTGGACCTTTCAAATGGACCACCTCAGACGTAGTTGTGGCCAACATTTACATAATATCATTTTTAAAAAGTAATAAATGCCATGAATTTTTCTTTTAACCGATAATAAAAATTGTAAGTTCACTTTCAAATATATGTATTTTATTGTATTTTACAGTTTGATTTATAACCTCACGATAAATCACCCTTTGTATTTCTATGTGTACCAGGTTTTGTTGAGTATCCTTGTGGCCTCAGGATTTGCCTTTATGGAAAACCAACTAATTTATTTAAAAAATTGATAAAATACTTGTACTTCGCTCTTCCTCCGATTCTTCACAATATAGTTCACTGACATATATGTTAGGTCCTGGACTCATTCGTGCAGATCTGTTTAATATTTTTCCTGGCTGAGATTTTGGTCGGAACTATTCGTAAACACTAGAAAGTAGACTGACAATCACCGCGTCAGTCTATTAAAACTCCAGCGCGTGTTGTACTAAAGACTACTTCTTTCTAAACGGAAGATGGTTTTGAGAGTGTGGACCATGTTATAAATATAAGAGGAGGGGGAGATATATCACTATAAAACTTACCCAAAATAGACTTCTTTTTAGAGTCTGATAAAAGCACGATGACGTATAATATTTACGGGAAGTCCTGTTCCATCAAACAACCAAAACGCTTCTTTTTTTTAAAAATACTTAACAACAAAAAGGGTATTACTACTCTTAAAAGCCTGAGCACATGTTAAGTTTTTTGGAACTTTGGTTAGAGAGAGAAAGAAAGAGAAAAAGATGTTTGGGCACAGTGGTTATTTCGCTCCGTGGCACAGTGGTCGACTTACTTGATGATAAAAGATGTTCTTGAATTTATCCAGATATTTTCAGTCCCAGAACCAACTGGGACAATATCATTATCAGTACCACTTGCCTCAGGATTTACCAACAAGTTTTGCCTATAACGCGAGTGCCCTCTACTACCATCAGAGCCCCATTTCTACGAACATACTAAAGTATCACCGTTTTCTTACTGGTTCTCAAAAATTTCAAGGTGTGCAGGAGACAAACGTTATAGTGTCAAGCCCAAAAATGGCTGTAGTTAAACTTCACATAAGGTTTCGGTTGTAGTCAAAAAATTAGCACTCTTGTTTTACATCTAAAATAGTATCTTAGGATGAGTAAATGTTAGCATTTCTTTTTTTTTTAGCTTTTTGAAGTTGCTTATATTGATGTTTTGTTAGTTTCAAATTGGTTATAAGGGCTAGGGCTTCTTGAAGTGTATATGGCTTGAACGTATTCGGATTTCGGGTTTATTAAGGTTTTTAAGTGTTTAATGAGAACACTCGGTAACCCCTTTTACTACTTTAGAACGCTTTCCTTCTATTGTAAGCTTAGACTCAACAGCAAATGATAAATCTTTGGCCGATCTTTTCATAACGTTTTAAATTTTTCTTTTTTTAGTTGTTTCCACATTCTTGGAATTAATCTTTCAGTCTTCGTTGTCTAGAAGTTGTTGGCACTTGAATTTCAGGCAATGGGATTAGGAACTCTTTTTGAAGCTACAACTGTAGGTGACAATATTCTTTCTTTTTACTTTTTGAAAAGGTGTGATACAAAAGTTTTACTGTATTTTTATGAGCAGCTTCATCAAGAACGATTATTGACTTTTTTGACATTACGTATTGCAAAATAGCACTTGCACAAACCGTTACTTATTTTCACTCTGAACGACCAAAGGGAATGGTAGTACTGAAAAAGGCGGATTGATACTTGTAGGAGAAGTACCTACAAGTTAACAAAGGTCGCTCAACTCATCCTATACTTTTTCTCTAATCTGCCTAGTTCATATTATCTAACATTCGTTCACTTCTTCTACGACTCTCCGAAAAAATAAGAGTCTATCCTTCTTTCCTTTTTATCATCCTGTATCAGCACCGTAAAGTCCAGTTGTAGTCAGTGTTTTATAAAGTACGCAATTCGTATTCCTGGCAAGAAGCTGTGAATTCATTTGATTATTTTATAGAGTAAATTCTTTATTAAATCTCCACGTAGATGTCATTCGTGAAGTTTTTGCTTACTCTGAGGAAGGTAAACTCCTTAATTAAATCAAAGTTACTGCTATCAACGTTGGTGTTTTGTCTGAGGTGATAAACAAATACTTTTGACGTTTCACCTATTCTTCGATTGCCTGGAAACGATCGACGATTTGTTTGTTAACGATTGTGTCACCGCATCACTTGAATAAGTCACATTATAGCAGATTTTTTGCGACATAATAAACATACATATAAGTGCTAGAATAGTTCGATAGAATTGTTTCCAGCACGTATTTCAGCCTGTTAACGTTCATTAGTTTTCCATCTACATATGTTAAAGCCTTAAAGCTGATAGACCAATGGACAGGCGCCTAATTCGTCTCGCAAATTTTTTGCCTTCACGCAGTGAGCCACTCAAATAGAAACTTTCTTTTGAGTAACCTATATTTTAAAATAACGAAACATTTTTTGTTAGTGCAGAGAGTAATGACTCCAGCTGTAAAGAGGCTGTCAGGGTTAGAGAACTAACCGCAGAGAGGAAAAACGAAAAAAATTCACACTAACCATTAATGATTGCAACGCCTTTCTTAAAAATGTGAAATCTCAATACGACCAAAAGCAGTTGTTTTGGAGCTTAGTGAAACACAGGTAGATCTCCGCCCACACCTTTCAGATCACTACGATCTAAAGCTACCTGGCCACGAACTAGTGTCATTATTCTTCTTTCCTCGGAGTCTCACCATTTACGTTCGTATTGATATAGCTTACCAAACTCCACTACAATGAAGTCCCTGTTCCAATCTGAAATTCAATTTGGTGGTTAAAATTCCATCTCCGTAAGCAAATTGTTCACTACGGCTTTATTTCAGTCCGTTCCTAAAAGAGGCAAATTTTCTTCTCTCTCTTCGTACAAACCCATTGCATTTACGTCTCTTGTTTCCAAGGTCATGAAAACGCTGATAAGCCGTCAACTCACGAAATATCTCGAAACGCAAAAACTTCTCAATGACCGGCAATTTGGTTTTCGTAGCAACAGGTCCACTGGTTTTTCATGGCATGTTTTACCAAAAATGGGAACAAAAGCGTACATCAATCTGATGAAAGCAAGATAGTTTCACTTGATATTTCTATTGCATTTGACAGATTTTGGCATCAGGCTCTTTTGTCGAAAGTGCTTTTGGAATCAATGACTCTCTTCTTCAATGGATTAGAAATCACCTTTCGGAATGTTCAATTCAAATTGTGTTAGGTGGTTTCAAGTCTGATATTCACACACAAGGCTGGTATGCCGCAAGGCTCAATTCTGTTTCCGACACTTCTTTTAATTTTCATGAATCATCTCTTCTAATCCAGTATATTCCTTTGCTGATGACAGTACTCTCTGCTTTTCATGTTCGTTCCCGGACTCATGTTCCTGCTCTCCGGCTGTAGAACGGGAACGGCAGAGTATGTTAAGCTCATTAAGTTCTGACATTAGCAAAATAACGAATTGGGGAAGTATCAAGAGAGTGGAATTTAATGGTTCCAAAACTCAATGCTGTCTGTTATCATTAAAACGAAATTGAAATACCCAGCCATTTTCCATGAAAGGCACTCACATCGTAAACACCAAAAAACTTTCCATTCTAGATATGTACCATATGTTAGTGACAACCTACGTTGGAATTACAACATATTCGATGTCGCCAAAAATGCTGAGAAATGTTTAGGTTTCCTCAAGCGGTCTAAGAAATATTTCATACGTTCTGATCTGGCCTCAATATATGTATAAGACATTCATCTGCAGAAAATTGGAGTACAATGCCCACATCTTGTCAGGTGCCTAAAATATCTCTGCACCTGCTAGATAGGATTTAAAACGGTGCAATAAAACTCTAGGAGACGCCAATATTATATACTCAATTGGCACCCTCGAATACTGACGTAATGTCTCGTGTCTCACTTTGTGCAATCACTATTTCCATCACCAGTGCTCCATAGAAATCATTTCGCCCCTTCAAAGTTTCAACCGTAGTACCCGTCTCGCTAAGAATGATCATCAGTATACCCTCAAGTTCATTTTCGGATGTAAACTTAAATATCGTGATAAGCCGTACAACTTGCTTATGGAATGCCCTGCCGAGCTCTCTATTTTTTGGTCATTATAACATTATAACATCCAAACGTTTAAGACCAAAGTACATCGGTATTTCTTCTTTCTTCTTCAATGTTGTTTGCATTGTTTGCTGACTTTGGGTTGTTACGGAAATCCGCATCCATATCTCGGTCCGAGTCGATGCTAGCTGCTTGGAAAACACAATATGATTAGTTTGGTTGACGGCCTTTTGATCAACAGTCAGTCCTTATATCGATGTCAGGGTGTGAAAACCGAATACAGTATGGTTAAATTTATTACGTTGGGGAAGGCACAATGCACTCCATTTTAGTGTTTTCTTATTCTTAACTTTGCATTGACCAAACTCTTTACAGTGAAGGAAGTGAGAACATCGCTTAAGTCGATGGGAGTGTCAATGTAGTCAAATCTAGGCAAGCTGTAGTCATTGCTTTATTGTGTATAAGTACATACGTTGGCTAGTTGTCTTCCAACATTTGAATGTTAGAAATATGAACCGATTCCAAATATCGGGTATAGGGCATGGCTGATGGCTAAGGCTACAATTGAACTGGAAAAGAGCTTCAAAAAATGCTAATTGGTTGGCCTAATTGCAATTTTCTTTTCGAATTAAAAGGCGGAATTTTTGATTCACTATTCTTTTAAAAGCTATTGTTGGGGAGGAAAAAAAAAGTCAAATTAAAGCCTATGAAATAAATTTATTTTATCGAATACAGTTCAGCATGTTAGGTAGGTATACCCTTTCTTTTGAATTACGCTTTCTTTGTAAAACTAGTTGGTCCAGTCATAATTGGTTCATAATTATTACAGTCACTATCGATGAAGGAGCTAAGCTTTGCTTCAGAATGGCCTCCATTAAAGGCTTCCACACTAAACATAGCTAAATGGCCACTAGCTTCGAATTTGTTAATTATCATGTTCACTTTACTGCCCTTAACTGAAGTGGGACCATTGCTGGAGCTGATGAAGTCACCCTCATAGCCATCACAAATCTCGAGATTGTTCAGCAGATTCTCCTTTTCGCTTTGTTTGCATTTTGTCGGTGAAGTTGCAGAGGTTCTTGTTGAAGATGTGGACTTATTAAGCCGATTTAAGAACCAATTTCTGGAAGACTTCTCTTGATTTGGAGTTTTCGAAAGCTTTTGTGCGTTTTTATTTGCCTTCTTTTGTTCTTTTGTTTTCGGCGTTTGTGTTTGCTGTGCTAGTGCTGAAGATTCTGAGTCTGATGAGAGAGTTTTTCTTGCAATTTTCTTTAGTCTTTCTGGGCTGGGGCCTGATGTCGAAAGTTGACTTGATAGTTTGCTATGGACATTCTTGACTTTGCTCTGAAAGTCAGTGTTGTTGCGGGAAATGTCCAGAAGCTCTGCAGTTTCAGACTCTGAGTTAACTGGAAGCGGAGGAGATTTTGGAATATCGTAATCGAACTTCTTAGCAATGTTAGACATCGACTTTTGTTTTTCGGGAATATCAGGCACTGTGTTGGCGTTGGTAATTTCTTCTTCATTTCGTTCGATGAGAAGTTCCGTTGGTTGATGCATGTTGTATAACGGAGAAGGCTCTTCGTAAATGCAATCATTATTACTGGAACTTCGAGAATTCGTCTCGTCATTATAAGGCTTTTTTATGGTCGGAGGTGTTGGTAACTTTCGTGGACTCTTACTAGTCGCCACTTGGGTGGTAGTATCACCACGAATTGCAGCCTCTATTGCATGAATCCATTCTTTTGCTTCCACTTCAGAGTTACATTGGAACACGTGCTTTTTATTCGGATCAGGAGTGGTTATTTGGAAGCAAATTTCACGTCGTTTTCCTTCGCCGTGATGTTCAACTTCGACACCATGCGCTTTCAAATGTACACTAAAAGCTGGACGCATAGATGTTACACCATCACAGTAGCACAGCAACCAATCGTTTAGAATGCCACAGTAGCACTTTTTACTTTGATCAAAGAACAATCTTTTTTCAATCCGTTGTAGTTGGCCGAATTTGCATGCTTTTTGAATGCGCAAATGTGTGGCGGGCAGTCCAGCGAATGGACAGTCTTGAGCAATAGCACTATCCTGATCAGAATGTGGTTTCAAAGCTCCTTCTGATTGTGGCGACTCATTGCATGTGTCGTAGATTCCTTTATCTAAGATTTTATTCTCTTCGTTATCGTTATCGTCATCGTCGTCTTCTTCTTCATTTTCTTTATCTTCTAGTTGACATGGAGTCTCTATAGGTTTTTGCTCTTGAAAGTCAATATACTCCGTGGACACCGCTGAAAAACAAAAATGCATTTATAGTTATGAGCATATCTTTTTGCTTGTTTTTTTAAAATTTACTTACACTTTTTAGGCGAAGTCATTTCCAAATATGAAATTTCTTCTGACTCAACGTGTTCTACCATTGAACTCCTAGCGCTTTTAACGGACCTATCAGGAGCTGTACAGCCGTTCTGCAACCGTTTGTGGTTGTTATTTGAACAATCACTGAAGTAGCCCAGAATTTTGTCGCATCTTTCGAGAAATTTTCGGTTTTGGTATTCTGAACTGTCGCCAAACAGGTTGACTGTATTCTCATATTCCGTTGGTTCTATGGAGTATTTCAAATGATCTCGAAGATCTGTAAAATATAGAAAAAATATTTAAAGATAGCTTCAAGGAAGTAGTAGCAGATACCACATGTTGTCATTTTTATAATCTGATTATTAATAATTATTTATAAGCATGTTCATGACCCTAGAAGAAGATATGAAAGTGCACTATAGCTAAGGAAAAAAGATTTGGCTTTTAGGAACATCCTAGACAAATAGACTTTTTAATCTGATCGAAAGAAGTTCTAAGGAGTAAGACTGATGAAGCAAATGAGCTAATACCTCTTCCGAGTAATGAGGTAGAAACTGCTTGAGCTAACGGACTGGTATAGTCCGTGTAGTGTAGTGTAGTGTATAGTGTAGAAGTCTGTGTTTTTGTCTTTGTCCTAGATAAGTTTATACGACCCCAAATATGGCGACCTTGGTTTTCGCGTTACGTTTTAAGGACGAATTTAGGAGAGACATCGAATTAAGTACCAACGACTTACGTGCTACTTTAAATATATGATAGTCTACAAACGGTTACTCGATTAAGGTTGGCTCTGGGTTTCTGAGGGTTTCATGCAAATTCTAAACGCCGCACTTTTCTAAGGGTTACAATGTACCGTGGGAGGCAATCATCTGCTGTATTTTAATCTCAGTCAACATTTGTTATGGTAGTTTCATTGACTTGACGCTATTCATCGGGTGGGAGGCCTCGACTTAATTGAAGAAGAGCAAGATTAGAAAAAACAACAGGAAATTTTGATGGCACCCATTTCGACTTTAAAGTGAATACTCCTTTTCATCCTCGAGACATACTTCTCCGGTAATTTACTCAAGCTTCTTTTAGGGAAGCTCCAGTTGAGCTATCTGCCACCACCAGTGCTTCATCGAAATTGTAAGTTCCATTCCATTCCGCATCTTTAAACCTTTAACGGTAACACTCGCCTCGCCATGAATGCTTTTCAGTATATGTTCAATTTTATTCGTACAATTCACTTATGAAATGCCCTCCCGAGCTCTCTACTTCCTTGTCATTATAACTTGCAAACATTTAAAACCAACTCTTGTACATCAGTATGTCTATTTTCTTCATTCCTAACTTTCCTTCACCCGAGCTGTGTGCAAACATTTTAAGGGTACCAAAAACCCCTTAAACCCGAGTTAATTATCATATAAAAAAAAGTAAGTACGTCCTGCTGCTTCCAAGAAAAGTCTGTCTCGGCGCAAGGGAACTTTCTCTAGTATGCCGAGAGAATATACTCTACACTAAGAGCTATCTTCCGTTTAAATAAAAGTGGTATCTGGATTAAGCTAATGTTCTTTGACTCTTATAAACTTCTTGTCTGATGAAATAACACTTTAAGTTATGTTCGTGCGAAAGTACGAAATCAGTTTGGATGTAGTCGGGCCTTCACAGATTGTTCCAAAGCCTACCAAGGAGGCGGTGCTGGTGTATTCTTTAAGTACAAAAATATTTAATTTCACTTCCTGTTGGGAAACTTGCATCTGCTTTCCAAAAGGAGATAACTCAACCCTTATGGCAATGAACTAGATGTGAACAATCGGCTGAGGGGCAAATCATCCACGTCTGTAGCGAAGCCTTAGTAGCGCTTAATACAATAGTACGAGAATGCAAGGCCTACACTCTTAAAACCATCTCCTATTTTAGAAGAAATTGTATTTAGTACAACATGCACTGGAGCTTTGATGAACTTGAGGGTCGGCTGACTTAAAACTCTAGTCTTATGACACCAGAGCTTCTGTTGCAGAAAAAATAGGAAATCGATTTTCCCTCTGCCAAGGCTGACTGGACGGCTCCAAAACCAATATAGAATGTGTCGCTGGTGTCTTTCCGGGGGACGACAAATCAACTAAGAATCACGTTAGGAAAGCTTGCATCTGTTTTCCAAACTGAGACTTATGCAATTCTGATGGCAGCGAACTATATTGCGGAGAACCGGTGGATGAGGCAAAGCATTTGTATCTGAACACTCTTACGATTTCCAAGCTATTTAAAGAATGCATTAATGAGTGCAGTCGGAAGAATAAATTAAGTGACCCTTTTCTGGGTCCTAGGTTACAATAGGATCGCGGGAAATGATATCTCCGATGAACTCGCCAGGCAAGGTTCAGAGGAGAGTTTTTCAGGACCCAAAATTGCGTAAGGTCTGCCTGCGTCTTCGGTTAAGGCTTTCATTGAAAGTTGGGTCTCAGATGGTATAACTAACCTGGATGCAAGTGGACCAAAGGAATGCTTCCCAACGGCTTTTCTTCTGTCTCTCAATAGGAAAAACTGCAGCTTGCTTACTGGCGTCGTGATAGGGCATTACACATTTGCTAAGCACTATAAGTGACACAATATCTGCGATGCTTGTTGTGAAAATGATGTCGACATTGCAGAGCACTATCACTCGCCTCAGTCTGCATGTACTCGGCGCTGGCGTGGTGGGTGCTGGTATTATAGGCATCTTATTACTGAAGCGCTTACTCATATTTTCTCGTAAGACTGAAAGATTTCATTGAACTTACAAATCCTACAATACAATGGATTAGTTCTTTTGCTGAGTGCTCTGTTCTGAAAAAAATGCTTCCTTTAGAAGAGGTTTAATTAAGAACTTGGTCCTCCAAACATTATTTTAACGGCGTCTAACAAAAAACGGTCAGTTTGGAATGAAGCTAAAAAAAAATAACGGTTCGCTGTTGAAGGCGATGCAAATTGAAGTAAGGTCAACGATACACACATCCGGGTTACAATTACAATTAATATAGTTTAACTTTTTAACATTTAATTAATGTTAAATCTAATTTACTATATGAGAATGCATTAACGTCACTTTAAACTACTGAGCAGTAGTTTGTTATGGGCACAAACAGAGCTCTGACGGGCTTAAACTTTACTGAGATCAGAATATAAGCAGACGATATACAGGGTGACTTGCAATTCCTTGATTAATTCCTTCTTTGAAAGGGGTTATTCTATAGCTTATTTACAATGTTTTTAGCTATGACAACTAGGAGTCGAAATTCAGTAGTTTTTAAGTTATTCGAGTTTTAAGTTTTTTTTTTTTTTTTTTTTTGCAATATGGTAAATTTTTTTTCTAATAACCAGTGAACTAAAGATTACTTTAAAAAAATCACGTCAACAAATTATTGAGGCTTTAGAATAAAATAAGACACATAAATTTGAAAGTGAACTTAAAATTTTTATTATCGGTTAAAAGAACAATTCATGGCTTTTACTTTTTGAAAATGATATCATGTAAATGTTGGCCACGACTACGTCTGAGCTGATCCATTCAGAAGGTCTAATTTTGGGCGACTCGTTCGATCATAGGGACTGGTATCTCGCGGATTACGCAAGTAATGTTGGCTTCCAAACGTCAATCGTATCTGGCTTATTCCTGAAGACCTGAGACTTTACTTATCCCCAGAGAGAATAGTCCAAAGGTGTAATATCGCACGATCTAGGCAGCCAATTTACCGTAGCATAACGTGAAATTAAGTGCTCACCAAAATGATTTCTCAACATGTCCATTGTTTCACGCACTGTATTACTCGTGGCGCTGTCTTGTTGAAACCACAGCTTACCGAGACCATGTGCTCATTTTTGAAGAAATATGGACCAATGATTCCAGCAGCCCATAAACCACACCATACCGTTGTTTTTAGTGGATGTAATGGTAGCTCTTGGTACTCTTCGGGTTGCTCATTAGCCCAAATACGGCAATTTTGTTTATTAACGTATCCATTGAGCCAGAAATGGGCTTCATCACCGGATTTTCGTTGAGTTTTTTCAGAGCCTGAAAATGTAACGCAAATTCAAGTCGCCTAGCTTCAATTCTTGCACAAGTTGAATTTTGTACGCTTTTAAGCTGAGATCCTTAAGTAAAATATGGCAAATTGTCGAATACACCAAGACAAGCTGCTGACAACGACGACGAATTCGTCACGGTCTTCGCATACACTCTCAGCTACAGCTGCTATACTCTCTTTTAACCAGCCAAGTATCATCCACTTATGTAAACTGGGACTCAAATTTGCGAATGGTATTGGCAATAGTGGTTTCAGTAGGTCGATTATGCGCACCCTAAGTTCCTCGAATCGCACGAAAAATATTTCTCACAGAACGCTTTTTTTCGCAATACAGCTGAACAATTTGGAAACGTTGTTGTGGTGTGAGTCTTTCCATGATTTTTCCAAGCAGTTTGATATATCTTTTAATAAATTATTGAAAATATTAATCATAATAATAGAGCAGATAGCGGGTGTGCTGGAAGCGTACCTGACCCGAAATCGATTTGTTTGTGTCCATCCCATATAAATAATCATAAAAGAATCTTAATAATAACAATCACAACTTTAATCTTCAAATAAATAATCAAAATAAAATATTAATAATAACCTCTAGTCATGATACTGTTGAAGAACAAATCCTGGAATGTTTCCGGGCAGACGGCACTACTTCGACAAGAGTTGTGGCTAACTGGCTCGGTGTATCTCAATGGAAAGTTTGGTTCACACTGCACTCAGCACTCCTGCTAGAAGGATGGATTTCTGCAGATTTTTAGTAAATGCTTACATTGAAGATCCGGAGAAACTAAAGAAAATCTTGTGGACAGATGAATCCAACTTCGATCGTGTTGAAATCACAAATTATCACAACTTGTGATAAAAATTTACCATGCTAATGCATGTACTTTTTTTACAATTACTACTTTAATGTCGCATGACGGTGTTTTTTCGAAATAGCCTTTAAACTCGAATAACTCAAAAACTACTGAATTTCGACCCCTGATTGTCATAGCTAAAAACATTGTAAATAAGCTATAGAATAACCCGTTTCAAGGAATAGTCGAATTACAAGTCACCCTATATAACATAGAGTTGACGTGAACCACCATATATTATTTGAATTACATAACTGATATGGCTTTCAGGACAATTTGCAATTATTGTATATCACTAAGTTTTTTACCTGATTTTCATATGGAATCAGTTTTTTCATTAAATTTATTTGTGACAAAGAAGTGGAATCAATATTGTCGTTGCATATAACGATTTAGAAAGGTTTAAGGAGAGTTTATTGCTTCAATCGCGGTCTGGAAAGGTAAAGCTGGGCATTGTCTGCGTACAAATGCGCTAACAAGTCAAGGCAGATATTAGGCAAGCAATTAATATGAGAACAACAGGGATCATAAAATCGATCCTTGTGTTACACCTGAATGCACGCTTAAAATCTTCCAAGGCAAGAAGATGAGCACTGCAGCATTGTTACCAAAACGGAATTGTCGTTGGAAGTTTCCAACCAAGCGTTGGTGACCTTCGCTACCAAAAGCTTTAGACAAATTCAATAAGCACATAATACACTTGCGGTCATAAAAACCGCACCATATCAAAATTATTGAAAAATTGTTAATAACAGCGATAATAATTTTTATAATGATATGACATTTTTGTTGAGTACTCCGCAGTAGTTTATAAGTATTTCTATCCAATTTCCATCTGTTTATTGAATGTTTGAAAAAAGATATTAACAAAGAAAGAAAAATAAGTTAATTTTCTTATTTTTTTAAAATATTTTATTACAGTCATTTGTTAACAAAATCAAACGATACAATTTTTATGTATGTGTATATAAGATGTTTAGATATGCCACTTTTACCAAAAAATTATCAATACCGAGTTGCTCCTCATTTGGCGGTTATAACCGCTTTTATTCTAGAAGGCATCGAGTTTACTAGAAGTTAAGTAATATTCCTTGAAATTTCAGTATTCCATACATGTTCCAGAACTTCATTTAGCTTTTTTTTACTCTCTGGTTTATGTTCAGCTACCTTACGTTTCATTACATGCCACAAGTGTTCGATTGGGTTTAAATCTCGCGAATTAGCTGGCCAGTCTAGTCTGGTAATTCCGAGGTCATAAAACGTTGTCTTGAGCTGAAAATTATTGAAAGACTCTAGTTACTTGTCTGTTTATTATTTATAAAGTAGACATCTAGAAGTTGATTTATAATACTTAACTTACGGATTTGGCGCGGTGGCAAGGTGCAGAATCATCTTGAAAAATGCACTTGTCAGTATACGAATGATGCTGTTCAATTGCTGGTACCAAAAACTCCCTTACTACTTCTCCATACTTTTGAGCGTTCATTATTCCATTAACAAAGTGTAAAGGGCCCAAAACGTAAAAAGAAAAACATTCCCAAACCATCTGGCTTTGAGGAAACTTCACTGTTTTGACTATCCATTCGTCCTTGAACCTTTCACCTGCTGACCGTCGTACGTATGGCAAATTGTCGGCACACAACAAATTAAATTTACTTTCATCGGACCATATCACACATCGCCAATCATCCTGTGTCCAATCTTCGTACTTTTTTGCCCACGTCAAGCGAGCTTTTTTCATTTTTGTGGTTAGGAGAGGTTTTTTCGCTGGTCGTCTTCCATATAAACCTATCTCCCGTAGCCGTCGGCGTATGGTTTCGGCGCTTTAATCAACTTTATGAAATTCACTCAGCTCTGCTCTTATACGGACAGCACATTTAAAGCGATCTTTCGTGCTAATTCGTTGTAATACATTTTCCGTATTCTGGGTTGTTTTACGTTTTCGTCCCGAGCCTTTTTTCCTTTCCAGTGGATCCAAATTTTCTTTTTTCTTCATCAGTCGTACGATAGTTGAATGACAGCATCCTATTTTAACGGCAATCTCACGATAGCCAAGCCCTTCTTTGACTAAAGTCAATGTTTGAACTTTTTCGTCCCGAGTCAGTTGATGATATTTACCAGACATTTCACTTTTTTTTACTTGTCACCGTCACAACTGAATTCAAACTGATTTTTTTTTGCACGAGGCCGAACTCTCCTATGGGGAATACCAGTCATTAGTATGGGAAAAAACCCTTACGATCTGATGAAATTAGGCATTTTTTAAGAACTCATTAGGTGGTGCGGTTTTTATGACCGCAAGTGTAGATACGTTGTTTTTATCGTACTGTCTTCTCAAATCATCTACAATTTTAATTAAGGCTGGAGTGCAGCTCAAACATTTTAGATAGACATGGCAGTGTGATGATAGGTTTGTAATCTTCTGGTTAGTTACTCGTGGTACTTTTAGGCACTGAAATAACCTTAGCTTCTTTCCAAGCTGTAGAAAATTTGAATTTACAATATGTGTAAGAGGATAATATATATCCAAGGCATAGTTTGTTTTAAGCACTTTCCATTCCTACCGCCTTGAATATATCACTGTCTGATACATACTAAATTTCAAAGTGGTTTATGTTATCATGATTCGTTACGAGAAGGTCAGAAGAGCAGCTATTAGTAGTTATCTAACTGTTCCCTATTTTAAGAAAGAAATTGTTTAACTTATTTGTCTGAGGCTGAGCATGATTGAGCTTTGAACAGTAAGACTTAGCTTTGGCGTTTTTTACCTCTCCCGTGGTTGTGTTCCCTTATAACCTGTATGAATATCAATTATTTCTACTGCGATTTCGTCGCCAGCGGGAGTACAATCTATCTCTCTCTAAAATAAGTTTTCTTATATTTTTTGGGCGAACCAAGGCACGTTTTTGTTTACAAATTTTTTAATTTTGATAGGAAAAAACTTGTCGAAAAGTGACTGTATTTACCTTGTCATCGGCTAAATAAGTTTCCCAACAAAGGTGCCAAGGGCAATAATTAACATCCCAAATCAGATTAAGCTCATTCACCTTGCTGAAATCGCGGAAAAAATATTGTACGGGACAGGGAGTAACACTACTTAATTTACAAAAATAAGATCATGATATGATGGAATACCTGGAAGACTTATTTGTTTATATTTTGCTGCCACGTATTAAAATCTGTTTTGCCTCGACTGATACTCGGATACTCGTATATCCAGGCTTTCCCAAAGTTCTTGAATTCTATTCAAAAGTAAGGGATAAGGCCACTCTAGGATTTTCAAAAAAATCTAATTTTTTTTAATTTGCTTTCAATGGAAACTTAAGATCACAGAAATGATATTCCAAAAGATTGTGGCTGGGAAATATCTCGAAGTACTTGTTTTTCAAAGTAGGTATACGGCAGATGTTTTTGAAGCTATTTGCCACGAGTTTAGGCTATTGCTTGTTTCGTCTTTAGAAACGTCGATTTCAGTTAGTTTCGTATAGCGAAACATTCGAGAAGGACGCGATTTGAGGAACGTTTGTTTTTTATCGATAACTGTGTTAACTTTTTTTCTGTTTTGTGAGTGTTATTGGTTCATTTTTATAGTGAGTGACAAAGCGTATTGTGGTCAAAAAGGTGCATACATACAGCAAGAGCTCGGAAATATCTAGAAGATGATCGCTGAATCGACACGAGTGCACCCTGAAATACTAGAAATAAAAAAGTTTTGTGCATTCATAGAATTACCTCGGCCTATGTTTCACTCTTTTCATTACAGTGAAATCAAATTACTGTAAGGCGTGTTAGTACTGGAAGAATAAAGAAGATACCGAAGAATATACGGAATGAGCACAAAATCATAAAGATAAGTGCGATGTGAATCACGACGGATCAGCAGGAAAAATGGAGGTCGATGAGATGTTTGATGTTTGTTTAGATGTTTCAGCTATCCAAAGCTTTGTATTGTACCAGGTAAAGTACACGTATTATGTTGGTTACTGTGATTCTAAGACTTTTAAAAGCATTATTGATGTTAACCCTTATGAGAAGGAGGATCGCATTAAAATCCAATAGAACAGAAATGGAAGAGCAGAATACTAATCTAGAAGGCCAATTATATATTGCAAAATTTTTCATGACTCTCTACAACTTAAAATTTTAAACGCGCTTATATCAAAACTGCATTTTTCAAGTTGACCGCACCCATAACTTCAACAATTTTCAACCTAATCACTGCAAATTATAACTATTTTTAATAATATATTGTCTTAATAGGAGCAGTGCCCTAACTATGAAATTAAAATTGTCTTAGGGGGTTTTAATGCAATGATAAGAAGAAAGCGCATCTATGGTAGTACTGTCGGAAAGTACAGCCATCACGACACCACCTCTGATGACGGATTTAGGCTGATCGACTTCGCGGCGGGGCGAAATAGTGTCGTAACTAGTAGGCGGTTCCCGCATCTAGATATTCATAAATGGACATGGATAACTCCCGATCAATCAACTGTCAACCAGATTGACCGAATTGCGGTCGAGGCAAGGCACTCCTTCAGTATTATGGATGTTCGAACGTTCCGAAAGGCCAATATTGACTCGAACCACTACCTTATTGTAGCCACAGTACGGCTTCGGATATCTCGAACACCGCCAAGAGGAAGTTTGATGTCGGACGGTTAAGATTGCAAGAGATCACCAGATCCTTCTCCTGTCGAGTCTCTCTCAATCTCTCAATAGGTTCTATGCAGCCAGCATCAAGCATATGCAGACCAGTGGCAGCACTGCCAAAAAGCCATCAGAGTCAGCCGCCTCTGAGGTGCTTGGTTTCACTCGACCACCACAACGAAACGCCTGGTTCGAAGATGAGTGCCGACAAGCACATGCAGCGAAACAAGAGGCATACAAAGAAGAACCAGAGCTGCTCCTGAGTAAAAAGAACCTGTCAAGGCCCGAACAGCCTTTTAGTCGCAGTCGATGCTGAGGATATGGAAGAACTTCTGCAGACTATTTAAAGCCGATGACGAATTAAATCCCGCTGTCAGGCAGAATGAACCATTCAACCTGGAATATGAAGACCAACAACTCTATCTAATTGACCTGGAGGAAGTGAAGATTAAGATTAAGTCCAACAAAGCCGCTGGAGCAGATGGTCTAACCACTAAAGAACTCACCGAGACCTTCGAGTTCAAAAAGTATTTAGACAAGTTAATGCGCTGTCATGTGATTTCTTCAACATCGTTCTAGAAAGAATAGTGTCAGATTCAAACGCTAACACCAGAGGTACCATCTTTCAAAAGTCCGTCCATCTACTGGCCTATGCCGACGACATCGACATATAGTAATCAACAGAACGCAACGGGATGTCAGTTGCGCTTTTGTGACTATAGAGGCGGCGAAGATGGGTTTGACGTTCAATATCGTATATGCTGCCATCAAAAAACGACAACCAATACTGACATCTCGGACAGAATGTCACTATAGACAGATATAACTTTGAGGTGGTTAAGGACTTTGTCTACCAAGGCTTCGCTATGAACCCAGGCAATGACAACACCTATTCATCTATTTTAAGGCCGCATATGACAGCGTCTACGGTGATGAACTATACAGAGCAGAAATCAAACGAAGAATAACTTTTGCCAATCTATGTTTCTAGAGTAGTAAAGTCCTCTCTAATCACTCCTCTAAGCACAACTAAATTGATCCTTTATAAGACCCTAATTATCCTTCAGTGGAAAATTCTTCTATTAATTTTCGGTCTCGTCTGCTTAAACGGTGAATGGAGGAGGAGATACAACGACGAACTGTACGGGCAGCGACATCGATTTAGCCTGAAGAGGGAAAGTCCAACGACTGAGATGGCTGGGTCATGTAGAGCGAATGGAAGCGAATGCTCCGGCCCAAAAGATCTCTAAATCTACTCTCTAGGGGCGGCGCAATAGAGGAAGACAGCGACTCAGGTGGTGTACGCAAGTGGAAGGGGACTTTAACCAACTTAGCGTGCGAAACTGGAGACAGTTGGCCAAAGATCGTACTGTCTGGAGACACTTGTTGGTTGAGGCCCATGTCCACCCCGCCACCATAAGTAAGTAAGTAGTTCTAAATAAATATGTAGGATTTTTTAATTTGTTATTAACAATTTTCTGGCGATTTTTCTACGATCATAAAAAAGCCTATTTTTACGGCCCCTAGAGTTGCCCTTAAAATAAAAGTGCTATGACATTTTCAGCACCTCCACAGTATTTTTAAATATATAGACAGACTACTTCTGATGCAGATTGCTTATTTTATGTATAATACTTCTAACAGACAGATGGTTTCAGTTTTGTTTTTTCAAAACTACGGTTGGTATTCAAATAAAAAAGAATATACATATATATATCGTTTCTAGGTAATTCTCTTTTTGTAACATTCTAATATTTTTGTTTAATTTTTAACCTATTGAAGCAGATCTGTACAGTTCATACTTTTTAAATAATTTGTAGTATGTTTCCTTATTTATAAATTTTATATAATAATAATTTAAATGAATTAACAGTTAATATACAAGCGAAAAAGAGTATTGCTGTGATGCAATAGAACCAAAAGATAACAATACCAAGAAGACATTGGAAACGGTACAGCTAGTGTGCTAAATTCCAACCAAAAGTACTACAATCTTTAATGATTATTCTGGTTTAGGATACTCACCAAGAGATGTTTCACCAGATACTTTTTTATTGCTAAAAGACACATGTGCCTATGTTTTACTAGTAGAGCTACTGGCTAGGAAATGAATGTGGGACAGATGGACCTCATGGTCAATGACCATGACGGTCGATATGGTCTCTTTGCCTCAAAATTTTTTCCTTTCAGGTTAAAGCTTGTGTGCCGAGTTAACCAATTTACCACGTAGTAAAATCAAAGCTGTTACAGAAAAGACGTTCTTGGACTTGAATGCATTTTCGGCTTTTTTTTTAATTATTATAATAAATGTAAAGGGCGATTGTTTTGCTGTTTTGTTTTTCAGTGTTCTGTTTTTGACATATCACGCGTGATTCATGACATGTGTCAGAGTCAAACATGCTCAGTTAACATTGTAATTTCATCATGGAAAGACTTACATCCGAACAATATTTATAAATTATTGGATTTTATTATCAAAATTCGTGCTCTGTGAAAAATGTTTTGTTTGCACTTCGACCATTTTATGGTCGTCATAATCGAATTTAAGCCATAGTGACCAAATTTCGAAACAATTTCACACTATTTGACATCAAGAAACCAGTATGCGTAGAGTGTGTACAGAGGATGAAATGGTAATCGTGAAAGATCGTGATTCGTCGCCGTTCAAAGCAATTGGGATTTTGTTATTCGACTACTCAGAAGATTTTACCTAAGGATCTTGGTCTAAAACCTTACAAAATACAGCTTGTGCAAGAACTGAAGCCGCCAGAGTGACGAATTTTCGGTGAGTAGACTTATGGTAGAAAAACTGGAGGAAAATCAGCTTTTTAATTGAAAAGTCGTCTTCAGTGACGAAGCTCATTTCTGGTTAAATGAGTTTGTTAGTAAACAAACCGTATTTGGTCCGATAAGGAACCTGTCAATTCTCCATTGTTTGGAGCGGTTTATGGTCCGGCGGAATCATTGACCCGTATTTTTTTAAAAGATAACCGTGATTACAATGTTATTGACAGTGGCGCCCTCTATCATTCGATGATTTCGGACTTTTTTTTGCCCAAAATACACAAGCTAAACCTGGTAGACATTTTGTCCCAACAAGACGGCACTACAGCACACGAATCGATGATCTAATTGAAAAATTGGTTCGGCGAGCAATTTATCTCTCGTTTTTGACCGGTGAATTGGACAGCATGATTGTGAGATTTTGGCGCCTTTAGACTATTTTTATGGAATTACGTCAAATCAATCGTCTGTGCCGATAAACTAAACTCAATTGCAGACTTGGAACACAATTCTACAACGTGTTATTAGTGAGATTCAAAATTGGACTTTCCGTATGGACCACTTAAAACATAGCCGTAGTCAACATTTACATGAAATCATCTTTAAAAAGTAAATGGCTAGCATTGATTTACTAACTCAAATAAAAATTGTATACAATTTTTTAATTTTCCTGTGTTTCTTTGACAATTAAAAACCAAATTCTTACAAAATCCCCCATTATATGTTCACATCTTGACCAACAAAGTTGACCTCAACGACTTCTTAAGTAGAACCTGCAGAATTTGTCTAGACGAAATTTATAATCGAGCAATGAAATACTTAAATCGACAAAGACATTTTTGGCAGTCTACTTGAAAATTCCAGGCTACACGAAACAAAAACAGAAAGAAACCATTTCATGCTCGATAACAAATGGCGACTCATGGAAAAAAACCGAATTCGGCAACTCACAACTTTTGTGTAAGCGTAGCTATTTTCACTCTAACTTTCGCGTGCTTTTTGGAACTTCAATGGTTTGAGCTCAAGCTCATTTTTCATTATGTGTTGCATCCGTTCCAACGATATGATGAGCTCACGAGCCATTTTTCTTCCATTTCGACGCCGATTTCGCTCAATTCGAGCCTTCACTTTCCGAACCATTTCTGCTGATATTGCTGTTATTTTTATGACAATATCACGGTAACGAGCTATGGTTCGAGACACAAATGATTTATTCACGTTGAGGTGCTGGAGGGCTCTAACGATAGCTACTTGTGGTTTCCCAGCCAAATATGAAGCAATAACACTATCACGTTTGAATTCCATCGTGGATAAAAATTTCCCAACACAACTGAGATGGAAATCGTTTAAGAATCTTGTAAATAATAAAATTATCTGTCATGTGTCAAAATTTGAACTCACTGTCATGAACGGTTTGGAAATTATAGCAGTCTGAAGCAGGGTGTTAATGTAAACAAATCATTACGACAACCAGTAGTATAAGTTTCTTGTTAAGATTGTTGGTAGGCTATGATATGATTTTACTGTTGATGATCTATGACTACGAAACAAGGACAGCGACGATTGAGCATGTATTCGGAACGTAAAGACTATAAATATGGTAGATAAGATGCTCCGAAACGCACATAAAGGGTGCATTATTTGGAGCTTCGGTATACTTACTTACTTAAATAGCGCCACAATTCAGGGTTAACCTAGCCCTCAACTAATAAGCCGATTCAGTTAGACCGATCCTCACATAACTTCATCCAGTTGCGCACACCAAGTCGGTTGAGGTGCCCATTTTCTTGTGAGCGCTGCGCCGCCTAATGTGAGTTCTTCCTCTACTGAGTTATCCCCAGGGTTGGATTCGAGGAATTTGGTGTCCATCCGCTATGCATGTCCTAGCCATCTCAGTCGACTGAAATTTTAGCACAATTACGACATTTAGGATGCTTTACGGCGCGTCACTTTGTCTTAACATTTTTTGACATCAAAGGTTTCGGTTAAGTCGTTTCCTTGACGGATCAGTGAGCGTTCTCAATCGTCATTCTGTACAGATGGACAAGTTTGGCAAAGTTGCCAAAACTAGACATTTCTTTATATAGCTCGTCTCTATAAATGCTGCCATATTCGGCCTTAAAATTGATGAATGGATATCGATTTGGACTTATTGAGTTTCTTCTAGGATCTGCCGGAGTGTGAAGCTTTGGTCGGTTGTGGACTTTCCGGGTTTACTTATTGAATTCGATCTTAGCTAACGATTTCAGACATTTACACAATATGACAGATGAGATCTTGTATCTAATCTTGAGAAGACTTATACCTCTATAGTTGTCGCAATTGAGGGGGTCTTCTTTTTTGTGGATCTTTGACTCTTCTACAAGGTTTCCATCTTCATCTCTACAGGCTTCTCTACGGATCTTCTTGCCTTCACACTTTATTTTTACCTGTTGGTAAAACTTCCGTACGTTATTCCTGGAGTACAACCTCTCAATATCTTCGATGGCGCGCATATCGTGCTCTTTTTTTCTGGAGAAGGCAATGTTCTTTCCGTCTTTTCTGCTCGTAGAGCTCACGAGCAACTCTCGTCCTTTGTTGCAGCGCTGCTTTGTAGGCTTCTATTAACTTGCATGTGCTTGCCGACAATCTCTTTTCAGCACATCAGTTGCGGAGTCTCTGATGGACGTTGGCATCGTTGCCATTGTCCTTTGTCCTTTGTTTATACTGAAATGAGGAAACCGTGTGGTTGCTATAATAATATTTCTTCCTGCCTCAGCCTATCCCACCCAAGATCTCCACCTTTCCTGTCCTAGCGTCTTGTCGAGGAGCTCACAGACGTAGTCCTTGTCTTCATTTCGATTGTCATAAGACGCTTACTCACGTGTTGGAAGCTCAAGACTTTTTTCTAATTCCGCCACATATGGAAGATCCGCATCCGAATAAGCGTTGTTTCTTTTTCCTATAGCAATCTTCAGAGTATATATCAGAGTTTTTCATCTCCCTTATGTCCGGCCTATTCTATTCCACTTTCTGAATGGCGGTGATTTCGGCATTATACCAATCCAGTGCCTCTTCTAATTGTTCAGCTGCACATGGCCTGTTAAGTGTGCAGTGTTACGTTTCTACAAACACTTGGAAACAATTTAACAGCAGGGCCTTTAATGGCATAATAAGAAAGGGGAGCACCTTTGTCAATGCAGTGCTGCGCATTCCAAGGTACCATCATTGACTCGGATCACTACCCAGCAGTTCCCAAAGCTCGTATGTGAATTTAAAGGGCAGTACAGCGCCAGGAAAATACTGTGAGAGAGTTTGAAGTTAGACGGCTAGAACACGGTCGGGGTTAAATGTTAGAAAGAACAACTTTGCAGACTGTTAAACGGAAGAGACCAAGAACTTAAATTTACTAAAAAGTAGTAAGCTTAGTATAATTTAGTATAAATTGATATTGAATCCCCAACCGTTTATCAGTTATAGTCAGTGATATTTACACTCCCGTTCACGATAGCGTCTCTTCAACAGTTGTCTCATCTATTTTTGAACTACGACAACCAGAACTGCTGGTTTTACTGTTTTTAGTTCTATCGATCATCCATCCATAGCTGACTTAACCGATGTATATCTTACTTGTCCATCAGCTAATCGAATACCACAATGATACTTTTGGGCCAACCTCCCGTTGAAAGATTTTCATCAGGTATAATGACTACGTAACCTTCGTTTAGTGGTTTGACTCTTCTGAACTTGACATCGGAACAATTCATATGTAAAGTTGCTGTTACTGAATGCCTCCAACAAAAAGTAGTTTAGAATCAACCCCACCGGTCTCCAAAAATGGGGGCTTTAAAAGTCGCGAGTTTATGCTAGCTTCTATTTCTATTATTATCGAAAGTGTGGGTCGTCTGGCATTCCGTTTCCATCATCCATGTCATGATGTTTAGTGATAGCAACTACGTCCTTTGAATACTGTTCACTAAACTTGTTTGCGTTCACGTTCCTTGGCGAACAAGATGTACAAAAGGTACATCGATTCTACTGATTCGGTTTTCCCCCACCAAAAGCGCTGTGCCGTTTAATCCGCCTTTCAAACTCTACACTTATTGAAAATTATTGAAATATATGTTAGCACATTTGGCAAGGCAACAAGTTGACCGGTTCTCTTTAACAAGATAGAGAGCTCTATCCCAAACCAAACCAACCTTTTCAGCTTTATACAAATTCCTAACTACCAAAGTCGGCATATACTTTTACAATATGTTCTTCTTTATGTGACTTAAGTCATTTGGAGACCAGAATCTCGAGCAAATCGACCCTTCAAACTTCCACAAAAGTCCATTCTCGTACCTGTTTCCGACGCACCTAATTTTCTTCTTCAAGGTATTTAGTGCTCGTTTTTAATACAAGGACTTAACATCGTCTTTCGTAGGACTAGGACTCCCACCCTTTCTCTTTCAGACTCAAATGACTTATAGAACGAAATATTTCCAGATCGCCCTTTCGAATCCTCTATTTACAAGCTATTTACATCGTGTCTTTGTAGTGATCAGTTTAGTTCTTTTACGCCCGTAAATGCTAGTTTTTTAAGAAAGTTAAGAGAGTCCTCATACGACGAAACCAACATTTTTGTTTTAAGATGTCGATTGATGCTTAGGAGCATGGGCATCAAGAGATTGCTTAGGTTATCCCAACTTCAGAATTGTCCAAATTCCCTGCAGAAAGTACCATATTGCTTCGCATACATCAGATTTCCTTTGCAGACAAAAAGATTTGTTAACGCCTTTCAGTTCTTTCCTTCTTTGTTTGTCCAACTTTATAGGAATGATCTACTTATGAGAATCAGAAACGTTTTGTCGGACTGGTGAAAAGAGCCATGCGGCACATGACTTCAGCTCCCTTGTTTTGATGCGCATTAAAGGCTTGCCCGCTTAATGTTAAATATTCGTGCAGTAAAATTTACTGATAACTACAACTATTTAGTCAGTAGGCTTTCAGTTCTTTGCATGTTTTTCCCGCAGATTACCGTTAACAGGATTCACAAATCCAAAGATCCATTCGGTAGCCTACTATGAACCTCTTGAAAACATCACATACTATCAATCAATGATTTTGCTGACAAATAGACGAAGGAGTTTTCTTGTTGTTATTTTGATCAGAGAAGTTCTGCAATTCCGTCTTTCTTCATCTTCCCCATAAAAACGTGAGTTCATCGAATATCTATTTGTCCTCTGATGGCGACTGCCTTGGCCATGATGTCCATCTAAGCGCTGTATTGTTTCAACGTATAGACGGTATGTATTCCATTTCACAGTATGAACTTCCATTTCTCAAAAAAATTCTGAACACCAATGTACCTTGCAATGTACAAAAGTTTCAAATTTATCTTAAGATAAATATCAGAAACTATCCCTGACAGTAATAGACAACGGCCTGCAGTTTCCACACCCATTCCTTAAAGCCCCGTGGGGACCGTTGAAACCACATGTAACCGAGCTGTTTTCGTAGTTGCTGATAAACATAGTCTTTTTCTCAGGCTTATCGCTGTACATTGTGCCCATAATTAAAATTTGCTATGGCTTAGTTTTGCATGTCAATGAAGGTTCATGCAGCTGATCCTTCTTAACTTTTTTGATTTGGGAATTGAACTCGTACTTTATCTGAAGGTGTACCATAAATGCTTTTCAGCCCCCAACCCTCATCCAGTGCACCGATGTTGAACATATTTGCTCCGAGTCTTTTTCACCAGCAAATCAACTACCCGAAGTATCTAACTCCTTTTGTTGGCGGTAGATACATACATATGTATCAAGTGGCATTCAACTTGTGAAAAGTCGTTAGCTTAAAATTGTTTGCCGAAACAACACAATCTTTGCAGATCGCAGAGACAAAGCCAAAGAAAAATCTTGCCTCAATAATAGAAAGAGACCTAAAAAATAACGTGATGTGTTACTCTAGACGCATAATTGACGAAGCCCTAGTCAAAACTTGAATCTATTTCGGGCAGAAAAGAGAGTAAAAAAAAAAAAAAAAAAAAACAATTGGCAAGTACCTAACATATTTATTACAAAATACATTGACAGATGGCACTGATCCAAAACTCAAATAAAATTTACCAAAAACTAGTCCAAACAGTTCGCTCACATAAAAAACATGCCCATAAAATCTCTTGAAATTAGTTCAAACCTCTAACAGATACAATCTGGGTAAATTCTATTTTCAAATCATGACATCATAGAACCGCAAAGTCTGGAAAAATTATCATAAAGCCGACTTTTGTGGCACAAAAACTATTTCGCAGTATTCGAGTATCTTCGCTTCGAAGACTATACGATAATCACTCTGACCCGCTGTCCCTCTTCAAACTACTGACCGGCAATTTCAACTTTCACAATACAACGGGAAAAAAAGTGAAAAAAAAAAAAAATTAATGTTGCCGGAAGCTTAGTCATAGCCTTAGCCTCAGTCGTCAGTTGTTAGTCTTCAGTCTTGCGGCTTAAAGCCATAACCCAACATGAACCCATTAAACCAAACCAATTAAAATTTGTACGAGCATTGTTAGATAGGTATACGTATAGATATGTATTTACGGTTAGATATAAATTTCTAGAGACAGTCTCACCTAGATTAGATGACAAGTTATAGTTTTGTAATTGCCCTTTAGGAGGAAGTATCTGTACTCGTATTCGTACTCGTACTATTACTCATATCATATACTATACGATTAGATACTTGTACAATAAACAACTTTAAGAGAAATTATTTTTCTACTTAAATTTCACTTAGAGAGTGTGTCTCGTCACACTGTAACACACCACAAGTTGACCTTCTTAACGAGCTCCACAGAGAAGGTTTCAACCTTATCCGGCACGCCAAACAAACAAAGGGATTCGATCTAGTTCAATCTTAACTAAGTGGATTTCAATGTTTACAAATATCATTTGTGACTCTTGAAAGAGTCTTTGCTAAAAGATACTTTTTACAAGTAGATAAGTATCTCACATGTGTACATAGATTGCAATTTAAGTATGCCCATACCCACCCCTACCATAAATGTATCCATATGATTTTATGCCTGCTACTTACCACATAGAAACTGTTCTATTTCACTTCGATGAATATTCAAATCCATCCTGTACTCGTATTTCTGTTTGTATCTTTGTCAGATATTTGTGATTTATCCAGCGAAAATATCTCGAACAACAAACAACTCTGCTACTAATTGCAAGCACAAACACAAAAAACGGAAAATATTTTCTATTAAATTTTAATTCGCCTTTCTAGTCATCGAATTAGCATTTGAATTTGATCAACACATTAAAAAAAAAAAATAAATAAATAAAATCGATAACACATTAAAGATACGGATGCAATATTTGTATCGACAAGGAGAACACTAGAAGCGCCCTCCCACTGTGAGGGGTGGTGCACTTGTCTTTTTATTTCGATCACTCCTAGCTATCAATTTTTTTTTTTTTTTTTTTTTTTGTTTTTTTTTGTTTTTCAATCAACCAATATATCTAGATACCTTCACACACGATGGGTGGACACGAACGAACGACTGACTACACAATAAAAACGACACAACGATGGACTCAGACGAACCGAACTGCACTACGGAATAGTAGGGTGGAAGTGTTTGTTCGGCGGATCTACTTCAATTAACTGTACAATTAACTGAGTTACTGAATTACATTCAAGTCAATCAATAAGTTAAGTGACCAACCGAGACCAACCGAAACCGAATCGAACACTTTGCCTTAAGTTGAATCATCTTCTCCATCCATTACGCGAATTCTACAAACATATGTACATACAATAGAAGAACTCTTTTCCTCCTCTCGGCCGTTCCAGTATCTTTGTATTTTTTCTTTGATTTTCTTTTCTTTTTCACTGGAAACTAATAAAAAAAAAAATAAAGATACATACATATATTGTAATCGTATCTTAAGAAAATTGCGATATTTCTTCACTCGATATCACATTACACATTAGACAGTGGTGCTGCGTTGCTTTGCTTAATTATCGATTCTGGTCGAAGAAAAAAAAACAACAAACAAACAAACAAACAAACAAAAAACTCAGAAACAAAAACAAAATCGAAAACTGAAATGCACAAAAGGAAGGAGAAATCGGCACCGCACTTTTAAAAACTAATCACAAAACCGACTTTGCCTTGTTGCCGTTGTTGTTGTTATTGTTGGTGCTGTGTGTTGGTTTATTTTATATTCGTAACTTTCTGTGCCGGAGCTGGAGACCCCAATCAGAATAGAACTCTTGGTGGTCATTGACTATTAAAAATACGAGTATGTACACATAAAACAACAACAAAATTATAAATGCAAAACTCAACAAATGAAACGACAGTACACAACGGAACAACCGAAAGCTTGGTGTAAGAGTGAGTGTTGAATTTGGATTGTAGATAGTCCAAAAACAAGACTAAGTCTCCACAAAGTCAGTCTATTCTCCACACAAAACCATACGACTCCCGGGTACTCGAAGTTGAGGCTTGAACTTTTCAAGTTACTTAAACGTCGACTGTAGAGCCTTCACACACAGAGAGATACATGAACAGCAGTTCGGAGTCATCTACTACATCACTCTGTATCTATCTATCTACACACTTCAAGCTAAAAGAGTGAAGGCGAAATAGATCTGGATACGTACTTACGTGCAAAGCAAAATACACATCACACAGCACATGTAGAGTTTTTTTCTTCAGATTTATGTTATTTTTTTGGTCTCTGGATTTAGATAAAGAATACACGGATAAAGGAAGACCAATAAAGAGAAAATGAGATGGCAGAAAATTTTTATTTATTTATTTATTGAACAAATCCACTAACGAATCAAAGAGAAAGAGAGAAAGATGATTCAATTGAAAACGCATCCACCACCCGCGGTGACGATGACGACAATGACTATGATGATTATGATGATTATGACGATGGTGATGATGACGAGAATGCAGTTGTTTAGTTGTTTTATTGTTGCGTTGCTTCTATTCAGTTCTCCAGAGAATTATTGATGTTTGTCCCCGGTTTTTTTTTTTTTTTTTTTTTTTTATGGACACATTTCCATTTTGGTAATACACAAAAGCAATTCAAGGAACAACAACACCAGACAACAGGCAGCGGACGACAACGACGAATGACGGCGACAAGCAGACTATCTGACTATTCGCATTTGCACTTGCGTATCCAAATAAGATTCTTCTTCATGTTCCTCATCTTCCCATTAGTACAACACACAAGTTTCTGGATTGTCGTTTTTTTTTTTTTTTTTTTGTTGCTGCTCCTTTTTAAGACGGACGTTCATTAAATATGTTGGTATGTTTGAAATTGTGTACGCACTTCATATATAAAAATTCAATGTAAAGAAAACATATGATGAAGCTGTTGTTGGAGGCTCAAGTGGGTGTGCTACACTTCTGTGGAACTTTTCTAAAAAAAAAAGCACTGCAAGGAAAAGGAGAAACTTCAATGTTTTGGACTTTCAAAACATATGCATGTCGATGTAGGTCTATATCAGCTTGAACCAAGACTACACTTTGTTCAGCACAAAAGCACTTTTTTCACCTCCATCACCTGCTGAGGGTCTTATAAATTGGATTGATGCAGCCGCGTAACAATCAAGTTCGTAGCGAAGGGCTTGCTTTACCCATTAGTGGTGATTCACGGTAACCGCATGCTTACTCATGCAGGCCAAAATAGCGAAGGCATGCCCGGCAAGTAGCATTATACTAGCCTAGCCTTCATAGGGATCATAACACTATACGGTGACGAACTAACCTTTTGCACCTGAACCGGATTTGGACGTGGAATGTTCGTAGGCTTTACAGGCCACGTGCAGCTGAACATTTAACAGAGGCCTTTGACTGCTATTACGCAGATATCACCGCCATCCAGGAAGTGCGATGGGATGGGCCGGACATAAAGAGGATGCAAATTCTGATATACCATATACTATGCAATAGGGAAAAGAAACAGCGCTTATTCGGATGCGAATTTACTATATGTGGCTTATTTAGACAAGAAGACTTGAGCTTCCGACACGTGAGTGAACGTCTTGGGGAAAATCCGCATCAGGGCTAAATTCGCTAATATAAACCTAAAATGGGCCCATGACCCTACGGTATACAAGGAATCTTCCTACGAGCTCCTCGACAAGACATACATATGAGCAATGTCCGAAGTATGACATTAAAATCGTACTAGGCAATTTTAACGCCAGGACAGGAAAAGAGGACATCTTTGGTGGGACTGTTGGTAAGCGTAACCTATACACGACACAACTTTTGGCAATGGACTTAGGGTTATTGACTTTGCAATAGACGTACATAAGTCATGCCTCCAGTATTTTGGATGTTTGGACATCTAAAATTGACTCGGATCACCACCATGTTGCAACCAAGGTACGAATATGGAATATGGCGAATACAAATACGAATATGGCGCTACAACAGAGAAGAATTATTGTGAGAAGATACAACGTATGAAACCTGCAATCGCAGCTCATTTCTCATTTCTCAGATCTGGTCAGAGTGTATACCTGATGAATGGAATCTCAACACCGTATGCTCAATCTACAAAAAAGGGAGACCCCCTCAACTGTTCCAATTATAGAGGTATAAGTCTTCTCAACGTTGCGTACAAGGTCTCATCTGCAATAAAGTGTGGACGTCTGAAACCCTTCGTCAAGAACCTATCAGTGTGGTTTCAGACATTAATCGGTTAAATCTTCACATTCGAGACGAAGACGAGCTATATAATATATGATAGAACCACGTCTAATTGAAACGGAAGCTGGTTTTAGCGGTAAATGAGAACAAAACTAAGTATATGCTGTCAACAAGAGGGGTCACACAATATCGACGAATTGGACAGAATGTCACAATCTTTGCCTGCTTGGCTCTGCTATGAATTTTGCCAATAACACCTTAGCAAAAATAAAACGAAGAATCACTCTTACCAAGCGCGTTTCTTTGGACTAGGAAGGCAATTGAGTAGAAAGGCCCTATTCAGAAAAACTAAAGAGACTCTATATAAGACCTTGATCATCCCAGTCCCAATTTCTGGCGCAGAAGCAGGGTCCTATCGAGAGCGGATGAAAATACCTTCAGTCATTTTGAGAGAAAAATCCTTCGAAAAATATTCGGTTACATTTGCGTTGACGGGCTCGGGCGGAGAAAATTCAACAATGAACTATACGAGCTGTACAGGGACATCAACCTATTCAGGACACTGCACATGTCTCGCATGAGATGGCTAGGACATATACAACGAATGGATACCACTGCTCCAGCCCGCAGAGTCTTCGAATTAAACCCGGAGGGACAACGTAGTAGAGGAAGATCTCACCTTAGGGAGGGGTTGGGGGCGTTTAGCTAAAGATCGGACTAACTGGATAGGCTTGTTAGTTGAGGTACAGGTTCACCCTGAATTGTACCCCTACATAAAGAAAGAAAGAAGGAACGAAGCAGGATCTACATATACCAAGGTCTCTTGGTAATTTTTTTAAATAACGGGATATGTAATAATCGATTAGTCCCAGACCCAGCCTAAAAGCGTTGGAAGGTTATTTCATCGAGCCATATTCTCATAGCAATCTTTAAGATACGCGCTTTATAAAGCAGTGCGTTGTCTAGAGGAAGTAACGTATCTAAAGGGTCTTTCAACAAAGATGTAAGATTTGTGTTTTGAATAAAACGAACAATTGTTGAGATATTTCTGATACCTTTATTGCTTTATTAAGAAGATACATTGGGATTATTTATGAAACACAATATCTTCCAAATGGCCGCTTCGGCTATGCTTGCAGATTCTCATCCTTTTCTTGAGATTTTCGCTTTCAGTGTTGGAATCGTTTTGCGGATGGTTGGCGTAGACCTTAACATAGCCCGCCAAGTCTACTATAACGCGACCAGAAGACTTCGTGCCCAATAACTCGATTTTTTAGCGACTTGTATGGCAAGTAGCGCTTTCTTGTTGAAAGTAGAGGTCGCTCCAATGACCGTAATGGATTTTCCGGGCACATTTTCGAAAAAGTACGGCCCTATGATACGTGGGGTTCATAAACCGTATCTTTTGAATCACTCGTGGATTTTCGTTACCCCAGAATGCGCTCATTAACACAGTCGCCAATGTAGAAATGGGCCACATCCAATTCATCCACAAAAATCAAAGAAGCAATTCCGGGAACGTTCGGCGTTGCTGATCGGTCGGCTTTAGTTCTTGAGTTAGTTTGATCCTGCAGATCGGTGCACGCACACGTCTTGGAAGGTATTATGTGATTGGGACGAATTTTTCGCATGAATTTAATTACTCATCTGATTTTTTTTTATCTTTGTTTTAACCCCATCTACTCATATATGGGCTTAACACTTCCGACGCTTGTACTTCAATGAGCGAAAACGCTCCAGTGAAAACTTGCCGATTTCTTCCCATAATGTCTATACTTTTGAAGTATTGCGCATATGTTGAGGAAATAGAACGACAGCGCGTCACTTTGCCGAAATCCTTTCTTGACATCAAATGTGTCGGTGGTGTCAGAACAGATCTCTCTTGTTCGCCCTCATAAATACATTTTTTCATGACCGTTTTGTATACTCGATAGGTGACCCTAACGGATCATACTTCAGATGGTACTCGCGATACCAAAAATCCCCCAGTGGTCTTTTCAAGCTCAACTGTGGTACGGATTCTGGAAGCCGCATTCCTCTACAAAATACTGTAAGGAAATTGTTGGGATGGATAACCACTGAAACTGATCAAGCCATTGAAATGAAACTGCCTCTTTCTCTTCTGTATTCATTAAAGCCAAATAAGAAGGCGTCTGGCATTCCCTCTGTGAATAACTGGTGAGTGGTGCTTCAACTAGTTAAGTACGCAGTTACGATGGACGGAGATCAAACGAAGCGCTCACATCCATTGACAAAAACAAAATAGTGTTTTTATCCGCATATGCTGTTGACACAGTATACCCCGAGATACAACCCTGTAGGTGCTTTTTACTTCGCAAAGGTCCAGTTGAAACCAATTCGGCAACCTGCTAAATGCTGTAATTCGGATAGGTGAAATTTGAATGTTGCGGGAACATTCACCTCCGTCTACAGGCTAAAGGTATACCACTGACGATTTGGAATGGAAAGCCTGCCGAATGCCCTCTCGTCATCTGAAATTGGATGATTCTGAAACCAAGATTTAATTGCTGTAAACATAAGCTACATTACGGAGAATGACAAAAATTCCTGGTTGCATGACCTTATTTTCTCTATGAATGGGTATTACCGCCATTCATGAAATGCATTGATTCCCGAAGGATAGGATTTATATGCAGCGATGCTTATGTTCAAAGTCTACTGGACTTTATTCTACGTGTGATCGGGCTTTTACTGACATCTGTTACGAAAATAAGATAGTCAGTAATTGACATAACATTATCTAACAGGTTTGCCTATGAGAATATTTGCTGCAAACTACTGTCGTAGGGATCGAATTTAGAGTCGAATGGGACGAAAAATAATAGTAGACTATCTGTCAAAAACGGGAGCTTTAGGCCAACCACTTTGACTTACTTTATGTTGGAGAGCACGGAGAAAGTGCAGGGATTGTATGCTCTGACCAAGATGTAAGTAGGATTAATTTGCGTTATGCCCATTTTTATCTGCTTTCTGCGGAGGCTTTTTCGGTATACTCATACATTACCACGATACAAGTATGCTCTGTTTTCCCGGGTTTTCTTTATAATTTGCGAGCGCTGAAGGGCTTAAAAACCTTCTAAGATCGAAGTTCGGTGTAATCCAAACAAGACCCAAGCAACATATGCTCCATCCAATGAAGCTTAAAATCGTAATAATGCGGGCCTTTAGTGCTTTAATGCTTCTTCGGAACTATTTGAAGTCTGGCATCCAAATCGAACACTGCAAATCAGCCCTTAACCAGTAAGGCAACCATCTTTGGCTAACTAGAATTTCCCTTAGCAAAATTTACGATATGAAGAACCAAGCCGATTGAAGCGTTAACTTAGTCAATAGTGATTGATTTCACGTCACCGCTTGACTCAGAACTTGTGTTTCCAACGATATAAATTTGCGTTCTATAGAATGAACGATAAAGCTTTAACAAACGTTCCGTTAGTTCGAGATGTAGAGAAAGACATAATACCAAGCATTTGGGGATATCGAAATGTTTGGTGTGACAAAATGGAAATTTCGTGACTGGTCTCCATGAGGCTAAAAGTGTATAATGTCTCGAGTAATGACTTTTGAATTGGCAGCTCATATGGTACCGTAGTGTGATTCAATTTACTGAGGGTTTATATCAGTCTCCATGATTCGCTTATGTAAAATGTATAAGTGAATACTTCGCCATCAGAAGAAGTGTGTCCGATGGTTAATTTTTAGTAGATCAATTGATCTATTGGGTATATAACTTATATGGTGCGGTTTTTTTTTTTAAATTTGAACGTTTATTTAAGAAAAGCATGTACAATAGTATTATTCAAAATATTGCCCATCTCAAGCTATGACTTTTTCCCATCTTTCTGACAATTTGTGGATCCCATCCCAAAAGAACTGCGCCGGCTTGGCAGCCAAGTATGAATAAAGCCAATTATTGATATTGTGCTCTGATGTGAGCCGTATTTCAGTGAGGGCGTTCTGCATCGACCGGAATGAATGGTAGTCAGAAGGGGCAAGGTCTGGGCTATAAGGCGGGTGGAGTAAGATTTCCCATACACTGTTTTCCAAATAGTTCTTAACCGGAATAGCAACGTGGGGCCGAACGTTGTCATGATGAAAAATTATTGCCTTGTCTCTGGTCGGATATTCTGGGCGTTTTTCGGCTACTGCTCTCTTCAAACGGATTAATTGTGTTCGGTAGCGTTGTCCATTGATGGTTTCACCCGGTTTTAGCAGCTCACAATACAGCACACTCATCTGACCACACCAAATACAGAGCATTACCTTCGCGCCATGGATATTCGGCTTTGCAGTTGATTTGGCTGGTTGGCCGGGTTTCACATATGATTTTTTGCGCTTGGGGTTGTCATAATGGATCCATTTTTCATTACCAGTAACAATCCGATGGAAAAATGACTTCCTTTTGTTGGCGTTCCAGCTGCATTTCGGACATGCAAAACCGCCTTTCGACGTATCTCGGCTTGATTTCATGTGGAACCCAATTTTCTTGCTTTTGAATATATCCAAGTGCTTCTAAACGTTTTGAAATGGCTGCTTGATTGACACCCAAAGATTCTGCGAGCTCTTCTTGTGTTTGGCAACAATCTTCATAAAGTAATGCTTCTAGTTCTTCATCTTTAAACTTTTTTGGCTGCCCAGGACGTTTATCGTCTTCCAAACCAAAATCACCATTTTTAAATAGTGCAAACCACTTTTGGCACGTTCGCTCAGCTAGCGCATGTTCATCATAAAGCGCATGTAAACCAAAATACGATGACTTTCGGTAGCAGTTTTCTTCATATTTCAGGTACAAAGATCGACATATTTGAGTGAAAAAAAAATTATTGTTGTTTACGCTTCAAATGAATGACATGTACTGAAATGACGTACAGTGACAGTAGCTTTCCAACGCACGTTCCAATGGAATAATATAAGTTACGCCATCTCTTAGCAAACCGCACGAAAATAAGTTATAGACCCAATACATCTTCTTTAAAAGAGGTATGGGAAAGATAGCGACGGAAACAGAGAAAGTTTGGTTAAATTAACCCAAAAACCAGTAAATGTTTAGCATGCTCACAAGAGTAATAAAAACTGATTAAGACCTTTGGTTGCTGTTAAAGTCAGTTTTTATTAAAAAAATTAGCTGACTTGCTTTTAAACAACTCGATTTTCGAGGAAAGAGTACATAAATGTTTGCTATTTCTATTTAGAATAATTGTTCTTTGTTCAGATTTATGAGTAGATAAAGAAACAAATTTTTTACCTTAGCCCACTGAATATGCCATATAATATACTCATATGAGTCAGATTTTTGCTTCATTCTGTCGATGCTTAGCTAACAGGTTCTTGGGCTTTCAAGCCAAAAATGCAATTTAGATTCAGCTCTATTCGCGTATCTATTTATTCAAACCTGCTTCTAAATGAGTCATACCTATTTCTCACAAGTTTATTTAGGAGATCCGTTCAAATTGAGGCAAGTTAAGTGATGGGGTTCGAATTAAAAAATTATTTGACATACCGGTCTGGGTATGGATCGTAATTGCTATTCGGCTAAACATTTTTTTTTTTATTTTTTCTTACACTTTGATATAGCTTACTAACATATGTAGTCTATAATAAATAATGTGGTGCTAATCTTTCTTCAAGATCATATTCCATTCAGAATTATTAGACTTAACACCTTGGAAATCTTTGTATTAGTTTTCTGCATACTCTGCAGATCTAACGTTCGAGGCCGTTCTCAGTGTTTGAAGAAAAAATTAAATCTAACAACGCTTTAGTAGAATAATAATCATGCACGGCAGACATTATATAAAACCAAAATAAATGATAAACCGACTTCTCGTCGAAAAAGACACCTTAACGTTCGATGAATTTTTTTTTTATAATTCTTGGCATTCAAGCTATCGATTTTTAAATTGTTATAATGGCTTATGGTATTGCTTCAGCAATCCAATATTATATTGCACAATGAAGATTCTAATGATAGGTATTGTTCCCGTACCCTTCTGTCCAGTTCTTCCCACAACAGCTCTATAGGGCTTATATCTGGTGATTGTGGCAGCTATATCATGATTTGTAGGATTTCTTTATCTGCTGCTGAATTACAAATTATTCGTCAATTAATCTTTGTCCAGAAATCACAGGGTTTTGTAAGTCTTCTTACTATTTTCTCCAATCACTCGAATCAGATCATCCACTTTTCTTGAAGAGGAACATCTTGACGGTAAGAAGGCCACATCTGACACCATCTTTTGCTCAGCTCTGGGACAAACGAAAACTTACCGTTTTGTGCCAAATACTTCGAGCTTGGATTCATCGCTCCATAAAACAATGTTGAAATCTTTTTCTGACCAGTTTTTATACTTTTGGATCCATTCTATTCTTTTCTGCTCGTTTTGTGGTCGCAGCAAGGGTTTTTGAACCTCAACTCGCTCTTAGTTTGACCATTGTCAATGACAGTTGTTTAATTCTAATCTTGATTGTCGTTGATCTTCCGCACAATCGAATTACATTTCCGGATTTCTGTCACTGTTAGTACAATGCATTCCTTAAGCTAGTCTGTGTGAATTTTTGCTTTTCAAATTATTGTCATGTTAGCTACAGACGTCGACTCTAAACATTTGATTATCACCTCTTACTGGTAGCGCTCGTAAGCGCTAATGCTCGGGTACATTCAAATGTTGCTTATTTTTACATACTTTAGAATGGGCCGCAATTTTGGATTGGACCTGAGCGACGGCCATTGTTTTAAAATTCTAGTTATTGGTGCGTAAATAGTACGCCGCCTCTACAGGTCGTCTACACTTTTCGGGTCCTGGTTGATCTTTCAGCTTTATCATCACCTGCTCTGAACTCTGAACTTTTTTCTTCGCCAAATGTGGCCGCTTTTTTCTTAAATCGGCCCAATAAATCGATGTAGTATGCTCCTGTGATTATTTTTCCCTTCTTCAAATGGTCAACGTGGATCATACCTTGCGCGTCCCAAAAAATGTGGCCATCACATCTTTGCAGCAAGTTAACCGGGTAAAACCCATTGTTTCGATTGTTCTTTGGCCTCTGGTGTATACCAATAAACCCATGTCTCATCGACAGTCAAGAAACGACGGACAAACTCCTCCAGATTTCGATTAAACAGGGCCAAGTACGTCTTAGATTGGTCTTACGATTGCGCTTATTCTCCTGTGTGCGTAAACGCGGCACCCATCGCACGGACATCTTACTCACACCCAAAATCTCGTGCAGGATATGGCTAACCTGTCTTAACCAACTCACGAATTTTCACTCGGCGGTCCGCTAATACAAGATCATGGACTTTATCCACGGTTTCTTCTGTGGTAACTGTTTTTGGACCGCCTGGACGCGGGTTATTAAAAATCGACGTACGGCCACGGCGAAACTTCGTAAATCAATGGTAAACGGTGGTACGGGAAGTCGAATGGGTCCCATACACTCCATCGAGAATGGGCTTGATTTCTCACAGGTTTGGCTATTTAAAAAACACTAACACGATGTTTTGAAATAAGTGTCAAAACAAAACTAAGCGTCGGATTATAACCAAATTTCGACAGCTGGAGTAAGAAAAGTTATTCTAAACGAATAATCTCCCAACCCGGGTACTCGTATGTATCAGGCCTTCAATTACGACAGGGATTGCGTCACAAGATATTTGTATCAGCATGAATTTGTTACAAAACAGTATTTTATATGTACACATTTCTTTTTAGTAATCTTGAAGGTAAATTCGGGTCTCTAAACGGGTTAGTAAACCGGGCCCGAGAACGGAAACGTCAGGTAACGCAATGCCTTTTACGTAATTCCAATCCTTTTAGAATTAATAGAGTTTAATTGCAAAATCAGCGGTCTACTGATGGTCAATAATGTCATGAAATTATCATCGGTGCTTCATATTAAGGTTCAACTCGCCATCACCCTATGTCAAGAGCCTGTTTGTTCGGCTTTATTTCTCTTCTTTAGACTTTTTATACTTATGTCCTTCTAAGGTATATGTCATCCCCTCTTGACTCTTGCTTATGTGTGACGCGGATCAAAGGAAACGAGAAAAATTGAGTGGGTTGCAAATAAAATTCATTCGCGAATATATAATGCACATAAAACCATTTACTTGCATATATCTCAAGATACATACATGCATACATATTTAGCACGCCGAACTAGATTGAGATTTTATAGTTGAACGAGCAAAAACTGGTTGCAGTTTCTGCTTTACCAATTGCCATCCGGCAGCCTTGACTTTGGATGCTTGTAGGATAGTAAGTAGGTAACTGACTTTTATTCGTGAAAAAAAAAATAATAATAAATAAGAACTTGATATGCGGGTTGTGCATCTTTGTTCCTTTTTGATTTCACAAAATAGGCTTGACGATGGAAAAAGGTAAAAGAGAAAATTCGGCTGGCGGCTGCTATAAAAACGGGTTCGCCTTGAGTGACAATACATACGAGTATACCATATATTATATTTACACTGTAGTGGCAGAGGAGTATGTCAAAATCTTTATTTGGGCTCTTATTTTCCTAGTCTTCTATATGGAAATCATTTTTATTTATTCTCCAATAATAAGGGGAAGCAGGCTTTATCAATAAGGGAACATCTTATCGCCTTATGGAACTGGTTCTTGTCGGAATTTGCTCCGTAGGGATCTTTTGAAATTACTTATATATCTTGAAGGTTGATGGGCAGTCATGTGATGGACTTAAATTATCGATGAAAGTTACTCGAAACCTTGACACCTGTTAGAATTTAGAGATGCTGAGAGATAACACAGTCGACCTTTAGGAGAGTGAGAGTTATTTCCTAACCTTTCGAATATGTGTTGTAAATGACGATAATGAAGGTAGTTAAAGATTAGGGAATACATAGGAAAAAGACCTGCGTATTAGCATGGATAAAGCTTTCTTCTTTCGGATTTGGTGCCCCGAACATAATCCTTAATTAACTATACCCATTTAGTATGCGTAGAAGACTCAATTTTTGGAAACAATTTGAATTTTGATTTGTCAGCAACCATCAAAGACGCCGCAACTGATTTACTAGATTTCTTCTGACCACCACTAAGAAATCCCTTTTTGATGAAAAACAAGAAGCGTACAAAACAGCGATGCAACGTGGGACGAGACCCGCTTGTCAGTTCTACGTGGTCGTAGAGACAGGAAGAACATTGCTTTCTCTAGAAGAGGAAAAAGGAGCACGAGAAGCGCGAGTTATAAATGAAACAACAACAAAAACAATATCAACCGCAGCGAACCATGAGCAACTCCAAAAACTACCTTAAAATGATATGTCATCACTTTTCTCCACACGCCACAAATAAATTTCAAAGTATAGGGTTTTCTATTGCAATAACGACTTGACAATTTTTTTTTTAAATAAAAGGCAAACCATTTGAGATATTTCAAAAACTTTATTATTGGCTTGAAGTACAATCAAATCATTTATGAATGGAACTCGACTTCGTTCATATGCCCACCGCGGGCACGTTTGCAGCGGTCGATTCGTTGGACCCAATTTTCAACGACTCAGCCACACATTTCGGCCGAAACGGCCGCTATTTCGCGTTCAATATTGGCTCTGAGCTCTTCCAACGTCGTCGGCGTGTTGGCATAAACCAATGACTTAACGTAGCCCCACAGAAATTAGTCAAGCGGCGTTAAATCGCACGAACGAAGCGGCTAATCGACTGGAACATGTCTTGAGATAACACGCTCACCATACTTACTCTTCAACAAATTGATTGTAGCGTGTGCTGTGTGGCTTGTGGCACTGTTCTGTTGAAACCATATGTCGTCCAAGTCCATATCTTCCAATTCGGGCCAAAAATAGTCGGTGATCATGGCGCGATAACGCTGACCATTCACAGTAACGTGACGATCGTTATCGTCGACGAAAAAATATGGCCCAATAACGCCGCCGGCATGCAAACCGCACCAAACAGTTATTTTTTGTGGATGAAGTGGTGATTCATTAAGCAGATGTGGGTTTTCACCCGACCAATAACGCATATTTTGCTTATTGACGCACCAAATGAGCCAAAAATGAGCTTCGTCACTGAAGATGATTTTGCGATGAAATTCATCATCTTGGCGCATCTTCTCCAGAACCCAATCGGAGAACGTAGCTCGTTAGTGTACTATGTACCATGATGAAAATGTTGAGTTTACTGAATAAATTGACAGTAACAGTTTGATGATTAGTGAAAGAGTGCGTTCACAAATTAAATTCAAAGTTGTCAAGTCCCTATTGGAAAGCCCTATATAATACATATTCAATATCAATGCAGTGGTTATTGCGAGTAAATTAATTAATCAGCGTCTGTAGTACATTCGCTCCCATGATCACCTTTGCAAATCAGAGCTAACATTAACATTTAGGTTGGCATTAACAAATAGGTTGTTTAAAATTTAACCTTTGTTATGCTACTCAAGGTGTTATAAACGTATAACTCGCTCGATCAAAAATGATAAGAGTTTGTATTGCAGGAAGAGCGTACGTACGAAGAGCGATCGTGCCCAGGCAAGACCCATACAGAAGCTTGTTCAACTTAGACGATGATAACTAAAATTTTTATCAACTTGACCAAAACAAAGTAAAGATAGTAATATCTATGCTTAAATCCAACAAAGCAGCTTTACCGGCCGAGGTATTCAAAGCTACTAAGTGATTTTGTTGAAAACATAAACCAACTCATTTCTCAGATCTGTTTAAAAGAATGTATGCCTGATTATTGGAATCTTAGCGGGTCTTAGATGAGACCACCTCAACATCTGATATTAGATTTTTTCTGACATATTGTGTGAATGTCTGAAACTTTTCGCCAACAACCAGATTGAATTCCATTTGTGCGGTTTCAGTGCAGGAAAGTCCACAATCGGCCAAAGCTTCATACTCCATCTTATCCTTGAAAAAGTTCAAGAAGTCCAATTCGATACACACCATCTTTTCATAAACTCTAAATCCGCATATGAGAGCATTTATAGTGAAGAGCTATAGTCTACTTTTGGCATCCCTGCCAAATTCGTCCGTCTATGCAGAATGACGATTGAGAACGCTCGCTGCTCCGTCAAAATCGTTAACGACTTAACCGAGAACTTTGATGTTAAAAAAAGTTTTAGATAAGGTGACGCCCTGTCATGTGACTTCTTTAGCATCATTCTTGAAAGAATTGTAATTTTTATCACCGGTGCGTGATAAAATGGGTTTGTGGCAAATAAGGGCCACAAGAAGCATATCCTGTCATCAAGAAGCGACATACAACATCGACAAATTAGAGAACTATATGTTTGAGGTGCTAAAGGACTTTGTCTTTTTTTTCTGACAACAACATATCATAGAAATACTTGCCAATCGAACAACTAAGGAGATCTTGATCATCCCAGCCCTACTTAATGGTGCTGAAGCATGGACTCTATCGAAGCGAAAGCGGATAAATATATCCTCGGTCGTTTTGAGTGGTCAATGGTTATTTCTAACTTCTTAATAAGCCCTCATATTTGTGCTTAAATAAAGCGCTTTAAAATTATTTCAAAGTGTATAGGATTTAAAAAAAAGAAATGATTACAAATAATGCTCTCAATTGAAGAGTGATTGCGGAATAACAACATCTGTAAGGGTGTTTTCCCAATACAAATAATCTTCTAAAAGATCGTATTCTTTCCAAGCTGCTTGATAACTTTCCTTATCGTACTAAGCGTTCGACCATGAAAGTGCTGTAAACGCATACTGAGATTGAAACATTCTGACTGACTTGGGTGAACGTTTTATACAATTCTAGTGCATTGCTTTTTTTTAATGTTAGGCTATCTGTCTCTAATATGTTACATCTTTCCCACGAACTCTATAGAAGCTCCTTCTCGGCATACGTCCCCCCCAAATCTCATTGAACATCGCAGCGGTGGTGATTATCAGTTATGCTGAAGTGTTTTGCGTTTCCACATGCACAGTTACATGCAAATTTTCATATCTTTATTTGATACTGCAATAATAACAAGACAAAACTACGTCTATGTCATTCCTATGAACATAAAGAACACATCTACAAAATGTTGATCAAAATAGGATCAGTAAGCTTCAAGATTACCTCTTACATATAAACAAATTTTCACTCTGTATTAGACAAGTATAGATATATGTAAGTTAACAACAAAAACATTCAGAAGCTCCTAATAAAAGCTCCAATTCTCAACCTGTATTAGTATTTAAGCTATGAATTTTGTTAAAATTTAAGCAGTCTATATTCGAAGGCAGAATCGCTACCCATCTAATATTTGAAATAAAAGTAAAAAAAATTTTCTTTTTTTAAATCAAACCAATAATGTTTGATTAATTGGCGCCCGAGCAGGGATCCGGTTTTTTTTTTCTTCTTGTATATTCAGTGAGTGTACCAAAGAACCCCTAACAGTGATCTCAACTATAGGGGCCAAGCAGCAGTAGCAAGGAGTCAACGAGGGATCCCCATAGGATCCTAGAGTAATCCTTTAGCGATAGTAGGCAATCTTCACGCAACTCACGCTAATTTCGCTAGTGGCCAGGACCACAACTGCTCATTTCATTCGAGCGTATCCAATGCAGATCTTCCAACTCAAGAAGTTAGGTCAACCCCAGAATTGGATGTTCTTGTTGCTTCCATTTAACTCGAGTTTTAGAACAACAAGGATAATAGAAAGTGTACTTAATCTTCACGTTCAACGTCCTCCTAATGTAGATCAGGTCATTTTTCCCCAGCATCAGAGTGACATAGATGGTCTCGATTGCTAACATCATAAAATGTCTTTGTATCTTTTCAGGAGAAGCTTGCAGGTTTTCTTCCTGGAGAAAGAGTGTTGAAAGAGTGCTGAAACTCTATGAACACGAGAAGGGTACCACCCAATATTACGGAATACCAAACGTTATTCGTAATAAAATAGTTGTGCAAGCAGATGCAACGTTAGAAGCAAATAACACTCCACATTTCTAACTGCCTTACAACGCATTATGCAGACAAGCGAGATGTTACGACACTGGAGTTCCAGATGTCAACCATGGTTCAGGGTAACCAATCTATTCAACAATTTTATCAGGCAGTAAACTCACAATTAACCCTGATAATTAATAATATTTCTTGTATGAAAATTTGCCCGGAGTCAAAGAGGTTATTGACTCAAACGTATCGCGATAAAGCATTAGATACGTTTATAAGAGGGCTTGAGGGCCATCTGCCTGAACTTCTAGGCATGAAGGAACCCGCAGACTTGCTTACAGCTCTGCAACTATGTCTAAAATATGAAAATCAACACTTTAGGTCTCAATACGCTAGGAATAATCAAGGACCAACTAAAAAGAGTTTTAACCCACAATCTACACAAATGCGTCCACAAAATACTGTATTCCAAGGAAATATGGGTCCTCCTAGGAACCAGCAACAATCCTTTCGCCCAATCCGCTCGAACCAAGGATACAACCGCCAACAAAGAACTTCGACAAATAATCATCAAAACAACCAACAGGCCAGAACATCTCAATTAGGAATGTGAATCAAGAACCTTTGACACAAGGACCTAATACTCATGCTAGAGACATACACCACCAAAATCGACAAAATTTCAATAATAACCCAAGAAGACATGATGGAGCTATACCTCAAAATCTCCAAGCTAGGAGACATCATCCTAATTTCCACATTGACCCATCCCCAGAAGAACTAAGTCAATACTACGAAAACCTCAATTTAAGTGACGGACAAGCCGAGCAAACCTTCAGTGAATATGTCGAAAGTATAGACGTGTCTTCCGATACCAATTATTCCCAAATCGAAGAATTGGAACATGTCGACATAAATTTTTTTGGTTAAGCGACTCTTCCTTGCCTTATTTCGAGTGTAAGTCGAAGAGTGGTGACATTTATAGATTTCTTATAGACACCGGATCTTCCAGAAATTACATTCAATCATCCCTTTGTTACAAAAACTTTACATAATGAAAATCCTTTCTTTGCAAAATCTATAGCAGGAGACGTCCAAATTACTTAGTACACAATGATAAATTTATTTAATATTCAAAATATTAGCCTTAAGTTCTTTCTCTTACCCACCTTGCGAACCTTTCATGGCATCCTTGGCAACGATAGCCTCAAATAGCTATCTGCTATCATAGATACGAAAAGTAACCCTATTAGACTCTGTGAAAATTAAAATTAAACAGCTACGTTCTCCAATGGTTAACGCCCTCAATATCAAAACAAGTCATATGACAGGGGTACAGCAAAAACTTTTAAACTCCACCATAAATAACTTTTCAAACCTTTTCTGTGAACCCAATAAAAAGTTGACCTTTACTACAAGAGTTGTAGGAGAAATTCGTACGTCATCTGATTCACCCATTTATAGTAGATACTATCCCTTCCCGATATCACTAAAGTCTGAAGTCGACGAACAAGTCCAAAAACTTCTCGAGAACGGAATTATCAGACCTTTCAGGTCTCCATACAATTCTCGTATGTATCGTACCAAAAAAGGCTGACTCCGAGGGAAAAAAACAGTATAGAATGGCAATAGACTATAGAAAGCTTAACAGCGTCACTATAGCCGACCGTTACCCTATACCAGAAATAAATGAAGTTTTAGCTCAACTTGGAAGAATAAATTTTTTACAGCCCTAGACTTAAAAAGCGGGTTCCATCAGATCCCATTAAAGGAATCTGACATAGAAAAAACAGCTTTTTCTATAAACAATGGAAAGTTCGAATTTACAAGACTTCCATTTGGACTTAAAAGCGCACTATCCATCTTACAAAGGGCACTCGACGACATCTTGCGAGAACACTCGCTACGTATATATTGACGATGTAGTCATATTCAGTAAAACCGAAAGTGACCATGCCCGGCACATAGAGGAAATTTTCCAAACGCTCTATGACGCAAATATGAGAGTCCAGTTAGACAAATGTCATTTTTATAGAAAAGAAGTTGAATTTCTCGGTTTAATCATCTCCTCGGAAGGAATAAAAACTAACCCCACAAAAGTTGAAGCGATAAATAAATTTCCATTACCTCGAACCTTAAAAGATCTACATTTATTGCTTGGGCTATCAGGCTTGCAAAGCCACTTACCACCCTTTTGAGAGAGGGGGAGGGACGTATGTCCAAAACAAAATCTTCTAAAATAAAACTTTCTCTAGACCCCTCAGCTATCGATGCATTTGCCAAAATTCAAAATTCCCTTATTTCAAAAGACCTAGTTCTTACGTATCCAGATTTCAGCAAACCATGTGAACTCACTACAGACGAGTCTAATTTCGCTTTAGGTGCAGTTTTGTCCCAATGAAACAGACCAATTACATTCATTTCCCTAACGCTTGGACCAACCGAAGAAGGTTACGCAGCTAACAAGAAGGAGATGTTAGCAATAATATGGGCATTGAATTCCCTGCTTAATTACCTGTATGGATCGGCACAAGTCAAAATTTACACCGACAACCAGCCTCTTACCTATGCTCTTAGCAGCAAAAACAACAATAGTAAGATGAAGCGGTGGAAAGCAATTCTGGAAGAACGTAATTATGAATTGCACTACAAACCGGGTAAAAGTAATGTCGTGGCAGACGCACTGTCACGCCCTCCTCAAATGAATTCGCAAATAAACTCGCTTACACCTACGGAACATAGCGATGACAGTTCATCCCAAAACCTTATACAAAGCGTCGAGGCTCCCATAAATGCTTTCAAAAACCAAATTTTTCTGCAACTTAACTCAACTTCTTCCAAAACTTTCGAAATAATTTTCCCAGCATATCACAGACACGTAGTGACAGAACCTAATTATAATCAAGAGAAACTAAAGCTGATCCTCAAAAAAATTTTAAACCCCTCAGTCATAAACATGTCCGAACAAATAATGGGCATGATACAAACCATATATGCCACCCATTTCAACAATTACAAAATTCGTTTCACTCAATTACAGGTCCAAGATATAACCAATGAGACAGATCAAGTAAACATTATTATCAACACACATCAAATCTTACAAATATACTATTTTCCAGGTATGAATAGAAAAGTTAGAAGGGTTACAAAGGCGTGTAATATCTGTACGGAAAACAAGTATGATCGCCACCCCAACAAGCCCGAAATTCAGCCAACTCCGATACCCGATTGGCCGAATTCCCCGGCCAAATTGTGCATGTCGATATTTACTTTACTGACGGTAAAATAATCTTAACTGCCAACTACCGAGGACATAAAGCAACCGCTTAGAGAACTCATATTGGCCTTCGGTGTCCCTGAAACCATTGTTCTAGACAATGAAAAGTCTTTAAGTTCAACCGCCGTTAGAAACCCTTTTTAAAATTAAAATATTCAAGGTTCCCCCTTATACCAGCTCAACTAATGGACAAGTGGAGAGATTCCATTCCACACTTTCCGAGTTAATACGTTGTCTTAAGTCCAAGAAAATCCATAACACATTTGCAGAATTATTAGATATGACAATTTATGAATATAATAGGTCCATACACTCCACGACAAAAAGAAAACCAATAGACGTCTTTTTTGGAAAAGAAAAACTGAACAATCCAGAACAGTTGGAATTAGAAAGAAAAAAAAACGTTGAAAGGATTAAAAGCAAACAAATCGTAGACTTAAACTACCACAACAAGAATAGGGCTCCATTAAAAAATTATTCTGTAGGAGAAACTATTTATGTTAAAATTAATAAAAGGTTAGGTAAGAAGCTCTCCCCTAAATACAAAAAGGAAACAGTTTCAGAAAATAGAACTTCAACCATTTTAACAACATCAGGTAAAGTTGTTCATAAGTCTCTAATAAAAAATTAAAATTTATTGTAGTCTCTGGGTTGCACCTATCACTGCGGATGTAAAGATGCTCGATTATTCCAATTCCCAACTCAAAGGTTCAAACTGGAACTTTTAAGTTGATTCATGTTATTGACATCAATCAGTACCAGCAATCCCTAAAGGAAATAGACCAGAATATACAAAAAAATTCAAGTGTTCCGCATCCGATATTTCCCTTCCTGTCCAACGAAGTTCAACAAATCCGAATACACCTTGACCGCCTTGTTCCCAAGTTCAAAGCAAAACGATCCCTTGATTTTCTCGGTTCTGCATGGAAATGGATCGCCGAAACACCGGATAGGCATGATTTTGAATAATTATAAATAATAAAAAACCTTAAGGGTAGCGAAAAAACAAAATTTGACCTTTTGTTAAACCTTACATTTAAGCTTGATACTTTAAAAGAAGAAATAATTAATATCGAATACGCCATACAATGGGCAAAAGCCGGCGTAGTTAACACTTTTATTCTGTCGAAAATCGAAATAAGTTTGATGCAGAAAATAATAAATAAAGACGACATGCCTTATAGTAATGTAATAGAGGCTGTCGAATTCTCAGAGGTCAAAAATGGAATAACCACCAGATGCAAGAGTTTTGACAGTCTTGCAATATGTAATCAAAATTGTATTTTTAATATAAGTAATGACAAGTGTATCAGCAACCTTCTATCAAGTCAACCCTCCTCATGTACGCAGATAAACAACCAGCATGTTCAAACAGTCGAAGAAATAGCACCTGGCATTATCCTACTTAACCAATTCGACGACAACATAGAAATTGACGGCAATAAAGTAGCGTTGATTGGAACTTACATCATTCAATTCCATAATGCCACCATCAAAGCTCAGCAATATACGTTTGAAGCCATAGAAACAGCCAATCACAACCCCCTTCCTGCTTTGCTACAACCATCAGCAGTAAGGCCACAAATTGAAGAGCTGCTTTCATTAGAAATGATTAAAGAACTGGAAGCCAATAACACCGCTTACATCCAAGAATTAGAGATTAGTAGTCGCAAGAAGACTATGGGCATATTCGCACTATCAACGTTAACAATTCTCATCATCTTACTCATACTATGGAGAATGATAACCAAAATATGGAAACCATGCAAAGACCGGAAAAGAAAATCGGAGAAAGAAGAATCTAATGCAGATGAACTTGTTTCAAAAACATCGAACTCAGCAGCAGGCGCATCAAGAGAACACCCAGTTTCAATGCCTAAAGCAATAGGGGTCGAAGAGCTTTTAAAAACAATTAAGCCAATGTCATCGAACGAGGGCGTTCGATTTTAAATGGCGGACGAGAGTTAACAACAAAAACATTCAGAAACTCCTAATAACAGCTCTAATTCTCAACCTGAGCATTCCCACGGTATTTGCTGAAAATTGCAACTAGAGCACAAGGCAAAAACAAAATTCCATCACGTTCGTGGCAGCATTAGAACAAACATGACGACCAACGCTTTTCACCTGTCTCAGCAGATAATTAGTATTGAAGCTATGAATTTTGTTAAGATTTAAGCAGCCTATATTCGAAGGCAAAATCGCTGCCCGTCTAATATTTGAAATAAAAGTAAATTTTTTTTTTTTTAAATCAAACCAATAAAATTTAATTAATATGTATAATCATTTCAAAACAAATATATTTCTATTTTTTATTGAAAAAGTTTAGAAAATAACACCTCTATCCCTTCTGCAGTTTCTACTTCGTTTGACACTGTTGCTGGATAAAACTTAAGCTCAAACGAGTTCCCAACTGCTCGCACAACCTTCATCTCGGTTGCGGACATCTTTTTCGTGGATGCTCTATGGATGAGAGTCTATACAGATAAAACACCTTAGTTTCTTCCAGTTCCACCATAATTCTTTGCCCGTTTTCTTCTTTTCCATTCTCGCACTACATCGCTTTATGTATGCGATGCCTCTAAATATAATGAGTTTAAATCTTTTAGGGGCTTGAATTTTTCGAGATCATTCAAAAGTTACTTGCTCTCTTTGAAGACTGAAGTAAAACTTCTGAATATATAAATTTAAAGATCACCAAACTTGTATCATCTTAATTTCGGAAACAATAGGGTCCCCGAGATAAGAACCACACAATCCAATGTACATAAGTAAAGCATTAATACGACCACACATTGTAGTACCATGGAATTACGAACAAATCGCACAGATTCACAGAACACGACAGATTTCAAGTACCCGAAACAACTATTTACCCCCAATTAATCACAGAAATTTCTTATCATCTTAAATACTCCAACAAAATATTCCATAAAACAAAACATGATATATGCTGCACTTCCATTCCACTATCTTCTTCCAAATTTCCAAATATCCGCTGACCTCGTGAGTAATTTTAACCAAAGCAACTCAACGTTGAACTACTCGTTTAAGTTCCCGATAACGATACTCACAACTCAAAGGTTTTATTTTTCGTAAATGTCTATTCCATTCTTAATACCTAATTTATTGTAGTAATTCTACATTAAGATGTTATATAACAGAAGGTGCTTAGATTTAACAATGTTAACGGTAAGGCAATATAAACGGTAGAATTCCATTATAAACTGACTTGCCAAGTGAATTGATCTGATCTGCGTAAACTGAGTTAAAAGATTCTGTTTCAACTTTCAAAAATATAAACGGTGACCACATAAGAACAATAGGAAATTTAATAAAACAACAACGGTGTAAATATAAAATCGCTTTTGGCTTTTTTTAAAAGCTACGTTCATGCTATTAGGTGTGGAATAGCACATCATTCAAATGGACGCCTTGGATTCACTGGCCGTGCTTCAAGCAGTCGGTCCAAATTTCAAATTTGATGACTCGGTCCAATATGTGCGGTATTATTCCGGCAATAGATTGCCGAATATTGGGCTCGTTGGCTTATTAGCGTAGACTAAGGGCTTGATGTAGCCCTAGAGAAAATAATCGAGTTGTGTCAAATCGCATGATCACGACGGCCAACTGAAGAACGCTCGCCGTAAGACGACCCAGTCGCCAATTTTCTCCTTCACAACTTAGGGCTTTGCGTTGCTTCTATGGCATGTAACGCCGTCTTGTTGGAACCACAGCTCGGATATATCGATGTAGTTGAGCTCTGATCACAGAAAGTCGGTTAACATCGCTCTATACTTGAGACCACGGACGATAACGGTATCCCCTTCTCCATTTCTAAAGAAATAAGGTCCGATGATGCCGCCATGCCATAAACCGCACCAAAAAATTAATTCTTGATGATGATTAATTGATGCTTGGCCGAACACTTGTTGATTGTGTTTGCTTTAATAATGGCAATTTTGCTTGTTGACTTACCCGCTGAGCAAAAAATGGGCCTTGTACGAGAAAATGATTTTTTGCCCAGATTCCAAAAGAGTGAACTTACATCAAACTTTTCCACGATGCGATGAATTGCCTGCACACTAAAGCCAGGATGACGACCGACCTCATGACAAAATTAACGTTGCGTATTTACAACTATTTTCTACTACTTACACTTGCGGTCATAAAAACCGCACCACCTAATGAGTTCTCAAAAAAACGACTAATTACATTAGATCGTAAGGGTTTTTCCCATATTAATGAAGGGTATTCCCCATAGCGGAGTTCGGCCTCGTATTCAGTGCAAAAAAAAAAAATCAGTTTGAATTCAGTTGTGACGGTGACAAGTAAAAAAAGTGAAATGTCTGGTAAATATCATCAACTGACTCGGGACGAAAAAGTTCAAACATTGACTTTAGTCAAAGAAGGGCTTGGCTATCGTGAGATTGCCGTTAAAATAGGATGCTGTCATTCAACTATCGTACGACTGATGAAGAAATTTGGATCCACTGGAAAGGAAAAAAGGCTTGGGACGAAAACGTAAAACAACCCAGAATACGGAAAATGTATTACAACGAATTAGCACGAAAGATCGCTTTAAATGTGCTGTCCGTATAAGAGCAGAGCTGAGTGAATTTCATAAAGTTGATTAAAGCGCCGAAACCATACGCCGACGGCTACGGGAGATAGGTTTATATGGAAGACGACCAGCGAACCTCTCCTAACCACAAAAATGAAAAAAGCTCGCTTGACGTGGGCAAAAAAGTACGAAGATTGGACACAGGATGATTTACGATGTGTGATATGGTCCGATGAAAGTAAATTTAATTTGTTGTGTGCCGACAATTTGCCATACGTACGACGGTCAGCAGGTGAAAGGTTCAAGGACGAGTGCATAGACAAATCAGTAAAGTTTCCTCAAAGCCAGATGGTTTGGGGATGTTTTTCTTTTTACGTTTTGGGCCCTTTGCACTTTGTTAATGGAATTATGAACGCTCAGAAGTATGGAGAAGTAGTAAGGGAGTTTTTGATACCAGCAATTGAACAGCATTATTCGTATACTGAAGAGTGCATTTTTCAAGATGATTCTGCACCTTGCCACCGCGCCAAATACGTAAGTAAAGTGTTATAAATCAACTTCTAGATGTCTGCTTTATAAATAATAAACAGACAAGTAACTAGAGTCTTTCAATAATTTTCAGCTCAAGACAACGTTTGATGACATCGGAATTACCAGACTAGACTGGCCAGCTAATTCGCCCGATTTAAACCCAATCGAACTCTTGTGGCTGAACATAAACCAGAGAGTAAAAAAAAGCTAAATTAAGTTCTGGAACATGTATGGAATACTGAAATATCAAGGGGTATTACTGAACTTCTAGTAAACTCGATGCCTTCTAGAATAAAAGCGGTTATAACCGCCAAAGGAGGAGCAACTCGGTATTGATAATTTTTTGGTAAAAGTGGCATATCTAAACATCTTATATACACATACATAAAACATGTATCGTTTGATTTTGTTAACCAACGACTGTATTAAATTATTTAAAAAAAAAAAAGTAAATTAACTGGTTTTTCTTTCTTTGTTAATATCTTTTTTCAAACATTCAATAAACAGATGGAAATTAGATAGAAATACTTATAAACTACTGCGGAGTACTCAACAAAAATGTCATTTCATTATAAAAATTATTATCGTTGTTATTAACAATTTTTCAATCATTTTGATATGGTGCGGTTTTTATGACCGCAAGTGTATTTATTTCATAATGTCGGTTTCATACAATAAGATAAACATCTTTTGTAGTACTAAGAAATTATCTTTAACTCAAAACGAAATTACAATAATAAATTTACAATTGTATGGCAATAGTATTAGTGGTGTATATGTTGGGGAGGATAAAAATTTACGGTTGAGATGTCAGGGAGGAGAAGTAGAGGATGGCTGCACTTTTAAACGTCGAACGGTTAGATATTAATTTGATTGAAGGGGGTTCCATAGTTCAACAGCACGAATGAAAAAGGGACGCGAAAAATTTAATAATTAATAACGAAAAGGGACAATAGATAGATTTCTTAAGAAGCGATTAAAAACGAGTTTGTCAAAAATATACAATTTCTTGCATTGAGATACTGTTGTAGAATGCAACCTAGTAATTTATTGGAGAATTCAGAGATATGGTTATATCTGCGGAGACCATATACATACCGTACAGCATCATTGAAAGCAACTAAGAGCTTACGATAGTGAATCCAAATAACAATAAACAACCACAGCGTAGGTAATAATAGGTCATATCAAAGTAATCACTAGCTTGCACCTTGTATACAAAGGGTTAAAATAGGATGTAAGCCACAAACTGCGGAGGCATCCGTAGACACGGCCGATAACTGCATTCGTGTGACTATATCTAGAAAGATTACGATCAATAACATAACCAAGACTAGTGCATTGCTCCACAACAGTAATCTTAGGGTAATCTAGACAAATATCGGGAATTAAAATAAGATCATATTTTCTTTTGCATATAGGAAGGGATTGAGATTTGGTCGTGCTTAGAAGCAATTTATTAGCGAGGCACCAAGCAGATATATGGCGAAGATCCTTATTGACAAGATGGACTAATTCATCAAGTAAGAGAAGAGGTTTAGCTTAGTGAAGCTGTACATAATCTGCAAAAAATGTACAGAAGTGTAGGTGCAGACAATAAGGGACCGAGGATAGAGCCTTGCGGAACTTCTTGAAATAATGCTTTACGTGACGAGGATCTGCTATTTAAATTAACCCTTTGAAAATTCTCTGATAAATAGTTTTTGATTAGTTTGACGGCCCTGTCACTGAAAGCAAAGAAGTTTTTAATTTTCAACCTTAGAATAGTCAAGCAAATAAAGTAGAGTAATGTGACCTTTGTCGTAGTGATGACTAATTTCCTCTAATAAGTTCACCATCGCTGTAGAGCAACTATGATTAGTTCTGAAACCAGATTGCTTCGGGTAGAGAAGGTTGTTGTTTTTTTAATGGTTGAGAATTCGTTTCTCTTAGATCTTTTCAAAGACTTTCGATAAACAAGGAAGTATACTGATGGGTCTAAAATCAGCAGGCGAATCAGCTTTTATCATTATTATTATTGTTGGAAGGTTGTTAATTTATAAATAATATATTTAGTGTCAAGATCGCAAGCCGGATTAATTCCTTTTTAGACACCTATCATTTTAAGATTACTCCAAAATTTTTTGGCAGGTAAGAAGGAATTCAACATAATAGTTCCCAATTAATGCTTCACTACAACTGAATCGGAATTTCGATAATAAATTTTAATAACTTCTGCATTATGATTCGACGACGGTTGCGTAAAGAAAACTCTGCACCAAGTGTTGTCATCATTAGAAAATTGGCCCGAACTTTTTTGTAGATGGGAGGGTATGCGCTGTTACAGTCAACTAATGCGCTATGGGGAGATGTTGGACAAATTCTTGCTGCCTGAACTGCAAAACTTTCCAGGTTGTAGCCAAAGTACATTGTTCTAACAAATATCCATCAACTGGGATACGCAGACAACGTTTCAATCGTCAATCGCTTCTAGTGTGTCATTATACCCACTCTGTTGGGTGGAGCAATAGAGTTTTCAAAATAAGTTCAAAAACTCTGTTAGAAATCTCACCACATGAAAACCATAGGCAAAGCCAGGATTTCCTTATGGACCAGGAGAAGTCTAATTAGTAGGAGCTGGGATGATTTGGTTATTGGTTATCTTGTGGCTTTTCACAGCCATAGTTGTCTCTGCTTAGCTTCAAATTTAGAGTGGACACAGCAAATATACGCAGGCTAAAAATGAATCATTTTTTTGCCATTTTTCTTATCCAATTTAGACCAGCTGAAGCTATCTGGCTACGAAATAGTGCCATTATTCTTTTCTCATCGCGGTCTCGTCATTTACGACCTTTAACGAGTTTGATGCGTTGTCTGACACCATTCAAAGAATTGTATCCATATATCCTCACACTGAAATTGGTATTATGGGTGATTTCAATATACACATTTCTGGGTTACTTCAACATTCTGGCTGCGGAAAACAACTTAACCCAACTTGTAAATGAGCCCACACGAATACCAGGCGTTAAAAGTCATACCGCCAACAGGACTTGTTTTTAAATTCTTACCCTGATAAGTACACTGTTGATGTACTCTCCCTTCTAGGCTCGTCGGAATATTGTGTCATATCAGCTAATTTCTCGTACATCGACGACACAGTTAGACGACATATTCCTAAAAGAACCGTATGGTAATATGAGAAAGCAGCTTCTTTAGGAAGCGTGGTACGACATGAGCTGTAAAGACGTTGTCAGGATTAGAAAATATTTTGTCGGTCCTATAATGCCAACCGACAGAGAAAAACCGAGCAAGGAATGACTCCAACGCCTTTCTTAAGCGTGTGAAATTCCAATACGACCAAAGGTAGTAAAAACGTTTGGTCGTTTGTCAAAAACATTAGAAATTCTGCTTAACCCTCCATCCCAACGCTCATTTACAATGATGTTCCAGCTACTAGCTCTTTGAATAAGGTCAATCTGATTTTCCGCATTTTGCATTTTTCGACCAGCTTAACACATTCAGACTGTGCTTTGTTCTGGCCAGATGGTAAATCTGCCCTTCTTCTGAGGAGGAGCTCTTCCTCGTTTGCAAAACCACTGGGTAAGCTGTATCGACAATCCTACTCGTTAGGGCGCTTCCCGTTTAGATTGAAAATAGGCAAATTTTCCTCTCTTTCTTCCTTCAGATCAATTGCACTTACGTCTCTTTTTTCTATGGTCATGGAAACGCTGATAAACCGTTAGCTCATGAAATATTTCGAAACACGAAAACTTTTCAATGATCGGCAGTATGATTTTCGTAGCAACAGGTCTACTGGCGATTTGATGGTATGTCTCACCGAAAAGTGGAACCAAAACATAAATCAATCTGGCGAAAGCAAGGTAGTTGCACTTGGTGTTTCTAAGGCATTTGCCAGAGTTTGGCATCAGGTTCTTTTGTCGAAAATGTGAGCTTTTGGGATCGATGAGTCTCTTTTTTAATGAATTAGAAATTACATTTAGGAACATTCAGTTCAACTTGTCTGAGATAGTTTCAAGTCTGATATTCACAAAATATTGTATGATAAATGCTGTTGTGCCGTAAGGTTCCGTTCTGCCTCCGACACTCTCTTTAATATTCACCAACGATCTCTTGTCTGCTACTTCTAATTCAATCCTTTGCTGATGACAGTACTTTCTTCTTTTCACATTCGTTCTCGGACTCATGTCCCTGCTCTTCGGCTGTAGAACAGAAGCGATAGCGTATGTTAATTTCATTAAATTCCGATATTGACAGCATAACCAGATGGAGAAGTATCAACATAGTGGAATTTAATGCTTCCAAAAGTCAATACTGTCTGCTTTCATTTAAACGAAATCTAACTACTCAGCCATTATCCATAAATGGCACATATCGCATAAAGAACACCACATGTTCGATGTCACATGTCCTCAAGCGATGTAAGAAATATTTCACCCCCTCTGATCTGGCCTCAATATATAAAGCATTCATCAGCCCAAAATTGGAGTAAAATGCCCACATCTGTTTAGATATTCTTAAAACATCTGTTCACCTGCTAGATAGGATTCGAAACCGTGCGATAAAACTCATAGGTGACATCATAATATCAGTTGACACCCTAAAGCACTGAGGTAATGCACCCTGCTTCGCCTTGTTGTATCGCTATTTATTTTCAAAACCAGTGCTCCACCGAAATGGCCAAAAGCATTCCGCTCCTTCAAACTTTTGACTGTAACACCTGTCTCGCTATGAATACTCATCAGTAAACCCTCAAGCCCATTTTCGGACGTACTTTAAAATATCGTGATTATTTCCTAAGCCGTACAACTCGCTTATTGAATGCCCTGCTCTCTATTTCCTAATCATTATAACTTGCAAACATTTAAGAATAATGTACATCGGTACCTCTCTTTTATTTCTTCTTCTCTCGCACTGTGTACAAACATTTTAAGGGTACACAAATCCCTTGGACGCATATCAATTATATAAAAAAAAAACCGGTATAATGGTAAAAAACGAAGAAAAAGTCTAAACAAGACACGTTCAAGAAATTTTAAAGCTAGCTTGTGCTTGCACTACGAGCGAAATGAGAACGACTCCTACTACAGCGCTGGAAGTTATCCTTAACCTTCCACACCTTCATCTTCAGACAAAGAAAGAAGCCATGATTAACGGCTTTATGCTCATATCTGAAAAAAAAAAAACGGTAACTCCAATCTAGTCCACCCAGACATTGCCGCATAATTAAGCAAAGATGAACTACTTAGAATTACCACAACGGAGAACTGCCTATCAAAATTTAACTTTAGCCAGAACTTTAAGGTTACATTCCCAGACCCAGACCCACATTTGCTAACGACTCCCATGTATGGTATACAGATAGACCGAAAACAGATAAAAGAGTCGGGGCTGGAGTTTAAATTGTTGGTTAACTCAAGTTGGTAGACTAAACTTATATAATGAAAATGGGGCAGAAAGAGAAAGAAAAATTTTTGGGCTCAGTTGCTATTTCGCTCCATGGGTGAAATCCAACAGCCGTAATAACCAGAAAAGGATCTGGACCGAACTTTATGATACCAAGACGATTCTGTGGATCACCCGTCAGCACTGCGAAATGATGTATTAAAAACTGGCTGAAAAACAAGGCTCACCAAGCCAAAATGTTCATGCCAAATATCACCCATATAAGAACGAAACAACTGCTGATTCTAACTAGAAGTCAGATTCGTATAGTCACAGGATTCTGTACTGAACACTGTCAATCAAAAAACACCAAACAAACAATTATGGGAATAATCCAAGATGACACTTGCAGAAAGTGCAACGAGGACGAACAATCAGCAGAGCATATTTTGTGTAACTGATTAATCAGAATATGCCATCGGCACTTAGGTGAATTCTAGCATGAGGCAGAGGATATTTCTGCTTGCTCACCCAAAGTTTTACTTGGATTTAACACTGATTCGGGTATCACGAGCGAACTCTAATTGAAGGAAATCACAATAGGCCTATCTGTGCTCCCTTCCTTTCCATATATTCTATATCTATGTAATCTACTGAAATCGAAGAACAGGTGTGAAACGTCAAAAGTATTTTTCATCGCTTCGAGCAAGATACTAAAAAAAAACTACTAAACAAAAACTATACGAATGGCACCCTACTTCTTCTTAAGGTGGCGTTACATTGCGTGATGGACCTGGGCCTAGACCAATAAGCGTCTCCAGTCAGCTCGATCTGTAGCTATGTGCCTCTAGTTTCGCACGCTAAGTTGGTTGAGGTCCCATTCCACTTACTAGCGCCACCTATTGTATATCGCGGTCTTGCTCTCTCCGGGGGCGGATTCGAAGATTTTTTGGACCAGAGCATTGGTGTTCAACCGCCTTATATGACTGGCTAAGTCGATGTAGCTGTACAGCTCGTACATTTCGTCGTTGTATATCCTCCTTCACTCATCGTTTTTGCAGATGGGACCGAAAATCACCTGAAGGTGTGCCAAGAGCACACTCAGCCACCTTTGGTAAATTCCGTACCTCTGCGCCATAGAGCAGGACTGGGATTATTAAGATCTTATATGTATAGGGTCACTTTTGTTTGAGAGAGGGATTTGCTAGTCCAAGGAAGCAGCAACTGGCAAGAGTTATTCTTGGTTTGACCTCTGCTCTGCATAGTTTATCTCCATAGATGCTGTCATACGCGACATTAAAATTGATGAATACGTGGTGTGTATTGATTTGAATTCTTGGGGTTTTCCAAAATCTGAATATTTGGTTGATGGGTATTTTTCCTGCCTTTAAGCCCACTGATATGGACAAATCAGGTTGTCGACGAACGGCTTCAGGCGTCCACATAATACGGCAAAGAGGATCTTGTTGGCGATTTTACTATATAGAGAAAAATTCTGATGAAGCTCAATAGAGAAGATAGAATGGCGAACGATTACACAAATAACAACGATGCTTTCGCTAAGAAGATCTTCGAGTCCCATCCCGCAGGTGGGATCCTTTTTTAGTGCCGAGCAATCGCAAATGCGAAACAGCGTATACAGGATCAAAAAGGAAGGAGGGTTGTCGTAACTAGGAGTCTATAGTCTACACGTAAAATCTTGTCTAAAATCTGGCGACCTAATCAACGATCTACCATAATCAAGTCTGTATCAGTCAGCACAATTCAAAGATATTTAAAAGAAGATTGATTCTATGGACTAAAGCTTTGTGTTGCCCTGTCAAATGTTTTGGCGTTTAGCCAAGAACCACTCGGGCTACGTGGAGAAATCTTTAAACTTTTTAACAGGTCACTAGGATGACTAGATATCATATAAGACGTTTAATTCGGATTTCAAGGAGTGTCTCTTTTTAAGACTTTTGCAAACAGATTAAACCAGTCAGTGAAACCAACAGTCTGGAAAAAGTCTTCAAAAAGGGTATTCAGTCAGACTGTCAATTCCCAGATGTGGTGGCAACTAAATATATAGACGATCTATACAAAGTCATGCCTAGTTTTAATATCTTTGCCAAGCTCCCCCGACTATGCAGGATGATGATGGAGAATGCAGCTTGCTCCTTCAAGGTTGAGAATGTCAAATCTGCGACTGTCAATGTCAGAAAAGAGCTTAAATAAGGCAATGCTTTGCCATGTGATTTTTCCAACATCGTTCTTGAAAGAATTGTATTCTCATATACAGACAACATTGCCATAATGGGAAAAACACAGCAAGGTGTCAATGAAGCGTTTGCGACTACTGAAGCAGAAGCAGCAGAGAGGGATAGACAACACCGATGCCAGCTTTAACTTTGTGTACTTTAGGACTTTATCTACCTCGGGTATGCTAACAACTCCGACAACAACATCAGCGCGGAAATCATGCGAAGAATCCCTCTTGCTAATCGTTGCTTTTTGGGCTTTAATTCACTCGAGTAACCAAAAACACTGGACAGTCTGCTTAACGATGCGGAAGCAACTCCAAAGTTCGAGTATTTCGATAAACTAAGAAAAGTTCCTGTTGTAATTGTAATTTACTTTTTTACTTTTCAAATATGGAAGCAACATCCTATATAGGATGGTATAGTATTTCGCGGAACAGTTATTGGTTTAGTTTCTAAAATAGTTTGAACGCAGATTCCTTATGGGTTAAACGATCACCGAACTAACAATAAATAAGAAAAAAATAGTTTCGTTTATTTTCGGTTTAACTCCAACTGAGTTTGTCCAGTCGAAAACAAGTTAAATTCTCATGAAAAGCAAGCAAAACATTAGTTGTATTACTCATGGGCCATGATCTTATGTGACACAGACCGACGACAGTCTCTTCAGGTTATGTCCAGACGTGTTCTCCCAGAAGGATACCCTTCATTCCAGTGGCATTGTCGCAGCCTTAGTAATTTGAGGTAGATAACTTTAGAAAGTTACTAATCCCCCAAGATCTTCCTTTACTACTCAAAGCTGTCTGCTGTTTCATTTACATTTTGCATCAGATTCGCCTTAGACCTTTTTCAGAACCAAACCCCAACCAACGTGAGACGGAAAGCGAAAAGCAATTATTAGCCATTATTAGCCACCGCAACCCAATTCCTCCACCCGGGTATCAAAATGGATCTATACAGACCTAGCGGGTGCTTTCGGTTCCCGCAAACATAATCTTAACTAAGCTTTGGGTGTGGATTTGTCGTTAGTCTACCAACTAAGCCAAAATGTCTTGAGATTTCAACACGTAAGTAAACGCTATATAACAACACGCCCTCAAGCCTCCACATAGTAAAAGACGACGTTCCCAAGAAAATATTTCTACGAGCTCCTCGACGAAATTTACAGAGCATTTCGGTCACCTGATCACCAAACCATAAACCAAGCTGATCACTCCTCCATCATTATTGATGCTCGAACTTTCAGAGCAGCGAATAACGACTCTACATACACCTCATTGTGCGGATATCTCAAGCACCACAACAACGATAAAATGCTGTGAAGAGACTAAAAATTGAACGTCTGCAAACGCACCAAACCGCCAGAGTCTTTGCCTATCGTACATCCCTCAATCTCTCGACATGTCCTTTGCAACCAACGTCAAGTGCTGATGAGCAGTGGCATCGATGCCAATAAGTTATCAGAAATGCCGCAACTGATCTGCAGGGTTTCACCCGACTACCTATGGTTTGATGAAGAATGCAGTCAAGCACACGTAGGGAAACAGCTCGCCTACGAAGCGGCACTACATAGAGGAACGAGAGCCGCCCGTGAGTTCTATAAGCAAAAGAGAATTAGAAGCGCGTGTTCTAGAGAAGAAGTGTCTCTCCAAGTTCCCAGGAACAATGTTCGGAAAATTTACCAAAAAGTAAAAAAAACATGTCAAGACAACAAAACCGGAACAGAGGCTTGAAGAGATATACATACAAGGAAACTTAGTAGTGGTATTGAGGATATGGAAAAACAACTTTTGTAGACTGTTACCATAAACGTCGAGACCAACCAAAATTTCGCTGTCGGGTTGGACTAATCAACGTGGATAACGAAGGTTAAAAAATCCGTCACTCGACCAATATGAAGTAAAGATTGCAATATTCAAGATTAAGTACAAGGCTACTGGACTGGAAAAGAGCAAACATCAACTTATATCCTAAATTTGGTTAGTATGTTGTATTATGCCTGATCTACCATATGTTATGTTTGTACATGAAGAATGAAATCCTGTTACTTGTTTGCGAATGAGACACTCTTAACTCATCATCAATTGTAGAGCATCAGTCCCCTCAGCATCGCATATAAGATCTTCTAAGGCGACTTATGTGAAAGCCTAAAGCCGTTTATTATACCGGTGAGTCCATATTCGACCAAATATTCACATAACAGCTGATCTTGGAAAAAAACCTAACAAGTCCAAATCGATACGCACCACATCTTTACCGTTTTTAATGTAAGCATCTATAGAGACGAGATATACAGAGTCACGTCTAACCTTGGTAACCCTGCTAAAGTCGTCAGATTGCGCAAATTTACGATGCAAAACGCTCGATGCTCTGTTATGAAACTTTAACAACATTATATTTGAGAAAATTGTGCGAAATTCGTAAGTCAGTACCATTGACTTCAATGGCAGAACTCAGCGAGCTGTCGTAAATGTCGTGTCTTGTATTCGTAAATAGTGGAGCAGAAGAGGAAAAATGAACTGAGTCGTGAATAAGCTCAACATTGAGCTGTTGCCAAAATGAAAAGAAACGCAACATAGACGAATCGGACAGAACGTGACAGTAGACAGCTATAACCTTGCGTTCCCTTGAGCCAGGGACTTTGTGTATCTCGGCTGCGCTATTAACTCTGGTAATGACATCTTATCAGAAATCAAACAAAGAGTTATTCTTGCCAAGTGCTGTCTATTTGGCTTACGAACGCAAATGGGTAATAAAGCCTCGTCAAAAAACGTTAAAAGGACTTTTTATAAGACCCTCATCATTACGGTTCTGCCTTATGGTGCAGAAGTATAGACATTAGCAAAGATGGGTTAATCTATCCTTGGCTATTTCGGACGCGAAATTCTCTAACTGATTATTAATCGCGTTTGCGTTGACGGGTTTAGAGGAGAAGATTTTACGACGAATGAACACAAACGCTCCAGCCAGAAGTGTCCCCGATTCCAACACCAAGGGACAACACAGTAGTAGAAGACCTCCCCTTAGGTGACACACACAAATTTAAGGAGATAGATAGCTTGCGAATGAGTTGAGTGTAGAGAATATACTGAGAGATACTAAGATTCATCTTTGTTTGTAGCGTCACCTGAGGCGAATAAAGTGCACAAAATATGCGGCCTCTTCTTTTTCTCTTCTATACGTAATTTTTACCCACATAATGGATATGTAACGACGTCTTATCCTGAAAACACTTTTGGACTTAGAGAATGTTGAAAGTGTTTGTCGTAAGTGGAGACAGACTACTTGCATTGCTATACCGTGATGTTCTCTACCCCATGCTACCTACCTCGAAATATACCTGGTGTTGATGTTCGCAATTTTTTGATGGTATATTACTTTCTTTCTGATTGCAGCGCCAATTTCTCTCTGTTGGCGATTCTTCGTAGATTCTTTGACAATACAAAGCAATTAATCACAATAAAAAAGTATAGCATTGTTTTTGTATAATGGATTCAAACATTTATTTAAATGCAAAACAACACAGACGTCAAAGTATACTACAACCGTACTACGAAATGCTGTAACTCAGCGCTTGCAGGATTCACTATACCAAAGTATCAATACCAACAGTCTGTCCATCACATTACCTAGTAGATTGCATTTTCCAGATATATTGAATTTCATACAAAATGCAACATTCTCATTTCTCTAAATTTACTTATAAGTATCGTCCCTCATATAACGTTACCATTACAGTTTGTTTTGTCTGCATCCACTACCAGAACCGTGGCTTTTAAACAACGACAGCGCCAAACGGACAACATTCATACTACGTCAATTCAAATCAAACTTCAACTGCAAAAATCAAAATTAATCGCGTTGTTTTGTCCTCTGTGTTACGATAATTTAAGTTTTTCTCTTCGAGTTTACTCGTAGAAAAGTGACGTATTGTTTTAAAAACTAATTTAAAATCATTACGCATTGATAAATATTTACATTTTTATTCAAAAGCATTGAAATTCGTGGAAAATAATACAAAAATCGTGTTGAAAACGAAAAACGGCAATGGATGCTTTCACCCAGGTAAACGAAAAAAAAAACTTCTCAAAAGTGAATTATATCGAAAGAATTACTTCCAGCGAATGCTCGAAAAAGCTGAACAACGAAGCAAGACACTTGGTATTAGCAAGGCAGCAAAATTCACTCCTCCGGAAAGCGAAAAATCCACACATGTTTTCAAGAAACCTACGTCCGTGGGGACATCAAAGTCTGGAAATAGTAATAGTCCTTTGAAGCAAAGTAATAACTCTTCTACGAACAAGCTTAATGTTGTCCAGAAGAAGGTGGAGAATTTCAGTGAAAATAGAGATGCAACATCGCCAGATAAAGTGAGAAGGCAGTTTGCAGTCGATAAAGAGAACAGGGACCTTGGTATCGAGATAAACATTACAACGGCGAAAAATGTTGAGGTAAACGGATTAGTGGGCTAACTGGGAGAACAGGTTTTTGCGATTTGTTTTCGGGACATTTTTACCTATGAAATGTGTGGTTTTGTGCAAATTTAGTTGTGTTTCGTTTTCGGGTTGGTATTTTAAGAATGGGAGGGCGTAAATTAGCTTGCGAACAGTGCAAAAACTGTAGAGTATAGCTACATTAGTTAAAAAAACAGTCGAAAAGAACTGCAAAATGGACAATGAATCATTCTGAACTTTAGTCATCACCTTTACAAAGAGAAGTTGAGAGAAACCAAGTGGAAGTAGTTAAGTTCTCTGCCCGAGCGTACGGAATGATAATCCCACAGAGTAGATAAAAATAATTGTAATTGAGTTTGAGCAGTTTCATCGTTTACCCGAAGATCTGATAAAATCTTCGCTTTATACGGCGCCTATCATTGTATGTTGATAAAGTGGCTCTTCATCACCAGATATATCCATGCGGTCAAGTAGTAATATACGATCACCACAATAGTTCTTGATACCTCATTTACCCCTATTATACCTGTTCTTTGTAGCCTTTTTTTTTTTTTTTTTTTTGAATCTCTGTTGCGTTTTGTTGTGGAAATGTTCAATTTTCGTGCCAATCTTAAAGGGACAGTTGATGCTTACAACATTCGCAAACTTTTAAAAGAAATGACACGGGCACTCGTAAGTTGCCTTAATATGGAATCCCCTGCCGATGCTCGCATCGCACACATCCATAGTATCATCATTGCAGTCAATGACATTGTAAACCACAATCGATAAAGAGTACTTCACGACTTTAAAATGTGGCCTTTATCTCCGTGTCATTCGGAACTAACCGCCTGTATCTGTTTCACAACTCAATTGTTTCTTGGTTTTAGAAAAGCAGCGGCGGGCAAGAGGTCTGCTGCGTTAGTAGATGATGTACTCGGGAGCTTAACTGCCAAAGTCGGCATCGGATTAGCGAAGTCTTACCACACGACAATGATTAAGAATGGTAAAAATTAACATTGGTCCCAATTACACGTTGTGGACTCCGCACTACCTGGAACCATAGACATTTCTTTAGGGATCTCTCCTGATCGGCGATCTTTATAGAACAAGAGTAATTTAGATATCGGAAATTGTATTTGTCTAGGGATTGCATTCTGATGCCTGCTCTTCATCCCTACAGCTTCTGTAAAAATCACTGTCGCACAACATCCTGCGGTTATATTTTTGAATTTGGAGGTATTCATCCTTCCCTGATCGTTTGGAATTGGGTTTGGCTATACACATAAAAGTGCGGCACAGTTGTGCAAATGAATCCATCTATGACTGGCCTTAGAGGGGGCTGGGAAATATGTCAATTGTTCGGCGTACGACACTGGTGGCTTTACATTGTCAAGCTTTCTTTCATTTGTTCCTAGAAATCTAGTTCTGGTCAGTTAATCAGCAGTTTCCTTAGAGTCTGACCAACAGAGTGCAGTACGGTGTTGTTTATTTGTCTTGCCAACAGTCTATCGTATTATGGATCTTATTTCTGTTTGGCTGTCTAAGTATATTGCAATATTGGTCGATGGTACTGTGTTACTTGGCTGTTATAGGACAATTAACAACCTGTTGAATGCCTGAGACATCGCCTTAGAGAATGTTTAAGTGTGTGAGTAGCTGGAAAGATTGATCTACTTAAAGCTCTTCGACTGTTTTGGAGCCATCTGTGAAAATGGAGATGATCTTACTAAGAATGACTTCGCATTGTTTTTATTCGTTTGTTCCGTGAATCAGGTGATCCCTGTCTATTTTGAAGTAAGAGACAGTAATTTCATGTAATTGCTGAGCTGAGCTCCTCTTTGTCTAAGAGCAGAGTTTTTGCAAGTTATAACGACCAGGAAATAGAGAGCTCGGCAGGACATTCCATAAGCGAGTTGTACGGCTTAGGAACGAATTACAATATTTTAGAGTACGTCCGAAAGTGGGCTTGAGGGTATACTGATGAGCATTCATAACGAGACGGGTGTTACGGCTGAAGAGACAAAGTGAGACAGGAGACATTACGTTGGTGTTCGAGGGTGTCAATTGACTGGCTGATATGAGTGTCACCCGGTTTTGAATCCTGTCTAGTAGGTGCAGAGATGTTTTAGAAGCACCTGACCAGATGTGGGCATTGTACTCTAATTTTGGGCGCATGAATGCCTTATATATTGAACCCAGATCAGAGGGGGTTAAATATTTCTAACATCGCTTGAGGAGACATTTCGCAGCATTTTTGACGACATCAAAGTTGGTCATTGACACACATAACGAAAATGAAAAGTTTTTCGGTTTCGACGATGTAAGTGCCATTCATGGGTAGTGGCTGGGTATTTAAATTCCGCTTTAATTACAGCAGACAGCATTGAGTTTTGGAAGCATTAAATTCTACTCTGTTGATAGTTCCCCAATTGGTTATGCTGTCGATATCAGTATTTAATGAGCTTTACATACGCTGCCGTTCCTGTTCTACAGCCGAATAGCAGGAACGTGAGTCCGGGAACGAATATGAAAGAGCAGACAAGACATCGTTGATGAATGTTGAAAAGAGTCGGAGTCAGAACGGAACCTTGGGGCACACCAGCATTTATTATAGTTTGTGAATATTAAACTTGAAACCATCCAAAAGAACTTGAATTGAATGTTCCGAAAGGTAATTTCTAATCAAATGAAGAAGAGAGTCATCGATCCCAAAAGCACGCATTTTCGGCAAAAGAGCCTAATGCCAAACTTTGTCAAATGCCTTAGAAATATCAAGTGCAACTATCTTGCTTTCGCCAGATTGATGTACGCTTTGGTTCCACTTTTCGGTGAGACATGCCATCAAATCACCAGTGGACCTGTTGCTACGAAAACCATATTGCCGGTCATTGAGATGTTTCCGTGTTTCGATATACACTCAAGTGTAGGCGGGGCAAGCAGATTGGCCTTGTTCAAAAAGACGACACTTGGAATGTCATTGTAAATGAGCATTATGATGGACTTTGAGGCAGAACAATTTTTTACTATTTTTGGGACATTGTAGTATTTTTTGCCTCAATTTTTGGTCGTATTGGTCGTGTTTCTTGAGAAACACGTTGCAGTCATTCCTGGCTCATTTGAACTTTTTTTGTATTTCCTTTGTCAGGTTGGTCTTGCAGGACCGAAAAAACTTTTCTCTAATACGTGTGGTTCCAAAGAGAATAATGTCTGATCATATCACCAGCGGCTGATAGTAGTTATCCAGGAAACATAATGACCAGTTAAAATTCATAAACAAGCTGTTAAGTCCGCTCCAATTGGCTTTGGATTGCCATGCCACTTTTTAGGAATCTTTTCTCTAATTGTGTGGTCGATGTATGATAAATTAGCTGATATGACACAGTGGTCCGATGAGAGGATAGCACATTTACCTTGTATTTATCAGGGTGAAAAGTTAAAAACAAGTCCAGGGTGTTGGCGGTATTATTGTCAACGTCTGGTATTCAAGTGGGCTCATTTACAATCTGCGTCAAGTTGTTTTCCGCAGCGAAGATTTCAACACACCGTTCTGTGGGTATTGTCTGTCCAGAATGTCGAAGCCACCCAGAATTTTGTATGTTGAAATCGCCCGTAAATAACGATTTCAGTTTTATGATACAGGGATACAATTTTTTGAATGGAGTCAGACAGCGTTAAAGGTAGAATTGCTGTCCAGTTTGGGGATTCTGTAAATAGAGCAGTAGTAGATAATTTGCTTACGGAGAGGGAATTTAACCACATGAAATTGAATTCCGTATTGGAACGGGGACTACATTGTGGTGGAGTTTGATAAGGTACATCACTACCCACGCAAATGGCGAGACCGCGAAGAGAGAAGAATAGTGGCACTAGTTCGTAGCGAGGTAGTTTGTGATCTGAGGTGTGGGCGGGGATCTACCTGTGTTTCACTAAGCGCCAAAACTTTCCGCGCGATGGGTGTCGCGTTTACTCACATCGGAGAATAAGCACAATCGTAAGACCACTTCAAAGACGTGTTTGGCCCTGTTTAATCGAAATCCGGAGGAGTTTGTGCATCGTTTCGTGACCGTTGATGAGACATGGTACAACACACCAGAGATCAAAGAACAATCGAAACAATGGGTTTTACCTGGCGAACGTGCTCCAAAAAAGGCGAAGATTGTGCCTTCGGCCACCTTTTTTGGGACGCGTGAGGCGTGAACCACGTTGATGATTTGGAAAAGGGAAAAACAATCACAGGAGCATACTACGTTGATTTATTGAACCAATTCAACGCCGATTTGAAAAAAAAAACGAGCACATTGCTCTTCTGCCAAAGTGACCAAGACCAAAGTGCTCTTCCACCATGATAATTGACTGGCTCACACCTCCGCAGTGGCCACAGCCAAATTAATCGAATTGCACTACGAATTTTCCGGATTTGGCTTCCTGCCATTAATTTTTGTTTTCAAACCTTAAAAGATCGATCGCTGGAAAGAAGTACGGGTCGAACGAGGAAGTGATTGCCGCCGCAGAGGAGTATTTTGCAGGCCATCAAAAGTCGTACTATATAGAGGGGTTTAAAAAGTTGCAGCAACGCTGTGTGTCGAGTTGAAAAGGGATTATATTGAAAATAAATTGCCAAAAGTTAAAAAAGTTGCGTTGTCATTTCTAATCCGAGTATTCATCAAAGAGTTCTTGTATGTAGGTGATCATTATTAAATCTATGACTTAATACCGCAGAGACGGTTTTTGTATGCTGTGGATTAACTTGGATGCAATACTGAGAGCATATTTAGCTTCCCCAGTGAACTGACTTGGTTGGGTTTTGAGGTCTTAGACTTTGAGGACAAGTCTTTTGATGTCTCTAACCTTTGAGGCTCTGGGTTAAGCTGTCTGGTAGTTCTCTTGAACCTTATCATTTTAAGGTGTACTCCACTTTCCCGCCTCGAGCAATCTTTTCTGAGAGTTAAACTTTGGATAAGCTGGCGCTCTGTCTTCAGTTTTGATCTCAGATGTTGCTGAAATTAAATACTATGTCAGAGGAGGTGTAAGAACCTTTACCACACTTCGTGGCCTTCCCATATTTGCCAGCTGGAGACGCGTCGTATCGCATGAGAAGATCGCATTTTATTCCGGACAATGTTTCCATACAGTAATAGGATTGTTTGTGAATAGCTATAAAGACAATGATTGGAATTACTCAAATAGTGGTTTCATAACCTCCTATTCCGTGAGTAAGTATAATTTCCCAAAGTTCTCATTCTTCGTTCCGAGAGCTCTGTGTTAGAACAGCTGTCGGGGTATCTCAATCTCAGAAGTTGTTGGGGCTTACAGCCACTCGTTCAGTATAGAAGCTGATCGCGCTATGTACCATGATGATACCATAGACTAGCGCCCTCAAGCCTGTAGTTTTAACTAGAAAGTATGACGGAAAAAGTATCCTAGATTTTGCAATCTGGAGTGCATTTGCTGGTCCGCTGGCTTCAATTTCGAAGCCTCTATTGACCGTGCTTAGTGACAGGTAGGAGAGCATATAAATTCTGTAGCGTCGAATTATTCCTTTCAAACTTATGCATTTCATTGGTACACTAGAAAATTCCTGTAAATTTCTTTAATCCTTGATTTGATTACGGATTTCAGAGTTTTAAAAACTCCTTGGCTGTCCAGGTGAAATTCCAGTTGGTTTTGAATTCGCTTCATCTATTTTTTTATTTTAAAGAATGAGTTAAATAGTTGGGCCTTTAAGTTGAAAAAAGATCTCGTACCGACATTGGCTTAAGAACAATTGATGCAGAAAGCCAGATCCTGTGGTAGTAATTTTTTGTTATTACTACACTCAATACCTTTAGGAATTCAAACAGCAGCTTCGAAATGTCATCAGTTTTAGACGAGTTTGGTAAAGGTATGTTTTGGCCGTAGGTTGATAATAGCTTTCCCTCCCGCAGCCGTTTTGGCCGCTGCTGAATGAGGCTGAGCATGGTCTCCAATCCCACTGCCGTCGTTGTTCTGATTGACCCCAAAATGTCAGTACAAACTTTTTCTGAATCTTAGTGCGTGCGGTTTGAACAAAGTTTTCCTTTAATATTAATTAAAGTTGAGCAGTGAGAGGACCTAATGATGAGAAGTGCTGCTCTCAGTCGAGTTTATTCCAAACGAATTGAGGATCGTGGCAATCTAAAAGCCAGTGTTCATCTGCGTTTTTTGAACCTAAAATCGGTTCAGTACTTACGTTGTTGAACTGTCCTCTGATGTCGAGGAATTCCTTATGTGGAGGGATTTTTTGATTTGTTTACATTACCCTGTGTATTGCCACATCAACCGACAATCGACATACCAGTGTGTTCAGAAAATAATGGGAATTTTAGTTTTTTGGAAAAAAAATTATTTATTTGTCTTCATTAATGTTATCGCCTTAAAAACGGTCCCCATTAGATATTTTTCCAATTTTCGAAACACTTCTCAAACTCGATCTTTGGGGTAGCCTTGAGCTCTACCAACGATGTTGTTTCTTTTCGCTTAATCGTTGCAAATAGCCGTCCTTTTATAGATCTCTTCAGTTTTGAGAACAAAACCAATTATTCGTCACTAGTTTTGTTTTGAGCAAGTCAGAATCTTCATTGACGTCATTCAAGTGCTCTTGAGCGATGCTCATGCTACGGTTCTTCTGATCAAAATTAAGAAGTTTCCGAACAAACTTGTATGACATGAGCTGACCGATATGCCAACATTCTTAGCAGCTTCTTTTATGGTAATTTGACGATTTTCCAAAACAATTTTCTTCACAGCTTCGAAGTTATTATCATTGGCATCTTCTCGGCCATCTCGGAATAGCTTGCACCACTTGTAGACATTTTTTTTACTTAGAACAGACTGTCAACATTTTATGTGTTTCAGAGCACTTGATTCCATTTTTTTTTTTTCCAAAATTTGATACAAATTCTTTGATCTATTTCTTTTAACAAACGAAAATCGTCGAGCTCATAAAAACACGCCTAACTTTAGTGGCTGTGATAGACAAAGTAAACAATGAATACAGCTGAAAATTGTATCATACTTCAGGGACATGCTTACCAACATAATGAAATTTTGACAATCGGAATCTCCAAACCCGCGGTATTTAAAATGTCCCGTTATTTTCTGAACATACTGGTATATCTTTTACGTTTATATCTAACAGCCTTTCCAGGCTTTCTAGCATAAAAAACCAAATTTAAAGGTTTGTAGTCTCTTGGAATGCTGTAGGTTGTCTATTTTGTTTTAGGGATGTTTTTCACCAAGATGTAGGAAATTAACCTAGCTTAAGGCGGGTCAAATATTATCTATTCTTGACGTTGTATATGTCTTGTATTCATTTTCTTATTTTTATTTTTTTTTTCTATCTCGTTTATGTGTATGTCAGTTGTGTTTCCAGAATTGTTGGTCTCTCTTTGAGGACGTCTGACGTCTGATCGGGTGATTCACTCCAGAAGTGGTCGCCTATTCTTATAGTGAATACGGGCGGTGGTGTCCTTGCCAAAAATTTCTTTAAACGAAATGTTACATAGGTTGATTCGATAGACCCGCAGAAATTTTTAAGTGAGTTACCTTATGGTCTCTATGCCATTTTCACGTTCCATCGTGAGCGTTTTTCCTACTGACCGAACAGGCTGTTTTGAAACTATAGGATAGATAACCAGCAAAAGCATTGACTATACAGGCATACCCACTGATATACCGAGTTATTTGTTCAAGATTCCCAAGTTCGCTATACAGGGGATTCTAAAGGCTTCTGTGTGTATATTAAGCTGCGGGTTAAGTTTAAGGTTAAGCTTTTACAGCTGAATAATGTAGCGTTAAGAGGGTGAGTACAGTGGAGTCAAAGCTGTAATAGCCGCAAACCATCATATGTGTTTCGAAGCACAGACTTTGTGAAGCCTATCGTATCTGCTCCTGGTACATTTTTTAAAAGTTCTCTGACATGGTAGACATGAGTAGGCTGAAATTCTTCCAAAGAAAATTTTAATTAGCTAAGTAACCCTTTTTGGTAGTACTACTCGCACGATCTTGGGTGTGAGACATCTGGTCCAATCTACTGAACTAAGGAAAACTGATCAGCAACAAACGTTTTAGTTTAAAATCTGGTTTGATCTAGTACTGGGCACCCTTAAAACAAGTAAATCGATTCAGTTCCCGTTTGTGTCTTGGCAACTACAACAGCAGGAATTTTAGGGGATGCAATTTTAGTCCCATACATGACAATTGTCTAAGCACGGCATTGATAGCTACTAGCTTGGTGACATCTTGCACAGATTCTAAGTACAGCTTAGATCTGACACAATTCGATGTCTTCATTCAGCCCTCATAAGAAAGTATGAAGACATCTTCCACTTTACGAGATCTTTTGCTGTAGAAGAGAGGAGATTTTTCTGTACAGTTCGTCAGCTGTTTTATCATCCTATACATTCTTAGGGTTAGCGACGGCTAGTCCGGACTAAGGTGTTTTTGCAATTAAGCTCAAATTTATAGATACATGTGGTGGAATCAAGGGATTCATTCTCAACAAGAAGAGAGCTACCCGCCCCCATCGATTTCGGCGTTTTCCACACGATTTGAAGGAGTCAATAGACCGGTATAAAGGTAAAGGTATTGTTCACTGTAAAGTCTGTAATTCTTGGCACTCATTTCTGATACTATGTTTCATCTAAATTATCCTTGCGCATAACTCATCTACTTGATTATATTTTCCTTTTTTATTTACATTGACTTTATTTGCAGGTACAAGTACAAGTCGAAGAGCAAGACACAAGTGATGAGAACGAACCTACAAAAGAACATTCACAGCCTTTGGCTAAAATACGTGATACCTCTCGCAACAGACTTCAACGATTAGGTAAACTATATGCGAATACAGAAATATCATCGCCAATTCATCGTACCGAAGGGCAGTTCCATGAAGGTGTGGATAACATCGAGACCAGTCCAAAAAGACCCAAGCAACGATTTGGTAAACTTGCTGCATTAGCTGATTCAATAAACAGCTGGGAAAACGATACCACTCATCATGATGGAAAGCCAATTGAATTAAGATGCGTAGAAGAACCATTAACCTCTAACCAACCGGAATCCGAAGCTAAAAGTCTCAAATCAGTTGAACGAAAAAGTCCACAAAGAAAACCTCAAATTGTAGAACATCAGTTGAAAGAGAAAAATTCTCTCACCAAAGTTGTTGGTGGTACTGGTAGCAATGGCAATGCTTCATCAAAACCGAAAAATCTTCAATGGGATCAAAAGGTAATGGATTCGTTAGAAGCTCAAGGTTTTCATCGCAGAGAATCGTCAACAACAAAATTAGCATACGAATATGGGGCACAAACATCAACAGTCGCAGCAATGGCAAATGAAAAAGAAAAATCTAAACTTAAACCAAAAACTACGTCTGCTGAGGAGAAAAAGAAGCAAACATTTGCAACGACAACAGTGCCAGCGACAGGGACAACTACGACAGCAACGACGACATTTGTGAACGAAAAGAAAATCACACCCGCTGTGAAACCCGGTCTGGTGTCAGGCAGAGCTGCAGCAATTGAAAATAAAGTGCAAAATGTGCCACAAGTTAAACCACAAAAGGATCCGACAGAGCTGTCGCTGAAAGAACGCATGAAATTATTTGAAAAGAATAAAGGAGAGGCGTTATTACCGAAAGCGGCATTTGGTATGGCTCCATCGATTAGTAAAATCCGTCAAGATCCCAAAAAAGTCGCCGAAACAATTGCTGCTACTAAACAAGCTGTGGAGGAGTATAACAAAGGTAATTTAAATGGAGCTGATTAAAGGATTTAAGTTCATCATAAGTGGTGGCCTATCAATATTATTTGTGACGGGGTGATTAGTTTTAGATTTAGAGCAAATAAATGATTTATTGTCCCTACAGGCTAATATCTGCTAAAATGCTTCTAGTACATGTATCCTTTCTTGGCGTTTTTTAACTTTTATGTGATACAACTGCCCAGCTACTCGAGGTGCCCTCTTGATGTTCATATCATATTTTATTGATTAAGAGTCATTCTAAAGAGGTAACATGTCTCTCCTTCATCTTTCGTAGACAGCGTGAATCTTAGTACGTTAATTATCTTGTCTTCCCTACTCTTTAATGTAATTGTTTTTTCAGCTCTCCATTTGTCTATAATCGAACTATCATTTTCACTCCTTACTGCACTTTGAAACGCTTTCCGCGTCTTTTTGCAATACTACAACACTACCTTTTGAGTAGTTCCAGTAGGAACAGAACAGTCCATTGTACCCTTTATTTACTTAGATGGCACATTCGGGGTGGGTCCGGACCTCAACCAATGAATTTCTTGAATAAGCGTAGTTTTTGGTTAAGAGCCTACAATAACGCACTTCAAGATGGTTGAAGTTGCGTTCCACTCGTGCGCGTCACCTAACCGGAGGTTTTTCTCTAGATCGAAAACTTTTCAAAGCCAGTCGTTTACTTACTCTACATTTCCTAGCCATTTTAAGTAAATTTAGCCTCGGAAATAGCGATTGGGAAGTGCTTGATTGATTTCAAGCTCTTTTGATTTCTGATGGTGTTATTATCAGAGTCTATAGCTACCACTCAACGCACACAAAATCCCATCCAAAAATTTATAGCTATAACAACTTAACCTATTTTTCCCGCTTCAATTTCAATATTTGCAAATGCAACAGAGACACATCTCTGCCAATGATCTCAATGTCATTCTCGTAGGCAATTAGTTGCACAGACTTTTGGAAGATTATGCCTCTGTGTTGACTTGGAAGTTTCGTATAATTTTGTCAAGCATGATGGTTAAGAAGTCGCATGCTAACGCATCACGGTGTCTAAATCCATTTTTAACTCCAAGGGTCTCGGTGATATTGCTTTTGACTAAGAGTGCGTTCGCCATCGTCATTCTGAACAATCTGTTGAATTTGACAGGGATGGAACAACTAAACATGGCTCTGCATAGTCGTTTCTATAAATAAAAAGGGGGTGAGTATCAACCTGGACTTCATAGGCTTTCTTAAGGATCTGCAATTGTATGTTCAATTGTCGATTTGTCCAGCCTAAGGCCAGTACAAAATGTTAAGGAGACGGGTACCTCTATACTTGGCGCAGCATAGAGATGCTACTTTCCTTTAGAGAGATTTATCTGTTGCGGGAAACGCATGCCACGACGATGTTCTGCCCACTTGCTAAGTCTACGAGTATCTGACTTTGTCAATTTCTATATGTAATGGCTGTGTATGCCCTGTGTGCAGTTTCGGATAGTCATTTCTTTGTTATAGGTCTCTGGTGCTCCAGTCCGTGTTCGGGCTGTAAGTCCTCATATATTGCGTTTACATGCGTTGAAAAAGTTGGTAGGCCTAAGGCGATATTTTGTGTGTGCTAGCTGCTAGCGAAGCTTGATGTACGCTTATCGTTAGTTCATTAGACTTGTTAACCAGAAGGCACCGCGAGGTGGTGATGCTGAAATTTGTGCCATTGCATGTCGCTTGTGTCAGTCTGTTTTCGTTTCAACACATTCGTAAAATATGAAAGATTTCCTCACCCACTAACTTTAGCCATGTTACCCGGACTTGCTTAGGACTCGCTTCGGTCCGGAATAGACCTGGACTTAAATCATCTCGCCCAGGTTTTTATTAGCTGCTTCCAATTTCGCACGTTAATATGTTGCATGCTTTGCATGACCATGTTTCTGTACAGTTCTGGGAACCTCTGCTACTTAATTTCTTTCTGGGACAAAAATTCGCCTTTTGCGACAAAAAAAAACCCGTTGTTTCGTAGTCATATGGGTTTTTTCACTGCCGGTTTTTAACCCGAAAAGTAAACCCCAGCCTGCTAGAACCCCTGTGTCACACCTTTAACATAACAGGGAGGCTATTCCGGCTGGTCTCAGTAGCTCCGAAGCGCATTGCTGATTTGAGCTTTGAATATAAAGAAAGAAAGAAAGAAAGAAAGAATCATCTGGTGAAGAGGCTGAATACCATTCATTGTTGTGCTTGCAATTTTATCTTGCAAATAATGGGGGTTACACATCCAGATCCATAAAGAGAAAATAATGCAAGTAATTAGCGGGAACTCGAAAAGTTCTACAAATTGCCTAAGTTATGTCTTAGGTAGTCAGTCCCAATCCTTCTCTTAATATCAAAGCGTAAACTCGTGCTATTTTGTCTAAATCTCATGCCCTCTATTTCGACGTCTAAACTCTTACAGAAACCAAACTGATGTCCAATATAAAGAGCCATGAGCTATTCCCAACTTCCTATAATGTTTTCCGAGATGGAGATCATTCTCTCCCCAAGGTTGATAATTCTACCTTTCCTAAGTTAATTCTCAACTACGAGATGCCCTACCCGCCAAAAGCCAAAGCCTTGCGCTTTGTCCCTTAATTCTATCAACTATTGATAAATTTCACCCCCTCTTTTTGTCCCATTTTTTCATAATTCCCCACTCCAGTAGATTACTTCACCTAATCTGTCTTACAATTTTTATAAAGCAAATCTTCGCAAAATTAATATTCATCCCAGAAAATCTTCATTTGATTTCTAATAGATTGATTTATATCTAAGTGATGCTCTCTCCATTTACAGTGAAATATTTAATTATATTTTCATTTACGTCCCCTTTTCTCGACATAAAACTTCCCCTCTCACGTATAACAGAAGACTTTGCTCTTTACGAAATAAAAGAAATAATTTATGGGCGGTTTTTTTTTTTCGTACCAGTTCTTGTTCTGGCTATTATTACTTCCTTGAAACTAGCCTTCAATTCACCCGACTGCCTCTACCAGCGCATTTTTGACAGTGACCAGACGAACCTTATCAACCTTATACCGACCCACATACTATTGCCAACTATTTTGCAACTTTTTTAAACAATCATTTGCATACAAACTCTTCTTACCGGTGCCCTTATATTTCAATTACCTTTCCAATGTCTCCATTGGCCCCTCTCTCTCAATCTTTTGATCCTCCTGCTATCGAAGGAAAACTACTAAATCTCAATGATGAATTTGTACCCGTCCCTGCAATATTTCTCAAAAAGTGTGCCTCCAATCTTCTCTCCCACTTTCCTCCATATTTCATATCTTTCCCTCACACACCGAGAATTTCCCAAAGTTTTGAAGACTTAAAGACGTCTTAAACCCGTCTGTAAACCCCGGTTTACAAAGGAGAATCAAAGAGTTAAGTATTTTATGAGAAGTGCTAAGCTTTCAGTGCTAATGTCTTATCCAGTCAGCATTAATTTCTAAAAGGTAGATAAATTACTACAAACTTGGTTGAACTCGTAACTTTTGCTCTTTCCCAGAAAATGGCAATTGGTCCATTTCAAATTATCTTCCCTCGGCTTTGACCCCATATTATTAAAATGGATATCTTTTTATGTGGAAAACCGTTATCAATTTCATTTTTCGTTACTTCTGTTGTCCCACAAGGCAGCCACCTAGGTCCCCTCTTTTTCAGTTTAACTATAAACGATCTTGAGAGAATTATTAAACGCTGCCCCCTATCCATTTACGCCGATGACACTAAGTTCTCTAAAACTTAGGCTTGGTGTCTAAAAAATTGCTTAGAGCTTAATGTCTCCAAATGTCAATGTCTTCTTTCTCCTCGAATTTATTTTCTATATGGCCAACCTATACCCCAGGTTCAACCCCTTGGCGAACTTGGCAAATACTGAAAGCCAACTCATCGCTTGGATTAACAAATTACGATCCAAAAAAATTTTTAACGTTTATGTAACCAGGTCACTTTACTTTACCTTCGTCTGGTCCCTTCTCTAATATGCCAAGGCAAGTGTGGTTCCCCTTTCAGCTCCTAAATTTATCACGGAAAGAGAATATTTAACGGTGAATTCAACTATACAGATTCTTTTATTTTAGCTTCTTATGGTGACCGCTTCAAGTTTTTTAACCTAAATACTCTCGAAAAACGCAGAGACGTAGATGACATTTTCTTTATTGAACTACTGCTGATTGCGCTCCCTTTACAACTCTATTTACGTCAACGCTTACCCTCGTAATTTACGATGTCATCGTCTTTTCTATCATATATTCCAACCCATTACACTTCTGGTTCCAACGAACCAATTTCTCATATGCTTGGAAAGGTCATCTCAACGGTTTGGTCTGATCACTCCCCGTCTCAAACTAGATCTCCTCCATCATTCCCTTGGTTCTTAGCTCTTAAGACTATTTGTTAGTTTTTAAGTTAGATAGAGCTTGTATTAAGCCAAATAAATGGGGTCTCAGCCCGTTCTTTCCGTTAATGGATATATGTATCAATATACCTGCAATTCTCCTCCACTAGATAATATTTTATAATTTATAATAATTCTCTGAATTGTAATACGAGTATGTAATATGTTATAAGGACTGGTGATTTAACGTCCGCTGCCTACACGTACTTACATCATCGTCACTTTTCATGTTGTTGCATATTTGTATTCGGCTGTCAGTCATCGTTAAATGCTGGTATATTTTAGGATGATTTTGTTTTTATCGTTAGACATGCATCGGAACCGTTGTGTTACCAAATCTGGTCGACCGAAATCGATTCTGTAGAATATGACGGGGAAAATCGGAAACGTATTGACTTCCCTACGAATATACCATACACAGTTTTCCTTTCCTAAAAGTCTGGTTATAAAAGCTTGTTTGGTTATTTATTGATGAAATACAGTAGAAGCGAGCACATACCGATTTACAATGCAATGGGTCGAATGCTTATGCACTTGACAGGGACATTTCGAATTTGTGGAGTAGTGTCTTCCGATTGATGAGGGTATTTAAATATTACTTTTGAATAAATTAATAACTTAAAAATACTTAAAAAAAATAAAACTAAATTTTTACTCAAAATTATCATGAAATGAAATTAATTCTGAAAAACCGCTTCCAGCAGCTTCTATCGCAGTCGTCAAAGGCAATGCTGAAAGCAAAGTTCGAAGCAAGGTAGCTGCTTTGGTTGCGAATGCATCGTCGACCATATCTGAAAGCAGAATCAAAGCTGAAATAACTAAGCAACGTCAAGAAGATATGCAAGTCATTGCGAATCGGTTCCATAAACAAAAGGAAAAGTTTGAGCAACAGCCATTACACGAGTACAACAGCGACGAAGACGCTGACGACTCTGCCGATGGTAGTGTTGTTGTTCAACAAGCAAAGAATAACACAAAAGGATGTTTAGCTATGCCACCACCGCCACCACCACCTCCAATGCCGACTACAACAATCAACACAAATACTTACAAAAGACGAAGTCGTACGTTATTTCAAATATTTTTGGCTTAAAAGAAGACTATTTAATGTTTTCCTGTTGTACTTTATTTTGTTTTTGTTGTTTTTCTCCTGTCTATAGCTGGGGATGCAGTTGATGAGATAAAACGACCCAGGAAGTCAAATGAAAAGAAGGAATTGTCTGCCAATGGCAATCGATTATATCCGGCTTTGTCTGATTTCGAGTCGAACGAATCTGACAACGATAATTGCACAACGGCTACAGTTTCGGCCGAAGAATACCATCGCAATCAGGATCAAATTAATGAGAGGTAAAATTGATTTTAGTTTTAGGAATCAGATAAACTTGTTAAGTTCTTATTGGATTAGTTTGTGTAAATCACTGTTATATGTAGTGCTAAGCACTATATAGAATTCTACTCTTTCTCAATTATGTTAGTTTTAGGGTGTAGTCCCTAAAACTCACTCAAGCACTTAAATCCATGCAAATATGAGCGGAAATAGGTTCGCTCTCGTTGAAAACTATGCGAGGTAGTAATTCATGTGGTTTTGCTGAACAGAACCAATGTGCACTTTTTGTCTACATTCTGACCAGCGCGTTTTCACCAGATTTGAATTGGAAAACAAAAAATTGAACCCATCCTGACATGCGTCAGTTTTCGGCAGTTATTTTGTTTGTAGTAGCTCACGTAGGTTCCAGTTAATCCGGAGGATGTGCATTAGAAGCATTTTACAACGCAGGCAGCACAATTTTAAGTGCTGTCGATTGTATGTATATCCGTTAAAATGTAAGCTTTGCAGTAGTTGAATGTTCGGTGTAAGCGGGATACGACAAGGAGTTACTGTAGTTGTTGATTTATATTTGTAGAACGAATACTCGTATTCGATTTTATTGCGCTTGCTATGGTAATGCGAGGATGTACCTAACTATGATTTGGTGAGTGTGTTTTTGCTTTTTTTGATTGATTTGAAATGGCATAATGACGAGTTAATTTTTGCTTCGTTCATATTTGGCACAAGTTTCCACTTGATGGCTTTTACATTGAACAATGGAATTCGCTTGCAGTGAGTTGCGTTCTGGTAATCTTTCAAGTCTCATCTATTTGCATGTTCATACTCCCGGTTGCCCTGGAAACAATGCCTACGTATTTTTAAATTGAACAAATAAATTAATGTCGTATTTGTGTACTGTAGATATGTACTAACAGGGAAAATGTGTCGTTAAGAGTTTTGTTTTTGCAATAGGCATTGCAGAAGATCCTGTCGCTTAAACACAGAGCATTGAGGTACCCTATTATGATAATGAACTACAAGGAATGCTTTTGGGTTCTTAAGTATCCCAGCTATTGATGAGAGCCCTGACACGAGGAAGAAGGTAGTTGTAACGCTAGTTCAAGTTCAAATATTGGACTTGTTTTTTATGATATAATACCGAATTTTGAATGAATCTTTCTTTTAAGACACTATCGCCATCTTGTAGGTAGTAGGTAGCAGATGGTTCATCAATGACCAACCTTACCTTACGGAGCGCTTGAGAGTATGTTATCTAATTGTCGTAAGATAGTGGTATATTGACGTTCCCCAATGTACCTAATGCAAAAGAGTTTTATGCTGTGCTGTTTGGCTACTTTATTGAGCGACTTGTGCCAACCTTTAAGTGTCTTCGATTTCAAAGTGTTCGAAGGGATGCTTCTGATAGGTGTTTTGCTCTATTTGGTCTTAACTATTATTCGTGCGGTTTGCTAACAGATGGTGTAACCTGTATTATTCCATTGGAACATGCGTTGGAAACCTACTGTCATTGTACGTCATTTCAGTAATATCATTCATTTGAAGCGTAAAAAAATAATTTTTTTTCACTCAAATATGTCGAACTTTGTGCCTGAAAAAGTGTTTTTGCGGGGAGTTCTTCTTCATTACTTTAATATGAAGAAAACTGCTGCCGAAAGTCATCGTATTTTGGTGGAAGTTTATGGTGAACATGCGCTAGCTGAGCGAACGTGCCAAAAGTGGTTTGCACGATTTAAAAGTGGTGATTTTGGCTTAGAAGACGATGAACGTCCTGGGCAGCCAAAAAAAATTGAAGATGAAGAACTGGAAGCATTACTCTATGAAGATTGTTGCCAAACACAAGAAGAGCTCGCAAAATCTTTGGGTGTCACTCAAGCAGCCATTTCAAAATGTTTAAAAGCAGCTGGATATATTCAAAAACAAGAAAATTGAATTCCACATAACCTCAAGCCGAGAGACGTCGAAAGGCGGTTTTGCATGTCCAAAATGCTACTGGAACGCCACAAAAGGAAGTCATTTTTGCATCGGATTGTTACTGGTGATGAAAAATGGATCCATTACGACAACCCCAAGCCCTAAAAATCATACGTGAAAGCCGGCCAACTAGCCAAATCAATGGCAAAGCCGAATATCCATGGCGCGAAGGTAATGCTCTGTATTTGGTGGGATCAAATGGGTGTGCTGTATTATGAGCTGCTAAAAAAGGGTGAAACCATAAATGGACACACACACGCTGCCGAACACAATTATTCCGCCCGAAATATGCGACCAGACACAAGGCAATAATTTTCCATCATGACAACGCTCGGCCCCACGTTGCTATACCGGTTAAGAGCTATTTGGAAAACAGTGGATGGGAAGTCTTACCCCACCCGCCTTATAGCCCAGACCTTGCCCCTTCTGACTACCATTTCTTCCGGTCGATACGGTTCACATCAGAGCAGAATATCAAAGATTGGCTTGATTCACTATTGGCTACCAAGCCGGCGCAGTTCTTTTGGGATGGGATCCACAAATTGCCAGAAAGATAGGAAAAAGTCATAGCTTCAGATGGGCAATACTTTGAATAATACTATTGTACATGTTTTTCTTAAATAATAATAAAATATATACCCAATATTAAAACTGAGCCAAGCAATGTCCTGTATGAATAACACAGTCTTTAGATTAAAAGAAGCTACGGTGTAGAGTTACACTGTGTTACACTATGTGATGAAAGTTGGAGTTAAGAATTAGTACCTACTAAGATTAACACCTCTTACGGTTAGTATCTTTGCTACCTCATAAGTAGTGGTGTCCATTAACATATGATCTCAACATGATTTTCTCCTGATTTCGGTTCACACCGAAAAGGCAAATGCGGGACAGTTATAATATAGTATATGAGAATAACGCCACTTTGCATTTTGTCATATTTTCAGTAGGCCAGTAGGACAATGAGAGATATGCTCGCCACGCTTATCACGCTTGCCGCTGTGCATAGTAAGTTAAGAGGGAGCGAATTTGGCCACGTTAATTTGTACTAATCCTTCCTCTATGGCTATTTAATACACAATACTATGCCACTTTAATTTTGGTGGCATCTAAATCATCTCAGGTGCGTTGGTTCCGGTGAGAAAGAAGAGTAGCGGCAAGTTACTACTTTCTGTCTGCTTTTGACAAAATAGCTCTTTTTCGTCGGGTATAAGCGGATATAATCATGTTTTTGTATTAATTGTGGTTCCTTTGTCCATAAATCCAAACAGTCGTTAATTCTAACTACAGTAAGCGCCATAATAGTCACAGTTCAGCATTATTTCGTTTGGTTTATCCTACCGAATCTCTTGGATGGCAGTCATTTGTTTTCTAAGGAAACCGTAAAGCCATTCATTTCTAAAGGACAACAGAAATGCATTTTTAATCAGCTAATAAGTGGTGTGGGAAGTCCTTAACCACAGTTTAGCTGTCGCCACAGACACGAAGGTTGCGAATGTCTTCCTGAGGAGCAAAGTTATCGTCTTGCAAAAGTCACCATCTCATATCGATTCTGTGATCGTGGAGACCCGACTACATTCCATTCCTTGGTCAGATTCAGTGTGTTTGTTTAAACGGAAAATGACAGATACTGAAAACCGTTGAGTTTTATCCTGTCTCGTCAGAGTTTGATATTGGTTATGAAAAACTCAAAACATCATAGAGCTTGTGTAAGTGTACCTACCGTTGTAGTGTTTGTAGAAGAGCAACCATTTTGGTATACTAGGGTATATTAAAAGACGATCTGGTGACAAGTGTAAGAGGCTTATGATCGTCTGTGCGTCTTATTCATTCCGTAATACTTATCAACTTCGTTAAACCTGCCCTTTGTACGCATTGTCAGCATAGTAGTAGTATACATATTAATTGTCTTACATCATCTTACAAGAGAACAGATTAAAATATAATTTAACTTTCCTGGACCTCTAAATGCTCGACGAAAACCTTTCTGTGCTTTGATTAAAATTTTACACTTTAAACTTAAACTTAAAAATTCTGATTTCAGACGATGCCACAATCTTATTTAACTCATTTTCCTCATTCAAAATCACTCAATCGAATGACATATTCTAATTGAGAAAGAAAACCATTGTAGTTTCTTCATCACTTTTCAACTCACTTTAAATGATCCATAAAACAAGACCTAAATAATTTCCTAACGTCGTATGCAAAACTAAGTCTTCAAAGTAATTTATCTGTTTGGAACACATAGTAACATTAAATGAGGTGTCAGAATATTGAATGAGTTCTCAGAATCCTGAGGAAGCGTCAACATTTCCTTCTCCTAATAAAGTATTATTCACAGCTGCATGAAGTAATTCGAAGAAACGCATCACCACTTTTGTTTGTATTTGGAGTGGGAACAGTAAGGATTTATTTTACTGCAGTTAAAGTAAACCCACACCATAAGCAACTTGTGTTAAAGTGTTATCTTCACATTATACTTAATTGGATAAGGAAGAGGCTGAAGGAAAAGAAGAAGAAGAAACTTCGTAATGGATGGTAGAACAGGAGAAAATGTATATTCTTAAGGACTAGATTTTGATGGTTAACTGAGTCTGAGGTTTACGACCATACTTTAGCCAGCTGTGATACTGGGTGTGGTCGATGTTTTGGATCACCTAAATGAGGGTTAAATCCCAGATAATAATATTGTTATTTTGTTAAAGAAAGACAATTCCATATATGAAATGTTTAAAGCAGATGACTGAAGAAATCATGCAAATGCCCAAATGTTTGGAAACTCAGCAATTGTTCAAGTCGATATAAATCCACACAATTGGGAATCCAAAGAAACGTAATGCTTTTGGGGATAGCTGAAGGCAATGTCGTGGTTCATTAACCTTATAAGTAGTAGGGTGTGTACAAGAATCTGTGTAAAAAGAAAATCAAGCTAAAAAGTACCCGGAAATATGAATAATATTTGAAAATTACTTCATCCGATCAAGAAAACATGTGTCTTGCCTTTTTCTCGGAATTAACGAATCGTGTTACTATCTGTCCAAAAATACACATTCATAGCACGACTAAGTAAGGTTTCGTCTGCATTTTTAACATCAAAAAGAGGTGTAGGATTTGTTTTAAACAAAACCAATAATTGCGAAATTATCTCTGAAACATTTATTACTTTATAATGTAAACACGTGGGGATTATTTATGGAATATAATACCTTCCAAATCAATGATATTGATTTTTGTAAGAAAATCGTATTTTCAGATGGGGCCCATTTCGACATTGGCGGTTACGTTAATAAGCTCAATTGCCGCATCTGGGGCATCGATAATCCAGGATGATTCAGGAAATGCCAATACACCCAGAACAAGTAACTGTTTGATGTGGTTTATGGACCAGTCAAAGGGCCGTACTTCTTTCTGCCTTCAATCGAGTTATTGCGCACGAAGTTTCCTGGATGCGTAATTTCCCGTTGGCCATCAAGATCATGCATTGTTGAAGTTGTCGAGATAGAGGTCCAATTATGTGAAAGAGTGATTGAAAATTTCGTCAAAAGGATGAGGTTCAGCAAAAACAAAACCAAATCCTACACCTTTTGTTGAAATCTTTTTGCTTAACTTTAAAAAGTAGGAATGAATTCTATCTTAAGTCTAAAATTTTGAGGAAACATTTTTTTTTTTGTAAAATGTATTTATCGTATTACGAGTGACGAAAACAAAACAAGAAAGAAGTTGCATTGCAAAGCAAGAAGAAGATCCTTATTTGATTGGTAATTAATACTACTTTATTGATGTAAATGCGTTAAATGAGTTCTTATTGTATTAGCCAAACAATTCACTTCAATCTGAAGCTCTTTTTTCTCCCCGTTATCCATGTTTATGTCTTCTTTTGAGTTCATTTCCATAAAATTGTCGCAACTCACACAAATTTAAATTTTTACTAATTTGAGTTCTTAAAAAATTTAATTGAATGTGAAGTTTTTTCAATTTCTGCATAAAAAATTGTAACAATTGGCAGGTTGGGAAAATGAATTACTCTCTCAAAAGCGTTCCCTTTAACAATATTTCAATATTTTTCTCATGAGAAGAGTTTTCTTTATAAATTTGTATAAATTTGGAATCCTGGAACCGACCTTATGAATTAAAGGGGTATTCTAGTCAAGAGGCATAAATTTCGGGCGGTTTTTGAAGCTCTATACAAACGAAACAAAAAACATTTTTTCTATCAATTTTTTATCATTTGTTTATTTATATTTTAAGATAACATTAAAAATTAACAAAAAAAAAAACTCAAAATTCACAAAGTTATGACCTGGCAAAATGGGGGGTTCAAAAAAAAGTATAGCATAGATGTCGCTATAGCCCGAACCTTGGAAAAGTCAAAATATTTTTTTTTTCACAAAATGACGGCCGTTTGAAAAAAAATTTGTTGGCATGTTTTTTTAAAAATTCAAAGAACATTCACACCAAATTTTAAATGAACGGTTTATTAGAACTTGAAAACGCGCTTAAAGTTCATTTGTTCCGGTCAGACCGTAGCAGACGCCACGTCCCAAAAATGGCTGTAACTCATAAAATAATTGAAATTTTGAAAAATCCTTTTAAGGGCATATTTTTGAATGTCTTAACTTTGTAAAAAAAAAACAAATTTTTCTATTGGGTATATATTTTAATTCGTGCCGTTTTTTTTTTTCAAAAATTTAAACGTTTATTTAAGAAAAACATGTACAATAGTATTATTCAAAATATTGCCCATCTGAAGCTATGACTTTTTCCTATCTTTCTGGCAATTTGTGGATCCCATCCCAAAAGAACTGCGACGGCTTGGCAGCCAAGAATGAATCAAGCCAATTTTTAATATTCTGCTCTGATGTGAACCGTATTTCAGTGAGGGCGTTCTGCATCGACCGGAACAAATGGTAGTCAGAAGAGGCAAGCTCTGGGCTATAAGGCGGGTGGGGTAAGACCCCATCCATTGTTTTCCAAATAGTTTTTAACCGGAATAGCAACGTGGGGCCGAGCGTTGTCATAATGGAAAATTATTGCCTCGTGTCTGGTCGCATATTCCGGGCGTTTTTCGGCTATTGCTCTCTTCAAATGGATTAATTGTGTTCGGTAGCATTGTCCATTGATGGTTTCACCCGATTTTAGCAGCTCATAATACAGCGCACCCATCTGATCCCACCAAATACAGAGCATTACCTTCGCGCCATGGATATTCGGCTTTGCCGTTGATTTGGCTAGTTGGCCGGCTTTCACGTATGATTTTTAGGGCTTGGGGTTGTTGTAATGGATCCATTTTTCATCACCAGTAACAATCCGATGCAAAAATGACTTCCTTTTGTGGCGTTCCAGTAGCATTTTGGACATGCAAAACCGCCTTTCGACGTCTCTCGGCTTGAGGTTATGTGGAATCCAATTTCCTTGTTTTTGAATATATCCAGCTGCTTTTAAACGTTTTGAAATGGCTGCTTGAGTGACACCCAAAGATTTTGCGAGCTCTTCTTGTGTTTGGCAACAATCTTCATAGAGTAATGCTTCCAGTTCTTCATCTTCAATTTTTTTTGGCTGCCCAGGACGTTCATCGTCTTCTAAGCCAAAATCACCACTTTTAAATCGTGCAAACCACTTTTGGCACGTTCGCTCAGCTAGCGCATGTTCACCATAAACTTCCACCAAAATACGATTACTTTCGGCAGCAGTTTTCTTCATATTAAAGCAATGGAGAAGAACTCCCCGCAAAAACACTTTTTCTGGCACAAAGTTCAACATATTTGAGTGAAAAAAAACTTAATGTTGTTTACGCTTCAAATGAATGACATATACTGAAATGAAGTACAATGACAGTAGTTTTCCAACGCATGTTCCAATGGAATAATACAAGTTACGCCATCTCTTAGCAAACCGCACGAATTAAGTTAAGTTCAGTAGAGGAAGTTGCAGTCGGGTGAAAAGCTCAAAATTGACATGAACAAAGTTTTTGAAACTAAAATTTATGTGAAAATGCTGCATCAGCAAACCGTGGAACTTCGCAGTCTAGTGAAAGTGGTGATTGAGAAAAACCGAGCACATCAGAGGCGTCATCTCTGATGGATTTTTGGCAATCTTCCCACTGGTCTTCTATACTTGATGCTGGCGTCAAAGGGAGACTCGATCGGAAAAGGATTTGACGATCTTTTGCGATTGTAGCCGTCCGACGTCAAATTTCCACACAATATTAGCTTGCCTTTGCGATGTTCAGGATATACGCAACCGTACTTTTGCTGCAGCAAGGTTATGGTCCGCGTCAATGTTGATCCCACGGAACGTTCGGACATCCATAATACTGGAGAAGTGCCTACCGCCACTCGCAACTTGGTCAATCTGGTTGGATTGATCAGAAGTTCTCCAAGTCACCTTATGAATATCGAAATGCGAGAACAGTGTGCAAACTACGGCAATGTTTCGCCCGGCCGCAAAACCTGTTAGCCTGAATCCGTTGTCAGGTGGTATCGCATAGGCTATACTTTTCGACAGTACTACTAAGGATGCCCTCTTTTCTACCCAAGGGCAATTTTAATGTCATATGTAGGGCACTGCTCGTAAGTCATGTCCAAGAGCTCGTATAAGTTATCTTCCATCATCTTTCTCTTCTGTGGGGGCGTGCTCGCATATAAGGCTAATAATGGCAAATTTAGACAATACGGATTTTTACGAGGCGCTCGTTAACGTGCTGGAATAATAATCGTCGTAGTTTTGCAGTTTTCCATATTTTTTAAAACGGCCCATCCCATAGTATTTCTTGGATGGCCGTAACATCTGCTTTGCAGCAGTTCAGTTCCTCCGCTAGTTGTTCGGCTGACCGTGACCTATTAAAATGCTTAATATTCCACGTGTAGATCCGAAGTTCATTTTAGTTTTTTCCTTTGCAGATGTTGTCAATGCCCTTTCCGGGGCAGGTTGTTGCATCTTAGTTTTTTTTTTTTTCCTTGGCCGAGCAGTTATTCCGGCAGCGTAACCCCTAACCTGGAGAGCCAGTTTCATTATAGATACTCCTAAGACGAAGCTAGTAACGTGTTCGGGTATGTGAGCACTGCCATTGGTCCATTAAGGGCTCATCTACAACCATCTCTTTTTAAGACCTTGACCTTGTCTCGGTAATACTTACCAGCCTAACCTCCAAATATATCAGATTAGCCCGCGTAAGATCTTATTTGATTTGTTCCGGGATTTTGCTTCACCGTTGAATCGATCTGAGAAATTAATAATCCTGCTATTTTTGTCTGCTGACCAGTACTCGTACTTATAAGTTCGGCAAGTCGACTCCAGATGGACATCGACCAGTACCTGATGGTTACCACTTGGAGCACAATTGATTTGTAGAAAATGTGACAACACTGGGTATCGCCTGCTTGACACTTCTCAGTGCCTATCCTATTCTTGCAGCACCTAACCACCCTTTTTTGTACACAAGAGTGAAATTATAACAGCAGGATCTTGCGCTACTGGTCAGCGCACTTTGAGGAAATCAATGAAAGGAAAGGAGATCAACATTGACTTTAAGTAAGTTGCCTCTTCATGACAATGAAATTGTGGAATTTATTAACTTTATTTTCACGCCCATATTGAGTTTGGAATACAGAACTGAGCCTTCATATTTTATCGTTTGGTTGATGAGTTCCGGTGTGCTGTGACCCAGTGGTTAAGGTCGTCGACTACTACGCAAAAGTATCTGGGTTCAAATCTCAACAAATATCAAAAAGCAGACTTAATAGCTTTTTCTGCAAAGGGAAATCTCTGAAAGTAAATTCTCCAGTCTGAGAAAAAGTCCCTCACTCTCCCTTCGTTCGAAGTCGGCAAGAAATGATCGGTGCTCTCTCGTTTTTCATAAAATGACAAAAAGAACAGCATAGCCTAAATTTTATTTGTTTATAAATGCTGTCTGATAAGGTTTTGGATTAAGGAGATGATGAGTGTTGATAGGGGTTCTGCTTCTAGTGCTGTACTTAGTTCCACATTGATCAAAATAAACCGTGTAGGACTTCACTTGTGCCGTTGAAAAAATGACATTAAATACAGAAGAGAAGAATTAATCAAAGAAACGCTTAACGGTAGAGGGGAATATTTAGAATTGTTCTCAAAACGTTATTAAGACAATTTTTAAATCTGTTGGTTTTTTTTTAAGTAATAGATTTGCTCTCTGATTACTGCGTTTTATCTATTCAGAAGCTGAATCTGAAATGAAAAATACGTTTCACTGGTAAACAAAACATTCTGTTGAAAAGAAAGTCCTTCCTTCTCCGCAGCAGCGGCGGCGGCGGCTTTGTGCTTTTTCCTCGTTGGTATGCGGTAATTAAAACATAAATTTACACAAATTTACGCCTCGTTTCCCGTTTCTCCTTAGATGATATTCCATTTATTCCTTGAACTCTTCAGCTTCAGTTTTTTGTTTTCTTTCTGTTTTGTCTTTTTATTTTTTACCATTCACAATTTTCTGCATTCAATTGTACTTATTATACAATCGTTCTTGCTGTTTAAGTTTCATGGACTCGGAAGAAGACAGCACCGCTGGCATTTGTAATGTGAGCCTGGGTCGTGAAATAATGCAAGTGGTCCAGTCAAATGAAACACAAAACATCAATGCATCAAGGCAGAAGGTAAATATGAAAATGCCAGCCATTATTACTCTTTCTCAATCCTCTTAATTAGAAGCTGAATTGATTGGTGCTGGTTAAGTTGGACGTCGCGCACCACTCGTAGTTTCGTAGTTTCATAATATGATGAGAGAAAATTGTGTGTGTTTTATTGCAGGGAGTTCGATATGCTGAAAAGGACGTCTACTATGGTGACAGTTCCATTAATTCATCGGAGGAGGGTTCAATGGGCGTTGATGATTATTTGGATGAAGCACTCGAAGATGAGGTCGATGGTCAGAGTAACGATGACGACGACAATGATGAAACTGATGAGCAGAACGACAGCAGAACCTCGAGAACGGTAGGGACTCGTTTCAGTTATTTTCTAATTGCGAGTATCATTAAATCACGAGCCACTCATTAAAATTGTACATTTTCCATTTCTTACTCTCTCTCTCTCTCTCTATTATGAAAATGTATGAATAGAGCAAAGGAACAACTGCCTCGAACAGTTTTTCGTTTAAAAAAACTCCGAAGAAATATTTGCACTGTATGCCAATATCAGAGGAAAACGATGACTATCAGTCGACAGCAGCTGTAACGCCGTATTCAACGCCAGTTAAATCAGCTTTGACGGTAAATCAATCGGAAGATGAAAACATGGTTACACTGGTGCATACAGTAAGCTTCTATCGACGTCAGCAGAACTCAAATGTAAAGTGAAGTTGAGTAGAGAAGTGGAACTTATTTGAATAGAATTTTTTCGTTTGATTCTTTTGTAGAGTAACAATTCGACGCCAATTCGTAAGATATGCCGAGAGCAGCAAGTCCTACGTTCAGGTAATGGTGGTGCTGCAGATAACACTGGTGGATATCAACAGCATAATGACACAGAAGGTTACTCCGAAGAAGATGAGTCCAATTCAGAGTCCGAGGAAGAGGATAATAGTCATCTGGTGCAGGATAAAATCAAAAAACTTTTAGATGAGGTTTGTAAGCAGCAACAGGTTATTGGACAAACCAGCCAAGCATTGAATTTGTGCGCCTCAACAATTGAATTTTCCGGCTCAACTGAGTCTGTGGAGGGTGAACGGCATTTATTGGTTGCAAGTAAGTGAGATAGACTTTTGCTTTTTATGAGTGTGTTTTCTATGTTATGGCAATTCTAAAAATTCGTATCCCTTTGGGCATCGATATCGATTGTAGCCTGTTGATTGATTGCTGATGAGGAAGAGTTTTTTTTTTTTTTTTTGTATTGATTTACTGTGCGTGTGGGTGAAATGGAGATGCTATTAAATTTCACTTAAGTGATTTCATTGATAACGATGTCATTTGTTTTGAATTGAGCACAGTCGTTAGGAGGAGGAGCACAAAATTGCAATTTGTATAAATACAAAAGAACACAAGCAAAAAATAAGAAAGCCCGTGGTGATTTCGATGGAAACTTTGTCATTTATCAAGCTGCGATTGGCTTACAATTGAGAAAAGACTTAAAAAGAAAAGGAGATATTAATATTGTCCTTACGATTGAGTAGTGGCTGATTGGAGGCGAGCAAAAGGAGCGGTAAAATAATGTTTGGAACGTGAAAAATGGTTTTCTGTTCAATATTTCTAATTTGATTGATTTTGAGTTTCACTGAATGAGAAGCTATTTAAAATACGGGGATACGAACACCCCTTTACTGGCCTTTCTCCAGGGCGCGGGCGGGTGGTGTAGTAGTTTGAAACTCAGATGTATTAGGTTTCGATATTTTTCACAGAGGTGGTTGTCAAACTGGAGCCAGTGCATCCTCAACCAGTGGGTCTTAGTACGTTACATTTAGCCCAGCCAGCAACCACTGGCTGTGTTATCAGTGTTATGCTAGATTTGATTAAGGCCTTACAATAAAAGTTAACAAAACAAGATCTACGTTAGCTTACTTCCTTACTTAGGTGACGCTACAGTTCGGAGTCAACCTGGGTCACAACTAATAAACCTCTCCAGTTGGGCACTCCAAATTGGTTGAGGTAACTTTCTACTTGTGCGCGTCATATTTACTCCATATACTCTACATGTCCTAGCCATCTCAGGCGACTGATGCGCAGTTTTCTGACTACGACGTCTGTTTGATTGGAAATGACAACACAACTTTTTTTGGTTTTGACAATTTATTTTTTCTTCCGATACAGTTTTCCCAGCGGTGTTGCAACCTTTTAAACCCTCCGTATAATACGACTTTTGTTGTACTGCAAAATACTTCTCCACGGCGGCGATGACTTTCTCGTTCGACACGTACTTCTTTTCGGTGAGCGATCTTTTAAGGTTTGGGAACAAAACGAAGTCGCAAAGAGCCAAATCCGGAGAATACGGAGGATGGGGGAGCGATTCATAGTGCAATTCTACCAATTTGGCTGTGAGCCGGTGCGTTATCGTGGTTAAAGAGCACTTTTCCATGTCTCTAATTCCATGTATCATCGACGGACACGAAACAATGCAGAAACTCCTCCAGATTTCCATTAAACAGGACCAAGCACGTTTTTGAAGTGGTCTCACGATTACGCTTGTTCTCTAATGTGAGCAAACGCAACACCCATCGACAGCATTCTCATGCCCATCGTGCAGGATATGGCCAACACGTTCAGTTGAGATGCCTGCTATTTCAGCCAACTCGCGAATTTTCACTCGGCGGCGATCCGCCAATACGAGATCATAGATTTTGTCGACGGTTTCCTCTTTGGTAACCGTTTTTGGGCCACCTGGGCGCGGTCCTTCAAAAACCGACTTACGGCCACGACGAAACTGCGAACCAATGTTAAACTCGCATAAAACACTAACACGATGTTTTAAAATGGGTGTCAAAGCAAATGAAGCGTCGGATTGTCACCGACGGCGGGCTAAAACAGGTTAGCGCCACCCATCTTCCAATCCGGGTACTCATCAAATAGCCCTTGTAAGTCGATGTCGCTGTATGTGACCGAATATTTTTCGAAGGATTTTTCTCTTGAAACGACTGAGTATATTTTCATTCGCTTTCGATAGGGTCCATGCTCCTACGCTATAAAGTAGGAATGGGATGATCAAGGTTTTATATAGAGTCTCCGTAGTCTTTCGGGATAGGGCTAGCAGACCCAAGGTAGACAAATTTCTTTACTTATACTTTATAGCTGTCGATTGTTTCGCTCTGTCCAATTCGTCGATGTTATGTGTCTCTTCTTATTGACAACATATACTTGATTTTGTCCTCATTTACCACTAAACCCATTTTGGCAGCATTCGTGACAGCAAACGCTCCAGTGACAGCCCGCTATGTTCTTCCAATTGTGCCTCCAGTGTTCACTTATCTAGTTATCGACTTTGACGGAGCAGCGAGCGTTCTCAATAATTATTCTGCACAGACTGACGAGTTTAGCAGGGATTCCAAAACTAGACGTGACTATATATAGCTCGTCTCTATAAATGCTCTCATATGCGGAATTAAAATCAATGAAAAGATGGTCGATAGTGGACTTTCCGGGTCTTAAAGCGCACTGATAATGACCAATCAGGTTGTTGGCGAAAGGTTTCAGACGATCACGCAATATAGCAGATAAGAACTTGTATCCGATGTTGAGGAGACTAATTCCTCTATAGTTAGCGCAGTTGAGTCTAATCTCCTTTTTTGTGGATCGGGCATACGGTGTTGAGATGCCATTCATCAAGCATACACTCTTTTGACCAGATCTGAGGAATGAGTTGGTGTATGATATCTACAAAATCATTTGTAGTAGCTTTAAATACCTCGGCTAGTAAGCCGTCAGCACAAGATGATTTGTTGGGTTTTAGCTTAGATATTGCTAACCTTACTTCGTTTTGGTCAGGTAGACGGAGGTTTTGGCCGTCATCAGCTAAGTTCTGTCGAAGGCAGGATGTTGGGCTTCCTTGCCGTTATACAGTCTGTAGAACATTTTTTTTCCATATTCTCAACACCGACTACGACTCTACTACAAGGTTTTCTTCTTCAATTTCTACAGGTTCTTTTTACTTGTTGTTAAAACTTCTGTACTTTATTCCTTGGGTACAACCTCTCAATATCTTCGATCACGCGCTTTGTCATTGTCTTTTTTGCTCGTAGAGATAGCGAGCAGCTCTCTTCATTCGTGGTATGCATGTGCTTGCCGGCATTCTTCAACAAACCAGAGATTTTTGGTCTCTCCGTTGTTCGGAGTCAGCAAAAAATCATAGGTTCCCTCTCACTGTAAAAATGACAGGGTGAACAACACAAGACGCTTAAAAGTGCGAGAAATCGTTAAGGTAAATTAGTTACGTGTATGATTTTTTCATTTAGATCTGAAGGCCTGTTGACGCACAGACTTTAGATCATGTCTACGTTCATGAACAAGTAATGCTTAAGACCTACAAAATCACAACTGTATAAACTATTAAGGACTTCTCATGGAGTGCTCTCTCGGGTTATTGCAAGCCTAAGTCGTCTGGGCTAACGATGTCAGTGGTTTGTTGGTCGTTTAGTTTAGAAAACAAACAAGAAAGATGTAATTGGTTAATTTTTTGAGCCCAAAAGTCATTTTAACGGAAGTCATATGGCCACGATTCTGGAAGAAAATCTGCTACATTAAGAGCTAAATTAAATAATACATAAAACATAAGCAGACTCCCAGGCTTATTGAATATTGAAAGGTGTTAGCCAAATCCACAAAAGCTTTACACATTTTGTAAAATGCTTCCCTCTCAAAATCAAACCAAAACAACTTTTGTGTTTTCTTATTTTATTTACCAGCCATCAAATAACTGATCAAAGTACCCTAACCTAGTATACTTTTATACCTTTTTCATACACTAATACACACAAATGGATATCATAATACACTAATGGAAATATGTGGTAAAACAGTATCATTTTAAGGGTGAAAGTAGCTTTTTGCTCTGAAGAGCTTGTTAAAATATAGACACTGATCGAAACGCTTCCCAAAATATCTGACAGAAATTCGAGATATCCCGTGTTTTCCCAGGATTATAAATTTTTTCTGGTATCCGTAGAGATCCCAGGCAAAAGCATTATAAAAAGAATGGGTTCCGATTTTTAAAAGTTGATTTTCGACTTACAGTCATCGCAATATCGCTTAATCTGGTCCAAGTCGTTGCAAAAGTGTTTATATACCTTGATGCTTAGACCTAACCTGTCTGGGTAAGCCACGGCATGGTGAAATGATCACAGAAGGTCGCTTGTGTAGAATCAACAAATTAACCGCAACTAGTTGCAGAACATTTTCAATGTCAATTATCCCAGTAGAGGTACTGGTACATACAGCAGTAATTTACTTGCGCAAATCCCGTTCAGTTGGAAGAAGAACTCGTTTAATTATACAAAGTCAGTAGCCTTCTCCTATTAAATTAAGTACGCACCCGTGCTTTGTTTTGCGTTGTTTCTTGTTTTTGTTCCACTTGATATCAGATACCAGTTAAGACGTGACATGTAAGATATCATACCCCGCCTTAAAACCGAATTGATAATCCGGATCTACATTCGTGCCCTCAACCCAACTAGTCGGGGCTTTATTGATCACCTCTTCGATTGATATTTGAAAGGAAATTTATCGAACTTTCGTTGAGTTGGACGTACCTTTATAACTTTTGACAATTGTATGTACCACTGCAATCTTTCAATGCGCTATTGAAAAGGCTCCTACTTACTTCTAAATGATAACATCACGTCGGCGCAACCGCAAAATCTGATTTCACAAATCGTTTGCTCCTAATATTATTTTGAAGGTGGAAATCGCCCAATGAGATCCTAGAAAATCTCTCCGTGTCATGACCTCTAAGTTATGTTTGTCAGTATACCGCCTGTACAAGGTTTTTAGTTTTTACAACAGACTACCTTTGTATAGCTGCAGTGCGTAAATAGTTGCGTTGCGGAATGTCTTTTCATGGTTGGTATTTTAATCGTTCTGTCCATAGTTCGTTTTATGGTCTCATCCACTGTTTGAGGCACTTGTGAATCTCCTCGGTTTACAGATTTGAGGAGAGGGCTCTTATTATTGTTATGAAAAAGTGTCTAAAACGTACTCAAATACATATATTGTAATTGTAGGCATACCAAGGTGATTACTCCTGCAGTTCTACAATTTCGATGGGAGCATTTATTTTGGTAGTGAGACCGCAATTGTTACTGTCATACACGAACGTGCGTAGAGAGTCGCAGCTCTACGAATACCGTGTGTCGAACAACAGGAGTGATGTCTGAGATACGCCGTGCTATCCGACTTAGTTAATACGATGTTTCCTATCCCAATTGGATGCATGTTCTAATTAAAGGATGGAATTAAACTGTGTATTCAGGTAGTTGCAGTGGCGCCTGCACCATAGTACAGGGTTCCAAGCAATAATTTTCCTGATGCCTTTAGAAACAATTTAGGTCAGTCTCTATTCATGAGATAGCTGTAATTTGTCTGCGGAATGCTGGATAATTCGAGTTTGTGCCTTTGGAATGGTCTATCTGGAATCCTTTTTTACAAGTGTTATGGAAGGTTTTCACTGCTTATGGTATTATCATTGTTTCCATTTGCTAGTAAAGTATGTGTTCTAATTCAAACAAATTGGTTTATCGATGATTCTTGGAGTCTTACACTGTATTGCAATTTTGGTAGATGACTAAGCCATCCTTATGCTTAGTTTCACTTCACTGCCTTTCTATAAATATACAAAGTGCAGTTTCCTACATAACTTTTTGTTTATAAAATAATGATGGTATCGAGTTTTGTCATGTTGGTAAACTTACACCGACAGGTTATGTAGTTTACAATATTTGATGTTGGTTTATTGTATAAACAAGTAATGGTTTCATTTCTCAAATCACATTCGATTAGATCATCCAATAGCCTACACATAATGGCAAATGACCCTTTCATATTGATGCCGATGCCAATGTCGATGTCGATGTCGATGTCGATGTCGATGTCGATGTCGACGTCGATGCCGGTGCCGGTGCCGATGCAGATGCTGATGCTAATGCTGATGAATAAATGGATTTGTAATCTCTTCAACCAATGAGCTGGTGTAGTTGATATAAATTGTTTTGTGTTCTCTTGGTTTCATTGTCTTTAACCAATAGATTAATGTCACGCAAAGCTTATGACTATAACAAAAGTTGTTGTTGCTGTTATTGTGTCACATGCTGTTCGATATGTGTACGACGGCAGTGCATATTTTCTCGGTCATAAATTTTTCAAGTCAATCTAAACTAAATTTACCTTCCGATAGATAGAATACATAATAAGTCAGCTTGCATTACTGTGCTTCAAATTGAAACCCTCCCACAAAAATTTCCACAGAAATTCATGCAATAATGCATAACATATGCCAGCAACAGAAACAGCACAGGAATAGAAATAGAATCAGATACAGTTGCCAAAGTATGTAGAACGAATAAGAGGTGTACAGAAGGAGAATATTTTCTTACATTTTCCATGCGAATGGATCAAAGTCTTTGCGAAACATTCAATGAATTTAAATCTGAGGGTTATTTGTAGATGTTGAAATTGTCATCAGCACATTACACAACCTTATATGCAAACACGAATTTAGTTTTCTACATATATCAAATGACTCTACACACATCGTCCTTCGTCTATGATGTGAAAGGATCAAATTAAACTCATTGCGATGGAAACACTATTAGAACAGAGACAGTTCTCATCCATATCCACATCCATATCTACATATATCCACTTGAATGATTACAATTTTAATTTTATTAGAATTACGATACGGTACGGTAAAGGTTTGACCTATTACTAGTTTTTCCTTCCATAAGCGCTTGGCAATGGTATACTCATAGATAAACGGTTTTACATCGTCTATTGTCTGTTATTTTATTCTCTTTTCTTTGTTCAATGGAGAATTGCCTTAAGTGATTTCATCAATTTTGCAATTTAAATTTATACATTTTATTGGTACGTATTTTTATTTTTGTTGGTACGTATCCATTATCATGTGTGTTCAAATGCGCTTACATGAATGTGCATTAGTACATGCCCTTGGTTGAGAGTAGCCTCAAGGTGCCGAGAGATAGTGGCTATAATTCATTCGAAAATGCCGATACTTGCAGGAATGCTGATTAATTTCACAAATATGCTTTAAAATGATTAATTCTGCATCGACCCAACTATCGCATTAGCATCAGTTTGTTCGGATTGTGTGTACGAAGTGATAATAAAGACCAGTCGGATACGTACGTTAGCATAACACATGTACCAACTGGCATACATCAATGCATACCCACAAACCATAAGTGCTACGCAATCACCCAAACAGGATATCATGGTTCAATTGCTATGAACAGGGTAACAAGCAAAAATGCTGAAGTTCAGGCTCTACGATGCAGCTCACTACATGCGAACTGGACGTGTATAAAATCATCACACTAGGGAAGCATATTTAATTCGATTATTACAACAGTTAAGCACGTGGACCATAGGGAATGTCATACAAGCGTGTGTCTACAAAGTAATATTAAAACGTTGGGATATAGTATTTGTGGGACCCATGCAAGGATTATGACGTTATTCCTGTTGGCATCATCGTAACAATGACAATGGCATCAGAAAATGTAAGAGAATTGCGGATGAAGAAAACAATAAAAAAGAAAAAAAAAAAAAAAAAAAAACGTGATGCTCAGTGATGCACTTTAAATCTTTGGCACTTGTAGTGACTGGAACATGTATGCCACTAGCCTTGCCTTACCTCATACTAAAGAGTAAAAATTAAATATGGTATTAAGCCAAACGCTTGGCTAACCAGCACGGAAATTCATTTTGGTTGCAATTATACGTTCAACTTATGGTATTCTGTATGATAGTAGGTGTAGGTGCATGAGTTTGAGTATTTCGGTGGTGGTAAGTTTTTACTTAATTTTTTTGTTAATTAATATTTCGATGATGGAAATTGTAAATTTGATGATTGCCAATTAAGGACACATTCTTTTTACATATGTTTCGAATATTGTTACTCATGGGTGAGAAATGCCAATGCCAAAATATGTCAATTCGAGTATGTGCCCATACGATACGATAACGATATATTGTGGCCAATTGGACTATTGGAATTTTCACCTGCATTGGCAATTAAAATGTGTAAATAATAAGTTGACCTTACACCCCAATGTAAATATCATTGTTTCTTTCATTAATTATCGAGTATTCTACTGTAAATTAATATCGATTATTATGAAAAGCGTTGAATTGGTGTCAGATAATAACATACATTTAAAAAGGTTAACGTTTATGCCATTACCATTGAAATTTCGAAGCGGATGTCAGATAGTCATAGAGGTATCAGTAAGTAATGTTTTGTTATTGTATCGATGTCACTGAATGTGAGAAGTTAAAACTTATAAGCAAGTTAAAATGTCGAAAAGCCGAGGAAAAAGATTGGTTTTCGAGTGAGAAGAAAAGAATACGAAATGGGCCTATACCATACATATAGCCCAACTCAACATGTCCTAAGAATAAAAACTGATGAATTTTAACCCTTGCGACAATGCCCTTACTTTTTTCCAATTTTCGTTTTACGAAGAAGCCAAGGGCAATTTCATTTGTTTTTGATAAGGTTCATGCTTCCGCACCTTTGGAATAATAAGGGTCTTTTAGAGTCTTTGTTTCGTTGTTTGTGAAAAAAAATTTTATTTCTAAGTTGCATTCTTAGTCAAAAAAAAAAAAGCAGCGACTGGCAATATTAGTTCTTCAGCCGATAGCCCAAGTAGGCACATTCTTTTACCCACTCAAAGTAATAGTTTGTCGATGTGCCGTTCTGTCCCAGCTTTTGTGTTGAGTACCCGTTCTTGCCAATAGCATTAATTATATCTTGCTCTCATTTACAACTTAACACATTTTCGGCACATCTGCTTCAATGGTCGCTCTTCTTTACTAGCTGTGGCGCACTTTACCACACTTTGTGGTAAAGTCAAAGTGCCTGCCTTAATCTTCTTCCTTTGTTTACACTCTAAGCATACATCGTAATAGATGTAGCAGTTTTTCATCCTTTTTTGTTCCAGCTCATTTTATCGTACTTCTTAGCTTTGTCGTTTTGGTGTTTTTTTTTTTTTTTTTTTTGAGGTTACCTTTCCAGCGACGTCCAAGTTCCATCCGCCAGAGCTGCAACTTGTGTTGTTTGCAGCACCGGTTTCAGTCGGATCTTGTGCGCTGGAAAAGCCACCACCAGAGTTGTTTCTCAGCGAGGATTTCACCTCTTTGTCCGACTTCCGTCGATCAGAGCCGCGACCTTTGCTGGTTGTAGCCTCGTTCGGATGTCGCGTGCGCGTGAAACTACCGCTGGTTGTGTTTTTGGCAATGGCTTTGACCGCTTCATGCGATTTCCGTCCACCGGAGCTGCACCGGTTTCACCCGGGCGGAGACACCCATCGACAGGAGTGTCGGAAACTTTCTTCCTCTTGGCCCTGTTCGGGACAGAAGAAAATGGCGCAGCTTTAGATCCGAGAGGTTGATCGGTTTCAGTAAGTGTCACTTCCACCGACCTGTTTCTCTTTTCCGTCGCCACTGGGAGAGTGAAACTTTAGGCATACGCGCCTTCGGCGGCACTTGCCATCTCATTGCGTCGTGCGTTTACCTCGCGTTTCCGTCGCCTCTTCACCTGCCCCTTAGACGGCAATCCTTCAGAATGTGTCTCTTTTGAAGCCCGTTCCACCTTTTCAGTTTTCCAAGACAAGCCGTCAGAAATAGTACAATGACCCACTGGTCTATTCTAATGGAGTTTAATCGTAACGGGCAAGACCTCTTCGGTACTCTCTAAATCGTTCCAGCTCAATCTACCGAACTTATCGTAGAAAGAGCCGCAGAAGTCGTCGGAATCAAGTGTTCCAGCAGCTCCTCGGTCAACGCCGAAGTCGGCGGGGGGTTGTGTAATATGTCGGCTGGGGCCTCCAGAATTCGTGCCCCGGCTGCAGTCAAAAAGATTTCGGTTGGATTGTCGCTATTGCGAGTACCACTTGGATTATTATCCTGTCGGGTCATCTTCATACTGTTAACTAGTTTACATCTAGTTTAGACGTCCTTGGTGCTTAATTCGAAGTCTCACCTGGATTCTTTTCAAAACCTTTGGATCTTTGACTCTTAAGCCATCCAGCCACGTCAAGGTAGCAAAGAAAAAGGAAGGATACATTTCCATTTACCTATAGCTCGTTTGTGAACACGTAAAGTCCCCACAAGCAAAACCTTAATTTCAATTTTATTTAGGGAAAAGTGAAATTCGATTTATGATTGCAATCATAGTTGGAATTTTATAAATTCCCTCTCAATCAATTACCAAAACTGGGTAATAAAGTACCACTTTGCTGTGCAGACACCATAAATCATTTCTCTTGAAACCTAAGAAGTTCAAGGAGAAAAATCGATGTGACTCTGCTATGAGTACACAAAAACCGCAAATGTTGAGGAAATCTACCTCGTAAGCACCAAAAGGAAATAAAACCAACTTCCTAACCAAAAAACTCACTGCATTGATTCTAAACATCATGTGTGTGTACCAGTTTATTTGTGCACTACAAATACAAAAACCAGAAATTTTCTGTGGCTAATAATCCATCCCCATTACCTTGTTCTTTTTTCTTCTCCCTTAAACCCACGCAATTTATCCAAAAGTAGTTTCAACTTGCAGAAAACTATAGAAAAAATAAATAAATAAATAAGTAAAAAATATGTTATATATGAAAAAAGAATGAAGAAAACCTAGCTAATTAAATTAAATTAAAACATTGCCACCAAATTAAGTATGAAACACTTACTTAAGAGAAAATATATAAAAATCTCCATCCAACTCATACCCTTACTCCAATAGTCGAGCGAACGACCACCCGGCCATAGTTAACAACTTCCCAACAGTAATCGCATAATCGCATAATTAATTTGTTAACATACTTCATTTATCGCACTGTAACGTAACGCAGCATCTAAACTCTATATTTGGTTTTACTTTTGTTTTTATTACTTATCTCCAACACAGCACATCGTCGACAAGCAGCACTGGATGAAATTCAAAGATTGCGTGTTGAAAATAGTCTTCGTCCACTTGGAGCACCAAAGGAAAAGGGTCGTCTCACCGTTAAAGAGATAACGATCCCTCTAAGGCATGATTACATAAGAAAGCTATCTGCTGACACCATTTCGGGGCATCATTTAGTCTGCCTTCTTAAGTATAACGAACATGTACTGGCAACCAAGACTGTACCCACACTGCCTGGACTGTTAGCCGTAAAATTCCCCGATGTTTTACAGCTGAATAATGTTTATGCTGATTTTAGGGTAAGAATAAGCACACCATTGAGTGTTTTTCATGGTCTATACGTCTCATATTCCTTTTCTCTCTGCCTGCCACTTTTTGTCATTCGTTTTGTTACTCGTGTTGTTCATGTGTCCATAATCATAGGTAACCCTGGAAATTTACGGAATGACAGCTCAACGTGAAGTGCTACCGCATGAAGTGAAGTATCACATTAATGTAAACAAAAAGAATGGCGTTAAAACCCCCAAGAAGAAGGGTAACGACAATCGACTTGTCATGCCAATTGTTCAGTCACCAGCTGGGCCACATGTTGTACGTACACCAGCTTTGGTTCAGTACGGATTTGCGATATTCTCCCTACGGGAAATCCAAAGAACCACATGGTCTCTTACCCAGGTATGTACTCGTACATATATATATATATATATACATACATATTTTGTAAACACAAACAATCTACTAATTGTTTTCAATTGCAATCATCAAAACCAATTGACATAGTTAGAAGAACGAACCGTTTTACATATACTCGAATGATTGTTTCTTTCTCTTTTATAGGTGTTAGGTGTAAGCCCATTGGAAGGTGTTGTACATATGAAAGCTAACTGTGAATTGTCCGTATCTGTTGAGCACAAAGGATTCCTAACGATGTTCGAAGATATTTCCGGCTTTGGAGCATGGCACAGAAGATGGTGCCATTTGAATGGACATGTCGTTAACTACTGGAAATATCCAGACGATGAAAAGAAAAAAGCCCCAATGGGTTCTATCGATTTGTATGCGTGTTGTTCGACTAAAGTCACAACCGCCCCCCGAGATATTTGCGCACGATTAAACACAATGCTATTGGAATGCCAGCGACCAGCAAGGGATGGTGATATCGAATCACTGTTATTAGTACCCAACGGAAAGATGACAATAGTGCGGCAGCTTTTGTCTGCCGACACAAAAGAGGAACGCGAAGAATGGTGTGCCTACTTTAACAAAGCGCTCACTCTTCTCAGAGCGTGGGGTGGTCCACCGCAACAATAGTGTGGTTACACCACCAAATAAACAACACATTTCGATTTTTAGTCAATAAAATAAGAATATATCCGTATCGGGGTTGGGTGTACTCATCGTATTTAAAATACTTAAACAAGAGTGTCATAAATTTGTTACACTATACGTTATACATGAACTTTTAGATTTAGTTTTCGTTACTAAATTATTATCGTTTACTTACATACATATGTACGTAATTGTATTCTCTCTATTCTCAACAATTCAGATAAATGACATAGACATTCGTATTATCAAAAGAACAAACAAAAACGTTTTAACAAATGACTAACTAAATTCATATTTATATGAAGCTATCATATACAATTTATATATTCATCATATTTAACTTACATAACCTTAAGGAAGAAGTAATGATTGTATATATTTTTCATACGTCATGTTAAGGCTTTCGTTCTTCGCATATGATATCTGAATAAAATCCTAATCGTTTAAGAAGGACTTGTTTCGTTGATACTTGCTTGTGATTACAGCTTGGATAGTAATTTAATTTCTGTGTAAGTATGTCTGGCAATTTCTTCTTATTTTATTATTTAGGTTACTCAATAATGTCCTCGAAGTTAATGGCATTTGACAGAATAAAAATAGAGTGTGTTATTCTTAGGCCTTGCATTGTAAACCACTGGTTGACAAAGTATTATTTGTTGATATCTTAAAAATTATGAAATATCATTTGTATACGTTACATGGTACTACATTATTTCGATTTCTCCTGAGAACGGTTTTCAAAGAGTACGGATGTATTTTATTTTATTTACAGATGACATCGGCAAATATAAGGATGGAAAAACGCTTTTAAAAAGTATACTTACACTTTGAGAGGAGGAAGTTCGATTTTTCTCATTTATTAATCATTTTGTAAAGAACTTTGCTTGTTTTAGCAGTATTTCAAACGGTTTTTTTGGTAGTCATATCAAACGAGTAGCAATGTCTTGTCGGAAATGGCTTAACCTCATAACGAGGACGTACGACGGATAACACGTGAATAAATAATTATTTCCTGGACTAGTCAGAGTGCTGATATAGCGATGGTAGCTTATAAATGCTTGTGTAAGCAATAGTTCTTATATCCTTGAAGTGCGTTATAGAGTACTAGCAACGACCTTTACCTCTAGGTTGAGGGACCTTAAACAGGCCTCGTGGAGCCGAAAAAGCAAATATCACTGCCATTCAGGAAGTGCGATGGGGTGAGCCACACAAAATGAGAATATAAAACTGTGATTGCTACTGATAACAGAAGCATCTATTTTGTTTCTTGTATCTTGTATCATCTACGGTGTGCGTAGGCAGCGAGTGTTGAGCTTTCCTTAAGTGAGTGAAAACAATATAAGCTCATATAAACTCATATAAGGTAATATAAGCTTATGCCATCACAGAAGAAATAGGCGATGATATCAACGATAGTTTCTACTAGTTGTTCTAAATAAGCCCAAATAGGAAAAGAGGATGCCCTTACTGGTATAATTAGAAAGCATACACAGCACTAGATAGATAGATAGATAGATAGATAATTTTTATTGGGTATATATTTTAATTGGTGCGGTTTTTTTTTTTCAAAATTTGAACGTTTATTTAAGAAAAACATGTACAATAGTATTATTCAAAGTATTGCCCATCTGAAGCTATGACTTTTTTTCCATCTTTCTGGCAATTTGTGGATCCCATCCCAAAAGAACTGCGCCGGCTTGGCAGCCAAGAATGAATCAAGCCAATTTTTGATATTCTGCTCTGATGTGAACCGTATTTCAGTGAGGGCGTTCCGCATCGACCAGATCAAATGGTAGTCAGAAGGGGCAAGGTCTGGGCTATAAGGCGGGTGGGGTAAGACTTCCCATCCACTGTTTTCCAAATAGTTCTTAACCGGTGTAACAACGTGGGGTCGAGCGTTGTCATGATGGAAAATTATTGCTTCGTGTCTGGTCGCATATTCCGGGCGTTTTTCGGCTACTGCTCTCTTTAAACGGATTAATTGTGTTCGGTAGCGTTGTCCATTGATGGTTTCACCCGGTTTTAGCAGCTCATAATACAGCACACCCATCTGATCCCATCTGATATTCGGCTTTGCCGTTGATTTGGCTGGTTGGTAATACTAATTTGGTATTACAAAAGATCTTTTAGGTCGCAGTGCCCCCGTACTTGCGGATCAGATCCCTTTAAAACAAAAAAAATTGTTTTCCGAAGTGGACGTCCTTGGGGCGTTATCTATCCAGAATGTCAAAGCTACTCAGCATTATAGATGTATGTACATATTTCAACGGTTTTAGTTGAAAAAAGTGCGGAGTAGGTACAAAGTTCATAGATGTTGAAAATGCCTAATTAAATTGGCTTAAGGACAAGAGAAGTATGAACGTTCCTATAAGTGGACCAATACTTCAGCAAAAGGCTAAGGAATTTGCAAAGCTATTGTGTATAAAGGACTACGTTTGTTCGTGGTCTATTAAACTTAAATTCGTGCGGTTTGCACTCAAATATGTCGAACTTTGTGCCTGAAAAAGTGTTTTTGCGGGGAGTTCTTCTTCATTACTTTAATATGAAGAAAACTGCTGCCAAAAGTCATCGTATTTTGGTGGAAGTTTATGGTGAAATGCGCTAACTGAGCGAACGTGCCAAAAGTGGTTTGCAAGTGATTTTGGCTTGGAAGACGATGAACGTCCTGGGCAACCAAAAAAGTTTGAAGATGAAGAACTGTAAGCATTACTCTATAAAGATTGTTGCCAAACACAAGAAGAGCTCGCAGAATCTTTGGGTGCAAGGAAATTGGGTTCCACATGAACTCAAGCCGAGAGACGTCGAAAGGCGGTTTTGCATGTCCGAAATGCTGCTGGAACGCCACAAAAGGAAGTCATTTTTGCATCGGATTGTTACTGGTGATGAAAAATGGATCCATTACGACAACCCCAAGCGCAAAAAATCATATGTGAAACCCGGCCAACCAGCCAAATCAACGGCAAAGACGAATATCCATGGCGCGAAGGTAATGCTCTGTAGTTGGTGGGATCAGATGGGTGTGCTGTATGTATGTATGTATGTATGTATGTATGTATGTAGCTGAAAAATGCCCGGAATATGCGACCAGACACGAGGCAATAATTTTCCATCATGACAACGCTCGGCCCACGTTGCTATTCCGGTTAAGAACTATTTGGATAACAGTGGATGGGAAGTCTTACCCCACCCGCCTTATAGCCCAGACCTTGCCCCTTCTGACTACCATTTGTTCTGGTCGATGCAGAACGCCCTCACTGAAATACGGTTCACATCAGAGCAGAATATCAAAAATTGGCTTGATTCATTCTTGGCTGCCAAGCCGGCGCAGTTCTTTTGGGATGGGATCCACAAATTGCCAGAAAGATGGGAAAAAGTCATAGCTTCAGATGGGCAATACCTTGAATAATACTATTGTACATGTTTTTCTTAAATAAACGTTCAAATTTTGAAAAAAAAAACCGCACGAATTAAAATATATACCTAATAGTTTTGGGAAAAATAAACGAGGAAGATGCTGATGTGTCACAAGGTGTTTGCGAAGATTGGTTGATCTCAGTATTCCCCAAGCCTCGGGAAGGATTTGAAGGCGACGATATTTTTAACACCGATGAAACTGGATTCTTGACGCCATCTGAATGATAGCTAAGGCATAGGATGAAGTGTCAATGTGCACTATTAATAACTGCTTTCGACACGCTGGTTTTCATAACAAAAGTCAGAATGAATACGAAGGTGAAAATGAAATTCCACTAGCGGAGTGAGCTCAACAAATACAAAGTAGGTTTGGATAAGTTGATAGATAATGCGAAGTAGTTGGTAACATCTGAGGTATGTTTATTCTTATAAGAATCATTTTCAAATCTAAAACAAATTTGTACAGTTTCTTACAGATGAGAATATTGTGTCAGATTACATATGGGCTAAAAAATCGTTGTCGTTTTATAGTAAAACACAAAATTTTTACAAAATTCAACTTTATTTATCAATATAGTTGCCTTCGAGGGCGATACACTGATTGAAACGATTTTTCAATCTTTCGATACCAGTTTTGTAGTACGATTTCTGTTTAGCCTCAAAATAGGCTTCTGTTTCGGCGATTACTTCTTCATCGGTCTTAAATCTCTTTCCGGCGAGCATTCTCTTGAGGTCTGCGAACAGGAAATAGTCGCTGGGGGCCAAATCTGGAGAATACGGTGGGTGGGAAAGCAATTCGTAGCCGAATTCATTCAATTTTGCCATCGTTTTCATCGACTTGTGACACGGTGCATTGTCTTGATGAAACAGTGCTCTGTTTTTCTTCAAATGTGGCCGTTTTTCTGCGATTTCGTCCTTCTAACGCTCCAACAACGCAATGTAATAGTCGCTGTTGATAGTCTGCCCCTTTTGGAGATAGTCGATGAAAATTATTCCACGTGTATCCCAAAATACGGATGCCATAACCTTGTCAGCTGACTGTTGAGTTTTTGGTCGTTTTGGACGAGGTTCGTCGCTTGCTCGCTACTCAGCTGATTGCCGACTTGACTCTGGTGTGAAGTGATGGAGCCAAGTTCCATCCATTGTCACATACCGACGCAAAAATTCGGCTTTATTGCGGTTGAACAGCTTTAAACATTCCTCTGAATCATCAACACGTTGTTGTTTTTGGTCGACTGTGAGCAAACGCGGCACCCATTTTGAACAGAGTTTTCGCATGTCCAAATATTCGTGTATGATATATCCAACACGCTCTTTTGATATCATCAGAGCCTCAGCTATCTCGATTAACTTCACTTTACGGTCATTCGTAATCATTTTGTGGACTTTTTTGATGTTTTCATCTGAAACAGCCTCTTTTGGAACTTCCACTGACGAGCAACAAAAGTTGCTTCACTCGCAACACTATATCTCGAGAACTAATCGTCCGACAGCTGTCAAATTTATACACGTATCTTTTGAAGGTTGGTACTAATAATCAATGCCATATGAAAGGCACGCTTTATGGCGAATGAATGCTTAATGTATTAAAAACATGTGCCCTGAAGCAGAATAATGAATGTTTTTCTTGTGGGTGGTATCCGTTCCCCTTTTGCTTTGGAATTTTGTGGTCAACGAACTTTACTTAAGATGGCGGGCTGGGAGTGAGCCTCAATTGTTAAGTCTACCCATCCATGATCACGAGTTGGTTGAGATGCCTTTTACCTTGCGTGCTAGTTATTAAAGAACTCCTTCTGAAAATAGAGACACTACACGCGATTTCGTTACTAACGTCCGTCTTACTTTATCAGATTTCCTTAAGCCAACAGTTTTCTTAAAGCTCAAATAGCTGGGCCTGTGCATTGCCTACATTAAAGAAGACGGACACATTTGCACATCTTTGCACACATTTCTTGTTCAGCTTCCGAACCTTCTGTATCATTGTTCACACCAAGATCATAATAGCGCGCGCTCAAGGGGTCAAGTTATCCTTAAAATGTTTATACACAGCTCAGTCGAAGGAAAATTAGGAAGGAAGGAAAGAGCTGCACTGATGTACGTTGATTTTAAATGTCTGAATGTTACAATGACTAGAAATAGAGAGCTCGGTAGGGCATTCCGTAAGCGAGTTGCACGGCTGAATACGGCTGAACTGCGTCCGAAAGTGAGCTTGAGGGTATACCGATGAGTTCGAGAGTGTCCATTGACTGTATGTATAAGTTTTATCGCATGGTTTTGAATGCTGTCTCGCAGGTGCAGAGATATTTTAGGCGCACCTGACCAGATATGGGTCTTAGTGTTGGGAATTATCACGACGAAAAGAATCTCGCTACATTTTTGAAGAGCCAAGATGTAAGGTTTATAACCAGAGTCGGTATTTCCGACTTTTTTTTTTATAAAAGTTTTATATTTACTCTGGTATTTTTCAATTTTCTTTATTTGAAACATCGTAAACAATCTTGTTCAATGCTACCCTGGCATTTTGTTAGAGTGCAGTCTGATTTCCTTCTTGTGTCTCATCATCTTACAACCAGCTGCTCAATAGGCTTTGTGGGAGCCTTACATAAGTGGTTTCGTGCCGCTATGTGAACAGTAAAATTAAGTCGGATGTTGTGCAGCATAATAGGCCCTGCTTGCTAAATATCAATCGGACTGACTTCTTGCTAGGCTTTAACGACTACCGCAAGACTTAAAAATGGGAAAAAAAGGTCACCTGTTATTTGAATGCGCCCTACTACTACGCCGTTGTCCAAATTCAGTAAGAGCGTCTCGATGAAAAAACAACAAACGTAAGTTTTTGTCCAAAAAAAACTTTCTTGATGCTCGTGGTAGTCAACCTAATAAAGACATGAGAAATGTTTCTTTCCAGGGAAGCGTTACCACATTATAAAGCTAAAAACAAGGTAGGCATGTGTAGTTTGCCTTTTTTTTTTTTAATAAAACAAACTTTTTTTATTTAATTTATATTTTAACATATCCTTTATTGAATCAACGAAAATCGATAAACATATACTGATATTCCGTAGTTATACACTAACTACAAATATACATATATCATCTAAATTTATCTATAATTTATTTTTGTTTTATTTTTCTTTTTCTTTTTCTTATGTTTTGTTTTAATTACAATAATATCATAATTTGTATTTTCTGCACATCAATTATGTATTATAATCTCGTAATAGGAGTGATTAGCGGTCTCTTGAAGAGTGTTACCATCTTAAATAATTAATTTCGCACGATAAATTTATAAATTAGTAAAAATATGCACGTTACAGCTTTAACTGGATGTGTGTTGTGTCGAAAATCAATTATTTACTGCATTTCAATTTATTAAGTGGATAATACGATAAGCGCCAATTTTTCCACCCCTTTTAATTCTCTCTCACCCCTTTGTAGTTTGATGACATTGATATTTAATCATACACTTTTGCATGTATACCAATGGCAGCTTACATTTTTACACCGTTATGCATTTAATTAACGAATATAATAGAGGTCGCATACCATATATACGTGTCTGCATTCATTTGTGTACATATTGTATGCTAACATGAATTATTGTTTAATCAAACCATTTTTAATACATTATTGCACATGGCGTTGTTACACATTTAATTACTTTATAAAAGTCATAATGCACCCATTTTACTTTCCTTTCGATTGTTCTCATTATTTCTCTTTATTAATGCGTAACGTTCTGCCCTTCTTCACCCTCTTAATCTGATTACGATCGATTTTATTGATAAATTTCCAACGGATGCAATGGTCCATGATGTGATTTACCTCTGATAATGATTTTTTGAATTCAAAATGCCCCTACCGTTGCTGAGATATGAATTATTATTATTTGTAATTTTTTTCGAAAATAGACATTTTTGCATTTATTTATTTATTTATTTTTTATTTTTTAAATTCAGCCAATGCAGCTGGTGTCACCGAAAATAATGATGATTATAATGCACCAACTTTCGGGTTGACTACACATTTGTCAGTATAATTACAGTTTAAATGCTCCAACGTATCTGATTGAATATAAGTGAATTCGTATTTAAATTGTTAATCATTTACAAATGGATTTTAATTTAAACAAAAAAACTAATTTTAAACAAAGATCAATTGATTATAATTAAATTTTTTGTTTTCGTTAAGTTAATTCTTTTTTCTTTCTCCTTGTGGTTTATAAGTTACGATATTCTTAAAAATCTTTTGAGCGTATATTTTTAATTTCTTATTTGTCGTCAATTTTTCTATATTATATATAATAATCTGTATACATAATCTACGTTTGTTTTTTTTTTTTGTTTTTCTTCTTCTAAAATATAATAAAATATTTGTAATTTTTCTCTTCAGTTGGTTTTTATTTTTAAACTTAACTAAATCCTAGGGAATTATGTAGGTCCGTAGTCCTTGTTGGGCCGAAAATTCTGTTTCCAATTTTATGTTGGTTTAATTTTTTTTAAGTTTAAATTAAAAAAAAAAAAACACTAGTATTTTTCGATTTTTTTTTTAAATATACAAAATAAATAAGATAATATAAAACAAAGAAGCATGCTTCGATTTCTAGGATGTGCAGGATAGGAATGTGAATAATTACCAGCCTCCACAAGGTAGGATTCATGCTAAAAAGCATTCATGATGAGCTACAAGGGCTTAAGTTACGTGACTTTCGACTTGACACATTTTGAAAGGACAAACGAACTAATATACTCTTACATACGTGTTAAGGCCATAAGAATTTAGGTAGCTGGGTTTGATAGGATTAGGCTAGCCACTGAGGGGCATCAAGCTGGCGATGCCTGGTGCTTTAATTATGACCACTCTTCGTACCTACGGGGGCTGTTAGATGAGTACCCGCATTGGAAGATAGGTGGCGCTACTGAATCAAAATGCATGTACCATCATTGAGTATAACCTCTTATAGCTCGCCTGTCTGTACCTGACAATCCGAAGCTTAATTTTGTTTTGACACTCATTTCAAAACATTGTGCTAGTGCTTTTTGCGAATATATAAAAAGAGCAGTATCGCTCCGTGCTCCGATTCTCGGTGGTGCGTATGGAACCCATTTACCTTTTCGTATAACCGTTTACAATTGGTTCGTGGAGTTTCGCCGAGGTCGAGGTGGTCGAGAACAAGCGCAATAATGAGTTCACTTTAAAAACGTGCTTGGCCCTGTTTAATCAAAATTCGGAGCAGTTTTTGCATCGGATTCATTGGTACACACCAGAGACCAAAGAACAATCGAAACAATGGGTTTTACCCGGTGAATGTGGTACAAAGAAGGCGAACACAGTGCCTTCGGCCGAAAAGGCGATGGCCACTGTTTTTTGGAACGCGCGAGGCGTGATCCACGTTGATTATTTGGAGAAAGAAAAAACGATTTACTGGACCACATTTGGCGAAGAAAAAAGTGCTCTTGCACCACGTTAGCGCACCGGCTTACATCTCGCAGTCTTCACGGCCAAATTGGTCATATTGCACCACGAATTGCTCCCCCATCCGCTGCCTCCGTCTCCGTATTCGACGGATTTGGCTCCCTGTGATTTCTTTTTCTTCTTTTTTCGAAAAGAAGTACGGGTTAAACGGAGAACTCATCACCATCGCGGAGGAGTATTTTGCAGGCCAACAAAAGTCGTACTATATGGAGGGGCTAAAAAAGTTGCAGCACCGCTGGGAAAAGTGTATCTAGTTGAAAGGGAATTATATTATATTAAAAAATAAATTGGCAAAACCTAGAAAAGTTGCTTTGTCATTTCTAATCCAGATATTCATATAAGCTCCTTGTAGTAGCCATCGGGTATTGGTCTTGTTCAACTGGACTTGATTTACTTAAGGGGGAGATATCAACTCTATAATATACTGTTAGAAATGATAGGACCTCAGCAGAAGTATATATGGCGGATAATTTCGGGTAACAGAATCCTTCAGGAAAGAATCAACGGTGGAGTTAATAGTCACCATTTCAGATGCCCTTTGTGAGCAGGATCTACTTTGTAGAGTTCAAGTCAATAAGTATTTTTCAGAACTATTCAGAGTTCTGATAGAGGCGATAGACACGTAAAAACTGTGTCTAGATGGATTTTTTGTTGAACATGACATTGGGATCTGCAGCCGGTAGATTAGAGGCAAACAACCCAAACATTATCGCTAAATAGGAACTGCGGTGGGAAGGGCCTTTTATCAGGGTAGAAAAATGTAACAAATACTAGAGTTACTACTACAGAGAAGAGAAGCAGCGTCTGTTTGGGGGCAGATTTATTGTAAGCAGTAGAATGACGTTTTGAAAACTTAAAATTTAAAATTATTTTTTACATTTGTTTCATATTTTCTTTTGTTTCGATGCCAACAATAAAAGAGTAAAAATATGTAGTGAGACATGAAAAGTCGGCAACAGAGTCCAAAACGGAAATTAATTTAAGCGAATAACAATATTAATTTAAACAAAAACAAAAAGTATACATGACGACGTAATAAAAGCTAAGAGATTTTGGTTTCTTGTTTATACGGGAATTTGTATTGTAGTAGGCTGTGAATGTCAACAAAGGTCTTGAACTAAGATACGAATTTTTTAAAATCGAAATCAATCATACAAACACGCGATAAAGGTACAAGTTACGAGTACACATGGAAGGCAAAGAAAGAATGAGAGATTTTATGGGGGCTATGTGCCGTCAGCAAGAGAATTTCTTTAAATATTACAAAAATATATCTGCTTCGGGTTATGTTTGTTCAAGTGTTCGAGTTTGATGTGTGTGCAGAAAGAATGTAAAGACATTTGATGATCATAGAAACTTATGCTTGTGTTGAGTTAAATGTATTTATATATTTGTTCTTTGGGAATATGTAGCTAAAATACATGAGATTCTATAGAATTATGATTGTTTATGCTTCTCGTAGAATGGATCCAAATATGAATGGACATTAGAATAGTTCGAACATCATATAATACAGATTATTTGTCTTTGAGGATGTCTATACAAATGGACCTAGATAGATCGATACAAATTTGGGAACTCTAATGGGAGTCGATACTTTTGTCCACTAAAAACGGTTGTATCGGCATCTGTTATAGTACCAATTCACTTAAAGATATTCCCACCATCAGGAAAGCTGAAATGACCTCTTCAGCCCACACCATAAGATTTATTAGTTCTTTCTGTAGCCTCTTACTGACTGCGTGATTGTATTTTATTTTTTATACAATTTTTATATTTTTTGCTCTAGATTCGACGACTCTGTATGATCCGGGCTAATGTATTGTGCCATATTTGGGATGCCTATTCAGTTCTTCAAATAATATTCCAAACGTGATCAAGATCAAGACACGTGAACAAAAGCATTGTAACAGAAGAAATAGACGAATATACCACAGAATCTTTTCACGAGTCCCTCAACAAAACACAAGAGCAATGCCCTAAATATCGTGTTTAATTCGTTTGAGGCGATTTAATTGATAAATTAGGAAAAAAAGACATCTTTGGTAGGAAAGTAAAGCCTACACGACACCAAATGCGCAAATGTACTTGGCATAATTGATTTTGCTGCAGAACGAAATACGAATATCATTTCAATTTACATGAGAACATGGTGATCATCAGATCTATAATTAACTGATAATAATGCCATTGAGCGAGGCATTCATTCAGTAGCCCATGTATACTCAAATTACTAAATAACTACAAATAAGGATATTTCAGATGGCAAAACAATGGGAAAATACTGTTTTAATGTTGAACGACACCAATCTCAACAAAACGCCAGAACCTTTGCCGATAACGTATCCCTCAACCTCTTGTGAAAGACTTTACAACCTGCATTAAGTGCCATGCAACCATCAACTGTCACAGGCAAGGACTGCTTCAAAACTGGGCCGGTGGCTGGTAGCTCAACAGGGCAGTTAAATGACATAATCTCCCCCATGATAGGCAATGATGCCAAAAGGCAGAAAAAGAAATCAGTCGAGGCCAACGGAAGCTTCAGGGTTGCAATATTCGACTTTGGTAATCCATCACAGATGTTTTCTGATGACCGATGGCAGCTGTTATATCTAAGAATCCTAGACGATGTCAAAGATGCTATAATGAAAGGGACAGAGAATATTCCACTTTTCCGACAGCTGAGCACCCTGAAAGGAGTCAAGGTTATATAGTGCAACAATATAAGCATCCTGAAATGGCTGAAAGAGTTCAACGGCTTCGTTGCCGAAATGCGTATAGTGGAAGAGAGAGAACTCATGGATTTCACCAGATCTAAAGAAAATGCAACCTCCGACACTTCAATTCAGAGCTTGGCAGCAAGGAGTGGGAGGTAATTCAAAGGGAATTCATATCAAATATGACATGGAAGTTATTGCTAAACTAAGCCACAAATCTATGCTACTATCAGGCAAGGCCAACTACAAAGTTCGGGTCAAAATTACTGGATGCAAGATCAGAACTTTCACAGTCACTTTACGTAGGAAATTGAAGAGGAACGCAAACCGCCATGCTTAAGATAGTATAAATAAATCTTTGCCACAGTAAGTTGACCAGTTCCAACGTTTTTTACCTTATGACTAAGCAAGACATCAATGCCGACCTCATTTAGGAACCTTAAAAAACCCGAGACAAAATTAGAGTGCTAAAATCATCCGAATTTGTCACCTACGAGCCCGAATAAAAGTAGAATTAGGGCCTGTATAGTTGTAAAATCCTATATCAAATTATCTATCTCTAGGCTTTTAAGAAATGACAAACAGTCAGTAGTCAGCTTTGAGCGGCAGCATTAACCGCTACTCAAGCTTGCCTCCGCATACATGCTGTATGAATCGACTAATGGACTCCCTCCAGCGATACTTTGCTTATCAATAGAATAGAGTGGGAAAGGTTCGATGTGATTATTGGATGTGACGCTAACTCCCATAACACACAATAGGGTAGCACGGACACAAACTGTCGAAGTGAGTCCCTATTCCAGTACGTAATACCGCGGCAATGAATTAACATTTTTAGTTAAAAATAGACGGCAGGTGTTAAAAATCACCCTATTGATTCTGACAATCTTGTGGTAAGCAATTGAAAGGTATCCTCCTTCTCTGATCACAGAATGATCCACTTCAATGTCAAGGACTTACCAATACACCCTTTACTGTACAAAAATCCCAAAATAGTAACTGGAAAAACTTTACATCAGAAATAGATCAAAAATTGTATGTCCTCAACGGACGCAAAATGGAAACCCCCGCCAAAAAAACTGGAGATGATCTTCACCCAGGTTTTTAACCAAGCATGCCCTGCAAAGATCAAGAAATCTAAGAATTCCCCACATTGGTGGATTAAAGAACTACAATGCATAAGGAAAGCGGCAGACAACTTTTCAATACGCTCAATGCTAGTCTGAGGAAATACAAGAGCGCAATCTGCAGCGCTAAAAGAAAATCATGCAGGCTAAGAAAAGTCATATCTGCAGGTTCCTACAGCCAATTCCTTAGCCAATTTGAAATCCATAGGGAATACTAGAGGAAAGCAAAATAAGCTGGATTAAGGACTCATTCTCCGCTTACAAATCCCATGGACTTGACGAAGTCATACCAGTCATCAGGTTTGCAAAATTTCCAACTATCGGGAAATGCAGATGATGCTTTGAAAAAATTTATAATGGGTGTAAGGCTCCTAATAACGTGGATCAAAATAATTTTAAGGAAACGATGAGATACACCCTCTTCACTGACAGCATTAGATTTGAGAGAACGAATAACATTAATGAGACAGCTTCAAAGTAAAAATCATACGAAAAAAAGGATTGAATTTCGGGGGTAAAACAGTTGTTATTAGTAGGTCGGGATAAAAAGTCATCACATCACATCTGAAATGCCATTACCAGCAGCTACCGTTTTTCCAATACCACTATAGCGCAAGTTACTTCATATTTTTGGCTCTTCGTGTAATAAATGTGCAGTAAATACGAGCTCGAGAGAATAATTCCCAGTTAGCATAAGTTGGACTTTGCTTTCACCTTAAATGTAATTTGTTTCCGACTTTAATAGCAACAATTTAGTGCACAAGTTCATTGAATTTCTATCGGAAATTAATTTCTTATTTTGCCAATTTTTAATTGTTAAAAAATATCAGAATCCAAAAATATAACTGTTAAACCAATTTGTGAATATTTTAGGACAAAATTGAATTCTAATGTGTTAGATGGATCTTAGAAGACGCCAATACCAAAAAAAATTTAATTTGGAAGCCTTGACTGATGATCAATTGGCTGAATTCATCGAATCAATAGAAAGCGGCGATGATATTTATAGGAGCTATAACATCATTTGTGATCTTGACTTCGTTGTCGAAACCATTGAGCTGGATAATTTAGATGATATGTCAGAAAATAATGCTCAGGTGATTGAAGAATGCCTCCAGCAAATAAACGAAGCTGAAATATCAGATGCATTTGTTATAGCTATGCACCTGAATTTTAGCGAAATCGAAAATCCAGTAGCTTCAACTTTTATCGCTAATGATACAGAATTGCAGCCATCTACTTCATCTGCATTTCCGAATTCGCGCTTCAAATCTCAAAAAATCTCTCTTACCATCGTTTGAGATAATTGGGCCAACAATTCAGACTTCTTCTGGGGGATTCAATGGTTTACTCAGTTCAATTACAAATGACACAAAAAAGTTTTCCAAATTGGTCTGGCGTAAACGTTCAATGCGCCTACATGTAAATGAAGTTGCATTTTGTGGCAATGCATCACTTTCATTGAGTGTCAAAAACCTTGATACGCCAATGGAAATCTTTATTTGTTTTTTTACTGACGAAATAATTGAGCTCATCACTGAAGAGACAAATCGTTGTGCTTTGATTGAAAACATTACTATAACTCCGGTTTCAAAACTTTTGCCGAAGAAATAAAAAAATTATATTGAAATAATGATTTATATGTCGCTACACCGTTGTCCTAATATTGAGAGTTATTGGAGCAAAAAATGTATGTCATTAAAACGATTTACTACAATCAAGAGTTTTTTATGCTTTCAAGATGAATCAGAACGTAGAAAAAAGGTGAAACTGGCTACGATTCTTATAGATGCGAAGTAGTCTGGCCAACAGCTCAATCCCAAAAACAGCTAGACTTTGTGTCGATGAACAAATATGCAACACCAAGACGAAACACCATTTTCGTCAGTATATGCCATACAAACTCCATAAGTGGGGTGTCAAATTGTTTGTTCTCTGCGATTCAAATGGATTTGCTTAACGTTTTGAGGTGTACAATGGTGCAGGTCATAACGTCATTTTACCTGGAACACCGGATCTAGGAACTACTTCCAATGTTGTTGTTCGGTTATCACAAACAATTCCTGAATTTGCAAACCATATTGTTTACTTCGATAACTTTTACACATCGCTTCCTCTTTTAGTATATTTACGAGCCCGAGGAATCTTCAGTTTAGGCATAGTAAGAGGTAATTTTTTATATTGGTTTTTGGAGATAAAATTAAATTTTTTTTATATAGCTAATCGTGTACCAGCGTGTAAGTTTCCGACTGACAATCAAATAAATAAAGAAAGTAGAGGATATTCCATAGAATATATGACGTCAATCGATAGAGTGGATGTAAATACGGTTTTATGGAAGGATAACAAGTGTGTACGTTTGGCATCCACCTACGTAGGCATTTCAATCTTTTGAAAGATTCAATCGTGACGAAAACAAAGCAAAGGCAACTCGATACGATAGAAAAACAATTATTCATCGAAATCGACTGCCCCCAAATTATCCGCGAGTACTATATAATGCTCATATGGGTGGAGTAGACCTCATGGATGGGCTTATGGGTCGGTATCATATTCGAGCTAAAACTCGCAACATCATGTCGAGGCTTTTGTACCATTTTATTGACATGGACGCAACGAACAAATATGTTCTGTATAAACGAATTCGTGTCGAAAAACTGAAGAATTTGTCTGGAGAACAGCTTCTGAAGCTTCCACGATTTCGATAAAATTATAAAATTATAAATTCCATCAAAGTAATTTCTTTACACGTAAACCGACATTACCGTCTTAAGACGGTCTTTAGTAATTCTCACCTGGCGCTCGAACTGCATAATTTTTTTTAATGAACATTTAAGTTTATGCATATATTACCTATATCTATGAATTATCAATTAAAGAGATACAATATTAAATATTGAACGTGATTCACCTTGTCATTTACAGTTGACGCATAATAACAATGTCGCCAAAGAAGTAAGCTTGCATCTGGTTGTAAGGCATTGTTGTAAAGGATGAAGGTAAAAGAGCACGAGTTAGGTCAACCTTGTAAATAGGTACAAAAAATTAAGGTCAAGGGATAGCTGATCTTGAAGTAAGACATTGAACAGATTGGACATCATAAAAATGCCCAGAAGACTCGGAAGAACAATTGAAAAAAAAAAAAAAAACAGGTAGCAAAGCAGTTAACTATCGGCAACTCAGCGTTAAAGTCACCATAAACTATTATATGTTCATAAAGTGCAATAAACTCGTACAGTGGTGAAAAAAAGGGTTCTGGGGACCAGTTTCAATTTGGATTATAAGCTATACCAATAAGATACTTCGCGATCACTAACTTCTAACTGTGGGTAGCCGTGACTCAAGTGGTAGTGGAAGGTTCAGTGTTTGAATTCCAACCGCTCCAGAAAGACATTCATGTTTTCAGTTAAAAAAAAAAACCAAGAAGATGAGTAGTTGACTAGAAATCAACAGCAAAACAACTTCTACTAACAATTTAGTCTTCCCATTATCTAAATGCTGTATGCCACCCATGGACCGAATTAACCACTGAGCCCAAACATCTTTTTTTCTCTCTCTATTCCATTTTCCAAAAAAACTTAACACATGCTGAAGCATTCTAACAAAAGATATTCAATTGCACCTTCCTCGGATTTTCATAGAATTTTATGTGTGAGCGAGGTTCTTTAATACACTGCAACGCCACCGCCTGTTGTATTGGTATCTAGGTAATTACGAATTAATTTATACTAAGGGATTTTGTATACTTAATGTAACGCATCCTGACGAGAACATGAGCTCTCTCTTTTGCTGTCGATGAAATGGAGAAGTTCTACTCCAAGAACAACGTTCGGAGATTTTACCAGAAGCTAAAAAGGACGTCTCGTACGACCAGGACCCAGACAGAAACCTATAGAGATGAGGAAGGTAATTTAAAATTTAGAATTACAGTCGGTGCTAGAGAGAAGGAGAAACCACTTTCTATGATATGGTGATAGCGATATCTTAAATATCTAAACTATTAAAAAATTACTGGATGACTTGGTAAAAAGCATACACCAAGCCGTTTCTACAATTTTGTTGAGGAATATGCTAACGAATAAAGTTTTAACATTGTTTTTCCAATGAATGATGTGAATAAATGAAGACGAAACCAACTAAGTGCTGTCAACAGAAGGGACGCCAAACATTAACGAGTTGGGCGGAATTTCAGAAATAACAGTTATTACTGATGACAACTCGTAGTAAAGTTAAATTTTCCATATATCCGCACGTCCACTTATAAGATAAGGGCTAAGACTAAAAATCTTCTACAAACTCCTGAACAATACATACACGTACAACTAATTTTCTAGGTAAAACAATCTTTGCTGTAAGAGCTACAACTTCAATCTGTATAGAAAAACTTATCTGAATTTAAGTAGAACAAATCGGCTGGGGCTGACGGCTTAACTGACAAGCTCCTTAAAGCTGTGACATATGACTGACTTAATCAACTCATCTTAAAAGATGAACAATTAATTTTAAGAGTATGCCGGATAAATACGTGAACTGCCGAGCTTATAGTCTATAGGTCTAGGTTTCTACAAAAAGGTTTACGAGATCATATTTATCACACTCTGTTTGAAGATAACACGTTTGTCAACAGCATAAATTTTTCCTATCAATATGTTTTTGAGCTGATCGTTTTACATTTCTACCTAAATCGTGCGATTGTGCAGGATAAGGATGAATAATCCACGTCGTGAATTTTGGTAAAGACCACGTCGGTATCTTTTATAATTAAAGAGTATTAAGGCAACGCGATCTGCCTGACGTCGTTTTTAAAAATATTAGGCAGCAATCACATGCCAACACCAGAGAAAAAATCACTAAAACTTCTTATATAAGCTAATAATCTCAACGTAATTAGGAAAACAATCCTGAGTAGAAGGAAGGAGAAAAAAATGTTGCCCATATAAAAGATCACAGACATCTCGAACACAATGTCACTTCAGACAGATATAAGTTTGAGATAATAAAATCTACCTAAGCTACGATATTGATTCTGCAAATGGCACCAGTGTTAAGACCAAACGAAAACTAACTCTTCAGAAGAGCTGTTTCTTTTGGTAAGAAGGCAATTGGAAAGCAGGTCTTCTGATTTTTATGAAAAGATCCTTGCATTCAAGTCAAGCTCATATGACTTGAATGGAAAAAATGAATAAGTCCACAAAAGGAAATTTAAAAATGAATGCCGAAACTTCTAGTTATCCAGAGATCCTAGGAAGGTAGTCGAAATAAAGGGACCACCAGTCGAAAGGCACCCTATGAGTTGGACGTTTCATACGTAGACAGAGACTGTCAACACAGCAGGTGTTTTTTTTTTGTGATTTTAGGGATAATTTTTAGTGTTAAATAAATATACATCTCCATAGATATCCGCACAACATTATTTTAATTGGCTTTGAGTAAGACTTCGACTGTCTCGATAGTGAATAGTTTTCTGCAATATCTTTCCTGGCATTGGAAAGACGCAGACCGAGCTTATCCAAAGCAGCATCATATGTTGACATAGTCTTCTTGATTCGTAAGTTTGAAAATCGCAGTCAAAACTTCTTGGAAAATGTATACGTACTCCACTGTCACTACAATTGTAGAGCTTGTTTAATGAAATCTGACTGAAACATTATTCGGTTTAGTAGTCTTGGAAAATGTGGCATGGAGAGACATATCACGGTGGTGAATCTATCATTCATTTGAGGATAAGGTTAACTATTACACTCATTCGTTCTGACTGGCGAATTTTTTACGGAATAATATTTTATCTATTTATTATGAACAAAGTGGCGATATCCTTACTGCCTACCTGCTATAAATATGATACTTCCACAAGCGTACCCTGTGAATGGTTTATACATAATTTTAATTCGACGTTTTATTTCAGTATAATTTAATAAAGGACGAAAAACAAAAATCAGTGCAACTACACTCTCGTATGAACAGTTACATTTTGAATAACAAGTTGTCATATGCTGTGGTAGAGAAATTTCAAAGTTTCCAAAACAATATGGGCACGTGCACAGTTCTTGAGTTACGATGTTTTGGAGATGCTACGATTTCTCTTTTTTGCTTTTTGATTAAAACTTACGCATCTGCTTTGTATTTCACTCTGACAAAGTTGGAATTAATTACTTATGTTCTGAACTTAAAACAAAAGTTTAACGATATCTTTCCATACCGGCGCGTGGTATCTTACGAACATTTTTTAGTCTCGAAGCTTATTTTGTTCAAACTTACATTGTAAAATAAACCAAAATATATAAGAATTATAAATTCTTTTGATAATGGCAATTTGGAGAAAGATAAAAGTTTCAAGATTAACACGCAATAAGATCGAAAGCTTAGAAAACAGAATTTTTGACCCATTCCTTCTCCATGCTCCTTACGCGAGGATGTCCATTTCTAATTTTCTGAAAATAGAAAAAAAGGTAAATTATTTAAAATAAATTTTTATAACGGAAATATTGTAAGAAAATTAATTTTAAGATATTACTCCAATTCGTTTCCCTATTTGTTGTAGAAGGCGACTTAATGAAGAAAAATCATAATAAGGCACTTAAACACCATGGATGAGCCTTGGCACGTTATCGTCAACTGAGACTATCCGAACTTTACCATACCAACATGAACAAAAAAAAAAAAAAAAAAAACGGAATAACCACCGAGTGGCGCTCACATTGTTTTGATTTGAGTTCTGTTCTTTTTGTTAAGTTGGTACATCTGTTGTTGATATTCTATCTTAATTTTAGCGTCATAGCTTGATATTTGCAAAGTTACATCTAAGAGTACATCTAACTCTGTGTGTGTTGGCGATTTTTTACAATTTTAGACATGAATTTAAATTTTCAACAACGAACTTGTATTCAATTTTGCGTAAAAAACGGATTTAATGGTGCGCGAACGTTGGAAATGTTGGAAAAGTGTTTCGGCAACGATTCTCTTAAGAAAACGGCCGTTTACCAGTGGCTCGAGCGGTTCAAAAGTAGTCGTGAGTCAATCGAAGATGATGAGCGCAGTGGCAGACCATCGACATCGAAAACCGACGAAAACATTGATGAAGTATTCGGTCTATAACCGCAAATTAGCCATCAGGGAGATAGCAGAGGATTTGAACATTGCCTATGGATAATTTTGATTAATAATTTGGGTTTAAATCGTGGCAGCAAAATTTGTGCCAAAAGACCTCAATTTCATGCAAGAAAAAGACCGTGTTGACATAGCAAAAGAGATGATTTTCGAAGCTGAATCCGATCCACATTCATCAAAAGGATCATTACTGGAGACGAGACGTGGGTTTATGAGTACGACACGCAATCCAGACATCAGGCAAGTGAATGGCGTTTACCAAATGAGCCGAGACCAAAAAAAACATGTCGTTTTTAGTCAAAAAAGAAGGCAATGCTCACGGTTTTTATGGTTTACAACGGTGTAGTGCATCATGAATTTTTACCAGAAGGCCAGACAGTATTATTTGGGCGTTATGAGACGTTTGCGTGAAGCAATTCGCCGAAAAAGACCAGAATTGTGGGCAGAAAACTCGTGGATTTTGCACCATTATAACGCACCGTCGCACAGTGCCATCATTATTCGTAATTTTTTGACGAAAAATGAAACAAATACCATCCATCAGCCACTGAATTCACCTGATTTGGCTCTCTGTGATATATTTCTGTTCAATCGAGTTAAAAGATCACTACGAGGAACGCGTTTCACTAGACGAGAGGAAGTAATGGAAAAATCGCAGGAAGCACTGATGGACATACCGAAAACCGAATATAAAAAATGTTTCGAGGATTGGATCAAGCGCTGGCATAAGTGTGTTGCAGTCGATGGTGATTACTTTAAAGGGGACAATATACGTAGATTTAGATGAATAAACTTTTATTTTTAAATTTCTGAATAGCTTCAGTCTGATCAAGATTATATATATGCGTTATCGGGTTCTTACGTCTGGGGACGTAAGTTGCAGCAAAAAAAAAGTCAGATATACGTTCATACATTCACGCATACCAGCGCCACCTGAAGAAAAGGAGGAAATCAATACTTTTCTTGCTGGGCATTTCAGTAGAACAGAAATAGAAATATTCGTTTAGCGTTCAACGGTTTCCGGATGCGAGCAATATGAAGCTTGCAAAAGCTTTATTGCGTGTCGCAAGGCAAAAACAGATTAAAGTTTCGAACTAGCAAGCGTTTATTATGTGATCAGGAAACTAAGTGACGGAATGTCGGAAAATGGGCCCGCTACTTGAACTGTCATATGAAAGGGTACAAAATGTATTATAACGAAATGAAGTTACCATCACCTTGACTGTTGAAATCCTAGAAAGGATTGTAATGGTATCCAGTTAAAAGGGAAATTATCACATTCAATTCTAAGCGTTGTTGACCGTTAATAAATAATCTGACGTTAATAAAAGCGGTTTAGGTAAGCTTACTAGCAAACGGTTTGTGAATTATGTAAGGTTTTGCATATGTTAGTCAATAACTGGCAACTTGGGCACGAATGAAGAAAAAGGTGCACTGTAGAAATTCCAAAATTCAATACTCGGTGCAGGCACGAAAAAGCCTGTGAGGAGCTTTTAAAGAGGCTGCATAGTTCAGATCGTGCACGTCCGATTTCAATTCGTGATTCAATCTGCCTGCGACGATGATTGTTCTCTTGTTGCGAACTGTTGACACTTCTCAATTCAGTCTCAAAATCTGCATTTTCAGCTTTTAAAACAACCTTACGTCATCGCATGCGCGGAAAATTTTTTTGTATGGCGTCCCCTCTTATAATATGTGAGGGCGTGCATAAGTTTGTTCTCAATAGCTCTTATGTGATAGTTCCATTTAAAGTTGTAGTCGACGACAGTAGCTAAGTCTAGGGTGATTCATCGTGAGATTTGATTTCGAATAGGCATTTTTGACTGGTTTGTCATTTTTGTTCAGTATCGTTTGGCAAGTCATCATAGAAAGACTCACACCACAACAGCGTCTCCAAATTGTTCAGCTGTATTACGAAAATCAGCGTTCTGTGAGAAATGTTTTGCGTGCGATTCGAGAAACTTACGGTGAGCATAATTGATCTACTGAAACCACTATTACCAATACCATTCGCAAATTTGAGTCCCAGTTAACATAACTGCATCCAGCACGTAATGAAAAGACTATAGTAGCTGTAGCTGAGAGTGTACGCGAAGACTATGACGAATCGATTCGTCGTCGTTCTCAGTAGTTGGCTTGGCGTATTCGACAACTTGGTGTATTTTACTTGAGGATCTCGACCTAAAAGCGTACAAAATTCAACTTTTGCAAGAATTGAAGTCAGGTGACTTGTTTTATGGTGAAATTTTGTTCAGTGATGAAGCCCATTTCTGACTCAATAGATACGTTAATAAACAAAATTGCCGTATTTGAGCTGATGAGCAATCCGAAGAGTACCAAGAGCTACCATCACATCCATTAAAAACAACGGTATGGTGTGGTTTATGGGCTGGTGGAGTCATTGGTCCATATTTCTTCAAAATTGAGGCAAATCAGAATGTTACCGTCAATGGACTATGTGCTTCTTGAAATTCAGGCACATGGTCTCGGTGAGCTCTGGTTTCAACAAGACGGCGCTACGAGCCATACAATGCGTGAAACAATGGATTTGTTGAGAAATCATTTTGGTGGGCACCTAATTTCACGTTTTGTTACGGTAAATTGGCCGCCTAGATCGTGCGTATGCCAGTAAAGCTTGGTACCCCTTTCACTGGGTTCATGTTTCCCGAATCGGGGTATTCAACATCGATTCCTCCGATTTGCTCTCCGTGGTCTGCCCTGGTAAGTCTGTTTAATTTTACCTCCCTATCAAGACCGCCTGAAACTTGTCATATGGATTTGTTAAAAGAACGTAGGAATACTAGGTGGGGGTAACCTCATTGACCGCCAAAATGCGGTTATGGTGCCTTGAAGTCCGTTCATATTTAGGCAGACATGCCAAATTTCAGTGCGATATTGTTTTTAGTTTTGTTTTGACAGCTGATTGTTGTTGACGTGTTTGGCATCATGTTGAGTATGGCCAAAAACGATTTTCGTTCTCTCATAAAACAATATTTTTTGAGAGGCAAAACGGCGAAGTTGGATAAATATTATGAGGCTAATGTTCCGTCAGATTACACCGTCAAATATTGGTTTCGAGAGTTTCGTGGTGGCCGCAACTCCACTACCGATCAAGTCCGCAGCGGCAGGAACTCCGATGAGGTTACAGAGGACAATGTCAAAAAAATACATGAAATGGTGTTGGCTGACCGGAAAGTGAAGGTGCGCGAGCTAGTAGATACCACAGAGATTAGTACTGAGTGCACACGCCATATTTTGGGCAATATTCTGCATATGAAAAAGTTATCCTGCCGCTGGGTGCCTCGCATACTCACTCCTGACTAAAAACACGAACGCGAGAGCACTTCGAAAGAGTGTTTGGACTTGCTGATGCGGAATCGGGCAGACACCAGACAACAGAATGAGAGAATAGAATGACTGAACGGCAATGGACTGAAGCCGGTACGAGTGCTCGATGGGTCGGAGAGGTTATGGCGTCGGTTTTCTGGTATTATCATGGCATACTCTTCGTGGACTACCTCGAAAAAAGGAAAACCATCAACAGAGAGTATTACTGTGCATTATTGGAGCGACTGAAGGCCGAAATCGCTGCAAAAACGGTCTCACTTTAAGCGAAAAAAATTTTGTTTTTGCAAGACAATGCACCGGCGCACAAGAGCATCGCAACCATGGCTAAAATCAATGACTTACGGCTCCAATTGCTGTTGCATCCACCGTATTCGCCCGATTTGGCTCCCTTGGACTATTATCAATAAAAAATTCAGCTCACGCGAGGAAATCATTGACGCCACGGAGTAGTATATTGCACACCTTTCGGAAAATTACTTTTCGGACGGGATCAAGAAGTTGGAAGATTGCTGGAATAAGTGTATCAAACTAAAAGGGGACTATGTTGAATAAAATAAAAAAAAAAAATATTAAAGAATTTTTTTTTCATTCATAAGAATGTTACTTTTCACCCCACCTAGTATTACTGACATAGTGCGTGTAATATGCAAATGTGTGCTATATCGCTATATTGCGTATACAATTTTCTCTGCAGGAAACGGGTTAAAAAATATTGATTACGCGACCAGAAAACGGTTCCTTCAGAATATCACATGTTCACCAATCCCCACTCATCCAATTCCGGCAGTAAGAAGTCGATTATCATGCGACCGTATTGTGAACGCCGCACCATACACTTGCTTTGAGTGGATGTAATGGCTTTTCGTGCATCACGTGCGGGTTTCTAGTGCCCCAGAAACAAAGATTTTGCTTATTGACTTAACCGCTTCAGTGGAAATGAGGATGGCTTTACATTAATTCACACGCAACTCATGGTCAGGAGGCATTAACTGATGCACTGTTTGCACTTTGTACGGGAACATGTGTAAGACTTTCACTAAAATTCGCTGTAGGTTCCGTCTGGTGATGCCCAATTGCGTGGCCCGTCGTCTGGTTGATGTTTCTTCGTTCTCAGCGACATCGGCTGGGATATTCTCGGCCGAACGATTAATCTGGTGGCGGCCACGCCCTGCATGGTCTCCTGTGGTTCCACTCTGTTCCAGTCTAGTAGCTAAGCGCCGAAATGTGTGCCCAGTTGGTGCGACACGATTAGGAAATCCACATCGAAGTTCACGCTGCGGTAACATCACCAACCCATTATTGATCAAAAATATTGGCACAATTATTCCACGCTCTTGCGGAGTAAAGCGCTCCGTTGTTTGTCTGTTTGTATACTGCAGCTGACTAGTTTACAAATGTCAAATATGATTGCCATACGACTCCATTTGCAAAAACTATATTATGGTATCTTCCGTTAGGTAAATCACCCACCTAATAGGGTTTTCTAATAACGACTTGACAACTTTTTTTTTTTTAAATAAAAGGCAAACCATTTGAGATATTTCAAAAACTTTATTATTGGCTTGAAGTACAATCAAAACATTTATGAATGGAACTCGACTTCGTTCATATGGCCACCGCGGGCACGTTTGCAGCGGTCGATTCGTTGGACCCAATTTTCAACGACTCGGCCACACATTTCGGTCAAAACTGCCGCTATTTCGCATTCAATGTTGGCTCTGAGCTCTTTCAACGTCGTCGGCGTGTTGGCATAAACCAATGACTTAACGTAGCCCCATAGAAAATAGTCAAGCGGTGTTAAATCGCACGAACGAGGCGGCCAATCGACTGCTCCATTTCTTGAGATAACACGCTCACCATACTTACTCTTCAATAAATCGATTGTAGCGTGTGCTGTGTGGCTTGTGGCACCTTCCTGTTGAAACCACATGTCGTCCAAGTCCATATCTTCCAATTCGGGCCAAAAATAATCGGTGATCATGGCGCGAGAACTCTGACCATTCACAGTAACGTGATGATCGTTATCGTCGACGAAAAAATATGGCCCAATAACGCCGCCGGTGTTTGCATTCCGCACCAAACAGTTATTTTTTTGTGGATGAAGTGGTGATTCATGAAGCACATGTGGGTTTTCAACCGACCAATAACGCATATTTTGCTTATTGACGAGCCCATTGAGCCAAAAATGAGCTTTGTCACTGAAGAAAATTTTTATAATTTGCAGACATTGGTCGTTAGTGTACTTTACCATGATGAAAATGTTGAGTTTACTGAATAAATTGACAGTGACAGTTTGATGATTAGTGAAAGAGTGCGTTCACAAATTAAATTCAAAGTTGTCAAGTCCCTATTGAAAAACCTAATATAACTTAGCAGCATACTAGCAAGCTCAGATGATTCAGGTTTCAATGCTCACTCCCACACTGTAGTTGAGAATGTTTTACAACGCAAGTTCTGATGAACATATATCGAACAAAAGCCTGACAATTTGACCATCTTAGAAAATTTATATTTAAAAAGTTCTTTCTTATATGGTACAAGCGAGTTTCTATTCTCGAGTTTCTTATTTAAATAAATCTTTAACTTCTTTAAATGCGACCATCGACAAAATGAAAAGGTTTCTTAAAATTAGATTTGTCAAAAGCTATAAAGAACCTCATGCCTAATTTACTTCCGGTTTTTATAAATTCTCATTCCGATTACCTGCAAGGGTAGAACGAAAAACAAAAATTGATAACCCCTATTTTATTGAAGTCAAAAGCAACAAACACAAAAGTATCTTTTTTGTCTCTGGGAATTTACCATTAGGCTATAAAGAAAATAAAAATCTCTGCATCAAAAGCAGAAAAGTACTAGCGGAAGATTTTATAGACCTAACCGGAACATGATTGATTGATAAGAGAAAGACACAAAAAGGACAATAATATATAAAAAAAAAAAATATAAATAAATAAATTACTCGGTAGGGTGAGGAATATAAAAAGAAAACGATTCATTTATTTATTTATTTTTTTGAAAACAGTAAGAATCAAAAGAAATCTCCACTGCAGAGATTAGGATTCATGGCTAAAATGGCTGGAGCCAGATTTTCAATTTCGAATTCCATAATGATATGATTCGCATGCAAATCAGATTTTCCTTTAGAATCACAATCCACTAAAAATCCATTTGAAATCTCAGCAGGGCGTCTCCACTACATTGTCCCAAATCCGGAGAAAACAAGCAAAATAAATACAAATAAAAGAAATAAAACAAAAAGGTCCAAGAATGAACTTATGTTATGTGGTTGCCCATTCCTTCCCTCGTCACGAAAATGATTTTTCGATATAGTACTGGGGTACACGGTGTATAAAAGTACCATATACACTTGCTGCCAATTTAACCTGCTCAGCAGGTACTGGCAGGTGTGCTGGCAACACATTGTTAGTTTCACTTTTCAAGTACATATCTAATGTAAGTCAAATGTAAATTAAAATGAGTATGAGTTAAAAATTACTCTTTCTTTAAAGTTTTATAGCTTCTTTCCGCTTGTTGGAGAAAGTGCATCTTCCTGACTGATTTATGCCGTGCAGCGCTTTTAAGTTTTTACGCAAAACCTCATGTTAAGTGACTGACGGTAGTAGATACGAGTACTCTATAGTATCTGAGTACTTGCACCTTGTACTCGTACCACCTTTAGAACGATGTAAAATTTTTATCATTTGTTTACCTTAATATCCTGTTGCGTCAAATAAATCAGGCAGAACGAGGGGTGGGCAATTATGCGGACTACACGTTACACGGGGTATATCGTCTTTGGTAGCGCCTTCTATGCAAATACATTGCAGACAATTTCCTGTCTCTTGCGGTAGAACGGCGCCAATTTTGTACGTTGCACCTGAAAATAGAAAAAAAAAAAGAAAATACATATATAAAGGAACAGATTAGTCAAGATGTTAATGGATGTTACACAGAAAGGAAAGAGTAAATGATGGTATCTTTGTATCTATCGTATCCTTGTTGTTCGCCTGTAACAGGAGAATGTCTAACCCGATAGTAATGAATTGTTCATGGCAATAGGATGTGGTTTTGGGATTTCTAATTAATATTTAATCCAAATGACAGCAGGAAACAAAAGTCGAAATGCCTGCGGACTTAGCGACAAGTATATTGCATTTCATGGTAAATTGGAAGACATCAATTCGAAAGGGATTCAATTGTAAATCTTGAATACGTATAATAAAAATCGTACAAGACAATGCAATGGTATATTTCCTTGAGTACAAGTATATGACTGGATTAAAGGAGATTACATTGACAGTTCCCTAAAGCATCAATGGAACTGATGAGAAAAGAAAATATGTCTTCATACTCTCTCATAAAAAGAGGATTTGTAAAATCAAGGATTAAGTAGAAATTTTAAATTAAAAAGAAGCAATTCAAAAGTGAAAAATAAGTTTGAGCCTTTTTGTCAGCACTCAGATTTAGGATTAATGTATCTGTCAAGTGGTATGTGTTTGTCCACGAATGGACGTAGACGTTTCTTTGTAACAATAAGGTACTAATTTGAGCATATACTAAATTCCTACCTAAACCCCTCTAAGAGGGTAGTCTCAAAGTGGTATTAATATCAGGTAGTGCCACTTGCTTGTGCCTGTGAGGACTCAAATTCTTTAGTCCTCTTCGTCGACAAGACATTTACTGGTCCATATGCACTGGTTGGTAAAAAAGTGTGTCACTGACTGTAACCTTTCGAAAGAAAAGCAGAAGTGCGCACCATGAGCAATAAATGCCATTATTGATTCACAAGCAACACATCGCCTTAGGACTCAAACTTGTGTGATTCATCGTGAAGTTTGATTTATAACGTAAAATAAAGCACATACATTTGAAAGTGAACCTAACATTTTTATTATCGGTTAAAAGGACAATTCATGGCATTTACTTTTTGAAAATGATATCATGTAAATGTTGACCAAGACTACGTCTGGGCGACTCGTTCGAACATACTGACTGGTATCTCGCGAATAACAGGAGTAACGTTGGCTTCCAAAGCGTCAATCGTAGCTGGCTTATTCCTGAAGACCTGAGACTTTACATATCCCCAGAGAAAATAGTCCAAATATGTGATATCGCATGATCTAGGCGGCCAATTTACCGTAGCAAAACGTGAAATTAAGTGCTCAACTAAATGATCTCCCAACAAGTCCATTGTTTCACACGCTGTTTGGCTCGTATTGCCTTCTTGTTGAAACCAGAGCTCACCGAGACTATGTGCTTGAATTTCTGGAAGCACATAGTCCGTTAACATGGTGCGATAACGGTTACTATTCACGGTAACATTCTGATTTGCTTCATTTTTGAAGAAATATGGACCAATAATTCCACCACACCATACCGTTGTTTTTAATGGAAGTAATGGTAGCTCTTGGTACTCTTCGGGTTGCTTTTCAGCCCAAATACGGCAATTTTGTTTATAAACGTATTCATTATTCAATGGGCTTCCTCACGAAACAAAATTTCACAATAAAACACCGGATTTTAATTGAGTTTTTCCAGAGCCCATTCACTGAAAATATGACGCAAATTCAAGTCGCCTGGCTTCAATTCATGCACAAGTTGAATTTTGTACGCTTTTAGACCGAGATTCTAACGTAAAATACGCCAAGCTGTCGAATACGCCAAGCCAAGCTGCTGAGAACGACGACGAATCGATTCGTCACGGTCTTCACGTACACTCTCAGCTACAGCTACTATTATCTCTTCATTACTTTCTGGATGTGGTCTAACCGGTCGAGTATCATCCACTAATGTAAACTGGGATTCAAATTTGTGAATGGTATTGACGGCAATAGTGGTTTGAGTAGGTCGATTGTGCGCATCGTAAATTCCTCGAATCGCATGAAAAACATTTTTCACAGAACGCTGATTTTCGTAATACAGCTGAACAATTTCGAGACACTGTTGTGATGTGAGTTTTTTCATGATGACTTGTCAGACGATTATGAACAAAAATGACAAAGCAGTTTGATAGGAGTCATGCGTGATCTGTCAAAAAAATCCTATTGAAAATCAAAAATCACGATGAATCACCTTAAACATGCGAATACGAAACTACCCATAGTTTTTTATGAAGACAAAAACAGTCTCTCTGATTCAACTACAGCAATTATAAATTTTTTTTTTTTTTAATTGTGAACGCATCCTAAATGTTTTTTTGTGAATTATCATTGCTATTTTGCTTGTCAATGTCTATCATTAAGTCATGGTTCAGTTGAGCTTTCTCAAATTGGTTTATGGATGTAGTTAAAACCGATTCGGAATTTCATCGCAAAATCATCTTCAGCGATGAAGCTCATTTCTGGCTAAATGGCTTCGCCAACAAGTGAAATATGGTATGCACTACTGGATTGTTACAAACTCACATGTGCTTCAAAAGACCCCACTACATCCATAAAAATTGATTATTTGGTGTGATATTCATGCCGGCGGCGTCATTGGGCTGTATTTTTTTGTTGATGATGATGGCTGCCACGTTACAGTTAATGGAAATCGCTATCAGGATATGTTGAAACGTTATTTTTGGGCGCAAAATATGGGTGAGATGTGGTTTTAACAGAACAGCGCCACTTTTCACACAGCGGGCCTGACAATGAAGTTATAAGAACCAAAACAAAAATGTATAGTCCTTAATGGAAAACCTGATATTAATGATCCATGTAAAAATAATAAGGACAACCCTGGAGCTTGCGAATATTTGGTGAAGACACCGGAGGTACTATCGTAGATATATAAGGCCGTACATCTAAGAAATGCGAGTGATTGAAAGAGTGAAGCCATCCGACATGCCGTTCTTGTCGACTAGATTTTACAAACAGAAAACTCATGATTTGACGATGAATAATGCTGGGCTTTGCTACCCAAAAATGGAGATGTATGGTGCAACGTGTATCGGCGAAAATACGTGTGCCCGATGAATAGAATTTTATCATCGTCTGCCGTTCCTGAGGAAATTCGAAGTCGCGAATTGTGCTGCGCCTGATAAACTTCGCATACAAGATCCTTGTGACCGTATTACGTAAATCTTTAAAACCGACCATCAGCAACTGTATAAGTGCACAGTTTGATCTGGAAAGCCGATCACCACTTAAATGCATACCAAATCAAATTTGCTTATATACAGGCATATGGCTGGTCTTAGCAAATCTGCTAAGCTTAGTGACACTCCAATCTGTATTAGAGGTACAAATGTCTAACTTCTCGCAAAGATAGTTTTTCCAATGACTCTATTTTCTTCAGTACTTTGGAAAATTTGGTTCTAGACTTGTAGTTGGTCAATTTTTCCAGCTTCGTGAAATATTTCTGGGTGGTTTTAATAGCAGGACTTCTTAGTGTCCTTGAGATGGTAGAATTTGCAAGCTCATATGTCAAGCCGATTTACGAAGTAATTTTCTGATACCTAGAAATCCATCGAAGGGCGCAGACGTTTTTTGTGGGCATTGTACTCCAAATTTGGGCGAATGGATGTCTTATATATTTAGGCCAGATCAGAGGGGGTGAAATATTTCTTACATCGCTTGAGGAAACCTAGACATTCCGCAGCATTTTTGATTTGTTAGGTTATCAGTGACGCACGTACCGAAAATGGAAAGTTTTTTGGTTTCGACAATATAAGTGCCATTCATGGATAATGACTGGGCATTAAGATTTCGTTTTAATGACAGCAGACAACACTGAGTTTTAGAAGCACTAAATTCCACTCTGTTAATAGTTCCCCAATTGGTTATGCTGCAATATCGGAATTTAATGAGCTTAACATACACTGCCGTTCCGTTCTATAGCCGAAGAGCAGGGGTGTGAGTCTGGGAATGAATATACAAAGCAGAGAGTACTGTCATCAGCAAAGAAATATATGTGATTAGAAGTAGCATTAATGGAAATTAAAAAGAGTGTCGGAGACAGAATGGAGCCCTGGGGCAAACCAGCATTCATTTTGTGAATATCAACTTGAATTGAACGTTCCGAAAGGTAATGTCTAATCCATTGAAGAAGAGAGTCATCGATCCCAAAAGGAAGCATTTTCGACAAAAGAGCCTGATGCCAAACTCTGTCCGACTCTTTAGAAATGTCAAGTGCAACTATCTTGCATTCGCTAGATTGAGGTACGCTGTGGTTCAAAATTTCGGTGAGACATGCCTTCAAATCTGTTGCTACGAAAACCAAAATATTAGTCCTTAAGAAGTTTTCGCGTTTCGAGATATTTCATGAGTTGACGGTTTGTTAGTTTTTCCATGGCATTGGGAAACACTATCTTCCCATTGAAGACTCGGCGCATTCAAGAGTAAGCGGCTGCAAAATGTGTAACAAGCAGATTGGCCTTGTCCAAAGAGCTGGGATGGAGAATTTCTAATGTTTTTGACGAATTTCACACAAATTTTTTTCGATTTTCCTCAGTGGGGTTGGTCTTGTAGTAACGTAAAAACATTTCTCTAACCCTGATATTTTCTCTACGTCTCGAGTTGTACCACGCCTTTTCTTTTGGTTTGATATTCTTCATCCGATAAGGATAAAGGATCTCATTCCAAAGAGAATGGTGTTTTTGTTCATATCAGCAGCGGCATCCACGTCGTTATCGAGGAAACTTAACGACAAGTTAAAATTCATAAAGAAACTGTTAAGTTCGCTCTAGTTGGCTTTCTCGTATTGCCATGAGGCTTTTTAGGAGTTCTCTAATTGTGTGGTCGATGTACGATAAATTAGCTGATATGACACAGTGGTCCGACGAGCCTAGAGAAGATAGCACATTGACCTTGTATTTATCAGGGTGAAAGGTTAAATACTTGTGGACTCATTTATAAGCCGAGTTAGGTAGTTTTCCACAGCGAAGATCTCAACACACTGTTCTTCGGGTATTGTCTGTCCAGAATGTTGAAGCCACCCAGAAAAGTGTATATTGAAATCGTATGTAGTAACGATTTCAGTATAAGGATAACAATTCTTTGAATAGAGTCAGACAGCACATCGAACTCGTTAAAGTTCGAATTGCTGTCCAGTTTGGGGCTTCTGTAAATAAAGCAATAGTGGATAATTTGCTTACGGAAATGGAATTTTAGCCATAGGAAGTTGAATTCCGGATTGGAACACGGATCACATTGTGGTGGAGTTTGGTAAACTGCATAACTACGCACGTATATGGCGAGACCGCGGTGGGAGAAGAATAATGACACTGTATCGTAGCCAGGTAGTTTCAGATCATAGTGATCTGAGAGGTGTGGGCGCGAATCTTCCTGTGTTTCACTAAGTGCGAAAACAGCTGATCTGTATTTACAGACGTGCTCGTACGCAGAAAAATGATTACATTTTAGCCCGTGTATGTAAGCTACGTCAACCCTGAGTACCCTACTCATAATCACAAACAAACACAGAAAACACAAACACCGACGATGCTAAGCAAGGTTGCGAAGTGAAAATTGAAACTGTATCCGTACTGTACTGTACTGTAATGTATCATACAATAATTAGAAACCTATTCCACTATTCGCAACTATGATACATCTTTAATATCAGCGTTGTTTTTTTGTAACTTATTTATTGGCTCTATTTCCTGCTTCTTTTTGACGAAGAAAGTCGAAAGAACGAAAACAGAATTTATCAACTAGTATACTTCTTTCTGTTTTTTAAAAAATTAACGCTCAAAGGAGTAGGAATATACTTATCATGCCTCAGCATATGTTATGTTAAATTTTTTGGAAAATGGAATAGAGAGGTGAAGAAAGACGTTTGAGTTTAGTGGTCGGCATCCAACATTTAATTGCGATTTGAGTATTAACTACGCCGATTGTGAACACAGATAAACATTTTCAAGCCAAATTTTTAGAAGCCTTAGTGTTCTATAATATTTGTTCTACTTGGAAAAGTGAAAAATTACCTATTCTACAGTAATCGTCGGTCTCCTTAGACACCACAAATTTTTTGGTTTTCGTTCATTTAAAATTTCTTCGTTGTTTAACAATGCGAATAATAGTGCTTGTAGTTATCCACGTGTTACATATGGAGACAGAAATCTGGAGGGATATAGGTATATACATATGGGATAACGTTAACAGTCGTAAAAGTAATTCGGATGAAGTAGGAAATAATTCTAAGATAGGTAGTTTCCCAAATGTTGCTCAAGAAGGTAAGCATTCTAAAAAGCATCGCGAGCTGAAACGTGAATATAGTATATAGATAGGGTGATTCATCGTGAGGTTTGATTTATAATGTAAAATAAAATACTTAAATTTCAAATTGAACTAAAAATTTTTACTATTGGTTAAAAGGACAATTCATGGCATTTATTTTTTAGAAAATGATATCATGTAAATGTTGGCTACGACTACATCTGAGTAAGTCCATTTGGAGGGTATGATTTTGGTCGACTCGTTTGAGCATAGCGACTGGTATCTCGCGGATAACAAGAGTAATGTTGTCTTCCAAAGCATCAATAGTAGCTGGCTTATTCATGAAGACCTGAGACTTTACATATACTCAGAGAAAATAGTCCAAAGGTGTGATATCGCACGATCTAGGCGGGCAATTTACTGTAGCAAAACGTTAAATTAAGTGCTCACCAAAATGATTTCTCAACAAGTCCATTGTCTCACGCGCTGTTTGACTCGTAGTGCCGTCTTGTTGAAACCAGAGCTCACCGAGACCATGTGCTTGAATTTCAAGTCCGCTAACTTGACGCGAAAGCGGTTATCATTGACGGTAATATTCTGATTTGCCTCATTTTTGAAGATATATGGACCAATGATTCCACCAGCCCATAAACCACACCATACCGTTGTTTTTAATGGATGTAATGGTAGCTCTTGGTACTCTTCGGGTTGCTTATTAACGTATCCATTCAGCACGAAAAACATTTCTCACAGAACGCTCATTTTCGTAATACAGCTGAACAATTTCGAGACACTGTTGTGGTGTGAGTCTTTCCATGATGTCTTGTCAGACGATATTGAACATAAATAACAAAGTATTTTAATAGAAGTCATGCGGGATCTGTCAATGAAGCCTGATGAAAGTCAAACCTCACGATGAATCACCCTATATATATATATTATTAATATATATATTGTTAAAATATGAGACGAATAATTGTCGGAAGCTGGGTGAGTTACCTGAATCGGGAAACGAAATCGTTCAAGATGTATTGCTAACTTACATACAATATTTACTTAGATGGCGCTACAGGTGTAGACCAGTGCCTTAGCTGACGTGTTTCTCTAGCTTAAGCCGTATTTTGCCAGCGCACAGTTGCGCACACGAAGTTGGCTGAAGTCCTGCGTGCATCGCCTGAGATAAGAGATAAGATCTTCTGGGTTGAAGTCGAGAACTTTCCGTGCTGGGGCGCTGTTAAAGCATCTTCTCCATTCTCCACTCATGGAAGTGAAACCGAAAATTATCCAAAAAACTTATCTTTCGAAACGTCCGAGATCATTTTTATCCACTTCCATCAGTGCCCAAGCTTCTGTATAATGTCTTTTTGGTTGCTCCAGAGCGCGTTTTACTACTCAGTTGCCTTCTAAGCTCAAAGAAGCAGCCATTAGTAAGAGTGGTTTTTTGCAGGATTTCCACGTTAGTGTCGTTATCGGAGTTCATAGGGGAGGTGTGTAGCTGCAGCTGTCTATCATGACGTTTTGTCCTAGGTGTTGATATCTTGTGCCGCTTCTGCTTCAGTAGTTACAAGTGCTCTACTGACAACTCGCTGTGTTTTCCTCATTATGTCAATATCGTCTGCATATATAGAATTTTCAAATTTCAAATTTTACAAATTTTTAAAATTTGAAATTTAGAGTTGAGTTGTGAGTTATGCACAATGACATAATGCGACAGCATTATTTTTATTTCGATATTGCGAAGACTTATTCTTCTGTAGTTGGCGCAGCTCAGGGAATTTTCCTTCTTTAGAATCGAACAAACCATACTGTTGTTTCATTCGATGGGCATAATTTCCTCGACCCAGATTTTTAAGTTAAGTTCGTGTATACTCTGTATTCAATTATCATCTGCTGCTTTAAGCAGCTCGGCTTTTAAGGCATCGGGTCCAGCGCCTTTGTTGGACTTAAGCTTGGAAATTGCTGTCCTGACTTCATCTTGGTCGGTTGGATGATATTGTTGTCTTCCTTCATCCAGATTGAAATGTTTATTCTACCAAATGGTGGGATGTCGTTCGTTATCGCCGTTTAACAGTCGCCAAAAGTAATCTTTCCAGACTCTCAGCACCGACTGTGGTTCTGTTACGAAGTTTCCTTCCTGATTCTTTTTGATTTCTGTTTGTGATTTACAGCTTTAGCATGTTCATCTCATTTAGCCTCGTCTTTATTTACATCTCTGATAGCACATTTAATATTTTATCTTTTGACTCTCATTCAACTTCCTATTTGTTAAACGGATTAAGATCTATTACACGCACTTCAACTTTAATAATGATAAACTAGTTAATCATTTAGTTATAACTATCTAGAACTATCCGAGGAGTAAAACATTGTGCATTCTCTTCCTTTTTTACTTGGAACATTTATTCCCGTCAAATAGAAGTTAATTGATGAGAAAAATGATATCTGTCGTCCTTATGTCAACGAAATCATTTAAAAAATTCGGTGACACAACTCGTCGAAATCTTCAGATTTGATTGAGAAAGAACATTGTATAAGCCACCAATCTTTCTTGTAATTGTGTTCTCCTATTGCTTTCTTGTATACCTACTCGTAAACGTAAATTGGAAAAATTCTGCAATACCTTAGAAGTGGCCCACTTTCAGTAGAAAAGGCATCCCCTAGAGATTTTTGAGATCTTTTATCAACCATGAAATGTTGAACTGACATTCTTTGGCAATTCAATTAAAATTTTCAACAGCGATTTACTTTTGAACAATTATTTCTGAAATGTCAACTTTTGCTTGACAAACGTAATCTGCAAAAGATGTAGTCGTAAAATTTAATACTCAAACTGGGCTGTCATATTCTTCTGTGCGAAAAGTTTCAAAAACTGTCACAAAAGGCAATGGAAACGAAGTGGTTCTCTTAAATAAATTGTCAAAGTAAAGGATAAGTATAAACGTAAAACATTTTTTACACTAATTTAGCCTGTTATGTCCCTTCTAGCCATCACATTTATCAAATGTGATGATATTATGTAGTATATGAGGCAGACAAATATACAAACACACTCCATCATGGGGATTAAATGAAGAAAATGAAAGTAAATAACTTTTTCACGCTCGTATGTCACATGTGAAATAACCTCTCCAATTCAAAGCGGAAGGAAACACAACTTGGAAATGGAATGTATCCGTGGAAACGGTAAAACGAGCAACAAGGTTCCTCATAATGTCAAGAGTAGTGTCAACACAGGTCAATAAGCAGTTAGTTGTTTCTCTTGACTGGTTGACTGACGTACGTACAGACATAGTCTTCTATAGTTTTGCATCTCTGGTCCTGGATGCGTTCGCTTCTGAAGATGTGACACTTAAGATATACGAGTACCTACGTTCATCTACATTATGTTCTTTCATATTCGTATCTCACCAAAGGAACAGAGCAAATACTCGTATGTCATGCCTTCTTTGGAGTTGCCAGACGAAAGTGTCTCTCTGTCAAAGGATAATAATTATGTGTACATCTCATGAATGACATGTAGATTAAGTCTTGGTAAAGGCGCTTTTTTCGTCGCCTTCTTTCGATGCTTCTAAAGATGATACACTCACTCGTCGCGCTGTTGCTGGAGATGTCAATAAATGCCTATCAATGAGTTCAGTATGTAGAGCAGATAGTTGACCTGAATCCTTTGATAGTTGTCTTCGTTTGGGTGATTATCCTTTTTTGATCACGGAGACATATACACAGGATGAAAGAAGAAGGAGAGATTTTAAGCAGTGGAGTTTATGTTTGCTTTCTCCTTTCCAAAAAGAGTTTAATGGAACAAGTTCGGATAAAGCTTGTGTATTGCATAATTAAGCGAATATATTTCTAAAGTGATGACATGTTGTTTCTTTGTATTTGAATTGTCTGAGTAGTTATGCTGCGAAAGAATTGTGCTAGTGCATTGTACAAATTGATATCTAAGAATTATCTTGCATAAAGCTTTCACGAGAACTAAACGAACTCGTCATGAGAAGCTCATTCTCTCTTTAAATTTGAAGAAGAATTTACGAAATCTTTATTTTTTTTCTATTTGGGACTAATAAAAACCTCCAAAGCCTGTAGTGGATTTTCATATGGCGATGCAGAATAGACAGCGACAAAATCGCCATCTCCTGGTACCCTTTGAAGTTCTAATTATTCGTTTCAGATATCTTAACAGGAAACACGCATTGCGTACACTCATGTTCAATCCTTTTACTCGGAGACAAGCTTCGAATATAGACTATTCCGTCGTTAGAAACCCAAGCAGTCGAATTAAGCACTAAGACTGTCAGATCGGCTCCTAGACTTGACTTGGCCATAACTAAATCTGAGATCACAGATAATCAGGAAAGAAGCTGGAATCGGAACCGTAATCGGAATCAATAAAATCAGGAATATTACCTTGGTGAAAGTTCCCGGAAATTATTCAGAACATTAAAAATTCAAGTTTATTCATCTAAATCTATATTGTCCCCTTTTAAGTAATCCCCATAGACTGCAACACATTTATGCAAGCATTTGATCCAATAATCGAAACATTTTTTATATTCGGTTTTCGGTATGTCCATCAGTGCTTCCTGCGGTTTTTCCATTACTTCCTCTCGGCTGCTGAAACGCGTTCCCTGTAGTAGTTTTTTAACTCGATTGAACAGAATGAAGTCACAGAGAGCCAAATCAGGTGAATTCGGTGGTTGTTGGATGGTATTTGTTGCATTTTCATCAAAAAATTACAAATAATGATGGCACTGTGCGACGGTGCGTTATCATGGTACAATATCGACGAGTTTTTTTAATACAATTTTGATCTCTTTGGGCGAATTGCTACACACAACGTCTCATTACGCCCAAATAATACTCTTTGCTTACTGTCTCGTCTTCTGGTAAAAATTCATGATGCACTACACCGTTGTAATCCATGAAAACCGTGAGCATTGCCTTTCGGCTCATTTGGTGAACGCCATTTGCTTGCCTGATGTCTGGATTGCGTGTCGTACTCATAAACCCACGTCTCGTCTTCAGTAATGATGCTTTTGATGAATGTGGGATCGGATTCAGCTTCGAAAATCATCTCTTTTGCTATGTCAACAAGGTCTCTTTTTTGCATGAAATTGAGGTCTTTTGGCACCAACTTTGCTGCTACACGACGGAAACACAATTCATTAACCAAAATGTCTTGGATGGATCCATAGGCAATGTTCAAGTCCTCCACTATCTCTCTGATGATTCATTTGCGGTTATTGACCAACATTTCTTTTACTTCATCAATGTTTTCATCGGTTTTCGATGTCGATGGTCTGTTACTGCGTTCATCATCTTCGATTGACTCACGATTACTTTTGAACCGCTCGAGCCACTGGTAAACGGCCGTTTTTTTTAGAGAATCGTTGCCGAAACACTTTTCTAACATTTCCAACGTTCGCGCATCAATAAATCCGTTATTTACGCAAAATTGAGTACAAGTTCGTTGTTGAAAATTTAAATCCATTTCTAAAATTGTAAAAAATCTCCAACACACACAGAGATAGATGTACTCCTTGCTACGTAACTTTTCCTAATGTCAAGATATGATGCTAAGATTTAGAAAGAATGTCAACAACAAGTGTACCAACTTAACAAAAAAAAAAAAAAAAAAACAGAACTCGAATCGGAGCAATGGGAGCTCTACACGGTGACGCCACCAGGAGCTTTTTGATCAATGTGGTAGTACATATGTTGAAATTTGCAGCGACGATACTCGATCGTTGAGAGGTTTGGATTGATTTGGAGGATTCCATGAATACCTGTACATGACGAATCAGTGTATGTCTAATGCGCATAATTCATGTAAAAAAAAAAACAGCAATACAACCGACACAATAACATATTCTTGTAAACTCCAAGAACCGTCGGAAGATATGAAGATCTTTTGATGTAGCAAAATCTTGTCTTTAGTTGTTATTTTTGCTTGGATTTTGTTGTTAATTTATCTTCTTCACCTGGTAATCTGTGCATTTAAATTATTAAGAATGCACACTTATGATACCTTCATTCAGAGTTTACCTAGATTTGTTTAGTAACTTTAGTAACTTATTTCTGCAGATTTCCTTTTATAGACTTGCTGACAATAAAAACATGGTCTTAGTAGAATGTCTGTCTGTTTGTATTATGTGTGACTTCACAAATGTATACAAGACTAGAAGAATGCCAACATTTCATCGTTCCTTTACCGCCAAAGAAGTTATCCAAAGAAGGGAGATCAACCGAACTACGACAATAACAGGATAATAAGTCTCTCTTATGTTCGATTGGAAATGTGTTTCATAAATCAGTTTAAAATTGTTTCCATGACTTCAGGGGGTAGTATCTCGTGTTGTCGGGTTGGAAGATGTCGCTAGATATGGATCATATCAGTATTTATTGCGATCCGGGACATCTATCTTGAAAACACGCTTTGAAAAATTTTGTAATCTTCCGAAAGCAATGTGATAGGGATTGGAAAGGTTAGGTAAGGTTTAAGTGGCTATTGCAAAACCAACCCACTTAGGCCTATTGGCCCATTATGATGCCATGTGGATCTGTGATCCTCCTACTCTAGAAACCATTTGGAGCTTTTAATAAGGCGTAGAAAACTTTTAATGCCTATGTTGCTTAAGTTACTTAAGTCGTTGTGGAAGAAATCCCCTAGCTGGAGATTTCTTCTTTGGGAGAAAACTGGATATGTACAAAGGAGGTAAGGTATTGTCTCCACTTCTTCTTTATCCATGCAGCTTCTGCAAAAGTCGTTAGTAAACATGAGAAGCCTTCTTGCATGTTTACCTATGAGTGTCCAGTGATGACATCTATAATGGAGCTAAGATGTTTTTTATTTAGAAGAATTTAAATCCTGGAGCGATTCAGATCTAGCTTTGGCCAGATTTTTTAGGGATTGGAAAACTTTCAACTAAATTTTGTGGGCACTTACAGGCATTTTGAACCGATTATATTTGAAAACAAATAACTTTGCTGTGTCCAAATAATTAGTACGGAATAAATTGGTTAATTTTTAAACCTGAATCTAATATCTTTGAAACAATTGAAAAACGTTCTACCTCCAGCAGTTTTTGCTGGATGCTTAGAGAATTTTCGGGTCGTGTTGTCGTAATTATTACTTTCTTCATCTTTTTTGGGAAATCTACTAAGATTCCCAATTCAAATATACTATAAGTTCATTTTGTAATAATTCTTTTCTTTTTAGCTCCTTTTGCAAGCTAGTTTTCATTTTCAATTTTGTAAGATACATGCAGCAGTGCTTCCATAAATCTAATGTGTGCATGAAGACTTTTTTAGCCGGAAAAGACTTTATAGACAGTGGTGTCAGAAGGTTTTTGTAAGCAAAGTTCAATATTGTTCATGTCCTTAGGAGATGCTTTGCATATATTTATACCAAACCGGGCTAGCCCTGTTCTCCATAGCAGCATTACATGTTTTGCCATCTACCATTGTTTTGAACAAAGTATGATTAACTAAAATAGTTTTGTCGTTAAAGGTGACAAGACTTGTGACTTGTGACTTCTAGACAATTTATTTCGGCTTCCATATGGTTTAACTTTCTTGTTATGTTATTGTTTCAATATATTCGAAACGTACTGGACGACGTTATCTTGGAGAAGATGTTCTTGAATTGATCCAGATATTTTCAGTCCCAGAACCAACTTTACTTATTTGTAAAGGTACTATGTCTCCTTTTCACGAAAATACTAAAGTATCACCGTTTTCTATTGTAACTGGTTCACAAAAATTTCAAGGTGTGCAGGAGACAAACGTTGTAGGGTCAAGTCTAACAATGGCTGTAGTTAAACTTCAACTTAAGTTTCGGTTGTAGTCAAAAAATTTCCTGTTGGATAGCACTCTTGTTTTACTTCTAAAATAGTATCGTAGGCTGGGTAAATATTAGCATTTATTGGGCTTCTTTTAAGTTGGTTATATTGATGTTTTGTCAGTTTCAAATCGGTTATAAGGGCTAGAGTTTCCTCAGATGTATATGGCCTGATTCTATTTGGAGTTTCGGAGGTTTTTTTTTAAATTGTTTTAGAAGAACACTCAATAACCGTTTTTATGACTTCGGCTTTAGAACACTTTCCTAAGCTTAGACTCAACAGCAAATTATAATTCTTTCGGCCGATCTTTCCATAACGTTTTAAAATTTTCGTTTTTTAGATTTATTTCCAAGTTCCTGGAATTCTTTTTTCGGTCTTCCTTGCCTAGAAGTTGTTGGCACATGAATTTTAGGCAATGGAATAAGGAACTCCTTTTGAAGCCAAAACTCTTCACCTTTTAAAAGTCGTTCTGGTAACATATTTTTTTACTTTTTGAAAAGGCGTGATTCAAAATTTTACTGTATTCGATGCATTTTTTATGAGCAGCTTCATCAAAAAATGTTATTGACTTTTTGATATTACGTACTTCAAAACAGCACATGTATAAACCGTTACCGATGACTAAAAAAGATGTTCAAAAGTGCTTCTAGGCGTATGGTCGCCCTGTAAAGGGTGGATCGAAGGAAAAGAAAGGAAAGAAAAAATGTTGCGCTGAAATCTTCAAATGAAAAAAGTTTCACGATGTCACTTTATCACACTTTTTTTTATGGACTAAGAAAAAAAAAAAAAAGTTACCTCGTCATTACAAAAAAAATGTACTATCACATTTAGTTCATAATGATAGAATCTTTCTTATTTTTTTATTAAAAATGCTCTGAGTTTAAAAATATTTACCAACAGCATAGTCTGACATATTTGTTATATGTCTTTTATTTCACTATTACATTTTATAAGCTATTATGCCAGCGGTTGATCCAATCCTCGAAACATTTTTTGTATTCGGTTTTCGGTATGTCTATCAGTGCTTCCTGCGATTTTTCTATTATTTCCATTACATTACATTGCATTTTCATCAAAAAATTACGAATAATGATGGCACTGTGCGATTGCGTTATCATGGTGCAAAATCCACGAGTTTTTTGCCCACAATTCTGATCTCTTTCGGCGAATTGCTTCACGCAAACGTCTCATAACGCCCAAATAATACTCCTTCATTACTGTCTGGTCTTCTGGCAAAAATTTATGATGCACTACACCGTTGTAATTAATGAAAACCGTGAGAATTGCCTTCTTTTTTGACTGAAAACGGCGTGTTTTTTTTGGTTTCGGCTCATTTTGTGATAGCCATTCACTTGCCTGATGTCTGGATTGCGTGTCGTAGTCATAAATCTACGTCTCGTTTCTAGCAATGATTCTTTTGATGAATGTGGGATCGGATTCAGCTTCGAAAATCATCTCTTTTGCGAGGTCAACATGGTCTCCTTTTTGCATGAAATTGAAATCTTTTGCCACCAACTTTGTTGCCACGATTTAGACCCAAATCATTAACCAAAATGTCTTGGACGAATCCATGGGCAATGTTTAAGTCCTTCGCTATCTCTCTGATGGTTAATTTGCGGTTATTGATCAACATTTCTTTTACTTCATCAATGTTTTCGTCGGTTTTCGATGTCGATGGTTAGCCACTGCGTTCATCATCTTCGATTGACTCACGACTACTTTTGAACCGCTCGAGCCACTGGTAAACGGCCGTTTTCTTTAGTGAATCGTTGCCGAAACACTTTTCTAACATTTTCAACGTTCGCGCATCAATACATCCGTTATTTACGCAAAATTCAATACAAGTTCGTTGTTGCAATTTAAATCCATTTCTAAAATTGTAAAAAATCGCCAATTACCACAGAGATAGATATACTCTTGTCTACGTAACTTTTGCAAATGTCAAGATATGACGCTAAGATTTAAAGGGAATACCAACAACAGATGTACCAACTTAACAAAAAAACAGAACTCAAATCGGAACAATAGGAGCTCCATACGGTGCCGCCACCTGGAACTTTTTGATCAAGATGGTATATATAAATATATTATTTATCAACATTTTAGTTGTCATACGGTACTGTATACGTTGTCACTCCTGTGTATTATCCGCATTATTTGAGTGAAATAAAATCAGTTTCAATCAAAATACTTATTTTATCTTATTTAGCGATGGATATAACTTCTGATAAGAAAAGAAACAACTCAGGAGTGTGCCCAAAGTACAAAAAATTTAATCGAAGTTAAATTAAAGAAAACATACTCAAGAAAAACTGAGGGAAAACGAAGAATTATACGAATCCTTTTGGGTAAGTGCGTGTTAAAATAAAAAGTCAAAAAATAAATACCATATATATAAATTGTCCTATGAAATTCGACTGCGAAGAAAAGAGAAGAAAACCGGAACCATCAGGTAGCCCCAAAAAAAAAAAAAACTTAGTTTTTATTTAAGTGGAAATTGCACCTATAAAAAGTGAAAAAATCGTGTCTCGGTCTTTTTCTCACATACATAACTCATCAACGACGAGAACCGTTTTCTTTCCATTCTTGGCGGGAACCATAAAACCTGGATTGCAGAAGATCACGCAATGAAGAAGCAGCGTACAACAGGAAGTGCAAACCAGCCATTCAAGGGCTCCCGGAGAGAAGACGGAATTATCCAAAGTCACAAGCAGGACCACCGAGCTGGGATTAAAACATAACACATGGGGTAAAAAGCCAGTTCTAAGAGAGGGCACCACTTGAATTAAATCTGTACCATTTTCAAAAGATACGTTTATAAATTTGACAGTTGTCGGATGATTAGTTCTCGAGATATAGCGTTGTGAGTGAAGCAACTTTTGTTATTGTGAAAAAAATGGATTCAAAGAAATTTCGTGTGTTGATTTATTATTGCTTTTTGATGGGAAAAGATGTAAAGAAATGGCTTGATAAGTGTTACCCGGACTCTGCACCAGCCGAACGAACCATTCGCAAGTGGATTGAAAAATTTAAACGTGGTCATACATGCACCAAATATGATGCACACAATGGACGTCCAAAAGAGGCTGTTTCAGATGAAAACATCAAAAAAGTCCACAAAATGATTACGAATGACCGTAAAGTGAAGTTGATCGAGATAGCTGAGGCTCTGAAGATATCAAAAGAGCGTGTTGGATATATCATACACAAATATTTGGACATGCGAAAGCTCTGTTCAAAGTGGGTGCCGCGTTTGCTCACAGTCGACCAAAAACAACAATGTGTTGATGATTCACTGGGGTGTTTAAATGTGACAATGGATGAAACTTGGCTCCATCACTTCACACCAGAATCAAGTCGGCAGTCAGCTGAGTGGCGAGCAGGCAACGAACCTCTTCCAAAACAACCAAAAACTCAACAGTCGGCTGGCGAGGTTATGGAATCCGTATTTTGGGATACACATGGAATAATTTTCATCGAATATCTCTAAAAGGGGCAGACTATCAACAGCGACTATTACATTGCGTTGTTGGAGCGTTTGAAGGACGAAATTTCAGAAAAACGGCCGCATTTGAAGAAAAACAGAGCACTGTTTCATCAAGACAATGCACCGTGTCACAAGTCGATGAAAACGATGGCAAAATTGAATGAATTCGGCTACGAATTGCTTTCCCACCCACCGTATTCTCCAGATTTGGCCCCCAGCGACTATTTCCTGTTCGCAGACCTCAAAAGAGTGCTCTCCGGAAAGAGATTTAAGACCGATGAAGAAGTAGTCGCCGAAACAGAGGCCTATTTTGAGGCTAAACCGAAATCGTACTACAAAACTGGTATCGAAAGATTGAAAAATCGTTTCAATCAGTGTATCGCCCTCGAAGGCAACTATTATATATTGATAAATAAAGTTGAATTTTGCAGAAATTTGGTGTTTTACTATAAAACTAACTTTTCAGCCCATGTGTTATATTCCATTTTCCCCTTTATCCTCTTCTTACAACAAGGGCTTGAAGTTGAAATATTAATCATTTGCTGTTGATATCAGATTCTGCTTCTTATAAATTTAAATTTATTTTAATTTTTTATTTTTTTTGACAAACTGCTAAAAGAGGGAAGCAAATAAATAAAAAAACATGCATCTAAGCAGCGTGAGAGTCAGTTTCAGTTTATATGCGTTTTTATTACATCCAATTCATTTGCGCTTACAAGCTAGACAAAAAAATGCTTAAAAATTAGCTTAACTAACTAATATGAGTACTATACTATGATAGCTTACTGCCCCTTAAAATAAAAACTTGATCTATGTGGTTCGACGCAATTGAATTAGGTTATTTATTTATCTCATTATAAACTACTCAAAACAAAATAGGGCCCACCAAAGATTTATTTTGATTTTTGTCATAAACTACAGTTAACACGATCCAGCAGACGCGTAAATTTGTAAAATAACAAATACCTTAATATTTTAATTTAAATAAGAAAACTGTTTAAATTGAATCCATGTACTGAATCCATGTGGAACTGTATTTTCGGTGAATTCGGTGAATTCGGTTTTTTTTAGTTAGCCTGGAAAGGTAATTTTAACTGGCGCCCGAGCAGGGACCGGCTACTAAAATTCTTATCCTTTTATCCCGTGTGAATTGTTTTTTCCTTTAATACAGGACAGGAAGTTAGTAGGTTCTACTGAGCGAACGTTGCTGTACCCATGGGAACACAGTAACTACTTTAACTCTCCAGCAGCAAAATTCTGTCATACCCATGGGAAAATGGCAGATTTCGCCACGGTTAAAACGATTCGAATGTGAATTTGTATGTACCATTAATAGGTTGCTTACAATCATAAACGCTTACGACTAAACGGGATCAACACAGCAATTCCAGAGGCCAATTCCTTACTTTAACCCAAACGAATTTTCTTGTTCTAGTGGTACGGAATAAAAAAAAACAATAAGAAATTATAGCGACGATTAAAAGTTCCCCATTTTGTTTAAATTAATGTGAGTGAAAAAAGAATAACAACGAGTGATCCAACTAAGAGAATATATAAGAGAAAAATACCCTAAGGAAAGGGCTTTGAAAAAGAAAAAAAGCCTGGAACAATTAATAATATCCTTAGCCAGCTTCTTGAAACGAAGGGCGCCTTAAAGTACTTGAAGACAAGCCAGTGCCAGAGGCAGCGCTGTGCGGTCCTAAGACCGAGTCCGATTTGTAGGCTATAAGTCGCCTGCCGGACTGTGTTGAGGAATTCCAGCCTTCGACGGTAACCCTACCCAATAAGTTTCGTATATTCATACGGTCGAGGCTATATTGAAGAATTTCGAAATCGTGAAATCCAAGCCGATTTAGCAAAAGGTTCAGGCTGATCTCGTATAACATTTTTGTTGATGACTGACCTACAATAAAGCAATGTCTTTCGCTGAATTACGCAGATACTAAAAGGAACATGCGGACATTAGAGCACCAGCTTTATCAGCTATCTCAAAGGGGCTCCAAGCTCGATGAATTCTATGCACCGGTAAATCATCAGCTATCTCTAATGATCAACAAGATCAAGACAGAGAGTTTCTCGCAAGAAACAGTCACGGCGTTGGTAGAGACTTACCGAAACAGAGCTCTAGACGTTTTCGTAAGAGGTCTGAACGGCGATATATCGAGAATGTCAATAATCAAAAAACCGCTAACTCTCCCGGAAGCTTATTCGGCTTGCCTGGAGATACAAAACCTCAATTACCGGAGTCATACGATTCATAACGTGAACATATCAAACACCGTGACAGCTCCCATAAACCAAACCTTCATGCAAGAAACTAGGCCTCATCGGAAAAATTTCCCACAACACAGGTTTGATAAGCCTAAACATATCAACAACCATCTGCAATCAAGCGAAAACGAGGCATCCCCACGACCAAGTGCAGCTGAATCTCATCAGAAGATGGATTTCGATCAGTCCATTCAATCGCGGCAGGTGAATTATACGAACAGGCCACATGATAGTAACCAATTTAAGCAAAAGACTAAGTCCGATAACTACCAGCAGAAACACCAGAGTTTGTACAACGTACAAACGGCTGACGAGGTTCATAGCGAGGGTCAACTAGAGGTGCCTGGTGATGTTGATGCCTACGTCGCATCCGCGGAGGAGCACATCGATGAACAGGATTTTATACTACGTTGGGAGGCTATCCAGCGTACCATACATATAATTCATCGTCCGAAGCGGAACTATTCTGAAATTTCTCGTCGATACCAGGGCGAACAAGAATTTCATTAGTCCATCTATTTCACGAAAAAAAGCCGCGTAAAATCACCCTTTATGGTTCATTCGGCAGGCGGAAAAATTAAAATTAAAGAATGTGTAAAGGGAAAATTCTTTGAAAAAATTGGAAATAATACTCTTTTAACATTCTACGTTCTGCCTGGCCTTACATATTTCGACGGCATCATTGGCAATGATACACTGAAAGAACTTGGGGCTGTCATAGACAGGAAACAGAACATCCTAACATTATATAGTATACCCTGACGTTGTCATCCCCCTCAAAGAAGAACCTACTAAGCAGGTCAACATCGTTTTTGGCGATGCCCTTTCGGAGAATGTCAAGTCAGAATTGAACCGCTTGATCCTAAAATATGAGACCCTCTTTGGGTCTATAAGTGAAAGGGAAATCGTGAAAACCACTATACAGGCAAAGATAAGAACTAAAACCCAAGAACATATACTATATTCGCAAAAATTTATCCTTACCCGACCTGCATGAGAGAGATAGTAGACAAAAAAATAAATGAGCTTTTAGGGGAAGGAATTATCCGCCCATCTAAAAGCCCATATAATTCTCCTATCTGGGTCGTGCCAAAGAAGCCAAAAACATCAGGTGAAAAACAATATTGCATGGTGATAGACTACAAGCGTCTTAACCAAGTGACCGTATCCGACGCGTATCCGATTCCGGGTATAAATTTCACACTAGCGAGTCTTGGCAAAGCGAAGTATTTTCCATCAAATACCAATGAAACCATCAGATATACCGAAAACAGCCTTCTTTATCATTTACCCTTCGGGCTGAAAAATGCACCCGCTATCTTTCAAAGTATGATTGACGACGTTATTAAGAAATAAAGAGGCAAAATTTGCTATATGTACATAGAAGACATTATCATCTTTGGTGAAAATGAGAAAAACCATTTAAAAAATTTGAAAATTGTTCTAGCCAGACTACAAGATGCCAACCTCAATGTGAATCTCGAAAACTCCACGCGTTCGTCTCAAAACCTCTTGCAAGAGGGAAAAATGCTCAGGTAAAGGCAAACCAATCGAGGAAAATACCAGTCAGTCTCGATGAGAAAGAACTGAAGTCCTTTAGCAAACTGAAAACTTTACTAACAACATCAGAAGTCCTAGCTTTCTTTGACTTCGGAAAACTCTTTAAGCTCACTACCGATGCTTCAGACTATCGGAGCAGTCCTTTCGTAGGGCGAAATAGGCAAAGATACATACATTTCACGATCATAAAACAAGACCGAAGAAAATTATGCAACCAACGAAAAAGAAATGCTGGCAATAGTCTGGGTCTTAGATAATTTACGATCATATGTATATGGCGCAAAGAACATTAGAGTGTTCACAGACCACCAGCCTTTGACCTTCGCACTTGAGAATCGAAGCTATAATGCTAAACTTAAGCGTTGGAGGGCACGCATAGAGGAGCATAACTGTGAATTGATTTACAAACCTGGTAAATCGAATTTCGTAACAGATGCTCTTTCTAGGCTCAAAAGTCATGTAAATCACTTGTCCGGTTAAGCGCGACCTGAGGCGGCACATAGTTCGAGTAAAGCAGAAAAAAAAATCCTTAACGGAAACTGCTTTGGATACTGACTCCTTAACCAACTCAGCCTCCAAAGCTTAAGCATCGACAGACTCCGATAGTCAGACAGTGCATAGTGCCGAAAAGGATAGCTCCGATCTAATCCCCCACGTTGAAACACCATTAAACGTTATCCGAAACCAAATAGTTATCAAGGCCGCAAGGGGTCTGAAGATACATGAAGAACCACACCCACACAATATGGATAAAACCAAACTGATCAAAATATTAAAAACGAAACTCAGTTCGAATGTCATAAATAGGATAAAAATTCCAAAGTCTCTTCAGAGTCTTTTTAGAGCACTTTGCGAATTATAAGATCCGAATAACGCAAATATTGGTGGAAGATGTGAAAAATCAGGACCGGGTATGCGAGTTAATTATGAACGGGCACATCGAAATCTTCGCGAGAACAAGGACCAGTTACTCGAGAAGTAGTACTTCCCGCGAATGAATAGTCTGATAAAAAGATACACCAAATCGTGTGAAGTTTGCAATGCTAATAAATACGACACCTAATTCATCCTGAATTTCAACCAACTCCCATTCCTTCCCATCCCTGTTAAATCCTTCACCTGGATATCATTGAACTCCAGAATGAAAAATTTATCAGCTGTATTGACAAATTCACATAAAAAACAGAAGTGTTCTTCATCTTCGGGAAGAAATTCTAAAGATTATTCATTACTTCACAGCACCGAAAATATTGGTGACCGACAAAGAGAGTAGCCTCCTAAGCCCAATCATAATTAATTTTATAGAGATGTTAGGAATAAAGGTCTACCACACACCCGTACGTCGATCTGAAGTAAATGGTCAGGTTGAAAGGTTTCATTCAACTACAATTGAAATATTTCGATGCCTTAGATAAGAATACAGAAACTTCCGACTGAAGGAACTGCTTTATATAGCGGTTGATAGGTATAATAACTCAATTCATTCGGCGACAAAGCGAAAGCCAAACGATATCTTATTATTTTAATTAATTACCAAAATATGATAGATTTCCGTACTAAAGTTAATAGAGAATTAAAGCGCGAAATAAAACGAAAACAGAAGAACAAATTATTTCAAATAAAAAGAAAAAAAGAATGCCCCCAAAGACTTATAACAAAGGTGATGTTATATTCAAGGCCTCGAAGGGCATTCAGGTTAAAAAATAAGCCACTTTTCCGAAAGGAAGAAGTAGCGCGTGATAACAAAGTCACCGTTACTACTGCAACAGACATAACTAACCAAATATAAAAAATGTATAATTGAAAAAAAAGGAGGATGGACTATATCCTTAAATACACAAAGTTCAAAACTTATAAACTTGTAATTATTCATATATAGTACTTAAGCCCAACATATTTTTAAGATGATTTTGTTATACCCAAAGTTAAGAAAAGATTTAAATAAATAAATATATCAATACCTAGTATTCAAAATTAACATGATTTTAAGATGATTTAGAGAAAAAATACAGATTTAAGTAATCCTAAAATTTTTAGCATAATCTTACCCATAAAAGATAAGTTAATATTTACAGACTGACCTGCCTAATCTGTATAACAATATCCCACGGATTCCAGATATTCGAATATACAGCTCCATTATTTTCCATAAAGGAAGGCAAAAGTGTGGATAGTCAACGGTAACTTCAACCTCGTGCATGTCATAGATCTGAACCAATTCGAAAATTAACTTGGGAAGGTTACCGACTCCATCAGAAGGCACATCCAAGACAACGATACGAAGGCTCTTATCAATTTCTACTATACTTGACTTAGATAATGATCGGATCAATATTCTAAGGAACAGATTGAATCGGCTAGGCATGGAAATGGGTCGCTAGGAATCCAGATGCTGCAGATTATCCTGGGAATCCTGGGAAGTCAATAAGATATTGTGGAGAACAACAACCACCAATACAAGGTCAACGAACGATATGACGAGAAAGATTAACTGGGTCATCGATAAATCTAACAACGATATAAAGACGACGGATATTCAAAAATTAAACCAAGATGCAGTTAACGAAATGGTACGAGCCTGTCAAATGGCGAAAAATGGCATTATTAACACCTGTTGAACATGTTGAACCTGTTCAATCATGAATCATGATCAACACTTTTGTATCCAAGTTAGAAACTCTTCCCTACGCCATTGAAATTGAAGCACTAGAGTTCGGATCACCATCAATTTACACCAACGAATCCATGCTAATATATAGGGTTTTTCAATAGAGACTTGACAACTTTGAATTTAATTTATGAACGCACTCTCTCACTAATCATCAAACTGTCACTGTCAATTTATTCAGTAAACTCAACATTTTCATCATGGTAAAGTACACTAACGAGCAACGTCTGCAAATTATAAAAATTTTCTACAGATATTCGGAGTCGCAAAATCATCTTCAGTGACGAAGCTCATTTTTGGCTTAATGTTTTCGTCAATAAGCAAAATATGCGTTGTTGGTCGGGTGAAAACCCACATGTGCTTTATAAATCACCACTTCGTCCACAAAAAAACTGTTTGGTGCGGTTTGCATGCCGGCGGCGTTATTGAGGCATATTTTTTCGTCGACGATAACGATCGTCACGTTACCGTGAATGGTCAGCGTTATCGCGCCATGATCACCGATTTTTTTGGCCCGAATTGGAAGATATGAACTTGGACGGCATGTGGTTTCCACAGGATGGTGCCACAAGCCACACAGCACACACTACAATCGATGTGAGCGTGTTATCTCAAGACATGGGCCAGTCGATTGGCCGTCTCGTTCGTGCAATTTAACGCCGCTTGACTATTTTCTGTGGGGCTACGTTAAGTCATTGGTTTATGCCCACACGCCGACGACGTTGGAAGAGCTCAGAGCCAACATTGAACGCGGAATAGTGGCCGTTTCGGCCGAAATGTATGGCCGAGTCGTTGAAAATTGGGTCAAACGAATCGACCTCTGCAAACGTGCCAATAATAAAGTTTTTGAAATATCTCAAATGGTTTGCCTTTTATTTAAAAAAGAAAGTTGTCAAGTCGTTATTAGAAAACCCCCTATACATCCTACCAATACCAAAGGTAAGGAAGGAGGACTACAATCAACTCCTTTCAAACTGTCTTTCTATAAACAATTCCACCGTATTGAAAGGCGGTTATGTAGCCTGCACTTATTTTACAAACAATAACGAGGTCATTGAGCTTAAGGACACGATCTTTCTTACAAACTACAATGGAGATCTTGCTTCAAGGAATTCTACGCAAACGTTAATGAGAACCTTTGTTATACGCCTAAATAACGAGACAATACATCTAAAGAACCATACATTCACGAGCTCTAGCTTAACCAGTTTACATCCCCTTCCTCTTACGATGGCGAACGTCACAATCCAAGGACATAAGATCGATCTTTAACATGGCCTTAGTCTGAAAAATATGGAACGTCTTTGCAATCTATCAAGTCACAGTGAAAATATTTTTCATGGGAACCTATGCTGACGAAGCACACGCGAAACCGATGAATTTCGTGTACATGCGCCGGATGCACTATTCGTGGGAAGCGCTAAGTCAGCATATCGCATCAGTAAAATCAAGGCAACGAGGAGCATAGGAGCATAGGAGGACATAGACGCGTAAATTAGTAAAATAATAAATACCTTAGTATTTTAATTTTAATAAAGAAACTGTTTAAATTGTATCCATGTTTTACTCCCGAGCAGTAGGAGTTCGGTGTTCTTTCAATTACCCCGGAAAGGTAACTTTAACTATACTAGGTGGAGTGAAAAATAACCTCCTTGACTGCTAGAATACTGTCTTTAGTTTTGTTTTGACAGCTCATTGTTGTTGACGTGTTTGGCATCATGTTGAGTATGGACAAAAACGATTTTCGTTCTCTCATAAAACATTATTTTTTGAGAGGCAAAATGGCGAAAAAAACAAAGGAAAAGTTGGATAAATATTATGGGGCTAATGCTCTGTTAGATCACACCGTCAAATATTGGTTTCGAGAGTTTCGTGGTGGCCGCAACTCCACTACCCATCAAGTCCGCAGCGGCAGGTCCTCCGATGCGGTTACAGAGGACAATGTCAAAAAAATACATGAAATGTTGTTGGTGCGCGAGCTAGCATATACCACAAAGATTAGTACTGAGCGCACACGCCATATTTTGGGCAATATTCTGCATATGAAAAAGTTACCCTGCCGCTGGGTGCCACGCATACTCACTTCTGACCAGAAACACGAACTCGAGAGCACTTCGAAAGAGTGTTTAGACTTGCTGATGCGGAATTGGGCGGAATTTTGGCGTCGATTGGTAACTGTTGAACACCAGAGAACAGAATTAGTGCCTGGCAATGGACTGAAGCCGGCACGGGTGCTCCGAAGCGGCCGAGGGAGGCTCGATTTGTTGGAAAGGTTATGGCGTCGGTTTTCTTTGATTGTCATGGCATACTACCTCGAAAAATGAAAAAGCATTAAAAGCGAGTATTACTCTGCATTATTGGAGCGACTGAAGGCCGAAATCGCTGCAAAACGGCCTCTCATTAAACGAAAAAAAAAAATACAATGCACCGGCGCACAAGAGCATCGCAACCACGGCTAAAATCAATGACTTACGGCTCCAATTGCCGTCGCATACAACGTATTCGCCCGGTTTGGTTCCCTTGGACTATTATCTCTTCCCAAACCTCAAAAGATGACTCATCAATAAAAAATTCAGCTTACGCGAGGAAATCATCGACGCCACGGAGGAGTATTTTGCAGACCTTCCGGAAAATTACTTTTCGGACGGGATCAAAAAATTTGAATATCGCTGGAATAAATGTATCAAACTAAAAGGCGACTATATTAAATAAAACAAAAAACATTTCTAAGGAGGTTACTTTTCACCCAACCTAGTACTCTATTGGTAAATATTATCGAAGCGAAGTATTTAATTGCATAGCTTACATGTCTATGAGCATTTATCAATATTTTAAGCAACAATTTTTACGTTGCCTCCAACTAAATAGGCAGAGAAAATGCCTTGGTCTTAAAACAACTAATGCAAAATTTCTTGTACATGTTTTCTAATTCTAATTCCAAGCATTGTCGTGATTTGTAGGTGTATCGCGGCGAGCTATCCGAAACGTGTGGGAGCTCTTCCAAGAAACCGAGACTGTAGTAAGGAGACCTGGATCAGAAACAATGAGAGTCATAACTGCGCAAAAAGACCGGTACGTAAGAATAATTGCACGACGGGAGCGTACCTAAACCACGCGGGGGTTACAAAATCAACGTGGCAATCTTCTGGTACTCAAGTAAGTGATCAAACCGTACGTAATCGACTGCATGAAGATGGTCAACGGTCCAGGGTGCGCGCCATTCCCCAAAACTGATAAGGGCACGTCGGGCAGCGAGCTTAAGTGTCCCCCGTGAGCATTCGGATTGGACTATGGACAACTGGAGCCTGTACTCTTTACAGACGCATGAAAGGTAAATTTTTTAAGTGACGATAAACGTGTACGCGTGTGGAGAAGACAAGCTGAACGTTTCACCGACCCATGCATTCACGTAAAAAAAAAATTTATAATCACTCATTTTTGTTTTGAGTAATTCATTATGACTAACACTAACAAAATAATTTTTTCTAAAAACTTAGTACATAGATTTTTTTAACATTTAAAATTTAAATAAAACTTTGAAACTATCTTATAATCATCTTAAGGGGCACGTCTAATGTGAAATTTTGAAAAAAATCGATTTTTTTTCCATATTTCGATAGTCTATCGGCCCTTTTAGAATAACATACTAAAATTTCAAATGAATATCTCAGAGAGTTACGTTTGCTACGGGGTCTACCAGAGTTATTGTTCGGGCTCTGTCGTCATCGTACACCATATAATACGATTCCGGTTTCTATTGTTGACCTTCAAGTATACAGAAATGCATGAATGTAGAAATAATGTTTATTAATTCTTATTGTACACTACAATTGTACAATAACTACAATTCTTTACAATCTTTATGATCGCCGCCAGCCAACCGTTAGCGCTCGGAAATTTAAAGAAGACTTCCTCTCCATGGTCACCCTATCCAGTTCCATACTCCTACCTACGGAGCTTAGTACTTTGTAGCAAGCCTATAATTTAACGGCCACCCTCAGCAAAAATACGCCTCCACATATACCAACCACAATCAATAATGCTGTATAGTTAATGACATTGCGACATTTCCGTCATTTGTTCATCGTTCTTTGCTTTTATCTTCTACTTATTGAAGGTTAGTGTAAACATTGCCCCGACGACAAACTATGCGCCGTCAGTTATCCTACAATCGATCGTATGCAAATCGATCCCACACCATATCGCAACCCAAGGAGACCCCGACACTCAGCGGTAACACGATCCGCAAATAAACAGATGGATGTGGCTATTACTCATGATAATAAGTGGCTGACGCAGAACAATGAATTGGAAATGGAGAACTCGGTATCATACAGTCGGCGAACGATGACCTAAAAAGTTTTTTAATTACATTATGTTTATTAGCTGATGATAAAAATACTTTGCTTAAATCTAATGCGTGGTAATTCCACATGAATAGGTCTAGTCTTTAGGGATTTTTGTTTATAACTACAATAAATGTATTAGGATTTGTCGTGCGAAACCTTCTTAGAGAAAAAGCCATGGACTACAAGCCGATAAGTGATCGCCTAGCTGTGATCCGCATCAAAGGCACCTTCCAAAATATATGCCTAATATGTGGACATGCATGTACCGACGTAGCAGAAGACCCTATCAAGGAGGAGTTTTATGACCTCCTGAATGGAACCTATGGAGTCTGTCCGGTGTACGATGTCAAAATTATGCTCGGAGAATCTAATGGTAAAGTCAGAAGGGAAGACATTTTTTTCGGGTTTCGGCACAGAATCCAGGAAAAGACAACAGACAATGGCTACCGACTAGTCGAATTTTCAGCAGCTCGTAATGCGGTTATAATTAGCACTAGGTTTCCAATGCTAATGATCCACGCAGCAACCTGGCGCAGTCTAGACGGTCGAACCATCTCGACCTCTTCGACGTGCACATATTCCGAGCGGCAAACGCCGACTCTGACCATTTTCTTGTTGCGCCTAAATTCAGAGCTCGACTGCCAAACGAGAGGAAGCTGCGAATTGCGTAGAAGAAGAAAGTCGACGTTGGACGCTTAAATACACGTGGAGTAGCCAGAGTCTACAGAGAGTGCCTGGGTGAGAAACTCCTTACCACCAGTGCCAACAATTAGCGATGCCAGTATTGCGAAATTATTAAAGACGTGTTCGAAACCACTGTAGAGTTCCAGCCACCCCAGTGAAAGAACCCGTGGTATAATGATAATTGAATAAACCGGAAAAATGTGACAGAAGATGCACTTAAGAAAGCGCTGCAGCGCAAAACAAGAGCTGCGTAGGAAGAGTATCGTTCCGGGAGAAGAGAGGAGAAGAAAATTTTGCGTAAAATGAGGAGACTGAAGAGTCCCGCGATGGAAATATTGTAACATTCGGAGATTTTACAAGAAGGTCAAATAATTGGCTGCTGGCTTCAAGATAGGAACATAGGTGCTTTGAGTACCCAGTATAGCTATAAAAAAGCTTAAGAACAACAAGGCCGCAGCCTCTTATGGCCTGCCAGCGGAGCTCTTCAAATACGATGGCGATGCTTTGGTAAGGCGTATGAACCAAATCATCAACCAAGTATGGGTGAAAGAAAGCATGCCCGATGACTGGACTATCAGCTGCAAATGCCCCATCTACAAAAAAGGCGATCCAATGTTTTGCAAGAACTTTCGAGGCATATCCTCCCCACTGTACTGTGTAAACGTCTTAAACCGTTCTGCAACACACTAATCTGCAGGTACCAGCGTGGCTTTCGGCCTGGTAGATCGACTATAGACCAAATTTTCGCACTGAGACATATCTTGGAAAAGACCAACGAATTTCAGGTGGAGACTTACCACCTATTCAACGACTTCTAACCCCCATATAATAGTATTCAACGTCAGAGATCTATACGGCGATGGCCGAATTCAGGATCCCAACAAAACTGATCCAGATGTGTCGCGTGACGATGAAAAATACGCACTGCAATGTTTAATCTGCAAGTAGCTCCTCTGAACTATTTTAAACGTGCACCGGATTTTAGCAAAGAGATGCGCTATCATGTGACTTCTTCAACATCGTTCTGGGGCAGATAGCCCCATCGCATGATGCCGGTCAATTGATGAACGCTCGCCGTGAGCTGACAAAGTCGTCAAATTTCTTCTTCAAAACTTCGAGCGTTGCGTCGCTTGTATGGCATGTAGAGTCTTCTTTTTGGAACAACAGCTCGGATATATCGATGTTATCGAGCTCTGACTACAGAAAGTCGACTAACATCGCCTGAGACCATTGACGGTATGACGGTAATTCATTTCGAAAGAAAAAAGGTTCAATAATGCCGACATGCCATAAACCGCACTAAACTTGTGGATTGTGTTCGCTCTAAAAACGGAAATTTTTTGTGTTGACATAGCCGTTGAGCCAAAAATGGGCTTTGTCCGAGAAGATCATTTGTTGGCCAAAATCCGGATCTACGGCAAACATATCCAGCATCCAATTAGCGAACTCATGGCATTGTCTTTGGTCGTCTGCCTAACTCAGTTGATCGGCGCCGAATCGATATTTCTGGATCTTCTTCGATACTAACCGCTAAAGCGGCTATGTTTCCTTCATTTCGAAACAATCTTTGTCTGGTTGGTGGCTTGAGATCCAAAAGAGTGTACTGACGCTCAAACTTTTCCGCGGCGCGTATTTACAACTGAGCCTTAATTTCGATAATATTTTTTAATAATTTCCACACGTTCGGCAAGGGTAAAACGATGCAAGATGGAATGGAAAATTTTAATGAATAATTTGACAGCTGGATGTCATTGGTAACTTTGAGAGCTCCTGAAATATGTATAATAATAAAAAAAAGTCGTTAACTGACGTTGACTTAGGTGTGTCTGGAATTGGAACTTCATATTTGCTATAGACTGACGAACCAACTTTACCTGTGTAAACCATTTATAGTATGGTCCAGAACAATTTCTTTAATTTACCATTTCGTGTGTTCATGTTGGTTTCACTTGCGTTAATGATGTACATCCTCGATATCAACATCGTCGCCAATTGTCTAGAAGTTCTAACAAAGGTCAGTGATGAATTTTTCTACCCATATCGTGGATTTGTTTCGGCTTGTAATCAGATTTTTATATCATCTCTACGACATTAGTGCGACATCGATCACTAGTTGTAGCCAAAACAGCTGGTGGATCCTGAGGATCACTGACCTACATTCATAAATCTTCATAAATCTTCATAAATCCCAAACTGAAAACGCATTTAAATCTTTTAACAAGTGAATCTAGCTCTCAATCAAAAAAAACCAAAATGTCATCATAAAAATTCCTTAATAGCTCTACTTGTGCGCTTTTATTTGTATTTGGGCTTCTCCTTGTGCTTCAATCTCATTGCTATGAATTGTTGCCAAACATGCACAGCATGAGTAGGACATTTGTATTTACCACCAACAACATTTTATATTACAAATCACATTTCCTCGTTAGTTGGAACGAAAACTTTATTTTACTTGTCATCCGCATTCGAGTTAAAGCTTTTATCCAACTCTAAACCACCGAAGTGGGTTCTTCCTATCCCACTGGTTTCGTTAACTAGTTTGCAGTTTCTGCAATTGTGGCAATTCGCGAATACGTATGCCCGCTCATAATAATGAGGAATTAGGGAGTTCCGGAATACGAGAACGGGTATTTCCAAGTCTAATCGATCTTTATGGGTTGCCTTGTTGTTAAGGAATACGTCCCCTCAACAAACTGAATGTTTGAGCTGCTATTTCTTTTTATGCTCAACATCCGGTGGGTATAAGGTGGAAAATGATACTTACAAAAGGTAAACAGGAGTGTGGATTAAGGGTTTAGTAACTAAGTGTCTATTGCACGCCCGCAGATATTAAAATCGAAATTGATAAATTGAACTACGGGTTATGGGAGCGTATACGTAATTTGTTTCCTCACACCAAGCCAACTCAATCTTTTTATTTCGTTACAGCCATTCTAGGCTTCAACTGGAGTGTTAAAAGTCACATATGTACATACATACGGGGAAGGGATATATGCAGCCTGGCGATATGCTACCAGCACATCAGGAATCCTTTAACCATCAGCTACCAGCCACCAGTCATAGTTATTGAAATAAAATTGAATGAGTTCACGATTCGAGAGTTTGATTGATTACAGCGCGCACATTTGTTATTCTTTCTTTGTTCCTTTTTTTGGGGAGAACAGAGAGAATGACTGGACATAAAAACAACGATCACGTTCAACAGGACGCAATTGAGCGGGTTGAAGTCGAAAGGAGTAACTGGAAGTGCACGACTGGATGATGAATGGATTTAAATTATTTATTCGATAATTTGATAGATGATCGGGTTTTTAAGTCCTTCAGTTGAATTTATGTATAAAAACAAAAAAAATTATCATATGATTAAAATTCCAAGTAATAAAGTAGGGGATGGAACAGGGGTTGGTTGGTAGCGAGCAAATTCATTTTCCACAATCAACTCGGTATCGGTATAACGAGGTAGAGTAGGTAAGCGGAGCGTTCATTAACGAAGGCACAGTGGCACATGGAAGTTGAGTCAACTTATTGAAAGAATTTTGCTTAACACATTTTTGTATGGAAGATGGAACGCACTACCTTTACTTAACTTACTGAAATTTTTGAATGAATTTTTTTTACGTAAGTTGAGTTTACAGGGGAAGAAAGAAATTCTTTTTTTTTTTTTTTTTTCTTTCAATTTACCAATTTATGGGGAGGAAAGGTAGACATGGAAGCTCTCTGGAGTCTTTGGTGTGGTCTATACGTAACCAAATGTGGTTATGTCGTCATGTTAAGAGAGAATAGACGACTTTCGACAGAAAGGTGTTTGCTGGTGTAACCCTCTTCCTGTGGTGGTAGATTTTCTTTTTTCTTTAACAAAATGTTTATAATCCTCTTACACTTGTGTAAGATCGATAAGATGTTGGGAGAAATCATTAAACCAAAATCAATTGAAATTTATAAAAGGAGGGGTTGTGGTGGATTTTCATTTACCAGTTTCTACCTATTTATTCTTGTGATGGTGGTTTATTAAAATTTTGGCAAATTATTGCGCAATTATCAGGGGATACTCTAAGGAATCTTTTTTCAATTCAAAAGGGGAGTATAGTCTTCTATGGTATGAGCGTTTTGACTGGGGTGCCAACTAATATGTTTGAGGTACTTTTGGAACGACTTTTTTAAAATACTCAATGGGAAGTGGTTCTTTTCATAATTGATTGGGGGTATACACGGGTTAGCTTGTTTTTTCCATTTTGATTTTGACAATTACAGGCACTATGTGTTTGTTGAATTCATGAAAAGGGACTATGAAAAACTTTGAAATGTCGGACACAGTGCGGAAGTGGAAAAATTGGTGAGAAAAGAAGAGATATAACAATGTACGTTGGTTTTGAATGTTTACAAGTTACAATAAAAAGGAAACAAAAGATCTGCAGGTATTTGATAGAAGTTTGAAGGCGCGGAGTTCTACTAAGGATTTCATTGGAGCACTGTTTTTTTTTTTCTGTCGGAACAGAGCACTCAGACAAGGAACTAGACCATTGCATTCCTTGCATGGTACTTTAACTGAAATGTGTCAGCCTTTCGAAGAAAAAAGAATTAACGCTTCAGTGATAAAGTGCCTGCAACCTCAGCATCTACAACATTAGCGCAAAATACCTGCAGCCTGGTGCGAGGATCAACCGTCATTACTTTCACAGAAAACATCGCATGATGTTGTATCACCTATGTTCAGCATACTTAAGTACTTAACATAGCATCCAATGGCAATGCCAGATTACGTCAGTGTTTTGCGTGAATACCTGTCGCTAAGACTTAAGTTCACGAGATGCCCATACATCCATAGGGGCCAGGATATGCCTAGTCAGCGCTCGAATCTTTCGGCAGCAACAAAGTTTAAACCTATCTTGAGGGCACAAGCTTCTTCGCTTGAGTCGAAACCGATCTAAATCTTTTTTTTCGAATTTAGGGTCATGTCAATCAGCAACTTGCTACTCTGCATCGGTTCAACTATGTGGAAGACCTCTCCAGCCACTATGACGCTTCCATTAGGGAGCCAAGTCAGGCCTGCAGCGTTTCAACAGGACTCCATGACCGGCTGCTCATAATGTAACGGTCCAATTGTAGCAACCTTCAGTGGCGTCAATCTGAAAGCCAATAAAATAAGATCCGGCAAATAGCCTTGATAATTGAACCTCTTGGTTTAAGGAGGCGAGCTGTGACCCAACTGTCAAGTTCTAACCGATACAGGCAAATCTAATGAAGGTTCGGGTCCAACAAAAATCTTCCATGGGCTTTCAGTAGCGATTTTATTTCCTGTGATCCCATTGTATCTTGGGATCCAAACAAGACTCAGTGATTTTGGTCTTCTTATTGCCTTTAATAAAGTCTTGTAGTCTCCAATTAGCCTCAAAACCGTTAGAGGGCTTCACAAGGCTTTAATTGCAGCTTGGCTGTGGCTACATGTAAATGCTTCCCCACCTTCGTTAATTTTTGGCAATATAGTTCGTTACAAAGCGTCAAAATTTGGTAAGTATATCTCTCGTTGGAAGACAGACACAAGTTTTCCCAACGTAAATGAATTTTAAAGTTGTCATCCTTCAAAAATACACCAGTGCTGCATCCTCAATCGGTTTTGAAGCCATCTGTGAAGAGCCGACTACAGTCTTGATTCAGATACTGGCCAAAACCATTTCTGAGCATGGAGAAAGTCGATTTCTTATTCTTACCGCTATAGACCAGTCAGCACGCAAAGTCTTCATAGCTCCAGCGCCTGCTGCATCAAATGCCACTTCTATTAATAGGGAAGATGGCTTTGAGAGTGCAGACTATGTTATGAATATCAAGAGATATGCATAGCATCTAGAGCAGAGGCAGGCGTGCTGAGGTAAGCCCGCATGCAGGTAAGACATACAGTTCTTTGGAGTCTTATAAGGGCAGAAATGACGTATTTTTGTAAAAGCTTGTCCCATCCGATAACCGATAACTGATGGTCTCGCGAAACCTGTATAACTAGATACGTGCCGTTGGTGTTAGGCAACTTAAGACCGTGAATTAGTCGGTCACGTTACCAAAACTGATGACACATGGTGGTCTTCCGATCCTGAAAAGCTAAATTAAATTGATCGTTTTACGATCGACGTAAGGCATACCTTCTGTATTTTGGACGTCCGATGTCTGATGTGCTATTTTTCACCCGACCAAAGAAAGAAGCCGACCCCACAAAGAAATCCCTGGTTTAATGAAGAATGCCAGGAAGCAGCTGTTTGTGCTTACATGAAACGTATAACGCGGCACTGTCCCGAGCCACGAGAGCCGCTCGTGAGCTCTAAGATCAAAAGAGACAGAAAAAACAAGTGCTGAGAAATACGCGATCGAAATATTGAAATTTTACTAAGAGGTAGAAATAAAGTTTTGAGGATAGAAGACCAATCCAGAAACCTTTGGAGATGAAGAAAGAAACTTTGTAAGAAAGTCATACTTGGTGCAAAGAATATGGAAAAATTCTTCGGTATACTGTATTACGGCAACGAATACCAGAATGCACAAAACTTCCATTAACCTGATCAAAACGAAGTAAGGATAGCAATATCAAACCTTAAATCCAATTTTGAATTTTGTTGGTGCACAGTTTCGTATTATTGTAAGGGAAGAACACATACAGCAATTTGATTCGGCAAACCAACGTCAAAATTCTCACTTCGCAGCCTTATTTATCATCGTTGGTATTTATCATTTTTGTGTTTGTTTGTTATTATGACTAGGGAATTCAGGATGGACGTAGCCAATATACGCGGGTCATACAGTAATCACTTTTCTGTGTACGTCCACGTCTGTAAGTACAGACATTCAGTTTTGCCACTTAGTGAAACACAGGTAGATCCCCGAACACACCTATCAGATCATTCTGATCGAAGCTACCTGGCTACGAAATTGTATTTTCTATTTTCGATTTTTTGGGCCGTGATGTAGTTTAACAAACTCCACCACTCTACTCCACCACTCTACTCCACCAACCCGGAATTCAATTTCCTGTGGTTAAAATTCAATCTCCGTAAGCAAATTATCTACTATTGTTTTATTTACAGAAGCCCAAAACTGAACAGCAATCCGAGCTTTAACGAGCTTGATGCGCTATCCATTCAAAGAATAGTATCCCTGTTTCCTGATACTGAAATCGTTATATACCATACATAATTCTGGGTGCTTTCGATATTTTGGGCAGATAAAACTCAAAGAACAGTTATCTCTAGTGGTTTACGTGGACGCCTGTTGTGTAAACTTAGGTCCATCGGATGCCCATATATCCATGGGAGCAAGGATACACCTTGTCGTCACTCTCCGTCAATTCACTGATACCAAAGTAGAACTTGTGTTGGAGGCACAAGTTCCACCTTTGGTATGGGCCGAAGCCGATCTAAAACCTCTAGCTGATGTTTGGGTCACAGCACACAGTATTTTGCAACTCTACATTGGATCAAAGACCCAATTTTGTAGCAGAAAATGATGACTTGCGGAAAGCATTAATTTTTTTTTTCCATTTGAAGAAAAATGCTGCAGAGTCGCATCGAATGCTTGTCGAGGAATATGGTGATCATGCTCTATCAGAAGCAACATGCAAAAGATGGTTTCAACGGTTCAGAGATAACGATTTTGATGTGAGAAATGAAGAACGTGGTGGAAGACCACCAAAAAAGTTTAAAAACGCTGAATGGCAAACAACATTAAATGAAGATGACACCTTCAGTCAGAAATAAATGGTAGAAATGTTAAATGTTGCACAACAAACAATTTCTGACCGTTTAAAAGCTATGGGAAAGATTCAAAAGTCTGAAAATGGGTGCCACATGAATTGAATGAAAGACAGATGGAAAACCGAAAAATCACTTGTGAAATTTTGCTTAGAAAAAAAATCAGTTTTGCATCGAATTGTTACTGGCGATGGAAAATGGATTTATTTTCAGAATCACAAACGGACAAAATCATGGGTTAATCTGGGACAACCAACAACTTCGACTGCGAAACCAGATCGATTCGGCAAGAAGACAATGCTGTTTGTCTGGTGGGACCAGAAAGGTGTGGTGTACCAGGAGCTCCTAAAACCTGGTGAAACCGTTAATACAGATTGCTACCGACAACAAATGATCAATTTGAACCATGCATTGATCGAAAAATGACTAGAATGGGCCAGAAGAAACGGCAAGGTAATTTTGCTCCGTGACAATGCACCTGCACGAAAACCAAAACTGGTTCAGGATACAACCAAAGCACTTGGCTGGGAGCTGCTACCCACCATATTCTACCATTTTCGCCAGACTTAGCTCCTTCCGACTACCATTTGTTTTCATCGATGGGACACGCATTAGCTGAGCAGCACTTCGAATCCTACGAGGAAGTCGAAAATTGGGTGACTTTTTGGTTTGCTTCAAAAGACTCCATTAAGTAGCAGTAGCATTCGCTAGTAGCATTCCGTCCATTCAAACCTTCAACCGTAATACCAGTCTGACTATGAATGCTCATTAGTATACCCTCAAGTGATTCGTTCATTAGTCGTACAACTCGCTTAGGGAATGTCCTGCCGAGCCCTCTATTTTCTGGTTGTTATAGCTTGCAAACATTTAAAGACAATGTACATCGGTACCTCTTTTTTCTTCCTCCTTAAAGGTTCTGCGCGCGCGCTGTGTACAAACATTTAAGGGTACACAAATCCATTGAGCGCGCGCTCATAATAAAAAAAAGAAATATTGTGTAAACGTCTGAAACCCTTCGGCAACAACCTGTCTTTTCTCTATCAGTGCGGTTTTAGACCAGAAAAGTCCACAATCGATCAAATTTTCACACTCCGGAGGATCATGGAAAAACGCAAGAAATCCAAATTGATATTATCATATTCTCATCGATTTTAAGACCATTCAGCTTTCTGTGCAGAATGACGATGGAGAATGCTTGCTGTTCCGTCAAGTTCGGTAACAACTTAACCGATACCTTTGATATCAAAAAAGGTTTTGATATGGTGAAAGGTGACTTTAACACCATACTTGAAAGAATCATAGAATTAACACATGGGCCGTTTCTAAGAGAGGGCACCACTTGAATTAAGTCCATATTATTTTCAGTTAGTACCAACCTTCAAAAGATACGTGTATAAATTTGACAGCTTTCGGACGAATAGTTCTCGAGATATAGCGTTGTGAGTGAAGCAACTTTTATTATTGTGAAAAAAAATGGATTCAAAGCAATTTCGTGTGTTGATTTATCGTTGCTTTTTGATGGGAAAAAATGCTTCCGATGCAAAGAAATGGCTTGATAAGTGTTACCCGGATTCTGCACCAGCCGAACGAACCATTCGCAAGTGGATTGAAAAATTTAAAAGTGGTCATACAAGCACCGAAGATGATGCACGCAGTGGACGTCCAGAAGAGGCTGTTTCAGATGAAAACATCAAAAAAGTCCCGAAAATGATTACGAATGACCGTAAAGTGAAGTTAATCAAGATAGCTGAGGCTCTGAAGATATCAAAAGAGCGTGTTGGATATATCATACACGAATATTTGGACATGCGAAAGCTCTGTTCAAAGTGGGTGCCGCGTTTGCTCACAGTCGACCAAAAACAACAATGTGTTGATGATTCACTGGGGTGTTTAAAGCTGTTCAACTGCAATAAAGCCAAATTTTTGCATCGGTATGTGACAATGGGTGAAACTTGGCTCCATCACTTCACAGCAGAATCAAGTCGGCAGTCAGCTGAGTGGCGAGCAGGCGACGAACCTCGTCCAAAACAACCAAAAACACAACAGTCGGCTGGCGAGGTTATGGCATCCGTATTTTGGGATACACATGGAATAATTTTCATCGACTATCTCCAAAAGGGGCAGACTATCAACAGCGACAATTACATTGCGTTGTTGGAGCGTTTGAAGGACGAAATCGCAGAAAAACGGCTGCATTTGAAGAAAAAGAAAATTCTGTTTCATCAAGACAATGCACCGTGCCACAAGTCGATGAAAGCGATGGAAAAATTGAATGAATTCGGCAACGTATTCACAAGATTTGGCTCCCAACGACTATTTCCTGTTCGCAGACTTTAGAAGAATGCTCGCCGGAAAGAGATTTAAGAACGATGAAGAAGTAATCGCCGAAACAGAGGCCTATTTTGAGGTTTAACCGAAATCGTACTACAAAACTGGTATCGAAAGATAAAAAAATTTTGTGTTTTACTATAAAACGGCACTGACTTTTCAGCCCATGTGTTACATACACCGGAGACACAATCTTTCAAAAGTCTGCTCAACTACTAGAGTAAGTCGATGATATTGGGAATTATGACAATTATGGCAGAGCTCAGGTGGCTCTCACTGGTGCATTCGCTTGTATTGAAACGTAAGCGCCAACATGAGTTTAGCGGTAAAAAATAAGAAGGGACACACAACATCGGTGAATTAAACAGAAGGTCACAGTCGACAGGTATAACTTCAAAATGCAATTTGTCTACCTTGGCTCTGCTATTAATTGTGTCAATAACACCTCAGTAAAAATAAAACGGAAAATCACTCTTGCCAATCGCTAAGCCACTACGGAGACTTCATATGAGATTTGACCATCCCAGTGTAGATCCTATCGAAAGCACATGAAGAAATTCTAGGTCGTTTTGAGAAGAAAACTCTCCGTAAAATATTCGGTGGCGCTTGTATTGACGGGCTTAAGATGAGAAAATTCTACGAAAAATTATATGAGCTATACAGCGAGATTGGAGTATAACATAGATAGAGTATAGATAGAATACATTGGAGTAGCGCATTTCAGATCTCTGCCATGGTGACTGCCGACACTACTGTTCACTTAGTCACGCCAATCCATCCTTCGAATGTCAGTGATTCCAACACAGTAATTTCCAACAGAATAATTTCTAGAGGCCATTACCCGGTGGCAAGCACGAGGAAGTGAAATAAACTAATGTATAGTCATAGTTACAGCAATTGCCATCCCTAGGTCAAGGTCCCTATTGGGCAACCCTAATTATACAACACTAAACAGTCGGTATCCTAAATAAGGAAAAACAGAACTATCAGCTTAAAAACCCATAACGGGGTACAGGATCTGAAACGTGAGGATAGAGAAGCTTACTTCAAACTCAAAATGAAACTTTTTCATTATTTTATTTAGTCGGTCCATGAGTTGATGAGTGTTTTTAGAAAAAGCAAAGGCAATCTATCAAATGGTGGATTAACTATGTCAAACTATTTGAGTACTCCGAAAATGTTTCCTCTAAAATATCGCGCTTGGGAAACCAGTGAACCGCTGCTCTTCAAACAATTTTTGAACAAACGTTTGTCACCATGGCGGGTTAACAACCCTTTCAACCAGCTTCGAGTGTACATAGAGTGAATACAGAGAAAAAAAAATTAAAATTATTTTCGATGTTTAAACTCAACACATTGCTTGTAGTTCTCTCCTAAAACTTGAAAACTTTTCGCTTCAACTGCTTTGTGTGTCAGACCGCAGCAATGGATTTCCTGCCCCAAAAAAGGAAACAAACGAACGTAGATGTATTCAGGAGAACCTCTCTCTTTCTTTCTCTCTCTCTTTCCATTCATTATACTCGTAAACAAAACTTATTATTCCCATTTTTCGTTCATTTCCATTTTTTTCGATTTTTCTTTAAACGAAAGTCGTTAAAGCACGGGAAAGGGTGAACAAAGTTTACTTCTAAGTTTAATATTTAGGGCGCGAATAACTTTCGCCAGCGGTGAGAGATGGCACAGAGGGAACTTCAACGCGACTTCGAATTACTTAAGGGGAGCAGAAAGAAAAAGCAGAAAATACAAAACTATAAAAATAATTTCCCTGATTAGGGCCTTTATTGTTTTTTTCTTTAAGGAAATTGTTCTGATACTTTGTTTAAAGGACGATTACGATAGAGGTTTGTTCAAATTGAAATCCCAGCAAACTATATGGACGAGTCTGATTATTTAGATGTTTTTGAAATCGGCGAGAAACCCTCTCTCGGAATTTAAGCTCCCCAATTATATGGTCTGTTGGCAGAAGTAGAAATATAATTACAGCGATTAACCAATTAACTTTTTCTGGGGTTAATAGGAATTTTTAATCACTCAAACGAGATAATACTCATTAAGATGAGGAGCAACCCTTCGCAGTTGTTCGCTCGACATATCTGACTTCAGAGTTTGAAACTTGAAAAATTACATCCCCTCACAGCTAGAAGAAAGGAACGCCCCCTGTTGAGTGAGATATGTTTTCGGATGCGTAAAATATGTGTTTGTGGCTTGCCAACGAATATGTTATACATGAGTAATTTAATTTTTGCCGAAACAGAAACCAGCGAGTCTTGTAGTGGCTCTTGTCTGGTAATGGAGGAATGGTAGAGGGGTTTCCGTCAATTTTCTGTGTTGGTCGTAGAAGCATGTACATTTTCGGTTGGAACATATGTTTGCCGCCCTAAAATTTAATGGACGTATCATTAATATTTAAGAGATGTTTTGTTGGATAATTAAGAAGTCTTGCCAAAACATGCGGAAATTACTTACAAAACACTTAGGGGTAGTGTATGGGTATTTGTTTGACTGAAGCATGATCGTAAATATTTCAAAGTTAAAAAGTTCGATTAGGACGGGGTAAGAATTTCAATGGGAAAACTGTCAATCCTGGGTAGAGTTCGAAGGAGTTTTTGTTAAGAAAACTGTTAACATATGGCATCTGGAAATCGGCTTTGGATAGAACTATATCTTTTGATACGAGCTTTCGTTATATAGGGTTATTCATCGTGAGGTTTGATTTATAATGTAAAATAAAACACATAAATTTGAAAGATAACTTATTAATTTTATTATTAGTTAAAAGAACAATACATCTTCAAAATAATATCATGTTAATATTGGCCATGGCTACATCTGAGGTGGTCCATTCGGAAGGTAGAATTTTGGGCGACTCGTTTGAGCATATCGACTGGTATCTCGCGGATAACAAGAGTAATGTTGGCTTCCAAAGCGTCAATCATAGCTGGCTTATTCCTAAAGACCTAAGACTTTACGTTTCCACAGAGAAAATAGTCCAAAGGTGTGATATCGCACGATCTAGGCGTCCAATTCACCGTAGCAAAACGTGAAATTAAATGCTCACCAAAATGATTTCTCTACAAGTCCATTGTTTCACTATTGAGCTATAGAGCTCATAGTGCCGTCTTGTTGAAACTAGAGCTCAATGAGACCATGTGCTTGAACTTCAGGAAGCACATAGTGGCGCGATAACGGTTACCATTGACGGTAACATTCTGATTCGCCTCATTTTTGAAGAAATATGGACCAATGATTCCACCAGCCTATAAGCCACATCAAATCGCTGTTCTTAAAGGATGTAATTGTAGCTCTTGGTACTCTTTGGGCTGCTCATCAGCTCAAATACGTCAATTTTCAAATTTCACGATAAAACACCGAATTTTCATTGAGTTTTTCCAGAGCCCATTCACTTCAGCTCTTGCACAAGTTGAATTTTGTACGCTTTGAGGCCGATATCTTCACGTAAAATACGCCAAGTTGTCGAATACGCCAAGCCAAGCTGCTGTGAACGATGACGAATCGATTCATCACGGTCTTCGCGTACACTCTTAGCTACAGCTACACTACGTGCTGGATGTGGTCTAACCGGTCGAGTATCATCCACTAATGTAAATTGAGACTCAAATTTTTCAGGTAGAGAAAATATGATTTCGGGCAAGGCAAATAGTTCAAAGGACGTAACTTAAAACGCGAAGTTTTTATACTATGAATGGTGTTGATGATTCTGATAAAAGCAGAGAGTATACTTTTGCCTTGCAAGAGGAAAATAGTTCTTCTTTATTGCAGTGCTATTCTCTAATCACACTCGTATGCCAATAGCAGTTAAATCAAACCCAGATTAAATCAAATCACTGGGAGAATCGAGAAGGTGCAGCTCCAGCTGAAACTGTTATGAAAGGAGACTAAAACTTGCAAGTAGAAGGGTAGTTTTGTGTCGGAGATACAGAAGAGTTAATAAATTCTTCATATCACAGACAATTGCAAACGATTCGATGGAAGGCCGAACGAGGTCTTTTGAATGGCTTAGAACACTTTGAAAACACAACAATATTTGTTTTAAAAGACTCTACGAGTATATTGAGTATAACAAAATTTTAAGAAAATCTGCAAGGAGAAAAAAAAAGATTCCACAAAACAGCATGCTGCATGCTGCAAAAACGTTAAAAAATCAGAATATTCCGATTTTCTTGATTCTGTTTTTGCTTAAGAAGAAGTGCATCTCGCTGCAAACAAACTGAAAGATAAAAAATCACCAGAAGAGAATAGAATTACTGTGGAGTTTTTAAAATGTGGAGCAATGGAAATTTACCGAAGATCTTAAATAGAATTTGAGACTGGAAACATACCAAATTTGTTCAAGGAATCGACAATATAATATAGGGTGACCAAATAAGAACGACAGGAAAAAACAACAACGGTGTTAGACATAAAATTGATTCTGGCTTTTTTTTTGAAGCTATGTTCATGCCATTATATGTGGAATAGCACATCATTCAAATGGCCACATCGGTTTCGCTGGCATTGCTCCAAGCGATTGGTCTAATTTTTAATAACTTGTTCGAATATGTGCGGCGTTATTCCGGCAATAGCGTTTCGTATGTTGGCTTGTTAGCGTAGAACTAAGGGTTTGACGTATGACTAGAAAAAATAATCGAGGGGTCTCAAATCGCATAATCGCGGCAGCCAATTTCTCCTTCAAAACTTTGAGCGTTGCGTCGCTTTTATGGCATGTAACGACATCTTTTTGAAACCGCAGCTCGGATATATCGATGTTGTTGAGTTATGATCACAGAAGCTGGTTAACATCGCTCTATACTTGAGACCATTGACAGTAACGGCGTTATATTCCTCATTTCGAATAAAATCGAAAATAAAGTCCGATGATACCGCCATGCTAAAAATCGTACCAAACAATCAATTTTTGTGGATGCATTGATCCTTAGCCAAACGCTTATGGATTATGTTTGCTCCAATAATGGCAATTTTTCTTGTTGACATAGCCGCTGAGACAAAAATGGCCCCCGTCCGAGAAGATGATTTTTTGGCCAAAATCCGGATCTCCGGCAAACATATCCAGCGCCCAATTAGTGAGCTAATGGGGTTTTCTATTGTCACACGGTTTCAATTCTTGCGTCAGCACAATCTTATATGGATGTTGGCCCAAATCGTACCCCAAAAAAAGTCGTGTTGATTCTTCAGCGATGTCCATTTTAGCTTATCGCTGCCGAATCAATGTTGACGAAAGTTTTTTTTTTAATTAAGTTTTTAGTCCGTTTACTTTTTTCCCCATAGTTTGACTTCAAATGAATTACTAAAAATTTTATTAGGTGCGCAACTAAATTCTTTTTGTCAATAGATGGCTCCAGCAGTAAGTGCTGGTCGATTTTGACATATTCAAAACGTCATGAACCAAGTTTAGTCATATTGTAAACAAACCGCTTTGACACATTAGTGATTTTGTTTTGGCTTCATATACTTTTGGTTGTGTGAAAATGTCTGATTTTGTGGTAAATAATCGCCATTTGCGGAAAGTGTTGATTTTCTTCTTTCATTCGAAGAAAACGGCAACTGAAGCGCATCGAGAGCCCCAAAAAGTTTACGGAGATGCTACTCTAAGTGAAATAACGTGCTGTGATTGGATCCGTGATTTTGAATGGTGATTTCGATGTTGACGATCATTCGAAGTCGCTGAATTGGAGGCATTGCTCGATGAGGGTGTATGACAATCGCAAGAAGAGCTTCCTTACAAACGATTACATTCGTTGGAAATGATTAAAAAACAAGGATTGAACTTATGATTTAAAGCCAAGGGACGTTGAGCGTCATTATTTCGCTAGTGAAAAACAACTCCAGCTGCAGAAAAGGTAGAGTTTTTTTCATCGCATCATGACGGGCGATGAAAAATGAATTTATTACAGCAACTCAAATTCAAAAAAGTTATGGGGATTGCCTGGCTATGCTTCTACGTCGTCGGCTCGGCCAAATATTAACGGTGCGAAGGTTATGCTTTGTATTTGGTGGGACCAGGTCCGTGTTATTTATCATGAACTGTTGAAACGTAACGAAACAACCACGGTAACGACTTCCGCCACAATAAGAGCAGAGGCATGAAAAAATGACTCTACAGCATGACAACCCTCGGCCTTATGTTGCCAAACCTGTTAAAACCTTCCTGGAAACGTATAAATTGGAAGTCCTACCCCACCCGCCATATTCCCCATATACTGCGCTGTCCGATTATTACTTGTTCCGTTCGATGGCACATGGTCTGACTAATCAGCAGTTTCGCTCATTCGTATATATCAAAAAATGGGTTGATTCGTGAAAAGACTCAAAAGTTAATTATTCGAGCTCTGCCAGAAAGATTGGAAAAAGTTATAGTTTGCGATGGGCCATAATTGAATGCATGAATGATTCATTTGTAACCATTTTTTCACAGTAATGTTGTATTTTTATCAAACTTATAACTTAGCTGCGCCCCCTATATTATGTACTCTGATGTGCCACGAAATAAAAAATATCCTCTCTTTTTACTCTTAAAAAAGAAAACATGTTTTGCTCGGATTAGCTTTCTGACACCCTGTTATTATTTCAATCATAGACTTTTGAATATTTTTAAACTAAAATACTATGTTTATCCCTTGTGGTTAGTAGATCTTAATACAGCAGGACTGCTTCAAACCGCCCAAGTAATACGATGGGTTAGGTAGGACAAAAAAGAGGATGAAAAATTGCGACGTCTAATTTATTAAAGGCAGACTTACGCTGAAAACACATCAGATCAGGCAAAACCTGATTCAAGGTCAAAATATTCGGTTTTCTCGAAAACGGTAAGTTTTATCAAAAATATACCCCAGACAAAAATTGTACATCATAAAATTATCTACAAAAATGGTCCTCATACTTTTTTTTTCCTAAGAATCACCATTCCTAAAATATCGCCCTTCTAAAAGTTGAAGGATTTACATTCTACATGATATCCACACATAGTCAGGCACTAAATATAAGTAAAAATGTATCTCTTATATGTATAAAATATATAATTCTGAGAATATACACTCAAAAGGAACTCAGTCCCTTAGCCAGTCCCCTCTACCCATATGGCCTTGATCAACATCTGTATATCCTATTTTCCGCGTGGCAACGCTCATATACCTGGTTTTCCAAGTGGCTTAAGTAAAATACTTTTAGTGTTGAATGTTGACTGGAGGTGAAACTGTTACAGTTAGTCGTGGAATGAAAACTCTGTAACAATCCACGTGGATTGCCGAAAATCATACACCCGGAAAAGTTCAATTGCTGCTATCAAAAGACAACATGAGGATGTATAAGCCGGTCCATCAAGAGTAAATCCACCTTTTACCAGAGCGCAAGTAAGTGAATCCGACTTTCGTTTTAAAAAATATTTTGTGGCGATGAAGCGGATAAAGGGGCTGGAAAAAAAAAGGCGCAGCAGTATAGGGTTTTCTAATAACGACTTGACAACTTTTTTTTTTTTTTAAATAAAAGGCAAACCATTTGAGATATTTCAAAAACTTTATTATTGGCTTGAAGTACAATCAAAACATTTATGAAAGGAACTCGACTTCGTTCGTATGGCCACCGCGGGCACGTTTGCAGCGGTCGATTCCTTGGACCCAATTTTCAACGACTCGGCCACACATTACGGCCGAAACGGCCGCTATTTCGCGTTCAATGTTGGCTCTGAGCTCTTCCAACGTCGTCGGCGTGTTGGCATAAACCAATGACTTAGCGTAGCCCCACAGAAAATAGTCAAGCGGCGTTTAATCGCACGAACGAGGCGGCCAATCGACTGGCCCCTGGTGAGATAACACGCTCACCATACTTACTATTCAATAAATCGATACTAGCGTGTGCTGTGTGGCTTGTGACACCATCCCGTTGAAACCACATGTCGTCCAAGTCCATATCTTCCGATTTAGGCCAAAAATAATCGGTATTCATGGCGCGATAAAGCTGACCATTCACAGTAACGTGACGATAGTTATCGTCGACGAAAAAATATGGCCCAATAACGCCGCCGGCATGCAAACCGCACCAAACAGTTATTTTTTGTGGATGAAGTGGTGATTCATGAAGCACATGTGGGTTTTCACCTGACAAATAACGCATATTTTGCTTATTGACGAACCCATTGAGCCAAAAATGAGCTTCGTCACTCCGAATATCTGTAGAAAATTTTTATAATTTGCAGACGTTGCTCGTTAGTGTACTTTACCATGTTAAGTTTACTGAATAAATTGACAGTGACAGTTTGATGATTAGTAAAAGAGTGCGTTCACAAATTAAATTTAAAGTTGTCAAGTCCCTACTGGAAAACCCTATATAATGTTACTACACTCTCATTCAGTAAGTACGTTTTGAAAGTAGCTAAAGATCGTTCTGATGACGTATCAAAAGCTGTTACTGCACGTATCAATTTCGAGTATGATTTAGTTGCTGCTGAGGCTAAGTATCATGACAGTTGTTACATGTAACATCTGAAGTTAGTTTGTACAAATATTAGCTATAGCACTATGACTGCTGTTCAACCTAGATCTTTTAAATCGAAACTACAACTGGGACTTTCAGTTTTTTTTAAGCAAAACGTCTCATATAAATTTTCTCATCTTTTGGTTTGTGCGCATCTTACAGTGACACAATGATGTATGAAGCAGTAGCAGTTTCAATCGTTCTCCTTACATTTTTACACCAGAAACAGGCACATTTATTCAATATGTAGCAGATAATGCTGTATTTGTAAATGTAAATTTTTTGGACGATAATAATGCGCTTCAGTGCTGTTGTAATGCTAAATGTGACCATAAAACTTCGTCATAACAGATCGTGGAGTAGTCCTACTAGGGAAACCACGTTAAAAAAAGACGCGCCAAGTAGAGGTAGTGTACTACCAGGTGGTGTGGAAATGTGTGGATATCTTGTTGACTGTAATTCCTTCAACTTTTAGAATAACGATATCTTAGGAATGGCGATTTTTAGGAAAAAAAGTATTAGGACTGTTTTTGTAGATAATTTTATGATTTATAACTTTTGTCTGGGCTATATTTTTGATAAAACTTACCGTTTTCGAGAAAAATCCAAGAACCGAAAATTTTGATGTTTGACCTTGAATAACTTTTTTTTAGCAAACATGGGATCTATGGGGCTTTTGGCACTTTATTTCTACTGGTGTACCCAAGGTGTCGGAATTTTTGTTATTTGAAATGTCTATTTTTACCGGACTATAAGCCGAATACGTACAAGTATTCTTTCGGTAGTAGGATGCATGCGGTTATATTTTAAATCAATTTTTGTACGATGAGTGCGCACATCTATACTTTCAATAAAAGATATTTGCGGTCGGAAATTTAATCTCTTTGAAGATAGACCGGGTGCACACATGAGTGAATTTTAAGAAAAAAAAGGATATTATGTTCATGTTTGAACAACCAGTAAATCTATGATTTCATTGACGTGTTGCTCAGTTGTTAAGATGGTCTGCCAAAACTGTCGACTTCACGACCACTTCTTTCGACACAAACCACTGATCATTGTTGGCACAACACTTTTTTTTCCAATATTTCCAATTGTTTCAAAATTTTCCTTTTAGTTTGATACACTTGTTCTAGCGATTTTCCAGCTTCTTGATCCCGCCCGAAAAGTAATTATCCGGAAGGTCTGCAAAATACTCCTCCGTGGAGTTGATGATTTTCTCGCGTGAGCTGAATTTTTTATTGATGAGCCATCTTTTGAGGTTTGGGATGAGATAATAGTCCGAGGGAGCCAAATCGGGCGAGTACGGTAGATGCGACAGCAATTGGAGCCGTAAGTCATTGATTTTAGCCATGGTTGCGATGCTCTTGTGCGCCGGTGCATTGTCTTGCAAAAACAAATTATTTTTCGCTTCATGTGAGGCCATTTTGCAGCGATTTCGACCTTCATTCGCTCCAATAATGCACAGTAATACTCGCGTTGATGGTTTTTCCTTTTTCGAGGTAGTCCACGAAGAGTATGCCATGACAATGCCATGACGCCATAAACTTTCCGATCCATCGCTTCGGAGCACTCGTGCCAGCATCAGTTCATTGACGGGCACTCATTCTGTTCTCTGGTGTTCAACAGTTACCAATCGACGCCAAAATTCCGCCTGAATCCGCATCAGTAAGTCCAAACACACTTTCGAAGTGCTCTCGCGTTCGTGTTTTTGGTCAGGAGTGAGTATGCGCGGCACCCAGCGGTAGGATAACTTTTTCATATGCAGAATATTGCTCGCGCACCTTCATTTTCCGGTCAGCCAACACCATTTCATGTATTTTTTTGACATTGTCCTCTGTAACCGCATCGGAGGGTCTGTTGCTGCGGACTTGGTCGGTAGTGGAGTTGCGGATGTAGCAGCGCATTCTAGCGGTCAAGGAGGTTACTTTAGTTTAGTTACTCAGTTTTTGTATCCATTTCAAAAGTCAATGGAAAAAAATCGATGTAAACACAACGCTGTATCTTTCATAAATGCATTTTTTTCTGCTGGAATAGAGCACTCATACAAAATAGTCCATCTTATTCCGTATGTGTTCCTTTTATCATACTAAAATTGCTAAGCCTTTCCATGAAAGATAAGGAAGATCTTTAGTGATACAGTGCTTACAGTACCAGAACCCACTACAACAGTGTCGAGTTCCTTCAGAATGAAGTGAGCGTAAGCCGAACCAACTGCATTCAATGAAGTCTTGCATAATTGAACTAGCTTGGAAGGCGTGACTGAGTTAAGTAAGGTTTTAGGCGCTGCTTGGCTGTTGCAGATGATTCACTCTCCCTTCCACTGATTGTTCACATTTACAGTTTGGTCATTCTGTATCTGATTTCTGCTCTTTCTATTATCTTCCATGAAGCCAGTCCTCTTTCTTTCTTTTCTGGTCATGGAGCTTACGAGCAGCTCTCGTTTTCTTCGATGTAACGGAGTTTTGTATTCATTTTCTATGAGTGCATGTACCTATGTAGAGTCGTCGTCAAACCAGATGTTTATTTTTGGCGGCGCTTTGAGAACATTCAATTCGGTGTTGATCATAAAAGATTCTGGCGTAGCTTTTTAACGTCCAACTATAGTGGTCCCGAGAAAACCAACGAAGTAATTCAAAGGAGAGGTGTGCACCAAGTAGCACTTTATAGAGCCGTGAATGTAACCGTTGATCTGTTATTAAGATTTATCCACCGCCTCTCGACTGCAGCCACCAATAAAGTTCCACAGGGGTTGGAAACCCTACCTTTAGTCAAACGTATTAGTCTACGAGGCACTAAAACGTGGAGGTGAGACTGGGAGTTGATGGACAGAGGCTTAAGTTTCGACGCATATGGCTTCATAAAACGCTTGACTAGCATATGAAATTTTGGAGTCGCTTGAGTGAAGAAAATTTTTATAACCTTGAATGGGATGATCCTTTGGAGTTTGGCGTATATTCCTTGCTTAGACAAGGATTCAATTTAATCATTTGGTGTTGCTATTGTGGATACCACTGGCAAAGTTGGCAAACCCATTACATACTTACTTACGTATTTAGGTGGCGCTAGAGTTCAAGGTAAATCTAGGTCTTAACTTACAGTTAGCCCGGTCTTGAGCTAACTGGCCTTTGTTGCGCACTCCAAGCCGATTGCGGTTCCCTTCCACTTGTGCGCGCCATCTAAAGTAAGGTCTTCCTCTACTGCGATGCATTAGTGTTCATTCGCTCTACATGTCCTGCCTCAAGTGTTCGCTTGTGAGTTAAGCACAATTCTTTTAGGTATGATGTTTAAGAAGTCACACGAAAAAACTCCATTACTTCCTACACCGAAATTATAGCATAGGGTATGTCAGTTGATATGGTAGTAGGAACAAGATTTCTATACGAAGCGAGGACTTTGGTCGCATTCTGTGTAGAAACTGCTATGACATCTTGGACGGAAAAAGCAGTGATTTCAGGTCAGGTTGCAGTCAGGTATCTAGACATAACAGCAATTTTGACCGCATTTTGTGTAATAACATTTGAGGCCATTGCGACATAATAAATGCTTATGGTATTAACGATGGTTGATTATGCTAAGCAGATGCAGCTTCTAAGCTATATGAAAGCACCACCACTGCATCATAACCGGTACAAAGGAAATGATTCCAGGATATATGTAAGGTACGTATTGAAAAAGAGAACCTAGTCCGGATGAAAAGCTCAACAACCGCTTTCAAATGTGCTTTCCCAAAAAAATTTTTTGTACATTGCCTTAATTCATCAATTAAAGATAAGTTTGCTCCTTTTAAGGTTCATGGGCGATGACAAGAAACAGGGCGATAAATATTCAAAAGAAGAATTTGAAATTTTCACGGATGTCCGATAGAAGATATCTTTTTCCCCGAAAAATATTGTACTTTCTCTCCGAAACTGACAGGTTTGAATAGTCCGATATCCACATCATTCGAAATTATTTATTTAATTTTATTTAACCTTCATGGTTGAATGCTGTGAGAAGACACGAGTATATATATGATGATTGACTGCCAATAGAAAAAACACGTCCTTCTCTGTGACTTACTTATCCGTATTCCTCGTTCTAATACACGTTTATCAGGATGAAAAACAAATTACAAAATCTATCAAAGTGGTACCATAATCCAGTAGCTGGTATCTAACCATCAAACGCAAACAGTTATAACCACGTTCGGTTGGCCGTAGTTAGTGTCAACCACAAAGCACTGCTTCCACTCAAATAGGAATTTTTATTGACACTGTACCTGGTAGCCAGCCGCACTTGTTAAAACATCAAAAAGGTTTCAAACTATAAGCAACGACAATTCCACAAAGCAACCAAGAAATGTGGTCTATGCCACCTACTACCTACCAATACAGGGCGTTAATCGTTTACACAAAATCAGCAGTTGCTTTGCCATGTCAATTAACATAACAACTGATGAATAAAGACTTCAACCATTATATGCTTTGATGTGGCTAAAGACCTGGCGTTTCCTCTATCTGGGTATGGTTGATGCTATAGCAAAAGAAATCTGACCCACAACAAGGACAATGGGACAGATACACACTTATCCAAACAGGCCATTATCCAACAGAATAAATCAAAAAGCGAGAAAGAAAAATTACCAAACTTAAGCATCACTTGCTTTAATCACCAGAAATTCGTTTCCAACATTTCATTTTCTCAGCCTCTGGAGGAACATAACCCCCAATCCTAAGAGCAAACGTAATCACACCTGAAAAGTGCAAACAACTAAAAGCAGATGCGTGCACTACTTTTTGCTTTTAATTAGGGTGTAAACCTGCTCGCATAAATTCCTAATTAAATTAACATAAAAAGCCAGGGAACACCCCAATGAAATGGGCTCTGGGAACTGGAATCTCTCTGGTCTCTGGTATTTCCATCGTTATCATTGGAGCTCAGTTACAACGGCGCGGCAGCAGCAGAGATAAACATCACATAAAACTTGTCCTACCTTCAATATGAGAATTTAAAAGGTCTTCACTTCCCACCTACGACACCTTGCTCAACGGTTCATATTTGTTTGTCGCTTTCACTCAAGACTGAACAAATTACCCTCCATTCCAACACGTATACGAACAGCTGGAATGGATACATTCCAAACCTCTGAATAAGCCAACTGTTTGTTTTGGTAGTGACGCTGATGTTCATGATGAATCTGAATGTTCATGGCGATGACGATGACGTTGATGGGAGAAGTATTTGTCTACGATGTAGGTGTTGCCAGTGTATTTTTCCAAAATTTTCCATTGAGATTGGCAAAAAATACCTACATATGGCAGGCCTTTCGTTCGATATCTAAATAAAATTGTGCAAAATATTCCCTTGTGACAGAAAGGCCAGGCAAAGGGATACAGTTCCTTTTCCAAAAGGGTAAAATTATCTTTAGTGCAGAAGATTTTCGAGGAAAAGGTATAGAAAAGCTTCCATGACCTGATTTGAATGTAAAACTTTGAATAAATTTTTTTGTTGATTATTTGGGGAGTTAGTCTCTAACAAATTGAAAGTATTTTGGAGCATTCTTTACGACGTTTGCCGATGTTTGCTGTGTTGCATATTCGATTAGATAAGTTAAATCAGACCCATACCTCTGATACACCCGCTATCCTTTAATTTCGGTGTATTCATTCCCATCCCTTGGGTCGTGGCACCCGAACCTGGCTGAGGATTATCTTCAAATAAATCAGTCGCGTTCATTGGGCCTAGTTATTGCATTTCCAAACAGCTTGTTTAGACGATGCAGGCACTAATAAGGTCTGTAAGGTTAACCCATATCTGGTAAGTTTCTGCCCTAACGATGGAGAGAAGACCATACTTTTAACTTATGTGCCACTACAGTTTGGGGGTGAACCGGGGCCTCTACTAACAAGCCTCTCCGGTTAGCTCGGTTCTTAGTTGCGAACTCTAAATCGGTTGAAGTCTCCTTCTTCGTGTAGGCGCCATATGAGGTTAGAAGGAAAAGAACAAACGTAGTACAATCGCTACAGCGATTAGTCAAAGAAAGAATTGCCGAAACAATCCAGGGCAATTAAGTTCTATTTTGGTATCATGAAATTTCCTGGTATGAAGGTGAAAAGAGATTAGACTTCTGCAGAGTGAGAACTCGTTTCTTTAGGTTACTGAGAAATTGCCGATGATTGAACAAGTCAAAACCGAGACTGGTTTAAAAATCAAACCACTAACCCGACCAAAATGAAATAAAGAAAGCAATATATAAATTTAAACATAGCAAGTGTGCGGAACCGGCGGCCAACCTTTCTGATCTATTTAAGGCAGCAGAACTTTGTTTTAATTACGAGTATCTATTGAGAAAAGCTATACAGAGCTATGTGTAATTTTGGCACTCCTGCCAAGCTCGTCAGATTGTTTAGAATGACTACTGATGACCCTCGCTGCTGCGTAAAGATTAAAAACAATCTCTCCGAGAGTTTTATGTCAGAAAGAGAGCCGGTATGATGAAATATGACTTCTTTAACATCGTATTTCAGAAAATTGTGCGCAACTCGCAAGACAACACCAGGTGCAAAATTTTCCAAAAAGACTTAAGAGGAGGATATATCGTACAATAGCCTACTTTACAAACTATACCTCGACATCGATCTGGTTAGAAAAATCCACTTTAGATGGCTAGTACATATATGTATGCTCCATCCTGAAGAATCTCCGATTTTTACATGGATTGACAACGCAGTAGAAGAGGCTATATCCTAGAGGTCTAGTCCATGCTCAAACAATCTACTAGTTCCAATTTAAAGAACAACATTAGTCTGAACGTACAGATTGCGAAGGTAGGTCCTCCTTTTAAGGGGTCTACTATTCTAGTCTTAGGCAAGTTATGCCTAGTGATGAACAAACACTTTAAAGGGAATATAAAAATATTTCATTTCCTTCCTTTACCATTGGTACATACATCATTCTGCTGTTTTTAAGGATCTAGTTCGACCACGAAATTGATGGAAATATTCGAAGCATCATTTAAAACGTCCTACCGTGTTTCAGTAAATGATTAACTGATTATGTGGTCGACGAATACCTGCACTAGAAATAGGTTTACGATCGTGATAGTATCAGCTGATCCTTTGCCGAAAGATCCAATTGATGCACTTATTGCCTCACGACCTTTAACTTTGGGAAGTCATCCATCGAGACCATAGTTAGCCAAGATAAGACATGTGACACACAGATATGCGTGTAAGAGGAACCAAAAGCCAAAATAAGAGACTTAAGTCAATCCTTGCAACAGCGGGTTTCAATGATCGTAAATGTGTTTCTATTGTCGAAGGTGCTTTGACAACTCCTTGAAGGTGCTTCGTTCGGTCGCTGCGAAGTTCGTTTATTGTGGCTACGAAATTCGAATGGCGTTTGAGCACCTCGGATATTTAGTGGCTACCTCTCATGGATGAATTTGCCATTCAGCACTTACATAGCTAAAACCAACTTCAGACAAAGGGATTTATTTTGTCGACAGTTGCGCGTTTATTCGATTTAATAGGGGTATATCGCGGTAGTAACTTTGGGTTCGCAGTCAATGTTATGACAATTCAATCGCCGTTGAGATCTTACAAGACTGGAGAATTCTTAATAGCGATCTAAAAGCCAACAACAAGATACAGCACAGGGGTTGCACAACTGGAAAGGAAACTTTTCAACTACATGGTTCCTACGATAAGGAAAGACGATGGTAATGTACATTCGCTCTCACATCTAAATCTAAGGTCGTAGCAAGAAATTTCGCGTACTCTTCCGCGTTTAGAACTATGCAGAGCGATCATACTAGTCAAGCTTCTAAATTACATACAATAGACTCTTGAGTGGAAAGGTGTTCTTACGTTCACTTGGGATGATTCCACGATTACTCCCCGCTTCGAATATATCATTCGAAATTGGAAAACTTTCTGCGAAACAGAGTTGGGGGGGATTCAATAGTTAACCGATATCGATATGTGGTATCACGATCCCATTCAACATAAACTCGATAAATTGTTCTCTTGAGACAACTTTGTTTCGACTTCGACTGTTTCGACAATTATTGTAGAAGTTATGGAGCTCAAATTCCCCGGAAAATCCACAGATAACAAACCCCTATTTATCAAGGGAAAGGCCCGGACCTAACTTTTGAGAAACAACATCCAATTATCCTATAACTGGATAACCCTTGTTATTCAGGTATTACACGACAAATCCCTTTATGGGGGAATACGGTAAATGATGGCATACTTAAGAAACAAATATTGAGATTCCAATCTCAAAAGAATGAGATATTATATATACAATCTGCTACAGCTTTTGCAGTAAGAGCAGGTTTACTGACCTCTTGAGTACAGATATCTAAGCCATTCACTTATTCACTCATGTGGATGTGGATTACCAGATCTAGCCATGGGAAGCACCGTTTTGACACTCATTTTATCTTTCATGTTCTAGTGAACCGTTAGTTCTGGTTCCGGAACATTAAGAGAATTTGCATTTCGTTTTTCAGGTTAAAAAAATTCCCGAATGTGTCAACACTGCTTTAATGTGTCACTGGTATGAAGAAAACGAAAATAGGAGAGATCTTTAACCGAAATCGAAGTTGAAGCTCAAACTGAACCAACGGTTGGGATAAATACAATTCTGTCATAAGGGACAAAGAACAGAGGGAATGGGCTGCATTCGAATGCGTCCGCTTTAATTAAAATCATCTATCTCCTGTCGCAGAGAATAGTGGCAGATAACCTTAATTTCGTGACGACGTGCGATTATTTTTAGTACCTCAGGTGAAACGCCTAAGAATAAGCATAGAGGTGGCCTCAGCCTTTTTTCCTCGAATGGTCTCTGCCACCTTGTGAATTTATTTTCGCATTCATCCCTTAATATGAGTAAGCAAACATACTCGTATATGACACAATTAAGAACTGTACAGGTTCAGGCCCACGCTTTAAATATGCATATGAATCTACCCATACAAATGACATCCGCATGCAAATGACTGAAATGTAAATGGATGTGTGTGTCCCCCTTTTAAGTCCTAACCTTCTAATAATTTAAGGACTCTTAAGCATACAAGTGATCCTTCGTTAGCGGATGCAAAGCGAAAAAAATAAAAAAATCCACACATGCATTCAATGCGAAGGAGTTCAACAGGGGGATGCTTCAATGTAGGCACACGTGCAATAATACGGTACTTATATGCGGGGGTACGAGTATGGATACATCCTTAACTCCTCCGTACTGATCCGCTGTGTTCGTGTTCGTAAAACATTTGGCATTGAGAAATTATGAATGGTTCGTTCATGTGATGATAAGGATGACGAGGGCAATACAAAATACGAAGTTTGCATTCTTTCAAACAACATTTTTAGGGGTTGAGGGTTGAGATTGATGAAAAACAATCATCAAGAGAAAGAATAGACGGAGGGAGGAGGTGTTATTCTCCAAAGTCAGATGACGATGTTTTCTAATGACTCTTCACTCACATCCCAGTATCCACCCATAGATACTCTCATCTCTGCGTGGATTATTGTTACAGTCGTTGGCATAACATTTATAAGAGACTGTAATACACGACAAATTTTTGCTCGTAATTATTTTTTCTTTGCCTCCTTTATTTCCCTTTGTCTTGTTCATTTTTTTTTTTTTTTTTCTTTCTACATTTCCATGAACCCCTCAAATTTTTGAAATTCTAAAGCGCACTGCCTGGGTGTTCTTACGTATTTTTGCCATAATTTTCAAAAACAAAAAAAGAAAGAAAAATAAAGAAATGAAAAAAAAAAAAAAAAAAAAACTCCCATTGAGTGTGTTTGTCGTTCAAATTAAACTCGTTGTTAGCTGAATTGCTGAATTTGTTTATCTTCAGTGTTGAGCTGTGCCGTGCCTCATGACAGAACATGAAAAGTTTATAAAGCAGCACTGGGAACTGGGACAGAGACTGGGACTGGAATTGGGACTAGAATACAGAGTTGGGAGTTGGGAGTAATTTTTTCGAAAATTGTTTCCTTAAGTGACATTGAGGTACGTGTTTGATGGTGATGCGAAATGTGAAATGCGAAAAACGAATTAGAAGAAGAGGGCTGTGTTTGCCCTATAGTATGGAAAGAACGAGGGGAGTCGTTTTGAATTCTTCGGCTACAATCAGACTAAATAGAAATTCCCTTCTGTGACACACCATATCCTGTCACTAGTATGCAAGTTCAGGCCAGGGAGTGACAACTGATTGCGAAATATAATACATCACAAGTTGGAATGTTAACTATAAGAGGTACAAAGTTTGCTTCTACTAATGAACTTCAACTTTTAGATTGTTTTAGATTGTTGGAAAGAATTTCCTTATTTCGTTTTTATGGGGAGATTGTCAAGGTTTTTTTTTCTACAAATAGTCCTAAGCTCGTTGATGAGGTCCTTTTTTTTATAAACATTTTATTACTGCCATTTTCATTGTGTATGGGATTAAACGAGGAAGTGGATAACAGCTTCCTGAAATAGATAAGATTTGAACAAGTAACTTAATGACCAACTATGGGAACTTGATCTTTTTTTTTCAGTTAAAAAAGGAGCCGTTTGTGATATTAAAAACACAACTTGGAGTTGCCAGATATAGATAAAACCGATAAATAAAATACCAACTCCATCATTTACAAGGATGAAATCAAAGACATAAAATGTTAACTTTGACTTCAAAAGTTAAAAAAAAAAAAAAGATTTTCAGAGAATCTGGAAGTCAAGACTTTTCCTTTCACCGATGATTTTAAATTTACTTGCTAAGATGACTGGACTACAGTTACGGTTAGAGCTAGACCAACAGATAGCTAGTTTATGAACTGTCTCCAGTTACGCACGTAAAGTTGATTTAGGTCATAATACACTTGAATAGGGTCATCTAAAATGCGGTCTTCCTTTAATGTATTGCCTATTAGTTCGTTAATTAAATCGTAGTGTCAGGTACAGCACATGCTCTTAATATTAAAGATATTGTATTCGTATTCTTCTGGTCAAGTCGATGTCGCTGTACAGCTCGTACCACTCGTCGTTGAACCTTCAATCAACTTCATTTGCAGATAGGACCAATGATCATACGTAGAAATGTCCGCTCAAAGTGACCAAGAGTATTCTGATTTGTTTTTGACAAAGTCCATGTCTTGAAATCATGGAGTAAAAGTGGGATGATCGGCGTTTTATGTATCTTGTATACGATAACCTTGGTTGAAGGATAAAGGGCTTTGTTTTTAACACAAAGAAACAGCCATTGTCAAGAGGTTTTTTTAATTCAGTATCAGCGTTGATGTTATTACTGGTAGACAAAGTCTCGGACTACATTGATGTTATATTTGCCTTCTGTGCCGTATCGTCCAATACGTTAAAATTGAAATTGAATTAATTTCGCGCCGAAATTATCAAAAAAAAAAGTTACGTTACTTTACGTTGACTAAATGGACAGACTTAATAGGGAAGAGGAAAGAAAGATAATAGAAAAAGGACGAATGGAAACATTCCATCCCCACTCTACCGACGAACAAGATTAAACTATGTAACCAAACCTAATCCCTATTACCGAAACTTAAATAACCTATTAAACTAAACCCTACATATCCTACACCGGATAAAATACCCCAGTATCACACAGTGATGAGGGTTTGTCACGACCTGAAATAAGCCGGATGTTGTTGGCTGAGGATGACCAACTGACTCGTTACAGATTTCAACCAAGAAATCAGCTCAGGTTGAGAATCAAGTTCATTGAGCTTGAAAAAAAATTAACTTATGTGCCATTTTATTCAAGGCCTTGCTAAAGTCAGAAGTAACCACATCCACTTCTTTCCCTTGCTCTAGGGCAAATAATGTACCAGAAACGAGCTCTGTAAGATTAACAATGGTTGATCTAACTTTAAGAAATCCATGTTGGTTCGGTGCAAAGAAATATTTGCAATGAAAGAACATTGCATCACAAATGATGCTGCTTCCAAAGATCTAGGGAATGCAGGATAACTAAGCAATGGGTTGGTTCTTAGTAATATCCTATTTAAGTCTTTTTTTATGAATAGGGATTATATAAGCGCTTTTCCAGAGGCGAGGAAAATCCCCAGGGATATCAAAAGTCTGAAAATACTTATTATTCTTCAGAGCAATTGCGGGAAAAAATATCGGAACCGGGAGATAATTTGAGACAAGACGGATAGCTATTTGATTTTTGCCTCATATTAATGAAGCAAAAGAATTGTTTGGGGTCAGAAATGAGGGTAGATTGCATTTTTTGTTATAGTGAATATTACAAAGTTGGGATAGTGAGTTTGTAGATAATTCCGATAGTCAAATTCAGAAACAGATTTAATGCAGCACGTGTCTAGTTTTCTACCCATGTTGTTGGAAGTACCATTTATATTGTGAGCATGTATTCTAATAAAAACTTCAATATAATTTGCTGGGCCAAACAAAGCTGATGACCATTCGTTTCACATCCGCATTTAATATAATCCCTGCCTTAAGACTTATAGATCAGGTCTAGATAGGTAAAAGTTTTTTACATAATTTCATTTCTTGTTAAGGATAAAGTTTTTTAGACAGTGCCGAAATGGCCAGCCGGTACAACGTGTGAGGTGGTGTCTCCTCCAGGGGATTCTGAAAATTCACCTTTGGTCTTTTTGATTGCTGTGGGCGCAAATATTTCTGAGACTCCAAACAAATTTTTTTAAAATGTCGCCTGTTAAGAAGCTAACCTTTGAACTTTCAGTCAATTTTTTATCCAAACAAATATACGACTGATCAAGGTGTTCCTATTAATGGTATAACTTGCCAAATTTAAATGTCAAAGAAGATTTAGAAGAGGCACTCACTGAAAGTCTAACATCTAAAGTAGAACTGAATAAATGTAGAAAGTAACCGTTTGTTACACGACGGATTCAAAGTATTAAAAAGCGGTCTCTTTTGACAATATTAAGAAGAGGGCACTCCAAACGAAACTTATCAGTCTCTGAAAATAAAATCGCATCCCTTTCTACAATCTGGAACAAGAATAAGAGAAAAGTAGCTAAGAAATTTCTAGCGGTTGCTTATCCGCGCACTTCACGCGAATTAAACTTTTGTAGCAACCAGCAAGTCTACAACGACGGTAAGCAGTCTGAATTAGGAAAATCCCTATATCCAAGGAAATGAAATAAAAACAGGGGTCCTAAGAAAATTTGGAACAAAGATAGCAACGATACAGAATGAAAGCGTTGAACATTTCAATTGTTTATTGAAGTGAAGGCATGCACCTAAAAATAACTGGTAACACTTTGAGTGTATTGGTATATATTTTAATTCGTGCCGTTTTTTTTCCAAAATTTGAACGTTTATTTAAGGAAAACATGTACAATAGTACTATTCAAAGTATTGCCCATCTGAAGCTATGACTTTTTCCCATCTTTCTGGCAATTTGTGTATACCATCCCGAAAGAACTGCGCCGGCTTGGGAGCCAAGAATGAATCAAGCCAATTTTTGATATTCTGCTCTGATGTGAACCGTATTTCAGTGAGGGCGTTCTGCATCGACCGGAACAAATGGTAGTCAGAACGGACAAGGTCTGGGCTATAAGGCGGGTGGGGTAAGACTTCTCATCCACTGTTTTCCAAATAGTTCTTAACCGGAATAGCAACGTAGGGCCGAGCGTTGTCATGATGGAAAATTATTGCCTCGTGTCTGGTCGCATATTCCGGGCGTTTTTCGGCTATTGCTCTCTTTAAATGGATTAATTGTGTTCGGTAGTATTGTCCATTGATGGTTTCACCCGGTTTTAGCAACTCATAATACAGCACATCCATCTGTTCCCACCAAATACAGAGCATTACCTTTGCGCCATGGATATTCGGCTTTGCCGTTGATTTGGCTGGTTGGCCAGGTTTCACATATGACTTTTTGCGCTTGGGGTTGTCGTAATGGATCCATTTTTTAACACCAGTAACAATCCGGTGCAAAAATGACTTCCTTTTGTGGCGTTCCAGAAGCATTTGGGACATGCAAAACCGCCTTTCGACGTCTCTCGGCTTGAGTTCATGTGGAACCCAATTTCCTTGCTTTTGAATATATCCAACTGCTTCTAAACGTTTTGAAATGGCTGCTTGAGTGACACCCAAAGATTCTGCGAGCTTTTGTTGTGTTTGGCAACAATCTTCATAGAGTAATGCTTCTAGTTCTTCATCTTCAAAAATTTTTGGCTGCTCAAGACGTGAAAACCACTTTTGGCACGTTCACTCAGCTAGCGCATGTTCACCATAAACTTCCACCAAAATACGATGACTTTTGGCAGCAGTTTTCTTCATATTAAAGTAATGAAGAAGAACTCCCCGAAAAAACACATTTTCAGGCACAAAGTTCGACATTATTGAATGAAAAAAAAGCTGAAAGGTTTCAACATCCGTTAATCCAATGAACATGAATATGTGTTATCTTGAAAAAGTAACCATTTCAAACTAAGCACATCGTTTTTGAACTGTCACCTCACTATAGGTTTTCTGAGAGTGCAAAGGAGTGTAGATCAAGCACTAGTCCCTCCATTCACCGTGTTGCTTATCTTGCGAGTTTGTATATGTAGAAAGGAGCCTACGATTTTCGATGAAAATTTTCTCCTATAAAGTACAAAACGTTCAAAAATTGGTACCTGTTCATCGTCAAGTGAGGTTAACTTACTCCTATGCTCTGTTTGACCTCGTGCAATAAGAGGATGATTTCGTATCTTAAGACATAATGAGAGACGGAGTCCATTTGCCCAAAAAAATTTGCGTTCCTGCCGCACGAAAATCTACAAGAAATATACGAAGATCCAATGACTTTTTGATGAAGCATTTGCAGTCAAGGAGTGATTGATTTAGTTTTTTGAGAATGCCGACGGCTACATCGTAACCGTAAATGGTGAGCACCGCAGACAGATGTTAAACGAGTTTTTTTTTGTTCGCAAGTTGCTGAATTGTCTCTCGATCGCCAGAATTGACGGCGGCAAACTTCTTCCTTTGGAGTTTTTTGAAATCTCCCATTTACCACAACAAATCACAAATCTTGGAAGTTTTGAGAGACAACATTGAAAAAGAAATCACCAATTTGGAGCCAGATACTGTGCAAGCAACAATTCAAAGCGCCGTAAAACGAGCAAAAATATGCATATACTAGGAGGTGGTCATATGACCGATATAATTTTTCCAACTAAATGTCATCAATTTTACATCTTCTAGTAAATTTTTCATGAAAACAGAGCCCAGTTTTTTCATTTCTAAAAATACGGCGACCAATCCAAGTTATGACGTTACGTTTGCCCAACTTGTATAATTACCAATTCGTTTCTCTTATTTTTGTTTATAAATTCTAAAAAAAAAATATTCTGCTAGTATCTATATGAAAATAGAAGTCAAGCACCCTAGGACCGTATTTAATTTCCAGCCTATAAATCAACCTCGGAAGGAAGGAAACCACAGGTGCAGATAAATTGAAATTACGAGTACATTCCAGAGTCGACGAAAGTATCTATTTTGTTTAGATTGCCACTGCCTTTGATATTTTAATATTTATTTACATGAATTTATTTTCGTTTTCATTTTCATCTTTGTTCTGAATTTTCAGATTTTTTTTCTTGCTTTGTTTTAAGCTCTTCAAGGATGTCACATTTTTTTGGTTTCCTTTAATTAAAGGAACAGAAAAAACAAACGTTAGAATGAATATGTTTGTTTAGGGGGAGAAACAAGAAATGTATCGGTGATGGGAATAATGTTGAGGAAAACCAAAAAAAAAAATTGGAGGATTTTATGGTGATGATTGTGGTTGTATACATATTTCAGGAGCATTAACTTTGTGGGTGATTGTCAGCTCCCACAACCTTCCGTTTCCTTGGTTGTTTTGAAATGTTCATGCTCATAACTGTCAAGCGATGATTTGATTTCTTTTTGAGAATAAATTTCTTCCAATCACTGACCTTAAGTATTTGTTTTATGGTTGAATTGAATTTCATCACACCGAACCATAGTCACATCGGATTAGATATCAGAAACAGAGTCTCGATTTTGTTGAACTGTAGGAATCCGTGAAAATCCAAATAGGCTCGCTTCCAACAGGACTTCGTCGAGTCAGTAATATCTAAAATCAGAACGTGGCAGAAGGTAGAAAGAATTCTAATTTCATAAAATGTTTTGAATTGACGTGTTCTGTCTGAAAAAAAAATTCGCGCAGACCTCTCGTTTTATGTTGGAATGCAGATTTGCCCAAAATATTCGAGTAAGCCAGAAAGCTTCTTAACAGCTAACTTAAGATTAATTTGAAAGAAGACTGGAATTCTTACAGATAAAATAATATATGAGGCTGATTCGAAGAATGCTTCTGTTATTCACTTATATAGCCATCGAAATGAAAATGTATTTTGTCATTGAACAGAATATTTCGAGCATTCTTGCTGATTGTTTAGAACCTGCGTTAGGATCTTGTATATATCGAAGTAGTAATCATTCAACGAACAACAAAAATTAAAAAAAAATATAATAAAGGAGAACAAGGAAGCTTTAAAAGATTTGCCAAACAGAAAATATTTTAATGAACTTAACTTAACTTAATGTTTTAAATGAACTTAAATCCAAAGCAGCAGCTGCAATAATTAAAAATTAAATTTTGTTGCCTATAACAAATGAATATGCTTCACAAAGAGTATTGGGTGGCATCAGCAGGAGATGTCTGAAGAATAGCAGAAAAACGAAGAAGAACCAACGGCAAAAACGAAAAGACAAATTCAACGGGTCCACAAAATAGCTAAAATCAAAAACAGAATTAGCAAAGGTTGAACTTCGATGAAAAATTTTTAAGAAGCTAATATTCTACACAGAAAAAACTTACAATCAGTAAGCTTATTTTCAAACGATAGCCCTGAAGACGACAATAGGCAAGATCAAGGGTAAAGGGTGACCAGAGAAGAACGATAGAAAAAAATTTTAAATAAATCTCACACAACGGAGTGAGATATAAAATTGAGAAAATGATTAAGTGGTGTCAAATCTTAACCCAGTCGCCAAATTTCTTCTTCACAACTTCAAGCGTTGCGTCGCTTGTATGCCATGTAGCCAACATTTACAGCGCGTTGTTTATGGTCGTCTTGCTTCACGTTGCGTATTTACAACCAAGCCGTTTCCACGTCATTGGAAATTTTGACAGCTGCCGAAAATTGGAACAACTATCATTGGTATCTGGTCACCCTTAATAAGGGAAGAATAAACGATTTACATACTTTCAAAGCACGGTTCGCCACTCACTGCGGGGAAGTTAGACGAAAACTCCTCAAACTCTAAATAAAAACAAAGAACGTGGCGGAAGCAAAACAACAAAAAACAGAAAAAAGTAAAAAAAACTCACGTAACAGGTTCAAACATATGCACAGTTAGAACAAAAAGTCCATCAACAGAAGATAAACGCACAGAATTTGAAGAATTGATGTTATCGTTGTGGCAGAAACGAGGATATATGGAGAAAAACTTTTGCAAAAGGAGAATGGAAATATTTTCATTTATATTGAGATGACTAAAGGTCTTTACGGTGTTGATATGCTAGTTAACAAAAAGCTGAAAAAGAACATAAAAGTGGTTACTCTGCATAATTAAAGGATGGGCTGATGTGAGATAAGACTAGGACTTTCAGTTATATGGTCTCACTGAAGCTTCAAGTGAAGATAAAATTGAATCTTTTTATGAAGAGCTGAATAAAAAAACTATTTACATTTGTAAAGGAGTTATTCCCAACTTGGTTTACTTAATACAAGTGTGGTGACGAGTACAGTATCACCTATTTTGTAAACAGGTCCTTTCGGTGATTTAAGGCTCATAAGCCATCTAAGTGTTTGATGATCTGTCAGTAGCGTAACCTCAGATTCGTATACATATGTATGTGTCGAAGGCTCAAACTATTGCTAGAGCTTGTCTTGGCTCTGCAGAAGTTAAGAATCTGCTGGCGTATCTTAAGCCATATCCCTTCACCTGAACAAAGAACTTCTTCAATAGCGTAGCTGCTAGCGTTAGTTTTCATAAAGTATTCTTTAGTTGGATCATTTCGGATGGAGTGTTTTAAGTTTTCAGTCATGCTACTTAAAAATGGTGTTTAGCTTTTCTTGGTCTTGGGATCGGAGATATCGGATTAGTTTTCCCTTGTCCGCATAGGTCTTTAGATGTTGTAATTAGAAGAAGAACCATACTTTTTGCGACAGACTCAAAACCAACTCAACTCAACTCAAATACCCAACAATGTGCTCTAAGTAATGTACTTAAATTTATTGTTTTCGATTACTTAATGGGATCCGTGTATTTGCCCTTAAGATACGAGTGTACCCAGGACCTTGTATTCTGTCTACCACATTCGTTGAGGAATGTGTGTCCAGTCTCCTTTAGCAGCATGTAGTCAAGTCATCGTCCACCTACTCTGCACATGCCCAGCTCTCTCCCAAAGAAAAAAACTTCGCTTAGAAGCTTTCTTCTACAATAACTTAAGCGATCTATAGAATATAAACGTTAAGAGTCTCCTACGCTTCATCACAAGCTCAAATAATAACCAACATTCAATGAAATTTTCTTAATGACTTGATTCATAAAGCCTGCAAAGTTCAACTGACTTCAAGAACTTGAGCATGCCGACCATCATCGGCAGCATCTTAACTTTGCCAATTGAGTGTTGGAAGTACATGAAATTGATCAATAAGCTACCGAAAAATCACTATTTGAGGGATAAGGCACATTTCCATCTTCAAAGATTTGTAATAATCAGAATTCTCACATTCGGGGTTAGATAATAAAAAAGGATTTTCGAGAAAGTTCTCTATCCTCAACTTGTTACTGTTTGATGTTGCTTTTGGGTAGGAGACACGTTGAAATGAGGTATGGCTGTTTTCTTGAAAGATGCCCCATAATCGGCGCCACGTGCCATATAAATGTGGCGAAACCATTGCTCTTTTATCGGGAAAATTATTTCCTGACTAAATCATTTCTCAAATTGGTGATGAAAATTGTCTCTCGAAATTATGTTCAAGAGAAGGTTTATGCTCCGCAGTCAATTGAAACACCCAAAGCATACATTATTTTTTATTATTGATGAAATAAGGTCGTAAATGTGTGAAAATATGATAAAAAGGTTTGTCGAAAAAGCTTGGGGATAGTGGAGGTCATTTGGCTAATATTGTTTTTTCTTTTTTATTATTATTAACGCCATCCCTCCTTCTATCAATAAAAATCAAATCCTTTTTTTATAAGAAATACGTGTTTTTCTGATAAATCAATATGAAACATGTTATTGGAAAATCCTTTAGGGAGTATACATTAGTATTTCCACCACCAATTTTATTTCCCTTTTGCTCTTACAAAGGGTTTATGGCCCTAAAGATTCTGAGCATTTTGAGAGAACTAGAATGTTAGCTTCTTCTCTTACTCTTGAATGCACATTATTTTCGACGATGCGCCTCCAAACCGGAACGTGACCAACCGTCATATATTGGTTCTAGTCCTGAAGATGATTGCCCCTCATTTTCAGCTGCCGAATAAAGAATTTTTAGCATTATGTAGAATCACAAGATATGATAAGCTCAATCTTGCTACGATTACAGTATTCAGCGAGTTCGGATACTGCCTTTCTTGGCAGTAGAACATAAGCTTGACGAAAAATGTATGTTCTTTTCCCTTTGTTTCTTAAGTCATATCTTTAGCAATTATGTAAGTCTTGGTTTATATGCCAAAAACTCGGGACGAAAAAAGTCCCCAGTCCTTTCGAGCACTCGTCGTAATATTGTGTGTAACTCTGCAATATCAAACTTGGTATATTGAAAGTTAATTTGAGGAAATATAATAGATAAGTTCTATATTAACCTTTTTAAGATTCAGGTACGCACATGGCCCATTCGTTTAAGTTTTGTCTAAGCCTATAATGAGCCGAGCCGTCCTTGTATTTGCTCTCCCTGTGAGAATAGGATGATATCAAGGAATTTCTGGCCAAGGATAAAGTAACTTTCCTAGTGATCCTGGATTTTTCGAAGGCCTTCTATGCTGTAGATCACACGAACCTTTGCAATAAATTATCGAATTAGTATGAATACTCAAATTCGGTTGTGACCCTTATGCCGTCAAAATTTAAGCACAGGAAACAAGCCGTTTCAATTGGACCTTATACATCCGATTTCCTTTACAACAGTAGAGGTATTTCACAAGGCCTTTTCTATATTCCATGTATCGTATGTGAACGAAATGCCTTCAGTCGCAACATGTTTAAATTCACATGTTTGTTCAACTGTATCGAAGTTGCGGACTAGGAATGATTGAAGACTGGTCCACCGCCATTAATATCGATCTTGAGAGAATATCCACATGGTCTAAGAAGAATGGACTCTTCGTAAACCTTTGTGAAACGAAATGCATCATTATCAGCAAGAAGTCGGTGGGGCAGTCATATTTTCCAGATATTGTGTTAAACGGCTAAAAAATAGCTAGCGAATAAGTTGACTTTTCGGAGCATATGTGTGATTGGTTCGTTGGAGCCATAAGAGTGCGGTGGACCGGTAGATAGAAGAGACGGGGATAACGTAGATTACGTGGGTTGGTGTTGAAGGCAATAGAGTTGTATGTCGATGAATGAAAAGAACGTCAGTAATATTCCTACGTTCTTCTAACAAATTTATATGGAGAAGTTTGCGGCAGACTTAATAGGGAGGTATGATTAAATAGACTTTCCAGGCAGACCACATAGAGCAAATCGGAGGAATCGACGTTGAATACCCCGATTCGGTTAACATGAACCCGATGAAAAGGGGACCAAGCTTTATTGGCATACTAAAAGAGGGGGCGAACAACTATAACTTAGAGAGATCTGGTTACATGCGGGCTGGAAAGTTCCTTGAGCCACCATTTAATAAAGCCGAGTAATGAGTTGCTTTTAAGGATCATCATTTCGATGTGAAGACGGAAATTAAGCTCACAGTGGAATAATATGCCGAGAACTTGAAAATACTGAACCAGGGCAATTGGTTGACCATCGAGAAAATAAAATCGGGGACAAGAAGGGTTGCATTTACATGAGAATGCTATAAATTGACATTTGGCTATATTAAGTTCTAAGCACCAGATTGAAAATCGATCAAGGTCTTCTTAAAAAAGGGCAGAGTCATGGGGAGAAAAAATTGTTTTCGAACAATTTGTGTCATCAGCGCTTAGAGGAAGTAGGAGGAGTGTTTAATAACCATCTCAAGATCGTTAATAGTAAAAATGAAGAGAGGAGGACCAAAATGGCTGCCTTGTGAAACTTCAGATGAGTCCAGGAATGGGACAAAAAGGACGCATCTAAACCGAACACCATAATAACGGCTTATCAGGTAGAAAGAAATCCATTTTAATAAAAGAGGCTCAAAGCCGAGAGTGGACAATTTAAAGAGACCAATTGATGAGATACGAGTATCTTATCAAACGCTTAAATGAAATTAGTTGCGATAACATCAATTTTTTGCCATTATCTGAGGCTGCAAGAGAAAAGGACACGAGTTCAACTAGGTATGTGGTAGTTGATCTCCCTTTTAGAAAACCATATTTTTGGGACGAAATAAAAGGCTTGCATTTGAAGATTAAGGCATCGTATAAAATACTGTCAAAGATATGAGGGTATATGAGAGAGTTTAGTAATTGGGCGATGATTGGTAATTTCATACTAAAATCCCTTTTTGTGCATCAGGTACTTCCAAATCTGGGGAAATACTCCCTGAGTACGGATAGACAAAATAGGTAGAAAAGGGGTGGATACAGGTTGGAAGAGCATTTTTTCAGAAAAACGGTGGAAAGACCATCTGGGACAGGTAGAAATTCCACTTTAAGATTTAGTAACTTTTCTGCAATCACTGTAGGACTGAAAGTTTGGGTGAGAAAGGGACCAACGAGAACTTTGGCAGGCGATTGAAATAAGAGGTACCTGGGACAAAGGAGTTGTTGGTAAATAATTTTTTGAAAAATGTTGCAATAAAGTTGACGATGGTAGAAGGATCACTTGAGATTTGGTTTCGAAAGTGAGGGAGGAAAGTTCACCATTGGTCTTACATTTGCAATTGACAAGTTGAAAAATGACTTGGGGTCGTTTATAAGATTGCTTTGCGCACTATTTAGATAGTGTTGATAGAGAGAATTTTACAGTTCAGTGAAATGAAGATATGTATCTTGATAATTTGAATAGTCGGAAGAAGAGTGGGTATGAAGGAATACCCACAATGCCCACAACTTGTTTCTTTTGTTTCGTAGAGAGCGGGATTTAGGATTATAAAAGGGATGGGACGTAAATGATGTATTATGGCGGAAACATGGCACATAAAGAGAGATGGATTTGAATATTTTTTGTCAAAAATGGAGATGGCAGCAACTAGAGATAGATTGGTAAACTCGAAAGAAGCCCTGCTTAGATAGATATTGATTTTACGGAAATAAGCTTTGTGAAAATTGTAAGAAGAGAGAATTGCAGGGGGAGGCAACTGGAGGGGAGAGTCATGGAAAAAAGAAAAAAGAAGTGCAGGATGAAAGTTTTTAATAGTTGATAGGGGACAACACGATACTGAGGAGTTCATGGGATCAGTCGTGAAGATAAGGTTTAATTGCCTTTCCATATACAATAGTTGAAAACGGCACTGACTTGACATAGACTAGAGTCTGTTAACCGATCTAAGAAGGGACATTCCTTATAAGAAATGGGATTAGAAGCGATAAAAAAGGTAGGTCTTTAGATTCAGTTCGCTTCAGCTGAGGCAGATTAAAATCGCCGAAAATAATGACATCATCAAGCGATCTAATAAGTTGGTCAAATTGTCAATTGCAGCAATACCAAGTTGGTAGGATTCGATAGGTTGGGCCGGAAGAATGTAACAACACATAACATACAAGCATCTACGTGTAATTGTTATTTTATCTGATACAAAGTCGAGCTTAGAAAAAGAATAACTCCTGGTTGACGTTGGAGCTTGGTTTGGGTTGAAATGAGGGGGGTTTAGTTTAGTTTAGCTTTAAAACTTCAATTGGAGTTGATTTTGTTGTGGAAAGATTAGGTGGGTCTTGGCAATTTGGATTTACTTGCTAACTTATTAGCTGGTTTTGATGTATAGTAATGCTAAACTTTATCCTGCTTCTTGGTCTCATTTTCCAACCATTTGCAGACACGCATTTTTTTAAGACTGAAATTGTTGCTGGTTGGATTCTGGAATAACCATTTATATTAAGTCGGAAGATTGAGTTTGAAGCTGCACTTGTTTCTGTAGAGAGATGTCTAATGGTGATATCATAATATTAATTATTATTATTATTATTATTTATTTTTTATACGTACATATAACAATCAATCGATATCAATAAAAAGAAAAGAATCTATCTATCTAGTTCGTAAGGAACTAGAGGCGAAAACAGGTAGAAAAAACAAAAAATTGAGCAAAAAAAAAATCAATAAACAGAATGATTGGCGTCATGTAAATTAAGAATGTTACTAAAACAGAACACGAAGCAGGTCAAAAATATCTTTATAATTGAACTCTATCAGCCATGATTTGACTTTCTTGACGAAAATGGATTCGTTTCGAGTACATCGTATGCTATACGGTATTTTCTTAAAAAGTCTTGGAGCAATTGAAGAAAAAAATTGAAAAAATATTTGCCGATTGTGGTAAGTTCATTTGCTCTAAGTCGGTAATTAGAATTAATCCTATTTAATGAATAACCCGATCTCTCAAAAAATATTTTTAAAACTTTAAAACAAAATAAATGTTTCAAGGGAAGAATATTGAGACTTTTAAATAACGAAAAGTTGTCATATCGTCGATTTTTGCAGCAGATAAGTCTAATAATAATTTTTTGAGACACAAGAAGAGGGAAGATTTTGTTGTAATGAGTGCCACTCCAAACAACTAAGCCATATTCAAGCTTAGAATGTATTAAGCCATAATAAATGCTCTTTAGAAGATCCTGTGAGCAATAGGATTTTAAAAAATAGAATTGCCTAGTAGTTGACAGAAGATATTTTTTGAGTGCATTCGAGTGGGCAGACCAATTCATCATCCAGTCCAGAGTAACACCAAGGTACTTAAATTCTTTTACCTGATCAATACAAAAACATTTGTTTGAACACGAAAGTTGATCGAAAAAAGTCTGAGTATTGTTATTTGAGCTGCAAATAGCCGCACTATGTTTAAATATCGGGCAGTTCCTACAGTGAAAAGAGAAAGATCCATAGTCTACTTTTTTGCCAATAGGACTAAAAAACATAATCTTGGTTTGGCACTTATGACCATTTTGTGGATCTTGAACCAATGACTAAGAACTTCAAGGTCATGATTGATATCTGAGAAAATATTCAAAACAGAAGCACTAGTGAAAGTACATGCCATATCATCAGCAAAAGCTGTAAGTTTACTATGATAGTTTTGCCCAAAAAGAGAATTAATAAAGATTAAAAACAATAATGGATCTAGCACGGAACCCTGTGGAACACCTATAGATACAGTTCTATAAGAACTTAGCACCTCATCAATTTTCACTATTTGAGATCTATTCGATAGATATGAATGAAGCCAGTTATGAAATTTACCCCTAAAACCACATTTGAACAACTTATTTAAGAGTATAGTATGATCCACCGTATCGAATGCTTTTGTTATGTCCACAAAGAGTGCAGCAGTATGGTATTTAATATTGAAGCTGCTGTAGACATCAGAACAAAATTTAATAATGCACTCTCCGTGGAACGACCTGATTGAAAACCAAATTAACAATCACTAAAGAATTTATTTTTTTCTAAAAACTTGACCATTCTTATCTTTAATGATTTTTCTAAAACTTTCGAGAATATTGAAAGTAAGGAAATAGGCCTGTAATTATTAATTAACTTATTATCTCCTTTCTTGAACAAAGGAATAGCTTCAACGACTTTTAAACTATCAGGAAAAACACCACATGCAATGCTTTTATTGAAAATGAAACATAAAATATCACAGATATTAAGAGCTATTTTTTTTTTTTATAAAGTTATTTGAAAAACCCTCAGTTATTTGTGAGTTTGAGTTTTTAAGTTTATATAGTTCAAATGACGATATGGGATTAAAGAAGAACATGACACTTTATCAACTAAACAGTTACAATCACAGCTTAAATCGGAACTATCAGAGACTACCTTTGCACCTACAGAAGAAAAGAAACTATTGAATTTTTCTGATAAGATCTTGTTGTCCGATATAAAAATATTATCTTCTTTCAAACTATAAATTCGGTCTTTCTGAACATTTCTTATTATTTTGTTTTAAAATATCTTTGCATAATTATTTATTAGCAGAATTTACATTATTGTTAGTGGGATGTTTCTTCTCTTTTTTGAACAAATTATTTTTTTCTTTGATTTTCTCAAGTAACTCACATGATATCCACGGTTTAAGTTTTTTCATTTTACCTATATCATTACTTTTAACTTTTTTTTTTGGGTACAGTTTAAGACATAGTTATTAAGTATTTTATTAAACTCAGAGAAAGCTGTAGAAGGATCATTTTCATTATATACACATTCCCAACATTCGAAACGAAGAAGGTTTTTACGTGTAACAAAGTCAGTTTTAACTCAGGAACAATTGGACAACAATGGCTTCACAGTAGAAGAACAAGAAGATTTTAGGCTAAGACACGTCCTACAGTGATTGGATACTAGCAAATTGACAACAGAGTTATAGATTTGAGTTGTTTGAGAGCTAGAAAACCGTATCATAATATGGTCAATACAAGTTCTAGATGAGAAGCGAGTAGGTCTATTTATACATGATTCAAATCCAAAAGAAGATAAAAGAAACAAATATTTATCTACAAAATTAGAATTATGTAAGATGTCTAAGTTGACATCACCCAAAAAGATAGTATCATATGTTTCACCTGACAATAAATTTTCCAAGTCCTCATAAAATATGTTATTAGACAAGGTCTTCGAAGAAATTCGAGATTCAATCAACATCAGCGTTAAGAAGAGCGCTTTTGGTAAGAAGCATAGTGACTAATTGATTTGTCGAAATAAGCTTGTCAAGCCTATGTTGCCATTCGGAAGGTGTCGAATTTGAATTAAAGTGATTGATAAGCTTCCGTGGCGAGGCGACTTCGCAGGAATCAATATGTTTGACCGTCCGCAGATGACTTATATTTGAGAGTGAGCGTGAATCCACTTCAGGTTCCATTAATTCAATCATGAGCGATGTATTATAGTGGACATTCTGGTAAGGCTTCAGGAAGTTTGGTGTGCCATCGCTTTTGCTATTTATTGTTGTAATGTGATGTTCAATATCGCATACGAGGGATCGAATCGGAGTTAGTTCATCACCGACATTGTTCACTTATCGGAAATAATCAACTAACAAGTTTTTTGATTGAATATAACAGAACAGGTGTAGTAAGGGAGTTTCTTCATTCCTGGATCTACCGGAGTCTAACTCGATAATAATTTTAACACTGTTTTTGGCAAGTGCGTCTTGGTAGGAGTCATTTGAATCGCTTAGGCATTGTATTGCCATAAGCATATGCGAAAGTGAGATACACTTGCACTCATCACAAAAGAAAGATTGTCGGAGAATTCTTTGATAAGCACAGTATTTCTTTTGTTTAACCTGACACAAACGGCATGAAAGGCTTTCCCATAGATGCCCTTGCAAGCTACGTAGTCAGCATTATTGTCATCGATTACACAGTTGGGAATTCCGCAAAACATGTTTTAAATTTAAAAATGGGTGATGTTGCACTAAACACACGGTCGCGAGGTATATGCCATATACGTCAGGTCACGGTATATACTTACGAGTCCATAGATCGAACTATTGCTTGTATTTTTTATTCTTTTATTGTTTTGTTTGGTTGCAATATAAAGGGTTTTCCAATAGGGACTTGACAACTTTGAATTTAATTTGTGAACGCACTCTTAAACTAATCATCAAACTGTTACTGTCAATTTATTAAGTGAACTCAACATTTTCATCATGGTAAAGAACACTAACGAGCAACGTCTGCAAATTATAAAATTTTCTACAGATATTCGGAGTCGGTGACTGCAACTTTAAGAGCGTTAACTCCAATTTTCGGTCGTAATTCTCACCCTAGTAGATAAGCAATAACAAGTTTAGTGCAAAAATTTGAGTCTATATATACGTTGTGTGATGTTGCCGTATCAGTGAGACAACGGGTTGGTCGAAGTGTCGAAAATATGGCTGCCGTTCAGACGTCCGTAGCAAATGATCCAAATCAATCAATTCCACGGCGTTCTCAGGAATTGGGCATCGCTCAGACCACATTATGGCGTATTTTGCGTAAGGATCTTGGTTTACACCCATACAAGATCAAGCTGACTCAAAAATTGAAGCCGATGGACCATTTGAAGCGACGTACGTTCTCCGATTGGGTTCTGGAGAGGATGCGCCAAGATGATGAATTTCATCGCAAAATCATCTTCAGTGACGAAGCTCATTTTTGGCTCAATGGGTTCGTTAATAAGCAAAATATGCGTTATTGGTCGGGTGAAAGCCCACATGTGCTTCATGAATCACCACTTCATCCACAAAAACTAACTGTTTGGTGCGGTTTGCATGCCGGCGGCGTTATTGGGCCATATTTTTTCGTCGACGATAACGATCGTCACGTTACTGTGAATGGTCAGCGTTTTCGCGCCATGATCACCGATTATTTTTGTCCCGAATTGGAAGATATGGACTTGGACGACATGTGGTTTTAACAGGATGATGCCACAAGCCACACGACACACGCTACAATCGATTTATTGAAGAATAAGTATGGTGAGCGTGTTATCTCAAGACATGGGCCAGTCGATTGGCCGCCTCGTTCGTGCGATTTAACGCTGCTTGACTATTTTCTGTGGGGCTACGTTAAGTCATTGGTTTATGCCAACACGCCGGCGACGTTGGAAGAGCTCAGAGCCAACATTGAAATAGTGGCCGTTTCGGCCGAAATGTGTGGCCGAGTCGTTGAAAATTGGGTCCAACGAATCGACCGCTGCAAGCGTGCCCGCGGTGGCCACAGAACGAAGTCTAGTTCCATTCATAAATGTTTTGATTGTACTTCAAGCCAATAATAAAGTTTTTGAAATATCTAAAATGGTTTGCCCTTTATTTAAAAAAAAAAAAGTTGTCAAGTCGTTATTGGAAAACCCGATACAATGCACTGAAATCTGCCAGCAGATAAAAAAATAAAATGAGTTCGAGCACTGGGGGTTGAGAACCGGAAAATGTAATTTGAAGAAAAATTGAAATAAAAAATTAACAGGTAAATAGGGAGAACTGGAAAAACACGCCTGACTGGTCTGAGTATTACAAAACTTGTGATGCGAACTTTTCTATTTATGCAATGCAACAAACGGAAGAAAGCTGAACGTTGCATTTAACAACACCGCGCGCTATGTTTTTAACCTTCGAATTTCGATAGTATCTCTATCTATTTAAAAACACTATATAACATGTCACTCGATCACCTTTTCCGTTACAGAAGTCTCATTTTGTTCTTAAGGCTGAATCAAAGCAACCAGTCTTACTACCTCTTTAACAGAGAGATCACATCAAATAATTTATCTCAACAGTCTTTCATCCACTCCATATGCTTTACCGCAGCTTGTTTGAGAGCCTGGTGGCACCGGGCGGTTTAGTTTGGAACTTAAAGCATTTTTAATCAACAACCCTTATTACCTACTTTAGATTTTGAGGCCATGCCGCTTTATTTTTGTAAATGTATCTTTCTCTTTACTTTCTTTGAGCATGAATTGATGATGTTTGAACTTAATTGATTTTGTTAAGTAAAATCTGCATTTACAACTTTTTTTTCTTTTTTACGCATATAACTTCTATTCTCCTAAATTTGTTCGTTTTTTACGTTTACTCAGTAGCCGTTTCAAAATTGTAACTAGCAACTTTAAGCTGCACTTCCTTATAAGATAGTTATTTATCTTAATGTGTATGTATCAATGAAATAAATAAATGAAATGAAAATAGATTTTCCCGTTGCAGTGTCGATTCGGAGTTTTTGGGTATAAAGACGTATCCGTTTCCCCGTTCCTCTGAACTTCTCCAAAGTACAGAAGAGGTGACTTTTAGTTTCAAATGGAGGGTTTTCGGCGAGGACTTGCTTAGCTATTTAAGACTTTGTTCTGTGTAGTACTTCTTCTTCTTCTTGAATGCTAACATTCTCTTCTTTGTCAAGCTCCCACAGATGATAAATACTAATCCAGTATTTGCACTGCAGGAACGTCGTTGCCAGTGTTAGCGGTACTGATATAGGTAAACCAGACCCATTCTCCTTAGCTTTTCTGAGTTTTTTCGAAGGCCAATTTTCCTGTCGCGAAAGAGTGTTTTTTTCCCAGGGTGAATTCGACCGGATTAAACGACTTAAATTAAGATAACAATGACCTTTTGCGGTTATAAAGTCGGCTTCATCTCTGACTTGGTGTATTACCTGTACCAGTGCCAGTCATCTCTGGTTTAATTTTTATCAATGAGTTTACTGCTTCGTCCAATCTTCATCTACTGAGTATCACTTCTGCCAATCCGTTTCTTCTCCTTGACGCAGCTGAAAAGGGAGAATTTCAGCACTCTCGCCTTTGACAGGATTTGCAGTCTTTTTGTTGTGCGCATTTGCTTCACATCATCTTCTGTTCGTTAACTGCAAGCAGGGTTTCAATATTTTGTATCTTACTTTGTATCTTATCTTATAAAAATAAGAAAAAATTAATACTAATACTAAATTTTGAGCAAAGTTAAACTCTATTCAGGTCTGTAATAAAATAAGTCCGAAAGTGTTTCGTTTCTAAGTTAGCCGTAAAAAAATCAATTCAGTGACTAGCATTTTCGATTTTTTTCGAAGCATAAATGACCCAAGCCAGTGATATTCAGTTTTTGATAGTTTTATTCGAAAAGAGACGTTTGTTTTTCAGTTCAGACCAGTTTACATTTTTAATAATATCTGAGAAAGGTTTTAACCCATTTACTACGACTGTACAGAAAATTGAACAGCTTTATGATTTTACCGTGATTTTTTATGGTGTACCCGTTTGGGTACAATGGGAAAATCTGACATTTTTTTTTTAGAATCTCGTAATTATTATTTTATAGAAAGAGATTCGATAATCTTCCAGATGCAACCAATGCAATTTATTTCACCAGAGGCAGATTATAATACAGACGAGGAGGAAATAGAAGCGGAAAATTTTGATAATGACCATATACATCATTGGGATGTTCCAGGTAACGTTGAAATTTTCATTAGGGATGAGGATTTCGACAGCGAGGATGAAGTTCCTTTATCAGTCATCAGAACTGTTCTGATAACTTCAAAATAAACAAAATGAATATGAAATTTGATTTAGAAAATAAGTCTCCAGTCGAAATATTTGAAACGCTATTTGATAATGAGGTATAAGAATTGATCTTGAATCAATGTAGACTTTATGCTTCTCAACATAACCATCATACGCTCAATTTCCAAAAAGAAGAGTTGAAAATTTTCATAGGAATTATGTTCTATAGTGGTTACCATTCATTGCTCTAGGAGTTCATGTATTGGAAATTGGATGAGGATACAAGAACCGCATTGGTAGCAAACAACATGCCGCGAAATCGTTTTTATAAGATAAAAAAATATATTCATTTCGCAAATAACAATCAACTACTATAGATGCTCAAGACAAAATGACAAAGCTCAGACCTCTTATGAATCTTTTTTGCCAAAAATATCAACAATGGGGCTTCATGCACGAAAAATTATCCACTGATGAAGCCATGCTAAAGTAAAGGGTTTTCTAATAACGACTTAACAACTGTTTTTTTAAATAAAAAGAAAACCATTTGAGATATTTCAAAAACTTTATAACTGGCTTGAAGTACAATCAAAACATTTATGAATGGAACTAGACTTCGTTCTGCGGCCACCGCGGGCACGTTTGCAGTGGTCGATTCGTTGGACCCAATTTTCAACGACTCGGCCAAACATTTCGTCCTAAACAAACGCTATTTCGCGTTCAATGTTGGCTCTCAGTTCTTCCAAAGTCGTCGACGTGTTGGCATAAGCCAATGACTTAACGAAGCCCCACAGAAAATAGTCAAGCGGCGTTAAATCGCACGAAAGAGGCGGCCAATCGACTGGCCCATGTCTTGAGATAACACGCTTACCATACTTACTCTACAATAAATCGATTCAAATGGTCCATCGGCTTCAATTTTTGAGTCAGCTTGATCTTGTATGGGTGTAAACCAAGATCCTTACGCAAAATACGCCATAATGTGGTCTGAGCGATGCCCAATTCTTGAGAACGCCGTGGAGTTGACTGATTTGGATCGTTTGCTACGTACGTCTGAACGGCACCGATATTTTCGACACTTCGACCAACCCGTGGCCTCACTGACACGGCAACATCACACAACGAATATGTAGACAATTTGCAGACGTTGCTCGTTAGTGTACTTTACCATGTTGAGTTTACTGAATAAATTGACAGTGACAGTTTGATGATTAGTGAAAGAGTGCGTTCACAAATTAATTCAAAGTTGTCAAGTCCCTATTGGAAAACCCTATATTTTGGCCACCACAGTTTATAAGAGGAAAACCTGTTTGTTTTGGTTTCAAGAACTGGATGCTGACAAATAGTTGTGGCTACTCTTACAACTTTGATACATATTGTGGTGCAAAAAATGTGAACGATGATTTGTTACAAATGGCTCTGTCTTCTAGAAAAAGTTCAACTTCTCTATGACCACATTATTTATTTTAACAACTATTTTACTTCTCTTGAGCTTTTGCGATTGTTGAGAGAGAAGGGCTTCAGAGAAACCAGAACAGTAAGAGAAAACCGAACAAAGAAATGCTCATTAAAGCTAAAAAGAGAATTCAAAAAGGAGAGACGAGGGCATATTGTTTTTGTAAAGAATGGGCACAACCTTTGATACCATCCAGCCTATGCATTATGTCAAACATTGGTTATCAGTAGAAAAAAGAAAAGTTTTCATTCAGCAGCCGAATCTTATTGCGGATTAAAATAACGGTATGGGTGGCGTTGACTTACACGATTAGTGTGTCAATGCCTATAAAATCAAAATTTGAGGCAAAAAGTGGTGGTGGTCGTTTTTTACGTCCATGATAAGCTTAACGTTGGTGAGCTTTTGGAAACTTTATAAAGTCGCAGCAGATTCCAAAGATGTCTTGCTATCGTTTCAAAGAGATATCGATCGTTATTGTCTTAGGAGATATACAATTCTACAACCTTCGACATCAAAACGATCCATATGTACAAACGTTGCTTTGACAGAAAGTCACCATTTTCCTAAGAGAATTGAAAAGCCTCTTAGTTCCAAAGTATGTCACATGAGAGTCAGATGGGTTTGTGAGTACTGCAACATAGTTCTGTGTGTCGAAAAAGAATGTTTTAAAAAATTCCATTTAAAAAATTACCAATCATATAGTATGTTCCTATTGTACCTGTTTGCGTACAGCTTGAAAACAGTAGTTCCTTCATTAAAAAAGAAAAAGAAAAAGAAAAATATATGCAGTGGCCAGGTAAATGAGACTGAGAAGGAATTATTTTTGACCTCATTTTGGAACCTCGCGGATTATGGTAAGCAAAAAGCTTATTTAAGTTAAACATGTTCGTGATTAAAGTCGCGGGTCAAAGAATAAGGCTTTTACTTACTCTTCATTAGTTCAGGTTTGTAAAAAATATTTCTTGGTCGGAGAAGATTGTATCAATGCCTATCACGAGAGCAAGTATCTATAGTGATTGATTGTCGTAGACAACAGTGGTGTTATTGAACACATTTCATCCTTGGTAGCTTATCAAAGCCAATTTAAAATTTTACTATAAAGCATTTAGTAAAAAATTCAATATACATTTTAAAACTCCGCATAAGGACACATTCAGGATTTGTGACAAACTGGGTATGAAAATAAAGTTTGGTGAAAATGGAGAGTCCAATTTACTTTTGCAAAAGGAATTTTGTTTGAAAAAAGCGCAGCAAGCACGGGATTCACTCGAAACAGAAGTGGTATTTAATGAAAACTATGTCTTGACTTTCGACCTCCAAAAAGCAATTCCTTTTCCTAACTTCCTACATCAGTTGCTTATTATAAACGAAACATGTATGTGTATAATTTTGTAGTTCATTCAATGAATACAAGAAACTGCCTATATGCACATGTAAAATGAAACTGAGGATCACAAGAAATCGCTGCAAGTATAAAAAGCATATACTCACTCATGCGTCGGAATGTAAGTACAGTGATGCATGCGGAGGACAAAATAGAAATATAAAATTAAGCCTCTCATTACTTTGATTCAATCAACTGATTAACTGGTTAATCAACTGATTAACCATAAGTGCCGAAGACATTGATTTAAAATTTATGGAATCTGGCCACTCGTTTTTACCAATGATGCTGATTTTGGTGTGATTTTAGAAAGTAATACAACAAATAGAAAAAAGAATAACAGTTGATGATCATAATTTTACATTGCTCAAAATGATGTGGCTTGGATTCGAGCGCAATTCGACTTTCATTCACTCAATAAGGATGTGGAGTTGGACAAAGTTTACTTAGGAAACCAAAGAGGTTCCTACAATACATTCAAAATTTGAAACAAAATAGCCTCTACCCAACTCGTCATACAGTGACGTCGCAGAAAAAAATGAATATGATAGATTTACTCAAATTTATTCCGTCTGAATACCACAATTTTTATAAAAACTTACCGATCACACAAGAATTAACAACGAGACATCATCAAAGTGATGAAGATGATGAGTAAGACGAAATTTTTTAGGGAATAAACTTTCAAATTGTCTTTAGTATGAGTAAAATATTCATTTAAGTAATTAATGGCAGTTTGTTTACACAACATCTTAATATCTTCGAATTACTTCTATCTGACTGGGTTCGGTTCAGCAGTGAGCCTTCTATATACATAACTCTTTGTTTAAGATACAATAAGGCTTGTATGATAACTAAGTACTTATTTTCGAAAAATTATTTCTTGTCATTGGAATAAGCTGCAACTTCCATGTAGAGAAACTGTAGAGAAAAACTGTAGAGAAAAACCGTTCTCACTTCGCAATTTAGTTGTAAAACTGTAGAAATAAGGGTGATTCATCGTGAGGTCTGATTTTCAATACGCTTTTTTTGACAGATCACGCATGACTCCTATCAAAGTGCTTTGTCGTTTTTGTTCAGCATTGTTTGGTAAGTTATCATGGAAAGACTCACATCACAACAGCGTCTCGAAATTGTTCAGCTGTAGTTAGTTAGTTGACTTTTATGTTCAATAAATGTTTTACAATGTAACGATTAACCTAAGTCTTTAATGGTTTGGCCTGTGGCCGTCTACCAGGTTGACAAAATACATACTTAAGTTTTACATTAAAAATCTCCATCTATGATACGCTTTCTATAACAAATTGCTGCTGAGTAATCATTTAAGACTGCTCATTACTTCATCTTCGTCTAAATCATGTTTTCCGAACATTGATAGTCGAAATTCTTTTAAAATCAGACAAACACCAAGAAAATGTAAGATGTCTTCTCTCTTCTTCATGTTGCAGAGGTCACAAAGTATTGGTAAATCTGGTCTAGTAATAGTAATAGTAATAGTAATAGTTCCTAAACAGTGACGATTCAGCTTCTTCGAATTTTCCAAACCAATTCTCCAAAACCAAGTTAAATTTTTCTCTTAAAAGATGAGGATGCTCGTTCACTTGAATAGACAGATTTAATCCGCATTCGGAAGCTGTTTTCTTCCATTCCTCGCAAATGCCTCCGTTTGTTCTAATTATGCTTCTTAAAACTACGTTTGGTATTCTACATTCATTCATTTCTAGTATTTTTATGATATAGTTGAAGTGCATTTTGAGCGTATACAAGAGCAAAGGAGAAGTTTCCTTTTCAAGATGTAGCATATAGTTCGGGGTATTTTTTGGTAATCGGAAAATCTTCTTCAAAAAGTAGCGAAGAAATTTTTCCACAGCATCGTAGCCTTTATAACCCCATACCTGAGCTCCGTAAAGCATTATCGACGCTGCGGTTGAGTGGAATAAAGTTTGTTTTGCACTTTTTTTATTTTTGAGGCAACGTTCCCAAATCGAAAAGATAGCTCTTTTAGCAACAGCTAATTTTTCCTTAAAGTGTGGTTTAAAATTTAAGAAGGACGATATAAGGATACCTAGGTATCTGTATCTGGATACTACCTCAATCTCTTCCCCGTCTAACTTCCACTTTTCCAAATGTGTGTGAGATGCGTCCTCCTGCATTTCTGAATATCATCATTTTTGATTTATCAAGATTTACAGTGAGATTCCAACTTTTACAGAAATCATTAACGGCATACCTTGGGTTGTGTCACCCAGAAAGACGATATCATCAGCAAACATCAGCGCAGGAATTGATACACCGTTGTATCTTATTCTACCTTTGACATCATCTGTTATATCATTTATGTATAATATAAAAAACAGAGCACTTAAAATACAGCTTTGTTTAACACCCATTAAAGTTTCCAACTCTTCAGAAATTAAGTCTCCATCCCATACATATGCAATATTATTCTTATGCAAGGCTCTTAGGATTCGAATAATTTTACTTGATACACCGATTTTGGAAAGCTTGTAAAAGAGTGCTTCACGTGGTATTGAATCGAACGCTGCTCAAAAATCTACAAAAAAGGCGTACAACTTTTTTTTCTTGCTCTTGTATGTTTCAGCAATGTTTGTTAAGCAAAATATCTGGCCGATTGCAGATTAACCTTTCCTAAATCCAGCTTGGAATTCTTTAAGGATGTTATGTTTTTGTACATATTCATACAATCTTTTGTAAATTAATGAAGCAAACAATTCGGCTGAAGTGTTTAAAAATGTGATTTCTCTGTAGTTCTTCGGGTCCCTGTAATCGCCTTTTTTGTGTAGGGGAAAAATTATTGCTTTCCTGAATACGTCGGAGATATTAGCAGAGTCGAATATTCAATTATATTCAATTGTGAGAGAATTCATAAACTCACATGTGCAATTTTGATAGAACTCGAACGGGATGCGATCAATACCATTTGCTTTATTTGATTTCGATTTGCATATTACTTCATTGACTTCTTCCAGGGTAAATGCAGAGTTTAATTTTTCGTCTAAGTGCAGAGGGGCTGCATATTGAAGCAGCGGCGAGGTTAATGGGGCATTAAGAAGTTTATCGAAATGAGTCCTGAGTTGCGGGGCCTTAAGAGTTACAGAGATGTTAGACGTGTGTCCGTTTAGGTATTTGACAGCTTTCCAGAACTGAGCAGAAGATTTTGAATTATTTATAATCGCAATGTTTTGTTGTTCAAAGGCAACTTTTTTGATGTAACAGATGTGTTTGTATTCCTTGCTGGCATCTTGATAGAGTGTTTTAAAGATATTGGAGCTATTCGACCTTAGAAGTTTGAGAAATTTAAAAGATTTGGTTCTAGCTTTCATGCAATCAGAATCACATCATTTTTGTTTATATATTTTATGAGTTTTTAAATCTTTCTGTTGTGGAATGGGTTTCTTTATTATGTATTATGTATAACGCTGTGTGCGTAGTTCCATAAGATTCACATTCATGTTTCGCTGATACGATTCCATTATTCGGTCATTTCAGACAAATTTCGGCTGAAGGCTTAATGGTTTTGTGCAAGCATAGTTGCTGCTAGCAGTAGAATTAAGGGTTACTTCCAAGGGCATGTGGTCCGAAAAGATCTCGGTTCCTACTTGAAAACTGTCTAGAAGTTTGAGCCAATTTCCCGAAACAAAACAGTAATCTATTATTGAGCATGATGTTCCTCTGATAAAGGTCAATTCGCCATCTGGATCTCCTTCGCAACTACCATTCAACAAGCACATGTCATACTCATCAGTAAGTTCAATTGTTTTTGCTCCTTTGTTATCACAAATTAGGTATTTAGATTTACGACACGGTTCCAGCAGAGTACTGTTGTATCCCGATGCGAAATTATTTTGTGTGAGTCCTACACGACCATTAAAATTCCCAATAAGCATTATATCCGTACAATCCAAGGAGTGCAGTGAGTCGCAGAGTTTATCGAAATCACGCTGCCAATGATTACAGTTTAAGTAGATGGGTACCAAAACTTCATCCAGTGTATTCATTTTTAAGTTAATTACATCCATTTCGCCAGCTTTTACAAAGATACTTGAATACAGTCCTTCAAGGTCGTCACGAAAGCCGAATAGTGTTCCACCACTTCCTCTCCCAAAAAGTGAAGTTTTTATAGCAGGATACCAGATTAATTCATAGTTTGAGAAAATATTCTTAAATCTAATTTCTTCATTATCTAATAGATGTGTTTCAAATAATACAAAAATATCAAAATTCGTTTTGTTTTTTAAAGCTTAAAATTTTTATTTTCTTGATAACTTTTTTCAGCATCATTCTGGTAGACAGCCGCCTTAGAGCTTGTGGATGGACCCAAAGATTTTTCGCATATTGGTGTTTTGCTAAGTTTGGCATCACTGCTGCGATTGACATTAGCCGTCAAATTTGAACTTTTGGGAGAAGTGTTCTCTTTCGTAGCTGTTTTGTTTGTACTTCTGATTTCTTTAATAAAAAGATTTTTATTTAACGAATTGTCTTCAAAAATAGATGGAATTATTTCAATGCCACTTTTTTCACCACACCTCAATCCAAGCGCGGAATCCCAAGTAAAGACATTCTTGGCAATGTGGAGCTTGTCATCCCGTAGAGAAATCTTTATTGATGCCTCTTTTTGACGAAGCTATTACATGATTGGAATCATTTTTGCCCGACGTTGTCTAACGTTAAAGGGTAAGTCCATTTGAAGGCATTCCTCATCACGCTTCAGGCAGACTCCTTCGATCTCATCTTTAGAACTATCGTAGACTTGTTCGTGTTATGGCTGTGTATTCTATACGCAGACTCGACGATTTGATTCGGAGTTGAGTCAACTAAAATGGCGCAAATGGGTTTTGCCTATTCGCTCATGTCTACTTGATCTTCAACAAGCAGGTGAACAACAAGATTCGCTTCAGTACTCATCTGTACGAGTCGGTCAAGCTGGTTCTCAAGACGTTTGTTTTGTTCTTCCAGATACACAACTTTTTGCTCAAGTTATTCTTGTCGCATACTCAATGCTGAGATTTGTTTAAAGAAATCTTGCAGATCTGCCTTTGAGGCTAATTGTTCCATAAGTTTTTTGTTGTTTTCGAGTAGAATTTCCTGCATTCTCTTAACACTCAGAGTAGAAGTAGATCCCATAGCGAGTTTTGGTTCAATTTCACTCAAGCTTTGGTGGCGTTTTTTGTTTCCTGGGTGTTTCGGAGAGGTGTGGGATATTCCTCTTTTTACCATTTATAGGTTAGTTTAATGATGGAATTTTTACTTTGGTTATAAAATAGCTTAGGTGTTAGAACTTACTCAAATTTCAATTGCCTGAGGTAAAGCGCCTCTTAATTTATAAGGTCAATGTGTTTCATCAATTAACTTCCATTTAAAACACTTCACTTTTTTGCTTTTCGATCCGATAAATTTTTTGCTTCCACTTTCGCTTAAACTCCTGTCATTCCCCTGTTCAGCTGTATTACGATAATCAGCGTTTTGTGAGAAATGTTTTTGGTGTGATTTGAGGAACTTACGGTGCGCATAATCGACCTACTGACACCACTATTGCCAATACCATTCTCAAATTTGAGTCCCATTTACATTAGTGGATGATACTCTACCGGTTAGACCACATTCAGCACGTAGTTAAGAGACTATAGCAGCTGTAGCTGAGAGTGTAGGCGAAGACCGTGACGAATCGATTCGTCGTCGTTCTCAGCAGCTTGGATTGGCGTATTCGACAACTTGGTGTATTTTACGTGCCGATCTCAGCCTAAAAGCGTACAAAATTGAACTTGAAACAAGGGGACTTGAATTTGCGCCATATTTTCAGTGAATGGGCTCTGGAAAAACTTAATGAAAATACGGTGTTTTATCGTGAAATTTTGTTCAGTGCATAAGCCAATTTCTGACTCAATGTATACGTTAATAAACAAAATTGCCGTATTTGGACTGATGAGCAACTCGAAAAGTACCAAGAGCTCCCATTACATCCATTAAAAACAACGGTATGGTGTGGTTTATGGGCTGGTGAAATCATTAGTCCATATTTTTTTCAAAAATGAGGCAAATCAGAATGTTACCGTTGGTAACGGTTATCGCGCCATGTTAACAGACTATGTGCTTCCTGAAATTCAAGCACATGGTCTCTATGAGCTCTGGTTTCAGGTCTTCAGGAATAAGCCAGCTACGATTGACGCTTTGGAAGTCAACATTACTCGTGTTATCCACGAGATACCAGTCGGAATGCTCGAACGAGACGCCCGAAATTGGACCTAATGGACCTAATGGACCACCTTAGACGTAGTCGTGGCCAACATTTACATGATATGATTTTCAAAAAGTAAATGCCATGAATTGTTCTTTTAACCGATAATAAAAATCTAAAGTTCACTTTAAAATTTATGTATTTTGCAATATTTTATTATCCTTATCATTAAAGGGGACTTTAGACCTTTTTTCGAGACTTTGCTTATATTGTCTTATGTGAATATTAATTTTCTTATGAAATATAGATCCAATATCTCAGTTTTGAAGTGATCAATTTCTAACACCCAAGTGTTAGATCCAAGGATAGATATACTTAATCCTGGTAGAAGGAAAATTCGTACAAGTAATAACATATGTACACCACGAAATATGTAACGCCTCAAATGTATTCTTCTGGGCATCAGACGTTTGCATCTATTCTAAACCATTCATTACATTTAAGAATATTAATTTGGTTTTGATCCTGACGGCTGACGTCACAAAATATGAGATACTGTTTTTTTAACATTGAAATTGAAAGTTGAACCTCTTCATTTCACTTTTATTTTTTGGAACAGGAAGTTTTAAACAGCAATTTCGAGCGTCACAAAATTATGCAACGCATCAAGTTTTTTTTCTTCGCTACTCTAGAGAATCTTCCGTTTAAATATTCTTATTAATATGGAAAAGAACACAACAGATAGTTTCAATCTCAGCAAAGAGAATAGGAAATCAATATCAAAAATCTGTTTGTGCCTGCAATCAAAGATCCGAAATATGTTAATCCAGAGTCATTGTCATCAGCATAAACTGGGTCGAATTATCATTTTTCCGAGGAAATACTGTTTGTTTTGAATGTCAGGACATAAAACTCCTTGGCAAGTATACATACGGGTACAGACATATGTATGTAAGTATTCGTTCCATATGTCGACTTTTATCGGCTGTCAAAGGAGATTAGTACAGTTAACCACAATGCTAATTTGATTTAATCGAATATCTATGGTTTTAGCCACCCAGAGGCCGGCAAATTGTGCTCCTTGTTTGGCTTCGGATGGTGCCGGTGGTGCTTAATTTGGGATCGGCTTTTGACATTAATTTATAATGCCTCGTCTGGGCATATCTTCTGATAAATAGTTACTAATTAATGTGTTGCTCTATTCCATTCTGTCATTATTGGGGATGTTGTGTGTTTTTTTTTTTTCATTTTTCCTTAGACATTAATCTCTAACAGTAATCGACAGCCAGTAATCGATCGCCATATTCCAGTTGGTGATGAAACCTTAAGAACATTTCTGGAAAGAAAACCTTTATACAGAAAAAATAAAATTTTCTCTAGGCCTTCGTATTAGTAAGCTGTCTTGTACACAAATTCAATAATAATTCCATGTTCGCCGGAGGACATTTAATAATTCTGTACTCGAATAAGACAGAGTTTCCATTTGCTCATGGTACGGAAGCTTACTTTGATTGCACTTATGGTAATTGTCCTACCTGGATTAAGTGCACTCCTTGACAAATGGAGTACTGAAGACAGTACAAATTCGAAGCATATTAAGCTCAGTCACGTTCCTTTTCTGTACATAGATGAACTGAGAATAGTAAAAATTAAAAGCTCCCAGAATTTTTTTTTTATCCTCGTTTAATTCCGGCACTTAATACTTTCCATTGTAGAAAACAATTTACCACAAACATAATTTTTCTGTCCTTCGGGGTTTCCTTTATCAAAAAACAAAAAAAAAAAAACAAAAACTTAAATCCCGGTACCAGCTGTATGGTATTAAAGTGAACAAAAACTTTTGGCAGTAAATGCGATTTCGGGTTCTTGTTCTATGTTATGTTTCTTTTTTGTTCATTCCAAAAGACTGATGCGTTAAAATGGAATCAACCACAATAGGATTATGAGGACATTCGTTGGGACTAAACGACAATGATACGAGGTGTAGGACAGATTTTTTCCTTTTTTATGGTTGACTTTTTAAATAGAACTCGGATCGGTTGGAATGATAGGAAGTTTGTGTGGCTTAAGTGACAAGCTGTACACTTTGAGCTCTCTGGGATATCTGTTTTTATGAATTGGCATCATTTTTCGTCCGAGTGGACGTAAGTTCATTAAACAGTAAGCTAATGAATCCTTGAAAATGAAGCTGTAAATTTGTTGGTAGTAAATTGCTATCTTGACATCGTCAAAATGAACTTTTGGACAAATTGTGCTGGAAACTGCTGCAATTTTTTATGGATAGGGTGAAAATAACTAATGGAGACAATGTTCCCTTAATCGGGTGACTTGTATGTGACCTTATTCTCTCAAAGACCTAGAACTATGTCCGATGAATGTAAGTCTATTTCTTTTAGGCAGATTTGGAGTAAATTAATTAAAAGTAATTTATGGTCTTTGCCTTATTTCTTGACGTGTATTAAAGCAGTTTGTGTGTTTCAATGAGATACCATTTCTTGACGTTCTCAATGTTTCAGCTCACTTTTTATTTGGTTGTTAAGTTAGGAGCAAGAGATAGCAACAGCTTTGGTTTCTTAGCTGCCTCTGCATTGGAGGATGTATCATAACAGTTGAAGTCTCTCACCACCAGGCAGCTGAAACATTGGACAGTTTCAGTATTGAAATACCTGTCCTTAATGAAATTGTGAAGGTGGTTGGGTGGTGTAGAAATAGTGTGGGCACTGAGAGGTATCAATCTGGTGATAATGGTTGTAACCATCCGGTACTGGTCTATGTCCATCCGGACTCCACTTGTCAATCTTATAAGCGCGAGTTCTGACAAACATTTCAGCACTATAAACGGGACAGCGGATAATGGGATAAGCGGTGAAGTAAAATCCCGGAATAAAACAAATGACACCTTATCCGTTCCAATCCGACAAATTTGGAGCCCAGGCCGGTTAGCATTTCCAAGACTATGTCAGGTTCTTGGAAAAGAGATGGTGTCGTATGAGCCCTTAATGGACCAACATCAGCACTCAAATCCCCGAACAGGTTGTGGGCTTCGATCTAACCGACCCTCGTCATAGGGGTATCCATAATGAAACTAGACCTCTAGGCTGGGGGTTGTGCGTAGGGGCAACTGGTAACGGCTATGCAAAAGAGAGTTAAGTGACGAAGCAACAACAAGACTCGGATACCACGGATGTACTGTTGATAGCATCTGCAAATGAAACAAAGATGAAGAACATCGTATCTGCACGTGAAATGTTAGGTCTCTTATAGGACATTGTCCAGACGAACAGCTGGCGAAGACTCTGGACTGCTGCAAAACAGATTTTACTGGACAAAAGGAGGATGAAAAACTGCGACATTTACTACGGCAAAAACAGCGCATATTTTTATGTAAATTTATTGTTAGAGGCAGACTTCGGCAAGAAGTCTTGAGTTTCCTGCATGTGAACTCGTAATAATTCGTATTAGGCTCAATTTGCTAACATTAAACTTACTCGTATATACACGCATGCACCTATAGAGGAGAAAGATGACATGACAAAAGATAGCTTCTACGAACTTTTGGACAAGATTACGAGCAGAGAGATGACATCTATGTTGTGGTGATTTTAACTCGAACACCGCAACGAAAACCCTGGTAAAAAAAAACGAACAAGAGAACATCGTAGTAGAATCACAGGCGATGCTGAGGCGATAACGAACCAAATATCAGAATGAACCTTTCAACCTGGATGATGTAGAAGTAAAGATAGCAATATCTAAGCTAAGTCAAACAAAGCTGCTGAAGCGGATGGCCTGGGTGTGAAGTTCTTCAAAGAGTAAGCGCTGACTTCATAAGGAGCATACACCAACTCATCTGTAAAATATGGTCGACCATTCACACTACAGCAGATCTTGGAAAAAACCCATGAGCTCCAAATCAGTACACACCACCTACACATCGATTTTAATGCCGCATCTATATGTAGAGATGAACTATACAACTTGTCCGTTTGTATACGCTGCTCCATCAAGGAAGGTAAGGAATTCTCCGGGATCTTTGATGTCAAAAAAGGATTGAGGACAAGGCGATGCGCTGTGATGTGCTTTCTTTTACATCACTTTCAAAAGCGTAGTGCAAAACTCACGCGCCAAAACAAAAGGCAAACTCTTTCAAAAGTTCGTTCAATTCCGCGCATACGCCGATAATGATGACATAACGATGAAAGCTGTGCGATGGCAGTGGCGGCTTAGCGAGTATTGTCGTGGAAGCAGCGAAGATGGGGTGGACGGTCAATGGGGTCAAGACCAAGTATATCCTGTCAAAAAGAAAAGATGTCCAACACGGATGTCTCGGACAGAACGTCTCTCTCGACATATATAGGGTGATTCATCGTGAGGTTTGATTTATAATGTAAAATAAAACACGTGAATTTGAAAGTCAACTTAAAATTTTTGTTATTTTGAAAATCATGTCATGTAAATTTTGACCATGACTACATCTGAGGTGGTCAATTCGGAAGGTCCAATTTTGAGCGACTCGTTCGAGCATAGCGACTGGTATCTCGCGGATAACATGAGTAATGTTGGTTTCCAAAGCGTCAATCGTAGCTGACTTATTCCTGAAGACCTGAGAATTTACATACCTCCAATAGTCCAAAGGTGTGATATCGCACGATCTAGGCGGCCGATTTACCGTAGCAAAACGTGAAATTAAGTGCTCACCAAAATGATTTCTCAACAAATCCATTGTTTCATGCACTGTATGACTCGTAGCGCCATCTTGTTGAAACCAGAGCTCAGCTAGACTATGTGCTTGAATTTCAGGAAACACATAGTCTGTTAACATGGCGTGATAACGGTTACCATTGACGGTAACATTCTGATTTGCCTCATTTTTGAATGATTCCACCAGCCTTTAAACCACACCATACCGTTGTTTTTAATGGATGTAATGGTAGCTCTTGGTACTCCTCGGGTTGCTCATCAGCCTAATTATGACAATTTTGTTTATTTACGTATCCATTGAGCCAAAAATGGGCTTCAACACTGAACAAAATTTCACGATAAAACACCGGATTTTCATTGAGTTTTTCCAGAGCCCATTCACCGAAAATATAACGCAAATTCAAGTCGCCTGGCCTTAATTCTTGCAAAAGTTGAATTTTGTATGCTTTTAGGCCAAGTTGTCGAATAGGCCAAGCCAAGCTGCTGAGAACGACGATGAATCGATTCGTCACGGTCTTCGCCTACACTCTCAGCTACAGCTGCTAAAGTCTCTTAACTACGTGCTGAATGTAGTCTCACCGACCGAGTATCATCCACTAATGTAAACTGAGACTCAAATTTGCGAATGGTGTTGGCAACAGTGATTTCAGTAGGTGGATTATGCGCATTGTAAATTCCTCAAATCGCACGAAAAACATTTCGGACGGAACGCTGATTTTCGTAATACAGCTGAACAATTTGGAGGCGCTCTTGTAGTGTGAGTCTTTCCGTGACGACTTGCCAAACGATACTAAACAAAAATGACAAAACAGTTTAATAGGACTCACGCGGGATGTGTTAAAAAGGCCTATTGAAAATCAAACCTTAAGATGAATAACTCTATATAAATTTGAGGTAGTTAAGGACTTTGTCTACTTAGACTCCGTTATCAACTCAGAAAACGACAGAAGTACTGAGACCAAGTGAAGAATATCTCTTGCCAATTGCTGCTTCTTTGGGTTAAGAAGGCAATTGACTAGCAAAGCCCTCTCCCGAACAACAAAAGTGATCCAATATACATACATGTGAAACTTTAATAATCCCAGTCCGGCTCTATGGCGCAGGGACATTTATTTTTATCAAAAATGGATGAGGGTGCTCTTGGCTTCTATAAGAGGAAAATTCATCGGGTGATTTCCGGTCCCGTCTACGTGGGCATGCCATCTGATGTAATCACACCAATACAATATCGACTTTCACTGTGCCCCGGAACGGTTTGGCCAGAATCTGATCCAAGAAAGGAATGTAATGGAGTTTTCATAGACGGCTTCACAACTGATTTTGGATGCTTTTGGATTCTTCCCTCATTAGAAGAAATTGAATCTGTTTTTGATATACGTAATCCTGATTGCAAGGAACTAGATTGTGAAGAATAGGTGGAGGAGGCGAGGCGTTTACACCTGTGGTGATAGTTTAGCTGAACTTAGAGCCTCTGTGAACCCTTTATAACATCTTAGTTAGTTTGAGAATATAAAACTTCACTGAACGCAGTCAGTCCTTAATCCCAGGTCACAATGGATCAGGAGAAATGAAATCGCTACTGAACTAGGGCTTCCTTTTACAGTTGGATTTCATAGGACGTGAAGATCGGATGACTCTACAGGTTTTTGGCAGACCATACAAAGTCAGCGACTTTCTTGCTGACGACATCACGGAGTGCTATCTATGTGAGTATCTGCCTTATGCTCGCATCCGTTTACGGGCATTCGGCGCTGTACCATAGCATTGGTACCATAGCCATTTTATCATTGAAGCAATTGCTCATCTTTGTACGAAATACTGAGAAATTTTAGTAGAAGAAACATACGATAACAAGAAAGATAGTGGACCACTGTTCCTTCAGAAAAACAAAACCTTATATTCTTGACCATTTGTTTTGGGCTCTCATTACTAAAACAGAAGATAATAGGATAATGTATCCAGATGGTGATTACGGTGTTGTTTTTTCCCTTTTTTTTTGTTATATGCAAATTTAATCCATAATTCATGGTTTCTCGAACAGACAAGCAAATGTATGCATGTATCCTATACTATCAAATTGCGAAATGAATTATGAACTCAGGACGGATGTATAAATAAATAAAACTTTTTTTTTTTTTTATCATCAGAATACACATCTTATCAATTCGAAAACCTTCCTTCAGAACCGGGATTCACCTCGTAGACCTCTTTAATTAAAAGCTCTTATAGCTCCCGACCTCCTTTGTACTTAATTATTCTGTTCATCTGGTATTAGGTGAAAGCGAGCGTAATGCCAGTTAAGTCTGCTTGTACTGCCCATAAAACTCTCTGATAATGTTTTTTTTTTTTGTTTGCTGGAGGCTGGAATGACACCATGGCGCTTCTTAAAGTGATTTTGAGTGGAGTTGTTGGAAACAATAAAGCAGCCTATTATGCCCGTTATGACTGTTATAACACTTTAAGGCACGCACATGAACGCAAACAGACAAACAGAAACACACACAAGAGGCCCGGCTAGGCTATACGGTGAATCCTTTTCGTAACGAATATTCATGTCTGTAGGTAGAACGTATCCGTACATATTTGCGTTTATCTCCATTTAAACGAATTCCACTTGGGACACTTGTTCCGTATCGTTTGCCATTGTTTATTCTTTTCTCGCATAAAGTTTAGACAAGTGAGTGAGTGAGTATTTACATAAAAAAACCACATCTCGGGGTAAAATCCAGAAGCAGATCTCTCAATGACGTGGGGATGATTACGGTGGGTAAGTTCGTTACTGAATATGCCTAGTAGTGTCTGATTTCATGATTCCTAGCACCCTGGATCTTTGTTTTTCCGATTCCCTCGATTTACTGATGCCAGTTTCATCAACCCTCTTTCTAACCGAAAGTCGTTGTTTTATTTTTGACGAGAGGAATTTTACGGGCAATTATGCTGACTGGGGTTTTCACCGAATGACTGTGATGAGGGCTTCATTAAATCATCATCACGGTGTTTAGGTTACGGTAGATTTGTGGTTGCATTTAATTATTGCGAATTAGTAATGATGAGCTTGAGTGGGATTACCTTTTGGAATTCACGATGAAGTTGCCAACGATTATTAGCGGCTAATGAAGTTTAACTTTGGTATCTATTCGGTGTTAGAATTCTGGGGAATTGATTTAATGAGACGTTGTTTACTATACTTTGGTGTCCTTGAGAATACGAGTAAAATAAATAAGAACATATAACCAGGCTTCCACACCTTGTACAACTTAAAATATTCTGTTTGACTATGCCCATGTGGCTTCATGTAATATGTGCGTGTAAGCTTCCGTATTTTGAATTTGAAAATTTTCAAATAGTTCTGCGCTCAAATTCTGCTCGTGAGCACGCAACAAGAGTGGGATTGTAGTCAAAGTTATCCTAAATGTTTGCAAATTCTTTTGACTAACTCATTTGGGACTTTTCAACCATCAGAGCGTACTCTTATTGGTTCTATTTCATCCTCATACAGTGACTCAACTTTTCGATCACATGATCAGAGCAAGGTACCAGATAATTTTTAGTTGTAACTCTTCAAGTTTAACAGTTAGAGCAACTCAATTTTCACTCAAAATAAATGAAGTGAATATGAATTAGCACAGCAAAAGTAAACGAAAATGCCCTGTTATTTTGTGAGAATTTGAAAAAATTCTAAGGCAACGCATGTGATCAATTTGTTGACACTATCGCAGTTGCATATGGTATAGTTAAAGGATTCCTATCCGTCGGATCCAAAAAGAACGCGAACGGGAAGACTTGGGCTTCCCTCCAACTGTTCGACTTTCGACAATTCAAGCAATTTTATGAATTTCTATGAAAATTTACTATCGACCGTTACCGTATAAAATCCGTCTAAGACTAACTTATGATGGCGGTCCCAGAAGTAACCGACCCAACAAAGAAAACACAAAAATTTTGGAAACAAATTTATTTATTTTTTAACAAAATCGCCTTTCAGTTCTATGCACTTTTCCCAACGGTTTCTAAAAAGTTCGATACCCTTTTTATAATAAGAATTGTCATGCTCCTCAAAATCGCCATTAACTGCTGACATCACGACAACAGATGTGAGTTGGTGCATTGTCTTGATGAAAAACACTTTCTTCTTAGCCAAATGCTGCCGTTTTTGCTTGATTTCTTCGCTCAAGCGTTGCAATAAGTTCGCATAATACTGGCCGTTAATAGTTTTTCCTTTTTCAAGATAGTCAATCAAAATTATCTCACGTGCATCCCAAAAAATCGACGCCATGAACTTGTCTGCAGATAAAACGGTCTTCGCCTTCTTTAGAGCAGGTTCTCCCTTTTGAATCCATTGTTTTGATTGTTCTTTTGTCTCGGGTGCAAAGTGATGGACCCATGTTTCATCCATTGTTATGAAACGGCGCAAAAATTCTGCTGTGTTGCTGTTCACTAAACACTCAATTGAAACATCTTCACGACACTGGTTTTGCTCGAGTGCGAGCAAACGCGGCACCCATCTTGCACACAGCTTTCTCATGTCCAAATTTTCAAATAATATGCGATGTACCGAACTTTTTAAAATGCCTACAATGTCTGCTAGCTCGCGCACTTTCAGCCGACGGTCATCCAGTATCGCTTTGTGGATTTTCTTCATCATTTCTGGAGTCGTCACCTCATTTGGTCGACCACTGCTATGCTACGATGCTGCGATAAAACTCATCAACTCAAAATTTTACTATTGTAAATGAGGAGCAGACTCATCCAGAGTAGAATCCAGGTTAGCTTTTACATTGGTTGGGCTGAGGCCTTCCAAATAAAAGTATTATATCACATAACGATGACCAATCTTCTTCATTTTCACAAATTCACTCACAACGTTCACTATTGATGGCTGCCAAACAAATACTAAACAACGTGGTGCTTTTAAACTTGAAACATATACTTTATAGACTGCATACTTTCCAATAAACAAGTATCGCCATGTCTTGGACAGGCCGGGTACTTCTGTGACCGGCCTCGTACAATCTAAAAGTCCATTCGCACGACGCCGCTGTTCCTTCATAGAATATGCTGTATCATCAAATTAGGAACAGCGCTTGTATCACCTTCACAATCATCGTGGGAACATGACTTAACCTGAACATACTTGAAATGTTGATTCAGCGAATCCATAGAGATTCGTATCATCTTCTTCGTGCGTGATCGATGTGTGTTGTGTTAACTGGTATTATGAGTACAAAGTTTGGCCAACTGTTTAGTTTATTTTGTGTTTTTTGTTAAAAATAAAAATTTTTAAATTATTAATATAAATATCCTACATAAAATAATTGTTTTAAATTTAATGGTAAATGAAAGAACTTGGTATCTCCAAAATTAAGGAAGTGAAAAGGTTAATTGTTTCCATGCCAAGAGAAATTTTTCGAAAACTTGGAGTTTCAGTGGGAGTTGTATCCAAAATCAAAAATCAAAATCAAAATCAAGCCAATCAGCGATCACCATATCAAACCAACATTAAAATTTGGAGGAAGAAAGCTTATGATTTGGGTATGCATGTGTATGGAAGGTGTCCGTGAAGACGAACTCCTGACTAGTTTGAAAAAGTGGCGTAAAAATTTGTCAGACATTATCTTGAAGCGAGATAATGTTCTGAAACACACAGCCAAAATTACAAAAGCGTGGCTGTAAAATCAGCAATTTCAAATACTTGATTGGCCATCACAATGTCTAGGCCTCAATTCTATTGAGCATCTTTGGGTTGAGGTTAAACGTGCTATTTCGGATTTGTCTGGAAATTGTCCGGATTTGCATGAATTATAGCAACACACTTAAGGTGCTTGGCAAAATATGACCGCTAATAAATGTAAAAAGTTAATAGAATCCATGCCAAGAACAATAAAAGTGGTCATCAGAGCAAAAGGAGGTTATACGAAGTACAATACTAAGTAGGAACAGGTTTGAGAAGTCAACAAATTGATCAAATACCCTATTTTTACTTTTGTTGTATTGAATTATGTTAAAAGATGAATTTTGTTCTCATTTTTCTCATTTTTTATACTGAATTATAATATTATTTTATTTTTTTGTTGTTGTTTGTTGAATTATAAGCACAAATAAAAAAGTTACGAACAAAAGTCCTTTATTCTGCTATTCATGTGATCAAAAAATTGAGTCACTGTATGTATGATACATGTATCTTCTAATGTATGTATCTTCTATCTAGTAATTATGTAGGTGATTGTGTAGTATCATCTTTTGAAAAGACGAAGGTAAAGGTAATTTTACTATTATGCATCGGCCAGAATGAAAAAAGGCGATGAATTGATATTTTTAGCAAAGCGTATCATTGCAATCATTGTACAAAAAGAGATTCATAGTTCAAAAATAAGCGAAACAGAGCAATTGCAACAGAAGATTTTATAGATCTTTTAGCAAGTTACTAGGTGGAGTGAAAAGTTACCACTTTGACCACCAGAGTGCGCTGCTAATGCAAAAAAGGTTATGGTGACTACAAGGCACCATTCATATTTAGCCAGATATGCCAAGTTTCAGTGCGATACTGTCTTTAGTTTTGTTTTGACAGCTGATTGTTGTTGTTTGTTTGGCATCATGTTGAGTATGGCCAAAAACGATTTTCATTCTCTCATAAAACATTATTTTTTGAGAGGCAAAACGGCGAAGTTGGATAAATATTATGAGGCTAATGCTCCGTCAGATTACACCGTTAAATATTGGTTTCGAGTGTTTTGTGGTGGCCGCAACTCCACTACCGATCAAGTCCGCAGCAACAGGCCCTCCGATGCGGTTACAGAGGACGATGTCAAAAAAATACATGAAATGGTGTTGGCTGAGCGCACACGCCATATTTTTGGCAATATTCTGCATATGAAAAAGTTACCATGTAGTGGTCCTATGAAGTGGTCCTCAATAGTAGATTCCTCCGCATCTTATTTGTTTTATTCCGGGGTCTTACTTCACTGCAGTGCAATCGAAGATAAACTAAACAAGTAAGTATCTTCTTCAAGAGTATCGTGAACGCTGAGGATATTATCAAAGGCTCTTATCGGAATTTCTAAATTCAAAAGAAACAAAGGAAAACTTGAAATCACATTGCCGATTGTCTACGGTCTAACATTCTAATGTTCTTCTGTAAGATTAAAATAGGTATTATTACCAAAACCGTAGGAATTACATGTATAGGTACATTGCATCACCCGCTGGCCCGTTCATGGAATGCTGTATATTTTTTTTTGAAAGTGCTTGTTACCATAAAACATCGTTTGAACGATTCGCAGTAAATTATCAGCCTGCAACATTACGTTGCTTAAAAAAAAGTACACCCTTCTCATTAAATTTTGTTGATGAAAAAATCTGATTTGAAATTTGTATCTCTAATTTGTATTTTTATGAAAGCAGAATTATATTTTATAGCCCATATAACATTACCTGAATGTTAGTATTGAAATGTTTGTCCTTTCATCAACCTCTCTCGCATTAATTATTCAAAATAAGATTACTTTCCTAGGGAAAAGGTCGTTATTACACTTTTACGAGCAAAGTACAGATTTAGCAATCATTTCAGTTTTTTTTTTTTTTTTTTTTTTTTGTATTTTACTTTTTCTTTCCTTCGTTTGTAAACAATCTCTTTAAGGCTTGCCATAGTTATTAAGGCAAACATAAATTTGATAATAAATTCCTTTCAGGACGAGTTTCTGGAGCTGGTTGTAACACTTCCAGTGAAGCCCAGCCATTCGGGATATGCAAATAAATAGGTACTCATATCGGTAAATTATGAACGCAGGATCTATTTTTGACTTTGGTAAGTATCATAGTAGCAAGAGATTAACGATATTGTTATGTAATGAAACATTATCGCATGAATGCAATGAATGCTGTTTTTTGCCACTTAAAGTTATGCAAGCGCGAATCTAGTTTTTGTAGAAATATCACGTGCAATCGATGGAAAGCGCAAGAGGCGGATCCTCTCTTTATATCAAAGATTGCTTTAAGCATACCGAAAACATGATAATAGAGCTCGAATCTATGCAGAAAGGTTCAATTTCTGTTAAAATAAATCACTAAGAGCACAATATAGCACCCTGTTATTTCCCTCCGTGATATAGGATGGCAAACAACGACCTTGATCGGCTCTGCTGCGCACTTGGGTCAAATTTTATTATCGGTGGCGACTTCAACGCGAAACATACGTATTGGGGCTCAAGATGCATCTCAACGAAATGCAGAATACTGTACAATGCAAGTCTAAAACGATACAAATAAAATTCCTGACCTCGGAAACTGCAAAGAAAACATTGTCTCAAGTGTACCACTTACGACTCCCATTGAGATAGAAAACAAAGTCGACAAGTTCGTGGAGGCTATTCAAAGAGCTGCGTGGAATAACACACCTTTTTTTTTACGAGGATGAATACGAAATTAAAGGCAAGAGGTGGCAAAAATCATGTGCGACCCTACACAAATCCTATATATATAAACCACTTTTCAAATAAGCTAAGCCAAATGCTGTAGGATTTTAGGAAACATCACGTTACCTTGAAAGCTTAACTGCCGACAAAACATCACATTACTCGCTCTGAAAAGCCATGAAGTCTACCAAGAAACCAATAATGCACTCTCCGCCAATACGGAAAGCCAACGGCGAATGGGCAAAAGGAGACGTAGAGAAAGCAAACTTATTTGAAGAACACTTGGAAGAAACTTTCCAACCGTTCGAAGGATGACAACTTACTGAAGATCACGATGTCAGCACAGGGCCTGACAATTATAGAATAAAATACGTATCACTTCGGCAAATAATAGCAAAGTTGAAAAATAATAAAGCTCCACTAAAAAGCGGTAGTCAAGCTATTTCATATAGTAAATGCTTCAATAAGGATTATTGTATGTTCCCAGCCAATGGAAAATCGACGAAGTTATAATGGTTCAGAAATCAGGGAAAAATCTTAGCGACAAAAAATCGTATAAACCAATTTCGCTCCTGTCGATAACTTCAAAAGTATTCGAAATTCTTTTGCTTAAATGGTTGTAACGTATAAGTGAAGACCAATTCCGGATCACCATTCGACAATAGATCAGGTATATCAAATCACAAATAAAATTGAAAAAATTTTTTTTTCGATGTCTTCGACAAGATATGGCACGAGGGCCTGAGGTATAAGCTAAGGCAAATCTTACCTGAAAAATTATGCAAAATAGGAAATTCATATCTTAAAAACCGGCTGTTTCAGGTTAGACATGGGTATGAATTCTCGGAATTTAAAGAAATTCACGCTGGTGTGCCACAAGGAAGTGTTCTTGGTCCGTACTTATCCCTACTGTACATAAGATGAAGAGACGTTCGCGGACGATACGGCTTTTCTTGCCAAACGGTAGGATCTTCGACGATAAAACTCCAACGAGCCCTTAACAAGTTGTTTGAGTGGACGAAGACCTGAAGAGTCGTGCTAAACGAGACCAAGTCGACTCATGTCAATTTTACTAATAGAACGGTTGATAATTTACCTTTATTTATTAATTCTACAAAAATTCCGTATGCAAACGGGGCTAAATATTTAGGAATAACTCTAGACCCAAAGCTGAAGTGGCATGAAGAGCTGGACATGAGAGAAATTTATTGGCTTGTTGGAAGACATTCCAAACTAAGCTTATATAACAAACTGCTTTTATATAATCAAGTGCTTAAACCGTGTTGGACGTATGGTATACAACTTTGAGGTTGTACTAAACTAAGTACAATAACATATGTATTCTACAAAAGTTTCAGAATAAAGCGATAAGAGCAATCGTGTATGCTCCATGGTATTTGAGGAATAGCAATATTCACCATGACCTAAGATTTGCTACCGAAAAAGACAAAGTAGCAAGCTCTGCTCGAAATCTTCGTAACATTTTACAGAAGATGGAACTACTTGTTAAGGAAACTTAGTCGTAGTCTGGAAGAAAATGGGAGGTTTTTTAATTAGTAGGAATCTCACACTACCATGAGCCCGTGCTTATGATGGGCGCTGCTATGCTACTGTGGTAGGCAGCAGGTGTTTCTGCTTATATGCCTGCTCTGGTGACGTGATGGTGCTCTTATAAGCGCGTGTTTATGGTGACTGAAAGTTTTTACCTACTCTCGAAAAAAAAACGTGCAATCGATGGATCGAGATGGAGTATTTCCTCCAAGAAACCCTCTTGCAAGTCTGGCGACAGTGAAATCAGAAATCCTTGGTATTATTTTTTTTTCGTTTCATTTATGTTATACTACTTGATGAGGATCTTATATGAGCCCTTCAGAATTACGAGTACTTCAAACTGAGATTTGAAAGGACTGAAATAATGTTCAACCTTCTTGTCCGAACGGGTTATACGAATGACTCTTCAAGTCTTCAAAGCACTGAATAGGTTTACTCGAGGATGCCCACTAACGGGCTCTAACAACGTAATTTACAAAAGATTGATGGATCATCTTAAAGTATTGTTTTCATAATTTCCTCGACTGTTATGCACTTTAAGGAAACAGCAGATTTTACGGAAGTTGGCAGTTGGATCGGATAACATACCATCCCAAGTATAAGCGACAATTGGATGTAAATGTCCCGCCGAGTTTAATTAATCAAATGATAAAATACGATCGGATGTCTAACCAATGAGAGCTTTCTTCTGACACTGTATGAAGGTATTAGCGACACGGAATATTGTAATATTTTCTGATCATCGAAACTTATGTCGCCTACTATCGACCTATACGAGAGAGTTATGCACAGCCGGCAGTGCGATATTATTAAATTTTACGGCAGTCAATAGTGCTTTGTTTTTTCCCTAAGATCTGACATAAAGTTAATATTTAGTCGACTTACTAGGTATTAATCTGGACTGATGAGGGCCTATCAGGTTGTTGAAAATCAGTTCTAGGCATATAACATGGTAGAAGGAATATTGCATCCTAGACCATAACTTCAACATTATATAACCTGATCAACAGAACAGGGGATAAATAATCCCCTTTTTACAAAACATTCACTGGTGTTGTACACAGACATGACTAAGGAGTTGTAATAGGGATATAGATATAGAGACTACATATACGTCATTGTATAACCTCTCTATTACAAGCTAAGATACACGCAATAGAGCTGTGTATTTGAGAAACCTTAAACAGAGCGGTCGCCAATAGGAAAATTTATATTCCCTCTGACCAGTAGAGTCAAATTAATCCTTGTGCCAGGTCACAATGGTTATGATGGTATTAAAAAAGTAGGCAAATTGGTCAGAAAACGTTCGGCCATAACAGTCATGTTATGTTGGAAAACAACATAAAACATTTTTGCGTGGTTTGACCATGATGTACAATGCCATCATTTAAAAGCAGAAATGAAAAAATTAACCAACTTCCCCCCTCCCTATTTAACAAATTTGCATAAAACTCTGTCGCGTTTTACTTCTCAAGTGAGGGTAAAATGGATTGCTTGCCATCAACAACGTTATATCTTCGCCAATTTTTATTTACCAATAAGAGCGGCAGACCTGAGGTGGAATTCGATAAATGTTCGAAGCGGACCAAACGAAAAAAAAAACAGCCGATCTATTGGGTATATATTTTAATTCGTGCGGTTTTTTTTTCAAAATTTGAACGTTTATTTAAGAAAAACATGTACAATAGCATTATTCAAAGTATTGCCCATCTGAAGCTATGACTTTTTCCCATCTTTCTGGCAATTTGTGGATCCCATCCCAAAAGAACTGCGCCGGCTTGGCAGTCAAGAATGAATCAAGCCAATTTTTGATATTCTGCTCTGATGTGAACCGTATTTCAGTGAGGGCGTTCTGCATCGACCGGAACAAATGGTAGTCAGAAGGGGCAAGGTCTGGGCTATAAGACGGGTGGGGTAAGACTTCCCATCCACTGTTTTCCAAATAGTTCTTAACCGGAATAGCAACATGGGGCCGAGCGTTGTCATGATGGAAAATTATTGCCTCGTGTCTGGTCGCATATTCCGGGCGTTTTTCGGTTAGTGCTCTCTTCCAACGGATTAATTGTGTTCGCTAGCGTTATCCATTGATGGTTTCACCCGGTTTTAGCAGCTCATAATACAGCACACCCATTTGATCCCACTAAATACAGAGCATTACCTTTGCGCCATGGATATTCGGCTTTGCCGTTGATTTGGCTGGTTGGCCGGGTTAAACATATGATTTTTTGCACTTGGGGTTATCGTAATGGATCCATTTTTCATCAACAGTAACAATCCGATGCAAAAATGACTTAATTTTGTGGCGTTTCAGCAGCATTTCGGACATGCAAAACCGCCTTTCGACGTCTCTCGGCTTGAGTTCATGTGGAACCCAATTTCCTTGCTTTTGAATATATCCAGCTGCTTTTAAATGTTTTGAAATGGCTGCTTGAGTGACACCCAAAGATTCTACGAGCTCTTCTTGTGTTTGGCAACAATCTTCATAGAGTAATGCTTCTAGTTCTTCATCTTCAAAAATTTTTGGCTGCCCAAGACGTGAAAACCACTTTTGGCACGTTCACTCAGCTAGCGCATGTTCACCATAAACTTCCACTAAAATACGATGACTTTCGGCAGCAGTTTTCTTCATATGAAAGTAATAAAGAAGAACTCCCCGCAAAAACACTTTTTCAGGCCCAAAGCTCGACATATTTGAGTGAAAAAAAAAAAAATTATTGTTGTTTACTAAACATCTGCAATGAATGTCTTGAAACCAGCTTCAAGACATTCAATATTTTTCCATGTACTCTATACGTTGTACCCACATCTTGAAAAATAAAATGAATGAATCACTTGATGTTTAATTGCTGTATGAGTTTTGCACCCATTTTCAACAAAACTCTCAGTGCACTGTACTCATACAGAATGGGTATTCATTAACGGGTATTCATAAAAATAGTGTACACTGAACTGGGTGCACTGAGTACACCAAATACTCAGTGTACCCAATGTCGAGACTATATACTTCTGTTGCAAAGCACGTCAACGGCGAGCTTGTTAAGCGATTCCAAACTCATGCACTCGATTTTAATAATTTTATTTAAACCTGTTCTTCTAGACTTTTACAAATTTCAATTTGATTTAAATTAGAGTTTAAAAACATAATTTGGTTAACCAAAACTGGGTCAGATCCAAGAAGAGAACGTTTTTCGGAAATTAGATTTCTAGCGGAAGAAAATATACGTTCAGAAGGAGCACTACTTGAAGGCGTAGCTAATACTTTACAACTGACTTTATACAAAAGGGGAAATTCAACTTGGTGCAATTGCCACCACTGTAAAACATTAAATTCTTCGTAAAAAATAACATTTACTTTTTCATAAGCAAGTAGTTCGTTATTGACTTTGTCATTAGAATTGACGATTTCAATTGGTTGAACAAAGTCTGCAAACAAAGAGTTACCATCTGGTATAATGATTTCCAGATCTTCATTTAACAACCGTTCAAAGACTTGAGCTTCGTTTTCAGAAATATCATTTGCATAACCTTGCATCAAATTCTTACATTCTTCCTTAATAGTATTTTTTTCGGCTTCATTAAATTGGATTAACTTATTTGTCGGGGGGAAAAGAAATAAAGCAATTTTATGATTACTTGTTAAATTTTGTAAAACAATGGAATCTAAAAAGGAACTTAATTTGGTTTTGAAACTTGTAATTATATTTAAATCTTCTAAATTGACAGTACATACTTTTTTTAATCGATGAATGTGAACGATTGTTAAATGAAGAGTTGGATACTTTTGGCCCTCTAACATCTTTGAAGATTCTTCAAAAGATCTTAGAATTGTAACTAATTTACCAATATAACTTAAATTAATGTTACTTATTTTTTGTAATTCATTTTTTTCTCTTAAAATATTTGTGATCTCGACCCAGTTTTTTTCTATAGAAAATAATAAATAATAAATAGTGTTAAATCTGGTACAGACATAACTTTTTAAAGTGGTTTGAAGAGAACAAATAATACCTGATTTTTTAAAATATTTAACAAGTCTAGTACACACATTACAAATTTCACTTATTTCAGGTATTTCCTTGATACTTTTTTCTAAAACATTATGTAATAAGTGAATAATACAATAAATATGTTGAGAAGAACGGAAGGCAGCAATCATATTTGAACCCCTGTCCGTTACCATAATGGCTTTATCATTCAAATTACATCCGAATTCACTTAAAAGTGTTGTAATCTTTGAATGTATATTTTGGCCTGAAATATCAATGAATAATTTGGTTGCATATTAAACAATTTTAAAAATGATCACCTGTGCATGATTCACCCTTCATAGATTTCAAACCCAGAAGTCTGGAAAATAGTTTGCCTTCTTTAACGTAATGAATCGTTAACGATATGTATGCGGTTCTTAAAAAATTGTCTGTCCAAATATCCGAAGTTAAGCCATATCCAACATTTTGAATACTAATTAACTCAGATTTTATAATTTTGAAATGCTTATTGTATAAATTTTGAATGTTGCGCGAAACTGTTGTAGGGTGGGGTAACAATTGGTCAATATCAACATTTTGGCCGTATTTTGCACCAATGGACAATAAAAAGTCAGCAAAATTTTTCAAACCACAATCACTTACAATATTAAACGGTCTACAGTTTTTTATTGTCTATTCTGTTACCAACAATACACTTTTTTTCTTGTCTTCATAGTCCACTACCGTTTTTTCCGTTGTCTTAACTGTATTGATTTTTTTTAAAAAGTAACATTTGTGTTTTACTAAGTTTGACGTACTTTTACAATTAAATTTGTATACCGAAACACAATTTTTACATGCCACCAAATTCTAAATTTCATCACCGTTTTCATTTTTTATAGTTCCAAAAACATCCCAAACCTTGCTACGGCCCATTTTATTATTGATTTTGAATTCGCCGCTGATAATTTTTGCCTTGATAGATGAATTATTCAACATGCCGCTTACACTGGCCATTGATACATCGGATGCATTGGTTGAATCCTACAAACATTAAACGTTAACATAAACAAACCATATTCCTAAAACAAATAAATAAACTTACTTCATTAGTTTCCATTTTCTATTTTTACTTTAAATTTGATAGCTGCTTTTATATCAGATTTATTTTCACTACAATTGATAGTACCTGTACCTAACCAACCTTTATCACCAAAGCTAGAAACCAAACAGACTGTGCATGCAATTGTTTTATATACTGCACTCACTTCACTCAGTGTACCCAGTATACCCAGTGTATTTTTTACAGCTATCATTGCACTTGTTTTGACCACAACAAGCCAATTCAAGCACCCAGTCGTGGGAGCAAAAAAAAACAGTGCACTCATTTGCTATCAGGCGATCGGGTATTGCACAGTAACTGTCTCTCGCGATGTGGTACTCAATTTTGCTGTACACTTCTGTCTATTATTGCAATGAATAGAGTACACTGAACTAGTGTACTAATTAAGAGAGAGCAAATGAATGCATTCATGCAGGCCTCTATTGTTTACGCTTCAAACGAATGACATATACTGAAATGAAGTTCAATGACAGTAGCTTTCCAACGCATGTTCCAATGGAATAATAACAATGCAATAATACAAGTTACGCCATCTCTTAGCAAACCGCACAAGTTATAGACCCAATAAGATCTAAGAATCCATTACCAGTCTTAGCTTATGCAACTCAGATGTCGTTAAGAACAATGAGAAATTTTGATGCATCCAAATTGGTTAAGGAGGTAGCAACTCCGGTATCTACACGCGCCGTTGAAGCAGCGATTTAGTAGTTACAAAAATATCTGGTGAAGAAGCTTTATCTTTGTTAATCGAAGCTAAATTAACAAGACACCAGTTTAATGTTATTCAGAAAAAAGATAAACCCAAATTTCTATGCTATTCTTTAGTGCAGCAGTCAAAAAAAGAAGCAACCCCAGTGATATTTTAATTAATGATGCCTGTGGTTAGGTTAAAATGCAGTCGGTTACTAGAAGCTCAAAATCAGCTTCTGAGTTTAAAACTCATTTTTAAGTAGGGTTTCGACGGCAGTGCTGGACAAAGTCTTTATAAACAGACATTTGGAGAAAACTGCATGGGAAATGATGAGGATCTCCTTTTGACATCCTTTGTACCTTTGCAGTTAGAAAGTGCTCAAAAGGTAAATATTTGGCAAAATCGACACCCTTCTTCAACTAGATACTGTAGACCAATCCGGTTAAGTAATGTACCAAAGAAGTGTCTGTGAGGGAGAAGAATTATATTCAAAACCAAATTGATAATTTGGAGAAATCGGAAGTGAGTATTGACGAAGGGGTTACAGCTCACATTAATCACGTTTTTCTTTTTACCATGATTGATGGCAAAGTCTGCAATGCTGTTACTGAAACAAGTTCTACACAAAAGTGTTTCATATAAAGTGCCACTATAATAAATTTTAATAATCTTGAAAAACTGGTAAAAATTTAGAGGGACTCTTCGAAACTTAACTTTGGCCTTTCAATTTTGCATGGCTGGATATGGTTTTTTGAATGCCTACTCCACATCGGCTACAAACTTTCGATTATAAATTGGCAAGCCAAAAGTGAGGTTGAAAAGGAAGCAGTTTGTGACAAAAAAAAATATATATTCAAGAACGTTTTAAGAAGAAAATGGGGCTGCTTATTGATTGCCCCAAACCTCGGTTTGGTAGTACAAACGATGGAAACACTGCAAGAAATTTTTTTCGAAATGCTGAACTATCTGCATCAGTGACTGGGGTTGACATTAACCTAATAAAATGATTTCATGTTATCTTACACACAATTAAAAGTAGACACGTAATCAATTTAATAAAATTCAAAGGGTACGTGTTAGAGACAGCAAAGGTGTATGTTTTAAATTAGTTTGATACATGGAACCGAAATAATACATGTCGCATTACTTTCGATTGGAAAACTGTCAGAAGAGGCTCAAGAAGCCCGGAACAAGGACAGTAAGAGATTGATTTCGGGAAGGATATTCGAGAAAATGCTCTAAAACAATGGAAGATGTTTTGAAGAAATTGCTTCTTACATCAGACCCTAAGCTCACAAGTATGAGAGAGCTACCAAAAAAATATCTCATATCCAGAAGTTATTGAAATGCTGTGCAATGCGGAAATTTCAGATTTAGGTGAGGAAAATTATTACCTTGATTAAATTTATTCAGAAATTTAAAAATACAAGTTTATTCATCTAAATCTATATTGTTCCCTTTAATGTAATCCCCATCAACTGCAACATACTTATGCCAGCGCTTGATCCAATCCTCGAAGCATTTTTTATATCCGGTTTTCGGTATGTCCATCAGTGCTTCCTGCGATTTTTCCATTACTTCCTCTCGGCTGTTGAAACGCGTTCCCCGAAGTGGTTTTTTAATTCGATTGAACAAAAAGAAGTCACAGGGATTTCGGTGGCTGTTGGATGGTATTTGTTGCATTTGTCGTCAAAAAAATTACGAATAATGATGGCACTGTGCGATGATGCCTTATCATGGTACAAAATCTACAAGTTTTTTGAATACAATTTTGATCTCTTTGGGCGAATTGCTACACACAACGTCTCATTAGCCCAAATAATACTCTTTGCTTACATGATGCACTACACCGTTGTAAACCATAAAAACCGTGAGCATTGCCTTCTTTTTTGACTGAAAACGACGTGGTTTTTTTGGTCTCGGCTGATTTGGTGAACGCCATTCACTTGCCTGATGTCTGGATTGCGTGTCGTACTCATAAACCTATGTCTCGTCTTCAGTAATGATCCAGCCTCGTAAATCATCTCTCTTGCGACGTTAATACGGTTTTTTTTTTTGCATGAAATTGAGGTCTTTTGGCACGAACTTTGCTGCTGCACGACGGAAACTCAAATAATTAACCAAAATGCCTTGGACGGATCCATAGACAATGTTCAAGTCCTTCGTTATCTCTCTGATGGTTAATTTGCGGTTATTGACCAACATTTATTTTACTTCATCATTATCGATTGACTCATGATCACTTTTGAACAGCTCGTGCCACTAGCTGTAAGCGACCGTTTTCTTTAGAGAATCGTTGCCGAAACACTTTTCCAACATTTCCAACGTTAGCGCACCATTAAATACGTTTTTTTATGAAAAATTTTAAAATTGTAAAAAGTCGCTAATACACACAGAGATAGATGTACTCTTGGCTACGTAACTTTTGCAAATGTCTAGCTATGACGCTAAGATTTAGAGGGAATGCCAACAACAAATGTACCAACTTAACAAAAGAAACAGATCTCAAATCGGAACAATGGGAGTGCCACATGGTGACGCCATCGGAAACTTGTTGATCAAGGTGGTATACTCAAATTTGTTCGAATTAAAACTTAAACGCTTTACTTTTTTCTAGTGATTGCCGATTCTAAATGATTCTGACTTATTTGAATTATTAAAAACTTAATCTATAACATATTGAAAACGAATAAAAAAAAAAAAATTTTTTACCTACCCCACTACGCCCACCACACACACAGCCCAACAACAACATCCCAACTGCCCAGGAACCCATTAAATTTACTTGTAGTTGCAGGAAGAACATTTTAGAAGCCATAAGCAGGTGCCCAGCTTAAACTGGACGTTTCCAGCAGCATTTTCGAAATAAAATTTCCGAATGATGCCACTACTAAAAACTGTCACTCTTAACGGATGCACTGGCTTCTTAACAATTACATCCCGGTTTTCCGATCCGTAGATGCTGCAACTATGTTCGTCAACACAGCTTCTAATATAAAAATGCGTGTCTCTCCAGAAAAAAAATAATATTTTTCGGCCAAATTCAACGTCTAATACGAGCTGCTGTAAGGCCCAAACTGAGAAGCGATAACAAAGCGAATGGTCGTTTGTTGAGTCAATTGGACTTAGTAAGGGAATAATTCAAGTTTTTTGTGCAAAATTCTTATCAGGATGGTGCGTTTTTTTGAACACAACACACAACACACCACTTACTTCACTTACTTTTGAAATAAGTTTGTCATATTCCCCAACGCTGGCCCGGAATAAAGCGATTCTTTTCGTTCTGCAGAGGTGTGATACTGACTGACAGTCAAGATTTCGAAATGGAAAGAGCTGTCAGTGTTAAAAAGAAAGTTGTAGTTGGACCGCCCGTTACTTATAAGCTGTTACAAGATTATTTTCTCTTGTTTCGAAAAGTTCAGCGGGTGAGCCAATGAACCTTGCGAATTTATTGGATTCGAGTTTTTCTCATTCTTTTTTTCAGTAGGGTGGACAATAAAAAGCTTTCGTTCAATTTGAATGAACGTGTTTATCCTTAAATGTATTAATATTCAATCCATCTTCGCCGTTTAATAGTCGACAATAGTTGTTTCTTTAAACTCTGACCACCCGCTTGTTCTCTGTTACGATGTCCTTAATTGGCTTCTTTTCGGATTTTACAGGCCTGACATGTATTTTTAACCTCTAATAAAATTTTCGAACCTTATTCCTGCTTCTTTGGATCTCTGGAACCGCAGTCATCATATTAGCTTTTATTCTCGTATGCAAGTACCCGCTGTTTATTGTCGAACTTTAGGTTTCAGGATTATAGTGGCCTTGTGACAACTAACTTATTTTTAATCCCCTCCTCGTCGCTGTTGCTTTTACGCACTTGATGCGCGATTTAGAGGGTTCTGGCGATTGTAGCCGCTTGATGTCAAACCGTTTCACAGCTTTCTTCCGGTACTTTACTAGGAAATAAATTGACTCCCAGATGCATAACTTCCGACTACGGCAATGTTATCAATTTGGATTATCGTTTGATGATCAGGAGATCGCCTTGTATCCTTGTAGATCTCAAAATAGAGGAACAACGATGCTCATTTCATTTAATTAACCCCTGTTTTCGGAGTTGATACCTTGCATAATCTACACCTTCCTTTCCTATTCTGGCGTAAAGTTCGGTCATCATAGGATGATTCTTTGGAAGTGTTGTCTGAATAGTATCTATGTTGGCAGATATAAAAGATAATAGTTAGGTAAAGTTTTTATTCGATGAGCTAGATGTCGTAGATAGTGTTTAATCGTCTGCTTGTCCGATGTATGTCGTTGCATTTCTTAGACAAGCCTCTACCAAGCTGTAGAGTGTATATGGGCTGTATAGAAATTTCACGTGTTGAACATACCAAAAGGTCATTGCTCTTGTCACTTTTCCATGGGTCGTCAACAATAAAATGTTTTATCACACTTTGTTGCCAAGGAGATAGATTTTTTGAATTAATGCCGCTAGAGTATAGTTTTACTATTTACGGTGCCTATTGTAATTTTTGACGGTCTTCTCGTTATGAATTCTGATACGTCTCAGAGGTCAGCCGTTCAGATCAGCAAGATATGCACTTATCGCGTTTACAGCAGCAGACATGCACTAAATTGGAACATATACCTTCCCTTTTTGCCAATATAAAGCTAAAAGTTCACCTGAACGATTTGAAGCAGCTCTGAGTGCTTAATTGGACTTATCAAGACTTGATACATGCTCATCGTTAGCTCACTAAAATAAAGCTATTCGGTAAGCAACGCGGAAAGATGGTGATGCAATTTTGCCACCATTAGGATGCTTAAGAAAAAGTTGCACTTCAAGATTCTTTAGAAAATATATGGCTCCATATGTGTTCAAAGCTTCTGCAGGGAATTGTTGTGAGAGTATGAAGAGTGTCTAATTATTTTCGTCTGCTTAGTTTTTCAAGATTTTTGCTTTCTAACCACGGTTAGTTTACTTGATTGCATTTCATCTTTTTCGGCAAGTGCTCTAGTTCATACCGCTCGCAAATTTTGTACAAATACTGTCAGAAAATAGTCTATTTCAATAATCTTAATTTGGATTTTGTTTTAATCTTCCATATATAAAATGCCACTTTACCCAGAGAATTTGGAGACAACAGCTCTAACATTGTTGCTGACAAATTATGGTGTAAAACTAAGAATAAACTGGAGAAATGGGGAGAGAATTTTACTTAAATGTTGGATGCAAAGCTATCAGCGTTGGAACTAAAACTAAACATACAGGTTAGTGAAACTAAACGAGAACTTGAACAAAAAGTCCTTGAAATCCGTCAAGAATGTACACGCTTAGAGGTCTTAATTGATCAGATCGAAAGAGATAAAATTGGTTCTGACGCAGTAATGTTTGGCATCCCCCAAAACACATGATGAAAATTTAACCAACATGTATCACAACATATGCTCAAAAGTAAATACCTCCCCTCCACATCCTCCACCGCTAACAACAATTTTCCGAACGCAGTCCAAACTGAAACATCCCAACACAGCAGATTCATGTATCATAATGAAATTCTCTAACAAACGTGCAAAACAAAGTTTGCTGAGAGCAGTTTCTAACTACCGCAAAAACATCAAAACATTACTCGGGCTCAGGGATGTTGGCATCAGTGCTTCGAAAATTTTTTTTTTATAAATTAAAGCTTGACGAAGAGAAATCACCAGCTGCAGCGAGAAGCTCTTAAGATGAAACGTCGATCTTTCATATCCAATGTTTTCACCGACGCGCTGATGGCCTTGTGTGTGATCGAATTTTACCAAATGAAGTCCCAATTACTATTGTATATGCTGCTTGGAAGATTTATTATTATTATTATTATCAAGGGAACGATACAAATTAATTTGTAGGGTCCGGGACTTAACGCCGGGGTACTGCCCATATGGCGTGTTCCTATGTGGTTCCCTACCTACGTACTTATCGCGCCCAACACTGCTTGATTTCGGTGATCTAGGTATGGTGACAACAATACCTAGAATAACAATGATCAACAACAACTTTAACATTCTATAAAAGCTTATACAGCCTAATTTAAAGAGTTAATTTCTTTTTGCCCTAGGCTTAGAGACCAACCCTGGATGCCCAATTCCATCCGTAGTATCATGGCTCTAAGAGACTTACTGTCGACGGTGAAAAAAGTACAGTATTGATATGTTGAACAATTTCAAACTGCTTAGGAACAAGGTAACCCAGAAAATAAGACGTGCTAAATTCAAGCATTTCTCAAACCAGTTTAGCTTTAATAATTCCTCAAAGATTTTGTGGAAGAAAATACGTCAGATTGGTTTGAGTAAAAAGTCTTGTGCAGTCAACGGTGATGTGAACATAGAGGAATTTAACCAACAATTTGCTAATTTTGACTCCAATCAAATATATACAATCAAAAATAAAAATAATTTTACCACATATCAAATACCACAAATCAATGGAAAACTGCCAAAATCATCCCTTTTCAAAAAAAGGAAAAGGCGAATGGATACCGGCTTATTGCAGCCCTGCCATTTTTTTTCAAAGCCTTTAAGTCATTATAAGGTAATCGAATCAAAGGATATATTAAAATAAACAAGCTAATATGCCCGGACATAGTTGTATTACTGCATTGTTAAAGGTATCTGATGATGTTCGACAAGCTATCGATGAAGACAAATTATTAATAGTAACGCTTTTGTATTTCTCCAAAGCTTTTGACACAGTTATCCCGTCAATTTTATGTATGTAGTAAATTTGCAACTTTTTTTTAATTTTTCAAACTCGAGCAATAAATTTATTCTGTCCTATCTCACAAATCGTAAACAAGCCATCTCTTTTAATCGTCACTTGTCGTCTTTCCGTCCTGTGAACATTGGAGTCCCATAGGGTTCAATTCTTGGTCCTCTTTTTTTTTCATGTTCATTTACGACTTGCCGTCTGTATTGTTCCACTCTAATTTGCATATATAAGTCGATGACGTTCAATTGTATTATAGTTTTCCTATAAGTCTTGTCGAGGATGGCATTTCCAAAATTAATCACGAATTATCTGCAATCGCCAATTGGGCTTTATAAAATAAACAAGGCAATTCCCATATTTAAGCAAGTACACTAACTCGATGATATCCCCCCTATTTTCCTGAATGGAACCCAAGTAGATTTAGTATCCAACGTGACAAACCTAGGTATGAACTTCAGTAGAAATTTAGCATGTGGTGATCTTATTAATAACACTGTATCTAAAATATATGCTTCTTTACGCGGCCTCGTTCTTCCAACTGGAATTAAGATGAAGTTAGCTAGGACTCTTCTTGTGCCAATTTTAACTTATGGATGCGAACTGTTCTTGGATATGGATTCGATCTCATCCCGAAAGCTCAATGTGGCTTTTAATTCGACTGCTCTGTGAATATTCGGTCGCGCTGACTTTTAGAAGCATGACCGGGCAGTCCCCATGACTTTCTTTCCTTTGAGTTGCTGAATGAATGAATCCATTTTTCATCAAGGATCACGATGCGATGAAGAAAACCCTTTCTTTTTTGCGGGCGAAACGTCTCCTGGCTTCAAATCATAAGGAACCCAAGTTCCTTGTTTTTGAGTAATTCTCAACGCATGCAATCGCTTGAAAATGGCTCGGCGGGTAAATCCTAATACCTAATCAAGCTCTTCTTTTGTTCTCATGGAGCAGTGCCTCCAATTCAGCGTCTTCGAAGAATTTTTCTTTCCTTCATGCGAACGGTTTTCAACGTCGAAATCACGACTGAACCAATCGCGGCATGTTGTTTCACTTAGAGCAGCTTCTTCGTAAATTTTTTGGAACTCCCAACGCGTTTCAGCCGCCGTTTTCTTCGAATGAAAATTAACACTTCCCATAAATGATGACTATTTGGCACAAAATCCGACATTTTCACACAACCAAAAGTATATGACGCCAAAACAAAATCACTTATGTGTCAAGACGGTTTATTTGCCATAAGTCTAAGCTTGGTTCATGACATTTTGGATATGTCGACCGACACTTACTCCTGGAGCCAGCTAGAAACAGGAGAACTTAGTTGCGCACCTGATAAAAAATTAAAAACGGAAGCCACCAAGAACGATCAGGGGAACTTAGTGATAGTGGAAAGGAACTTAGTTAGTGCTGAAGATATACTCGTTTAGGGTCATTTAACAAGAGGTGTCATTTTAAATTAATAAAAAAATACAACATTCTAATAAAAAGTTATAATATTTTTATTTTGGTCTAAAGTACAAGTTCCATGGTTTTTTAATGAAATACAAATAGTCAATTCTTTGATGAGATTATTCATCATATTTTCGCACAAATATGGCTGTATTTCGCGAATATTTTCTTTTAGTGCATAAATCGTTGGTGAAGCATTGCCATCGCACGATGGTCTCGCGGCCAAATGAAGTCTCTATTTCGTAAAATCACACTGACAGGAAATTTGTCACGCAATATAGTTGTCTCTGCTGAAAATAAACGTAGTCCATATCCATAGTATCAATTTCAAGCAAAAGAAAGTCAATCACCATCGTTCGGTAACGGAATATATTCAATGAATGGTCGCACTAGCATCAATTCCGAAAATATATGGACCAATGACACCGCCAGCCCAAGAACCGCACCAACCTGTAAATCCAGTTTATTTATCTTGGGTTTTTCGAGCCCTAGGTCTGAAAGTTTTGTTTGTTTACGAACCCAGCAAAATAGAAATGAGCCTCATTACTCAGAATAATTTTGTGTAAAAAATCATGATCTCGTTCATTCATTTTTAGGATTCAATCTCGCTGATTACGATAACGGAGTTGTGCGTGGTCTGCTTTCCTCAATTCTTATGTCAACTGGACCATATAAGCATGTAAGCAAAGATATATACCTCAAAAGTTATATATCTGGGTTTTCAGCCACGCTATTAGCCACGGCTGCGAAGTTTTAAGCTAACCTTGCTGAACGAACGAGTTAAGGTCTTCAGATCAATATTCTGTCTAAGACGTTCAAATTTATAGATTAAATGCACTTTAGCTGTGCGAGAAGGCGCTTCATGGTGGCCATAAGCAATATGAAATTTACGAAACATTTTCGAGATAATCGTATTTTCAGCGTTATTGAAGTTATTTTCACTATTTTCGCTGTTATGGAGAGAAGTTAATGTAGTTTTCATTCCCAAGGCCGGAAAATCATATTCATCAAATTAAATCATCGCAAAGGACCTCAGACCTGTAAGTCTATTATCTTTTCTTCAAAAAACTCCAGAACGACTGATTGATATCCATATTTGAGCAAAAATTGATCCAAGACTTTTGTTAACGGCTCAACATGCCTATCGTAAACCAAAATCGGTGGAAACGACTCAGCATTTGTACAATAAGTACACAATGGTTACTTTCGTAGACATAGTGGGCGCATTTAACAACGTTGACACATCTGCAATCACGACTGCGCTATCAAATCTGCAGGTAGACGACTCACTTGGGGAGTTGATCAGTCTTATGCTAAATAACAGGATAACCAACTCCAAACTGGGTGGGACTTTTGCTAAAAGATGTGTTAGTAGAGGCAGCCGTTTCAGGGAAGCATTTCAATACCATCAAAGAACTCCCTTAGCTAAATCTTAATAGATAAACCCTAATAAATATACCAATAAAATATACCAACTATAGATGTCTTTAACCTTCGCAGGTTCGAGCAGGTATCTTCCCATTCTCGTCAAATTTTGAGATGATCTCTTGACAGATTTTTAAAGTACAAATGCTGAATTTATCTCGTCAATTTGATCTATAAAAAAACAACCATCATATTTATTTGAAAAACTTGCATTTACTCCATCCGCACTCTACCACTCATTGAGGCCGTTTGAACATACCTGCTTAGCTGCGCGAAGACAATTTTTCATTCGTGCCGTCAGTTTATGGAACAATTTACCAATTGCTATCAGGTCGAACATCCAATTCAAGAAACTGCCCTTAGCAATCTTTTATTATTTTTCTAATAATTACACTTTCAGATAATTATACCTTAAACAACAATTAAAACTATTTAAGACCTTTATTACCATATTAACCGCAAATTTAAAATAATTAAAACCTAACCAAATGATCCTTAAAGCTGATGTAAAATTCCTCATTCTTTTGCGGTTTCGAAATGGAAGGCGAACTTGGAGACATAGTTTTAATACATCTACAAATGCTTAATAAAGATTTATTATTAATTTCTTCTTTTAGCGGTGTGACAATTAGAGGAACGCCAATAAATTTTTACTGCTATCGCCACCAAAAAAGAGTCAAAATTGTATTGCGAGTAAAAAGTTAAATGGAAAATACGTATGTTAGTGTGTCTCTGGGTGAGAATGTATCATAAGTTCGCCTTATCTATGTATGTATAATTAGGACATTCTAGTCATATCAATATTTAATGTCAACGAACACACGAAAATTGCTATAAATAACGCACCCTTCAACTTATAGGTTTTGCAGTTCATTCGTCGGCATCATGGGTAAATTAGATTTTAAACAGGCATTTGTATCCGTCTGGTCTGGTTGGAGATTTATGGGAATCCATTCAACCAAGACGCATAGAACCCTTTACAATGTCTACTACAATGTTTACCTGGGTCACTATAATCTTTTGGGAGCTTTTTTCGTTGAGTCTTTTGCTGATTTGATGTCGAACTTGGCTACCAGTATCAGATTGGTTTTTTTTTCTCTGAAGATTGTTGTCATAATCATATTTCGGAGTAATCTTTTGCAGGCCACCGAGTATTTGGAGAAGTGGGATCGATGCGCTGAAGAGGATTCTGTAAATGAGCAACACATGAAACTACTCATTTGGAATTGCCGTAAAATTGTCATCATCTCTTGGGTTCTATGTTGGATAACTTCTGCACTTTATGCAATAGCAGGCTTCATTACTCGATCACTGCTATTCGATACATGGTGGCCATATGACTATAGAACATCATCAAAGCACTATACCATAGCTTTCAGTTATCAGTCTTTTAATTGTTGCTACCAAAACGTTATGAATTTGACAAGTGATACCTACTCGCTGTTGTATTCGTATGTCCTGTTGGGCCATATGCGATGTCTAGCAAGCAAAATTTCATCTATCGGATTTGATGGCAGCTTACGGACCTTTGACGAGAACTATAAAGAACTGATTGGATGTGTCAATGATCACAGAAACACACTTGGGTAAATAACACGACAATTCATCATATGTATCTGCCCAGATAATATATTGTTTTGTTAATTCTGCTATCGCTTTCAGTTATTTCAATGCGATTTCTCCGGTGATTTCAGGAACAAGTTTCATCCAGTTCCTTGTGACGGCATTTGTGCTGTGTATGAGTGCAGTAACTGTCCTGATTTATATCTAAAATATCACAGTTTTGCTAAAATTAGTTTTCTATCTCCTCGCTGTGATGGCAGAGGTGATACCTTACTGTTATTGTGTTAGCCAAATTATGGAAGAAAGTTCAAACCTCACAACAGCGATCTACTCAAGCAGTTGGATGGATCAGAATATCAAGTTCCGTGAAGCGGTAATAATACATATTTATGCAACGATCACAGATACCAAAAAAAATTGTAGCGGATAACTTGATGACAATACCATTGACAACTTTTATGAGCGTAAGGGTGTTATTTATCAAATGATGATTTAAGCTTAATTTGTTTGTTTGTTCCCTTTTAGCTTGTTCAAATTTCGTTTTCGATGTTCACTATTTTGTCGAGCTTGTAAAGGAAGGACATTGTGGTAGCGGTTTTAATGGCTGGAATGGATAATAAAATGTTGAGCCTACGTTTGCACGATTTAATAGTGGTGATTTTGGCTTGGAAGACGATGAACGTCCTGGGCAGTCAAAAAAGTTTGAAGATGAAGAACTGGAAGCATTACTCTATGAAGATTGTTGCCAAACACAAGAAGAGCTCGCAGAATCTTTGGGTGTCACTCAAGCAGCCATTTCAAAACGTTTAAATGCAGCTGGATATATTCAAAAGCAAGGAAATTGGGTTCCACAAGAACTCAAGCCGAGAGACGTCGAAAGGCAGTTTTGTATGTCCGAAATGCTGCTGGAACGCCACAAAAGTAAGACATTTTTGCATCGGATTGTTACTGGTGATGAAAAATGGATCCATTACGACAACCCCAGGCGTATAAAATCATATGTGAAACCCGGCCAACCAACCAAATCAACGGCAAAGCCGAATATCCATGGCGGTAAGGTAATGCTCTGTATTTGGTGGGATCAGATGGGTGTGCTGTATTATGAGCTGCTAAAACTGGGTGAAACCATCAATGGACAACGCTACCGAACACAGGTAATCCGTTTGAAGAGAGCAGTAGCCGAAAAACGTACGGAATATGCGACCAGACACGAGGCAATAATTCTCCATCATGACAACGCTCGGCCCCACGTTGCTATTCCGGTTAAGAACTATTTGGAAAACAGTGGATGGGAAGTCTTACCCCACCCGCCTTATAGGCTAGACCTTGCCCCTTCTGACTACCATTTGTTCCGGTCGATGCAAAGCGCGCTCACTGAAATACGGTTCACATCAGAGTAGAATATCAAAAATTGGCTTGATTCATTCTTGGCTGCCAAGCCGGCGCAATTCTTTTGGGATGGGATCCACAAATTTCCAGAAAGATGGGAAAAAGTCATAGCTTCAGATGGGCAATATTTGAATAATACTATTGTACATGTTTTTCTTAAATAAACGTTCAAATTTTGCAAAAAAACCGCACGAATTAAAATATATACCCAATAACTTAAATATTAACAGAAAGACTTAAGAGCTAGGAACCAAGGGAATGATGGAGGAGATCTTTTTTGAGACAATCAAAAACGAAGAGGTTTGAGTTGACCTTTTGCAGCATACAGAGATCGGTTTGTTAGAACCATAAGAGGTGGACCGGTACATATGAGTAGAAGAGACGAGGGCAACGTAAATTACGTGGGTTAGTTATGGAACCTGAGAGCAGTTAATGAATGTAAAGAATGTCAGTAATATTCCTACGTTCTTCTAACGAATTCATAAGAAACATGAACTCAGTGAAAGTGGGACCAAACATGACTGGCATACTCAAGCATGGGGCGAATAAAGGTAACATAAAGAGGATGGAATTGTTTTAAAATAAAGTCTTCGACTTATACTTCGACGGGTTACATTTACAAGTACGTGAGAAGGTTATAGATTGGCGTTTAGCTGTATTAAGTTTGAGGAAGTTTTTGAGATACCAGATTGAAAACCGATCAAGGTCTTCTTGAATAAGGGCAAAGTCATGTGGAGGACAAACAGTTTTAAAGAACTTTGTTTCGTCAGAGTAAGGATAGAGAGAAAAGTGTTTGATGACCCTCTCTAGATCGTTAATAGTAAGAATGAATAGAAGAGGACCAAGATGGCTGCCTTGTGAAACTCCAGATGAGGCCAAAAATAGAACATGGAGGGCAGATGTAATTTGAACACAATAATATCGGTTGACTAGGTAAGAAGAAATCCATTTTAATAAAAAATGTTGCGATAACATCGATTTGTTTGCCATTTTCTATGGCTGCGAGAGCAAAAGACGCGAATCCAACAAGGTTTGTGGTAGTTGATCTGTGTTTTAGAAAACGAAGCTTAAGACTTCGTATAAAATCTATCTTTGTGTATCGGGATTATAAAAGAGGTCTTCCAAATTTGGGGGAATTCTCCCTGTGTTAGAGATAAACGAAATAGTTAGGAAAGAGAAGAGACAGGAGGAACACTTTCTTAAGAAAAACAGTGGGGAGACCATCTGGGTCAGGTAGAAATTCATCTTTAAATTTAAGTAAATTTAATTGTATTGTATTCAATTGTATTCAATTCAGTTGTATTAGAACTTTCTTACTGTCTGTCTTAGTAAATGATCTTGTAGTTTTGATGCAGCAGTTCTCAGACCATATGCCTATTGTTGCCGAGTTTGGTACTTCACCGACAGAAAGAAAAGGTACAAGAACGATACAACTACCCCATAAGCTGATGTGGAAAGAATCAAATGCATCTGAAATGCATCTGAAATGCCGTTTCATTACGCAATGCCATTAATTAAAAATGAAATATTATGTTAGATGCACCTATTACACAGGGAGGAATATGTAACGTTTTGAAAAAAACTTCAAGATGGGAAGGCACCAAGAGCTGATCGGATACCCATTGAATTTTTTAAGTATGTGACAAGCGATTTTATTGACAAAACAGCGGTGATTTTCAATGGGATGCTGGAAACAGGTAACCTTCCGCTACAGTTCAAACAAGCCATAATATATCCGATTCACAAAAAAGACAATATAGCTGATTCCGCAAATTATAGTGGAATATCTTTCCTTAACTCATCTTACAAGGTTTTCACAAAACTTTTAAACGAGCGTATGTCAATTTGGATCGAAAACAACAATTTGATCAAAGAATTCCAAACAGGTTTTCGGAATGGTTATTCAACCGTATACAACATTTTTGGACACTCCTCGAACAAAAAAAGAAATTATTCGCCTTTTTCGAAAAGCTTTAATATTCAAACTTTATTACGCTGGAATGAGCCAAACGTTTGGGAGGGTTATTGAAAATATATACGAGGACAACCAATCGAGTGTGTGGAGCGGGACCGAAACATCAGAATGGTTTGAAACAACTATGGGAGTAGTACAGGGACGTAAGCCCATATCTCTTTGCTTTGTACATTGATGACCTCACTGACTTTTTACCTGGAGGAATAAAGATTGCAGAACATTTAATAAAGGCACTTTTATTTGCAGACGATGTGGTTCTATTTGCATATTCACCAGAGTCCTTACAATTAATGATTTACCGTCTTAATTTGTATTGTCAACTATGGAATCTTACGGTTAACCTTACAAAATCAAAAATTATGATCTTTAAGAAGAGAGATGGTAGAGATTGCAGAAACGAAAAACGGCATCTCAACGGACAGCCCCTTGAAATTGTGAAAACCTATAGATATCTTGGGGTGATAATAGCTAGTTATCTCAGTATGGAACCTTATCTAAAGGAAAGACTAATAAAAGCGAAAAGTGCCATATCGGCTACATGGAAAAAATGTTTTTCAAATCAATTAATTGACCACAGCGTAAGGTACAAGGTTTTTCAAGCTGTATCAGAATCTATTATGATGTACACAGCGGAATCTTGGGGATAATGCCAATATGAAACAGTAGAGAAACTCCTTAGATACTACAGGGTGACTGACTCGAACTGCATCTTTTTAAGATGCTATAATTTTTTCATTTTTTGATAAATTTAATTCTGCCAAAGCAAAAAATGTTGGAAAATACATCAATTTTCAAATTGTGTGAGTAGTTTTTAATATGTCTACCTTTGGCGCGAATAATGGAATTGAGATGGCCAAAAAAAACGTAGCTGCACGCAAGTGGCTCTGCAGTATTTTGGCCCATTTCCGACGAAGTGCTTGTTTGAGGTGGTCCAAACTTTGGCAATATGAAATTTACGAAACATTTTCGAGATAATCGTATTTTCAGCGTTATTGAAGTTATTTTCACTATTTTCGCTGTTATGGAGAGAAGTTAATGTAGTTTTCATTCCCAAGGCCGGAAAATCATATTCATCAAATTAAATCATCGCAAAGGACCTCAGACCTGTAAGTCTATTATCTTTTCTTCAAAAAACTCCAGAACGACTGATTGATATCCATATTTGAGCAAAAATTGATCCAAGACTTTTGTTAACGGCTCAACATGCCTATCGTAAACCAAAATCGGTGGAAACGACTCAGCATTTGTACAATAAGTACACAATGGTTACTTTCGTAGACATAGTGGGCGCATTTAACAACGTTGACACATCTGCAATCACGACTGCGCTATCAAATCTGCAGGTAGACGACTCACTTGGGGAGTTGATCAGTCTTATGCTAAATAACAGGATAACCAACTCCAAACTGGGTGGGACTTTTGCTAAAAGATGTGTTAGTAGAGGCAGCCGTTTCAGGGAAGCATTTCAATACCATCAAAGAACTCCCTTAGCTAAATCTTAATAGATAAACCCTAATAAATATACCAATAAAATATACCAACTATAGATGTCTTTAACCTTCGCAGGTTCGAGCAGGTATCTTCCCATTCTCGTCAAATTTTGAGATGATCTCTTGACAGATTTTTAAAGTACAAATGCTGAATTTATCTCGTCAATTTGATCTATAAAAAAACAACCATCATATTTATTTGAAAAACTTGCATTTACTCCATCCGCACTCTACCACTCATTGAGGCCGTTTGAACATACCTGCTTAGCTGCGCGAAGACAATTTTTCATTCGTGCCGTCAGTTTATGGAACAATTTACCAATTGCTATCAGGTCGAACATCCAATTCAAGAAACTGCCCTTAGCAATCTTTTATTATTTTTCTAATAATTACACTTTCAGATAATTATACCTTAAACAACAATTAAAACTATTTAAGACCTTTATTACCATATTAACCGCAAATTTAAAATAATTAAAACCTAACCAAATGATCCTTAAAGCTGATGTAAAATTCCTCATTCTTTTGCGGTTTCGAAATGGAAGGCGAACTTGGAGACATAGTTTTAATACATCTACAAATGCTTAATAAAGATTTATTATTAATTTCTTCTTTTAGCGGTGTGACAATTAGAGGAACGCCAATAAATTTTTACTGCTATCGCCACCAAAAAAGAGTCAAAATTGTATTGCGAGTAAAAAGTTAAATGGAAAATACGTATGTTAGTGTGTCTCTGGGTGAGAATGTATCATAAGTTCGCCTTATCTATGTATGTATAATTAGGACATTCTAGTCATATCAATATTTAATGTCAACGAACACACGAAAATTGCTATAAATAACGCACCCTTCAACTTATAGGTTTTGCAGTTCATTCGTCGGCATCATGGGTAAATTAGATTTTAAACAGGCATTTGTATCCGTCTGGTCTGGTTGGAGATTTATGGGAATCCATTCAACCAAGACGCATAGAACCCTTTACAATGTCTACTACAATGTTTACCTGGGTCACTATAATCTTTTGGGAGCTTTTTTCGTTGAGTCTTTTGCTGATTTGATGTCGAACTTGGCTACCAGTATCAGATTGGTTTTTTTTTCTCTGAAGATTGTTGTCATAATCATATTTCGGAGTAATCTTTTGCAGGCCACCGAGTATTTGGAGAAGTGGGATCGATGCGCTGAAGAGGATTCTGTAAATGAGCAACACATGAAACTACTCATTTGGAATTGCCGTAAAATTGTCATCATCTCTTGGGTTCTATGTTGGATAACTTCTGCACTTTATGCAATAGCAGGCTTCATTACTCGATCACTGCTATTCGATACATGGTGGCCATATGACTATAGAACATCATCAAAGCACTATACCATAGCTTTCAGTTATCAGTCTTTTAATTGTTGCTACCAAAACGTTATGAATTTGACAAGTGATACCTACTCGCTGTTGTATTCGTATGTCCTGTTGGGCCATATGCGATGTCTAGCAAGCAAAATTTCATCTATCGGATTTGATGGCAGCTTACGGACCTTTGACGAGAACTATAAAGAACTGATTGGATGTGTCAATGATCACAGAAACACACTTGGGTAAATAACACGACAATTCATCATATGTATCTGCCCAGATAATATATTGTTTTGTTAATTCTGCTATCGCTTTCAGTTATTTCAATGCGATTTCTCCGGTGATTTCAGGAACAAGTTTCATCCAGTTCCTTGTGACGGCATTTGTGCTGTGTATGAGTGCAGTAACTGTCCTGATTTATATCTAAAATATCACAGTTTTGCTAAAATTAGTTTTCTATCTCCTCGCTGTGATGGCAGAGGTGATACCTTACTGTTATTGTGTTAGCCAAATTATGGAAGAAAGTTCAAACCTCACAACAGCGATCTACTCAAGCAGTTGGATGGATCAGAATATCAAGTTCCGTGAAGCGGTAATAATACATATTTATGCAACGATCACAGATACCAAAAAAAATTGTAGCGGATAACTTGATGACAATACCATTGACAACTTTTATGAGCGTAAGGGTGTTATTTATCAAATGATGATTTAAGCTTAATTTGTTTGTTTGTTCCCTTTTAGCTTGTTCAAATTTCGTTTTCGATGTTCACTATTTTGTCGAGCTTGTAAAGGAAGGACATTGTGGTAGCGGTTTTAATGGCTGGAATGGATAATAAAATGTTGAGCCTACGTTTGCACGATTTAATAGTGGTGATTTTGGCTTGGAAGACGATGAACGTCCTGGGCAGTCAAAAAAGTTTGAAGATGAAGAACTGGAAGCATTACTCTATGAAGATTGTTGCCAAACACAAGAAGAGCTCGCAGAATCTTTGGGTGTCACTCAAGCAGCCATTTCAAAACGTTTAAATGCAGCTGGATATATTCAAAAGCAAGGAAATTGGGTTCCACAAGAACTCAAGCCGAGAGACGTCGAAAGGCAGTTTTGTATGTCCGAAATGCTGCTGGAACGCCACAAAAGTAAGACATTTTTGCATCGGATTGTTACTGGTGATGAAAAATGGATCCATTACGACAACCCCAGGCGTATAAAATCATATGTGAAACCCGGCCAACCAACCAAATCAACGGCAAAGCCGAATATCCATGGCGGTAAGGTAATGCTCTGTATTTGGTGGGATCAGATGGGTGTGCTGTATTATGAGCTGCTAAAACTGGTGAAACCATCAATGGACAACGCTACCGAACACAGGTAATCCGTTTGAAGAGAGCAGTAGCCGAAAAACGTACGGAATATGCGACCAGACACGAGGCAATAATTCTCCATCATGACAACGCTCGGCCCCACGTTGCTATTCCGGTTAAGAACTATTGGAAAACAGTGGATGGGAAGTCTTACCCCACCCCGCCTTATAGGCTAGACCTTGCCCCTTCTGACTACCATTTGTTCCGGTCGATGCAAAGCGCGCTCACTGAAATACGGTTCACATCAGAGTAGAATATCAAAAATTGGCTTGATTCATTCTTGGCTGCCAAGCCGGCGCAATTCTTTTGGGATGGGATCCACAAATTTCCAGAAAGATGGGGGAAAAAGTCATAGCTTCAGATGGGCAATATTTTGAATAATACTATTGTACATGTTTTTCTTAAATAAACGTTCCAAATTTTGCAAAAAAACCGCACGAATTAAAATATATACCCAATAACTTAAATATTAACAGAAAGACTTAAGAGCTAGGAACCAAGGGAATGATGGAGGAGATCTTTTTTGAGACAATCAAAACGAAGAGGTTTGAGTTGACCTTTTGCAGCATACAGAGATCGGTTTGTTAGAACCATAAGAGGTGGACCGGTACATATGAGTAGAAGAGACGAGGGCAACGTAAATTACGTGGGTTAGTTATGGAACCTGAGAGCAGTTAATGAATGTAAAGAATGTCAGTAATATTCCTACGTTCTTCTAACGAATTCATAAGAAACATGAACTCAGTGAAAGTGGGACCAAACATGACTGGCATACTCAAGCATGGGGCGAATAAAGGTAACATAAAGAGGATGGAATTGTTTTAAAATAAAGTCTTCGACTTATACTTCGACGGGTTACATTTACAAGTACGTGAGAAGGTTATAGATTGGCGTTTAGCTGTATTAAGTTTGAGGAAGTTTTTGAGATACCAGATTGAAAACCGATCAAGGTCTTCTTGAATAAGGGCAAAGTCATGTGGAGGACAAACAGTTTTAAAGAACTTTGTTTCGTCAGAGTAAGGATAGAGAGAAAAGTGTTTGATGACCCTCTCTAGATCGTTAATAGTAAGAATGAATAGAAGAGGACCAAGATGGCTGCCTTGTGAAACTCCAGATGAGGCCAAAAATAGAACATGGAGGGCAGATGTAATTTGAACACAATAATATCGGTTGACTAGGTAAGAAGAAATCCATTTTAATAAAAAATGTTGCGATAACATCGATTTGTTTGCCATTTTCTATGGCTGCGAGAGCAAAAGACGCGAATCCAACAAGGTTTGTGGTAGTTGATCTGTGTTTTAGAAAACGAAGCTTAAGACTTCGTATAAAATCTATCTTTGTGTATCGGGATTATAAAAGAGGTCTTCCAAATTTGGGGGAATTCTCCCTGTGTTAGAGATAAACGAAATAGTTAGGAAAGAGAAGAGACAGGAGGAACACTTTCTTAAGAAAAACAGTGGGGAGACCATCTGGGTCAGGTAGAAATTCATCTTTAAATTTAAGTAAATTTAATTGTATTGTATTCAATTGTATTCAATTCAGTTGTATTAGAACTTTCTTACTGTCTGTCTTAGTAAATGATCTTGTAGTTTTGATGCAGCAGTTCTCAGACCATATGCCTATTGTTGCCGAGTTTGGTACTTCACCGACAGAAAGAAAAGGTACAAGAACGATACAACTACCCCATAAGCTGATGTGGAAAGAATCAAATGCATCTGAAATGCATCTGAAATGCCGTTTCATTACGCAATGCCATTAATTAAAAATGAAATATTATGTTAGATGCACCTATTACACAGGGAGGAATATGTAACGTTTTGAAAAAAACTTCAAGATGGGAAGGCACCAAGAGCTGATCGGATACCCATTGAATTTTTTAAGTATGTGACAAGCGATTTTATTGACAAAACAGCGGTGATTTTCAATGGGATGCTGGAAACAGGTAACCTTCCGCTACAGTTCAAACAAGCCATAATATATCCGATTCACAAAAAAGACAATATAGCTGATTCCGCAAATTATAGTGGAATATCTTTCCTTAACTCATCTTACAAGGTTTTCACAAAACTTTTAAACGAGCGTATGTCAATTTGGATCGAAAACAACAATTTGATCAAAGAATTCCAAACAGGTTTTCGGAATGGTTATTCAACCGTATACAACATTTTTGGACACTCCTCGAACAAAAAAAGAAATTATTCGCCTTTTTCGAAAAGCTTTAATATTCAAACTTTATTACGCTGGAATGAGCCAAACGTTTGGGAGGGTTATTGAAAATATATACGAGGACAACCAATCGAGTGTGTGGAGCGGGACCGAAACATCAGAATGGTTTGAAACAACTATGGGAGTAGTACAGGGACGTAAGCCCATATCTCTTTGCTTTGTACATTGATGACCTCACTGACTTTTTACCTGGAGGAATAAAGATTGCAGAACATTTAATAAAGGCACTTTTATTTGCAGACGATGTGGTTCTATTTGCATATTCACCAGAGTCCTTACAATTAATGATTTACCGTCTTAATTTGTATTGTCAACTATGGAATCTTACGGTTAACCTTACAAAATCAAAAATTATGATCTTTAAGAAGAGAGATGGTAGAGATTGCAGAAACGAAAAACGGCATCTCAACGGACAGCCCCTTGAAATTGTGAAAACCTATAGATATCTTGGGGTGATAATAGCTAGTTATCTCAGTATGGAACCTTATCTAAAGGAAAGACTAATAAAAGCGAAAAGTGCCATATCGGCTACATGGAAAAAATGTTTTTCAAATCAATTAATTGACCACAGCGTAAGGTACAAGGTTTTTCAAGCTGTATCAGAATCTATTATGATGTACACAGCGGAATCTTGGGGATAATGCCAATATGAAACAGTAGAGAAACTCCTTAGATACTACAGGGTGACTGACTCGAACTGCATCTTTTTAAGATGCTATAATTTTTTCATTTTTTGATAAATTTAATTCTGCCAAAGCAAAAAATGTTGGAAAATACATCAATTTTCAAATTGTGTGAGTAGTTTTTAATATGTCTACCTTTGGCGCGAATAATGGAATTGAGATGGCCAAAAAAAACGTAGCTGCACGCAAGTGGCTCTGCAGTATTTTGGCCCATTTCCGACGAAGTGCTTGTTTGAGGTGGTCCAAACTTTGGTATTTTTTAGTACCAACCTTCGCCTTCAAAATATCCCAGACAGAGAAATCCAACGGGTTTGCATCCGAAGAATTTACAATCCTTTGTGTTAAAGAAATGAAGTGTGGAACATTGTTTTTTAACCAATCTTGGTTGACGCGCGCTTTGTGAGACGATGCCGAGTCTCGTTGAAATGTCCACGGTCTCCGACCGAAATGATTGTTTGCCCAAGGCTTCAATACTGCTTCTAAGACAGTTTCACGGTATACGATCGCATTAATTTTGACGCCACGGTCCAAAATTACAAGCGGACAGCGACCATCGGCGATAATAGCGGTCCAAACCATCACCGTCGGTGCTGCCTGCTTTCTGGTGGCCGTCCGAAGGTGTAAATTTTCAGAGGACCTCTCTGGCAAGTAAATTCGGTCATTTTGTTTGTTGACATATTGCTCTATAACAAATAGCGACTCATCGAAAAAAACCAAATTCGGCAACTCACCACTTTCGTGCAAGCGTAGCAACTCCGTCGCTCTTTCGAGTCTAACTTTTTTCTGTTGCTGTGTAAGTTCGTGTGTTTTTTGGAACTTTAGTGGCTTGAGCCCAAGCTCATTTTTCAGTATGTGTTGCATGCGTTCCAATGATATGTTGAGCTCACGAGGCATTTTTCTTCCACTTCGACGCAGATTTCGCTCAATTCGAGCCTTCACTTTCCGAACCATTTCTGCAGATGTTGCTGTTTTTTTATGACCACCTCCATGGCGTTTTGCAACGCTGCCAGTATCACGGTAACGAGCTATTGTTCGAGACACAAATAATTTATTCACGTTGAGGTGCTGGAGGGCTCTAACGATAGCTACTTGTGCTTTTCCAGCAAAATATAAGGCAATCACACTATCACGTTTGAATTCCATCGCGGATAAAAATTTTTCAACACAACTGAGACCCAAATCATTTAAAAGGCTTGTAAATAATAAAATTATCTATCATGTGTCAAAATGAGCTCACAGTAATGAACCGTTCGGAAATTATAGCAGTCTGAAGTTGGTTTCAGTTTGAGTCATTCAGGGTGTAACATACATAAAACGATGATTTAGCTTACCGAGTACAACATCAAACTATATGATCAATATCGAAACAGGACTGTCACCGCTATTCATTAAATCATTAAAATTGCATGTAGACTATGTAATAAAAGTTTTAGAACTGTCGGACGATAGACTTCTAAAAATAATTGCGAAGAAGGTAGTCGAAAGGAATACGTTTTGGTGTAAAAAACTCGAAGAGCTCGCAACGTGCTGCAGATTCGAATGCAATTTAGCTTATGGAAATGAATGATACCTCAAGGATGTGCTTGGAAATTTTATTGCCAAAGTAGATTAACAATAGCGAGCTGATTGCGTAAATATGGTTTCATCGTCCGTTCACCGAGCTACATATAGCGTTTTAAAACACAATCTGTCTGAAAAAAAATTATTGCCACAATGACAACAGCAAAGAACTAATTTCGGCTGTTTTTAAGATGAGAGGCGAACTAATAAGCCTTAATTATATCCCACATCGTCCAGATCTACCAATTTATTGTAGTTTTTGCTACTTATCTGAGAGAGAAGACGTTATACATTTCATCGGAAAATGCCTCATCCTTACTGAAATAAGAAGATATTTTCTAGGAAATGACACAATATCTGAGGAAAAAGTTATAGCCTACCTAAACTGCTGAAGTGATGTAAAACAAGTTGTTTACTTCTATAAAGTAGCAATCATCAATTACCGTAGTAAAATTATTATGAGAACTTTTAATTTTAAAACAAAACAAAAAAAAAAAAAAAACAAATTAGTATACTATTTGTATAATAATCTTTTTAAATTCAGGAATTGAATATACATTAAAAAAAACTTGTTATTAAATGTTTAATTTCATAATTTAACATAAATTTGTATTATAAACAAAAAAACAAACAATAAATCTAATTTAATCTAAATCTACTGTCTGTAGATTCATTAAATTTAACCACTCTATCCATATATTTTTCCTGTAATAAACTATAGTTAAATAAATAAATGAAAAATGAAATGAAATTGAGTGAATTCGAATACCTCCTAGAACACATAGAAAAGATGCATTACAATGCAAGACGGAAAAGATCTTCACTAACTAGGAGTGGGCAACCGAATGTAGTTATCTTAGCACCGAATTGCCTAGAACGGCTCGTTGACGAACTTGAAGGAGTTTAAACCAAATCTTTTTCTCAGAAAATTATCGTATTCATCTCACTACAAGGTCAATAATTCCCACAGAGATATTTTTACCAGAAAATGATTTTCATTTTCCCCCAGTAAAGAAAAAAATTTTGTCGTCCATACTTATCCCACATGATGATGAGCATAATGTTCTTTTTTTTTTTTTTCACCTCGTAAAAATCCAAACAATTTAAGTTAATTCATTTCAAACAGATCCCTTCGCAATTTTTAGATACGCATGCATACGAATATTTATACTTTGATCGATGATAGCATCTAAGAAAAGGGCATCCAGTTCCTGGGTCTCTTAAATAAAAGATGAGGAATGCGAATATATGGTATGAGCAGCTTTGGGGAGGAAATGTATCCGTATTTTTACCTGTAAACCAATATATCATCGTTATTACTTTGAGTTTTCACCTTTTACTTACATTTCTTAAATTCTTTTTTATAACCTGTGAAGTACTTGTAATTTCAAATTTAATAAGATGTTTGCATCATACAATAGATATGTACTCGTATGTAGGCCAAGATAAGGAAGCAATGGAACATGTGAGTTTGTGGATACTGAGTTTTATGAACTTTAAGAGCCAACATATGAATTGAGAGTACTAACTGTATACCAACAGATGTATTCCATGTGATAGGACCGATATGAGCATACCATTTTGAGTTGACTGCAAAATATTTTCCTTTTTCTTTGAGGTAGAAGGAAAGCCGCGGGTACTCAAGTCAAGTCTTTATATTTCCTCAGATTTAAAAATGTTTAGTTTGCTTGATTTTGGAAGTTGCAAATGGAGTAAAATTCAAAGCATGAAGTCCAGCTTGGTGAACCCTACAAACGCTCTTTCATTTCAAACTTCACTACATGTACAATTGAATACGCGTCCATGATAATATAAGCACCACCAATATTTTACGTAATACTGTGTCTGACTGAGTAATAGTAACTGAAAACTCGGAAATGAACAAGCACTTTTGATTCAGACAAAACACAATACGGACATTTTGGCAAAGAAGAGACAGGCTTAGGTAAGAAGTCTTGAGCATCAGGAATATGAGCGAACATCTGATGCCAACCCACAAAGGAGAGTATTTTTGGCAGCACAGCACAGACTCAGGATAATAGATTTTGCGGTCGGGGCGAAGAATCATTATAGTTAGCACACAAATATCGACAAATGGACCCTGCATCTACCTGATTAAAAAACAGGATTGATCACATGTCTATCGACGCAAGATGAAGCTTCATTATTTTGGATGTGCGAACATTTCGGAACTGCAGAATACCTAAAATTGTAAGTCAAGAAATATGACATCGACCGGTTACAATCTTAAGAGACTGGTCGAGTCTCCGAACCTTCAAAACATCCTGATGCTAAATAGGAGAAAAATCAACTCCAAACTGAGTGGGGTTTCTGCTAAAAGATGTGTCAGCAGAGATACTCCGTAAGGAAGTGTCCTTTCTCCTCTTCTCTGGAACTTAGTGGTTAATAAACTGCTGAAATACCTGTAAGTGGATGGTAGCAAGTTATTGACTATGCGAATGACGTTGCTATAGCCGTTTCAAGTAAGCATCTTAATTTCGTTAAAGAAATTCCTTCAGCTAAATCTTAATCGATTAACCACAGACCGCTTTGGATTGGCAGTAAACCCACATAAATCTGATTTTGTCCTCTTTTCCAGGAAATATAAAATTCCAATCATAGGCCCTCCCTCAATAAACCACTCTAGATCCTTCTGGGGCGAAGATGCTTTCATGGAGGATAAGTCAATCCAGTTTTACACAGATAGATCTAAAACTAATAGCGGAGTTTATGGCGGTGTTTTCTCAGATAAAATAAATCTAAGCTTCTCCTTCTATCCTCCAAATCACTGTAACATGTTCCAGGCAGAAATTTTGGTGATTAAAGAAGCTCTGTCCTGGCTGAAGAAAAACGTGATATCCGCAAAGTATACACATTTTTTTGGATAGTCAAGCCGCTATCAAGTCACCGGACTCAGTCTCACTAAATTCTTACACCGCTCTTGACTGCCGATCGTCTCTTAGGGAGATGGAAGAGCAGTTCAACCATCGCCTATTTTGGATGTCGGGCCACTGAGATATTCCACGAAAATGTAGGGCCGACGAACTCTACTTAATCTACCGGAAAAGAGTAGCATCGGCATACGAGTAGCGCTACGTGCAAACAAGCTGCATGCTAACAAAATAACAAACCTTACGTGGACAACAAATCAACATTTCTAGCGACAAAAGAGATCTTTCCAAATATTGTCGGAAACATATCGTAAGTGTCATCACTGGACACAGCGTTATAGACTAGAATGCAAGAAGGCTTGGCATTTTTATAAATGACTTCTGCATTTCCAAGAGAAGGAAGATTACAGATCCACGTGACACCACAATGGGCCAATAGACCTAAGTGGGTTGGTTTTCCCCTTTTACCTAACCTAACTTAACCAGCAGATGATTTTTCTGCAAGAGTAGAGTAGTGTGCTTTATATCAATTAAAGGCTAATATTACCTCTTGAAGTGAAAGGAAGAAAAAAGAAAAATATAAAAATTCGGGTTTAGGATGTTCTTCAAGGAGTTTGACGTCTAGTTGATTACAGTTGGGACGCAGTGCTGTAGTTGTCTTCTACCGTACGCATTATTGATCTTGCTGATCATGAGGATTTTCAATATTTCTTGGGCTTTTCTTCTTGTATGTTGCCGATGATCTATCGAGTCTTTGAAAATGAAGTTAACATAATATTCAAGAGCTAGTGTCATGTGGAATACCTTTTGGAATACCTTTGATACCTTGGAAATTATGTGTCCTATTGTGTTGGTGGGATATCGATTTTATTTCTTCTTAGAAATGGTATTTTGAAGGTTTTGCAGCTTTATAATGTTCGTGGTTGAGGCTGTGTGAGCTTATTATTGGTATCTCAGTTTGGATTCCACCAGGGCGTAGTACACTTGTATTTATTTTTCAAACCTTGTATCCATGGTACAATACAAATAATCTTAGGTCACGACTACATCAATTTCCTGGTCTGGGAAGCCCCTTTGGCGGGCGTGTCTTATAAGGGTTACACTTAGATCAGTGGCTTTATGGTGTAGTCTTCGGATGTGCACAATTTTTGTCTTGGTCGCATTTAAATCCAGGCTATTATTATGACACCAGTCTACAGCTTTATCGAATTAGAATTTCAACCAGGGATTATACTTCGATATATACCAGCATTGACTACTTCCACCCATAAATCTTTGCCGAGCGACTTCCAAATCCCATAGCTTTTAAAAGAGGTTGCTTTTGCATTTCGAAACACCTTATTTACAGTATTCCGCTGGTAACAACTTTAGCTTAGTTGATACATCTTTGATCTTCACCTTTTCCAGTTACGATGTTGCGGGTTTAGACTTCAACAAGTACCACAATGTTCAAAAATGATACCAATTCTTACAGGACGTGGTACACGACACTAATTCTTGTAATTTACACTATCATCGTCTCTTCTATGATATATTCCAATCCATCGCGTCTATTATGGTTCCAACGAATCAATTACACGTATGCTCCGAAAGATTAACTCAGCTTAAATCTCTTCTCAAAGTTGATCTCCTCTACCATTCCCTTATATCCTAATCCTTAATTTTTGTTTTTAAGTCCTAGTTTATAAATTAGATCAAGCTTACATTAAGCTAAGCAAATGTGGGCACAACCCCTGTCAAAAGGTAATTTTAATTAATTTGCAAGATATCTTAATTTTGTTTGCAGGAAGATGTAAAATCTTTGCATATACATACTACCTTGGCTGCTACAGTGAACATAAGCAGTGGAGGGCATGGACTGGTTTTAAGTGGCTCACTACGCTCATTACTACTTGCACTTATGCCCATACCGAAAGAATAGACAATGCAGTGAATTTTCTTGCCAAAAAAACACATGAGCAATGTCTAAAATATGATGCTAAAATCATTTCAGGTGAATACAACATCAATATAGGAAAGGACAGCCTTCGTAGGACAGTAGGAAATGATATCAGGCCTATAAGCTAACTAAGGTTAATTTACTTTGCTCCGTAGCAGAGTACCGGAACTCCTTACACACGGTTTTTCATTTCACTATTCACAAGGAAATATGGCGGCCACTAAATCAGTATTCAGCCAAAGTGATAACGTTGCGATCGACGAAAAGAGACTACGATATTATTGTAGCCTATAGGATCATGTCTGCCATGTTATCTGTCTGCCTTTAACCATTTGTCAATGATAAGATTCTGTCGTATCAGTGCAGTTTTAGGCCGTGTAAGTCCATGACTGACCAAATATTTTTATTGCCGCAGAACCTGGAAAAAATTCAAGAACTCGATATTGGTACTCACCACCTCTTTTTTGATTCCAATATCGTATATGACAGCATCATAACTTTACAAAGGCATATGGTATCTGGCTTTGTGTCGCTGCCAAGCCTTTTATATTGTTCATGATAACGATGAACAGCTAGTGGCTCCATGAAGGCTAGAAGCAATATCGCCGAGGCTTTTAATGTCAAAATGTGTGACTTCTTTTGCGAAGCGTATGAGTCAATCAACCCGCAAACTACCAATTGAGTAATGGGGCCTACTTAAGAAACACTAAAGAAACTCCGCATTAGACCTTCGTCATCCCGGTCCTGCTCTATGATACAGAATTAAGTTTATTAGCGAAGGCTAATTGCTAATTGTATTGACTCGGATCACAAGTTTGTTTGTTTGTTTCTACCTTGGCTGTAGTACGAATGCGAACTTTCCGAATTACCCAAGAAAGTAGAACTGAAGCGTCAAGTAAAGCAGACCAGTTGCAACAGTCAAGGCATCAGAGACGCCGCAACTGTTATGCTGGGTTTCACACCGACCACCACCACGAAATCCCTGAACCATATAAAGTGGCTCTGCAACAGAGGGCACATCCTGGAAAAAACTCACGACGCCGCTTATGTCAGCATTAATAGAAAAGAGCTACATAGACCCACGTTTAATTCTGGCATCTCTACCAAACTCGTCTTTCTGATGAAGAGCGCCCACTGCTCCGTAAATATCTGTAACGATTTAGTTTTAAAACAAGGCAGCTCGAAACGGATGAAGACATCATAGGCCATATCTAGAGAAAAATCTTCTTCAGATCTTCTATCCCGTTGGCGAAGATGGGCTTTAGAGGAGAAGATTCAACGATGAACTATTCGAGTTATACAGCGACATCAACCTAGTCAGAAAACTGCGTATCAGTTGGCTCGGATTTTTGGGACATACAGAGCGAATGGACACCAATGCTCCGGTCCGCAGAGTTTTCGAATCTAACCCGGAGGGACACCGCAGTAGGACAAGATGATGCGCACAAATAGAAATAGACCTTAACCGAATTGGAATGCGCAACTGGAAGGAGTAAGCTAAAGATTAAACTAACTGAAGAGGTTTACTTGTTGAGGCCCACATACATATTGGATTGTAGCGCCGTCTAAGTATGTACGAAAAGATGAAGATCTCTACTAAGTGACTGCATATTCTTTTAGGCTGTTTAGAAGCAAATGGGCCGATGTTGTGTCTTCTTATTTTTTCTTCCTTTTCATTTTCAAACCTGAAGGACTAATGACGTGAATAGATAAGCCCTTTGGAATCTAGGTATGCCAAATCATAAACAGATTTAAACTTTTAACATGAAAGAGCAGTATTCTTAAAGCATATCCTCCCAACTAAGGACATATTCATATCTAGGTCATATAAGTATAAATATGTACTCGTCCTATTAATTAAGGCATTACTTTCAAATAACAAAAATAAAGAAATAGATCCCCTTGGCTTTGAATTAATCCGAATTTCAGAAATTGAGATGCTTTTCAAATATGACCGCCACAAATACAATACACATATGGAAATATGACCAACTACGAGTATAAGCGTATCTAGACGTGACCCAGTTGTGCATTTGCCTCCCATTTTCCAACCCTTTGAAATGGAACAAAATCCAGTTGAGGATTTTAGGTTATGTGGCAACGACATTCCTCCTAGAATGGGTATTTTTGTAACCCTCCTATTCATGATGTTCACTTGAATCTACAGTATGTGTCCCCGTAAATGTATATGTTTAAAGCTTTACCTATGCCCGACTTACGAAAAGAAAAGTAATGGCCGGATGGAGGTTTGAGAATGGGATGGAGATTTACTTTCTTTTTCCATTTGTTTGGATTGAAACAGACCCTTTGTATTGTGACTTTCAATGCAGCACGAATAAGCGATATGTAGTTGCTTCTCAAACTAAAGGTGCTAAGCGAAAACCATCACATTTTGGGGAGTGAAACTTGTATTGTCACTGTTTTAATGATGTGACCTGAATACTTTGTCAACAGCATGTATTTGATGTCATCTCGGTGACAGTTCTCTCTCAGCGCTGTGAATTGGTTGACCTGAGTGTTGGAAAATGAAAAATTGATTTGAAATTACCCCGGTTATGAAGGAGCAGATTACGGCTTGAACATCGTTTTGTATGTTAAGAAGTTAGAAAGCAGCTTAGGAATACTGATGCCGAATGAGCTCTGGTGATTTATTATCGGCTCCTTTTATCCAAGGAGTTCAAAAAGGGCCAATCGTTCCAAAATGGCGTTAGTGTGACTTAGATAGTTAAATTAACTTAAAAAAAAGTTAAAATTCTTATTTTCATAATTCATACAGTTAAGCAACTTTATAATAATATACAACACAAACACAAAATTTATTTAGTATAGGATGATTTATCGTGAGGTTTGATTTTCAATAGGCTTTTTTTGACATGAAAAGACTCAGCGAAAAGACACTACAACAGCGTTTCCAAATTGTTGAGCTATATTACGAAAATCAGCGTTCTATGAGAAATGTTTTTCGTGCTTTTTGAGGAACACTATTGCCAATACCATTCGCAAATTTGAGTTACAGTTTACATTAATGGATGATATTAGACCGGTTAGACCACATCCAGACTATAGCAGCTGTAGCTGAGAGTGTACGCGATGACCGTGACAAATCGATTCGTCGTCGTTCTCAGAAATGTGAGAAATGTTTTTCGTGCGATTCGAGGAACTTGTGATGCGCGTAATCGACCTACTGAAACCACTGTTGAGAAATCATTTTGGTGAGCACTTAATCTCACGTTTTCCTACGGTAAATTGGCCGCCTAGATGGTGCGATATCACACCTTTGGACTATTTTCTCTGGGGATATGTAAAGTTTCAAGTATTCAGGAATAATTCAGCTACGATTGACGTTTTGGAAGCCCACATTACTCATGTAATGCTCGAACGAGTTGCCAAAAATTGGACCTTCCGAATAGACCACTTCAGACGTAGTCGTGGACAACATTTAAATCATATCATTTCCAAAGTAAATGCCATGAATTGTTCTTTTAACTAGTAATAAAAATTGTAAGTTCATTTTCACTTTTTGTATTTTATTTTACATTATAAATCAAACCTCACGATGAATCACCCTTTACAAACTTTAATGTACATAATACATGGGCTGTTAAGTCAGTGCCGTTTTATAGTAAAACTCAATTTTTTTTGCAAAATTCAACTTTATTTATCAATATAGTTACCTTCGAGGGCGATACACTGATTGAAACGATTTTTCAATCTTTCGATACCAGTTTTGTAGTACGATTTCGGTTTAGCCTCAAAATAGGCCTCTGTTTCGGCGATTACTTCGTCATTGGTCTTAAATCTCTTTCCGGCGAGCATTCTTTTGAGGTCTGCGAACAGGAAATAGTCGCTGGGAGCGAAATCTGGAGAATACGGTGGGTGGGGAAGCAATTCGTAGCCGAATTCATTCAATTTTGCCATCGTTTTCGTCGACTTGTGACACGGTGCATTGTCTTGATGAAACAGCAACGGCCGTTTTTCTGCGATTTCGTCCTTCAAACGCTACAACAACGCAATGTAATAGTCGCTTGACTTTTGAGTTTTTTGGTTGTTTTGGACGAGGTTCGTCGCCTGCTCGCCACTCAGCTGACTGATGACTTGACTCTATTGTGAAATGATGGAGCCAATTTTCATCTATTGTCACTAACCGACGCAAAAATTCGGCTTTATTGCGGTTGAACAGCTTTAAACACTCCTCTGAATCATCAACACATTATTGTTTTTGGTCAAACGCGACAAACGCGACAGCCACTTTGAACAGAGCTTTCCCATGTCCAAATATTTTTGTATGATATATCCAACACGCTCTTTTGATATCTTCAAAGCCTCAGCTATCTCGATCAACTTCACTTTACGGTCATTCGTAATCATTTTGTGGACTTTTTTGATGTTTTCATCTGAAACTGCCTCTTTTGGACGTCACTGCGTGCATCATCTTCGGTGCTTGTATGACCACTTTTAAATTTTTGACTCCACTTGCACTTCTTTGCATCGGCTGCATTTTTTCCCATCAAAAAGCAATGATAAATCAACACACGAAATTGCTTTAAATCCATTTTCACAATAACAAAAGTTGCTTCACTCACAACGCTTTATCTCGAGAACTAATCGTTTGACAGCTGTCAAATTTATACACGTATCTTTTGAAGGTTGGTACTAACTGAAATATTATGGACTTTATTCAAGTGGTGCCCTCTCTTAGAAACGGCATTTTCGACTTTTCAGCCCATGTATTACTTGAATAAAAATCAATTTCTGATAAAGGCTGTCATTCTCATATACATACATATATTCTAAGACCTTGTTCTTTTCTTTGTGCCAAAATCATACATACTTCTCCGAATGGAAGATTCCTAAAATCTGGAGTAATAAAATTCAAGCAAAAACAAATGGTAATACACTCCTTTAGCACTCCTCCCATCTTCCACATAATCACACCTACAGTCCGCTTGAAATATATTTTTTCATAGCTCAACCAGACCACAACTTGAACTAATAACCTGACGCATAACGTAAAACTTTTTTATGCAAGTTAACGCGCCACACACTGAATCAGATGATCACTCCACAATCCCATGATCGAGTTCCCACAGGAAATTGCAAGTACTCGTAGCCCAACACCTTGCACATGCAGCCACATTTCGCAGATGACACCTGAATCAACGAATATGATTTTGTTGATTAGGCGTCTGGATACAGAGATGCGAAGTTACATATAAGAATATAGAAATTGTTAGCTTAGTTCTTAAGTGACCGAGACACGGTAAAGTTGAATCACAGTAATAACCTGCTCAATGCTTGTCGTTTAATCCGTTTTTTAACTCATTTTCTTGGCAAAGTCATTCACTCAGTTGCGTAACATGTGGACTAAAATTCAGAATGGGAATGGAAACTCAAAACAGATTTTGTTTACTCATCACTCACTCATCCTGTCATTATAACTATATTCTGAGAGAGTAATTACATCATTCTTTGCTTGCGAGAAATGAGAGCTCGCCACCTAGGCGGTCAAAGTGGAAACGAAAAAATATCGCTTGATGATAGTACTATAAGAACGATGGTTCTAATCGTATTTGTTGATCCAAAAAAAAGTCACACGTTCCTTGCTGGTTTTTCTGCTTGGTGCAGCAGTTGCCTTTTTGGACAGCACAAAAGTTTTTCACGGAAGAAGTTTCCAATGTAGGGCAATCTCATCGGCATTATAAATCTGTTCTGAAATTCTTCCAGAAAGGGCCTTACACCTTCATAGTTTGCAGTTCTCAAAACTTTTGAAGCCTCCCGTCGCTGGCATTAAAATTAGGAGATTCCTTAAACTGACTGTTAAAATGATTTAGATTCCATATGAGGTATCTGTTAGGTTCCTTCTATGTAGATTGAAACATATATATATCTCTAACATAAATGATTATTTATTTAGTATAAATTCTGAAAATTACGGTGGGAGTAAATGGACTTGTCAGGTTGCGAGCTCGTTCAAAAAAGGAAGCCTATTTTCTTTGCGTCATTTGACACTAGAAAGGATGATTGATTTAACAAGTGAAATTCTCCATAGCGTGCGTGCAAATTGAGGTTACGTCCGCAGATACACAACAGTATCTGTGCGGTTCTTAATGTTTTTTTCTCTCCGATTCCAGACACCGTTTTTTTTTTTTTTTTTAAAACTCAAATATATATATTTTTTTTGTTTTTTATGGCTGTTATTGTGGATTTTGTATCCCCATACTTCTACGATGGACTTAATCCTGAGTAGCGAGTTACCAATTTTCTCAAAATCTCAGCTTTTTGCTTAATTGTAAGGAATCCGTGTTATTTTTGCTACAAAGGAGGCATAGCTTTTATAAAACCTTAACACCAGAAAAAACTAACAGAAATGAACACGTGCGGGAGTAACATAAAATGAGTCTGCTCTGGGATGGCGCTATATTCACTTTATGCTGTTGCCTCTTCCCTTTTAAAACCATTAGACTTTGCACCCTAACTAGAAAAGAAACAAAGAGGAGATAAAAAAAATTCACATTTCCGAATAGCAAAAAAATGGTCACGAGTTCACGTTTTAGAGTAGGTAGTGCACCATTTTTTCAGTTTTCACATTATAGTGGTTCACATTATCGAGATTCTACTGTAATAAAATTTTAAGAACTTTGGTAATTTCGTTTCGATTAGCTATATTTGCCCTTCGTCGTTCTTTTATTATTTGTCAGCGTTGGATTTCACCAAAAACTATAAAATGGTGCATGGAAAGCACAGTACGTGGTTACGAACTGTTAAGTTTTCGTTGATCTTGGAAGATAATTTCTTTAAATTTGATATGAGTACAAGGACAAAATTAAATTGCATTCGTTGTATTCGAGGACATATCAAGAGCTAACTAACTAAATTGGAATTCTATACGGAAAAAAACCGGAGATGAGATGTCGTTAGAGGCACTGGAAAGACGCATATACACTTGCGGTCATAAAAACCGCACCACTTAATGAGTTCTCAAAAAAAAAAGCCTAATTACATCAGATCGTAAGGGTTTTTCCAATACTAATGAAGGGTATTCACCATAGCGGAGTTCGGCCTCGTATTCAGTGCAAAAAAATCAGTTTGAATTGAGTTGTGACGGTGACAAGTAAAAAAAAGTGAAATGTCTGGTATATATCATCAACTGACTCGGGACGAAAAAGTTCAAATATTGACTTTAGTCGAAGAAGGGCTTGGCTATCGTGAGATTGCGGTTAAAATAGGATGCTGTCATTCAACTATTGTACGATTGATGAAGAAAAAAGAAAATTTGGATCCACTGGAAAGGAAACAAGGCTCGGGACGAAAGGCCTTCTAGAATAAAAGCGGTTATAACCGCCGAAGGAGGAGTAGCTAGGCATTGATAATTTTTTGGTAAAAGTGGCATATCTAAACATCTTATATACACATACATAAAAATTGTATCGTTTGATTTTGTTAACAAATGACTGTATCAAAATATTTTAAAAAAATAAGAAAATTAACTGGTTTTTCTTTTTTTGTTAATATCTTTTTTCAAACATTCAATAAACAGATGGAAATTAGATAGAAATACTTATAAACTACTGCGGAGTACTCAACAAAAATGTCATTTCATTATAAAAATTATTATCGTTGTTATTAACAATTTTTCAATCATTTTGATATGGTGCGGTTTTTATGACCGCAAGTGTATTGTGCGGATTGATTTCAAAAATTTTCAAGATTCGATATCTATTAGTTAAATCCACATTACTTGCCGCTATCAGGGAAAGGAAATCAACTGAGTGCCCTAATGATGCAATAAATCGATTAGCTCAACAACAAGCTCTTTTGGTAGACCGTTTTAACGAGTCCATCACCACATCACCTCCCTAGCAGAGTGATACGCCTTTCCCACCTATTAGAATTGCGTCTTTTGCAGGAAGCTGTCGCGAATGGCCAACAATTTAAGATATATTTGAGGGCTTGGTACATAATCGTTCTTCGTTAATGCCCATACAACTTTCAACTTTTAAAATTTTCTCTATGCGATATTCCCATATCTGATGCTACGTTTATTTATTCATGGGATCGACTGGGAAAACGTTATAATGGACCGAGCGTCATATTGTAAATAAATTCATTGAAACCTTTTTTGATTCTATTCATGCTTCAAACACAATTCCATTGAGTAAAATATTGGATGGAGCAGATGAAGTGGTTAGGGGACTCATATCTATCGATTCTTTCAACAGGAACTCCTGGTTAATTTATTTTCTGTTAAATAAATCTGACGCGAATACGCGTTAAGCATGATTAGGGAGAGGATTGCCCAACCATTGAAAAATTTCTTAAGTCTTTGAAAAACAATTATGAAGCCTTTGAAAGCTGCGAGGGGCATACCCTTGAATCAACCAGGTCAAAACAAATTGCAGCAAAAAGTATGCGTATTTCATTATTCTCAAATCGTCCCAGATGTAGCCACTCAAATCTTTCGTCCCAGTGTACAGACTTTTTTCGTCTAGACAAACAAGCTATGCCTTAACTGTCGACGCAGAGATGATAGGTCGTCTTGTTGCCAAAGTAAATCGCGATGCAAGACATGTAATACTCGCCACCATACCTTTCCTATTATCCTAATCAGTTATCAGATCCTTTAATAAACAACTATTCGCTTACTGCAATACACTGTCTGAAGCAAACCTTACTGGCCACCGCTATTGGAACAGCAGTTGATATTAGAGGCAATCATCAAGGTTATAATTTGCCATCGGTCTCGTTTGATGTACGAGATTGGAATCATCTTAGAAAACTAAAATTTGGAAGACAACTTCTTTCGCAAATCCAATTCGATCGATATGCTGTTAGGCTCCTACAAGATTTCGGAGATTTTGTAAGGTGAATTCAAGTCTAAAGAGCAGGGGTATTGGTAGGGAAGCTGTTTGACAAAAGTACCACACAAATCGCATTCATTCACATGACCTTTCCTATTTCCAATTTGTCGAAGAGTATTTAGACTTGGGTCATATGCGTAGAAATCCGCATGCTCAGCGTTATGTGTTTTACTTACCACAGCATGCGGTTCTCAAGCCCGAAAGAAATTCTAGGAAATTTCGTGTTGTGTTCAACGGTCGTTCAAGGATGCAAATTGAAGGTCACTTAGTAAATGTCTGATGAAAGGCCCTTCTATTCAGAGAAATTTGTTTTCTGTAATTTTGAGATTTAGGCAACACAAATTCGTTTTTACTTCTGATATCGTGAAAATGTTTCGCCAAATTTGGTTATCAGAAAAACATTGGGACTATCTTCAAATTGTCAGGCGGAGATCACCTGTCGGCCCTATAGAGTGTGTGCCTTGTGCACCTATTCAATATATTTGCGTTTTGAAACAGCTGGCAACGTATCATCAAAAGGGAATACTTAATCTAACTTCTTTCAAAAGGAAGGTTCACAAAAAGTAAGTGGTAAAGTAAATGCGCTGATCTTTCATGCTGATCGACGCCCACAACAGACATCCTTATCCAAGAGTATCAACGCTTTTCGCACTCATTTGTTAGAAGTACCGGATTATCGGCTACAGAAACTTGCTCAGGAAACTATCGTACGAATGCATTCCGTATTTTAGGCAGTCAAGCTTCGTCTGTCTTGTGTCAAAGGCAATACACCTAGAACTTGTCAGTGACCTAACAACGAATGCATTTTTTACCGCTCTGCTCATTCTGTGGCTAGACGAGGCAAACTTATGATAGACTGACAATGGGACGTATTTTCGGGGAACTTCTCGTACACTTTTTAAAATGCACAATCATGTCCTTTCGGAAAAGCCCAATTCAACAGTAGAAGAAGCATAGCACGAGATGGCATTACCAAGCATTTCATACCCCCTTCTCTCAACACTTCGGCGGGCTGTAGGAGGCGGGTGTAGAATCTGTTAAAAGCAACCTTAGATTGGGAAACATACTCTCACTTTTGAAGAGTTATATACGCTTCTTACACAAGTTGAGGTGATTCTTAATTTTAGGCCTTTACACATTGATCAATTTATTCAGAAAATTAAAAATACAAGGCTATTCATCTAAATCTACATTGTTCCCTTTAATGTAATCGCAATCGACTGCAACACACTTATGCCATCGCTTGATCCAATCCTCGAAACATTTTTTGTATTCGGTTTTCGGTATTTCCATCAGTGCTTCCTGCGATTTTTCCATTACTTCCTCTTGGCTGCTGAAACGCGTTCCCCGTAGTAGTTTTTTAACTCGATTGAACAGAAAGAAGTCACAGGGAGCCAAATTAGGTGAATTCGGTGGTTTTTGGATGGTATTTGTTGCATTTTTCTTCAACAAATTACGATTTATGATAGCACTGTGCGACGGTGCGTTATTATGGTGCAAAATCCACGAGTTTTCTGCCCACAATTTTGGTATCCTTAGGCGAATTACTTCACGCAAACGTCTCATAACGCCCAAATAATACTCTTTGTTTACTGTCTGGCCTTCTGGCAAAAATTCATGATGCACTACACCGTTGTAATTCATGAAAACTCATTTGGTGAACGCCATTCACTTGCCTGATGTCTGAATTGCGTGTCGTACTCATAAAATCACGTCTCGTCTCTAGTAATGATCATTTTGATGAATGTGGAATCGGATTTAGCCTCGAAAATCATCACTTTTGCCATGTCAACACGGTCTCTTTTTTGCATGAAATTGAGGTCTTTTGGCACCAACTTTGCTGCCACGATGGAGACCCAAATCATTAACCAAATTGATCCATAGGCAATGTTCAAGTCCTCCGCTATCTCTCTTATGGTTAATTTGCGGTTATTGACCAACATTTGTTTTACTTCATCATTTTCGATTGACTCACGATCACTTTTGAACCGCTCGTGCCACTGGTAAACGACCGTTTTCTTTAGAGAATCGTTGCCGAAACACGTTTCCAATATTTCCAACGTTCGCGCACCATTAAATCCCTTTTTTACGCAAAATTTAATACAAGTTTGTTGTTGCAAATTTAAATCCATTTCTAAAATTGTAAGAAATCGCCAACATACACAGTAATAGATGTACTCTTGGCTACATAACTTTTGTAAATATCAAGCTATGACGCTAAGATTTAGAGGGAATGTCAACAACATTTTTTTTTTTTTTTGATCAAGGTGGTATGTCGCATGTCTGATAATAATGTTGATTAAATCCTGCGCACTTCTTTTTAGGTCAGCAGTTCTCGAGCCAACTTTGGACTTATCTACAAATCGCGTATCTTCGTGGCAGAGGCGAAACATGTAGTAAGTGATATCACAATAAAATAAACCAAAGTTCCAGAAGGCGCGACGAGACTTCAAACAAGATGATGTCGTTGTCACGATCAAGGCCGCTTATGAAAGTTGTCGTAGACCAATCCATAAATTGGCTGCACTACCCGTACGCTGACACTTTGTTCCAGGGGCGGCGGAATGTTTGGAAATGCATAAATTTTCGCCATTTATGCGAACAAGATACTCTATAATTGAAATAATTTGCTTGCTCTCTTATCATTATATCACAATCTCTTTGAATTAAAATTTGTGTGCTCTCTGTACCATAGCTTGAATTCCCTGAAATGATCTGATGCAGAGCTGTCAAGGCACAAAGTGTTCTGTTGCATAGCCTCCAGAAGGTCCTTCTTTTACAAGGCTTAGTACTGGTCGTTAATACTTACTTGGTTGACTCCAATGATTGCGCATTGGACCCTGAGGATAGCTTGTATTTGAATGCAAATACCAACTCTTCATCTAGTGAGCTAAATTTAGCGTTACACCTGAAAGCAGCTAGTATATGATTTGGTCAGTAGAAATGTCTTGTGGGTTAAGCTCAAATAACTTTTAGCAAAGTACGAGTAGGTAATCAGATCTCAAGAGATTCACATTTCTTTCCTCCCATTCTGAAGGGAGAACAATGTATAATAAGGTAGTAGCACAGAAATATTAGCTAAACCCTTTGATTTACGGACATTATAAAACTTATTGATTGCTATTTTTATATGACAGACAATAGGGTAGAAAATTTCAGCTCTGGCACTAAACTTAATCCACTGCAATTCGCAACGATGGTTCCGTTGTAAATTACTCCACTAAAAAAAATATTGTTACATTGACTATGTGATAAAAAATAAATAGACATAAATGTCAACATGCACTGACAGTTTCTACTTTATCGAAAATAAAAACACCGCAATTGTAACACCTCGAAATTGCACCAATTAATCCGTTGTCAAGGGTGAAAATCAATACATGCTTTCCATTGGCAGATACTTTTCATCCGCAACTGCACCATAAAGCAGTTCAGCCATAAATAAGAAATAAAAAAATTTAAGAGGATATATCATCAAAGTTACCACAAAATGGAAAACAAACTATGACGACGTAGTTTAAAGCTGATTCCAGTTAAGTCGTCGTTTAACGAGCTCATTAAGGCATCCGTCCAATTTGGTATGTCCCCAAAGGCCTCAAAGATCCTTTTAGTTCAATTGCAATCCGCACTAATTGTTTGCAGAATTATTTAAAGCCAACCAAAACCTCACATCTTTTCCCATTTTAACCTACCTTGGTGTTGTGGCCCACCCTTTAAATAGAATGTTAAAACTTACCCATGACAATGCATTCCTGCTCCTGATTGACGGTCGGGCTGGCCACTGTTGTTGTGCTTAAGACCAAATTGTCTCTGTTGCTACTTCTGTTGCTCTGTGCCTGTGTTTGTATCTGTGTACTGCGTGCTTCACTGTCACTTTCATGTTTCGACAACAATGGCATGGATGATATGTTTGCATTGGCAATAGAATCAGCCTCCAGGACTATCGGAGCACTATGACGACCCATGATTAACTCCAGATCCATTGCAGCGCTAGCGTTAAATTCCGAACTAAAGTCATTAAATGAGCTGCGAAAAGATGTACCGACGCCCTTAGCTGGTTCGTTGTTTTGCTTATTGCTGTCCAAATTGTAGGATGAGTATTTGGTTTGAGTGCCATCACCATCATCTCCATCCCGAAGAATATTCATATCGTCACGAATGCTATCACCATCTGGATCGTGTTCTTGAGGCTGTGGTAGCATAAAAGTGGTTTCGCCTTGAGTGCTCGTTGTGCGGTTCTGGTTCTGATTCTGGTTCTGGTTCTGGTTCTGGTACTGGTTCTGGTACTGGTTCTGGTGGACCATGCCCACAACCACATCATCGTTGGTTGTATACTGTCTTGTGCTACCATCAATGGATAACATTTGCATGCTGCCTGCAGGGTGGCCACTAATAAATTGATTGTTAGCATTCAGCACGTCCTCCTTAATGTGATCCTGAAAGGATAAGGAAAAAGCAAAAACACCAAAAATAGCGTTAGTTGAATTTGTGGTTGAAATTTAATTTCTTGATTACGAGTTTACGAATATCTCAGATACAGGGTGTGTGTGCCTGTGAGATTCAATAAAATAAATGAAATCCACCCCAGCTTAAGAAATACAAGTGTGGGTTTGTTTTGGAATTGCAACTGTTCTGTTGATTCATGTTAGCATTTCAATGTCGAAAATTTGAATTTACATAACTATTGGGTGAACATGTCAATCTATTTGAGGAGACAACACCGCTACGTACTCCTTATTGTATTTTCCTCCCTTTTCTCTTTCTGAGATGATGTCTCGTTGAAATGGATTCCTCTACTCTACTGTTGTGGAAACCCCCAAAATCATGTGATTTATAGCTGAAAAGAAAATATTGTATTGTATGTAGTTTATGGGGATTCGTATTTGTGTTCCTAGATTCTCAGAGGTGACGGTTGAAATGGGGAAACTTTTTGAAAAGATTTAATCGAACTGTCAAAAGTTTCAGAGTATTTTCGTTGATAGAAAAGGAGACGAACTCGACGAGTTATGGCACAGGCACGTGGTTCAATATTCGTATATAATTTAAGATTTTCTATATTCAAAATTTAGAAGTTTTAAGTATTCTTTGAGCTTGACACATGTCTGAGGGGGATAATTAAAATGTCGGGCCAAAAAGCCCAAGGGTAAACTACGACGTTCAATTATGTCAGGCTCTTAGAAACGTAGAGTGAGGGTTATGAATTTTGAAAACTAAAATGAGTTTCGATGTGAAATTTTCGTCACTCGTACTTTGGTCAAATTGTAGGAAATTGTTTAAAACCGAATTAACGAGGCTTCCATCGAACTGAGAGACCTATAAATGTAATCTAAATCAGCTTTTAGCTGAGGCAAAAATGTACTTGTACAACTTCTGTCAGAGTATTGAGATTGCTATTGGTAGATTCTCAGAAATACCGCCTTTATCGAGCGTTATAATAAATCCGAATGATTTGTGGGCGGACCTCGGGCAGATTCATTAAGTCTTATTAGAAGTTTATTCTTAAAACTAACAATTTCACTTAAAACTTAAGATAAAAACTAAAGGGTGAGAGCGGTTACGGAAATTTAGGACCTGAGGCATAGTTGGAAATAAGAATGTTCTTGAGGGAGAGTTTGCTGAGGTTGTAGTCGAAATGAAGCAAAATACCGTTAATTTCACGAAGCATTCTAGACATTGGCTCCAGATGTCCGTAATTCGTTCTGTGAAGACTGAGCTGGAAAAGTGGTACAGTGGTTTGTGTTAAATACAATAAGTTGAAGTAAAGAAGCGCAATCAATATTACCAACTAAAATTTGATGAATAAAAAGAATATCGGAAACGGACGTATAAAAAGAGGTTGTAAATGATGGTAAGTTTTGGCTATCATCTCAGGGAAAACCACGTAAAGCCAATCGTAAGAACCTGCGTTGAACCGCTTGGCTTGCATACCTAAGAAGAGACGTAAGGGGATTTGGTAACATAAGGATTGGAAAACTCATTAGACCAGCGCTTCAGAGTTTCCTTTTTTTTATTATGTTATCAATGTGAGAATGGAAATTGAGTTTCTTATCACAGATAATTCACGCAACTCATTCACTAAGGGAATAGGTACATTAAAGATTAGATAGCCTGATACTTACTGACGTTAAGTTCAAGGAAACTCTTCTGACACCAAATTCAAAATCTATCTAAATCTTTCTGCTGTGGTAGACTGTTAGAGGAAGATGATATATTTGATGATTTTTATATCATTTGCCTAAACAGATACATATTCATGAATTTTTAATAATGCAATCAATATCATAACTGGTCAGAATAAATAACTAGGGACCGAGGTGGCTGCTTTGAGGTACACCAGAAGAGGCCTAAATTGAGCCAGAAGCCTTAAACCTAAATAAAACATAGTAATGCCGTTCATTTAAATAGGATTGAACCCATGTTACAAAGCCTATTGGGAAACCAAGAGCCTTTAATTTTTTAAGGATTATATCATGAGATTCTATCAAAGGCTTTTAGTTTAGTTTAGTTTATTTTATTTCAATCAATGAACACAAATTAAAATTTCAGGTTAATACATTCATAATCATATTTATGTATAGGGTTTTCTAATAACGACTTAAATAAAAGGAAAACCATTTGAGATGTTTCAAAGACTTTATTATTGGCTTGAAGTACAATCAAAACATTTATGAATGGAACTCGACTTCGTTCATATGGCCACCGCGGGCACGTTTGCAGCGGTCGAATTGTTGGACCCAATTTTCAACGACTCGGCCACACATTTCGGCCGAAACGGCCGCTGTGTTGGCATAAGCCAATGACTTAAAGTAGCCCCACAGAAAATAGTCAAGCGGCGTTAAATCGCACAAACGAGGCGGCCAATCGACTGCCCCATCTTGAGAAAACACGCTCACCATACTTACTCTCTAATAAATCGATTGTAGCGTGTGCTGTGTGGCTTGTGGCACCATCCTGTTGAAACCACATGTCGTCCAAGTCCATATCTTCCAATTCGGCCCAAAAATAATCGGTGATCATGGCGCGATAACGCTGACCATTCACAGTAACGTGACGATCGTTATCGTCGACGAAAAAATATGGCCCAATAACGCCGCCGGCATGCAAATCTCACCAAACAGTTATTTTTTGTGGATGAAGTGGTGATTCATGAAGAACATGTGGGTTTTCACCCGACCAATAACGCAAATTTTGCTTATTGATGAACCCATTGAGCCAAAAATGAGCTTCGTCACTGAAGATAATTTTGCGATGAAATTCATCATCTTGGCGCATCTTCTCCAGAACCCAATTGGAGAACGTACGTCGCTTCAAATGGTCCATCGGCTTCAGTTCTTGAGTCAGCTTGATCTTGTATGAGTGTAAACTAAAATCCTTACGCAAAATACAGCATAATGTGGTCTGGGCGATGCCCAATTCTTGAGAACGTCGTGGAATTGACTGATTTGGATCGTTTGCTACGGACGTCTGAACGGCAGCGATATTTTCGACACTTCGACCAACAATATTACAACATATTTACAATATATTTCTTTCTCTCAATAAACTAATTAGTATCAAATATCAAATGGTAGCCAATTAAAAAGTCAAGTTGCTAATGAAGTAAAAATGTTGAAGAAGCGTTGAGTGTTACGTTGAGGAATAGAAGCCAAACAACGTTGATTACAACTAGGGTTACGGGAAGTCAAATTCTGATTTATTACATAGCCACTTCTTATATAAAATATTTTTTTAGACTTTATAAAAGTAAATATGTCTAAGTGGCAATATTCGTGAACTACATAAGAAACAAAAGCTGTGTTCACGGTGTGGTTTTTCCAAATAATCCCGAAAATATGTTTTTGTACTACTAGTAATGGCTGTTACAGGTACCTCTTCAGGAACTGAGTCTATATTGAAGCTTAGATTGAACCAAGGTAAAATAAACTGTTTCTAGAAGCTTATGAAAACAGAACTGCCTTAGATGATACATAACATAAGAAGATGTTAGTAAATACTTTTTCAATAAGAAAGTATGTACACCCCAATTTAATTTGCTGTCGATACTTACACCCAAGTATTTGAAAACAGATGCGTTTTCGATAGAAAAACTTCTAACAGTTCAATTTAGAATCATAGTTGATACTCAAACGAGTGGAGATAAAAATACATGTGTTTAGTTTTATCGCTGAAAACTAGTTTATGAGAACCAAACCAGTGCCTAAGAATTTCTAAATCGTGATTAATATCCGACACTAAGTTCAGTACAGAAGCACTTGAGTGTAAGCAAACCCAGTTTTATCTTCTTTCAACTGCAGGCTTAAGATTGAATTTATTTATATACATTATAGGGAATAACGTTGGGAAAAGCACTGAGCCCCGTGGTACATCAATCCGAATACACAGACACTTATTGAAACAGTCACCTATCTTAACCCTTTGAAGGTAAGAAGCGAACCATTGAGGTATGAATCCTTTAAAGCTAACTTTATCTTATTTCCCCAACAAAAGCTCGTGGTCCACTGTTCCGAAAGCTTTTTGTATATCTACACATAAACAGGGCCGCAGTGCATTTTTTGTTGTTTAAACTATCATAAACATGGGAACAGAAATATTTTAATGTCTTCCTATTTTCTTTTTTGAAGATTGGTATCAATTTGGAATTCTATTAAAAATGTGTGCCAAAACATCGACAACATATAGGCAAATGTTCTTAACAGGAGTAGCTGTTCTGTGTAAATGAATTCGACTTTTTTAGTAACAAGATGTTAACAAGAAGTTCGAAAGAAGAGATAGGTTATAAAAAAAACGCCTAAGCAATGATTTGCGCAAGAGATGTGAGCCGTCGTGTCAAAGCCAGCTTCGGTGAGCGTATTTGCTACAGCTATTTGTAAAGAATTCATTAAACGTATTAGCGATGTCTACTGGAGATGTGATTTCACTGCCTTGATATCGAATGCAAGAAGGTATATCAGAGGATGCTTTTTTGTTAAACAAATCATTCACGATATTCCACTCTTCTTTAAGATTTCCTTTTGCTTTGTGGAATTTATCAATATTAAAGCTTTCTTTACACACACGGACCTCAGTGGCCACTTCTTTTGAAATTAGTTAATAGAATTTACAAAAACGAGTATTATTGGAAAAATGTTTACATTTTAAGTGTAGCTTATTCTTCTTATACATTTATTTATTCTTTCAATAAGTAGTTAGACAGTAGTAGTTAGTTTCAACGAAACCTGGTTCTGAGCACAACTTAGAGTGACCTTTTAAATTAAAATTCGCTATAAACACTAGACCAACCTTCATGTAATAATCGTCCATTTTAATTACGAAAATTTATTATAGCTGGCCAATTTCAATAAAGAGGCATGTCATATAATGATCAGTAATCCTAAAATCCGACGTTGTAGTTATGAGAGAAAAATTTGCATTTCGGTCAAGTCAATATTCTTGTAGACTTATTTATGCAGGGATTGAAACCATTTGCATACAAAAGTTCTAGATAGGATATCAAGGTTTATATTACCAAGATAGCTCTTCCACAAATCCAGCTTTACTTTTATCATGTAGCCTGTAGAACCAGTAGAAAACAAGTTGAAAACTAGTAGATCCCAACAACATACCTGTATAGCTCTCGAACACACAGTCAACAACACAATTTGCAGTCCAACTATCACTTATATACACAGCAACATCGGCCGCAGCGTACGAATTACCATATTACACTTAGGATAGAATTCATACCCAGATATAGGGTGATTCATCGTGAGGTTTGATTTCCGAGTATAATGTAAAATAAAACACATAAATTTGAAAGTGAACTTAAATTTTTTGTTATCGGTTAAAAGAACAATTCATGGCATTTACTTTTCGGAAATGATATGATATAAATGTTGGCCACGACTACGTTTGAAGTGGTCTATTCGGAAGGTCCAATTTTTGGCAACTCGTTCGAGCATAGCGACTGGATTGAAAATAACACAAGTAATGTTGGCTTCCAAAGCGTCAATCGAAGCTGGCTTATTCCTGAAGACCTGAGACTTTACATATCCCTAGAGAAAATAGTCCAAAGGTGTGATATCGCATGATCTATACGGCCAATTTACCATAGCAAAACGTGGAATTAAGTGCTCAGCAAAATTATTTCTTAACAAGTCCATTCTTTCATGCGCTGTATGGCTCGTAGCGCCGTTGAAACCAGAGCTCACCGAGACCATGTGCTTGAATTTCAGGAAGCACATAGTCCGTTAACATGGCGCGATAACGGTGACCATTGACGGTAACATTCTGATTTGTTTCATTTTTGAAGAAATATGGACCAATGATTCCACTAGCCCATAAACCATACCATACCGTTGTTTTTAATGGATGTAATGATAGCTCTTGGTAATCTTCGGGTTGCTTATCAGCCCAAATACGGCAATTTTGTTTATTAACGTATCATTTGAGCCAGAAATGGGCTTCATCTCTGAACAAAATTTCACGATAAAACACCGAATTTTCATTGAGTTTTTCCAGAGCCCATTTACTGAAAATATGACGCTAATTCAAGTCGCCTGGCTTCAATTCTTTCACAAGTTGAATTTTGTATGCTTTTAGAGCGTGATCCTTACGCAAAATACTCCAAATTGTCGAATACGCCAAGCCACGCTGCTGAGAACGGTCTGAAGCGGTCTTCGCATACACTCTCAATTACAGCTGATATAATCTCTTCATTACGTGCGGGATGTGGTCTAACCGGACGAGTATTTTCCACTAATGTAAACTGGAACTCGAATTTGCGAATAGTATTGGCAATAGTGGTTTCAGTAGGTCGATTATGCGCACTGTAAGTTAATCGAATCGCACGAAAAACATTTCTCTCAGAACGCTGATTTTCGTAATACAGCTGAATAATTTGGAGATGCTGTTGTATTGTGAGTCTTTCCATGATGATTAGCCAAATAATACTGAACAAAAATGACAAAGCAGTTTGATAGGAGTCACGTCCATCTGTCAAAAAAAGCCTATTGAAAATCAAACCTCACGATGAATCACCCTATATCTTACAAAAATTCAGTTCGCGATCGTAAATCCATATCTTGGACAAAAAAATCGAATGTGGCTTATTTAAAAATGATTCCAAATGAACCAATAGTATCCAATCGGTCTAAATCACGTCAACTTTATTTCCAGATTTTAGTGCACATAAATTGCTTGATTCGAATTCCGCTAAGTTGGTGGTTGTAGAGCTACCTTTGAGGAATCCGTGCTGGTTGTAGGAAACAATAGATTTACAATGGAAAAGCATTATGTCATAAATAATGCTCTCAAAAACTTATGTATGCAGAAGAGCTTAGCAATTGGTCGATAGTTGGAAATATCGTCCATTTGACCTTTTTTATGTAGGGGAGTAATAAAATACCTTTTTCAGGTTAAGGAATAACAATCATAATAATCCCTGAGTGATAAAAAGCTGTAAGAGGTTGGGATAGGTGCGTTTCACATTTCTCTAAAGTTATAGACACAAATTCCAAAGTTGTTTGTGGACAACTAATTAAGTAGAAAAGTAAGAGGCTCTTGGATGTGCAATAATTTAGGGATCGCCTGAGGACTTATCAAGAAAATTCAGAGATGATGGATAGTTATCCGATTTACTCTTCGTTTTGATGAACTAAAAGAAACATTTGGGGTCGGAAATCAGTGTGTGGTCCATTCGGCTTAAATAGTTGTTATAGAGAATTTGGCAAAGTACAGACAAATTTATTTTGGCAGACTGGTAATAGAAGAAATCTGTGTCGGAACACGATTGAAGGTAAGTATACCAGAGCTTATTTCCCTTGTTACGAAGAGATCGCAGCTTTTTATCATACCAAAGTGAGGAAGTTGAGAAAGCCTTTTTGAGTAAAAAAGGTACAGATTGGGAGAGACATTTGAAAACTTCGATATAAAAAGATGCGAGAGCATTTTTAACCGTAAGATTAGGATTATCGTAGAGAAAGTTAAAATTGACCATACTGAGGAGGTTGTTCGGTTTGAAAATTAAAGCTGTAAGGTTTCTCATAGGGAACGGAATTAAGACCATTGTCATACCACAACGTTAGAGATAGGGGAGGGTGGTAACTATCCAACTTAGGGAAAAGATGTCTACTTTCTAAAACGACGCAGTTATCTGCATCAGTGGCGAAGACTAAGTCGAATTGTCTGTCATTTTTATTGGTAACCCCACTTAATTGATATAGAACAGAGGCAGTAAGGTGGTCGATGAAAAGATTTTCCTTATCAGTGGTGGGATTTGTTGCAGTAGAGGACTGGTCAGTCTGAGTCCATAGAATCTGAGGTAGACTAAAATCACCTAAAAAAAAACAACGTCGTTGGGATCAGCAGCATTAAAAATGCAATCGATTGCATCAACAATTAGCTGGTAACCTTCAATTGGTTGAGAGGGGTGAATATAGCAACCAAAAATTTATAGGTTGCGCTTGTAAATAGGAATTCTAGCGCAAACGTATTCAAGGAATGCAGTGGATGATTTTTTTAAGGGTCTAGACTCGAGACGAGAGCGTATATCTAGAAGTACAACACGGCCATATAAAATCTCCTCATTATTCAGACCATCCTCATGGTGTAGATCGAAGTCTTTAAAACAAAAAACCCTTTTTCTCTATTTTTAGGAGTGATGTTGGTTTCTGTGAGGGCAAAAATGTCGAAGGGGAAGATTCTGCAGATATAGCAGAAATCTTAGTTCGTAATCCTCTAAAGTTTTAATAATACAGGAACAGACATTTGGGAGGCTTCTGAGAGAGAGACCATGTTCTCTGAAGATGTAGTACGCGTTTGGAACTTACGTGACAGTCAAAAGAAGAGAGATCATTAGCCACGTCATCAGGAGTCATATCTAGCTGATCATGAAAACCTATAAAAAGTTACCGCAGATCATTATGATTCCATTCTTGCAGAATTGCATTGCTTTTCATTATAGGGACAGAGTCTGGCTTATCATATAATCTGCGGTCTCTAAATCGAGGGAGAACCGATGTATCTGCAGAGCCTGCTGAATAGTCATAGCAAAAAAACTACCAGGTGTACCAGTATGAAGTGAACGTCAAGATACAAATGTCTCGATAGGGAACATTTATTGTGAACGTGGCTTATTTTTTCTTTTGTTTGGTTGCTATGACACCTGTCAAACATATTTAGTATACATCAAGTCACTGAGCAAACAACATCATATTTTTTTAACCTGTAAAAAAAAATACGAATTTTGTACCAGAAAATGATGACTTGCGGAAAGCATTAATTTTGCATCGAATGCTTGTCGAGGCATATGGTGGCCATGTTCTATTAGAAGCAACATGCAAGAGATGGTTTCAACGGTTCAGAAGAAATGAAATGAAGAAGACGCCGAATTGCAAACAATATTGGATGAATATGACACTTTGAGTCAGAAACAAATGGCAGAAATGTTAAATGTTACAAAACCAATAATTTGTAATCATTTAAAAGCTATGGGAAAGATCCAAAAGTCTGGAAAATGGGTGCCACATGAATTGAATGAAAGACAGATGGAAAACCGAAAAACCACTTGTGAAATTTTGCTTCAAAGACACGATAAAAAATCAGTTTTGCAACGAATTTTTACTGGCGATGAAAAATGGATTTATTTTCAGAATCCTAAACGGAAAAAAATCATGGGTCAATCAGGGACAGCCATTAACTTCGACTGTAAAACGAGATCGATTCGGCAAGAAGACAATGCTGTGTGTTTGGTGTGACCAGAAAGGTGCGGTGTACAACGAGCTCCTAGAACCATGCAGCTCAATTTGAACCATGCATTGATTGAAAAACGACCAGAATGGGTCAGAAGACACGGCAATGTATTTTTGCTCCATGACAATGAACCTGCACACAGAGCAAAACTGGTTCAGGATACAACCTAAGCACTTAGCTGAGAGCTGCTATCCCACCCGTCGTATTCACCAGACTTGGCTCCTTCTGACTACCATTTCTTTTCATCGATGGGACACGCATTTGCTGAGCAGCACTTCGAATCCTACGAGGAAGTCGAAATTTGGGTGACTTTTGGTTTGATTCAAACGTGGAATCCATAAGTTGCCTGAAAGATGAGAAAAATGAACAACATTTTTTTACTTTCCCATTAAAAATTAGTGTTTTATTTTCACAAAAACACGCTAACTTTATACCGGTACACTTGGTAATTATAATAAAGAAGCAATAGGAACTTTCTAATACCCAAATAAGCTTCTATCCCACTCTATATACTTCCGACGTGGGGTGGGTTAAAGTATCATACGACACGTACCGATAATCAAGCTACCTGTGAGACTAGAAAACCACTTCGCGCAGAGCTGTGGCGCTAACAATTTATTTTTAATGTCAGGATAAACTTTTAAGAGATCTGTCCTTATCCGTAAAGACTTTTGCACGTAAGAGCAATCCAGAAAACGGTTTTGTCATTTAAAAAGGTAGAAAGGAAGAGTTTAAGAAGTTAAGGTGGACCTTGGCAAGCAGCTTAATCGATATCTAGACCAGACCAAGACAGGCTGATGAAAGCAGTGATAGACCATGGTAAAATTTTGCAGTATAGTAGGAAACTATGATTCAATCCTATCCTACTGTGATGCGGATTGGTATCAAGCTCAAATACCTCGACACTTCGATGTGCAGATTAAAGATCGGTACATCTCTATGGATTTGCTATTCCAAGACGAAAGATAAGGCAACGATCGCGTGTGCCCCATGATAAGACCTATTTGAACAACATTTCAAATAAGTCAAAACAAACGCTGTAAAATCTTAAGAATCGTGAGACTTATGCTTATCTCGAAGGCTTGACTGCCGACAGGAATTCCAACTACTCAATCTGGAAAGCCGTGAAGTTCACTAAAAATCTCGTTACACGAAAAACCGAGCCGAGCACTTGGATAAAACGTTTAAACTGTTTGAAGGACGACAACTGTTCCGGAAGTCTTAAGTATAAGCTACAACAAATTTTACCAGACAAATGGTTAGATATGGGACAGAATACTGAGAATTCAAACAAGTTCATGCCAGTGTTCCACAAGGAAGCATACTCTAAGCACTTTTGACGAGTTTATTCTATCGGTATTGATCAGATTTTGAAAGAAAGAGCACAGATAATCAATCTATCGATTTTGTAGGTGCTTTAAGAACTCGTTTGTGAACTTATCAGGACTCGTGGCCTTGTTGTTCCGTAAACTTAAATAAATATATTTGTAAATAAAATTACTTTTATTATTCACTGACGTTCACTATTGATGGCTGCCAAACAAATACTAAACAACGTGGCGCTTTCAAACTTAAAACATATGCTTTTTAGACCGCGTAGTTTCCAATACAGTGTTATTTTTAAACTTCTGGGACCGCCCTTGTATGAACATAAATCAATTGCCGTGCGTTAGTCTCGCAAAAACTCGGGAATTGTTCGACCGATTTGGGTATCGGAAAAGGAAAAAAAGAAAAATTGGGAAATCCCAAAGAAAAGGCCGAAAATTTGCATTTTTGTATGGAAATATACATGACATAACAATGAGAATTGTATTTCAATAATGAGAATTTATTTATAGAACCACATCGGATTATTTTCAGTAGATGGCGTTGGTGGTATACTTATTAATTGAGAACTACGCTATACATTGCATATTTCTGATTCTGATTCTGATTCGATTATTTCGTTAAAAAAAAAAGTGGATTTTGAGAACAGATTTGCTTAAAGCGAATTTAGTTACATTTTGGGAACATTCATTTTGATCAGCTACTCTATTAAGGTAAATTGACTTTGCAAGTTTAAACATAAACACAAATTCATTCCAACATAATAACAAGAATAAGAAGGTAATTTCGACAGATTTAGTTCATGTACAGGTGATTGTGAATATAATTCGGTGTCGTTTTATTGTGTAGATTACAATGCCAAAGACGAGTCAAATGCGCGGCGATATACAATACTTCAAGTCCGAGCCGAACTGATGATCAGCGCCCGACGGATAAGGAAAAAAGTCGTATTTGCGACCGAAGATGAACGACAAGCGAATAGATTCAGAATGCAACAAGTGAGTATACATAAAACACAACGCCAGCGAGCACAGCACAATGAACATGATCTATTGTGTAGACGCGGTGCTGAAACGAGCATCATTCCATTACGATTCGGAAATCGATTACAGTGTGGACAGATCAATAATGATTGGAGAAATGTCAGTCGTTTATCCACATTGTACATCTTTGAAATTTAGCGGTGAAACTTTTGCATTGTGTTGCGCAGTAGGAAAAGTGAAATTGCCACAATTGTTCCCACCACCAGAGCCATTACGCCCATTGGTTTCTGAAACGGGAAGTGATTCTACAGATTTCCTGCCCAACATCCAAATATACAACTGTTGCTCCCGGATGACGTCATGTAGCGCAATGCATATTATGCGGCACAATTTCATGCCCATTTTCAAGGTAATTACAACACAATCCTCCTTTGCATCATTCACCGTTGCATCAGAAAACACATTGAAATCATGCAACAAAGTCAATTTCAAACCACCATTGCAGATTCAAGAAAAATATCATTTAGTAGGAGTACTGTTGCCACCATTGCCATTGGCAATTCGGATGCTGATGTTAACCGGCGTTGTACTCACAATCCGACAACGAAGCGAGCCATTGTTGGACAATTGCAAATGTTTCTTCATCAAAACAACGAATTGATCAAATTGTTAAAAATTGCGTTGAATCGGATGCCATCCGACACCATAATATCATCATCAGTGCTGACAAAACGCCGTCGGGTAAGTACGGAAGAAGATTCGATTCGCCGGCAATCGACGAAGTGGCTGTTGTTATTGTCAGAGAAATTTTGCATTCTAGAGATATCGTACTTCATCACCGGAAGAATGAATTGAAACACGTGCCTGAAACGCATAGGTCTTACAATGTGTTACAACATGCTTTGATCTTTTGGTAGGACGAGGACGGATACCATTTCAACATTAAAATGGTTAATCCAATAACAGGTAAACGTAAAATTTCAATAATTCATTCAATAACTTTCTTACATCGAACCGTATGTCGATTTCAATTGCACGCAAAACGAAAATCACATTTTGAAGTGTCGACGTCTTTCCAATCAGTTCGTAGTTGAACTGTATGTAAAAATTGAGACTGAACGACAGGCATATATTTATTTGGACCAAAAGCAGCTCCTATCTGAAGAAAACATTTATCTCCGGGAAGAGATTAATGCCAACGGCGATGCAAATAATGTGGGAAGAATGACAATTTTGCGGGCCATTTACATCGGAAGCAATCGATACATGCACGAGTACGCACAAGATTCGATGTCGTATTAGATAATATGGCCGCCTATACCTATTCATAACATTTACCTGTAACCCTCAATGGGTCGAAATCAAGAAGAAACTGTTACCCAGCCAAACACCAGTTGATAGACATGACTTCACTGGCAGATTTTTTAATCAAAAATTAAATGTCTCTGATGGATTTCATCAAAAAGCAGCGCGTGTACGGATGTATTCCGTTGAATGGCAAAAATGTGGTCTGTCTCATGCACAAATTTGGTTCGTTGACAAAATCAGACCAGATGAAGTCGATTCCATCATCTCAGCCGGAATCCCGGATGGAATTTTTGATCCGAGATTGCATGCAGTGGTGACTAAGAATATAACCAATGGACGTTGCGGAGTTTTTAGCAACAACATATCCTGTATGGTCGATGGTAAATATTCAAAGCTTTTGAGGCTCACATCAATGTGGAATACTGTAACTCCGTCAAATCAACCAAGAACATATGCAAATATGTAAACAACAGCGATATGGCTCTTTTCGGTTTCAGATTGGTCACTATGTGAGGAGCAGCAAGGCAATTTGACCCTACAGTTTGACAGTGGAATGGAAAATGGGCAATAAGTGTATTGCAATCCAGAGAAAGGAATGGACAGAACGGCATGGTCACCGTTGTCACCGGTTTGTCAAGCAAATGCTTTAGATCGCACTTTGTTGTATGTGCCATGGTACTACAATACACATGGAATGTATCATAGAAGTCATTTCAGTGTCAGAAACAAAAGTAACACCAGTTCAAGAACATCCAGATGAATTTACTTCAGACGCTCTGGTGCACAGTGTATCCAAATAACGAAGAATATTACTATCTTCGATTGTTGTTGGTAAATGTTCGTGGTCCGACGCATGTAGTTTCAACAACTGAAAACCGTTAATGAGCATATGTGTGTGATTTACCGTAAGGCGTGTCAACTCATAGTTTGCGATTATTATATGGATGCTCCCGGAGGGACTGGGAAAACGTTTTTATATTCATTGCTTTTGGCGTCGATTAGATCGCAACATGAAGTTGTCCTGACATCCTGGCTTCATCTCGAAGCGACTTTATTACAATGCGGACGAACACCACTGAAGATACAAATCAACGAGATATCAACTTGCAATATCGCCAAAAACAGCGCAATAAGGAAGATTCTACAGAGATGCAAATTGATCTTTTGGGACGTATTCACGGTTGTCCACAAAAGGTCATTGTAGGAGCTCGACAAAACGTCGAAAGATCTTCGGGACTATCAAAACAGTTTTGGTAGAGCCATGATCTTGTTGTCCGGTGATTTTCGTCAGACTCTTCCTGTTATTCCACGTGCAACTGCAACCGACGAACTAAATGCGTCCTTGAAGACCCTCCGATTGACGACTAACATGCGATTTTTTTTGCAACAAGATCGAACTGCAGATGTGTTTTCGAAACTATTATTGAACATTCGTAATGGGAAAATCGCAGTTGACATCTTGATTGGATATATTGCCCATTAATTTATGACAGTTGGCCGAATGAAAGGAAGAGCCCAATTGACGAATTTTTCTGAACATAATGCAAAATTTCAAAAAATCACAATTGGTTGAGCGAACGAGCCATATTATTGGCGAAAAACAAAAATATCCATGATCTCAACGAGACAATTCAGAATGTCATTCCAGGACAGTTTTTTTCCTTCAAATCGGTTGACACAGTTATCACCCAGGATGACGTAGCCAAGTATTTCACAGAATTCTTGAGTTCGCTGGAATTACCCGGATTACTAACTCACAATTTGCAATTGAAAGTAGGCAAGTAGTAGAAGGCAGTTATCATCATGTGGCGTAACAATAATCAACCTTGACTGTGCAATAAAACGAAACTGGCTGTGAAAAAGCTTATGAACAATGTCTTCGAAGCGACGATTATCAATGGAAAGTACAAAGGAGAGGATGTGTAGATTCCGCGCATCCCGATCATTCAAACGGGCTTGCCATTCGAGTTCAAATAGCTGAAATTCCCAAGCATCTTGCCTTCGCGATCACCATCAACAAATCACAAAGCCAGACGTTGGAAATTTGCGGGATTAACATGGAATTTCCGTGTTTCGCGCATGTACAACTACATGTTGTGGGGTTCGCAAGTGTCGTTTGTTTACGTGCCGGGAAACAAAGCGAAAATCGTAATTTACCATAAAGCTGTGCATTGAATGTTAACCTTATTTATTTTCCATGTAAATATATTAAAAAAAACATTAAATTAATTTTTGTTATGAATGAAACTCATACCGTACATAGTGCGGGCAGTATTGGCTATCTTAATGAATTGGAGTTGGAAGGTTGATTGGAATTCATAGTCGCTTATGAAGAATCATAACTTCGACAGTACGAAGATTGGTGTCTTGCATCAATGCGCATGTAATTAAATTCGTGCGGTTTTTTTTTTTCAAAATTTGAACGTTTATTTAAGAAAAACATGTACAATCGTATTACTCAAAGTATTGCGCATCTGAAGCTATGACTTTTTCACATCTTTCTGGCAATTTGAGGATCCCATCCCAAAAGAACTGCGCCGGCTTGGCAGCCAAGAATGAATCAAGCCAATTTTTGATATTCTGCTCTGATGTGAACCGTATTTAAGTGAGGGCATTCTGCATCGACCGGAACAAATGGTAGTCAGAAGAGGCAAGGTCCGGGCTATAAGGCGGGTGGGGTAAGACTTCCCATCCACTGTTTTCCAAATAGTTCTTAACCAGAATAGCAACGTGGAGCCGAGCGTTGTCATAATGTAAAATTATTGCCTCGTGTCTGGTCGCATATTCCGGGAATTTTTCGGCTACTGCTCTCTTCAAACGGATTAATTGTGTTCGGTAGCGTTGTCCATTGATGGTTTCACCCGGTTTTAGCAGCTCATAATAAAGCACACCAATCTGATCCCACCAAAAACAGAGCATTACCTTCGCGCCATGGATATTCGGCTTTGCCGTTGATTTGGCTGGTTGGCGGGGTTTCACATATGAATTTTTGCGCTCGGGGTTGTCGTAATGGATCCATTTTTCACCACCAGTAACAATCCGATGCAAAAATGACTTCCTTTTGTGGCGTTCCAGCAGTATTTCGGACATGCAAAACCGCCTTTCGACGTCTCTCGGCTTGAATTCATGTGGAACCCAATTTACTTGATTTTGAATACATTCAGCTGCTTTTAAACGTTTGAAAATGGGTGCTTGAGTGACACCCAAAGATTCTGCGATTCTGATTCCAGTTCTTCATCTTCAAACTTTTTTGGCTGCCCAGGACGTTCATCGTCTTCCAAGCCAAAATCACCGCTTTTAAATCATGCAAACCACTTTTGGCACGTTCGGTCAGCTAGCCCATGTTCACCATAAACTTCCACCAAAATACGATGACTTTCGGCAGTAGTTTTCTTCATGAAGAAGCACTCCCCGCAAATACACTTTTTTAGGCAAAAAGATCGACATATTTGAGTGAAAAAGAAAATTGTTGTTTACGCTTCAAATGAATGACATATACTGAAATGACGTATAATGACAGTAGCTTTCCAACGCATGTTCCAATGGAATAATAACAATAGAATAGTACAAGTTTCGCCATCTCTAAGCAAACCGCACGAATTAAGTTATACACCCAATAGCTATATCGGTTACATATCTTACAACGCACCCAAAGGTGGATCTCTTCAATTTTCCACAATAGTAATATAAATCATTGAAATAAGATCCGTGCTGTCGCACCTGTGCAAGTATAGACATATACGAATGTGGTAAAACAAATGGGCAATCAATTTCCAAAGGTAACAGGTAATCTTTCTAGCGAAATCAAAGATATGTGCAATTTAAACTAAATTGAAGAAATATTATACAGTTACGTAGGATACGTATAGGCAAGGTAACTCTCAACAAAATAGTCTAGGTCAGTTCCAAGTGAGACAACATTTTTTAATCCATCCGGGCAATTTAGAAACGCTAGACAACAATAACGATCGATGGAAGTCGCTAGCACAAAACGGAGCCACATCGAGCCCAGTTTTTTTTTTCTAAACTAGGCCTAATATTAAATCAATCAGGTATTATCCATTATGGTATATTATTTTGCTCCGACGTTCTGTAAGAGACATAATGACATAATGAATAACGCTCTTCCTGTTGGCCAACTCTGGTCGTTTTTCTTCTACTGTCTGCTTCAAATAATTGAGTTGAGAGCATTAATTAATTAATGGCATTTATTGTCGGTTAGCGTGGAAGCAACTCAAAGTAAAGTATAACTCGCCACTCCCACCTAGTGCTCAACATGACCTTTTCGGGATGCAAATCTTGTTTATCGACCGATCACTGATCTCAAGTATCGTTAAGTTTTGATGTCGTCTGTGGTGGGTGGACGTTCGAGCGAACAGCATCACCAAGTTCTGTATTTCCTATACAAAAGAGTGTAAACCAACGTAAGCAAGTGTCAGTGCCTATAGCTGAACCTTCATACACACTGCAAATCTCCCGTTGCTCCTCTGTCGCTCTAGCAACTTTTTTAAAGAAAAAGCCAAAAATGCATTTTCTTAACCCCACTTTAAAAAAAAATATTAAACACTTAAAACACGTCCGCTTAGAACAAATTCTCATAGCAATGTAAAGTTTAACCCTCTCTATTGGGATAAGCAACAAAAATTTCATAACAATATAGGTATACAAAGATTTTTTGAAAAGATAAACACTACTTCCAAGAAAAAAATCCACGCAGAACTTATTGAACAACCCAACATAAACAACATTACAACGGAAAGGGTCAATAGAATCATAACAAGTATCCCAAAAGAATTTAATTATAGTCCACCTTGGGCTACATTCTAATTGGTATGGACGCTCTGAGCATTTTGATAAGAGTATCAAGATACCAATACAAGAACCTGATTTATAATGAGGGCGACGAACTTACTAATACAGATACGATTACACACGAAATAAAAACAACGACGGACCAGCAAATCAATGCTAAATTGTACCGATTACCCCCCAAACATAATGAGGATATATGAGGCGGCAGGGTAAAAAGGTGGAGGAACAAGGAATAATCAGGAAATCTAACAGCAGGTACGCGTCCTCTAAAGTCGTAGTAGCGAAAAAAGTCGACAACTTAGGACAATTTCGATTATGCCTATTCTATAGGCAACTCATTGAAATCACCATCGATGGAAAATTCCCTCTACCGAATATAGAGAGCCCAATACTTTTTATCCTTAGATCTGGCAAAAGGGTATCACCCGATAAAAATGCAAATGAACCATATACCCAAAACGGGACTTGTAACACAAAACGGACTCTTCGAATATCTTAGAATGCCTCTCGGGCTAAAGAATGCGCCACAAACCTTCCAAAGATTGATGAACAACATTCGAGAATATATCAATAAAATATGTGTCGTCTATTTGGACGATTTACTAGTCTTCTCGCCTAGCTTAAAAGAACACATACAGTCGTTAAAATAAATAATTAAAAAAACTCTCCAAACACAATCTAAAAATACAATTTTTTTAAAAAAAAGTACAGAGTTTAAAGGTCATGTGCTAACAGTTGAAGGCATGAAATCTAACCCGAACAAGATCAAATGTGTAGGTCATATAAAAACTCTCTGCGGTTTTTTGGTAACTTTTTGAAAAAAAATTTCTATATTCAAAATCAATTTGAATCAAGTATAGTACATATTGGCCATTATTATCTATGACCTTTTGCCATTTCCCGGGTAATTTCATAATTCCATCGGTGTAGAACTTCTGTGGTTTATCAGCGAAAAACTTGGCCAAGTGATTTTCAGCGGCTCTTCGGTCGGCCAATTTTTTACCATCAAGAGAATTTCGCAAAGACCGAAACAAATGGTAGTCAGAGGGTGCAAGGTCCGGACTATACGGTGGATGCATCAAAACTTCCTAACCAAACTCCGTCAATTTGTTCCGGGTCATCAAAGATGTTTGTGGCCTAGCGTTGTCATGATGGAAGATAACTCCCTTTCTGTTGGCCAATTCTGGTTGTTCTTTCTTTATAGCTTCATTCAAACGTTCGAGTTGTGCACAGTAGAGGATCTAATTGACCGTTTCGACACGTTCTAGTAGCTTATAAAAGATAATTCCTTTTCAATCCCACCAAACACGCAACATAACCTTATTTGCTGTCAATCCAGGCTTTGAAGTCGCTTGTGGTCAGACACCGGCATTTGACCATAATCGCTTGCTTTTGATATTCTCGTATTTAGTCCATTTATCATCGCCCGTAATGAATCACTTCAGAAATGGTTCCATTTCCATTTCGTTACGTTTCAACAGCGTTTCACTGATGGTTATTCGGTCAATTAAATTTCTTTGCGTTAATTCATGTGTCAAACAAACATAGTTTTTCTTTGAGTAGCTTGTTCGTTTTACATAATTCCAAACTGTCATGCGGTTGGTGTTTAGTGCCTCCGCTATCTCCAGACAGCTTTCGTGCCGGTCTTGTTCCATCAGTTGCAAAATTTTATCGACTTTTTCAGTGACAGGCCGACCAGTGCGAGGTGCAACTTTTACATCAAAATTTCCGGAACGTAATCAAACAATCCGCCACAATAATATTAAAATCAGTATAACTTTTAACACGAGCAACGAATTACACAGCTGTCTTCAAAAAAATGTAGCCTGTAGCCTGTCACCTTTCAAACACGTGTTTGTTTGACACAATCAGATTTGTTTCTTCAGATAAATGAACACTAACACCATCTAGTGTCAAAAAAACCAACATTTTGATATTAGTTTTCGTATTAATAACACAATAATGGCACGTGTTCCAAGATAATTGCGTAATTGCGTAATTCTTAAATAGAATTCCCTATTGATAAAGGAATACCTTATTTTACTAATGTTACATAAAAAATTTAAACCTGTCACGCAGTTAGCATAAGTTATTCAGATATTGGTGAATCTCCCTTTCCGAATAAAGCTATGGGAATAGGAAGTGGTTGAGTCTCTGGTGACTGGCATTCCAGAACGAATGACAAGTGATTGTAGGATCAGGTAACGCTTGCTGTTGGTAGATTTTTGAGTTATTTCATCTTTTCCATTATATACGGTTTTTCAATAGGGACTTGACAAATTTAAATTGTGAACGCACTCTTTCACTAATCATCAATCAATTCAGTAAACTCAACATTTTCATCATGGTAAAGTACACTAACGAGCTTCGTTCTCTGATTGGGAGAGATCTTCTGGAGAAGATGCGCCAAGATGATGAATTTCATCGCAAAATCATCTTCAGTGACGAAACTCATTTTTGGCTCAATGGGTTCGTCAATAAGCAAGATATGCGTTATTGGTCGGGTGAAAACCCACATGTGCTCACATGTGCTTCATGAATAACCACTTTGCATTCACGTTACTGTGAATGGTCACCGTTATCGCGCCATGATCACCGATTATTTTTGGCCCGAATTGGAAGATATGGACTTGGACGACATGTGGTTTCAATAGGATGGTGCCACAAGCCACACAGCACACGCTACAATCGATTTATTGAAGAGTAAGTATGGTGAGCGTGTTATCTCAAGACATGGGCCAGTCGATTGGCTGCCTCGTTCGTGCGAGTTAACGCCGCTTGACTATTTCCTATGGGGCTACGTTAAGTCATTGGTTTATGTAAAATACGCCGACGACGTTGGAAGAGCTCAGAGCCAACATTGAACTCGAAATAGCGGCCGTTTCGGCCGAAATGTGTGGTCGAGTCGTTGAAAATTGGGTCCACGAATCGACCGCTGCAAACGTGCCCGCGGTTTCCATATGAACGAAGTCGAGTTCCATTCATAAATGTTTTGATTGTACTTCAAGCCAATAATAAAGTTTTTGAAATATCTTAAATGGTTTGCCTTTTATTCGAAAAAAAATTTGTCAAGTCGTTATTAGAAAAACCCTATACTTACAAACAAATCTGCGACAGCCGCTTTATTTTTGTGTCGGATTTGTACAGAGCAAACCCCAGTGAGCTCTATCGGCTCATGCGTGTAGAGGCGCAATTTTACCCTTGTTATTGTTAATATTGTATTTGGAAATATGGTAATCGATGAAATTGACTATACGAAATAGTGGAAACTTCTTGCTAATTTCAGATTTGATTTGATAGTGGAGTAGTGGAGGCAGCCACGAAACTGTCGAAACCAATATTTGACGGTGTAATCTGACGGAGCATTAGCCCTATAATATTTATCCAACTTTTCTTTTGTTTCCTTCGCCGTTTTGCCTCTCAAAAAATAATGTTTTATGAGAGAACGAAAATAGTTTTTCTCCATATTCAACATGATGCCAAACACGTCAACAACAATCAGCTGTCAAAACAAAATTAAAGACAGTATCGCACTGAAATTAGGCATGTCTGCCTAAATATTAACGGACTTTAAGGCACCATGAGCTTTTTTGCAGTAGCCGCGCATTCTGGCGGTTAAGGAGGTTACTTTTCACTCCATCTAGTAATGGTGCGCGAACGTTGGAAATGTTCGAAAAGTGTTTCGGTAATGATTCTCTAAAAAAAATGGCCGTTTATTAATGGCACGAGCGGTTCAAAAGTGGTCGTGAGTCAATCGAAGATGATGAACGCAGTAACAGACCATCGACATCGAAAACCGATGAAAACATTGATGAAGTAAAAGAAATGTTGGTCAATAACCGCAAATGAATCATCAGAGAGATAGTGGAGGACTTGAACATTGCCTATGGATCCATCCAAGACATTTTGGTTAATGAATTGTGTTTCCGTCGTGTAGCAGCAAAGTTGGTGCCAAAAGATCTCAATTTCATGCAAAAAAGAGACCGTGTTGACGTCGCAAAAGAGATGATTTGCGTGGCTGAATCTGATTCCACATTCATCAAAAGGATCATCACTGGAGACGAGACGTGTAAGAGATGAGTATGACACGCAATCCAGACATCAGGCAAGTGAATGGCGTTTACCAAATGAGCCGAGAACAAAAAAACCACGTCGTTTTAGGTTAAAAAACAAGGCAATGCTTACGGTTTTCATGGATTACAACGGTGTAGTGCATCATAATATTTTGCCAGAAGACCAGGCAGTAAACAAAGAGTATTATTTGGGCATTATGAGACGTTTGCGTGAAGCAATTCGCCGAAAGAGACCTGAATTCTTAGCAGAAAACTCGTAATTTTTTAACTATGATAACGCACAGTCGCACAGTGCCATCATTATTAGTATATTTTTGACGAAAAATGCAACAAATACCATCCAACAGCCACCGAATTCACCTGATTTGGCTCCCTGTGACTTCTTTCTGTTCAATCGAGTTAACAAACCACTAGGGGGAACGCGTTTCAGCACCAGAGAGGAAGTAAACCGAATATAAAACATGTTTCGAGGATTGGATCAAGCGATGGCATAAGTGCAGTCTGCATAGATGTATAAACTTGTATTTTTAATTTTCTGAATAATTTTTGATCAATGTAGTACAAATCATTGAAATAAGATCCGTGCTGTCGCACTTGTGCAAGTATAGGCAAGCAAGAGAGTTGGAAATAAATAAGCAAAAATTCCCAACGGTATGATGTACAGCGTTTTATATGAAACCGTTCCAAGTGCACGACCTTTCTGAGCGGCAGACGTTCGGCTGTTAGGCTGGTTTGCTACCTGCCCACCCCATGTTTGGTCCCATGAATCCTTATCCTCCCTAATATTTTATTCGCTACGAGGGAAGAGATGGGACATGCCCGTTACTGAAATAAATAGAAACCCGGTGACCAAGCGTAGAAGATTTGATTCCTATTGTGTATTCTGTGTATGTTGCGATGGATAAAAAATCAAAAAGACATATCGTCAGAGAACCCACAAGAAGGAGTGATAATAGATATGAAGTGCAGAAAGAAGAGCCGGGAGCAAGCAGCAGCTCTGGCAGATCGTTGAGCAGTGGCCAACTAGATTCCGTTACAGTGGATTCAAGTGTCGGGTACAGACTGATAAATTTCATTGCTTTCATTTCATTGCAGTGTGGAAGTGATGTAGAATTTTGCGCATTGGCTGAGGCAGAAAAATGTTGTGCTTTCACGAACTTGCCGCAACTTATTCGCTGTAGATTGGTGATGTTACAGAACCCAGAATACAGAAGAGAGTCCCCAATATGAGTATTGCCCGTAAGGAGAAGACTCATGGTGTTCGTTTTAGCAAGCGAATACCAAAGGAACTTTGAACGATTATACAAATATTGCTGCATTGCCTGCAAATATCATTGAGGCAATAAAAGCGATAAACGTAAACCTTAGGAAAGACGAGCTCCTTGATTGATGTTTGGCCGCGTTTCACCAGAATAACAACGAGTGTTTGAACTCTATTATATGAAAATTTGCACCAAAGACGTCGTGGAGCGGCAGACCCACAATTGAAACTGCTGCTAATATCGCTTGAATACTTTTCAAGAATGTTCATATACCAAGTCTTAAAATGTTCAAAACTAGAGTCTCTATGGCACTACGTAGGGATTTTTTTTTTTTTCATAAACGATGAAAATTTTTTGTGAAAATGAGTTTCTGAGATATACATAATCCTGCGTACTCCTTTGGTCTCCCAAACCGTTGTTGGAAGTTCAAATCTATCATCATCTCTAACGTGATATTAAGGACCCTGTTAAGCCGATTGGCATGCTAAGAACGGTCAAACTTCTATTTGAGCTGTCATGCTTTAACTAAATGAGACGCTATTTGCAATTGGTCAGAGGACATAAGTTCTATCTGAAATTGAATCTGATGTGCACCAGGAGTGTTTTATCTGCGAAGTAGTCATACATTACATTTTTTTTAGTACGAGCTGTTGACATTCATTTTTTGTCGTCTAGAAAAAAAAAAAAACTGTTTTTTGATGTTCTGTTCTTTGATATTTTTGGAGCAATATTTGAAATAACGATGAGTGATCTCTCATTTTTTAAAGCATAAAGTAGTAGAACCTTTTAGTAATTAAATTATAAACAGAGCCCCACTTTAATAGGTATGAAGACATTGAGATATTGTGTCTTCATATAATTCAAAGGTTAAGGTGAGCCTTTCTTGTTTAATTGTTGTTAGAGACACCTCAGGTTGTTCACAGCTTTATCACAAATCTAATAAGACCTCGTTTAGCTACAGAAATTATGCGACATAACATAGTTTGTGATACAAACTGTCATCTTCTCAGTGTAGAAAAGATGACGATTGCTAGACAGGACTTGTCCGGTATATGTCCGACTTTCGTAAAATCTTTTCAGTCATCACAACGCGTATACATTTCAAAATGTTAACCCAGGTCTGCAAAAACCTTTAACCTTTGCAGAATTGACAACATTTTCTATTGTCATCCAGTGCAAGCGTGTCGGTTTAAACATTATCCCAAAAAAAAAGACATAACTCTATAGAGTCTGTCCCAAAATTGATAAACAAAAGGTGAGTGATGGCTTAAATATCCTGGATTTTTCCAAGAAGAATATACTCGTAGGTTGATGAGTTACCCTTCATAACACTGGCAAGGATTTATCACTTCTGACTGACTGACTTTCAGGCTTTCATAGAGAACAGTTGTTGGAATTTCAAGCTAATTTTACTTAATTGGCACAAATTAAAGGATAGCTCTTCTTGTGAATCATAAAAACGAACATTGGATTACATTAAAAAAAATCTTGCACACAAATTGTTGTATGACCAATAATTTTTTATTTTCGTTCAGTCTGTTTTCCTAGCCTAACTTGTTTTTAGTTAGCATACTGCTATTCAGATTTCTGCTGGTTATGTCAACGTTATTGTAGTGGATCATTGCCCACGTTGGTTTTCCTACCTGTTGGAGTATATTGGTAACTAGTCTGCAGAAGAAATCCTTTTAGATTTTCAACCTTAACTAAAACGTTGTAACTACGTGCCCCGAGCTGTGCCTAAAGGAAAACTTCTTGCAATCTATAGAAATCACGGTAGTAGATGTAACCGTTTCCCATCTATTGTATGCCAGATCCATTCCATTGCCCTTCATGAGTGATAGTGGTATCTGCCTATAGCAGTCTAAAGCCTTCACTAATTATTATTCGGCTGCAGTTGGTTTGTTGGGAGCCTGTGTGGCAATTAATCGGGAAACTATTGAGTGTCCTACAATTTGGATTGGGCTAACAGCACAACAATCAACTTTGGAGCGAAGTGCTACCTTACCTCTCAGTGGTGGTCTCCGGATAATACGGCATATCTGGCTATTAGTATTATACTGACCGATGCCTTCATAGGGCTTTCAACCCTATACGTAACAGATTAAAATATGTGAGGAACTATCTAATGGCCTCGGGTAAAAATGGATTCACTGTTGACGACACTAGCAAACGTTTAAACGACAATGGCTTGCAGATCTGGACTTGGAACTTTTGGACACCTAATAGGCCAAGTGCATCCGAGCAATTAACAGACGTGTTGATTGTTATCACACAGATATAGCCGCCATCCAGGAAGTGCGATGGGATGGGCTGAACATAAAAAAACTGTGATATATGCTATGGTGATTGCTATAGAGAAGTTAAAGAGCACTTATTCGGATATGGATTTGTCATAGAAGCTAGGAAGCTAGACTTTGGTAAGAAGTCTTGAGCTTCCGACACGAGAGCGAGCGCCTTATGATAAATCGCATCATAAACCTAATATGCGCCTATGCCCCTACGAAAAACAAGGACGACGCCATAAAAAAAATTTTCTACAAGCTTATCGTAACGCCAGGATAGAAAAAGATTACATTTGACAGGAAATTTGATAAGCAGGACCTACAGGACAGCACATCTGTCAATGGACTTAGGCTGATTTACATATATACATATACATATATACATATAGCAAGCACACGGTTACCTCATCTCAATATACATATTGGAATATGGCGGTCTACAGATCATCAAACGCTAAATCAAATTCATCATTTTGCGATAGACGTTGGGCATGCCTCCAGTTTGGCTGTCTGCACTTTTCTGGCAGCCAACATTGACGCAGATCACCGCCCTGTTGCAGTCAGCGCCACAACAGAGAAAAACTACTGTGAGAAGATATAATGTAGAAAAGCTGCAATCGCAAGAGACCGTCCAAATCTTTCAACAACTCTTATGCCGCATCCATCTAGTATCAAAAATCAGTGATGTCGCAACTGATGTGCTAAGTTTCACCCTATCACCACCACCACCACCTGGCTTCAAACCAGGAGAGTCCACGGTCGACCAAATTTTCAGACTCAAGAAGTCAAAATCGATACCCACCGTCTTCTCATCGATTAAGGCCGCATATGCCAGCATTTATAGAAACGAGCTACAAAGACCCGTGTTTAGTTTTGGTATCTCTGCCAAACTCATCCGTCTGTGAAGGACGATAATTGAGAACATTCGCGTTCCATCAAGGTCTGTAATGAATTTACCGAGACCTTTGATGTCAAAAAAGGTTTTAGACAAGGCGACGCGCTTTCATGTGACCTCTTTAACATGATATTTGAAAGAATCTGAACTCACAAGTGAACGCTGGAAGAACAATCTAAGGGCAAAACCAAGTATATGCTCCCAACAAGAAGGGATACACAACACCGTCACAGTCCACAGCTTGCAAATCGCTGTATTTTTGGGTTAAAAAGGCAATTGAGAAGTAAAACCCTATCCCGAAAAACTAAGGAAACTATAAGACCTTGATCATCTCAGCGCAGAAGCATGTTCCCTATCGATAGGGGATGAAGATACCCTCAGCCATTTCGAGAGTTTCGTTTGGAGGAGAAGATTTAATGACGAACTTTACAAGCTGTCGATGGATCTCGACCTAGTCAATAAACTGCGCATCAGTCACCCGAGATAACTAGGACAAATAGAGCGAACGGATACCAACAACGTAGTAAGGAAGACCTGACCTTAGGCAGCACGCACATATAGAAGGGGACCTTAACCGACTTAAAATTCGCAACTGGAGGCAGTAAGCTAAAGACCGGACTAATTAGAGAGGGTTATTGGTTGAGGCTCAGGTTTCACCCCGAACAGTATCACCACTGTTGGTAGTATGTAGTTGGTATGTAAAAATAATTGAGTACGCTTTCGATAAAACAACTTTAGATTTCTCTTTGCGTTGGTAAAAAGCTGTCTTCCAAGCAATCCTGTAAATTGTCCAATACCATTTTGTAAAAAATCAGTAGAGTGACGAGGTATTAGCAACAATAAAGCAGCTGCAAGGCCTTACTAAACCCCCTTCTTATTCCGAAAGCTTCTCAGAACTCCCTGTATCTTATTTGTATCCCAGGTTCCAATGGGAAATGAGATCGTCCACAAACTTCTTAAGAAAAGCTTAGATGAGGTTTTTTAAGCACTCAAACGTGCCTTATGACTGCCTCTGCGTTAGGTTTCTTGTGAGTATATTGCGGAGTGCATGGATTTCCAGGACGCCGGCAAATGCTGTTGTCTTTCAGTAGACAGACTACTTATTGGAGATAAGCACCAGCTTCCCAGTGAGTTAAGCATAAATTACATAACATTCTGCGGCACTTACTGTAAGAGTCATTGCGAGTGTCCAGCCAACGTTTGCACTACTATTTGCATTTTATTACGCGATTACTGATTTCCCCACGAAAGGCTTGGAAATTTCAGCCTACAAGCAGCATAATTCCGACAGAAAATCAGAGATTGTTTTCGCTTTTGCAGTTATGCAACTTGCGTTGTAGAAGTTAACAAACCACCGAAAATTTGTAAAGCATTGTGACAAACGTGACAAACTTAAATTTTTAAATGACGGAGCTGAAATATCTCAAAAAGATTATCTTTTTTCCAATCCAGTCGTCAAAATCAGGCAGACTACTGTCTGCTGGTGGCATTAGTTTCAACCGTAAGCCGGGTTGGTAAGTGCTCCTCCAGTTTGCTAAACATAGTTTTTTTTATAAGCGACCTTTATTTTTAAGATTTAAGCGCCCCAATACTTCTTCTGGTTCTATTTCTTAAGGACTTCTATTTTCCTTACTTTTCTGGCGTCCTTAGAAAAAATCTCCCTTTTTATGTAAACCAATGTTTGAGGTAAAGGAAAAAAACGACACCAATAACTTAAGATGTCACTAATGAGAAGCACATAACTGGCAAGATTGAAATGCGAACAATGTCATAAATTATTCAGCCTTCTGTAATTGTGTCTAAAAAGTGATGCATGTTCCTGTTTTCGCTTTAATATGTATCAATCAAACAAACAAAATCCCCACTAGCCCTGAATTGAAATTGGAGGGATGTTTTTTCACCCCACAGAATATTCATTGCGTTTTATTGGCATGTTCCAACAATAGCATCAAACTAGGAAAATAGGAAGTACCATAACTACAACCACTTGACATATGGTGTAAATCGATTTCATGGTGCCACAAGAGAAATCGCCATCTTCCTCAACATCAATTTCGACGACCGCAGAAACTGGCGGACTAAATTGTTTTCGAACTGTCAACACGTCTCTCACACCAGCAGTTTCCACTTTTCCACTTCACTCACACTACTCGTCAACATCATTTTTTACCTGCAATGCTCTGCACTAGCTCCCTTAAACCATCACCATCACCACCCTCACGCTATTGTAAATAAAAAATAAAAAATAAAAAAAAACTGTAAACACTTCATTGTCAAGGGGCGCATAGTGAGTCCCCTTATTTCTGGGCCATAAAGTATGAGTATGACCGGACCAGATGCTGCTCGCAAGCTATTCATGACCTTAAAGCATCAGTTTTAGTGGCTCCGGGTGGATGCTTTCGAGTATATCTCATAGTTATGTCCTTGGAACTGCATAGGATTCTTCAATGTGGCTTATACTCAGATGGATATGTGCACCACAGTGCTTAGGTCATTTATACTCTGTCTTAATCAGGAATAGGCAACGAGGAGGCTTGGAAATTGTAAATATGTTTTACAAAAAAAATTTTTAAAAGAAAAATAGTTTTCTAGAAATGAAGAAAAAATAAAAAAATAAAAAAAAGGTTATCACAGAGATTGCCCACAGTTATGCCAATTGAAGTGGAAGCATTCACTGTGCTACTGCTCCTGCTGCAATGTTTTTCCATCTTTAGCTCGAATTATGGATTTTATTCTACTTCACTTATCACCCAAAGATGATGGCTGCTGAGGGTTGCCTTAGGGTTAAGTTGGAGGTACGTAGGGTTGGCACTAGCACCCTCACTTGCTTTGTGTTCTATTCATCTGTCGCCGCCGCTTTGGATAAGCGGACGGGGGATGCTTGCAAAAATTCCTCCACAATGGAAGTAAATTGGGGTAGCAGTTTTAAGCAGTAAAAATGTGTAATTTAATGCGCTTGTGCTGGTGGGAAGGTTACGGTAAGTGTAGTGGATTTTATAATTTTAAAATCCATGTGGAAGCGTAAAAAAAGTTGTAGGTCACATTTTGAGGAGAGACTAGAAGATATACGTATTTCGGATCGCTTTCTATGGATTATGACTTGCGGATTTATTCGGTGAGGGAACAATACGAGAACTCGTGTACGATGTTTGAGGTTTAAGGCAGGACAATAATGTTGATCAAATTTAAATATAAGCTCGAGTACCTGTGGCATTTTATGCGCTGTTGGCAGTTCTTTTGTAGGTCAATGTTTACGGGTACTCGTAATTAGCATAAACAAGCCATTGGTGCAAGAGGCCGCTTGAAAGGTCATGAGCATGAGGTCTTTGTGAATAGTTAAGAAGGTATTGCACTAGGAAGTTCTACAGGATTTAATCGGCAAGTGAGCGTGAGGTAATTTAAAAAAAAAAAAAAAAAAAAAAACATACAGAGGCTTCAAGTCAGAAAAACACGAAACAAGTGTTGGAAATCAGTCATTTGAAGGTTACCAACAGAGTGATTTTATGGAAGCAACTTTGCGTTAGGGGGAAGCTTGGGTATAACTCTAACAAATATTGACACGAGACTGAATGTGTTATGATACCTCACTTCTATGGGGTGATTTATCTGCTGTTTATTTTTTCAGGGTTCTATTTTTGACAGCTCACGCATGATTTGTGGTATATGTCAAAGTCAAACATGCTCAGTTAACATTGCCATTTATTAATAAATTATTAAATTTAATTATCGAAATTCGTGCTCTGTTAAAAATGTTTTTTTGCACACTTTGACCATTTTACGGTCGTCATAATTAACTTAATGAGCAAGCAATCCAAGCCATAGTGACCAAATTTCACACCAATTTCGAGCTATCCGTATGTGCAGAGTGAGTACAGAGCTTCTGTATCCGCAAGTGTTAATGAAGACCGTGATTTATCCATTCGTCGCCGTAAGAAGCTATTGGGATTGACTTAATCGACTACGCGATAAATTTTACGCAAGGATCTTAGTCTAAAACCTTACAAAATACAGCTCGCTTATGAACTGAAGCCGAACGATCTGCCACAACTTAGAAAGACATTGCAGTCATTCTTGGCTCGTTTGAACTATTTTTGGTTTTCCTCTGTCGGGTTGATCTTTTAGGACCGAAAAAAACATTTCTTTAACCCTAACAGCCTCTTTATAGCTCAAGTCCTACCACGCTCTTTCTTTTGATTTGATACTCTTCATCTGATGAGGAATGAAGGATCTCATTTCAATGAGAATAGTGTCTGTGATCTATTCAGCAACAGCATAAAAGTCGTTATCGAGGAAACATAACGACCAGTTAAAATTCCTAAAGAAGCTGTTAAGTACACTCTTATTGGCTTTCTCGTATAGCCATACGGTTCTTTTTGGAGTTTTTTCTTTAATTGTGCGCTCGGTGTTCGAGAAATTAGCTGATATGATACAGCAGTTTGACGAGCCTTGAGTTAAAAACAAGTCTAGGGTGGTGGCGGCATGACTATCTGGTATTTGCTTGGTCTCTTTCACTTTACACACCAAAAATCTGATCTGTCAAGTAACACACACGTTTTTCTTTCTTTAAGGCTGTCAAGTCGAGTTCTTTTCCGTATTAGAAAAATAGAGTAATCCTATATTTAAATCGGAATCTTCGTTCGTTTTTTTTTTTTTTCTAAATAATTGAGTCGATAACACGATAACGTTTTCCGCAACGAAGATTTCAACACACCGTTCTGCGGGTGTTTTCTGTCCAGAATGTCGAAAAAAACAAAAATTTTTTTATTTTAAAATCGCTCGTAATAACTATTTCAATATGAGGATACAGACATACGAATGAATGGAGTTAGATAGCATATCAAATTCGGTAAAGATTGAATTGCTCTTCAGTTTCGGGACCGACCCTTGAATCATACGCTTGTAACCATCGTCAATTGCAACGGAGGACAGAGTCGAAACAATTTCCCTTAAAATATTAACTAGTACACAGAGTTGCTCTTTTGTTGCACTCTTTTGAGCACTTAGTTCTCCTTTTTAAATTTGCCTATCAAAGAACTCAAGAAGCTCTCTAAATGTTGGATTATTCTGTTGATAACTTCCTCGTCTTTATAGTCTCACAAGCCAGCAATCCCAATAATCTATTGGTATTTTCATTGCTTTTAAAGCCCTTAACCCTTCCTCTGAAACAGAACTTAATCTTGGTTGATCTATTATATCTTTTAAATGTTCCTCAACAATACAGTTTCCCTTGCTATATGTAGCTACTTACTATTCAAATGATGGTACATAATTCACTTCAGTGATATCAAAACTATTAATTACTGCAGCCGCATCATTAGATAAAGAGCTCTTCAAATAGTATAATTTCTGTGTATTACTCAATTTCGGATTGATGTAAATGAGCGATACATACATATCATGAAAACTAGGTCAATTTTTTAAAATAACCTTCGAAAATTTGTATTTTTATAGGACTAAATTTAATTTCTGGGTGGAGATACCTTGTGAAAAGGGATGTAGAAGGTTGTTCAGGTTTTGAAAAGATTCAACTTCAGATATTTACATGATTAACATATTTACAACAACTGTTCGATTATTACTATCAAACCCTTGATGTGTGAGTAATCCTTTTACAACAACTTTCCCTTAGCCCTACATTGATAATACGATATTTCTGCTCTACATCATTCCGTTTATTTTCTCTCTCCGGCTTCAGATCTTCCACGTTAGTTATTTAACCTTCTATCCAGAACTGACCTCTTTAAAATATTCTGACAGCTTATTTTACCTCTTTTCAATAAGTTCTTTCAGGCGCGTCATTACTAAAACTCAAACCACGTGTTAAGTGCACAGCAGTAACACAAGTTCCATGGACAAGTTCTACATGAAGTTCCGTATTATCCAGCAGCAGCAATCAAATCTTTGACTCGTTTTCGTATGCAGTCATTGAATCTGGTTTTATAATTCATCAAACACATCACGTTTGACATAGCATTTGTTAATCGATGGTCATACAAATTTCTGACACAGAGCATAATTATTTTTTGTTTAGAATTAAAGAATTTTCCCAAACTTATTACCGGGATCAAAAAATAAGGCGAAATTTTAATTTTAAAATATGCGGACTCTTCGATTCTGAAAAATATTTTTCTTTAGGGGAGTAGATGTCACTGATGTATAGGTTCATTCAATTAGCGGTCCGGATTTGACATCCTTGTTTCAATCACTTACATCAAACCGAATTTTCATCCTCTGTATATGTCTCTATATATCAATATGGATCAATTATGGTCAACATAATCGTCCATTTGAGCGTACTGTAGGTAGAACTGCAAAACTCCAAGAGAGTGTCTCTGTTACAGTTGTCTTGAGACCTATCCATCGTCGAGATGCACACTCTACAGAAAATATGAATGCCGTTAGTGAAAGTGTTGAAGATGATCCAAATCCATCGAATTTTGTATTTGTATATGGATTTGCATCTACAACCTTATAAAGTTCAACTCAGTCAAAAATTAAAGACAGCTGACCACGGAATGCTTAGAACATACCAAGATTGAGTCCTTGAACATCAGCGATTGTTTGATCAATTTTCACACAACATTTCCTTCAGCAATGAGGATCATTTTTCACTCGGCGGATATGTTAACAGACAAAATTTTCGCATATGAAGAAGTGAAAATTCACATTTAACTATCGAAAGATCATTGCATCTATAAAAATCATTGTGCGTTGTGCAATTTGGTTTGATGGTGAAAATAGCGATAGAACAAGGTGAGACACGAGACATTTCGTCAGTGTTTGAGGTTGTCCAATGATCGGGCGATATTTCCATCACCTATGAGTTTTATAGCACGGTCTTGAATCCTATTTAGCAGGTGCAGATTGGTTTAACGAGCATCTGACCAGACGTGGGTATTGTACTTCAATTTCGGGTGAATAAGTGCCTTATATGTTGAGGCCGGATCAGAAGGTGTGAAGTATTTCTTACATTGCTTAAAGAAACCTAGACATTTCGCAGCATATATGTGCTTATTCCATTGTAAGTTGTTTCTGACACACATACCGAGAATGAAAGTTTTCAAAAAAAAAAACAGGTATGTGAGTCCGCAAACGAATATAAGAAGCAGAGAGTACTGTCGGCAGCAAAGGAATATATTGTATTACTATAGAAGTGGCACACAAAATATCATTTATGAAAATAAAAGAGTGTTGGAGACAGAATGGAACCCTGGTGCACAGTATCATTTATTTTGTGATTATTAGACTTGAAACCATCCAAGACAACTTGAATTGAAGATTCCTAAAAGTAATTTGTAATCCATTGAAGAAGAGTCGTCAATCTTAAATGCACGCATTTTCTACAAAACTCTACCAAATGCCTTAGAAATATCAAATGCAACTATCCTGCTTGCGAAGTCCACTTTGAGGACTATGTCTGGTCAAAATCTAAACAAGAATAGGAATAAAGGTGGCACCTTGGATCTTTATCGACAGCTGTAGAATCTAAGATGTGATGTCTCTTTATAAAGGACGAAAGCCTTTGACTACATAGAATACTCATTAGACAAAGTTACGTCTGCGGCTTAAGCGGAGATATACGCAATGCTGACGGAGATGAAATATATTTTGAGGAGTACGTTTGGGAGTGAAGTATCCGGGTCTGAAGATTGAGCCAAGCTTCTCCTAATATCAGTGAGCCTTATGTGGGTGGAAAATCAAAATTGGTTCAGGAGAATTAAGTATCGCCGATTAACTTAGCAACCAAGTCTCATAGAATGATTGTTCAGAGCATTAAGATATCAGGTTGTATGTGATAAATTGCCATAAAATCCACAAAATTAATTAAATGCTGAAACTGTTATTGTCATTTGTATTAAGAATATAATGCTCATTTAGTCTGCAACTTTTTTTGTGTTAACATTATTGAAGGCATTCTTAACTGAATTTTCAAATGTATTTAATGGAAGAGAATAATCGAAACACTATCATGTTTTTGTTCCAGAATAACTAGAACGGAAGTGAACTCACTAGAGAAATTTAAAATGTGTATGGAGCCCAATTATCGGCGTTGGCTTGCAAAGTTTAGAAGTGACTATTTTGATCTAAAGGATGAATATCGTTGAGGTAGGCCGGAATAGCTAGACGATGAGCTCCTGAAATCCACCACTGTTACGGTAAGGAAACTCGCAAGGGAACTCAACATAATCCAAATGTCCATCCACCGACAACTAATAAAAAAAGGTGAAAGTCATAAGAAAACATGTACCACACCACCCATCACAAAACAATCTTCAACAAAGAACCGAAGCTTGCATTTCGGTTCTGTTGCGTCACAAAAAGAGCTGTTTATGAACCAGATCGTTATCTGAGATGTAAAATTTTTTTTTTTTTTATAATCCCGCGTGCGCACCAAGGCGATATGAATACCTTTTTACTGGTTTTCTCCAAGGCGCGGGCGGGTGGTGTAGTAGTTTGAAACTCAGGTGTATTAGGTTTCGATAATTTTCCCAGATTTGGTTGTCAAACTGGACGAGACGAGCAAGTGCATCCTCAACCAGTGGGTCTTAGTACGTGCTAGTTGTTAGTTCGTTACATTTAGCCGAGCCAGCAACCACTCCAACATCAGTGTTATGCCTTCATGTCAGAGTTTACGCCGACGAGATTCTCATATAACTACATACAAATTCTATAAAAAGACTTTTTCAGAGAATTGCCTCGCACGGGATTCGAACCCGCGAACCTCTGCTTGAGGAGTGTATGCATATACCACTACACCACGGCCACCTCCGTGGGTCATTAAACGTGGCCACCAATAGCTTAGCCTGGAAGAGAAACCAACACAACATCACTGAGAAAAACTTCACCCACCCAAGGTGTTACTGTCTGTATGATGGAATGCTGAGGGAACAACACATTTTCAGCTTTTGCTTCATAACCAGACTATCGCCGCTGAAGTCTACTATCAACAGCTGTGCAGATTAAAATCGGTAAAAGAGCAGAAAAGGGCAGGTCTGAGGTGTGTTCTTGCTCGATAATCAGCGCATAATTTCAGGAGATTGGCTGAGCAAAATTGGTGCATCTGCCTTATTCTCTAGATTTGGCATCTTCAGAAGGAAACAAGGCTTCCTTGATGGAAACAAATTTAGATCTTGGGATCATGTCCAAAAGGATCTTGGGGTATTTTTTTCATCAAAGCCAAACATTTTGTTTAGTGAAATTATTAACAAGTCGACTGAAAGATGACCAGAAGTGTTGTCTTATGAAAGAAAGGCAATCAAAAATCGGGAAATATTTATGTCACAACCCGATTTTTTTTTTTTTTATAATACCGCGCGCGCACTAAGGGGATATGAATACCTTTTTACTAACTTTTTTTTCAGGGCGCGGGCGGGTGGTGTAGTAGTTTGAAACTCAGGTGTATTAGGTTTCGATATTTTTCCCAGAGGTGGTTGTCAAACTGGACGGGACGAGCTAGTATAGGGTTTTCCAATAGGGACTTGACGCTTTGAATTTAATTTGTGAACGCACTCTTTCACTAATCATCAAACTGTCACTGTCAATTTATTCAATTCAGTAAACTCAACATTTTCATCATCAACGTCTGCAAATCATAAAAATTTTCTACAGATATTCGGAGTCGCAAAATCATCTTCAGTGATGAAGCTCATTTTTGGCTCAATGGGTTCGTCAATAAGCAAAAAATGCGTTATTGGTCGGGTGAAAACCCACATGTGCTTCATGAATCACCACTTCATCCAAAAAAAATAACTGCTTGGTGCGGTTTGCATGCCGGCAGCGTTATTGGGCCATATTTTTCCGTCGACGATAACGATCGTCACGTTACTGTGAATGGTCAGCGTTATCGCGCCATGATCACGGATTATTTTTGTTTCAACAGGATGATACCACAAGTCACCCAACATACTCTACAATCGATTTATTGAAGAGTAAGTATGGTGAGCGTGTTATCTCAAGACATGGGGCAGTCGATTGGCCGCCTCGTTCGTGCGATTTAACGCCGCTTGACTATTTTCTGTGGGGCTACGTTAAGTCATTGGTTTATTTCAACACGCCGACAACGTTGGAAGAGCTCAGAGCCAACGTTGAACGCGAAATAGCTGCCGTTTCGGCCGAAATGTGTGGCCGAGTCGTTGAAAATTGGGTCCAACGAGTCGACCGCTGCAAACGTGCCGCGGTGGCCATATGAACGAAGTCGAGTTCCATTCATAAATGTTTTGATTGTACTTCAAGCCAATAATAAAGTTTTTGAAATATCTCAAATGGTTTGCCTTTTATTTAGAAAAAAGTTGTCAAATCGTTATTAGAAAACCCTATACATCCGCAACCAGTGGGTCATAAGTACGTGCTAGTTGTTAGTTCGTTACATTTAGCCCAGCCAGCAATCACCTCCAACATCAGTGTTATGCCTTCATGTCAGAGTTGACGCCGACGAGATTCTCATATAACTACATAGAAATTCTATAAAAAGACTTCTTCACAGAATTGTCTTGCAAGGGATTCGAACCCACGACCCTCTGCTTGAGGAGTCTATGCATATACCACTACACCGCGGCCACCCCGTGTTGTAACAAACGATACTTTGGTACTGCCTGTGCCTCCAGTTAGGGTTTCCGTTGATGGTTTGCAAGTTTTATGTTTTCTCCTGACCGAACGAATTCTTACTGGAGTTTTTACGTTGGGTTTTAATGTGTTAGACAGGAGTTTTCCGTGATAGAAATAACGACACTACGGAGCATTTTCTTTGTGAATTTCTGGATTACGCATTATGGCACGTGTACTAAGCTCTAATGCGATGGGAACCAGTTTTTTTATTTTTTTTTAAACTCATTGAAAGGAATAGTGAAGCAGTAAAATGGAATAATTCTTTGTCTGAGGGTTCTGTTTCAACAGAAAATAACAATCTTCATATCCGAAATTGTGCGAACAACTGTCAAACATATTGTACATAGATATGCATATTATTGGCGATAACAAGCTTGCATTTTCTCATCAGACGATGAAAAGGACCCTTACTCAGATCAAAGCACGGAGCTTGTCGAGGAATTTTCGTAAAAATTATCAAAGGTTACCCTCGAGGTAGTTTCATATCCCCATTTCATGATCTCTTATAGCAGACACTATTCTGAACGATCTTACTAATTCAGGAACACAAAGCTATGCAGAAAATAACTAGAGGTAAATAAGAGCTCAGCATTGCTGAATGAACTTTAAGTGCACTTAGCAAATAACTAAACAGGGAAGTCAGAGGTTAATACAGGTAAAACTGTCACGTTCCGCTCAATGGGAGAAGAAATCACAAAATGGTGAAAAACTTCAAAAGAAACAACGCAACCCTAGTCATAAACTGAAGCGGAGATCACATATGGGAAAGTGCATTGAAAGGTACAAGTGTCTTTTGAGTTTGACCCATGCTATTCGGTAAGAAATGAATGGAAAGCTTGATCTCTTACCACTGAATATAAATGCTATCGAGTCACTTACAATTCACCTCCTATCCAGCTGTCGATTGCAGTCAATTATTAAACTTTAATATACCTCTGTGGCTTAAGTTTCGCAAAACGATTAAAGGATATAGATTCGACCTGCACAATGAAACTCTATTTGGTTATTTACCCATCTATACAAATGTTTTTATTTTTATTTTTTTTTTTTGCAAAGAAAATACATTTGCAATACCCACTGACCCCACAGAAGAGCATAAGTATCCTCTACATCGCCTCACATCCTTTCCCAACAAAAACTTGTAGGTAAATACACAAACACTCAATGCAGAAACGATTCCAACACACGGATAAAGACATTTTCATGTTCCAGAGATTACAAGTACGAGTATATCAATACCGGAACTTGACCCTCTACTGACAGGATGAAGTGTGTTTGATATTTACATTGCATTTCTCGCTGGTTGTTTCCAAGAAAACATCCTTCACATTTTACTCATGCGCGCACTAATTTTTGACTAAAATTCCCGCTCTAAATAGAATTTGTCACATTCGGAAAAAAAAAAAAGGGAAATACGAATATTTGATAAAAGACAACTCCAGGACGAAAATTGGAGGGCTACGGATACGGATATGTTGGAAAAGTTTCCAGGTGAAATGGCATTTCATTAATGCGATTCAAAAGACCAGGTGGGCAGGAATGCACTTTCCTGTTGTGAATGGCATTTGTAAAGGGAATTTTTTTTAATTTTTTGTAAAAAAAAAACACTGAAATTGCCCTTTTCTTTGAATAAACAAAGTGAATTGAAATTGGTCCGTATGGTACACAACATCCTGCATGGGTATAGGTTGAATACAGCAATCTGTTGTACACCGGATGAAGCGATATATTCATATAGTTGAATGAAATACTTTAATACGCCCAAAGGAATTTTCCGACAGATACCATTTTTGAATGAAAGTTTTAAATCACTTTTTGTGTTGGACAAATGTGTCTATGTATGATTAAGTATTTTCTAAAAAGCAATCACGAAACTGAGCGTTGTGACTGCGATTTAACCATGGTGAACGTTTTTTTGGAATAGGGGTAGGATATGAATCTATAAAAAAAATAAGTTCTTTGTTATCACTCTGTGGACAGTCATGTACTGAAGAATAGCTGCAATGATCCTTTCAAAGATAATAGTATGTTGTCAACTTCCAAAAATGCATCTAACTAATTATGCTATTGAGATTGATATCGGTGGTCTGCAAATAGGCCGGTGGTGGAGGACAAAAATATTCGTGGAGCCGTTTTAAGTGCAGAAATTTCTCGAAATGCTATTTCTATATTTCTGTTGTATATACATTGCTACTGCCCTGCTTGTGGGGTTGGTTAAATTTACAGACCTTAGAACCATTCTACGGGTCACTCTATTTTGAATCACCTCGTTAGTATGACCAACAGTTTACTAGTGTTTTTGCATTTGGCTGATTCAATTGTTTTTCTTTCGGTCTCTTTTTTAAACAGGAGCTGAAATTTAAGAGTCTAATGCATGGCAATACCAAATGATTTACTCAACACAACAAGGTTGTGTGCTACCGGTTTCTTAATGTGAAGAGATCTATGGATGCGCGTACTTCTAATAAGATCTTTTTTTTTTACACCCGTTGATATTTGAAAAATTTTCATTTCCGTTACTATAATTTTATTAATTATATTCTCCGTACATCATTAAATTTTCGCCCCATTCCTCATTGAATTTATGTGTGATATCGTGGTCGCAATTCAATTTGTGGTAATGGATAATGCTTCAATAGATAATCTTGGCCGGCATTAAAAAGCAACAGACTTTGTACACTGCCTTGGGGTACTCCAATTGAATCTCTTGTGGGTTTTTTCTTTAGCCCCGATCTCAAAAATGTTAGGCCGTTTATCAGTACTTCGATTTTGCACTTTTTCTGCTTTTAAGATACCGAACCGGATGTCCACACTACTCACACATTTTCTTCGAAGTTTTTCCAAATATCTTGTGCTCTTCTACTGGAGCAATTCTTGCTAATTTAGCCTCTGATTATTTCTGGTCTCTTTTCTTGTCTAAATTCTGCAAGTTGATTTTTTCTACTGATTTCGGCTTTCGTTGGTTGTTCCTTGGTTTATTAACGAAAACTTGTGCAGAAGTCGGTGCTGACTTGCTATTAGTTCGCCTTAGATCATTTTTAACTCGCCGTTACGCGTAATTCCCGCATAAATGGTAGTCTATCTTGATCCTTGCTCATTGATCATAAATTTTCGGAATTTATTCAGAAAATTAGAAATACAGGTTTATTCATCTAAATTGTCCCAATCGACTGCAGCACACTTATGCCAGCGCTTGATCCAATCCTCGAAACATTTTCTACATATATTCGGTTTTCGGTATGTCCATCAGTGCTTTTTTCTATTACTCATAATTCCTTTTGGCTGGTTTTTTTAACTCGATTGAACAGATGGAAGTCACAGGGAGCTAAATCAGGTGAATTCGGTGGCTGTTAGATGGTATTTGTTGCCTTTTTCGTCAAAAAATTACGAATAATGATGGCACTGCGCGACTGTGTGTTTTTATGGTGCAAAACCCACGAGGTTTCTGCCCACAATTCTGGTCTCTTTCGGCGAATTGCTTCTGGCATTCTGGCAAAAATTCATGATGAACTACACCTTTGTAATTCATTAAATCCGTGAACATTGCCTTCTTTTTTGACTGAAAACGAGGTGGTTTTTTTCGTCTCGGCTCATTTGTTGAACGGCTTTCACTTACCTGATGTCTGGATTGCGTGTCGTACTCACAATCCTACGTCTCATCTCCAGTAATGATCCTTTTGATGAATGTGGGATCGGATTCAGACTCGCAAATAATCTTTTTTGCGACGTCAACACGGTCTCTTTTTTGCATGAAATTGAGGTCTTTTGGCACCAACTTTGCTGCTACACGACGGAAATCCAAATCATTAACCAAAATGTCTTGGACGAATCCATAGGCAATGTTCAAGTTTTTCAAAATCTCTCTGATAGCTAATTTGCGGTAATTGACCAAAATTTCTTTAACTTCATCAATGTTTTCGTTGGTTTTCGATATCGATGGTCTGCAACTGCGATCATCATCTTCGATTGACTCACGACCACTTTTGAGCAGCTCGTGCCACTGGTAAACGACCGTTTTCTTTAGAGAATCGTTGCCGAAACACTTTTCCAACATTTCCAACGTTAAGTCCATTTTTTACGCAAAATTTAATACAAGTTCGTTGTTGCAAATTTAAATCCGTTTCTAAAATTGGAAAAAATCGCCAACACAAACAGAGATAAATGTACTCTTATCTACGTAACTTTTGCAAATGTCAAGCTATGACGCTAAGATTTAGGAGGAATATCAACAACAGATGTACCAACTTAACAAAAAAAACAGAACTCAAATCTGAAGAATGGGAGCGCCTCACGATGACGCTACCGGGAGCGTTAAGGTGATCAAGGTGGTATTTGCATTTTTGAAGTTCCAAAAATCAGTACAATTCAGTACATCTTACTTTAACAGCACTCATCAATTAAAAAAATAGTTTGAAATATGGTATATAAATCAGACCTTATTTAACACATAATCTTCTTGCATAAACATAAACATAAACATAAAATAACTTTTTCCAGAAAAATAAACTTAAACATTTGTAGAATAGACAGTTTTAAGAACTTCTGCACCAGCCTTTGTGCTTAAAAAAGAGACGAATTCAGCACAACTCATTGCAAAATATTTTTTAACTATGAGTTCGGCCGATTTCTTTCTTTTCTACAGAACGAAAACATATAGCTAAATATTCCCTCATTAGCAGCGTTTGAATGGGGTGTTGAAAATATAAAATTAATTTTTTTTTTTTTCAAAATTCTTCTACTTCTTCTAACGAATTTAGAAAACCAATAAGAAGGAGATATTCTTCGAACAATAAATCGAAATCTACATTTTGTGTAATAAATATCTGTACAATGTCAACGAAACCGCGAAAAATGAGTTCAGTTGATTTATTTTCTAAATTCATTGTATTTAATTTTTCAAGTTTGTTGTTAACGATATCAAAATGTTGCTTCAAATAGCTAACAAAAGTGGGCGGCACGTTTTTTTAAAAAATATCGCTTCTGTCGGATTATCTGTTTTGTTACAATTGGATTCTGCAATGTAACCGTAAAATTGATCATGTTTTGTTGCACAGCATTTTACGCGTTGTTCGTTAACCATCGAAAAAAGATTAATTATAAATGTGCCATCTTTAGCTTCCAGTTTTTCAACAGTTTAAAGCAATTTGGAACCTGTATTTGATATAAGCCCTAAATATGCTTCTGCTACGCTACAATCAAAAAACTGCATGAGAACAGGAGAACATGAATTTATTGATAAAAAATAGCACTTTAACACTTCAAAATTTTTATAGAGGCGATCTACTTCAGGAGCCAGACTTAACCATCTCGTAGGTACATGGCGTACCATTTCCGCCCATTCAATGTGACAGAATTGAAAAATCTCTTTAAGCTGTGCAGTTCTCTTTGTGGGTGGGCTAAATTCTTAATATACCTGAATTACTACGAGGGTGGTCCTAGAAGTACCCGACCCAACAAAAATTTTGGAAGAAAGTTCGATACCCTTTTTAAAATAAAAACTGTCTTGCTCCTCAAAATAGCCATTAACTGCCGACATCACTTCTTCATCGTTGGAAAATCTTTGACCACTGAGCCTTTTTTTCAAGTTTGGGAACAGACCGCCATCGTATATTCACAATATCAAAAATTAATGACTTCATTGCCTTCATTTTATGAATAATGTTAGGACTATGTTAGGACTTTCTTTTTTCATTTCCACAAAAACATTTTTATTATTAACATTTGCGTTATCTGCACAAAAAGACGAAATATTTTTCAAATCTAAATTGCAATTTTAATTTTAAAGGGTCTGCTATATATTTAGACATTTCTGAATCAGATTTATAAAAGCTTAATAGTTTAACGTTAATACGTTTCTTTTTTAAAATATCTCAAAACAATTGGAAAGGTTTTAATGTTACCCTTATTAGATGCGTCTGTACCAGGTGTACCGGTGTGAAGTGAGCGTCAAGATACAAATGTCTCGATAGGGAACATTTATTGTGAACGCGCCTTATTATTATTATTATTTTTTTTTTGTTTGGTTGCTATGACACCTGTCAAACATATTTAGTATGCATCAAGTCATTGAGCAAACAACATCATATTTTTTCAAATGTCGAATTTTGTACCAGAAAATGGTGACTTGCGGAAAACATTATTTTTTGTTTTCATTTGAAGAAAAGCACTGCAGAATCGCATCAAATGCTTGTCGAGGAATATAGTGATCATGCTCTATCAGAAGCAACATGCAAAAGATGGTTTCAACGTTTGCGGAGATAACGATTTTTATGTGAGACATAAGGAACGTGGAAGACCACCAAAAAAGTTTGAAGACGCCGAATTCCAAACAATATTGGATGAAGATGACACTTAGAGTCAGAAACAAATGGCAGAAATGTTAACTGTTGCACAACAAACAATTTCTGACCGTTTAAAAGCTATGGGAAAGATCCAAAAGTCTGGAAAATGAGTGCCACATTAATTGAATGAAAGACAGATGGAAAACCGAAAAACCACTTGTGAAATTTTGCTTCAAAGACACGATAAAAAATCAGTTTTGCAACGAATTTTTACTAGCGACGAAAAAAAGGATTTATTCTCAGAATCCTAAACGGAAAAATCATATGTTATTCAGAGACAACCATCAGCTTCGACTGTAAAACCAGATCGATTCAGTGAAAAGACAATGCTGTGTGTCTGGTGGGATCAGAAAGGTGTGGTGTACCACGAGCTCCTAAAACCTGGTGAAAACGATAATACGGATCACTACCGACAACAAATGATCAATTTGAACCATGCATTGATCGAAAAATGACCAGAATGGACCAGAAGACACGGCAAGCTAATTTTGCTCCATGACAATGCACCTGCACACGAAGCAAAACTGATTTAAGATACAACCAAAGCACTTGGCTGGGAGCTGCTATCCCACCCGCCGTATTTGCCAGACTTGGCTCCTTCCGACTACCAATTGTTTTCATCGATGGGACACGAAAATTGGGTGTTTCAAAAGACGAACAGTTTTATTGGCGTGGAATCCATAAGTTGCCTGAAAGATGGGAAAAATGTGTAGCTAGCATAGGGAAATACTTTGAATAAAATGTTTTTTACTTTCCCATTAAAAAATTGTGTTTTATTTTTACTTCAGACCGGTACACCAGGTAGATATTGAAAAAAGAATACCTTCCTGCAAACCCTTCAAAATTATGTTTAAAGAGAATTTCGCAAATACATTTGTTACAATTCTTAAACATTTTGTTCTGCCACACGAAAATTTTTCAGCTACTGTTGAATCCGTATACAAGCACTTGAAAAGCTTACTGAAACAATCCGCAGAATTGTAGCTATGGCCATGCGTAATCGTGTGGTATGCAAATGCTGTTTCCACAATAGCATTTCTGGAGTTATCGTGTGTTTTTTTTTTTTTCAATATTTGACCGTTTATTTAAGAAAAAACATGTACAATAGTATTATTCAAAGTATTGCCCATCTGAAGCTATGACTTTTTCCCATCTTTCTGGCAATTTGTGGATCCCATCACAAAAGAACTGCGCCGGCTTGGCAGCCAAGAATGAATCAAGCCAATTTTTGATATACTGCTCTGATGTGAACCGTATTTCAGTGAGGGCGTTCTGCATCGAACAGAAAAAATGGTAGTCAGAAGGGGCAAGGCCTGGGCTATAAGGCGGGTGGGGTAAGACTGTTTTCCAAATAGTTCTTAACCGGAATAACAACGTGGGGCCAAGCGTTGTCATGATGGAAAATTATTGCCTCGTGTCTAGTCGCATATTCCGGGCGTTTTTCGGCTACTGCTCTCTTCAAATGGATTAATTGTGTTCGGTAGCGTTGTCCATTGATGGTTTCACCCGGTTTTAGTAGCTCATAATACAGCACACCCATCTGATCCCACCAAATACAGAGCATTAACTTCGCGTCATGGATATTCGGCTTCGCCGTTGATTTTGCTGGTTGGCCGGGTTTTACATATGATTTTTTGCGCTTGGGGTTATCGTAATGGATCTATTTTTCACCACTAGTAACAATCCGATGCAAAAATGACTTCCTTTTGTGGGTTTCCAGCAGCATTTCGGACATGCAAAACCGCCTTTAGACGTCTCTCGGCTTGAGTTCATGTGGAACCCAATTTCCTTGCTTTTGAATATATCCAGCTGCTCTTAAACGTTTTGAAATGGCTGCTTGAGTGACACCCAAAGATTCTGCTAGCTCTTCTTGTGTTTGGCAACAATCTTCATGGAGTAATGCTTCCAGTTCTTCATTTTCAAACTTTTTTCGCTGCCCAGGACGTTCATCGTCTTCCAAGCCAAAATCACCACTTTTAAATGGTGCAAACCACTTTTGGCACGTTCGCTCAGCTAGCGCATATTCACCATAAACTTTCACCAAAATACGATGACTTTCGGGAGCATTTTTCAGTAATGAAGACGAACTCCCCGCAAAAACACTTTTTCAGACACAAAGTTCGACATATTTGAGTGAAAAAAAAATGTTGTTGTTTACGCTTGAAATGAATGACGTACAATGACAGTAGCTTTCCAGCGCATATTCCAATGGAATAATAACAATGGACTGATACAAGTTACGCAGTCTCTTAGCAAACCGCAATTAAGTTATAGACCCAATATGTCGTATAACTGAAGAACGGGCAATCGGGCCAAACTGGAGTTTTTCCCTAACATCGGCTCAAAATATTAAGTGAGTCCACCGTTAAGGATCTGAGAAAATTTTACTACTCTCTGCCTTATATTATCAGGCAGAATTTTAACGAGTCTTCCAAGCTTCTTTTTCAAACGAGCCCAGTTGAATTTTGTTAGATTCCTCCACACCAGCAAGCTTGTGACTTTGCATCTGAAATACGATGTATCTATGGTCTAACATCGAGGGCTCTGATAGTACGAGTACTTTCCAGTTGGTAATAACCTTCGCGTTTCTGCTGAATAAGTTAGGTCGATTAATTGCTGTCTTTCTTTCATAACTTTGATAACCAAGTCAGGCAATAGTTTGAAGTCCTGCACTTGCTACTGTCCAAGAGAGTGTACTGATCATTAACATCCCTACATATGATTAAGTCTCATCCAACTAAAATCGATACATTCAATAAGTTCGGCTGCTACTTTAAGTAGTGACACAATGATTAGGGAAATATATATATCCCATTCTTTATTCGTTTTGTAGTCCCTCATTACAGCAGCTGCTGGAATTTAATATCAGAATTGTTGAAATGTTTAGAGAGCAATGGCTATATTCGTAAAAAAACACACGAAGCCTTCAGAATTGGAAACGAAGAGTTACTCTAAATGGCAATTTGCCAGACTATATGAAGTAACTCAATATTCACTGTGTTGATTTAAATCCGGTAGTCTAAAACCTACAATCCCAGGTGCAGTTAAGTAAGTTGGTCAAGGTTAACCGATTTTTTCTGCTATCTTTCTTCGAACGGAAAGTATTACCTAGATAAAACATCTTGAAAAGCATTCATTCCGATTGTACCCCTTTTCCTATGTCGAATAGCATTCTCACAAGTACGTATGGGTGTGTTGCGAAGGTTTCCTCTTTTTAGACTTCGCAAGTTCCTTTTCAATTGGATAAAAGAATTGTTTATTCGAACACTGGTGATTTCTTATGTTAAAGGATTTTGCTTCAACGCAGCACATTCGAAACAGTTTAGTTGTTAAATAAATTTCAAATTTAGGAATTTGATATTTATATTCGTGAACGGACAGTGACCGGAAACAGCGACTGAAAGCATTTTTAGGGCTTTAGCGTAATAAATTTTGCCCAACCAGTAATTTTGAGTTTTGTTGCTGACGAAAGTGAAATTTAATGAATTTAGAAACATTGCCTTGGCTTTTTTGCTGGTTAGAAGTACGTACAATAGATTATATCAAAAATAGAATGTCAGCAATTAGAGATTTTATTGCCTGAAACTGAAACTGAAATATACTCTCGTTTCAATGAGATGCTACGACTGACTACCTATTTCCACAACTCTTTCCGACAATGTAAATGAAATGTTGGAGTGAATCTCTACTACCTAAGAGAGGTATGAAATTAAAACGCAACGTGAAACCAAGTGGAAAAAGTAAATTAACTCTTGTTCCTGCTCTAGGTACACATTCAAAACATCCGCAGACGAGAAGTATCTAGACGACGTTTACCATAAATCACATTCCCTCTTTGCGTCATATTCATGAAAAACTTATAACCATTATCAATATTTTCCAATTTAAATTTGAATAGTACTTCGCATACGTAAAATATCTTCAGCTTTACGTAGAAAACCAAAAAATTCAAATATAGTCAATTGTATTTTAAGGAAAGTTTCGGAACCACACATAAATATTGATCCACTGCATTATCCTGCAGACATGGCTGATTTGTTGTTACAAGAAGGAGCATCATGCATGCTAAAAGGATCTTATGTCATGTGAAACCATAACAGACAGGATGATGGCAGAGAAGATGGGTACAGATACATTTTTGCTTAAAAAGAAGTGTAGTTCGATAGTTTTTCTTGTAATTAGTGCACGCTCAAGGGGGAAAGAAAGATTTACTGACGTACGAGGGCTATTTTAAAATAATGCACACTATTTTATTATATGATACAAAGTTGTAAAGTTAATTTGTTTTATGCATCCCTGAAATGCAGTCCCTTGCTTCTCAATCACTAATTCCTAACGTTTTGTAAGGTTTAATATGCAAGTCAGCTTATCACTTTTGTTATTAGTTGAATGAGCTGAGTAACACAAGATTACGCATTACCTTCACGGAGCGACCGCAGGGCAACGTTGGGTATTTGATGTAACAGACTTTGTATGCTCCGTTCACTTGCAAGCCTGTAATATTAAAGGGTTTCCCTCTATCTAAGTGTCCTTACAACGAAAAGCACGCAAAAAAAAGCAACTAACCTCTTGTAAAAAACCCTAACTTTATGGTGGAACAGCAAAAACCGAAAGATGCATGGCTAAAACGGTACTTAGTGTCTAGTTAGCGAACTTCGGATACGGTGAAGAAGTTATGTGTTCGTTCGTAAGCACAAAAGCACCCATTAATTTTGAGAACAAGTCACAAAATCTACCGGCTACATAAGACTGAGACCTTCGGAGAGGAGAAGGTTCAAACAAGCCTTAAAATAAGCGTCTTTTGGACTAATGCTAGCTGGACCAGGTGAAGCCACAATGATAGTAATAACGTACCGTGAAAACGATGCCTGAAAAACCAACGGACACGGTTCTGGATTTGAAAGCTCTCCTTCAGGCATTGCACGGAAATATAATCTATCATATTTCCAGAACCAGATTTTTCAACACTCAAATCGATCAGACATCGATCACTTTCCTTCTCTCCCAATTTACCAGTCAAATTTTCAATTTAAAGTTTTTGTCAATTTGTAATTGTTGGCTTTCTGCCCCCCAATTTGTGAGCTTTTATAACTAATTCTCAACTTGTAATTATCTGCTCGTTCGCAATCATAATGTCGAAATTCAGTGATATACCCCACTGTGTGTCCGACACCTTTGCTAATTTGTTACCCTACAATTTTTTGTGCGGAAATTAATTTCGCGCCATTTGTATTCGGCTAACGTGCCAATGTTTACCTTAAAGAATTCTCCAAAAACTTTTCGTTTTATTGCGTTGGATGTAAAAGCATATCTCTATCATATATATACATATTATGCTCGTGATAAAATCTGTTGGTGGAAACTGCCCCACTAACGACAGATAACGACAGATATAATATATTTACTAATCTATCGAAATACCTCAATCTTTGTTTAGATACTTGTGCTGTCTGTAAGTTTTTGAAAAAACAAATTAAAGGTATTGAAAAGCACTTGTCAAAAAAACTGCCAAGGGACATTAAATTTTGAAGTCACATGACCGTAGAAAATGACTTTAAACTTACCCTAGATTCACGACATTTGAAGGAAGTCTAGTGTGAATGAACTCAGGTATACCTGCATTCAGTGAATTTTTAAAATTCCTTAATTCCAATATTGAAATCTATGCCACATTCATTAAATATGCAAAATTTATAAGATAAGAAAAGACGGCGATATTGCTAAGGAAATCCGAATTAAAGCGAATAAAATTGGTGGTATAGTCGAGCAGCATTCGAGTTTCATATACTACACATCAATGCTGGCCGAGGTGCTTCTCCTTTAGCGCTCGCCCTATTATCAAGGCCATCACTAAGGGGGGACAATGCAAAATACTGGTCATACCGTAAGGGTTTTCTGAACTTAACACTTTTAAGGATTGCTTCGATTTGATCAGTTAGAAGCTGCTGGTCTTGGATCCTGTTTCCAGCAGAACAACTTGTAGTCCCTGCTAGGACTAAAATCAAGGCACCATGGGAATCAGGAGAGCCCATATCTCGGTCCGAGCCTGACTTGTTGAGATAGGCCCACTTGTGGAAGCGTCTTGGTGGCTGCGGTTTCAATCCAACTCAAAGTTGCAATAACAAGTGGGTGACGAGACCCTAAGATCAGCAAGAGGTTTTCGACCGGCCTCGTCTCATACCAAGGGTGGAACTTGTGCCCCAATGCAAGCGATGGCAAGACATATCTTTACTCCCATACATATATGTGCATTCCGTGAAATTGAGTTTATCCAGAGAGATGTTGACGTAACACACGAGAGACGGTTTTCTCCTTCTTATGTTATATTGCACAATTATCCCGTCATGGAACCCGAACCTGCCCCATAACTCTTTTCACAACCTGATCTACAATCTGCCGTTCAATATGCTGTACAGACAGCTCTACAGCCTGCCTCACAACACGCTACTCTTCAAACTGTTTCCACATTAAGGTGCTTGGAAACATAATGGACACTCGCGGAATGTCACTAAATTGTCATTGTCAATTTATTCAGTAAACTCAACATTTTCATCATGTAAAATACACTAACGAGCAACGTCTGCAAATTATAAAATTTTTTTACAGATATTCGGAGTCGGTGACTGCAACTTTAAGAGCGTTAACTCCAATTTTCGGTCGTAATTCTCGCCCTAGTAGACAAGAAATAACAAGTTTAGTGCAAAAATTTGAGTCTACATATTCGTTGTGTGATGTTGATGTGTCAGTGAGACAACGAGTTGGTCAAAGTGTCGAAACTATCGCTGCTGTTCAGACGTCCGTAGCAGACGATCAAAATCAGTCAATTCCACGGCGTCCTCAAGAATTGAGCATTGCTCAGACCACATTATGGCGTATTTTGCGTAAGAATCTTGGTTTACACTCATACAAGATCAAGCTGACTCAAGAACTGAAGCCGATGGACCATTTGAAGCGACGTACAATTTCAGATTGGGTTCTGGAGAAGATGCGCCAAGATGATGAATTTCATCGCAAAATCATCTTCTCTGACGAAGTTCATTTTTATCTCAATGGGTTCATCAATAAGCAAAATATGCGTTATTGGTCGGGTGAAAACCCACATGTGATTCATGAATCACCACTTCATCCACAAAAAATAACTGTTTGCTGCGGTTTGCATGCCGGCGGCGTTATTGGGCCATATTTTTTCGTCGACGATAACGATCGTCATATTACTGTGAATGGTCAGCGTTATCGCGCCATGATCACCGATTATTTTTGGCCTGAATTGGAAGATATGGACTTGGACGACATGTGGTTTCAATAGGATGGTGCCACAAGCCACACAGCCCACGCTATTTATTGAAGAGTAAGTATGGTGAGCGTGTTATCTCAAGACATGGGCCAGTCGATTGGCCGCCTCGTTCGTGCGATTTAACGCCGCTTGACTATTTTCTGTGGGGCTACGTTAAGTCATTGGTTTTGAATTTAATTTGTGAACGCACTCTTTCACTTATCATCAAACTGTCACTGCCAATTTATTCAGTAAACTCAACATTTTCATCATGGTAAAGTACACTAACGAGCAACGTCTACAAATTATAAAAGTTTTTTTAGAGATATTCGGTGTCGCCAAATCACGAAGCTCATTTTTGGCTCAATGGGTTCGTCAATAAGCAAAATTTGCGTTATTGGTCGGGTGAAAATCCACATGTGCTTCATGAATCACCACTTCATCCACAAAAAATAACTGTTTGCTGCGGTTTGCATGCCGGCGGCGTTATTGGGCCATATTTTTTCGTCGACGATAACGATCGTCCCGTTACTGTGAATGGTCGGCGTTATTGCGCCATGATCACCGATTATATTTGGCCCGAATTGGAAGATATGGACTTGAACGACATGTGGTTTCAACAGGATGGTGCCACAAGTCACACAGCATACTCTACAATCGATTTATTGAAGAGTAAGTATAGTGAGCGTGTTATCTCAAGACATGAGCCAGTCGATTGGCCGCCTCGTTCGTGCGATTTAACACCGCTTGACTATTTTCTGTGGGGCTACGTTAAGTCTTTGGTTTATGTCAACACGCCGACAGCGTTGAAAGAGCTCAGAGCCAACATTGAACGCGAAATAGCGGCCGTTTCGGATGAAATGTGTGGCCGAGTCGTTGAAAATTGGGTCCAACGAATCGACCGCTGCAAACGTGCCCGCGGTGGCTATATGAACGAAGTCGAGTTCCATTCATAAATGTTTTGAATGGTTTGCCTTTCATTTAAAAAAAAAAAGTTGTCAAGTCGTTATTAGAAAACCCTATATTATGCAAGTGCAAAGAAATCTTTGAAAAATAATTGCTAAGAAGTGCAGTTTATTCAGGCTAAGCATTTTGGAGAAATATGAGTAGCTTTTCGTCAACCCATCTGGTTACAGTCTCAATATGAATAAAACGATATTAATGAAAATCAGATATAAGAAAAATAAATTAAACAAAGAAATCTCATTGTTTAGTTCTTACCCTTACTGGATATTCAATATGGACCCATTTATATCCTTTTTCCCACAGATCAGTTAAGACCTCTTATGTAGACTTTCATACTCAGACTCTGCCTTAAGACGTTTTTGCAATTTATTGCCTGGCGCCCAAAATAGCGAATTATTTAATAAAGATTTTGATCTACACCGCGACTACGCACCGTGTGCAATTTCGGCAATCTAGGCGAGCAAAATTGATTTTTCAAAATATTTCATGTGTTTACAAAAACTTGATATTCTAATAGCAAAAGAATTATTTAAATAATCATGTTGGAGGAACGGTACATGGGTCTTATATTTTCTTAATAATATATTGTTAGTGAGCATTACCTGTTGAATATGTGGGTAAATTATAGTAAATGATATTATAGCTTCGATATTTCAACTAGAGTTTTACTTTATTATATAGCCGAATATTACAATCATACAATATAAACAGTATAGCTGGACAATTAAGCTATTTAAAAAGCAAAAAGCATTCTACGTAAATTTGCGAAACAACTAATAGCGATAATAGTTGTAAAAGCCTTCTGGAATTTCTGGAATTTTTGATGTTTGGTATACAAACTCGCTCAAATACAATAATAGATTTGATGCTACTTTTGATAATGTTTTGCGAGCTTTGGGTAATATACCACTGCCTTATGAAGCATAAGAGAGCATTAAAATTACAACAAGAACATTGTGTCAATAAATTAAAGTTAGATGGGCCAAAGTTGGCAGGCACCGGTCGTTTTTTTTTTGAATATAAATCTTCTTAGCTTCAGAGAAATATCCAATTTTCAGAGTCTGTGACTAATTGTATGCCTAGTTCTTCTCAGAATAAGTCAGGAAATAAACGTGGAAGACCACAAAATCAGTTTGTTACTTGTAGCTATTGGTCTAAAAAACGGTGGCTTTGGCCACCGAAATAAAACTTTGTAACTCCGGGAAAAAAGATTCGGCTGCAATTGTTGAGGAACTATCCGTTTCTTCTCCTAGGAAGAGGTACCACCTTAAAAGATCCTATGAGTCTTTATGCCGAAGGGATCAGAATTATCTGCAGATCAAGTGCTTGCCTTAATAGTTTTAGCTGAAAGTTTTAGCTTCTATGCTTCAACACAAACTTCAAAACTTCCTATCTTTTGGATTGTCCCCTTTTCATTCATGGATAAGTTTTATCGAATGTTTGTTGCACTTTTTCTATCTATAAGAAATAAAAACATAACAAGTACGTAGCGAAGAAAATATACAGAAATTGGCAGAAACAAAGAAGCAGGTCCAAGAAAAGTTTAGAAAGGCCTACTGACAGATACACCCAAACGAAATGTTGGCACAACTTATGATGGAAATACAGCACGCAAATTTTTAGGAACGCGGAGAAATCTGCTGAAATAACAGGTGTTAATTTGGAGCTCATTAAACGCTTTCATATCATTTTAGAATGCTTAAACTGTGGCTTTCAGATCAATGTGGACAAATTTTAGGAATACATAAAACAAACATGTGCGTTATATTTGAAAGAATATTCATAATATTCAATGCCTGTAAGTGTGCATAAAGTATTACTACATGGAAAGGATATAATATCATCTTGTATTATTTTGGCCAATTATCTGCAGAAGCCCAAGAGGCGTGAAATAAACATAATAGAAAATACAGCGAACTTTTTACAAGGAAAACATCTAGAATTGACACCAATACCGATTTATTTCATAGACTGCTTTTTACATAAGATCCATTTATTACTAGTTTATGTGCTCCGCCTAAGACAAAAAAAAAAAGAAAAATTACATAAGATATGTTGGAGCTATTACAAGAACCCTCACTTGAGTTCAATACATCAGATAACCATGAGGATCCCTTATCAGATGTATCAATTGCAAAACATTCCGATTCCAGCTTAAGTGAATAAGCGTCAATTAATTTTAAAGTAAAGATAAATGTTTTATACCTAATTATGCACAAATAAAGTACATTGCATGCATATGTATTTTATACCTACCTTGAGCATTGTACCTATTTACTAGGTGGAGTGAAAAGTAACCTCCTTGACCGCCAGAATGCGCTGCTACTGCAAAAAAGGTTATGGTGCCTTGAAGTCCGTTCATATTTAGGCAGACATGCCAAATTTCAGTGCGATACTGTCTTTAGTTTTGTTTTAACAGCTGATTGTTGTTGACGTGTTTGGCATCAGGTTGAGTATGGACAAAAACGATTTTCGTTCTGTTGAACACCAGAGAGCAGAATGAGTGCCCGGCAATGGACTGAAGCCGAAAAGGTCGAAAAGGTTATGGCGTCGGTTTCCTGCGATTGTTATGGCATACTCTTCGTGGACTACATCGAAAAAGGAAAAACCATCAACAGCGAGTATTACTGTGCATTATTGGAGCGATTGAAGGCCGAAATCGCTGCAAAACGGCTTCACATGAAGCGAAAAAAATTTTGTTTTTGCAAGACAATGCACCATGGCTAAAACCAATGTCTTACGGCTCTAATTGCTGTCGCTTCTACCGTATTCGCCCGATTTGGCTCTATCGGACTATTATCTCTTCCCAAACCTCAAAAGATGGCTCATCAATAAAAAATTCGGCTCACGCGAGGAAATCATCGACGCAACGGAGGAGTATTTTCCAGAGCTTCCGGAAAATTACTTCTCGGACGGGATCAAGAAGTTGGAAAATCGCTAGAATAAGTGTATCAAACTAAAAGCGGACTAAATTGAATAAGATAAAAAAACATTTAAATTTTTTTTTTTATTCCCAAGGAGGTTACTTTTCACCCTATCTAGTATCATAAGTTTAAAAAAATTATATTCTTACTTATGTATTTTAGTTATCTCTAAATCTGTTATATAATGTCTGTACTATAATGCCTTTCTTCTATGCATGTACATTTTATTTATACATTTTCACTTGTTTAAACTTGTTTCATTAACAAAAAAATTGTTTATATTGTATTATATTGTATTGTAAAGTTTTAATATAATACACGAAATATGGTAATTTTGCTCGCCTAGTTTGCCAAAATTGCACACTGTGCGACGGTCAAGATAAAGCGGCGGCGGTGTTCTGTTAGCTATACATAGGTACATTCTCGATATGATTTAAAGCGTGAAAAGTGAGTTTTATGGATTGATGGTACAATTACGAAATATCTAGAGCAAATGCGCAAATTTTAATTCTCATGAAGTCGATAAGCAAGATATCCTGAACACAAAAAAATATTTCAAGACCTTGTAGCAATAAAGATGCTTTAAGAGGAGAACACCAAGACTTCTGAATTGAACTGATTGAATTGAATTGATTGATCTACGATACGTTCTGTGAGTAAAGGTTTGATCTTATTGTATTAATTTTATGCAGGCTTCAGGGCTAGATACTTTATAAAAGACCATGTTTTCATAGCATAGCAGATCAATTTATTTTGTCAAAGGAAACTTTATATCTTTTTCGTTAATTTTAAGTTCGCGTTTACTACTGTGGATCGAAGCCTTAATAATCCCAGTTCTGTTCAATGGGTCTTCAGATGCCAGCATTAAGCATCGAAGACAAGTGGCAACATTGCCAAAATGCTATCATACATGCCGCCTCTGATGTGCTGCGTTTTACTCGGAAACCCAAATGACACCTCTGGTTTGACGACTAGTACCCGCAAGTACGTATAGCTAAGCAAGAGGGCTAAAGCTGCTAACGAACTCTACGAGCAAAAGAGAAAGATAAACACTGGTTTCTCAGGAGGAAAAAGAAAAAGCATACGTAGAGCGGGCGGAAAATGAGAGATGGTCATCCAGGAAGGATATTCGGAAGTTTTACCAAAAGGTAAAAAAAACATTCGACGGACATAAACCCCGAACCGCAGCCTGTGGGGACAAACATGAGGATACAGTATGTAGTATTGTATATAAAGTGGCAGTCGGTGCTGAGGGTTTTCAAAGACCATTTATATAGACTGCAAGACGGTGATGAAGAACACAATACTGCTGTCAGGCAGAATGAACCTCTCAACCTCAAGATCAACAATTCTGTCCGCCCGACCTAGATGAAGGCGAAAATAGCCATATCTAGCTTAAGTCCTGACCTTAAGACCTGACTGCCGAGCTCTTCAAAGCGGCCTGAAGCGGCAGACAATGTCTTGGTAAGGAGCATATATCAATTCATCTGTAAAATATGACCGGGCGAAAGATTATCCGATGAATCTAAACAGCATTGTTTGTACGACTCTCAATACCATCTGAACTGCCCAATTACAGCAACATCAGTCTTCTTAACATCGCCTTTAAGATTCTGTCAGCCATTTTACACATTACCTGAACACCTGACACCTTTCGTCGACAACTTGAATAATCCATATCCGTGTGGCTTCAGGCCTGAAAAGTTCACCATCTATCAAATATTCACACTACTGTGGAACTGAACTGCAAGTCGATACACCCCACCTATTCGTCGATTTTAAGGTCGCATTGTCATATAGACAAGAGCTATACAAAAAAATGGTTAAGACAAGGCAATGCGCTGTCATGTGATTTCTTTAACATCGTTTTTGAAAGAATGGTGTAAAACTCACGTGTCAACAGAAGAGGCATAATCTTTCAAAAGTTTGTCCAAATACTCACATATGTCGATGATATTGACATAAGAGGAAGAAAGTAGCGTGATATCAGTGGCGCTTTCGTGAGTAGTAAAGGATGAGGGTCCTCTTGGCTGCTTTGTGAGGAAAATTCTTCGGGTGGTTTTCAGTGACGTCGAGGTAGACAGTGAGCGTAGGAGAAGGTACAACGACGAACTCTATAGGCTGACAGCGACATCGACTTAGCCAGAAAACTAAAGGTTCAACAACTGAGATTGGTGGGGTAATGCAATGCTCCGATTCGAAAAGTCTTCAATTTTGCCCTAAAGGACAGCGCAATAGATGTAAGAAGACCTCAGCCAACGTTGGTTGTGACGCTTGTTGGTTGACCGTAGTTGTCGGACCGTTGCACTAGCTTAAGTAAGAAAGTAAGTAAGGAAGAAGTTCTAATATAAGAGAGGACTGGAAATGCTATGTTGAATCAATTGAAGTTGTTAACAAATACATATAGGCGAGAGTTTGTCTTACAAAAAATCTCAATATGAAGACTCAACTCAAGGAGTATTTGGCGAAGTTTAAGATAGCTATTAACAGCGTCCGAAATAAATGCAGTAATGACAAATTCGTTGCTCACAGCAGCAAATAAAAAGCATTCCTCCCTGTAGTTTAGGCGGTCATTTCTTACGCAGCATAAGTGTGAGGAGGCAGTCACTTTGATGCCGTCGAGAAGTTATTACGTTGTTAGACTAATGGTTTGGCCCCAATATATAAGATATATTGCTCACATCTGGGCAGGTGCGCTTAAAAAATCTCTGCATCTGCTTTATAGGATTCAAAATTGTATAATAAAATCGTAAAATAAATCGTATATTACAATAGGTAATGCAAATGAACACTAGGATAGAACTAATAAACATAGATCGGCGGCACACGCGGAATTGTTTACGTGAGTTCAAGTATGATAGCCAATACTGCCTACTCTGCGCCGAAATATGGATCCCGAACAAGAAAACGCAGCTAGATCAGTATGAGTTAGTGTATGCATACAATTATCGAAGAGCGCAATGGTTAGGCGTCAACAAAATTTTAAAAGCGTAAAAAATGTTTGAGTAGGATTGACGACCAGATTGACCAACCTCTGGAAAGTAATGAACGACGTAGTTAAACAAACGATGGGGCATTCGTAGAACGTCATGACAGTAATGATCCCCCTTAATCGCCGCAACGTATTCACACAAAATAAGACTGATCTCGAGACTCAAATACAGACTCCGCTGTGTTAGCGGAAAGATCACAATGATATTCAATGAGTCCGAAACTTACGGCCGACACTACTGACGGTTGGTATCTTCGAAGTTGAAGGTAGAGGGCCTCCGGGAGAAAGTGGACTTGCTGGGCGATATTGAAAACAGAACTGAGAAACACGGTTTTATCGTATTCAATTAGACTGTTTCGCAGAAGTCAACTAAAATAGGATTAAGGTCCTGTTTGATATCATATAGCACCGTAGTGTAGCCCTGGAGTCTAGTACTTCTGACTAAAGGTAGGGCACCGAACCCCTGGGGAACGTCATTGGTTGCTGCAGCCGAGAGAATTTCAATTACGGGTCAATGGCGACGTCTGCGGCTGCTTAGTGAGCTGCCGTCAATTTGAGCTGCTTAGTGCACATCTCCCTAACTCACATCTCCCTAACTCAATATATTATATACTAAGCACAGATCTAAAGGGAGCTGCATGGTTGTGTCGAAAATACCAAAGGGATCGACGTTGGAAAACTGCAATCGTAAAAGACTGCCAGAATCTTTGCTTGCATTGTTTCTCTCAAGCCGGAACAAAGCACTCTGACAAAGAACTAGTCCATTGTACTCCTTGTAAAGTTCTTTTTAATAAAAATTTTCAGTCTTGTGAAAAAAGATGAGTAAGTTCCTCAGTGATACGGTGCCTACAGTACCACCACCCACCACGTCAGAGCCAAGTACATGCAGCCTAATGCGAGCGTAAGCCGGACATCCAGAGAGATAGTACTCCACGGTGTCGTCACTTTCGCAGTAAGCATCGCAGGATGATGTGTCACGCGTTTGAAACCATTCATAAAAACCTTGATTTGTCCATATCAGTGGGGTTTTAGGCCAGTAAAGCCCAACATCGATCAAATATTTATATTTGGATAGGGTTGTTGGTGGAGACCCAGGTTAGCTTTAAATTGTAGTGCTATCTAAGTAAGTTGTCTTGAAGCCATTAACGGGCGACGAGTGGCCAGTTATATCCGGCTTATGTTGGAGGAGCAAGTTTATGTACTTTTCGTCCTGAGATGAATCCGTAAATGGCCATTTTATAAACTGGATTAAAAACTTAGAACCGATACAATTTTTCATGCGGAAATACTTTATGATGTGGTCTCATTGAGGTTAATGGATCTGGCTTTTTATTTCCACCATAAATATGGTATATTAGTATGCGATGACATTTCGAAGCCCTTGCTTCTTCTTTTCTACGAGTTTAAATGAGTCAAATATAATAACAGCTTCTTTGAGGATCTACATTTTAGCACATTTTAGAAGTTTAGACAGTAGCAGGGATGCATTCACCTATTTCATATTACATACTGCAATATACTACAAAAGGTGGTTTAATTTTAAAAAAGAAAAAAATATTTTAATTCATAAACGATGCAAATGCTGACAATTAAAGACAAAACGATTTCATGTGCTCGTTTGCATATGTCATTCACAATGACATATCTAAGCACCCCTTACAATTAATTGATGGCTTTTTTTCCAAGAAAAGAACATTTTGTGGGGTTTCAGCCAACAAAATTAAAATTGAAACTTTTAATACTTTACATGCTCCAGTAATCCTAATTGATTCGCATGAAGCAATTTAGAAGAATACTACTTGACAGTTCCACCAGAGTTAGTCTATGCCTAACATTAATTACGGAAACATGTCTATTTGGAGAGCCACCCGTAAAAGAACTCTAAACATAGAAACCAAAACTGGGATACCAAAAAGAAAGAACTCTTGCCCAAAGGATCAAGTGTTCATTAGAGAGTAGAACCTCGCATTGTCCCTAACCTCAATTTCTCATTTGAAACTTTTAGCAGTGGGAGCACATACTGGTGGTTCTTCTGAAGATGTCAAAGAGTAAAAGCCGAGAATTTTATCACTTCATAATACCATATCCTTGTGTCATCCCGGCCAGCCTCTAAATGATAAAACTTTTCGATAACACTCCACTGAAGAGAAGACTAAGTGATAAACTAAATTACCCTGACACATTAAAATTTATAAAAAGGGCAAAGGATTGTGTCGTTCTGTCCACACTTTTCCAGTTTCCCACTCAATCTTCATCTTTTCCCGTCAGAACAGAGTTTTTTCCATTTCGGTTCTGTTCGACTGCTTAAATGAAAAAAATAAAAATAAATAGATATTGTAGAAAAGCAAATGGGAACAAGAAAAACATAAAGAAATTTGGGACGGTTGACCCGCTTGCGTCGGTTTCAAATTAATCATTCATTCGCCTCGAAGAACGATTAATTTCTTATAAAGAATTTCCACACTTTTCCCGATTTGGGTGCTCCCTAAGTGCTTCTGCTATTTTCAAAAAAAGAATCCCTACTTGTGGACACAGAAGCTTATTGGTTCTTTGGTTTTGTTTTCAATACTTTTGGGTTCAGTTTAATGAAGGGCGCTATTTCCAAGAATAAAGTGAAGAAAAAAGTGATTGAAGAGCACTGCCAGAGGAAGCTTTCTTGAATATGTTTTAACGTCCGCAATTATTTGAACCTACCCCGAGTTGTGAAATGGAGTTGAAATCTTTTCCCAAATTTTAAGTCAATCGTAGTTGAGTACTTTGTATTAGAGGCAGAAGGGGTGTAATTTCGCCGTTTGCATGAGCAAAACTTCTAGTAGAGATAACGGAGGTACTCCATATATATGTATAAGTCTTTTTCTAAAAATCAAAGATCCTTAGGTTAAGAAAAAACTTAATTGAGACATTGAATTAGACGTCAAAGGTTAAATTGAAAAAAAAAAAAAATACGACTGTGAACCCAACAGATTTTTGTACGCCAGATGGTCAGGTTCTGAGGGCTCCAACTGACATTTGTATTACCACAACGTCGGCTAATTAGGATCCTGACCCTGATAGTTCGTAACAGAGGCAGAAAGGTTCAGCACGTTCTGGTAACATTGCGTCAGGTAACTAGGCAGGTAACTAGTCAAAGTGCTGCTTTTTTTTGGCGTGATTTGAAACACTGAATAGATTAAATGGGCTAAGAAGACGAATAGAATAGAAAAGGCAAGTCCTAAAAACAGTCGCTATTAGCAAGGCTAGAGAGAATCAGGTCTGTCGAATTCTGAATCCATTCAACCTCTAGAAGCTGAAGCTATCGTGTCAAACATGTGTTTTAGCTATTCCCTCTGTTACAGTCTTTTTCACCGCAGGATACACCAATGGTGTGCGAACTGCAACCATCAAAGGTTTCAGCTTCAATGGACGGTAGTAGCAGAGTTTAATAATTATCAGTTTTGTGGATGGATTAATAGATATGCAATGCTGACTCGATAAATAATGGGTGATTTTTGAAGCGTTTGGTTCTTATTTCCTAAAAAAACACAGTAATTACAAAAGTGTAGAAAATGTTTATTTGAGTTGATAAACCAATGTATGCCATTTACTTTTTAGAAACTATTTCATGTAAATGCTGACAAAACTACATTTTCAGTGGTCCATACAGAGAGTGTAATTTTGAATCACTTTTTCGATCATATTGGCTGGTATCTCGCTAATAACAATGTAATGTTGTCTTCCAAGGCTGGAATTGACACTGGTTTAATTTTTTCACGTAAACAATAGTCCAAAGGCGTCAAATCGTATGATTTTGTCGGCCAATTTAAGGGTCCAAAACGATATATTGTATAAATTGTTCACCGAATTCATTTCTCGAGCAATCGATTGGTGTGGCAATATAGAACCGTTTTGCTGGAACCACATGTTAACCAGCTCCACCTCGTACATTTTAAGCAAAAAAAAGTTCGAAATCATTGAACGACAGCTGGCGCCATTGATGATAACTTTGAAAAAATACGGGTAAAATGCCGGAGAATAAACCGCATCTAGCAGTGTATTTTTCCGGGTACATTTGCAGCTCTTTTGTTGCCAAACTGCCTCATCGACCAAATTCGGCAGTTTTGTTTATTAACATTCCCATTAACTCAGAAGTGAGCTTTGTAGCTGAAGACAAATTTTCGATTAAAAAAAGCGGATCTTCCTGCTGCTTTTCTAAGGCTCACTCACTGAAAATTCGACGCTGTGGCAGGTCATTTGGTCATTTGGTTCTTGCACGAGTTGTATTTTGTAATCCAGGATCCTTACGTAAAAATCTTCCACGTAGCTGAGTAACACAATCCCAATTGCTGCAAACGGATATGGGTAGGTGATTTGATGTCCAAGAGTTTAAAATTAGTGCGAAATTTGGTCACTATGGTTTGAATTGCTGAAGGGGCACACCTAGTGTGACCGCCAAAGAAAAGGATGATTTTTGAGAATTTTTTTAAGGGAAACTACTGCATTAAATGTTTTAAATTTTGAAGGATGTACAATATTTATACAAAATAATGAATAAACACTGAAATTTTTAGCGAGTTATTCGCTATCTCCCAAGACACAAAAAAAGGTTCTCTATTGCTGTAGTGATTGCGTCGTTCACCTTGGCTAAAGTCAAAAACTTTAATTAAACTAGAACGTATTGCCTAAACGATCGTATACTGACCCATGATTGTGGAAAAATAAAATGAAATTTGACAGTGGCACAAATTGTGTAGAGAAGTACTACCTTGATCAAAAAGTTCGGAGGCACCAATGTGTGGCGCTCCCATTGTTCCGATTTGAGTTATGTTTTTTTTTTTTTTTTTTTTTGTTAAGCTGTTAAACTAAATTTAAAATGGATTTAAATTTGCAACAACGAACTTGTATTAAATTTTGCGTAAAAAATGGATTTAATTTTGCGCGAAGGTTGGAAATATTGGAAAAGTGTTTCGGCAACGATTCTCTAAAGAAAATGGTCGTTTACCAGTTCAAAAGTGGTGGTGAGTCAATCGAAGATGAGAACGCAGTGGCAGGCCATCCACATCGAAAACCGACGAAAACATTGATGAAGTAAAAGAAATGTTAGTCAATAATCGCAAATTAACCATCAGAGAGATAGCGGAGGACTTAAACATTGCCTATGGATACGTCCAAGACATTTTGGTTTATGATTTGGGTTTTCGTCGTGTAGCAGCAAAGTTGGTGCCAAAACACCTCAATTTCATGCAAAAGGAGACCGTGTTGACTTCGCAAGAGAGATGAGTTGCAAGGCTGAATCCGATCCCACATTCATCAAAAGGATCATTACTGAAGACAAGACGTGGGTTGATGAGTACGACATGCAATCCAGACATCAGGCAAGTGAATGGCATTCACCAAATAAGCAGAGACCAAAAAAACCACCTCGTTTTCAGTCAAAAAAGAAGGCAATGCTCACAGTTTTCATGGATTATTTTTGCCAGACGGCCAGAAATTAAACAAAAAGTATTATTTGGGCTTTTGCGTGAAGCAATTCGCCGAAAGAGACAGAAATGTGGGCAGAAAACTAGTGGATTCTGCACCATGATGACGCACCGTCGCATAGTGCCATCAATATTCGTAATTTTTTGACGAAAAATGCAACAAATACCATCCAACAGCCACCGAATTCACCTGATTTGGCTCCCTGTGACTTTTTTCTGTTCAATCGAGTTAACAAACCACTACGGGAACGCGTTTCAGCAGCTGGGAGGAAGTAATGGAAAAAGCGCAGGAAGCACTTATGGACATACCGAAAACTGAATATAAAAAATGTTTTGAGGATTGGATCAAGCGATGGCATAAGTGTGTTGCAGTCGATGGGGATTACTTTGAAGGGGACTATATAGATTTAGATGACTAAACTTGTATTTTTAATTTTTTGAATAAATTCCGGGAGTCATCGAGTTACAACTGCAGAAAATTTTAAAAATGTTGTTTTATTCATTATTTCATTGTTATACTATAAATAGATAAAAATCATATTAAAAGCTAATTTGCTATTTTAGACCCATATAATTCATCTTCCACTTCTTCAAAAAGTGCGTGCTGGGCTGTCGAAGCTCTTCTTCAAGATGAACAGCCGTCTTTTGAGTCAGCCTGTTGTCGATTCTCTGCTACTTGTAGTCTTGTTTCATCTTTGCTAGGTTCATAATCTCTTGCTGTTGGACCTGCACTCCCATCACACTAAATATTTTTAAAATAAATGCATACCCATCATTGAATACTGAAGTCACAAAGTAATTTGATAATTCAATAGTTTTCGGAGCAAAGTGCCAAAGTATAGTAAATCATTGTAGCTATTTTGACCTATAAAACTCGCTTGATTAAAAGTCACACTTTTTTTTTAAAAATTCCACACATTACTAAATTGCTAATTGCATATGTACCCAAAACAAATTGAATAATGCAATATCCATGAGTTTGATCGATCAAAATATTATTATCATTACTTTGTGATAGTTTTTAAGCGGACGTTCTGGTATTCGCAGTATATTACTCGAATGTACCAGGTGTACCGGTATGAAGTGAGCGTTAAGATACAACTGTCTCGATAGGAAATGTTTACTGTGAACGGTCCTTAATTTTTTTTTTTTTTTTTTTTTGTTTGGTTGCTATGACACCTGTCAAACATATTTAGTATGCATCAAGTCATTTAGCAAACAACATCATATTTTTTCAAATGTCGAATCTTGTACAAGAAAATGATGACTTGCGGAAAAGAATTAATTTTTTTTGTTTTCATTTGAAGAAAAGCACTGCAGAATCGCATCAAATGCTTGTCGAGGAATATGGTGATCATGCTCTATCAGAAGCAACATGCAAAAGATGGTTTCAACGTTTGCGGAGATAACGATTTTTATGTGAGACATAAGGAACGTGGAAGACCATCAAAAAAGTTTGAAGACGCCGAATTGCAAACTATATTGGGTGATTATGACACGTTGAGTCAGAAATAAATGGCAGAAATGTTAAATGTTTAAAACCTATGGGAAAGATTCATGTGTGCCAAATGAATTGAATGAAAGACAGATGGAAAACCGAAAAACCACTTGTGAAATTTTGCTTCAAAGACACGATAAAAAAATCAGTTTTGCATCGAATTGTTACTGGCGATGAAATATGGATTTATTTTCAGAATCCTAAACGGAAAAGTCATGGGCGAATCAAGGACAACCATCAACTTCGAAAGCAAAACCAAATCGATTCGGCAAGAAGACAATGCTATGTGTCTGGTGGGACCAGAAAGGTGTGGCGTACCACGAGCTCGTAAGACCTGATGAAACCGATAATACAGGTTGTTACCTACAACAAATGATCAATTTGAACCATGCATTGATCAAAAAACGACCAGAATGGGCCAGAAGACACGGCAAGGTAATTTTGCTCCGTGACAATGCACCTGCACGAAAACCAAAACTGGTTCAGTATACAACCAAAGCACTTGGCTGGGAGCTGCTACCCTACCTGCCGTATTCACCAGACTTGGCTCTTCCGACTACCATTTGTTTTCATCGATGGGACACGCATTACCTGGTATGTTAATTTCCCGTGAACTTCCGTTTTCTTGAAACTGATCTAGGTGTGCCCCTTGAATACTGTAATCTAACCTCTTTCATTAGACATTGACGTATTACAATGCTAGTTTCACATACTTGCTGCAGCGATGTGTTGATAGATGAACAATATGTTACTTGTACTTAATAAGCGATTTATAGAGTAGATTATTGCTAATAACTTGCCTACTTAATATAAAGTAATATTCATTGCATAATTGAACTTCAAGTTGAGGTAAATTTACAACCATTTAAATTTAAACGTGGCGTTTATTTGGTACTACTTACCTTTATTAGTACATGGATTTTTTTTCCAAAATAATTATTTGCAACCATAGTTATCTTTACGCCCGCCATGAGTTTATACATACATATTAAAAGTTTTAAAATTCGGTTTTTGCCTTCGCTCATAGTTCTCAATTGTTAAATGTCGGTACGTGATGCAGATTTTGACATGTCTTTAAAATAAAATTCCTTCGGCAAATTTTGGGATTCAACTAATATCTCTGCTCTAGAATTTATATTTTTGACTTCTAAATCCAGGAAAACCAAGGATCGAAACTATACCGCTAACAAGACGAAGAGAATTCGCGAACTTCGAATAAAGAAACGAAAGGACAACCTAAAACAGAATCTAGAAAATAAAAAAAAGTAGACAGAGGCAAAAAGAGAGTTGAAAGAAACGAGCTGAAAATTCGAGCATTGTTAAAATGGCTACAGAACTCGCACGAAAAATGAATATTACCTTAGCAGAAGAACAAAACGTTAGACCGTGAGTAAGCATTACACAGTATGAAGTTGTGAAAAACTTTTTCTATCGTAATGATATTGTGCTCTTGGTCAAAATGGCATGGTCGTGTTTTGGGAAAATAGAATAAAAAAGAAGTTACAGTTTATTTGCGAGAAGCTTTCAGTATATTTGAATAATTCCACTCTGAAATTGAAATTAAGTTCTCCAAAGAAAGCAAAGAAACACTTTCAGATCAATGTAAGTGTGTTACATGTGAAAACTTTATACTAAAATTAAAAGGGCTGAAAGTAATTTATTCCAAATGGATTTGAAATGCTGCTCGAAAATGAATGTGACGATTGTTCAAATGGTAGAAAGTTATTCGCGTCAGACCTGAGCCGGATTTGCTTTTGGAAGGAGTGGAAAAAAACTCATGAGAAAAAGTTGCGTTTGGTAACCCATGAAACTAGAGCAGGGAAGTTTCTCGAAATGCTTGTTAACTCGATGCCTTCCGTAATGAGTCCTGTCAATTTAAAACGGATCCAAGTAACTGAGTTCCAAAAAGATAAAAACGATAAACATGTTTATGCTCTTCAGGTGAATTTTACCATGTCTTTTGGCTGTGAGTACCAAAATGAGGTACAAAGTACACTTTGGTCCCGATCAAGAGTACTTTTATATATGTTTTTGCAGTGGTCAGTTTCTATATGGGTTAATGTAAAACATACATCATATGCTCTAATGCCAAAGCTAGAGGCAACAACACGGCATATGTTTTCTTAGATAAGCATTGAAACTAGTATCAAAAACTCGCGTCATTTATATTCCATCTTCAGGCACCGTGGGTCAACGTTAAAGCGGTAGCAGGAATATCTTTTATCCACTTCATTAAAGTAGATGGCAAGTCTATGAAATGCAGGGAAAACTGGATATCCAAAGATAAAACTGTAATTTTTTATTGGATTTTTTTATGATTTTACACGTTACGAAATGTCACGTACAGAGACATGACATTAAAACAGGAGATCAGATAGCAATGATGGTTTTTCCAATTTCTATGTTTCAGCAGCTGTCAAAGCTACCAATGACATCCAGCTGTCAAAATATTCAGTAAGGTTTGCCATTTTATGCTTGCCGAACGTGGGGAAATTATTAAAAAAACATTATCGAATTTCCGGCTCAGTTGTAAATACGCAAAGTGAATTTTTTCGTAAGGTCAGTGGTCATCATGACTTTACTATAGAAAAGTTCCGATGAGAAATGAAAAAACATAGCCGTCTTAACGGCTAGTATTGAAGAAGACCCAGAAATGTCGGATCGGCACCGATCAACTGAATTGGGAATCGCCAGAGAGTCAACCCGGTTTCTTTTGTGGTTGGACTTGGGCCTACATCCGTATATTGTGCTGACGCAATAATTGAAGACGGACGACCGAAATGTTGGCCGGAGATCCAAATTCTGATCAAAATATCATCTTCTTGGACGAGGCCCATTTTTGGCTCATCGGCTATGCCTCTGAGATCATGCGATTTGACACCACTCGATTATTTTCTCTAGGGCTACGTCAAGTGCTTAGACTACGCTAACAATCCAACCACTTTGGATGAGCTCAAGGCCAAAATTCGACACGTTAACGACAGAATAATGCCGCACATATTGGACCACGTCATCAAAAATTGGACGGACCGCTTGAAGCATTGCCAGCGACGTCATTCGAATGATGTCTTATTCCACAAATAATGGCAATAACGTAGCTTTAAAATAAAGCAGAATCAATTTTATATCTCACATCGTTGTTATTTTATTTACATTTTTGTTTTCATATCACCTTTTGTTTGTTTTATTTAGATTTAAGTTCATTCAGAATGTACAATAGGTATAGACCTACGATGATTCTTTAGACATCATAACACCGAGTTTTATAGATTCGCTGAAAAATTAACTCTTCAACGTGCATCTTATTGCTTGGTTGACTCTACCCGTCTTTAAGTGACATCTCTTTGTTTTTGTTCATAAAGTAAGGAGTTCAATATTTTGTCATCGAAGAATGAACGATGCCTACGACAAATACAATATAGGGTTTTCCAAAAGGGACTTGACTACTTTGAATTTAATTTGTGAACATGGTAAAGTATATTAACGAGCAACGTCTGCAAATTAAAAAATTTTCTACAGATATTCGAAGTAAATGACTGCAACTTTAGGAGCGTTAACTCCAATTTTCGGTCGTAATTCTCGCCCTAGTAGACAGGCAATAACAAGTTAAGTGCAAAAATTTGAGTCTACATATTCGTTGTGTGATGTTGCCGTATCAGTGCGGCAACGGGTTGATCGAAAAGTCGAAAATATAGCTGCCGTTCAGACGTCCGTAGCAAACGATCCAAATCAGTCAATTCCACGGCGTTCTCAAGAATTGGGCATCGCTAAGACTACATTAAGGCGTATTTTGCGTAAGGATATTGGTTTACACCCATACAAGATCAAGCTGACTCAAGAATTGAAGCCGATGGACCATTTGAAGCGACGTAGGTTCTCCGATTGGGTTCTGGAGAAGATGCGCCAAGATAATGAATTTCATCGCAAAATCATCTTCAGTGACGAAGCTTTTTTTTGGCTCAATGGGTTCGTCAATAAGCAAAATATTCATTTTTGGTCGGGTGAAAACCCACATGTGCTTCATGAATCACCACTTCATTCACAAAAAATAACTGTTTGGTGCGGTTTGCATGCCGGCGGCATTATTGGGCCATATTTTTTCGTCGACGATAACGATCGTCACGTTACTGTGAATGGTCAGCGTTATCGCGCCATGAATACCGATTATTTTTGGCCCGAATTGGAAGATATGGACTTGGACGACATGTGGTTTCACAAGCCACACAGCACACGCTAAAATCGATTTATTGAAGAGTAAGTATGGTGAGCGTGTTATCTCAAGACATGGCCCAGTCGATTGGCCGCCTCGTTCGTGCGATTTAACGCCGCTTGACTATTTTCTGTGGGGCTACGTTAAGTCATTGGTGTATGCTAATACGCCGACGACGTTGGAAGAGCTCAGAGCCAACATTGAACGCGAAATAGCGGACGTTTCGGCCGAAACGTGTGGCCGAGCCGTTGAAAATTGGGTTCAACGAATCGATCGCTGCAAACGTGCCGGCGGTGGCCATATGAACGAAGTCGAGTTCCATTCATAAATGTTTTGATTGTACTTCAAGCCAATAATAAATTTTTTGAAATATCTCAAATGGTTTGCCTTTTATTTAAAAAAAAAAAAGTTGTCAAGTCGGTATTAGAAAACCCTATATATAGAATATATTCTAATTAAGGCAATCTGAAAATATGTGCATAGTAAGGTCAACATTTAAGTACGATTTGTTTGGTACATACTTGACCGTAGAATGCACCAAATTCAAATTTTTTTAATGGATCTGATTCACAAATTGCGGGGGCACTGCGACTAAAAACATCTTTTTTGCCACAAAATTAGTGTTAAGAGACAAAGAGAGGATCGACTCCTTCGATGAATTTAAGTATCTGTTAGGTAGAAATGTTGAGAATTTCGGCAGTTACTAAGTCACTAAGAATTAAGCATTCACATAAAATTTGTTTCCGCTGTGAAATATTGTAAGACCAAGTGAAATAAGGCCAACTTTAAAATGTTGGCCTTATTTCACATTTGAAAAGCGAGCTACCTTCTTCAAACTTGTATTATTGTATTGTATTATAGTTGTTGACATGCCCTTAGCGGAGCGACGAAGTCGTAGTTTGTTTCATGATTTTCACTCAAAGTTTTTCAAGTAATGAGATGACTGCACATAGAGTTTCAACCAACAAACATTGGTTACGGTAAAGTTCACTTGTTTTTCTAACAAGTACTTCTGAATTCGGCTTTATTTCACAAGTAAATGTCGTCGTTCTTTCATTTTTTCGTTGTGAAATAACGCCGAATTCCAAAATTATAACAATAAAAAGACAACCTGTGTCCTATTTCACCAACCTACAAATTTGTATTTACAACCACAGTTTCACCAAACTCTGTGTATTACAAATTTGTATTTTAAAAAGGGAAGTTTCAATATAGTTGACTTCGATTGCGATACACTGATTGAAACGATTTTTCAATCTTTTGATACCAGTTTTGTAGTACGATTTCGGTTTAGCCTCAAAATAGGCCTGGCGATTACTTCTTCATCGGTCTTAAATCTCTTTCCGACGAGCATTCTTTTGAGGTCTGCGAACAGGAAATAGTCGCCAATGGAGAATACGGTGGGTAGGGAAGCAATTCGTAGCCGAATTTACTCAATTTTGCCATCGTTTTCATCGACTTGTTACACGCTGCATTGTCTTGATGAAACAGAACTTTCTTTTTCTTCAAATGCGGCCGTTTTTCTGCAATTACGTCCTTCAAACGCTCCAACAACGCAATGTAATAGTGTTGATAGTTGATAGTTGATGCACTGTTGATAGTCTATCTCCTTATGGAGATAGTCGATGAAAATTATTAAATATGTATCCCAAAATACGGATGCCATAACCTTGCCAATCGACTTTTGAGTTTTTGGTCGTTTTGAACGAGGTTCGTCGCCTGCTCGCCACTCAGCTGACTGCCGACTTGACTATGGTGTGAAGTGATGGAGCCAAGTTTCATCCATTGTCATTGTCATTGCTTTATTGCGGTTGAATAGCTTTAAACACTCCTCTGAATCATCAACACGTTGTTGTTTTTGGTCGACTGTGAGCAAACGCGGCACCCACTTTGAACAGAGCTTTCGCATGTCCAAATATTCGTATATGATATATCCAACACGCTCTTTTGATATCTTCAGCTATCTCGATCAACTTCACTTTACGGTCATTAGTAATCATTTTGTGGACTTTTTTGATGTTTTCATCTGAAACAGCCTCTTTTGGACGTCGCTTGTATGACCACTTTAAATTTTTCAATCCACTTGCGAATGGTTCGTATCGAGCCATTTCTTTGCATCGGCTGCATTTTTTCCTATCAAAAAGCAATGATAAATCAACACACGAAATTGCTTTGAATCAACGCTATATCTCGAGAACTAATCGTCCGACAGCTGTCAAATTTATACACGTATCTTTTAAAGGTTTGTACTAACTGGTATGGATGGTATGGATTTAATTTAAGTGGTCCCCTATCTTGGAAACGGATTTTTCAGCCCATGTATTAAATACCTTGAGACGTTACAGAGTTTAAAATATTTTTCCACTCATTCATTTTTATTTCGTGGGTTAAATTATTTCAGAAACAAAGTGTCTTTGTTTCAAAGCAATTAGATCGGGAAATACCGATGTAACGGAGATTTTGAACACTTGTGATCAACAACTTTTTTTTTCTACAATTTTTTGCATTCTTATCACAAATTTGTGAATTACATATTTATTACTTGTGAAACGAAAAACTAACTAGATTACGAATTTGTAGTTGTGAATCACAAGTACAAATTTGTGGTTGTAACTTGTAGCTTGGTGTAATAGGCCACTGGAAATTGAAAATTGAGTTTGATTGGATCAATTGAAAGCGCAATAAGACTTACTTAGATACTACTAGGTACATTTAGGAAGAATTATAACCCAAACATAATGCGAGCTGGTTAGCTGTGATCGCCGTGATGATATTGTTTGAACTTAGGTCTTTGGCTGCGGTAAATTCGTAATAGTTTCAACTTTATTTACTTTATGTAGTCATAGTTACAGTACTAGGCATCGCCAGGTTGGAGCTGTTGTTTTTCTTTTAGTCTATTGTTAAGCTTTTCAGACTGCCGACGCATCAGTTCAACTCGGTGACCAGTTCGGTTGATGTCCTAGTGCATCGCATTCCAGAGGCATACTAAAGGGTGATTCATCGAAAGGTTTGATTTATAATGTAAAATAAAACACTTAAATTTGAAAATAAACTCAAAATTTCTACTATCGGTTAAAAGAAAAATTTATGGCATTTACTTTCTTAAAATGATATTATCTAAATGTCGACCAAGACTACGTCTGAGGTGATCCATTCGGAAGGTCTAATTTTGGGAGACTCGTTCGAGCATAGCAACTGGTATCTCGCGGATAACACGAATAAAGTTGGCTTCCAAAGCGTCAATCGTAGCTGGCTTATTCTTGAAGACCTGAGAATTTACATATCCCCAGAGAAAATAGTCCAAAGGTATGATACCGCACGATCTAGGCGGCCATTTTACTGTAGCAAAACGTGAAATAAAGTGCCCACCAAAATGATTTTTCAACAAGTACATTGTTTCACGCGCTGTATGGCACGTAGCGCCGTCTTGTTGAAACCAGAACTTTCCGACACCATGTGCTTGAATTTCAAGGAGCACAATGTCCGTTAACATGGCGCGATAACGGTTACAATTGCCGATAACATTCTGATTTACCTCATTTTTGAAGAAATATGGACCAATGATTCCACCAGCCCATAAAACACACCATACCGTTGTTTTAATGGATGTAATGGTAGCTCTTCGGGTTGCTCATCAGCCCAAATACGGCAATTTTGTTTATTAACTTATCTATTGAGCCAGAAATGGGCTTCATCACTAAACAAAATTTCACCATAAAACAAGTCGCCTGACTTCAATTCTTGCAAAAGTTAAATTTTGTACGCTTTTAGGTCGAGATCTCCACGTAAAATACGCCAAGTTGAGAACGACGACGAATCGATTCGTTACAGTCTTCGCGTACACTCTCAGCTATAGCTGCTATAGTCTCTTCACTACCTGCTGGATGTGGTCTATCCGGTCGAGTATCATCCACTAATGTAAAGTGGGACTCAAATTTGCGAATGGTATTGGCAATAGTGGTTTCAATAGGTCGATTATGCGCACCGTAAGTTCCTCGAATCGCACGAAAAACTTTTCTCACAGAACGATGAACTTAATACAGCTGAACAATTTGGAGACGCTGTTGTGGTGTGAGTCTTTCCATGATGAATTGCCAAACGATAATGAAAAATGACAAAGCAGTTTGATAGGGGTCAAACTACGAGGTAAACGTTGGGTGTAAAACACAGAGGAGTGCAGAACACGGAACGAAAACGACGTCAACGTTTTTTGAAAACGGTAGTTTGTTTTGTACCCGAATTTTACGTATTTTTTTCAAAAAATATTTATTGATGAAAATGGAGGAACAAGAACAAAATTCAATGCGTTGAAATGCCACATTAAACAATAATGCACGTGTGAAAAATATGCATTTCTGCACGCAGTAGGAACATTGAAGATTCGCTGGAAAAATTCTCCAAAATTCTCTGGGGAAGATAGTCAGAATTGGGTGAGGACATTTCAACAGCTTGTGAATGGTATGATATCTAGAAATATTTATATGCCTGTCGTGTGTTGAAAGGTGCTGCTAATTTTGAATTGAATTACATTAAAAGAAAAGTAAGAAAATGAATTTGGAAAGAATTTTTCTGCTGTCAATGTTCAGCGATTGTTAGAAAATAGGAGAAAGACTGCCACAGAAAGTCTATTGGAGTATCTGTACATAATGACTCAGATTGCTGACCGGGGTAAGGTAGACGAGTCATCGACGATCGATCAAGTACATCGTCAATGGAATCAATTTCCGGACTCAGCAACTAGTCATTAGGTGCGCAACTAAGTTTTCGATGAAAATGTTGCTTCATTGCGAGAAAATGATTACAATTGAAGCATTGCCCATCGCTAGCCTCAACTTGTTCCCATCTTTCTGGCAGAGCTCGAATGCCGTTATTTATCCTTTTAATCAAGCCATTTTTTGATGTCTTCATATCAGCGCAACTGCTGATCAGCCAGACCATGTGTTATCGGACGGCGTATTATCTGGGGTATATGGCGGGTGGGGTAGAACTTCACATTTGAGCATTTCTAGGTAGGTTTTAACAGGTTTGGCAACGTGAAGCCAAGGTTTTTCTTGCTGTTGAATCTCGTGCTCGACTCAAACGCATCAATTGAAGTCGATACCGTTCCCCAGTAACGGTTTCTTTGGGTTTCAATAGTTCATAATAAGTATCACCGACCTGGTCCCACCAAATACACATCATTACCTTCGCAGTCTCTATGACTTTCTTCTCTTTGAGTTGCTATAATGAATCCATTTTTCATCACCTGAAACGATCCTGTTCACAGGCGAAAAAACGACACTCAACGTCCCTTGGCTTCAAATCATATGGAACCCAAGTTCCTTTTTTGAATCATTCCTAACGCATGCAATCACTTGAAAATGGCTAGGGGGTAACACCCAATTCTGAAGCAAGTTCTCCTTGCATTTGGTATGGATCCTCACCGAGCAATGCCTCCAATTCAGCGTCTTCGAAAGATTTTGGCACTCCTTCTCGCGGACAGTCGTCAACATCGTAATTACTGTCCTTGAAATGACGGAACCAATCACGGCACGTTGTTTCACTTAGGGCAGCATCTCCGTAAACTTTTTGGAGCTCTTGATGCGCTTCAGCCGCCGTTTTCTTCGAATGAAAAAGGAAAATTAACACTTCCTGCAAATGACGATTATTTGCACAAAATCAGACAAAACGGTTTGTTTACCACATGTCTAAACTTGGTTCATGACGCTTTGGATTGTCAAAATCGACCAGCACTTACTGCTGGAATCATCTATTTATCTGTTAATAAAGTAATATTGCACGAGACGAGAAAACTAGATTATCGGAAATTGAACACGAAGTTGATCAAAGATCGTTATCCTCTAATCGGTATGGAAAACTTAGAACCTACACTCTTCGACAACGTTTTAAAATTTACAGCGATTGTAAGGCGTCCCAGGACACCATGTGGGCTTAATGCTACAAGAGTTCAGTTGTGGAGTTCTTCATCGAGATGAGACAGCTATGTGTCATGCAGATGTCTTAAGCCGATACCGGATCGTAATGCGCATCGAAGACGGTATCATTCCGCGCATCAAAAGACCGCAAAGTAAGGATGAGTTTTGTCAAATGCTAACAGATGTTCTGGCTATTACAAGTACTTACAAGAGTTTTGAAACAAGAAATAATCTGTTATACAAGTTTGTAGCTGTATACAATCTCCGTTTGGTCCCAGGATTCACGCAGACAGGGATTATTAGAAATTCATACGAAAGAGTTCGGATAGGCTCCGCTAAAGTGGAAGGAGAAGTGAAATTATCAATCATTGTGGGAAGTGTAAAAACAAATTTCTAGAAACAAGAAATACGCTTTCACCAAGTTTGTGTGGATATACTCAGTTAAGACGACTAAGAGTGAAGAGGTCATTTAAAGACAGTACAGAGTAAAGTTGTTTCCCTATCCGTATTTTATTAGATAGAGGGGTGTCATTGACTTCTAACCTCTGTGATCAAACCAAAATCACCCATATTAAGGACGACAGTTGCCCACGAGAAAATGGACAGGCAGAAATGTTCTGGACAGCCTGACAGTTGAGAATCCTACTAAATGGTATAAGTTCATTAGTAAGCCACACTGAACTCCACAGTGTTAAGAAGCACAAAAAGAAGCCTTTTTCAGCATTGTTGAAACAGTATACTGATGTATACCAAAGCGTGGGTCTGATATAATATGCTGAATGGACTGGTGGTTGGTATGAAGAATATGGATATGTGATGGCAGCAGATCAATTCTTTTTTAACTTCGAAATAAGTCGGTTAACTGGGAGGTTATTTTTAAAAACGTTCTTTGTACTAAATTTTTCGTTGATAAAACCATAAAAATAAATTCCTCTGGGATACATGAGCATCAAAACTGGCGTAGATTTGACGGTTCTCAAGTAATATAATTGTTTGCCTTTCATTAATCCATTATTACATTGCTTATTGGACTATATGGCCTATACCTCTCAACATTTTAAACCAGACCTATGTACATAGTATGATTTTTCATAAAAGTCTTAAAAGACATTCTCCCCTACAAAAAAAAAAAAGGAAGTCACAGCTTCTTCTTGATTCACAAAAATCTTATCCATTAAAACACCATATCTAAGCAAAGCAAATATATTTTATTATTATGCACATAAATTTCTTAAGAAGTTTTTAATAGCAACCCCTCATCATGGTTCTTTCAAAGTGACAGCTTACGTCCCTACTTTTAAAGGATGGAAAAAAAAAAAAAAAAACAGAAACTGTCTTTGTGCTTCTTGCTGCGTAAAGGGTTTGAGAGGGAAAACTTTTTGAAAGCAAAATGACAAAATGCTATTGTTCGACGAGTTTTCAAAGTTTACAAAGACCGCAGCCCAGGCGCTTAAGTTTCGCAAACAATGTTTGTTGCTATTATTTTTTTAATTATTTATCCACTATTTTATTAATTATGAGAGGGCTCCGCCTATAGAATAAAAATTTCATTTAAGTAAAAAAATTATTTAATTAATTAACAGGTCTACAATGTTATGTCATTGAGCAACAGGGGTTGATTTTCGAATTAATTTTATGCGTAGAATTCGAATCTATAGTCAGAATTGAACCACCACGTCAGGATTTGAAATATTTGAGGTTATGTATTCGGAAGCTGTTTTATTTTGAGTACTTTTAAGGTGATGTTCAGGATCCATAAATTATTTTGGTCGCTTACTACCCTTACCCTTTAAAATAAGCTTTGATCTGTTACCTACTATCTTTTCTTGAAAAGTTACGATCAGGATGTTATATCAGAATGACGGAAAAAATTGACAAAAAAATTATTTTAGTTACAATACATTTTTTATTCGCTATTTTACCATCTTAAATTCTCTGCTTAAATTTTTTAGAAGTAAATTTTATTCCCATAATTATCGACCTTAAATATCCTCAAGTATTATACTTATTATTAAAGGTAAATAGTAATTGTTTAAGTTTTTTTTTTCGCCGTACTGGATCTCATATTTTGGATTTTTAGAAAGTATTCGTAACCTAAAATTGGAAATCAGCGACCTTAAAAAAATCCAGTAACTACTTGGCAAAATATTACCAAAAGTCAATGCAAAAAGTTAAGAGAATCCATGCCAAGAAGAATAAAAGTGGTTCTCAAAGCAAAGGAAGGCCATGCGAAGTACTAATTAGGAGCAGTTTCGCAAAGTCAACAATTTGGTGAAATGCCCTATTTTTACCTTTTTAGTATTAAAAGATGAATTTGGTTCTCATTATTTTTTTATACTGAATTATAATATTATTTTATTTTTTTGTTCAAAATTTCGTTGAATTATAAGCACAAATAAAAAAAATATGAACAAAAGCCTTTTATTCTACTAATCATGTGATCAAAAAGTTGAGTCACTGTATATAAAGTTAATTAAAACTTCGTTTGATTTCAGATGAAAATTGCGGCTTGCAGAATGTACGCAAAATGCTGAGTCTGTTCGGTGTTTTTCAAGGAAATTCTTCCAAAATTTTGTAGTATATATTGTACTTATAGGGTATATATTTTATTTCGTGCGTTCACAAAAGAACTGCGCCGGCTTGGCAGCCAAGAATGAATCAAGCCAATTTTTGATATTCTGCTCTGATGTGAACCGTATTTTAGTGAGGGCGTTCTGCATCGACCGAAACAAATGGTAGTCAGAAGGGGCAAGGTCTGGGCTATAAGCCGGACGAGATAAGACTTCCCATCCACTGTTTTCCAAATAGTTCTTAACCGGAATAGCAACATGAGGCCGAGCGTTGTCATGATGGAAAATTAGTGCCTCGTGTCTGGTCCCATATTCCGGGCGTTTTTCGGCTACTGCTCACTTCAAACGGATTAATTGTGTTCAGTAGCGTTGTCCATAGATGGTTTCACCTGGTTTTAGTAGCTCATAATACAGCACACCCATCTGATCCCACCAAATACAGAGCATTATCTTCGCGCCATGGATATTAGGCTTTGCCGTTGATTTGACTGGTTGATCCGGTTTCACATATGATTTTTTGCAATTGGGGTTGTCGTAATAAATCTATTTTTTATCACCAGTAACAGTCCGATGCAAAAATGACTTCCTTTTGTGGCGTTCCAGCAGCATTTCGGACATGCAAAACCGCCTTTCGACGTCTCTCGGCTTGAGTTCATGTGGAACCCTATTTCCTTGCTTCTGAATATATCCCAAAGATTCTGCGAGCTCTTCTTGTGTCTGGCAATAATCTTCATAGAGTAATGCTTCCAGATCTTCATCTTCAAACTTTTTTGGCTGCCCAGGACGTTCATCGTCTTCCAAGCCAAAATCACCACTTTTAAATCGTGAAAACCACTTTTGGCATGATCACCATAAACATCCACCAAAATACGATAACTTTCGGCAGCAGTTTTCTTCATATTAAAGTTATGAAGAAGAAGAGTTATAGACCCAATAAATATATGTACAAAATATTCAAAAAGTTTTAATAAATTATATTTATTTTTTATACAACACTATAAAAAAAATTCATGAAAATCATTGAGAAAACTCTGTCCTTATCCCATTTCTCCCATTGATTTGAAATCTCAATGGAGTTTCTTGAACTGCACGACTAATTATTCGTTAATAGTTTGGAATTACAAACTTTTACCCAAATAAAACGACTTGTCTTTGATTTCTGGAAGCTTTTCTTTAGCACGCTTTCCAGTTTCCTACATATTTAACATTTGGCGCTATTTTTAATTATACTTGCAACAATCGTCCAAGAGGAGACATACGCCATTCTGGTGACAATAAAACTTTTTGGATATATCTGTGTTTGCGGGAGCCAAGCTTAACTTATGGCTTTTTAAAGCCCACTCACTACCCCCTAAGGGTTCAAACGATGAATTTACTTAATCTTCTCTGGGTCCCAGATCACAACGACATCGCCGATTAATTAGTTACTAAAAACTCAGAAGTGCACTTCTCAAGACATTAACCCGTGTGGAGACTGCTTGGCATCGGCGATTGATAGATGAATTTCTTGTGAGTACAACTGTAGGTGGTATGTATCTCCAGACCATAGTTAGACCAAAGGAATGCTTCCGGCTCTAAGAAGTCAGTGGAAACATTGACAGAGCCGCGGTATAGATATTAATTAAAATAGCAAGCAAGTACATCCTCATCCATGACTCTGAATACTCTACGACGCTATACCATAAAAGCATTTACTAGGGTGTAGTATTAAATTTAATATCTAGTATCTCAAACCCTGAACCCCTTTGAGCTAAAGCCACTATCCACTGCGCAATTATTCATCAATCGAATCCGATTACAAGTCTTGACAAATTCCAAGCATCACAAGTCACATATCCACATATTGACCGATTATTTGAGATGTTGCACAAATATTTTTATTTTGGTAAATTGTTTTTTTTTTTTTTATTTCTGTCTCATTTTCGCGATTTATTCAATTATGAATGCTGTGTTAATTAGTGTGGTGTTGCGAATTGAAAAAGAAAAGTATGTTGAAGAAAAAATAAAAAGGCGTACGCTGAGAGAATTTTCCAATGCTTAAGAAAGGTTAGTTGGAAAAGATGCTGATGTTGTTTTCAGCCGAAGCACAGTATCAAAGATTTTGACACAAGTTCTTAGAATTTCGGAAAAAAAAATTTTCCCGACATATAAATAGTAGATTCAACTTTTTATGTCGGATGAAGAACGAAGCAAATCGAAACGACATTTCTTGGACAGGTTTCAAATTCCCGGCGTCATAGGATGCGTCGACGGTACACACATTAGATTGTCGCAGCCTTATCAAGATCACACGTTATTCTATACCAGGAAAGGATATTTCTCAGTGAATGCAATGACTGTAAGTTAGTATCAAAAATATTGTCTTTTCCAAACAAAGTACATATTACAATTTACTTAGATAAAAGCTGTCGATGTCCGTCTGGATCATGAGCAAGGCTCGAAACCATGAAAGAAGATATGAAAGTGATGAGCGTTCGTCCTGGCATTTGGGAGATGCTGGATATGCACTAGAGCCTTTCCTTCTGACGCCCTATAGAGATTCCGCAGCAGGAACCTTACTGGAAGCATTCCTCGGCTCGGAACATAATTTAGAAAACAATTGGGATTTGGAAAAACCGTTTTAGGTGCTTGGCCTGTTGTCTTAAATATCAGTCAAACAAAGTGGTACAAATTATTAATATTTGATGCGCGTTGTACACCATTTGCATACATTTTAAGCTACAGAATGAAGAAGATGAAGGTTTTGCGGTAGGAAACGAGACGAGAACAAAAAAAAAAAACTTACTTCAGTACTTATGTTCTATAAAAACTTAATAAATACTCGTATTGTAAATAAAAAAAAAAATTAAGAAAAAAAGGAACACGAAAATTATCAATGTGAGTTCTTATGAATGCAAATCTTCTGACCTTTACATTTAACTTTCATAAATGTTCCTCTGTGTTTCTTAATTTTTTGCTTCCAAAATACTTTGCACATTTTCCACAGATTATTGGAATTTTCTTTTAGTATACTCAATATCTTTTGCTACACGAGCATGTATATTTAAAGTTGCCAAAATGCCCTCCATTGTTTCTCTGACTTTTTCAATTGTTTGGTTTTGTTTGAGTATGAAATCGTTTAAGCTGTCGTTCAATGAGGCTTGTATTTTTCTTTTTCTAACTGTTGGATTTGCAGGTTCCCTGACTTCTTCCAGAACTTCCTGGAACTTGCTTGAGGAACTTTCATGTTTATTGGTGTCTATTTCGTCTAAGCCGAAATCTCACGTGTCTGGAACTCTCTGAATTACGGTATAAAATCCGCATTTTTCAAATTCGTCCAAACTTTCGGAAAAATAAACTTTCAATACTCATGAAAATTTATTAATTTGTTATTTATTTACCTTCTTTCACCCAGCCACGTCAACACGATTACATTTCATAAAACATTTGGAAAGGTCCTTATGGTTCTCCATAAATTTAATATTGGGTCTTAATTCGTGCGGCTTGCTAAGAGATGGCGTAACTTCTATTATTCCATTGTTATTATTACATTGGAACATGCGTTGGAAAGCTACTGTCATTGTACGTCATTTCAATTTATGTCATTCATTTGAAGCGTAAACAACAATAAATTTTTTTCACTCAAATATGTCGAGCTTTGTGCCTGAAAAAGTGTTTTTGCGGGGAGTTCTTCTTCATTACTTTCATATGAATAAAATTGCTGCCGAAAGTCGTCATATTTTGGTAGAAGTTTATGGTGAACATGCGTTAGCTAAGCAAACGTGTCAAAAGTGGTTTGCACGATTTAAAAGTGGTGATTTTGGCTTGGAAGACGATGAACGTCCTGGGCAGCCAAAAAAGTTTGAAAATGAAGAACTGGAAGCATTACTTTATGAAGATTGTTGCCAAACACAAGAAGAGCTCGCAGAATCTTTCGGTGTCACTAAAGCAGCACTCATGACATTTAAAAACAGCTGGATATATTCAAAAGCAAGGAAATTGGGTTCCACATGAACTCAAGCCGAGAGACGTCGAAAGGAAGTCATTTTTGCATCGGACTGTTACTGGTGATGAAAAATGGATCCATTACGATAACCCCAAGCGCAAAAAATCATATGTGAAACCCGGCCAACCAGCCAAATCAACGGCAAAGCCTAATATCTATTGGTGGGATCAGATGGGTGTGCTGTGTTATGAGCTGCTAAAACCGGGTGAAACCATCAATGGACAACGCTACCGAACACAGGTAATCCGTTTGAAGAATATGCGACCTGACACGAGGCAATAATTTTCCATCATGACAACGCTCGGCCCCACGTTGCTATTCCGGTTAAGAACTATTTGGAAAACAGTGGATGGGAAGTCTTACCCCACCCGCTTTATAGCCCAGACCTTGCCCTTCTGACTACCATTCGTTCCGGTCGATGCAGAACGACCTCACCGAAATACGGTTCACATCAGAGCAGAATATCAAAAATTGGCTTGATTCATTCTTGGTTGCCAAGCCGGTGCAGTTCTTTTGTGATGGGATGGATGGAAAAAGTCATAGCTTCAGATGGGCAATACTTGAAATAATACTTTTGTACATGTTTTTCTTAAAAAAACGTTCAAATTTTGAAAAAAAAAACGCACGAATTATATTACATACCCAATAAATATTGCCTTATGTACATTATTCTTATGTCTGCCCCTCTTTAAATATATTATTTTTAATAAATTTATTAAAAAAATATACGCTAATATCCAGTTATCCTTATTACATTTTAAGCGACGTCTGCATTGCGCTATGGTGTTTCACACTTAATGAAGTGATCGCTTTGAAACCATTTGCAAATCGATAAAATCGAACTATGAAACAAGCCAACTTCACTTTGTTTCAGCTTCGAAAAATTTGAAATCGATATCAATAAAAGAGAAATGTAGAACACAAAATTTCACTTTAGTTAGATTTCAATTTGATTTGGAATGTAGAACCTGGCTGTTATTCATAATTATAATAAAAACACGGGAGGAGTCGATAAACATGATTTGATGATTCCAATCCGTTTTAAAGGAAATAAATGGTACCGCTCTCTAGTCATTCGTATTTTAGATATGTCCCTAATGAAAGCATGGATTATTTACAACCAGATAAATGAAGATGAGAACATCCCTTTGCTAGATTTTAGTCGAAGGGTTTGTTTTTTTTTTTTTTTTTTTTGATGAGAAAATTGGAAGGAAGGGCAAATAAACCTACTCCACGTTCTTCGAAGTTGTTTTTAAAATATGTCATATTCGACCATTTTGCTCACTATTGTTATGTATGCGTCAGATGCTAAGTTAGCCTATTATCCCAGACAACGAATAAGTTTCCCACCACACCTGCGACAAGTTTCTTACGACAGTATAAATTGCAAAATAAACAATAAAGATGCATAAATAGAGCTGGCAAACAAAGATACGCATAAGTTCTAAGGCAATCGGTTATTAAATAAAAAGTAGAATTAATAAAGAAGTTAAGGTATAAAAATAAAAGTGTTTAAATAAGTAATTTCAACTAGCCTAACGACACAAATACACTCCCTCATGAGGCATAACACTATACAAACAGAGACGTTGCCAAGGACAAGGTTGTAAAAAAAAACATCTAACTTTGTGTACTTTATGCGAAAAAAACACTTTGCTGTGATTGTTTTATATCTTAGCATACAAAATAAGCTTTGAAAATGTTATTCTATTTTTGTGATCACGGTTTCAAATAAAGTTAACTTCCTTATAATTGTTATCTTTAATAATTTCTGATTATATATGCCTATCGTCATATTTATAGAACAAGCTCAGCAACCTGGGTAAATTTTTTTTTTTTTTTTTTAATTTTATTTCATACTATTATTTTTAATGCATTTAGATCGTAGTTTAAAGGTTTGATTAACAACTTCCAATGTTTTTGATGCTTGGGAAATAATGCGTTTATTAAACAATTTTTAAATGACCGTTTGTAAATGAAGTAGTTCAGTATAGTATTTAACGAATTTACAGATAAATTCTCTAATTTAAGTGATGTCAAAATGAAAAAAGGAATATTTGTTGGACCACAGATACAAGAACTGATAACAGAGTTTGAGGATGGTGTGACAACCGTCGAAAGAATCAATATTTTATATTGCTGTGACAATTGTTGTGTTTTGGGCCCAAAATCCTTACAACAACAACCTGTACCCAAACATCTACTGTCGGTACCAGTTTGTAAGCCATTATAACAACAGAAATAGATTTCTACACCCTACCTGACTCGAACTGCAACCAACCTTAGACCGCTATAATTTCCAAACCGTTCATGACAGTGAGCTCAAATTTTGACACATGACAGATAATTTTATTATTTACAAGCCTTTTAAACGATTTGCGTCTCAGTTGTGTTCAATATTTTTTATCCGCGATGGAATTTAAACGTGATAGTGTGATTGCTTAATATTTGGCTGGAAAACCACAAGTAACTATCGTTAGAGCCCTCCAGCACCTCAACGTGAATAAATCATTTGTCTCTCGAACCATAGCTCGTTACCGTGATACTGGCAGCGTTGCAAAACGCCATGGAGGTGGTTTTAAAAAAAAACAGCAACATCGGCAGAAATGGAGCGAAATCCGCGTCGAAGTGGAAGAAAAATGGCTCGTGAGCTCAACATATCGTTGGAACGGAAGCAACACATACTGAAAAATGAGCTTGGGCTCAAGCCATTGAAGTTCCAAAAAGCACACGATCTTACACCGCAACGGAAAAAAATTACAGTCGGAAGAGCGAAGGAATTGCTACGCTTGCACGAAAGTGGTTAGTTGCCGAATTTGGTTTTTTCTGATGAGTCGCCATTTGTTATCAAGCAATATGTCAACAAACAAAATGACCGAGTTTACTTCCCAGAGAGGTCCTTGGAAAATGTACACCTTCGGACGGCCACCAGAAAGCAGGCAGCACCGATGGTGATGCAAATTATCGCCGATGGTCGCTCTCCGCTCGTATTTTTGGACCGTGGCGTAAAAATTATTGCGATCGTATACCGTAAAACTGTCTTAGAGGCAGTATTGAAGCCTTGGGCAAACAATCATTTCAGTCGGAGACCGTGGACATTTCAACAAGACTCGGCACCGTCTCACAAAGCGTGCGTCAACCAAGATTGGTTAAAAAAACAATGTTCCACACTTCATTTTTTCGACACAATAGATTGCAAATTCTCCGGATGCAAATGCGTTGGACTTATCTTTTTTTCATTTTAGTTTTGATCGTTGAGGTGAAAGGAAGTGTAAAGAAGAGGAAAAAAAATACATTGGTCTGAAACGTATTGCTCACATTTAAAAATTAAAAAAAATTTCCCGATTCAAGTATTCCGCTAGTCAAAAAGGCCTCACTACATTTGCCTACCTATAAGCACAGTGTATACAAAAAAAAAAAAAACGCTTTATAAAAAGGGCACACATTCATTATAAAAAAATAACAAAAAAAAACCATGTTGACAAATGGTTAACGCTGATATCTAAAACATAAAATATCGTTGAAATAATTGACACGGACTTTACCTCGCATTCTACTTTTCGACTTCCGCACGCTGCTCACCGACCGACGATCAGCATAAAATAAAGAAAATTTATGAAAGGAAACAGCTTGATAACAGTTTGAAAACAGAACCCTTTTACCTCCACAGAGAATTATTGTTTTGAGTCTTCCGAACGTTACAACTAACAAGCCCTTAATGGTCGGAAAAAATGATAAAATGTGTCAGAAACGAAATTCTTTGAGAGCAAAAAAAATTCATTCTTCCACCGTAAATTAACACATAGGCTGGTGCCGTTTCTAAGATAGGGCGCCACTTGAATGAAATCCATACCATTTTCAGTAAGTACCAACCTTCAAAAGATACGTGTATAAATTTGACAGCCGTCGGACGAATAGTTCTCGAGATATAACGTTGTGAGTGAAGCAACTTTTGTTATTGTGAAAAAAATTAATTTCGTGTGTTGATTTATCATTGCTTTTTGATGGGAAAAAATGCAGCCGATGCAAAGAAATGGCTTGATAAGTATTACCCAGACTCTGCATCAGCCGAACGAACCATTCGCAAGTGGATTGAAAAATTTAAAACTGGTCATACAAGCACCGAAGATGATGCACGCAGTGGACGTCCAAAAGAGGCTGTTTCAGATAAAAACATCTGAAGTCCACAAAATGATTACGAATGACCGTAAAGTGAAGTTGATCAAGATAGCTGAGGCTCTGAAGATATCAAAAGAGCGCAATAAAGCCGAATTTTTGCATCGGTATGTGACAATGGATGAAACTTGGCTCTATCACTTCACACCAGAGTCAAGTCGGTAATTAGCTGAGTGGCGAGCAGGCGACGAACCTCGTCCAAAACGACCCAAGGTTATGGCATCCGTATTTTGGTATATACATAGAATAATTTTCATCGACTATCTACAAAAGGGGCAGACTATCAACAGCGACTATTATATTGCGTTGTTGGAGCATTTGAAGAAAAAGAAAGTGCTGTTTCATCAAGATAATGCACCGTGTCACAAGTCGATGAAAACGATGGCAAAATTAAATTGAATGAATTCGGCTACGAATTTCTTCCCCACCCACCGTACTCTTCAGATTTGGCCCCCAGCGACTATTTCCTGTTCGCAAACCTCAAAAGAATGCTCGCCAGAAAGAGATTTAAGGCCGATGAAGAAGTAGTCGCCGAAACAGAGGCCTATTTTGAAAAATCGTTTCAATCAGTGTATCGCCCTCGAAGGCAACTATATTGATAAATAAAGTTGAATTTAGCAAAAATTTTGTGTTTTACTATAAAACGGCACTGACTTTTCAGCCCATGTGTTATATTTTGAAATGGACTTTCGGTGAATTTTTGGTGGAATCAATCCATCTATTTGTTAAATCTTCCCGTTCGCACAACATGACTTTCATTCCCATGATAATGTAGACAAATCTTTACAATGTGAGTATGACGTTAATGGTTAGGACTTTCATGTTCATGCCAATGTGAACAAACACACCGGATGCTAGTCTGGAGAGCAAGCTGAACTGTGACAGAGCAGAAGCAGTTAGAGAATATTGTTGAAATACCAGAGAATGTGTGCACAAAATTGTTGATGAAGTGATGAATGTAACTCTATCCGCATGCATGTATCCATTTTGGCCAAATCCCAATGATTCGTATGTTGCAGATGGAATTAGAGTTTTTGTATTGTACGTCATTACTTAAATTGTGATTTAAAACATCAGAAAGAGGCGACTAAAGACTATATTTTTGAAAGAAAAGTTAAACAAGAATGATATATGCAACGAACAAAACTAATTATATAACTACCAGGTGGTACGCCAGGTAAAGTTGTGAATTCTTGGGGGAATAATTTATTGGTAAAAGACTATCCTCTCATAAAGAGTCGTAAAATGATAAAAACACCACCATCACAACCAACAACAGAAGTATCAATGTTGGAAGCTTGTTACAAAAAAAAAAAAAAAAAAAAAACCTGTAAGGAAAGAGGCAATTTTAAGCAACTCAGTGAAAGACCAACAAGCGAAATTGATAGATTAAAGCTTAGGTTACAACTGCTTAAAGAAAATGTCAATAGAAACAATAAAATTGAGTAGATAACAAAAACTGTCGTGTATTCTACGGATGAAGAAAAACTACACGAAGAGACAAAATCATAATTCAGTAGGACAAAAAGAAAAGAAAAAAAAAAAAATAAGCATTGCTCCGAAGTTTTCACCACAAAAAGTCAACCAGGAAAGATTAGAAACAAACAAACCACGATGTACGAAGGCTTATTAAATAAACTTGAGGAAAACAAAATAAAATCTAACACAACTCTCCAATGATATTCGTTTGAAAATAAAGAAACATGACCAAAGAAACTACACTTCTCATGCACACATGAACGCATTGTGAGTGACCTAAAAAACGAAAACCTCAAAAAACTAAAACTTATCAACACTCACACTCATAAATACTGCAAATATAACTCAAAATGTGTTAGATGTGCAGAAGACCTCCATACAAAAGACTGCATTAGGAGAAAAAAGGGTAACCCCAAAATGCGCCAACTGTGGCAAAAGACACCCAGCCAACCACAGAGGCTGTGTGTAGCAAAAGAGTTGCGGCAGGTTAAAGATAACAAGCAAAAAAAAAAAATGCAAAAGCCTGTTCAAAGAAACGCACCTAAAGTCAGAAAGCACGAAATCGAGGTTCTACAGGAATAAAAAAATTGAGAACATAAGTCTCATAACCGGTACAAAGGAAACATTAGCACAGGTTACAGGTTACTTCGAGCAACTTTGTCAGACCAGCCGAAAACCTCAAGCCTCCCAGCAATGCCATGGAAGTATATCATGCAAAGAATTCTCAACAGAATGAAAAATAATAACAATAAAATTCTTGAAAGAAGATTTTTCCTTGGAAATCAAAACAGTAACAAAAGAATAATGGCTAAAAACATACAACTCTTGTCTTGGAATGCCAATTGTTTCGAGAATCACAAACACGAATTGCAAACGACTCCTGATAATATATAAACAAAATTGACATACTCGTATGTCTAATCTCCGAGACAAATGTCAAAATTGGAATAAAATACAGAAGATGAAGAATACCAGTCGTGTGAAGTACAAGTCAAATCCGTAAACATAAAAACAAGCAGCGCCCAGGTAATGGTATCTGCTGCATATTGCTCATCTAGCTACAGGCTGAAACAAAACTATTTTAAAAGTCTCTTCCGTAAATTCGTAAACAAATTCATAATAGGCGAAGATTTCAACGCAAAGAACAAACTTTTTGGATCAAGATTGACAAATACAAAGACAACTCCTTGAAATTATAAAAGATGGTCGAATTCCTTATAACTTAGAATACGAGTCATTTCTCAAATACTAACCAAGTGCAGAAAGGGCCAGATCTTGACTCAGATCACTCTCTCATTTGAGCTGCAGACACTTGGTAATAAAATATATATGGGATTTTCCAATAGGGATTTATGAACGCACTTTTTCGCTTATCATCAAACTGTCACTGTCAATTTATTCAGTAAACTCAACATTTTCATCATGGTTTTCAAATTATAAAAGTTTTCTACAGATATTCGGAGTCGCCAAATCATCTTCAGTGACGAAGTTCATTTTTGGCTCAATGGGTTCGTCAATAAGCAAAATTTGCGTTATTGGTCGGGTGAAAATCCACATGTGCTTCATGAATCACCACTTCATCCACAAAAAATAACTGTTTGCTGCGGTTTGCATGCCGGCGGCGTTATTGGGCCATATTTTTTCGTCGACGATAACGATCGTCACGTTACTGTGAATGGTCAGCGTTATCGCGCCATGATCACCGATTATTTTTGGCCTGAATTGGAAGATATGGACTTGGACGACATGTGGTTTCAATAGGATGGTGCCACAAGCCACACAGCACACGCTACAATCCATTTATTGAAGAGTAAGTATGGTGAGCGTGTTATCTCAAGACATGGGCCAGTCGATTGGCCGCCTCGTTCGTGCGATTTAGGTTATTGGTTTTGAATTTAATTTGTGAACGCACTCTTTCACTTATCATCAAACTGTCACTGCCAATTTATTCAGTAAACTCAACATTTTCATCATGGTAAAGTACACTAACGAGCAACGTCTGCAAACTATAAAAGTGTTTTTAGAGATATTCGGTGTCGCCAAATCACGAAGCTCATTTTTGGCTCAATGGGTTCATCAATAAGCAAAATTTGCGTTATTGGTCGGGTGAAAATCCACATGTGCTTCATGAATCACCACTTCATCCACAAAAAATAACTGTTTGCTGCGGTTTGCATGCCGGCGGCGTTATTGGGCCATATTTTTTCGTCGACGATAAAGATCATCACGTTACTGTGAATGGTCAGCGTTATCGCGCCATGATCACCGATTATTTTTGGCCTGAATTGGAAGATATGGACTTGGACGACATGTAATTTCAATAGGATGGTGCCACAAGCCACACAGCACACGCTACAATCCATTTATTGAAGAGTAAGTATGGTGAGCGTGTTATCTCAAGACATGGGCCAATCGATTGGCCGCCTCGTTCGTGCGATTTAACGCCGCTTGACTATTTTCTGTGGGGCTACGTTAAGTCATGGGTTTATGCCAACACGCCGATGACGTTGGAAGAGCTCAGAGCCAACATTGAACGCGAAATAGCCGAGATGTGTGGCCAAGTCGTTGAAAATTGGGCCCAACGAATCGACCGCTGCAAACGTGCCCGCGGTGGCCATATGATGGAAGTCGAGTTCCATTTATAAATGTTTTGATTGTACTTCAAGCCAATAATAAAGTTTTTGAAATATCTCAAATGGTTTGCCTTTTATTTAAAAAAAAAGTTGTCAAGTCGTTATTAGAAAACCCTATATAATGAAGAAACGTAACCCATGCCTAGTAAACAAGTTAACTGGCTTGATATATTTCAGATATTTGCTAGAGGAATGCATCGAACTATCCACAACAAACAAACAATTAGAAAATGAAGTAAAGACTTTCACTCTAGATATACAAAAGGCTGCTTGGGCTGCAAAGCCTGAATCAAATAGTAAAGTAAAAAGAAACTTATATACAAAGGAAATATGCGACATTGTATCTGAAAAGAGGAGAGTTCGTAAATTTTCGAGAACGCCAAGTGATAAAATAAAACTTATAAGTTAAAGAAAAGATATCATAGAATTGAAAAATGTGCCAATGGTTAGACACCTAACAAATCTAATCAACTATGCTAGTACAGAATACTCACTGTAGATGGCTACAAAAAGTTAAAAACTGCAGTGAAAACTGGGCAAAGACAAACAAACAAAAGACGGATCTATTTGAAAACGTCTTCCAACCATACAAACATAATGATTATTTACAACAAATGGAAGAAATTAGAGATTAATTCTAGCAGTAACCTTTAAGGAAAGTATTCATCACAGAAATAAAAGAAAAGATCTATCCGAAAAAAGCTCCGGGATTCGATATATTCACAGGTGAAATACTAATAAAAACCGCCTAAAAAAGGTATGAAAAAAAGCACAGATAACAAATGCAGCGTTAAGACTAAAGTATGTTCCACACATGTGGATGTTCGCGGAAGCCGGGCAAATTACCCACTGAAGTTACTGCCAAACCTATCTCTTAAAAAAATTCTTCCAAAACGACTTCATCCTATTTTATGTAGAAGAAAAGGCACTGATATCAAACCATCAATTTGGATTTATAGAAATAGGTACTCAACTATACTATAGATCAAGTTCACAGAATAACTAATAAAATAGAAAAAGCCTTAAAATAAAAACAAATATGCTCTACCATCTTCTTTGATGGAACATAGGCTTTTGATAAAGTCTGGCACAAAGGATTAGAAATTCAACAACAAGTAGTGTGCGCGAATTTCGGCCAGACGTGGACAATTGGGAGGATTGGTGCAAACGATTTTTGTTGAAAGATATTTGTAACCCCGTGTTGCCGTCCAATAAGAAAATCAATTATTCAATTCCAGCTATTGTTTTTTAGGGAACGGCGAAATTTCTTAGAAGCAGGAAAAATGGAAACGGAGACAGTGTCATAGTGGCTTACAAAACTGTAAAAATTGGCTAAATTTTTTAATTCGGACAACAATTAGATGCATTCATGCTACACAAATTTGTGACCGGCTTCGTGGGAAAATTTTCGAAAGTTGAAAGAGTGAAGCGTTGAAAAGACTATGGCGGCAGAAGTAAAATTAAGCACACAACAACACCAAGGTGTCATAAGGAGGTTAGTTTAGTATTGAAGAAGTTTTAACGTGGTCAACGAATTATCGGGAATAAGTACAGCAGTAACAACAACAGCAAAAAAGTCAAAGAGTCAACGGTATTCAAATTGTGGGTGGAATAACCATCCTAGCAAGTACAGATAAAGCACGTATGTACAATAAGTGCAATAAATTGGGTCATTTGGCAAGCATATGCAGCAGTAACAACCAAATTAACAAAAGCTATAATAAATACTTCAGATACGAGGGCTCTTTGATGAGTACCCGGACTGGAAGAAAGGTGGCAATACTGAACCAAAATGAGTGTACCATCATTTAGTACTCTTTCAGCTAGCCTGTCAATTTGGTGACAATACGACGCTTAGTTTTGTTTTGACGCCCCATTTCAAAACATCGTGTTAATGTTTATTGCGAGCAGTATCGATCCGTGATCCGATTCTTGACCGCCGGGTGAAAATTCGCGAGTTGGCTAAGAAAGTACAACTAGAGCGCGATAAAGATACCATGAACTTTATCTAAACCGACGACTTTCTTTGTGACTTCCTATTGACGTGGGTGACTGCTCAATAGCTTATTTTGAAGAGTAAGGGTAGTGCTAAATGAGGCGACTAGAAAAATCCTCCAACAAGTTTTTGGGCATCCTGCACATAAATTCACGAGTATTCAAAAAACCCATTTTTCGAGTACATTAGCTCAAATATCCCTAAATCTTGACGTGATTTCGATTCTGATTTTCTTTGGATTTGGATTCTATCCAAAAAATTACGTCGAAAATGACCCCTGGACATGTGATGATTGTTTTCCCACGAATTAATATACAATAAGTAGAAGTTTTTGTTGGATTAGGCTTATGAGGTGTTATCGAAAAGTTTAAAAAGTATATTGGGAGACTAGGTATGTTATGTACGTAAGTATATGAGAGAAGTGGAACGAGTTTTACAGAATTATGTTTTTTCCAAAGATCGAACGCCCAAAATATGTGTTTTGAATGAATAAAAATGTTAAGAGTTTATAGAGGTGGTGATTGCAATATGCTAGTAGTTCTAAGAAACACACTACAACTGGTCAAAAGGTAGGGTTCTTTAGTACAACTCATACAACAATACCTTGTTACTACCGAAATAAAGAAAATACAATTTAAATAGCTAAACACTTGACTTTATTAATTATTTAATTATTTACCGTCGAACATATTTGTTTACTTTGAGAACGGTTTGTGCTCTACCACACTCGGATGTCGACATACAAGCAACCGATGCTTATACAACAAACCTTACGAACATTAGGTAAGTAGGCAAAGAGTGGTTCAAATATTTAAAGGCACTAACACATAAAGACTCAACGTTTAAAATGGAAATAATAGCATTATGACGGTAACACCACTATTTAAATCTTGTGGGGCAAAAAGATTCCCTTCTTTAGCTTTCTGCAACTCATTCCAAATAACCTCAAATCATCATTGACTGTTTGGCGTATTATTAGGGAGAACAGATCTTTTGCTGGTTAAGCCGATTCCATTACGTTGTCTTTTATGAAATGCAATTGCATTGGGATCTTAAGGTGTGACCAATTGCCTGCCACTTCCTATGCTGTATAAGCACTTCTGACCTATTCTCCTACCCGGCTGTTAGCTTAAGACACGATTTGGCCAGAAAACTCACAGGATAGTGCGTAGACATATGTATACAACGGTTTGCATCTTTAGCGTAATAATGACGATTACATCCGAAATACAATACTATCCCCATATAGAAGTACTGAAACAGTCGCAGTAAGTCTTACTTAGTTCTGCTGGCTACATTATGTTCGGTGCCGTCGTCAACCAAAACAATGCTTCGGATACTTGCGAAAGAAAACCACAATTATTAACTTTATCAAGGTATTGTTCTGCAATGAAAATTTGAGTTAAAGCACTTGAAAATCTGTAGTTTGATTTGTGGATGCATTTACCACAAGCTTTCTTCTGCTTGCTTTAGATTCTCAGGAACGTGTCCTTATTGCCGTCTCTGATTTCCTCAGACATTGTTGCGAAAGTAATATCGCTTTACGTCACCAGATGAAATAGCGGCCAATAGAGGCACTATATACAATATACACTACCGCTCAAAAGTTTGGGGTGGAGGAATATTTGACAATTTGTATCGAAATAACTTTTCAACGATTAGAGATATTTTAAAAATTCTTTTTTGTAACTGTAGGGGCAAATTTTGTTTATTACAATAGAAGAAAGCAAAAAAATTATTACAAAATTTGTTACTTTTTTTTAATGGTAAATAGAGTATTACTTCTATAATGTTTCCTCTTCCTCTTCACAAATTCTAGGCATTCTTTCAATTAATTTAAAATTTCACATGACAGTGATTCCTAAGCTGTTTGTAAGAGTGTCCAGGGATGTAGTTTTGATTTTGGACAGCTTTTTCGTACTTTCCTATCGAGTTCGCCCCATAGAAGCTCTATTGGGTTAAGGTCTGGGGATTGAGCTGACGATATCATATTTTGAACTATTTTTCGTAACTCTTGGGATTAAACGTATTTCCTACAAAATTTTGAGGAATGTTTGGGGTCATTATCTTGATGGAGACAAAAGTTATCTTCAATCAAACGGCGTCCTGATGGAAGAGCGTGGTTCAGCAAAATGTTTTTATATCCCTCTTTGTTCACTGTGCCATAGATTTTTATCAAATCTCCAATTCGTTTATAACACATCGGTTCCCAATACTCAAACCGCCCCCATGCTTTGCAGTTGGAACCACACATTGTGATAAGCCCCATTTTCATGAATTTTCGAGGTTAAGATATTTGTGATATCTGAAACATTGCCGACTCCTCAAAGCATTTGAACATCCAAAATAGTGGATTATATGGATCAGTGTCATCACTCAATAGCAATGTGAATAATCTGGATGAAGGTTTCTTAGAAACAGCACCATTAGCTCCTTTGGAGATGTCGAAGTGTTGTTCACCTCAGTTTGTTCAAAATTCTTGTCGCCGTCATCTCTATTTCGGTATCCTGACTTGATGTGAAAACATTCTCGAATGACATAGGCTTCGGATATCTAGGTTAAGATTTTTTACCGAAATCTGTATGTTATGTTAAAACCACACACATATATAGTATTTATTCTTGCTACCGGTAGCAAGGTTGAATATATTATTTGTATTTTACGCAGGTAAATTCATTTATTTGTTAGCTTACCTTGGTCAAAGTGGGAACATAGATGACTTGGTAAGAAGGTCGCATGAAGGATTTACTCGAAACGCGTCTATAAAAGTATCATCAAAACAACAACACTGAACAAAAAAACAAATTTCAACAGATGTCTAACCTTTGATCAGTAATTAATATCCTCGTTTGAATCCGAGAGTAGTCTAATTGCTCATTGTGAAGAATATATTATATACCCACGTGCGTCCGACTGGTATTACTCTCGAAACTAAATCAGAACTCTCATCATCCTCCTTTCATTGTTGAGTGTCCCACTTCAACATGTTGTCAAGCTGTGTGTGTTCTTAGATACATCTTCTTACATCCGTATCCTTGACATTTTTCAATCTACTGCTCGTAAACGAAAATAAACGAAACCACCTCTCATAACGAATGCATAATATTCTATTAAGTCTAATCTACTAATCGGCTGTTGGCGCTACAGGGTGTTGGCAACATATTTCACAGCCTCATCCGTTCGCCTTTTTGATATCTACAAGTGCACACATCAAGGATACGAAAACCCATCCCAAATATCTGTATAACACGGCTACGTAAACGATACGTACACACGAGACCACGCAAATTTAGCGTCGTGTGTCATCAGCATGTGCATAAGAATAGAAAACCAATATTGACGTTGAACTTCCCTAGCTGGGGATTCTCGTCGTCGATGCCATTTGAGGCAGAATAGAAAGATCGCCTCCTCTCGTCGACATCGTCATCGGTCGTCGGTCGTCGGTCGTCGATTATCAAAGTCATGAGCGGTGATATGGAAAAACAAGATTTCATCGTATCAGTCCATACAAAAGGAGCACTTCCCTACATCGTAGACTCGTATGTAAGCTCGTATTTTATTTTCTGGCACAAACTGTGAATACATGTAAAAAATCATTTTGTACACCGCAAGTACAAATAGCATCTCTCTAAAACAACCACATTCGATACATCCCACTTAAACACTCTGGTCTCGCCTCCAGGACTATACGTGGGCGATGGAAAAAGAAAAAGCTGAACATTATTCCTCTTGTCATTGTAGAGCAATGCATTCAAAAGTTTTCGTTTAGTTCTCCAAGTAATCCTCATCCCAGGTTTTATTTTCCCTACAAGGTTATGTGTTCCAAGGGTTTTTTCCGGATTTAGGAATAAAAGATCGGATCTCTTTCTGGGGAAGAAGATTGTTGAAAGCCTAGTCCTTGAGCAGGAATGTACTCATGCTACAAAAAGTGCTATTAGTTGGCCCACTTCTGGTTTTTTTTGTTTTTTTTTTTTTTTTTTCTTATTTTGGCATTCCGAAAAGATTCTTCTCCTCTTCTTTTGGTTCATATTTCAAGAAGCAACAGCAAAAAGAAAATAGATAATATAAAAAACCAGGCTGAGATGTGAAGATAAATTTATCGTTTTCGCAAATTCAAATAGATAGAAGTACTCGTACGAATATACCACATATATGCGCGTGTTTGTGTTTTGTTAAAAGAAATCCAATTTGTATATTTGGCTTGGGACATTGGAGTAAATAACTTTGGTTGATAGAATAGCTAAACAACAACAACAAAACAAAAAAAAAAAAACTAATCATTTCGACATGGTTTTAAGGACTTCTCGGGGCGGATAGTTTTCGATGGAACTCAAGTGGTTTAGGGATATTTATTGTTTGTTATCGGGGTACTTTATAAGTAATAACCATCTTACAATATATTTCTATGATATCTTCTAACGTATTGAACATTTTAGGAATAATTCTAGTTTCTAGAAAATTTTTACTCATCAAAATTTGTTTGGACTAAAGTTAAAAAGACATGCTAGTTACTTAATATGGTAATCGCGAAATTAAATTCTCCTTAACCACTTCACTTTTCAAAAAGTATAACTTCTTGCGAACTCTTAAATTTGTATCTGAACATCTCTCTTAAGGTTTTTTTACTACCATATTTGATGTGAAAGAAAAAAAGGATCGGTACAAGAATAGATTATTTGTAAATGCTTGTGCATGTCCAAGTATTCCCTTACAAAACAAAATCTATATCAGATGATTACAGGCGCTTTCAATAGTTTGAAAGATTATCCTCAAGTCAGAACAGAGCACACATAAAGAACTAGTCCATTGTGTCTCGTAAAAAGATGAGCTAACGCTCATCTTGAGTGGCAAAGTGTACAATAGATACAAAATCAGAAATCAGCTCTGTGTGTATGCATCCTTGTGTTGTGTCACTTATGCTTAACGCACTTAAGTAGTTCGTCACGACACCAGTAATAGTTTACTGGCTCTCGTCTTGGAAACGTCGAAAAGCATAAGTTTTGTACTCGTATACAGGGTGTCACAGTTTAGCAGTATAATCTTTTAAGGGCATATTCCTGAAGTTCCGTCGAACAAACAGTTGTTTTTGTTGACATTCACATTTTGACAAAAAATTTCTTTTACTACAAAATCTGTTGATCATATGTAAAAAAAGGTTTCTAAACATAATTTTTAGGAAACTTTGCAAGGATAAAAATTCTTACGTAGGTAGGAACGCTTGGATGGCGGCTGAGTAAGAAGCAAACCACCTCAGTAAAATTTTTAATAGTTTAAAATTAATAAAAAAACAAACACTAAAACGTAAGCATAGATGTAAACAATAAAATTTATAAATTAACTATTAAATTTATATTCCTATAAAGGAAAATTTAAGAGCTTTGTCGCCTTGAGCAAGCGCAGACGATTCAATCGCATGCGCAATATGACACAACAAAAAACGTTCCGAGGTATCTGGTACTAGTGCAGCTATAATCTTCATCATCCATATTAACTTCAGTAAAAGTATCATCTTTATCCCATCTCTAATTTTCGTCATATTCATCATAGGAATCATATTCATCGTCGCCATCATATTCAGCATCTCCATTATTTCCAACATCCATTGCCACAATCATATCGATTGGACACAAGATAAGTTAGCATGATAAAAAATTCATACTAATAGCCGTAGCCACCTTCTTCAGTTAGTGTTATATCATGGTATAATATGATACCTGTGTTAATTGGTTCGTCGGCGTCTAACACGAGGTGGAAGAACAAGATTGGCATTGCAGTCCCTATGACTCAAAGCAATTTCGTGTGTTGATTTATCATTGCTTTTTGATGGGAAAAAATGAAGCCGATGCAAAGAAATGGCTTGATAAGTGTTACCCGGACTCTGCACCAGCCGAAAGAACCATTCGCAATTAGATTGAAAAATTTAGAATTGGTCATATAAGCACCAAAGATGATCCACGCAGTGGACGTCTAAAAGATGCTGTTTCAGATGAAAATTTCAAAAAAGTCCACAAAATGATTACGAACGACCGTAAAGTGAAGTTGATCGAGATAGCTGAGGCTCTGAAGATATCAAAAGAGCTGGTTGGATGTATCATACACGAATATTTGGACATGCGAAAGCTCTGTTCAAAGTGGGTGCCGCGTTTGCTCATAGTCAACCAAAAACAACAACGTGCTGATGATTCAGAGGAGTTTTTAAAGCTGTTCAACCGCAATAAATCAATGACAATGACAATGACAATGGATGAAACTTGGCTCCATCACTTTACACCAGAGTCAAGTCGGCAGTCAGCTGAGTGGCGAGCAGACGACGAACCTCGTTCAAAACGACCAAAAACTCAAAAGTCGGCTGGCAAGGTTATGGCATCCGTATTTTGGGATACACATGGAATAATTTTCATCGACTATCTCCAAAAGGGGCAGACTATCAACAGCGACGATTACATTGCGTTGTTGGAGCGTTTGAAGGACGAAATTTCAGAAAAACGGCCGCATTTGAAGAAAAACAGAGCGCTGTTTCATCAAGACAATGCACCGTGTCACAAGTCGATGAAAACGATGGCAAAATTGAATGAATTCGGCTACGAATTGCTTTCCCACACACCGTATTTTCCAGATTTGGCCCCCAGCGACTATTTCCTGTTCGCAGACCTCAAAAGAGTGCTCTCCGGAAAGAGATTTAAGACCGATGAAGAAGTAATCGCCGAAACAGAGTCCTATTTTGAGGCTAAACCGAAATCGTACTACAAAACTTGTATCGAAAGATTGAAAACTCGTTTTAATCAGTGCATCGCCCTCGAAGGCAACTATATTGATAAATAAAGTTGAATTTTGAAAAAAATTTGTGTTTTACTATTAAACGGCACTGAGTTTTCAGCCCATGTGTTATGTTTTGTTCCCCCTTCAAAGGGTCGAAGTGTCAAAAAGCAAATCTTCAATGGCATCCAAATCATCAAGTGCTAAAATAGGATTAGAAGACTCAATCTCATCCGAGTCTGTCGCCAATAATCGAGTTAGTAAGTGGATTAACAAAAAAACTGGGCCATAGCAGAGGTATGTGATGGAAGATACAAGTGCTCACCTCAATCATGGGTACGATCCGGATCAGGTCGACGGGGTGATCGAAACCTTAAAAATGTTATACCTACATTGTACAAACTAGAGCTTACTATGGGTTGTTTTTAGAAAAAATCAAAAAATTGCGCTTTGTACGATAAGTTAGACACAATGATTAATTTTTCGAATGATGAAGACTTTTGAATTTTACGTTTACCTTAATAATCCTAATTTGTTGCGAGAGTTAGTAGAGGCTGCGCAGATAATATTAAATTGAGGAATGTTTAAGCAAACGGCCTCTTGCATCGATTTGTCAGTTTTTAAATATTGGAATAATCAGGTGGCGACAGTCGCAGCAGAAGTGAGGTTTACCATACAGCTCCAACCTTGTTAAAGCCCAAGACAAATAAAAAAAAAACTAAAGCGATTATAAGTATACACCACGAGACTAAGCCTGGAAACAATAAGTGCTGCGCCTGTAAACATGATTCCAAAACCATTGCCTCGTACGAGCAATTCGCAAAAATGTGCCTACAAGGAAATTTGAATTTAGTAAAGCGTTTCTACATTTTTCGCAAATGCCTGTGTCGACATGAAGGCTCTCGTTTATGGGTGTATTTATCGACACCACTTGCTCCTGCAAATGCAAATCAGCCGACTGCAAACAGTAATGTCCTAAACAATGAATATTACAGTGGTAAACACTGTTGCAGCGACAAAACTGTTTAAAATAGTTAATGTAAATTTGCACTATAAGAACAAATTTACAGATACTTTCACCTTTGTAGATTATGGGTGATCAGTCACTCTTTTAATGGAGGAACTAACCTTTGCTCTTAGTGTTAGATAGTGTTAGAATGATCCTTAATGTCTTAGGTTAAGAACAAACAATCATCCTCTACGAGGGCGGTCCCAGAAGTACCCGGCCTGACCAAAACGTGGCGGTAGTTGTTTGAAAATAATACTGTATTGGAAATTACGCAGCCTATAGAGCATATTTTTCAAGTTTGAAAGCCACGTTTTTTAATATTTGTTTGGCAGCCATCAATAGTGAACGTTGTCAGTGAATTTGTGAAAATGGAGAAGATTGGTCATCGTTATGTGATACAATACTTTTATTTGAAAGGCCTCAGCCCAACCAATATGAGAGCTGAGCTGGATTCTACTCTATCTGAGTCTGCTCCTTCGTTTACAACAGTAAAATTTTTGGTTGCTGAGTTTAAACGAGGCCGTACGAGCTGCCAAGACGAGCATCGCAGTGGTCGACCAAATGAGGTGACGACTCCAAGAAATGGTGAAGAAAATCTACAAAACGTTACTGGATGATCGTCGACTGAAAGTGCGCGAGCTAGCAGACATTGTAGGCATTTCAAAAAGTGCGGTACATCGCATATTATTTGAAAGTTTGGACATGAGAAAGCTGTGTGCAAAAAAATGTTTCGATTGAGTGTTAAGCGAAGTTTTACAGCAACAAAGCAGAATTTTTGGGCCGTTTCATAACAATGGATGAAACGTGGGTCCATCCCTTTACACCCGAGACAAGAAATCAAGCAAAAACGGCCGCATTTCTCTAACAAGAAAGCGATGTTTCATCAAGACAATGCACCAGCTCACAAATCCGTTATTGCAATGGCCAAAATCGATTAATTAAAGTTTGAATTCCTACCTAATGCACCCTATTCACCAGGTTTAGCGCCCCGGATTATTTTCTGTTGCCAAACTTGAAAAAATGGCTCAATTGTCAAAGATTTTCCAACGATGAAGAAGTGATGTCGGCAGTTAATGGCTATTTTGAGGAGCAAGACAGTTCTTATTATAAAAAGGGTATCGAACTTTTTTGACATCGCTGGGAAATCGATGTATAGAGCTGAAAGGCGATTATGTTGAAAAATAAATTTTTTTTTCCAAAATTTTTTTGTTTTCTTTGTTGGGTCCGGTACTTTTGGAACCGCCGTCGTATGAGAATAAAGTTTGAAGTATCAACACAAGGTGCCAAGAAAAAGTATTTACTTTCAAATGCGCATAAAGTTAAATCATTGGATCTTCCCCGACAAAGTTGCAGGTTGATGCTACAATATAGTCACCTAAAAGAACTACCAAAAAAATCAAAAAGTACAAAGCGGTAGATCTTGATAGGCCTACGGTATTGAAGTATGGGCATACCTCGAAAGTGCAACGTTTCTCACTCGACGTAAATTAATTCTAGGTTAAGATGGGTGATCTTTCGGTCGGCGGAAAAGAAGAACCAGAAATGATTCTATGATGCTAATATTCATGAAGCAGTCAGGCGATATTTTGCCTTGGAAAGCTAAGGCACGAAATCGATTAAGAATAATACTTTCAAATGAGGATGAAAGAGCACTCCAGATTCTGGAACAGAGAACTATTTTCTTGGGGGATAGATGTGTAATAAAATATTTCTCTACCCAGTAGCGAAGCCATATCAGAAAAAAGATTACGCTACCTTGAAAAGCGACGTTCAAGCTAATCCCTATTGGTTAGAGAAATTTAAAGATATGAAGAGTATGTCAAAAAGGGATAATTAAAAAATATAGGGGATAATGAAATAAATAGCGCACCGCTACCAATCTGGTTTTTATCAATTTTTCCTGTCAATAATCCTAGTAAAGCAGATAAACTGGGGACGAGTACAGTTTGAGATCTTTTAGCCAAAGCCATAGGTAGATTAGGAGAGATTTGGCCAGGTGCAAAACTCGAAGCCGTGCCTAGGAAGGATATCTCTAGCAGACCTAGAACCCGCACCTGGATTCCAGCCAAATCTTCCTTACCAGAAACCATTCTGGAGATCATCAGGCTCGGCAACCTGACCCTTCCGACTTATGACTGGAAAGTCGCGGAACTGAAAGAACTAAGGGGCCCTTTTAGATGCGCGTTGATTGTTATCAATATGGAATCCCTTAACCTTCTAGCGTAGACTTAAGGCATGATTCGATTCGGTTTCGAGTCACCTAAGGGTCTATAAAAAGGATGCGCTGGATGCTGATAAGCAACCTTTTCCTCTTTTAATTGAAACTCCAAATACAATCTTAGATCTTGGAGCGTCAATATCATTTTCAGAAATAGACAGCGACGACTCCAATTTATCCGGGGTGACAATAAAGCCGTCGGTTTCCTCTTCTGACACTCTGTTAAAAATGGAAACCGATGACGAACTAAACAGAGATCCTATACGATCAGGAGAAGAAGATGAGCTCTTGGGCACATGTTCAGAATCGAAAGACTCAATCAACACCGTGGTGGAGGCTACTCTAGTAAACTGTAGCAACGATATGGTTTCTCCAAGATTATTCTCCATCCAATTCAGCCCGAGTGATGCTCCTCCCAGCATTCCGAAACTATCGAAAACTGATTGGCCAAAATGCAGAGGATAAACTTTTAAAAACACTATCCTCTGAACTCTCAAGTCTCAAGAACTCAAGGTTAGAAAAGTGCTCATAAGTCGCTTAAGACGATTGGGATACCATTTTTAGAACCAAAATTATTAGCACTTTGGCAAAAAGAGGTTTAGATACCCGATAGGACAACACAGTGAGGAAAGATCTCGTCTTAGAGGACGTATACCAGTGAAAGTGGACCCTAACAATAATAGAGAGTGTAATTGCAGGCAATTAGCTTTTAACCCCACATCATTTAAATAAATAATTTCTTCTGTATTCGAGGTAAACACCTAGTCGACATAGGGTGGATCTGTCAGGTATAAATCTAAACTGATCAAGACCAACTGACTATCTAAGTCGCTCTTACATCCGTCAGCAGGACATTGAATAACATGTTATATAACCATAGCTTCGGTTATTGAACTATTTTTTAACCGGATGATGAGAGTACACGGATCTTTTATTCAGAAAGATGGCTGAAAAAGTCTTCGGTAATTGCAGTTGCTTGCGATTTATTTTCACACGCGTCTAGACAATTTTTAAGATGAATTTAACATTCATTTTTTCTTGATAATATTTATCTAAACTCATAGCCTATACAAAAACTGCTTCCATCACCACCTTCAAAGTAAATGTAAAAGAGTGAAAAAATGAATAAAATTCGAAATAAAACGCGCATTAGCCAATCGAGTAGAAAAATCATAAAAAGACGTGTCTAGCATAAAGCGAAAAAATAAGCCATTCACAGAAGTACCCCCACCTTAACAACGTTTTTCATAACTCTCATCTTGAGAAATAACCTTAAGAAAATTCACTCCCCAGCTAATCTCTAGCTCTTATTCGATTGTGTGCCGGCGGCTTCATTCATTGTCTAATCTAACAATGGAATCGTGTACTTCAGCAAAACAATACCAAACAACTGTTTTAGAATTTCAGCATATCAGCATTTCAGTAGGAGAAAAGCTTACGCCAACATCTTGTGTTGGCTCAAGAATTTTCGTATCGCATTTGCAGTCACGAATTTATGTCCTAACTTCTCGCTCCTTTGTATTTTCGCCAGACTCCCATAAATCATTTACCAAAATCACAGAAACAATGAAACGGAAATCCACGCACACTCCCCGTCCATTCAGCATCAACCACCATGCAATTAAAACATTGCTCACGTTCAGTCCATTACAATTTTGCCATAATTGAAGGAACCGTCATTGTCGGAGCCAAAGGCAAATCCACATCTATCAGAAAAAATAAACCAAAATCCTAAAAAAAAACTTTCAATACGATTCCAAGTTGAAATCCAATTATTTGCAAGCTTTCATTGCCAGCCAATCAATATGGATATATCCCAGCACCGTTCCTCTTTGTTCAGAATCTGAGTACCACCCCAACCAGCTCCAGTGATTATCACCTAACACTAAAATGTCTGCTCCTGCTCTGTTGACTACTGCTAAGGAAATGGAAGAAATCCCACAGCACACCTTAACAGGACTAACCAATTCAATTCACGTTGTATGCACCAAGGGAGCAAGTACAAAATTCTTAGCACTCTCAGCCTCGTTCTCGTCCTCATCTCTTGCAGACTTATTCATTCCTTCTAGCTTCAGCTCTGGTTTATACTCGTCTTCTTCCTTGTCCTTATACTCGTATTCTGAACTTGTTGCAAGTTAGATGTTTTGAAGATTCAAAACCTGAAACGAGGGACTGGCATTCGTAAAACAACATCTTGGCATTTACTTTGATCTGCTCCAAGAGTACGTACGATAGGCGAAAGTGTGAATAGTGCATGGGTGACGACGACGAGTAATATTCACAACACAGATCACGTAACACAAAACTACTCTCTCAATGGAATCATCCTCGTGTCTGTTTCTTGTCCCCATCTTCTTCGTCTTGGTCGTGTGTCCTCCATGAATTTTAATTATTCAATACACACCGAAAGGTCAATAAATTCAAAGAGGATTATCATGGAATTTATCTAAAGTTTCTTTCTGTCGTCTTTTATTCCTTTTCTTCTTTCTTCTTCCCTTTCTTCTACCTCATTGTCATTGTTTTCCTCTGCCACATTTTGTAAAATAGTTAGTTTGACGCGTCGATAGTTGCTTTATGGTGTTGCTGAATGATACACACTCCTTGTCTTAGATACTTTCAGAGTACATACGAGTCTCCAGTTTCTCCATCCTTTCGCCCCAAATGTCGTTGTCTCTAAACAGAGTCTAAAGTGTCTAATTTTTGAGTTGTTTACTTCTCAATGGGAGCTCCAGTATTCACATTCGAGGAACAGCTCCTGAATGGTAATGTATGTACATATCTGTATTGGGAACTGTACTAAAATCTAAAGTGCACTTCGGCGAGTTGATGGTGGAGCAGAGCAAAATGGAAGAGTACTATAGTGTAATGAAAAATCTTATTGTCTACAGTGTGTTTGACAATCAAGAACTAAGCACTGAAATTTAATTGTTTTAAGAGAGCTCTGTACTCTGCTTACTCTGCTGATTGACACTTTTTCTTGCAAATGGACAAAAATTTAAAGGATACTAGAGCGTCTCGATCTTCAATTGAAGTTATTGCTATGCAATGAGTACTCGCACAGAGTTATTTCAAAAAATCTTCTTACTGCAAACCAGGCGAATAGTGCATACATACGAACGAAAGGGTTAGTCGCCATTCGAATTAATGCGATTTTGTTCAACATAAGACTAATATGTGACCATACTTACGGTAAGAGGAATGGCGTGGCTTTGTTAATTTTATTTACAAATGACGCCACAGCAGCGATAGGGTTAAAACAGGAGTGTCTTTAGCTCGCAGGGCGATCAGAAAAACCAATATTCTCTTACTCTATTCGCACTTTTACTAAACAAATGCTTGTCTTCCAATCAGGCTAGACAGAGCCTTTGATTCCAGGCCTCATACTTAAGAGGTTGGCAATTAAAATAAATGCAAGCTTCTTAGAAAAAAAAGAAAAATTGGAAATATGTATGCCAGGAAGTTTGTACGCATTTCAAGTCAGTCATAGTCATAGTCAGTCGGTCCCAAGCCCTAAAAGCCGAAATAAGAATGGTGACGGACAAATTTCTAACGAACCAACAACAAAGCTCACACCGCCGTAGAGAAATACTGATACTGTCCTATGAAGGATGTAGCCGTCGGTTGGTGATTGCCCATCAATTAGGATGAAACACTATATGTTATGAAGCGAAAGAAGATTTTGGGTTTTGCACCTGGGACTCTTAATAGACTACATTTAGTCGAAGAACTAGCAGAAGCACTAAAAAGTATATCACAACCCTGCAAGAATGCGATTGTGTGAGTTAGGTGAAAGAAGGATGACAATTTCCTAGAGAAGGAGGAGAAGCACCGCAAGTTTGGGTGTTGATTTTTCATCTAAGAAAGACTTTGGCAAAGAATCAGCAGCGACGAGGACAGATTTGGTTCAAATGAAGGTAAAATAAAATATATTCTATCGACAAGAATGAACACCGAACGTTAAAGGCTAGAATAGAACACCACAAAAAGAAATTTTAACTTTAACTTTAAAAGGTAAAAGAAATTATCTACCTCCGCTCCGCTCCGCTGGGATCAAACTCTATTTCTGTTCCCTTGGATTAAAAATGCAATTGAAAAATAAATCATTTTCAAGGAAAATGACAAAAGCACTGTATGATACCTCTTTTATCCCGTTAATAATGTATGGCGCGAAAGAATGTCTTAAGCAGATTAAAATGGGGTTAGTTGCATCAGGAAAACCGTTTTTCGAGTGACTTTCGTTGTCTTTTCAACTGAGACCGGGGCACCGATTTTGGAGGTTGCAGTTCCGATGTACAGAAATCGCATCAAGTGGTCAAACTCATTGACAAAAACGAAGCTAAAAATGAAATTCTCGCTGAGAAACAACTCCGGATGCCACCGGAAAACCAACCTCCAACAAAAGCATGAAACCTCTTTAACACTATGAATTGGGAAGGCTGGCAAGGACAACAGTCTTAACAACAAAGAGTGCAATCACTGTCTCGCTCATCTGCAGGAGATACCCAAAGCCGAAAATAGTTGTATTCAAATCGAGGGATTCGAGTGAACTTTTCCACGCAACAAACTTTTGAATTGTTGAAAAGGTCTCTGCCATGTGTAGACGAACTCATTGAATATTGTGATTCCAGGAAAATGGAACTTATCATAATATGTTGCTATGCTAATACTCAGAAAACTTTTTGGGGCAATTGCAAATGCAACTTGAGGGACAATCATCTCCTGGATTTTATACTATCGTCTGACCTGATTGTCAACAATGTTAGCCTTCAGCAAGTAATCGACTTAACGGTATTTAACATGTATGCTTAAGATGTTACCGGCTTGAAAATACTATCGTAGGTATCCATGTCAAACCATATTCACATCGAACTCAGAATTGGATGCACGGTCTCGGACTTATTGAAAACGAGGAATCATCAGAAAACCAGCTGTTGGTAACTCTGAAAAGAATATTCACTGCTAGCCTGACAGTGGCATGCACACCGAAACACAGGCGAACACTAAGATCAGCCGAAAATAGGAAAGGAGGCCTACACACCGTCCCAGAGTTTCAGACCTATAAGTCTGACTTCCTTCAAATTGAAAAGAATCGAGAAGCATCTTCTGTCTGCGACGCAACATGCCAACCAATGAGGAAGATTCCGAAGATACTGACTGTGGCAAATATTTGATAGTGAGTGTTAACGGAGGCTGTCCTTAAAGTGCTTCACTGTTTACACTCTACTGTTAATGCTCAGGCAGATAATAAAACTGATGAATCTTCCTCTCCGTGGTGTTGATATCATGGGTTTACCCCCTAAAAGGCAATTTTTACAAAAGACTGAGAAGTTGTACTAACATATTATGTTCAAATGGACATAAAAGGAGTACCGTTGTTTGGGTTCTCTGTTCTGACCGAAAAAATATACACAATGAGTCAATATAATGTAGTTCCCGGACTCGAATTATACCTTGAATTGAATTGAAACATGCATTTTTGGATCTTTTTACCATCTTTCAAAGTTACATTTGTTTTATTTGGGAAATAATGATTCTTAATAGACGACTTTTCATTTTGACATAGAACAAAGAGCATTAATTAAATTTAACGCACAACTTACAGAGTTGATGCAACTAGTGTATGACGATGACTATTTATATAGAGCAAATGTTTTTCAGTGGCATAATCTCAAGGAAAGCCAATTTCAAGTCAGTGCTCACCACGTTTTTCGATAGCAAAGAAATTATCTATAAGGTCATTCCGCCTGGTCAAACAATAACTGTTGAATATCATCTTGCAGCTTTTAAGCATTTGATGGCCAGAATCTTCCGTATTCGACCGAATATCGTTATCCAGAAAGTTGGTCTCTGTTACACGATAATGCACCGACTCATACCTCACTCATTGTTCGTCAATTTTTGGCTCGAAGTCAAATCTGTGCGTTTAATTATTCATCGTATTCACCTGATTTGGCATCCTGCGATTTCTCTTTTTTCCCAAAATTGAAATCTAAATTGAAAGGACTTATTTTGGACAACATTTCGGCCATTCAAACGACTCCAATAGAAGCACTGGAGGCAATTTCACAAAGTGAGCTAGAGCACGCATCTTTATTAAATCGTCGTAAAAAGTTTATAGAAGCTAGAGTAACCTATTTCGAATGACAAAATCAAAAAAAAAAAAAATGTCTTACTTTTTCTAATACCAGTCCGGGAACTTCATTGACACACTGTGTATATCAGCGCGTACGACGCATAACTAAGTCTTGAAACTTATTTCAATGTCAGAATGGAATATACGATATGTATCGGGTTTTCCAATAACGACTTGACAACTTTTTTTTTTAAATTATTGGCTTGAAGTACAATCAAAATATTTATGAATGGAACTCGACTTCGTCCATATGGCCACCGCAGGCACGTTTGCAGCGGTGGATTCGTTGGACCCAATTTTCAACGACTCGGCCACACATTTCGGCCGAAACGGCCGCTATTTCGCGTTCAATGTTGGCTCTGATCTCTTCCAACGTCGTCGGCGTGTTTTACATAAACCAATGACTTAACGTAGCCCCACAAGAAATAGTCAAGCGGCGTTAAATCGCACGAACGAGGCAGCCAATCGACTGGCCCATGTCTTGAGATAACTCGCTCAACATACTTACTCTTCAATAAATCGATTGTAGCGTGTGCTGTGTGGCTTGTGGCACCATCTTATTGAAACCACATGTCGTCCAAGTCCATATCTTCCAATTCGGGCCAAAAATAATCGGTGATCATGGCGCGATAACGCTGACCATTCACAGTAACGTGACGATCTTTATCGTCGACGAAAAAATATGGCCCAATAACGCCGCCAGCATGCAAACCGCGCCAAACAGTTATATTTTGTGGATGAAGTGGTGATTCATGAAGCACATGTGGGTTTTCACCTGACCAATAACGCATATTTTGCTTATTGACGAGCCCATTGAGCCAAAAATGAGCTTCGTCACTTGGCGCATCTTCTCCAGAACCCAATCGGAGAACGTACGTCGCTTCAAATGGTCCATCGGCTTCAATTCTTGAGTCAGCTTGATCTTGTATGGGTGAAAACCAAGATCCTTACGCAAAATACGCCATAATGTGGTCTGAACGATGCCCAATTCATGAGAACGCCGTAGAATTGACTGATTCGGATCGTTTGCTACGGACGTCTGAACGGCAGCGATATTTTCGACACATCGACCAACTCGTTGTCTCACTGACACGGCAACATCACACAACGAATATGTAGACTCAAATTTTTGCACTTTACTTGTTATTGCCTGTCTACTGGGGCGAGAATTACGACCGAAAATTGGAGTTAACGCTCTTGAAGTTGCAGTCATCGACTCCGAATATCTGTAGAAAATTTTTATAATTTGCAGATGTTGCTTGTTAGTGTACTTTACCATGATGAAAATGTTGAGTTTACTGAATAAATTAACAGTGACAGTTTGATGATTAGTGAAAGAGTGCGTTCACAAATTAAATTCAAAGTTGTCAAGTCCCTATTGGAAAACTCTTTACTTATTATTAGAAAATGGTGAGTACAATAGGTCATTTGGATGTCTAAATACTTCCGGAGACTGGTGGAGAAGGAAATCTACGAATTCAAATTGCATTAACAGAAATAAGTGAGCTCATGTGACTTTACAGAATAGAGGTGATAGTAGTAAACAATATTATCCTACTTAATAACCTTTGCGGGGGACACAAGAAAACAAAAAACAAACAAATAGAAGTAGAGCAAAACTGTTCAAGAACTGCCAGGTGCTCATAGCGTAGAAGGAGATCAAACCAGATCTTCAGTTTTGCAGCTCAAGTTCACCTAAATATGGTTCTTATGGTAATGTTAGAAGAAAGTCCCTTACCAGCAAGTGCTTATTCCCCCAGCTATAAGTTGCTTTTACTTTCAAAATATTGCATAAAGTTTTTACATGTTTGGAGTTTAGAAAATAGTCTAAAGCAACTAAAAAATGCTGAAAACCAGACTGTAATCAGTATCAAAACAAGGCCTTTTTAATCTCGAGCTGAGCTGGGACATGAATATATCTGAACAGTGCCACTAAGAACATCGAAGTATACATTCTTTGATCACTTGGATTCCACGCTTAGTCTACTTGTTTTGAACATCCGCGGCTTTATTTCGTTTCAACGAATTCACATAGAAGAACTCCGGAATGTAAAAAAAATCTTTCTGTTGAAATTCATTATGTTAATCTGAAAAATATTTATGCTTTCATCGAGATGACGGATGGAACGTAAACAGAGTAAGACATCAACTAAAACTCAAAAATGAAAATATAAAATACAAAGCCTCAAAATTGGAGTTATCGTTGCCCAAAGGTTGAACAATATTCTCCGTGTGAGACTTGCAACACGTCAGTGTTCTTATCTCAACTCTAGAGGTTATTCATAGAGGATTAACGATTGCTTAACCTATCAGACTCGTCTGCTACTCGAAACTGCATCTTCAATGAATACATTGAAAAAATACAAATACGAGGTGTGTTCAAAAAGTAAGGTAATTTTTGAAATTTCGCGGTAACATTCGATTATCGATTGTTTTCTTGCTGTATTGGTACACATGTTCCGAATATATGTTCACAGTTACAAGCATATAGCATACTAAATAAAGTGCTCTTAAGCACTTGAAATGTTGACAGTGGTATACGGTATGTAGTGGTATATGCATAGATTCCTCAAGCAGAGATTCGCGGGTTCGAATCCCGTGCGAGGCAGTTCTCTAAAAAAGACTTTTCATAGAATTTGTATGTAAAAGGGTATTCATATGCCATTAGTGCGCATGCGGGATTAAAAAAAAAGAGGTGTGTTAGCGAAGTTTGTTCCAAAACTACTCTTGAATCACGTCAAAGATGAACCTGAATTGCTCAAAAGGGTCATACGTGGTGACAAATCATGGTTATATGGTTATGACGTCGAAACCAAAGCTTAATCGTCCCATTGAAAGCACCCATGAGAGCCAAGGCCAAAAAAGCACGTCGAGTTCGATCAAATGTCAAAGTTTTGATCACAGTTTTATTCGATTAAGTAGCTTAGTGCATCAGGAGTTTTTACTTCGAGGGCCTGCGGTCAATAAGGAGTATTACCTTGAAGCTTTGCGCCATTTGGGACAAACAATACACAAAAAAATTCCGGAATTGTGGAAAAACAATTCATGGCTTTTGCATCATGATAATGCACCTGCTCATTCCTCGTTGCTTGTGACAGATTTTTTGGCCAAAAACAACACGATAATAATGCCTCAACCACCATATTCACCGGATTTGTCTCCATTCCTGTTCATAAAACTGAATAAACCTATGAAAGGACGAAGATTTGCAATGATTGGGGAAGTAAAAACGACATCGCCGGAAGCTGGAGCTCATGGCTATACCAAAAAGTGTTTATGAGAAGTGCTTCGATGATAAGAAAAAGCGTTGGAGCAAGTGTATGATATCTGATGCGGAGTACTTTGAAGGAGACACCAATAATATTGATGAATAAATATTTTTTGAACACACCTCGTATTTATGTCCGCACTAGGAACTGGATTGTACGGATGAGGAATGATATCTCACATGCCACTCTAAACCGGTATCTGATATCCACTGGAACAAAAACAGAAACAATGCCTGTCTGATTGACGGCTATTTTCAAAGCTGAACAGGTTGGGCATAAGTAAACCACTGCTTTATATTCTTTATAATATGCTTACCAGTAGGCAGTTCATCGTGAAGAATGGCGATGTAACTTCTGTTGGAGTATTGACTATAAAAATGGTCTGCTATACTTCACTTCACCATGCTCTCGCTGACGAGATAGAGATGAGTATTATGCTCTTGCAACTTGACTTCGACCAGATAAAACGATTTTGCGATGACTGGAAGTTGAAGATAAACTGTCAGAAATCGGAAACCATTCTTTGTAGGACTCTTTGTCTGAGGCTACTATGTATACCAAAAGAACTGGCGAAAGTTTTCGATCTTGGGACAACACGGATACCTTGGAATCTGATCGATGCGGGGGTAAAGGTATTTTGCAACATGGTCCTTATCTGGCCTATTCTTGTATTTGGATGTCCCGTGTGGCTTAACACGAGAGTAAGTTTAATGGAAAGGATTCGGGTGTTTAAGAGGGCTTGCCTTTGCTTGTACAGAATTTTTATACAATAATCCGAACCTCGCCATTAAGTTGATTCAAAGGCACATTACCAGAGCAATGACTTCAAAGCACAATCTGATATCCGGGGCATATTACCTTAATTACTATATGTATAATGTATCGCGATAGCAGGCCGTTTAACGGCTTTGTGCCTCCAGAGGAGTTTTTCTATTTTGATGAAAAACAGCTGATCCAGGACAAATTAAATTAAATATTCCACGTCGCTCGAACAGCTACGCACAGGCGACTCAACTACGACAGAGATATCGCACATAGTAGTGCAGAGCGTCTCCGTTTCAGTAAAGCGATAGGGAATTGGGAATGTTGCTTACCAGCACCAACAATTTTAGTCGCTAAGTGAAGCATAGGAGACTCCTTCCTCGTTACCTTCAAGTTTTAGGTAGCCCTTTGAGGTCAAGGTCGGTTTGCTCTATATCCAAGCCATGGCCAGCTTACATAATATAGGTAGAGTTATGGGAGTTTTTAAGATAAAATGAAAAAATATTACAAAAAAATAAATAAATTAAAAAAATAAAAAATATATATAAAAGAACAAAGGGAGGGTAACAACTTATAGTAGATACTTTTAGAAAAAAAAATTGTTTATATGTAAATTAATAATAATGAGTAATACACATTTATTATCGGTTTTGCTTCAAAATATTGTCACACGAAACCAATTCAGGAATTACGATTTGCGGTTAAAAAAAAAGGCTTTTCCCTACTCCATAAAATGATCCTATCAAGTGAGAATGCATTGACTTTGTTTATGAATTTGATTCTGTCAAAAGAAAAATGTAAGAATTTGATAAGTTCTCTGAGATATTGATGTTCTTCCATCTTACAGAATTATAAGAGTTCCCAAAAAGAGGCAGGAAATTACGAAATCACGGAAATAATATTACCTAAAGTGAAAATTCAAAACATTATGGATCATAATCTGAAAATTGAGAAAGAATTGATGGCATTTCCAAGTATTTTTATATTACAAAGTAAGTGTGGCTGTGATGGATTATCTGGGCAAGGTGCCTACAAGCAAAAAATAAGTACACCAGATGGTGAAACAGAAGCAAACATGTTTCTGGCCTTAGTTGTTTCACTGAGTGAATGTTCAAGCGGTGAACATTTTAGAAACCCCACCTATATTGTTTCAATATGCAAACGATATCAAAAGTCAAATTGCTAATCTTTAACCTTCTGAATAACCACAAGTTACTTTTAACTATGACGAAAAAGTTCTGAATGAAATAACTGATACGAAGTTAACGCGGTCATGTCCAATATGCAAAAGAAGGCAAAATAATTTCAACCATCAAGATGAATAAATTTTTTTTTTTTATTTTATTTTTTTTTTTTTTTTTCATGGGGAAGCCCGGAGCCTATAATAGTGTGAGATTCTTACTCACTAAAAAACACCTCCCTTATGTAAACCACGACTGAGTTCACACTCAACAAGCTATTGTTCTATCGCATTTTATTTTGTTTTTGTAAGATATCCTGCAGGCGATTTTCCATTGAAAATTCCTGTGTACTTTAGAAAAATTACGCGCTGCTAATCACCACGCTAGATCGCGAGGCTTAGTCCTTTTCAGACGGCGCAATAAATTTGTCTCGTCGAGGATCTGTTGAACAGAAATATTCGTATGACCTTGTAATCGATTATTATGCTTTCGCGCAAACATTTTAATTACGTTCTGAACGTTTTCGACTCCTAAGTCTCTGTGGATATCATCGTTTCTAATGTACCACGTCGCATTAACAATACCTCGAAGAACTTTGTTTTGGAATGTCTGTAATACATTAATGTTACTATTTTTAGTACAACCCCAAAGTTGTACACCATATGTCTAAACTTGGAATACTTTCCAATAAGCCAGTAAATATCTCTATATTTGATTTTAAGCTCTTCACGTTTTTTCTTGGCGTGTGCTCTCCATTTTAGTTTAGCGTCGAGTGTCATACCGAGATATTTGGACTCGTTTGCGTAAGGAATTCGTACGTGGTGTACTGACTTGTTTTCATTAAGCGCGATTCGCCAAGTCTTTGTACAATTGTTAATCCGTGTAAGGGCACGTTGCTTTAGCCGTTGCCAAAATGGCAGTGTCATCAGCAAATGTGGCTAGGACAGTGTCGTCCGTTTGCAGTATATCACGGGTAAAAAGCAAATATAGCAGAGGGCCAAGTACACTTCCCTGTGGCACCCCCGCCTTTATTGTCTTAAAAGTGGAATATTCGTTTCCGTGTCTCACACGGAAGAGTCGGTCTTCCAGATATGAACCTAAAATACAAGACAATTGCTGGTGTAGGGCTTGTCGGAGTTTATATTTTAGGCCTTCATGCCATACCTTATCAAAGGCTTGCGAAACGTCAAAGAATGCGCTTGAACAGACTAACTTAGACTCGATTGCTCGTTCAATTACATCGGTTATTCGATGCACTTGGTCAACTGTAGAATGTTGGCTTCTAAAGCCAAATTGATGATCAGGCGAGAGAGAATTTGTGTCGGTAATTGGTTTAAGACGATTAAGAAGGATTCGCTCGAAGACCTTCGATGTAATCGGGAGAAGCAATATTGATCTATATGACTTGACTTCAGTCAGCGGTTTACCGGGTTTCGAAACCATAATAATTTCGGCTACTTTCCACTGGTGAGGTACGTGCTCTAATCTAATGCTGGCATTTATGAGATAGAGCAGCTTGAGCAAACCTTTTTTCGGCAACGCTTTAAGTATCTCTCCCATTATTAAGTCATATCCTGGGGCTTAATTGGGCTTAAGCGTGTCTATAACTTGTCTAATGTCCCTAAGTGTAGCCTTTTCTACTGGAAAGTTTGTCGTCACGTCTAGCGTATTGACATTCTCTGGAAGCACTACCCCGTCGAATGGTTTAAACGTTTCTGCAAGATGGTCGGCGAAAACATTAGCTTTTTCCTTATCTTCTTTCGCTCAGTCATCCTGGTTTCTTCTTATTGGCTACAAAGTCTATTCGGTCATCCTAAAGCTGCCGATTTCAGTAAGTTATGAATTTTTATACTTTCAGGTTTATACTGTCCCCTTTTGCATTTTGTCAACATCATAAAGTCATTGTCAACTTATTTTTCCACGCTTGATAGTATGTCTTAAGTGAAATATGGATTAAGTTCCCTAGAAGTTGATGAACTCCAAATAACCAACCACCAAAATGTTAATATCTTTAATAAGTAGTTTACATAAATTTAAGAACAACTAAACCCTTTTCCTAAGACCTATAGTCCTAAGACCACAAGCAAATAGTTTTGTATAGGGTTTTCTTATAACGACTTGACAATTTTTTTTTTTTTAAATAAGAGGCAAACCATTTGAGATATTTTAAAAACTTTATTATTGACTTGAAGTACAATCAAAACATTTATGAATGGAACTCGACGTCGTTTATATGGCCATCGCGGGCACGTTTTCAGCGGTCGATACGTTGGACCCAATTTTCAACGACTCGGCCACACATTTCTTCCGAAACGGCTGCTAATTCGCGTTCAATGTTGGCTCTGAGTTCTTTCAAAGTCGTCGGCGTCTTGGCATAAACTAATGACTTAACGTAGGCCTACAGAAAATAGTCAACCGGCGTTAAATCGCACGAACGAGGCGGCCAATCGACTGGCCCATGTCTTGAGATAACACGCTCACCATACTTACTCTTCAATAAATGGATTTTAGCGTGATCTGTGTGGCTTGTGGCATCATCCCGTTTAAACCACATGTCGTCCAAGTCCATATCTTCCAATTCGGGCCAAAAATAATCGGTGATCATGGCGCGATAACGCTGACCACTCACAGTAACGTGACGATCGTTATCGTCGACGAAAAAATATGGCCCAATGACGCCGCCGACATGCAAACCGCACCAAACAGTTATTTTTTGCGGAAGAAGTGGTGATTCATGTGGGTTTTCACCCGACCAATAACGCAAATTTTGCTTATTGAGCCAAAAATGAGCTTCGTCACTGAAGATGATTTTGCGACTCCGACGATCTATAGAAAATTTTTATAATTTGCAGACGTTGCTCATTAGTGTACTCTACCATGATGAAAATGTTGAGTTTACTGAATAAATTGACAGTGACAGTTTGATGATTAGTGAAAGAGTGCGTTCACAAATTAAATTCAAAGTCGTCAAGTCCCTATTGGAAAATCCTATATTTAATCATATTAATTCTGCTGAGCTCTATAAGCTCTATAACAAAAACTCGTGATGATATCACAAACACCTTATTTAAAAGTCTTACTTGGAAAGTTTTAGATGTCTTAAGTTATGTTTTCAATCTGATTGTCAAATAAATCTATTTTCCCAAATCCGTTAAATGTGAGGCCTTAATTGCTTTAACCAATGTTTGCAAAATTTTTTGTAAAACTTAATAAAGTCAGATTGTTAAGCTTTTTGATAAAAACAAGTTTTTTCCTTTAATCAGAGGATGCCATTCTTAGGGTTTGTAGTCAAGGTCTTAAAAAATAATAATGCAATGGAGTTGTTCATAGCCATGATCAAAGTATTTGATAAGTAGTTGCTGAAAAAGTTGTTTATTGCAAGACACAACAAGGCAAAGACATAAATAGCAAAAGGAGCAGTCACAAAGTCGGTTGGTAATCCAAAGGCACATTTACACTATATCATATCAACTAATTCCTTGTACACTCACCACACAGTTAAAGAAAGATTCCTAAAAGGACCGTATGGTATTGTAATACGAAAAAGCCAATTGGAGTGAACTTCTTTACGAAATTTAACTGGCCGTTGTGATTCCTCTTTAGCCACATAGATGCCGTTGCTGGTATATTCTCTTTGGAATTAAATGTTTTATCCCTCATCGGATGAAGAGTATCAAACTAAAAAAAAAGATGTGGTACGATTCAAACTGTAAGGAGGCTGTCCTATTGTATAAGAGCAACCTGACAGAGAAAAACCGAAAAAAAAAATTCAAACGAGCCAGGAATGAATGCAACGCCTTTCTTAAGATTATGGAATTCCAATACGAATAAAAACTGAGGCAAAAAATACTACAATGTCCCAATGGTAGTAAAAATTGTTGGTCGCTCATCAAATACATTAGAAATTCTATCCTTTATCCCAACGCTCATTTACAATGACATTCCAGCTGCTGCACACTATGCGGTCAGCTTAACACTTCCAGAATATCCTTTGTCTCCGCTTACATTTGAGTGCTACAAATCGTCAATGGGATGAATTCACGTTCACACTCGTGTAGCAGCAAGAGTACTCAAAGATCTTTACATACACAGATCTGCAGGTCCAGATGGTATATCTCCCTTTCTTCTGAAGAGGTGTTCTTCCTTGCTGGCAAAACGACTGCATAAGCTTTTTTATCAATTCTACTGTTTATGTCTCATTCCAGGCAGATGGAAAATAGCATTTGTCCAGTCCATCCCTAAAAAAGGCGAATCTTCTTCTTTTTCTCTCTCTTCATAGAGACCCATTGCCAGATAAACCGTCAGCTCATGACATATCTCGAAACACGAAAACTTCTCAATGATCTGATGTCATGTTGAAGCAAGATAGTTGCACTTGGTATTTCTAAGGCACTTGCCAGAGTTTGGCATCAGGCTCTCCGGAACGGTACACAAATCCCTTGAGCACGCATGCGTTATTTATAGAAAAACAAAAAAACATCAGAAAACTTATTAGAATAATGGCACCCATCTACCAGATTATCCAAAAACAAATAACATTAAAAGTCTCAAGCTAGATTGTTATTTATTTATTTATTTTTCGTTGTTGTTGTTGTTTGGTTTTTCAATGTTCTATATCTATCAGCTCACTCGTGATTCGTGACATATGTCAAAGTCAAAAATACTCAGTCCACATTGGTAGTTCATCATGGGAAGACTTACACTCGAACAACGCTTAAAAATTATTGAATTTTATTGTCAAAATTTGTACTCTCTGAAAAATGCTTTTAGCGCACTTCGACCATTTTACGGTCATCATAATCGACCTAATAATCATAGTAACAAATTTCACACCAGTTTCACGCTATTGGACATCAAACTATCTACCCACATTTTAATGAAGACCGTGATTTATTCATTCGTCACCGTTTGTAGTAATTCAGATTGTGTGTAAGATTTTTCGGAACAATCTTGGTCTAAAACCTTACAAAATACAGTTCGTGCAAGGCGCGGGCTGGTGGCGAAGTAGTTTGAAACTCAGGTGTATTAGGTTTCGATATTTTTCCCAGAGGTGGTTGTCAAACTGGACGGGACGAGCAAGTGCATCCTCAACCAGTGGGTCTCAGTACGTGCTAGTTGTTAGTTCGTTACATTTAGCCCAACCAGAAACCACTCCAACATCAGTGTTATGCCTTCATGTCAGAGTTGACGCCGTCGGGATTCTCATATAACTACATGCAAATTCTATGAAAATACTTTTTCAGAGCCTCGCACGTGATTCGAACCCGCGAACCTCTGCTTGAGGTGCTACACCAGTCTATTTTTGTTGACCAACCATTTTAACTCTTTAATATAGCAGAGATTTTTAAAAAGAAGAGCAAATGAAGAGCTTTTGATACAATATAATGCGAAGTACTTTTCTGTAAACTCTACCAAATCGGACACTCAACAAAAGTCATTAACGTTTTGAGGCCTAAATACGCAAATAATATAGCCTTTATTTGGGACTAGATCCACTTATCTGAGGAGTTTCCAACGACGATGGGTGTAAAACAATGATGCATCGTTAGCACGTTACTGTTTATTTTATATATCAACAACATAATAGATGCTATTAGATGCTGTTATTTGCAGATGATTTGGCTCTCCTTGCGGTTACTGTAGAAGGTATGCAGATGATGATAAACTGGTTGGAAAACTATAGTAAAACCTGGAATCGGTCTCTTAACCTAGCAAAGCCGAAGATAATGATTTTCAGGGACGACGGAGGTAACAATGCGTGCAGTTAGTTCCATTTGGGGAAGTTGCGCGAAGTAGAAAATATTCCATGCAAGTGCATCTTCTACTCGTATTATTCTTTACGGGACACACATGGGGATACCGTCCATTCAAAGAGGTTGAAAAGTTTCTTCGTTGCTTTACAAGCTGATCATTTAAATTGGAAAATAGTTCGCCCAACTATTGTAAATGCTCTGCTTAGAGACAGGTGTGGCTCACCTGTTCATAGACACTCTAAGTCTTCTCTTGAACGAAGACAGACTTCGAAATATAGTGCTATTGTATGTGCTATTGATCAGGGAAGTTTGCGTACGAGAGTGGGAAAGGCTAGAATCTGATCGCGAATTTAATCTGTCGATTGCGAATTTACATGATGGATTCATAAGTGAAGCTCAGGCATCGCAGCAAAGATTGTACTACAAAAGACTGAACTATTATTTGCGCAAGAGAACATATTATTTAATTAAAAATACCACTGACATAATGAGTATCATCAACGTGAGAAAGAACGTGAGATTGTCTATCCATTCCTAGCAGTATGTCCCATTCTTAAGGAATTGGAGCATACACTCGAGTTGGAGGAAGCGACGAAGGCTGGCATTCATTATATATTTACGCACAATGTCACAGAAGCTGTATAATTGGACACCATTTCTAAAACTAAGCTTTCAAATTTGTAAACATTAACAAAATGTATATATACACATATTAATCTATAAATTTATAAATGTCAGTCTGGTGGACGCCTTCAGCCAAACCAAAAAACAGATCAAGAAATTATCCTTATGTACTCGTATTTATATTTTTTATGAAATAAATAGTCCAACTAACTAAACTAAACTAACTAAAACTGTTTATTGCAGGTTTTAGGGCAACAACGCATAATTAGTTCAAGATGTACTCAATGGATAGAGGGCAAAAATTTTAACGGATTCTTCAGTAAACCTAGTGTTTTAAAAAAACGTCCTCCCTCAAGGTTCGGTTCCTGCACCACATATACCACATTGGCCAAAAAAAAAAATCACCACCGTGTGGTGCTCCCATTGTTTCGATTTGAGTTCTATTTTTTTGTTTGTTGAGTTGGTACATCTGTTGTTGACATTCCCTCTAAATTTTAGCGTCATAGCTTGACAATTGCAAAAATCACGTAGCCAAGAGTACATCTATATCTGTGTGTTGGCGATTTTTTACAATTTTAGAAATGGATTTAATTTTGCGACAACGAACTTGTATTAAATTTTGCGTAAAAAACGGATTTAATGGTGCGCGAACGTTGGAAATGTTGGAAAAGTGCTTCGGCAACGATTCTCGAAAGAAAACGGTCGTTAACCAGTGGCACGAGCGGTTCAAAAGTGGTCGTGAGTCAATCGAAGATGATGCACGCAGTGGCAGAAATGTTGGTCAATAACCGCAAATTAACCATCAGAGAGATAGCGGAGGACTTGAGCATTGTCTATGGATCCTTCCTAGACATTTTGGTTAATGATTTGTGTTCCGTCGTGTAGCAGCAAAGTTGGTGCCAAAAGACCTAAATTACATGCAAAAAAGAGACCGTGTTGACGTCGCAAAAGAGATGATTTGCGAGGCTGAATCCGATCCCACACTCATCAAAAGGATCAATACGAGACGTGGGCTTATGAGTACGACACGCAATTCAGACATCAGGCAATTAAATGGCGTTCGCCAAATGAGCCGAGACCAGAAAACAACGGTGAAGTGCACCATGAATTTTTGCCATGAATTTGGCCAGACAGTAAACAAAGAGTATTATTTGGGCGTTATGAAACGTTCGCTTGAAGCAATTCGCCGAAAGAGACCAGAATTGTGGGCAGAAAACTCGTGGATTTACCTGATTTGGCTCTCTGTGACTTCTTTCTTTTCAATCGAGTTGAAAAAACACTACGGGGAACGCGTTTCAGCACCCGAGAGGAAGTAATGGAAAAATCGCAAGAAGCACTGAAAGGAAGATTAGACGTGTTTTGATGTGTTCGTCAATTTTTCATTATTATAGAAAATGGAGCAAAGAATTTGCATCAAATTTTGTGCACTTGAAATATTGACAGTGGTATACGGTGAGTCTGCTCTAAGTAAAAAAAAAAAATGTTTACAAGTGGTACAAGCTCTTCCAAGATGGCCGAGAAGATTCCAATGACGAACCTTGCTCTGGACGCCCCAGCACATCAACAAAAGATGATAATGTCGAAATTGTGAAGAAAAATAATTTGGAAAATCATAAGAACCATAAGAGAAGCTCCTGAGGATGTTGGCATATCGGTCGGCTCGTGTCATGCAATTTTTACGAATGTTTCGGGCATGAGAAGTGTGCTAGAGAAGTTTGTTCCATAACTTCTTAATTTTGATAAGAAGATCCGTCGAATCAGCATTACTCAGGAGCTCTTGAATAACGTCAAAGATGAACCAGACTTGCTCAAAAGGGTCATAAGTGGTGACAAATCATGGGTATTTGGTTATGACGTCGTAACCAAAGCTCAACCGTCTCATTACAAGCACCCATGAGAGCCAAGATCGAACAAATGTCAAAGTTTTGATCACAGTTTTATTCGATTCCGTGGCGTAGTGCGTCAGCAGTTTTTATCTATGGGTCCTGCGATTAATAAGGATTATTATGCGCCATTTTGGGAGAAGCAATACAAAAAAAATTCCTCGTTGCTTGTGAGAGATTTTTTGGCCAAAAACAACACGACAATCATGCCTCAACTACCATATTCACCGGATTTGGCTCCATGCGACCTTTTCCTGTTCACAAAACTGAAGAAATCTATGAAACCACGGAGACTTGCAACGATTGAGGAAGTAAAAACAGCATCGCTCAAGTATATACCAAAAAATGTTTACAAGAAGTGCTTCGAGGCTTTAGCACAAGTGCGTTGTATCTGAAGGGAGTTACTTTGAAGGTTCAATATTAACATTGATGAATAAATAAATATTTTTTTATAAAAGTATAAAGTCACCTTACTTTTTGAACAACTCCGCATTGTATTTAAAATAATAAAATGTCCTTTAGTACTAATTTAGAGTTAAGTATTCTAAAATTAAAAAACGACAGCTATTTTAGTCTTTCTTTTAAATAAGTATTGAAATATAAAATATTGTATATTTGTAAGATTAAAAGCAGAACAAAGAATAATTAAATAAATAAATAAAATAAAAATAAAAATCTTTTCAGCTTTAAGAGGGCTTTTTTCCGCAAAAATTTGATGATGTTTTCTATTTCGGAATATGGCTATGGCATGTGTAATTGTATAAGATTACTGTAAGACTGTAATTAGTAAAACTAAGAGATCCGCTCTATAATTAAATTTACATTTAAATAAAAGTTTTCGGTTTTGTTTTACAAGTTTTCCAACTTTTGGAAAACTTTTTTTCTTTTTTCCTTAGTGGAAACATTCGTGTAGAACATAGTGTAACACAAAACCATTAATGGAGCGCATAAGTAATTTTCGCTGCCAATTCCACCCTCTAAGCCATTTTAAGTTTTTCTCAGTGTATTGCACAAACTTCATCTGACAGCCCTTAAAAGCTAATAACAACATATATACAGTCATACACACATAAAAACCTTTTCATATATGTATGTTTTAAGGGAAATTCATCCTCGTGGAAGCGCTGTAACTGTTTCCACTCCCGCATATCCGTATATACACACTTATACGCCACCCACTTTGAACAGTAAAGATACTTACGCTTGAAAATGGTTCCGATACTGATGCCATTGCAGCAGCCTCTTCTACTGCTTCTGCTGTTGCTGCTTGCGATGTTGTTGTTGTTGTTGTTATCCTTGCTGTTGATGTCTGTTGTAATGAAAGTTTTTTGCTCGACTCTGCTGGTGCTGAATGGCTTTTTGCACCGAATTTCATTTCGGCTGATGTTGGCTCAGCCACTCCAACTGCTGATGATGCATCATCACCATCATCCACACTAACGTCGTCCTCGTTATCCTTGTCATCTTCCCTGCTTCTACTGCTAGTTCCCGTACTCGCTGCTCCAATGCTACTAATGGAGGTACGCCCGCCCCCACCAATCATCGAGGATGGTGTAGGTTTTTTGTGATTCCCAAGCTGGAATCCATGTTGATCTTCGGTCTTGTAATCATAGTACAAAACCGAAGGTAGATTCTCTGGAAAGGTAAGGATTTTACTTCTTATAACTGGGTGCTGTTGTTGCTTCTGGTGCTGATGCTGTTGCTGTAGCCAGTGTTGCTGTCTTAGTTTCTTGTCGAGTTTTTTCTTTTGCTTCAAGTGGAGCTGGTCCCCATGAATCTTCTCGATTGCTTTGTCCTTCTTCGATTCACCAGGTTTTACGCTTTTTTCCAATTTGAATTTTCTGCGTTTCGGACTGCTGCCTGCAATATAGAGAAGGGAAAGAATACACAGAATGTTAGTCATATTGGATTATATCATAATATAAAAACTCAGATGCAATGGATTGGTTGATGGGTGGATGGAAGATGATGCAGACGGTACAGGTGGTATGAAGTTCAATAACGATTTTACAAACTTGTGCGATGAACAGTCTTCAGGGGAATTCAATTTCCTAGTAAAGTAAATGTAGAGGTGGACATAAAACTTTTCACCAAATTGAGTAGATGACGGAGGAAAAGTCCTCATGATTACGTAATAGGAAAAGTTAGCCATCCATAGCGGGGGTCTTTTCTTAGCTTTTTTTCCCAACAGCATTAGGCAATAACTTTTGAACGTGGCTCTATTGTGAGAGATTGTCTTGGACAAATAGGATAAACGGGAGTTAGAAGTTAGAAATTGAAGGAAAACATTTGTAAAAGGAATAATTTCTTTTTTTTTTTTCTTCTTGAAAGGATGTGTCTAAACAAAATTTTCTTAAAGTTTCTAAAGTTCAATTCTTTTGGAGTTAATCAAATAGAAAGATAAAAGAAAGGGTTAAACCGAAAATCACCAAACGTTATTTAATCTCAATCGATTGGTTTCGAACGTGGTGAAGTTTAAACGCGCAAACATAATTTTGAACTAGTGCGGGAAATATTACCATCTCAACTGATACATCCGAAAATAAAGTTGTAATTGATGATTTATGCAGTAAATTAACTGTCGCCCACAATTCAACACCGAAAAATGCCATTGCCATTGCGATGAGATTGTCAACGAACTACTGAAAATGGCAAAAGGATACTGAGTGCCACACCAATAAGCTCTGTCGCAATATTAGTTTGGTCTTGAGGTTCACCCAAAAGTATTTGAAATTGTGTTTTATACTCTGGTATCAGTATTAAATAGATGCTTATAAGTTCCTATAGCTCAATGTCTGATAATAAACCTGCTAGAAACTTCTCGGTTGTTGAAACACTTATGAAAAACGATCGGTTACAGAGACGGAACCCTGCAGAACCGTTACAAACTGCATTCAAAAGTAATGCTGTGCAGCGGGATGACGATACATATTGTCCGGGTCGGAATATCATTACAGCCAGGACACGATTTTCTCACCTCAATATTCACAAATGAACATAGATCATAAAACTGTAAACTAAATTTATCATGGCACTCCCATTCCGAGCGACCAAAGTGGATTCGGAATACTACCTATTTACACCCAAGGTTCTTCTGCGGATGTCTCAGATGCCACAACAAATTGTGAGCAGATATAACGTTGAAAACAGTAACTCACCAGAATTGTTCCAAATCACGGTATCACTCAACGTCAACGCTTTTACAACCTACATTAAGCGCTAAAGAAAAGGGACATCGATGCAAAGAAGATTCCCTAACTGATATACTGCGTTTCACCATGCCGCCGTTTGTAATCATTGGTTTTACATATGAAAAGCGTAGGCAAGAACATAAAGCAAAACAACTTGCCTGTTAAGTCAGGATCGCCAAGTGATTTTATAATCAATATAAATACTCCTTACCACTGGTGGGGGGAATTATGATTATTAAAACACATTTTAATTGTTGATTCCATTTGAATCAGTTGAAGCGCTTTTTAGTAATTAATTGCTTATATAACGATTAAACAATAAGCTGGTGAACCTGCATCAATTCACCGTTTATTTATTGCTTTGTTTGCTTTAAGCAAGTTTGACCTACTTCGTGGTCGTTTATTTTCGCTAAACGATTAATGTACTCACTCAAGTTATTGTTTATAATTTTTGTTTACGCTTACCTTAGCAAAACAAAACTTATGCCTGCATTAACACTACATATAGGAACGACATTTCCTATGAAGCGGCCCCGCATAGAAAAGAAAAAAGCTCTACGACCAAATGAGGAGGGAAGGACATAGGCGTCTCAGAAAAAAAGCAATGTACAATGTAGTAGAATACCCAAATTTTAAGAAGTCCAAAAAGATGCGTACCACCTCTTTATCGATTTTAAGTCCGCATATGACAGCATCTTTGGAGGCGAACTTGGTATCCCTGACAAATACATCCGATTGTGCAGAATGACGATAGAGAAAGCTCCCTGCTCCATTAAAGTCGGAAACAATCTCTCAGTGTCGTATAACGTTTTCAATATCACACTAACTAAGGCAAAACCGCGTATGTGCTGCCAACATCACAATCGACATTTATAACTTAGAGGTAGTCAGGGATTTTGTAGACCTTGGTTCTACCATAAAACCTGATAATCATATTCTATCAAAAATCAAACCAAGAGTTACACTTGCCAATCGCTGTTTTTTTGACCTAAGGAGGCTAAGTCATTTGGCTTTGTCAAAAAACAGTAAAGACTTTATATAAGTCTATCATCATCCCACTCCTGCTTAATGCTTCAGAAGCATGGACATGGACAAGAAATGGACTTGTCCATTTTGAACGCAAAAGTCTTGAGTGATTTTTGGTCCCATTGACGGGGTTTAGAGGAGGAAAGTATGCTTGACAAATGGAGATCCTCTATACGGCGTATAACATAAGAGCATCAGTATTCCTATTATTGCCATAGATTGTGTGAATGCTTGAAATCATTTATCAATAACCTTCTTGGCCCTATCAATGCGGATTTAAGCAGAACCACAAGTTATAATCGACCACATATACAGAGAAAAACCAAGAAATTAATGTTGATACGTCTGCCTTTTTCTCAAATCCGAATATGACAGCATCTAAAGAGACGTCTCATGTCAAGTTTAAGCGTTTCCTACCAATATCAAACCAAATGTATAGGATGACACCACTGGGGCATTTGATGCCATAAAATAATTTCAACAAGGTAATGCGTTATCATATAATTTCGTTAACATTGCACCTGAAATTATTCTCCATTTTAAAAGCCTGTATAAATATTTACATACACTGTCGCCAAGAAAGGACACCAAATACCAACGCCTCGGGCAGAACGCCAAGACGATAAACTACAGGGTGAGTTTTTTAATTTGAGACATCCAAATTACTCGAAAAATACGCGATATCGCGAAAAAATTTTCAGACAAAAGTCACAAGGTTCTGAAGGGGACATAAGATGGTGACCACGAGTTTGACCTTGAGCCCCATTTTCAAGATCAAACGAAGGTCACTTTTAATTTTTCAAATGATAATTCCTGATTTTCATTGCTCAGTCGTATTCCTCAATGGGGCACACGACTTTGTCGCAAAGGTCTTATTCATTCAGTTCTAGATACCACTGCATTGGCACGCCTAAGTCATTAATCGGCTTCCAACGTTGTTATGGTGTTAGAAGGTCGAGATTTGTTTTGAAGAAGTTATTATTGCCTCGAGTGAAGTTAAAACTCAAAGAAATTTCAGATAGAGACAAATTGTCCTAAACTTATCTGAGAGTGTATGATTTGCACTCTGCCCTTTTTTTCTACTTGAACGGCACTGTTCTTCATTTAGAAGTTCGATATTTGTTTTGAGGAACTGATTATTATTAGTAACGTTTTCCAGATTAATAATTCAAGCTATTTCAATTCAAGAGAAAATTGAAATGATATTGATTTATGGAGAAAGTGGAAGGAACATCGATGGTGCTGTTGCGCGCTTCCATTTATCGGGTCATCCAACAATTCACTGGTGAAGAAAGTGTGCAACCAAAGGAAAGGAATCGGTCAGATAGGGTAGCTGTTGAGGACAATGAAATAGCAGTGTTAGCTGCCGTTGCACACGATCCTCACATTAGCACTCGCCAAATAAGTCAGAAATTTCTCAAACGACTCTCTGTAAGATATAACATCGGCATATCATGTTTTAATGCATCAAGAACTTTCTAGTGAGGATTTTCGCAACCGTGTTTTCTTTTGTCAATGGGCACTTCAGCAAATTGAACGAGACCCTCTTTTCTTCGCCAAGGTGTTATTCTCTGATGAGTCGACTTTCACCAATCATGGTACAGTCAATCGACATAATATGCATTACTGGGCTACCGAAAACCCTTTTTAGTTGCGACAAGTTGAACGCCAGCACCCTTGGAATGTTAATGTTTGGGCAGGAATTATTGGGGATAAATTAATAGGTCCATATTTTATTGAAGGCAACTTGAATGGCGAAAAGTATGCAAATTTCTTGCGGGACTATCTTCCAGTATTACTAGAAGAACTGCTATAGGATTTGCGACAAACAATGTGGTTTCAACATGATGGTTGTCCAGCCCATTATTCCCAAGTAGCCCGGGGCGTATTAAACAATGTTTACCATCAACGATGGATCGGACGAGGAGGTCCGAGGCAATGGCCTTCTAGATCTTACGTCACTTGATTTCTTCTTGTGGGACTACTTAAAAAGTGAGGTTTACAGAAAAAAACCAAAAACACGTAAAGACATGAAGAGACGAATAACTGAAGCTTGCAGGAAGATTACGCTAGAAATACTTCTCAGTTTTGTTGGTTCATTTAGAGGGCGGATAGACTTTTCGAGCATTTGTTGAAATAGTCTCGGGAAATAAACGTCGAAATGGGAAGAATTCAATGATACAACAGTGGCAAGGGGACCCACTCTAATTAATCACCCTGAAGGAAACAAAATACTGCTACGTCCACGTCGTTGTTTCTGGGTTATGCTAAACGCAGTATGTAAAAACAAATGACAAGCCTACGAGCAATACGACTGAGCAATGAAAATCAGGAATTATCATTTGAAAAATCAAAAGTGACCTTCGTTTGTCCTTGAAAATGGGGCTCAAGATCAAACTCGTGGTCACCATCTTATGTCCCCTTCAGAACCTTGTGACTTTTGTCTGAAAATTTTTTCGCGATATCGCGTATTTTTCGAGTAATTTGGATATCTCAAGTTAAAAAACTCACCCTGTATAATTTTTTGTACCTGAACTCAGTTGAAGATTCAAGCAGATTCTTAACATCCGTTTTACAACCAACAAAAAACAAAACAGTATAAATGGGCTTTAGCGTCCCAGTTCCATTCTATGGTAAAGATCCTCGAGCGACTTTCTGTCCTATCTACATAATCGAAGAAGATACAAGTATAAAAATAAATCGACATTGTCTTGTCACAAGGTCAAGAACTCATCACCTACGATGCCTAGAATGAACACCTCTGCCACCTTAGATGGCACGCCCGAGTTGAAGGGACCTTACTCAACTTTTTGTGCGCAACTGGATGAGATCAGCGCATGATCGCGCTAAATAAAAGGATCCATCTCTTGACCATGACGCCAAATAGGGGTGGCCGTGGTGTAGTGGTATATGTATAGACTTCTCAAGCAGAGGGTCACGGGTTCGAATCCTGTGCGAAGCAATTCTCGGAAAAAGTCTTTTCGTAGAATTTTTATGTAGTTATAAGAAAATCCCGTCGGCGTCAACTCTGACATGAAGGCATAACACTAATGTTGGAGTGGATGCCAGCTGGGCTAAATGTAACGAACTAACAACCAGCACGTACTAAGACCCACTGGTTGAGGATGCACTGGCTCCAGTTTGACAACCACCTCTGGAAAGATACCGAAACCTAATACACCTGAGTTCTAAACTACCACACCACCCGCCCGCGCCCTGGAGAAAAGCCAGTTAAAGGGTATTCATATCCCCTTGGTGCACGCGCGGTTTAAACAAAAAAAAAATAGATGTTCATGGACTCTAGGCCACAGCGGTGTTATTTTTGTTAAACGACCTGGACGAATATATGCAATCGGCCCGATTTTGGATTTTCCGATTTTCTGCAGTTGATGAACTTGGAAAATCTTAATTCCTAAAGCTTGAACGCAATTTGCGATTCATAGCATTGAAACTTTCGGCATTTTTGAAATAAGATTTTATGACGAGAAGTCGTTCTTGTATCGAACAGCGATATATTTCAAAAAATGACGCAATGTCTACCTTCAAATAATTGTAATGACTCCAATTTCTCACTCTTGTTGGAACACACTTTATATTTATACTTCTATTCTCACGATATCTACATGTATTTTTCAAGTAAATATATTTATCTTAATTTGCTAAAGATTCACTTGTATTTAAATACCGAGAGCAACTGTTGTATTATATGTTGCATTAACAAATAGTATTGTACCATTAATTTTCCACTTTCATATATTTTTTTTAGAAAGTGTTTTCCTTGCTCATCTGTTACTTTTTGGACACGTTTTTAATAAATTGAAGGATCGAATATTCTGAGCTGGATTCTTAAATAAATTAATCCAATAAACAATTAAAAATCAATAAAATCAATATTTGCCCAAATATATATTTATAGCAGCAACGGTGCCGTGACGGTGAGCAACGAAGAATCACGAATAGATAATACGATGCTATCATTAGCATCCATGTTCGTCCATGGAAACGTGGCAACAAACATAGGAACTCGAGGCGCATCTAATCCTGGGGCGGTTTTGTCACAAAATGGTTCAAACGCAAGATCAACAAGATTATTAAGTCGAGAAAGAGAAATACTGAGACAAGAATTAGATTTAATTAAACGATAAAACTTTTTGTTTTACAGCGACGGTGAACGAGTAACTCCACCGCGAGTCTATGCTTGAACAATTCGCAGCTATGTGGAGTTAAACTTTTTTATGCCATTTTACGATCCAAGAAGTGAACGCGAACAGTCGATAGTCCACCAAACATTTATCAAGGGGCAGCAAAGGGATGGGTTTATAGTCAGCAAATTCATATCACCAATTGGAGACAGCTAAAGGAAGGTCTTTTAAAAGCATTCCCTTGTAATACAAATAATCTTGATATCCACATGCAACTCTTAAAACAGTAAAACGAGTTAACGAGTTACAATATCAACGTGGTAGGGTAGGTAAGAGTGGAGGTTGGAAAAGACCAACCCAGTTAGGCATATTGGCCTTTTATTCTGCCACGTGGATCTGCGATCCTCTTACTCATGGAACCATTTTGAGCTTATTATGAAACTCGGGAGACGTTTACGTCTTTATTCTTTAGACCGTTTACTATAAGTCATTGTAGAAGAAAGCTAATAAGTGTAGTTTTCATCTCTGAGAGAGAGCTGTACAAGTACAAAAAAGGTGGAGGATTGTCTGCTCTTCCTCCTCATCCATGCAGCTTCTACAAAAATCGTTTGCATAAAGCAGTGTCTAGTGATGACACTGAGATGTTTCCTGTTTACAAAGATCAGACGCTAGACATATTTGTCTAACAGTGAACCTAAGGTCTGTTCTTTTATTAGCATCCAGCTTTAACATTGAATTTCACGTTGCGATTGGTATACTTATCCTACGCTTTCCTGGTAGAATACGTAGAGCGATCCAAATTTTGGCGAGTTCGTTAGTCCTACAATTCCCTGGAATGTCTCTGTTGGCCGGCATCCAACAAAAGTGAAGGTTGAACTGCTCTGCCATCTCCGTAAGAGATGATCGGCATTCAAGGGCGGTTTTAGAATTAAATGAAACTGAGTCCAGAGACTAGATATACGTTTTTCTTCAGCAAGGACAGAGCTTCTTTAATCGCCAAAATTTCCACCTGGAACAAGCTACAGTGGCTTGGAAGACGTAAGGAGTGGCTTAGATTTAGCTTATCTGAGATAACACCTCCGCCAACTCCGCTATCGGCTTAAGATCTATCTGTGTATATATTGATTTGTCCTCCACGAAAGCATCTTCCTTTCGGATTTCATTTCAATGAAATTCTTTGTCAAACTAAAATTTGGATTTGAGTACCATTAAAATGTTTGTACAAGGCGCGGGCGAAGAAAAATCAGGGAGGTAAAAAAGGGAAATACCTATGTATTTCTGGCTGAGTTAATGCAGATGAGATCGGTATCCGAAAGAGATATCGCTATCTACGTCGACAGTCAGGCCGCACTCAAGGCAATGGAATCAACCAACATGAACTCTGATACAGTCAGGCGCTGTTGCACAGTGCTCATGACACTATGGTATGCAGTCAGAACCAAGTAAGTCTGTGCTGGGTACCAGGACACTGCGGTATTAAATAAAATGAACAGGCGGATGGGCTTGAAAGAAAAGGAGGGCTACTCGACTATTGCCAACATTGCCAACATCAAAACTCCCCTTTGTATAGTGAGGGGCACTATCGAGAAAAAATCACAAAGTCTGTCAAAGGTGGTCAAGTCTTAAAGGACACAGGGTATCCAAGGTTCTCTGGCCGCTTTTTTGCATCAAAAAATAGGAATCCTGACAGGATACTGTCTCCTGCGGAAACACGCAAAGTTAGTCTCTTTTTGTCAGATACGGACATTTGCAGATTCTGTGGAGATCTGCAAGCATACTGTGTGAATGCGTAATCGACGAAAATTAAAAAAAAAAATACTTTTTCGAAAACCTAGAGCAAATAGAAGAAACGGATTTCAAAGGCTTTCTTGGCTTTAGCAAAGAAATCGGTTGTTTCACCAGGGAGATTGTGTAGAATTTTGTGATTTTAAGGCAAATTCAGCTGGTTCTACAGGGATCGCGATGGGCCCGTTTTGGTGCCTGGTGTCTGTGTAATGGCATATTCATCATACCCCTGCTTAACCTAACCTAACCTAATTCAACTAATAAAATAACACGTGTACCTTATAACATGTCAGACAAATAGATAGTATCAGTCTTTTATTGAACAGCTTTCAACAGTGCCTTCTCATTACATTCTCACTACAAAAGCAAAAACTCTACCTTCCTCAAGAATTTTTTACATATCCACACTACTTAAATTATATGCTCAACATCCACAAGAAAAAAAAATGATGTCGTCCACATTATCATTAAGAGTGTTTCGTTAAATATTTAACAAAGATCTTCAATTGGACTTTCATCTGCCAAAAAAAAAAGACAAACGCACTTCATGTGTTAGATACCAACAGGCCTGGACCGAAATCCGGGAGGTTCATATGATTTAGGGACTACCAGTGATCCTGCCACCAACAGAACCAATGACCGGCAGCTTATAACTGATCAAATCGTAACAACCTTCAGTGGCGGTAAAATCTGAAAACCATGACAATAAGACCAGTAATTGCTCTCCCCCCCTTTTTTTATAGAATACGTCATTGTATTAGCTGGGGTTCACGACGGGGATGCCATGCAATTTGCTCTTTTGTTTTAAATGTTTGACTTTGGTAGATCACCGGAATATTCCAAAAATTACCCACTTCTATTGTAATAACTGTGCTGTACAAGACCGCAATAAGGTTTGAAAAACTCTTTTTTTATAACAAATACTCGTAGGAGTATGGTAAAGATAATGTTTCTACTGAATGGGTACACAATGATGCTCGTGTACTCTGTCCACTGTACGATTAAATCATTTATTCGTAATGAAACAGTATGAGCCCCTTCGGGGTGGCCTCTTTTGAAATCTAATGCCAGCTTCAATCCGTTGTCCTACAAATGCATAATGTTGAATCATGAGAACTTTAAGAATTAAAAAAAAATTTCATTGGTAAAAAAAAATTGTCCAACCAAAGCAAAAATAGAATTTAATTCACTTAGGTCTGCTACTTTTGAAAACAAAACAAAAAAAAAAAACAGCTCAGTAATTTTGGTAAAAAACGTGTTTCTAGACAACCGTGAATGGAAGGGATGAGATATACCATATTATAGCTCATAGCTGTCTCAGTTTTATGAAAACAAGTTAAAAATATCGCAAGCTTTAGCTTTAAGAGCTTTGTATAAAAAACAATACCATAACGAATACGAAGCATCGATTGAGGATGTTTTAAACGAAACTGAGGAGGAAGACGAGTAGTTTGATTTTTTTTTTTTTTTTTTTGTATCTATTGCATCAAGCTTTTACTTTGTTTTTCTCAAAGCACTTTTAGAACAAATTTATTTATAATAATATGTTAATGCTTAAACAACAATACCTTTTTGTTATGTTATTCCATTCCAACAATATTGCTTTTTAATTTTAACGTAAACGCCACAAGTTTTCACATAAATCGCAAAACATTGCAAACGTTAATTGCTTTAGATATAGAAACGTTAACGTACCATTTGGCAATGACAGAAATGCTATTAAAATTAGAAAGAAATACAATCTGCCACGACACGATAGTTAAGATAATGTACTTCAACTCATGCCGTCTAATGATATTGAATATATTCTCCCATCGGCTGTCGAAATTGACGAGCTTGTTAATGGCTAAACTAAAATCGGCATTGTTTTGCTAGAAATCTTCCAGAATTAGGTCGCTCTTCGCCGGTTGAAATGCAAATTGCGTTGACAACAAGAAGTGCAGGAGTTATTTAATAAAGATATAATACTGCCATCAGGTTTATCCTTCTTCTCATCCTGCTCCAGTGAAGGAAAAAGATGGTAAGGACCGAATTTGACAAAGTACTGCTTTTTGAATGAGAAAACCGTAAAAGATCGACATCTATTGTCGTTTATTGAGGACCTACTGCAACAATTAAACGGTAATGCATCATACTGCATTCAAATCCCTGTCGCTAAAGATTCAGTGAAATATACAGCCTTTGTTACTTCTGGTGGAAAGCATGAGTTTGGACAGTCAAATGCACATTCGTGCTGATGACTGAAATGAAATCAGATCGATAGATTGAATACACGTATGACAATCTTATATCATGTAAAAATTTATCGGTAGATATGCAAAGTCTTAAAAGATGTTAATTTTCTTGGATATGAGGTGTCCGCTACTGGTATAAGAATCATTATCAGAAAAACTGGGGCAGTCTCAAATTTCCTCATTTAGACAATTTGTACCAACTGAGACAATATTTGGGACTTACCAGCTGTTTCAAAAAAATTTTTCGGAATCATTGGGCAACCACTTACGCAATTGATAAAGGAAAATGTAGATTTCGAATGGAAAGAAGTTCATGGAAAATTCTTTAATAAATTAAAAAAGATATTGACCACTAGGCCGGTGCTTACCTTACCTTATATCATCAATTGGAATATTAGCTGCACATAGATGGGTGCGCTCATATCATTGCTGGTATTAAGCTGCTGATATACATATATAGGGTTTTCTAATAACGACTTGACAACTTTTTTTTTTTTAATAAAAGGCAAACCATTTGAGATATTTCAAAAACTTTATTATTGGCTTGAAGTACAATCAAAACATTTATGAATGGAACTCAACTTCGTTCATATATGGCCACTGCGGGCACGTTTGCAGTGGTCGATTTGTTGGACCCACATTTTGGCCGAAACGGCCGCTATTTCGCGTTCAATGCTAGCTCTGAGCTCTTCCAACATCGTCGGCGTGTTGGCATAAACCAATGACTTAACGTAGCCCCACAGAAATTAGTCAAGCGCCGTTAAATCGCACGAACGAGGCGGCCAATCGACTGGCCCATGTCTTGAGATAACACGCTCACCATACTTACTCTTCAATAAATCGATTGTAGCGTGTGCTGTGTTGCTTGTGGCACCATCCCGTTAAAACCACATGTCGTCCAAGTCCATATCTTCCGATTCAGGCCAAAATTAATCGGTGATCATGGCGCTATAAAGCTGACCATTCACAATAACGTGACGATAGTTATCGTCGACGAAAAAATATGGCCCAATAGCACCAAACAGTTATTTTTTGTGGATGAAGTGGTGATTCATGAAGCACATGTGGGTTTTCACCTGACCAATAACGCTTGGTTTGCTTATTGACGAACCCATTGAGCCAAAAATGAGCTTCGTCACTGGAAATGATTTTGCGACTCCGAATATCTGTAGAAAATTTTTATAATTTGCAGACGTTGCTCGTTAGTGTACTTTACCATGATGAAAATGTTAAGTTTACTGAATAAATTGACAGTAACATTTTGCTGATTAGTGAAAGAGTGCGTTCACAAATTAAATTCAAAGTTGTCAAGTCCCTGTTGGAAAACCCTATATAAATCTTCAACCTCGACCGACCAGATATTTTACCAGACAAACAAACGTATACGACAAATTATATCACACTCGAAGCTCTTGACATAATCTATTCTTACTAGGTTCTGGAGTTATCGCCTTGACAAGCATTTTAAGGTAGTTACTGATTGTGATTCTATGCATGCAGCTTACGGCTTTATTTCGAAATCGAGTATCGGCGGGGGAAAATTATTCCGTATGTAGTCGATCTCCGCATGATGAACCAAAATAGTTACCAGCCACTTTTTTTTTATAATGAGTACGGGCGGAAAGAATTTGTGTACCCTTAAAATGTTTGCCCACAGCGGGGGCGACAGAAATTTAGGGAGGAAAAAAGTGGAGTACCGATGTACATTGTTTTTAAATGTTTGCAAGTTGTAACGACCAGGAAACAGAGAGCACGGCAGGGCATTCATAAGCGAGTTATACTGAGGTTATACTGATAAGCATTCATAGCGTGACGGGTTTTACAGCTGAAAGTTTAAAGGGGCGTAATGCAACTTGCGATTTCAATGGAATATTGGTGGTGGAATTAGCGATAAAATAAAGTGAGTGTTCAAGGGTATCGATTGACTGATTTATGTGTTTTATAGAAAGAGTTTCGGAGACAGTACGAAACCCTGGGGCTCAGACTTGAAACCATCCAAGACAAGTTGAATTGAATCTTCCGAAAGATAATCTCTTATTCATTGAACAAGAGAGTCATCGATCACAAAATGAGCCTGATGCCGAACTCTGTCAAATGCATTTAAAATATCAAACACAACTATCTTGCTTTCGCCATATAATTGTATATATATATATATAATTGGCTTTCTCGTAATTCCATACGTTTCATTAAGGAATCTTTTCTCTAACTGAGTGGTGAGTGTACGAGAAATTAACTGATATGACACAATGGTTCGACGAGGCTAGAGGGGAGACCACATTAACAGTGTACCATCATTGTAAGAGGTTAAAAACAAGTTCAAGGTGTTGGCGGTATGACTGTTAACGTCTGGTATTGGTGTCCAGTTTTGGGCTGCTATAAATAAAGCAATAGTGGATAACTTGCTTACGGAGATGGAAATTTAACTACATGAAATTGAATTCCGGATTGAATCAGGGACAACATTGTTGGAGTTTGGTAAGCTACATCACTTCGCACGTAAATGGTTAGATCGCAGTGAAAGAAGAATAATGGCACTTTTATGTAGGCAGGTATCTTCAGATCAGAGTGATCTTAGTGCCAAAACAGCTGGTCTGTACTTACATTCGTGGACTGTACTTACAGACGGTTTACCGAATCAAATTGTTGTAGGTGTTATGCCCTTACAACAATATGAAACAGTGCGCAAACAAAAGTCACTGCGCGTAATGTATGATAAATACAGTAACGGCAGTAACCGAAGTACTTCGACCAGGAGCGGAAGAGTTGTGATACCCGCACTGTGTGATGGATATTTTTTTATTTATTATTTGCTCTTCATTGGACTGCACTACTTTTTGTTGTTTCCTCACACGCACCGCTAGATAAAAAAATCAACTTTTCTTCTTTTCTCCCAATCAACGGGGATTTTTTTTAATTATAATATTAATTTTACAATTAATTAATGGTGACCCGTCATCTTAAGCTTCGTTGTGAACACCACTAGCTATAACCGAAATACTGGTCTGATCGCTTTAATTGATTCCTCCCTTTCATATGGTAGTATTGATGAATCAGCTGTATTAGTTTTGCCCACGTGTGCTGATGTAAGGGAAACTACCCTCGTTGTTGGTGACCCATTTCGTAGAGGTTTGATTGGACTGAACGTGAACTGTGGCATTGCACTTGCATTGTGTTACTCGCGCGGTGGTTTGGTTTTGTTTTTTGTTTTTTGTTTTTTTACGTTTCGCGTCTTTTTTTTTGCTCACCACACACGAAAAACAAGTGTATTGGTTGGCGTGTGTACTCATCGGTAGTTGACTCGGAACTCGGTACTTTGGTATTCTCCTAATTTATTTTCTGCTATTTTACTATGTTTGTCGAAGCTACCTATCAGGATGCATTAAATGCGTATACAATGGTAAACAGGAAGGAGAATTATTCTACATAGGAAAATCTCTCACGCCGCTTTACACTCTTCATCATGGCCATTTTGGCCCTTTCTCTAACAGTAGTAAGGGTAAAACACATTTTCTGAGAATTATTGACGGGTTTACAAAATACGTGATTTCAAGACCTGCCAAAAATGTCTCTACAAAACCAGTTATCTGCAGTTAAGAGGAGATTTTACCAAATTTCGAAACTTCAGCTCAAGGGAATTCGAGAAACATTGCTCTACAAATAACACCAAACACGTTATGAATGTTGTGAGAACCCCGAGGCCGAACGACCATATCAAACGAGTTAACTGTACCTTATCACATGCATTGACCATTATTCTGACCAATAATACTGATTGGGATACTCATCTTAAAGCTATACAGTGGGGAATGAATTCATGCATGAACGAATCCACAATACAAATACCGCACAGCTTACTAATATTTATGTTTCAAATCGAGGCCCGCTTGGAAATAAGGTTTTACAGGTGTTGCATGACGAATTGGTTAGTCCTGTCACATTGTTGTACGTCTAAATGTGTAATAATAATAGGGAACCCTACTTACCTTCACAGAAATTGTAGATTTAATAAATTACATCACCTTGTATGAAGGATTTAGTGCGAAAATAGTGTTTCTATGCTTGAAATGAACGAGTACAGTGACTGCAAAGCATAATGTATATTTGAACCAAAACAATATGACGTAGATTCAATAATAGGACACTCTCCTGCATTATTTTGCCATTAATCATTTACAGTCAGTACGGATAAGCATAGAAGTATTCGTGTTTAGATTTGGAATATTATTACATCATACCAAAACAACGACTAATCAAGCATCACAGAGTAATTGAACTTCACTCTAGAATGGATTGCTTGGCACACAGAAACACGATGGAAACACTTGTCCTTCACTATGTTTTCTGGACCATGTGTTCATTAATTAATCATGTCCTAAACGTATGAAATTCCAAGTTTTGATCGGAACTTTCGTTGCCAACTACACTTGATTAAACGGGAATCCACAAAATTTTAGAATTGATACACAAATGACGTTCTGATCCAAAGTTCTGAAAAACTTTGCGAATAAAAACTTCAACTGACTGTAGTATGCTCGTTACGAGTAACAGTTACGGGAAAGAGCACTGAAAATAAACTTAATATAAAAGAGACGAGTTCCTACTACCATTAGAAAGAGGTGAGGTGAGTGAATCATCGAGTTCAAAAAGCTGCAATGACACAAAAACTGGAACCATAATGAGAGGCTAGATGTTAACACAAACAGAGCTATAAACAAACGTCACACATATACCGCTCTCAGATAAATGTTACCAAAACGTGAGAAACCAAAAGAATAAATCAAATTAAAGAACCCTTTCCCTTTTGCGCAGAAGTAAACTTTGTCCCTCCGTCTTCCACTTCATAGGTAAAAAAAAATACCGTAAATACAATACAATTGACTCTACCTTAAACGGACTCTGGCTAGTCCAAAACTAATAAGCCCTGCCAAAAAAAGCCGAAAGGAATGTTCCCAATATAACTGTCCTCTCCGAAAAGATGAGCAGTCTAGGTATATATTGTATATGAATATATAGTATATAAATAGATCTTAAGCAGCATGTTAGATACAGAAGATATCCGGAAGATCTTTTGCTAAAGAGAAATTAAAATACGAATACAAGGGAATGCTATCCTAATGTTTACCACTTCCACACCCTTAAGCAGGGTGAAAGTCTTCAGAATGATCTGATCTGATCTGGATCTGACTGAGATCCGATCTCAATTCATTAAGGCCACAGACACATAGGAAAATGCAAAAATCAAACAGATTTTTAAGCCATCACGGTACCATTGGCGAAATTATCTTCTCAGCGGGATCTTGAAATAGAAAAAGGAAAGCTACGATTAAAGCATCACTGTCCGGAAGTATGGTCACCGTGTTGTTATATCCAAACGCCCTGGTGAACATCGACAACCTCGGTCAAGTTCACGAAAACAGACAGTTGTGTAACCTTTTTCTTCAATTTTAATTGCGTTTTTATGAGAAACACAATTTATAAGCACAGAGAGCACCTAATCAGGCTATCACCTGACGTGGCTTATCTGGCTTTGAGGTGATAAGGAATTTTATACCCATACCATATATCCATCACCTTTTGCCATTTGCTGTCTCTGTGAACACAAATGGTAGCTGAAAAAGGCTTACTTACTTATTAAAAATATTTTTCCCTTTCGGAAATTATGTCTCAATATATATATAAAAAAAAAAGTCCTGATTAACTCATTGACTCATCGACTCCCAGCCCAAATCCTTAGACCAAGAAAGCTGACATTCTGCACAGAGGTTCTCTTTATGATGATGAGGAAGGATATTTTGAAATTCAACCCCTGAAGGGATAAATAGGGAGTTCAAATTTTATATGGAAAAAATCATATTAAATAGACATTTCAACTTGAAACAACCAAATAAACAAACATGTATTTCGTGATTTTCCAAAAATTAACCCCTTAGAAGGTGAAATGGGGTAAATAAAGCTAAAAATCGATATCGATAGTGGCATTAATTTTGAAGTCTAAGACGGTGGCAATGACATTAAATTAAAATGCTATAGTGGTGAAACGGGGTTTCGGAGTTTGTATTGTTTGTATTGGGAAACAATGTTGAAAAGACTTATCAATTCCAATCTTTGTAAATGTGCTCCATTAGAAAAATACGTAATTATTTTTTTCCGAAAATCGACTCCTTAGAATAGGGACTAAACGGGATAATTATATAGGGTTACTCATCCGAAGCTTTGATTTTCAATAGCCTTTTTTTGACAGATCACGCGTGACCCCTATCAAACTGCTTTGTCATTTTTCATTATCGTTTGGCACAACAGCGTCTCCAAATTGTTCAGCTGTATTACGAAAATCAGCGTTCTGTGAGAAATGTTTTTCGTGCGATTCGAGGAACTTACGGTGCGCATAATCGACCTACTGAAACCACTATTGCCAATACTATTCGCAAATTTGAGTCCCAGTTTTCATAAGTGGATACTATTCGACTATTCGACTATAGACCACATCCAGCACGTAGTGAATAGATTATAGCAGTTGTAGCTGAGAGTGTACGCGAAGACTGTGACAAATCGATTCGTCGTCGTTTTCAGCAGCTTGGCTTGGCGTATTCGACAACTTGGCATATTTTACGTGAGGATGTCGGCCCTAAAGCGTACAAAATTCAACCCTGGAAAAACTCAGTGAATATCCGGTGTTTTATCGTGAAATTTTCTTCAGTGATGAAGCCCATTTCTGACTCAATGGGTAAGCCAGACCACACCAAGCCACGGTGGCCGTGGTGTAGTGGTATATGCATAGACTCCTCAAGCAGAGGGTTGCGGGTTCGAACCCCGTGTGAGGTAATTCTCTGGAAAAGTCTTTTCATAGAATTTTTATGTAGTTATATGAAAGTCCCGTCGACGTCAACTCTGACATGAAGGCATAACACAAATGTTGGAGTGGTTGCTGGCTGGGCTAAATGTAACGAACTAATAATTAGCATGTACTAAGACCCACCCACTAGTTGAGGATGCACTGGCTCCAGCTTGACAGGAAAAATGTCGAAACCTAATACACCTGAGTCTAAAAACTACTACACCACCCGCCCGCGCCCTGGAGAAAATCCAGTAAAAGAGTATTCATATCCCCTAGGTGTGCTCTCGGTATTATAAAAATATATATATATTTCTCTGGGGATATTAAAGTCTCAAGTCTTCAGGAATAAGCCAGCTACAACTGACGCTTTGAAAGCCAACATTACTCGTGTTATCCGCGAGATACCAGTCGCTACGCTCCAATGAGGCGCCTAAAATTGGATCTTCCGAATGGACCACCTCAGAGGTAGTCGTGGCCAACACTTACATGATATCATTTTCAAAAAGTAAATGTCATGAATCGTCCTTTTAACCGATAATAAAAATTTCACTTTCAAATTTATATGTTTTATTTTATATTATAAATCAAACCTCACGCTGAATCACACTATACAAACTTTTTCCTTATTCATCAAAACATCAGAAGTTTGCGTAAAAATTTTGATCTGCTTGTTGAACATTTAGAATCATTTGTTTAAAAGCTTGATATAATTTTTATCTCAGAAATTTAGATTTACGACCATGAAAAGGACTTTTATGGTATGCCCGGTTAAAATTTTTACCCTAATTGCAACAATTCATATCTTGCAAGTGGAGTTGCCATATTTACAAAGGAAAATTTAAACTGTGAGTATGAATACGAATGTTTTTTTCCTAAGCTCAGATATGATTAAGACTTCCTGTACTATAAAAGCACAGAAATTAGTCTTCCTGTGTTTTTTGTCGTAACATTCTGATTTGCCTCATTTTTGAAGAAATTTGGACCAATGATTCCACCAGCCCATAAACCACACCATACCGTTGTTTTTAATAGATGTAATGGTAGCTTTTGGTACTCTTTGGGTTGCTCATCGGCCCAAATATGGTAATTTTGTTTATCAACGTATCCATTAGGCCAGAAATGGGCAAAATTTCACTGAACAAAATTTCACGATAAAACACCGGACTTTCATTGAGTTTTTCCAGAACCCATTCACTGAAAATGCGACGCAAATTCAAGTCGCCTGGCTTCAATTCTTACGCAAGTTGAATATTGTACGTTTTAAGGCCGAGATCCTCACGTAAAATATGCCAAGTTGGCGAAAACGCCAAGTCAAACTGCTGAGAACGACGACAAATCGATTCGTCACGGTCTTCGCGTACAATCTCAGCTACAGCTGCTATAATCTTTTCACTACATGCTGGATGTCGTCTATAGACGAATGGTCGAATAGCATCCACTAATATAAACTGGGACTCAAATTTGCGAATGGTATTGGCAATAGTGGTTTCAGTAAGTTTCAGTGGTTTAATCGAATAGCACGAAAAACATTTCTCATTTTCGTAATACAGATGAACAATTTGGAGACCCTTTGTGGTGTGAGTTTTTTCATGATAGCTTGCCAAATGATATTGGACAAAAATAATAAAGCAGTTTGATAGGAATCATGCGTAATCTGTCAAAAAGGGCCTATTGAATATCAAACCTCAAGATGAATCACCCCTTATATGGGAATTAAAAAATGTATTACGAGCGCGTGCAGAGTTTGAAGATGGGCATGCATACGTGCAACATGTGTGTTATCTGTGTTTTGTCTGTTTGCTCACAGTAAAGTATTGTAGTTTTAAAATACATTTTAAAAATATCTAAAATACCATGCGGGCGGAGCCGCGAACAAAAGCTATTAATCCATGTTAATAACAAAAAATTGTTTGTTTGTCTGTTCTTAGATCACGCAAAAACTACTGAATGGATCTTCGTGAAATTTAAGTCATATATTGGAAGCGGACCATTATAGATTTTAGTCTTGATTTGACTACTACAAGTTGACATATAAAATAAAAGAAGTGTAGCTGATAGACATAGCACGGGAATTTAAAATTTTAATACGAGCGCGTGCAGATTTTGAAAGTAGTAATACCTACGTGAAAAATGTGCGTAAACCATGTGTATTTTCTTCTGTTGGTATACAGTATAGTCCTGCGGTTTTAAAATATAATTTGTCACATTTCAAATACCATAATGGCGGAGACGCTGACAAAAGTTATCATAGTATCTGATATACATGAGCGTATGAATTCCAACGCTGCAATCTAGAAAACATTCAAATCCATTCCAGAATTATAATACGATATAAAAAGATCTGACAGGATGCAGTATTCTTCAACTCAAAAGGAATTTAGTCAGCTTGATGGTACATTCTTGGACGCGCACAGAGAACGCAACCTTGGATTTTCTGACGAAATTGAACTAATGAAATTTTCTTTGGCAGAATACTTTACTTTCTAATATTATGGCTTCTTTGTGTTATTAATACACTCTGATACACATAGTTAAAAGTTCTTAGTATAAAAGTAGTAACAAATAATTTCGCAGCATTCATCATTCACCATTCGGAAGTGGATTGTACACGGATGCGGTAGGCAAGTACTAGCTTGATGAATTTCTACAATTTTTCACTAAGTTGATAGATTGTAATTTTCTTTCCTGGACCTGGTAAATTCTTTCCCAAATAAAATATTATCTTTAAACAATACTATCCAATCAAGTTATGCACATTTCATTTTAAAAGGCCTCAATCCAATTATTTTACTTTGATGACAGTTAGGTAAGCTAAGGTGGAAGTGGCTCAAAGCTGACACATTTAGGCCATAGAAGGTCTATTATGGTAGCAAACGCTTCCTCAGACTTAATGTCTCAAATCATTAAGATCGTCATGGTTGAAAGCTCCTTTTATTTTCTGGGAGATATCAAACACATCAAGTGTTTCAGATCAGGCTTTAACATTAAGTCATTGGTATGCACAAGGTGCCTTTTTCTGTTAAAATAGGTAGTATACGAGTGGTTCCATCCTTAGCGAGATCACCGGCCTTATAATTCCTTGGAATCAGTACCAAACAGAGTGAATGTTGAACTGCTCCGCTGTCTATTGAACGACTACTTAAGAATTTTTACTCACATACCCTGATTGCGAGCTTGTGAAAGCCGATAAGACATCATCCAAGACAAAACGTCTTTTATCACCGTAATTTTGGTCTTGACTATGACACAGCAATCAGGAAGGTTGAATGAAATTCATTGGTGTGATTTTGTCCTCCAACTTCCTGAAGGAATGACCTCGAAGGAATAGTGACTTATAGTAGAAGTTTTTGTCAAATTATAATCGGGTCACAATGAAGTAGTATTTTCTGGAAAGATCTTGTATATATTCAGAATAGCGGCATGGTCAAATGTCACACTGGACCACTGTGAGTTTGCATCAAGGCGAATAGCTGCGATGCTTAACGAACAGTTCAAAAAAAAATAAATAAATAAATAAATAAATAACAACATAAAAATTGTTCGTTCGTCAAAAACATTTCAAATTCCATATCATCCTTTGCTGTCAGCTCTTTCGGCTAGACCAATCTTCTTGCTGCGCACTTTGCAGCTAGCTCAGTATTTTCAGACGATGTTACGTCATGTGCCAAGTGTCTGCCTACACTAGAATGCGTTGAATCTTTAACGGGACGAATCCATTTTCGCACTCGTGTAGTTGAAAGAGTATTAAAGATATTAATATATCCGAATCGACTAACCCAGATGGTGTGTTTCCACTTTTTCTAAATAGGTGTTGCTGGCAAAACTATTTCGTTAGCTTTTAATCAATCCTTCCCTTTGGGACACTGTACACATATGTCCTTAAAAATTTCGAATCTTATGCTATTTTCTAACCTACAAAGTCACTTAACTTACGGCATTTAATATTTCAAAGGTATTTGACAAAATTTGGAATCGGACTCTGTTGTCGAAAATGGCTTCAATATATAAAGCACTTACCCACCCACACTAGTTATAAAGGATTCACCAAGACTTGAGTTTACTAAATTTGCAGGCTTAAAGCTCGTTCTACAAGCGACTTTATTTTGGATCACCTCGGCATTGAGGCCAAGAGTTTGCTGATGTTTTTAAATTTAAGTGTTCCAATAATTTTTATTGGAAAATGTTCGTCGAATTTTGGTTGGAATTTGCTCTTCTACTGCCTTTTTGAACTTGAGTTTCCGACGACCTTCGTTGAACATGACAAAACCAGACAATTTACTAGGCGGTTCCTTAAAATGGAGACTTTCGCAGACGTGCATACTTCTTATTAGATGACGTTTTGTTACCCCCGCTGATATACGTAAAATTTTCATTTTCGTCTCTGACGTTTTCCTATTGAACTTTTGGCGCAATTTTTTCGGGTTTTCCAATAGGGACTTGACAACTTTGAATTTAATTTGTGAACGCACTCTTTCATTAATCATCAAACTGCCATTTTATTAATTTATTCAGTAAATTGATGATGATTATGAAATACATTTTCATCATGGTAAAGTAACATACACTGACGAGCAACGTTATAAAAATTTTCTACAGATGTTCGGAGTCGGTGACTGCAACTTTAAGAGCGTTAACTCCGATTTTCGGTCGTAATTCTCGCCCTAGTAGACAGGCAATAACAAGTTTAGTGCAAACATTTGAGTCTACATATTCGTTTTGTGATGTTGCCGTGTCAGTGAGACAACGGGTTGGTCGAAATGTCGAAAATATCGCTGTCGTTCAGACGTCTGTAGCAAACGATCCAAATCAGTCAATTCCACGGCGTTCTCAAGAATTGGGCATCGATCAGACCACATTATGGCGTATATTGCGTAAGGATCTTGGTTTACACCCATACAAGATCAAGCTGACTCAAGAATTGAAACCGATGGACCATTTGAAGCGACGTACGTTCTCCGATTGGGTTCTGGAGAAGATGCGCCAAGATGATGAATTTCATCGCAAAATCATCTTCAGTGACGAAGCTCATTTTTGGCTCAATGGGTTCGTCAATAAGCAAAATATGTGTTATTGGTCGGGTGAAAACCCACATGTGCTTCATGAATCACCACTTCATCCACAAAAAATAACTATTTGGTGAGGTTTGCATGCCGGCGGCGTTATTGGGCCATAATTTTTTCGTCGACGATAACGAGCGTCACGTTACTGTGAATGGTCAGCTGATTATTTTTGGCCCGAATTGGAAGATATGGACTTGGACGACATGTGGTTTCAACAGGATGGTGCCACAAGCCACACAGCACACGCTACAATCGATTTATTGAAGAGTAAGTATGGTGACATGACATGGGCCAGTCGATTGGCCGCCTCGTTCGTGCGATTTAACGCCGCTTGTCTATTTTCTGTGGGGCTACGTTAAGGCAACATTGAACGCATAATAGCGGCCGTTTCGGCCGAAATGTGTCGCGAATTGTATAGAACGAATTTTGTTGGGCTGCAAAATACTCCTCAGCGATGGCGATGACTTTCTCGTTCGACTTTGATCTTTTAAGGTTTAGGAACAAAAAGAAGTCGCAGGAAGACAAATCCGGAGAATACGAAGGATGGAGAGCAATTCGTTGTCCAGTTCGACCAATTCGGTTGTGGCGACTGAGGAGGTGTAAGCTAGTGCGTTATTGTGGTGAAAGACCCAAAGTGGTAGGGTCTTCTTTAAATTTTCATTGAATCGGCCCAATAAATCGATGTACATAGTATGCTCCTGTGATAGTTTTTCCCTTCTCCAAATAGTCAAATCACGGCTCGCGCTTCCAAAAAAATGGTGGCCAGCACCTTTCCGGCCGAATGAACTGTCTTCGTTTCGTGACCTTCGATGAGACAAGGATTCAATGAAACACACCAGAGACCAAAGATCTCGATTTAACAGAACCAAGTACGCCTTTGAAGTGGTCTCACAATTGCGCTTGTTTCATTGGAAAGTAACCTGCTAATCGAATCTATTTTATAAAAAAAAAAAAACTGCTGGATCGGGCGAAACGTAGGTGCGGTAACTTAAATATTAATATCGTAGGTTGGTGTTTTTAGTGAGTAAAAATCACATACTACTATGAGCTCGCGCTTATGATCCTCATAGTGTGTAATGCAAGATTTTCACCTGCCCTCATTGGAAAGAAAAGGTTAAGAATTATGACGCAGCCGACATTGTTCCTAGCACAGCACTATGATTAATAAGAAACTAATTGTATCCCATTAAGGAAATCATTGAAAAAATTCTTCTCAAAACTATTTGCAGGGCAGAATAAAATAAAGATATATTGTAGATATTTCTGAATTCCATGAATATCTATTTGAAAGCCAGTTATTGTCGAAATACTCTGAATTACCTGCGGCCCTGTTGACAGCAGAATTACTTGAAAACAAAGCTACGTACAGATACAAAAGTTAATTCCCACGAATACTTGTGTATTCGTTAGTTTAGCGAACCAACTGATAAAAACTGTTATTAAATTTTATTTTTGAAGCAAGCAAAAATTCAATATTGGATCACTGCATGGATATTGAAATACTTATGTGGATATGTATGTGGAGCACTAGAAATTCACATTTATAAAATTGGGAAAGGAAAAAACAAAAATTCTGGTTGCTAAGGTGACGGGGTTAACCTAAACAATTACCATGGTAAAGTTAAGTTGTTCTGATTTAATTAACTACTCGTACCTCTGTACTGCATTTGATATTTTATATGCAAACCACTTGATTACGAAAACTGAAATGTTTTCCAATAAACGCATTTAAGTGGATATGCGTCGGTAGAAAATGAAGGGTATCTAAAAAGTTGTAATTTTAATCTAATTTATAGTTCAATGTCATGCTATAGGGTGATCAGATAAAAACGATAGAGAAAACAATTTAAATAAAACACCAACGGTGCGAGATAAAAAATTGATTCGGACTTTATTTTGAAGTTACGTTCATACCATCATTCATTCGGCTTCGCTGGTAGTGCTTCAAGCAGTCAGTCCAGGTTTGGATAACTCGGTCTAATGTTTGCAGCGTTATTCCGGCAATAGCGTATCGAATGTTGGCCTCGAGCTTATCCAAAGTCGTATCCTTGTTAGCGTAGACTAAAGACTTGACGTAGCCCCAGAGAAAATAATCGAGTGGTGTTAAATCACATGATCGCGACGGCCAATTTATGAACGCTCACTGTGAGATGACCCAGTTGCCAAATTTCTTCTTCACAACCTCGAGTGTTGCTTCGCTTGTATGGCATGTAGCTCCGTCTTTTTGGAACTATAGCTCGGATATATCGATGTTGTTGAGCTTTAACCACAGAAAGTTGGCTAACATCACTCTATACCTGAGACTATTGACGGTTGCGGTGTCTCCTTCCTCATTTCGAAAAAAATAAACTGCACCAAACACGAACATTTTGCTGGATGCATTGATACTTAACCGAACACCTGTGGATTGTGTGTACTCCAATAATGGCAATTTTGCCTGTTCAATTCTTGCGTCATCACAATCCTATACGGATGTAGGCCCAAATCCAACTGCAAAATAAGCCGAGTTAACTGTCTCGCGATGCCCAATTCAGTATGTCGGCTTTGTTTTCTTCATTCTGCACCAATCTCTGACTAGTTGGGGGCTTAAGATCCAAAAGAGGGTACTCACGTTCAAATTTTTTCAAGGTGCGACGAATTTCCTGCACACTGAAGCTATGATGACGACCAATCTTATGACGAAATTCACGTGCGTATTTACAACTGAGCCGGAATTTACAGAAATTTTTTTTTATAATTTTCGCACGTTCGGTATACGTGAAACGATGCATGATGAAATGGCAAACTTTACTGAATATTTCGAAAGCTGGGTCTATAATTTCAAAACTAACTACAAATTCGTGCGGTTTGCTAAGAGATGGAGTAACTTGTATTATTCCATTGGAACGTTGCGTTGGAAAGCTACTGTCATTGTACGTCATTTCAGTATATGTCATTCATTTGAAGCGTATACAACTATAACTTTTTTTCACTTAAATATGTCGAACTTTGTGCCAGAAAAAGTGTTTTTGCGGGGAGTTCTTCTTCATTACTTTAATATGAAGAAAACTGCTGCCGAAAGTCATCGTTTTTTGGTAGAAGTTTTTGGTGAACATGCGCTAGCTGAGCGAAAGTGTCAAATGTGGTTTACATGATTTAGAAGCGGTGATTTTGGTTGGGAAGACGATGAACGTCCTGGGCAGCCAAAAAAGTTTGAAGATGAAGAACTGAAAGCATTACTCTATGAAGATTGTTGCCAAACACAAGAAGAGCTCGCAGAATCTTTGGGTGTGACTCAAGCAGGCATTTCAAAACGTTTAAAAGCAGCTGGATATATTCAAAAGCAAGAAAATTGGGTTCCACAAGAACTCAAGCCGAGAAACGTCGAAAGGCGGTTTTGCATGTCCGAAATGCTGCTAAAACGCCAGTCATTTTTGCTTTGGATTGTTACTGGTCATGAAAAATGGATCCATTACGACAACCCCAAGCGCAAAAAATCATATGTGAAACCCGGCCAACCAGCCAAATCAACGGCAAAGCCGGATATCCATGGCGCGAAGGTAATGCTCTGTATTTGGTGGGATCAGATGGGTGTGCTGTATTATGAGCTGCTAAAACTGGGTGAAACTATCAATGGACAACGCTACCGAACACAATTAATCAGATTGAAGAGAGCAGTAGCCGAAAAGCGCCCGAAATATGCGACCAGATACGAGGCAATAATTTTCCATCATGACAACGCTCGGCCCCACGTTGCTATTCCGGCTTAGAACTATTTGGAAAACGGTGGATGGGAAGTCTTACCTCACTCGCCTTATAGCCCAGACCTTGCCCCTTCTGACTACCATTTGTTCCGGTCGATGCAGAACGCCCTCACTGAAATACGGTTCACATCAGAGCAGAATATCAAAAATTGGCTTAATTCATTCTTGGCTGCCATACCGGCGCAGTTCTTTTGGGATGGGATCCACAAATTGCCAGAAAGATGGAAAAAAGTCATAGCTTCAGATGGGCAATACTTTGAATAATACTATTGTACATGTTTTTCTTAAATAAACGTTCAAATTTTGAAAAAAAATAACTCGTTAAAACCATATTAAATGTATAATGACCAAATTTTTTGAAAGTGGTAGTGTGGCAACATCGAAGCCAACGATTTAACCCCGTTTACGTCAGAATAATGAGACCAACATCCAGAAACTTCATATTGTCACCACGCTCAGTAGTTTGGCTTGCATTCTTTAGCTATGTAATATTTTAAAGTTTAATCTGCACAATTTTCCTTACAGGATGCAAATGGCTCAACACTTATTACCGCTTAATAAACCGCGTATTCTATACTCCCGAAACATGCAAAATATCCTTGCTGGTGAACCTAACTTTTGAGAATGTGTGGCCCTGACCGAATACGCAAAGTGTTCAGTGTTTGGGGCACTCAAAACCTAGAATTAATTTTTGAAGTCCATTTACATTCATCAAAGATAGACTGCTGCAGTCAACGAAGTGGCATTAAGGCATTAATTTGCGATTTGTTGGCATCTAAAAAAGATAAAAATGTCATGCAGAATTAAAGGTTTTAACAAAATGGCTCAACATGCCACATTACTTGTAAAACAGTCGACTTATTGAAGACGTTATTCCCTTATCGATTGAATTAAACAAAATTGTGATTTCAACTTTCCACCAGAATCACATGATTTGACTGTGCCTGACCTCTTCTTGTAGGGACATCATGCCGACAAAGTAGAGTCGCTTGAATAACCTAACACCAAAATAGACAACAAAAGTGCTTAAGGTCATACAAAGCCTTTACAAGAACATTATGTCTGTTGTATGGAACGAGCAGTAAATTTCAAATTCGTTTATTTCAGAACTGGAAGTTAAGCTAGGTTGTCTTTTAATTCCACTCCTTTTTTCATTGTTACGCGATGAACTTATAACTTTTTTAAACGGCGGAATCGTATTTGAGGGTCTCCATATAAAGCTGATACTTCACGCGAATGATATTGTCGTCTTGGCGGAGTATCCGGTGATGATGCAGATAATAATAGACAGGCTACAACGATATTGCGGCACATGGAAATGATTCGAAAAGGATCTGGAAAGTAGTCAATACATGAAAAATTGGTTTGGCAAAACAAAAAAGTAGAATTGTGAAAAAATATATGTAAGTATCTTATGGTAGCCAAATCAACTACAATTTGCTTAGAAAACAATCTGCATGAAGAGCTTAAAGTGGCGAAAAGAGCAATAAATTGTAGTTTGAAGGATATACTTGACGAAAAATAGCCCTATCACAGAAATTATGTTATAACCATTAGTGAGTGTCAGACGCTGCAGACTCCAACAGTCCCAGCAGCTTCAAGATGCTCATCCCATTAAAATATACGTAGTTGTTCCCGAAATCCCCAAGTAAGGCCACTAAACTTTGTCAGATAAATATCACCAAATGTTCTGAGAAATGAGAAAATCCACTTCTCATTCACAATCGCAGCTCTTAAAATAAACATAGTTTTAATAGAAGTAAACTTAATAAAAGTCACTTGTCCATTTCCCTTCCTAAAATAACATTTTTTTCAATTCAATCTTATTTTCTTTACTAATAGAATTGTATTGATACATAATATTTAAATAGGACATAACAAAAATTGAAACAACGTATTAATAAAGAAACTGCAATATATAGTTCAGAAAGAACTAGAGGCGAAATCAGCTAGAATACTATAACATTAATACCAGCTAATGACAATCAACACGGAACAGGGAATAACCGTGTGGCGCCCCCATTGTTCCGATTTGAGTTATATATTTTTTTTTTTTTTTTGTTAAGTTGGTACATCTGTTGTTGACATTCCCTTTAAATCTTAGTATCATAGCTTGACATTTGCAAAAGTTACGTAGCCAAGAGTACATCTATATCTGTGTGTTGGCGATTTTTTACAATTTTAGAAATGGATTTAATTTTGCGACAACGAACTTGTATTAAATTTTGCATAAAAAAGGGATTTAATGGTGAGCGAACGTTGGAAATGCTAAAAAAGTGTTTCGGCAACGATTCTCTAAAGAAAACGGCCGTTTACCAGTGGCACGAGCGGTTCAAAAGTGGTCGTGAGTCAATTGAAGATGATGATCACAGTGGCAAAACATTGACATCGAAAACCGACGAAAACATTGAAGTAAAAGAAATTTTGGTCAATAACCGCAAAGTAGCCATCAGAGAGATAGCGAAGGACTTGAACATTGCCTATGGATTCGTCCAAGACATTTTGGTTAATGATTTGGGTTTCCGTCGTGTAACGGCAAAGTTGGTGCCAAAAGACCTCAATTTCAAAGACCGTGTTGACGTCGCAAAAGATATGATTTGCGAGGCTGAATCCGATCCCACATTCATCAAAAGGATCATTACTGGAGACGAGACGAGGGTTTATGAGTACGACACGCAATTCAGACATCAGGCAATTAAATGGCGTTCACCAAATGAGCCGAGACCAGAAAACAACGGTGTAGTGCATCATGAATTTTTGCCAGAAGGCCAGTTAGCAAACAAAGAGTATTATTTGGGCGTTATGAGACGTTTGCTTGAACCAGAATTGTGGGCAGAAAACTCGTGGATTTTGCACCATGCTCACGCACCGTCGCACAGTGTCGTAATTTTTTGACGAAAAATGCAACAACAAATACCATCCAACAGCCACCGAATTCACCTGATTTGGCTTCCTGTGACTTCTTTCTGTTCAATCTAGTTAAAAAATCACTACGGGGAACGCGTTTCAACAGCCGAAAGGAAGTAATGGAAAAATCACAGAACGTACTGATGGACATACCGAAGACCAAATATAAAAAATGTTTCGAGAATCGGATCAAGCGCTGGCATAAGTGTGTTGCAGTCGACGTGGATTACTTTGAAGGGGACAATATACATAGATTTTGTTGAATAAAGTTGTATTTTTAATTTTCTGAATAAATTCTTATTGATCAAGGTGGTATAACAATACAATAAGTTTAAAAATAAACTTAATATAATAATAAAGAAAAATTAAACACAGAGTAATTAAATGTAATTAAATAAATTACCAATTGTAATTGATTATTTGTATAATTTTAATCGAAGAGCCAAAGTTTAACTTTCTTGAGAAACATTGGCACATTTCTAAGAATTATTATACTTGGAGCAGTTGACATATAAAAATTTTAAGAAATTTTCCATGTTGTGATGTGGTACTATGGCAAGATGTTGACTGTTAGCTCGAAGGTTATAGCTAGAAGAGCACTGGGTCAATAGATATCCAAATCTGGCAAAAAAATCTTTTATACTTTAAAATAATAAAGCTGTTTCAGAGGTAGGACTTTGATACTTCTAAATAGTATTAAACTTTCATGTCGGCGGTGTTTTTTACAAATAATATGAATAATGTTTTTTTTTTGGGAAATCAGGAAAGGATTTATTTTATTGTTGTGAGTTCCACCCCAAGCAACTATGCCATATTCAAGTTTACAGTGCACAGATAAAGTGTAAATACACTTAAGAAGTTCTCTTGAGCAATAACTTTTTAAAAAGTATATTTGCCTTGTGGTAGCCATAAGATACTTCTTAAATGCATCCGCATGAGCAGACCAGCCCACCTTCCAATCAAGTAGAACTCTAAGTGATTATATTTTCACAATGAAAAGTAAATGATCCATAGTCAACCTCTTTACCAGATGCATTGAAAAACATAATTTTGGTTTTGTTACTTATTACCATTTTAGCCATTTTGAACCAATGGATTAAGACTTTCAGGTCATGGTTATTATCTGCAGAAAGATCCAAAGCAGAATCACTGCGAAAAGCACATGACATGTCATCAGTGAATGCATTAACTTTGCTGCGGTATTTTTGTAAAAAAAAGCGAGTTTATAAATATTAAAAAAAGTATGAGACCAAGCACAGAACTTTAAGGAACTCCTAAAAAGATGCTGCTTATAGAGCTAATATGTCCATTAATTAAAGCCCTCTGTCCTCTACCAAATAGGTAGGAAGGTTCCACTTATACATAACGCCTCTAAGCCCAACATTGTAAAGTTTGTCCAAATGTTTTTCGTGATCAAGGGAGCCGCATTTTACTTTTTGTTATTGATGCTATTGTATATATTAGTGCAGAAATTCGATAGGGCACCTTCCATTAAAAAAACAGAACGAAACCCAAATTTACATTCACTAAAAAAAAATGGTTTTATCTAAAAACTTGACCATTCTGTTTTTTACCGCTTTCTCAAAAATCTCAAAAAAATGTTTTATCACCCTTCTTAAGCAGAGGCAACACTGCACAAGATTTCACAAGTATCAAGTTGGATAGACTACAATTTGTAGCTGAATTCGAACTTTTAAGTGAGAAAATAATTTTAAATAGTTCGAAAGATGTGATAGTTTCAAAACAGTTGTTCTAAGGGGGAGATATATCCTTAGATAAATATTTGCATTCAAGAAGTTCAACAAAGAAACATGTGAACAAAAACCGATCTCGACCTTAACTGGAGCTTCAAAACAATCATCTTCCCCAATTTTAGTCCTCCCTCCCTCCTTACTTACCCGACACAAACTCCTAATGCATCGATTCTTTTTTCACCACACTTAAAAAAACACACCGATGACACTACAGAAAATCGTTATGCGCTCTCTAGACATAGAGAAAAAAATATGTATAAAAACATTCGTCCCTTTCTTTCCAAATCAGACTCGGTCTATTACGAGGGAAAGACCAAAAGCAGCATCATGATTTCCATCCAGCAGGAATGCCTCCCTACTGACCCTATCAATCTTGGGAACCTTTATGTCAGGTGCCGCGGGATTTTTAGCATGTTCCCTCAGAGTGTGAGTTTCACAACTACAGCGAAGCCCGAACACAATAAATTTTTTCGTCTATAACTTGCCTCCCTTTCCCGCACTTAAACCATCCCACATCACACTTCCACCTCACACTATCCCTCTTACTTTTTACTACTAGAATGTAAGAAGTCTTCTCTCGAAAATAGCACGCTCTTCCCTTTGATATTTATGCCCTGACTGAAACCAATCTGATTTCTGACATAAGGAACAAGCATTCTTCCCCCCTTCTTCTAATATTTTCCACAACGACAATCTTACCCGCTCAAACGATGATTCCCCCTATCGAAGCGTCCCACTTGCTATCCACAACAGCCTTGACTTTTTTCCCATTACCAATTTTTCTTTCTCTAAAGTGGACTTTGTCACAATACAAAAAGCACTCCCCTTCAAAACACTTTACGTTAACATTGAACGCTACCGCCGAAAAGCTCAACCTATCGAATCCTACCAACTTGCTAATGAATCGACCAACCATTTAATTAACCTGTCTCACTTTATTGACGATATTTTTATTTTCGGCGACTTAAATATTCCTCAGCTACAGTGGACTCCATCAGATGATCAATCGTTTTTCATCGGTTCAGTTACCAATTCAACCAAGAAATGTCTCTTCTTAATTTGCTTAACAGACTCAAGTGTATTCCAAGTCACTCATCAGTCTCACTTTGCCCCCTATCTCTCTCAACAATTGATAAGTACCACCCTCCCCTTCTTTTCTCGTTTTTTCATAAATCTTATATCTAGTCCTCCCCCCCATCCCTCCCTAGGACTTTCATAAAGCTAACTTTCACAAAATCAGTGACTATCTCAGCAGATCCCCCTTTAACTTTCACAACCGAACTATAAATGATGTCCTATTTATTTTTTATAGAAAAATTATTAATTCTTAACCTTTACGTTACGTTTTGCCGCCTTAAAACGTCATTTACTAGTCCTGCCCCGTATGATCGCAAGCGTCATTCCTTACGAAATAAGAGAAACAAGTTATGAGCTGTTTTCCTTCGTATCAGAACTTTTTCCGACTATTTCAATTATAGCGCTACCTTAACAATGCACAAGTCAACCTTATAAATGAGTTTAAATCCTTTTTTTAATTTATTTATATATTTATATACATACATATGTATATTTATTTATTTTGAAAAGGTACAATACAAATAAATTTGTGAAGTCCGGGATCTTACGCTGGGGTACTATGGCCTCCCTGCCATATTCCTTAAAAAATGATTTCCCTCTCTTTCCATTGCGGTTTCTAAACTCTTTTGTCTATTACTTCCACAAGGAGAATTTCTTCAGGCTTGGAAAACCTCATTTACAACCCGGATCTACAAAAAAGGATCATGGAATGAAATAACCAACTATCGTCCCATCTCTAAACTCTCTCTTATACCCACACAATTAGAAAGTATTTTGCGTCCACTGCAATTCCCTTATTTCTACTAGACAACACGGCTTCCTGAAGTGTAGGTCAACCACCACAAATCTCATTGAATTCGTGTCCTTTACCAACTCAACCGATTTTAGCAACCTTCGATCAAATCACTCATCGATAAATACTCTTCAAATTGTTTGCCTTCGGCTTTGAACCCATACTGTTTTGGAAAACCGTTTTTACAGTGCTCGTTTCAGGTCAGCTAGTGGGCTCCATTTTTGGCCATCTCTGGAGTTCCGCAAGGCAGCCATTTAGGTCGCCTTCTTTTTATATTAACCATAAATGATATCCATAGGATCATTAACACTCAACTGTTTCCGTTTACGCCGATGATTCCAAATTTTTCATAACCATTTCCTCACCCCACGACTCGTACCTTCTTCAATCGATCTGGTACCTCAAAAATTGTTTGGGACTTAATATCGCCAAATGCCAATCCATCGCCTTTTAACATAAGCTCCCCGACTCTACGTTTTCCACAACCAACTTCTACTTTACCTAACCAAAGGCTTTCCTGTAATCACCGCTTGACAGACTAAGTATATTAAATAGTCTGTATTTTGGTATTTAAATATTTAAACGGGAAAACAAACCACATAAGAGGAACGTTTTCCAAATCCTTGTTAAGTATCAATACCTCCTAAATCGCACAGCCTCAACAAATCAATGCATCGGATGCGGAAACAATTAAACCGACTACGTGACTTCCTTCATTGTTAGCAAAACCACAAATCTCTGGATTTCGATTTTTCTCCGAATGTTCACTGATCGAAAACATGTTTAATACATACCAATCTACCTACCGGATGTTATCTACATCTACCACATTTAGTCTGTCGAATATATCCAACCCAACCAATTTAAAGTTTTATCGATAGTTGCTTATTTATAATCGTACATACTTTATATCGTTAGGTTTGGCATCCCGTTGTCTATAACAGCCCCCTAATTAATTTTTGATACTCCCTGTTAACCTGGTAAATTATTTTAAATTTCCACCAAGTTGGATTACATTGCAAATAATTAATGAAGTTAAATCACGTCCAAAACAATGAAGCTACAGCTGCCAGTACCGCCATTCACTATCCAAAAGGATCAAGTGTTCAAATTTCCTTCCTAATTACAAAGCCATGCACGTCTTTCTTAGGCATACATTTACGTGAGTTTTGAGTATGCGTGAGATAGTGTGAATGTTTGATTTTCATAATTATTTGACATCTTACCACATCTCTTCCACCAGCAAAATATTTCACCATCGACACAGAGGCAGACTTCACATGGATCCTCTCGGGAGACCTTAAAATAGAAGAAGAAGAAAAAGAAGATGTGAAATTAACGTTTTCCATGAGTACGGATACAAGGATAAGCCGAAGGATAAACATGTCAGGATAGCAGGATACAGACCTTTAAGGAGAGGGTAGGAAAAGAGTGACGTTCCCTAACGATTTGCGTTAACAAATAACCTATGATACGAGTGTAACTTCATTTAGTGTTCATACCTGTTGGGCATAGAATTTCCCTGTTGCATTCCAAATCAATACCTCCTCTCCACAAAGCTGATTTAAGAATTCCCAAAACGAAATATTTTGTGATGTAGATGTAGATGTACGTGAACAACTTACCTTCGCATTGTGAGATTTGTGAACGGATGACTATACCACTATTTAGTATAACCCCTTTTAGGCCGCCTGTCAAAATTTGGTGACAATCCGACGCTTAGTTTTGTTTTGACAAAACCTCCGTGATCCGATTCTTGTTTACCATTGGTTAGCCAAGGCCGCACGTCGGTTTTTGATGAGCTGCGCCTAGCTGGCCCAAAAACGGTTACAAGGGAAACCGTAAACGAAATCCATGATCTCGTATTGGCGGACCGCTAATTCGCAAATTGGCTGGGATAACAGGCAACTCAACTGCACGAGATTTTGTTCATGAGAAAGCTATCCGCGCGATAGCTGCCGCGTTTGCTCACACTGGAAAACAAGCGCAATCGTGAGACCACTTCAAAAAATTGTTAAGCCCTGCTTAATCGAAATCTGGACTAGTTTCTGCGTCATCTCGTGAACGTCGATGAGACATGGATTCATGATTGATATACATCAGAGATCAAAAAACAATTGAAACATAATGTTTTACTCGGCGAACGTGCTCCAAAGAAAGCGAAGATCGTGCCTTCGGCCGGAAAGGTTATGACCACCGTTTTTTTTGGACGCGCAAGGTGTGATCCATGTTTACATTATGGAGATGGGAAAAACAATCACAAGAGCATACTTCATCGATTTATTGGGCCGATACAACGCCGATTATGAGAAAAAAACAACCACATTTGACAAAGAAAAAAGTGTTCGTCCACCGGCTCTCATCTCCGCAGTCGCCACAGCCAAATTGATCGAATTGCACTTAGAATAGCTTCCCCATCCTCCCGTACGAGTATTTTGCAGGTTAACAAAAGTCGTATTATACGGAGGGGTAAAAAATTTGCCAGCAATGCTGGAAAAAGTGTATTTAGGTAAAAGGGGATTATATTGAAAAATAAATTGACAAAACCTTAAAAGGTTGCGTTGCCATTTCTAATCCGCGTATTCATCAAACGGCCCTCGTAGTCAGTAAGTCCTGGAGTAGACTCGAAAGCATTTGTTAATGTTGATTTGCGACAGCAATACCAATTGAACTATAGGGTGATTCATCGTGAGGTTTGATTTATAATGTAAAATAAAACACATAACTTTGAAAGTAAACTTAAAGTTTTTATTATTGATTAAAAGAACAATCCATGGCATTTACTTTTTAAAAATGATACTTATTATGTGAAAGTTGGCCACGACTACGTCTGAGATAGTCCATTCAGAAGGTCCAATTTTGGGCAACTCGTTCGAGTATAGCGACTGATATCTCGCAGATAATACGAGCAATATTGTAAATCGTCAATCGTAGCTGAAGACCTGAGACTTTACATATCTCCAGAGAAAATATCCCAAAGGTGTGATATTGCACGATCTAGGCGGCTAATTTACCGTAGTAAAACGTAAAATTAAGTGCTCACCAAAATGATTTCTCTACAAGTCCATTGTTTCATGCGCTGTATGGCTCGTAGCGCCGTCTTGTTGAAACCAGAGCTCACCGAGACCATGTGCTTGAATTTCAGGAAACACATAGTCCGTTAACATGGCGCGATAAGGGTTGCCATTGACGGTAACATTCTAATTTGCCTTCCGTTCTTTTTAGTGGATGTAATGGTAGCTCTTGGTACCCTTCGGGTTGCACATCAGCCCAAATACGGCAATTTTGTTTATTAACGTATCCATTGAGCCAGAAATGGGCTTCATCACTAAACAAACTTTCACGATAAAACATCGTTTTTCATTAAGTTTTTCCAGATCCCATTCACTGAAACTATGACGCAAATTAAAGTTGCCTAGCTTCAATTCTTGCACAAGTTGAAATTTGTACGCTTTTAAGCCGAGATCCTCACGTAAAATACGCCAAGCCAAGCTGCTGAGAACGACGACGATTCGATTCGTCACTGTCTTCGCGCACACTCTCAGATACAGCTGCTAAAGTCTCTTTATTACGTGCTGGGTGTAGTCTAAGTGGTCGAGTATTATCCACTATTGTAAATTGGGTCTCAAATTTGCGAATGGTATTGGCAATAGTGGTTTCAGTAGGTCGATTATGCGCACCGTAAGTTCCTCGAATTGCACGAAAAACATTTCTCGCAGAAGGCTGATTTTCATAATATAACTTAATAATTTGGTGTGAGTCTTTTCATAATGACTTGCCGAACGATACTGAACAAAAATGACAAAACAGTTTGATAGAAGTCACGCGTGATATGTCAAAACAAGCCTATTGAAAATCAAACCTCACGATGAATCACCCTATATATACATATTGCAGCAAAATTCATTTATTCATTCAATCATTTTATTATTGATCAAAGCCTTAAAATAGCAATCTCATTTGTGGCTTATAAAATTGACAAAATTGATGTAATTAATTTAAAAAAAAAAATAAAGCGTAAGTGTATGGAGAATCCAACAGAAAAATTTACAAAAACACAGTGAAAACGTAAAGCCTCGTCTGAGTTTTGAAGGTGGTTTTTTTAATGAGCGAACAAAATCATTTAGATTGTATCTGCTTTTATCTTGAGTTGGTAATGTATCCCAAATTTTGGCAAGTAATGAGAAGAAAGATCTACTTGCTTGCAATGATGAAGTCCTGTAAGTTTTTATGCTAAAATTTCTTGAGGATGAAGAAAAATGTATTCTTTTTTAAATAGATAGAGAATTACATGAATTTACACTTCGAAAATACAATTAGATAAATGAGATATATGGTCAAATCTTCGTAACGAATGAATCGAATGTAGGAACTAAATGCTACGTTTAATTTTTGCTTGCTTATTGAATCCATACCAGCATACACTGGGGCGTCGTACGTTATGATTGGTGCTAATAAAGTTAATCCTGTGGATTTTGGGTAAATAAACTGAGATTCTCTAGAGACGCCTAAGACCACCATAGATTCCATTTATTACTTTATTTACATGATCTTTCCATGTAAGCGTTTTATTAAAGATAAATCCTAAATTCACTTTGATTGGATTGATATGGAATGACATGTGTATCCAAAGTCATTTCAGGAAAGTGTAACTCATTAAAGCATTTCTCGTATATTTTTATACTTTGTGATTTGTTTGGGTTCAAAGTTAAATTATTGTCTTCTGCCCACGTGTGCATGGTATACTGTGTGAATCTTCATTAATTCTAAATATCAAATCTTCCATAAGGCCCAGGGGGGGAAATAAAAATAAGTTTGTAAGTCATCAGCATAAAAATGATAAGAGGAGTATTTAATCACGTCTGCAATGTCATTAATGAACAAGCTGAACGACAAAGCTGAACGACAAGGGCCTCAATATGGGTCCTTGTGCGACTCCCCTATTTATATGAACAGAATCTGTTTTAATTGAGTCAATGACAATGGTTTGGTTAAGGCCATTAAGTTAACTAAATAATAGTTCAAGGGCGCATAAGGAAAAATCAAATGTACTCGTATGTTTTATTTTTCTTAGCAAGATTGTGTGATCTACTAAGCTGAAGGCTTTAGTGAAATCGAGTTAATTTAAGATTGTAACTTTATTTTCGTCCATTGCCGTTCAAATATCATCAAGTACTTTTATGATCGCTGATACACATGAGTATTTTTTGCGAAAACCTGATTAAAGGGGAGACAAGTAATTATGTGATTCCATATAGTTATTTATTTGTTTGAACATTAGTTTCTCTAAGCTCTTAAAGAGAAATGGTTAGATACTAATGAGGCGGTAACTTGAGAAGTCTTTATTATTTAATGTGTTTTTCTGAAGAGGTATCACTTTGGCTACTATTCTGGGAAAAACGGACTTTGTAAGGCAATTATTGTAGATGTTAGTGATGATTGAAGTGATTGCGGGTAAGATTAGTTTCATGAATTTGGTCTAGGGCTGTCGTTTGGGATTGTATGTATTAAAAGAAGAGGTTCGAGATGTTCATTTGTTGTAAAGCAGTCAAATGAGAAAATTCCATTTGGGTTGTTAAGAGTATCCTCGCTAATAAGGGTATTTGAACATTAAAGAGCGAACGAATTATTTAACTCCTTTTGCAAACACTAGATTATCGAGGTTGACTAAATTTGAATTTCCATATGAACCCAATTTTCTCAAATTGTCCCATAGATTTTTTGTTGAACTTCTATGAGCATCTACACTTGCGGTCATAAAAACCGCACCACCTAATGAGTTCTCAAAAAATGCCTAATTACATCAGATCGTAAGGGTTTTTCCAATGCTAATGAAGGGTATTCCCCATAGCGGAATTTGGCCTCGTTCAAATATTGTCTTTAGTCGAAGAAGGGCTTGGCTATCGTGAAATTGCGGTTAAAATAGGATGCTGTCATTCAACTATCGTACGACTGATGAAGAAAAAAGAAAATTTGGATCCACTGGAAAGGAAAAAAGGCTCGGGACGAAAACGTAAAACAACCCAGAAGACGGACAATGTATTACAACGAATTAGCATGAAAGATCACTTTAAAAGTGCTATACGTATAAGAGCAGAGCTGAGTGAATTTCATCAAGTTGATCTAAGCGCCGAAACTATACGCCGACGGCTATGGGAGATAGGTTTATATGGAAGACGACCAGCGAAAAATCCTCTCCTAACCACAAAAATGAAAAAAGCTCGCTTAACGTGGGCAAAAAAGTACGAAGATTGGACGCAGGATGATTGGCGATGTGTGATATGAATAAATATGAAAGTAAATTTAATTTGTTGTGTGCCGACATTGCCACACGTACGACGGTCAGCAGGTGAAAGGTTCAAGGACGAGTGCATAGTCAAACAGTGAAGTTTCCTCAAAGCCAGATGGTTTAGGGATGTTTTTCTTTTTACGTTTTGGGCCCTTTGCACTTTGTTAATGGAACTATGAACGCTCAAAAGTATGGAGAAGTAGTAAGGTAGTTTTTGGTACCAGCAATTGAACAGCATCATTCGTATACTGACAAGTGCATTTTTCAAGATGATTCTGCACCTTGCCACCGCGCCAAATCCGTAAGTTAAGTGTTATAAATCAACTTCTAGATGTCTACTTTATAAATAATAAACAGACAAGTAACTAGAGTCTTTCAATAATTTTCAGCTCAAGACAACGTTTTATGACCTCGGAATTACCAGACTAGACTGGCCAGCTAATTCGCCCGATTTGAACCCAATCGTACACTTGTGGCATGTAATGAAACGTAAGGTGGCTGAACATAAACCAGAGAGTAAAAAACAGCTAAATGAAGTTCTGACAAATGTATGGAATACTGAAATTTCAAGGGTTATAACCGCCAAAGAAGGAGCAACTCGGTATTGATAATTTTTTGGTAAAAGTGGCATATCTAAGTATCTTACATACACACACATAAAAAATGTATCGTTTGATTTTGTTAACCAATGACTGTATTAAAATATTTAAAAAAAAAAATAAGAAAATTAACTGGTTTTTCTTTCTTTGTTAATATCTTTTTTCAAACATTCAATAAACAGATGGAAATTAGATAGAAATACTTATAAACTACTGCGGAGTACTCAACAAAAATTTCATTTCATTATAAAAAATATTATCGTAGTTATTAAGAATTTTTCAATCATTTTGATATGGTGCGGTTTTTATGACCGCAAGTGTATGTTAATTGGTTGCGATAAAATTCTTTTTTAGCATTGCTTATGGCTGTAACGACCTTGTTTCTGCATGTTTTGTAGCGCTCCCAGTTACATGGAATTCTATTGTATTTGTAAATATTGTATAAAAAAATTTCATTCACTGGTTAAATTTAATATTCCTGAAGTATTGGCAATTAATATTTGATATTTCGCTTAAAAGTTCGTCCATATTTATGTTTCTTAAATCACAGAAAAAAACAAAAACTCTCTTAGCTTACATTTCCAATTTCTACGGTGAGGGTTAGATATGCTAGGTCATGGTCTGCAATACCGTGCATTTGATTAAAAAAAAACGCATTATTCTTATTAGAAACTACATATAGATCAATGGTCGTAGCACTATGACTTATAAAATAAGTAGGAACAAGGCTTACGATATGTAACCCATAGGAATCAAAAAAAATATTGAGAGGTGTAGATGAATCTGTACCAAGAGAAACGTCAACGTTTTCACATGCTGGATATAAAAATGACTCGGATGCATGGTGCGCTTTTATACACTTGCGCACATAGATAACAACACAGCTTGATTGATTCCATCTAATTGGAATAATCAATTATTAACCATATTTCGGATTTCGATTGAAACATGAATCTCAAATCATTAATTTTATGGAAAAGACTTCGCACATTCATATCCATTAAAACGAAACGAGAATATGTTCAACATTGTTTTATCTAAATCTACTTCACCAGTGCCAGATAACAAAGAATAGCTCATATAATGCTGATCCTGATGATTGCTATTGATGTTGCTGTTGCTGATCCTGATGAGACAATTGACTTTAATGAAGGGATCAGTGGGGTTTTGCATTGCACTGACTGAAATTTTTTTCTTTCATTATTAGAAGAAGGACATTTGAATGCTCCGATCGCTCTATTGGAGATAAATCCAATTTTATTCAATTGTGTGTCAGCAAAAAAGCATTTGAGAAATGTGTGTCCATCACGTGGGTTATTCAATTTGACAATCACTGGGGCAGTGACTTTCTTTGTTGATGTAATGCTGCTGTTGTTGTTTCGATCTTTTGCTGTATGTTTTAGAAGGAGAATCTTTTTAGAAGAGAATGTTACTTAAACATTTTCATTTAAAGTTTCAGGTATGTCGGCAGATTCAATTTCATTTTAACGTTATTAATTTTCAAGTTTGTTAAGTCTATTGTCTAGGATTTTTGATCATCTTGATACTGATTGTGGAACTCTTTACGCATTGCAATCGTCTAGTTATCGACTATCATTTGCAATTTGGCGATCATTTTATAATATATGGACATATTTTATAATTTTTAATTTAAGGTGTTATTTTGTTTCGATTTAATTTTATTTCTGATCTGAAGAATGGATTATTGCACACAACTTTGAGACATAAACTTTATAAATATAAATCAATTAGGTAGTTACGCAGTGTTACACGCAGTTTGACATTCACAAAGTGATTGATTCAGTCACAGATTATTCTGAAAACATCGGTAAATAGAGTCTGAGCTTTCTTAAGGTTGCGACTTAGAAGTATATTAATTTTAAAATAGAATAATGTGGAGTTAAACAGCCAGACTAGCGACATCATATCTGAGTTCACTTTAGCCTGATTCATAGGCAGCTGTAACACCTCAAAAGAGGATATTCGCCTAATGGAATTAACTATTATGTCTAAAGTCGAGACAACAGCATTTGAAAAGACACTCCAAGATATTCAAGGTCTTGCCTAAAAAAAGTCTCAGAGCTTATAATGGGTTTCTATTAAAGTATCGTGGCTCTATGTAGATCAACGCAATGCCCACAATTCCAAAGTGACCTTCTTACACCAGATTACCAGGCCATTTTTCAAGAGATATCGTTTGGCGCATAACTTGCCAGTTGGAGGGAGATTTTTGCCTCAAATATCGATTGCTTTGAATTTATCGTACATCACTACTCAGAACATCAATGGAGCTACTGACAAGGCAAAAGTCTCTTTCAAGGAAGAGTTAATAGATGGGGTATACGAAACAAATTCGGTATTACGATGATAAAACTATACTCGTGATTTTAAGGCCCTATTTTATCATGAAAAAATATTTTTGACGGATTAATCAGCAAACAAAAATTTTAAGACAAGACAGCTTACAATGGTTTTTGACTGATTGGACTTGTAGTTCTCTAAGCATAGAGTCTACAAACTTCATGATTGTTTTGAGGTAATAAATCCGCTAGCCAAATCAATAACCTTTTAATCCAAACCAGATATAAGTTGAAGTTAGTGTTCACACATTCAAAAGGAATAACGACCACAGTTACAAATAGATAAAAGCCGCGAACCACTCAGAAAAATAGATTCGGCGCTGGAACCTACAAAATGCTACTGAAAAACTATTAGGTGTGTAATTACCATCCATGAATGACAAATCATGCACACTTAAAAGTTTCCGGTGCGGTAGAATACCGTAGCCGAAGAGGGAAAAAGAAGAAGAACGACGGTTTACGAATTATTCTAGCTGGAGGAAATAGAAAAGGCAATCGAAACATCTGAATATTTTACAAGAGAGGTACAAAATTGTTAGCTGGCTTCAAGCCCGAAAGGTGAATGGCAACCAGATACCGAATCATTGGTGACAGTTTAAAGGACCTATTAATGAAAAAAATTACTTCTAAAGAGGTAACTTGAAAGCTGAAGACCATCGAGGCCTTTGTGTATGCACCAAGTGAATTCAATCTCTTCTTAATGAAGACTCCTTATAAGATTCCATTCGATTAAATAAACGCAGAGCAGCACAAGGCGATCTCCGTATTCTGTATACCCTACGAGTAGACACACAGGGCAGTATTTTCAAATACACCTTCCATCTGCTACAAGGATATGCCGACAATGCCAAAAACATTCAAAGCATTTACTGATCCCAACATAGCGTTGTACAGGCTTTCACAACAATTAAAGCGCTACCAAAAGAAGTAAGTCTCGGCCAGAAGGGCAAACTCAATTCCAACAAGAAATCGTCGCCCCTCTTTCGTCCTTGTTCCGAGGCTATGTAGTGTGAATTTAGTGAATGTGAATTCAATATGTAAATATGCACTATATTGTGTATGTCGTTTATGTTGGCTCGCTTAGATTGGTAAGATCGGTAAGTTTATATTCAAATATCTATTCAGATCTTAAGTTCAGATATAATGAGTGCTACTTGACTAAATGACAAATATCATTTGTCGTAACTTGTATTGTTATTATTCTATTGGAACATGCATTGGAAAACTACTGTCATTGTACGTCATTTCAGTATATGTCATTCATTTGAAGCGTAAACAACAATAATTTTTTTCACTCAAATATGTCGAACTTTGTGCCTGAAAAAGTGTTTTTGCGGGTAGTTCTTCTTCATAACTTTAATATGAAGAAAACTGCTGCCGAAAATCATTGTATTTTGGTGGAAGTTTATGGTGAATATGCGCTAGCTGAGCGAACGTGCCAAAAGTGGTTTGCACGATTTAAAAGTGGTGATTTTGGCTTGGAAAACGATGAACGTCCTGGGCAGCCAAAAAAGTTTAAAGATGAACAATTGGAAGAATTACTCTATGAAGATTGTTGCCAAACACAAGAAGAGCTCGCAGAATCTTTGGGTTTCACTCAAGCAGCCATTTCAAAACCGAATATCCATGGCGCGAAGGTAATGCTCTGTATTTGGTGGGATCAGATGGGTGTGCTGTATTATGAGCTGCTAAAACCGGGTGAAACCATCAATGGACAACGCTACTGAACACAATTAATCCGTTTGAAGAGAGCAGTATCCGAAAAACGCCCGGAATATGCGACCAGACACGAGGCAATAATTCTCCATCATTACAATGCTCGGCCCCACGTTGCTATTCCGGTTAAGAACTATTTGAAAAACAGTGGATGGGAAGTCTTACTCCACTTTGCTCCTTCTGACTACCATTTGTTCCGGTCGATGCAGAACGCCCTCACTGAAATACGGTTCACATCAGAGCAGAATATCAAAAATTGGCTTGATTCATTCTTGGCTGCCAGGCCGGCGCAGTTCTTTTGGGATGGGATCCACAATTGGCCAGAAAGATGGGAAAAAGTCATAGCTTCAGATGGGTAATACTTTGTACATATTTTTCTTAAATAAACGTTCAAATTTTGAAAAAAAAAACCGCACGAATTAAAATATTTACCCAATAGTTAAACGCCCCCTAAATCTATCTAGTCTTACGGGCAATGTTGTCAAATTTAGACAAAATCGAAGGCTGCTACTTAAATTTATACAATTGTATTTGTACACCATACAAATACATGGACAGGTGAGAGATAAAATAAATGTGTTGACTAAATTTCATCTAACATTTTTACACACATAAAATTGGCAATTTGGTTCGAAAGGATTCCTAAGCTGCTGATATTTGGGTCTGATAAAGAATACTCATTTTCTAGCCTGTAATTCAACAACCTACCTCACATCTACTCTCAGGAAATATTCTCTTCTGTAGATGAACTCAGATACGAACAGCGAGAAAAGTCAAAACAGTTTTCGCTGATACAAATCAAATACATCCCGTTGGTATATTGGCTGTACAGTTACAGAACGTTTTTCGAGATATCAGCAAAAAAATTTTACATACTCTTAAAACCTATTCAGATCTCGGTACAATACCAATATACTGGACTAAGGTTAACGTAGTTTCATACCTCAAGTAATTTAAACATCGCGCCTTCCCCCAAAAGATCTCTGACCAATCAGTCTGTTATCCTTTTTCTTTAAAACTTTCGAAAGAATTCTTTGCTACAGTCTCTTTTAGTGACTGCTCTACGAGAAGAAAACCACTCATAAGAACACCCTAGGAAGTTTGCTTTTTTCTCACTTATGTAACCTAGTCCGTAACGGTGTCTTAACCAAATAAGAAGAGACTGTTTTAGTAACCTACACACGTAACGATACTTCTAAAAGTCTCGAGCTACTAGTAACCGGCATCTCTTTGAATTTCTCGAGGAGTGCCAGATATCTAGGTCTCAATTTGAACAGCAAACTGAAGTGGAAAGGAAATGTTAGAAAAGCGGAATGAAAGAGCTCAAGTTTCCCTAAATTTGTAAATGAAGGCTGTAGGCTAAAAGTGCAAAAGTGCAACCAAAAGTCATGCACAATGTCAAAAACGCAACGGCCTGCCTATACAAACTTTACTGGCTTATTAGAAACCAATGGCAACCTCTCAAAACCTACTTGACTAGCAATCAATTGACATTTAAGGCATGCAGCTTGCCGTTAGACTGGAATACACTTAGCAACGGAAAGATCATGACAGCATGACTAAAATTAATTTCAGCATACTCGTTCACTTCAATCGCATGATTCCAAAAAGGAATGAATGGAGACAACATCATCTTTACTTTGAATAACCACTCATTTCAATTTTCCTCAGAAAACTCTAGAACAGCCGAAGGTGTTGGGTCAGGAGTATTATTTTAGCATCTCTGCATAGACCAGTCCTTCAGTCTACTCATGCATTGTAGCATCCTCCAAGCCTATTTCTCAACTATCGCATCGACTTGATCGCCGCATATCTCTTGTGTAGAAAAAATCACATTCTGTTGACTATTAACTCCAAGCTATCAATGTCATACAATAAACAAATGACACACTCCCAAGTGCACTCTTATGGCAGCAATAGAGCGGCTCATCGGTGATGTTTGTCAGTAGATCAAGAGCCTCATTAACACCAGGAGAAGGGGAATCTCCAAACTCATAAATACAATCATCGAACATTGTGTTATTAGACGACATGCACAACAATGGAGTATTCCTCCCAATAATTTCTGCAGGAGTCGTAGCCGGATAAAGAGGAGCATGTTGAGCACTTTGCTTTCAAATGCCCTAAAAGCAGTTGACAGGGATCAGAATTCGATCCACTGACAGTAACCACTTCCAAAATCTAAGTGATATCTGCTCTATAGGGATTAGCATTAAAAATGTCAAAAAGTTCCATTAGTACCCAGGCATCGCCCTCCACACTCCTCCAGTAGTATTATGGTGGTCCTACAAATGGTTTAAATGCACATGTAAGTAGTACTACTCTAACACTACCCAACCCTATCCATTAACTTCCATTCACAAATCAATTAAACAAAAGTTCTCTAAAAAAAGGAAATTTCCCCACATCAAGTAGCACTGCTTCCCATCAACCAAAAAAAAAAAACAAAAAACAAAACACATCCTTTAGGCGCCTTTAAGTCAGAACATACGTTACACAGTGCAAAGCACATCCACGTGAAGTACCTGGTCTCGTAGTATACAAGTACAATAAAGCCCTTTTCCCCACGGAAAAGTTGAACAAGCATAGGTAAACAAAATCATAGAGTCGTTCACTGAACCTATCATTACCCGCCACACTGATCCCTTTTAGAGGGGATCACTTCCAGAATATGCGACTTGAAACTTTCCCCCTATATCGGTTTCCAAATAAAACAAAGATAATGCATGCGGGCATGCCCTACCGCTCCTCTTATTTTAGAATCCACATTTCGGGACCAAGATAAACAAAAGGAAAACTTCCCAAAGCCCAAAACGCAGATATACGAGCACGAGTAAACTGCAAACTTAAATAGAAGCCAAAAGGCACCTTTTAAATATGCAAGCTGGTAACGGAAACGAACATACTCGTATATAGCGGTGAACCGGTAAAAGCGTATCCATAACAAACAGGAAATGACGACATTATGCTGTACAAATGTACAAATGGTCACAAACATACAGATAGGAAGAATACAAAAATAAACAAAAAATAAGAAAAATTTCAAACAGGATATACCCTTAAACCAATCTATGGATACCTCTCCAGTTGCCTCTTCATCTTCTACTCGAGATGCGTTTTACAAAAGCAAATGAAACGTTCTTAACCCCCCCTCCAATAGTGAGTAGAGGGTTCGAGTTAAGAGACAAGGAATCATCATGATTCCTACAATATAACTTGTGTTACTGTTCACCCCTCTTTTGTCAAGAATCTTTCTCTAACCAGAACAAGGGAATACCAAGGAAATGTGAGGGAAGGCTCAAAGCAAAAAAAAACACAAAAAACGAACGTGAAATGGCTGAAAACTGGATTACAAGGGTTGCCAAGAGTCTAACACATAAACATGCTACAAAAAGATTCCAACAGAAGAGCCAGTACTCTTAGCTGCACATAAGGAACAGACACACAAAAACGGCCGCAAAGGCAGAACAAAAAAGAAACACAAAAAAGGAAAAAGACAATAGGGTCGGGTGCGAAAAGGGAGGAAATGCTCATTTTTTACCGGAGGACTATAATTACATACTCCCGTGAGTTCGTAGATGTTGTCGTGGTCATACACGGTCATACCATGAATTTCACTCTCTGTTCAAAATTGGGAAGGGCGAGAAAAAAAACACAAAACAAGGGAGCAAAAAAAGGAAGAAAATGGTGGTGAAAAGGATACCCAAAAGGATACCCGACTTGGGTAGTAATAGAAGCAATTATTCTAGAAGCTTCAGCGGTTAGATTTAAAATGGAATGACTCAAAGCCTTTATTCGTATTGTAGGAAATCTACGGCCCACTGAACGTGTCTGGATGAAAAGTAACAATTCCGCGTACTTTTAAATAAATCTACATATTCGTACGAAGGACGAAGGGACGGATACATATGCTCATGCATGCAATGGATGGCGGTTCAGTTTGGTCTAATCAGCAAAATTGTCCATTTTTATTAGACAATATGTATGCAGTTTTTGAAGTCAACGGGGCATGTAATAAAGGCACAATGTGCAAAGTTAAAGTGCATGTCAAAAAGATACAAAGTCAGAGTAAAAGTTGAGCACAAAAAGACAAAAAAAATATATATAAACGGAATATTCTAGAGCAGATGATAAAAGAGCGAAAGTAGTACGAAAAGTTTTTTAATTACTTGTTTCTGCTTTTTTTTCCTGCTTTGTTTTTCCTACAGTCAATATGTAGAGGGTGGCTTAGGGAAATTCTGTGTTTTGCAGTACCCATTCACAACTACATTTCAATTTACTTTGAGCACAAAAAGAGCAAACTGCAAGTCTATTCAAAAACGAGTGCCAAATATACACAAACATATAAAATGGTTATCAGAGAAGCATATGTAGTTAGATTCTTTGAGTACTTAAACGTAAAGAACGGTCGATCAAAACATCTGAAAACAAGAAGTTCCACCAGAAATTGGACCTCCAAAATATTAACACTTTACAACAGAAGCTTAATTGATTAAATTATCACAGCGCTTTCGAAAACTATAGGTTGACCAGATAGCAATGATAGTTCTTCTAATTGTTATGTTTCAACAGCTGTCAAAGTTACCAATAACATCCAGCTGACAAAATATTCGGTAAAGTTTGCCATTTAATCATGCATCGTTTTATGCTGGCCAAACGTGAGGAAATAATTAAAAAAATATTATCGAAATTCCGGCTCAGGTATAAATACGCGATGTGAATTTTGTCGTGAGATCGGTCAACATCACGGCTTCAGTGTGGATGAAATTCGTCGCACCGCGGAACAGTTTAAGCGTGAATACACTCTTTTGGATCTTAAGCCATCAAACAGATAGAGAGTGGTGCGAAATAAAGAAAACATAGCTGCCGTAGCGGCAGGATCAAAGAAGACCCAGAAATGTTAGCTGGAATTGGCATCACCCGGCTTATTTTGCGGTTGAATTTGGGCTTATATCCATATACGATTGAATTCCAGAGACAAATAGCATGAACAAAAAATTGCCGATCCGCAACTTAATATGCATTACGCGGTACAATTAAACTAAACAACCTATTAGATTGCGAGAAACTTAGCTTTTCGTATAGATATTGAGGCTGTTTGCTGATTATTATCTGTATTAAGTATTTAATTGTACAGTAGTCACAAGTGTACATACAAGGATACTTTTGATGTACGCCGACACATGAGCTTAGCGTTCCAGGCCATATTGCGTATATTATGAAATGCAACTTTAAGCCTTCGTTTAATAAAAGCACCAGTACAACAAAGTACAAAGGAATTATTAAGGTCTTCACTAACAGTATTTTCGTTTTAACTAGTGTGAAGCTTTGAGATTGAGACAAATATCTAAGGCAGACGTATATTTCTCTGATAATTGAATGAATATGGTCGTCCCAATTTAATGATGAGCTAATCTGGTTTAGCCGAGAATTTTAGCTTTGCTTACAAATTCAATTGGTACATTTCCAAGCTTAACAAGAGGGAGACTAGTTGGGATAATACCATTTAGATTTATAAATAAGCATTTCATTTTTGTTGGATTAAGTTGCAAGTAGTTTTCCTCTGTCTAGCATTGAATTCGCTTGAGGTCTTGATTAAATTGTAAATTGAAAATTGCAGTTTTGAATTACATTAGGGAGATCATCTATGAAAATTGCAAAAAGCAAAGGTCTTAGTATTGATCCTTGTGGAACACCTGTTAAAATTTTAATAAAGTCTGACCTAAGATTGTTCGCGAGAACCGCTTATTTTCTTTTAACTAGATATGAGCGCATGATATTAGCGGCTGATGAGGAGAAGTTATTTAAGCTTGTCAGCTTTAATACAAGTAACTCGTGATCAACGGTGGCAAAAGCCTTAAAAAAATCTAATAGTGCATGGAGTATTACAAATTTTTTGTCAATTTCAACTGGCATGTCGTCAGAAACCTTAAGAACAGCTAATGTACGGCTGTGGTCCTTTTGGAATCCCGATTGAAAAGCACTAAGAATTTGTTCACGCTGTAGAAAATTAGAAATTTGTTGGTGTGTGATTTTTTCGAAAACTTACGATAAGTATGAAAGAATAGCAATGGGTCTGTACTCCATCGACCTGCTCTTTTATTCTTTGAGATTGGTGTAATCTTTGCCTGCTTCCAAACACTCGGTATGGTAATAATATTATTATTGTTACACAAACTGTAGATTTGATTTTCAATATGGCTCCAACAACATCGGTTTGTTCCACTCTGCGGATTCGAATGAGTCAGCCAGTGAAGTTGGATGTATTGTGGACGTATTGCTTGGATGGATGTATTACTTAATTCATCAGGATTGACCTGATATACCTCGGATCTTAGATTAGGTCCTACACTTAACTCTTTCAAGTTTGTCCATAGGGTTTTAGTCAGAAGCTTGTAATCGAAACGTTTAGTTTCGTATAAGCCACCTAATCTTGTTATATTTTACAGATTTCATTTTAATGGGAACGTGTTTATCAAAAAGTGTGTCAATTAATGTTTCGTGAAATGTTGTCTGCCAACCAACGCATATAAGATCTTTCTCAAGTACTCGTGGATCTGTGTTTAGATGTCTAAAGCCTGTAAATGTATACGTTAAGGGTTTTGTAATAGTAGTAAAGTTAAAAAAGGTAAAGATAAGATCATGTATAGAAAAACAGGAGCAGAAACCTGGATAGAAATACATTTTGCAATCATTGGTGATAAAAATGTCCAAAAGAGTACTCGTAGAACAGGTAAAGTGTGTTGGTTCTGTAGGGTTAGGGACGAACTCGTACAATCAAGGATTATATGTCCTGTACACAACACCAAGGAGACATCTCCTTTTTTCAACTTCTACGAACTTGAACTCAAAAGTGTTATCGGGAGGTAACTCAAGCAGTGGATTCACAGTTGGATTGCCACGAACATAAATAGCAACACCACCACCAATTCTATTTTTCCTGTCAGCTCTGAACATATTATAACCATGCATGGAGTAAGACTCATCCGTGACCCTTGGGTCAAACCATGTTTCAGACACACACACAGCATCAACACTGGAACCAACAAACAGATATCTTAATTCATCAATTTCCTCCATTAAACCTTGTGCATTAATATGACATACCCTTAGCCCCTCTTGCTGTTAACAAACAATATCCAGAAGCAAGCAAAAGTTATCATTCACGCCACTGCCTCTGGAAAGAGATCCACCGGTATCACCCCTTGATGGGACCAACGATAAATTCCCCTCTCATAAAGACGCTTAAGTCGCGAATAGCATAGTGAACCCTTAAACGTCTAGCAGATGGAAAAAGAAATGCGGGAATAACAAATATTAACAGATAAAAATTTTACAGAACTTAATTTCAATAGATAAAAAAATAAAAAATAATAATATAAATGCAGACTCTAGGTGTAGCTTACAAGAAATGTTGAGATTCATCATATTAAGACTTACGATTGATAGCAGCAACAGAATCCAAATTATGCACAGAATGGATCAAAAAAGCTTCTTCTTTGGATTAAGCTCGTACATATACACGTCCACCTCGGGTAAACACAGAATTCAGCTGCTTTTGGTGTTTCAATTGAAAAGGTTTCCAATAGATCACATGATTAAGTGCAGATACACTTCCATTAAGGTGAATTTGTGCGTCTGATTGCAACCCAAAAATGTGTAAACAAAGAGATTTTTTGGTTTTTCTATAAGTAGCGTTGACAGACTTCAGAAATTTGCCGGAATAAAGTCGCACATTTTGGACCAAGTCATCAAAAATTGGACCAACAGCTTGAAGCACTACCAACAAAGCCGAGGCGGCCATTTGAATATATGCTATTCCACACATAATGGCATGATCGTAGCTTCAATTTTATATCGCACACCGTTGTCGTTTTATTATATTTAGTACTGGATCCTGTCCTAACGCATATACTCGTATATTTTGCAAAAGTTTGTACTGTCGATGTACTCGTACTTCACCCTATGCTTAGCGGCCCATACGATATCATTTTATGAATACCCCAGCTCAATACTAATTCATCAATACCCTTTATATCGGAAACGAAAATAATGGAACAAATAAAGAAAACAGAACATTCCATATTTTGTCTAAGGCATGAAGGAAAGGAAGGACTGCAGTAGAATAACCATTCCTTCACACTCTTTAACGGCGAAAAGGACCATAATTTCGCAGGCAGGCAAAACCAACGATTTAAGACTTTAATCCCCACAATCAAAATGAAGTAAGTATTCAAACTTAAAAAAAAAAAGGATCGGAAGGCTTCCATTAAGCTGATTAAGGTATGCTATTCAACCGTCAAAACTAATCAACTATTGATGCATTAGTCTTTCTACCAATGTTTACAATATCATGTCTGCGTATTGTGTGAAATTACTTTCCAACAATCTGGCTAGTCCCTTAGTCCATTCATACATGCAAGGAAAAACTCCAAGTCCGCATATGACAGCATCCGTAGATATGAGCTTTACAGAACAATGCCCTTTGTCGATATTCCTGACAAACTGATATGATTGTTTTATGAATATCAGTTAAGACCTCAACGAGACCTACAGGTACATTCTTCCAAAAGTCGATTCTATACAATATTCTTACAACGACACTAGCGCTCACATAAAGCAAAGAATAGTCCTTGCCAATCGCTTTTTTAAGATAAAAAACATTTAAATAGCAACGCCCTATTTCCAGCTATTAATGAAAGTGATTTTGTATAGGATTTTAACTATACCTTTCGGCGCAAAGGCATGAATTTGTCAAGATCAAATATAGTGCCAAAAGAGTTCAAATAAAGACGAATGAATGCTCCTACTCAAAGGAACAGGAAGAGAGGAAGTCCTCAGTTCAGGTAGCGTTCGTAAGTAAAGATAGACCTTATAGCCTAATAATCCACAACAATTTTTGGACGTTGGATTGGACCGAAAGATTGATACATATATATGGAGCACACGAATAAATTAATTGAAATGCGGAAGTCTGGCTGAGGTTCCCTTCTCACTTTACGCTGTCCATCGGGCTTGGATGCGAAGCCCGATAAAACCGGAGCATTGGTGTTTATCCGCTCCACATAACCTAGTAACATCAGTTGTTGTACCTTAAATTTTCTGACTAAGTCGACGTCAGTGTACAGCAAGTACAGATTGTGGTTGCATCTCGTCCTCCACTCACCGTATATGCGGACGGGAAGAATTTTTTTCTCAAATTCTTAAAGCACCCAAGAGCACCCTCACCCATTTTTGGGATTATTACAATAGGTCTTATATAGTGTCACTTGTGTTCTTAACCCAAAGAAGCAGCGATTGACAGTAGCTATTTTTCGTTTGATCACAGCGCTGGTGTTGTTGTCTGAATTGTGTATAAGAGCCTAGGTAGACAAAGTCCTTAAGTTTATAATTGTATATGTCGAGGATGACGTTCTGTCCGATGAGTGTTGGGCGTCCTTTCTGGTTGACAACATGTACTTGGTCGTACACTCGTTGACCGTTAAACCTATTTTTGTGCTTTCATCTCAATACTCGTAAAAGCTCTACTGACATCGCGCTGCTTTTATCCGATTACGTCAATATCATCGGAGTAAGTGAATAATTAGACGGACTGTTGAAAGATTGTGCCTCTTATGTTTGCGTGTGAGTTGGGCACTATTCTCCCAAAACTGATGTTAAAGCAATCGCATGAAAACGCATTGCCTTATTTTAACCTTTTCTTCACATCAAAAGTATCGGTGAGTTCTTTACCGAGTTTAATTGAGCAGCGTGCATTCTCCATCGTCATCCTGCACAACCAGACAAGTTTGGTATGGACCAATCAGGTTGTTGAGGAACGTCTTCAAGCGCTCACTAAATACGGCAGATAGGATCTTGTAGGCGATGTTAGGAAAGCTGTAGTTTTTTGTAGTTGACGCAGTTCTTAACTACTCTCTTGAGGACCGAACAAATAATGCTAAGGTACCATTAATCGGGCATGCTTTCGTCCGTCCATATTTTTCCCAAGTCATTGGATGTCGCTTTGAAAAGTTCGGCAGTCAGGACGTCCACTCAAACAGCTTTGTTGAACTTGATATGACTTAGATCATTACCTTATCCAAATCGAGTGGAAAGAATTTTTGATCTACATCGTCCAGGTTGAATGATTAATTCTGCCTGACACCGGTATTTGGTTCGTAATTGCCTTCTCTTCCTAACTTTGCATTTAAATCGCCGAGGACAATTTTAATGTCAAAACTAGAGCACTGTTCGTAGGTCTTACCCAAGAACTCATAGAAGCTATCGTTGGTGTCGTAATCTTCCTTCTGTGTGGGTGTGCGCTAATGTTGGAAAATTTAGACTTAATACGGATAGTTACGAGGCGCTGTTATTTTTTTCTGCTGGTCAGCACTCACGCTTCTAAACTTGGCAAGTCGGGTCCAGATAGATATCAACCAGTACTTGATGGTTACCACTTGGAGGTAAAATAAGCGCAGTTGGTGTGTTAAATAGTTAAAATACATGGTGTTGCCAGGTTGACAATAGGCACCTCTCAGTGCCTACTACTACTTCCACAGCATCCCACCATCCCCACTAGAATTACTCAACTAGCAAAAAATGTTATGCCTTTCTTGTGAACTGTCGAGCAGCATTCAACTCCATTACCCGTGAAGCGCTCTTGTACAATTTGTATAGTATATGATAGGAATATCCAGGAAAATTATAAACATACAATGTATGATAAAAATGCGGCATACTATATATTTGGGAGGAACATTTTGTATCCGAAGAATTTACAACTGCCATAGGAGTAAAACAAGGATGCATTTTAAGTGCACTTCTATTCATATTATTCATCAACGACATTATAGATGCAGTAGGTGGAAGAATTGAGTTCACATGCAAGAAGATTCCTGCGCTTATGTATGTGGATGTCATCGTCTTTCTCCCCGATACAATAGAAGGTATCCAGTTGATGATTAATAGAGAATTGAGAAGTATTGTAAGACATGGAACTTGTCTGTGAACTTGCAGATGTTAAAAATAGTCATATTCAGGAGAGCCGGCGGAAGATATTCTCGAAATGAAATGTAAATTTACCAAGGTGATCATAGCGAATTCGTAGCAGAATACAATTAAGTGGGAGCCTTGATCACGTCTAATCTAATCTTCTGAAGCTAAACGTGCACTTTCATTAATCTGGGGTTTCTGCATCAAAAAGCCATGGTGTATATATATATATATGGTACCCATGTATCAAAACAGAAAGTATTTCGTACATCCATACTTTTTAATTAAGCCCAAAAATGGGGTTATATGTAGTTGCTTTGAGGTTGTAGAAAAATACCTTCGTTACTTCCTCAAAAGAATCTTTCAATTGCCGAGTGTACTACTCCCAACTATAGGCTGCATCTATGTAAGGATGCATCTATGTACTGAAAGTTATAATATGGGAATAGGAGAGATGTCCGAAACTAGTACTTTTGTGTGATTTATCATTAAGATCAAACCTTGTTCAAGAGTGGGAAAGATGCGCGTACTACATCTTTAAGAAATAAGTTATGCAAGATACTGGAGGAAACAAGCAATACTACACCCTGACTGATTCGAAATGCAACCAACTTCAGACTGCTATTAAATAATTTCCAAACCGTTCATTACTCTGAGCTCAAATTTTTACACATGATAGATAATTTTTTTATTTACGAGCCTTTTAAATGATTTTCGTCTCAGTTGTGTTGAAAAAATTTTATCCGCTATGGAATTCACGTGTTAGTGAAAACGCCATGGAGGTGGTCATAAAAAAACAGCAGCATCGGCAGAAATGGTTCGAAAAGTGAAGGCTCGAAATGAGCAAAATCCGCGTCGAAGTGGAAAAAAAATTGCTCGTGAGCTCAACATATCGTAGGAACGGATGCAACACATATGAGCTTGGGCTCAAGTCATTGAAGTTCCAAAAAAACACACGATCTTACACCGCAACAGAAAAAAGTTAGAGTCGAAAGAGCGAAGGCGTTGCTACGCTTGGACAAAAGTGGTGAGTTGCCAAATTTGGTTTTTTACGATGAGTCGCCATTTGTTATCGAGCAATATGTCAACAAACAAAATGACCGAGCTTATTTGCCAGAGAGGTCCTTCGAAAATTTACACCTTCGGACGGCCACCAGAAAGCAGGCAGCACCGACGGTGATGGTTTGGGCCGCCATAACCGTCGATGGTCACTCTCCGCTCGTATTTTTGGACCGTGGCGTCAAAATTAATGCGATCGTATTCCGTTAAACTGTCTTAGAGGCAGTATTGAAGCCTTAGGGAAACAATCATTTTGGTCGAAGATCGTGGGCCGTGGACGGCACCGTCTCAAAAAGCGCGTGTCAACCAAGATTGGTTAAAAAACAATGTTCCACACTTCATTTCTTCGATACAATGGATTGCAAATTCTCCGGATGCAAGTCCGTTGGATTTCTCTGTCTGGGGTATTTTGAAAGCGAAGGTTGGCACTAAAAATACTAAAGTTTGGACCACCTCAAACAAGCACTTCATCGGGAATGGGCCAAAATACCGCACAGTCACTTGCACTTGTCTCAATGCCATTATTCGCGCCAAAGGTGAACATATTGAAATCTACTGATACAATTTGAAAACTGATGTATTTTCAAACATTTTTTGCTTTGGCACAAAAAAATTTATCAAAAAATAAAAAAAATTATAGCATTTTAAAAAGTTGCAGTTCGAGTCAGTCACCCTGTATGTTTCAGAAATTAAGGCATGCAGCGGAAAAACTCAACATACTGTAGAATACATTAAAGCACAATGAATCACAATTTTTTAGATAAAATTTACTGTTTAAATCATTATCCGCATAAATTAGTAACATATTTAAAATACGAGGAGAAATAACCAGCCTGAATCGTATACCACATCGACCAGCCCTTCCAATTTTATGCGGTCTTAGTAATCTCAAGGAGAAAGAAGACGTTGTACACTTTATCTGTCCAATTCTTAAAGAATTTTGCAAGAGATTTTTTGGTTCGTGTGTATTAGAATCAACTGAATTAATCAGCATCCTGAACGGTGATCAAGGCTGGATGCAGTTTATAAATATGCAGCAAATGCACTTCGTTACAGAAAGCGTGTTGTAGAATGTGATTTTTAAAATACGCATGTGCACATATTTATATACATGAATTAGTAAATAACCGATGTTTCCTATTGAATTTTACTTATATAAATATAAATATTACTGTCAATCTGGTAGACTTTGTACTTAGATATAGCGGGTGAGTTTTTTAACTTGAGACATCCAAATTACTCGAAAAATACGCGATATCGCGAAAAAATTTTCAGACAAAAGTCACAAGGTTCTGAAGGGGACATAAGATGGTGACCACGAGTTTGACCTTGAGCCCCATTTACAAGGTCAAACGAAGGTCACTTTTGATTTTTCAAATGATAATTCCTGATTTTCATTGCTCAGTCGTATTCCTCAATGGGGCACACGACTTTGTCTAAAAGGTCTTATTCATTCAGTGTTTGATACCACTGCACTGGCACGCCTTAATCGGTTTCCAACGTTGTTAGGGTGTTAGAAGGTCGAGATTTGTTTTGAAGAAGTTATTATTGCCTCGAATGAAATTAAAACTCAAAGAAATTTCAGATAGAGACAAATTGTCCTAAACTTATCTGAGATTGTATGATGTGCACTCTGCCCTTTTTTTCTACTTGAACGGCACTGTACTTCATTTGATATTGATATTGATTTATGGAGAAAGTGGAAGGAACATCGATGGTGCTGTTGATCTGTACGCCTAACTTTTCTCAGATCAGATACGATCGCGCGCTTCCTTTTATCGGGTCATCCAACAATTCACTGGTGAAGGAAGTGTGCAACCAAAGAAAAAGAATCGGTCAGATAGGGTAGCTGTTGAGGATAATGAAATAGCAGTGTTAGCTGCCGTTGCACACGATCCTCACATTAGCACTCGCCAAATAAGTCAGAAATTTCTCAAACGACTCTCTGTAAGATATAACATCGGCATAAATACCATCTTTATCATGTTTCAATGCATCAAGAACTTTCTAGTGAGGATTTTCGCAACCGTGTTTTCTTTTGTCAATGGGCACTTCAGCAAATTGAACGAGACCCTCTTTTCTTCGCCAAGGTGTTATTCTCTGATGAGTCGACTTTCACCAATCATGGTACAGTCAATCGACATAATATGCATTACTGGGCTACCGAAAACCCTTTTTAGTTGCGACAAGTTGAACGCCAGCACCCTTGGAATGTTAATGTTTGGGCGGGAATTATTGGGGATAAATTAATAGGTCCATATTTTATTGAAGGCAACTTGAATGGCGAAAAGTATGCAAATTTCTTGCGGGACCATCTTCCAGTATTACTAAAAGAACTGCTATAGGAGTTGCGACAAACAATGTGGTTTCAACATGATGGTTGTCCAGTCCATTATTCCCAAGTAGCCCGGGGCGTATTAAACAATGTTTACCATTAACGATGGATCGGACGAGGAGGTCCGAGGCAATGGCCTGCTAGATCTTACGTCACTTGATTTCTTCTTGTGGGGCTACTTAAAAAGTGAGGTTTACAGAAAAAAACCAAAAACACGTGAGGACATGAAGAGACGAATAACTGAAGCTTGCCGGAAGATTACGCTAGAAATACTTCTCAGTTTTGTTGGTTCATTTAGAGGGCGGATAGACAAGTGTATTGAAGTGGATGGTCACATTTTCGAGCATTTGTTGAAATAGTCTCGGGAAATAAACGTCGAAATGGGAAGAATTCAATGATTCAACAGTGGCAAGGGGACCCACTCTAGTTAATCACCCCGAAGGAAACAAAATACTGCTACGTCCACGTCGTTGTTTCTGGGTTATGCTAAACGCAGTATGTAAAAACAAATGACAAGCCTACGAGCAATACGACTGAGCAATGAAATCAAGAATTATCATTTGACAAATCAAAAGTGACCTTCGTTTGACCTTGAAAATGGGTCTCAACGTCAAACTCGTGGTCACCATCTTATGTCCCCTTCAGAACCCTTTTGTCTGAAACATTTTTCGCGATATTGCGTATTTTTCGAGTAATTTGGATGTCTCAAGTTAAAAAACTCACCCTGTATAGTATAGATGTAATGAATCTTTTTTTTCTAACGAAAAATAAATGCCTTAAAAAATTCACTGACTAACAACCTACATCACCACCTTGTCGATTCCATGTAATCCTGAAGCTTATTTGTCGGTCTGCTTCCCGAATTTATCGTAAAATGTTGGTATCGAAATTTACGTAATTTTGTATCTCTAATTTGTATTTCTATGAAAACAAAATATTTTTGAGCCCAAATAAAATATCCTGAATATTAAAATTGGAATGTTTGGTCTTTCATCAGCCTCTTTTACATTAATTATTTAAAACAGGATTACTTCTCTGGGAAAAAAGGACTTCACTACCTTTTACACAAATAACTTTTTTTTTGTTTTGATTCTTACATTTTTTTTTTTCTTCAAATTAAAGATATTTGTAAACAATCTCACAATTATTTGGGCAAGCATAAATTTGACAATTAATTCCCTTTGGGACGAGTTTCTGGGGCAAATTGTAATATTTCCAATGAAGACCTCCCCCAGAGGATGTATCAATAAATAATGCGATAAACCGACAACATTTAAACATTTATTTAACTTCTAATCGAAAGCTATTGTATTATATGTTTAGTGGTGCATTTATTTAAAAAAAAAAAAAATTATAAAGAGAGAGACTGCATATTGTGTGGTCAAAGGCAGAGTCATCTCGCAACTGCTCGTTGGAAGTGGATATACAAAGTTGTCCATTAAACTGTTATACAAATTATGAATATAATAGTGTTAATGATAGAACATGGATGTACAGTGTATATATTGTATAACAAATAAACAAGTATTAACCCTACATCGTACGGAAGCAAAAGAGCATGAGACTGATGTGATACTGAAGTTATGAAACATGATTTCATGAATTATGAACTCACATCCACCATACTCCCAATTTTATCCGATTGCTGCAAAATTTTACAGAGACACTGTGCCCATTCGACGAGCCGAAGAAGTGCATTGAACCATAACTTGCAATCCTGCGAGGAAGTAATATTTTTACCAAGGAATCCTTAGGTAGTGGCGGTTTCATTTCATGTGTGCTTGGTGAAGACATACCCTATATGAGACCCTCGGACTTATTTAGGACTGGAGTTTGAAATTATATTCAACCCCTACCTACCAAGGGATCACACGTAAAGCTCTTATTATTAGAGTTGTACGTTGGATACATACGACGCATTCACGAATTGATGTTTTATTTTATTGTACTTTTCATGTAAAGAAGGTTGCTATCTCAACCAAAATGTCTCTTTAGCTAACGGACTTTAGTTATGTGTGCCTAGTTGGATGAGGTCTTCTTTTAACAGCTTTTCGAAAGCCAAATTCACCAATTTCAGCTAAACTGTAAAAAAAAAATAGACTCGTGCTGGAGGGAAAACCTTCTTGTTCAACTGTATGAAGACAAAAGCGAAAATTGCAACAACTGCCAATCCGTGAGGTCAATGTGAGGCAATATTACAATATTAAATTCCACGGCAGTTATTATGGCTATGTTTAAAGCTGGTCGACCTGCATCGCGATTTAAAGCGTACAAATAATGATGAAGAAACATCGCAATGCTGCTAATTATACATTTGCATATAAGCTCTGCATTCTGCTCCAGCGCACAAGCCAAACATCATTCAATATTACTCAGCTGGCAATACGGACCCCAATCTATTAGATAACAAGCTAAAATTCGTTTTTTAGAGGGCATGGCCTTCTGTTCTCGATACCAAAATATTGAATGCTTAAAGCGACCTTTTTATGACTTTTTCCCATATTTCTTGCAATTAATGGATTCCGCACCATTACTCCTGCTCGGCTTTTGAGGTCAACCATACATCAAGTCAACGTTTCACTTCTTCGTTAGAATGAAAGCGCTGTTCCAAAATTCCGTGCTATATCGATCCAAACAAGTTGCAATCAGAAGGAGTCAAGTCTAGTGAATACGACAGGTGGGGCAGGACTTCCCAATTAATATTTGCCAAATAGTTTTTTACTTTGCTTGCAACATGTGGACAAACATTGTCATGATGGAAAATAACTGATGGATGTCTTTGGGAATATTCTGATCGTTTTTGCTTCAATGCTCGATTCAATGCTATCAGTTGTTGAGGGTAGTGCTCCCCAATAATCGCTTCACCTGATTTCAGCAGTTTATTTTGAACCATTCCCTCCACCAAATACACAGCATAACCTTTTTTTCGTAGATATTGCAAAGTCGATGATTGGCCTGGGTCTATCTATGATTTTTTGAGCTTAAAATTGAAATCGTCAGTAACAATTCGACAGAAAAAACTTCTTCTTTTGTGTCAACCAAGCAAAATTTCCGAAATGGTTTTTCGCATTTGATATCCCTTTCTTTCAATTGATATGGAACCCATTTTCCTCCTTTTTGGATCTTTCCCAGGGATTTTAATCATTTGCAAACAGTTGTACGATTAACTTACAACGCTTGTGTGGGCTGTTCTTGTGCTTGAGTCGAGTCCTCATCTAATAATGCTTTTTAAATTAACAAACCAACGTTCACAAGTCCTTTGATTTGGAGTATGTTAATCATTCTTCCATTAACAATCAATGACTTTCAGCAGTGGTTTTATTTAAAAAAATAAAAAAATAATATAATAAAACTTATCGCAAATGCTCCTTATCTGGCTCAAAATTTTAAATTTTCAAGGCGACAAACAAAAATTTTGTTGGTACAATCACAACCTATGACACTTTGGATTTTAATGAAAGATGTTAACCCTCTAAAATACCATATTTGTTATCATTAATACAAACCATATGTAGTAGTTAAGCCATCTTTTAGTCAAATCGACACTCGACATTTCATATTCACACATCTATTAAGCTAGGTTCAAATGATTGCCACATTTGACAAGAAAATACAGATATATACCATACATATATTAAATATATAAAAGTTTATTTGTTTTAAAATAAAAAGTTTATTTGTGGAATCCCTAAGAACAGTCTAGTTTTTTTCCTTTTTGTGTGTTACTTGTGTGAAGTGTATGATATATATGAACAAAAAGCTTTTCAAAAAATGGCGCCAATTTCAAAAAGCGACGCCAACAAAAAAAAAAAAAAAAAATGGCAGATGACCGCATATAATTTCCTAATCAGAAAATCGGTAAAGGGTATAGAATCCTTTAAATACCGTCGAAGCTAGAAACAAATTCACCATTCTTGTCCCTACTTGAATATAAAAAATTTAATGAAACCGTATCAAGAACCTCAAGCCAAAGTATAGATACATCAAAAGCAGGTCCTTCGTCAACACCTCAAACGGCAACAACGCAACTATCAAGAATCCAAAAATCAACAACATCTCATCAAGAGCGAATATAAACAACTTTAACATAAACGACACCAGCAACCAACACAAAGGAGCCAGATCCAACCAGTATAACTCAAAAAGTAAGTTTTGCCCACCAATTTTTTTTTTTTTTTAAATTAACACAAGAGAAATATTCCTTAGCATTAAAAAAAATCAAAAAAATTTCTTGTCTAAAAAGCTCACTGTACCAACTGTGACGATGAACACCTAGCAAACTGGCCTTTGAAAAGTATACCGAAGCCCGGAATAAAAAAAAAGCTAGTTGAAGCTAAGTACAGGAAGGATAAATCCAGCCTGCCCCATAGAAGTTTTGGCAATAGCCTAAAGGTAAGCCCCAACATTACCCACTCTAGCCATTTCCACTCACCTAGTGGGAGCAGACCAGCCGTTATAACGACAAACAACACAATTTTCAACCAACGCGGAAGTGATGAACTCTTCCACAAAATCCAAAAGTTCGTTAAAAAAATATAAATAGTTCAACGAACCTACAGCAAAAAAGACTAAAGTATTTAATCTTCCTCAACCACTTTACCTCCAATTTTAATGAAATTTATTGTTAATAAGAGACCATAATGGAAGGGTCGAACTAGCGAAAATTCTACATACGAATGATTACACTACAGCATTCCTACAGAAAACACACTTAACCGACAAACACAAATTTTAACTTGATTATTACAAGTTTTCACCCAACAATTTCAACCAAAAATAGTGTTAAAAACCAACATCAATTTCAGTCAGGTCAATATCCCAGACCCGAAATTTAAAAATAAGTTTAAAACTATTAACCCGGGAAAGGTAATCTTATTTTTTAGTACTGAAAAAAAAAAAATCATGCACAGTAAAAAAAAAAACGTTTTTATTGGGTATATATTTTAATTCGTGCGGTTTTTTTTTTTCAAAATTTGAACGTATATTCAAAGTATTGCCCATCTGAAGCTATGACTTTTTCTTATTTTTCTGGCAATTTTTGGATCCCATCCCAAAAGAACTGCGCCGGCTTGGCAGCCAAGAATGAATTAAGCCAATTTTTGATATTCTGCTGTGATGTGAACAGTATTTCAGTGAGGGCGTTCTGCATCGACCGGAACAAATGGTAGTCAGAAGGGACAAGGTCTGGGCTATAAGGTGGGTGGGGTAAGACTTCCCATCCACTGTTTTCCAAATAGTTCTTAACCGGAATAGCAACGTAGGGCCGAGCGTTGTCATGATGAAAAGTTATTGCCTCGCATTATCGGGGCGTTTTTCGGCTACTGCTCTCTTCAAACGGATTAATTGTGTTCGGTAGCGTTCTTCATTTATGGGTTCACCCGATTTTAGCAGCTCATAATACAGCACAACCATCTGATCCCACCAAATACAGAGCATTACCTTCGAGCCATGGATATTCGGGTTTGCCGTTGATTTGGCTAATTGGCCGGGTTTCACATATGATTTTTTTGCGCTTGGGGTTGTCGTAATGGACCCATTTTTCATCACCAATAACAATCCGATGCAAAAATGACTTCCTTTTGTGGCGTTTTAGCAGCATTTCGGACATGCAAAACCGCCTTTCGACGTCTCTCGGCTTGAATTCATGTGGAACTCAATTTTCTTGCTTTTGAATATATCCAGCTGCTTTTAAACGTTTTGAAATGGCTGCTTGAGTGACACCCAAAGATTCTGCGAACTCTTTTTGCATTTGGCAACAATCTTCATAGAGTAATGCTTCAAGTTCTTCATCTTCAAACTTTTTTGGCTGCCCAGGACGTTCATCGTCTTCCAAGCCAAAATCACCACTTTTAAATGGTGCAAACCACTTTTGGCACATTCGCTCAGCTAGCGCATGTTCACCATAACGTTCCACCAAAATACGATAACTTTCGGTAGCAGTTTCCTTCATATTTTTCAGGCACAAAGCTCGACATATTTGAGTGAAAAAAAATATATATTGTTGTTTACTCTTCAAACGAATGACATAAACTGAAATGACGTACAATGACAGTAGCTTTTCAACGCATGTTCCAAAAGTTATAGACCCAATACAAAATTATATAAATATTTTTTTTATTACTTCATTTTACTGTTATATTATTAGTTATTAATTAAAACACAAATATATATTATTAATTTTTTTTTTTTTTTTAGTAAAGTAGGATTTTATGAATCCATAACAAGAAGGAACACAAAATTATAAATCTTCGTTATTTATATATCAATTATTATTTATAGGTGACATTTATATTATTTTGTCTTATAACTAATGAATTACAGTCTGAAATAATACCAATCAGTCAAAAAACAAAAAAATCCATAGTTATATACAGTTGTTGCAAACATCATGTTTATGTTCACCACACACTGTCTTTTTGCATTTCGTGCATGTCATCTTAGACATTCTTTTCTTTTTCGTTGTACATAGGCTTCAGTAACGCCGAACTTTAGCTGGAGTTTCCTCATCAGATCCTTCAGAAACCTTTTGACTGGTGTGTGGTAAGATATTATGAATATTTTCCTTCAAACGTCTTGGCAAAGTAGGGATTTCCAATCTGGATCTTGTCCACGGTGTTGATAGGTCACAGCTTAACTTCTTCATAAATTCTCTACGGTTCAATGGTCTTTCTACACATTATGCCTGTAAATTATATATGAATTGACAAATGCTATGTTTAAAATGCCATAAAATATTGTCATTGGCCATCTGTTTGTCTTCCTAGAATAAGACATGGAAAAGCACATTTGATCAAACGTGTCTACGCCGCATTTAATCTGGTTGTAGAGCAAAATAATATCAGGTTTGCCAGTTGTAGAATTTATAACGGGACCTTCATCGCATGAGGATAATAAGTACACCACCTTCGGCGACTTTGGCTTGTACGACACTAAGGTTAAATATCCATCAAAGCAAAACATAGATTCCCACTTGTCGAGAAAGGGTGTTTTTCAACTGTTCAGGAGTTTCCCGTTTGTTTGACCTTACCGTGCCCACAATTGTCAATTTACAGGGTTCATGCAGCAATGATTTTGCGGCAGGGATAGACGTCAACCAATTGTCACACGTTATATTGCAGGTTGTGGAATGAATTTGTCGTGATAGCTCCTTCAAGTAGTATTCTCCTTGCGGCAAACCATTTGTATTTGTTGTTCTTCCAATGTATGGCATAGTATTCAGCATATAATAGGTTCCGCTATCGCACATCATTGGGATGTAAGTAATTGTTCATCAATAGTGACATTGCTTCCTGGAGAGTAATTATTTTTGCATTGAGTTATAAACAAATCCCAAACCTTTCGAACAGGAATAAATGGATATTGCTGACGACGAACAGGGCGTAGAATCTTGTCATCCATTCTTAGGCGCCTGATAATAAAATCGAATCTATTCATACTCATTATTGCCACATAATATATCTCGTGCCGCTAAATGAGCTATCAAACAATTCAATGGTTGATAAATGGTTATCTTTCATTGCAGCACTTAGAGTAAGTATTCCAATAAAGGCTTTGATTTCAGTAGGAGTCGTATCCCTAAATGTCGAAGAAGTCTACCTATCAGTACGTATTATTGATATCTCCACATTTGTCCACTGAACGAGCTCTTGACTGATATTGGGTCTATAACTTAGTTCGTGTGGTTTGCTAAGAGATGGCGTAACTTGTATTATTCCATTGCTATTATTAAATTGGAACATGCGTTGAAAAGCTACTGTCATTGTACGTCATTTCAATATATGTCAATTATTTGAAGTGTAAACAACATTAATTTTTTTTCACTCAAATATGTCGAACTTTGTGCCTGGAAAAGTCTTTTTGCGGGGAGTTCATCTTCATTACTTTAATATGAAGAAAACTGCTGCCGAAAATCATCGTATTTTGGTGGAAGTTTATGGTGAATATGCGCTAGCTGAGCGAACGTGCCAAAAGTGGTTTGCACGATTTAAAAGTGGTGATTTTGGCTTGGAAGACGATGAACGTCCTGGGCAGCCAAAAAAGTTTGAAGATGAAGAACTGGAAGCATTACTCTATGAAGATTGTTTCTAAACACAAGGAGAGCTCGCAGAATCTTTGGGTGTCACTCAAGTAGCCATTTCAAAACGTTAAAAAACAGCTGAATATATTCAAAAGCAAGGAAATTGGGTTCCACATGAACTTAAGCCGAGAGACGTCGAAAGGCGGTTTTGTATGTCCGAAATGCTACTGGAACGCCACAAAAGGAAGTCATTTTTGCATCGGATTGTTACTGGTGATGAAAAATGGATCGATTGCGACAACCCCAAGCGCAAAAAATCATATGTGAAACCCGGCAAACCAGCCAAATCAACGGCAAAGCCAAATATCCTTGGCGAGAAGGTAATGCTCTGCATTTGGGGGGATCAGATGGGTGTGCTGTATTATGAGCTGCTAAAACCGGGTGAAACCATCAATGGACAATGCTACCGAACAAAATTAATCCGTTTGAAGAGAGCAGTAGCTGAAAAACGCCCGGAATATGCGTCCAGATACGAGGAAATAATTTTCCATCATGACAACGCTCGGCCCCACGTTGCTATTCCGGTTAAGAACTATTTAGAAAACAGTGGATGGGAAATCTTACCCCACCCGCCTTATAGCCCAGACCTTGCCCCTTCTGACTACCATTTGTTCCGGTCGATGTAGAACGCCCTCGCTGAAATACGGTTCACATCAGAGCAGAATATCAAAAATTGGCTTGATTGCTAGAAAGATGGGAAAAAGTCATAGCTTCAGATGGGCAATACTTTGACTAATACTCTTGTACATGTTTTTTTTTAAATAACATTAAAATTTTGAAAAAAAAACGCACGAATTAAAATTTATACCCAATATCTTAAGTGATAAATAACTTTAAACATAAAAATGGTTCCAAAATATTTCGACAAATTCAGGTAAAACCTTTATTAGAGCGTATTATATTGATTGCAGATGTTCTACCATTACTTTGACCCTTAGACGTAGCCCAAACGTGTCTATTCTTACCTCTGATTACTCTTTGAGCCGGAATAATTATGCGGTGGTCATATCCGGGGTTTTCAGATGTTGAGGTACCATTTAAGTTTTCTTCGATTACTCCATTTACGTACTCGTCCTCAGTTTCACTTTGAACATCATTTTCACTTATATGATCCTCAAACTCGCTGTCACTGCCATCATTTGCAAGTTTGTCTTCTTGATTCAAAAAAGAAACAATTTCTCCGTCTTCCAATACTCTTCTAGACGCCATGATGTGAAAACGTTCCTAAGACCCACACACGAGTAGAATATAAGTTCAAAATACCAAAACAAAATATAACAAAAAACTGCATAAAAGTTACACAGAAGATAAACATGCACCTCTCGAGCGCAACCCGTTGCCGCTACTAAAAAACTGTGGTGCTTACCGAACCGGAACGACCGTTGTTTTAAAAGAACAAGTTTGTTCGAGAGCCGGTTTAAAGAAGAAAGCAATATGTGTATTTCGTGGGCGCCTCCGAAGCGCAGTTTATCTTTTTATGGTTAAACTAATACGGAACCATACAACTAAATACATAATCCTAAGTTATTTAACTTTCCAACCAGCCCCTCAACTTATGGTGGAAAAACTTAAAAAAAAATTGACTCGCCCCATTCTTTGATAGAGCTATTCTAGGACGCGACCTCAATGCAAAAAACACAGTTTGGAGTGATTGCTAAGTAAAATAAAACGGCAGAACACTTTTAAAATGGCTCAGCACAACACCACATCATACTAACATTACCACTTTAACACCTACTTTCCCATCTAGCTCATCCATTTTAGACCAATTTCTCACCCTTTCAAATTTACTGAAACACTCAAGTGATGCTCACAATTATATGTTAATATTCACACTCTTCCAGTATTCTATGATCACTTCTCAGTGAAACTACACATAGATATGATGGACGCAAATATCTATAAAATTGTATCAAAATCCTTCAAAGATACAAACTGGAATAACTTTAAGTTAGATCTTGATGTTGGCATTTCGCATACTTTTCCCCCAATATTTCTTAATCTCAAACATTGAAATAAACAGGTATATTGGATTACTCTCCTAAAACAGATTTTACAAGACAATATCAATATCAACAACCAAAAAGAAAAAACAAAAACAATACTCTGAAAAAGTGACTGCTGATGGTAATACTATAACAGATGACGAAGAAAGTGCATGTGCCTTCAGAGAGCACTACTCTAAATCATTTAGAGCCACTACCCCCACTTACAAGCAGCCCCTTAGAGATAAAGTCTTAGCAATTCTCCATCAAATAAATCCTACAAGACCTCCACGTCAATTCAACTTTAATTATATTACAGCCCTTAACCCACAATTCGACAATCTTTTCACTTCTATGTTAGATACTCAAAAAATTACGAGTATTAGTAACTATTTAAGCTAAAAAATCATCAGGTCCTGATAACATCCCAAATTGTATCTTACAACAATTCTCCCAAGAAGCTCTGAGGTATCTGAGGTATTCTAAACAACTCCATCAATAATGGGTACATCCAGTCTGAGTGGAAAGTGGCTAAAATTTTACCCTTTATAAAAAAAATCGACTAATTATTGTATAATATTAACAACTTCTGTCCTATTTCACTCCTCTGTAACCTGAGGAAAATCTTTAAACGAATAATATTCCGCAAAATGACCCTCCACACTGAAGAACATATAGAATCTATTCCGCACCTTCAGTTCGGTTTCTGCAAAGGTCATTCAACAGTTCACGTTTGTCTAAATCCATCATGACGTTCTATTAATTTTAGAGATAAAAATATTAAAACAGCCTGCTTACTTGACATCGAAAAGGTCTTCTTTACAAGTTGTCCAAGACCAACTCGATTTCCCCTTGCAAACTCTTGTCAAACTCTTGCATAGTTATCTTTCCAATAGTAACTTTTTCATACAAAATTTCTCTCAAGCAAATGCCCTTCTTGAAGAACACCTCATTAAATAAAAAGGTAAATTTGGTCTTTTACAAAAGTTTAATAAGTCCCGTTCTCACTTATACATTTCCAGAGTGATTTACGATCTCCCCCACAATTTCCAAAGAATAGGAAAATACTTCCATAACTCCAACAAAAAATATTCAAATCACTTTAACTACACAGAAGCAAACATAATTCCTTTAACTAAATATTTGTTAGACCTAATAAGAAGGATCATAGAAAGAATGAGTTACTCCGAAAATGATTTCAAAGAAATATATTATATATCAAAGAAAACATGCGATACTCCTTGGTCTAGCTCCCCTAGCCTATCTCCTATTGGTATATTATCTGAAAATGGTCGGTGGTGGCAGTGGTGTAGTGGTATATGCATAGACTCCTCAAGCAGAGGGTCGCGGGTTCGAGTCCAGTGCGAGGCAATTATCTGAAAAAGTCTTTTCATAGAATTTGACATGAAGGCATAACACTGATGTTGGAGTGGTTGCTGGCTGGGCTTAAATGTAACGAATTAACAACTAACACGTACTAAGACCCACTGGTTAAGGATGCACTGGCTCCAGTTTAACAACCACCTCTGGAAAAATATCGAAACCTAATACACCTGAGTTTCAAACTACTACACCACCCGCCCGCGCCCTGGAGAAAAGCCAGTAAGAAGGGTATTCATATCCCCTTGGTGCGCGCGCGGGATTATAAAAAAAAAATGCCATTCCCTCCTTTCTTTCCCTTTTTGTTTTTTTGTTTGTTTTCTTGTACAAAATCCAACTTGTGCAAGAAATGAAGCCAAGCGACTTGAATTCGCGGCATATTTTCAGTGAATGGGCTCTGGAAAAACTCAAAATGCGGTGTTTTATCGTGAAATTTTGTTCAGTGATAAAGCCCATTTCTGGCTCAATGGATACGTTAATAAACAAAATTGCCGTAGCTGTAACCCGAAGAGTACCAATAGCTACCATTACACCCATTAAAAACAACGGTTTGGTGTAGTTCATGAGCTGGTGGAATCATTGGTCCATATTTCTCCAAAAATGAGGCAAATTGGAATGCTACCGTTAATGGTAAGCGTTATCGCGCCATGTTAACGACCTATGTGCTTACTGAAATTCAAGGACATGGTCTTGGTGAACTCTGGCTTCAACAAGACGGCGCTACGAGACATACAGCGCGTGAAACAATGGACTTGTAGAGAAATCATTTTGGTGAGTACTTAATTTCAAGTTTTGCTACGGTAAATTGTCCGCTTAGATCGTGCGATATCACACCTTTGGACTATTTTCTCTGGGCATATTTAAAGTCTCAGGTCTTCAGCAATAAGACAGCTATGATTGACGCTTTGAAAGCCAATATTACTCGTACTATCCGCGAGATACCAGTCGCTATGCTTGAACGAGGCGCCCAAAATTGGACCTTCCGAATGGACCACCTCAGACGCAGTTGTTGCCAACATTTACATGATATCGTTTCCAAAAACTGATTCAGGAAATCGAGACGCGGGGCGCAGTTTGTGGGATGCCGGATACGTAGAATATAAACTACCGAAGAAAGCCTTGTGGCAGGAAGTCGCGGACGCCATCCATATGACCTTTAACGGCTGTAAGGACAAATGGTCGAATATCCGCACCACATTCAACCGTAACCTTGACAGAAAATAATTTAAGGTCAAATAGCGACCGAGTCCAAACATCTTACTTTCTCTCTGCATCACACTTCCCAAAAAACTTAAAACATGCTGAGGCAATATACAATACCATAAGTATATTCATACCCACTTGAGTATTAAGTTCATATAAAAAAAAACGGGTTAGCGAATCAGTTCCTATTACCTGGAAGTATTTCAAGACAATGATGTTTTTGGAAGGTAATATGGTTTGATAAAGCAGTCCACCCAGTCAACTTCGTCTATGGAATTAGTAACTATTTCTTCCCTTTATTGGTTTTATATTTCAGAATTATTCATGCGTTCCTGTTTCAGAACTCTGATGTCAACGACCAAACATTTTTACTGAACCTTGGCGAGCGTTACACGCTAGAATTTGTGCCACCGTCACCATTAACGTCTGGGCAATGATGCAAACGCAGAATTATCATGTCAACACCATCGCCATCTCCGTCATATACCAGCCGCAAATCGAGTTTGAAACAGATGATGGTAGTAACACGACAGTCTATTTGTTCTACTGGTTCGCAACCAAGAAATGCATCTACTGTCTTGTGCGACTATATGGCCTCTGAGTTGCAAGACTTAGGAACAAGCTACGTCCGCAAGGTCAAAATTGAGACATGCATTCAACGACATAATTAATGATGCTGCATTATAGCCTCCGTCTCGGAGGGAGCAGCCTCAGCAACAACTATTGGAGCAATATGAACAAGGCGCAATAGAAACTACTTATAGTGACGAAACCGCCAGTGAGAGGGCACCAACACCAGCAAAATTACTATAAAAAAATATCACTTTTTGTTTACAAATTATTTATAATATAAATATTTCATCGAAAATGCAAATTAAATTTTTTTAATCAAGCAATTTATACTGCCTAATTTACTCTAATTCACTCCCTTCAATAAAGTTCGTCTTGAACTCATTTCCTACATCTTTCGCTTCGAGTAAAGTATTAGCACGTAGTCTTTCTAATAGATACAATGTACTGCCTTCCACATCTACATCACGTCGCCAATTACCCAATCGCTGATATCACCGTAATCATCATGATATATCCTCCATCACCTTCACGCAAGCGCAAATTTGTTTCTTTCGCAGCACTCGCAAACGTGCCGATATAATACCGAAAACTTTTCCGATAATACGACGGGCGTGACTCAATCGATAATTGAATACTCGCTGCACCATTGAAGGACTACGTTGGATGTATGATTTCAACATGTTCCGCCGGAAAGTGAACGAATTGTCTGCAACAAGTACATATGAAACAAGTAATTCTCTATCGTGTAGTGCTTTGCGTGCTGGCAATCACAGCTGATTAGCACCCAGAGCTTATCCAAATGTGCATCGTTCGAACACATTACCATCGAAAAATCGCCTATTGCATCTGACGGCAATGCACAGCAGTTTATATTCCTCATCGGCAATGCCAATCAACACAATGCTGTTTGTGTCTTTTGTAATTGTAGAATATGCTACCAGCATTGGGTGGTGCGTTCATTACCAAATTTTTTCCATACACTCCTCTAATTCAGTTGAAAAGTTACCAGGATTCATTGAATTTGCTGGCAACAGGATTCCAGGCCTCTGTTGTTCTCAACATCTAGAATTAAATACCGTTTTCTGTGCATTTATGTGTATTTTGGGTTAGGTAATGAAATGAATTTGCCTGAAGATATTTGTCCACGAGCACTTTGTATATTGCATCCAGAACGTTTGGAATGAATAATGGACGATATAATGGAATGTGGAACAGGTACTGCATAGATCGAAAATGTTCGCCGAAAGCTAGGTATTTTAGAGTCAATACAAGTCGCTCAACCGCTTGAATATGTGGGTTTAACAAAGCTTGAAGATCAACGAACGCATACGCAAAAAATTGCAATACAATTCTGGCTCCTTAGCTCTCAATTCGACGAGTAGTTTTGCGTTATCTCCCTACTGCTGACGGTGGGCCACCCAATCCTTCTTCCAAACATGCCGACGTTTGTGTGGCAATTCATCATCCTTGCTGCTTTCCAATACGTACGCAGCTAAAACAATCGCAAGTGCATATTTTTGTTTCATTTCGATTTAATACTTCTATTATTTCACATTTATCAACAAACACCTCATTTCACACCGTTTGACACCGTCTGACAAAGCCTGTCAACGGATCCGCTAATTTTTTGTAAACAAACATCTACCAACGGAATGAACTGACAACTTTCAACCTGACAAAGTATTACCAGTCGTATCATTTGACAATAAAATCTGGCAACCGTGTGAACTGACATTTAGCATTGTTCGCTATTGTCAAATCTGTCAAATCAAATCAATCGCCTGAATATAACTTAACATTGTGAACGAGATGGTAGGCACACAAGAATGAACTGAACTGAACGACTGAACGAACTGAACTAAGCGAACACACGTTAAAGACGCTAATATCAGGAGATCAAGACGACGTAAAAAAATAACATATCAATGCGAGCTGCTACTATGATAACTTTTTTTTTGCATGAAAGTTTTTTAACAATTTGTATAATTTTCTGCGAAGCCTTCCTTAATGGCTTTTCTACTAAATGAAAATGAGCCAACTAAGTTTTGTGTACACGATTTAATGATTTTTATTTTATTTTTTATGAATTCATTTATTTTAAATTTGTAAACTATGTAACTATAGTATTCCAGTACCAGAGTCATCTTGAAAATATTTTGAACCTCAAGTACCTTAAATTTTTTTTCGTCAGGAACATTTTCGCAGTTTATTAGACTTAACAAGCTTCTCGATATGTGTTTTGGAGGCTTTACCGCAGGCCAGTATACCATACCTTAATTTGGTCTTAATCAAGGCCTAGTATACCAACTCCAAAATTTGTGGTATTGCATGATTTCTTAGATGCGCCAATGCAGATGAAGCCTTCCTTAAATCAGAGCGTATCTTGTTAATTTGCTTGTCCCAGATGAAATGGCTATCAATGATGACTCCTAGCTATTTATAACTTTCCACGACGTCAATTAAGTGTTTGCTTGATTTAGGGCAGGCATCGTTTTGAAAAAATACTCGCTCCTGCGTAGCCTTATGATGTGGAATTTGGATGTGCATTATCTTTGTTTTCGCCGCGTTGATTACTAAGCCATTGTCGGGAAATTTGGCTGCATTATTAAACTCTGCCTGCATTAGTCTTGTTGCCGTCTCAAGAGACCTGTAGCGCACAACTATCGTGGTGTCATCTGCGTAAGCAAATGTAATGCTATTTTTGAAAGTGCGAAGAAGTTCATTTGTGTACAAAATGAAAAGAATTAGATCTAGTTTCGACCCTTGAGGAACTCCATTGATTTTTACACAAAAGGCCCTGTTGAGTAGGCAATCCCTTAGTCCAGTCCGCCATCACTCCTCGTATACCAATCCGTTTAAGCGCTTCCAGTAACTTTGCATGGTTTGGTGTATGAAATGTTTTAATAAAATCCATAAACATGATCAAAATATAATGAATTTTATTTAAGGATTCATTGACGCAATTCGCAACTCTCCAATCAACTGTCCTATACTTTTTTGCTTCTGGAAACCGAAATGACTTAGGTGGAAAAGGTAGTGGTTCTCAATAAAGCTAATTATTCTACTTCTAATTACATCTTCTAGACACTTTTCCATGACTGACAGTATGGTCTATAATTGACGATTTGACTTTTAACATCTCCTTTGTAAATAGGTCTAACCACAGCAGTTTTCAGTTTTTTTTCGGAATTTTGGCCTAAATCATACTGAGGTTAATGAATTTACACAAGAGGGTAGCAAACATATCTGCGTATCTTTTAATATATACCGGCCGTATTCAATCGATTCCGGAGGATTTATTTTCGCCCAGGAAATTAATTATGCTGCGCACTTCTGCGATGTTGGTTTCAAAAGCAAAAATTGAGTTGGCTACGAAGGTAGCCATTCACTTCCCTAATGTCTGAATTGCTTGTCGTACGTATAAACCCACATGTCGTCTCCAGTTATGATCCTTTTGATGAATGTGGGATCGGATTCAGCCTAGCAAATCATCTCTTTTGCGACGTCAAGACGGTCTCCTTTTTTCATGATATTGAGGTCTTTTAGCACTCACACTCAAACACGGAAACTCAAATCATTAAACAAAATATCTTGGACGGATCCATAGGCAATATTCAAGTCCTCCGCTATCTCTCTGATGGTTAATTTACGGTTACTGACCAACATTTCTTTTATTTCATCAATGTTTTCGTCGGTTTTCGATGTCGGTGGTCTGTCACTGCATTCATCATCTTCGATTGACTCACGACCACTTTTTAACTGCTCGTGCCACTAGTAAACGGCCGTTTTTTTTAGAAAATCGTTGCCGAAACACTTTTCCAACATTTGCAATGTTCGCGTACTATTAAATCCATTTTTTACGCAAAATTTAATACATTTTCGTTGTTACAAATTTAAATCCATTTCTAAAATTGTAAAAAAAATCGTCAACACACAGAGATAGATGTACTCTTGGCTACGTTGCTTTTGCAAACTCAAATCGGAACAATGGGAGCGCCACACGGTGGCGCCACCGAGAACTTTTTGATCAAGTTGGCAATGTAGGTATAACATTTTTAAGGTTTTGATCACCCCGTCGACCTGATCCGGATCGTACCCATGATTGAGGTGAGCACTTTTATCTTCCATCACACACCTCTCTCGATTATTGGCGACAGATTCGGATGAGATTGAGTCTTGCTAATTGTTTATTGAAGTCAAAGCGGTCCAGAATCAAACCTCACGATAGGTTTGATTTGCAATGTAAAATAAAACACATTTATTTCAAAGTGAACCTAAAATTTTAATTATCGGTTAAAAGAACAACTCATGGTATTTACTTTTTGAAAATGACATGGTGTAAATGGTTCAGGTGGTTCATTCGCAAGGTCCAATTTTGGGCGACTCGTTCGAGCATAGCGACTGGTATCTCGCGGACAACACAAGTAATGTGGGTTTCCAAACCGTCAATCGTAGCTGGCTTATTTCTGAAGACCTGAGACTTTACATGTCTCCAGAGGAAATAGTCCAAAGGTGTGATATCGCACGATCTAGGCGGCCAAAACGTACCGTAGAAAAACGTGAAACTAAGTGCTCACCAAAATGATTTCTCAACAAGTCCATTGCTTCACGCACTGTATGGCTCTTAGCGCCGTCTTGTTGAAACCAGAGCTCACTGAGGCCATGTCCTTGAATTTCGGGAAGCACGCAGTCCGTTAACATGGTGCAATAACAGTTACCATTGAGGGTAACATTCTGATATATGGACCAATGATTCCACCAGCCATACAACGAGAGAAAAGTGGAACCAATTAACACAGGTACCATGGTACCTTGGCTATCAAGGTAGGAACATTTTTTACAATTTGGGTATGGCTACCATGCTGACTAACCTTGTGTCCAATCGATATGATTGTGGCAATGGATTTTGGAAATAATTTAGATGTTGAATATGATTGTTTACGCAAATTTAAATCCATTTCTAAAATTGGAAAAAATCGCAAACACCCACAGCGATATTTGTACTCTTGGCTACGTAACTTTTGCAAATGTCAAGCTAGGAATGTCAACAACAGATGTACCAACTTAATAAAAAAAAAACAGAACTCTAATCGGAACAATGAGAGCTCCACACGGTGACGCCACTGGAAACTTTTTGATCAAGATAGTATTCTTTGATAACATTCATCAGTCTCAACGACGCTAACATCTCTAAATAATCCTTAGCATAGTTTGAGTTCAAGTCACGGATATTGATATTCATATCACAATAATTTCATCTTTTTTTCTTATTTGGTTTAGGCCAAATCTAAAAACAAAATCCTGGTAGGCTATATATTCCAAATACGTATCTATTTTCTTGGGTTAAATGAATTTTTATATTTTCATGTGAAATGCTTTCCGAAGGTCTGCGTTCGTGGTCTATTGTAGTCTAGTCTACGACGAAGGTGAACCAAACGAGATCAACTTTAAATGTAATATTCATTTTCATTTTCTTTTCTTGATTTCTTTCATTAAGTACAATAAAATTAGTATGTAACACTCTTTTTCTTTTGTTTATAATTATTTAAATAAATAATTTGAACTCTTCGGTCTTCCATTCCACAAAAAATGGATAACCTCTACGGAAAGACGAACGGGACTGCAAAATTTGTGCGAATAAAAAAGGATTTCTGCAACAGTGACGAAGAAGAGAGCATGAAATCGATGATAATATCACAATGACAAAAAAAAACTCGTACACTTCTTTAAGTAAAATTCTAAAGCACAACCTAGATTCAAAGTATAGAAGATTCGTTTGAAACTTTCTCCGGATTTGACTCTAGGTCTAAGTGTACGACTATAGCACAGAATGAGCTACAAAAGCTGGTTTATGCTATAATATTACTGACAGACGCATCTAAGCACTACATAAATGCAACCGAAACCGTAACCCGAAATGCATCCTAATCAACCGCAGAACTTTACGTATCGCTTTAAAAGAAAAATTTAGTTTGAAGATCAATCAATCATCCAAATCATACAGGGAATATCCGTACGCCATGGACGAAATTACTGAGAAGGGGAATATCGAAGAGCCTACACATGGCACACATAATAGACGGTATCAAAGACTTAACCGACACAAACTGGGTGGGTTTGTATGAGAGCCGTGACCTCACCAAACTAAGATCGAGATTAGATACATATAACCGAGTGAGAAATAAAATTAAATATAAAAAATTGAGTTCGAACACCAAAAAAACCATGCACGCAACGAATCGCAAATTAAATGAACAAGCATTTCTGTGGTGCATCTGGTCATTGGTCTTAAGAGTTCCCGAATAAATCAAAGGGGGTAAAGTGCTTCAAGTGTAACTCTTTTGGACAGGCTTTGTAGAGAAGCAGCAGTTAGTTACGTGCAACAATGTATTTAGTACATTTCAATTCAGGTAGTCAATACAACTTGATAAGTGAAGACTTGTATAAAATGGGATCACCGAAGTTCGAACCATCAACCAAAGTCTTTACGGGACTTAGGGTGAAACAGCCAAATCCATTGGCATCATATGATTTCAGCTAACAATAAACATCGACGACTATGATGCCGTGACATTCTTCATGCTACCAAAGCATGCTTCGCTCCATCACTTCACACCAGAGTCAAGTCGGCAGTCAGCTGAGTGGCGAGCAGACGAAAAATCTCGTCCAAAACGACCAAAAACTCAACAGTCGGTTGGCAAGGTTATGACATTCGTATTTTGAGATACACATGAAATAATTTTCATCGACTATCTCCAAAAGGGGCAAACAATCAACAGCGACTATTACATTGCGTTGCTGGAGCGTTTGAAGGTAGAAATCGCAGAAAAACGGCCGCATTTGAAGAAAAAGAAAGGGCTGTTTCATCAAGACAATGCACTGTGTCACAAGTCGATGAAAACGATGGCAAAATTGAATGAATTCGGCTACGAATTGCTTCCCCACCCACCGTATTCTCTGGATTTGGCCCTCACTGATTATTTCCTGTTCACAGACCTCAAAAGAATACTCGACGAAAAGAGATTTAAGACCGATGAAGAAGTAATCGCCGAAACACAGGCCTATTTTGAGGCTTAATCGAAATCGTTAGTTGCTTTTTGGCAACATTCAAAGATGCGTCAAAAAGACCTTGAAATTTTTAAAATAATGCAAGAGAAACTAACCCAAAAATTTAACGATGATGAAGAGGAACTCAGAGCAAATGCAAAAGCTGCCCAAGAGCACCAAGGATTGCAATATGATGACACCCTAAGGCATCAAACACATACATATGATGAGGGCAGCTAGGTAACAATAAAAGTGACAAGTTTGACAATTCCAAACTCAAGCTAAACCGAAGCCAAAATCTTTAAGACCATGTAAGTAGAGCCAATGATATATACGAAAAAGTAGGGACAGCAAATGGTCCGTCGAGAACGCATACGGCGACAGACTATATGAAGCCATGGAAAATCTAAGACGAAATTAAATTTTCAGAGGCGGAAGACTAGTAGGTTTACTGATTGTCAGCGGGGTGTTAAAATACAGATACAGAAGTATAAGCTAAACTGAACGAACTGATCGCACGTTAAAGAAGACCAATATCAGGAGATCAAGACGATATGCGAAAAATAAAATATCAAAGCCACCTGCCAAATAGAATGACTACGACCAAGACGAAACGGAAGGAGCGGACGAGGTTAACATTTCTTAAATATATTTATATTTATTTTCATTTTCTTTTCTTGTTTAAAATTTGTATGTGACACTATTTTTCTTTTGTTTATAATCATGTAAATAAATCATTTGGAACACTTAACAAATATTTACAAAAAAAAAAATACACAAATAATTAACTTGTACTAGACTAGGAATAATGATGGTGGTGTGATGCAGTGGTTAAGATCGTTTAATATGGTACTACGCAAAAAGGTCTGACTTTGCCACACTTTCAAAGGACAAAAGCAAACCTCTTTTGCCTATGAAATGTCTGTCACCCTCTTACCATCGGAATCCACAAAAAATTGTTCAACTTCACTGTACACAACAACAACAAGAACATCACTCTCACGTAGTGAGTAGGGTAGAGTAAGCCTTAGTCAACCCAGGACTTTGTTTATTTAGATATAAGAATGGTACGCGATATGTACGACAATGTTAAAAAAAAATGTAAAATATACAACAGTAAGAGTACACAAAGGCAGTGTTTAGGGTCCTTTTAATGTCTTATCAGATTATTTACAACTTTAAATAATTTTATAGTTTGTTGTTCTTAGACCGAATATCTGAATTGCCGTTTTTCCGAACCCGCAAAGTCAACGCCGTCTCAGTCAACAGCAGCACGGCCGACAAAATAAGGAAAACAAAAGAATGAATTCGATATGCCACTTAAAGTTTAGAAAAACAATGTTAACAACATTTCCATTTAGTTATGATTGTTTCAGTCTAACGTTGAATTAAAACAATACTTCTCTATGTGTGTATTATCTGGAATGTAATTGCCACAGCCAACTCTAAAGACTATGAAAAGACCATATAAAAGAACCATATGAGAACATTTCAGAAGCCTATATCTTGTATATGACTAAAAGGCTAAGGAAAGGCAGTAGTCTGATCATGTCTTAAGGCAAACCATGTAACGAAATGTTCGGGCAGGCCCTAAGGAGTAGACACATAACACTTAAGGATAAACCGAAAGATAAACTGCAGACATTTTTGATATCTTTTATCCCACGAAGGGTCACAAATGCATTTGCCCACCTCCTTTACAAGGATCCGCTTCTATCCGCTTATTTAAAAATGAACAAAATCTGTCACAAAATACAAACGTACAAAAAATATGAAATATTTCATCTAAACGGTGTGCAATTCTCTTGGATATTTTCTAATAAAACCGACCGGAAGAATTTCTGAAAATATGCATTCAAGAAAAATGCTCTCTGAGGTTCAGAGTCATAATAGCTAGAGGACCCTGAATAACTTTCCAGAAGTCCTGCAATAAAATTTTCTTAAAATATTTACCCAACCATAGTCATTTGAAGAAGAGATAAATTTCGCCTTAGATTCCTCAAAGTTTTCCATTAAGAAAATAGTCCCAAAATACTTTCTCCTCTGAATAAGACTCATCCAACAAACATTTCATATTCTTTTGCAAAATAAGATTTCATTTTGCCCAAGGTTTTTTGTCTAACCTAAAGAGGTAAAATTTCAAAACAAAAGGGTAAACAACTACACAAAATCACCCTATACTTGGGTGCTGATTGAAGTTCGTATAAAATTTTCATCAGAGTACGAGTATAACAGTCACTAAAACGATGTCAATTACTCTTAATTGAAGATATTCAACACATTATTAAACAATGAATGAATAGACTGTACTACCTTTTAGAACACCAATGAATCAAGTTCACTTAATTATATACCATAAACTCCAAGGACTTCAAATAACCGCAACAACAATATTCGTAAGTGTTCAATATGCTGAAAACCTCAAATCAGCTCGAACATAGAAATGACATCTTAAGGATTTCCATGAAGAACAGATCATCAATTGAGTTTCATCATGGCATTCGATGAACTGGCCATTTGTCCCATTAATCACTATTCAACCTGTCATTCAACATCACTGCTATATCCTTTCAGCATTATCAATGACCCACTTCAAGACAGTTAATTAAAAGAAAAGATTTCGAATCAGCCATTCGGCTCAGTCACATCTTAGAAGAATTAATGAAATTTCCACCTCATTATAGCTCACTATTAGCGCCCCCATTGAAATCCTATCCAGGATAAAAGCATACCTCCACTATTCCTCTTTCCAGCATTGACATGCTTCATTTAATCCTTTCAAATGGAACACATAAATATTTTCTAATCTCAATCAGGACAATAGTCATGTCATCCGAAATAATGACTTCCACATCACTGTATCACCGGGGGTACATTATTGTCATAAAGGACTTCTCTGTGAGGCTCTAAAGAAACGAACAAGATAATCGCCTTAATTTTCCTCTTTTTCTGTGCTTCACCCTTTTAGTGCCTTCTGGGTCAGCAGTACTTTTTCGCACGGCATCACATTAGTATTCCATTCCAAGGATATAAGTTCGTCAGAAATAATGCGCTCCTGGAACAACCACATCGGCATTACTCCACGAACACGAGAATAGTTTTCTTCTTTGCCATAAAATTCAAGTCCACCAACCATCGTTTCATCGTTTCTCATTCCCTATTCCTTATTTTCGGTTTCCAGTTCTCTGAGTGTAAATATGTCGGTGTCATGGCTCCTTTGGTTTTCTTTTCGGGCCTGGTATTCAACACGATTTCTGATTCATCCAATTTTAATTAGAGAGTACGTTCAAGGACAACTCTATCCACCATCTACCATCGGCAGAATACTGGCCACGAACTACGAGTACAACCCCATCTACGCTTCCATCTTTAGCTTCAAGGCTCAGGATGTAATCACACTACGAGTATCTTACAGAACTGGAAGATGAGACGACGAGATGTTTCCTGAGTAAAGGTAGGCGACGTGACAGTGTTTATTAAGATTTATGTCCGTTCACAAGTCAATTGTGTGTCACTTATCTGTATGAGACTTCGGGAAATCCCTATTCCAAACCCATCGCCTTGTAGTTTACATTAATTATTTTAAGACAAGGATTTGTATCATAATTCTCATTTCTTTTCAGGTTGTTAAGAAGTTTTCACAGGATCTGTTGCTATGCCCAGCACCCTTAATATTCGTTCACGTCAGTTAGAACGATGCTCGGTCTTATTATTTAAGACAAGATCCTCACCGGAAAAGCGATGATAAGTTGCACCAGCAGGCGACCAGGCAATAAGCAACCCCTTAACGTGAATAATTTTATTTGACTGCATGTTTCCTGTCGCCTGGATGGTTGGAGTATGGTAAGAGCATTCTACCCGCGGCGGAAGCTTCTACCACTTCAAGAAGTTCTGATGTTTAAAATGTTCCTTGTGCCTGTGTGACAATTCGCACATAAAGTGTCTTGAGAGAATGGGGCGTTGTTTTAATATTTTCTGTTTGAAATGGCTCGAGTTACACATAGTACACAGTACACACTACACAGCCATGAAATGTCCTTGATGGCAGCAAATGACATACGAAACGAGAGAGAAGTCGGAGTAGTAAAAGGAGAAGAAAAAGCGAAATGATGCTTGTGGCGCGTTTGACAATAAATGTTCTGACAATTTCCTAAGAACTCAATGATGAGAGATGAACGTAGAAGCAAATGGAAAAATACAAAAAAATAAAAAAAGGAAATCATTTTCTGTCTAAGGAGCAAATGGGTAGCATAAAAGGATTTTCAACACCTACGTTGGTAATAATTGCTGAAAACGATGTATGTGCTTACAGTTTGTGTTTAAAGCTTACTCATCTTTATCTTCCTTCTTTTCAAAAGCAACAGAATTTTCCATTGGAAGGACGATTTGATATGAAAATGAATACATGTAAGTGTTTTGAGTGATTTTGCCATTGCCTATATGGGTTAAATTTTTGTATCTTATCTTTGTGCAAAAGTATTTTTAACTGAGGATTATTTTTTCTAAATATTTTTGGTGGCACCTTCACTTCAACTTCTTCTACTTCTGTTTTGGTAATTATATGTTGTACGATAAGAACCAAGCGCCGTCAAAATGGCGTCCAGTGATGTAACATAACTAAGTTTCAATTTTGCTATTAATCTCATTCAACCGGTTTTGATTTTCTTAACGTAAAAACGCGAATTTTGATCATAGTTTTGATGTTCTGTCAACAATGACTTAACCCTAGAAGATTTATGTACGATGGATGAATTCGCGTGACGAAAGCAATGCTGCTGTCAACAGTCAGCATGGAAGATGAATTATTTCAAGCTGAAGTGAATGGGGTTCATGTTCTCAAAGTGGGTTACTGACTAAGAAATGTCCAACTACTTTTGTCCAAACGTTCAAAGAAAGCACCTCCATGGGATTGTATGGGATTATGCCTTGAGCAAACTATTCCTATCCCATATCCACAGAATGTGCTAGGTTTCGTAACATGCTAAATGTTTCATATTGAGTTTTCTCATGCCCAGTCTTTTGCTGCGTAAATCTTAATGTTTCATATTTGCATGATTTTACTGAACATGTTATTTTAGGTAATAAATGAAACCCTAAGTTTAAATTGTAACTTTTGTATAATTAAGTTGAACACAATAGAGAGATATTCGTCTCCAGAAAAAATATTTTCTTGGTAAATCTCCATAAAAAGTCACTTATTACCACCCTGTAAAACGAAAGAAGAAGCATTAGCATGGTCTGCCGGCAACCCGGAGATCATGCCATCTGGAGGTTTGCTCCTATGAAACCCTACTGCCAGCGGAAACCCTTATTTAGATTCATTTTCTGTAATCTAATTCTGACCTAGGACGTAGACAAGACTCAGTGAATGGAGCCTTCCAACTGTGTTCAGTGAAGTTGTGCATTTTCGAACTAGCTTGGAAGTCGTAAGAGTGTTCATCAAAGTTATAAGCACAGCTTGGCTGTCCCTACAGATGCAAATGCCTCGCCTTCTCCATCGGTTCTTCATAATATAGTTCTTTTCCATCAGGATTGGATATATTCCGCTTGGTAGACAGACCCAAGCTTTCCTAACGAGTAGAGAAATCTAAAGTTTTCGTTCTTCAAAAATACATCAACATCCTACCCTAAACAGATTTTGGAACCATCCCCGAAGACCCGACCACATTCCTTTCCTAGGTCGGATGCTTGCCGAAATCCATTCTGCCACAGGTCGATGTTCTTATGAACTCGGCATGTCCATAAGGCTATATAGTCAAAAGACAAAAGTCCGCAAACAAAGCTCCAGTGCATTTTGTACCAAAGACCTCTTCTCTTTAAACGGAAGATGGATTTGAGAGTGCATTGATTTGAGGGAGATTCATCACTATAGAGCAGGACTTGGCGTTCTAGGGAAAGCCCCTTTTAGCCGGAGCAAACCGTTCTTCTGAGTCTGATAAAAACAACAGTCTGGCTTATTTCGCCAGACACCCGACGAGTATGATAGGCCCCATATCTCGCCAATAGCTCTTTTACACTACCAGAAGGTCGACATCGCCTTAGAGGCTTTAGACGTAAAATGTAGCAAGTTTGTTATACAGGATGACACCCAAATATAATATTTAACTTCTTAGGACAATTGGATGTAAATGAGTTAGACTGCGTAAAGAGAAAAACCTCGGTTTTGAGAAATCCCATTACTAGTCGACCAATCGTCGAACACGTAAAGGACCGCGCTTTAGAGCATACCATCGCCAGACACGATCCAGTAGACAGTACAGCTGTTCTGATAGAAAACATGTTACAAATTGGGAATTGTTTGTTGATTCATAAAGTATACAGTATATGTTTGCTAAATTTGGATGAATTTCGTTGATACTGCGTTCAAGACGTGGGTAGTCGTGGGTTTGTTGGCACAGAGAAAAAAGTCCGACGGCGTTGAATCGCATGATGCGTGAATTTGGGGATTTGAGGATATTATCTTTATATTATTTGCATATGCTTGAGCATAGACGTCAGAACTATTGAGGGAATTAAGCAGTGTGTCGATAAAATGCATCATAGCTGTGGAGTCAGGACGCCGCCTTGCGGGCAATCTCTGTTAAGCCCCGCTATCACATATTAGCCACAGTCAGGATCCGCAATAAATGTTCTATTCACCAGGATTAATCTAATCCACAAAACAAGTAATTCGTCTACGTTGTGTTTTGTGGCCGAGTTGACATGCCGTCAAAATTGCGTTGTCGAAAGTATCCTCAATGTCGATGAAAATGCCCAGCGCGTATTTTTTATTGATAAGCGTGCCTTCAGTTCTGCCTACCAGATTTTAGTAAGCATGTTGCATTCGCAAAGCAGTTTTACGCACATGAAACTCGACCAGAATACCCTTCAACAAGAAGGATGTCAAAACTTGTCGATCTGAAGCTCTTGACGAGAGTGTAGTCCTCTTCTCCATGTTAGCAGTGAAAATTATTTTCAGAGTTACCAGCAGCTGGTCTCTGCCTTTTTGTAGCATTACTGGGGAGCATTGAGAACTTGAGGCCATCAAAAGAACCAACAGCATGTTTAATGGCCTCATCCTTCACCACAACCAAGTTTAGAAATTTTCTGGTTTCCTAACGAAGTCGATGCACCAAGGAACGGACGAAATGTAGGATTGCTGTCTAGCTGAACAGAACACTTGGTTAGGATAGCGTTCAAGTTCTGAACAACTTCCTCCAGCTTTTGTTTTGTCCTGAGGGAAAGTTCCGTTGGATTTGCCAAGCTCCGTCGTAAATCGTGTTCAGTTGGTTTTCTGCGGATTCCTTCATCTTAACCTCGAGACCGATAATACTTTCTAGCCAGTAATCTCTTTACCGTTAAGCCGATTACTTTGTTACTCTCGTAACAAAAGTCAGCTGAGAGCCAACTTTGTTAACAACCAGGTCAGACAACAGTATGAAATCCAGGAGATGATTGCCACTCATGGTCCATTTGCTACTGCTTCAAAAAAGTATTCTGACTCCTAGAATCGCAACATGTGATAAGTCCCATCTTCCCGGAATCACATTATTCAATGAGTGATCGGTGGTAGAGGAAATAACGAATCACAGCAAAAATAAGCAGACTCATTGACGAATTTGTGCCATTCATCGTACGTTACATAGCTTATGTCTGTAACAATTAAATTTTGGTTGTAAAATTGTCCAAATTTACGTGGTGTAAAATTCCTTAAACTTCTGAAACCTCAGATGCGTTTAACCCACACCTATAGATAAGTTTTGGATAGTCTGTGAGGTTTGTATTCAACACGGAAAGCCTCCTACATAGGGATGCAGTAGCAAACTTGAAATATTGAATACAATATTACCACTCCTTTAAAAACAAAGTGCATATTAACCCTTCTTAGATAGGAACGTAAGTCATACATAGATTTAATGGTTTCAATAGAAAGTTTATCTACGCCCACAACAAGGAACAGCCCTCCTTGTTTTCCCGATTCTTTCTCTTATTGAGAGAGTGGATTTAAAGTACCCCAGAGTTTACGTATAAAGACGCATCAGCACATTCTCCGTTTCCTTGAGTTGCTCGAAGTCCAGAAGAAAACTTTTAATTCTTAGTTTCCAAGGGTTGGATTCTTCGCACAGACTTGCTGTGCTGTACTTTATTCTAGGAGGTTCGTTTTCCATATAGTAGCACTCCGATAATGCAAATATTATATGCTTTGACTAACTCCCGTAGTTGATCGACATAGTGTTTGTACTCAGTGTCGTTCAGACTGTTATCACTGTCAGCATTTCCAATTCAGAACCCCACAGAGATGATAGCGGCATATTTGTACGTGCGCCTGTTTCGTCACTTTTGGCGTTTCAAGGTTTTTTTGGAGTTGGGTTTTCGGCATATCCGCGGTCCGACCACCCAAACTGTAACTTTTGCTAATTGCAGCATCGGTTTCTGCAGGCTCTTGCTCGCGGTAAAAGCCACCACCAGTTATTTCTTAGCGGGGATTTTACCGCATTTGCCAACTTCCGTCGACCAGAACTATAGCTTCTGCTAGTTATAGCATCGGCCTTATCCTGACTTTGTGTGCGGGTTAAATGACCGTAAATTTTGTTTTTCTGGATTGATTTAACCGCTTCATGTGATTTTCGTCTACTGGAAGTGCAGCTTTTGTTAATTGCAACACCGGTTTTTTTTTCAGGCATCATACGCGAAAAGATCCTCGTATATCGACAGAGGATGTACCGGAAACGTACCGTGCTCGGAACAGAATAAGAGGACGCAGTTTCAGATCCGAAAGATTTATCGATTGCAGTGTGTATCACTTCCGATGATCTATTCCTGGGGGAGTTAGACATTTAGCACTTGCGCCTTCGACGGTCGTCTTTTTACGCCGTACGTTTGTCCTACGTCTTCGTTTCCTCTTCATCTGCCCCTTAGATCGTAGTCCTTTAACGTGTGTCTGTTAAACATTAGAGCCTGTTCCATCTTGCGGTTGCCCAAGGCAAGCCGTCAAAAAAAGCACTCCGACCAACCACTGGTCTATTCTGACGAAGTTTAATCTGCGGTACTTCAATATCGTTTCAGCTCAATCTACCGAACGTATTGTAGAGAGAGTTCCTCGGTCAGCACCTTTACCGGCGGTAGGTTATAAGTATGTTGGTTGGGACTCCAGAATCAGTGCCCCCTGTTACGGTCAAAAATTCCACGGATAGGTTGTCGTTACTGCGAGTACCACCTGCAGTAGAATCGGTTAGAGTCATCTCCATACTTTGAACAGTTTTACGTTTAATTTAGACATCTTTGGTGCTAAGCTCTTCTCAGAAACTTAGTATATTTGACTCTTAAATCTAGTAAGAAAAACAAGCCCGTTTGATTCCAAAATTGTTACGTAATGGTCTATCTATGGGCGACCGGCATTGCAGAAATCAACAAATACTAATATATATTCTTGTGAGGCAGGAATCTTGTCAAACCGCAAAGAGATGAAATGCATTTCTACTAGGAGAGCTCCAAGAAAACTCGTCCCTCACTGCTTTTATGAGGACTAATACAAGAAGTTTCCGCCCTACCCTAACTATCTTACAAAATCAATGTCCTTACTGGGGTCCTGAAAACCAAATCAATTGGTAGCAATACTGCGGAGGAAAAATGAATTATCATTCCACTGTTTAGATTCCCCGCACAACTTTAAATATGTGTAAAATGTTGAAAGCATATTCTAAGCATTTGCCCAAGTGACATCTCAGTCTTAAAGCTCCAGCATGTCTAAAGGATTTTTCAAAATGAGATTACAATTTTAACTTTGCATCTTTCGCACCGATTAAAAGTGTTGGTTTCAAAACTAGACAACTCCCAAGTATACGCGTCTGGATTTTCAACCATCGAACATAGTAACAAACGAGCAGCGCATCTTTATAATAAAAAAAATATTTAAAATTTGTGGACATTTAGCGGAATGGATCACACCCAAACTGGGTCAGTAGTGAAAATCAAGTTCTCCCCAATAAGAGCGGTTCATAAGTCCAATCTTCAGTAACTGGAAGTGCCGGCACATCGATTCACCGCCAAGCATTTTAAAGCAAGATTTCCATTACGCATCCCTAAAAAGTTGACTCAAAATCTTGCGCCCAATACTAACACGCGATATCGTACTTTATCAACTGATTGTTTTTTTTTTTTTTTTTTTGCTAGAAAAATTGTCTTAACTGAGACACAATATAGCAGTATTTAGGGAGGTGGTAGTACACATGTTCTTCGTGAGAAAGCAATACAACTACATATATCCACAACGAGTCACTATTTGATGCAGATTTTAGGGTTGGTGAAGTGGTTACTTCTAGATACTTCTTCGAGGACCGGCCGACAATGTAGTACCACTACATGAAGGGTGAATTAAACAACTTGTGATCTATGGAAACCTTAATATTGATCGTGAGATGCTATATTTTAGTTGTTAGGAGAAAGTTTTCCTCACATAGTGGCGATGGCGATTCCTAAAATTGTGAGAGAATTTCGAAATATCCTTGGGAAAACTGAAGTGAAAATATGCGAAAATGTAATTAGTAACTTCTTTTAAGGTGCGAGAGTGGGCACTAAAGTGGTATTATAGTTGTTATAAGAACCTAACAAGCCAGAAACAACCTTGGGTTTAGATACCTTCGTTTTGCCAAAGAAATGAAATATCTTAGAACGTCGGTTTTCTTTCAGGGCTTACTTCAAATTATTATTAAATAAATTGAATGCCTCTGGACACTAGTCACTATAACTTGTAAACATTTAAAACCAACGCACATCGGTATCTATTTTTTTCCCTCCTTAACGCGGGCCCCAATTAAAAAAAAAAAAAAATAAACACAACAAAAGTTATTTCAAATGCAGATACTCGTAACTACATCCCAAAATAAAATCAACACACACGACATCTAACAAACCTATCGCTCCTATAATGACAGGAACCTCCCTTTTTTATGTACTGATTCTGTCGGTTGAAAATAGTTTTACTCTCTAACTATTCCAATGCACTTAGATACTTTTTAAAAAAAAATACGGATTTTACCTTTCCTCTGAGTAAAGCACATTCTCTATGCTCAACACTTTTGGACTCATTGAGCCAAAACAAAGCAAAGTACAGGAAAGAAAAAAAAAATCAAATTTAGTGCACTCAGAAAGTTATTTTCGCGCCATCATTTTGTGCAATTTATTGTTTAAATTGGATACCCACATACACATCCAAACACTTGTGGAGAATAAGAGGAAATCATGTTCCCTTATACTCAGTGTCTCTGATGGTAATCGGGGCCATCATCCTCTTGGCGAATTAAATTGGATAAAGAACGAGAGCTAGGAAACCAGCACAGTGGTTTTTATTGTTCACCCACACGTCACGTCTCGCCCTCGGGCAATCTCCACTATTTTCCAACAAAAGGCTTGACATACATACGTATACTTCGTACTTCCTTCTCACACTCGTACACAATATCTCCACTAATAGCAACCACAATAACAACAATAAAAAGTAGAACAAAACGGAATTCCAAAATAAATAAATTGAGACCAAAATAATGTTTTATTCGCTTTCCTCCGTTTGATAGATTGTGCAAACTCAGAAAAACCTGGAGTACAGTAAACCCCAACAACACCTCCTTATACCATAGTTCCCAACATCCACCACTCACTCATACCGATTGCTCCTCTGAAGCTAGAGCTTTATCCTTAGAGCAGCAGCATCAAAACACACTTTACTGTCGTTCTGAAATAAAAGATTAAAAATAGGAGAACTGCGAGGCAGATGAATGGTACCACTACTACCCTTACCCGCCACCCAATACCCATTCCATATACCTATCCTATCCATACCCATACCCAAAACCACTAGGACTTATGTCGGTGCAGTGTAAGTTGGCAGTAAAATGGAAAAAAGACAGGGAAAAGCCTGAAAATATCCCCTGAACTAGATGCATCGAGCAACCAATTGCTAGGTAGATAAATGCTACAGAGAGTTGAATGGATAACTTACCCTTTGGCCATGAGTATATTTGTTGGTGGCTGAATAACATGACGCAGCTCTCTCCTGAGGATGGTTGTGTTGATCTTTCAACTGTTGTGACAGGAGTCTTGGATCGTATTTAACTTTCGATTGCGCCGTGTCCATGTCGTAGGAGAATTCATGATCATCAAAGTACTCCAGCGGTACTAAAATAGAATAAAGCAAAATAAATAAAATAAAAATAAAAATAAATAAACTTTGGAGAAAAACCACTAAATGAAGTAGGAGTAAATAGAAATTTTAAGAAGAATCATCTCAAGACTATGAAAGATATTCGCTTAACATAATGCGAGTACACATCATTATCAGAAACGTCTTTTTCAAGTTCTGAAATGTAATTACTCTGGAAAAAAGGAAATCAGAGAGGAATGCAACAAAGGAAATCAAGTAAACAGTCGAAAAACAAAGTTAAAGTTAGATATCCGATTGCAATTCAAATATTATATATCACAGGCCTAGGCACAATCATGTTTGCAAGCATGTCGATAGATACATGGCTAGTTATGAAATTGGATTGGATTGGATTTCATTAGAAACAAAATTGACGACCCTGCCCTCTAATTGAATTTAGGAGGCTTATTAAGATAATTATATATGAGATAGCTGCCAACAGATAACGTCTTAAGCTATAAATACGACCAGAAATGCCAATGCGCATTTACCACCAAACACGAAGATATTTCCTGCTTCCCCTTCTATCCAAATAATAATTCCAAATTATCAAAATTATATACTCGTAATTCTTTAATTGTATGCAATTAATCGAACATGGATTCAGTAGACTGATAATTTATGAACCTGATTTATGAAGAAAGTAAAGGGTCTTTTAAACAAAATTCTCAAGGACTCTCTCACAGATTACTGCATTAAGTTCAACAAATTCGGTCAGAATGTTGATTTTCAGTTGTACAATTGTTGTTGACTTAGCCACAAAGTCCTTGATTTTCAATTAAACAGCCGATATATAATGCTTGAGAACGTCGTGATATCGATTTTAACGACACTTTCTGCTACAGGAGCAATGTCCTAAATAGATCTCACCTCAAGGTTTCTCGTATATCTGTCAAGGGTAACGTTCAGTCCGAGATATCGGTGTTGGATCTAGCGTCACTGACATCACTCTGATTTCTTCCGATTATGTCAATATTATCGGCGTAAGTGATAATATTTTTTGTGTACTCTTTGTTAGGTCGGGTACTTCTAGAACTACCCTTGTATGCATATGTAGTTGGGGCACAGCAGAAAATCAGATAAACAATGCTGAGTTTCCGTTCATAGGGCATACTTTCCAGATGAATTGGTGTATACTTCTTACCAAGTCATTGCATGCCGCTTGAAAAATTCAGCAGTCAGGCCGTCCGATCCAACAGCTTTGTTGGTTTTAGGCTTAAATATGGCTATTTTCAATTCATCCAGATTGAGTGGATGAAATTGTTGGTCTACAACGTCCAGTTTGAAAATTTAAATCTGTTTGCGGTAATTGGTTCGTCATCTTGTTCGTCTCTACAGGTTCGTATCTTCGGTTTAGGGTTTGTATCCGTGGCATGTTTTTTTTTACCTTTTGGTAAATTCCTGGAATAGCATCTCACAATTTCCTTGACCGTTCGTTCCTCATAATCCTTCTTTTTCCTTCTGAGAAGCCGGCGTTCGTCTCTCCTCTTCCGATCATAGAGCTCGTGAGTGACTTTTGTCCGTCTATGCAGCGCCGTTTGTATGCATCTTGCTTAGCTGCATGTGCAGAGGCGATAGGGCCTCTTAAGAGTTAATCTCGGATCTCCGGAAGATTCAATGGGAAAACTATTTGGCGATCTCTTACGATTGTAGCCGTCCGTCGTCAAATTTTTTGACATTATAAGCTTGCCTTTACGATTTTCGGGATATCCGCAACCTTACTTGGTTACAGCAAGAGAATGGTCCGAGTCTAATACTGGAGGAGTGCCTTCAATCGCAACTTGGTCAATCAGGCTGGTTGGTTGATTGATCAGGAATTGTCCAAGACACCTTGTGAATATCCAAAAGTGAGAATCCTGCAAATTACGAATTTGTTTTACTTTCAAAATAAAATAAAAAAAACACAACAACTTTGAAGGATTATTTTATATGTATATCCTTGTAATCACCTCAAGTCCGAAATACGAATGACCCTGGGCTCTTGGCTGTACACAACAGCTGCTCTTGCTAGACCTGCTGTACCTCCCAACCTATTGGTATTTAGTAATTTTCCTCTTATATTAGCTTGGATTTGGCATTTGATGTCTACATGGTCCATTTTGACTTCTGGCTTTTTGAAGTTATTGGAGGTGGCATCGTGCAGGTTATTTAGGTAATTTTCAACAGTACTATCAAAGAAGCTATCTCTTCCTAGCCTTGCATTAAAGTCGCCAAGGACAATAACAATATCATAGCTAGCCCTGCTTGTGCAAGAGCTCATAAAAGCTATCTTTCGTGTCATCCCATTATATTGTAGATATCCTTAGGGCGAGGGGTGAGCAAACCGTTCGGGGATATGAGCACTGCGGTTCCTCCATTAAATACTCATCCACCACCATCTTTTCCAAAAAACTGACTTAGTTTCCTTACCCGTCTAAGCGCTAAATATGTCGGAGTAGCGCGAATAACGTCTTGTTTGCTATATTTCACCGTTTATTACATCTAGGGAATTTATCCGCTGTCAAATATTCGTCAGTTTCCTTTTCTACTTGTTTTTTTTTTTCAATTCTGAATTTTTGTTTCTATTATTATTTATTTGAATAAACATAATAGTAGGGCGAAATCTGACAATAAAAGTTTGCTTTTTTATTTGATTTATGCAAGATACTTTTCTGCTACCATTAATAGAAATGAGATAAAGCACTTTAGAATGCTTTTTGGTAATAGATCCTGGTATCCAGTTTACATGAGATTTAAAATGGTTTTTATGGTTTATCGTTTCGTTTTGCTTAAACTCTTATTCTTGTTTTAAATTATTGATTTTGCTAATACCAGACACTTGTTTGCAACGCATTCTTATCGTTTGTTATGCTGTTATTGAGTTTTGAGTTTTGCATTAAAATTTTAGACATCATATGAGAAGAAGATACTTTCAGCATTTATATTTGTATTTGTAATTCAGTAAAAAATTTGCCACTTTCTAGGTTTAATTTTTTTTTTTTTTCGTTTGGTTTTTACCTAGACTTTCTTAAGAGATCATTTTACAGTTTGTACGACCTTTTCCGTAAGACCGTTTATTTGTAGATGATATGGTGGACACTTTAGCTGATTTATTTTATTCCGTTGCCTTGACAAAATTTAATAAACTTGTTAAAAAACGAAATAATTCTCCTTTATCAAACAATATAATCTAAATTAATTGCTCACAAATAAATTGAGTTTAGACGACTGGTTCGATTTTAAACAACGCGATGTTTAGATGGTGACTGCTAGAACAAAAGTGAGTGATGCGTTTTAATAAACGATGCAGCAAACTAAAAATTATCATAATACATTTTAAAACATGATTTTACTTCATTTTGGAATACCTCACGCTTTATAACAAAACTCTTATGACTGAAATGGAGGTCCATTATTATTAGAAACTAACTTAGGTTAAGGTTAACCCAGAGCATGAAATCAACTACGCAATTTTTTAATTACCTTTTCCGTGAGAGTACTTTCCATTTCAGTCGACCAATTACAATTGTAACCCCTTAATATCTCTTCCGAAAGGACACAATCATGGTACCAAGTTGAATGTTTGATCGGTTTGTTGATATTCTGAATAGGGCAGCAAACCCGAAAAGATTCTTCTATTTCTGCAGCTATACTTTTTGCCCAAGAACAGTTTCGCGCCAGCATTATATCCTAGTAATTTTGAGTACATCGTTTTCAAAAGTTTCATTTCGTACAACCCTATTATTATAACAAATACACCCCTTGTTACATAAGATCTTTAAATATATTACTTAGCTTCCGTATCAACTTGTTGATAAACGTTATTGACTAATCCATTATGTGTACACCTACAGTAAAAGCTTTTGTTTTTTTTAGTTTCACACCGGATGTGCTCTAATTGTAAACGCTTAATATTTTCAGGACCAAAAGAGAAGTAGTGTGTCTGTAAATAGTTTTTCTCTGCTTAACTAAGTGAAGTCGAAGCAAAAACCACAAGTTTCTCTTCAGCATTACCCACGTGACATACTGCACCCACTCCACGAGGACTAGCGTCACATGTGATTATTATATGACTTTTAGTATCAAAATGCTCTTATAAGTTATTGCTAACCATAAGTTTTCCCGTTCTTTAAATGACGATTGGTGTTTTGAATGTCACTCAAACTTATTTTTTTCAATAGGTCATATATATATATATACAAAAGCCGCAATTGATACGCCAAAATTCCGAATAAAACGATTATAAAAATTAATTAACCAACAAAATCGTTTGAGCTGAGTCATACTTTTTGAATTAAGCGCTTCTAAAATAGCGTTAATCGTAATATAACCTAGATCCACTACCTCCTTCATAAACCATCTGCATTTCTCAAAATTGACCCTTTCTAGTCTTCGAAACACATCTATTATGTTAGTTTTCCTCGCACTGCTGTAAGCCGACCTCATCCATTGATCTAAAAATTTCATCAATGACTTTCTAAAGCTCTGCTTTAGTAGGCTTACATAGCCCCTTTTGTGAATTAACCGTTAGTATATATTGACATTGTTCCTGCATTGCATACTTTCAATGCTCCAGATAAATCTAGTTTGCTAAAATTTTCAAATAAGTCATCCATTCTGGGATGAAGATAAACCTGGATTCATACTGATTTATTTACTGTCACTTTGCAATTTAAACATAACCTCAAATCACCATTTTTCTTGGCTTATAATATAGGGTGATTTATCTTGAGGTTTGATTATCAATAGACCTTTTTTGACAGATCACCAGTGACTCCTATCAAGCTGCATTGTCACTTTTGTGCAATATCATTTGGCAAGTCATCATGAAAAGACTCACACCACAACAGCGTCTCCAAATTGTTCAGCGTTCTGTGAGAAATATTTTTCGTGCGATTCGAGGAAGTGCGCATAATCGACCTACTGAAACCGCTGTTGCCAATACCATTCGCAAATTTGAGTCCCAGTTTACTAGGTGGAGTGAAAAGTAGCCTCCTTGCCCGCCAGAATGCTCTGCTACTGCAAAAAAAAAGTTATGGTGCCTTGAAGTCCGTTTATATTTAGGCAAACAAGCCAAATCTCAATGCGATACCGTCTTTAGTTTTGTTTTGACAGTTGATTGTTGTTTCTCGTTTTCGTTCTCTCATAAAACACTATTTTTTGAGAGATAAATATTATGGGGCTAGTGCTCCGTCAGATTACACCATCAAATATTGGTTTCGAGAGTTTCGTAGTAGCCGCAACTCTACTACCGACCAAGTCCGCAAGGGCAGGCCCTCCGATGCGGTTACAGAGGACAATGTCAAAAATATACATGAAATGGTGTTGGCTGACCGGAAAGTGAAGGTGCGCGAACTAGCAGATACCACAAAGATTAGTACTGAACGCACACGCCATATTTTGTGCAATATTCTGCATATGAAAAAGTTATCCTGCCGCTGGGTGCTGCGCATACTCATTCATGACGAAAAACACGAACGCGAGAGCACTTCGAAAGAGTGTTTGGACTTCCTGATGCGGAATCGGGCGGAATGTTGGCGTCGATTGGTAACTGCTGAACACCAGAGAACAGAATGAGTGCCCGGCAATGGACTGAAGTCGGCACAAGTGCACCAAAGCAGCCGAGGGAGGCTTGATGTGTCGGAAAGTTTATGTCGTCAGTTTTCTGGGACTGTCATGGCATACTCTTCGTGGACTACCTCGAAAAAGGAAAAACCATCAACAGCGAGTATTACTGTGCATTATTGGTGCGACTGAAGGCCGAAGTCGCTGCAAAACGGCCTCACATGAAGTGAAATTTTTTATTTTTTGCAAGACAATGCAACGGCGCAAAAAATCAATGATTTACGGCTCCAATTGCTGTCGCATCCACCGTATCCGCCCGATTTGGCTCCCTCGGACTATTATCTCATCCCAAACCTCAAAAGATGGCTCAGCAATAAAAAATTCAGCTTACGCGAGGAAATCATCTAACCCCATGGAGAAGTATTTTACAGACCTTCCGGAAAATTACTTTTCGGACGGGAACAAGAAGTTGGAAAATCGCTGGAATAAGTGTATCAAACTAAAAGAAGACTATACTAAATAAAATAAAAAAACATTTAAACAAAAAAATTTATTTTTCATTCCTAAGGAGGTTACTTTTCACCCCACCTAGTAACCACATAAGTGGATGATACTCGACCGGTTAGACTACATCCAGAACGTAGTGAAGAGACTATAGCAGCTGTAGCTGAGAGTGTACGCGAAGACCGTGACGAATCGATTATTCGTCGTTCTCAGCAGCTTGGCATATTTTGCGTGAGGATCTCGGCCTAAAAGCGTACAAAATTCAATTTGTGCAAGAATTGAAGCCAGGCGACACGAATTTGCGTCTATTTTCATCGAATGGGCTCTAGAAAAACTCAATGAAAATCCGGTGTTTTATCGTGAAATTTTGTTCAGTGATGAAGCCCATTTCTCGCTTAATTGATACGTTAATAAACAAAATTACCGTAACCGTAACCCGAAGAGAACCAAGAGTTACCATTACATCCATTAAAAACAACGGTATGGTGTGGTTTATGCGCTGGTGGAATCATTGGTCCATATTTCTTCAAAAATGAGGCAAATCAGAACGTTACCGTCAATGGTAACCGTTATCGCGTCATGTTAACGGACTATGTGCTTCTTAGAATTCAACCACATGGTCTAGGTGAGCTCTGGTTTCAACAAGACGGCGCTACGAGCCATACAGCGCGTGAAACAATGGACTTGTTGAGAAATCATTTTGGTGAGCACTTAATTTAATGTTTTTCTACGGTAAATTGGCCGCGTAGATCGTGCGATATCACACTTTTGGACTATTTTCTCTACAGATATGTAAAGTCATAAGTGGTCAGGAATAGGCCAGCTACGATTGACGCTTTGCAAGCCAGCATTACTTGTGTTATCCCTGAAATACCAGACGATATGCTAAAACAAGTCGCCCAAAACTGGACCTTCCGAATGGACCACCTTGGACGTAGTTGTGGCCAATATTTACATGATATCAATTTCAGAAAATAAATGCCATGAATTGTTCTTTTGCCGAATAATAGAAATTTAAAGTTTACTTTCCAATTCATATATTTTTTATTTTACATTATAAAATTGATGTACGATGAATCACCCTATATTTAAGCGCTACTTATACATATATTTTCGAAATCCAATTTGTCAATTCTCCACCTACCTCGAATTATATATTGTATATGGCTTCGAAAAACGCGGAATAACATTTTCCTTCAATCTTAGCTCTGAGCACTACCATATAACCGGAAATTGGATCCCTCATATCACTTGATAAAACCTTAGAAAATTTAATCGACAACGCTTTTATTAACTTCCCGATAGAGAAGTTCTTGCATTCACCTCGAAAATCGAAAATGAAAATGTTGTCGTTTTTAGGTATCTATATAGTATTTTTAGACAGGTCTTAAGAAAATATGTGCATGTGGGTGAGGAGGAGATCAGGTTGCGACAAAAGATGTGTAATCTTGATAGATACAGAAGCCTGGGCTACCAGGACCACAATTCGTTAGCCTGACTGTTCGATTCCAGGAATACGCCCCACATACTTCGACTATTTTTTTGCGTTTGGCTATTGCCAGGTATTATTTCGCGAGGCTGGTAAGCAATCGATTCTATTTGGTTGTTGTTTTTTTTTCTTGAAAATATTGCTTATCGTTTCAAAAAATCTCTGTGTATGCCTTTACGAAGTTTTTCTTGCAAAGTTCAATAGAGGAGGTTATTTTCTACATTGTTACGAGTAAGTGCTCAATATATATATATAATCGTATATATATATTTGAAATGGAGGATAAGAAAGTGCATTTTTGTCATATTTAATTTTTTTTTTTTTAAAGATGTCAAAGCGACAGAGACGTAACGGGAGACTTACAGCATGTATGGAGATGGAGATGACACTTGTCAGCGTTGGTTTACACGCTTTAGTTCAGGGAATATAGACCTCGTTGATGCTGTTCGTTCTGGATGTCCATCCACCACAGACGTCATTAAAATCTTGGTTGCAGTTACCGTTGACAGGCATTTGACGACACGGGAGATCGCTCAGCGGTTTAACATCGCCCACACAACTGTTTCGCAGAGACTGAAAAGGCTTTGGAATATCGAAAAAGGTGGATGTTTGGGTTCCTCCACGAACTTGAAATGAAATTCGCTTGAAACTTTCCTGAAAAGAGTGGTAACGGGAGACGAAAAATAGTTTTTTACAACATTCGGAGTAAGAGGTCCTGGTACGCTCTTGGTGGAACACCGCAATCGGTCGATAAACAAGATTTGCATTCCAAAAAGTTCATATTGTGCATTTGGTGGAACTGGCGAGGTGCCTCATGGATCATATATGATCCGTTCAAGTATTTTCTCCAGTGTGTTCAGTAGACATATTGGGAAAAATTGTGCTAGTTCTCCGGGTGGTTTGTTTCTCTTTGGTTAGATAACCAAATGTTGCAGCTTCTACTGCACTGGGAAAATCCACTCTTTCAGACACTTTTGTATCGTTGTTATAACCATGTCTTTTCTCTTTTGAATTACGGCTTTAGCTGGCTTATTTGGGACGGCATTGAGTAGAGGTGCTATCTTTTAGCATGCGTAGAAAAGTTCGTCTGGTGTAATTATTGGAATGGCTTATGTATTAGGTCGGTGTGTGTGTCAATTTTTTGGGCCACGATACCACACTTCGCGATCCAATGGTGTTGTCGATTTGAATTTTTGTTAAATAATAAACCTGCATGCAGAATCGCGGCTAGTTTGACCAAAATCCACCCATTAAGTGGAAAAAAATATATATGTATACTATATATAAAATACAATAAATTTTTTTGTTGAAAATAGAGAACTCTTTCGAAATCTAATAACAAAGCACATATTTAACGAAAATTTGAAGGAAATCAGACCAAAATTATCTGAGTTATTCAAAGAAAAGCAGCCAATATAGAGCCGTCAATGCTCAGGCAATGCCAGATCTGATAGGTTAAACTTTGCTGAGACAAAAATCAGAAATTGCATGACCGCGAATGGCTTATCCGCACTCCCCTCCGAGTAAGATGGGGATAAAAAAATATTGAAACGCTTTCAAAACGATCAATATGTCGTTTTTCTATTTTTTTCCAAAAATTAGTCAAACTGAAATTTATTATAATTATAAATTTGCTTGCAAGTTTTTGGAAGCTTATCCATTTATTTGCAATAGAAGTTCTCGCTTTTGGAGGACAGGTTAAATAAGCTGATAATACAATATGATGGCACCATACATATCAGGAGTATATGGTAGCTGGTTGTCGTCGCCTTTCCGTTAGCCAAAGATAAGCGTTTAAGGTGAATTTTTTTGTTCACAAAATCTAGCTCATTATAACAACGATCGGCGTTTACCGTTTAATTTTTTAACCGGCTAATAGTATATCAGACACTTGTGTTTGCACCAGGAACACAGCATTATTCCTTCGAAAGCTGACCAGCTACTGTTGTTGTTGCGGAGTTTCCGCTCTTTAAATAAAGGCTCTTATTCTTAACTTTACCGAAACCTCTCAAACTTAACTGGTCGGGCTCAATCCATTTTTCGGCCATTTTCAGATTAAATTGTCCTTAATTCTAAAAGGATAAGAAATATCAAAAACCATTGGAGAATACTCCAAGTTCCCTTTATCAGGAATTAGTTGGCGAGAATCATAAGTCACAACCATTTTGTCTAGTTTGAACTTGCAAATGAAGGCTTATGTACAACTGCATTATTACGACATGAAAGCAAATAGGAATGGCGTTGAGTCCCTAATAGTAATATCGTAAACCTATCCAAAACAAGTGATTGTTTCATGACTTTATAATTGGCAATTGGACATAAATCTTGAAATACTGCAAGCGTCTTTGTATGGCAAGTACACAATGAGTAAACAGAAAAATAAGTATTTTAACATGAATTTACCGAGAGAGATTTAAACGGACACGTTGATGTATCAAACTACGAATACGAAGACTGCCATGGAGTGAAAGGAACGTAAACCGCAGCGGGGGAAGATGCACTACAGTTCGTGGTGAGTCTAAACTAACAAGCCTCTCTATTTAGCACTGTCTTAAGCTAACTGCCTCCAGTTGCGCACTCCAAGTCGGTTGAGCGCGCGAGATCTTGCTCCACTGTGTTGTCCCTTCGGGGTACGTTCGTTGATTCTACGGGCCAGAGAATTACATGTCCCATGTTCCATATCAGGTGACGGAAGTATAGTTTTCTAACTTAGCCGATGTACAGCTTGCATAGTTCGTTGTTGAATATTCTCCTTTAAAGCTCGTCAGCGGGACTGAATTTTATTCTCAAAATGACAGCGTATCTTCATTCGTTTTCGATAGAGTTCATGCTTCAGAGCCACAAAGTAAGACGTGGAGTATCAAGGTCTTTTATGGAGTTTTTTAATTATTTCGGAATTCCCTGATCTCTCGAAGTGTGAAGATTTGGTCGATTGTTGACATTCCTGGTCTGAAACAGCACTACTAGGGACCAATGAGCTGGTTTGCGAAGGGTTTCAAACGTATATCAAACGTATTTCAAACAATATGACAAACAAGATTTTGTATCCGATATTGAGGAAACTTAAAACTCTATAATAAGCATACACACTTTTCTGAGCAAATCTGAGAAATGAGTTGATCCATGCTAGCCGCAAAGTCATTTCTAGCAGCTTTGAATACATACATTGGCCGGTAAGCCTTCAGGTCCACCTGATTTGTTGAATTTCAACTTAGATCTTGCTATCCTTACGTAGTTCTGGTGAGGTGGACGAAATTTTTGTTTATCATCGTCAAAATAGTCTATTCTGTCTGGCGACGGGATATTGATCTTCTTCGCCGTTATACGAAGCACCGACTGTGACTCTACTTCAGGGTTTCCTTCTTCATTTCTACAGGTTTCTGTACGGATCTTCTTACCTTGACACGTTCTTTTTACATTGTCGTAAAACTTCCGTACTCTATTTTTCTCTAATGAAGAAGCCGATATTTTTATTTTCTTCTGCCCGTAAGACTTACGTTGCAACACCGCTTTGTAGGCTTCTTATTTAGCTGCATGTCCTTGCTGGCATTCTTCATTAAAACATTCATTTCTTGGTGATGATTGAGTGAAACCCAGCATATCAGTCACCGTGTCCATGATGCACGTTGACAACGTTGTCACTGGTCTTCGGTACTTGATAATGGCGGCACAGGAGTTGTTGAGAGATTTTGGGATACGCGTTTGGTGAAGATTCTGGCGGTTTTCTGTGATTGCAGCTTTTATACATTATATCTTCTCACAGTAGTTTTTCTTTATTTTGGCTCTTGAAAAATCCACATTCATACCTTGGCTGCAACAAAGTTGTGATCAGAGTCAAGGAACGTTCAGATGTCCAGAATAGTTGTTTAATCATGCAGTTAACCAGGATCACCACTGGCATGTAAATCAAAAATTTCACTACGAACTTAATGATTGCATTGCTGGCCCAGGACAATCAGAAGTTTTCCCACTAATCGCCGCGCAGACTCGATCGCATTTAGCTCATATAACCTTCATATTCTGTTTGTACTAACTAGACCACTACTAGAAAGTTAACTGGCACAGCTTAATTGCAAAAAAAAAGAGGTCAGCACTGCATAAAAATGGCTTAAAAATATCATAAACACAGAATAAAACCTGAAAAACGAACTAAATATAACGATAATAGCCGTGACTACAGCACAACAGCATTAGAAGCATTTTGTCGGAAATTAGAAAATGTAGCTCCATAACCTTTTAATAGGCGACAAGCATTAGAAATGTTATTCCAAGCATGCAAACGAACTCATATTTTTAAGATTGCAGTACAACGCAGAAAAAAATGACTTAACTTTCAATTGCCAAAATATATGGAAGATGAGCAAGGACGCTTATCAACACTGAGCTGAAAAGAATATTTTAGCGCATTACTAACTGAAGAATATCGGGCTCAAAGAGAAAATGCTAAATTTTAAGCAAGCGTTCAACAGAGTTCCCAGAGTTCAAAATTTAAGCGAAAACGAAATGCACGGTGGGAATAACCGAAGAGCTTCAAGGTAAAGTTGAAGTACATGACGGCACTGTAAAAAGTCCGTTGATTTGAATTGTCATTAAATGTGCAAGATTGCTTACACTAGCGCATTAAATGTGATGTTGCTTCTTTTGATGGCTTCAAAAGGGTATAGACCAGCTGCTGATAAAAGAATCTTCACTGCCAGCCTTGCCCTAGCATGCATACCGAAACGCTTGTTAACAGTGAGATCAGTCTCTATACCGAAAATCGGATAAGAGAGCGTGTAGCTCGCCACGAGCTTGAGACCTAAAAGTCTGACTTCCTTCCAGTTGAAGACTATAAAGAGAATGGTCGAGATCCATGTGCCTTGCGAATGCATCCTCTGTCTAATATGCAACATGCTTACCAACGGGAAAAATCTTGCGAGAGTGCGCTTCAAAATCCGAAATTGAAGGCGCACTCGACAAAAAGGAATTCGCCCTGAACATTTTCATCGATAGTTTCATAGATGAAAGAATCATTAGTTTTGTAAATAAAAGCAATGCTGGTAAATATGACACTGATTGCGGATGCTAACTTTGGCCAATATAAGATGGCGGGAATAAATAGATGTTGCTTGCAAGACGGTAGCATGCTATCTTCACTGATATGGTACATGTCGGTCGACTCGCTGCTCAACGCACTCAAAACTTTTAACGTCTATACACAAGCATACGTGAATGATGAAACTGTACTGTCTATTAGATCGTCTTTAGCGACTGTCTGCTCTAAAGCGCAGATAGCTCTGGACGCAATTGACGATTGGTGTACAAAACATCGTCGGCGATACAAAATGCATTGCTGATTTGCGGTTGATCGAGGTAAATCTATCAATCTTTTTCTTTAATTTTACATAAAGTTCCGTCCATACATACCTTGGCATGGCATTCGTGGGTGTATAAGGTGTACAAATAATTATATTTAATCTACCTATACTTTCAAGCCGACAAACACCTATACCTAAAATTAAACTTATCTATTTTAAAATATAAATCAAAACATGTTCTAACAATCTGAAATTTAAAAATACATAACATATCTAACTATGGAATCTGAATACTTCCGTTTTGTTTTGATCAATACTCGTATAATTTAACTACAATATTATGTTTATATATTTATATATAAAATACAGTATATATGCAGCTTGCTCAGAGATTCGACATTTAAATAATATCTTACAACTTAAAAACCATTTAAACATTTTGGATCAGTTTTAATTGAAGAGAACATTTAAAGTTTGGAATGCAAATAGCTTATTTGTTTTGAAAATACAAATTAAATTTTAATCGAATTTGCAATCATACTTAAATATATACTAACAATTATTGCATTTGCTTTAATAGAGTTATAATGAATTATGTCCATTGTACTCGTAATTGCTGATAAAGCAATAGATTTTTAAAATTATTTTATTTTGTGTGGGGTAGTATCAAATGTGATATACTTGTATGTAGGTTGTGATGTGATAGAACTAAGAAGGTTGCTATCAAAATACACAGTCTAAGCAACCAAGGGTGTACCTTATTTGGGACATTAAAGGGTGGGTAAAACCTGTTACAAAATCAATGCCTTCGTCTGTTAAAACATACGGCACTACAGTGTTATCTGTGATTGTGTGCACGATTATTATTTTGAGAGTAGGTTAGTGACAACGACATTCCCCCCCTCTCCAAATCCAACGAGATACTGCCGAGCATCTCCAGCATGCCACCTCGTTGTTACAAGGCAAACATACATACGAATACAACCCTCCAGCTATAAGTACAAGACAAAGGGGGGCGCATTTTTTGGACATATCATAAATCGATTAAAAGAAACCATGGTATTAAATGTCATACGAGGTGTGTTCAAAGAGTAAGGTGACTTTTGAAATTTCGCGGGCAACGTACATTCGTTTAACGATTTCTTTTTTCTGTATTTGTACACATGTCCCGAACATACACCCTGCCTGACTCGAACTGCAACCAATTTCAGACTGCTATAATTTCCAAACCGTTCATGACAGTGAGCTCAAATTTTGACACATGACAGATAATTTTATTATTTACAAGTCTTTTATACGATGGAACGTAATAGTTTGATTGCTTTATATTTGGCTGAAAAACCACAACTAGCTATCGTTAGAGCCCTCCAGCACCTTAACGTGAATAAATCATTTGTGTTTTGAACCATAGCTCATTATAGTGTTACTGGCAGCGTTGCAAAACGCCATGGAGGTGGCCAAAACAAACAGCAACATCGACAGAAATGGTTCGGAAAGTGAAGGCTCGAATTGAGCGAAATCCGCGTCGAAGTGGAAGAAAAATGGATCGTGAGCTTAACATATCCTTGGAACGGATGCAACACATATTGAAAAACGAGCTTGGGCTCAAGCTATTGAAGTTCTAAAAAGCACACGATCTTACATCGCAATTAAAAAAAGTTAGAGTCGAAAGAGCGAAGGAGTTGCTACGCTTGCACGAAAGTGGTGTGTTGCCGAATTTGTTTTTTTCCGATGAGTCTCCATTTGTTATCGAGCAATATGTCAACAAACAAAATGACCGAGTTTACATGCCAGAAAGGTCCTTCGAAAATTTATACCTTCGGACGGCCACCAGAAAGCAGGTAGCACGGATGGTGACGGTTTGGGCCACCATAACCACCGATAGTCGCTCTCCGATCGTATTTTTGGACCGTGGCGTCAAAATTATTGCGATCGTATACCGTTTAACTGTCTTAGACGCAGTATTGAAGCCTTAGGGAAACAATCATTTCGGTCGAAGATCGTGGGCCGTGGACGGCACCGTCTCACAAAGCGCGCGTCAACCAAGAATGATTAAAAAACAATGTTTCACACTTCATTTCTTCGACACAATGGATTGCAAATTCTCCGGATGCAAGTCCGTTGGATTTCTCAGTCTGGGGTATTTTGAAGGCAAAGGTTGACACTAAAAATATTAAAGTTTGGACCACCTCAAACAAGCACTTCATCGAGAATGGGCCAAAATACCGCAGAGCCACTTGCGTGCAGCGTGCGATGCTTTCTTCGGCAGTCTTAAGGCCATTATTCACGTAAAAGTTGGACATATTGAAAACTGCTGATACAATTTGAAAATTGATGTATTTTCCAATGTTTTTTGGTTTAGCACAGTAACATTTATCAAAAAATAAAAAAATTATAGCATTTTAAAAAGTTGCATTTCTAGTCAGGCAGGGTGTATATTCACAGTTTTAAGTAAGAGGTGATTCATCGTAAGGTTTTATTTTCAATAAGCTTTTATCATTTTGGTTCATTATCGTTTGGCAAGTCATCATGGAAAGACTCACACTACAACAGCGTCTCCAAATTATTCAGCTGTATTACGAAAATCAGCGTTCTGTGAGAAATATTTTTCGTGCAATTCGAGAAACTTACGGTGCGCATAATCGACCTACTGAAACCACTATTGGCAATATCATTCGCAAATTTGAGTCCCAGTTTACAGCAGTGGATGGTACTCAACCGGTTAGACCACATCCAGCACGTAGTGAAGAGACTAGAGCAGCTGTAGCTGAGAGTGTACGCGAAGACCGTGACGAATCGATTCGTCGTCGTTCTCAGCAGCTTGGCTTGGCATATTCGACATATTTTACGTGAGAATCTCGGCCTAAAAGCGTACGAAATTCAACTTGTGCAAGAGCTGAAGCCAGGTGACTAGAATTTGCGTCATAATTTCAGTGAATGGGCTCTGGAAAAACTTAATGAAAATTCGGCGTTTTGCCGTGAAAGTTCTTTTAGTGATGAAGCCCATTTCTGACTCAATGGATACGTTAATTAATAAAATTGCCATATTTGGGCTGATGAGCAGCCCGAAAAGTACCAAGAGCTACCATTACATCCACTAAAAAGAACGAATTATTTGTGGAATCATTGGTCCATATTTCTTCAAAAATGAGGCAAACCAGAATGTTACAGTCAATGGTAACCGTTATCGCGCCATGTTAAATAACTATATGCTTCCTGAAATTCAAACATTTAGTCTCGGTAAATTAGCCGCCTAGATCGTGCAATATCACACCTTTGGGCTATTTTCTCTGGAGATATGTAAAGTCTCAGGTCTTCAGCTACGATTGACGATTGACAACATTGCTCGTATTATCTGCGAGATATCAGTCGCTATGATCGAACGAGTCGCCCAAAATTGGACCTTCCGAATGGACCACTTCAGACGTAGTCGTGGCCAACATTTACATGATATTATTTCCAGAAAGTAAATGTCATGAATTGTTCCTTTAACCAATAATAAAAATTTTAAGTTCACTTTCAAAGTTATGTATTTTATTATACATTTTAAAACAAACCTTACGATGAATCACCCTATAGTTCAATTGGTATTGCTGTCGCAAGTCAACATTAACAAGTGCTACTAGGGCCGTTTGATTAATATGCGGATTCGAAATGGCAACGCAACTTTTTTAGGTTTTGTCAATATAACCTTCTTTTACCTAAATACACTTTTTACAGCTGTGCTGGAAATTTTTTTACGCCTTCGTATAATTCGACCTTTGTTTGGAGTGTGTTCACCTGGTAAAACCCATTGCTTTGATTGTTCTTTGTCCCCTGGTATGTACCAATGAATCCATGTCTCATCAACGGTCACGAAACGAAGTAGAAACTCCTTCGGATTTCGATAAAACAGAGCCAACCACGTCCTTGAAGTGGTCTCATGATTGCGCTTGTTCTCCAGTGTGAGGAGCAAATGCGACACCCATCACGCGGACAGCTTTCTCATGCCCAAAATCGCGTGCAGGGTATGGCTAAGGCGTTCAGTTGAAATGCCTGCTATCTCAGCCAAGTCGCGAATTTTCACTCGGCGGTTCGCCAATACGAGATCTTGGATTTTATTAACGGTTTCCCCGGTGGTAACCAGTTTTAGGCTACCTGACCGCAGCTCATCAAAAACTGACTTAAGAAAAAATAGCAAACGGTTGTACGGAAATGGGGCCCATACACACGATCGAGAATGGGCTTGATTTTCTCGCAGGTTTTGCCACACAAAAACAAGCATCGGATCACGGAGCAATATTGCTCTTTTTCCATGGTCGCAAAAAACACTAACAAAACTTTTTTTATATAAGTATGCAGTCACCTTACTTTTTGTACACATCGCCTATATTTTACATATGATGTGGTAGGAATCACATGAATGAAAGCTCTGAATCCAAGAAAAAAGACGAAGAAAAAAAGCAAAACAAAACCAACAACAACAACGGCGGCAATGATTCAACACATGGTTTCACTGCTCTGACTTCAACGAAAAATGGACCATGTGAATGGATTATTAACAGTGTTCCCTCAAATTACATCACACCAAACAAGAAATATCTGAGCAAACAATGTCGAACACTCGAGGAATTCTACTGGCAAATTATTCTAGGATGGCAGTGAAATGTGTTGGTAAGTCTAAATCGAAATTAAATGGTGAAGAAATTGAAATGTCAAACGTTTTACATACACCAAATATTTCGGTTAATTTTTTTTATTTTTATTTTTTTATATGCTATATGCTATACAAAAAAGCACTTAATTAACTTACCAATCTTGCTACAACTTGCTGGCCCTATGCGGACACTCTAAGCTAAACCTAGCACTTAATCTATGTGTTTCGACGAATCTTATTATCCTACAAAACAATTTTATTTTATAATATTAATGCTTAGAAAATAGTGAATGGACAATAAAATTTATGGACTACCTAAAATAAATCTTAAGCTATTTAAAGTATCTGATATGCGAGTATGCTACAATACATAATTAAACATGTAAATTTTTTGAGTTTTTATGTTTTTTACATATAATTTTTTTTCTTTGGTAATACCCGTTTTTTTTTCTTAAATTTTCTTTATTTTTTAAATTAGGAATTTATAAATGTAATTTTTATTACAAAAAGTACTTGTTTTATATAGATTTAGCTTTATTTTTAATTATACAACAAGTTTATAATATTATTTGGGTTTTAGTAAGTGAAGCTTTTTTAATTACTTTTATTCTTAATTCTCTGTTTTTATTTTTTAAACTTAAATGCTACTTTAATCACCTAAAATATGTAAGCCGGCAATGGCTTAAATGCAAAAAATTTTCACTAAGGCACCTAAATTTATGGTGGTGCTGAGCAACATCGCTCAAATCACTTTACCTCTTTACCTCCCTTAAACTAGAGAAGTCGCCTATCCGGAGGTGCTCGATCGACGTGGAAGATTAGCGGCATCGCTGGACTATCCTAGTTCAGTCTTTTTTCTATCCAGATAGAGGAATACTTCTGGGGAAATAAACCCGTTAAAGCGAACACTCTCGTGGTGCATATGATTAGTGTAATGAGCCCCGGAGTTCAAGTTGTTCGTCGAGTTTATTGCTCCAGCAATGTGCCCTCGAGTCAGCTTAATGACGAAATTACCACTCCTATAAGGTTCGCCCTATTGGATGCGAACAAGTCCTTATCGAAGCTCTCTCGAACACCCGATCTTTTCCATTAAACTTGCTCTCACGTTGAACCGCACGGGACATCTAAATACAAGCCTAAGCCAGATAAAGGTCATGTAGTAAATAACATTGAGTATCCGGCTATAGTACAGTATTTTTGTAAGAGCAAAATCACCTTTGCCTCTGCTAAAGCAACATCTATATGTTTGTTGAAATATAGATATTGATTTAGGCATCTGACTACATTTCGACAAGTAAGTGGCTGCCTGTGTTGTCCTACGATCGAAAGCTTTCACCAGTTCTTTTTGGTATCCGTAGAGGCCTCAGACAAAGGCATCCTAAAAAGATTTCTTCAACTTCCAGTCAATTTTAATTTTATCTAAATCATGTTTCAGGAGCGTATTCACGATCTCGTTCCTTGGACCTGATTTGTACGCGAACAAGTCATCTGCGTATGCTAAATGGTGAAATGAGCTCATGAGATCGCTTGTGTAGATGTTGAATAGGATTGTAGAATAAATTGCACCTTATTGCAGACCATTTTTAATATCGCCATTTTTCACGATAAACTGTCAACTGCAGAGCATATCAAAAAATTTATAGAACAGTGGAAGTTGTGGATGGCCTTCTCCAAGTAAATCAGGCAGACACCCGTGCATTGTTTCTTGCTTCTGTTTCACTGGATATCAGATACTAGTGTAGATGCAACATGTGAGACATCATGATCCGCATTGAAACCGAACTGGTTATCCGGAACTATATTTTTGTCTCCAACCGACTTAGTCAGTTCTGTATTGATCACCCTTTCGAATAACGAATATTCCGAAGAATAATTATCGACCGAAGATTCGTCGAATTGGATATTTCTTTATTCGTTTTGGGAACCGGATGCATCATTGCTGTCTTCGAATATGCTGGATAATAACCATTATTCAGAGCAATATTAAATAAGGTAGTGTAAATATCCATTATTTCTAGTGATAGATGCCGGAGCATAATATGGTATTTGGTATGTCATCGGTTCCCACTGATTTCTTACTTCTCAGTGATTCGAAGATCGTTTGGAGTTCTTCCTTCAAAATAAAAGGGGGTAATACCCTCTCGTTGGCGATGATACAATATTATTTGCCATAATTTCGTCATTGAACTTAGTGAATCCTAAGTTCTGAAATCGCCAGTTCTCTATATCATTTCGAAAAAGGAATTCTGCAATTAGATCCGATTTTCTAGGTCGTAGTCCGAGTCAGTGATATCATTCATCTAGTACACTTCCTGGAAAATCGCTTCTATGGTCGCTTTCTTCTCTTGAGGATCCCCAATTACAAAGAATTTGTCGTCATCAACAGCTTCTCCTGTATTTACATCAGCTGTTAACAGTAATTGTGCGACATGGAAAGAAGTTTTGATCTTTCCTCCGAGATATTCTATTTATTTGCGGAAACATATTCCATTTAGTTTCGCCGACCATCTTGCAGAAACGTTTAAACCATTCGATTGGGGGGTGAATGTCAATACGCTAGACGTGACGACAAACTTTCCAGTAGTAAAGGCTACACTTAGGGAACTTAGACAAGTTATAGACACGCTTAACCCCAATAAAGCCCCGGAATATGACTTAATAACGGGAGAGATACTTAAAGCGTTGCCGAAAAAAGGTTTGCTAAAGCTGCTCTATTTTATAAATGCCAGTGGAAAGAAGCCGAAGTTATTATGGTTCCCAAACCCGGTAAACCGCTGACTGAAGTCAAGTCATATAGACCAATATCGCTTCTCCCGATTACATCGAAGGTCTTCGAGCGAATCCTTCTTAATCGTCTTAAATCAATTACCGACACAAATTCTCTCTCGCCTGATCATCAATTTGGCTTTAGAAGCCAACATTCTACAGTTGACCAAGTGCATCGGATTACCAATGTAATTGAACGAGCAATCGAGTGTAAGCTAGTCTGTTCAAGCGCATTCCTTGACGTTTCGTAAGCCTTTGAGAAGGTATGGCACGAGGGTCTAAAATATAAACTCCGACAAGCCCTATCCCAGCAATTGTCTTGTATTTTAGGTTCATATCTGGAAGACCGACTCTTCCGTATGAGACACGGAAACGAATATTCCACTTTTAAGACAATAAAGGCGGGGGTGCCGCAGGGAAGTGTACTTGGCCCTCTGCTATATTTGCTTTTTACCCGTGATATACTGCAAACGGATGACACTGTCCTAGCCATATTTGCTGATGACACTGCCATTTTGGCAACGGCTAAAACAGTCGAAGAAGCAACTGCCAAGTTGCAACGTACAAAGACTTGGCGAATCGCGCTTAATGAAAACAAGTCAGTCCACGTGAACTTCACTCTGAAGGAAATTGAGAATCCACCGGTGTTTATCAACGCAGTACGAATTCCTTACGCGAACGAGGCCAAATATCTCGGTATGACACTCGACGCTAAACTAAAATGGAGAGCACACGTCAAGAAAAAACGTCAAGAGCTTGAAATCAAATATAGAGATATTTACTGGCTTATTGGAAAGTATTCCAATGTTACTAAAAATAGTAACATTAATGTATTACAGACATTCCAAAACAAAGTTCTTCGAGGTATTGTTAATGCGACGTGGTACATTAGAAACGATGATATCCACAGAGACTTAGGAGTCGAAAACGTTCAGAACGTAATTAAAATGTTTGCGCGAAAGCATAATAATCGATTACAAGGTCATACGAATATTTCTGTTCAACAGATCCTCGACTAGACAAATTTATTGCGCCGTCTGAAAAGGACTAAGCCTCTTGATCTAGCGCGGTGGTTAGCAGCGCGTAATTTTTCTAAAGTACACAGGAATTTTCTATGGAAAATCGCCTGCAGGATATCTTATAAAAACAAAATAAAATGCAATAGAAGAACTGCTTGTTCAGTGTGAACTCAGTCGTGGTTTGCATAAGGGAGGTGTTTTTTAGTGAGTAAGAATATCACACTACTATAGGCTCCGCCAAGTGATGATAATCCAAGACTATCAGTTAATTTTTTATCATACATTGGCTATTTGTTTAAGATGTCACACGCAGCAATATCCTGAGCAAGTAAACGACGACTAACAATAGCATTATCAAGTACTGAAGCAGAATACAGGGCAATGTCAAAAGCTATTCAAGAATAGATTTGACCTAAAGCAATTATCGCATGAGCTGAATGATAAACGTATTTTAACAATTTAACTTTTATGCGATAGCCAACATACAATTAAGTTTGAAAAAGTACATTGATATCCGGTGTCATTTTATCCGTAAGCACATTGAAGATGGCACAGTAAAACTTGGCTTTATTTCAACTGATCAGATAGCAGTTGATAGTCTCACAAAGCCTGTCTCCACTTATATCAAAAAGTCTTGCGTCAATAAGATGAGATTGTGTTGAACTTTTAGTCTGAATATTTTTTTTTCTTTTTTTGCTTACAATATGTAGTTTGTTAGAAACTTGGATTAAATTAAAATATTTAACAAGTGCGGCAAACCTTGAGCTGTTATACAAAATTATGAAACATATGCATGCAGTTCACTTTTTTTCTTTAATTTTACTTATTTGTTTTCATTGAATAAAACATCATGATCGCATGATGATGATGACTCTTATTCTTTACACCGCTACATCTAAAGTAAAATAAGAATTTACACAGTATTTAGCAGATCTGCAGTCTAGATTCGAGCTAAGTATACACTTCCTAATGCATTACTTTGCATTGAAATCAGCTATACTTAACTGGGAATATGTGTAATAATATATCTATCATCAGTTAAGTTTCTTAAATAGCCAGAAAGCGCAATATTGGATTGAAATTTCCTTAATTCAATACTACGAATCTCTCTAAAATGAATTCTGAAAAAACAAACCCTGGCCTTTGAGATCATTTAAATCACGCTTCAATCCAAGACTCGATAAGGACTGTTGCGCCAAATTTTATTACCATCATTTACACCCTGGGATTTCTAATTTAAAAGCATCCCTTAAATCCCAAACCTAAACGTAGTCCCTAAAATCGCTTCCATTTATTTGCAAATTAAATTAGCTTTGCACAATATAAGTCCCGGGTGCCTAGTAAGTATTTAAGCAAGCATTGCAAAAAACAAAAAACTAAAAAAAAATACGAGTATCTCAAGACCTTTTCATGACACGACTCATCCGAGCCTACTCCTCTATTCACTTTTATATCCTATTTAAATAGACCAAGAAAGCTCAATCGGAATCGAACCAAATCAATAAAAAAGAAACCCTTTCCTAGTACCAGATGCAAACACGAACGGAAGAAGAACAGGATACGAGTAAACATGAAAAACAAAACGATAAAAATAAAATAAAAAATAAAAATCAATTCCATATGCGCCCTGACTCGTTAGGCCTTCTCTCGGTTGTCGTCGTAACATCCGGGCAGATTTAAGTTAAACATTGAATCCTACATGAACAGATTTCTTCCCGAGGAGGAAATATTTTCAATCCATTAAAAGCAGATCCACGCACAAACATACTCAGCATGCAAACAACTTTATTTAAACAGACAACTGAGCACCAAAAACAAAAGCAACTGAAATACATACAACCCATTAATACAAAAATATAGAAGCAAATACAGATTCGCATTTAGATACAATAGAATATCTCGTACATACCTGCGTTAGTAAAATAGCCTTCAAATAGGCATGCAGTTGAGCACATCCAAATGCAGATAGTCCTTAATAATTTCAGCATTGCTGTCATTTTTATCTTCCGCTCCTGTGAAGTTTGATTTTTATCCTTTTAGTTAGTTACGATTCGTATTTGTATTTTAATAAAGATTCACTTATACCGCACTAAGGATGGATTCACTGAAAGGACATCACCATAAAGCAATTGCGATGCAGCAATAGATACAAATGGGTGGAGGGTACTTAGTGGATGGGGGTAGAAGACTGCTCAACAATAACGCTAAAACGTGTAAAACATTTTCCATCTTCGTCATGTTGACAAAAGTCAGCCAGGACTAAAGCAGAACTTTAGAAGAATATGTACCCTTATTATATACGAGGTGGTACTGGGGATTTTGTTGAGAATGGGAATGGGAATGAGAATGATAAACGGAGAATGGTGACTGGCGTTGAAGATAAACGAACAAGAAACGAATTAGATTGAGAGCCCAAGACTATGAGTACAAATACAAGGCAAGCCTGCAAGCAATGAGAATAAATTTCACCACACCATAGAGCAATACGTAGGAACAATCAAACTCGAAATGCCTACCTACAACGACAGTAACAAAAAAAACAAAAGAAATGAAGGATAGTTGTGCTGAAGTAAAAAGTACACGTAGACGGTACTATTGATGCCAAGTCGTTGTCATCATTCTCCCGTTCAGGACACTACCGACAACAACAAAAATCGCAATGACAACAACTACGACTGTGACTAAGACTACAAATCCGACTATAACTCTGACCATATATACAACAACTACAACAACTATGGAAACAATAAAACGTCAATCGTTATGGGACACAAAAATTCCACTAAAGCATCGTCGTTCACATGATGCTCCTACATCAGTCGTGATTTCAGTAAAAGCTTTTTTGCCAGCGTGTTTTCAATATAAGACGCAGACCAACTGCGACTTGTTAAAATGAACTGTTTAGTACACTATGGCTGGAGTGGTAGTACTACTTATAGGACGTGAGGGAGTGTTTCTGTTTCGAAATATCATGAGATTTAGGTCAGCTTCTTATGGCTTCACTTTAGTGGATATAAAGATAATTGCCAGAATAATTGAAACACACAGTCTTACTTTTTAATGTGGAAAATGGACTGAGCCTTGGAGAGTCCAGTAGTAGTACAGGATACCTATGGACTTACAATTGGAAAAAGCAATGTTAAGAGTTCAATGTAAACCACGGGACTCGTCAATCTTCAATTTAATTGGCACCAACCAAGTTGCCAGGTAATTGCAAGGCACTCATCTTATACTTTTATTTGATTCGTGGACCTTTTGACTGGTTATAATTATGTAAATGCTATGAGATAGATGCCGGATAATTTCCGTTACTTAAAAACTGTTAACCTTTGTTGATGTCTCCCTATCTTTCAAAAAATCTTCAGCAGACTTTGCTCAACGACCAATTAGAAACTCTTTCAATCACAACACAAATGCCAGGCATGTAATAAAGAAGCGCTACAATGAGGAGGAAATAAAAGAAGACTACTTGCTTCTTCGAAATAAGAATAGATAGTAAGTAAATCGAAGACGAAACTGAAGCAAAAGAGCGAAATTCAATCTTCCTAAGTTGGAAAAAGTGAAATTCATCATTCGGGGACCGTGGCAAGTTTCTGAACAGGAAGGTAAATTCAGGTAAGGGAGGACTTTTTTCAACTGGAGAAGAGCAATAGGCGAACAGCCAAGGATAATTGAATGTTTCAGTAGATCGAGCATCGAGCATTTAGGAACTTTGACAGGAAAAAATCTGTGAATTATGCAGAGCTCACCCTTGCTCACCAACTAATCAACTCTCTTACCACCCGATATATCTAAGCGCTCTGGTACCTAACATAAGCGCTCAATATCTCAGTAATGAAATCGCTGGAAGTTTAGGCAATCTTTGATCTTTGATCTGACGGAAAGTCCTTAGCCTGACTGTCACAATTATAACTGTTGGAACTTGGAAAATATCAGTTGTTTCTCGTTGGAAGAATTGAAAGCTTGGCTGTAGGATGACAATAGTTGCCCCTTTCGTAACTTGGAACTCGCTTTGGGCGACAAAATACTGTATATAGTTGTAATTCAGCGGAATGAAGGTTAACATGTTGATTCTAAACAATCGTAGAACACCTGCGCACGCGGTTTTCAAATCATGACAAGGTTTAAAAACTCTTAGTGTGTCTCTAAAGCCTTGCACCAGAATAATCGAAATAAAGCACGAGCTTCTCAGGTGAAGGCCACGAAATATAATAAAGATTCTCATACCTCCGCGGACAAAGAGTCTTAATTCCCAAGTCAAGGTGTTTTGAGATATATGCCGACGACTGAATGGTCCAGGGAACTGAAAACATTTTCCTCGCGAAATCGTATTGTCCTTATGAGTTAACGGATGACCTCTCATAGTAACCAGCCTAACACCTGCATGGGATCTCGACAGGCGGGGACTTTTCATACTCACCTTGTTCATAGGACCTACATGAATAAAAATAATAGCAAACAAAAATAATAACAAAAATGTTAACGGAGTGAGATGAGGAATCTGTACTCCGTCCAGCAATATCCTAGATGAACATAGAAGAGACGATTTTCTCATCTATGAAAACTAATACACGGCCCCCATCGAAAATCTTGGACATAACGTATGCTAAAGAGTTAAATTTACCAAGCAAATAACGATTCAATCGAGCCTCAACAGATATATGAATACTTCACCGAATCCCAAAATTGTCGAATCACTGGCTTCCTTAGGGACGGAATTGAATCCATGAAAAAGAAACGGCTAGAAGGAGCCAAATATGAACTAGTTCTTATACAGAGAAAAAAACAAAAGAAGAAAAAATGGGTCCAGCACCAGCAAATGTGACATTGCTATTCCATGGCAGGAACGAAGAAAACAGACCACACGCGGAGCCATTTAAAGACACATCGTAAAGGATACGCTAAACACCAAAAATTTACTCACAAATCCCAATCAGAATAGGGGAATAGTTTAAGTGGAGGCAAACTAAAAAGGAAGAATGCCTAAAAGGTCGTACGGGTTAGAGACCTTGAGACGCTGTACAGGGTCGACCTATCAAATCAAGGCTGTCTTGCAGAAACACTATGGCCCAATGTAAGGTCGCTATCAAGTGAATCCTTACGGATCTGTAGCCTACTTACAGAATAAGACCAGTCCAGGACAAAGAATCTGAAGCCAAAACTGAAGGCATAGCGCCTCATCCAAAGTTTAGATCTCACCAAAATCAGCTGGAATTCCAATGAATGAATGAAGCCCAAGAGAACCACCAGAGAGCTGAACTTATCATATCTAGAACTTGCCACTTAGTGGCAATGACCCCCAAAGATCGAAGCCTTCAGAAGACTTGTCCATAAAGTCTGAGACCTCAGAAGCCGTGGCTCAAGTGGTAGTGTATTGGCTTCTCAATCGGACGGTACAGGGTTAAATATTTAACATTCTTTTTTTCAGGCAAATAAAATTTTGGGGCTTAACGGTAATCTTACATACAACAAATCAATTTATTGTACACTACTAATTTAGTCTCCCCATTAAATGTTGGATGCCACCCATGGAGCGAAATAACCACTGAGCCTAAACATCTCTCCCCCCCCCCCTCTGTCGCTCTCTCTCTCCCTCCCTACCTCTATCTGTCTATACAATTTTCCAAAAAACTTAACACTTGCTCCGGCATTTTAAGAGTAGCAATACCCTCTTTAGTGTTAATTTCTTAAAAAAAAACAAAAGAAGACAGTCCACTGGAGAAGGTGGAGGTTCTACCAACATATCCCTACAATACATTTTATTATGGGACTAAGATGCATCCAAGTTAAGTATTAAATCATAGATTTAATAAGGATCATCTGGATATAGCATTTACCCAGGAGCTGACCTGTACATGGACCGGATAAGAACCTCTTTGATGAGTTACTCTACGATTCCATAAGTATTGTATTACATTATATAAGAATACAATAAGTAAACCACTTCCAAATATATCAAAAAAAAAAGTTACAAATGCTACAGGTCTTAGTCGAAACTCAAGTTCCACCACCACATCTATTGCTCCAGGAATTCCTTTTGTGGAGAAAGATCTATACACTAACCACCGAGCACTGGAAAGAGCCATCAATTTACCATTCACCATTCAAAACCCCTGGTGAAGATAGAATCTTCCCTTCACTCTTTGAAAAATGTATTACACAACTAACTCCATTTCTGATAAACATATTTAGAACTAGTCATGCCTGGGGTTACATACCAAATATTTGAAAAGTGGAAACGGTTAAGTTTACACTCAAAGCAGGTACAACTTATCTACCGAAATCATACCGACCTATAAGCCTCATCTCGTTTTTCCTTAAAATAGTTGAAAAAATACTTGATAGTCATATCAGGTATGGTCCACTACAGAGAAATCCGTTTCACAAAAATCAATATGCCATCAATTGGAAAAATCGACAACTCATGATCTTCAAGAACTCACTACAAAGATTGAGAAATCCCTCAGAGCCAAAGCAATTGCGCTGGACTGCTTCCATGAAACCGAGAAGCTTTCGCCAATACCGAATACCCCCAGACATGAAGAAGCATCCAAAACACAGGAGTAGATAGTACTACATGAAACTGAATAACGCACATGCTTAACTGCATAAATATCAATGTTATATCAGGCAGTGACAGAATCAACGTTCCAGCGTTATTGTAGTAAATGAACTGCTAAATATACTCAGCAACGACGGTTTCTAGGTCCAAAGATACGCTGATGATATTGCGATCCTTATCAGAACCAAATTCGAAGAAATGATTGCAGAAATCCTTCAAAGGATACTCAACCTTTCTGCTAACTGGTGCAAACAATTTTGCCTAAGCGTCAATCCCAAAAAGATTACCATAGTAGTCTTCACCAGGAGAAAAAAATTAACAAACCCAAAGTCGCAACACTTTTTGGGAAATCCATAAAGTTTTTAAGTGAAGCAAAATTTCAGGAACTTACCCTGCATCACAAACTTACTTGGAACACTTATATAAAAAGAAAAACATAAAAAAAGCCAGGATCTATGGATAAGAAAAATTCTATTGGGTAACCCAAAAATGACACTGTCATTGGGATGTCCATCAGTTGACATAAAACTTAACAAAAGTCTACACGGGCTGGACTAAACAAACTTAGGGTGCAATATAACAGCACCCACTGCATAATTAGCGGTCTTTAGAACCTTCCACCTCTTCATCATCAAGTACAGAAAGATGCTTTTTCTAACGCCTACATGCTTATCAAAGTGTATGAGAATAACTCCAAGATAGTTTATCCAGAGCTTTTAATTGAATTCAAAAGAAATAAACTATTAAAAATTACTCTTACAAGCAACATTCTGAAAAAGTACAACTTCAACCATACGGAGGTTAAGAATAGGTTTACTAGTGTGATACACCGACGAATCCAAAACAGACGAAGTATTTAGAGCAGGCATATATAAAGAAGCTACCAGTATCAATAATAGCATCTCTTTAATTCAAACTGAGATACATGCAATATAGTTTTGCATTAGAACTTAAACAAATCATTTATATTCTCTCTGACAGCAGAGCGGATCTACTTGTTATAAACTCTTTCGAGATAAACTAAAAAATTTACTAAGCCTGTATTATATTTCTTATAACACCAACATCACAAACACCATTAAAGCCCATTTAATCCGGATGCCAGGTTACAGTAGTTATAATGGCAATGAAATATCAAACGTTTTAGTCAGAAAAAGAGCTCGGCCTCTGCATTTATCTTGCCACGACGATTCTACGGGTTACCAATTAGCTCCATAAAACAATATGTCAATAACTGGATAAAAACATAGGCCTTCCATTATTAGACGGAAACTGAAGGTAAGACAAAAAATCTTTACCAACCCTTTCCCTCAAAAGAACAAAACAACTCCTAAAGTTTTTTTAGGAATCAGGTACATGCAGTAATCGGATTCCGCTCCACAGTAAAAAAAAAAAAAAACCAAAACACCTTATGAGTAGAAATAGCTCAAAACAACACCTGTCGCATATTCTATGAAGACGAAAAAACTGCAGAGCATATCCTTTGACACCATAACTGACTAAGCAGAACACGCCCACGCCTTCTAGGTTAGCGAGACCTTAAGGCAGAAAACATCACTGCCAACTCACCCAATGACATAGCCAAATTTACAAAAATAAAGTCAGCTTTACGAGTAACTTAAGGAAATCACAGTGGGCCTAATCTACACGCAGTGAGTGATAACGATGCTTAGTCCCACCGCCCACCTTAATCTAATTTAGGCTGCACCAAAATAGTGAAACGTATGTCAGGATTCGTTTCATAACCGTTATACAAAGCATAAGTATGTTAGCCGATTTGAAGACTCAGTTAAGTCTGTTTGCAAGGGTAGAAGTCTTAATTTGTTTTTGTTTTTCGACCTCGTCTTCCCGATTCTGTTTGGAATTTTAAAAATCTAGAAATCAAGTTGAATTGGAATCACGGTGAAGCGAACAGTCCTTAAACAATTGGACTCCTACTCTGTTGATACGATCTCAATTTTTCGTAGTTGAGTCTTCCACTTCGAACTGACTAAAATTTGTCCACTATCAGGGTGGCCACATTGTCAACATAAATTGAGTTATTTTCTATATAAAGTTATTATTTTCTTTCAATGAATCGGATAAGATCTGAAAGGATCACATCCTGTGGCTCCTCTGCACACTATCTTTCTAAATCTCACATTTTCGAATAGTTCTTAAACGATGGTACAATCCAGTTACAGACAGCACTATCCAGCTAACGTGTTTATAGTTTATGTAGAATCACATCCCTAATTACTTTTTTAAACAATCCTTTGGTGTCGAAGGAACGTTTGAGGATGAATCCTTCTAGGTAGAGAAATCACTTTTTTGTTTACACTACTCAGTGAAGTGTCGTATCTATGGATCTGCCTTTCATGTATGCGTGTTGCGACTTAGACATGCAAATCTCCCAACTAGTCTAGAATCCTTAGCAAAAAAAAAGTGGTAAACTTTTGGTTTTATAATATTTCGAAGTCATGTGGCTCACCTTTTCTGTCTTTTGCATGAAAATAGGAGCCACCTATCTCCTAAGATTCTTATTACAATTCTGGTGGAATGTTATCCATTCCTATTCCCGGTACCTTAAAGGATTTTATTGTCTGCCATATTCAGATCCATTCCAGAGCCATGTCAAAGGTAATCCACCATTTTAATGTGGGACGGCAGGAAAATCACTAAACGCTGAGAGTCGAAAAGCGTATTTTTCGGCCGCTACTATCAATGGAGATCTGACGACATTACTTTCTTGGCTCAGATTCTGATCGAAAGCATTCTTAAAGACGTTGACTTCGAATTTTCGCAGCAGCAGAAGGTCTGGTCCAGAGGAGCAAAATCCAAAAACAGCTTCTTTTTAAATGAAAAATGGCTTTTGGAGCGCAGAGCCAAGAAAAACGAGATCTACCATGTGCAGACCCGAGAGTGCTTAGAAGAGCCAATGCAGCTCAGACAGACTGTTTGTTAGAGTCTGAAAAAAAAAAAACAGCAGTGACATATTTGCGGGTCGGTTTCTTCCCACAAAGAATTGAATCTTAGGGTATAATTGGTTTCATCAAAGAAGTAAAGATTCAAAGGACGCTCTTTGGTGATAGTCCGTATTTTTTGCGGAAAGTTCTTTTACAATGTGTTAAGTGTAAAGCTGTTGGTTAAGAATTTTTGTAAAATAGATTTATATATACCATTACCACAGAAAAGTCTTAATAAGAACCACTCTACGAAATCTGAATAAGCTCACGAATCAATAAATCAATCAAGGAATCACAATATATCATCAAAATTTCTGTTTGGATTTCCTACAACTTACCACTTACAAATTTTTCTCAAAAGTTAGAGGTGAACAGGAAACAGAAAATTAATTAATTAACTGAAGCCTACGAAGTACTGACACCTTTGAAAAATATTCTTACAAATACGAGTTTAACATGCGCTACGAGTATTCGATTTTCAACAAACCAACCATGTAATTGAGAAATTGCGTTGAAAGAAAATGATTTTCTGATTTATGCATCCTTTAATGCTTTTTTTTATTGATGGCGTCTAACTTCTTCATCACTAAACGGCGACTAAACATCTAGAAACAGCTGCTGACGATTTTTGTGGCATGATTTTTTTAATTGAATACCTGCAAAGACTCGCAATAGATGGTACCATAGATACTTTAAAGTTGTGAAGAAGATTTTATGACAGTTTTTCCATCAAAAATATCTGTCCCTAAATTCGTATCCCTTTACTTCAGCAAATATAATTTTATTTTCAAATGGTCTGCTAGATGAAAGAAATATGGGGATTGTGTGCTTGTATAGCAATGGTAAATTCTTGTCACATTTAAAATGCGCCGACGATATTACATTTTTTATTTATCGAAATGTAAGGATTGCCATTTTCCAATAAACATGGTAAAAAGCCGAACAATAAAACAAAAAGAGCGATTTACGAAAAAAGCGGTCGCAGATGAAAAAGGAAATTTGAAATGAGTCAAATGGTAAGAGGAAATCTTTTTATCTGGAAAACTCCTACATCTACTCTAACATCTTTGTAGTTGGTGAATTTTTTTTTAAGATTATACTAACCAACGTTGTGCTTAAGGTGAACTTGATGTCACTCGAATAAAAAGTTTCAAAAAGAATTTAAGGTTTTTTTTTATAGATAAAAAGCTTAAGACTTTCCTTCTAAAAATAACTACGAAAAGCAGGTGCAGTTATATTTTTTACAAAGTAATATTTATGAAGAAAAACATTCAAAACAACACACGTAACATATTACTTTGCCGGAAGGCATAGTTTCAAACAAAGGTGAACAAATTAACAGTAGCTAATCAGCAAAGTGGACATAATATAGAGCTGCGTTTGAACGTGATATACGCTTTTGGTTTGTTTTAAAGAAATTTGTAATCAATTGTAATCAATCAGCCGTCAACGAAGCTGCCCAAGATTCTTATAATCACCACTGCGACTAAAATTCTGATCTGCATATCCCAAACAGCGCTAAATTATGAGAGTCGCTGAGGAGAAGTGATTAAAACAAATAAAGATGGTAATATTGTGTTTCCGCTTACTTTCCCTTTTCTCTGACAACACTTTTACGCAACAAGCAAAACAAACTGAATTTCAAATGGCCGCCTGCATAAGGTTTATTCCAACAACTTTCTATAAACAATTTGATGTCGCGAACTAAACATATGGACTGCAATATAGTAAATGCATCACACTTGAAGCAATGTTTTAAAGAAAAGAGAATTCCTGACCAAAGCTATTGTTTTCGGAATCCCTTAACTCCTGCGCGAAAAATTACAAAGTATCTTCAACAACGACATTGTATCACCAATTTTAAAATTTTATTTTGTACTACACGTAGGGATGACAAATATGAGTTCCTAGTTCTTCTCCAACTTAATAATATAAGAAAAAGAAATTCTTAAAGCAATTGACTCTCATTGATAAAAAACGAAAGTTTAAAAAAAAAGTTATTCTTTAGCTTGCAGCACCATGTAACCATTGCTTATTGAGATCTCTGGAATACAATAGCGGTCCCAGAAGTAACCGGGCTTATGTTTCAAGTTTGAAAACGCTACGTTGTTTAATATTTGTTTGGCAGCCATCAATAGTGAACGTTGTCAGTGAATTTGTGAAAATGGAGAAAATTGGTCATCGTTATGTGATACAATACTTTTATTTGAAAGTCGACCAAATGAGGTGACGACTCCAGGATAAAATCCACAAAGCGGTACTGGATGATCGTCGACTGAAAGTGCGCGAGCTAGCAGACACTGTAGGCATTTCAAAAGTGCGGTACGTCGCATACTTTTTGAAAATTTGGATATGAGAAAGCTGTGTGCAAGATGGGTGCCGCGTTTGCTCACACTCGAACAAAAACAGTGTCGTGAAGATGTTTCAATTGAGTGTTTAGCGAAGTTTCACAGCAACAAAGCAGAATTTTTGCGCCGTTTTTTTTCTGTTCCCAAACTTGAAAAAATAGCTCAGTGTATAGAGCTGAAAAATAATTTTTTTTTTCCAAAATTTTTGTGTTTTCTTTGTTGGGACGGGACCGCCATCGTATATAGTAAAAGGAAGATAAAAATAAGCACATTTTTTGCCTATTCAAAAGTGCCGAAGACAATTTTAATGCAAAGCTAGGAAGATAGGGCATCTTTGGTAGTATTGCCGGAAAGTACTTCCGATAACGGATTCAGGTCAATCGACTTTGCAGCGGGGCGAAACATTGTCGTAGCTAGCACACGGCTTACGCATCTCGATATTTATGAGAGGACTTGGAGAACTCCTGATCAATCAACCGTCAACAAGTTTGACAGTATTGACATCGACAAAAGGAACTCCCCCTGAATTATGGATGTCTAAACGTTCCGAGCACTCGGACTATTACCTTGATGTAGCCAAGGTAAGTCGCGAATATCCCAAACATCGTTTCAATCGCAAGACACCGCCAAATCCTTTTCCGACCGAGTCTTCTTTATTCTCTTAAGAGCACAGAGAACATTTTTCAAAAGCCATTAGAGATATCGCGTCTGATGTGCTGGGTTTCACTCGGCCACCGCAATGGGGGTTTGACGAGGAGTGCCGGCAAGCATATGCAGATAGGCAGGATGAATACAAAGCGGCGCTGCATAGAAATACTAGAGCTGCTCACGAGCTCTACGAGCAGAAGAGAAGAGGCGAACACCGGTTTCTCAGGAAGAAAACTAAAGACAATGAGAAGCTCGCGGTTGAGGAAAATTAGAGATACTACTCCAAGAATGAGATCCAGAAGTTTCACCAAAAGGTAATAAAAATTTTGACACACACACGAAATCCTATCGGAAGCCTGAACACACGGACAAGGGAACATAGTACTAAAATCGGTCTCGATGCTGAGGATTTGGAAAGAGAAATCTGTAAATTGTATAACGGTGTTTCGAACAAAATACAGCTGTCAAGCATAAGGAACCTTTCAACTTAGATAGATATGTATGGTAGACCAACAATTCCATTCAACCGATGTGAATGAAGTTAAGATAGCCATATTTAAGCTTACACCAACTCATTTCTAAAATGTGGTCGAACGAAAATATTTCCGATGAATATCACCTTTGATATCAAATAAGGATTTAGACACGACGATGCGGTGTCATGCGTTTTCTTTAACAAAATTCTTGAAAGAATGGTCCCAAACTCACGCGCAAAACATAAGAGGCACAACCTTTCAAAAGTCCGTCCAATTACTCGTATGAGCCGATGAGATTTATATAACCAGAAGAAAGCAGTGTGATGTCAGTGGCGCTTTCGAGGGGTAGTTAAGGACTTTGTCTACCCAAGCCCCGCTTTCAACGCTGAGATTAAATGAAGAATAACAATTGACTAGCAAAGCCCTCTCGAACAACGAAAGTGACCCTATATAAGAACTAATAATCTCAAGTCTGCTCTATAGAGTAGATTCATGGACTTTATCAAAAATGGATGAGGGTGCTCCAGGGTGATTTGAGAAAAAAATTCTTCGGGTGATTTTCGGTCCCGTCCACATATATGCTGAGTGAATGAGGAGATACAACGGCGATCTCTTCTTACTGTACAACGATTTAGTTAGAAAAGTGATGGTCCAAGGTCTGAGGTGGCTGGGTATTATGGAGCGGATGGACACCAAAGCTCCGGTCCGAAAAGTTTTCGAATCCGCGCCAAGGGACAGCGCAGTAGAGGAAGACCGTGACCCAGGAGGTGCAATACGAGTAAAATGAAAGGGAACCTCAGCCAATTTAACGTGCGCAACTGGATGCAGTTAGCTAAAGATCAAGCTGGTTTGAGACACTTATTGTTTAAGGTCCAGTTCCACCTCGAACTGTGGAGCTGTCTCATTGGGCTAAGCCAAAATTAACAAGAAATTAAATTTGAATAACAATACGAATTTTTTGGAAACTTAATTTTTCAAAATTAGGTATTTTCGTACCATACAACCTTCTCAGTATGGCCCATTTTATCTTTCACTACGCTAATTCAAACCTCAAATTCTTTTATACCGAAATTTTCAAATGTTTCTCCCAATCTATACTTTTTTTAACCCAAAAAGAACCCCTCATCTCCGCTACTCTGGTACAATAACGAGTTGCGATCTCTTCTTAACAAGAGAAATAAGCTCTGGTATAGTTACATAAAATTACGTTCCGATGCCGATTTCTTCTACTACCAGTCTGCTCAAATAAATTTCTCTCTACTTTGCCTAACTCTCTATGACAACTAAGATCACATATAACAATTTCTGACCCCAAATGATTTTTTCAGTTCATCAAAACTAAATCGAATAACTATCCATCATCTCTGAATTTTCTTGTTAAGTCCTTGGCCAATCCTCAAATTATTGCAAATTTCTTCACAAGTTTTTTAGCCAAACGTTCGCAATCCATACCCAAGAGCTAAACCAGTTTTACTTTTCCTTTTTAAATAGCTGCCCACCAACAACTTTGGACACACTCTCTATAACTCTAGAGTAAGTTAAAGATAAGATAATAAACCTCAAAGATGACAATTCTGCTGGACGATGATGATCTTCTGCCTATATTTTTAAAGAAATGTGAAATGCATTTAGCCCAACCTCTTACATCTCTCTTTCAGCTTTTATTCCCCTTAACCCGGAAAATGTCTTTTTTATTCCCCTACATAAAAAAGGTCACAAAGACGATATTTCCAACTATCGATCAAATACCAAGCTTTTTGAGAGCATTATTTCCGCAAAGCCTTTGACAGGACTTCTCATGATATAATCCTTCTAAAATGAAAGGTTTCTGGTTTCCAAATAAGCTTTATAACGTGGATTCAATTCTATTTCAATGTACGACATTGCCATGTTCTATTTAGGTTCATGTTTTCTGAACTGCCGCCTTGGTCTCTTATTATTTATTTTGACTATTAATGATGTTTGGTTGTATCATTCGTACATATCTGTTCACGCAGATGGCATGAAGATCTTTAGTTACGAGGTATGTTCAAAAAGTGGGCTGACTTTATCTTTTTATAAAAAAAAATTTTTATTTATTCATCAGTATTAATGTTGTCTCCTTCAAGGTAATCCCCCTCAGATATAAAACACTTCTGCCAACGCTTTTTCAATTCCTCGAAGCACTTCTCATATGATGGCACTTTTTGATAAAGCCGTTAGCTCTTTCATCGATGCCGTTTTTATTTCCTCAACCGTTGCAAATCTCCGTCTTTAGGAACAGGAAAAAGTCGCATGGAGCCAAATCCGGTGAACATGGTGGATGAGAAAGTAGTGTTGTTTTTGGCCTAAAAATCTCTCACAAGCACTACACCACGGTAATCGAAAAAAATACTGATCAAAATTTTGGCACTTGATCGAACTTAATGTGATTTTTTTTTTCGGTCTTGGCTCTCCTGGGTGATTCCATTGGGACGATTGGGCTTTGGTTTTGACATCATAGCCATATATCCATGATTCGTTACTAGTTATGACCCTATTGAGCAAGTCAGGATCATATCTTATAATAATTCGAAGATTTTCCAAAACAATTTTCTTCACAGCTACGACGTTATCATTTTTTGTTGATGTGCTGGGGCGTCCAGAGCGAGGTTCAACATTGTCATCCTTTCGGCCATCCATTTTTTTATAATACAATAACTGAAAATCTCCGAGTACACCAAAATACGTCCAACCTTTCTATCTGTCAAAAACAAACTAAGTATGCTTTATACTTGAAACTGTGAACATATGTTCGGGACGAAAAATCGATAATCGAATGTCGCAAATGTTGGTCGCAAAATTTTAAAAGTCACTTAACTTTATGAACACACCTCGTATATATCATCGTCATCAAACATTCTACCACTGCAGGAAGATCTAGACAATTTTTGTACTTGGTATCAGAAGAATTTCCTTCAGCTTAACCTCAATAAGTGTCGGACTATAACATATACCCGTAAGCGCAATCCTGCTTCATCTCCCTGATTTCTGATCTTTAATCTGCATATTCCTTTAGTTAATGAGTTGCGTGATTTAGGTGTTATCTGCGATAAGAAATTTAATTTCCGTTCCCAAATTGATAATATAATAAAAAAGCCAACTCTATCCTTGGCTTCATCAAGCAGTCGTCTAACGAGTTTTCCAATCTCTATGTTACCAAATCTCTTTACATAACCTTTTTTAAACCCCTTCTTGGATATGCAAGTCAAGTTACTACAGAACTCGCATCCTCTAAATAGAAACTGTTCAAAACAGGTTTTTACGATTCGCTTTACGTGGACTTCCTTGGAATGATAGCCAAAGCTTGCTACAATGATCGGCTGAAACTTATAAATTTATAACTCCTTTCTATACTCCGAAAAGTTGCCCATATTTTCTTTATTCATCAGATCTTAGTTTGAAATATCGATTGTCTTTCTTTATTTTAACTTTTTCTCAAACTTCACACAATGAATTACGAACACCTGGAGCCAATTTCTGGAATACCTCGTGAAGTTAATGATATTCTGCCTCTCTTCGACTACCACCTCAGCAAACTGACTCCCAAGAACATTATTATTTCCACCTATGCCTCACGTTTTTGACTTTAGTTTTAAGCGAAAATTAGTTTTAAAAATATGCTTGCAATAAGCTTTAATTAATCTGCCCGGGGTTTAGCCGGGCCTCAAACAAAAATCAAATTAAAAAATTCGTTAAAAACTAGGCCGCTATTACTACTCTACAGAGGAAATGTTTTACAGATCACATGCTCTGCGGTTACAGACCGAAACAATTTCCAGATGGAATGGGATGCTGTCTACCTAATAGATCTTGCTGTGCTTTGGACTGGTTTGCTCTTAAAAAGCCTGAGCACGTGTTAAGTTTTTAGGAAAATGGGATAGAAAGAGAAAAAAAGATTTTTAGGCTCGGTGGTTATTTCGCTCCAATGGTGGCATCCAATATTTAAAAGGGAGACTAAATTATTATTGTAATTGAGCTTGTTGTTGAACCCCGAACCATCCGATTTGAAAGCAAATACATTACCATTTGAGCCAAGGTGGGTTGACGCCCAGTGTAAGGTCAACTTCTGAAAAAATATAATAACACTCCCTTGAATCACTATATCCGGATCCCAAAAAGTCGCAGAACTAGAATTTGCAACAGAGTTAAGATAGAGGGCTTTTTTAGTAAATGGGTCATGTCGATGTAGTTATTCAGTATCAACTAAGTAAGAATCTTGTTTTGAAATATTAAGGCAGAAGCATACCTTATAGCCACATAATCATGCAGTAAATCCTGTCTGAGCTCGACAGAGATGGCAGTTTTGTAATCTCAAATGCGCAAGACGTAGTTTATCGAGGATCAGGAATACATGACGAGTGATCTGAAAGTCAGAGAGACTTGTGCCGAATTAACAATACATATATACTTGTACGGCTTTGTTATAAAAATTTACATACTGCAGTCAGAAGAAAGGAAGGGAAAAAGGCATAAACTCAACGTTACGTCAGCTTACTTCTCTATCATTCAGTACTAACATTTCTACCATCACAAGTATTACGAAAACCAAAGGCAGTAGCCGAACTCATTGAATATGTTGATATCAGAAAAATTAATCTTATTATACTCGTATGCTGCGATACTTATCTTCACAATACTTTCTGAGGCTTAAAAGTACAGCATGAGAGACGATAGCCTCCTGGGCTTCATGTAACAACGTTTGTTATGCAAAGAAACGCAGCATTTAATTGATGAAACCTTATTCAACAGGACTTAACCACCTGGAAAACACATGTCGGAGGAATCCATGTCATACCATATGTATTGTACATCAAATATCAAATCAGATCCAAAGTCTCGACCGTGATGAAGAAGCGAAATCCGAGAAAAATCAACTGAGAATACCTTAATCTTGGAAATCAAAATCAATACGAGACAGAAAAGAAAAGAAACTGTTCAGAATCCGAACAGTACTCTCACCAAATATTTTAAACTGATATGAAATGCCAGAGAAAATTCCTAGAGACCGCCCGTTCCATGATAGAAAGCGGATCTGCAAAGACTATTTAGGAAACTAACAACTTCCTCAAAACTCACTTAGAAGCAACTTATATCACTGCAATTTCAAGCGGGATAGGTAATACAGGACACCATAGCTAACATCGGTTGGGGTGATATATAAGGATATTATATAAGCTGCTGCGTATTTTAATGGTTTCGAATCGTCTCGAACCGATGGCATATTTTCATGTTTATTACAAAAATGTATGAATCAGTTGCTGTCAACTCTGAAGATGACATGGTGCCGCCAAACAGTTAAGGTATCTTCTAAACTAATTGTTTCAGACCTATCGCTCAGACTTTTTTTCTGATTAAAAGCATGAAGAAAATGCTTAAGATTGAAACAAATAGGGCGCGTTTTGTTAACAGCACGCGGAGTACTGAGTTCCCATGTGGTCACCAACCTACGTACTTACCGCGCCCAACACTGCGTGATTTCGGTGATCTAGTGGGAACCGATGCTTTCAGTGTGGCGAGGCTGTTGACTATTTATAGTTTAAAGGAATAGTAGTGAACAAAACCCTCATTTTTTGTGCTGACTTCGGATAATGTTTTATGGCGGATGCAAATGGTGTTTGTCCGTAGAGCGTTACCCTGTCTCCACATCTATAGTTTAAATAATGCGACTATACTGTAATTAGAGGAAGCGCGGATAGATCAATATGTAATCGACGATGGTTGCGCAGGACTAGCTTAGCTCATCTAGTGCCCAAAATAGTCACTATGTAGCTTTTCAACGAAGCTAAGCATCTATGTACTCATCCTCCAGGATAGAGAAATTCTTTGATCTAAACATGTCGTCTCGAAAACACAAGGCACAGTCAGCTTTCTTTTGCCAAGACATTGGGCATGTCACCGGAGAGAGTTCTCTGGATCTACACAATCATGATAGACCAAGTTCTATAACATCTGCCTCAATTGTTTGGTAAAATAAGCTTGCATGTAAATAACTAATTACTGATTTTACAAGACTCAAAAAAAAAAAAACGGTTAGAAGAAGCTACTTCGAAGTTTTATCTATCACACCTGGGATATTTTAGACGCTAATTTCTGATGTAACTCACACTGCAGTTTAGCTAGTTGTCGTCTGACCATAGACTGATGAACATGCAATCTGACGCAATCAAATCGAAACACTGGTTGCTGCGTCAATACAAAATTAACTTTTCCTCTACTTAGGACTGGCTTTGGTCAAAATGTTGAAGTAGAAAAGGAATGTAACGAATCTACATCGATATCTCCAAAGCCGATCTTCGCTACTTGTTAGATAAACTTGTATTTGTTCTCTAAGCAGGACATATGCAAACCTGATGCCGGTAAACTATTTAACAATACGTGAAATAGGAGAAGCTGCGACAGCCAAGGTGCTCCTTGCTAAGCCCCTTACCACTAAGGCCCTGTTGTGACACGTAGGCACTTTACTACTTCTCAATTTCTTTAAAAAACTAAAAAAAATTCTTTGGAAAGAACATTAAAAGAGTACAGTGGACTGCGTGTGTTGTTCATTGTATCTAAAACCATAAAATTCGCAGTCGAACTGCTATTAAGTTCTGAGATCGGATGTCATCAAATTAAAATTAAATAAAATTCCCATAAAGTGGTTTGGAGGCATCAAAACGACGGTAAGTCCAAAGAAAATCAGATATTTATATCGTAAACCAGACGCAAGTCGCTATTAAGAATAGCTATACAAAGCCAGACACAATATTTAAAAAAAAAAAAAAAAACATTTCAAAGACATCTCATATGGTGAGACTAACATAAGCATTTAGGCATATAGGTCTCCTCCTCCGATTTTATAACCCAGAAAAAGACTTTTGCAATTATATACTAGATGTACTTACTTTCGTTGTCTTTCCCCCTATTTGAAATTTTGCCTACAAATTCGATTTTAAGAGCAAAAAGACACCCAACATACATGAAATTTAAAAAAAAAACAAACAAACAGTCAACAAGATGAGTTGTCAAAATATAATCTTTAAAGAGGATTCGCAGAGGGCCTCCATTCATCAGTATACAACCAACACAACTAAACAGGCTGTCGATTAAAAAAACAAAGGCGATTTAGATGTTTTTCTCCTTGAGAATTGACCTCGCGAAGTTTTTCATTTAAATTTATCATTTCCACACCATCTCACTTCACCACTGAGGCTCTCTATATTTTCACTTTACAAGGACAAGGACATTCAATTCAAGTGAACCGTGGGGATTCTCCAACAGACCATACGCGAAAAGTTCACCTAACTTATCTTTGGGTAATCCTCGACTATCTTTGACTCTGATGACTTTTCATTTTTCCACTTCAAGAATTTATCTTTTTTTTTTTGCTTCCACTTTCTTCAACTCATCTTCTATGTGACTTTGCAAAAAAAACTTCAAATAGATCTTAAAAAAAAAATAAACAAAAAATAACGAGCTATCTCCTAGAACGTCTTCAAGAAAACACCGAATTGCCACTCAACAAGGATAACCCTAAGCAGGCGGACAACAAGACTGAAGCAACAATTTCCCAGTGGCAGATTTGGATTTGTTCTTCAGCCTTTCAAGTGATTACTAATCCAGAGCACTCAATCAGACTAATGCAAGAATACTTAAGCTCGCATTAAGTACTTCATAACTTTTAGGTTCAGAGTGCTTGTACGAGTATACGAATAGTTTTTGTCGGCAGTACTATCGAATATTTATACTACTCACAAACTGGTTATACCCTACGCGGAACGCGGAAAGTCTTAAAAACGAAAAAAAAAAAAAACACAAAACACAAAATAAAAAAGAAAAATGTGAAACAGTAAAAGAAACGGACGAACGGAAGGAGCAAAAAGTCTACACAAATACAACTGCAACAACTACGAAGAGGGGATTACAATTACGGTGCGTCCTACTCGCCTGTTGTTCCTTGCAAAACAAGGGAATTCCTGCTGAATATTTAACTAAATACGAGCACAAGAGTACCTATGTACATATGTATCCGTATCTCTGCATGGACAAAGCAAAATCATGCAGAACAATAGGCGTCTGGTTCTGGCTCTGTCTCTGATTCTGACTCTTCTTCCTCTGACACCGATTGTTATCAAAAAAAAAAAAAAAAAACAGCACATTTGCCGAACATGCCCCCATCATCCACAGGCCATCGACAACCCATTCTGTATCAATCACTACAACACTACACCCCGTGTGCTTACTCTTTAAAATTCAATTTAATTCGATTTCACTTTGATTGACAGTGTGACCCCCCCGAGAAACCAACAACAAGTGTTTGCAACAGAATAATACCCACAGAGATCGGCACCGTGGAATTCGATTAATATCACTTAAAGCACAGTTCTAAAGTTCACTGGCCGACGCGATGGAAGTAACAGATGGATCCGTTTGCGTTCACGCTCACCTTTAGATTTACGTTCACGTTAGCGTTCACGTTTGCGTCAACGTCTGCGCTACTATTCGAACCGTACCGGTATTGTGGCTGTGTTACCAAACATTTAATCAAGACTAGACTGTCGATAACGTAACAAAGCAGCGAGAATAATGGTCCTAAACGAGACGAAGACGATGGTAGAAAGGAAAAAAGAAATGAAGCCGGAGCCCACGACCGAATACAACACTGCACACACAAGGATAGAAGCAAAGTGAAATGCTGGAAGTATCGATGAGCGATATATCCGACAGAAGCACTCTTCTGTGCTCTGGAGCTTGGGATTTAAAGTCCTATTTTACGTTTTTCTTTTTTTCTTGTCGGGCTTTGTTCGAGAAGAGAAACACGAGTGTAACGCCAACAACGGAGCAATGTCAACTGCAGGCTACAAAAAGAATTTATTTCCTGTATACGAACGAATACACCTGAGTGTGTACTGGATATTGGGATGAATCTGAAGGAAGTAGAAGTAGTACTCGTAGATCTATTGATAGGGAGGCAGAGTAGATGCTGTGTTCGGTTGTGAGCAAGCATGCGCCAGATGAATTCGTTGAGAGGAAAATGTTACGTATACGCCACAGGGAGGAGAGAAGCACATTTCAAAAATGTATTCTACATAAGGTCAATTTACTCTTAGTTATTAGAGTTATTACGTTGACTTTGGTAGACCAGACCTTAAACTTTTCTTGCAACGTTAGAAAACTTATTTAGATTACAGCTCCGATCTCATATGAATTCCTTTAAGATCAACGTTTGCCCTTTCCAGGTAAAGAAGTGCAGTTTTTATAATGTGTAATTGAAGTAGACCTTATGCACTTATATTAATTCCTTCTTTAGATGATGTCAGCAGAGTCTTTGCTAATGCACCTCTTAATTAAGGGCGGTGCTTGGTCAACTTCCTTCGGTTGCATACTCCAAGGGGCGGCTGAATTCCTTTTCTGTAAGCCACCTTAGGTGAGATGTTTTTTCACTGCGTTGTCCTTCCGGTAAGGAATTGAAGATTCTCCGTGTGTGTTGATATCCATTCGCTCAACATTTTGAGAGACAGATGCGTACTTTTTTACCAGATCGATGTCGGTGCACAGCTCATAAACTCCGCTGTTATAGGAGCTCCTCCGAACATCGTCAACGCAATCAAGACTTGAACTTGGGCCTAAACTCATAATCCTCTCCAGTTAGTCCGGTATTTGGCTAACTGCCTCCAGTTGCGCACTACAAGTCGGATGAGATCTCCCTCTACTTGTGCGTGCCACCTAAGATGAGGTCTGCCTTTACTGCGTTGTCCCTCTGGGTTAGATTCGAAGACTCTTCGGGCCGAACAATTGCTGTCCATCCGCTCGACGTCTCCTAGCCATCTCAGTTTTCTAACTGTACAGCTCTTATAGATCGCCGTTAAATGTTCCTCTCCAAAGTCCGTCAAGGAAAACGGGACGGAATATTTCCGGAAAGAATGCACGGGTGACAGCCCGCTGAATTTTCACAATTATACCGATATCATCAGCGTACGCTAATAGTTGCACAGACTTCTAAAAGAGTTCGGCAGGCACCTTGACGAGAGCGTCATCTTCAAAGACGCCGTTGCGGAGGCTTAAGTCACCGACTACAGTCAGGATAAAGATGTGAGCATATAGTAAATCGTGCCGAAGGATGCAAGGTTGGGAGTCAAACCAACCGTGAACGAACTCTGTCAGATTGCTTGGCGCGGACCTGTTACACTTAGCCTTACCCAGGTATGACGGCGCTACTTAGGCAGACCTTTTACTTACTCCAGGAAATTTATTTTTTTTAGAGGGAAACAGAACCGAACAAACAGAAAACAAATATTACAAAAACAGGCCATCCCTGTCCAGGAAAAGTTAGAGGTGAGTGAAGGCGACTTCATCCATCTTCATCCAGGTAGGAGCATTGGAAGAAGCATAGCTTTTGCCTAGCGAGAGTGAGGAGATCGAAAGAACTAACGAAAGCGATTTGGACGGTGAGCAGGCTGGCACTCACAAGGCAGCTGGAACATCCGCTACCGAATCTACCTCCAAGAACAAAAAAAATCAGGGAAATTCTGCGGTGATGGTAAAAGTGGGAACAGCTGGTTCAGCTGCTGTGCATGGTATCTCCATCACCGCTGCTAAAGGTGCAAAGAACGCACACCAAAAGGCAAGGGTTTACTATGTAATGCTAGGCGTTAGGTAGCAAAATATGAGGATTGCGATCCCAGCAGCCTAAGCGAGTGAGAAAAATCCGCCTTTAAGAGAACGAAGACCATTCTGGTCAACCAATCATTTACTCAATAATTGGCAAGCAGGGGAGATGTTGCTGCAAAGGCGGGATTGGAAGCCCATCCGAAGAGGCTAGCGTCTCTGGAAAGAAGGACAGTTCTAGCAGCAAGAGAGGCAGGTCCGAAAATGTCATAGAGCTGAACAATGCAATGTGAAGGCTGGTACTTCATCTGCAATGCTTTGTAGGTTAAGCGTCCCAAAAGACGAGCTTCTCCTTGCTGTAATAAATGAGCTGGAATCTTGCGGTCATCTGACAATTGACCAGGAAAAACGTCGAGGAGAGGTTCCAATATGCTCTATGGAAAGAATTGTCCACCACAGAAAACGAGGAGCTTCAATTTGATAGCGTTAGTTTGGAAAGCGGACGCAAGATTGTAGCTTATGGAAATACCATAAGCTTTCTGTGGAATTTTCAAGACGCTTTTTTTTGAGGTATGCGATGCTTGGGTGAGCAACAAACTTAAATGTACGACAAAGTACCCTCTGCCGACGGCATGGGTATAGCTGCCATGTCCAAACACATACACTGAGAAGCTCCTGGGACTAATACATGTGCAAAATCGGGAACCAAAAGCCGATACAGTCCTTAAGATGGGGCCTAAACGGCAGTACGTACAGCATTTTCTGCTGCTCCTAAACAGGTATTGCTTACCATACCTCAAAAAATCAAAAGGTATGGTAAGGTACAGCATGGGAAGATTGATTGTTAAGCCATCGATCAGGGCCAAGGACGAGAAAGAACCCCTCAAAGATGATGGAAGTGCTGCATATAAACCTACATCATAGTAATTCAGCGACGGCCTGTCTGGTGGAGTACATAACCAAACAGAAAATCACAGCCCTACTCATACAACAGCCCTAGATCAATAAGGGCAACAAAATCCAGGGAATTGGGCTGAAGAATTGCGCGTTGTTCTATAAGGCAGAAGGTAACATCAAGAATTGCATCGCAATCAAACACCAAATATTCGTAGAGGCAATTCTTTTGAACAATTACAACTCAGGTAACCTGACGCTGGCAACATGTGAAAAGGAGTAAGACACTGAGTCACTTTTCCACAATGGAACCTCTTCTTCTTTCCTATAATTGTAAAAGCTTCTTTAAATGCTCCCGGGTTAGGTGTAATTTTCGAAACTCTATTTTTATTATTTTTTTAAGCAGCGAGATCCTTGATGATAGAGCTAGGTAGGAATCCTTTACTCTATTAAGAAAGATGTTTTATTTTAAATAAGTGTTTTTAATCCTCCGGGAGGTTTTTATATTTTTTAATGGGAGGTTACTTTCCTGGTAGTGTGCATCGCCATAATTTTATTGAGAGAATCGGAAAAGATATCAATATATCTGTCAACTTCTGAGTAAGAAATTTTGCAGTAGTCGGAAGAAGAGCTTTGTCTGAGTAAGGAATCAAGATCTTCGTTGAAGCTGTCCCATTTGGTATCTTTAAATGAGTGATAGATATTTAAATCACATAAGACAATTTCTGAACTTTCGACGCTGATTTCAAGACAAAAAGGGAAGTGTTCTGTGTAGGTAGGGAGAGATGTTATGGAATAATTTTGATAAAAATGATTTAAAAAGTGATTGGATACTAGGAAGTGATCACATCTTGGGGGGGTGGAGGATGATGTAGTTAGATAGTTCAGAGATGGATTATGGTTTTCAAGCCAGTTTTCGAGACTAAAGCCATCAATATTATACCTAGTGTCTCCCTAATTGGAACTTCTGGCATTCAGGTCTCCACCTAGAATAGCACTATCAAAAGAGTTGACTAATTTATTTAATTTTTTTAAGTTCCTCTATTAAGGAGATAGTTGAACGATTAGTAGGTTTGTACCATATATAGAACCAATTAGGAGGATTTTTTGGACATTATAGTATTATTTTGGACTTTCATGCTGATAGGGATGGAAGGAAAGAGGTTGGAGCTCCAATCCAACGGGGTCGTAGTGAATGTTTTTTTTTTTATGGTTATAGTTGTTAGGGATAAAGTTATATGTGTCCAGATTCAGATTCATTCTGAAGCTCAGGTGTGTCTTCTGGATGAAAGCTATCGCAATATTATGGGCTAGCAGAATTTTCTGTAATTCAATTCTTCTGTTGTGCTCTATCAATGACGAAATATTGAAAGACTGGAATCTTATAATCATGATTAATTCTGACTTCACATGATTTGATTGACAAGGTCGAACTCATAAAACTTGTTCAGGTTATTGTCCGTTTTATGAAGGGAGTTAACATCACAAGGAGGATTTTTGTATTGGTGAAAGAGATTAGCATATGATATTTTTGGTAAGGTGAGAGAAGAAGCCTGGATAAGATTTCCCAAGTCCTTAGTCTTTTCCCTATTCTCTCGGGCTCTTTGGAAAGTTTTCCTCCTCTGAAGTTCATACTCTTTGAAAGCTGTACAGCCAATATAATAAGCAGCGTGATCTCCCACGCAGTTGACAAATGTTATCTTTGAACTTTCCCCCTTGGTGTTGGAACAGAATCGGGGCTGTAACATTTACCACACTTGTAATTATTGGCACATTTTTTGGCCAGATGTCCAATTTTTTGGCAGCGTCTACACTGTAGAGCATCATTCTCTCTTTTGGATTTCTCCCAAATTATTTGTGTGTTGAATAAATATTTGAGTATGAATGGGATTGGTGTAATTGCAGTTTGATGAAAGGTGTCCAGAATTAGGTGCACGAGGTCATATCCCTACACTCCGAATGCTGATATCCTGTAGTAGGGCAAATTTGTTACCACTCCATGGTGTTATATGCTCCTTTGTAGTGTTTGTTAAAACTGCTGCAGCCTTATGCCTTTTGCATGGTGTGCGCCATTCATTAGGTAATGCGTCCATATTGTCCATTTTAATTTGCGGAGTTAGAGTTTGCACTGTATTTTGTGGATTTGCATTTTCATTAAGCTGATGCAGCTTCAGAAGTTGTTGTACTGCTCCCAGCTTTTTTCTTTGGTTACCGCATGGTGAGGATGAAGGAGGTTTATTTTTTGCTTTAAAATAATCCATGGCCTTCATCTAGAAGCATACTGAGAACGCGTTCCATACAACGGTGTACTCAGCACATTTTAAGCAATAATTATCCGATAATAAAATTCTTTCGGATGAATAGTCACTTTATTTTAAAATTATGTAATTAAATTCAATTAAAAAAGTAAAGAGAAAAAAAACAAAAATAAAAAAATATTTATTCAAAAGAAGGTTAAAGGATCGTTAAAAGATCATTAAAACGTTCTGATAAACACGTCTGTACATTATGAGATACACAATCGAACTCCGCAGAATCGATAGATTTCGATAGATTTTTGATAGCTGAATCGATAAATCATGTTGAAAGAGCAGTAATACCATGTTAAAACTAAACGCATCAAAGTAAAACTATCCTCTACTGAACAACTGCTTCTTGATTTAACTCTAGATTAATTTTAATCCACAGTTATTTAACTCAGATTTAACTCATAATTCACTCAGCACTGAAAAACTGGTCCTCAAAGGCGTACAGCAAAAGGAAAGCAGAATTCTAACACACAAGAAAAAAAAAATGTTATAAGCAATATTCTGGAAGATTTGGCATATTTAGATTGGTCCCGCTTATTTTTTTTTTTAAATTTTGTTTAACTTTCATAGTCAACCGACTAATGTAGAGATGCTGAGCGTTGAATTAAAAATTTTTGCTGAGCGCAGATATAGTAAGGCGACGGTAGATAACAATAAAAGATCGAGAGAATCAGCCTGCAAAACCCATTTGAGGAGAAGATGGAAGAAGAAATGATAAATTAGCACACATCAATTTATCGTGAAGGTCTGTAGATCTGTTTCCAATGTCAATGACGATGACCAATGAATCAGAAAGTAGATATTCCCGTAAATGTTGTCAAATAAATCATTTTTTGTTTTTTTTTTTTTTGGTTTTTTTGTGGTTTTCAGGAAGATTCTCGGTATCGATAGAGGAATCGGTGTTTTTAGCATAAGACAACGAAGAATCTAACGAGCTGCTTTCGTTGCTATCATCTTTGTTTTCAAATAAATAAAAGCAAATATATTTTCCTCAATTGGAGATGCTTCCATTGCCAAAATATGTATTTTTTTTAAACGTCAGATTCCCAAAGGACTAAATAATAAACTATTACCTCAACACACAACTTAAATTATTCGTTGATCTAGACTGTTTTATTTGTATCATGTGATGGATATATGTAAATCATGACTAATATCAGAGTACGGGAAAACACGAGCTTCTTAGGCGAACCAGCGCATCCCCAGGTGGCAGATAGGGGAATGTCATATGTTCATTCATATACATTGTAGAGGCTATACGAAGATACGCCTCCGCCAACGAAGAGCAAATTACATGCTCAAGTGATGTGGAATATATACCGAGGATTAAATGGTCAATCAAATATGTGCATCGCTTACAGAGGCAATGATCCCTATGAGATACCAGGCCCCCATCATAGTAACTAGTCTTATACCTATATAGGAACTCTGCAGATGCGGACTAACCTTTCTCATTTTACTAGTGGGCTTAAAATGAATCAAAATATTCAATAAAAACAAAATCAAGTATGGGGTCAGAAGAAGAATCTCTGCTCCGGTTCGCAGTATCTCAATTTGAGATGGAGACAGAACAATTAACTCCCTCATCTTTTCAAGACAGCTCAAAGAAGTCGAGCTGATAAAACTGATAACCCCGACTACGCCAAAAGATGCAGGTCCACGGACCTAGCAATAAAAAAGTGCAACACACAAGTGCTGACTCGTTGCAAGGAAGCCCTAAACAGTCGAGTGCTGATCTTAACAGATTACTTTCGAGGTCATAGAAAGCAGCCATAACGACTCACTCAAAAGCCAACAAGTGCTCTAGTGCATTTAAGAAAGTGGATGGCCCATTAAGAGCAAAAAAAACCCACGAGCGCACATACAATTCACTCAATTCACCCGGAAGAGTCGCTGACCGCTAAACAAGCCCAGCAAACCCAGAAACGTTACTGATGACGGTAAACAAATCAAACGAAAAAGATCCTTCTCTAAAATTTGTTGCCTTCTCGACAGAAAATGTCTGGCTCCCGATTACATCGCATGACACAGAAACCAATCGGCTATAATAAAAATAAAACCGTGGCCAAATGCAGACCATGTAACAATTCAGGGCGATAATATCCTCAAATCGTACACAGGTATGTCTTTTCGATGATGATCTCATGACCAAGGAAGTCTTCCTGAGTAGAAAAGCCCGGAAAAATTCTGATATTTCTTTCTCAATAGATGAGAAATCGAAAGAGCAAATCCTTTTGAAAGGAATTCTCACGAATTAAGGGCGAAAAATAAACCCCATGAGAAGACCAGATGTGCGAACTGCGAACAGAGCAAAACATCGTTCAAAACTCAGCGCACAGCAAAGATGCCCGTAGTACCCAGACCCAAACACCCTCTGTCACACGCGACCAGTCTGATAAAATACTTCGGCTGAACATGTTGGCAGCTTTGCCACCAACTACCTAACTTAGTAGTCAGGGGCTTTTCCCAGAAAATCCTCTCCAGGATCATAAGACCCACCACATTGGGTTGGTTGAGAGAAAGGAAACTATTTCATGAAGGCAAGATAAAATGGGAAACCAGCTCGTTTCAACTCTTCAAAGCGCCGAGCTATGATAAAGTCTTCCCGGATCTGCACCCGAAAGGGACCCAAATCATATCATTATCTTTGATAAATATTTTCAGAACAAATTATGCTTGAGGACACATTCTAAATAGATAGAAAGAGATTATTGTAAGATACATACCCAAAATTAGGGGTTGACCAAATAAACTACCAAAATCCTATCGACCAATAAGTCTCTCTTCATTTTCCCCAAAAACAAAGGAAAAAACCATGGTCAGGCATATAAGAGACAGGCCACTTAAACAAGTCAGTTAATTTGTCTACCAGCCAGAGAATCAGAATCCAGAATCTAACCTCACGGATTAAAAAATCACTCAAAGACAAAGTAATTACAGTTGATTGCTTTTTCGATATCAAAGGCATGTCCAGCAATACAAATCGCGCCCAGTTATCAAGATGTATCAAAAACAAAGGATTTGATAGCACTACATGTACATAGATAAAAAAAAAAAAAAACATTCTATGATACAATAGTTAAAAGAAGAATGGAAACCACATAAAGTAGCACAAAACTCAGAGTCATTGCTATCAAGGAGGGGTTCTTTCCCATCTATTATAGTCCATATTATTTAATGTTCTAAAATATCCTAATCAGAGGTAAAATTGAAGAAATAATCTCAGATCACCTCCAGAGAGCTTTTAAAATCGTAGCAAATTCCTGCAAAAAGATTGAATTCAATGTCAACTCTAAAAACAATTTCATAGTTACCTTCGTCAATAGAAGAAAATTGGGTAAACTAAAAAAACAGTTTTAAGTAAAACTATAAAGTTTTCAAGTGAAGGGAAATTCCTCAAAAAAGGATGCCAGTAATCAACCTCAATTTTTGGAGGATTGACTGAAAGTCCATTTCTAGTGCATCAATCATTAATCACGCCTTAGACCAAGCGGTATGATACCACATAAGATAAAGCTAAAATATCTAAAATGTTATTGTATAGCAGAGCTGAGATTCGTTTAGTATTCATGAACCATAGCAACGATAGCATGTAGTATGAATCGCGACTGATTTTTCGGAGGTTTGGTGTATTATAAAAATATTAAGAGCATGTACATAGTTGTATTTTGTCTTAACGCTTTATAAATGTTTCGTAGGTTAAGGCTGGTGGCTGTTCATTTTTTCAACACGTTATACAAAACGCTATCAATCTTATTGTTCGAACAAGGAGCTTCTTTTATTTCATGTTCTTGTTTTTTTTTTTTTTTTTTTTTTTTTTTTGCTCTGACAGCAAAAGGCAAACAATTCTTGCAGGATTTGATGGTAGATTTCAGTTTTTTTGCTTGGTTCCAAAAATGTCCTTAAAAGGTCGTTAAAATCGATAACATTCAAATCATGACGTTAAAAATTATGTAAATCTCTTATTTTCTTCTTCATGTAGAAAGGTTCCACACTAACTTTAAAGAGAAACACAAAACACGCAATATAATAAAGATTTCAATGATTTAAAAGAATTTTTTATACATTTACATACTCGTACATTATGAAAAATAAGAAAAAAAAATTATGAAGTAAAGCCAAACAAAAGAATCTTCTAGGAAACAGCACCTTATGCAACCTCTGAAAAAGGAAGAGGACAAAAAAAAAACGTATAAGACTCAAAGGAACTTGTCAAGAACTTTTGCTGAACTTACTTCTTCTGGATGGATTCCATCCGATTTTCACCCTGGACTTCCTATTCTGATCTTCTAACCAAACTTTAATTGGCTGATAGTATTCCAACAGTCCATCACCGTTTAGTTTCGCGTCACCGGGTAGAACTTTTTCCAAGACCTCACGCCATGGTTTCGATGAACCAAGTTCCATCATATTTCTATAATGATGATGAAGAAAACAAGTATTTAAAAACCATGCGATATTTTCAGAAATGTGAAACAACTCACTTCAGTGCAGTTCCAGCCGAAGTGCTTTCGTAAAAGTCGCAATTGTGCAATGATGTGCTGTATAACTGTCCACTGATTTGGCAGAGCTTACGATAGAATTGATATCCCAATATTTCCGAAATGAATTTTCTAAAAGAAAAGAATAATAAAATATTTTCTTATTCAATTTAACTCAATATAATTGTTAATGTTATTGACAACCCCCACATGTCTTAGTTCATCTGACTCCTAAAAGATGATCGAAATGGCTTCAGTGGATGGAATTTTTACGTTTATACACTAAGTTACGTCAATCTGGCGGTGGCCAGTGCTAAAACTACGACTTCATACGGGATTTGTATTTGTTTTACCTCTTCGCTGTAGTCACCTGGCACTACCTGGTCCAACTTGACACGACTTCCCAAACCAAAAAACAGTGAGGGCTTTGAAAAGAAGTAACCAACAAGTAACTAACATGCATGAAAATTTCTTATATACGCTTCTTCAATTAATTTGGAGGAACAAGGATATTTCGGGACTAGTCAGGATGCTGAAATAAAGATGTTGGTTGATGAACGCTCGATTGATCATATCCGATTACATCAACGTCACGTGCTACTGCTACCAAAATATCCTGCCACATTTGGGCAGGTTCTCTACTATCCGGCCAGAATCCTATCTCTAGGATAGCAACGAATTCACTGTTGATGACTCATCAAAACTTAGATTTTCAACAGTTCAAAACTTTCCAGATTACTTAACACCTTGTACAGACAATGTGACGACGTAAAACGGAAGTCATAAACTAGAAAACAGACTAGACAGCCAAGGAGTAAGGTGCGATAAGCTAGACAAAAGGAGGAAGAAAAACTGACACAATTTTTTTTTGGCAAAATTCGACTTTATTTATCAACAAAGTCCCTTTCTAGAGCGGTTTGATCATTCCAGACCCACTCTAACATTTATGTTGCCGTAAACGCGCTCTTACTTAGGTAGTTTACCCTACCCACACCGAGGTGGCGCGATCAGTCACCCAGTAGGCGCCAAAAATCCTTCTGTCACAATTGTACATATATAAAGATTAAATTAAATATCAGCAGCGCCATGAGGGGATGGCCTATTAGGCAAAATTAAGAAATTGTTCAATCTAAGTCTCAAATATTTACCTCATTGTAACACCAAGTAAGTAGGATGTATTAGAATATAAATGAATTGTAACTAAAATTGGATTTTAATAAAGATTTTGTAACGATACGAAACAACAATCGTTCGTTAATCAGAAGGTGTGGTTGCAGCCGCCATAGCTGCAACATCTTAAAAAATTTACAAATTATTTAACAAGTTCATCTGCCTAGACATATTCAACATGCCGAAAAAGACCAAACCGGGGAGAAAACATACCCCCAACGAAGAATCCAACTGTCGTTCCTGCGACCGACAGGATTCAGCGGGGGACATAGTGCAGTGCGACGCATGTGATGTGGGAGCATTTCGAGTGTGCTGGCGTGGACAGCTTCATCGAATCCAAGACCTTTATGTGCGCAGTGTATGCAGGTAAGTGCTGTAGTAGTTTGCTTAGTCTTTCGGGAGGGGTATCTCCAAATTTAGTGAAACATAGCCAAATAATATTCAGCCCACACGCCAAACTACCACAAGGTTCCACTTTCTTTGCGCCCAATGCGGCCGTAGTTGCTTCCAGTCGTGGAGATCCCGCTCCCGCCTTTGTGTCGCCACCGTCCACCAAATTTAACGAGTCGCCAATTGTGCCAACCAGTGTCGCTGATGCAGGACCCTATGCGCCTAGTGCGGCCGTAGTTGCTGCCGGTCGTGGAGATCCTGCTACCACCTACGTGTCGCCACAGTTCAACCAATTTGCCGGGGTGCTAGTTGCACCGACCAACGCCGCATACGCAGAATTCTCTGCGTCCAGTGCGGCCGAAGTCGCTGCCAGCCGTGGGGATCCTGTTACCGTTTCTGTGTCGCCTACGTCAGCAACAAACACAGCTATTCCTTCTGCAGCTCCAGGTGTCGTATCCGCAGCACCAACAGTTCCAACCAGTGCTCCTGTATCCTGTATCCTGTATCCTGTATCCCGGCCCCCTATACGTATCACCCGCTTCTATGAAGGATGACTACCTGAACAATGAGTTTGCCGGATCAAGGGTAGCCGGAACTTCTGTCAACGTCGACGATGCTGCTCGCTAATGGTCTCTTAATCCAGTGGCGTACAGCTTTAAAAATTCGAACTCACCCGGAGTTCTTGTGCCCCGTGTAGATGACATTTTTTACCGACGTGAACCAGCCACCATCGCTACGAGGTTTTTCGCAGGGTCCAACACTGAAATGACTGGACCAGTAACGTTCAACCCGACAGGAAGCGTAGAACCGCCAATCGTTCAACCTCTCAACTGCGAACGGCAAAGCCTCCCTCGGGTGCCTCGGGGATCTCGGATAAATTGAATGGAGTTTCAAGAACATGCGATCGTTAGCCATTAACCCGCGTATCAAATGTAGCGGACCCACCTCAACTTCAGCTGTGAAGTTCGTTCGATTAGACCAACTCCACGTTGTCCCAGAACCATGCAATGGCCCCCTTTATGAGAAAAGGGATGGTTTATTTGCGGCAGAAAGGAGGCGCCCAGTGTCCCAGTGCTCAAGGAGCTCAAGATCATCCAGATTGTCTACGCGAAGACTCCAAGTGGAATTGGAAAGGATCGAAGAGCTGAGGCAACTGCGAGAAGAAAGAGAAAAAAAGGAGCTAGAGCTCCAACGAGCCAGGGAAGAGGATTACATAAAGAAGTACAGTATTCTACACCAGGTGGTTGAATCGGACGCTGATGAGGCGGATGCTTCGGAAATAGAGAAGTTGCCAACAGCCCGAGCCGTGATTGGAACGGTTACCGGACGTCGACGTGCGCAACCTAGGCCTACCAACACAAACACTTCGTATGGACGAACTGCAAGAGAAGTTCAGTCATCTTCGTGGAATACCAGTCGACTCGTACCGTAAAACAGTCCCACGTCTCCTCATTGGTGTCAACAATGCACATCTCGGGCTCCCATTAAAGTCCAGAGAAGGCGGATCTCACGAACCTGTAGCCACCAGAACGCGCTTGAGATGCGTAACCCACGGGAGTTTCGGTGCCGTAGATACGAACATCAATGAGGGTCAAAGCTATCACATATGCAAATGCAGCGACACAAAACTGAGCGAAATGGTGGAAAGCTTCCTATGTGCTGACAACTTCAGTGCGCCACCTACCACGCTACCAACGGTTTCTCTGGGGAAATGACGCGATGGGTGAACCCTATGTAGACGACCTGATGGATTGTGTGCCAACAGAGGAGGCAGCCATTAACCTAGCCAAAAACATTCGACACGTACACAAGCAAGGCGGTTTTCAGATCCGAAACTTGGTTTCGAACTCGACCAAAGTGCTTCGAAGTCTGAGCGCAAAACCAACGGAAAGACTAGACATGACGGCGGAAAGCGGAGGCGAAGCAGAAAAGGTATTGGGAATGTTGTGGTGCACCGCATTAGACTGTCTGACCTTTAGGATCAGGACCACATGCGGCACGAGGAGATTCTGTCTGGAGTACAGCGCCCGACGAAAAGTGATGTCTTAAAAGTGCTGATGAGAATCTTGGATCCATTGGGACTGATAGCCTGCTTTCTTATGTTCCTGAAGGTCCTGCTTCAAGAAATCTGGCGGTGCAAAATAGGATGGGATGACAAGATACCTGAGGCGGAGCATCAAAGGTGGATCAAATGGGTTCAGCAACTCCCGAAACTGGATGCGGTGAACATTCCCAGATGTTACGTTAGTTCCGGTTGGGGGCAAGAAACGCAGCTGCACATCTTTGTTGACGCAAGTGAGAATGGCTTCGCCGCTGTAGCATATATTCGTAACTCCACCACCACACTCATAGAAACCAGTCTAATAGAGGCAGAAACGAGAGTAGCCCCCCTGAAAGCGTTATCAATACCTCGACTAGAGTTACAAGCCGTTCTGCTAGGTGCTCGCTTCGCAAAGTGCATCGAGGCTTCGCACGGGATAACCTTCAACAGACGCTGATTCTGGACGGACTCGAAAACAGTGCTATGTTAGCTCCGAGCAGATCACCGTCGTTACCGGCAGTACATGGCCTTTAGAGTCACCGAAATCCTGCAGCTCACCAAATTGGAAGAATGGAGATAGGTGCGAACGTTGCTGATGAAGAATCTGAATGGCAAAAACCGAACGATATCAAACCGACCAGTAGATGGTTTCTGGGACCATCCTTTCTCCTAACATCCTCGGAGAACTGGCCACAGGAAACGGTATTAGGACCGACAGTGGAAGAGCTGAGACCGCGTTTCATTGCGGCCGCGTGGCCGAAAATATTGTAAATCCGCGTCCTCTGACATACATACCAATAGAGAGTAAAAATGAGGAAGCTCTTACGCCGAATCATTTTTTAGCGGGGACATCGAGCGATCTAAAACCTATGGCGGAACTTAATGATGATGGGAGAGTGGTAAGAAAAAATTTGGCTTGTTTCACAACAATTTGCGGGCCGCTTCTGGATGCGCTGGGTGAACGAATACCTGCCCACGCTTACGCGAAGGGGGAAATGGTTTCTGCCAGTGAAGCCCCTACAGGTGGGTGACGTCGTTCTAATAGTCGACCCAAATAACCCCAGGAATTGCTGGCTGAAAGGGCGGATAGTCAAAGTCCGCCAGTATGAAGATGGACAGGTCCGCAGTGCACACGGTAAAAATTGCGGTCCTAGACGTCGCTCAAAAGCACAGAGACGGGGAAAATACCCGGGGGGAGTGTTGCGGTAAAACCGCCCTTACTTAGGTAGTTTACCCTACCCACACCGAGGTGGCGCGATCAGTCACCTAGTAGGCGCCAAAAATCCTTCTGTCACAAATGTACATATATAAAGATTAAATTAAATATAAGCATCGCCATGAGTATGTATTAGAATATAAATGAATTGTAACTAAAATTGGATTTTAATAAAGATCTTGTAACCATACGAAACAACAATCGTTCGTTAATCAGAAGGTGTGGTTGCAGCCGCCATAGCTGCAACAATTCATATGCCTTTCTTATCGAACGATTTGCTCAGCCCTTCAACGTACGCTTCAATTTTAGCGACCAGGTAAAATAATCCATGTCTCATCCATTTTCACATACCGCAAGAAAAAATTATTTTTATTCCGCTTAGATACCTCTAAACAGCGCTCTAAAATATCAACACATTGTTTCTTTCGGCCTAAGCGAGATATTCACTTCGAACTGAGCCCAAATATAGTTTTTTCCAATAGGGACTTGACATTTTTGAATTTAATTTGTGAACGCACTCTTTCACTTATCATCAAACTGTCACTGTTAATTTATTCACTAAACTCAATATTTTCACCATTGTAAAGTACACTAACGAGCAACGTCTGCAAATTATAAAAATTTTCTACAGATACTCGGAGTCGGTGACTGCAACTTTAAGAGCGTTAACTCCAATTTTCGGTCGTAATTCTCGCTCTAGTAGACAGGCAATTACAAGTTTAGTGCAAAACTTTGAGTCTACATATTCGTTGTGTGATGTTGCCGTGTCAGTGAAACAATGGGTTGGTAGAAGTGTTGAAAATATCGCTGCGGTTCAGACGTCCGTAGCAAACGATCCAAATCAGTCAATTCCACGGCGTTCTCAAGAATTGGGCATCGCTCAGACCACATTATGGCGTATTTTGCGTAAGGATCTTAGTTTACACCCATACAAGATCAAGCTGACTTAAGAATTAAAGCCGATGGACCCTTTGAAGCGACGTACGTTCTCTGATTTGGTTCTGGAGAAGATGCGTCAATATTATGAATTTCAACGCAAGATCATCTTCAGTGACGAAGCTCATTTTTGGGTCAATGGGTTCGTCAATAGGCAAAATATGCGATATTGGTCGGGTGAAAACCCACATGTGCTTCATGAATCACCACTTCATCCACAAAAAATAACTGTTTGGTGCGATTTGCACGTCGACGATAACGATCGTCACGTTACTGTGAATGGTCAGCGGTATCGCTCCATGATCACCGATTATTTTTGGCCCGAATTGGAAAATATGGTCTTGGACGACATGTGGTTTCAACAGGATGGTACCACAAGCCACACAGCACACACTACAATCGATCTATTGAAGAATAAGTATGGTGAGCGTGTTATCTCAAGACATGGGCCAGTAGATTGGCCGCCTCGTTCGTGCGATTTAACGCCGCTTGACTATTTTCTGTGGGGCCACGTTAAGTCATTGTCTTATGCCAACACGACGACGACGTTGGAAGAGCTCAGAGCTAACATTGAACGCGAAAAAGCTGCCGTTTTATCCGAAATGTGTGGCCGAGTCGTTGAAAATTGGGTCCAACGAATCGACGGCTGCAAACGTGCCCGCGGTGGCCATATGAACGAAATCGAGTTCCATTCATAAATGTTTTGATTGTACTTCAAGCCAATAATAAAGTTTTTGAAATATTTCAAATGGTTTGCCTTTCATTTAAAAAAAAAAGTTGTCAAGTCGCTATTAGAAAACCCTATATTTAAGCAAAATATAATGCACACGGTCTATTTATCTATCGATCTAGATATTTTTACGATGTCATCTATCTTAGGCACTTTCATTTTACGGTGTAACAGCCTCGTTTGGGTGCCCAGAAGGTTCAGAATCAGTCGTTGCTTTCGACTTTATAACTTTATAACGCTTTTTAAACCATTCTTAAGTTTTAACGGTATTTTTCTACATCAACGAATCTATTTTTCATGATTTTGAAAATATTGAAAAGTTCTTCACTAACACTTCAATATCTCACTAAATAATGATCGAAATGTCATCACATTTTCAAACGTATTGTTAAAAGATACAGTACCATAGTACTGTGTTATTAGACTAATACAAAGAACAGAAGTAGCGTTCATTTGGGTACGGATTTGTTTCAAATGGTACAGTGAATGGTGAAGTAGGACCTTCTATTGTCGTAACATTTAAAATGAAAAGTAAAAAAAAAAACAAGTTTATTGTAGTTTGACTAATCTTTAAAGAGGAATAAGATACGTATAAGTTGTAAATATGATTATTTTGTAGTATTATACATGTTCCGAGTGGTCAGTTTACATGCTACTACCTAGTTACATCCAATGCACTGCTATGGATATCACATATGCTGTAATACCGAACCGCATTGCAACAAACCGCCAGAAACTCTGTTAATCACATATCTATCAACTTCCCGTAAACCCATTTAAAACTGACATCAAGAGCTAAAGATCTTTGCGACCTATGTCGAGAAACCGTCAAAAATACCACAACTTATGTGTTGAGCTTAAAACGACCACCCCACATCCTACTACAAATCCCATATCCAATTTACCTAAGCTATGCAAAAACAATCCAACGATTCAACTACTGGGCCCCACTAGGTCTACTTCATCCTTCTCTACTGCACTGATTGTCTCAAACTACTCAGGATGATCTCTTTGGAAAATGCTGCGAAGTTGTTGATTAAACGTTAACTATTCCACACTGCTTGCTTTGAATTTGCTTGATACTAACCTACGTAAACTAAGGAATCCTCCTCTTTTCATATCCACTTACCAATGAAAGCAAATGGTTTTAACAAGCCATTGTTCCGATATTATAACAGCAAAAGCACTCTCAGAAACGCTTTTAACAGTTAAATTTTCTTATCCTGATCCAATCTTTCCCTACTCTATATCTTTTCTTATTATTTAGATTTATCATAGTTAATAACTGCAGCTCTGCAGTTTCAGGTGGTTAAAACTTCTCAATTCATCAGAATCTAACAGATATTATCAGAGCTAAATATCTGGGTGTTACTTTGAGAGAGTATCTTTAAACATAGCTGTGAGATACATTGCTGGTGCCGAAAAAAACGATTTAGTATTTAGTAGTTGGCTATAGAGTAGTGGCTTATCATATTCAAAGGCACAATCTGGAGTTTTTATGTTACATATCGATTGTCTTTCGATATGCCATCCGATTTGATGACGCTAAAACACTGGATGCTGAAAAAATGGAGGGCTGATTTCTTTTGTACTCGGAAATGGTCAGAGTTTAAATCATAAGATGCGTGTAATCAAATTTACATGGAGGACATTTAAACTACGAGTCTGATGTCCCTATGAAAAACGATAACGGTCATGCTTTTTATTGTAAAGAACAGGGTACAACTCTCAAAGCCTGGATGTATATTAGGACTACCCACGTACTCGGTCATGTCTAAGCTGTTTTTTCGCAAGCAAAATGGACGAGAGCATGACTCCCAAGATGCATGTGTGTCTAACCAACAAATTCATCTATAACTTAATAGAAAATTCAGCGAAGCAATTAGTAAAGGTCTCAAATCGCTACAAAGTGATTATCACTATCCTCTAAAAATGCAATGGCATCTACCATGGAGATATGATCTGGAGAGCAGAAGCTACACCTATTTAGATACGGGCTTGTCACAAGAATGCCTGATTTTGATTCACATCAAGGGATATTTAAACCTAAAACTAACAAGACTGTAGCAGCAAATGGATTGCCTGCCGAATTATTTTGCCGGATAGAAGAACGTCAGGTGAATCAAGTCTTAGCATCGTTTGCCTTGCTCTTAAAAAAGCAGAGCTACGCCAGCACCTGAAAATTATTGTCTTTAAATACATTTAAAAGTCTAACTCAAACTATTGTAGATTACAATGGCTCTATATCTACAACAAGGGAGTGCAAAAACGGCATCTTAATAGGCACACGTACTATCGAAGTACTCAAAACTATTTATTGTAATATTAAGCTCATTTGCTAGATTGCAAAGTGTATAGTGTACATACCTCGCTTGGGTGTTCTCATCCAGATCGATGTAGAATTTGAATGGAAAATCAAAGAAATTATCTGGTCGATCGCCTGGAGGTTCCACACCTGCGAATTCCTCCATTAACTTCCAGTAGTGCTTGTTCAATCCTTCAATATCGACCGTACCAGCAAAGAGGTCATTCATCAATTTAGTGTGAACGAAGAAGGTCGGTATATTCAACAGAGTGTGAATGCCCTGTAAAATTAAAAGTTGAACTCCTAAAAATTTGTTTGTTTGCTGTTCCCTACCATTCTTAAGAGTCGATTCATCAAAACTTCATCCGTAAACTGAAAATTCGTCACAAGGCCAACTGCTTTCAAGTGCTTGGGAGTAGATGCTGATAGAATGACTGCTTCTCCGACAGGATGCTCCAAATAGTAAGATTTGAAGTAGTAGAATGGCAAATTTTTCTTCTCTAAAGCATAATATACTTGTCCCATATAACCGTGAGCTTGTAGGAACTTCCTAAAGTCCACCTTGTGACAGTACTTCATGCGTACATTTGAAGTGAAGTCATAAATTGCTGCCTTACAGTCACCTGTATCTTCTTCTTCGTCTAACTTTAAACGCTCACTCCAGTATTCTTCAGGAACTGGATTGAATCCAAGAGAGTAGTAAAAGTTGCTGGCCGTTCGAAACATCTTATTTGCATCGTAGTTATTCTCAGCTAAAATTCCATCGTAAGGAGGGAGATTTTTGTGAGGGTACAAGTCATCAATGATGCTGCCGTTTGTCCAAGCTTGAACCATGACTTGTTGGAATAGATGATCGGGGATAGGTCCATTTTCCCGAATCACCAGCTCTCCATATTTGTTGAAGAGCTGCTTACGGATATACGAATGCAATTGAACGTAAAGTGGGCGAATTTGTTTCATCACATTTTCCATCTCATCGATGTCATAGAATTCTGACCACATTTCCAACGGCGTAATTCCTAATTTTCACAGAAGAGAATTTCAAATTAAACTTTAAATGTTGTCCCCTAAAATTACAATATAATAAATATTAATATGAGTACCTGTCAAGTCAGCTGCTTTTTTGTATGACTCAATCAAAGTGTAAAAGTGAATAGCAGACCACTGGCTGTTTTTGTCCCTCCAGCTCTCCCAGTAGTACTTCAATTCGGCGGGATCATTGCTTTTGGCAATGATGTTCTGAACATCTGGAAAGAAGGATATAGGATCCTCATCCTTCCGGTAGGGCTCTATATCCTTGTCACTTGCTAATTCTTTTAGAGAATTCAGACTGCTAGTTACAGTGGTGAAATATTCCTCTTCTAAAATCAACAAATCAGCTGATCTAGTTAGAGTCTGAAACACTTTCTTAAGGTCAGAATTTTTGAAGTTTTTGTAATCGAATTCTCGTGCATCTTTCACAACGTCCACCAGAGCTTTTGATGTCAAGCGAATCGTTTCAAGACTAGAGAATAGAGCATCAATGTCATCTTCATTGGCATTGAATGCTTTTTCAGCGATCGTATCATATAGATCGTACAATTTTCCACTGACTTGATCGGCGAATTTCTTTGCTTCAATTTCATTAGAGATGGCCGCATTACTAATCTACAGATAAAGAATCATTTAACCTTTTGGATGCGGGTCAAAATTTGATAAGACTACTTACTCCAATGCAAGCAAAAATTAAGATTGATAATACAACTGCCGCAGACCTCATTGCGGATCAAATTCCGGAGGAAGACTGAAATATCTGCCGAACAAACGGATTAATTTTAATTGCCCTGGACAGAAAATTTTGTAAGGCACTTGTGTAAAAATCTTAATCCACATCTTTCTTTTCAATTCTATAGGAGTGTTTTGTGAGATAAGTGATGTTCATGATCGTTTTATGTCTGTCTATGTGCGTAATAAAAAACAATAATTTTTTTTTAATCTTGGCCGGCTGAAAATAACAGCTTTTGCGTATGTGACATATTATCAATGATCTTGGAAATACTATACAAACAGACACTTTTTCGGATAAAGGTTGAAATGAAAATTAACACTTTGCTGACCGGCAATTTTACACAGAAACACCGGCAATTTTTGTAATTGAGTATGAAAGTAAAACGTTCTAAATAAACTCCAATAAATAGTATATATACTGAATGAAATGAAATTAAATATTGAATATATTTTTAATATAAATTTTAATTTTTTTTTTTTTTTGTGTTATGAACTGTGTGTGATACACAACAGGTTTTGCAGATATACAATACCTCGTTTAGCTGCGCTTTCCTTTTGAAGAGCATACTCTACACCTTCTAGTTGGATTTATTTTTACGCCAGTGACTGAAAAAGCTTTTAGGTGGATCTTTATAAGGAGCCCTTTTAGAAGTACGAGAAAAATTACCAAGTGGTATGCTGCATTCATTTTAATCTCCAGAAAATTACTTCCTAGCTACTTCTGGTAGAAATTTTTTGTATTGTATTTTAGTTTATTTTGTGACTTTTGTTAATTATATTGTATTATGTACAAAGATTTCACTATATCATTTGTATAATTTATAACAAAGACGCATCAACAGTAGTTAATATCATACGAACCAACCTTCTATCTTTGCATGTGAGATGAAGAATGGGTCCTTTCCCTACAAAAGTCATTTGCCCTCTCTGAAAATTCTTTGACTTTTCTATTAGTATCTTTGGCAAACAAGTACTTTTTTACCGTTTTGGTAGTATAATATCAGATTCATCACTCTCGGATTCACTACAATTTATTTCAAAATTGCTCGAACAATCAGATAAACTATCCGCGTATAATTCATTGAAAATCTCTTCGCCGATAGGTTCCGTCATAGTTGAAATTTTTGGAATGATACTAAAATTGTGATAAGAACCTAAATACCAAGAAAAGTAATTCTTTTGTTATAAAGCGGAAACGACTAAACACGATACGCCAAGTTTTTGCAATATTCTATATCGCCCTGTGTTTCATAAATTGAAATGGATAATACATGTACAATGACGAGTTAACTCGTCACCGGTCAACAACATTTGGGCATGAAAAGACAAATTAACTCGGTCAGCAAATAGTTAGAACGGAATTCCCAAGGCTCAAATTTTAGCTATCTATTGAAGGTGTTTACAAAATAAAATTGATTTCAACAGAAAGGCTTAAGGTTTTACTTCTCTTCTTATCTCGTAAACTTGTGATTCTGGTTTATTTAGAAAACGTAATCACAAAAGAAAGTATTTTTAGCTAGCAGTTAATTGGATTTTTTTCAATTGCGTGACTTTCAGCAAGAGTTTTCTGTTTTGTTTTTCTGATGAAAGAACGTATAAATCTCGAGCTCGTAGTGATGTAAAACACATTCCTTCTAAATCAATGTGCTTGTTACAAAAAGTTCCGCTTTTGAAATGCGAAACGGGTGTTACGGTTAAAGGTTTGAAGGGGCGAAATGCAACTGACAATTTTAATGAAGCACTGGTCGTGAAATTGGCAATAGAACAATGTGAGATACGAGATATCTCGTCAGTATTTGAAGTTGTCCATTGACTGTGTGATATTAGCATAACTTATAAGTTTTATCGGTTAGGAGCGGCTTAAATCCTATGTAGCAGGTGCAGAGAGGTTTTAGGAGCACCTAACCTGATGTGGGCGTTGTACTCCAATTCTGGGAGGATAAACACCATATATAATGAGACCAGATCAGAGGGGGTGAAATATATTTTACAGTTCACAGTAGTTTTGGCGACATCGAATATATGGTCATTCCAAAAAAAAGTTTTTCAGTTTCAGCGATGTAAATGCCATTTATGAATAATGACTGGATGCTTAGATAGCAGATAGTGATAGTGTTGATGATTCCCCAATTAGTTATGCTGTTTATATCAGAATTTAATTAGCTTAATATACGCTGCTTTTTCCTTTCTAGAGCTGAAGAGTAAGGACGTAAGTCCTGGAACTCTCTGGAAAGCAGAGAGTGCTATCGTCAACAAAGGAATAAATTGGATTAGAAGTAGCAGACAAGATCACTGATTAAAATTAAGAAAAGTGTAGGAAACAGAACGGAGCCCTGTGGTATACCAACATTTATTTCGTTGATAACAGACTTGAAATCGTCCAAGACAACTTGAAATAAACGTTCTTAAAGGTAATTTCCAATCCATTGAAGAAAATGCACTCATTTTCGACAAAAGAAGCCAAACTCTGTCAAACACCTTAGAAATATCAAATGCAACTATCATGCTTTCGCCAGATTGATTTACGCTTTAATTCCATTTTTCGGTAAAATACGTCATCAAATCACCCGTGAACTATACTGTCGGTCATTAAGAACTTTTCGTGTTTCGAGATATTTCATAAGCTGATGGTTTATCAGTGTTTTCATAATCTTGGAAAGAAAGAACTTAAGTGCAATGAGTTTGTAGGAACAGAGAGAAGAAGATTCGCCTTTTTTAGAGACAGGTTGGACAAATAGTGTTTTTCATCTGATCCGGAAGAGTCCTAAAGAAATAGACTGATGAAAAAGCTTACGCAGTTGTTTTGCAAGCGTAGAAGAACACCTCTTCAGAAGAAGAGGAGATATAACACAACATTTGAACCAAAGAATTTGTGTAAGTTAAGATCTTTAAGTACCCTTACAACTACACGAGTGCGAAAGTGAAGGCGGAGACAAAGCACAATTTGGAAGTGTTGAGCTAGCCGCAAAGTGTGCAGCAAACAGGTTGGAGTGTCAATATGAATGAGCGTTGAAATGAAAGATGAGGAAAAAATTTTAATGATTTTTGACAAAAGCTTTTACTGCCTTTGAAACATTGTAGTATCTTTTGTCTCAGTTTATAGTCATATTGAAATTTTAAGAAAGACGTTCCTCTATCTGAGCATCAAACTTGTCGAGTTGTAGGAGCTGAATAAGTTCAATTAATCTCGAGTTCTCCTTTTCCAAAACCCTCTACTCCTCCGGCCCACTTCTTCTCACCCTGGGTTGGATCAAGGTGGCTGAGGGCTCAGCATCTCTAAAAATCGCTCAGTCGCAAACGAAGTATCCAGATACCTGGCGACGTGCGGATAAGGTAGCCTTATCTGTATACAGCGGATCTCTATACAGATGGACCATACTTTTTCCGCTACTCGTGAGATCTCCGATGGATAAAATCTTAAAAAAAAAAAAAAAACAAACAAAACCCGAGGCTGGTACTTCTTTAAAACCGGGCGTTAGAACGGTGACTGCACTGACTTCCGGCAAGGTTCCTGCATTGTCGAGCGGAGGTAAATCTATGGCAGGTCATGGTGCGCCATACTCGACAGGCATACGCCACGAGCTTAAACCTAAATTTTCAAGCAGTTACAAGACTGTGCCAGGGACGTATCACATCCTCCACCCCCAACAGCAGCAAGTTTGTGGCAGGCCACGGACGGTGAACAGTGGCAGTTGGTCAAGTTGAAACTTTCGGGCAACTTCTTGGCCATAATGCGAGATTCCTTGGACCACATCCCATCACAAGTGATGCTGCCTGGCACCAAGGCCACGTCAAGCTTATCGCATGTTACAATCAAAGGTCTCTCAATCTTTTCACCGAAGCTATAGTTGGATTAGGAGAGATTTGGCCAGGTGCAAAACTCGAATTCGTGCATATGGAGGATATCCCTAGCAAACCTAGAACCCGCACCTGTCTTCCAGCCGAACCCTTCTTCCCAGAAAGTATTCTGGGGATCGCCAAGCTCAGCAACCTGACCCTTCTGACTCATGACTGAAAAGTCGCGGAACTGGAAGAAATAAGCTGCCCTTATAGATGCGCGTTGATTTTGATCAATAAGGAATACCTTAACCCTCTAGACCAGACTAAAGGCATGAATCGGTTCGATTTCGAGTCAATTCACCAAAGGGTTCATAAACAAGGATGACCTGGATGCTGATAAGCAACCTCCTCCTCCTTTAACTGAAACTTCAGATAAAACCTTAGATCTTTGAACGTCGATATCCTTTCCAGAAATGGACCGCAATGACAGCAATTTATCCGAGGCGGCAATTAAGCCGTATGTCTCCTCTTCTGAAACTCTGTCGGAAATGGAAACCGAAGACGAACCAAAAAAAGATCATACCATATAGGATCAGAAGAAGAAGATGAGCTCTTAGGCTCGAAGGACTCGAACAACCCTACTTACTTACTAGTAAATTATAGCAATGTTACGGTTTCTCCAGATTAATCTCCATAATTCAAAATAGGCTTCAGCCGCACTAATTTTGCGTATTTTCAAAAACGCAGAAAACATCATTCTAATCCAGGTACCATGGATCGTAGAAGGCGTGGTTCGTGGCGTTGGAACACGACGTTGGATAAAGGTAAGACTATAAATTGTATATAAGTGAACGTAGCCTTAATATATTTTTACTTCTTAAACTTAGCGACCCCGACTTAACCGTTGCCAGATTAGAGACTGATAAAGGCTCAGGCATCAGGCAATCGGCATCAGTTATCGAGGAAATATAACGACCAGTTAAAACTCGAAAGCATATTTTCAACTGATCACAACTGAGTCGTCAGTGCAATTGAAGATGTGCGGCTGGCTACAAGTTTGCCATGAGAGAATTTTACCCCAACAAAACGTTTGCGAACTGCGCCGCTTGCTCTCCTTTTCCCCTATAAAATCTTCGCAATTTTTTTGTCAACACTTGGAAAATCTACCTAAAATGGGGACATAGAGAAGAAAGTAGAGCACACATAGATGTCATACATGTACGAAAGTAGTTGCAGCAATAGAGCGCTTTTATACGCTAAATCAAAAATTGTGATGAAAATGGTGGTGACAATTACAGGGGGAAGTCTGTGAAAAACATTATATTGGGTCATATAAAGTCTCCGCGGTTTTTTGGTACACTTTTGAAAAAAAAAATTTTTCTATTCAATATCAATTTCAGTCAATATTATCTATGACCTTTTGCCATTTTCCGGGTAGCTCCATAATTTCATCGGTGTAGAACTTCTGTGGTTTATCAGCGAAAAACTTTGCCAAGTGATTTTCAGCGGCTCTCCAGTCGGCCAATTTTTTTCCATCAAGAGAGTTTTGCAAAGACCGAAACAAATGGTAATCAGAGGGTGCAAGGTAAAGACTATACGGTGGATGCATCAAAACTTCCCAACCAATCTCCGTCAATTTGTTCCGAGTCATCAAAGATGATGGATGACAACTCCCTTTCTGTTGGCCAATTCTGGTCGCTCTTTCTTGAAAGCTTCATTTAAACGGTTAAGTTGTGCACAGTAGAAGATCGAACTGACCGTTTCGTCACGTTCTAGCAGCTCATAATAGACAATTCCCTTTCAATCCCACCAAGCACTCAACATAACCTTGTTTGCCGTCAATCCAGGCTTTGAAGTTGAAGTGGTCTGTCACCGGCTTTTGAACATGATCGCTTGCGTTGGATATTCTCGTATTTAATCCATTTTTAATCGCCCGTAATGAAACGCTTTAAAAATGGTTCCATTTCGTTACATTTCAACAGCGTTTCACTGGTGGTTATTCGGTCAATTAAATTTTTTTTTCAGCTTCTTTGAGTAGCCTGGTCGTTTTAGATGATTCCAAGCCGTCATACAGTTGATGTTTAGTGCCTATCTCCAGACAACTTCCGTGCCGATCTTGCTCCATGAGTTGCAAAATTTCATCGAATTTTTCAGTGACAGACCAACAAGTGCGAGGTGCACTTTTTACATCGAAATTTCCGGAACGGAATCGAACAAACCACTACTGGGTCTAGTGTTCACTCACAGCATTCTCACCGTAAACTGCACAAGCTTTTCGTCATGTTTTTCCTACGCATCATAAAGCGTATTTCTACCGGTATTTCACTCATATTCAAATCAGTATAATTTTTAACACGAGCAACGAATTACACAGCTATCTTCACAAAAAATGTAGCCTGATATGTCACCTTTCAAACACGTGTTCGTTTGACACAATCAGATAAGTTTTTCCAGATAAATGGACACCAACACCATCTAGTGACAAAAAACCACGGAGACTTTTTATATGACCCGATATATTTATTTTGCTCTCGTCATATCTTGGTATAATCGTGCGGAGGATGGTGTGTTTTCCGCAGGGATACTCAATCATACTTACTATTCCCTTCACCTAAAAATTATTTTTTTGCTCCTTTTTTCCCCTTCGATAATTTACCACCAACAAATCGGGTATCTGTAGGTTGACCAAACACGCATATGAAAACCATAGTTTCTTTAATAGTTTTTTTAAACTTTAATTTTGTTGTATTGACTAAAGATATCGTTATGTTTTTTTGTTTTATGTTAAGACCATGTATGTAAGGAGTAAAACTAAAAAAAAAAATATTGAAATCCATACAGGAGGTTTCGTGTGATACTCTCACAAAGCATGAACGTTATCATTTTATTTATATAGAAAATTGAGTATTGCGCGTATGTTTTTTTCATCGCTTTTTGTTAGCACAGAATTAACGAAATGTGTTTTAAGAGTGCACTGGTATTGCGTGCTCATTCGTCGGAGGTCAACTTGGCACTCAAACACTTAAGCAAGTCATACAAATTACGTACATGCATAATTTGTTGACGAAAGACCATTACCTTAGTGTACATAGAGAGTCGTTTTTCGGGAGAGTGTGATATGTTTAAAATTCGAAATTTCAATGACCCCGGAGTCGTCTAGAAAATATGACTGAAAAATGATAAGTGTTGCCTTGGAATAAGAGGCTGCTTATTTTCATAACCAATTTCCGGGTTCTATCAAGATGCATAGAGTGTAGATGAGAGCTGAAAAGCTATTTCATACTTGGCATTTGTCTTCAATGCCGTTCGGAGAGATCTGGTCTGATCTGATGAGGCAAAAACTGCTTTTATGACATTTTTCTTTTTTTTTCAAATTGGCTTTGGGTGTTTGCCTTTCACTATGATGACCAAGTACAAATGCATACAGACGGATCAAGGAGCACTTCCTTGTAAATAGTAATTAATGTCTCACCAGAAATATTAGTTATTCTGTGGCTTCCGAACATGGCGAGTAGGATGATCAACACTTTTGTTTCATGGCTTTTGAGATAGAGTTGCATACGGTCGTACTCGGAACAGAGCACTCAAGCAAAAAACCAGCGCATTGTGCATCTTGTAAATTCCTTTTAATGTAATTTTGAAGTCTTTCGAAGAAAGAGGAATAAGCGCTTCAGTGATAAAGTGCCTAGAGTAGCAACACCCACTACATCAACGCCGAGTACGTACAGCCTGATACGGGTGTCAGTCAAACTTTCACAGAGGTGTGTCGTTATCACTTTCACAGCAAGCATCACAGAATGTTGTATCACTTATTCTCAGCACATTTAAGTGCTTAGCAATATTGTAGTGCTCCATCACGTGTTTCCTAATGAGGAATACTGTGAAGTCGAGAAGCCTACTTTTGGTCCCACTGTAATCTGGGACTCAGTGAATACAGCCTTCTGACTGCGTTCAGTGAAGTCATGCTATCGTGAACTAGTTTGTAAGTCGTAAAAGGGGACAGCAATTTGCCGGCCCTTTTAGTTAGGTGTCATCAGGATTGCATTTGTATCCACTTGGAAGACAGACACAGGCTTTCCTAACGAGGAGTAAAATCTAATGTTGTCGCCCTCCAAGAAAACACCAGTGCCGCATCCCAAATCAGTTTTCGACCCATCCGTGAAGACCCGACTACAATCATTTCCTGGTTTAAATTCTAGCCAAAACCAATCTCAGCACTGGGAAACACGATTTCGTATTGGTGTCATTTTATCAGGCGGCATGGTGAAAAGACCTGAATTATAAGACAGTCGTCGCGCGAGGTCATCAAAGCTCCAATTCGTGTTGCAGCAAAAACCACTTATTTGTAAATGATATTGTAATATTCATTTGAATGTAAGCAGCGCCATCTATGTTTCCAATGCTGAAGATTTCGATACCCGGAGCATCCAACATTGGTGAGTGGAGAGTAGAATCGAATTTTCTAGGAAAATGAAAAATTGTATGGAACGCTGGATGGCACAGATTGTTCTCGAACTATGTCAGGGAAGTATAAATACCCGAAGATATGCAAGTTAATTCTAAAGTGAAATATGAAGAGTGAATTACAAGTGGTGATTAAGTGGTTTAAGTAAAAGATAAAGGAAAGTAAAAATGGTTGAGATAAGCGATTGAATTGTGAATTGTAACTGAATTGAATAAAGTGATTGCATTGAAAGGAATAAGTTATATTATATGGGGTTTTCTAATAACGACTTGACAACTTTTTTTTTAAATAAAAGGCAAAGATATTTCAAAAATTTTATTATTGGCTTGAAGTGCAATCAAAACATTTATGCATAGAACTCGACTTCGTTCATATGGCCACCGCGGGCACGTTTGTAGCGGTCGATTCGTTGGACCCAAGTTTCAATGTTGGCTCTGACCTCTTCCAACGTCGTCGGCGTGTTGGCATAAGCCAATGACTTAACGTAGCCCCACAGAAAATAGTCAAGCGGCGTTAAATCGCACGAACGAGGCAGCCAATCGACTGGCCCATGTCTTGAGATAACACGCTCACCATACGCCGGCATGCAAACCGCACCAAATAATTATTTTTTGTGGATGAGGTGGTAATTCATGCAGCACATGTGGGTTTTCACCCGACCAATAACGCATATTTTGCTTATTGACGAACCCATTGAGCCAAAAATGAGCTTCGTCACTGAAGATGATTTTGCGACTCCGAATATCTATAGAAAATTTTTATAATTTGCAGACGTTGCTCGTTAGTGTACTTTACCATGATGAAAATATTGAGTTTACTGAATAAATTGACAGTGACCGTTTGATGATTAGTGAAAGAGTGCGTTCACAAATTAAATTCAAAGTTGTCAAGTCCCTATTGGAAAACCCGGTATCACACTTTTTTTCGGAAAAGGGACCTGTAACATTTTTTTAACTTGTAAAAAAAAAAACTAACGTCAAAACAGGATGCGTTAAGCCTTATTATGTACATACATATATGATTGAGCATACATAAAAACTTGTGGTACAAAGATCTTTTAAATCTTAGTTGTCCTGCAATTAACGGATCGCATTTTTTTTTTTTAAATAGGACCTATCCAGAGGTACTAGTCCTCAACGACATTGTAAAGAAAAAGAGACGATATATCAAGGCCAACTACTTCTTCTCAAGTTGAATTAAAAAAAAAACGAGTTTATTATCTCGGTTGAATATTGGTTTTGCACAAGCTATTGCTAATAATATATAGTAGAATGTGTATTCTGATAAACACTCACCTCTTTTGTTTGTGTCTCTACTACCCCAGATAATTCTGTGGGCGTTCTTATCATTGAAACAGAGAAGGTTTTATCTTAATCTCTGGAGGAGTAACAGGAAACGCACCCAAACGTTTGTTAACTTCCCACCTTCAGTAGCTGATATCTGGTATTAGAAAATACTTAGTATTAATGCTGCTCTATAAAGCAGCCTGAAATCGGCTGAGGCGTATTTTCGTTTTCGTCTCGATTATTGAGACCACAGATCTTGCAATTCGTAGCTCAGTGCTCTTGGATAAAATCGAGGGCTATGTCGTCTTCAGCATAGCGTTTGCTAAACACTGGGGTCATCTTTTGCAACTCCGGGTTGCGTTTGCGGTTAGGTTTATTGTCAGCTTACCGAATAGGTAACACATGGGCTGAAAACTCAGTGCCGTTTTATAGTACAATAAAACACAAAATTTTTGCAAAATTCAAATTTATTTATCAATATAGTTGCTTTCGAGGACGATACACTGATTGAAATGATTTTTCAAACTTTCGATACCAGCTTTATAGTACAATTTCGGTTTAGCCTCAAAATAGGCCTATGTTTCTGCGATTACTTCGTCATCGTTCTTAAATCTCTTTCCGACGAGCATTCTTTTGAGGTCTGCGAACAGGAAATAGTCTCTTGGGGCCAAATCTGGAGAATTCGGTGAGTAGGGAAGCAATTCGTAACCGAATTCATTCAATTTTGCCATTGTTTTCATCGACTTCTGACACGGTGCATTCTCTTGATGAAACAGCACTTTCTTTTTCTTCAACTGCGGCCGTTTTTCTGCAATTTCGTCCTTCAAACGCTCCAACAACGCAATCTTATAGTCGCTGTTAATAGTTTGCCCCTTTTGGAGATAATCGATGAAAATTATTCCATGTGTATCCCAAAATAAGGATGCCATAACCTTGCCAGCCGACTGTTGAGTTTTTGGTCTTTTTGGACGAGGTTCGTCGCCTGCTCGCGTCAGCTGACTGCCGACTTGACTCTGGTGTAAACTGATGGAGCCAAGTTTCATCCATTGCCACATACCGACGCAAAAATTCGGCTTTATTGCGGTTGAACAGTTTTAAACACTCCTCTGAATCACCAACACGTTGTTGTTTTTGGTCGACCATCAAAAAGCAATGATAAATGCTTTGAATCAATTTTTTTCACAATAACAAAAGTTGCTTCACTCACAACGCTATATCTCGAGAACTAATCGCCCGACAGCTGTCGTATCTTTTTATGGTTGGTACTAACTGAAAATAGTATGGATTTAATCCAAGTGGTGCCCTCTCTTAGAAACGGCACGGCCTATGTATTAGTTGGAATGACCGTTGAATTCATTTATAAGCTTATTGGAACTATCATTTATGGCAAAGACCATGTCTCCGAACTTTTTAGGCTCTGGAACTAATTTGCGAGTTTGTGCGTCGACATCCAAGAATTTTTTCATTAATCCATCCGATACTTAGTGGAAGACACCCGCTGATAATGTGGTTTCCGAAATCAATCTATTTTCACTATCTTATCCGCATTTCTCTTTGACTTTAGAGAAAATACCCTTTTACTGGCTTTTCACCAGGGCGCGGGCGGGTGGTGTAGTAGTTTGAAACTCAGGTGTATTAGGTTTCGATATTTTTACAGAGGTGGTTGTCAAACTGGAGCCAGTGCATCCTCAACCAGTGAGTGTTAGTACGTGCTAGTTGTTAGTTCGTGATATTTAGCCCAGCCAGCTAACCACTCCAACATCAGTGTTATGCCTTCATGTCGAACCCGCGACCCTCTGTTTGAAGAGTCTATTCATATACCACTACACCACGGCCACCCCCGGCGTTAGCTTGATTGGAACACACAGATAGAAGTCAACCTGCTTTGTGATTCGAACTCTTAATGCAAAGTTGATCTCAATCGATTAATTGGCGACCCCCTCTTATATGTAAAGCATTTGCTTGTTACTAAGAATAACACCTAGCCTGACATGACCCTCTTTATTGTCCTGTCCTGTCGACTAGTATGTTTCTGGTTGGGATTCTCCTAGCATCTGGTGTTGGTACACTTGGGAACTCTTTTTTACACGAAGTAAGATACCATTTTCTAGAGCACGTTCTCTAGCATAACCGAACTTCAAAGCCTCCTTTCCAACAGATTGAAGTGATTCATTCTCAACGACAGGGAGTTTTTCCGACAAAATGCTTAGTGTTTCATCGCACAGTGTGTTCGAGTCTGAATCACTCAGAGTGGACAGATTCTCTTCTCGCTTCTCAGCTCGTTGTCAAAAGCTCCAGGACAATCTATTTGAGATTCGGATCCACGAATTTTTGATTGAGATTGAGAGGGAGTGCCGTTGCTTTTCTGGAAGTTAAAACATTTATAGAGGCATCGATCTCCATTTGGATCTATTTGGATTTCCAAGAGCAATCGATGTCAAATCCGGAAATCATATTGCCTGTGATCATGTTCTCGAAGGAACACTTCCCAGTTTCAAAAAAAGGCACAGTGCCTGTTCACATTGCCATGGACATGAAAGTGACAACTGGAACACTTGAACCAAACCATTTTTAATTTTTTAATTTGTGCAGTTGACCTGAAACACACCTTTTTTTCGTCTTCTTTTCACTTACTTGCTTATCAACGATCGAAACTAAAATGAAAAAATATCTCAGAAATAGTGGAAATAATCCTGTTTCTTCTCACTTAAATAAAAAGCGTTCCCTCTTTTATGGGTAGTGTTCCCACCCACGCCAATGTGAACAGGCACAATATATGTATTTGTTTCAAACTGATGTGTACACATAAAAAAGAAGGAAACGAAAATTTGTGCTTCCAACATTTAACCGTCTGTGCAAGATCAGGGTAATCTCATTGCCACAGAATTGGAATGTCCTTGTGTCGAACAATTTCAATGATATTTAAGGTTTCTTCTTGCAGAGTTTCATAAATAGTCTTCACATCTTGACCAGCGTCGATCTGCTTCCAATAACAACTTTCTGTTTTCTGAATCTTATCAAAAATCTCAGCGACTTTCATCTGGAATTGCTTCTTTTCATATCTACAAAAGTGAAAACCAAAAATCAATCAAATCGACCGACTGTGACGTCTGAACAAACCTCTCTTCTCCAAACTGACCCCTACTCGACAGTTTATCGATATCGGTCTTCAAATAAAACACCAGATCCGGTCGAATGAGACCTTTCTCCGGAGCTTTGCACCACTCAAAACTGAGTCCTATTCACAAAAAAAAAAATTACAAAGGCGTCGAATTTATGTACTCGAACCTACTACTCACCTTTAGCTGTGGTGTAGGCAACTCCAGAGTATGAATATCGATCTACAACCAAGGTAGTCCCGCTCAGGAGTAGTTTCTTCATTTGATTTTGCACCTCCCATCGATTGATGGTGAACAGTAGGTGAATGCTCTCGTCAGGCATGTCCTGTTTGTTGGTCAGGTACGAGTTGATTAGCACTCCGCTGGGCGACGTCCTATCAGGAAAGACGAGATGCTTAACTTTAATGTTTTTTTCTTTCAAAAATTCAACTAAAAGTAGAAAACGAAACCGAATGAAGGGGATAACCTAATAAGAGCACCAAGAAGCAGCTTATAAACTAACCTAATAGAGAACTTTGTGTGGATTTACCACATCTATCGCATCCTTCGAAGACGATTAAAGCTCCTCGATTTATCAGGTTCTTTGTTGATGCCATTAAAATTGTTTAAGTGGGTTTAACACGTTTCATCGAACAGATTGTAACAGAAATGATAAAAGTAAATATACGCCGACCGAAGAATCAGTTTTGACCAATGTTCAGCTGTCAATTTTTTGTTTTCATATTTTGCGAAGTGAGTTAAGTGATGCCAAGTTGAAGAGGATCTTGGGACAAAAAACTTCTAAACGTGTACTAAATACGAATAAAATAGGGCCAACCTTAGTCAAATAATTGACTAAAAGTATACATAGTAGTGTATAAAATATGCAACATCGAAGCACAAACAAACGAGCTTATATTTTTAAGACTGCTGCTCGACGAGGAACAAACCAGGCATAGAGAACAAGGACATTTGTAAAAGGCGAAGGCTCGATCCTTCACTTATAAAACATTTCTTGTGCCTAACGCCAAACAATTCGGTGGACAACGCGCTGGGCTGCACACCAATAACGCTTCTACTTAGAGTTTCTTATCACTAAAAACTTAACCAAGCTAGTGCGCCATCTGTCTAAGAACTAGGCTTGTTCGAGTAGCTAAAATGTTAATATCCGTATTCAATTTGAACAATAGTGTTTCCAAGAAACGAAGTTAGGAAGCAAGTAGATCCAGTACTCTCATTTTTCCCTTTGGGCATACTTTCATCATGCTCAATTCATCAATATGTTCAGCTCAGTATTCCAACAGAAAATATCGGTACCAGGGTAAGGAAACCCTGACTGTAAATTATCTCTTTACTCTTGGGCCACTACTTTAATAGATTGTGTGGGGGGGGAAAGTATTTTGCGCACAATCCATCAGATGTTCTCCAAACAAAATAATAACGCACATGCCGTGGAATAATATGAACTAATTGCGTACTTCTTCAATTGACCATATTCATTGGTATCTTCCGCATATATCGGACTTTATATTTGATTTTTTTTTTTTAACTCCTTTCATATATTTCAATAGATGACCAAAACTGTCACTATACTATAGCGATTTCTACAGAATTTTTACAAACTGTAAAGATATTAAAAAAAAAATGCTTCTATGAGCTATTTTAAAGCCAAATTAGGGAAAAAGGACATCTTTATTAGTACAATCGAAACCATAACATGGATCTCTCCATCTCAATATACAGAAAGGAACATGACGATCACAAGATCCTAAAACAGTTAACCAAATCGATCACGTTGCGATCGATGCAAGCTACTTTTTGGCACTATAAATCCTTTAACATTCCAAGCGGCCAGTATTTAATTACAGCTGAAGTACATGCATCATAGTACTGTGTGGAGATCCAATGTTGAACGTCTGCAATCGTAACAAAGCGCCGGAACTTTCCATATCAAATTATCATTAAATTCTTTGCAACCTTCATTACATATTAAAGATCAGCGACATCGATTTCAAGAAGCTGTCAGAAATGCCGCAACAGATGTGCTGAGTTTTAATCGACCAAGCCTGGTTTGATGAAAAGTACAGACAACCAAATGCAGGAAAACAAGTAACTTCCTAAGTTGCACTGCATTGAATGATAAGAGCGACTCGTGCGTTATCCAAACACAAAATAAGTGAAATACATCTCTGTAAAAAAAAAAAATAGCATGAAAAGCGCGTGATCGAGGAGATGAAGAGATGTTACTTTAACAACAACACCCGGAAGCTATACCAAAAGGGAAAAAAGGTTCCAAATCTAGACAGAGATCTGTATGAAAATCTAGTAGTAAAGTTACACTTGATGCTGAGTATATACGCGATAAGGACGCTGTCAAAACGAACTATTTAATTTAGACAAAGAAAGTCTATATTTCCGCCTACCTAACCCAAAGTGAAGTAAAGACAGTAGTGTTATAGTATCAACATAACGATGCTATGGAACTAGGCGGCCGTCTTGTCGGAGGAAACTATGCCCTATGAACTGAACCTAAGCATAATTTGTTTTTATACGCGACACTAAAACCACTGGAGCGACAAAAATGGGTTCAGCGGTATATGAGGACACAACCAACAGTAAGGAACACACTACATCAATGTATCAGACAGGACTCCGAAATACTTGTTATGAAGTTGTTAGGGATTTTGTCTACCTCGGCTTCGTTATATATTTTGAAAGTTATACCTCTGAAATCAATCGAAGGGTTACATTAGTCAGTCACTGTCACTTTGGCCTATGTACTCCAAATAATTCTCTTATCAATCTTTCCATTTGTTTGGGAATAATGGATATTAGCGAATGTAAGGAACATATCCTTTATCGTTTTGAACGCAAGTCTCTTCTGGTTATTTTTGGTACCTCTTCTGTTGACTTGCTTTGGAAGAGAAACTATAGCACCGAACTCTGCGAGCTATACAACGAAGTCAAAAAAACGTGTACTAGTTGAATGAAATGGCTAGAATATGTATCACTACTCTGGAAGAAGACTGGTACAACTCTAAAATCAAAATATTCAGTTTTAACTTAGTAAGGTACTATAAACTATTTTGACTGAAAACACTAGTTTTACTAGTGCTATATAGATTTAGTTTACATTCAACATAAGTATTCCCAAATTATTGTTTGTCGAGTTGTGTAGATGTTCTTTCAGAGTAACAGTATATTGAGTGCATATCAACTATTTGGCCTGAAAAAAAAAATCCTTCTTGCATTAAGTGGTACAGGCGTACAGGGACCCCAACCACCTAAGAGTGAGCATTTGAAGGTAGTTGGCCAAGGATTGCCTCAATTAAAGTTTTATTGGTTGGGGACTGGATACACCTCAGACTATAGTGCGATGTAAGGAAGGAATTAAGTCTTACACTTTGATACTATTAAGATATAACCGATTATATGTTTACACATTCAATGTTATAATGATGTAGAATTTTTGTATGTTGCCTTTCCAGTGTTTCCTTCTATAGCGGTTATAATATCACAGCGTGGTATTATATTTATATAGACAGTGACTTACAAAAAACCTAACGAGTGTCATTGTAACAACTTACAACAACATTGTTCAACATCCTGTTTCATACGTTTTGTTATGCTTCTAATAATTCATTCCGGCGATTCGTGATTTAATATCTTTTATATAAAACAAATGTAAAAAATCTACCAAACCCATGCAACTGTTCGATAAGATGATAACACAGTTACAGAACAACGTTGTTCCAAACGAGAAAATTCATGCTAGCCCAGCAGGAAACTACCCAACCGACTCTGTCCCAAACACTCTACAGCGAATGTAAAAAATCCATCGCGGAATATTGTTAAGCAAACAATTTATCAATTTCACCGTGAATATTCGCCTAAAATGAAATTATTATGTTGTAATATCTAACTGAAAGTGCGCCCATGAAAATTACAATATCGGCATGGTCAATAACATTATATAATGTCGCGAATTTAACTACCAAAGTGATACGGAGCAAAACTTGAAAATCTCCATCGAACCAGCGGGCAGTTTCGTTTTTTTTTTTCTCATTTTCGTTTTCGTTTTTTTTCACTTTTTTTTGTATTTGCTCCGTCCGTTTTACATCAAATTCGCCAATTGTGTCCCAAAAAGGGTGAACAAGACAAAAAGAGCAGCACAACTAGCCGTTTTAATGATCAACAGCAAAACAACGAAGAACTGAGAAAGAAGATACAACAAAATTTTTCGCCGTTTCCCTATCAAAAAGCAGAAAAGAGGAAGAGTGGACAGAAGATTAAAGAAAAAAGGATTACATTCGGCCACAACCAAAAAATTCGGTCGCTTTCCGGAGGTTTTCGGTGGATTTTGGTCAGTTCCTTGGCCTAAAATGTTACGCGACGAAAGTTGGATCAGCAGCGCTAGTGGGAAAGTGGAACGAATTTCAAATTAAGCGTTGAAGAGACGTTTTTACGTATTTCTCCTCCTTTTTCGTTTAAAAACACCTGAGCTTTTGTAGAAGAACTGGTGCTTGCGTGTGTATTGTCGGTGTGTCGGAGTCGGTAATCGGTATTGGTGTTCGGTGTCGGTTTGTCGTCGTAGTTTTCGTCGTTTGGTCGTCGTTGTCATCGTGTCGTCGTCCACGGTCCAACTCAACCTCATGCTCTTCAATTGCAAGCTATAGGAACTTTACAACAACACAACCTCGCAGCTAATTGTCTAGGTAGTTATACATAAAGCAGAGTAAATGAATTTAATTGAAGCACCATAGAGGGGTTCCACTATCATCCTCATAATTCGATCCCTGAACAAGTCTGGTGGTTGGTGCAATGATTACATTTTTGGTAACCAAAATTTTCGTTGCCGTCGTCCACCCATTGTCCCTCCACACCATGACTCCGGCTATGTGTGGATTATGAGATGTGTACATTCCTTGATGGAGCGGGAGTTTGTTTTCCAATCGTGCCAATGCAATAGTACGTTGCACTGTGCGCTGTATAAGTACATGTAGTGGCGCCTTTGTTTTGTCCCTCCCCAAATCGATGTGACAGCAGTTAGAAATAATCCCGAGGCACGTGAATTTTGTGGTCATTACGCGCGAACTGTAGTGAGCTAATGCCTAGACCTTTTTTGATTGAGCCAGGGGTGATACAAATACTCGTATTATAGACCACGTAGTGTTAAGCTGTGTTGTGCTGTGTCGTGCTATGATTTATTCATAAAGCTTCTCTCTGGCCATCCATCTCCTCGCCAGAGGAGATTGACAGATGTGCTATTGTTGTAAGGATTATGCGTTCAATTGAACCAACAGCCCAACGGTCTTGCTTTTGTGTGTGTATTTTTGATCCGAGTTGCAGGATGTGTTCCGCTTTTATCGATGTTCTCCCGAACACGTTTTTTTCTCTCATTGGATAGTGCGATCTCTTTTTTTTAGTCCTTTTTTCGGTTTTCTCACTATTATAACTGATTTGCCTAATTGGAAACGAAAATGATGGATGTATCAGAGAATTCGGTGACGCAAAGTTAAGATTTTTTCTTTATTTTGTATTTGTGTTTTGTTCTTCGAGGGAATCGTGGATATATAGGGACCACGCCATAATGAAAAAGTGTGTGTTTACCAAGTTATAATTGCGATTTATTTTCTTTTATATGGAAACAGGTGTACGAGTTTACTTTGCCAAGAGTTTTTTGTTGATGTTTGGGTGAAGGAATTACCAATTTAGAATTGTGTCGAAGGGGTATGTCTCTAAGAAATTTTTCTGGAAAAGAATTTGCGTATCATTTAGAACGTAAATAGATAGGCTGTAAAGTTGTCGAATTCATAGTACTACGCCGAGTGATATTTGGAAACATGTGAGAGAGTGATTTGATAGTTTTACAAGTTTTACTTAGTTTTGACTAAGGGCATAACAATTTTGTATTTAAATAAAACAGAATAATTAAAATATCAGGCTGAAACTTATTCCAGGTGTAGTACACATTAAATTTAAGTATGGAGTTTTTTGAAGCCAAATTTTCCACCACTCTTCCAAACATATCGGCGGGAACTTTGGCAATCACTCGTTCGATATTGGTCCATTGTTGGCGAAGTGGCAATTCGACCGGACCATTTCAAATTACACGATTACGAACTTCCCCTTCAATGTATCAATTGTTTGACCAGGTGTGTGGTATGTGGCACCATCTTGTTGAATTCTGTCTAAAAATAGTCTTCCAACATGACACGATAGCGAAGTCCATTGACCGTAACATGGCGATCATTTTCATCGATGAGAAAATACGGTCCAATCACACCTCCGATATGAAATCCATACCACACGTTAACTTTTTTTTTTGGATGCAATGGAGTCTCTTGAAACACATGTAGGTTTGTTGTTCTCCAATAACACATATTTTGCTTATTGACAAAGCCATTAAGCTGCATCGCTGAAGATGATTTTCCAATGAAATTCAGAACTTTCTTCAAACTTTTGCAAAGCCCAATCGGAGAAGTTTTGACGCTTCAAATGTTCAAGAGGCTTCAGTTCTTTTATTAATTTGATATTGTAAGGGGTTAGGCTAAGATATTTATGCAAAATTCGGCACAAGGTAGACTAAGAGATAACTAATCTTTGTGAAAGGTGTGAAATCGAATGATTTGGCTCATTTTGAACTGAAGTACTTACGGCTACTTCCGTTACTTCGATCCGTCCGTTGTCTTACTGGCACAAGAACATTCAATAGTGAACATGTTGACTGAACGATTGTTACTACCGAAAATTGGAGTAAGCGCTTTTAAAGTTGCGACTACTGGACTCAAAATTTTGGCAGTAATTTTTAATAATTGTTATGTCCCTATTGAAAGACCTTTTGCATCTACTCCTACATATTTCTCCCACGCATCTGCGAACGAGTTCGCGAACCTTAGTATGGTTCTACAGGGTGCTCTGCTCGTTAGTGAGGCCAAGAGTTTGTTGATGGTTTTGTACTTTTCCAGCTTTTCGAATTTTGTCTAGAATTTGAGCTTTTTTTATTTTATTTTTTGACTGTCTATTCGTTGCAGATTTCCTGTGACCCTTCGTACGAACTTAATTTTTGTTGTCTGAAGTTTGCTCTTATCTAAACGCGGTAAACACTCGGAGCGCATAGTGCTATTAGTAGTTTAACTCTGTTGTAGAGCTTCAATTTTGTTTTTGTACTTATTTTTCTGACGCTGCGTTCTTACTTATTTTCTTAAATAGCGATGCAGTACGGGGTAGACAAGGGACTCAGTTAACACGCCTCCTCAGCTAGCTAAGTCTTTTGCTATCTGCCTCTAGTTACGCACACGAAGTTCCCTTCCACTTAAATGTTCTACCTAAGAGGATATGGTGCTATACTGCGTTGTCCCTCTGGGTTGGATTTGAAAAAATTGTTGTCCGAAAGGCTGATCTCCATGCGCTTAAGGTGACCTACCCATTTTAACCGGGTCATCCAAATTTTCCTGACGAAGTCGGCAACACTGTACATCGTCCTACACGGTTCACTACTAAAATGTCTCCTCCATTCTCTATTGATGCAAATGGGTCCGAATATTACCCGAAAAAAATTCTCTCTAAGCGTCCGCGAGCATTTCCATTCGCTGTCGCCAGTAACGCAGGACTGGGATGAGATGTGTCTTTTTGGCTGCTCAAGAGACGGCTTTACTACTCAGTTGCTTCTAAACCAAAAGAGTCAGCGATTATAAAGAGTAATTCCTCGCATGAATTCCGCGCTCCTTTCATTGGCGGAATTGATAGCGGACACAAGGTAAATCAAGATCAAGCCCTTTTCTACCTTCAAGTGGTAGCTGCCTATCGTGACGATTTGTCTTAGGCGTCGATTTTGTGTGTCCCTTTTGTTGATGGCATATATTTTGTTTTTTCTTCGTTGACTGCTAGGTGCGTTTTTACGCCTGCATTAATAGTCGCAAACGCTCACTAAAAGCTCGCTGTGTTCTACCAATTATAGCAATGTCGTCTACACAAGCGCTTAATTGAACAGACAGAGTTGACTTGCGATTTTTGCACAATTCTTTCAAGAACGATATTGAAAACATCACATAACAATGCATAGCCTTGCTTAAGTCCTTATCTGATATTGCAAGTTTCGGCTTTGATAAAACAGCGTGCACTCTCCATCGTTCATCCTATATAATCTAATGAGCTTGGTAGGGATGACAAAACTCGGCATGGCTCTGTATAGTTCATCTCTATAGTTGCTGTTATATATGGCTTTGAAATTGATGAAGAGGTACTGTGTTTCGATTTGAAACTCCTGGGCTTTTTTCCATGAACTGCGCAATGCGAGAATTTTTTCCATGGTTGGCTTTCCTGGCCTAAAACCACACTAATAGTGGTTGGTCAGGTTGTTTACGAAGGGTCTAAGTCGTTCAAGTAATAAAGCAGGAAGGATTTTTTATGTTATGTTGAAAAGACTTATACTCCTGTAGATGGCGGAGTTCAGGAGATCTTTCTTAAGGATCGATCAAACAATGCTGACGTTCCATTTATTAGGTATACTTTCCTCGACCCATATCTTGGAGAAGAGTTGATGTATACTCCGTATCCAATTATCATCTGCTGTCTTAAATAGATAACGGCAGTTAAGCCGTCGGGTCCATCAGCTTTGTTAAGCTTGATATAATTCTCGTAGGTTCTACTACTAGGTGGCTGTTTTGGTCCGGCTTATTACTTCTTGGTCTTGGGAAAATCCCATCACAGCTAATAATGATTCCCATCAATTCATAGAATTCAACCCTTTTTAGTTCTCTGCCGTTACATGTTATACATATGCAGATTCTTTATCGACCCACCTCTCTAGAGACACACATAATTTTCCTCTTAGTTATATTCACCACCATGGTGACTGTTTAGTGGTGTTCTGCTGGCACTGCATGCTGAGAAGTACTGTCACCAGCTGGAAGAAATGCATCAGTTGCAGTATCACAATACTCGCTAAGCAACCTAAATTGAAATGACAACGCTTGACCACTTTGTCCAAAAATTAAACACGATGTAGTATGAGATTCTTTTTTTCTCATCCACCATACTCACTTGACCTGTGGCCAACCGACTACCACCTTTTCAAATATTTGGGTCACTTTTTTGTGGGAAAACGATTCAACGATGACAAAGCCGTCAAAAACGCTTTCAAAGTAATGGCTTCTATCAAAAGAGCTACAGTCGTTTGAAGTTTCACTATGAAATCCGCCATTACATGTATAGGGTTTTCTAATAACGACTTGACAACTTTTTTTTTATGAATAAAACTCGACTTCGTTCGTATGGCCACCGCGGGCACGTTTGCAGCGGTCGATTCGTTGGACCCAATTTTCAACGACTCGGCCACACCTTTCGGCTGAAACGGCCGCTATTTCGCGTTCAATGTTGGCTCTGAACCCTTTTAACTTAGCCCCACAGAAAATAGTCAAGCGGCGTTAAATCGCACGAACGAGTCTCAAGACTGACCCATGTCTTGAAATAACACGCTCACCATACTTACTCTTCAATAAATTGATTTTAACATGTGCTGTGTGGCTTGTGGCACCATCCTGTTGAAACCACATGTCGTCCAAGTCCATATCTTCCAATTCGAGCCAAAAATAATCGGTGATCATGGCGCGATAACGCTGACTATTCACAATAACGTGATGATCGTTATCGTCGATGAAAAAATATGGCCCAATAACGCCGCCTGCATGCAAACCGCACCAAACAGTTATTTTTTGTGGATGAAGTGGTGATTCATGAAGCACATGTGGGTTTTCACCCGACCAATAACGCATATTTTGCTTATTGACAAACCCATTGAGCCAAAAATGAGCTTCGTCACTGAAGATGATTTTGCGATGAAACTCATCATCTTGGCGCATATTCTCCGGAACCCAATAGGAGAACGTAGCTTGTTAGTGTACTTTACCATTATGAAAATGTTGAGTTTCAAATCTATTTTGAAAATGTACAACATGGATTTTCGCGAAAATTTTTTGTGTTTCTGTCTGAATTGAGTTTGTACAGCTCCGATGGTACTTGGAGTACTTATAGCGCGCATTGGAAATACAAAATTCCAATTGAATTTCGAATAATTCCATGGCGTCACACAGCGTGGACGAAGGTAAGCTAGGGAGAAAAGAAAAAGAAATACCTGTGTACGTTCGTTTTAAGGGTTTAAGGTTATAATGGTCAGGAAATAAAGAGCTCGGCAGAGACGGTTGTTACGGTTAAATGTTTAAAAGGGCGGAATGCTACTGGTAATTTCAATGAAGAACTTGTGGTGAAAATAGCCATAAAGCAAGGTGAGACAGGAGACATTTCGTCGTTCAGGGTTATCAATTGACTGGTTGATATTAACATCACCTATGAGTATAATAGCACAGTTTTGAGTCCTATCTGACAGGTGCAGAGATGTGAGTCTTACACTCTAATATATCGAGGCCAGAACAGAGGGGTACAAGTATTTTTTACAGCGTTTTGGGAAAATATGCGGTCATTCCAACGTTTCACGTTGGTTTGATATGGTTTCAACGATGCAAATACCAATCATTTGTAATGGTTGGCTGTTTGGATAACGTTTTAACGACAGCAGACAGCATTGTGTTTTGCAAGCATCAATTTCCTTTCTGTTGATTGTTGTCTAATTGGTGATGCTGTTTATATCGGAATTTAATTTGCTTAGCATGCGCTGCCGTTCCCGCTCTGCAGCCGAAGAACAGGAACGAGAGTCCAGAAACGAATATGAAAAGCAGAGAATACTGTCATCAGCAAAGGAATATATTGGATAAGAAGCGGCAGGAAAGAGATCATTTATAATCAAAAAGTAGGGACAGATCGGAGCCTTGGGGTACACCAACATTTATTATGTGCATATCAAACTTGAAACCATCCCAGACAACGTGAATTGAGCGTTCCGTTTAGACTCTAATGCATTGCAAAAGAGATTCATCGATCCGAAATGCCCACACATTCGACAAAAGAGGCTAAACTCTGTCAAATGTCTTAGAAATATCAAGTGCAACTATCTTGCTTTCGCCAGATTGATGTACACTTTGGTTCCACTTTTCGATAAGACGCCATCAAATCACCAGTGGACCTGTTGCTATAAAAACCGTATTGCCGGTCATTAAAAGTTTTCGTATTTCGAGCTATTTTATGAGCTGACGGTTTATCAGCGTTTCCATGACCTTTGGAAAGAAGGAACGTAAGTGAAGGAGGAGAGAAAAAAGTTGTTAACAATTGGAGCAAAACAATTTTAACACACTTTAACATTTTTACATGTCTGTCTCTTATGAGATGAATCTGTTTAACACTTCTTCCATTGTATTACATATGAAACTAAATTTGCAACTCTGTACTTGTACTTTTTACTTGTCATTGTGATAACGTTACTTTTTCAGTTTGAAAAAAAAAAAAAAAAAACATGTGTGTGTTATTTTTTTATGGGTTTAAATTGCAAAATGATGTGACAGAAACAGGACGAAAATTTAATGCCGCATTTTGGGATAACACAACAATGGAGCGAACAAAACAACATAGTAACCTAGAAGCTACAATTGATGATGATGAGTTAAAGGTTCCAATGGAATCAAACCCTCGGCAATCTTATTGAGATATTGGAGTTATGCTTTGTGTCCACTATGCAACACCTTACGACACTTAAAAGTTATTGAAAAGGAAAAAAAAAAAAAATTGACAAGTGGGTACTAAATGAGTTAACGGAAATACGAGTATACATGTCTCGCCGATTTGAAGAGAGGTCTTCTCTACTGGCTCGCAACCAAAGAGAGGCAGTTTTTGGATAGAATTGTAACGTGCGATGAAAACACTATACTTTATCAAATACTTTTTCTGGCTCGAAATTGATGTGTCGTTCCAGTTTTCAATACGCTACCTATTTGCTGCATCATGTTGCTTGCCTTCTGAATCCGTTGAGCTCTGGCACGAATATTGCTATTCGTCCTGAGATAAATCTTCTGTGTATTTGACATTTCCTTCGTCCAATCGGTTGCCTCTAGGAAATCCGTTCATGCATAACAACGTGGATGCAGCTAGTGATATATCAGTATAGTTGTTCGACACCAACTGAATAATATCAAACCAGGAGAAAAGGCATAGCACCTAAGATGTTAAGAGCCTTTTACGATGAGATTATAGATTTTTCGGTTTTTAGAAGGCCAATTCAGTAGAAGAAAACCGAAAAAAATTCAAGGGTGCCAGGTGTGACTGAAAAGCCTTTCTCAAACGTGTAAATTTCTAACACGACCAATAATTGAGACAAAAAATACTGTAATGTCCTTCAGGTATGATAGTAGAAAATGCTGGTCATTCGTTTTGGAATTCTGCCTTATTCTCCATTACAATGCTCTTCTAAAATTGCATTACAATTATAAACTATTTGAACAAGACCAATATGCTTGCTGCTTGTTCTTGACGAATCTTCAGATCATCCTCCAGGGACTACAATGGACTTCGAACATAGTTACTCTATAACTTTCTCATTAGTAACTCAGTTAAGGATTTTGGGTTAATTGGTATCCGTCACTGTAAGGCTTTGGTATGCCTCATCGTACTTGGGTTCATGAGTAAATGAAGCAGCAAATAACGCTGCAAGATCAGAAAATTATGATAATATCCTCCAAATGTTCTTTGTTTCAGATTGCTGAGGCTAGGGAAATGATATAAAAAGTTAAGGGTGCCCTAACTGCCTCTTCAAAGGTCCTCATCACTAAAGCGAAGCATTACTCTTAGGAGAATGTAACCTGTGAGAAATCGCACTATCGTTGACAGGTTTACCTTCTCTACCAAGTTTGGTTTGTTAAACTCCAGCGATACAGCAGAGATTATTATTATGTTTAACGAAATTCACCTTGACTGATATTATTTCAACGACAGTAGTGGCAGCCTTCCTGTGGATAATTTATATTGTAATAACTTCATAAGATATTGCTCTTATTATCGCTTCTTTGACCTGTACAGCCCATAAGGCTGGTTCAAAAATCCTACTGTAGTTTGGAAGGGTGATCGAAGAGCATTTTGATGCCGGTGCCTATTTCGATCTTTGAATATGGATATCGAGTCGTCTAATACTTTGTTTCTGTTTCATGGCCCCAGTTCCACCCAGTTCATTCGAAATGATTGAACCGTGGCTGTTAGGGTTTGTTTTGTATCGGTCAAACTGACCAACTGACCATTTGAACGTACATTCCTACATGTAGAGATCTATGAGTAGTAGCATATGGTAGTATTTATTCCTGCCGTTAGCGAAGCTTACTTGGCACTGCCATTTAATCATTATCTAAAGGGTCCTAGTTTTGTTTGTGGTTCCACAATACTAAACCAACATTAGTTAAGATGACTATGAAAATAGCCATGTACGAGAACTACTGGATAAATTTTGATATTCGATAGTTGAATAGAGAATTTTTTGTCTGAAAAAGACGAGATCAGAGGGTATTAAGAGCATAATTCAGAATTCTACTAATTGTAGGGAGAAACTTGCTGGCTCTACCTTTAAGGTTCTGAAGTATTTTATCAACAATTCACGTTAACCGTTTAAAGGATGTTAACTATTCTACGTACTGCGGAAGTCTTAAAATTGTGAAAGGTTCCTTAAATGTTGAGGGAGGTGGCAAATGATTAACTTTTAATCCCAAAAATTTTTTTTCAATCATGGTGACAACTTCATGAAGGCCACTTCCTTCTGTGTAGTCGTGTCGATTCTGGCTTCAGCTTCCAAAAATAATGGCACTAAGCAATTTTCAATGTTTTTCTTTAAAAAATGAAGAAAAAATGAACATGTTAAGCTAATGAGTCTGAAGTATTTTGCATGAATGTGGCTGAATATTTAGGGATATTGGGTCGGAAAAAATTATCATAAACTTTTTTTTTTTTTTTTGAAGGTGTTTAAACTTTACCGCTTTATCTTTGTTATAACAAGAACGTGGTGAAGTTTGCTTTTGACGGACTTAAACATCAGAAACTCGTAGGCTTAAATATCGGAAACTCAAAGGCAGCTTCATATCCTAATATTACGTTTCGATATCCAGTTTTATTTTAGCCACATAATTTTTTGCTCTTTGCTTGCATTTTCTCATATATCACTTTGTCGGTTTCATGGGCTGGGTAAGAATCCGAAATTTATTTGAAAAATCTGAAAAATCTTGCATTCAATAAGATCGATATTCAGCAATTCAATACCCAATTGGTTTTCTCAGTCAAGATAACAAGGGTATGCAAAATACTTGCGGAGCCGAAGTATGCAAAATACCTAAACTGTCTATTGTTCGATGAGTGTGTGCTTTTTGTATACTTCACGAGTGTACTTGGTTTTGCCCTCATTCACAGGCAAATCCATTTTTATCGGTCTGATGAGTTTTGCACAATTTTATCACGTGTGATGTAAAATAAGTCACAGGACAAAGTACAATCGTGTCTAAGCAGTGAGGCTTCTTCATTGCCTTTTGAAACATGATGAGATCAGCAGCAATGCAAAAACTAAACACTGCGCAATATAGCTCGTGTCTATAGATTGGTGCCATACGCGGTTTTAAAATAGACAAAAAGGGAGTGAATATCAATCTGATCTACAGTAGTGTGAATGTTGTTTTATTAATACTCGACTTTTACAATCTAAAACCGTGCTGCTGAATTTCAATCAAGTCATGGACAAATGATTATAGGCATACACATAATACACCAGACAAGATCTTGTTGTGGTGTTGCGGCCGCTCTAGCATTTTCAGAAAATCGATTTTTTAATTGCTTCGGACGTCAAAAATGATATCCCAAAAGATTATGGCCAGGAAATATGACGATGTACTTGTTTTTCAAAGTATAGTACAAGACCGCCAGGTATGACTTTCTATACTAGGTGGAGTGAAAAGTAACCTCCTTGGGAATGAAAAAAAATTTTTTTTAAATGTCTTTTTTTTATTTTATTCAATATAGTCCCTTTTTAGTTTGATACACTTATTCCAGCGATTTTCCAACTTCTTGATCCCGTCCGAAAAGTAATTTTCCGGAAGGTCTGCAAAATACTCCTCCGTGGCGTTGTTGATTTCCTCGCGTAAGCTGAATTTTTTATTGTTGAGCCTTCCGGAAGAGATAATAGTCCGAGGGAGCCAAATCGGGCGAATACGGTGGATGCGACAGCAATTGGAGCCGTAAGTCATTGATTTTAGCCGTGGTTGCGATGCTCTTGTGCGCCAGTGCATGGTCTTGCAAAAACAAAATTTTTTTTTCGCTTCATGTAAGGCTGTTTTGCAGCGATTTCGGGCTTCAAATAATGCACAGTAATACTCGCTGTTGATGGTTTTTCCTTTTTCGAGGTAATCCACGAAGAGTTTGTCATGACAATCCCAGAAAACCGACGCCATTACCTTTTCGGATCTTGGAGTAGCCCCTCCATATTCTCGACCGCTCGCGTTTCGATCTCTTTTTTATTCTCTGTAGAAGCCGATGACTTCCCCTTCTCCTTTTAGCCGAAAGCGCATGATTCTTTCTTGTTATTTTATACAGCGCTTCATAGTCAATTTGTTTAACATGTTCTTGTCTGCACTTTTAACCAACACAAGGTTTCGTGGTCATTGTCAGATGAAACTTAGCAGCGATGCTTCTGATTCCAGTACTAAATTCAGGTTGTAAAGGTGTTGACATAAAGTTTAGGGATACATGATCGGCAAAAATATTGACTATTGCAACCGTTCAACATTAAATCCCCTCACGATATTTTCCTGATGTGGTTCCGGAGATATCCACTGATGTACCTTGACTGCAAGCAGCCTGTGGCCTAAGTCTAAATTAGCCACACTTTTTTTGTTCAGGTTGCTCCAGCGTTCTTTTATGGATATTGAAGAATATCGATCCCGCAGCCTAGTCACTCAGCTTATGTCCATTTGCAGATGTTGTGTCGAGTAGGCTATGCTATCAAAGATTCATTTCATATTTTAATGTTTTATTTTATTATACATTGTTCTTAGTTTTTCTTGAGTAATTTGTTCTTCGTCGAAAAAAGAAGTCGTTGGTGGCATCGTCTAGTTAATTAAAGTATAATTACGCATACTTTAACCCTTTCTAACGAACACAGAGTTGGCAAAAAAATACATTTTGAGAAAAGTTGGTACCAAACGAGTTTAAGCATATGTACCGTATGGTAATACGAGAAAGCCATTTGGAGCGGTCTTAATACCTTCTTTAGGAATTTCAAGTAATCGTTATGTTTCTTCAATAACGACTTGGATGCCGCAGATATGATCACAGATACTATTCTCTTTGTAATAAGATCTTTTATCCCTCATCAAATAAAGAATATCAAGCTAAAAGAAAAGATATGGTACGACTCGAGCTGTAAAGAGGATGTTAGGGTTAGAGAAATTTTTGTGATTTGTTCCTGCCTACACTTCTTCAATGGGACAAATCCACTTTCGCACTCGTGTAGTAGCAAGAGTTCTTTAAGATCTTATTATTCACAAATCCTCTAGTCCAAATGGTATATCTCCCCTGGTTCATCAATTCTACCCTCTCCGAGTAGATAGAAAACAACATTTGTCCGGCCCGTCCCTAAAAAAGGCGAATATTTCTCTCTGCCTCCACCTATTGCACTTACTTAAGGCATTTGACAGAGTTGGCACCAGGCTTTTTGAGATCTTCTTCATTGGATAAGAAATCAACTTTTGGAAAGTTCAATTCAAGTTGTTTTGGATGGTTTCAAGTCTAATGTTCACAAAATAAATGCTGGTGTGCCTCAGAGCTCCGTTCTGTCTCCGACACTATTTTTAATTTTTATCAACGATCTCTTGTCTGCTACTTTAAATACAATATATTCCTTTACTGACGACAGTACTCTCTGCTTTTCATATTCGTTTGCGGTCTCACGTCCCTGCCCTTCCGCTGTAGAACAGGAACGGCAACGTATACTAAGCTCATTTAATTCTGATATTAACAGCATAACTTATTGGGGAACCACTAACAGAGTAGAATTTAATGCTTCTAAAACACAATGCTGTCTGCTATCGTTAAAGCCAAAATATAAACACACTGCCATTGTCCATTAATAGCACTTTCCATTCTCAGTATGTGTGAGAATGACCACATATTCGGTTTCGTCAAAAATGTTGCAAAATATCTAGGATTTCTCAAGTGAAGGAAGAAATATTTTACCCCCTCTGGTCTGGCCTAAATATATAAGGCATTCATATGCCCGAAATTGGAGTACAATGCCCTCATCTGGTCGCGTGCGCCCAGAACATCTCTGTACCTGCTGGAAAAGATTTAAACCCGTGCGATAAGAACCATAGGTGATATTAATATCAGTCAGTCAATTAACACCCTTGAACACCGACGTAATGTCTAGTGTCTCACTCTGCTTTATCGCTATTTCCACCACCAGTGCTCTATAGAAATCGCCAGTAGCATTCCGCCCTTTTAAACTTTTAACTGTAACACCCGTTTTGAATGCGATAATAATCAGTGTACCCTCAATTCCATTTTTGGACGTACTCTAAAATATCGTGATTAGTTCCTAAGCCTCACAACTTGCTTAAAGAATGCCCTGCCTAGCTCTTTGTTTCTTAGTCATTATAACCTTCCAACATTTAAAACCAACGTTCATCGGCACCTCTTTTTCTAGTAGTTGGGGTGAAAAGTAACCTCCTTAGGAATGAAAATTTTTATTTTTTTTTTTTAAATGTTTTTTTATTTATACTCCTCCGTGGCATCGATGATTTCCTCGCGTGAGCTGAATTTTTTATTGATGAGCCATCTTTTGAGGTTTGGGAAGAGATAATAGTCCGAGGGAACCAAATCGGGAGAATACGGTGGATGCGCGGTGCATTGTCTTGCAAAAACAATTTTTTTTTTTCGCTTCATGTGAGACCGTTTTGCAGCGATTTCGGCCTTCAATCGCTCCAATAATGCACAGTATTACTCGCTGTTGATGGTTTTTCCTTTTTCGAGGTAGTCCACGAAGATTATGCCATGAAAATCCCAGAAAACCGACGCCATAACCTTTCCGACCCATCGAGCCTCCCTCGGCCGCTTCGGAGCACTCGTGCCGGCTTCAGTTTATTGCCGGGCACTCATTCTGTTCTCTGGTGTTCAAAAGTTACCAATGGACGCCAAAAGTCCGCCCGATTCCGCATCAGCAAGTCCAAACACTCTTTCGAAGTGCTCTCACTTTCGTGTTTTTGGTCAGGAGTGAGAATGCGCTACACCCAACGGCAGGATAACTTTTTCATATGCAGAATATTGCCTAAAATATGGCGTGTGCGCTCAGTACTAATCTTTATGGTATCTGCTATCTCGCGCACATTCACTTTCCTGTCAGCCAACACCATTTCATGTATTTTTTTGACATTGTCCTCTGTAACCGCATCAGAGCTAATACCGCTGTGGACTTGATCGGTAGTGTAGGTGCGGCCACCACGAAACTCTCGAAACCAATATTTGACGGTGTAATCTGACGGAGCATTAGCCCCATAATATTTATCCAACTTTTTCCTTCTCCGTTTTACCTCTCAACAAATAATGTTTTATGAGAGAATAAAAATCGTTTTTGTCCATACTCAACATGACAAATACGTCAACAACAATCAGCTGTCAAAACGAAACTAAAGACAGTATCGCACTAAAATTTGGCATGTCTGCCTAAATGTAAACGGACTTCATGGCACCATAACCTTTTTTGCAGTAGCAGCGCATTTTGGCGGTCAAGGAGGCTACTTTTCACTCCACCTAGTATCCTCCCTGATTTTTCTTCGCCCGCGCTGTATACAAACATTTTAAGGATACTCAAATCCCTTGAGCGCCCGCAAATTATATTTGCGTATTTCGTATTAAAAAAAAAAAAACTGCTCTTCCAGTTTAAGATAAAATCTTTGTTTTGAATACGTAAATGCCAGTACTTTTTGTACGAATTAATTAAATAATTATATTTCTCTTTGCAGGTAGTATTACGTTTAAGGAGAATCCGTGGACAATCCCATATCAGTGAATCCCCATATGAAAACAAAACTAGTATAGATAATCTTATCCGTGATTACTGACAGAACAGCTTTAACATGTCAGGAAATAATCCACATGGCCACTTGAGTCAACCACAGAATTCGTCATGGAATCCGCTGCAGGTAACGTGTGCATCACCTGCTTGGGTTCATAAAACCCTAACCAAATATAACTTTTGTTTTTGTTAATATTTTATATTTATATTATTTTTTTTTTGTTTGAGAAAAAGAAAAATTAATAATTAATAATTAATAATTAATAAAATAAAATAAACAAATCAGTATAATTGTAAATAATAATCGAAATATAAAAAAATCATATCCGTTTATAGATTCCGTCTTACATTCCAAGGCAACCACAATTGGCACATATGTCTAATGAAAGGCCGATGGTTCGTTCACCATTAGCTTGGCATACTCCAAAGCCACCGGAGTCCCTTTACAATTTCATATCGGCTAACCACAAAAACGTAAACCAAATCACACAGTCTAAGCAGAAACTTTTTTATGTAATAATTGCATTGCCCTACCCCCTTCTCGCCTGCACCCCTTCCACATTTCACCTAAAAAAAATTTGGTTTTATTTATTTATTTATTTTATTATTATTATTATTATTTTTATAGTGTTGCTCATTATTTGTGTCCAATCTAGTTGTTATTTTGCATTCGATTTCCTTTATTTAGTTTTCATTTTTATTTTGCATGTCTAAAGTTTGAATAGAGCGGAAAACCTAACGATTTTTCATTTTGCAGAAATAGCTTCCTTTACTTTTATTTATTTATTTATTTATTTATATATTTATTTTTTTTTTAATTTTTGAATTTTGTTTGAAACCACACTTTAGGCGGCACTTTTCAAAATTTTGTTTTAGTTTCGTAAACTAGTAATGAAAGCATGAATACCGCTGCCTGCTTGCCTGCTTTTTTTGCTCGCGTTATTGTTGTTCTTTTTAATGTGTATTCATATAATAGATAAATAGCTTATTGTAATAAATCTAATAAAACATTTTCTTTTCTATTTTTCTGTTGTTTTTATTTTTTATTTTATGAAAATTGAAGCTAGAACAGTTGAATCCTTTGCTGCCGTCGTTTGTGAGAGCTCCCTCTCCATTCGATTCGATGGATTTATCATTGCAATCGAATCGAAATAGTAGTTCCCCGCTAACTAAAGGTTTATCAGCTTCGGTGCCACCAGAGTTTGGTCATAAACCACCACCACCACCGCCACCACCTTCCCATTCACAGAATAATTTTCCCATGTAAGTGAATTGGCATTAGTGTGTACGCGATTAAAATGTTACTTTATCATAGAGTTCAACATTAATTATTGAATTGTGTATTCTCGATTAATTTTATTCGCAGTCATAATTTATCGACAAATTCCGGCGTTCATCATACGCAATCGATGAATTCAGGTCCGCCGCCACCTCTGCCAAAGTACATGAACACAAATGGGAATGATGTGGATATGCAGCAACAAGCGTGCGGCCTGTACATAAGAGATACCGAGAGAATAAACGATGACTACGCAAAGATGACTAACAGGAGCTGTGAAAATGATGTAAGTTTTAATAAGATGGTTTCCTTTTTTTTTTTTTTTTTGTAAAAAAATTTTTGCATTGCCTTATCGTGAGACTGAGAAGAGTCGGCAACAAGTGTATTCATATGCTCATGTTACGCTACAATAATATGTTAGACTATGAGAAAAACTTGTTCCAGATTTTGTGGTTCACAGGGTTTACAATGAATCGATCGATATTTTGCTAAGAGTATGTGTAACTACATATTTTAAAGAGAGTTCAATTACTGAATTATACGATTATATTATATTCATAGGCATGACGTCTTAATTAGTTTGTACAATCGAATGAAATTAAAAACAGTTTTTGTGATAAACAGTCTACATACGGGTATATACTCGTATAACGTATGCAAACAGAAAAGCTAGCGTTGACCTGCAATTTTGAATGGTCGTGGCAAGAACGTCAGTTTTGTATACTTTCGTCATTTAAATTTTCTGGATGTGATGTTAAGCAATTAAGGGATACAATCATTTTCTTTTAATCTTCAAACCACATAAGTTGGTACATGTGTAGCAGCTTCTTAAGATATTAGATAAAACTTGGGCTCTGGACCAAATTTTTTATCAAATCAAGAGACCTAAAACATCCTTCCTAAGACAGCTTATTTCCCTGCAGAAATTCGTCATTATTTTTTGGGTTAAGATGTCCTACTTCTTCGGGGTTGTTATGAAAATAGCTATCTTAGAACTGCTTTTTTTTTTTGTTAATGTTTGAATCAGTTGCCTCTTTTTTTCATGGGGCAACCATATTAAAATTGAAAAGAAATTCGAGCTGTCAGACAAAACAAATAAATCAGCCGACTCCAACATTATTTCAAAGTGACGCTAAGACCACGAGCTAGTGCTCAGAAGAGATGCTGTGAAGAATGAGCTACACTTTTATAAAACTTAATCATATCCGAGTCACCCGAACCACCATCTGTAAAAAATATATATATATATGTTCGTATTGCCAAATTATCCAAAAGTTGAAAAAAAAAAGAAGGCAATTGGAAGCTTTTTCTCATATGAAAATTTGAGTTGCTCATAGAGATACTAGGTGGAGTGAAAAGTAACCTCCTTGACCGCCAGAATGCGCTGCTATTGTAAAAAAGGTTATGGTGCCTTGAAGTCCGTTCATATTTAGGCACACATGCTAAATTTCAGTGCGATACTGTCTTTAGTTTTGTTTGACATGTTTGACATCATGTTGAGTATGGACAAAAACGATTTTCGTTCTCTCATAAAACATTATTTTTTGAGAGGCAAAACGGCGAAGGAAACAAAAGAAAAGTTTGACAAATATTATGGGGCTAATGCTCCGTCAGATTACACCGTCAAATATTGGTTTCGACAGTTTCGTGATGGCCGCAATTCTACTACCGATCAAGTCCGCAGCGGCAGGCCCTCCGATGCGGTTACAGAGGACAATGTCAAAAAAATACATGAAATGGTGTTGGCTGATCGGAAAGTGAAGGTGCGCGAGCTAGCAGATACCACAAAGATTAGTACTGAGCGCACACACTATATTTTGGGCAATATTCTGCATATGAAAAAATTATCCTGCCGCTGGGTGCCTCGCATACTCACTCCTGACCAAAAACACAAACGCGAGAGCACTTCGAAAGAGTGTTTGGACTTGCTGATGCGGAATCGGACAGACTTTTGGCGTAGATTGGTAACTGTGGAACACTAAAGAACAGAATGAGTGCCCGGCAATGGACTGAAGCGGCCGAGGGAGGCTCGATGGGTCGGAAAGGTTATGGCGCCGGTTTTCTGGGATTGTCATGGCATACTCTTCTTGGACTACCTCGAAAAAGGAAAAACCATCAAAAGCGAGTATTACTGTGCATTATTGGAGCGATTGAGGGCCGAAATCGCTGCAAAACGGCCTCACATGAAGCGAAAAAAAAAATTTTGTTTTTGCAAAACAATGCACCGGCGCACAAGAGCATCGCAACCATGGCTAAAATCAATGACTTACGGCTCCAATTGCTGTCGCATTCACCGTATTCGCCCGATTTGGCTCCCTCGGACTATTATCTCTTCCCAAACCTGAAAAGATGGCTCATGGACGCCACAGAGGAGTATTTTGCAGAACTTCCGGAAAATTATTTTTCGAACGGGATCAAGAAGTTGGAAAATCGCTAGAATAAGTGTATCAGACTAAAAGGGGACTACGTTGAATAAAATAAAAAAACATTTAAATTTTTTTTTTTTCATTTCCAAGGAGGTTACTTTTCACCCCACCTAGTAAATGAAAAACTAAATCATACTCAACGTCCGGACCAACAGTCTTCTCTTAACATTCTAATCGGCACGTTGCGATGTAGTTCTGCTTTTTGTTTTACTAGCATATGGTGCCATTTTCAAGAAATTTTGCGTTCCCGAATCTGAGCTACGTTTATTTCCTGCTTGATAATGTTTGTAAATCAAGCCGTAGTAAGTGTGGGAAACAATCCTACGTGAAACAGCTCTATATGTATGCAAGTATAAGTCGTACTATCTATATATAACCAGTGCAATATAGCTGGCTGAATTTTCCATTCTTATCTCCACTGATGTCTTATGTAGACTTTCCTAACTCTATTCAATATTTAATTTTTTCTTAGGTATAAATACTTTTCTCGTTTCTCTCCATGGTGTGCGGACTATCCTCACAGCGTTCATTATAAGTGTCATTAGTACAATTTCCATTAGGGTTTTGATGACTTTGTGCGCTGTTTTCGGGAAAATCCAAGCCACGGATGGCTTCAAAAAACCAATCTAGGATGTGGACGAATATTTTAAATTTTAGTCTGCATTTCAAATGGGGACATACATTATCCTGGCGTCATTGAACTACAGTAGTGAGAAAAGTAGTAGATGTGACTGAATCGTGAGATTAAAATGTCACTTACACCTGCGCAACGTGTGTAACGATTTTAAAATATGATGGTGCTTTTTATGCAGCTGCATTTCAGGAACAAGTGTTCTAGTTTTGCGCGTATTTAATTAAGAATAACTTCTCAAAAACAGACTAATTTTTACTCAAGTGGTAGTTTTCTTCTCAATCGAACGGTTAGGGGTTTAATGCCAGCCGTGACCGAAAGAAGAAACTAAAATCTCATGAGATGAATGGTCGCTTAAATACAACATTAATTCAATTTATACTAATAATTAAGTTTCCCATTAAATGTTAGATGCCACCCACAGAGCGAAATAATCACTGAGCCCAAACATCTTTCTTTCTCTTTCTTTCTATTAACAGTTGGACTCCTGGATGTAGACGGACAAAACGAATGTTTTCTGATATTTCTGAAAAGTCAATGGCCTTTCTGGCCATTTCTGGCTTTTTAACGGGACGCTATGATTTTGCTAAGCATAAGTGATACCACCTGCATTGACGCTTACTAATGATGAATGCATGAGATTACGGGTACTTATCACTGATGTGGTGGGTGGTAAACAGAAAATCTCTAGGTTAGAATTCCTCTAAAACTTATTGTAATGTGGGAAGTTCTGATATCGGATTTGTATTCTTTGAACGATTTGAGTCTAGTTTATAGGTTAGAAGATTGGTCAAAGGTTATCGCCTGTGTTTTTGTACTCTTATGATAAGAAAGCTTGATGTTGTCCTTTATCAACAGAGAGGATTCGATTCTATCCCTTTTGGATGGTCAGTGGACAATTTCTTTTTATTTTAGGCAGATTGAAAATATTATGCTACTTTTTGGCAAAAATTCGTTTGCACTTCCTGTTAAAATTTATAGCAACTGATTCGTACCAGTACTGGATCTTCTCAGACACACCAAGCTAAATAATAAGGAAAGGCTGCTTTAAAAAAGGTGTGACTCCCTCAAGGATATGCGGTGAATATTCTCAAACAAAACAATGATGGGAAGCTGTATACCTCAGTTACTGCTACAAAAAACAAAAACAGTGTATATTTGGGGGTGAATTTGTTGTAAGCGACGGTCCACCCAACCAACATTCCCCACAAAAGATACAGACGATACAAGAAAAGACTATTATCGCGATCACCTCGATAGGTAACTAACATCTTTGGTACCGCAATGGGAAAGCAAAGCCTACAAAATCAAACGCCTGCAAATGGATTTAGGGTTATTGGCGCGGCGGAGTAATATCCCTGTTGCTAACACTCGGTTTACTTACCTCAATATTCAAAAATCAAATTCAATCAAACGTATCATGTTCCGATCGCATAAAGGCACTCGTCCAGTATTACGTATATTACGTATATACATACAGATGTTCCAACATTCCGATTGCCCAATATAGATTCAGACTATCACCTAGTTGCAGCCAAGGGTTGACTACGGATATCTCCATAAAAACCATAAAAACTGCTGAAGATTAATGGCATCGATTTCAATAACTGCATTTAGCATGAGCAAAATGACAAATCGAAAAAGTCGAGAGGCCCTTTTCCTGAAACAACTTTCGGGAGCTTTTTCAAAAAGTGATATAAACGTTTCAATCCAACAAGACTCGAACAGAAACCTGTAAAGATGAGCAAGGAAATTTATCGAATAGCAGCACAGTCAGTGCTGGAGACACAATATATTTAAAACTAATTCTGCAAACTATTAAATGGCAAGAACCACCGAAATTCTGGCTGTTCGAACGGCTTACATCGAACTATTTAAGGCAGTGATACTCTCTAAATCATTTGTTAACGATCTGATTTGCTTCCCCAATTGAATAAATATTCACTTTACAGCAAATTTTTGATTTCAAAGCCCCATATGGTAACTTCAAATCTCAACCGTGTCCGTAAAACATTCATTTTTTCAGTTAACAAAAATCAAGTAAAATGAGTAGTTGACTAGAAATAAACAACAAGCCAGCTCCCACTTCCAGCTCCCCATTAAATGTTGGATGCCACCCCACCTCATGCAGTTACCTTAAGAACTCTCTAACTGAGAGGTTTATTAGTTGAGACCCAACTCCTCCCGTGAGTGAAGCGATTGTTAAGTAATTATTTAAATAAGTTCATTCTTTGTTTCGATCCAGACAATTTACAATGATCTGTTTCGAAATTTTCTAAAGGATATTTTCACTGTGTCTGTAGTTATAAACTACAATATGAACATTCTGATAAACAGGAAATTTGCTTGAACAGTTCATGTTAGTTCAACGTATCTGATAAAAGTTCTCTAAAGCAATGTCTACCTTTCATCTTGTTCGTAATGCATATGGGATCTAGGTGAGCGTATGTAGCTTTCCTCTGCACTCTGTATATGTATGGTATGTCTAAATTTCCGATAAGCTTTTACTTTTGTAAGTAAAGATGCCAACTAACCTTCAATTTGAAACTTTGAACAAGAGCCAATCCGAATGGCGAAAATAATTTAAAAATTGAAAGTCATTAACAAGTAACAATAGAGAGGGGGCGTTTACTGATCACTATTGATTCCCATGTAATCAGAATAAAAGAAAAGTTTTATAATCGCTCATGTTTGCATTTTTTCCCCCTTCAGACATACTTATCACGCTGCACTGTTTATTATAATAAATTCACTTGAATACAGTTTTTAATAAAATTTCGTATGTGAACAAAAGTAGGTTATGTGTTATTTCATACATTGCAAGAGTGTTTTATTCCTGTGATTAGTAGTACTCGTATCTCTAGCATTAGAAGTGTTTTCTTTTACTCAATTAAAATCAAATCAAAAGCTAATTTATATTTTCTTGTGGTTTTAGATTCAATCCAACTTAACAAAACCCGTAGAGCTGGTAAAGGAGTGTACATATACAAATTTATCGAATAAATTGATCCCAAGTTCGCCGAAAAAGAGTAAGACTTTAGCAAGATATTCATATTTTTAAAGACTAATGTAAATTTTGAAATTTCAGTTTCGCCACCTCCGATCCAGCAACAGCAGCATTTACAACACCAATTGCAGCAACAGCTCCAGCATCATCAGCAGCACCAACAACAACAGCAGCAGCATCATCAACATCAACATCAACATCAGCATCTTCAACAACAAACGCAACAGCAACACCAACACCAACACCAACAACAGCAACAGCAACAACAACAGCAACAGCAACAGCAACAGCAACAGCAACAACAACAACAACAACAACAGCAACAGCAACAGCAACAACAACAACAACAACAACAACAACAACAACAACAACAACAACAACAGCAGCAGCAGCAGCAACAACAACAGCAGCATCATCAACTACAACATCAACAACAACACCAACAACAGCAGCAATATTCCTGTAGTAACAATGGACCAAATTCACCCGAAAACAGCAGGCTCACTAACCTTAGCAATTTCACTACTCCTCTTAATCATTTGCTAACAGAATCTACAACAAGTGGCAGCTGTTTACCACCGAAATCTGCTACCGATCTAACAACGGCAAATGTGACAGAGAATTCCTGTAACAGTTTGTCGACAAATGATTCACCAGCTAATGTGACTTCCAATGAAGATTCTGTCGATTCGAGTGGTTCGCGAACGCGTCGAAAGCGAAAACCCAACAAAACAGTTCGTATGTCCCATGACAGTGAAACGGATGAGAATATATCCTTAGGTGAGCAAGCAACTCATCAAGGCAAACATACACCACCCTCCCTTCCTGCAATTTTGGATGTTTCAAATGGCAACGGTTCGCTTTCGTTACCGTTACCACCAGAACTTGGTTCATCACAGCAACAACCGGTACAAGAGAATATTTCCTATGGTGATCATCGAGTCCAAGAAGTATCAGAAGCAGCATCAGTTCACCAGTCTTCTCCACCTGTTGTAGATAAACCACCAGTGACAAACGATGACAGAATCGATATACGCTCCAGTTCTGAGAGTGATGAAAATTTGCATTCAACGGAAATTGTTAATAACAATCAAACGCATAGAAGCGACTCAGACGACGTTGAAACAATCGACAAAATCGCCGAGATGATTGCCAAAAGCAGCAACAACAGTTGCGCAATGATATCCGATGAAGCGACGAGCAGCTGTAGCAATGGAAGTAATAAGAAGAGCTCATCAAGTCCAGTTGTGTTAAATGATGACGAAGACGATATCGACAAGTCGCCACCATTAAATGTCCAACAAGAAACTCGAACGTCAGACGTTGTTTGTGTTGAGCCGATTTTAGCTGATTCGCCTTGTAGTAAGCCAAATGATTTGAAAAGCATTTTTGAAACATCCAATCCGCCTTCACCGAACCAGACTAGTCATAAAGCTTTGCCATCACCATCACCGCCACCTGGAGTAACAACTGAAAACGCACAAAATCTAAGTCCAAATGAGAAGAAATCACCATTAGACAATAAGTCGGACAACGCAAAAAGCACTTTTGAAGAGGTAATTTATCAGATTAGACTACATACCCATAATGATGTAGTGAGATCAGTAGCCTTGATAATTTTGTAAGTTTAGTTGTTTTCTGTGCTAATAAAATATTTTATTTTATTTTTAGGTCGAATACAAGCTAGAGGAAATGTTTGCAGGAATTGAAGATGAACCACAAAGAGAAAGTACAGTACCTGCTGATGATACAGCTCACAGCGAAGTGACAACGGATTTGAGTCTCGCTTTAGCATTACCAACAACCAAAATTAAGGACGACGATGAAGATTCTGAACATAAGCCACTCAGCTCAATGGCCTCTACTTCGAATGCAGTGCAAAAACGTCTACATTCCACACCGAAAAATGAACAAGGCCCAACCAAGAAAAAGGCGCGCCTAGCCAAGAAACCCTCAAACAAAAAAAACAAAGGTAAAGCGTCAACGTCGGTATCAAGCGCAAGCAAAACATCAGTAGCGCAAGGAAATAAATCAAAAGGTGGTGGTACTGGTGGCGGAGGCGGAGGCGGAGGCGGAGGAGGTGGGCTCAATAATTCCAAAACTAATAATTCTACAGCAAAACTAGAAGACCCATCATTAGCTGCTGCGGCCGCAGAAACAAAGTATAAAGGACCCTACGTTTTGGTGAAACCAGATGGCACCATAAACGTTATAAATGCTCCCATCGCCGAAGATGAATCGGAGAAGGTGAGCAAAGTAAAAAAAGGCCCGTATACGCATGTGGATCGAAGCAAAATACGTGGCATTCATATGAGCACATTGGGTAATAAGTACGATGCGGATACGGCAGACGCAACGTGGATGTGTGTTTTCTGTAAAAAGGGACCGCACAAATTTGGTCTGGGTGATTTATTTGGTCCCTATATCATAACTACTAAGTGTGAGGATTATGAATCCACGGAAAAAGACGATGTGGACAGTGTATTCGTCAGTCGCAGGAAAAAATGTGAAATGTTTCAAAAGACGCCGTACTCGCTGCCAATTGTACCATCAGCACATTCTAATGCAACATGTACAAATGTGAGTATTTTTTGTTTTTACTTAGTCAAATATTTATTTTAAATTCAGGTTGAGGGATTCAAAATTTGAGAGAACACTACTCTCTTACCCAAAATTTATTAATTTTCGTTCAAAGCATAACTCTGAAGTTATCCAATGCTAGTTCATGAATAAATATTTCGTTGAATCCACATGAATAAGATGGTAACTGTTCTTTCATTTAATCTATGTAGCTCAGTTGCCAAGGAATTAATAATGCTACTTGAACTTATTTTTTTACTAAAACTCAAACCTTTTGACATGGTACGAAGGGCAGATTTAATAATTCACAGCAATTCTTAACTAGTGGCCCTTGTCGGGACTCCGTGTCGGCCGATCTGCTGCTACTATGTTCGTCCTATAGGGAATTAACATATATTGTTTCCAGAGGTTCTTGCTATGAACTGAGTTTTTTTTTTTTTTTTGAATAGCTTCCTGCGTAATGTGAACGAAAATTGTACAACACATTTTCATATTATTCTTTCCTTATTCGTTACCTTTAAAATGTCGTGCTTTTAATCATGTCATGCAAACCCTTCTGCCTTTATGTTCACAAAACATGGCAATTCGAACATAACTGTAAATAGAGAATTAAAGCATTGAACTGTTTTTCGGAAGGAAAAAAAAAAAACATTCAACAACCACTACTTTTTTCTTTTGGAACATAGCACTCGGACTCGGACAGAGCACTCCATTGTTCTACTTGTATGGTATATGGTATACTGAAAGTCCCTATTCTTTCGTAGAAAGATGAGAAAACGCCTACAGTGCCAGCACACAGTGATGCGAGCATACGCCAGAGCTTAACACGATGTCGTCACTCTTACAGCAAACCTCGCAAAGCTTAATACCGCGTTACTCCAATAATCAGTCAGCAGTTTCTCCTTATAAGTGACAGCGAGAAAGTCGCAAGAAACCTAACTACCAATAAAAGATCCAACTCAGGACATAAGCAGTCGTACCGAAGGTTCAGGTGTTGAGAAACTGCTCTGAGCTTTGTCTACCAAGTCCATCGACGGTCTCATTTCCTTCGACCTCATTTTGACCAAAGACCTAAATAATACGCAGTGAGTTCAGAAAGTAATTTGCATTCTTGAATCAGTTCGGAAGTGGTGAGACTGTTTAACAAGGTCTTTAAGGGCAGCTTGACTGTCTCTACGGAAGCAGATACTTCGCCCCCTCCATTTCGAAGATAGATAAATGATTTTTTAACTAGAATTTAAATTTTTCTTTGTTGTCCTCCGAAAGGACACCATTGCCACATTCTCGAATCGGTTTTTAAGAAATTCACGAATACTAAAATTTATTTCAGTTTTGGGTTATATTCTGACCGAAATTATTTCTGGGCACAGGGAAAGTCATAGAGCACCATTGCACACAAAGTCTCTAAAAGTCCAGTGCTTGTATCAAAGACGAGTTCTTTTTAATCGAAAGATGGCCCAGACAGCGCAGCTCATGATATAAATATCAGTTCATCTAGACCACACCCAGGCGTGATGGAAGGCATTTTTATCCCACGACGCAAAATGAGGGCTGTTATAAGTTTAAAGTGTGTATCTGTGTATCTGTGTGTCTGTCCGTGGCATCGTAGCTCCCAAACGGTTGAACCGATTTCGATGTTATGTTTTAATTCTGATTAAAGCATCAGTGACGTATTTAAATGAAAGCATTTTCTACCAAACAACCGGCGCATAGGATGTAATTGGTCTTAATCCAAAGAACTCTTCTCTGTGGCTAGCCCCATGAAAGCAGACAGCGCTTTGGAGGTTTTCGACGCTTTATTTTATATTTATATTTAAATACTTAGCTTCATTGGAAAAACTGATGGTCGCGTTAGATCAAACGATTACAAGGGCTCCCACAGAAAAAAGAGCTACATCGTCTGCATATGTCTTAGCGTAGACTTTAGAGCTGATGAGAGCGTTAGCAGACGATAGAGACACAACACTGCTCTGTGAGCAACTCCTGTTTGTAATCCACGAAAGTATTGATTCGCCTACGCCATGCTGTCTAGTGGAGCTACACATGCGGAGGCAAAACTGGCAAAACGGCGAAGGAAACAAAAGAAAAGTTTGACAAATATTATGGGGCTAATGCTCCATCAGATTACACCGTCAAATATTGGTTTCGACAGTTTCGTGATGACCGCAACTCTACTACCGATCAAGTCCGCAGCAGCAGGCCCTCCGATGCGGTTACAGAGGACAATGTCAAAAAATACATGAAATGGTGTTGGCTGACCGGAAAGTGAAGGTGCGTGAGCTAGCAGATACCACAAAGATTAGTGCTGAGCGCACACAACATATTTTGGGCAATATTCTGCATATGAAAAAATTATCCTGCCGCTGGGTGCCTCGCATACTCACTCCTGACCAAAAACACTGAAGCTGGACCAATTGCTCCGAAGCGGCCGAGGGAGGCTCGATTGGTCGGAAAGGTTATGGCGTCGGTTTTCTGGAAGTGTCATGGCATGCTCTTCGTGGTCTACCTCGAAAAAGGAAAAACCATCAACAGCGATTATTACTGCGCATTATTCGAGCGATTGAAGGCCGAATTCGCTGCAAAACGGCCTCTCATAAAGCGAAAAAAAATTTTGTTTTTTCAAGACAATGCACCGGCGCACAAGAGCATCGCAACCATGGCTAAAATCACTGACTTACGGCTCCAATTGCTGTCGCATCCACCGTATTCGCCCGATTTGGCTACCTCGGACTATTATCTCTTCCCAAACTTCAAAGGATGGCTCATCAATAAAAAATTCAGCTCACGCGAGGAAATCATCAACGCCACGGAGGAGTATTTTGCAGACCTTCCGGAAAATTACTTTTCGGACGGGATCATAAGTTGGAAAATTGCTAGAATAAGTGTATCAAAATAAAAGGGGACTATATTGAATAAAAAAAAAAAAAAAAAAAAAAAAAAAATCATTCCTAAGGAGGTTACTTTTCACCCCAGCTAGCAAAGGGGTGATACTGATTAGCCTGTAGCTTTTGACGATTTTCGGTATAAAGGCCACTCTTATTGTTCGCTAGGGGTCCGGTATGCATAATTGTGACAGACAAGAACAGAGTATTTTTTTCAAAGTTGGTAGCAACTGGACTATATTTTTTTTTAGTAAAACTTGATAATGTCATCGATGCCAGGCGACCTGAACCCATCAAATGACGCAATAGTATTTTCAATCCCTTACCCGTTGTTACAATCGGTAAGAGAAAACAGTTACGGTGGATTCTATAGCTTATCTACCGATATGAGATGGTTATGAGTCAGTTCTGATTATGAGAGGGAGCCTATGCATATAGCCCTTTTTGAGGGTCATGGCCTGATTGCCTGTTTCATCAAAGTCACTCTTCGAAATCTACCTCCACATTAAACTTATATGACCCGTTTAGAAATTTTCTGGTTTCTTTGCGTAGAAAGCATATGCCAGTTAAAAAATTGTGTCATTGAGGGTCTGAACACTGATCAGGTTCCTTACATTCTAAGTTTAGGATAAGCATGGACAGATTTCGTGCTTCTTTTTGATGCGTAAACAATTGGTTTTTCCTGATTCCTTCTCTAACGATATGCTAACACTTGACAACCGTAACAATTAATTAGAATACTCAGGTTTATCCTATTGAATGATTTAAATACAAATTAAACCTCGTAAGAATATTCGATTGGTCTATTTGAATGCAAAGGTTAATTTTGTAACAGCAGTATAAAGGCAATTTTTACCGGTTTTCAGAGTTTAATTCAATTGATATATTTATATATTGATATATTTGAATAACTGTTTTCTATTTACTTTTAGAGCAAAAAGAAAAAAAAGACATCCGAATCACATGCAGCCATTATAAATGATAAATCGCCAGAGCAAAGATTCTTCGGCATGTCCAAGGTATCCGACACCAGTTACGAAGTGTGGATGCATGAAGACTGCGCTGTATGGGCTCCCGGTGTATTCCTAATCGGTGCGCGAATAGTTGGCCTGGAAAGCTCCGTATGGAGCAGCACAAATTACACTTGTAGCATTTGCACACAAAAAGGTGCAACGGTATGCTGTCTGCATCGCGGCTGTGGTGAAAAAGCACACATACCATGCGCGAGACTCTCTACTTGGGATCTCAATGAAACGGATTTTAAAATCTATTGTGAAAAGCATGCCGTACCAGTGGACACCTCATCGTGAATTTAAGCGTATTTTCTTAACAAAAAAAACAAAAAAACAAAAAAAAAAACTAAAAAAAACCTTTATTATGTACTTTCTATCTCATTCTCATTCTCAAAAAACTTTAATGATAGTCGTAACTAAAGTTTTAAAATAATTATAAAAATAAAAACAAAAAACAAAAAAATATGTAAAAAGTAACCACTCGTTGGTACTTTGACAAAACAATGCTTTAAGTTTCCTTAAACTAAAATCCTTTTATTATTAATTATAATTAAGATATGATCACGGTAAAAAAAAAGAAAAGAAAATTTCCATTTTTTAAATTGTAAATATGATTTTTTTTTTATTAAAAATAAGAAGATCTAGCGTTTAACCGTTAGTTTAAATGACCCATGAACCCGATTGGTCAAGAAAGTTTTTTTTTCTGTCTATTTTATTTTTTAAATGTAAGTGTACAGGTTCTTGTTTCTAAAAACAAAAGAAAAGGGATAACAAACGAAAACAAAATTTATAACAAATTTACTAATACTAGGTAGTTGATTAAAAAAAAAAGAACAAAACAAGAAAACATTTATTTAACTAGTAAAAAAAAAAATAATAAAAATCTGTAAATAGCTCTTCCCGGAACACGAAAAACACGACAAAAACAAAAAAAATATTTAGAACCGAAAACCAACACGCAGTTAATTGTATTATAACCGAAAGGAATTGTTTATTAAATTTTTCTTATTTCTAGTTATTTTATCTTCACTCCCCAAATTACCTCCCACCACCCGCCAAGTTATTAGATATTTATTTATTATTAAAATTTATAGTGTAAATAAAAATGTTAATTTTAAATTTAATTTAATATTACGTATTAATTTTGTATTATCAATGAGAGGCAACAAGTTGAGCGCGTGCGCAAGGTCGATGATAACAACCGCCTCATGGTGGGACAACATCACTGCGTACATATTCAGTAGAACGCTAAGGAATATTTTTAAGTTTTAAAAAGAGTGAACAAAAATTAAAAGAAATATAAACAAAATAAAGTAAATAATTAAATAAAGAAAAACAAAAACACGAAAAACAGAACAAATGTGTGTAAATGCTATGATATATGAACCGATAATGATAATTATAATTGAAAAGTTTTAAGTAAAATAAAACAAAACGTTATTGTAAGGACATAATTTACTATATAATCAGATAAATAAAAAAAAAAATATAAGAGAACAAAAACATTTTATTGGTTTTAGTTTCTGCGTTCGATGTTTTCCCGAATTTCTATTGCTTACTTTCTTTAGAGACGAAAACAGTCCATGCTGGACCTAGGCTTCAACCAATTAACTTTTCGGGTCAGCATTGACTTGACCAAATACCTCAGTTTGCGTACATTAAAGGATTGATGAGGTGCAGTTCTGCTTGTACACACCACCTTAAGCGAGGTGTTCCTCTACTACGTTGTCTACCGGAGTAAGAATCTTCGTGTCGGTGATATCCATTCGCTCTTTATGCCCTAGCCATATTATGAGACATTTTATTTGTCAGCATTTAATTGATCAGGGAGTAAATTACCGGTCATGTTATCGAATGATCGCGTACAATAGCTAACGTATCGAATGAAAACATCAAATTATAATAGTAAAAGTCTACTACGACTAATTTCTTACTGTTGTTAGAAGCACTTTGACACAAAAAAAAAATTTTAACAGATTGGCTTAAGATACGAGATACAAGAGAAAGCAGATGCTTAGAACTCAATAAACCTATGGATATTGAGAGTTAAGTAATTAGGTTCGTAAACAAATTCTAGTTCTATTACTAGCTTTTTGGCCTGAGACTAATAAAAGTAGTTTTGTTATTATAACGGGTGACAAGATAGGAATGATAGTTCTTCCAATTGCTATGATCCAGTAGCTGTCAAAGTTACCATTTTGACATCCAGCTGTCAAAATATTCAGTAAGGTTTGCCATTTCATCATGCAACCTTTTACTCTTGCTGAACGTGCTTAAGTTATTAAAAAATATCGAAATTCCAGCTCAGTTATAACTACGCAACGTGAATTTTATCGTGAGGTTGGTCGTTATCATGGCTTTAGTGTGCAGGCAATTCGTGGCACCGTGGAAAAGTTTGAGCGTGAGTATCTACACTCTTTTGGATCTTAAGCCACCAAGCAGATATAGATTGGTGCGAAATGAAGAAGACATAGCATCCGTAGCGGCCAGTATCGAAGAATACCCAAAAATGTCAATTCGGCGCCGAATCAGCTAAATTGGGCATTGCAAAAGAATCAAACTGGCTTACTTTGGGGTTAAATTTGGTCCTATATCCGTATAAATTGAAACACCGACTTGAGTTCGCTAATTGGGGGCTGGAAATTTTGGCCAGAAATCCGGATTTTGGTCAAAAAATCATCTCGGAGGCCCATTTTTGGCTCAGCGGCTATGTCAACAAGAAAAATTGCTATTATTGGAGCGAACACAATCAGCTAGTGTTCGGCCAAGCATCAATGTATCCACAAAGATTGATTGTTTGGTGTGGTTTATGGCATCATCGAACCTTATATCTTTCGAACTGAGGAAGTAGATACCGTTACCATCACTGGTCTCAGGTATAGAGCGATGTTAACTGACTTTTTGTAGTCAGAGCTTGATAACATCGATATATCCGAGCTGTGGTTCCAACAAGACGTAAGACGTCCTTGCCATACAAAAGACGCAACGTTCGAAGTTGTGAAGGAGAAATTTGGCGACTCGATTATTTTTCCTGAGTCTACTTTAACAAGCCAACCATTTTGGACGAGAGCGAAGCCCACATTGGACACGCTATTATCGGAATAATGCCGCACATATTTGACATATTGCCCAAGTTTCTGCCAAGATAACACATTGGCTGAAAAGTCTGCCGTTTTATAGTAAAACACAAAATTTTTGCAAAATTCAACTTTATTTATCAATATAGTTACCTTCGAGGGCGACACACTGATTGAAACGATTTTTCAATCTTTCGATACCAGTTTTGTAGTACAATTTCGGTTAAGCCTCAAAATAGGCCTCTGTTTCGGCTATTACTTCTTCATCGGTCTTAAATCTCTTTCCGGCGAGCATTCTTTTGAGGTCTGCGAACAGGAAATAGTCGCTATGGGCCAAATCTGGAGAATACGGTGGGTGGGAAAGCAATTCGTAGCCGAATTCATTCAATTTTGCCATCGTTTTCATCGACTTGTGACACTGTGCATTGTCTTGATGAAACAGCACTTTCTTTTCTTTAAATGCGGCCATTTTTCTGCAATTTCGTACTTTAAACGCTCCAACAACGCAATGTAATAGTCGCTGTTGATAGTCTGCCCCTTTTGGAGATAGTCAATGAAAATTATTCCATGTGTATCCCAAAATACGGATGCCATAACCTTGCCAGCCGACTGTTGAGTTTGGACGAGGTTCGTCGCCTGCCGCCACTCAGCTGACTGCAGACTTGACTCTGGTGTGAAGTGATGGAGCCAAGTTTCATCCATTGTCACATACCGATGCAAAAATTCGGCTTTATTGCGGTTGAACAGCTTTAAACACTCCTCTGAATCATAAACACGTTGTTGTTTTTGGTCGACTGTGAGCAAACGCGGCACCCATTTTGAACAGAGCTTTCGCATGTCCAAATATTCGTGTATGATATATCCAACACGCTCTTTTGATATCTTCAGAACCTCAGCTATCTCGACCAACTTCAATTTACGGTCGTTCGTAATCATTTTGTGGACTTTTTTGATGTTTTCATCTGAAACAGCCTCTTTTGGACGTCTACTGGGTGCATCATCTTCGGTGTTTGTATGACCACTTTTAAATTTTTCAATCAACTTGCGAATGGTTCGTTCTGCTGGTGCAGACTCCGGGTAACACTTATCAAGCCATTTCTTTGCATCGGCTGCATTTTTTCCTATCAAAACGCAATGATAAATCAACGCACGAAATTGCTCTGAATCCATTTTTTTCACAATAACAAAAGTTGCTTCACTCACAACGCTATATCTCGAGAACTAATCGTCCGACAGATGTCAAATTTATACATGTATATTTTAAAGGTTGGTACTAACCTTAAATGGTATGAATTTAATTCAAGTGGTTCCCTGTCTTAGAAACGGACTTTTCAGCCCGTGGTTTTGTATGTACTTGTTCACCTTGCAGTTTGTCCTCTTTTTATTATTGTTAGCTACTTTTAAGTTTAGCACTTTAAGAAGTAAGTCTCCTGATCTTATTGCTTTAATTTTCATTATGTCTTTAGAAATAAATTCAAGACCCCGGTTTATTTAAATTGGATTGTATGAGGAGAGAGGACTTACACTTTTGCCTATTTTCTCCATTCCCGACGCAACTATGTATCGTGGGATATGATTATCATTATCAATGATCGGTAGCTCTGAATACTCTTCGCCTGAATGCTTGCGTTTAGTTTTTTTAATTTTAAGGCTTACATTTGGCAATAAGCCTTTGAATCAGTTTTTTCGAGGGGAACTTGTCCCTCCGTCTAACGTTTTTTTACTCAGTTTTGTACTTTTTATTTTATTCGTATAAAATAAATGAATACCATATTGATGTATAAACAAAAATTGTGAATGGATGAATTCTGAGTAAAGTCATCGTCGTACGTAGCATTTTTTAATTTTCTATTTACTTTGGTTATGAAGCGGTATAATCAAATATATACTTGCTGACGTATTTCTGCAATTAAGATCAGTTGTAGATATTTTTTTGGTGTAATTAGAACCAAAGGATTATAGGTATAGCAAACTTCTAGCAGAATGTGTGTACACTATGTGTCTATATTTACACGAACCATCATATATATTATTATGTAACGTTTTCAATGTTTGGTACAATAAATAAAAATAAATAAAAAAATATAACATATACAATTTTTTTTTCTTAAAAACATAATATCATGAAAGCAGATAGATGACAACCCTGTAATTACATTTTATATATCTTCAGAAATTTCTGTCGACAATTGTGCATATCATGGCATCCCTATATGCGAAGTGCTAAATAATGAATTTCATTGCAACCATATTACTATCTTTTCTGTATTGCAGATTTTTGATGCTCACAATTTTTTAAAAAGGTATTCTACAATATGAACTCACCCATACCTACCATATTTTGATGGATGTTATATTGAAAGTGTTGACGATTACATAAACAGGGCTGATAAGACGAAGCGCACCAGCCAGAGGTAGTTCAAAAGCAGCCATTGTATACAAAAAACATGAGTGTTTGATGTAGTTTTCATGCCATAGGTATCATTGGGGCGTACTTCTTATGAAATGATACATACCGGTGAGTCGGTTATAGTCCATAGTGACCAATCGCTTCAATTAATTTTTTGTGGGATAATTTGGAACTGTAAGGCTCGAAAGATATGTGATTCAACAGGACGATGTCACTTATCACACAGCGCGTGAAGAGTTGAGTAATCGTCTACCGCTTCACTCGTGCGATTTGTCACCTTTAGAGTCTTTTCTTTAGGGCTACGTTAAGTCTCTAGTCTATTGTAACCAATCAGAAATTATAGACGTGAAACTGCTGAATTATTTTTTGTTCTTTTAATGTAATTTTATTTGTTAATTTCATTATTACCTACAAATATACTATTAAAAAAAAAACTTAAAAACTAGCTTCATTAACTTAGCAATCTTGTTCATACTTACTGGCCTTATGCCATCAGAACTGGGATGATGAGCCAGTTGTATAATTTTCTTAGGCTTTCTTTAAAACGTTTTATTACACAATTCCCTTTTAAGGCCAAAAAGACAGTGATCGGCAGATGAAACCCTTCGTTTCATTTCTGATAAGTTGTCACTGTCAGAACTAGGGCATACAAAAGGTCTGTACAAAATAGTATATGATGTACAAAAACGTGGGTAGGTAATAATGTCGTTTAACCTCCTGAATAAGAATAGATAAACATGCTCCTTAGCGGAGCGACGAAGTCGCTTGAGCGGCTCAACCATGCGGAAAAGAGTTGATATCTCTTTTATCAGCGAAGCGTGCCACGCAGGTACCAGTAAAACATACCCTTAAGCCCTGCGGAAAGTTAAGGGTATTTCAACAACTGTCAGGCAACCACCCGTACCTACAATAGGCTTATGAATAAATCCACCAAGCAGTGGTAGACAAGTTTAATTGTAATGGAAAAATACGTTTGTACGTATCACAGAAAATAAAGCATGTCTGTTACGTTGGAAAGGTCTTGAAATGAAGTCTCAAAATACGGTAAACCCCCTTTCACTTCATTTAGCCACAACTCCCAATCATCGATTGGAGGTTTAGCTAATTATTTCAATTTCCAAAGTAAAAAAAAAAAAAAAAAAACTATGTGAAATAATGACTTCCGCGCCCGTCATATTCAGGATGATAAATACTGCAACATACTAAAATTGTATGAAAATCAATCAAGGGGTTCAACGACATGTTGCGTAAATTATAAACGCCCACACCTCGACAGTTTTCCGCTCCCGATGATTTTATCAAAGACTCCTTCTACGAGTTAATCGACAAAACCTATGAGCAATGCCCTGAATATGACTTGAAAATGGTTTTGAAGGATTTTAATGCCAAGCCAGGCAAGGAAGTCGCGGTAGGAGTACAAAAGTAAATTTTTCAAAATCGTCATCACCCTTTCGGCGGGCAATGGCAAACCTCCGAAAGTTAAATTCTGCTTATGAAAAAGCTTCTCAGAAGAGCCGTTCGAAACCGGCAATGAACAGTAGGTCCTGCTCAGGAGTACAAAAATTCACAAAGTGAGAAACACAAATGAGTGCGAGAAGCTAGGCCTTGGCCCACACCGGGCTGTCGCGCCATTTATTTATTTATTTATTTATTTAATCATGGTAGGCATTTTTGGCAATACAGTAAGAAAGTACACAGAATCACCTCCAGACACGGACACAGGCTTATTAATTTTGCTGCGTGACGTAGTACAACTGTAGCTACTATACGGTTTCCACACCTTGATATCTATAAAGTGACCTGGTTAACTTCTGATCAAGATACCGTCAACCAAATTAATCATATGCGATCGAAGCAGTTTGGATGTGCAAACGACCCGACTAACACCGACTCGGACCATTATTTTGTTGTAGCTAAGATACGGGTGCGGATATTTGCAGCAGCCCAAAGATGCTGGAAAAATGTATAGCCCTTAATGGAAAATCCGATACAAAAAGGATGGGGCCAGAACAGAGCACTCAGATGGAGAATTAGCCAATTGTACTCCTTGTAAGTTCCTTTTAATGGAATTCCTCAGTCTTTCAGACAGACGAGTAACCTCTTCAGTGATAAAATGCCTAAGTACCTGCACTCACCCCGTCAGTGCCAAGTGTAATACCTACAGCCTGATACAACCGTAAACCGGACTTCCACAGAGGTAGTGCTTAGCGGTATCGTCACCACTTTCGCAGGATGTTGTATCACTTATGTCCAGCACATGTAACTGCTTAGCTTAAATGTAGTGCTGCGTCGCTACACAAGTAAACAGCCTGCAGTTTTTCCTACTAAGGGACAGCAGGAAGACCGGTGACCTCTTAGAAATATCGGAAAGTATTCGTTTGGTCTGCCCACAACCTGGAGAGCCATGCCATTTGCAGTTGTGCTTCTATGAAACGCATTTGTACATCAAAGCCTTATCCGAGAATGCAGGCAGACTAAACGTAGGTTCGGGTCCTATGAAACTCTCCTCTGAGCAATGCATAGCAAGTTCATCCGCGACGATTTCATTTCCCCTCAATCTTATTGTGACCTGGAGCCCAGACAAGGTTCAGTGAATTTAAACTTCCGACTGCATTCTCTATTTAGCTTGCAATTCGTAAGAGGATTTAATAAGGCTCTAAGCGCAGCTTGGCTATTGCTACAGATGCAAATGCTTCGACCCTTGCATTGGTTTTTCATAATATTCCCATCAGGATCGCACATATGTTATCTCCACAGACAGACACAAGTTTTCATAACGAGGAGTGAAATCTAACGTTGTTGTCCTCTACATAGAAAGACACCAGCGCCACATCCCAACTTGGAGCCATTCTGGCTCAGAATCTGACCTAAACCAGACCTGGGCACAGCAAATTTCGATTTCGTATTTTTTCTTCAGCAAGAGTTCTGGTGTCATTGTCCATAAGATCATTCGGCGCGCAATGCCACCAAAGCTCCAGTTTTTCCAAATACAACTTATTTTTAAACCGATGATAGCTTTGAGAGTGCAGCAAATGATATGAATATCAAGGGGAAAGAGATAGAGACAGACGGTGCTTCGATGTCTGGTAAAAGCAGCGATAACGTATATTATTTTTGTGACAGCTTACTCCATCAGACAACCGATACATAGGATATAATTGGCTTTATCATAACCATGTAGATTCAAGGGAGGCTTTTCGGTAACAGGCCCCATGTCTTGCCGACAGCTGCTATGCAGTGCCGGAAGGCCTACAGCGGCTTAGAAACTTTCGACGTAGTATGTATAGTCCGTAGAAGTTTGTTATTCAGGATGACACTTAAATGTTGAGCTTGTTTGGAGAATTGGATGGTGATGCACTGACGCACTAGGCAGTCAGATCAGACAGTTTCTTTTTTGTTAAGGAAACAAATTTACTTTTCAGAGGATTGACTGTTACATTCCAGAGAATGCATTCGCATTATGCTCTTCATGCTCTTCGACATGAAGGAAGTCCGACTTATAGGTCTGAATATTTCGGCAACCGTGTAGGTCTCTTCTCCGGTGCGAAGGCTACTTTCACTGTTTGCCAAGGTTTCGGTATGTATGCCAGTAACAGGCTAACAATGAAGATTCTTTTCAGAGTTACCGGAAACCGTTCTATACCTTTTCGTTACATAACTCGATGTTTGCCATCGGTGCCAGGGGACTTGAACCCTCTAAAGGAAGCAACAGCATGTTTAATGGCCTCATATGACACCATAACCGTCAATGGAGATGGTTTTGAGCTGGTTCTGATTAGGTTACCTGGAAAGTGAGCTTCAAGCATGAGTGCCGTCATACTTTCTTGTTGATTTTCCCCTTTTGCGGACTTTAACAAGCCGACTGGTTTCTCCTACAGACACTCTTCGAAATCGAAATTAGCTTCTTATATACTTTTTGCTTCGACCTGTAAAGACTCGAGTCTTCCTCCAAATTAATCTAAAGTGACGTGCTTTGAAGTTTTCGGGTTTCTTTGCAAGGTCGTTGCAGATCTGCGTTTCACCAAGGAACGGACGATCTGCATTCACGCTTTCTAGCTGGACATGCTTGTTTAAAACACTTAAGGATATCGTTAAGGTTCTGAAAAGTTTTCTACCGATTCATCTACTTCAGCAAGCTCTGACATGGAGGTCTCCAATAATATTTTCCAGCCAGTAATCTTTTTATCATACTTTTTGGATTACGGCAAGTCGATTTTTTGCTATCTTACTCCTGTAGTAACAAAAGTTGGCTGAGAGCCAAAATTGTTAACAACCATATTAGACGAAAGTAGGAGTCCAGAAGATGATTGCTTGTCACGTTGTATATTGAGTATTAGCATCGTAGCGTATGATAAATTCCATCTTCCTGGAATCACAGTATTCAATGAGTTCGGCAACCGCCTTCGGTGGCGGTGGTAATAAGGAATTATAGGGAAAATAAGGAGACGTAAAGACGAATTTGTGGTTCGGCACATAAAGACAACTTCTCGGTCTTTCTCATAGCTTGTCATAGAGTGGTGTCAAGCCCCTTAAACATCCGAAGCCACAAATGCGTTAATTCCACATGTATGGTTCATGTATGGATATAACTCATATGTGAGGTTTTGTAATCACCACGGAAAGCCTCTTCCATAGGACGATCTGAGTAGTCAACTGGAATTTTAGCCCTTGTTGGTTGCAGCACCCGTTTAATCTAGGCATCGTGAGCAAAAGATATATCGACAGAGTGTGCTCCGGAAACTTCTTCCTCTTGGCCTTGTTTGGCATAGAAGAAGAAAGTACAGTTTTAGGTCCGAGAGGTGTGTCGGTTTCAGTGGGTGTTACAACCTCCGACCTGTTTCCCTTCACCGCCGTTTCCCCTTCATTTATCGCTTAGACTCCAGTTCTTCAGAGCCTGTCTCTTCTGGATTCCGTTTCACCTTTTCGGTTTTCCAAGACAAGCGATCAGAAACAGCACTCTGACCAACCGCTGGTCTATTCTGATGGGGCTTAACCGTGACAAGGAGGACCTATTCGGTACTCTTCCCATCGTTCCGGCCCGATATGTTTGTTGGGACCTCTGGAATACGTGTTCAAGCCGCAATCGAAAAGATTATGGGTGGATTGTCGCTATTGCGAGTACCATCTGAAGTATTATCCTTTGGGTCACCTCCACACTTTCAACTGTTTTACATATTGGAGTTTTACTGTTTTACAGTTTTCATGTTTTTGGCGTTTAGTTCGATGTCTCACCTCGGTAATAGTCTTCGACTCTTAAGCCTTCCTGCCACGATATGGCAGAAAAGAAGAAACTCCTGGCTCCAGGTAACACTGGAAAAACAACGGATGTACGGAACGAGAGGAGCTCGCGAGCTCTACGAGTAAATAAGAAGGTAAGTACATAGGCTACTTAGAAGAAAAAAGAAAGAGCACAAGAAGCCATCAATCAAGAGGTGCAACCAGAAGAATAAAGTTCGGGTGTTTTACAAAAATAAAATAAAACGAATATGCCAGACCTGTAGGGCAAGAAGAGAAATTTGGACGGAGAAGGAAACCTCATAGTAGAAACACCGTCAGTGCTAAAATTCTGGAAAAAAAATTCTGCAGACTGTGAGGACAAACAATATCCCACCGTCAGATAGAATGGACCATTTGGCCCGGAGGAAGACAGACAATATTTCCATCCACCCGACCAGGACAGCCATTCAAGACCGACAGAGCTGCTCAACTCATCTTCAAAATCTGAATCGACGAAAATATGGCCGACGCATGGAACCTTAGTATTGTTTGTACGATCTTAAAAAAAGGAGACGCCCTGAACTGCACCAACTACAGGGGAATACAACTCCTCAACGTCGCATACAGATCCCTATCTGGCGTTTAATGTGATCGCCAAAGACCCTTCGTCGACAGCCTAGACTAGAAAAGTCCACCATTGATTAAGTTTTCACATTACCGCAGACTTTGGGAAAAACCCAGGAGTTCCAAATACACACCGCCTTAAAGAGAAAAGTTTTATAGGTAATTTCTGGTCCCATTTGCAAAAATGGAGGAGACGTTTCAAAAGCTCGTATTACCCGGCTTAGATGTCTTAATCTTCTTATGATCTGGCGCATACGAATAGAAGGGGTGCTCATCCAACTTCGTAAGTGCAGTTGGAGGCAGCTGGCAAAAAAAGACAGCGCTAGCTGGAGAGACATGCTATCTGAGGCTGTAGTCTATCACCTACTGTAGCTCAATCGAAGTAAGTAAGCAGCAAGCAGCGCAGTACCAATGCAAATACGTGGGAGATAAGCTTGTGTGCATCTATTATTAGATGTAATTATACTTGTTACAAATTTCAACGGTAAATAATAATAGAAAAAAAAATATATATATATATATATATATAATGAGTCCATGCATCCATTAGATAAATTAAATATGCATGATACAGGCTTTGTGTGAAAGGATATACATGCTTGTATGGTCGTAGATAAAGAATTGCCAACTCTGTGTTTATAAGTCATGCCTAGATAAAATAGTTGAGGTCTGAAACAAATCAAGAAAAACGTGTCGCTATTATTTTTAAATTATTTATTTAATAAATAATGTTCACTGAATCGTAGTACAAACATAACCTACTACCTACATATGTACACATGTATGCATGTGCTTCAACGTATCTTATATAAATTATCTTAGAATGAAATGAGGAACAGGAAAAATAATGCACATGACAGCACTCTGGATAAATTCATTTAAATGAAGTAAAATTAAAATTAAATTACTCGTAAATTCATAAATTTGTTATTAAAATTAAATTGTACAGTTACAATTACGATTAAAGTCTCTTTCGCAAATGCGTTATGTCATTGGCCAGTCGGCCGACGCTACTAATTGGCACATCATATGAACTCACCCCCGAGAAGACCGACTTCAATTCGGAACTATTGTCCGAGTCTTCCCCGGACTGGTCGATCCGTTTTTGTGCTCTTCCGAGTAGTTCGCTTTTGGTTTTCGTATCTAGGAGTTTTGAACTGGGTATAAGACCCGCAAGATTAGTAGGAAGGCGTACATTGATTGATGTTTCATCAGATTTTTGGGGTGTGTTCGTTTGTTGAGGTGGGATTGTTTGAGCAACGGTCATTTGAGATGGGAAAATTTGAATCTCTGATTGTTGTTGAGGTAGCTGGATTTGAAGTTGTTGCGTGTGTTGCAGTAGTGCGGCCTGTTGTTGTTGTTGTTGTTGAAATTGTGCATGTGCTCGCTGTTGTTGTTGAAATTGTGCATGTGCCCGCTGTTGTTGCTGAAGTTGTTGTTGCTGCTGTAGTCGATCTTCCCGGTACCTCAGTTGTTGTTGAAATTGTTGTTGTTGTTGCTGCTGTTGCTGTTGAAGTTGTAGTTGCTGCTCTTGAATACCAGGAATAGTACCCTGAAGTATTTGTTGACCCTCTTGGATTATGGTTCTTTGATGATGTTGCTGAATACTTTGTACTGTCTGTTGTTGTGTTGGATATTTAAAGGCTACTTGAACAGGCTGCACAACTTCAACTTCTTCCAATGGTTGATAGGTTAATGGTTGGATTGTTGGAGCAACTTGAATGTATTGCTGGATTGGAGCGATTTCGCGATATTGAAAATATTGCTGCTGAGGTATTTGCTGCTGAGGTATTTGCTGCTGAGGTATTTGCTGCCGAGATATTTGCTGCTGAGGTATTTGCTGCCGAGGTATTTGCTGCTGAGGTATTTGCTGCTGCTGTTGTACAATTTTTTGGTCTTGATGTTGGATAGGCTGCTGAAGAGTGTTTGCAGAAGGAAAGGAAACTGGCACAGTTGTCGGCGATGCGTATATCGGCCGTGCAGAATTCTGTGGTGCTAAATGTTGCCGGATTTGGTATTGCTGTGTTTGTTTTTGTTGTGTTTGGTATTGCTGTTTCGGATATTGCTGTGTTGGATGTTGGTGTGTTGGATATTTTCGCATAAAACTATACTGGTTTTTAGAGTGAAAACCACTAACTGGTGCAGAAGTTGTCGGAGTTGGTCTTAAAGCCGATGGTTTTGGTGGCATAGGGCTGTATTGTGATCCAAATTTACTTGCAATAAGATCTTTTAGAGGAACTAAAGGTTTTCTAGTAGTTGTTTGTGGTGTCGCTGTAGTTCTGTAGATTGGTTGCGGTGGGGTTCTTGTTATGGATTTCGATGTTGTTCTTTGTGGAGTTTGGGAAAAACTTCCGATGCTTGTACGTAATTGTTTTATTTGAGCTGAAACAATATTGCATAGATATAAGATTACTCTTTAAAATTATTTTTTATTTACCTTTAGATTGACTCTTGACAGTTAGTGGTTGTGATACCCTTGGACTTGTGTAATCTTGAGTTTTTTTGAATGTCTGTAAGATTGAATCATCAATTATTGCTTTAGTTAGATCATTAAATGAGAGATAGGATGCCGATAAAGTTTCTGGCGTAGTAGATGTAATAGATATAGAGGAAAGAGCTTCATGAGAAAATGGAGCTAGAGTTGGTGTAGGTAATGAAGATGAATGATTTGGCTGTTGCGTAGTGGTTGTTTTAGTTTTAGGCGTAGTGGTCTTTGTTTGTTTTTCAGTATCGTTTTGAGTAGGTCGTCGTCGTTGTGTTTGAACGTATTTATAGGAATTTCTTTGTATAGAATTGTAGTCTCGTTTTGGCGTAGCGTTGTATGTACTCGCAACAGCTGTTAAATCTCCGATTTCTTTATTAGAACTTCTTACGGCAATGGTCTTGCTAGGAAAAGTTTTAGTAGTAGTTGTGTCGACAGTTGGCGTAACTGTGGACGAAAAACCTCTTTTTCGGGATGCGTATGATATTCGGCTGATTATGGTACTCCTTTGATTAGGTGAAGCTGGAGGTTTTGGAGTTGTTAATGTTGAATAAATTCTTTTTCTATCAGACCTACTTCTGATATGCTTCGCGGTAGGGGTGGTTGTCCCCGAGGAGGATCTGTATGCAGACCCCATAAAATTAGGCCTTAATGTAGATCGGAGGGTATTACTCACAATATATCTTCGACTGGATTCTGTTGTAGAAATTGCAGACTTTGGTATCGTAGTGAAAGAGGTTTTTGGTTGTAAAGTAGTTCCCGATTCTGAAGATGATATGGCACTCGGTGTAGTAGTCGTTAATGAAATAATTGGCAACGCAGTTGAATTAGTTATCGATTTGATAGGCTGAGTAGACAGTGAAGTAGATGGTGTAAAATATGGTGGAGTTGACGGTGAAGTTGACGGTGGAGTTGACGGTGGAGTTGAAGGTGGAGTTGAAAGTGGAGTTGACGGTGGAGTTGACGGTGGAGTTGACGGTGGAGTTGACGGTGGAGTTGACGGTGAAGTTGACGGTGAAGTTGACGGTGGAGTGGACGGTTGAGTTGACAGTTGAGTTGACAGTGTAGTTGACGGTGGAGTTGACGGTGGAGTTGACGGTGGAGTTGACGGTGGAGTTGACGGTGGAGTTGACGGTGGAGTTGACGGTGGAGTTGACGATGGAGTTGATGATGGAGTTGACAATGGAGTTGACGATGGATTTGACGATGGAGTTGACGATGGAATTGACGATGGAATTGACGATGGAGTTGACGATGGAGTTGATGATGGAGTTGACAATGGAGTTGACGATGGATTTGACGATGGAGTTGACGATGGAATTGACGATGGAATTGACGATGGAGTTGACGATGGATTTGACGATGGAGTAGACGCTGAAGTGTCTAAAGTATCAATTGACGAAGCAGTCTCCAGTTCAAGTACGCGAATATAAATTGGAACAATAGGTGACGTTTCTTCAAGTTCGTCATCGCTGTCTAAAATGGTTTGCTTAACACCAGCGAGAAGCAACTTTTTCGCACGTTTGTTAGCATACACCTTATCGCCAATATTAGGCTCTTGTGAAATAGCATTTAAGGTGGTAACGTAATCCTGTTCTTTGTCCTCCTTCGGGCCATTTTGAACAGATTGTTTTATATTAGTTTCAGGTTTCGCATCCAGTTCCAAATCAGAACTAAATCTTAATTCAATCGGTTCTGCTTTTAGTGGGGCCTTCTGAATTCTTGTTTCATTTTCAAGAAGGCCATATCTTTCTGTTATTTCGTTTGATGGCCGTATGGCGAGACTTGAACGATTTAGTGTTAATTCGATTTTAGGCTCCTGGGATGAAATTCCTAGTTCTAAATTATGAGCAGCTTCAGTTATTGAAACTAAAGCTGAAGTTGTGTTGGATGGTGTAGTGGTAAATGAGTTACTGTATGATAGAGTGGATGTTAAAAGCTATAAAATGTATAGTCAGATAGATTAAAAGAAAATAGAGTCTGGTTTAACAGAATGTAAAATTATTTAATGAAGAAAGATTTTTTTTTTAAATAAAACAAGTAATAGATAGAAAATAGTAAAATATCTTGCTGCATGTCATGCAGCCGTATTAGCTTTATAATTTCCTGAGCCGAGTATAACGTACCTATCGCCAGCCGAGGGATTAGCAGTAACAATTTTGCGCTACTTCGATATTTTCGGAGCACATTTCTTTTTTATTTTTTTAAGTACCTAGACCACCACAAACAGGCGGCTACATTCTTCCATTGTGGGCTACTATAGTACACTGTTCTTTAAAAGATTCCATACTCCGCAAATGAAACAACGATACCGACCCTCGATTATGCAAGTGAAATATTCAACCGCTCCCCAAATTACGTGAAGCCGAATGAATAATCGGTAGCGACGTTTGACCACCAAAATCAGAAAGATGTATGCTCATATTTTTACATTACTAAGGAACCACTTTGTCAAAATACACAAGGTCCTCGACCAAAAACATGAACAGAAGGACTTAAGTGGTAAGGCAAAATTTATATCGTAGACAGCACATACCTTTCTATATCCCAAGGATCTGGCAGTTATCTGATCAAGAAACCATCAATTATTTTGATCACATTAAAATAGAAGAAAGATATCTCAAGTGTTATGCATTACGTGTTATATATTATATTTTAAATATATTATACAAACATTATAGTGAACTCACATTGACTCGAACTACAAACTTATTATAGCCTACTCGTGCGTTCTCAGCATGTAAAAGAGCTTGTTCTATGTTGTGGAATCACTTTGACGATTCATCAGAAAAGAGTGACATCTAAGTTGTTATGCTCAAGCGAAATATGGTAAACTTACAGTACTCATTTGGGTATGACTGACTAGTAAATGATAAATAAAGCACTTCTTTAGCTTTTTCGAATGAAAAGTTATAACAGGAGCCAACAACTTAAGTAAAATCAAGGGCAATCTAATCAATAAGAAATAAAAAATCTTCTGGTCAAGCTGTATAGTATACTGATTCTAATGTCTGTAGTGGAGGTCTTCACAAACAGAAGGATAGAATTCAAACTATTCCAACAAAATGACCTAATAATTCGCCTTGAAATGCAGTTAGTGATTTCGTGTCCTCTCTGCAATTTCATACTGCTCTTGCCGAGGTCTTTTAAAAAACCCTATAAAGTGGTTTAAGTTGAAATCGCCATGAAGTTTTTTGAAAGATGTCGACATGTTGTGATTTTTTTTTTAAATAGCAGGATATGCAAAACAAGCACAATCATCTTTCGTAAGACCTTGAATGATACGGTTAAAGAAATGATTTTACCAAAATTGACATGAAAAAGAATGATAAGACGAAATTACTTTAGCTGAAAGTGAAAAACCTCGAAACATCACCCGAAATATCACAGATTAATCAACTTACGTTGGTTCCTGGTGATGTTCTCCTTGAAGATACAGCTGGACCATAGACATAGGGACCTCTTGTCTTTGAATTTTCAAAAGAAAATCCACGGCTCAGAAATCGAAATGGTTTCCTCGTTGATTCACTTGTTTCCAAAGAAGACGTTTTTAGTTGAACTTGCAGAGGATTATGCCCTTCTTGTTCTGTTTCATAAGCAGCCTCTTCCAGTAAACTATTGATATTGGATGCAAATTCAACTAATGGCGGTTGAATATCCCGATTCGGAACAGCAATATTTTTATGGAGAATGTTTTGAATATATTCAGGTGCAATAACTTCATTTCGATTTATAACTTGTAATCCTTTGAGACCGGCGTTTACTTTTGAAGCAAAATTCATCTTAGGCGGAATACCAGTCCCTGATACACTTGGAATATGAATGTTGATCGAGCTCGATGTTGGTCCGGCGATAATCCGAGCTGTGTTTGGGTCGAAACTTGCTCCTGCATCTGTTGATAGTTCTCCAAGGCTTGAAACGTAAACATTTTCTTTGTTTGAATCGGTGTTTTCCGTTGGCGGTGGAAGTACAAGATTTGCGGATGATACTGTATCAAATGGGCGTCGTGAATTTGGCGATGAGGTGCTATATGTTGTCGAATGTGGGATTTGAGTTGGCTTTGTGAAATAGCTCTGTGTAGGTGATGCTGGAGTTGTATAGGATATTCCTTCATTTAATGAGGGACTACTCGCAGTTAATCCGAATATACTGTTTGATTGATTTTGTTGATAGGAATTTGTACGTCTTACTGCATTTTCGACTTGATGTAATGTTACTGGTTGTCTTCTCGAATTGGTTTGCTGTAAGGATATATTCCTCCTTGAAGTAAAAGAAGACTGTGGAAATTTCTGAGGGGCTGAGGGGCTTATCTTTGAGTCGAATTGAAATCCCAAAGGACTTGGCGTTACTGTATTAGCACCATTTAGAGCTAAACTAATAGTTTTCATTGGATGTTCCATCATTTGTCGGACGATTTCCATGATTTCACTTTTTGTTCCAATGCGATTGCCATAATTTTTACTATAGAACTCTTCGCTTTCACCACAGTTGACATTTCTATACCAGTCACAGACGAAGTTTTTCTGACTAAAAAGAGTCCCGTTAGGGCACAAAAATGCAAAACCTAAAAAGCAGATCAATGAAAATGAAGTTGGTGAATTAAGTTTGAATGTAATATCTTACCTCTTCCTACAAGATCGGTATTGGTGCAGATCCTAAAGACTTGACATCTAGTTTGTACATCAGCGTAATATCCTGAAAAGGTGGTTTTGAAAGTAGATGATATGTACAATACATGCAAGACAAACCTTCATGACGACCGCGACAATCGAAATCAGTTTTTGGGATAGAATTATAAATGGGGTAGTCTACATCTGGTTCCCCTGGAATCGTATGTCGAAGATCATATGCATTACTAGAGCTTACACTTAAAGAGAAACATAGAGTTAAGTAGTATCCAGAAATCATTCGAAATGACTTACCTCATAGTAATAAACTCCTTCGCTAGCTCGGCATCTTCGAAATTCTCTTCTGCCGATATTGTCGTTGCTGTAAGTATTGCCAGGAAAAGGTAATAATCTAAAAGAAAGACAAAAATACAAAATAAAATGAATAAAAATTGTAGTATTTTGCTATCAGTAAACTGGTCAGTTGGTAAACTTTTTTATAGCAAATTTAGTGATTAGGCTAAGGTTCAAATGTCGATTTAAACTGTTTTCACGTCGCAGTCAAAAACCGTGACTGTGTAACGAAAACTACCTGCGAGTGATCCAAGAAAATAAATTTTTCGTTGTTGGGACCTAAATGGGCAGAGACTACAAAAGGTAGCTAAGTGAAAGGCTTTTCGATGTACCCTCCTTTCACTCTACACTGATCCAATAGATCCGCCTTAATACGAGTATACCTTCGGTTGCGAGCAGCTCTGGAAAGGATGCTCATGGTAATGATTTAAAAATATCGATAAGACAAGCTCTAACAGCTCCAAATACAATATATGTATACGAATATATGGTGTAAGATATTTCATGTCGGAGGTATGAGAATATTTCTGCCAAATATCACGAATTAGGACTATCCACACTGAGACAAATCCTGAAAAAGAACAACGTATCTAAAATCTAGACTCTTAGTCTATTTATTGATTTTAAGGGCCCATATAGTAGCTCCATAGAGCTATGATAGAATTCAGATTATTTATCCCAAAATGTTGGAAAATAATCCATGGAATATACACAGATAGAAAACAACATTCCGAACTTTTCGAAATGTGAACTGAATTTCGGCGAGTAGATTCGCTGTCCTGTGATTTTTTTCAATTATAGTAAGTGCTGAAACAAAGAGAAAGCAGGCAGGTACAGAAAACACTATTTGATTTTGAAGTAAATAAATATGAATTGTACAAATTTTTATCATAAAATAAATAAAGGAGCAGCTACTACACATTAGCTTGAAAGAGGATCTGCAATTTCGATTATGTCGATTTATGTAATAAAAATTGGATCAAGTCCAAGTCCGTAATCATTAGAAAACATGTACGCTAGGTCTAAGTAATGACCTAACTTGTCCTTAAGAGAAGAAATTCTCGGCTTATTTGGATAAGGGTGTGTCGTTTTCTGCACTTAACAAATATACGAGGTGTGTTCAAAAAGTAAGGTGGCTTTAGATATTATCGATTTTTTTTTTTGCTGTGTTGGTAGACATATCCCGAACATATGTTCACAGTTCCAAGTATATTTGTAGCGTACTTAGCTTGTTTTTAACAGATAGAAAGATTAGACGTGTTTTGGTGTGCTGGGTGATTTTCAATTATTATAAAAAATGGAGCAAAGAATTTGCATCAAATTTTGTGTAAAAAAAAAAATCAACTAATCTAAGTCACTTGAATACGAAAAAAACTTCGGAATTGTGGAAAAACCATTCTTGGCTTTTGCATCACGATAATGCACTTGCTCATTCATCATTGGTTGTGAGAGACTTTTTGGTCAAAAAAAAAAAAAACAGGACATTCATGTCTCCGCGACTCAGCTACCTATTCACCGGATGGGGCCACATTCGACTTTTTCCTATATCCCAAAACTGAAGAGACCTATGAAAGGACGAAGATTTACAACGATTTAGGGAATAAAAACTGCATCGCTGGAAGAGCTTAAGGCTATATCAAAAATTGTTTATGAGAAGTGCTTCGAGGATTGAAAAAAACGTTGGCACAAGTGTTTTATGTCTGAGGGGGACAACATTAATATTGATGAATAAATAAATATTTTTTTATAAAAATATAAAGTCGCCTTACTTTTTGAACACACCTCGTATTTGTTTTGTCAAGTGCAGCTCCCTATACTCGAGTGGTGGCAAATAGAGAGTTTATGAAAAGTTTACTGGATTGGAAAAGACTTCTATATCACACCATTAGCTTTCAGTTGCAGGTATCGAATCTGACTGAGAAGCAAAAATCAGAAAGGCACAAGCAGTAAGCTTTCTGAGCAATGCAAATTTCAATCACGAAACGCATGCGACGAAGAAGCTAGATGATGTCTCAATTTATCTAATGTCGGACTGATGATGCAAAACAATCATTGTGGGAAATGAGAAGGGAAGTTAAATTACAGTCAAGCAAAAATGAAAAAAGGTAGATGACAAGATATCTAGAATAAACGTCTAGCAAATACGTTAAAATATCAATGACACAATGTTAGCGCGGGATGAAGAAATGTGGGAGAGCTGGTTTGAATGAGTTATATTATTCAAGATTGGACTCGTTCGAATCCTTAAAACTGACCGAAGGTAAAAAAAGATTTCTTTACAAAAACGACACAAGGTGTTGCGCAAATGACTTATGAATTAAGCGAAGTCGGATTGCTTTAAAGCCTTTATTAATGCTCTTAATGCGCATATCACATTGTGGAAATGAGTTTTGCTTCGTTAGTGGAAAATCGATCGTTTGAAGTATATATCTTCTATCAGTCCTCATTGAAAATCATCATCGGATTAAGAGAATATTTTGTATTGCATTATATAGTATACCACGAAAATGGTTTTTACAGAACCAGATATAAATCTGGTTCGTCATATCATCAAGTGCAAACTCATATTAAGAGCATCTATAAGGTCACCGATAAAAAGAGTGGGTCTCCATTAATGGTCAGCTGATCTATCTACGGTTAAAAGACATAACAACACCTGGAGAAATACCATAGAAAAAACTTAGAGCAAAGCCTGCAGAAGTGACATAAGAAGAGTTGATTCGAAATGGAACTACGGATAGGATTAAGAAGAAAGATTACGATATACTAACTATACATACAAACAATTTTCTGCCCAATTACGTTTACCGGACCATAACTTTTGGTTTTAAAAGTAAGACCTGAGACCATAATATAAGAAAAGTATAAACAGTGGTAAAAAGCCCGAACAAAACTCTCAAGTTTTGTTATTTGGCTTGAAATCGGGTGGAGATTGCAAGCTCACACTTCGGTTTATTAATCTCCTGCTGCCATAAACATCAATATTTGACCCAAATGCATTTACATACGAGTATATGAATTATATCGTATGAAACCTGGATACATCAGTCACTTTCATCGGGGTATACTAGGAGCTATAAATTTTTATGATTTTGAACCCATTTCGGATTAAAGAATTTCTGATGCTGAATGCTGCTTCCATTAGCATTTCTTTGCGAATTTTTTTTTTTAACTGTTAGCATTTTCGTTACCCGAAAACGCAGTCCGAAAAAATCTTTACGCAAACAAACCAGACCTTTCGCAGAAAAACACTAAATTCTGAAAATGGTTTTTGGTGATTCAACGGAGAACGGATTGATAGAAAGGTGCCTTAGAAAATAACTGAATAAGCGACCGAAGAAACTCGGATTGCGAAAAACAAACTCGAAGCCAATAGAAATAGGTAATCGATGAAGCGTTTGGTCTTGGTAACGATGACTAACGAAGTATAAGTTCAAAACATGAACTTACTAAATCGAAATTATATTTTCTGGAAAACAAAACTAAAACTCGGTTTTCTCAAAATAACCTTTTCTGAATCGATAATCAAGATTTCGCAGGGACTGATGCTTCGCTTGTCCCAAAGTTTTTTGCATCATTTTCAGGGAACGATACATGCTCTCTCTTCTTTTTTATGCAAAAAACACGAATTTTTTTTTTAGTATTTAGTGCGGTGTTTACACTCTTTTTTGTATTCAAAATATCCTAGTTCACTAACTAGATTATGATATTTTTAATGAAATGGTATTTAGATTTCTTATTTCAGACCAAGAGGTGCCGAGCAATTGTGAATTGTGTTTACTGTTTGGCAGCTCATTTTATGGACGTCGACACAAGCGCACTCCTCCGGCAACAGAAATCACAAAAGAAAAATATTTTTAAATACACCCTGACTGACTCGAACTGGCTCAAGCCATTGAAGTTCCAAAAAGCACACGATCTTACACCGCAACAGAAAAAAGTTAGAGTCGAAAGAGCGAAGGAGTTGCTACGCTTGCATGAAAGTCGTGAGTTCCCGAATTTGGTTTTTTACGATGAGTCGCTTGCCGAGTTTACTTGCCAGAGAGGTCCTTCAAAAATTTACACCTTCGGATGGCCACCAGAAAGCAGGCAGCTCCGACGGTGATGGTTTGGGCCGCAACAACCGCCGATGGTCGCTCTACGCTCGTATTTTTGGACCGTGGCGTCAAAATTAATGCGATAGTATACCGTGAAATTGTCTTAGAGACAGTATTGAAGCCTTGGGCAAACAATCATTTCGGTCGGAGAAGGTGGACATTTCAACAAGACTCGGCATTATCTCACAAAGCGCGCTTCAACCAAGATTTGTTAAAAAACAATGTTCCACACTTCATTTCTTCGACACAATGAATTGCGAATTCTCCGGATGCAAATCCGTTGGATTTCTCAAAATACCGCAGAGCCACTTGCGTACAGCGTGCGCCAAATCTATGTATTTTCCAACACTTTTTGCTTTGGCACAAAAAAATTTATCAAAAAAAAAAAATTATAGCATTTTAAAAGTTGCAGTTCGAGTCAGTCACCCTGTAGTAAGGGGTTGAAATAACATAACAAAAATCTTCTTTTTTTTCTTTACAACCCATTTAGGCCTGTTGGCCCATTGTGATGCCACATGGTTACTCATGGAACCAATTTGAACTTATGATGAAGCGTAGAAGACTGTTAACGTCTATATTCTTTAACTTGTTTAAGTCTTTGTAGAAGAAAGCTCCTAAGTGGAGTGTTCTTCTCTGGGAGAGAAGTGGACATGTACAGAGTAAAGAATTGTCTCCTCTTTCTCCTCGTCCATGCAGTTTCTACAGAAATAATTTGCAAAGGCGCCAAGTCTTCTTGCATGCTTGCCTGTAAGACAGTGTCCAGTAATGACACCTATGATGGCGGTGAAATGTTTCCTGTTTAGAAGGATCAGACTCCTAAAGCTATTCAGATCATGTTGGTCCAACAGTCCAATTGAAATTCTTTGTCAAACTAAAATTCAGTTTTTTTTTTTATAATCAGCGCACGCTTAAGGGATTTGAGTACCATTAAAATGTTTGTACACAGCGCGGGCGAAGGAAAATCAGGGAGGTAAAAAAGAGAAATACCTATGTATGTACGTTGGTCTTAAATGTTTGCAAGTTATAATAAATAGAAAATAGAGAGCTCTTCAGGGCATTCCATACGCGAATTGTACGGATTAGGAACAAATCACGATATTTCAGAGTAAGTCCAAAAGTGGACTTATTGTATACTGATGAGCATTCATAGCAAAACGGGTGTAACGGTTGAAGGTTTGAAGGGGCGGAATGCTACTGGCGAATTCTATGGAGCACTAGTTGTGGAAATAGCGATAAAACAAATTAAAACAGAAGACATGACGTCGGTGTTCAAGGGTGCTAATGAAAGCAATAAATTCCATTCTGTTGATAGTTCTCCAACTGGTTATGTTGTTTATATCGGAATTTAATGAGTTTAACATACGCTGCCGTTTCCGATCTTCAGCCGAAGAGCAAGGACGTGAGTCCGGGAACGAATATGAAAAGCAGAAAGTACTTTCATCAGCAAAGGAATACATTGAACTAGAAGTAGCAGATAAGAGATCATTAATTAAAATTAAAAAAAAAATCGGAAACAGAACGGAACCCTGGGGCACACAAGCATTTATTTTGTGAATATAAGACTTGAAACCACCTAAGACAACTTAAATTAAAGGATCCGAAAGGTGATTTCTAATCAATTAAAGACAAGAGTCATCGATCACAAAAGCATACATTTTCGATAAAAGAGCCTGATGCCAAACTCTGTCAAACGCTGTAGAAATATCAAGTGCAACTATCTATATCAAGTGAGACATGCCATCAAATCACTAATTGACCTGTTGCTATAAAAACCATACTGTAGGTCATTGTGAAGTTTTCGTGTTTCAAGATATTTCATAAGCTGACGATTTATCAGCGTTTACATGACCTTAGAAAGAAGAGACGTAAGTGCAATGGGTCTGTAGGAAGAAAGCGAAGAAGAGTCGCCGTTTTTAGAGACGAGCTGGACAAATGCTGTTTTTTATCCGCTCGTAAAGAGACCTAAAGGTAGGATTGTGGTTTTGCCACCGGGGAAGAACACCTCTTCATAAGAAGGAGAGATATACCATCTGGACCAGAGGATTTGTGTATATTGAGATCTTTAAGTATTCTTGTTATTACACGAGTGCGAAAGTGGATTCGTCCCACTGAAAATTCATCGCATGTCATTCATTCATTCCTGGCTTGCTTGAATTTTTTTCCGGTTTTCCTCAGTGGAGTTGGTCTTGTAGGACCAAAAAAACATTCCTCTAACCCTGACAACCTCTTTGCAGCTCGAGTCGTACCACGCCTTTTCTTTTGGCTTGATACTCTTCATCCAATGAGGGATAAAGGATCAGTTCAGTTCAAATTCCTAAAGAAGCTATAAATTCGCTCTTTTCTCTAATTGTGTGGTGGATGTACGAGAAATTAGATGATATGACACAGTGGGCCGACGAGCCTAAAGGGGATAGCACATTGACCTTGTATATGTCAAGGTGAAAACTTAAATACAAGTCCAGGGTGTTGGCAGTATGACTATCACTGGGCTCATTTACAAGAATGTCGAAGCCACCCAGAATTGTGTATATTGAAATCGCCCGTAATAACGATTTCAGAATGAGGATACAGGGATACAATTCTTTGACTGGAGTCAAACAGCGCATCGAACTCGTTAAAAGTCCAAGTGCTGAACAGTTTGGGTCTGGATAGTGGATAATGATAAACGGAGATGAAATTTTAGCCACAAAAAGTTGAATTCCGGATTGGAACACGAATCACACTGTGATTTAGTTTGGTAAGCTTCATCGCTACGCATGTATATGGCGAGACCGCAGTAAGAGAAGGATAATGGAACTGGTTCGTAGCCAGGTAGCTTCAGATCAGAGTGATCTGACAGGTGTGGGCGGGGATCTATCTGTGTTTCACTAAGTGCCAAAAGAGCTGGTCTGCATCTGCAGACGTTTGAACGTTTAGCTTTAAACGAAATGATTCCAAATGATAATTTAGCAAAATGTGTCAGATTACCAGATGCTAGAATGATTTATTGGCTCATTAAGTAAAAATTTGGAAAAAAAAAATAATAAAATATTCAAAAAATAAACACTTTTAAATACTATGGTGAGAAAAATGAATATTTTGATTGATAGTAGATTGATTAGTATAATACAAGACCTGCTGATACTTACTAATAGGTATACAATTTTCGATTTAAGATGCCGATTGGTAGATCTGTGTTCCCGCTTAGCTTGAGAGAAAATTCAAAAGCACTTTAAGAGGATTGTCCATAACCTTTTTAACTGTCAGTTACACATCTGCAACGTGCCACATTTTATTTAATCAGAGTAGTATGATCTTGAGTTTTTCTTAATCGGAGTAATGTTTTATATCTACAGTATCCCGCTCTTAAATGACATGGATTATGGTCTCATTTAACCAAAGATATGGTAAAACACACGAAATGTGTATTTTAGCAATAAGATAACTCTAAACTTGAAATTATTCATAATTTGGAGATTGTGCTGACGCAAGAATTGAAGCCGCAGATCCGGATTTTTGCCAGAAATTCATTTTCTCGGACAAGGCCCGTGTTTGGATCTGCGGGTATGTCAACAAAGAAAATTGCCATTATTGAAGCAAACGCAATCCACAAGTGTTAAGTCAAGCATCAATGCACTTACAAAGATTGACTATTTTGTGCGGTTTATGGGATGGCGGCATCATCAGGCATACTCTCAATGGTCTCAGGTATAGAGCGATGTTAACCGACTTTCTGTAGTCAGAGTCCGACAACAAGACGGCGCTACATGCCACACAAGTCACGCAATGCTCGAGAAGGAGAAATTTGGCCGCCCAGATCATGCGATTTGACACCATTATTTGATTATTTTCTCTCGGGCTACATCAAGTCCTTAGTCTAACTAATAACCACTTTTAACGAGCTAGAGGTCAATATTCGACACGCTATTGCCAGAATAACGCCGCATATTGGACCGAGTCATAAAATATTGGACCAACCGCTTTAAACATTGCCAGCGAAGCCAAGGCGGCCATTTGAATAATGTGCTATTCCACACGTAATGTGCTATCTGACACCGTTGTTGTTTTATTTAAATTTCTTTCCTTCCTGCCGATGATCAGTCTGACTGAGGGTCCAGTTTTTAAGAAATAACTTATTTATTAAGGGAGTAAGAACACCTGCGACTTCCATATTAACTAGCCTTATCTGTATACATCGGATATCTGTACTGATGGATCTCTCTACTCTGCTGCTGAAGTTGAAATTGATTACGTATACTTTCATCATCAGCTGCATACAGATCAATTATGAGTGCTTGTAGATTCTGTTGGCCTAGGTATGCTGCTATTTCTCAGCTATACCATATTATTTTATTAGTTGATTCATTACTAATTTATAAATCCAGCGATCCTTAGAGGGTATGATTCATTAATGACTTTAAGCTTAAATCAAATTAATTACATTGCTATGTTACGATGAATAGTTTATTAGATTTAGTTTTTACCTCTGATGATTCATACTAATCTGTTGTACAATGTCATTCTCTTGTATCGAACTCTTTTCATCATAAAGCAATAAATATTCTTATCAATAATTACTATAATTACATTAACTTTGAAAAAAAAATTCAACCAGTCTTTACAAATTTGACTCTAGTAACCTTTCTCATATGAATAATTATTTAAAAATATTAATTGGTCAAAAGAGTTTCTGTATAAAAACATATTTGAACAATTCTACGCTTTTAAAATTATATTTAAGAATGTTTTTGAAAAATGTGTAAGATAAATGTTCATCTTGCTTGGTGCAATAAAAGACTACTTAGATTAAAAAATGCTAAGAATGCAGCACATAAATTGCTCAAAAGGCCGTGGTGTTATGACAATTAAACTCTTTCCATGTCAAAGAACATAGTTTGCTTTTATTTCCAAATTTAATTATTACAATTTTATTCGTTCTGTGGACATTAAAATAAAAATAGACCAACAACTTGGAAATATATCAATACAAAGAGAAAAAGTACAGGTTTTCGAACAATGATGTACCTTGATGAAAAACAATGCAGTGACCCTACATATAGTATATCACAGATATGTTTGCCGCATACTTTTAAAGTATTTATGATTCAACTGGATTACTTTTGCTCCTTTCCAACAATTCTTGAATGTTCTTGCTATTCGCTTGATGTTGCTGATGTTGAGTCTGTCTTATGTAATATAGAATCCCGAAAGAAACCAGACATTTTGGGATTTTTTCCGAAAGCTTTACATCACTGTTCCAGCTTACTTAGTTTTCTTTTCAGGGCCGCCAAATTTTTATTTTATGTACGAGAAACAAATGTTTTTTTTTTTTTTTTACTTACTTACTTACTTAAGTAATTTTCTGGTAATGGTACTACATATCTCTGGTACCTCTGGTAGACATCTAGTATCTAACTGCAGATAAATTAGCAAACTTTCAGTTATTCACAAACTTGTAAAGGACATTATCACCTTTAGGCGACGCGCGCTAGCTTTACAAAAAAGTATAGATTTAATTTAGTGGAAAAATCAAAACCAAATGAACTGATAGAGTATATTTTCGTCGAAATTACACATATACATGTCATCAAACATAGCAAACTCCAATTATATAAGAGTTTTGTTAAAGGAGTTGGCTCTACTTTATGCAAAGGTTGGACTTTGCGGACACCTAAATTTAAATATACTGGAGGGAAAAATTAACAATTTGTTGGTATGGTAGAATCTTTCAATTAACATTTCACGAATTATTGGGTATATATTTTAATTCGTGCGGTTTTTTTTTTCAAAATTTGAAAGTTTATTTAAGAAAAAACATGTACAATAGTATTATTCAAAGTATTGCCCATCTGAAGCTATGACTTTTACCCATCTTTCTGGCAATTTGTGGATCCCATTCCAAAAGAACTGCGCCGGTTTGGCAGCCAAGAATGAATCAAGTCAATTTTTGATATTCTGCTCTGATGTGAACCGTATTTAGGTGAAGGCGTTCCGCATCGACCGGAACAAATGGTAATCAGAAGGGAAAAGATCTGGGCTAAAAGGCGAGTGGGGTAAGACTTCCCATCCACTGTTTTCCAAATAGTTCTTAACCGGAATAGCAACGTGGGGTCGAGCGTTGTCATGATGGAAAATTATTGCCTCGTGTCTGGTCGCATATTCCGGGCGTTTTTCGGCTACTGCTCTCTTCAAACGGATTAATTGTGTTCGGTAGCGTTGTCCATTGATGGTTTCACCTGGTTTTAGCAGCTCATAATACAGCACACCCATCTGATCCCACCAAATACAGAGCATTACCTTCTCGCCATGGATATTCGGCTTTACCGTTGATTTGGCTGGTTTGCCGGGTTTTATATATGATTTTTTGCGCTTGGGGTTGTCGTATTGGACCCATTTTCATCACCAGTAACAATCTGATGAAAAATTACTTCCTCTTGTGGCGTTCCAGCAGCATTTCGGACATGCAAAACCGCCTTTCGACGTCTCTCGACTTGAGTTCATGTGGAACCCAATTTCCTTGCTTTTGAATATATCCAGCTGCCTTTAAACGCTTTGAAATGGCTGCTTGAGTGACACCCAAAGATTCTGAAAGCTCTTCTTGTGTTTGGCAACAATCCTCATAGAGTAATGCTTCCAGTTCTTCATCTTGTTTACGCTTCAAATGAATGACATATACTGAAATGACGTACAATGACAGTAGTTTTCCAATGCATGTTCAATGGAAAAATAGCAATGAAATAATACAAGTTACGCCATCTCTTAGCGAACCGTTATAGACCCAATAGAATCAAATCATTTTGTGCCAAACAAATGACCCTCGCTTTTAGATGTGTTCACTGTATTAAGTCCTGATTGCATAATTCATTACGATCAACTTCTTGCACCGGCTTTTTCACATCATGATTTGATATTTTTTAAACATGCTTTTCCAGTAGGTGTAAATAAAAATGCAGAAAGTTCATATAGTTATTCAAAAATCAATCTAAAAGCATTGTTTAGTGATTGCATGAGTTTGAATTTGATCCTGATGTATACAACAGATAATGTAACAATCAACTCGAGCATTTTCAAAATTGTATTCATTATTAATTTCACAAACATTCCCTCGCTTCGATTCGACCTCAAAATTTTGGAAAAACATTCGCGAGATGGGACTAAGGTATGCGAAAGAATCAATCTTAATACAAGTACAAAGTTTTTCAAATTTTCAGACCATACCTACAATCACTGGCCACTGTTCAAAAGATACATTTTCACTTTCCAGAATTGATGAGTTAAGTGTTGGTCAAATAATTTTAAAAATCTAATCGAAAGCTGTTGGCTCGGATGATATTTTCCCAGTTTTTATTAAAATCCTTTTACCTATCTTACTACCACATATAAACCATATATATTTCACTCGATTATAACCACGTCAGTTTTTCCCGACGGGTGTGAAAAATTCGACTGCCAAAACCATCAATGTCTATTAGTGCCGAATTCCGCTCAATAGCGATTCTTCATTTTTTAAGTAAAGTATTTGAAACTGTTGTTTATAGCCAAATTAAATTATTTTTAAATAGAAAAAATTATATTATAAATTTTCCTTGAGATCTCTCTCTGGAATTTGATGGTTTCATATTTAGCAAACATGTATCAATATGTACGATTATGTGTCGGTAATAAATGTTATTCGCTTCTTTAAGTCTCTTTAGGTATCCCTCAAAGTTCTGTACTGGCTCCTTTACTGTTTTCATTTTCATTTTTAATAATATTTTTTCTGCTTTCCAATTGGTATTTAAAATGGCGGAAGTAAGAAAAAAAACAATGCGCTATTCCTAGATTTCAGAAGGGCTATTGAAAAACAGATCGGAATATGCTGCTGGTAAAGATGTCAAGATATGGAATAAAAGATAAAAAACAGGTACGGCAAAGAATAATGGTCAACAATAGAGTGTCAAATACAAAAGAAGTCGATATAAGAGTTCAAGAAGGCTCAATTCTGGGAGCACTGTTTTTTATAATTTACATGAACGGTATGCCAGAAATTATACGTGGATACAAGATTGTTCACGATGTTCAAATAAACACACTAATCTACGCCAAAGAAAAAAATACAGATGAATGCAAAAATAACTACTAGGTAACATTCCCCAAATAACATTATGGTTAAGAATTAACAAACTGAAATTAAACGAACTCCAAGGGGTGGCCGTGGTGTAGTGGTATATGCATAGACTCCTCAAGCAGAGGGTCGGGGGTCGGGATTCGAAAAAGTCTTTTCATGGAATTTGTATGTAGTTATATTGGGTATGTAACGTTTATTTAGGAAAAACATGTACAATAGTATTATTCAAAGTATTGCCCATCTGAAGCTATGACTTCAATGTATTACTCGACTATTTTATACACGTTTGCAACACGTCTGCATGACTGCATTTCAGTCAGAAAGAAAGACTTCAAATACTTCAGAATAAAGTAATGAGAAGCATATTAAGATACAATAGGTCCACACACTAATAAGATGCATGCTGAATGCGCATTAAATGGCTGAGCATATGAGAAAACTTGGAACTCATCAGGCTGATAGCAGTCTTCAACATGTCTTCTACATCAAACTATCTAACAAGTAAAAAAAGAAACGAAAGTGAATCACAGCCGTACCAATTGCGCAGCTATAATGATTTCAGAGTTCATCATCAGAATACTACAGCCGCTCAAAACACACTCTTATATAATACTTTTATATAATTCCTTGTCAAGCTATATAAAAAATGAAAACAATTTAAGATTATTCAAAATAATATGTTGATATTTATTTGCAGCGGTCGATTCGTTGGACCCAATTTTCAACAACTCTGGCACACATTTCGGCCGAAACGGCCGCTATTTCGCGTTCAATGTTGGCTCTGAGCTCTTCCAACGTCGTCGGCGTGTTGGCATAAGCCAATGACTTAACGTAGCCCCACAGAAAATAGTCAAGCGGCATTAAATCGCACGAACGAGGCGGCCAATCGACTGGCCCATGTCTTGAGATAACACGCTCACCATACTTACTCTTCAATAAATCGATTGTGGCTTGTGGCACCATCCTGTTGAAACCACATGTCGTCCAAGTCCATATCTTCTAATTCGGGCAAAAAATAATCGGTGATCATGGCGCGATAACGCTGACCATTCACAGTAACGTGACGATCGTTATCGTCGACGAATATAGCCCAATAACGCCGCCGACATGCAAACCGCACCAAATAGTTATTTTTTGTGGATGAAGTAGTGATTCATGAAGCACATGTGGGTTTTCACCCGATAAATAACGCATATTTTGCTTATTGACGAGCCCATTGAGCCAAAAATGAGCTTCGTCACTAAAGATGATTTTGCGATGAAATTCATCATCTTGGCGCATCTTCTCCAGAACCCAATCGGAGAACGTACGTCGCTTCAAATGGTCCATCGGCTTCAATTCTTGAGTCAGTTTGATCTTGTATGGGTATAAACCAAGATCCTTACGTAAAATATGCCATAATGTGGTCTGAGCGATGCCCAATTCTTGAGAACGCCGTAGAATTGACTGATTTAGATCGTTTGCCACGGACGTCTGAACGGCAGCGATATTTTCGACACTTCGACCAACCCGTTGTCTCACTGACACGGCAACATCACACAACGAATATGTGGACTCAAATTTTTGCACTAAACTTGTTATTGCCTGTCTGCTAGGGCGAGAATTACGATCGAAAATTAGAGTTAACGCTCTTAAAGTTGCAGTCACCGACTCCTAATATCTGTAGAAAATTTTTATAATTTGCAGACATTGCTCGTTAGTGTACTTTACCATGATGAAAATATTGAGTTTACTGAATAAATTGACAGTGACAGTTTGATGATTAGTGAAAGAGTGCGTTCACAAATTAAATTCAAAGTTGTCAAGTCCGTATTGGAAAACCCTATACTAATAATTGAACTACTGCTACCACTACTACTACTACTACTACTACTACTACTACTACTACTACTACTACTACTACTACTACTACTACTAATACTACTATTACAAACCACTTTTCCCTTCAATCTGTCCTTTATCTCTTAGGTGTTTTTGCTTTCCTTTTTAATTTCATTTTATCTATTTTATTTTATTCAATATGCAACCAAATTATAAAACTTTGTAATGTAATATAAGCTTTGCTAGTACGACTTAATATAAGATTATATCTTACTTGTGGAATGAATTTTTATAATAAATATATACAATACAATACAATACAATACAATTAAACAGCATGTAAATAAATACCAACATAGCATTTGGAAGGGTAGATCAACATCAATTTAAGTCCAATGTTTTTCTTACTTTTCATCAATGACTTGCCAAACTTAATAAAGCATTATACTGAGGTCCGTATGATATTAAATCTTTTGAGGAGATATCAACTATAAATTAAATTAAACGAAAAGGTTACACATAGACAAGTGTGCTTGCATGAACTTTAATAGAACTGTGAATCATATTTATTAAAGACTTTGGTGTAATTTTTGATAGCAAGCTAACTTTTCCTTAAATATTAATTACGACTTACATATTCACTTTTTGGGAAAATACTCTTAAAAAAAAAAAAAAGAACTAAACACTCAAGTGGGTATACTCTTTATAATGCTTCAGTATGTGTTAAGTTTTTTTAGATAATGGAATAGAGAGAGAAAGAAAGAGATCTGATTTTAAAGATCCTTATTATATTGCGGCATTGTGCGTCCTGTTATCTAGTATGTTTGTGTTGTCTGGGGTTCTTCCACTGTTACACATCTATGTAGGATCAGAAGCGTTCAAAATAAGTTTTTGAAATTTGCTTTGTGTATCATTCTTACCGTTCTACAGGTCTCTTACTTTGAATCGAGAAGAAAAATATATAACGTCATGTTGATCCGAGATATACATATTATCTCCGACCATTGAATGTGAGAATTTAGATTCCTTCAGGAGTCCAAGACCCAGACCCCCAATACTTTGAATACCTCAATTATTCGGGTCAACGCAAACCCATTTCTTTGTGTATCAAAATGTTAAATGGCTCACAGTTCGATATATCTATGACCAGAAATATTTTTAAAATTGCTTTATTAATGAATTGTTATATTATTTAAAGTTGTGTTTAAAATACAATCTTACAATCTTATCTGAATTTCGAAATCTGAAATAAATAAAAAAAAGAACAGATTCTGAGGAGAAAAACAAAAATAATTGAGAGATCAGTAGGTAAAACCAGAAAAGCGGTCGATAGTACGACGTCCATACTGTTTACCAGGCAGCTCCTGCAAGTTTAAGCCTTGAGATGATTGTTGCCACTCATGATACATCCGTTGATAAACAAGAAATTAACTTATTTGTAATGGGAGGATTTTGATTAACCATACATTCCATTCTTACGAAAAAAAAACCTTACGGTCTAAAGTTCTAGCATTCCAACATTCCATTCCATTCCATTATAACATTCCAACATCATGTATTAAATTTTTTTTTTTTTTTTTTTATTAAAGTAAAGATTGTGATCCCGGGCCTTCGCATTACGATTTTTTTGGGATGATTGCAGATAGTTTTTGAGTACAATCAAATGATATGGTAGATGACATTAAGGCCATGTGAAGCCAATCGCTTGTAATATACAAGATCCTACGATCTCTAGAAGGCAGCTATGACGTAGTTTGGCACGGTTTTAAGCTCGAAGTAGCCACTAAAAAGTTCACATCTGGAACTGAGCCGCACCCTCTGCCATGGGCGAGTACTCCAGATCATTATTTTTTTTTAAACCTTCGCTACCCACTCATAACATGGAAGGCGTAAATCTGAAATGGAAGAAGGATTTTTATAGATGCGCTCTCATTCTATGTAGATAGCTCTCTCATCAATAAGTAGATAGTTTTTTACTCTTTTCGGGAAGACCCAGGTTATAATCGAATTCAAATTTGAGTAAATTTTAGAGTCTATAAATGTAGATGCACATCCAATTGACCCAGATCCTCCAATCCCATCTATGAAAAGGATAGGTTCCGAAAAATATGGAACTCACATCAAGTCACTCATTATCACCGTTAACAGATTGTCTGACGTGAATACGGAAGATTATTCAAATAAGGTTTCTTTTCTGTATAGATCTGGTTCATATACTTCTGTTACAAAAAAAAATCTGAGAAATGATCTCATGTAAGTAATCATTAATTTAGTGGTCATTTACATTTAATTCATTCAAAATTTAAAAACACGATTAATTAGAGCTTAATTAAGCTCAAATAGACCTTAATTTAAATTACACAACTCTATAAATAAAGATAAAAGCAATCAGACATTGCATAATCCCGCTTATCAGATACCTATCTGATTCGTTAAAAATATGTTTTCTGACTTTCGATTTTCAAAGCTTTTTAAGACTCATCTACAAGGATGAGTATCTTTACAATATTGGTATGATAAAAAAAAAAATAATAAATAAATTCTATGGTATTTACAGCGATCAGTAAAACTGATAACCACGAGCGTGATGCGACCTATTTCACGTTTTACTTTTACAAATAAGTGAGTGGATATTAACATACTCTTCTACATTGTTATGAAGCACAAAAACTGCCTCAGACAATTAATATTATTCATTATGGATAGATTTGAAAGGCCTTGATGTGACAAGAAAAGAAGAAACTAGTTTAAAAAAAAAATGAAAAAAATCCATCAAACTCATTATTACATGGTCAAACTGCCCATTTAGAGATCTTTTATTCAATTTACATTTTTTTAAAAGTGTTATTGTCTAATTTTAAAATGCCAGTTACTGAAGTATGCGTGTACTATTCTACAATTCGCTGCGATTTTGTGTAGCAAAGGTAAATTATGTTTCAGGGTCTTTACGTTTGTTTGGACTAATTTGAGAGCCTATAGAACAGAAACTGATTATGTTTTCAACAAAAAAAAAAAAAAAAAAAAAAAAAATATACCATACGCATCGGTGTACTCGTATGACATATGGTATTGCTGCAAAGACCATAGGTAGTGTCTATTTGATTGCGGGCATGTGTGAGGAGAGAAGCAAGTCTGTTTTTATACCAGAGTTTACGTTTTTCCAGGGGCATCAGTCTCCTTGACAAAGGGTATTTGTTATTTATTTTTCAACATTTAGGTGGACCTAAATGGTAGATCTGGTAAGACTATAATCTTCACACTACGATCCTGGGAAAACTTTAAAGTCAAGAATTTTTTTATTTTAAGGTGGCATATAACATCAGTGGTTATAAACAGTCGCTGCTTTGTAAGATTCGGAAGCAATTTCACCGAAACCCGACAAAGTGTTGCATTTTTCATGTCTTAAGCATCATATTTTAGAAAATTGTGCAAAATTCATAAGCCAACACACAAGTGTTTAGTTTTTCAATTTTCAATAAGCAACGAACTCTCATTGATGCGCTTGTAATTATTGGTACGGAAGCGTTTAAATGATCCAAAATCAAGTATGTACATACCTTTGTATGTTATTGTCACCAAGAACAGATGCACAACTTCGGTTAATTGGGCAGAAAGTGACAAGAGGCAGCTATAACTTTAAGATAGTTGGAGATTTTGAAATTAAATTAAGAAATTTCTAGTACCCTTCAGATGTGCGGACACAGCGCGAGGAAGGAAAGTTAGGGGGAAAAAAGAGAGATATTTATGCACGTTGGTTTTAAATGTTTGCAAGTTATAATGTCCAGGGAATAGAGAGCTCGGCATGACATTCCATAAGTTGTATGTTATATATCAGAGTACGTCCCAAAAAGTGCTCGACTGATGAGCATACATAGCGAGACAGGTGCTACGATTAAAAGTCTGAAGGGGAGGTATGCTACTTGTAATTTCTATAGAGCGTTGCTGGTGAAAATATCGATAGAACAAGGTGAGATAGGAAGCATTACACCGGTGTTCGAGGGTGTCAATTGACTTAGTAATATTAGATGTGGGCATTGTACTCTAATCTTGTCTAGATAAATGCCTTATATGTACATTATATCGAGGCTAGATTGGAAGGGGTGACGTATTACTTACATAGACATTTTGCAGCATTTTTCATGATATCAAATAATTGGTCTTTTCGACATAAGTTGTCATTGAAACACATTTCAGTAATGGAAAGATTTTCGTTTTCGACGATACAAATCCCATTTAATGATAGCAGACAGCATTATGTCTTGGAAGTATTAAATTATATGTTACTAATATCGGAATTTAATAAATTTAACATACGATGCCGCTCCCGTTCTACAGCCGAAGAGCGCGGTGAATCTGCGAGCGAATATGAAAAGCAGAGAGTTCTGGCGTCAGCAAGGGATTATCATATATTGAATTAGAAATGGACCTGTGTGGCGATTTATCAAGAAACTGCTGACTGTTCTATAAATCGAATTTGGCTTACAGCGCAACAAGCAAGCTGAATTACCAAAAGCCTTTGACTTCTATCACTCGATTATCAACGCCATTGTGGAAGTGCGATGGGATGGCCGGACATAAGGATCATAAAAAGCTATAATATATGTATACTATAGTGGTTGCTATAGGGAAAAGGAACAGCGCTTATTCGGAAGTGAATTTGTCACGTCAAGGACAAGGACTATTGAGCCTCCAACACCTGTGCGAGCGTCTTACGATAATCTGCATCAAGACTTAATTTGCTAACGCGCCCATGCCTTTGCTTAAGGCAAGGACGGTGTCACTAAAGAATGTTTTTACAAGGTCTTTGACAAGAAATCTGAGTCCAAGTATGACATAGGAAAGAAGGGCGTCTTAGGCTCATTGACTTTGCAGCTGGACGAAATATTACTATAGAAAACACACGGTTTCCTCATCATCACATACGCTGTCCCCTTGGCAATTTCCAGATCATTAAATGCTAAATCAAATTGATCACATTGCCATAGACCTAGGTCATGCCTCCAGTATTTTATAAGTCCGGCCGCCAACATTGACTCAGATCATTACGTTATTGCAACCAAATTATGAATATTGATTTTCCAAGCGCCACAATAAAGAAGAACTACTGTGAGAAGATATAACGTTAAAAAGCTACAATCGTAAGAGACCGCTAAAATATTCGAACATTAATCCCAAGATCTAGAAGCAACTCCTGTGCCGACAGCATCAATTACCGAAGGCTAGTGGTAGCGCTGAAACAGTGGATTGAAAGACGCCACAATTGATGTGCTGAGCTTTACTCGACCACCGCCAGAAAATCCCTGGCTTAGTGAAGAATAAGGCAAGCACATGCACCAAAACAAAAAGCGTACAAAGCGGTGATGCAATGAAAGACGAAGGCCGCTTGTGAGCTGTACGAGCAGAAGAGAGGGGAAAAGCATCGGCTTCTCCAACAGAAAAAAAAGAGCACGAGAAGCGCGCGATTGAAGATATTGGAAGGTTGTACTCCAGTAATAGCATGTTTTACCAACAGGTACAATAAAAAAACGTGTCATAGTAAGAAGACCCGTAGCGAAGCCAAGATGAAGAAAACAACCTTGTAGTAGAGTCACAGTTGGTGCTAAGAATTTGGAAAAACCTTTTCTACAGACTGTATAGCGGCTAAGGAACCTAACATCATGCCGTGATGCAGAGTATATCATTCAACTTAAGCGATGAGAACTAATATTTTCATCCACCTGACCAAAACGAAGTAAGGGTAGCAATAGCTTAAATTCAATAAAGCTGCTAGACCTGGCGGCTTACCAGCCGAGGTATTCAGCTACTAGAACTAAATTGGTGAAAAACATACACCAATGACGAATGGAATCTTAGTATACCTTAGGTATAAGTCTCCTCAACATCGCATACAAAACCTTATCTGGCATATTGAAGACCGTTTAAAACTCTTCGTCAACAATCTGATTGGGCACTATCAGTGCGATTTCAAAACAGGAAAGTCCATAATCGATTAATTATTCATACTCCCGCAGATCCTGGAATAAATTCAACAATCCCAAATCGATACCCACTATCTTTTCATCATTTTAAGGGCACTTATGACAGCATTTATGAGACTAGGTATATAGAACCAAGTTTTGGCATCCCTGGCAAGATCAGAATAAGATTGAGAACGCTAGCATCTCCGTCGAAGTCAATAATGACTTAACCTATACATTTAATGTCAAAAAGGTTGTGGACAAGGTGAGGCGTTGTCGTGTGATTTCTTTAACATCATACTTGAAAGAATTGTGCGGAACTCACAAGCTAATACTGAAGGCACGATCAGTAATTTTTACTACCTTTGGGACATTATAGTATTTATTGCCTCTGATTTTAGCCGTACATAATTTTCACTCGGTTAAGAAATACGCTGTATTTAGTTGCGGTTCGTTTGAACTTTGTTCAGCTTTCCTCTGTGGTATTCGTATTGTAGGATCGAAACACATTTACAGCTTTTTAACAGGTCGAGTAGTACCACGCATTTTCTTTTGGTTCAATACTCTTAATCAGATGAGGGTAAAGGATTTCATTGCAAAGAAAATAGGAACTGTGATCAAATCAGCAGCGGCATCCACGTCGTTATCGAGAAATAATAACGGGATGTTAAAACGGCTAAGAAGCTGTTTAGTCCGCTCTAATTGGCCTTCCCACATTGTCATACGGTTCTTTTAGGAACCTTTTCTCTAACTGTGTGATCAGTGCGCGAGAAATTAGCTCATATGACGTCGGAAGAGCCTAGAGGGGTGAGCACATCAACAATGTACTTATCAGCGTGAGAACTTAAAAACAAGTGCAGGGTATTGGTGGTGGAGCTATCAACTCCTGGTATTGACGTAGCTCATTTATTAGCTGAATCAAGTTGGTCTCCGCAGCAAATGATAATGAAACTGAAACTAATAAGGAGATCAAACTAATAGTTACATTTATTTGTGGTTGTTTTTTTGGCTTATGAAGGTAATTGGGTAATAAGGCTTTATCAAGACACTAAGAATATTCGTTAAAAGACTCTACTCATCTCAGTCGAGCTATTTGACGCAGAAATTCGATTCATTGGAAGCACTTATACGAGTAAGTGAAGAAAACTTCAACCATCTTGGAGTCAAAACCAGCGATAGTTGGTCAACTAAGAACAACGGTTAAGATCCAGGTCAACACCAGGTCTAAATGGACATATTAATATCGGCACACTGAACTAGAGATGGCGGAAAACGGAGGCTCTCAAAACTTAGCAAGGCACCGGAACGTCTAGCAAGGGTTTAAGGACCCTGTGCTGCCGAACAGCTCGTGGAGATATAGACAGCTGCATAGCAAATATTTCAGCAATCCAAATAGTGCAATAAGATGGGCAGTGCAAGAAGAGGATCAAAAACTATCACAAAACGGGCTCTACAATCGCATAGATCGAACATATGCTCAATGCCCTAGTTTTGGTATCAAAATTGGGCTAGAAGATCTTAACGAAAAGATTTCTTAACCATCTTTGAGTGGGTCAGTGTTAAGAATATTTAAGGAGGCATTGTCCTTTATTGAGCGTATAAGAAGCGCATGCTTCATCTATAAAGAAAATAAATCAAACATAGCAGGGTTACAAAGCCAGAATGGAAGGCTGCCAAGATGAGCAAGGACAACTAGTAGTAAAGACGCAGGGGATGAGAAAAATATGGAATGACTTTTTCCGCAGAATAAGGTAGAAATATCAAGTCTAAAGTCGAATAAAGCTGCTGGCATAGACGATTCTAAGATTATTTAAAGCAGCTGGAGATGTTGGAAAAATGCATCAGCTCAGTTGTAGATATGGTTAAAAGAAAATATTAGCGATGCGTGGAGCCTCAACATCGTCAGAGAAGACCCTCTGATTGCACTTACTGCCGAAAATCACAAATTTTCGGGTTGTGCAGGATGACTATGGACAATTTTCACTGCTCCTTCCAGATCGGTAATGAGTTAGTTTCAAGTAAGGCTTTGGATAAGGCGACGCGCTGTTATCCCCCTAAAAGGGATCATGCAAAACTTTCTGGCCAATTAAAAGATTCACGATCTTGTTTGTCCGCAAAATTACTTACGTACGCGGATGACGTTATTGTGGTAAGACGAACACAGTGAACTATTAGTGAAGCTTTCATGAGTATTAAGTCGAAGGCGGCAAAAATGATCTTGACGCAGTTGCAAACGGCAACGAAATTATTGCAGAAACCACTCCTGCTAATCGTTGTTTCTCAGGAGGGCAATTGAATAATACTCTTATCATCGCGGTTCTGCTCTATGACGCAGAAGTTTGGACCTTGTCCAAGCAGTACCTGAAAGAACACGGTCCCGTTTGTATTAACGAGGAGTGGTGGAGCAGAAACGACATTGGTCTGGTTATACTTCTATGAATGTAGCGGCTGGACCATGTTAAGTGATTGGACCCATAGCTCCGATGAAGAGAGTCTTCAAGGGACGGCACAGCAGGGGACGACTTTATATAAGGTGGCGCATTTACTGGGTCTTTTACCGCCAGATCTATATATGCAAGAATCTGTGGCGAAAAACGCTTTAAAATTGAGTTAGCTTAGTGGGTGGAAACCAAACCAAACGACCTCGCCTCAATCCTTACAACTGAACTAGGTTTATGCTCCAACATGGACTACATAGCACCCCATTACGACTTTAAAATACCATTCGCATGCACTTTCCCAAGCAGATAGAAATGGGATAGGAACCAAATGGTACAATGGATGGATCCAAGATAAAAACCAGCGCAGGAATCTTCTGCGAGCAATTGAACTTACTATGCTCACGACGCCTACCGGATAAAGCAATATCTCAATATAACTATATTTATTGACAGTCAGCCTGCTATTAAGGCTATCGTGGCAGTCGAAATCAAATCGAGGCTTGTGAAGCGCTATCCTGAGGACTCTTTACGTTCAACATAAACTTATGTAAACTTATGATGGGTAGTGGTAGTGGTTGGAAATGAACACGGAGACAAGCTACCTCCAAAAGGACTCTCCGTAGAATGGGCACTGGCAGATCAAAGTATCAAACATCCACTGTGCAGTCTGAGAATATAATTGGAGAGAACTATACAAATAAAACCAATGAAAGTTGGAAAAAATTTCAGGAAATTCAGAATAAGTAATATTCTCTTGAAAAGCAGAATTGAACTATCAACGCTTGTTGGATTACTCATAGGCTATAATCTTCTGAGGGTGCACGCAATATAGCTGCACCTCACGGACGACGACCTCTAGGCCTCTAGATCTCTACAGACTGTGTTGAGGGTGCACGCAATATAGCTGCACCTCACGGACGACGACCTCTAGGCCTCTAGATCTCTACAGACTGTGACAGCCTCGGACAAAACCAAGAACCGCAATCAAATTGCTATCTCCTTCCAATTCTCCCACTCGGGCATCAGAATGGGCTTACACAAACCTTAGATGAGGTATAGAACGAACTCGAATCCAGATACCTCATCAAACCGCTAATCGAGCCTAACCTAACCCAAGGTGGTGCACGCAAGTAGAAGATGACATCAACCAGATGGTGACAGATCTTGCTAGATGGAGAAACTTATTGGTTGAGTCCTAGGCTTACACCGGACTATAGCGCTACCTAAGTAAGGAAGCGAGTAAGAGTCTGGAATTAATGAAGTTGTATCAGCTTTGTTGTTGTCTTTTTATCTTGACATAACATACAAGGCTGACGTTCCCTCAATTTTAACGCGACCATTAAAACCGCCCAATAGGAGTCAGATGCGAGAGATAGATCATTCTGGATATAAAAATCAGACCAATGTTCAAAGAGTAAACATCAGACGTTTATGCATGTTTCAGTTATGTCTAAAATTCTTGTAGATTAATTTATACACGACTCAAGATTCCGGTAGGAGCACAACAGTAAATTTTTAAAATCGTCATCAATCTTACGGTGGGCAATGGCAAACCTCCGAAAGTCAAATTCTGCCTATTAAAAAGCTTCTTAGGAGAGATGTTTGGAACCGGCAATAAACAGAAGGCCCTGCTCAGGAGTGTAAAAATTCACAAAGTGAGAAACACAAATGAGTGCGAGAAGCTAGGCCTTGGCCCACACCGTGCCGTTGAGCCATTTATTTATTTATTTATTCAAGACCTTTGGTAGATTTTCGGCTAATTTATCTTTTTGTAATCTGGGATTCAACTAGAATGCAAGACGCACAATACCTAATATATATTGGGTTTTCCAATAACGACTTGACAACTTTTTTTTTAAATAAAAGGCAAACCATTTGAGATATTTCAAAAACTTTATTATTGGCTTAAAGTACAATCAAAACATTTATGAATGGAACTCGACTTCGTTTGTATGGCCACTGCGGGCAATTTTCAACGACTCGGCCACACATTTCGGACGAAAAAGCAGCTATTTCGCGTTCAATGTTGGCTCTGAGCTCTTCCAACGTTGTCGGCGTGTTGACATAAGACAATGACTTAACGTAGCCCCACAGAAAATAGTCAAGCGGCATTAAATCGCACGAACGAGGCGGCCAATAGACTGGCCCATGTCTTGAGATAACACGCTCACCATACTTACTCTTCAATAAATCGATGAAGTGGTGAGTCATGTGGGTTTTCACCCGACCAATAACGCATATTTTGCTTATTCACGAACCGTTTGAGGCAAAAATGAGCTTCGTTACTAAAGATGATTTTGCGATGAAATTCATCATCTTGGCGCATCTTCTCCAGAACCCAATCGAAGAACGTACGTCTCTTCAAATGGTCCATCGGCTTCAATTCTTGAGTCAGCTCGATCTTGTAAGGATGTGAACCAAGATCCTTACGCAAAATACGCCATAATGTGGTCTGAGTGATGTCCAATTCTTGAGAACGCCGTGGAATTGACTGATTTGGATCGTTTGCTACGGACCTCTGAACGGCAGCGATATTTTCGACACTTCGACCAACCCGTTGTCTCACTGATACGGCAACATCACACAACGAATATGTAGACTCAAATTTTTGCACTAAACTTGTTATTGCCTGTCTACTACGGCGAGAATTACGACCGAAAATTGGAGTTAACGCTCTTAAAGTTGTAGTCACTGACTCCGAATTTCTGTAGAAAATTTTTATAATTTGCAGACGTTGCTCGTTAGTGTACTTTACCATGATGAAAATGTTGAGTTTACTGAATAAATTGACAGTGACAGTTTGATGATTAGTGGAAGAGTGCGTTCACAAATTAAATTCAAAGTTGTCAAGTCAATATTGGAGAACCCTATATATATATTTAATAGTAAGAAGGATACATTTTCAAGAAAAACATCGTTACCATTATCATGAACGTTAAAAGTAAATTATTAAATTATTAAATAAATATTAAAATATAAACTCTCAATTAGATAGATCGTAGTATCAAGATCCTTCATAGCTGCTATTTCGAGTGACAATCATTTAACTCTTCACCAAAACAATATTTTTCTGGTCTCTGAAAGATGTCTGCCTGCGTTATTGGTTGGATCCCAATCAAATATTTATTTCCCCGCAATGCAGAAAAGCTTGATAAAGATTTCATTTGCTATAGAACTTATTTTATTTGTTCTATGTGTGTATGTAAATCATACATAAAAATTCTAGTATTCATTAGCATTTGTGCATGGATTAAAACTGGTAATTGGAAATCTGAAAAGACAAAGCAAAAATCAGTCGAAAAATTCTTGAACTTACCTCGTAACTGAAATCGAAATGTCATTTTCGGTGTTTCCTCTTCAGAGCCTGCAAGCAAAAAGAATCACAACAACGATGAGTAACGGCAAAATGTTTTTGTTTAAAAACTAAGATTGACAGTTTAGTCTAAAAAACTTTCTTAAGAGGTTAATCCTCATAAATCTATGATAACTTCATCTTTGAATTTTACATACAAATTTATGGAAAAATAATTATTACACTACTGGAAGTTTATATTCGAACCCTCCCATGCAGGTTACCCGTAGTTTCACTTTTAAAATTGATTACTTGTAATAAGCCGTAACATTTTCCGGTTTGAGCGTTTGAAATGTATCATTAATGGAATGATTGTGCTTCTGTGCCAGTATTACAGTAGGTAATCATGTGAGTGCACATATCATTATTCATTCAATTTATTAACACTCGTACATCGGTCAATCAACTTTGAGGTTTCGACGATTCAAATTAGTTTAGTCGATTGTCCCGTTGGTTATTTGCTTTTCAATAATGAATTTGAATTTAATTAAAATTTATCTTTTGTGAAAAGTGTCAACAAAAAATATTCAAGTACTTAAAATGAAACTGATTGACAAATATGCCTACGATAATTTGTTTAATGGAACATGACGCATTTGTTCACATGTCAATCAGGTAAAATGGTAAAATTATTTAAAGGAGCACTTTACATCAGCCGTGTTTATTTGTTAATAACTACGAAAGAAACCGGCAACAAGATTTGATCTGTTTCAAGAGATAGTCCTAGAAAATTTTTGAAGAGAACGATCATAAAAAAACCACGACTGACAAGTTTTGGCTATAAAACGGAAACGACATAGCTTGAGCTGATTTTTTATGGTGGGAAGCCTTATTATTCGAACATCCTAAAGTTCTGTAAACAAATGTAGTTAGATATCGAACTTATTGCCAAAGACGTTACGACTAGACGTTTAAAGTATGGAAGTTGTCACAACTTCTTTTATGTCATTTTGAAGGTGCACGGGCATCGGAGAGAGTTTCAGACAGACTTAAACTGTTGCGGTTGAGGGCTGCTTTTGACGGCTTGACTCGGGAAACCGAAAATGTTGAACGTGTTCCCTGGTAATGACTTTCCCCACTCATAAGGTCGTTATAAAGACAGTGGTGCTTCCATCGTATGTTGCAGTCCCATTAGATGGATTGACATTGGATGTCACAAGAAAATGAATTTTCATCAAACCCATCAGCTCGCCAAAAAATCCCGTCATCATTTTCTGACGCACTAAACATGAGAACTGACGCAGGCAATCTGTTCGATTTGTGGGTCATTTATAAATACGGACTAACAAATCTCCATACTCAATGCCCTGGATTGAACACCTTAAAATCTCTGGATGTTGACTGCCAATTACTATCACTCACTGAATTAAATTTGGTTGATCTTATTACGAAAATGGGCGATCTGTAAAAGTAACATTTCATAAAATTCGTGAATTTTTCGGTCAACATATCGCCTTAGTGAGTCCGGAATTCGGATAATAGTGAATCGTTTTGATCACGTATACGCCAAAACATCCCCACTGTGAGCAAAAGTGTTCAAAACCAGTTAGGCACCTCAATTCGTCGCTGAAGTCAACAATTGAGCCTCACTTATGGATCGCCGGGACAATTTGTCGTCGAATTTGATCTTTTCCGATGAAGCCCATTTTTGGATGGGTGGGTACGTAACTAAATAAAATTGTCATTTCTGGGGAAATGTGGAAAATCCATAAGAGATACACGAAAAACCAATGCATCTCAAAAAAGTCACTTAATGGTGCGGATTATGGGCTTGCGGCATCATTGGTCCGTACTTTTTTAACGATGAGGCTGTTACAGTAAAAAGAGAATATTACTGCAACATTTTGACTGGATATTTTTTTCCAAAATTTAATGAATTGGGTCTGGAAGACCTCTGCTTTCAGCAGGATATTGCTTCCGTCCACATAAACTTTTGCATACAATTGGAAGTTGATTCGCCTCAAACGTCATGAGATTTGACACCATTAGACTTCTTCTTGTGTGATTATTTGAGGAGTAAGGTCTATATCAATAACCCAGCAAAAATTCAGGATCTCAAACACAACATCCAAGCTGAAATTGCCACCATTAACCTACTTATTCTTCAAAAAGTCATCGATAATTTTGATCTTCGGATTGTCGTTTGCAATAAAAGCCATGATCACATAAACGACGTTGTTTTTCATTATAATTGCCATAGACCGAACTTTATTAATCAATAAATATTGATTTCACAATAAATATTTGTTTAATTTAATGAAAATTTTAATTGAGGTATGGCTCCCATCCTTATTTAAATAACCTATAGCCTATGGTAGAAAGTGTTAAGCGCCGAAAAAACCCAACTAGACACGCTTTAAGGAATAACTTATCAGACCTTTTAAAATTCCACCTGTCTTCCGAAGAAGGTAGACGAATCTATTTCGGAACTTGAAGGGCAGTCCTCCTACATGCTTTGAACTGGCGTATCCTGTCAGAAAAAAATTCTATTTTAGTTCAACCATAGAATGTTGAAGACAAATCTGCAGTGACTATACCACCTTGATCAAAAATTTTAATTTAATCAGAAAATTAAAAATACAAGTTTATTCATCTAAATCTATATTGTCCCTTTCAAAGTGATCCCCATCGACTAAAACACACTTATGCCAGCGTTAGATCCAATTCTCGAAACATTTTTTATATTCGGTTTTCGGTATGTCCATAAGTGGTTCCTGCGATTTTTCCATTACTTCCTCTCGGCTGCTGAAACGCGTTCCCCGTAGTAGTCTTTTAACTCGATAGAACAGAAAGAAGTCACAGGGAGCCAAATCAGGTGAATTCGGTGGCTGTTATCATGATGCAAAATCCACAAGTTTTCTGCCCACAATTCTGGTCTCTTTCAGTGAATTGCTTCACGAAAACGTCTCATAACGCCCAAATAATTTTCTCTGTTTACTGTATGGCCTTCTGGCAAAAATTCATGATGTACTACACCGTTGGAATCCATGAAAACCGTGAGCATTGCCTTCTTTTTTGACTGAAAACGTCGCGATTTTTTTAGTCTCGGCTCATTTGGTGAACGCCATTCTCTTGCTGGATGTCTGGATTGCATGTAGTATTCATCAGCTCACGTCTCGTCTCTAGTAATGATCCTATCGATGAACGTAGGATCGGATTCAGCCTCGCAAATCATCTCTTTTGCGACATCAACACGGTCTCGTTTTTGCATGAAATTAAGGTCTTTTGGCACCAACTTTGCTGCTACACAACGGAAACCCAAATTATTAACCAAAATATCTTGGGCGGATAAATAGGCAGTGTTCAAGTCTTCCGCTATCTCGCTGATAGTTAATTTGCGGTTATAGAATAACATTTCTTTTACTTCATCAATGTTTTCGTCGGTTTTCGATGTTGATGGTCTATCACAGCGTTCATCATCTTCGACTGACTCACGACCACTTTTGAACCACTCGTGCCACTGGTAAGCCTGCCACTTTCCCAACATTTCCAACGTTCGCACAACATTAAATTCATTTTTTCCGCAAAATTTAATATAAGTTCGTTGTTGCAAGTTTAAATCTATTCCTAAAATTGTAAAAAATCGCCAACACACACACAGTACATAGTACATAGATGTACTCTTGGCTACGTAAATTTTGCAAATGTCAGTCTATGACGCTAAGATTTAGAGGGAATGTCAACAACAGATGTTATGTTACTAAATATGATAAAGTTTACACTTGTAGCTCGTAGCTCAGTTATTAAATAACTAGAACATAAACCGCACACAATCGCGCCACCACTGAAACTGCAATTGAGCTGAGTAATAACTGTTCCGTTTAAGGCAAAAACGAAATCGATGATTGATGCACTAGAAATGAGTCAGTTCTCTCAAAACTGAAAACTTTCTCTTTTAAGAGATGAAGGAAGGTGACTCATCTAGTGCCAAAATGCATCGCTATCCCTTTTTGAAACACAGCTAAGTATTGTATTTGGGTGTCATCCTGAATAGGAAATTTCTTCCAAGTTCAAGACCTACAAGACCCTGTCGACTTAGTGAGCGTGTTGCATCATTCCTGCTTTCAAGATACACCAAAGCACCGTATGAGTTAGCTAGAAAGGGTTTTTTTTTTCAGCAAGTTCCTTCCGCTTCTCCACTGGATTGATTGTATTTTGACCCTGGTCGTAGGGATATGCTGCGTGAAGCAAAGATACCTAAACTGAAAGCACGACTTTCAATGTACGTAGGATTGGCTTTCGTCAGAATTCAAGCTAAGAAAGAAATATAGTTTTATCTTCAGGAAAGAGTCCATACCCAATCTAGGATGTGGTCATCAAAGAGGACTGATATATACCTTAGAATTTACTACTCAGTATGCAAATTTATGTCTACCTTCCAAGCAAAGATATACGCAATATGTTAAGAACAGGGGTAGGTAGCGAAATACATACATTTGCAGCGACAGCCAATGTACGCTTAAGGCCTTATTGAGCATCAATTCACTCTTCAATTTGGTTTGATATATTGGGTCTATAACTTAAATGTTACAAAGATGGCGTAACTTGTATTATTTCATTGTTATTATTCCATTGGAACATGCGTTGGAAAGCTACTGTCATTGTACGTCATTTCAGCATATGTCATTCATTTTAAGCGTAAACAACAATAATTTTTTTTTTCACTCAATTATGTCGAATTTTGTGCCTGAAAAAGAGTTTTTGCGGTGAGTTCTTCTTCATTACTTTAATATGAAGAAAACTGCTGCCGAAAGTCATCGTATTTTGGTGGAAGTTTATGGCGAACATGCGTTAGCTGAGCGAAAGTGTCAAAAGTGGTTTGCACGATTTAAAAGTGGTGAGTTTGCCTTGGAAGACAATGAACGTCGTGGGCAGCCGAAAAAGTTTGAAGATGAACAACTGGAAGCATTACTCTATGTTGTTTGTTGCCAAACAAAAGAAGAGCTCGCAGAATCTTTGGGTGTCACTCAAGCAGCCATTTCAAAACGTTTAAAAGCAGCTGGATATATTCAAAAGCAAGGAAATAGGGTTCCACATGAGCTAAAGCCGAGAGACGTCGAAAGGCGGTTTTGCATGTCCGAAATGCTGCTGGAACGCCATAAAAGGAAGTCATTTTTGCATCGGATTGTTACTGGTGGTGAAAAATGGATCCATTACGACAACCACAAGCGCAAAAAATCATATGTGAAACCCGGCCAACCAGCCAAATCAACAGCATAGCCGTATATCCATAGCGCCAAGGTAATACTCTGTATTTGGTGGGATCAGATGGGTGTGCTGTATTATGAGCTGCTAAAACTGGGTGAAGCCATCAACGCTACCGAACACAATTAATCCGTTTGCAGAGAGCAGTAGCCGGAAAACGCCCGGAATATGCGACCAGACATGACAACGCTCGGCCCCACGTTGCTATTCCGGTTAAAAGCTATTTGGAAAACAGTGGATGGGAAGTCTTACCCCACCCGCCTTATAGCCCAGACCTTGCCCCTTCTGACTACCATTTGTTCCGGTTGATGCAGAACGCCCTCACTGAAATACGGTTCACATCAGAACAGAATATCAAAAATTGGCTTGATTCATTCTTAGCTGCCAAGCCGGCGCAGTTCTTTTGGGATGGTATCCACAAATTGCCAGAAAGATGGGAAAAAGTCATAGCTTCAGATGGGCAATACTTTGAATAATACTATTGTACATGTTTTTCTTAAATAAACGTTCAAATTTTGAAAAAAAAACCGCACGAATTAAAATATATACCCAATATATGTATACAAACATGGAGATAAAACCGGATGAAAATTAGATCACGGTTTTTATAAATGAAATACACAAATTAGGATTATTATCTGTTTATACATCAACATGTAATTTTTAAACAATTGCGAAACTTTTCTTTAATTTGAAATCTGAATAAAAATAAAGTGGCTATCAATTTTTTTTTTTTTTATGAATGAGTCTGTGAAGCTTCATTAAGCTACTTATAAATTTAAATATGTATATGACATTGAAAACCAAATCATGTTTAAAATCATCAAATTACTCTTATTGAGATCAGTCCGGCCATAAGCCTATTTACGACGTTAAGTCAATTTCAAATAAATAAAATAAAGATTTGAATTGAATTGAATTGAATTGAACTTAACCTAATAAGTTTGATTATTCATTAAGACAAACTGGTATGTTCCCATCGCTTCAGATTGTATAAATGTAATAAAATCAATTAACGCCGATAACAGTTAATGATTTACCATAACCTGAACTATTTTTGGATAACTCAATCCCTTCGGTGTTATCAATTCAAGCAATAAAAGCTTTCGGATCTCTTAAAACAATGATTGTTAATTTTGCCACAGATTTATTTAAGTCAACGTATCTTTAATGTAAATCTTATGCATATTAGCTTTTTTTCCGCTATCCATGTAAGGTCAAACGGTATTAAAACTTAATTTATTAGAAGCTTAATTTAAATCAGTTAAAGTACAATTTTTTGGTTGACACGATTATTATCAACAAGTTTTTTTTTTTTTGTGTTTGTTCAAAAATAAAGCCCGCTTTGAGGCCAGAATCGATATTTAAAGCTTGAAACTTGTAAATTAACTTTAAACCACATGTCTATCCTACAAGTATTTGTGAAAATCTGAAATTTCAGCCACATATTCCTATATTTGGCATTCATCAATAAATACGGATTTACAGATTTACGGATTTATGGAATCGGTACATTTTACGGTCTTTTTTGTTTGAATTTAATGTTCTTTGAGGTCGTTAAATTGAAGAGATTATTTCCTAATTTATTTTTATTTTTCTGTAGACCTTATTTTAAATCTATAAAGCGTTATTAGACTAAAAAAAAAAAAATAGATAGTAAGCCGGACGTAGTAGTTTTTCCCATCTTGCTACAGTACACAGTGGACCTAATCGCATTCGGTTGAGCACTGTAGGTAAATTGAGGTTGTGCTTCTCTTAATCGATCCCCTTAAAGTATTATAAAGTTCATGTCTTATGTTGAACTTGAAAACTCTACGGTCCGATACTGCCTACTCACTAAACATGTCTCAGCTATCTTTATCATCGGATTTGAGTTCTTTCGACCAGAACTCCTCTTTTCACAGTTGAATGTTGTTGCAGGTGGGAGTAAAAGTCAAAGGAGAGTTTCACTCAGAACAACTAGGTACTCGTAATTAAGTTTTTTTTTAGCTTTTGCTGGTTTTATTTAATGTCAATGAATTTGAAACGAAAAATAGGGTATGGTTAAGGCACAATGACATTTTCAATGACAAGGTCGTCTGTGTATCGAAGTATTGGCACAAACTTTTGAAATACAAATTCGTCCCAGGGTTTTTCGTTTTCCTACTTACTTAGCTAGGGCTAAGTTGCCCTAGATGGGGTGAAAAGTAACCACCTTGGGAATGAAAAAAAATTTTTTTTTTTAAATATTCTTTTATTTTATTTAATGTAGTCCCCTTTTAGTTTAATACACTTATTCTAGCGATTTTCCAACTTATAGTCCCGTCCGAAAAATTATTTTCCGGAAGGTCTCCTCCGTGGCGTCGATAATATCCTCGCGTAAGCTGAATTTCTTATTAATGAGCCATCTTTTGAGGTTTGGGAAGAGATAATAGTCCGAGGGAGCCAAATCGGGCGAATACGGTGGATGCGACAGCAATTGGAGCCGTAAGTCATTGATTTTAGCCATGGTTGCGATGCTCTTGTGCGCCGGTGCATTGTTTTGCAAAAACAAACATTTTTTTCGCTTCATGTGGGGCCGTTTTGCAGCGATTTCGGCCTTTAATCGCTCCAATAATGCACAGTAATACTCGCGTTGATGGTTTTTCCTTTTTCGAGGTAGTCCACGAAGAGTATGCCATGACAATCCCAGTAAACGGACGCCATAACCTTTCCGACCCATCGAGCCTCGGAGCTTCGGAGCACTCGTGCCGGCTTCAGTCCATTGCCGGGCACTCATTCTGTTCTCTGGTGTTCAACAGTTACCAATCTTTTTCGTATTCAAAATATTGTCAAAAATATGGCGTGTGTGCTCAGTACTAATCTTTGTGGTATTAGCTAGCTCGCGTACCTTCATTTTCCGGTCAGCCAACACCATTTAATGTATTTTTTTTACATTGTCTTCTGTAACCGCATCGGAGGGCCTGCTGCTGCGGACTTGATCGGTAGTGGAGTTGCGGCCACCACGAAACTCTCGAAACCAATATTTGACGGTGTTATCTGACGGAGCATTAGCCCTATAATATTTATCCAACTTTTCTTTTGTTTCCTTCGCCGTTTTGCCTCTCAAATTGTCCATACTCAACATGATGTCAAACACGTCAAACAAAACTAAAGACAGTATCGCACTGAAATTTGGCAAGTCTTCCTAAATATGAACGAACTTCAAGGCACCATTACCTTTTTTAACATTAGGAGCGCATTCTGAAGGTCAAAGAGGTTACTTTTCACTCCACCTAGTAGTCGGGGTGGGCCTGGACTCATTCGACAAACTTCTACAGTTAGTACAATCTTTGGCCAACTCCCTGCAATTATTCACTCAAAGATGCTTAAAATCTCCTTCTACTTGTATGCGCTACAAGTACTTACGAGAGGTGTATCTATATACAATAGTATTGTCTCTTCGGGTAGGAATCGGAGACTCTTTGAGCTAGAGCGTCAATTTCATATGACTTTAGCATATTTTTTTGACCAGAGAGATTTCGCTGTTCAGCTCGGTGTCTGCCTCCTCCTTTAGGGCCGTCAACGAATCACATTTTTGAGCTTCTATTATAGTACCTTCAAATGCACTAGCCAGTGCTCGCTCTGTTCGGCTAGATTTGTGTGTTTTATGTTAGCTTACTTCGGACAAATTCCCCAAATATCATCATCAAACATCACTATGTCTAAACACATTTTTGATAACCAAGCTAACGTTTAAAGACAATGACCTTCAAATCTGCTTGTGGAATGTTTGGACCCTTAACAGGCCAGGTGCAATTAACAGAGGGATTAACTGCTATAACGCATATATTACCACCATTCATTCATTCATGGATTGAATTGAATTGTATATTATGGTATACATGCGGCAGACCTAGGTAAGAACTCTTGAATTTCCGACACCTGGGCAAGCATCTTAGATAATCTGCATCAAGCATGTCCCACCAGAAGATAAAAGTGACGCCACTAAAGAATATTTCTTCGAGCTCCTCGAAAAGACATATGAGGCATGTCCTATGTATGGAGTACGCCAGGATAGGAAAGAAGTACATCCTTGGTAGGACAGTTGGTAAGCATAGACTAGAGGACACCACGTCTGGCAAGGGACTTAGGCTTTCTGACCTTGCGGCGGGACAAGCTATCAGAATACCAAGCAAACGCTTTCCTCATCTCACTATTTACAAGAGGACATCTGCGAATCATAAAATGCTAAATCACATTGATCACATTGCGATCGACTTAAGGTATTCCTCCAGTATTCTGGGAGTCCGAATCTTCTCGGCTGTCAACATTAATCCGCATTATCACCTAATTGCAGTTAAAGTACGAACGAAGATTTTCCAAGTGGCACAACAAAAAAGAACTACTTTGAGAAGATATAACATAGAAAAGCTGAAATCACAAGCGACCACCAAAATCTTTGCCGAACGCGTATCCCAAAATCTCTAACAACTCCTATGTCGCCAGCATTAAGTATCGAAGACCAATGGCAAGGCTGCCAATGTGCCAAAGTGCCAAATACCAACAAATTTCTGGTTGAATGAAGAATGCCGGCAAGCACATAAAGCTAAACAAGAAGTGTATAGAGTGGTAATGCAACGAAGGACGAGAACGGTTCGTGAGCTCTATGAGCTGAAGAGACGGGAAGAACATCGGCACGAGCAGCGCGCCATCGAATATATTGAGAGGTTGTATTCCAGGATAATCATCCGGAAATTTTACCAATAGGTAAAAAATAACGTGTCAAGACAAGAAAACCTGTACAGAAGAATATAGAGATAAAGAAGTTGTAAGTTGCCCTGTAATAGAGTCGAAGTTGGTGCTGAAAATATGGAAAATTTTTTTCTACAGACTGTATAACGGCAAAGAAGTCCAACATTCTACCTTGAGCCAGAGTAGACCATTTAACTTAGACGATGTGAGCCAAAATTTCCATACACCTGGCGAAAACGATGCAAATCCGTTGGATTTCTCTGTCTGGGGCATTTTGAATGCGAAGGTTGGCACTAAAAATACCAAAGTTTGGACCACCTCAAACAAGCACTTAGCTGGGAATGGGCCAAAATACCGCAGAGCCACTTGCGTCGGCCGTCTCAAGGCTATTATTCGCGCCAAAGGTGGGCATATTGAAAACTACTGATACAGTTTGAAAATTGATGTATTTTCCAACATTTTTTGCTTCGGCCCAATAAAATTTATCAAAAAATAAAAAAATTATAGCATTTTAAAAAGTTGCAGTTCGAGTCAGGCAGGGTGTATAAAAAATGTTCACGAAAAGGAGTCAAATCACCGCGGAATCAATGGAAATTATGACCTACTAAAAAACAAAATATATTGGGTGATTCATCGTGAGGTATGATTTTCAATAGGCTTTTCTTTGACAGATCACGCGTGACTCCTATCAAACTGCTTGGTCATTTTTGTTCAGTATCATTTAGCAAGTCATCACGGAAAAACTCACTTCACAACAGCGACTTCAAATTGTTCAGATGTATTACGAAAATCAGCGTTCTGTGAGATATGTTTTTCGTTTGATTCGAGGAACTTACGGTGCGAAGAATCTACCTACTGATACCACTATTGCCAATACCATTCGTAAATTTGAGTCCCAGTTTACATAAGTGGATGATACTCGACCGGTTAGACCACATCCAGCACGTAGTGAAGAGACTATAGCAGATGGAGCTGAGAGTGACCGTGACGAATCGATTCGTCGTCGTTCTCAGCAGCTTGGCTTGGCGTATTCGAAAACTTGGCGTATTTTACGTGAGGATCTCAGCCTTAGAGCGTACAAAATTCAACTTGTGCATTTCATTATTATTCATATTTTCAGTGAATAATAGGCTTTCGAAAAACTCAATGAAAATCCGGTGTTTTATCGTGAAATTTTGCTCAGTGATGAAGCCCATTTCTGGCTCGATAGATACGTTAATAAACAAAATTGCCGTATTTGGGCTAGTGAGCAAACCGAAGAGCTACCATTACATCCATTAAAAACAACGGTATGGTGTGGCTTATGGACTGGTGGAATCATTTCTCCATATTTCTTCAAAAATGAGGCAAATCCGAATGCTTCACGCCATACAGCGCGTGAAACAATGGACTTGTTGAGAAATCATTTTGGTGAGCACTTAATTTCACGTTTAGCTACTGTAAATCAATATCACACCTTTGGACTATTTTCTCTGATGATATGTAAAGTCTCAGTTTTTCAGGAACAAGCCAGCTACGATTAACGCTTTGGAAGCCAACATTACTCGTGTTATTCGCGAGATACCAGTCGCTATGCTCGAACGAGTCGCCTAAAATTGGACCTTCCGAATGGATCACCTCAGAGATAGTCGTGGTCAGTATTTACATGATGTTATTTTTAAAAAGTAAATGCCATGAATTGTTCTTTTAACCAATAATAAAAATTTTGGGTTCGCTTTCAAATTTATGCGTTTTATTTTACATTATTAATTAAACCTTACGATGAATCACTTAATACTACCCAAAATTAAAGAAATTAATACACAGATTTATAAACAATTGCAATATTTGCCAATAAGCTAAATACGATAGAAGCCCTAATAAAGTAAAATTTAAATTAACACAAATTGTAAACCACGATATTTGGACTTTGACTAGTATTGAATTTTGATAACTATAAGAGAAGCTTAAGGTAAACGGCATTCTGTTTTAGGAAAACCAAAAATATACATATGTGACAACTAATTTGACGGATTTAAATTAAAAGAATCAGGCAAATAAAAACTATATTTGACTAATTCTAACAGCCACACCGGAAGTGCAGACATCGAAAGACTTCATAGTACTCTTAATGAACAAATTAAAATTATGGGCATTGAATCTGAATTTAAGGATACTACATAATATAAAAGATAAGTGTTTCAAAGCAGTGGAATTCTATAATAATTCAATTCATTCTACCACAAAAACGAAACCGTTTAACATTTTATTAAGACGTCTTAAGGCAGATAGAATTGCAATGAAAGAAAAATTAGAAAAGGAAAAATATCAAATAATAGATAAACTTAATATAAGAAGATAAAGTCAAGCAAGCAGGAAAGAAGAAAAAGTTTTGATAAAAAATTATAAAGCTATTAGCCACAAGTACGAACTTAAATATAAATACCATGATATACCTTTCAAATATTGAAAGGTTAATAGTTAAAAGCGATTCTACAATTATAAGCCTTAGAAGTTACACAAATTTAAATTCGGACAATACATATAATAATAATAACTATCATTGTATGTTTGAAAATTGGTTATAGTTTATTTTTGAATTATACTACACAAACATTTACGATATTACTTTAAGACCATACGGTAAATTAAAATAAGTAATGCATATAGCATATATATTAATATTTAAAATTAATTAAAAAAAAACTGTATATATACCCGTATATATTATAATATAAATTTAAAATTTAAAAAAGAAATTTATTGAAACAGTATATTGTTATTTACAATATATATTTTCAATACGGATATTCTACGTCAATTATTTTCTTTTAAGGTCATAATAGTATGAAAAAACAAGAACACATTTGCATATGTGGGTGCAAAAAAAAATCAATATAAACAATATTATCTTTTTTTGTGTTCTTAAACTTTATATTTATGAATTTCATTATTTTTATTTAATTCTTTTAATTAGAATTCCATGAACTCGAATCTTGAACTCGAATCTGAAAAGTAACGTCACGGCATATGGTATGTTATATGCATTTGTATACAAACATAGTTGAAGTATAGTAAATAAAACATATTACATTGCTGTTAAGCTACCAAATGTTTAAGTGCATTAAACTGTATGTTTTGCCTTTGAAAAGAAACGGAATAGCGTCGTACGATTGTGAGCTGATATTCTGCACAATTTTTAAAAGAAAAGTTTTGTAACAAATAAAGTAAAGCCAAGTCTGAGTTTTATTTTGGCCCCTGAAATAAAAAGACTTTTTTTTCTTTTTGCTGACTTAAATAATAAATCTCACGCGCTGCATCGAAAATAGCTGAGATAGCAATGTGAGAATTGATATAATAGATATAATTGATATCTCAGAGCTAATCAGTTTGTAATAAATAATTTTTTTTTAAGCAAAGCGGTGATAGTAGTGTTTTTATAGGTTCTGTATTTCTATAGACCAAATAGAAATACTGATCTTATACCTATATACCTTGATAGAAGAAAGTTTAGCAAACTCTAAAAATGTTATTATCTGTGGCGATTTTAACGGCAATCTTTTAGTTGAAAGCCATCTTGCAGATTATATGAGTTCATTTGATTTACACTCCGTGAACACCGAAGTTAATATTCACTTCACGAGATCCTACAGTACCTTGCTGGATCTATTTTTTGTTAACAATACTACTAGGGTATTACTTTATGATCAAATCTCTGCACCCGCTTTTTCTAAATATGATATAATATTCCTTACATACGATTTTGATGTTTATGCTAGTGCAGGAGATTCAAATAATAGCTTCAGAGATTTCAAAAATATAGATAGATAGGTCTGCTCCTGAACTTCATATGAATAGCATTCGATGGGACCTTGTTTACGGTATGCAGTCTCCAGACAACCAAGTTGACTGTATGCAGAGAAAAATTAGTTATATCTTCGATACTCACGTTCCAATCAAAACTGTAGGAATAAGACGGAATACAAGAGTCTGGCTAACGAACAATATTCGAGACTTGATGAAGCAACGTGATCCACCATATTTGTAAATATCTACGAAATAGTGTCGTACGTAAAATAAGAGCTGCTAAGACACAATTTCATTCTAGGCAATTAAATACTAAGTCAGATAGCCGCAAACTATGACAGAACTTCCGTATTTTAGGGATTGGTAAACAAAAGTTAGATTGCTCAACCAACATAGACGGCAATGAACTAAATGGCAGGTTTTTATCGACTCCGCAACCTCCAGCCACAATAGTACAGAATTGTAATTCTAGTCCTGCACCTCAAACAGAATAACCCTTTGTTTTTAATAGTGTCAATTATACGGATATATGGTAGTCGAAAGTTTTTTGTCGGTGAAATCGAGTAAATGGAGTTCATCCGGTTTTTATGAGAGCTATTCCGCCAATGCTACTACCCTATATCACGCATGTGACAAATACCATTTTAATTAACAGTATTTTTCCACGTTAATTCAAAATGACTGAAATAATTCCGATCCCTAAGAATTCGATGGGTGACGACCTACAATATATCAATTCTGCCCTTTCTTTCAAAGGTGTGTGAGCGAATTATGTAAAAGCAAATCAATGAATATGTGGCAGGTATAAATTATTGGTAACAATCCAATCTGGTTTTTGCGCCAAACACAGCTTTATGACTGTTTTAATGAGTGTGGTAGAAGATATACGAAAGAAATTGGACCAAGGCGATATCACTTTTTTAGTTCTTCTAGATGGTTGATCACCCAATTCTTATTTATAAACTTAGCCATGAGTTTAACTTTAATCAGGCTACTTTCATCTTATCTTTGTGAAAGAAAGCAGGCCGTATTTCTGGGAGGATCTCTATCAGAGTTTCTTGCTGTGTAGCGACGGGTTCCCCAAGGCTCGATTCTTGGTCCCCTCTTATTCTCAATGTACAATATATAAATAATATAGCCGCGGTTATTCGAAATTCATCAAAGTATATTTACGCTGACGAAATTCAAATTAATCTAAGTTGTCCTCTCGGCCTTATTGAACACTGTGTTACTGAATTAAATGAAGATCTTCAGCGTATATTAGGTTGATCCTCCGAACACGGCTTGACACTTAATTCTAGTAAATGTAAATGTCTAGTTATTTCAAAGACGCTAGTAAATGTTTCCTATTTTCCCAGTATCAGCCTGAACAGCTCAACAATCGAAATTGTGATGCTAATAGTTAAAGAAAACTGCAAGTGGCCTTTAACAATACTATTCGCTATGTCTATAATCTCAAAAGAATGTAGTCATTTCCCATTTGCCGAATAACTTGCTTACAATGTCTTTTCAGAACTATATCACGTTTCGAACACTTGTCTTTCTTTTCAAGTTTTTTTAAAAACAAAGGACGAAAACCGACATATCTTAACAATAAAATCTAAATTTTCCGGCATCTAATAGATCTGCTTCTCTTATTCTTCCACGTTTCTCTTACTTAACATCTGAGAGATAGTTCTTATTCGGAATTCGCTTCCGCGTAACTTGAGAGAACTTAGTGACACACACCGATTTAAGGGCAACTTTCGACTTTTCTGGCAAACCTAACCAACTACACTTTGATTCTTTTTGACTCTTTCTTTTTTTCTGATACTTTTTCTCAAGCAAAGGGAAAACAACGAAAGCATACATATTTACACTTGTGTTATATATTGGGTCTATAACTTAGTGCGGTTTGCTAAGAGATGGCGTAACTTGTATTATTCCATTGCTATTATTCCATTGGAACATGCGTTGGAAAGATACTGTCATTGTACGTCATTTCAGTATATGTCATTCATTTGAAGCGTAAACAACAATAATTTTTTTTTCACTCAAATATGTCGAACTTTGTGCCAAAAGTGGTTTGCACGATTTAAAAGTGGTGATTTTGGCTTGGAAGACGATGAACCTGCTGGGCAGCCAAAAAATTTTGAAGATGAACAACTGGAAGCATTACTCTATCAAAATTGTTGCCAAACACAGGAAGAGCTCGCAGAATCTTTGGGTGTCACTCAAGCAGCCATTTCAAAACGTTTAAAAGCAGCTGGATGTAATCAATTGGATTCCACATGAACTCAACCCGAGAGACGTCGAAAGGCGGTTTTGCATGTTCGAAATGCTGCTGGAACGCCACAAAAGGAAGTCATTTTTGCATCGGATTGTTACTGGTGATGAAAAATGGATCCATTACGACAACTCCAAGCCCAAAAAATCATATGTGAAACGGCAAACCCGAATATCCATGGCGCGAAGGTAATGTTCTGTATTTGGTGGGATCAGATGGGTGTGCTGTATTATGAGCTGCTAAAACCGGGTGAAACCATCAATGGATAACGCTACCGAACACAATTAATCTGTTTGAAGAGAGCAGTAGCCGAAAAAATCCCGGCAATAATTTTCCATCATGACAACACTCGGCTGCACGTTGCTATTCCGGTTAAGAACTATTTGGAAATCAGTGGATGGAAAGTCTTACCCCACCCGCCTTATAGCCCAAACCTGGCTCCTTCTGACTACCATTTGCTCCGGTCGATGCAGAACGCCCTTACTGAAATACGGTTCACATCAGAGCAGAATATCAAAAATTGCCTTGATTCATTCTTGGCTGCCAAACCGGCGCAGTTCTTTTGGGATGGGATCCACAAATTGCCAGAAAGATGGGAAAAAGTCATAGCTTCAGATGGGCAATACTTTGAATAATACTATTGTACGTGTTTTTCTTAAATAAACCTTCAAATTTTGAAAAAAAAAAACCGCACGAGTTAAAATATATACCCAATAAATTATTACTTATAAGTGAATACTTATTTTGTTAGAAATACTTATCATGAAATAAATAAACCCTGGTACGAATAGTATAAATTATACGGATGGTTATAAAATAGAAGTGGGAGTGGAAACGGAAATGCACGGACCTAACCTAAATATTACCTTAGCAATGGGAAAAAGTTCCAGTATATTTCAAGCAGAACTCCATTTCATTCAAGTATGTGCCAACCATATTTACAACTTTGGTATCAAAGGCGCAAATATACATATATTCATGGACACATTCAAGTACTGTTTTAAGGCCCTCCAAAAAATAAACTCTAGGAACAAAATCAAACTGTGGTAGGTTACTGGCGATGAAGGCTGACAAACTAGCCAGAAAGGGCTCAGACATTCCCTTTAATGGATCTGAACTCTTCTGCTGCACTCCTAAGTCAGCAATTAATTTACCTATTAATAGCTCGGAGCAGTCGAGATGCATGTCATATGACAACTCATAAGACAATCCAAACGAGCCATCCTACCCTTCAACAAAAAAGCCAGTAGATGTCTAAATCTATGTCGGCAAGATATCAAAAACTTAGTAGGTTTCTCAACAGGACATCATCATTTATGATATCACCTCAACAAAATAAATCTAGTCGACTTTCCGGAGTGCCGACTTTGTCTAGACTGGTTCGGCTTCAACGAATCAATGAATTACTCTGCTAGTAGTGTTATCAACTTCCTTTGAAATGTGGAAAACCTACTAGCCTAACTCTAGTTCTCACAACATGGTACAAAAGATCTTTTAGGTCCAAGTGTCTTACTTCGCAATTGGTGAGTCAGAAAATTAAAAAAAAAAAATGCTACGAATTCCGCGTAGTAAAGCTTGTTGTTTTTGTTTTTAAATATTGAGTGTGACTAACCGTAGGCATACGTAACAGCACCTTCCTGTTAAAGTGACGAAGACACCGCATTAGGATACATATAATTATAGTACTCATATATCTACACATTTATTATTGTTTTAAAAAGCATAAAGCAGTCATCCGAGGCCCCATTTATCTACGGTCATAATGGAGAAGTTTGTGCAAAGATAAAAGATGACTTTAATTTTGTGCGAAAATGTGAGGTTGTCGCCAACATTAAACCAAACACAGTTCAATGACCCTCTATATTTACACCTATAGCGATCTGGGGTATGATGGAATTCATAGCAAAGCTCTTATAAATTGTTATATATACATTTCATCTTACCTTACCGGTTGATCTTCCAAGAATATACTCGAAGTAACATCCTGATCGACTTAAGATTATATTTTATTACAAGATGACGTGTCATTTTATGGTAACTGCCAGTTCAGTGGCGTCAAACCGTCAAATTATTGATAAATATTATTACTGCTGGCGAATAATTAACTACTAATTTATTCAAAACAACAGCACTTATCGCAGAACATGCGATTTGCCAATTTAGCATAATTATTGACTCAGTGGCGGATTCGCCAAATTCAACAAGAGCATAATTCCCAAAGTATTGATATTCTCTTTACGTGCAGATTAAGTTTAAAAAAGAAAAAAAAAAAAAAAAATATTTTTTTTTAGAAAGGCATCATTTGCATAAAATTTCTGGAATGCATATAAAGATTGGGAAGATAATTCCACTCTTGATCTTGACTGAGAAACACGGAACTCATAGTGTTCTACAGATAGAATCATCGCTCATAAAAAGTTGAACGAACTTTGTAGTACCGGGAATGGATTTAACCTATTGTTTTGTATAATTGAAGATGTTGCATAAATTTTGTTTACAGTGAAGGGTTAAATCGAATTCCTAAGATCTTTACAGATAGGAGCTTAAGACGATTCCGATGGCAAATTAGAGTCATTAAAAATAAATGACCGTTGTTTGTTTTTTACTCATAGTGAGGCATCTGCTGACAGCCTTCAATTATACGAGTATTTGAATGAAGAATTCGGGTAATTATTTGAAAAAAAATATATATATATTTTCGTCTGCAATTTAGTTTTACAGTCACAAAGATTATGACTTAGTTTTATTTCTGCGATAATAGTAAGTGTATCTTGCGCATGTCAATGAACTTAGGTAGGTTGAAGGTTTAAAACGTTTTTTTCTTAGTCGCTCTTTGATATTATCGGTTGAGATGTGTTTAGAAGGCTAAATGTGTACATACCGCTATTTTCTTCGTAAAATTCAAAATACTAAAACTGATGGGAGCGATTAATTTCCACTCATAAGTGGGTTATTAAGACCCATTCGTAATACTACTCTTTAATTGTAATGCTACCCGACGGTTTTTCCAAAACGGACGACCAATCTTTATCCCTTCATGTGCTCATTCGCAAGTGGATTGAAAAAAAGTGGTCATACAAGCACCGAAAACATCAAAAAAGTCCACAAAATGATTTCGAATGACCGTAAAGTGAAGTTGATCGAGAAAGCTGAGACTCTGAAGATATCAAAAGAGCGTGTTGGATATATCATACACGAATATTTGGACATGCGAAAGCTCTGTTCAAAGTGGGTGCCACGCTTGCCCATAGTCGACCAAAAACAACAACGTGTTGATGACTCAGAGGAGTGTTTAAAGCTGTTCAACCGCAATAAAGCCGAATTTTTGCGTCGGTATGTGACAATGGATAAAATTTGGCTCCATCATTTCACACCAAAGGCAGTCAGCTGAGTGGCGAGCAGGCGACGTAGCTCATCTAAAAAGACAAAAAACTCAACAGTCGGCTGGCAAGGTTATGGCATCCGTATTTTGGGATACACATGGAATAATTTTCATCGACTATCTCCAAAAGGGGCAGACTATCAACAGCGACTATTACATTGCCTTGTTGGAGCGTTTGAAGGACGAAATCGCAGAAAAACGGCCGCATTTGAAGAAAAAGAAAGTGCTGTTCCATCAAGACAATGCACCGTTTCACAATTCGATGAAAACGATGGCAAAATTGAATGAATTCGGCTACGAATTGCTTCCCCATCCACCGTATTCTCCAGATTTGGCCCCCAGAGACTATTTCCTGTTCGCAGACCTCAAAAGAATGCTCGCCGGAAAGAGATTTAAGACCGATGAAGAAGTAATCGCCGAAACAGAGGCCTATTTTGAGGCTAATTCGAAATCGTACTACAAAACTGGTATCGAACGATTGAAAAATCGTTTCAATCAGTGTATCGCCCTAGAAGGCAACTATATTGATAAATAAAGTTGAATTTTGCAAAAATTTTGTGTTTTACTATAAAACGGCTCCGACTTTTCAGCCCATGTGTAACATATATGGTAACACATATAAGGTGACTTATTTATTTATTCATCAATATTAATGTAGTCCCATTCAAAGTAATCAGATATAATACATTTGTGCCAACGCTTTTCCCAATCCTCGAAACACTCCTCATAAGCACTTTTTGGTTTAGGCTCGAGCTTTTTCAGCGATGCTGTAATACTCCTTATTTACCGGACGACCTTGATGTAAAAACTTCTGATGCATTACGTAATTTTAATCAATAAAACACAACTTTGACATTTCATTGAACTTGGAGTGCTTTTATCGGTCTGGCTCTCATGGGTGCTTTCATTGGGACGATTGGGTTTTGGTTTCGACGTCATAACCATATACCCATGATTTGTCACTAGTTTTGACCCTTTTCAGCAGGTCAGGTTCATCATTGACGACCGATATTTCCGATATTTTCTTCACCTTCACACTTCCAACGTAATCATCTTTTATTGATGTGCCAGAGCGTCCAGAGCGAGGTTCGTCATTAGCATCTTCTAGGCCACCTTGTACCATTTGTAAACGTTTTTGTCATGCCAGTGTCAACTTTTCAAGTATTTTAGAGTAGTTGATTCCATTTTTTGCACAAAATTTGATGCAAATTCTTTGCTCTATTTTTGATAATAAATGAAAATCGCCGAGCATACCAAAACACGTCTTATCTAAACTAAAACAAACTAAGTATACTATACCATATACTTGAAACTGTGAACACATATTCGGGACATGTATGATAACACAGGAAAAAAAAACCTATAATCGAATAAACGTTGCCCGCGAATATATGTAAAATTAATCAGCCTTTCAGATTTCCATCCAGCGGTATGTCAGAATATTTTATCTCCTATTTACTAACAAGGAAATTGCTTGTAGATGCATTACAATATTTTCAAAAAACTCATTTGACACTTCAATATCCATTCTAGTTTGCCTTTGCTTTAGGCAGTATGGTCAAGCAATGTACAAACTCTGCTATCTGCCGAGTGCGATCCTGACTTTCACGTCTAGCTAAAAACTACAACAACTTCAAAATATTTTAGCAATTTACATTTAAATGATTAGATTATTTGTAAAAAACTTAGTTACGCAGCAACAACAAACGCCTGCAAACGAACAACGAACTTCGGATCCGCAGGTGGAATAATAGGTCCCTTAAAAACAACTAGCGGAGGCCCTGGACTGCTCCAAAGCAGATGTAACCGATATCAAAGAAATGCGATGGAATAAACCGCCGCAAAAGCAGCGCCTCTTTGAATATGAATTCGTTGTTAAAAGCAGACTAAGACAATAAGTCTTGAGTTTTCGGCATATTGACAAGCGAGTCGTAACATTAATGATTAAATTTAAGAATATTATCATTATATGCCCGCTCGCCCCTACAGAGGAGAAAGATGACCACCAAAGATAGCTTTTACAAGCTCTTAGACAAGACTTACGAGCAGTACCCTACCTATGACATTTAAATTGTCTTTGGCGACTTTAATGCAAAGCTACTAAGCGAGGGCATCTTTGGCAGTACTGTCGAAAAGTATGTCTTGCATAGATTCAGACAGTTTCCTTGCTGTAGCCAAGGTACGCTTGCGGATATCTCAAAAGCAAGCTGTGAGGAAGTTTGACGTCGAACGACTACAATCGTAAGAGAACGCCAAATCTTTTTCCGAGTCTCTCTTATTCTCCTTAGAGGTTCTATGGTGCCAGCATTAAGTATCGAATCGAAGACCAGTGGCAACCTTGTCAAAAAGCCATCAGAAATGCCGCCTTTGATATGCTGGGTTTCATTCAGCCACCATAACGAAACCTCTTGTTGGACTACGAGTGCAGGCAGGCGAATTCAATTTAACAAGATGCATAGAAAGCTTCGCTGTACGCCAGTGCTAGAGGTAATCACGAGCTTTTGAGAAAAAATATGACACGAACACAAATCCCGAAGAGAATCCCTGTGGAGAAGAACAAAGGAATATAGTAGTAGAGAAGCAGTGGATGCTGTGGATTTGGAGAGAGCATTTCTGTAGATTGTATAAAAGCAATGACAAACCGAATACCGCTTTAAGGCATTCGCAATATCAGCTTTGTTTGTCAGATATGAGCCATCTCTGAGCCATCTGTGTCAATTACTAAGCCATCACTCTTCCTAACATTGCCTACAATCTACCATATTGTGTGAACGCTTGAAGCCGTTTGTCAACAACCTTGTTGGTCGAATCTACCATATTGTGTGAACGCTTGAAGCCGTTTGTCAACAACCTTGTTGGTCCATATCAGCGTGGCTTCAGGCCGGCAAAGTCAACCATCGACCAAGTAATCGCACTACGGCGGATCGTGGAAAAAATCCATGTCCTTTAAATCGATATACACATACACATAGAGACGATATATACAGAGCAATATATAGTTTTTGCATCTCTGCCAAACTCATTCGTAATAGAAGCGATGCACTGTCATGCATCATGTACAACCTTTCAAAAGTCCGACCAATTTCTCGCCGATGATATTATTATAATTGAAAGAAAGCAGCGTGATATCAGTAGCGCTTTCGCCAGTATTGAGACGAAAGCGGCGAATATGGGTTTAACGATCAAGGAGGCAAGACCAAGCAAGTCAAACAGAAAGGGCACCCAATATCGACGTCTCGGAAAGAACATCACCCTTCCGCTATCAATTAAGACACCAACACCAGAGCTGAGATCAAACGAGGAATAACTCTTGCCAATCGCTGCTTCTTTGGGCTAAGAAGGCAATTGACTAGCAAAACCCTCTCTGGAACAACAAAAGTAATCCTATGTAAGACCTTAATAATCTCAGTCCTGCTCTATGACGCAGAGGCTCTTGGCCCTTGAGGGCGCTCTTGGGTACTTTGAAAGGAAAATTATTGGGTTGACTTTCGGTCCCATCTGCATAGACTGTGAGTGAGGAAAGAGATACAAGGACAAACTGTACGGGCTATACAGCGGTGTCGACTAAGCTAGAAGAGTTTTTTTTTTATAATTCCGCTCGCGCACCAAGTGGATATGAATACCCTTTTACTGGCTTTTCACCATGGCGCGGGCGGGTGGTGTAGTAGTTTGAAACTCAGGTGTATTAGGTTTCGGTATTTTTCCCAGAGGTGGTTGTCAAACTGGAGCCAGTGCATCCTCACTGACCCAGTACTTGCTAGTTGTTAGTCCGTTACATTTAGCCCAGCCAGCAACCACTCCAACATCAGTGTTATGCCTTCATGTCAGAGTTGATGCCGACGGGTTTACATATAACCACATACAAATTGCATGAAAAGATTTTTCAGAGAATTGCCTCGCATTCGGGATTTGAATCCGTGACCCTCTGCTTGGGGAGTCTATGCATATACCACAACACCACAGCCACCAACAGAAGAGTGAAGGTCCAACAACTGAAATAACTGGGTCACATAGAGCAGATGGACACTAATGCTAAGGTGGAGTCTTCAAATCTACACCGGAGGGAGAGCGCAGCAGAGGAACATCGTGACTCGGCGCACGCAACGGAAAGTGGACCTATGAAAACTTAGGTGCCGAAACTAGAGAAACTAGAGGCAGCTAACTAAAGATGGAGCTGACTGGAAACGCTTGTTTTTTTAAGCCCAAGTCCACTTCGCCGACACATATATATACTGAAAAAACTTCTATAAAGCATCTTCTCCCTCTGTGTGAAATATTTAAAATGAAACATATGTACTCGTGTATCAGTTAATAATTAATTGAAAAACACTACGCTTAATTCTATAGAAAAGATATAAAAGTTCTTTTGAGATTATAAATTCGTTTGGAGAAGCCAGAGTCTACCTGAGTGGAATAGACCAGTAAATCAAATGCTGTATAACCAAACTTGTGGTCGAAATAGCGTCAAACCAAGTTCTATAAAAAAAACCCGTAACATGATAAAGATTGTGTATATCATAGAGAAGATTAGAGAATTATAAACAAGCAACCCGAAGCAAAACAAGGCCAATGAGGAAATAATATCATCATAAAACTCACAAGTGATGATAATATTGTTAGGTCAATTGAAACCTTCCAACACTGATATAATGGAGCTTGCTTTTCCTTATTAAATCACTATTTTCATCATCAGTAGATTGCCAGTAGCATTCCGGCTTTGAAACCCTTCAACATAACACCCATCCGGCTTTGAATGCTTATCAGTTTACCCTCAAGCCCACTCACGGACTGTGTCTAAACTATCGTGATTCCTTTCTAAGCCACACACATTGCTTAAGGAACGCCCTGCCAAGTCATTGTAACCTGCAAACATTCAAAACTAACATACCACTGTATCGGTCTTTTTTTTCTTCTCTCATTATAGGTTGTTATTTAAAAGATAAAAAAAGTCACAAACGATGACTTTAGTTTCCCCCAATATTTAAAAATTTACGCAACTATGTAAACTTTAAGAACAAAAAAACTAAACTTTTGAATACAGTTAATCTTTGACCCTTTAAGAATATTTCGATAAATTGGAAAAGCCACACACTCTACACTCGGTAATATGAAACGATGTTGGCTGTTTCCTTCACAAAACGCTATAAATTGAACTAGACGAGGCGTACGTAAACAAAATAACGGAAGAATTGGTTGATTGTTCGAACCTGTACACCTTTTTAAAAACTGAAGACCTTGTTCTCGACGTAATTCCGTTTGCCTTTGACTATGACTCTTGATGTGAGTATCTTTTATGATGCGCTTTTTGTAAGTATCGTGAAAAAAATAATCAACGTAAGAACATGTGCCTGTCGATCGGAGAAAAAACAAAAATTATGGAGGCGTGGAAAAAGAAGATGGAGCTCCAAAAAAATTTGGGATTCTTCAATCGACACTTTCCAATATTTTGAAGAGGAAAGACCGGATCGTCGGATGCAAGAAAAGTGGATATATGAAAAGGTGCCAGGAAGTTCAGTATCCCCGTCTAAAGGAATGTCTAATTAAATGAATTTGTGAGACAAAACTTAACAGTTGGTGGTTTATTGCTGAAAGAGAAAGCTCTGTCGTTTGCAATCGAGGCTGCAATTTTAAGAAACGTCAAGACATTTTTTTTTTTTTAAAGATTTGTGGCGAAAGTGCCGTCGTAGATAATACAGTTTACTTAGAGTGGAAGGAACACTATGAGCCATATAGCATTCTCAACACGAATGAGACCATTGTTTTTTTTTTTTTAAACGTCTCCCCGTTCGAAGCTTGAGTTCTAAAGATGAAAAATGCCACAGTGGCAAATACAGCAAAAAAAAAAAAAAAAAAACAACAATATTTCTAGCAGTGAACATGGACAAATCTGATAAGTTGCAACCACTAGTGATAAGGAAAGCTGCGTAACTACGATGTTTCAACGGTGTGAAATAACTTCCTACAATTTACCCTTCAATTTACTCAAACCCAAACTCAAATCGTGGATGACAACAGAATTATTTAATAAATGGCTACCAAATTTAAACGATGACATGGCAAAAGGAAAACGCAAAATTCTGCTATTTTTGGACAATTGCACTGTCTACCTCCGGTTTCCCATATCAAGCTCCAGTTTTTCCCTCCTAACACGGCATCTAAGCTACAGCCGTTAGATCAAGGAGTTATCCAACGTTTTAAAATTTTCTTCCTCAAAGGAGTTGTGTCCCTGCTGCTGAACAGCATAGATGATGTGATAAGGCTCAACTGTTTCAAGAAATATACATTCCATAAAGGCACGTCGATTAAACAGTAACCGGAACCAGTTTTTCATTCCTTTTGAGACTTTCTTCCTGCCCAAAGAGGATTGACTTTCGAGGACTACGTTCATTTTGATGATGACGTGGGCATACATGGTTCTCTATTTGATTGACGACAAGGATAAAGACCATGAAGAAGAATCCTTCCCGATTCCGTCTCACTAAACGAGTCAAGGTAGTCACTGAACACGTTCATATGCAATTAGATCGGAGGTAAATGATGAATTGTTTTCAGTCCTCACAACGATAGAAAACTCACTTGACCAAGCACACTGGGCCTCATTCACTAAAAAAGAAAATTCCTGATTTTTTTTCAAAAATGATGGATAAATTTGACTGATTACAAAGACGTTTATATAAATGTTTAGAATTAAATATAAAATATTTATTGAAAAAATAAAAAAATTCTCTCGTTAATTCGAGAATTCGAGAATTAACAATAAAAACTTTTGTTATGTACACTTGCGGTCATAAAAACCGCACCACCTAATGAGTTCTCAAAAATGCCTAATTACATCAGATCGTAAGGATTTTTTCCATACTAATGAAGGGTATTCCCCGTAGCGAAGTTCGGCCTCGTATTCACTGCAAAAAAAATCAGTTTGAATTGAGTTGTGACGGTGACAAGTAAAAAAAAAGTAAAATATCTGGTAAATATCATCAACTGACTCGGAACGAAAAAGTTCAAATACTGATTTTAGTCGAAGTCATTCAACTATTGTACGACTGATGAAGAAAAAATAAAATTTGGATCCACTGGAAAGGAAAAAAATTCCGGACGAAAACGTAAAACAACCCAGAAGACGGACAATGGCGATGTATTTCTTTCTACGTTTTGGGCCCTTTGCACTTTCTTAATAGAACTATGAACGCTCAAAAGTATGGGGAAGTAGTAAGAGAGTTTTTGGTACCAGCAATTGAACAGCATCATTCGTATACTGACAAGTGCAATTTTCAAGATGATTCTGCACCTTGCCACCGCGCCACAAATCCGTAAGTAAAGTGTTATAAATCAATTTCTAGATGTCTACTTTATAAATAATAAACAGACAAGTAACTAGAGTTTTTCAATAATTTTCAGCTCAAGACAACGTTTGATGACCTCGGAATTACCATACTAGACTGGCCAGCTAATTCGCCCGATTAAAACCCAATCGAACACTTGTGGCATGTAATGAAACGTAAGGTGGCTGAACATAAACCAGAGAGTAAAAAACAGCTAAATTAAGTTCTGGAACATGTATGGAGTACTGAAATTTCAAGGGATATTACTGAACTTCTAGTAAACTCGATGAATTTTAGAATAAAAGTGGTTATAACTGCCAAAGGAGGAGCAACTCGGCATTGATAATTTTTTGGTAAAAGTGGCATATCTAAACATCTTAAATACACATACATAAAAAAATGTATCGTTTGATTTTCTTAACCAATGACTGTATTATTGTAAAATATTTTAAAAAAATAAGAAAATTAACTGGTTTTTCTTTCTTTGTTAATATCTTTTTTCAAACATTCAATAAACAGATGGAAATTATATAGAAATACTTATAAACTACTGTGGAGTACTCAACAAAAATTTCATTTCATTATAAAAATTATTCTCGTAGTTATTAACAATTTTTTAATCATTTTGATATGGTGCGGTTTTTATGACCGCAAGTGTAAAACTTTTAATAATATAAATTTTCTGCTAGGTCCCCACAGATTCAATTTATTGAGAGTTGTATGTACTGCTTTTTTTACTCCAAAACAGTGTGCGACAATGTATATCACAAGAAGCCGATAACAAGCTGGCGAGTCCGGGATTCCGGAAGAATTCAATTCGTGCACTTCCGACAGGTTTCTGCAATAAAAATTGCAAACTAACGTTAAATTTAAGGAAAAAAAAAAAAAAAAAACGAGTGGTCATGTAATTGTGTATAGTATACAGTTGGTCAAAAAAAAAAGTCAGACAGTTTTAACCCAAAATATTCGTCTTTATTTTATACATTTTAAAAGATTTGTATTTGTGTTTTTGATTTATGATATAATATAGGGTTTTCCAATAGAGACTTGACAACTTTGAATTTAATTTGTGAACGCACTCTTTCACTAATCATCAAACTGTCACTGTCAATTTTTTCAGTTAACTCAACATTTTCATTATTGTAAAGTACACTAACGACCTACGATCTCCGATTGGGTTCTGGAAAAGATGCGACAGATGGGTGAAAACCCACACGTGCTTCATGAATCACCACTTCATCCACAAAAAATAACTGCTTGGTGCGGTTTGCATGACGGCGGCGTTATTGGGCCATATTTTTTCGTCGACAATAACGATCGTCACGTTACTGTAAATGGTCAGCGTTATCGGCCGAAATAGTGTCCGAGTCGTTGAAAATTGGGTCCAACGAATCGACCGCTGCAAACGTACCCGCGGTGGCCATATGAACGAAGTCGAGTTCCATTCATAAATGTTTTGATTGTACTTCAAGCCAATAATAAAGTTTTTGGAATATCTCAATTTTTTTTTTTAAATCCAGCAAATTCCATATTAAAAAAGAGGTCGGACATATGAACACTGAATTACTTTCAATTCTCTAAAGGGACAGTTGGAATATTTTCGTACTTTAGTTTACAGTTTACCTTTTGTTTGTTCAAATGTCAATACCAGTTGAATAATAAAGACAAAGTGGAACGAAAACGTGGTCGAATATCATTAGATATCCAAAAAAATTATCTTTTATACTTATCTATGCTGCCCAAGAAATAGCAAAGTTTCCATTATTACGATCCTCCCGGCTGTGAGATTTGAAAGATACCATAGCTAAAAAATTACGAGTTTTCTTTGGCTTGCCTATGCACGACGGCGCAATTAGTTTACCTTCCATTAAACATTATTGGAAGAAAAGTGAACTCCACAATTTCAAATTTTGGAAGAAGAGAATGTCCAGAAATCGTTTTCAACTAATTTTGAGGTTTCTACATTTCAACAATAATGAGGAGGAAATTGATGACCGATTATGCAAGACTTAGCCTATATCCGAACACTGCAACGTAACTATGAATCGCATTTATAAGCCGGAGAATAAATTGTGTATTGATGAAGGCAACATTTTTTTGGCGAGGAAGGTCACCTTTTCGACAATATATAAAAAACAAACGGCATAAGAACGGTGTCAAACTTTACGAACTTTGCGAATCTGGAGAAGTGGTGTTGAAAGTAAAAATATGATGACTTAAGTGGACGAAGTCATACCTCAAATGTCATTTTGGCTTTGATGGATGGTTTCCTGAATCGTGGCTATGAGCTTTTTATGCACAATTGTTATAATTTAGTTGGGCTCACGAAAGATCTTACAAATAAGTCAACAGTTGTATCGTCTGATCGAAAAGTTAATTCAAAAAATTTGGTCAAGAGGAAACTGAACAGAGGACAATCTGAATGGCTTAGATCGGGATCCATTATGGTTAACAAATGGAAAGATAAACGGGACACCTTAACTATATCCAACATGCACAAAGCGGATATGGTTCAAGTGAAAAACTGATTTGGAAAAATTTCTACCAAACCAGATATAAACAGAGTTTTGGGAATGCCGCCAGGTGTTGATCGCTTTGACCAACGTATGAACTATTACGCATTCCTCAGAAAAACCATCCATTGGTCCAAGAAAATTCCTCTGAACTTCTTCCAAATCTTCCTGCATAATACTAATATGTTTTATAATCGAAGCAATCGAGGAAATAAAAAGATGGGGCTGCTTGAATTTAGGGAATCATTTATTTTGCATTAAATTGACGGCGGTGACTGCAATGCAGGAGAGAGCAGCATTCGTAACACATTTTTGTCAGATTTTTTTTATTAAGAACATCTTTCTTCCGCAGAAAAAAAAAAAGAAACCCCACAAAGCCATGCCGAATGTGTTCAAAGCAAAAGCGACACAAAGAAAGTAGGTACTTTCGTCCAGTGTACACCAACAAGCCTGCTCTCTGCGTTGATTCTTGCTTCAAAGCTTATCATACACAGTCGCAACAATAAAAACATTTTAATTTTAGTAATACATTCATATATAATATATAATTAATTTGATATAACCGAATAGTCTAAGTGATTACTTTTGTAACAAAATGTTATATTATATATGAGCCGTTCATATTAAAAGTGATTTAAGCCCACTTTTCTTCACTTTTCTTCATTTCGATATATTTAAGATTTTAGATTTCACAAATTTCAATTTCTTGTAACAGCAACACTTCTTTTAACGAATTAATGCAAATTTTGCACCGTTTTGGACTTGTCTGCTGCAGATATGAAAAGAAGATGTATGTATTTTGTTAACTTAACTCATTTTTTGTCAACATTGGACTTAAACTAATTTCAAAATAAACGTCTCATGTGCTTCTTACAATATTAAAATTTTATTCATCATTTCTAATAATCCTTTCTAATCTAATAACTCAACCAGCAATAAAAAAAATCGGTGACAAATTCTAATCTTGAAGCGCAAACTACGAAATATCCCGTAGTCGGCAGTTTCGGTACACACGCTTACTGCGAGATATCCCGTAGTCGGCAGTCAATGGGTTAAAACAAAGGGTGATTCATCGTAAGGTTCGATTTATAATGTAAAATCAAACATATAAATTTGAAAACGAACTTAAAATGTTTATTATCAGTTAAAAGAAAAATTTATGTCATTTACTTTTTTAAAAATAACGGCTTGTAAATGTTGGCCACGACTACGTCTGAGGTGGTCTATTCGGAAGGTCCAATCGTAGCTGGCTTATTCCTGAAGATCTGAGACTTTTCATATCCCCAGAGAAAATAGTCCAAAGGTATGATATCGTACGATCTAGGCAGCCAGTTTACCGTAGAAAAATGTGAAATTAAGTGCTCACCGAAATGATTTCTCAACAAGTCCATTGTTTCACGCGCTGTATGGCTCGTAGCGCCGTCTTGTTGAAACCAGAGCTCACCGAGACCATGTGCTTGAATTCCAGGAAGCACATAGTCCTTTAACATGGCGCGATAACGGTTACCATTGACGATAACATTCTGATTTGCCTCATTTTTATAGAAATATGGACCAATGATTCCACCAGCCCTTAAACCATACCATACCGTTGTTTTAATGGTAGCTCTTGGTACTCTTCGGGTTGCTCATCAGCCCAAATACGGCAATATTGTTTATTAACGTATCCATTGAGCCAGAAATGGGCTTCACGATAAAACACCGGGTTTTCATTGAGTTTTTCCAGAGCCCATTCACTGAAAATATGACGCAAATTTAAGTCGCCCGGCTTTTAGGCCGAGATCCTCACGTAAAATACGCCAAGTTGTCAAATACTTCAAGCTAAACTGCTGAGTACGACAAAGAATCGATTCGTCAAGGTCTTCGCGCTCACTCTCAGGTACAGCTACTATAGTCTCTTTACTACGTGCTGGATGTGGTCAAACCGGACGAGTATCATCCACTAAACTTGGACTCAAATTTTCGAATGTTATTGGCAATAGTGGTTTCAGTAGGTCGATTATGCGCACCGTAAGTTCCTCGAATCGCATGAAAAACATTTCTCACAGAACACTGATTTTCGTAATACAGCTGAACAATTTGGAGAAGCTGTTGTGATGTGAGTCTTTTTCCGATGATTTGCCAAACGATACTGAGCAAAAATGGCAAAGCAGTTTGATAGGAGTCATGCGTGATCTGTCAAAAAAAGCCTATTGAAAATCAAACCTCACGATGAATCACACCTTACAATACAAAAAAGGCATTTTCATTTGTGAAGTGTCAGACTTCTTTTTTGAGGACAGAATTGGTAGATTCCAGATTCCAGATTTTTTTTGCATAATCTGTTTTTATAAGTTAACAAATCCCTGAAGGGGATTCATAAAAAAAATGCGGACGGGGAGGCTAAACCTCCCCTCAACGGTCCGACTTACTAACTCGAAACAATTTTATTATTTTTTTAATATTTTATTACTCGACCGAATTCTTACAAGTCAAAACTTAGGCAAAACTTAGAGCTACCTCACTTCATATGGGAAGCCGCCGTTCCCATCGCCCAGTATGCAGACTCCTCATTATCATGTCGGCGCGTGTATCCGAAGCGATGCAACGTGATCCCAGTGCGATGCAATACCATTCAGTTGTCGTGGGAACAAATATCCACCTGAACAAACTGTGTCATCCATTTTCGTACAATCTATTACACTGGGTTCAGGGTCAAGTGCGTCGTGTTAACTCCTCCCTCTTTAAAGATCTACGTCCCGTAGATCATGTGTGACATCGGATGCAGACGACCAGATTCGGGACGAATGTGATTCGGCAGCTGTTTGATTTTCTGAATTGATCCTGGGATCAAGTACGATGTTATGCAGATTTACAGATGGTAGGTTAGGGCCGAGATTAATTTTTCTCCAGAAAATTCAGGCTACGACTGTTACTATTACTATGATCCCCACATTTGTTAAGGAGAGGTATGTAGCTTGATTTTTCAGGTCCTTCAACTGAGCAATGTTCTTAACACTGATGCTGTGTACATGTTCCAGATCGATCTTTCGTACCCGCTTCGTAATGTTCGTTAAGACCGATGGGAGTATTTGAGTGTGCGAGTAAGAAGAGCTTGTAAATTTTCTATTTTTTTAATTTGATTGTTTCGTCACTCAATTGGATAACGTAAGTACCATTAAGGATCCTTGAGTTGTTTTCTGCCCAATGAAGTTCGTAAGGAAAATTGTGTCTTCCTTGATTAGTTCGATTATCTCCAGTGTGTTAGTGCGGAATGTACTACAGCCTTGGAATACAGATGTCCTCTTTAAGTTTTTGTAATGATTTAGTATTACAGATCATCTGATTATTAATACAAAGGCATTCGTTGATAATCCCATAGGTCTCCTGATGATTAAATAAGATTCTATCGTAGTCCATGTCAATCTGTAGACCATTAGTAATTGAAGCTCTCGTTGAAAGTAAGTTAAATTCGTCACTTCTTACTTTTGGCATAGAAATGACATAAAGGAGAATTGAACCATTCGTGTAAATGGATGACGATCCATTTTCTATGGCTTCAATTGCGTTGGTATAAGGTAAAGTTTCCATTTCACAGATAATTCTACTAATTTCTTCTTCATCCAGGAGGTTCGTGTTTACTGTACCACTTTTCGCCATTTGGCAGGCACGTACTTTTTCGTTGACCTCGTCATTTATTACAATAGCTTCATTTGGAATATCTTGTTCATATCGGTCAGCCAAGGTTGATTTAATCTCATTATTAAATTGGTCTATCATCCAATTAAGCTTCTTCGTAGTCTCCCCTAAGGTACTAAAGAGCCAGGTATTAATTTTATATTGTTGGTTATTGTTGGCCACAATGTCTTCTTCATTGGAAAGTACTCTATTCCAGTCAGTAGTATCAGGATTCCCTGCAATCCATTTCCAGGCCAATCCAATCCAGTTGATAGATGTTGTGATTCGATGTTTTTCACCTATAAGTGAGGACAATCTGTCGTTCGTTTTGTTGAGATAAAATTCAATTTTAGTCCTCTTTTCTGTTGAGAAGTTAACGATTGTTGATTTATTAATACGTTGCACTAAGTCTTCGAATTGAGTTAAATTGATAACGTGTACTAATTTAAAATGTCCATCGACAATCCACCCCCTGCCTTCTTTTATATACACAATTGGTGAATGATAGTTGAATAACTGATAGCCTAGGAAGGAAGGCAGTATGGCAGCAATTCTGAAAAGAGAGATGCAAGTAAAAGCTTGCTCTTGTGGATCTTTACATGAAACTAGTTAAGTTATTATATGGTAGTACAAATGGTTCTTTATTTTTATTTCTATATGAGTCCAACAAATACTCTTACAAATTGTAATTATACAATTATCAGTTTATTATCATATTATAAAATTATAAAATTTGATTTATAAAAATGAATGATATAATTCAATATAAAATTCTAGATACTGATTTATATATATTTTTTTTTCGTGCTTTACCCAAGTTTGTCATAATATATTCATTGTACATTGCATTCGTATTAAGCAATGTCATTACGATTCATTAAATAATGGTATGGGTTGTGTGTCGGGGAGTTCATTATTTACTGAGCTTTACTTTGTGTTTTATTTTAGTGGTGTTCTGGCTTATGCTGCACATTCCTAAGGTGAGCTCTATGAATTCTACGCCCAGAGGTTATCAACACCGTTGCTATCTTTGGCAACAACCTGTTTTCGGTATAAGGGTTTATTTGTTGCACGAATTCCCTTACATGCAGTGTACACTATGTCTCCTTTTTTATATTTTTTGGGCTTGCTTTTTTTCTTATTAAATCTAAGTAGGCCCATTTTTTGTTTCCTCTCTATCTCGTCCCTCAATTCATTGTTCACTCTAATACTATATCCTAACAAATCTTTGTAGTTTATACGTTGGGTTCTATTGAAAAAAATGTCTGAAGGCTTCTTTTTTGTGACAGAATGTATGCTGTTGTTATATCTGTCAACTGCGATATTCAATTGTTCTTTAACGCTTAGGTCTTTGTGTTCCATCTTCAGGCAACGATATATTTCTAGTATGGTGAAGTGGAATCTTTCCACTTGACCATTCACTTTACTGCGATAGTACAGGCCTCCATTCTTTCCTGAACATCTGATTAATGGGTGCCGTTATTGTATTCGATGCTCCAAAATTGTAAATCATATAATTCCTATAATTTAAATTTTGTATCTCCAAGCAGGCTGAGTAAGCCTCAGGTAAAGTCCTGGGCCTTTGCACGATAAGTATTCTGACTAGATCGCCGTTAAGGCCGCGAATAAAAACGTCTAGGGCCCTATTCCTATATGTCTTCAAGAGTGCCGTCACTGTTTCCTCACTGAAAGATTCGGTTTTTATTTTGTTCACCATCAGTGAGAGTTGGTGATTGACAGCTGCGAAGAACTCGTCTGAACTCGTATCTTTCTGAGACAGTTGGTTCAACTAGTGCTCCAGTGTTCTCATGTCCCTTTTGTCGGCATAATGTAGAGAGAGACACTGTTTAATGGCTTGCCAATCATTATCAAAAATATTATACGAAACTAATGCCGCATCGGCATCCCCCCTTATTTTCTGCCTAATATGCTGTAATATAGCCCTATATATGGGCTTAGCTCCGACTATTTCAAAGTCCCCCAGGATCCCCTCAACAGTATGTACCCACGTTACGTACTGTGTAGAATTTCCATCAAACACTTGCAGCTCCATTATACAGTCTGGCAGACGAGAGATATCCCTCAAATCAGCCTCATTCTTAGGAGCACAGAGTTCGATTTCTGCGTTTTCAACAACAATTGCCGGCTCCCCCACCGGTCTCGTTTCTATGCTCCTTAACCGAGTATCCATTTCTTTTATCTGTCCTAATATGGCATTAACTGCCCCCGTAAGATCGGTTATCGACTTATTTATGGCATCCATAATAGTTATTATAATCTTACCTCAGAAGTCGTTGCCAAATGTAAAATTGAATATTCAATCTTCTTAAACTCACCAACACTACCCAATTTTTTTATATTTTATATTCGTGTAGATTTCACACTTGGGCTCTGCACAAAAACTATTTTTTAAATCACTTTTTTTTTTTTTTTTTTAATACAAAAACGGATTTTTCATTCTTTTTTCTTCGTTTTTCGTTAAAAATCTTTTCGTTTCACTAGAGCGGTACAATTTGTTTGGCTTCTTTTTTTCTATAACTTTTACGTAGGTTGTACAACCTTTTCTTTACTTTAATTTATGTGGCTTATGCAAACTGCCACTAACTTTGCCTCTAACTATAATTTTTTTATTTAAAAAGGAGTCTTGATTGTTATAATTCTTATTACAATTTTAAATTAAATTAAAAAAAAAAACGAAAAGTTAAATATCTAAATTTGTCTCTTTTGGGTACCGCTCTTTCGGAAGGATCGTATTATCCTTTTTGGACGCGTACATTAAAATGCACGCAACCTACTAAGGCACGATTTATTTCACACGAATCCTCTTAATTCCCTTTTGACTTCCATTCGTGTTCTCATGGGTACGATTGGATGCTCGTGAATAGTCGTTATATAAGCGCAGTGTTCTCATGGGGACTGGGCTTTTCGTTCAATGGAACGTATTGACTCTATATCCTGGTTAGATGATCTGAGCGTGTCACAGAGAAAAAGGGAATGTCGTATACAGAGCGGTCCCTGCTCGGGCGCCAGTTAAAAAATCCCTGAAGGGGATTCATAAGAAAAAAACGGTTCAACTTACTAACTCAAAACAATTTTATTATTTTTTTAATATTTTATTATTCGACCGAATTCTTACAATTCAAAACTTAGACTAAACTTAGAGCTACCACGCTTCATATGGGAAGCCGCCGTTCCCATCGCCCAGTATGCAGACTCATCATTTTCATGTCGGCGCGTGTATCCGAAGCGACGCAACGTGATCCCAGTTGCGATGCAATAACATTCAGTTGTCGTGGGAACAAGTATGCACCTGAACAAACTATGTCAGCAATTCTCGTACAGTCTATTACCTTCCACTGGGTTCAGGGTCAAGTGCGTCGTGGTAACTTATATAATAATCTGAATATTATGTTATGAAATCAAAGTATAAACAAAAAGCCTTAAAAATGTATAAAAAATAATAATAATAATACTTGTATAAATATATTTTTGGGACCAAAGGTACTATAGAAACACCAACTGTCTGAGTTCCTTTTGACCGACTGTATGTAGTCTTCAATGTGGGAGGCTACAATGTAATAGTATTTCTTTTGAAAATCCCGAGGTCTTAAATCTGAAAATTTGATTCACAACTCAGAAATCTTTTTTTTACATACGCATACATTTCACCGATGTGAATTGAAGTTCTCCCAACAGTTTCTGAATGCCACATATTCATCAAATTGTTGATTTATCTCCATACATTTCAAAATACAATTTTAACTTATTCATTTCAATGAGTGTATAATAAGGTGATACGCAAACGTATCAACTGGCAAGTTTATTTGCTAATCTTTGTAAACATTCAACTTACTATAAACGCTTTTGAACAATGACGATAACTCGTTTTGCAAATGGGAAATTTTTTTAAACTTGTTCTTCTACATACTTTTTCTAAAACCTAAAATTAAACTTTTTGTTTTTTTTTTTTTAGAATTTAAAAATGGAACAATTCAGAACAGAGGTTTAACTTTAAGAACTTGAATAAGTCTTGACTAGATGTAAACCAATTCACAGCATATCTCTGTCATTGATAAATGACTTACCATATAAATCGTAAAATGTGTCACTGTCATCCTTCCCACAATTGCATTGTAGAATTATAGAGTGCGGCTTATATACTTGGTAATAAAATTTTTCAGAAATACTATAGAATAAATTATTCAAACGTCCGAAGCTTCTGATAGATTCAGGAGCCAGAGTAATCAAGAAATACTTGTTTCACAATATAAAAAGAAAAGAATACTAAATTGCAATTTAATACTTGTAGTATGTATCATACTCGCATATAAGACCCGCTAAAATAATTGTTTATGCTTACCATTTTCGTGTGTCTTTAAATAAAAGAAAAGTCACATGTATTGAAGAATCTTAAAATTTAAGTGTCAACAAGTGGAATATATTATGCTTTTAAATGATTAAGAACGAGTTTGGGTGTGGTAATTAACTACAATATCTACAATATTGTTAAATCATATTTTATATCGTATTTATTAGATTTTTGACACTTGATTCTGAGGTAGCCACTAGTAATGATAAGAAAATAAATTACGGCCCCTATCGACTTGGCCCCCTGGTGACGGCGTCGCAGTGGATGTGGGGACGCGTTTTCTGATTTGTCAGTATAGAGTTATAAACGTACAACCAGGTGGCAGAGAAATGAGAATGAAAGAGGCTTAAACCTCAACTAAAAGAAAAGTATATGCCAACAAACGTTTGAATGAATCTTTTCTCAGTTTTTAAATGGCATTTTAAAACCATATGTTATGGTACACCGTCTGCCAAAGAAAATAAGGCTGGTTTTCACTGAAAATTAACATGACGATCTGTACCTCCTTAAGGGGTCAGGGATAGTCTTAAAATGTTTATACACAGTGTAATCGAAAAGTTAAATTGCTGATAAAAAATTAAGGTACCAACAATGACTGATTTTACATGTTTGTGGGGAGTTTTAACTAGAAAATACTTACTTAATTTGGTATAGTATTTGCTACTAATATTGGGGCTTTTTTTTGGTCGAGGGAGATGTCAAGGAAGTGACAGACGAGTACTTTTATTGAACAAGCCCTTTTTTGATTACATATTTTCTGCTATTAAGATCAAAGGCCTCAGCGTAGTTGTTTGTTGTACGCAACATTCTTGATACTGGTTCGAGTCACGAGAAGGGAGAAGGATCTAAGATTACGGTGATTGAATGTGAAAGTGAATACCATATCTTGCTTTATTCTCAGGCAATCGATATTTCCAGTCAATAACTGGATCAGCGACATTGCGATGTTTTTTTTGGGGGGGTTCGCATACTAATTAGTTTCAGCCTATTTGCATAGGGAAGTAATAAATATGGTTCGACTCAAGGTAGACTTGTTTATAGGGTGATCAAACTGGGCTGGAATATTAAAGGAGGTTCGCAAATTCTTTTGACCAGCGTTTGGAAAAGCCTAGTTCAAAATTTCCTGTTTCAATAATACTGTATTCCTAGGTCCCGTAATTCGGTAATGGAGAGAGCTGACTCATCGCAGATGAAGTTATCGCTTAAGCCCCAAAAAGTTTTGCTTGCACGATATCGAAAACTTATTTACGTCCTCTTTCAAGCAATAGCAGTCAAAAGGCAATGAGATAACTTTGGAAATTCTCGTGTCATCACCGAAAATAGAAAAATTAGAGTTTGTAAAAATGAGATTTATATCGTCAATCGTTAGGATAAAGATTATTGGTCCAAGATGACTATCCTGACGGACACCAGATGTTGCTTTCATGTATGTATTTTCGGTCTCTTAAATAAGATTTAATCCATGCCATAAATTGGCATAAATAATTTTTTTTTTTTGGTTTGAAAATAATAAATGGTTGATTTACTTTTCACAAAATCTTGCTGATTTTTGTAGATAATTGATATCCAGTACAGAAGTAATCCTTTTTAGACAATGGTTTCGAAAAATTTGGGTAGCAAGAAAGTTTTGCTATCTGCCTGTAATTATGATCTTTGGCCTTATATACTTTTTTATGAATAGGAATGATATAAGATTCCTTCCATGGGAAAGGATAAGTACTTGCTGAAACAGACAGATTAAATAGTGTAGTGAGGAGAGGACAAAAATGGCTTACACACCTTTTTATTACAAAAGTTGGAATACCATCAGAGAAGGACGAATACTCATATTTAAGTTTGATAATATTTTCTCATACAAAAGATATTATTGGGTATATATTTTAATTCGTGCGGTTTTTTTTTTTCTTCAAAATTTGAACGTTTATTTAAGAAAAACATGTACAATAGTATTATTCAAAGTAATGCCTATCTGAAGCTATGACTTTTTCCCATCTTTCTGGCAATTTGTGGATCCCACCCCAAAAGAACTGCTCCGGCTTGGCAGCCAAGAATGAATCAACCCAATTTTTGATATTCTGCTCTGATGTGAACCGTCTTTCAGTAAGGGCGTTCCGCATCGACCGGAACAAATGGTAGTCAGAAGGGGAAAGGTCTGGGCTATAAGGCGAGTGGGGTAAGACTTCCCATCCACTGTTTTCCAAATAGTTCTTAACCGGAATAGCAACGTGGGGCCGAGCGTTGTCATGATGAAAGGTATTGACTCGTGTTTGGTCGCATATTCCGGGCGTTTTTCAGCTACTGCTCTCTTCAAACGAATTAATTGTGTTCGGTAGTGTTGTCCATTGATGGTTTCACCCGGTTTTAGCAGCTCATAATACAGCACACCCATCTGATTCCACCAAATACAGAGCATTACCTTCGCGCCATGGATATTCGGATTTGCCGTTGGTTTGGCTGGTTGGCCGAGTTTCACATATGATTTTTTGCGCTTGGGGTTGTCGTAATGGATCCATTTTTAATCACCAGTAACAATCCGATGCAAAAATGACTTCCTTTTGTGGCATTCCAGCAGCATTTCGGACATGCAAAACCGCCTTTCGACGTCTCTCGGCTTGAGCTCATGTGGAACCCAATTTCCTTGCTTTTGAATATATCCAGCTGCTTTTAAACGTTTTGAAATTGCTGCTTTAGTGAAACCCAAAGATTCTGCGAGCTCTTCTTGTGTTTGGCTATAATCTTCATAGAGTAATGCTTCCAGTTCTTCATCTTCAAACTTTTTTGGCTGCCCAGGACGTTCATCGTCTTCCAAGCCAAAATCACCACTTTTAAATCGTGCAAACCACTTTCGCTCAGCTAGAGCATGTTCACCATAAACTTCCACCAAAATACGATGACTTTCGGCAGCAGTTTTCTTCATATTAAAGTAATGAAGAAGAGCTCCCCGCAAAAACACTTTTTCAGGCACTAAGTTCGACATAATTGAGTGAAAAAAAATTATTGTTGTTTACGCTTCAAATGAATGACATATATTGGAATTACGTACAATGACAGTAGCTTTCCAACGCATGTTTCAATGGAATAATAACAAAGGAATAAAACAAGTTACGCCATCTCTTAGCAAACCGCACGAAGTTATTGACCCAATATACTTAGTGAAATAAATGACGCCTCTGGACAGTTTCCCATATAGCTAAAGTAACAAGGATCGGGTGCAAGTGTTTGCTTAAAAAAAGATTTGTTATGATTTTTGGGTTAGCAGAAGATTCGCTGAGAAATTTAAGAGTAGAAGTGTTGGCGTCCGACTTTTTCTTGGTATTAACAAAAAAGTATTAACCTTTAGGCTCTGAGATTAAGTTTAAATGCATGAGTTAGAGGTACTCAAGGTAAAGAGACTGACAACGTTCAGAAAAACGATTGCATACATAACGATAATTACTGTAGTCGGAATCAGATCGAATTCTTAAGAATTTGTAACACAAGTTGTTTCTGGTATTACAGAGAGACCACAACTTCTTGTTGCACCAGGGGGGAGATAACGAGCAGTCCTTTTGGAAGGAAGATAAAACCGATTATTCAAAGCAGGAGGAAATTACTGAATAAAATGTAGATAAGGCAAGATCAATGTTTGTTGTCTCAGCAATGAAGCTAAAGTTAATGTTGCTGATGAGGCTTTTTAGTTGAAGTCAGTTCTTGGAAGTTAAATGAAAATTTATTCTACGAATCGACAAATGTGTTGCCGTTTTCTTATGAGTATACAACTGATAAGGGAAATGCAAGCGGTCCAGGGTGAAAAGAAGATAATCACTCCACTCCTAAAAACGACCTAGTTGTCGGAATCGGATGTGAAGACCACGACGAATTGTCTGTTTATTATTACGTATTCCGCTAATCTGATTTAGACTTGAATTAGTTAGGCAGACCACAATCAGTATTTATGTTTCATAGAATGATAAGACTCAATTGGTTGAGAGGGGTGAATGTAACAACAAAGTAAGTAGGGGCCGCGTTTGGGGAGCATAATGTTAACACATGCTAACTCCGCCAACACCCTGGACTCTCATCCTAATAAGTATACCGTTGATGTGCTCTCCCCTTTAGACTCCTCAGACCATTGTGTTATATCAGCTAATTTCTACTCCCACCACACAGTTAGAGAAAAGATTCCTAAAAGAACCGTATGGCAATACGAGAAAGCCAGTTGGAGCAGTCTTAACAGCTTCTTTAGAAATTTTAACTGGTCGTTATGTTTCCTCGATAACGACGTGGATGCCGCTGCTGGTATGATCACAGTTAATATTTTTTTTTTTTTTGCAATGAAATCCTTTACCCTCATCGGATGAAGAGTATCAATCCAAAAGAAAATGCATGGTACGACTCGAGCGGTAGAGAAATATTTTTTCGGTCCTTCAAGACAACAACCCGACAGAGGAAAACCGAAAAACTTTAAACTAGTCAGGAATAACTGCAACGTCTTTCTTAAATGTGTAAAATTTCAATACGACCAAAAGTTGAGGCAAAAAATACTACAATGTCCCAAAGGTAGTAACAACTTTTGGTCGCTCGTAATAAATATTAGAAATCCTGCTTTATCCTCGATCTTACAATGACATTCCAGCTGTCAGCTCTTTGAACAAGTCCAATCTGTTTGCTGCCCAATTTTCGGCCAGTTCAACAATCCCAGATTGTGCTTTCTCTCCAATTCCACACTTGAGTGCGTGGAATCTTCAATGATATAAAACCATTTTCGCACTCGTGTAGTAGCAAGAGTTCTTAAAGATCTTAGCATTCAGAAATTTGCTGATCCAAATGGTATATCTCCCCTTAATCTGAAGAGGTGTTCTTTCTCGCTGGCAAAACCACTGAGTAAGCCTTTTCATCAATCCTACTCATTAGGTCTCTTTCCGAGCAGATGCAAAACATCATTTGTATAGCCTGTCCCTAAAAAAGGTAAATTATCTTCTCTTTTCTCCTACCAGACCGTTGCTAGCCATTACCTTTCCGGTCGTAGGCACGGCCCCCACCTTCTTTTGAGCTCGTTCACCGGATAAAGCCCATTGTTTCGATTGTTCTTTGGTCTTTGGTGTGTACCATCGTTCCATCATTGTCTCATCGAGGGTCACGAAGCGAAACAGAAACTCCTCCGGATTTTGATTAAACATGGCTAAGCACATTTTTGAAGTGGTATCACTAATGCCAACTTGCGAATTTTCACTCGGCGGCCCACGGTTTTCTCTGTGGTAACCATTTATGAGCCACCTGGACGCGGTTTATCAAAAACCGACGTACGGCCATGGCGAAACTCTGCGAACCAATGGTAAACGGTTGTACGGGAATATGAATGGGTTCCATATACACCATCGAAAATGGGCTTGATTTCCTCGCAGGATCGCGGAGAGGTTATACCAAATGTCGGTACACACATTTTGGCTAGTAGTACCACCTATCTTTCGATCCGTGTACTCATCAAACAGCCCTCGGATTGAAGCGATCGAATTATTATTTTAAGTAGTTAAAATAGTTGTAGTAGTTTTTAGAGACGAAAAACTTGGGATAAGCATGTTAGCAGCCGGAGTCAGTCAAAGATTGAAGATACGTGTTTTATAATTTATTTCTTTTCGTACTAGCGATGTGTACTAGATGATGTGTTCTCTTGGTTAATATACAGGATTTATTGATCAGAACATTCATATATTTAAGCTTACAAATTAACATATTAACGTAATTTAAAACTTTAAATCGGGCTTCTCGATCAGATTATTGAGTTTAATTAAGTCAGCTTTCCGAAAGTCAAATACTAGTTCTAAATATATTATTGCTATATGAAGGACGCAATTTTCAACACTAAAATAGACAAAGTCAACTTGTCTACCAAGAAAATTTTTAATCGTGCTTAGTTGATCAAAACCAGAGTTGAATAAAGTGTACTTTTCTCTCAACTGATTAAGTCCATTCGACCATAAGGAAGTTTAGGTTACCCACGATTATAATTATGTATTAAGCGTCGGCGAGGTGGAAAATTGAGTCAATTAGAGCAACTGAAAACCGAAAGTTTTCAAAGTCTAACTATAAAACGACAAATACATCTGCGAACTCTATGCAAAGTGCTCACCCATAGAAACTATGATCGCAGCATAAACAAACTCAGAGTTGGCGATCTCCAAAGCTTGTGCATCGATCCTATGAAGACCGTCATCATGGAAAAAATCAAAATCAGATATAAATGTCTTTCTTTTATAATGCATGAACAAGACAAAATTCTTATGCTAATCTTATCATCTGTTAAGAATAAAGACGTTAAGAAAAATCCCCCCAAAAAAAATGGAAGCACGGGCTCAAAGGTAAGACTAAAACTAAGACTAAAACTTAAGTTAAAAGCAGGAAAAATATCAAAGAGCAAGAGCAAAGGGCAAGAACTAGACCAAAACTACTACCAGTAACCGCAATTCACAGAGCCTGTGTTAGACCTTCTAGTTGAACAACCAGTACTTGATAAATAGATGACTACAATGATCCTTTCCTATATTACACAACCGTAAGTCACTACAAAAATCATAACTATTCCGTTCTTTTATTTATTTATTTTTTCTTCTCAAGGGATCCACAAATTGCTAGAAAGATGGGAAAAAGTCATAGCTTCAGATGGGCAATACTTTGAATAATACTATTGTACATGTTTTTCTTAAATAAACTTTCAAATTTTGAAAAAAAAACCGCACGAATTAAAATATATACCCAATAGTTTGGGAGATTTCATTTAATAAACTTAATAACTTTACAAAATTTAATTTAATTTCTGAATAGCTTATCAGTTGCACTAAGCACTACTCCCTCCGTGGCACTGGATATTCTTTCATATCTGACACCCTACGATATCTTAAGCAGGCAAGTAGCGACGACTGCAAATATTCGCAAATATTACAGTGAACAAACAATTTATTTGGGCAAGCTAATATCCTTAATGCACTAGGAATCCTCTCAGAGAGCATCGGTTGCACTATAACCCTTTCGTCCAAGCTTCCCCTCTAGATCCATCTGGGAAGATGTTGCCTTCATGGATGTTAGTCCACTTCTATACAGATAGATCTAGACTGATAGCGGGTTTGGTGGAGGTGTTTTTTCAGATAAGCTAAGCCTCTTCTTCAGTCTTCCAAACATCATTTCTTTGGGAAATAGCAGAACAGTTCAAACTTCACCTATGTTGGGTGCCATGCCACAGAGACATTACAGATAGGGCCGATGAACTCACCAAAAATTTGAACCACTCTATCTATTCTACAGGAAAAGTGTAGCATCGGTATACCAATCACTACGTGCAAACTAATATTAAAGCTTAATGCTAACAAAAGAAAAAATCTTTGATGAACCGTTGGATCAACATGTCTAGCAACCAAAGGGTAACCAAAGGCCAAAGCTAGATCTGAATCGCATTAAGAATTTGATCTTCCTAAATAAGAAACATCGCATAGGGTCATTACAGAACACTGCCTTATAGACAAGCATGCAAGAAGGCTTGGTGTCTTTACAAGTGGTTTCTATAAAAGCTCCATGAATGGGGAGGACGATGAGATAATCCTCAACCTACTTTGTATATACCCAGCTCTTTCCCAAAGAAAAAAACTCCACTTAGAAGCTTTCTTCTATATTGAACTCTAGAGAATAGAGACTTTAGTAGTCTTCTACGATTCATCATAAGAACAAATTGTTTCCAAGAGCAGTAGGACCACAGATCCACGTGGCATCACACAATGGGCCAATAGGCCTAAGTGGGTTGGTCTTTCCAACAGCCACTCTTACCTAACCTAACATTATCAGTTTCATTTTTTTTGTGTAAGATACATTCTCTGTGAATATGATTCGGGTAGTATATAGTACGATTATATGATGAACTTTTATCAAGAGGAGGCCGAATCGGAAGAATTCCACGACACGAACTGATTGAATAATATTAAACAAAATTTGACAAGTTTTGCAGATCATTGCAGATGTTTCTAATAAAAAAGTATCCTTAACATTTGATTAAGCAGTTCGTTTAAAGAAATCACAAGACAAGAAAGTGGTCTTAGCCATCACCAGCAATTGCACTCACTTAAGTATGTACATTGTCTGGTGTAGTAGTGTTACCACATATTGGACCATCCTTATTGAAGACGATGCCGCCAATACTAAAACCCTAAATATTGAAAGATATGCATGATTGAAATTGTTTAAGACCAGTGAGTTGTGACAGTCCTGAATAGTATGATATTACTAAGTGTATCACAAGGACACTAGCAAAAAGAAAATGTTTTTAAGAACTGTGGACCGTACCATCATTGCTCATTTTTAAAGAACTCCTTAAGAGATATTCCTCTCGATGCTGCGTCCGCTGGGTTTTCTTTGAGCGAAACATGGTTCCGACAAGTAGGGTTCGTTGTTTCCTGAATTTTAGGAACTCGGTTAGCTACAAATGTGGTTCGAATATGGGGGGCTGTTTTAATCCACGCTTGTGCAATTAGAGAACAACATCAGGCAAATGTTTTTACACCTTGAAATTTCATGGTTCTCGTTGTAAATGCCAGTAGGTACGCTGTTAGAAGTGATCGACATAGCTCCAAATTTGCCAGCGATCTGTTTTTCACGTCTGTAACATTGCTTTGGGAAGTAAAAGATTTACCGAGATTACTCGAACATACATTGCTGCAGGCATTGTAAGATCCGTGGATTTCAAGCTGCGATCCGTTAGCAATGTTTATCCATCGAGGAACTTCAAGAAGATTGAGTGCGACTAGCTCAATCTTCAAAGCATTACACGATACGACAATAGCGTGTGTGAGTTCGCTGTTTCAAGTCTCTTGTTCCTCCCAATTGATTTGCATTACGATTCTTCCGATAATGAAGCAGAGAGCAATCCATCCCATTGGATCATATGGGCAAGATATGCCGGATAAAATAGTGAGATTTGTGCTTGGCTTTGTTTGATGGACACAAATTTTGAGTTTAAATATATCCTTCCCATGATGTCACTGAATTCCCAGAATTTTGGTTGCACTCGCTTCATCGAATGAGAAAGGATGTTGCATTTCTTGATCCTTGATAAGTATGGCTTTCAAGAATCTCTCACAGTTGTTGGCCTATTTTCATAGCGGAAATCTCTGAGTCTTTTTATTTCGAGGGCTTCGTCTTCAGAGTCTGTGGCTTGTATCTCGTCATACACGTAAAGGTTTTTCTTTACTATCTTCCCTGTGATTGGGTAGTCATCTCGCTCATTGACTAAATGTTGCCGCAAATATGCAAATTACTAAATATGGTGCTGCGGCGATGTTAAATGTAACGGTGTTAAGGCGATGTGTCTCCAGTTATACGTTTTTGACATCTCTCCAGAAGATGCGTTTGGTATACTGAATCTTCCATGGGAAACCAGATCTGTCTAAACATTTTGTTAATGTCTGCTTCGAGTACAATATTTTGTTTTCCGAAACGCACGAGGTGGTCAATTAACAGATGATCATTGATGACGATCTGAGATGCTTTAGCATGCGTCAAAGACAATGCATTGCTTCGTAGTGGAACCTGATTGGTTTATGACAGCATGATGATTAAAGAAAAAGTGCGCATCTGGAATTGACGTGATGTTAACTTTAGCCATATGACCTAACACTTTGAAGACCTTCTAACAAGGGCTAATGTTTTTGAGAGACCAAGTGTGGGCCGTGTTCCTTCCTTAAAATGAAGCTGAATTACGACAGTCTGACGCTGATAAGTTCTTATTAAATGCAGTTCAGATCTAAAAAGAGAAACTCTTCCTTAAAACATCCTTAACCTCCCAGAATTGAAGCAAAATACGTTTTAAGCTAGGAGTTTCGACCGTTGTGTGGAGAGAAGTTACCACCACCTGGTTATTTGTTGAAATGCAACCAAAAAGAATACTTCCAAAGTATGTATTGGTTGGCAATACTACGATTCCTGTGGCGCCGCAAAGTAAGTGTGGTTCTCATAAAAGACATCGAGTAATCTGGTAAAAATGATAAAAAAATTAATCTCGACCTACTTTTTGTAGCTCAGCCATTTTTTCTACATATGGTACACAATATGCAGACTTTCAAGTTCGATAAAAACTGTTCTATATAAATTTTTTTTATTATTTTTCCGATATTACCCGAGGTCTGCTTTTTTGAAAACCACACTTACTTTACGGCGCCACTGCAATCGTAGAATCCCCGCTTGGTTTATTAAACGCTGGGTCACCGAGTTCAATATTCTGGATGTGACACCAGTTAGCACAAGCAATATTGTGGGTTTTAAGGGTAGCTGTAAGCAATACTATATATATACTGTGAGCAATACTAAAGCGGTAAGTTGTAGTTTGAAGTTTTTGTTACAGTTCAAAAATATAGTAAAGGACACCTTGTTCCTTAAAACACTCAGGTTTGTTTGTCCAACTCCTAAAATCTAAAAGTTGTCCTTTACCCTCTTGAAATTTTATGGCCTTGTGGCGAATTCAGAGACGAGAAAAGCCTCCGATCCGTGATCCAGCAGCGCTCGCATCATTATAGGCTAGTCACCAGTTATAAGAACTTTAATTTTTGCAGTAGCACGACTTGCAACTTTGCAACGGATTTGATAGAGGACGATAGGTTTTCTAATGGGGCTTGAGTTGCGGCGTTTGGTTGCGCGCGAGACTAATCACCGAGCATTTCGTTGACTGGCTAAATTGCATGCAGTAAGGAATGATTTTTGATTGCACAGCGAACTGTGCAGTTTTGCACGGTATCTTCAATTAACACACAATTTATGTTTTTTTAACAACGTTCTGCTTTGTTTTATTTTAAATTTGTCCATATTGAATATCTTAAAACTGTCGAATTCTGAATACGAATAGTGACAGACGTTGTTCTTTTGGATTTAGATTGACCAAAATTTGGAGTGGTTTGTCCAATAACCTCAAAGGTTTTTGGCCTCATAAGGAAACAGTCTTTCAGCTAAGAATACTCCGAGGAATCCACATAGGAGAAAATGTGTGATTCATAAATCGCGAGAGTGGTACGCTGCAGTTTTTTAACCGGTTTGAAATATACGAACATCTTTCTATGGGCCTGCCATGAGCCAAGATTTGCGTAGTATCTAATACCTGTTTGATTTCATCAGCTGTTTCCTCCACAAGTTTTGGTTGATTGAATAATAACCTGACTTAGGACAATATTCTGACTAGAATGGCCCAATAAGATTCAAAGCTACCGTCAATGATTGCTGTATTTTGCCATAGCCGTTTAACTTCACTGCTTATATTCGGCGTTAAGTAATTAAACTTTCGAACAAATTCCAACTACATCTGTAATGAACCAGAAAATGACGGGATTTTAATTGCAGAAAGTTTTAATTCAACGGGTAATGCCTTTGATCCCCCCATTGAATTATTAAGAGAACTTTGGGTATTTTAAGAGATTAAATTATTTCTTAAAATTCAGGATTTAATTGGTCCCCTACCAAAAGGAAAAGGAGAAATCTTATAACTATTCTGCAACTAAATAAAGGAGAATATTCATGCCGACACACAATCGCTGCATCAAGATATTTTACCAAATATTGTAGGAAACGCTCTAAAAATAACATGGTTTTTGAGAGGCTCATTTGAGGCACTTAATATTACGTATTAACTTAAAAACAACTTCAATTAACTAAAAGTCGTCGACGTGAATGCCAGCACAAGGGGACAAATCTTATTCAGATAGACCTTAGTAGTCCCGAATATCCCGACTTTGGAGATTGTTAAATTTACAAAAAAAAAAAAAACAATCTACCTTTACTGTAAACAATAATAATTTTTTTTTTCACTCAAATATGTCGAACTTTGTGCCAGAAAAATTGTTTTTGCGGTGAGTTCTTCTTTATTACTTAAATATGAAGAAAACTGCTGCCAAAAGTCATCGTATTTTGGTGGATGTTTATGGTGAACATGCGCTAGCTAAGCGAACTTGCCAAAAGTGGTTTGCATGATTTAAAAGTGGTGATTTTGGCTCCGAAGACGATGAACGTCCTGGATAGCCAAAAAATTTTGAAGATGAAGAACTGGAAGCATTACTCTATGAAGATTGTTGCCAAACACAAGAAGAGCTCGCAGAATCTTTGGGTGTCACTCAAGCAGCCATTTCAAAACGTTTAAAAGCAGCTGGATATATTCAAAAGCAAGGAAATTGGGTTCCACATGAGCTCAAGCCAAGAGACGTCGAAAGGCGGTTTTGCATGTCCATTTTTGCATCGGATTGTTGCTGGTGATGAAAAATGGATCCATTACGACAACCCCAAGCGCAAAAAATCATATTTGAAACCAGGCCAACCAGCAAAATCAACGGCAAAGCCGAATATCCATGGCGCGAAGGTAATGCTCTGTATTTGGTGGGATCAGATGGGTGTGCTGTATTATGAGCTGCTAAAACCGGATGAAACCATCAATGGAAAACGCTACCGAACACAATTAATCCATTTGAAGAGAGCAGTAGCCGAAAAACGCTCGGAATATGCGCCAAGACACGAGGCAATTATTTTACATCATGACAACGCTCGGCCCCACGTTGCTATTCCGGTTAAGAACTATTTGGAATATAGTGGATGGGAAGACTTACCCCACCCGCCTTATAGCCCAGACCTTGCTCCTTCTGGCTTCCCTTTGTTCGGGTCGATGCAAAACGCCCTCACTGAAATACGGTTCACATCAGAGAAGAATATCAAAAATTGGCTTGATTCATTCTTAGCTTCTTTTGGGATGGGATCCACAAATTGACAGAAAGACGCCATCTCTTAGCAAACCGCTAATGAATTAAGTTATATGTACACAGGTTGTTAAATTTTTTTACTGATAAATATTACAATGGGGATAACATTCGCGAAATGTTTAGAAGATTAACTAATTTTTGGTTCTTATAATCGACCAACTGGGTTCAATATTTACCGTGTTGTTTCAAATAGACTTTTTGTGACGCATAACCAACAAAGCGCCAACATAATATGCGTACAAAAAAGTCGATGCCTGAAGTTCCTGTAATCGCAATTAATCGTGGTTCGCAGACATTTAGTCTTTGTCCGTCCATTATATGGACATTTTTCGGCCAATAAATGTATATGATCCACCTGGTGCAGGAGCTAAGGTGACGAGATTTGAGTTTGTGAATTAGGATCTTCAGCAATTTGAAGTTGACCCTTATTTTTATTGAAAAAATCTTTTGTATTAATTAGGATCACTTCTTTCACAACATGGACGATACCTGGTTCCAGCAGTATAACGCTAGGTTTTACACTTTTCATCAAACCATTGACTTACATAAGGACTTGATTCTAAAAAACATTACCTCGCCAATTGGATCAGTCTATTGGTCGACGAAATCGTGCGATTTGACCCCACTTGATTACTTGTATGCTATAAGTTACAAGTTACTCAGTTTTGAAATTTTTGAAAAAAAAAACTGAATTTCTGTGATTACTGTTTGAAGAAAAAGTTATACCGTTCTTTAAAAAAACACCTAAATCATTTAATAGTATTTTTAGATCTCTAAAATATCCACCCTCAATAATTCAATTTAGGTTAACGGATTTAGAGCAATGCTTTCTCTGTTTATAATACAAACCTTTGAGTAAATGTACTAAATTGGTAAATAATAATAATTTGAAAAAGAATATAAAGAAAAGGAATACCACCTTGATCAAAAAAAAAAAAAACGGTATAAGCACCGTGTTAAGTTGGTGCATCTGTTATTGACATTCCCTCTAAATCTAAGCATTATAACTTGACATTTGCAAAAGTTACATAGCCAAGAGTACATCTATCTCTTGTTGGCGATTTGTTACAACTTTAGAAATGGATTTAAATTTGCAACAACGAACTTGTATTAAGTGTGTGAAAAAATGAATTTAATGGTGCGCGAACGTTGGAAATGTTCGAAAAGTCTTTCGGCAACGATTCTCTAAAGAAAAAGGTCGCTTACCAGTGGCACGATCGGTTCAAAAGTGGTCGAGAGTCAGTCGAAGATGATGAACGCAGTGGCAGACCATCAACATCGAAAACCGACGAAAACATTGATGAAGTAAAAGAAATGTTGGTCAATAACCGCAAATTAACCATCAGAGAGATAGCGGAGGACTTGAACATTGCCTATGGATCCGTCCAAGACATTTTGTTTAATGATTTGGGTTTCCGTCGTGTAGCACCAAAGTTGGTGCCAAAAGACCTTAATTTCATGCAAAAAAGAGACCGTGTTGACGTCGCAAAAGAGATGAGGCTGAATCCGATCCAACATTCATCAAAAGGGTCATTGCTGGACACGAGACGTGGGTTTATGAGTACAACACGCAATCCAAACATCAGGCAAGTGAATGGCGTTTACCAAATTAGCCGAGACCAAAAAAACCACGTCGTTTTCAATCAAAAAAGGAGGCAATGCTCACGGTTTTCATGGATTACAACGGTGTAGTACATCATGAATTTTTGCCAGAAGGCCAGACAGTAAACAGAGAGTATTATGTGGGCGTTATGAGGCATTTGCTTGAAGCAATCGAGTTAAAAAAAACTACTACGGGGAACGCGTTTCAGCAGCCGAGAGGAAGTAATGGAAAAGTCGCAGGAAGCACTGATGGACATACCGAAAACCGAATATAAAAAATGTTTCGAGGATTGGATCAAACGCTGGAATAAGTGTGTTGCAGTCGATGGGGTTTACTTTAAAGGAGACAATATAGATTTAGATGAATAAACTTGTATTTTCAATTTTCTGAATAAATTCTTGAACTTAATAATAATTTCACATTTCTGTGTCTTTCAAAATTTAATTTGATAAAAAAACAAAAGTAGAATTACACCTCTTTTCGAGTCATACACCTCTTTAAGCACCACTTCTGGAATTTTTAGATATTTGAGAAAAACCATTTTAAATAGTTTTCCTTCTTCAAGTCCACTAATTTATTTGAGTAACTCACCTCTTTTAAAAATTTGAATTTATTCCAAACACTACAAATCTTATATTCAACAAAAGATATAACTATTTATTTTAAAAATATATATTAAAACATAATTATCACTCACAAATCGATTCAAAAAAATAAATAAATAAGAAAATTTCCAAATCTCAAATGTACGTGTAAGCTTCAAATTTGCGTTAAAAACAATTCATTACAGCTAATTTCACTTCACTAGTTGTAAGTATTTTTTGTATCCTTATAATGAATTTTTTCTTGTTTATTCTTTTTGTATCTTGGTATTTATAAATTTTATTAGGAAAAAATAAAATTAACTTAAAATCGCGAGAGGGAAAGAAGACAAATTTAGGCCTCTTAAAGCCAAGCGAGCTAAGTGTTGTTTACCGGTTAAATCGCGAACATAAACTGATTCCAAAATGAAAACACTACCAAACTATTTCTTTTCAAAAAAAAAAAATAAATAAAAAAAATCACTCAACACTCCAAGATATTCGTACACATGGAGAAGAGCTACAGATACGGACCCCTGCTGCTTAAGATGAAGTTAACGTCACATCAGCATCACTCCGGATCCAAAATTCAAAAAAATAAAAAAATTAAAAATAAATAAAAATAAAAAATCACGTTCACTTTCGTTTGCATAAAATTATTTAATACTTGGCTTCATAGCTATTGGTGCCAGTGCTGGTATCTTTCAGATACTCATATGAATCTGTACATTTTTGAAGTATTTTTTTTACTTTTTTTTACTTTTTTTGTGTTTCTCTTTTGTTGTCTTTTATCGAAATGACGAGATAATAGCTGGGTTAACCGATGGTGTACGATTTAGTAGAACTGTTAAGCAGAGCATAATGGTTGCTAGAAGGTGCTCCAAATGGCACTTGTTGTGCATTGAATAGGTGGTATTGAGTTATTAGGAGCTATGTGTCTGTATGATTGGAAATAAGGTGTCATCTGTAAATGAATTTTTCGTAGACTTGTTTCATTTACATGGTATGGCAACTGATATGCCTATTCTGTGTGAAAACCCTCAATTGAATGGAGGAAGTACTTGGTTGTTTAACACCTTTTTATTATACACACGTATGTATGAACTCTTTGTTGTGGTTATTTGAAGTTTTCATTATTTAATACACAATTGATTGAGTTTATTGTTAAATCATGAAAACTATAAAGTAAACAACTACTGAACATTGAAGGAATACGAGCCGAAAGTTTTAATAAATTAAAGTGCTTTATTATCCAATAAATGGTTGTGGGCCATTTAGTTGGGAAACATTTTGAATCTTGTCGCTGCAGGGTCTGTCAAAAAGGCGGGTAGAGGACGTTACTTAAAAGTCTTGAGGCCTTCTTGCAAATGAAACAATAGTTTCCCACGCATTGTAATCAATCATTTATTCATGTAATCATATAATCAATTATAGTGACATCAACTTTGATTGATTTTAGGAGGACACCAATCTTAATCTGAAAATAATTTCTAAAAGAACGTGATTTTGGTCTGAAGTTTAAACACAATTTTATCTTAAAGAAAGCATGAAACTACGAGAAAAGAGATTCTTGCTCTCTGATTAAATAAATTTATGCACAGAATATCATAGTAAATAGTGCAAATAGATTCAAGAATGTAGGTCCTGTCATTTCTTGTGGAGCCAAAGCTTAAACGGAAATTTGTTTGAAGTTCTGATATGTGTTCCAGCTACGTTCAACTTGGCCCAAGTGACCTCGATCTATCTCTAACCAATAGAGTGTGGTAACCTTGGACAACCAATTCTTCTGACTGAGTGAATGATAGGTAATGCTTATTTTTCGAGACATAAGGTACAACCAATTCATTGCTATTACTTTTTTCATTATCCTTGTAGTTAGGAGCTATTTGTTTGAGTTATGGTTCGACCAGAGAACCATGTTAAATGTTATAAATTTTCTACTGTAATTGAATAACATTGAACCTGTATTGAACTGATACAGTTTTTGCTAAGTTTTAATGCTAAAAATATACATTACCGCCTATTTACCAATATTTAACTTATCATTGAAATTTGAAAAGCCAGTGCTTTTATCTTATTACTGATTATCTTCACCCATTGCAAGCCCATGCTCCTATACATTGATACGCATATATCATCAGAGTAATCAAGTTGTTTCCGGTGTGGTGTATTCCTCAACTTTCTTCTGCAAACGAAATAGCAGTGGTGAAAGTATGCAGCCCTTTATTATGTTCTTTGTTTTTAAATTATTCTGATACCTTATTGGGATCACCCTTCCCTTCTGCACAAGGTCGAAAATAAAATCCAGATTTCCACTGCCAAAAGCCTCGTGAAAGTTGATAAGAAGTACATACAGGTAAGTTTAAAAGATTCGAGATATCAAAAGTTAAATCTAGGCGGTTTCTGATTAATTTGGCTACTAAAGAGAAAATACAAAAACCTTGTCTATTCTCACATTCCATCAGTTTGCCTTTTTTGGAAACCTGAAGATCATAATCCTATTCCACTCTTGAGAGAAACATTCATTTCCTCATACAATCCTTAAGGACTTACCCACCACAGTAAAAGCCACATTGTAACTCTTAAGGGCCTTGATGGCGGTAACAATGTGCTACTAGTCGAATCGGAACAAATTTGTGTATCCTTGCTGCGGATAATTAATTTGAGTTTGAGGCAACTCAAGTTCATTTTCATCTGAAACTAAATATAGATCAGATCCATCTGAATTTTTTTCCTTCTGATGTTATAGATAACCTTTCTATTGCTTCTGCTTCCTGCTTCTTTAAGTTGTGCTGCTTATCTGATGCTTTACCGTCAAGACTAGGATTAATTTCATTCATTTTCTGTGCGATACGAGTATTGAGCTTTAAGTTCATGTCTCCCTACTACGAAAGCTGCTTCCAGTGTCTGGTGATTGGCTTTTTATCGAAATATTTCTGAGATTCGATTACAAAAATAGTATTTGTGCTAAAGAGTTGGTTGAAATTCGATTACACCTTGCTAATGACAAAAGGCTTTAGCCAGTAGATGATACTGAGGAGATTTGTGTTTTAATAGTTGGCGCTTTTCTTTCTTGACGATCGGAACAATACTGATGTTCCATTCATCCGGAATACTTTCAATCGATCATATTTTGATATGATATCTCCAACTATTGGACAAAATTGATCGGGAGATTCCGGTCAGTAACGCTTTTCAAATCCATTAAGTGCTATTAAACCGCAAAGCTATTTCATCATTTCCATTTCAGTACCTTAAGTTATCTTGAAAATTTTTAACGACCTCAGCTCCAAGGACGTTAAATAAATTCAAATAATTAAATTTTGGTGGGAGCGAATGTCCCCATATATTTGGCTTAATACAAGCTATAACTTAAAATTAAACTTAAACTACAACTTAAAACTAAGGTTGGTTGGAGTGGTGAAGTAGAACGGATTTTAGGTAGGAAGTGACGCGGTGGAAGTCAAAGTGTAATATATGCCGTTTTAATTTTTGACGGCACCGTTTCAATTCAGTAGTGTGAAATTATTCATCATGAATTTACCTCCTGGAACTTTGTCATTTCCGCTATGGGATTGCTGTGTTCCAATTTTACTCAAGCTAATAAGTGTAGTAAGTCAAGTCTAGTTGGTCAACAAGAGAAGCCGATAGTCACCTAAAATAAACAAAATTGTCATGGTTAAAGCACCGGCATCCCCTGGTTAACAGTGCCCAACTATAAACAGGATCTACTGCGGTTTTTAAAAAAAATATTAAAATCTGTTGCTGCACTGAAATTCTTTTGCAATCGTTTCTTTTGGCATGTTAAATTGAACACATTTTCTTTTTGACATACTATAAAACAAGGCCATTCATTTTGTGATTCCGAATATAAATTTAAATAGAACACATTTATGATTTAGATTTGGATCAAATTTTTATTTCAGCATATTGTTTGGATTTTACCATTATGAATGGTAATGTACGTAAGTTCTTGCAGAACTTGATACTGACAAGGTAATTTTCTATGACATTTCGTCACAAGTCGGGCAATAACTCGGCCGTCTTGTTGACACCATATGTTTTCCACATCCATATCTTTGATTTGATTTGATTGGAGCCCAAAAAACTCGGTAAGCATTTGGCTATAGGGATGAGAATTGACGAGGAAGGTTACAACTTCCTCATTTTCGAAGAATTATGTATTAATGTCACCTACAGACTAAATTCCACACCAAACAGTGACTTTTTGTCCAGTGCGCTTCCGACATTTACATGTAAATTCTCACTTTTCCATATGCTACGATTTTGTTCGTTAACGTATCCACCGAGTGAAAAATAAGCTCTTTTGCTGAACAAAATGTTGTGTGGACAGACCCAAATGCTGTACTCGCAGTAGAATACATAGATTTGGATCTTTTTAATACTTTTTCTTACGACAGCATTTTTTTTTTTTTTGTAGAGTGTGCATTTCAATGATGGATAGGCCTTAAGACGTCTGTAACAGAGTGGCTCTTCGAATTCTTTGTACATTTTTGCCTAATATATATTACGCTCAGATGGACGATTATGTCGCTACTACTACTAAATCACTATTCTTGTAGTAAGTTTCCACAATTTTAAAACGTTCAGAGATTGTTAAACGATTCTTATTATAAAATAGCAAATTTTAAACTAAAAATATACAGTCAAAGTTCGTTTTAACGTATGTGATTGAAACATTGAAACAGGGATGTCAAATCTGGACCACGCATTAGATGACTTTATATAAGTACACATATCTTCAATAATAATAATAATACGCTTCGGTATTCTAAAACGACCTGGTATAGCAAGTTTTTTCCCCGATTGGTAGCTACTGTACTCTGTTCAACAAAAATCTGCAGTACAGGGAAGTTAAGAATATTTGTCTCTCATTCTGGTTGAAATGAAAAACATAAACACTTGGCTCTTGAAAGCTCTCATAGAGATACCAATACGACCAAACACTTATTCTAAAAATACTATAATGTCCCAAAGGTAGTAAAACATTTTGGTCGTTCGTCAAAAGCATTAGAAATTTTGCCTCATCCTCCATCCCAACACTCATATACAATGACATTCCAGCTGACAGCTCTTTGGTCAAGGCCAATCTGCTTGCTGCATACTTTGCGGCCAGCTCAATATTTCCACATTGTGCTTTGTGTCCGCCTACACTTGAGTGCTCTGAATCTTCAATGGGACGGATCCACTTTCGCACTCGTGTAATAGTAAGAGTACTTAAAGATCTTAACATATCTAGGTATATCTCTTCTTCTTCTGAAGAGTTGTTCTCTCACGCTGGCATAACCACTGCGTAAGCTTTTTCTGGCTGGAATTTATCGAATCTTCTTATCTCTCCTCCTACGAACCCATCTCATGTACACATTTTCCTTCTTTTCAAGGTAATGGAAACGCTGATACACCATCAGTTCTTGAAATATCTCGAAACGCGTAAACTTCTCAATGACCGGGAGTACGGTTTCGTAGCAACATGTCCACTAGTGATTTGACGGTATGTCTTACGGAAAAGTGGAACCAAAGTCTACACAAATCTGACGAAAGCAAGATAGTTGCACTTGATATCTCTAAGGCATTTAACAGTGTTTGTCATCTAGCTTTTTCGTTGAAAATACGTGCAATTGGGATTGACGATCTCTCCGTCAATGGATTTGAAATTAGCTTTTGGAACGTTCAATTCAAGTTGTCTTGGATGGTTTCAAGTCTGATATTCACAAAATAAATGCTGGTGTGCCCCAGGGCTCCATTCTGTCTCCGACATTCTTTTTAGTTTTCATCAAAGATCTTTTGTCTGATACTTCTAATCCAAATATATTCCCTTACTGACGATAAAACTCTCTGCTTTTCATATTCGTTCGCGGTCTCACATTCCTGTTCCTCGGCTGTAGAATGGGAATTGGGATAAATTGGGAAACTATCAAAAAAGTATAATTTAAAGCTTCCAAAACACAATGCTGTCTGTTGTCGTCAAAGTCGAAACCGAAAAACTTTCCATTCTTGGTATATATGGTACGTCAGTGACAACTTACTTTGGAATGACCACATATCCGATGTCGCGAACAATGCTGCGAAATATCTAGGTTTCCTCAAGCGATGTAAGAAACATTTCACTCCCTCTGACTTGGCGTCAATATGTAAGGCGTTTATCCACCCAAAACTGGAGTATTATGCCCACATCTGGGCAGATGAACTTAAGAACTCTTTTCGCTTGCAAGATAGGATTCAAAATTGTGCGATAAAACTCATAGGTGATGCCAACGGTTCACAGTCATTCGAAACCCTTGAACACCGTCGTAACGTCTCCTGTCTCATCTTGTTGTATCACTATTTTCACAACCAGTTCTTCACCGAAACTACTAGCAGCATTCAGCACCGAAACACCCGTTTCGCTATGATTGCTCAGCAGTATACCTTCAAGCTCACCTTCGGACGTCTTTTGAAATATCGTAATTTTTTCCTAAGCTGTACAACTCGCTTATAGAATGCCCGGCCGAGTTAAGCACATCGGTATCTCTCTTTCTTTCGCAAGCGCTATATTCAAACATCTTAAGTGTACAACCCTTGAAGGGCGGCAATTACAATAAAAATAAGTACCGCGATATGCATATATCAACAGTAATTTCTGAAAATAATTACCATAGGGTTGCCATGTACCTGTTTTGATAATATTATATTTTTGAAGAAAAAAAAAAAAAAAACATAAATTTTAATACATATTTTTATTTTCTGTATCACAAACAACAGTACTAAACGTTATGTAACAATAAAATAAAAGCAAACTGATCCGAAGAAAATTGATGCTGTCGTTCTCATTATTTAAATTTATAGCAATCTACTCTGTTGCTGTTTCGTCTAAAACAGCTACATCCTATATCTTAGGCCCAACTTTTAGTTCAATATATATGATGACATTAAACCATTTTTTACTGTCCACTTTCTCAAGTACTTCTGTTGGCTTAACGTTTTTCATTTTGAGAGTTTTATTTGGGCTTAATACGAATGCTTTTATTTGAACAGAGGAACTAGAATAAAATACTGTTTGCCGTAAATTAGAGTGAGACAGGTCTGAATTACAAACGGTACGCTACGATCTACTTTCGGTACATTACGTTCCTCCTTTTACTTGTAACTTCTTGTAATCGTGCGCTTTTGTGTTACCATAATCAGTGAAGTGTTGTGAAGTTATAATCTAGTAATAGGTACTAAAAACCTTTTGCGAAATGCCGTACTTGTATACAGCTTAAGAATATGTGAACATGCATATTGTGTACGGTGAATACCGCCGCCAGATTATTCGCGAAAGGCACACAAATGTGGCGCGTCACCCCGACCATCGCGTGTTCATCTATGCACATCTGTCATACTCGCAAGGACGATTGCCTAGTAATCATACGGCCGGCGGGAGACCTAAAGAGCACAACGTAGTTTTCAATGAAATTTAAAGTGATGCCAACGCTTCAGAAAAGCATTGCTCATCGGATTTTACAACAAAACAACTACCACCCGTACCATGTGCAACGCATACAAAGTTTACTACGTCGTCACTACGCTCCCAGAGTCGAATTTTGCAGAACAATATTGGCGAAAAACAGTGAAGATCCGCAATTTCTCAATCATATTTTATAAACTGATGAATCAACGTAAAAGGTGGTTATATGAATTTACGTAATCTACATGAGTGGGACAGAGAAAATCCGCATTTGATGCGTAAAGACCGCTCTCCATATCAATTTAAAGTAAAGCTGCCAGAAAATTTAAAAGGCGACAATATCTCCATTTTTTTACAAAATGGTTTGCCGAGTTTATTGGAAGATGTATCACTCAACATCTATCGGGACATGTGGTTTCAACAAGATGGTTGCTCAGCGCATTATGCTCGTCTAGTACGGGATTAGCTGAATACTGAGTATCCCGATAAGTGGATTGGACGAAGAGATATTCTCTGCGGCGATGCAGAGCCTGTATTTGTACCGAGGTTAAACAATTTGAACATTTTATAAATAAAATAAATGTACTAAAAAATTTTTTTCTGTTTCATTATGATTAAAGTCGACGTTGAGTTTTGGGACACCCTGTATGTATATGAATGGAAACAAAAACGCCTTCTTTCATAGCTGACCGTGTTATAAAACTTTTATTATAACTAACTACATGTATAACATGACATGAGAGTCCGACTTTGTTGTTCTAAAACTACCTGGTTGGTTTCAAACCTAGTTATTAACTCTCAAAATTCAAATGTATGTTTGCTTAGTTTTAAGCATCTATCTTAAATGTTTCAGGAATAACATTTACTTGTTCAAAAAATGTGTGCAATATTCACATATAGTAAAAAGGGCTTTCCAACGTTATACACTTTATGAAAATCTTCTGTAGAATATTAGTATAATTAATCACAAGCTTCTTGTTTGCTTACTGATAATGTATGTATAATGATTTTTTTACCACCCTTTTTGATATCTATATAAAAAAATTTACCCAAATAATTGTATGGTACATTCTAAGAGAGCTTGTGAAGCTACAAGCAAAAAAAAAAAAAAAAGAAAACAATAACAGTCCGTTAAAATTAATACTAGTAACTCTGATCATGTTAGAAAATTCAGAGGATATCATTGACGGATCCGCATGCAATTGATTATTCTGTCTCCGAAGCTTAGGGCAGATTAATTGCATTTCGGGTTGTATCGGACTTTAAAAGGAGTTACAATAACAATTTCAATGTAAGCCAGTGGCACTTCAATGGCAATCTGTTGTATTTTGAATCGAAAAAAGAGCGATAAGCACCGGCGTTTAAAAAGAAGCTCTTCCATAACATCTGTACTGCAGATTTTTGTTAGACAGGGTATAGATTAAAACACTTCTATTCATTAGTACGAACCATTCGTCCAATTCACTCACAATATCATGAATGCATTCAATACTTTAAAGTCGTTGAAGTTTCTGAAGTCATTGAACTATTTAATGCCTTAAAGTCTATTTTTAAGTAGCAAACAATGTAATCAGTTCGCAGATACACTATTATTCGTATATTTTATGTTCTGAAAGTTTTTATCCGAAAACACGTTTAAGTTCAATAAACTCTTCCACTGCCAGAATCTAATGTCAATGCAAAACATTTCTTTCGACTTTTGGAGGCACGACATTGATTCTAATTTGAATAAACTTAGATGATAACACTCGTACATATTGGGTTGTTTAATAAGTTATGCGGTGTTTTTCTTGGAAGTATTGTTTATCGTTTCAGAAATCGCTGTGTTTACAGTTATGAAATTTTTGTTATTTATTCCAGAATTTAAGAATTTGTTTTGATTGGACGTGTTTTAAGTGCTTGTGGTGTCAAAGCGGGAGATTTGCAGCGTGAATGGAGATACGGCTATAAGCGCTGACACTTATCAGGGTTCGTTTACACGCTTTCCTTAAGGAAATACAGAAATTGCTGATGCTGTTCGCTCTGGACGTCCACCCACCACAGACGACATTCGAATCTTGGCTGCAGTTACTGTTGACTGGAATGTGACGAGACAGGATATCGCTCAGCGGCTTAACATCATCCATACAACCGTTTCCTACAGACAGAAAAGACTTGGAATGTCAAATAAGTTGGATCTCTGAGTTCCTCACGAACTCAGTGAAAGAGACTTTATGAATCGCATAACGGTCTTTGTTAAGTCTTTTTGTGAGTCTTTGTTGAACTCGCTTGAGGCTTTCCTGAAAAAAATAGTTACGGGAGAGGAAAAATGAGTGGTTTACAACTTTTGGCGTAAGATATCATGGTGGGCTCCTGATGAAACACTGTAATCGGTCGGTGAACAAGATTTGCCTCCCAATTGATTGAATTGAATTTTAGTTTAGTTTATCGTTTACACATTTGAATTCAATAACATTTTCTTAACATTTTTTAAAAAAACGGAAGGTTGTTTAAATTTGTTGTAAGCTCGTTAAATATTGCAGGAACAGCAACTGCATACTTTCTACATCCATATTCGTTCCAGAATCTTGGGACCAAAAACTTATTTTGCTGTCGTCTACGTTTGTTAACTGCTTGTTGGGTTGGTAGCTTATAGGTGTTTTCATCTTTGAATGATGATAATATGTCCATCTTATACAATTGTTCTATTGTGAGGAATTGTTGTTGTTATCAGCTCGAAGAAGTTGATGACTGTTAACCTTATGTAGGCAATCATAACCATGCATTTTTATTAAGATTTTGTGTTTTAGGATGTGCGGAGGACGTATGTGCATTACTTTAGTTTTTTTTGCATTTATGATTAGGCCGCTGTCGTGACACCATGTTGTGACTATAACAAACTCCTTCTGCAAGATTTTTTCAGTTGCTTCAACGTTTTTGTGGTTAACGATAATTGCCGTGTCGTCTGCGTATGCGTAAACCGTGCTTTTGTTGAGAGCTGAAAGCATTTCGTTCATGTATATAATAAATATTAACGGTCCTAATTTAGATCCTTGTGGAACTCCATACTTTGAAGATTTTTCTTTGCTTAGGCTTTGTTTAATTTTGACCTTATATTTGCGGTTTTTTAGGTAGTCCTCAAACCATGACAAAAGTGGTCCTCTTATGCACGTTATTTCCATCTGTTTTAGAATATTTTTATGGCATAGCATATCAAAGGCTTTTTTAAAATCAATAAAAAATTTACAATGGTGCTATGGTTTTTTTCTTGATTTTTACCACCTCTATGAGGACTTTATCCGTTACCGATAAAATTGAAATCGGACGGTAGTTCCCGATATCTCTTTTTCGGGCCACCCTTGTATATAGGTCGAGTGACGGATATTTTAAGTCTTTCGGGGACGTTTGATTGTTGCAGACTCAAGTTTATAAGTTTTGCTAAAACCGGAGCCAGAATCTCAGCATTATTTTTTAAGTCCTTTGGTCGTATATCATCTTCACCTGCTGATTTGTTGCCCTTAAGTAATTTAAGAATTTTCTGTACTTCTTCAGTACTAACTTGATATACATTGATCGCTGGACACTGCCGGATGGACCCGAATAAGATTTATGTTTGCATATATGGATAGTATTTGTTATGTCTAAAGAAAATTTTTGCGCAAAATGATTTGCAAGATTATCATACTCGTTTGTAGCAAAGTTTTTAGCCAACAGATCATCCAGATTTATGAGTCTTTTGCCAAGTATTGAATTGACGATCTTCCATGTCTCCTTTGGATTGTTTTTTGCATTTAAGAATTGTTGCTTGAAATAATTATTTGAGTACTATGTATCATTTTATTAAGGTGGTTGCGAAACGCTTTATATTCTTTTTCATAATCTTCTATATAAACGATCTCTTTCTAGACATGCATTCCTTAGATCTCCGGTTATCCAATTATGCTCATTAGATCTTTTTTTGAAATACGTCGTTGATTTTACCATTCTTCTAAAACATTCTCTAAAGATATTGTACAAATCGTTTACGTCTGTCAGACCAATCAACTGTTGCCAGTTAAGTTGTTCAATTTGCCGTCACAACTCATAACTACTAATATAACTGAACATTTAAGGAGCGTTTCTTTCTTCTTTCTCATCAGATTTAATAGTCGCGCAGTATATGCCAAAGTGGTCAGAGCAATATAATTCTACTAACGCGGATATAATATCCATGCGTTTAGTGCGAATTAAACAGTGATCAATTAATGTTTTTGTGTTTCGGGATAAGTCGACACGCGTAACCGATTTAATTGTGTTTATAAATCCTCTTGATGCTACCAATGAAAGGTATCTGCTCACATTAGGATGATATACATCATTTGCATCAATGTTGACATCACCAATTACTACCAAAGTTTGCCTTTTATCTATTTTGTCAATGTTTTGTCCTAATTCATCTATAAATTCATTTACATTAAGTCTAGGCGGTCTGTATATAGCAAATATTGTAGCTTCATTCTGTCTTCTTTGAATGGTTATTGTAACACATTCATAGTACACATAATTCATATTTATTTCTGTTTATTCTATATCATCTTTTATGAAAATCATTAAGCCGCCACCTTCTTTATCAGTTCTGTTATAGGCTAATGGTTCATAAAATCCAGTAATTATATAGAATGAGTTCTCAATTTTTTTTTTTATATTTATTTCAGAGAGCACTATGACATTAATTTTTCCAATAAATTCATTAACGCTTAAAATAAAATTATTCCAATTTGCTCTAATAGATCGTATATTTAAAAAAAAATAAAAAAATCCATTAATTTCCGTAATAAAATCCTTCATTTCATTCATTTTCTTCGTTTAATTCTTCCATTGTATTTGTTAATTTTTTGACGCGACTGTAGTACAAACAAAAATTGCTGTTTAGACAATTTTTTCAACATCAACAGTTGAATTGATTTCTACAACAGCATCTCCGTCATTTTTCCTCGCGAGAACTTTATTGTGTCTCATCCACACATACTTCCAGTTAACCGTCATGTTGAGCATTTGCTGGTACTAGTGAGGTGTCCTTCACTTCGAGTTGCTTCCAAGCAATCAGACAATAAATACCGTTAAATATTGCTCTCAGCTCGATACTTTGAAGCAGGCAGTTGAAAAAAAAAACGACCAGAGTTGGCGAACAGAAAGGGCTTTTTTTCCATCATGACAACGTCAGACCACGTACCGCTTTAGTGACAACAAAAAAAATTAAATTCATTTGGCTGGGAAGTTATGCAGCACCCACCGTAATTTCCAGACCTTCCGCCTTCTGACTATCATCTGTTCCGCTCTCTCTAAAACAATTTGGACGGAAGGCAATTCAATTCCGAAGATGAGATCAAAACGTACCTGTAAAACTTCTTTACCCATAAGTCGGTTGACTTTTACAAAAGAAAAGGCATCATGTTTCTTCCAGAACGTTGAAAGAAAGTAACAGATCATGATGAACAATATCTGATGGATTAAATATAAGCTTTTACACCAAAAATGTGGGCTTAGCTTTAATTAATATTTAATTATAATATGTTAACTTATATTATAATTATAATAAGGAAATGCAATATCTGAATGCGTCTAGTCCTGTAGAAAGATAAGCAACAGAGTTACTTAAATGACCGTGATAAATGAATTATTTCAAGTTATTCCATGGTTAGTGATGCTAACATTTTTCAAATTTTGTAGAACAACTATATCATGTTTGGAGGTCATTCTCTTTTTGTACAATAGAATAGTCTTATTTAAGGAATTAAACTAAACATTTGTGTTCAAGGACAGACTTTGTGTTGCCACCGCAGTCAGACGACGATCACTTTCCTAAGATGGACACATGTCTAAATACATAAGATGTTCAGATACTTAAGCTGACTACAACTACATCGTATCAATTCAAATTTACTTTAGATATTAGATAATGTAAGTTTTAATGCATAGTCGCTTTAATTGATTCAGATTAAATTTATTAAGTGTGAAGAAAGTTTTTTTTTTTTTTTTTGCGCTAAATTTGAAATGGTAAACTGGTTATATTAGCCAAATCGATGACTGTTTAAGTTGGACTATGAATTAGTTAGTTGTCAGAGATTATGCAAGAATTTAGTGATTGTTGTCTGTTGATTTTAGAAAGTTTACTAGCTTAAAGAAAAACGATCTATCATAATGATCTTTTTGTTGAATGATTTACTCGTTAAGGAACATCACATTAATTGCATCTTATTTAAGGTAACCTTAAAGCACATTGAACAGATCAATACTTTTTTTTTTATACTTTCTCGAAAGGCTAGAATACATATTTTGAGTTGTGGCTTACCTTGATAAGTCAACTGTTATCAACCTTATGTCGCATCCTTTTACGATTTCATTTCAAAATAAAAACATTTTTAATTTGAATGATTCCAAATTTGGCATGATAAGTGATTAAAGCTCCTATTATTAAGATACATTCGATTTTGTTATTTTTGAATCAAATCCTATCCAATTCGCTTTAAAAGTGCCAACCTGTCAACAAACAAATGAATAATGTGTATCAATTACGATACGAGTTTACAATACAATAGACTTTAGTGAATTATTGACTCTGTGTTTGACTTTGAACTTTTGAATTGACATAGACCTTAGAAATGTTGACACTTTAAAGTGGACATATGGGCACCATTTAACAAATCAAAATTTTTAAGAAATAACTTTTCCTTGTTTCTAAGTCAAAAAGATGGTATTGTGCTCAGTCACATGCAGCAGTTCATTACTACTTTTCGTATGAGAGGACTAAATAGGGACATTCCGCAAGTAGGGAATGAGCAATCAGAAACCGATATATTCTGTCGCGATTTTAATGAGCTATTAAATAGAATATCGAGGGAAGGAAATGCTTTTCATCAACTAGGTGCAGCGATAGTATCGAAACCGACAAAGTGCATAAGTGAGGCGAAAGGGGCGAAAAAACAGTAGTACAAGAACAAGCGGTATCAGGAATTAGATGATGTACCTTCAACGTCGAATCACAGGCAAACCAGCGTATGTTTTAAGAATATAACACATAAAAGACAAAACAAACAAGAGATTGAATCGTCAAAATCTATTGAAAATGAGCAGGATGCATGCTGACAGGAAATAGCTAAATTTTCAATATATGAAGCATAAACTGTTTGTCTTTTGAAGCACCCAATTTTCGACTTCCTCGTAGGATTCGAAGTGCTGCTCAACTAATACATGTCCCATCGATGAAAACAAATGGTAGTTGGAAGGAGTTAAGTCTGTTGAATACGGCGGGTGGGGTAGCAGCTCCCAGCCAAGTGCTGTGGTTGTATCCTTAACCGGTTTTGCTTTGTGTGCAGGTACATTTCATGGAGCAAAATTACCTTGCCGTTTCTTCTATCCCATTCTGGTCGTTTTTCGATCAATGCATGGTTCAAATTGATCATTTATTGTCGGTAGCGATCTGTATTAACCTGGTTTCACCCGGTTTTAGCAGCTCATAATACAGCACACCCATCTGATCCCGCCAAATACAGAGCATTACCTTCGCGCCATGGATATTCGGCTTTGCCGTTGATTTGGCTGGTTGGCCGGGTTTCACATATGATTTATTGCACTTTGGGTTGTCGTAATGGATCCATTTTTCATCACCAGTAACAATCCGATGCAAAAATGACTTCCTTTTGTGGCCTTCCAGCAGCATTTCGGACATGCAAAACCGCCTTTCGACGTCCCCCTTCCTTGCTTTTGAATATATCCAGCTGCTTTTAAACGTTTTGAAATGGCTGCTTGAGTGACACCCAAAGACTCTGCGAGCTCTTCTTGTGTTTGGCAACAATCTTCATAGAGTAATGCTTCCAGCTCTTCATCTTCAAACTTTTTTGGCTGCCCAGGACGTTCATCGTCTTCCAAGCCAAAATCACCACTTTTAAATCGTGCAAACCACTTTCGGCACGTTCGCTCAGCTAGCGCATGTTCACTATAAACTTCTACCAAAATACGATGACTTTCGGCAGTAGTTTTCTTCATATTAAAGTAATGAAGAAGAACTCCCCGCAAAAACACTTTTTCAATCACAAAGTTCGACATATTTGTGTGAAAAAAAAAAATTGTTGTTTACGCTTCAAATGAATGACATATACTGGAATGACGAACAATGACAGTAGCTTTCCAACGCATGTTCCAATTGATAGTTGTCCCGGATTAACCTGTGATTTTTTCCATTAAAGATTCTAAAAATAAGTCCAATTTTCATCGCCAGTAACAATTCGATGCAAAACTGATTTTTTATCGTGTCTTTGAAGCAAAATTCTACAAGTGGTTTTTCGGTTTTCTATCTGCCTTTCGTTCTATTCATATGGCACCTATTTTTCAGACTTTTGGGTCTTTCCCAAAGCTCTTAACCGGTCAGAAATTGTCAGTTGTGCAACATTTAACATTTCTGCCATTTGTTTCTGACTCAAAGGGTCATCTTCATCTAATATTGTTGGCAATTCGGCGTCTACAAACTTTTTTGGTGGTCTTTCATGTTCTTCATTTCTCACATCAAAATCGTTATCTCTGAACCGTTAAAACCATCTTTTGCATATTGCTTCTGATAGAGCATGATCACCATATGCCTCGACAAGCATTCGATGCGACTCTGCAGCACTTTTCTTCAAATGAAAATAAAAAATTAATGCTTTCCGCAAGTCATCATTTTCTGGTACAAAATTCGACATTTTTAACCAGATGAAAAAATATGATGTTGTTTGCTCAATGATTTGATGTATACTAAATACGATTATGTTTGACAGATGTCATAGCAGCCAAACAAAAAAAAAAAGTTTATACCCGTTCACAATATCGAGACATTTGTATCTTGACGCTCACTTGATACCGCTACACCTGGTAATACTATTCAACTGCAATTCATCAGTTGGAATAATGACCGGGTGATGAATCTAAAGTCATTACGATGGACATTTGATTAGTCCTGAAAATCTTAATTAGCCTCAACTACGAATAAATTGGATAAATGATTGAATGATTTTTTATTTTCAGAAATAATTACTTTTCCATGTATTATCTGCAAAGCCAAGTGGTTTATCTGCAGAAGACTGATCATTTAAATTAGTTGCATTATTTAAGTTCAAAATACAATTAATTTTTTTACGAGTAAATAAGTTTAACAGAAACAAGAATTTAACATTATTTATTTCATTTTGAAACTGAACAATAATTCATTGAAGAGATTGATTTAAAAACATTTTTTTCGGAAGGTTATTTAAATTCGTTGGAAACTCATTGGATTTTGCCGGGATAGCTTATTCATATTTTCTTCGACCATAATATATTCGTTCCAATATCTAGGGACTTGTAATTTATTTTGCTGTCGCCTGCGCGTATTTACTACTTGTTGTGTTGGCATCTCATAGGTACTGTCATTTTTAAAGATTGACAGTATCTTCATTTTGTACAGTTGCTCTATTGCTAGAAACCACGAACCATTCGCAAGTGGATTGGAAAATTTAAAAGTGGTCATACAAGCACCGAAGATGATGCACGAGTGGACGTCCAAAAGAGGCTGTTTCAGATGAAAACATCAAAAAAGTCCACAAAATGATTACGAATGGCCGTAAAGTGAAGTTGATCAAGATAGCTGAGGCTCTGAAGATATCAAAAGAGCGTGTTGGATATATCATACACGAATGTTTGGAAATGCGAAAGCTCTGTTCAAAGTGGGTGCCGCGTTGGCTCACAGTCGACCAAAAACAACAACGTGTTGATTTGGAGGAGTTGCAGAGGAGTGTTTAAAGCTGTTCAACCGCAATAAAGCAAATTTTTACGTCGGTATGTGACAATGGATGAAACTTGGTTCCATCATTTCACACCAGAGTCAAGTCGGCAATCAGCTGAGTGGCGAGCAGGAGACAAGACCAAAAACTCAACAGTCGGCTGGCCAGGTTATGGCATCCGTATTTTGGAATACACATGGAATAATTTTCGTCGACTATCTCCAAAAGGGGCAGATTAACAACAGCGACTATTATATTGCGTTGTTGGAGCGTTTGAAGGACGAAATCGCAGAAAAACGGTCGCATTTAAAGGAAAAGGAAGTGCTGTTTCATCAAGACAATGCACTCTGTCACAAGTCGACGAAAACGATGGCAAAATTGAATGAATTCGGCTACGAATTGCTTCCTCACCCACCGTATTCTCCAGATTTGGCCCATAGCGACTATTTCCTGTTCGCAGACCTCAAAAGAATGCTCACCGGAAAGAGATTTATGACCGATGAAGAAGTAAGCACCGAAACAGAGGCCTATTTTGAAGCTAAACCGAAATCGTACTACAAAATTGGTATCGAAAGATTGAAAAATCATTTCAATCAGTGTATCGCCCTCGAAGGCAACTATATTACTATAAGACGGCACTTTTCGACTTTTCAGCCTATGTGTGAGCTCCATTTGAAGTTGTAATCGACGATAGCTATTAACTTTATGCAGACAGTCATGGTTATGCATTTTAATTTTTAGTTTATATTTTAAGAAATGGGGTGGGCGTATATGCATAATTTTGGTTTTGTTGGCGTTTATGACCTGGCCGTTGTCATGACACCATGTTGTGATAACATCGAACTCCTTCTGCAAGATTTTTTCAGCTGCTTCTAGGTTTTTGTGATTAACGATAATCGCCGTATCGTCAGCATATGCGTAGACTGTACTATTGCTTAGAGCTGTAAGAATTTCGTTCATATACGTGATGAAAATTAGCGGTCCTTATTTTGATCCCTGTGGAACTCCAAATGATGCGGCTTCTTATTCGCTTAGATGCTGTCCTATTTTAACTATATACTTACGATTTGTCTCAATGCCGGAAGTTGTCCTCCTACATCAACCTTTTCTATTTGTACCAATATGATTTAATGACATAATGTATTGAAAGCTTTTTTAAAGTCAATAAATAGTATGATGGTATTATGATTTTTTTCTTGATTTTGATTAATTTGGTTTGAAAACTCTCCGAGTAAGTGATTAATGCTTATGTTTTTTTCTAAAACCGAACTGGTTTTTAACTAGAATACCATACTTTTCTAAATATACTGTAAGCCTTTTGGCGACAGCCTCTCGAGTACTTATCTATTACGGATAGTATTGAAATTGGGCGGAAGTTTCCAATAATGTTTTTTGTGCCTCCTTTGTGTATAAGTCGTATAATGAATATCTTCAGCCTTTCTGGAATCTTTGATTGTTGTAAACTCTTGTTTATGAAATTTGCTAAAACTGGAGCCAGCGTTATCCTTTAAGACTTTGGGTCGTATTTCATCTTCCCCTGCTGATTTATATATTGATATTTAGTGATTGGAGAATATTTTGCACTTCCCCAACACTAATATCATCCAAGAACAGTGATCGCCTTAGACTGTTCGATGGACCTGAATAAGATTTATGTTCGCATATGTGCACTGAGTTTAAAATATCAAGAGAGAATTGTTGTTATAAGCTTGTGGACTTCTTTTCTAGTATTTTGTTGACAATCTTCTTTTGTTTTCTTTGGAATATTTTTTGTTTTAGAGAATGGTTTCGAAATGTTTTGTATTCTGTTTCGTAGTTCTGATTTCTTCTATTGATTTTATATCTTCTGTACAGTCGATCTCTTTCCAAACATGCTCTCTTTAGATCAGCAGTCATCCAATTATACTCATTTGACCTTCTCCTGTATTCTCTGATATGTGTTACAGATTGAACCAGTCTATTGAAGTGGTGTCTTAATTTATTGCAAGACTCATCTGCATCGCGTACACAGCTAAGTTGGTGCCAATCAAACTGTCCAATTTGTCGTGAAAGCTCAATACTGTTGGATGATATTTCTGAAAATTTAGTTCGACGACTGCGGATATAATATTTGATTATATATATAATATAATATATTGGATCTATAACTTAATTCGTGCGGTTTGCTAAGAGATAGCGTAACTTGTATTATTCCATTATTATTATTCCATTGGAACATGCGTTGGATAGCTACTGTCATTGTACGTCATTTCAGCATATGTCATTCATTTTAAGCGTAAACAACAATAATTTTTTTTTTCACTCAATTATGTCGAATTTTGTGCCTGAAAAAGAGTTTTTGCGGTGAGTTCTTCTTCATGAAGAAAACTGCTGCCGAAAGTCATCGTATTTTGGTGGAAGTTTATGGTGAACATGAGCTAGCTGAGCGAACGTGCCAAAAGTGGTTTGCACGATTTAAAAGTGGTGATTTTGGCTTGGAAGACGATGAACGTCCTGGGCAGCCAAAAAAGTTTGTAGATGAAGAACTGGAAGCATTACTCTATGGATATTGTTGCCAAACACAAGAAGAACTCGCAGAATCTTTGGTTGTCTCACAAGCAGCCATTTCAAAACGTTTAAAAGCAGCTGGATATATTCAAAAGCAAGGAAATTGGGTTCCACATGAACTCTAGCCAAGAGACGTTGAAAGGCGTTTTTGCATGTCCGAAATGCTGCTGGAACGCCACAAAAGGAAATCATTTTTGTATCGGACAACCGATACGACCTCCCCAAGCGCAAAAATTCATATGTGACCAACCAGCCAAATCAACGGCAAAGCCAAATATCCATGGCGCGAAGGTATTGCTCTGTATTTGGTGGAATCAGATGGGTGTGCTGTATTATGAGCTGCTAAAACCGGGTGAAACCATCAACGGACAACGCTACCGAACACAATTAATCCGTTTGAAAAGAGCAGTAGCCGAAAAACGCCCGGAATTTGCGACCAGACACGAGGCAATAATTTTCCATCATGACAACGCTCGGCCCCAAGTTGCTATTCCACTTAAGAACTATTTGGAAAACAGTGGATGGGAAGTCTTACCCCACTAAGCCCAGAACTTGCCCCTTCTGACTACCATTTTTTCCGATCGATGCAGAACGCCCTCACTGAAATACGGTTCACATCAGAGCAGTATATCAAAAATTGGCTTGTTTCATTCTTGGCTGCCAAGCCGGCACAGTTTTTTTGGGATGGGATCCACAAATTGCCAGAAAGATGAGAAAAAGTCATAGCTTCAGATGGGCAATACTTTGAATAATACTATTGTACATGTTTTTCTTAAATAAACGTTCAAATTTTGAAAAAAAAGCCGCACGAATTAAATTACATACCCAATATGATCAATCAATTCCGTGTTTCGTGAAAGGTCAACGCGAGTAGCGGATTTAATTGAGTTAACCAGTCATTTTGACGCTATCAGTGAAAGATATTTGCTTACTTTGGGATGGTAGACATTATTTGCGTCAATATTGACGTGTTTGGGCTCAGTTCTTTAATGAATTCATTGCCATTAAGATTGGGTGGCCGGTGAACAGCAAAGATCGTAGCCTCTTTCTTGCTCAAATGTCACTGTAATACTTTCGTAGTATTGGTAATTAATTTTTTACTGCATATTCTATGTTTTCTTTCATGGATACCAATAAACGACCACCTTTTATATCGGTTTATGAAAACCACTTTACTGTAAAAAATTTGTTCTTTTTTTCAATATTTATTTTAGGCAACACTGTTGCATCTAGTCTTACAACTAACTTAGTCAAACTTAATTACACTTCTGTTTATAAACGTCAACATATCGTTATACCATATTTGTGCAGATTAGCTAGGCATTTCGATTGTGGCCGCAGAAAAAGTTAGAAAATTTAAGTGCGGAATAAATTTGTGTCCTTTGAAAAGGAAAGATGTAAGAACTATTGAAACAATATGTAATAAAAACAAATCTTAGATTTGGCTGAATATTACTTTGTTTTCTTTTTTTTGTCCTGACATTACGTTTTTGAAGATATATATGTGCAGTGAATGTATTCAATAACACACGAGAATATATCTGCGATTATACTAAAGTAGAAATGCTGATGTAAATGAACTTACAGTTGAGTTACAGTCAACTTTACAACACTGGAAACTGCCATGTGGACGGCGGTTGGTAGTAAAATATCTGTATTAACGTTCAAAAAATGTTCGAGTTTTCTTTTGATTTCTGAGAAATTACCAATTATGTTTTCACAATTTTTGCTGAATATGTCATCTGGTATAAGGAATATGTTGGCGTTAGCTCAGCCTCCTAAGCTCAGCGTTCTGACTGGCGTTCCTCAATGAAAATCCTCATGGATTCGGACTAAAATCACAGAAATCCAATCTCAACTTTTAACCGAATAACAGCATAATCGTTATAAAGTTGTTCGATGAAAACAGTGTATTTTGCGATTTAAAACAGTAGGCAAACGGCCACATGCGCAGCGAGAGTAAGAGAATGAAAATGCATGGGTGTGCAAGTCCCCTTCCATTTTTTTCTCGTTCAGCGATTATTTTCGTATATTTGCTGTTGTAAAGTTTCTTTTTCCTAAAAATTTAAGTTTTGTGAGAGCAAATTTAACAAACCAGCGCAGTAGACTGGCCAATTATTTGGAATCGCCCTATACTGAAAAGTTGCTTAGCTCGCTACAAATAAAGGAAGACTGAATAAACTCTAAGGGATATCGGATTTGATTCTAACCAAAAATTAAACTTAAATAAAATTTTGACAAAAAAAGTTATATTTTATACCTTTTTCTTTGGAAATAAAAGTGTTTATGCGCAAAACAACAAACCGAGATTCCATTCTTATCAAATGCAAGACGACTTGAAAAGGCTCTCGGACTGTGTGATGTGTTGCACTTGAATTGATTGTCATCTCTATCATTACCATCAACACAATTATATAAATAACGTTCTTTCTTTAAATATGAATCACTTTCTCTTAACTTTCTTTCTTTTTTCCTCTTTTCCTCTTTTTCTCTTATTTCTTTTACTCTTTACTTTCTCTTTAAATTTTGAATTTAATATGGCTTACCATCTACTCTTTCACTACTTATTTATCATATCTTTGTATGTCATCCTATCTTTAAACTATTTGAAATACGAGGGCTGTTTGATGAGTACCCAGATTGGAAGATAGGTGGCGCTACTAAGCCAAAATGAGTGTACCATCATTTGGTATAACCTGTTTTAGCCCGCCTGTCAATTGTCGATTTGGACACATTTCACATTTCAAAACATCGTGTAAGTGTTTTTTGCAACCATAAAAAAGGAGCAGTATCGCTTCGTGATCCGATTCTTTTTTTGAGTAGCAAAACCTGCGAGGAAATCTAACCCACTCTGGATGGTACAACCGTTTACCACTGGTTAGTACAGTTTCACCGTGACCGTACGTCGGTGGCCCGAAAATGGTTATTATAGAGGAAACCGTGAGCAAAATCTATGATCTCGTATTGGCGGACCGCAGAGTAAAAAATCGCGGGTTGGCTGAGATAGCAAACCATATATCCTGAACGAGATTTTGGGCATAAGAAAGCTGTCCGCGCGACGGGTGTCGCGTTTGCTTACACCGGAGAACAAGCGCAATAGTGAGAACACTTCAAAGATGTGCTTGGCCCAGTTTAATTGAAATGTGGAGGAGTTTCTGCGTCGTTTCGTGACATGAATCAATTGGTACACACAAGAGACCAAAAAACAATTGAAACAATGGATATTCATCAAACAGCCCTAGTATTACATCATAGATCATCAATGAAAAACGGGGAAATAATCAAACATTTTTTCATTTTATTGATAGATTACCGGTCACTTTTTTAGATATTTTTAAATATTTTCCACTTCTAGTCTTTTTGTATTTGTTAAGAAATTATAAGCATTTGTTCTTTACGGGGGCGTTACACCGACGAGACGAGAGCACAGCTAAATATTATGTGCGATTTTAAAAAGGTTATACGAGTATATATTTGCCATGTTAGCGCACATAGCATCGAAAACAAAGTAGATGGATTGCGTCTTATCTTCGAGGATTTCGAAGTCAATATTTTCTGTCTTTCTGAATTTTGACTAAAACCTGATGTGCGTAGTGTTCTCTTTAGGTTAGGCAACAACCAACGGACAGATAAAGTTGGCAAACAATGTAGGGGGTACGGCTATCTACGTAAAAAATCATTTTAAATGAAAACCAGTTTTTTAGTCTACACAAGATACTACCAAATATATTTTTATTCAAATTATCATACAAATGGTCACAAATTCCTTGTGGAATTCATTTATATGGGATCTGATATTAGAAGCTATATCAAAGTGATAAATAACTTATAAAAAATAAGCCCGCTATATACTGAAATTGTAATAGGCGGTGACTTGAACCAGATACTCAACAAAAAAAAAATAAAAATCTTAATACGGTGGAAACATTAAACTTTCATTTTGTAAATAGCTTACAGTAGACCGATTTTATTTTAAAAAAGAATTCTTCTTCGAGTGTGTAAGGATTCTGGGGGTAAATAGCATATTTTAAAGATTTTTCTTTAAATGATACAGGTAATGCTGGTTTTTCTTATTTAATTTCCACATAATAAAACAACATCTGAACGATATTTTCTAAAACTTTCTTTGCAAAATATTGATAAATAAGCCGTTGGCAGTAAATCTCCGCAGCCGCTCGAAAGAAATTGCTTTGAGGTGTATGCAATAACTCGTCACTGAATCATATAGCACAAAAAGAAATCTAAGGGCATTTATTAGGTGAGATATTTCTCGAAGTAACACTGCTGAGATTTCTTTTTATCGATTTTTACACTTTCAATAGCACTAAAAAGTTATTTTGTTATTGTAAATAAAAAAAAAATCGCTACCTAGCCAAAGAACACATTACCTATGCATATGCGGAGCTATTCACCTTAGTGGACACATTGGAAAAATAATTCTTTTGGCGACGCTAATATTCCTAATATACTAGGAATTCTTACAGAGAACATCGATTACACTTGACTATATTCGAACTTTGGTTTGATAAAGTCTTTCATGTAAACTTCCCCTCTAGATCCTTCTAGGAGGAAGATGCTTTCATGGAATTCAATCCTCCTCTATACAGATAAATCTAGGACTGATAGAGAGGTTGGTGGCGATGTTTTCTCAGATAAGCTAAATCTAAGCCTCTCCGTCTTCCAAATCACTGGATCACGATTAAAGAAGCTCTGTCCTGATTGAAGAAAAACCTGATATCTTCAATGGATATCCGCAGCTTTTCGGATAGTCAGACCGCTACCAAGTTCCTGTATACCATATTAAACAGGATTCTACAACCTTCAGGAAATTTGTTAATACTAAGCGAAAATCCATTGGTATAACTTCCACTATGACTTACAACGGAACCACTAGTGATGATTTAAAGGATATTTGTGACATGTCTGCGTCTTTTTTCCAATCGAAATTCCTTAATGAATTCATTTATTTTTTGTGCAATATTTCAAAGTAAGCCCGTAACTAATTTGGATTTCCTTTTTTTGACGGAAGATGAAATTCTGCTAGAGTTGTCATCTCCCGATTCGGGTACAGGCGTTGCATCCAATAATTTTGTTGTTTTAAGTTGGTCCAGCTTATGAAGAATATATTTTATACGTCTTTGAGGTATGATGAATTTTTAGACTGCTAGAAGCATTCATTTATAGCACCCATTCACAAATCGGGTTCTTAAAGAATATTTGATAACTATAAACCTACCACCTTGATCAAAGTTCCCGGAATTTATTCAGAAATGTCCCCTTCAAAGTAATCCCCATCGACTGCAACACACTTATGCCAGCGCTTAATCCAATCCTTAAGACTTTTTTTATATTCGGTTTTCGGTATGTCCATCAGTGCTTCCTGTGATTTTTTCATTACTTCCTCTCGGCTGCTGGAACGCGTTCTCCATAGTGATTTTTTAACTCGACTGAACAGAAAGAAGTCACAGGGAGCCAAATCAGGTAAATTTGGTGGCTGTTGGATGGTATTTGTTGCATTTTTCGTCAAAAAAATACGAATAATGATGGCACTATGCGACTGTATGATATCATGGTGCAAAATCCACGACTTTTCTGCCCACAAATCTGCTCTCCTTCGGCGAATTACTTCACGCAAACGTCTCATAATGCCAAAATAATACTCTCTGTTTACTGTCTGGCCTTCTGGCAAAAATTCATAATGCACTACACCGTTGTAATCCATGAAAACCGTGAGTATTACTTTCTTTTTTGACTGAAAACGTCGCGGTTTTTTTGGTCTCGGCTCATTTGGTGAACGCCATTCACTTTCCTGATGTCTGGATTACATGTCGTATTCATCAACCCACGTCTCGTCTCTAGTAATGATCCCTTTGATGAACGTAGGATCGGATTCAGCCTCGCAAATCATCTCTTTTGCGACGTCAATACGGTCTCGTTTTTGCATAAAATTAAGGTCTTTTTACAATAATTTTGCTGCTACACAACGGAAACCCAAATCATTAACCAAAATGTCTTGGACGGATCCATAGACAATGTTCAAGTCCTCCGCTATCTCTCTGATGGTTAATTTGCGGTTATTGACCAACATTTCTTTTACTTTAACAATGTCGATGGTCTGTCACTGCGTGCATCATCTTCGATTGACTCACGACCACTTTTAAACAGCTCGTGCCACTGGTGCCACGACTACTTTCTTTGGAGAATCGTTGCCAAAACACTTTTCCAACATTTCCAACATTCTCGCACAATTAAATCCGTTTTTTTACGAAAAATTAATTACAAGTTCGTTTAATATAAAAATCGCCAACACACACAGTGATAGATGTACTCTTGGCTACGTAATTTTTGCAAATGTCAAACTATGACGCTAAGAGAGAATGTCAACAATAGATGTACCAACTTAACAAAAAAAAAAACAGAACTCATATCGGAACAATTGGATCACTTTTTGATCAAGGTGGTATAGCTAAGTTACAATTGATTCCTAGAATTTTTGAAACTATTATTAAAAATTATTTAAATTCGGCAGTGCACAACTACATTTCTAAATATCAACAAGGTTTTGTAAGCGGTAGGTCAACTTCTACAAATTTAGTTATTTTTACAAACTATTGTCTCTATAATATGGAAAAGCGCCATCAAGTTGACTGTATACATATATACTTACTTCTCTAAGGCTTATGACAACATGCATAAGGTGCAACATAACGCCCTTCTTAAGAGGCTGGAAGTGTTTGGTTTTCACTCTAGTGTCTTGCGGTGAATTAGAAGTTATTTGATAAATAATAAAGTTCGTCAAGATTGGATCTGTGATTTCGAGATCTTAAATCACTCGTGTGTTCCCCAGGGAAGTCACGTTGGTCCACTTCTCTTTCTACTTTTCGTCATTGACGTACCATTCTTTATTTTTAACATCAAATGCCTATTATACGCAGATGACTTAAAGATATTAGGTCTATAAAATACATATGTATCTGATGCCTTGGAATTGCAAAACGATGTTAACCGTATAAATGAGTGGTGTAGTTAATATGGACTGTCCTTTAATATTAACAAATGCTCGGTTATAACATTCAAAAGGATATTTACTCCTATTGTCTGTGAGTATTCAGGATTCCGTTCTAAAACGAGTTGCAGATTAAAAAGACTTGGGAGCTGTTTGCGATGCAAATGCGATACGATGCATTTTGTTTATTTAATTTATAAGGCGAATCGTATGTTGGGTTTTCTGTTTCGGAATTCAAAAGATTTTCAAGACCTTTATACTCTTAAATGCCTATAAATTTCTTTAGTACGGTTCATACTAGAATACTGTTGTGTAGTGTGAAATTCTTATTATTGGCCTCATAGGCAAGCATGCAAAAAAGCTTGGCGCCTTTACAAACGATTTCTGTAGAAGCTGCATGGACGAGGAGAAGGAGGAGGAAGAGGAGGTGGAGACAATTCTCTACCTAATCTGTACATGCCCAGCTCTCTCCCAAACTCTCCCTAGGTGTGTTTAGAAAATAACAGGAATTTTAGTTTTTTGGAAAAAAAAAACTTCAAAATAGTCCCCTTTAGATGTTATGCACTTGTGCCAGCTCTTTTTCCAATCCTCGAAACACTTTTCAAACTCGATTCGGAAAGCCATTAGCTCTTTCAGCGATGCGCTTTAAATGTCATATATGCTTGTAAGACGACGGCTCTTTAAGGTTCTCTTTATTTTTGGAAATAGGAAAAAGGCACATAAAGCCATGTATGGCGAATACGAAGGCTGGGGCATCGTTACAGTATTGTTTTTGGCCAAAAATTCACAAAAAAGCAATATTCAAAGTTCAACAATTTTGAAACAAATTTTGTTTCCATGCGTTTCATACCCAAAACATTCGAAAAAATTTCATGGCATGAGCCAATCGATATGCTTGGAAACGCTTATACCACTCGTAAATTCTTGTTTTACCCATAGTAAATTCACCATAAGCCTTTGTTAACATTTCACATACTTTGTTACACTTCATTTCATTTTTTACACATTTCTTTTAACAAACGAAAATCGCCGAGTTCAAAAAACACGTCTAACCTTAGTGGCTGCCACAGACAAAGTAAACAATGAATACAGCTTAAAATTTAATAACACTCCTTGGGCATGTATACCAACGTAATTTTTGACAATTGGACTCTCAAAAACCGCGAAATTTAAAAATTCCCACCATAAGCGCAAATTGATTCCAAGAGTAGGAGGATCGCAGATCCAGGTTATATAGGGTTTTCCAAAAGGGACTCGACAACTTTGAATTTAATTTGTGAACGCACTCTTTCACTAATTATCAAGCTGTCACAGTTAATTTATTCAGTAAACTCATCATTGTAAAGTACACTAACGAGCTACGTTCTCCGATTGGGTTCTGGAGAAGATGCGCCAAGATGATGCATTTCATCGCAAAATCATCTTCAGTGACGAAGCTCATTTTTGGCTCAATGGGTTCGTCAATAAGCAAAATATGCTTTAGTGGTCGCGTGAAAACCCACATGTGCTTCATGAATCACCACTTCATCCACAAAAAATAAATGTTTGGTTTTTTTTTTCGTCGACGATAACGATCGTCAAGTTACTGTGAATGGTCAGCGTTATCGAGCCATGATCACCGATTATTTTTAGCCCGAATTGGAAGATATGGACTTGGACGACATGTGGTTTCAACAGGATGGTGCCACAAGCCACACAGCACACGCTACAATCGATTTATTGAAGAGTAAATATGGTGAGCGTATTATCTCAAGACATGGGCCAGTCGATTGGCCGAATCGTTCGTGCGATTTAACGCCGCTTGACAATTTTCTGTGGGACTACGTTAAGTCATTGGTTTATGCCAACACGCCGACGACGTTGGAAGAGCTCAAGTTTCGGCCGAAATGTGTGGTCGAGTCGTTGAAAATTGGGTCCAACGAATCGACCGCTGCAAACGTGCCCGCAGTGGTCATATGAACGAAGTCAAGTTCCATTCATAAATGTTTTGATTGTACTTCAAGTCAATAATAAAGTTTTTGAAATATCTCAAATGGTTTGCCTTTTATTTAAAAAAAAAAAAAAGTTGTCAAGTCGTTTTGGCCTTTCCAACAGTCACTTTTATCCCCCCTACGTACCCTTTCTTGTGTTTTATATGTAGATATAGTGTACAAAATTCCAGTGCAAAAGAATCGGTGCATTAGATTTTAAGTTACAACGTACCCCGACTTTAAAAATTAGAAGTTTCAGAACAACGCTTTAAAGTTTTGCATACTAAAAAAAATAGAATACAACTCACATTTTATACTCACACAGAGTCATCGATGCCACATAAAGTACAGAGCTTACATCTAGAATGTCTAAAGCATCTTTTTGTTTTTGTCTACGCAATATTCTTTCTTGATTTTTATATTTTGTATAAAGGCCAACAATACAAAACAGCCTTCATTGAGTGTACATGTTCTGCAACTTCCACACTGGTTCAGGTACCGCTCATTCAATTTGGAAAAAAATTCCAATCTGGTTGAGACTTTCATTGTTGTTTTGATTAAATCTTCCAAGACATCGCTGCAAAAGTGCGTTCTTGATTAAAAACTCATAAATCGATTCTATGGCTCTCAAAACATCAGTAGGAGGTGTAGCGCAGCTGTGTTTGAATGACTGCAGATTATTTACAGCTGCGTCGAAAAGCCAGACCATAGTATACAGCTAGTTTGTCAATTATTTTAAAAGTAAGCTTGCCTTTGCCAGAAATGCTTTTTCTTTTTACTATTTTCCGGTCTTGGTTTCTGTATCTACTACACATAATTTTACTATTCCACGCAGACGAGTTCCCATTCGCTTTTGCACATGGCCTATATATTCATTTTTGTTTATAACCAAATTCCTCAAGATAGGGTTTATCATTTACAACACCACTGTAAGTTTTCGAGTCACCGTCTCCAATATAATTGCGAATTTTCACTCCAAGATTTTTTTACGAACGTTGAAACATCTTTATAATTGAACGAACTTTCATGTTCCCAGAAGGTCCATTGTTGTGGGCTTTGTATTTTCCGCTATTCACATGCTCTATGTAGCACACTTCATTCTCTGCAGTATCTAATTTGCTCTCCCAAGTTTTGCAATCGTAGCAGTAAGACCTTTTTACAGGAATATCGATTGCTTTTACAGTACAGTCAGAGAAGAAACGCCAAATAACGAAGAGAAACCTCTTTTTTCCATATTCCGTCGCCTGATATGTACAACTCTGATATATTTTGTAAATATTTGCGTCTTTCTCTTCTTTTACAGCCGAAGCAAAAAACCTGCTCGCAACATGTTTTTAGACTTTCACATATTTTATTTATATATTCATTATAGCTTGGTCTCGATAATAAATTACAATACTAGCCAAATCCATTAGACCACAAAACTTTTTACATCCGGCTAAACCTAAGTCTAGTATTCGCATCACAAAAGCAAATCGATAATTTACATTGTATAGAACAGAATATATTCTTTCACTAGATGGAACATAGCGTCTGTCCAAGACCTTCTTTTTTAGATGATCGCACTTTAAGCAATTTACTAAATGACGAGTAGAAATGGTTGGAAAACAAGAATATTGTACAATCTATGATTCTATAATAGAGTATTTTTGAAGATCTTCTACGTCCAAAGAAGAACTTAGTTTTCCTTTTTTTTCGGTGTTATTCTTACGTTTATTTGGAGGTATTATATTTTCCAGTCAGCACAAGATTTTATTACTATTCTTCTAATCTTCTCTGGTAATTTTAACTTTACTGACAATAAATACATATAAAATCACAAAAATCAACAGCACTAAATCCACGAAAAAACAGCGAACATGAGGGAAAACTGATAATAAATTTTAGTGTCACAAACAACTACTACATACACTTTTAAACTGACCTGTATACTACCATACTACCTTGATTAAATAATTTATTCAGAACATTAAAAACACAAGTTTATTCATCCAAATCCTAATTGTACCCTTCAAAGTAATCGCCATCGACTGCAACACACTTATGCCAGCGCTTGATCCAATCCTCGAAACATTTTTTATATTCGGTTTTCAGTGCTTCCTGCGATTTTTCCATTACTTCCTCTCGAAACGCGTTCCCCGTAGTGGTTTTTAAACTCGATTGAACAGAAAGAAGTCACAGGGAGCCAAATCAGGTGAATTCGATGGCTGTTGGATGGTATTTGTTGCATTTTTCGTCAAAAAATTACAAATGATGACACTGTGCGACGGTGCGTTATCATGGTGCAAAATTTACGAGTTTTCTGCCCAGAATTCAGGTCTCTTTCGGCGAATTGTTTCACGCAAACGTCTCATAATGCCCAAATAATACTCTCTGTTTACTGTCTGGCCTTCTGGCAAAAATTCATGATGCACTACACAGTTGTAATCCATGAAAATCGTGAGTATTGCCTTCTTTTTTGACTGAAAACGACGTGGTTTTTTTGGTCTCGGCTCATTTGGTGAACGCCATTCACTTGCCTGATATCTGGATTGCGTGTCGTACTCATAAACCCACGTCTCGTCTCCAGTAATGATCCTTTTGGTGAATGTGGGATCGGATTCAGCTTCGAAAATCATCTCTTTTGTGACGTCAACACGGTCTCTTTTTTTAATGAAATTGAGGTCTTTTGGCACCAACTTTGCTGATACACGACGGAAACCCAAATCATTAGCCAAAATGTCTTGAACGGATTCATAGGCAATGTTCAAGTTCTCTGCTATCTCTCTGATAGATAATTTGCGGAAATTGACCAACATTTCTTTTACTTCATTTCCAACGTTCGTGCACCATTAAATCCGTTTTTTTACGCAAAATTTAATATAAGTTCGTTGATGTAAATTGAATTCCATTTCTAAAATTGTAAAAAATCGCCAACACACACAGAGATATTGAAGATGTATTCTTGGCTACGTAACTTGCAAATTACAAGCTATGACGCTAAGATTAAGAGGGAATGTCAACAACAGATGTACCAACTTCAAAAAAAAAAAAAAAAAAAAAACAGAACACAAATCAGAACAATTAGAGCGCCACACGGTGACGCCACCGGGAACTTTTTAATCAAGGTGGTATGTCTCAAATAAGGGGTAATTCATATTGAGGTTTGATTTTTAATTGGCTTTTTTTTTGACAGATCACGCGTGACTCCTATCAAACTGCTTTGTCATTTTTGTTCAGTATCACTTGGCAAGTCATCATGGAAAGACTCACACCACAATAACATCTCCAAATTGTTCAGCTGTATTACGAAAATCAGCGTTCTATGAGAAATGTTTTTCGTGCGATTTTAAGGAACTTACGGCGCGCATAATCGACCTACTGAAACCACTATTGCCATAGAATTGGCAAATTGTAGTACCAGTTTACGTTAGTGGATGATACTCGACCAATAAGACCACATCCAGCACGTAGTGAAGAAACTATAGTAGCTATAGCTGAAAGTGTGCGTGAAGACCGTGACGAATCGATTCGTCGTCTTTCTCAACAGCTTGGATTGGCGTATTTGACAACTTGGCGTATTTGACAACTTGGCGTATTTTACGTGAGGATCTCGGCCTAAAAGCCGGGCGACTTAAATTTGCATCATATTTTCAGTGAATGGGCTCTGGAAAAACTCAATGAAAATCCGGTGTTTTATTGTGAAATTTTGTTCAGTTCTGCCACAATGGATACGTTAATAAACAAAATTTCCGTATTTGGGCTGATGAGCAACCCGAAGAGTACCAAGAGCTACCATTACATCCATTAAAAACAGCGGTATGGTGTGGTTTATGGGCTGGTAAAATCATTGGTCCATATTTCTTCAAAAATAAGGCAAATCAGAATGTTACCGTCAATGGACTATGTGCTTCTACGGCACTACGAGCCATACAGCGCGTGAAACAATGGACTTCTTGAGATAACAAATTTTTGCTTTGCTACGGTAAACTGGCCGCCTAGATCGTGCGATATCACATCTTTGGACTATTTTCTCCGGGGATATGTAAGTTTCAGGTCTTCAGCAATAAGCCAGCTACGATTGACGCTTTGGAATCTAACATTACCCGTGTTATCCGCGAGATACCCGTCGAGTTGCCCAAAATTGGCCCTTCCGAATGAACCATCTCAGACGTAATCATGGCCAACATTTACATGATATCGTTTTGAAAGAGTAAATGCCATGAATTGTTATATTAACCGATAATAAAAATTTTGAGTTTTCTTTCCAATTTATATGTTTTGTTTTACATTGTAAATCAAAACTGACGATGAATCACCCTATATATACAAGGTCATTTATGAGATCATTATACGAGTACATTCCTATGAAGGTCCCTTTACAAAAAAATAAATTTACGGATCATAGTAGATATAAAAACGTACAAAAGCGTTTTAGGTAATCCCTCATCTGATCTGGATAAATGAAAGATCAAATGCTCATAATTCCGTTAATTTTGCTCCAATTGACTTAAAATTTTGACACACTCTCAGATTTTGTTGAATCGTATACCAAATCTCGTAATTTTGCTGGGGTAAATATTTATTTCCTGTTTCGCGAATGTCACTTACCTAATTGGTTCTCTATGTATTGTAGTGCTGATGTCAAGAACAGGTACAAGAACTCACAAAAAAACGTAAATTGCTTTATAAAATATGAAGAAGATACAAATGCACAGTGTTTTATTCTTAAAACAAAATAAGTTATAATAAAAACAAATTTTGTTCTAACACCTTTATAACTTGCAAGCATCTAAGACCAATATATGTATGTATTAGGGTTTTCCAATAGGGACTTGACTACTTTGAATTTAATTTGTGAACGCACACTTTCACTAATCTTCAAACTGTCACTGTTAATTTATTCAGTAAACTCAACATTTTCATCATGGTACGGAGCAACGTTTGCAAACGTTCTCCGATTGCGTTCTGGATAAGATGCGCCAAGATGATGAATTTCATCGCAAAATCATCTTCAGTGACGAAACTCATTTTTGGCTAATTTTGGCTTCGTCAATGAGCAAAATATGCGGTATTGGTCGGGTAAAAACCCACATGTGCTTCATGAATAACCACTTCATCCACAAAAAATAACTGTTTGGTGCGGTTTGCATGCCGGCGGCGTTATTGGGCCATATTTTTTCGTCGAAGATAACGATCGTCACGTTACTGTGAATGGTAAGCGTTATCGCGCCATGATCACCGATTATTTTTGGTCCGAATTGGAAGATATGGACTTGGACGACATGTAGTTTCAACAGGATGGTGCAACAAACCACACAGCACACGCTACAATCGATTTATTGAAGAGCGTGAGCCTGTTATCTCAAGACATGGGCCAGTCGATTGGCCGCTCCATTCGTGCGATTTAACGTCGCTTGACTATTTTCTGTGGGACTACGTTAAGTCATTGGCTTATGCCAACACGCTGATGACGTTGAAAGAGCTGAGCTCTTTGCTCTGAGCCAACATTGAATGCGAAATAGCGGCCGTTTCGGCCGAAATGTGTGACCAAGTCGTTTAGGGGTATAATAACTCCTTGAGCGTTCGTTAGTTATATATTTGGCACTGCTTTCTTTTAATTTGAAGTCAAAGACTGTCGTATTCATATTGCTTTTGTTAAAATATTGTTACCTTTTGTTATCAAACATATTACACATATTTTTAACACAATTCTTACCAGTTGTAAATTTCCAGATGAATGAAAAGTTTCCCTCAACAACAAATTCTGAATATAGGCAAATTGCGGTACTTAAATCCATTATTAGAGCAAATCAAGGTTTATCTTAAGGAACAGTCTGAAAATTGATAACATCGCGGCACTAAGGAAAATGACTGAGATATATGCGCGAGGGTATAGATAATGATATATGGTCATCCAATTCATGGCTCGAATTGAACATCCCGGGTTCAATGACATATATCAAACCGAACAGTCATCCAAGACTGTATTTGTTTGGTTTAAGGTTTGCCATTTTATAATATAGATCGTCTAATAATCGCTGAACGTGTTAAAATTATGAAAACTTACTACAAAAATAATGTTTCTCTAGTAGGTAGGTTTCGCGCATTACAGGCAGATTATTGTCGATACAGTCGTCCATCTGAGGGTACTATACGCAAAACTGTTAAAGAAATTTTAGAGCCTGATCTCTGTTACAAATGTCTTAAGGCCTCTCCATCATTCGAATGCAGCATCGATTTTACGGCGAGTACAGCATTTGGGCTTGTCTTACGGCACATTATGGCGTATTTTGCATTTGGATTTGCGTTTACCCTTATAAAGTTCAACTCACTCAAAAATTGAAGCCAGCCGACCTCGGGATGCGTAGATGGGGTGCTTGGCTGCTTGAACATCAGCGATTGGATGACCAATTTTCACACAACAATTTCTTCAGCGATGAGGATCTTTTTTCACTCGGTGGATACGTTAACGAACAAAACTATCACATATGGTGAAGTGAAAATCTACATGTAACTGTCGAAAAATCATTAGATCCACAAAAGGGTACTGTATGGTGTGCAATTTGATCTCGTGGTGACATTCTTCCATACGTCTTCAAAAACGAGGAAGGTGTAACAGTCCCCGGCAATTCTCATCGCTATAGACAAATGTTAACCAAATTTGTTTGGCCTTAAATTGAAGATGGTTTTAAGAAGAAAGTATCGTATCTCACACAACACGACCCTTTTTGACTTTATTGCAAGAAAAATCTCCTGGAAGAGTTATTTCGAGTTTTGATGATATGAACTGTCACCATTGGATTTATTTTTATGGAGCTATGCAAAAAGATTGTGTTTATGCACACAATCCGCAAACTCCTGACGCTTTGAAAAAGAATATTCGTCAATATAAGTTATGGCTTATGGCCAAGTTATTGCCCGACACGTGTCGATAAGTCATCAAAAATTACCATGTCCTATAAGAACTCCCGTGGAAAACATTTGAGTGATCTTACATTCCGTTCAATATCCAAGCAAACACTGAAATAAAAATTTAATCGAAAGCTAAATCAGAAATCATGAGCGCAAACAGATTGTTTTTTTGATCAATAAACATTCGTCTTGCCTGCTTGCCAAAAGTAATTCGATAATCTGTTTTAGGTCCTTCAATGTTCGTAATGTTCATCAATGATGTTCAAAATTATATCAATCCTTGCAAACATCATATCTATCATATCTATTCAGACGATTTCCAAATTGATCAAATGTTTTCTGAAAACAATGAGTCGCATGTGATAACCAACATAAATGAAGACTTAAATTCAATATTTCTATTGTCAAAATTAACCCTATACTCAAAAAAGATGAAAGCTTTGGTAATTAGCCGAAATAAATTGCCAGTTCTTAATCGACACTTCTGCTCAATAATTCAAGGATTGATTTATTCAGTATACAATACAACACTATAATACAATAGTACAATCTAAAGTAAGTTAAGTTATTGGTTAAGCTACCGACAAAAGACTTCCTTGATAAAAATAAGCGGTGTCGTATACTCAAATATTTGCAGTCCTTGGGCGAATGTTATGTAGATCTTTTTTAACTGTTTTTTTTTTTTTTTTTTGTGTGTTTTTGTTATTATCTGTAATCAAGCATAAAAAAGAAAAGCGAAAAAAAAGTTATGTACGATTAATGTCAATTATGTTATATTGTTGCCGGTTTTTTTTTTTTTTAATCAGAACTTGCAATGGAAATGTCGTACTTTTCCTTTTTGGTTGCGAACGTTTATGCTAGTAGGCGATCTACTAGTGGCACGAACGATCTTCACTACAATATCCCTTAGCCTTATCGGATATCCGCATGTTCTTGTGGTTATGCAGAAGGTTTGTGCCTAAAACCTAAAATTGATAACTGTTATTTTATGGGTGCAGTGACGCACACTAGTACGCTTTTTCAGTTATAGTTATAGTCCCTGCCCGGACGCCAGTTAACGAATTCCCCTGCGAGGATTCAATAAAAAAAAAAAAAATCGTGCGACCAACTTGTATATAAGTTAAACACGTACATCCGGTTTTACAATTACAGTATATTCCCGATATTACAAAAGTACAATTTAAAGTAAGTTAATTTTAAGTTATTGGTTAAGCCACCGTCGATAGACTGCCGCCACAACCAGTCTCATGGTCGCAGCCTTGCATATGCTCAAATGAACTGATGACACAGCTATCTCACATATGTTGCATCCGGTGCGTGCATGTATTCAATATTCCAGCTCGTGTGCCTCGTTAGCACAGGTTCCCATGCATTGATTAAGCAGTTCATGGTCATCATGAATTAGATCATATTCCCTAATGTGATGCCTTTTATTTATTTATTTTTATGATTACTTTACAATGAGTGTAAAATAACGTTTTACTTAAATTGCTTTATATAATATTTATATATTGCCGGCGCAGGCATGCCGAGTTATAAGTATCTGTACAGCGAAATATTAAATAAATAAATAAAAGTCACCCAATAAAATTCGACACTCAAGAACAAAGTCAATTTGTTGAAGAAGTACTTAAGTATTACCTCCTAAACAAAGCATTGGCATCTTTATTCGGTGAGTAAATTTAGAGTAGTCTCTTACCCTTCAATCATTGCTAAATAAATTCACATACGTATTTTCAACTGCCATTTATAAATAAATTTAATACTCTTATGTCTGTAAATTGGACTGCACATGACTCAATTTGTAGTCGATAAAATTCTAATCCCATGCAACTAATCTGCCGGATGTTTATTTAACTGCCTCTGCTTTCAACTATCGTGCCACTTATGCACGGCTTGGGTTATAAAGCGATAAAAATAAATTCACAACCGCACAACTAGTGTGATTTTTTTTATCGTAAAGTTATAATTTAGTAATCAGAACCTGAACCTCAGACAATCTATCTTAACACAAGTGTCTTCTTTCAAAAACTTTGTTTCGTTCTTAATATGAATAGTCGTACACCTCCACTCCTAGCGATCATCAATCGACTCCATCTATGTGTGTATTATACGTATATATTGTAAATATGTTTGTACATATGTATATGCGAGGAAAAACTATCTTTCAGCAGTAATAACCTAATCGTAGAACAAAAACATTGGCAAAATATTGAAACCATCACAGCACTTGTGGCTACCGGGACTACGCTGAGCCACGCCGAACGGCCTTGGCTTAATACTTTACTAGTATCTTAAGATGCGAAAAAGAAACAAAATGTTCTAGTTTAAAATCGATTAAAAGTATGAATACTCGAATAATGTTTACTTAAATTGGACCAATTCCATAACCCACGTTGCTAAGAAGAAATCGACGCACTTGAGCATGTGTCTAGGAAGTTAGTACTTGGACGTTAAGCGACGTGATGATACGAGTATTTCTTTTCTTTACAAATTTAAGTATACACCGGGAACAACCTTCGATGGAATTCAAATAAAAAAATCAACAAAAAAGATACTCTCAACGCTTACTGATATACCTATAGTAAATGTACGAGTGTAAGGTGTGTGTTCCATTGAGTCTCTGGGATATAGGCTTTGACGTTACCAATTGCCAGTTGAAGTGCAAAGATTAATGAACAAAAAATAACAGAAATGATGACTTGTAATCTAGTTCTGGATATCAAATTATGAATTAGATACAATTTGAACATTTTTTACTAATAATCAAGGTTGAGAACTTCAATTAGGTACTTCACATTTGTATAGTTTTTATTTAATAAAATATGAAAACCTTATAAAAGTTGAGAATTTAAGATTAGTGTTGTGTTTATCTTTTAACACTTTTGACTTCTGACAAACTGTTTTCGAACATAAACGTCCAGTCATTTAGCCGTACTACTTAATGATGATGAAAACAAAAAACATCAAATCAAATCGAAGGCATTATTTAAATAATAGTGAGCGATTTAATTTTGTGGTCTGAACAATGCATCAAGTAAAATGAATACAACGCACCGCATGGGTGCATTGAAATGGAATTTAACCTTCAAAAGATTGATTTTTGTTTGGAATGAGTTTAAAAAAACCGATACACTCGCTAAGGAAATAAAAGGTAAGCAAATGTCAAGGATGTCTGACCACAATTAAAAAAAATTTCGAATATAATTTCTACATTCACTTCAGTATAGTATGTCCAAAAGCATTTATTTCTGTAAGTTATCTTACGAGGGCTGTTTGATATACCTATACATGGATTACAAATGACAACGCAGCTCTTTTAGGTTTTGACAATTTATTTTTCAATATAATCTCCTTTCAACTCGATACACTTTTGTTGCCTTGCTAAATACCCTTCCGCGGCAGCGATAACTTCCTCCTTCGACCCGTACTTCTTTTTTAAGGTTTGGAAACAAAAATAAGTCGCAGGGAGCCAAATCCGCAAAATACAGAGGATGGTGGAGCAATTCGTAATGCAATTCGACCACTTTTTTCTTTTCTTCAAATCGACGTTGAATCGGACCAATAAATCGACTTAGTATGCCACTGTGTGTTTTTTTTTTTTCTCCAAATAATCAACGTAGATTTAAGCTCGCGCGTCCCAAAAAACGGTGGCCATCACCTTTCCGGCCAAAGGCACGGTCTTCGCCTTCTTTGGAGCACGTTCACCGGGTAAAACCCATTGATTGTTCTTTGATCTCTATTGTGTACCAATGAATCCATGTCTCATCGACGGTTACGAAACTACGCAAAAACTCCTCCGATTTTGTCTGGTCTAGTTGGTTTAAATTGTAAGAACCATTTAGGTGCTGTGGAGACATTAATAAGTCAAGTAAAAGACTTTGATCCAAAAACTCCATAATTTTCACAAATTCTGGTTCGAACAATATTATGATTTTAACCGTTTATCAGCTGAAACCTACTCATTAACTACAACACCGGCAGAGTTTACTCTGAACGAGATTACTGAAAAATTAGTAGATGTGAAGGATGGCTCAGTTGCTACTCAAGTTGACACTTTCTTTTGAGCAAAAGTTTTCTAAGGTTCAGTCTGCAGCATTGAATTGTGTCAATCTATCGATCCTATAATTTGGTTTTCAACTGAATCCGAAGATGATTATCGAGGATGTTAAAAAAGACACCCAGAGCACAAATTATACAGTGTGTGGAGCAGCTATACTATTAGTGGACACCATGGCTTTGTACGAGTACATGGGAAATGCACTTATGATGTTTTTTGATGGCAAGAAACCAGCTCTTAAATCACAAATTCAGACAGAATTTGACAAGGATGTACGATGGCGCTCCCAGAAGTACCCGGCCTGACCAAGACATGGCGGTAGTTGTTTGAAAATATCACTGTACTAGAAAGTTGTTTAGTATTTGTTTGGCAGCTATCAATAGTGAACGTTGTCAGTGAATTTGTGAAAATGGAGAAAAGTGGTCATCGTTATGTGATGCAATACTTTTATTTGAAAGACCTTAGCCCAACCAATATAAAAGCTGAACTGGATTCTACTCTAGGTGAGTCTGCTCCTTCATTTACAACAGTAAAATTTTGGGTTGCTGAGTTTAAACGAGGCCGTACGAGCTGCCAAGGCAAGCATCGCAGTGGTGGACCAAATGAGGTGACGACTCCAGAAATGGTGAAGAAACGACGCATCATTTCATTTTAGGCATTTCAAAAAGTGTGGTACATCGCATATTATTTGAAAATTTGGACATGAGAAAGCTGTATGCAAGATGGGTGCCGCGTTTGCTCACACTCGAGCAAAAACAGTATCGTGAAGATGTTTCGATTGAGGTGTTTAGCGAAGATTTATAGCAACAAAGCAGAATTTTTGCGCCATTTCATAACAATGAATGAAACATGGGTCCATCACTTTACACCCGAGACAAAAGAACAATCAAAACAATGAATTCAAAGAAGGCGAATACCGTTTCATCTGCAGGCAAGATCATGGCGTCGATTTTTTGGGATGCGCGTGGGATAATTTTCATTGACTATCTTAAAAAATGAAAAACTATCAACGGATTAATTTCTATTCCCAAACTTGGAAAAATGGCTCAGTGATCAAAGATTTTCCAACGATGAAGAAGTGATGTCGGCAGTTAATTGCTATTAACTGCTATTTTGAGGAGCAAGACAGTTCTTATTATAAAGAGGGTATCGAACTTTTTGAACATCGCTGTTCAAAATATAGAGCTGAAAATATGTTGAAAAATAAATAAAAAACAAATTACAGAATCTTTGCTGATAAAGATTGGAAAACCCACAAGGAGGTTCTAAGTTGCAAAATATTTTGAACAATGCCAAATTGATTAAACTTTCGATTGGTGATTTTCCCTCGGCTTTAGCACAACGGCTAGTAAAATCGCTTAAACTGTACTGGCAATTTTTGAGCATCATGCTACTACATGATTCCTACATGGTCGTAGTGACAATAACATATTTATTCGTTCAATGTTCCTTCAATCAATGTCTGAGGCGAGCAGTATGAATATAAACAGTTTCTGACTGGAGAGATGATCGTTGATACATTGAAATCGGGAAGTCCTACTCTCAAGACTGAACTTTGGGAACAATTGAGACTATTTCCAAAGAGCTTCTTTCATTTGTATGCTAACATTTCCGAAAGAAGCCCGGATGATCGAAATAATGCTAATTAAGCGGTTCTTTAAACAATATAGGCTTCCAGGCTATGGTAAATGCTCTAGATAAGCAAAAGCCTGCATCAAAGAAAAATATATCAGCAGCTTTGGATAAAGCTCGTCCAAATTTACCATCAGGCAAACAACAGGCGCCAATAATTGAAGAGATAAAAGTCGTCGAAGGAGTTGAAGGAAAAGCCGCTTAAACACAAGATAGGCCAATTGCGGGTTGAGGAAAATCTGCAGTTTCAAGGAAAAAAGAAAACAAAGTTGATAATCGTACGTCTCCGCTTTTCGACATTAAAAACACAAAGAATCAGCTATTAATTGACGAACAGAAATTACTTGTACTCAAATGGACTTTTACTTCACCGTGAGAAGAATTCACCGATCTGTTATATAAACACATGAGTACGGGTAATGTTAATAAAGAACTTCTGGCTAACATGTTTCATAATGATTTAAGGTAGCACTTGAAGGTGATTGAGTCACTAAACATTTGCCAAGCAACAGCAAAGCATTAGTCTGCAATTTGGATTTAATATCGAAAAAGTTATCTCTACGTTTTTATGATAAGAATCCTTCGGTTTTGCTCAAGAGATTGGAGTATTTGAATTTAGTTTTCCAAACGTTGGTTGCTATTGAGTATCATACCATATATGAACGCACATTTTTTGACAAAGATTGGTGATCCAAAAGAAACAGTTCTTCTTCGTCAAATAGTTCTTGTTTATCCATTTACCAAAGTTTTGTCTACGTGGTGCATGTTCTCAATTCAAAGGACTGAATGCTTGGACGAATTGTGTTACCTAATCGAAATGTATGTTTTATCAGTATGCCAACCTACTCAACAAATTGCTCTTAAGGAAACTGTTCATCGTATCTCAGATTGTGAGCACTTAATTGTGTTGTACAGGCGTATTTTTGGCAGGTGATCGGGTTTACAAATTAATTTAAAATAAATGACCGAAAAAGAACTCTTATTGGATGAGCAAATAAAACGAGTTAAAAAAACAAAGAGGCCTATACCTCCATTAGAAACTACAGAAGTGCAATAACCAATAACAACCACCACACCAGCTGTCCCCCATCAAGATAACCTCGAAATTGAACACCTCCTAGCGAAAGCCAGTGATGAATTACCTCCACTAGATAAGGAACAATCATCCACTGTTCAAAGTTCTCAGCATTCGGCCGAATTAAACGAAGAAAAAGAATTGAGATGTTCTCTACTAGGTTGGGTGAAAAGTAACCTCCTTGGGAATGAAAAATAATTTTTTTTTTTATTTTATTCAATATAGTCCCCTTTTAGGTTAATACACTTATTCTAGCGATTTTCCAACTTCTTGATTCCTTCCGAAAAGTAATTTTCCGGAAGGTCTGCAAAATACTCCTCCGTGGCGTCGCGTGAGCTGAATTTTTTATTAATGACCCATCTTTTGAGGTTTAAGAAGAGATTGTAGTCCGAGGGAGCCAAATCGGGCGAATATAAGTGGATGTGACAGCAATTAGAGCCGTAAATCATTGGTTCCGATGCTCTTGTGCACCGGTACATTGTCTTGCAAAAACAAAATTTTTTTTCTCCTCATGTGAGGCCGTTTTGCTACGATTTAGGCCTTCAATACAATAATACTCGCTGTTGATGGTTTTTCCTTTTTCGTGGTAGTCCACGAAGAGTATGCCATGACAATCCCAGAAAACCGACACCATAACCTTTCTGACCCATCGAACCTCCCTCGGCCGCTTCGGAGCACTCGGCTTCAGTCCATTGCCGGGCACTCATTATGTTCTCTGGTGTTCAACAGTTACCAATAGACGTCAAAAGTCCGTCCGATTCCGCATCAGCAAGTCCAAACACTCTTTCGAAATGCTCTCGCGTTCGTGTTTTTGGTCAGGAATGAGTATGCGCGGCACCCAGTGGCAGGATAACTTTTTAATATGCAGATTAAATATACTAATCTTTGTGGTATCTGCTAGCTCGTGCACCTTCACTTCCCGGTCAGCCAACACCATTTTTTTGACATTTTACTCTGTAACCACATCGTAGGGCCTGCCGGTGCGGACTTGATCGGTAGTGGAGTTGCGGCCACCACGAAACTCTCGAAACCAATATTTGACGGTGTAATCTGACGGAGCATTAGCCTATAATATTTATCCAACTTTCCTTTTGTTTCCTTCTCCGTTTTGCCTTTCAAAAAATAATGTTTCTGAGAGAACGAAAATCGTTTTTGTCCATACTCAACATGATGCCAAACACGTCAACAACAATCAGCTGTCAAAACAAAACTAGAGACAGTATCGCAAAGCATCGTACATTGGCATGTCTGCCTAATTATGAACGGACTTCAAGGCACCATAACCCTTTTTGCAGTAGCGGCGCATTCTGGCGGTCAAGGAGGTTACTTTTCACTCCACCTAGTAATAAGACAAGCAAATTTCGATCAACTCAAAATGCTTAAAAATCCACTTAAACCATCGAGTTCATTCGGTCTCGATCCTAACGTTATTGCCGAAATTGAAAAAGATTAGGTGTGGGTTAATCAAATTAAATAATCTGATCCAACACGCGTAGATATTTCATTGCTCTACAAAGTCATAAAAATAATTTTAACCCACGATGGTGTAAGATATGCTCAAGATAAATTCGAACAACTGATGTCAAGATCCAAATGTATCTAACCAGCAGCACCATCACGGTGTTGTCGCCTTATTACGCTTACAATATAAGTCCACAACAACAACAACCAATGATGTACAATCAACAGCGCTCATCTGCGGATAATTCACTAAATTTGGCCGATGCTTTACTTAAACTTGGTGCTAATCTGATCAAGATTATCAAATCAAAAGCGAATCCAAACTCAATAACTGCCCGGGTGGTGTTGAATGAACTCACAGATGCTATTGAATCACTAGAGAAACAGGCTGTATTAAGCAACTATGAAGAAATCTTTAAAAAGATTTCACAACAACCATTAACAGAGTCATAAATGTAATGTATATGATAATGTATGCCTTTTTAATTCCAAAACTCTGGGAAAGACACTATGACAAGACACATTATATCAGTTTTACTTGGATTAATGGCTGATCAAAAACTGAGTAATGGCGATGATAGTCACTATAAGTGATAAATGGAATTCGCCTTAAAATGATGGGTAAGACAAATTTCACAAATTTGAATTGTGTCCTTATATGTCGTCTGAAATATATTTGACGTAATGCTAAAACAATGCTAGAACGATCATATGAACTCAACTATGATGCAGTATTGTATGAAGTGCATGACTTTGTGATTTTTATTGTTATCCTTCTGATACTCTTTTGCGAAATGTTAAGATAATTATTCACAACATGGTTAAAATCAAGTGCAACTCTATTCTACAGCACTTGAATAAAATCCCTATAAATTCAGAATTGCTTGCTCATCTCATTTGTATTTTAAAGAATCTTCAGAAAGATGGCAACATCCCAAACGCATCAACACACCACTCTTCATCTGGCACAGGAAAAGGATCTCAAATCATGCCCACGAAGCAATGTCTCAAATATTTAAACTCATTTCAGCCAAGGAAACTAATTAATAGGGATTATTGGAGCTTGATGTTGTGATGTTTTTGGAAGGGACAGTTTTCAAAACTACATCGAAGATGGTATAGCAAACACAAGGACAGAGTCAATCAACTACAAATGGTGACAACAATTTTGACTCGAATTTCTACAAATAATAAATCGTCAATTTTCTACTATTTCAATTCTTTGAAAAAGTCTTTTCATGGAATTTGTATATAGTTATATGTTATATAGTTTATATATATAAAATAATGTGAAACAATGTGTGTAGCTTTCACTGCCAAAAGAAACTTTTTTTACTTCCAAATTGAATACTTCACTACCGCCCAAAAACCTTTGGAACAACTAGCATAAGATTGGATCTAGCTAAAAAGGAAGCAGTTCTAAGTGTGAATTTGATCTAGATGTAATCACTGACCACTTTGTGGATACTGATAAGATGATTTATTTATTTGGTTTTCTTTTAATTCTAATTTATCAATACCTAGACTAGCTGATTTAGAAAAGACAGGAGAAAGTGACGTAATTGAGTGCATTTTATCAGGTCGATTTCAAGCGGGATAGATGAAACTCCTATTAATTTTTTTTAAACTTATCCTTCATGCATAATGCATGATGCATAAAATTAATTATTGCATTACAACCTCAACATTTTCACAATCCTGGAAAATTGCTAAGGTTATCCCTATTCCTAAAAAGATTTACACTTTAACCTTAAATGACTTTAGACCAATACGCATATTACCATGCATAATATCACCTTGATCAAAAAAATTTCGGAATTTATTCAGAAAATTAAAAATACAAGTTTATTCATCTAAATCTATATTGTACCAAAGTAATCGCCATCGACTGCAACACACTTATGCCAGCGCTTGATCCAATCCTCGAAACATTTTTTATATTCGGTTTTCGGTATGTCCATCAGTGCTACCTGCGATTTTTACATTACTTCCTCTCGAAACGCGTTCCCCGTAGTGGTTTTTTAACTCGATTGAACAGAAAGAAGTCACAGGGAGTATTTGTTGCATTTTTCGTCAAAAAATTACAAATAATGATGACACTGTGCGACGGTGCGTTATCATGGTGCAAAATTTACGAGTTTTCTGCCCAGAATTCAGGTCTCTTTCGGCGAATTGCTTCACGCAAACGTCTCATAATGCCCAAATAATACTCTCTGTTTACTGTCTGGCCTTCTGGCAAAAATTCATGATGCACTACACCGTTGTAATTCATGAAAACCGTGAGTATTGCCTTCTTTTTTGACTGAAAACGTCGCGGTTTTTTTGGTTTCGGCTCATTTGGTGAACGCCATTCACTTTCCTGATGTCTGGATTGCATGTCGTATTCATCAACCCACGTCTCGTCTCCAGTAATGATCCCTTTGATGAACGTAGGATCGAATTCAGCCTCGCAAATCATCTCTTTTGCGACGTCAATACGGTCTCGTTTTTGCATGAAATTAAGGTCTTTTTGCAATAACTTTGCTGCTACACGACGGAAACCCAAATCATTAACCAAAATGTCTTGGACGGATCCATAGATAATGTTCAAGTCCTCCGCTATCTCTCTGATGGTTAATTTGCGGTTATTGACCAACATTTCTTTTACTTCATCAATGTTTTCGTCGGTTTTCGACGTCGATGGTCTGCCACTGCGTGCATCGTCTTCGATTGACTCACGACCACTTTTGAACCGCTCGCGTCACTGGTAAACGACCGTTTACTTTAGAGAATCGTTGCCGAAGCACTTTTCCAATATTTCCAACGTTCGTGCACCATTAAACCCGTTTTTACGCAAAATTTAATATAAGTTCGTTGTTGTAAATTGAAATCCATTTCTAAATTTGTAAAAAATCGCCAACACACACAGAATTATGTAGATGTATTCTTGGCTACGTAACTTTTGCAACTCGAATCGGAACAATGGGAGCACCAGACGGTCGTTATTCCGTTTTTTTTTTTTTTTTTTTTGATCAAAGTAGTACAAAACCACTTATAAGCCAATTTCTTACTTAGCCATTTTCGATTAGGCTTTAGAGCTAACATAGTTGCTCCATAGCAGTTGCATATATTCTTCATGATATTCGATGGGATTTTGATAAAAGTTTTTAACAATTGTTTGCTTATTGGATTTCTCAAAAGCTTTCAACAGAGGATACTATGACATTCTCTGCTGGAAGTTTATAACAAAGTGTTGATTCAACTCTATTTATTGCGATCATTACATAAAATTGACGAGACAATATCCATCATTGGTCATTAAAGAACGGCTAAGTCATCAACCCTGCAGAATCTCAAATGATCCCAATATGTAAAAAAAACCGTCCATACAATCAGAATTATTGATTTTTAGCTTTGTATTAATACCATAAACTAAAAGTCGTAGAATCCGTATCTAGCCTTGATTTACCCATAAGAAATCGCCACTTGACTGCCTACAATCATGTTAATTTAAGAGTAGGTCGAATCCACGGATATCTTCTAAAACTTTGGTTCACCGCAAAATTCACTCCGATAGAATCTAGACGAAGGCTTATTAGAGAGCTTATGGTATCCCTTATAACGTACCCTGAGAATGTTTATTGTAAACTGGACTCCCTACCTGAGCACAAACTATGGTACAAGTTGCCTTCAATGACACGGTAAGATACATTCATTATATTCGAAGATTTGAACATATATTTCAACTAGCTAAGAACTTAATGGGATGCACGCTTCATCAATTAGGATGATGACCTGTTTTACAAAATTCAGTTTGCTCAGTCCCCAAGAACATTAAACATTTTCTTACCAAGATATAATTATTTAAACTTCTCTCGTATGTTTGAATAAATCAAACGATTAAACTTTGGAGCTCACTGCCATTGGCTTTAAAAGGTATATATAACGTTGCTAAGTTTACAGACGCAATTTTTCAACATTTTTCCCATGTCTCATTTTAAATTCTTTTTGTATTTTCTCAGTTAAATTTTACAACCCAAATTATTTTATATGAAATGTTATTTTGAGCTCAATTTTTAGTTTTTCGTTTTTATTATTTTGTTACCTCAATGAACTGCAATTTCTTAAGCTAACTTCTATGTATGTTACAATGGAAAACTGTCTCTTAATATATTACAAATAAATAAATACTAAAATGAAATGAAAACATCGTAGTCCTTACATGGGGCTCATGATGGACAACAAGGTTACTAATAAAAATTTAAATTTGAATCAAATTTCCTAGAAAGTATCACTAATTCGAAAAGAAAAACCTAAACTATCTCCAAATCACCTGCAACACATCCAAGCGATATTTGCTCAAATAAAACAGCAGCTTCAAAGTTAAATTTCATAGGCCTTTTGCCTAACAAAAAAAAAGTAAACAAAAGATTGAATCAAAACATCTATTAAGAACTATAATGCTAATACTTACAAATAAAAAATTACCTTATTATCTTTTAATCTCATTCATAATACAAATCGAAAGTCATTACATGAAAAGAGTAGAAAATGAAAGAGAATATATCAATGCATTACAAGATTCCGTTACCCAATTAATAATTTAAATACATTTCTTTTTCCGTTCAAATTATGTTATAAATATTTTATAAGATATATATAGGGTGATTCATCGTGAGGTTTGATTTATAATGTAAAATAAAACACATAAATTTGAATGAAAAAAAATTAACACGAGTAATGTTGAAGACCTGAGATTTTACATATCCCCAGAGAAAATAGTACAAAGTCATATCACACGATCTAAGCGTCCAATTTAAAGTAGCAAAACTTAAAATGAAGTGCTAACCAAAATGATTTCTCAGCAAATCCATTTTTTCTCGCGCTGTATGGCTCGTAGCGCCGTCTTGTTGACACAGGAATTCACCGAGACCATGTTCTTGAATTTCAGGAAGCACATATTGACGGTAACATTCTGATTTGCCTCATTTTTGAAGAAATATGGACAAATGATTCCACCAGCCTATAAACCACACTATACCGTTGTTTTTAATGGATGTAATGGTAGCTCTTCGGGTTGCTTATCAGCCCAAATACAGCAATTTTTTTTATTAACGTATCTATTGAGCCAGAAATGGGCTTCATCACTGAGCAAAATTTCACGTTAAAACATTGGATTTTCATTGAGTTTTTCCAAAGCTCATTCACTGAAAATATGACGCAAATTCAAGTCGCCTATCTTCAATTCTTGCAAAAGTTGAATTTTGTACGCTCTTAGGTTGAGATCCTCACGTAAAATACGTCAAGCCAAGCTGCTGAGAACGACCGAATCGATTCGTCACGGTCTTCGTGTACACTCTCAGCTACAGCTGCTATAGTCTCTTTACTACGTGATCTGGATGTAGTCTAACTGGTAAACTGGGACTCAAATTTGCGAATGGTATTGGCAATAGTGGTTTCAGTATGTCTTCCTACAAGAAGAATACAGAACATTACAATAAATATTCGGCTCTTGTAGTAGACTTTGATAAGATTTTCATGTCTCAAAATAATTAGAATTCGTTTCCACTTGTACGCTAATTGGTGAAATATAAGATGATTATATGATGACGATGTTACGCAGGATTTTATTTTTAATCTCTAACTACGCCAGAGGATCTGAGTTCGAATTAGAGGCCAACACCGAAAAATGGAAGCTCTAAGATTGAAAAAGTTCAAATCACCACCAGTTTGCTGATAACGAATGAAACAACAATCCGCGACTTGCAAAAATTTTGTGTAAAAAATGGAATCAATGTTGACAGTGGCATACGGTAAGTCTGCCCTAACTAAAAAGAAATGTTTACTTGTAGTACAAGCTCTTCTAAGATGGCCGAGAAAATGCCAATGACAAACCTCGCTCTGGACGCCTCAGCACATCCACAAAAGATGATAACGTCGAAACTGTGAAGAAATTTATTTTGGAAAACCGTCGAATTACCATAAGAGAAGTTGCTGAGGATGTTGGCATAACGGCCGGCTCGCATCATGCAATTTTTTCGGATGTTTTGTGTATGAGACGTGTGTCAGCGATCAGAAGAACTATCGCATGAGCATCGCTCAGGAGCTCTTGACATCAATGATGATCCTGACTTGCTCAAAAAGGTCATAATTGGCATGACAAATCATGGCTATGTGGTAATGACGTATAAACTAAAGCCCAGGAAAGCCAAAACCGAAAAAGGTACGCCAAGTTCGTTCAACTGTCAAAGTTTTGATTTTTTTTGATTTTTTTTCGATTACCACGGCATAATGCATCGGGAGTTTTTACCTCAAGGACGTACGGTCCCCCTTGCTCATTTATCGTTGCTTGTGAGAGACTTTTTGGCCCAAAACAACACGACATTCATGCCTCAGCCACCATATTCACCGGATTTGGTCCCATGCAACTTTTTCCTGTTTTCCAAACTAAAGATACCTAAGAAACGACGGAGATTTGCAACGATTGAGGAAATAAAAACGGCATCGCTGGAAGAGCTTAAGGATATACCAAAAAGTGCTTATAAGAAGTGCTTCGAGGATTGGAAAAATGCGTTGGCACAAGTGTATTATATCTGAGGGGAACTACTTTGAGACGGACAACAATAACATTGATTATGCATTAGAGCACGATTGAAGAAGTATTTATACCAAGTATTGATAGTTATAATAATTTTCACTTTTAGACCAATCAGTCAAATTCACTTCTTGTTCAAAACTTAGAGAGGCTTATTAAGGCGCATATGCGAACTGTGAGAAATAAAGTTATCAGTGCGAAATATCCTGCGAAACTGCACTTGTTGGAATCATTGCATGATGATGCTTTCTTTAGACAAAGTATGTAATTCCGAAAAACAAAATGGGGTACTCTAAATGTTGATATTGTGGATAATACCAATGCTAATGAGCAGCACAGTAAGAGTCGAAACGGTTAGTTATGAATATGTTAAGACATAGGTAAACAGGTCGCTGCACAGATGGAGAAGAGCGGCTCGTGACTTCTCTGAGCAAAATAGACGGTCAACCAACAAGAGATGTCATTTTAAATTGTGAGCCATAATTGAATTATAAAGCAAAATTAATCAATAAATTTGAACGTTCTGGACAATTAAGTGATGTTAAGAGTCCAACTCATCTTCTTACGGCACTGTCAGCTGACAATATTGCCACCGTAGCTAAGGGTATGACTGAAAACTCAGATGTAGGAATTGGCCTTATCCGCCACCAATTTTCACCGCATTTTGCTTAAAGATCTTAGCCTACATGCTTTTAAGGTACAAGAACCTAAGGAACCTATCCGAAGAAAAAATTAAGGGCATGAGAAACACTTGATCGAGAACATTTAAAGCAGAAGTGACTCATTTCCAAAGCTATGTCTAATCAATGGAACGATCGATATATTTTTCTGATTAATAAGAAAGTAGACCCTTTAAGATAATTCAGTCTCATTAAAGTTAACTTAAATTTTTTCTCTTTCGTACGGTAGCCTGAAACCGATACTCACCATCTTATTGTCGATTTTAATGTTGCATATGAAAATAATTAGAGAGGCAATTTGAGCCTATACACAACCATGTCTAGTTTTGACAGTGACGATAAATAACGGTCTATGTGTTACTCACATCTATATCTGTCCCTTGGTATGATTGGTTTTCAAGAGAGGTATTTCTCGGACTTTTCTTTTATAATCGTAATAACTCAGACAAACCTTTAAATTTCCAACATTGCTTCTCTATGTAAAAGGCTTTCTGTTTTCAATAAAAAAAACTTCATATATGTAAGATAATATCCATATTTAAGGGGCTTCAAATGACTAAAAGACGAGCGATTGGAAAGACCGAAAACATGTCCTTTTGTGCCGAATTCTAACCCACCATCTGAACTTGGACTATTTTGAAACTATTGTTTAGTTGCAGCAGGTACAAGCTAATATTGTAACGAATGAGAACAACACAAAGTCATCGCTGAGCCAATTTATTCTCTCCATGATTTGGTACTACCGCCTCTGCCAAAAGCAGCAACCAATCTCATTGAATACAGTAATTCCAGAAAGATAAGACTTAGCATAAGTTATGATGCTAAAAATATACTTTGGACCAGTAGGAAAGTAGAAAATAATCTGTACTGAGCTTCATACTAACGGTAAATCTGAATTTTATGAAAATAAGACTAATTATAGTAATTGTCGTAACATTATCCAAAAGATACCCTAAGGAGGTAACCGGCTGGAAATTACTGTGAAAGTTTTGAATGGAATTCAGAATCGGATGGGGGAACATACAATATATTTGAAGCAATTGTGTAAGTAAACTCCAAAACCTTTATGATACCTAGGTCACTTAGGACTAATTAGGAAAACTTAAGAAGCTATTCACATTTCGAAGTGTGCCTCACATAAATACTTTTTCGAGAAAAAGATTGTAGACTGGTTAAGAATATAATAACACGACTTGCCGTAAGTGGCACTCCTCTGGCGAAACTTCAAAGTAATCTTAATATCAAAAGTCGGAAAAAATGACTTCTAACCATTAGCTTCAGATAAATCAGTGTGAGTTCCTTCATGTTGAATAAAATGTTTAAGATGCTGCACGCTTACCGATGCGGATGCAATGCTGCGCTCCAATAGCTAGTTGACAGAATTAAAATCGTACTCGACTAGAATCAGTAAGCATTTTTATCGGTATTGGATGTAATTAAAAAACCAAATAACACCGTGTGAATCTTTTGCGGATTATAAAAATTCTGCTGAACAGAACTCTGATTGCGGATGCAATGTCCTGTGTCCACTCTCAACAGCTCTAATGTCTACTCGCAGTCATATGCTGGAGATGTGGCTGTATTTTCTGTCGGATCATGCCTTGCGACTGCTTCCTCTAAAGCATAGTCAGTCTTATCAATGCTGGCTACTAAATGGCATTATCTTATATTGTGTGTCATCCTTGACAAAAAAGCTCTTTGAAGTAAACATGTTACGTCAAAAGCCACTAATGCAATGACTTTCTGCAAGGCAAAGTGCTTATCACTGGAAAGGGTCATTGTAATCTACACAGCTATGTTAAGAATGTATTTATATCCTATGTATCATCCATTATTGTGCTCTAGACGTACTGATGAACTTCCTTCCTCTTGACATTCATATCATGGAATGCCTCTGTCCTCAAAGTGAAGATACGCGCGATCCTGTTGGCAATGAACTATGATATAATGTGGAGAATTGGTGGAAGAGGTGAATATCTGTTGTTTATAGTCGCACCCAAGTTGTGCTTAAGGCCATGTTTAGCACTCTTACCACTTCCAAGTTAGTTGAAAAATCTAAGGCTACTCTGATAGCAATCGAAAGACTGAATTCAGATATTGTTTTATTTTGTTTTTGTTTTATTTGGTCCCAAATTACAACCGGATCTCGGGAAGTAATATCCTTAATAAATTTTCTAAAAGAGTTCATCAAGATCCGAAATTGCATTAGAACCGCCCGTTATGACACCCAACGAATATTTCTCGCTGTTAAAAAGTCAGGAACATTCTTGCTGTCTGTTAATGGAAAAGACAGCAGAATGCTTATTGGCATCAAAACGGCCAGAACGTTTTTTTTTTTCACATACATAACAATATTCTGTGATGCTTGATGTAAGAGTAAAGATCACGCTGCGGATGTTTTCCAGTTCTGCAGCATCTGACTGCAGATACGTGGTGTTGATGTGGTGGATACTGGTGATGGAGGCGCCTTATTAGAGACGAGTTTTTTTTTTGCATATTTTTAAGAAAGACTTTCAACTTTCAGTAAACGGAACATACAAGAATGGGCAAAGTCCTCGTCTAAATGTTCTGTTCTCTAACTCTTTATTTATACCTCATCAAGTTGAAAACCTCTACTGATCATTATAGAACAAAGATATTTTTTTCTTGGACAAAATAGAGGTTTTCTACCTTGCTCTTTTATGTCCACTCAGTAGTTTGACAATCCTCTGGGATATTGATCATAGATTTCACACTTGAACCACTTAATTCTCTACGTCATTTCGGTATAACTTTCCTACTGACCTTGTCTTATAGATATGATTGTTCTCGACTCTAAGTCGAGAAGAAAGTGTTATCGAATCCTTACGGATAGCTCTAGAGTAATTGCTATATCTGGTGGCAGATTTTTTAAAATGTTTTTCATGAATGATCTCCATTTATTTCTATTCTATAATATGCAGCTAACAACGTAGATAGTATTCATAACGATATTTTTCTGGTAAACGTTTAATAATATGAAAACTATTGCCAAATCAAAATAATATTGGGCACGAACATCCATCTCCGATTTTAAATTTTTCCCAATAAAAGAAAATTGAAAAGTCATTTTCCAAAAATTCATTGAATTCCACAGGATTATCTAAGAATGCACATGCAATTACAAATATTGTATTATTATCTCAAAAAATAAAATAAAAATCAGTCCGCATTCCCACTGAATTATGTCTCCATTCATAGGCTTTTATTCAGACGTCTTCTCTTTCGCGGTGATTCATGAAAAAAAAACTTTTAATAATCCGATATTTCTTTCTCTCCCAAAAAAATTGCTAAGATATGCAAACATTTCTCAATCCATGTGGATCTCAGATATTTTAACAAAAAAAAAAAGTGAAAACCTACTCCCAATTCGAAGACATGCACGTCGTGATCATCGCAGTTCAAAAAATTAACATTTTCCACGTTATAGTGTCCAATATCGTTGGCGTTTTCACTTTCGTTAGTCCCCAAAACGACAAAAAAAAAACAACAATAACAAAAAAAACAAAAACAAACGGATAAAGTATTTTTCGTGATTTAATCGATAATAAATTTATTTAGTTCCCCATTGGGCTCAGAAGAATATATACAGCAGCAAACAGCGCGATACAGACTATCAGAAAATGGTTACATCAAACAACCTGACGATCACACTGACCGGCGTGCTGTTGATTACACCCTCGAAGAGAAGAAGAAGGTATCTTGAAAAACCATCCCGGTATCTGTCATCTGGCCAAGAGAGGTTTCTGAACTGATGAATATTAAAATAATATTAAATAATTGTGATAAATGGAGAAAGTTTTGTGGGTCGGTATCGAAATTTACTTCTGCTTCCGATTATAAAACTTCCAACAGAAACGTTCACAATATATCCATTGGATTACGCAACCGGCCTCCGTTGAAAACATGTGAATTGATAATTGATTTTATTTTCAGGCCATAACAATATTTGATATGAGTTTTTTTTAATAAATTCTGCGAATTAATTGCTATATTAGCGATTCTAAAATATTTAAAAAAAAAGCAGCGGTTTTTTTACTTTAAAGATTTTTTGTTATGCGATCGTTTTAAGTATTTAAACGGGTAACAGTCGCAAAGTTGTGAATTAAGTGATATGTGATGGCTCTGACTTCAGATGCTTTTTGAGAAAAGATATTTCGAAAGATTTACATAGAAGTCATACGAGTAGCCATTTGAAATAGGATTTTACTACTCGTATTCAATATTATCTGTGAGATCATGCTATTTATTACTTGCTTAGGTGGAGCTCCTTAAGAAGACACGAGCAGTGCCCTACGTCAGGAAAGGAAAGAAGGATATCTTTGGTAGGACAGTTCGAAAGTATATGGATCTCCCAAGCCCCACAAAAAATAAGAACTACTGTGAGACGTAGATATAACGTTAAAAATATGCTATTGTAAGAGACCGCATGAATCTTGCCGAACGCATGTCCCGAAATCTCTAAACAACTCCTCTATAGCCAGCATCAAGTACCGAAAACCAGTGGTAACGCAACCAACGTGCCATCACATACGCCATAGTTGATGTGCTAGGTTTCACCTGACGACCAACAAGAACTCCCTGGTTTGATTAAGATTTCCGGTAAACACATACAGCTTAACAAGAGGCGGACAAAGCGCCGCTGTAATGAAGGGCGATAGTAGGAGAAGCATGCGATCGAAGGTATTAAAAGTTTATGATCCTGGCATCCAGATGTGTACAGAAACCTGTAAAAACGAAGAAGGAAACTTCGTAGTAGAGTCATAGTCGGTGCGGAGACTATGGGAAAACTTCTGCAGACCGTAAAACGGCGATGAAGGCCAATATCCTGGCATCAAGCAAAATAAACCATTCAATTTAGACGATGAGAGCCAACATTTCTGTCCACTTTCCAAAACGAAGTAAAAAAACCAAAATCTAGACTTAAATGAAACAATGTCTAGCTATATGTCGTGGTATTCAAAGCTGCAGGAAGTGACTTTGTGGAGAGTATACACCAACTAATCCTCTGATCAGTAGAGTGTATGCCTGATGAAAAAATTTTTAGCATCGCTTGCCGGATCCACAAAAATGAGGCCAACACATTGCCTCTACATAGGGGTATAAGACTCCTCAGTATTGCATAGAAGATCTTATCTGCCATATTGTTTGAACTTCTGAAACTCTTGCCAACAACCTGATTGGCTCCTATCATTGTGGTTTTAGAGAAGGAGAGTCCAAAACGATACTTACTATCTTTTCCTAGCTTTTAATGCCGCTTATGAATTCATAGAGACGAGATATATAGAACTATGTCTAGTTTGGCATACATACCAAGCTCGTCCATCTATGCAGAATGATAATGGAGAACGCTCGCTGCTCTGTCAAAGTCGATAATGGTAACCTTTGATGTTAAAAAAGGTTTAACACAAATTGACGCACAAACTGACATCATACTTGAAATAATTATACTGAACTCACCAGCGAACACAAACTCTCAAAAGTTTGTGCAGCGGTCTGTCGTCGGTGCATTCACCGGTATTTAAGCGGTAGTTACCAAAATGAGTTTTACGCCCAAAACTAAATTCATATAACATATGTTATCAAGAAGAAAGAAAACATAATATCGACGAATTGGATAGAACGTCAAGTCGACAGCTTATTATAATTTCGAGGCAGTAAGGGACTTTGTCTACCTTGGCACTGCTTTTAACTCTGCCAACAAGACCTCAGTAGATGTTGCGTCCTAAAAAATTCGGCGCGCACTGAGAAAAAATGAGATAGGTATTGTACTAATTAATCGCATGAAATAAAAATGGAAAACAAAGCTAATAATTGATGGACACAACACAAATATTAAAAATTGAACACAAACCAATAAATTCAAAATAAACTTCATCGCACCACAAACGCTTTACCACAGGACAATAATAAGAACTGTCAAACTGTCAATCATGCCGAGCTACGAAGAAAATATCGATCTCGCTTTGACGTATTTCAACGTCACTTAAAGAATAAGGTCATAAACTCTGATCAACAGCAGAGAAAATCAAGGATGGCCGAATTGCATGTGAGTAAGATGCACTGCAAAACACAATGCACTCAAACACCCACTCCGAAAATATGAGGGTGTTGTTCGTGATGGTGTATAACCACACATAGTACACTTAGATAAATAAGTCAGGGTGATTAACCTTAAAATAAACAGCTGAGTGGTACATAAACCATCAGCAGCTCTTCAGCCATCAATCCGTCAATAAAGATTTTACCTTTGAACCAAAGGTTATGGGAGTTCTTATTCCTTTTATTTTACTTGCTTCAGTTCATCTAACTGAAAGTGTTTGGACAGTTCATCTAACTGAAAAGGTAGCTACCGCTTGCGAATCGCCTATTCCAAGCCAACTTTTAATCACGCTTAACTCAGTTAGGGCTAAGAATGCAACTAAATTATTCCAGTCCTACTTAATGCCGCTGAAGAATAGACTCTATTGGAAGATATCCTCGGTCGGTTCAAGAAAAAATCTTTCGTAAACAAGTAAGATTTATATAGGGTGATTCGTCGTAAGGTTTGATTTATAATGTAAAATAAAATACATAAATTTGAAAATAAATTTAAAATTTTTATTATCAGTTAAAAGAACAATTTATGGCATTTACTTTTTGTAAATGATATTATGTAAATAATAGCCAGAACTACGTCTAAGGTGGTCCATTCGGAAGGTCCAATTTTGGGCGACTCGTTCTAGCATAACGACTCGTGTTATCCGCGAACACGAGTAATGTTGGCTCCCAAAGCGCCAATCGTAGCTGGCTTATTCCTGAAGATCTGAGACTTTACATATCTCCAGAGAAAATAGTCCAAAGGTGTGACATCGCAGGATCTAGACGGCCAATTTACCGTAGCAAAATGTGAAATTAAGTGCTCACCAAAATGATTTCTCAACAAGTTGATTGTTTCACGCGCTGTATGGCTCGTAGCGCCGTCCAGTTGAAACCAGAGCTCACCAAGGCCATGTGCTTGAATTCTAGGAAGCAGATAGTCCGTAAACATGGCGGGATAACGGTTACCATTGACAGTAACATTCTTATTTGCCTCATTTTTGAAGAAATATGGACCAATGATTCCACCAGCCCATAAACCACACCGTACCGTTGTTTTTAATGGATGAAATACTAGCTCTTGGTACTTTTCGGGTTGCTCGTCAGCCCAAATACGGAAATTTTGTTTATTAACGTATCCATTGTGGCAGAACTGAACAAAATTTCACAATAAAACACCGGATTTTCATTGCGTTTTTCCAGAGCCCGCCTTGCTTCAATTCTTGCACAAGTTAAATTTTGTACGCGTTTAGGCCGAGATCTTCACGTAAAATACGCCAAGTTGTCGAATACGCCAAGCCAAGGTACTGAGAACGACGACGTTACGGGCTTCGAGTACATTCTCAGCTCTTCTCTTTTCACTACGTGCTGGATGTGGTTTAACCGGTTGAGTATCATCCACTTATGTAAACTGGGACTCAAATTTGCGAATGGTATTGGCAATAGTGGTTTCAGTTGGTTGATTATGCACACCGACATTTCCTCGAATCGCACGAAAAACCTTTCTCACAGAACGCTAATATTCGTAATACAGCTGAACAATTTGAAGACGCTATTGTGGTGTAAGTCTTTTTATAATGACTTGCCAAAGGATATTGAACAAAAATAACAAATCAGTTTGGTAGCTGAGTCACGCGTGATCTGTCAAAAAAAGCCTATTGAAAATCAAACTTCTCGATGGTCTACATCGAGCGCAGTGGCCATTGAAAATGAAACATCAGGAGACTCTTAACTCTCTGATGCTGTAAGGTCTAAAACCCTTCCGGGGTTAAAGAACTGGAATTTAACTCTTACCCTGCAATAGCAAGCTTATGATGGGAGATTCCCTTTCATAGCAAGCCAGTGACCTGAGATGAATAGTTGTACGTTCATATTTGTAGGAATAATGCTGGATATTACCTGCTCGAGGAATGACGAAAAGGTCCAAAATAATCATCTCTACAGTTTTTTTATTTCGATAGCATTTGGCCGAACTATTAAGCTAAATTAATTAAAATAAACGCAGACTACATCTCTCACGTAAGTTTTTAACGAAGTCAGGACTTAGCAATTCGTAGTTTTTCCATCTGGTGGCAAAGCAAAAGCACTACCCAAAATTTTACGTTTTAATTGATCTAAGCTGCACAAAGGCATCAAAGTCAGTAGACTTGCTAACTCCATTTTGCGAAGCAAAATAGCTGATCAATATTAAATGTTTGAGCTTAGGCGGAGAATGTTATAAAGCTAGGTATTCAGAAGAATTAACAGAAGCTCTACCATAATACAAATTCATCGCGATATCGTCTTTCTATTTGTTCAAAAAAAAAAACACTTCTTGCAGCGATAAACGAACAAGGGCGTTAATCGAGAATTTCTCAGAAAATTAGATCCGTAAAAGCGTCATCCAGGGCTTAACAATAAAAAGTTTGTTTCTGATAGGAGATGGATTTACATCTTAGGCGTCGTGAATACTTACCATATATAATAAAGTAATAGGTCATTTCATTCTTAATTTTCAACAAACTTTACAACAAGGCTTCTGGTGGTAAACATTACTTTGGCCACGACTACAAATCGCTTAGGTAATTTAAAGTGGCGAATGAAGTATCTTTGTCTAATCACCCTAGATATGATTTCAAATACGCTTTCTACCCTACCCCAAGGTAGGTAACACCTTAAAGACAAAGTCTTATGATCGACCGAAGATGAATATTACTTAAAATATTATATGTACAGCACCAAGTTAAAAATTTATTGAATACCTGAGAACAAGAAAAGGAGAAAAAGATTGTTGTCCTAAAAACATTTGAAAAATTAGAAAAAAAAGAACGTTAGGTGTCTAAAGCACCATACAAATACTGAAACTTGCACTAAAACTTGGTATATCTTGATGAATGCTGAGTGTTGAGGCTAGTTGATCAAAGATATATGTGTTGGGGTTTTGTTTGATGAACATCATTTAGATTACTTTCTAGCTTAGATGACGCTACAGTCCGGGGTAAATTTGGACCTCCATGAACATACCTCTCGTGGGTAGCCGCGGTTCAAGTGGTAAGCTTCCATGTCGGAAGGTTTGGTGTTCAAATCCCAAAGCAGACATCCATTTTTTCAGTTAACAAAAATCAAGTAAGATGAGTACTTGACTAGAAAATCACCTAATCCGTTTGAGAAAGGACGCTGCTACTCAATTGTCTTCTCAGCCCAACAAAATAGTGATTGAGCAACTATTCTCTCTATATGATATCTGGGGAGGAGTCGTTGTTAATATTAACTGCAGAGTCTAGATAGACAAACACCTTTCCTAACTCAAATTTATACTTTTCTATAGTGCCATAATGTCCAAGTCGTTGATAATCAGTGTTCTTTCTCAATGACAGTATGTACTTCGCTTTCCTGCGTTTACCGCCATACACTAAAGGCATGATCCGATTTGGATTTGAAGGTCTACAAAGAGGATGAGCTGGATGCAACCTCCTCCTTCTTTAAACGAAAACTCAAATTTAGCCTTGGATCTTTGAGCGTCGGTATCCTTTCCTGTAATTACAGCGACGATTCTAATTCACTCTTCTGACACTCTGTGGGAAATGGGAACCGACGACGAAATAAATAAAGATCCTACAGGATCAGAGAAAGAAAATGAGCTCTTAAGCTCATTTTCGGAATCGGAGGAGTCCAATAAAACCGTGGTGGAGGCCAATCAGAAAGGCAGAAGATATCATTCTAGTCTAGGAACCATGGATCGTGGAAGGCGCGGTTCGTGGACTTGGGACACATTTATACGCTCCACTTTATAAAAAAGGCAAAGGTAAGATTAGAACTTGTATACTAGTGAAATGTAGCCTTAATATATTTTTACTTTCTAACCTCAGCGAACCCGACTTAACCGTTGCCAGGCTGGAGACTTCCAAAGCCGTCATTCTTCTGCCTTCTTAGCCCAAAGAAAGAGCGATTGTCAAGAGTGATTCTTATTTTTATTTCTGCTGAGATGTTGTTGGCAGAATTTATAACAAAGCTAAGGTAGACAAAGTCCCTTACTGCCTCGAACTTGTAGCTGTCGACTGTGATGTCTGTCCAATTCGTCGATGTTATGTGTCCCTTCTTGTTGCATGTTGGCAGCTCCCGTTTCAATACTAGGGAATGCATCGGTGAGAGCCCACTGAGGCCGCCAATCATGCCAATATTATCGGCGAACGCTAGTCTTTGCAAAGCCTATTGAAAGATTGTGCCTCCAGTGTTCGCTTATAAGTTCCGCACCATTTTTTCAAGTATAATGTTAAAGTAATCATATAAAAGCCCGTCATCTTGTCTAAAATCTTTTTTCGACATCACAGTCTCAGTTGAGTTGTTACCGACTTTAACGGAGCAGTGAGCGTTCTTCATCTTCATTCAGCAAGACGGAGGAGCTTGGCATGGATGTCAAAACTACGACCTCTATAGAGATCGTCACTATAAATGCTTTCATATGCAGCTTAAAAATGTTGAAAGTATTTGAACTTCTTGAGCATTTTTTCAAGATCTGCCGGAGTGTGAAAATTTTTTTGATTGTGGACTTTTCTGGTTTAAAGCAGCACGATGTTACAGCGTCGTTTTGTACGGTTTTTGTTTAGCCAATTTCTTGGTTGTGGTTAGGTGAAACAAAACACATCAATTGCGGCGTCTCTGATGACACGTTGACAGCATTGCCACTGCTCTTCGGTACTTGACGCTGGCTTAACTTAACTGGCTGACTTGACTACATTAAGTTGTTTTGAGAGAAAACTATTTTAGACTTGTTTCGGTCTCGTCTGCATAGATACAGAATGGAAGAGAAAATATCGTACAATGATTAAGTATACGGTAGGACATAAAGCGAGGATGAACACCAGCTCTCGGACTTGCAAAACTTACAGCACATAATATACTAACGATGCTGATTTACTCCTGAATGTTATTTAGTGCAAAATACAATATTTAGAGACTTTTGTCACTATTTTAAGAGCCACTTGGAACGACAATCGATGTCTTCACTGTTTTCTTCTCATATCGAAGGATAATTTTAAAAAACAACCCCAAGTCATGGGGTAAGTTAACAGCCTGAAAAAGTTATTTATAAGCTCCGTCATAAGTCATAGGCACACAAGCAAGTTAAGTCTAGTCATCGAGGATAATTTGCTTTTGTTTTGGCATTACTGTGTCCATATATGCATTAAGATTAATTTGCAATACTCTATCTAACACCTTTCATATTTCGTACTAACACCTTGACCGGTAGCGTCACCGTGTGGCGCTCCCATTGTTCCGATTTGAGTTCTGTTAGGTTGGTACATCTGACATACATCATAGATTGACATTTGCAAAATTTACGTAGCGAAGAGTACATCTATCTCTGTGTGTGTTGGCGATTTTTTACAATTTTAGATTCTCTAAAGAGAGGTCGTTTACCAGTGGCACGAGCGGTTCAAAAGTGGTCGTGAGTCAGTCGAAGATGATGAACGCTGTGGCAGATCTAAAACATTGATGAAATAAAAGAAATGTTGGTCAATCACCGCAAATTAATCACCAGAGAGATAGCGGAGGACTTGAACATTGCCCATGGATCCGTCCAATACATTTTTGTTAATGATTTGTGTTTCCGTCGTGTAGCAGCAAAGTTGGTGCCAAAAGACTTCAATTTCATGCAAAAAAGAGACCTTGTTGACGTCACAAAAGAGATGATTTCCGAGGCTGAGGATCATTACTGGAGACGAGACGTTGGTTGATGAGAACGACATCCAGATATCAGATATCAGGCAAGTGAATAGCGTTCACCAAATGAGCTGAGGCCAAAAAAACACGTCGTTTTCAGTCAAAAAAGAAGGCAATGCTCACGGTTTTCATGGATTACAACGGCGTAGTGTATCATGAATTTTTGCCAGAAGGCTAGACATTAAACAGAGAGTATTATTTGGGCGTTATAAGACATTTGGGTGAAGCAATTCGCCGAAAGAGAGCAGAATTCTGGGCAGAAAACTCGTGAATTTTGCACCATGATAACACACCGTCGCACAGTGCCATCATTATTCGTAATTTTTTGACGAAAAATGCAACAAATACCATCCAACAGCCACCGAATTCACATGATTTGGCTCCCTGTGATTTCTTTCTGTTCAATCGAGTTAGAAACAACTACGGGGAAGTAATAGAAAAATCGCAAGAAGCACTGACGGACATACCGAAAACCGAATATAAAAAATGTTTGAGGATTGGATCAAGCGCTGGCATAAGTGTGTTGCAGGCTATGGGAATTACTTCAAAGGGGACAATATAGATTTAGATGAATAAACTTGCATTCTTAATTTTCTGAATGAATTCCGATCCAAAAAAAGGATGGGTTCGTCATAGGTACAGACACCCATTGATATTAATATAATTTTTGGATATTAATATCAAGTTTGAAAAGATCACAAAAAATTTTATTCAAGTTTAACTTTCACAGTAATAATATATTTTAAAGTGTGATGCCTTGTATCATTTATTTGCTGCAGATTAAACTAAGTTAGTAACGAATTTTATGAATCAAAATTATCCTAAATGAATGCGGTGTGGCTGTCAGTGGGAGTGAAAGGCGTAGAGCATTGTAACCTTTATTACCTTTATCAAATGCCAGATTATAGTCAAATCATTTATCATTTAACCACACACTAGTTACTAATTAGCCTTGCGTCACGAACGAGGACACTTAATTAATTTTCGGGACAATTCCTTTTGTTTTATGCCGGAAAAAGAATTAACAAATTGTTTTCGACTGTCTTTCATTTTTATGAGAAAGAGAAGATTTATTAGAAATTTCAATCATAGGCTTATATTTCACACCTATAGTTGAGCTCTTTGGCTACAGATACATGCTTCAGCTCAGTTTTTAATTATGGAGATTCGGACAAAAAAATATTGTCGTAGCTTGAGGCCCTCTGAAATATTTACTTTACGTCATACTTAAATATGTGTGGTATCGAGGGTCATTAAACTACCTATGAGAGAAGATTGCTGGTGATCAATTTAAAGTGGGTAGGATCATAACCTTCAAAATCATTAGATAAAAATTGAATTCATTTTCATTTTATCTTAATCAATATTTGTTCTAGAATTTGCCTGTATAAGAGCATTGTAGGGACTTAATATCTATATGGGTGGAATGAGCATTACAGACACCGGTGCCTTGTATTTAAATACTGAACCAACCATAGGCCGGGCTTTCACAATTAAAGAAATGCTCCTGATGTCCCTACTACCTTAATAGCAAGCGTCTCCTATACCTAGGGCATAAAGGTGCTAAGAAAAACCTGTTTTCTACTGAGGAGCAGTAAAATAGATCCTAACAGCTGTTAGGAAGTATTCCTTTCGTTGACCTCTATTCTACAGAGTTATACCACTTACGTGAGCTGTTACTGTCTTAGCTATGTTTCAGGTTCTGAGAAGTTTCTTTCTCACCAATTGCACTGTACTATTGTACATTTAATTTCAATTCACAGAAATTGTAATCATTTCTGATTGCAGCACTAATCATTCCGAAATCATTCCGATATAGTGCATGATAAAAGCCACCACCGGAGTTGTTTCTGTTGGGGTATTGAACCGTTTCAATCAATCTCTGTCCACTAGAGCTGCGATATTCCCTGGTTGTACCACCAGTTCCAAGCATCGTGTAAAACAATGACATCAGGCAGAATGAATACCAGAAATCAAATTCTTTTTGATACATTAAACAAAAACCAATTTCAATCAGAGAGATTGAAAATTTTGAGTAAGCTGAGTTTTGACGGCTTGTTTCTATCGCCGTGGCTCAATACAAACCCAAACATTTTTCTTTCTCTCTCTGTTCTATTTTCCCAAAAACTTAACACATGCTGATGCACTTTAAGTGTAGTCAAGTCATACTCACTCGGACGTTAAGTTCTTTAAAAAAAATTTCCTTGAAGGAATGTGCTTTATACCACTCTCATCTTTGATTGCACCTAGAGTCTGTTCCATGCTTTCGAAAAAATTCAAAGTATCTATTTTCACTTAGGATAGGCCAGCTAATTCAACCAGCATTTTCCAAGTAAAAGTCCTAGTAATAAGGATTTTTGTAAGTTACTGATGAGCAAATATGATAGATCACCACACAAAACATAGCTTTCTTTGTCGTCATCTCAATACCAAAAAGTTGTCGTCATATCAAGGAATGTACGGAAATTCGGAAAAAGCTAAGAAACTAGTCAAATTGTGAAAGTCTTGCCTTATACGTAACGCCAGAAATGTTTTACCTGCATATAATAAATACATAGATCACAGAGCCTCATATACTCGTACAAAGCACATACTACGAAAAACATTACTAGGTACCATAAGTTGACCAAAGGCATAAATGCACTTTTATTGTAATGCTGCAGTTGCGCATAATAGAGAAATAATTTAATTTTACAACATTTTCTTTGCGTATGTTACTTATTGGGCGAAACTAGATATCGCGGACTAGACAAACGTTTCTAAGATGACCTTTTATACATCTCAGACATCAGTGTCTTCATTGACTTCCGAAACTCCGCAGACTGAATTCGCTTTCACTCTTGCAAAACCTTATAAGTTAAGTGAGTACTAGTCAAAAGACCGCGTTCAGAAACAATTTGGATCTTAATAAGTAATTTTACCTAACTTACTAGGGCCAAGTGGTCAAGCAAGTCGTATTTCATCGACTTAGTCAGAAGAGTTTAAGAAGTTTATTGGGATTCGTGTCTGGCCTTGGCAAAAGTCGAAAATATCAGTGGAAGATTGTCGTTATCGCAAATACCACCTTAGGTACATGTATCTATTTAGTTGTTAAAGCGAAATTCAAATATTCACTTGCATCACCGAAACCGATAAACTTTCCATTCTCGGTATGTGTGTAAGTGGCAACTTTCGTTGGAATGATGTCGATGTCGCCAAAAATGCTGCAAAATGTCTAGGTTTCCTCAAGCGATGTAAGATATATTTTACCCCCTCTGATCTGGCCACAATATATAAAGCATTCATCCGCCCAAAATTGGAGAACAATGCCCACATCTGGTCAGGAGCTACTAAAACATCTCTGCACTTGCTACAAAGGATTCAAAACCGTGCGATAAAATTCATTGGTGATACTTATATCAGTCATTTACTTGACACCCTCGAACATCGACGTAATGTCTCCTGTTTCACTTTGTTTTACGCTATTTTCACCACCAGTGCTCTATTAAAATCGCCAGTAGCATTCCGCCCATTCAAACTTTCAACCATCACACTCGTCTCGCTATGAATGCTCATCAGTGTACCCTCAAGCCCATTTTCGGACGTACTCTAAAATATCGTAACTCTTTCCTAAGCCGTAAAACTCGCTTATGGAATGCCCTGCCGACCTCAGTGTTTCCTGGTCGTCATAATTTACAAACATTTAAAAACAATGTACATCGGTACCTGTCTTTTCTTCCTCCCTAAATTTCCTTCGTCCGTGCTGTGTACGAACATTTTAAGGGCACAAAAATCCTTTGAGCGCGCGCTGATTATAAAAAAAAAGTTGTCCTCTATACTTTTACAAAGGGTTTAAGATCAATTTAAATTCAGGATCAATTTCGCTCAAGACCTTCAGATTGTTGTAGAGGAAACTATTAGGAGATCTCATTCCTCTACCAGCAAAAGCTGGACAATAACACATCAGATGACTAACAGATTCAGTTTGTTTTTGTTTGACAGTAATCTGTCATTAGTAGTAGTAGTAGTAGTAGTAAGTAGTAAACTTTATTAATGCAAACAAAAAAAGATTTAGTTGTTACAATAATTACAATGATAAACGTTGACTTTTGCTGTCAGCCGAGAAAAGAGAGTTTTGAAATACTAAAAAGCTTGGTTAATAATTTGCAGCCGGTATTTTAGAGCAGATTTTATAAATTTAAAAAGTATAGTCCAGTTTTCTCCATTAAGAGCGCAAAAGATTTCTTCCGAAAAGAGAGTGTTTTTTCCATAAAAGGACCTTCTGATTGAGCTCAGCATTGGGAAGGTTCCGATGAAATGAAGACTGTCTTCTTTTGTCCGATGGTTGCACAGTGTACATTCGTCACTTCCAATATCAGTTCTATGTGGCATGCAATTTAATTGCAGCAACTCGCCCCTAGCTTTTAATGCAGTTGAGATTACCTTTAACTGTTCCCATCATGAAAATAGTTTCGCTCCACAAACTCATGATTTAAGACTCTATAAATGTTTCTTACTTGTGTACTTCGTGTAGGGTTACAATACGCTCGCTTCCCAGCCTAGTCGTAGTTTGGCGTTCTTTCAGGAAGTCGGAACATTTTCTTTGGGAAGTATCGGAAGAGTTTTTCAACTTCATCGAACTGCCAGATCCCTACACTTGTCCCGCATAGCACATGATTGGTCTTATAACTGCTTCAAAGACTTTGAATTTTACATATGGTGCGATTTTAGTTTTTCCCTAGATTCCTTTCTAATTACAATTGATTGACCTTTATGATTCCTTTAATTTCTCTTGAAGGTTTTTTTTAAACGATAGCTGAGGGATATTCAGTATTCCAGGGTATTTGTGTTGTTTGACTTTCTACAGTTCTTCATTTTGCTACGTCCATTTTTCGTCCATTGCGTAACGCCTCCATTCGTTACTAAATATCATAACTTTTGATTTGTTGATGTTAAGTTGTAAGTTCCAAATTTGACAGTATTGTTACAGTTTATTTATCATTTTTTGTAGCATGTTTGGAGTTTCCGTGAGTATAACAATATCGTCAGCATAAAGCAGGAGGCTTATACGTAATCAACCGAGTGATATTCCCCCTGGGAGATATAGTATGCCACAAGATCGTTCAGAATGATTGAGAACAGAAGGGGGCTCAATAGACATCCTTGTTTTACCCCAGAATTTGACGGAAACCAATTTGATAACACGTTTCCATCCCAGACCGCTGTGGAGTTATCTTAGTATATTGCTTGTATCACTACTAGTACTTTTGTAGAAACTCCAAGATTGTTCAATTTAAAAAAAGGCATACAGTTTTTTACCTTTATTCAAAAACATTCGTGCGATGCTTGTGCGAGAAAGTGTTGTCGACTGTGGAATAATCTTTGCGGAAACCAGCTTGAAACTGGGTGAGTAAGTCATTTTCTCTTATCCAATTTGTAAGCCGTTCCTGTAAAGATTTTTACGGTGACATTAAGGAAAGATATACCTCTGTAGTTGGTTGGCTCCTTTGGGTCTCCTTTTTTCAATATCGGGAATATTATGTTTTTCTAAAGGATGATGGCACCTCACCAGTACTGAAAATAAATTTATACGTCTCCGTAAGCTTCTGCATGAAGGCATCCGATGCATTTTTAAAGAATTCGTTGGAAATACAGTCTTCTCCTGGAGCCTTATTTGAGCTGCATCTATTTATAACTCTTGTTACAATACATCCTGGAATGTTATAGGTCGGTCTAGCATATTTACTTCAGAGTGAGGTAGTACAAATTGCATCTGGTTTGAATTTTGCGGTAGATTCAGCAATTTTTCGAAGTACCATATTCAGCTAAAGTCGGCGCTTCCACTTTGATGCTCTTCGCGAAAAGCGCACCGTTAACGTTTTTGCCATCTTCCAAAAGGACCTAGTGTCTTTTATGTTTGCAAGCGCTGACGTGAGGTTTTGAATGTACAGTTTTTGTTTTTGCTCGCAGATGCTTTTAAACTTCTTATTTGCAATCTGGTACATACATTTCATATTATCGGAGCACGTTCTTCTCAGGAGTCGTAGAAAGGCAAACAATTTGTTCCTGGCTGTCTCGCATTCCAAATCATATCAGGGTTGCTTCCCTTTATTTTTTAGCTTCGATTGCAAGGGTGTAGCTGCGTTCGAGATACATGTCGTAAGTATTTCTATGCCTCTGGTGGATTGGAACTCATTTATAATTATTCAATTTATATCAGAATTTAGATTTGCTTTGTATCGTTCCATGTGTTTGTTAATCCAACGCAGTTTTGGTAGCAAGAAATTCTGTGAAGAGGGTGTTTGCTGCAGGTTCAGCTCTATTTTGACGGATATTGGAAAATGATTTGAGTGGGTTAATTCCTGAACAACACAATTTGTTGCATGCTTTAGCCAATTTCCCTGCAATAAGTAATAATCAATTGTGGAGCACGCGGTGCTAATCTGCCATTAGTATTCACATGAACACTCATAAAGGGTGTCCCAAATTTACTCTAGAACTAATATTGATAAAAAACAGCTTTTAAGTAAAATTTGTGAATTTTTTATTGATTCATAAAATAAAGAGTCTAGGGTTATATATGGAATAGCATACCGCGCCTCCACGACTTTGCTGGCACATCCGCACTCTTTTGTCGAATAATTAACATAAATCTGGTTGAATTTCGTTGATACAGTCAATCAATTTGGTCCTTTAAGAGGTGGGTGGTTGTGGGCTTGATAACATACACCTTAAAATTCAAAAAAAAAAATGCAAAGAAAAAAATCCAACGGTCGTAAACCTCATGAGCTGGGCGGCTTTATTCTGATCCCTAAAACGATTAATTACATGACTAGGAAATGACTCATGCAATAATTAAATTGTTCCAACTGTCTTGTTGAAACCACATGTCGTTCACATCCATATCTTGCAATTTATGCACAAAAATTATTATGTCGCGAGCACATTAACTTTCATTGCCTGACCAGCCGCATTTTCAAACAAGAATGTACCGATGATGCTTCCAGCTTCAAGCAGTCCTCACCAAATAGTGACACGTTGTTTAATTGTTTGTTTGTTTCTCAATTATCACTGGTGGATTTATTGAACCTTAAATTTGACAACTTTGATGATTAACGAAGCCATCAATATGAAAATGAACCTCATCGCTGAAGATGATTTTGGTTGAAAAGTCAGCAATCCTTTGTTGTTGTTCCATAGTCAATTTATCGAACTCTCTTCACTGCATGTGGTCGGTATACTTCAGTTCTTGAGCCAACTACACTTCCTATGCGTATTCTAAAATACGCTGTAGAGAGTTTCTCGAAATTTCTTAATCTTATCCACGGTGTAGAATTAATGTTGCTAGGCTCTCATGAACTGATTGGATATTTCGTGTTAAATGACTTGTTGAAGGACGGTCAGAGTGTCTAGATCACTAATTGATCCAGTATGACATATTGTTGGATTAATCTCTTCACAGGAGTGTGCATCTTTAAAGCTAAGCCTAGCGAGTCCAAAGAATTTCCTCTGGCATACCAATTATATTGTCATCGTATTTGGATATCTAAGTCTGATACATATATTCAGTAGCCTTTATTTTAATACTACGGAATCCAGGAATATCCTCGCCAAAAATATTGTTCTAACAGAATGAGTAACTTTGAGTGTTTTACAGTGATTGTTGGCATGGAAAGCTACTTCCTCTCTCGTGATGACTCTTTTATTAAGCTCTATCAGGTAGTCTGGTCGTTAATATCTTGGTAAAGTTGATCTATAGTGGAGACGCGATCATATAGGATTAGTGACCACAATTCTGCTGCCCTCAATTTTGGCGCAGTTTTGGTCACCGGATTATTTTAGTAGATAACTTCCCTGATACGACTTAATAAAGTCCCTATCGCTGCTGTTGATGTTATTCTTAGTAACCCTTTCACCCTTATATAAGTTTCCGAGGATAGGGATGGCATTTTTTGTACAGTACCTTCCAACAAATTATCGAGGTATAGGTTTAGATACACATTAGCAGAAATGGCAACGTAAGATGTGTACCAAGGATGAACGCTATTTAATAAAACTGAAAAAAAAAAACCTGAGCAGAAAGAAAAAGGCTTGCGCAATTTTTCAGCTTTAATGAAATCAAGAGATCGAGTGATCGCAGAAGTCACAAAAATCAGACCTACTAGCAACGGACTATGCATATATATATATTTTTTTTTACTGAATCCCAGGGCTGACTACTGAGCAAATCCCTAAGAATGACTCCTCTGGATTCAACATATGAGTTGCTCATGTTACAATCTCGGTTCCAATTTTTATTTTTTTTTAAGAACTAAACACTCAAGTAGGTAACCCTTCACTTTAGTTGCCAAAGTATTTGTTAAGTTTTTCGGAAAATGGGACGGAAAAAAAATCAAGATAAAACAAAAGCTGATGAAATTCTTAAATGTTAATTTTATACTAACTCACCTTTCTAATCTATGGCCACCTAATTAGTGATCTAATGAAACTGACAAGTGGTAAAAACAGCACAGCGCATATAGAGTTCTCAATGCCACTTCCAACTCCGCTGTCACCACGCTAACAACAAATTTAACGCAGTCTCAATAGCTTCAAAGCATTTTTACACTTTAAATATTTTATCATTGCTAAACAACTGTTTTCTTTGTTTGTCAAAGATACAATAAAACGTACTGTGATTAAAATGCCGCATCACATTACTGCTGTTAACTATGACACGCCATTTTGCTGTGCCTAAGGTAAAAACCAATTCATCGATTTTGAATAAATAATTTATGAATTTTCCACATCATTCGATTAGCACCCACCGTCAAAGGCATGCCTTTCACCAGTCATCGCACAAGTACAAGGAAATCTTGTTTACCATATAGACTGGGCAGGTCTTAATTAACAAATTTATTTTAAAGTTGATCGATCTGGATTCATCTATTGAACTAGGCCGATAATCTTACAAAATATCCATAACATTAAAAATCGAATAAATGTGGCTAAGTTTTACTCTACATTAAATATCATACATAAACAAACATTGACCCTGAAAGAGAAGGTCATCTAGTTGGGCCTTATTCATTAGATTTATTACGATTTGATAGTACAACAATCGACTGAAAATAAAATGCTGAATGCACATGCATAACAAATATTTATGATAGTCTATCAGCTCATTTGTCTACTTAAGTTGGTACCTTATGCGATCTATTTTGTCTAAGGCCTTGTAGAGCAGTTCAAATTGTGGACCAATTAGTTGCAATACATAAAGATATTTTTTTGGAAAGCACAGTGTATGTTATGTATGTAAAAAGGGCGTTCATATAAAGTAAGTGTGCATATTCAAGGAATAATAAATAACGTATATCCGCTGCTTAAGGGTCAATAGCTGTTGTTAATCTAAACAACCCAATCGGCAACAATGTATTACTATATGATATCAAATGACTTCAGTTACAAGAACTCTCCAGAAAGTTTGCAAATGTGGTATCCTACAATCTATCATTACAAGGTCATTTAATACCAATTTTTTTTATTTTTTTTAAAGTGCACCTAATAGTCTGATTTTAGACTGGGTAACTCCACGTTTAACAAAAGATTCACACTACGGAAAAAACTGGAATATACCAAAGAAGTCCAAAAGTATACTCACCACCGGTTTCTTGACTAGAAATCCGCATATATCATCACCTATGGGTTAACACAAGGTCAATCGCTGTGATGTGGTTTCTTTTATATCATACCTTCATTAAATTCTGCGAAAATTACAAGTCAACACCAGAAGCACAATTTTCAAAAGTCTGTGCAACTATTTGCATACGCTGATGAGAAGCATTGATACCAAAAACTGATAAAAAAATTGTGCATTATTTGTCTAAGATAACCAATACCTCAGTCTTCAATTTCTAACGTGAGGGACAACTCAATAGAACAAGACCTCGTCTTATGTGGAACGCACAAGTGAAAGGTGATCGTAACTACATATGTTGGAGTGTATACCTGAAGCCAGTTTGCCAAAAACCGCGTTAATTGAAAATGCTTATTGTTCCTCTTCGAACTGAAATGATATCCTAATCGAAAAAACATAGTCCGGTCAACGGTAAGTAAAGTTTGTTCTAGACATCCAAGAAAAGTTATCCCATAGGATCACTTAACTACGCCATGGCGCTTGCAAACAGTTTGATTGCGTATAAATAAATGAAGTTGAAAATTCAGAAAATTGAAGCAATTTTCTGCAGAATGCCTGTATCTTTTTTTCTTTTTTTTTTATATAGTATAATACCCTTTTACTAGCTTTTTTTTCAGGGCGCAGACGGATGGTGTAGCAGTTTGAAACTCAGGTGTGTTTGGTTTCGATATTTTTCGCAGAGGTGGTTGTCAAACTGAACGGGACGAGCCAGTGCATCCTCCCAACCAGTGTATCTTGGTACCGGCTTCATGTCAGAGTTGATGCCGACGGGATTTTCATATAACTTTTTCAGAATTCGAACCCGCGACCCTCTGCTTGAAGAGTCTATGCATATACCACTACACCACGGCCACCGCCTTAGACAAAAGAAGAATTTAAGTATATGCACTCTACAAGGACGGACACACAACATCGACTTCGATGCTTCATGACGAGAATCAATCTTGCTTATCTCTGCTTCTTTGGGATTAGAGGAAAATCGAGTACTAAAGATTATCCCAGTCCTGATTTTGATTTGGAAGAAAAGTCATTCGATTGATTTTCGGTCCCAAGAGCGAAATGTACTGGCTTTTATAATCCGGCTTAGATGGCTAGGTAACCTTTAAACGCATGGACACGACTGCAATGCAGAGAGCAATGTTGTAGAGGACAAGCTCATTTCAGGTAGCACACACAACTGGAAGGGGACCTCAGCCTACCGCATATGCATAGCTAGAGGTAACTGGAAAAATAAAACGCTGGCTGAGGCCGTGGTCCAGCGCGGAATATAGTGTTACCTAATTAAGTAAAAAAAGAACAGAATTGCCGAATTTGAAGAACGGGGAATCATCAGCGTCTATAACAAATTCTTATATGCATTGTTGTTAAACTACGACTGATAGAATCATCGACCTATATTTTTTAGAAGACGATGATAAACATTCACAGCAAACCGGTAAACCAGACCATTATAAAGAATTTTATACATCCGGCAGTTCAGAATAACGCAAACATATGGTCAGGATACGGCCAGTTGACACACCGCGGAGGCGACAATGGAGATTCTTCGCAGTTTTTCCGGTTGCCAGCTAATTTAATAATTTGCAGATTTCGCTTGTAATGAGATCCTTTATCCCTCATCGGTTAAGGAGTATCAAACCAAAAAAAAAAATAAAAAAAAAAATTGTGGTCTTACTCAGCTATAAAGAGGTTTTCAAGGGTAGAGAACTATTTTAGATGTCCTACAGCCCAAACCCAATAGAAGGAAACGGAAAAATTTATAGTAACAATCAAGCCGTCAGCTTTGTGGACAAGGCAGATCTGTCTACTGCATACTTTACAGCTAGCTTAACACTTCCAAATTGTGCAAAACTACACTTAAGTGCGTCGACAATTCCCACACTCTTTCACATTCGTGGCAAGCGTACTTATAGATCTTAATATACACAATTATCCTGTCCGAGGTGGTATACTCGTACATATCTCCCATATTCTGAAGAGGTTTTCTTTCAGGCTGACAGACCTATTGTGTAATTTTTTTCTTTAATCCTACTCTCTAGGATACTTCCCAAGTAGATAAAAGATAGCCATTATCGCTCCAAAAGGCGGATTCTATTTTCTTTCCTCCTACATAATTTGCCAATATATCCCTTCTTTCCGAGATCATGGAAATGATAAAACGTCAATTCATGAAATATCTCATGATAATACGGTTTTCGTAGCAACAGATCCACTAGTGATTTGATGGCTTATCTCATCGAAAAGTGTGAAAAAGCGCACACAGATATTATATTACGAAATGTTAAATTCAAGTTTTTTTGAATGGTTTCAAGCCCGGTATTCACAAAATGCTGGTATGCCACAGGGCTCAGTTCTGTTTTCGATACCTTTTTTTAATTTTTGTCAATGATCTCTTGTCTGCTACTTTTAATCCAATATATTCTTTTGCTGACGGCATTACTCTATAGTTTTTTATATTCGTTGGCGGACTCACGTCCCTGCTCTTCGACTATAGAACAGGAGGGGAAGCTCATTAAATTTCGAGATTGGAACTTAATGCTTCCAAAATACAATGCTGTTCAATGTCACTAAAGCGAAATTTAGATATTCCACCGTTATCCATGAATATCACTAGCTCAATGATACGCCGAAAAACTACGAGTAAAAACCTACGTTGAATGAATGTAAGAAATACTTTTCCTCCCTGATATGACATTTATAATTTAATAGAAGGCATTTACCAACCCAAAATTGGAGTACAATGATCAAATGTGATCAGGTGCTCTTAAGATCACTCTATACTATTGGGTAAATATTTTAATTCGTGCGGTTTTTTTTTTCAATATTTGAACATTTATTTAAGAAAAACATGTACAATAGTATTATTCAAAGTATTGCCCATCTGAAGCTATGATTTTTTTCCATTTTTCTGGCAATTTGTGGATCCCATCCCAAAAGAACTGCGCCGGCTTGGCAGCCAAGAATGAATAAAGCCAATTTTTGATATTCTATTCTGATGTGAACCGTATTTCAGTGACGGAACAAATGGTACTCAGAAGGGGCAAGGTCTGGGCTATAAGGCGAGTGGGGTAAGACTTCCCATCCACTGTTTTCCAAATAGTTCTTAACCGGAATAGCAACGTGGGGCCGAGCGTTGTCATGATGGAAAATTATTGTCTCGTGTCTGGTCGCATATTCCGGGCGTTTTTCGCCTACTGCTCTCTTCAAACGGATTAATTGTGTTCGGTAGCGTTGTCCATTGATGGTTTCACCCGGTTTTAGCAGCCCATAATACAGCACACCCATCTGATCCCACCAAATACAGAGCATTACCTTCGCGCCATGGATATTCGGCTTTGCCGTTAATTTGGCTGGTTGGCCGGGTTTCATATATGATTTATTGCACTTGGGGTTGTCGTAATGGATCCATTTTTCATCACCAGAAACAATCTGATGCAAAAATGACTTAATTTTGTGGCGTTCCAGTAGCATTTCGGACATGCAAAACCGCCTTTCAACGTCTCTCGGCTTGAGTTCTTGTGGAACCCAATTTCCTTGCTGCTTTTAAATGTTTTGAAATAGCTGCTTAAGTGACAACCAAAGATTCTGCGAGCTCTTCTTGTGCTTGGCAACAATCTTCATAGTAGAGCTTCTAGTTCTTCATCTTCAAACTTTTTTAGCTGCCCAGGACGTTCATCGTCTTCCAAGCCAAAATCACCACTTTTAAATCGTGCAAACCACTTTTGGCACGTTCGCTTAGCCAGCGCATGTTCACCATAAGCTTCCACCGAAATACGATGACTTTCGGCAGCAGTTTTCTTCATATTAAAGTAATGAAGAAGAACTCCCCGCAAAAACACTTTTTCAGGCACAAAGTTCGACATATTTGAGTGAAAAAAATTGTTGTTGTTTAGGCTTCAAATGAATGACATATACTGAAATGACGTACAATGACAGTAGCTTTCCAATGCATGTTGAAATGGAATAATAACAGTAGAATAATACAAGTTACGCCATTTGTTTATAGACCCAATAACTAATCGTAAATAAACTTGCTTATGGAATGCCTGTGCTCATTATTTTCTAGTCATTATAACCTGTGAACATTCAAAATCATCGGTGCATCGGTACCCCTCCTTCTTTTCTTCCTTATTTTTGTTCGACCGTGCTGTGTGCAAATATTTAAAGAGTGCAAATGACATTAAGTAATGCCAACTGAATCTGAGATCATTAGCTTTAGGTGATGTAAATTAACTCTGAACCTTTTTTTGGCGAAGTGAAATAGATGACTTGGGGGTTGGCTGATGAATGGTCGTTGTACAGTTTTTCTGAAAAAGAACAAAAATGGTAAAACTAAAAGTTTTTGATTATTTTCAAGCATGCAAATCAGGAGTTTCTACGCGAGTAGATAGGTAAGACATTTGTATCATAAATTTGGACCGTTGAAAAAAGTATCTTGAAGGAAAAAAGCAGACTTCTAACTACCTACTTACCCTAAAGACTAACCTCTAGCCACGCTCAAACACCAAAAGCAGAAGCAGGTCTTGATAACGAGTAAAGCCAATCCAGCGATCCGAGGTGCCTTAATATAAAGTCAGTTAAATCTAAAATACATATAGTTTGCCTATAAGGTCTTATAGTCTTCTTACATACTTATGTCTCTTTTAAATTGCTGTCAAAGTTTAAATTACCGTCTAAAATTTAATGCCAATCGAATAAAATTTCCTTCTATTATTTATAATGATAATTTATATCTTTATAATCGATTCAAAAATCAAAATCATTTACTGTAATTTTTTCACTTTCATAGTGAATATTTTTATGTAAAAAAAAAAAAAAATCTGTAACAACTCAAAATTGTTCAAATCTAGTCAAAGGCCAGGAAAATAGATTTTTCAACTTAATGATCCAATCGTTTATCGAAATTGGCAAATATATTCGGTTACCAATCCGACAAATTATCAATCATCCTATTCTACAAGAAACGTAGTTTTGTTTCCATTCCATTCAACATCTAAATTATATGTACTATGTGCATGTACTCGTATCTTGGATATATAAATATATATACCAAATTTGGTTTTGGAAACAGCTTTTTCTCCATCTATCCAGTAAAGATAAAGATGGTTTCTCTATATCTCTAAGGTTAATTCTGAGCCAATTCGCTTTGACCATGATCTAGAATGTAAAGTAATACCGTTGCTGAGTTACTCCTAATTACATAACAGCGAACGAATTCCGATCATTGATGTTAGTTCTGGTCAAAATTGATTTTCCAATCCATTAGGTAGATATTTATTTGATTATTCATGAATTTGGCAATTAATCAAACCTTTAATCGAACATTTGGTTATGTGAATGAATCCGATAAATATCATTAAGTTTACGATGCTGGTAAACAAATCAAAGATGCGTTAGTTGTTTGGAATGATTTGTTGGCGCTTAGGAATGATAATTCGAATATAAAAAATTTTTTTTTTCGAAATGTTTGATTGGTGTTTTGATTAGAAGTGAGAGATCGCCTTGTAAATGTTGATTGCCTATTGAACTCTTTACAATGAAGAACACACATATCACGCCGATGGACTCATTTAAATCGATTGCTGCAATTCGGAATCAAATGGCTCCAATTGGGGTAAATTTTTTTAGCATATATAAAGCTGAAGAAATCGTAAAACTTAACTTAACTCAAATCTTTTTTTCTTTACACTTACTTACTTAAGTTGGCGTTACAGTCCAGGGTGGGCCTGGACCTCAACCAGTCAGCTCGATTTTTAGCTAGCTGCTTTCGGTTTCTGAGATCTCCTTCCAGTTGCGTGAGCCATCTGAGTCGCGATCTTCCTCTTCTGTGCTGTTCTTCGAGGGCAGATAAGGAGACTTTTTGGTGTCTACCCGCTTTATATGATCCAGCCACCTCAGCCGTTAGATCTTTACTCTTTTAGCTAAGTAGATGTCGCTATACCGCCCGTACAGCTTGTCGGTGTGTCTCTCCCTCTACTCTATACACACAGGACTGAGAATTATCGAAAATTTTTCGTCTCAAAGCAGCCAGGAGCACCCTCATCTATTTTTGATGAAGTCCATGCCTATACGCAATAGAGCAGCACTGATATTATTAAGGTTTTACGTAGGGTCACTTTCATTATTCAAGAGTTATTCATTGTTTGATCTCAGCTCTCGTGGCGTTGCCTGAATTGATAGCGTTGTCTAGGAAGATTAAGTCCTTAACTACCTCTAAGTTATATCTGTCAAGAGTGACGTTCTGTCGAAGATACCGATGTTGGGTGTCCTTTCTGATTGACAGCATATACTTGATCTTGCCCCCGTTAACCGTTAAACCCATATTCGCCACTTCCGTCTCAATACTCGAGAAAGTACCACTGATAGACGTTTCTTTCTTCCGATTATGTTAATATCAAGGGAAATCCGAGTAACTGAACGGACTTTTGAAAGATTGTGCCTTTTGCGTTTGTACGTGAGTTTTGCACTATTATTTCAAGAATGACATTAAAGCGCATCCTCTTATCTAAATCCCTTTTTGACATCAAAGGCCTCGCTGAGTTTTTTACCGACCTTAATGGAGCAGGGAGCATTCTCCGTTGTCATCGTACAATCGTACTCAAACGGAGCGTTTTGGCAGGGGTGATAAAACGCGTCCTAAAATCAGTGGTGTGTATCGATTTGAAGCTCATGGGTTTTTTCCAAGATCTGCCGTCGATGATGGACTTTTCTGGCCTAAACCCACGTTGATATGAATGATATGATCAGGTTGTTGACGTACGACTTCAGGCATTCACACAAAACGGCAGATAGGATCTTGTAGGCGATGTTAAGAAGACTTGTGTCTCTGTAGTTGGCGTATTTCATAGCATCTCCTTTCTTGAGGATCGAACAAACAATGCTGATGTTCCATTCAACGGGCCTACTTTCATCCGACCATATTTTTCAGATAAGTTGATTTATCAAGTCATCGCCTGCCGCTTTAAAGAGCTTGGCGGTCAGGAGGTCTGCTCCAGCAGCCTTGTTGAACTTAAACTTATTCATAGATATGGTTATCTTCACTTCATCCAAGTCAGGTGGATAGAGCCGTTGGTCTATATTGTCCATGTTGAGAGGCTCTTATTTCTAGGAATAAAATGTTTGATTTAGTCTTCTTTGAAAGCAAGTCCAGGTTCTTCACCTATTCTACATGCCTGTCGTTATATGCATGGTAAATGGCCAATAAGACCACTAAAGGCATCTGAGAAAATCTGTGGAGTTCCACTGTCATTGCTTCAGATTACATGTCCATGAAACCAGAGTTAAAACACAGTTCGAACGCATGCTCAACGAAACTCAAATACTAGTTGTGCCAATGACTACTTTCTATTTAAACAAAATGTGGTTTTAGGAGTAAACGTATTATATTAATGTAAAAGGCGTTTATCAATGCATCTACAGCAGAGCCAGCCGTGTTAGACAACTGATATATAGAATAGCCTTTATCACAGATCTAAAAGACACTCACGGACGTAAACCCCTATATTTTATCAAAAATCCCCTAAAACATCTTGGTAGTTTTTTAAGTTACCTAAACATTTATAACAAGTTAACTATCCTGCATGACAGACTGGAGAAATGTATTTAGAAGTTGTCGTCACCCACTCACTCCGAAACAAATGCAGAGGGTCTTTGCAAAGCATATGGCCATCATTTTATAGTTGCAATTTTCAAACTACGAGTACTTTACTGATAAGTAGTAGACTCCGTAATATTACAACAATGTTAGTCGGGAAAACCCTTCCGTATACAAACACGGAAGTCGTAGAAGTAGCAAAATTTGCTTTCACATTTGTAGCGGAAAGTTGAATGGAAGTTAGAATAGGTAGCTTTGTAATAAGTCCTGGAGGCTGATCGAATAACGGATAGTTATAACAGCCTTTTCTTGCAGCAACTTCAGGAGTAGATTGGAAGCATTTTTATCGCTGCATCAGTTAAAGATCAGGCGGCATCACAAGCACATATCCGGGGAAGTAAAAACAGAATAAGTGGAATATATGCAACCAAGCCATAGTTGGCTGTCCAAACTAACTTTTTCTAACTGCTTTTCTTAAGCAGTGCAAAAACTCAAAAGGAAAACCTTAAGGGAATCATCGATCTTAACATCAAGAACAGTTTCATTCCGAAGTACTATTGAATTGCCGCATACCTACCAAAAAATTAAATCGATTGACACCACATTACACTCTCTCTTATGACCCAGAGAAAAATGACTTTCGCTCAAGGAATGTACAGTGGTTTGATATCGTTTGATACCAGAAACTTTTCAACAACTTTGATAACTGCTTCAACCTCAACTCTCGTCTATACATAGCTTTGCATAAATGACACTATCTGTAGATGAATCTACTTCATTTTGCATAGAAGGCTCACAAATGCAACCTTTGGTCGCTTCTCTTCGGCCAGAAACTACATTTTGGGGTGGCAGTTTCTCCACAATGTGCTGCTTACTAAATAACAGGACGCAGGATATGGTGTGGTAGCAAGCGACGTCGACCTTTTTGTGTCGGCCGAACACCCACAGATAACCACTTACATTATCCAATATGCCTTAGGCTTAATCTCCTCTTTGACACGTAGTCCGGCCAAACGGATTATGATTTCATCCAAGCTAAATAGGACCCCTCAGAGTTTTTCAAAGAGTACCAGCTATCTAGGTCTCACCCCGGACAGCAAATAAAGGTAGAAAAAGATGTTACTGGGTGACAAAAGAGCTCTAGTTTCCCTCTACTCGTGAAAGAGGACTATGGGCTTAGGATCGCGTCCACAAAAAAAAAGTCATGAGACCAATTCTCACATATGGCACATCCGTCAAATGCACTAAAAATTTAAATTGATATCAAATTGTTGAAAAAAAAAAAAACCAACTAGCTGTCTGTATAAGTATAGCTGGCTTTCCAAACTGTGCTTCATTTACTACAACTGCTTAATCTGCTTTCAGGCTGAAAAACACTCTTATGTCTGCTGATCCTGATCAACCGACATTCCGACATTCAATTTATTGAAATTCACTTTAACCAGCTATTTTAAGAAGGGATCGAATGGAAACTATGCAAAGTCTTTATCGGTAAATTTATTTTCATCTTTAAAGACAGATCTAAGACAGTCTAATACGTTGATGCAGGATTTTTTCCTGAGAACCTCTGCATACACAAATCCTCCACTCTAACCATATTATGTGTGGTTTACCAAAACAAAGTCTAAGCTATTCATCACGCCACTGCTTAATTTAGCTTGAATTCAAAACTCACGTTGGCTATTATAGTATCAATACACAGTTAAGCCGACATCAGACCCCTAAATTTAAGAGTTGTTAAATACTTCAGGGAAACTTTTTAACAAGATGGCTTAGCAGCACAAGATCACACGCTTTAGGGTTCCGGGACATTCGGACATTTTGGTGAACTAGGAACAAATGGTTGGTAGCTTGGCAATGTCAAGCCACCAATACTCAACTAAAAAACTTTCAAGCATTTTCTTAGACTAGTCATAAGTAGGTGGACTTATCGTGACAACTATGAGGCATTTTCACTTATGACCCATACTCGATCTCAAATGATCAAGCTCAGGGAATAAAGTAACTCCAAGCTCAAACAATAATGACGGGACACTGCGTCTGCCATTGTAAGACACTCGCAACGATTGACTGTTTCTCACAACGATTTCTGGAGGAGCTACACGAACGAAATGAACAAAGTGGCGTAATTACTCTACACTGTCATTTCCGAAGTCTATATTATGTCTTCCCTGTGAAGATCACCGAATTTAATTCGATTTAAGGAGAAGTTACCGCATCTACCACGCTGTCTCACATTCCAATAACTTACAACAGGCTTAAGTGTACCTCAACGAAGACCACTATAGTCTTACCTAACTTACCCTTGCCGTTAATCTAGGTCCACATCCAACGCCTTACTTAAGTGTTCCTTGCATGTTCTCCCTAATCTTTTAATGTTAAAACGTCGAATTTATTTTTTGAGCTACATATTCCCACGGCTAGATGTCTAGTTGGAAATTCTATGCCTGAGTTTAATTACTGTCAAACTACTTAAAAGCATTTGCTCTTCTAAAAGTATCTCTTCTAAATACGTATCTTACGCGCTTCGCACGTCTTCAATTTCGGTACCGGCAAGATCACTGATAGTCAGGTCAGTCTGTTATTATATAATATATGTGTGTAGTTTTACTTTTTAACTAATCCTTACCAACTATGGCTTTGAAGTTTTTGAATCAGATTTTGGCATCGTTTTACATACTGGCTCCGTAAACTTCATCCAGGCGAAATAATTAAAACAGTTCAACTCGTCTGGGAAAGATATAGTTTTTCGACTCAGATAATGTAATTCATTTATAATCTTTTGTATTTTCTTTGTTTAAATTCGTATCAGAAAGTCATCATCATCATCATTATCAGCCGTCGTGGTTAAATTGTTGATTCCAAATACGAAATACAATATATGTGGATGGCTCTTGCTGTTTCTTGTTTCAGATCATGCAAAAATGTTCACAACATTTGTATATGCGTAAACAACTTTCATTACATAAAATTTCCCTCTTTTTCAAAATATTTCTTTTAATTTATTCACGTCGGAAGGTCTAAATGTTGCAAAATAATATAAAACATATACTACATCGAAAATGTTAAAAATATCTAAAGTTATCATTAATGTTATATGTATCTGTAAATTTTTATTTTTATTATTATTATTATTATTATTATTATTATTATTTCATTTAAACACCTTATCCGCAGGCAAATACGCAACTAAGCACGAGCATTCCTAATATGTTACTACCCATAAAGACTGGGCTTACGAGTACAATATATCCATCCATACCTCAAGCACCATCATATTTTTTTAATAATCCTGTAAAAACTGCGTTTGATTAATTAACCATACTGATATAGGCCAAGCATCTATATAAAGCGCAGATTAAATATTATAAATAAATTAAATGTCTCTTGACATTCACATTTGACCAGGAGAAAGTATCCGAAAACGAGCATATCGTTAACAGCATTATGCTAATTTCGAATGAGATCGCATGACACTTTGTGATATCTCCATTGACTGCAAAGGTAATCTTGGACTAGCAAGATCATCTTTTAAGCTATCTTAAGTAATTTATTGGGGAAAAAAATGCAAGAAGAAACTTAGTATTGCAACATACTTACATATTCGTATGTATTGTATTTTCGATATCTTAAATCGATATTTTTGATTGACATCTTTGAACGCATTTGTCTATCGCACCCTACTGTCTACTTGAAATAAATACAAGTATCTCAAATAAATTAAATGTATCGGTTGTTGGTTTATTATTTTATTTGACATTTATGTCTACATATGTATACATACATATATACAATATATATATTGATCCTATGTTTAGGATCGGTATGATGAGGATAGGCACTGAGTGGCGTCAACTTAGCGATGCTTGGTGCTGTAACTACAACTAGGCATCAGTTACGCTTATTTTTACATCATGTGGTAACTACCAAATACCAGTTTCGTCTAAACGAATTTAACTTGATAAACTTATGAGTGAGTATTGAGCTGGATGAAAATGTTAATACTGTAATACTCTCTCAAAAATGAGACATAACCTTCCTCAATTCAATAATGCACATTTGAAACGGAATCATCTTAGATCGGCCTGGGTACAGACAAATGAATTATTCAGTGAGTTTCAAGCTGAGTTAAGAAAAAAACTATTCCATAGTGGATAATATTTTCATATTGACTAGTATTGCTAGGACTTATCTCAACACGGGTAAAAAACTATACATATTCTTCGTCGATTTCATTGGCAGAAGTTCGCTTAATTTGAATGCTAGAAGCTTAGTAATCTGGGAATGTCAAAGAAAGTACTTAAGATTATACAAAGTCTTTACTATGAGAATAGATCTGCAGTTTGAGATATGACATGGATACAATTTGTGAAATTAATTTGACACTCCAAAAGACGTTAAACAGGGATGCCCTATAAGTCCCCTACTACAGATCTAAGACAGTCTAATACGTTGGTGCAGGATTTTTTCCTGAGAACCTCTGCATACACAAATCCTCCACTCTACCCATATTATGTGTGGTTTACTAAAACAAAGTCTCAGCTATTCATCACGCCACTGCTTAATTTAGCTTGAATTCAAAACTCACGTTGGCTATTATAGTATCAATACACAGTTAAGCCGACATCAGACCACTAAATTTAAGAGTTGTTAAATACTTCAGGGAAACTTTTTAACAAGATGGCTAAGCAGCACAAGATCACACGCTTTAGGGTTCCGGGACATTCGGACATTTTGGTGAACTAGGAACAAATGGTTGGTAGCTTGGCAATGTCAAGCCACCAATACTCAACTAAAAAACTTTCAAGCATTTTCTTAGACTAGTCATAAGTAGGTGGACTTATCGTGACAACTATGAGGCATTTTCACTTATGACCCATACTCGATCTCAAATGATCAAGCTCAGGGAATAAAGTAACTCCAAGCTCAAACAATAATGACGGGACACTGCGTCTGCCATTGTAAGACACTCGCAACGATTGACTGTTTCTCACAACGATTTCTGGAGGAGCTACACGAACGAAATGAACAAAGTGGCGTAATTACTCTACACTGTCATTTCCGAAGTCTATATTATGTCTTCCCTGTGAAGATCACCGAATTTAATTCGATTTAAGGAGAAGTTACCGCATCTACCACGCTGTCTCATATTCCAATAACTTACAACAGGCTTAAGTGTACCTCAACGAAGACCACTATAGTCTTACCTAACTTACCCTTGCCGTTAATCTAGGTCCACATCCAACGCCTTACTTAAGTGTTCCTTGCATGTTCTCCCTAATCTTTTAATGTTAAAACGTCGAATTTATTTTTTGAGCTACATATTCCCACGGCTAGATGTCTAGTTGGAAATTCTATGCCTGAGTTTAATTACTGTCAAACTACTTAAAAGCATTTGCTCTTCTAAAAGTATCTCTTCTAAATACGTATCTTACGCGCTTCGCACGTCTTCAATTTCGGTACCGGCAAGATCACTGATAGTCAGGTCAGTCTGTTATTATATAATATATGTGTGTAGTTTTACTTTTTAACTAATCCTTACCAACTATGGCTTTGAAGTTTTTGAATCAGATTTTGGCATCGCTTTACGTACTGGCTCCGTAAACTTCATCCAGGCGAAATAATTAAAACAGTTCAACTCGTCTGGGAAAGATATAGTTTTTCGACTCAGATAATGTAATTCATTTATAATCTTTTGTATTTTCTTTGTTTAAATTCGTATCAGAAAGTCATCATCATCATCATTATCAGCCGTCGTGGTTAAATTGTTGATTCCAAATACGAAATACAATATATGTGGATGGCTCTTGCTGTTTCTTGTTTCAGATCATGCAAAAATGTTCACAACATTTGTATATGCGTAAACAACTTTCATTACATAAAATTTCCCTCTTTTTCAAAATATTTCTTTTAATTTATTCACGTCGGAAGGTCTAAATGTTGCAAAATAATATAAAACATATACTACATCGAAAATGTTAAAAATATCTAAAGTTATCATTAATGTTATATGTATCTGTAAATTTTTATTTTTATTATTATTATTATTATTATTATTATTATTATTTCATTTAAACACCTTATCCGCAGGCAAATACGCAACTAAGCACGAGCATTCCTAATATGTTACTACCCATAAAGACTGGGCTTACGAGTACAATATATCCATCCATACCTCAAGCACCATCATATTTTTTTAATAATCCTGTAAAAACTGCGTTTGATTAATTAACCATACTGATATAGGCCAAGCATCTATATAAAGCGCAGATTAAATATTATAAATAAATTAAATGTCTCTTGACATTCACATTTGACCAGGAGAAAGTATCCGAAAACGAGCATATCGTTAACAGCATTATGCTAATTTCGAATGAGATCGCATGACACTTTGTGATATCTCCATTGACTGCAAAGGTAATCTTGGACTAGCAAGATCATCTTTTAAGCTATCTTAAGTAATTTATTGGGGAAAAAAATGCAAGAAGAAACTTAGTATTGCAACATACTTACATATTCGTATGTATTGTATTTTCGATATCTTAAATCGATATTTTTGATTGACATCTTTGAACGCATTTGTCTATCGCACCCTACTGTCTACTTGAAATAAATACAAGTATCTCAAATAAATTAAATGTATCGGTTGTTGGTTTATTATTTTATTTGACATTTATGTCTACATATGTATACATACATATATACAATATATATATTGATCCTATGTTTAGGATCGGTATGATGAGGATAGGCACTGAGTGGCGTCAACTTAGCGATGCTTGGTGCTGTAACTACAACTAGGCATCAGTTACGCTTATTTTTACATCATGTGGTAACTACCAAATACCAGTTTCGTCTAAACGAATTTAACTTGATAAACTTATGAGTGAGTATTGAGCTGGATGAAAATGTTAATACTGTAATACTCTCTCAAAAATGAGACATAACCTTCCTCAATTCAATAATGCACATTTGAAACGGAATCATCTTAGATCGGCCTGGGTACAGACAAATGAATTATTCAGTGAGTTTCAAGCTGAGTTAAGAAAAAAACTATTCCATAGTGGATAATATTTTCATATTGACTAGTATTGCTAGGACTTATCTCAACACGGGTAAAAAACTATACATATTCTTCGTCGATTTCATTGGCAGAAGTTCGCTTAATTTGAATGCTAGAAGCTTAGTAATCTGGGAATGTCAAAGAAAGTACTTAAGATTATACAAAGTCTTTACTATGAGAATAGATCTGCAGTTTGAGATATGACATGGATACAATTTGTGAAATTAATTTGACACTCCAAAAGACGTTAAACAGGGATGCCCTATAAGTCCCCTACTATTTTCGTTGTTGTTGGATGACCTACCAACTTTTCTGTCATGGAGAATAGACCTACTTGAGTGTTAAGTTCTTTTAAAAAAAAAAAACCGAACCGGAAACCTAGAAAACGGAGGGCTCTATTACATATTCATATACTAAGATTGCACTTCATGATCATTCTGCGTCTATCCAAAGAGGCAGAAGATATTATCCTAATCCAGGAACCATATATTGTAGAAGACGTGGTTCGTGGGCTTGGGTCAACTGAATACGGTCCGCTCTACACAATAGACAAAAGCAAGATTAGAAGTTGAACTTGAACTTGTATCTTACTTCCTAACCTCAATGACGTCGACATAACCGTTGCCAGACTGAACACTGACAAAGACTCCTACTGGCTGGCATTGATATATCTTGGCCACGACCATGTGGGCCCTCTCCCTAATGACAACTAAGAAAGGGTGGTATTTGAAGCTTTACAGCTAAAAATTGGTCTCATCATAGAGTGCGACGCTAACGCACATCGCAGGGTATGGGACAGTCCTAACACCAACGTTAGAAATGAGTCACTTTTTGATTATATTAACATAGATTGGGTCTATTAATTCGTGCGGATTAACAAACCGTAACAAGATGGCGTAACTTGTATTATTCCATTGTTATTATTCCATTGGAACATGCGTTGGAAAGCTACTGTCATTGTACGTCATTTCAGTATATGTCATTCATTTGAAGCGTAAACAACAGTAATTTTTTTCACTCAAATATGTCGAACTTTGTGCCTGAAAAAGTGTTTTTGCGGGGAGTTCTTCTTCAAGAACTTCTTCTGAAGAAAACTGCTGCCGAAAGTCATCGTAGTTTGGTGGAAGTTTATGGTGAACATGCGCTAGCTGAGCGAACGTGCCAAAAGTGGTTTGCACGATTTAAAAGTGGTGATTTTGGCTTGGAAGACAATGAACGTCCTGGGCAGCCAAAAAAATTTTAAGATGAAGAACTAGAAGCAGTACTCTATGAAGAATGTTACCAAATACAAGAAGAGCTCGCAGAATCTTTGGGTGTCACTAAAGCAGCCGGATATATTCAAAAGCAAGGAAATTGGGTTCCACATGAACTCAAGCCAAGAGACGTCGAAAGACGGTTTTTCATGTCCGAAATGCTACTGGAACGCCACAAAAGGAAGTCATTTTTGCATCGGATTGTTACTGGTCCATTACGACAACCCCAACCGCAATAAATCATATGTGAAACCCGGCCAACCAGCCAAATCAACGGCAAAGCCGAATATCAATGGCACGAAGGTAATGCTCTATATTTGGGGGGATCAGATGGGTGTGCTGTATTATAAGCTGCTAAAACCTGATGAAAACATCAATGGACAACGCTACCGAACAAAATTAATCCGTTTGAAGAGAGCAGTAGCCGAATATGCGACCAGACACGAGGCAATATTTTTCCATCATGACAACGCTCGGCCACACGTTGCTATTCCGGTTAAGAACTATATGGAAAACAGTGGATGGGAAGTCTTACCCCACCCGCCTTATAGCCCAGACCTTGCCCCTTCTGAATACTGAAATACGGTTCACATCATTGCAGAATATCAAAAATTGGCTTTATTCATTCTTGGCTGCCAAGCCGGCGCAGTTCTTTTGGGATGAGATCCACAAATTGCCAAAAAGATGGGAAAAAATCATAGCTTCAGATGGGCAATACTTTGAATAATACTATTGTACATGTTTTTCTTAAATAAACGTTCAAATTTTGAAAAAAAATCGCACGAATTAAAATATATACCCAATAAGTAGCTACAAACCTCATTGTATGCAGCATCAGAAATGACCCCACAAAAAACCGAGTGGAAGTCTCCGACAACATTACTCAAATAATAAAGAACTGGATGGTATCGTTTAAACAATCTTTTTAAAGATATATCCAATTCAGTTTAAATGATCCTCCTCCCCGCCAACTAGCACTTCGGAATTATCGGAAAACGAATTGGCTAAAATATAGAAGAACATTTTTAAAGCTTTTTTCCTTTGAACTCTTAAGTCCCCCATGTAACACCAACGAACTTGATATGAAAGTCGATTTTCTCACGTGGGCTCTCAATTAGACAGTGGCCAGTTCCTTCCCTCTTATTCAACCTAAAGGCCAAAAAAGCTGCACTAATGGATATCAGCACTGGGACCGCTTAGAAAACCCTACAGAAAACTTTTCAATCAAATAAAAAGCACAAAAAACAATGACATACTGGGACTCATATAAAGAATTCCTCAAAATATATAAAAAAGAACTGAGAAAGACAAAACGAAAAACCTGGAAATCATTCTGTGAATCGCGGCTAATTCCTCTCCTAAATCTCCTCTCTACAAATTTGAATCTGAATCGCTCTTAGAATTGGACCTTTCAAAGTAGGAAACATCTCAGCATTATCATAGGTGTCATCACTGGACGCTGTTTTATAGGCAAGCATGCGAAGAAAGCTTGGCGTTTTTTTACAAATGACTTCTGTAAAAGCTGCATGTACAAGGCAATCCTCCACCTACTCTATGCATGCCCAGCTCTTTCCCAACGTAGAAAACTCCATTTAGGAAATTTTTTCTAAGTAATCTAAATAATCTAAATAATAATAAAGCTCAAGTTGGTTCTAAGACTAGGAGGATCGCAGATCCATGTGGCGTCACAATGGGCCAATAGTTCTAAGTAAGTTGATTTCTTTTCCCACAACCCATCTTACCAAACCTAACATAACCTATCTACTATGTAGACCTATAGCTCAGCGTAAGACTTATTTCAGATTTTTGTAGAAGTCCAATTGCACTATTAAGCTTTTGAGAGAGCTTTTTTGACCTTACAAACGAGGAACACCGGTAATGCTTTTGCTTTGCTTAGATTTTATATTTCCTTATAACAAGGTTATACGTCGCAAGAGATACATATTATTCATATACTAGTTATACAAGATAGAGCAGTTTGCTTTGTTAACTAGTCTCCTAATCTTTCAACCTTTATCTTGAAGGTTTCCAGCTCACTTGTCGCGCTTAGGGGATTTAAGTACCCTGAAAATGGTTGCAAACAGCATGGGTGAAGGAAAATCAGCGAGGAAAGAAAGAGAGGTACCGATGATCGTTGGCTTTAAATATTTGAAGGTTATAATGAGTAGGAAATAAAGTGCTAGGCAGGGCAATCCATAAGCCACTATTCAAAATTTGTAAAAATGACAAAATTAAGTAGCGACTCATTTTGCAACGCGTTTGGGTTACAGCCCATTTTGATAAATTCGTCTGTCATCCTGCTATATACGATTAGTTTTCGAAAATCTTCAGCCGGGGCAGTGATCTGCTTATCCGAAAAGTGTCCTTGGGAGAAAAGGATGTATTGTCACCCTTTATTTGTAGATTTGTCCATTATTCTACCAATCAAGTTTCTACTTCTAAATTTTAGAATAGGCCTGATAAAGAGCTTGTGGTTGTAATATGTAAATTTACATGAATCGATAGGGAGACCACATACTTTATCTTGACAAGCCTGCGTCTTCCAGCTGCTGCTTTGGCATAATGAAAATATATGTATCTCTAGGACCTTCATTGAATTGGTAATTGGAATTATATTATGGAATAATGGTGAAGCTATGGAGAGTTCTATTTAGCTTTTGTCTGGCTTTGCCTTTGATTACTTTCGTCGGTTCTAATTTTAAGACCTTCTGCAAGTGATTCTTGAGTTGATTGATGATTTTTGCTTTAAAAAGATTCTTTTTGTTAGATGGAACAACCTCAGACAATGTACTCGTACAATATTTGATGAGCTTGGTTAAGGTGGTTGCTCAAAACTAGTTAATCGTAGACTGGACCTGTATTGAGGTGGAGGAAAAAGTACTGATAATTTGGTAGAAGGAGAAAGCGCAACTCTACGGTGAAATAGAAACTAACCTAACTTTATTCGGAAACCATTTGGTTAGCTCTCGATTGAGGAGTTTGAGGCTCGTTGTAAGGTAGTAGGGGAAAGGAAAGGAAACAAATCGAATATAAATTCATTCGATTATTCCTTTTCTAATTGAGTTGTCTTACCACTGCTTGTCAGTGATTTATGGTATATACTACACATTAGTCTATGCATTATACATACAATAGCACTGAATCTACATAAATAATAATAATAAATCTTCACTAACCGACACGGGAATATAAACCAAACGTTTGTCAAACAACAAAAGTAGCCATTATAGAGTAGAGCTTTCTGGTCATTGTTTCTTTTACAAGACTTGAAACAACGGTTTCTCTCGGCTGCATGGAAACTTTTCTAAGCACGCACTGGACTTATGATGGCCTTGCGCGCCGGCTGTCTTTTGACACAGAACTTCTGTTACTTCGCAAGTACGAAATCGAGGAGGACTATAATAATTTTGATGGCACTGAACTGTATCGTAAAGAATCGAGAGGAAAATATTTGCGTCTGCTAAGCTGCGCTTACCACTCCCAAGTTGGGTTTCACTGAGTGCTTACTGATATGGAAATAGGACGCTTGCAGTGAGTATAATCAGGACATGGTGGGACACTTTCTTTGTGAGTGTCCAGTCAATGCTACCTTCAGCCTCCAGTTACTCAGCGCTGACCGGAATTAACAGCGTTGTCAATACCCAGCTTAAAAAATGGTTTCGTAGAGACAGTGACTCTGTAAGGAATAATAAATAAAAAGATGTATACTGTGATTCATCGTGAGGTTTGATTTTCAATAGGCTTTTTTTGACAGACCACACGTGACTTAGCTACCAAACTGCTTTCTCATTTTTTAATATCATTTGGCAAGTCATTATTTAAAAACTCACACCACAGTAGCATCTTTAAATTGTTCAGCTGTATTACGAACATCAGCGTTCTGTCAGAAATGTTTTTCATGCGATTCGAGGAACTTACGGTACGCATAATCGACCTACTGAAACCACTATTGATAATACCATTCGCAAATTTGAGTCCCAACTTACATTAGTGGATGATACTCGACCGGTTAAACCACATCCAGCACGTAGTGAAGAAACTATAGCAGCTGTGCAATAATTAAAGCCAGGCGGCTTGAATTTGCGTCATATTTTCAATAAATGGGCTCTGAAAAAACTCATTGAAAATCCGGTGTTTTATCGTGATATTTTGTTCAGTAATGAAGTCCATTTCTAGCTCAATGGACAAGTTAATAAACAAAATTGCCGCATTTGAGCAGATGAACAACCCGAAAAGTACCAAGACCTACCATTACATCCATTAAAAACAACGGTATGGTGTGGTTTATGGACTGGTGGAATCATTGGTCCATATTTCTTCAAAAATGAGGCAAATCAGAATGTTACCGTCAATGGTAACCGCTATCGCGCCATGTTATCAAGCACATGGTCTCGGTGAGCTCTGGTTTTAACAAGACGGCGCTATGAGCCAAACAGCACGTGAAAAAATGGACTTGTTGAGAAATCATTTTAGTGAGCACTTAATTTAACGTTTTATTACTGTAAATTGGCCGCCTAGATCGTGCGGTATCACACCTTTGGACTATTTTCTCTGGAGATATATAGAGTCTCAGGTCTTCAGGAATAAGCCAGTTACGATTGACGTTTTGGAAGCCAACATTGCTCGTGTTATCCGCGAGATACCAGTCGCTATGCTCGAACGAGTCACCCAAAATTGGACCTTCCCAATGGACCACCTCAGAGGTGGCCACTTCGTGGCCAATATTTACATAATATTATTTTCAGGAAATAAATGCCATGATTTGTTCTTTTAACCAATAATAAAAATTTTAAGTTGACTTTCAAATTTATGTATTTTATTTTACATTATAAATCAAACCTTACGATGAATCAACCTTTATATATAAAAAATAAATATTCATACGTTTAACAAGTACATAGAGTGGATATAAGTGTAAAAAGTAATTACGCTCCAGAATGCTCTCCGAAAAATTTTAAGTCAAAAAACGGTGTTACATTGTGTTCAAACAAAACTTATTTCAAGAGACACGTACAATTCATATGCCTAGTATCACATGCCTTAAATCAAAAAAATCTCCCGCAATGCAAAGTGCCAAATGTTTAGTTCACATATTAGACATGCCGAGTGAAATGAATATCAACAACAACACAAGTAATTAGACAACCATAATAAGTAATCTCAAGCAAGCTGCCAATAATTTTGGCAGTAAAAAACGCGAGAACCAGAGGAGAATAATTCTAAATTAATTCTAGCTGGCAACCAGATAAAAACGAAAAAAAGGAGCAAAATACCACTAAGAACCCGATCATTGGGCCGCAAACTGCTGAAAATTCACAAGTCAATACATATCCCTACATAAAATGTAATAAACCCTTTTGTCTACCCATTTTAATATGTATTTGGCGCAAATTGTAACTTAATTATAATGATGTTTTCAAATTAGATGCTTTACAATGTAAGATTGATAATTTAGGTCACAAATTTGTTAACCTAGTCTATAGGAAAACTAAGATCTACGTTGATAATGCAATAGTGCAGAAGCTAATAACTGACCAAATCCGCGGAACTGGTATTGGAGCTTACTCCTTTTCCCCAAAAGAAACAAAGCGCGCTTCAATCTTACCCCTTCAAGGAGTAAAAAACAAACTAAAGATATTTTCCGTTCAGTAAGAAACCAGTGAATCTCAAAAAGATCTCACTCATATTAAATATCTCCTACATCAACGTGTCTACTAGGAAAATAAAAACTTAGAAAATCTGTCACACTACTGAATTATATTACAGTCGTTTGTGGTGAGAAAAATCTCGGAAGATTGTGTTAGTTCTAACCAAGCTGTTAAAGCTAACAAACAGAAGATTCCTGAACCTAATGCGCCAAGTGTGATTTACACAGTCACTCAGCTAGCGAGTCCAGTTGTCCCTCATATAAAAAATATAAAGAAAAGCATAGCACGTTCACCCTAAAAGCTAGATACCACGCAAATAAAACAAAATTTCATGTACATGATGCAATCAATACATTTAATCAGAAATTTTCTTACGCTGACATGGCAAAGAACTCATTTAATTCTGGGAGCGTAAGCAAACTGCCACCACCGATAAGGAATAAGGAAAGCATTAACGAATTTTTTTAAATGAAGCAAGAAGCTTATTTTATCTATTCTTTATGGATCTTTTATAAAAAATCAGGCAGTTTCGGCCAAATTACCAGAAACTACAATTCAAAGAAAAAAAAATGTTCACATATCTTAAATTTGTAGCCTCTATTGTAACGCAATTCAAACCACAAAATTGAAAGTTCCACTCACCTTATCATCTAAGATCAAACTTCTTCGATTAAATCTTAATAGAAAGAAAACACAGGGTCCTGATCAAATCTCAAACTTCATTCTTCAAAAATGTCCCTCTTCAGTAGATGTTATCCTTTAACCATTGCCCGAGTAATGGATATTTTCCTGCAATATGGAAAAAAACTATTTTATTGACTATAGAGAAAAAAAATGCGAAAAATGGTAAGTTACTCGAGTGGGTTCCTTCTGAAACGTTGAATAGTTTTTGTGAAGATTTAAATTTAATTCCAAACAACAAATTTGGATTTAAGAGAGAGCACTCAACGAAACATGCTTTACTTTATCCAGGCAATACCATATAATCACTTGAAGGCGCGTTTGACTCAATATGGCATTCCAATATCAATCATATGCATGATTAGTAGTTTTTTGAATTCCAAAAATCCATGTATTACCCGCTGCTCTCAAGCGTGGCTCAATAATCATCTTTGGGTCCCAAGCTGTTCAATATTTATTTGTATGACTTTCCTTTTATTCGCTAATGGCACATCAGTCACAGCTATCGACACTCGACCTCACAGTGCCTTGGGGCTTAAGCATAAATACATAGAAATGTGGGCTTAAATTTTTCAGGAGTATACTCGTAAATCTCTCCTTGCAGAAGGTGTATTCAAAAATTTGAAATTTTACGGGCAACGTACATTTGTTTATCGATTATTTTTTTGTTGTAAAGGTACACATGTCCCAAACATATGTATATAGCAGTTTCAAGTATTGTATATAGCACACTTAATTTGTTTTTGACAGATAGAAAGGTTAAACGTGTTTTGATTTTTTTAATATAAAAAATGGAGCAAGGAATTTGCATCAAATTTTGTGTAAGAAGTGGAATCAAGTGCTCTAAAACACTTAAAATGTTTACAGTGTCATACGGTGAGTCTGCTCTAAGTAAAAAAAAAAATTAGAAGTGAAATAAGCTCCTCCAAGTTGGCCGAAAAGATGTCAATGACGAACCTCGCTCTGAACGCCTCAGCACATCAACAAACGATAATAACGTCGAAGCTGTAAAAAAAATTGTTTTGGAAAATTGTAGAATTACCATAAGAAAGGTTGCTAAAGATGTTAGCATATCGTTCGGCTCGTGTCATGCAATTTTTTCGGATGTTTTGGGCATGAGACGTGTGTCAGCTAAGTTTATTCCGAAAATTTTTAATTTTGATCATAAAAACCTTCGCTTGAGCATCGCTCAGGAGCTCTTGATTGACGTCAAGGATGATCATGATCTGCTCAAAAGGGACATAACTGGTGACTAATCATTGGTATATGGTTATGACATCAAAACCAAAGCCCAATCGTCCCAATAAAAGCACCCAGGAGAGCCATGACTGGTAAAAGCACTCAAAGTTAAACCAAATGTCAAAGCTTTGATCACTGTTTTTGCCCTTACAGTGGCGTAGTGCATCAGAAGTTTTTACTTCAAGGTTGTACGGTCAATAAGGAGTATTACGTTGAAGTAATGCGCCATATACGAGAAGCAATACGAAAAAAACATCAAGTATTGTGGAAAAACAATTCATGGCTTTTGCTTCACAATAACGCACCTACTCATACATCGTTTCTTGGTGAAAGAAACAATCCAGCCACAGTTGATATATTCACCGGATTTGGCCCCATGCGACTTTTTTCTGTTTCCAAAACTGAAGAGACCTATGAAAGGACGGAGGTTTGCAACGATTGAGTAAATAAAAACGGCATCGCTGGAAGAGCTCAAGGCTATACCAAAAAGTGCTCATGAGAAATGCTTTGAGGATTGGAAAAAGCGTTGGCACAAATACATTATATGTATCTACGTGGGATTACTTTGAAGAAAACAATAATAAAATTGATGACTAAATAAATAAATACACCGCTTGTATTGAAAGCAATGCAATACCAACTAAAAGTGAAACAAGGTACTTAGACATTAGCTTATATATGGCTTTGTTACATGGTTTATATGGTGAACCTTCGGTTGCTAAAGATCTAGAGGGCATTGAAAAAAAAAAAAATTAAGGTTTTGCAGTGGCAAATACAGGAGACCATATAAACGATGCTTTTCAAATCAGACTCTGTACAAAGCAACCAATGTAATGCCTCTGATGGCTTAAATCATCAATAGCTTGCAGAGCTATGAGCAGAGACTGCAACGCACTTTCACTCACACCAATCCACTTATAAAGGCATTGTGGGATACTAACGTTAATGATAGCTTGTACGACCACTATTATCTCTCATCCTTTAATTTTTTGAACAGTAGATCCCTTCCTCAGTTAAAATTCTACTCAAGTAGATAAAACTTAGAAGATAATACGTAGAATTTAGTTTGATTAAGTTGAGATATTTAAAATAAATTATATTAATGATAGCTTGTAGAATCCCTTTGCAACTTGTTCTTATACAATATCTGAATATATAACAATTTAAAGTGCACGATGAGGTTCTATGAAGCTCTTTTGCAAACATGCATGTAATATTGTTGACGAAGATTTATTAGATAGTAATGTTTTATGGTACTCGCATTCGTTTAAATACCTAGTCATTAACTTTAAGTCCGCCTATTTGCGCCTAAGGTGAATATATGCCGGGAGCAAGCATATACCATAAATTATAAAGTTAAACAAAAATAGGTATATGAGTATGTCGATTAATTATAAGTAACAGATACTGTTCGAGAAGCATATATAGGATTTTCTAATAACGACTTGACAACTTTTTTTTTTTAAATAAAAGGCAAAACATTTGAGATATTTCAAAAACTTTATTATTGGCTTAAAGTACAACCAAAATATCTGTGAATGGAACTCGACTTCGTTCATATGGGCACCGCGGGCACGTTTGCAGCGGTCGATTCGTTGGACCCAATTTTTAACGACTCAGCCACACGTTTCGGCCGAAACGGCCGCTATTTCGCATTCAATGTTGGCTCTGAGCTTTTCCAACGTCGTCCGCGTGTTGACATAGAACAATGACTTAACATAGCCCCACAGAAAATAGTCAAGCGGCGTTAAATCGCACGAACGAGGCGGCCAATCGACTGGCCCATATCTTGAGATAACACGCTCACCATATTTACTCTTCAATAAATCGATTATAGCGTATGTTGTGTGGCTTGTGGCACCACTCTGTTGTCATCCAAGTCTGTATCTTCCAATTCGGGCCAAAAATAATCGGTGATCATGGCTCGATAAGGCTGACCATTCACAGTAACGTGACGATCGTTATCGTCGACGAAAAAATATGGCCCAATAACGCCGTCGGCATGCAAACCTCACCAAACAGTTATTTTTTGTGGATGAAGTGGTTATTCATGAAGCACATGTGGGTTTTCACCCGACCAGTAACGCATATTTTGCTTATTGACGAACACATTGAGCCAAAAATAAGCTCATCACTGAAGATGATTTTGCGATGAAATTCATCATCTTGGCGCATCTTCTCCAGAACCCAATCGGAGAGCGTAGCTCGTGATGATTAGTGAAAGAATGCCTTAACAAATTAAATTCAAAGTTGTCAAGTCCCTATTGGAAAACCCTATATCTTTAAATTAATAATTAACAATAAATAAAAATAATATGTAATTAAGATGAATGTAAATGATTAGTAATGCACTGCATTACCAAGCATATTAAAATCACGAAAAATCCCTTTATAAAAGCGGTTAATAACCGCACATTGTATTGCATACCTTTTGGGGATAACACAATTAAAAATTGCAAGTCAACCGAAGTAGATGTGTTTTCTTATTTTCTTAACCCTAGTCCCAGTACTTTTAGTTAATTTTCGATTAATTGGAACAGTTGGTAAACCCGCTTAATCATTCCCAAGCAATTTTAATATTTCATGGTCCTTTAAGTCCTTAATAGATTAATAGTTAAAATTAATCGTGTGTGTTCTGAAACGATAGACAAATCATTAAGATAATTTAAATACATTCGTTAACAAACTTAAATAAATTGTACCAGTGAGTTTTTTCTTAAGTGCAAGACGGTTTCACGTGCCGCGCAATTTTACATTCTTTCGTCTTTACAAAAAGAAGAAGTGCAAAATTGTTAAATTAAAGAATACTTCAATTTAACTCATCGCTGGATCTTCGCCGTTCCTGCATTCCACCGTTGGACGATTTTAATCAACAGCTCGACGCACCGTTAGATATATTTCAGCGTTAGATATATTGTGCCGTAAGAACACCGTTGACACATCGATTACAACAGTACAGCATACAGTTTAGCAACAGCATTCTTTAGATACTATGTCTTTTATTTTATTGATAATTCTGCTGATTCAGAAATATTTAAGATACGTAAGTTGAAATACACCTTTTTTTTCTTTTTTTTTTTTTTTTTTTTTTTCTCTTACAAGTGTAATTTTTTTTTCTCTTTGATCATGAGCTCCGCTCTAAAGCTCCAAGGGAATTTGCTAAAGCAAATTACTAATCTAAATTACTAAATTACTACATCTCTAGTAGGATTTCCGTGCTTGAAGAGAATTTTAAATCGAGTACAAAGGAAAGGAAGATAATTTAGAAGAAGTGTTTGAAAAAATAAAAGATGCTTACTTTGAATACAAAACAGCTCTCTTGGATAACTTGGATAAATTACAAGCAACGGTTGATGTCCCGGTAAGTGCTATGCTAAGTAAGTGATACAAACATTATTCGTCTTTTCAAAAATAAATTTACCGATGTTTACGGGCGAGTATGAATCCTGGAGGGCCTTCCACGATCTTTTTGTTTCACTAATTCATACCAATAAGACACTATCGGATGTAGAAAAACTTGAAATCCTGTTTGGGGAGTGAGGCAGAGCGCCTTTTGCAACATCTAGCTGTTGATAACGGGAATTATCTGCCAGCTTGGGAGATACTCATTTCACGCTATGACCACAAGCGCGTTCTCGTTAATACACAGCTAAGGATATTCTTCGGGCAAGAAACAACTTTTCACGAAACTTCCTCAGGGTTGAAAAAAACTTTTAGATACAGTAGATCAGTGGGATGTTATCTTAATTGTTTGCATGGTTAAAATATTCCCTACCATAACTCAACAACTTTGGAAAGAAAAGTTAGGAACTAACAAGGAACTACCCAAATTTAAGGTATTTTGAGATTTCTTAGAGTCTAGGTTAAGGACACTAGAGGCAGTTGGCCAGCAGCAGGATACAGGATCCAGTAAAGTTTCCAGAGCCCCATTAGCAAAAACAAAAGCTTTTCATTTAAAGCAAAACCAAAATAGCCAATTTAACTGCAAGATATGCAACATGGTTGCTCATCCACTCACCGATTTATAAAAATGGACATCGCATCACGCAAGTCCACGGTGAATAAAATTGGTGTCTGTGAAAACTGTCTAGCTTACAGTCACACGAGCCAACAATGTCCAAGCAGAGTTCGATGCTACTTTTGCCAACAGCTTCACCACTCACTCCTACATTGCAATCCCCCTTCACAAACACAATCCAGTTCACACACACAAAACACACAGCCCTACACAACACAATCGACGCCTAATAATCGGTTCACCAGCACCCAAAGCAACACTCTCCCACACAATCACACTTGTCCATTGTTAATACGAACGCAACACCCTTCGAACCGACCCAGCATGCTAGGAACTACCACACGACACAACTTACGAACACAGACATCTTATTAGCGACAGCAGTAGTCAAGGTCAGGGCCTCGTCATTAAGAAAAGTCCTCTTTAGAGGTCTAGTAGACCCTGGATCAGAGGCGTCATTCATTACCGATGAAGCAGTAAAGCGTTTAGGTATAAACGGAAAACGCACCTTCGTTGAGTTGTCAGGGCTGGGGAAGGTCAGTAGTGGGGTGTGTCGTAGCTACGTTGACCTTACCCTTAGGTCTATACACTCGGGATACGAAACCGGTACCCGCGCATTAGTCTTTCAATCGCTAACTGGACTTCTTCCGCCCAACGAACTGACACCGAAGCGATGGAAGCACATCAATAGCTTATCCCTTGCTGACCCGAACTATCACAAACCTGCGGAAGTCGACCTCTTGCTAGGGAATGATATTTATTCCGAAATAGTCCTCCCAGAAGTAATTCGCAGCGATGAAGCAATGACACCGATCGCACAAAATACAATGTTCGGTTGGATTCTAATGGAGAAAGTGGAACAACACAACAGAGGAGTAAGGAGCCTTGTTCAAGTGATGGACGTCGGTCGGCAATCGCAAAGGTTTTGGGAAATAGAAGAGGCACCATTTAAGACCCACCAGACCTGTGAAGACTAAGCATTCAAAGTGTTCTTTAAGACAACAACGAAGAGATCGGATAGCGGACAATATGCGGTATCGTTACCATTTAGAGAAGGGAGCAGACCTGGGCTTGGATCCTCGAGAGAAGGAGCCTTGCTTAGGTTTGCTCAACTGGACCGACGGTTCCGCTTAGACCCTACAGTACACAAAGAATATAAAAGGTGTATGGAGGAAAACTTACGACTGGGACATATGCAAGATGTCAATTGCATCAAGGACGAAGTGCTCAGAACTCCGTATCATTACTTCGTGCCACACCATGCCGTAATCAAGGATTCTAGTACCACAACAAAATTCGTGGAACTACCCAAATTTAAGGTATTTTGCGATTTCTTAGAGTCTAGGTTTAGGACACTAGAGGCAGTTGGCCAGCAGCATGATACAGGATCCAGTAAAGTTTCCAGAGCCCCATACGACTGGGACATATGCAAGAAGTCAATTGCATCAAGGACGAAGTACTCAGAACTCCGTATCATTACTTCGTGCTACACCATGCCGTAATCAAGGATTCTAGTACCACGACAAAACTCCGGATCGTCTTTGATGCTGCTGCCAAAACTGTTGACGGGACTTCATTAAATCAACATATGATGACCAGACCTAAAATACAAACAGACCTTATAGATATTGTACCTAGGTGGAGAAGACACAAATCTACCTTCACAGCAGACATTGAAAAAATGTATCGGCAGATCCGTGTTCACTCCGAGGATTCATATTATCAGCTAATATTCTGGCGTGATTGCGATACCGAACGAAAAAAACTATATAGCCTGCAAATGGTCACATTCGGTACAACGTTCGCACCATACCTTGCAATTCTTTCTCTTAATCAGCTAGCTGCTGATGAAGCGCATATGTACCCTTTAGGCGCACGAATGGTGAGGGAAGATTTATATGTTGATGATCTTTTTGCTGGAGCTGGCACTATAAAGGAAATATAGTCAGACGGGATCAAGTACACAGTTTATTGTAGTCGGGAGGGTTCAATCTGCGCAAATGGACAAGTAACACGAGCGAAATCTTAGAATAGATACCCTTTGATCAGCGGGAAGTTAATTTTTCTGTTCCTTTAAACTCGCCTGAATATGTTTACGCTCTTGGAATTAAATGGTTTCCGATAGAAGATAGTCTTTCTTTCCAGAACATTCAACCCGACACTGATGAACCGACGAAGAGGACCATTCTATCCACCGTTGCAAGGCTTTTTAATCCTCTCGGATGGATTTCACCTTGCATCATAAAAGGGAAAATCATGATGCAACAACTGTGACGTAGCGAGCTCAAATGGGATGATCCTATTTCGCCAGAATTGAAGAAAGAGTGGAACACGGAAAGAACTACCTGAACTTAACAGATTCGTATCCTCCGTTGGATCCGCACAGACGACAACCATAAGCATATAGAATTGCATGACTTCAGTGACGCGTCCGAGCAGCGATTTATCTTCGAGTTCTCGATGCACACGCAAGATCCATACACACTCCCAGACCAGAGTTGCTCCAGTCAAAACCCAAACTCTTCCAAAGCATCAACTCTGCGGAGCGGTAATTCTTTCCACACTACTGGAGTACACTTCAAGGGTTTTAGGATTACGATACGTAAAGCAGTATGCATGGACAGACTCAACAATTGTTTTACCTTGGATCGCAGCACCTTCAACCAAGTGGCTCACGTTTGTAAACAATCGAGTTGCGGAGATACAAAGAACTTACCAGGCGTTAGAAATTTTGACATCCTTTCTCCAGCTGAAATCCAGGCAACAACACTTGTCGTACTTATACTCGTGCAAGTAGACATGTTTGCTTCGGGCACAAAAAGGGTTCCGAGCTTACTCCGAGCTCTCATTTAATCAAAAGCATCCAATTATACTCAGGGATAAACATCATTTTACAAAGTTATTGATAGTCGATGCCCATCTGAGAACGCTACATGGAGGACTACAACAAACGACATCTTATTAGCGACAGCAGTAGTCAAGGTCAGGGCCTCGTCAGGAAGAGAAGTCATCCTTAGAGGTCTAGTAGACCCTGGATCAATGGCGTCATTCATTACCGATGAAGCAGTAAAGCAATAAATATTGGATTTTGAAATTTAAAACTTGCGTGAAGAGTGTCATCCATAAGTGCAATATATGTTCCAGGTATCGAGCAAAACCAACGCAACAGCTCATGGGTAACCTACCAGCTCCAAGGATACGTATATCTCAACCCTTCACACATTCTTGGGTAGATTATGCAGGACCAATAGATGTTAAAACCTGGAAGGGTTCCTAAACTTTCAAGGCATATTTTGCTGCTTTTGTATGTTTAGCGACCAAAGTCATACATATCGAACTAGTCAGCGACTTGACATCACAAGCCTTCATCGCAGCCCTACGACGTTTCACATCCAAAAGGGGACTTAGTTTGCACATATTCAGCGACAACGGGACTAACTTCATAGGAGCCAACAAAGAGTTGAAGAAAGCGTTCGAAGAAACCAAGTTCGATTGGAAGAAGGTCACATAAACCATTTCCAAGGAAGGTATACAGTGGTATTTTATTCCTCCTGCTTTCCCTCACTTCGGCGGACTTTGGGAAGCGGGTGTAAAATCAATAAAATACCACCTCAAAAGAATAACCGGCGTTGAGATATATACGTTCGAGGAACTCAACACGCTTTTGCTTCAAATAGAAGCCTGCTTAAATTCGAGGTCTCTATGTCCAATGACGGATGATAACAATGATTTCAATGCACTCACTCCCGGACACTTTCTTATCGGACGAGCTCTAAATCCTAACCTGATTTAGCAAACATAAAGTTCGGACCCCTACATCGTTGGCAGCGGATGCAAAAATTACACCAGCTATTTTGGAAGAAGTGGCAGTCGGAGTATCTGTCACGATTGCAACAGCGTCCAAAGTGGTTTAAGATCGAAAATCAACCCAAGATCGGAGCCTTAGGTTTGCTGAAAGATGACCATTTACCACCAGCAAAATGGAGTCGTCACCTTGAAAACATCAAGCGGAGAAGTCAAGCGCACGATTACGAAAGTATGTCTACTTCCATCCAACGACACACATAGCTAAGCAATTCCCTAAGAAGGATTAAAATCAACACGGATCACATACATATTTCCGTACGATGTAAAAACAAAACACACAAAACAATGAAAAAGAAATATATATATATATATATATATATATATATTGTATATATTGTATATAAATTCAAATTCCCGACGGCAAACACAGTCGTGAAAGAAAACACTGAAATTTATTTCTTTTTTAATTGTTTTTTTTTTTTTTATTACTAAATTCTTGTCCACAATAACAACAACGCAGTTAAAATTACAATCAACCGTACACCAATAAAACGAAAAACAAAATAAATAAATAAACAAAGAAATATTTTATTTTAAATCTAAGAAACATAAACAGAACACAAAATCGCATCTTGGAAATTTCCGGCATTTACTCTCATGCCAAGGTTTCTCGCAGCTCTCACACTCTATCATGACCCATATTCGCAATGCATATTGCATGCCGTAATTTCAAACATAAATTACGTCAAAGATGTACCTACACAAACAGAATTTAACTCAGCGCTACACGATTATGCACGCATGTGTAGCCATCTCAGTCACACACACCACGTTAAACCAATTTCGCCGCGAATCGAAACACACTAAATAATGAAACGTGCCGTCGTTTTATTTTAATGAATTATGCACTTGTTTTTCTCACTATTAATAAAAAAAAAAAAAAAAACGAATTTTTCACTAATGTCGTTCGTTTAAGTCTTTTCTCCAGGTACAGAATGCTGCGCTTCTCAAATTTGACTTCAAGGACGTCACTACACCTCACGAATATCTGGACGATTTACAAAATCCCTATTCGAAAAACGCGAACAAAAGGAGGCAAACAGGGGCGAACAGAAACTACACTAGAAACTACACATTATGCCAGTTTGGCAAACAAAACAACAATTGCCGCAACATGAAGAATGAACGAAGACAATGACCGCGGGTGATCGATAAAGAAAGCAACACAACACAAGTCAGAAACCCTTTGATGAATTAAGAGTTGACGCCCATTGAGAACGTCGTTCACGGCCGGGGAGGATGTTCGAGAAGCATATATTTTAAAATTATTAAAATAAAATATAATAAAGATGAATGTAAATGATTAGTAATGCACTGCATTACCAAGCATATTAAAATCACGAAAAATCCCTTTATAAAAGCGGTTAATAACCGCACATTGTATTGCATACCTTTTGGGGAGAACACAATTAAAAATAGCAAGTCAACCGAAGTAAATCAGTTTTCTTATTTTCTTAACCCTAGTCCCAGTACTTTTAGTCAATTTTCGGTTAATTAGAACAGTTGGTGAACCCGCTTAATCATTCCCAAGCAATTTTAACATTTCAGATACTTAAACTTGAACTAAATTATCTTGTAGTTAGCCTGATATAGTTTTTAGTCAGTTGTAAGAATTCACTAATTCAAAAAAATATAATATTTTATTTATAATTCTTAAACGAAGAAGATGAAACAAACTACGGATACAAGAACAAAAATACAGTTTTAGGTTTGTAATAAGAACAGACCAATTCAAATTTTGGTCAAAAATAACAACTAGGTATTTATAGTTATTTACTATGTCAATTTTAAATCAGTTCGCATGACACGCTATATCCGCATCAAACACAGTTTTCGAAGAAGCTTCTTTACACGTGCAAACCGACACTTTTTGGCGAGTACAATTAGCGGCATGAAAATGAAAATCAAGGTCCGGCACAGCTTGCAACCAAAGGCTTAAAAACTTTAGTTTCGTTTTATTGCTGACAATGAGTTTATGTTTGGCGAACCACAGTCTCAGTAGGTGTACCAAATATCATAGTTTATATCAGCTACTAGCTGAAGGTAGCTAACAGAGTCGTACGCGATGCAAAGATCGTCGGCAAAAGCATTAACTTTTCCTGCAAAAGGTTGAATAAACATGGAGCTTATGTAGACTAGGAATAGAATAGGGCCCAACACAGATAAACCTATTATCACTAAAACAATCTTCAATTTTAACTTTTTGCTTTCTATCTTGGAGATACGATTTCATCCAACTGTAAATAACTCCTCGAAATCCAGCCTGATGTAATTTCCTCAAGAGGATTTTATGGTTTACCATATCAAAAACCTTGGTTATGTCAACAAAAACACTGGTACAACTTTTTTTTCGAGTCTAGGCCTTCATTTATAATCGAACAGAAAACCATAAGAGCATCTGCAGTAGAGAGCCCCGCCCTAAAGCCAAATTGCAAGGGACTGAAAAAACTTATTCTCCTCAGAATTCTATTTTTTACTGCTTTTTCAAAAATTTTCGATATAGAAGAGAGTAGTAAGATAGGCCTGAAGTTGTTTTTATCTCTTTTGTTGCCCTTTTTTAAAAATTGGTAGGACGTTTGCATATTTTAGCCTGTCAGGGAATATACCAGTGGAAATACTTAGGTTTAAAAGAAAAGCAAGTATGTCTACTACATACAGAGTGATAGGCTTTAATATATAATTATAGAGACCACCATCTCCGATTAAGCGAGTTTATAAGTGATAGAACTTTAAGACCAGTGATTGGTTCAAAGAAGAAACTGTCTTTACAAAACGGATCTTCCACCAGATTCCCTGCCATATAGTTCAAACAGTATACAGATCTTAAATTGGAGGAAAACGCTTCACTAACTTTAGCAAAATATATATATATATAGATTTATTGTGAATTTACTTGTCTCAATAAATATTGAATTGAATTGAATTGTACTCAGCGCTGATGTAAATAGTGGTGCACTGAAGCACTTTCTCATCTTTCTCTTAGAAATTTCAGTAAAAGGAGCATATAACGAATTCAATTGACTGATCGTTTCTATGCGTACTCTGTTCCGACAAAAAAAATAGTCAATAAAAGTTCTAAACAAGAACACGTATGGATTTTATAGACATTTTACTAGAAGATGGAAGCCATTACCTACCTCATGTATAAAAGAAAAAACTGTATGTATAAAGTTCCTTACTGAAAGTTTATTCTTTATTATTGGGTCTATAACTTCGTGCGGTTTGCTAAGAGATGGCGTAACTTGTATTATTCCATTGGAACATGCGTTGGAAAGCTACTGTCATTGTACGTCATTTAAGTGTGTATCATTCATTTGAAGCGTAAACAACAATATTTTTTTTCACTCAAATATGTCGAACTTTGTGTCTGAAAAAGTGTTTTTGCGGGGAGCTGTTCTTCATTACTTTGATATGAAGAAAACTGCTGCCGAAAGTCATCATGGTTTGCACGATTTAAAAGTCATGATTTTGGCTTGGAAGACGATGAAGGTCCTGGGCAGCCAAAAAAGTTTGAAGATGAAGAACTGGAGGCATTACTCTATGAAAATTGTTGCCAAACACAAGAAAAGCTCGCAGAATCTTTGGGTGTCACTCAAGTAGCCATTTCAAAACGTTTAAAAGTAGTTGGATATATTCAAAAGCAAGGAAATTGGGTTCCACATGAACTTAAGCCGAGAGACGTCGAAAGGCGATTTTGCATGTCCGAAATGCTGCTGGAACGCCACAAAAGGAAGTCATTTTTGCATCGGATTGTTACTAGTGATGAAAAATGGATCCATTACGACAACCCCAAGCGCAAAAAATCATATGTGAAACCCGGCCAACCAGCCAAATCAACGGCAAAGCCGAATATCCATGACACGAAGGTAATGCTCTGTATTTGGTGGGATCAGATGGGTGTGCTGTATTATGAGCTGCTAAAACCGGGTGAAACCATCAATGGACAATGCTACCGAATACAATTAATCCGTTTGAAGAGAGCAGTAGCCGAAAAACGCCCGGAATATACGACCAGACACGAGGCAATAATTTTCCATCATCATCCATCAACGCTCGGCCCCACGTTGCTATTCCAGTTAAGAACTATTTGGAAAACAGTGGATGGGAAGTCTTACCCCACCCGCCTTATAGCCCAGACCTTGCCCCTTCTGACTACCATTTGTTCCGGTCGATGCAGAACGCCCTCACTGAAATACGGTTCACATCAGAGCAGAATATCAAAAATTGGTTTGATTCATTCTTGGCTGCCAAGTCGGCGCAGTTCTTTTGGGATGGGATCCACAATAAGTCATAGCTTCAGATGGGCAATACTTTAAATAATACTATTGTACATGTTTTTTTTAAATAAACGTTCAAATTTTGAAGAAAAAAAAACCGCACGAATTAGATTATATACCCAATATAACTTAGCTTCGTTTACGGGACTAATGCGATATCGTCTTGAAATCTTTTTCTCTTTCATCATCTTATTTGTTAACGACACTAACTCTCCAGCAAAAAAATTAATGAAAATATTATTGTTTATGTTGTTAATGGTTTATTTAAAATTTTAAATATAGCTTCGTTCTATAAATATGACAACAAAAAACCAATCATGAATAATAAAAAAAAAACACATCATTAATTTATTTACGAGTACAAAGCCCCAACGGCGCTATTCTATCACCATCTCACCGCCTTCCTCTAATCCACATCTCAACTCTGAAAAAATAATTTAAGTTAAAGCAGCCAAAGCAAATTTGTCCGACTAAAACTTTAGACGCCATCGTTAATTGCACTTGAAGATTATTTCTGTCCCTGTTTGAAGTAAAAAAAAAAAAAACTAATTTACCACCAAAATCTAAACCATCAGAGTGACACCTAAAAATTGTGAGCTCTCCATCATTCCATTAATCAGTTTCTAGAGTTCATTAACTTTGTTTAAGTTTTGCTTCTAGATTAATGAATTTTTCAGATACTCATCAATTCAAAACAAAAACTCACCAAATTCGAGGTTACACCTGCTCATTGATATATTCTACCGGAAAAAGTATTGACTCCGTCTGAACCACGTGTCGTCATTGGAATTTTGACTTCCAGGTGAAGTATATATAAGGCTAAATGTAACCTTGTTGTCGGCAGGTTCAAATGCAAATCAAATAGTATAAATTTTAATCCTAATAGTTTCATTTAAAATTTTAATTATTAAACTCCATTACATAATCATTTATCGTAAATTTATCTGGCACCGACGAGTTCTGTTAGTTTAGCGATTTTGTTTTATGTACATCTACGATTTTGATTACTGAAGGAGGTATTTGGGTGTAGATATTTTCGAATTCGGAATTAACATAAAGATCTAATTAGATCGTTTCAGTTAACAAGTATTTAAATAAAATAATTTATCATTCTATTGGTTAAATTTTCTCAGATTGTTAACGTCATTAAATCGATGTCAAGAACATTTGGTGAACGGAATCATATGATACCGTGAAATAAAACAGGAGGTCTCAATGATAAATCAAATGCTGAGGCAACTTTAGTAGTAAACACTGATTGAATTTAAAATCTTATTCCACGAGTTGTAACACAAATAATGATTGAGTATAGACAAATTTATTTATGGAGATCACATCTTCATAGAATGTTGGATTACTAATACTGGATTAGTTATATTGACAAAATTGTTTCTATGCAAAAATATCCGGTGAACAATAAATAGATTCATCAATTGGGACCAGCAATTTTGTCCAGCATCGCTGAGCAAATACTTTTTCTTTTCTAGATCATTTGAATTAAGAAAGCTTAAGTCATATGTACTTTATACTACTTACTTACCTCTTGTGGGTCATAAGGATTCAACAACGCAATCGTGCCATCGTGTTCGAACCCCCGCAATTCGTTTCGGCTGAATCCAGTTCGTATTAAGGGCCCTACGTAGATTCCTACTACTCGTCTCACTAATTGGATAAGTATAATTTTATTGAACAGTAGAATTTGTAACATTTAAAAATACTTGTTACAAATTTGGCTTTTTTTTAATATACTCGTACATACATATGCAATCAATTTAAAATGCTTAGAATGCTCTCGTGCGCTTTGTGTAGCAACTCGGGACACATGGCAAACTATAGGGGTTGTCCTAAGTTTCAAAACATAAAAAGAGTAAATTTGACTCGACAGCAAAAGATAGAGGTAAAACGTCCACTAGTCCATAGTAAAATATAAGTCGTCACTCCTCAAACTACTTACGCCCAAATTGCGGCAGGTAGGTGAAGCACGGCACAAAAAGCGAAGATTGCTTCTCAGGCCCCAGAAGCTAAAGCACTTCAAGGTACATCTGACATGGCAGGTTGCTCTCTATTCAGGGACAGATGGCTTAGCTACAAGAACAGACGGCTCGTGTAGACAAAATCTATGCACTGCTGTCGAGCCCAACGCACCTCCAGTCGTAATAGGTAGGAACCCTTAAGGTCCTTGCGTTGAATGTAAATTCATTTATAAGGACCGAACAAAGAGCCACACTTTTTAAGTTGCTTAAAGAACAGGCTCCTGGCGTGCTTTTAGTTAGCAAAACAAAGCTAAACAAAAACACAAAATGATGCACAGAAAATACAATATTGTAAGAAGTAATCGACCCAACTCCGTACAAGGAAGTGGTGTTGCAATCTTCATCAAAAAGGATTTCATGCTGAAAGCAAGTAATGTGTACATCCTTCTCCGCAGCGGAAGAAGGATTGGACATGATCTTTTTCTATGCATCTGATACTCAATCTACTTTATTTATCTCAGAACTCGAGATACTTTTTCGATCCCTGAGGCTGGAATCAAACTAGAATTATTTCATAATCGGCGGAGATTTTAACGCCAAGCACAGATATTGTGGAAACTTACTACTCAATTGGTAGAGCCAGCACAGTGTTATGTATGGACCCGGTCTAAAAGCGACGGATAGTCCGTCCTTTCCTAGACACGGCTCCTAACTGGATCTCCTGCTGTTCAACACACGGCTACAACTGACAGGCACGAACCAACATACTAGGTATATACTGTCTACGTACTTTCGTGTATGACAGTGATCATTGCGATTCCCAAATAAATTGCGGAATTGGAAGAGTTTGTTCAAAGGTATTCCTAAAAATACAGTAGGGTACGTTAGACACACTTCTCCAGAAAATTGATGAGAGCACTCTCTTTAAACTCGCTCTACCCACCGTCCAACAGGAATCTGTTCAATAGAGAGATTGAAGGGTATCTCAAACTAATAAAAACATAAAACGAACAATGGACAATACGATACCTCGATATCGACATACTAATAATGAAGACCGACATAAGAGTGGACTGCTATCGAGGCTTAAAACTTTATATAGACAGTTCACTGACAGATGTAACCAGGAGATCATAATACTAAAGTCTTTGATCAAAAACCTCCAAACATTAATAAAAGAAAATTACAGAGCATCTGTAAGTTTGTATTGGAACAATAAAATTCAGGCTGTAAACACCAGCAACCCGAATATGTTCCCGCAAATAAATTAAACATTTTGGAGGAAAGATCGAAATGAACTTCCTTTTGTAAGAATCGCCCGAACAACGAACAACGAACAGATACTGTTAACAGCAGGTACATATAAGTCCAGGAGAGGATGTAGGCGATGATAACTTCTTTGTGATCGAAGATCCGCAGGAGATTGTAGAGGCCATAGGATGTGTATAAGGCAAATGATGTCATTTGCTTGAATCGCGACCAGGAGAATCGGGTCCTTTCGCACAATTTCTATCTCCGAAATGAAATATCCAACTGGCAATTTGAGAATTCAGGCTTCACTGAGTTCAATAACGAAAACATGGCAAATAATGGCATTGCCGACGACACGGAGTTACCCTCATTCATTTCGAAGGAAAAACTATAAACGATTTTCGTATCACTTAGAAAATAATAAGAAATCAGTGGGAACCGATGGAGTACCTAACATTGTGCTTGTACATCTCCACCATACACCACACTGTTTGACATTGCAATAAATAATGCACCATTTTTAATGCATTGGAAGATGGCGGTGGTACATCAAATTCCCAAAAGGGACGAAAATGCGTCCAATCCGGCGAATCTCAGGGAGGTATTCAAAAAGGTAATCAATAGAGTTCTGACTAAGTGGGTTGAGAACAAAAATATAGCTCCTGATAATCAATTCGGTTTCAAGACGCGACATGATATCTCACATGCCGCGTTTAAACTATGGCTAGAAAAACTCTTCTCCAAGTTAGACATTCTTAGCATGAGTAATTCACTGCTGTACATTCTTTTTAATATGCTCACCAGTAGACACTTTATCGTGAAAAATAGCGATCTAACTTCTGCTTGAATATTTGACATTAAAAACGGTCTGCAATAAGCTGCGGGTAATTCGCCGATTCTATTCATCATATACACAAGCAATCGTCATAGCGTTGCAGACGACTGAACCGCGTACAGATCAGGTCCAAAGATTGAGATCATTAATATGCTCTTACAACTTGATTTCGATGAGATTAAACTATATTGCGATGACTGGAAGCTGAAGATCAACTTTCAGAAATCGGAAACCATTCTTTTTAGGTTGCGTTTGCCTGGGTCCTCCAGGGACACCAGAGCGTATTAGCGAAAGTTTTCTATTGTGGAACAGCACGGGCAGCTACTTGCTTGTCGAAATATAGTCAGACACCTTGAGATCTGGCTAGATCAATAACTATATTTTAACAAACATATAGATGTTTTTCTGACCAGAGTCAAAGGTGTTTTTGCCCTTACAAAGAGACTGTTTTATAGCAGCCAACTCGATGCGAGGGTGAAAGTGATCTGCTGCATTGCCCTTATCCGGCCTATCCTTGTATGGAGTGATTCATCGTGAGGTTTGATTTATAATGTAAAATTAAACACAGGAAGCACATAGTCCATTAACATGGCGCAATAACGGTTACAATTGACGATAACATTCTGATTTGACCCATTTTTGAAGAAATATGGACCAATGATTCCACCAGCCCATAAACCACACCATACCGTTGTTTTTAATGGATGACGATAAAACACCGGATTTTCGTTTAGTTTTTCAAGAGCCCATTCACTGAAAATATGACGCAAATTCAAGTCGCCTGGCTTCAATTCTTGCACAAGTTTAATTTTGTATGCTTTTAAGCCGAGATCCTCACGTAAAATACGCCAAGTTGTCGAATCTCACGAAAAACATTTCTCACAGAACGCTGATTTTCGTAATACAGCTGATCAATTTGGAGCCGCTGCTGTGGTGTGAGTCTTTCCATGATGACTTGCCAAACGATATTGGAGGGTAGGAGTCACGCGTGGTCTGTCAAAGAAAGCCTATTGAAAATCAAACCTCACGATGAATCACCCTATATTTAGATGTCCCGTATATTTCAACATGATAGCAAGTTTATTGGAAAATAAACGGGCAAACCTAATAAGAGTGGACAATTTTGTTATTAAGTTGACTCGAATGCACATTGCACGAGCAATAACCCCGACAAACAACCTTATCCCCGGGGCTTATAAGCCCAACTACTTATGCCACTAGGGCATGCATTTTAACGGCCTCATTCCCCCAGAAGCGTTACTTTATTTAGATAATAAATTACTAATCCAGGACATCGCTCGAACAGCTGCAGACAGGCGTCTCAACTATGATAGAGACGTCACACACGGTAATGCGAAGCGTCTCCGGTTCAGTAGGGCGGTAGGGATCCGCGACATTGGGGATATTGCTCAGCAGCTCCATTAATTTTGGTGGCTTAGTGAAAGAGATCAAACTCCCTTGTCGTTTCCTTCCACCCCAATGTGCTCTTCTAATCACATTTAATATTGGGCATACTTCGATAACCCAATAACATGCCTTCGATAGCTCGCAGACTGCACAAAAAACATTCTGCTTCCTCGTTTCGGTTAATGATATGCGGTCTGTAGTTCAAGTTCCCCTCTGGCCTAAAATATCATCGAGATTGTGTTTATTGCATTTCCTTCGTAAAAATAATTTTTCTCGCCTAGGACATATTCGAGCGTATAATACGACTGTATAATTAGACTCCTAAGTAATTTAAGATAATATTTCTAGTCTCAAAGGGGAAGATGTGCTGTTTCCGCCACCTTGGCGGAACAAAACATTACACATTATAAATCAAATCATACGTTTTCATGTTTAACATATATGGTAGCTCAGTGCAATGGATGCTGTCGATCGGCTTTGAAGTCGATGAAAAGGTGATGTGTGTCGACTTGGAACTCGTTGGCCTTTTCCAGGGTATGTCTTAATGTGAAAATTTGATGTGATATCGATTTTCCAGGCCGGAAACTAAACTGGTATTGGCCGATTTGTATATGGTATAGATAGAACTGATATTCCAGTCGTCGGGCATGCTTTCGTCCTCCCATGCTTTGCAAATGATCTGGTGCATGCTCCTTATCAAAAATTTGTCTTCGGCTTTGAAGAGCTCAGAATGCAGGCCATCCGCGCCTGCTGCCTTGTATAGCTTTTATATAGTGAGCCGACTTCCTCTAAGATGGGCACTGGAAGTGTTGCTTAAATGCATCCACAAATCCCTGTTGGTCAGTGACGAGATTACCTTCGAAATTTTGAAGTGCTTGGAAACCAGTTTTAAAGTCATTGGTTGGGTTTTTGGACTTTTTTAAAAAAGCTCCTGGTGTCTTCCTTTTCCAGCAATCTTCGAAATCAATGAGCTGGGAGACTGGAAAGGCTCTTTTCTTTTTCCGTGGTAGCTTTTTGTCCTCCCTTCTTCTGGACCTATACTCATCCCATGCTACTCTGGTGACACGATGCAGCGTTTTCCTGTATGCCACATCTGTCACCTTCTTTTTCTGCACGCACTTATCATCATATCACTGATTTCTGTTATGCGTTGATAGTCTAAGCTGCTTTTGGTCACCTCCTTAATGCAAGTGCAGCAATATGACCACATGTTGTTGACGTCTGTGATAGGCAATAGCATATTGGAGAGTTTTTCGTCCAGGTGCTCTCTGTGGTCTCTAGCTATTTCCGTTGTATGTAGACGTCCTTTTTGGATGTTGTTGCATCTTTTTTTCATTTGACAGTCGAGCTATAAATCAAGCTACTACCAGGTAATGATTAGAGTTGAAGTTTCCCCCTTCTGAATGTTTTAACATCCAGGATATTTAACGAGTGAAATCCATCAATAAGCACGTGGTCTATTTGATTGGCGGTGGCGGATTGGCCATCGGTAGTTAACCAAACTGCCTGTTGAACTATAGACCGCGTTTCGGTAGGCCATTAAAAAGAGAGGTATCTGTCGCTACCAGATGCTCATTCAAGGTCTTATTGAATCGCTCGCATTCCATCAGATTGAAGGTGTAGTGGCGTTGTCCTTGGCTTCCTTATTCCCAGATGTTATCACACTTCCTGGTAGGCTTTTGATTCAAAGTTTTGACCTAGATTAGAGTGTAGCTCCATTGGGACCCGAAATCTGGTCTTAGCATCCGGTCTTAACTTTTGGTCACTTACTGAAGTAATCCATGGCCACGAGGGTGTATCGGTTGCCATTAAAGATCTCGAGAAACGGGACAGCAAATGTCGATGTCTACTGGTTCGAATGGTGCTTCGACATTGTATTGTTGAATTCGTCCCTGTGGTTTTACTCTTGGGCCCTTGGTAACACCTTATACAATTTTTGCACCAACTCTCGATATTTTGCTTTGAGCTTAGCCAATAGAAACGTTCCCTTGCCTTCTCCAACGTCTTGTTTATTCCCAAATGGCCTCCTAAGATTCCATGTATTTCATGGAGCATTTGGCTGGTTCTGGACTGTGACACGATTAGCTGCATACGAGATGCTGTTCCATCTGCACTTTCCCATTTTCTCTTCAACAAACCATCTTTAACACAAAGCGAGTCCTTTTCTGCCCAATATGCCTTCAGAGTTTAGCTCCAGTCTGATATATGCTACCAGCTTGGTCTTTATTCGTGTTCATTCTAGGTCAATATTGGTTCGGTGTCATCTGCTTGTTGGGGGGAATGGATTTCGCCTGAACTTAAACCTTCTATTGGTTCAACCTGATCATTTGGTTTGCGACCTGTTCTTTCGCTTCCTTACAACTGACTATTACTACTAGTAAACTTTCATTGCATTGTTTTGCTTGCGAGACTTTTTGGATTATTGCCCTGGGGCCGCCGACTTCTGCTACCGGATTCTGCCCAGCGAAGTAAGCATTTTCCGACTGATGGCTTCAAGAAGTTTAACCGTCTTCATGGTAGCCTTTAGTGCCAGTTCCTCCTACTATTTGCTCGTAACCCCAGTGAAGACAGCCTTTTCGTCGTACTGGTTCTTTACAATGACCTTGAAGATGTCCTATTTTATCGCAGTTCCCGCAGTCTCCGCGAAATATTTCGTTACTTGGCACTTAGTCTAAAGCAGAAGAATTCACCAGATGTAGCTTCCCTGATAAATTGTATCCCTTTGGACCCCTGAAAGAATGTTTCAATCGCCAAAGTAAAGGCAAGTGCTTCAGCTAGGGTTATTTTCCCGATTATCCTTATTGCTGACTGTAGCTTCGAATTTGCAATTCTCTTAATAAATGGGTCCTTTGTTATTTCGCGATAAATTCCTAGAGATGCTGCAGTATTTTTCCTCGTTACTGCATACGGCTTTGCAATTAGACCTTGTAAACCTCCTGCATATTGCTACCACTAAACTGTTTCTGAATATGCTGTTCCAAAGCCACATAATCTTTATGCTTTTCGATATCTATTGTTTGCAACAACTCTGCTACAGGACCGTGAAAGGCCATTGTTAGGTAAAGCATTTCTTCTTATTGTTAGAGTTAGGCTCTAACCCTTTTCTCCTTGGACCGCTTAAATAACATTTTCTGAGTTTCTGTTTTCCCAACGTGCTGAACTATTTTGCCAGTTGTTCAACTTTGTTGTAGATTCGTTCAACATTCTTTTCAATTTCAATCAATTTCTTCGAACTTTTGCTGTAGAACGTGTTTTTGCTTTTCCACACTAATTTTGTTTTCAGCATTTTTTTTTTTTATTCTTCTGTTATTCCAATTTGTCCATCTTTAACAAGATGTCATGTCATTGCCAGTACTTATCTGCGACATGAGTTTGTATCTGGATGGTGTCGATCTTTATTCAAAGTGTCCTGAAATCGGAGCACCAAATGGCTTTTTTCTCCACCGGCGCCGAAATTTCTCTTGTTCAACTCGAAATTGAGTTGAGTGTCAACTGTGAAAGCTTTCGTGAACAGCGTCGTCTACCCTTGATTAGCAGAAGATTTCCATATTTGAATATCAAAAGATTCAACCATCAAAGAATATAGAATGCAAACATTTATCGAATTTTCTAACAAAATGGGAAATTGTATGGAATGATGGATGGTACAGATTGTTCTCGAAAGATATCAGGGGATAATAAATACCAGCATCCCCCAAGATATGCAAGTTGGTTCTAAAGTGGAACTTGAAATGTGAATTACGAGTAGTAATAAAGAGGTTTAAGTAAATGATAAAGTAAAGTAAAAATGGTTGAGTAAAGCGATTGAATTCTAAATTGTAACTGAATTGAAAAAAGCGATTGCATTGAAAAGAATAGGTTCTATCATATGTACCCACACAAACATTCTACAATATTTTTATGCAGTTTCTAAAACACCCTTTGTATTCAAATTATTTTTTGTTACTAAACACCTAAAAGTATACTCACATGGTATGACGGTAATATCATCAAACAGTTTCAGAATCACTGTGAAGGTAATTACTATCAATTCACTAATGCATCTTTTATAAAATTTCGAAAGCATCTTCGTGTCGTCCAAAACAAACAATTCACAGAAAATTCAAAATCAAAAACACGTTCATTCATGTATGGCTAAATAAGGATTTCCGTCCGTAGAGACTAATTTATTATTCAAGGAGTCCTGGGTAGTTAATCGAATCTAATTGAAAACACTAATAGTTCGAGCTATTTGTTGTATTTACTTTCTGCAGGCCACTTAAGTCATAAATATGCAATCCAACAGAGGCAATAAATTTCCTTTTGTTCCTCGTTCGGCCCATAGTCCTAACACCCTCGTTTTTAAAATAACAATGGATGTGGCCCACTAATTGCCTTGTTTTGATTCTTCTTTTTTCATGAAGAAATTTGACACAATTACCGTCATAAATATAGAAATATGTAGAAATTCATAGACTCTTAATTACATACTCAAATACCTTGAACTTTTTTTAATTACTTCTTTTTTATCGAACCATCATTCCTCTTTCTTACAATACAAATTTATAAATCTCTGAATCCCGATCTCAATGTTCTTCGGATAATGAAATTCCTCTTCATATCTGATCCATCTGTGCGAATGAGATACATATGAAAATAAAATTAAAAAAAAAAAAGAAGAGAATGGAAAAATAAAACTCGCACGCCTCGGAATTTCCAGGTAGACAATCTCGACTTGTTTTGGTGTTTGTTACTCGCAATACCTGTTGCTTGGAATTGTTTCTACAATCTGATGACTCACCGTAGTATCTCGGTCAGCGTAAAATAAAAAAAAAAATAAAAATGTTAAAGTCTCCTGTTTTTTTTTCTCTATTGATTAGTGACGGTTTGGCGTAGGTCTAGTAATTACTGGTCGTCGGAAGTTAGATATTTATTTCTTATCATTATCGTTGGTCTGCAGGAACTTCCGCTGTAAACAAAGATACTATAAAATTGTAAAATGTCATCTTTTAAAATTTGTTAGAAACCAGTATTTGAAGTGGATTTTCCGAGTATTACCACTTCAAGTTTTGTTTCGTTATCTGGTTTAGTTTCTCGAAAATCTTATCAAGCCCACAAATACCATAACATACGACTGCTATAATACGTACCTACGTATATGGAATCTTAAGTGAATTTATTTCTATATTTAGAACTTACGGTGGTGCTATATTTAAAAATTCCATTTTTATCTTAGTAATTGCGCTTGCCAAACAAACCTTGGATTTACATTGACACTGTTAACCCTTGTTCGCAAGCACTATCGATACAAATAAACATATGTACATTGTATGTATCAATATATATGCAGTTTCTTGAACTATATTAATTCCTTAAAGATGTAGTCCTGAGACACAACAGCATTAACATAGTGATGAGAGCTAGACTAATATAGTCAAGAGCTTATATGAAATATTCTTCAGAAAATGCTTTGATTACACAGTTGTCATTTTAGCCTGAAGAAACAGAGGATATGACTAAAAGGTCCAAAATTCCATTACGGATCATCGTTATCCTCTCCTTAGTCCAAATGGCCATCCTTCAGATCTTCAATATGGCTTACGTCACTAGAGAACACTCTGATTGGAAGTCCTATAAGAAGGTCCTCGAAAAGTGTATTTGGGAAGGCTTGCAGAAATACCTGCAGTCTCATTTGTGAAAAAACTCCGGAGCCTCGATTTGTGTAAAGTTCTCACATCCAACCGAACTATTTCAAGTTATAATTATAATTAAACTAGATAGCTTCTTGAACATTTTTAGCAAAAACATGATTAATCATCTGCTGAAATTTCTTCTACGGAACGAACGAACTTCTAAAAAGAAGAATTGTCAGCAGAAAGATTGGAGGATCCTAAGTTCATAGATATCTCAGTCGAGCCACGTCGCAAGCTGGTGTTCTTTTTCCTCTCCTATGAAACATTGTGGTCAATGAACAAGTTCTTTTTTTTTACTGTCGTAACAGGGCACTCAGAGAAAGAACTAATCCATTGTACTCCTTGTAAGTTTATTTTTAAATATGTAAGATGAGTAGAAGCTTCAGTGATAAAGTGCAAATGGTACCAACACAAACCACGTCAACGCCGAGTACCTGCAGCCTGATGTGAAGTCTCAGCAAAGATCGCAAAATGTTGTATCATCTATGCCCAGCACATTTAAGTGCTTAACGTAAGGGTAGTCCTCCGTCACGACACCAGAAAGCAGCCTGAAGTCTTCTTAGAGACGTCGGGAAGCATTCATTTGGTCTACCTGCAACCTGGAGAGTCATGCCATCTGCAGTTGTGCTCATATGAAACCCAACTGTCAATGGAAGTAGGAAAAGTAGGATTAGGTTCGGAAAAACTCTCCTCTGAATCATGTCTGGCAAGTTTATCGTTGATTTCATTTCCCATGATCTCATTGTAACCTGCGACCCGACAAGACTCAATGAATTTAGCCTTCCGACTGCGTTCAGTGATGTCTTGCATTCTTGAATCAGCTTGGAAGTCGTAAAAATGCTCAACAAAGGTCTAAGCACAACTTGGCTGTCACTACATATGCAAATCGTTCAGATTTGTAGCCATCCGTGAAGACTAGACTGCATTCCTTTTTTGCCCAGATTCTGGCTGAAACCAGTCTACCCAGTCTATGCATAGACATCGGAACTATTGAGCGCATTGATCATTGAGTCGAGGAACATGCACTGTAGCAGTGGAGACAGAACACCGCCTTGTGGACAACCTCTGTTTACCCCGGGCACCACATATTGTCGGCAGCCAGCATCCGCAACCGATATCTTATTCAACAGCATTGCTTTTATTCACAAAACTAGTGATACGTCTACGCCGTGTTGTCTGGCTGAGTTAAACATGCCGTCAAAAGTTAAGCTGTCGAAAGTATCGTCAACGTCTAAAGAATACGTATATCTTCTTGTCGAGTGCGCTTTCAACTCTGCAGATTCTGAAGAGCACTCTCGCAAAATCATCTGTGCTGGTAGGTGTGGATGCAAACAGAGAATGCATTCCCAAAGCAGTTTAGCGCACATGGATCTCGACTATTCTCTCCCGCTTTTCAACATGAAGGAAGTCAGACTGAAAGGTCTGAAACTCTTGGCAAGCGGTAGTCTTCTTTTCTGATTTTCGGTTTTTACTGTTGTTCAGGGTTTCGATATGTATGCCGGTACTAAGCAAGTAATAAAGATTCTCTTTAGAGTAACCAGCAACTGGTGTATACATTTTTGTAACACAACTGGCTAATTATATGCCATATTGCAATATTACAGCCTGGATATTTTACGTGCTATAATACAAATAGCACTGTAAAGTAGGGCTTAGATATAAAGCTGAGTATAGATATAGTGTATGAACTTGGAAGCCAAGTATTTAGCAATGCGTTAGTAAATGCAGAAAATCCATTAAAGAAAAAAGGGACCACAACCTCAAACTATCTATTAGCTTTATAATTACATACTTCGATTGTAAGACCTTTCCGAATGTATGGTGTAGCAGTGTTTTTTTTTTTATAATCAGAGCGCGCTCAAGGGCTTTTGGACCCTTAAAATGTTCGTACACAGCACGGGCTTGTGGTGATAAGTCCTGGAGAAACAGGTTAACTATTTAATACTTGGAAAGATATAAAGATCAGCCAGGTATTAACATCAGCTCTAAGATCTATTATACATCCATGCTCCACTAGACATACTTTTTCACCTCGTTCGTCTTGACTTACAGGCGGGTCCAAACGCAAGTTTTATTTTCATGACTTCAATTTCAGCACACGAAAATTCGGTAATCATGGCTCTGTAGTGTTCAGCGTTGACCGAAAAGGTGTTTTCAGCAATATTTTCAAAATGAAATTAGCCAATGATTCCACCACTCCAAAATCTGTACTATACTGACACTTTCTGCGGATGCATTGGCTTCTCAATATTCACGGGGTGTTCCGGTTCCCGCTAATTTTGTTTGCTAACATATCCGCAGAGATGAAAATGCTCCTAATGACTTTTCAGCCAAATTCGACGTCCAATTCAAATTGCTATAAGGCCGAAACCGAGAAGCGATAACGAAACGGATAGTCACCTGCCTTCAATTACTGAGTTAGCTGGACTTTGTAAGGAAATAATCCGAGATTTGCGTGCAAAATTCTCATCACCTTGAGTTTTTGAGATCGATGACGAGTCGATGTTCCTGGATTGAGTTGAACACTCTCGGCCACAGCAGTCATATTCTCGTCTGTACGTACTGCACGATGACGGGGTCCGGGAGTGTTGTCCGAAAGCAAGCCAGTCTTACGAACTTTTTGCAGAAATTTACGTGCAAGAGGTGCGGTGGGTGCGACCCAAACTTATTTTCAATAAGCGCACTGTTTGAGCAACACAACACTGACTTTTGAAATAAGTTTGAAATATTTCCCAATGTTGTTCAAGCCTAAAGCGATTCCCTTTGTTATGCGAGGGTATGCTACTCACTAGCAGTTAAGGTTTTAAGTCAAAATAACATATAATTCAAAAGAAATTATTATTTGGACCACCCTTTATATAGGAGGAAGGTTCGGCCTGTGCAACCAGTACGAGTAAAAGGCCGGACGTGTAATATTCTACACTGATATCTCAAAAACGAATCAAGTGGTATATTCTTTAGCCAGCCCAGACTAAGTATCTATTTTCGATTTCCAAACCATTATAACGTAATTCAAACGGAAATTTTGGGAAATAAAAAGTTTGTCTTGGCGAAAATGAAGAGAATTTTGACCTGAATTGTCATCGAAGTTCTAGTACTTTTAAGTCATAATTAGCTGCCGTTCTGAGCAAACAAAATTAAGTCTGGTAAGCTACAACCCGCTCTAACGTTGTTGTAATAACGACAAAAAAAAATTGCTTCGGTCCAGATTGGACTAGGGCTCCTTTCTCTCTAGCGCAGTTTTACTGACTTCTCTTTCTACTGATTCCACCACCACCATACCTTCGGCGTGGATTCGAAAACACACTAGGCCGGAGTGTTGGTACTCCTTCGCTCAACACGTATTTACCATCGGAGCCGATAAATTCTATTCATTCTTACTAGATCCGTATAACCCACAGAGTTCGTTGTTATACAAATTCGGATTCAAATGTTTCCGCCATATAGCCGGACTGGTATGTTTAGTGCTATATTTGGGACAGGGCGTTCTTCTTTGTTCATGACAAGAAATTTTTTCTCAGTTTTCCTTTTAGCCCCCAGTGATTATTTACTTGATCACTATGGTGTTGCCGTTATTCGAATTTACAGCAGACCCCATCTAAGCAAAACCTTTCTCCACTGGTTTAGTGTACTATCCTAGCCGCTGGTGTTCGATGTTCTTACTTTATTTTACGCTCATATTGTGCCAAACCCACCTACACAGCTTCTGCTACAATGACCAAAAAGCATTCCAGTGCCAGCTCGTAGATTGCTCCCCATACCATCAAAATATGACACACTGACTCGGTTGTCTCATTATCGACTTTAATAGCGTTTTCCATTTTCATCCTATACAAACGAACGACCTCGACAGGGTTCCTAACTTGTTGCCAATTTGCCAAGAAGGTATCTCTTCTTAAGGATTCGGCATACCTTCATTCGATCATATTTACCGAATGAGTTGTTGTCTGCCTCTTACAAAACCAACCCGCAGTTCTTTAAATAATTCGTCAGGGAGTCCGTATGCTCAGTATTGGACTGTACATCACTGTCCAGACTCATGGTCGTAGTTGTTTTCCCCTTTTCGATTGAGCGCTTCCTATTTTTTTCATGTTTTGTTGCATTCGCGGTCGATATAAGTATGAATTACCAAGATTACACAACGACTATCATTTTCATGTTTTGATAATACAGAGTTACTAAACCCTGTTCAACAAAAATCTGCAGTACAGGAAAGTTTGCTCTCACTCTGGTTTCAATGAAATGCATAAGCACTTCGCTCTTGAAAGTTCTAATAGGATATCATAACACATCATACTTATTTTTCCACAAGAAAATTTAAGATAATTACCCTAGTGTTGCCATCTACATTTTTTGATGATATTATGGTTTTAAGAAAAAGAAAATTGCATCAATTACATTTTTAATATAATTTTATGTATTATACCAAACAGTGTTAACCGCTAGAAGGTAATATAATAAAAGAAAACTTTATAAACAATAATATAATAAAAACAAATGAATGTTCACTGCTGCTGTCATTCTCATCATATGAAGTTATAACAATCTCCTTCGTTGCTGTTTCGAAGAAAGTTTTCCAGTATTGAAAAACTAAAACCCGACTTATATTGTTCGCCCCTATCCGTGTGACCTTGTCGGTTCTGTAAAATATTCAAATAATTAATCACAAGATTCCATACCACACTTTTTAATATCCATATAAAAAACATTAAACAAATATATGTATGGTACATCCACATCGGGCAATATCCACCGTTCTTTTCGATTAGTTAAAGCTTACAACACCTTTTAAAAACAACAAAAACTAAAAGAGCTTGTAGTAATAGAAACAAAAAAACAATATCGCTTTTTTAAAATTAGTACTGGTAACTCTGGCCCTGTTAGAAAATTCAGAGGATAGTAATGGTGGATACACATGCAATTGATTATTTTGGCTCCGACTTCGAGGCAAACTAGTCACATTTGGGTTGTATCGGACTGTAAGAGGATTTGCAACAACAATTTGTAATATTTTGGACTGAAGTCGGAGCGATAGGCACCGTGTTCGAAAAAAAGCTTTCCCATAAGGCCTGTAGAACGGATTTTTGTTAAACAGGGTACAAGATAGAAACTAGGCAATGTTCGTTAAAGGCGGATGAAACGTTTAGAATTGACGTGGGAGACACATGCAGACAGATCGCTTTCATTGAAATTTTCATGGAACCAGAGGAAGATTTGCTTCTATTTTCTTGCTGTATTGTAAGAGAACTCTTATATTGCTGCAATATTTTGATCAACATAAGAAAAAAGACAATACTTACTTTGAAATATTTTAGTAACAATTTTAATTCATTTGTATCGTAAGACGTTTATTATAAAAATAAGAAAATGGAGTCTAAAAATTTGGTTTTTTGTTCTTCCTATGTTGGCGGTAATAATTTTTTGCTTTTTCTCAAACCGAATTCCCATCAGTCTCTTGTTTTTAGCTCGATTTCACTTAAAGTCACCATCACGTTGAACCGGCTCTACTTTGAAATGTTATGAGATTTGGCAACACTTGCTTGGCTTACAATAGCTTTACGCTATTGACTAACTTTTATCTTTGTAGGTACAAAAGTTGAGTACGTTGTCACATATGTACAAGATCTAAATCGCGTGTCTCTGATGACATGTTTCATTTTGAATTAAGTAAGTTCGTGCAAAAAGATTAAGAGTTTTAGAGTGCATGCATGTTAAAATTTTGCATTTTTTGACGATAGATTTTGACACCATCTGCATATACTGGTATAAACGAATTAACAATGATACAAATAACATCGTCATTTGTTAGGATGATGTCTTCCTTGCGGTACGCAATTGGGGGCTTATAGTTTTGACTCAGTAGCCCTATGTAGTGTTTTTATTTTAAGCAGAAATAATTTTACATAAAGAAATCAGTTTGAAAGCCTGAGGAGGATAACTTTATGCGAAATTTTGTCAAAAGTTTTACAGAAATTTGTAGTTAATACATCAACTTCTGAGCCATCTTCTAGAGTGCACAGAGTACTTGATACGAATTCTATTAGGTTAATGGTTATTGATCTACCCTTTAAGAGACCGTATTGGTATTTCGAAAAGATGGATACAATGAAAAAACAACAAGTCATATATAATGCTCCTGAAGAACTTTGGAATGGAATAGTCGCGTAAGTTTGCACTATAATTTGGGACTTCACCTTTCGGCAAACAAATTAAGTATGTGTTTTTCCAGGAGTAAGGAGAAATACTTTGTGGAATTGACATCGAATAGTTCAAACGTCTTTTTAAAATGATGGCATGCTCACAATGAGGATCACCATAGTGCTTAAGTTGTACAATCATATTCTTCACTAAAACTGAAGTAGTAGAAGTAGTAGAGTTGATCAGAGTTTGGAAGTAATTTGCGAGCAACTGTCAAAAGAACTGAGCAAATAGCTCCGAGATTATTTAAAGGTCATCAGATGATGGCATTGTGCAATTATAGAACCGGTCTTGTTTATTCATTTCAACACGTTTTCATTGGAATGATGTGCAAACAGCCATTCATATTCGACTGGTTTGTGCACTTTGAAACATCTGGAATTTATCTTCTCGCACCATATAGTAAAAGAAAGTTTTAGCTGAAAGTAGTTTATCAAATAAGTAACACCGTATGTGAAGACTCATTATACACCATGTTACTTTTGCTTTGTTTGTTTTTTGTCCAACAGTGGCCCTTCACATACATATGTCTATGAAAGACCCGAACATTTCGCCTCAATCAAAGATCATAGCTCTTGTTTGTTACAGCTTCACAAGTCACTTTTATTTTGATTTTTGTTCAACCCAAATTTTGGTCAGATACCCTTACGCCTAAATCTAAAAGCCTACCGCTGTTATTTGGCACTTCAACTGAACATCTTGGTTAGACGCCGAAAAATTCCCAAACGTCCTTAGTCGAAAATATTTGGAAATGGCTGAAATAAGTTTGCCTTTAGGTCGACCGCTGATGGTGGTTAGGTAGTTGGGTTCATCTAAACACCTTCCGCGCTGTAATATCTGCATTGTTATCCCTTTAACCGAAAATTTGCATTAAAGTTTTTCAACTGTACTTATTCTTCGCGGTTTCAATCCTACTCTCTTTCAAGCGTTAAGCTTCATAGTCAATAAATCCTAAGAGGGATTCCATTTCTTAAAACTTGACATGAATTATGCAAAATTATGTCGGGAGATTAAGTAATCTAACGCAAAAAATTAGACTTTTTTTTAACATTTCTAAAACTTTTATTTGCTTTAAAAATGTCTACCTATAGTTCGCTGTTTTTAAGACGTTTGTGTTGTGTAAACAAGCTAATGGGTAACATTTAAAACACGAGGGCGATGCCATTAAAATGTTGTCTGACATACATCGAAAATTGCCCCCGTTTCATAAATTTCGCGTCAATACTTATTTCGGAGACAGCCCTGACAGCAAGACAGAATAATTTTATTTATTTACATCTATCTGGCAGTGCTGCCGCATAATATCACCAAAAGTTTGTGTACGTGTGTAGTTATTCCCAGTTATGCCCTACAAACTATTCCGACAACTTGCTTACACACATTGATGCATGCGTACAAATTTCCACACAAACAACTTCATGCATTCTTGTTCTAAGTAAAAAAAATTTAAATTAAAAAAGTCAAAATCGCACAAGTGGTCGGTTGACATGTTCTTTGCTTCAGCGGCGATGTACAGCCAACAGTTTAACATTAAAATCGCTTCCCAATTAGAGCACGATACCCCTTTGGCTTTTCTTCAAAATTCTAGCAATTGCAATTTTTTTTTTTGTTGACGTCTGATGGAAAACCCCACAAAAACAACGAAATTCTCATGAAACCATACCCCCCTCGTACTTTCGTAGACACGTAGTAGACAAAACGAATTGCAGACTATATTAAACGCTACCACCCCGCACACTACAACGAAACATAACTAAACGAACCCAACCCTGTTTCGCTTTACCAGACTGTCGTTGTCGCTGTCGGTATGCTCTCCTGTCACAATCGCAAAGAGCGCCAACCGCCAGCCAAGGAAAACGACTAAACCAAACACTAAAACTTAAAATACAAACGCTGAAACCATAAGCACAACACAAAAGAACGAGAGAGCATATAACAATATTAACCAATCACGTTGCGTTGCGAATGTTATCTCGTGATTTCCCACCAATACAACCTTCGCCTGATGACGTGATTCCTATATTTAGCAGCAAGTGACTCACAATTTTTCTTCCACAGTCGGTAGCCAACTCTTGTCATTCGTCCGTAAACATTCGTCGCTGTAAGGTGTCGTACTCACGCGGTATGCTCTCTCCCGCTCTCGTAATTCGCAAATAACTTTGTGTTCAGAGTAAAATTATCCAAAACGTCGTTGAAAATAAATATATTTTTACAAGTACAGTTACTTTATTTACCCCCAACATTCTTCGGTGACAAAACAAGTAGAAAACAATAAAGATCAAAAAGTGATTGTGATAATTAGCAGAGTTCAAGGTTCTCCCACTTTTAAGTGGTACCATATTTTACGGGCGAGATTTTTATTTCATTACTTGTGTACTTTACCTTGTTTTGTTATTAATGCACCCCCTGCGGATAGTGTGATATAGAAATAAAATAAAAATAATTTAAGACGCAATTAAGCGAAATTTTTACAACATAAGGAGGAAGAAAATATTCTCCAATTAGAGCAAGAAAAAGTGACAGATAGTAAAGAAAAAAGTCAACACAACTATAAAAACGTGCACATACGTATACTAAATTTGTACAGTAAGAAGTGAAGTTTTTTTTTATATCATTTCTTTTGGTATAAACATTAGTGAAGGTTAAAAAAAACGAAATGAAAACGCCCGCAAAATCAGCTGTTGTAACAACAGCCAACACAATGAACCGAAGTAATAATAATGACACACAAGCCGGAAACAACAACTTAGCAGGTAATAGCAACTTGGAATCTTCATACTTAGATGAAAAACTTCAACAGCCGAATTTTCCTGTCCCAGGAAATGCCACCAAACGGCCAATCACACTGGATTTAAACACCTCTAAGACAAATCCGGCGAAAAAGCAGCGCCTAAATGATGTCGTACAGACGCCGTTGCTGATCGAATCATTGGCTACACCGGACTTGGAGAAAATGTTAAACAATTTACCGGACATACCCGCCGCACTTACATTCCCATCAAAGGTAATTGTGAGTTATTTTCTTAAACAAAAAAAAAAAAAAATATTTTATAATTATATAAAATCGTTTTTAACACATGAGAGCGCAGCAATTTTTGAAAGAACAACCTCTGTACTTTAAGGACAAATCATTCAGATTGTAAGCTACTCAAAGAAGGTTATGAAGCATTTTGCCATGGCCACTCAGATTTAATATGCTTAGAGCGTTTTTCAGCCCATTCTTCTGACAGCTTTTTCGAGTGCTTTCGATATGCTTGTGCATATCCAACTCTATCCAACATTTTCCATACTCGTGTGTTAGCATATCGGTTCACCCAACCCGTTCTTCCATTCAGGGAAGGCTTTCTTAGGGGCAAGGCTCATTATTTGTCACCAACCAACAGTATCAATGAAAGAATTCATCCTTTTCGCACGCCAAACTTTCAACTTTCCTCCCTTTTCTGTTTGGCAGAACGGAAGAAAGAAATGCGTTGTTACTTAACCGCCAGTAATTTAAAAAAGATTAGGTTCTGATGTGAAAGAAGATGTACCTTTTGGTAATTCCGAGTACCAGTCGAGTGAAAGACTTTTTCATAGACAGAAAGATCTCATTTTCGTTCGCCGGAGCGGTGATGACGTCAGAAAAGAAGATTCGATTTTCTCTGCTTTTGTTGCTAAACTAGTTGTAAACAAAGTACCTATCTTGCGTAGAATGCGGAGAATGTACCCAATACGCTGTGCCATCATTTTCGCCATTATGGAAAATCATTTGAAATAATTGCTACGATTTAACATTTAGCATTGCTCGGCTTTGCCTCATCTCATTAAACTTATTTAAACCTACTAAATGGTTCTTTGAAAAAAATATTATAGTCCGATATTTGTCAGCTGCCTTTTCTACTGGCCGTTTTCTAGCTTTCGTCCTGCGCAATTAAATTCTCTATTGACACTATCGAACTCCATTCCATATCATTGAATAGCAGGTAAAGTAGTGATCGGTCACCAGTAGGGTGGTGCTGGAGACAACACAGGAACAATCCTAACAGAAATCTTCAAAACGACCTTTTATTCGCTTGAGAATTATTTTTGCAATTACTTTGGCAAATGCAGTTTTTGCACTCCATAAGAATTCCTTTCTAAGGCAAACTGACGTTTATTCGTAAAGATATTCTGATTCCCAGAACTTATCCTTAGCAAGTGCTGTTGGTGTTGCTTTTAAGAGATCCATGGGAAAGCCCTCAGAGCATATCTGTTTATTGTTGTTGAATGCTTCAATCTGGAAACCCTTTCTCATCTTATTTGGTTAAATTCAATTTGGTCCAGTGTTACACCAACCCTTCTTTCACCTCACCCGCTCATCAGTCACCCTAGGAGTTGTTCAGAACAACATGATCTCTTATTTGATATTGAAAATATTTTCCATAGCAGTACAACCGAGTATTATTCGATGTATGAAAGTCTGGCTCTTGATTGTTTCTGCTCCTTGCAAGGAAGAACTCAACAAGTGTGGCTAAAGCGGAATTCCAGGAGCTCCTGACTACCTCAAAGTAAGCATATAGCCTCTGGTGTGGCTACTATGTAGTAAAAGTCCCACAATTCTCAAGACAACGTAATATTACAGGTTAAATGAATGGAGAATCAGTGATTGCAAATGTGAAACTCTTTTGCCATCATCAGAATTGAAAAGACATACATAGCTTGTGTAAGTGAGCGGTGAGCTAAGACGGTGGGTAGAGATCAAGGCGTGAGTTCCCACCATCTAAGCATAAGCCCGAGGTGTGCTAACTCAAGGATGCGTTAATTAGCCCCTTGATATTACCCTGGAAGGAATAATCTCCATTTTTCGATTTTAAAATATTCCTGGATAACCCCAATCCAAACAGCTAATAATTTGCTCTCGTTTATTATTAGATTACGACATTTAAAAACGAAAGCTATATAATTGGTGGGACCTAAGAAGTTGGGTACAGGACGTTGACGGTCCTACCAAGGCACTATATATCATTATACAGATAACTGATAGAGCTACCTGGGAGGGTAAAGCTAAAAGACTGTCTAAGGCAAGAGGATCTTTCGTTTTAGTAGTTATCCTTCTTACATGAAGATGCGTATTCGTTCGCCTAATAATGTGCAAAATATTTTAATCTGACAAAAACCCAAACCAGTAGTTAGGCTTAAGTGAAAATGGGCGTGGACACAGTTGGGAATAGCCAAACTCATTAAAAGCCCTCAAGAGTCTAATTAAAAAAAAGTGATTGTTTGTCCATCCTAAGGCGTAAGACTAAACTGTGAAAAAAAAAAAAAAACAGGTTGTTCTCATTAAATAGTACAGTGGAAATGGCAGAAAAATTAGTGCAACGTAGGCTTTCAACTGAAACCCTGTGGTAGTCAGATAAGGAAAACCAGAGAAAAAATATATGATTTTCAAAGAAAATGGAAATATGTATCAAAATCGCTTATAATGGGTTTTTATCCCTAACATACTATACTTCCTAATTGAACAGACTACATCGCCTCAGAACCACCCGTATATGTCACTAAAATACCTCTTTGTATATGTATGTATTTGCAATTTTTTTTTTTTGTAACATTTTTGCCCGTCTGTCGCTGATACAATTTTGGGGATGGCTTGAGACAGAAACTATGTACTAGAGCCAACATCAAAATACACTGGCCTTTTCCGACGCCAAAGTTGTCCACTGCCTTTCGTTCTTCATTTAGACTGCCTTAAGTTAAACCAGTAACCATTCGCAACACCAATTTGGTTTGCCTGTTTTTCTTTTTAACAATTTTTTTATTTGATTTTTTTAGATAACATCAGAACAAGAAGTTTTTGCCAAAGGTTTCGTTGAAGCTCTCCAAAATCTGCAGAACAATGATAACAGCAATGCCCATTCGAATGGCATGAGCGGTGGCTCTTTTACATACACCAACTTGGGTAAGACTTCAACTTTTCATTTGTCTAAAGTCCGTATTAATTTACTTCATAATTTTATTCATTGTAGATGAATTTCCGGTAGCCATAAAAGATGAACCACAAAATCCACCAGCATCACCCCAACAACTAACACCAATCGATTTGGAGAATCAAGAGAAAATCAAATTGGAACGCAAACGACAACGGAATCGTGTTGCTGCCTCGAAATGTCGCAAACGTAAGCTAGAAAGAATCTCAAAACTCGAAGACAAAGTGAAACAATTGAAAGGAGAAAATGCCGATTTAGCATTAGTAGTAAAAAACCTCAAAGAGCATGTGTTCCAGTTGAAACAACAAGTGATTGATCACTTTCAAGCTGGTTGCAACATCTCTCTATACAATGGTGCTAATATTATGCAAGGCAAATAACAGGAGGATTTCGCTGACATTATCGATGGTGATGGAGGTGACGGTGGAGGAGGAGGAGGTGCAGGTAGTGGAAGCTGTGGTAATTCATCATCCCTAGACTCCTCAGAAGCGGCTACAACATCAACTTTTGAATTAATTACACCCTCTGAGGAGGATTCTCTTCAAACTGTCGACATCGCCGGCAATGCCAATGACACAAATGATGTAAACGAAAGACCTCTACTACTCGTGATAGTTACCGATTATAACATGCAATAGGATTTATAGATATTTTAAGGTGTACACATATGAAATAATAATGGATGAAATGTACACAAGCATCCAAATATAGTTTTTGTCATCCATAGATATAAATTAGTTGCTAAGCAAAAAGAAAAAAAAATATTAAGAAACAAGACCAAGTAACTTGTTCCTGTGTGTGTTTATTCGCGGCTTTTGCATTGATTGAAATCTTCACCTGTGCTTATTATAATTTTTCTTTTTATTTATTATAGCAAGTGCCTTTCAAATGTTTCTGATTTTAAATTTTTGTATCGTTTACATTAATTATATACACGTATAAACAAAATCGACAGATTCTTTCTATTGAATAGTAATATTAAATAAAAAAAAAAATAAATAAATAAAAAAAAATAACAGAATGGCCTTAACTTTACACATAACACGCTATACTAACGAAAGTTATTTGAATATAATAAACGCATATACATACAATACATATATTTATAAATTCTTGATGTAACATAAAAGTAAAAAATATGTTTTGTTTTCAAGATTTCTACGTATTTATTTTATTTTTGGCAAACCACCCTGTACATAGTATTATTAATTTTAACTTTAAAACGAGCTTTACTTTGTATCTTTACAATAAAACACACATTCGAATATAAATTCGTAAAACAACAGAACCTTAACAAATCTAATTTGAGACAAATTATTATTATTTTTCTAAGTGTAAATAGAAAGAGCGATTTATTTCCTTTTTTTTTTGTAATTTTTTTATCTTATTATTATATCTTATCGTTTGCTGTTTAGTAGGAATGTAAGTTGATTGTAATTTTTATAATTTTTAATGATTCGCTTACGTTCGGTAAATAAATTTTAAGAAAATAATTTAATATATTGTAAATTGCATTGTTTTTCTTTTCTTTTTTTTAAGAAAGTATAGAGAAACAGTAGTCAATCAGTTAAGTGCTTCTGCAACTCGTATTTTCAAGATAAAGTCAAATTATCACCTGGTACCGCCTGGATGGTCGTCTAATATTGAACCAAGGTGAGTGTATGCTGTGCATTAGCATCACAGTATTCATAATGCTACAGCTTTCAGTCAACATTTTTTATAAAATAATGATCGTGATCACTTAAGAGGGGAATTCCGTGGACACTCAATTAGTCACACTTTAAGGAAAAAAGGCAGTCTGATAATGCTCCTTCTGAATTCAAAACCAAAGAAAAGGTTGGGGAAGCTGTTAAGGACTTGAATGTTACCCTTATCAAGTATTTTGAGCTGATTTCCTGCTTCATGGTGGAAACAGAAAACAACTCACGTAAGAATAATTTGGAGATACCGTAGACTGAAATTTATACAGATCGTAGCAAAAAAATAAAAATAAAATCTAAACTGAACTCCGATTTCGAAGAATGTTCCAGACTGGAATCACTTAGAATATCTGATGACGGCATCTACACTGATACGAAAACAGCGCCGGTGTATATATACCGAACCTCTGGCCAACCGCAAAAGTACGGGTGTTTCAAAAACGTCATAGTTACTAACAAAGAACAGCATAAGTTGCGTTCAATAATCCGGATTTTCTGCAGAGCTTACTTAGTCAAACTGTATTAGCCTTCAATGTAAGAACAATTGAAATAATATGGTAATAAAATTGAATAAAATTTTTTTTTTTTTTTTTTTTTTTTTGAAAAAAATGAGTTTGTCTAAGATGCGCTTTTTGACTGCATGTGCAACTCGGTCTGACAACACGGCATAGACATATCACTAGTTTTGTGGACCAAAACAATGCTGGTGAATAGGCCTGATTTGCGAATGACAGGATGAAACAGGGGTTGTCTGCAAAAGAGCGTCCTGTTTCCACTTCTATGGTGTGTTTTAGCTGACGCTCGCAATACTACTAACATTTATGCTCAAGCATAAATGTAAACGACGAAGCTGTTCTAAAGCACGGGTTAGCCCAGACGTGATCGGCGATTAGTGCCGTTTCTTCCCCACGTTTTTTGTCCCTCAATAAGAAAGAAAGCAAACTGCTTACAGGCTTCGTGACTAGGCGCTACCCCACGGTTTTGCTTAGCACTTAAGTGTGCTGGGTATAAGTGATGCAACATCTTGCGATGCTTGCTGTGAAAGTGATGACGGCACCGTAGAGCACTACCTCTGTGAATATTCACCCTCCGCCACAATCCGGCTGCAGCTATTTGGCGCTGATGTGATAGATGCTGGAACTATAGAGACTTTATCACTGAAGCGTTTCCTTATTTTTTTATGAAAGACTGAGAATTCCAATAAAAGCAACATACAATTAAAATTACTTCTTAAATTTAAGCACGTTTACTAAACTGAACGCCAATTGACTTAAAATTAACTATTCGATATTGACTATTAACACTAGATCGGGAGTAAAAAGATGTACCCCGTAGTCTTTCAACAGGCGACAAGCAAAAGATGAAGTGCAACTTACTAATTGGGGGTAACGAAATTAAAAAAAAAAATAATTAAGAATACAAGTGTTTCAACGAATTAATGAAGAATTCTTTTGAAGGAACATTACCAAAGCAGTAAACCGGAGTTGAATATGTGACCATCGGATATATTTCAGTGAAATGGCTCAGCATTTTATTTAGCAAAATGCCTAACCAGTGGATGGATATTTTTTATTGTCTTACTGTATAAAGGCAAAGGCGACACGGGAAGTTGCAGCAACTATCGATAGATAAAGCTACCGTCACATAATATAAGAATTTAGAAGAGGGAGAGAGAGAGAGACAATCTGTACATGGAATTTCCGAACCGCTACAAGCATATATTACGCCATACAAGAAGTGCGATTAAATTAAATAAAAAACACCGAAGAAGTACTGTGGATAAATTTGACTTTGAACGGGTTCAAGCGCATAGACCTGCTAGAACGTTTTCTTATAGAATATCTGCTATGAACACAAGGATAAATTGAATTTAATATACAATACGAGTATAATGTGGTGCAATATCATACTTATAGCACGTCGCCGTAGTATTTGAATTATATGACGTTATGAAATACTTATTGCACGTCTCTACAGTATTTGAATTACGAAATGTGATGAAATATTTAAACATATCTATGTCGCAACAATTTGATGAAGTGTGCCGAAGGTGGACGTCAGTTACTTGGGAGCTCTATGAACAAGGAACAGCGACTTCTCAGCAAAGAGAACCGCTTGTTCGATACCACGGAAGTTCTAACAAAAAGTTAAAATTTTATTTCTACAGCCACAAAGATGGAAGAAAAGAGTGCAGATATAAGGATGGAAATGTATAGACACAGTCGCCTCTAAGAAATTTAAAAGGCTTTCCTCTTGCAGGCAAAACATTAATAGTAATCGATAACAATTTCATCAACAATAATTCCGGATAGCAGACTAAAACAAATGAGATTGCAGGAGTCTCTATAAATTAAACTCACAGGAACACACCAATTTATTTAGCTATTGAAGCAGTAACATCGAAGATGAATTTGCTGGTAAATAATGCTAAAACAATGCATAATTCATCTAACACCAATAGTTCGGACATCACCGCACATTGTTAGACTATAACATTGTAAATTCTACAAATTTAAATAGCAACACAACCATAAAAATCGAAAAATCACTTTTGCCACTGGTAGCCACTGATGAAGCGCAACACTAGCCAACACCAATCTGATAAAAGCAAAATAGTGGCTCTTGATATTACAAAGGCCTTTGATAAAGTTTAACATTAGTTTATTTTGTCAAAAATGCATACTCTTCCTTAATGGATAAGAAATTATCTTTTTAAATGTTCCATTCATGTTATCTTTAATTATTTCAAGTTTGATATCCACAATATAAATGCGTTCTCCGGGCCTGCATTCTGTCTCCGATTTTCTTCTTAGTTTTCGTTAATGATCTCTTGGCTTCTACGTCTAATCCAGTACATTCCTATACTGCTGTTTTTCGGCTGTAGAACGCGAACGGCAGCGTGTGTTAAGCTTAGTAAATTCCTATAGTAACAACATAATTAATTGGGGATTGCATCAGTAGATGGCAATTTCATCGGAAGAATGTCCATGTTCGATATGTGGGTAAACTGAATCGCTATATATTCTATGTCGCAAAAATTCTGCTAAATTCTAGGTTTCCGCAGGAGATGTAAAAATAAAATACTTTTTCTCCTCTAATGTGAAGATTTAAATGTCAAGTTAAGTAGGGAGAACAGGTTGGGGAAGTTCAACCTCCACGCCAACACTTTCGGGAACTAGGCTTATTGATTTTGTTGCAGGACGTAATATAACTACATATACTCAGCACACGGTTTCTATATCTTGTTATTCATAAAGGGACCTGGCTGACTCCTGATCAACAAACCGTTAAACAAATCGATCACATTGCGATTGACGTAAGGGACTCCTTCAGTGGTTTGGATGTCCAAAGCTTCCGAGCACCATACATTGATTTTGGCTAATATCTTGTTATAGAAGTCCTTTCTGCGTATGTGAACCATAATAGTATGGCCGGCTACTCTCAGTATTATCTTAGACCAGGAGATCACATCAACGATCAAACTTTCACATTACGGTAGATCATAGAAAACACCCATGAGTCCCACAGCAATACACGCCACTTCATCAATTTCAAAGCTGCATATGACTACATCTATAAAAATTAACTATACGGATTCATGTCTAATTTCGGTATCCCTGCCAAGCTCATTCGACTCTGCAGGTAGATGATAGAGAATGTACAATACGCTGCTCCGTCATGGTCGTTATGACAAAACCGATACCTTTATTGTGAGAAAAAAGACTTAAGCAAGACGATATTTTGTCATGTGATTATTTTAACATTGTTCTTGCCCTCTCTTGAGCAATCAAAAAGACATTATACATGACATTGATCTTCCCAGTCCCGCTTTACGGCGTAGAAACTTGGACATTGACAAAATTGTATGAAATTGGTAATTTTCGGTTTGGATAGCCCGGCTTGGATAGCATGGACACAAGCTTGAAAATATAACTCAACCCAGAGAGACAACGTGCCCCCAACAACTCTGTTACACAGTTAATTGACACACTTTTAGATTTTTTTTTAATTATTTTGAACCTGTATGTTTAACAAAAATGAATTACTTATTCTATCATAAGAATAGGTAGTAACATTGTTATTTGATATTTAGCAAATATTGGCTATATCATTTCATAGGAAAAATAACTTCAAATGTGGGGTGAATGGTATACAATTCATTTAAAAACAAATATTAAAAAGAGAAAAAGGAAAAAAGAAGAGAAAAGTTGAGAAGGATTTAAAACAAATAAAATTAAGTAACATATGACAGCAAGACTTTAATTTCTTCATGATCATAATCGAGAAGACATGTTTTAACTTGTTTCAAGAAATAGGATAGAGATCTTATGAGTCTTATATTCATAGGAAGCCTATTAAACAATTTACAGGACACAACAAACAATTGAATATGATGCCAATTAATTTTCACTGTCCATTGAAGACAAAGTGACATTTTGTTTGACAACTCAGCTATTTCCCCCTGTCATGTGAATTCTTTGTCAGTCAAGCGCAGTTAATCAATTCATTGACAAGCAGTTTTTCGTTATTTCCACTTGTCAATTTTCTAATTGACGCAAAAATACATAATTTGTCAATTTTAAAACAAGTGGAAACATAGCATAAGTAAAAATTCTTGAAAGTGGTGCGAAAAGTAAACATGACGACAACATTAGTTGAATTACTTCGCAGATTGCGAGAGTTATAAATTGGACTTTGTATATAGCCACTTAATAAAAAAGAATAAATAAATAAAAAAAAAAAAAAATTCTTTAGAAACTTTAAAATACTACAAGTGTTTTAATGGTAGAATTTTCAATGTTCTAAACAAAGCCATAGAATGAGCTAAATGATTCGCTCTATACACTTTTCCAATAGCACATTTTTGCAAAACGACTAATGGCTGAAGCTTGGCTTTGGAGGCAAAACCCCAGCTACTTAAACCGTCCTCTAATGTTGATTGAAAAATTCCAAAATAAATTGTTTTCAAAGTTTTATAATCACAGAATTTTCTGAGATGATAAAAACTACGAACTGCAGATCGCAAATATGTTCGGACCAGCTCATGTGTTCGTCAATAAAAACGACTGGGTAGTCAAATTGGTTTACTTTTTCAACTTTAAAACAAATCGTGTCACAAGATGCATCATTATTGGACATTGTACAAATACAATTGGATGCGTTGGAACTAGCACAATTTTTTGAATGAAAATAGATGTCCAGCTCAGGAGACTGTTTTACACTAAGATTAAAGTTAATCAATTTAATTTTAGTACTGACAACCAGCTTGTCTTCCGCAAAACATATCTCAGAAAGTTAACATCATGATAAATATCAGCACTTAAGCTCAAAGAATTATCAGAGTGATACGCAATGCCGAGATAGTTGACAAAGGCTGTAATTTTTTCTATGAATGGTTGACTAAATAATGAATTTATATAGACAAGTAACAGTATAGGATCAAGAACTGAACCTTTTGGTACAGATAAGTTCAAAGTTTTTGAGTTACAATCATCAATTTTGACTCTTTGGCTTCTATTCTTTAAGTACGACATAATTCAACTATGTACAACGAAAACCAACACAATACTAATTTATTAAGAAGAAAAGTGTGGTTTACTAATTCAAAAACTTTGGTAATGTCCACGATAAGTCTAGAGTATATATAAAAGAACAAAATTCTAGTAGCTCATCTTCTGTAGAACAGAAGATGTTTTTAACAGTTTTTAAATTCAATTTTTTTTAACAATAGTTTATCCAAGGTTTAAAACTTCAGATTTTTTACAAACGACCGTGTAAGTACAATTTCTGATATAATTTTGAAGGAAAGTTAAGAACAAATCATAAGGCTTAGATGCATCACTTTCTAAATAGATTTCCTCCCAAGTTTCAGAATGACGTTCAATATTTAGATGATCAAAATTAACCTTTTTTGAGGTTTTCCTACTTTTTAGACAACTAAACAAAATAAAAATCATACGGTGACCAGCACATTGATTTGTGGATATTTATTTTAAAACGTCCGAACACATGATCAAGACAAATATCTGAAATTAGCCTATTTATAGATGAATAAAAACCAAACTCAGCCATTGATGCAAGGTAAGTCAGAATTAGTGCTCGCAGTTTGAATGTCAATCGCCTAGGAGAACAAAAATATCCTTTTTCGTTTTTTAAGAACACTAAAAATTCATTTAAAAACACTTGAGAATCATAGAAGTGTAACCTATCTACACAGACAAATCTAAAAACTTCATCACATACTATATACTGCAAGGCAAATAAATTACATCTGCGCTCAAACAATTGAGACAATTTACTTTAAAGTTATCAAAATTCATAGGTTTCGTTGGTATTTGCATAAAAATTATAGGCTGGAATAAAATAACCTTCCTTTTCACAATTAAAAATCCAAGTTTCACTTACAAAAATTAAATCAGGTAAGAATACAAGCGCCTCAAGATTGCAAACCAACAAATAAAAATTTTGCCGCAAACTACGTATGTTTTGACGCACAATAAAAAAATAATTGCCCGCACTATTTTATTTTAGTGGTTACATTGACGTTATGTTTATTGCTTTACTATAGCGAGAACGGTATTTTTACGGCAATTTCTCACACTTTAAACTTTCAATCATAACAAACGTCTCGCTTTGGATGCTCATCAATATACCTTCACGCCCATTTTCGAACGGTCTTTGAAATATCGTGATTATAAAGACACAAAAGGTAAAGTAATTGAGTTACCAATGTTGTAGTCATAATATTTCTGCAATCTAGAAGTGCTACAATGTTAAAATTTGCCAAAATAACTGATGTGTCCGATTATTACTGAACCAACCCTGGATCGGAGCGCCATCTATCTTCTCTTTACTACAAGTCCTAACAGCTGTCTGTCAATCCGTCAAAAAGGAGAAATCACACACCATCCACACAAATCGTCCACAAATAACCAGCCGTCATGTGAAAACGACGAATCCAAGACAATCAAGTCTGCAAATTTCGATTTCGCTCGGAAAGTTAGAAATCATTTGTCGAGTTCCAATTAATATGGCCGCATGTTAAATTCTTCTTAGTCTAAGGACAATCTCCTTTTGTTTATCAATTAAATTTAAGTCTACACAGTTCGCTGAATTTAACCCCGCTAATGTTAATCTAGTTCGTAAAAGTGTTTCTCAAGTTTTTTTTTTTGTTATTTTTAATTATTAAGTGCAACCAAGTGCAAAAAGCGATTTTTTTCTGAACGCGCGTCGTCTGTGACATCCTCGTCGTAAATTGTATTTTTTCTGTCGTCTCCGCCCAAATTTTGGCGAAGCGAAGCAGACGTAAAACAATTTGTTTTTCTTTTTTGTTTTTTTCGTGAGGGAAATCGTGGAAAAGGTGGTGAATTATATTATGAATAATTGAGTTTGTCGTCTCGTGCATTAATTTACACACTTTTCCCACTTTGTATCTCGCTAAAATCTTAACAAAAGAAAATCGTGAAAAGAACGGGCAAATCGAACCAGGAGCAGAGGAAAGAAACTGTGCATATTTGTGAAATTGCATTTTGCCAGCTTCTCTTCCATTGACATCACACTGGTTGGTAAATATTTTCACTTATATTCTTAACTTCTGATTTATTGAATTTGCCGCATGATTCAACGTATTTTTGAGGTCCTTTAGGTGTACCAAGAAACTTGTACTTTGGTGAGTTGGAAGAAATATCCTTTTTACTGCGACGGAATTTACGTCAATAACATCAACATCGCAATTAGACGGTAGCTCCTAGTTGGTATACAACTCTGAAACTTAAGGGAAGATGAATTCAATGAAAATTAATCTGTTTCCTTGCATTGCAGCTGCATTTCTTTATCAATCAGGGGAATATCGTCCAAAGCTTTCACTGTTAATTGTTGGTTATTGAGTGTGCTATTGTTATTGTCCGTCGGCCGACGGGAATTTAATTCAAATCTGTAGACGTACCTGAAACCGTTTTCTATCACCACACGCAAACTAGACACTCGAAAGAGTTTCAGTTATTTTCTTTTTCCATCATTGAAGGGAAATGCAAATTTAAGGATCATGGCAATGAAAGGGTTGTGGGTACTTGTCAGGGAAATGCTGTGGAATCAAACGAACAAAAGTCTGAGAGCCTAGCTGATTGGGGTGAGTTTGTATGATTTTATGGGCTATCCGAAGCATTTAGTCATGCAGGCTGGTACTCTAATCCATTTTATATATTCTGTTTAAGTATATGGAGGTAAGCATGCGAATTAAGTTTTTTTTTAAGGCCCAGGGGAATAAGTAATAACCTAGTTGTGCCGCCCATGAAAAAGTTGAAAAGTGGTGGCAATATACTTTCGGGTGTAAAATTTTCCTGAAGTTTTTATCTGTGTCATTGAAACTGCAAAGGCGTAGAAAAATTCCAATTGTGTTAAATTAGCTAGTTTTGGGTTAGGTTAAAGCGTGTGTGCGATTCTACACACATCCCCGTTTGCTAGCCCAATCTAGGATTTCATGCGAGTAGATCGTCATGTCGTTGTTAGCGAAGAAAGAAAAATTGAAATTGTACTACCACTAGTATTGGATGAAAATTTTATTTTTGAAAAGGAAGCAATTGTGTCACACAAATGTGATGTGAGAGCTGGAACCAATAAATTTCAGGAACTTGAAAATAGATATGAAAGGCATCGTAACCCTATAAAACTCCACTACCTGCATCCATTTTTTTTTTTTTCGTTTTCAAACATTAAATGAATGCCAGATGAATATTGAGGATCAAATTGTGACAATTTCCCTACACACGACACAAATTTTAGGATGTTATAGAGGGCGAAAAGAAATTGTGAGATTGCCTTAGGAAATCTGTCAATTTGGTTTGATGGAATCCCAATTGATCTACACATGTGGCAATTTTCCTGCTGGTTGCAAGTTACAATCGGAACTTGTGTCAAAAATTAAGACTGCGTACACTCATTGAGATACCTGTGCGGAGAAATTAGATCACGGTTTGTTATTTTTTCCGCTTTTTGTCTCCCGTTACTTGACATTTGGTCCTTGTGTGGGTCTCAGTGTTCTTGTTGCATCCGCGAATCTAAAAAGGGATGTAAATGAAACGGCAAATAGCGCTGAAAAGTCGTAGAAGTAATAACTTTCTAAAGTTCTTTGTCTCGATTTACTTTGATGAGTTCCGGCCATAATTGTTTTGAAGTTTTAAAGGTTGTAGGGTTTTCCACCTATCATTGGCTTTGGTTTGTATCGTGCGCTCCACTTGCATTCTTAGAGTGCAAGGTGGAGGTTTGATATTTTGATCTGTCGATGCAGTTAACTCGTCTGCATCTACTATGGCTGACACTCCTTTGTAGCCAGGCACCCAGCAGAGCTTAAACTTATGCTGAACGTTAAGAGCCTTACGTTTTTCATGACGGCGCTTCACAACCTTTGATTTGGTCTCAAATGCAGCGGTGACCTTAATATAAGCTTGGCTGTCAATGAATATAATATCTTCATGGGATATTGCCTTTAATATGCAAGTCTGGCCGCTTCTATTACACCCAACATATCAGCCCAAAAGGCACTGCTGTAGAGTCTAGCAGACGTCGCAAGCTTTTTAAGTTTAATTGATTGATGGAGTTCTTAGGCCCAGCTCCTATCTCCATCTTTGATTCATCCATAAAGGTAAATATCGCGTCCTTCGCCATTCGGTCCCATGATTTTGCTTGGGAAACAAATAGTGTTTCAAAGTCATGATGGAGTATCATATAGTTTCTATTGGAGTATACTTCCATTTCATTTAAAAGGATTCAGGCGTGGTTTTTCGGGTTTTGGTACCACCCATTAAGTTTAATCTTAGAATACATTTCACGACCGATTTCTGCATGTATAGCTCTAGGGATAAGACAACAGGTATATTTTCTAGTCCCGCCGTTTTGGCGTTGTTCTCATGTCATGAGTTGTGATTATACATGCAATATTCTATGCTTTTGTCATTAATTTAAGGTTGCTGTTTTTGTTTGTCAGTAAATTGCACTGTTGGATAGTCGGATAGTCGGATAGTCGGATAGTCGGAGGGCTGTTCTATTTATGGAGAGACCGTCAAATTGTGGAACAGAAAAAACTCTGTTTTTTACGTAAAATTCACACAATCCGCGTATGCCGTGCAGTACGAGAATTGTTAATACACCCTGACTGACTCGAACTGCAACCAACTTCAGACTGCTATAATTTCCAAACCGTTCATTACTGTGAGCTCAAATTTTGACACATGACAGATAATTTTATTATTTACAAGCCTTTTAAACGATTTGCGTCTCAGTTGCGTTGAAAATTTTTTATCCGCGATGAAATTCAAACGTGATAGTGTGATTGCTTTATATTTGGTTAGAAAACCACAAGGAGCTATCGTTAGAGCCCTCCAGCACCTCAAAGTGAATAAATCATTTGTGTCTCGAACCATAGCTCGTTACCGTGATACTGGCAGCGTTGCTAAACGCCATGGAGGTGGTCATAAAAAAAAAAACAGCAACATCGGCAGAAATGGTTCGGAAAGTAAAGGCTCGAATTGAGCGAAATCCGCGTCGAAGTGGAAGAAAAATGGCTCGTGAGCTCAACATATCGTTGGAACGGATGCAACACATACTGAAAAATGAGCTTGGGCTCAAGCCATTAAAGTTCCAAAAAGCACATTATTATTTTAAAAGTTAGAATCGAAAGAGCGAAAGTACGCTTGCACAAAAGTGGTGGTTTGCCAAATTTGTTTTTTTCCGATGAGTCACTATTTGTTATCGAGTAATATGTCAACAAAAAAAATGACCGAACTTTGTTGCCAGAGAGGTCCTTCGAAAATTTACACCTTCGGACGGTGATGGTTTGTGCCGCCATAACCGCCGATGGTCGCTCTCCGCTCGTATTTTTGGACTGTGGCGTCAAAATTAATGCGATCGTATACCGTGAAACTGTTTTAGAGACAGTATTGAAGCCTTGGGCAAACAATCATTTCGGTCGGAGACCGTGGACATTTCAACAAGACTCGGCACCGTCTCACAAAACGCGCGTCAACCAAAATTGGTTGAAAAATAATGTTCCACACTTCATTTCTTTGACACAATAGATTGCAAGTTCTCCGGATGCAAATCCGTTAGATTTCTCTGTCTGGGGTATTTTGCAAGCAAAGGTTGGCACTAAAAAATACCAAAGTTTGGACCACCTCAAACAAGCACTTCGCTGGGAATGGGCCAAAATACCGCAGAGCCACTCGCATGCAGCGTGCGATGTTTTCTTCGGCTGTCTCTATATTGGACATATTGAAAACTGCTGACAAAATTTGAAAATTGATGTATTTTCCAACATTTTTTGCTTTGGCACAATAAAATTTATCAAAAAATAAAAAAATTATAGCATTTTAAAAAGTTGCAGTTCGAGTCAGTCACCCTGTACCTACTTTCAGTTAAATTTCGATTTGACTAGTTGTGGTCGTTTTCAACTTGTATGTACTAACTAAGATCGAGGTTTCCATTGTTTCCGTTCTTCCGCGATTGATTTACAAGTTCTTTCAGCATCTGAATGTGTTAGTAATCCAATCGATGCTGCTCTGAAAGTTTATCATTATATTTTGTTTTCACTGGTGCTCTTGCAGATAGAACGCAAATCATTCAAAGTACTTCTTTTTGCAGATGGATTATCGAATATAGCCAATTTTTAACTATTTCTAAGGCGTTACCGAAATTTGCTGTTACTGTTGTATCAGAGAAGATGGGTAAGTCCCCCCATCAACTTGTTTCTTTCTGGACTTGACTCCAATAGACAGAAGGCTAGAACACGGATCAAACTACACGTAACGGTTTGGAAGCGTTTGAGTACGAAAGAGATTACTACGGAACCTCTGTCAGAATACAAATCTTAAATATATGATAAAGCTTACTTATAGATAACGATGGTCACTCTTATCCCGAGTTAAAAATTGAAAAGAATAGAACTTCAACAATCAACGCACTATACGCATATAAAAGTAGACTCTTCTCAATGCTTAAACCTCTAAAAATTAATTAAATAACATTGACATAAGTCCAGATAATGGCGACTCAGGCGACGGTCTTTTCATGGCCGAAGACCTACAAGAATGAGTAGATATGCTAGGCGCTTTTTTCGATGCCGTGTATACGGTGAAAATCCGGTCGGTCGACATTGATAACTGGCCATATATAAATCATTATCTGCACAATGAACTATTTTATTGGCGATCCGAGTATCACAGTTTTGCAGTATTCAGTGAAGAAAACGCGATAAACATCATCATCGCCGATGAACAGTCTTTGTCGCATTTGCTCGTGTGAAAAGATGAACTCCTGCGCATATTTGAGTCTCAGAGAAACAATAAGTCGTCGGGAGAAGAAGGTATTCCAAACGTGGAAGCAGTGGATGTTCTTACTGCGTTATTTAACAATGCTCTAAATAATGCATATTAACCGATGCACTGGAATGTAGCAGTGGTACATTTTATCCCGAAAGTAGATAAAGTTAAACTTCGGTCAATCAGTTCACTTTCGATCATTAGCAAAGTATTTTGAGAAGTAGTTAGTGTATTAAAGTGGACTGAAGTTAATATAAATCCAAGTACTGGTGTCTGCTGTATGGTTAGATGGGTTTTCCTATAAGCATAGGGATGAGCATACCGAAACCTCTCCTATGTATGATTTACAACATGCATATAGGAAAGAAGATCGTTGTCAATCCTGACAACTACATTTCGTTGATATTATGAACCTTACAACACAGGGCGGCGATTTCTCTGATACTATTTAACTTTTACACAAGTAGTAAGCTTCGGGACCAGAAGCTTAGGTAAATTCAATTTTAAAAATCTGCTTACTGGATCTCAAAGTTATTGACTTGGTTGATTGTTCTGATTCGGATTCTATTTTATTATGTACTATTCTAATATTAGGTTTATTATTATTGACAACGTGCCGCTGATTTCTACGATGCTGCTTTCTTTTTTCATCCCCTATAACTACAGATCTTGGATTGTCAGCAACCAGTACTACCTTCCCCTTCTGAAAATTGTTTAACGTACAACAATTCATTCTCAGTAATTGTATTACGTTGTCGAGCATGCTGGTCGTAGTTTATTTTCATTTTGTTTTAATATTCTTTAACTTCCCTCCTATATATGTACATAAGTGTTCATCATTCATCATTAATTTCCTCGACCTTTACAGCTGTGCCGGTGAAAAGCTTAATTGTACAGTTGTTCAAAGATTTAGAAGTCCAAGTTAGGGATCAGCCTTTTTTCCGTGCACTTAATAAGCATCTTTTTTACTATGTGTATGGACGATGGCGTGATGGTTGACTCACTGGCTGTTACGCCACCTACCTGGATTCGAATCCCGGTAGGATCACAACAGCAAAGTTTTCAAAATCGTCATCACCCTTTCGGCGGGCAATGGCAAACCTCCGGAAGTCAAATTCTGCCTATGAAAAAGCTTCTCAGAAGAGCCGTTCGGAGCCGGCAAAAAACAGTAGGCCCTTCTCAGGAGTGTAAAAATTCACAAAGTGAGAAACACAAATAAGTGCGAGAAGCTAGGCCTTGGCCCACACCGGGCTGTCGCGCCATTTATTTATTTATTTATTTATTATTTTATGGACCTTTCAAAGAGCCCGTTGGATTAATAATAATATGGACTACTTGTGACATGTTTGAAATTTTCAATCATCTGCGAATCTTTTGAATTATTTGAAGTTGAATGGTGGTCCATTGTCTGACATAATTTCAGTTGGTTTTCGATGTCGTGCAAACAAGACTTGAGATCGATAGCAATCTCGTTGGCCATTGTGGACTTGAATCGGGTGACTACTTTAAGCAGTAGTCAACTAGTAAGAGATTTAACTCTTTTTGCCAATCAAAAAGATCGATTCCAATTTTTTAAAAAGGAAGGGTTGGCAATTAATTTCTTGGTAGTTGTTATGGTACTTTCTGCAGACAGTGCAGACTTTTCTGTATCTGCATTCATACCCTAATCCTTTTTGGATTAGGATTCTTAGTCCTGTCAAAATATTTTTGAAGCATGTAAAATATTGGCTTCAATCCCATGATATCAAACGTTTAGAGTCCATCTTTAGTTCTCATTCGTAGCCTGATGTTGATGTTTTTGATGATTTGGTGTTTCGTTCTTTTTTCTTTCTTTATTATTTTCATAAAATGTAATTTTGTTCTCTAAAACTAATTTTGTTTTCTAACTTGAATTTTGGCTTTTTTTTTTTTTTTTCAATGACATAATGTATTACGTTTTACTTAAGATTCAATGCATTGTTTGAAATTGTAGTTCATATGGCCACCGCGGGCACGTTTGCAGCGGTCGATTCGTTGGACCAAATTTTCAACGACTCGGCCACACATTTCGGCCGAAACGGCCGCTATTTCGCGTTCAATGTTGGCTCTGAGCTCTTCCAACGTCGTCGGCGTGTTGGCATAAACTAATGACTTAACGTAGCCCCACGGAAAATAGTCAAGCGGCGTTAAATCGCACGAACGAGGCGGCCAATCGACTAGCCTATGTCTTGAAATAACACGCTCACCATACTTACTCTTCAATAAATCGATTGTAGCGTGTGCTGTGTGGCTTGTGGCACCATCCTGTTGAAACCACATGTCGTCCAAGTCCATATCTTCCAATTCGGGCCAAAAATAATCGGTGATCATGGCGCGATAATGCTGACCATTCACAATAACGTGACAATCGTTATCGTCGACGAAAAAATTTGGCCCAATAACGCCACCGGCATGCAAACCGCACAAAACAGTTATTTTTTGTTGATGAAATGGTGATTCATGAAGCACATGGGGGTTTTCACCCAACCAATAAGGCATATTTTGCTTATTGACGAACCCATTAAGCAAAAAATGAGCTTCGTCACTGAAGATGATTTTGCGATGAAATTCATGAGCTTGGCGCATCTTCTCCAAAACCCAATCGGAGAACGTAGCTCGTTAGTGTACTTTACCATGATGAAAACGTTGAGTTTACTGAATAAATTGACAGTGACAGTTTGATAATTAGTGAAAGAGTGCGTCCACAAATTAAATTCAAAGTTGTCAAGTCCCTATTGGAAAACCCTATATTTCTAATTAAGAAATATAAAATGTCTCTCATTTTTCGCTAGTTAATATTATTTTTTGTTTAATTATGCTAAGTATATTTTGAAGTATTGTAACTAAATATATTACTAGTGAAATTAAATTTTTATACTACTACTACTACTACTACCCGGCCAAAATGTGGAATCCTTCGCACGTCTCTTATTTTTTTCAATTCCCGGGTGACCGTCATGAATGTATCTTAAAATCTTTCCCGATATTCTAGTGGCATTATTGACGATTAACTTTTAAATAATAAATTATCTATCTCTGTTAATTCATATCGGTAGTTCTTCCATATCCTCAGCATCGATTGCGATTCTACTATGATGTTACCTTGGTCGTCCTGCAGCCTGTCATGTTCTTTTTATCTTTTGGTAAAATTTCTAAACCTCATTCCTGCTGTAACATCTCTCTAATTCCTTGATCGCGCGCTTCTCGTGCTCATTCTTTTTTCTTCTGAGAAGCTGGTGTTCGTCTCTTCAATTTGTGAACAATTAGTTCGCATTTAACATTATTTTTTCGTATCTATGAGTGCTGCTATTAATTTTCAAAAATAATCGATGAATTTAATCATTTTCGGTGTAAAGAATTGGAAAATAATCATAAATATTGTAATAAAAACTTAAACAAAATTTTTCGTTTTGTTGAACTGTATTATCGACCAGACTACGCCTTCACAGCTTCTTACTGAATTTCTGTAATTAGACTCCCTAAATTGGATGGTTTTACACTGTCCTTACAGCTTAATGCAGTTAATTTGCAATTTTTAATGAAATACTAGGCTTTAAAACTCTACCTTTATTGAACCTATTTTGCGTTAGTTTCGAAAGAAAGGATGACAGAGATCATATCAGTGAATCACAACATACATCAATTTAACTCCGCATTTCTACTTGTATTCCATCGATTTGTTGAGTTCAGTTAATTGATTGATTGATTAAAGCCTTTATCAACCTGAGACAGAATATATCTTTAGTTTACTTTATTTACTACTACACTATGTGCTTTAAGCATATATACCTAATCATGTAGTCTTTAGAGTGGCAGTTTAGAATCTTAAAGTTGAGGTTGTCAATCAATTTTTCTAGGGCCTCGGAAAATTAACTATAATTCTGGCTTTGTGAGTTCTTAAAAATGACAATTTGTTTTATTTGTTTTGTTGTCATGCTTTGAAAATTACTTACGTTTTCCAAAGGAATAATTATGTAAACGTTTTATTTTTTAGAACAAGAAAATAAAATGAACTTGCCAAAACCAATGCAGCACCATTCTATGCCACCACGACCCCAACACATGCGACATCCTATGCATCAAGGTCCAATGCATCCAGGACATCCACCACCACATATGACAATAAATATGGGTCCACCACCGCCTCAACAGCAGCCTCATCATATGCCAAATACTCCAGCACCTAGAGGACCACCACCCCAACAGTTTGGCATGCCACAAATGAGGGATCAAAATCGGTAAGTGGAGTAAGCAGTTAATTAAATTCCCTTGCACAGAGTTACAATTCAACAGGTCTAATAAAAGTCAAGCACTTCTCCATTCTCATCTCCAATTAACTCCTTAGCCATTATCACACACATACTCGCATAGCCATCTTTCCTTCTATTGTCAATAATTCACCACATTGCTAAAATGCAACCGTTAAAACAATTTAACAAAGGATATGCATTTGATGCAGAACTTGAATGCGTTCTCACCCCAGTGACAGTCGTAAGAACTTTTGAGGAAGGTTCATGACCTATCTCCAATCATATTATTGCAATATTTCTTCACATTCAACGAGGTTATCATTTCGTCCTTGTTTCTGGTCATTCAAGAAAATTAAAACGAGTCTATCTCTGTTTTTTTTTTTTTTTTTTTTTTCTTCTTCTTTTTTTTTCTTGGTGAAGTTCAACCAGAGATATAAGGGATTGTCTATTTCTTTGTGTGTTTACTCACTTAATAATTCAGCTGGTTTTCAACAATCACAGTAATTGCAACCTGAAGCTGGAGGTTTTTTCTTTTTTTCATTATTTCCATCAATGCGATAGAGTGTATAGTTTCCCTTAATAGCTAACCCTCGTACATACATCGAGATAGGTTGTGAGTATGATGATTTTCTGCAGACAGTCCTTGAGAGACATCAATCGGTGCGGTTTTAAGAGTAACACTTCTCAGAACGGAAGCTGAAAACGGAAAGTGGATAAGTGAACGTTTTAAAAAGTCTTGAGAAAACGAAGGTGCAACCAAATGGTTTTGTGAATATGGTTAGTTTATACTATAAAGTGTACTGGAGAAGAATTGAACTTCTATAGTGGGCCAGTAGCCAGCTTCAATAGATACCCGATTTATAGAACCTCATATCGTTGAAGTTGTGGAGAGGTTTATTGATTTGATTGTGATGAAAAAAGGACATATTTTCAAGACATGGTGGATATATAGTTCGGGCGGTTTACTTATAATCATATTTTTATCCCAGTATTATTGCTTGTTGATGATTTTATTTAAAATTGTGTACTGTTAGCTAATTTAAACAAAATATCTTCAGATGCGTATCGTATCCAAATACCTGTAGACAAAGCATGTGCAATATATTTTATAATTTTTCGGCCACGTTCAGCACTGTACACGAAAACTCATCAAACCTCGTCATTTGGAGTAAAATACATTGTGTTCAAAAATAGCAAAAAGAAAAACATAATGAATGCTTTAGACTATAAGGGCATAGTCTGCGCTACAAATACGCCGAATACTGCTTAATGTGCTAAGCTCGGAGGTTATTCGAATTTAATTGGTTTACATTTAACCTACCCCCGTTAGCACATCTAAAATTGCTATCGCATTCGTCTTAATAAGAGTTTGCCGCTGTTTTTGCATTTCAATAATTCAATTAGTTTTTTGTTCGAGCTTTTCTTCTAACTTGAGCCTCCATTGCTTTTTGGGCCCTATTTGAACGTGGCACAACCGGCTTCCTGTTTAGCTGGAAGTTTTTTTTTTTTTTTTTAATTATTCCAATAAAACTCAACTAATTCTTCTTTTTTCTTATGCCTTAATTTAGACCTTTACAGATTATTTAGTTATTTCTGGAAAAGTGTATCGTTATTTGCGGCCTCACAAAGATGACCTTAAGCTTTTCGAGGGACTTTATTGGTATTATACCGGCTTTTCAAATATCCTAATTAGAAAAAGTCATTCGGACTCAAATCAGATGATCGTGGTGGCAAGTCGAAATTATCGTATTTCGAAAGCAATTGATAAGGGAACATTGTCTTCAATAAATCGATAGTTTTACGAGCAGTATGGCACGTTGAGTCATTCTGTTGAAACATGTAATATTCAATTTATTTTCATCATGTAAAGGCGCTTCAAAAAAAAAATTCTAACATCTTGCGTATTACGGTGTTTAAAAAACGTAAAATCGGCCATGATCACGCGGTCCCAAAAATCAAGTTCAATAGCAAAGATATTTTGGATGTTTCGGACGTAGTCAACACGAAGCGGCTTATCAAGCGGCAATAACTTTTGAGCCATTTGCATTTTGCATGGGAGATTGTGCAGATCAACCTTTAACATCTTTCACATAGTCGATGGACGCAAGCCAAACTGTTGAGCGCGGCGACGATGTGAAATTTCTGGATATTGGTCAACATCCGCTTTTACAGCATCAATGGCCTCATTATTTTAATCTTTAATCAGCGAACTGATTTTCAAAGTGAAATTTAATAATTGCAGCTGAGCTCAACGGTAATAATTGTACTGGAATGAATTTTCTAACACGAGGTTTCAAATGTTGACTTAATAGTTCCTGCAATTTTTATTATATATTAACCTCTTATCTCTTATTGATTGAAGTAACATGAATGCAGGTAACGTACTTCTTATCAGAACACGTGTTTTTAGCTCTGCTGATGATATTCGCAACATCTTAATTTCTTATAGATACATATGTAGATCTATGACTGTTTTATATAACGAAACTTACAAGTTTAAGCTTAACATTTTAGCGGCTGTTTTTAGCCACAAGGTACTCGTAGTTTGGGAACTTTCAGGCCATTTGAGCAAATGTTAACTCTACGTTATTATAATGCCTTTGATGCTTAACGACAGATTCTAAGTAATTGAATATTTTGAACTTCAACACCATTATTTCTTCTAAATAAATATTAGGAATTGGGTTTGCAGAACCCAACCAATCTTAGTGGTTGATTCGTAACCTACTATTTTCTAGCTGATTTGTCTATTTATTAGGAGTTGCCTAAAGAGCGCTATCATAAGTTATTCCGGATTCGATAATGTATTGTATTGGTTCGATAGAAAATCTTAAAGAATATTGGGTTAGTTATTTCCCTTGTGCATTCAATTTTCGTTTTACTTTGCTACTTAAGTTTTGAAAAAAAAAAAAAATAAAAAAAAACTAATACTTAAATGGCTTTATTGTTTTTTTTTCTTTTTTTTTTTTTTTTAATTCTCTTCATAAAAATCAATACAATTTTCGAAGCACTTTTTTTTAACGCATCAACCGCTTCTTTATTCGTTGGAAAACGAAGAACTAGCAATTTATTTTTGGTTTGAGGTCAGAAGTCAAGTCATTGGGTGCCAAGTCGCTGTATGACCCAACAATTCGTTATTTTAGCCAACCAAGTCGCGGTGGAGAATGATCCGCGTTCGGTGGTTGGTTTTCCTTATTTCTATTCAAAGACTTCCAGAAAGCAAATGGTGGAGTACCATTTCTTTCTAATAATATATATGTTGTTCTAATGGCACAGTTCCGGTGTGTCCGGTTTTTCCGAAGAAATAGGCGACCCTTTGCTCCGAAGCGATTTGTGTCTGAACAATTGTGTGTGTGACACAATTAAGCGGTATCTATGTGGTAGAACTAATACATAAACATGCTTAAATTTCATGAGAAACCACATGACTTTTCCGAACATCGATGTGTTGTTGTTGGTACATTTTTGATAATGTTCAGAAAATAACGGGGTTTCTAAATTTCTAGGGTTTGGAGAGTCCGATTGTCAACAATTTATTTGAAACATTAAATGTTGACTGTGGCATACGGTGAGTCTGCTCTTAGTAAAAAAAAAAAAAAAAAAAAAAAGTTTACAAGTGGTACAAGCTCTTCACAGATAGCCGAGAAGATGCCAATGACGAACCTCGCTTTGGACGCCCCAGCACATCAACAAAAGATGATAACGTCGAAGCTGTGTCATGCAGTTTTTTCGAATGTTTAGGGTATGCGACGTGTTTTAGCGAAGTTTGTTTCGAAACTTCTTAATTTTGATCAGAAGAACCGTCGCATGAGCATCACTCAGGAGCACTTGAATGACGTCAATGGTGACGAATAACTTATTTTGTTCCCAAGTCTGAAGAGACCTATAAAGTGACGGAGATTTACAATGATTGAGCAAATAAAAACGGCATCGCTGCAAGAGCTCAGGCTATCCCAAAGGTCGAGTTTGAGAAATGTTTCGAGGATTGGAAGAAGCGCTGGCTCAAGTGCATAATATCTAATGGGGACTATTTTGAAGGCGACATTAATGTAGACGAATAAATAAATATTGTTTGACACACCTCGTAGGTCTTAGAAGCACTTTGAGATTTTACCGCTGCCAATATATAATGTCTGGAAACTATATCGGATGCTCTTTTATATGAAGATGATATGCAGATCTTTCGAACCGTTATGATGTTTCTCCATCGCTATCTGTAAACTTTGAATCGTGTCGTATATTGACTGTCAATAAGTTTATTAATACCACGTTTTCGCGACTGTCTAGATCTCATGAGGTTGGAGTTGAATTTTTTCGGATTTTTTCTTCGTTGTGCCACGATCTTAAAGTATTAGCTTGTCTACCGGCGTTTCGACATTGCACTTCCTCTATCGAATGTTTATAGACTGTGAGGGTACCTCTTCTGGTTCCCAAAACAATGGTTTAAATGCAGTCGCAAATGTTCTAGCTTCCTCTTTTCTTTCCTTTGCTTTTTTTGATCTAAGTCAAGACATGTTTTATTCCTTACCGCAACTTTCGTTCTATCGTTCCACCACCATATTTCCTTACACATATGGTATATGTGGAGCCGGCCTTATAAAAAACTGTACAGAGTTTTGGCATTTTTCTTATATATTTTTTTTAATGGTATTTTGGAGCCCTTCTCAGAAATTTACTACCCAGAATTAGACAAATTCCTTAATTAACATGTGCAATTTCATTTTGCCAAGGAGTGGGTTGCCTTTGAATTTCCTCGGGCGTCTTCTATAAAAATTTGTGATTAAAGCCGATGCTGAATTGCTAGTGGTTACCCTAAGATCACTTTGGGTGTTCACAGCTACAGTACGTAATAAAATGCCGCTCTCGTTTATATATTATCCTGTTTAGTGTAGTTATACGGTGTGATTTGTACGTATTTAATATATCTTTAAATATAAATGTATAGTATAAATGCAAAGGGTGTTGTTTTTTTTTTACTGATATATTTTTCAAAAGGAATAACTATGTATTTATGTTCAGTATTATTTGACAAAGCATCATGAATAGATTTACACCAGAAAAACTCTTCCGACTCTAAATTATCTGGAATATCGAACTCCAATTCATGAAAAGTAAAGAAGATACTCGTAAAGTGATTTTTTCGGTCCGCATAATCGACCAACTATGTATCTCGACGGATACTTATCTCGGATTAACCCGTTTTTAGAAAAAAATTATTATCCATCTCTTAAGTTCTTTCATATTTTTTTTTTTTTTTAATTTTTTTTTTTTTTCTTAATTCCGGCCACAGCTTAAAAAACTAGGCGATCAACTTTGTTCTCTAATAAAGGTACCCTGTATTCGATAAAAACGACGAAGAGGCTTTAAAAAGCCACCAAATTTTTGGCGCTGCCGAGCAGCATCCCTCATATTGAATCTTCCTACCGCTCTACTGAACTGGAGATGCTCCGCACTGTCGTAGCTTAGGGGGGCACTCGTGATAAAAGTAATCAAGGTCACAAGCCTCATTGATCAGATTATTCGTCGAGGTCATTGCTCTAGCAATGTGCTTTCGCGTCAGATTAATGACGAAATTGTCCACTCTTATTAGGTTTGCCCTGTTGTGCAAGACCTCGTTAGGATAATGTTTAATGTACTCCTATTCTGTTGTTCTGTATAACCCTGTCAACCACCCGAGACTTTTCCATTAATCTCTTTTTTACGTTGAAACACACGGGACATCCAAATACAAGCATAGGTCATGTAGCAGAAAACCTTTATACTCGAATGGAGTTCGCTGCTATAAAAGAGTCTTTTTAACGGCAAAAGCACCTTCGGGTCTGACCAGAGCAACATCTACATCTACGTTGTTAAAATATAGATATTGATCTAGCCAGATTTCAAGGTATCTGACTACATTTGGACAGACAAATGATTGCCCGTGTTGTCGCGCGATTGAAAACATTCGCCACTTCTTTCTGGTATCCGAAGAGGCCCCAGACAAAAGCGTCCTAAAAAGAATGGGTTCTGACTACTGAAAGTTTATCTTTAACTTCCAATCATTGCAATATCGCTTAATCTTATCGAAGTCACTTTGCAAAAGCATATTGGTGACATCTATTATTGGACCTGATCGGTATGGTGAAGTGAACTCACAAGTTCACTTTTGTAGATGTTTAATTAAATTTAGTTAAATTTCTTGCAGGCGATTTTTAATGTCAAATATTTCAGCAGAAGTCGCATAACCGTTTTCCTTGATGAACTGTCTACTGGTGAGAGTATCAAAAAGAATATACAGCAGTGGTTTATTTGTGCCCAGCCTGTTCAACTTGAAGAAGAGGCCATCTAACCATACGGTGTTGAACGCCTTCTCCAAGTCAATCAACCAGGCACCCGTGCATTATTTCTTGCTTTGGTTCCAATGAATATCAGATACCAGTTTCGACTCGGGATATGAGATATTATGCCTCGCCTTAAAACTGATTTGATTATCCGGAACTAACCCACTTAATCAGGACTCTATTAATCACCTTTTTAAATACCTTGCTGATATTCAAAAAGAAACTTATCGACCGAAGATTCACAAGATTTAATCGTTCATTTAACGTATCTATATCATTTTTTTGGAATCGGATGCCCCACCGCTGTCTTCCAATGCCTTGGATAATGGGAACTATTCAAAGTAATTCGAAGATACTTTGGAGGTCTTTCTTCGAAATGAACGGAAGTAATTCCCTCACGTCGGCCATATTTTCGTCATTAAACTTAGGAAACCCTGAGTTCTCGAATCGCCAATTCTCCATATCATTTTGAAGGTAGGAATGGTGCAAAAGAACCTGATTTTCAAGGTCGTGGTTTGGGCCAAAGACATTATTTCCTGGAAAATCTCTCCTATGGCCTCTACTTTCTACTGTGGACTAACAATTTCAAAGAAATTGTCATCATCGACAGCTTCTCTTAGATCTACGCCTGCTGTTATCAGTATAGGTTCATTGTCCTTTGTTCGTTGTGATTTTTAGACACAGAAAGTCGTTTTGATCTTTTTTGCGGGAACAAATTTTGGTTGCTGGTGTTTACAGCCCGAATTTAATGTTTCAATACAAACTTACAGAAGCCCTGTAATTTTCTTTTATTAATTTTTGGAGGTTTTTGATCAACGACTTCAGTATAATGATCTCCGGGATATGTCTGTCACTAAAGCTCGATACATGAGCTTGTAAAGGAAACCGTACAAAATGTACTATTACAGAACGGAACGACATAATAACAGAGTTGACATCATCTTGACAAGCTTACTCTTAGATATAATCACAAGCGTAGCAATAAATCTGAAACTCAGGGACAAGACTAGAAAAGTTACAAAAAAAGAGGGAAAGAAAGCTAGAGTACGTGAATTAGAACCACTACATTGAGAGTCAGAAGAGCAACCCCCAAAACAAGCAGGAGACAAGCAAAAGAAGAAGTGAAACGTCGTCCGTCCCGTTTCTAAGAGAGGGCACCACTTGAATTAAATCCATACTTTTTTCAGTTAGTACCAACCTTCAAAAGATACGTGTATAAATTGGGCAGCTGTCGGATGATTAGTTCTCGAGATATAGCGTTGTGAGTGAAGCAACTGTGGTCATACAAGCACCGAAGATGATGCACGCAGTGGACGTCCAAAACTCAACAGTCGGCTGACAAGGTTATGGCATCCGTATTTTGGGATACACATGGAATAATTTTCATCGACTATCTTCCAAAGGGGCAAACTATCAACAGCGACTATTACATTGCGTTGTTGGAGCGTTTGAAGTACGAAATCGCAGAAAAACGGTCGCATTTGAAGAAAAAGAAAGTGCTGTTTCATCAAGACAATGCACGACAAGTCGATGAAAACGATGGCAAAATTGAATGAATTCGGCAACGAATTGCTACCCCACCCACCGTATTCACCAGATTTGGCCCCCAGCGACTATTTTCTGTTCGCAGACCTCAAAAGAATGCTCGCCGGAAAGAGATTTAAGACTGATGAAGAAGTAATCGCCGAAACAGAGGCCTATTTTGAGGCTAAATATACACCTGATTCCAAAGTAAGATTTTGCAAAATTCAGATTTCTTTGAAAAAAGTAGCAATCAAGCACTCAGCTACTGTATTTATTTTTATTTCACACTGGGCTTTTGTTTTTTATGCTTAATACCCCAATTGCCTACCAGAATAATGTATTGTCTTTCTAAAATTTTCTTTGACTCTTGATAGCTTTTATTTTAGCTTCTACAAAATATAAAGAGATTATGCATTCATTGACAAAATCTCCCCACTTATTTACTAACTCAAAACAAGGAACAACACCTAGAGCGACGAAAATCTCAAATTTTGCATACACTCCAGAGAAGTCAAACTTTTACCAATAAGTGTCAATTGTTGGATATAATTCACCCAACACAACCCAAATAATGAATAGAAATTTCAGGCAAGCGGCAAGAGAAGGGAAAGCAATCCCATCACCATCCTAAGAAACCCTTTTGTCTGGCTTCATATGTGTCTTTTCAAATTCAAGGGAACAAGAAATTATCCTTCCAAATGAATTGTAGATAATACGGTAAAGTGGTGCCGTCAACGAATCCTTTCAAAGCCATCGGTTTTACTGACAATGCCAAGGGTGTTGGAGAGGGAAACCAGTTGCGCTCCTTTCCACATTAAATGCTCCCTAATCAAATATCGCGCAAACAATCTTCTGATTGCCAATGACCCTTGTTGTTGCACTCTATAGAACATTTTATTTTATTATATTAACAGTATTTTTTCCTCCTGATCTATCTGGAATTCTCTGATTACGGGAATAAAGTTTGAAATATTTGTCATTGCCAATAGAGGTGACACAGCAGGAATTTTAGGACTGTTGTTGGTTTTTGTAGTACTGTTGTTGCTTATGCCGTTTGTCCACGAATCACGCTACTGAACTTAATTCCTTATTCTAGCTATTGTGATGTGAACTTTCAATATAATACAGGCATGTGCGTGCATTAATATGCTCCTTATGACTATATAGTTGTATAGCACGTAGAGGTCCTCTATGTACATTCATATTTACTTCATTCATTAAGGAAACGTTTCAATAGCAAATCCTTTAACAATGAAACGTTAAAAGAATTTATTATCCTTTTTTACCTATTCTGTTTGGATGACATTTCCTTGTGTGTGCTTATAGTGGAGGTAGTTGGTTAGCCAGCAGAAACACACTACAAACCAAAAAAAAAAAAAAAAAAAACCAAACCACAAGCTGGTGTAATGTCGTCGCAGTTCTTTTTGGTGACTATGAGTTTTTCCTTCGAATTTTATATTCAATTTCTATGGCCGCATTGTTTGCAGACTCCTGCTGTCATCTTTCATTTGGATTTGAATAATTGAAACTTAAAATTAAAATTTATGGAATCTAATAAAATTCAGCGGACTTGTTTTACTGGAAATAAGAAAGACCAATGTCCATGCCTTGAATCCTTGAAAACGTATCTGTATCATTGAATGATAATTTTTTTCTTAACTACTTTTTTTTACGTAGGTTGGGCCATCATCAGCATCCACAACAACATCCACAGCAAAGATTAAACAATCAAATGCAACAACAGAATCAGTTACAACATCACAAAGGACGCCCACCGCATGTTGGAGGCGGTGGAATTCCTCAGGGACCGTTACAACAGACAAATATGCAAAAAAATATTCCATCAATGCGAAACAATGTCCAGCCAAATCATCAATCACAACAAGCACAACAGCCACGAATTCCGCCTCCTCAGCAGATTCCTCTTAATGGCGGCTGTGGTGGGCCACAGATGCAAATATTGAAGGGACCATCACAGCCACCACTTCAACAGCAACAACAAATTCAACTTGCTCAACATCACAAAGTCAACGCAATGCAACAAGTCCCGACAAATCATTTAAATCCACAACAAATCTCACATATACAAGCACAAGCAGTTCCTATTCCGCAACAGCCACAACAACCACAACAACAACAACAACAACAACAACAACAACAACAACAACAACACCAACTCCAGCAACAGCAGCAACGTCATACGCAGCACCATCAACAGTACCACCAAAAGCAACAGCAGAATGTGCATCATCGTACGCCACAACGACAGCAACAGCAACATCAGCAGCAGCAACAACAGCCAAATCGTCAGCAGCAAAAGTTTTCACATCCTAGAGCCATCCTGCAAAATCCTAACAGAGTCAACAATCAGTTGAACGGAAATGTTTCTATTCCTACTCCTTTGCCTACAGTCACCGAAGTAGAATCCGCAGTAATAAGCAGCACTCCTGCACAGAACGCTATCTCGGGAACAGTGGTGAGCGAGCAATTATCAGCCACCGCTGAAGATTGTAAGTTATTCTCGGAGTTTTTCGAAATCGATTTTAGCATGTTCTCATTGCAGTTACCCCACAAAATAGCCAGATGACAGTGTCTGAAGAAAAATCTGACAACGAGAACAGTGGTCTTATCAACGATATTCTATCAGTGGTGATGAAAGGCGATGGTTGCTTCTCGAACTCAAAAGAAAAAACACCGATGTGTTTGGTGAATGAATTAGCTCGTTATAACAAAGTACGTTTTTGTTTTCGTTTTTTTTTTTTTTTTTTTTTTTTTTTTTTTTTTTTTTTTTTTTTTTTTTCAATACTTTTACCTTCGTTACGTTGTCGCTCTATTATATTTGTTCTTCGCATTGCTTTCAGATCCAACATCAGTACCGTCTTACAAGCGAAAATGGACCGGCACACTGCAAACGTTTTACGGTAACTTTGAAACTTGGAGACGAAGAGTACTCAGCTGAAGGCTACAAAATAAAAAAGGCTCAGCACACAGCTGCAGCAGAGGCAATTAAAAAAACCAAATACAAGCATCCACTTCCAAAAGCGATACGTCGTCCCGAAGAAAGTCTTCGCACCACAATTACACCGACTGTTGAACTGAACGCACTCGCGATGAAGCTAGGTCAGCAAACGTACTATGTATTCGATCCTCGCTCACAACCCGACTCCAGTGTTAATGGTAACGATACTCAATTTAGTCAGTCACCAAATCAGTTTAGTAACTCACGTTTGCCACGTAATGCGACATACCCACCATCGACATTGCAGCAACAGCAGCGTTTTCCAGCTGGAAGAGGATTTACACCTAAATATCCTGGACCGGTAAGAAATTTAATTCCACGAAAGAAAAACCTCAAAATTCGAATTTGTCTCTTGATTTAGAGTCGCATTCCATCTGTCAATAGTGTAGCGGGCATGACACCACAGATAGCGAACGGATCACCTCCGGAGATGTGCAAAATCACTCTTATCGTTGGAAAACAAAAATTTGTTGGTACAGGTAGAACTCTACAATCGGCTAAGCATGATGCCGCTTCGAGAGCATTACAAGTGCTTAAGACACAAGCTGCGAATAAATTCAAAGAAATTCTTACTCGAACAGCGGAAGAAGGTGATTGGAAGTCTCCCATATCTCTAGTTCACGAGATAGCCATCAAACGCAATCTCACAGTGACATTTAAGGTTTTACGCGAGGAGGGTCCAGCACACATGAAGAATTTCATAACAACGTGTGAAGTCGGAAATATAGTTGTAAGATGATTTAAAGATTTGCAAGACTATTCTGAGTTTTATAACTTGGAATCTCATTACAGACGGAGGGCGATGGCAATGGCAAAAAAATCTCAAAAAAACGCGCAGCTGAAAAGATGTTGGAGGAGTTGAAAAAACTGCCACCACCATCCCCATCGAAGTCTCCGCCAGTAAAACGCATAAAGGTGAAGAACTTCAAACGGAAAACTTCACCAACCCCAAAGAAGAAAGGCAGCAGTTCCATTCGAGAGAAAACGGAGAGTGAATGTGCGGAGGATGCAAATCCAATCTCACGGTTAATTCAAATTCAACAGAGTCGCAACGAAAAGGAACCAGCTTATGAATTGATATCACGGGGTGGTGAATCAAAGAAGCGAGAATTTGTGATGGAAGTCAATGTTCCGGGTAACGTTGCTCGCGGTACAGGAGCAAGTAAAAAGTTAGCGAAACGAAGTGCCGCGTACAGTAAGTCTACTTTGTCTAGATTAAAATAAAAAAAGTGTATTAAACATTCGATTCTTTTAGATTTATTAATTGCAATGGGAATTGAAATCGAAGAAACTGGTAATGAAGAAAATAACAGCCAAATTGCAAATCAAATTCCAGATACCAAAGTTACGCGCAAAGTCAAATTCAGTGAAACGAATAGTACTTGTGAAGCGTCGGATGCTATTGTCACGCCACAGAGTGGAAATGGCGGCCCATCGGGTAGACAAATCGTACCTGGAGTACTATTATTACGACAACATAGTAAAGGTGAATATGAAATTAAATTTGTTGGGATTAAGCTTTTGTTTTATTTTATTTTTCTTTTTAAGATTCGGACGAAACAGAAAATTTAGACACGCCTGCAATGGCATCGGCAGCAGAATCCCCTAAATCTGTTTCACCTCCTGTTAAAAACAAAAATCCTATTTCAAACACTGAAACTAGTAATTCTGTTCGGCCAAAGGATCAACTAATGTATTTAGCTCAAATACTTGGATTCCAGGTAAGAAGCCGTCTTTTTTTTTTTTTTTTTTTTTATATGCCAACGTAGACTCTGCTTTTCCACTACTGAAAGTGTTGCATTAAAATAAACTGAACATGACTTTGTTGATTCGTTATTGATTTCGCCATGTAAGAAAACAATAAAAGCAACCATTTGGCAAAAATGAATGGTAAAGAAAAGTAATTGAGAGTGAGAGTGAGTCCGCCACACTAATTTTAGTTTTAAACTACAAAATTGCAGTTTTCTTAGCCCAGTGACCGTGAAAATAACATCTGTGAAGCCTCCTAGTTTTCCCAATTAATGATCTTTACCTTCAGAGAATGTGCTATCTACAGAAGTAAGAAGTTTATATACACTGCGTTCCAAATTTCATTGTACAGCTGTAATTATTTTACATTTCTAACCATAAAAAGGGTAAATGGGGTCATATAAAAAGTCTCCGCGGTTTTTTGTCACTAAATGGTTTTGGTGTCCATTTATCTGGAAACCCTAATCTGATTGTGTCAAACGAACACGTGTTTAAAAGGTGACATGCCAGGCTACATTTTTTGTGAAGACAGCTGTGTAGATCGTTGCTCGTGTTAAAAGTTATACTGATTTGAGCATGAGTGAAATATCTGAAGAAATACGCTATGTGATGATTTTTTACTATAAAAAAGGGAAAAAACGCTGCAAAAACATGCTGAAAAATTTGTGCAGTTTACGGTGAGAATGCTGTGAGTGAACATCGGACCCAGGAGTGGTTTATTCGATTCCGTTCTTGAAAGTTGACAGTTTGGAATCATCTAAAACGAGCAGGCTACACAAAGAAGCTCGATGTTTGGGTGCCACATGAATTAACACAAAGAAATATAATTGACCGAATTACCATCAGTAAAACGCTGCTGAAACGCAAAGAAATGGAACCATTTTTGAAGCGATTCATTACGGGCGATGAAAAATGGATTAAATACGAGAATATCTATCTGCACAAGTGATCATGGTTAGAGGACGGGGACGGAACATAAACAACTTCAAAGCCTGGATTGACGGCAAACGAGGTTATGTTGAGTGTTGGGTGGGATTGGAAGGGAATTGTCTATTATGAGCTGCTAGAACGTGGCGAAACGGTCAATTCGATCATCTACTGTGCACAACTTGACCGTTTGAATGAAGCTTTCAAGAAAGAGCGACCAGAATTAGCCAACAGAAAGCGAGTTGTCATCTATCGTGACAATGCTAGGCCACACCCGTAACAAATCGACGGAGCTTAGTTGGGAAGTTTTTATGCATCCACCGTATAGCCCGGACCTTCACCCTCTAATTACCATTTGTTTCGGTCTTTGCAAAACTCTGTTGATAGTAAAAAATTGGCCGACCGGAGTTGAACACCGATTAAATTATGAAGCTACCCGGAAAATGACAAAAGGTCATAGATAATAATGGCCAATATGTACTTGATTTAAATTGATTTTGAGTAAAGAATTTTTTTTTTTTCAAAAATGTACCAAAAAATTTCCTTGCTTTTGAATATATCCAGCTGCTTTTAAACGTTTTGAAATGGCTGCTTGAGTGACACCCAAAGATTCTGCGAGCTCTTTTTGTGTTTGGCAACAATCTTCATAGAGTAATGCTTCCAGTTCATCGTCTTTCAAGCCAAAATCACCACGTTCGTTTAGCTAGCGCATGTTCACCATAAACTTTCACCAAAATACGATGACTTTCGGCAGCAGTTTTCTTAACCTAAATTACAATTTTGTCCTCATTTCATAAATCCTTAGTCGTCTTTCAAGCTCGTCCCACAAATGCTTAAGAGGATTTAAATCCGGGCTTTGAGGTAAAGTGTAACAAGATGTTTGGTGTTGAATGCCAGCCATATCCGAACTTTATGCGTTGTATGCTTTGGGTCATTGTCTTGCTGGAAGTAGTATTTAGTTCTTCACAATACCCACATTTTGTGCACTTTGTTCAAATGTTTTCTTTGAAGATGTCAATGTACATGAATTGATCCATTACTCTCTGCTGGGATGAAACCCATACCATAATTCCTCCACCTCATCGCTTAATACTACTTTCTTCCAGAACTCTGTCCGTTCATTTAGGTAGCGCTTCGCCAACTCAATTCGCGTTTGCTAATTTACTAAGCTTATTAAGTAAAGGTTATCTTCTTTTATCGCCTAACAACTGTCTGCTTGCTTCCAATTTTATAGTGATATTTTTCCAATTCCAATCCTTACTTTTAAACTGGTGTTGAAAAGATTTTTTATCACCATACGCTTTATATCCCAGATGTCTTTTCGCAGTAAGCTTTGTTTTTGCCCAGTCCTTAATTTTTAATGCGTCCGATCACTAACTGTATAGTCGACCAACTTCTATTTATGATTTCCATTATTTTAGAATACGATAATTTTTCCTTAATTGATGGGTAATGATTACCACCAACTCCATTATGTTTGATTTTTTTGGAACACCTAAAAAATCAAAGAATAATACTGCATACTTTTTTTTTTTTTTTTTTTAAATATAAAAATGTTGCATCTGTACGACGAGTTTTGGAACGCAGTGTATGTATTAATTTGAAGGTGTTTTTTGTTGTGCTGTATATGACAGTATAAAATTCATATTGCTATATCAAAGTTAAATTCTTTATCATAAAAATGTATAACGCAAAGGTATAATTTTCAGAACAAAGCAAAAACCAGAATTATTTCGTCATCTAGCTTATCAAATTCGTGATACTTATTTGCTCAGATCTTTTTCGCTTACATTGTTACCATAAAAAAAAAAAAAAAAAAAAACAATTGTGGCGTGTTGTTAGCTTTGTCAATTAGTGCATAGTGAGAGACTTTGAACATCGCACAGTGGCTCTTTTTGATTTTTTTGCTTGCAAAAATGATCTCTTATTTTTTTTTATTTGCCTAAAAGAAACTCCCAGGGCTATGAAAGTAGTGAATTTTGAAAAAAAAAATGCTTCACAGGGTGTTTAAGGATCTCTGACAGAGACGTTTCTCACCACAGGATAAACATAATAATTATTTTACTTTAAAAATATTCAAAAGTCCCTGATTGAAGTAATAACAGGGTTTCTTAAAGCTAATCCAAGCAAAATAGTGGTGAATTAAAATAAACGAACCGTTTTTTTTTTAAAGTGTATCAAAAGACCATTTTTTTTTTTTAACTTCCTGGTAGGGAAGTTTTTCATTCACCTCGAAAATGGAAATTTTGTGATATCTTTACGTTTTAAGGTGTTTATAATGTTTTTAGACAGTTTTTAACAAAATGGCTGTGTGTGTGGGGTGTATGTGTATGTACATATGTCAGTATGTGTACGAAAAAAAAACATACACCAAATACAATTAATTAATTTTTGCTGTACTAGTCGAAATCTATTAATATAGAATGCATTTGACGAAAATTTAAAAAAAAAAATTGGACGAGAATTATCTGAGTTATTCTAGGATTAGCAACAATTTTAGAACCGTCAATGTAGTACTAACTACGATTAATACAGGGAGTGCTACATCTCACCGGTCAAATTTTATTGGGTAATATTCCTAAATTGTAAAAGTATATGATATATCAAGAACCTTGGAGAATACTACTAGTTTTCTTTATCAGGAAATTCTTGGCGTGAATCATCTATCACAACTATGTTGGTTTCTTCATTTTGTAGCACATCAGGGTATATAATAAAATATTTCAGTGATTCAAGTCAAACTGTATAAAAAAAAAAAGTAAACGGACGAAAAATTAAAAAAAAAAAGAGAATATTGTGGCTTAAGATATTTTTTCGGTTCTGACATGGCTTAACTAGATATGCCCAGGTGTATTCAAAAAGTAAGGTGATTTTATATTTTTATAAAAAAAAATCTCCTCGAAGTGTTTCCATCATTTGAATTTCCAAGTCCTTGTTTTGGTCTATCGACATCGAGCCCAATCTCTTCGCGAAAATGCTTTTTGAGCTCTTGCTTTCTTATTTTTTCTGCCTCCTTGATTCCAATGGATTCATCAATATCCTCTCTATCTCTCTTGTCGTAGTGTATATGCAAGTTCCAAATAAATCCCATGGACCTGATTTTTGCAAATAATGAAAAAATTCCATGAAAATAATGGAAATAATTTTTTTCTTAATGAACATTCTAAAAAAAAAATAAATCTAGATTTTTATAATGAAGAAATAATAGTGTATTTTCCAAAAGAATAACAACTCGTATATAAGAAAATGACAAGAAAAGCCAGTATATGTATTATATGGCAGTGTGCAAAACTAAAGCAACAAATCTAATACTTTGTACAAGAGCCATTATTTTTAATAACTCTGGGACATCTGCGTGGCATCGAAGATATAAAATTTGAAATTTTAGTAATTTTAGCTTTAGTATCCCAAATAGATTTTCAATGGGATTCAAGTCTGGTAATTGTGCCACCCAATCAATAACTTGCACCATATTGACATTTAACCAATCCCTTTCAACCTTCGACGTGTGCTTCGGTTCATTGTCGTGCTGAAACACCAATCGATGCGGCATATTCCATTCAGCATAGGGCATCGTTTCCATCTCCATAATGTTTTTATATTTGAAACGATCCATTATCCCTTCAATCTGGTGAAAGGGACCAACACCCCATTAACTGAGAAACATGTCTACACCATCCCACTACCACCTCTATGCTTTGATGTAATTTTGCAGTTCCGAGGATAGAGTCTCTCTCCTTTCCGACGTTTAACTGTTGACATGCCAGATGTCATGACGTGCCCAGATTAAACTTAGATTTGTCACTGAAAAGGACAGTTCTCCATTTGTCTATGGACCAATTCAGATGCATTCTGGCGAAATTTTACCAAATGATTAATAACGAGTTTTTTGGTTCGTATTTATGCTATTAAAACAAGATATTTTGAAAAGAAACTTTTCTGCAAACGCACTTTTTTAAGCATAGGCTTTTTCGCAGGCCTGTAACTTTTTAAGTCGTTTTCGATTGTTTGTCTCCGAACTGTAGCTGGATGAACGGGTAATTTAAATGAAGTTACAATTTTTTGGGAAGTCACAAATGGGTCTTTTTTAATTAAAGCGCAAATTCTTCTATCCATCTTCTCCGAAGATTTTCGTGGTCGGCCTCCCAAATGCACTGTCCCTACATATCCCGTTGATTTATATTTTTTGACTAGTCGAGAAACAATGGATGGTTTATATTATATTGTATTTCTTGGCTATAGAAATTTGAGTCTATCCATAGAAAAAAATTTCAATTATTGTTGTAGACCCACCAATAAGAAAGATATCCGTTTGACTGATCTACGACTCACTTTCTTATACGTAGGTAAGAATATAGCAGAACACGTAAAAGTACCGCTAACTTTTTTTGGTTATTTTTGGGAAATCAGAAAATTGTTGCTTTAGTTTTGCACACTGAAATATATTGCATATGCTGTTGTTGACATTTTCTTACATACGAGTTGTTATTGTTTTGGAAACTACGTTATCATGTTTTTGTACCATCATTACATAAAACTAAATTTAATTTTTTTTTTTTTTTAAAAAAGTTCATTAGGAAAAAAATTATTTCCATTTTTACGTTCGAACTAAATTTGTTGCTTTTGTTTTACACAACACTGTACCATATGTTCGTCATCATTTGATTCATGTTGATTGTTGAAGTTTTTTTGTGTTCTTATGACCACGTTGTCCGTTGTCCGTTGTCCGTCATTTATAGTTAAAAAGAACTCGTGGTTGACATGTATTCCTATTATGTCATTGACTTTGAATGCTGTAGGTGGAAGATTGGCAATTTGACTTTTGATATCAAAAATGAGTCCTTCAGTTCCTTTGCATATTATAACATTATGATGATGAACATTAGCCGATGATGGACGAGGGTTCCTCCAATGTTCACCATTTGAACTGTTAAGTCTCAGTGAAACAATATATTTACATCTGTTTCATCATCTGCTGTATTTATTTTTTGTTTGTAATGTAATGTAAGAATTCTTTAAAGTGCAATTAATTCCCCCTCACTTTTGCTTTCTAAAAGCCGTCTTGCAGTATGATCCATCATGTCTTGAAGTTTCACTTAAGCTGATATTTCTGTAATTTCGTATTTCCCTGGAACCGCCTCTTTTTATGCCAACTGTTATAATTCTTTAGGATGGAATAACATCTACGTTGTGTTTTCTGACGGAACTTCTCAAAATCGTATATTTTCCTTTTGACAAACGGAAATTCATAAACAAAGCCGATACATTACCATTATTATACCTGATAAGACCCTTTTGTTGAGTAGAAATGCTTTCTTTTATTCCACTCGCAGTTGACTTGCAACAGAATGTACTGGTTACATTAGCTTTCATCTTTTCATAATCCTTATTATACTTTATTGCTAAGGCATTAGAAACATCTTCAGTGATTATGTTGTTGGTAGCATTAGTTTTTTTTTTTTTTTTTTTTTTTGGTAAACGTCGATTACTCAGATATTGATTTCCTTGATAACTTTGATGTATTTGGTAAATCACACGTTTCTTCAGTTTTTTCAGTATCGAAATGTTCTTTTCGAAATTCATTCTCGATTTATTGGCTGCGACCAATTTTGATTGAAGATGCGCATATTTTTTTTTTTTCAAATTCCGAAAACCTTTCCGTTTGATAAATTTTCCATCAGACAGTTGGTAATCATTTACGGCCACCATGAACTCATTTTTATTCGAGACGTGATTGTGAAATTTCAAATAAATTGTTGTATGAAATGTCCGTTTTTAGTTTTTAGCTAATATTTTCTAATATAACCGTTTGTTTTAATGGTGTAGGTTTTTTTTACTATGAGTCGTAATCTTAGTCTCTGAATTGGTATCATAAGACAATATTTTGGAGCAAAACTAATAATAAATAGTGTCTCAAAAAATATCAAATTACATAGTTTAAAATATGTATATATATATATATATATATATATATATATAACTACCACCATTTTTGACTTCAAAGAATGAACAGGTATATCACACAAAACAAAAAAAATATGTTTTTAAAATCCTTTGCCTAAATTTTACACTCAAACCTAAAAAAAAAAAAATCAATTTTCAAGTGACCTTAAAAATTACTCAACCTTGACTGGCTCCACAAGCAAAACTATTGATCCAAATGAAATAACATTTAAAAATGTTGCATTATAGACCCACCTGAAAATTAATTTATACAAGCACTTTTACCTAAATGAACCACTGCGCGGTAGCTTGAGAGTAGATTTTTCCATGGACAAAAAAATTAAATTCGGTTTTTTTTTTTTCGGTAGACAATGGCTACCGTGACGCCAAAAAATAAACTAATTTTCCAGCTTTTCGTTATTGAAGAAGATTTAAACTCGGGCGTATTAGTCGGCGAAATTACCCAGCGCCGCCGGTCGGTTAACTTAAATCTCCCGAAAGCGGTTAAAGCGCTGCTTGTACTCAGCACTGTAAAGTAAAACAGGCAAGGTTATAATCCAGTAGAAATTTCAGATCAAACCCAATTCTTCCGCAATGGATCACCAGGGTCACTCCTCGTCTTCTTCTTAATTACTTCAAACCCGTTGCTACGAAAATGAAGTTTTGACCTAGAAACTAATTATTTGTTTCTTACCAAGACGTATGTACAGGATTTTTAGTTTCGGAGCTCTCTATTTTGGTTTGGCGAAGTACGTCAATAAGTACGTCAATAAACAACAGATCTTCGTTGTAATGAGTTGATTTCAAATATGGTTCGCTTTATGATCTCAGATATTTGATTTAGGATTTGATGGATTCCTATTCGACGATATTTAGATCGAGTTCGAGGAGTGTGTTCTTTTCAATATTGTGCTATAATTGTAGTTATACCTTTGAGCGATTTCCTCTAATTCTGTCCTGTAGCTTCTTGCTACTATTTTATACCCTTGGTTCCTTATTTTATGGTGTTTTGTTAACTTAGTTTTGTTAACCAAAAACACCTTTGCAACTTGGTCTCTAGGCAACATAATCAGTGTGACTATTCGTTCAATCCCTATTAATGAAATTACATTTAGTGCAAGGAAGGCTCGCTCCACCAATTCCTACTTATTAGGATTGAAGATGGGACCGAAAGCAACGCGTAAATGTGGGTGCCCCACATAGAAAGTTCCTCTGAAATCTTAAAAGCAGCCTTTGATTGCTGTGCCGTGCTTCTCCTATCTGCCTTAGTTTGGGGCTGGTTTTTGACTAAGGTCTGGTAAACATTTAAAAACCAATTTTTACTGTCGACCCAGATGTACTCCCTGTTTTTAGAACTTAAGGCAAACTCGATTTAGTCTACGATGTGCCTAGTACACTTGAGCTGGTTTTTCTTCATCGCATTATGTGGCTCGGACATGCTCGAACTTTTAGCATTTGCAAAATTTAAAACACAATATAAACTGGTGGTCTAGGTATTTAATGCTCTTCAGATCATCCAGTTTGCTTCAATGCCCTGGTAATTGCTGTTTCTCTTTTTTAAGCTAAGTTGTAAACGTCTTGACCCCTACAAAAGTGAGTATTAACCGTTACATTGGTTAATGCTATTCTTTCGGATCTTCTTCTAATTTTTGATATGTTTTCAGTATTAGGATTTGTGTGAATCTATTGTATGTTCGATCAGAATCCTTGTAATAATTCTACATACATACATATGTAACCAGATTTGGTTATGCAAAATTAAGTTAATTCGTCCGCTGTCATAAATTGCTGGTCAAGATGAGATGAAAATCTTTTTGTGATATTATTTTGCAACAGATATTAAAAGCCAATACGTGCTTTAAGGTTTTTTTTTTTTTTTTGATTTATGCAATTGCAAAATTCGGAAAGTCACATTATAGATTATTATCCCAAAAACCTGTAGCTACTGATACTGTTTTTTTTTTAAATTGCACCAAGAATCGAACATTCCCTCCACTTTTGATAATGTTAATGGTCCGCTCCCTTTTCTTTTGGTACAACTTATTTTTGCAACATGGTATAAATAATTTCGTTAACCAACGTTGTATTAATTTAAGTAAAACTAATTTCTGTTTTCGAAAATAATTGCATTATTGTCGTTGATGAATTTTAGTTAAAGAAAGTAGTAACCACCGCATATGTATTGTACATTGATTTTTTTTACAAATATTTTCTTTTACTTGCAGGCAAATTTCTCAGACTATCCCAAAGGTAATCATAGTGAATTCTTGACCATTGTCACATTATCAACAGCTCCACCACAAATTTGCCATGGGGTCGGCTTGAATACTGAAGAATCTCAAGATCAAGCCGCTTCCGCAGCATTGCAGATTTTAAGCAAACTAGGATTGGACAACATCAAGCCAAAGCCAGATGGTTAATACTGAAGCGAACAAGAAAACTTATCATAAATCAACAATAGTGTTGGGTTTGTAGTCCTAGAATTAATTATTTTATATTCTCTCATTTATTAAAAATAAATTATGTTATTTATTTATTACTTATTTATTTATTATTTAAATTAAGTCATTTATTTTTTTTTTCTTCGATTGTCCCGTCCAAATAAAATATATTTAATAAAAGAAACAAAACTAAAATCAAATTAAAACACAAATTAAGAAACCAAATATCGTTATTATAAAATTTACGCGCTAATTGAGGGACAATTTCCATCTGCGCGATATTATCTCATAAAAACAAAAAAACAAAAAAACAAAAAAACGCACTAAATTGTAATTCTTCCTATCATCAAACGAAACTGCAATACTTACACTATTTTTTTGTTATTGTAAATTTACTTATTTAAAATGAATGGAAAAGGCAAATGTGAACAAAGAAAACAAAGAGAAATTTGTTTTGTTTTATTTATAAATAATTTAATCGTATTACATTACAATTACAAATTTATATGCTAGTGAATCTAAATATTATTATACAAACAAACAAACAAAAGTGAAACAACAGAAAAGTTCATGTTGTATTTATAAAATCATTAATTAAATTATATTTATCATTATATTATTTTCATTATTAAAATTAAATGTAAGTGAAAGAAAGAAGTTTTGTGTATTTATGTAGCATGTGAATTTTATTTTAAAATGTTTGAAAAACTTAAAGTTGCTTGAGCTAGAGATTTCGTAGAAAGAAAGTTATTCATATTATCTATGCTTTGGTGTTCAATAATAATAATAAATTCGAATTGTAGTTGCAGTTGACAATGTAGATAAAGAATTACTTTAAAGTCTATAAATGTTTGACCACCTTTTGTGGGTGGTTCTTAATATGAAGCAAGTCATTAGCACAATAACATAGAAACCAAATTGGTTTACTGTTATACGCAATTGTTATTTTTCTAAGCATTGAAGTACCATGGTATCAATATCTGATAAAACAAATTACAATTCTATGAAATCTTTACTTATATAATATAAAATAAATACTAAATCACATGCTACGTGAATAAAAGAAAATGTTTTATGAAGAAAATCTCCGAAACATACATAAGTGTTGTAATAAAAGAAAAACAAATCTTAATTTAATTGATGAACTACAAATTAATTAAAAAATCTTAATTTAATTGATGAACTACAAATTAATTAAAAAATCTTAATTTAATTGATGAACTACAAATTACATGCTAGTGGTATTTGTTTTAATTGCTATGTGATTTGCCAATCAATTTATGTAGTGTTCTTGTATTATTTTGTTCTCAATTTTCATGGTAAGGTAATATCAGTGTTTTGCAGAATTTTAGACCACCAAATTTAGACATAAATTTTAGAATAACAATTGTAGTTGGAGTTTTGTCATATGCTATTCAGTTTTGGATTTTCTATAGGGTAATATTAAAGGATCAGTCTATTTGGCATAGTTTGCAAGTTATTATTATACTCAGGGTTTTGGTGAATTAAGTATGTTAGACCACATAATGATTGGAGTTTATTCAGTTACCACTAAATTTAATCCAAATTTTGAATTCGTAAGGATGCATATAATAAGGATTTCCATGAAGATTAAATTAATGTAATCGAAAACTACTGGAGTACTGTACTGTACTGGTCTTCTTGACTATCGTTAGTGGCATTTAATACTGGTCGGTTGACAAATAATACTTTGTTTGTCGACTGTATGTATTTTGTTCTGCTGCAGCAGCGAAATAAACTTGTTTAAGATAGTAATTTCCGTCTTTACAAATTTTTTACCTAGTAAACAGTTGGCAAATTGCCTGGCAAAAAAGAGTTCATTGTAATGAATGTTTTATGCCTCCGTAAAAATTGTGATGGGTGATGGGTTTCAACTAAGTATTGACTGCTTGCGTTCATGATAGTGTTGCCTCACATGGTGTAAAAATCTTAGCTGCAGTCGGAACATATATGCATATATAATATTGTCAATTTGTTGTAATATGTCTTATAGAAACCGGCTAGTAGTGTTATGTTAAGGGTCGCTACATGTTCTGATATAAAACAGTCGTATAATGTTTTTTTTTTTTGCGAGCCTTTCTTTAGATAACTAAAATGTATTTTTCAAAAAGATAGGAAATGTCTTTGTTTCCAACTGCAGCTTACAGTTGCAGCTGCTATCAATATGCAATTGAGAATTTATCGTAGGAACTTCTAAGCTGCGTTAAAATAATAGCATCCCCACACTTGGGGTCACTATATGTTACAAATATCGATGCTTTTGATTGGAAAACTTTTACTTTTTACAATCAACAGATTGAGCGCTTTGTGAAGAACAATTTGTTTATGCTTATCATACGGATTTTTTAAATCGTGAATTTCCTCCTCTCTCTCTACTTTTTACAATCAACAGATTAAGCTCCATAGAAATCTAACAAATCCAATGAAAAAAATCTGCTTTTTTATTCATAACTTTTTCTCATAGCTTTTACAATTGAACTGTCTGTTTGTCTACAGCGCAGTTTCTGTATATAACGTTTAAATTGAAGTACAACTTCTGAGTTTTTGTTATTGAATTATCTTGCTCTCTGAGTTTATAACCAGATGGCAATAGACATCTGGCCTGACAGGCTTTTGATTAAGTATGGCTGATAGCCCAACGCTGCTGCGACACTGGATCATCTGACTGTTTACATTTGTTTCTCGTAAATATATTCTCTTTAGACTCGGAAATGGCAATTTGTTGATTGTGGAGGGCATGTTCCATCACATCCATCAAAACACTTGCTCGTCGTTGTCGCTGTCTTGGCCCGCTATGAAGGCTTATTGAAGCAACGCCTAGTGTTCTATCACTAGTTGTGGCGTGCGGTCTATGTTTATACTTATATGTTACAATAAATGTTAGTTCTCTGCTAATATTTTAAGTTGGATGATCACAAAATTGTTAACAGTGACCAATAAAAAGATATGGGTTCTTATTTTAAATCCACATACGAGTACATACATATGCCAACGCTGTCGGCTTTGTTGTGTAAAACGTCAACAGTATTATCGTTCTTCAAAAATGACCTTCCCTGTTTGAGCCCGCTGCCAAGACGAACGCTGAATCTGCCTTTTTTTTACTTTTTTTACGTATGGTTCCATTGGTACTTTGCACCCAATATTTTGTTGTTACCTTTTATACGTTTACACGAATAAGTGGTCATTCCACTTCCATTCGAAGCATGTTTATGTCTAGTGTGCAGTGCACATTAATTTATTGGTTCATTTTTCTTTTTATCTTTGAACGCAGTTGAAATCTCTATTAACCTGCGGGTATTTGATTCCAAAATCTATAAGAAAATACATCACGCTGCTCTTCTAACAAATAAGCATAAGCAGTCGTATATTTCTAATCGTTGTTAGTTTGATCAAATCACTCGTATCTTTTCAATCGTTGTTAGTTTGAATTGTATCCACTTGAGAGGTCTTGAGTGATATTGTTAGCGGTCATAATGCCAATTACCTATCGTCTTATATTTCATTTGAACAATTATAAGATGTTTCATTTACATTTGATGTAATGTAAGTTTTACGTTTGTGAGTTTGATATATCATCATCAAAATATCATTTTAGTAAGAAGACCTGTGTCAGTAAAGTTAAGAGTTACAGCATTAATAACAAAAAAATAAATAAAACTTTCTTCTTCGTTATACTATATGGGACACAACATCTTGTATAGGTGCAAGAAATAAGGTCCTCGATTTCCACAATTCACAAGTGTTATTCTTATAGGTTTAAATAAAACATATAAACAACGATTACTGGTTCAATAAAATAAAAGAAAGGTCCAAAAACTAGATATATTGTGTAAATTTGACTCTGTTTTAAATTTTGAAAACGTTTTCCATACGATTTTTCTTTTTAACATCTTTTCTATAGTGATTTTGCTTATAAAAGCGAATCTTATTGTTGGCACCCGGAAGAGTTTCAATATCATCTTATTATCTTTCTCAGAAGATTAAATTTTACGAACCCCAATTAGTGACTTAAAACTTTAATAATTCACCCGCCGAATAGCATCAAAAGATGGTTGAAGTCCTATAGGCTAACATATCAAATAAAAAGAAGGTTTTTAATCAGCCTGCTAATTCAGTAACATTGCGCATAGATACTATCTCAAATTGCCAACTTTCTGTTTTTTAATTTTTTTTCACATAACTAGTCTCAAGCGACATTTGTACATGCTGTCATCCACATGTAATGCGAATTTATTTAACTGTCATTTTGAAATTTTCACAATTCTTTTCTTAGTAAAAGCACTGAATACCTTGATCACTAAAATAAAAGAGCAAAATCATAGAACGAACCTTTGTCCACTCCATGATAAAATATGCAAAAACATACATAAAAAAACACGGAACTATTAAATGTTCGCATTAACTCAAATACAGAAATTTCCAACATGAGGTCATATTGATACAAAAAAAAAAAGAAAAAAAAGAAGAAAAAATCAAACCCTTAGATTAGTAATAAGAGAGGAAAAAAATACAATAAAATTTTGAAATTAAGTTTTTCTAATTTTAATTTTTATTTTATTTTTTTTTTCTTAAAAATTTGTTATTAAATGGAACTCGTCTAAATGTCAAATTCAACTATTCACATAGTTAAAACTATCTGGACAATATGTATAACACTATACGGCAAATTGTTATTTATTGTCCATTTAATAAAAATTGAATTTTAATTAATTACCATCTACCTAATGAAATATATTGAAAATTAAAACACTATTTTTACTCTTATTTAAAAATGTACGTGAAATATTTATATTTTTTATAACACCCATTTCTATCTGAGTTCTAATTGAAAAAATCCTTTAAAATAAATAAATAAAAATTATTTTCAAAAAAAGAATAAATAAATAAATATATGTACGAAGATTTTATGTGTTTTTAAATTAGGCAAATGGTAATTGATAAAATAAAAAAATATCTAAATACAATTTACATAAATATAAATTATAAATGTATTTGTTTATGGTTAGTTCTTATGTATAAAAATAAACAAACATAAAATTTACAAAGAAGTAATACCATTCAAGACATCTTGTCATCTCTGTAGAATGGTGCTGCGAAATGGTGTTGGTTTTTAAATTAAAATTAACAATTTAAAAACGTAAGAACTGACTATCATATATGTCAAAAAAAAAAATCACAATGAAAATTTACAAAAAAAAAAATATGTTTAAAAACAATTTCATGTAAAATGTATTTATATAAAGAAAATAAGAAACAAAAAAATCCCCAACGTATATAAAATTTATATCACAGCACTCAAAGTCAATGATGGGAAAGTGTAGTTAGTTCTTGTTCAAAGAAAAAATGTTGGGGTATCCGTTACTTTTCTTTTTAGCGAACATCAAAACTTCAAAATCTGTGAAGCATATCTCTCTGATAACAAATCACAATCAGATAGGAACTGGTTTTGCTGTCGATATTTCAAGATTTTATTTCCTTTTATTGGTCTATTGTAGATGGGATAGTAATACGTGAAATGAAAGCATCATAGTTTCTCTTTGATTGAAAAAATTATTTTGTTTTGTATGCCGATTTGGTTCTGTCTATTTAATTTTGAATTCAAGAGTTTTAGAAAGAAAAATTCTTTACAGTCTTATATGACATTGAAACTAAGAAACCAACTAAAACTGAATAACAATCAAAATGCAGAAACCGTAAATTATTTAATATAATAAATATTTACTAACACTCAAAGACTGGCATTTAATTAAATATCAAAGAATTAATTTTAAACTAATTTTTTAGAAAGTGTTCACAGCTATTCGCCTTTCTTATAATTAATTTCTAATGTTGTCCTTAATTCCATTTGTATTCATATTACGAAGTTCCCTTTCATAGTCTTCTCCGAAAACATTAACTTTTAAATTTTCCCAGAATGTTTCAATTTGTCTCAGTTGTGGCTCGTGTGAAGAATTTTGAGATTTATCAAAGGAGGTAGGCAACACAGACTGCCATGATATGTAGAGCGTATACCAAATCATACGATTTTTTTTTTTTTTTTTATTCTTATGTAACTTTTAAGTATAGAGATCATTGGCCAATATACACATCCGCATTGTCAGCATAACCTGATTCCAACAACGCGGAATCACTGATAACCTTTTCACTTATGGCCATCCACGCCCCACGCCAGAACTTTTTTTGATGGTTGTTATTTTTTGTGTTATTTTTATGTTCCGGAGGTTGAAATAATGTTTTTAAGTCTGCTCATTGCCATCCACAGTATAATATTGCAATTATTCGGTGACTGTTTAATAAAATTGATAATAGCACATGAACAAGGAAATACCTATTACTAATGTTACTTAAAAAACTTACAAGTCGATAGCTAAGAGATAATCTTTGCTATTGCAATAACGTTTGCAATTTTGTATTCACTTGAAAAATGTCAGTGCCTGAGGACATTTAAAATTTCAATTGATCCCATTTTTGAGAAGTCTGACGTTAGTATTGTTTTTGACAAGGAAATCGATTCCAATTTAGTCTTCAACCTTTGTGAAGTCACAACTGACTGAGACTGAGATCATTTTCAACTTAAGCATGCCACTACCTAAAATAGAGTCTCCTATATTGTGTTATCCTCCGATGAATTCTAAATATCTAAAATCTAAAATCCAATCTAACCAAGTCATCAGACCAGATCTCGGTGGGAGCCGTGAGGTTTGATAAAATCAAACGTTCATTAGGCTGATGACTAAAAGTTTTAGGTGTTCACACAATACTTCAGGCAGAAGGGGCTTTTACACGCTATTGGGAAAAGCAATATTGTCATATGCTCCTGGCTAAATCGATTTTTAGTGCTTAAAATAACTCGGCAGTAAGCTTTCCGTCTTAGAATTTTCATATTTTAGTTAGGATGTCACTATTACATATAAAAACATTTTTGTATAATAATTAGGGAAGCTGTCGAGTTTATCTATAAAAAAAAGTGTAATTCGATTCAAAAATTCGAGGTGTATCCTCCGAAGCAATAGTGGCGACAAGAATAGGGTTTTATGTTTTAAAATACTTCGGCTTAAAAATTCTCTCTCACCGTGAGCGGAATGCGCTAGAAAATCGTGTTTCCTAAAATGCAGAGAAATAATTGGTTGATCAGCGTAACTCTTCCGACCTAAACAATTTCCTATTCAAGGCATCAACCTCCAATAACCGCATTCAAACAAGACCGGTTTAAATAGGCATAACCTGTTTTTGACATCGATCACTTCACCCATAATAACTTCGCCTGGAAAGAAACGCTTAGTTTTTAGGTGCTTCTGAGTTTCTCTGATAGATATTTTGTACTGAAAGCTTTCGCCGAAAAGCATTAACTTTTCTAGTGTTTTCCCGCACAGGGAACTCGGCTTCGACAACCAAAGTAAAAACCAGAATCTTATGAACGCTTGGTAGAGTTCTTATTCAACTAAAACTGATGTAGATTTGCATTCAGTTTCTTACTGTTATTTCTGAGAAGTGATTTAGATAAGCTTTGTCGTTAAAGTAAACTATGTCATAACATTAGGAAATACGCTTTTTGATCGATTAATGCAAAGCTTCTTTATTCTTTGCTTCTTTGCCTACTGGGAGATGATACTAACTTTAGCCATTATCAATATTACGAATACACCATACAAATATTCAATTATCGCTAACTAGGAAGGTGTTGCGTACATATTTACGCCTCTTTATCAGTAATTTGAATGGCTTGATTTGATTTGAGTTGAAGAAAGAAACACTTTAGAAACAGTTTAAACAGTCAATAAAACATTTAATCCTTGTTTCACGTTCCCATCTAAATTTGAATGTGCTTGTTTTATATATGTTAAACAAAAAAATAAATAAATAAATAAATAAAAATTAAATGTATGTTGTAAGAATTAAAATGATGTTGTATTAAAAATATTATACTGAACATCTGAAAGAGCAACTAATTTTTATATTCTTTTAATGAACATCTTAAGACAGAAATAACTCACTAATATGTTGTTTTTCCACAAAGTTATAGTCACACACAATTGAGGTGGGCATCTAAATTTAATATATACAAGTAAAGTGGTTTGACTTGATAGGATTAATAAATATTCAAGTGAGTTATTTTTGACGCACAAAAAAATACAAACAAATCAATTTGTTAGGCATTTTTTTCATTTCTATTTTGTGTATGAAAAAGAAAATTTGTGACAAAGCAAAACATAAAGAAACTACTATCTATATACCTACAAATATAGTGAAAATAAAAATGAAACATATTTAAGAATGTTCTAACAAAAAAAAAAAAAAACTTTTTGTCTTTTATTTGAATTCTTTTACCTACCCATATGTATGTACGTAAAGAATTGATTAATCGAATTAAGACTCCCTTCATAACAAGAATTTGGCCATTGCTCTCCTTACCAGAGTAGGCTGATAATATGTAATATGATAATATGGGGGAGGGATAGAAAATGTATCCGAAGATCAAAGAGATATTTTTTTTGATTTTGTCATAATATTTTCTTTTAAACGTGTACCTAGTATTTGCAAACACTTAATTTCCAGTCAGTAGTTGTCAGGAAACGACCCAACTTGTTTAAACAATTAAATTCAAAAATGTGATGAAATTAACTAGTAAACAGCTGATTTAGAAGTTCATTATTGCGCAACGTAAATTCAAAATGTACATTTTATGAGCTATAAAAGGGGAAAAAAGGACTTTCTCAAGAGAGTAACGCTCATTTTTTTGTCAAAAAAAGCAGATCTCTTACGAAGTAAAAAGAATTCAAAGTTATTCGCATGATCAGTTTGTAGTTTCTAACCGAGATAATTCTCGGCTGCGCTGTTAATGTTTCAAGCGGTCGGTTCGATTTTTGATATCATAACGTGAGAGTGTGTTGAATGTTGACCTCGAGCTCCTCCAAAGTGGTTGGCATGTTAGCGTAGACCAAGAACTTGAGGTAGTTCGAGAGAAAATAATCGAGTGGTGTCAAATGGTATGATCGCGGTGAGCAATTGATGAACGCTCTCAGTGAGATGACCCAGTCGTCAAATTTCTCATTCGCAACTTCGAGCGTTGCGGTGCTTGTATGGTATGTAGCGCTATTTTGTTGAAACCACAGCTCGGATATATAGATGTCGGTTAACATAGCATTATACATGAGGCTATTGACCGTTATTGATAATGGTGTCTCCTTCCTTATTTCGAAAGAAATCACGGCGTTGGTCAGGGTCGTCTGGCTTCAATTCTTGCATCAGCACAATCTTATATGGATTCCAACCGCAAAATAAGCCGGGTTGACTCTCTAGCTGTGCCCAATTCAGCTGATCGGCGCCGAATCGATATTTCTGGATCTTTTTTGATACTAGCCGCTAGTAATCTCTGTCTGGTTGGTAGCTTAAGATCCAAAAAGTGTACTCAAGCTCATACTTTTCACGGTGCAAGGGAGTGTGCGAGTTTCTTGAAGAAGAATAAATCTTAAGCTGTCCACACGTGAGCAAATACATTCCGACTTAAGTCAGCCTAATATACTTTCATGCTCCAACAGAAGAAATAGAGATGGGCGGAATGTAGGTAAGAGATGACCACTCCAGTACTTGAAAGAACAAGAACTTACGTTCATGTACCGAACTCATTCTCATCATTAGGGGAATTAGGAACTAGAGAAATTTTGCAACCAAAATTTATTATAGTTGTAAAGCAGTTGCTGTACTATATTTCTGCTTTTCGTCAGTTTCGTATCTCAACCTAATATTGGTGAAGTAGTTGGATACAGTCTTTTGCCTGTAGTATGGTGTATCCATTCTGGCTTGTGGCCTTCTTGTAAATGGACAATTTACTGAGTTAAAAGCATTTTTGATGTCCAGCATCACTGCACAATATTCAATTGTTCCCTATCGCCATCTTTTTCTCTTTATTGCTTCGGCTACTATGTCTATCACCACTTGTATGGCGTCGACGATGGAGAGCAATTTTCTTAATACAAACTGTTTATCTGCTCCCTTTTCTTCTGCAACAGTGAGCCATTCATAATGCATGATCTGTTGAAGTATTTTGCTTAGTATGTCCAGTAGATTTATTGAGATTTATTGAGATTTTTGTTTCCCTTTGGTAAGAATACCAAATCTTGGTGGGGCGACTGTTCTGGGTAGCAAATGTGAAACCGTTAGTAGACGTGAAATCAGTGCGTTTTCGTACAGAGCATTCTGTTTAAATCATATACATGATAGTTGGGCCGAGAGCACAAGTACATCAACTTGTTATTGTGCACAGGAATTGAATGCTGTTACTGTGAACGATATTGTGCCATGATAACTAACTTTGTATCGTCCAAATTGGATGATATTAGACGGGGATGATATGTGGTTCCAACAAGATGATGCCACATGTCATGGAGCTAATCTCACAAAACTTTATTGCACGAGAAGTTATCGGGACGCATTACTTTGTGAAATAGCAATGTCAGTTTGCATCGATATCATGCGATTTGACACCCTTGAACTTCTTCTTTGGAGTTATCTCAGTAATATGCCAATAAGCCAGAGACAATTCAATAAAAATTCATTGCTGACAACGAAATGACATAAAACTCTCTTTTGTTGGTAAATGAAATATTTGATTTTATGTGTTTAGATTTTCTTATATCGGTTGTATTTATTCAAGAAAAATACAAGAATTTACAACGTATAAATTATCAACATAACTTTTTATTCTCTTAATATAAATTTCATATTATTTTAACTCTACATCACGATGGCTATAAAAATTCATTCACTTCAGTTGTTATAATGAACATGCTCAGTACAGAAAAACGTCACAACTTACCTCATTCACAATTGGAACTGTCAAAAGGTTGAACATGAAAAAAAAGAAAAAAACGAAAAAGGAAGTAAACGGTTGGTAGTGACGAATTTTTATCTCGGGATTTCCATTTGTTTGCATTTGTTTATTTCCCTTTGTCCGAATCGAAATCCGTCCCTGTGCGTTCGCTACGTATTGAATATGAAGAAGATCCCAATTTTATCGAATATATTCTCACGATCTCGTCCCAGTGTTGAAACTTTGGAAACAGATGCTGTACCTGTTGATGATCCTCCGGACAATAACTACTCCTCCAGCTTACACAATACCAATAACAATCAATCAAATACTTCGGGCGATTTTCGGACAGCATTACAATTGGCGGAAAGCACTGAACTCGCTATGGTAACGGCTAACTCAAATTCTGAAGTAGCGGAAGCACCAACTGGAAACACTATGACTTCGATAACAAATACCCAAGCTCAATTGGTAATGAATTTCTCGAACATCAATGGATTGCATTTTGGTTCTGTGTATAATATCGAGAGTGGTGCATTGGAACAACCTCCTGGCAAACAGCAATCGACTAGCACAGCTACACCAGCGAAAGCTACCCGACCTCGACGAACTACAACAATTGAGGCAATGATGAGGTCGTCTGAGGAACTAAATCATAGAATGTTGGATACGATTTCAACGCATCTAGGTGAAGGCTGGAAGAATGTTCTAAGAGAGTTAAATATTACACATGGACAAATTGAGCAGTCGATAATCGACAATCAAATGCATGGTGGTGTCAAGGAGGTGAGTAAAAGTTATCAACTTTACTTATAGCTCGAATTGTTGACCTTGAACTAAGCTTGGTTTTATTAATAGCAGTGGATTGTGGTTTATACAGCAACAGTTGAGGTTGATGTTCGACTTACTATCATTGTAGGTTATCAAGAATTTTAGAAAGTGTTTTAGATGTCAAAAAAAATTCTACATGTGTATAGAGAGCACAGTTTTTTAAAACGTATCGATTCGGGTAAGCGGACGAGACTACTATAACATAACTTGTTTTGCTTTATCTCTAACTGTCCGTTGTGAGGATCAAAATAAGTAAAAGGTTTGGGGCATACCGTTTTGAATTTTCTAAACTGATGTAAAGTCTATACCTTAAAACCAAGGCTTTTTAAAGGCCTAGGCATATAGGGAAGTTCTAGCAATTTGTACTAATTTGAAGATTTTGATTTTGATTTAAGAAGCTAGTTTTATTTACAGGTTTTCGGTAAATTTTAAACATAAGAGTAAATAGTCTGGTTTATTCAGACACTGCTCGGCATCCCCCTCGTCGGTATTCCGGAGTTTCTCCTGATTCATAATAGAAAATGTGATTATTAATCTGAATTAACTGTTGCTTATGATAATTTGTTTACAGCAAAATATCCATCATCGATATTGTATTTGATATGTCTTTCGATGAACTAATTTAGTTCACGGTGCGGTACAGGTTTATCAAATCGATAATTTGGTCAGTAAACTTAATTTTTTACAGGGTGTTTTGTCTTCATGTTATGCATTTACTTAATATAGAATAACTTAAAGCAATGAGAATATTTAATATCCCAATCTTATGTGCGTAGAATGGCGAGCAAGTGCCTAGCTTCTGTCAGAAACTGCGTCGATTATAAATAACACATTTAAATGTTTAGTAGATTATGCTAGGTTAGCGGGTTGATGAGGTATCTGCAGTCAAGTCCATTCTATACCTCATCACACTTCCTAAAGTTCATTGTCTCAAATTACTGAAGCTGGGACAGTGGCACAAAAAGAGTATCCTCCCGTGAGCCTATGTTTACACAGCCTTTGCAAAGGTTGTCGTCGGTAAGACGCAGCTTTAATGAGTGCACCCACAGAAGATCATGGCCTGTGAGTAATCGAACAAGCGTAGATACGAGTTGTTCAGCTCCACTTTTCAAGAGAATCTTATTTTATTAAGTTCCGGCCGTAATTGTTTTGATATTATGCAGGTTGGAAGGTTTTTCCACATGGTTGCCTAAAATACAATAAAAACACGTCAATTTACACTAATAACTTTGTCTCCCCATTCGATGTTGGATGCCACCCATGGAGTAAAATAACCACTGAGCTCAAACATCTTTCTCTTTCTCTCTCGTAAAACTTAACATGTGCTATTATATTTTAAGAGTAGTCACATCCTCTTTTTTTTTTGCTGCTGATAACGTTATGTAAGGCAGTTTCCGTGCCTTTACCTTTTGTATAGGGATGCTGGTTTGAGGCTGAGTTTTCTGATTACTTTGAATATGAGTGTCAAGCAGTTTTTTCAAAGTTTTTAAAAAGAATGATGATAGACTTATGGGCCTGAGGTCTTTTAGATGGGGATGGCAGGGCTTACCTGCCTTGGGAAAGAAGACTGAGATTTGTATCAGTCCTTTGCTGATTTGTAGCTCGTTTCGTCAGAGTTTTAAAGGTAGTACTATTTTTTTCTTTATTTCAATATGTATAGGTACCTATGTATTTAAATTAACCTCAACAAAATTGACCACACTGTAATCGAAAGACCAACTACCCATATTCGTAGCTTTCTGCAACATGCGCACAAATGCAAACAGTCCGAACAGCAAAACAAATATATACATACTTATCGAACGTTTAAAGTTGCAATGTCCTGAAGAGGTAATAAATACGAACGCTCCTGTTCTTTAAATCACTGCAACCATAAACTAACTTTAAGATTAAAAATGAAGTCAATTGGCCACGAATTGAGTAACTTGGAAATGCTTATTCGTTTAGGGCTGTGTCACGCTAAACTGTGTATTCACTAAGTATGTCGTAGAACAGACTCCTGATTTAGTACAAATTTAAACGATAGTTACTAGAGAAATTTGTTGCTGCTCTTTGTCATAGAACTCATTTCCCGTTCATTGAAATGCGACCAACGTAGCTACGTGTTAATTAAAAGTCTTGGTTTTGCATTTTGAATAGTTTTGCTATAAATAATATAATTCTATTTAAATTTACATCTATTTAAAAGACTTTCATATTTCTTAATAGGTAATATATCAACTACTACTCCACTGGATTCGTAATGCCGAAGACGGTGAAGCTACCTTGGGTATCATAACACAAATTCTATGGAAATCTGGGCACCGAGAATGTGTTCAAAAAATGAAAGAAGCTTGGAAATTGGAAAATGCTGCGAGAAGTGCATGATTAAGAATACGCATACGGTTTACCCCAAGATAGAAGTCATAAATATGCGAAGTTTTCAGTTCCAGTGTACGAGTAGTAACCAAGTTGCTGCGCGATTAACTCCAGTAAAAAAATACTTTGAAAAGGTTGCTGTCCAGATAAGTCTGTGGCAAATTAATTTTAGTTATTCTTTCTTTTTATCAGAAGAAAAAAAATTTTATTTGAATGATTGTCAATATATTTTTCGTGTGTATATATACTTTACACAGTGTTGCTATGGTAGAATGGGTAGGGCGAAATTCCGAATCATGTTTCTTGACTCCTTCTGATTGCCTTATCAGGAGGTTTGTCAGTAAGTGATACAATATAACTCGTGATACCTGGAAATCGACCTTGCCTAGTATTTATATCAAAACATTTTGTATGTACAGTAATGTTTAATTTTTTATTTTATATTTGTAGAATACGAGTATATATATATTTTTAGTAGAAAGTGCCTTTTAAAAATTAAATTTTACATATTAACTGTTTTTTCCTAATTCATTTATCTTTGTTTCGTCTTTTTATATTTACGAGTTATTAGATTGTTTGCAATTTTCCAGCTTATGCATGTTGAATAGTTCAAGAGTAAAATTGAATTGGGGCTTTAAAATTGTATTTGCGGCTGCTACTGGAGGAACCAAGAAAACACAGTAAGACATAACAAAGACACAATGCTCTATGCAAATATTGACCTATTGACCCCACGCCTCTCGGCGCCAACTGTTAAATTTAAATATTGGAAGATACAAATAACGAGACTTATGTTTTATAAAATCAATTACTACTATCTCTGTTAAAAGTTTTCGCACTGCGCGGGCAAATAACGATTAGGGAGGGAATAAAAAGATATAAGGATGTATCTTGGCTTTGAATGACCTTTTTTGACATTAAAGGTCTCGGCTAAGTTGTTAGCGACATTCCACGTGCAAATCCGAAGGTCGTTGTCCTTTAAATATTCGCTAGGGTCGTGAACAGTGAGCCCATTTTTATCAGAAGCTATTAGTTGCTATGTCATATATTTTAATATACACCGTATAGGGTTGTGAGCCCTATGATTGCGTAAGCAGTATAATGCTACTGCTCGGGCATACCCTTGCTATTTTATCCTGCATGAGTAAAGGCTTACTTGTTCTACCCTTGTCATGGCTTACTCGGCCCTTTTTTCGAATAGATCAATGTTCCACACGCTTCTCTCAATCATAGAATTTACAAGCAGTTTTAAAATTTTTCTACAGCTCAGCATTGTTAGAACTTTATTCTGATATTATGCACTGAATGTTGGCAACATAGAATTTCTCGAGCTGATCAAAAAAGGAGTCTCTTGCGATTGTAGCTTATCGAAGTAAACTTACTCGCAGTACTTTTGCGAGATGTTCAGGTTCTTTACTATAACAGAACATACAGAATTCTGAATAGTTTCAATTACAGTTTTCAGATTAAGGAACCGCCTCTTTTTTTTTATAGATATTGAAATACGGAAAACCCTTGTTAGTTATGATGATACTGCGCCTCTTCGTTACCCCGTTTAATCTGAACCTGTTCTGAATTGTACGGTAATGACCTTCCTCTTGTAGAGCTCGTACAAGCAATCTCTGGCAAAGTTATACTTTTGCTACTTGAGGACGCAAATCGGAATTATGTTGACGAATTTTGTCTTGATGCGGAGTGCAAGACTGCCAATTCTTCCTCTGACGACAAATTGCATTCAAAAAGATTATAGTTCTTCTCTTTAATACACAAATAATGTCACAGTTTGCATACATAACGGTTTAGTTTTATTATTTTATTTTTTTTCTCATACCAGGCTTATTGTTGCTTCTCTCTGCGTGGTGGTGAATTTAATCGGATTGTACATCCGCCATCCTGAAAGATGAAGTTCATTAAAGGATAAGAATAATCGAAGAAATGAGAGATTAAAAGCGTCAATTGTTACAAACGTGCGTCCGAGGAGCAGTAGAAACAATTGTAAAAGGTATTTAGAGTTATCTGAGTTGTCATCATATTAGAAAAGGAAAAATCTAGTATCATTTCTGCGAGATCCTCATCAGTATTTTCCAGCATAAGGGTAATAAAAGGTTCCTGAATATGTTTGCTATAAAAATGATTCATCAATTAATGATGAAACTTTTTGGAGCAATGGTTCAACTATAAACTGGACGATTTACATACTCGCGTATACAAAAAATTATGCATCCCGTGTTTAAGATGCGTCAAGAAATGTACATACATATATGATTAGTGTTAAAGTCAAAATGGAAGATCATCTCTTTTAGATCTTAGTGTAGACAAACTTAAACGAACAAACAAAAAGTTGTTCCATATCTCACATACAAATGAATAAAAAAATCTATAGATCCAGAACCTCTGAACCATTCAAAAATACCCATAAAATGAATCAGTTTGCTCAACGCCTCACTCCGTGACCCAAAAAAATAAACGCAAATAGTTTTTAAATCGTTTATTTACATTCTGTATAAAATGAAATACTCGAACATACTCTAAGTTAGTCTTATCCTATTGTATATACATTTTGTTTCAATAATTAAATAAAACTACAATACAAATAAATAATATTGTTACTCTTCATGCAATCATAATGAATTAATATTTAAATACAGACCTCAACCACCCCAAAAGAGAATTTGAGCACGTTCATTAAATATTTGTAGTTAGTCAGTCAGTGCAATCAATTCATTCCACCTGTATCTAAAATATTTCCCAATAGGTTATCTCTAACATCTAAGCCTACGCAAATTTGTCATATTTGTGTCGATTGACTTAATTTATAACTCGGTGACCGACTTTCTTCTCACATATTTGGCAAAGTAGTCTGGTCGCCAACATTTGCATGAACCTGGGATCAAGAACCAGTCATAGTATAGACGAACTTGGAAACAACCAATCTCATCGTGACCATCGCAGTGTTGATTGGATTCAGATGCTGCAGTTGTTCCATCAGATGCTGATGCAACACCCGCTCTCTTTTGCAAGTACTGTTGATAGGCTTGGAAATCTTGAACTGAGGGTGCAACGGTAGTTGTTGTTGATAAAAGAGAATCATCAGCGCTGGGATAGAAAATTTCCGCTACTAAAAGACTGACCCAACGTGGCGATGATAGACATCCGCCATCCAAATAATGGCAACGAGATTGAATGCAGCGTGTTACCTCAACAGTTTGTGTGAAATAGCCTTCATAAGGAATTTGGACAACATAGCGCCAGGATCCTTGATAGTTTTTAGCAAATACAGGTGTGGCGTATTCAACTTTGGCAGGACACGGTGTAGGTGGTCCTTCGTAGCGAATCGGTCCAATTTCTTCACGACGTTCAGCTGCAGTGGGTTGGCTTGATCCAGTATCACCTTGAATCGCGCGATAAAGTGTACAAAAGCTAAAAAAAAATTATAACAATGGGAATTTAAGCTTTCTGAAATTTATTACTATTGATTCGGATACTTACACACCACCACCATCACAGAATTTCCTTGATTGCCGTTCTTCAATGGCTCCATCATTTTCCTTCTCTTCCTCAATGTCGTAGTAGCTAAAAGCTGGTCCTTCAGCGCTGCGCCGAGTACGGACGTTTGGATTATATTGTCTATCAATGTTGTTTTCCACAGGTTCAACTGGATCATCGCGAATGATTTGAGTTACTTTTGGCAATGTATCATCTGCTTTAAGGACTGGCAAGGTCTTTGAAAGGAATCTTAGTGTTTGATTGCGGATTAGTTCGCTGAAATTGAGAATGAATTAAAAATTAAAATCTAAAAGGCAGCCAATGGTTTTAATTAACTCACAAAGGATAAGGTTCACCAAGGACATTTTGTCCTAAGGGGTTTTTAGGAATTTGTCCTTTGTTTAAGTCCCCACAAATATTGTTGACAGAAACAGATGATTTCTTTCCAGTACCATCTAAGCAATCAATATTAACATGTGTATATGGTGGCGGACGTACTTTTGGTGGCATGGAATTTGGTGATTCGACAAATGCATAGTATCTGTAAGATCATAATAATGATAATATTCATGTTCGTTCTTATAGTTAGTTTTTATATTTTATTACCCCTCTGGAGGTTCTTCATAGTCCGATTGCACCTGAGCATTGGTATATAAAATAAATAGGCAAAATATTTTCTAAAAATAAATAAAACAAAGAAGATTTTTAATAATGTGAACTTTGGAAATCAGAAAATATTCTTTATGCTATTTACACGCGAAAATACTCAAATATTTTCGAACTAAAAATATTATCGAGATACGAAAGAATAACATATACATCATATACCATATATCTATGAGATATTTTCATAAACGATAAGATTTTTTTGCGAAAATAACGCACGTGATGTATAAATAAACCATTTATTTATTTGTAAATATATATATATATATATATATATATATATATATATATATTTTAGATGACCCGTAGGGCTTAATTGCTGTCAACCACCAAGTAGCAACTTCGTCGGAGTTTGATCTTATATTTTCGAAGGAGCTAAGGTTCTGATGTCATAACGCCAGTTATGAGCAATGGACCAAAATCAAAATGAAGAAACTCATATATTTTTGTGTGAAGGATGACTTTTTTGTTTAAATGTAACACTGTCTCGATAAGCCGCACCGTAAATTAACAACCCGGAATATCCAAGTGACTGCAAAGATAACAGTTTCTTAGTACAAGTTATGTAACTAATTTTAGGCTGAGAATTCTATTACCAGTCGATTTGCCGATCAAATATAGAATATGCCCAATACCGATGAGATTGACATACTTTTTAACTACTTAAATACACGTTTTAATTTAAATTTGTTTATGGGTTGTACTTCTACACGGCAAGTGTGACTGTATTTCAATCTCCATCCAAGATTTCTTATGGAGGCAACTAAATAAACGAATATTTTTTTGAGTGCAGGTTACTAATTACAGTCGGGCTAACTGATTTTACGGAGGGAGTGGATGCTATCATTGCCAGTATTTGCAGCTGATATATGACAACAAATAGGGCTCACAAAATCTGCAACGTTGAGTTCAAAAGGTAAAAAGTTCCTACTCCATGAAGCTGTAATATATATTAGATGTGCAATAAAGTTATCGCCGATATTTTTTTTTTTTTTTTTTTTGTTTTGATGAAAATTCAATCTTATTGTAAAAAAAATTGTTACAAATGAAACATTCAAAGTATTGCCCATAACTACAATTTTCTTGCATCTTTCTGGCAGAGCTCGAATATGCTTTCGGTAAAAGTATTTATATTTTGAGGCTATCCATGAATCAAGCAATTTTTTGATGTCTTCATCGGCGGAACTGCTGAACAACCAGACCATGTGCCATCGAACGGAACAAATTATGATCGGACGGCGCAATATCTGGGAAATATGGCGGATGGGGTAGGAACTTCCAGTTAAGCGTTTCCAGGTAGGTTTTTTTGGGTTTAGCAACATGGGGCCTAGCGTTGTAATGCTGTAGAATCACTTTTTCGTTTCTCTGTCCGTATTATGACCGTTTTTCGGGCAGTGCTCGTGTAAATCGCATCAATTGAACTCGATACTGTTCCCCAGTGATGGTTTCGTTGGGTTTCAACAGTTCATAATAAATATTCATAATAGTGAATATTTCGGCCGAGCCGACGACCGGGCAGTGGCTTCAAATCATAAGGAACCCAAGTTCGTTGTTTCTTACTCGTTCCCAACGCATGCAATCGCTTGAAAATGGCTTGACGGGTAACTCCTAATGTTGAAGCAAAATCTTTTTGCGTTTGGTATGGATCCTCATCGAGCAATGCCTCCAATTCAGCGTCTTCGAAGAATTTTGATCTTCCTTCACGCAAACGGTCGTTAACATCTAAATCACCGTCTTTGAAGCGACGGTAGCAATCACGGCACACTTCCCACAAATGACGATTATTTGCCACAAAATCAGTAATTTTCACTCAACCAAAAGTATATGACGCTAAAACAAAATCACTTAATATATGTGTCAAAACCGTTTGTTTACCATGTCTAAGCTTGATTCATGACGTTGAGCCATCTATTGAACTTAGTTGCGCACCAGCGTTGTTCCTGGGAAAGAAAAATGTTGGGGCCATTTTAACTTTTTTGGGGCCACTTGCTTTTTCCGTATTCAATAAAATAATTGAATAAATCAGCAGATGGTGGCGATGGCCTGATAATTGGCTCACTGGCTGTCAATTCAACCTACCTGTGATCAAATCCCGGTAGGAGACAACAGAAATTTTTTAGATCGTCATCACCCTTTGTAAATTCCAGAAAAAATAAGGGTAAACAATTTAATCCTGATCGCTGAGTTAAATATGAGACAGATAAAGAGAGCATAGCAAGGCCAGCATATGCTACTGTCAGTCTATTTGATGTGTTGAATTTTTCAATAAATGTGCTTAGCAAAATTAGCATATAGATAAATATCGATTACTTAGAAATTATCGATTTCTGGTATGGAGGGCCTGCTGCTGCGGACTTGATCGGTATTGGAGTTGCGGCCACCAAGAAACTCTCGAAACCAATACTTGACGGTGTAATCTGACGGAGCATTAGCCCCATAATATTTATCCAACTTTTCTTTTGTTTCCTTCGCCGTTTTGCCTCTCAAAAAATAATGTTTTATGAGAGAACGAAAATCGTTTTTGTCCATACTCAACTTGATGCCAAACACGTCAAAAACAATCAGCTATCAAAACAAAACTAAAGACAGTATCTCACTAAAATTTGGCATGTCTGCCTAATTATGAACTGACTTCAAGGCACCATAACCTTTTTTGCAGTAGCAGCGCATTCTGGCGGTCAAGGAGGTTACTTTTCACTCCACCTAATACATCGCAGCCTATGAGATAATAAATTTATCTTCAATTATGTAAGGACTTGATGCATAATACAACTTTAACTTGACGTAAAATCTGCTGGAGTAATTAAGAAAACTGTATAATTGGCAAATACCAATGTCATTCGAAAAAATATTGCAGCTGTAAACATCACAGAACACGGCTAGAGGCAAAATTCAAATAGCATATCTAAAAGATGTGTATGAATCGTGCACTCAAGAGAAAAAGACATTACAAGAAAAAAAATATTCTTACGGCATTAGGCTAGCAAGCAGAAGACCAAAGTGCGATGGTAAGATTATGTACAGTATCAAAAATGAGTTTATATTGAAGGTGCTCAAAGATTTAAACAATATCCTGTTAATTTGTCGGTCACAAATAATAAGGAACTGATCTCCATCTGTAGCGAAGAACTCATGCATTGAGAAATGAATGGACCTTACTTCATGCGTACCAAAAACAAAAAAAAACAAAAAAATATGTAAAAATATCAACAAAAAAAACCAGATGAAATATTATTCACTTATTTAAGCTAACGGTTAACCGACAAAAAATAAAGTGGATGTATCAATCTAAATGCAATCCAATGTTGTTCTGGTAGAACAACACATGGGCTGAAAAGTCAGTGCCGTTTTATAGTAAAACACAAAATTTTTGCAAAATTCAACTTTATTTATCAATACAGTTGCCTTCGAGGGCGATACACTGATTGAAACGATTTTTCAATCTTTCGATACCAGTTTTGTAGTACGATTTCGGTTTAGCCTCAAAATAGGCCTCTGTTTCGGCGATTACTTCTTCATCGGTCTTAAATCTCTTTCCTGCGAGCATTCTTTTGAGGTCTGCAAACAGAAAATAGTCGCTGGGGGCCAAATCTGGAGAATACGGTGGGTGGGGAAGCACTTCGTAGCTGAATTTATTCAATTTTGCCATCGTTTTCATCGACTTGTCGTGCATTTTCTTGATGAAACAGCACTTTCTTTTTCTTCAAATGCGGCCCTTTTTCTGCGATTTCGTCCTTCAAATGCTCCAGCAACGCAATGTAATAGTCGCTGTTGATATTCTGCCCCTTTTGGAGATAGTCGATGAAAATTATTCCATGTGTATCCCAAAATACGGATGCCATAACCTTGCCAGCCGACTGTTGAGTTTTTGGTCGTTTTGGACGAGGTTCGTCGACTGCTCGCCACTCAGCTGACTGCCGACAAAAGCAATTATAAATCAACACACGAAATTGCTTTGAATCCATTTTTTTCACAATAACAAAAGTTGCTTCACTGACAACGCTATGTCTCGAGAACTAATCGTCCGACAGCTGTCAAATTTATACACTTATCTTTTGAAGGTTGGTACTAACTGAAAATCGTATGAATTTAATTCAAGTGGTGCCCTCTCTTAGAAACGGCATGTGTTAGCCCATGTGTTAGGTAGAGTGGTTCCAATTTTGGCGAGTGGTGGATCTGTAGTCCAGCACCTAACAACGGTGAAGGTTAAACTGCTTTATCACCTCCATAAGAGGTTATCGGCATTCAAGGGCGGTTTTAGAATTTAATGAAATAGTACAGGAATTTGACAGCGGTCTGACTATCCGAAAATATGCTGATATCCTTTGCAGATATCACATTTTTCTTGAGCCAGGGCAAAGCTTCAAAATCGCCAAAATTTCTGCCTGGAATACGCTACAGTGATTTGGAAGACAGAAGGAGAGGCTCAGATTGAGCTTATCTGATAAAACGCCGCCACCAAACCCGCTATAGCTGCAGTCAAAGCTACTTGCCTTCTGAAGATTTCGAGGGGTGTCAAGTGAAAGAAAATATCTAATGCCACGGGGGGAGCAGGTGAGTATCGGTTTTGTGACCGAGGTGTATAGCATATCTCAGCGAGGTTAAAGACCCATTTGTTCCCAATGGCTTTTTTTCAAGAGAATAAAGCTATTGTAGCTTTCTTGACTATTTCTTAAATGTTAGGTTTCCAGTTTAGTTTCCTGTCAAAAATAAGACCCAGATATTTTGCTGCATCGGAAAAGACTAAGCTGGTACCATTTATTGAGGGAGGGTCTATGATTGAAATTTTATATTTCCTGGAAAAGAGGACAAAGTATTATGGGGGTTTACTCTCGATCCACAGCGATCAGCCTAACAGGTAAATCCGTTAAGATTTAGCTGAAGAAGTATTGGTAGTATTAATCAAGTAATGGTATTAAGATACTTTCCTGAGACGGCTTTAGCAATGTCATCTGCATATTCAATCACCCTACTACCACCTGTTTTCAGGTATATAAGCAGTTCATTAACCACTGCTAACCAGAGAAGGGGAGAAAGGACACCACCTTGCTGTGTACCTCTGCTGACAAATCATTTAGCGGAAGCTCCAACCAGTTGATTAGTTGATTATCCTGCTATTAGCATAAGACTGATCAGCTCCCCAAGTGAATTGTCTACCTGTAGAGTTGACAGCGAAATCGTATTTTAGGGATCGTTTGACGTGACTAGTCAATGAATGGAAAGCCGTTTCCACCGACGTTCCTTTACAGTAGGCATGTTGAGCCGTTGACAAAAGTTTTGGATCAATTTTAGCTCGTATATGGATTATAAACAGTCGTTCTAGGTTTTTCAGAAGGGAAAATGATAGACCTATAGGTTTGAAGTCCTTTGGGACATCATGAGATCATTGTTCGACTTTGGGAATGAAAACTACATTGACTTCTCTCCAATACAGTTCCTCATGATATTTTCTAGCATAGGCAGAATAATATCTGAGGATTTTTGTACCACGCACTAGTATGATTTAAAGCTATGCAGCGCCCAAAGCAGTTTGTCTCTTGGTTGCAGTTTGGGCTGTTACTGGCCGCAAATAGGAAGCTAGCTGGAAAGTGAGAATCCAGTAGGTTGAGTGATTCATCACTTGAGGTTGTCCAAGAGGCATGGGTTTTTTTCGAATAACTGGGCAGCATAGGATTTGTAGAGGATTTTGCTTTTTGCTAGGTTTAAAAGTTTTCTGTAAGTGCCGATGTTCGCCCGATTGAGAGTCAGGATGAATTCCCTGACTTTAATGCCAAGCTCGTCTCACGGGGGACTTGAGAGTTCAGAGGATAGTGTTTCTGACACACTGACACTTCCTCTGTATTTTGGCCAATCAGTTTTCCGATAATTCCGAAAAGATAACCTCACGTGAAATCGGTAGCGATAACATCAATTTATTCTACTTCGTCCAAAGCACTAAGTGTACTAGAGACACTACTTTTAACAAAGCTGTGCTTATTAGGAGAGAAGATAGGTTTGCGGTGAAGGAACATCGGGGAGCCTTAAATGTAGTATTTATAGGAGTTTTACAATTCAAGGTCATCTTGTTTTACAAAAATTCCATAATGCCCTCTAACTATATGTACAAACAGTAAAAGATAGGACTTTAGTAATTAAAGTTAATTAAACATCTTTAATTAAATTGCAAACATCTTTAATCAGTTTATCTCAAATTCTCATTCGATTGTGATTACTTCATTTAGAAAAACCGCTTCAATAATAAATTATTTCTGATTGGTATAAATTCTTTTCTCTCTCTTTTTAAGCATCTTCAAAAAAGTCTTAAATCGGCTTCTGTATCTTCATAACAATTTTTTGTTTATTTTTCAAATCTCATTTTAAATGATCTTGAGTGTCACGTCTTTTTTTCGGGTTGTTCATTGGTCAGGTTCGAAAAATAAGATAAACAAAAATTTTATAAGTATCTTTTTGGAAAAAAGTGTGTTAACATGTGTCATATTGCAAAAGAAAGATGATGGTGATAAGTTGATGACGATGACCATGAAAGAATGTATTATAAATTTGTTTGTTTCTTTTTTTTATGCTGTTATGTTGTATCTTATTTTCATGCTTTTTTAAGAGATTCGATTAATCACTAGGTATTCGTGCTTCAATGATTTCCATGCCCATTGATGGGCAAATGACTTGTTGTGGTAACCCAATTAGAGAAACAAAAGACTTTCGTTTTAAACAAAATTTCTCTGACACAAAATGCCGAAATTTTCTTCTCATCTTCTCTTATTTATCGTTTAAGTGTCTGGAATTTTCTCGGTAGTTGGACATTTTTAATTGATCAAGGTTATACTCTTACTTGAGATCGGTGTTAACTTAGATTGACACATAAAAGGACGTAGTTTGTTTTGAAAATAAACTATTGTACATTTCGCCCATAAATACAAAATTAACCTCAGTTCCAGATGTCCTTTACTGCTATTTCCAGTTGGGAATTGATATAGAAATCGCAAAATAAAGACGAATGGCGAGCTCCATATTACAAACAAATTGGCTATCGAATAAGAACAATGATGTAACTGTACAACATAAAAACTCCTTTTGAGAGAACAAGGTCCTCAAAGTGATAGGTTTCTTTTAAGAGCATTCAAACTAATAAGGGCTTCATTCGCTTCTTTACTCAAAGTGCCTAAAAGAATTTGCCCGTACGGCCTTTATATATTATATATATTTTTATTTCTTTGCAATTAAATATACTTTTGCTCACTGAACTGAATAAAAAAAAAAAACATGAAAAGCTTATGTCGTACTGTGGTGCGACAGCAAAATTATACAATTTTTGGAACTCAATCATAATTGCGACTCATCCATAATTTCCGATTTTAACTACAATACCTTACGGTTAGATTCGCTTTACCCGTAAATCGGAGAAGCTAATATAGGGTTTTCTAATAACGACTTGACAACTTTTTTTTTAAATATAATAAAAGGCAAACCATTTGAGATATTCCAAAAACTTTATTATTGGCTTGAAGTACAATCAAAACATTTTTGAATGGAACTCGACTTCGTTCATATGGCCACCGCGGGCACGTTTGTAGCGGTCGATTCGTTGGACCCAATTTTTAACGACTCGGCCACACATTTCGGCCGAAATGGCCGCTCTTCCAACGTCGTCGGCGTGTTGGCAATAACCAATGACTTAACGTAGCCCCACAGAAAATAGTCAAGCGGCGTTAAATCGCACGAACGAGGCGCCCAATCGACTGGCCCATGTCTTGAGATAATACGCTCACCATACTTACTCTCCAATAAATCGATTGTAGCGTGTGCTGTGTCTCTTGTGGCACCATCCTGTTGAAACCATATGTCGTCCAAGTTCATATCTTCCAATTCGGGCTTAAAATAATCGGTGATCATGGCGCGATAACGCTGACCATTCACAGTAACGTGACAATCGTTATCGTCGACGAAAAAATATGGCCCAATAACGCCGCCGGAATGCAAACCACACCAAACAGTTATTTTTTGTGGATGAAGTGGTGATTCATGAAGCACATGTGGGTTTTCACCCGACCAATAACGCATATTTTGCTTATTGACGAATCCATTAAGCCAAAAACGAGCGTCGTCACTTTAGATGATTTTGCGATGAAATTCATCATCTTGGCGCATCTTCTCCAGAACCCAATCGGAGAACGTACGTCTCTTCAAATGGTCCATCGGTTTCAATTCTTGAGTCAGCTTGATCTTGTATGGGTGTAAACCAAGATCCTTACGCAATATACGCCATAATGTGGTCTGATCGATGCCCAATTCTTGAGAACGCCGTGGAATTGACTGATTTGGATCGTTTGCTACAGACGTCTGAACGACAGCGATATTTTCGACATTTCGACCAACCCGTTGTCTCACTGACACGGCAACATCACAAAACGAATATGTAGACTCAAATTTTTGCACTAAACTTGTTATTACCTGTCTACTAGGGCGAGAATTACGACTGAAAATTGGAGTTAATGCTCTTAAAGTTGCAGTCACCGACTCCGAATATCTGTAGAAAATTTTTATAATTTGCAGACGTTGGTCGATAGTGTACTTTACTATGATGAAAATGTTTACTGAATAAATTAACAGTTACAGTTTGATGATTAGTGAAAGAGTGCGTTTACAAATTAAATTCAAAGTTGTCAATCCCCTATTGGAACACCCTATATAACATATATCTAGTAGCGCCAAATGCGTACCCTGTACCCTGTACCTATACCCCTAAATATCATACACGAATACTGCGAAAATGAATGATTCCCAAAGGAATTAAATGCAGAATAAATTTGTAGTGGCAGGGCTTTCGCACAGCACATGTGTCAATGAAAATGCCCGTTTTTTTGAGACGGCATTTAAGTGAACTACGACTAGCGAGAAGACAGTTAAGATGTTTGTCCAATTTTTTCAGAAAATAATGAATTTTTTTGCATGTCTAATCAATTTGTGTGTTCCAGTAAGAAAGCATTTCTTGTTGTTCCTATAGCTTTTAGCTCAATCTTTATCTAGTTGGTTGAATAAAGGTAAATGTTAGTAATTTCATTGGCAGGGAATCCTTTATGTCCAAGCAGCGTGTGGACTTGAAGATTCAATGAAACCAATTAGCAATCAAAGATCACCATTGAAAGTATTTAGCTCTACTCGGATATCTGACAACATGATGTGTGATATTGTATTAGATCACATTCTCTGGCACAGAGGTCTATAGTATGAACTTTTGCTTGGAAGGTAGAAGTAGAATGTCCTTTAAGTACCGGAAACTACGACTCTTAATCCATTTGACATTTTTGAGCTATCAATACACTGGTATTGAGGTACTATTTAAAGGATTTTAGATGAAAATGATGATGAACAGCGAGCGTTGCGAGTGTGAATTTTTTTGGTGCACTATTTAATTTTTTTGTAAGGGAATAAAAACTACAACAATTTGATTCGGTAAGCCAAAGTCAGAATTTTCACTTTGCAGTCTTGCTTAGCATCATCGGTGTTTGTGTTTGTTAATTTGTAATGACTAGGGAATTTAAAGTGGACATAGAAAATATACGCGGGCTATAAATTAATCACTTTTGTGCGTACGTCCACGTCTGTAAATTCAGACCAGCTGTTTTGGCACTTAGTTAAATATAGGTAGAATCCCGCCCAAACCTATCAGATCTATTTGATCTGAAGTTACCTGGCTACGAATTAGTGCTATAGTGATGTAGCTTACCTTACTCCAACACAATATAGTCTCTGTTCCAATCCGGAATTAAATTTTATGTGGTTAAAATTTCACCGCCGTAAGCAACTTATCCACTATTGCTTTATTACAGAAGCCCAAAACTGGACAGCAATTCGACCTTTAACAAGTTTGATGCTCTGTCTGCTCCATTCAAAGAATTATATCCCTGTATCCTCATACTAAAATCGTTATTACGGCCGATTTCAATATACACAATTCTGAGTGGCTTCGACATTCTAGACAGACGACATCCGAAGGACAGTGTGTTGAGAACTTCGCTGCTGAAAAGACTTGACCTAGCTAATAAATGAGCTCACACGAGTACCAGGCGTTGGTAGTGATACCGCCAACACCCTAGACTTGATTTAAACTTCTCACCTTGTAAAGTACATTTTTGATGTGGTTTCTCATCTAGGCTCGTCGAACCATTGTGCCATATCAGCTAATTTCCCCTACACCGACCATATAGTTAGAAAAAAGATTCCTGAAAGAAACATGGCAATACGAGAAAACAAATTGAAGCAGAATTAACAGCTTCTTTAGGAATTTGAATTGTTCGCTATGTTTTTATGTTATGACGTGGATGCTGCTGCTGATATAATCATAAACACGGTCTTTCTTGGGAATGAGATCCTTTATCCCTCATCGGAAGAAGAATATCAAACCAAAAGAAAAGGCGTGGTACGATTAGAGCTGTAAAGAGGTCCTTCAAGTTCATTCTAAAAGAGGAAAACCGAAAAAAGTTTAAACGAGGCAGGAATGATTTCGTCTTTCTTAAGCATTTGAAATTTCAACACCAAAAACTTAGGCAAAAAATACTACAATGTCTCAAAGGTTGTAACAATTTTTGATCGTTCGTCAAAAAAATAAAAAATTCTGTCTCATCCTTCATCCCAGCGCTCATTTATAATGACATTCCAGCTATTAGCTTTTCGGACAAAGCCAATCTGCTTGCTGTACAGTTTGCGGCTAGCTCAAAACTTCCAGATTGTGCTTTATCTCCGCCTACACTTGAGTGCGTCAAATCTTCAATGGAACGACTCCATGTTCGTACTCATGTAGTAGCAAGAGTACTTAAAGATCTTAACATTCACAAATCCACTGGTCCAGATGGTGTATCTCCCTTTCTGAAGAGGTGTTCCTCCACGCTGGCAAAACTACTGCGTAAGCTTTTTCATCAATTCTACTTTTTAGGACACTTTTCGAGAACTTACATCCCTTCTTTCTTATGCCATGGAAACGCTGATAAACCGTCAGTTCATAAAATATCAGTACAGTTTTCTTAGCAATATTTTCAAAAGAGATCCACTAGTGATTTGAGAGCATGCCACTCCGAAAAGTGGAACTAAGGCGTACATTAATCTGGCGAAAGCAATATAGTTGCACTTGATATTTCTAAGGCATTTGGTAGAATTTGGCATCAGGCTTTCGGAACGTTCAAATCAAGTTGTCTTGGATGATTGCAAGTTTGATATTCACAAAATAAAAGGTGTGTCCCAGAGCTCAAGAATGATATCTTGTCTGCTACTTCTAATGCAATATATTCCTTTGCTGACGAGAGTACTCTCTGCTTTTCATATTTATTTTTATTATTATTTATTTCATTATATTTATTTAAGCACATTAAATTGTGATAAAAGCAGTATAACTAATTGGAGAACTATCAACGGAGTGGAATTTAATGCTTCCAAGACACAATGCTGCCTGTTGTCGTTAAAGTGAAATTTAAATACATAGCCATTATCCATTAATGGCACCTGCATCGTTTAAACCGAAAAACTTTCCATTCTCGGTATGCGTGTCAATGACAACATACGTTGGAATGACCACGTATCCAAAGTCGTCGCCAAAAGTGCTGCGAAATTTTGAGGTTTCCTCAAGCGGTGTAAGGAATATTTCCCCCGTCTGACCTAGCCACAATACGAGTATATAAGGCGTTTATCTGCAAAAAAAAAGTGGAGTACAATATCCACATCTGGTGGGCCCCAAAGACTTATTTGCACTTGCTAAATAGGATCCAAACGTCTCCTGCTTCATCTTGTTGTATCACTATTTTCACCACCAGTGCTCCATTGAAATTGTATTTTATTTTATTGAAGTTGCCAATTATAAAAAAAAAGGAGTGAGGGTTTTTAACGATCTTCTAACTTGGTTGATGTTTTTTTTTTTATTCATATAAGGTGAACACTTAATGCACTTGCAGCCACAGTTTTCATAATATTAATATACGGGAACAGGAAACAAAATAGTTTCAGAAAAGCTGCTGGAGGTATGGGCAGTGCACCTGTAACGCCTTCGAAAGTTGGTGTTTGCACTTTAAGAATATCGGAACAGCACCATGACGGCTAGAAATGCATAGATTTTTGCTGGGGTGACGATAGTGGGGTAAGTCCAGTAGATAAATTTTGATTTTATTTTCCATTTCTTAACCAAAAGCCCGAAACAACCCCAGAAGGTTTTTATGGCCTTGTTAAAGTATCTAGTTTAATTTATAGTTTAGAGTTATTTCTTTTGGGAAGTCGAATAAATAAATAAACATTTGAAAATGCTTGTATGTTTAAGCTCAGCAAATGATGACGGTTTTCGCTGAGTTAAAAGTTATCCTCCTGGTTCCACCTGTTAACTTGTTTGATATGCAAATTGGTATAGGTTTAAAATCTGTTTCGTTAAGGTGGAATCTCTTATATGTAGACCAATTATTATTTCACATAATATTAAGCAAACCCGATTTGAGACTGTATGCCCGATTTGAATCCGAAGGAGGTTTACTGTCAGAATAATCATGAATATTAACTTTTCCCCTGTTGTGCGAAAAACAAAGACCCTGATTATTTTCAACATCGAAACTGAACTAAGCACTACGAAAAGCCCAATTGTGAATATTGAAAGGTTTCTATTAATATTTATATTTATATTTTGCAATAAAAATCGATAAATAATAAAAAAAAAAGTTTAAAGCTACATATAACTTATTTATTTAAAAATAAAAAACTTTCAAATTACCCAATTTCAATTAGCGCCTGCTAATGTTCTAAATTCCAACGCGCATAACGAAGGGTTGAAACTTCAATCGCGTTTTTCTTGAAATAACTTTTTTCAAATTGGTACGTACTATAACTCAAGCAATTATAGTTAAGAGTAGATTTAAAATTTTTTACGAAAAATTTTGTAATCGCAGTAGCTACTAAGTCTGTGCGTAGCCGTTTTTTTTTTTTTTAATTTCAAAAATTACTACTTTATTAGGTGACTTAAATGAACAAAAAATATCTGAAAATTGAAATATTTTGTTCTAAGTGTCGCCATTTTCTTAAAAGTAAATATTTCTAAATTCCGCTACACTTAACGATAGCTGCATACCTACAAATTAATAAACTATTGGGGTTTATTTTTCCATATTAACCACTATGAAGATTTGTATCAATTGTATTGTATTATTGTATTATTAAATAATAAAAAAAATGTAAAAATTTGCAATTTTTCATCCCTTCACAGTGGTATTCTCCCTTAAACGAGAATATGTAGGAAGCCTGGTCACTACTGAAGTTAGCATCAAACTGATGTGAGCAGCTTTTGGGATGTAATCGCCAAATAAGTCTTATAAAAATAGGCTGAGATTATTTCACTTCAACGTTCAATCACTACAGTTATATGGGAGTAATATTTAGAATGCGACTAACACTTTCTTGCAGGCCTTTGTGAATAGGTTTCTTAAAGCATTTTAGAATAATTCAGATATTTTAGTCGAACCAGTTTCCAACGATCGACTTTATCATAAAATTATAAAATCAGTCTTAGACGTATAGGTAACTCAAATTAAGTAAAACCGTTCACTCAATTAGATAGATAAAACGCTGAGCACTATGGTACGCATGCAATTCTAACGTTCCGTACTCTTTAATTCGAAGTCAATTTGTCAAATTGCACTTTATTTTAGATACTTATCAGTTTTGTTTACAATCCGACGTAATGACCTGACATACATATAATATATTTTAGTAAAGGACGTTCGACAGGTAAACAATTATAAGCTTCAATTATAGGTGTGAGAAACATGATGAGTTTAAAATACTTGGCACAGATTATTAAATTAAAAGTTATTTTTTATTCCTCAAAGAATGGTGTTTAGATAAAATCGCCACATTTTTCAAACAACAAACTACATAAAAGTCTAATAAATATCACACCGGGCAAAGGATATTAAGTGATCGCAACGCCCATGTAGCAGTACGTACATGAGAACCTCAAGTCATCCTGTGTCTTATATTTCTATAAGTATAGATCATCCCAGATAATCCTTAGAAAAATTACCAGCTATATGTAAACTCACATCTGTACAATATGTACATGTGTGGCCAAAATAAAAATACATAAAAAAATTCGTATAAATCATAAGGTAGAAAAACGTTACCTCAGGCATACTCAGTAATAAAAGAAAACAGTAAGAAGATTATTACCATTATCATTAGCTTATAGAGTAATACTATATTTTCTTTTATTATTCTTTCAATTTTTCACAATTTCACTGACATGATATATGGATAAAAGAAATTTAGAAAGTAAAATTAATAATAGCATTGTAACAGCACAATTCACTTTTTGTTAACTACTTTTATTTCGTTAGTGCATTCATCTAGGTTTTCACCTCTTAGCACTTAACTCCAGCAATCTGCACAAAGATTGACTTAACATCTGTCTACTATAAAAGAATCATCTTGAGGTGGCATGTTCCAACGAACACAGTTCAGAGGTTACCTTTGAAAATACTACAACTAAATTTCACATTCACTTTCGCTGAGAAATTACACTCGAGTATCTCAAGTAAAGAGAAATAATCGTTATGGGTAAAATTTTGCAAGTAATGAATTGTCGTTGTATACGAGTAGATGCTTTAAGTGCAATTCAATATTATTGGAGATAGATAATTTACGAGGACCTAGTCGCAATTTTGTAATAAGAAATTGTTTTGTAGCAAAAAAATCTTTTCTCCATTTCACTGTCACTTCTATGGTACATATGAATCTCTGGAGAGCGGAAAGGTGGCAATTTGGAGAGCATTGAAGCTTTGAAAGAAAGTTATACAAAATGTAGCAAAATGACACATTTTATAGTGCAAATTCTATGTTTAGAGATCTGAGTTCAAAAGTTAAACTCTTTGCCTCTAAGAATTACGTAAATAAGAAAGTCTCCCATGTGATATGTTTTGGAGTCATGGAAAAACATATGATACGGTGTAGCACTATTTTGGTCGCAACAATCTTTACACTACATTCGCTGAGAACTTTTGCTCAACATAATATTTATTACCAAGTGTAATGTAGCCTCTGCAATCCTTCAGAAATCAAAAACTTGTCTTAGAAGTTGACTCAAAAATTAGGTCTTTAAATTTTTAAAATTAGGGGTTGTCGGTATTTTTCTTTTAATCTCGATTGAACTTTTGATTGAAAAAAATAAAAATAATACAAATTATCAAGTTTCTGCAAGAAGGACAAACATCGGTTTTTCTGACGAAGAGCACTGACTTTATATCAAGAATAATGCCATATATTAACTCGCAAGAAATAAATTCCTGGTGGTCTATTATATAATAAATTATATGTTTTCAGTGGTAAAAATAACGTCCTTGTTCAAAATGGTTTAATCCAGAACGACACAAATCATGAGTCATAGAACAACTGATAGTTGGCTACAGATTTGAATAGCCTACTGCGAAATGTCTACCGCTAATAATAAAAAGGGACCAACTACAAAGCCATAGAGACAACTAGAATGAAAGCATATTCAAATGAAACAATCTATCCATAAATTTAAGTTCATTTTAAGATATCATTTAGTCTATATATGTAGAATAATTGAAACTGAGTCAACCAGCCAATACAGTATTAGGCTCTAATTTCACAGACTCTAAATCAGCCATGCACTTCTTCAATACACTATAAGATCTCTCCAACAAGAATAAAGTAAAGCCTTCGTTGTGCCTACATTGTACCTACCTATTTTGGTTTCAACGTGCAGTTTTTTTTTTGCTTTTCTGAAAGCAACAATAGAGTCTATACATCTAGAAACGTCAGTTAATGTTTTTAATAATTATAGCACTCCCGAAAAGGCACATAGTCATACAGTCAGTGTTCTGTGGTTTCATCATTTTATAAGCAGAGTAAAATTTCCGTTATAAATCCTAGTAGTTAAGGATGTTTCCGGCATTTTTGTTGAAGGGATAAATGATTCTCTTAGACTGTCCAATGCCTTAAATCTCACCCCAGTATATTTCTCCTTTGCCCAATTGTTTCGTAAATCTATGATCTTGTTGCGCCTGTCAGAATTTCAGACATTAAAGCCTCTGCTACAGTTTTTTACTTCTTACAATCTCTAGAGTTCAATAGGCAATCCTCAGGTTTTCAGCCTATACTTACCGTTGGTCAAATACATATGGGTTCGCTCTTTTCATTCGTAAACTTCACAAAATTGAGCATAAAATTATTATGGTCTTCCAATACAAGTGTTTTGAGTTCGTACGATTGCGAAGGACGTCGCAAGTACCCATTTTTTTTATAGTTCTACCACGATAGTCATGCACCGGCTCTAGTTTCCATATAGGGTCATTTGCGAATGGATAAAAATGCATAAATGAATATGATAGCAATGGATGTCGATGGAATACGTGTATTCCTAATAGTTGCAATGTTAAACAAAAAACGGAAGGTTTGTCAACTGCAATCGACATACATAAAGAAGGTCATCAAAAAGTCTTATATCGAAAATAATTTAAGCTCAGGTTCCAGATGTGGCTAAAAGAATCTAAAAGAAAACTAAAATACTAAAATGATCACTCCATTACAAACACGTCAACAAACTTCCGCCCTCACTGCTTATGTAATCTTGAGCTCTGCAAACTATCAATTCATATCTTAAGAAGACAGTAGCAATGCAGTTATGAGAGTGAAATACGTATGGAACTTTGATGTAGTGAAGCCGCAGCTAACCCAAGTACCACACTACCTAATCAAATATTTGTCCTTCGTCTTCTGTCAATTAAAACCTAATACATAACACTAAAATTACATCTAATGCTATATACATATGTGTTTCTCCCACGTATTTGCACTGCAAATGTGCCAGTGGTCGTGTTGGATAGATTCATAGAACTTAGAACCCAGCCGCCCCGTTAGTGAAGCTTTTAGCCGATGTTTTTGCATTTGAATGATCCGATTGCTATTGATGCTTCATCGTCATGGTAATTTGCTTAGTGATTAAAGACAGAGCTTGCATATTTATTTAATTTTTTTCGCACCATGACTTCGTCTAACATAATTAGATGAGGGCAGTTGGGTTTAGGGGCTCGAAAATACGCAAATATTGGATCCAAGTACGAATGATTAAAAATTCGCCACCTTTAAAAGCCTCTATCCAATAACTAGAAATGTCTAAAAATCTATCAAAAAAAAAAATAAATAAATAAATAAATAAATAAAAAAAAAAAAATAAAAATAAGAAAACCTGTGCTACCACAATAGAAAATCTTGTACGACATTAAAAAGCAACGAATTTTAAATTCTTCCCTGGTGCCTTTCAATTTTAACTTCGAATTCTTCAGTTATTTCCATTGTGCATTTAACCTTTTCGTACCATTCTTAGTTCAGCTACATTTTAAGACCTTGGCGCCGATGTTTCTCTATCACAATCCATAAATTTTGAACCACTTCGTATGTCAACCTGCCACCAGCAAAGCCACATTAATTGAAATTAAGTTTTATATAATAATATTGAGTTATCGACTGCCGAGAACTCTCTCATATATTTGCAAAGTATGTAACATTGGCTTTACCTATAGGTATTTTGCTGTAATCTTTTACGTAAACTGTTGCGCTGAGGAATTTAAGAAGTATTCTTATTGTCTTCAGTTTTAAGTCATATTAAGTCAAAAGCAAAAATCAATGATTTTTTATTCAAGATACGTTATTTTTTCGACGGTCTTCTAAAAGTGTATGCATACAAGTATACTCTGTAATATTTGTAGAAGAACTATGATACCAAGAAACTAATCATCGGATTGACCTTGAGCATAGTAAAAAATTGCTTCATATTAAATGCGAGACGGAAACAAAGATTTTTTTATTTCCTTGTTGGGTACAGATATTATGTTTTCTCTATGACGTCATAACACTGATAAACGGAAAAGCGAGGAAACTAACAAACAGCATTTTCCATCTCTCTAAGTATACTATACGAACACAATAAAGACCCATATCCCTTTTTTTCCTAACATGATATACTTCCGCCTTTAACCACTTTTGATTCATATTCGTATTGCAATTAAGTAACTGTTTCTTCGATTCGATTAACAGATCTTAGAATAGGAAAGAACTTTATTCCAGTGATACGAAAGAACCTTGCAATATCGTAGATTTGCTTAGGATGAACAAAAGAAAATATATATATATATTTTTTTTAAGAAAACAAAAAAAGTTGGCAAATTAATCGATTATAAAAAATAAAACGAAGGACATGTGATTTTTTAGTTTTACCGAAAAATATTGAAAAAGCATAAATAAAAGAAAGTTTGAAAGTATATAAAGAAATTAAATGAAGAAATGCTCAAGAGAAGAACCGATAATAAAGCTATTGATCTCACATTAATATTATACAAAATATAAAATTATAATGAATGCTCAATAAAATTGGTTCCTCAAAACTCAGACTTTCTTCAAAGTAAATCTTAAGAAAATCTGATTAATGGTCTTTTTATTTTATATAGAGTTCATCATCATTTTTCAAAAGCTACCTAGAAGGGCAGTAGGTTGCCCTACATACCGATGTGTACTTTCTGTTACATTAAAATTCTGCGTTGCGCATGATACTTTCACAATCCAACGGTCAATCAGTATAATAGCCATTTCCCTAAGTCTTTATAGTAAAAAAGATATTTCATAAAGTCTTATCAATCTAAAACTAAAACTTTCTGCAACGACTACGACTAATTATGTCTTCTAAGATGAATTTGAAAACTTCCTGAGGGGATACAAAAAACAAAAGGCTAAACGTCAAGGGAATCTGAAGTTCCAATTTTTAATTTTATTTTTTATTTTCATAATAGACTCTAACATTCCAATATTACTAATTAGCCAGAAAACCGATATAAGTTCAGTGCTCCTAGTATACCTCGAATATGTATAACGTCTGTCAAGATAAAATCAAAAACCAAAATTAAAAAGATGATTATTTTATTTCTCTCTTTAAAAATAGTATACATTAGCATGCAAATCTTTTCATAATTAATTACAAAAAAAGAAAATTGACCCAATTTCAGTGGTAAAAGTCCAACACTGTCTCAAAACGGAATGCAAACTATCTACCTCACCCATTCTAAATTGATTAAAAAAAAAAAAAAAAAAACTAAAATTCGCCAGACACAAGACCAAAAGAAAAAGAAACAAATTTGCATTTCACTCACATTCTAAATAAGAACTTATCTAATTCACTTATAATCGATTTCGTGGGTGAATTATTAATTTATTTCCATTAGACACCATGGAATTGAAATAGACATCAATCAACGAACAAATATATGGGTCAATGTGTTTTTTGGGGTCAAGCTTAATGAGGTTTGTTTGTTTACGAGTGTTTATTGAAAAATGCTTTCTCACTACAGCACGATTGCAAGCTCACATTTCCATGACAGTGTGGTGACGACGTTGTTGTGTCGTGCCCAAATTACAATTAGCTTTTATGTCATTGCACACCTTAATATTTCGCTTTTTCTTTCCCACCTTCTGTTTGCATTTGAGTTGTAGAAATATTCATTTACTGAATGGTAAGTCTTTGACTAACAGATTTGAAGAGATGACTCAATTTTTTTCCAGTTCATAACTGTAATCTATGAAAAAGTTCAAGAACTTCTAAACAAAATTACCGTATTCCAAAAATTTCTAACGGCATTTTTTATTTAAACATTTAACTAGCAGAAACACAGTAACACTTGTGAGAGAGGTGTAGAAGTAACTTTTTGCATAAAACGAAAGAGTTGATATGCGAACTTGATGGGCCTTAATAAATGATGGACCAAACTTACCAACATTAATGGATAATCCATTTTTCGCAGCAAAAGTTTTTTTTTCGACTTTTTTTTTGTATTGTTTTACTTTTTTTTTTCTTCTATTTAATATCACTTTAAACACAAATCGCGATTAGACGTTTATTTCCTGAGTGAACAGAAGAAACCGAAGAAATCAATTATATATAAAAAACTTGAATAAGAAAAGAAAAAAAAAAAAACTTCCACGCACCACGCAACAAGAACACTTCACCTCAAGACTTTGATATGAACTAAAAACTAAAAGACAATGATCCCAGCAATGGAGTTTCGTTGTCGCTGGCTGCTTCAGCTACAGCTACCACAGTCACTTCTTATTGGCAAACGACAACTTCATTATCATCCTGCTTGTCGTCATTATGATCGCCAACACGGTCTCTTACAGCGCAGCACTTAACTCTTTATAACCATTGATCTGATATTACTCTCCTCCTCTGCGCCTGTAAGTCATGTCTTTGACGCACCCCTCTTCTCTAACCATCGTTGAAAAGAAAGAGTTCAAGAATGTTCTTCATTTCCAACGTCTTTCGGTCGCTTCAGTTTCTTCTCCTACTCCACCTCGTCATCGTCGTCTTCGTCGTCGTCTTCCTTTCTTTTCGTTTTCTTTGAAAGATACTACCGCTCTGTTAAAGCAATAAACCGAAACACCTTAAAAAAAATTACGATAGTATCTAAGTGCTATAATATCACGAGCATGAGTATGAACCATCATATACCGACCGCCAAGGTGAGGCAAATACCTTGCTCTAAGAAAAAAAAAAAAATAAAAAAAAATAAATCAATAAAAAAATTAGATCGTTTCAGTCACGAAAAGTATCTTCCTGTTGTCAGTACTAGTATAGGAGTGAACATATGTTTGCAAACGCCTATTGGACAGTGCAGGTTGTCTCTAATTCGTTTTTCAATTGATTTCTTCCTTCTACTCACAGTTAAATAGCACCGTTTCGAACTCATACAAGATACACACTATGAGCAATACGAGTACACCCAGTGGGAATGCCAGCACACTCGGACATTACCTGACGGTCGGTATTAGTTTTAGAAAATGAGATCAAAGTTAATGTCTAAGTTGGTGAACTTAAGAAAAACGTGTTTTATAAAGATATACAAGTTAAGCATTATGTAACGGTTTTAGCTTATTAACAAGATCTATCTAATGAAATGCACCCAACTATGATAACTACTAGGAGTATGTAGGCATGAGTACTCCCATCTAGCTAAAGTGTGGTAACACATTCATTGCTGATTCTTCACGCATAAAAGAAAGTTTTCTTGCCGAACATGATACGATTTCTGGATTTGAGAGATGACTTAACACTTGTAACAATGCGGCTAGAGTTGGGCGATGTACAATAACGATGATCTCGACATTCAACGGCGGTTAGTAAAGAATAAAAGTTCTTATGTGATAAAATAAATTTTAACATTTCTAAATTAACTTGCCGGTAACGTATGTTTTGATGGCATTATAGCATTATAATGTTTTGACATTCATAACTATGATTTGTCTGCATTGGATGGCAGTAGGCCATGGCGCGTATTTGAAATAGAACACCGCTAGATTTGGATATTTATGTTACGGCTACTGAATGCGAAAGAGACATGTTTTTCTTTTTCTACTTCCTTTTTTTCTAATCTAGTCTAACCAAAGGCGATTTGTAGATTAAATGAATACCGTTTGGAATTTCCATGTATACATACATGTGTGCTGATGTATTACGAGTAAGACTAATAAGCTGCCTTCAGGAAGATTAACTTGACAAGTCAATTGGAGTCAAAGGTAATATTAAAGTGTTGGTTTGGCCGTAACAAAGTAATTTATGCAATAGATGACCCGGTTATGTCAGCAGAGTGGAATGCCTTCTGACTCCTGCATAATTATGATCATTTAAGTGAAAGCTAAGAAAATTGCTACATTTGCTTGATGTCATATTGGAAGGTCATGTTTTTAAAAAATAAACCTATATGGATCAGGTAAGGTTTTTGTCTTCTATAACTTTATTATTATATATAAGCGAAGACCACGCATTCCTTAATTGAGTGGCACTAATTAATTCACTTAATTTAATTCATTCATACGATAAAGAGTTTTAGGTGAGTCAAATTCAAAAGAAACAGACTTCATTTGTCAGTGTTTTCTTTAAAGTCCGTCCGTAAATGCCACGTTCCCTTTAAGCTTCACTCATCGATTAAACCAAGAAATAAGAACTTTACATGATATGTACTTATTTACTTATTTAAATGACGCTACAGTTTAGTGTGGATCTGGTCATCAATCATTAAACCTCTCCAGTTACCACAATCTTTTGCCAACTGTCTTCAGTTACGCATTCCAAAATTGTTGAGGCCCTTTTACTCTTGTGGGAGCCACATAATGTAATATCTTTCTCTACTGCAATATCCTTCTGTCATCTTCGGTGACTAATGAGCATTTTTCTTAGTAGGTCGATATCGTTGTTGAGATTTTAGAGTTCGCTATTATACCTCAAACGGGAGCAATATACAATTAAAATATCTTGGACTTCAACGATCAAGAACAATCCCTCAATTACTTTCTTAGACCAAAGAATCAGCATTATACTTCTTCGTTGGATTTCTGGTGAAATCAGGAAAATTTTGTCTCTGTGTTAGTTCGTTTATGCTTCCCAGGCTCTCTCTTTTTTCCTCCAAAAAAGTAGATTTTCTTTTCCTTCCTCCCTAGCTAAAAGACGAGTTGTTAAGCTACATGTTGTTGCTTGCACTCTTCATCAAATCTGCAATCAGTTGCGGCATTTCTGAATGAGTCTTAAGATTAAGGCATATGCCACCGCAAAGATTATGGCGATTGATAGCGATTAGAGCCGTCCAACCTATAATAAAATCTTGTCACAGTACTAAATTTCACCGTTATTGTGAAATATTCTTTAAAGTACGTTTGCTGAAACTAGGTCGAAATGCTCGGATATCTTATATACTATGGGCGTACCTCGCTTCGATCGTAACATAGCGATTTGAACGTCATGCTTCGTTCAATGTGTTCGCACACGCGCTGAAGCTTAAGTTTCTTGCCTAAGCCAGCTGCTAACAATTAATTCGCGCGCAATTAGAATATGTTCTGTAGTGTACGAGTAATACTTATAGAATATGTCAAAGTTTTTATTTTTCTTTTATCCGACTCATCCTAACACACTTCCTAACGTACTTTCTGAACAGCTTTATATCTGTCTAGGGCTATCGCTAATTGTTCAGCTGCTCGTATCCTTTACAAAATCTGAACATTCCATCTGCTGATCCAAATGTTGGTGTTCTTTTCTCATTCTGTAAATCGGTGCTTATCCAAAACTCTTAGTTTGTTCGCAACAGTAACAGTTTTTCGGTGCCGACTAGTTAAGCTCATCTCCCCACAGCTGAGAGCTCTGACCCTGTTTGAGACCCATTGAGAAAAAGAAACCGGATAAACCGGAGCTGGTAACAAGGATTGGAGAAATAAAAGCTCCCGTTGGCCCATTGGAGGTGAACCATCTTTATCCCAGCGCTATGAATAGCCCTGAAAAAATCTTATTGACCTCAACTCCAAATGCGCTGCAGTAGCTCATGTTATAACATAACATAACATGAACATAAATAATTGGATTAAGGCGGTAGAAGTTAATAGGTTACAAATTAGGCATTCAAAGACGAAAGGAGTTAAAGAAGAAGAGGCCGGAAATAATTCCATCATTTAAATACAGAAATTCTTGGTCACACTAAGTGATCCAAAATAGAGCAGCCTAGAGAATAGTACTTAGGTCCGCCAAACCCACAAGCAGCGCAGTAGCAATACAAATACTTTAAAGGAATACACAATTTATCCAGGACTGGTTTAGCCGATGGAACAACGTTGTTTCATTCTTTCTTAGTCACTGTATAACCGTTAATGCGAAAGTTTCAATAAGTATTCAATAGTATTCGTTTGAAGTGCATCTGTTTGTTTTGTCGTATGGTTTTTCTTGCAATGCCACAGAGAACTGCCATTTAATTTTGTTTTAAATTGGATAAAATCGCACCTGGAACATTTCAAATGTTGAAAGCTACATATGGTGATAAGTGTTTGAGTCGAAACAAGGTATTTGAATGGAATTCACGGTTTAAAAACGGTTGGCAGTCGTTAAAAAATGATCGGAAATAGGAGCACCCTTAAGCTTCTATTACGGATTAGAATATTGAACGCGCGCGGCTCGCTCTATCTTCTAATCCACTAGCCAGGGTTAAATCATTTTCTAAGAAATTAAATTCACATTCACAGAATTAAAACGATAATCTTTCATCACGTTCAGTGGATGGTCGTCAAAATAACGTCGAATTGGTCAATCAAGACGAAATATTCATGGGTGACCAATCGTAGCGTTTCCAGTACGACACGGTTTCAACAAAGGATGGGTGGGTTAATTTCGCGCTTTAAATTCGAAAGTGAAAATGTTAATCTATTTTTTTCCATTTCGGCCAAAAAGTCAAGGCAAAGTTGATCACCTTTTAAAGCAATCTTACGAGATCCAATAAACAAACCGAAAAATTTTAAACGAGCCAGAATAACTGCAACGCCTTTCCAAGGCTTGTGAAATTTATACAGCATGTACAGCGTATTTTTATTGAAGTATATTTTTTCAGAATTGGCTTTGAGAGACTTGGCAAATTTATGATGGAGAGACTCAGTCCAGAACAAAGAAAAAAAGCTGTTCAATTTTGTTTTGAGAGGCAGCATTCGAATATTCTGGCACAAAGATTATATCGTAATTTCTGTAATGTTCGAAATGCGCCTAGTACTCCAATAATTTATCGATTGGTTCAGCGTTCTCAGTAACAAGGGACAATTCGAAATGATGTAAATATTACTCGGATGCGAGCAAGTACTGAGAGAAACCTCAAACTTCCACCTGGCGACTTTCTCAGCGGTGTTCGATGTTTGGGTGGTCTTTGCAAAGAATTTTACTGTAGTTACACCTTTTTCATTATAAGATGCAATTAGTTCACGAGTTAAAGTAAAATGATCCACGAATACTTATTCAATGTGCTCGACGTTTTCAAGAATTGTTCCGAGACGACCAAAACGAGCGATGAGGCCGATTTTCACCTAAATGGATACGTGAATTAACAAAACTGTAGAATATGGCGTACCCAATATCCAAAAGAAATTATTGAACATAAAATGCACCCACTTAGGTGTACAGCATGGTGTAAAATAAACTCAGAAAAGATCAATGTACCATAATTTTGTGAAAATGACGAAGAAGTTGGGGTTAATGTGGATGGCATTCAATACCGGGCAATGATTGAAATTTTTTTAAGCCCAGAGGTGAAGAATAATCCAGAATTGTGTTTCCAACAAGATGGAGCCACACCTTACACAGCCAGTCAAACTATTGCTGTCCTGAAGGAAATTTTTGGCGATCAAATAATATCGCATTTTCCAAATTTAAACTGGTCATCGCGTTCGCCCGATTTAACGGCACCAGATTTTTTTCTTTGAGGATACCTAAAGGATATGCAAATGAACCAAGAACCTTACAACAGCTTTGCCAATATTCAAGTAGAAACGTAGGCCTTGGGACCTGAAATTCTAACAAGAGTTAAAGAAAGAGCTCTGGAAAGAACAGAGGAAAGAAGTTAACAGTGGACACCATTTGAGAAATATTATATTAAATGTTATAAATGATGTTTAATAAAACCAGAAAGAAAAAAATTATTCATTAATTAAACCATAACTCTAGTTATGCGCCACCCTGTGCATCTGCTGTACAAAACAGTCGTTTATTTTGTATTTATTTGTATGAATTTTAAAGTGTTTTTCAGCATTATATTAGTACGTCTGGGTTCCGTATTATTGTGACCATGACATTAGTTATTTAGTTATAGTTATTTCAAAAAGTGATTTTTAGCATATTTAAAGGACGTCTGGCAAAGATATGGCTTTACGTGAAATGTCTGGGACCTATATTTGTGATCATGGCATTCTGTTCTTTCGCTTAATACTAAAATCAAGTGGTTATAACAGAAACCCTGATAATGAAAAAAAAAAAAAAAAAAAAAAAAAAAAAATTACCACATTATTAATAGATTCAGCTGCAGCCAAATTTTACCCACATTTCAACTTACTTATTCGAGTACTTCATATATACGGATCAATATTTTAGTCACATCTTCGGGCCAAAAAAATTGCTGTGGTATCTTAGACTATTAGGGCTCTCTCCGAGTAAGGAGAAAACATTATTTGTCTAGCCAGTCCCTAAAATAGGCGAATTTTCTTCTCTCTTCTCCTATAAACCTATTGCCAACACGTCTATTATTTCCAATGTCGTGAACGCGCTGATAAACCGTCACGGTTGCTACGGTTTTCGTAGCGTTTCACAGAGTCTGGAATCAGATTGTTTTGTCAAAAATGGGTACATTTGGGATCGACAAATATCTTCTTCAATAAATTAGAAATTACCTTTCGGAACGTTCAATTCAATTCCTGGTTGGTTTTGTGTTCATTATTCACAAAAAAAAAAAAAAAAAAAAAAATCAAAAAAAAATATATACCCCAAGGCTCTGTTCTGCCTCCGACATTCTTTAATTTTTGTAAATGATGCTTGCTGACGACAGGACCCTTTGCTTTTATATTTGTTTACGGACTCAAGTCGCTGCTTTTGAGCTGTAAGCTCATTAAATTCCAATATTAACACATTACTATGTGGGGAACTACCATATTGTTTTTTTTTTTTACCGCAAGTGCTATATTTTAGCACTCCGCCCCTCCAAACCTTGAACCATAACACACGTCCCACTATTAATGCTCATAAATTTACGATTAAGTCCACTTTCGGGCCTACCCCGAGATATTGTAATTCTTTCCTAAGCCGAAGAAGTCCCTTATGGCATGCCCGGATTCTTTTTTCCGTAGTAATTGTAATCTGCAAATATTCAAGACCAACGTACATCGGTATCTTTCTTTTTTTCTTCCATCACTCCTCTTCGCCCGCGCTGTGCGCAAACAAACCCCTTGAGCGAGTGTCAATTATATACAAAGTGTGTTCAAAAATTAGGGTGACTTTTGAAATTTCACGGGCAACTAACTAACTAACATTTGATTATCTTTTTTTTTTTTTTTTTTTACTGCGTTGTTACACATGTCCCGAACATATGTTCACAGTGTCAAGTTTATGTCATACTTAGTTTGTTTTTGACAGATATAAAGGTTAGACGTGTTTTGGTGTGCTGGGCGATTGTATGCTCTAAGTAAAAAACAAGTTTACAAGTGGTCCAAGCTCTTCACAGATAGCTGAGAAGATGCTAATGACGAACCTCGCTTTGGACGCCCCAGCACATTAACAAAATATAACGTCGAATCTGTGAAGGAAAATATTTTGGAAAATAGTCGAATTACCATAAGAGAAGTGGCTGGGGATTTGCATATAGGTCGGCTCGGTCATGTAATTTTTTCGAATGTTTTGGCATAAGACATGTGTCAGTGAAGTTTGTTCCAAAATTTCTGAATTTTAATCTGAAGAATCGTGGCATGAGCACCGCTCAGGAGCTTTTAAATGACGTCTATGATGACCCTGACTTGCTAAAAATTCCATAACTGGTGACGAATCATGTGTATATAATTATGACATCGAAACTAAAGCCCAATCGTCCCAATGGAAGCACCCAGGGGAGCCAATATCAATATCAAAGTTTTGATCACTGTTTTTTTTCGATTACCATGGCATAGTGCATCAGCAGTTTTTACCTCAAGGTCGTACGGTCAATAATCAGTATCACCTTGAAGTTATGCGCAGTTTGCAAGAAGCAAAACGAAAAAAAGAATATGCCACCATATTAACCTCTTAGTTATTATACCTTTTCTCATATTCAGATATTCAAAATTTTTTTCTAACACCCTGTCGATCTCATAAAGAAGATTTATGACAAAATCACTTAAAAATTGCCGATTGCCTTGTGAGGTGCATACTTTAGCGATTGTAACTGTAATCGGATTTACTTTTTTATACTCGTATAGTATAAGAGATAGTATAAAAAAAAAAAATCTCCAAAGAAGTTACCATTTGGATTGTTGATATTCTTTTGATATTTCAATGAGTTTGTTGACTTTATTTAATTTTTGTTCGTAGGTTCGTATAGTGTAGCCTTTCAATTGTACATGTATGTATGTACATGTATCTTGAAGATTCAACATGTATGTTGAATTACTAAGCATGACATAAAAATCGTTAGTGCGAAATTAGTCAATGAGGGATGTAGAGAAGCACAGTCTCCATGTCATTACCTCCGGAAAGGGACAAAACTTATTGATTTGCCAGCGGGAATTAATATAACCATAGGCAGCACACGGTTTCATCACCTTAATGTCCATTATGGGACCTGGCCGATTTCCTCCAGTGTTTTGGATGTCTGAACGTTCCAAGCATTATTTTGTTATAGCTAAAGTTTGGATTCGGATATTCTTAACAGCCCAAAAGCACCTAACCATTATGAGGAACGTCGAACGCCCAAACGATCACACAGACTCCCAGGGGCTCGCAAGCTCGACGAGCAGAAGGGAAGCAAATAAAATTGGCTCCGCAGAAGAAAAAAAAGGAAGACCACGAGGAGTGCTCAATTGAGTCCTTGGAGAGGTGCTACTGGAAGAACAAAATTAGGAAGTTTTACCAAAAAATAAAAATGAACATGGCAAAGCCGTAAAGCCCGAATAGAAATCTGCAATGATGGAGAACGAAACCTCCTAGTAAAACCACAGTCGGTCCTGAGAATTTCGAAGATTATTTCTGTAGACTGTTAAACGATGATGACCAACAACATTCCACCGTCACACAGAATAAACCATTAAACCTTTCCGTCCACCCGACCAAAATGAAGTCAAGACAGACTCGATGGCTTAACAGTCGAGCTGCTTAAGGGGCTTGGCCACTCTAGAGGCCGTAAAATTTTTAATTTTTTTTTTTCAGGAAAAATATAAAATAAATCGAGTTTACAAAGGTGGAAGTTTATTGTACATATCATATGATTACAGTTACGTAATCACGTTTCTCAGATGACCTCTGTGTTTTGGAAGGGTCTACAGCCGTGCCAACCGCTCCTGTAAACTTTAAATTATGACGAGTCACTAAATTTTTTTTTATCGTACATAACAACAGCTAGAGAAATACGTAGTATTTTTCGATATACTGACTTTTGGCCGAATAGCGCACTTCCAAAGTTAAACTTGCAAAATTCGCAAAAAACTTGCCAGAAAATTGTTAATAACAAATGAAATATGCCATATAAAAAAAAACAATATACTTTTAAAGATCTGGTAAAAAAATGAAGTGAATTGATTGAAAATTGTTCAAGTTATATGTGCGGTCAACTTGAACAATGTTTTGAGATAAATGCGTTTAAAATTCATTAGAAGCTTGCTGCCTACTTTGCCGCTTTGTATTATACGTTGGAAAACAATTACATCTAGATATTTTCCGGCCATAATCTGTTGGGATAACATTTTTGAGGTCCCTTTTAAGGGACCATTAAAAGCAACAAAAGAAAATCGATTTTTTGAAAATTCTAATATGGGCTAACCCCTTAAAGCAGCAGATGATGTTTGTATACGGAGCATACATCAACCCATCTCCAAAATCTAAGCTAACGACGACGAGAATATATCTCCTCAAAATCGCATATAAAATCCTTTCTGCCATATGATGCAAACGCTTAAGACCCTTTGGGAACAATCTGATCGACCCCTATCAATGTGGTTTAGACTAGGAAAGCCCACCATATAACAAATTTTCACATTACGAAAAAAAACCAGGGGGTTCCAAACCAATATACACCACCTTCAATTCAAATTGTCTTAGGAGGTCTGATATCTACAAATCAAATGCTAATGTGCCCCAGGACTTCGTTCTGTCTCCGACATTATTTCTAATTTTCATAAATCTCTGTCTGTCACTTCCTTTCCAATAAACTCCTTTGCAGACTATAGTGCTTCAGATTTTCATATCCGTTCCTGGATTCACGTCTCTGCATTTCGGCTATAGAAAGATAAGGCTTTATATGCTACACTCATTAAATTCCAATATTAGCAGCATAACTAATGGGAAAACCACCAGCAGAGTGGAATTAAATGCTTCCAAAACACAACGTTTTCTGCTGTCGTTTAAGCGAAATCTAAATACCCAGTTACTATCCATGAATGGCAAAATTTGCATTCTCGGTCTGTGCATCAAAGTCAACCTACATTTAAATGACCACATATTTGATGTCGCCCAAAAATGATGCGAGGTGTCTACGTTTTCTGAAATGATGTAAGAAATATCTCACCCCCTCAATAAATAATACATATACGATATTTATCCGCCCAAAATTGGAGTTCCTTGCCCACATCTAGTCAGGTGCTCCTAATACTTCCTTGCACTTGGTAGATAGGATTAAAAAACTCATAGGTGACTCAAATACTACCCAGCCAGTTGACACCCTCGAAAACCAACGTAACGTCTCCTTTTACGCCTTGCTCTATACCTATTTTTATCATCAGTGCTCCAATGAAATTGCCAGTAGCCAGTAGCTTCGTTCCTCTTAGCCTTCAATCATAACACCTATAAGGCAATAAATGCTCATCAGTTTACCACCAAACCCACTATAGGACGCACTTTGCAATATGGTGATTCCTTCTTAAGCAGTACAACTTGCTTATGTTATGCCTTGCCGACCTATTCACTTCCTGGTCATTATAACTTGCAAACTTTTAAGACCATTGTACATTAGTAACTCCCTTATTGCCTCCCTAACCTTCCTCCGCCAGCGATGTGCGCCAACGTTTTAAGGGTACGCAGAATTCCTTAAACGCGAGTTATGATACAGTCAGAGCACCCAAGCAATAACACAAACAGCAAAATCGATCTTCGGATCATGAATATTACTGACCCAGATTGTATTTCATATATATACAATTCATTACAAAATAAATAATCATTCTAAACGGAGACCCCTTAATGCAAACATTACTATCATAAAACGGAGACCATAATAATGTAAACAAAAGTAAGCGTATCATAAAATCAATTCAGTCTCAATACCAGCAGATAAGTCTATAGTGTAAATCATAAAGTATAAATTAAGAGTGATTCAAAAGATAGAGGGCTGTTGTAAGTAAACCACGAGACGAGAGACATCGTTCTCTCTCAGTATAAATTAAATAAAACAGATAAAATTTTATTGTTTTTTTTTTTTTCTTTAATTAAGATAATATATAACATATATCAAGCATAACTCGCTCGACAATTATAAAAAAAATATAAATTTTCATCGATTTTAAAGCCGCATATAAGAACATCTATTGAGACGAATTACACAGAGCCATGTCTAGTTTTGGCATCCCTACCAAAAGCTCATTCACCTATGCAAAAGGCGATTGAGAATGCACGATGCTCCGTCAAGGTCGGTATTGACAAAACCAAGACCTACAATTTCAGAAAAGGACTTAAACAAAGCAATGCGCTGTCATGTGAGTTTTTCAAAACATCGTTCTGGAAAGAATTGTGCGAAGCTCAGTAAACTCCAGAGGCACCATCTTTCAAAAGTTGTTCAGTTACTCGCATACACAGACGACATTGACATTAAGTGAGGAATACATGTAGCTGCCAATGGAAATTTGCAAAATTGAATCAAAAGCGGTAATGAAGGATTTAGCCGTCAACGAAGGAAAAGCAAAGTATGGTATATGTTTTCAACAAAGATGGACACACATCATCTACGTAACGATAAGCAGCTACAACTTTAAGGTTCACCAGCGCGGAAATTATACAAAGGTTGGTTCTTTGGGCTTAGAATGCAATTAACGCCCTCTCTTGAGTAACCAAAAAGACATTCTACAAGACACTTATCATCACAGTCCTGTTTCATAGCGCAGGAGCGTGGACAATGTGACGAAAGAGCATGTAAATGCTTTCGGGCGTTTCGAGATGAAAGTTTTCCCGATTGCATGGATAAGACATTTCAACAGCGAACTGTACGGGCTCTACAGCGATGCCGAACTCGTCAGAAAAGCTCGTATAACCCGGAAAGTTTTGACACCAACCCAGAGGGACAACTTCGTGTGTGCAACTGGAGGCACCTGGCGAAAGAGTACGCTAGCTGGAGAGGCATTTTAGCTGAGGACCTTGTCCACCTCGGACTGTAACGACATCTTAGTAAATAAGTAATATTGTAGTGAATAAAATCTTAGTGGCCGTTGCTGAATGCAACCGGAGGATTGAACAGTAGTTGCCGCTGGGCTATGCGTTATGGTCCTAGATTTCCGAAGCGATGGCAATTTTCTGGCTGTGAAAGGGAGACATGACATCGAGATCTATACTGTTTTAACAAAATCATTTCTATTCACTTCGTCCGTTGATTAGTGGAATAAGCTTTCCTATAAATATGTTATAGCGAACGCTCACAAATCAGAACTCTCGGAAATTTTAAATCTTCGAAAATTAGAACCCGAGTTTTCAATGCATTGAATGCTCCAAAATTATAACTTGATTTTCTAATTTCGGAGCAATTTTTTTCTTAGTTTTTTACACATTGATAAATCTCTATTTTTGAATTTATTTTATTTCAAGGTAAGCAAGGTAAACACGAAAAAGGGAATCACCAAATTATGTATCCCTTCGCGGTTTGTTGTCATAGTGGGATACATATTTGGTTATAATATATGTACGCCTGTGAATGTTTGATTCGCATTTATTATACATTTTGATCAATACGTGAAAGTAATTTATAAAAAATGTCAAATAAACATAAAAAAACACTTTGCCTTAGAAACCAAAGTTAAAATAGCTTGCGCTTATCAGCTATATAAAATCGGAGAAAGAAATAGAAGCTATTTCCAACACCTCTCATGATCCAAAAACTAAATCTTTACACAGCGCTGAATATTCGTACATAAAAATTCTTCTTTATGAGTGGTTTTTAAATCGACATCTAAAGAAGTGCACAATGACTGGACCAATATTTAGGGCGATATCTAAGCCAATTTTTTATGAAGTGCATCCAAATAAAGATGAAAATCCATTCCGTGTAAGTGGTGGATGGTTTATCAAATTTAAAAATCGACACGGTATTCGTCGCTTAAAAAGTGGTGGTGAGATACTTTCTAGTGATTGTAGCGTTTATGCTAAGACTTCGTGTAAAAGTCGTTGAGATGGGGCTAATTGAGACACAAAGTGTTCAATTTTCTATTCTTGTATTCTTGGTCTATAACTTCGTGCGGTTTGCTAAGAGATGGCTTAACTTGTATTATTCTATTGTTATTATTCCATTGGAACATACATTGGAAAGCTACTGTCATTGTACGTCATTTCAGTATATGTCATTCATTTGAAGCGTAAACAACAATTTTTTTTTTCACTCACTTTTTGCGGGGCGTTCTTCTTCATTACTTTAATATGAAGAAAACTGCTGCCGAAAGTCATTTTATTTTGGTGAAAGTTTATGGTGAACATGCGCTAGCTGAGCGAACGTGCCAAAAGTGGTTTGCACGATTTAAAAGTGGTGATTTTGGCTTGGAAGACGATAAACGTGCTGGGCAGACAAAAAAATTTTTAAGGTGAAGAACTGGAAGCATTTCTCTATGAAGTTTGTTGCCAAACACAAGAAGAGCTCGCAGAATCTTTGGGTGTCACTCAAGCAGCCATTTCAAAACGTTTAAAAGCAGCTGGATATATTCAAAAGCAAGGAAATTGGGTTCCACATGAACTCAAGCCGAGAGACGTCAAAATGCGAAATGCGGTCGACATGCGGTTTTGCATGTCCGAAATGCTGCTGGAACGCCACAAAAGGGAGTCATTTTGCATCGGATTGTTACCGGTGATGAAAAATGAAAAATCCATTACGACAATCCAAAGCGCAAAAAATCATATGTGAAACCCGGCCAACCAGCCAAATCAACGGCAAAGCCGAATATCCATGGCGCGAACGTAATGCTCTGTATTTGGTGGGATCAGATGAGTGTGCTTTATTATGAGCTGCTAAAACTGGATGAAACCATCAATGGACAACGCTACCGAACACAATTAATCCGTTTGAAGAGAGCAGTAGCCGAAAAACATCCGGAATATGCGACCAGACACGAGGCAATAATTTTCCATCATGACAACGCTCGGCCCCACGTTGCTATTCCGGTTAAGAACTATTTGGAAAGCAGTGGATGGGAAGTCTTACCCCACCCGCCTTATAGCCCAAAACTTGCCCCTTCTGTCTACCGAGTAGAATATCAAAAATTGGCTTGATTCATTCTTGGCTGTCAAGCCGGCGCAGTTCTTTTGGGATGGGATCCAAAAATTGCCAGAAAGATGGGAAAAAGTCATCGCTTCAGATGGGCAATACTTTGAATAATACTATTGTACATGTTTTTCTTAAATAAACGTTCAAATTTTGAAAAAAAAAAAAAAAAACAGCACGAATTAAAATATATACCCAATACTATCGTCAGCCAAGGAATATAATCGTATTATATTAGACGTAGCGCACAAGAGATCACTGATGAAAACTAAAAAGAGTGTCGGAGACAGAACAAAGCCCTGGGACACATCAGCACTTATTTTGTGAATATCAGACTTGAAATAATCCAAGACAACTTGAGTTCCGAAAGGTAATTTCCAATCCATTGAAATAGAGAGTCGACGATCCCAAATGCACACATTTTCGACAAAAAGCCTGATGCCAAACTCTGTCAAATACTTTAGAAATATCAAGTGCAACTATCTTACTTTCGCCAGACTGATGAACGTTTTAGTTCCACTTTTCGGAGAGACATGCCATCAAATCACCAGTGCATCTGTTGCTATAAAAACCGTACTGCCGGTCATTGAGAAGTTTTCGTGTTTCGAAATATTTCATGAACTGATGGTTTATCGGCGTTTCCATTACCTTGAAAAGAATGGACGTAGGAGGAGAGGTCTGTAGGAGGAGAGAGAATATTCGCCTTTTTTGGGAACGGGCTGGATAAATGCTGCTTTTCATTTGCTCGAAAAGTGTCCTAAGGAGTAGGATAGATGAAAAAGCTTACGCAGTGGTTTTGCTAGCGTGGAAGAACACCTATTCAGAAGAAGGGGAGATATATTGGATTGTACCACATTGTACCGTTTTTATAGCTAAAACTTAAAGCCAACACTATGTTTCTGTAAATTCTTATTTAATCAAAATAGAATCCGTTTTTCCAACGTGATACAAGGTCAAATATCCCTTTTTGGTAGAATAGCTGATTTTTTGAGGCAATTAAATCTTTAACGGCTTTGATTACCTCTTTGATAACCGGAAGACCTGCCGGCAAAATGAATTCAAGTTGCGGAAAAGATGGTGATACGTTGGGAAAATATGGTATTAGGAGAGTACAGTGGATGCGGATGAATTTCAAATCCCAACTGCAACAATTTTGGCGCTGTTATTGTCATGCAAAAAATCGGATCTATGCAGGTTGCTTTTCAGCCAATTTGGCATGCAATATGTCGATTTCCTCACAATATTTGAAAGCGTTTTTCGTTTCACCTGGTTGAAGAAATGAAAAGTGTATTGCTCCTTTCGATGTCCATCAAATTGTCATCATAACCTTTTTTTTGGCGAAGATCGGGCTAGGGGGTGTGTTTTGGTTTTTCTTCTGCATCCACTGTCCAGATCTTTTACGATTATCATTCAGTATCCACTTTTCATCACAGGTGGCTATCCGGTGCAAAAACGGTTCATTTTGGTTTCTTAATGTAAGCGATGAGCAGACTTCCCGGCGGCGTAGTTTTTGGGATTCGTTTAGTTCATGGAGTACCCACTCTGCATTCACCGTTGCTCTTAAAAAAGCGTAGTCAGCTAACGTTTCCTGCTTCCAACATGGTTCATTTTCGAGGCTGAAATCTCCCAAACGGAACTTTCCAAACCAACGTCGTATAGTGCGTTTGTTTACCGCTATACCCTCAAATGCGTCATTAATGTTTTTCATTGCCAATGACGCATTATGTCACGTTTCAAATACGTAAAGGAAGAGGGTTCGAATTTGAACAGCCGACAGCATGGAAAATTATTTCTAAAAAAAAATAAATAAATAAATAAAAATAAAAATAATGTACTTGTAACGAACCCTAAAATTCTCGCACGTCAAGAACACTTACAACTTTATTTTATAAAAAAAGGGAATTTAGCAGATGTTCACTCGAGAACTCCTTATTTCCGACTGAACAAAATGTGGTACAACCCAATACCATAATAACCAGTGAATTTGTGAATGTTAAGATCTTTAAATACTTTATCTACTACACGAGTATGAAAGTGGATTCGTTGAAGATTTAACACACTAAGTCTCAGCCTACACCAGATTGATGCGCAATGTCCGCACAATGGCCGTAGTGTGCAGCAAACACATTAGCCTTGTCCAAATACCTAACAGCTGCAATGCCATTATAGAATAGACAGAATTTCTTATATTTTTGAAGAACGACCGAAAATTGTTACAACATTTGGAGCATGGTAGTATTTTTTGCCTCAATTTTTGATTGTATTGAATTTTCACACACTTAAGACGGTGCAGTCAATACTGGCTCTTTTGAAATTATCTCGAATTTTCTCTGTCGAGTAGAAGGACCGAAAAAACATTTATCTAACCCTGACAGCCTCTTTACAGCTCTAGTGGTACCACACTTTTTATTTTGGTTTGACACTTCATCCGATGACGGATAAAGGAAATGCACTCCACGTCGTTATCGAGGAAACATAACGACCAGTTAAAATTCCTAAAGAAGTTAATAAGTCCGCTCCAATTGGCTTTCTCGTATTGCCATACGGTTCTTTTAGGAATCTTTTCTCTAATTGTGTGGTGGGTGAACGAGAATTTAGTACATATGACATTATGGTCCGACGAGCTAAGAGGAAAAAACAACAGTGTACTTTATCAGGGTGAGAAGTTAAAAATAAGTCCAGGGTGTTGGCGGTATGACTATGAACTTCTGGTATTCGCGTGGCCTCGTTTACAAGCAGGGTCAAGTCATTTTCGGCAGCGAAGATCTCAATACACAGTCCTCCACAGGGATACAATTTTTTGTATGAAGTCAGACAGCGTATCATACTTCTGAAAGGTCTAATTGCTGTCCAGTTTGGGGCTTCTGTAAATAAAACAGTAGTGGATAATTTGCTTAGAGAGATGGAATTTTAACCACATGAAGTTAAATTCCGAATTGGAACATGAATATGTGGATGGCCGTGACTCAAGTGGTAGTGGACTGGTTTCCAAATCGGGAGGTTCGATGTCAAATCCCAGCCTCGCCCAAAAGACATTCATTTTTTTTTTATTTATTTTTTTTTTTTATTTTTATTTTTATTTTTTTTTTTTCAATTAACAAAAATCAAGTAAGATGAGTAGTTAACTAGAAATCAACAAGCCAACTTCCATTAATAATTTTTATTAGTCTCCCAATTAAATGTTGGATGCCACCCATGGAGCGAAACAACCACTGAGCCCAAACATCTTTCTTTCTCTCTCTAGTGGGTATATTCATACCCACTTCAGTGTTAAGTTCTTTAAAAAAAAAAAAATAAATAAATAAATAAATAAATATTGTGGTGGAGTTTGATAAGCTCCACGGTGAGAGAAGTATAATGGCACTAGTTCGTAGGTAGCTTCAATTCAGAATGATCTGAGAGTTGTGGGCGGGGATCTAACTGTGTTTCACAAAGTGCCAAAACTGCTGATCTGTACTTACAGACATAGGCGTACGCAGAAAAGTAATTACTTTTTAACCCGCGTATATTTGCTACATCCATCCTGAATTCCCTAGTCATAATCACAAACAACCACAAAAATCACAAATGCCAACGATGCTAAGCAAGGCTGCGAAGTGAGAATTCTAATGACTAACTCAAATGGCAAACACTTCTAATACTTTTGCAAACCCTTAACCTTCGCGAAGACCCACTGTAAGTGAATTACCAACAAATTGTACATTTTTGTAACCTGCGAGAATTTGATGTAATGAGAGCGATTTGCATGTGTGTGTGTAATATGGATGATATTTTTTGAGGAAAATTGATGACAATTCACACTACCTGTTTCACACGGTAGAGGCGATCAGCGTAAGGGAGTTTTTGATTTCCAACATCTAGAAAGTTTGCCATCTATGTTAGTTCATATATGGAGTGCACTCGTCGCACATAGATGACGTCATGCTGCTGTGTAAGGATGGCAAGGGATGGGGGGTGGTTCGGGAGCATTCAGAATTGGTGTGTGGTGGATAGTTGCATTATATGGCACATGGGGGTATTATTTCAGTATAAAATAATAACGCCGGCGCCATCATCGGTTCTTATTTCTCTCAAAAATGCTCGCTGGAGCACAAGTAACTGACAATATACATCAGTAGAATACGAAGATCAAAAATTATTTCTTCCCAAATATGCGTCACATCAATGTGGAATAACTGCGGTTTCAATCAAATGGTCTTCCATCCCATACTACCGACGAAAATATGCTTTATTGAAAACACGACGACATTAGCGTAGTTACGTGAAATTGTTAAAAAGGCAGAGATAAAGACGTATAAAAGTGTTCTCAAAGGTACCTACTGCGAACATATTCGGAAGCATTACAAAATTCGTTCGCGTTCTTTTCTCGATTATAATGCAAGTGATAGTATATTGGCTCCTCAATCGGGCGGTCCGGCGTTCAGTTCCGACCAGGGCCCGAAAAACGAACATTTAGTTTAGAGAGATTTCATATTCTCTTGATCTTAAATAAAAAAATAATTTCATGATTTACAAAGGTAAATCCATAGCAAATGTATAACTAATTTTTATTGAATTAACATTAGTATTCGATTTTGCGTCACTAACAGACAGGTTGCATTGTTCAGTGAACAAACCGAACAGTTTGAAGTTAACTTTAAATCAAGGGCTCTTTATATACTATACTGCATGAGCATTATAGATGCCACAACTTTTAACTTCAGCTCATGCATAGGGAGGCCGGTTGCGTTTAATCAAATTCATAAATTATCCTGTTATTCCCCACAGTGGTAAAACTATTAAATAGATTTAACATTTTTTTACATTTGCTAGACTTAACAAAAATTTTAAGGTACGTATTATACTCATTTCCATACGTTACCCACATATACTCGTACAGTGGTGGTCAGAACAAAAATCGCTGCACAATGTTTTAGCTGTTAACCAATATCAACATTTTTTGATGTGTTTTTACATCTTAAATTTAGGAGCGTAAAGATTAACAAGAAGAAATAATAAAACAACTATCCTGTATAAAAAATAAAAAATGGAAAAATGTAGTTTTAGCTTGGATATATAATTAGGACACTCCCTAACTAAATTTTAAAAGTCATATAGTTCGGTGTTTACTTACAAAATTTTCTTTTGTTAATATTTCGTTGGAAAACCCTTATTTTTAATAACTTCAGAGCATCTAAATGTGCATACTCCCCGGCGTGCAGTGTTCCGGCCAGGCTATCTGAATAATGCCCCATAATTCATTTAATTTTTTTGGGTTTTTCCCTTCAATGCTTCGTTTGATGTCATTCCACATATTCTCAATCGAATTGAGATCAAGGCGTTGTGTTCGTCACTGCAAAATATCATTATGATCCTCCGGGCATCGCTTCACCAGCCTCGAAGTGTGCGACATATGATATCATATGAGTTACTAAAATACTTTTGTACACCTGTTGAACCGTTTTTGATAATATATACACGATCAAGCCCAAAACATACCGCTATGTTTCACGGTATACTTGGATTGTGTTGTTAATTAATAGGACGCCAAACATATCTTTTACCGTCTGATCCCCCATTGACAAAATTTATCCAAAAAATGAATGGCTTTTCAATTGCTCCTTAGCAAAGGATGGTCTAAGCCTCATATTTTTATCCGGCACATATGGTTAGTTTGTGAAATGCACCCACGTAGCAGACCTTACTATTAGAGAGTCTACTCTGAAAGTCGTTTTTCGAGGTCTTGCCGCTCGTTGACGCTTTTGGTTATTCCATATGTTTTCATATGCTCAAAAGAATTATACACCATTTAACTGGGGCATATTAATTTATTTGAAATGTCTGTAACTAGCAACCCATCCTTTTCTGATTAATATTATTGTAAATCTGGCTTTACATTTTTAAATAAGCACTTACTAAATAAATAATTGGAAATTATTGAAAATAACTAAAGAAAATTGAACAATGCTTAAAGCATGCTAATTATATGTTAACACTCAAAATGAGACAGGAGACAACTGATGTTTGTAAAAGTTAAAGGAATAATCGCCTGATGTTACAGCAAAGCTCTCACAAAATATACACATGTGCGCAGCAGATGTAGTTCAATTTTTTTTTTTTAAAAAAGTAAGGTGATTTTAATTTTTATTTATTCATCAATATTGTTTTCACCTTCAAAGTAATACACCACAATTATAATACACTTGTACCAAAGCTTTTTCCAATTCTCGAAGCACTTTTTAGTATAACCTTGAGTTCTTTCGGCGATGCCGTTTTTATTTCGTCAATCCTTGCAAATCTCCGTCCATTGAGACGACTGGACGTTAGATTCGACGTCATAGCCATATACACAAGATTCGTCACCAGTTATGCCCCTTTTGAGCAAGTCAGGATCATCATTGACGGTATTCAAGAACTTCAGAACGATGCTCATGCGACCGCGACGGTTCTTCTGATCAAAATTAAGAAGTTTCGGAACAAACTTCGCTGACACACGTCACATGCCCAAAACATTCAAAAAATATTACATGACCGAGCCGACCTGTATGCCCCCAGCAACTTCTCTTATGGTAATTCGACTATTTTCCAAAACAGTTTTCTTCACAGCTTCGACGTTATCTTTTGTTGATATGCTGGGCCGTCCAGAGCGAGGTTCGTCATTGGCATCTTGGAAGAGCTTGTACCACTTAAAAATATTTTTTTTTTTTACTTAGAGCAGACTCACTGTATGCCACTGTCAACTTTTCTAGTGTTTTAGAGCACTTGATTCAATTATTTACACAAAATTTTCAACTCAAAGCGAATTCTTTGCTCCATTTTTTATAATTGAAAATCGTCTGAGTAACGTTACGACATATAGGGTGAGTTTTTTAATTTGAGACATCCAAATTACTCTAAAAATACGCGATTTCGCGAAAAATGTTTCGGACAAAAGTCACAAGGTTCTGAAGGGGACATAAGATGGTGACCACCAGTTTGACCTTGAGCCGTATTTTCAAGGTCAAATGAAGGTCACTTTAGACTTTTTAATAGGAACCCCTATTTTTGACAGATTCGTAATCTGCGTAAAAAATTACGATTCTTTTACATGAAACACTTTTTTCAAAAATGCGTCCATTTCCCATCAGAAGGCTCCATAAAAATTAAGATATCAAAATTACTCAAAGAGTACGAAATATCGCGAAAAAGGTTTCGGACAAAAGTCACAAGGTTCTGAAGGGGACATAAGATGGTGACCTCGAGTTTGACTTTGAGATCCATTTTCAAGGTCAAACGAAGGTCACTTTTGATTTTTCAAATGATAATTCCTGATTTTCATTGCTCAGTCGTATTGCTCGTAGGTTTGTCATTTGTTTTTACATACTGCGTTTAGCATAACCAGAAACAACGACGTGGACGTAGCAGTATTTTATTTCCTTCGGGGTGAATAATTAGAGTGGGTCCCCTTACCTCCCACTGTTGAATCATTGAATTCTTCCCATTTCGACGTTTATTTCCCAAGACTATTTCAACAAATGCTCGAAAATGTGACCATTCACTTCAATACACTTGTCTATTCGCGCTTTAAATGAACCAACAGAACTGAGAAGTATTTCTGGCGTAATCTTCCGGCAAACTTCAGTTATTCGTCTTTTCATGCCCTCACGTGTTGTTGGCTTTTTTCTGTAAACCTCACTTTTTAAGCAGCCCCACAAGAAGACATCAAGTGACATAAGATCAAGTGACCTAGCAGGCCTCGGATCCAATCGTCCGATCCATAGTTGATGGTAAACATTGTTTAATACACCCCGGGCTACTTGGGAATATTGGGCTGGACAACCATCATGTTGAAACCACATTGTTTGTCGCAACTCCAATGGCAGTTTTTCTAGTAATACTGGAAGATGGTCCCGCAAGAAGTTTGCATACTTTTCGCCATTCAAGTTGCCTTCAATAAAATATGGACCTGTTAATTTATTCCCAATAATTCTCCCAAAAACATTAACATTCCAAGGGTGCTGGCGTTCAACTTGTCGCAACCAAAAAGGGTTTTCGGTAGTCCAGTAATGCATATTATGTCGACTGACCGTACCGTGATTGGTGAAAGTCGACTCATCAGAGAATAACACCTTGGCGAAGAAAAGGGGGTCTCGTTCAATTTGCTGAAGTGCCCATTGACAAAAGGAAATCCGGTTGCGAAAATCCCCACTAGAAAGCTCTTGATGCATTGAAACATGATAAGGATGGTATTTGTATGCAGATGTAATATCTTACAGGCAGTCGTTTGAGAAATTCCTGTTTGACGACTTATTTGGCGAGTGCTAATGTGAGGATTGTGTGCAACGGCAGCTAACACTGCTATTTCATTGTCCCCAACAGCCACCCTATCTGACCGATTCCTTTTCTTTCGTTGCACACTTTCTTCACCAGTGAATTGTTGGATGACGCGATAAAAGGAAGCGCGCGATCGTATCTGGTATGGGAAACGTTGGGCGTAAGGAGCAACAGCACCATCGATATTCCTTCCACTTTCTCCATAAATCAATATCATTTCAATTTTCTCTTGAATTGAAATAGCCTGCATTATTAATCTGGAAAACGTTACTAATAATAATCAGTACCTCAAAACAAATATCGAACTTCTAAATGAAGTACAGTTCCGTCCAAGTAGAAAAAAAGGGCACAGTGCACATCATACACTCTCAGATAAATTTAGGACAATTTGTCTCTATCTGAAATTTATTTGAGTTTTTTAACTTCACTCGAGGCAATAATGACTTCCTCAAAACAAGTTTTGACCTTCTAACACCCTAACAACGTTGGAAACCGATTAATGATTTAGGCGTGCCAGTGTAGTTGTATCTAGCACTGAATGAATAAGACCTTTGAGACAAAGTCGTGTGCCCCATTGAGGAATACGACTGAGCAATGAAAATCAGAAATTATCATTTGAAAAATCAAGTGACCTTCGTTTGACCTTGAAAATGGGTCTCAAGGTCAACCTCGTGGTCACCATTTATGTCCCCTTTAGAACCTCGTGACTTTTGTCCGAAACATATTTCGTGATATTTCGTACTTTTTGAGTAATTTTGATGTCTTCAGTTTTATGGCGCTCTCTGACGGGAAAAGAACGCATTTTTGAAAAGTGTTCCATGTAAAAGAATTGTAATTTTTCATGCAGATTACGAATCTGTCAAAAAAAAAATAGAGGTTCCCATTAAAAAAATCAAGTGACCCTCGTTTGACCTTGAAAATGGCGCTCAAGGTCAAACTCGTGGTCACCATCTTATGTCCCCCTCAGAACGTTGTGACTTTTGTCTGGAACATTTTTCGCGATATCGCGTATTTTTCGAGTAATTTGGATGTCTCAAGTTAAAAAAACTCACCCTGTATACAAGATGACTGGATCAAACTGAAACTTTTTAAAATGCTATAATTTTTTTTATTTTTTGATAAACTTTATTGTGCCAAAGCAAAAAATGGCTTTGAGACGGCCGAAGAAAGAATTGCATGCTGCACGCAAGTGGCTCTGCGGTATTTTGGCCCATTCCCGGCGAAGTGCTTGCTTGAGGTGGTCCAAACTTTGGTATTTTTAGTGCCAACCTTCGCCTTCAAAATATCTTAAACAGAGAAATCCAACAGATTTGAATCCGGAGAATTTGCAATCCATTGTGTCGCAGTTTCATAGTTTCACGGTATACGATCGCATTAATTTTGACGCCACGGTCGAAAAATACGAGCGAAGAGCGACCATCGGCGGATATGCCGGCCCAAACCATTACCATCGGTGCTGCCTGCTTTCTGGCGGCCGTTCAATGTTGTAAATTTTCGAAGGACCTCTCTGGCAAGTAAACTCGGTCATTTTGTTTGTTGACATATTGCTCGATAACAAGTGGCGACTCATCGGAAAAAACCAAATTCGGCAACTCACCTTTTCTGTTGCGATTTAAGATCGTGTGCTTTTTGGAACTTCAATGGCTTGAGCCCAAGCTCATTTTTCAGTATGTGTTGCATCCGTTCCAAAGATATGTTGAGCTCACGAGCCATTTTTCTTCCACTTTGACGCGGATTTCGCTCAATTCGAGCCTTTTCTTTCCGAACAATATCTACCGATGTTGCTGTTTTATAATGACCACCTCCACGGCGTTTTACAACGCTGCCAGTATCATGGTAACGAACTATGGTCCGAGACACAAATGATTTATTCACGTTGAGGTACTGGAGGGCTACTTGTGGTTTTCCAGCCAAACATAAAGCAATCACACTATCAGGTTTGAATTTTATCGCGGATAAAAATTTTTCAACACAACTGAGACGCAAATCGTTTAAAAGGCTTGTAATTAATAAAATTATCTGTCATGTGTCAAAATTTGAGCTCACAGTAATGAACGGACTGGAAATTATAGCAGTCTGAAGTTGGTTGCAATTCGAATTAGTCAGGGTGTAGTATGTTTATATGCATATGTATATAAACATAGTTGAAGTTAATAAAACCTATTACGTTGTTGTTAAGCTACCAAATGTTTAAGTGCATTAAACGGTATGTTTTGCTTATAAAAGAAATGGAACAGCATCGTACGATGCTTTGCACGATATTTTGCACCATTTTTAAAGAAAAGTTTTGATTTTGTCCCCTGAAATAAAGTTTTTTTTCCTTTTGCTCCCTTAAATAATAAATCTCCCGCGAAACTTCGAGTCACCTTACTTTTTGAACACTTCGTATTCCTATTTTGAAATGTTTCTTTAATTACAACTCCGGCGGTATTCAACCGATAGTAATATCGGAATTGAGAATTTGACTTTTGAACAGAAAATCTCGTTAGAATTGGTTTATGTTTTTTTTTTTTTCGTGATGCTCAAACAAACAAATGAACAAAAATTGATTTGGCTACAGACACATCCATACGACATAGCCCAAGTGTTTGTTTGAAAATATCTTCTATGCACAGACACGGCTTCAGTAAAATTTTATAACTGAGATTTTTAGTAATACATATGTAAGTACGTGTACAAATAGTAGTATCACATGAAGCTTTAAAATCAACCTGCATAACAATAATAATTAAAAATGAAGATAATATATACATATTTTAAATGGTAAGTCGCTGCGTCAATAAAATATTTTTAGCACGGTTTTAGGAGTGCTAAGATCGACTCAATTTATTAAACGTCTTTTAAATAGCACAAATGTTTTCCAATTAGTTAGGGTTCAATGAATGTAGTAGCTATTGCAACTACGGTTATGTTCCTTTACATAGTAAGTTGCTTGTTTACTTGCACTGTCGCTCAATGCAAGTACTAATAACTTAGGGGTTTAAAATTACTAGTGAATTAATTGAAACAATTCAACCCAATAGTAACATATTATGACGATTCACTCCAAACAATTGTAATCATAAGGCCATCAAAGGTTGAAGCACATCCCAAACCTATTTTTATTTAACTTTTCAATTTAGTTAGTAAAGGTTTAATTAATTTTTTTATTTTTTCTAACAAATTAAAAAAAATCTAATATATAATGATAAGATAATTAAAAAAAAAAAAAAAAAAAAAAAAATGCGTTTATTCAGATGAAGCGATCAGTATGTTAAAAAAAAAATATCAAATATAGGGTGATTCATCGTGAGGTTTGATTTGTAATGTAAAATAAAACATAAATTTTAAAGTGAACTTAAAATTTTCATTATCGGTTAAAAGAACAATTCATGGCATTTACTTTTTGAAAATGATATTATGTAAATGTTGGCCACGACTACGTATTAGGTGGTGCATTCGGAAGGTCCAATTTTGGGCGACTCGTTCGAGCAAAGCGACTTTTATCTCGCGGTATGTTCTCACGCACTGTTATAGATTTCTTATGCTTGTAGGTTAAAGTAACTGGTATTCAATGGTGGACAAATGCGTTTACATTTAAGCCCCAACCCATCAACTCATATTCTCATTTCAACGTGGTGAAAGCAGGAAGACGACGACCCAATGATGGGATCGGATCATTCCTTTGTTGCAGACCGGATACGAATGAAGATAACATAGGCACAACGGAGTCAAGTAAGACCACTATAGTTCAACATCGAAAATCTGCAATCGCAAAAGATCGCTAGACCTTTATTTATTTAAGGCAGCTAAAGATAAGCAGCTTGAAAACATGCACCAGCTCAACTGTATAATATGGTCTAATATAATAGCATCCCTGATACATGGAATCTCAGCATCGTTTGACCGATCCGCAAGAAAAGAGATTCTTTAAATGCTATAGAGGATTAAGTCGTTTAAACATCGCCTTTTCACTTCTTTTCTGCAATTTCATATGAGCGTCTGAAACCGTTCAAGAATAATCTAATTGGTTCATATCAGTATTGCTTCAGACCAGATCAAATCGTCGTTCCAAATACGAAGTGGCGTATGTTCAAAATTTTAACTTTACAGTAGAGCCAAAACAAAAATTACTGAAATTGCGTTTTTTTTTGTTTTTTCTTTAACTGAAAACGTTCAACAAAACTTACCATTATTTCTAGGAAGTGGTTATTGTAATGGGTTAAAATTGTTTCTTCATAAACATGTACCATTTTTGTGTAAATTCTATTCCAAGAAAAAAGATGTAAATACGTCACCTCGTGTTTTTGAAAAATCTCTTTAAAAGTACAGATATGCCTCTTCGTGTACGATAATTATTTCCTTTGTAAGAAAGATAAACCTTTTTTTTTTTTAACTTTTATAGAACACATTAAATGCTGAAACTTTCTCTTAATAAATTCTAATTCTTCTGAACTTTTTGTATCAAAAGTTGTCTCACATCTACTGTAGCAACATCAGGTATTTTCGAAAGCTATTTCTCAACTAAAGGTTTGATGCATAAGCTCAGAGCTTGGGGATGGACCTTGTTCACACACATGCTGAATATATGCAAGAACAATTTGTGGTAGTTACACCAATTAGCAGCAGCAAACCCCATGATCCAATTGTTTCTAAACTGCGCATTTCAAAATAAATATAGAGCAGTAGTTTTCTATGAATAAAATAAATAAATAAATAAATAAATAAATAAATAAATAAATAAATAGTAAAAATTATGTTTTGTTTTAACGGCCAGTGAATATAAAAAATTGCAGTTAAACTCTGAACCTGCCCTTCTTTGAAGCTCTTTAGTAATATGGTGATAATGGATTAAAATTTTATATTTACAGCAAATATAAACCATTTAATGAAAAGTGATGTATCGGACGGATAGAGAAAACTAGGGGGTAAGAATAGCTTTTAAAGAAATTACAGATAATCATGACCTTACTATCGATTTCCAAAGATACCTGTAGAAACTTTAAGTATTTTCATTCAGACAACTGATTCAAAGTCAAAACATTGACTCGTTAACAGACTGCAAAAGAAGATAGTCTGGTATTAACCAGCGTCTACTCTTTCCATATAGGGTTTTTGTTTTTGTCATTTTTTGCTCAGAGAAAGGAACCAACGATTTTTTATTGACTCCAAACGGCGAGAAAATTATCTTCTGCTTTTTTAAGATAGATTTTACTTTCGGAGTATAAGCACAGCCTGCTGAAAGGATGGTAACAACGAAAGAGAAATTAATTCTTCTGCCCTCTAGCGTGAGTCTCAACCTTGTAAATCAAAAATACAGCTAATCAACGTATCGGCCATATTTTACGCTTGTTGTTTTTATGCTTGTAGGAGGGAACACGACTGGTAGTTTAAAGATCTTGACAGGTTCAATATACACTCCCCTCCTGTTTTTCAGACTTACGATACCAAATTTGTTAAAGCTTCAAAACTACATCACAAGGTTTTTTTTTTTTGGAGCTAAAAAAAAAAAAAAAATATTAGAGCCTAACCAAATGTCAATCTGCTACCTTATAATAATCAGTCTACTACTTGGTCCACCTGCACTCCTAGTTTAATATTTTTACGAAGAAATTCCAAGGAATTTCCAAACCCTTACATGAAAAGATTACATAATCTTTGTTCGCACCTTGTTTGGGTACACCAGTCAGAAGTGATCCCCTTTTCAGAAATTAGATGTGCTCAGATTCGAAAATATTTAGCGTGGCTTTTTTCAACTTGTTTTTCTTATCTTGGACGTTTTATCTTTGTCTTATCTTGGTATCAAGACCGCCTCAAAATTAATTTCAATACTCTTGAAGACTGCAGTTATGTAGCAGGCATTCTGTTCACTTATCGAATCCCATCAGGTTATACTACTACGATGATGAGGCATCATCATCCCCATCCAACCCTGCATGTGAAGTGTGACAATAGCCTTAGAATAGTTCGAGAAATTTTTAAGTTATTAAAATGAACTGCACACAACTTAAGCCTATTACAGAACCTCGTATAGAGCTGACTCCCGTGCTCAGGTATTGTTAACGTACTAAATCTACTGTAACCTTCGTAGAATTAAACGCCCAATTACGCCAAAATACAGAAATTTTTAATAATAATAATCAGTCTCCCCCCTAATCATTAAACCAACTTAAAAAAAAAAAAAAAAAAAACAATAATAATAAAACTGCGTAAGATATGATAAATTGTGAACATTAACTAGAATTTTAATAGGTGAATGGGATGATACGAATAAAAAATGATTCAATACCAATGAGATGGTGCACATTTTCGTTTCGATTTTTTCGACGTACAAGCGTTCTTTTAAGGGCAATTTATATTCCAAGAATACACTTATTTTAATTTAGTCAAGGGAAAATGATTTTTAAAAACTCCATGTGTGCTTCAATTCAGTTTTTTTTTTTTTTAACACAAACCTCTACACAGGATTATTATCATTTTCAGCAGACTTTGCAATGCACTCTAATTGTAGATAGCACCCACAGAAATCACTATTTTTTTCCTCTCCATTTTTTTTATTTTGTTACACTTTCCTTTGCCGGAAGCTTATTGCTTTAGTTGCCAAACTCTTACCCACGGCACGCACACACAAATCACCAAAATTAAACAAATTAATGATAGTAAAAACTACTTCATAGCGAAAATAAACACAAAAACTCTTGAGAGAATAACCAAAAGAAAATGAGTCGAAACTTGTTAAATTTGTTTTGTGGTTAACTTTATTATTCATAAATTTATATCCGGTATATTTAAATCTATAAAAAAAATGGAGGAGCACAATTTTTTTTATCATATTCTCTCTCTATTTTGCACATTAACTTACACGTACAGCTATAGTTTTTTTTTTTTTTTTTTTTAATTCTCCTCGTAGGAAGAAGTTTCAAATAATTTTATGTTATATAAAAAAAAAAAAAAAACTACAAGAGTTCATTTTAATTAATTTTCTTTTACAAAAATATGTTTGTGTTCATGTTCTTTCCTCGTATGTCTATTGATTAATTTGTCTACCGGCAAAGATATTCATTCTCTTCATGTGCTATTAATCATATGCATGGTTGGCAACTATTAAGAAAACAATGTAACATTTGCAAAACCTTTCAAACTACAATAATTTTGTAACAAATGCTACATGGCGTTCTGATATTGCCTACATTTTTTACTTCAGGGATCAAATTTTTTGCACATCACCGTGAAAAACTTAACTGAACTGAACTTCAAAAAAGGATTTTGATTTTGAGATAGACTTTCGACTTTGACTCTGCTTTTGTCTGCGAATTGCAAGTTAAAATAACTGCAAAAGAAACTATGTTTCCAATTTTATTCACAAATTTCTCACAACTGAAACTGGATCGAATCGTAAGCAATTTTGACTGGATCGTACAGAGAAAAATAGAACTCCAGATCCCACTTTGAAATTTTCACATTTTAATAACAATAATAATAATAATAAAAAAAAAAAAAAAAAAAAAAAAAAAAAAAAAAAAAAAAAAACTATCAACCAAACATTTTAGGCAGCAGCGATAACTTTTTGGCCAAACCAAATGCAATTTTAACCATTTCTTTTTCTCTATTCATCTTCACTTGGCCATGGTTAAAATTTGTGTGAGAAAAAAAAAAAACTTTTAAGGATGTACAACATTTGAAAATGGTATAAAACTTGAAGAACAGAAACACATCACCTTTTTTTCTTTTTGCGGCAGGAGAACGAACAAATATTTTGTTTTGGCTTACAAAAAAAAAGTAATAATAATTTTAAAATGCATGCCGTCGAAATAGATTTTTCTTTTCTTTTGAGAACTGAACTTTTCAACAAACCGTTGTCAAAATATTTATGCACAACATTCAAAAATCACAAAAACATTATCGTTTTCATTTTTATAAAATTTTCTTTTTCACCATGATAACCATCATAATCACCTTCTAACATGCCGTGACAAATATGATTCAGCACATCATATTTTTTTTTCTTTTAATTTTTTTTTTTTTTTTTTTTTTTTTCTTAATTTATCTCTAATCAAAATAGAAACTAAAAAAAGAGTAACACAACAGAAAAAGTATACTATGTAATTAAATAAAAGAAAAAAAAAAAAGACTTATTTTCGTATTTGTTTAAAGGAACGATTGGAACATAATTTCGTCGTCGGTCAATTTTTAAATTTTTAATCACTAAACTGCACTATAGTTATGAATTATCAATTAAAATGTTCAAATTACAAACTTTTAAGATAAATTCATTGAATATCTTTTCTCTTTTCTATTTTCCACAAACATATTCACTTGTTAGTAATAATATATAATTCTATTTCTTTTTTTTTTCCTTTTTTTTTTTTTTTACTACTTGCTTTATGTATATATTGCTAAAGTTATACAAATTTAAAAAAATAATTGAAAATACCGCTGAGGATATAAGATACTCTACCGCCTACTTTATTTAGCTGAGACTTCTGTTCTTTAAAACTTTTCTTCAACCCTCTTAAACCAAAATTTATCTGAAAAAAATAAAAAATATTAAATGAGAAAAAATTATATTTGTGGAATGCGAAGTTAAAAAAAAAAAAATAAGATTGGCAAATGTGGACGGGGTATGTATCTCCATTTTGATAGTTTTGAGTTGTTCATCATTTAAAATTTTGTGTTGTGCCATTCCGTTGGCAAACTCGAAGACATGACGATATATAGGGTTTTCTAATAACGACTTGACAACTTTTTTTTTTTTTTTTTTTTTTAAATAAAAGGCAAACCATTTGAGATATTTCAAAAACTTTATTATTGGCTTGAAGTACAATCAAAACATTTATGAATGGAACTCGACTTCGTTCATATGGCCACCACGGGCACGTTTGCAGCGGTCGATTGTTGGACCCAATTTTCAACGACTCGACTCGACACATTTCGGTCGAAACGGCCGCTATTTCGCGTTCAATATTGGCTCTGAGCTCTTCCAACGTCGTCGGCGTGTTGGCATAAACCAATGACTTAACAGAAAATAGTCAAGCGGCGTTAAATCGCACGAACGAGGAGGCCAATCGACTGGCCCATGTCTTGATATAACACGCTCACCATACTTACTCTTCAATAAATCGATTGTAGCGTGTGCTGTGTGTGGCTTGTGGCACCATCCTGTTGAAACCACATGACGTCCAAGTCCATATCTTCCAATTCGGGCCAAAAATAATCGGTGCTCATGGCGCGATAACGCTGACCATTCACAGTAACGTGAAGATCGTTATCGTCGACGAAAAAATATGGCCCAAAAACGCCGCCGGCATGCAAACCGCACCAAACAGTTATTTTTTGTGGATGAAGTGGTGATCCATGAAGCCCATGTGGGTTTTCACCCGACCAATAACGCCAAAAATGAGCTTCGTCACTGAAGATGATTTTGCGATGAAATTCATCATCTTGGCGCATCTTCTCCAGAAACCGAGAACGTAGCTCGTTAGTGTACTTTACCATGATGAAAATTTTGAGTTTACTGAATAAATTGACAGTAACAGTTTGATGATTAGTGAAAGAGTGCGTTCACAAATTAAATTCAAAGTTGTCAAGTCCCTATTGAAAAACCCTATATATAATTTGAGTCATTTCCAGGTGAAAAAACGTAATTTTTAGTAAACAGAAAATAGCCGTCTAACTCAAATTATGACTTTTTGCGTTAACGCTGTTTGTTTACCATGGCCATATAGTGAAGGTGTAATTTATATTTAATTACTATATTTATGTTATGACAATATCTAAGAACACGGGTTTGGGAATAAAATTTCATACAATTGTAATCAGTAGTTTTCTAGTAATCCTTAGTCAAAGACAGGGAATTGCTAGAGAAAATCGAGTGCTATAGGAAGCTTTCTACAGCTCTGAAGTGAAAGTTCTTGGTGTATTTTTAGCTTAATATGAAACGTGGGATTATAACTAATATTGAAATTAAGCAGGAATCAAAGTTGTGACATAAGAAGGGTGCGGACTTTTTTGTGGAGTGAATAGGAATTTTGCTAATCGAGTATTAAAAAATTGACGAAACGTAAGCTCAGCATATTACGCAACTATTTGGGAATGAGTGGGTGGCCGTGGCTCCAGTGGCAGGGTATTGGCTTCCCAACCGGAAGATTTGGGGTTCAATTCCAACCGCGCCCGAAAGACATTCTTTTTCCATGCAACTCAAATCACATGAGATGAATAGTTGCCTAAAATAAAAGTCAATTTAAACTCATAATTTAGTCTCCCTATTAAAAGGCGGACAATACCTCCACATGTGCTCTGGCATTTTAAGAGTAGGTATTTATAGTAAGTTCTTTTTATATAATATAAAAAAATAAATAAACTAGGGGATTGGAGCGGACTTTACTCCTTAAAATTGTGCCGTGTGTACTGCCCGACTTTAACCCTTAGTGAGGATACCAAAAATGTTTACAAAGCAAGTAGTACAATTATAAAACGGTATTTATCTCTCGCCTTACGACAATCGTAGCACTGGTAAATTCTACAGTCGATATGACCTCAAGTAAATGGAATCGTTCCAACTCATACTAGGACTTTTAAAATGAAACAGTATTCCGTTGTTGATTATTAAAAATATTAGGGGATGTGAAAGACAAAAGTAGTGAATTTTTTTCGTATTAGTTTGTTTTTATCATGCATTATACATCACCAAAGTAGCCCTATGATAACTTTCAAGAGCGAAGTGTTTATTCATTTTCAGTAAGTACACTGATCTTATTTTCCCTGTACTGCAGATTTTTATTGTAGAGTATAGAATTATGCAACGGAAGCTTAATACAACCGGTATTAAGCTCGATATCCACTGCTAAAAAAAAAAAGTATCGCCCTCTGCACGCAAGTGGCTCTACGGTATTTTAGCCCATTCCCGGCGAAGTGCTTGTTTGAGGTGGTCCAAACTTTGGTATTTTTTAGTGCCAACCTTCGCCTTCAAAATATCCCAGACAGCGAAATCCAACGGACGTTGTGTCGAAAAAATGATGTGTGGAACATTGTTTTTTAACCAATCTTGGTTAACGCGAGCTTTGTGAGACGGTCTTGTTAAAAAGTCCACGGTCTCCGACCGAAATGATTGTTTGCCCAAGGCTTCAATACTGTCTCTAAGATAGTTTCACGGTATATGATCGAATTAATTTTGACGCCACGGTCCAAAAATACCAGCGGAGAGCGACCTTCGGCGGTTATGGCGGCACAAACCATCACCGTCCGAGGGTGTAAATTTTCGAAGGACCTCTCTGGCAAGTAAACTCGGTCATTTTGTTTGTTGACATATTGCTCGATAACAAATAGTGACTCAACGGAAAAAAACAAATTTGGCAAATCACCACTTTCGTGCAAGCGTAGCAACTCCTTCGCTCTTTCGTTTTTAACTTTTTTCTGTTGCGGTGTAAAATCGTGTGTTTTTTGGAACTTCAATGGCTTGAGCCCAAGCTCATTTTTCAGTATGTGCTGCATCCGTTCCAACGATATGTTGAGCTCACGAGCCATTTTTCTTCCACTTCGACGCGGATTTCGCTCAATTCGAGCCTTTATTTTCCGAACCATTTCTGCCGACGCTGGTTTTTTTTATGACCACCTCCATGGCGTTTTGCAACGCAATCACGGTAACGAGCTATGGTTCGAGACACAAATGATTTATTCACGTTGATATGCTGGAGAGCTCTAACGATAGCTACTTGTGGTTTTCCAACCAAATATAAAGCAATCACACTATCACGTTTGAACTCCATCGCGGATAAAAAATTTTCAACACAACACAACTGAGACGCAAATCGTTTAAAAGGCTTGTAAATAATAATGTAATGAACAGTAATGAACGGTTTGGAAATTATAGCAGTCTAAAGTTGGTTGCAGTTCGAGTCAGTCAGGGTGTATTATAGTTTGAAGAGTAACGATACATCAAAAACTTGTTCTTTGAAAACAACATCATATTTTTCCATCGTGTTAAAAATGTCGAATTTTGTACTAGAAAATGATGAATTGCGGAAAGCATTAATTTTTTGTTTTCATTTGAACAGAAGTACTGCAGAGTCGCATCGAATGCTTGTCGAGACATATGGTGATCATGCTCTATCAGAAGCAAAATGCAAAATATGGTTTCAACGGTGCAGAGATAAAGATTTTGATGTGTGAAATGAAGAACGTGGAAAGTTTGAAGACGAAGAATTGCAAACAATATTGGATGAAGATGACACTTTGAGTCAGAAACAAATGGCAGAAATGTTAAATGTTACACCGCAAACCATTTCTGACCGTTTAAAAGCTATGGGAAAAGTCCAAAAGTCAGGAAAATGGGTGCCACATGAATTTAATGAATTTTGCTTCAAAGACATGATCAGTTTTGCATCGAATTGTTACTGACCAAGAAAAATGGATTTATTTTCAGAATCCTAAACGGAAAAAATCATGATTTAATCTGAAACAACAATCAACTTCGACTGCAAAACCAGATCCATTCGGCAAGAAGACAATGCTGTGTGTCTGGTGGGACCTGAAACGTGTGGTGTACCACGAGGTCCTAAAACCTAGTAAAACCAGGTTAAATAGATCGCTACCAACAAAATATGATCAATTTGAACCATGCATTGATCGAAAAACGACCAGAATGGGACACGGCAAGGTAATTTTGCTCCATGACAATGCACTTGCACACAAAGCAAATCTGGCTCAGAATACAACCAAAGCACTTGGCTGGAAGCTGCTACCCCACCCGCCGTATTCACCAGACTTGGCTCCTTCCGACTACCATTTGTTTTCATTGATGGGACACGCATTAGCTGACCAGCACATCGAATGGCTTACTTTTTGGTTTTTGGTGTGGAATCCATAAATTGCCTGAAAGATTTAAAAAATGTGTAGCTGGCAATGGCCAATACTTTGAATAAAATGTTTTTTACTTTCCAATTAAAAATAAGTATTTTATTTTCACGTTCACTTCATACCGGTACACCTGGTATACATCGGGTATAGATACTACTACAGATAACAAAGGGTCTTTCAAAAGTCGTGCCTAGATGTTACTGAATAATTTTTGAAACCTACCTTTTTTATGTTATCTTTTACATTTGTGAAGTAGACATATGTATGTTCTGTTGAAAAAAAAAAAATGGTTCTGTTGCACAAAGTGTCACTGAAGAATATTCAACATCGATATCACGACGATCTCAGGCATTAGGCATTCATCCATCGACTATTTTGCGTATTTTATATGAGGATTTTGATTTGCATCCTTGCAAAATCCAATTAACACAATAATTGAAGCCTACAGATCATAATCAAGGCATAACTTTTGTCAATTGGTTGTTAGAACATAATGTTGGTCTTTCACGCAAAATCATCTTTAGGTGATGAAGCTCATTTCACATTGGATGGGTTCGTCAACAAACAAAATTGTAAATTGCGGAAAAGAAAATTCTTGAATAATTTCAAAAAAATCATTACATCTACAAAAATCTACTGTTTGGTGTTGGGTTTTGGGCTTATTGATCCATTTTTCTTCGAATATGCAGTTAAAGAACTGTTACTGCCAATAAAGATATGGATAAAACCTTAAGCTATTGCGGTCTAAATTTCCAAGTTGATTAATTTCACGTGATGGTGTCATAAACTGGCCACCTATATCATTTAATGCCATTAAATTTAGAGTTTTTTTTTTTTTTTTTAAATTAAAGTCTATGTGGATAAGCCAACAACAATTGCACAGCTGAAACAAACATTCGACCGGAATCGATGTACTTAATTCGGTAATGTGTGAGCGAGTTATTGAAAATGTTGATGTACACGCCTGTAGACGTACTCGTGGTGGACATTTAAATGATGTTATTTTTCACACATAATTTTTAAGAGCCATATTTTTTATTAAATTAAACAAAATATATTAAATTAAAAACACCAACAAAAATCTAAATATTGAAATGTTCTAATAATATATTGTATATACAAAAAAAACATCTGGGCGCGCATTTTTTATATGAAAATCTCTGTACATATACATAATGAATTGACGGCAAAAACCAACAAGTATTGTACATCAAAACTAAATCGACTAGATAGTCCTTAACTTAACTCACGAGGCGCACATTTGTTTGAATGATCTCACGTAATTGAGAAGTTTGTCAATGAATTTTTGTTCCAATAAGTAAAAGGCCTTTTTTTTTCTAACATTGGCCTAAGTTCTGATCTAGGGCCTTCTCCATAGCCAACCCAGTTTTGAATGATTTATGATTACCAAATCATGTACTCTTTGGAAAGTTGAACAATCTTCAGAATGAATTTTAAGACAAAAGTTTAAATGTATAAATAGATGAGTGAGGGAGAACTTCCTAATGCCACAGAAATTAAAAAGTTATTTTGCATTGAGGCTTGATCTAGTCATTAATATTAACAGCTCAAATTTAGAGTCCATGCTTAGATGTCCAGAAAAACGAAGTGAAATACTTTTTCAATGGGAGTAAATCTCAAAGATCCACTAATACAATTACAATGTTGATACAATTGGTCAGCTGATCAAAGGCTGTTGATGGCTGCCGGCTAACCAGTAGAGCCAATGTCTAATTGATATATGTATAAGAATTGATTAAATAAAAAAATAAATAAATAAATAAATAAAAACACTGCAGATTGAAGCATATTTTATTCCTGGTGAATCTTGTATTTGCCAAACTATGCTTAGTTAAAATTTCAAAACAATAAAAAAGAAATTAAAATAATTACCTTTTTCTATTTAAGCTGCTCCACCGCGTACCACTACGATTACCAAATGGTCTTCTTTGAGGCCTTCCTCGGTAACGCTATGACACGTCCTCTTTAGCAGCTCAGTGGAGAAATCACATGGTGGGAATGCATACAAGACTCCAGTGGCCTCTGTTTCTTTGTTTAAAAGAGATATTACACCAGCTGCTTCCTTTTGCTTTAAATATGAAACCAAATTCCGAAGAGGGCGTGTTTGTACACCTCCTGTTGCATCATCAGCTCCGGCTGCTGTTGCAGCTGCTAAACCAAGGAATATAGCGTGTGCAGATGATGAAGTGATTCTCTTCTGTACATCCTCTAGTTTGGGTGGATCCAAACGCAAACGTTGTGTAATACGTAAATTATGCTTGCCATCTTCATCGCGCATCAGAGAATCAACAATATCTGAATCACCGTCAGTGAGATGAAATTTAGCAGGAAATAGTGAGCTCTTTAAAATTAACGAGCCTTCCCACAATGTGCTACATTTTCGCGAAATATCTGTAAGAGTCCGAGCTGCACTAAGAGCGCCATTACGTCGTGATGATGAATCAGAATCAGAATCAGGACTACGACGACGGGGAGAACGTGAACGTGATCTATCCACTCCGGGTTCTCTTGAACTTGAACGAGCTCTATCGAATTCACCGGGTGGTGGACGACGCCATTCTTCCTCTGTGGCACCCGCTGGTGGTGGTCTATGTACATCATTGTGATATCCACCACGATATGCACCACGTCCTCGATAAACTCCACGACCTCTGTGTCCCCCACGTGGTGGATATGGGTGATGATAGTGAGCTGCTGGATGATGATAAGCTGCCATCTCATCGTAATGTGGATCATGGTATTCATATTCTCCTCTACGGAACTCAGCACCTTCCTCGTACGGTGCTGGTGTTGTTGATTTTGGCTTAAATGAGGTTGAAATTTGGCCTGCAATTTCGGAGAAATCAGTTCTTAAACGTTTTCCGGGACCACCAAGTGGAAAACCTCGCATTTCCTTTACAGCAGATGTAGCTGCTTCAACCGATTCATACTGAATATAAGCACATGTGTCGCCTTTTTGATATTCGATTTTTTTAATTGCTCCAAAACGATCAAATTCCCTTTCAAGTTGAGTGACCGAAGTCCACGCTCCAAGTCCACCAATCCAAATGCGTGTGGCTGGTGTTGCCTTACCATAACCAATTTTGCACTGGAACTTACCAATGTATTGGCCAGATAGTTCCAATTTTGCCCTGTGGGCCATGTCAAGATTTTGATAACGAACAAATGCAAAAGCGTTGCCAGTACCTGGTGGTGGGCGCTTTATATCAATATCTTCAACGATACCATATTTTCCGAAAATGCGACGCAATTCCTCATCGGATATATTTATTTCTAAGTTGCCAGCAAAAAGTGTTCGAGTGGCTAGTGGATCATCTTCCGGCTGAACATGATGCAAATAATTAGGGAATTTGTCTTTCTTACTTTCGGGTTTTTCATAAGGGATGTGTGGTCGTGGTACCATATGTCTTGGCATGTAGTGATGCGGCGGTGGATGCATATGTGGTGGTACATGATGCATTGGCGGTCCACGAGGTGGTAAGTACTCGTGATGTACAACTGGACGAAATTCTCTCGGATGATGCATCGGTCCTGGTGGTGGTGGCCCATAGCGATCATATGGATCCATTGGAGGACGACGTCTCTCTGGTGGACCAGGTGGTGCAACTGGCGATCTTGGATAGTAATGACGGTCATACTCCTGTGGCGGTGTTATAGATCGTGGTCGTGCTCTATATTCGTTGCGTGATGATGATTCATAAACAGGCTCTACTAGAGCGATTTTATCGTACAAAATAATTCTTGACTTATGATGTTTTGCTTCCCGGGCATCTTCTGGAGTACGGAAGCACACATACGCAACCCTCTCGTCCAAATCATGCGATATTCTAATACTGAAATCTCCAAATTTCTTGTATTCCCTGTAAATTGTCTCTTTAATAAATTCATCCGATGCTTTCGGATGTAGTGCACTAACACAGAGAACTTTATAAGTTGGCCTATCGGCTGGAACTCTTACATAATCCTCACGGTGTGGTGACATATAACGAGCTCTTGGGCTTGGTGATCTAGCCATGCGACGGCGTAAGCGGTCGGGTGACATACGCTCGTCAGAACTACCTCCATTGTCGTAACGACCCATACTTCCTCTACGTTTATTTCTTGGTGAATCGCGCGATGCGCTACGTTTCATATTATGAATTTTAACAGTGATTCTATCAAGTTCAGCCTCTCGATTACTCATGAGCTGAATTAGAAACGATGCTAAGACGATAAAAGTTCTTACTGGATATCGTTCAAACCAACACTATGTACGAAAACCAAAAGATATTCCTAAAAAGAGAAAGAAAATTTCAAAATAAATAATTGATCTTATTCTTTGCATCAAAAATTGATTTGTATGGCTCTCTTAAAGTAAGTAACATTCTTAATCAACCATTTTGAGCCGTTGATATTGCTAATTTTAAACGATGCAATGTTACTCATTGAGGTGCATATTTTTCTATACCGTTTTGTACACAGAACAAATATAGAACCGATTTCAAACGACAAGGTGATAGACACTTACCATAAACGTGGATTTTACGGTTCAAATATTTTTCTAGCTCTCCTAATTTGCGTAGGAAGCGACAAACTATACATTGGCACACAGTAGATTGTGGCTTTAATTTTGAAACGTATCCATCGTGATATCGTGCTAATTTATGACCTAATAATATCATCCAAACTTAAAAAATTACAGCAGTCATTGTGCATAGAATGTGATTCCTGTTTTACATCGAATACAGATCTACACATTTCAATGCAGCACAATTTATAAAAAAAGAAATGCCTATATTATGACAGCATTCGCATTGAAACATCACCACAAAGCTGGGACCTAAGGTCATGCTCTCCCGACATGATTTTTGAAAAACGTTTGTAAGTTTGCTATCGTAGTTCATATTTTTAGCGCTACTTCATTACAATTAATATAAGTACAATTATATATACCACCATAGCAAATATTGCTAAATTCGGGGAATTCCAGATAGCTCTTAGATTTCCCATCGAAAAGATGACGATTTCAAGTTGTTAACGAAACGATATGCAACGACCATACATATAATTTATATCTCTACACAGTTGAACCCCTTGTCTACCATAGATGCACCAATCAATTTCGGATCCATGCACAGCCCATGCTCTTAAAAGCCTGTTCTGATCAAATAACTCATAAGCAGATTGACCACATTGCGATCGATGCACGACACTCTTCCAACATTGTGGACTGCTCGCACAACTGATGACGATGAAAATCCATTTCTCGCATAACCAATTACATTTCCTTACTATTCAAGTTTTCTTGCAACTTTCAAAAAGACCTTAGTTACCATAACTAAGTGTCGATGGTCAATACAATATATGAAAACATTACTATTTATGACCGTTAAGAGGCGATGACGCAGTGTATAATACAAGGTAGACTACGGTAGGTAAAGTTTTTATCCACCTGATCTCACCGAACTGAAACTGTGATTGTGATCAAGATACGTGATATTTAATATATCTTACTTGACAGTAAATCAAAAATTATTTTATTTGTGTTCTCGTAACCTAGACGTTTCATTCAATTCACCACCATTACATGGAACTCCCCCTGTTAACTTTAAGCAATCAAGTTCTTCTATTTGGATACCATTTAATGACCTTCCGCGACTCAGGGCTACATATGCTTGTCCGGCAGCGAACAGCGGAGGACCTAGGTAAATAACCGCATAATCTACTTTACACATTTGGCAGGAGTGGGTTATGTGGTGGTGGGGGGGGGGGGGGGTCAATCGAGGACACACACTCCAGTTTCACTCCTACGCGCGAGGGGTCAGTTAAATTTTTGTACTGTCACCAGTCTTTAATACGGTGCAAATTTTCAAATCAATTAAATGTCTTAAAGTGGGTGAAAATTACGTTGAAAAATTCCGTTACATAGATACATACAGGTCAAGCTATTTTGTGCGTTTTCTTCATTCTTGTCTAGTTGTGTAGTAGGTAAAAACGTATGTTTCAGCGGATGCACATTAATTGATGCAATGTTTTTCTGTTAATTTGAACTTTTTGTACTTGGGGGAGTGAGAGGGTAAATTTTTAATTTTTTTGCATATTTCTTTATAATAATATCTTAAGAATATTGTGTCAAAATTTTAAATCGATTGGAGCAAAATTGAAGTTACGAGTATTTTCATAAATTCGCTTATGCACGTTTTATACCAGCTTTTTTAGTTTTCAAAACTTAAAAGTGTTTTCCTTACAACTCACTTCGGTGCCCTTCATAACTTCAAAACTACTGCACCGATCCTTTTGAAATTTTGAACACTGTTTCTGTACATAATTTACGAGGTAACGCTTCAAATTTGTTAATAATTTTTATTTTACAATAACAAATTAACCGATTTTTTTTCGCAAAAATCGCGTTTTTCCCTTCAACGTGTTCCAAAAAAGTGAAAAATTGAAATTTCGAAAAAACCTGGCAGCGTTACTTGGGGAAAACTATTACGGAATTCTACTTTTTTCTGAGACACGTCCGAATAATTGCTGCTATTGTGTATTTTTTAATATTTCTTCGTGAACATTTTATACAATATTCTTAGAATCTCATACTTTTATGTACTACTGGTTTTAATAAGGAGATTTTAACTGTGTTGTCACAAAAAATTCATAAAAACATGCATTTTTTTGCACGAATTAACTTACCCCCTCCCCCCTTAAACGGAGAGGAGCTATTTTGAATAAAATAAACCAGTTTTGCACAAAAAAAAAAAAAAAAACTTTTTGTTGTTCTTAATTTTAAAAAGCTCTGTTACTTTGGAACGCAGCTTGTATTATTAATTAAACGCCATTGCAGTCAATTGGACTTTTTCAAAGGCAGGTCGGCAAGATACAATATGTGTACGAATAAACATGTGGAAACATTGCAACGATTTAAAGTGTGATTTTTTGGTGATTGTTCTTTTTAGTGTTCCATTTGTGGAACAGTCAAACAAGCTCAATAAGCTTTGCCATTTCATCATGGAAAGATTTATACCCGAAACACAATTACAAATTATTGAATTTTATTATCAAAACTCGTGCTCTCTTAAAAATGTTTTTTCGCGCACTTCGACCATTTTACGGTCGATAAAATCGACCTACTGAGCAAGCAATTTAATAGTGACTTATTTCGCACCAATTTCAAGCTGCATGCGTGCACTCTACGTACAGAGGAGAATACTGCTGATGTATGCGCCAATGTTAATGAAGATCGTGATTTGTTCAATCGTCGCCGTTTGCAGCAATTGGGATTGTGTTACTCGACTACGTGGAAGAGATTACACAAGGATCTTGGTCTAAAACCTTACAAAATATAGCTCGTGCAAGAACTGAAGCTGAACGACCTGAGAAAGCGTCGAATTTTCAGTTATTGGGCCTTAGAAAAGCCGGAGGAAAAGAAATGGGTTCGAAGAGCGATTTATCTCTCGTTTTGGACGTGCGATTTGACGTCTTTATACTATTTTTATGGGGATATGTCAAATCACTACAATATGCTCGCAAAAGTTATTCAAAATTGTACTCTTGGTATGAACCACTTAGAACGTGGTCGTTGTCAACATTTACATGAAATAATCTTTAAAAAGTAATTGGTAAGCATTGATTTATCAACTTTAATAAAAAACTTTATATACTTTTGCAATTTTTGTTTTTTAAATTAAAAACCAAATGCTTGAAAAATCAACCTTTATAATTGGGAAATACAATGTAAAAGTTGGATAATTCCAAGGCGGCTTTTACACATTTACATTTAACAACACTGTAAAATGGAAAAAAGAACAATGACGTTCAGTTCGGATCCAGTAAAGAGCATGTACAGCCGAACAACTAGCGGAGGCCTTAGACTGATATAAAGTTGATATCACCGAAATCCAGAAAGTGCGATAGGATGAGCAGAACAAAAGGAATATGGAAGAATGTGCCGTATAATACGCTGACTGATTCAAAGAACAGAGAAACTCCATATGGGTAAGAATTTGGGCAAAAAGTTTTGAGCTTTCGGCATGTGAGCAAACGGCTTAGAATAATTTATATCAAAGCTAAATTTCGTTACATCAGCCCAATATGCTTAGAAAAACAATAATGATCTAAGCAAGTGTTTTCCGCAACAAAACATGCGAGCATACATATACACTGCAGGCCAAATGTTTGAGCTTACCCTCGACCCCATTCATGCATGGAGATTAATTTTATGAATTACATTAGGAAGTTTTCGACTTGAACATTACACAGCACATTCAGATAATAAAAGTCATAAACTTTATTCGAAATTCTTCGCCTTCAGTAATCAACTCGTTAAAAATGGAAATAGTCGCGGAAACCATAATCGATGAACAATCTGCACTCATCAACTTGCTTTAAGGCAAATCGCAACAAAAAGTTGTTTAACAATTGAAGGTATCAATGTATCATTGAACAGGTTTATGAAGTGTTGAATCCAAGTTTGAAGTTGTTAGATGAATAAGGAGGCATACAAAACAATATTGAAAGGAAATGCTGCCACTTCGGGACTAAGATTAATTTTCGAAAGATTTGTATTTCAGCGGGACAGCGACACAAAACACTCCTCAAGACTGTCTAAAACAGAAGGAAGATGAAGATATCTTACAAATTTAAGCTCTATAGAGCTGGAAAAGCTGGATAGAAAGGTCCGGGATCAATGCCCATCACCAGATTCTGCGTTGTTGAATATACTATTGGATTGCTGGAGCAATATATCACATACAATTCAAAAACTAAAAGCTTAAATGTTAAGAATTGTGAAAATTAATGAGTGCAAAGGTGCCTTTTTCGACGAAAAGTTTAAGTCATTTTCGTATCCTTTTTATTTCAACACAAAATGAAAATACTTTTCATTCTATTTTGGCTCCCCGTTCATTTCATATGATTATTATTTTATTGAAAGTTTTTTTAGCTGCTAAATTTTGTTTTTCCGTCGAGCACTGAAGACGACCTCAAGCTTTTGACCTACAGGGTGCATACTATATATACTGTGCAAAATATAAGCAACCGTATCATTCTGATCTTTGATTCTTATTTTTTCATACACTTGCGGCAGAACATTAAATTTTCTTTTTTTATAAAAAAAAAAAAAAATACGTGTGAGAATTGATGACGCGTTTGAGGATGTAGCGGTAATCTAACGCACTATACGACTTTGGTTTGGAAAGTTTCATTCGGGAGATTTCAGCCTCGAAAATGAACCACTTGGGAACCCGGAAACGTTAAATGAAAACGATGTTTTAAGAGCGACGGTGGAGCCAACAAAATCGATGCGGGAGGTTGCACAAAGCATGGGAATATCAACACCTTTCTCTCATAGGAAAGGTAAATAAACTGAACGAATCCCAAAAACTACGGCGCCTGGAAATCTGCGCATCGCTTTCATTAAGAAACCAAACTGGACCGTTTTTGAACCGGATAGTCACCTGTGATGAAAAGTGGGTACTGTATGATAATCGTAAAAGACCTGGGAAGTGGTTGGATGCAGATGAAAATCCAAAATACGACTCCAAGCCCGATATTCACCTAAACAAATTTATGGTGACAATTTGGTGGACCAATTCACTTTTTATCTCTTCAACCCGGAAAACAATAAACGCTATTAAAAATTGTGAGGAAATAGAATGTCAAATTGGCTGAAAAGCAACCTGCGTTAGTCAATAGGCACCTTATACCTCACAAGTAACGGTGCAAAAACTGATGCAGTTGGGATTTGAAATTCTTCCGCATCCACCGTACTCTCCTGATCTCCATCTTTTCCGCAACCTGGATTCATTTTGCTGGCAGAAGGTCTCCCGCAACCGAGCAGAGGTCACAAAAACCTTTAAAGATTTCATTGCCTCAAAAAGTCAACACTTCTACGAAAAATGGATATTTGACCTTGTATCACGTTGGAAGAATGTCATAGATGTCAACGTGAGGAAAAAAGAAAGAGAAAAAAATAAGGAAAAAAAAAGCTACTTTTAGAGAAAAGCCATTGAGTGTTTAGTTTTTCCTTTATGGAAAACGCTGCAAAAACATACCGAAAAATTTGTGCAGTTTACGGTGAGAATGCCCAGGAGTGGTTTGTTCGATTCCGTTTCGGAAATTTCGTTTTAAAAGATGCACCTCACACAAATCACGGTCGTAATTTCACTAAAAAAAGTCGATGAAAATTTGCAACTGAAGGAGCTAGACCGACACGAAAGCTGTCTGGAGATGACGAAGGCACTAAAAATCAACCTTATGACAGTTTGAAATTATCTAAAACGAGCAGGCTACTCAAAGAAACTCGATGTTTGGGTGCATGAATTAACAGAAAGAAATTTAATTGACCAAATATCCAACAGTGAAACGTAACGAAATGGTACCATTTTTTGAAGCGATTCATTATGGACAATGAAAAAAGATTAAATAAAAGGCCGGTGAACGACCACAAACGACTTCAAAATCTGGATTGACGGCAAAAAAAGATTAAAAGGGAATTGTCTATTATGAGCCGCTAGAACGTGGCGAAAAGGTCAATTTTAACCTCTACTGTGCACAATTGAAACGTTTGAATGAAGCTTTCGAGAAAGAGCGACCAGAATTGGCCAACAGAAAGGGAGTTGTTTTCCATCATGGCAATGCTCGGCCACACACATTTTTGATGACCCGGAACAAATTGACGGATCTTAGTTGGGAAGTTTTGATGCATCCACTGTCTAGCCCATTTGTTTCTTTCGGTCTTTGCAAAGCTCTCTTGATGGTAAAGAATTGGCCGACCGAAGATTCGCTGAAGATCAATTGTCCAAGTTTTTCGCTGATAAAACACAGAAGTTCTACACCGATGGAATTATGAAGCTACCCGGAAAATGACAAAAGGTCAAAGATAATAATATACAATATGTACTTGATTAAAATTGATTTTGAATAAAGAAAAAAAATTTTTTGTTGTATTATTCCATTGAAACATGCCTTGGAAAGCTACTGTCATTGTACGTCATTTCAGTATATGTCATTCATTTGAAGCGTAAACAACAATAATAGGCCGCGGGCGGGTGGTGTAGTAGCTTGGAAATCAGGTGTATTAGGTTTCAGTATTTTTCCAGAGTGGGTCTTAGTACTAGTTGTTAGTTCGTTACATTTAGCGCAGCCAACAACCACTCCAACATCAGTGTTATGCCTTCATGTCAGAGTTAACGCCGACGGGATTTTCATATAACTACATACAAGTTCTATGAAGATTTTTTCAGAGAATTGCCCCGCACGGGATTCGAACCCACGACCCTCTGCTTGAAGAGTCTATGTACATACCACTAAACCACGGCCACCCCCATTTGGTCAGATGAAAGTAATAGAGCCATGTTTGACACCTGACAAGTTCGTCAGACTTAGAATAATGACGATATAGGATATCGTAACATCGGGTGGAGTCTTTATATAAGATTAAAATCATTTTAGTTCTGCTCTTTGGCGCAGAATCTGGACGTAAGTAAAAGCATATGAATATATACTTAGTTAATTTGAGCGAGATGCACACACGAGATGGTCTTCGGATCAACCGGTCAGAAAAGTGTATATCAGTTGCCGAATATGGCTGGGAGGCGTCAAGCGAATGAATATAAATGCTCCGGTACAAAGCGTCAGAAGGAGGGATGATTCAGTAAGAAAAAACTTCCCTTAAGACGCGCGCAAAAGTGGAAGACCTCAACCACCTGGGTGTGCATTAGCTAAAATCTTTCCTAACTGGAAACTTTACTGACTGAAGTCACAATCATGTAATTAGGATGTAACTAAACTAGTTACACATTTCAACAGTTAATAAATAAATAAGAAATACGAGTCATAACATTAGCGCAGGGACCAAGCAGATTACCTTTTGTCAATCTCTGAGTCTTTATGTAACAAAGCTTCTTTTGTACATCCAAAGTGAAATTATTTAAAACTCTGATCATTCCAGTCCTATTCTATAGTGTAGTTCATGGATTTTATCAGGTCATAAAAAAACTGCGATCAAGGTGAGTAGAGAAGATACAACGAAGAACTTTACGTGTAGTACACCGACATCAACTTGGCCAGAAATCTTCAAATCGACATCATTCAAAGGAACTACGCAGTATAAGACCGAATCTTTGGCGGTGCAAATAAGTGGATCAACTGATATGGCTTGGTCCATTATGATCTATTGTATAAGTCCATTTAAGTAACTTATGTCTTAAACTGGACAGTACTGCTGACACATCGTTCATTTTCAATAAATAAATTTGTTGTTCCAGCCACATTCATTACCCACACTATGTTTCAAGCACAACAGAATTGTTATGTTTGGGGGTCAAATTCGAAGGAACTCTCAATAAGCCCGTATAACATTTATTCCAAATCTGCTATCATGGCAGCCAAAATGTTTAATTGGAAATCAATTTAGTAGATTGTTGATGCTAAAAATTAAAGAGTAGAATTATTTGTTGTCTGTACAGCAACGAAACTTCCAGAGACTGTACTCAATTCACATTACTTAGTGCAGTTTATCGCGAAGAAACCTTACTCATATTTGTAATCAATTTCCACTGAACAACAATATAACAGGCCGACTTCTTCCGAGAAAAGAAGTAGAATACGTCACACAACTCTTTCAACTTTTTTTTTTTTTTTAAGTTTTCGACTCTAACGATACTTAACTTTGTAATAAATTTAAGATCATTTATTATTTTCAGTCAGGACTTTTAGTAAGCCCCAATTCTAAAAAAATATAAAAAGTCGACCTCACCAATCATATATGTAATAACAAAAGCGCAAAAATCTTTAGTCCAACACTTATCCAAGGTTCAACCATTTTATTTTAATTTAATTCTTTTTTGTTCACTTACAATTCGTACTTTGAAGAACCTCCATTCCAGACGTTGGCTGGTGCCCTAAAAACACAAATGGATACACAAAAAAAGATGAACGCCTTCTTTTCATAACCAATTCCACATTTTGACTCATAATCACAAGCAGCGAAATTTAATTTTTAACAAGAAATTCTCTATTCCTGCGGAATTGCCCATTTTCCCGGTGTATAATTAAACTGGTCAACGCCACCGAAACCAACATTTTCACCACAAAAATTATATTTTTCCCTTTTTCTAAAATGGCGTCCACAACCAGGCACTTCTACCAATTTTCTATCCTTGCCATGAGAAAGTTTCGAATTTTTATTTAAAAATCACAATCACACTCACCATTTAATAATATTTTATTTATAATCGATTGAAAATAAATGAATTACAACTTCTTATTGCTAAATAAAATAGTTTAAACGAGAAATCTATAACAATTTTGTGTACGCAGAAACTCGCAATTCGCATACGCCAAGAAAATATTTCACAAAATGAAGCCGCCAACGAAGAATGAAAGTTAACGAAGATGCCGGCTCATCGCGCAAGCCGAGGACCAATTTAACGAATAGTGATGAGCTGATTATACTTTGTGTTACGTTACATTACGAGTGTACTGGAGAGAAGAACATATTTGAACTTCGTTAAATCCCTTTGAAAGTGAAGTAAATTATTTCAAAGTCTACCATACATTGCCGGCCACTTAATTATACTTATTTTTATATTGCACATTTATTAATTGATTAATTGGTACTTTTTTATGAAAAGACTAGATAAAAATTTGAAGAATCTCCTCTTTTTTGTTATAAGGCTGTTCAAGTTGATTAGCCTCAGCAATTCTTTTTTTCGAATTTACCATAAAACATACGCTGTTTCAAAATACCTTTAATTGTCTCTCCTTTTCTTCAAATTCATTGGCTGAGTTGACAAAACAAAGAATGAAGAAGTCTGTAAGAATATCACGCGTACCCTGTCGAGACTTAAATTAAACAAAACCACTGGAAGTGACTTTGCATGACTGAGCATGCACCAACTCATTCCCCAAGTCTGGTCAGAACAATGTATGTTTGAAATATGGAATCTCAGCATCTTTTGCCCGATCCACATAAAAAGGGGAAAAAATCAAGAAGTTCTTATCGATTCTCACCTTTTTTCATCGATTTTAAGGCCGAATATGACAGCATTTATAGAGACGAGCTATTTAGATTCACATCTAGGATTGGCATTCTTGCCAAAATCTTCCGCTTGTGCATAATGACGAGAGAATTCTAGCTGCACTGTCAGAGTCGATAATGACTTAACTGTGGCCTTAGATACTAAAAAAGGTTGTAGATAAGCTGACGCACTGTGATTTATTTAACATCATACTTCAAAGAATTGTGCGAAGCTCACAAACGAACGCTGGAACCACAATCTTTCAAAAGTCTGTGCAACTATTAGCATTCACCGATGATATTAACACAATTGGCAGAACTCAGCGGGTTGTAACTAGTGCGTTCTCTAATACTAAAACCGAAGCTGCTAAAATCAGTTAAGTAGTAGACGACGGGAAAACCAATTATATGCCATCAACAAAAAAGGAAAAACAACATCGACGATTTGAAAGCTATAACTTCGAGGTAGTAAGAGATTTTCTCTACCTTGGGTTTACTATCAATTTTGTCTCAGTAGAAATAAAATGAAGAATAACTGTTATCAATCGCTGTTTCTTTAAGTTGAGAAAGTATGTGAGTGAAAAAATTTTTATAATAAAATATTCCGTACCGTTGACCAGGAGATTCAACAACAAACTATACGAGCTGCACGGCGATGTCGATCGATCCTGAAAACTTCACATCGAACGCCTGAGATGGCTTGAATATGTAGCCATCGAAACCAACCCGCAGGGACAACGCAGTTGGGGAAGAGCTCATCTTAAGTTGCGCGCATAAGTAGAAGGGAACCTCAACCGACTTCGAGTGCGCAATTGGAGGCAGTTAGTCTAGAATCAAGTTAACAGGCGAGGCTTGTTAGTTAATGCCTTCGAAATGTAGCGCCACCTAAGTAAGTAAGCAAGTAAGTATAGGGTGATTCATCGTGACGTTTGATTTCACGATTTTTTGATTTTCGATTCGTCGTCGTCCTTAGCATCTTGGCTTGGCGTATTCGACAACTTGGCATATTTTACGTGAGGATCTTGGCCGAAAAGCGTATAAAATTTAACTTGTGACAGAATTAAAGCCAGGCGATTGCGTCATATTTTCAGTGAATGGGACTGGAAAAACTCAATAAAAATCCGGTGTTTTATCGTGAAAGCCATTTCTGGCTCAATGGATACGTTAATAAAAAGATTGCGGTATTTAAGCTGATGAGCAACCCGAAGAGTACCAAAAGCTACCATCACATCCATTAAAAACAACGGAATGGTGTGGATTATGGACTGGTGGAATCATTGGTCCATATTTCTTCAAAAATAAGGCAAATCAGAATGTTACCATTAATGGTAATCGTTATCGCGCCATGTAAACGGACTATGTGCTTCCTGAAATTCAAGCATATGGTCTCGGTGAGCTCTGGTTTCAACAAGACGGCGCTACGAGCCATACAGCGCGTGAAACAATGTACTTGTTGATAAATCATTTTGGTGAGCACTTAATTTTACGTTTTTCTACGGTAAATTGGCCGCCTAGATCGTGCGATATCACACATTTGGACTATTTTCTCTGGGGATATGTAAAGTCTCAGGTCTTCAGGAATAGGCCAGCTACGATTGACTCTTTAGAAGCCAACATTACTCGTGTTATCCGCGAAATACCAGTCGCTATTCTCGAACGAGTCGCCCAGAATTATACCTTCCGAATGGACCACCTCAGACGTAGTCGTCGCCAACATTTACATGATATCATTTTCAAAAAGTAAATACCATGAACTTTTATTTTAACCGATAATAAAAATTTTAAGGTCACTTTCAAATTTATGGTATGTTCTTTAACTTCCATTATAAATCAAACCTCACGACGAATCAATCACCCTATAGAAAGATTATTGTAACCGTAGTATTGAGCGAAAAATTAGACGAAATTCTTGGATAATCAGCAACTTTATAAAAGATTTAGAGCACTAAAGCTAAATTCGATAAGTAATGTACAGTATGAGCAACAAAAGATCGAGAATTATTTTTGTTGTAAGCATCCTATTCAGTAGCTCCAGATACAAGATACAGTGGAAAAGATGGGACTGTTAAAAAGCTTTAAAAGCTAAAATAGAAAGTAGATATTAGTTTTTGAGTTCACACAAAGAAGGTTCCTATTTTACGACTTATATTCAATTCAAAAATGAGGATATTCAATTTTAGAAGAAGTGTTAAAACTATGGTAAATAAACTATTGCACACGAATCAACGGTGGCGCCGTCAGCCAGCATCACAGATTTCTTGTACGAGCTGCTTCAACTTATTTGGAACTATTTAGGTCACTGAAATTAGGCAAACATCTTGAGCTTTCGGCACTTGAAGGGAAAAGACGACATACGTACTCCTTATCAAAACCTGTATACTGTACTTAGGCTAGTAATTATGACGTTAAAATTATGATTTAAACCCAGAAATAGGAAAAGCATACTCTTCGCGACCCTGTAACTGAAAACGTACTTGGGCTAATTGACCACGCAGTAGTGCGAGGATTTAACGTGACTCTGCAATCATAACAAACCACCTTTGCTTTTCTCAAGGTGCTTCTTTAACCTCTTGACTCAAAATCTTACGCAAACTACATTAAGTTTCGATGTCAAACAGATGTCAAAAATGCAGCAATAAGCTGGTTTTACACGGCCGAGATGACGAATGACAAGTGTTAAAAGGTATGATTTGCTGGTTTGATAAAAACTGTGGAGCTGCATAAAAGTACGAACTCGTGCGCTTTACAGGCTAAATAGAGAGGAACAACACCACCTTATTCAGAGCAAAAGGAACGAGCCCGAGAAGCACTCAAACGAGGCATTCGAGAGGTACTACTCCAGAAAGAATGTTTGGAAGCTTTTATAAACTATAGAAGGGGTGTGATGGCAGACCCTAACGAAGACCAGAAGACAAGTAGAACTAAGCAAGGAAATTAAGTAGTAAATAATTTCTAATTAGTTGCGCTTTACTTTGTTGTCTCATGTGCAAACAAAGCTTATCTGATGAAAACCGCTGTAGTCACAAACAATGTTGTGACTTCGGAAGACTGTTAAACTACAAGTAAGACCCGAATACTCCTCACTCAACCTGGGCAATAGGCCAAGTTAAACATCAATTAATTTCGGAACAATGCATGCCTGATTAATCGAGCCTCAGCATGATGTACAAGAAAGAAGACCCTCAATGGGACGTCGACGAGATCATGTCTGTTGCATAATGCGACAACTATTAGTATGCTGTCAATAAAAACGTATTCACAACGTCGACGAGTGGGAAGGAATAAAGTACTTGACAGCTGTAACTAAGTGATAGTTGGGAATTTTGTCTACGGCGGCTCTACTATTAACCCTGATAATGACAGTTTTCCAGAAATTAATTGAAGTGTTGGACATTACAATTTGTTATTTCTTTAACAAGAATTTAAGGCATATAATCACTATAATACTGCTTTATGGCGACGGATAAGGATAGTCTTGCTCGTTTTGAATGTAATATTCTTCGAGTAATGTTTGATCCTGCTTTATTTTTCGGGCTTTGGAGGAGGAAATATACTAGTACAGAAAAAATGTCCTACCGAAAAAAGTGTGCGTCCCGACATACGGTTTCTACGCAATAGAGGAAGACCGGAGAGCTGGTCCTGAATTACATATTCAAATTAAAACTCTATACTTGCACTGTCCTATGCTAGAAAAACCCATTGATAGAATCAGTTCATAGTTTATGTACTATTGGGCTCATTGGCTTAAGTCAAAATTAGTAATAACCATTTTTGCCAAAATATCGCCGAATTTCAATCGATATTTCAAATAATGTCATATATGAAGAAAATTAATATATCAAGGTAAGAATTTTGATGTGTTGTTAAAACTGCATAGTTTGAGAGCAACTGTTTGGTGTTTGGATGCACAAAATGCATTCTTATAATCTTCTGTCATCAACCATTTGACAAGTAAAACAGTCGAAAAAATAAATAAATAAATGTAAACAATTTATTAAAAAATAAAATTCAATTCAAAATGAGAAAATATCAGCAGCTACTACTCTTAGTGATTTCAGCCATCAGTGTGATAGTTCTTTTCATGTACAAAAGCGAAAACAATCGCTTGAAATATATTCTGCAAGTGGTAAACTTCTTCGGTCGTAAGGACTCTGCGCTGATGATGCGTCTGGAGAATGCCACTAAGGATGATGATTTCAATGACTTTGCCTATCCACTGCCTGTGTGGCAACAAATCGGAGACTCCTTTCATGCGTACTCCTCGTTTTGGGTGCGAAATGAACTGATGGCCGGTGGAGAAGCAATCGCCTTAGTTACTGGCAGGAAAGCTGCCATAGTGAACTTCAAATGTGCCCTGCAATATGACAATGGAAAAATAATTAGTGGAAAGTTTAAATTTTATCACTTGGACGAAAATGAAGCATCTACAGACAAAGTTGATTTCTTCTCGTACAAGTTTCTCTGCAAACTGAGTCGAGATTTTGGAGTTCCCGAGTCGTTAGTCTTTACAGAAGTTGCCAGTAAAGTGCAGTATAGATTATTATTGCGACATGTTAAACCACAAATTCCACATGATGTGCAGGTCGCAACAATTTGTCTGAATATGGTACAATTTAATAGAACTATTGGTTTTGCCACAAAAACAAATCTGCTGCAGTTCTTCTTTTACCATCAGGCTATCGGGATTGATCACTTCTTTATTTACAATGGTGATGCAGTTCCATATCACTTGCGAAAAGTTCTTCGCAAGACAAGTTTGAATTTGAATTACTTCCCATTCAACTTTCCCTTCGCGCAAAGGGACTCAAAAAAGGTGCGAAAACTTGTTGAGACAGATTGCTTGATGCGTAACACAAATGGTGCTAAGTTCACCTTTCTATTGAACATCAACGAGTTTGTGTATCCGAATAGGAAAATTCAAGAAACAGGTTCAGTGCTGCGTTCTTTGGATCATTACGATCGTGATATAAATCGTTTCGAGTTGGCTTCGTATCGGGTTTGCTTGGATCATAAGAATAAGCTGCTGCTGGATAACTCACTGTACGATCCTGAATTCAAATCCGATCACAAGTTGTATGCGTATAAGCCTAGTATGCACACGGAAGGAAACAAGAGTGTTATATTGCCATTGTCCATGGCTTTGACACATCAATACGTGGACTGCTTTAGTACGAAAGACGGATTCTATGACTGGAGGAACTCGGTACGACAGGATTTCATGCAATATATTGAGAGTGTACGAAACGAAATTAGTTTCCTGTTTTAGAGGAACAACGAAGTTATGAGATTTTTTGTTCATTGATTTTATTATTTATAAAATTAATTATAAAAAATAAGTTCAATTCTGAGCGTCAAAATGTTTTTCTTTTTAAGTAGACACATCGGAACCATCGGTGATTGAGATCGAGTTGAACTTGTGACTTGGTTGATGTTTTATTGTCTTTATTTTGTGTTGGCATTAATTTTGTCTGATTTGGTTGATAATGCAATACAACAAGTATGTTAAGCAGAACACCGGCTGTTCCGAAAGTACAGTCGTAGGCTTTAATTCCAGATTCTAGGTCGGCTTTATTGATAAGTGGGAATCCGCAAAAAAAAAAAAAAAAAAAACTAGACACGATACTAGAGAATGCCTGCCGAAGACCATGGAAAAGATATTTGAGCTTCATGTGCGCATTCGTTGTCCGAGATGCAATATGTCTATCACCACGGAAGATTCTGTGAGACCTTGTTTCAATATCTGACGCTAATAATTGAAGGCCTACTCGACAATTATGGTAGGAGCACACGCTGGGTGTGCTTTCCACAAACCAACTTTTGATTTCAACTGCAACTCTCCCAGGCAACACGTAGACGAATACTTGTTTTGTGAATAAAAGTAACGCTGGTGAATGGGATGCTGGATGCGGCTAAAATGTTATGACAGGGTAAACTGTGGCTGGCCGCAAAGCAAGGTCCTGTCGCCTCTGCTATGGTGCACGTTGGCTTACTCACTGCCTTAATGCTTTCAATGGTTCTAACGCCTACGCTCGGGCATATGCAATTGATGTTACTGTACGGTCTGTTGGATCATGCTTAGCGATTATCTGCTCTAAACCGTCAACATTTTTAGACGGTTTAAAAATGAGAATTTTCTGTTTTCAAGAAGATTGTTATTGTGGAAGTACGAAGCCAATTTTTCGTGTACTCGGGAATGGCTTTGACCATAATCTGAGCTAGGAAACGGATGTAGTCGAATTTACATTAATGGTACCAAAACCAACCTAGTATACACCAATATTGTGTTTTTTGTGCACCACACTCCTTGCGACTGTCATTAGTAAATGTGTGAATAAGCCATGTTGAGACCTCTAACCACTTACAAGCTTGTTTGAGACTGCAAGGATTGCCTAAAGGTAGTTGAAAGGCTAAATTCAGTGAGTATCTCACTGATGGGATGTAAGATTGCCGATTATCTTGCTAGGCAATGCTCGGAGGAGAGTTTCTTAAAACCCAAACTTGTGTTGAAACTGCTTGTGGACTCCGTTAAAGCTTCCATTGGCAGTTGGGTTTTGTGCGAGAGTTATGTACAACAACAACCTAAGAAAGGTATTTACATACATACTATGTATTTCTTTTTGCATTTTTCGATAACATTAATCAAGCTTAGAATTCATAATACGTTGGCCATTGCCATTTTGGTAATTTATCATTTTCTCATAATTCATTTTTTTTTTTTTTTTTGCATTCATTGTAACATTAAACTTTTAAACTTTTGCAAAATCGTGTTAAGTAAAACGTGTGGGAATTAAATTCAAGAATCACGTAATTTTTAGCTTCCGTTCCCACATTTGTTGAATAAAAACATATCGGAAAGTTGTCGTTAATTCGACTAAAACTGCAGACAACATGACTCAGCTGCAGACTGAATGCAAACAAACGCTTTCCAACGTCTATAAGAGATGAGCGAGTTTCTTGCTGTCCGTCAGTAGAAAAGACCTTACAGAGCTTATTGGCATCGTAATGGGACGCTACATTTTTGCTAAGCCCCTTAATATTCTGGACATAAGTGACACGACATGATACGAGACCGGCTAAAGAGTGAAAACGACTGCACTATAGGCGCTTTATTTATCATATTTCCTCAAAGGACTGAGAAGTTCTAGTGGCTAAGGGAACTTTTTTTAAACAACTTAACACTCAAGAAGGTGTGACTACTCTTTAAATGCACATGTTAAGTTTTTCAGAAAATTGGATAGAAAGAGAGAGAGAGAGAGAAAGAGAGAGAGAGAGATATTGAGCTCAGTGCTAATTTTGCTCCATGGCTAACATTCAACATTTATTGAGGAGAATAAATTATTAGTGTAAATTGACTTGCTGTTGTATTTTTGGCAACCATTCATCTCATGAGATTTTAGTTGCCTAAAGAAAATAATGTTTTTCGGGCGCAGCTGGTATAGAACCCCGAACCATCGGATTGGGAACCCGGTACATTACCACTTGAGCCATATTTTTTTCCATTTTAAATGCATTTTTATTTAATTAATAAATTGATTCTTATATGCTATACAAAAAACAAAACGCTTAAAAATCAACTTAAATAACTTAAAATTTTCTCATTCTAACTTACTGGCCCCATGCGTGCACTCTAAGTTATACCTAACACTTCTACTATGTCTTTCGACGTTTAGTTTTGCTCAAATTTGATTTGATTCCAGCTATTTGTGATTGCAATTTTTCGTTAAAGCCAAACATGAAAGAGATTGAACTTACGTCAGAAAAAGGGCAATGTAATTTGGTAAGCACAAAATTTAATGGAATTAAACATGCTTAATGTTAATTTTTATTTTTCTTTGCGATGATAATCTTTGCATGCAAATTTTCGAGCAATCAATTACTTCAACAACTAGAACTGAAAAATAATATACAACATTTGGATGTATTTCATCTGAAATTTTTCACAAATTTGTGTTGTTATTTTTTGGATTTTTCTCACTGAACAAAGCTTATATAGGGTTTTCCAATAGCGACTTGACAACTTTAAATTTAATTTGTGAACGCACTCTTTCACTAATCATCAAACTGTCACTGTCAATTTATTCAGTAAACTCAACATTTTCATCTTGGTAAAGTACACTAACGAGCAACGTCTGCAAATTATAAATATTTTCTACAGATATTCGGAGTCGGTAACTGCAACTTTAAGAGCGTTAACTTCAATCTTCAGTCGTAATTCTCACCTTAGTAGACAGGCAATAACAAGTTTAGTGCAAAAATTTGAGTCTACATATTCGTTGTGTGATTTTACCGTGTCAGTGAGACAACGGGTGAAGCGAAGTGTCGAAAATATCGCTGCCGTTCAGACGTCCGTAGCAAACGATACAAATCAGTCAATTCCACGGCGTTCTCAAGAATTGGGCATCGCTCAGACCACATTATGGCGTATTTTGCGTAAGGATCTTGGTTTACACCCATACAAGATCAAGCTGACTCAAGAATTGAAGCCGATGGACCATGATGAATTTCATCGCAAAATCATCTTCAGTGACGACGCTCATTTTTGACTCAATGGGTTCGTCAATAAGTAAAATATGCGTTATTGGTCGGGTGAAAACCCACATGTGCTTCATGAATCACCACTTCATCCACAAAAAATAACTGTTTGGTGCGGTTTGCATGCCGGCGGCCATATTGGGCCATATTTTTTCGTCGACGATAACGATCGTCACGCTACTGTGAATGGTCAGCGTTATAGCGCCATGATCACCGATTATTTTTGATCCAAATTGGAAGATATGGACTTGGACGACATGTGGTTTCAACAGGATGGTGCCACAAGCCACACAGCACACGCTACAATCGATTTATTAAAGAGTAAGTATGGTAAGCGTGTTATCTTAAGACATGGGCCAGTCGATTGGCCGCCTCGTTCGTGCGATTTAACGCCGCTTGACTATTTTCTATGGGGCTACGTTAAGTCATTGGTTTATGCCAACACGCCGACGACGTTAAAAGAGCACAGAGCCAACATTGAACGCGAAATAGCGGCCGTTTCGGCCGAAATGTGTGGCCGAGTCGTTGAAAATTGGGTCCAAAGAATCGACTGCTGCAAACGTGCCCGCGGTGGCCATATGGACGAAGTCGAGTCCCATCCATAAATTTTTTGATTTTGAAGTACAATATAAGTACAAAAATGAAGTACAATAATAAAGTTTTTGAAATATCTGAAATGGTTTGCCTTTTATTTAAAAAAAAAGTGTTGTCAAGTCGTTATTAGAAAACCCTATATTATAAGCTCGAGAAATAAGCAATGCTGTACGAGATGACATAAGCTACTCTATAATATAGCTAGTTAGCATCTTAACTAGCTTATATGACAAACTCTACCAAACTTTTGCAAATCCTTAGCCCTACATCTCTATAACCTGTCAGAATTTGCTAGAATGAAAGCAATTTACAAGTAAAGTTTTGTTTAAATTTTTGACGATTCGGAACGCATTTTCCACAAAACTTTTACTGAAATTAAAATGACAAATTTAGAGCTAGAACGAATTTTAAATCATATTGAAATTCAAAACCCGCAACTGATCAAACATATTATAATGTCCTGTATGGTGCTACATAACTTTGTTATATACAATGAAGGCATAGGTGATGTAGATTTAAACTTGTTGGAAACCGATAGCAATAATAATACAGATAACATTGTTGAATCAAATACGGAGCGTCCAAAGTAATGAAGCGAAAATTAAAAGAACCAGACTTACCAACTTATATTCCAGTCGCAAATATAAAATGAAACTCAAATACACATGTATAAATGCGATAAATTTGTTTTTATATACTTTATTCATAATTGGTTAACAGCATTCTCAACTTTCTCATTTCTTCAAATTTTTCCCTTTCCATATCCACTTTCTTTTCTTCTACTCTTAACTTATCTTTTTCCAAATTAATCAACTCCCTGAGAATATGACCGGGTGTGGGTCAGTCGATGGAAACTCGGATAATGTGCTGTCATCGGTGGTCAATATTTTTATTTTATTTATCCGTTTATTAGGAATTCAAATTTATGACAGTAGTGAGTTGAAAGAATAACAATCTTGACATTGGAGTGTTCATAAAACTGGTAAAATAAGCGTGTTCAGAAATACATTCAGGAATACAGAAATACATACATTATACATTAGCATTATTTACAGCAGCACTTTACAAGCCCACCTCGATTGAAAAGTATTTTGATCTTGAAATCGATCAGTTAAATTAATATTAAATTCTCCAATTAACATTTTATTGTATTTGCAAGCCAAAATTTTACCAATAAGAAAACTTTAATTGCAATAATGAATATTATATATATTACATTACAATGAATATCATTTACATAATTTTTTTTTACATACCATAAATGTAAAAAATAAAATTAAATAATTTATATAATATTTAATGAATTCTTATTACTTTTCAGATTTTCAGCAGTTCAAGTTTTAGTAAACATGTCAGATAAATTATTTCCATTGGATATATATTTGATTTCTATCTATTTTTTGTTAACTATGTCTTTAATGTAATGATATTATATGTCAATATCTTTTGCTCTTTTCATAATATTTTGATAATATTTTGATAATTTAATTGCACCCTTATTATCTATATACAGCAAACACTTAAGATCTTCAGTATTTGACCATCAAATATACTTTTCATGTGCATAAAATCTAAAGCACTTGTTGCTGCTGCCACGTACTCAGTTTCTGCAGTTGATAATGTCACGCAGTTTTGGTTCTTTGACAGCCACGATACCACATTTCCGTTCAAGAGTGTTATAGATCGTGTTCCGATTTTACGATCTGTATGGTTGCCACCCCAATCTGCATCTGAATAAGTTTCAATGGTATTTAATTTCTCATTTTTAGAGAACACCAGGCCAATATCCTGAGTGTCCTTAAGGTACTTTAGTACCCGCATCGCCTGAATCCACAAACTCTTGGTTGGTTTGTAAAATTTTTAACTTACATATGCACTTACATACGAGTAATGAGTAAAGAGTAATGAGTTTTTATTTTCACCGACGTAAAGGCAAAAATGGCCGACTATCCTTTTGTGAATCTGTCATCTGGGTAAAGTGAACAAAAAATCGAAAACCTTGTCGAACTGCTCCATTTTACAATAGCCATTTTCCAGCTCTCTAATTATGGTTTCAAATTTCATGGAGTTTTCTAATTTTTCGCCTTCTATACTCTTCAAACTCAACAGTTTCCTCTTGAGATGCAACTTTGAAACCACGCTCTTCCACTCGAACACCACCTGAAATTTGTCAATCATGTTTTTGGCAGACGTAGCATCTTTTACCAGATCCAGGTGCTTGTCTGTAATACATTGAACAATTATTGATATTGCCTTGGCATCCTGAATGATATGTTTGTCAATCTCCTCCTGGGTTGTAAAATCTGAGGATTCTTTTACAAGCGTAATACCAATCTGTCCAACAAGCAATGCCCTCGAACTTTCAGATCGTTAAAATTATCTGCGGACAGCTGGAAATAATTTGTTGTGGACATTTTTCTATAATTTACACCTTTTTTTTATCTGGATACTTCTTTTAATTTCTTTTTTTTTTTTTGTATTTTAAATATTTAAATATTTAATATATGAATAATATTAGGAATTCAAATTTATGTCAGTAGTGAGTTCAAAGAAAAACATAAGTGACATTGGAGTGTTCATAAAACTTATAACATGAGTGTGCTCAGACTAGGCCACTCATACATAACACATAAGCACCTGTTTAACAGGGGGTTACCTCCCGTCTGCTATCTTTGTGAAGATAACAACTCAATCCTCACAATGACTCATCTTCTGGCCTGTCCAAAAGTCTCGTTAACTTGCACTAAAATATCGAATAATAACATACAACATCTTTTAAATAATATCAACATAGATATTAATTCGGTGTACAATATAATTAAAGATTTGAAACTCGAAAATTTTATTATAAAAAAATTTTTTTAAGCTAATTTTAGTAGCTAATTTTTAGCTTGAATTAATTGAATTTGTAATTAATTTACTATTTAATAAAATAAATAATTATAATTATATTACCTTCTTTAATACCACCCTAAATAATACTAGGGACTGCCACTCTCACAGACTAGCATGCCATTCTAACAAATATAAAAACCTTCCGGAAGCTTTAAAATCTCACTTTCGAACAAAGCACCTCTGGTAAAAACGTTTGAAACTCATCTATCTTCAAAATTATAATAGGGTTAGCAAAGACTCAAAAAGTGTCCGAATGCTTGCTCCCTAGATGTTTAAAAAGCTTTTGATAGTGTCTGGACGGAGGCGCTTCTATTAAAATTGGTGCAACTTGAGTATCCCATTTTCTTAATCAACTTCATCCATAGTTTTCTATCCAATAGAAGCTTTTTTATTCGAATCAAAGTAACAAAATTATATCAGTTCGCCTCAGGTAAAGGAGTACCGCAAGGTTCAATCCTTGGACCAAAATTTTACAATATATTTATATATTCCTATACGATTTTTCTCATACCCACACTCTGGAGAACAATCTAAATCTAAAACAATCCTTTTAGCGGATAATACGATGGTGTACTCTCATAATGACTCCCCTCTCGTGGAGACCAGCCACTTGAAATCACACCTTGGAGTTATCAACGTCTATTACAGTAGCTGTGGGATTAAAGTGAATAACGGAAAATCAGTAGCACTCTGTTTTAAAAAAACAAACAATAAAGGCATTGTGGGAGCAGTTTGTGAATGCAAAAACCTTACCTTGACAACACGTAGGCAACATTCCATTCAAAAATGAAATAAAATGGTCTAACCATGCACGTATGGCTAAAGCCAGAGCGAGGAAAGTTTCCATAATGTTCCTGAGAAATAAGTGGCTAAGTACTAAATCCGAACTGTTTTTTTTTTTTTTTACTAAACTCTTACTAGCCCAATTTGGTTCTCCATTTGCCACGGCCGCTTAGGAGCTTAAAATCTTCGAGAGGAAACTACTCCGGACCTGCATTAATAAAAACTATAAAAGCCACAACACAACAAGCCTCTTTTGTATTAAAACCAAATAGCATATACCAAAAACAAAAAGTTCAACTTAGTTTAAGAACACTTTAAGTGCATTATATTTTACAAAACAAGACTAAAAAAAACAAGACCGAAAAATAAAAGTTAAAATAAAATAATAGATATATATGTTTATTCATGAAGTAAAACAAAACATGTATAAACGAAAACTTTATTGTAGTACCCAAATGTACATAATCGGTCATTAAATAAATTTGCTCAAAACTAAAATAAAACTTTTAAAAAGAAAAAGTAACAATAATCACTATGTTAAAATCGTAAAGTTAACATCTCATTATTTTGAAATAAATGCAAGTCGACTTTATGTCAATCTACCAAGTAAATAGCAAAAACGAAATAAAAACAACCAACTCGAATATAACAGGAAACAAGAGACCTTCTTAAAGATAAGTATCTCACATAGAAATCAGAGAAAGGAATTCAACAATAAATGAGATATATAGTACGATTATATTCCATCCTTCTCTCTTTTGTATAGTAAGTAAATTATGGTAAATAAGGCAACAAGTCTTAGGTTCTCTGTACGGCGCTGTGGGCGAGAGCTATATATTTATGAAAAGACACACCATGTTGGCATTCATTATATCAAAAAAGAAATCGAAAAGGGATGACCATACATTCAGCCTCTGCAAGTACCGCACATTCGTGTGGAAAAAAACTCAACTGTATGTATTAAGTAAGAAACAATCGATGTATATAAAAAGACTGAATAAATTCATTTTACCATTACTTCACCTGTCAAAGCAGGATTGACATTAGCAAAAATTATAGTATTTTCGATAGGGTAGTAGTAGTACTAGAACAATAATAACAATGGCAACTTTTTGCCTACATAGACTTTTATTATTTTAAAAACAATTATATTTGTCGTAAAGGTATTTTTGATGTTATTTGCATACTATCTGTCACCAAATAGAAAACGGCCACGCAATATTTTACAAAACACTTATGCTAGCTAGCAGGTTTGAATTGATTAGATAGATCCCGAAGTAAACCAACAAAATTCAATGCTTAATAAATAATAAAACTATGTTTACGAGCTTGTTTTTTTTTTGTTGTTGTTTTTTTAAGAATGAATGTTTGCGAACTGGCTTATCTAATTCACTTTAGACGTTGCATGATAGCGGCGTTCTTAAGTCCAGCCTTCTCAATAGTTGCGGTGTCATCGTCGATTTCACGCGTTGGGAATGAGGACACTAAAGCAAAAGTACGATTGGCATACTGTGGACGTGCTCTACAAAGAAATTAAATTTATTTGGTGTCCCAACAAACGAATAGAACTTACGTTTGAATAAACTGACGAATATCACCGACTGTGTGAGAAAGATTAAACTGTGAAGTAATTCGAGTGCCATCTGCTAAGCGAATTTGGAGTTGAGTAAGCGCTTCGGCTTGATTAACTTCTAATCTTTTTGTAGCTCGTTTTTCATTTGTTTCGTTGTCGGTTGGTTGTGCGTTTTCAGCCGAAGTCGATTCGATTACATTTGGTGCAGGGCTGTAGAGAAAATTTTTTATTGACTTATAGTAAGTGCTTATTTGATGACTATTTACCTCCCTAGTGTTTGTCCTGACCCTTTAAAGGTCTGAACTTTCTTCACGTTTTTTTTGAAATCCTCCTGCCGATGGTCTTCCACATCAACACTTACCATGCTGCCCATTTCTACAAGCTCTGCTGGGATTTCACTACAATATCAATGTATTAATTAAGCTCTATCTAAATTACAAACTAAGAAACACACCCCCTCATAACTGTTTCTAGGAATTCCTTATTTTCGGGGTCATCGTAGAGACGCAATTCACCGTCATTGATGGAAAATCCTTGACTCCATAGTTTCAAAATTACAGCTTCCGGTTTTTTGATACTAGACTTTAAAGCGGCATTCACCACTGTATGGTCATTCTCTGTTTGCCCTAAACGCAATCCAACTCCCCAAGCTACACCAGAAGATGAAGTTGAGGGTGCCGGCATATCAAGTGTTTGTTCGTGTGCTTGACGAAACATATCAGTTAGTTTTTCACGGAAATTCTTTCGCTTCGGTGGACCCAATACTTGTTGTCCGGATCTTTCTGAGCCACCAGCATAGAACGCCTGACCTTCTTCATCACTAGATGACCGCTGCGACATATTATGAAGCGTTGCTATCCTTAACAATTAATAATAAAAAAAAAAATACATTGGACAATCAGTACACAACAAAGCCACCCACACACTCAATCAAAAATACTTTGGTTTAGAAGATTTAAAGGATGGCGATTTCTTGTCGCTTGAAGTGCTTCCTTTTGTTTGCTGCGACGACGCGGACCTATTCGAATTCGTAGGCATCCCTAAGGCATCATCATCATCTTGCATAATGTCATCGTTCCCCTCATCAGCTTCTCCCTGATGACTCAAATACGTGGACAATGCATCCTTAAATAAAAGCCCAATTTTATTTGGATAGATATTGCAAAGTTAATTGCAATCGTATCTGGTGCAATTTATGCATCCAGACATAACCTTAAAGTGCAATTACCTCTAGTGCCCAGTTAGAGCTTTCCAAATAGAATTTTGCAACATCTGCGCCACCACCGGTAATTTCAGTAAATTGTGCAATCAATTCATCGTGATTGGACATTTCTGTTGATATACTTTTCTAACGATGATAAATCACTTTTTCGGAATTTTCTTTGTTGTTTTCTAGAAAAGTAATTCTTGCTAACCGAAACAGATTTTGATTTAACACATACAAAAAAAAAAAAATCTATTTGTCAAAAAATGACAGTTTGCTTGGGTATGCGTTATATTGGTGTAGTAAGGAAAATTGAGGGTGTTCATGATGAAATTTCACCACTTTATTTAAATTAAAACTGTTAAATAAAATCGAACAAAATAGATATATCACCTTTTTCGTTAATAAATATGCCAAAGTAAATTCACTTAAATAGTTTGCGAAACTGATGAAGCAGTCTGTACGAGTGCACATTGCTTTCTTCATTTAATTAAATAAAATAAAAATTGTAAAGTTGTTTTATTGCTGCGCTTTTTTTAAAGTCCAAAGTGGTTTTTCTGTCAAAACGTCGCATCGCATTCAATTTTATATCTTGCGATAAGCGAAATGAGCTTGCGAAAAGCTGTATACATGAAGTATCATATATTTTAATTTCTATCTGATATTTTTACTGCTATCAAGAGTTCCTTAACAATTTTCTGGTATATTTAGTATAACATAGTAATAGCTTTTATGATAGTGTGACGCTTACAAGACGAGTGACTTAATTCCGCAGTGATATTAAAATGGATGTCTTAAACAGCTCGTAATAGCGAGTGCTTATAATTTCATTGCAGACCATGGTGACAATATGGTTGAATTTTCAGAAACGAATTTAGAACGCTTACAAGAGAATTGTATAATTAAAAAAGAAAACTTTCAATATCGTGGCAAAGATGGTTATGTTGACCGTGGGTTGAATTTTAGCCAAATTTATTGAAATATTTCTCTAATAAACATATACTGGTGTAAGCGATTCGTAAAAATGTTTTCTGACTATCGCCTAGAGTAAATAATGTTGAAGCTTTAAACATTGCTAAGCAACTTCATTTGAATTGGTTACTAAGAAACCAATGACCTCCAATTTGGTTCAATGGGCAATATCTGAGATTGACCAAAATAACACCATTTTCGGGATGTTACCGACAATTTGTTCATCGGAAGTATTGACTGCAAGAACAAATTACCGGGTGCACAAATTTAAAGGTATTAAAGTCGCTGACAGAAATGATGAGCATGCATGCAAAGAACTTTAAAACCTTTAAAAACCGCTTCATATTATTAACGTGTATATTGAAAGCATCCAACCCGTTGTAAATGTCGATAGTGCGAGATTGCGTTATTAAACAGACATTGACGAAATTCACAAGCTTTAGGGATGGTTATGTGGTATCTTGCTGGTCCTGGCTTCTTGGTACCAGTTCACAGTTCTCGATTATAGCCAAAAAGGTTGGTGAAAAGATTAGGACTTCACTAAAAGCATACCCGTGTCGATAAAAATGGTGATCGCTGGGTATATGTTTGACAATAAAATTGTTACATATTGGGGTCAATAAGAATCTAGATATATCTATTTAAATAAACTTTTTAGGAAATTGGAGAATCGGTAAATAGTCATGATTTTGTCGATAAACAATTTTCTGAGGTCCTTGGGAGTGAACTTGATACTAAGTACATAGTTCTCATTTAAACAGAGTGAGACTAATTTTAGTAACAACCTCTGGATTGCATTAGCTCGATTATTAGAGATAAAACGATGTTTCGCTCGCAATGAAGCTTTCGGGCTATATTTAGCTTATTTATGAAAATCTAAAACGAATTAGGATAAAGATAAGATGCATACTACTGGGGAGGTGTTTTATCAGTCTCATAATATATGACTTATCACAGGGTCATTAATACAAGGATTCGAATGGAATAAGTTTATATGATGTGTTGGATGTGTTGGATATAGGGGCTCCTTTTCAAAGTAATCTGCTTTATGTGCGCCTAGGATTTCGGTTACATAAATATGTTTTTTGTGCAAATTCATTGTGATGTAATCTATCATGAATATCATCATATCATTTTGTACCTGCTCTTAATCTGACGTAAAGCTTATTCAACTATTTCCATTCGTGGCTTTCAAATCTTTTTCCTCTTTACATTGAAAATGGAATATATTTATAGCTAATCGCCCTTCAGGAATTCATGATACTTTCCCAGCTCTATTTGGAATAATGTTCGAAAGCCCAGCTGATTGTGCATCTAGATAAATAAGCACCAGTGAACTGCTGCAGTGTGAGATTTGGTGAAAAGGGCAAGTCATTAAATGATTTTAAAAATTTACAGGAGGAAAAGAGATTACCTACAATTGTTAATATATCGCGGTCTGTATATTGAACTGACTTAAGTAACAAGGTATCTTTAGATTAGGTAGATTAAGCGTATGCAAATTGTCGCCTACGTTTTATCAAAAAAAACTTTCGAGTTTTCTCTACGGACAGGAGAAAAAAATGCTCGCATCGTCATTTGAACGCGTTTTTATTAACTAGCCCTATCCTGCGATCCACTGGGCGTGTCTCAGATTTTCTGAATTGGATTTTTTTAAATTCTTTATTCTCATCTCGGTAATATATTTTAAGTTGCTTAACAATTCTTACTATGCATATGTTTCCTAATTTGGAAAATAGTTTGTGACTTTTTTTATTTAGTGAAGAAAGATAGAGAGAAATGCCACTTCGTAATTTACACTGTATGGTGGACCAGGATTTCTGTGTATATACATTACATTTTTTAAAAGAACACAAATAATGAAGGGTAACAAAAATTCGATTTCATTGTGATTAATCGCAAGAAGCCACGATTTTAAATACTTTTTTTTAAGAAATACAGACGCAGTTCTAATAATTCGTATATTCTCGAGTAGACTATTAAATAGCTTGCAGAAAATAATTAAGAAAAAGTTCCTAAAGATGTGTTTGCTCCAACTCAAATTTCAATCAACAATAACACCTAGATATTTATAGTGCTCAACTAATTCTATTTTGAAGCAATTCAAGTTTCAGCTAATATTTTACTCATAAAGGACTTTGGAATTTTGCACATCACAAGTACAGTTTAGCCGGCTATGTTTACAACAGGTAGATGCATGAAATATAATGTCAAAGTCTGGAGAGCCTTTCACTATTAAACTGAAATACATCAAATTAGCCTTATTGCTTACTACTAACTTGTGTTTGGTGAACCAGAGTTTTAGCAAGTGCACGTCATGGTTTATATCAGCAGCTAGATTTAAAAGGTTGGTTGATCCATATTGCAAAAATAAAGTTGACATATATTAGGAACAAAATAGGGCCAAGAACGTATCCTTGGGGTGCACCTATATTGATTATCTTCGAACTACTTAAATTTTTCCCGATTTTTACCTTTCGTGTTATGTTTTTTAAATAAGATGCAAACCAATCTAAGATAAAACCACGAAACCCCGCAGAATGCAATTTTCCAAATTTCCGACCTTTCGCATGGAAGGTCTGATGGGAATAATATTTGTCCCACTGGAGCAAAGTAGTCATTAAACTCGTTAGCAGCTGCTGTGGGATTGGTGATTTCAAAATTCTCATTTTTATGGTTTTTAGCTTTGCGATTAATATTGTTATTTACAATCTCCCATTCTTTTTTAAGATTTCGTTGTGAATTTCTTATTCTACTTTGATAATAACTATCACGGTAGACTTTAATATCGTTAATAATTTTTTGGCACATGTGATTATAACGTCTTTTCAAAACAAGGTTATGCGGGTTCTTATAACATTAATTACATAGATTGTGCTTTAGTTTAATTTGTTTGAGAAGAGATTTGTTTATCCAGGGCTTAAGATTGGATTTCGATCTTCTGTGCTCGATGAAAAAGCTACAGATATCAATTTGACCAGCTAGAATTTTTAAGAAAAATTCAAACGCCTATGAGGCATTTGTAATGGTGTAGACTTTTTCCCAACTTTCATGCAGCAGTTTATTGTTTAGTTGCCTGTAGTTTATTTTAATTACCTTAAGAGGAGCGGTAACAACAGACATTTTGTTGTTAAAGATACTTAGGATTAAACCGGTCAAGCAATGATCAGTAATTTTCAGATCAAAGTTAATACCCGCGCAGAGATTAGTCTCTAATTTCTTAAAGCGACCAAATACATGATCAAGGCAAGTATTAGAAATTGGTCTTGTAGGTACATTAATGAAAGATGTTAAACCATGCTCTGCCATTAAAAATGCATACTTGTCCACTGCAGCGTTACAACTTAAAATGTCCACATTAAAGTCACCAAGAGTAATAAGATTTGCCGCCTTTTCACTGCGCAAGAAAGCTGAGCTCTACAAACACAAATAATGTCAAAATTTTCTTTGCAAATGACGCAGGAGATTTTTATGATAGAAGCACAAACTATAACAGTCAACCTTAAACTCATCATTATGCAAATACGAATTACTGACGAATACACATACTCCTCCATCAGAATACGAATCGTTATAGTGGTGTTAGCGTAAAACTCGCAGTTTGGAATTTTGTAGTCTTTTTCTAAAAATCTTTTTCGCATAGATAAATCCATTCTCGGACAAAAAAATAAAATCTAGCAAACTCACAAAGTTTTTAATATTGCAGAGTAACAAATCAAAATTTGTTCGCATGCTTCTGATGTTTTAATGAACAATGAAAACTGGTATTTCATTCTTAGAATTAGAATAAAACATACTCTCATAGATACTTTTAATGGTTTTAGTTGTAGTGTTGTCTTTTATAAGATCAAAGCTATTATTCATAATGTTAATTTTCAATTGCTGTTAAATCGTCAAAGGATCTTGACGATAACCTTACCATTATAAACATTTCTCATCAAAATTTGAGATTTACTAAACCATAAGTATTAATATTGTTTTTATGTTTTAACTTTTTTCACTGCAATATACAAAGCTCTACATAGTATGTTTCGTGAAATAATGATTAATAAATATACTTTTGCTGCTACAATCACCAAATATGAAAGTGTTAAGAGCTTTATTTATGTAACGATAGTGCTGTGCATTTGTCACAGCGAAAAGGTTTATTGTTAGAGCACATATATTCCAAGTCCGCTTGCAGTATATTAACGCAGGCACAGTGAAAATAATACTTGCAGTCATTACACTCATTTTAAAAAGATTACTTCGATCGATTTTTTCTTTACACCTTGAGCAGTCTATAGTGATTTACTTGTAATTTAAAAAAATTATCGGAATTAAAGGAATTAAAGAACTTTAGGTAATACAAAGTGCGCCCTCCACGACACTATTAAAACACGTCCGCTCTCAAGGAGATCCTTATGCCCATATCTTCTTTGATAAGATAGAGTTACTACGGGTAAGAGCACGAATCGCCAATACTGAAGGAGTTCCCTTCAATTTTAAATAACCATAAATGTTGTCGATTGATCACAGCCCTCCCATTTCAAGTTTCTGAATGTACATATGGTAAATGTAACGCAATTATTTGTTTAAATAAGTCAAATATTTTTGATATTTGTGGGCAGAAATTAAATAAACAAAATCGTTTTCGAATAAAAGCAAAGCTTTCAATTACGACAGAACAGCTTATAGAAAACTTGCCGACTCCTCGCACATTTGCATATCACACCAGCTAACAACTCAGTTGAGACAGAAGCGTTGCAGGATGTTGTATCACTTATGCCCAGCACGTTTAATTACTTAGTGCAGAGCCCCGTCATGACGCCAATAAGCGAATTTCAGAGGGACAGCAGGAAGGCCGCGAACTTCCTAGAGACATTGGTTTGGCCTGCCTGCAACTTGGTGAGTCATGCACTCTGCAGTTATAAATACTATATTGAGCGCGCGCTCAAGGGATTTGTATACCCTTAAAAAGTCTGTACAAAGCACTAATGTTTGTACCCAACTGCTAATGGAATCATTAACCGAGGATGCAGGCAGATCCAACGTAGGATCGGGTCCTAAAAAGATCTCTTATGAGAGTTTTGCGCATATAGATATCGACCATTCTTTCCATGCTGTTCAACATAAAGAAAGTCATACTTTTAGGTCTGAAACTCTTGGCGAGCGTTTAGTCCTCTTTGTCAGAATATCAATGAAGATTCTCTTCAGAGTTATCAGCAGCTGATCTATACCTTTTTGTAACATAACTAGGCATATCCCATCGGTGCAAGGCGGCTTGAAGCCATCAAAGAAAGCAACTGCATGTTTAATGGATTGGCTTTGTCCAAAAAGCTAACATCTGGAATGTCATTATAACTTAAAAACAAGTCCAACAACAAGTTGGCGGTATGACTATCAACATCATGTATTTGCGTGGGCTCATTTACAAGCTGCGACAAGTTATTTTCCGCAGCGGAGATCTCAAAACATCCTCCTTGAGGTGTTGTCTGTCTAGAATATCGAAGCCTCCCAGAAATGACGATTTCAGTATCAGAATAGTGGTATCGGTTTGCTTCTATATCTAAAGATTTCAGTCTTTCTCCAAATCAGTCTTAAGAGAACTTGTTTAAAAGTTTTCTGGTTTCTTTACGAAGATACTGCAGATCTGTGTTCTACTAAGGAACGGGCGATCTTCAGGATTGCTTACAAACTGGACATGCAACCTCAAAACACTTAGTTAGGGCAATGTTCAGTTTCTGAACAGCTTCCTTTAGCTTTTGTTTTGTTCTGAGTTTAGGTGGTGCACTGTTGAATTTGTTGAGCTCCTTTTTAAATCATGGCCTCTTCAACAAGGTCAAGACCTCGTATCCGATTCTGAATTCGATGTACCTATGGTCTGACATGGAAATCTCCGATAGTAGTTTCCAGCCTAAGCATACCCGTTGGATAACGTTAATTCGGTTCTTCTTGAAAAGTATTCTGACTATTAGCATCGCAGCATATGATAAGTCCCATTTTCCTGGAATCACGGTATTCAATAAGTTTCGCTACGGTGGTGGTGGAGTTCGGAATAAAAAGACAAGTTCTCAGGCTTTCCGATCGCTCGACATATAGTGGTGTGAAACCTCTTAAACATCCGAAACCAAAAACGCGCTTATTCTACACGCATGGTTTCTGTATAGACATTATTATAAATATATCACAGAATGACATCTGGATTAATTGTTAATGCTATCAAAAATTCAATCTAGGCAAAGGTATTATACCTATTAACATCTTTTTATTTATGAAGGGTCATATTCTGTTAAAATTGTTTAGCCAATAATTTGGCCTTATTGGGAGGTTTACTCTATGACACTAAGGTATGAATTCAAGAATCTCAAGAATCAACCGAAGCGTTGTCATATTCGCATCATGTGTCCTAAAGATGGTTATTTTATTTGGGAAAGTAATATTGAATTTTGCTTGCAACAGACGAATATCAATGTATGCAAATGAATGTTCTAGTCGATGACACACGACTTATCAGGCCTTAAGCTGCACTAATAAGCACCTGTCAAATTGTTCATATAGGGTTTTAAGCAGTCCAAAGTTTAGAAGGTATTATACCTTCTTTAATATCGGGCAGCCGATGTTTAAATTTAATTCACTGGGCACGGTTTAGTTCGACCATATTTTACACATGAGTTGGGGCATGATACTAATCGAATTAATCCTGGCTGATTTAAATAATCGTACCATTGTTGGTTTTAAGTTTAAATAACGTTAAAGTTCTCTATGGTCTATTACCGTCCACCTTAAATGGTTCGTTTTGCTTCACAGTGTAAAGTTAGCGTTTCTCTAAGTTCATGAACAGTTCGCTGACACTCTTGGTCAGAACACGTATTTCGTTTGGACAGTCTGGCGTAACATAACACATCAGGTGCGGTGTTGTTGTGTTGTTGAAGCGGTTCAGGGCATTTGTTGATTTTTCGGCTGGTTGTGGAATATCAATGGTCCGAACATTCAACATGTATACCCCAAAGTTTTTATTCGTTTTTCGTTTGCTACAGTTGCTCATCCGTCTCCAAAGCTGTTTGTTGCTTTGCAACATTTTATGCTTTACATAGACATGCAGCTAGATCCTTTAGGGATCAGGTATTTGAGCGCTTTTGTTCGTTCCCTTGATGCCATCTTGGCAGTCCGTCAAAATGCTTGTATTACGATTTGCCTAGATCATGCGTTTGTACATCCTTGTGCTTGCAACTTACAGTGTTTAGTTACATTTGCGAATTTGTTATTAACATAGTGCAAAGTGTTTTTTAGTGGTTAGCCTTAGTGACACCCATCAATTTTTCTCAACTTAGACTTAGAAACGATTATGGCGCAGAAGTGTGTTTATATAAAACTAAAGTATTCAAATTTGTCCATAGGCTTCGTTAAGCGAAGTAAAATTTAGCCCCCTTCTCTTTTTGCATCTCAGGACTTCTTAAGATGTTCGGATTATATAAGACGAAGTAATATAAATTTAGAAGCATATGCTGTAATAGTAGCAGCGTTAGTAGACCAATTAGGAAAGTTATTGCTCCTTACCCCCTTTTTGATGGTGCCTGTAACATAGTATTAATCAAAAGTAGTCGCTGCGTTGACTCTAGAAATAATCCGCTTTATTTTCCGGTTACCTATCAAAATAGTTTCATTATGTTTGCTTTTACATTTTACATCTGGTGAGTCGAGCTTAGCGGGTGAGGTTTCGAATATGTTTTACTGATTTAACGGTATTTAAAGAGTGTGAATCAATAACTTCAATATTCGGCGATTAAGTGATGGTCCGAGCATACAATTGATTTGATCCACGATCCAAAGTTTCAGAGAAAAGGGACAATCATCAAGCGAACTGTCCGCGAAAAATGATAAGGAAGATTGCGGGCTCAACTCGAAATTTTGAAAAATAAATTAAAGTTCCTACCATAGAAGAAGGGTCGTAACAAAAGTTACTGTCTTTTATCAGAAACCTTTATGACAGCTGCAGGAATAAGAAAGAAATTGGGACCCGTTGCGTTCAAAACAACGGTTTGAACTATGATATGATACAAAGGAAAATTAATTGGTCCGTGATTTTTTGAATTTTTTGCGTAGCAACTTGACAAACAACAATGAATTTTGGCGGAAACGGAAAAAAGGGAATTTCATGTGACACATTTGAAAGTGTGTTTGGTGATATTCAACTGCAATCCGGACGAAGAAGAAGTCCAAACGGTGGATTAAGGTGCAGAACAATGGAGGACGGATCAGTCGGCTAACAAGGCCACTGCCAACTAATTGGATCAGCTTAGCAACGATTTAACGGCAAAACGACATCGTTTGATTAATAATAAACTGATCTTCAATCAAAGCGATGCACTTGTCCCAAGGTGTCAGTCGTCGTAGCGGAATTTCATAAATTGGACTACAGTGAGTATTCTCTATTTCTAAATCTAAAAGAGATTTGACTCAAACGATTGAAACATTAAACGTTTATTTCGAGGACTTTGACAAATTTTATTATTTAGAAGGATACTGTCTTGACAAATAAAAAAAAAATAAAACTATTGTGCGTTTCATTAATAAAATCATAAACGTATTGGTCGTAACAAACATATTACAAAAAATACAAAAAATGGTGCACAGTTAAAATTTGTATTTGTTTTTATACAATTCTGAAAATTGTTGGGGTATCCAGAAAATTATGCACTTGAGAAGAAAGGGTCTTTTAAGCTTTCAAAAGTTTTGTTTCGTTTTTAACTATGAGGTACATATTTTTGGGCTTTTTCGGGAGAATATATATATGTGAATTATTCTGTCTGATATTTATATTGTTCTTTAAGTTAATTAGTCTTCCATACTTCCTGTACTGACTGTAATTTTATTTTAAATTTAACTTCTTTATCTCAGCAGATTTTTGTACAAATTTTTCCTCTGCAGTGATATATTTATTTATCGTTTGGGAAGACATAGGATTAAGCCTTTTTTATTTTTTTTTGTGGATATATTTCCATTTTCACTGTTAAAGTTTTATAAGCCTCCTACTAACATCATTGACAGCTCCTTGTAGTTGTAGTTCTTTGAGTTTTATAGCTTAACTTTATAAAAAAAAAGTCGAAAAGCGAAATCCGATCTCATTGTGCATGTTTTGCACGTTTTCATCTACAGGGATTTTGTAAGTTATCTTCCTCGAACTGGAAGACATTGCATTACCCGAATTGAAGAGAATCTTGAACACATTTTTGAAAGTGTTCTGGAGAATGCAGAAACATTGATACGAAGATGCTCTGTACAACTCATTGCCTCCCGGGTCGTTGGAAAAGTTTTAAAAAGTTTTAAAAAGTTTTTTTTTTTTTACAATCAGCAGATGTTTCCATACAAAAGCCAATTTTGATTAGATTTTTTTTTTTTTTTACAAGAAATGGTAAGGCAGGAAGAAAAGTGATTTTATTTATCATCCGAGAGTGAGTGATATATTAGGTCGTTGAAAAAATAATGTCGGTTCTTATGATACTCGTTTATTTGTGGTTGTTTTAAAACAAAGTTTTTATTATTTATATACATATTATATATTATTTTAATGTGTATTTTGGGTTCCATATTCCTATGAATGTACTTTATTATTTAACTTCAAATAACGTTGTTAAACTTCATAGGTATTAAAATGAAAAAAAAAGTCGCGCGCTATTTTTTTATGAGTTCAAACTGGGCCACAGAGCAGCGGAGGCCGGCCATAACAATAATAGCGCCTTCGACGATTAAACAACTGACTAACGTATGCTGCAACGCTGGTTCCAAATGTTTCGAAATGGAGATGAGTCGCGCGAAAATGAGGAAGGGCGTGGGCGTGCGACACTCAGCGACAATAATCAATTAAATGTTCTGATTGAGGCAAATCCACGTACAGCCTTAAGAGAACTTGCAGGAGAATTAGGCGTGGCGATCGGATTGTGACTTGCGATGAAAAATGGATCCTGTACGACAACCGGCGTCGCTCAGCGCAATGGTAGGATCAAGATGAAGCACACGACATTTCCCAAATCATGGTGACTGTTTGGTGGCCTGAACTGGTTTAATCCGTCTGAATCTTGGCGAAACCATCACGACTGAGAAATCTTGTCAGCAAATCAATGAAATAAGCAAAAAGCTTAAACTCATACGCCCGGCTCTGGTCAACTGAAAAGGATTAGAACTTCTCCAAGACAAGTTGAACGAGCTGAGCTACGATAGCCTCCAGACCTCCAGAGTTTTAAGCTAAAGGAATAAATAAACTATCTTACCATTGGCAATAGTGTGTTGATCACAACAGTTGCTATTTTGATTAATAAAGTTTTGTTTCACTTAAGATCTTTCCTTTAAAATGTTAAAAACTGGCATTATTTTTTGAACAAAATAATAGTTAATTTTAACTTAAATGGGGTATTCTTCTTTAAAGTGGATGGCGCCAATACTGAATAATTTTTGAGACCAGCGGTTACTAATAGTTCTACATCATACGCGAAGTAGCTAATACCATTTACAACACAATAGGATTACTAATGGATATCTTTGGCGCATTAATTATTCCAAAAATGCAGATTTTTATTTGCCTCCGCGTTCTCCAGGTTAGATTTTTTTTGGGAATATTTCGAGGAAAAATGTACATAATTAAACCCATCAACATTTCGCAGGTAAAGAAGAATATTTATGCTGAAATACGAACTGTTTTGGAAAAAAAACTCTAGACAGACTCCGTCTCTATAAGGCGAAAGCTGGTTCTTATTTAAAAAAATTATATTAAACATATTTTGTATATCCAATATAAACTACTAAAATCTATAAAAATTATTATTATTTTACACCAACCAGTGAGTTTTGCGCTACTCCGCACTACGATGTGAGGCGCAATAAAAACTAAATTCAGTAATCTTATAAGCAAATCCATAAATGAAAACGCACAAAGTTTTTCTTTTGATTTGTATTTCTTTTTTTATTTACATCTAAAAATAGTTATAAAAAATCCATAAAAAAATTAAAATAATAAAATCACCGATTTACAAGGGTTTAACAAGTTTTTTAATTTTAGTTTAACAAAGAAATTCAAACAGTTGCACATCTATATTTCTCACACAAAACATCATTTTCTAATTTTTCTCGTTGTCCTGAAACATAAAAAAACGTTTATTTATTTGAAAAATTTATTTCTGAATTTTAGCCCATAAATTAAAAACAAAAAAAATTACATATTACAATAACACAATTCCACCAGCTTAAGACTTGAGTAAAATTTAAACAATGCATAACTTGACTAAATGAAAATGTGGCTTACAATGATAATGCTGTTAGTAAAATAATAATAATAATACAATTATGGGTCCAAGGTACTTACTACGTCGAAATAAATTAACCAAATAACATTGAAAGAACAATTAAATAACTTGAACAAATACTTTTTGAAAATTGCGAAATACAGGAAGTAATAATTATAATTAAAAAAAAAAAAAAAAAAAAAAAATACAGCAGCACCAAAATTCCACCTAAAGTATGCTGCTGTGAGCCAAATGATGGTGGCGACCATAGTTAGTCTTAAAAAGTAGTTTCGGATAACTACAACAACGTGGATGTGGATGTGGATGTGTGCAGACAACCCCAGAATGTATATTTAGCGTGATAAAAATTTCCCCTTGTAAAGTATTTTAGATTTTTTCTATAAAACCATTGAGTAATTCGAAAAAAATCCACAAATAACCATTTTACCTGCAGATAACTGTTAAACAGTAGAGTCAGTCCGATGCCCAAGCCTAACGCAACTAAATGTGAAAAGTATATGTTCGGGAATGGTCTTCGCTTTTTGAGGATCATTGAAAGGATCGATGCTTTACGGTCCGAATAGGGGGGATAACGTCCACTAAAATTAAAACCAAATATATTTTATAAGTAAACGATACAAAAATGTTATCACTTACGATGCTAAAAATTCTCCAAGTGAATTATAATTTTTACCAAGGCACGACTTCTTATGTGTAAATGTGTCGAACCCATATTTTCCATGGTACGAACCCATGCCACTGTACCCTACACCTCCAAATGGAAGTGAGTCAACTAAAATGATGATAAGAATTATTTTAGAATAAATTAAAAAAAAAAAAAAAAAAAAACAGTTTTTTCCATAACTAAACACAAGCTGTTTCAAGAGCCGAAACTTCAGTTTAGGACCAGAATACAAAGAGAAAAATATATATACATAATATATATCACTCAGCATTACGAAGCTTTACACTTTGTCCATACCAAAAAGAAGAGTCTGGTTAAATAGTGCTGCTAGCAAGTCATTATTTCCAACAATTCACCATTTGTCACGGCAAAAATTATTTGATTTAATTCTATTTAATAATATAACAAATCCAAGAATACTTTTAGATTTGCTTGTTTGTTGAGCGTATCACATTAAAATTACCGAACGAATTTTGATGCAGTCCGTAGTTGTGTTCTGCTAAAACTGCTTAGTAGAACCTACGTTTAACTTAACTCAGCTTGACAGAGTTATTATTCTGTTTTTTGGACAATGCTATCAAAAGATGTAAAATTATTTTTAAAATCAGCATTTATTCACACAGTTTAAGACGTATTTTTTAAAAAACCGTATAACTTTTTTTTTCTAAACAATAACGACAAGTGATAAGCTTAAATCAATTTTTTTTTATTTGAATACGACTTCAGTTGTTTTTGACGAAGCACACCTTGTGGGTTCAAAATCGGACCACTCTTTCAAGTGTTTGGGGCTCCATCTCACTAATAACGAGTATTGGCTTCTATGAGTAAGAGAGTTTGAGGTTAATCAGCATTTTACACAGACCTATAAGAAGGCCATTGGCTACGTAATGCCAGGAACAGTGTACATTTGGGCTTATAAGTGAGTCTCATGAATCTTTTCTGAATTTGCCTCACTTCAGAAACAGCAATTTTGCTGTACGTAGGTTTGCAAATACCTATTGATCCAAAAGTAAGTCTAGTCACTAGAGATGGTTTTTCGATAAAGCTCGCATTGCAAGCTATGGTCCCATGGTCCCATGGACCAGGAGAAATTAAGATCTTGCTAATACGGTTTAACACTATTTGCTAGTTCCAAAAAAAAAAATTTCTTCAGGTTTTTAGTCGTTTAAAACGGAAGTATTCTTGGTCCTTTAATGACTCTTGTAAAATAGCAGCGTTTCAATTATTTAATTAAAGGTTTTCAGTTTGAAATTAATCTTAAAAATAAATAAAGGTTTAAAAAGAACATAGAGAAAGGAAGCTTTGATTTTGGTGTTAATTAAAGCAAATTTACAGCTTCAAAAAGTTAAATATCAAAAATGTAAAACAATTATACCACATACATATGTTAGTATAAAAATATTTCAGTAAGGTATTTTACAAAAAAAAATACTAATTGTTTACATACAATATATTAATAAAATTCAATGTTACACTTAAAAATCTAAACACGAAATTCAACATAAAAAAACACTTATTACCATTAATATTCGACAATGTTTGCTTTTGTTTTTTACTGTTTTTATTTACCAACAATAGATAGAAGACTGAATAGATTTTATATAATAATTTTAGCGAATACTGAATTCATTGAAGAAATGAAAAATTTTGTTTAAAAAGAAAAAATTAAATTTTTCTTTCGAAAATGGGTTAAGCATTTATCTATGTTCTATAGGCTATGAAGCTTTACTTGCACAATACAATAAAATATTCTCATTTGTAAGCAGATAAGCTCATTATAAAATTATGCATACGACAGTTTCTGAACTGCTTTTTGGCATATACCAGGTGTACCGGTATGAAGTGAGCGTCAAGATACAAATCTCTCGATAGGGAACATTTATTGTGAACGGGCCTTATTTTTTTTTTTTGTTTGATTGCTATGACACCTGTCAAACATATTTTTTTCATCGTGTTAAAAATGTCGAATTTTGTAACAGAAAATGATGACTTGCGGAAAGCATTAATTTTTTGTTTTCATTTGAAGAAAAGTGCTGCAGAGTCGCATCGAATGCTTGTCGCGGCATGCTCTATCAGAAGCAACATGCAAAAAATAGTTCCAACGGTTCAGAGATAACGATTTTGATGTGAGCAATGAAGAACGTGGAAGACCACCAAAAAAGTTTGAAGACGCCGAATTGCAAACAATATTGGATGAAGATGACACTTTGAATCAGAAACAAATGGCAGAAATATTAAATGTTGCACAACAAACAATTTTTGACCGTTTAAAAGTTATGGGAAAGATCCAAAAGTCGTCCAAAATTCGTGGGTGCCACACGAATTGAATGAGACAGATGGAAAACTGAAAAACCACTTGTGAATTTTTGCTTCAAAGACACGATAAAAAAATCAGTTTTCATCGAATTGTTACTGGCGATGAAAAATGGATTTATTTTCAGAATCCTACACGGAAAAAAGGGACAACGGAATTGTATTGAAAGCTAGAGGTGATCCTATACCTTTTTTGTCCCACTCAATAAAGGCAGTTCTGTGGTGCGAACATTTTAAGGGTACTACAAATCCCTCGAGCGCTAGCTTATAAAAAAAGGCAAAGACAACACGAAAAATGACAATGACTGCCGATCGATTAAGTTATTACTACATACTATGAAAATAGATGAGATAAAACTTTTAGGTAGTTAAAAGCACAATATTTTTATTATTGTCGCAGTCACTGTGGGAGGCAGGTCGTCTTACGACACAATTCAAAGTTTATTGATAATAATGATGGGGAAACATAGCGAGGCTTTGAATGATCTGCATATCGACTAGAAAAAATGGTTACGAATCAGACGTACTAAGACCGAATATCTGCATTGACATACCGACATCTATGACACATACAATAGAAGTAGTCATCATACAGAAGTGGAAAAAATTAAATAATTAACCACCAAGGATATTGCAATGACGATGCAACACATACTCATAGAGTGAGCATGGGGTGGCTTAGAAAATGCGAAAACTCTGCAGAAGTTTGTGAAAGAAAAATAACACTTAAACTAAAGGTTTATTATAAACGAGAGTCGTTCGTCCGTCTTTAACATACACATACGACAAGTACAGAGATGAAATGAAAATCTTACGAAAGGCAGTGGTTGCGACAAAAAGTGATCTACGAGTAATAAAAAGTATGCGCATTTATGGACTATACAATACATATCTTCGTGTTTGAAAAAGGGGCACCCCGCCAGTGGCGGGCAAAAATTTATAAGTATAAACTTTGATTCTAAACCTAATACTGAATGCAATTCAATTTGTGTTAATGAATACCCTTTCTAGAACTACAGGTATATGACAGTTATCAGTTAGCAGCTCATAAACAAATAACTTCTCGTTCTGTTAGAAGAGATTAAAGATTTATAATTCATAGACGATCCATATAGGGAAGTCTTCTCTAGGAAGGAATAATGCAAAACTAAATTGGTTCAATCTGCTAATAGTAGCTATCGTAATAAGGAAACCAAACCTCTAAGGCATATTTCATTCCTAATCAAGCCAATTTGTGACCTAAATGTTGGAGAATTCTTTGGACCATTGTTAGAAGATGGAAATTCTTGTTCCAACGATTGTTCACATGTAAATCATGAGACAGTGTCTTTAGTGTCTTCGATTTACTGTTTGTAATTGTGACAGCCATTAGAGAGGTTGTGGTGGAGCTCCAAAAATTGTTCAAACAACGTGTCATAGTAGCATCCCAATGAATTAAAGTTCGAATAATTTGAAGATTTAAAAGCCACGTCTGTAAGTGGGCTTCTCTGTTAATAGCCATAATACGACCTCTTAGATCACATTGGAATAAGGTATTTATATTTCAAGAAGACATAAAGGTATTTTATTGAAGAATATCTATATAGCAAATCAGGAAAATATATTATTTAACTAACAATTCTGTTTTTATAAAATCACTACCTAGCCGCGTGGTTTAACAATAAATTATATATTTCTTTTTTTGTAAAAAAAGCAATAATATTTCAACCATCCTGTTACATCTTGAACGATGACACTAGTAAATACAAATATATAATGAACACTTTAAATGAAAATTCCATCAGATATAGAGACTTGATTTAACAATTTATAAGAACAGTTCTGTATTGCCAAAGTTTACATCTATATTACATTTAGACTAAAAAACCGCCACTATCTTTGTGTAGCTCGATTAAAAAAAAAAAAAACTTACTTGTCAATTGCCAATTATAAATTATATCTAAGAACACACTATCACTTGTGATATCTGAAATATAGTGTTTACCTTGATAGTGGCCAAGTAAATCATTTATGCAAACTCCTCCAGATGAGGTGTTATTCAAGAAGAGTTGAACTTGATTTTTAACTTTGCTGTGTACGTACATTGCCAATGGTTTCTCTCTAAATTTGTTTTTTTTTTTTTTTTTTTAATTTTAATTAGTAAAGTAGCTATTTATTATTGATTATTTAAAGAAAGGAAGCAAATTAACCCCGTGCAACAAAAAATGAAGAACTTTTAACTACGTTTTCATTTACAATAATGTGTAGTGTATAGTTTACAAATACAATTTTTGTGAAATATAGATTATTTAAGTTTTCCTCATTCATTTTCAAATTGTTGTGATTTTTTAATATCATATCATATTATTATCATAATATAATAAATTTTGCGGCGCCAGATAAAAATTTTGCAGTTTTCTTTAAAATCTATCATTCTCGAGTATTTTTTCTTACAAAAATTGTAAAAAAATTATAAAGGAAAACATACTAAGTACTAAAGTGCTTTCAAATGCAGTAAATGTACAAAAAACACACACTACATTTAGAAATGTATATATTTTAACATAAGAAAAAAAATTAAAAATATTATGAAAATTGAATATACCTGCGCAGTGCATTAAGGTTTCATTGATGCTAAATCCACCGCTTGTTGTATTATTTATGAAATTTCTAATCTGTGACTTTGACTTATCGAAGACATAAATTACCAAGGGCTTCTCCCTAATTATGATTTACACATTTTGTGAATTTGTTTTTGAGTAAAAATTTTAAATAAAATGATTTTCAAAAGTAAAAATAAAATAACAAACAACAATGATAGATGCAAATTATGAATAAAATGAAAATGAAAAGTATTATTTCTTGTGTAAATTAGATTTTATGTTATAAGCCAAATCGTTGTCTGATCAGATAACTTGTAACAGGAAATATTCCATAAAACATTAAAAATTGGAAAGGAGCTCTAATAAAATATTGTATATAAATCATCGTACTGGATTTGTTTTTCTATGATTTATTTCCATCAAGAGAGGAGTATACATACTCGTATTGGCAAAGGAGTGAGGTGGTAAGGGAAGACTATACGAAATGCCGGAGTAATGAACACAGAAAACGATAGAAGTATGAAGTTATAAAGCACCAAATTTGTTGATTTGTTAACAAGAAAATTTGTCAGCTATGCACACAAATTGGACGTGTTATTTGATTGATATTGACTGATATATATTGATAAGTTATTTAGGACACCTAGGAAAACCTAAGCCATTTATCAAAACGACCAATAGTCTTAATAATTAAAATTACTCTTAGCAATCTTTTCTCGCAAAGGTTGAGAAGTTTCATTAATCGGCTGTATGGCAAAACTTATTCAAATATTGTATCTGTTTTTACATACCAACCGTAAAATGCGAATCCTGGAAATGAAATCATATTTAGGCAATTTAATACGATAGATAGGTCTTAAGTCGAATAACGTCTATTTATAATAAGACTACCAAAAGTCTGTATGAGTGATTCAGTCAGTACCCACATCCGAGACTGCAGATGAGATAAAACAAAAGCCATTAATAACAAAACTTAAAATTGTGGAATAAGTACAGCGGAAAAAGAGAAATCGGTTGAGCTTGTTTTAAGTTGAAATACGAATTGTGCAAAAAGCAAGCCCAGAGAGGAAAATATATCATATTTTCAAAAATTTCGTATCGAGCATTGGAAAATGTTTTGCACCAACCGATAAATGAGAGCCAAGTTTCAGAAAAAAAAAATGTAACGTCGAATTTTCTAATAATTTTAAGAATGACACGGAGTCGTGGATGAAAATCGAAAATTGTGGACTAGACCTAAACGGCTGCAGAAACCATGAGAAGAGATTAGATATTTAACAAGTGGAAAGAGAACTTCACTATAAAAAGAACATAAAGGCAAACAAATATGAGCAACTGTAACATTTACAGAATGGTGCAGATACCGCCACATATAATTAAAATTTAAAAACGAGCTCGAGACGATCGTTAATACGACGCGAGTCAATGAATTTACCGAAAACTTGCGTGCATGTAGGAATAACGTGGACAATGACACCAAAATGAAATTAAAATGAGGAAATGGGAAAAATAGGGAAAATTCAAAGTTAAAGTTGGTGTACACTTTTACAAATTCTCAGATTTTCAAGATAGTTCCTTACAAACAATTTTTCTGGCGAATTATTGATGATTGCATAAGAATCGATAAAAAGATTTTAGAGATTGTAATTTGAACAGGTGATACTCAAATTTTATAAATAAACTTATAAGAAAACGCAAGGCATCAAATGATTCTATTCACCTATTGATAAGATAATGTGTGATAAAACTTGACGTTCTAAGTAATATTTTTGGGGATAAAATAATTTTCAAGAAATCAAGAAGAATTGGTCTCCTTGTTCTCCGGATTTAACAGCGCCAGACCCTGTTCCGTGGGGATACTTGAATGAAACAGCACACATAAATCAACCCACCACAATTTCGTGGCTAAAGACATATTTTGTGCCCACTGAGCCATTTTTCCAAGTTTGGGAACAGAAAATAATCCGATAGGGGTTAAATTTGGCGAATAGCAGATTAGAATATAGGTAGCAATTCAAACTTTAATTCATAAATTTTGGCCATTGCATTCACGACACTGTTTTTGCGATGTACCGCACTTATCAAAATGCCTACAATGTCTGCTAGCTCGCGCACTTTCAGTTGACGATCATCCAGTACCGCTTTGTGGATTTTCTTCACCATTTCTGGAGTCGTCACCTCATTTGATCGACCACTGCGTTGTTCGTCTTGGTAGCTCATTAAACCCAGCAACCAAAAATTTTACTGTTGTAAACGAAGGAGCAGACTCACCCAAAGTAGAATCCAATTCAGCTTTTATATTGGTTGGACTGAGGCCAACCAAGTATTGTATCACATAACGATGACCAATTTTCTCCATTTTCACAAATTCACTAACAACGTTCATTATTGATGGCTGCCAAACAAATACTAAACAACGTGGCACTTTCAAACTTGAAACGTATGGTTTATAGACTGCGTACTTTCCAATGCAGTGATATTTTCAAACTACCGCCATGTCTTGGTCAGGCCGGGTACTTCTGGGACCGCCCTCGTACAATAACACTACCAACCGTATGCTGATTAGCTCTATAAGAGGCTGTTTCAATAACTAGTTAAAAGCTAAAAGACCTCATTACTGAACGGAAACTGAAGGTTACACTTTTTATTAATTCCATCCCTATAACGGCTAAAATAAAATACGTCTACGTTTCCTAGGTAAACCTTAATTTTTCACTTAAGTTATTAAGTAAAGTTTAAGTTAATATGGTTAAGAACTAATTACTCAAAGATTTAGCTGAATTAACTTGTAACTCCGGTTTCATTATTGGATTCTAACTCGAGGATAGATCTAATCAGGTCGTTGCGACAAAGGTACTATGTTTTATACACCAACACAACCAATACAACCTAATCTATAATATTTTAGTCAACTCACACTCAACCCAACTAATTTAAAATCAGCGCTCATCAGTTTACTGATACGGTAGCCACTAGACAACACAGTGAGACTTTCATCGCAGGATTCTTGTTGATACTAGAGATAAAAAAGCTGGGGCGTAAGATATAACCCTTTTGTTGTAGTGTGAAGTTGATGACGCTATGTCTCATGTTTCCTATGGATGTAAACGCTAATGTTGAATCTTTTTCAGTAGGTGGAGAAAAATTATAATTAAATTCTCTCAATTTGCAATTGAGTAGACTCTTTACGAAATAACTAATTCCTGACTGTCTCCAGTTTTTTAAAGAGCTATAGAAATTAATTAAAATATTAACTTACATATTGGTTAACCAGTGTTGTGGTAAATCATCACTACCTTCAAGTCTTAACAAATATCTCACTTTTACAATTACACAATATAACACATAATAACAAAAGGTATTCCAGAAATATTTTTAAAAAAACCTTCAAGAGCATATTTAAATAGAAACAGAAAGGTCAACACTTGTTGACCTTGTTGATATTTAAATAAGATCTACTTACTTAAAATGTAACATAATTTAAATTTACTAATTGTAATACAATACTTTCAACACATTTACGAAAAGAAAATAAGTAAATTACAAAATTGAAATACCCACAACCAAATAGAACTAGCTTAAGGTCTAACATTTCGGATGCATTATGTAGATATTTACAGTGGAGTTCGTTTACTTCTCTATTTGTATTCGAGACCAATCCACCAATAATATAAAAGATTTAGAATATTTTATGCATTAGCTTAGAAATGGAAACATGGGAGTTAGAGGAGATAATTTTGAGTAGATTGTTCGAATCCGATGTCTTACCAGCATACTGCATAATTGTGTCATTTAGACACATTCCTCCCGATCGAGTTCCATGAATAAATAGATCTTGTACTTGACTATCTGAAGAGAATATGTACGAGACCAGAGGAGTCTCTCTAATATACGAACAAGATTACCAATGAGCATCAATTTTGTATAATGTTTTTGTATAAAGAAATATTTTTTTTAATTAGAAGGAAATAAAATTTTGAAAAAATCATTAAAAAAGCGAAAAAAAAAACCCTTGTATCTTGTTGAATGGTTAATGAATATCTGTGTGTACGACACGAATGAGTGATTTATGTTTGCCACACAGTCAAGGAGATTACACCTCATTGGGGTAAGGTTACCTGGAGTTGATAAAATTGATTGCATCGTATGCACTTTCTACGTTATATATGGGCAAGATGGGGCCAAAGATTTCCTCCTTCATAACAGCATCATTGGGACTAATATCTGTCAAAATTGTCGGATCGATATATCGTTCTGCGACATCGTATTTTCCACCAAGAGCAACATTACCCGACTTTATTAGTGATAGCAGACGTCTAGAATGATAAAAAAAAAAATAGAATAAAATTTGTAACAATATATACAATAGAACTCAAAAAAATAATAATTCACGTTCATAAATAAAACATTGACTACCATATGCCTACTACCAAGTATGTTTATTTTACCTCTTCGTGATGGACACGCGTTATGGTTGAAACGGGCAGGCTGACTTATAAAAACGAGTGTTGGTCAGGAGAAATTAGCAACACTATAATCCATTATCAGAAAAACTGAATCACAGCCAATACCACAAAGCTCGACATTTGATGAAGAGTGGCATTAAGCAAATAAGAACACGCTTGTTAAGCAACGCATTGAAGAAAGAGAGCAGGCCATGCGTGTCAATCCTACAACTATTTAAAACCATTCGTTAACTAATAGAATGCCTAATTTTTTCGAACGGATAGGAGCTGTAAGTGAGAGATGTATAGCTAGTTTAATCTTTATATCTCCTTTTTGGCTACAGTAGCCGTATTCACCACACTAAGCTGTGAGCGTTAATCACAGTAAATGGAATGGTTCGTGGATTTCTGCTCATTTCCATAATAAACAAGAAATATTGAAATATTTTGATAAACTGATCAAGGTTATTGATTTACATAGATCATTTATATTTAGGAAGTTGTATTGTAATTACCTAGGGATTGCATTCTGATGCGTGCAAAGGCAGTCCAGTTGCAAAGGCCATATTAGTTCAGATGTCTCATATCTCGCTGTTTTGGCTTCATGTAGTCAAGCTGAATATCTGATCCGATTCTGAGCAGTTCATCAGCGACGCATATCGAAAAAACTCTATGGGTAACAAATGAAGTAGAGAGCCGCCATTCTTAAGGGTTTTAGTGCGCCAGTGATTATTCAGGGAGCCCGTTGCGTTTTTTCTAACAGGTTATTTCACTGTCGTTTTAAATAATATGCCGTGTATTATTATCATTAATACGCCTTTGGTAATTCGCGCGTCATCCGCGTTTGTCTGTTATAATGAATGGTATTTCTACGATTATTATCAGGTGATAATAATTAATGATATTATATTAAAATTTCAAGGCAGTATTGCAGAAAAATGCACTTGATCGACTATTGTAACGGATAGGAAGCCTACGCCCCTAATTATACTATAAGGTTGACTGGTTTTTGCTTTTACGTATTCGTCATTTTTGGTAACTCAGTTTTAGGCTAAAAAATAAATTTCTGCAATCAATCAACCATATTTTTCTATTACTTAAGCTGAAGACTGACATGGAAGGAGAGCGTTTTGATGAGGTGGGCTCTTATAAAAAGATTGTGACCAGTTGCGCAGCTTTTCAGAAAAAGATTACTTAACGACCTTTTAGCGGATCTACGGCCAGTTAAAAATTTGTATTAAGAGGGCAAGGTAATATATTGAAAATTAAGTTATAAATTGTATCCTATCTGGTTTTTTTTTTTTCGTAAAAAAAAAAAAAAAATACGTTAGTGGAGCAAGAATGCTGGACTGTCTACTCTCTACTGACTCTACTGTTCATTTAGATTTCCTAGATTTTCATCCATTCTTCGGAAGATATACTCGTATGTTTCCTTGTTTGACCAAATGGAGAGTGAAGTTACTGCGTGGAATTTTTTAATTTAGTCAAAGGTTGAAATATTTTTACTACTATTATTTCGATGACTCTATTTCTCTTTATTGCGTCACAATAAAATCCAAGAAAAATATTGACTCATTTATTTGTGTTTCTAAAGCCTGCCGTCTATCATATTTATCAATAGCATTGTTTCTATGGAGCAAGATTAAGTATTTTTGTGATCTGATTACTTACAATCTTTATATACAACCAAATTTACCACTCTTAATTTATTAAGAAAGATAAAAGCATAGACTTGAGCAGTTTTCAATGTAGTGAGGCGGAAAATTGTAGGCACAGCATACAGGTATTCAGCAATAAAAGAAAATTTTAAGAATCAAAAAAAATTTATTGGAAGATAATATACAATTTAGACTTCCATTATAGCGAAATATATTTTTTTCAAAATATTTTGTTAATTGATGTGGCTTAAATGTCGGTATTAATGAAAGGCGCCGAATTTTATAGCAAAATGTTGACTGCATATATATATATAAAAAAAAAACCAAAGTTACTTACTGAAAATTGTTTGGGTTTATTATCCTACATAGATCAGGACTGTCTTTTGGATTTTCTCCGTACCATTCCTTTAATACAACTTTGGCTTGAGCGATGAATTTTTCTTGAATTTCCTTTGAGCACAGTATATAGTCGGGTGCAATACAAGTTTGTCCAACGTTAATTAACTTTCCCCAAAGAATACGTTTTGTAGCAATAACCAGATCAGCACTTTTATCAATATAACATGGACTGGAAGCAAAATAAAACCAAACCATAGAAAAAAAAGTGTTATTTCATGAACAAAACGAAAATCATTACCTCTTGCCACCCAATTCTAGGGTTACTGGTGTGAGGTATTTATTAGCGGCAGCATGGATAATTTTCCCAACTCTTGTCGAACCTGTGTAAAATATATAATCGAAGCGTTGTTTCAGAAGTTCTGTTGTTTCATTTGGTCCTCCCGTAACAACTGGGTAACAGTCCTTATAACAACAAAAAAAAAAAAAAAATCAAATACATTGCTTGTATGAACATTGCTTATAATGTCTAGATTTTGAAAACTTACATTGTCCAAATATTTGGGAATAGTTTCTGCAACGAATTTTGCACAATTCGCTGAGATTTCACTTGGTTTAATCACAACACAATTACCAGCTGCAATCGCTGATGCCACAGGTACTAACAGCAATTGTAATGGATAATTCCATGCACCTATTACTAGCGCAACCCCATAAGGGTCGTTATAAATGCTTACGTCGTCCAACAGATTGACGAATGACTTTGAAGGCTGTTAAAAATGTTAAAAATCATTTAAAGTGAATTTTATGATGCACGACCATACGAGTGAGTACCTTATCGGGTTTCATCCAGTCTTTAAGGTTAAATAATATGTGCTTGACGTCATTCTTCATGAACTCTGTTTCAACGATAACACTTTCCTGTTTGTGACGATGCAGATCAGATTCTAAGGCACTTATCATTTCTGATTCATTATCTTCGTACATTTTGAGCAATTGTTCAAGTTGTTTTTTACTGTAAAAAAAAATAACAAAAATATTTCTTAGAATAAAATAAAGCTCAGCATTTATTTTCAAATTTAGATGTGTGGTAGCGGAATTCAGTAAAGTATTCAGGAGAATCAGCAAAAAAAACTTTTGATGGCAATGTTGTCATTGTTTGTCAATGATTTTTTATAGAGTTTATAGTCAGCAAAATATTGGACTGACCCATTTATGCTAGGAATATACACTAAAAGCTGACTCGAGAAAATATCTAAAAATTGAAAGTGCATATAATAAGGCAAGATAACTTACGATTTGAAATATTTTTTCATTAATATTATTTTTATTTTGTATAGATTTAGGTAATACCAGATAAGGTCTAATCCATTGAAAAAACTCCCCACTGTCAACTATGCTAAAGGCCTTTGAAATGTAAAGTGCAAATAAAAATCTCGCTGGATGGGTGTAAGATAAGTACACTGCTTGTTGTCGTTTAGAGTAAGAGTTACATTTTGTAAAGTAACCACCAAGTACCTAAGTGTGAAGTTTGGAAAATCTGTTAAAAATTTCCGACTTATAGGAAAGGAATTAAGTGGCTCGCAGAAACATATTTTGCACTTTTTTATAATGAAGAATGTATTTTGAACAGATTTGATGAAAATTCACCCAGGCTGATAGCTGCGGAATATAACCTTCACCAACATTTTGCAGTTGAATGTAACTGAACTCTCGTATCTACGCAGGCAAAGCTAAGTGAATTTCGGTACACACGCATGTTTCAGGCATAGTGCAATACGGATTTCTTGGAGACAAATCCAGCGATGAATTCATTTGAGCTACTTCGACATATTCGAACCTTAGCTCATATAAAAATTTTTCGGTATCTAGCCAGGTTGTCAAACCATCCGTGGCACTCAGTACCTCATTTGAAAGTCGGGAATACCAAAAATTGCGATCGACATTCGTTGTCAAGACAGATCATAAAAGTGTCATGGCATCTGACAGTCGTTTTTCTTGTATTTCTAAAATAGATTGGCTGGGACATTTTGTTTCCCTAAACAGTTTTATAATTTCCGCTGATGGCTGATTCAGTAATGGATCAACATTCATTTAGCATTGATATATATTTGATGGCTATACGAGTACAATTGTGCGCCAGTGCTGAAAAGATGTGAAACACAATTTAATTGTGGTTTTAAAACTGTAATTTATCACTCCGCTCTGTAAATTAACTTCAAGGTCATAAGTTCAGGACATGAATAAACATTTTCTTCATATTTTTTATTTTTTTTATTTAGAATATATTTTTCTGATGTCAATTACAGAGCAGATTACCTTTACATTTTAAGTAATAAACAATATATAATTGAGACCTAGAAACCACACCTAAGAGAAGTACGGGTTTGAGTTAAATAAATAATGACTTCCAGACTCAGCTTTTTTCCTGTTTTCATAATAGACGTGTATGTTAAATTTAATAATCATAGTGTTATTTAAAGCTTTTATTATAAATTAATTGAGTTGAAGGTTGGATATTCACTTTATGACCTCCATTAGTTAACATGTTCTTATGGTATGATTAAGTTAAGAATTTCTGTTTCTGGACCTGGTAGAAAGATCAAGATTTGCCAAGTATTAATTTTGACCTTTGATTATTGTAATTAAGGATTATACTCCAAGTGGCATTCGTAAAAGCAATAATCCTCCCGCGACTTTTTCCACAGTGGTCGAGAATAAATTGCGGAGACCCAAACCAGCGTTCCATCAAAAAATTTCACTGATTTAAGTGCTTATATAGAAAATCTTCCGACTCTTTTTCTTTCTCAAAACGTGGATTGGAATTTGATTTAAGGAGATCGGAAAATTGTTTAAACTCCGCCAAAACTTGGTAAGACACAGAAGCTAGAGGAAGCTTTTCAGAATCTGAACGGTGTCATCAATATTAACAAGATTGACAGCTCACCACAATAGGCTTCTATCACTGGAAGCAGCAAGTGACGACAAAAACGTCAACACTGCCGCATGTATAATTTGACCAGACAACACAGGATAAATAATTCTCTAGTTTTATGGATTAAAGCAATGTCAGTGAAAAAAAAAAAAAAAAACTCAAATTCCAGTAGTCGATTGTGGGAAATATATAATGAAGGGTGCAAATTCCCTTCATTCGTTTATGCGGAGAAATACGCAATTCCGACGACAGTGAGCAATTAACACAACTAAGCTAGTTTAAGAACGCACTATTGGTTACACTAAATAGCTTGATCTGTCGAGAGTTTCCTTCCGTACAACTAGTCAGGAATATATCTCACCCTACCAAAGGTCAGAGACCTAACAATTTATAATGAAAATCCTTTTATGCATATGCAGGTGATCCTTTAATAATATAAATTTCGCTCCCATAATCGATGCCTTAAAGGTTTGCAGATCACTTGGTACATTGTCTTTTGGATTGAGACTGTAATGACAGGTTTGAGTTCTGTCTGGCAAAATGATACGTAGCATCCCGCAGGGTATACTATTGTACTTTCATTAATACTTTCGTAAACACGGTACAAATTCACTTAGCTTTTAGGATACCGGACCACTACAGTTCATTATCGCTATCCGATAAATAACAGATTGGCCTTCATCCTACCAGTTGTGCTTCTTATTTCGAATATTAACAATATTAGACAGTTTGTTTCACTTTTAATTATTAGGGTACCTATCAAGGATCTTACTTAACCCATGTGTGTGCTCTTTAACCAGATAGCAACCATACAGCTTAACTCAACGATGCATTACCTAGTGAGTCTTTTTTCTTAAAAAACAAATTTGTCTTCAAAAACCCATTTAGCAATTTTCTGTTTTCTTTTTAAATACACTGCTGTCCAGAGGGTTTGCTCATAGTAGAACATTCAAAGTTCAAAGCTGGTGAAAAATCACTTTATATTTAACCATACTGCAAGTCTCTAAGATATGTGACCCTTACGTATGGCGTTGATATACAAGGTATCAGATGGATTATTGCTTCCAATGGTATTGAAAAATATTGACTAAGCTATTGGATTGTATATTGGTGGCCAGCGTGGCACAGAGATTAAGTTTGTTGGTTACTATGCTAGAGCTCTGGGTTCAATTCCTAAGCAACACACCCAAAAACAAAACTAAAATCTTTTTCTATAAAAAATATAACAAAAAGAACAAAACAGTAATAACCGACGACAGTTCGTAGACTAATTTGTTTTCCCTTAGTTTGAAAAGTCATCATAAAGTCTTTGTCCTAAGTCTATAAATTTGAATGAGGGATTTTTATGATAGATTAATAATTAGCAGCAGTGACATTAATTTTGTCTAACTGGGGTTTTGGATTTCGTTTTGGATTTTCATTAAGCTCATATTTTTCTACCTCTGATGAGTAGTGCGATACGAGTATGACAAGCAACCTATCATTATCATTTAAAAAAAACTATACGCCATTGAGTGCAAGTGTAGAGTATTCTAATGAAATGCAAACAACGTATCAGATTATTAACATGTTAAATACATAATTTTCACTTTTACATTAATTAAGATTCATATATTCCAAAAACATTATTCGACAGTTCCCACAATTCTGTTGTTACCTAACGTTTAAATTAAAATAAATTAGACTACCTCACATGCAGAATAATTGTGTAGGACGTGTTACCCTAATGATTGATGCATGAAGCGGACAAAATATTTGTAGGTCCATTGTGCCACTTTCAAGCACTTCTGGCCTTTTTGTCCAGACAAAAAATTGTTTTCGTTTTGAAAACTGCAAAATCGGAAGTTAAGACCCATTACCTTAACTCAATTCAACTAAACTAAGCTTGTAATAATTACCAGACACAAAAAAAAAAAATAATAATAATAATAATAATAGAGTCTGTAAATATCTTAAAAGCAACGGAAACACTGGGATATACGGATATATGTTTCGCATGTTAAATTTCAGGGTTAACGATTTAATATCAAAAACTAGTAGTCAAGTCATTATGAAAATCAACAGTCACATTGGGATCAAAAGAAACAAACATGCCGACGCCGCTGTCAATCTTGCACACCGCACTCCTATACATAAATTTGCGATATCCACTAAACTAGACATGAAACGAAACATTACCCACAAGATGAAGTCTAGACTGCTTTCGGATTGGCAAAACTACCACCGCCACAGATCCAAACCGATTTATCCCACCACAGTCTCAAAACAAAAGATCACAATGTTTGTAAGGCTGCGTTTAGGCCACACAACTTCGACCCACCAACATCTCCTCAAAAGGGAGCCACCACCGTTGTGCCAAGTTTGTAACTCCAAATACGACATAAAACATATCTTACGAATAGGGAATTGTCAGTTCTGCGTACCAACAAACCACTTACTCAACCTAAAATCAACAGCCTACGAGTTTTAATGAAACACTAATCAAGTAAATATCCTTAAAATGCACAACTTCATTAGCAGTAGATCTAATTTGCAAATGTAACCAAATATCATACGAATCTAAAACAATAAAACGTTGATTATGAAATATTTATATATCTATGTATCTATTTACAATATAAAATTGTATAATATACTTTTTAGTTACATTAGTTAATGTTAGCATATTAATTGTAATTTTATGTTAACAAATTATAATAATTATAATAAAATCAACACAAAATCTGTCAGGTGGTTATGCTACCACATATTCCAATTTAAAGTATCTGTTTCTGATGTTAGTTCCTATCGGAGCCAGAACGCGTTTGTTTTTTTTTTTTTTTCTCAGTTTCTTCTGCGTGTCACCATGCCACTAATTATGAGTCAACGCTACATTAGTTGATACTATGAATATTCCTAATTATCGATCTTGATCTAATTCGATAGCAATAATTGCAACCTACGACGAGTAGCTGGTCTGAGGTATTAATACTCGTTTGTTACCAAAATTTACGAATTTATTGTCAATTAACGCTTTTGACACAATACGAGTATAGTAAATAACAACCAGTGAAAGAAAAAGCTATGAGAATTGATAAATCATACCCCAGGTCTGCCTCTAGATCGACAGATTGTTTATATATTAAATCCCAAATAACATCAGAGACGCTCGATCAAAGTTGAATAAAAAAAAATATAGTTTTGCTGATTGCCGGCTGTGACTGTATATGTTGTTACTAGCAACTACATTGAGACAGTGGCTATTGACATTGCTTTTTTTTGGAAATAGAAATAGGAAATAGTTACCGCAACTTACACTCTTAATTCTTACACGCTAGACTGACAAGATTTACCCAGATATTGAACAATGTTCTCTATCAATAAAAGAAGTCAAAACAAAACAAGGTAGTCTTTAACTGTTTTGTTACGTGTTGAACTAGAAAATCAAGGTCAACTATGACGACACGTGTTATTATAAGGAATGCCGAAGCTATTTAATCATTCGATATGGTGTTGCGAATATTTTTCTACTCGATAGCCAAAGTCGTGAAAAATATTTTTGTAAGCTGGTTAGATAGCATCTATGGCAATGACCACCAGAGGAAGGAAGCAATAACATTCGGAAGACTGTTATTTTCGAAAATTTGCTTAACATTAATGCACAAGACCTTTGAAAATATTTAAGAAGCCAAAGAGTTGAAGGTGAAACTTAATGATTCTCATAATAATTAAGTTTTTTTTTTTTATTATTATTTTTTTTTTTTTTTTAAATTTGAATGTCATATTCGAGCAGCGGAATATGGCCGCTCGTGGCAAGGTGATTGCATGACCAGTAGACAAGAGTCTATTAAAAATGATAGGTTGGCATTTTCTTTCACAATCTATCGATTCAGATAAAAAGTAAAATGAATGTAACGAATTAATTAACAGCTTTAGATTATATAAACATTAGAGGACGCATGATATGGATATGCAGCCATAACCACAAAGCTGAGAGAAATGTTGGAAAAAAAAAAATAAAATAAAAATATCTTCTATTGTCTGAAACCTAACCCTGGGTTTCATGTTTCGTTTTATGCTATAAAGATTGTCGTTCCTTATTGGATCCAATATATATGTATATATAGGGTGATTCATTGTGAGGTTTGATTTATAATGTAAACACATAAATTTGAAAGTGAACTTAAAATTTTTATTATCGGCTAAAAGAACAATTCATGGCATTTACTTTTTGAAAATTATGTCATGTAAATGTTGGCCATGACTACGTCTGAGGTGGTCCATTCGGAAGGTCCAATTTTGGGCGACTCTTTCGAGCATAGCGACTGGTATCTCGCGGATAACACGAGTAATGTTGGTTTCCAAAGCGTCAATCGTAGCTGGCTTATTCCTGAAGACTTGAGACTTTACATTTCCCCAGAGAAAATAGTCTAAAGGTGTGATATCGCACGATCTAGGCGGCCAATTTATCGTAGCAAAACGGGAAATTAAGTGCTCACCAAAATGATTTCTCAACAAGTCCATTGTTTTATGCGCTGTATGGCTCGTAGCGCCGTCTTGTTGAAACCAGAGCTCACCGAGACCATGTGCTTGAATTTCAGAAAGCACATAGTCCGTTAATATGGCGCGATAACGGTTACTATTGACGGTAACATTCTGATTTGCCTAATTTTTGAAGAAATATGGACCAATGATTCCACCAGCCAATAAACCACACCATACCGTTGTTTTTAATGGATTTAATGGTAGCTCTTGGTACTCTTCGGGTTGCTCATCAGCCCAAATACGGCAATTTTGTTTATTAACGTATCCATTGAGCCAGAAATGGGCTTCATCACTTAAAAAAATTTCACGATAAAACACCGGATTTTCATTGAGTTTTTCCAGAGCCCATTCACTGAAAATATGACGCAAATTCAAGTCGCTTTTCCGCCGAAATCATTACGGAAAATACGCCAAGTTGTCGAATACGCCAAGCCAAGCTGCGGAGAACGACGACGAATCGATTCGTAACGGTCTTTGCGTACACTCTCAGCTACAGCTGCTATAGTCTCTTCACTTCGTGCTGGATGTGGTCTAACCGGTCAATGTAAACTAGGACTCAAATTTGCGTATGGTATTGGTTTCAGTAGGTCGATTATGCGCACCGTAAGTTCCTCGAATCGCACAAAAAACATTTCTCACATAACGTTGATTTTCGTAATACAGCTGAACAATTTGGAGACGCTGTTGTGGCGTGAGTCTTTCCATGATGACTTGCCAAACGATTGTGATCAAAAATGATAAAGCAATTTGATAGGGGTCACACGTGATCTGTCAAAAAATGCCTATTGAAAACCAAACCTCCCGATGAATCACCCTATTTACAATATATATATAATATATATATATACGTATATTTAAATGTATATATTTTTAACATTTGGGTACTATAGTTTACTGAGTCAAGACAGGATGTCAGTTAAGTCGAATTATTTTCCAATGTGGTGCTGGCATCATAGAGTGAGGCGAAATCGCAATGAACTTGTTTTACGAAGCTAAGTAGAGTACTTCTAATGGTCTTAGTATGATTTACAACTTTTTGTTTCCTTCAATCCCAATAGTAAGTGGTACGATGTGGGCAAAACAAGGAAATGCTCCGACATCTCTAAAATGTTGACACCCAACTGCTAGCCGAAATATTAACGATGCACAATAATTTGCCACTTTGTGACCTTGAACCTAGAAAATGCTCAGAGAAACCCTGCATTGTGCAACCAGCTTAGAAGTGGTAATAGGGTTCATGTTCATGTTCATGTTCAAAAAGTGTAAAGAAATATATCAGTTCAAGAGCAGAGTCCAGCGAGCTGCAAAAACGCACCCATGAAGCTAAGAAAATCGTTCTTTGAGGTTGATTTGTCGCTCAACGCTTACTTGCTCTTCTTGTTCTTGTCAAGTGCACATTCAGCCCATCCCATAAAAGTTTGAAACGCAGATCTTACGAATTGATTTGCATATTGCATCTTGCTTAGATAACACATTCACAAAGCAGTTTTGCTCGCATGAACCTCAACCATCTTTTTCATGGTATTTAGCAGGAATTTTGTCAACCGGAAGCTCTTGCCGAATCACTGGTTTCGGATACTGTTTGCTAGGCGTTTGCTATGGAGATAAGCGCCACCGAGCGGTGAAGATTTTCATTGGATTTTGCAGCAATTGATCCTATCGTTTTTGCAGCATATCTGGAATTATATGTACCATCGTAACCGCTATATGAAGAAGTTTCCCAACTCATTATGTTGATTGCCTCCTAATTTGGCACATACGTAAATAGGGTCTAGGGCCTTCCTCAGAATTCGGAAAATGAAAGTGAGAAGCAGACAGATATTTTGGCATTTGCTGGTTTGGCATTGTCTGCCAAAAAGGCCGTCAGACCATTTTGCATTACAAATGATTAAATATTCAATAAGAGAACCGCAGGTACGAGTAAAGATAAAATCACTTCTTTCGACTTAAAAAAAAAAACTGACCATTGAATGAAGAGTTAAAAAGGCTCCGTTTCGAGCCCGCATTGAGAAAAACCTCAACAGAAGTTTAAACGGAATTCAATCAATTTAAAGCACGCCCAGATTTATCCTATCCATAATTTAAGCGCAAGCATAAAAAAATATGGGACAAGAATTAACAAAACCAAATTTTCAAAGCTCCCTCTTTTGTCATCTATAGTTGGGAACTCAAAAGAATAAAAAAAAATAAAAAATTAAAAACTAAAAGCAAGGATTCCACGAAGTGGCAACGAAAAGACTCGCATAAATTTAAGTCTTGATAATGGAAAAATGACGGATTGGCTATGGGAATAGGCTTTTGTAGCCCAACGATTCAGATCTTAGTCCAATGATGAAAACATTCAAACTTAAAATTTTAAAAAAAAAACAGAGACCTATATCTGGCCACTGTGTAAGTGGTACAATAATTCTCCTAAAGCCTATATACGGCCAAACCAAGATACGCGATATACGCCCACAATTAATCAAAAAGTTGGTCGAAAATTGGATTTAGAGAATGCGCTTTTTACGAGGCAGCCATGGTGAATATATGGCCGAAACTATTTTCTAATATCAAATGGCATGAAAAACTCGTAATCTTTCAAATGAATTTAATAAATCGTCATCAAATTCTTTGTGCTTTGTTTAAACAAAAAACTCTAAACCTCTTAAGAAAAGACCCTGTAATATCACGAGACAGAATAAAATAAAAACGGATATACAAAACTCATGCGAACAATATGGTCTTATAAATATAAGACAATTAGCTAATGCAGTGGTAGAAACAAAACCAGGTAGATTAAGATCTTCATATCCATCGTGAATAACACCAAGCGACGAGTAAAAGATTCCTCTAGTAGCGCAGGAGCGAAATTGTGACAGAATTTTCCGTGAAGAAACCAGAGAAAGGTAAACGAAAACCGACACCAGTCAATATATATAAACTCAATTAGTTATAACTCCATTAGATCTTGGAAAAGACATAAGTATATATTTTATTGCAAGACAGCTGATTCTTGAGCTTGAGATGAATTCCTTAAGCTAACAATGTGTTGCAAGATCTTTTACAAAGTCATCCTATTCACAGTTTATTTTCTGAAATGCAAAACAAATATTTCATTATTCTATGGTCTAAGACCTTTAACTTTTCTGAAATTATGTATAATACATTCGTCGTACATAGCCGACGTTCTCATCTAAGGTCAATATGCATTACGACCTTAAATTATTAATCGAAATTTTTTCAAGATAAATATTAAAAAAAAAAAGAATAAAATAAATAAAATTATGGAACTGAATCATCTTCAAAATGCTTATGTTTTTTTTTTCGCTGTCTATCTGTTTATTTTTGAATTCGGTGAAATTGCCTCCCACACCTCTATATATCGACGTTCAACGTGTTTGGTATTTCCATCAGATGCGGCAACATACTCAAATTCACTAAATGATAGTGTTCCGGAAAAATAACAGATGTTGCGATTTCCTTGCTTTTTACTTTAAATTGAATTGACGCACAGTTTAAATCAGATATTGACGTAGGAAGATCTGCAGGGTTTGGCATACGAGTACATGTACAAGCATCTGATTTCACGGCAGCTATGGAAATTAACAGACCCGTAAAACTGGCTCTGCTCTGGCGCGTTAATTTTGAATAGCATGTTTGTGCCATAGCAGTTTGAAAATAATAATAATAAATTTTGATTAGAATGTGAGCTTCTAAGTTAATACAATAGAATTGAAGTTTTATTTTCTTAGTTAGTGACGCCATAGTATCTCCAGTTACTCCAATTTTTGGCCAAATCCCTCTAAAGTTTCCGCTTTTACTTGGGCGGACTACCATATCTATTACCACCATTTCCAAGTTGGTATCAAAGCCTCTGGGAACCGGAGCGTTGGTGTCCAATCGTTTTATCATACATGCTCTAGTCATATTGGCAATAAATATGCATATGTCACTCTATTTCTTGTAGCCTAAGCTGTGTCAAGAACGTGAACGCAAACTGGACAAAAAATCATCCGAAGAATCTTGCGTTCGTGGCTTTGTGCTATAGAACACCTAGGGTCATCTTATATAAAGCCTGCTTATTGTTTTTGGCAAGGCATAGACCATAGAAATAGCGATCGGTAGATGGTACTCTTCGTTTGATATCTACCTAGCTTTCATTGTCAAAATTATTGACGGTGAAATTTCTAACTACTTTCAAGTTATCTATCTTTTATGACGTTGTGACCAATGCACACAAATTGTGTGTCTTCTAATTTACATAGTAAAATTGCGCTACAAAGAAGCGCACTCTTCAAATACTTGCTTCAGTTCCAGAGACCTTTGGTCTTTTTCGTGGAGTTGTGCTCCACGGCGTGCACATATGCGGAAGACATGTTTTTGTACGAGGTGCAGTTTAGATAGTTTCTTTTCTTGCAGGATATCAAGCATACTTTTCTTCGACGAAATCTTTAGATCGTTCTTGTTACAGCATTTTGAGGCAAAACTTTCAAATATTGTTTCTGTAGTAGCTCTCCCTTTTTCTTCTAGAGAAGCTAATGCTCGACATGCTCCTGTACACCGCCACTTGGTAGATGAGTTATTTTGCTGAACGCGCTTGCTGGCGTTTGTCATCAAAACATTTCCCCACATAAGCTTCTGTTTTTCTGATGGCTTCTTGGCATCGATTCCACTGGTCTTCAGCATTTCAGGCTGGTTGAATAGGATTTGCCGAAAGGTAAAAATATAAGTGATCGGCAAATGTTCCGAGCCTATATTGGGCGCTCGAATTTTAATTTATTTATGATACATTCAAAAGGATTACAATAGATTAATTTTAAGTAGTAATATCTTCCTTATTCGGCGGTTTTTTTTTTTTGTGTACTACAATATCCGAAATTGGATGTAATTCTCATTTGTTTTTCGTCTACCAGAATTCAAAAGGCATTCACTTAAATGTTTACAGGATATTTATATTGTGATTGACGGTTTGATGATAAGTAACTCTTATGTTCCTTGAGAATACTGGAAGGATTTTTACAATGCGTTCGCTGACGTGCCGAAAACTAAAAACACACAGCTTGCCATTGTTTTCTCTGTAGCAGTCAGAATAGTTCATATCACTGCGTTTTTTTTTTTTTTGTAATGTGATATACTGGATTATAGTACTCCGCAAGAGCTGTATAGCTATCATAGAATGATGTGAAGGTGTTATTACTTATGTCAAGCACACTTAGGTGCTTACGAGCAGTAGAAGCGTAACTCCGTTAAGACATATGTATGCAGTCTAAGTCAGTTTTGTTCTTAGCAACAACAGATAGGCCACTGACTTTTTAGATACTTTTTATTGTCGAAAACACACATGGCCTTTGGTTTTTGTTATAAGTGTTTGAGGACGTGGGCAGTACCAAGGCTGTTTCAGGACTTTAGAATTTCACCCCTTTTAACTTGAGCCAATACAATTCTAAATTAATTTCGCTTTTTTCGTTTCCTCTCCCGTTCTAATTGAAACGATTGTCTACGTTATCTAAGACTTAAAAATTTTTTTCACTAATGTTGTAGTCATATCAAAGGTACGCATGACGTAAGAAGAGTATAGTAAAATTAAACGGAGGCATTAACTTCATCTAAGTCTGATTGGGCGAGATCCGTGGGAATAGAAAAATTAAAATAAAATTCATTACAGCAACGATGACATAATGAAAAGATCTCAACCACGAAACTGGGCCAACGCTCCTATACCTAGTACCAGTTTACATCTAGTTCCACGCATGCTACATATTCAACACCTAACACCTTTCCCGACGTTAGTGTTGCCAGTTTTATAAAAACCAAATCAAGTCCTCATAGAAGAGAGTATATACAATGTAAGTTAAAACAAATTAAATCGAAGTTTTGGAACGCATTGCCCTTGCGCAAAATTATCGAAATTTGACACTCTCTCTGTTTACACTCTTGCAGATGATTGCGCACTTTCGTTGCTAATCACCAGTGATGACGCGCGTTTTGTCGGTTTTTTTTATTTTTTATTTATTTATTTTTTTTTTTGTTAAAATTAAAATAAAAGACTGGTCTCTGACTAAGTAGTCAAGTCAGTTTTCGTACAACCGGTATATACATACATTTCATCACAATGCGATGCAGCTATACCGTCTCTGACTGACACATAAAGCAACATTTAGTTTTTCTTAAAATTAAAAATGTCTTAACCTCGTTAATGATTGCAGAATGTTGCTAGTTTACATACAACCGTTCGGATGGTATGAGGAATCATTGTGCGCAATGCGAAATAACCGACGATTAACACTTTATGTCTTTTTCCGCTAAATAATTGTACACTCAAATTTTTGGAGCACGTTTTTCGTAAACAAAACGGATGACCAAGCAAAGGTACGGCCACAAAGAGACAAAACCGGCCCTCTGCTTAGACGGAAACCGAATCGGAGTCGGAGTCAGAGTCGGTGACGTGCAGAGAGTTAATGCCTCTCCGCTTGTAGTTGTTTTATTATTTCGTAGTGGCTTGTCTTTTACCTGAACAGTCATTACTATAATCTACTCCACCAATTTCACTTGAAAGTTATTACGAAATTTATTTATGTCTTCTTTGTTGTTATTCAGTTTCACTCTTTTTACTTAGTGCTTTAGTTATGGGGTGAAGAAGTGAAAACGAATCGCAAAGAAACAACGCAATGACACATAGCATATGCAATGGGTGGTGTTCTGGTACTTACCGAAATTCATAGCTTCTGGTTTTTCCACTGGCGAACGCCGTCCTAGCTCTTTGCATAACCTGTGTCCATCGAGAAAGAGATAAAATAAAATAGATTTAGTAAAAAATCTGAGAGGACTTCATTGTATGTACTCACATCGTCGTAGTTGGCCATTATGTCCTTCTGAAATGTATCTGCAACAAAACACGTACAATTGAAAGGGAATTAGAAAGGAAGTTGTATTAATTTTTTTGCTTTTTTTTTGGACACAATGTCATAGGATTCGACTAGGAGATTTGAATATCAAATCATTACACACTCTCTCTTCACAATCACACATACAGTAAAATCCGTGCACGGCTTCGACGGGAAATTCAGAAAAATATCCGGGGGGCAAACAGTTTCAATTGTCAGTGGAGCACTCGGTTCTGGAATTTGGATTTTGTATGAAGAAGATTGGACGTCGAAAAAGTTAACGGTGGCGTTTCATTAAATCGACAACAGGAAATCAAATTCGCTTTTATTTGCACCTTGGCTTTTGGTTTCTTTTTTTGACAAATCGACAACTATTCGCTATTCGCGCGTTGCTGCGACCGAACTACGATAACAATTTCTTGAGAATGACCAACATCATCCAACGAGACGGAAAATGAGTTTGAAATTGAGGCGGCTAGTGGAGCTTAGTCGTTGTAAGATGTCAAAACATTGGATCACTTTTATGAAATTTGTCAATAATGGGTGGTGAGCACAGGTTATCTTGCTCAGATGTATAGGCAGTAGAAGAAGATGGCAAGAAGTTAATTTTATTCAGATAAATTTTCGTTTCGAGACTCGACACTGTGGATAAAAGCTTTTATCGTTATTCACAAATGCAGGGTGGCGATTTCATTCGATTATGTTTTTTTTTTTTAATTTATCCAATTGTGTTTTTGATAATAGAAACGATATCTGGTCTCTTGTATTCCTCAATAACAACTCGAAGATTTAGTTTGCAAGTACCAATTTGTCCAACTTTTTGATTTTTATGGCTCACATCGAATAGTTCACAGATTATCAAAATGACATAAAATCATTAAAATTTATTTTTCTTATTTAACGACCTAGCTTAGTTATTTAAATAATAAATAAGGTTTAAAAAAGAGCTGTAGTATTAAAGGCTTTCCACTTTGAGGGATTTTACTAGGTTAAGTTAAGGAACTGACAAGCGAATGGAGTGATTCTATTATATATTTTCAAGGCTGATGTTTTTTATTATATCGTATTGGGTCTCTAACTTAATGCGGTTTGCTAAGAGATGGCGTAACTTGTATTATTTTATAGTTATTATTCCATTGGAACATGCGTTGGAAAGCTACTGTCATTGTACGTCATTTCAGTATATGTCATTCATTTGAAGCGTAAACAACAATAATTTTTTTTCACTCAAATATGTCGAATTTCGTGCATGAAAAAGTGTTTTTGTGGGGAGTTCTTCTTCATTACTTTAATATGAAAATAACTGCTGCCGAAAGTCATCGTATTTTGGTGGAAGTTTATGGTGCCAAAAGTGGTTTGCACGATTTAAAAGTGGTGACGTCCTGGGCAGCCAAAAAAGTTGACGACAGAGACATTGAAAGAAATGCAGGTTCAAGAACTGGCATAAAACCGACTATAGAGCGTCGAATGAAAGAACATGATGAGGAAAAAGGATGGAATTACGACATTCAGCCGTTAGATAGTCAAATTTTTAGTAGCGCAGAATACTTACATACTGAAAATATTCCAGCAAATCAGATGTGTTTACAATATTTCGTCTTTTGGTTGACGACAATTTCTTTGATTTGGTAATAGAACAAATCAATATCTACGCTGGACAACTTATTGCTTATAATTCTGGAGGTCGTTTGAGTCGCTGGAAACCGGTAAACAAGGAAGAAATTTTTGGGCATTTACTTGCTGACTGATTTAATCAGATTCCCTACTTTAGAATGTAAAAGTAAGTGAAAACCTATGAAAATGTAGATCTTTAGTTTTGAAATTACACTTTTTATTCGAATCGTGATGACGATAAAATGGCACATCTGTTCTCTATGTCCCAACATTATTTGTAATCTATATGATATGTCCTGTGTAGTTCACCTTAAATAAATGTGATTCTTCCTACATACAACCTACTAATTGTATGGACGAACATACCATATATGGTCTGTGAGCTGGTAGTGCTTTAAGTGTACAGACCATTTATGGTACGTGGACAATGAATCTGTTAAGCCTCCGGCGCGAGGAGTCTTCTATTAATACCCGGAGGAACAACGCAAAAACTGAATACCTCGCCTTAGGTGAGACGTAAAAGTGAAAAAGATTCAATTATAGTGAAATTGATAACTGTAGGTAGTTGGCCAAAGACTACGCTAACTGGAGATGTATATTGGTTGAAGCCTAGATCCAACCTGGACTGTAGCGTTATCTAAGTAAGTAAGTAACTACGAAGACTACAACAACCAACTCGTTACAAATACTTTTGAAACTTCTACCAAGAAGATATCAAGTCTCCAGATGGATTACAGATTATAGTACGGAATTAACAAATATGCAATCAAAACTTTCTTCTTGCAAAATCAATTAAAAAATTCACCCTTAGTGAATAGTAGTCATTTTAGTATTTAAATGTTTTTTTTATTTTATTCAATATAGTCCCCTTTTAGTTTGATACACTTATTATCGCGATTTTCCAACTTCTTGATCCCGTCCGAAAAGTAATTTTCCGGAAGGTCTTCAAAATACTCCTCCGTGGCGTCGATGATTTCCTCGCGTGAGCTGAATTTTTTATTGATGAGCCATCTTTTGAGGTTTGGGAAGAGATAATAGTCCGAGGGAGTCAAATCGGGCGAATACGGTGGATGCGACAGCAATTGGAGCCGTAAGTTATTCATTTTAGCCGTGGTTGTTCTTGTGCGCCGGGGCATTGTCTTGCAAAAACAAAATTTTTTTTTAGCTTCATGTAAGGCCGTTTTGCAGCAATTTCGGCCTTCAATCGCTCCAATAATGCACTGTAATACTCGCTGTTGATGGCACTCGTGCCGGCTTCAGTCCATTGCCGGGCACTCATTCTGTTCTCTGGTGTGTAATAGTGGATCCAAGTTTCATTAACAGTTACCAATCGACGCCAAAAGTCCGCCCGATTCCGCATCAGCAAGTCTAAACACTCTTTCAAAGTGCTCTCGCTTTCGTGTTTTTGGTCGGGAGTGAGTATGCGCGGCACCCAGCTGCAGGATAACTTTTTCATATGCAAAATATTGCCCAAAATATGGCGTGTGCGCTCAGTACTAATCTTTGTGGTATCTGCTAGCTCGCGCACCTTCACTTTCCCGTCAGCCAACAACATTTCATGTATTTTTTTGACATTGTCCTCTGTAACCGCATCGGAGGACCTGCCGCTGCGGACTTGATCGGTAGTGGAGTTGCGGCCACCACAAAACTCTCGAAACCAATATTTGATGGTGTAATCTGACGGAGCATTAGCCCCATAATATTTATCCAACAAAAAATAATGTTTTATGAGAGAACGAAGATCGTTTTTGTCCATACTCAACATGATGCCAAACACGTCAACAACAATCAGCTATCAAAACAAAACTAAACACAGTATCGCACTGAAATTTGGCATGCCTGCCTAAATATGAACGGACTTCAAGGCACCATAACCTTTTTTGCAGTAGCAGCGCATTCTGGTGATCAAAGAGGTTACTTTTCACTGCACCTAGTAAGCAAGAAGTGCCTAAAAACTTAAAAAATGGGCCAGTGTTTTTCCCTGTGTTTTTTGATATAATAATAGGAGCAGATATATATGGTGACATAGATGGTTTAAAAATGGACGCTGACAATTAATGAATCGTTGAAAAGGCAATATCAGATCGAACTTAATTGAATATGTTGCTATGTCGTGAAAAATTACATTCAACAAAGAATCTGCGCAGATCGGGATAGTCAAAAAACATTTCCATTGTCAACTCGAAACTAAGATGATAATAAAGAGCACAATGGGTTTTTGAGGCTAGGATGCATTGTTGAGGCAAACCCAAGCCACAAATCACATCGCATCTGTTACCATGTGCAACATTTTGCACTTCTTAAACCTGGGAGGACTATGCCTGTGGCATTTGGTAGACCTGCTAAAAGTGGCGAGGCCATTTATTTTTGAGTTTTTTTTCCGGTTAATTTTTTATGTGATCCTAAAATACCAATAAACAAATGATAAAACAATGGATACTAAAAATATTTTTTGTTTTGTTGCTGTAAAGAGCTTCAAAAACCTCCTAAAATTCATACTACGAGTAGAATATATCCTTAAGTTGTTACATGAATAAAAAATAATATACATTGAATCTCGTATGGTGTTCCGTTTTGGTGATTTCAACTGGTCGGGGCCAGACTTCTTCCTTTGGGGCATTTTGAAATCCCGCGTTAACTACAATACACCATAAACGTTGCAAGGCCCAAAAGCAAACATTGAAGAATAAATCACGAATTTAGAGCAAATCGATGATTTGCCAGCAACAATTCAAAATGCCGTAAAACGAGCACAAATGTTCATCAACTCAGGAGGGGGTCAATTGACCGATATTATTTTCTTAACTCAATATCATCAATATTACACCTTCAAATGGACTTTTCGTTAAAACAGTCCTATTTTTTCATTTCTGACTAAATGGACAGACATTTCACATGTTGACATTACTTTTGCTTCACAAAATAAGCTCACAAAATTGTTTAATGAAGCGGGTTTTCATCTTCAAAAATGGTTTGCAAGGGTTCTACGTTACTTAACGATATTCCAACTGAAAGCGAAATAAGCATCATCAAAAACGAAACAATAAAACATAAGGGATCGATTAGAGTCCCTTAAATGTCACAATTCAACTCAAGGTTGATGCAATGTCCAATGAGCAAAGTGCCGAATCTGCATGCTTGCTTATCTTTTCACGAAGGACTAAAATAGCACATAAGAAAATTTGAACTATCTTTGAGCGTGATAGGCCTGGTGGTACCATATCGTCAACCTTAGACATATGAAGATATTTTTAGGTTGGACTTATTCAGGACGAATTGATAATGAGACTGCTCTATTTTGCATTCGCTGTGAAAACATGTCAGAAGCTTTCGCGACTGTGTTAAGGTTTTTGGTGTGGGAAAAATGGTCAAATAATCGACAAACTGTCACAACAAGGGTCCGAGAAATCTCTTGCCTTTGGTTTGTGAGTTATTTACAACTGACAGGCCTTCAGATAGGAAAAAATGTAGTACTTTTCAGCTAGTTAAAAGTATTACAATATATAAAAATCTTCACGAAAATGTATTATAACGTTCATCACATAAAAAAATAATTTAAAAAATACCTTTCATCAGTTTTGGACCACATATTCGTAATGGAAGCAGAATACAATAAAAGACCTATTTCCTTGAGTGGGTTAAATTTCATGAACTTGCACCGCAACACAAGGTTAAATTGCTTCAAAGTTTAGTGAATCATTCCATTAACGGTCCAGTTTTTAATGTTTTATCACTTGTAAAAGTTATTTAGTGACTTTAATAGGTGCTATTTAATACCAGAAAGCCTATTATCGCAATCGCTGTTATTAAAAATATGAACCGGTTGAAATCAGGCACTTAATTAACAAGCACACGTTTTGAAATGCTCAGTTTATTAATTGACCTTTCGGAAGGCTTTTGCCTATAAGATGCACTAATTAGGTTTTTATTTATTATTTTATTGTTTTATTAGTTGTAATGGTTATTTTGCTTGTAATTCTTGTTAAAAACAAAAATACATATGACGATGAAAACATATTATCTAAATACATAAGTGTTAACATTAGATAAATATTCCGTAAACTATGTTTGTATATGTATTTATGTAACAAATGAACAATAAAATTGAAACTTGAAAGAAGTTTGAACTAAAATAAGATTCGAAGGATGTTGAGGCTTGAAACCTTAACTGAGTTACAGAACTGACTGAAAGGCGGCGCAAAGGCATCACCATTGATTCGCGTCTGTTACACTTGATGAACGATTTTTTTTTTTTGAGTAATTAAATTATTAATTTACCTCTACAGCCGAAAGAACAATGATCTGTATAGATAGCCTTTCCATAATCAATTCTATAAAGAACATCAACAATAAATCCTGCGTTATTGAGGCAATCCAGAATGAGGTGATAGAAAATTCTAACAAATTAAAAATAATGTGGGTCACATGGGAATCAAAGGTAATGCGGGGGCCGACAAAGTAGCGAGATCTGCGGCCAATGAGCCACTAATTATGTTCAATCCCAAGAACAGTAATGATATTCGAAAATAAATTACAAGGCTATGGAAGAACAGAATAATAAATGAAGGAAACAGTATATTCACCATTGTTCCACAATAAATCCAGGAGAAAGGAGAGCTGTACACCCAGTAAACTGCACAAAAAGCATGCTAACACGTTTCCCCTTGTCTTCGGCTGTGCCACATATTTCTAACTCATCGCCACTATTTAACAAAACGTTAACCACCAAACTATGTTACCACTTATGCTCCAATAGTGCTGTCTTATCTATACAACATCTTATGAACTGGCACAAAGTCAGGGATACATTAAAAATCATGAACTGCAACAGCTCATTAACTGAACTTTTAAAATCTCAATTAGTTATCAATATAAAATAAAAATTTTAAAAAATGCAAATTAGGTTGATACAAATTAATTAAAGATATACTTACATGACTTGCAATTACGAGTATATTTACCATATATGTATATGTATCTAGCCGAAAGCCCTAGTAGCAAGTGCTTGACTCCATGTATTATTAATGTAAATAATTAATTTTGTTTGATAATAAAGATAATAATAATAATAATTTGCCTCTACTCGAAAATAAGGATACATTGTTTACACGTGTGGCAACTTACAAAATGACTTTTGGATTTTTTTGATGCAGTTTCATAGCTAAATTTGATAAGTGTTGATATATGTTACATACACGAACAATTAATAACTGTCGATACTTCTGCTAAATTGCCTGCTACCCATTTTTAAGTTGTTGCGTTGTGCGATACAATCGTACATATTGGCAAAACTTGGAGTTCTGCGAAAGAAAACTCTTGAGAAGAATTGAATGTGCAGTCGACAAGAAGCAACAAGTGTTTGATATTTCCATCGGAATTGAGGGAACTTTCGACATCGCAACTTTTGCATATGCTGACTACGATCAATACATGATTATAGGACTAAACGGATGTTGAATGCAAGATGCATTGTGCATGATGTGCGATTCTAGAAAAAAAAATTTAACTAAACAAGTCACGTTGAAAACCTTAAAACTGCTGTCAGCTTTCTCATAGTGTAAGAGAGACTTGTCACCCAAGTAGGTCCTTTGGGTAAACGCGTGTTGATATGATAAGTTCAATTCTTTCTTATGCATAAGTTGTTTATTGATATTAATATCAACGCAAATATGTCTCTTATTTCGTTATACTATGTACGAAGAACAGCTTGCCTTGGAAGCACGGGAGCAGGGCTTTCAAAACGCTTTGAAAAGGAAGTAGTACAATGGCACTGGATTTCGATCTTGTGGAGATAGTAATGGCATCGGACACTATTCGGCGCTGGCTTAAACTAGAATCGGAACCTCACCAGTGGCTTCAAAATCAAATACGAAAGTAGCCCTGGCGTTTTTGTGGAAGAGGATAACTTTCTACTTTACTATTCATTACGAAAACTTACACTTGGTGGACGGGATACAGAGTAGAATTTCTTAGAAGCTGAATTTGTTTTTCGTCTGCCTACGTTTTCGACTTGGACTTCAATTGGCAGTTAGGTCCCTTATGGGCACAACTGCAGGTGGTATGTCCTGCAGGTAGAGTAACGAGTACTTCCCGACGTCTTGTACGAATTAGTGAATTTTTCGGGCATGAGAGATTGTTAAAAATACATTTTAATTGGTAAAAAACTTTGGGGGCAGATCTTCTCTCTCTGAAAAAAATGGATCAAGGAAATATGATCACATTCGACAAAGAAAGAGTTGCCGTTCGCGGAAATGATGCCGACATTAAAGTGAAAGAGTGGTAATGATGATGTGTGATGTCTTAATTGAGTTAACTCATCGCATTTATCGATGACACAGAAAGATGGAATGGCTGATTGCAAAAATCGAACGCTCATCAAAATTATCCATTTTCGGTAGAAGATGGAAAGCTGATTGTTATTCTGGGTGGCTCTTACATGTTGGAGCAGAAGATTAGCAGAGTCATCTAAAAGTGTTTGGATCACGGGTATTGGGCTGAAAAAATCTCCCGGTCAGATTCTCTGGAGAGTTTAGGTTACTGAAGAACGATAAATGTTTTTTATAGTTCCCAGTGAAAAATCGGAGAGCGGATGTCCTTAATAAAAGTCCAGTACATGCCTTCTAATGAGTCCATTCGAACTGGTTCGGGATTATCATCAAGCAGAGCTTAATACAAAATTAGGAACTGAGAACATCTAAAGTTTGCAAAATTCTTAACTAACTTTTAGGAAAAGAACAAGGCGTAGTTGTACACAAAATTAAGTAGAGTAATGTTAAAGAATTGCTCAAAATCAGAAAATTTTCTCATTAAGAAAAGAAAAAAAAAAATGTTCTCAAACATAAAGAACATAAAGCTCTCGATATGATCTCAAGGAATCAAAGGTGCGAATAACTAAGAAATAACCAATACTTTTCCAGATGAAAATGATAACGTAGACGTCGTAATCCACTTTATAACCCATTGAATTTTAGGGCTTATGCATTTTTTAAGGCAAGACCTCACCCTTATAAAATTTAATCACCAGATAGGTAGCTGATTTTACTTGCAATTAAAATGCATTAAACATTAATTATCTCATAATTTATATTTAAAAAAATTTGATCCATAGGCATTGTCTAGCCAAAGGCAAGAGCAGTGTCTGATAGTTCAAAATGATCAACATAATACCGTTTGACAAGTTGATAATTTGTGGTAAACGTTTCAAAAAAAAAAAAAAAACTGAATTATCATAGAAAATCAAAAAGGTCTTCTTGTCATAAACTGGGTCAATATAATGCAGTGAAATGGTTCCAAACAAGGTAAAACCAAAACTTAAATATATGAACACATACCACCAAATAATAATGGTTTTATCATTTTCTTTTTCTTATCTAAGAGACCTGCAATAAATTCACTTATTCACAAACTATTCACGCTGTGGTAACACCCCACCAACAGCAATTAGAAAAAACTGAGTCACACAACTGCGAAAAGGTGCACTTAAGACCACCGTTCGGAGACACGTATTTCACCCGCAAAACATCAACACACGACGTAAAAAATAAGAATATGGAGCAAACGTAAAGAGGCATCCTTAACCTTTAACACGCTGAACACAACACGTTGCAGTTAATCGAACTGTCAGTGCTTCCAAAAAAAATTGTGAAAATAGCTTTAGGTATATTTTCAGCGCAACTACAACGGGATATAGCATGACATGTAACCATTATCTACAAGAAGTTTAAAAACGTTTGAGAATATTCAACAGAGTTGATTGCAGCATTACAGTCAGACTATAATAAACCCACTCTACCAGAACGCATAGAGAAGGTTAGCATGCTGAAGGTAATGTCTTCAGGCTTTCAGACCTGAAAGATGTTTATGTTTAAGTGAAGGTCGATGATAGATTCAAGGACTGTTTCACCATGCCTTATATATGCCTTTACCTCCCGCGATCAAATCAGCACCGGATGGATTCTAATAACTGATGGCCACAATGCTCATAGGATTTGATTTGTAATTGTTTGGTTTCACTATAGAGCTAAAAAAAAATTATTTTAAATAATTATTTCGAAGTATTTTCAGAGGATTTCTTTAGCATAACTTCAAAATTTAAAACGAAAAATATACATCTAATTCAACCATTTTTGTTTTAACACGTTTTTGGTTCGAATATCATTAACGATAGATCCAGACATGGTTAACGCAATCTAATCAAAATCAACATTTTCAATTACATTCATTCCTTGGGAGCTACAAGCCATTTAACTTGTTTGATCCCATAAATAAGTCAGTCAACTAAGCTAGACTATTCAAACAAAAAACTGGACCGATGTATAACAAAAGTGACAATAGTAACACCCCAACTTAATCACCACCTGCAAAGCTCATGTACGGAAAAAAACCACAAACTATGTGCAACTTACTTCGCAACTGTTAAGGAGTCAATAAATTTTCTCTAACAAGAAGAACGGGACTTTCTTCAGATCACGATTTCACAAGAAAGGAATCCGTAAATGTAAGTAAAATAATAATCAGATCGGAGCCGGTAGGCACATTATCAGCATCCGTTTCGGGTTCATTAACAATATCATTTTATTGGACGACTACTCGTATCGACCAGAAGTATCAGGGCCAGCATATTCAGGCACCACAGTCTCCATAACAATCATACGCCGATCATAATGAACGAATGTAACCATATTGGAACTCCCTATCGCCTTAAATTAAAAGGATATACAGGGTGGGTTTTTTTACTTAAAACATCCAAATTACTCGAAAAATACGCGATATCGCGAAAAATGTTTCAGACAAAAGTAACAAGGTTCTGAAGGGGACATAAGATGGTGACCACGAGTTTAACTTTGAGCCCCATTTTCAAGGTCAAACAAAGTTCACTTTTGATTTTTCAAACGATAATTCCTGATTTTCTTTGCTCAGTCGCATTGCTCGTAGGCCTGTCATTTGTTTTACATACTGCGTTTAGCATAACCCAGAAACAACGACGTGGACGTAGCAGTATTTTGTTTCGGTGATTAATTAGAGTGGGTCCCCTTGCCTCCCACTGTTAAATTATTGAATTCTTTCCATTTCGACATTTATTTCCCGAGACTAGACTGTCTATCCGCGCTCTAAATGAACCAGCAGAACTGAGAAGTATTTCTGGCGTTATCTTCCGACAAGCTTCAGTTATTCATCTTTTCATGCCCTCACGTGTTGTTGACTTTTTTCTGTAAACATCACTTTTTAAGTAGCCCCACAAGAAGAAATCAAGTGACGTAAGATCAGGGGATCTAGCTGGCCATTGCCTCGGACCCCCTCGTCCGATCCATCGTTGATGGTAAATATTGTTTAATACGCCCCGGGCTACTTGGGAATAATGGGCTGGACAACCATCATGTTGAAACCACATTGTTCGTCGCAACTCCAATGGCAGTTCTTCTAGTAATACTGGAAGATTTTCCCGCAAGAAGTTTGCATACTTTTTGTCATTCAAGTTGCCTTCAATAAAATATGGACCTATTAATTGATCCCCAATAATTCACGCCTAAACATTAACATTCCAAGGGTGCTGACGTTCAACTTGTCGCAACCAAAAAGAGTTTTCGGTATCCCAGTAATGCATATTATGTCGATTGACCGTACCGTGATTGGTGAAAGCCGACTCATCAGAGAATAACACCTTGCCGAAGAAAAGGGGGTCTCGTTCAATTTGCTGAAGTGCCCATTGACAAAAGGAAACTCGGTTGCGAAAATCTTCACTAGAAAGTTCTTGATGCATTGAAACATGATAATGATGGTATTTATGCCGATGTAATACCTTACAGACAGTCGTTTAAGAAATTCCTGATTCACGACTTATTTGGCGAGTGCTAATGTGAGGATCGTGTGCAACGGCAGCTAACACTGCTATTTCATTGTCCTCAACAGCCACTCTATCTGACCGATTCCTTTTCTTTGGATGCACACTTTCTTCACCAGTGAATTGTTGGATGACCCGATAAAAGGAAGCGCGCGATCGTATCTGGTCTGGGAAACGTTGGGCGTAAAGAGCAACAGCATCATCGATGTTCCTTTCACTTTTTCCGTAAATTAATATCATTTCAATTTTCTTTTGAATTGAAATAGCCTACATTATTTATCTGGAAAACATTACTAATAGTAATCAGTTCCTCAAAACAAATATCGAACTTCTAAATGAAGTACAGTTCCGTTCAAGTAGAAAAAAAGGGCAGAGTGCACATTATACACTCTCAGATAAGTTAAGGACAATTTGTCTCTATCTGAAATTTCTTTGAGTTTTGGCTTCACTCGAGGCAATAATGACTTTCTCAAAAAAAATCTGGACCTTCTAAAACCCCAACAACGTTGGAAACCGATTAATGATTTAGGCGTGCCAGTACAGTGGTATCTAGCACTGAATGAATAAGACCTTTAAGACAAAGTTGTGTGCCCCATTGAGGAATACGACTGAGCAATGAAAAATCAGGAATTATCATTTGAAAAATCAAAAGTGACCTTCGTTTGACCTTGAAAATGGGTCTTAAGGTCAAACTCGTGGTCACCATCTTATGTCCCCTTCAGAACCTTGTGACTTTTGTGTGAAACATTTTTCGCGATATCGCGTATTTTTCGAGCAATTTGGATGTCTCAAGTTAAAAAACTCACCCGGTATGTTATAAAGGAAACACTTGTCATGATAGATGCAATATGGTGCTTCGCCTGAGAGAAAATGCGTTTCATGACGGCAAGACAGTCGCGAGGTTTTAATTACCTTCTCTCAATAAATACAAACATATTATGATTTAGTTTAGTTTTATAAACGACAAATATAGAGGAATCAGTCTCCTTAGTATCGCATACAAAATATGCGAGCGGTTGAAACTCAATATCGACAATCTGATAATTCCTCATATGTAAGTGTGGTTTAAGGCTTGCTAAGTCCACCATTGACCAAACAATTACCTGACAGCAAATCTTAGAAAAAAAAAAAACTATAAAACTTCAAATCGGCATCATCACCTGTTTATTGGTTTAAAGCCCGTTTATGACATTTATGGAGACGAGAAATATCCTTTGCCAATCTTGTCTGTTGACGTGACAACAAAGCACGCTCGTTGCTCCATAAACGTTGAGAATGACACCACCGAGGGATTTGATAGTAAAAGATTCCGACAAGGTGATTTTCTGTTATTTGAATACTTCAACATCATACTTGCTGAAGTTGAGCTCAAATCACAGGCCAAACGTCTGTCAGCAAACGCTTATGACATTGTCACCGGACCATTTGCGTATATTGAAGCATGAGTAGCAGAAATAAGTTAAATGAATATAAAACAAATAAATTGCTGTTGACAACCACAAGCTTTGAACTGATAAAAGACTTTGTCTAAATATAAATACAAACAACAACGGCAACATTGCACGATAACCCGAAAAGTGGAATCAATTCATTTGTTGGATTAGATGCGTTGAAATTGGTTATTTTTTTACCAGTTATTTTTAAACAAAATAACACATTATTCTTACAAATCTCTGTTTCTATATCATGTTTTTAAGCTTTCCAAGAAAAATTTAAATATTTTACATTGTCTCATATACTTTTTTTTATACTTAACTACTTACATTATGCATTTAGATATTATTGTTAAAATAAAAAAAAGAATCATGCATTTTGTCAATTTGTTGTTAGATTCATCTCATGAGTAATCATTGTCACTTTTTAAGGTAATGCCAGAAGTCTCAAAATTGCATTGATGTGGACAAATCAAAAATTGTTTTAAGCAGTAAATTAAAATACCTTCATTATTCTTCTCGTAGAAATATATCCTAAAATAGTTTAGGCGATATTTCTTAAAATTCTTATTTTTAGCTTCCTGCGCTTCTGCGGATGATTGGCCTGTAGGAAAAAGTGCAGCTGAAATATCTTCTGGTTAATGGATCAAAAGCTTATGCACAGTTGGAGGCATATAAAACCAAGGATAGGTATCGACAATTCAATAAATAGTTTGCCGATATCCAAGATTTCAGATACTACATCTGCATTGCTCAAAAATTGAATTGCCAAAAGCAGGCTTCGATTGATCAACAGCAAGCTCATTCATATAAAAGTGCTCCCCCTAAACTCAGGAAAAAACAAAAGCTCGAGCGAGCTGTTCAAAACATAAACGGCATCCTCAAAAAATGTTTTGAAAAAGCATGTCCAGCTAGTAAGCAATCCTGCAGATCTTCCGTTCCTTGGTGGAATGCAGATCTTCCGTTCCTTGGTGGAACGCAGACCTGCAGCGTCCTCTTAAAAAATCCACAAAACTTCTAAAAAGTCACTTTCAACTGATTTGGAGAAAGATTGGAATCCATACAGTTCAAAGCAAAAAGATGATTTTAAGAAGCTTATTCGGACTTCGAAGAGTGCCTCTTACAAAGCCTTTTACAAAGATCGGCTGGTCAACGTCCTCAAAATGGGAAGATCAACAAGACTAGAACCACTCAGAAAATCTGACGGTACCTATACTGAATGCTCGAGTCTCACTTCCCAGGTAACCTAATTGAAACCATTTCACAACTAGCTGTTTCACTGCTAGCCTGGCATTGGCATTCATACCGATTCCCTGGTGAATAGTGAGAGTGGCCTTTATACCGAAAATCGAAAAGGAAGACTACTCGGTCGCAAAGAGTTTCAGACCTATAAGTCTGACTTTCTTTATGCTGAAAAGCATCGAAAGAATGGTCGAGATCCATGTGCGCAAAACCACCTTGCGATCGCATCTTCTGTCGACGATGCTACACGCCTACCAACGCGGAGGATTCTGTGAGAGTGCGTGTCAGAATCTGGTAGGCAGAATTTAAGACGCACTCGACAAGAAGGAATAAGCCTTGGGCATTTTAATCGACGTTGAGGGTGCTTTCGACAACGCAAATTTTGATGGTATATGTAACTTGACCAGACAACACAGCGTAGACGAGTCACTGGTTCTGTGGATAAAATGATAGGTGAGTAGGGCATTGATTGCGGATGCTGGCCGCTGCCAAATATATGGTAGCGGGTGTAAACAGGGGCTGCTCGTAAGGCGGCGTTCTGTCTCCACTGCTATGGTGCATGCTGGTCGATTCACTGCTCAACGCGCTCAATAGTTCTAACGTCTATGCACAAGCATATGCGGATGATGTAGCTGTACTGTCTGTTGCATCGTGTCTAGCGAATATCTACCCCAAAGTACATGCAGCCCTAGACGTGATTGACGACCGGTGTGCTATTAATGGGCTCTCAGTCAATCCTCTCAAAACTGAGGTTGTTTTATTTACTAGAAGGAGGAAGCTGCCTGGTCTGACTCATGTAGTGCTTAAAGGCATCACCATCCAATTCTCCAAAGAAGCTAAGTATTTGGGTGTTATCCTGGATAACAAATTTCCTTGGACTAAATATGTTACGTCGAAAGCATCTAAGATGCTGTCGGCCTTCTGGTAGTGCAGGATATACGCGGCATATCCTATGCGTCGGTTGTCTGGGGGAATAAGTTCTCGCGAAGATACGTGATTGGAGCGTTGATGAATCTTCCTCCCCTTAATATTCATATCATGAGCTGCACCCTCAAAGCCATCTTATTATTAAAAAGAAGTGGTCTTTGGTACAACACGCACTGAAGCTTTGATGACCTTGCGCGCTGGCTGTCGTATAACTCCGGTCTTATGGACATGCCGTCCGATGCAGTCACACCAGAAGTCTTGTTGCGGAAACACTACGAAATCGACATTTCTTGTGTCCAGGACTGGCTTCGGCCAGAATCTTAGCCAGGAAAGGAATGCAGTCGGCTCTTTACGGACGTCTCCAAAACTGAAATATTTTATTAAAATTAACTTTACAAAGAGTTCAGTGTATTAGTTCTCTGTTTTAGTGCTTTGTTCCGAAGCCCATTTGATTCTTACATGCCTTTTGAATAGGAGCTTTGTTTGATACTACTATTGTACTTCCTTATCTTCTTTTTTAGCCCGCCACTCTTTGGTTGGGTTGGAAGCTTTTAGCCCACATACAAAAGGCATATGAAGGCTCGAATCCAACAGCGCAGCACTTATAGACCAAACTGTAATGCATTGCAATTATTTGGCTTTGATAACATTTTTTATACCATATCATTAAATTTTTTCGAGCTTGATGCGCAATAAAACAACGTTGAGAAGAAAAAGCATTTGTTAATCCGTTGCACATCTTCCCATTCACCATTGCAAAAATAAGTTTGTGTGAAGTTAGAAAAACTTTTTCTTCAATACTTAATTACGACATACGAGTATATAAGTTTTGAATTTGGGAATCAATTTTTAACTTTTCAGAAACCCTAAATTGCGTCATGGGTTTTGCATGAAATCTCTTCTCTGTTCAATTTTTCGCAAAACAACTCCAAAAGTACCACTGAAGTTATGAAATCACTATCTATTCCTACAGATTTTTGCTTATAGGAACAAAAGCCTGAACTGCAATTGAGACCACACTTTGATACCAAATACAGATTGTTTGATTGCTCATTTTTTAATCGCAAAATCACTTCTTTTTGCGCTTGCATCAGACGTTCTATTGTGTGATTCATTAGAGCCTGAACAGTAACTTGGATATATTCCTTTTTTGGATAGCAGTTTTTCTTGCAGCCTGAACTATCCTTTATGAAGGTAACCTTTCAGGATCTTTATTTCAAATTATATTGTATTGATGCCGTATTAGTTTTGCTTTCAACTTTTGAAAGAGTTTCATCTTCTGCATCATATTAAGCATCTATAATGCTTAATCTATAAGCAAACTATAATATATCTCATACTCTTTTCTGTAACTAATAGCTCGCTAAAATGATACAGTAAAGCAATACGTCCTCCACTAATTTTAATGCGAACGAATGACCCTTATCACTTAGGTTAGACTTTATAGCAAATCCTAACTCCATAGTAGAAAACGTAATTCTGATAATATTGTTTTTTTTATTTTTCATTTTGCTCAATTGCAACATTCTTCAAAGACTCTTTCCAGATGCCTTCGTTTATTTGAGGGGTTATCGTTGCTTAGTTTGAAATGTCTGGAGCCATTCCTGATTTTTGTGCCTAAATAGGTTTTCATTCCGTTCAGATTGTGCCCTTTTCGTTTCTTTGAACCTTGAAGAAAATTGTGAAATAATGTATTGTAGTCTAGCTCGTTTACTTTGAGGTGTAAAAATGAAATTTTTCTTCTAATGTGGTTATTCCAGGTCATTTGAATGTGAACCTGCACCAAACATAAGTTTAATAATGTCTAAGGAAACGGTCTTTTTTAAAATACAATTTAGACGAGCATTGAGGTTACAAAAAGTTCTTAATAAGTTGTTAAGAACTATGTATACTCGTATATGTACATTACACTTTGAAAGTTAAATTAAACAATATACTAGTACAATTCTATATATAAAATAAAAATTATAAATTACATCTCATCTCTTCGATTTAATTTTTTTAATTAATTTTTATTTTGCCATTTAAATTGTACGACGCCACCTAGAGATCAAACGAAGACTCGCTACTTTCAATCACTGTTTCTTTGGGCTTAAATAGGTGCTGAGTAATAAGTCCCATTCACGGACAACTAGGTATTGTATACCATTCTTGTCGCCAACAGTCGTTCACAGACCTTTTTGGAGTTTAGACGTGTTTCGGCTTTTGTTTTATGTAGTGATATCTGGCTAATTTCTTATAGAGCTCCAATTAGTCCAGTGGTAGTGTATCCGGTTGGCAATCGTGGGTTCGAGTCCGAACCGAATAGACAGTTTTGGTTTTCTTTCTTTTTTTCATTTAAAAATTAAAGAAAATAAATTAATAATTAAAAGTGGCCAATCAACATCACGCGATGAATTCTGGAGAGCAGTTTGCTGTGTCTATAGCGGGACCAACTGAACAATCAGGCGATGCATTAGCAAGTACATAAAGCCAACGAGCAAAAATAGCCGAACCAATAATGAAAAGAAGAAGGAAGCTAAGGTCAACCTTAGTAAAGCGTCCTTCCCTTTCTACTTTCACTGTGATGCTGCCTGGTGGAGTGGGGGAAGGGGTGAAATCAACAACAGCAACTATGAAACTTCCAGAACTCGATGACGCTACGTGGGAGCAAAAAAAAACTTCGCAGCTCTAACTTGCTCTGAGTCAGATGACGAATAGTACGAGGGCGAAGCTCTTAATAATAACATCAAGCAGCTACAGAAGAAAGTGCTTGCTATAATAGCAAAGCAAGTGGCTGGAGGGAGATGGAGAAACAGAAACTACTCCAGAACCCTCAGAAACAACAAAGTTCAAACGTGGATCTACCATTGTAATACAGTGCAGCGCTAATAAAAAATAAAAAGTTTATTGAAGGATACGACGACGGAGTTCTTCTCCTACACCTCTAAGGGGGAGAAGTTGCGAACAATGCTGCTGAGGGGATTAGAACCGTCAACTGATCCGGAGGAGCTGCTTGCGTTGCTGAAAGAGATGGAGTGCGAAGAGCTCAAATTCGTAGGAGTTAAGCCATTCGTCATGGCTAGAGCCAAAAGGGAGAAGCGGAAACTAACGTTTTTCTTGATTCAGCTAAGTCCCAACGGCAAAGTGGATGTTCTAAGAAGTATAAAAGTCTTAGACTACCAGGTTGTACACTGGGAAAAATTAAGGAGGAGCGGAAAGGTTATGGCACGGCGCATCGAATTGCGAAATGCAGCCGGAAAGAACCACAATTCCGAGGAATGTGCTCTATATAAGGACGGAGCGTCAGAAAAAAAACCAACTCTTTTAAGCGTTATGTAGAAAAACGGGACACACCGCAAAATATCGGGGTTGTCCCGAATTCCAATACATTAAAAGAGTAAACCTGGATCGGCAGTAGAAATTGGAAATTAAACTTCCACCCATGTATACACAAACTCCAGCCGTTACTCCTCAAGTTACAACAAGCGAAGGCTGCTTTTCAGGAGAAAACTGCTAGTGCACCGGAACTGTAGCTGACATGCTAGCTATTTTGCTCTCGATTCAGGGGCGGATGGCTCAGCTCCAACGTCAGATAATAGAACAGGCTACGCGCATGGATCAAATCAACGCACTGCTAAAGGGCCTAACGTACCTCCAGTCGTAATGGGTACGTACATGGCGGAGCAAACCCTGAAGGTCCTTGCAGTGAATGTTAATTCACTGATTAGACTCGAACGAAGAGCTGCATTATTTAAGTTGCTTAAAGACCATGCCCCTAATGTGCTTTTGGTAAGCGAAACTAAGTGAAACTAAGGCCTTATTAATGATAATCCACAGTTTTTGTATGAAGAACAAGAAGACAAATTCTATGGGCAGGTGGCGCCTTCAAGTGGATAGGGGCCAACGGAAGGCGCAACGAAGATTTGTTAGAGAGCCAGGTTCATCACAGATTGTAGCGACAGTAAAATAAAGTAAGTTAAAGTTCATTTTGTATTTAAAGAAGATTTCTCATTTCGTGCATTCACTCCGGTACACCGGCGTAACACAACACGTCTAGTGTGGAAGAAGCTAGTTCTCTTAATTCGGTCTGCACACCGAATTTTACTTGCAGACAAATCTTGTGCACTATGAAAACTAAAGGTGACACTTTGGGTCGAAAGCAAATTCTGTATAGAAATTATTCAAAACTAGATTTAATACCCCAGTAACAGGTAACAAGATAAGAACGGTTGAAAAAAAAAATTTAAACAAACCTACAACGATGTGAGATATAAATTTGATTCTGGCTTTATTTTGAAGCTACGTTTATGTCATTATGTGTGGAATAGCACATCATTTAAATGGCCACCTCGGCTTTGCTAGCAGTGATTTAAGCGGTTGGTCCAACTTTTGATGACTCGATCTAATATGTGCGGCGTTATTCCGACAATAGCGTATCAACTTTGAGCGTTACGTCGTTTGTATTGCATACGTATAGCGTCGCCTTGTTGGAACCACAGCTCAGATACATCAATGTTGTCGAGCTCTGACTACAGAAAGTCAGTTAACATCGCTCTATACCTGAGACCATAGACGGTAACGGTGTCTCCTGCTTCATTTCGAAAGAAATAAGGTCCGATGATGTCGCCATGCCATAGACTGCACCAAACAGTCAATATTTGTGAATGCATTGATGTTTGGCCGAACACTTGTGGATTGTGTTCGCTCCAATAATGACAATTTCGCTTGTTGACATAGCCGCTGAGCTAAAAATTGGCAACGTTAGAGAAGATGATTTATTGACCAAAATCCGGATCTGCCTGATCCGCCCGATCAGCGAACTCAAGGCATTGTCTATGGTCGTCCAACCGCAAAATAAGCTGGGTTGACTCTCTGGCGATGACAATTTAGCTGATCAACGCGGGATCAACGGGATGTCTGCTACGACGGCTATGTTTCTTCATTTCGGTGCGACAAATTACCTGTACAATACAATAGATAAACCAGACAAAAGGGAAATAGGACAGTGATTGTTTCACTCTATGGCGTCGACTTTTTTTTTTGGAGGAGAACCACATCATCATCATCCCGCCCAGGCTCTATGAACTCAAGACAAAGTGAGGGTCTTAAAAGTGAAAACAACGATCAATCGTCTTGAGTATGCAACTACAAGAAGTTTTCTAAAAACTGGTGGAACTATGGCTTCAAGGAAATCAAATATGTGCGTTTTTAATCATATTTTTAAACCCATTCCATCGTATATGCTGCATGCTGGCAATGCTCAGTTTTTATTTATTATCACTTCTTATCAGACTTAATTGTATGAAGTTTTCCATCTTATACTATATTCCAAGTCATACTATCCTTCTGTAATCTTTTCCCCCATAATATTCGCTTGATAGCGTTTAATTAAAAAAAAAAAAAAAAAAAAAAAAAAAACAATAATTATCTTCCTCAGATTTAAATATTTAAAATATAATAATCCGGAATAATTCATCGGTCATGACAATAAAACGTTGAGAAAAATTGATATTGCAATATAAATTTGTTGTTATCTAATATCACTAATTTAATTGATTAGTGCGGATTAATCACATGCAGCACACAATAACTGGTTTCATAACTGAACCGCGCAGTTTCAATGACTCGCACTCGCCGCCCATGTCGCTTGATCTTGGCACAATATGCTAACTTTTTCATTGTTTTGGGTTTTTTTATTCTCACAATCACTTACTGCGATAAGCCGTAAGTTAATCTTTAAAATGAAATGAAACTCTTTATGAAGATTATTGTCTGCTTTGGGATTTATAGTAAAAATTTCCATCTCTGTTCATTTTCTGTTTTTATATGAAATGAGCTGACGTAAAATTTCATTTTAGCACTAAATTTAAATTAGGTTAGGAGACCCTCATTAACTGGAAACTACTAATTAACATAAAATGCAAAAACAAACACTTCATTCTCACAGTTTTAGATACAGCTTTAGATACATTCTTGTTTACTCTGTGTATTCATACCTTTAGTTTTTGAAATTTCTATAAAATTCAAAGCTGAAAGCAAGTCACGTCTGGTTGCACTTAAAGTCACTATTCAACTAAAATATGTCAAGACCCCAATCATTGGAGTCTGAGTAATATTCTGTAGTATAACGATATAATTCGTATAAGGGGACAAGCAGATAGCGTCCCCAACCGGCTTAATAGGGCATGTTAAGCGATTCTAGATTAAAAATCAAATAAATAAAAAATAAGATTTTTAATAAAAGTTCTCATACAAACTCAGAAATAATGTATCTGAAAGAATTTTATTTCAATAGAATTTACATACATATGTATGAGTATAAAACTTTCACAACTCTATACTTTCAAAAGGGATATATTTTCGTATGTATGTTATAATCAGTTCGTTGATAAGACCTTAACAACAACAAAAAAAAAAAAAAACATGACTGGCATTATGCATATGGTTGGGATATAAATCTCCCTATTCAAGTATCAATATAACCTTTGGTCTTAGATTTATTTTAAACCATGTTGCTTGAGATAGTAGTAGAACTCGAAATACAAATAATATATTGTAAATGATATTGGTCATGATTTGTCCGTTCTTATTTATTCTTGACCATGATTCAGCACTTTAGAAAGTGAAAAAGAGCAATTAGAACCCCTTAAAATTGAATTAATTACAGTTTCTTGAGCTTGCATAGATAGTTATTTATTTTTTTCTTCATGTACTTGTATTTTGGAGGCTTAATATAATAACGACTTTCGACTTTTGCAGCAAAGAAGCAAGTGCCGATGAATACATAGAATTGGATAATGCCTATTCACTAATTTAGTCATAAACTTCAGACACTTGATTACTCTACTTACTTGTAGGATTAAAAGCACAAAAAAAAAAGGAATTTTGGAACTTTCCAAAATCCGATCTTCAAACAACTATGACGAAAGAGGAAAAAAAAGTCTTGGTCCAAGAGTCATCAAGTATAATTCTATACGAGTATTCATATCACAGTAGGAACATCATCAATTGCAAAATGACGTACTAAGAGGCGTTGGGAGGCGACTTTTATTGAAATGCCGACTTATTTTAAGAATTTGCCGACTGTATAGATTTAGCATCCGTATTGAAGAAATAATATTGTGATGTTATGCATAATCAACGATTTTCCGTGAAACAATTTAAAAATATTGTGAATTACAATGTTAAAGAAATATAAGACATAACTAAGAAATTATTATTGCACTGATGTATTTATTTATAACAAATAATTTATGGCAATGAAACAAACAAATAAATATTAATTATTATTGGAGGAATTTATCTAAATAACAAACATTTTTTTAATAATAAAATCAATAAATGCATTATTATTGCAGCAATTTAATTATTTATGATAAAAAAATAATAATACGTTGTATAAATAACATTAAAAATTTAGAGTCTTTCATGTTAGATTTTAATTCGGCGATGGATTAGTAAAAACGATTCTTCGACGACCTCACTCAGACGAATTTCGTCAACTTTATCATTCGAAGAATAAAGCAGTATCAATAAATTCAAGCGATCATCACCCATTGTAGTACGCAGATAATTTAAAACTAACGTTCACAAAGAAGGTGAAGTCACAGGAGCTGTCAAAACGAAGCAAACAAGTTTGTGCGCTGTGGGATTAACACTTTCCAGCTTAAGCGCCACATTGGTAATGGTTTCAAAATGTATACACTTTGTACATGAATCAGGAAGAATTTGCAATTCAGAAAGTAGACATTCTGGATCTTCTTTAAAAAATAGAGGCCCCAATTTTACAATGGATTCCACTGATTGTATTGTGGAATATCAACTGGAATTTCAAAAATCTTTCGAAAATGTTTGAAAATTTAAAAAGTATCTTTTAAATTTCGTTCATGCACTCACATTTTTATAAAATGTTTGGAAATCGAAGCGGTTTCTAGATTTTCATCGATTCTTCTTGGTACACGTCAAATTTTTGACTTAAAGCATGACATTTTTACAAAAGTATAGGAACTAAAAGAGGTACGTCATCATACAGCATGCACACTGCCTTAGAAAGAAATCCACATTGCCTTGACTGTGTTAGCTCTAGCTATCTATCGAATTTTTGACAAATTTTTCAGTTGCAATAAATTTTCAATGCTTTGAAATTCCTCACTTATACGTTGAAAACATTTTGGAATGCTTGGAATGTAAGGAATTTGTTTATCTGATTTTTCCGATGTACTGTTGTTCTTCCCGAAATATTTTTCACAGAAACTCTTAGTGACTGAAGGGTCAGTCAAAGCAGTATCAAATGTTGATAGGAAGTTGATCAAGATGTAATGAGTCTGGAGTTAACACAAAAAGTAACAGAACAAATACCCGCTTTATTGATTTCATTTACAATGGTTTTTTGAGTTCTAGTTCCCAAGAGATCAATGATCTACGGATTAAAGTACGTCACACGACGTGGCCTTTTTGATGATTCATCCAACCATTTTTTCATTAAAGGGCAATGTCGTGAAATCAAATAAAAGATTTGTGGAAAATTTCTGTCTTCTTGTGATTCGAAGTGACCACGAAAAGCTAATTCTTGCCTTCCTTAAGTTCTTCGACTTTCGATTTAAAAAAGGACGGTCGACATCGATCAATTCTCAGCCTGAGCTTCTTAAATTTTACCGGATTAGTCTTTTTTTTTTTTTTTTTTAATCAAACAACTATGGATTAATTGGCATTTTCGAAAAGTGAAACCTTCGAAAATGACGACATGTATACATTTACAAATTTAAAAACCTTTACCTAATTTTGTTTCGAGCCAATTTTTGAAAACGAGCAAGTTTTATTCATAATAATCGATTTTTTTTTTAATTGCTCAAATTATTTAATGTAACTTTCTGAATTTGTCGACTTATAAAAAACGTGTGGAGTTCCACACTCTCCCCTCCACTGTCTGTCTCAGTTCTCCACTAGATACACTAATAAATCTCCCTTCTCCTAACATTCATATCATGGGATGTCTTCTAAAACTTATTTTCCGTTTGGAAAGATATGTTAGGTTGTTAATATAAGGTTTTCCAATAGGAACTTGACAACTTTGAATTTAATTTGTGAACGCACTCTTTCACTTATCATCAAACTGTCACTGTCAATTTATTCAGTAAACTCAACATTTTCATCATGTACACTAACGAGCAACGTGTGCAAATTATAAAAATTTTCTACAGATATTCGGAGTCGGTGACTGCAACTTAAAGACGAAGCTCATTTTTGGCTCAATGGGTTCGTCAATAAGCAAAATATGCGTTATTGGTCGGATGAAAACCCACAAATGCTTCATGAATCACTACTCCATCCACAGAAAATAACTGTTTGGTGGGGTTTGCATGCCGGCGGCGTTATTGGGCCATATTTTTTCGTCGACGATAACGATCGTCACGTTACTGTGAATGGTCAGCGCTATCGCGCCATGATCACCGATTATTTTTGGCCCGAATTGGAAGATATGGACTTGGACGACATGTGGTTTCAACAGGATGGTGCCACAAGCCACACAGCACACGCTACAATCGATTTATTGAAGAGTAAGTATGTTGAGCGTGTTATCTCAAGATATGGGCCAGTCGATTGGCCGCCTCGTTAGTGCGATTTAACGCCACTTGACTTTTTTCTGTGGGGCTACGTTAAGTCATTAGCTTATACCAACACGCCAACGACGTTGGAAGAGCTCAGAGCAAACAATGAACGCGAAATAGCGGCCGTTTCGGCTGAAATGTGTGGCCGAGTCGTTAAAAATTGGGTCCAACGAATCGCCGCGGTAGCCATATGAACGAAGTCGAGTTCCATTCATAAATGTTTTGATTGTACTTCAAGCCAATAATAAAGTTTTTGAAATATCTCAATTGGTTTGCCTTTTATTTAAAAAAAAAGTTGTCAAGTCGTTTTTAGAAAACCCTATACAAGGCGCATTCGAGTTTTAATGACCATGCGCGCTTAAAGTTTTTTTTCGGATGATCACTTGCAACAGAAGCCATGGTAGTCATATGAACGATGTTTTGCTCCATTTATAATTGTCATAGACTGATCTTTATTAATCCATAAAATTCTATATTGATTCCACAATAAATGCGTGTTTAATTAAATGAAAAATGCCACACTAGCTGTTGGCTTATCCTTTACATATACGAGTACTTAACATATTAATGTAGATACATTGGTTAAATTCAAATTCATGCCAAAAAAACTACTCACCAATTTCGACAACTGTAAAATCGTCCGAAGGAGGTAGATTGCTGCTAGAGTCACCTAAATTGTGTTTAGATACAAAAGTAAAAAAATCGATATACTATTATTTTCAGTTATAAATTACATTAATAACTACCAATTGCACTTAAGACCGGTAACGCTTCCATCAACTGACTTTGAATTGAATTGACCTTGGGTGCCATATCAATAGTTGTATGTGGCACCTCGCCAAAGAGTTGTGTTTCGCTGCTCTCGCTTCTGGTAGGCATTTTGTGCTGAAAGTACCAACTGTAAAGGTATTATTGATTTACTAGGAGAATAGTTATTAGCAAAGTAAACACTAGAGTTGAGTTAAAAATGAAAATACGGGTACATCTGCGCTATTTTTCATGCGCTTAAAGAAACAGAAAAGAAAATTACCTATCTTAGCGTAGATACTTGTTAATATTTCAAAAGGGATATTTAAAAAGATATTTCAAAGCTGTCGCATTTAATTAATTATGCGACAGCTTTGATTATTTTAAAATTGGTATATGAAATGGAAATATAAAATGGAAATCATTATGCTGGAGATATACTTATTTATGTGATTCTCTTCAATTGAAAAATAATTATCTGCATTATGCATGGACATAAGAATACGATATATGCAAATCAAAGCAATTGGTGATGGTGGTGGTCATTCTGTACACGTGGTATACTGGTTGCATGGATATTCTAAATTGGGTTCAGACATTTGTCGAATGTAATCTTAAAAAAAGATTAATGAGAAATTTAATCCTTGCGGCAGTATAGGTGACAGTAACAGTCAATAGAAAATTAAAAAAAAAAAAAAAAAAAATAAAGTAAATTAAAGCAGAAACCTTGAAGAGATTCATTCAAAGAAATACGTTGAAGACGTATAAGGATGCTGTTAACAGAGAACATCGGACCGCATGACATACTTCTCCGAGTAACAAAGTCCGAAGTCTTAAATTTATAATTTTTAAGTGGGTCTAACCTTTGTTAAATACAAGGTGCCTCAAGATACGTTCCGTATTTCATAATGTAATAAAACAAACAGTAGGGAGGATAAATTTTATTTATTTGTTTTTTAACTAAACATTTAAAGTTTTGGTTTACATCATTTTAAAAATCATATCGGGTAAGTGATGCCTCCATTGTCGATATGCGAGTTGAACAGAATTCTGCTGTTTCCTATCACCATCTCAAGAATATTGATAGGTATGTTGGCAGTTTCTTTTTGACTGTTTTTTTTTCAGGTCGTCAAGAATCTGTGGGCGGTTGGTATAGACACACGATATCAAATACCTCACAAAAAGAAGTCACAAGGGGTCAAATCGTGTGAGCGCCCTAAATTGAACGTTCAAATCGTAGTAGCCACTCTAAGTCACCCGTCAGTGAGATAAGGTGCCCTGGGAAGTATTTTCACAACACAGCCATCGATACCCTTGAAGTGTGGGACGTTGCTCCGTCCTGTTGAAACCATATGTCCCCTAAGTCCATTTCAACAAGGACAGACGCATGTTTGCGAGCCAAACGCCGCAGGGTTGCAAAACTAAAACACTTACTGCTCCGATTTTCGCAAGTGTTCTGATGTAATGTGCGTCTCCAGTTTTTCTTTTCTGCACAGAACTAGTTTCCTTAAACATTGTGAACCACCAAAGAATTGATTTCCGGTTCAGGGCAGAGCCCATTGAAGCGATTTCTAAAGGCGCAATGGGTTCAAATCACCGAACGGCCGTTGGAAAAATTGACAGCTAAATGAACGCTGCACGATACTCCAACGCATTATGACGACTTTTACACAAGCTAACACAACTTTAATGAGACTGCTTGGGACTCCCATCAGCTTCATAGCGCTCATTTGAAATGAGAAACCTTGTAAAATGATGACAGCCGATCGGATGCGAGAGCTTCCCTATTCCACTGTATAATCGACAACGCAATACGATTATTGTTAAACTTCATTGCAATAACTGCGACGCAAGACCGGTTAGTGCCTTTGACGCGATTGAAAGTTTACAGATAATGATGGAAAAACATCACGAATTTTCGAATGATCGACAGAGAACACTTCAATAAAATCTCGAAATGTACCCGGGACCGCTTAGCGGTAAATGAGGGTAAAACCAAGTATACCTCATTCTCTCAAACAGAAAGGACACACAATATCAACTAATTGGACAAAACGCCGTAGCTACCATTTTGAGGCAGTAAAAAACTTTGTCTACCTAGGATCTGTTATAAATTCTGACTACAATATCTCAGCAAAAATAAAACGTCACATGTCTCCGATAATATTGTTACGAATCTGCAGATGGCGTTGAAAACAACACGCAGATCTAGTTTAGGAGGCGCAAAGCAAATTGTAATGAAGACAAAGACTGAAGAATGAAATGAAGTAGAGTTTGACATTTCTGAAAAGGCACAAGTGTTGTCTTTTCCTCTGGAATACATTTTCCGTAAAATCAAAATTTGTAACATTTGGTGTCAGGTGTGGGGTACAAAACCCAAGTTATTCTGTAATTGAATGGCCCACGGAGTGTTTAACCTCGGAGCACGCATGACAAAATTCACGACTTCGTTTGGGAATAGAATCGGTGTTTTGAAGCCACTGCGGAGCTTCCTCTCGTTAATCAAAAATTTGGATCGTCAACTCTAAATATACGGGAAACTTCGCTTGGCGAACTACGACGACCTATCGATATGCACATCAACAGGGTGTCGGGAGCTAATCAGCCATGCGGCTCATCAACCCAAATAGCGCGAGAAACCTCCTTTTGCAATCCTTCATCTGGATCATCTGCCGAAAGAGTGCGGGAAACTTCTTTTGGTAATCCACCGCAGTCCATCAATGTAGAACACGAACATCTCCCATTACTTCACGCCAATACTCAGGGGAAGTGAGTCGTTCAATGTCCAAACTGGTATTACCACTTATGGAGTATGACGGAAAACTTTGCTGTGAATTGTACTCAACTCATTTGGATATGGTGTATAAGTGAAACGGATGGACAGGTGAGGAGGCAGCAGTATTCGTGTGCGCCAGCTTACGCGGATCTGCGCTAGGCTATTTGGAGTCTTTAGACACACACGTGAGAGAAAACTTTACTCTGTTAGTTCAAGCATTACGTATTCGGCTTGGAACAACTAACATCGGTGGAACGGCACATGCCCAATTAAGAGCACGTGTACGAAAGACAGGTGAAAGTTTCATCGAATTCACTACAGATTAACAGCGCTTCACTAAAATCGCTTACCCTCTGTGGACGACAGATGTTCTTGATGGTCTTTACTTACGGGAGTACGGGAGAGTGCACCAACGGTTCTAAACAGCGTTTTTAAATTCGCGATTCTTAAAAAGTCAAGTTGAATGTCAGCTTAACGGGGCAGAAGTTTACGACGCCATCATCCACTGCCCCGACTAAAATCCACTCGGTCATACCTAAACAATCTAATGAATATTATATGATAATAACCACCAATGCTTAAGTTCGTTGTACATAGTGACCCAAATTCGCGCCTCCTATTAACATCTACTCAAGGTTTAAATGGAGTACAAATTGTCCTTGCAAATGTTCTACTTGTTGCCCTTGGTCATCCCCCGTAATCATGGTCCCTAATAAAGATGTAATGCGGTACTTCTGCGTGAACTAGAGGCGATTAAACGAAGAGACAAAAAAGGACTCATATTCTCCTCCAGCTGGTTTACAACCATCGGTCTTAAATCGGGCTATTGACAGGTAGAGTTGAAAGAGTCGGAACAAAAGGCCTTCAGTATTAGTAGGGGGCTCTGTGTATTTAATGTAATGCCTTTTGGGCTTTGTAATGCCAATGCCACTTTCCAGCGCCTTATGGACAAAGTTCTTCGCGACGTGCCATACCAGATCTGTCTGGTATACCCTGGTGATGTCATCGTTCATGTCATCGTTTCATTCGACGGTTTAAATGAAAATCTTCGACTTGTATTTCAACTCATTGTTGAGGCGGTCCCAGAAGTACCCGGCCTGACCAAGACATGAAAATTTCACTGTATTAAAAATTACGCAGTCTCAAGTTTGAAAGTGCCACATTGTTTAGTATTTGTTTGGCAGCCATCAATAGTGAACGTTGTCAGTGAATTTGTGAAAATGGAGAAAATTGGTCATCGTTATGTGATATAATACTTTTATTTGAAAGGCCTCAGCCCAACAAATATAAAAGCTGAACTGGATTCTACTCTGAATGAGTCTTCACCTTCGTTTACAACAATAAAACTTTGAGTTACTGAGTTTAAATGAGGCCGTACGAGCTATGAAGGCGAGCATCGCAGTGGTCGACCAAATGAGGTGACGATTCCAAAAATGGTGAAAAAAAATCCACAAAGCGGTACTGAATGATCGTCGACTGAAAGTGCGCGAGCTAGCAGACACCGTAGGCATTTCTAAAAGTGCGGTATATCGCATATTATTTGAAAATTTGGATATGAGAAAGCTGTGTGCAAGATGGGTGCCGCGTTTGCTCACACTCGATCAAAACAGTGTCGTGAAGATGTTTCAGCGAAGTTTCACAGCAACCTCATGTACCCTATTCGCCAGATTTAGCCACCTCGGATTATTTTCTGTTCCCAAACTTGAAAAAATGGCCCAGTGGTCAAAGATTTTCCAACGATGAAGAAGTGATGTCGGCAGTTAATGGCTATTTTGAGGAGCAAGACAGTTCTAATTATAAAATGGATATAAACATTTTGTTGGGTACTTCTGAAACCGCAATCAGTAAAATCAGTTTTCTGTCGGAAGTCTGTTCTATCCCATTCCATTCAGGAGCAATAGCTCCTGAATCGGATAAAACCTCCTCAGTAAGGGCTTGGCCGACACCTTGCTATAAAAAAGACGTGCAATCTTTTTTGAGCTTCTGCGCCTACTATAGGCGATTCATCCAGTATTTTTCCGAGTTAGCTAAGCCACTCACGCACGTTGACGGAGAAACGCTGCCTTTTTGAGCGTAACAAGGAATGCCAACAATCGTTCTAGACACTGCGAACTCGACTCTCTAGTGCTCCAGTTATGGCACTTCCAAATGATCAAGACCCATTCATTGTTGATTAAGATGCTAGTCATTATGCGTGTGGAGCTGTGTTGGCCCAATTGCAAAATGGGGTGAAAAACAAATTGAATTTTTCAGTAAGACATTTAAATAAGCCGAACTTAATTACTACGTAACTCGGAAAGAATTGTTAGCTGTTATTACGGAAGTCAAGCACCTTCAGCATTACCTACTGGGCAGAACTTACGAACTAACTACGCATCCCTCAGGTGGCTTTTAAATTTAAAGGAGCCGGATGGTCAAACTGCCCGGTGGCTTGTCTGCTTTTGATTTTTCGGTGAACATCATCCTGGAATCCGCCATTCAAATGCAGATGCACTTTCTAGACGCCCATGCGTCTCTAACCATTGTCAGAACTGTGCGAGGAAAGAAGAAGAAAGAATTTTTCAAAAACCATTAAGGATGTGTCAACTTTTCAAAAACAAGATGCCTGCTTAGGACTGGTGTATTAAAGGCTCAAGAATGAGGAAAGGCCTGTCGAAGAGACAATACGACATTTAGAACCCGACGTTAAGGCTTACTGAACAATGTGGGGAAGTCTTTGTCTAAACGAAAACGTTGCGTGTCGTAAATTTTATAAGAAAAATACCACCGTTTTACTAATTTTAGTCCCTCACCAGCTTCGACATTCCATCCTAAGTCAAGTACACTCAAGTCCAGCCGGAGGACATTTTGGTGTTGAAAAAACGGTACGGAAACTTAAGAATTCATTCTACTGGATCGGTTACGAAGAAGACGTACGTGTTTAGTGCAGGGCTTGTGTGACGTGTCAAGACCTTAAGAGCGCTATTTTGACACGTAGGGGCCCTATGTAAACGTATCTCGTGGGCGCGTCATTCGAGATGGTGGCTATACACATTCTGGGTCCCCTTCCAAAAAGTGACAGGGGCAACCGATATATACTAGCATGTATGGGCTATTTCTCAAAATGGCCTGAGTGTTTTTCTTTTCCGGATCAGACTGAAAGTTAATAACCTTGCAATTACACAGCGATCAGGGGAGAAACTTTGAAGCAGAAATTTTCAAGGAAGCCATGTACCGATTGGGGATGGAAAAAAACGAGAACAACACCATTACACCCCCAATCAGATGGCATGGTTGAAAGATTCAATCGCACTTTCCTGGAATACTTGGCAAAATTAAGTGAAGATCATCAGCGTGACTGAGACCGCCATCTATCACTCCTAATGTTCGCATATAGAACTGCGGTTTATGCAACAACTCAAGAAATCCCAGCGATGTTGGTACAATATATGGTCGTGAGCTACGTATGCCAATAGAAGCATGCATCGGAATTAGCCCAAACGAAAAACTGGATACAAACACATACCTATGCAGACTTCGGGATACACTACGGTATGTTCATAAATTGGCTAAAAGCCTGTCGCTTCTATCAATTTGAAAAGCTAAACAGCACTAAAATATGCGAACCAAGGATCATTCGTATGCCGTTGGTGATAAGGTTTGGTTTTACAGCCCCAAGAGGTTTGCAAGGACGTTGGGAAAAAGAATACGAAAGTATTGCACTATGACCGATTAGCTCCTTTTGATCAGCTTGGGCAAGTGGCTTAAGCTTAAAAGGGAGGGGCAGTGTTACGCATCTGTAGATGGCGTTGAAAATAACACGCAGATCTAGTTATAGGGGGCGAAAAAAAATTGTAATGAAGAAGAAGAAAGAAGAATAAAATGAAGTAGAGTTTGACATTTCTGAAAAGGCACACGTGTTTTTTTTTCCTCTGGAATATTTTGCCCGTAAATGAAATTTTGTAACAATATAGTATACATATATTGGGTCTATAACTGCGGTTTGCTAAGAGATGGCGTAACTTGTATTATTCCATTGTTATTATTCCATTGGAACACGCGTTGGAAAGCTACTGTCTTGTACGTCATTTCAGTATATGTCATTCATTTGAAGCGTAAACAACAATAATTTTTTTTCACTCAAATATGTCGAACTTTGTGCCTGAAAAAGTGTTTTTGCGGGGAGTTCTTCATTACTTTAATATTAAGAAAACTGCTGCCGAAAGTCATCGTATTTTGGTGGAAGTTTATGGTGAACATGCGCTAGCTGAGCGAATGTTACAAAAGTGGTTTGCACAATTTAAAAGTGTTGACGTCCTGGGCAGCTTAAAAAATTTGAAGATGAAGAACTAGAAGCATTACTCTATGAAGATTGATACCAACCACAAGAAGAGCTCGCAGAATCTTTGGGTGTCACTCAAGCAGTCATTTCAAGACGTTTAAAAGCAGCTGGATGTATTCAAAAGCAAGGAAATTGGGTTCCACATGAACTCAAGCCTAGAGACGTCGAAATGCTGCTGGAACGTCACAAAAGGAAGTCATTTTTGCATTGGATTGTTACTGGTGATGAATAATGGATCCATTACGACAACCCCAAGCGCAAAAAATCATATGTGAAACCCGGCCAACCAGCCAAATCAAAGGCAAACAATCCATATTTAGATAGGGGAACATATTTAGAAATTGGTTTTGTCGAATTTGAATAAGATCGTCGGAAAATGTTATTTAAAATTGTAGAGGTCCAAATTTCAGTAGAGGTTGAATATTGAATATTGAATATTGAATAACCCAAATGCAAAAGTATTAGCAAGCTCTTGGCATCAGTCAAAAGATTGAAGAAAAAGTTGAAATAGAATACATATATTCGAAATAATTTTGAGTGGAAAGGGAAAAAATATTAGCTATTAGTTGAGTATAGATAACAATAAATAAACAGCTCACATCGGATAGGACAACCAATTTTCAAAGTGAAACTTAAGGCCATCGGAGAGTCAAAGGGACAGCCACTTAACAGATTTAAGCATGATGCAGATTTAAACTGAAACACTTAATGAAATTACCAAAGGAAAATGGTCAGAAGGGGTCCAAAGAAAGGCAATACAACAACAGGATCTAAAAAATAGTAAGTATGATACAAGGCCAGGCTCTTTGCTGATGGACTTAGCCATATAATCAATTTCTTGTGACCAGTGATCAGGGGAACGGTTATTGCTTACTATCATTTTCAAATAAAATCCTAGCCGAGCAAATTAACATGATCACAAAAAAGAATTTTTTTTAATCTATAAGGTAAAAAAATTAGATAGAAGTACTAGTATACAATGAAAAATTAGGGATACATGAAACGATTTTAAAATTGGTTTTTGTGTTTAGCAATGCTGACTATTGTCTGTACATTAGAGGATTATATATAGAAAAGTACATACATTGCAATAAGGATAAAAAGGCAACAATAGCTATGTAATACAAGTTCTAGTATATGGCAGGAGGATCGTTTTGTTATAGAGGGAACCATATTTTAATGGTCGTAAAGATTACAATAAAATTAGATATATATCACTTGGTGAGAACTCATAAAACTAGAAACATATAGTAAATAATCAGCCATGCACTATTTGTTTTAGAAGCTGTTTTTGACCTCCGACAACGTCGCTAAAAATCTATAAGGTTAGTCCGATATTTTTTTTATATTATATACTGCATCAGTTCAAAGATTCTAAGATGTACGAAAGATTGAAAAGGCTCGTACCATTTAACCGAATAAAGTTAAGAGAAGTTTAGTGTAGCGCATTATAAGCGTAACTATTGTATATTTATACTTTGGCCTTTGAAATAGCCGAACGGACAATTGTCCCGTAAGCACTAATTAATTGCTTGAGCACTAATTAATTATTTACAACTCAATTAATTCTGCTTTCGTTCTAAGCTGTCGATTAATTAATTTAAAATTATAATACAAATATAGTATACCTTGAGCAAAAAGTTCCCGGTGGCGTCACCGTATGGCGCTCCCATTGTTCCGATTTGAGTTCCCTCTAAATCATAGCTTGACATTTGCAAAAGTTACGTAGCCAAGAGTACATTTATCTCTGTGTGTGTTGGCGATTTTTTACAATTTTAGAAATGAATTTAAATTTCAACAATAAACTTGTATTAAATTTTGCGTAAAAAATGTTGGAAAAGTGTTTCGGCAACGATTCTCTAAAGAAAATGGTCGTTTACCAGTGGCACAAGCCGTTCAAAAGTGGTCGTTAGTCAATCGAAGATGATGAACGCAGTGGCAAACCATCGACATCGAAAACCGACTAAAAAATAACCGCAAATTAACCATCAGAGAGATACCAGAGGACTTGAACATTGCCTATGGATCCGTCCAAGACATTTTAGTAAATGATTTGGATTTCCATCGTGTAGCAGCAAAGTTGGTGCCAAAAGACCTCAATTTCACAATTTCATGCAAAAAAGAGACCGTGTTGACGTCTGAAAAGAGATGATTTGCGAGGCTGAATCCGATCCCACATTCATCAAAAGAATAATTACTGGGAACGAGACGTGGGTTTATGAGTACGACAAGCAATCCAGATATCAGGCAAGTGAATGGCGTTCACCAAATGAATCGAGACGAAAAGAAACACGTCGTTTTCAGTCAAAAAAGAAGGCAATGCTCACGGTTTTCATGGATTACAACGGTGTAGTGCATCATGAATTTTTGCCAGAAGGCGAGACAGTAAGCAAAGAGTATTATTTGGGCGTTATGAGGCATTTGCGTACAGCAAATTGACGCGTTTCAGCAGCCGAGACTAAGAAATGGAAAAATCGCAGGAAGCACTGATGGACATACCGAAAACCGAATATAAAAAATGTTTCGACGATTGGATCAAGCGTTGGTATAAGTGCGTTGCAGTCGATGGAGATTACTTTAAAGGGGACAATATATTTTGTGAGGAATAAACTTGTATTTTTAATTTTCTGAATAAATTCCTTTTTGATCAAGGTGGTATTACATATAAAATAATCAATTAATTAAAATTATATTAATATAGTATAATTATTAAGAAATACTGCGATTGTTTGTCAATAGATGGCTCCAGCAGTAGCTGCTGGTCAATTTTGAACCAAGCTTAGTCATATGATAAACCAACCCGTTTGACACATTAGTGATTTTGTTTTGGCGTCATATACTTTTGGTTGTGTGAAAATGTTTGATTTTTTGCCAAATAATCGTCACTTGCTGAAAGTGTTGATTCACGAGGGTGAATAATTTCTAGAGATTTTTCTTAACTTATTAAAAAGGTAACAAGGCTAATTGGTTTGAATCGCATTGGAAAGCAGTATAAGGGATCAATAGCGCATGAGATGGTCAAGTGACATGTCAATAACATGACAACGCAACGCACTATATTCATGAGGGCGACATTAAGTTTTCTTTTACTGTTAGCTTCATATTATCAGAATATTTCGCACCCATAACAGAGAACTGGTACAAGGAATATTTTAGCTAGTAAGAGGCGAGTTTTGAAAGGTTTGAAGTTGTGTGACATCCAGAGCTGGCGTAACGTGTACAAACATTTTAAGGGTACTCAAATATCTTGAGCGCGTGTTTATTATAAAATAAAACTGTAGTGGTGATGTGGTTATTTCTGTTAAAAAAACTCCTCGATTTTTTGCAATGTCAACATGGGAAGTAGGTGAGGTCAAGCAGTTTTTTTTTATAAATGACGATACATTTAGCTGTGAGTGGGTTTAGAACAAGTCCGTTTTTTTCTGACTTATCTGATATGCGCTCTGGCCGTTGTTTAAAGCAAATGTTGACTATAGAAATATACAGCCATCTTTCATACCAAGAGGGCAACTACGATACAATTGAACATCATCAGCATGCATTTAAATAGATGAGGGTACAAAAGTGAGAGTTCATATACGTAAAACAAGAATAGAAGGGGACCCAGGATGAAACTCTGTGGAATTCCTTTAGTATTGTACATAAAGTCAGACTATGTTTGGCCAACTGAGATAGCTTGCTTTCTAAGTTTTAGGCAAGGTAATATGGTATTTGTAGGTGAGTTCGAAAAGCCAAACAATGTCAACAGTTTGTTACAGATGTCAGTGTGGTTAACTGATTCAACACTTTTGAGAATTCCAAAAGTACTAGAAAAGATACTTTGTCTTCATCCAACGACTCCCTGATGTCATCTACAACTTTAATTATAGCGGTTGCACAGTTATAGCCTTTCTTAAGTCCAGATTGCGTTGGAGGGAGCAAGTTGTTGGAATGAATATAGGAGTATATTCGTCGTTAAGGTACCCCCTCAAATATCTTAGAGAAGTAAGGCAGTATGGAAATCTGCCGATATTCCTTAGTATTAGAACTCTTATGTATAGGAATTGTTTTGGCACATTTCCATTGAGAAGTGTGAAAGCCTGTTGTTATTATTAGGTTGATGGCATGGACCAAAGATGGAAGAATAATTGGCAGGATTATTTTCACAAATTTGTGATCGATTTCATCAAAGCCTACTGCATTTGACTTGACCGACAGTAAATAAGCAATCATTTCAATATTATATATGCAGAAAAATTCAATAGCGCTGTCAAGAAACTTGAAATCAAACGGATTTATAGGAACAACATTAATCTTAGGAAAAGGGAGGCTAACAAAGCTTGTATAGGGTTTTTCAATAGGGACTTGACAACTTTGAATTTAATTTGTGAACGCACTCTTTTACTAATCATCAAACTGTCACTGTCAATTTAGTCAGTAAACTCAAACTCATTTTCATCATGGTAAAGTACACTAACGAGCAACGTCTGCAAATTATAAAAATTTTCTACAAATATTTGGAGCCGGTGACTGCAACTTTAAGAGCGTTAACTCCAATTTTCGGTCATAATTCTCGCCCTGGTAGACAGGCAATAACAAGTTTAGTGCACAAATTTGAGTCTACATATTCGTTTGGTGATGTTCGTGTCAGTGAGACAACGGGTTGGTCGAAAATATCGCTGCCGTTCAGACGTCCGTAGCAAACGATCGAAATCAGTCAATTATACGGGGTTCTCGAGAATTGGGCATCGCCCAGACCACATTATGGCGTATTTTGCGTAAGGATCTTGGCTTACATCCATACAAGATCAAGCTGACTCAAGAATTGAAGCCGATGGACCAATTGAAGCGACGTACGTTCAATCGGAGGTTGTGGAGAAGATGCGCCAAGATGATGAATTTCATCGCAAAATCATCTTCATTGATGAAGCTCATTTTTGGCTCAATGGGTTCGTCAATAAGCAAAATATGCGTCGGATGAAAACCCACAAATGCTTCATGAATCACTACTCCATCCACAGAAAATAACTGTTTGGTGCGGTTTGCATGCCGGTGGCTTTATTGGGCCATATTTTTTCGTCGACGATAATGATCATCACGTTACTGTGAATGGTCAGCATTGCGCTAAATCACCGATTATTTTTGGCCCGAATCGGAGATATGGACTTGGACGACATGTGGTTTCAACAGGATAGTACCACAAGCCACACACCACACGCTACAATCGATTTATTGAAGAGTAAGTATCGTGAGCGTGTTATCTCAAGACATGGGCCAGTCGATTGGCCGCCTCGTTCGTCCGATTTAGCGCCGCTTGACTATTTTCTGTGGGGCTACGTTAAGTCATTGGTTTATGCCAACACGCCGACGACGTTGAAAGAGCGGCCGTTTCGGCCGAAATGTGTGGCCGAGTCGTTAAAAATTGGGTCCAACGAATCGACCGCTACAAACGTGCCCGCGGTAGCCATATGAACGAAGTCGAGTTCCATTCAAAAATGTTGTGTACTTCAAGCCAATAATAAAGTTTTTGAAATATCTCAAATGGTTTGCCTTTTATTTAAAAAAAAAGTTGTCAAGTCGTTATTAAAAAACCCTATATTTAGGGAGTCGGAATCATGTTTCCACATATTCCATTTTCGCCGATATTTTTCCAGAGTTGGCAACTTGTTGTTCATTAGTCAATTTTGTTCCTGAATAAATTCTTTTTCTCAATTTTAAATTTACGGAATGCGCATTGACCTGATTTCACATGGAACCATATAGTTGCAGGTGTATACCTAACTTATTACGGTTCTAATTCGGGTAGAAACAGTTGCGCTCATGGATCAGTAATCGAATTTCGGGTGTAAGCCAAGGATATTGGCCAGCCGTTTAACTTTTAGATGAACATGATTATTAAAAAGGGTATATACGATATATTCTTATTTAAGAACTCAACTTGGTCTTCAGGGGAAGATATAAAATACAAAAGATCCTAATCAATATGCCAAGAATCTTATCTCCAGTTGGTGGTAATTAATACTGCTAATATCTCTGGATTCGAATGTTGTAACTGTATACTCAAATACAAATTTGATGGCCAGAAATGACTGGTCATGTCTAAAAAAAGTAGGTAGGGATAACTGCGCATACAAGTGAGCGTCATTGAGATTATTGACAAACAAAATATCTAAAAAAGTACTCGTTTCATCAGAAAAGTGTGTAGCATTACTTGTATTGGAAGGTAACAAATTAAGTGCGTACATACTATTAACGATATTATTGTCAAATAAAACATTTATGTTTAAATCACCGCCTTTTGTTAATAAATTGAAATTTATTTCAACACAGAGAATATCGGAGATGGATCAATATGTGTGTTCGGTCTAGTTTAAAGTTTGCCTGTGGTAGATATGAGTAGTCCTAACTACCTGTAGGAGACTTTAAAATCAGTGCGTTGGGTATTCGATAATATCGAGTTAGAGTTTATTTGGCTTGTCTTGCTAAGTGACATACAGGGATTTACTCCGATTATATTTTCGTTGGTGATAAGCGCTGCGCTTCAAGCTGTTCTGTCTAAGAGAACTGGAGGATTTCGATTGTAGTGCATTGATATACTCACGCTATTATACGAGTACGGGATAATGGTTCTCCATCAAACGATAACTGATGTGAAGATTGAAGCAAATGCCGTCAGGCCGAACATCCTCATAAATAAGCATTGCCGGAATACAATAGGAGAAATGAGTGTGACTGCAATACTATCAAAATATATATCGGTGTGGTTCAAAAAGGTCAAAGTCTCTGTTTAATAATCTCTCTAAATCTGGAAGAAATAATGCTTTAAGATAAAAACGCGGGTTTCCCGATCACACTACTCTACGAGAAATACATTAGGATATTACAGTAGACATACGTTTTGAATAGGTGAAGCTTCTGTTGCTTGTCGTACATTATAATAAAACCCATTTATTAACCTACAATAGAAGGAAAATAGAAACAACCGAGATGGGATTTAAGGCAAATTTGGCTAAAACTGAAGTACTTTACAAGAAACTATACACTGTGATGAATCCAGAATCCAGAATCCAGAAACAGGACATAAGTAAAGATGTGAAACTAAACAAGCCGACATGCTTAAGTAACCTTAAGAGTTATATCACTTACAATTTTATCGCCTTTAATTCCAATATAACCAACAATTTAAACAAGTATAGATAGATGACACAGTAATAGACGTTTTTCGTGGTGCTTCAATCTATTCATCTTTTCATCTTCATCCACATTCCGCCTAACTTATGTGTGAAAAGAATTTCTTCTTAGTCTTGCTCACCATTTGCCCACTCACTTTTCTTTTTTGAAGAATAGATAAATAGATACCTTTTTATACTTTCCAATGTGTCCTAACAATAGGTCTCCTAATGCCGAAAATGGTTAGCGTATTGCTATTATTATTAATTGCGAAAATGAGAAATTTTTTTCCAGTCACAGTTCCGCGTTCTCAAAGTTCGAAGTCTTATTGTTGTAAAAAGCAAAATTGCTGTGTAATTTATAACGATATAATTTGAACAGGTTTTATTCGCCTTGTTATTATATCCACCTTTGATCAAATTGGCACACCATAAGAATTAAATTAAAATTATTGAAAGCCTTTACCATACTTTGTACTCAGGTGTCTACGTTCTAAGAGTTCGATACAATTACAGAGTGTAAGGGGGATACGGTGTTGAGACTTAATGACACACAATTTTATATTATGAAATTCATCCTGAAAGGTTTCAATAATTGATTTGCGGACAATTTGTTTTATTATTTTTACTAACAAGCAATCAACAAATTCAATCAGCTCATCGGTCACCGAGCTCATTGTAAGTAACGCCAGAACCTCGTTATATGTATGATATCATTCAAGGTGGACGTGGACGAATAAAAAAGTACTACCCACAACGTGATTACTACTCGTATATTTACAAACTTATTAATAATAAAGATATTCTTGTCCGCTCAAGCTTGAATAGTTATGATACCAATCAACATCGATTTGTTTATTTCTTTAACAAACAATTTGTACTGGTTAAACAAATAAATCAAGTGTGGTAACACTGTTACCGTTGCTTATGGCACATAGTTATTAATATATATTAAACATAAACTACAATAGTGATGTAAATTAAATGAGAAATAAAAGCTTACTAAATGCAATATGTATTGAAAATGTTATAAAAAAAGATCTGAACCTTCCTATCAAATCACAATAGCTGCATCTGAAAAGAAGTTAGTTGAGTGCCATACTGGTCTTGTAATTGCTGTGGGAGGTTGATTATATGAATTATTGCATTTGAAGAAAACATTTCATCGCGTAATGATGAATACGTACATTACTTATATATATCAGCGACAGACCGTAGTTTCATTACTTAGCAATTTGGTCACCATTGTTTTCGTCATTAGAACACCAAGTTTACCTACCTGTAGGTATATACTCCTATCAATATCTTTTCAATCAAGACACATTTGCAGCCTAGCTCTGTTGTTGTGAAGGTTTGTTAAGCGAGCGTGGTAATAAAAATATTTGAAATGAATGCATACAACAAGAGTTTTATTTTTATTTGAGGCTCGGGTCAATCTCGAACAGATTTATTCAGGGTTATTTCAAGCAAATTCTTAAAACTAACAATTTTACTTAAAACTAAAGGGTGGAAGCGGTCAAAGAAAGTTAGGACGTGAGACATAGGTGGATATAAGAACGTTCTTGAGGGAGAGTTTGCTGAGGTGGTAGTCGAAGGGGGGCAGAATATCGTTAACTTCGTAACTTGTCCGTAATTCGTTCTGTGAAGGTTGAGCCGAAAAATTGGCACAGAACTAAGATTGCCTGGATTGGTTTTAAAAAAACCAGCCTAACCAACCTTTTTAAATACTTCCCAGTTGCCTCTAATTCCCATGATTATCGATACCCATTAATTAGGCTCATATGCCCTAACCCAAGTATTGAGCTTGAAAAAGCATTTCTATTTCTATCGGAAATGACTATCTTTTAGTAAAAGGACGTAAGGCGTATGAATTAATGCGATAAAATTTATGGTAACGTCAAGAATTAGCATGGTAGATTCCTTTTATGTGGTACTTTGCCGTAGGACGGATTGAATATTGGCGACCTTGCAAAATAAATTACAACGTCGTTCGAATCTTCACATATTACCAGACCACGCGGAGTCTAACAGTTATCAGAGAGCCTAGACTGCTTGAAATAAGACCCCAATGCCATCCCAAAAATTGTGGGGAAATATGCAAGATAAAAGACATATATTTATATATCTTGGCTGCTACAAAGAACAAAATAGCAGGGTCTTAAGCAAGAATTTTTGAGCTTTCCAGACTAGAACAATCTGGATAAGATAAGACAAATGTTACGATGTTACTAAAGAGTGCTTCTGCGGGCTTCTTGAAAAAACATTAGAGCAAAATCTTTAGTATGACATCTAAAATAGTGTTGATGAAATCAACAAAAAATATTTCTTTTATTTCTTTTCTATTTTTTATTCGCTTAGGTAAACATTTTTTTGTTATTCTTGAAACTTGCACCTAATCGTGCTTAGGCTAGCAAAATTTTTGTGTAAATTAAATGATATGAAGTAACCTCGGTTCAGTCTTGTTATTTATTTGAACCAAGCCTTTTTACTTTCTTATGTGAGGCTGTATTAGGCGATTGAATTAAAAGTATTAAAATTCTAAATAGTAGAATTTACATGGTCCTTCGAGCCGGATTAGCTGGAATAGAGAAACGTTAGTTGTAAATATTGGTACTAGACCAATACTTAGTGACCAGTTATGATCGTGTCCTCCAGTAAATAGTAAAGTGAAAATGAGTGAAATCGAAGACATGCATCAATTATGGACTAACTTCAAGAAAAATGTAGAATTTCGATGCTCGGTAGAGTATTTTGCGAGGACACTCGAGCAGTTAGAACAGCACTGGACTAACTTCCAAATAAATAACGGGTATTTGGAAGATTTGCGAAAGACAACCCCGCAACATGAGTACTTTGTGAAGAAGAGTACTGATGTCTATTGTGAGGTAGGCACCCTTAACGCATTTTTCACAAAATTTATATACATCCATATCATTTAATATGTTTTGTAATACTTGCGAAGGTAAAGTTGATCGAACGCAGTTAAAAGTGATATGCTGTGACTGCAAAAGTGTTAACCATACCAACTGCGTCAGCATAAAGTCTGAGGACATATGAAAAAGGCAAACAAACGCGAATCGCTAACCGGTGAAGAATTAGATTATATCCCAAGCGCTATAAGTCAACGTGAATCTTCAATGACGTAACAACCTAAGGCTTTACATTCTCTTTCTTTACAAGAAATAAAACTTGATAAAATTTACACGGAAACATTGGAAGTAAAGGGAATCCAAAGATAGCAGATAGAAGATCTTCAAAGCAAAGACAAGCAATGTGAAGAAAAAATTCATCAACTGGAGAAAATAATCAATCAACTGGAACGACAATTAGTCGCCAGTTTAGTTGAAATCTACAACATCCCATCTGGCAGCAGCGACACTTCTAACCATCTTCCGTGATGGTTTCGGTGTTAATGTATCAAAGGAAAACATTGACCTTTATTACAAGAAAGAAATAAACAAACGGAAGAAATCTACAGCTGATAGTAATCAAACAGCAAAAACGAATATTCTACATGTCAAGTTCGTCTCCTGTGAATGTAAAGTAAGAAAAGAGAAACAAAAATAGTTATCATCAACGCGTCTTACTTCGGACGTAAACCTAGAGAAAATGTATATACCAGGTGTACCGGTATGAAGTGAGCGTTTTTTTTGTGAAAATAATGGGAAGGTAAAAAACATTTTTATCAAAGTATTGACATTGTTAGCTACCATTTTTCCCATCTTTCAGTTAATTTATGGTTTCCTCGCCAATAAAACTATTTGTCTTTTGAAGCAAACCAAAAAGTCACCCAATTTTCGACTTCCTCGTAGGATTCGAAGGTAATTGGAAGGGGCCAAGTCTGATGAATACGGCGGGTGGGGTAACAGCTCCCAGTCAAATGCTTTGGTTGTATTCTGAACCAGTTTTGCTTTGTGTGCAAGTGCATTGTCATAGAGCAAAAGTACCTTGCCGTGTCTTCTGGCCCATTTTGGTCGTTTTTCGATTAATCCATGGTTCAAATTGATCATTCGTTGTCGTTTTAGAAACTCTTGGTACACCACACCTTTCTAGTCCCACCAGACACACAGCTTTGTCTTTTTGTCGAATCGATCTGGTTTTGCAGTCGAAGTTGATGGTTGTCCCAGATTAACCCATGATTTTTTCCGTTTAGAATTCTGAAAATAAATCCATAAAAAACTGATTTTTTATCGTGTCTACTAAGCAAAATTTCACAAGTGGTTTTTCGGGTTTCCATCTGTCTTTCATTCAATTCATGTAGCACACATTTTCCAGACTTTTGAATCTTTCCCATTGTGCAACATTTAACATTTCTGTCATTTGTGTCTGACTCAAAGTGTCATCTTCATCCAATATTGTTTGCAATTCGGCGTCTTCAAACTTTTTTGGTGGTCTTCCAAGTTCTTTCTTTCTCACATCAAAATCGTTATCTCTGCACCGTTGAAACCATCTTTTGCATGTTGCTCCTAATAGAGCATGATAACCATGCGCCTCGACAAGCATTCGATGCGACTCTGCAGCACTTTTCTTCAAATGATAACAAAAAATGAATGCTTTTCGCAAGTCATTATTTTCTGGTACAAAATTCGACATTTTTAACACAATAAAAAAATATGATGTTGTTTGCTCAATGACTTGATGTGTACTAAATATGTTTGATAGGTGTCATAGCAACCAGACAAAAAAAAAAAAAAAAAAAAAAAAAAAAAAAAAAAAAAAAAAAAAAAAAATTAAGGCCCGTTCACAATAAATGTTCCCTATCGAGACATCGACGATCCCTTCAATACTGCATTGTCGCTTAAAGACAAAAAGAGATACACATACATATGTATGGACTAGAAACGGAACTGTTTATATGAGGAAGAAAGAGGTTACAATCTTGTAAAAATAACTCATGCCGCTGATTTTAGTAATAATGTTTAGTGTTTAGTCTCTGATGTATGTAAATGCTATGGTAATTCTTTTGATTGTGTGAACTGTATTAATGATATGTTTTCTTTACATCACATATTCGTAGTATGCGTAAAAATTTGTCATTTTTTGTAGGAAGTATTGAGTCTTTTCCGAGTCTACCTGTTGTTATTCGAACCAAGCCTTTTCACTTTCTTATGTGAGGCTGTATTAGGCGATTGAATTAAAAGTCTAAAATTCTTAGTAGTAGAATTTACATGGTCCTTCGAGCCGGATTAGCTGGAATAGAGAAACGTTAGTTGTAAATATTGGTACTAGACCAATACTCAGTGACCAGTTATGATTGTGTCCTCCAGTAAATGTTAAAGTGAAAATGAGTGAAATCGAAGACATCGCTTTGAATCAGACGAGAATCACGGAGGAAGTGCATCAATTATGGACTAACTTCAAGAAAAATGTAGAATTTCGATGCTCGGTAGAGTATTTTGCGAGGACACTCGAGCAGTTAGAACAGCACTGGAGTCTTTTTCGAGTCTACCTAATGTTATTCTTTTGAGTAAAATTTGGATCTAAAACGATGAGTACAAATTATATAACATACAATGGTCTAAAGTCTTTATTAAATGAACCAAGACGTATAACTCAGTCAACTTAGTCCTGTTTTGATCATATACAATATTTATCCGTCTCCAGAAAAACCATAAACTCGAGTTTAGTAGATATGTTCCTGATATTAAGCTTGTCTGTATGGTTACATTTAGTTGTACTTTTAATTGTAAACCTCTAAAATCTTACATAAAAAACAAACAGCGCACAGAATACAACCTTTAGTAGGTACAATGCCTATAGTACAATTTGAATTCTGGGAGTAAGTTTTATTTTTGGAAAGTGATTTATCAAATGCTTTTGAAACATTCCTCAGAATTCTTCAAGCTCATATTAAAAATTGTACTATCACTGTGCATTACATAAGGAAAAAGATTTATCTAAAACAATGGATGACCAATAAACTCTTAAATCTTATTAAACTAAAAACCAATGTTGGTCCGAAACAAAAAAAAAAAAACAAAACATCCTAATAACATCAAATTGAGTAAATATTACAAGGAAGTCCACTTTTTGATTAAAGATATGATTCGTAAAACGTTTCTTTTATACAAGCTAGGATTCTTTTATACAAGCTAGAGGTAACTTAAAAAAGAATGGAAAGTAGTAAATGTAAAATGAAAATGGAATTTCGCGCGAGTTGTTGATAAAAATTGCCTTATATGGTATGTTGCTGATATTCTGTCTTAATTATTTAACTTCAGTGTACAAAGTGGAATTTTTCCTCAGTATCTAAAATGCGCAGCAGTCATTCTACTTTTTAAAAAAGATAAGAGAACCCATTTGTCCTTACTACTTATCATTTTTCGAAGGTTTTCGAAAAACTTATAAAATCCCGCATGTTGTCATTTTTAAATAGAAATATGTTTGTTTTCAGTGAAAAGTTTGGATTTAGAAAGGAATTATCGACAGAGGATGCTGTATTAAGAATATGTAGTCAACTATACGAAGGTCTTAATTGTAATAAATCGATAATGGCTTTGCTTATATATATGACAAATGCCTTTGACATGGTCAAAAATAACCGTTTATTAAGAAAGTTATATTATGCGGACTTTATATTATATACACACATGGTTTAGTTCTTATTTAAAAAAGAGAAAACAGAAGGTAATTTTAAATGGAAGGACTAGCGACTCTGGTTTCATAAAAAATAGTGTACCACATGGTTCGGTTCTCGGTCCTCTTCTTTTTTTAATATGTATAAACTTTATTTTCCAGCTCAAATTCAATGAATTTCCTTTACTTACCGTTTTAAAACGCTATTCAAATCCATTACAAAAATCTTAGAAGCTCTGGTTTGTTGCACATAAACTTGTCGTTAGTGAAAAAAACAAAGCTAATGTCATTTAAGACATCACAAAATGATTTAACAAATTTCAATCTACACTTTTAGGCACACAATTGCAAAAAAATGCTGCCTTCCCATTCACAGCTGTGGAAAAGATGACTATAACCCCATCCATTATTGTTTAAGCAAATGTTTTCATATTGAGTCTGTGCAATATTATAAATATCTTGGTTTGTTTATCGATAAACAAGTTAAACTGGAAAGACCATATTCAGTCAATCAAATCTCTCATGCTAATGATGACGTCTTTACATTTTTAAAGTACTTAGGGAAATTTTTAAGCAAAGTTGAAGGATTCCAAGTAGATGCTCTCTGTAGTCTGTTCTATAGTCTGTAACTGGCCCCAAACTATTTAATAAACTACCAATGCATATTCCCTCCTTCCCCAATTTTCATTCATTTCAACAAAAACTAAAAGACTGGCTGTTCACAATAGATTAAAACAGAATTGAATCTCTATTAACAAGCGCATCATAATTCGCAGCAAATATTATTCTTCTCGTTACTTTTATGATGTATTTCATTGCTTGAATTGGAATTTTGATTTCTTTGCTTTCTTTTTGCTTTTGGAATTTGTTTTTCATTTTTATTTCTTTTTCAGTTCAATCTAATTGAATTTTTTATTGATTTTTTTTATTATAACTTGAATTTCTATTTTTATTTTATTTATTATTGATTATCAACCCACATCAGAATTTTGTTTTAATTATTTTGGATATGATTCAAAACTAGCTATAGGTTACATAGTGTGCATTGTTATTTATTTCTCATATAATTAGTCATTTAAGCCCATTTTATTTAGTTAAAAATTAAAATAAATAAAAAAATTTATATAAAAAAAAGAAGAAGTATTTTAACCAATTTGAAACGAGGTATCTTGATATTAAGAGTGCTTTCAAGGCAAAATTGGAGTTAAAAAGGAGGAGGAGGCATTCCACCTTCAAGGATATCTCCAGTAAATCGAAGTCCAAATCTAAGTCCGGCAAATCAACAACAGGAACTAAAGATTCAACGAACATCAAGAAGTGCCCTGCAAGATTTGCAAAGTTGAATCTGATTAAGAACAACTTTATACGGATTATTGCGAACTTGGATGTACAGTTTACCTATCATTCAAATTGGATCAGATTAGGGGAATACTGGACAAAGCTGGAGACAATGAACGACGAGATCATGTCCTCACTGGAAGAAGCCGATTACGAGCAGGAGTACGTGTCCCAAAACGAATTGAGTTGGAGCAGATATATCAAGATGCTAATATTCAAATTAAAGAAGCAGAACAACGACAGCATCAACGAGAGGCAGTAACTCTACAAGATGTAATACATCGAGAAATCAAACTTCCACCAAAAAGCATGTCATCATTCAGCGGCAAGTATGAAAAGTGGACATAATTTTGGGAAATGTTTGATCGATTGGTTCACCAGAACGGAACCTTGAGCGATATTGAAAGAATTCAATACCTAAATGGCAATTTAGAGGAAGAAGCAGCAAGGATTGTCAACCATTTGGCCCTTACATCAAGCAATTATGCAACAGCTATAGAATTGCTAACGAACCGGCTTCAAAACTCAGCAGCATTGGTTAATTGCTTAATTTAAGAACAGTTCGACATGAAAATGGGTTCGATTAGAAAGCGATCAAGGATGTGAAAAGAAAAATCTTATACGGTATCAAAAATTTAGGGTTCGACGTAAACTCCTGGGATCCATTCGTGATTCAGTTGCTATGTCCGAAACTTGACCCTGAATCAAGGAATCAACAATCCAGAGGAACTTCAACAGAAATTCCTAAACTAAGCAAATTCTTTGAATTCATCGATGCCAGGTTGAGAAGATAAGAAAGCAGTCGCGAAGTCAACCGTGAATACCAGTCGTAAGTACGAGAAACAACCACAAAAAACCATTTGACTATAGTCACAGAGTCGAAATGCATTGTGTGCAGTGAGTCTCATCAATTGTATAACTGCAAAAAAATTTTAAACATGAAGGTAAAAAACAATTGGACTTTCAAAAGTCAAAGCTGTGTTTCAATAGTTTGCGTAATGAACCACAAAGGAATGTGGGATGAAGAGGGGTTGCAAAATATGCACACAACAGCATAATTCCTTACTTAATTTCTCTCGAGGTGAGAGTACAGTTTCGGTATAGGACGAACATCCAGTGAAGAAGCTTCAACGTCAACCGCTACCGCATGTCATAGTAATAGAATGGTATTACTAGCCAAAGCCATGGTGAACATATGCCTTGGAGGACAAGTAAGACTCCTACAAGCTCTGATTGGTCAAGGGTCTTAATCATGCTTCGTGACAACGCAATTAAATTGTCAATTAAAAATTCTGTTGGTCAAATATGAGTTAAAAATCAATGGCATCAACGGTCATGCTACAGAAATCATCGCAGCATGTCACCTTACCATTCAATCAATTCACGTTGGAAAGGTCAATTTGATTACATCAAGACTGCCCGCACAACAAGTAACACCCAACCAGTGGCTACATATCCGAGGGCTGAAGTTGGCAGAACCATGGTACAGCCAACTTAAGGAGATTGAATTACTAATTGGATCGGAAATTTTGCCATAATTTTTGAGCAATGGACCAAACGGCCAAACCTCGAATGGCACAAAACAAAAGGTTTGGCTGGATATTATCGGGACCAGTCAGCAGCATGTTAACCTCAAGGAAGAAAACACAAGTCAATATAATTACATCATGCATCAGTGTGTGCAGTTAAGATGAAGGCTTAAAGAAATTTTGGGAATTAGAAGAAATTTCAAGTGCAAAGATCAAGTCATCTTCTGTAGACTTGATCTTTGCACTTGGAATCACTACCAAATGACGCACAACCGGGATGAAACAGGACGTTACATTGTCAGATTGCCACTGCTTAAGGATCGCATGGTTTTGGGAGATTCACGCAAAATGGCATTAAAGCGATTCTTTATGTTGGAACAAAGACTCGTAAAAATTGATAGTATTCGGGATGAAAATTCCAATTTCATTTGAGAATATATCAATCTTAGACACATGGAGGAAGTATCAGATGGTTATACTGGGAAAAGATACTATCTTCCACATCACGCAGTGATAAAAGAAGACACTTCTGCTACCAAACTGAGAGTGGTATTCGACTCCTCGGCAAAGACAAAATCTGGGGTATCACTAAACAGCATTATAATGAACAGTCTCACTTTACAAAAGAATTTGTTTTCCCTGCTACTTCGATGGAGGTCATTTCCAATCACCTTAACAGCTGACGTCGAAAAATTGAATCGGCAGATTTTAGTCGATCAAGAGGATCGAAATCTACAACGTATCTTGGGGAGAAAAAACTCCAATGATCCGATCAAAGAATATGTTCTCAAAACCGTCACGTAAGGCACAACATCCGCACCGTATTTACCAATTAACACTCTATGCCAGCTAGTCGAAGATGAAAAACAAAAGTATCCACGGGCAAGCAAAACCTTACTTGTAGGATTCTATGTAGACGATTGTCTGGGAGGCGCAAATTTACTAACAGAATGCTAAGATCTTCAAAGCAAATTAAAACAGCTACTTCGGTATGGTGGACTTAACTTACGCAAATAAACATCAAATAATGCAGAATTTATAAAAGCGTTGCCAAAAGCAATTGACATGGATACAGAACATGACTATAATAATGACACACCATTAACAATTTTGGGAATAAAATGGTGTCCAGGAACAGACGAATTCCAATTTAAAGTCAATTTTTCGTCATTCGGCACAAAGTGACCAAACGAGTAATACTGAGCGACGTGGCTAAATTTTCGATTCTTTCGGTCGGTTGTCGCCAATTACTATCAAGGCAAAGATCCTTATTCAAAGTCTATGGCTTTTGGACATCGGATGGGACGAAAGGGTTCCAATGAAAATTAAAAACGAATGGAACGAATTCAAGGCAAGACTATCAACGCTTGGAAAAGCAGTAACTCCAAGATGGACGCAGCAAACGGAAGGCTCACAAATAGAGTAACATGGATTCGCAGATGCATCAGAATCAGCGTTTGGCGGCGGTGGTGTATCAAAAGGTTATCAATCGCAACTTTACTACACTAAGCGTAATCGCGTCTAAGACTAAGGTGGCGTCTGTGAAGCAAGTTTCATTGGCAACACTGGAACCATGCGCAGCATCACTATTACGAAGCAAATGAAGTACATCCGAGAGCAAAACGACACGAATTATACCATGGGTTTGGCATGGTCAGTTTCTACCATAGTATTGAACTGGTTGAAATAACATCCAGTGCAACATCCTATGTGCAACAACACTTAAAAGGACAGTTGAGATTCGTACCCGGAAAGGAGAATTCCGTTGACATTCCGTCAAGAGGATCATTTAGAGATGCCCTAACTGAAAATTCAACCTGGTGGCATGGTCCAGAGTGGTTAAAGAAAGACCAAAAACATTGACCAGCTGACAAATCTATAATGGAAGTGCAAGATATGCCTGAAATTCGAAAATCTCACGCTTGCTTGGCAATGCATCCCAGCAATCTTTCACACAAAGACGACATTTATCTCAAATTTTCATCACTTTCAAAACTTCAACGCGTAAGTGCATACCGCCTACGTTTTAAAGCTAATTGGCTAACAGGCTAACAGTAAAGGAGCTACTGGTAGCGAAAAGAGTGTTGGTAAAGGGTGCTCAATTTAGTTTTTCTGAGGATATGAAGAGTCTAATAGCAAATAAAGCAATGAAATCAAACAGCAAGATATCACCAGTGAACCAATACATCGACGCCAATGGAATATTGTGGATGGGAGGTCGGTTGAAACATGCTCATTTATCAACTGATCAGAAACATCCTAAGATTCTGTCATCATCATCCACTGACAAAATTAATCATATATAAGACCCATAGCGATACACTTCACGGTGGAGTGAAACTAACTTTGAATCACATTCGAAGAAAATTTTGGATCATCCAAAGAACAAACACTGTTAAAGCCATAATAAATCAGTGCATGAGGTGTTTCCGATTTAAGGCCAAGGAATCAAATCAACTTATGGGACAATTTCCGTTGGCTCGAGTAAGGTTTTCACGCCCATTTACACATTGTGTAAATTGGTAGATAACACAGGCTCGTGGCGTGAAATCACATAAAGCTTACATAGTCTGTTTGTCTGCAGGGCAACAAAAGCAGTGCACCTTGAGCAGATTTCTGATTTAACAATGGATGGATTCATGGCGGCGACGTATGATCAGCAGTAGAGGATCTATACACCATCTTTACAGCGACAATGGAACTTATTTTGATGGCGCAAAAAATATTATTGATGCATTAAAATCAACGCTATACGAAAACACAATCCATTGGCATTTCATCCCACCTGGAGCTCCACACTTTGGCGGACTCTGGGAACCCGGGGTTAAGTCAGTCAAATACCATTTGAATAGCACCATAGGAGAGAAAAAATTAACATACGAAAAGAAGATCTAGATGCATTAACACCAGGTCACTTCATTACTGAATCGCCACTGAGAGCACCACAACATGATGTAATACTGAATCCGGCAGATAGTAGTTTAAAAAGGTGGAAATTAAAACAAAAATTCAAACAAGATATTTGCAAGCGTTGGTACGAGGACTACATAAACAAAATGCAAAAGCGATGTAAGTAGCATCGAAATGGCCTCTAGGCAAAATAATTGAAATGTATAACGAAGTTGATGATCTTATCAGAGTAGTAACAGTTAAAACCGAAAAGGAACTTTCAAGCGACCAATAGCCAAGCTGTGTTTGCTGCCAAGTGAAGAAAATATTATGAAGCCTGATTATAACAAGGTTCAACCATCTAGCAGACCCATCATAAAGCTGAGGGATAGAAAACAATCAACCAGTTTCTCTATTGCTTTTGTAATTCGGTCATTATTTGCGTTCATCACGTCGGGATTTACAAGGTATACAATCACTCACCCGGAAGTTGGATTATTTGTAAACAAAATCAGTGACAAAGGAGAGTTAATGCGATGAATTGCGTTATCACATGGAAGAAGAATGGAGGAACAGACTCTCAATTTTCAACAGACTTGAATTAACACCTTTGTGAAGACCAAAACGAGGACAACTAAGAACTAATTTTACCTCGATATTTGAAGTCAATGATGAAGTGCGCCATGACATCGAAGACCTAAACACTAACCAGAAAGCGCTGATAAAAAGTGTAAAACAAATACCAAGATTATGCTGTCTACAATAACGAATGTGAACGAGACGGAAACTAGAATTAACAACAAAATCAACTAGTTTACGAAAAAGCTGAATGCAGGTCTAGAAGAGGTCAATAAGATGGAGTCTTGGTACTGGAATGTTGACGAGAACAAAATAAATATACATGTGAAAAGAAATACAATAAGTTGCTGAATGCATATCTGAAACGTAGCCATTTGTTTGAGTTTTTGTCACACAAGAGCATGGAAGAAATCATAAAGCAGTGTGTGCAGAAACTTGGCATGGAGGTACTACAAGATCTAATGGACAAACTACAGATGTCCTCAACTTCAATTGATATTTTGGTAACAGGATACTTTATGATTATCGATGCCAATAAGTATGACTTGTTAGGACTAATACTGTGCCTGAAAAGATCGATTAGCAGACATTTGGAGAGGAGCAATTATAACAGTCGATGCTTGGAGTCAACTATAATCTACAGAGGTATCTCGAATTACCACTGGAAAATATTAAGAAGGCTCCAACTTTCAACGAAACAACATTCATCCTCCAGCCATTAATATTCTACAATATTGAGCAAAGTGAGGATTGCATTATCCAGCAGCTGTGTAAGACTCACACACACTATGTGGAGAGAATTATGAACGCACAATACATGGATATTCGTGAATTGTGGACCAACTCGAGAAGTAATTTTAAATGACACTGCTTTAACTCACGTCACTCCGGACGGTCAAATTTTTGCGATTGGAAGCAAAAGTAATCAAGAACACGAGAATAGTGATGCACTTCAGCAAATCAATTCCCACTATTAACACATCACTATCAACGCATGTTCTGGTTTATCTTACAAATTAAACCATCATCGCTCTGAATAAGGATATAATGGAAATCTTAAATTTAAACCATCAAGAAGCAGTCGAGGCGCTCAACCGGCTACACGACCACAACTGTAAAACCATAAAAAAAAACATCAGTATTGGACAATTTGGCTTTGTTCAATTTTTGCAGCCAGTATTTTTATCATTTGTCTATTGGCGGTGATCCTCAAATAGATACTGCAATCGTCAAACTAAGAGCTCTGCCAACATCAAATCTACCGAAAAAAACCGAGTCACCGTTTTGAGATCAATTGGGCAATAACCCCGGAGGAGGCAAAATGTTTGTGACATCAACAAAAAATATTTCTTTCATTTCTTTTTCATTTTTTTTTTTCGCTTTTACTGCTTAGGTAAACAATATCGGTATTTTTATGCTCAGGACAACATTTTTTGTTATTCTTTATACTTAAACCTTATCGTGCTTAGGCTAGCAAAATTTTTGTATAAATTAAGTGAAATAAAGTTACCTCGGTTCAGTCTTGTTATTTAATCGAACCAACCCTTTTTACTTCCTAATTATTATAATAAGCGGCCAACAAATTAAATGGGAGGCACCTAGGTGTATACATTGACAAAAGACTTACATTTAAGGAACATATTTCAAAGATGTTACATAAAACTGGTGTAGCGATTAAGATGCTTTATCCCTTCATAAATAGAAGGTCCTCACTGTCAAATGAAAATAAAATCTTGATCCACAAAGTCATTTTTCAAGTTATCCTGCTGTATGGTTGTCAAGCATGAGGTGCTTGTACCAAATGCAATATAAAAAGACTACAAATACAATAAAACAAGTTGCTGAAAATGATGCTCAATCCCCCTGGCATCACTCAACCCATGATCTCCATAAAAAGGCTAATGTTGAATTGATCTCTGATAGAATACGCAAGCTCACTGAAACATTTCTGATCAGATGTAGCCTCCCTGAAAACCCCTTAATAAATGAACTGTGTACTACTCACTTAAATCCAGATTTAACTAAACTCAACTTATTTTTTTTTTTTTTGATTATCTCTTCTGTACATTTTAGGTATCAATTTTCTTCTTTGTTAAACCTGAAATGTTATTATTTATATTTATTTATACACATACATTGTTTGCATGTTTTATTATCTATTGTTTTAGTATTGTTAATCTCTATGCAATGAGAGCTTGTTTATTTGTTTGTTATTTATGAATTTACTAATTTAATTTGTTGCTTATTTATTCCAAGTTTATTTATCCTTTATTTGTTTTTTTTTAATCTTTTTATTTATTTTCAATTGATATTATTTTTATTATTATTATTATTTTTTTTTTTTACAAAAATGAGGGGCTTTGTTGTTGTTTTCCTTCGGAAAAATTTTTTGATTGTTCAACCCTTAAATTTATAAATAAATTTATTCCAGTTGAAAGATATATTTACTACATATCACATCTCTGAACTGTAAATTGTGCGGTGGCATATCATTGTAATATTTAAGAACGAAATAAAAGTATTTGATTTGATTTCAATTTAATATTTGTTTTTGCACCAATAACTTCATAGAGTATGGTATGACTAACTTTTATTGAGTTTTCAAATATAAAAAAAAAGAGTAGTTAACATATACAGAGTAAATAAAAAAATCATAAAAGTTGATTTTAATCTCTTATACGCTCAAAGTTTTTATAAGATTTAAATTGGGAACATCAATTTTTTACTTTGTGACCTTGCCATCTACTTATACATTTTAACGACACCGTTATAATGTTATAATCAATTTAATTTTTATATGGAAATACCTATAGTATAATAAATTTAATTTTTCAGACCAAGCCGAATGATGATTTTATCTATTTCTTCAATTTAAGCGTACAATTTTATTAAATGTCTGCTTACACGAGGAGATACAATTTATTAAGGTACTCGGATATATTAATCCTTAGTAATATGATAATGAAAATCTATATAAAAAAAAAAATCATGAAAGGTGTAATTAACCAAATGATATGTAGTAAATAAGGAGTAGCAGCAATTGTAAGCTAATAGGGCCGTAAATATACGATTATATGTGGTATATATCAGCACAGGCACATATTGATAGATGTTACTACTCCTACTTTATATTATTTGAATGGACAGAAATTTCATCTTACATCGCATTACATCTTACATTTCATTACATCGTGTATTTTCTTTCATACCTCTACATGTCATTGTTTTTATTTTGCTACCATCGCGAATTCCTTCAACCTTTTGGTAAAACAACCTTCGTCTCCGCAGAGCGCATGAAACATAATTTCGTAGAAGAGTTGTTTTACTTCATTTGCTCGTCTGTATCTTCATCAAACCAAGCATTTCGTGCAAAGGAGATTGAGGGATATGGAATCGGCGTAGGTTCTGGCGCTTTTCTTAAAAATGGCATTAGATATTTGGTTTTTCTGCTTGTTGTAGCATCTGAGATATCCAGAGGTACCTTAGGAGGAAATAGATAGTGGTGGTGATCGCTCAGAACGTTTCCACATAACAATGATAGGAAAATCATGTTCTAACTATAACAAGTGACTCGTTCATTATCTATGTGCTCTATTCCGATAGAAAAAAAAATTGTACTATTGTACATTGATATCCCACCCCCAAAGACAATAAGCCTAAATTCTTTTTGTAAACTCTACTATTTAGAATTTTAATACGAATAACGAATACTTTGTGTGTACGATTTGACAAAAAACTCTGAACAATTTTGGTAAGAAAAGTTGGAACATTAAATTGGATCATTTTAAATAACAAGCCGTTGTGCCACATGGTATCGAACGCCTTCTCAATATCCAGAAGTATCATTCCTGTAGATTTTCTAAGAGCACGAGCGGGCAGATACTACATTCATCAATAATTTTTAGCATTTTTTCCTTCAATATTTTTTCGTAGACTTTACTCAGGCTACTTAACAAACTAATAGGTCTGTAACTGTTATTGGGATAGGGACAATTTTTGCTTCCTTCCATACTATTGGCATTAATTAAGAATGCTAAGAATTGGATGCCAATTTTGGGTAAACTCCTAAGATAGACATTCTGTATACTGTCAGTACCACTAGTTTTCCTTATTCTTAGGTTTTTTATAATATGTTTAATATCAGCCTCGGATACAAATGCACTTAATGGTGTATCAGATTCTGAAGCGCCTAAGGTCTGTATGGCTCTAGATACCCCGTCGTCAGTATTTATGTCTCCCAGTTGCTGTGAGACATCAGTTGTATAAATATCACCATTGGCCTCAAGATACGGAATTTGCCTATTTTTATTTTTGATAACTTTGGTGATGTTCCAGAAAGGAACATCGAGAGATCTAAGTTTTGTGTTCCATTGCTCATTCCGTATTTCTTGAATGGATTTGTCTATAAGTTTGCCAAAGTATTTTGCAATGCTTTGAGAAAAGGGTTGCCTATATCTCTGCCAGTTTCGTCTGTGCATATTTCGAATTTTTATGAGTTCCAAGATGTGAGTTTTTCACACGAATATTTTTTTTTTAACCTTTGGGATGCTAGTATCCGCAGAGCTAAGAACATGTTCAGAGAAATGTTTGACTATTTCATCAACATCTCCCTTGCTGTTTACACTTTTAAGAGCAGTAGGGAGGCTTCTGAATTTTGCGCTAATTACAGAACGAAACATAGACCAATTTGCTTTTTTAAGGTTCTGAATATATTGCACGAGTTTCTCACCTGACCAGGGAAGCCGGCAGATGACTGGATTATGATCTGAGGGCAGATCATTAATAGCGACAGGCTGAGAAATATGACTGGACATGTTGGTAACGAACAAGTCAATAACAGAAGGACGACCACGAGAACCAGCATTATAATAAGTAGGACTGGAAGGAAACAAGCCACGAACAGGTAACATAGCAAAGAGATCATACAAAATATTGAACCATGAATTTGCACGGTAACAGCCCCAATCTCTGTGCTTGGAATTGAGATCATCTCCAATCAAAAAGTCTCCACTAATAGTGAATAATCTTCTTAAATCAGATTTCAGTTGCATTACTAGAGTTTCCACCAGGGAAATAAACACAAAAAAATTTTCAATGTATTCCCATTATTTAGGGTGACTTCTACGCCCAGGTTTTCAACATGTTGCGTTTGAATACTTCTTAAAGCTTATGTTGAATTGACCTCCTAATTAGGATCGCTACACCACCACCCATTCTATTTGTTCTATCCAACCGATAACATTTATATATTGAGGTTGACATTCGCAGTCATGTATTTAGCCGCATTACTGTGACTAATGCCATATCAATGTTATTATTGTTTAAAAAATCAATGAACTCAACAATCTTTTTCCGAATACCTCTTGCATTAAATGTTACAATATTTAAGTTACTGCTCATTATATTACTTAGCTTTATTGTACAAATAGTTGGTTGCTAATTGTGCGATGACATTCTAGTTTTACAAGAGCCTAATTTTGTTATCATTTCCATGACGAGTGCGTTTAATTCCTCCATAGAGAATAACTCACCATCATTGGTACTTGTACTGATGTTACAACGCGGCAACACTGCTAGATGAGTGGGTGTCCAGACTTTAGGTTGGAAGTTGTTGCAATTTATCGAACGATTTGCAGCAGCTTTGTTTGGTAGAGCTGGGAAATCGTTCATTGGGTGAAGAAATATGGTAGTTTTGTTGTTGTTGTTACGCAGCTTCGCTTGTTTGTTCCCGTTGGTGGAGGCAGATCGATTCGTCTTGGCTCCAAGCTTCTGCTTCAACTCAGTGTAGTGATTTCTGCTTGCACATGCGCTGTCGGTAGATTTATGATTGCCCTTGCAGTTGGCACATTTGAGGACGTGTACGTTGCATTCTTCGGTTTTGTGAGAAACAGCGCAGTTACCGCAGTATGTCTTGATGTTGCAGTTCCTCTCTCCATGGCCAAACATCTGGCAGTTTCGGCACTGTGTTAGTTTATTTTTTTTGCTTTCTGTAAAAGCTCCAAGGCACTTGTGTGTGAAATATGGTGCGAACATTTTTTCTGAGTTGGCTCAGTTTAACACTTCCATTTTCGAAAAAGATAATATAAAACGTGTTGGTGTAGTGATCGTTTTTTAAGGAAAGAATGTCTACTTCACCAAGGCCATAGAGCACGGCTTTGAACACTTTATCAAATTTTATATCATGTGTAAAAAATTGACAGTTTTCTTCTTTTAGTTTTTTGAGCACCGATTTTGATGCCGATAGACATCTTCTTGATCAAATAGTCCGAAATTTTTAAATTGTTCATTGCACTATGCACATATTCGCACGTTTTTTTGCAAAACTTTGATAGGAGGAGGAACATTTTTTTGCGAGTTATTTGGAGATAAAACTTCATCCGCGATATCACATTGTAAGGGGCTTCAGTAATTGGACCGGGAGTTTTTAATATTTTTTGCCATTGCGATTGACAATTTGAGTTTTTTTTCAGAGGACAATGAGATGTCCTCTGTTTTAGGGGATCGCGAGCGTTTGCTAATTTTGCCGGTAAGATAAATAAATATGAAGAAAAAACAACAGAGGTATGTATATTACACTAGAATTGTCCGATGTGTTAAGCTTCAAAGCTGCGGCTGTACTGTATTAAATTGAAAGATAATCATCTAATTAAACTAAACCCCTTAATTGACTTTTTTTATATAAAGCAACAAATAAAAATGGGTATTTAAAAAAGTTATCCAATACATATATGGATATGATGATAGTTTTCTCGGTGAAAAACTATCTTCTAAATAATAGGATATACTTAGATTCTCAAAAAACGCCTTTTGCTAGAGCGATCTTTCCGCCAACCTATTTCTTTGGCCTTAAAAACAGGAGCTAAACCCGAAAATTATTTGGATGGGGGAGCATTCATACACTAATTCAAGAAATTTTGTTTTTTCTTCGAATCGTCATTGAACCGGTCCTATAGTTGGTATAATATTCACAGACGTTTGTTTTTCTCTTTTAAAGCTAATCGATGTAGATAATGCCGAATGCATACCAAAAACTGTCTCCACCTTGGCCTTCTTTGATGGTTATTTGCTCAAAGAAACTCACTCTTTTGAATGCTGTTGGTGTCTGGAATATTGTGGTGGACTTCGTTCATGGCTGTGATATAGCGAAAAAAAGTGGGCGATAGAAGTGAAATACTTATTTCAAATGAGGATGCTCACACTAGATCCCAAATATAATATTTAAAAAAAAAAAAAACTTCTCTTTAATGGAGTTTTCGTTTGGGCTTTTTACCGTGCACCATAGAAGAAAAGTGACGTAAAACCGTTTTCCCCTTATTTTTTTAGTCAACAAATTTTGCTTCTCGTTTTCATTTGAGAATCAAAAATTCTCTCCTGGATTTTATGTCAAAATGTGTAAACGTCAAATAGTATTTTGTATCAAACTAGATTTCTGTTTTTGTGTAATAGGCTGTCATTGGGCAATTTATTATCCTTAAGCGTTCAAATTAATTCGCAAGCAAATATATTTGCTTGTGATCAAATCTGACTGCCCAAACGAAAACGTCATAAGGAAAATGAAATTTTTCATTATTTTTTGGGGAGTATTTCTCACCTCAAAACCTCAACAGCCGTGTTTTATTATTGTTCGTGATCCAAGTTAAGACGACACTTGACCCTGAACCCAGTGGAAGGTAATAGACTGTACGAGAATTGCTGACATAGTTTGTTCAGGTGCATACTTGTTTCCATGACAACTGAATGGTATTGCATCGCACTGGGATCACGTTGGGTCGCCCCGGATACACGCGCCGACATGAAAATGATGAGTCTGCATACTGGGCGATGGGAACGGCGGCTTCCCATATGAAGCTAAGTAGTTCTAAGTTTAGTTTAAGTTTGGACTTGTAAGAATTCGGTTGAAAATTTGAAGCTCTCTGTTCACACATGTACACGAGGGGTTCTTCTACAGAATAAATTTTATTTTATTTTTTATTTTTTCCATTTTATTTAAAATCAACTAGCTATTTTATGAGTATATGGTAATGAGCCGTTCTTTCTAAGTACACACATTTTGCATTTATAAGATCTGGAAAATTTTCATGGACATGTATAACCACTCTTTAAAGGAGCAAACAATTATATTTGTTAACAGCTTTCAAAGGAAAATAATATTTTGTAGCTTACATTTCACGATTGTATCACTAATTACATGTAAGCAGAATATTAATTTATTCAAACATAAAAAATATTTCCAAATAATATTTCATATTCTAATGTTGAAACATTAATTCTGACCAAATGCAAGATTCTGTGTTGTTGCTTTAACATTAACGAGTGATCCAAATACGAGTTCAAGTCTCTTTTTAATTCATATGTTGTTTTGGCACTGACAGCTCTTTTCCGCTCGAAATCTTGCCTCTTTTTTTTTGTAGGGTGCCTTTAAAGATCGATGTAAGGCGGATAATCCAGGGAAGATTCATGCCCTTCGTCCGAGCCAGAAACAGTCAACAAAGTTTTCGAATATTGGGTTGGCAGGATGCGCTATTGTAAAGCCAGCAGAAATGGGCTTCAACACTGAACAAAATTTCACGATAAAACACCTTATTTTCATTAAGTTTTTCCAGAGCCCATTCACTGAAAATATGGTGTTATGCAAATTCAAGTCGCCTGGCTTCAATTCTTGCACAAGTTGAATTTTGTACACTTTTAGGCCGAGATCCTCACATAAAAAACGCCAAGTTGTCGAATACGAATCGAAGCGATTCGTCACGGTCTTCGCGTACACTCTCAACCAGAGCTGCTATAGTCTCTTCACTACGTGCTGGATGTGGTCTAACCGGTTGAGGATCATCCACTAATGTAAACTGGGACTCAAATTTGCGAATGGTATTGACAATAGTGGTTTCAATAGGTTGATTATGAGCACCGTAAGTTCCTCGAATCACATGAAAAACATTTCTCACAGAACACTGATTTTCGTAATCCAGCTAAACAATTTGTAGACGCTGTTGTGGTGTGAGTTTTTCCATGATGATTTGCCAAACGATACTGAACAAAAATGACAAAACAGTTTGATAGAAGTCACGTGTGATCTGTCAAAAAAATCAAACCTCACTATGAATCACCCCTTATTTTATGAATAGTCTTTCTCTTCATATACCGTATGAAGTAAAATAGGATCATTTTTTTGTGTTGTTTAAAGCTATAGATTTATTTTTGATGTAAGTGACATGTGTTGCAAAAATCAAAATTAACGGACATGCATGTTGAAAAATTCAATAAATTTGACAACAATTTCAAGTGCAGGGCTTGCAAGAGTTATCCATACAAAAAGGAAAACATCCGATGTTAACATTTTTGGAAGTTCTGCTATGTCAACATTCTAAAAAATCAGTCATCTACTTTGAACATTATAAGTTATAATATTGCTGGAATAAAACATAAATTGAATTTTGATATTTTTTTTAATTACTTAAAAAAATGCAATATATTTTTATTATTTGAGACGCACTTACTTAACTTATTGTAGAATAAGAAAGCTTAAACATTTTCTTTATATACTATGAGCTTAAACGGATACCCGCTGTAAAAAGGAATAATTTTGGTAGAGCAAGTGGATTAGTACTTTTTGCGTAGCCGCAAGAATTTGGGAGTAAACTGAAGTTTGAAAGGATAGGCGATTCTTATGTTGTTAAATTTGGATTGAATAGTTGAATAAAATATTCAAGAATTTTAAAAACCGATCGTGAGTCAAAAGATGCTTTATGTGATAGAGATGTAAAATACTTTAACTCACATATGTTTTTGATTGCCAAATTTTAATTGGAAAGTGGTGATTCACAAGGTAAACACACTTTTCTTAGAGGAACATCCTGTTCAGTTATAAATTACTGCTTGGCTAGTAGAGGTTGGTACGACATACTTGAATAGGAAAACACATTTTTCAGATGTTATGCCATTATAAGTAAAACAGTGTCAATTGACAGGAATATGACTAACACAATCGAGCACCTTACTAAACTTTATCTGGAATAAAAAAAATGTCAAAAATTACTAAAACTAATTTAAACTTCGAGCTCTGTATGCCATGTTTGTGGAGTTTAAAGCAGTTTTTGATTCATACGCGAACAACAAAGCTGCGGTATGGGATAGGATGAATTTCCAAAGACGATGTTCACATCCAATGTTGTATTTTCATCACGTTATTATTTATCTTGTTTATCAATGACATAACAGACGATATGCGGGTGGTGTGATAGTTATTCATACAAAAATACCAGGTCTAATGTATGCCGACGATATTGTCTTTCTAGCCGATATATTTAACAGTATGCAGCTTAAAATCAATAGGTTGAAAAATTTCTAAAAGAGAAAAATTCTGGTGTTTCGAAGTGGAGAAGGGCGATCCTCGAGAAACGGAACCTGCGCTTAGCAAAGAGAGCCCGTTGAAATTGTTAGAGAGTATAATGAAAGTTATGGAAATGAAAGAGGAACGCTTGCCGACAAATGTGCTGAAACAATGCTTATTTCATCAAGGAATGGTAAGAACTTGAGACCACAGATACGAGTGTAAGGTAGAGTATGCCTAAGGCATGGATAATTTAAAAGCGTCTGTGAATTTTTTCCCGACACAGGATATAACGGTGTTTTCGTAAATTTAATAACACATTCTGCGTTCTTCAATTTGTTAAGCAACTTGCATTTATAATTTTACTTTTAAGAATGAGGACCTAGACCTAGACCTAGACCTAGACCTAGACCTACCTACAGACATAGCTATTTACTATATGTCTAGCTCTTGACGAACATTTGTTATCGAGGAACTGTCAACGTTGAACACGTCATACTATACTTTGTCTTTTCTTATTTTTAATCGGTGGTAGCGGACTGGCTTCCAAATCGGGAGGTTCGGTGTTCGAATTCCCCACCTCGCCCGAAAGACATTAATTTTTCCAGTTAACAAATATCAACTAAGATGAGTAGTTGACTTGAAATCAACAAAACAACTTTCACCAAGAATTTAGTCTCCCTATTAAATGTTGATTGCTATCCTTGGAGCGAAATAACCACATTGTCAAAACACCAGTGCACAGGAATCACATTGCATCACACCGGATACACGCGCCGGGGCAAAGTTGCTAACTCAGCAGAGCAACCGATGGGAGTGGAGCTTGAATATGATCATAGAAATTAGAATTGAGTTAGTCTAAAACTGATTGTGAAATTCTTCGGACTTAATAAATCGTTCTTAGATAATAAATTCGAGTTTTTAATTTTGGAATGTAAGTTGGACGGTTGGAAAGAGACAAAGGCTCTTCGTTCGAGTTTTTTTTTTTTTGAGAATCCTCTTCAAGGATTTACCTGGCGCCCGAGCAGGGACAGTTCTGTAAACGACATCCTACTTTTTTCTGGTGAGAGCTTTGTCCCACAAACATAACCATAAAGTGTGAATTAGTAAATTGTGCAGAAGCAAATCTCTAAATTTTAGTGCGCAGATCATAATTGTGAAGTTTGCATTAAAGGAAGCTAAGATAAAAAAGTATAAAGTAGTCCAACATAATTGTCCAATTTGGTGAGAGCTTACCAAAATCTGTAAAATAAAAATTTGTAAGTGCTTGTGCGAGTGTAACATATATACATATATATAAAGTGCTACATATATACCCATATACGCGATACATTTATAACATATTTCAAGCCACTATTTTAAAGGTAAGAGTTTTATATAGACCTTATATTGTATCAATATGGAATCGATAACTAAAGCTTTGACCGAAGTCACGGGTGCAGTGAATGCCATTCTAGGACAAATAAAGGCGATAGGAAACCGGCTTAAGGTCCTTGAGGATGGACGCACCTGGGAACCAGAAGCTTCTGTTGAGCAAATTGGATTGTGTGATCCACGTGCGGAAGCAGAGCTGCGCGAGATATCCAGTTTGCCAGATTGCATCAAAGAACTACAAGTCTTTGACGGTAGCCCCACATAATATGTGACATGGATTCGTGTTGTTGAACGAATCCTGGCGGATTTTGAGATAGTGAGGGCAAAACCTTTATACAGGGCCATTCTGCAAAATATTCGGCAGATAATAATAGGTCCTGCCGATGCTGCTATAGTATCTTATAACATCTTTGATAACGACTGGCAGCAGATAAGGCAATGTCTCTCCCTGCACTATGCAGACAAGAGATATATGCGAACCCTTGAGCACCAACTCAATCAATTGTGTCAGGGGGGTTCAAATCTAGACAAATTTTACGCTGCTGTGAACCACCAACTTTCCCTGATGATTAATAAAATAAAAACAGAAACCTTAAGTCAACATACGGTTACGGCTCTCGTTGAATCTTATAGAAACCGTGCGCTAGACGTTTCTATCCGCGGACTTTATTGCGAAGAAACAGGAAACCCTTCCAGAGGCATATTAAGCATGCCTCGAGATGCAAAACCTGAATTACCGAGGCCACGCGATTCACAATTTCGGGGCACCGAACACAATAACGGCTCCAATAAACCAAACTTTCAAGAATGAGGCTTGAACAGCTTTACCGCCGAAAAAATTCTCCCCCCACTTTTCTAATAGAGAAGAACTCAAAGAACTAGAAGCAGTCATCGACCGCAAAGAAAAGATATTAAAGGCAAGACTGTTCGGATCAGTCAATATCATATTAGATGAATACCTTTCCAAAGACTCGAGCCAAACTCCACCGGCTTATTTCCAAGTACCAAAATGGCCCAGCCATTTTTCAGAGAATGATCGACGATGTCCTTAAGGAGTATACCAGCAAGATATGCTATGTCTACATCGACGATGTTATCGTCTTCGGAAATGACATCATCAGATTCTTATTTTTTCCTGAGTTCGATAAACTCTTTAACTTAACAACCGATGCTTCCAGGAACTAGAAGTATGGGCTCTAAACAATTTGGGGTCATATCTGTATAGAGCCAAGAAGATCATGATACATACAGACCACCAGCCGTTAACATTTGCCTTAAGTAACAGAAATTTCAACGCAAAACTTAAGCACTGGAAATCTCGCATCGAGGAATACAATTATGAGCTGCAAATCGAACTTGTTTACCGATGACCTCTGTTGCCTTAGGACCGAGGTTAACAACTTGTCTGATTCGGAGTTTGCCAACCCAAAACGAAACGGAAAGCGAAAACAATGATTTGCATACAGAAACGATAACCACAACTGGCGTTACAGAAACAGCGATTGACGAAAAATCTTCTTTTGGCACGGCCCATAGCGCCGACCAAAATAACTCGGACCTTATTCCACACGTAGAGAGACCTATTAACGTTTTTCGCAACCAAATTTTTATTAAAATCTGTAAGGGCGTTGAAGCGTTAGAAGAGCCTCATCCTGGTTTTAATCGCCACTATTTTGCAATAGAAAACCAGAACAAACAAAAATTGGTCACCCTATTACCCTTAACGGTATTAAAATTCCAGAGTCATATCTGTGCTTGCTTTAAGCGGTGTTCCACGAACACTTCAGGAAGTATAAAGTACATATAACCTAAAGGTTCATTGAAGACGTAAGATATGAGGACAGAAAATGCCAGCTGATTATGGAGGAACATAGGAGAGCTCATCCTATAGAAAATAGAGAACAACTCCTTAAGAGATATTATTTTCCTAGCATGTCTAATCTGATTAAAAAATACACGGCCACTTGTGAAATTTGCAAGGTTAACAAGTACGACAGACACCCAAACACCCAAGAAATTCAGCCCACACCAGTTCCAGCATACACATGTGAAATCCTTCACATGGACATAGGGGAGATACAGGCTGAAAAGTTTATTACGTGTGTCGATAAATCCTCAAAGTTTGGGAAGACATTCCATGTCTTGAACAGGTCATCCCTGTACCTCCGTAATAAGATCACAAAAATACTTCATTATTATCTTGGTAACAGAACGCAGTTTTCTAAGAACTATCATTCTTAATTTTATTAAAATGCTTGGGATAAAACATTATCAGACACCTGTCTACCGTAGTGAGGTAAACGGTCTAGTGGAAATATTCCACTCGACCATCATAGAAATTTACCGATGCCTAAAAGCAGAGCTTACAGGTTTACGCCTCAAAGAGCTCCTAGCGATAGATAGGTACAATAATACAATCCATTCCGTAACCAAGATAGGTGCCAGCGTATCAACGCATGATAGAAACAGTCAATATGTCAATAAACTCCAACACCTTTAAAACTCCCGGAAAAGGAACCACAATACAGTTTTATGCGAGAAAGATATACGAAAAACTGACCCTCTTAAAAGGAAGGAAAAATAGAACCGCTAGATCAATTGAGTGGATTGGCTCTGCTTGGAAATGGATCGCCGGAAACCCAGACGCTGCGGACTGGCACAAAATTATTTCAAGCGATCAGGAATTGATCAGCAACAACACCACCAAAACAAAATTAACAACCAACTTTTTAACACTATAAACGAAACGATAGGAAAGATTAACTAGATGATCTACCAATTCAAGAACAAAGTTCAAACCACGAATGCTGAAAGATACGAACAGGACGTTCTTAACAAAATCCTGATAATTAAGGACGAGTTTAATGAAATAGTGCATGCCTACCAAATTGTAAAATATAGTTTGACTAATATTAACTTACTAGGCAAGGAAGAGGTTGGCAGGATCGTCAATGAAATGGAAATACTCCAATATGCAAACGAAATTGAAGCTGTAGAGTATAGTTCGCCATCAATCTACACGAACGGTACACTTTTGGTATATGTCAAATGCCAAAGATAAAAGATGAAGTGTTCAACCTACTCCTAACAAGAGCATCGATCAGTGGCGGATTACAAGTTGATTTAGAATTCAACCTATGGAGTGAAAGGGAATGCCTTTCCATAAATTCGCTGACAATCTGCGATGAGAAATCCCTGGAGAAACTGAAAGAAGATTGCTGCATAGCATACCTCTTAAAAGGAGGCCACATCACTTGTACCTTCAACTCAAGTACGAAGCGAATAGTTGAATCCGCTAAGGAGGACACTATATTCGTTAACTTTGAAGGTTAACTAGTCTCAAGGAACACCTCAAGAACTCTAAGAGGAACTTACGTTACTCAACTGAAAAAGAAAGTGATTCGGCTTAGGAACAAAACTTTTTCGAGTTTCGTATCCTCTCATGTTCAAGTACTCCCACCTGCCCTCGCTAATATCACAGACCGAGTTAAAAAAGTCGACCTGGAGCATGTGTACGGCATAAGTATAGGAAACATAGAACGGTTGAGAAATCTTTCGAAGAAAGCTACGATTTCTTCCTTCATGGACGCAGCGATCATCGCTTTGGTGGTGATTATAGCATGAGCCATATGACGAAGGATCAATTTGAACCTGAAAATCTTATCCGTAAGCGTTAGTGCCGAAATTCTCCCAATTCCTGACGGAGGACAACATCGAATTCAATCAACTCCAATGGTTGAAACTTGGCCATCAGTTTCTGACGTCATGAACAATCTACGGGATGTAGATCTTTGAAGGGGGAGGAGTTAAGACGATGTACCTAAACCACGCATTAAAAGTATGTCAGCGAACAGTGCACAGGAATCACATTGCATCAAACCGAATATCCAAGCTTATCATAGAAATAAGAATTGAGTTAGTCTAAAACTGATTGTGAAATTGTTCGGACTTAATAAATCATTCTTAGATAATAAATTCGAGTTTTTAACTTTGGAATATAAGTTGGTTGGGAAGAGACAAAAGTCTCTTCGTTCGTTTTTTTTGAGAATCCTCTTCAAGGATTCTTTAACTTGTATTAGTGCCTGTTATGTACCATATGACAATACAATTTCTAAGAACAGTGTTTCTCGAAAAACACAAATTTAAGGTCTTGGTGTGATTTTTGACACGCAACTTTCGTTCTCGTTTCACATGGATTACGTTGTTGCTAAAGCAAATATAAATTTTCGAACCCATATGCGCTTAAGTCCGTTTACATGTCTTTTGTACGACCTTATCTTGAATATTGCTCTATAGTATGGTGTCCAATCTATTTAAATTCTTTAATACGACTTGAAAGTGTACAGAAGTTATATTTATATTTATATTTGTTATAAAGCAGATGAAATGGAATCTTCATACTACGCTCCCTTATCCAACAAGATGTGGTTTATTGTTTTATATATTGGGTATGTAATTTAATTTGTGCGGTTTTTTTTTTTTAATTTGAACGTTTATTTAAGAAAAACATGTACAATAGTATTATTCAAAGTATTGCCCATCCGAAGCTATGACTTTTTCCCATCTTTCTGGCGATTTGTGGATCCCATCCCAAAAGAACTGCGCCGGCTTGGCAGCCAAGAATGAATCAAGCCAATTTTTGATATTCTGTTCTGATGTTCTTAACCGGGATAGCAACGTGGGGCCGAGCGTTGTCATGATGGAAAATTACTGCCTCGTGTCTGGTCGCATATTCTGGGCGTTTTTCGGCTACAGCTCTCTTTAAACGGATTAATTGTGGTCGGTAGCGTTGTCCATTGATGGTTTCACCCGGTTTTAGCAGCTCATAATACAGCACACCCATCTGATCCCACCAAATACAGAGCATTACCTTCGCGTCATGGATATTCGGCTTTGCCGTGGATTTGGCTGGTTAGCCGGTTTTCACATATGATTTTTTGCGCTTGGGGTTGTCGTAATGGATCCATTTTTCATCACCAGTAACAATCCGATGCAAAAATGACTTCCTTTTGTGACGTTCCAGCAGCATTTCGGACATACAAAACCGTCTTTCGACGTCTCTCGGCTTGAGTTCATGTGCTTTTGAATATATCCAGCTGCTCTTAAACGTTTTGAAATGGCTACTTGAGTGACACCCAAAGATTCTGCGAGCTCTTTTTGTGTTTGGCAACAATCTTCATAGAGTAATGCTTCCAGTTCTTCATCTTCAAACTTTTTTGGCTGCCCAGGACATTCATCGTCTTCCAAGCCAAAATCACCACTTTTAAATCGTGCAAACCACTTTTGGCACGTTCGCTCAGCTAGCGCATGTTCACCATAAACTTCCACCAAAATACGATGATTTTCGGCAGCAGTTTTCTTCATATTAAAGTAATGAAGAAGAACTTCCCCCAAAAACACTTTTTCAGGCACAAAGTTCGGCATTTTTGAGTGAAAAAAAAAAAATTATTGTTGTTTACGCTTCAAATGAATAACATATACTGAAATGACGTCCAATGACAGTAGCTTTCCAACGCATGTTCCAATGGAATAATAACAATGGATTAATACAAGTTACGCCATCTCTTAGCAAACCGCACGAAAGTTATAGACCCAATATTTATTATATTGTTTATTGTATACTGTTTATTCTTGATGTTTTTTCTATCTACATCTATGTCCCGATATACTGAAAAACTTTAAATTATAGGCACCAGAAAGAATTCTTCTAGTAAGAATTTTTTTTATTGAACCTTAGACATTTTTATAATATGGCCTGAACGAAACAATAATTAAATCTTTTTAATTATGTTTGTAGTGAAATAGATTTATGTGATGACAGAACGGAATTTAAATCAATGTTGATTGTTATTTTATTTTGAAATACAGTTATTAATGTGTATTATTCAAACTTGAATTATAACGTTAATGAATTAAATCTTATTTTAAGTTATTTTATCTGAAATCTGTTCAAGTAAATCTTGGTAGATGGTAAACAGTTCGACAGCTTTCCGTATTTTAGACTGCATTTGATTTAAAGATAAAGTATTTATTCGAGAGTCTCTGACAGGAAGAATGACAGATTGCGAGGTGTGAAATTCTTCGGGAGCATATGAGAGGTTTAACCAACTCTTGGTGTGAGTACTACGGTTACTTTAGTCTCGGTGATAATAGACTTTTTTCATAATAGGGAGTCTCTGACATCCTATAAAGTGCACAACAATTTTATCGGCCTATTTTTCTCGTACATCATGCCCATATCGATCAGTAGGAGAGCAGATTTTCTTCAGAAACCACCACTTACCGAATTATATTACTTAACTGGAACACTGTAAGAAATATAACTGAAACAGAAAAAAGAATAAATCAAGTTGTTGCTTCTTTCACAGTATTTAACAGTTCTAACTCGGGCACCTCGTTCGTTGGCAAACACCAAATTTATGTCAGGATATTTCTCTTTACGTCCCTCTTTTTCCCGCTAAGCAAAGAGTAATTTCGCACAAGAAAACGCGTTTTTTTTACAGAAAAGAATTTTTGAAATGATTAATACGTCAAATTTCTGTGTTTTAAAGTATTTAATTTAACAGGTACATATGTATGTATATATTATATATACCCGCTGGTCAGCAAAAAAAAAAAAGTTCAAATAGCTCATTTTTGTTTATGTGATTCGTAATCTGAAGAGTATCTAGAATCTAGAAATCTTACTAAAACTTCTTGGTCTCATCAGGATTTCTTGAGAAAGACTTTTGTTTTAGTTATAAAAATACACCTAAAAATTACGGTCAAGTATTAAAATTTACAAAATGTTGACGATTTTCTGTAACTACTTGCATTTCCTTTGTAGAAAGATCTCAGAGTCTTTCTTATAAGTGATCAAAAGTAGTCTGCCAGCACCGATTTTTTCTACATATTTTCCTTGGTACCGTATTTCTATTGCAGTAATATCTTGAAAGAACCGTTCACCGTTTTTATCGCTAACATCACCCATATTTTCTGGGAAAAAAATTTAGGTGAGAATGCAAGAAATGGATTTTTAATAACATATTACGTCTTATTTTTCTTATCTGAGTCTAACATTTATTTTACGTCAAGAGCTTAATTAGGAGTCTTAAGGTTTTCTAGACATTTTCCCGTGACTTTCATGAAAGATCTCCAAGTCTCTTTTTCTACGGAATCCAGGGAAGAAATAAGTGATGGATCCCTTATATCTGCACCGACGAAAATACCTTCTTTTATTTTTGTCTCACTTAATGATGGAAGCTTTTCTTCCCAAAAATTATTGCCTGGTCCGTCTTTTTTCATCACTATGACAACATTTTTTAACAATCCTTATTTAATATGATGTGGTGAAAGAATGACACGTTGTGACTCGACTGATGACGGCTCTTTAACATTTCTTTTTCCGCGTAAGTACGTTGCTCTTTTAGGCCAATCTGTTCTAACGAAATTCTTTGCCTGAGCTCTACTATTATAAAGAAAACGACAAAATTTGGTGTAACGTAACTGTAGGCCGAGCAAAAGTGCAACCACTTTTAAATCGGCACATATTTGTATCTAAAATACATTTCATAATGTCATATGTTTTTTTTTTAAAGTTAACACCATGTGCCAGATGTATTGACGGGAAGTTATTTCCATTATGGAGTAATATAGCATCGATGAAAAGTCGTTATACTTCTGCTTTATGGTATGTTTAAAACGTATCGACAACATTAGACCATTTATGTCGTTACAATAAACCAAAAAGCTGTCTTCTTTTGAAAATTTTGAAACCAGTTCTATTTCTCTCGTATTGCTTCAACCTTGAGCTCAATAGCTTCGTATTTTGTTTGGACAAATTAACTCAACTTACTAAGAAAATGGGGCGCTTTAGATGGAGGGGAAAATTCAAAATCTAAGTTTTCTATGATTTCCTCTGACAAACAAGCTGAACTGGAAGAATTTCACTGTGTGATTCTGATTTTGTCACCGAGGATACATTTGTATACACAATGGAATTCTTAGATTTTCGAGAATATCCATTTACCTTGCTGCAACAAAATTAATAATTCTCGTTTTTCGGAAATACAATATACATTTTATATTAAATAACTGTTGTCTTTAGTAAAATAGTTATCTCTATATTATTAAAACTAATTCCAAATGTAACAACTTAATCTAAACGTAAACAAATAAACGTAACGTAATCTTATGATTTATAATACGAATATATTATATGACACTTTAAAGTTAAGACTAGATGTAATTTATGAAAGAATAAATTAACTCTAAATTAAATGAATGGATTCTTTTGCTCTCTCCACATCATAGGCTTTCTAAAAGGCATTACTGGAAGTGAACCGTTAAAACACCCAGTTAGAAGCCTATTACACCAGAAGCCTCATTTATGTGGTGCCCAAAGTTTGTACTGGTGTCTTACTTTTAGTAGATAAGTCGCATTTTTCTAGGTGTAAATTCACCACAGACCTAACAGAATAAATCTGAAGAGCTTTTGCAAGCTCGCGACATGTTACTTTTATTAAATAAAGGGTGATCCTACAGTTTTCATTAAATGTGTGTTTACATTTATTGTGAAATTAATGTAGACTTTTATTGATAAATAGAGTTTGGTCAATGGTAATTATGAATGGAATACAACATCGTTCATGTAACCACAACGGCTTCTGTTGCAAGCGACCATCTGAAGATCAAAATTATCGATGACTTTTTAAAGAATAAGTGGGTCAATGGTCGCAATTTCAGTTTGGATGTTATGTTTGAGATCCTGAATTGTCGGAAGAAGTCTAAAAGTGTCAAATCGCATGATCTTGGAGGCCAATCAACTTTTCCTCTAACCAAAATAATGTGATCTTTAATTTTCGTACGCAATAAATTGATTGATTGATGACTTGTGCAGGTGGTAGCACCATCCGGTCAGCCGGTCAACATGTTGCGGTAACGTTTTCAATTCACTGTAACTACCTCTCCAGACCCATATTCGAGAAAGTACGGGATAATGATGCCGCCAATCCACAATCCGCACCATACAGTGACTTTTCTGGGATGCATTGGTTTTTTGTGAATCTCGTATGAGTTTCCCGGATTCTAGAAACAGCAATTTTGTTTATTTACATACCCATCCATTCAAAAATGGGCTTTATCGGATCAAATTCGATGACAAATTGTCCTGGTGGCCCAACATCCAATTAATAAATCGGCGACGTCTTAGATGGTTCAAAGACTTTAATTGTTGTGTAATTTGGATTCCATGGATTTTATAGGCGTGCAAATGAAGTCATAAAGTACAATAAGTGAGGCCCAATTTTTGACTTCGGCGACGAATTGAGGTGCCTTGCTGAATCTGAACGTACCATTTTGACGTGTACAAACTGGCCGAGCATGCTGATATGGAGTTTGACCCGATACCGAACTAGTTTCTTCAAAATGCTTAATCATTGCACGAATTCCGGACTCATTAGGATCATTATGTTGACGAAAAAATTTTTACAGATCGCCCATTTTCGTAATAGGATTGAATAACAAAAATGCTTTGTTGCGTGGTAAAGGACTGTATGACTAAAATTGGTAAAGAATGTATGACATCTGTCAAAAAGATCAACCACATTGAATTCAATAAACGACAGTAACAGTATTGGGCGCGGTAAGTACGTAGGTGGGTGACCACATGGGAACTCAGTACTCCGCGTACTGTTAACAAAACGCGCCACATGGGCATAGTACCCCGGCGTTAAATCTCGGACCCCACAAAATAATTTGTATCGTTCCCTTGATAATAATAATAATAATAATAAACGACAGTAATTAGCAGCCAACACACACACCATCTGTTGGATCACCCTTAATAAATAAAAGAGACTTGTGTTACAGAATAGAATAAAACAGTTGTTTTCATATTAGCCGCACACAATCTGATCCAAACTGACGCACGTCAATATTACAAATGCCCACAGTTGGTATAAAGGTAAACGCTTTTCCCATTGTTTTGGGATATGATCTGATCGACAGACTATTTTTTCCCGTTATTTACAAATTAAACACAATGGTAAACAGTAGTCGTTATGTTTGAGTTTCTTTTTTCTGTTGACCAGTGGTAATTAATAAATATGCTTAAGGTGTTTAAAAAACATAAATAAAAGGTAACAACTCGGATTTAAAATTACAGTCCTAGAAAACTACATATATATATATATTTCTGGCCTTAAAGAGCCTTGAAAAATTGATTTAAATTCATTTCAGTAGAATTGCGCTAATGTTTTGATAATGGGGTGGCCGTGGTGTAGTGGTATATGCACTACAAGCAGAGGGTCGGGGGTTCGAATCCCGTGCGAGGCAAATTTGTATGTAGTTATATGAAAATCCCCTCGGCATCAACTCTGACATGAAGGCATAACACTGATGTTGGAGTGGTTGCTGGCTGGGCTAAATGTAACGAACGAACAAAGGAAGATGCACTGGCTCCAATTTGACAACCACCTCTGGGAAAAATATCGAAAACTTATACATCTGAGTTTCAAACTACTACACCACCCGCCCGAGCCCTGGAGAAAGGCCTGTAAAAGGGTATTCATATCCCCTTGGTACGCGCGCGGGATTATAAAAAAAATTATTTATAAAGCAAATTCACAAAAGTTTTAAAAAGAAGGTTTCACTTAAAAAAAATCTGCGAGCGAATTTAATTGTTGATCAGTTTCCCTTTTTATATTATTTTACAAATCATTATCATCATGACAAAAAAAATTAAAAAAACCCGACTGCGTAAAAAATGGACTTTAAATATGTACTAAAAAGAAAAAAACAAGTCCAGTAGTCTAGAATTCTGTTAAGAAATATCAAATAATCACACCGTTGAAAAAGTATCATGGTGAAGAAACACATAAAAAAAATAATAAATTCTAATGCGAACCCATTAAATATCTAAACTAAATCAAATCTTCCCAATAATGGCCCCGACTGTTTAAGTTTCTAAGTTCCACATTAAAATTTATTATTTGTTTTATGTGTGTCTCCACCATGATATTATTTCAACGGTGTGGTTATTTAATGTTTCTTAACAGAATTCTACTACTACTACTACACTACTGTTTTTTTCTTTTAAGTTCGTATTTAAAGTCGGTTTTTATGCAGTCGGGTTTTTTAATTGTTTAAATTAATTTTTTTATTTTACACTTTTTAGTTAGCCGATTAGACGTTAGAAGGTAAATTTCGCAACCTTGTCATTTCATTATTAAGTCAATATAAGTCAATATCAATGGCAACATTTTTCGTTCTCCTTTTTTTTTTAATCGTTATAAGGGAAAATAGATAAGAAAAACTTAAAAATCATTTTCATGACATAATTTGTAGAATTTCATTTTTTTTTATTATTTTTTTTCCACGACTAACATTTCATTTTTCTTTCACAATTCACAAATTTTGATATTATTTAATTATTAATATCATTAATAGCGTTACGCGCTACTACGACAAATCGATAGATGTAAGAACCATCAAAATCGGCTTTCGCGTTTGGTTTCTAGAGTTCCACAAAGGAACAAACATACACACATACCAGGGGTACCGTCAAGATACAAATGTCTCGATAGGGAACATTTATTGTGAACGAGCCTTAATTTTTTTTTTTTTGTTTGGTTGCTATGACACCTGTCAAACATATTTAGTATATATCAAGTCATTGAGCAAACATCATATTTTTTTATCGTGTTAAAAATGTCGAATTTTGTACCAGAAAATGATGACTTGCGGAAAGCATTAATTTTTTATTTTCATTTGAAGTAAAGTGCTGCAGAGTCCCATCGAATGCTTGTCGAGGCATATAGTGATTATGTTCTATCAGAAGCAACATGCACAAGATGGTTATTGGATGAAATATTGGATGAAGATGACACCTTGAGTCAGAAACAAATGCCAGAAATGTTAAATGTTGCACAACAAACAACAAACATGACCGTTTAAAAGCTATGGGAAAGATCCAAAAGTCTGGCAAATGTGTGCCACATGAATTGAATGAAAGACAGATGGAAAAACGAAAAACCACTTGTGAAATTTTGCTTCAAATCAAAATCAGTTTTGCATCGAATTGTTACTGGCGATGAAAAATGGATTTAATTTCAGAATTCTAAACGGAAAAAATCATGGGTTAATCTGGAACAACCATCAACTTCGACTGCAAAACCAGATCGATTCGGCAAAAAGACAATGCTGTGTGTCTGGTGGGACCAGAAAGGTGTGGTGTACCAAGAGCTTCTAAAACCTGATGAAACCAGGTTAATGCAGATCGCTACCGACAACAAATGATCAATTTGAACCATGGATTGATCGAAAAAGGACCAAAATGAGCCAGAAGATACGGCAAGGTAATTTTGCTCCATGACAATGCACCTGCACACAAAGCAAAACTGGTTCAGGACACCAAACTTGGCCCCTTCCGACTACCATTTGTTTTCATCGATGGGACACGCATTAGCTGAGGATCACTTCGAATCCGATGAGGAAGTCAAAAATTGGCGTTTATTCATAAATTGACTGAAAGATGGGAAAAATGTGTAGCCAATAATTTGAATAAAATGTTTTTTACCTTCCCAATAAAAAATAGTGTTTTATTTCCACAAAAAATAATAATACCGGTACACCTGATATGTGTTACAGGCTGATAAACACATTTTCCTTTCCTTTACATCGCGCAGTCGAGTAATAAACAAAATCAAAAATAAAAAAAGTATAATACATGTTTTTACTCGTACATACTAGTACTTAAAACAAAAAAAAAAATTAGAAACGATTTTTAGATGCTGTAGCTATACGTTTGGCTGGATGAAGAAGCATATACCATAGACGCACTATGTATTGCAGGTATAGATCCAGGAGAGATTAGATAACCCGGGAAGTATACAAGACAATAGATATCAGACCCGAACGACGGCCTAGGAAATTTGATGCTTTTGCACAATCTCTACCTTCGAAATTATATGGAGAATTCGCGATTGAAGAACTCAAGACTCACTTAGTCCAATGATAAAAATATAAAAAAATTATGTCATCGACGACGAGAGGAAGCAACCCTCGTTCATTTTGAAGGAATAGCTCCGATTCTTGGAGAAATAAGAAATTAATGGGTATTTGAACATTGTGATTTTGTGTTTCGACATTTCACACTAGAAGCTGAAGACATTTATACCACACTAATTAATAATGCCCATCATCTAGTGTATTGAAAGGCAGAGATAAAATAACCCACTCTCAATAGGGATTAATCCACGTTCAATCCGGCAGATCTTTGGTCTATAAGGCTCCTTAAGCAAGATATTAGAAAAAAATAATCTGTAGAGCTTTGACTAGAGAACAAAGATATAGTTTCGGGTAACCAATTCGACTTTAAGGCGACGTATTTTGTCACACAAGCTATGTCTGAGCTGGCATCCCATATTCAATGAGTATGTTAGTATGTTAGAGGGACCTCTGCTTCAAGTTTACCTGGGAATAAATAACAGTTTGCTGTACATTCTTTTTAATATGTTTACAGTAGAATTTCATAGGGGTTAGATCCAAAGATGAAGGTCATCAACAAACTCCTACAATGTGACTTCAACCAGATAAGCGATAATGCGATGACTGGAAGCTGAACTACAATGTTTGGATTTTGGAAATCATTCTTTTTAGGATATTTTTATTGTGGAACAATACGAACACTAGAAAGAGTTGGGAAAAGTTTCCGACTGTGGAAAATCACAGGTTAGGATCTGTTAATGCTCCCCCTCAGCTTAGAATAAACGAAAGCTAGAGGAAACTGTTCAGAACTTGAAAGGCGCAGTAGTTAGGTTCTTTGAATTGACATGTTTAGAAAATAATCGTATCATTTAGGATTGATTTGAAAAAAAAGCGGTATTTACCCTTACAAAGAGACTGTAAACTCTGATGGAAAAACACTATAAAATGTCAGCAACCAAATAATATTCAATACAGCAAAATAAACACATCCAATTATACCAAAGGAACCATCCAGAATAAAAAAAATTATTTAAGAACATAAAAATTTTACTTATTCGAAAAAGTGCTGACACATTACTTTAAGGAATAGCGTTCATAAGATCAGATATGTACTACATATAGTCAATCTCAGTTTTAGCTAGCATAAATAACCCAACAATGTACCTAAGTCGAACAGCAACTTTTTAAAATACTATAATTTTTTTATTTTTTGATAAATTTTATTGTGCCAAAGCAAAAAATGTTGGAAAATACATCAATTTTCGAATTGTATCAGTAGTTTTCAAAATGTCCACCTTTGGCGCGAATAATGGCCTTGAGAAGGCCGAAGAAAGCATCGCACGCAAATGGCTCTGCGGTATTTTGACCCATTCCCGGCGAAGTGCCGGGATGGGGGGGATGTTTGAGATGGTAAAAACTTTGGAATTTTTTAGTGCTAACCAATGAAATCCAACGGATTTGCATCCGGAGAATTTGCAATCCATTGTGTCGAAGAAATGAAGTGTGGAACATTGTTTTTTAACCAATCTTGGTTGACGCGCGCTTTGTGAGACGGTGCCGAGTCTTGTTGAAATGTAAAGGGTCTCCGACCGAAATGATTGTTTGCCCAAGGCTTCAATATTGTCTCTAAGACAGTTTCACGGTATACGATCGCATTAATTTTGACGCCACGGTCGAAAAATACGAGCGGAGAGCGACCATCAGCGGTTATGACTGCCCAAACCATTACCATCGGTGCTACCTGCTTTCTGGCGGCCGTTCAATGTTGTAAATTTTCGAAGGACCTCTTTGGCAAGTAAACTCGGTCATTTTGTTTGTTGACATATTGCTCGATAACAAGTGGCGACTCATCGGAAAAAACCAAATTCGGCAACTCACCTTTTCTGTTGCGATTTAAGATCGTGTGCTTTTTGGAACTTTAATGGCTTGAGCCCAAGCTCATTTTTCAGTATGTGTTGCATCCGTTCCAACGATATGTTGAGCTCAAAAGCCATTTTTCTTCCACTTGGAAGCGGATTTCGCTCAATTCGAGCCTTTACTTTCCGAACATTTTTTGCCGATGTTGCAAAATTATGACCACCTCCACGGCGTTTTGCAACGCTGCCAGTATCACGGTGACGAACTATGGTCCGAGACACAAATGATTTATTCACGTTAAAGTGCTGGAGGGCTCTAAAGATAGCTACTTGTGGTTTTCCAGCCAAATATAAAGCAATCACACTATCACGTTTGAATTCCATCGCTGATAAAAATTTTTCAACACAACTGAGACGCAGATCATTTAAAAGGCTTGTAAATAATAAAATCTTAAAAGCTTACTGTGAAATTATAGCAGTCTGAAGTTGGTTACAGTTCCAGTCAGGCAGGGTGTGCACTGGTCATGCTGCTTAGTCCAAATCAAAACACTTTTCCTATTTTAGTTTAGTAATTTAGCTAAATAGAGTTTAGCAATTATTTAGGCACCAAGTGAAAAACCTATCTAGGTATTCTTGATGAAGAACATAGTCTTTGGGTGAAAAAATAATTTTGGAGAATTTGATAACTTCGGCGTTAAGATCAAAATAAGACACCCTAGATGGATGCCTTGTGGGACGATAGAATTGGCCAACAAATTTGTTGAGATGATTAACTTAAAACGAACGCGTTGTTATCGGTCAAAACCGAGGCAATACAATTTGAAAAGAATCAAAATTTTATCAAAGCCTTCCCAAAATCCTTAGTAATAACATCGATTTCTAAATCTAAATGGGCAAAGGATACGAATTCAACTAAGTTTTGTAGCAGTTGCTCTACCTTTCAAAAATTCATGCTAAATGGTGGATATAAGAGACTAATCTAATCTAAGGAAAATTTCGCTTTTATGTGGAATAGAGAATAGGGAGGAATACGAGAGAAGACAATTGAAGGCATACTTTTTGAGAAATATTGCTGTAAGACTGGAAGGGGGAATGTTCCAAAATAGAATTGATTTGAAGAAAATCGCCCATAATTTGTTTCTTTGTTTTGTAATGATCGAAGTCTTGTGCTATCCCAAAGTGGAAGTATACGATGTTTTATTGCGAGAGAAGTTAATAGAAATAGGTTTTATATAAAAAATATCTTCGCCATCTGTATTATTTAAGTAGCGAGCTTTTTCTCTACCTTTATGGATGTTTCGCAAAAAACGTGAATTAAAGAAAAAAGACTATGACTGGGTGGTTTGAGAACAATGTGTCAAATAATTCATTTAATTTGTATCTTATAGCTGCCAACATTTGGGAATAATATTACAAAAAAAGTAAAAGTTTATACAAGTTAACGTTGCCAACGCCATCTACTTATGAATAGAAACAAAGGATGAAGTTCAGACAATTAAAAACCCAATATACCTGAACATACTTTCCGCCTTGAACGAACTTAGGCTCTTCAATCCTTGGGAGTGGGCACAACCTGGCTATAGCTCTCTTCATCGCTCCATTTGATGTCTGCACAGTAGCAACTCGCGCCACGCCATCTAAGCCCTGATGACCCATTAGCACACGCCCTAAACGCCAACTTGTAGGGGGTAGATTGTCATCATACAGGAACACAATGTCATTGACCTTCATCTCACTACCTTGAAGACGCCATTTGTTCCGTTGCTTTAAGCCTTGAAGGTATTCGTCCCGCCACCTATTCCAAAAATACTGCATCAACCATTGTACTTGTTGCCACCGGCTGAGATACGTGATATGTTCCGGAATCATCTGTAAATGACTACTTACCAAAAAATGTCCTGGTGTCAACGGTGGAAAAACTGAGAGATCTTCGGAAAGGGGGGAAAGGGGACGTGAGGTAAGGACTGCCTTGATTTGTCTAATGACAATATTTAATTCTTCGTACGTAAGGGATGCCAAGTGCAACAGACGGTTCATGTGATGTTTCTGGCTCCTATGTAATTTGCTGCGTTGTCACTGTAGATAATTTTGCTTAGACCACGTTTTCCAAAGAATCTACGCCAAAAAAGCACCTAGAAATGCTGCCGTAGGCAGGTCCCCAACTGCCTTCGTGCTGAAGCAAACAAACACCGCTACATAGGGCCTTGATTGGTGCAGTTCTTCTACGCTTATAATGCATATAGATAGGGCAACAAAAATCTGTTCTGACGACTGAAAATGGATGTAATGGACTTACATGATCCTGAGGTAAGTTTGTTATTAATGGATAGTTTGGCTTAGGGTTACAAGTTACATATTGCCTCATTACCTTTTTAGCTAGAACCCTTCCATGTACTGGCCAATATTTCTGTCTCACTACCGCCAGCGGTCCTTGCGTTCCTAGATGATTATACCTCTGATGAAAGTGGCGAATAAGTGCTGCTGTTAAGCTGCTCCTAGCAGGTAAAACAATTCCTTCTTTGTCAAGGAACGGACTGAGTGAACATACCATATGAGGGACCTTGGATTTATTTGCTGACTCTTACGAAGGATTTCCATTTCCTTCTTATAGTTTTCACGCCGCATTAATTTTACTACTATAGGAGCTGCTTCGTCGATTTTAACAGCGCTTATCTGACCATTTCTCTTCTCCTTTAGATAAGATTTAGAAAGCGCATTATGCTTGAATCTTAAAATGTAGCTGATTGTCGTTAGAAGCTTCATAAAATGATTTTTATATTTTATAGGTTCGACTGTGTTGTCTTCTTCAATCATCAGTAGCGAAATCTTCTTTGCCTTCTGCTCGAACTCCTCATCCGAAAGATTGATGCTGCGATTCCCAACTGACCAAGCATCTTCCTTTTTTCGTAAAAATAACGTGCCGGTAAACCATAGGCTTGACTCCGAAAGTTCAATAGGGCATTTAGAATTATATAATCGATTTTTTTCGATTCTAATGGCCCAATGTCCGAGATAATAGTGCATAGATTGTGCTTTTGAATAGTTTTATGTTCATATTTTCGAGGTTAACGAGACATTTTCATAGACAGACGATGTTTTTGCGTAGCTGGCACTACGCCAGGCCACAACCTTTATGGAATACATTGGCATAAAGTAGATAGCATAAAAGCGTAATTTAAAAAGCCAACAGACAATGTAGAAGCTATCCCCCTTCACTTTATTCGCAGATAGTTGACTGTGAATAATGTCGTTAATTCTTACAGTTTTTCATTATTATTTCAATGACGCTAAAACCTTAGTATAGAACTTATGCTACTCAGGGTTCTGTCGCAGTAAGGATGTTGACAGGGAGAGCCCCATTGATTAATATATGCTCGAGGTCTCTTTTTCAACAGTAGTAACAACATCTCAATTTAACACTATCAAACTAGTATTATATTGTATTCGACTTTGAACAAACTATAGTATACCAATGGAATATATTTTAATAGTTCTCAGATATTATACCGATTAGTATACCAAAACTATGTTCTTTCACAACAGACTGTTGTGCAAATTGCACATGCAAATTGCACATGCAAATTACTTAAGCATTATTGAATAATACGTACTTAAAATAAAGTAACTAATTCGAGTGAAATTCAAATGTTTACTTAAACAATTGTTTGTTAAAATTAGTTTTGTGTAAATAGAAAATTCATAATAGCGAATTTTAAATTGTTATTTCCTACTTTTGTTGGTTTAATTCCTCATTTCTGTTTCGTTTCTTTTATTTGTGTTGTTCTTCATTTAATTTCGCAGTTTTTATTATTTTTTTTTTTTTTACCTTGAGAGCTGTTGGTATTGAAAAGTGAATTATTCATCTAAACAAAGTGCATGTCTGTCACTCAGACAAGAATGTACACTTGACGACATAAAAATAGAGACGTTTGTTGTTTTAGTAAAATTTGTTATGTATTCATTACAAGTTTCGAAATGTAAGGAGTAATTTAAGAAAAACCAGAGTAAGAGTAGCAATAAGTCTAAAATTGAACAGAGAGAGTATTTGAAATGCTAAAGCTTAAACTGCTTTTCCGTTGCCCAGTCTAACATGGAAGGCACTATTCTTGGCAACCTAATTTAGCTGTTATAAAATGAATTGCACTACAATGAAGTTATTGGTCACTCTCAAACTACCCTAATAAACCGACTTGTTGTGCAATATTAAAGTTAGCTTATTATACTACTCGAAGATAGAGATAATGAAAAACCTCATCATTTGAGAACTAGGTATACCTACCTTAGACTAAAGCGATGTCAAAATTCAAAAAATTATCACTTCTGGATGCGGCAAGAAAGTTGATCTACTATCTTCTTATCGACTTTGAGAATGCGACAGAGCTGGATTGGGGATCCCACTAGGACCAATCCCAATATTTCTTGACATGCTTGAAATCTGGTAATTATCTGTAAAATTATGACACATTCTTTCTGAACTGTTCCGCCTTGTACCTACCAAAAGGAAGTGCACATTATTGCGTAGGGGTTACTGTCAAAACGGGAATTATTCATTCTTCTGCCGAAATACGCGAAGGTTATATACTCATCGAGCATAAGAGGTACTCAAAATATTTTAAAAGAACGTCGCTATTTAAAATATAATTTCGAAAGATCTGGCAATACACTTATGCCAGCGCTTGATCCGATTCTTGAAACATTTTTTATATTCGGTTTTCGGTACGTCCATTATGCGATTTTTCCATTACTTCCTCTCGACTACTGAAACACGTTCCCCGTAGTGGTTTTTTAACTCGATTGAATAGAAAAAAGTCACAGGGAGCCAAATCAGGTGAATTTGGTTGCTGTTGGATGGCATTTGTTGCATTTTTCGTCAAAAAATTACGAATAATGATGGCACTGTGCGACGGTGCTTTATCATGGTGCAAAATTCACGAGTTTTCTGCCCACAATTCTGGTCTCTTTCGGCGAATTGCTTCACGCAAACGTCTCATAATGCCCAAATAGTACTCTTTGTTTTCAACACCGTTGTAATCCATGAAATCCGTGAGCATTGCATTCTTTTTTGATGAACGAAATTCACTTGCTTGTTGTCTGGATTGCGTGTCGTACTTATAAACCCGCGTCTCGTCTCCAGTAATCCTTTTGATGTCTTGGACGGTTCCATAGGCAATGTTCAAGTCTTCTGGTATCTCTCTGATGGTTAATTTGCGGTTATTGACCAACATTTCTTTTACTTCATCAATTTATTCGTCGGTTTTCGATGTCGATGGTCTGCCACTGCGTTCATCATCTTCGATTGACTTACGACCACTTTTGAACCGCTCGTGCCACAGGTAAACGATCGCTAGATTCTCGCTAGAGAATCGTTTCCGAAACACTTTTCCAACATTTCCGACGTTCGCGCACCATTAAATCCGTTTTTTACGCAAAATTTAATACAAGTTCGTTGTTGCGTTTAAATCCATTTCTAAAATTGTAAACTACGTAACTTTTGCAAATGTCAAGCTATAACATTTATTACATCTATTACAAGATTTGGAGGGAATGTCAACAACAGATGTACCAACTTAACAAAAAAAAAAAAAAAAACAGAACTCAAATCGGAACAATGGCAGCACTACACGGTGGTTATTCCGTTTTTTTTTTTTTTTGATCAAGGTGGTATTTAGACATGCTTTTCTGACTGTCTAATGGGAAGTAACTCCAAGTCTTTCAAAATAAGGGCTTCGTGTTAGCATGACTATTTAAGTCAAAGTTAATAGGACGCAAATGACAAGACACATATTACGAAACCTGAGATGTGTCGAAAGATGAGAAAAGTTTAAAAATGTAACCAAAGAAGGGAGACAAGAAAGTGTTACTTACAAGGGAAAAAAGCATACGAATTTCGTTGTTAAAAGATACCAATACTTTTCCAATTTAAACGAAAACGACATGAATAATCAGTTGGAGCCCAATGGACAATAGTTGATACATTTAAGCAGGACTTTCGTGTGATGATAGCGCAAGTTTTTGCATATGCCAAAGCACGGTATCAGTTATCAGGACTTCAGTTAAGAATCTTATGACAAGTAACATCGAAGCCCGAAGCATTGCTACCTTCGTGATTGTAATTGCAAACACAAGCATTCTCTAAACGTTTAACAATTTGGGTTAATGGAAAAAGAAAGGACACAAATTGCCTTATACGAGAATGCGGCCTGCTACATGGTACAAAACCACTACTCATGCATCTAGGTGTGGTGCTGAATATTTTGCTTAAGTTCTCTAACTCAGAAATCTAACCTAAGCTTTATGTTTAATTATAACACTTATAGCCGCTTTTAATTGCTCATCCCGAATTGTGTGGACAATAACTTGAAATGTACTATAGAATTTCAAACGTATTTCAAATAAATATAGATTTGGAAACTTAGGAATTGCAGACAACACACGAAATTCTAACAAATTAGGATTAATGAAGCTTTGTTATACATTTGATGATCCAAAATGATAGTATAATGAAAGATAAAGACATGTGTGTGCAGCACTTAGAATTTAGAAAGCGGAAAGTATCGCATCATGCCCGTAAGTAAGCAGCACTTACTTCCCCAAAGTGGAATACTGACGGTGGCAAAGGATCCTAGCAGCAAACTAACTTATACGATCTCTAGAAACAAGAGCAATGGCCCAGCATTGACTTTGAAATCGTTCCTAACCATTTTAATGCATAACTTGGTAAGGAAAGCACTACTGATAGCGCAATCAAAAACTATGGTCTACATGACACCATATCAGAAAACGAGTTCAATGTTTAGCATAAATGTTGTCGTAACCAGTACTCGGTTTCCTACCCAAAGTCACTTAGCTTTTCTGGATCAATACACTGTCAATCATACTCATTCTGTAACAATTAGCGCAATACTCTTTAATGCCTTATATTCTCGAGTCATCCCAGAAGCAAACATCGACACCATGGTATGGTGTTCGCGGGGACATCAACGTATGCTCTTGGCATTTGAGTTTTACACAACTCCTTCATGACTTGTCTTCATGTCGAAGAAATCACATCACAGCGTATGATCTTAGTTTAGGTTCCCTCTTTCATCCTGCCTTGTCATTCTACACAAACTGATGAATGAAATGGCTCATAAATAAGCCTACTGCTATCTCGTTTTTATAAATGGTGTCATATACAGTTTTAATATCAAGTAACGGGTGGTTATCGAATTGAAGTTTCTTATTTTTCTAAATAGACGACAGTGGACTTATCAGGCCTAAAAACATATAGATAATAACTTATTATAATGTCAATATATTGATTAAAATATTCACATAGTATGGCAGATAAGAACTTATAGGAAAACTGATTATCCTAAAGGGTTTCCTTTCTTCAGGACTGGGACAAATGTATTGAGTATTGAGAATTTCAACACTGACTGGAACTTTACTACCAGGTCTCCATCTTCATCTCTTCATGCTTCTGTTCGGTATTTTTGTGCGCGACAAGTTCTTTCCATTTTTTTTAAGACGTCGGAGCATTGTTTCTGCATAAGCATCTCTCCATAGCTTCAATTTAATAATTTTGTGTTTCTATATTTTTCTTCAACGGAACCAATGTTCCTCTTTTGTTTAAAGAGTTCGTGAGCAGAGTTCTAGCTTTCAGCGGCTTCAGGTGGAACTAAGCATATCAGATGCGGCATCTTCAATAGCTTGCAGACAATGTCTTACTCGAGTTATGCGCTTTATGGAAGCAGAGCTTCTCGAGAAGCAGTCAGACTTAAGCAGTCTCTTGCGATTGTAGCCGGACGTCAGATTACATATATTACATCTTTGCTCACATTACATATTTACTGAGATTATTGTGATGAATCTGGTGGACAGTTTTCAATCAAGTGTCTGCCAGATCCATTTGATCAATTAAACAAACATTTATTAACTGAGATCTGAGATCTAAGTAAAAAGATTCGATCTTGATTCAATTCATCGCAACTCACTACATCAAGGGACAATGCTGACCACCATGATAAACTGACCAAAAACAACTCTTCACAATACAGTTCACAATTAAGTTGGGAATAAACAATTGCCAAACAATTGTAGAGCAAAAAGTATAAAGATGGTGACAAACATGACATAGGTATAGCCTTAATACCTTAAAGGATGCTGAGGTTCACATTTGTACGTATCATAAACCATGTGTTCCATTATTTTTTACTGATTCTACTAATCAGTAAAGTAACCATTTAAAATTGTATCGCCCCTAATCGGCATTTAAATGAATAAATTACAGTTGAACAGCTATAGTATACGATTTCATACATCTTTTCTAAATATTTAGAAAGATTCTCTGAAAGTCGGCTCAACACTTGGGCAAAAAGTGTACACACACGGCAGTCATGAGAGATTCCGCATTCGTATTTGAATTATTTATAATTGCCGAAGTAATTACATAGAAACTCTATTTACATAAACACTTGGTACGAACCTTTTATAAAGTCACTGATGTATATCACAATTAGAGGTTGTTCCTTGTTCTGCTTGACTAGTAAATGTAACCCTTCTCTGCACTGTTCTTTTGTTCTATACTATTCACAATTTTTCATATTTTTGTTTTAAAACGCCAGTCTTACGCCAGGTTACGCACTTACATAAACAAAACAAAAAACAATACAAAAACAACAAAAAACAACAATTAATTTAAGATACAACTAGATATAAATACTCCAAAAGTCTGCAAGTCTACTAAAGACCGTGTCACACTCTTATCACGTTATGTTCTATACTGTGCTACTTGCGATTGTTATTGTTTGACCAAACGCGGTTAAAAACAATTTCAAGTGCGACGAACCGTCGCTGTTTTGTCACCTGCATTAGGTAATCGAGTCCGAACTTAAAACAAAAACACACTATACGGCAACCCGCTACCACAGTACAAAACCACTACCCCACACTTCACTAAAACTCTTGTCCACAATTTTATTCCAAAATAAATAAGTAAATCTTACTTTGGCCTAATAAAACAGCTCCACAAAACGCGCTAATAGGTGTTGTCTATCAATCACAATTCACAACACGAATCAACGAAGAGGACACAGACAGACGCGACTACTTGGGACAACTTGAACGACTTAACGACTTGAACGTGGCTTGATTGTAAGGCACCAGCGCTAGTTGGAACCGCTTTCAGCTCCAAGTTTCAACTAATTTTAAAGCTATTATTCAAAATCGTCTCGTTAATATGCGTTAAGGTGAATAAAACACGCACCGCACTACCAGTTACTTATGGATAGATACTTTGATAATAGAATATTGGAATGAGTCGGCAAGTTAAACAATGCAACTTACAGGTACTACAACGATACGACGATTTCAATCGTCTGGGAACGACGTCTGTTCAATTCAGAAGTTCTTAAAAAAAAATACTACCGCGCTAATAACTTGCACCTATATGCTCATAGGTAGAGTTCTAGGTTTTGCTAAAAGTATGGTGAATCCACCACCCTGGTGTGCACAGGGCGTACTCTGACCTTTGATACACGTAACTTTCAGGAAGTCATAATAATTAAGACTTACGGATAAATTGTTTTACCATAAACTGTGTATGTTCGCAGTCCGTGCTTCCATTTGACTTATTTGGAATACAGTTCTACTCTATATTCCTTAGTTAAGGAAGAAATATATTCTGTATGAGAACTAAGGACTGGAGGGGTACAGGCCATTGACCATTGTCAGTATCTCATTAGCAGTGCCATTTTCGTTTTAGAATAACAAAACTCGGTGTTGTCAAGGTCACTCTGATGGAACTTTCATAAACAACTAGCTTGTACTAAGTTTTATGGCTTATCATTGTGGGACTGATAATTAATTAATTCCATATGTCATCGTTAACGAAGTTAACAATGAAGTTAAAGATAAACAAATAGGGTACCCATACATAATATACCTGTACGAGTATATTTGTGTGGAGTAAACTTTAAACCACTTAACAATTTAGTTTGGTTTTTTTTTTGTTTATTTGCGCAGCGATTGAAGAGGAGGGGAAACTGCTGACTGTCTTGTAACTTGGATTGAGCCAGCAGGGCAACAATTAAGGTCCTATCACAGTGGTGATAGGACCACTTACCTCCAAGTAGTGGTCCCCGGTAACAGTACGACTAAATCCTTACTCATGCAGGTTAAAATGGCAAGGGCGTATTCGACCCGTGGTACATATAATACTGGACTACGCCGTCATAGGAAACACTATCTTATACGGAGGGGATGAAAAAAAAGTGACGAACCAGATAATAAAATCGGAGAATGAAGTTTAAAAAACTGTGATATCTATGATACTATGGACAATTTTACAGACGACAGACAATCGCCGCAAGAGAACACTTAGGAAACGAGTATTGAACTTCAGCCAAGTAAGCGAACGCTTTACGACGATCCAAATACTTGTAAAGGTTAAATTCAGAAACAGACGCAGGCTAACTGATTTTGCGGCACAACGTAATGTAACTTGATACATATAAAGGTATAAAGGAACCTGTCTAAATACTGCCCAACAAACCGTCAACCAAGGTACTACTTCAGTGTTTTTGATGTCCGAACGGTCCGAGCAGGTAACATCCATAGCCACCGAACTATTGTGAGGAAGTTCAACGGCGAACGGCTACAATCCGAAAAGACTACCCCATCCTTTTTCTCGAGAAGTGCGATGCCGCCAGCATCGAATGTAGAACGACGAACGAACGTAGCATCACAAAGAGGCCGCCTCTGACGAGCTACGGTTCAACACGCCCCCACAAAGAAACACCTAGTTCGATAACGAATGTTGCAGAAAAGAACTAGAGGGGTTGTAAGCTGTACCAGCAGAAAAGGCGCCAGGGCTAGATTAACGATTCAATCTGGACGAAGACGGAAAACAAAAGCAGTTCAGCAATTTCGAACTTTAAGTCTAATGAACTTTTGGAACCCATGGCTTAACATGCGAGCAGTTTAAAGCAGCAGCTGATGATTTGATACGAATCATACAAACTCAACTCTAAAATCTGACTCGAAGAAAATATGCTAGAGGAAAAGAACCCAAGCATTGTCTATACGATTCTAAAGGGGAGAGATTCGCTGAACTGCCCTAACTATAGAGGAATAATTCGTTTCAACATTGCATATGGCAACATCTGTAGAAACGAACTATACAGAGCCATGTCTAGTTTTTGCATCTATTCTAAGCTGATTCGGCTGTATAGGATGACGATGGAGAATGCACGGTGATCCGTCAAGTTGAGTAATGACAAAAACGAAACCTTCAATGTCAGAAAAGGACTTAAGCAGGGCGATGGATGCTGTGCGATTTGTACTTGAAAGAATTGTGCGAAAAGCAGATTCAACACTATTGAAGTAAAAGAACTAAAGATGGGCTTATCGGTCAATAAAGGGTAAACAAAATATATACTGTCAACAAAAAGGGACTCACGACATCGACGCCTAGGAGAAAACGATACGATAGGCAGCTACAAACCTCGGATCCGCTATCAACTGAAATCATACGAGGAATCCCTCTTGCTAATCGCATGTTCTTTGGACTTCTAAGGACAACCATAAAGACACAGATCATCCCAGTCCTGCTTTAGGGCACAAAGCGGATGAAAATGCTTTCAAGATGGTAAAAGACCGCGGTGGTTTGGGAAGCTGTATCGCCATCTAATTAAGTGAGTAAGTTCTGTGTTGAATGAAGAACGCTGCAGATTTTTAGGACAAGAAATATACAAACTATGTTCAATATTAAATTTAGCACTCCGTAAAATTGCTATATTGTCAAAATGATGCTGAATATATGTACAATACATTCCAATTCCTTCAATTGTCCAACCAGAATACTGGTACTAGGGGTTGAGCTAAATGGCGTTGACATCGCACTTGAAAGCTTGTCGACTAGAATGTGCAGAGACATAAAAGCCTAATATGTTTTTCCTGGATACGGTCCTACTCGTCATCAACTATCATCAACATGGACGAAACATCGAAGTCAGAACTTGAACATAGTCGTGGCGTAATCATCATTCTCCATTGTCTAAACGTGGATGTACATATGGACCAGAAAACTAGGCAGCTTGCCGCTTGTATTTCACATTAAGGTCATGGCTATAGATTTTTTGAGATATACGCGACAAAGTCCACACCGATTACCTTTCAAAAGTATAAAAAGAATATAGTGGAAACTAATTGGTCCGGTTGTACACGAGCGTATAACAACTATGGCGGAATTTCATAAATTGGGCTGCTTTTCGGCATACGCCATGTTCTCCGGATTTAGCCCACAGTAAATTTTCCCTGTTTGCAAGACTGAAAAAATGACTCGGCGAAAAGAAATTTGACTCCAACTGTGAAAATTATCATCGTTCAAATAAGTGCCTATTTTGAGAACCCCCACAAATTTTATTTTTTAACTTTGGCCAAAAGTTAAACGAAGTCTCTTGGGCTTAAAGAAGACTATGTTGAGAAATATAACTTTTTTTTTTTTGAAGAAATCCTATCTTTCACTTAAAAAGTCACGGAGTTGTTGATCTGTCTTGGTAGGTTGGTTTTGAATATTTGCAGGTTATAATGACACGGAAATAATGCACTCCACAAAGGAGTTGTGCAATTACAATCACGATATATCAGAGAACGTCCGAAGGTGGGCTTGAGGGTTTAAAGCCAATGTTATGGCTAAATACTAAAAAGGACTGAATTTCGATGACAATTTCATTGAAGCACTCGTATTGCAAATAACAGAAAAAGATGAGACAAGAGATATTATATCGGTATTGGATGGCTTCAATTGACTAAGAATATGGGCGTCACTAACGAGTTAGTTATCAAGTAGTAATTAATGAAAACTGGGAAATACCTGCATTTATTTTGTGGATATCAAATATGAAATAATCCAACACAACTTGAATTGAGGATTCTGAAAAGAGATTTATAAGAGATTCATCGATCCCAAACGCCCGCATTTTCAATAAAAGCGGGTGATGGCAAACGCGGACAAGTACCTTCGGAATATCAAAGTAAACTATCTTTCTTTAGTCAGATTAGTGTAGACCTAGACTCCGCTCTTCGGTGAGGCATGCGAATCAACACCGTACCTGTTCATGCAAAAGCTGTCTTACCGCTCATTGAAAGGTGTTTGCGTTTGATGGTATTTCATAAGCTATTAGTTTATAAGGGAAGTCACAATGGATCTATAAGGAAAGAGAGAAGAAGATTTATCTTCTTACGGAACGCTGTGAAAGAAGCTTGTTTGCCATCTACGGACTCCATATGGTAAAGTCTTCTGCTTGTGAACCAATTTCTCTTTCCACTTAATATGAAGTTTTCCTTTACCACGTTGTCTTTCCGGAGTAGATTCGAAAATTGTGCGGTTCGAGTATGTGGCTTAAATCGTGCCGTTAAATCGAGCGAACGCGGTGACTAGTTGAAATTTGAAAATAGTGATATTATTTTATCGCCAAAAATTTCCTTCAGAGGAGCCATAGTTTGTCTAGCTGTGTGAGGTGTGGCTCCATCTTGTTGGAAAGACACATCTGGGCTTAAAAAAATTTCAATCATTGCACGGTATTGAATGCAATCAGAAGTAAATGCCATGAATTGTTCTTTTAACCGATAGTAAAAATTTTAAGTTTACTTTCAAAATGAAAAATGAAGACCATTTTTCGATAAAAAAGTGGGTCTTCCTCCAGATTTTCTAAGACCCACTCACCGAAAATTCAACGCTGTGGCAAATCCTTCGGCTTTATAACGTTTTAAACCAAGATCCTTCCGTAGTCGAGTAACACAATCCCACTTCTTGCGAAAGGCGACGACTAAACAAATCACGATCTTCATTAACACTGGCGGATACAGCAGCAATATTTTCCTCTGTATGTAAAGTGCACGCATATGGGTAGGTGGCTTGATGTCCAATAGCTTGATGCGATTTTAGTCACTATGGCTTGAATTACTTGCTCATTAGGTCGATTATGACATTTTTAACAGAGCACGAATTTTCATAATAAAATTCAATAATTTGTAAGCGTTGTTTATTTCATGATCAAATGACAATGCTAAATGAGCATGCTTGACTTTAACACGTGTCACGAATCACGCGTGAGCTGTCAAAAATAGAACACTGAAAAACCAAACCAAAAAATCACTTTTTATAACGTTGAAGAAATCCCATTACAGTGCGTTATACTTTTCAAAATACTTTTTTAGGCAACAAATGCCTCAGTGATGTCATTGCTGATTTTTATTTAGCAGCGAGGTTTCTTCTTTGTCATTCTACATAGGCGGACGGGTTTGTCTGTGAGGGGGATGATTGCCAAAACTTGAAATGGTTCTATATAACTCATATGGAATAAAATCAACAAAAAGGTGGTAGGTATCTGCAGTAAGATGGATATCTAGCCGATGATAGACTTACCAGGCGTAAAATCATACTGATAAGAACATTTCAGATTTTTAATATAGGGTTTCAAGAACGGTATGTATAACACTTGTAAGATGTTAAACAAACTTATTTCTCTACAGTAGGCGCAATTTAAAGGAACTCCCTTCTTTCATCCGACCATGTTCTGAAAATGAATGCTTTAAATACTTCGCTAGGTAGTCAGTTTGCTTCTGCAGTAATTTAGACACCCCATTCTAGACCTGTTCTTGGTCTGATAGATGAAGTTGTGGTCAATCATCATCATCCATGTTGGTCATGTTCAACGGCCTAATTCAGTTCTAAGTTTTTCAAATTTTTAGCACCGACTATGGCATTTGCGTTTTTGCTTAGTTCTTTTCAAATTTTGAAGAAAGCTTTTGAACAACATTTCTACAAAAACATCGTTTACTTTTATGCTCCTTTAATTTTCTTTCTGAGAAACCGATGTTTATCTCATCTCATAGACTTTCTGACAATCTCCTATCATTCTTCATAGCGCCATTTAGTACGCCTTTTATTTCACTTCATGTGCTCGCCGTCAATGTTCGTCAAACCAGGTCAGATAAAATCTAGCACATCAGCTGCGGCGCTTTTAATGAGTTGCTGACAATAACGCAACTGGTCTTCTACGCATGATGGTGGCAAGATAGAACTTCTCAATATTTTTTGGAACAATCCATCAGAAAAGTCTCTAGTAGTGTTCTAATCGTATTGTCAAGGTTCACACCTTGACTACAAAAGGTAGTGTTCTAAACCGATATTGGTTTCTCGAAATATTCGTCCATCCAGAGTACCAGAGCCATGTCTTGCGTCGCAATGTGATTAATCTTGTTGACGGTTTTTAAACAAATCCATTTGTGGATGTTTAGGTGTAGGAAACGTGTGCTAGCTATGAAGATATTTCATCCCGTCACGAATTTGATTATTCTGAGTTCATTTTTGGAGCTAAAGTCATGAAGACTATGATTTCCAACTGTACCATCGAAAATACATCTGGTCGAGGAGCTTGTAGGTGTGAGCGCATATCAGACTTATTTTGGCTAATTTCGCCTTGATGTGGATCGTAATCAGGAGTACCTGAAGTCAAGCCTTCATGCCTAAGTCTCCCTGGCTAATCACTTCTCTCATTTGTCTAGCTCATCCCTTGGCATTCTTGAACTACCATGATTTACGTTTTATTTTTGAGAATGATTTATCTCCTCAGCAAACATTTTTAAATGCCAAAATATTCTTTGCAAAGAATATACATCAAACATCACCATCAAACACTGTTTTGTGCAAAGTTAAGAAAAGAAAATAAGGGAAGATTACAGAATATTACAAACTCATTTAACCAAATTCCATAGACACTATTTGTATTGATAAAACTATCCATAGCTAGGTTTTATAATTTCAAATATGTAGATGCCCGCGCAGGACACCTTGAATTATGTTTCATTTAGGAGTAACCACCCCTTCGGGTTAGGGGTTAGAATATACCCGAGGTAAGGCATGCCTGTCGTAAGAGGCGACTAAAATCCACTGGGCCGGATTAAGGTGAATCGACCAGGTTGGGGGCCAAGTATAAAAATAGCTCAATCTTTAACGGAGCATCCGGATACTTGGCGACCTCCGGATCAGCCAGCCTTATCTGTCTAATGCGGATCTCTGGACAGACGGACTTTCTCAGCTACTCGTGGGAACTTAAATGAGTTCACATAATATTGAAAATAATACAAATATAAACCAGGACCCCTTTGAAAAATGCTCAAGGGTCACGAGATCTCCAGCACGCGGATCGCTAGGAAAATCATGCGAAAGCAACGACCAAACACAGTCGGTAGCTCAGGGCAAGAGCATTATACCAAATAAGCTACAAAATCTCGAACGCGAAAATCCTGATCTCCGCGCCAGACTCCAAAATATGGAATTGCTCTGTGCCCAACTAAAAAAGCAACTAGATGCCATTAAGCCGCAATCTTAATCTGAGTCTGAGTCTGAGTCTGTTTCGCTACTTGACCGCCCCGAAAACTCGAGTTTTCACACGGATGAAGAAGAGCTAGTCCGCGAAACGGACTGGATACTTAAAGAAAAGCCAGGTAAGAAGCGCAAAGCTACTTCCCCGCCTAATATTGAACAAATAAAGAAGCAAACCAGCTTTAATACTGCTGAGGTCGATAAGGCAACAAAGCAACCCAAACAAAGACCGCCGCCGCCAATAAACGTTTTTGGAATCTCGGACTACAACAAGTTGCACATAATCCTGAAATCACCGTGCTCAACCGATTATAAAGTGAGATCTCGCAATAATGATACATGGACTATTATTGTCCTTAATCCAGACAACTACCGTTCGCTTTCGCAAAAAATAAATGCCGAGAAGATTCAATGGCATACCTACGAAAATAAAACGGAAAGACCCATACGCGTTGTAGCATCCCTCTTGCCTTAAGGAAAACTTCGTAAATGACCTTAAAAATATAGATTTTAAGATAATCGACGCAGTTAATATACTTGCGCAAAAACAGCGCAATGTTGAAATCGAGAGGACGACCCCAAGACGCGGTCTTCCCCTCTTTAGGCTAACTTTCGACAAAACCGAAAGCCTAGAAAGAATTTATGCCATAAATTCAATTTTGGGACTTGTTGTCAAAATTGAACCTCCGCGGAAAAACTCTAGGCTGATTCCCCAATTTACACGTTGCCAGGGATTCAGCCATACTCAGGCCTATTGCCAGAAGGAACCTCGCTGTGTAAAATGCGCTGGCAAACATCTGACTCGAGAGTGCAATGCCGCGAAAGAGTCCCCAGCGATATGCATTAACTGCAAGGGAAAACATCCAGCTAATTATCGAGGCTGCGAAGTCACGAAGGAGTTGTAAAAGCTACGAGATCAATCAAAAACGAAGCCTTTGAAAAACGCAGGGACAGCTAGAATGAGAAATAACAACAGCGGTCCTACTCCGAAGCCTTTAAAGAAGGTAATGGTGACAAACGCTAAAATCACCAATAACAACAACGTCAAAAATAACAATGCGCAAGTGGAAAGTGGAAAAACTTACGCGCAAATAGTGGCGCGAGTTAATATGACTAACTGTACATTACCGGATCCTGCCTCAAATGTGTTATCAGTAATTCTAGAGAGACTGGAAGAACAGACTAAAATAAATAAGATAATAGTCGAACGGCTTCTTAAGTTCGAAGCCAATTTCTGTAACTAATTATGGCAAAGAAGCTCAATATACTTGCGTGGAATGCCAACGGGCTACAGAAAAGGCTTGATGAACTAAATATTTTCATGCAGGAAAAAGTAATTGACATATGTTTAATTTCTGAAACTCACCTGGCAACAGAATCGCGAGTGGCACTAAAAGGTTACCGCAACTACCACGCTCATCATCCATCGGGAAACGCAAGAGGCGGGTCATCCCTATTCATAAGAGACTGCATTTAACATACTTTGGAAGCAATAATTGAACTTGACAAATTTCAAATGACCGTGGTGCGCCCTAAAAATAAAATTTACTCTTTTAATATATCCTCAATGTATTGCCAATCGCGCAGCAAAATAGAAAAACAAGAATTTATTGACCTATTCAACTCTCTTGGAGCAATCTTCATTATTGGTGGCGACTTTAACGCGAAGCACACCTTTTGGGGCTCAAGGTGTTTCTTTCAAAAAGGCAAAACTCTTTACAGGGCTGGTATGGAATGTGGTTGCTATTTTTACTCAACAGGCAAGCCGACATATTGGCCCTCGGATGTCGCCAAAACGATAGTCTTCTTTATCGAAAAAGGAGTAAACGCTAGTTACGTCAGTTATCTCCTCACTGTGCGAATCCTTGGTTAAGAAACAAAGACCACCCAGATTAACTAACAGCAAAACTCACTGGGAAGATTTTCGAATAGACGTTGTAGACAATACTGAGTTGAAAGTAGCACTTAGAACGCCGTATCAACTTGAAAAAGAAGTTGAACGTTTCGTTGAAGTTATACACCATGCGGCTTGGAAGAACACTCCCCACAAATTGAACAAAGTTCCCAAAGTCGGCATAAGATATCCACCGGAAATCAGAGAAATGATAAGGAAGAAACGAAGAGGGCGGAAAAAGTGGTATGAAACTCGGGCACCACAATATAAAACGTCCTTCAATAGGCTCTGCAACTTGTTGAAAAAATCGATAAAGGACTTCAATAATCAAGGTATTAATAACTACCTTGAAAGACTCACAGCGACAAAGGATACGAACTACTCCATATGGAGAGCCGTTAAAAGTGTTCGAAAGCCCCAAATACACGTGGCACCAATAAGAAGAAACCAGGATGACTGGGCGAAAGAAGATAAGGAAAAAGCTAATGTTTTCGTCGACCATCTTGCAGAAACATTTAAACCATTCAATGGGGGGGTGCTTCCTGAGAATGTCAATACGCTAGACGTGACGACAAACTTTCCAGTAGAAAAGGCTACACTTAGGGAATTTAGACAAGTTATAGACACGCTTAAGTCCAATAAACTCCCGGGATATGACTTAATAACGGAAGAGATACTTAAAGCGTTGCCGAAAAAAGGTTTGCTAAAGCTGCTCTATCTTATATATGCCAGCATTAGATAAGAGCACGTACCGCACCAGTGGAAAGTAGCCGAAGCTGACTGAAGTCAAGTCATATAGACCAATATCGCTTCTCCCGATTACATCGAAGGTCTTCGAGCGAATCCTTCTTAATCGTCTTAAACCAATTACCGACACAAATTCCCTCTTGCCTGACCATCAATTTGGCTTTAGAAGCCAACACTCTACAGTTGACCAAGTGCATCGAATAACCGATGTAATTGAAAGAGCAATCTAATGTAAATTAGTCTGTTCAAGCGCATTCCTTGACGTTTCGCAAGCCTTTGATAAGGAATGGCATGAAGGCCTTAAATATAAACTCCGACAAGCCCTACCCCAGCAATTGTCTTGTATTTTAGGTTCATATCTGGAAAACCGACTCTTCCGTGTAAGACACGGAAACGAATATTTCACTTTTAAGACAATAAAGGCGGGGGTGCCGCAAGGAAGTGTACTTGGCCCTTTGCTTTATAAGTGCTTTTTACCCGTGATATACCGCAAACGGACGACACTGTCCTATCCACATTTGCTGATGACACTGCTATTTTGGCAACAGCTAAAACAGTCGAAGAAGCAACTGCCAAGTTGCAACGTGCCCTTACACGGATTAACAATTGGACAAAGACTTGGCGAATCGCGCTTAATGAAAACAAGTCTGTCCGCGTGAAATTCACTCTCAAGAAAATTGAGAATCCACCGTTGTTTATCAACGCAGTACGAATTCCTTACGCGAATGAGGCCAAATATCTCGGTATGACACTCGACGCTTAACTAAAATGGAGAGCACACGTCAAGAAAAAACGTGAAGAGCTTGAAATCAAATATAGAGATATTTACTGGCTTATTGGAAAGTATTCCAAGCTTAGCTTAGAGAACAAACTTCTGTTATACAAGCAAGTGCTAAAACCGATCTGGACATATGGTGTACAACTTTGAGGTTATACTAAAAATAGTAACATTAATGTATTACAGACATTCCAAAACAAAGTTCTTCGAGGTATTGTTAATGCGCCGTGGTACATTAGAAACGATAATATCCACAGAGACTTGGGAGTCGAAAACGTTCAGAACGTAATTAAAATGTTTGAGCGAAAACATAATAATCGATTACAAGTTCATACGAATATTTCTGTTCAACAGATCCTCGACGAGACAAATTTATTGCGCCGTCTGAAAATGAGTAAGCCGCTCGATCTAGCGCGGTGATTAGCAGCGCGTAATTTTTCTAAATTACACAGGAATTTTCAATGGAAAATCGCCTGCAGTATATCTTATAAAAACAAAATAAAATGCGATAGAAGAACTGCTTGTTGAGTGTGAACTCAGTCGTGGTTTGCATAAGGGAGGTGTTTTTTAGTGAGTAAGAATCTCACACTACTATAGGCTCCGGGCCTATAGTGTCTATGAAGATTTCTCACCTTCCCATGAAAAAAAAAAAAAAAAAAAATAGGTGTAACCACTTGCCTTGTCACGATTGTAACTATAATAGCGACACAACAAATAGACTTGTCAACTTTAAATCGCCCTCATTTGGCATCAATCTACATTAGACACTTTTGAATGAGTACTCTCACACTTAACACTTAACACTTCAAATTTGATCTATGATACACTAATTTTTAAACAAACTGAATTAGCTATTGTTGTTCAGGTATTAGTAATACCAAAAATTGTTCATGATTGAGTTGTGAGTAATATTGAAAATAACAAAGATGATAAATAAGACCATATAAATACGTATAGATATTGTTTAAAGCAGTTACTAATTCTTTATTCTAATTTTTGATAAAACTTACACAAGATTCCGAGAATACTCCAAAGACTGATATATGTAAGAAGAAAATGATAGTTGAACGCTTAAACACTAGCTAGAAATAATTGAGACTGTAAATAATTTAAACAATCCTATCTAAGGTCTAAATGTTAGTACAGTTCCGAAGAATAGTTGCGAGATACATCATTTTTTTTAGCCAGATTGTTTTTAAGATCTACTATCATAAACTTGTACACTCAAGTCATTAATCATTAAACTAGAAGGCCTTGCTTGGAGATCTATTAAGTTAAGTGTTGACTATGTTATGAATTTGCGGTCAAGGCAACTCAAGTACACATTACTCTTGATGAGTTTAGATCTGTGCATATATGTAAAATAATCGTAGATTAAAATCTTCGATGTAAGATATTTACAATTAACTTCGAATACATATATTGAAATTTAAACGTTTATTAGCTATGTGAAATGAATGTATGATACATATTTAAAATACTACAAGTATAAGACATTCCCAAATTTCTGATTTTGTATGCCCAAAAATTAATATTATTTTAATGACTATTGTAAAACAAGTAGTATTGCATTTTTTACTATAATTTCTCTGGGCCAAAAATAACAGTTTCCAATTAAGCCTCATGGTCCTCCATGGGTACAACAGATTGATAGAGGTTCTTACCGTGCGGCACATTATAACTAATTTATTGCACTATTTGGCTGGATTCGAAGAATCTTCGAATTGGAATACTCGTATCCATGCGCTCTACATGATTTAGACATCTTAATTGTTGTAGGCGAAACCTTCTTACAAAATTTATTCCGTTGTACGGATGTCACATGTAGAATCTTTTGCTCAAAGCACCTGTCCGTATGACAGGACAGAGATTGTGAGGATCTTGTATATGTATAGTGTAATCGCGATTGGCAAGAGTAACTCTTCGCCTAATCTCCACAATTATTGTTTGTATAGTATGTTATTTCTGAAGATCAGTGTACCACTTTTAGAGTTGTCTATTGCCTAAGATAATGTTGTTGTTGAGTATTCTTTTTTAATAACAGCAAACGAGGTGTATTCAGAAAATAACGGGAATTTTAGTTTTTTGAAAAAAAAAAAACATTATGTTAATTACATTAATGTTGTCGGATTCAAAATAGTCACCATTAGATATTATACACTTGTGCCAGCGCTTCTTCCAATCTTCGAAACACTTCTCAAACTCGATCTTTGGGATATCCTTTAGCTCTTTCAACGATGTTAATAGCGTCTATGCTTTTAAAACGAAGGCCCTTTTAGGTTTTGTTTATTTTTGGAAAATAGGAAAAAGCCACACGAGGTCATGTCTGGCGAATATGGAGGCTGGAACATCGTTACAGTATTGTTTTTGGTTAAAAATTCACGAACAAGCAATGAAGTGTGAGCAGTTCAAATTTCAACAATTTTGGAACAAATTTCGCTACCATGCTTTTCATACTTAAAACTTTTGAAAAAATTTCATGGTATGAGCCAATCATCAGCGACTTCTCTGATTGTAATTTGGCGATTGATCGTAACCATTTCTTTCACTTTTTCCACGTTTTCATCGGTTGTTGATGTGTTGGGGCGTCCGTCCGTCCGGCGTCGTCAACTTCAACGTCTTCGCGGCTATTTTGGAAACGCCTATACCATTCGTAAACTTTTTGTTTTACTCATAACAGAATCACCATAGCTCTTTGTTAACATCTCACACACTTTGTTACACTTTATTTCATTTTTTACGCAACACTTGTACAAATTCTTTGATCCATTTCTTTTAACAAACGAAAATCGTCGAACTCATAAAAACGCGTCTTACCTTAGCGGCTGCCACAGACAAAGTAAACTATGAATACAGCTGAAAATTCTATTATACTTTAGGCGCATGTATACCAACATAATGTTAGGATTAGACCAACAGAGATGTTAGGATTAGACTAGACTGTATAGCTCATCTCTATAGTCGTTATGATACCGTCTAATAGAAAAGAAACTGAAGAATGAAGTTGAGTCTTTTTCCAAGATCTGTTTCAAAGTGAATATTTGGCCGATAGTAGATTTGCCTGTTCTAAGATCGCGCTTATATGGACTTATCAGGTTGTTGACTACCTGTTTCAGACTACGGCTTAGTAGTCTCATGACCCTGCATCTGTGTAATAAAACAGTATAGTTGCAGTTTGATTGAAAAAAAGTAATCTAAAGCTTTCAAGAAACATCCATTCGGCTTATGTCTTTATGTCCACAAAATCTGACTGACTTAACAATTCAATTGGTTCATTTAACCCCGTCCTACCTTATATTGTGTAGATTTCGCAAGGGCGCTGGCGCTTTAATTCTTTTAGAAATTTTAATATTTCTTCCTCGATAATCAAACTTTAGCCAGTGGATTACCAAACAGAACAGAATAAATGGACCACGAGAAATTCATATGACACCATATGTCAGGCCTAACTACAAAGTCCTGCTTGTCTCATTTGTCAAGGTCTCCTATTTTTTAAACTTTTGTTTTATATTTGTATTTCCCACCATGAGGAGATCGGCTTCTAACAGCTGACATATCTAAATGCACATATCCTGAAATGTACAGTGAAATGTACGAGCAAAAATGAGCATATGGTGGTCTAATAAAAATTGCCACTCATTGAAGAAGAGATGCAGAATTCACAGACGAATATGGAAAATAACCCAGGACTTGAGCAGTAACTAATCCTTATTTTCGACATACCTTATTTCAACACTCTCAGTTTATCAGTAAAATAAAAATCGCATCAATAAAATTTAAAAGTTTACCACACTGCAATACAGAAGCAACCAGAGAACTGCATGGCTGCATGATTACCTAACCCAGACATTGCTTGCCTTCAACTTGATCGTTAACATATTAATCCATTGAAATACTTGTATCTTGATCATAACAGTCAAGATTGCCATGGGAGATGTGTTTAAACATGGCTTACATGCATCTATGATATGCGCGCCCGAACCAAACCACTCATGATTCACGATCTGCGATCTCCATATAAATCAGGTATTCCACATACCAATGAGCTGAGACCTTTCAAAACAGCATTCAGACCTTGAAATGTTTTTTTTTTTTTTTTTTTTTTTTTTTTTTTTGGACAATGAACTTGAAAATGCGTTATAGCAAACCTTTGCTACGCCACTTACGAATAAGTCGATTGTTAGAATAAATATTTGATTTTGGATTTGTTTAATTTTTTAACACATAGCCGTGAGGAGGACGTACATGGTTACTTGAATACATAATTGTGGTTTCGTATGCATATTCGTATTGAAATCAAACTCGGTTAGATTCCGATGTGCTCTTCTTGTCCACATTAAATATCTCGAATGCCTTAGCTAGAATTTGCTTTCCATTTTAATAAAACGCTAATTGACCATTATTTAATCGAAACATAGAAAAACACAACCAGCGTGCACAGGTTCAACGACATTTTAATTTTTATTATCATCAACTGGATTCGAATATTCGTACCTTTGTGGAGAGCAACGAATGTGAGCTGTTAATTACGGATTATTCATGCGACAAATCAACCAAAAAGAAATAGGAAATTTACATGTTTCACTTTCGTTTTGTGAATGATAATGAAATGCCTAATTTAGTCAACGGTTGGTATTATTGAAACGTTGACCAGAGTTGTTGTTTTAGTTTTCCAAAAAGATCTTTTGTAGATTTGAAACAAAAACTACTAAAACCTCAATTGACTTCAACTTAATTAATGTGTTTTCTATAATTAATAAAGTCGGCATAAGATATATGTAGGTAGCTGCACCTTTCACAGATAATTGTAGGATACGTTAGTTCGGTTCAGTGAATTCAACCTTAAAAATACGTTCTAGCACGCTTTGCATTCTTGAATTAGATTAGAATTTTGAGAGAGTTCAATAAAGCTAAGCTACAGACGCCTGTTCCTCACAATACAATTTATTGTCATACACCATGGCTGCTATTAGACGACAGGATGAACTCTTAATGGATAAACTGCAGCTCTCTTATCCCAGAAGCAGGTTACAGCCCTTGAAATATCCGGTTCCTTCTGCCCAATGGTACTAAGAAAGGCCAAGCACTGCATGTTAAAGGTTAAAGGAGGCATCACTTTGCTATAAAGCAAATATTCCATCGTTATCCAGGAAGCGCGGTAGGATGGTTTGCACACACAAAAAATGTATGAACAATTGTAACACACACGGCAGTGACTGCAACAGTGCACAGAAGCATCTTCTTTTTAAATGAAAATCTACAATATGTAAACGGCAAACTTGATCTTTTAGAACGCGAGCGAACGTTATGTAACAATCCACAACTGTAAATTTGGCCAACATTAATTTCTACGAGCTCCCCGACAAAATCCATAACTAATGCTTTAAGTATGACATTAAAAAGGGAAAAATATTTTGTACTACACAACGTGTCTTGTGTTTTACATGAACAGTTGTCAATAAAAACTCAAGTTCACGGAATGCCTATTCATCCATGGGAGGGCGGACCTATATCCGGCAGCTTGTAACTTTATCAAATCGAAATAACTTTCAGCGGCCTTAAACTCTGAAAACCATTACGATAGGACCAGCGTTTGGTCTACCCTTAATTTTTGTTAGACAAATGCAATTGATAATTAGACGGCGACTCCTTTGATATTACACTCTGAAAGCAAACGAAAAATAAAACTGCTGCAGGACGAAATATCGCTTTAGTTAGAACGCAGTTTAAAACTCATAAAGATTCATGCCGGTCATCAGCTCGAATATCCTTTAACTGCTAATCAACACCTGAAACCCACAGAATATTAATGGCATCACTAGTAAAAGGCTGTCAGCAATGCCACAACTGATTTACTGGATGTCACCCTACCATGACTACGAAAATCCTGGCTTGATAAAGGCAGACAAGCATATGTAGCTAAACAACTCGCCTATCATGCAGGAGGAGACTTCGAAGAAAAACAAAAATCATGATTTTGGACATAACAATTTTTTATCCACCAAAATACATGGCTAATCTACAAAATTTCTAGAACAATGCTGTATTATCAAATAAATTTTAGTTCTACATATGCAGGTATGTATGATATTTAAGGGGCACACTTATCAAATGTTTTAAAATTTCGAGGATATATTTATACATAAATAATGAATATACACTGAAATTAAATTTTCATCGAGTTAATCGCTATCTCCCAAGTCACAAAAAAAAAAAAAAAAAAAAGATCCTTCATTGCTGCAGTGAATGCGGCCTTCACCATGGCTGAAATCAAAAAAGCAAAAAATATCATTAAACTCGATGGTATATATAATGACCCATGATTGTGAAAAAAAAAAATTGAAATTTAACTAAATAGCAGATATTTGAAAAAAAATTCGAATTTTGCCAGAAAATTTTATAATTTTTGGCCAGATAAAATTAAATTTTCTTTTTTTTTCCATTAAAAATCATTGTATAGAGAAACATATACAAAATAAGTAAAAAAAAAAATCATTGGAATTGAATTTTTTTGCTTTCTTCTATTTATTGAATATTGATAATTGGTTTACATTTTGATATATAGTACGTAAATATTTCTTATTGAAAAAAAAAACCCTTTTCTTTTTCCTTTAAATTTTAACTTTTGTTTTAAAAATAGAAAAAAAAAGTTTTTTCTTTCGTTTGATTTTTGATTTTTTTTTTACTAATTTACACATTCACATACCATACATTTTTGTTTTAGTCGTTTTTTCTTTTGTTTTGTTTTTCTTTTCTCCACTTGTTTTGATCTTAGCATTCCTTAGCTTGTTCTTGAATTTATTTTTTTGATGATTTTGCTCAATCATTTTTTTAACGCACAGTTTTGCTTTTGTTTTGTTTTTTTTTTTCTTATGAGTTTTTTATTTCTCCCTTTTTGATATATTTTCGTTGATATATACACATTTTTTTGGGTTTCTTTGCATTACCTATACATTTACATCTATAGACGTTCTGCTTCATTTTCGTTTCCTTATTTTTGTGCACATATATTACCATACGTAATTTGGCACAAAGTTTATATTGATACGTTTTCTTCAACAGTTCTTTTTTTTGTTTGAATTCTTTTTTACCCCCTGATAAGATGGCCCATTCGGACAATGGAAAAATTAATTAAAGGATAAGAAATGAGGAAATAGTTGTAACCAAGAGCTGGTGAGTGCAATCGGTACCACTTCCCGTGTACTTCATAGCCCACCTGTTACAGGTAGAATTCAGTTGCAAACGCACTCCCTCATTAGAGTATCCTGCTGTGTCTAAAGTATCTTAGTCAACAATGTCCACGATTCGCTAGCACAGTTCAAATGAATTCGCTTAAGCCCCGTCCTATAGTAATCAGATGCCAGAAGATTTAGAGGCCTATATCAATCAGGCGGTGGTAAAAGCACTTTCATCTAAGCACAAATCGATCAGGAAAGAAATTTCTATTAGTTTGAAAAATGATCTTAGAAGTAGCCTGGCAGACTTCATAAAAGATGTAAAAGATGCTGTGCGGAATATGCCACCCGAAGAGGTTAATAGGTCAGCAAAACCAATGTAGACAAATTCTTTACCAGCCTACTTCTTAGTCTCAGTTGGATCCGTCTTCAGAAACCTTCGTTCCAGTTGCGAGAAGAACGCAAGCACAAACTTTCACCAATGTGCAACAATATCCCCATCCACTCGAGCAAGGGCATGGTCCACACCACCAATCGCGTCAATCACCATGGCCCGGTCGGAATTTCGACCAATTAATGGGGGGTCATCAACATGTGAGAGGACCTATTAAAATTGACAATGGGACATCTGTAGAACCAGTATCACTGCTCCTAGACTGAAATTCTGCTAGATTTTCATGTACTCCTCTCAGGTACAGCGTACCGGTGGTATTGGCAATTACAACGGAGCAGTTACCGCCTGAATCGGCCAATGCTACATGAAGCCCTGATGCGGCAGTTCCGGAAATTGAAGTCTGACATCGAGATGATTCGGGACATAATGAATCGAAGGTAATGTACCTGAGGCAGAACTAGTGACGATTCTCAAGTGCAACTTGAATAAGGAAATCGGAAAGTTGGTGTATCCAATGGTTATTTTTACAATGGACTAGCTTAGACATGCTTGCAAAGATTCTGAATCTGCGTCCCCTTAAAAAGAGGTTCCGAGACATAGATCTGCAACCAGGTTTAACGCGAACGAGCTGCAGTACGAGGATAATCTATCCTTGTTGTCCGATGACCAAATCGCAGCAATGCAGTTCCGAGGCAATTGACAAAAATCCACCAGATAGTTTGCGAACGCGAAATCGATTATTTGCTGGAACTGTAGAATTGACGGTCACTCATTCTTGGAATATTCTGCAAGTGTTAGAAATGTCTTCTGTTACAGATGTGGTTAATAGGGTGTGATAACACCTGAATGCCACCGCTGCAGTTCGAAAAACCGGTTGGGGAACATGAAGTCGTCGGGGGAGTCGTGTTCAACCCAGTAAAAAGGCGATAGGAATGCAGACAATAAAGAATACGTGGTTTGCTTCGGATGCAGGTAAACGCTGAAAGACCACGTCATCGATACAGGAGAGGCGGCCCCAGTGAAGCAGCGTCACTACCCTGTTTTTCCAGCTTGTATGAAAAAGTGGACTAAATGTTAAGTCTAGGTATTATTGAGGAGAGTGAGAGTCCTTGGTGCTCACTTATTCTATTCCACATATCGACAGACTTCTCAGTTGGCTACAAGATACTTACTATATCAGTAAAAAAAATGTTAAGGATGCATTTTGGCAAATACCGCTGAAGAAACATAGTAGAGAAAAAACTGCATTCAAGTCAGGTCAGTTGCAAGCTGCTTGGTTTTGCAGGGTGGTATAGGAGGTTTATTCAAGACTTTTCTAGCCTGATGGCTCCTTTTCCTGACACTCTGGAAAAAACGAAAGAAAGAAAGAGATGACGGATGGGGCAATTATCGCATTTGAAAGGCTTAAGGAGTCATTAACAAGAGTACCCGTAACTCATGCATCCGGATTTCACGAGGCGATTTTACATCCAGTGTGATGCCTCGGAGTCTAAAGTAGGTGCGGTGCTTTAACAAAAGAACGAAGAAAATGAGGAGACTCCAATATCGTACTTCTCCCAGAAGCTCAACTCATACCAAAGAACTACAACATAACCGAGAGGGAGTGCTTGGCTGCAATCAGGCCCTATGTCGAGGGAATGGACTTCAGCATTCTCACCGACCAATCCAGCCTTCATTGGCTGGTGGACCTTAAAGACCTAAGTTGTGGAGTCTGAAGCTGCAAGCCTTTAACACATGGGCTGAAAAGTCAGTGCCGTTTGATAGTAAAACACAAAACTTTTGCAAAATTCAACTTTATTTATCAATATAGTTGCCTTCGAGGGCGATACACTGATTGAAACGATTTTTCAATCTTTCGATACCAGTTTTGTAGTACGATTTCGGTTTAGCCTCAAAATAGGCCTCTGTTTCGGCGATTACTTCTTCATCGGTCTTAAATCTTAACCTCTATTGAGGTCTGCGAACAGAAAATAGTCGCTGGGAGCCAAATCTGGAGAATACGGTTTGTGGGGAAGCAATTCGTAGCCGAATTCATTCATTTTTGCAATCGTTCTCATCGACTTGTGATACGGTGCATTGTCTTGATGAAACAGCACTTTCTTTTTCTTCAAATACGGCCGTTTTTCTGCGATTTCGTCCTTCAAACGCTCCAACAACGCAATGTAATATCAACGCTGTTGATAGTCTGCCACTTTTGGAGATGGAGTATGAACATTATTCCATGTGTATCCCAAAATACGGATACCATAACCTTGCCAGCCGACTGTTGAGTTTTTGGTCGTTTTGGACGAGGTTCGTCGCCTGCTCGCCACTCAGCTGACTGCCGACTTGACTCTAGTGTGAAGTGATGGAGCCAAGTTTCATCCATTGTCACATACAGACGCAAAAATTCAGCTTTATTGCGGTTGAACAGCTTTAAACACTCCTCTGAATCATCAACACGTTGTTGTTTTTGGTCGACTGTGAGCAAACGCGGGACCCACTTTGAACAGAGCTTTCGCATGTCCAAATATTCGTGTATGATATATCCAACACGCTCTTTTGATATCTTCAGAGCCTCAGCTATCTCGATCAAATTCACTATACGGTCGTTCGTAATCATTTTGTGGACTTTTTTGATGTTTTCATCTGAAACAGCCTCTTTTGGACGTCTACTGGGTGCACCATCTTCGGTACTAGTATGACCACTTTAAAATTTTTCAATCCACTTGCGAATGGTTCGTTCGGCTGGTGCAGAGTCCGGGTAACACTTATCAAGACATTTCTTTGCATCGGCTGCATTTTTTCCCATCAAAAAGCAATGATAAATCAACACACTAAATTGCTATGAATCCATTTTTTTTTTACAATAACAAAAGTTGCTTCACTCACAACACTATATCTCGAGAACTAATCGTTCGACAGCTGTCAAATTTTTACACGTATCTTCTGAAGGTTGGTATTAACTTAAAATTAACTGAATATTAACTATGGATTTAATCAAGTGGTGCCCTCTCTTAGAAACGGCACGGACTTTTCAGTATGTATTACTTTCGACATACAGCACAGAAAAGACACCTTGAATGTAGTTCCAGATACTCTTTCTCGAGTCTATGTTGACAGTTTGGAACAGGGAAATTTTGCTCGGTGTATTAATCTTGACCCTGATGAATTTATTGTAAAAGCAAAGAACATTTACACTTGGTAAACACCATATAAGGTCACCATAAAGAGCTTCCAGATCTAAGAGTAGAAGACAATTTTATCTAATAGCGCGCATTGCCCTCAAAAAGAGATCATTTCATAGTTGAGCACAATTGGCTTTTATGGATTCCAGCTGGATTAACCGTGGAAATTATCTCTCGAGTGCACTATCCACCCCTGGTAACTCATCATCATATGTCACAGCAAGTATTATTTGTAAACAATGTAAATCGTCCAACCAAATTTATCGTCCTCCTATTCGTAACAGTTATTGTAGTGACCGTTTCTTCTAAAAAAATCTATGTAGAATTTCTTGGTCTATACCCTAAGTCGTGGTCTGGAAATTCAAAAACTGGAATTTTTTTCTGATTACGAGAGATTGGCTTTTGCATGTTTTTTTGGTACATGTACCATATATGTACATTGTACTCAAGTAACATGCATTCGGATGAGGATACCGTTGGCTTGTTGATTGAGAAGCTTTAATTTCTCTATGATTACAAAAGGCGGGCAAAGGTGATGGAGTAGCTGAACCAAGAGGTGCTCGTGAAAATGAAATTGTTTGAAATGCCATAGTGAGGCAAGAGAAAAAATATATATATATACATATATACAGGATAATTCATTGTGAGGTTTGATTTTCTATAGACTTTTTTTGACAGATCACTCGTGACTCCTATCAAACTGCTTTGTTATTTTTGTTCAGTATCGTTTGGCAAGTCATCATGGAAAGACTCACACCACAACAGCGTCTCCAAATTGTTCAGCTGTATTACGAAAATCAGCGTTCTGTGAGAAATGTTTTCCATGTGTTTCGAGGAACCTACAATGCGCATAATCGACCTACTGATACCATTATAGCGCTACGAGCTATACAGCGCCTGAAACAATGTACTTGTTGAGAAATCATTTTGGTGAACACTAAATTTCCCGTTTTTCTACGGTAAATTGGCCGCCTAGATCGTACGATATCACACCTTTGGACTATTTTCTCTTAAGATATGTAAAATCTCAGGTCTTCAGGAATAAGTCAGCTACGATTGACGCTTTGAAAGCCAACATTACTCGTATTATCCGCAAGATACCAGTCGCTATGCTTGAACGAGTCACTTAAATTGGACCTTCCGAATTGACCACTTCAGACGTAGTCGTGGCCAATATTTACATGATATCATTTCCAAGAAGTAAATGCCATGAATAGTTCTTTTAACTGATAATGAAAATAAAAAATTGTAAGTTCGCTTTCAAATTTATGTATTTTATTTAACATTATAAATCTAACCTCACGATGAATCACCCTATATATGTAAGAAGCAGAAAGAAAGGTTAATAATTGTGGAAAGGTGTGTTGAGTGGTGTGGCAAGATAAAAAAAAAAACTGAAAGGCAGAAAAGAAACTTAATAATTGTGTAATATGGTGGTAAATAGTTCAAGCAGGAGGAAACAAGAAAAAAAAAACTAAAAAACAAAAAAACAAGAAAAAGAAGGAAAAGTCCGGTGCGTGTGTTCTTTTTCTTATCCCTTTAATTATGAATTTAATGTATGGGGAAGAATACGATAACATGGGTGCCAAAAATTGATAACGGTTTTTTGTATAGCATTTCAATTAAAACATTTTTTATTATGGAAATGGGTCTATCTCACCCTAACAACGTTGGAAACGTTTGAAAATGGATTTCAAGGTCAAACTCGTGGTCACCATCTTATTTATGTCTTCATCAGAAACTTGTGACTTTTGTCTGAAACATTTTTCGCGATATTTCGTACTTTTCGAGTAATTTTGATGTCTTAAGTTTTATGGCACAATCTGACGGGAAAAGAACGCATTTTTGAAAAAAGTGTTTCATGTAAAGGAATTGTAATTTTTCACGCAGTTTACGAATCTGTCAAAAAATAGGGGTCCCAATTAAGAAATCAAAAGTGACCTTCGTTTGACCATGAAAATGGGGCTCAAGGTCAAACTCGTAGTCACCATCTTATGTTCCCTTCAGAACCTTGTGACTTTTGTGTGAAATATTTTTCGCGATATCGCGTATTTTTCGAATAATTTGGATGTCTCAAGGTAAAAAACTCACCCTGTAGAATACGTTTAGGAGTTATGAGTTAAGAATTAAATGTGTACTTACATAAATAATTGTGCTCTGTTAAAGAAAAGAAAAAAGAAAAAAGGAACTGTAATATGAAATTATATGAAAGAGAAAAATAATATTTTGTGAATAAAAGAAGGCTACAGTAGAACATATAACTATGTGTATGGTGTTATCTACTATTTTTGATTATTTTTAGAAAGCACATGAGACGGTGACAGTGTCCAAGAACTAGAAGGGGAAGTCAAGAACATCGCCATGGGACCTCACAGCAGGTGGAGATTGGCATCACTGAATTGGGACACGGCACCATATACATATTTTTTTTTAATAGTACAGTTGAGAGTGTGGACAAAAACTGCTCCCCTTCCCGGCTCCCGGCTATCCCTTCCCATTCTTTTTCCGTTTGCTTCCAAATATCCATATCCACGATTTTGTTAGTTCTGTTTGTTTCGGTATACTGACATCCTATCCACATCCAACAAATTTTCTTATACTCCAATTTTCTTCCTATCCTTTCCTATATAATCAAATACTTTTACACCATAACGACCGAAAAGCCCATGGGGATGTCTTTAGTTCAATAATTCCATTCTTTAGCATGTCATCGATAGATTCCTTCAGCTGTTTTTTCCTGGCAGGTGAAATTCGGTATGCAGCAAAGGAAATCGGAATTGCAGATCCTGTATTGAGGGATGGGTATTGCGATTTCTAAAAAAAAAAAAAACATCTTCTTGATTGTGGTACCAATTTTTTCCTTCTTCAGTGCGTAGTGTAACATCTATCGAATTGACCTTAAACCAAGCAAGAGCTTCTGATGATATTACCCTCTTTGGTTGGGTAAAAAGTCTACTTGTTCTCTCTGGGGTTTTTATGTCTGCTGGCACTTCGTCCGAAAAAATGGATTGGAATCAATGTGATGAAAAGTTGTTTGGTTTTCCCCGTTTTGGCGTATTCACAATTGGACTAATAGGTTTTTAACTATCTAGCCAAGTAAGGTATGCCTATACATTTTCCAAAACCGTATCGTAAGATGATTTTAAGGAAGAGAACATTTCTGTCTAAGACATCGAAAGCTGATTTAAAATTCACGAAAAAAGCGTATAGCTTCTTTCCATTATCAAGGTATGCCTTAGCTATGCTTGTTAACGTGAAAATGTGATTCACAGAATATTCTTTGCGAAAGCCTGCTTGGAATTCACTAAGGAGTCCACTATTCGTTATACAATTTGTTAAATGTTTGAGAAGTATTGTAGAAAATAAGTATTCAGAAAAGATATTCCTCGGTAGTTACTTGGGTCTTCTGCACTCCCTTTTTTAAAGATTGGGAAGATGCTTATCCTGAAGTTTTCATCTACCACTCCTTCGCCGAAAATCTGATTAAAAGATCCAGGAAAGTATTGTTGAAATTTCCCCGTGGAGTACTTAAAAAATTCGTAGGATATACGGTCTATTCATAGTGCCTTATTTAGCTTGCAAGCGTAAGCTTCATTTTTTACCTCTAGAAGTGATGATTTGGGCCAGTTAGTAGGTTTAACAAATTTTCAAAATAAACTGCTAAGATCTCTACTTTTACTTGTATTCTGGAGCGATTATTGATTTCTTTGTTATTCAATGTTCTGACTAGTTTCCATTTCCAAAAGTCACTACTGTCTCTAACTTTTAACTAATGTGTAAGATTTTGCCAGTACTGTCTTTTTTTTTGCAGATATTTTTATACTCGCTATTTGCTTTTTGGTAAGCTAGTTTAGTAGCAGAGGTTGGTGTTCTTTTTGCCAGATAGAAGTAAGAAAAAGATTTTTTTTTTCGCACTAAGGCAATCTGCGTCATACCATGGCTGTTTTTTTTTTTTTTTTTGTTGATCTTCTCCTTCCATCAGCTATACAAGACGTCAAACTGTCTATTCCTTGATTGGTTTGTGGTTCGGAGAAATCAATCGTGTTTAGGACTCGATCTAGTCCTGTTTGGTATTGTTGTGCAAAATTTTTATTCCATATTAATATGGGAAGTAGCTGTCTCTCACACCGGATACACATTTTAAGTGGAAAGTTTGCCTGATCTCAAGATTAGGCATGCAGTTTATCCATTCATCTCTCACCAGGCAGTAGTTTATCGTTGAAGAAGCGTGTGTCTGAAAAAAGTAAGAGAGCCATTTTCATTGCTTTTGGTTCGACCATTCAGAAGTGACATGCTGATCGATTCACACATTTCGATGAATTTTCTACCATTGCAATCGATTGTTACTGGGAGTGTTACCAGTACCACCAGCGAAATCTGGATGAAATAGCACAGTTGTGTGTCACACCGACCCTAGCGTTCAAGCCGCCAATTAATATCAAATTTTCTTGCTTAAATTCCAAAAAGTTTTACAGGGAAGAAAAATCTTGCTGCCAAAAACTGTAAATAATGCAATAAACTGGAATGATGAAGAGTGTTTGTCTATTAGTCGTATTTATGATTTTACAAAGGTTCTGTCTAATTCATGAACAAAGCAACTATATGGTTCTCCAATAGTTACTTGACAACTTTGAATTTAATTTGTGAACGCACTCTTTCTCTAATCATCAAACTGTCACTGTCAATTTATTCAGTAAACTCAATATTTTCATCATGGTAAAGTACACTTACGAGCAACGTCTGCAAATTATAAAAAATTTTCTACAGATATTCGGAGTCGCAAAATCATCTTCAGTGACAAAGCTCATTTTTGGCTCAATGGATTCGTCAATAAGCAAAATATGCGTTATTGGTCGGGTGAAAGCCCACATGTGCTTCATGAATCACCACTTTATCCACAAAAAATAACAGTTTGGTGCGGTTTGCATGCCGGCGGCGTTATTGGGCCAATTTTTTTCGTCAACGATAATGATCATCACGTTGCTGTGAATGGGCAGCGTTATCGCGCCATGATCACCCATTATTTTTGGCCCGAATTGGAAGATATAGACTTGGACGACATGCGGTTTCAACAGGATGGTGCCACAAGCCACACAGCACACGCTACAATCGATTTATTGAAGAGTATGGGCCAGTCGATTGGCTGCCTTGTTCGTACGTTAAGTCATTGGTTTATGCCAACACGCCGATGACGTTGGAAGAGCTCAGAGCCAACATTGAACATTGAACATTGAAATAGCGGCCGTTTCAGCCGAAATGTGAGCCTGAGTCGTTGAAAATTGGGTCCAACGAATCAACTGCTGCAAACGTGACCGCCGTGGCCATATGAACGAAGTCGAGTTCCATTCATAAATGTTTTGATTGTACTTCAAGCCAACAATACAGCTTTTGAAATATCTCAAATGGTTTGCCTTTTATTAAAAAAAAAAAAGTTGTCAAGTCGTTATTAATCACCCTTATTCCCCGTGGCTTTTTTCATTTTTAAAGTTATTCCAGAAATTGAAGGCCACAAAACGTGCTCGTCGGTAAGTAGGTATACACTCCACATACGATCCACTGTCATTGCTAAAGCTGATTTACCTCCATGACAGATAAATTCCAAATTAACCAAAAATATACGTTGAAAAAATAAATATGAATTGTGCTGCATTATTTTGGAGTAGTGATGAAGACGAGTATGTACGAAAACAAGAACTTAATAGCATACAAAGAAATATAATAAGAAAATCTAATCTTCGATTCTTTGTGTTTCTTTACGTTCTAGTTGCACCTTGTACAATTTGAGTCCAAATAGAACCGCTTTTTGTCGTACCTGCTACTTTCTTTTAGTTTTCAATGCGGTTTAGGGACTTTTTCTCTTCTTTGAACAAATTCTCCTGTACTTGCGTCTGCGTCTGTAGCAATTCTAACATCCTGTTCTTATCTGAGGACTTTGGTATTTTCTGACGGCTTATTTTTTCTGCTTCAGGTTGAACCTCTAGAATTGTTTGCATATTTGTTAGATCTGCAAAGAAACTGGTGCTCTCGTTCGTATTTGAAACGATGGGAGAATCTAAAAAAAATGTATCTTGATTTGAGGCGGATGGTGCATTTGATATAACTTGCGATGAGGTAGATGGTTGTGGAATGGAACGACTCTCCACGAAACCCAAAGTTTTTCCCTTCGGATTGATTAGATTAGAGAAGATTAGAGAAGATTCGAGATCACTTGTTCCAAATCCGACAAATATTTTTGCCTGGATTCACCTCCTTACATTACACTCCTTTTTGTTATATAAAATCTTTTTTAATTTAAATTTTATATAAGACCAGACATGTGAATACGAATATGCACTTAGTTATAGAAAAATTTTCAAGTAATAAATTAAAGACATATTTTCTGTCATTCTTTCCTGTCTCATGTCGGCTGTTAAGTGTTATGGCTATGTTGTCCCATTCGGCTTTAGCATCAACGTTTACACATCCTCTTAAATTCATTAGGCTAAAGGTTTATTGGCTTCCATTAGTTCCACCAAGGCTTTAAATTGCTTTTGATTTGTTATTTTGACCCTACAAAACGAAATAAATTAATTTGGACTGACAAATAAGTTGACAAATTAAGAAAACTTACATTTTCAGTTGATGTTCTCACTCAGGCATTAACTATTTTATGATCGACAGATACCGTCGTTTTTTCTGTAGTTTTATGGCGTTCAACGCCTGATAAAATAACAGCTAAAGTGCACTGAAGGCGTCAGTCGTCAAAATAATGGGTTCCACAAACCATTCAATGACAAATTGCGTTCAAATGTGTAAAAGCGTCACACATATAGCAATTGCAGTGTGGCGTTTTACTAACGAAACGCTTTTAAAACGCCACGCGAAATAAGGATGAATACTCTTTTAATCTATAAAGGCATCCTCCGCAAACTATTCCATGAGTTGATGTTCTTGATCTTGCAAGGTTCTTGATGCAAAAACGCTGCTGGGTAGTCTGTATGTAGAGAGATGCTCTCGTCGCTAAGGTTTGAAGTCGGAACAAAAGATATGCTAACAATGGAGTCGATGCGGTCTTTCCTTTTCAGCTCCACCATAACGTAATTTACCGTAGGGTTATTTGACAGTAGTGAGCGAATTTCTGTGATTGAAATTGAATCACTTGACTTCAGCAAATCCAGGTAGATACTTTTTGCTTTTTCTGTCGTTATTTGACCTGTTACCACATCGTATGCACAACATATAACGTATGACGACATATTGAGGTTTATGAACACAAGGACAATACAGATTAACCTGCAGAATTAGATGCACACAAATGCACTGCCCATATAAGAAAATGCACTCATATTTGAAAACATATGAAATATACACCCAATTAGAGTTCTATCAATACAACTGAGTATCAGGATCAGGACCTGCAATATCAGCTTCAGTTTATTAAATAAATGAAAAGACTACATCTCCTTTTTTGCATCAAATATTTATTTATATGAAAGAATTTGATAAATGTACATAAGAGTACTTACAAGATTATATAGAATTTAAGATACAAAAGTATATATCTATAATATTGTATACTATGAAAAAAATTTGTACTTGTACGATTGTACTCTGTATTACATTTGTTTGTACAATGTAACATTGCAATGTAAAATCTATCACTTAAAACTAATTTGAGTATAATATTGTATATAACTGTAATTGTATTTTACAAAAAAGGAAGATTTCTATTATTTGTTTCTTTTTCTCTGATTATTAATATGTTTGCTTTTTATTTGTTTTTTTTTTTTTTTTTAATTTGCAAATACAAAAGTCCTACAAACTAATATTTTTGTTTGTGTATTTTCAAAATTTTCAAAATTTTGATCAATTATTCTTTGCTGTTTTTATTATTATTATTATTTTTTTTTTTTTGTTATCTTCAAAAGACCATCCAAAACTCTAGACTTACGATCACCATTTTTTTTATTTTTATTTTATTTATTTATTTATTTTTTGTAAATTTATTACAAGAAATTTTCTTTTTTATTATTTTTTTGCGACAAATTTGTATGTACTTTAAATTTGTCTCCATTTTTTTCTTTGAACATTCACAGACAAATATATATATATATATATATATATATATAATTTATTATTTTAATGTTGAAACATAAGATTTATTTATCCAATGCATGCATGCATATACATATGTTTGTGTCTTATGGATGCATATTAATTTTGTATTTTTAATTTACGTGGACACGTAAGGAATTGAATTGAAGTCAAATATTTGTAAGTAAATATTTTCTTAAAACACTCAAATCTTATATAAGTAATATCCGATTAATTGTATATTTCTCTAATTATATAAAATAAAATAACAAATAAGATACAAAATGAATAAAAAACCAAATCAAAAAAGACACAAAGATATAAAGAATATCCTGAGAATCTAACTTGTGATTCGGGATCTATAAAAGGACGAACAAAGTTAATAGGAAAAATTAACTGAAATAATAAAAAAAAAAAAACATAGAGGAGCATTTATGCTGGAAATTTTTGATCAAAAGCCTTTGGCATTTTAAAAAATATAACTTTTTTTTTGTTTTTTTTTTTTTTTTCATTAAATTCACGATTAAATGGCATCTATTTAAAAAAAAATTAAAATTAAGCAAGATAGTCAGCTGGCCAAAATACTACCTTGCATTTTATATCATTTTGAATGAAATTTGTATCTGGTTGGCACCAGTAATCACAAAATCTTTTTAATTTACTTTTTCTTTTTATTTAAATTTGAGTTTCTTTAGTTTTCCTTTATGGCAAACAAAATATACCTGATAAAATGGGCGAGTGAAAAATAAATGAATAAAAAGGAATAAAATAAAATGTTTGGGAAGAAAATGAACGGATGATAAAATTATGATGTATGAGTTTGATATATGCAAGTATTCAATTTTTGAATAATTATAAGTTTCTTAAATTTATTTCCCTCCACCAAATACCTGTTTGTTTGTTTTTGTTTTTTCTTTTTTTCTTTCTTTCTTATGCTTTGTAAATGTATATATATTTTTATGATTTTATGAATCTACAGACTATTTCTTATAGCTAATTAGATTTTTTTGCTCACGAAATTGTCTTAGGCTTTTGTACTTTTATTGAGTTTTTGATACGCAACTGATCTGGTAGATCTAACAGTTAATGCAAAACAAAACCTAATTCTAAACTTGAGATCGATCTATTATAGTTAAAAATGCTCGCCCGTTATTAGTTCTGGTATACGTTCTGCCAGAATGAATCTGAAATTTCTGAAATATTTTTGATATTGGAAGCAAACAGTTCTAGAATGTCAGATTATCTGGGTTTCGGGTGTTTGATCCACACCACATAGAGTACGGCCTTATATAGCAAAGTCTTTTGTTAATTTCCGGTAAAACAGCAGGCACACACCGGCAAAAGCTATTCGAAATTACGATATGTGTTTCTTTTTTACGATGCTACAGATTTTATGTATGTTATGTACAAACGAGTATATTATTTTCGGTAGTCCGCTATAAGCAAAATCTACGTCGTTATTGAAAATGGAACAATATAGTTTATCCTTCAGGAAAGCATTTGCTAAAAATTTCGCTTAAACAGTTTGAAAAGTTGAAAGTTCTTTCAGTCGATTTAAATTACGTTCTCGTCCAACAATTGGTTCAGAAATTTGAGCGATTCAGGCAAGAGCCGAAATTGTGACCGTCAGTGTTTGAAGCATGACTGAAAATCCACCTCAAGAATTGAGTATATCACAAACAACATTTCATGGATTTTGTATGAAGATTTAGTTCTACATAAAGCCTATAGTTTTCAATTGGCACATCAACTCATGTTTGCTGACCATCAGAAATGTCGCAAAATTTGCTGATTGAGTGTTGGAAATGCTTAAAATTGATCACTATTTTAATCTAATTTTTATTTTGATGGACATACAGAACTTACAGAACTTTGTTAATAAGCAGAATTTCCTCATTTTGGGGTTGGAAAGTAAAAGAGAGATTGTTAATAGGCCTCTCTACCCACAGCTTGTTATTCTCGACGCGGTTTTTAGACAGCACTCCTCATTCGGCTTTATTTTCTCTAAAATGAAGAAGCCATAGATGTTAAAGTGAATGAATATCAAACCATGATCAATGAATTTCTATGGCTGAGACTTGAAGCTATGGATCTGGGCAATATTTATTCTAATATTTTTAACTAGATACAAGGCAAGTGTCTATATAACAAATATATAATAAAAATAAATAACCATTTTCTTTTGACATAAGTGAATCTTTTTGAACGGAAAACAAATGACGATCGTACTAAGATATGTCTGCGTCGTGAATGCCTTCAAAAACACACGAGGAGGGATCTCGGATTTTACTAAGGCAGAAATACTGACGTTTACCTACCCGTCGTCTGGTTAATACCATATGGTTTTTCATTAACTTCTATGGAAGTTAGTAGATGGGTGGCGAAAAGATTTTCAAAATGCATAGATTAAAGAGGCCCGCACTTTCTGGCCCTGATGAAAATAGTTTTCGGTGCTGCTTAGAACAAATCCAGCATCTGTCATACGACTTATATGGAAAGATTACGAGTCAGTCTACTCGGTTTGATAAACACACCTTATATAGCTCTTTCGGCAACAATTCAAATTTCGATTGAGGCTCCTGATTGCAGCTGGTGCCCTTGAAATGCAATACCCACAAAATTAAAAACTTGCACTTTTTTACAGTTTTAAAAACGTAAAACATTTGATTGTCATATAAGCCCAGTACCGTAATTTTGGCGAAATGATACAAGGGCATTTAATAGCAAAAGAAAGGTGTAACTCTTTAATAGATTTTAATCTTCGATGTCAAATCCACGAATGAACTATTCCCTCAAAATAAATTTACCCATGGTATTGATCAGGTCAATCTGAGCTTTTAGAGCTAAATCGAAAAAAAAAGGAAAATTCAGAATTTCAAGCAAAAGAAATCTTAAAGAGTGCGCGGAGCTATTATTATGGTCAATCGACAAGCCAAATTAGTCATAAGAACCACCCAGAAAGCGAGTTTAAAAATGTTGAGGATCTACACGTATTTTGATCAGTGATTGAAAATTTCATATAAATTTTCTCAATCCCATTGGGAAAGGATCTTTGAATAAACCCGGGTATAAACGCATTTTCTTTTCAGTCATTAAATTCTAAAATAACACCCTAATAAGTAACATTTACATGCAAGTGCCGCGTTGTTATTTTTATGCTAAGCAATATCGCCGTTTACACAAAAAAATTCTACACCATCTGGATCTCAATGAGGGATTTTTTCGTCTATAAGTTTGATGATAGCTCTGTATTGGTAGTATTATAGAGCAGATAATACAATGCTTCGAATGAATTATCTTGAACAATCCCAATTAAACGAATTTCTTTAAATTGGCACGTGGCTACAGCTGTTTAAAGTACAAGGGAGTTCACAATGTTCACAAAATCAGAAAACCTAGTATAGGCTTAATCATCAAGGGATTAATGGCATCAGAAACATGCAAACAGAAATTAAAACAATAAGCTGGGGTATAAAAACATTATTCGAATCGCCAAATACCAGTGCTCCTTCCATCCGGGAAACCGACTGTGGTCAAAATCTTCATGCTTTAAGTAAACCCTGGAAAGTCCAATGAATTTCAAATTTATGCACACTAGTATTTTCACCGACTTTGAGGCCACATGTGAAAGCTGTGGAAATGATTTCGGAATGACCCTGAAAATCACTTGGTGTACTGTGCCCTTTGGAAACGCTTTTCCAGAACTATTTCGAATATACATTGGATTTCGGAAGATAATGCTCTATAATACGATTTCGAAACCACGCCACGGGTTTGAGACCGGACTTCGGGTTCAGGATCAAAGCAGCACAGACACTATAAGTATTTAGATTTATAAAATGCAAGCTGAATACTTAAGTTTGACATGGCTGAATACCCCAACATAACTTAATTTAGGTGATAAAGGGGAAAATGATAGAAATAGTTTATCTGTCATTCAGTGCGATCATTTAACGTACGATTTATAAGACTAATTCAATGTTGTTATAATGAACCTAACATTTAAAACTTAACCCAAAAGAAAAAAATCCTTTACACTAGAATATTTTATAAACCATACACAGCTGCTTGTGTCTTAAGGATATAATCTTAAAGTAAAATTGTTTGTACTCATTTCTCAACTTCATGCAAAATCTATAAACCTTAAAATAGAGTCCTACTCAAGTCTTTATCTTAAAAAACCTATGTTAGGTGTTTTTGTTTTTGTGTTTTTTTTTTAATTACTTAATTATAAATTTATTATTAATATTATTCGGATAAATAAGCCTAAAGTGGATTTGTTTACCTACTTTAGGGTATACCTATTTGCTTTTGTATTCCTTAGTTTTTTTTTTTTATAAATTTACGATGCACACATAATGAATCTTTGTTAACTTTTTTCAATTTTCAGTCACAAAATAATTGTATAAATACTACGTAGATAAATTACTTAAATTATTCATTAAATATACTTAAGTGTTTTTTTTTTCGTTATACATAAAATATGTTTATGTATATGTATGTATAAAATGTATATTTTGTATTAGGTAAATACACAGCATTTAACTAATCGCCTGTAATTAACTATATTCAATTAACTTATATAAAACATTTATTCCTCTGCACAAAATTATAACAAAAAAACAAAAAACGTTTATATAACAAATTGTATAAATTTGTATAAAGTGAGTGTATAATTTTCTAAGAGTATTTATTGTTATTTTTCTATATCATTAATTTTAATAACTCAATGCGCTTTTGAATTTTATAAAACTGTTTAGTATTACTGCGCTACTGTTAAATTAAACAAACAAAATTGCTCTATTTTCTCTAGGAGAAATGCACTAACATTTATTGGACTGTGCATTCTGAATGCTTAAGTTAAAAAAATGAAAAAATAAAAAATTGTTAAATCAAGTTAAATAGTATACATCACAAGTGCAATTATCGGGAAAAAGCATCCTTTAGACAATAAAAAACTTTAAAGGTAACAATCGGTCATCATCATCTGTATAAATGCAGATCGTTGAAGCCTAACTAAAAGTCTTCAGTTGTAAAATGTATAATATAAAGTCCTTAAGTAAGTTTATTCGCTTCGAGGTCCTACTTAATAGTCAACAGCTCATTCAATACTTTATGCTCATTATCTCAAAATTAAAAAGAGACTGACGGCAACTTGAAATCATAATCGAATTTCTCAATGGTAGTGCAAATCAAAATTGGATTTGGAGTGGTACAACATGTATTAGAAAATGGCAAAGTCATAACACGAAATTCAAATGTCCTATAAAAGCCCGACTTCAGGTCTTATGGACTTCATATCACTAATGTAAGGATGCTAAATCCAATGTAAATGCTTAGAACAGCTTAAAAGTCCATTGGTCTTTAACAAAACACCTAAGCTTTAGTACGTAGCATACTATGTATACCATAAGAAAAAGAGTACATATATTATGTTACTCAAAAATGGTCAGAAAATGATCCACGAAAATATATAGTAGTATGTATAGAGAGTGATCCAAAGAGAGCGCAAAGTTAAAAATTTAGCAGAAAAACAAGTCGAAAGTAGACAATCTGCACGACAACAGAATTTATTTTTATGTTAAACGTTTATTTTAAAAATAGAGAAATACTGATTGATACAATTCAAATATTTCGTCCAATTTTTGACCATTAAATGGTTTATAGTCCAGGAGATCGGTGTCGACAACTGATATCAAACGACAACTAATGTTTTTATCTAGGTCGTAAACATCACAGCCGTTCGTAGAATGTGAACATTTTAAGAAGTGCTATGCAGCACATTCTCAGGAATGATTTGCGATTTCATGCCGCACTCATGTTGATGGCAACTTTAACAAACAAAATTACCGCATTTGAAGTAATAAAACTCCACATGTGTGTCAAGAGAATGAAATGCATCCAAACGTGTCACTTTTTTGTAGATTTTGGACTGGAGGCATTATCGGACCATTTTTTTTTTTTCGAAGACGCTACCAGCAAATGGGATTAGGATATCATAACACAGGTTTTGTGCGTTAAATGAATGGATCTCCTGGCCCTAACATTGCACGGAACATAATATGGGGGTCGTAAAATCTCGCGTTTGAGTGACTAAATTGGTTGCCTAGATCGCGCAATTTAACATATTCGACTTCTTTCACTGTGGTCTTTTGAAGTGGTCTTTTCTCCCTTAGGAGAAAATTAGACGTTCTGTCAATGAAATCCAGGTACATTTATGCATGTGATTGAAATTTTCAAAAATAACACAAATGTATCAACACCTATCAGATTTGTTGTTCTACATAAAATTCCCGCTGCTATTTTATGTTCATCTCAAAATTTTGATATTTTCTCAAATAAAAAATAAACTTTGCTCTACTTAAAATTTAAACTTCTTGCCTTTTTTTGGTATAATAAATCGAAAAATTTACCAAAAAACAAATAAAAAATAGTCCCCTATAATCGTAATCCTATAATCTTAAACAAGTTCAGCTTATATATAAAAGAGATCCTAATCTAAGTCATAGAAGATTTAAGTTAAAGTACTCGTGTAAACTCTAAGAGAAAGTTTCAAATGAGATCTACTATAAAGTAAGCCTTCAAAATGTGTCGTAGGTATTTTAAATCTAATTTAATATTTAAAGATCGTAAGTCTTTTAAGTCTTAAATCTAAATGAAGTTATATTCTAAGTCTACGTCTATAGGTTCGTCATGTGTCATATATGTATGTTTGTCTTAAGCCTAAAATATTCTCCTATTTGTAAATAAGAAGTTTGTTATCGTAAGTCAATTAGAGATTTTAATTGTTATAATTTTTTTTTTAGTGATCGTAAGTCATCAATTTGTTTTTAGCTTATATGTATCTTCTTGAAATCTAATTTTTAAGTGAATACTTGTTATTAAGTTCACTAATTTAGAGATCAAAACAAAAAAGAAAAAATCATTTAAGAAACCGATGTCAAAGATCTAGAGATAATGGCTGATCATTTAATGTTAATTTATAACATTTAGTCCAGATGATGCACTTGTGATAAATACCACTAAACAAAAATGAAAAAATTAATCTATTGCTTAAGTTGGTGTTGTGCATTAGAATAAATGAAATTTTATAGAACTTGTGATAATAGTCCTAGCAATTCCTTAAATTACAGGAACTATTCTACCGTTGCAAGTAAATTAAACAAAAAACCAGACACAAAATATTTTGCTACATAAAATTGAAATTAAATAGTCAATTGCTTTTCACTCTTAAGATACAAAAAACACATCTAACAGTGATAGGTACACGAGTTAATAAGTAAATAAATTTTTTATGTATTGTATAATATATATTAGTGTAAATGAACACATTAGTTTCACAATTCCTTGAGTGTAAAATTGTACTAAAGTTTTCGCCTCACAATTTTTTAATTTTTTCTTATATTATTTTCTAATGCAACATTTTCATTTTTTTTTTTTTCTTATGCATCTCATTTAAATTTATTATTTTTAAATCATATTTGATTGTTGCATAACATATTTGTTTTTTTTTTTTGTATTATTCTCTTTTTTTAAAACTGTCTTCCACAATCAGTCTTAAAATGTAAGTCTATATCTTTTTATTATTTTATTCGACAACAATCGATCGATTTATTATTACTTTTTTCGAAAATGAGCTCTTTAAAAAAATCAGAAGGTAATATCTGATAGATTTAAAATATATCAGGGATATATTTCTCTTTTTTATATTTTCTTTGGATACTCTTCGCTAGAGTAAATTATGTTTTTTTTTTTATATTTAATATATTTAGTAAATTTTCAATCATTTAAAAAAAACAACATAGGCTAATACTATTAGTCTTGTGTTATATGTATTTTTTTTTTATATTTAAAATTAAAATTTTCTTTTTTTTTTAGACTTTGTTTTTTTCTGATTTTTCGTAGAACTCATTTAATTTAAAATTTCGTTGGGGCTTCGTTGTAACACGAGCTGGTTTTTTTTATAAAAAAAATATATATTATATTTTTGTCTTTTGTTTTTTTTTAATAAAATTAATAGACGTGGACAAACCGTTTGTGAGGATTAGATCCTTCTTTGGAATCTGGCGAGAGCTCAATTAAGAAGACAACTCTTCCATCGGGCATGAGAGCAACATCGCAAGTACGATCTTTCTCATCTAAAGTGCATGGCATTTGTGGATTGACTGATGGGCGAATTTCAATCTATAAATTTAAACATTATATTAAATAATGTATTTTCTTATTTTAAAATAAATTTCTATACTTACATCCCACAAATAATCCATGTTAGCGCTGAAGACAATGACGCGTTGATTCTTGGAATCAGCGACAATTATGCGCCCCTCATCATCGCAGCAAAGTCCCGATGGGCGATTGAATTCTTGGAAGCCACAACCCTCTTGACCTTTGGCTGATATAATCTATGAAAAAAAAAAAAAAAATATCGGTTACTATTTAAAATTTATGTATTACGAAAAGCCCCAACATGGTGAAAGGACGCTGGACAAGTTATGCTTAATCCAAAGATTATGTGCATGCATCGAACATGCTGACTCAATTTTTGACTAGAAAGTGGATATATTGTACATTTCCTTATTTTATCTGAATTTAAATCCAAATCTGTGTACATAGTGATGATATGAGCTATGCGGTACGGTAAAAATCCATAAAACCAATGAAGCTTACGACAAGCTTTATATATTTTGCCACAGCACACAGCTTTGCAACTTCACTATGTGTGCAACCTATGGGTGATAACTCACTAAAGCCAGTTGAGAAGTCAAAGATAAACGACTTAAATGTAAAAGGCAAAAAAGAATTAAAAATCAAGCAATTATGTGAGACATTGTCCTTAAGTCTCCGGGTTCACGGATAGTACTATCTTACAGAATTATCAGGCAAACTTATACCAAACTTAACCACCGACTGGGTTTAGCGGTCAATGAAACAAAGAATATGAGTAGTAAAGCCATCTCCGGAACAACAAAAATAAGAAGTTATACCAGACACTGATCATCCCATTCTTGCCTTATGGAGCAGAAGTTTATACGGAAGCAGATGAAAATGCTCTCCGAGCACTCCAAGAGCAAAGTACTTCGCGTAATTTTCGATCTCGTTTACATCAATGGAGAATAGATGAGACGACGTTTTAACAACGAACTATACAAACGTACAGAGATGCCGACCTCGTCAAAAAAAAAACTCCCATAACCCGGCTTAAATGGCTAGTTGACACCAGTGTCCCGGAAGCCAATTTCGTGTGTGCAACTAGAGGCAGCTATCAAAAGACCGCGCTAGATGAAGAAGCATGTTAACAGAGGTCTTGGTCTAGCCCAGTCTGTATCGTCATCTAAGTAAATCAGTAACCTGTTATCCAAACTATAAGGAATAAAGATACCCGAAAGCTCTACATACAATTAGATATGCAGTAATGGCGCGGATATTATACCGGCAAATTTCTCTAAATGTGGTTCACGACAATTGAACCATGAGGTTTCTCGGCTCGTCGATGAGATGGTGGTGTGGGAATTCCTGGATTAACCTCAATGAACACTGAACGCGCGTGTGATCCCCTGAACCAACATATTAAGGCAAGGCACAGTCATAGCAGTTTGGAATCTAACAACCTTATTGCAGCTAAAATAACAAATGCAAACTTATCTCGAACGATAAAACGAAAAACATCGAATGGCTGCTGCCTCTTCTGATTAAGTCTGATTAAACCTGAAACCAAGTCCAATGATGACTTCGTCAAGCGTAATACTATTCCCCCCCCCCCCCACTATATCTGAGTTTCTCCTGGCCACCACCAAAATTCTCGGTTTAAAAAAGTACATCCAACGAAACAGGAGTTACACATTACGGCGCTCCTGACAAAACTCTACGGAGAAAATGGATGCTGCGTTGGTTTATTAGTAAAAATAAAAGAAGTCTAAAATCACTCGATCGAGGCCAAAGTTATATTTAAAAATCTCGTCAAAAACTAAAAGGAATATGCCATAAACACAAGGCCAACTTAAAATTAGCAAGAAGTAGGATGGGTACGTGAAATACAGTGCGGTTAACGCAAATAATCTGATATCGATCCTTCTGTTTGTAAAACAATCTAATTATTTCGGATCGACTCTGTAATGAAATATTTAACGTAACCAACGATCTTAAGCAATTAACGTCAAAGTTTTCGGTAATGCAAGCGCCTTAGCTTTAAAAATGAATTGGGAAGGTGAGATATTATAATGTGACTTTACAAAAGAAGTTCGATATCAGATAGCAAATAATTCAGTCACATACGACGATGAGTCATCAAAGAAAGGAAACAGAAGCAGCAAGGATGGATAAAACAATGAATGACCGTAAGAGATATACATACAGAGCACATCCTACAGAATTTATTTAAATAGAATTACTCCACGGACCAAGACCTATACTTCTTCCCACTAACATTTAGAAATGTTCGGACAGGTCCTTGAAAAACCCAACAGATCATTATAAAAAAAAAAAAAAAAAAAAAAAAAATTTTATACCCCTACCCAACGACAGGATTACCATATCATAACATTTAAAGTTAACTTACCTCATTTACATCTGGATCAATCAAATACAAGCAATGATTATCAAAGTCCGAAACAATGATATTTCCTTGTGGTGTATAGCAAATACCCCTTGGAGCGGCAATGCTTTTGCTCGGACCATTATTGTCGAACACGATTTGACGAATAAAACGCCCCTCAGAATCGAATTGTTGAATACGATGATTGCGTGAATCAGTAACAGCAATTTGACGTCTAGAATTAACAGCCACATCCCACGGATACTGGAACTGTCCGTATTCCTTTCCGAATGTTCCGAATTTCGATAGAAAAACTCCATTAGCCGAAAAAATTTGTACGCGATGATTATCCTTATCAACAACGATGATACGATTGTCGCAATCAGTGCAAATCCCAGCTGGCAAATCAAATTCAGCATTACCAACACCCTTACGACCGAACTTGAATTTGAACGACCCATCTGAGTTGTACACTTGGACACGATTATTACGACGATCAGAAATTAGAATGTTTCCCATCTTGTCAACGCAAAGACCCCATGGACGGCTGACCTGTCCATCTTCGTGACCCTCTGTAGCGAAAGACAGAGTCAAAATATTGGAGCTACGAACTTTGATGTGATCGGAGCATCCGGCAATGCATTGAGTAACTTTTGGAGCGCCAAATTGTAGAGCTGGTGATGAACGCATCATGCTGACTTCCCAATCTAATCCTGGATTTGGCATACGCTGTGCCATAGGTGTTGGAATACGATAAGCAGCATCACGTAGAATTGGTCGACGAGCTGCAGCACTTGTGCTTTGATTCATTACAATCGATTGCGGGGAAGTAGTTGGAATCAGTGCTCCCGGTTCAATGGGCACGTTCTTATCATCTACGACAATTATACCTCCCTGATTGCGAATGTCACCCAGAAGAGTAAAATCAGGAGCGGCGAATGCAAACACTTCTTGACGTGGTTGGAGATCTTTAAATATAGCAGCAAATTGTTCCAACTGACGTTGGCCATTGGTGACCTTCATGGCGATTTCAATTTGCTCCAATTGATGGATGTTTTCAAACACCTTAACCAACATATCAGAAGTTTCTGCTAGTCCGGAGAGTGTTGATTTAAGACCTGCCATTTGATCGTGTAGCATAGCTAAGCGTCTTTGACGAAGCTTCTCGACGAAGTCCAGTAAAAACCTTTCACGATCTTCAATGGCGATCATAAATTGTCTAAAAGACTTCCTGATATTGTCCGATACTTCAGAGCAGTTGCGTTCGATTAGACGAATAAAAGCTAAAGCTTTATCAATGCTACCTTTTACACACTTAGTGCCAGTACGACTGCTCTCCAAAGCCAGATCGATCTTATCGTGTGCATCCTCTATAAAACTTTGAATCGATGTATAATCATGATCTTTGTGTTCTCTGAAGGTACAACATTGGCAAACTAATTTCTTACAGTATTCGCAGACATAGCGATAGAGTTCACTATGCAAATCACACATGAAACTAGGAACAGAGACTGTAGGTGGTAGACTTCCAGTTGGAGAGGATCCAATTGGCGCCGGCAATGAAACTACTGAATGATTCGAAGACAGTGGACTATTGCGATGATCACGTAAGCAATTGCTGCACATAAACTCGTTACAGTCAAGGCAACGAGTCGAAGCATTGACATCACATCCTCCACCACAATTGATGCTTGAGCTGCTTGAGTTACTCGATCCTGGTGAAAGCCTCGAATTGCGATTAATCATTTGTGATGTTGAATGTGGTCTGTACATGGCGTTATTGAAATAATCGTTAGGTCCTGGTGGAGATCTTTAAAAAAGAAAATACAAATTAACAAATTTTTAAGTTTAGATTAGAGAACCAATACTTACATTTGTGATGCAGGCGTAAACCCGTTGTTTACCTCCCATGCAGGAAATGAATCTAAGATACCAGATAATAGGGTTTCTGCAGCTGAATTATTATTGGCAGACTGTGGATGATTGCTATTGCTTACAAGTTCCATTGTAATCTTGCACTATGATCTGAAAACATAAATGTTTGTTTTTGAATTAATGAATGACTGAATCAGATGAGAAATTTATGGAAGCTAAGAAGGGAGTCGGTTTCTTATTTCATTAAAATTTGTTTGTCGAGGGGAGATTTAGGATTTGACCTGCGAATAAATTGATGTAAAAACAGAACCAAAAATTAAATCGGCAATATTTAAGTAGTTGCAAGCAAAGAATACTTCTCCAAGAAAGAAACTACTGTCTTGTAGCATGAAACTCAGTGTTCCATTAAAATTTCCGCAAAAGACCAGCTAAGGCTGGATTCCAATAGTTTTGCAAACTGTAATACTTCGCGTGACAATATTTCAATCAATTACTTGTCATAACGAGAATTTATTCTAATATATAATATAACACATATGTTATTAAACAGGCGGACGTATTGCTTGTGACAAAAAGGCCCTGAAAAACCTTGCTGAGACCTTATTAGAGCTGAATTATCCACAGCATGGCCTCGTGATAGGTACTCCTTTTTACCCATCATACATAAGGGACTTTTTGCCTTTGTCATTAATTTGGGGTCCTTAGACTTTAGACCGGTATCAAGAAGTCCATAGAAAAATTCTCACAAAAGCTCTATTTTAAGTGTTCTCCAAAATCTGCTACAGAGTCAATATTTGGTCGGCGGTGGGGCTCAGGCCTAAAACCGCATTCATTTATGGACCTGTGGATATTCACATAACAAAACAGCAAGAATCATGAATGAAATATTTAGCTGGTGCATGCCTAAGTATGTACTGGTATCACTGTCGCACACACGAGTATAGTGTGGGAAAAAGGATTAAAGAGTTACAAAAAAAAAAAAAAGAGATAGGGCTACTCTCCTAACTCAAGTACAATTTGCAAGTCAGTTCAGAAATTAAATAATCTGCTGTATCGGGTCGGCGTATTGATTGTTTATTGAAAATTCTTACCGATCTGGTGAGATGCAGATAATAATTAATGATAAGATTGTAAAAATGACAGATCTTGAACTGGAACTCACCGAAAACTTATCTCAAAAACAGCGACTTAACTTCCTAATACATTTGTAGTATTCATGTACATACCTATGTACACAATTTCGTAGATTTTCACAATGCCCGAACACACCTATAAAGTATACAATTTAGACATTTACGAATCAAACTATGTACAACATCTGTATGTATTTAAATTAAAAGATTCCAAATACGGGTATCTGTCACTCTGTTTCCTTGATTTCTCTCTCTGCCACGACGAATCTCTATATGTATGGTAATTCGATGAACTGGCGCAAACATTTAGAAGAATCAACCATTTTTGTTTTTTAAATTAATATAAGAACATTAGCATTACGGTACAAACATCTGCCGTAGGCCTCAAAAAAAAAAAAAATGCATCCGGCATCTGTTTAAGTACATTTACAGTTGAATGACAGGTGGACGCACGAACGCAGTCGTATTTTTCTTTCTGTGATCAGTCGATAAGTTAGATTTTCAAGTTACATACTGTCTTCATTTTCGCTTGGACCGTTTTCGTTTTTCAGTTTTTGAAATATACCTATATCTCAGATGCTCTTACATACACATGCATATGAAATATGTATGTATATATACAATATGTGCGGATGAGCTGTCTATTAGGTCTATGAACTTGCCGATTTTTTGATCCTTCCAAAAGTGTTCATTGTGGCGTGAGTTTGTATGCAGCTGTTAACAAAAACGTTAATTTTTTTTTTAGAAAAGGGCAGTCTAAACTTTTTAACGGTTAGAAACAAAAGAACTATTAGTATATTAAGTTTTATTTATTAATTTTTTTTTCCTTACATAGTAAATGATTTCACCAAATCGATTTAAAGGCAATTTTCCTTTTTCAATTCAAAAAAAAAAAAAAAAAAAAAAAATGAACACAGCTGCAGCGAGTCGAGAAATTTACTGTGTTTTTGGTTTGGATACATGTAGCGGATGAGCAGTTGGAAACTAGTTTACTAGGATTCGAGGAAGAAGATTTTTCGTTAGAAACTAAGCCAAAGGGAAGATCAGACAAGAACTTGGAACAGCTGTTGAAGAAAATTCAGCTTAGACTGTTACTTGCCTTTTTTGACAAGTTCAAAGTTTCACTGCCACCATAAGTCATCACCTTACAGCAATTGGAAAGGCAAAAATATTGGAGATGTGCATCCCACCCCTTAACACCAACAAATATATCACGACGTTTGCAGATTGCAATATCATTAACCAACAGGAATCGTGTGAATGCGGGTAATGGTTGGTCAAAAGGGAGATTCCCAATAGACTCCCAAGGCTGAGCTATACCTCAGAAAGATAATGGTGACTGTATGATGAGCTAGTAAAGGAGTTGTGCATTACTCATTTCTCAAACACAATGAAACAATCACGGCAGAATCATACTGTAGAGAAATCGAAATAATGCTAAAAACAGTCTTCACTGGTAAATAAACTTGTTCCCATATCGCTTCAAGATAGTGCAAAACTACATGCGGCGCAGTCAACGCCTATCTGCCTCCCTCACTATCACCCTACACCCTACTGATTACCACCTTTTCAGAAGTTGAGGCAATCACATTAAAAACAGGCAGTTTTCAAAAGTAGATGAGAACTTTGAAAACTCCTTGACCCAAATGCAAAAAAAAAAGAGTCATATTTGCTCTAGTGAATCTAGTGGACCATGAATGTAAATGATGTTATTTATTGTTTTATTTTGAACACGAAAGTAAACAATTTCATATACGAAGACCTAATACATAAATATCTTATTAAAAACTCGAATTTTTCAGAAATGAAATTCATAAAAATTTAGTTTGAGATCTCCGATTTTTAAAAACTAGTGTTCATTCAATTTCCAATTAAGCAAGCAAAACAAATTTCATGCGAAATAGTGATTTTTGTTTCTGGTATGTTATTTGTTCTAAATGACGGACGTAAAACTGCTTATCTATCACGACGTGCTTGGAAACACTTTTAGGAAGATATGAGTTACCATTTAGTACCCGAATAACACACTTAAAAATTAAAAAACATGATAGCTGGGCCAGTAATGTATTCTTTTATGTTTGTTGCGATCCCTAGACGTATATTATAGATAAGTATGTGAAAAATGAGCAGGTAATGAAATTTAAAAATATGTTTATTATTTTCTGTTTATTATTTTGAGTTTTTGAGTCATAGCAAAACTGTAGAAATTCAGACAGTACACGCGCTTAAGATCTTATTCAATTTTTAAACAACAAATCCAGAAGAAGCAATAACATTCTAATTGACAGAAGATTAAGAGCCAACAGATGATGTGGATGTTGGCTGTCAATTACTGTAATTTACTGAATTTAATGTGGTTGATGCTTTTGACAGATGTCATACAATCTTTGCCAATTTTAGTCATGGAGTCGTTTACCACGGAAGAACACATTTTTGTTATTCAATCTTAACATATTACGAAAATATATGTAAAACATAGCGATATGTAAAAGTAACATTTCGTAAGATTTGTGAATTTTTCGGTCGTTTTGAAGAAACTGGTTCGTATCAACATGTTCGGCCAGCACGCACACGACAAAACATCCTCAATGCGTCGCCGAAGTCAACAACAGGACCACACTTTGATATTCCTTTGTAAAGGTACATGGAAAAACCTCAAATACAGAATGCCCATCTAAAATACAGAATGTCTTCAGGGTTCGATGAGCTTGCTTTTTACAATAGTTAACCATTTCAATGGATTAAACGGAATAATTGTGTGTACACATAACAAATTATAAAATACTTCAGATCATTCAAGATACCCTGGTGTTCAGTCTTATACAGATGGGCTTTAGGCTCTAGATTAATACGATTGGTGAATGATTAATTCCTTCTCGCTACTTTCCCACCCAATGACAACGAGCCTTCAGGATGTCAAGGGGCTCAAGTTGGCCAACTTGAATTTCACTACCCAAAACACGTGCCTACTACATCTGTACACCATTTTTTGGTTAGACCTTTGAAATTGCACATATTTAGTTTTGGTGTGAATATACATTTATGAACACGTATGTATCTTCCGTATTTCTAGGTCCCAATGACAAACGTTAGTTCCTTCGAATGCCGGTCATAAATACAGAAGAGAATAAAGAAGGGAGACAAGTTATTTTCGCATTCCATTCCAGCTCTTTTGGCAATATGTACTTTCATATGCACACCTTTCGTGCACCCCTAAGCTAGAAGGGAGATTTCCAACTATATTATTTTATTGTCCCTGTATACAGTATGCGCATATATGTATAGATTTCCCCTCCTCTTCTCTGCTTCTCATTCCCTTGGGAAATGGGGGAAAACCCAATGCGTTAAGAAAATCTTTTAATATATTCGAAACAAATACAAAATGGATTTACTCGTATATACCATAATACACTTCCCTTGAACATGTTGCTAACTTTTAGGGTCTTTTATTATTCATTTTTACCAAGGAAGGTATAAAAGAAAAGTACTAGATTCACAAAATTCAGTTTTTAAAAATAACATCTTTTAGAAGAAGTGCATTGAGACCTTCCATTTATCGAATTCACAGAATTATGAGCTTCAAATTTTGCTCTAAATATTGTACCCATGTCAGCATGTCGAGCTGGATCCGCATTTATCTTCTTAAAACTATGCTGTTGGAACGTTTTCAATCATCTAAACAGAATGTAGCGATGTTCGCTCAACATCGCTTGGTACATATGTATATAACATTTCATCTTGCACAAAATAAGGCCGAAAATATGCGAATACCAGAGTGAACTCTAACACTATACATTACATACATCACGGTCGTGATGAAAAATAGCTTCACTTTTACTATATTACTTATGAAATTTGTCTGTTGAATTTATATTAATTGTAGTAGAAGGTATTAATCAAACAAACTTTCCTTTTATCACAATGTTGGCAAACTGCTTCTATTAACAGACTCCAAGATGGATGAACAAGCCAACTTGTGAACGCCACCTAAGACGAGCTCTTCTCTACTGTCTTCTGGCAGGAGTCTAAAGCTCTGTGGCCCGGAGCTGTAATATTAATTCTTAATACATGTCCTTGTCATCCCAGGTGACTGTTACGCACTTGTCTGACCAGGTCGTAGAGTTCGTTGTCAACGCAAACAAGACTAAATACCGTTCGAATTTTACGTTCAAAGCTGCCAAAAATATCTTTATTCGTCCTCGCTAACGCCCATGTTTTTGCGCCATAGAGCAAAACTGGACTGATGAGGTTCTTATATGGAATCTCTTTAGTCTTTCTTGCCAATGACTTATTACTCAATTGCCTTTGCAAGGTACAAAAAAAAGTAGAGATTGACAAGTGTAGTTCTTCATTTAATTTTTGAAGATGTTAATAGCTTAGCCGGGGTAGACAAAATATCAACCTCAAAGTTATAGCTGTCTATATTGTATTCACAGCCAAAACCATTTTTTCCGCTTCTATTTTGAAACTTGAAAACGCACCATTAACTAGTAACAGCTCTGTGCATTCAATTACTCGTCACATGAGGGCAAATCATGTTGTCAAAGCCCTTTTTTGACATCAAATGACAAGTTTTGCATGGATTCCAAAGCTAGATATGGATCCTTATATTTCGTCTCTTGAGATGGTGTCATACAATGCGACCTTCAATTCAATAAAAAGGTGATGTGTATCGATCTGGATTTCTAAGGTTTTCTCCAGCAGACTCTTCAGATTTATCAGCCTTAAACGGCACTGATAGGGGGCAATCGTTGATAAATGGTTTCAGGTGTTGTTAATGAGATGAATGTCTATTTAATTTGCGCAATTTAAAAGGTTTTCCTTTTTGTGACTTGGACAAATGATGCTAAGATTCCTTTTGGCAGGCATACTTTTGAGTAGGTGTATGCTCTCTACCTCACGTACACATATAGAGCACAGGTACATATTTATATTAAGGATTAAAAACAGGGGTCGCCCACCCAATGAGTTTCGAAAATTGTTAGATCCCCTAAAAGACCATTTGTGGCTCCACAATTAGTAGAAGTCTAATATTACATTAAAACAAATCTGACTGACATCTAGGAAGAAGTTTGAGAAGTTGCGATATTTTTTTCAGCTGCTGTAACCAAAAAAAGAACATGTATTTTATTTAAATATTTTTGAAATAATCATGAATTTTCGACATGGAAACGAATGCCTCATGTCACTTAACTTTAAGGCTAACTAACCATCAACGTAACCCTGATATTGCCACCGATTCAAGGTAGATTCTTAACTGCAATGAGCAGAGCTCACAAACAACAACACAACCTTACAAAAGTAAGTCTATATAAAACAGTGACTGATTAGTCACAGAGTTACCCATGTATCATATATTTTCCTTTTATCCATTAAACTCTCACAATCTCACATTTCGTCCGCATCGAACATACATAGAACAAATGCGACGCCAATAAGTCATCAAGAATACCTCATTAGATTCGCTACGGCTAACACAACCATTAGGATTAGGTTCCTGGTTTAATGATGAATGTGGCACGTGCATATACCAATGCAGAAAAATTCCAACTGGCTAATGTCTACTCGAGCAGGCGTAAACGAGAGGAAAATTACTAGATACTCGCAAACAGCAATGTTAGGTTATAGAAAAAAAGAAATTAAGCACCAAAAATAACGTTCGAAAATCCTACCCAGGCATAAATTGACAGCAGAACCACAGTCGCTACAGGAAATATGGAAGAAAAACTTTGTCAAACTGCTAAGGGACATGGATATAAGCAAAATACATATCTCTATCAGCCAGAATGTGTTATGTCCAAAACGAATAGGGCACTCATAAATATTCTTGCCCAACTGACCTTGATAAAATAGAAACGGCAATATACAAATGCCGTGACAAGACAATTTGGGACTTACTTTGACTTTTGCGTATTACATATGAATAAACCCGGAAACAATATATAAACCTTACAACAAAACCATTTACAATTCTTAAATCAACTCACGTTTCATTTTACAAAGGTTATACACAAAGATGAACAACACAAAGAACTGGGATATTCAGACAAACCTTCTAAGAAATCTTTTAACCCGCGTTAAGGCTACGACAGCAAAGGATGACCATATCCAAGCTTTCATGCTCTTAATTCAGCGGACCTCAACCAATTTTACTAGAGAAGATTGACATGTAATACAAAGAAGAAACGGCCTATTCGTTAAGTCCCAACCTTATCCAAGTCTGTAATGCTTCCGGAGAGGTTTTTAGTTATTAAAGAACAGGCATTATTGAACGAAGAAAAGGAATAGAAATATTGCAGCATAGAGTTAATATGAACTCCATAATCGAAACCCAGATATATATGAAAAATCTAATTCATTTTTGTCACTCCTATTTCTTTAGAGTAGAAGCCTAAACAAGGACTAAGAATTGACCTTTCGGTAATATGTAGGAGATTGGTAATCGCTTATTAAGGCAACCGAGCAGATGCCACATATGAAAGAAACAAAATTTAATATCTAATTACAGAATGGCGCAGAGCAGCAAACTCTAGTAACAGCACGTACTACAACGTACACTTGTGTAGAGAAGTAAAAAATTCGTTGATTAAATTATAGTAATTGATCGCGACTACCAACTGGAGATTGTTTTTATGACCATATTGAATGGGCAGTAGCAGCTCAGATGCTACGGGAGTCATCGTTAATTTAAAATAGTGACAATCAGGTGGAATGAAAAACATCATAAAACCATCGATACTAAGTTGAGATCACTTTAAGAAACTTTAAAATCTAGGAGTTTCACTTTTTATGAGATCAAGCCATCAAAAACTGGTTAATGCCGAACGGCATACTACGTGAAAGATGTTATTAGCGTCTGCATAAGTATACGGCTTCTCACATAAGATGATTTGTGACCTCTTTAGACTGTAAAGGTCCAGCCGGGTCTCTACGAGACAAGTGCTTCTCTCTACGAGAAATACAATTTGCGCATTTAATATTTTACTTAATATAATACAAATGTAAAATGGATGGGGTGGTTTACTGTTAGTCTTTACAGGGGTTGTAAACCAAAAACTCGTTTACGAGTTCTTTTATCCATATAATCTGGAACGTTCAATTTATACTAAAGCCCACAAACACCAATCGATAAACTAGCTCCCCCATGCAGAAGGACTACTAAACTCTTGCACCTTACAACTTATTTCTCGGTGTTATCTCCTTCTTCCACTCTAAGTTTGCATAAGAATCTATACGAAATCTTATCCCGTAAAGGTCATTCACCTCTTCAGAGGAATCTCCCTTCTTTCTAAAAGCTAACAAAATCCAAGTCAACAGGAGAAAAAAACCCAAACCATCAGGAGTAACGCAGCTCCCTTTCAAATGCCTGCCGCCCCAAAGGCCATCTTCTTTTCCAGTTCCTTCGATTTATCCTCCCTTTATGAATACCTTTAATGGGACAAAATGTTGTAATATATGTATTCACTGCCTGTAACAGGAGTTACCAAAACAACAACAACTACAGAGAACAAGAAATTTAAGAAAAAACGCACTAAGACACCCTCCCCAAACCATACACAAAACACACGACTAGAAATAGGGGGAAAATGCGTCCTGCGTAAACGCACCCTGGGAGAGGGTAAAAACTGCGTATGTTTCCCATCTTTTTTTTCATCCCATATCCCATCAAAACGCTTCCAAAGGAGAACAAGGAAAAAAGAAGAAAATACAATAATAACAACAACAACAACAACAACGACAACAAAAATGAGAACTACCATCCATATTACGAGTGTAATTTGTAATTGAATTTAGTGTCCTTTAATTTCATGACTCACTCCTGAACTGGAATACTTATTCTTCTATGAATGATCTGCTCTATGGGTAGTCAATGACTTGGTACTTACCGGCTTTACCTTTTAAGTTCAATTTATAGAACTCGTTGTAGTGTCTTTCTTTGTTTGACTATTGTCTCATATCAGTGAAATCCTTATCTCTGGTATTTATTCTCCAAAAGAATGAAACGCCAAAACAACAAATACAAAACTAAACCGAAACGAATCTTCAACAAAAAAGTAAAACGGACTCAAAACGGATTCGAAAACGCTGACCGAAATGTTCTTTTGATTAAACGGAACTCTAAACTCGTTACAACACAAAAAAAAAAAAAACGGGACCATCGGTTTAATGTTATTTCATGGTGAATTATTCGAGTTCTTGCGCTTTGAAATTGTTTACTTGGACTGCTTGCAGGAATTTGATAAACATCACAAACCACCGCGAACCGTAAAACACCGTCGAACACTGTCAATTCACTCGAACTTCCTTTAGTCCAACATCAAACTGATTGTGTTTTATGATTAGGTACGATTACGATACGATAGCTCCACTTCTTGATTCTCCTGCGATGTTACGAAGTTATGTGGAGTAGAACTTACTACTACGCATTTTGTCGTCACCGGTTATTGAATAGATGGATAGTATTCATCCAGTGACCCAGTTAAAACGCAAAAAACGCCTTCTCTTCTCCTTCAAAGTGAGTTTTTAACATGCGTACAGTGGCGTACGAAAGCAAATCAAGTCGAATGAAAGCGAAACCATCAGCAAAGCAGCGCACAAATTTGGAGCGCGAGTTTATTTTCGAGAAAACAAAATACAGGAAAAGTAAATATGATATATATATATACACAGCACAACACCAAACTCCAAACAAGGTAGTGAAAGTATCTTATCTTCTGTTTATATTTAAACACAACTTCTATGACTACGAATAGATATCTATGAGTATTTATTTTTATCCATATCAGGTCCTTAGCAGTTTCGATTTAAATTTATCTGTCAAGGGAGGTAGTTTATTTTGGAAGAGTTTTTTTTTTTTTTATTAATTTGAACTGCTCAGTTTGACCGAAAGATTGCAACTGTTCTGAGATGTTGATGTGAAATCTTGATTTCACATTTCACAATCTTTTAGATGCAAAAAAGTACATAAGATATATTATATAAATCTTATGTATATTTTAGAGAGAGAGGGAGTGACATTAAATGCACTCGCTGAACTTATATCTACACACACACTGCATGGAAAACCAGACCACATCACAAATAACACCTCTTCCCTGAACTTTGGCCATGACACTGAATCGATTTTCATTTGTTTCCCTTAGATTTACCCGTCGGTTGTAGGCTAGAGAGAATTAGAAAATTTCCCCAAATTCTCAAAAACTGAAAACATACCAAAACAACACCAAACATCCATCCATCCATCCCTCGTACGCCGATACAAATACACATAAATGTACTTACTACCAACCGCCCGCAATATAAACGGCAATCTCGAGTTAGAAAAAGCAATAGATGAAAGTGTATCTTATATCTGTGTGACATACAGCCAGTTTAATCAATGTAGAAAGGACAAGAGCATAGCCAGCCAGGCAGACAAGCTTGGGTATTTACAACCATAGGCATAGATACAGACGTAGGCATTCAGTTTTCCTGCCCTTTTGTGCCGCATTTAAGGGGAATTTGGGAAAAACCGTACCCTTGATTGTTGTTGTTGGTGGAAATCTTTAAATCAAAAGCGGTGTTTTCTACTGACTCAGGCAGGCAAATGGATATTTTTCGTACTACACGAAGTTGTTTTCCTTTCTTTGTTTTTTTTTTTTTTTTTTTTTTTTTATTTACTATTTTTTTGCCTATACAAATTTATAACTTTACAGTGGATCACGAAAGTTTGAAAACAAGTAAATCAAAATATTTTTTTTTTTTTTAAAACAAATACATATAATCGCGTTATAGTGCTCTCTATTTAGCAAATACTATCATAAATTGTACATTTCATTTTTGTACTTAAATTGTTATTTAATTTTTTCTTCTGCATTTTCAAAAGCAGAAGTAAAGGCTGAGTAACGCCTATGTACATGCGTAGCAGAACACGCTGACTCGACAATTTCTCGAAATGTTTATACAATACGAAAGTTTAGATATTTTTGCCGACTCGAATTTGATTTCTAAAATACTCACATCTGTAAGTCCCTTCAAAATTATCAGTAGCATTCCCGTCCTTCAAATCTTCAACTGTAACAGCCTTTCTATGAATAACTATCAGTGTACCCTTACAGACGCATCTCCTTATTATCTTCAAACATTTAAAACCCAGTACGATACCTCGGTGGCTCCCCACATCGCTATAAACCCACATACAACGAAGACAAATTCCGCGACGCAACTGTTGACACACTGCACCTATCCAAAAGTAGACTTCTGTCGAGACTGAAAACTTTGTACAGACCGGAAATCATGAAAATGAAGTTATCGATCAAAACTCCAAATATTAACAAAAGAAAATAAAAACCAACAACCCGAAAATGTTTACGAAAATATACAGGGATATTCATCGTGAAGTTTTATTTTCAATAGGTTTTTTTTGACAGATCACGCATGACTTATCAAACTGCTTTGTCAGTTTTCTTCACTATCGTTTGGCAAGTCACCATGGAAAGACTTACACCACAACAGGGTCTCTAAATTGTTCAGCTGTATTACGAAAATCAGCGTTCTGTGAGAAATGTTTTTCATGTGTTTCGATGAGCTTACGGTGCGCATAATCAACCTACTGAAACCACTATTGCCAATACCATTCGCAAATTTAATTTCCAGTTTGCATTAGTGGGTGATACTCGACCGGTTAGACCACATCCAGCACGTAGTGAAGATACTATAGCAGCTGTAGCTGAGAGTGTAGTGTTCTGCTGAGTGTTCTCAGCAGCTTAGCTTGGCGTATTCGCAACTTGGTGTATTTTACATGAGCATCTCTGTCTAAAAGTGTACAAAATTCAACTTGTGCAAGAATTGAAGCCAGGCGGCTTGAGTTAGCGTCATATATTTTCAGTGAATGGGCTCTGGAAAAACTCAATGAAAATCCGGTGTTTTATCGTGAAATTTTGTTCAGTGATGAAGCCCATTTCTGGCTCAATGGATACGTTAATAAACAAAATTGCCATTTTTGATGAGCAACCTGGAGAGTACCAAGAGCTACCATTACATCCATTAAAAACAAGGGTATTCAAAAATGAGGCAAATCAGAATGTTACCGTCAATGGTAACCGTTATCGCGCCATGTTAACGGACTATATGCTTGCTGAAATTCAGGCTCATGGTCTTGGTGAGCTCTGGTTTTAACAAGATGGCGCTACGAGCCATACAGCGCGTGAAACAATGGACTAGTTGAGAAATCATTTTGGTGAGCACTTAATTTCACGTTTTGCTACGGTAAATTGGCCGCCTAGATCGTGTGATATCACACTTTCGGACTATTTTCTCTGGGGATATGTAAAGTCTCAGGTCTTCAGGAATAAGCCAGCTACGATTGAAGCTATGGAAGCCAACATTTAAATGATATCATTTTCAAAAAGTAAATGCCATAAATTGTTCTTTTAACCGATAATAAAAATTCGGTTAAAAAAGTTCACTTTCAAAATTACTATATGTGTTTTATTTTACATTATAAATCAAGCCTCATAATGAATCACCCTATATAAATAAAATATTTCGGAGGAATGATCAAAACGACGAACGACGGACAACAAACAAATACTGCTAACAGCAGGCATAGATCCAGGAGAAGCTAACGTTGATGACAATTGCTTTGTGATCAAAAATCTGCAAGAAAAGGTAGAGGCCATAAGAGCGATTTTCCAAAAACTATACGAGTTCAAAACAAATGATGTTATTGGCCCAAACTACGACCTGGCGACTCGAGAATTTATCTTATCTTCGAATCATTGAGAAGTAAGAAATCAATGGAACCGATGACATACCGTACACCATCCTGTTTAATACTGCTTTGAATAATGTCCATCCCATTCCTAAAAGGGTAAAAGACACGCTCAATGCGGCGAATCTGCGGTCGATTAGTCTCCTTCCAAATACCATATTGGCAAGGTATTCAAAAAGGTAGTGAATAATGTGCTAAGTAAATTCAGTTTCAAGGTGAAACATGATATATCACATGCCGCGTCTAAACTGTTATCTGATATCCATTGGAACCAGAGAAACAAATAATGCGCGGGTGCTTGCTTGATTGGTTTATAGAAAGCCTTCTATAAGGCTTTTGACACTGTATAGTTAAATGGCCTCTTCTTCAAGCTGAAAATGCTGGGTATGCCATAAGTAGCCACAGTTCATCGCGAAGAATGGCAACATTTGACATTTGACATTAAAAATGGTCTGCAACAAGGTGCGGTCAGTTTGCCAATCCCATTTAACATCTGCACAAGTGATCTCGTGAGTTCACTTCACCATGCCGTACCGTACACAGACTAGAATTTTCACTGCATCGTCAGGGTAGATAATGTATTAACCGAGCCTTTGTCAATAAAATTTTTAGACGAGGCGCAAATTCTTAAACATCTTAAACATAAAATTCTTAAGAAGCACAATCCTTTTTAAATCTTGCTTGCTTCAGTAAGCGGGTGACATTGGTATGATTGAACTACCACAGTGAGATGTCAATAAAGATATGAAGATGACTCAAATATTGACGAGAGAATGGCTTAAATGGGTGTGACGTTAAGCGAGGTCGTAACAAAGTAACACACATCACTAACAGCTTGGACAAAACCTAATTATTGCGATTATAACTCCGAGGAGTTCGTCTTCTGCCATTAGTAATGTTACAAGCAGTAACAAGTCGTTGAAAATTACGTCCAACGAATCGACCGCTGCAAACGTGCCCGCGGTGGTCATATGAACGAAGTCGAGTTCCATTCCATTCATAAATGATTTGATTGTACTTCTAGCCAATAATAAAGATTTTGAAATATCTCAAATGGTTTGCCTTTTATTTAAAAAAAAAAAAAGTTGTCAAGTCCTTATTTAAAAACCCGATACATACTTTTTTTTCTTTAAAGTAAAACTTCATCTTAAAGGTTCAAACCCTTGCCAGAGTCACCGGCAACAATGATCCTCCTCTTAATACAAGCTCCGACTCATATATTCTAGTTCACTCACTCAAATATTTGGAGCTGAATATTCTAATTCAACCCATACGTGTACATATGTACAAATACAATTCTGTGTTCAATTACCTTACCTTACTTCCTTATTTAATGGTTAGTATTGTTTAATGGGAAACTGATTTTGGCATTTCTCATTGCTCTTAAAGTAAAAGTTTTTCGTGGAAAGTGCTTCAGTTAATGTAACGCATGAGCAAAGTGAAGACGTTTTAGGAGTTTAGAATTATTGTTGCATAATTATTTAGACATAGAGTATTATTTCTTTAATCGTTTCTTTCATTTAAAGATGAAAATACTTTTCTATAAAATACCTACAACCTGAGTATTTTATCTTGTCTTCTTAAGGCGTATTGCTCTGTCAAAGTGCTTCCTATTAAAACCCATAGTTGAGACACTGATTTCTCCAGCAACTATCATTTACTACGTTGTCTTTCAGAATTGAAATGAAATCCTCTAGGGGCCTGAGCATTATTTATTTTACGTATCACATATAGCCCACAAAATTACAGTCTTTTTCTGATCAGATTTATATCACAATTCATACGCGGAAGAATCTTTTATGGCATACCATATACGATTAGCAATATGGTAAGCTTGATTAGATAAACATAACTTTTTTAATCAATTGCAAATGATAACTAGTCGAAGACTAAGACTTTACAACAATTGTTGAATACTAGCTCAAGTGACTATGGTATATGCGATTGCCTTTGAATATTCTCGCGGGAGGTTCATCCGGGCCGGCAAGCGTTTTCGTTTACAATCACTTTACCGAATGCCAACTTCTTTCGCAGATTAAGGGAATATTTCATTGTTAACCGAATCTGGTTTTCTTCTATGATTCTCTGAATATCGGTAATTCCTTAAGCTGGGTTTGTTACCCCTCCATCACCGCTTTGATTTTTTGTTTTCTAAACTGCAATGGAGCTTCTTGTGTCATCCATCTCCTTTACGTGCATTTTTCATCCTATTATTGGTTTTTTCTCAAAGATGATTGTTAGCAAAAAGTTGTTTCGATAAGTACCTGTTCATATTCAGATGCTCATTATAGATTTTGGCTATTTTCTATATCGCTGCCGTTTAATAACTCAATTTATTGTAGTCCACCGATCGTATATTAAGTAAATTGAAAGATGTTATCTTTCACTGATCGGCACGTAGTTGATTTTGCTGGCAGTTTTGGTTAACGTAAACAAGATCATCAAGCAGATACCTTTTTAGACGAAACTTAATCCACTTTTCAAGATATGTCACGTCATTTTGAATTCTGTTACTTGAAAGCCTGTATCTGTTATCGTTTGGTGAAAACTTTGCTTACCATCTGGTCCACTAAATATATCGTAGGTAAACGATTTAAATTCGTATAGCCTCGTCCAATATTTCATGAGAATAAAAATATCGGACCTTGTATACACATAAGTCATATGTTAAAATTTTTAGCTCCTATCAATTCACAGAGTGTAATTTGCGTCGCAGGTAACAATTGAATTCTTCTTTGCTACATGCCTCAAGTTTAGATGCATAAGCCTGGCTACATTCATCATCAAACCAGGCTTTTCTTTGTGATGCCATCGCAGGCAGCTTTTCTGGTGGCATCGCTGTCATTTGTATTTGACACATTTAGCTGCCGATAAAGGACTTTCGTGCAGTTGAAAAAGTACATAATTCTGGGGATTGGTTGCGGCAATCCTCTGTGATTGTAGATTTTCGAAATCAAACTTATTCGCAGCATAGGCTAGACCATGAAACGTACATCCTCATCGTTACCTACCCTAGATACAAGAAATTAATGACCGGATCCCTCTCGGAAAGTTCGGGCATCCAAAGTGCTAGAAGAATGCCTTACGCCAATCGCAAAGTTGCTAATCTGATTGGCAGCTTAATCATAAGAAAGACGCCAAGCGCATTTGTAAACGCTAATATGCAGAAACCGCGTGCAGTCTATGACTAAATTTTACGTCGCCGCAAAATCAATTAACCTTAATTCCTTATAGGAGGTGTTGTCGTGCAGACTATGTCTAATGAGAGAACTTTCAAAAATTTTCTCCAGGACGATCCTTACTTCATGTCCACAACATTGATCGTATGTCTCTTGTTAGGGCTTGCAAAATTTTCTATCATATCAATCAAATGTTTGCGAAATTAGCCTTGATGCAGTTCATCATGAGGATATTTTACATGTTTAAGAAACTTAAGATTTCTTACCCGAATCAACTTCGAATACTAAGTCCTTATCGTAATAAGAATTTAACCAGATAATTAACACCAAAATTATAGATTTTCATATGCATATGGTAGTTCAAGTTAATTTTAATGTGCTTACGCTAGTGCGGATGTTCAACTCCGTATACATAATTAGATGTCGGCCGGAAATATGAACATTTCCATAAGTGGAATACTCAGAATCTCAAGCTCCATTGAAAATTCATTAAAAGGTTAGGACAAGAATTATGTTAAAGCTTTTTTCGGAACCTTTCGTTCAGATTTCTGTTCAAAATACCACAAATTGATATTGATTTACTTTAAAATTGTTCTTGTAAGTCTATTTACAATTAGATAAAACCGCAATGCGACTCTGGATTCTCTAACAGGGTCCAACTACCAGTACTAATTTTAACGAAGCGATATTGTTTTTTCGTTTTTATTATTACACATTTTACAATTTCTTTTGGTTTTTGTTGTTTTTGTGTTGTTGGTTAGGTGTTGACATATGTGAACGTACCATACGTTTATTTGGACAAAAATGTTTATATGGATGTTAAAATTTGAATATTAATAAGCAAACACGAATCTTGTGATTAATTATACGACTGTCTTACAGAACCGATGTTTATAAGTTATATAATGTTGGAAAGCTTTTTTTTGTACGAGTGAAATGAGTGTACCGTCATTTAGTATCCTCCTTAAGTCCGCCTGTCAAAATTTGGTGGCAATCCGAAGCTTAGTTTTGCTTCGACACCCATTTCAAAACATCGATTTGGTGTTTTTTGCGATCATGGAAAAAGCGCAGTATCGCTCCGTGATCCAAATCTTTTTGAGTAGCAAAACCTGTTAGGAAATCACACCTATTCTCGATGGTGTGTATGGGACTCATTTACCTTCCCGTACAACCGTTTACCATTGGATCGCAGAGATTTTTGATGAACCGTTCCCAGATGGCCCAAAAACGATTACCACAGAGAAAACCGTGCACAAAATCCATGATTTTGTATTGGCGGACCACCGAGTGAAAATTCGCGAGTTGGCTGAGATAGCACGAGATTTTGGGCATGAGAAAGCTATCTCCGCGATGGGTGCTGCCTTTGTTCACACCGGAAAATAAACGCAATCGTGAGACCACATCAAAGAGGTGCCGCCTTCCACACGATAACGTACTGGCTCACACCTCCGTGGTCGCCACAGCCAAATTGATTAAATTGCACTACGAATTGCACCCCTATCCTCTGTATTCTCCGGATTTGGCTCCCTGTGACTACCTTTTATTCCCAAACATTAAGAGATCACACGCCGGAAAGCGGGTCGAATAAGGAAGTCATTGCCGCCGTACCGCACTATCCAGAAGGGTTTAAAAAGTTGCAGCACCACTGGAAAAAGTGTATCGAGTTAAAAGGGGATTATATTGAAAAATAAATTGTCAAAACCTTAAAAAAATGGCGTTGTCGTTTCTAATCCGGTTATATATCAAACAGCCCTCGTAGATCTGTGTTATGTTTAAGATTTTCAGCACAAGTTAATATGATACATTTAAGTAACAAGAGAAAGTAGATGGTTAAAACTTAACAAACTAAAAGTTTTATTATAAGATCATCTGATGCCTAAAAGACTCAATTTTACGCAAATCCGATTAACGAGAACACTCTTATGATGATATATTCATAAGTAGGTATAATAACAATTTTAAGACACGCTCATCTAATGAAAGAATATCATGCAAAAACAAAAATGCTGAATGGAAGAATTCTAAGTAAAGTCATCGTCTGTCGTAGAAGTTTTTAATTTTCTATTTTCTTTGATTATTATGAATTGTTACTACCATTTCAAAGAATTATTTTAAATAATATTACTGCCTTACAAATGATGTATTAAAATTAAGTGAAATAATATAAATCAGGTACTTGCTAATGTATCGCCTTAATCCAGATCAATTTTTAATGTTTTTTTGGTGTGTGTGATTAAAGCGAACGAATTATATGCACGGCCAAATTCTAGCAGAATGTAAGTATACGCACTTTCCAGCACTTTTCGATGTTCATTACTTAAGAACTCATTACATAATATTACGCAGCATTCAAGAAAGAAAAAAACAAAGCGCCTTAATTATACATGGGAGAAATAAAAACATGGTTTAGTGAAAATACAAACGTGGCCATTATTATCCATGAGTTTTTGAAATTTTCCGGGAAGCTTCATAATTCCATTGGTGTAGAAGTTCTGAGGCTTATCAGCGAAAAACTTGGCCAAGTGATTTTCAGCGGCTCTGCGGTCAGCCAATTTTTCACCATCAGGAGGGTTTTGCAAAGACCGAAACAAATGGTAATCAGAGGGTGCAAGGTTCGAGCTATACGGCGGATGCATCAAAACTTCCCAACCAAGCCCCGTTAATTTGTTCCGAGTAATCAAAACTGTGTTTGGCCTAGCATTGTCATGATGGAAGACAATTCCCTTTCAGTTGGCCAATTCTGGTCGCTCTTTCTTGAAACCTTCATTCAAACGGTCGCGTTGTGCACAGTAGAGGATCGAATTGACCGTTTCGCCATGTTGTAGCACCTTATGATAGACAATTCTATTCCAATCCCACCAAACACTCAACAGAAACTTGTTTGTCATCGGTCACCGGCCTTTGACCATGATCGCTTGCTTTGGATATTCTCATATTTAATTCATTTTTCATCATTTCATTTCGTTACGTTTTATTCATGGTTATTCGATTAATTAAATTTCTTTGCGTTAATTCATGTGGCAAAATTTCATCGACTTTTTCAGTGGCAGGCCGACCAATGCGAGGTGCACCTCTAACATCGAAATCACTGGAACTGATCGAACACACCACCTGGGTCCGGCGTTCACTCACAGCATTCTCACCGTAAACTTCCCTTTTTTATAGTAAAAAACCATCACATAGCGTATTTCTTCAGATATTTCACTCATATTCAAATCAATATAACTTTTAACACGACCAACGAATTACACAGTCGTCTTCACAAAAAATGTAGCCTGACATGTCACCGTTCAACCACGTGTTCATTTGACGCAATCAGATTATTATTTCCAGATACACCATCTAGTGACAAAAAACCGCGGAGACTTTTTATATGACCCAATAATATTAGACGATGAATTTTCTTTGGATAAGTTTGCTTTTATTATGGAACGTTTTACACTCTTTGGTGTAATAGATAAAAGCAAATAAAAAATGTTACTTATGGAATTTTGTTTTTCTGAAATATGTAATACATATCATCAAAAACTATTAGATGACAACCCTATGGTAATTATCTTCAGAAATTCCTGTCGGCAAAGATGCATATCATGATATTCGTCTAAGAGCTTTCAAGCTTCAAGAGTGTTACATGAAAAAAGTTCACAAAATATTTATGAATAACCGTAAAGTAAAGTTGATCGAGATAGCTAAGACTCTGAATATATCAAAAGAGCGTGTTGGGCATATTGTGCATGAATATTTGAACATGCGAAAGTTGTGTGCAAAGTGTATGCCGCGCGAGCTTACAATGAAGCAAAAACAAAACGATGGCAAAGTTGCATGAATTAGTCTGGCCCCAGTGATTTTTTCCTGTTTGTAGACCTCAAAAGAATGCTCACTGGAAATCACTGAAACTGAGGCTAAAGAGAATTTAATAAAAGTGTCGTCACGCTTTCGACATACACTGTATGTTCTTTAGGGCTTTGAAATGAAAAATTGACTCACGGCCAACAGACCAACATCGATAGAATGGAAATTATTTCAACGATATCGTTGCACAGATGAAGAGGACACAGGGAGGATAACTACTTAATCACATTTTCATTTCTTTTATTCCTCATTTTCTCTGCTCATTGGTTTCGCATCCTTTTCCAGGAAGGAATGCTGCTCTTGATGTTTATTGCTTTTACATAGTGCGTGGGTTTTGCTTAAGGATGCTATTCTTACTTTAGCATGTATGCGTATGTACATTTTGTGTACATAATAGGTAGAATTTCATTAAGCTGCTGATGGTGAACCATTAACGAAGTGCAATCGTTCTCCTTGTCCTTGTTATTATCCTGGCTACGTGCACTGCGTTTATGTACCAAATTTAGTTTTTTGATGTTTTCCAAAGGAAGGAGGGTTAGAATTCTTTTGGTGTTCCTTTACCGACAGCGGGCACCGTTCCTGATCTGATTTCACGGCGTTGGTCCTTATTTTTTTTAGTAAAACAATTTGATTGAGATTGAATTTTTTTTTCAACTTCTTGTGGTGTCATCATTTTTTTTGTCGCCTTGCATAGTAAGAAAAAAAATGTCTACCATATGTACCTACACCAAGTCGAGTAACGTGACGCTTGACATTGTAATATCGCTATTCCAGGGAAAGAATGATGAGAAGTTATTAAATTAAAAGTACGAGTATCTATAATATTTCGTTATTTTGTCACTATTTATTTGTGATGATTCATGCAGTATAAAAATATTTGCCGTTATTTATATAATATGAGTATGACTATGAATTATATGAAACCCATTTTTAAATTATGGATGTTTGGATGTTAGCGAGGTTTCACATGGGAAAGACCAAAAACTTGCCTTGAGCGTTATTCACTACTTGACGTATGTAGTTGAAAGTTACCAAACGAATAAAGTTTTCAAAAGCTTGATTCAAGAATATGTGATAAGTGACTGTTTCCTAGATTTCATAGTTTACATTAGAATAGGTCAAGTCTATAGGCATACCTACCAAAAAAGGAATGTCCTGTTATGATGTCTACTAGGATGCTTAAATGTGATCGTTTTAAAAGTAAAACGATCTAATCCAGCTTAGGCCATATATGTCTGGTTAGATAGCAGTCTTTTTAATACTTGACATTGACTTCAATTATTCCATCTAGTTTGCTATATCCTTATTCACCAAACAACGGCAGCCACCGTCAATTAACGTGGTCAGGATTGAGGATTACACTAAACTTTCAAACATGCTAAAGACAATATTTCAATGCGATTTTACCGCCACATCGCGCAACAACAACACAGGGAAAGTCAATGTCAAAGACGCTGACAGCTATCGTGTAGTTTTTCACAAGTTAAGTGAGCAGAAAATTTAATGGTACACTTATGAGAGCAAACTGAAAAGGACAATACGTATGGTAGCTAGAGGACTGCATGCATCATGTTCAAAAGAAAATGTCGTAGTGACCTAAATAATAGAAATTTAAAAATTGTTGATGCCATCAACATCGTAATGCGAAAGAAGCAGAAGTAAGAAGCAGATATAATTTTTTACCATTTCATATATTTACTGTGTGATGTGCTTAAAAAAATCTCTTCAATAATAATTTTATTCATAAAAACCGAATGCAAAACACTCGCTCCCCGCAATATTTCTCAAAAAGTGTGTCTCCAATCTTTCTCACACACTTTTCTTCTTATTTCATCTTTTGGAAGTTTGGAAGACCATTTGCATAATCCCGGTCTACAAATAGAAATCAATGAATGAAATAACTAACTACCGTTCAATTGCTAAGCACACCCAAAATGTTCGAAAGTATTTTATATGAAGCGATATGCTGTCGGTGCAAGTGTCTTATATCCCTCAGTCAGCAAGGATTTTTAAAAGGTTGATCAATTGCTACAGACCTTAGAAAATGGCAATGAAATGTTATTACTCCAGATTATAATAAGCCATTCGAATATCTCATGAATTTGTGCTTCTCAAATTGTCTTCCCTCGGTTTTGACCCCATATTATTAAAATAAATATCTTCTTATTTGGAGAACCCTCATTATATAATTCGCTTTAGATCAGCCATTACACAAGGCTCCCATTAGGTCCCCTTCTTTTCATTTTAACTTTCTTCAAGAAGACCTCCACTTAGAGTCTAAAAAAATCGCTTAGAACTTAATGTCACCAAACGCCAATCTATAACTTTGTCACGTCAGTCAATCTCCTCCTCGACTTTATTTTCTGCATGGCCAACCTATGACCCAGGTTCAACCCCTCCGCGAACTTGGAATATTATACGATAGAGAGGTAAATCTCCGTTGGCATATTGATGAGATAATTCTTAAGGCCAACTCATCACTTGGTTTTATCAACGATCTAAGGAATGGTCTAAAGAATTTTGCAACCCCTATGTAACAAAGTCACTTTACATTACCCTCGACACCTTCTCGAATATCTCAGCCAAGTGTGATCCCCCTTTAAGCGAGTTCATATATCTCGAATTGAGAATATTCAACGTCGTTTCCTTCGATATCCTCTTCGAGGTCTACCCTGTGGTGAGGAGGTCTACCTCCCGCCTCAAACTTCTTTACCTGAATAGCCTCGAATAGCCAGCAGAGACGTAGCTGGCATTCTCTCCATTAATCAATTGTCTTTGGTTCTGTGGATTGAGCCTCTCTTTGTAATTCTATTTTCTTTCACATCAACCCTCGTAACCAATCACGCCTGTTTTAGTTCCAATTAACTAATCTCTCGCATGCTCCATAACATCAACTCACACCGCCCCGTTTTTGACTTTAACCTGAGCACTTCTCGTCTCGAACTTGAGCTTCGTACCCAGCAGCTGGAACAAGTCCAACAAGCATACTATCAAATCCAACAAAATGATCAGAGAGGATATCTAACAAGATTAATGAAGGAAATAGGATGTACCGACCCACAGGACAGAACGAACTAACAATAAATTGATTTTTTAGCTAGATGCTAAATCAATCCGAAGACAGCGAATTGAGAAAATCCATGACACGGACTTTTTTTTATGAGAAGATCCAGGGAGAAGCGAAGAATGCAGTTATTAACTTGCCGGTAGCAGACGACTGGGAGACTATTAAAAACACACGCAAGTTAAGGTCTAAACTATACACGGAACCGCACGAAGTCTACAGTAGAATTACTAACTTAAGAGTTATTACGGTAAGTGAATCAGCAATAGAACTCCAAAATGTAAAATATAAAGCCAATGAACTTATTGTGTATTATAAAAGTTAAAATTATATAGATTTAAGTAACTTAGAAATCATATTAGTAAACACGGCTAATTTTGCATATGCGTAAGAGAAGGTACGATAATATGTGTATTAGGCCAGAGTTCAGAAAAAATTACAAACCTATGTACTTTGCTGTAGAAATCCAAAAAACTAATAATTAATCTGAAAAGGACCGTCCACATCATTCAGGTCATTACCGGCAGGACCAACATAGTAACCATTCAGGCAATTTTAGACAGCATTAGACTTGTAGGTCAACATAGACAAAATGATAGACAGGTTCAACAACCAGAGCGTGAAAAGAATTATCAAAACTCAGGAAACCTCGGTGTTGATTCGGGCAAAAATAGCTTTAAATATGATTAAATGATCTACGGATCGAAGATAGTCGGGACTTTTCAACTGCCAATTCATCGTTTTTTTTATAAACTAGCCTCGAATGACAAACCAAAAATTAAAATAACAATTAATGTCATTACATACATAGCACTCATTGACACAAGTTCCACACTCAGTATAATATATTAGATGATAGAATTAATAAATAAAACAAAAATTAAGCCATTTTAATTCAATTACGGGTAAAGATATTATTTCGTATGAAGTACAGACAAAAGCACAAAAAGAGTTTAAAGCATTACCTAATGCAATGATCAGATGGAATAGAGACTATAAATTTATCATTGGAAAAGATTTTCTTAACTGTTTAAATGCCTTAATAAATTTAGAAAAGGGAATATTAATTCTTTATAACCAGTGTTTAAAACTAATCAATAGTGTATACCTACATGTTGAATGAAGTGTGTTCATTAAAATATATAGACAAAAAATTTTAAATTTATCAAAACCAACCAACCACACTAGGAGGATGAGTTTTTGGGCTCGCCTTCAGAATCGGAGGACTCTTGCAGCACCGTGGTAGGGGTTTCTTTGGAGGATTGCAGCATGGATGCAAAAGGCGTGATTCGTGGACTAAGAACACCTCTATATACAAAGGTATATACCAAAATACTTGTATAGGTATTAGTGAAATGTAGCCTAAATTCATTTCTACTTCCTAATCTCAGCGACCCCGACTTAACTGTTGCCATGCTAGAAACGGCCAAAGACAGCTCCTGGATAGCATCGGCGTATCTGGGTCACGACCAAATGAACTGGATGGTATAGTCTGAATACTCCTTTTCAAATCACAGATACATCCAATTCAATTTAATGAATGCTCCCCCTCGCCAAACAGCACTTCGTAACTATCGAAAAACTGACTGGCTCAAATACAGGGAAACACTTTTAAAAAGTATCTCTCCCGAACTTTTAAGCCCCCCGGACAACACCAATGAACTTGACTCGAAAGTCGAGACTCTAACACGGGCTTTCAACCGAGCACTGGCCGTCTCCTGTCCTCTAATTAAACCTAAAGGCAAGTAAAAACCATACTGGTGGACATCCATACTGGGGCTGCTTAGACACACTTGTAGGAAACTTTTCAACAAAGCAAAAATCTTAAGGAAAGCGTCGGATTGGGACTCATACAAAGAATCTCTAAGAATATATTGGGTCTATAACTTAATTCGTGTGGTTTGCTATGAGATGGCGTAACTTGTATTATGCCGTTGCTATTATTCCATTGGAACATGCGTTGGAAATCTACTGTCATTGTACGTTCGGGGAGTTCTTCTTCATTACTGAAAACTGCTGCCGAAAGTCATCGTATTTTGGTGGAAGTTTATGGTGAACATGCGCTAGCTGAGCGAACGTGCCAAAAGTGGTTTGCACGATTTAAAAGTGGTGATTTTGGCTTGGAAGACGATGAACGTCCTGGACAGCCAAAAAATTTGAAAAAGAAGAACTGGAAGCATTACTCTATGAAGATTGTTGCCAAACACAAGAAGAGCTGGCAGAATCTTTGAGTGTCACTCAAGTAGCCATTTTAAAACGTTTAAGAGCAGCTGGATATATTCAAAAGCAAGGAAATTGGGTTCCACATGAACTCAAGCCGAGAGACGGCGAAAGGCGGTTTTGCTTGTCCGAAATGCTGCTGAAACGCCACAAAATGAAGTCATTTTTGCATGGGATTGTTACTGGTGATGAAAAATGGATCCATTACGACAACCCAAGCGCAAAAAATCATATGTGAAACCCGGCCAACCAGGTAAATCAACGGCAAAGCCGAATATCCATGGCGCGAAGGTAATGCTCTGTATTTGGTGGGATCAGATTGGTGTGCTGTATTATGAGCTGCTAAAACCGGGTGATACCATCAATAAACAACGCTACCGAACACAATTCATCAGTTTGAAGAGAGCAGTAGCCGAAAAACGCCCGGAACATGCGACCAGACACGAGGCAATAATTTTCCATCATGACAACGCTCGGCCCCACGTTGCTATTCCGGTTAAGAACTATTTGGAAACGGTGGATGGGAAGTCTTACCCCACCCGCTTTATAGCCCAGACCTTGCCCCTTCTGACTACCATTTGTTCCGGTCGATGCAGAACGCCCTCACTGAAATACGGTTCACATCAGAGCAGAATATCAAAAATTGGCTTGATTCATTCTTGGCTGCCAAGCCGGCGCAGTTCTTTTGAGATGGGATCCAAAAATTGCCAGAAAGATAGAAAAAAGTCATAGCTCCAGATGGGCAATACTTTGAATAATACTATTGTACATGTTTTTCTTAAATAAACGTTCAAATTTTGAAAAAAAAAACCGCACGAATTAAATTATATACCCAATATAAAAATATATAAAAAGAATTGAGGATGGCAAAGCGTGAATCCTAGAGGTCCTTTTGCGATAAAATTACTAAAGCCTCTGAGGCATCACGACTGAGAAAAATCCTCTCAACAAGTCCTTTGATGTCTAGCTGCATGAAAAAAAAACGACGGCTCATGGACGACCTCAAATGACGAATCACTCAACCTGCTACTGGATAGTCATTTTCCAGGTAGCTTCCCTTTCACGGCTAGAAACAATCATAATTGAACTATTGCAGCCGCGACAAAAATTACTAACCTTATCACAAGAGACAAACTGCTCTGTGCACTGCATAGCTTCTAACCGTATAAGTCTGCTGGGACGGATGATATAATTCCAGTCGAGCTAGCTAGTCGAGATCCTGAAATATAATCTTGCCATCACTTGAAAATATCATGAATTACTGCGTAGAACCATTTCACATATCTCTGTCATAAAGAGAAGTAAATGTAGTTTTCATTCCCAAAAGCGGTAAATGTTCTCATGTTGTCCGAAAGAACTTAAGTCTATCATCTTTCCTTCTAAAGACTCTTGAACGACTGATTGATATCAATATACGATCTAGCTTTAATCCTAGACTCCTATTCACTGCACAAAATGCATGCTGTAATTGAAAGTTGGTAGAAACTGCTCCACACTCACTAACAAGCCACATCGAACGATCCTTACAATATAGAGAATATACAATGGTAGCTTTCCTGGACATAAAATGCGCCTTTAACAACTTCAAAACATCCGCAATCACGACGGCGCTGTCAGCTATGATTAAAGAGCTACTGCAGTATAATCTTAACATATTAAAAAGCTTGGCGGATCGCTGTGGACTGGGAATAAACCTACATAAAACCGATTTAGTCCTCTTTTCTAGGAAAAACAAAATTCCGATTATAGACCTCCCTCAATCAACGGTACCAGCTTGGTTTTCTCCGATACATCGAAATATGTGGGTCTAATTTTCGACAGGAAACCTAACATTTAAGAAAGCCTCAATAGCTTTATTCTCTTGCAAAAAACCCATCTGGAACAAATAGGACCTCCAACCTCGCATGACCATTGACTATATATCTCGGTCATAAGACCGATACTCACCTTCGGGGTAGTTGTGTGGTGGACGGCATTAGACAAAGCAGTGAACTGCATGAAGCCCTACGCACTACTCCCTCCGCTGCTCTGGACACTCCGTTTCACCTTACGACCCTCGACATTTATAGCAGACAAGACGCAGCTATTCGCCTTAAAGGGACTTCACAGCGGTAAAATAAACATTTTGGCCACGCAAATATTCGTGGTGTATCGACTGTACCATTCCCAAACAACGGTTTGACAAGGGCTTCCATGTATTCCCCCCAGATCCTTGTGGGAAGAAAATGCCTTCCGGGATGACAATTCAATTCACTTTTACATCGACGGGTCAAAGACTATCAGTGGAGTTGGTGGTGGTGTTTTTGCCTAATCACTGTAGCGTGTTCCAGGCGAAAATTCTAGCAATTAAGGAAGCCCTATCCTGGATGAAGAAATGGATATCCGCATCTTTTCCGATAGTCAGGCCGCTAACAAATCCATGGACTCATGCTCTCTAAATTCAAGAACAATCATGGACTGCCGATCATCTTTAATGGAGATGGCGGAGCAGTTTAACATTCACCTTTGCTGGGTGCCAGGACATAAAGACATTCCAGGGAATTGTAGGGCCGACGAACTTCCCTTTCACACCTGGAAAGGAAAACGAAGATATATCTATCGCTACGTGTAAACAAGAAATAAAGCTGGATGCTAATAGAAGAACAAACCATAAATGGGAGCTTGGATCTACATGCTTAGCGACCAAACAAAGTTGGCCAAAGCTAGATCTAAATCGCTCCAGGAATTTAATTCTTCTAAATAGAAAACATCTTAGCACCATTAATAGTGTCATCACTGGACACTGCCATATAGGTAAACATGCAAGAAGATTTGGCATGTTTACTAACGACTTTTGCAGAAGCTGCATGGATGAGGAGGAAGACGAGACTATACCTCACCTCCTCTGTACATGTCCAGCTTTCTCCCAAAGAAAAAGTCTCCACCTAGGGGCCTTCTTCCACAACGACTTAAGTGACTTAAGCATTATAGACATTAAAAGCCTGCTATGCTTAATTAAGACCTCCAAGTGGTTTCTGGAGTAGAAGGGTCACAGATCCACGTAGCATCACAATGGGCCAATAGGCCTAAGAGGGTTAGTTTTTCAACATAACTATCGACGACAAGTTTCCATTGCTAAATATCGATTCTTTTTTGGATAAACTTGGAAAAGCACAGTATTTTAGTACTATCGATCTTGTCAAAGGATATCATTAAATAATAATCAAAGAAGAGGATAAGAAGAAAACATCATTTGTAACCCCGCATGGATTATATGAGATCATTAGAATGCCTTTTGGTTTAACAAATTCACCAGCAACATTCCAACGATTAATGAACGAAATTCTAAAAGATCGAATAAATAAAACATGCGTTTTTTACTTACGATATTCTTATATTCAGCACAAGCTAAAGTTAAACCCATTACATAAATCTTTAAAATTTTTGAAATCAAAGAAACTTAAAATCCAAATAAACAAATATGACTTTATGAAAAAAGGAACCGACATATTTTGACAAAAGATGGTTTAAAGCCTAATCCTGACAAGATACCAGTCATTGAGAAGTTAGAACTACCAAAAACAACAAAACAAAAAAAAAAGTTTTCTTGGAATAACCGGATATTACGGAAAATTTATCAGAGACTACGCAAAGTTCGTTCAACCTATACCAAAATACCTTAAGAAAAATATCTAAATAAATATAAATGACCCTAATTACATAGAAGTAGTCATCCTATATTGAAATATCCAAACTTTGAAAAACAATTTTCTCTCACAACAGTATGTTTTGCTTCAAGAACTCTTAATAACCACGAAAGGAATTATTCGGCAACCGATTAAGTATTTCTAGCAATAATGTGGTCAGTAAACTATTTTCGACCCTACCTTTATGGCAATAAGTTTAAAATTTTTACAAAGCACCAGGTAATTAAGTTGCTACACGCAAAATATAAAGGAAAGGATTTATCACCCAGCCACCTAAGATGGTTACTGAAGTTAGGTGAGTATCCAATTGAAATTGCATAGGAACTTAAAGGGAAAGGATAATAAAGTAGCGGATTTTATGAGTCGAATAGAAAACAACGAAGATGTAAATTTAAATGAGAAAGAGGAATCACATACCCCACAAGTTGAAAATTTTTCACTTAAAGTGTATATTGGTTACCCTCAGATATTCAAAAAATCGTGCGATGGTGAAGTAAATTTTACTGAAACTTCTCTTCATGGCTTGGGTTTCATAATAAAATTAAACTGTAAAAATTGCCAGCCAATGCTCATAAATTCGTGTCCTCTCATCGACAGCAGACCGTATGAAGTGAACAGGCGAATTTTCTTTGGGTTTAGACTTCTTGGAATCGGTTTAGCAGGGATTGATAAGTTCTGTGGAATTATGAACTTGCCAAAACCTATTTTTGAATTGTTTTACGACAAAGTTATAAATGACATTCATATGAAAAATGATGTTGAAGAGGCGAAAAATATGGACAATACAGAGTCACTCACAGTATCATGAGATGGAACTTGGAGAAAACGAGGATTTTCTTCTCTGTTAGGCGTTGCTACTCTGATAGCATTTCACACAGGGAAAGTTATTGATCTTATCGTAAAGTGCTCATATTGCAAAGCATGTGAGTTCTAGAAAGATTTTGAAGGTACCGAGGAATATGCAGCATGGCACAAACAGCACTCAGGTCAATGTTATGCTAATCACGAAGGGTCACCTGGGAAAATGGAAGTTGATGCTGTTGTAGAAATGTTCACAAGATCCGAAACAACTTTTGGAGTACGATACGTTCATTATGTCGGTGATGGAGACAGCAAAATCTATGAAGGAATAGTTGACTCAATGCCGTACGGAGACTTTGTCGTCACAAAAAAAGAGTATATTGGTCACGTCCAGAAACGAATGGGGACACAATTACACAAAGTCAAAAAAGGTAATAAGGGCCTTGGTGGCAGAGAAAAATTGACCGACAAGCTCATCGATGAGCTAACAGTTTATTATGGCCTTGCAATTAGAAGAATAAATGTGAACAAATCGATTAAAGAAATGAAGATTGCAATATGGGCAACATTCTTGCATAAAATATCTTCTGATGAAAATCCACAACATGAAAATTGTCCATCCGGTCAAAATACGTGGTGTTCGCACCAAAAGGCAAAGGCCTCTGGCGCTCTAGGCTCATATAAACATACCGATCATCTTCCTGATGCTGTTCAAGAGACGATCCAACATGTGTATGAAAAGCTAAGCAATGATGAGTTATTAGAACGATGCTTAGAAGGCTACACGCAAAATAACAATGAAAGTCCGAACGCTGTCATTTGGACAATGGCTCAAAAAGTGCTTTCCAGCGGTGCAAAAAAAGTGGAGATTGCATCTTTTACTGAGAACTGTGAAAGAATTAGACGCGCGTCTATCTATCGATAGCCAATGCGAGAGCTCAAGAGGATTCAAAAGAGGTCAGGGAACTGAAAAGAGCGTCACAAAAGGAGTCAGAAGACATTTTTGCGGTTATGGAAGAGCCCATGTATGGACCAGGAATAGCAGATTGAAGGTAATATACAAATTTACGTGATAATAATACGCCAGTGCGGCAATTTTTTTTCTTTTGCATTTTTCTCAAAACTACGTTTTTCAAACAGGTGTAACTTATATCATGAAATCTACTCGACCGATTTTGATCGTATTTATTGCTATACCTTTTTCATTCTATTATCTATCGAGTAGCATAGGGATTTTGCATTGAGATGTCTCCTTCATTTTCAAAAAAAAAAATCTTTAACTCGAAATTCAAGGAAAAAATTGAAATTTTTTTTCCAATGTCCGTAGTTTCCTCAAAAAAAATTATCTTATACTACTTTATAGCTATTACGATTCTAAACAAGAAAATATTTTTAATTTTTTTTTTCCAGCCCATTTCCTGCCATCCAGGAAGTTACACCGTCCGCGAGCATTCTAACATAGAGGTCCCACATTTTTTTTTTATTTTTTTTTTTTTTACCTTTTTTACCATTTATTTTTAGCCAACAAAATAATGTACTAAGCCATAATAAAAAAAAAATTGTAAACTAAGAAAGTGTCAAAAAAATTTTTTTCTTTAGGCTAGTTTTTTTGAGCACCAGGGTGGTGTAACCCCTTAATTTAGAAGATAGAATGAATGAAACCACTCACTCAGCTGACGAAGAATTGTTGGATCATATTCCAATTCATTCAATTTTGTTATCGTTTTCATCGACTTGTGACAAGGTGCATTGTCTTGATGAAACAGCACTTTCTTTTTCTTCAAATGCGGCCGTTTTTCTGCGATTTCGTCCTTCAAACGCTTCAACAACGCAATGTAATTGTCGCTGTTGATAGTCTGCCCCTATTGGAGATAGTCGATGAAAATTATTCAATGTGTATCCCAAAATACGGATGCCATAACCTTGCCAGCCGACTGTTGAGCTTTTGGTCGTTTTGGACGAGGTTCGTCGCCTGCTCGTCACTCAGCTGACTACCGACTTGACTCTGGTGTGATGTGATGGAGCCAAGTTTCATCCATTGTCACATACCGATGCAAAAAGTCGGCTTTATTGCGGTTGAACAGCTTTAAACACTCTTCTAAATCATCAACACGTTATTGTTTTTGGTCAACTGTGAGCAAACGCGGCACCCACTTTGAACAGAGCTTTCGCATGTCCAAATATTCGTGTATGATAAATCCAACACGCTCTTTTGATATCTTCAGAGCCTCAGCTATCTCGATCAACTTCACTTTACGGTCAGTCGTAATCATTTTGTGGACTTTTTTGATGTTTTCATCTGAAACAGCCTCTTTTGGACGTCCACTGCGTGCAACATCTTCGGTGCTTGTATGACCACTTTTAAATTTTGCAATCCACTTGAGAATGCTTATGCAGAGCCATTTCTTTGCATCGGCTGCATTTTTTCCCATCAAAAAGCAATGATAAATCAACACACGAAATTGCTTTGAATCCATTTTTTTCACAATAACAAAAGTTGCTTCACTCACAACGCTATATCTCGAGAACTAATCGTCCGACAGCTATCAAATTTATACACGTATCTTTTGAAGGTTGGTACTAACTGAAAATGGTATGGATTTAATTCAAGTGGTGCCCTCTCTTAGAAACGGCACTGACTTTTCAGCCCATGTATTAGGTATTCATGTTACAAATATAGGGTTTTCCAATAGGGACTTGACAACTTTGAGTTTAATTTGTGAACGCACTCTTTCACTAATCATTAAACTGTCACTGTCAATTCATTCAGTGAGCTCAACATTTTCATCATGGTAAAGTACACTAACGAGCTACGTTCTCCGATTGGGTTCTGGAGAAGATGCGCCAAGATGATGAATTTCATCGCAAAATCATCTTCAGTGACGACGCTCATTTTTGGCTCAATGGGTTCGTCCATAAGCAAAATATTCGTTATTGGTCGGGTGAAAACCCACATGTGCTTATGAATCACCACTTCATTCACAAAAAATAACTGTTTGGTGCGGTTTGCATGCCGGCGGCGTTACTGGACCATATTTTTCGTCGACGATAACGATCGTCACGTTACTGTGAATGGTCAGCGTTATCGCGCCATGATCACTGATTATTTTTGCCCGAATTAGAAGGTATGGACTTGGACGACATGTGGTTTCAACAGGATGGTGCCACAAGCCACACAGCACACGCTACAATCGATTTATTGAAGAGTAAGTATGGTGAGCGTGTTATCTTAAGACATGGGCCAGTCGATTGGCCGCCTCGTTCGTGTGATTTAACGCCGCTTGACTATTTTCTGTGGGGCTACGTTAAGTCATTGGTTTATGCCAACACGCCGACGACGTTGGAAGAGCTCAGAGCCAACATTGAACGCGAAATAGCGGCCGTTTCGACCGAAATGTGTGGTCGGGTCGTTGAAAACTGGGTCCAAGGAATCCATCGTTGCAAACGAGTTCCATTCATAAATGTTTTGATTGTACTTTAAGCCAATAATAAAGTTTTTGAAATATCTCAAATGGTTTGCCTTTTATTTAAAAAAAAAAAGTTGTCAAGTCTTTAATAGAAAACCCTATATTAAAAGGCCTATTTTCAGCCGATAACTTTGATCTTCATACTGATAACGATTGTGATATACATTAGCTGTCAACATTTTTTTTAACATTCAAAAAATAAACACACAAGACGGGTACTTGAAACTCCAACTTATTGACGCAATGATCACCAACGAAACAGAGATCGTAATGAAATTATAGAATATAAGGCATGATAGTATTTGCTATAGAAATTCCAAAAAATTACCTTACCCTACTACTTAAAGATTTAATCCCTATGCCCAATAAATATTACAAAGAAATTAAATCAAACATGGAATACATTGTAGAATATAATAAAACCTTTATACCATATATGAACCAACTAGAATTTTAAGCGAACTTATCGAATGTAAACATTGCGTTATTTGACAAAATTGTAAATTCAGAACAAACGAGTAAATAGAAATTTTATCTTTTGATGATGAGACCATATTTATAAAAAAAAAAATGGTAATAACTTTGTTAATCAAACATGCGACGATAGAAATATCAAACTATGTAGCTCCTATGTAATAAATTTTATAAATTGCAAGTTCTCTAATGTAAAAAATTATCTGAAACATAGATTTTATTACCCAAATAATAATGAAATTCATAATGTGAATACAACATTAAAATTTTATAAAATTATTACAATATAAAAAATATGTAAAACATAAAAGAAATTAAAGAAATGGACTTTTAGAAAAATGTATCATTTAGTATAAGCATAGTGTTCCTTGTTATAATTACAATAATGTTTATAATTTTTTCAATAATGTATATTAAGCAAAATAATGTTTTTAATAAGTTTAATAGCAAAATTCAGGAGAATTCTATTTGTAAGGAAGGGGAAGTTACATATGGTACAAACATGATGAGGTTACAACAAATGATGAAGTTGTATACCGAAATCAATGTATAATAATCCTCGACAAGTATGACGACCTCGTCAATTTTATTGTAAATAGGGCACAAGGCATTTCAAATGAAAATGTTCAAATCGCTGACACTAGGTCATGCGAATTTAGCACAACCTAATTTATGCTTAATATTCATTTTTTCATTTTAATAAAAACAGGCAAAAATCATTTTATTGATGTATTGTATGATATTGTAACTTCACCTGCTAATACCACGAAAATACCCCCGATGATATCGATTTCTTCGTTTCAAAGGGAATATCTAGCAATTTGTGTTAAAAGTTGATGAATGTTTTAACCTTACCTCTAACCAATGTACAGCCATTTTGACTATGAATGAAACTCTAATAAAAAACAATAACCAGCAGTACTAACTGACAAAAAATACTTATTGGAAAGGCTTCTAGAAAGAAGTCGAAGAATAAGTGGAAATAAGCGCACCACTAAACCCATAAAAAAACAGCAACAAAGTCGTGCTCCACGACATAGAGCACACTTAAATCAATTGTGAAACCTACTAAAAAAGACTTTTACAAACTTAAAAACTGTGCAGCAGGTACTTTGAAAACTTGACAGCAGAAAAACAATCCAATTCTTCGGAAAGTAGTAAAGGCACTAAAAGAACAAATCCCTCTGCAGCGCTAGTCAAAAACAAAAAAAAAAAAATAAAAACCAATAATACAATACAGTCCTACAAATCTTAGACGAACCTTTCGACCTACTGTGACAAAATTTAACCACATTTAAATAGCGGAAAGTTGAAAAGACATCTGCCATATATTGATTTCGTGATAGAAAAATTGTTTGAAGTCATAACTTAATTGCAATAACAAACAATTTGATTTAAAAAGGAGGAGTTTTTAGTGAGTAAGTATGTCATTTCACTTTACTATGACCACGCTCTTGCGATTCTCATAGTTTATATGGAAGATTTTCACCTACCCTCGGCGGTAGCATTTAATCTGCTTTTCAACGTTGGTAAAACAATCATATAGCTGATATTTTGGCCGATATAATGTGGTGTTTCGACTTTAGAATGGTCGAATGGTCCCATAGATGTCCAGAGGAAGGAAGAGCAGCAGTAAGTGTAGATTTTGGGCGTTGATGTACAGAAAATATAATCTTGTCTTTGCAGTTTTTCTACTGTTAAACACTAAATTTGTGTGCATGTGTGTACACTAATACCATGTATGTAGGGTTGATGACCGCATTTTTGCCCACTGGCTTTTTTGTATGTGAGCTAAACCATCAAGTGATTGAAAATGTTGATAGAACTAAAATAAAAAGTTCTAATTTTGTTATTAACAATGTATGGACCATTGAATTTCGAAACGAAGTGAAGACACGATTTTGTTCAAAATTTGCTATAAGTTTAACTGTCAAACTGAGCTGTCATTCCAGCCAAATAATGTTGACATTTAAAATTCATTTATTTTATATTTGATATTATTGTATATTTGATTTTTACTTAACGGTCTCACCCAACCCGTGAAGAGCAAACTACTTCCAGTTATCCAGACCAAGCGCTCTGGCATCCGCGATGGCTTGGTCTTTAAAACGAAGGTTCGGCGTTCCTTGTCGTCTTGAACCTGGGGGCCGGGAATCGAAGATCCTCTTAGCTGGAGCATTATTGTGCATTCGCTCGATGTGGCCGAGCCAATGTAGTAGACGTATTTTGGCCATTTGGATTACATCTACATCTTGCTACAGCTCATAGAGTTTGCGATTGTATCCTCCTCTCCATTCACACTCCTCGCACACAGGACCATTATTTGATTTTTACGGAAACAAATATAGAAATTGAACACGGTCATAAAGAAAAGAGATCTTGGTTCAAAGACAGCACAAATAAATTTTGAAAACAAAAAATCTGTGCATTAAAAAGATATGAGATATCCGTTCTTCAGAAAAACTTTCCAAATTAGATAGTGGTTCTGATAAACCAAGGAAGCCTCTCAGACAGGATCGAAGTTCCAGACTGTCTTTTTTTTTAAAAAAAAAAGAAAGGATTCGTAGTAATGGTGCTCAAATGAATGAGGATATGGGAATCGGGTTACTAACTCCCTTTTCGCCTAACCGTTCCAAGAAAAAAACTTTCATTAAGAACACAACCAGGATATGGACGCTCCCATGGAATATATCCAATTTTAAAAAGACCACGTTCAGCCAAACCACCGTGCTAATATGCTTTGTGAAGGCAAGTATAAACATTAAAACTTCAAGAGCGACTCGTACGTTCTTTAAAAAAATAACAGAGAAAAGGTGCTTCTCCGGTAGCAAGGCTCGAAAGTTTTACCAAAAAGTAAAAAGAACGTGTCAAGGCAAAAGAACCCGAACGAAATCTGTAAGATGAGCAAGGAAACTTAGTAACCAGTAGTGCACCGTCCACCCAACCAAAATTAAGTAAAGACAGCAATATTTAAATTGATATATAGCAAGGCTACCGACCCGGACAGTCTTCCTGACGAGTTACTTAAGGTGGGATATGACTTGGTAGGGAGCATGTTTCAGGCCCAGGTCCAATATTTAGTCGGAACAGGAATATTCCTTCTCCGGAAGAGGCAACAATCTATTGTCAACTGTTGATTAGGTTTTAAGGCCCCGACCCATAAATTCCGTCAATTCGTTGCTCCGTCGTCGTTCCGTTGATGTTTTAAACTGGCAATTAGATAGAATATACGCATTCTTATGGAAGGTAGCCTATTATCAAGGAATGTATGTACATTAAGAGAATGTAGGGAAAGAGAAACTCTCGTCTTAGCAATAACAAAATGTCATCGAATTTCTTCATCAACGTAGGTATGAGATGGATTCTACGGGACTGTAGAATACGTCACCACTGTCAACGGAACGAAGGAGCAAAAGATCGATGGGATTTATGGGTCGCGACCTTTATCAGTGCGGCTAAAACCCCGGTTATGAATGATGCATGACACCAACTAATCAAACAGAACGTCACAATATGCAGCTACATATATAGTAAATTGGTATTTCTTTGGCTTTAACAGTTGAGTAAAAAGGCCTTCTCAATAATCACTAAGGGACTCTTCATTTAAACCGTCTCATCCCTGTCACGTTATAAAACACTGAAGTATGAACGTTAACGAAGGTGGATAAAGGTAGCACTGGTCGTTTTGAAAGCAAGATTCATCCACCGAAGGTTGGCTCAATTCCCGTTGACAGATTTTCGAGCTGACAACAAAAACCGAAATCTGCCAGATATGATATTTTGATGGCTATACGACATGTAGAGAAAATGAACACCAATACTTCGACCTGAAGGAATCATCGATTTTTAACCAGAGGGACAACGCAGCAGAGATAAACATCCAGGCCCAGGTCCATTCTAATTCTACTCAAATAGCGCATAGGAAGATATTGTGTTCCATAAATAGTTAGCATGTGTCTACTTTATACAGCAATAAAAGTTTCAGCGATAACTCAAAAGTTGTTAGTTTTATTTAAAAAAAAAAAAAAAAAAAACAAATCCTATACATCTTGCGGAAACACAATATATGTATGTACCTATACGAGCATGTTTACCATCATACCAACTTGGACCTTATAATGCTTAGACCGGATTTTACTTTTGCGTAGCTCAAACTCAAGCATGTCGCGCTTTTAAGGTTTCAAAGACAAAATTTTTGAAACTAAATACAAGTACAAATCCGTAGGTTTAGAATTATTACCTATTCAACTTTAAATCTGTTACCTCTTAACTATCTTTCGAAGTTTCACCTGCATACAATCCACGAGCCATATCCCAGATAGAACATTATGTACCGAAGGAAAAAATCTGTACTTGCACTATTTCATAATCCTCTTGTTATCCCATAAAAATCGGCGTTTAACTAAGCCCAATAGAAAGCAAAAAACAAGAAAAACTAGAAATTCAAGTCCTTCAGATCCAATTTTATGTTTGTCTGATAGCTATTTGCTTTATCCCAGTGACCACCGAAATTTGTCCCTAAACCGGATGGTGCAAAAAACAGAAAACACAAAGCATGAAGTGCATCTGCCCCTTAAATCCCAGTGTGTGTGTGCGCTGAATGCACTTAAATTTTCAAAGTGCCAGAGCCAGGGTAATATTGAGAATAACCCAGTGATGTGTGTTCTAGAACATATAAGAGCTGCTGTGCCCAAGTACTTGTACACAAACTGGATGGCCTTGAATCGTTCACAGATAAAAACCCTGTACCGATGCTGGTAGGTCGACCTTTTGTTCTTCTATTTTCCATTTTCTATTTCTTTATCTTTCTCTTATTCGTGTCATTTTGGGTTAATACAACAATTCGGGTTGTAAACCGATGCACAGTTCCTCTTTATTGTTCCTGAAAAAAGTTAGGTGTGCAACAATATATTCTTTCTATACATGTCGACCCATGGAATACAGGTATCCATAAGCAGATACTTTTAAGATTTGGGAAGATTTTTTTTTTTTTCCTTTCGAAAATGACCCTGAGCTACAATTTATTTTGTTTCGGATCACTGCCTGAATACATGATTAGAATGCTTTCGTATCTTGCTGAGTATTTATTGTAATGTATAATTATAAACATATGGTGAGCGTTTTTGGGATTGTAGCAATTTTTAAACCTGCTTTGTGTTTTGGGTGTCTAAGTTCCTAAAAATTCGTCTTTGTTTGCAATAGATTGCATGGATTAAACTTTTTTTATGCAGCAGATACCTGCTTTGGGAAACTGAACGAAAATAAAAACGAAAATTAAAAACTAAGACCAAATAAAAAACAACAAACATGTTAAGTAGTTTTAAGGATGTGTTCGATAGAAAGAAGTTTCAATTTTAGATTATTCTCTGATCAAGTGAAGGTCCTTTTCTAATTTTGTTATACTAAGTTAAAATTTATTTTATGAAGTATCGCTGTACATTCCTTCAAAATGGGGACTACTGCTTTTCAATCACTGATCATCCAACATCTTGGAATGTTGGACATACGAGTTAGCTCTGTATTTTTGTTCAACTGCCGAATGCACTGAGTCAGAGAACGAATATATTAGATTAGAAGTACCAGATAAGAAATCATCAATAAAAATGAATCATCAGAATGGAGCCCTGGGGTACACCAACATTTACTTTGTGGATATCAGTCTTCGAACCATCCAAAACAATTTGAATTGAACGTTCCGAAAGATAATTTCTAATCCATTAAAGAACAGCACGCATTTTCCACAAAAGAGGGTGGTACCAAACTCTGTCTAATGTCTTAGAAATATCAATTGCAACTACATATATTGCTTTCGGCAGATTGATGTACGCTTTGGTTCCTCTTTTTCGGTGAGACATGCCATCAATTTATCTGTTGTCATCAACAACATCACCTGTTGCTACAAAAACCGCCCTGCCGGTCATTGAGTTTTCGTGTTTCGAGATATTTCATGAATTGACGTTTTATTAGCGTTTCCATGACCTTGGAAAGAAGGGACGTAAGTGCAATGGGTCTGTAGGAGGAGAGAGAGACAGATGGGGAGATATACCATCTGGAACAGCGGATTTGTGAATGTTTAGATCTTTAAGGACTCCTGCTACTATTGCATGCTACACACAAAAAACAAACACCGTATAGTAATGAACTTTAGAAAAATATCGTAAGAACAGTGCATCTTTCAACTTCCGCATAAAAGTCTAATTTGCGAGGCGGATTCTCTTATTCTATTATTTCTCCTCTCAGGATTCGCCCATAGACCGTGCTTAGTTAATACTTTTGTTAGATATGTTTTCTTAGAATACTAAGAAGTTCACTGGAAAATTTTTGGTTCACGTTTGGCTATATAAGCTTACCGATGTTGCGTTGATCAAGCTGATTTCATGTAAGATTTGCTTTCTTCAGTGCATTTTTCACCCTTTCAGTTCCGTAAAATATCGCATAGTGTCTGTATTTTTATTACGATATACACGGAAGTACTTAACTGCCTTCGACTTTTAAGTGCTTAACGTCAGAACGTTGCGACCTGCCTGGTTGTGGGTGTGTTCGTATATGTCTATAATAGAGGTGGATGTTAAGGCTTAAGACCCATTCAGTCAGCAGTCTCTGGTATGAGACATCATGCTACTTACTTTTGGGTTGTTTTATTTTGTAAATCAAAGGTATTTTATGCCTAGATGTGGCATATTCACCGTCACGTGATGATTGATTGGATTATGACATAGGTATCTGACCCGTTCTTAGGAATGTCCTAAGCACGACGTTAAAATCGTCCTTGATGATTTTAAAACAAAGTTATGAAATTTAGAGCATTTAGCACCATGATTGCAAAATATACCATGCCATAATAGGAAGCATCTGTTTCCCACACTTCAAAATCCACAAAGGCACCTGTCATTCATATGATCAAAAATCGTCAACAAGATGAACCTAAATGACTGTTGTAGCCGGTGCGAATACGAATATCCTGGGCGACAAAACACCGAAGAAATATTTACCGAAAACGTTGTAACATATTTCTTTTATAGAAACGACGTTAACAAGTTAGTCTTGCTATAATTGATCTCAGAACGAGTGGCTAAGATTCTGTGACTCTTTATTTATCGAAAGATTCCACAATTAACACAGAAGTAACTTTTCTTTTTCGAAAAGTTGGAGTTCTTATCAAGTGGGCGCGCATCTTAGTCGTGGTTACTGCCTCAACTAATGACTGATAACCGACTTAGTTATATAAACCAGCCCGATTCGTTAGACTAGTGATATAGGTACGGGAACGATTAGCTATTTTGTTAGTATTGACATAGATGAAAGCTGTTATCCATGCTTGACTCGTTACTATGCTGGCTTCTGCAGATTGTCTTCATCAATGATATATCATCGGAGGCGCTGCCGATACCAACCAAGTTGTGGTTTTATTGCTATAATCTTTTCCCAAGATATTTTTCTTTTCTTTGGAGAAGCGAATAGTTCCACACTTAAACTTAGCTTTCAGTGTTGAACCAGCAGACCTCCGAACCATATTCTCTTGCAATAACTACATAGAACAATGCAACAAGGGCCCATTACATATTTTATTATCTAATTACATTAGGTATATCTGGTTTTTATAGACTTAAAAAGCCTTGGATAATTTGAGTCGATATTCTGCTACCCATAATAATCAAATCACAAAGGATTGAAAATATCCATATCACATACAAAAGAAACAAAAAAGTAGCTGGTAAAGGCAGGTGCTTGTATTCCTAGGATACATTAATGATTCGGAACGTAATTATCTATTTGTAAAACCAGATGTGCATTTGCAAAACTAGCCAGCTGTTTCACGCCTACAAACCAATCAATAGAAATTTTTGTTAAACATCTAAAAGTATTGTCCCCTTTTGCAAAATTTATTGCAATTCCAAAGAATTTTCAAAAACCGTGATGAGGGTAAATCCCTATTAGATTTATCACTGTCAGATAGGTATCTCTACTTATTTTACTTCTATTTTCTCAAAATCATGCACAAACTATTTTATTCTATTTTTTTATTTTCAAAATGCAAAAAAGTGTAACAAAAACAAATTTCAAAGTAAAACTTATGAACTACGGATTAGAAAAATAGAAAAAGAAAAAAGAATGTTCCGTTTTAACACATCCTGATTGTGTTCTTCCCCATAACTACGATTATTCCTTCATCCTGGATTTCCTTAAGAGCATCTTCGAATTGTTCTCTTGTTATAAGCTGAAACATAAAGAAAAGATAAATGGAAATTGGTAAATTAAATAATGCAAAGGAATTTGAAAGTTATAAAAATAAATGACTAGCAGGTAGCTTGGGATTAAAATTAGTAGGAAAATCTTCAAAGGAAAATCTATACGAGTACCTATGTTATATGTATCTTGTACAGAAACATCTACCTGAGCGGCTGCTATAGAATAACAAGTCAAACAGATATGAAGCCCTACACACAATCCAACTAAATCCATTATTTTCTTAAAGAATTAGGAGAATCTTTTGCTGATACATAGCTCGCTTGAAGCGAAAACGTATCGAAAATTAAGACAAATTTAGTCAAATATTTTGGAGCGCCAAATAATATTAGGTAACCAAACCTTATTATCTTGCCATATAAGGGGTGTGAGCAGAAAATTAAAATTCCAATTTTAAAATTAATATTATTTTTGCCTTAATATTCGTTTTTTTAAAAATTATAGTTTAATAATGCGAATTTGATTTTTAAGGACAATATCGTCTAATTAAAGGTGGTTTCTTTTGAAAATAAACTGGAGCTAAACGTGCGGAACATTGTAGAACATCGACTTGTGGTAACCTTTCAAATGAATTTCAATGGTGCGAGCCAAGGAATAGCTCCATATAATCATCGTGAGGTTTGATTTATAATGTAAAATAAAACACACAAATTTGAAAGTGAACTTAAAATTCTTATTATCGGTTAAAAGAACAATTCATGATATTTACTTTTTGGAAATGATATCATGTAAATGTTGGCCACGACTACGTCTTAGGTGGTCCATTCGGAAGGTCCTATTTTGGGCGATTCGTTCGAGCATAGCGACTGGTATCTCGCGGATAACACGAGTAATGTTGGCTTCCAAAGCATCAATCGTAGCTGGCATATTCCTGAAGACCTAAGACTTTACATATCCCCAGAGAAAATAGTCCAAAGGTGTGATATCGCACGATATAGACGGCCAATTTACCGTAGCAAAACGTGAAATTAAGTGCTCACCAAAATGATTTCTCAACAAATCCATTGCTTCAGGCGCTGTATGGCTCGTAGCGCCGTCTTGTTGAAACCAGAACTCACCGAGACCATGTGCTTGAATTTCAGGAAGCACATAGTCCGTTAACATGGCGCGATAACGGTTACAATTGACAGTAACATTTTAATTTGCCTCATTTTTGAAGAAATATGGACCATACCATACCGTTGTTTTTATTGGATGTAATGGTAGCTCTTAGTACTCTTCGGGTTGCTCATCAGCCTAAATATGGCAATTTTGTTTATTAACTTATCCATTGAGCTAGAAATGGGCTTCATCCCTGAACGAAATATCACGATAAAACACCGGATTTTCATTGAGTTTTTCCAGAGCCCATTCACTGAAAATAGGACGCAAATTCAAATCGCCTGGCTTCAATTCTTGCACAAGTTGAATTTTGTGCTTGTCTAACCGGTCGAGTATCATCCACTTATGTAAACTGGGTCTCAAATTTACGAATGGTATTGGCAATAGTGGTCATCACAGATGACTATCCGGTGCGCAAGCGATGTGCACATTTTCAGGCACCATAGTTTTTGGTATTCGTTCATATCATGGGGTACCCACTTATCAAGTTTCTTTACCTTTCCTATAAAAGAAAGGTGCCGACTTATTGTCATTGGGGATACTCCCATACTTTGTTCAATCTCCCGCACCGATTTCATTATGTCCGCATCGAAAAAAATAACGGTACTTGTAACGAACCCTAAAATTCTCACACGTCAAGCATACGTACCACTTTATTTTATAAAAAAAATAAAATTGAAAGTTCTGACACAGATTTTCACTCGAAAACTACTTATTTCCGACGGAAATCGGACATTTCATGTGGTCCAACCCAATAGTAGAGGCCGCAAACTTCCTTATCGATTTACGCACACAATTCAGTTGACAAATGTCCCTGAATGTATGAAATGTTGTACCCACTAGCAGACCAGTTCCGTACTGGATCACTCAGTCGTCAAATGTTTAAATGAGTGCAAAAAGCACGACATGCACGATTCACGATTCACCGCTCTTCAAATATTGGTCGATCGTGAACGTGCGGTGCACTACTGATAACTGATTTATGATGACTGTTGGATCTGCTAAACATATGTTCTTGTCCAAAGATATCTCCTCTCCGTTAAGTTCATCACGATTTTTCACTTGAAATTTTTGAACTGAAAAAACGTATGTAATCTTCAACGTTAAGTTACCGACATTTTTCTTTAATTTAGGGCTCTCCTAACTCAACCCAACGGTGCATTTTAACTTTTTCCGTGATGATTATATAGTACTTCTACTAATCTGGAAATAGTTCTTGTTTCTATGGTATGTTGGCGACTGCAAAGGGAAGGCGAGATACCGATGTATGTTGTTTAAAATGTTTGCAGGTTATAATGTCATAGGAAACAATCACGATATTTTAAACTACGTGCGAATGTTGACTTGAGGGTAAACTGAGGTATTGAGGTATGAGGTATGAAAATCAAATGCTATTGGCGATTTCGCTGCAGCACTGATGTAGAAAAAGCGATAAAACAAGGTTAGACAAGATACTGGTCAATATCCATGAACTACGCATGCATACGTAGTTCGTATGCATACCAATGCATATATAGTTCGCGAAAGTAGAACAAGTGCACCACTCAAAAACGTGAAGAAAAAAAAAAACACAGATTTGGCTATTTAATGTTCCGTTGATCAGAAATAGCCTCTGTACTATAGACAATAACTATGACAGTGTTCTTCTTATGAAAAAAGTGAAGAGATGGACAAACAGAAAGTGAATGTTAATATTCCCCGTGTGTTTCAAAACTATAACAAAGCTTTTTACGGTGTACATAGTACATAATCAAGCTGATTAGTCAATATATCTGTATTACACCGCAGTATTACAGCTGCAGAGTTAAGAATCCATCGTTGCATTGCATATGTGACAGCATGACAGCAGAAGAAATATTGGTAGACGAGAAATGACACATTATAGCCGTATAGTGCTGGTGTACGATGTAAGTCTTTTTTTATCTTAATTAAATTTACAGATTTTTTAATGTTATAACTTACACATACAAGTGCACACGAACTGTATCTTTACCCTAACTTCACTGCCAAGCTCCAATAACCATGAAATATAAAAAATAAACAAAAACAACTTACAATTTGTGACGTCTCTCTAATTTCGTTAAACAATTTCTGGTACGGGATTGTAGGTACCTTTACCCTCTTCTTGAGATTATCCTTAATACTGCCAACTAATTCAGCGCGCTTCTTACGAGCCGCCGTCGACAATCCCGTGGTAAGAATGCCCACATCAATTTTGCCTGAAAGCGGATCTGTTGCTGATTGTTTTAGCGCTTCCCGATGAAGTCTAAAAAGAGAAGAATTATATTTTCTCAATCGGAAAGTGAATTGATAACAAAATAACAAACCTCCAAGCTTCTTCAACATCCTGTACAGTGACTTCTGAGCTCAAACGAACTTTAGCGTGAGCCTCTGACAAACGAATTAAACTCTCTAACTGACGTGGGTATGCAGAAATTTGTCCTCGTCCAGCACCAACTTTACGCATATCAACGTAGGCTTGGATTAAACGCTGTTGTGCCTCCTCGGAGAGTGTAGGTGATACATGCTCACGGGAATATGCAATGTAGTCGCGTAAAACGCTCATGTCCTAACAAAAAGACTTAAAATAAAAAAAAAAACTATTCTAAAACTCAAATCACTTACAAACATTGTATCCTCCTCTTCCTGTCTAGAGACATAGTATAACGAAACAAGATGTGAAGCTAAACGACGATCAAACACTTCATCTTGTGGATCCAAAACTAAGAAAATCAAATCAAAACGCGAGAGTAGTGTATGCGGTAATTGAACATTATCAATGATGTTCTTATGTTTGTTCCACTGAGATTCAGCTGGATTCGCAGCAGCCAAAATCGATGTACGAGCGTTTAATTGACAAATAATACCTGCTTTAGCAATACTTAGAGTTTGTTGTTCCATTACTTCATGCAGAACACTGCGGGTAGAATCGTTCATCTTGTCAAATTCATCAATGCAACATACCCCATTGTCGGCTAAAACCAAGGCTCCACTAAAACAAATCAACCATTCAAAAAAAAAAAACCTTTCTCAAGCTTTGTTAAATTACGTTTGCAAAACTAGCTGACGTGTTTCAGGATCCTTAGTCACATAAGCCGTCAAACCCACAGCCGAAGAGCCACGACCTGAGGTGTATTGGGACCTGGGCACCAAATTAAAAACATACTGCAACAGTTGGGACTTTGAGGTACCAGGATCACCGCAGAGGAGGATATGAATTTCTGATCTACAGTAAAAATAATTATGTTAATTGGTTTCATTAGACAAATACACACAATACCAATGTCCTACCTGAAATTTTGCCTTCCAGCGGTAACATGCTTTTTCTTGGTCCCACCAAACAACTGCAACAATATTCCTTTCTTGATGTCTGCATTCTCGTAAATTGATGGTGCCAATGCTCTTGCTAAACGATCATAAACATCTGGCTTTTGAGACAGTGTCCTTAACAATTCAATTCGCTCTGGAGGGAAGATGTGATCTTTTCTAAAATATTTAACACTTATTAACACGGTTGATCCACACAAATAATAACTCAACTCTTACCCATCTTCCTCTTCATACAATCGCTTATTGTCGACCTTCCTAAAATGCACCACATCCACATGAGTCTTATATACACTCTTAACATTTCTTGCCCTGTTGCTCTCCTGTATTGGCACGGCTCGATAGATACCGGTCACTGTAACACGGTCACCAGGTTGGACCTTATCCACCAAATCATTGTGAGCAAATAATAAAACATTATGAGGCGTCTGACCAGCAGCCATATCATCTGGTGCCTCTTGCAATTTAATAAGCTGTTTATCGGTAAATTGCGATCGATTATGAACCAATTGGAAGCAATGGTTCGTATTACAGTTTGTACATAGAGTCGGTTCAGCTATACGGCCACGATCAATCTCAACAGTTGTATAGAACGAGCAAATAATGCATTTAAAAAAAGCCTCACGCATCTCTGGAATGACATTTGACGTACGGATCACCATACCGCTTATACTGATTAGCTGATCGATGTCCTCCGGATTTAGGGCGCGCATATTACGAGTTTTTTCCGCATTAAAAGGTCTGACCTGAATTTGGTGTTCCAACACTGCTGCTGGATACTTTTCAAAGAACATCTCATTTACCGCCATATCAAAGGTGGGAATTACTTCTTGTGGATAGCAGATCAACTGCCGATACAAATTCTCATCAAATGTTTTCAAATGAGAGCAATTAACATTCAGATAGGGCTCTTCAAGTGTATGGATTTCCTCCAACTTTTGCAAGTACAGCGGTTCATTGACATCAATATTCTCGGATATTTCATCTTGCTCTGCGTCTGGATCGATGTAGCGCATGAGAAAATTCTTAAATTTAGTTTTACACTGACTGACTACAACATTTGTGCCCCAAATCACTAACTGGGGACCAGTGGATGACTCTGATGTTTCCGATTGACGTTCGGGAATGGGCTCGAGCTGAGGAAATATAAATAAGACTGTTACTTATTTATCTATGAATAGATGTTAAGATGAGATAAGACTTCGAAGAACATTGCGTATGCAAACTTGATAAAGGCACGCAATTATCTTGATAGTGCGTTTTCACTTCTTTCTACAAATTCATTCCCCTATCGTTAAATTTTTGTAGACCCGGGAGAACATCTAGTTTACCTACATACAGTGAAACAAACCTGCGGAATTGTATTCCTACTCTTTTATGGAATTTGTAATAAATTTTAGAATAGCTTATGCAATAGAAAACAATAATCGACTCACCAGAATGAAATCTATAACTATAGTCTAAGCAAGCCCTTGGATAGAAGACCATGAAAGGCGGTACTCCAAGATGATCATAACACTTGATTAGGTCGCTGACAACGTAAACATGTGTACTCGTATGTTCCACACACGGCTAGTTATGCACAGATTCAACTACCATGCGTCATGGCATTTTAGGAATAAGTTCGAAGTTCCTGTTGTATGACAAGACTGTACATTCTGGTCGATGCAGCTATGCGCCCAGCTATGTCAATAGTCTTGGTTGTAGTTATAAATCAACAACATGAGTAAAACACTCTTTTAGACTTGCACGTACGTCATTATTAAAAACTTCCCCATTATCAAGAAAAAAACACCACTATGTACTCGTATTACTTAATGGTTACTGATTTTCCAATCATGCATATCAGGAAAGCCGAGGCTGCCTAGAACGACTTGCTTTTGTAATACATTTGTTGGGATACAGATAGCCCGACTTTGACCCATAGCAATGCTAAAGTAAGCTGCTTGCTTAAGGGTCAACAACAATGAGTTCAGAGACGTGATCAATAATGATTTTTTAAGGACTTCAGTACGGTTCAGTACGGTTCAGCGCGTTAAAATACAGGTGGTAGTGGATGAACCTTAAAAAAGTCAGCGGCAGCTCTCATATCCCCAAAGCAAGTACCGGGCTCCGAAATATCTAGCATCGATTAGATCGGATTTACTATTGACGACTAACCTGTGCATCGATTGTTTGAATATTAAACAGGCCGCGTGCATCCCCGATGATATAGACTGATATACAACAGATATCAGTGCTATACGGGAACTTCGGTGGAATAAAACTATGACATGTACTACGGATCTCTCAGATGCCATAACAACACAGAAATACTATAAGAAATCACACCGACCAATCACACGAAACGCCTATTTTGATGAGTGTAGGAAGAACATGTAGCACCACAACAACTCGCCTGCATAAAGGAACAAGAGTGGCACGTGATCTATAAGAGGAAAAAGCTTTTTCAGAGAAAAAAGAGAGTCTTAGAAGCCAGCGATCAAAGAAATGGAAAGTTTTACCAAAAAGAGAAATGAACGTGCCAAATCAACTAGACCCGAATAGAAACCCGTAGAGTTGTCCCAAATTCCACTATCAAACAGAACGAACCAATCAACTTTGGCGATTTGCAAAGATTTCCGCCCAATTGGCCAAAGTGAAGTAAAGCTAGCTTTATCTTAACTCAAACATTGCAATGCCAGGTAAGGAAACAGGAGCTGACTTGGTAGAAACCATACACCAACTCATTACCATTATTTGGTCGGAGTAAAGTATACCTCACGAATGGAACCTCAGCAAAGCCTGCACGATTCACAAGAAAGAAAATTATCCAAAACGTGTGAACCTTAAATGCAACAGTGTCCTTAATAACGCGTACCAGATCTCGTCTGCTATATTGTGTGAGTCCCTGAAACATTTGCCAATGATCTGATTGGCCTCTATCAGTACGGTTTTAGGCTGGGTAATTCTACCATTAATCAAATATTCATATTTCTGCGGATCTTAAAGAAAAACCAGAAGTCCAGGTCAATACACACACCTTTTTATCGACTTCAAGGCCATATATGACAGCATCTATAGAGACGAGCTATACAATGCTATGTCTTGTTTTGTTATCCGGAACAAGCTCATCAGATTATGCAGAACGACGATGGAGAATGCTCGCTGTTCCATAAACATCGGAAGTAATCTCACGCAGACATTTGATATCAAAAAAGGATTCAGACAACGTGATGCGCTGGCATGTGACTTTTTTATTATCGTACTTGTAAAACTCCCAAGCCAAAAATCTGTGAAACTACTTGCAGATTATATCATTATTATTATTTCATTGTCGTGTATTTCTACATAGAGGGATGAAGGGCACACCATGGAGTCCGTAACTAGCGGCAGTTGTCCAAAAACCGTGGTAGATTTACTGGTTCACGCCCAAGTTCACCTTATGTTGTAGCAATTTCTAAGGAAATATGTAATCATGACAAAATTAAAGCACATAATTTTAACAATTTTTTAAGCTAAATGACCTACCGTAGATCAATCTGTTTAAGCACTTGACTTCACACTTTATTTAAATAACTACTACTATGCTTTTCAAATGCTATTAAGAAGTTTTTTTTTCAAAATCAATCGTAGCAACAAACTACTATTTGAAGTGACGCTGAAATTGCTGAAATTGCTTTACTATACTGCTGCCTTTTTAAAATGAATCTTTCTTGTCCCCATTTCGAGGCTCACAAGAACTTTGTCCGCGGCTTAGACGAGGTTTATTTTAAATTCAGAGCAATTAATTTAAATACTCATTATTCTATTTTTTGAAGGATACATGCCGGTTTATGTCACGCTTGAGTGCTGATGAGGACGTTTGTACGTATATAAAGTTAACCCCATCCTGTCATTATTCTGACAACTACTTTGATTATCTAAGCCTATCTCTTTGTACAATGGCTAAGTACATACATATGAACTTAACTTTAGCCACAATAACTCTACTCTGCATGGCAGCTATGTATGGATTCATGTTGGCTTGTTTGACCCTAACCGCGTAAGAATTTATTCTTTTTTTTTTCAGCTAGCTGCTTATGTTTTCCATTTCAGAATTCCAAATATGATAAGCCTCATGAAGTATTTCACTTTGAGTGAACATAATGCTGGAGTAACCGTGCTGGTTATGATCGATGCCATTCCAAATGTCATATCAACATTTTCCTTCTATGAAGGCGACACAGAGATGCTTGTTAATGAAATGGTCGGCACTGCAACATACTTAAGGGCTTTTCATGTTGGCATTTTAATTTCGCTGAATCCTACAACCTTATTGAGAAGCGATTTTTTAAGGGATCAAATTATATATACAATGGCTCTTGCAGCTCTTTTCCTTATCCTCTTAGAACGGAAAGAGACAAGTTTATATTCAGGTCTACTTGCAATGATTTTCTATCCAGCGCTCTGTATTGCAGTATATTTTGATCATCGCAAGGCGTTTAAAAGTGGGTCAATAGCTCATCTATAATGAGAATATGAGAATATCATTGTGTTTACTTATAGCCAGAAAATCAGCAAATCATAAGGAAATCACACAGGATATGCAAAGGTATCTTGAACTAACTAAACCAATGGAAATCATTCGGTATCCGCTCACCTCATACGAACATCCTCTCGATGTGGACATTTGGAAACAATTCATCATAATTATGAATCCATTTAAAAATGAAATGTACGAGAATTTCAGTAAATGGCAGAAAAATCTTGTGCGTTTTGGAGTAAGGCATATGAGGTTGCTCGAAGTAATTCTTCAATTAAATGTACCCTCCTTTTCTATAGATAATCTTTGTAATTCCTTACAAGCTTGTGGTGCCAATAGTAAATTTAATGATTCCTGGCGATGGCTGGTCTAGACTTTTACTTATCCTTAACTTTTTACTATCGCCTCTTCTATTAACTTTGCACCCATCGTTTAATCTAGAAAATTGGAGGATATTGATATATATTGGTTTATTCATGGCGATCGTGGTCCTTCTGTCTACAAGCACACATTCTCCAAAACTTCAGTTTGTAAAGTTACTGTGCATATAAATATTCAAAAAGATGTATTAATTGTCTCATTTCCTTTTTGCCAAGCCTTTAGCCCTGTATGGAATGGTATGCAACATGTTGATAGTTAATGTGCTTTCTAATGAAATCATATCACTGTTAGTGGACGTCGGCAATGTTTTAGGTATTGAGCGACCACTGATCGGATCAACATTTTTGGCCTGGGGAAGTACAATTCCAGGTAAGCACCAAGCAGACAAATTCTCTTTTCAAAAAAAAAAAAAAAAAATGTAACCATCTTAAAAAACGATTTGTCAGACTATCCCGTTCGTTGGGCTCGTTATTCGAGCTGAATTTTATTTCTGCAAGCCATGTTTTCATATTCGCCAAAAAAAAAATCGCAGGGATTTAGGTCGGGCGAGTATGGTGGATTTGGCAGCAATTAGTGTCACGTCTATTCCGGGTGAGTGAGCTCTGGCTCGTTGTCGTGGTGAAACAACAAATTTTTTCTTTGCCAAATGGCTTCTGTCAGTTTCTTTCACCTTCGGCTTCCACTGAAAGAGCGCTACCAAATTCTCTTACCAACGCCACCCGTCTTCAGTAACGGGTAGTTATTAATACACCCTAGTAATTTGGGCAACTTTTCTTTTAGTAGATGTGATTGGTGACTTATAGCAAAAATCACTTACGGGACTGTCTTTCAAGCATTGGCATTCACTAATCAGTCTCACTCATATATATGTAACTATTGGCTTATCTTCACGTTAAAACTTATTTATACATTGAGCAACTTGTACTGTATATACGTTGTATATATATATACATGTATGTTTGACAAAGACAAAGTTCAACGACTACTTACTTACTTAGATAGCGCTAGAGTCCGGAGTGGGCCTAGACTCTAGCCAATAGACCACCTCCAGAGGCGAACTCTTCCGATTCTGCATAGTCCATAGAATTGAAAATTGTTCGGGTGTGTCCTATCCATATCATCTTGTAGATTTCGCTGTTATACATATAGTCATCAAAAGCCAGTCAACGGAAATGGGACAAAAAATTGTTCAAGAATCTTGATTCAGGACGGGAATGATAAGGGTTTAATAAAGTCACCTTAGTGTTTCTTAACAATGCCATATAGACCAGATAAACAGCGATTTGTAACTCTTGACAAAAAGCATTATTGTGGACTTGGTTTTACTCAACCCATTATTTTCTTCTGTTTCAATACCATCAAGTGCACCACTGACATCTCGCTGCGTTTTACCAATGATTTTATTGTCTTCAGCGTATGTAAGTATTTACTTGCACAGAATTTTGGATGTGTGATGTCTATCGATCTGAACTTCTACTTTCTCTAAGATCTGCGGTAATGTGAACATCAATTCATCTTCTGCTACCTAAAATAGCCCGGGAATATTACAAACTCAATAAATTACTTTATTGCAATCCTATCTAAGCGCAGAAAACCAGTGTCAACATTGTCAGAAGGCCACAAGAGACGCCCCATCTGATATGTTAGATTTCATCCGACCATCACCACGAAACTTTGATTTAACAAAAAGTGCCGACAAGTACATGTAGAGATAAAATTTGAAAGGATGACTTCTGCAGACCATTAAATGACCTTAGTTGCTTCGAGATAAATATTCTTCGTGTTATTTTCTGTCCCGTCTGCATAATTTAGAGAAAAAGATATAACAACGAACGGTACGGGCTTAGAGCGACATTGACCTAGGACATGTTGAGCGAATAAAAATCACCTACACGTCGATTTTTCAACATCCACGGTTTCTGGATCAATTTATTTTTAGGCTAGTAATAAAAGAACGACGAGTGTTGAATTCAGATATGACTTTTGCTACAATTCAACTTGTCTACTGACGCCTACATGCTTTCAATTAAAATGAAAATTGCTCAAGTAGCAGTTATCCTGAATGCGGTTCACAAAGAGAAAGTCCTCAGTTTACAAAAACGGAGATCTGCCCAATTAATAAAAGCACTCATACGAATGTTTGTTATAATTTGTCATATGTGCATGCTAGAAAATACATTTTTATATTTCATATATTTCAATGGTAAGATTATGAGTCAAAAACTGCCACAAGCTGGTTGCAATATCCATGAGTTTCGTAAAAGAATACTTGGGTGTTTATTAGTCTAATTCGTAGTACAATTTATCACCACTTTGTTTTATCGAACAATAATATTCAATTTCATTTATTTTTTTCTTTAATTTCTTTTAGAGATAATAATTTACTGCTCATTAGTTCGATTGCATCATAAAAGGGTACCAATCGTATCATTTCTTATGGCCCCACTTTTAAGTATTAAATATTTTAATTTAACCCGTGATTAGTCTTTAAATTTCTCCTTATTTCTAGGTTGCGTGTTTTCAATTGGACTAACAATGTGTCTTAAAGCTGTCAAAGAAAGGTCCCTCACAGTTGCTGTAACCAAAACTAAAATTAATTTACTTAATTGACAAATTTTAGAACATTTTATTTATAGGTACGTCCTGGAGCCGAAGGGACAAGTGCTCAATTCATCGCCATTATTCACCATATTATGTTTTGTTTTGCCGTCCTTACTACGAATTTTCAATTGCGAAAAAGTGTTGGGATTTTTTCTATTGCTGTTTATTTGATTTTTGGGTTGTACACGTTCATGCAACAACTTCATATAATGCATCCATATGGGACAGATCATGTTGATGAACAAATGTTTGTTGCCGCAACTTGGGCTTAATTGTGAACTAATTATAATTGGAATAGATAAGTAGTTTGTGTACTATGATGTTTTTTTTTGTGGAATAAATATAATGATATCAGAGTTCTATATGCAAAACACAGCTATCTGTTAAGTTAAGCTATAGCTTGGGTTTTTAACGTCTTTGGCGGTTAACTTTTGGTTCACGTGCAGGTTAATTATGTGAAAATAAATACTTACACAAACAGGGATGTCAGATAAAATTAGAGGATTGGTTTATGTCAACATTCGAGAAATAGCGATGTCAATAGTCGATGAAATAGGGATTCTCTTATTTGTGTTCCAGATTTCCGATCATGTAATCATAGAAAAGTATACACATCAACAACGCTTACAAACCAGAATACTTAAAATTCGAAGAGAAGAAGAGAAGGCTATCGGCTTTATGCAAGTCGATAGGTCATGACCGTATTTTTATTAGAAAAATTTCATTTTTTTGGTTTCTGTTCGGCGTTCGCTCATGTTTGATTCAGCTGTTTCAATCTCCTCTTTGCACACTCTGTAGTCAAGTCATCAGCACAGCAAAGCAGTCAGGGACGCAATACACGAATTTGTCTTGTGGTGAACTATTTGAATTGTATTCAGTACAACTTATAAGGTAATAATAGCTTAACGGTTCTTATGACAGATATTTAATTGAGCAGATATTAAAAAAAGAAAAATTGAGATGAGTGAGATTTAAAAAAATTAATAATTTGTGTGCTATCTATAAAATATTTTAACAAAAATAACACAGCTTCAAGTTCGATTGTGGGAAAAGGGCGTATTTGATCGGGTAAAAATCGACAGAAAATTGATGGCGCTTTGCTGTTTTTATGGGGCAAAATTGAAAAATACCTCGAAGCTCAGACTTCAACGACACATGTTAGTTAATAGTAATTGATTCATGCTGCTTGTTTATTGTAACAACTGTTACATCATCAGTTCAATTAATTCTTGTGATGGTACAAGTTATGCTTGCTCTCCTTCAAAGTCAGCAGCACCAGCAGATAGAGCCTTATCGACCAGCTCCCTTGCAAATATAGCATCTATCTTTAAATCGCCGCCAAGAAAAATTAAAGAGAAGCAAAGAGATTTGATAAGCAGATATACTCGTATTGACTAGATTACTCCTTTGAAGAAGAAATAAACTGATATTTCGTTGGCAGAGTTCTTTTTTGGGTACAATATTCTCTTCACTGTTGTAGAATCCGACCATTTTAAAATGTGCTTGAAGAAATTGCGACCATCTTACACTCCTATAAACAACATTACTTGTTAAGGTGCATCAAAAACTGATGAAGAATTGCGCATGGTTTGTGAGGAATTGGTTGAAATATCAAAGCAACGATATAATGTTGACGTTTTTGCGGTTGTCAGCGACAACGCTAGTAACATGATTCATAAACATTATTCACACAACCTGCAATAGTCACATCGGCAATCTCCTCGTTAAAGATTTTTTGGTTGAGGAAGTGCAAAAATTAAGAATTCAACAAGCTACAAACATAATAAAGGAGTTCAAAAACCAAACTTGAAGCAAAAGCTCATAAAAAAGGAGGAACAATGGACAAGATGGACTATACAAAGGAGAGCAATCGATAGTTGTATAAAAAAAATTTCCCATAATGAAGCAGATAGTTGCAGACTGTAACTGGGGCCTTGTTCAGTGCTTCCTCTGCTGAACTTCTTTTTGAAAAGAATTTCTCGAAGACAAAAAAAAAGCCCTACACCGATTAAGACACCACATGCAAACTCATCAACAAAGCACAGGCCAATGAATTTTCAATAGCAGATGCAGTGGAGGAATGGAAAATAATTTTAAACAACGCCTTAAGTATGGACATGGACAATGTCACAAAAAAATTTTGAAGCTGACAGTCACAAATAATGTTTTCAATGTGCCATCAATAACACCAAATTATTTGCAACCCAAAAATATAGGGCAGCTTTTGTCCTCTGAAGAAAGGCTAAAAGTAGATGAAAACCTTATTTCGATACTGAGTTCGAAGGCCATGGATTCAATATTTGCTTACGACAACAAAGCAGGAATTTTTTTCTTACTTAGTGAAAAGCTCGAGGACGGCGACTACTGCCATTTCGTTAAAATGCACCACATGGAACTTGCAGAATACGCCCAAAAACTTTTAAGCATACCCGCTTCTCAGCAAAATTGGAAAGGGTGTTTCCCAATTGGCCTGTGATACATAGTGATTTAAGAAATCGTTTGGATTTCAATAAGTCCAAAATGTTGCTAAATATATATATATTTTTTATTTTTGTTTTATTATTGGGTATATATTTTAATTCGTGCGGTTTTTTTTTCAAAATTTGAACGTTTATTTAAGAAAAACATGTACAATAGTATTATTCAAAGGATTGCCCATCTGAAGCTATGACTTTTTCCCATCTTTCTGGCAATTTGTGGATCCCATCCCAAAAGAACTGCGCCGGCTTGGCAGCCAAGAATGAATCAAGCCAATTTTTGATATTCTGCTCTGATGTGAACCGTATTTCAGTTAGGGCGTTCTGCATCGACCGGAACAAATGGTAGTCAGAAGGGGCAAGGTCTGGGCTATAAGGCGGGTGGGGTAAGACTTCCCATCCACTGTTTTCCAAATAGTTCTTAACCGGGATAGCAACGTGATGCCGAGCGTTGTCATGATGGAAAATTACTGCCTCGTGTCTGGTCGCATATTCCGGGCGTTTTTCGGCTACTGCTCTCTTCAAACGGATTAATTGTGGTCGGTAGCGTTGTCCATTGATGGTTTCACCCGGTTTTATCAGCTCATAATACAGCACACCCATCTGATCAAACCAAATACAGAGCATTACCTTTGCGCCATGGATATTCGGCTTTGCCGTTGATTTGGCTGGTTGGCCGGGTTTCACATATGATTTCTTGCGCTTGGGGTTGTCATAATGGATCCATCACCAGTAGCAATCCGATGCAAAAATGACTTCCTTTTGTGGCGTTCCAGCAGCATTTCGGACATGCAAAACCGCCTTTCGACGTCTCTCGGCTTGAGTTCATGTGGAACCCAATTTCCTTGCTTTTGAATATATCCAGCTGCTTTTAAACGTTTCAAAATGGCTGCTTGAGTGACACCCAAAGATTCTACGAGCTCTTCTTGTGTTTGGAAACAATCTTCATAGAGTAATGCTTCCAGTTCTTCATCTTCAAACTTTTTTGGCTACCCAGGACGTTCATCGTCTTCCAAGCCGAAATCACCACTAGCACATGTTCACCATAAACTTCCACCAAAATACGATGACTTTCGGCAGCAGTTTTCTTCATATTAAAGTAATAAAGAAGAAGAACTCCCCGCAAAAACACTTTTTCAGGCACAAAGTTCGACATATTTGAGTGAAAAATTATTGTTGTTTACGCTTCAAATGAATGACATTTACTGAAATGACGTACAATTACAGTAGCTTTCCAACGCATGTTCTAATGGAATAATACAAGTTACGCCATCTCTTAGCAAACCGCAAATTAAGTTATAGACCCAATATTATTATTAAAAAAAAAAAAAACTGTGATTTGTACATCATATGTTCCGATTGTCAACAGCGCGCGAATAGGTACTGAGTTCCCATGCGGTCCTCCACCGGAGCTGTATTAAAAATGTTTTTATTGTTTTATTTCTCAAATGCTTATTTTTAGGAATATTTTTAGTTATATACCTATTCCTTGCTTTTATACACCAGCAATATTTTTCAGATGTATAATACACACATATAATACACGTAAAAAAGTGTGTATAAAACGCCAGTGTATATGGCAGACCTTTGTGCGCAACGAATATTCGCTGATTGGGCTCTATTGATCCGTGTTTTCACTGAAAAATGATCTGCACCACACTTTCTATACTAAGTCAAACGTATAGCATGTGGTTCAACGGCAACCCTTATATAGTATGCGAACAAATTTTTGGTGTGATTTTCATGACGGAGATATCGTTGATCGTATATCTTACGAGATAATTCTGAGGAGTCAGTGACAATCATTAAAGAGCTATATCGTCTTTTTTTTCTTTTTGATAAATTAAAACTAGATCAGTTACCAACTGTTATCGTTGCGATAACATCGTTTGTCTGCCTGAGTTCTCGGTCACATTCCTCTACTGCGTCCCGCTAATCGCACTGCTATTTTCCCCTCTTTTTTCCTTTCTTCGGCTCACCATCCACGGTCAGTGAAGTAAACAAAAACCGGTATACAGTGACAAACAAGTGAATGTTCCATGGCCTCTGGGCCAAGTGTTCCTTCGGCCAACCGGTTCAGTGGGCTTGATATAGACCCGCTAACCGAGTCCAAGCAAAGCAAAAGAAAAAAACTTAACAGTACGCCAATCAACAATAATTCAATCCACAATGTGTTTACAACCCATGCAGAGTCCAATAACCTTAAATTTATTGTTATTTCTACATCCAACAAAGAAAAATCCCTCTCATCTTTCAGCGTCTTCTTACTTAAGAAAGCAATTGACTGTATTAGTACGGCATATGAGAATATTTCTCAACTACGGGATGGAAACCTTTTGGTTCTCAAAAAATCCCAAAAAATTGCAGACCTATTTCTTAAGCAAAAAAACCCTTTCCAATCTTTGCCCGATATTCGTTACTCTCCACACAAATCTAAATTCTTCAAAAGGTACAATCTATGCGCCATGTCTTATCAACGATGAAACGGAAATTATTCAAGAGATGAAACCTCAACGTGTGACATTCAAAAAAAACTGCAGACAGCAACCAACGCGCCACCGGAGTCGTCCTACTTACTTTTGACCTTTTCCGTCCACCAACTTCAGTTAACATTGGCTGGTACAACGTTAAAGACAATGAATACTTCCCAAACCCCATAAGATGCCAAAACTGCCAGTTGCTGGGCCACACTACAAAAAAATGTAACAGGACCCCTCCCTTCATGCGGGAACTGTAATCTTCCTCCCCACAGCTACGAAAAATGCACTCGTGTTTTATGCGCCAACTGTCAAGAACACCCACCTTCTTCTAAAACATGTAAACTTACAAGCTAAGGAAGTTTTAAAAACAAAAACCATTAAAAAGTGCATCATGGCTGAAGCAAAACAAATATTCCGGGAACAAAACCCAATTCACAACTTTCCCACTGCTTTCTCCACAGTTGCTAAAAGAGCAATTCAAACAGAGATACCTACACCCAACTCGCAAGGCAAATTCTCCAGCACAAGCAAAAACCCTACATCAATCCCTTCTCCACCCCACCCAAACACATCAGTAAATAAACAAAACATATCCATACCACACGATCTCTACAATAAAGTTCAGAGCACCCTTACGGGGAAAGCTAATACAACCTCTACCCCGCCAACAACCTCACTCAAAACACCCACTAACACCACAAACCAACCCATAACACCTGTGTTGTATATTCAATCCACCTCACCCAACATAAACTCACTCGATACTCAACACAATTCAAACAAGCCCAAAGCCATTGATACAAACCATTCACACAATTCCAAAAACAAACAACAAACCAACCCTTCAAAAACAATACTTAGTAGCACTCAAAAATCTAACACCTCACCTATATCTACAGTAACCCAAACCCTTATCAAAAACAGTCAATACTTTTCAAATTCCACAGATCCAAGCGTTGATGAAAACATGTCATAATAATTCTCAAACCCAATATCCCGACTCTGCTGTTCAGCGGCTTAATCATTCGACCTCTTTACAAAGCTCGGGCAACTCAGCAACTGAGCCACAGAGTCCTAACAATCACCCTCAAACCCCATCCAACATGAACCTTCTACAACATAAATCCTATTATAATGTACAAAGTCTTCCCCCAAGTAACAAATCAATACTTCCATTGGAGAACCTTAGAGGTTATTTTAATAATTACAATGAGTTGCAATTACTTATTAATGACATCCAGCCGTCTATCATTTCCTTACAGGAAACTCAAATTAAGCACAACGGTCAACCTGTGCTACCTAAACAATACGAACCATATTTCTACAATCTACCCTCAAACACCTCTTCGAAACACGGCACCTGTCTTCTTATTTACAAAACAATACGGTCCTCTGCAAACGAAACAATCCTCCAAACAAAACAAAAAACATGCCACAAAACCGTCCCTTGGTGGACCAAAGAAATAAGCGTCCTTCGTGACGAAAAACAGAAAGCTTGGCGACTGTTTAAAATATCCCCAACAGACTCTAACATTATCTTGTATCGCAAAGCTAACGCTAAGTTCAGAAGGGCCGCGAAGGCACAAAAAATGGTATGTTATGAAACTCAACACCAAGAAAACTGTGGTCCGATATAAAAACCCTCACTGGCAACTACATTCCCCGAATTATAAAAGCAATTAAGACTGGGAGCAACGTCTGTCCTAAACAAATTGCTGAATTCTTTGCAAAATCTTGGGAAAGCGCATCAAATGACTTTAATTTTCATCACGATTTTATCTGTGAAAAGTACGTAGTATTGAATGATAGAACTAGAAAGCTGTTTAAGACCTACCAAAGGACAGGCCCTGAATTTGATCGTATATCATACGCTTAAAACAAGATTGTTGGCCCTATACAACCACATTTTCTTCGAAAGTAACATTCCACAAATATGGAGAGCATTATCCCCTAACCAAAACCGAAGAAAGACCACTCCACCATACAGGGATATCGACCTATATCCCTCCTCCCATGCACTGCGAAAATCCTAGAAAAGATAATAACTAAACGATTTTTCTGGTTCCTCGAAAAAAGAAAACTTATTTACCAGAACCAAGTAGACTTTAAAAAAGGAAGGAGCACTATTGATGCACTTCTGCATCTAGACGAATTTATTTCCTCGACCCTCTCTGAAAAGAATCACGTAACAATTCTCAGCATTGACTTCGAGAAAGCATTCGACCGCATTCGTGTTTATGTTATCTTAAAACAACTCGTGGTATGGAAGGTTGAGCCAAAAATTCTCAAATATATAAGATCTTTTCTCACCAATAGAAGTTTCCGTATTAAGACCAAATATGTCTTTTTCACCGTTCTTCAACTACAAAACGGTATCGCACAAGGATCCCCTCTATCAGTCGTTCTACTCATAGTTGCTTTCAACGGAATAAGTACAGTAATTAACAGTTACAACAAGGTCTGCCACATCCTGTATACAGATGATCTCATCCTTTTTTCAAAATGTAAAAATCTAACTTTAATGGGAGCCATCTTCTCAGACATATTCGATTGCTTATCCAAATGGTGCAACATGTCAGGTCCCAAGATCTCGTTTAACATATGTAAAATATTACATATTTGTGAAAAAAATACGATGCTGTAAATCTATATTAGTACATATAAATAATAAATTCATAGAAAAAGTTAATTGTGCTAGGATACTAGGTCTTTTATTCGATTCCAAATTTAATTTTCGTAACCATTGTACTTATATTAAGAAAAGCCTTACTTCTAGAGTAAATATTATCAAATACCTTTCTTCAAAAAATAGTTTTTGCAATATCAACATTATCATTAACGTCATTAAATCCATCACTTTATCAAAAATTGATTATGGCCTAGCAATTTACGGAAAATCAAGCATTCAACTTATCGCAACACCACACCACGGAGCGGTAAGAAGGAGCATGAGAGCTTTCCGAACAACTCCTATAAAAAATCTTCTGACAGAAGCGGGGTTACCCCAAATTACTGAGAGGTTTGACGGCCTTTCTTCTCTGGTCCTACAAAAAATCAACTTTCCAAGAATATCTCCCATCCATGACGACGCCAAAAAAAAAATACTGAGACGGAAAAAAAGTCCAAAACACCGATCTGCAATAGCCAAGGCATTAACATCTGCAATTACACTGGACATCCCAATCACCATCCAGAACAAAGAAACGTCCTTTCCACCCTGGATGTTTCTGGAAGAAACTATAATTATTGACCTGGCATACTTTCCTAAAGCTACAACCACCAACGACATATACAAAACACTATTTTCCGAGCTAGCCGAAAACCATAAGCGATTAGGATGGACTATTCTATTTACTGATGGCTCGAAAACAACTGACGGAACGTCTTTTGCTGTTACAGACGGAAATGGATCTGTTATCTCCAAAGGACTCCTGCCCTCATTTTCATCAATCTTCTCAGTCGAAGCTTTCGCCATCCTTAAAGCAATTGAGATGACTTGCAACAAAAAAAACCATAATATTCACAGATAGCTTATCCTCAATTACCGCTATAAAGAACACGAATAACTCTTCTAACACCATCGAAACCATCCGTGACAAACTTATAGCGAAGAGGGGAAACGTTAAACTCGCTTGGATTCAAGGGCACGTTGGGATTAAAGGAGTAAGCAGACGTAATTGCAAAATCGGCTTTAATGGAACCGCTCACCACTTTTTACACCTATAACAAAAAGACCTGAAAAATTACATTCAGGAAAAAAATTTGCTGAACCGAGTATCAACATCTATACAAAGAATTTAGCCCGTCTGCCGAGAAAGTTTTTTTCCCAGGGAATGTATCTATAAAAATGTTAAAAATCTATATAAGACTTAGAATGGGCCACACCAACATCACCCATAAACATATTTTTACGAAGCAATCACCACCTCTCTGCCACCTATGTGAAGAAAAACCTATCCTAACAGTAAACCATCTCTTGGACTGCCAACAAGTAAATACAATCTGTCACCAATTCCAGACAAACGAAGAAAATGTAAAAAATGTAGATAATTGATGATATCTATTAAGTTAGTTAATAATATTTAGAACTCATCTAAATATTAAATAGCGTTATCGCCAGAAACGGCCCTGCTTATTTTTCGCTTAAATTGTGCGATTATCACTTCTAGCCTTTGGCCTCTCCAAAAAAGCTAGAAACTTTATATAACTTGGAGGTGCATTTGACGTGAAATTATTGGAATATCGGCCAAATTATGCGAAAATTATGAAAATTATGAAATTATGAATTATGAAAATTGAGTACAGAGTATCTTCTTATATAGTTTCATATAGAACATTTTAATAATGTCATATATGTATCATAACTAATGGTATCCATCATAAAAATTGGGTCACATCTAACGAGAAGTTGTAGAACAACTTTTTATTTGAAAAGTTGTGCAGCCAACAAAACAAGTGAAGCTAACAGACTATCACAGTCAAGACTGCCTTTCTTTTGTTCTATTGTGTGCAAATACACAAATTTCTCTACTCTAACCGTGTCCCGGCTAAAAAGAAAAAATATATTTCTTACTGTTTTACTCCTCTGTAAAGTTCATCTCATTTAACCTCGAGGATGATAGTTGTTTCTTCCATCATGGCCTCAAGGGTGAAAACAAAGACGGGCATTAGGTTCAGTACGCTTACCGAAGCTGTGCTTAACGAACTTCGTGCTAAAGGAAATAAGCCATTGCATACCTACGATCCCATCCCTGAAATCCCTAAAATCAATAATTGCAAAAATCCAAGCTTTATTTTAATCAAACTGTTGCCGACAGGTTCATTGCCACAAAAATTTGTCCAACCTCTGCCCATTAAAAATCACTCTGCATAATCAACTTAATATGTCAAGAGACATTGTATACGCCCCATGGCTTATAAGTGTTCCCGAGGCAGAAATCGTCTCGAAAATGAAAACACAAAAAGTTACTGAAGTGTACAAACTTACGAAACAGATTGAAGGAAATCAACGACCGACAGGACTAATGCTTTTTACTTTTCGACACATTTCAAATTCCACATTTTCGGAATTGGCTGGTACAATACCAAAGTTACTGAGTACATTCTGAGTCCCTTCCGATGCAGGAATTGCCAGTTACTTGGTCGTACCACCAAAAAATTCAATAACACGCCTATATACCATATATGCAATTATTCACCATACACTAATTCTTAATGCTCTCGAACCATGTGAGCGAATGTCTTGAATACAGTCATCCTTCTTCATCAAAATACTATTCAAAGTATATACTGATAAAACAAATCCTGAAAATTAAAGCACACAAAACTGCAGTAAAACAGAGCCTAAATGCATCTTTAAAGAACATTTCCCCTTACTCATTTGCAAATATAGCAAAACAAACTAATCTGACACCTGTTCCCTCTTCCTTTCCAGGCGACATAACCGTTACCGAACCAATACCAAGTAGCCAAGTATCCATACGAAAACCTAAATCATATAGTAAAATAACGGACAATCTCAATACCTTGACAAATAAAACACACTCAACCCAAAATGACGTAATTGAAAAAAAAGAACAGCCTATTCCCATAACTTTCCACTATTCTTATCTCCCCCACCATCCCACACAAACTAACATAACTACACTTACTTCCAACGAACGTTTATCACAAACTTCTTCCATAAAGCACACAAGATAGCTTACTTACTTACCTCTCAAACCTCTTTAACACCAAATAAGGCATACTCTCCTCTTATAAAGGACATGATGACAGCATATAATAATAATAATAATAAAAAAAAAAATAAAAAATAAAAAAAATCCTAGCTTCCTAGCTCCTCCCGTTACTAATTCAAACTTACCACGAACACAACATATAAATATTCATCATAACACTAAAACATAACCCACTAGACTTCTTCCTCACGTTCATGAATCTTAGTTACAAAAATAAAATTTTCGTAAGTTTGCAATGGAATATGAAAGCCTTTACAAACAATTACGATGAGCTAACTGTTTTAATTTGTAGACACAAACCATGTATTGTAAATCTCCAAGAGACTCATTTTCCCCACAAATCTATTCCTATTATACCAACAACTTTCGAGGGATACTTTTTAAATTTTGCCATTAACACATCCACTAAACAACGTATTGGCATAATGATAAAGAAAAACATTCCACATAGACTGGTCATCATTAATTCGAATCTCCTGGTGTTAGCACTAGAGGTCCAACTTAAACTTTCTAAAATTCAAATACATAAATCTGTATCTTTCACCATTTTTTTTTTTTTTTTTGATTTGGAAAATATTCTAACGCAGGTCCATGGCTCAATTGTAATAGGAGGAGATATTACTGATTGTCGTGTTCTTTGGGGCTCACCTCGCTCAAATAAAAAAGGAGCTACCTTCTTTTATTGAGCTACGTCTTTTGCACACATTTTATATACACACAGAACACTCACACATGTAGACATCACTTGCTGAAATGCACTAGAAAACCCTTGACGATCTGAACAGCAATCATTTCTCTATATTAATGTAGCTATCCCCATACTAGGTAAAAAAATAAAAAAAAAAAATTAAAAAAAAAAGTTCCGTCACGTAAAACCTTATCTCTTTTAAGAAAGACAATGCAATAATCAGAACACTTAAAATGAACAAAATAAATAATTTCAATGACTTCATCTCATCTATAGGGTTTTCCAATAGGGACTTGACAAAATTGAATTTAATTTGTGAACGCACTCTTTCACTAATCATCAAACTGTCACTGTCAATTTATTCAGTAAACTCAACATTTTCTTCATGTAAAGTACAATAACGAGCAACGCCTGCAAATTATAAAAATTTTCTACAGATATTCGGAGTCGGTGACTGCAACTTTAATAGCGTTAACTCCAATTTTCGGTCGTAATTCTCGCCTTAGTAGACAGACAATGACAAGTTTAGTGCAAAAATTTGAGTCTACATATTCGTTGTGTGATATTTCCGTGTCAGTGAGACAACGGGTGAGTCGAAGTGTCGAAAATATCGCTGCCGTTCAGATGTCCGTAGCAAACGATACAAATAAGTCAATTCCACGGCGTTCTCAAGAATTGGGCATCGCTCAGACCACATTATGGCGTATTTTGCGTAAGGATCTTGGTTTACACCCATACAAGATCAAGCTGACTCAAGAATTGAAGCCGATGGACCATTTGAAGCGACGTACGTTCTCCGATTGGGTTCTGGAGAACATGCGCCATGATGATGAATTTCATCGCAAAATCATCTTCAGTGACGACGCTCATTTTTGGCTCAATGGGTTCGTCCATAAGCAAAATATTCGTTATTGGTCGGGTGAAAACCCACATGTGCTTATGAATCACCACTTCATTCACAAAAAATAACTGTTTGGTGCGGTTTGCATGCCGGCGGCGTTACTGGACCATATTTTTCGTCGACGATAACGATCGTCACGTTACTGTGAATGGTCAGCGTTATCGCGCCATGATCACTGATTATTTTTGCCCGAATTAGAAGGTATGGACTTGGACGACATGTGGTTTCAACAGGATGGTGCCACAAGCCACAAGCCACACAGCACACGCTACAATCGATTTATTGAAGAGTAAGTATGGTGAGCGTGTTATCTTAAGACATGGGCCAGTCGATTGGCCGCCTCGTTCGTGTGATTTAACGCCGCTTGACTATTTTCTGTGGGGCTATGTTAAGTTATTGGTTTATGCCAACACGCCGACGACAATAGAAGAAACGCGAAATAGCGGCCGTTTCGGCCGAAATGTGTGGCCGAGTCGTTGAAAATTGGGTCCAACGAATCGACCGCTGCAAACGTGTCCGCGGTGACCATATGAACGAAGTCGAGTTCCATTCATAAATGTTTTGATTGTACTTTAAGCCAATAATAAAGTTTTTGAAATATCTCAAATGGTTTGCCTTTTATTTAAAAAAAAAGTTGTCAAATCGTTATTAGAAAACCCTATATAAGGTAAATCGTAATTCTCTTTGAGCAATATTTGGAACAAAATAAAACGAATATGTGGCTTAGTTATGCCTCATTCTATTGCGTGTATTGAAACTGACTCAGGATCTCTCGTCAACCTTATAAAAATAAGCAACCACTTCGCAGCTACTTAGTCCAAATATACTAAAGGCACCAAGTTTCATATAAATTTTGGATCCTAAAAAGGCGAAAGACTAGACATCGTCGTTATTAGAAAACCCTAGATATGGTAAATCGTAATTCTCTTTAAGCAATATTTGGAACAAAATAAAACGAATCTATGGCTCAGCTATGCCTCATTCTATTGCGTGTATTGAAACTGACTCAGGATCTCTCGTCAACCTTATAGAAATAAGCAACCACTTCGCAGCTACTTAGTCCAAATATACTAAAGGCACCAAATTTCATATAAATTTTGGATCCAAAAAAGGCGAAAGACTAGACATCGTCGTTATTAGAAAACCCTAGATATGGTAAATCGTAATTCTCTTTAAGCAATATTTGGAACAAAATAAAACAAATCTATGGCTCAGCTATGCCTCATTCTATTGCGTGTATTGAAACTGACTCAGGATCTCTCGTCAACCTTATAAAAATAAGCAACCAATTCGCAGCTACTTAGTCCAAATATACTAAAGGCACCAACTTTCATATAAATTTTGGATCCAAAAAAGGCGAAAGTCTAGACCTCGTTCACCTTTCGTCCACCGATTCTGCAAGTTATCTTCTTAAGCAATCCATTTCACTGTCTGAATTAGAATCTTACCTCAGCAAACTAAAAGGGAAAACTACAGGTAGGGACAGACTTTCTTAACCTAGGTTTAAAAATCTGCCAACGGAAACAAAAACAGCTTTTATCAAACTTTAGAAAAAAAATTATTGACAAGTATAATACCGCAATACTGGAAAACGTATTACAATTACAACGATACGAATCCAAGTCAAAGCGAGTTATTTGATGGAATAATCGCTCATACTCTCAGTTCAATGCTCACCAAAGACTACATAATTGCCGTGAGTAACAAAAACGAAGTGAGACCTTCGGGCCATTAAAATAAGCTCTAACAATACAGCCCTATACAAATTTTCCGCATCCACATGAGCGGTTGGGAATCAGATTAGTTTCAAAAACTCAGAAAATGAAATGTCAGAAAGAAGAGTGGTGTTCAAGCAAACCGCATGCGTTGAGTGGGTAACATGAGTTTGGAAACTTCAAAAAATCCATTATCAATAATATTTTGCCAAACTCCTGAAGCGAGGGCCCTTACAAATTCCTTTCAGTAGGCGCGGTCAGAGTCGAAGGTATATCGAGGGTCGGGATAACCGTATAAATATGTGAGACTTGGAAGATACAACTAGATACGGCAGTTTGAAGAGCGGAATAAAGATTCAGAAAAAAAAAAAAAAAATCCAATGCAGTTCCAACCACCAAGGACCAGCTGGTAATGTGGAAGTTTCATCAAAACTCTATTTTTGAAGACGGTGGACACGATTTCTCAAAAACTTATTCACCGATCTTGAAATTTTGCATACTTTTTCTGGATAGGTTGGTCTATTGATTAAACGAAGGTTTTTTTTTTTTCTTTGTGGTGTAGATTAAACCGAAAATTGTACTTTTTTGGATACAATTCTGTCAATAATAATAGATATATTATAGAGATTCGTCCTCTATTTGAATTTCAAATTTCAAGTTGGGATCTCTATGGGTTCGGCCAAAACAATTTTTTATAGGCGGCTAAATATTCTGTAATAAATATTTTCATTTTTTAAAAAAAAAGTCAAATTGGGCCTTTGTGGCCTTGGCCTAAAAAAAAAATCATTACTATTAAATTAAAACTAAAAAATCACTACTATTACTATCTTTTAAGAGTATATACATATTCTTCCGATGAAAAGGAAAAATATTTTCCTAGGCTAGCTCTGGCATCCAGTCTTTTTAGTGTACCACAAAGTCCATCGCATGCGCTCTTACCATGACAGGTCGCAAAGAAGTTCCATTCAGCGTTCACTCCAAAATCCTGTTCATGCAATGTTAAATTAAAAAAATTCTCTGTTTTTGTACTGCGCAGCATATTCATCGGAAAAATAAATAATTTCCGTAAAATGTTGGCATTTCTTGTGCAGGAAGTCAAAGAGACGGCGCTGAAATAAGTGTACTGCGATAGTGTCATGCTTTAAGCAGTCACTGATTCACCGATTGGTGAATCGTCGCCTGTTCGTTAGTCCAGTGGTATCCCTGCACTGCATCTTCCACAACAAAACCATAATTTTCGGAAAAGTCCAATAAAACAAGTATGTCCGTTTTCGTTAAGAGAGTTTTGACTTCCTTTATGTACCTGTTTTGTTAATCAGTTATAAATGAATAAAATTCTGAGAGTTTTCAATGATATCGTCTTCACAGTAAAAACTTTCTATCATCTACTTGATATCAGCATCTAAATTTTTCCCATAAGTTGATATGATCTTCTTGAAGTTTTCCAGATTTCTTGATCATATAGCTTGTCGATCCTGGAAACTCTTCTATAATTTTGTCGACGCTCTATTCTCTTGAAAGTAAAGACAACTAAACAAGTTTAGTGTCTTTGCTTATAGTTTTATGGAAATTTTCTTTTATTTTCCCCACGAAATATTATTCCTCTCTGGAATTATCTCCATCATTATCAATAGTAACAGAGAGAACTTCCTCTGCAATTTTCAACATAGACTTTTTCAATTTCAGAATTTCAGATCTGACTCAATTTTCTCCTACACGTAGAGCAAATTACCAACTTTGTCTTTAATTTTGGTTGCATCGTAACCATCAATGGTCGTACAGGCCGCAAATCACGAGCACTGTGTTGATGAGGTGGTAAATCCAAAGGATTTCAGCACGTTTTCCACACAAAAGCACTCATTATAAATTTTTATTACTCACAACTCTTATTACTATACAATCTAAAATAAATCCCAAGTTCACGACAGAATGACATCAAGTGAGTGCAAATAAATTAAGCCTAACTTCTAAAATCCTCAAAAATGGGAAATGTGCAGTTACTAGTCATGAAGAAATTCTAAAAAAAAAAAAAAAAAAAACAGCTATGTACTTATGTTTGTACACTAGGGTTATATGTGAGTATGATAAGAGGAGTAACGTAATATTTAGTTTTTAGCCGCCTATATAGTAAAACGTTATTTTGGCCGAACCCATAGCGATCCCAACTTGAAATTTGAAATGGAAATAGAGGACGAATCTCTAATAATACCATTTTTTGAGTTATTCAAGGATATATGTAAAAAGGATATTCTGGAATATCCTTCGTACTTGAAAATAAAAATTATTCCAAATCTTTGAAAGTTCACCTTTTCCTGAATTCAGGAAATTTTATCAAATTGTGATGAGCAGAGCCAAAGTTATGATATTTTTTAAATTTAAATTTTTTTTGCCTTGTGATTCGTACCACTCCAATGAGTATTCATACCACTTTTCAGCCAAATCGGAGGGATGTCGTCGTTCAGAACGTCTGTCGATTCTACATGGAATGACCCAGAAGCAAACGGTATAAAGATCGCAAGAGACAATAGACAATATTTAACCAGGAAAATTATGATGATGCCAACAGCTTTACAGTTTAAAACTGACCCTCCGACATGTAAAACTTGTACATTTCCCCATACACGATCCCGAGTCCAGTTTGAGAGTACAGATCTGGTACAAGACCACGATCAACTTCAAAAATCAAAAAACCCCAAATTAACTAACTTAACGTCCTATCAAGGCTGAGAATAAAATTTCAATTTACTGATCGTTATCGTCATAGCATTGAGAAAGTCAAAGTATATTGATTTGCTTTTCTTGTTCTATTTAAAATGTTCGATTCAAATAATTCTGAAGAAAAATGTGTCATATGCTTGGAGCAAAAGAAACGTCCCACAATTCTAGGTTGTGGGCATTCTTTCTGCTCAGAATGTCTAGAAACCTACATCACCTATCGCAAAATCTGCAGCAAATGTCCCATTTGCCGCAGGAAAATTCTGAGAAAAAAAGTAATTTTTAATCTCCACTAAATTGAAATTTTAAGTAACATTCATTTCTAGTCAAGAAAATCGCTGAACTGGGTAGGATTTGTTTACTTCACCGTTGGAATTGCATTAATAATCATATTCTTTCAACAACTGTAACGGATTCGTCTATGGTATTTAATTTGGATTTGTTTATATAATAAAGCAGAAAAGAAAATTTACCGATTCACCTCCTATCGCTACTTGTCTCATGCGTTTATCCGTACGGATGTCCGGGCGGGCACGCAACGGTGTACCACGAATTCCAGAACGAGGTGTTCGAATTGAACCCATTGAGCTGCATATAAAAAATGTGTTTAATTTGTTAATGTTATTTGGGATCAGATTCAATTAAAATTACCTTGGGGTACCATAATTAAGAGGTGAGCTCAAATCAATTTCGCTCATATTCACGGCAATGCCACGAGCAGGACTCGTCGGGGGCACACTAATACCGCCCGGCGATGTTGGCGGCAAACTGACATTATCCGAGGCAGCTGCTCGGGCACCCATTCGCATAGGAGTGTCTGGCTCTTGTGCAGCAGTAGCTATATAGTTTGCATTTGATTTTTAACTTATTTTATTATACATTTTGCCAACAAATTCACCTCTTGTTGGAGTCCTCTGGCCTCTGGAGGCATTTCTCCCGGGTGTTCTTGCTGGACTAGACATTTGTATTTTTAATTCGGTTTCGGGTCTATAATTTTTTTTAATTCAGTTATAGTCAAATTAAAACAATCAAACAAATAATAGAAAAAATGAAATTTTCAAATGAACAGCAATCTGCAAACGATTACCATACAATGGATTAAAAAAAGTGGCGGGAAGACTTTAAATCCCCCTGGCGAATGTGTCGCCATTTGACAGTTAACTACGGAAAAATAAAATTTCGCTGGGTTTGCACTTGTGACTAAATTTGTTTTTTTCAAAATTGATATAATTTTGTATGCATTAACGAGTCGGTTTAACGAATTTTCATTCTTTTAAATCTTGGTAGTGGAATCCCAAGATTTATAAGTCTAACCTCCTACCACAAAATGATAACTGCAAAATGTGGACAACGTTTACCTAAACTAGCCCGATCTTATTAAACGAAAGAATGACGCCAATCTAGATAAAAGGTTACAACCAGTTGATTCGAATCGGCATATTGGGAGTGGTTGGTTGTTTTAGTTTCTTTACCGTTCATTATGAAAGACTTACCTTGTCGTTAAAGAGAGACTTACGCGATTGAAATGATGATGCCTAGGTCTATGTGATTGAGGAACTAATTCCTGATAAGAATCTTACCATGGGGCAGAGTAGTGTACTTCAATGAGTAATTCTGTAAAGATAGAGTTTTTCCACGAAGTACTCTTCTGGTACCCAGGTAGGTAGCCAAAGAATTTAACATATTGAATCAACACAATTCTAGCTAGAGTGATCTACTAAATAAACCGAAACATGTTTAAGTCTTGTATGTATGGAAGGTTTTAATAAAACTTGCAAAGGATTCTAAGAGAAAAATTACATCGTCACGGAACATTGATGCAATAGGTTAATGATACTAACCCCGAATATAAGATTTTTTTTTTGGGCAGCCTTGAGGCCATAATAATAAGAGGAACATACAGTTGGATAACATGCCCTATAGTACACTGCGCTTGAAAACTTACTTGAGCTGATTGAATTTTCTGGACGCAATATGAAACGTTTACCTGCACATGATGCTCCCGTGTTCAATAAAAAATCAAGCGAACTTACTACTTTGCGAGTGTTTAAACTATTTCTGATTTCCTAAGTTTCCGAGCGGTCATAATTGACTTTGGTCACTAACTTCTTACAGTATAACCGAGAAACGTGTGTAGATATACAGAACGATTTAAAACCAAAGAAGTGCTCCCAACAAATTTAACGTGAAAAAACTGCGCGACTGAAAATCTTGAGAGCTGCAACTCTAGGAAGAATGTACGGAAGTTCAACAGAATAGATCTTTTTGATTAAAAAAACTACATGAAGATTATTGTTAAAAGATTGTCGTATTCTGCCAATTCGGTGTTATACGAACTGCATATTTTGTATCCAAACCCTGAGTTCATTTAATCAGTGTGGATAATAATTTCAGCGTCTCAGCGAGTGATTTTTCATATGCTATAGCAACCACAAATAGTGTTTCATAGCTCACTGCATGCTATGAATATTATGCTCATAAATAGTGTGCTATGAGCTGTCACTTTTGGTTTGATATTTGGATGACAGAATTCCTTTAATGTCTCTAATTCTACATCGAAATCCTTTGCTCTGCGACATTGGAACCAATGAAATAGTAAGCTATGAAATTCCCATCCGAAAATTTTGTGCATACTATGTTCATGTCTTTCTATGAAAAGTGATATATTAGATAGCATGATATGAAAAATTGCTTGTGGGGTTTTTTTTATTAGTGGCACTACAAATTCTCTTTGTTTTTTTCTTTTAATAGAAAAGGTGCGTGCTTAACTTATTGATGGAATTTGTAATATAGATTGAAATATAATATAAACCGCTTGCATGAGAGAATTCGATTGACTCCATTTACCATGACTTTTTCATGTCTCTAAAGGCTCTTGCCTGTTGGAATAGACCAGAGATTCAATTCACCTCCAAAGAAAGGAATCTAAATGTAAAAAAACCGTACGAGCAGTACGGCAAATTAACAGGGCCATATCAGGCGCTATGATAATCGGCGAGCCTTGTCTTCAATAAGTCGGTTATGGCTCTCGCTACATGGTAAAAGAAACCGTCCTCTTGAAACCATATATCCTTCAATATGTTCAGTGCCAATTTATCAAAAAAAAAGCTAATAATAATTTAGCCAACGCGCCGGCACCATGTCGGTAGAAGTACGGCGCATTGACACCATGGCATGGCCAAACACACAATTTTTTCGTACAAAATACTTGATGTTTTTGCACCTGCTGTTGGCTTATCCAATATCAGCATTACTGAGGATGATTTTTTGGTGAAAATTGTGACTTGCCCATGTTTTGAGAACGGTATCGATTGATTGCTATCTTGACTTACTGACTTTCGTACAGCTGCAGTATTCTGCTCACTTCTCTCCCTCCACGTAACGTAGTTATAAGTGACTGCGAATTTTGAAAAATAAAATATTTCCAATCCGGAAATATGGAGTGCATTTAATGAAAAATTTATAGTTTATCAATAGTTTTAACTCTTACAACGTTCCCTGCTCCCAGTGTAGCACTGTTTTTTAATCAAACAACCCTAGTACATGTAAACAAAATCTTGACGTTTAATAACCAGCTGTTACTGAAGAGCAATTCGCCTTGTGGAAGAATTCGGTTAGTCAGGGTGCTGTCCTTACACTTGTTCCCGGAAATGAGTTCGCTAACAAAACTTTGTCGAAATCCCCAGTCTTACTTACGGTTCAAACAAAAGTTAAGAGCACTTGCAGCAACATGTCATACTAGTCGAACCTTCTGTACAGGTGGGGCAACCTGGGTTAGGCTATCAACTCCCAGACTTTACCAAAACCACTTTGTAGGAAGACACTTCTCTGCTAAAGCTGATAAGGAAAAGCCTCACTGTAACATTGGCACCATTGGTCACGTCGATCATGGTAAAACAACTCTTACAGCGGCTATAACAAAGGTTCTATCAAAAAAGGGCTTAGCCAACTACGTCCCCTATGATCAGATTGATAGAGCTCCTGAGGAGAAAGCTCGGGGTAAGTGCTGTCATATGGAATGAAATACAATTTAAAAAAAATTAATTGTGTCCATCCGAAGGAATCACCATTAACGCCTGTCATATTGGTTATGCAACTGAATTACGAACATATGCGCACACCGACTGTCCGGGTCATGCGGATTACATTAAAGTAAGTTCCCATCTAAGTTACACAAGCGTAAATAATATTTTAAATTCCCATTAGAACATGATATCTGGTGCTACTCAGATGGACGGAGCAATTCTAGTTGTCGCCGCCACTGACGGTCAAATGCCACAGACCAGAGAGCATCTATTGCTTGCCAAGCAAGTAGGCATTCAGCAAATTATAGTCTATGTAAATAAGGCCGATTTAGTGGACAAAGATGTTCTTGAGCTGGTTGAAATCGAAATGCGTGAAATGTTATCTGACTTTGGTTTCGATGGCATCAATAGTCCCGTCATATACGGGTCGGCTTTGCTTGCATTGCGTGAGGATCAGTCGGAGTATGGACTACCATCGATTGAGAAGCTACTCGCTGAAGTAGACACTTTTGTTCCAACACCTACAAGAGACGTTACTTCTCCGTTTATTTTGCCTATTGACAACGCATTCACTGTTCCGGGCAGGGGTACAGTCGTGGTTGGGACAATAAAAAGAGGAGCGATCTTGAAGAATGACGAAGCAGATCTTCTTGGCTTCAACCAGAACATTAAAACCACTATCGGTGATATACAAATTTTTAAGAAAAGCGTTCCCAAGGTAAAGTAATAAAAAATAATTTTCCAGATAACTTAAATGTTGTAACCCGTTTAGGGAGTAGCTGGTGAAAATGTTGGGGCTCTACTGCGGGGCGTTAAAATTTCTCGCGTTGAACGAGGCATGTTACTTTGTGCCTCTGGCACGGAAGATATTTCGAATCATTTTGAAGGATCCATGTACTTACTATCCCGTGCAGAAGGCGGTCGTTCGAGACCACTTATGTCAGGTTATATCCAGCAGTTGTTCAGTACCACATGGAATGTTCCAGCAAGATTAGATTTAGGTAAAGAAAAATGCATATCCTGTATGACATTTTGATTATTATTATTATTATTATTTTTTTTGCATTTATATTTTAGAGCCTCAAAGTGGAATGATTATGCCCGGAGAACATGGGAAAGTTCTTATCACTTTATTTCGTAAAATGGTGATGACTCCAGGTCAGGCATTTACGATTCGTGAAAATGCTATGACAGTTGCGACTGGTATTATTACTGAACGAAAACCCTCGATATATTTGCCTAGGAATAAGTTATCCAATGTGGTTTTGCATGAAAATGCTGCGTAGTAGAATGATGGTAGAAATAAATGACGAAGCTAAAATCATGGTTCAGTTCTTCATTATTTACGAAAGAACGTTTTCCACCACGCTTTTCGGAGTGCTGATAGTTTGTCTTAGCCAACAATGAAGGAATGTATTATTAATCGGATTGGTGGCAAGATCACAGAAATAGAAAGAGGCTTAAGTCACTGACTTAGCGCCAGCAGATGATAAATCGATAGAAAGATAATAGGTCGATAGAAGTCGATTAAACTGAAACGGATCGATAGCATGAACGCAATGTGGCTTCTGTTTGATGGAGTTTTTGTGTAAAATTGGCTGGTGCTAAAAATCCAATAGTGAATATCCAGGTGAATTTAAACCCTATACGACTGGTTTTCTAATCCTATGGTATATAGTATAATTTCCGTGTTTTATCCTATACAAAGAAACGAACCTGTGGCCTTGAAAATTTCGTGATTAAAATTGGTTGATGCAATAAGTTATAAACTGAATGACTGCATTTCACTTGAAGGGACAAGGCATTTTTTTCTACTAGTTCCCTCTTAAGAGATTTTTCACATCTTTAAAATGTCTGCACACAGCGCTTGTGAAGAAAAATTAGGAACGAAGGAAAGAGTGGTATAGGGTGATTCATCGTGAGGTTTGATTTACGTATAATGTAAAATAAAACACATAACTGTAGGACTGGACACTTTTGCTCAAATAAAAAACAAACTTCAATTCCGAAATTCAATGAACAATACTTTATTTTTCTAAAATCGTTTTGCTACGAATTTAAACGGATATAATATTATGTCTCCTAGGGGATATACTAATTACTTAAATACGCGACCGAATGTGTGTGCGACCACATGTGTGACCTGAATGTGTTATACGTGTATGTTCTGCCTGTGCGTTGTAACTGTTCTCTTCGTTAACCTACGTCGCTGTCTGTTATCAGCCGTTTAGTCGCCTGATCGTAAACCGTTCGTTCTGTCACATGATTTCTTCTCTTCGTTGAGTACCGTATGATGTTGTCGCTTGTTTGTCAAAGTTATCTGAATAATATTACGTTAGCGCATAATGTTATTCATCTGTCTGTCTGACCCCAATCACAGGACTCCTGATTTGATGAAAAAGTCCTTACGCGTCTTTAGGATATCTCGCACTGCCTTAACCCAATTGTCTTTCAGCTGAGCTTCCTTCAGGCGGTGTCTGAGCGAATCTTCCAGCATAAAGCAAGCCACCTGACCTAAAGCATCCACGTGTCTCATCTTGGTACCAGAGCGATATTTGATTATATAGTGGAAATCTTGGAGGAATAGCGCTCATCTCGCTAATTGTACCGGTAAATCCTCGTCATAGTAAACGCATTGCAGTCGGTCACTATCCTGAACTTCACTCCTAACACGTACACTCGCCACCTTTTGAACGCTTCTATGATGGCCAACATCTCCAACTCATACGAGTGGTATTTTTCCTTTGTCGTTGATGTTTTTGGACTCATGTACTGCACTGGGTGGAATTGTTCATCTTCGCAATCTCTTTGCAATAGTACTGATCCATATCCATATTTGCTTGCGTCTGCATGGATCTCGGTCTCAGCTTTCGGATTGAATAACTTAAAAACAGGTGCTTTGACGAGCGTTGTTTTAAGTTGCAGGAACGCTGCTACTTGTTCTACTTCCCACTCGATTTTCTTTCTCTTACGCAGCAAGTCCGATAACGGTTTAGCCAAAAGAGCGTATCCCTCGATAAATCTCCTTTCCTATCCCGCGGTACTGGAAAGATATCAACTGCTCTTGTCTTCTCCACCGAAGGAAGAATACCTCCGTCTTCGACGACATACCCAAGAAAATCCATCTTCTTTAGGAATTGACACTTCTTCGACTTAATCCTTAGCCCATTATCAGCTGCCACTCTCAGGACTGTTCGTAGGTTTTCAATCCCTTCCTCTTCGTCCCAGATTGGTATTACTACGTCGTCTATGTACAACACCAGGATACCTGACTCTATTAGTTCGCGGAACACTGCGAAAACATACCTTTCGAACACTGCAGGCGAGTTGGAAATTCCAAATGGCATGTAGAGGAACTCATATTGTCCTTCCGGCGTCACGAATGACGTGTACTTTCTTGATCTCTCTTCCACTGGAACATGGAAAAAGCCATTCTCCAAATCTAGCGTCGTGAACACCTTGAAACCTTGCAACCGTTCCAATACATCGTCCATCAAGACCATAGGGAAATTGTCTCTTATTATCTTCGCGTTTACTTTTCGGTAGTCGCAGCACAATCTCTTGGTCCCGTCTTTCTTGGATACTAGTACTATTGGCGACGCATAATCGGACGTACTTGGTTGCACAATCTCTTCCGCTAGCCACTTGCTTAGCTACTCTCGTACAATTTCTTTATCCGCATAAGACAATCATCTTGGACCTTGGTAGATTTTGGTCTCGTCCGTCAGTATTAGTTTCATTTGGACTGGAACCTCCTTGGTCTTCTTCGGTACATACTTCTTGATCATATCCATTAGTGCTGACTGCTTTTCAAAATCCAAGTGCTCGACTTCAACTTCCATCCCCGACAGATCTTCATCCACCGACAAGCAAATACCTTCGAACTCACACAGTAGGTCCTTCATCTCAACCTCAGCACTATTTGGGTGACTTGTGCTAACCTCCGGTTCATCTATCTCCTCGACCATCTCAACAGGTCTTCCAACAGCTTGAACAACACTTCCAGCTACTTCAATATCACACGTGGCCTGCCTTCCAACATCAACATCTCCCGGCAACTCTCGGAACTTCTTCAACTTCAATGGCCGTATGCGACGAATTTCCTTTGCTTTTAAACCACTTCAGTGGTTACTACGAAGTACATTCTCGCGCAAGATGCGGAGGCTCTCCGCATTTAAAACAGCATTTCCGACTAGCCGTTGGCTTTGAGTCAACCGATGGCTGGCTACGAATATCTGTGGCTCCCTCTCAAACTTGGCGGCGGAAAATTGGAACCACACATCTTTTCCCATGCGTACAGCTTCCGTTTTAATTAATCCACGTTTAATTAATCCTGGCTTGATAAAGTAGAGTTTTATGCTCTGCGCTGTCCGGCAATCCGCGCACGAAACTAAATAGGCTGTCCTATCTCCATCAGTGCATACAGGACGGACTCAGACGTCTGCTTTCTTCTGGCTAGCTAGCTTCCGGTGTACTTCGGCTGATGATACCTTTCTGTCGAATTCTCTCCCCAATGCTGATTTCAATGCTTCCCATTTTTTTTTTTTTATAATCCCGCGTGCGTACTAAGGGGATATGGATACCTTTTTACTGGCTTTTCTCAAGGGCGCGGCCGATGGTGTAGTAGTTTGGAACTCATGTGTAATAGGTTTCTATATTTTTCCCAGAGGTGGTTGTCAAATTTGACGGGACGAGCCAGTGCATCCTTAACCAGTGGATCTTAGTACGTGCTAGTTGTTAGTTCGTTACATTTAGCTCAGCCAGCAACCACTTTTTCAGAGAATTGCCTCGCACGGGATTCGAATCCGCGATCCTCTGATTGAGGAGTCTATGTATATACCACTACACCACGGCCACCACTAAATTGCGAATACCTGACTGACTTCGAATGAACATTTTTGCTGCGCCCTTCAACAGTTGTTTCCCGTAGATAAATTTTTGCAACGCATTCCACCCAAATGTAACGGCATCGTCTTCGAAATCCTCTACCCAAGTGTTAACATCAGGGTGGCTGACTCCATCAAAGGATGAAAGCGAATCCTCGATGTCCCGAAGAGTAAACATGCTACGCATTCCCATATCGCTTGATGACGGTACAGGATGCGAATCAGACAAACCGCGCTCTAACATTTCGCCAGCGGATGTCAGACTTCTTTCGTTGACTTCTTCCTCTTCACCCGGAATACCCTCTTCCTCACGAGTCAAGCCGAAATGTGCTAGGAGCCTATCTTGCAACGTTGCCTTACGTCCGTCAGTCGGTAACTGTAGCTCTGTCAGTCGGTCGCGCAAACCCTCAACAGTCAACCCCAAAACCGTTTCAAGATCCATAATTGAAATGATTAAATACAACAATTCAGGAATAAAAGAAAATATAAATTCAAATACAAATCGATGATCGAAATCAAGGACACCAATACAATATAATTAATCAATAATAAAAAAATGAGGAGCGGTAAATAGATGTGAGGAAAATAAGTTAATTGAAAAAAAAAAATTTACAGTACAAAAAATATTATTATGCTGCTCGACGGTAACTCTACAAATACAGCGAACCCAAATTTCTGGAGATTTTCTTCTTTCGTTCCGCAACTCTTCTGCAGTAACAGTTTCTCCTTCTTCTGGACTCCGACACTGCATTCGTTGGGACACACAACCACGGACTTTCGGACTTTCCACGATTAACTTTCGGTGAGTGGACCGCTATCCGGCTGATGCCCTTTATGTTTTATTGTCTTTTATTTCATGCGCACGCTCACTTTGTCAACCAACGGGATTGGTGTCGCCGTTGCTGCAATTTCACCGTTCTTATTTATAGCGCACACCCTAGAGTTTTGCGTTTCTTTTTTGTTTTGTTCTTTTAGTTTTCAGCGAGTGCCCAAACACTATTTTGCAAAAATAGTGTATCGAGGGTTGAAAGTTTTTCGGTTTTAACCATACATGTGCCGTTCATGGATAATTACTGGATATTAAAATTTTGCCTAAGCACTTTCCTGTGTTTTGGAATCATTAAATTCAACGTGGTTAATAGTTCCCGATTTAGTTATCGTAAAATTTAATAAGTTTAATATACGCTGGCAAGGATGTGAGTCTAAGAATGAATATGAAAAGCAGAGTGTACTGTCGTTAGCGAAACGAAGGAATATTCTATTGTAGAATACAAATAACAAGCAAGCAATCATTAATGAAAATTACACGAATAGAATAAGAATGGAGCCCTGTGGTACAACAGCATTTTTAGTGGTGCCAAATTTGGAACCGTCCACAAGAACTTAAGTTGAACACAGTTGAAAAAGACTTATATAAATTTTTACCACAATTTAGGGTATAAAAAAAGTAACTTAAAAATTTTAGATCTTATTATCTGATCTTTGGTCGATTAATAGGTGAACATTGAAACCATGTATTGTTCCGCGTGTTGGTACAAGAAACTTGTTTAGTTTGTACTAAAATAACTTTCTGCTATTTAAACCATATCTGGTTGTTTTTGATACTCGTATAAGAAGCATCTCTATAGACGCTAGATTAATCTTCTAAGATTCATATCTTACATATCTTACATGGGTTAAAAATCAAATGTGTTTAAACCCAACCGGTGAACTAAGTGAAGGCATGCTTGATTAGTCAATTACGAGCTGATCAATCACCCATAAACATTTACCTTTTACTTTTAACCTTCTCCAAAAGGTCATAAGTAATACTGATTTGCAAATACATATTCTGATTAAAATTTTGCAAGATTGCGCTTCAAAATCTACTAACTTTTATGGACATATACAACTAAGCCAGATAATAAAACATAAACGACAATTTATTTTGCAGATTACAGTACTTCTTATGAACAAAACTTGAACTTGATCCACCATTTATTATTTCTACGATGGGCAGCACCATCAAGGTCGCCTTTTGTTTATTAAGTAGTCTACCATCTAATATGTCTTATTAAAATCTCACAGGTATGTATGTTGCTAATATGAAATATTTTCCTATGCTCAGATGTTTCCTTTGTCGGAGTCCCCGAACTTGGAAACGTATGTAATCTTATTTCTCAGAGAGTTTCCTGTCTACAGCACTACCATAATGAACTCATTCATTCCAAATTCCAAGCTCAACAACTGGATCACAACATGCAAAATATCCAGGGACTTTGCCAGTTCACCAGAGGTAGGAGATATTGTGATAAGGGGAATCTACTACAACGAACCTACATGACTATCTCCACTACGCTTCGATTTATCTGCTGCACGATGCTGTAATTAGGTTGATGTTTCTTTATTTCTTCCGCCCTAAAAAGCCAATACCAGCACCAAGACGCACAGCCGCTCCTTTCGAAATCACATTGTAAATTGAGTGTTAGAAAGCCTCAAGAAGGGGGAATATGGACAAACTTAGTTTAAGTAAACTAACGACAGCTAGCGTGCGACCGAAATCCAATTGCGCTTTATGTTTTTATGAAGCAATTTTGTGTACGCGAAATATGTGAGCCGAAACCGTTGAGCTGCTGAATTTTGTCTGTTCTCACGATCTAGGGAATTCAATTCCTCATCTTTGGTCACACGGGAGCTGCTCGAAAGTAGTCGCTGTAAATTATTAAAATGTATAATCCAATAAATATAGTTGTTATTTTACTACCAATGAAATCAGTGTTTCAATTCTAAAGCTCCTCTCGAATTTGTTTAACTGTAGTCCGAACTTCACGGCCTAATTTTTGCAACATGATTTTAAACTAGCTCACAATATAAGACTTCTATGAACACGGTCGTTACGCTTTAGTCACAATGGGAGTGTGGACAATAAGATCGCTGATGAATCTGCTAAGCTCTGGACCTGTATTTATTTTACTTACATACTCACTTACTTACTTAGGCGGTGCTACAGTCCGGGGTGAACCTGGACCTCAACCAAAAAACCTTCCCAATTAGCGCAGTCTTCGACTAACTGCCTAAAGTAACGCAAACCAAGTTGGTTAAAGTCCCCTTCCACTTGCGCGTGCCACCTAAGCCAAGGCCTTGCTCTACTGCGTTGTCCCTCCATATTAGAGTCGAAGATTCTGCAGGCTAGAGCGTTGGTGTTCATCTCAAATACCTAATACGCAGTTTTTTGACTAGGTCGATATAACTATACAGCTCGTAGAGTTCATCGTTGAATCGTCTCCTCCAGAATCCGTCAACGCATACGGGGCAAAATATCGTACGAAGAATTTTTCTCTCAATACGACAGAGAATATCTTCATCCGCTTTAGAAAGGGTCCATACTTCGGAACAATAGAGCAGGACTGGGATTATAAGGGTCTTATATAGAGTTTCCTTTGTTGTTCGAGAGTGGACCTTACACATATATGGTATCATAGAAAAAATTAAAGCTCTTGTATCATTTAAGAAAGAAACCGCAGTTTAAAATGAGGGACGAAGAGCAAGACTGTTAGAGAAATTCAATTTCTTTAATGACTTAAAGTAAAAATGTCCCAAATGTCAATTGATAAGAACAGTATCATTGATGATAAGTTATTAAAGGTCTTAATTGTCGGACTCTTTAGCCTTATCTTATTTCCAACGCGGAACTTCCTGAGATATATAGTGAGAAAGCTTCAAATAAACAGTTCGACTTTTAACGAGTTTAACTGTATTTAAAAAAAAAATATCCCCGTATAATCATATTAAAACTGTTTTAAACCGTGATAAGTTCCAATATGACCAAAGAAGAATTAATTGGTCGTTTGACAAAAATATTTTTGCTGTATTCCTTTCCTTCACTGTGAAACGGTAACAAAGGGGTATTTTAAGCTTAAAATTCTATATTAAATTAAATAAGAAAAACTAAGCAAGTACAAATTTATATTTCCAAAGCACAACGCTTTCGACAGCGACAGCGACACTTAAACATAATTTAATTATTCATGATTGTCATCGTTTAAACCTAAAAACCTGTGTGGAATGATCACACTTTCGATGTCGCTAAAAATGCTGCGAAATGTATAAGTTTCATATAAGTCATTCATACGCCCAAAATTGGAATACAATTCTCACATCTGGTCAGGAGCTGCTAAAACGTTTCTGCACTTACTAGATATCATTCAAAACATAAAAGCCATAAACGCACAGATGACATAATATAACCCAGTCGATTGACACCCTCCAACACCGACGTTTAATTTTCTTTTTCTCGTGTTGTTTACAAACATTTAAACAGTGTTTATAATACTGTCCACTTTATACGACAGAGCTGAATCCTTAAAACAAACTTATCTCACAGCTTTATCAAACATTGGTTCAAAGGATTTACAACTCTTATGTAACTAGATTCTTCTGCGTTATTTTGTTCGTCCCCTACTTGAGTACAATTTGCTCTTCGAAACGATCTTGTTGTCTTAATTAATTAATTATTGCAATACCCTTAAAAATATAAAGGACGTCGTCGTTTGATTGAATTTAATTGAAACTTCACTTCCCTTAATTCCAATCCTTTTCATGTACAATGATTTATAATTTAAATGAAACAATCCCCCCTGCGCTGCAGAAGGTCAACTCGAATCTCACCGATTTCGATATTAACCCTGTCTTCTTAACTTCTTCACCATTGTCCTTAATCTTAAGTTTTACGTTTTTAAGTCTTAGTCTTAGCTTGTATTCAGCGGAATACTATATATGGGCGCTTCGGATTATTAGGGTCAATTCTTTTTTTTTCAAAACTATTTCATCACAAGCTATTGAAATTTCAAAAAATAAAAAAAAAGTTAAATTTCCATTGCGATTAAATAAATTTATTTAACTATAATATATCCAACGAGAAATCAACATTAGTTGATTTGTATAAATATAATTGTTTTATCTATTTATATGTATACATGTACAATACATCTGTTCTGTCCAGAATTCGGTCTCGTTTTTTATTATTTATTAAAATTCTGCGAAATATTTATCACTATTTATTTTTAAACGTATTTTATTCTTATAGTAAATATATTTTAATTTAATTTAATGTTCCACAATAAATTCTACAAGATTTTTCTACAAAAATAAAATATAACTATTAGTTTGTTTTGACGAATAATTTCTGAAATTAAGTAAAAATGGCATAAGAAACTATAAAAATCTTTTGTTTTTTTTACAATTAGACTTTTTCATGTTTTTCGTATTCATCTTATTTGTGTATTTCCTATCTTTTCATTCTTTTCTTTCAGTTTCAAGATATAACAACCAAGATTTTATTTGTTGTAAGATGATTTTTATTCTCTAGGTTCCAATTGTATACTCACTTCTGAGATCTTTAAATAAATACATAATAATAAGACAATTAAGACTGTTTTGCATTTTACATTTTATGTGTAACTTAGTATTATATCGCTGTTCTGCAATGGATTCATCTAACCAATGTTGTTTTTAAAACGAAATACTCATACATTCTTAAATTAAAATTAAATTAAAAATTCATTAGGTTTTCAGAGATGTATAAGTAATCTTATGATCTGTGTAAAAAAAAAAAAAAAAAAAAAAAAACTAAATTAAATTCGTTTTGTCTATTCTACACTTTGTACCCCAAGATTTGCAAACTGCAGAGCGTTGCTGAAGAAAGATGATGTAACATTTAGTGAAGCAAAGTCGAATCTTTTCACTGGGACCTCTTGAAACAGAAAACAAAGTTTACATACTATGATTAATAAAGCTAATTGGATAGATTTTTCTTTGACATCTTAAATCAATTTAAATCAATTCTACCTCGATGATGTGCTCACCAAACACAAGACAATGTAACAGAATTGTGTACCCTTAAAGTGCTTCTAGAATTTCCTTAGGTATAAAATACCTTAGACGCTTAAGAAGGAAATATATAAGGATGTAGTTATGTGAATAACATAACATTTAATTTGTATTCTTTCATTTAGACTAAAATTTTTAGAAACTGCTATAGGGCGATTTACATTTAAGTGAAAAGCGAAAAGTGCTATTTACGAGAAAAGATCCCAAATATAGATCCATAAATATGGCCAGGAAAATCAATCAATCAGATGAAAGAAAAAACATAAGTAATGTATTGAAATCTTAGCTAGTTGCTACCTACCAGAAACACACCATAAAAGAATGGTGACGAAGAATAGCAATTATCTATTACTAATCTTAAGCGAATGTTTATTCAGTTAAAGTTTTAAATTGTACTCGGTTTCAAATTCGTACAGGCCACGACACCACACAATAACTTATTCAGATTGAATTTGCAGTGGCTCGTAATACGATAATTAATAACACTAAATTTCCTAGATTATGATCCACAACCTGATCATTGATGATTCAACGGCGAATCAAATTGACAACATCCTTATCGACGTTTTGCAGGGATTCAACATTATGAAGGTACAAGCATTTCGAGAGAAAACCACCACTGTTTTGTTGCAATTTCGACTTGTTAATGAAAAAAGTGCAACCTGCCCACAAAATAAACTACGTTGTACGCTTTGATACAAATGGAGTAGCCAGGGGCTACTAAGAATTTCTAGAAAATATAAGGAAACAATTTCACAATTGATAACAATCAACTTTGAGAAACTATCCGTGGTATGATCGTTAATGGGAGTACACAAGGTGACAGAGAATCTGACAAGGCAAAAGAAGGTGGGACAAATCCAAAAGTCCAGATATTCAACATGAAAACCAGGCAATTGGCTGCTGCTTAATAGATAAGATGTTATATAGAAAAAATTGTAGGACAGACTAAAAACTCATGTCACATTAATGAAGAAATAATTCCCCTTCTATAGTAGATGTTATCTTAGCTATCTGAAAACTAGTGAACAACAGCTAGTTTGCCATCCAAGCTGTTAAAACAAAAAGGTGATATTTTAATAGATAAGGCTGATAACTAATTATGTTTGAATGAAGGGATGTCCGATGGCCTAGAAAGTTATGGCCGAATAGTGATTCCCGGATTTGCTGGTTTAGCTGTTTCGACTTACACTTCAAAAAAACGAGGGGCAATTATGCTATTTGAAAATAGCTTAACGGGCAAATAGTCATCTAACAGATTCAAATACGGACTAAACTTTTTTCAGATAAAACTGCTTCACTGAAACTTTGGTCCTATGAGGGTATAAAAGAGAAGAAATATTGTACAATTTAAAAAGCTTAAATATCTCGCCACACATGTAGGTTGAATAGACAACGTTGCCCAAGCCAAAGAATTTTCGAACATCGGGTTTGAGGGAACAAAACAATTCAATAAGACCAATTTATGTCCGAAGATATAACTTGTGTTATGGAAAACTGGAAGCAGCGCACCCGAAGCTCACGGAATCTGAGCGATCAATAATAAAAAAAAAAGTTATATAAAAAGAAACACAAATCACATTCTGGCATTTGTTGATAAATTTATCTTCAATTTCTATGAAACATTCAAATAGGAAAATATTTTATCGTTTAAAAGTATTGGAAGATGCTATGATTTGTTTTTAAAGCAATAAATACAATAGTGGCTTTTCTTATAAACAAAAAAAAAAAAAAATTAAAAAAATTCAAATTCATTTTACTATATGTAAGGTTAAACCAATCACCAATTATAATATTCGCATATGGGTCTATTCTCCTTTTCTAATTTGAATACACTCAAAAAAAAAATGTATTGCTTTGTTTTTAAACTTAAATGGAATGCATTTCATATCACATATTGTTTATCTTTCACTTCGTTCAAGATAATTATTCAGGAAATATTTTAAACATTAAAAAAATATACATATAAGTACATGTTTCATACACACGAATAATGGAATATATTATTTAATTGTAAAGGAAGAAATTTAACTTTCATAAGGCATTTCATTAGCAATCTCATTGAGTTCTCTTTTTATTTTTTCTATACACTAAACTTGAGTCCCGCTTTTTTTTCAATTTGAAATTACATATTTTTAATACAGGTATACAGTTGTAGTTATTATTTATATTTATTTTTCCCCCTTTTCTCACTCAATTGTTGTTTTCAAAATTTGTTGAAAAATAAGTTTCTTTTATAGTAATACGTTAATTTCATTTCTATCATTTTAATAACTATTGTCAAATATTTATTTTCTCAAAATCAAAATGAATTGAATTAAATTTTCAACGATTTGGTGGTACGATAATTATTGCGAATTCTAAATAAAATCTTAACATACAAATGAAAAAGATACATTATATATAAACTCTATTTAATATAACAAAACAAAAACAAAAATAATAATACATAGGAATTTCTACGATGTCAAGGAAAGGTACATTCATTTGCACTATAATCATAAAACTACGGCAAAACAAGAACTATATATTTAAGTGCTATATATGCATGTGTGAAGGTTTTCTTTCTTTTCCTTTAACAATCATTAATGTACAAAATAGTTAATAGCTGTAATGGCAACAAGCTTACATATGTATCTGAAATACACGATAAACACAAATGTGGTTGGAATATGATTTTTTTTTTTTTTTTTTTTTTTTTTTTTTTTTTTTCCTGTTTGTCCATAATAGATGGCTTTATTAGGGTGGGTTATCTTATATCTTGGTGAGAAAATCCACAAGATGTAATTGCTTTGGAATCTCAATATCCTCGAGTTTGACGTCGCTATAGATGTATACCACCTTAAGTGGATGAATGAGCTCTTCGTTCATTGTAAATTCATTTTTACGTTCCTGAAAATAAAATTACAATTCTCGTGATTAAAAATAATTAATATAAATGCACGTGGAACCAAGCACCAAAAATAACCAGAATTGACGTTGAATTGGAGGACAGTATAGGGGTGACCGCAGTGGCTTTATGTTCTTTAAATGATATCCGCAATAATGACAATCTAATTGTCACATTTTCTACCGAAACCAAAGCACGGATTCTGAAGACATCAACGACTACACCGACAGAAATTAAATATCAGGAGAGAATCCGGCTACGAGAAAATCTTTAAACACTAACAAAACCGTCTTAGCTATATAATTGCCGGTATCCTAGCTCTTCTCCGACGAATCGAATTGGGGATGGGACTTCAATTTCAAAAACGGAACTATTAGTGTGAAATGGTTCACACAGCAAACTTTTGAATGGCTAACCAAACTAGGCCAACAAATCCACCTAAAGATGGAACGAAACAAAAGTTAGAAGAAGCTTTTCAGAACTTGAACGGTTCCATCAACAAATGTGTTGAACTGATGTGTTCAGCGGGAAAAAGCTACTGAGCATCGCCTATTCTATGGTGAAATGCAGATTTGCGCCGAATACTTAAGGAAAACCAGAAAACCTTTTAATAAATTACTTAAAACCTATTTACCATAGATAAAAACTGGAACGAAGTAAAAGGAATAAAAATGAAGTTATGCAGATTTCGAAGAGTGCCTCTGATAAAGATTTTTGCGAAAAATTGAACACTTCGTGAAGTCATAAAATAAGGCCTCGTAATGAGTAAACCAGCACTCAGGAGACCTAACGGTCGCGATTGTATACATAAAACCAGATCCAATGACTGAAGCCACAGGCGAGAGAGCATAATACCGTAGGTGGTATCTACCCGGACGAATCAACCCTTCAAACATGCTGTTTCGTCCTTATAGAGACCAGTGCTGGAAACTCTCAAGGGAATCTTTACAGCTAACATGACACTGGAATACAGGTACATAAAGTATCCATGGAGTAGCATTCATACCGAAAATTGGAAGGGATGACTACACGATCGCTAAAATCAATTAGTCTGACTTCCTTTATCCGAAAGAGCGTGGAAGGAATGGTTGAGTTTCTTCTGCGTTAAATCTGCTTTGCGAACGCATCCTCTGTCCAAAATATCTACTAACGTGGAAGATCCTATGAGACTGCGCCTCAAAATCAAGTGGACAGAATTGGCTATTGGCATGTGTAACTTCGGCAGATGACACGGAGTGGAAGAATTAGTAGTTTTTTGAATAAGTGTATGGGTGGTAAATAGAACCCTGATTGCGAATACTGACAGCAGTCCATACGCTACTCCCGTCCAGTTTTCAGTGATTTGGTGCATTTCCTTCGACTCACTGTTTAATGTTCTCAATAGTTCTAATGTCTATGCGCAGGCATATAAAGTATGAATTAACTGTACTGTCTGTTGGATTAAACTCGTACCTAGCGAGTGTCTGATGTAAAGAGCAAACAGTTCTAGATGTAATCGACCTTTGGTGCACTAGAAATAGAATCCTCTAGTTCTTCAACACATTTTGAAACAGTAGATATTACTATTTTATGCGAGAGGTGGATTTTACGAAAAGTTCACCGTACCAAATCCTTTCGAGTCAGATACGGAACCTACCAAAAATTTACAGAACTCAATCTGCAGCAAACCTATGAAGTTGATAGAGGAAAGAAGATTTCTGGAGAAGCGAATATTACCTCATATTGTTTCTTAACAAGCAACAATCTCCTCAAAATCGTAATGCTATGGTAGAGTTCATGTCTATTCTGACAAAATTTTATGAGTTAACACATGCACTCTAATCATTTCCGTATCAATAAAATGTTATGTCTCTGTCCTAGACAGTTAGCCAAAATACATCAAAATTATCACTAATAAGTTAAAGATAATAATAAGTAACATGTATGTATATACTCCAAAAGATACTCGGCACCAATCAAGGATTGCTAGATTTTTCGGAAATTACGGCTCAATAAAGAAATGACGCATAGCCTAAGCCTACTATGATACGTCAAAAGTGAAAAACAAAAATCAGTGTGCTGCGGAGGAGCGTACTTAATGCTCTACTAATATTAACACTCTGAACGAGAGTGAAAACCTTGCGCCGATCAACCATGAGTCTTAATCGGAAAACACTTTTTGCTATGTGCAAGAAAAATTAATTTCACTAGGAATCGCCTACCTTATTTCGCTTGTTTAACATTTCAGTTAGTTTTTCAACGAACGTACTGCTAATTTCCCGTTCACAATCATCTGAGTTGTATGATTTAATCATCTGCAAAAAAAAAAAATAAAAAATTATACAGATATAAAAATTATTATTGAAAGATAAAATTTCTTTTTGTTCGCACCTTAAGAACTTGGGCAGTTGTTAGAGAATTACACAACTCGTAAACGCTTTTCACATCCTTGTCTGTCTTTCTCGACTGCAAAAGTTGCGATACATCGATCAGTGGAGCCAGTGGTTTTGTTACATCTGACGACTAATTCACATAAAAAACTCATATTGTAATTGCAAGCTACTAATTCGAAATGTGTTTTACTTACCATTTTCTTTTCCCGTACCCAGTCCTCTAGACAAGTGACATTATATCGGATTTTCATGCCAGTTTCCCACATGCACATACCACCGCGCAACATTAAAGTATTCATTGCAATGGCACAAATATAATACAATAGCTGATAGAAAATCTGTTCTGTGTAGCTTTGATGGAGGCCAAAAAAGTGAAACTGCTTGTAATAATGATCCAGTTGATTGACAAGCAATTTAGGCGCTGGTATCTGAGCATGCTCTGGTGAACAATCCAATGACATAGTTCGACGATTGCCGTGGTTTTGCCCATGTTGAATTTCGTCATGATCGAGCACAGCAGGGACCACAAAATGCTTTATTAGGCTTTGCACTTGTTGCACAAGTGTTTGATAAAGACTAACAATAATCTCGTAGATGACGCGACGGTATTCAGAAAGATCAAAGTTCTTCAACAGCTGCTGATTCTGCTGTGGAGTATTTAAGCTAATATACTCATCAATACCACCATACTGCTTAAGAAGATTGTGAAGTCTAAAAACGTACAAAATTGTTAGTTCTTTGCTTATCTATAATTTTTATACACTTACGTGAGAGAATTAACTAGCCAAAGGACGCGTGTTTCTGTAATATTAGGCATTTTATGGATTTTTCGTATTTGAAGGACATACTTTGTGAGTAACAATTTCACGTTGGTTTCACTGTTTACCAAATCAGTATATCTAAAAATACCAATATTATAAATAAAACTAAATTTATTATAGAATAGAACAACTTACCGTATACACATAAATAGAATGTAAGCAGGTAAACCTGGCAGTAGACCAATGGCAACACGAGGCGTCAAGCCTGTTATGAGGCGCTGGAATATTTTTTCTAAATCTTCGTTGTTATATTGAAGTATACCTTTAAAAATAAAAATTATTGTAGTAGACTGCAATGATAAATATATGGTATATGCAAAATGTAATACCTTGATACCGTAGATCTTTCTTTTTAGTTACCGATGCCACACATTTGGAATCGTCATCATTAGATGCTGCAGCAGAAATACCATTCTCTTGAAGACGTAGAGTCAATTTGTTTATATTACGCTTTGCATCTTCGTATTTCTTGCTTAAGGCGTTCATTTCCTCCTAAAATTTTTTGTTATTAAGAAAGATTTTAAGAAATTGTCTTTTTTTTTTTAATACAAACCTGAAGTTGTGTGTAATCTAAATATGACTTCTCCAGTTCATAACGTAGATAACGTTCGTTTTGACGAAGAGCTTCAATGTTTAGCTCATCAAATTCCTCAACACCACTCAGCAGAAGGCTCTGCAGCTTTGATTTTTCACTGCGTAATTCATCGAGTTGGGCTGAAAGCTCGCCCAAGCGAGCATTGTTTTCTTCAGTTAAAGCACTTAGTTCCGACTCAAGTTGTCTGGAAAAGAAAAAATCATTTTATAGTAAAATCAAAAAGTCAAAAGTCACTTTATAAAGGAATTAGTTTGAATCTTTTTGAGATGGAATCGTTAGTGATACAAGAAGATTTTTCTTTCTTTGCAAGAAACATGAAGACTTGAATATGGCAACTGCGAACATATTCATACTCATATACATAAAAGCAACTAAACTGAGAGAGTAACAAGCTTCAGGCCAAACAGGTTCCTATCGCAACTTTGCAGACAGATATTCATAACACTATGCGTGCCCATGATCCCCAAGATAGAAACAGTCGCGTGAATTACCCAATTTGTAACAGCGAGTAAAGTGTCCATATCATCCAACACACAAGCGGGAAGGAAACAACTTAAGAATAATAAAGGAAACCCTAAAGTGAAGAGGAAAGGAAAAAAGGAAAACAAGAAAACAAGCAGCTAGACCCAAAGAAAAAAAAATCCGGACACCATCGTAAACTCGAAAACGGAAAATATGAGATCATTTGCAAGATGATTAATTCTGACCCAAAAAGCTTTGTAAAAACTTTAACAAGATCAGAAACCCACCTAAGAGCAGGATCAAGAAGGGAAACGACCGCAACGGTTAAACAGAAAAATGCTGACAAAACATTACCAAAGTTAAAGTGAAAGTGAAAGTGAAAGCTGTATCGCCAAACGACTGTAGAACTCCGCGAAATATATAATTAAATCCGTATGGATAAAAAAATAACGGACAAAAGTTAAGCCCGGCACAAATCCTTTTATCGAAATAACATTTACCACTAGAATAAGATAATATATTCGAGACAAAGGAGCCAAACCGCTTTCAGTTCCGCAAACATTCAAATCTTTCATCGGGATGGTTCAATACTGACTACACAACTTAAACAAAGACTGCGAAAACAGGAGAGATAAGCAGGCTAAAATAATAACCAAGTATACACATATTTCGAGGGTGTTATCAACCCATTTTAAGTTAAGCCCACAAAGACAGTGAACGCTCGTAAACTTGGGGAACAAAGAGTAGTCTGCTTAAAATGCGGATATGTTAGAACAGTCTCAGCAAACGAAGAAATTATTATTCTATTATTATTCCTTGTTAATTGTAAAATAAATTACAATTAATAATTTTAACAGATATCACAGCACTAACTACCAGGGTTTTCAGCTTGATATACTAAAATGGAGGGATTACATTCAAGGTTAAAATAAGTTATAGCTAATATAATATTAAGATTTATATAATGAAGTTTAGCTTTCAAGTTTGTAACAATTTAAATACAAAATCATTTTAATGAATTTTTAGAAGTGATGGTTTTTAACGTGGCCGTGATCTTTTGGCATTCCATTAGATAATGGATGGTTAAATTTATGTTATTAGAGCAGCATAGTTGACAGGTGGATTCTTGGGTCTTGTTGAGCAAGTATACGTGAGTGACGAATGTGTGACCCATTCGAAGGCGAAGAAAGCATGATAACATTTTTTGTGAACAATTCGTTGGATAGGATGGTATGTTAGGCTGCGGACTAATGTGCGATTAGTGGTAATTATTGTGCCTCTTGCCTCTTTTCCCAGAGTAATTTTATACTCTTTTGCATGTCTCTGGTATTGCTGGGGTTATACATGATTAGTGGCTCGTTTACTGCGGATCTTGCAGCTTTATCTGTTTCCTCATTTTCTTTTATTTCCATGTGACCTGGTGCCCACATTAATTTAAGTCTGTCCATATTCTTTATAAACCTATCTCGAATAGATTCCATGATAGGGACTTTGTTGGGGCAGTTTATAATTTCATTAATTGGAGACAGATTGGCAGTGCATATAAGAACTGTGGTAGTATTTCTTTTTCTTATGATTTATTTATTTATTTAGTGGATAATCCACCATTTAAATTTATTAAAAATTTACAAAAATTATTGTACATAGAACTTACATCTAGTCTTATACTTAGGAAAAGAACAATCAACAAAGAAAAACTTATATTTATCTATAAGGAAGATTGTATTTTACAAAATGAATCACTTTTCTTTTGAATTCCATCGGTATAGAACTGCTGTGGTTTATCGGCGAAAAACTTGGCCAAGTGATTTTCAGTGGCTCTTTGGTCGGCCGATTTTTACCATCAAGAGAGTTTTGCAAATACCGAATAAAATGGTAATCAGAGGGTGAAAAGTTCGGGTTTTTCGGTGGATGCATCAAAACTTCACAACCAAGCTCCGTCAATTTGTTCCGAGTCATCAAAGATGTGTGTGGCCTAGCATTGTCATGATGAAAGACAACTCCCTTTCTGTTGGCCAATTCTGGTCGCTCTTTCTTGGAAGCTTCATTCAAACGGTCGAGTTGTGCAAGTAGAGGATCAAATTGATCGTTTCGCCACGTTCTAGCAGCTCATATTATCCCACCAAACACTCAACATAACCTTGTTTGCCGTCAATCCACGCTTTGAAGTCGTTTATGGTCGGTCACCGGCCTTTGACCATGATCGCTTGAATTGGATATTCTCGTATTTAATCCATTTTTCATCGCCTTCAAAATGGTTCCATTTCGTTACGTTTCAGCAACATTTAACTAATGGTCATTCGGTCAAATAAATTTTTTGCGTTAATTCATCTGGCATTTTTCAGTGAAAGGCCGGCCAGTTCGAGGTTCATCTCTTACATCGAAATTTCCGGAACGGAATCGAACAAACCACTCCTGGGTCCGGTGTTCACTCACAGCATTTTCACCGTAAACTGCACAAATTTTTCGGCATGTTTTTGCAGCGTTTTTTCCTTTCATCACATAGCATATTTCTTCAGATATTCCACTCATATTCAAATCAGTATAACTTTTAACACGAGCAAAGAATTACACAGCTGTGGCCTGACATGTCACCTTTCAAACACGTGTTCGTTTGACACAATCAAATTAGTGTTTCCAGATAAATGGACATCAACACCGCGGAGACCTTTTATCATATAATGACCCAATATTATAGAAAAAATAATTGGCAACAGAATCATGTGGTTTGCAGAGTTTAAAAAGGTCTTAAGTCCCAATTAAGTTACCTTTAAACCAAAAAAAGGGTGCATAGAGGCCCTACTGCACATTGACTATGTTGTCTCAAATTGTAAAGTATCTATCATCAAGTAGAAGTACTGTTCACGTTAATTCACTTTGTAACATAACTAAAATGATAATCTTAAGTGAGATAGACTATGCTTTGGCCATCTATGGTACTTGCCCCAAAACAACCAAAAATATTATTGCACCAACATATTACCAATCAGTAATGAAAAGCCTAGGTGCCTTTCCAACGACCCCAACCAAAAACTTTCTCGCTGAGGCCGGACTATTGGCAATACCATAGTGAGCGATACTTTAAAATCATCGCAAAATTAAATATGAAGCTTTCTTTTCAAACTGTTATGTTATGTTATGTTATTTGCATATTAATATATAAATAAATTATGATACTAATATACAAACCGACTGACTCGAACTGTAATCAACTTCAGACTGCTATAATTTCCAAACCGTTCATTACTGTGAGCTCAAATGTTGACATATGACGGATAATTTTATTATTTACAAGCTTTTTAAACGGTTTGCGTCTCAGTTGTGTTGAAAAAATTTTATCCGCGATGGAATTCAAACGTATATTGTGATTGCTTGTGATATTTGGCTGGAAAACCACAAGTAGCTATAGTTAGAGTCCTCCAGCACCTCCAGGTGAATAAATCATTTGTGTCTCAAACCATAGCTCGTTACCGTGATACTCGCAGCGTTGCAAAACGCTATGGAAGTGGTCATAAAAAAACAGTAACATCGGCAGAAAAGGTTCGGGAAGTGAAGGCTCGAATTGAGCGAAATCCGCGTCGAAGTGGAAGAAAAATGGCTCGTGAGCTCAACATATCGTTGGAACGGATGCAACACATACTGAAAAATGAGCTTGGGCACAAGTTATTGAAGTTCCAAAAAGCACACTATCTTACACCGCAACAGAAAAAAGTTGGAGTCGAAAGAGCGAGTTGCTACGCTTGCATGAAAGTGGTGAGTTGCCGAATTTGGTTTTTTCCGATGAGTCGCCATTTGTTATCAAGCAATATGTCAACAAACAAAATGACCGAGTTTACTTGCTAGAGAGGTCCTTCGAAAATGTACACTTTCGGAAGGCCACCAGAAAGCAGGTAGCACCGATGGTATTTTTGGACCGTGGCGTCAAAATTAATGCGATCGTATACCGTGAAACTGTCTTAGAGGCAGTATTGAAGCCTTGGGTAAACAATCATTTCGGTCGGAGACCGTGGACATTTCAACAATACTTGGCACCGTCTCACAGAGCGCGCGTCAACCAAGATTGGTTAAAAAACAATGTTCCACACTTCATTTCTTCGACACAATGGATTGCAAATTCTCCGGATGCAAATCGGTTGGATTTCTCTGTCTGGGGTATTTTGAAGACAAAGGTTGGCACTAAAAAATACCAAAGTTTGGACCAACTCAAACAAGCACTTCGCCGGGAATGGGCCAAAATACCGCAGAGCCACTTGCGTGCAGCGTGCGATGCTTTCTTCGGATGTCTCAAGGCCATTATTCGCGCCGAAGGTGGACATATTGAAAACTACTAATACAATTTGAAAATTGATGTATTTTCCAACATTTTTTGCTTTAGCACAATAACATTTATCAAAAAATAAAAAAATTATAGCATTTTAAAAAGTTGCAGTTCGTGTCAGTCACCCTGTATATGGTAGATAATAAGATATTATTTAACTTAATGGCCGATGATGTTGATGTTTTTTTCGCTTATAGTGCTTAAGAGTTCCCTAAGAATTTGCAGCCTAAAAGATGTTTTATGGTCAAGTGTGGTTTTTCATCGCAAAGGTGACTGTGAGGTGGTGATTCTTTTGTGATTATATGTTTGTGAGCAATGTTTGTGGGCGCCATTCTAAGTATAATGAAAGTTTTTAACATTATTATAGGTGCGTCAGTTGGAAAGATGGCTTTTTCAGCAGTGGGGTCAAATTCTTTGTACAAGTGTTGGTAATCAGACCAGTTAACTTTTTTACTAAATTTCCAGTCTGATACGACGTGTCTTTTTATGTCTTTTTTGTTGTTATACTTGTTGTTGAATGGCGGTCCCAGAAGTACCCGGCCTAAACAAGACATGGCGGTAGTTGTTTGAAAATATTACTGTATTGCTAAGTACGCAGTCTATAAAGCATATGTTTCAAGTTTGAAACCACTCCACGTTGTTTAGTATTTGTTTGGCAGCCATCAATAGTGAACGTTGTCAGTGAATTTGTGAAAATGGAGAAAATTGATCATCGATATGTGATACAATACTTTTATCTGAAAAACCTCAGCCTAACCAATATTAAAACTGAACTGGATTCTACTCTGGATTAGTCTACTCCTTCGTTTACAACAGTAAAATTTTGGGTTGCTGAGTTTAAACGAGGCTGTACGAGCTGCTAAGACGAGCATCGCAGTGGTCGACCAAATGAGGTGACGACTCCAGAAATAATGAAGAAAATCCACAAAGCGTTACTGGATGATCGTCGACTGAAAGTGCGCCAGCTAGCAAACATTGTAGACATTTCAAAAAGTGCGGTACATCGCATATTATTTGAAAATTTTGCTCACACTAGAGCAAAAACAGTGTCGTGAAGATGTTTCAATTGAGTGTTGAACAAAGTTTCACAGCAAAAAAGCAGAATTTTTGCGCCGTTTCATAACAATGGATGAAACATATGTCCATCACTTTACACCAGAGACAAAAGATAGATCAAAACAATGGATTCAAAAGGGAGAACCGGCTCCAAAAAAGACGAAGACAAGCAAAACGGGCGCATTTGACTAAAAAGAAAGTGTTGTTTCATCAAGACAATGCATCAGCTCACAAATCCGTTCTTGTAATGGCCAAAAGTAATAAATTAAAGTTTGAATTGCTACCTCATGCACCCTTTTCGCTAAATTTAGCCCCTCGGATTATTTTTTGTTCCCAAACTTGAAAAAATGGCTCAGTGGTCAAAGATTTTCCAACGATGAAGAAGTCATGTCGGCAGTTAATGGTTATTTTGAAGAGCAAAACAGTTCTTATTATAAAAAGGGTATCGAACTGTTTGAACATCACTAGAAAAAGTGTATACAGCTGAAAGGCGATTTAATTTTTTTTTTTTCCAAAATTTTTGTGTTTTCTTTGTTGGGTCGGGTACTTCTGGGACCGCCTCGTAAAATGTTATTAAGGGTTCGATTATTGCTGATTTTGCTGCCGCATCTGCTTCGTCGTTGCCTTTGATGCCAGCGTGGCCCGGGATCCAAGCAGGTTTAAGGTGGCTGTGTTTCGCAATAAGTTTATTCCGAATAGATTCGATGATGCTTGCAGAGTTGTTAATGTTTTTAATAGCAGTCATTGAGGACAGGTTATCTGTAAAAATAATAGTTTTTTTTGTTGCAAGTTGCTTCGATGGTTTTAAGGATGGCGAAGGCCTCGACTGTGAAGATGGAAGAAAAAGAAGGCAAAAGTCCTTTTGAGATGGTTAAACCATTTCTGTTGACAATCGGAAATGATGTCCCTTCAGTTGTCTTTGATCCATCCGTAAATAGGAAATTCCATCCACGGTGTTTATATTTATGGGCTAAATCCAAAACAATAACTACGTACATGTCGTCGTTAGTGGTAGCCTTTGGAAAGTTTGTTAAGTCAGTGATTATTACATCATCCGGAAGAAACTAGGGGGGAAATTTATTATTATTATTATTATTATTATATATTTTTGTGTTGGATAGCTATTGGGATATCTATGTAGAGCTTTAGCGGAGGATAGTGTTTGGGCTAACGTTTAAGGATAGTTTTGGACAGACGTTCAAGGATGTTTAAAAAAAGACTTCCAGTTAAGATTAAGGTTTTACAATTTGAAAAGGTTATTAGATCATCTGCATATAATACGTGGTGGATTTTGTTATAGCCGTTAATTATGTTGCTAATTTCATAAAAAGCAATTATGAATAATATAACAGATAATGGAGATTCTTGGGGAATGCCACTTCGAAGGTAACAGTATGACGGAAGTAACATTGTTGGTTGTTATGCGAAAACGCCTGTTTGTGAGAAATGATTTTACATACTTGAATATTGTTGTTTCAAAACGACATGAAGTCCGAATAAAATGAAATGACATGCTGAAGATTAAAACGTGATTCTTTGTAGAAATGGATGAGGAGATGAAATCATCTAGATACAGAGGTGTATCAGTAGTTCTTCTGCCTTTTCTGAAGGCCACTTAATTTCTATGTAAAAGTTTATTTTCAATGAACCAAAAAAGACGTTTTAAGATAATTTTTTCTAATATTTTCGCAGTGCAGGGAAGGAGGGATATTGAGCGATACCCTAAAATTGAGGTGTGGTCTTTAGTAGGTTTTGGCAAGGAAATTATATTTGCCAACTTCCATATTTGCGGAATGTTACCTTCGTCAAGAATTTGATTATATAGGGCTTATAATCTTGCCTTTAAAGCTGGAGAGGCATTTTTTATCATTGCATATGAAATTCGATTGAATCCAGGGGTTAAACCTTTAAGGGTATGTAGACAGGATTCAAATTCTATCATCTTGATAGGTTATTCCATTTGCCTTGAGGCAGTAACGTTATTGTTTGGTGGAGGCTGTCGTTGAAGAAGTAAGTTTTCTCCCGAATAAATTTTGGGTGGAAATTGGAATTATTACTTGAAATCTCCCAAGACTTTGCGAAAAATTCGGCGATTTGTAAAGGACAAGTATTAATGGTGTTAGAATCGGTTACAGTCGTTTTTATAGAGTGGGAAAAGTAATTGCGAGTGTGGGTTTTTATATCAGGACAAATTTTCTTTGACGAGGACTTTGGGTTAATTCCAGCAGTAAACTTTTTAAAACTTTCGATTTTATGGGCCTTAGCCGCCCTCTTGATTTTGACATTGGCTCTACGATAAAGTATCAAATTGGGATTAGTTGGGTATTTTTTGAACACACGCCATGCTTTTTCTTTATCGCAGCGGAAGACACTCAATTCTTTGGACCATCAAAAAGGGACATTTTTATGACACAATTTTTCTTTTGTTTGGAGGATTGCTTCATTAGCTGCGGATCGAATACACCTTTGAATGATTGCCGCTTCCTTGTTAATATTGGAAGTGTGTTGTCTTTTGGAGATTTCATTGGCCACTTTGGAATTAAAGAGTTCCCAATCTGCTTTATCCAGTATGATTTTTTTTTTGGTGTTCTATGGAGGTAATGTTCGAACCAAGTGATAAAGTGGTTGTTAGGTAGGTAATCGGAAACTGACCATGTGCAGTGTGGAATAAAGGAGAGAGATTTTAATGTTAAGTCGACATAGGTGTATGATTTATGAGTAGAGAAGAATGTAGGTCGACCATCATTTAAAATTGCAAGCTTAGAGTTTAAAATGAAGCGGTCAACTGTTTTAGTTCGTTTGTTGTAGGAGGGCGACCCCCAGGAGTGACTCCATTAATTTAAATTGCCTGTTCGAATAACAGGTGTATTAATGTTGATCAGGATGTCATCAAGAATTGTTCAGGATGTATGTATAATGAGATTACAGTGAGTTTAATTATTACAGATATTTCGACTGCTATTGCTGATATGCTAAAGTTTATGTTGAGAAATTTATGTGGGATGGATTTGTGGACCAGAAGGTCAATGCCTTGTTTTGAAGAAGTGATAGAGTCAATATTGTGAAAAAAGGGGGAATATAGTTTGGGGTGTGTAGGTTGGAGGTTATGTTCAATATGAATTTCTTGAATCGATATTATAGAGGGTTTAGGGGTCATTAATAAGTAATTGCATCTTCGTGCATTATAAGTTGAGTTACAATATATAGTAGGAAAATCGGGTTAAACAAGTTTTGGGGGTTATGTAGAGGGCTCTGTGGTCTAGATGATGAGCTGAATAGTGGTTAGTGTTAGATGTCATCATCACCCACTAAATCTGAAGGCATTGTTTAATAATGATTGGTTTTGATAAGATTTTGTGTAATAGTTGATAGCGGTGAATCAGCGGATTTTGCAGTTGTTTGAGATTTTTTATTCGAAAGTTGGTTTGATTTTGGTTGTGCGAGTTTGTATTTAATTTTTATGAATTTGTATAAGTGTGGATTTCAGAGGTTTTGGAAGTAGATGTAGAGGGTTGGTTGTCGTTAAATTTGGTGTGTGTGGAGTTAGTGGGGATGTTTGGTGTGTTCATGGTGTTATTACTGTTGTTCTCAGCAGTTGTATTTTTATTGTAAGAGTTTGTTGATGGTGTTATCTGGGGTGGGACAGCAATTGAGGTTTGTGGGTTCTTTTTTCCGAAAGATGTTTTATGGGATGCACAGTTACTAATGTTTGACGGAGCTTTAACTGGTTGGGATAGGCTTTTTGTGACTGCAAAGTAGGTTTCGCGAAGAGCAGGTGTAGGATATTGTTGTTGAAAAATCTTTTGGGCATCAGCCATGCTGCTAATCGTTTTGATTTGTAAGACTTTCGTTGCCTGCAAGTACCGTTTGCATGTTCTAGAGAAAGCTGGGTGATCCTCTTGGCAATTGGCGAATGAAGTACAAGAGCAGTTGTCAGGGTTGTGGTGCGGAAGATTGCAAGTTACGCAAAACGGGTTACTCTTGCATCTTTTTGAGGTTTGGCCTAGTAAATGACAGTTTTGGCATCACATTGGATTGGAATAATATTCGAGTGAGTCCAGTGGCGCGTTGATTGCCGTCTACAGTTTTTTTTTTTTTTTTTTTTTTTTGAATTTAAAAACGTCATTCACACCTTGTGTTTACATCTCTTGGATGATCTCAGTTTAAGGCACGTTAATTAGGCACGGAGTTTAGACTGTAACTTTTGTGGAGTTTAAGCTTGAATGAAGTGTAATGGAGACAGGGCAGATGTTGGACAAAGTTTTTTGTCTAAGAAATAGGTCAGCGGTTTTTTGGGACTTAGTTAGGACCAAAAGGTTCCCATCAGGGAGTTGGCTGATATTGTCATATAAAGTACTGATGTTGTTGATTGCTTTCTTAAGCAGGGAGACGCTGTAAAATGAAAGCGGTTTTCTGCGTCTAATGATGATATTATCACAAATTTTTAAATTATTGGGTGAAGCTTGATATGGTAGCACAATATCAAAGCTATAGTTTAGAATGGATGTGTAGCTAGTTTTTTTCCTTTTATGTGGTTCGGGCTCAGATAGCAGATCTACATCGAGATCGCTATTGCCCGATTGCCCGAGAGAACACGTGGCCCAGAGGCCATTGTATAGTTGTTTGCATTTATGCACTTGTGTAGCTTGTTTTGTTTTTTACACTAATATGAAGATATGTGAATGCGCGAAGAAAGGTACAGGGGGTTCAGGGTTTGCAATCAGATTAACGATGTTATCGCGGCGAAAGCGAGACGATGACTGCTTTTAAAACTAGTTCATTAATAGACAACGACACGAAAAAGCCAGTAATCACAAACGCACAAGAAGAATCACATCTGCAATACACAGTATCCTTGACTCTGGTATAAAGCTTAACTTACCTTGAAATAAAATGGCTAAACCCACTCCAACAGAACCACCTTGGTTACTGCATAAACACTCAGTGCTTCTCGATCTACATGAGTTGCGCAAGGTAGTTACGAGTAATATCACTTATAAAGCACGATTCCTCAAAATCACGACTGATCTAAAAAGTAAACGCTGGAACTTCATATACACAGATGGTTCAAAAACAAAAACAAACACAGCTTTCGCAGTTGTAACTGAAGCGGGTTCTATCATCACACAAGGAATTCTGCCAAATATTGCTTCAATTTACACCACTAAAGCACAAGCTATACTTGAAGCCGCAAACAAAATTTCACAAGCAGGAGGCAAATGGGTCATTTGCTCTGATAGCCTGTCAGTACTACAAGGCATTGTGAATCCTAGAAATGACACACATATCAAAATCCGGAATATCCTAATAAAATGTGGATGGTATGTGGATACCTGGTCATGTTGGAATTAAAGGTAATGAACTCGCAGATGCTGCAGCAAACTCCTCCCTGAAAGCTCCCACTTACACCTACAATACCTTCTCCCGGCTCTATCAAAAGAGACACATAAATCAGGAATATCATAACCAACAGTTTCTTGGATGAGAACATTACCAGCATCACTACCAAGCAGTAAGCCCGCATAAAATTCAGCCAAAATTTCCAACAAATACCCCGAAATCGGATTTAACTATGTTTATCCAACTCACACTGCATTTACTCACTTGCACCTGCTCAAAAGGGAACCTCCACCCACCTGCCCCACCTGCCTTAGCAACATAACGGTAACGCTTCTATTCAGCTCATGCTCCTTATCTTCATACACATCATTCCAAATCAACCACAACCAGAACCATAATCTATTGGAACATCTTAGAGAACCAAACCAATGCAATATTGAGAAATTAAAAAAAAATCATAAACAAACTTAAAATCATTATATCATTTTTTATTACTTTCAAGAGCCGAAAGCCTTTTCTACTAGTTGCTCTTTACTCTTATATTAGTAACAATTTATAATTATGTATTAATATTTTTAATAAATAAATTAAAAAAGAATACATAGCTTCTGCTTCCCTTATTAAAATATGAAGGGCGTGGATAAGAAGTCTTGGGCTTCCGATATGTGATCGAACAAATGAATACGGTCCTTTGCAAACATGTGCCTTAATGCGTTTATATTCCAACAGATAGAGAGGACGATAATGACAATCATTTTTTCTACTGGCTCCTTTAAAAGATTCTCCTAGTCCTAATTACGACATTAAGATCGTCTTTGCTGATTCTTATTTCTTGAGAAATGATTTCTTTTTAAGAGAATAAAAACAACAAATAACACAGATCCCAAATAGAAGCCTGCAAGTAACATAGCAGTAGAGTCACGAATGATACTAAAAAACTAGAATGAGTATTTCTGCACGCTGTTAATCGACCTAATGATAGTGAGGTAGAATGTATGAACATGATGCATGTTCTCTGTCAATCTGTTTCAAAGATTTGGTTAAAAGCATACACGCAATCATCTGTAAAATATGGTCGCATGAAAGTGTACCTGGTGAATGGAAATGCATTGCTTCGTTTGATCTTTTAAGCTGTGCTAACCTGCACACACTTAAAATCATAGCCCACTTTTCGTGTTCAGTCATAAACAGTAAATATTTTTAAGAATAAAAGGGATGTGTGCTCTTCCATGCGATGTGCTCTGATAATTGTTTGTAGCACGAAATCAGTTACATGAATTGCACAAGTATTTAAAAGGTAACTTACCGATTGACAAGTTTCTGAGCTTGGAATGCCTCTATCAAATCTGAATTCTCTTGATGTCCATCGCCGCGTAATGGTATGCTAGTGTTACCAAATGATTTTAGTGATTGGCTCTGCTGCTGCAATACCGCCTTCAACTGGATGCATTCATCACGTCGTCTTCGTAGTTCTTCTTGAAGAACACTTTGTTGAGCTATAAAAATTAAAAGAAAAAACATTTTATCCCAACAACAAAATAATAGAAATTTTATGCAAACCTTCAAGTTCTTGCATTTCAACGCCACGCTGTATACTGCTACGTAACAAATTATAATCATGATTTAATTTCTCATTTTCAACTTCTAACTCGGAAACTCTAAAATGAAAAGAAAAAAACATTTTCTATAAAACTCGAACCAACAAAATCTAAACCATTCAATTCTTTGTACCGTAGAGAGTCTTCGGTGGACTTGTGTTTATTCATTAATTTTTCCATTTGCTCAATCATCAGTTTGTTCTTTCTCTTCTCTTCTTCTAGAATATTTCGCAGCTTCAGAATTAAACTGGTCTGTTCATTCTTCGGAGTTGAAGTCACTTCTAAAAAAAAAAAAACCAGTTACTCCACAGATTTACAAATATCACATATCGCATAACGAACCAATCTTTGTAAACGATTCTGGTGGTGTTTGATTACTATGATCGAAACCTAAAGTCTGCATTCCTCGTTTAGATTCAAGAGTATTTTTAGCCGACGAATAACCAAAGTCCTCCTCATTTTGACTAGAGGCGTTGCTCATAGATCGTGAATGATTCGTAAATTCGGTGACGGTGCCATTTGCCTTTTGTAACCGATGTAGCTCTTCCTTCAAAATGTAGTTCTCCTCTTCTAAAAAATTTTTGTCCTTAAGTGCGCGTTGGTATGCCTCATGTACTTCATTTGTATCTGCTTCTGATAAAATACGAGAACGATGTTGAGATATGTTTTCCTCCCTTTTTGCAAGATCAATCATTTCGTCAACTTGTTTTCGCAATTCTTCATTTTCAATGCGCCACGTTTGTTTTTGTTTATTCCACTCCATTTTTTGGCGGTCTTTCTCTTCGAGAAGTTGCATCTTCTCATCACGTTCCGTTTCTAACTGCGTAGTTAAATTTACAATTCCATACTCTTTCTCTGCCAATGTTAATTTCAATTGTTTGAGTTCGTTTTCAAGATTCCTTTTAAGCTCCAGTTGATTCCTAAAAAGAAAAATTTATCTAACTTTCAAAATATGTTCCCAAGGTTACCCACTTAAGCATAGGAATTGCTGTAGTCTTCAGCTTGAGTTGGGTATTTTCCTTATTCAATTCATCTATCCTCTGTTGCAATGATATGATTTTGTTCTCGAGACCTTTATACATGTTCTGAATGTGTGAAATGGTTTTTGCTTCTTTCTTCATTCGTTTAAATAAACGTCGAGCAAGGAATCTACGAATTGCTGATTGACAAATGATAATATTACGCAACCGTTTTTTATATGCCCTCCTTGCCAGATAACCACGACAAAAACGCTGAATTTCTGTTGCCTTAAAGTTATCCATTGCTACTTTAAATCTTTGTCGTGCCAACATACCACGGGCATATTGTTGTATTCCAGAAACTGAAAACCGAAGCTTATTAAAGCGCCGCCTATATATATACCCACGAGCATATTTCGATATTATAACCGCTGCTCTAGCTTCACGTAATGCCCTTGCTCGCATTCTGGCCATATAGCCACGTGCATATTTTTGAAGACCAAGTACAACTTTACGAAGGCGAAGATATCGCCTGCGATACACAAATTTTCGGACCACAGCCTGTACAATTATTATAAACTTCTTGCGAACATTGGCACGGACTTGTTCCAAATAAGCCACTTGTCCAGCTCTGAAGAATATCTGCGTATTACCAAAGCGATACTTATCCTCGTCGTTGATCCATTTCTTTACAATATTCTGACATGAATTTTTCATTTCATTTTTGTTAAGTTGCTTTCGATGGCAGAGCAATTGATAGCGAGTGTAGAATTCATGGTACGACCAACGAGATGGGAATCCAGCCGCAGATATACGAACTGTTTCAAGAACACCACATGCACGGAGTTGTTGAACGATTTTTGATGCTTCCCATTTGAAAGAGATTTTGTCGTCGTTTGGCTAAAAAACAAAACATGTTTTTAAACCGGTGGAAAGGTGAATTTTGTCATATTTATACAAACCTTAATACATCGAACGTAGTGTGGTGTTGTAGAATGTAGGGTTGATATAAGAAGTGATAAACTTTCGCGAAACTGTGAGCCAACTGAACGTTTATGCTGTTTAGACGGAATGACCTTAATTTAAAAACAAAATAAAATTACAAAATGTCTTATTCCGAAAAAAAAAAAATTTAAACAAAAGGAGGAGATAAAGCAGCAAAAACACAAAAGTAAGCACAACTGTGTTAGTTAGATCTAAGTTTGAAGTTATACACTACAACTACAAAACTGCTATTAAAATATACTTAATAAAAAATAGTGAGTAAATGTGTGGGAAAGTGGATAAATATTAATAATTCTTTTAATTAATAAATGCAGTGACATTCTGTAAAGTAATGATAAGTCTTGCTAGGGAATTTTGGTGTCAAAGTTGTTAGCTTTTTTATTCGTAATTTTTTTTAAATAAAACGGCCATCAAAATTACAGCAATATTTTTGCACTGCGTCAAATTTTATACACTTTTCCTTATCTGAGTTGCTATGTGTCTTTTTCAATTAAACTTAAACGGAAACCATTTGATCCTTGATAAAACCTGTAAAGGTTTTAGAATCGTAGGCACCTAACTTCTCATTTTCTGATAGTCAGATTTTAAACCAGAAATGTTGATCAACCGCGAAATAGTCACTTTATGGTTTAATTCATCCCGCTTTAAAATGCAGACATTCAAAAGAAGACTACACAAAAAAGCGCTTAAAATAAATCCTTAACTCTGATGTTGAATTTAAGAAACCACCTTAGTCAGGAAAATTAGAATGTACATAGCCCCTGTAAACCTTAAACAAACTTAAAGTTCCTATTGCAACCACTTAAGCAGAGTACAAAAAGATGTACCAAAGGCTTGAAACCTATAAATTGAGAGTCTACAGAAAAAAACACATTTATACGGCTGTACAACTAGCATACACAGCCATTTGACTGATGAAACTGAAAAGCCTTTAATGATCTATATGTATGCCAATAATACGTTGCTGTGGCCAATTCCAACTAAATGATCAAAAATCTTGTGGAATGTATAGGATTTCGCAAGCAAGGACAAATTTATACATTATATATCTTGTCATATCTGATGTTACAATAAATAAATTGATGCCGCAACAGCCCAGTGAGAACCAAGGCCCATTGTGTTGTGCATGAGAGTGTTAGACTTTTCATAACCTTTCCTACTGCCTGTTGGTCACATTAAAAAATTACTTCTGCTGGTATACCACCACATGATGTAGAATCAATACATATTTTACCCATTTAACGGTGTGCTAATAAAATATTCTTGTTTACCTCCTGAATGGAATCCAAAACTTATTAATTAAACTAATCTTGTACAGTCAATGGACATCCTTCAGCTATGAAGTAATATTTCTTGTCTTAGTTTATTATATGTTACACCCGACATTGATACTTTAAAGTTACTTTCTCCTTAATAAAACAACAGGCATGTGGAATTGTCTAGCAAATCTTTTAGATCAATATTTAAATATTTCATGTTGAGGTCTTCGTTGTGGAAAACAACTTAACCCAACTTGCAAATTAGAGCACGCCAATACCTGACTTTAATAGTCATACCGCAAACAACCTGCATTTATTTTTATCTTCTCACCCTGATAAGTACAATGTAGATGTGCTATCCCCTCTAGGCTCGTCGGGCCACTGCGCTATACCTATTAGCTAATTCCTCGTATTCTGACAACACAATTGGAGAAAAGATTCCTAAAAGAACCATATGGCAATACGAAAATAATCAATTGGAGCGGATTTAACAGCTTCTTAAAGAATTTTAACTGGTCGTGTTTCCTCAATAACGATGTGGATGCCACAGTTGATATGATCTCAAACATTATTCAACTGGGAATGAGATCATTTATCCCTCATTGAGGAGACAATATCAAACCTGAAGAAAAGGCCTGGTACTGGTTGGTCACAAGACCAACTCGACAAAAGAAAACCGAAAAAAAGTTCTATGACAGCAACTTTCTAAAGCGTGGGAAATTCATATACGACCAGAAATTGAAGCACAAAATACTACAATTTCCCAAAGGTAGTAAAGACTTTCATCAAAAATATTTATTAAAAATTCTATCTCATCTTCGTTTTCGTAGTAACTAGTGATTTAATGGTATGTCTCACGAAAAAGTATAACCAAAGCGTACATCAATCTAGCGAAAGTAAAATAGTTGCACTTGATATTTCGAAGGCATTTGACGGAGTTTGGCATCAAGCTCTTTTGTCGAAAATGGTTTGTCTGCTACTTCCAATCCAATATATTCCTTTGCTGACGACAGTACTCTCTGCTTTTCATATTCGTTCCCGGACTCACGTATCTAGAACTGTGCATTTGGGATCAACGAATCTATTCTTCAATGAATTAGAAATTACCTTTCGGAACGTTCAATTCAAGTTATATTGGACGATTTCAAGTTCAATATACACAAAATAAATGCTGATGTCCCAAAGGACTACGTTCTCCAACACTCTTTTTAATTTTCTTCAATAGACTATTATCTGCTACTTAGCCAAGCACTTTACGACGAATTTTAAAAGTTGATCTTCATATGCACGCCTATAAAATTCAAATTACACAGCAATTAAAACCTTTGTTAACGCCGCTGATTTGTTAACTAGATGTGGAATCGCCAGGACAATTTCTCATCGAATTTGATCCGATAAAGCCGATTTTTGAATGGATGGGTACGTAAATAAACAAAATTGCCGTTTCTGGGGTCTGGGAAACAACACTGTATGATGCGAATTACGGATTGGCGGCATCACTGGCCCGTAATTGTTCGAGGATAAGGCTGGAGAGATAGTTACGGTGAAGTGAGAACGTTACCGCAACATGTTGACTGTCTATCTTTTTTTTCCAAAATTCAATGAATTGAGTCTGGACGATCTGAACAGAATGGTGCTACCGACTACATAAGTCATCAATCAATCAATTTATTGCGTATTTCGGTTAGAGGAGAAGTTGATTGGCCTCCAAGATCAGGCGATTTAAAGATTTAGATATATCCCCATAACCCAGCGACAACTCAGAATCTCAAACATAACATCCAAACTGAAATTGCTGCCATTGACCTAATATTTTGACCTTCGGATGGTCGCTTGCAACAGAAGCCGTGGTGGTCACATGGGCAATGTTGTGTTCCATTCATAATTGCCAAAAACCGGACTTTATTAATCAATAAAATTCTACATTGATTTAACAATAAATGTAAACGTTCACACTAGCTGTTGGCTTACCCTTTACAAAGATGCTCATTGATAAATCCGAACCGAAAATAAATATAAGCCATTTAGGTTCTAAGAGGGCAAAACAATAACAATTGGATCATTCCAATACAAAAGCATTAGCGAACTCTCGGCCTCACTGATAAGTGCCGCCAACTAAGTCAAACCTACAAGCGGAACAGAATTAATGGGAGAATTATCTAGAGATAAGAGAAGAAGTTACTTCATCAGCTCTTTCATAATTAAGCTTAATTATATAGATATATAATATATAGATATATAATATATAGATATATACATATTTTTAGCCTTATATTAGTTTTTGAATGGGTTTAGTCAACATCACGAGGAAATACAATACCTCGATTTCGAGACGGTTGACCGAATGCCAGTCGTTAACATCCAATTTTGTCTACGGTTGAAAGCAACATAATTTGAATAATAAAGCGTCGGTATTGAGGAGTCTGTCCATATATATATATATAATATAACTCGTTCAACACTTGTATCCGCTATGTTTTTTCCGATTTGGTTTTTGTCACAAAAATAGAATCTTTTGTCTGGTTTAAATATGTTGAAGTTTCAAAAAAGTGAAACGATCACATTTCGCCCCGTTGCAAAGCCTAGCACATTTAAAGCTTGTCGATAGAAACTGGCCTCCCTTCCTAACTTGACAAGGAACTTTTCATCGTTAAAGGAAATTGCTCATATTGTTTCGAGGAGTTCATAGAACCTTTTTTTTTTTTTTTGCAAAATTGTTAACCTATATGATTTAAATACAAAACTTTCTTATCATATGAATAGTTCTCTTGTTCGCCCTCCATATATGTACATTTTATAGCAATATATGGAATCGAGTTACTTTAATGCAAATTGCCCGTAAGAATTTCGAATAGTGAATATGCATTACCAGATGTTGTTATTTCTGTCTTGATTTCAATAGTCATGTAAAAAAATACATGATACCCCCAACCGGATGATTGTGATTTCAGAATCCCGCTACGTTGAAAACATCTTCGCCACTATCCCTTAAACAGCGAGACTTCAAAAAGGCAGTTCAAATAACATCTCAAAAAATTAATAAAAAAGATATACTTTTAGAATTCTCTGACGTATAAATGACTTTAACAGAGTACAACCCTATCTTATATGGAAAGCCTTGAGCGTTCTAAACATCCACTTCGAAAGTATGAGAATTTTATAATGATACAATCTACAAAGATACCATGTTCGTAAGATATAGAAGACTAAAGCTGCTAAAGAACCAGTGAACGTGTGCGAAAATCAAAACGCTTACAATAAAGGCAAGCATTTCAAGACATTCAACCCAGAATGGGAATCCAAGCTGAGAATAAGGAATTATATAGAAAACGAACGAAGAGGAAATTTTTGTCAACACTTCCATATATTTATCCCATCTTAAGAAATATATTTATAAATCAAAGAAAGCACACCTGCAAATAAAATCAATCCTGACTGAAATAAAATATAAATTTATAATGTTGGCTAGAAAAGTTTTTAGTGCAGCAAAAAAATGTATCTTGTTAGATTAAATTTAATAGTTAGTATAGGCAGAATATTTTTGTTTGTGTATTTTTATCCTATTGTTAGTCAAAAATTCTATACACGTATACATTAAATAAAAATGTGAAACTAACTCGTTTACGTCTGTCCGCTGGCAGCTATATATGGTGTTGGAAAAAATAAACAATTAAACAATCATAATACATACATTATAACTAGCATTACGAATCTAGTCATACAATAATGTACCTGTTGCTTGGATGCGCTTATAACAACTCGCCCACCAAGCGATGTAGTTTTACCATCACTAAGCGCATCAGTTTCTTCGAGTTCCATTAATTGTTTGCATAATGCCATTCCAGATTGGGCGACCACACTAACTAATTCTTTAGAAACGGTATCACGATTTTTTTCTAAGAACCCATGAACATCATATTGCACTGTGTCGGAAAAATGTTTCACCAAAAAGCCTGTCAATGAATAAATTCGTGAGATGGTTACCTGCTATTACTTTATTAACATCTTACTAGTAGTTCCAAACCGAGGTTTTTCAAAATGCGGAAACCTTACACATTTCTCCCTAAGCTTTCCAGCCCAAGATTCATCTGATCCTTTAGGCATCTACCAAATATTTTACGTTAGCAAATCTAACTTTCACGTTAATTAAATACTACTAACCCTACACTCCTCATCAAGTAGATCCAGTACACCCAATTTCGATTCTATTAAATCGATACAAGGCTGATTGTCATAAAAATCAATCATAGTCCAAAGAATGCCCTCTTTAAGATACTCTTCCTGTTCTAATTTAAAGACATGCTGATTAAACTGCTGCTGCAGCTTTTCATTGGCATAGTTTATGCAAAACTGTTCAAACGAATTCGTATCGAACGTTTCGAAACCGTAAATATCAAGAACACCAATAAAACAGCTTTGTTTTCGTCCTGTATTCAAACTCTTATTTATAACACCGACAATATACTGGAAGAGTTTTGCATATATGTGTTTGGCTAATGCATCTTGAGCTGATTCAGCAGCTGTGATGTTATTCGGGATAAGCACATTTTCGGTAACCGATTCTATTTGCCGGGTAATCAACCATTTCCGCAAATCATCAGACTTAACCTTTAACATTTCACCAGTTAGTTGCAAGTGTAAATCATTTGGCTGGAGGAAAATACAGATTTTAAAAAGTTGCGTTAATAATAAAAATGATTCGCATCTATACCAAAATATCGCAGGTATCTGGATCGATTTCCTGTGAGTCTTTTTTAAACTTTTGTACGAATTGTATATTACCCAAATGCAAAATACCGGCAAGAATTTTCAAAATCTCAGAGATCTGGCAATAAAAATATAAAAAGACTATTAGGAATGCAACTTAAAAAAAAATTAAATAGGTTACCTGTGTGGTGCTGAATCCTAATATGGTCATCGCTGACATTGTATCTTTGAACTGGTAAACATCAGAAACCCGTTCAATATCTGGAGAATTGCCTTTGTTCAGGTATTTGAATTTATCTTGATGGTCTGGATAATGATGAAATAAAAAATAAATAGTAAACAATTGAGATACAGATATCGAACATCGAAAGGTTCGCAAAGATATAGTCGTTCCAAAAATTTGGCTCACTTCGTTATTAACTCTAAAAAATGCAACACATCAGAACTAAAAACGAAGGGCTACATTTGCCAATTTCTATTTATTTGGTCTAAGAAGAAAATTGAATAATATTAAATTTAAGAAAAATGTAGGAGACGCTATATGAGAATAATCACTCACTTTTACTCTATGATTTAGAAATATAAACGTTAGCAAATGCTGGCATCTCTGCTGCTTTTTTTTACCCAAAATTCTTTAAGCTATTTGCATTAAAGTGTTTTGGATGTCACTACTTCGATATCGATTACTCCTTAGAGCGACAACGCAGTCGAGAAAGTTTTCAACAAATTGAAGGGGATGTTAATCATCAGTGCGGAGCAGATGCGAATTACCCAAAGATCGCGCTAATTAGAGAAGTTTCTTGATTGAGGCCAAGGTCCTCCCCGGTTTGCACGGTCATCTAAGTATATAAGTAATTAAGTAGAAATATTAACATCTGCACCCTCCTCGCTGTCGAGCAGAGGACCTATAATAAAACCTAGTTCTGCTTCATACCTCGCATAGTTGATGTGGAATAGTAAACAAGAACCTATTGCAGTGAAATAAAATTCACAATCGGTAACGGTTTTGAAATTTACACACATTTACATTTGAGGGGTCACTAACTGCTCAATCAAATAATGCAAAAATTGTCGACATGCATTGGATTTATTCGTTGCACTCATATAGTTATATCATTTACTTTTTTGTAAATTAGGAAAGATGCTAATGTTACGATATCCAACATGTTGTAGAAAAAACCCAATGGTTATCGCTTCGTCTGTCGTTTATATGTATATTCTCCCAACATTTGATTCATGACATCATGACGCCAACTTTATGTTTGTTGTAAAACCGAATTGCACCAATTCGGTGCCGTAGTGAACTGTTGACAGTAAAATGATTGCCTTAGATTTTTTTCGGCACGTAAGACACTGATGCGACATTATCCGTAAATGTAAAGATAGTGGATTGTGTTAAGCGACTACGATCCGGAAGCATTTCTTTAGCAATGCACTTCGTATTCCGTCGAATAAATCCAACAGAGGCCAGTCCAGATTCTCGAAGTTTTCCACACCTTCAAAACTTATAAAAATGTTGTCAGCAACAACAGTTCTCCCGCTGGATTGCTACTTGGTTCTTAATTCAATCGTCACCTTCTCGTCCAAATTTACAGCTCTCTGATGTTCATCTTCTTTGGCCGTATACAGAATCTCTTTGAAAGTGTATCCGTTGCTGAAATCACAAACCCACCATACTTTTATTCGGTTTTTCGCAGGTTTCGATGGTATGTATTGCGTAAATCGTGTGTTTCCTCTTATAACTTATGTCGACGTATACGCAGTTTCTAAATGATGATTTAACATTGTCCACATGTCCCGAATGGCAGCTGCTTTATCTGCACTTTGCCGTTCGACACGAGTCCTTTGATCGTTAAATTTTATAAACCGATCTATAGCCCAAAATCGGTTTAGCAACATTTTTTGCTCTGAATACGGGATTCATGTTCATTTTCTACAACTCCTCTGTATGCAGCATGTTGGCGTAACATTTAGTTCCTCTTCAGTAACAGATTTCTAAAGTATTTGCTTTATAGGGTCATTTTCGTAGTATTTCATAAGTTCCTCTTGAGCCCTTCTATTAGTTTCTCGCATTTTCTAATATCATTGTCTTTAAGATACCAACATGAATACGAGGCATTCCTCATCTTGCGCAGCCATCAACTTCTCGACAATATGTAGCAATGTCTGGCCAGACCTATTCCATTGATTTTAGGGGTTGTTGTAGAAAAACTTTTTTTTTACCCACTTAGATTTACAATTTATTGTCCATACTAAAGCGTTAAAAATATGTATGCTGACAAAATCAGGAAATTTATTAAAGATAGCTACACAATCAATTAAGAAAAAATGGTTTCGAATATGGAAAAGGTCTGGAAGAGTTAAAGAATAGGTACTATTTGCATGTTCAGAATTTGTAAGCATTAAGTCGAAAACGAAAATCAAAATGACGGGTTACATAAATCTCATTTATTGACTCAAAAATTTAAGGAAGCTCCTTATCGACAACTTGCTACTGTTTGGTGTGGTTTTTAGGGAAGAGTCATCATTCGGTCTTATTTTTTATAAAATGAAATTACACCAGCAAGGGCCAGGAGATTACAATCGTCGCAATTAATCACAAGAACATCAGTCCCCTCAGCATCGCTGAATCGTTTCTACTATATAGTATTGAGTGAGAATTTAACCCACAACCTATCGGGCTCTACATATTAGCTTTTGAAAGCCAGCAAATTCGACCATTGTTCAAATTTTTACACGGTAGATCTTAAAAAATACAAAAAGCTCAAATAATTACTCTTCTGAAGGTGTTCTTTCAAGCCGGCAAAACCACTGCGTAAACTTCTTCATCAATTCTACTTATAAGGTTTTTTTCCCAGGAGATAAAAATATAGAAAACAGCATTTGTCCAGCCTGTCCTTAAATAAGACGAATCTTCTTCTCTTTCCTCCTATAGATCTATTGCATTTACGTTGCTTCTCTCCAATGTCATGGACATGCTCATAAACCGTCAGCCCATGAAATATTTCGAAACACGAAAATTTCTCAATGACCGGCTGTACGATTTTCGTAGCAACAGGTCCACTGCTAATTTGATAGCATGTCTCACCGAAAAGTGGAACCAAAGAGTACATCAATCTGGCGAAAGCAAAATAGTTGTACTTGATATTTCAAAGGCATTTGACAGAGTTTGGCATCAGGCTCTTTTGTCTGCTACTTCCAATCCAGTATATTCCTGTGCTGGTGACAATACTTTTTGCTTTTCATATTCATTCACGTGCCTTCTCTGCGGCTGTAGAGCGGGAACCACAGCGTATGCTATGTTCATTAAATTTCGATATTAACAGCATTACTAAATGAGAAACTACCAACAGTTGTTAAATCGAAGTTTAAATACCCATCCATTATCCAAGAATGACAGTGTGTTGCCTCATGCGATGTAAGAAATATTTCACTCCGTCTGATCAGGCATTCATCCGCTAAAATTAGAGTACAATGCCTACATCTGGTCAGATGCTCCTAAAACATCTCTGCACCTTCTAGATAGGATTCAAAACCGTGCTATAAATTTCATAGGTTATGCCAATATCGCTTAGTTAATTGACACCCTCGAACATCGGCGTAATGTCTCCTGTCTCACCTTCTTCTATCGCTATTTTTATCACCAATTTTCCATCGAAATTGCCTGCAGCATTCCGCTCTTTCAAACCTTTAACCGTAACACCCGTCTCGCTATGAATGCTCATCAGTACAATTTCAAGCCCACTTTCGGAGGTATTCTGAAATATCGTGATTCGTTCCTAAGCCGTACAACTCGCTTATAGAATGCCATGCAGAGCCCTTTATTTCTTAGACATTGCAAGCATTTAAGGCGAACGTACATCGGTACCTCTTTTTTTTTTTCCTCCCTCACTTTCCTTAGCCTGTTATATAAAAAATATATATAAACGATTATATAAAAAAATAACAAATTGGACAAGGGAATGAGGATCAATTTTATCTTCAGGAAAACTTGGCAAACTGTATACGCAAGTTCACCTTTCTTGACAGAAATGGGCGAAAAAGGGCAATCCAACTAATCAATGTATCAAGGAACCAAAAACCACAGTTATCCTTACAAGTTTAGGCTAAACTCTATCAATTTACAAAAAAATCGGATCATTGTAGAGCAAACTACTGTCAGCAGTTAAAAAATTCAGTTTCCTATGATAAACGAGTATATATATATATATATATATATATATATATAAACAAAAAAAAGTATATTACCTAGTATTAACTCTGGATGTTGCTCCCTAGCCGAGCACAATTGATAAAATATATGATAATTCCGTTCACCATTCGATTGAAATACGACTCGAGACTTCTCCAACAAGTAGGTCTGCATTGTGGCACCCGTCAAATTCATCACTCCCATGTTGTTTTTGAACAAAAGTTTTGTAAATTTTCCAAATCTTGAACTGTTATCATTTCGCGTGGTCTTTGCATTACCAAATGCTTCCATAATCGGACTCGATTCAAGCACCTTTCGCTCAACTTGAGTCTCTGATTCACTGCCACCAACGGCGGCAAAGTATCTCATGGCATATTTAGCAGATACTGTTTTACCAGCACCTGATTCTCCACTTACAATAATACTTAAATCGCATTTTTCACGCTCCAACTTTGTGTATGCTTCTTCGGCAACGGCAAATATATGCGGCTCCAGTTCACCCATGGAATGGCCACGATAGGCCCGTATAATATCCGGTCCATATAGAGGCAGTTCGGCATACGGATTAATTGCAACCAAAATGATGCCGCAATATGTGTAAATCGATTGCCGTTCCCGAAAGCGTACTTTTAAATTGTGTAGTACGGCTGGTTCGTGTAGATACGATAGAGCGGTAAGATCCTTTTGTCCAATTAGAATAGTTGGATTGCGTAGTGGAGGCAGCTCATTTTTAGATTTTAATTTTATCGATAACTGCCGACCGCTATCTTTTATGATATTTAACTCTGTAACACCTTTTGTGTAATCTTGTTCCAAAACGGCCCCTTCCCAGACGTCTTCTGTGTGCGGTATCCATATTCTGGCACCCTGCAATAGAAAAAAAAAAAAAAAAAAAAAACAGAAAATATAGATACAAATCACTCAAGGTCATAAGTTAGATGCTTTGCTTTGACAATCAAATGCAAATTTTTTGCTAAGACATTATTGTTAAGAATCAACTGTAACCTTTCTTCGCATTATGCAAATTGTGGTCGTTTTTTTTTATTAGTTTTCGCAATCGTGTGATCTATGCAAATATTGGAGAACGATTAACATTCTAGAATTTATCTCAATCAGAATAGCGTAGCATCTTGAAAACGACGCACTGTTTTAACAAAAAAAAAATCTACATATTTTTTTTTTTTTCAAAATTAGCATGACTTCATGTTTAAGGTTTCACATATGTAGTTGTACATATGATATTTTTAATTTTTCTAGGAGAAATACGTCAAAGATGTAGTTTTAAGTAAGTGTAAGGCCGCGCGCATAACATAGTGATGCTACAAGCTACGCGGTATAGTAATAAATGGAAATAGTTTCATAGCAACAAAAATTTATCGTACATTACAGTTTTGTAACGAAACTATGTGCGTTATCTACTTCTTGTCTATGAAAATGTTTCCAAACTTTCGCTTTTCAGATTTGTTGAAAACAAAAAAAAAAAAACAAAAGACAGCTCACACTAATGAATTACGATTTTTTTATTTTTTATTATTATTTTTATTTATTTATTATTATTTTTTTTTTTTTTTGAAGAACATACACAGATACAGAAAAATCGAATATCTTTGTTCGTTTGATCAAATTCAAAACGAAAACCTTGGGGTAAGCAACGATTAAATAATGATGGTTAAAAAATGTTTCCTGAAACGAAAGTCGTCTCGAACCTGAAATAAGAGGTTCTCAACTCAACAGATTACTTAATTTATAATTAGCATGTCTCTGTTCTGCACCTTCGGTTTAAAGGTGTAACTGATCATACGATCGCCGCAAGGAGTTACTCAGATTACTACCGTGTTGAATATGCCGTACGTTAAAACATGTATGGCAGACAAAGAGATGGGTTTTATCCGATCTACACAGCAACACTTGTTTTCAAAAAAATTGATTCTCAATTTCATGAGAAAGAGTCGATCCTCTTTTGGGTTCCTAATACTGATTTTGTTGTACAAAAGATCTTTTATATAGCAGTTACTCCGCACTAGTCGCTTCAGATCCCTTAAAAAAAAGCAATACATACAGTGAAACCGATAACGGGTCTTCAGTTTAATTATGAAAGCCATTCCATCAGGAATAAGAAGGTGCACGTTTATAACCTAAAATAAACTGCATGTAAAAGAAGATATGCAACATCAAACACATATCGACATGGCGAAAATTGAAGAAAATACTCGATAAAGAAAATATCGCTTATAATAATAATCGCCGATATACATATGTATATTTAAAACAAGTGGTATTCTAGCTTACGGGAGATAACGAAACTTGCAATAAATGGAAGGAATATTTGAAGCTTTACCTAACGAAGAATTTCTACATTAAAACATTCCTTTGGCTTTTCCGCATGAAGGGAAAACAGTAGCTTTTACGGAAAGCAGTCAGCGAAAAAATAATAAAAATAAAAATGTGCAGCCGAACCGGGACCAACTAAAGTACAGACAACAACACGACAATAGAAATATTGGTTTCATATGGCTCTTTTTTTTTTTTTTTTTTTTTTTAAATTAAATATTGAGAGGCTATCGGATGCTCAATCAGTGAAAGGAGTCCTTACTCGTTTATATATATTAAAAGGCGGCACGATCTTATATGAGTAGCGTAAATATATAACACAAAAAAGTATAAAGGTAAAGTGATAGCGACAGAGATACAAATTTTATAGACGTTAGGAAGTATATTAAAATGCGGCTTTATTGCAAACACGTATGTATATATGTACATCAGAAGGCTCAAGTTTCAATTCAAACCTAAAAAAGGGGCAAAAAGAAAAATGATTTCATTTAAACCATTAGCAAATTCTTGGCTTCACTAACGAAATACTGCAATATAGAGTGGCAAGGGAATGGTAAAATTCGCAAACTTAGACAAATGCACTAGCGAATGAAGCTATTCTTCAGCAAAAAATACAAAGTACTTATAAACATACAATATATTTATGTTAAGCCATGTTTAAACCATACTTTGGAATTGTAAATAAAAATTTAAGAATAATAAAAACAACTAAAGTGAAGAATCACATACGAGAAATTAGAGAAGCTTTGTTGTACTGTAAATTTATTTTTACAATCCATTGCAATTTCTCGTTGATCCCGCTATTTCAGAACTTCAATGGTCTACTTTTCTAATTGAAGCTTCGTCGGTCGATTAGAAGTCCTAGTGGGTTATCTAGTTTATTGGTTGAATTACACTTCAGATTCTTCATCGATAGAGATAGACATTCATTAATACCATATGTGTGGGAGAAACTGTGCACATCGTAAACTCTCTGGTGATGTTCAACATGAAGGTATGCATTTAAATATCCATATTAGAGAAAAAGTCATTGATTTTACAACCGACCTGCTCAGAATTCTAAAGCATTTAGAAAGAAAACAAAACAAAAATGGTAAACTTAAACAAAGAGAAGGTTTTTGATCGAATTTAAAGATCCGAATAATGTATTACCCGACAGTCAGACTTGATTGACCCACAATTATTGGAAAAAGATAATAAAAAATTACGTCATTGCCTGTACGTATTAGTTAAGCTTTCACACTGCTTCCCCCTGTTGATAACAAGAACAGATAAAATACTATTCATGACTGATAAAACACCATAAGCAATCGTGCACATAAGCCCACAGCTTTAGCGCAATGATTAATTTTAAGTTAATCCATCCTAAAAGCTTCATAAACACCTCACATATCATTAACGGAGACAATATTTACCACCAGCTGAATGCAAACGAAAAAATGAAATAAAAAAACAGCAAAACTTGTCCTTGTCGCCCCGATTGCCGTTCTTCGTGGCAAATAAAGTTTGTTTATCTAAACAAGAAACTGAATCACCAACCCAAAGAGTAGAAATAAAAATTACGTTGCTGGCAGTTTATCACCCCAAACGCGCTGACTCGAATGAAACCACTTATCAGCGATAAATGTCAGGTAAGACACTGAAATTCTACAATGCAGCCAAAAAAGCACACGCAAATGCGTCTCTTCATCCCCAGTCCCTTGCCAATCAGCAATACTATCAAATTTTACACAGCAGAATTGGCAATTGTACTCGTAGTAGGTACCGTGGGAATCTACAATCCGTTAGTTTTTATTCATTTCTCTTTGAAAATTCGATAGTCGACATGACTCGTCTCAACTCAGCTGGACTGCTGTCGGAGTCTTAAAACCGAACATTTTGTTTTTTTGTTTTTTTTTTTCCGCTTATTGTATAATCAAAATCCCAATTTCAATACCAAGATAACCATATGGATAAGGGTGCTCCGATTGGGTTTCAGACCCATTCTATTACAAATACAATTCAAAGCATAAAATCTGTGCAAATCACAAATTCCAAAAGGAATCCATAAAAATACCTTCACATAGAGCATCTCTTCACTTGACATAGTTTTAATTGTTGCTGCTACTACTGCTGCTGCTACTGGGTGGTAGTCTCAACTGAATGTCGATTTTCTTAAATCAATTTTGAATACGTTTCTTGTGTTACCCGAAAACTTCGATTCTATTTGCCGTATTTGAATTGCTTTACGAAATACTCCGAGATGCTCATATTATTTAATGTTTGAAAATTAAGTTTAAACAAAATTCTAATGATTTTCACAAAAAAAAAAAAAAAGAAGACAAAAAAACGTTCACAGCAAATTTTCTGACTTCAACCAACGTAGACGAAAAAGCAAAAACCTCTTCCTATTCCCTTCTCTGATTTACTTCTAGTAGGTAGCTTTTTTGATTCTGACAGGTGAATTGAATGTTTGGCGTTTCCTTTTGTTTTGGTATTTGGTGGGTAAACTTTACGTAAGAAAGAAAACAAAAAAACAGAGAAAAGGTTCAGAGAGCGCAAACCTTTTAGGGTTCTGAGTGGTAAGCTGTTGCTTTGGGAGAGATAAAGTTCTGTTCGATTTGAAAAGTCGTCACTATCTTTTTTTAATAAAACCGTCAAAACGATTTAAAAAAATTGGGGATCTGAATCGTCTACACAGCCGTAGGTGTTATTACATGACCAACGTTTATGAATAGGTAGATTAAAGAAATAGAAAATGTGCCTGACGTTTTTTGGCTTCCAAATTGATTTCAAAGGAGAATATCGGAGTTTATACAGACATAAAGCCGTATGTACTTTCGATTATATAAGTATGAAAAGCTAGCATGGTATGTGAGAAAAGAAGCACACAACATATAATGTAAAGCTCTACCGGGTTGTTGTCTTCGAATCAGACCATGAAACGAAGTGACTACGAAGACTTCAGAACTATTCATTTCTTTGTATCCGACTTATTGCACTTTTAATGTTACACTATTTTCACGTGTATACACAATGAAAGTGTAAGATTTCTTAGATTAACCCAGAAGCGGTTAACCAACGAAACGTTCATAAAATTTCACAGCAAGCATTAATGCTGCAGGAAGATGTTCCTTTCTTTGAAAATGTTTTCGATAAATTTCTAGAAATCAAAGGTACATTTGTAAGATTGTTATGCAAGTGATTAAGCCTTAACGCCAGGCTGCACACCAATAAATTTACAAATAACATATTAAAAAGATTTTTTTTTTTTTTAAAGGTATAGATTTATTTAATAAGAATAACGATGAATCAAAAATTGTTATTCATTATGAAGGATGGTCCATGCTATTATGTTTTAGTCTTTCTGCTAATTTGAAAGACGCGTATACTTTTGTCCAATTTTGACCCACTATATCCAGCGCTGTGTATCACCAGTAACGTTTTGAATGCTTAAATAGTTTGTGGTTTATCAGCATACAAAAACTTTACAAAGCCGCACAATAAGTGATCGCTTGGCAAATTCCACGATCTTGGTGCCCAACTCACCGGTTCAATACGCGACATAATGCTATCGTCAAAAAAAGTTCACAATAAGTAATATGTATGCTTTTTTTTAATTCAATGAAATTATAAATACTGCCATTAGAATCCGCGGTGTATGGCCCGGGAATCACCCCGCAAAAAATCGAGCTTGTTCTATTCGCATAATATTTCATAATTCCAAAAGTCGACCTCCTCTTCATAGATGAGACAACCTTCCGACGATGCCACAGTGCTAAATACCTAGGTATCATTTTAGATAGTGATCTGATTTGGAATCTATTGCCGAAGAATGTGTTAAGAAACCAACGATCACTTTCTAGATTTGCAGTCGAATATTTGTGAGAAAATGGGGACCTAACCCCAAGACTATCCTCTAGATGTACACGCCTATCGTCAGACTCATCTTAACCTATGGTAGCTAAGTATGGTGGCAATCCACACATAAAACTAGCAATTTAAGTTAGTGACAAAAGTACAGAAACTTGCATGTTATGGCACAACTTATACCATGAGAACGACGGCGGGACTGGAGAATATGCCTGTTCTCTTGCCCATAGATCTATACACACAGCGAAAATTGACCCACATTGAGTCAGATTAGTAGATGGAAACCAAATCCGAAGGGCCACTCCTCAGCTCCTACAAGTGGACTAGGTTTATGCTCCAACACGGTCTCTACAAAACCCTGTCATGACGCCTTGGCAACGTCAGAGTAGACTCCGACAAAATATTTTTGTTCGTCCAGATCGTTAAGTATTTTGTTGGATACTCTTTGCACTTCTCGTATAGTTGAATTCTTCTGGTGAAACCAAATTGGTGGCCTGGGATAAGGTGGTTTTGTTGAAAGTCCTGTCTATACGGTCCATTAGGAGTTTTTCGAAGATAATCGGTAATAGACTAATAGGTCTGTATGAAGATGTTTTTGTAGCATCTCTGCCTGGTTTGGGAATCGCAATCGTCTTCGAGACTTTCCATCTTTTTGGGAAATAGTTAAGCCTAAGAATTGAATTGATGATGTTCCTTAGATTGGTAAGAGTTTCAAGATTTGTCCAGTTATAAGGTCATATCCGGAAGATTTTTTGGTCTTTATTTTGTTCGTTATGTGTTGTTTTATTTCCTTTGTACTTATTTTGTTTGCTCGCAGAACATTCCATAAGCGAGTTGTACGGCTTAGAAACGAATCATAATATTTTAGAATACGTCCGAAATTGGGCTTGAATGTATACTGATAAGTATAGCAAGACAGGTGTTACAGTTGAAGGTTTGAAGGGGTGAAATGCTACTGGGTCAGTGGAGCACTGCAAGTGAAAATAGCAATAAAACTAAGTGAGACAGGAGACATTCCGTCTCTGTTCGAGGGTGTCAATGACTGACTGATATTTGTATTACCTATAAGTTTTATCGCTCGGTCTTGAATCCTATCTATCAAGTGCAGAGATGTTTTAGGAACGTCTGGCCAGATGTGGGTATTGTACTTCAAATGCCTTATACCATACACTTACGTTTCCATTCTGCAGCCGAAGAGCAGGGACGTGAGTTCGGGAACGAATATGGAAAGCTGAATACTGTTGTCAGCAAAAGAATATATTGGATTAGAAGTAGCAGTTTGCCTTTCTTACGCAGTTTGCCTTTCTTACACAGTTTGCCTTCTTATACAACCACAACGGGTCTCATTCGTTGAACCCGGAAAATTTTGTATTGATGTCATAACTAGTTTTCATGCGGTTGCTCGCTGGTTTGATGTTTTATTTATGAATCCTGCTGCACAAGTCGTCCACATAGTCGTTTACATTCTTAGGCCTCGTAGATGGAGATCCAAATCTCGTTTCACTTGGCAATCGAACTGTTTGACCAAATAGGATCTAGGATGGTGTATGTCCTGTTGAACTATGGACCGTGTTTTGGTAGGACATTAAGAAAAGAGGTATGTGCCGATCCCAGTCCCGCTTGCAGCTGCCGACGACATTAGACTGATACTCACTAAAGGTTTCATTAAATCGATATTGACACACTTCCTGAAAGACTTTTGGTTCAAAGTTTTTTTCTTGATAGAAGTGTAGCTCCATTAGAACCACAAATATACTCGCCCAGATTTTGATTATCTGTTCTGCTACAATTTTATTGTTGCATTCGTCTTTATTGCATTGTGACTTTACTCTTGAGCCTTGGTAGCCGCACACGTTATGTAATTTTTGCACGAATTTTCGACATCTGTTTTGCGCTTAGGCAATAGAAATTTTCCCTTACCGTCTCTAACATCTTGTTAATTCCGAAAATGCACTTACCCATTTTATCTTCACCGAACTATCTTGCTCCAAAAGCGAGTCTTAATGTGCCCACTAATTCCGTCTATGCTGCAAACTTTTACTGACCCAGTCCTTATCATTTAGATAGAGCCCTGTTCTTTCGCTTCTTTAAGGCAGCAGTGTTAATACTGTCGATAAAAGGGAGCATCAGCATTCGAGTGGAGTTTTCCCTTGCGGTGTTGCACTTCAAAATCGTAATTCTGCAACAGCTCGATCCATATCGCTTCATATGATCCATATGTACTTCAGGGTTCTTGTAGTAACCATTTCAGAGCTGTGTGGTCTGTGGAAAGAATGAACTTTCGTTGGTTTCGTACTTTTGGTAACGCTTCGTCGAAAGAATCCCACACCGTGTTACGCAGCAGAGATCACAGCAACGACTTCAACATTGCTAGCGTTGCGTCCACGATGAACATTTTTCCGTATGTTCGGTAATCCTAGATGGGGTTATTGCACAGTTGCCCCTTGAGCTCTTGGAATGCTTTCTCACACTTTCACATCACCTAAACTGTCGGCTTTTTCCATAAGTTGGTGAAGGGTCTTCGTACTACTAGCAATATCGTTTACGAACCTTCTGTAGTACGTGACAAGCCGCAAGATTCTTCTCAGTTGGTATTTATCTTTGGGGACAGGCCAACTTTTCACCGGATTAGTCAGAAGTCTCTGGTGTCAATGTGGTGTTGAACAAGTTGGGTAAGTCCATATTCTCCGTCTTGTGTAGCTAATATAGTAGCGTACTCATCAATAATTTTTTCTTCTAGGATACGCTGCTCTTTATCCAGCCTCTGTATTAAGGATTTTGTTCTTAATTATCATACTTTTAACTCTTGCGGCCGGTGTTGCACGACTCCTTTCCGTTATATATATATATAGACTCAATAGGTGCACATTTTCCTACTATCTCTAACTTTTTGACCTTTACACTAAAAGTCTTTGTTTTTAGAATCCCTATAGGAAGCATGTTGTTCCACTAAGATCTTTTCCATCATTTAGTCTCTCTCATTCTCTGACTTTATCAGATTGCAACTGCCCAAACAAATGTTTCCGACGAAGGCTCTAGGATCTGAATTCACCAGATGACAACTTTTAAGACGGAAGTGCTGGAGTTTCCATATATTATTTCCATATATGTTTCTGTTCTTTAGGGTTTGTGCCTCAAAGTCGACTACTCGTGCATGTCCTTTCATGAAATCTGTACCAACGATGCACTTGTCACATATGTCAGATACCAGAAAAATATGAGAGAAGGCTATTCGGACCAGGCGGACTTTCAAGCGGACTTCACCATATATATTCCTTAGCTATTTCTCCTGTAACAGTTCGCAAGCTGTAACTGCTGGTGTTATTTCTGCATCCTACCGATGATCGAGGCCGTGGCATCAATTTTTCCAACTTTTACCAAAGAACTTTTATTGCATCGTTTTGCCAGCGAGACTTGAATTATAGTCCTGGAGCCGTTGACTCCTGCTACCAGCTTCTGCCCCGACTGATGGCTACGAGAAGATTGGCCGGGTTATGGATAGCCATATTTCTGCCAATTTCTCCGTCTATTTGCTTTTACCGCAGTGGAGGCAGCCCTTTCGTCATGCCGGTTCTTTACACTGCCTTTGAAAATGCCCTATTTTATCATTATTGCAGCAGCGCATTCTTCGTCTCTCCTGCAGGGTATCTCGGCACTAAGTCTTACGCAGGTGCATTCAATAGATGCTACTTCCTTGGCGAAATGTGTTCCTTTGAAAGCCTAATTGACTGCTTCCACCGCAACAACGAAAGCAAGTCTTCAGCAAGGGTTATTTTTTTGGCCATCCTTACTGCTGACTAGCTTTGAATCGATTCGCCTGATGAATGCGTCCTTTGCCATTTCGTCGATTATTTACTAGCCTGCAGTGGAGTATGATGAATTTGCCAATTTACTCACGTCTGCTTGAAGCTGTTGCAGTGTTTCCCCTCCTTGCTATCCCCAACTCAAAAGCCTGTATTGAAGTCATATAGTCTTCATATGTTTCGCACTGTGTTGTTTTCTTGCCTGTTGCTCAAATTTGGTGTCTATTTATTCGAATTTTTCGTCTAATTCTTCGAACTTTTACTGTAGTATGTTCTTATGTACTTCCAGATTATTCTTCGTTATTCATTTTTTATTGAAGACCATCCAGGCTGTTCTTTTGGTTGTCTAAATTTATTCCAAACTGTTTTGTTATGTCCGTTTAAATTTTTCTTTTGTTTGTTCATTTTTTTGTTCGATGCTATTCTTTTGTTTGTCCATTTTCAACAAGAGGAATTGCACCATCGCAGGCATCTTTTACTCATTTATTCTTCCTCGTCAACGCCACATAACATTCTCATTTGTATTTCAGAAGTCCATTTACGCTGAGGTTTTTCAGTGCAATTGTTTTCGAACCATGACAGCTTTGCCACAATAACATAATAAGTCCTATCCCACTTCTGACACGAGGGTACAATTTTTGTGTGTGTTCAAATGAAAGAAAATATTAATTTCAATACAATCGATTCAACCGCTTTTCTGTACCGATTTCCATTTATCTTTTACTTAAACCACTTCATCATATATTAATTCACCTTTAAAATGTCACTTTGGAATGATTTCACCTCTGTGGGATACTGGTATTTCATCTTTCTAGAACCATTTGTATAAGCCAGCAGTCCACCTTTGCTTTCTACTATTCAAATATAGATGACTCTGTTTACATTTCAGGAGTTATAAGATGTAGAATTTAAAAGAAACAATTACAACACTCGTCTCTGCTGCAAATGTTGACTTTTCAAAGATATCGACACTGTTATGTCATGGGACACTGTGAATACCATGGACTTTATTGAGCTGATAATTTTCAGAATTCTTCGGTTTTAAACTATTTAATGAGTTTACAGTAGAGATATATTATATTTGAGAAGAGTCGAAAATAGGCCTGCGGTAAATGAGGTAATTAAGGGTTAAACTCCCTCTCCCATAAGAGTTATATTGCAGTAGTAGGATGTAATTATTTAGCATTTTTAAGAAGGGGACAGACAACAAGTGTTTTCCCTTTTAAGACAGAAATGCCTCGTATGGATATTTTGAGTTGAGTGGAAGTTGAGTAGAGGAACAGCTAATAAAAAAATAAATAAAAAAAACTGTCTATACAACCAGTGATCCCAATCCGAATTTCCAAAACTATAGAAAAAGCTACAAATTCTGAGGAATTCTGTATTTTTCCTTAACGAAAATCTATAGGTATCAACATTTTGTTTTAACTTATAAACATAATGCTTATAATGTAAATTTGTATACTATAAAACGAAAATCTTCATTTGTTAAACTTTTACATCATTTATTAACAATCTGAATCGCTGGAATTGATGATGCTCGTAGTGATGGTGCTTAACAGCTTCCTGTGTTCATCAGAAATTGTACCTCATAGCACAGAGTTAAAAGTGCACTTTTTATATAACAACCCCATTAAAACTTTCTTTGTAAGTTTGTTTCTCTACATTTGTACGGCTATGAGTAAAACACAATAAAGTTCTTACAAATTCCGAGAGTAATGGGAACATTCAGGTTCAATCACTTTTTTTTTATTTGGATATCAATATAGCTCCAAAACTCTTCCTCCTCAACATGGTCCTTCAAAGAATATTCTTCAATATTCTCCATACTCAATCATATTTAGTCATATTTTTAGGTGCAAGTTCTAAAAACTAGGATAGTGTGTAATTCTCGAAGAAATGAATACAAACGTTAACTATAATACATGAAAATAGTGCACACACATGTGCAATAGAAAGTAAGTTTCTTTTTAAGACAGAGCTCAAAGCCTAGAAACGCTTTTTTTTTTTTTTAAAAAAAATTTCTTTAAAAACTTAAGACCTTTCAACAGATGCCACTGATCAAATGTAAATCTACATTGAATTTGCTTCTTTATTTCTTTATTATTTTAACTGATACCCTTTACATACATAACCAAAATTTATAATTTTGTTTTGCAGTGCTAAATCTTGATCATCGATGCCACTTATGGTAGTTTAAAGTACTGCGATTTGAAAAAAAAAACACTCTAAAATTGTTTTATAAAATAAAAGCCCGAAAAAGTTTTTAATGTTACATTTGGAATCAAAATCGCCCAACTTAAGAGCACAACAAAAAAGAAAGCTTCTGTCCGCCCAAACGAAAACGAAAACGCCATTAGTCCAAGAAATTTGTTCGGGCAAATTCGTAAAAACTGTCAAACTGTCATTGGTTTTGTTTTTATTTCGAAATTGAACATATTTTTTATTGTACTATTTTTACAAAAATAAGTGAGTTTTGAATGATAAATCATTTAATAATTAAAGTTTTAAATCGAAAAATGTTTTTAGAAAGTGTTTACAGCTAAAATATATTGAAAAGCGGGCAAATTAAATCAAAGTGCTCGCCATAAATTTTTAATCGTCTACAAGTGGCATATACCATACGTGGACTAATTCAGACGTGCCTAGGCTTAAATTATCTTCGTGATATAGTTCAAGATTTTAAATAAGAAACTGCTGAATTCATTAAAACTTATTTTTAAAATTTTTATTAAGGGGGAGGCAAAAAAAAAAGATATCAAAATAAAGACAATTGACATTGGTCTGTACAAAACAGCTTCAAATCCCTTCGCCTATTTTTTAAAGCTTTTTTTCTCTAAGACAAAACTTTACGGCGTTTTCGATTGGAAAGGTAAATTCCGGTTTGGCAGTTTTTACATATGCCACGGAATTTAAATACCAGTACGAACAGAGACGAAGTTAGTTCTAAACTGGAATTTGAAATGTTAATTACGAATAGGGAAAAAGTGGTTTTAAGTAAAAGATAAAGTGAAGTAAAAGTGGTTGAGAAAAGCAATTGAATTATGAATTGTTAGTGTATTGAATAAAGCCATGGTATTGAAAGGAGTAAATTTTATCATCTGTACCCTAACAAACATTTTACATTGGTGTCAAAAGAGGGATAGGACTTGTTGTGTGAAAAAAAGTGTTTTGTGATTGTTTTAAGAATCTTTAGTGGTTTAAAAACAATTACAGTTGACCCTCGTCCAACTCAAGTCCTTGAAGAGGAAGAACAAATGAATACCGGGAACGACATGTCTGCGATGATGCAATTCCTCTTGTCTAAATGAAGAGTCTAATGTTTTTAAGCATTTTTTTTTTTTTTTCAAGAGTCTTTCTAATGCAGGTTTCTCTGAATCTTCTAATTACTGTGTGGATTGTGGATTGTTTAAACAGTGAATGGAGTCAAGCCAATAGCTTTTGTTATGACCCAATAATTATGTCGGATTATAAACTCTCTAAAAATTATAATTCGTCAACAAGTGATGGATGATCTAATAATTTTATTAAGAAAATCTCGTTAAATATTTATTTTAACGCAAATTTTTAATAAAAGTATCCTTAGTGCTATTTATCCTGATACATTTAAAACTACAAAAAATGATAGTAAAAATCTAAATAACTATAGCAGTGTAAAATAGAATAATGGCATTTCTTGGTAAATTTTCTTTTTTTTTAGTTATAATCACTTTGGGTTTAGAGCTGGTAAGTTCACAATGGATGCTCTGCTAGAGTTTTCCCTTTCTTATTGTGCATAACATGTAGTTAGATTAATCTGGAGAAAGAATCGACTAGAAAGTAATTATTTGTTATTTGTCGACTCAAAAATCCTCCAACTCAAGCACCTTTACTTTTACAAAGGGTAGCAATAACGTAATAGCAATTGATTAAAGATTATAAAATGTATTCCCGCTAGAAATAAGACGAAGCAGAAATGTTGTCTTTTAAAATAGGAAAATAAAGGAATGGCTTTTTCACATTGATGTAAATAGATTTCCTAATTGTTGAAAGGTTATATCACATAATTATTCGATTAACGTTAAGATTTATTTTCTTCACTCTTTTAACACGGTTTCATTTGAAGCGTTAGTTAAATTAAATAACTTATGCATTCTACACTAGCTTAGGTTAAACTACAGAATGTATATTTAATTTTTCAATCTATAATGAATCATTTCTTAATCTCTCTTTATTTTTAGTATAATACAATAAATATATAATTTTTTTTTCAGAATTTGTATAATTGTATCTATATGTAAGAAGTCTTTTTGTAAATTAAAAATGAATTGTAAGTATATGAATAAAGGAATGAAAAATAAAAGAACAGTCTCGAACAAAAGCTGGAAGCGCAAAAGAACATTCTACAGCAAAAGTTCGAAGAAATCAATGACAAATTTGAGAGAATAGATAAGAATGTTGACAAAAAATTCGAACAAATGGACAACACTGTTAAGTAACTGGCAAAAGAAATCAACACAGTGCGAAAACACAAATTTCGAGAATGTTCTTTAAGTGGCCTAAGTTCAAGGTCTCGACTTTCCAATTAGTGTGTTTTTCATCATGCCAGTTTGGGTACATAGAAATAGAAATACGGTTTATGAGATTATGAGAAACATCTTAATTGTCGAAAGTTTTAACTCTTAAATGTTTGCAAATGCCTGCCAAAAAAATTTAAACATCAAAAATTAATTTTTTTTTTTTTTTCGTTTTGTCGGCAAACCTAACCAATGTTCCATGCCACTAACACAGCCGATCATTTATTGACCCTTAAATAAACATTTGTTGTGATGATTTAAAAAAGATATATAGTTGCAAAAAATTAGTTTTCCATTAACTAATGGATAAATGGATGGAATGGTAAAAAAGGTTGAACCTTATGCTAATATTTAAGCTCAATTTATCAGTCTTTAAATCACCATTTATTAAAAATATCGAAGAAGAGTTATTTTAAAAGTTAACATAAATCGCTCTTTTAAAGAATTGATTCATTCTTGTATAATTTGGTCTTGTTCTACGTATGCATTCAACCTGTGTTTCATCAAATAAACGATAATTGGGATGCCTAGAGTGAGATGGACAGACCAAGTACGCATGTCACAAATAATTATTCGCATACAAAAGAATGTTAGCCTGATTGCATTGTAATATCGTGTTATCATCAAAGAGCTAAGTTTTTATGATTTTTAACATTCATTGCTATGAGAGATTACTCCTTAAGAAGATAAGGCGTTTACTTTTTCTGTTTAACATTTCATTGAATAAATAAGAGGGCTGTTGAATGAGTACCCGGATCGGAAGATAAATGGCGCTACTGGTCCAAAATGAGTGTATCATCATTTAGTATAACCTATTTGGTGACAATCCGACGTTTAGTTTTGTTTTGACATCCATTTCTAAATATCGTGTTAGTTTTTTTTGCGAATATGGAAAAAGAGCAGCATCGCTAGGTGATCCGATTCTTGTTTCTGAGTGACAAAACCTGCGAGGAAATCGTTTATCATTGGTTAGCAGAGTTTCGCCGTGACCGCAAGTCGGGTTTTGATGAACCGCGCCCTGGTGGCCCGAAAACGGTTACCGTAGAGAAAACCGTGGACAAAATCCATGGATGAAATAGCAGGCGTCTCAACTGAACGCGTCAGCCTTATTCTGCACGAGATTTTGGGCATGAGGAAGCTGCCCGCAGGATGGGTGTTGCCTTTGCTCACACTGGAGAACGGGCGCAATTGTGAAACTACTTCGTGATCGGAGGAGTTTCGTGATCGTCGATGAGACATGGGTTTTTTGGTACACACCAGAGACCCAAAAACAATCGAAACAATGGGTTTTACAGGATGAAAGTGATTCAAAAATGGCGTAGATCCACTGGATCGTACGTTTTTTTGGACGAACGAGGTGAGATCCACGTTGCCTATTTGGAGAAGGGAAAAACGCCGATTTGAAGAAAAAATTACCACATTTGGCGAAGAAAAAAGTGCTCACACCTCCGCAGTCGCCACAGTCAAATTTGTCGAGTTGCACTATGAATTGCTCCTCCATCCTCCGTATTTTCCGGATTTGGCTCCCTGCAACTTCTTTTTGTTTCCAAACCTTAAAACCAAAACCGCCGCGGAGCTATATTTTGCAGGCTAACAAAATTCGTACTATACGGAAAAAGGATTATTGTGAAAAATAAATTGGTAAAACCTAAAAAAGTTGCGTTGTCACTTCTTATCCGGGTATTCTTCAAATACCCCTCGTATTATCAATTTCTTTTCCTCAAATATGTATTATTGTTCCTAATTCAGATATATTACAATGATTTTTCTCGGTTTAGATTCAACTTGTACTTGCATTTCTATCAACACAAACAGAACCTAGACACTAAACAATACCACGCCAATTTACATGTCAGTGTCATGGCGCGTTGGATGTAAATATTGGCGCGCTATTTTTCTTTTCTTTTTCACGTCTGCTTCTGTTGCATTTTACTTCGTACTACTCACCTGATTTGTTGTAACCGGGTTATAAATTTTAAATTGCTGACAATTTGGAAAGCAAAAAAATATATTGCAATATTTTGAAATGGGAGTTAAAGTAATCCAAAGTGCACCCATTGTGGAATGGGTGGGTAAACAAGAGACCGGCATTCTCATTCCCCATTTGGAGCACAAAGAAGTCTATTTCTACAGGTAGGTAACACTAAACACTAAATATAAAAAAACTTTTGATATTTAATATCAATGTGCAGAAAATGTGTGTTTGGTCCAATGACTATTGCTATTGGTGACTTTGTTCTTGTATCTAATGCTGATGCTGCTGAACCTGATACTGATGCTGGCTGCGATATTGCAAAGATTCTGCATTTGTACGAATTGTGCGAAACATCGAATAAAGATCCCTGGCGTGCAATTGTACAGTGGTACTCCAGGTAAATTCTATCTTCAATATTTGAATCAAGTTCATCAGCTCACCTTTTAGACCTGAATGTGTTCCGCCAAAGAATTTCGATAGAGACGATATATGTATTGACTTTAACTTAGAAATCATAGAAGAACACCGCCCCTACGATCCGGATATTTCAATTGAGACAATTTTTCGCAAATGTTACGTCTTCATAGGAAGTACAGAAGATTCTGCATCTGGATTACTAGAGAAATCGAAAAAAACCAAACACTGTCCGATGTTTGTGTGTCGATATAAATTTGTCAAAGTGAAAAACTCCTATACACTAGTTCCACTGCAATATTTTAAGGAGGAAACTGGTGTAGAAAGTGTTAAACATACCCCAAGTGCTAGAAAGAGTTCCACCAAGAAGAGTATATCGACACCATCTAACCAAAAATCAAGTGGAAAGAAGAAATTAAAGGAAGTAGAGTTTATTGATGTTAGTCGCATAGACGAGAATAAAGTTTCGCCCATCAAAATAGTTGGAGGTAACAGTGTTGTAAAGCTACCATCAAAGAAAATGAGTTCATTATCAAATAAAGAAGTAAATGCAAATTATTTGAGTTCACCGCTCACTGAGAAGAATCATTGTCCGATAACGCCGACTCATGCTAAGGCTCTTGGTGCTAGAAGAAATCTTAACATCAGTTTAGAAAGTGAAGCGAATTACACGATGGACTCGGATGTTTTGAATTACTCAATCATACAAAACACTCCAGACAACATATCAAAGGATATCAAAATCAAGCTGCGTCTTTCGGAATCACAAAAATGGTAAGTGTCTTCATCAAATCTGACAAATGTTCAACAGTGATTAATTTATATCTAGTCCATCGATCGGCACTCGACGTTCTTCAATGCGCAATTCAACAGAAGATCCACTAGCTGACATCGAAACTGAAAGTGTCAAGACAAAGAATTTCCAACGAAAACGTTTGGCTGCAGAGGAAGTCGCCTACATAGACATCTATCACACTCCATCTAAGAAATCCAAAGAAAATGGTGCCGAAATGACACCCACAACGCGCAGAAAGAGCATACTTAAGTCTGCAAGCAGTAGAGTCAGTAAGTAACTCTTCACTAATCATTGAATTGGTTTGACATATCTTTTATTAATATTTTAGATGAAGGTACGCCAAAACGTAACATTCAATTGTCAAATATTGTCGAAAGAAGAATATACAAAAAGGATGATGACATATCAACACCTAAAAGATCCCGTGCCCCATCGAAATCAAAAGAAAGCGATTCAGATGACACGTACTCTCCACCGAAAAGGCCACGTTCTCGTAGGAGTTCAACAAGTAAGCAGACCTCACCAGAGGCAAGCCAAATGACTCCATTACAGAAACTTAAACTAATACGTTCAGGTGGATTGAAACCAACAATCGATAGCCGCCAGGCATCCAAGTCAGATCGTCGTAAATCTGATTTGCAAGTTGCGCGCGAACGTCTTCATGTGTCACTGGTCCCAAAAAGTTTACCCTGTAGGGAATCTGAGTTTTTGAATATTTTTCAATTTCTTGAAGGAAAACTTCAAGATCAATGCGGTGGGTGTATGTATGTTTCGGGAGTACCGGGCACTGGTAAAACTGCTACTGTTACTGGAGTTATAAGAGAGCTGCAACGTACTTGTGCAGACGATAAACTACCAGAGTTCGAATTCATAGAAATCAATGGAATGAGATTAACAGAACCTAGGCAAGCTTATGTACAAATTTACCGGCAACTAACTGGAAAGACCGTATCATGGGAGCATGCGCACTCATTGTTAGAAAAAAGATTCACTACGCCGGCACCGAGGCGGACGACAACTGTGCTGCTGGTGGATGAGCTGGATATACTGTGTAATCGGCGGCAAGATGTTGTTTATAATTTATTAGATTGGCCAACAAAATCTGCAGCGAGGTTAGTGGTTATTACTATTGCAAATACAATGGATTTGCCCGAGAGACTTTTGATGGGTAAGAGTGTAAAAGATCTTGAAATTATAAAATTGTGATTCATCTATTTTTCCTTACATTTTAGGTAAAGTAACTTCTAGGTTAGGATTGACTAGGCTAACATTTCAACCGTATACACACAAGCAACTGCAAGAAATTGTTATCGCGAGATTAAGTGGCTCAGAAGCGTTTAAGAGTGATGCTGTGCAGTTAGTTGCAAGGTAAGTTTTAGGAATTATTTTTATTCGTGGTTAGCGGTTTATGGTCTAATCTTAGAAAATGTTATGCGTTATCCATTCATCCAACTAGAGAAGGATCACATTCTTTTGCAGAAAATAGAAGATTTCTCATTTCGTTAGCCTGCAAACGAAACTCTATCAGATCAATTCAAACTATGGAATCCAAAATTTTCACTTAATCTATGCAGCAGATTCAATAGCCCCATTCAGTGCTTGTCACAAAACGAGTATAGGATCGTAAGGTACTTCGATTCGATTAGCAGCACCACCTAGTAGTGCGCCCCATCAGATTACTGGGCACGTAGGTTGCAGTTCCTTACATCAAACTTAATGGTCTCTGCGATCGCCTGTTTCTTAAATCGGCTATCCGATTTTCTATATACTTAACCGAGCCACTAAAGTCTTGGTATCTCAAATTTAGGGTATATAGTTTACATTTACATCTCAGTGTAGCTCATAAAGACCCTTTGCCCAATTATCAAGGCTTCTTCAATTGATGAAATTTTCATTGATGAAAGTGAGGGTAGAGCAAATACTGGACTTATCGTAACGTTTTTCTAAACCAAACGGCTATGATTTGATACGATTTGACCATTAATAGGTCCATACCAGGACTTTAATCACTGTGCTGTGGGAGTCCGGAGCCCCCTGGACTTCGGTCCGGGAATGACTTGTTGAGTAGGGCTTGTTGGTGAGGGTTGTTTGATGAATACCGGGATTAGAAATGAGAACGCATCTTTTTTAGGTTTTAGCGATACAATCCCTTTTCAATTCGATAAACTTTTTCCAGTGGTGCTGCAACTTTTTAACTCCTCCGTATAGTGCGACTTTTGTTGGCCTGTAAAATACTCCTCCATGGCGGCGATGACTTCCTCATTAGACCCGTACTTCTTTCAAGCGAACAATTTTTTAAGGTTTGGGAACAAAAAAAAAAAACCGCAGTGAGCCAAACCCGGAAATTACGGAGGATGAGGGAGCAATTCTTAGTGCAATTCGACCAATTTGACTGCGGCGACTGCGGAGGTGTAAGCACTTTTTTCTTCAAATCGCCAATAAATCGACGTAGTATGCTCCTTTGATTGTTTTTTCTTTCTCCACATAGTCAACGGTGACCATCACCTGCGAACTAATGATAAACGATTTCTTCGCAGGTTTTGTCACTCAAACACAAGATTCAAATTACGGAGCGATACTGCTTTTATTCCATGGTCGCAAAAAACACTAACACTACAATTTTGAAATGGGTGTCAAAACAAAACTAAGCGCTGGATTGTCACCAAATTTTTACCCTCGGTTATATAGGGTGATTCATGGTGAGGTTTGATTTATAATGTAAAATAAAACACATAAATTTGAAAGTGAACTTAAAATTTTTATTATCAGTTAAAAGAACAATTCATGGCATTTACTTTTTGAAAATGATATGTAAATGTTGGCCACGACTACGTCTGAGGTGGTCCATTCTGAAATTCCAATTTGGGGCGACTCGTTCGAGCATAGCGACTGGTATCTCGTGGATAACACCAGTAATGTTGATTCCCAAAGCGTCAATCGCAGCTGGCTTATTCGTGGAGGCCTGAAACCTTACATATCCCTAGAGAAAATAGTCCAAAGATGTGATATCGCACGATCTAGGCGGCCAATTTACCGTAGCAAAATGTAAAATTAAGTGCTCACCAAAATGATTTCTCAACAAGTCCATTGTTTCACGCACTGTATGGCTCGTAGCGCCGTCTTGTTGAAACCAGAGCTCACCGACACCATGTGCTTGAATTTCAGAAAGCACATAGTCCGTTAACATGGCGCGATTACGGTTACCATTGACGGTAACATTTTGATTTGCCTCATTTTTGAAGAAATATGGACCAATGATTCTACCAGCCCATAAACCACACCATACCGTTGTTTTTAATGGATGTAATGGTAACTCTTGGTACTCTTCGGGTTGTTCATCAGCCCAAAAACGACAGTTTTGTTTATTAACGTATCCATTGAGCCAGAATTGGGCTTCATCACTGAACCACTGTGTTGTGGTGTGTGTCTTGTTATGATGACTTGCCAAACGATACTGAACAAAAATGACAAAGCAGTTTGATAGGAGTCACACGTGATCTGTCAAAATTAGCCTCACGGTGAATCACCCTATACTAAATGATGGTACACTCATTTTGCCTCAGTAGCGCCACTTATCTTCCAATCCGGGTTCTCATCAACAGGGTACCCATGAATGTTTGAGCATTCAGTGAAATTAAGGCTTATATTTGTCAGGAGCTCATTTAAAGCACACGAGACATCTGAAATGCGGCTATATATTTTTATTTATTTATTTTTTTTTTTTTTTTAAGGACCCTAACATTGACACAGTTTTGGTTATTGCCTATTTAGGATATTTCGGAAAATGTGTTGGACTATAGGGAAAAATGCCTTGACACATGTTGAGAAAAAATCGTATTGGGAGTTGGGGTCGGAAATGCAACCCCTCCGAGATTCAGAGGTTTTAATCTAAGACTTTGATCCAGTTTTGACTCGTATTGAAAATAACATCTTTCGAATTTATACGTGTATGTCAACAAATGCGGTATCGTTAAAATCGTAATTATGAGTTCTTTAAAATTGATTCTGTTATTTTTTCTGAAAAATATCTTATTAACCCCACTTCTTGCAATGAATCGTGTACCAAGTATATACAATACAAACAAGATATAATTTTTGGAAAGGTGGTGAGATTTATCTAAGCGTGAATATTTGATCTATAGTCGATATATGAATATAATCTTCTGTGCTACATTTAACAGAGTTCTTGGAGGACTAAGGATAAGGATCGCATTTCTTGAACCATTGACTTCAGCTTTGAATATCTGTACGGAAATCAGTTTTCAGTCTGTTAATTGCTCTGCCAACTTCTTCTTGGGGGATATGAGAAGGGACTACATAGGTATTGATATATAATTTACGACTTACTCTTTAAGCAGCTATTTACATACATTTAAGATTCCATGTGGATCACTAACAAGATTCCCGTCAAAATCATGAACAGCTTTCCCTCCGAATATTGTTCCTATCGCGAAACTTGCATTTTTTCCAAGTGATGCGCTCCTATAGTTTTTCATAATATCGCCTTTTTATGTCCTTCTGTATAAATCCTTTTTATGGGCATATGACCTTTTCATTGTTCAGTCAGTTTTTTTCATTGGGTATGTCGTTGATCAGTGTCGAGACCAGAGTCGTTTTTGCACCTCTGTGCATGATATATATGCAAAATGTTGAAAAATGTGTTTTGCATCATTAGCACATGGTCGATTTGAAGTCAATCAGGTCGCTGATTGGGTCTCTTTGTATTTTGTCTTGGCGTACTTTTTACCTCTCGCACAGCTCCGTATGTTAGTAGACAGAATCCGTAATCTGTGGAGACTGTCCATCCAAGTTGACTTTGTCTTCTATTTTTGTTAATTTCAGAAAAGTTGCCGCTGTATCAGGCGATGCACGACGTGCTTTGGACATCTGCCGCCGAGCTACAGAAATCGCAGATACACAAACCACGGAACCAAAAATTGTTAACATGCTGCACGTCCAACAAGCGCTAAGTGAAATGATCTCCAGTGCGAAAGTACTTGCAATAAAAAAATGTTCCCGACTTGAGCAGATTTTTCTACAGGCAGTTGTCGCAGAGGTAAATCCACACAAAATCTCTAAATATTTTTGAAATAATTTGCTCTCCTTACAGGTTAATCGAACTGGAGTTGAGGAAACCAATTTTTTGGGTGTGTATTCGCAAATTGAGACAATATGTGCATTTATGGGTGTTGCGATACCCACTCCTGGTAATAAGATCATCACATTCGCTATCAATGCTGCTCTAATTTTTTTTTTTCTTTCTTTCTTTTTTTTTTTCTTTAGGTTTAGCTCTAAAAATCTGTTCAAAACTTGGCGCTGAAAGACTAATCATCTGCGAACATTCCCGAACTGATATTTTCCAAAAAATTCTACTCAACATCAGTATGGATGACATACATTACGCACTAAAAGTAGACAACTAAATTCACAACCCTTGAAGATGTGATGATTTCTCAATCAATTCATTGAATGGTTAGACGACTAAACACTTTTAAGTTAGGTTTTATGTTTTTTGTTAGAATTTAATGTTCAAATTATTACAAGAGACAGTTATTTAGAAATATTATATTTAAACGATTTTATACAACACACTTAAGTACAAATTTGTCATAGAAAAATTCACATAAAATAGAGTTATTGCAAAACACTCATATAAGACTTTGGGTGAGAATACTGTGAATATAAACAGATGATGGCGAAAAGCTATCATAAGAATAAGGTATACACTTGTAGTTAAGAGCTTAATAGCTGCTAACATTGTTGTGACTAAATTGTAATTGTTTTTCTCTATTGCATTGTTTTCAAATTCGTTCATCTCTCGAGTTATAGAAATTTCATTCTGCTTTTGGAAAACCGTTAGCAACAAATGTAGGAAACCAAATATTTCGGCAAAGTAAGTGTTTGCTGTGATCATTATTGCTGCAAAAATTGGGTTGTAATGGCTTTGCCCTATAAAGCCAGGATTAAGATCGATTGTCGCCAAGCTATTTGAGTTGCCCTGGAAATAAAGAAAAAAAAAAAGTTATCAGAGAAAGAAACTAAACTAAAAATGTTGAGATTATTCAAAGAAACTACATTAATGCTTTTATTCTATACGGAGCTATCAGATCTTAGAGAGAGCTCTGGTAATATATCTTATAAACAATACACAACATACTTATCAACACCATTTTCGCCCGCATTGTGTATAAGCATTTTAAGGGTATATCCTTAAATCCCTTGAGCGCCCGTAAATTGTAAAAAAAAAAAAAAATGCTTGTGAAATGCTCCGATAATTTCTGTAATGACAGCAATTGGCATTAGACAAGCAAAACGTTTTCCACGTCAACGAGTGTGTTCATTAACAATAATCAGGAATACAACCATATCAACCATATCAATTAAGCGACAAGACATCAGTGAGATGCGAACGATTTCTAAAGAAAAAACGTGGTACAAAGACGAAAAACTTCTTCAAATCTTATAAGGTGATCAAGGAGAGGGAACCAATTTAGGAAAAATTAGAAGATGAAAATAAGAAATATAGCCGCATTTCCATGTTTTCCCAGAAAGCAATTGAAATCATGCTGATTTGAAAGAGTAAAGATAACCTGTTCAGTGGTTAGTGATCTTTAAATAACAGGTCGATAGATTTTCAAAGGGGTGATATTTTACATATACCAAGCAAGCTCAATGATGGGACTTTTAGCACTATTGGCTAAAAATAGTAATACACACATATGTATATCTTATCTGCGTATTCCTGTTTAATGTCGAACGTAAGAACCTACATGACGAAAACCCGAACATTTCTGCAAAACATGAATCGGTCTTTATTACACATAAGCTGAATTCCTAAATGTATCCTTGTGCATGTGATTGTTTACAGTTTTGTTATTGATGATTTCGTGTATATGTATTGACAAAAGATGAGCGATTTGCCGACACAACTAGTTTTATTAAATATTTCTGTAAATCTGCAGGAAGAAGTCGGTTAATAGCCAAATCAAGTTGCTGATAACAAATAGATTAAAAAGGAGGACGATTTGAAGAAATTTATACCTTGAAATGGGGAAAGTGGACCGAGATTTTCCATTTTCGGTTGAGGAACTAATTCGAAAAACAACATTCATAAAAATTATAACGCATAATAGCTGATCGAACATAATGCATCATACGCCGTTCCAAAAAGTGAGCACACAGAAAGCAACTGCAAACGCAACAAAGTGGGAGAGCATCATATATTTTCAAAACAAATGCAATGCGTATTCACATTGGACATTCTTCTAAATTTAGGAATTCAGAAATAGTTGGGGCTTCGGGCTTAGGAAATCGATGACAAACAGGATCTACGCATTAAGGCAAATCCTGGACAAAAATGGACTAAATGTGAGACCTGATAACAACTTTTAAAGACATTAAAAGTTTAGATATTTCCTTATAAACGTCAACTATACGTATACGATTTTCGTTTGATAGATATTTGACAAAAATGTTCCCTAGAAAAATAATGCTATTTATAAGCAGACGTGTATGTTCAAACAATGCTTTCTCCACACAGTACGTTTACAAATTGCACACTGTGTGTAGCACACACATCAGTTTTGTACCGTTTCCACCATGTAGTTAGAGATCGGTGCTTACAGACGGATACAGCTTATGAATTAAAAAAAAAAAAAAAAGAATTTGGTGCAAGATGTATTTTTCATGTTAACACTTTGAATTTTTTTGCGGGTATAAGTATCAAAGTTTCCAAGTATTTTGAATTCGCGCAGACTGTCGGTGCATACAAATGACAGGGATATACACTACACAGAAGGTTTGTACAGACATGTGTGCAACAGAAAAATATATATATGCATGCGATGACATGTCTGTATCGTCTGTGTCACAAATTTTTTTAATATATCATTTAGCAAATAGGAATACAGCCAATGAAACTGCCCAATCGGCACCTTGTTATGATATCAAAAAGAAAAAATGAATATCTGCAAGAGATAAAAATAAAATAATGAAGGGAAATATCTTGGAAGTTCTACAAAATGAGAGGGATACTCTAAGATGTAAATACCCAAACTGGAGCCTGTAATTGGTTCTAAAACATTTAGAGATCTATTTGCTGGACTATGAAATAATTTTGCAAGATGTTTAATTCATAAAAAGGGCATATCTCAGCTGGTATGAAATATTTAATCTTGCAACCGAAATAGTGTTACTAATCGCCATATGTGATATTAATTTTAGACCTCACACTCAAAAACTGACCAAATTTCGCTATACCATATGTACATTCTGAAGAAGACTAAGACCTTATATCCCAATTAGGCATTTTGTGTCATTCAATTTTGATTTTAAGATCGCTGATGATCCCTAAAATAAGCAAGCCATAAGTCATTCAAAGCCACACCTGACTTCCTAAATTCTTGTGTAAGAATTCATCTGTTTAGATTTAAGCAAAGAATAGAGTATAATTCTTTTAAGATAATGGAAAAAGAAGGAAGCCCTATGGAGATCCCTTTATTTATTTTGTAAATATTAATCTGGCTTATATTGTATTATAACCAAGACAACTTCACTTGTACATTCTGAAAGGCAATTTCTTATTCAATGGAAAACATATTCAATTGTATGCAAATTCTACAAAAGCTTCTGTTCTCAAACTCATTCAAATGCTTTTGGAATATCAGGGTCAACTATATTACTTAACAAGAAACATTTATCGTTAATCACCATTTACCTTAACGGTACCAAATTATGATAATTGTGTACGATCTCTGTTTAACCTTGGTTCAACTGGCATATCATATTGCTTCCTTGAGATTTTAAGGATATAACTTGATCCGAGAAAAATCCTGCTCCGCAGTGAATTCGTTTTTAAACACAGCCTATACCTACCAGACACTCAAATAAGTTCTGCCAACTTGTCGGAAATAATCAAGAAGAAATTTGTCTTTTGTAGCGGAAGATAAAAAAACAAATTATTTAAACCATCTATTAAAAATTTCAAACGTATCTGTCACAGCAAAAAAACTGGACATAGATGTTATCAATACTTTGAAATTGTCAACGGAATTGGGAGGTTACAAACTATGCCAAAGGGAAAACTAACATAATTGATCCGAGAAAATAGTGAGGCATATCCTTTTAAATAAACCGGAAAAGCTGTTCGGAACCCTATTGTTTTAAAGACTCATTAATGTGGCTTTAGGAAACAATACTTAACTGTTTTCGACAACGCTGAAATTGCAAAAATGTATGACAACAATATGTCATTAATGACGTACCACATACCACACGGAGGGAAGCGAAATGTTCCGAATAAAAATCCATGCAATTATATACTCGTATGTACTCGTATGCAGAAGCCGTCGTCTCGGATTTAATTAACGAAATGCAGTTATGAACCTCAGTGTTAATCCTGACAAGTTGAAGATGTTGATATTTAGAAGCTGTGATAGGTATTCACGCTGAGAAAATTAAAGTTTTCAAACAATGAAATAAAAAGTAATAAAGCGAGTTCAAAAGTATCACACGGAATCCATGTGTGTAAATACATACCACAAAAAAAAAAAAAAAAAAAAAAAAAAAACCACCGTGTAGCGCTTCCATTGTTCCGATTTGAGTTGAGTTGTTGAGATTTTTTTTTTTTTGTTAAGTTGGTACATCTATTGCTGACATTCCCTCTAAATCAAAAAGAGACCGTGATGACGTCGCAAAAGAGATGATTTACGAGGCTGAATCCGATCCCACATTCATCAAAAGGATCATTACTGGAGGCGAGACGTGGGTTTATGAGTACGACACGCAATCCAGACATCAGGCAAGTGAATGGCGTTTACCAAATGAGCCGAGACCAAAAAAAACTACGTCGTTTTCAGTCAGAAAAGAAGGCAATGCTCACAGTTTTCGTGCATTACAACGGTGTAGTGCATTGTAACTTTTTGCCAGAAGGCCGGACAGTAAACAAAGAATATTATTTGGGAGTTATGGGACGTTTGCGTGAATCAATTCGCCGAAAGAGATCAGAATTGTAAGCAGAAAACTCGTGGATTTTTCACCATGGTAACGAAAAATGCAACAAATACCATCCAACAGCCACCGAATTTATCTGGTTTGACTCCCTGTTTGACTCTTTCTGTTCAATCGAATTAAAAAACCATTACGGGGAACGCGTTTCAGCAGCCGAGAGGAATTAATGGAAAAATCGCAGGAAGCACTGATGGACATACCAAAAACCGAATATAAAAAATGTTTCGAGGATTGGATCAAGTGCTGGCATAAGTGTGTTGCAGTCGATGGGGATTACTTTAAAGGGGACAATATAGATTTAGATGAATAAACCCGTATTTTCAATTTTCTGAATAAATACCAAATTTTTTTTGATCAAGGTGGTACATACATGCTTTTGAACATTCTACGACTGCACTTTGAAGATTGAAAAGTTTTTGTTCGTTTATATCTTTTCAAGGAGAGACTATATTGAAAAAATTTCGATCGGAATGCGGCTTTAACTGGCAAAATAAGTTGAGTGTCGAATGTTTAAATCCTTTGGGAAACAAATTATGGAAGTGACAGAATATAGGCGAAAAAAGTTTTGCACAAAATTGCGCTAATTTTAGAATTGTAACATTAAGTTGACATTTAATCCATTGCTACCTCAAAAAGGAGAAAAAAGAACAAAATAATTTTATCGAGTTGCAATAGGACGAACATTCATACGGACCTAAGTGAACTGTAGACTGTTACATCTAGTTAAAGTTCACCACAGTTGAATAACTAAATATAATCAAAGCTAATTTTTTTAAAGTATTGTATTTAGAAATTTAGAAAGACTACCGACTAGACATAGCCAAAATCGAAAAAGCAAGGCCTGTTGGTTGAAACTCAGATCTACGCGGAATTTTAGCGTAGCAGGGTAAAAATGCTTAGTTAATTATATCGTAATGTAGAAAAAATTGGCGAAATAACATATATCACACTTTATGACTTGTAGTAAATTGGATCTAGAATATTCTAAAAGGTGAAGTTTTAAATAGTTGAACTTCAAAATAATTTTAAAAGTGCTTTTAAATAAATAGCAGATTAATCAAGACTTTTGAAATAGTTAACGAGGCTATATTTTTTAAATCCATTGAGCGTATGCTTTAGAAACGTACTGTTTATTTTTTTTTTATAATCCCGCGCGCGCACCAAGGGGATATGAATACCCTTTTATTGTATTTTCTCGAGGGCGCGGGCGGGTGGTGTAGTAGTTTGAAACTCAGATGTATTAGGTTTCGATATTTTTCCCAGAGGTGGCTGTCAAACTGGACGGGACAAGCAAGTGCATCCTCAGCCAGTGGGTCTCAGTACGTGCTAGTTGTTAAGTTCGTTACATTTAGCCTAGCCAGCAACCACTCCAACATCAGTGTTATGCCTTCATGTCAGAGTTGATGCCGACGGGATTCTCATATAACTACATACAAATTCTACGAAAAGACTTTTTCAGAGAATTGCCTCGCACGGGATTCGAACCCGCGACCCACTGCTTGAGGAGTGTATGCATATACCACTACACCACGGCCACCCCATTATGGTAGTTGTCACTTAGTTCACAGATATAAGGATTGAATACCTAAATAATTGGTCTTTAAATTTAAATAAAACTTACGCACTTAACTTTACATTACATTGGTACTTACTTGATAAAAATAGAACATTTTCGAAATGCAAACGGTAAGGGCAACCTTATAAACTAAAATAATTTGTGATGATAAAGATCTTCTTGCCCCTCTCATGTTATCACAAAGATTATATCCACATCTTAATATGAAGTCCATCGCAAAAACAAGAATCACATTGTGCGGCTTATGTAAAAGTGCTGATATCAATGCAAACACCGTCAGATTCGTGCCAAGTAATTGACACAGACCTGTGTTGTTCCCTATTATTTTGTTTTGTAAACATATCACAGGAAAATAGCTCGATACTAAAATATATATCACACTGGTCCAATAGAAAGGCAGGACTAAAAATTGACTAAACGAAAAACTATTTATTCATAAAGTTATTCATCTAAACAATCAATCTAATTGCCTTTGACTTACTTAAAATGTTTATTATGAAAGAATACAACAGATTCCATGACGCCACGATAGCAATATATGGAAAAGCATGCAATTATACATGCAACAGTCTGCAGGGGTGAATTTAAATTCATCAACTGTATAACTAGTAAAAAAAGACCTATAAATCAATGAATGCAAAGTATAAATTAAGTGTACTTTCAAAAAATCCATTGTTTACTTACTAACTGCGAGAAATACGCTTAGATATATTTTATCGGATGAAGCAAACCAATCGGCAACATCTGGAACACGAATCCATTTATCTCCGGTTTGATTCAGTCTTCGTATGAACACGGTTATTGCCATTGCAATGAACGCCTTTCTCAATGGTCGCAATACATTGAAAAATACTAAAACATCTCGCTCCATTGATGAAGTAGAAAATGTTATTGCTTTTAAACGGGTTCGGGAGACATTTCTCCACATAAGGCTCAGTAGAAAAGTGATACCTAAATAGTACCATGTTTGATGTTCCTCTTCGATAAATGAGGAACTAGCCAGTGAAAATGTTTGAAAAATAATTCCAAATGCTACGGATACTGGAATGTCTAGAGAAACCTGCAATAGAAAGCAAAAATATGTAATTAAATTCGAATTCTTTACGTCACCGTCATTCTTAATACTTACGTGCAATCGAGATTTTGTCAAAAGTTTTATTAACTGGACCACTAAAAGAATAATCACAAAAATTGGAACAGTTGTTAGGCAATCTAAGAGCACACTGTTTGTGTGCAAAAAATGAACGGTATAACTAGCAATATTTATGATAACGGCTAAAATAAAAACACCTCCATAGTATTTTATTGGATTAAGAGTTCTACGAGTTACTGTTCTGGTAATGATACAAGTCAACATTACCAAAATCGTTGCCTGAAAAAAAGTCACTTTAAGAGAACAATTCATAATATGGCGTCATAATTAAATTTACTAAGCTAGTTAACGTCACACCCAATACGATTACTCCAAACTCGAACCTAGTATATGTATCGGCAAGCAATTGAGAGACCCCCTTTGCTGATCGAATGTAGTTTCGTTTTGCCTGTTCGAACAGATATGCACTCGACGTATTCTCATTCACTAAATAATTTTTGTGGGCTTCTGTCGCAATCTCGTACCATGAGTAGTAGTCTGTTGACAAGGTTAGCTTAATAAAATATGGAAGTACAGTTTTTATTTAAAAGCAAAAGTACCATTCATTACCACCTTGTTCAACCCAAACTTGGCAACTGCCTTATCAACAAGAAACTTAGTGTTGTAGTAGAGTGCATACAATTTATCCTTATCCGTCATATCATCAAGTAATTCTAAGATTATGCATCCAATACTAGTTGATGGTATAGGAACATCAAGAAGTATAGCTAATGTGGGAACGATATCGATTTGATTGTACTGTAGCGTCGTCCTAAAAATAAATTACAATAAGTGCATATAATTGTCCCTGTCAGGTATTAGGAGTAAGTTCAATCTGCTCATACGAGTTCTAATAGCGAAGCTAAGAACATCACCTCTCTATTTCTCCTGGAAGCAAACATATACATATATCATATGTTTATAAATATTATTTCATAATCTATTCGCCGATTATAAAGCTTTAATCAAAGGAATGGCAAGAAATCACTTAAATCAGCATTCGCTCATCCGACATTTCAAGATTAGACTGACTACCACCACCAGGGCAGTGAGAGTTTGTAAGCATATTTTCAAGCTTTTGCATAAAATCCGAGTTTTCAGACAAGGTGATATTGTTTCATGAGCTTTCTTAAGCCCGATTACTCCGGCGAAGTTATATTCTATAAAACAATCATGCTGCTCGCGTACACCGGTGATATTCATAATGCACAGCAATTTACAAACTAAAATAAGAGCAAGTCGAAATATCTTGTGTTAACAAACAATGAGTTTCAGTGTCATCAACAACATACTGTCTAATCTCTACCTCTACTTTTACTTTACCACACTTTTCATGCGATGAAGGATTTTGTCGACCGTGGATCGAATATTTACTCAACTTATCGGTTTTTCGATAAATAATAAAAATGCGGCACCGAATCGATTACAAAAAAAAAAAAAAAAACAAGTTGCTGCACAATTCTAAAGCAGTGATGTAATAGCACTGATATGACAAGGAGAAAATCAAGTATTCGTTAAACTTAAGCACTTAGAGAGCCTCTACCTTTGCTTTGAAAACCTCGTGCCCCAATGTCGGATATATTCAAAAAATTTGAACTCATAACTTTGGAGCTAAATATAACATTAGAATGCCTCGCCGAACTTTCTAGGTATTTGGTATTCAATAAGCAAACCTATCCGAGAAACAGCAATTCCGCTCTATTATCAACGGTAGACACCGACTGCCACTGATGTTATTGAATATTCTGTTCTATTCCTATCTGTTCTGATAGACTAGTTAATTGTATCTTCAGCGATAAAGTTCATACCAGTGGTTAGCTATCTGCCGTCTTTTTTGCTCGCGGACATCAAAAAAGCTGTTTAAAGAGACGTCGACAAGCATAAATTCAATAAATTCAATCGGCTCACATTTTGGAAAAACCCAGGTTTAAGTCCTCCTTCGGCAATCTTATTTTTTGTGATCCCATTGCGTAAATACATAATTTTTTTTATAGAACTTAACACTCAAGACGGTGTGACTATTCTTAAAATGCCGGATGGCATCCAACATTTAATGGGGAGACTAAACTATTAGTTTAAATTGACTTGATGTTATATTTAGGCAACCATACATCTCACGAGATTTAAGTTGCCTAAAAAAAGACTTTCGTGCACGGTTGGCATTGAAACCAGAACCGTCTGATTGGGAATCCAATACTCTACCACTTAAGCGACGTCCATCATTGACTTGGTTCAGAGAACCCGAATTTCTTTAGCTCAATTAAGCCTTAAACGCAGCTTAGGTGTTATACTGTTCTCCTCAGTAACGTGCATTGATATTACTGTTTCGTAAATCTCCTATTGGAAGATTTATGTATGTATTTGTCCGTCGAAATGATTTATCTAAGATTCGTCACTTTCTTGCCTATCTACACGACAAATCGGACTCGGTCTGCTACGAAGGGAAGACTAAAACCAGCGTCATGATTTTCATCCAGCAGGAAGGCCTCCATACCGATCCTATCAGTCTTAGGAAACTTTATGCCCGGTACCACGAGATTTTAAGCATGTCCCCTCAGAAAGTAGCAGACGACCTTGCTGCATTCGGCCACTACGTTTACGAAAACGATAAATTTGTTTGTCCATAACGTGCCCCCGATGCTAGCAACACTTAAACCATCCCGCCTCTCACCTTTACCCCACAACATCCCTCTTACATTTTTCTACCAGAATGTAAGAGGTCTTCGCTCTAATCAATCGTCAATCGCATGCTCTTCCCTTTGATATTTACGCCTTGACTGAAACCAATTTGTCGAGGCTTATCCTTATTTTCGGGGACTTTAATCTTTCTCAGCTACAGTGAACTCCGTCAAATAATTAATCGTGTGCCAACGCAGCTAAGGAATGTCTCTTTTTAGATCGCTTATGTTAAATCAGTGGCAGGTCAAATTATATGGGCAGGCAATTAGACCTTATATTCACTACAGATTAAATTAACTCCTCAGTCTCACTTTGTCTCCTATCTCTCTCGACAATCGTTAACTACCACTACCACCCCCCCCCCCTTACTACTTTAATTTTTTCATACCTCTTTATTACAGTTAACTCCCCCCACAACTCACTCATCCCACGACTTTCATAAAGCAAACTTTCATAAAATCAGTGACTATCTCAGAAGATCCCTCTTTAACTTACACAACCTAAGTATAAATGATGCTTTACCTATTTTTTATAAAGAAATATTTATTTTTACGTTCCGTTTTCCCGCCTTAAAACATTATCTACTAGTCCTCCCCGGTAAAATCGCGAGCTCCGTTCCTTGCGAAATAAGAAACAAGTTATGAGTTGTTTTCTTGCGTACCAGACCCTTTTCCTACTATTTCAACTATCTTCATTTCATCGAACTTTACCAGCGCTACCTTAACAATGTGCAAGTCAACCTTATAAACGACCCTAAGTCATTTTTCCAATTTGTTAGTCCGATGGTAACCCTCCTTTTCTCTGTTTCAACAACAAGTCATCAACCGATCCACTCACCATTACCAACCTATTTGCCACCGTTTTTAAACAATCCTTCACCAACGAGTCCTTTGTACCAGATCCATCCTATTTTAGTTACCTACTGAACTTCTCCAATGGCTCACTTCTTTCTTATATCTTGGACCCGTCTTATATCAAATATAAATTACACCAGATGGCCTCTCTGCCATATTTCTTTAAAAATGCTCTTCCTGTCTTTTTCTTTGCTCTTTCTAATCTCTTTCGTCTATCCTTTTCTCAAGGAGAATTTCTTCAGGCTTGGAAAACCTCCTTCATAATTCTGATCCACAAAAAAGGATCAAAGAATGAATTAACCAACTATCGTCTCATAGCTAAACTCTTCCATACAGCCAGACTCTTCGAAATTATTTTGTATGAAGCTCTAAGCTTCCAATGCAAATCACTTGTTTCCCTTGACAACATGTCTTCCTAAAGAGTAGTTCAACCATCACAAATCTCGTTAAATTCGTATCCTTTGCCCTCTCTGCCCTAGAGAATGGCAACGAAGTCGATGTAGCTGTTACCGATTTTAGCAAAGCCTTCGATAAAATTTCTCATCAATTAAAACTCTTCAAATTGTCTGCCCTCGGCTTTGAACCCATACTGTTAAAATGGATATCCCCTTACCTTGAAAAACGTTTTTACAGTGTTCGTTTTAGGTCAGCCCACTTAGCTCCATTTTTGACCGCCTCTGGAGTTCCACAAGGCAGCCATCTCGGTCTCCTTCTTTTTATATTAACCATAAATGATCTCGATAGGGTCATCAAATACTCGTCTGTCTCCCTTTATGCCGCCGATACCAAATTTTTCAAAACCATTTCTCTCCCCATGACTCCGTCCGCCTTCAACAAGACCTTGATAGTTTTTCGATCTGGTTCCTCAAATATTGTTTGGAACTTAATATCGCCAAGTGCCATTTAACATGAGCAGCATCAATCTCCTCCCCGACTCTACCTTCTCCAGAACCAACCTATCTCCCCCGTTCAATCTCTTCGCGACCTCGGCATTGTGTGATAGGGAGCTAAACTTCCGTTTACATAAGGATGAGATAATCCTTAAAGCCAACTCTGCACTAGGTTTTGTAAAACGATGATCCAAAGAATTCACCAACCCATACCTGACCAGATCCCTCTATATTACTTTTGTTCGCCCCCTCCTAAAGTACGCCAGTCAAGTATTATCTTCATATCATCGTGTTCATATCTTGAGAATCGAAAGCATCTACTGCCGTTTTTTTTAGATTTGCTTCCCGAGGTATGCCCTGGGACGATTCTTTCACTCTGCCCCCCTATCAAAACCGTCTTAATCTTATTAACTTAAACACCCTTGACGAACGCAGAGATGCAGCCGACTTTCTCTTCATTCATCGACTCCTTTCAGGTCACGTTGAATGCGCGTCCCTTCACAACTCTATTATCCTCAACATTTACCCTCATAATCTAAGTACCCCTAGTCTCTTCTATTAACCAACCCACCACACCAGTCTCTCGTATGCTATGAAAAATCAATTTGAACCCTACCATCTTTGACTTCCACCGCACCACTTCCTACCTTAAACCCGTTCTCCTTCACCACTCCAACCAACCTTAGTTTTAAGTTTTAGTTTAAGTTTAATTTTAAGTTATTGCTTGTATTAAGCCGAATATGTGGGGGCGTTCGCCCCCTTCAAAATTACATTAGTATATCACGAGCATATGACTGATTGTGGTTTACGTTAGAACTGTCAAGCGAGAGTGAACGCCATAGTACCAGAGACAAGATGAAATTTTGGAAACAAATATTTACCCATGCCATTATATATTGACCGCAGACTATATATCAAACCAATTTTGTGTTCACTAGTCTGCAAAACTGTGGTTCATTTGGTTGATTTGAGTTGCCTGTTTGAGCTGCACCAAAAGTTACATTGTTGAAAGCACTCTTAAAATTAATGAAAATGCGGAACGCGTACTCTCCCTTGCTGAAGATAAAATTCAACCATTATCTGCATGTTCATCAGTAGCAGACAAGTATTAAATTTGGGTATTAAGCCCCTGAGAAGTGGTCAGCAATTTTTACCAATATTTGTGATAAAAGCTTCTGAATAGATGCCTTAAATAAATAACCACTATAACTCATCAGAATTGGCACCATAGGCCACCTTTGTACTAAGCGGAGGTAAAAAGGAATTTCACAAATATCCTAGGATATACGCGTTTTTCTCACCTCTAAATAGTAATAGTAATGTTTTGCGAGCACTTTTGTTGAACGCAAAATTGAATAATAACAGAAAAAAACGGCAACGATATTGATTATTTTTGCTTACCCATCTTGTCGCGAACAATTCCGTTTTGTGGTTATCAACGGCACGTATACTTCCTCAGGCGTATTTCCACCATGCCCACCACCCACCCGCATTCCATGATCAGCGGTAACGAATAATTGGGGTTTTGGTTTTCTAATCTAAAACAAACAAATGTTCTTACCTACGAACGAACATATGAACATAGCTGAGCCCATATCTCTAGTTACATTTTGTGATAACGCTTTATCAATCTGTTCGATAACCTCATCCATTTCTCTAAGTTTAAGAAATATTTTTGCGCCATCTGAACCCTCCATGTGACCAATATGATCTAGACCAAGATAATGCAATATAAGAAAGTCCCAGCTACTTAGGTCCTTCAATTCCAAGCGTAGGTTCTCAGTTATATTTTTATCGTCCTAAAAAAACAAATCCAGAGAATGCGGTCAACATATTAACTAGCTTCCAAGAACCTGGCTTACCTCAAAGAAGTCTTGAATATATAATGAATCTACAGTAGACTTGTATCTGTGGAACAGTTTGGAATACATGTTAGGCCATGCCTTATCACCATAAAACACTATCTTATCGCCACGATGATGCATCTGATGCAAAATCGAATCCTGGAGAGGCTGCGAACTAGAATCGCCCAAATTTAAGACCACGTCTATAAAATTTGATATGGTTCCCGATGATAAACTCTTTATTCGAGGCATTGTCACAGTTGGATATGCAGCTTTAAGTTGAATTTTACAATGTTGGCTGGCATAAGGCATTTGTCTTTTCGATACGAAGTCATATCGCATAGCATCCACTACCATAAGTACGACATTTGAAACTTGCTTCTTTGGGCGAGGTAAGCTACAATTAAAGGATGACATCAGGACTTTAAATTCTTAAATTGTGACACAATCATAAACAAACCTTTTTCCATCTAAGTTAGTCGGATGTTCGGGTGATGAGGGTAGATTTCCTATTTGAAAATCCACCGGAAAGAATCCAACTAAGAAAAGAACACAACCAAAAACAAATACAGAGAGCAAGTAAAACAAATGCCAGTCATGGCGGTTCATTATTTTGTCTTCTTTTTCCCTGTTTCCTTCTTCACTTTTATTTATTTACATTTCACACTTAATTGAGAATTTGTGACAAGAATGCAATATGCTGCTAGAAAAGGGATACAAATCAAATAAATGGATATTTTCATAGTTTTCTGGTTTCCAATGAGTTGAATTTCCACGTAATTTACTGACGTACATTTATTCACCTTCTAATGGAAGAATGAAGGATGCGACACTTTTTTTTTAAAAAATCCAACTAGTAAAAGAATAACGCGAATGCAGTGCATGTACCGAATTTTAATACGTGCCCCAAGCTAGCTGTTCCTGGGCACGCGACTCTTTTGACAACAGAAAAAGTGTAACGCGGTGACGCAAAACCAAATATTGGGTTGAGAAAATTTACTCCAGTTTCCTAATATTACACCTTATGATTAGCACGTATTCCTATCTCAACAAAAGTATCTGAGTATTAAAATTTTGGAAATGTCCAAGTAGCAGTGTAATAGTTTTTCGAAAATTACATTTCCGACTAGTTTTTAAATAACAAGTGAAAAGGAAAAAAAACTGTTTTCATAAAAAAGAAAATAAGCCTTTATCTTTTCCTTTACATATATCGCTAGTGACTGTGTGGTGTGAATTTCTGATTGGCGGGTTGATTAAGCCGTACTTTTTTCAATTATTTGGTATCGTTTTACTTCTTAAGTTATTTTAGGGGACGTGAGGTATCTACAAAACACAACTCAATGCATATAATATATATAATACATATAGGTATCCCCTCTTTTGAAGATTAGAGATTTCTATATAATAAATTTAGTTATGACTCCGCAGATAAAAAAAAAAAAAAAAACAACACAGATGTGAGGTTAGGAGATTAAGGTATACCACCATACTGACAAATCTACCGTTCATTAAATTGTAGGCTTACTAATAAAATCACCCTTCTACTACGAGAACAAGAATAGCATTCCCCTTTTTCTTTCAAGCAGCTTGAATTAAGATACATACATACTTATGTGGAACGACGTGTGTACCTATGGAAATATTTTCACAAATTCAGGTACAAGTCTTACTAACGGAGCAGCTTATTTTGATTAGCTACTCTATCTACAATACCTTTTTAACGAAGAGCTCGTCCCCTGCTTGTTGGAACAGTAACCATTGCAAAGCTTCAATCTTCTTTGGGGATCTCCTAGTTGTAGGTTCCGCGTCGAGGTTAAATGGAAAGAATTTAATTCATTACTTTGGGTAGTTCTATTGTGGAGTCTGGTTCTAGTAATTTGCAGATATACAGATTAGTTTCACATGCTAACTGATGGCTGTAATCTCACAGCACACAAATAAACATCCTCCACTTAGTCGAATTGAATTTCTTCTATTCACTACAGTGTAATCAGTATTAAAAAGGCGCTGATACACATTAGGATACGTCTTTATGCAGGGAGTCCCTCGGTTTTTATATTGGCAATATTGGTGCTCCAATCTTACCAATGAAACTTTTCCATTCCAAATAGACAAACATTATTTCTCGTAATCACGTGTTTGGCTGTTCACTTACTAATCAAAAGGTCGGTTGCAAATCAATAAAAACTAAATTAAAATACATTTCCAAAGCTTTGATTTATTTTCTTTAAGTATGCTTTTTTCTTCTCAGCTAATATAGAACAATTAACTATTAAGTACCTACATTGCATCGTTTTAGAGAACCATGAAAGAAAAAGTTTATTTATTTTATTTGGGTGCGTTCCAAGAGAAAATAATTCTAGCTTAAGAGAAGACGAGAATTAAAAGGTGTGTGGCACATTAATCAAATTGTGTAGGAAACAATTTTTTTCAGGACCACGAAAGAATCTTCTAAAAAATATTATTAAGATATTTCAGCGAATATAATTTTATAAAACTGTAGGCGAAGAAGTTGTTTATGATACATAATTAATGTATCAAAGAGAATCATTGAAATATGTAACGTGTATAGCTACATCTAATAGCACATAACTTTGCTACTTTCCCGTTTATTGGATTATTTAAATTCACGGTACTTAGAACTATTCTACAGATCACTCTGTTATGAATCACCTCGGAAGTGAGACCGGGATTTTGCAGATATTTTCGTATTTTATTAACCCAATTAACTGGAGTGTACGCGTATACTGCACTTTGTTACCAAGTTTTTGATTGTTTTATAGTTTATGGAACTCACTTTTGTTTTTCGTGATTCACTTTGATATTAACTGGAAAATTATTGGAAGATTTGACATCACGATGTTTGTTTTGAATTTTTGAGAATTAAAATCAGCTGTTTTTGATGTTTTATTGTTTGCTTGTAATCAGTCACTAGATAAACGAACTTTTAGTGGTGCCAAATTCAATACCTTTTCATTTCAATTACGAATTCTAAAATTAATGATGGCAACATAAGTATTTAGCAGTACAAGTAGGGCATATTTGAAACAAGTGAAATATTGTAAGACAATGAAAAGTGGAAAAAAGGATCGGATAGACCGATTTGACATAGAATCTGAAAAGAAGGGGTCTTAAAACTGCTATATGAAATATTCGGATAATGCAATTGTGATGGCTTACTACATAGTGAGCTTTGTTCAGGAAGTCGCAAATATTAATTAATGATTAGTGCTGCGAAAACCAAGCTCATGCTGTTTTTAAAGAGCCAACATTAACAAAATATTGAGAAATATATAGGAGACGTCATAGTAAAAATGGTTGACAACATTAGATAGCTAGGAACATTTATAGCAACAGCGCAATACGCAGACCAAATAAGGTCAAAATTTTACAAATGGAGAAGATGCTCTTCAATAGAGAAATAAACTTTAACCAAATCAAAAGACAAAACTAGAGTACTTGGGCCATATAAATTCTTTGTCTCTATATTTATAAAAATAGATATGTACCCGTAGATCGGAAAATCGCAATGAAGATCTGCCGAAATGGGTATTGATTTAGCTTAGATTGGCTGAATGGCTGAATTCCTTAATGCAGTATTACCGCAGTACTGCATCGTCAAGCGTTTCGAAACGCATCTTTACTGTAGTGATACAATGCATAACGTTTCAAATCGCAATGTTAACACATATACTGCACAAACAAAAGCAACCTTTGTATGACAAACAGATCAGATGCAATATTATACAGAATATAGGCTATGCCGATTTTTCTTATTTTGTATCTTATAATTCTTCTTATTTTGCATTATTTTACATTGTCTTGACTCATCTTCACGATTTTATTAAATGAGAACAGGTGCAAATGGCGTTTCAAAACGTCACAAATTTCAATACATCATTAGGTGTGTTTTCTGGCATTCGTATTAGCGCTTTTTCCAATCTACGTTCAAATTACACTAAAACTGAACCCATAGACGCAAACTCAATGGAAAATATTTATCGGAGTTAACGCGTATAGTAACAGACTTACTTTTCCATGATAGAGATAGTGTATGGGAACGCCGAAACATGTGGCACTTTTCAAACAAATAAACAACCAGCGCTGCCAAATCATACCAATGTTAATAGTTAAATTTGGTAGCCGTTTTTTTTTTTTTTTTTTTTTTTTTTGACTATGAAAATAGAGCATTCAAATGTGGCTTACACATTACACTTACAAAGTCCTGAGAAGAATAACATGCAGAAGGCAGCATAATTCAAATCAAATGACGAAAAATAGTGTAGCAGGGTAATTCTTTTTGTTAAATGCCTTTCCAAAGAGCAAACGATGACAGGCCAGTAGCGCGGTGAACTTTTAGATAAATAAGCTGAAAAAGTTTATGAGCAAAGGGAAGGATTGGCAAAAAAAATCCTTCTTCATCAGCAAAATACACCAGCACAGACTTCAGTTGTTGCAATAGCTTAGCTCCATGAGTAATGATTTGAAATGCTGAACCATCCATCGAATTCGTCCGACATAACAGCGTCATACCATTATCTGTTCACAAACTTAAAAAAAAAACACTTGTTTAGACGAAAATGTTTATCGAATGGGGAGATGAGAGCTGAGATAGGGCTGTTTCTCAAGAAATTGGAGGAATCTTCTGTAGAAGCTAGAACATCAATGGAGCAAGTATATTAAAATAGTATATTGAAAAATTAATATTTTTTTTTAAGGGGCACACCTATTGATATATTTCGACAGTCTATACCTTTAAAAATAACTTACTAAAATTTCAAATAAATATCTCAAAGCTTTTGAGTTACAGCCTTCTAAAGAGTCAGAAAGTTACGTTTTTTATCTTTAAACGCGTTTTTCTCAAACCTACATTTTTCAAATTATCGTTTTTTTTTTTTTTTTTGTATATGTTTCTCTATACAATGACTCTCCGACTTTTTTTTCGAATGTATAAAATGAAAATGAAAATTAATAATCTTTTTTGAATGTGAAGGCCGCAAGCATTGCAGCAGTGGAGGACCTTTTTTGTGACTTGGGAGATAGCGAAAAACTCACTGAAAATTTAATTTTTTTTCCTTTGAAAATTTCAGTGTATATTCATTATTGATAATTTCATGCAGTAGTTTTCTCTAAAATAAATTCCCAGAAATTACCTTTTTTCTTTTGCAGTCACATTAGGTGTGTCCCTTAATTAAATTTTCCATGTTCCATTGGTCAAATTATTTATGTTACCAACTAGGAAAGGCTGCACAATTGAATCTAAACAAATAGATTTCAATCTAATCGTTGACTCATTTGCTGCCTTTAATGAAAGCAAACTAAACTTTTATTTGATGTTTTTATCCTTATTAGTACGAATGTATATTAGTTAAGAAAAGAATAAAGCACATTTTATAAATTATAAATATTCATAAATTTTTTTATATATAAACAAATGTAATGAAATACATCTACTTGTATGTGTGTATTTAATTAAATGTACAACTTAAGGTAAACAGCGGATAGGAAGCCTTCAATACATGCTTATCCTGTTCCTTTTCTTTTCTTTTTCCTCGAAAAATATATATCATATTAGTTATATTTATGTACAATACATGTAGTAAAGAATATAATTGCATTTACTTGTAGATCAAAAAGAATTGCTAGAGTTACAAAAATATCAAAAAATTAAAAGAATTAACCTAGTGGATACAAATAATACAAATAAGACGAATATTAACTAAATTCTGAATTACTGAATTACTTTCATTATCACATTTTGGTAAAAGGCGCGATTTAAATTTTATTTTATTTTGTATCAAATAAAGTTACAGTTGTAATATATATGATTACTTCACTAGAAAATAAAACGAAGGCAATTCGTTGAATAGCTCGAGAAATAGAATTATATATTTAAATATAAATTGTGTGTATATTTTCTACGATACCAGTGCTAATAGCTTAACCGATACGCAATGGGTATGACTTTTAATAGGAGTCATCTTATAATTAAACAAAAAAAAAAAAATAAAATAAAATAAAATAAAAATTATATCAGAAAGTAATTAGGAATAAACACAAACTTAAGCTTCCACACTGCCTTGTGAGCTGATATCAAAATCTGATACACTATCAGATCCATAGTCGGGTATGCCATTTGAAGACGTCGCAGCCGCACTATGTGACGGCACCACTGGTGGAGGTTTAAGAACGTCTGCGATATATAGAGGAGCTGGTCCAGCCATTTCGACGATACTTGGACGACGAACTTTTGTACATCGTTTAATCGGTGATAAAAATGTAAACAGCACCAAAGTGAGACAAAGTGTAATGATAAGAACAATCGCTCGTGCCATACCCTGCCCACGAACTGCTGATATAGCTGACATGATAAGAAGCAGGATGACAACTGAGAACTTGGTCATTGTTACTGCTGTGGAATGTATTTTACCCCCATTACGACTGATCATGTTGCTGGGGCCGTAGGCAAAGTACAAATTGTGCCGATCAACAAAATGCTTAAAGCAAATATAAATCATAGCAAACGGCATGATGAGCGGACAAAATACGCTGTACACAATGCTAATGGTAAATACCATCACAGTCCAGGCGTAATGTGTTCCAAAAGGAAATTCCAACAGAATAGATTTGCGAATATGCGGAGTTTCGGCCTTAGATTTTGCAGTGCAAAGCATCCAAATGTAGACAATCAACTCAGGAAATCGTAACAACTCGAGTGAGGTACCAATAAACGCAGCGGTAATAATGTAATTCACATAGAACGATCCACGATCAGGAAGGAAGATGCATTGCCATCGCTCATCATTATCACTGACAGACCACTCAAGTAAAGCTTGGGCACTAGTTAAACCTAACGATGGTAATATGAGGATCATGAAAAGTAGATATCCGAAGCACTTTGTCATAATTGAATAATTCTGCAGGGATTTGGTGTAGTGCGAAAGCCATTTGTCGGAGAAGGCTACAATGACAGGCATTAAGGCAGACAATGTCCACAGCATCAGTGTTGGCAAGAAATCAGAAACAAGAGGGCTTAGCTTATTGTTTCCTTTTGCAAGTGCCATGCTGTCAAGCATATTTACCACGATAGCTGGAGTTGTAAGGAAGAACAATACAGTGAACAAAATAATGTTAACGATGGCCCACTTAATATACCATCTACTAGTGCTGACATTGAGATTCTCCCAAAATAAATCGACTGGCGATGGAGCAAATGTCAGGTGCCACTGTCTGTATGTTCCCGGTGTAAAATGACTCACAATATTCTGCGCCTCTAGAACAGTTGAAACAGTCAGAAATGCTATCCCTAGCGGTTCATTTAAAGCAGCTGCTCGTAATCTTGCAACGTCACCCGATAACTTTCTTTCCTCTCGTTGATAGTATTCGTAGGCATTTTCCGATTTACATGAGCACGTCTCCGTCTTAACTTTAATCGAATCACGATCGCGATGATTTTCACAGTATAATCGTGCATCAAGTACTTTCTCATAATCTGCATTTTTCGTAAATAATTTCGAAATATTGTAAGCAACTTGAACGTCTTCGATTGTAACATCTGGAAATAACTCCTGAATGTAGTTTCGAATAACTGTTCTATTACGATCATTCGACGATATGTTGGTTATCATGATGGTACGCGTTGGAGCTTTTTTAAAAGCATTTCGACCCGATGATCTGCGCATGATTAAAACAACCAACGGCACGTAAAAGATCGCAAATATAACGTGCACCCAAAGCCATGGTGAGTCCGGTTCTATGTTAGACATTGTTGTGTGACCGAATGCATTCACTGCATATGTTCCATTACGATCGGAACCATTCCAAAAGTTCACCGGAAATATAACGATCATAGAGATGGCTGTAACAATACCCATAACAACCATCAAATGCTGCTGAAACGACAAATAATGAACTGCATCTGGCCCGGTGTGTAGTAAGATCTGTTCTTTTTTCAGTCGCCATGTTATTTTAACCCAAGAGAATAGTCCATGATCGATATTGTGAGTTATTGACAAGGAGCTTCGGTGATCACTAGATGGTGTTTGGACAGATTCACCTCGCTGAGAATAGAATAGCTCAGTCCAGCGTTTTTTATTGCCGCTATTATTGACAAGGGCCAAACGACCAAAATCTCCTGCCTGGTGTCGTAATATTGTAAATAATATTATTAGCAGTACCCATGACACAACGTTGAGTACCAGTGTTTGGGGTATTCCATTATAAGAGTTTGCAAAAAGAATACTTGATTTGTTCCCTATAGCAGCACAGCCGTTGCTGTCGTCATCCTCCCACGGGCTAGACATTCTTTTCACCTGACAGCCGATTTGATACTGGAATCGTGCACTAGTAATTGGTAATCTGAAATTAAATAAATGTAATAGAAATTCAAAAAATGTGTGAATTAAAGGTAATCAGTTGTTATAGAAACACGCGTCACTTTGTTAAGATCTTACCCTTATCAATCGATAATTTTTAGAACCAAAATATATTAATATTCATAGTAACACACATACATTTAAAATACCGACTTATTATATTAATATTTGGCTCGGATTGCAAAATAATAAAATAAAAGTAAAGACGAAAGTATAAAGTATAACCCAATATTTTGATGTTTTAAACAGACAATTCTCTCTGGAAACATCATTTATGTCCTAATCTTCTTATATGACTTGGTAATGAGTTCAACAAACGGATAGAATTGACACAAAACTGGCGTTCAGATAAACGACAAGAATATCTTGGATGCAAAAGGTGTTGCGATGTCAATGATAAGAATATTTGTAATTTATCAAAAAGGCAATTATGTAGGTCGATATGTCTGCATAGTGTGGAAAAGCATAATTAATCTGCGATACTGCATGTAGTTATTGAAAGACAGATTGGGAAGTTGCCTAGAAAAGTTAGACGCCCGGTCATTTCTCCTCAGGCTGTAAATATATCGTGTAGTATATTATATAGTCACATTGAGTTTTCTTCTGCTAGAGTAGTTACAATAAATATTTTAGCTAGCATTAATCGTTGTTTTAAAGGTGTATAACGTTGTGTGACCCAAAAAGAGCAAAATAATATACACCCACTGTGAGATTTTCCTTAAGTTTATCTATACAATCTTTGATGAGACTAAGTGGGCTATGTATATACAGTTGGACATTGTCCGCATACATTTGCGTAAATAACTGTTTTTTTTTTTATTTTTTTTATTTTTTAGGTGAGAGAATATTTTGAGCATAAAGATCACAATTTAAATAACTTTTTATAGTAAGGGTATATTTGAAATGGGCCTAAATTCCTTATAAGTTTGACCTTTTGGAATTGCTATCAAATTTTCTTCAAACATTTTCGATTGACTGGGGTAAGAAGTAGTTGTCAAAATTGTATTTAAGTTATATGTGATATAATTGTTAAGAAACTTTTAAAGAGGGTTAGATTTATTTCATTGATTTCGACTGCACTTGATTTAAAAGATGTAATACTTTCAACTATATCAGTGTCATCTATTGTGGAGAAATCACATCCTCATTTTGAAATTGCACTTTTACGCATTTATGCAACGCACAATGTAATCGAGTGTATATCCGTTCATATTTACCGTCTGCGATATACTAAATTTCACAAACAATTTAGGAATCGCGATTTGGCACAATCAACACTAAACGAGCGCTAAGTTAAATATTAGAAATTTTTCTACAGCTTATCTAGCAAGATTAAAAATGGCACCTTATTTTAAAATTCAATTATTGATATTATCAATATCAAGATTAGAATTTGAAAATAGGTTGGTCTTACAATCCCAATCGGAGTACAAAGCAACCGGAAAATTCTGGTAAGAACTGTATAGATGTATATAATATTCTTTCGTTTTTAAGAGAAACATGGAAGCCAATTCGTAAAAAACATATTTAGTAATTCATTCTAAAAAAATAAAGGAGTTTCACCACATAGACAATTCGATAATCAAATAAGTGTTTGAGTACTAGAACTAAGTTTTGAAGCATTTTTTAAGGTAATAACAACGGTAAAGATAAGGGATACATTCAAGGACATCCCTGCTAATTAAATTGCAAGAAAATATAGGCATGCTGAAATGAAAAAAAAAAAAAAAAATCTTTCAATATGTAAATTTAAAAAATATTGTAACCCAATGAGATTGAAGGAGGTCAACGTATAGACATTTATATTATTTCCAGCATTGCTAAGTTATAAGAAGGAGAACTGAAGTTTATGTTATTTTGTTATATTTTATACATATTTATAATTGATGTACTAGGACCATTTCAAAAATAATGCACATTTTTTTATTTTTTAAAGCAGTAATTATAACCTAAAGTGTATGTGAAAATAACGTGTGGCTCACAAAAAACAATTAGAAACATTCCTCCACTAACGCACAGTACAATTTTACTTCAGTTGCATATCGTTTTCCCAAGTTACAAGACGTATTTCGTAAAGAATTCGCAATGTAAAATTCGGTTGGCTCATCCACAGGGACCAAATTATCCGTTATAGCTCCGCAAAATCAAAAATTTTTGAAATGAATAAAACGATCTGCAAGGAATGGAAACGTTGGCATTTCGCCAACAGAAAAACAAAAACCATTTCAAAAACATAAAAACAAAGCTTAGATTTTTTGCAAGAAAAAAAATATTTAAATAATAACATGGCTAGTCTCAGAAAAGCAAGGTAAATTTTCTTCGAAAAAATCACAAGGTTTCCATATTCAATATTCGCTAAAGATTTAAAATACAAAGCCGTCAAGGCAGTCAAGCTTTTATTAACTGAAAAGCACATTAAAAAATAAAGACTTCAGTGCGCCCACCGTTACTGAAGATATTTTTACTGACGAAGCTTTAATTTTACGAGTCAATTGAGACGTGTTGCGCCTGAAAAAGTCCAAAAGTGCATTGTTATGGCTGCTTCTATTCTGCAAGATTCAGAAAATTTATGACCTGAACCGGAAATCTAAGCGCTCAAATGATGATCAAACTGTTTAAAAAAAAGTATTATTGGCATCCGCTGCATCGCGATGTAGAAACGAAGATTTGCTCTTACAAAACGAATAACGATCCAAAACATCGTAGCTGTATCTGCTAGGCCTTCAAAGAGAAAAGTGACATCAATGTGTTGGATTGGCCATATCAGTCTCCAAATCTTAATATAGGTTGATTCATCGTGAGTTTTGATTTTCAATAGGCTTTTTTTGACAGATCATGCGTGACTCCTATAAAACTGCTTTGTCATTTTTGTTCAGTATCGTTTAGCAAGTCATCATGGAAAGACTCACAAAACAACACCGTCTCCAAATTGTGCAGCTGTATTACGAAAATCAGCGTTCTGTGAAAAATGTTTTTCGTGCGATTCGAGGAACTTAAAGGGCACATAATCGACTTACTGAAACCACTATTGCCAATACAATTCGCAAATTTGAGTCCGAGTTTACATTTGTGGATGATACTCGACCGGTTAGATCACATCCAGCACGTAGTGAAGAGACTATAGCAGCTATAGCTGAGAGTGTACGCGAAGACCGTGACGAATCGATTCGTCGTCGTTCTCAGCGGCTTGGCTTGGCGTATTCGACAACTTGGCAAATTTTACGTAAGGAGGATTTTACATTATAAATCAAACTTCACGATGAATCACCATATACATATAAAAAAGAGACTTATGAAAAAATGATTAAAAGAAATGCAAGGAAAATATAATGACTGAAACTGCCTTTGAAAAGAATTTGACCACAATTACCGCAGAATTATGCAGAAAAATTGACTAAAATTATCGGCAAAGATGTAAGGCAATAAATGAGAATAGAGGTGACTCTACAACATATTAGCACATTGCGCATTAAGGAAATAATAAAAAAAAAAATTTTAATAAATAATTTAGTGTATTTAAGTGTCAAGCAGTTGTTTTCTTTTAAATTATAAGCTTTTGTCAAATACACAGTACTACATTACACTCAAATGGTACAAGCTAGTTGAGAATCATACTAACGGTGAAAATGAAAACAACACTACGCTGCTTGAAAAATTTCTTATCCGTTGGCTTCATAAAATCCTCTTATATTATGGAAGGATGGTAATTAATTTCAGATTTTAAAAGCCGCTTAACAGAGCGACCAATCAAAGGCGGGTGGGTAAAATCAGGCAGCAAAGAAAAGCTAAACGAAAACCAACAAGATATTTTTTCGCGACACTCCATGGTACAATTTCACAACGTTATACTTTGAGTGACTAGTATTTCGTACAGAACAAAAGAAAAAAATCTCAACCAAACAAACCACGAAACGAAACAAACACTGCAACATTAACTACACACAATACCGTCTGACATTAAGGCTTAAATCTTAACATGTGTATTTGTGCAAGTAAACACGAAAACGTCATAAGCTTCACACAATGTTGCTAGTTAACTTCACTGATTTCATACAAATACCATCGAACACGGTTACAGTTGTGACACAGCCATGTGGGTAAAGCATCGAATGAAGCAAATAATATATAAATCAAGCCAAATACCAGAAGTAAAATAAGGATAAAATTTCTGTTCTGTGACTTAAAAGTTTTTACCCTTGTTGAAATCGAAACCACAGCCAAGTCTGTGGTTTTTGCACATAGCACCTTGTACTTGTGCATACAAGTAGAAGCATTGAACTCCACCAGACAGGTTAATAAAGCCAATACAGCAAACATCAAAACCGAAGCGAAAACCAATAGAGGGTTTAAAGTACGCCCTTCAATTTGAAAGGAATCACCTCGAACTACACTGTCAAATAACAGTCGAAAACACACACAAACGATGGATTGCAAATCGTAATTTTCTATTGAAGTTGGCACAGTTCGATAATCATTGTCGAGAGCGCAATCATTTTGGTTTATTTTTTTTTTCTTTCTTTATCGAGCGCGTCTTCAAAATAAAGGGAAATTTCTATAAGTACAGACAGAGATTACGATTACCCGTCTATGTACTTATTTTCTGGTGATTTTCTTTGGTACAGTGCCCGCAAAGTCTTTGGGTCAAAAGAAGAAAGTTGTCATTATTGATGTACGTACATAATTTAAGTTGAAGCTTCATGAATTGTTTAGTAGTTCGCCTCTTAGATTTCCCTTTCCTTTTAAGTTTGTGGTGAACAGTTTTCTAGCAAATTATATAATTTATGGTAAAAGAGTACCATATACATCAATTGGAAGTATAAATTGTAGATAAAACAGAAGAACACCTTGCATTTGGAGCGTTGCTTTTTAGATAAAACAGAGAAAACATTTTACCCAATCATTGTTTTATATCTAACACACAAGATTCTTTATTTGGTTGGCATTGCTTTGCTCGCTGTCTGCTGTCACTCGCCTTTGCGTGAATCATCAATTGCAGGTAGCCCCCATCATTTAACGGTTTTTAGCGATTCGTTTTGATGATGTTTACAAATTAAGCTCTTTTAAGTGAGAAGCTATTTAGAAATATTAATCAGAAGAAAGGCTTATGTTTGATTGAAGGCGTTAAGTAATAACAACGCAAATTGGATTAGTAGTCAAGAAGAGGACCTGACATAGTAAAGACTTAATACAAATTTTATTTTCACTTGAATATGTATGAAAAGCTATTGAACAAAATCGTTTTCTAAAATATATTTTTCTTATTGTTGAAAACACTCACCGATTGTACAAATAACAACAGCACTTTAATTAGAATTCGTCATAGTCCATGGCAGTTAACATATGGAACTGCGAAGTAGGTACTGCAACCGAATGACAACTGAAAGACTTTATCAGCAGAGTGGTGCCAAGTTTTATAAATTTCGAATTTGTCTGTATTGAGGTAGGGGCTACACTCAAGTTAAATAAAAAATGACGAATTAAAATTTGTCGTGCGATGCATATGGATCTTGATGTGTACCTGGAGCACGACCTGTAGAAAACCCATACATCATCATTGGACAAATTTTAACTATTTTATACTTTATATACTACATAATTAATCCATTAATTTCTAAATGATGAGATAATTTATTAAAATAAAATTCATATTCATTCAAATTCATATTCATTGTATACCGCATCGAAAGCAGAGTTTTAGATAAAAAAATTATAAAACCTCATTGAAGTTCTTACGACGCATAACAATCAGCCGTGAAACTCGGTTTTCGATATTTTTTGAAAAGGGTACAACTGTGTGACCACATGAGCATCAAAAGGAAAGTCAATACCTTGTACTGACTTACATAGATGTACTAACTTAGATGGCAAACTCAACTAATACTTTTGCAAACTCTTAATCAGTGCATAGACACACTGTAAGTGAATTAACAACACATTGTACATTTCTATAACCTGCCAGGATTTGCTAGAAAGTGTACAATTTATAGAGTTCCTAGAATGAGAGCGATTTACATGTAAAATTGCCAGAATGAGAGCAATTTATACGTAAAGTTCACTATGTATGTGTAATGTGGATGAGGTTTTTTGAGGAAAAGGCGGGTTTTGTGTAAAATGGGATCAACATTTTATTAATGATAATTTACGAGTATTCACAGACAAGGTCAAACGATTAGGGGCGATCAGTGGAAACCGAGTTTTGATTTCCGATTCCTGGAAAGTTTGCTAACTTTGTCAGTTTACCTGTGCCTTTGTGGTTACATACAAAAAAATAACAGTCATCGGAAGAGAATCATACAATACGTTTTGTTTATCCGTCAAAGGGGAAAGACGAAAAATGTCGAGTTGTTTAGTGAGCAAATGCAAAATTGTTAGAGACTGAAATAAAATAAAATGCGATGAATGCAGTAACTCCTTTCATGCAGAGTGCGCAGAATTAAAACCGACTGAGTTGATTTTATGCTAAAGAATAAAAAATATGGAATTGTTCGATCTGTGGTTCAAAAAGGCGTTATAATTCGGAAAGATCGATCTTTGACTTTGTCATCATCAATGGTAAATTGCGGAGACACTGACAATATTTCTCTGAAAAGTGTTGGTTGTACACTGTACATCGTCGATTTGAAAAAAAAAAGATCTCTTCTACAGAGACCACGCTCATCGCAATGAACAACCTTCTCACTGTATTGGAGCAATCTGCAAAAATTATGAGTGAGATAAAAAAGGAGAACGAAAAATTGACCTCTGCTACAGAAAGAAATTAAGAGTGAACAGCAAATCTTCTGATTCTGAAGCACTGGTACTGAAGACAACGCAAACATGTACGAAGGAAAACATACTTAAATATGTTTATGCAAATAAAAAACCAATCAAAGCTAATACCATCATACAATCTGCTAAAGGGAATATATATTGTAATGACTAGCTATCTATGATTAAGCCTGTTGACTTAAAACATGTTCCTAAAGAAGCTAAAACAGCAAAAAAGGAACTAAATTATGATTTTCTCTGGGTACGACGTGGGAAAATAATGATGAGACGATCAAATGGAACTGAGGTCAAATACATCAAGACTCTTGAAGATCTAAGACATTTATAAATACGTATTTAAATCTTTGTTATAAAGTCGTGTAACGTAAATGACCTTTATGTTCCAAGTAGTGCTCACAATTGTAATGAAACTTATGTAAGTAGTTGTTTATGTAATTCAGACAGTGACTTCACAATTGTACATCAAAATATAAGAAACATGATAAGGAATTTTGGTAACTTTTGTGCAGATTGTATAGCTATAAAATTGAATCTAGGTAAGAATTTGCTTATTACTTTTATTTGTGTATATTGACTTTAGTTTGCTTCAGTCATATTTTTCTTAAAGTTTTGGAAAGTATATTGTGCTCTATGAACTGTGGGAATGTTTGCCTGGTAGGCGACATAATTATAAATATATTTAAACTACCTAAAGAATATGATGAATATATGTAGCTCTTATCCTCACTAGGTTTTCAAGCTCTTATAAATTTACCAACAAGAGTAGATGAAAAATCAAAATCGTCCATCGACCGTGTATTTCTTAAGTCCAATGCTTTAACTAATGTACAACAATATATTTTGGAACTCAATATTACTGACCATTACTCAATTGGTGTTATATTTAAAAATGTCTCTAGAAATGATTTTGTTAAGCAATATAAATATCTAAGAATTATAATTGACAACAGATTAAACTAGAGGCCACACATCATGCTCTAAAAATAATGTTATACATATCCTTGAACAAAATCTTTCACCTACGCAAGCTTATCCCACATACTTTGCTCTTATCTATTTATTATGCCCTGGTTCAATCCCAACTTGAGTACGTTCTCACATGCTGGGGCTGTGCTAACAAAAGTAATATAAGTTCTATTATTACAGTACAGAAAAACTTAATGAGAGTATTGCTTTGCAAAAACTACAATGAATCGTCGGTGCCACTTTTTCAAAATACAAAAATACTACCGCTACGTTATCTTTTTTCCTACAAAGCGCTAAAGGTTTTTTTTATCAGAAGTGGTAACACTCACATTAGTAGATATAGAATATATACGTTGCGAAAAAGAAATAGAGTTGATGTTCCTAGAGTTTACAATTAGTACTTCTATAGAACCATGTATTTTTAATAAACTGCCGTCATTTTATTGCTTCTACATTTTCGCTTTCACTTTACTTTTCATCTCTCATTCTCTTTTTACGGTTTCGTCTTCCTTGTCCTTTTCATTCGGTGCACTCTCGCACTGTTGCACTGTTTATTTGGTCCTTCTCGACCACCACTATTCGGCCTTAATAGTTATAATATTAACTTTTTTTTTATTAGTCACACGCTTGCAAACTGGTTGTACTATATTACACCACAAAGTGTTTTTATGTCATGATACCATACATCGCATATTTTATTAGAACCCAAACTTCGTTTAAGTTGTATTTTATAGAAATTCTACTTAATTATCAACTAATTTATGTTCTTTATAACTTAAATAATATTATATAGTTATTATCTTAAAATAATATTGAATTGAATTGAAAAAAAAAAAAAAAAAAACAGTAGCTCGACAAGAAACTTAAAAAAAAAACAACAAATGTATAATTTTGAATTTTGTATAAATATGAGAGGAGCTGAAATAAAATATGTAATTGAATTCTATGTTTGTTTTTGCATTAACGTTGGCACTATTTTTTTTTTATCTCTCAAAATTTCAAATTAAAACAAAATTATTTTTGAGAACATTTTCGTTTATACAAAGTACGTTCGGTTATATTATATAGCCTAAGAGATCTTTTATCGACTGATCTTGTTAAATATTTGGAAGCTCACATTATGTGTGGTGTGAACCTGTCTGTGAATACGTGTGAATTGTCATCATTGACAATTTTTCTCCAATTTTACACAAAATATGCCAATCTCATTCAAAAAACGTCATCCACATGACATATTAACGATCAAATCGGTCTTATTCTAGCAACTTAACTTGTAAATCTTATAAATTCTGCCAGTTGGCGTTGGTAATTCACTTACAGTGTGTCTGTGCGAAATTTAAGAATTTTTAAAAGTTTTAGTAGAGTTTGCCATTTAGGTTAGTTCATCTATGGACCAGGCTCTAGCCTTTCGGAGTGCAGGTAGTTAAAAAACTTTACCATAACAATTAAAAATTTTAATTGAGTAAAAATAAAAAAAAAATACAAAAAATACAAAACCATTAATTAAAACTAAATTAATCTTTATACAATATAAAAAGCATTAATAATTATTTTTTACAAACTGAACTTATTTATTTTTAAACATAACCAACCTTGATTCAGATTCAATTTCACCATGTGTCGAAAATGTTTAAGGGGTAAAAAAAATCAAACAACGAAAACAGCTTTCAGGGGAATTTTCCATTCTTAGAAGGTTCCTGATTTAGTATACTGATAATCGTATACTTCGAGGTTCTTTTAGATGCCATAACCATTAATCCAGATGTGTAGAGTTTGCAATTAAAGATATTGAGGGATGCTATACAACTACATCGTCCAGAAGTGATACATTGTTAGCACGTCATATTTCAACATGGCAAAACCAGGCGGGTAACAAATTAATCGAATTTGGAAATTTTCTCTAGTCCGACTTGTTCAGAGGCCATCAAAATATTGAATTTTAAACACATTTCACTAGGTGAAAAAACAGCACTCTACACCAAAGTAATGGTCTGCCATCAACAAATTATACATGTACGTAGTCTGTGTGACTTACTTAACAAAATACACCAAAAAAACATTTATCATTTTTTGGCAATAAAAAACTAAGCGTATGTGAAGGACATATTATGCACACACAAAGAAAACACCGAAAAGTAACTGGTCAAAATTTTCACACTAAAATGGCTATATCTTCTAAACTAAGCGCCTTGGGGGTCACATTCTGCACCACAAAAAAAAAAAAATTTAAAAAAAGCCGGTCAAAACTCCCACACTAAAATAGCTGTATCTCCTAAACTTAGCGTCCGTGGGGTCATGTTATACAAAAAAAAAAAAAATGGAAAACAGCCGGTCAAAACGTCCACAATAAAATGGCTTTAGTATCTATACGTAGCGTATATATTTTGCACAACAAAATAAAAAAAATTTAAAAGTATCCGGTCAAAACTTTCACACTAAAATGGCTGTATCTTCTAAGATAAGCCTTTGTGGGGATCATATTTTGCACCACAAAAAAAAAAAAAATTAAAGAGTAGCCGGTCAAAACTTCAACACTAAAATGGCTGTATCTTCTAAATTAATCTTCTGTGGGGTTCACATTACGCAAAAAAAAAAAAAAAATAAAAGAAGCAGATCAAAACTTCCACAATAAAATGGCAGTATCTTCTTAATTAAGCTAAGTTTCAAAATTAAGCGTGGGGGTCATATTGTGCACCATAAAAATTATTTTTTTAAAAATAGCCGGTCAGTGCATCCGGACTAAAATGGCTGTAGTTTCTAAACTAAGCGTCTGTGGGAGTCATTTTATGCTCCATAAAAAAAATGAATGTGACCCGTCAAAACTTTCACACTAAAATGGCTGTAATTTCTATTTCTCAGTTTTCAGCGAAAAAGACGACCCGGCGGTTAACAAAATATTGAATTTTAGACACATCTCACTAGGAAGAAAAACGAATCTCTACACCAGAGTAATGATCCGCCTTCAACGAATTATACATGTACGTAGTCTGTGTGACCTACTTAACAAGAAACCCACCCTTTTAACACAATAAAAGATTTGGCGTTTTTAGGGGCTAGAATATATCCACTGGGACGGACTTTAGTGTTAAGCGACCGGGCTTGGGGTCCAATATAAAAAATAGTCCAATCTCTAACGGAGCATCCGAATACTTGGTGACCTCCGGATCAACCGGCCTTATCTGTCTAGTGCGGATCTCTGGACAAACCGACTACTGAGTTCTATAAACATTATACGACACAATACAAATACAAACCAGGACCTCTTCAAAAAAAGCTCAATTCTTACGAGATCTCCAACACACAAAGCGCTTCGTGTGGAAGCGAAGACCAAGTACAGTCGGTAGCTTTGAGCGATAGAATTACACTGAATATAGTAAGTTGCAAAATCTTGAACGCGAAAATTCTAATCTCCGCGCCAGACTTCAAAATATGGCATTGCTCTGCGCCGAACTAAAAAAGGAACTAGATGCCATTAAGATGCAATCTAAAACCAAGTCTGACCCGCAACTTAACCGCCTGGAAAACTCGAGTTTTTACACGGACGTAGAAGAGCTAGTCCGAGAAACAGACTGAATACTTAAAAAAAACGACCAGGTAAGAAACGCAAAATTGATTCCTCGCCTGGAAATATACAAATAGAGACGGCAGCAAGCTCTAATACTGTTGAGGTCATTAAAGGAAAAAAGCAACCCAAACAAAGACCGCCACCGACAATAGACTATAACAAATTGTACACAATGTTGAAATCTTACAGAGTAAGATCCTGCAATACCGATTCATGGACTGTAAATGCCCTTAATCCAGACAATTACCGTTCGCTTTCGCAAAAATTCAATACCGAGAAGATTCAATAACATACGTACGAAAATAAACCGAAAAGGCGCACACGCGTGGTAGCTAGAGGATTGCATGCCTCTTGTGCTAAAAAAAACATTTTAACGACGCCGTTAATATATGTACATGCGCAAAAAGAGCGCAGTGTTGAAGGCGAGAGAACGACCACAAGACTCGGCCTTCCCGTTTTTTAGGCTAACTTTCGACAAAACCGAAAGCCTAGAAAGGATTTAGTCTATAAAGGAAATTTTGGGACTTGTTGTCAAAATTGAAACTCCGCGAAAAACCCGACTCTGATTCCCTAATGTACACGTTGTTAGGGATTTAGCCATACTCAGCCCCACTGCCAGAAAGAACCTCGCTGTGTAAAATGTGCCGGAAAACATCTGACATGAGAGTGCAGTGCCGCGAAAGAGTCCCCAGTGATATGAATCAACTACAGGGGAAAACATCGATCCAACGACGGGAACATTTTAAAACGATGTTTTCTAAAAACGCAGGACAATCGACTACGAGAAATCATAACAGCGGTACAACCCCAAAGCCTTTAAAGAAGGCAAAGATAGCAAACACCGTGATGGCCGCTAAAATCGCCAATATCAACAATGTTAAAAATAACAACGCGCAAGTGAAAAGTGGAAAAACTTACGCGCAAATAGCGGCGCGAGCAAATAACATACGACCAACTTTGAAACACCTGATCCTGTCTCAAATGTTTTCTCAGTAATTCTCGAGAGACTAGAAGACTTCTCAACCTCGAAGCAGATCTGTGTAACTATGAAGCTCAATATTCTTGTGTGGAATGCAAACGGCATACTGAAAAGGCTTTATGAACTAAATATTTTTATTCAGGAAAAAACATAATCACGCGTGAAACTAAAAGGTTACCGCGACTACCACGCTCACCATCCATCGGGAAATGCAAAAGGCGGGTCATCCCTATTTATAAAAGACTGCAAAAAGATTGCAGGCTGCAATCACACTCCACGCGAATCGAACAAAGTTGCTAGTATCGGCATAAGATACGCGCCGGAAATCAGGGAAAAAATAAGGAAAAAACGAAGAGCGCGGAAAAAGTGGCATGAAACTCGGGCTCAACAAGATAAAACGTCCTTCAATAGGCTCTGCAACTTGCTTAAAGAATTTTTCAAGGACTTCAATAACTACGGTATTAATAACTACCTAGTAAGCCTCACAGTGACAAAAGATATGAATTACTTCATATGGAAAGCCGGTAAAAGTTTTCATAAGCCCCAAATACACGTGCGGCCAATAAGACGAAACCAGAAAGAAAAAGCTAATGTTTTCGCAGACCATCTTGTAGAAACGTTCAAACCATTCGACGGGGAAGTGATTCCAGGGAATGTCAATGCGCTAGACGTGACGACGAACATTTCAATAGAAAAGGCTACACTTAGGGAACTTAGACAAGTTAAAGACAAAAAGGTTTGCTAAAGCTGCTCTATCATATAAATGCCACCATAAGACTAGAGCGTGTACTGCATCAGTGGAAATTTGCCGAAGTTATTATGACTCCAAAACCCGGTAAATCGCTGACTGAAGTCAAGTCGTACGGACCAATATCGCTTTTCCCGATTTATCGAAGGTCTTTGAGCGAATCTTACTTATTCGTCTTAAGCCGACTATTTACAAAAATAGCCTCTTGCTCGATCATCAATTTGGGCTTTAGAAGCCAACACTCTACTGTTGACCAAGTGCATCGAGTAACCGATGTAATTGAACGAACAATCGAGTGTAAACTAGTCTGTTCAAGCGCATTACTTGACGTCTCGCAAGCTTTTGAAAAGGTATGGCAAGAGGACCTGAAATATAAACTTCGACAAGACCTAAAAGAGCAATAATCTCATATTTTAAGTTCATACCTAGATGACCGACTCTTCCGTATCGGACACGGAAACGAATATTCCAATTTTAAGACAACAAAGGCGGTGGTGCCGCACAGAAGTATACTTGGCCCTCTGCTATATTTGCTTTTTACCCGCGACATACCGCAAACGGACGATACTGTGCTAGCCACATTTGCTGATGAGACTGCCCTTTTGACAACAGCTAAAACCATTAAAGAAGCAACTGCTGAGTTACAACGCGCCCTTACATTGATTAACAGTTGGACAAAGACTTGGCGAATCGCGGTTGATGAAAACAAGTTTGTCCATGTGAACTTCACTCTCAAGAAAACTGACAATATACCTGTGTTTATCAAAGCAGTACAAATTCCTTTCGCGAATATCTTGGTATGACAAACGACGCTAAACTTAAATGGAGAGCACACGTTAAGAAAAAACATGAAGAGCTTGAGATTAAGTATAGAGACATGTACTGGCTTGAAGACAAATTGCTGCTATATAAGCAAGTGCTAAAACCGGTCTGTGCATATTATACAGCTTTGGGGTTGTACCAAAACTAGTAACATTAAGGTCTTAACACATTCCAAAACAAAGTTCTCGGACGTTTTGTTAACGCACAGTGATCCATTAGAAACGATGATATCCACAGAGACCTAGGAGTCGAAAATGTTCAGAACGAAATTAAAATGTTCGCGCGAAAACACAAAAATAGACTGCAAGGATATACGAATACTTCTATTCAACAGTTCCCTGACGAGACAAATTTTTTGCGCCGTTTGAAAAGGACTAAGCATCTCTATCTAGCGCGGTGATCAGCAGCGCTTAATTTTCAAAGTACTAAGTAAAATTCAATGGAAAAACGCCTGAAAAATATCTTTTTAAAGCAAAATAAAACGCGAAAGAAGAACTGCTTGTAGAGTGTGAACTCAGTCGTAATCTACATAAAAGACAAAAAGACGAACCGAGGGTTAACGAATTATTGAATTTCTGACACATCTCGCTAGACGGAAAAACGGCTCTCTACACCAAAGTTATGGTCTGCCATCAACAAATTATACATTTACGTAGTCTGTGTGACCTAATTAACAAGATACACAATAAACAATTTCGCAATTTTTTGCAGAAAAGACGACCCGGGGGTCATCAAAATGTTGTATTTCAGACACATCTCACTAAGTGGAAAGACGGTTTTCTACATCAAAGTAATGGTCGGTCATCAACAAATTATACATAACACACAACTGTTAGGTAACATGTAACTTTATTGCGTCTTAAAAAAAAAATCAGTATAATACAATAGTTCGGTCTTATATCAATTTTACCGACTTTGAAATATGTCTGGCTAAAATATGTACATGATTTGTAACTAGTTTAAACTTTTACCTCAGGACATTCAGTTACGGTACATGCTTGCTCCCGGCATGTAACTATGTAAAGATATAAACACTATAGCTACAATAAAACTTAAACTAGAGAGATTATAAGAGAATAATATGAATTTATGCATTAGTAATAATTAACTTTTGGTAAGGTAATAGCCTTTAATCCCCTCAATGTTCATATTATGACATATTAACACAAGGAGATTAGGATTAGATTGGTCTGATGAAGATGCAGGATTGAGTATATTGAAAGGTGAGATATAATAATGATCGGTGACGTTGTCGTTAATGTTTGAATCCAATAAAGATTGAACCAGCAGGTTAGGGTGATGACTGATACGTTCCAGTTTTTGCGGAGAATTTCAATTTGATAAATCAAAAGTGGAGTTACTTTGGTTGACTTATAAAGAGTTTTGCTTGAATGCCACTTTTTATTTGGTCTTCTAAACTTGCCGGAACAAAATATCAATATTTTTCTCTCGAAACTTTCCAGCTTTTTATCTACCGTAGGTAAGATTGTAAACCATGAGTAAAAGCCGTACATAAAAATGAGTCTGATGAGGGTCTTATACATAAGTAAATTAGTGTTCCCTGACATATGTTTTGAATGGAGTAATGATTTAAGAATGGCTATCACCATTTTTGCTTTACCATTTTGCTTTGCATGCTTATTAAGAAAAAAATCTGTTATGATAGTGAATGCATAGATGTTTAATTTCTGTGCGCAAGGAACATTACTACCAAATATCTGTAGTGACAAAGTTCTGATTTCTTTTATGGCAAGGTAGTGCCCCCTTCCATTAGCGTTTCGGTAACATAGCAAACCACATTTATCAATGTTAAAATGTTAAAAATTCCCATTTTTTATAATAAAAGGTGATTCATCATGAGGTTTGATTTATAATGTAAAATAAAACACATCAATTTGAAAGTGAACTTAATATTTTTATTATCGGTTACAAGAACAATTCATTGCATTAACTTTTTGAAAATGATATCATGTAAAAATTGGCTACGACTATGTCTGCGGTGATACATTCGGAAGGTCCAATTTTGGGCGACTCGTTCGAGCATAGCATCTGGTAACTCGTGAATAACACCAGTAATGTTGGTTTCCAAAGCGTCAATCGCAGCTCGCTTATTCCTGAGGACCTGAAACCTTACATATTCGAAGATGAAATAGTCCAAAGGTGTGATATCGCACGATCTAGGCGGCCAATTTACCGTAGCAAAACGTGAAATTAAGTGCTCACCAAAATGATTTCTCAACAAGTCCATTCTTTCACGCGTTGTATAGCTCGAAGAGCCGTCTTGTTGAAACCAAAGCTCACCGAGACTATGTGCTTGAATTTTAGGAAGCACAAAGTCCATTAACATGGCGCGATAACGGTTACCATTGACGGTAACATTCTCATATTTGAAGAAATATGGACCAATGATTCCACCAGCCCATAAACCTCACCATACCACTGTTTTTAAAGGATGTAATGGTAGCTCTTGGTACTCTTCGGATTACTTAATAGACCAAATACGGCAATTTCGTTTATTAACGTATACATTGAGCCAGAATTGGGCTTCATCACTGAACAAAATTTCACGATAAAACACCGGATTTTCATTAAGTTTTCCAGAGCCCATTCACTGAAAATATGACGCAAATTCAAGTCGCCTGGCTTCAATTCTTGCACAAGTTGAATTTTTAACGCTTTGAGGCCAAGATCCTCACTTAAAATATGCCAAGTTGTCGAATACGCCAAGTCAAGCTGCTGAGAACGACAACGAATCGATTCGTCAGCTACAGCTGCTATAGTCTCTTCACTACGTGATGGATGTAGTCTAACCGGTCGAGTATCATTCACTAATGTAAACTAGGACTCGAATTGGCGAATAGTATTGGCAATAGTGGTTTCAGAAGGTCGATTTTGCGCACCGTAAGTTCCTCGAATCGCACGAAAACCAATTCTCACAATACGCTGATTTTCGTAATACAGCTGAACAATTTGGAGACGCTGTTGTGGTGTGAGTCTTTTCATGATGATTTGCCAAATAATACTGAACAAAAATGACAAGCCAGTTTGATAGGAGTCATGCGTGATCTGTCAAAAAAAAACTCACCCCCTTAGTTCTCTAACAAAAGAATTTTCTCTGTAATTATACTAAGAGCGGCAAGAGAATAGCATCTGGTTGTATTATCATAAGTTTCGAGAACGGGAAATCATAGAGAAAAATGTTGAACAAAAATAGACCGAGTATTGTACCTTGCGCATCACCTGAACACACTGGTGATCCGTGATCTGATCCGGATCTGAGTGATCCGTGCCGATAAAAATTTAACAGCTTTTGTTACGGAGGAAACTATGTAGTATTCGTATTAACCATCCCGGACAATATGATTTTATTAGCTTAAATAAAAGACCTTTGTGCTAAATCGAATCAAAGGAATTTTCACAGTCTATGACTAAGCCAACAGTGCATTTTTTATTTCTCAAATTTTGTATCACTTTATTTTGTAAAATAAGTGATGTGTGTTTGGTCGAATTACCCTCCAAATTGATTATTTAGAACTATGTTTGATTCATCGCAGACTGCGTTCAATCTTTCTGCTAGAATTTTTTCAAATAATTTCCCCATATTGGAAAGCATAGATATAGGGCGGAAATTGTTAACTCCTTCAGTGGCTTTTTTTTTACTATCGGTATTAATTTAGTTTTAGAATTAGAAATTTGATCGATACCTGTGGATTTTTTTATATTTAGCGTATGTCTGAAAAGGTTAAGGTTAGTAGGAGAATTAAACGGAGGTAAGTTAGTGCTAGATGCCTTGTTAAAGGGACAAAATGATGTTAAAGGTAGATTTAAATTGGCCGCATATAATTCATTTGTTATTGCATTGATCTCATTTTGGAGATTCTGGTCAATTAATGGTACTTTTTCAGAGTAGACAGAAGAGTAGTATACTTTAAATGCGTTTATTTTAGACTCAATATCCCCTAGCTCTTGACCATTATCAGTAAGGGTTTATTTAGAAAGGTCAGCTGCAAAGAATTTCCTCCCAGTACTCATACCTAATTCCTTGAAGGCAGGTGGGGCAGGTTTTATTTTTTTTAATCTCGATTTAAATGCATTATTAAAGTCTAATTTGACTCTTTCCGTAATAAATTTGCTCAGACATTGAATTCTGTGGTGCAATACGCGGTATTCGTTGTTAACTTTATTGAGATGACAGTGGAAAATGCGAAAATGACTAAGCCAAATTCTTCGTTGCTTTTTTCGTCAGATCAGAAATATTATGATACTTCATGTCTTTACTGCTACGAGCTATAGAGTTAGTTTCAACACTGGACATAAATAATGCATTTGTCTGATCTATTACAGAGTCTATTTCTGAGTTGGTTGGATTGCTTCCCATTGGAATGTTAAGACATGATAAGAAATTGTGAAGCCCGAATCTAAAGGGTACTTGGTATTTGGTACTTTTAGGACATCTATAAGTAACAGGTAGCTGAAAAAGAGGAAAAAAAGTCAATTAGTTTTAATTCAAATTGTATTCCATTATGGTCAGAGGGTATTGGGAAAGTTGTGCATGCAGAGGAATTAAGGAATGAAGAGATCAGAAAAAAGTCTAGGTAATCGTATGAGGAAGATCTAGGGCTAGGGCTAGATCTAGAAGATCTAGAATGTAGGGCTATCGAGGTCGTTATAGATCCAGTTATGTGTGGCAGTTCCGTTCCTATTTTGAGTAATGCCCTATTAATGACGGGCATTAAAGTCTTCTCCGATTAAAGCTTCATAGAATGTGTTGATAAGAGCGTAAAGCCTATCAAGCTCATTAGTTAGATTGAGTCCAGCATTTGATGGTACGTATAAGTATACTTCCAATTAATAATTGAAATGTTGAGCCGGAGAGACTACGTGATACTATTGATACGAGACGGACTGAAAAGACATTGCTTTTGAATAAAACTTTCGTGAATCTATATTTTTGGTCCAATAAGATTGCTGTTATTTTTATTGGGTCATTTCGTATTATATTAGATCCTTCGAACGACGGCTTATGCCTTCCTCAAAGTCTCATTTCCAAGAGGAAGCATATATCGGTTTTTTTTTTTCAGGATGTTGAGTAGTGCGAGGGTTCTATCATGTGAAATTATTAAGTTAAAATTCATTGCGATTGTTTTTAATTTGTTTGGTGGCATTAGACAACAATTAAGGTAGGTGAACATTTTCTCCTCCTTGATTTGTAGTTGTTGGTATTCAGGCCAAAATCGCCTAATCTTTTGTAGTTCAATAGCTGTGGAAAAGAAATATTGAACATATTTTTAGCTTCACTTAGGAAGTTACTTAGATCGCTACTCTGGCTGTTCATCTTGGTACTTGAAATTGGTGTTCCCGTAATAAAGCGGAAAGATGAGTGCAAATTACCTGCATTTTCTAGATTCTCATAGTTATGAGAAGTTTTGGCCCTATCGGCGAACGAGACCTTTGACTTTATGAAATCACAGATAGAGTCTTCCACTTTATTTTCTGGTTTTATTCGCGACTAGTTTGCTCTTTGGAACGATATTTCCCATTTCTCATTATATTTCAGTTAATTTGGGAAACCCTGATCGCTGGCCGTATGACCAGTGGCATTACAGTTAACGCACTTGGGTGTGGGAAATTGCTCACTTGGTTCTTTAAGGGTTTTGAAATGCTCAATACATGAATCAACCATGCGCAACCGCTTTTATAAGTGCAACACTCACCGGAATGACCAAATCGTGTACACAGATAGCACCTGATTACCTTTCGGTTATGCTTTTTTTCCCAATAAGCCCGATGGTGAAGTAGATATGTTGGTAAGATTTTTAGTGGATTCTCCAATATCTAACTGTACCGAGAAAATGTTCAAGTTTATATCCAAATCTTTAGTTCTGGACGTTAAAAAAGATGTAATTAAAGGCTTTTGTAATTACCTAAACGGGAATATCACCGTCTATACCCTTCAACAAGATGGAAATCTTCTTTGCTTTCTTGGGAGAAAAGGAAAATGCACCAATGTCCGTTCTGTGTAGTCGTTCGATGATTATAGTAGTCTATGCGCATTCACGTTATTTACATAAACCTTAGTTTTTTCGATATCTCATATTTACAAATCTATGCAATAAATCAGAAACTTACATTCTAGATGAATTTTTTGCAATACTTGATAAAGAATTATTATTTTTATTAGTTTTTTATTTTTATGGTAGATTGCACATCAGATTCAGAATATTTTGCACGATTATAAGTGGGTTTATCAGATAGATATGTTGATATGGAATCCACCAGAGGTGAGAATCGGTTGTTCGATAAAGTTGTTTGTTAAGGTGAGCTGGGTGATGAATCATCTGCATACTCTTTTCTTTTTTTTGGTGTGAGGATGGAAGCTGCGCTGCTGGCAGCGCGCTTGATGTTCCCAATGACGGTTGTCCACTCATTTTAGTTGGAGTATTCAATGTTTTCCTCCATCAAGTTTTGTTTTGACGAAGTTGTGCTTTTATCGTGATTAGTTTGTCCTGCTTTTTGGTTGTCATTAAAGTACAGTTGGATGGCAGTACATAATTATTTTTATTGTTGAGCAGATCATTAATTGAAAAGCGGGGATTCAATTGCACTTGACTTGACGGAAAGAATATTTCGGTATCCAGCTTCGAAACTTGGATATTAAGAACTTGTTTTTCACTTATTTCAATATTAAGAGTCACTATCTCAAAACAAATTATTTTTGTATATTATTGCGCAGCAGAAGCCGCTGAGAAAAAGACCAAACCAAAAAACCAACAAGCCCCTTCATGCAATTTGGTTACAAGTGGCTTTAACCTCTTCACTTCGTTTTGATCTACCGTAATTACGAGCATTCCACATTAGCGGAACGATTTATTCCGGACATCGTCCGCTAAAAACCGCTTTCATCATAGCAGTTTTTGCATTTGTTAGTTCTTCGTCGCATTTCTTTCCTTGAAGCTCTATTCACAAGGTCAGTGATATCGCTCCAATATATTAATTAATTAATCACTGTTTACCTGCAATGTGTAGGTCCTAACAAAATGTTATATGCGTTCGATTGCAATTTCATGTATCGCCACCTGTTTATATATATTATAATTATAATACGTTTTTTTCAAATGTTTAGCCATCATCGCGTTTAAATTCACCTTATGATGTGTAATTTATTATTTATAATCACCTCCGAAAACTATTGAACTATGATAGCAATATTTCCATTCAAGTTCACTCCATTTCATTTCATTTTCATTTTATATTCAGTTTTATTAATTTCATTCATTGATACTTACAAGCTATACAAAAAAAAAAAAAAAACCGCTTAAAAATTAGCTTAAATTACTTAAAAAAAACTATCTTATTCCAACTTGATCCCAAGGTATCTGACTACATTTCGAAAGCAAGTGGCTGCCTGTGTTGTTTCACGACCTTAAAGAATGGTTTCCGACTTGTGAAAGTTATCTTCAAATTCCAATATCGTCGCAATATCTTTGCAAAAAATATTTTTAAGCTCAATCTTTGGACCTGATCTGTACGCGATTAAGTCGTCTGCGTACGCAATGGCATGGTGAAGTGAACCTATCAGATCACATGTGTAAATATTGAAAAGGATCGGTGAATTTTGATGTGAAATTAACTAGAAGTCACATCGCAATTCTTCACCGATGAACTGTCTATCTGTGAGCATATTGAAAAGAATATACAGCAGTGGCTTATTAATACCCAGTCTGTTCTGATTGTAGAAGAGTCCCTCTACCCATACGGTATCGATGACCTTCTCCAAGTCAATCAGGCAGGCACCCGTGCATTGTTTCTTGAATTGATTATCCGGAACTATATTTTTGTCCTCAACCCACTAAGTCAGGACTCTATTGATCACCTTTTCGAAAACCTTACTGATATTTGGTAGAAGACTGATCGAGCGAAGATTGTCCGGATTGGAGGTGTCTTTATCCCTTTTGGGGATGGCGATGACATTATTTGCCATATTCTCGTCACTGAACACTAAATCCGAGTTCTCGATTTGCCAGTTCACTATTTCATTTCGAAGGTAGAAATTGTGCACAAGGACTCGATTTTCCAGGTCGTGATTAAGACTAATGACGTCATTCGTCTTGTACACTTCTTGGAAAGTCGCTCATATAGCATTGACCTTCTCCTGCGGATCCTCGATCACAAAGAAGTTGTCATCATCAGCAGCCTCATTTGGATCTATGCCTGCTGTTGAAAGTATGCGTTCATTGTTTGTCGTTCGGGCGATTTTAAGACATGAAAGGTCATTTTGATCTTTCCTCGGAAATATTTTATTTATTTCGGGTTGTTAGTGTTAACAGCTCAAATTTTATTGTTCCAATACAAACTTACAGCTCTGTAATTTTCTTTTATTAATGTTTGGAGGTTTTTAATCGACGACTTTAATGTCATGATCTCCGAGTTATTGCAGTCAATAAATTGTCTGTACAAGGTTTTAAGTCTTGACAGCAGTCTACTTTTATGTTGGTGCAGTGAGTCTATACTTGAATTGCGGAACAAGTCTTCGTTGTCAGTGTATTGATACCGAGGTATCGTTTTGTCCTTTGTTCGTTTAATTGTCTCATCCATTAATTTTAGATATCTGTCAATCTCCTCGTTTTACAGATTTCTGTTGGACGGTGGAAAGAGCGAATTCGAGAAAAGTGCTCTAGCCATTGTCCTGGAGAAGTGTGTCTAACGCACCTTACTATAGTTGTAGGAATGCCTTTGAACAAACTCATCCAAATTCAAGTTTACTCCATATTCAATTACGTGCAGTCCAAGTTACCAGAGTTTCACATTATTTTCCTAACACCATGTGGCCCTAGTATCCGCGAATATACTTCAAATTCATATCCGATCAAGGTCACGCAGATTAAGACAACCCGAAGTTAAGATTCTATCGCGACTCAGGCTCATCTTTGGCGTGATTTGCCTGATTCTTTGAGAACACAAGAGGACGATCGCATGTCTTATAACAATTTTATAAGATTATCGCTGCCAAAAACATATCCGAATTGAACGACTTAAGCCTTTCGCTAACACATTTATCAGCATATGTCTGTGGGTCATCTAGTCCGGTACTACAGCGATAAACAAAATTTTCATACTCAAGTGGATATCGGCAAGAACCAAAGAAATCAGACGGGCCCGGATGCCATTTACAAACTATTATGCGAATTGATACTTTAGAAGAGCCTTTCTCTTTGAACTTGAGAGTCCATTCAAAAACGTTTAAAGTTAGATTCACATGAACCTCCTTCAATACATTTTAATGCCTTTAGAATAATACAAAATATTACGTTAGTTTGGAGTGTTTTTTTTTTTTATTAGCATGGACTACATTAATTAAAAAGTCTAACCTAATACTACATATGCGGGCTCAAACACGTTTTTTTTTTTCTTTTTTTGGTGATATCACAGGTCAAGGGTGGAGTTCAGTTTTTTCCCCATTTCTTTAACCTTCTCGTTATTTGTATCGATCTCGTGAATTAAACTCTGTGATAGAGCCTTTGGCGTTACATCTCTTTGTAGAAAGTTTGCCACCAACTGACGACTAGGTATACCACCGCCATGTGACAATACTTCTCTTCGGTATTTCTCCCCCGAATCTCGATTAAATGGGTTTACTTCGAAATATGTTTGCCATATCCAAGATGCAATCGTTTTTGATATCAAATAAGAGTAGTATTTAGCACCGTAGCCAACTAAATGAGAAAAACGAAGCTGCCACGCCTTCAAAGAGACAGAATAATAATTTATATTCTTAATACATTTTGGTATTCCTAGGAATACTCACCGTATTTTCCACATAGGGTAGGCTGTAATACTTTCCTTGAACTTCCTTGAGCGTGTCAGTGGTGTTTTTACCTTCTATCGGCCTTCCACAGTGATATGCTTGATCAAGAGCCGAGTAAAACACCTGGAATATTTTTGTTTTAATTAATGAAATGCTCAAATGCTGCTGTATAAATGATTTTGTACCTGTAACTGCGTTTCACTTGCCGAGAAGATATTCTTCGAAACACACAATCTTTGTAACATGTCCTCTGACATTGGCTCGTGTGTCCGATAGTGTTTTGCAAATGTTCTAAGCACCTACAAATGGAAAAGCTATTTGAAATTCAACGAAATCATTTCAATACTCACTCTAGGATCGCTAGCAAAGTATTCCATCAGAACCGATGGTACTTCAGCAAAGTCTGTACAGCAACGTGTTCCTGTCACATGCTGATACTCTGTGCGACCTAACATGGAGTGCATTGCGTGTCCCATCTCGTGAAAAAGGTTTTCCACGCGTGATGGCGGCAATAATGCTGGACCAGTCCAACGTGCCTTGCTTATATTTAACATCACAACCACTATGGGAATTTGGTAGCTACCATCGGGTAGTTTCTTTCCTCCTTGAATAGTGAAATGACAGTCCTGATTAGGTTTGCCTGACCTTTCAAAGAAGTCGCAATAAATGTAGCCAAGAAGTCCTTCGGTTTCATGGACCACAGAAAGCTTATAAATATCATTGTTCCAAACTTCTCCTGGTTCCACTTCCGTGTTATTTAAGCTGATACCATACAAACATCTCATGAGATTGTTTAGTCCCTCCATGCAGCCACCCAGACTGAAGTAAGGCAGAAATTCATCGGAGCTTGTGTTCAGCCATTGGCTTTTGGCATTAGACAAAAAATAGGGAGTATCCCACGCGGCCAACTGACTAGAAGGATCCCTGGAATCTTTTTTCTGTAAATCAGCTGTGTTTACTAGTGAGAGCAGAAAAGAATTAATTGATAAGCGTAACAAACCTTCATTCGTTCCATAGCCATAAAATCACTGGCAGCTCGTGGTCGTAGGTCATTGCACAATTCTTCGATGAATTCCTTTACCATCTTTGGATGTTCCACAGTGCTGGAGTTAAGAGCTCTATGTGCATAGGTTTCGAAGCCACAGGTTTTTGCCAATTCATGCCGACAGGATATAAGATCTGACAGAAGTTCTTCTTGACTTTCGTTTGGTTGTAAAAATAGTCTATAAGCTGCCTCTCTCGCCACAGAACTTGCTGAATTCGTATACAATCCAGTAATGTAAATATTGTCCCCATCGGATGGAAAACTAAAAAAAATGAACATGAAACGTCTTATATAAACAGTACGTGTCGATGGCATACAAATGTGAAACGGATTCAGGGACATTCCGAATCGGTATTACTGTTGGGTTCACCGCATTACCCATGAATTTTTGACCCAGCTGCAGAATAGCATCATTTAACCGAACGACCTTTTGTCTCTCAGACTCTGGCAAATGAATGCCGCATTGCTCAAAATCGAACAGAAAGAGTTTAGCAACATGTCGATCGACATCAGTTGTGGGCATAATATCACCGTTTTCAACTACGCTCTGCAGCGCTTTAAATATTGGTTTGTGTGTATTCAAGCTGAAAGTTGGAAAAGAAATTATTTTGTACGCTTTATCTAATTCCAATTCACTTACCTTTCAACAATACCACTAATAGCTATGCAAGCTTCCTCAGCAGCTTGAGAATACTTGGTTTGTGGATGGGCAATTCGTATAAATTCAGCCAAGTCAGCCACTTTACACAAAGAATCGGAGAGTTCATCGAAAATCTCAACCTAAAAAGGAAATATTCTTTAGATTCATATGGGCGATTGACAACCAATTACTTGGTTACCATTTTACGAGTGCGGTTTTGAGAGGTTGCCTCTTTGATCAGTTCGTCCGTTCGGTTTCCTACATTCTCTTTGAGAAGATAGAAACCCTCGAATGTCTTTAGTTCAGGAAGGTTGAATAAACCCTAAAAAAGAAGGAACCACTTGATGTTATGAAAACGTAATTTCAATTTCCAGTTTACCACATCGTTACGGGTTATGTTGATCTTCTTGTGCGGAGGAGAGTTAAATATCGTCGCCAGAGGAGACCATGTGGAGACAGCCTTTCTTAAACGTTGGTTTAAATTAAAATAATTTGCTAATGTCCTATTTGATTTGTACATTTTTCACGGAGTAATGAAATTCGTCAACTATTGAACATATCTAATGACAGCTGTCAATATCATATGTTTATGTGATGCAGAGTTCTTAAAGTGTTGATTTCATTTAACATTCGGGTAAACTCGCCAATTTTCTTTATACCAGTGCACACGTGGTCTATTATTGTAGACCATTTTAATATGTATGTAAATAATCAATGGCTTAAGTGGCTTAAGAATACTGTGTTGTTTACACATTTTATCAAGTACGTTAACACCACACTTGTTATAGTACGTGTAGTTGTAAGAAATAATTATTTCAGGCTTGAGCTCTTCTGCGGGTGAATGGTTGCATCATAATGCATTGAAGAGAATAAGTTGACCGAAAATCGAAAATTTAACTTTTGATTGTTCTTGTCTTAGAATCTTTGAATTTTTTAGGTGTTTCAGGTCTATTAGCTTTCATGTACCCACAACTGTGATCTAGCGTTAAATAATCACTAGGAATGAAGTTATTGCGGCATTTGTCAGTAATCAGTTCCACGACTTGACTTATCGGTGCCAATTTATCAATTTCTCGTTGTAGTTCTCTATCAGTGGCGTCATCGAATCTTAGTATAATCTTAGTGAAAAATCGGGATCCATTTATTGACATTGTGGTATACCACAACTTCTAAGCCAAGAACTTGAGAGTTATCCCAAAATTTTTTTAGATTCCATCGTCCATTTCGCGAGACTCCGTTTTTTCCCCCCCTAAATGATCTTTAAAATTATTTTTAAAGGATTTGACAGCTTTTATTTTAGATCTTGCAGTTCTGGGCAAAGATTACTTAAGCCAAAGGTATGTCTGAGTGCCTTTTTGGGACTAAAATTAACATACGGGGAGAAATGATTTTTCCTTTATTCCATTCTTTACTGCAAAAACTACGAAAAAATAGATTTTGGGCAATGTTCACTATGGTCAAATAGTCTACGGGTAGCTAACGAATTATTAAAAAAACGACAACGACAATCAGAATTGTAGAACTTCTGATGGCCAAGAGACCGATTTTTACACCGATAATACAATAGTAATAGACTTAAAGAAACCATCGACAGAAAACTATTGTTATTGACGGATGACACTGAAACGCTAGAAAAAATTGGCATCGTCTTCTATGTCAAATCAACTTAGTCAATACACCACAGTAGGATCAAACCAAAATCTAATGGGCACCAGAATTTGTGCAAAAGGTAGGCAGGCCCTGTAGAAAAGAGGAAGAGACGGGAAAATTCTTGGTACTCGATGTGGACTTGTTCTGCACTGGCTTGCATCTGAATTGGATTCGTTAGATCATCACCTTTAACATGATCTTATCAAAGCCAGCTGACATTAACAATTTTATGCAAAAAAGGGGCAGCAAAATAGATCTTATACAAGACTCCCAGAAAATTGATAAGCAATAAGCAATAAGAAAGTTTTGACACTAAAAAATCTTTAAATCATCTCTGATGTATCTTATCCTGAGTGCACCAAAGGACATGCGAACAAAATAATTACACATAAATATATACAGTGGTGATGTAAAAAGAAAACTTCGACGAACAGATAAGGAGACACTAACAAAACAGACAATAAAAGCATGCTTAACCTGAGATCGGAAAAATATAAAAAAGCTTCGAAAGGAAGTGATAGAAATTATTAGAAATGTAAAGAAACTAAATATCAGCCAAAATTTCGTTGCCCTACATGCCAAGTTAACCAAACTTCTGCTCATGTCTGATCTTCTCAAATTTTGAAGCCAAAGCAGTCGATTGCTCGAAAACAAAAATATTGTTTGACACACAATATTATTATGTGTTTATGTGTATTAACATGTGTTAGTACATTCTGAAATGAGATCCAGAAGAGAAATTATGATTCTGAAAGTGAGAAGGGTGCCGTTGACACAGCTTAATTCTATGGGGGTTTATATTAATGCAAACCTTTTAAGTTAGTATGGATGGACCAAAGAAGATGCAGTGCACCTTTATACCATAAAGAAGAAGTTCTCTGCACATTGAAATATGTTACATCCCCATATTTCACAGTTGGCGTATGTAAGCTCCAAAATTGACCATCTCCAGAAATGAAATCCGGTGGAACTGCAAGGAAGATAATGACAATTCTACACTTCCTGTCTAGTTGTTCTGGAATAATCCTCAGAAATCGTCCACTAACGTTTCTGTGACGCACATCGCTATCTTTTTCATGATTTAAGCTGTCTCAGCGAAACTTGTATGGTTGAAAATCTTTAAGTAAAACAATTAATTCTAGAAGCGAACATAACAGCCCTAGCTCGTGGGCGGGTAAATATGTGAGCACTTTCAGACCCGAAGAAAATAAATCACTTTAACGACTGACCAAATTGATATTTTACACTTCGTTTTAGACAGAGATTCCATCGATACCCACAATTTTTACGGAAAAGCGACACAAATTTAAGCAAAAGCAATTCTTCGACCTAATGTTAGAGAAATCAGTGTGAAATTCCTATGTCAATACAGCAGATGCTATTTTTAAAAAATATTAAATACACTTCCCTCTAAACTGCAACAAATGAGGATTGCGTAAGTAAACGCTGTCTATGTTATATGAGATATAACTCGGAAACCATATTTAAATAGACATAATTTTGTGGTATGGATGCATCTACTCTGCTATGAGCTATGCCAACGACATCGATGCCATGACGATTTTGGAACAAGACATTGTCGACAAGAAACAGGCGTGCTTTATACAAGACTCAAATCAAACATACATTTCGCTGTATGGTTTCAATTTATCATTTACTTATCATATAAGATAATTCTTTTAAAATAAGTCTATTGTCGACTCAACAGCTCAAAAGTAAGTTTTGTTTTGCTCTTCGTTATGCCTTCATATAATTCGAGTAAGTGGAAGTTTTCGACGGATTTGCAGTTTACAGCTAAATTAATTAAACAAAGGAAAACTTGAAGCATTTAGTGAAAACCAAGCAATGATCCAAAAGCTAATAGTACAAGCTCAAGAAAAAACATCACATAACAATGAGTTGCACCTAGTACACAATATTCAAAAAACTCAAACAGTTTCTGAATACAGTCATTTACTTCAGCTATTCTTCATCCACAAAATAGAGATGCCACTTTTCTAAACACATCGCTGATTATTTTGATTTGATTTTTGATAGCTAACTACAATGGCTGCCATTGTATTTATAATATTTTTGGTTTCAATTTTTACTCAAAATATCGCCAAAGGTTGGTAAAATTTAGTAAATTCAATCAATTTTTCTAATATCTTGACACTGAATCTCTTCAATTTCATAAAAGTTTTGTGTTTTCCGCAATTGTTTGGCAAACCAATGTTGGTGCCAGTTTTCTGGTAGACGATTTACCTATGCATATAATGCATTGCCAATTACGATTGTATAAATATTTGTGATAAAGAAAAACTCCAAAAACGCCTAGAAATAATGATAATATTTAAGCTCATTTAACACAAAATTATCTATATTAGTGGATATTGTTTTGAAGATATTATCTACATTGGTTGTGCGTTATTAACTGTGTTGTGTTTTGGTGATAAATTTTTCAGGCGAAATAAATGGGCGGCTGTTGGAGGAGACGCATGAAAATATGGATCTAGAAGTGAGCCACTCGAATAGCAGGGAGTTTCCGCTGCAAAACTCTATACAGAGGCACCCGAGGCAAGTTTTTTTTATAATTTGTTTGGAACTTTTTTTCTTTATTTCATTTAAGAGGTGTACAGATCCATGAATGTTCGTTCAAGTTGGTGCTTGGAAATTGAAGGGAAGCACCCTTGTTTTTTATTACGCGGTAGCTTTGACCAATTAAAGATAAAATCTGAAGCATAATTTTAACATATATAGGACTAAGAATTGTAGTCTTTTTCTCCGCCAATAGATAGACAAATTTTATAAAGGTAATGTAGAAGTACTTAGGTAAATTATACATACTCGTATATATGTAAGTTCATAGATGCATACCGTATACTGTAATGCTAGTTTATTCTTTATTGGATTGTGTAAAAATAAAATCTTGCTGTCGATCTGCTCGATCATTTGATAAACCTACCTAAGTAGAACATCAAGAAGTCTATTTATAGCCTTATAACCTTCAATACCTTGTTTTATTTGTTGAATCCTAGTTGTCCTTGTGATATCTCATCGGTCATTTACCGGAGCACTTCTATGAATTTAGACCGCGGCATGTCTAGCCGCGTTTGAGATTACCATTTTCTCCTAAGAATACGTTCCTGTAAATGAAAAGAAAGGCCAATTTGCCTCAGAATTTGGCTTAGGTCTAGGCGGATCGCCTGTTAATTCTATACAGATGGATCCAAGACTGATAACGGGGTTTATGGCGGTGTTCTCTCCGATAAGCTTAACCTAAGACTCTTCGCATTCCGCTATAAATTCCTGGGCTCAGTATCACAAAATTCTAAAATCGCCCTTGATTGCCGATCATCTCTCAGGGAGATGGCGGAGCAGTTCAACATTCAATTTTGTTGAGTGCTGGACCATAGACCATAGACCATAGATATTCCAAGAAATTGTATAGCCGACAAACTGCTAAAGTAACCTAACATAGCCGAAAGCCTTAGCTACTTTGGTTCTCTTCAGCTAGCTCATAATTTTAATTATAAGCTGGTTTCAAAACTAAAACTAAAAAAAAAAATAAAAAAAAAAATTAAAATAAAAAAAAAAAAACATCGGATGGAAGGAAATTCTGATTTTTAGCGCCTAATACAGGTGAATTCGAGTCGTTCTCAGCATCTTACAGTCTGCAGAAGTAATTTTTTCATATTCTCAGTTCCGTCATTTTACAGATCTCTGTTTGAATTTTGTTGCATTAAGACTTTTTTTACGTTTTGGTGAAACCTTTGTCGACCGGGGTGCTCACAATAAGCAAATAGAAAGGCTGTCATGTCTTCCTTCGGAGAAGCCGATGTTCTTTCTCATTTTTTTAAAGGGGACACGCTCCTGGGATACGGGATCAGCGATTGGAAACGTTCCAGATTAAACCCCGTTATAGTGTTTCTTCGAGATATCTGAAGGACGTTGGCGGTAACTAGCAGTATACCGAGTTCTTAATGGCTTCTTTAAGTGTTCGAATAATATAATACTGGAGAAATGCCTGAGTCGGTCGTACCATGATGAATTTGGTTGACTATTTTATGACCATGTGAATGCCATAGTCCTTTCAAAATATAAAGGTGTTTGCTTAATGATAGTATAAATCTGTTTTGAGACTTAGTTACGTGTAAGTTGAGCTTTCCAACTGTCCTACCAAAATGTCCTCTTTTCCCATCTTGCCTTTGAAAGCACTTGAAATGTTGTACCTATGAAATCGCTCGTAGATTTTTTCGAGCTGTCTGAAAAAACATTTTTTGATAGCAATCGTATCTTTCTTCTGTGAAGCCGTGAGCACATAGAAGGCTGATGTTACCGAATTCAGCTTCGTTTACTCCCGTGTCAAAAGCTTATAACTTTTTTTGTCTACCGCCAATATCAAATCCTACCTTAAATAGACGCTTGTTTTGTTTACTGTAGTATTGGCCGCAGCATGTGTTAAGGGTTATTATCTTTTTTGTCCTGCCTAGGCCTAGACCGAGGTGATCGAGGTGTTATAAAGCATCACTACATCCTTTGTTAGGTCTAAATCCGACTTGATTAGGACTTATCAGATTATTTTTCTCGATAAACCAAAGTAAACGTTTGGCGACAATTTTTTCTAGAACTTTGGTAAAGCAGGGGATAAGAGATATAGGACGAAAAGAGTTTATTGAGTTTGAGTTTTTGTTGGGTTTTCGAATTGCTAGGACAGTTGCAATTTTATCATTGGATATGAAACTCTGTATCTGGAAGGGGTTTTGCTTTTTAAATTGTCCATAGTCGATTCATATTCCCAAAATTTTAATAGGGTTTTCAATGAGTTTCGACGTAGCGGTTGTACAGTTGGGGTTAACTGTCAGAGACAGGGAGGCTGCTTTGTTCCGATTGAATTCTATTGGAAAGTTTGCATTCTTTGAGTTATTGGACCAGAAAGAGGCGAAATAATTACAGATGGCTGCTGGGTTGATCAGTAGCCCTTGGGGATCCTTGGATCCCGTATTTTATTGCGGATGTATTTTGCAGAGGAGTTGGTAGTGATTGCATTTTACAGAGTTTTAGTTCTCTACGAAATATGGCATTTGCCTTTTTATATGTTATCAGATTATTTGTGTTGGGATATCTTTTAAATTTTTGTCAGGCTGTCATTTTTTCCTTCCTTGTAGCGGATGGGTTGTTTTGCGGGATTGTGGTGTTTGCTACCGAGCGGATCGCTTTCAAGAGTGTGGCGTCCTCTTTGTTAATATTGGGAGAAGAGGGGTATTCCAGTATGGACTTGTTGAAGCTAGGCCAGTTAGCTTGGTCGGTTTTATATTTTTGATTCTCACAGCTTCCATTGTGCCAATATTAATAGATGTGATAATAGGAAAATGGTCGCTGTTCCAAAAGATCATTAAAACATTTCCCAAGATACTTTTGAAGACAATTATGGGGAGCAAAGAGTGATATAGACATTCGTAAGCGTATTGTGAGTCGAGAAGTGGTTGGGGCAACCGTTATTCAAAACCATCAAGTTAGAGTCAAGAATTAGGTTTTCCCAGATATCACCTCTAGTGTTCGTTTTATTAGAGTCCCAGAAGACGCTCCAAGCATTGACAAAACCAGCCATCAGAATTGGTCTATGGACTTCATTAATGACATTTGTTATATCGGCCTTACTGATTTGTTGTTCAGGTGGTACGTACAAGCATATAATTTTAAATATGGGAGATACTTGAATTTGGAATGCTTGAAATGGAATATGATATATATATATACCCTTCATATTCCATTGTAGAATTTTAAAAGTTTTGGGTACTTGTTGTGTTTTGGATTAAGGTTTTAATGGTTGCAACCTGTTTCGGGTAGCCCGAAAGCAGTGTTGCATAAGAATATTGGAGGTGGAGAGTGTTTGGTTAATTAAGTGACTCCGCTGATCGCGGGCCGAGCCGCCAGGGTTTTTGTTAGAACTGAAGCAGCTCGACCCAGGATCAGCAGTCTATGTTTTTGTTTAATTCTTTAGAATTACGAGGAGCAATCGTCATCATCGTTCAATTCTTACTAAAAAGTAATTTATTCAATTAGGTTAAAAATGCACATTCATTTGAACGAACATTTATGGGACCTTTAGTAAGGAGTGATCCCCTAACCTAGAAGTTATTATTTTTTTAATATTTTAAAACTCCTTTCATATAATAAATAATTTTACGCCTCCCAATATATTTCCCCTGCATATGCTACCCCTAGGAGGCATTCGAAATCAAAAAGACGAATGAGAAGAAGGTAAAATGAGTTACATATATCCGAAAACGATCGTGATCGCTGGTGATGCTTATTTGTGGTGTGATGCTTCGTTTTGTCCTTGTTTTCTTCTCTTTTTTATGAAAAAAAAAAAATATATTCTGTGGTTTTATTTTGCAACATCAACATTTGGTTTTCGCATGTTTGAAAATTTTCCTTTACACATAAAATCGAATTTGTTTAATTTACTTTTGCTTTTTGTTTTTTAAAAACAGATACAAATGTTATTCATGTGAGTCGCCTTGTAAGAATGCTACTCATGATGCTCATATGTGCCAGAATGCTATACAAGTAAGTTTGTAACATGCTATATGATCCAAATGGAATTCTTGACTAATCTCCTTTTTGACAGTGTTGGAAATCGAGAACTCGCAATGCGTACGGCGAAGAAAATGTCTCACGTGGTTGTACTACGTCTCCAGAACAACTGCTCTTGATTTGTAGTCAGAACACATTGAATAATCTTGGGCCAAGAAAGAGACATGCTGTAGTACAAATAAATGTTATGTGCTGTTCTGGCGATTACTGTAATGGAGGTGATTTTCCTGAATTACCACCAATAGTTCAAAGTAAGTGGTCGTGGTCGAGTAACATATAAAAATGTATACTACTTGCATTTATTTATTTATTTTAAGATGAAGTTACTCGGGTAGATACTGGAAGTAATGGCATGGTGAAGCTATCTTTTGCTATATTTGGACCAATGTTGGTTGTTTTATTGCTGGTACTAATTGTTGTTTACTACTTGCGGAGAAAACATAGGAAAAGTTTATTAGCAGCTCGAAATAAACAGGATCCAGAATCATATTTTGTTGGCGACGATATGCTGAGAGCAACAAGTGCTGGCGATAGTACGCTAAAGGTAAGTTATTGAAACATATACATAGTATAAACATCTTTATGATAGAAATACTGAGTTCTAAACAAATTTGTTCAAATGGTATTTTTTCGAAAACCAAGCACAGCACAGTTCTGACGGTTCCCTTTTGGTTTTCATGCTGTAACTAATATCCTGCCGGGCTTTGAGTTTTTCAAATGTTTTTACTTGCATTCAATTATGCAAATGATATTTATATTTAGTAATAAAAAAAAGTTAAAGTTTACTTAAACTCGCCTTAAAAGATATCTTTGAAGTCAAAAGTATCACGTGCTAAAATATCTGTTCAAAAATGTAAATTACTGCATATATGTCGAAAATTAAACTACCCAAAACCAGTTATTAATGTAAATACTATACAAAAGAAAATGTAAATAATTTAAATATTTTAGGATCAGGTTTTAATAATAAATACTCTTGGAAAAAACACTGTCTCGAATTAAAGAAATCCCTAGCTGCAAGAAGTAACGTACTTAGATATTTAGCTTGTAAGAAAATATAAATACTCCATCAAACATAAGTAAAATATTAATCTTAAGTAAAATCGACTATTGTATATATATAGTCACTGTCCAAAATCAATTTTGAATATCATAAAACCAGTCTATCATCTAGCTGCAAGACGAAGCATTAACGCTTTTGCTTCTACCCCATAAAAAATATCTTAACTGAAACATGACTATCTATTGTAGCATTGTAGAACGAAGAGACGCAATCACTTTAAAGCGAAACTTTTATATTTCTGACAATTTGTGGGTCCCATCTCAAAAGAACTGCGCCGGCTTGGCAGCCAAGAATGAATCAAGTCAATTTTTGATATTCTGCTCTGATGTGAACCGTATTTCAGTGAGGGCGTTCTGCATCGACCGGAACAAATGGTAGTCAGAAGGGGCAATGTCTGGGCTATAAAGCGGGTGGGGTAAGACTTCCCATCCACTGTTTTCCAAATAGTTCTTAACCGGAATAGCAACGTGGGGCCGAGCGTTGTTATAATGGAAAATTATTGCCTCGTGTCTGATCGCATATTCCGGGCGTTTTTCGACTACTGCTCTCTTCAAACGGATTAATTGTGTTCGGTAGCATTGTCCATTGATGGTTTCACCCGGTTTTAGCAGCTCATAATACAGCACACCCATCTGATCCCACCAAATACAAAGCATTACCTTCGTGCCATGGATATTCGGCTTTGCCGTTGATTTAGCTGGTTGGCCGGGTTTCACATATGATTTTTTGCGCTTGGGGTTGTCGTAATGGATCCATTTTTCATCACCAGTAACAATTCGATGCAAAAACGATTTCCTTTTGTGGCGTTCCAGCAGCATTTCGGACATGCAAAACCGCCTTTCGACGTGTCTCGGCTTGAGTTCATGTGGAACCCAATTTCCTTGCTTTTGAATATATCCAGCTGCTTTTAAACGTTTTGAAATGGCTGCTTGAGTGACACCCAACAATTCTGCGAGCTCTTGTGTTTGGCAACAATCTTCATAGAGTAATGCTTCCAGTTCTTCATCTTCAAACTTTTTTGGCTGCCCAGGACATTCATCGTCTTCCGAGCCAAAATCACCACTTTTAAATCGTGCAAACCAGTTTTGGCACGTTCGCTCATAAGGCATCTTAAACGCGGTTGCAAAAGAGGTTTTTTTTCTTCAAAAAATTGTCCGGCGTACTTGTTTGTTTCTTTCACAATAAGTTTTGCCTAAATTGTCATCTATGAATTTCTCAAAATAAGTAATAAAATCTTTTTGTTTGTAAGTCCAGCTTGAGACAGAAATGGAAAAGGCGATCAAATTATTTCCTCACTTTTCCATTTATCGGATGCTGTTTACGAACTTGCCTCTATAATATCATCATCTTCTGATTGCACATCATCTGGTCCATCCGGAAAAAAGTTATTGCTGTTTTTCATTCATCGTGGCTTACTTTCCCTCCTGGGCAATATTTCATCGTCACTCTCGAGCAATTCTAAAATATTTTCTTCCATGTTCAAAATATTAGCATTTAATTACACCACATACAGATCTAAATATCTGGTGAAGACACGCGGGGATATATGTGCCATGAACTAGTGTTTCACTTTTTTGGGATACCAACTATCAAATGTTAGCGTCATAGTATAACATTTGTGAAAGGTACAACGTTGTGATTACATCGATTTTTTTCTTCTCAGTGATTTTTAAAATGGATATAAAAACTGAGCAACGAATTTGTCCTAATTTTTGTACTAAAAATTATATCAATGTCACAAAACCATTGGAAATGTTGAAAAATGTGGAAAATAATGGTTTACGATTGGCATGCACGCTTCAGAGCTCGTTTTGGCAGGCTATCGATAACTGAGGACCACCTCGATGGAATTAAAAATTTACTCGTCATAAACCGCATATTGGACATCAGAAAATTGTCAAAAATTGCCATATCTCGATTGGATCTGTTCACGGCATGTTAACCAATCAATTTGGCTTGAGACGTGTCGCTGCAAGCTGGTGCCGAAGTACTTGATTTTTTCTGAAAGAAAAGCTGTGTGTGCTCATTGCAAAAGACATGCTTTCCGAGGCTAATTCCTGGAAACGAGACGTAGGTTTTTGAGTACAACACGGAACCAGACATCAGGTGTGTGAATGCCGTTCTCTAAATGAACCAAAATTAAAGAAAGCACGTAGTTTTCAGTTAAAAAAGAAGGAGATACTCATTGTTTTCATTGATTACAATAGTGTTGGACGTCATGAATTTTTCCTGTCAAAAAAATATTTACTTGGACATTATGAGACGTTTCCAGATCATTTTGAAAGACGTGCGTCTTTTGTCAAAAACAACACAACTACCATCCAATACCTACCAGATTGTGTGTGACTTTTTTATGTTCTGACGATTCGAAAGACTGATTAACAGCCAAGAGGAGATTATGGAACATTTACCTACTGAGCACATTAAAGATCATACAGAACATTGAGATATTTCGAGGGCTACATCAAACGCTGTTAAAGGGGCTTTGCGGTCAATGGGGATTACTTTAAAGACGACAATACCGAATTAAATGATTAAATGAATAAACACTTATGTATTATATATTAAACATTTTAAAGAAACTCTAGAAACTTTTTGATCAAGGTGGTATGCCAAGTTTTAACGGAAATTCTAATAAGATTTTTCAATTCGTATACCATAGAAATAAATGAATCAATTCAAATTTTAAATGGAAATCGTGGGTGGGATTTATTTTAGATTTGTCTTTGTTATATTTTGTCAGTTTGATTTAATACAATTTTAACTATGGTGTCCCACACCATAGTTATCACACATTCAGTTGAATGTTTGATAATCGTTAAAAAAAATTTACGATTGTTGGTGTCTATAGGTGGCCAAATAAGCGAACAATTACTTGAATTGTGCAGATATTTGAGGAGAACTACCATATACTCTGTTGTACAGAGTACCAAAAAGCGTTTGCATACTGAGGAAGTTAGAGTTTGGTACAGTTTTTGGTGGGGTGGGTGACGAACATTTGGTTCCAACAAAATGGCGCTACGTGCCATAAATCGCACAAAACAATCGATTTTTACAAGAGGCGACTTCTTCCTTTGTGGTTTTCTAAAGAATCCCCGAACAAGCAAAGCATCAAAAACAACATTCCTGTCCATCTGATTACACAAGAATTATGCCAAAATGTAATCAACAATTTCAATTTTCGTTTGATTGTGTGTAAAGCTGGTATGGGTGCACATATGTCCGAAGTTTCGTTTCACGTATAATTTTATTGGATCAAACTAAACTAAATAAAGGGTACACCTCATACCCTACAAAATATGTGTTATTTTTTAATTTGAAATGTTTACACGTTTCATAAATCAACCTTTATATTTAATATTATTAGTCAGGTATACGGCCATAAGTGAAACCACAGTGAACTTAAAATATATTTCAAATGAAAATAAAAGCGAACTAAACTAACTGGTGATTATCATAAAACACATGCTAAAAATTGTGTGGATTCCCTGGCATGCTTGAATAATTGGGAATGAACAAGCCGACTGGACTGCTAAAGCTGCAACAAATGAACCTCTCATCAACTTCTACACACACAACAAGAGGGATCTTCACAAAAAATAACAAAATTTGTGGAACTTTACAAGACGTGAAAAGTGGAAGCAATACATCCCCCATTACTCAACAATCAACCCGCAGGTGGATATGGGTCACACAAGCCTTATACACAACCATCTACTGTCCAAAAGCGACCTTCCAACTTGGCATTTTTGCCATACCAATACGGTCCTTTCCATTGAACATCGTCTTGAATGCCATAAGATCAACAATACAGTTAAATGCTTTTTCACCGTTCCGCTTGCGTACATATTACAAACGCCAATGTCAAAACACTTTCAAAGATTTCATTGGCTTCTGAAATCTTAGTTTTTATAAGGAAGGCATCAACGCATTATCCCGTTGCCAAATATGTGTCAATTAGCGCACACACTTACAAAAGAAGTTTATGCCTTCAAAAGTTGCAAATGTTAATTTCAAAAACGGCCACTTTATATGCAATGTGTAACGTAATGCATGTTTGGTGGTTGTAGGTTTTATTTTAAGTATGCTCTTGCTATAATACTCGTATATTATGCTGTGTTCTAAATTAGAAAAAATTAAATTTCTTTAATGAAACAGTTCAAAGATTATCGTGTTAGTACCTGCAGCTTAAGAACGTAATGTTCAACTCATCAATGGATTTCTTTTTCTTTTAATATTTAGGAATACTTTCAACATTCCGTGACCTCAGGCTCGGGAAGCGGTCTTCCATTACTAGTACAAAGAACAATAGCTAAACAAATAACTTTAGTGGACTGCATTGGACGTGGAAAGTATGGTGAAGTATGGCGTGGAAACTGGCATGGTGATAGCATTGCTGTAAAAATATTCTTCAGTCGAGATGAGGGATCTTGGAAAAGAGAAACTGAAATTTACAGGTACATACGAGTAAATCTAAGAATATCTAAATTTGGAGTATTTACGTTTACATATGCAATTGGTTGGTCTCTTTTCCAGCACGGTAATGCTGCGACATACAAACATTCTCGGTTATATAGGATCGGATATGATTTCGAGGAGCTCTTGCACTCAATTATGGTTGTTGACACACTACTATCCAAATGGATCACTGTTTGACCACCTGAATAATAGAAATGCTCTTAGTCACAATGATATGCTTCTTATATGTCTGTCAATTGCGAATGGTCTTGTTCACTTGCACACAGAGATTTTTGGCAAAGAGGTGAAATTTCAAAAAAGAAAATCTGTTGTTTAATCGGTATTAATGGTATATTTTTTTACTTCATTAGGGAAAACCGGCTATTGCACATCGAGATTTGAAATCGAAGAATATTTTAGTAAAACCAAATGGAACTTGTGTTATCGCTGATTTCGGATTAGCAGTTACCCATTCACATGTTACTGGCAAACTGGATCTGGGCAATAATCCCAAGGTTGGCACCAAACGTTACATGGCACCCGAAGTTTTGGATGAAAGGTTTGTTGATTTTCAAGTTTGATTTGACTGTATACACGTGCCTATATGTATCTCTTCTTTTAGTATAAATATGCAGTGCTTTGAAGCACTCCGTCGAGCTGATATCTATGCGCTGGGATTAGTACTTTGGGAGGTGTGTAGAAGAACGATTTCGTGTGGTATTGCAGAAGAGTATAAAGTACCATACTATGATGTTGTACCTTCGGATCCTAGTTTTGAAGATATGAAAAAAGTCGTTTGTGGCGACAATTATCGACCATCAATCCCAAATCGTTGGAGCTCCGATTCGGTGAGTTTTTGCAAAAATAATTAGCTTCTCCCAAATGAAAAGGCTGCTTGTTATAAGCTTAAAAGGTATTACAGTACGTATTCGATACAATGTTTTGATTTCACAAAAGTTTAGTTATACAGAACAGGTGTTCTTAGCCCCAACACATTTTTAGTGAATTTCTGTAGCAGCTGTATTGAATACAAAAAATACATTAAATCATTAATTCATGGCGCTTTTTTTATTGATTTATGATTTAATTAAAATTAATAATGGAATAAGATGTCGGCCAAATGGTCGCCGAAGTTGTGCTGGCATATCCTGAAAATTTTGAGGTTTTGGATAACCATAGAAGGAAAATTCGTATAACATAAGGCTCGGAAATTACATAAAAACGTTATCTATACAAATCGATAGTTTCTTTTATTGTATGGCATGTGGCAATCTCGTATTGAAACTACATTTTTTCAAATTCCACATCTTCCAATTGAACTCATAAAATGGTTGAGATCGTGTCACGATATCGTACTCCAGTCAGGGCTTGGTCAAATTTTGTTTTTGAAAAATAACGGTGCAATTACACCGACATCCCATCGCCTAATATATTTCCTAGCATCAAAAAATTTTCTGCTTTAAAAATGATCTCGTAGCCTGAGCTCTGGAGTTAATTGAACCTTTTAATCGTGGAGGTTCTTTTGTGAGATTTCTTTGCTAACCGGCAAATACATATACGAAGATTATTTAAAAAAAAAAAAAAAAAAAATATGAAGAACTTTGGCACAGTTCAATTGTAAATTGTAATCGACAGACATCCTCCAATGTTGAGTTTGTTACTCCTTAACCAAATCAATCTTCATATTTTTTTTATTTTTTTTTTTTTTAAATAATCTTCGAACAGTAGACTCATTAAATAAAATGTAGAAACAAACGATTTGAATAACTTTTCGAATACTCGTATTCGACATATTTGTAATTTGTACGAGTATAGCAATATATTTTTAATAACTTCGATGACTGCAGATAAAAAACGTCAAACATTTAAATTACCAACTTAAACATAAAAAACATTTAAAATTCAAATCTAGCATCGGCCACTAAACATAAGCATAATGCGCAATAACATCTATTAGGAATAAAATCTTTATGCACACCGATCTTCGCAAATGATGGGTAAAAGAAAAAAGTATATAAATTTAGACATTCACGTATAGTATACCAGTGCTAAATAAATATTGTAGATGAAGAGTTGTACGACAATAAGGGACAAATGAACAAGAAGGAGGTGATGAAATCGCGAAAATATGGACTTTTTAAAAAGTATTACGTATTGTTGCTAGAAATACTGCTTCAATGACGAATAAAAATTTTAGATAAGAAAACGTGGAGAAGCAAAGGTGACATCAAAAACTGTAGCAACTAACAATCAGTTTAGCTATTTTCGCATATGTCACATACAAGTAGGTTCTAGACAGTCGAAAGTGTAATATATATATATATATATATTTTAAACTTCATGGCAGTCAATGTAGTTTTGTCTACATTACCTAGTTATACGCGTGGTCTGATATGGAGTTCAGTCGGTAAGTCAATTTGTCCGCGGTCTCTTTTTGCTCTGCTCTCTTCTCTCGCTCATTTTTTTTCTGCACCTAAAGGTATGCAGTGTTACTTAAATTCAAAAACAAAATTACTTATGTACAGTAGAGTTTCGATTATCCATTAACCATCATTTCTATTTACCATCACACTTTTGCCGCGAAATGAAAATTTCATTGGTTTTGGCTTATTTTATGAAATTCTCTTATTTATGAAATTATTTTCTTCTAGATGTGCTGTGTTTCTAAGTCACACTGCACGAAGTTCCGGGCGTTCAAGTATAATGATATTCAAAGCAAGCAATAAAAATAAAGAAACAGCGGGTCATTATCAAATATTATCTGATAAATTGGGTATATATTTTAATTCGTGCAGTTTTTTTTTTTTTTCAAAATTTGAACGTTTATTTAAGAAAAACATGTACAATAGTGTTATTCAAAGTATTCTCCATCTGAAGCTATGACTTTTTCCCATCTTTCTGGCAATTTGTGGATCCCATCCCAAAAGAACTGCGCCGGCTTGGCAGCCAAAAATGAATCAAACCAATTTTTGATATTCTGCTCTGATGTGAACCGTATTTAAGTGAGGGTGTTCTGCATGACCGGAACAAATGGTAGTCAGGGGCAAGGTCTGGGCTATAAGGCGGGTGGGGTAAGACTTCCCATCCACTGTTTTCCAAATAGTTCTTAACCGGAATAGCAACGTGGGGCCGAGCTTTGTCATGATGGAAAATTATTGCCTCGTGTCTGGTCGCATATTCCGGGCGTTTTTCGGCTACTGCTCTCTTCAAACGGATTAATTGTGTTCGGTAGCGTTGTCCATTGATGGTTTCACCCGGCTTTAGCAGCTCATAATGCAGCACACCCATCTGATACCACCAAATACAGAGCATTACCTTCGCGCCATGGATATTCGGCTTTGTCGTTGATTTGGCTGGTTGGCCGGGGTTGTCATAATGGATCCATTTTTTATCACCAGTAACAATCCAATGCAAAAATGACTTCCTTTTGTGGCGTTCCAGCAGCATTTCGGACATGCAAAACCGCCTTTCGATGTCTCTCGGCTTGAGTTCATGTGGAACCCAATTTCTTTGCTTTTGAATATATCCTGCTGCTTTTAAACGTTTTGAAATGGCTGTTTGAGTGACACCCAAAGATTCTGCGAGCTTTTCTTGTGTTTGGCAACAATCTTCATAGAGTAATGCTTCCAGTTCTTCATCTTCAAACTTTTTTGGCTGCCCAGGATGTTCATTGTCTTCCAAGCCAAAATCACCACTTTTAATTCGTGCAAACCACTTTTGGCACGTATTGTATTGTATATGTATTGTTGTGGTGGAACATGATAACCTTACGATTTGCAATTTCTGACCGTTTTTATTGGTATCTTCCTCTAGTTTCATTATATGTTGTTAGTAACCCTTTAAATTGTTAGATTGGTTCCTTGAAAGCAGCTCAAAATACACAACACCTTTATAATTCCTCCAAATCGACAGCATAACCTTCTTTGAATAGAGTTTAATTATCGATGAAGGCGCTGCGCATTTGCTAATCATCTAACTGTTTTATGTTTAAGTAACATAATATTCTATGATCGTTGCGGTGAGATTGGTGACAATACTGCGTAGCACTCTCGCGTAGCTATGTCCGCATCAGATATTCCGCTCTCAGCACTTTATTATTTAAACGGTTACACATCAAATTTCAACGGAACAGTGGTGGTTTTTTCCGACAGGAAATTGCATTGCATTCGTGCCCGATTAGAAAATGAGAATGATTATACTTTAAAGAAAACAATTTTATTAATCAATTATATAGTCCCCATTATTTTCCACAACTGTCCCAAGGTTTTACAAACTTGCGGATTCCGTTTTCATAGAAACTGTTTCCTTCAAAAAACGTTGTAAGGTAGTTTCCGACAGCTTCAGCGCAACCAAATTTATTTCCATTATATCCGTTCTAAAGGGACCAAATCAGATGATGATTCGGTGGGTGCTGAAGAATTTTTCATTTTTTCCAGTTTTTGTCACGTTTGTCTGGCGACATGTGACATGGCGTTATCATGACGGCAGATGACGCTTTTTCGATTAGCCAAAACCGGACGATATCCTTGAACTTTCTCATTAAACTTAGAGAGACTCTTACAGTACTTATTCGCCGTGATTGTTTCGCCTGGTGAAAGGAGCTCGAAAAAAACTATACCCCTGGAACCAGGAGTGGGTGGGTCCAACTCATGACTCATGAATCCTGATGCCACGACCTATCAAATAGTATACAACAAGTCCATAAGACAAACAATATTTGCGTCATACAGCCACGTATGAAGTTCGGGCACGAACTTTTGAAAAGATCCAATATAAAGAAGCTATAAACTATAAAGAATAAGCGCTGACAACTTGAAGCTCATAAGGCCACAAACTGGATAAGTTCTTAATAATTTACAGACGAAATCAAACCTCAGAAAAAATCCTGATCGACTGAAGTGACAATATTCGTTTGACAATGACAATGGCATCATCCACAATGATAATATTTCGATCCAGTGGCGGAGTGTAGATCCATCTAAAAGATATTCTGCGGCTTATACGAGTATGTAGATATCGAAAAGCCAGACCATACGACAAGTAATTGGAGGATCATTAAGGCTGGTGAGCTAAGAGAAATCGAAAAACTTAACAAAAAAATATTTTCTATGGCTAAGGCAGCATCGTAGACAGATGTGGCTGATTTAATAACGTCATTAACGAAACACTTACTACTATCCTGCTATTTGTACAGAATAATTGGCAACACTTAAAGGCAACTACAACTACACCAACTACAGAGTAGCTTTTGTCCCAATCAGGACCCAACTTGATGGCAAACAAATTAAATCTTCTTTTAGGAACAGGTAAACCAAGAGCTTTAAATATTAACATGCAATTAGAATTTTATGAAAATTACATAAAATCTGAGCACTTAGTCCAAAAAAAAGTCAAAAGAGAACTAGATCTGTTTTTCTGAAAGGATCGGAGAACCCTTTGATAAACTAAATGGGTCTAACAAAACTAGAAAACTCAGGTAAATTTCGAAACTTAAGGCAATTAGATTCGAAACAGTGATTTTGTTGAAAAAAATTTCCAAGTTAAGGCAGGAAACTTAATAAGATCTTATGACAAAAAAATGTCCCTTATGATTGGATACATCCTTGTCGCATGTCGTTATGGCCGGGATTCAAATTTCTCCAAAAGCCTCCATTTGTACAAAATATGACATTTACATTGGTAGTAAATTACCTTTACTATAGCTGTAATTTTATCCCCAATGACACTCCTGCGTTAAGCAAGAAACACATATTCTCTGTTGGTGCGCACAGATTCGAAATATGCTTGCTCGGCATCGAATATGGCCTCAATATAACATAGTGTTTTATTCACTTAAGAACTACGTAATCTTTTTATATATTTATTTATTTATTTATTTAAATAACTTGTTGATTTTTAATTTTGTGAAAACGGTTTAAAAACTTTTATGTCGTGGGTGTTGTAATTTGGGGTGCAAATTAGAGGTAAATTAGAGCCGTTTGTTGCAACATGGTCTGCAAAGTCATTTCCTGGGATTTGAACGTAACTCGGCATCCATATACAATAAGTTTTATGTTTGGGTGGTTATCTGAGATAATTTTTCTCACAAGCGTTCGATAGTAGTTTGTATTGTCATTGTTCTACTGATGACAATGCGTCAGTGCTATATATTGGAAGGATAGAGTTTCTGATTATTATTATTATTATTACTATTTTTTTTTTTTTTTTGGCATTGTGACACTGAAGCCTGTGTTATTCGTTTTAGATCCGTCAGTATATATAAAAATGTGGTCTTTGAATTTCTCCTTCAGTTCCAGAAATTTTGCGCGGAATATTTCCAGAGGTGTAAAGTACTTAATAAATAATCGAATTGAAGTGTCTATTACATTGTACTAAATGCCTTTGTCAGAGGGGAGGCGGGGTAAAAGGAAATTAGCGCACATAACGTGAGGGCATGGGTGGTGGCGATGGCGTGATGGTTGACTCACTGGTTGTCATGCCACCTACCTGGGTTCGAATCCCGGTAGGAGCACAACAGCAAATTTTTTAAAATCGTCATCACCCTTTCGGCGGGCAATGGCAAACCTCAGAAAGTCAAATTCTGCCTATGAAAAAGCTTCTCAGGAGAGCCGTTCGTAACCAGCTATAAACAGCAGGCCCTCTTCAGGAGTGTAAAAATACACAAAGTGAGAAACGCAAATGAGTGTGAGAAGTTAGGCCTTATAAAAAAAAAAAAAATAATAATAAAAATAAAACCTGAGGGCATTTGTTTGGTTGGTGGGGTGGGAAGTTGCATTTTTCACATGTTGGACTGCCTGCGCACCTCCTTGTTGTATGTTCAAGTAGTTGGCAGTTGCGACATCTAATGGGGTTAAGGATGTATTTCAATTGTTTTCGATAGTTGATATCAGTCGAATGTAAACAACATCAGTCCAGTTGGATGATCTTTTCCGTCGCGTTTTTTTCGTAAATTTATATTTTGCGGTAATGCTTTGTGATTTCATCTCAGAGACTCTCTTTGCTTCGTCGATGTTGATTAAGCTTGAAGAATATACTATACATACATACATTTGGTGCTATTAAAACGCTCTTGTAGTTTTATTATTACGGGGCATGTGTATTCAAGTGTATTGATTGCTAAGGATCTATTGGCTACTCGTCTTTTACCTCGTCTTGCACCCCTATGTTAAAATTAATACTGTACAAAGAGGAATAAACAAAATTAAGCTCGATTCACTTCGAAAACAAGCTTAAAGTAGTTGAAAACTGCCAAAATATCGTAGATGTCAAAAAAATGTTAAAAAAAAACATTGAAAAAAGGGGGAGTCAAGAAACATAACGCAATTTATATTTGCAAAAACCAAAATTATAATACTTTCTTTCCAACCTCATAGATGAAGATCCCTCGAACATTTTAGATTGAATTTAAATACATCTAATATTTCTATTATGTATCTGAATTACTTCTGTATAGCTTCTAGGATTGGTATGATTTGCGGACCTTACAACTATTTTAAGTTTGGTTCTTATAAGACCGTCCAGCGATGATAGATGTACGACTGTCGTTTATAACAAATGATAAAACATCAGCGGTATTTTTCTGTCACAATATGCTTCTGAGTTTTACGCTACTTTCGCTACTCCAAGCTTCCTCTATGTAATTATAAGTTGGGCTCGTAATGTTGTCACTTATAATAGTGCTATCGTCGGCGATTAACAAAGAAGTGATTCCTAATTTATTAATGCTCTTTTAATAGAAAATCTTGTATGATATTAAAAGCCAACAGACTTTTAACGCTTCCTTGGTATACTCCAACGTGGTTTCATCAAGCGAGAGTCTTTGCGCGGTGGCATAAGAATAATGCAGTACCGCAAAGACACTCAAAATAGATTTTGCTGATCGAGTACAGAAAAAGAAGTAGGATATCTTAATACGCAGTTATTCTGCGCGATATAGGGAAGAAATAAATTAAAGTAATAATAACGAACTGTGTTTTTTTTTTTTTTTAATTCTTCACGACAACGGACGTTTCCAAGAGATACATAATATTTGGTAGGCAAGAAGGAAAGCTTAGATATTCAAGAGTTATTTTCCGTATTATACTCGCGAGTGTAGTTCGGTGAATTATTTCAAATTTTTGCTTTTTGCGTCAATACCGAGAATACAATCAAAGCACCTCGTAATTTAGGTTTTACTAATATTTTATTAAATTTATAATTAAAAAATTGGTTTTTGTATCATTTCAGCTTCTTGCCGGCATGTCGAAACTAATGAAGGAGTGCTGGCACCAGAATGCGAACGTCCGCTTACCAGTACTGCGTATTAAAAAGACTTTAAACAAATTAGCTTCCGCTGACGATAAATTCAGATTACAGTACGACGAAGTATGTGTCTAGTAAAATTTCACTAAAACCCTCAAATAACTCATCATGTAAGTCCACCTTTCGTTACCTCAACGTATGGACAATCTTTGTAATGTGTTTAACAAGAGTGTAAATTACTTAAAAAAAAATGTGTAATCCGGAATTACACGTATGTAAGATTAAGTTATAAAAATAATTATTTGTATAGCAAAAAAAAAAAAGCTATGACAGAAATGAAAGGCAGAATAACTACTCCCACAAGTTTATTTTGTGGTCATAAATACATAAACATGTAACAACCAACAAATAACCGTAGAAGTGTAAATATAATTTTTAAAACAAGGACAACAAAAAAAAATATGAGAAATCATTTTAAAGCTTTTATAAGACTTATTTTCTCTTGTTTTTTTTCTCTCTCTCTCTCTCTCTTAAGAAAACAATGTTTGACTTAATTTGCATGTGTGCCTTAATTTACATGGACTGCGCCTTAAATTTTGAATAAATCGGATATAATAATTCGACCAGTGCCTATTGGAGATGTAGTAAATATTTTAGTTTCCTCAAAACTCATGCAACAAAAATGTGAAATTAAAAAAAAAAAAAAAAAACCAACTAAAGTGCCATTATTTTAAAATATATACGTTTTGTTTGTGTTTATGTTATGTTATGTTATAAACCACTAATCTTCTATTTTATTGTTTGAATATAGATTCCTATATTTTCTTTTCATATTATTGGCAACGAATCGATATGATTAGTATTTACAACAAATAAACTAGTGAACAAACTTAAGCTTTAGTTTCAGGAATATTAAGATTGAAATAAACAAATGACGAAAACCTGTAACATAAATAAAATAACAAAAGTAAATTATAAATTAATCTGATATTTGTATACATAATTAAAACATCATTTCATTTAAAACATCTGTAGGTATATTATTTTAAAACATACACATAGTTTCATACAACAAATATATATATATACACTCATAATTAGTTTAAGAATGTATTCATAGTCTTAGATGTATGATTAGACGCTCATTTAATTTTTAAGTATAACCAAAATAGAGTTGTAGGGACTGTACATATTTATGTGTATACATTTCGTCGTAAATTAAAAAAAAAAAAAAAAAAAAAATGAGAAAAAAAACTTGGTTATAAGCAATAAAAGAATGTATGATTTATAATTTCACCTTTTCTTTTTCTTGTCTAATAGAGATGGTTGGAGATGCTGTTACTCGTGGAAATGAGTTTTAGTGATTTATTTGCCAAATGTATTTGATAATGAAACATTTTTATAATTTGTGCGTATCAATTGTGAAATATTTTTTGCTTGACTTGCCGAAATGTAGTCGGATATCTGTAAATGTGATTAGATCTACATCTATATTTTAATAAATAAACCCCACTGGCCAAAGCCAAATGAGCCTTTTTCCATGTTAAGGTTAAGGTAATCTTCTATATGGTTCTCAACTGGCTCATGCTTGGATTGGGGTGTCCCGTAAGGATCAACGCGAGAGGAAGCTTATTGAAAAAGTTTTATGCGCTTGAGATGCCTTGTTTTTGACTGTACATACAATTTCATTCTTATCAGATCCTGTATAACAAGGCGCACGTAAGAAGAAAGGACAATTTTGTCATTAAACTGACCGAGACACGTTATAAGAGCAATGACCTCAATTAATAGCCTTAGTTTAGGGCTTATTGCGGCACATAATGCCTGAGGCATTTCTCTATTCTGAAATGGAATCTTTGGAATAATCTTTGGTATTGCTCAAACAGCTGCGAACAGACACTCAACTAAGACATATAAGTTGCACACGGCGATGCGGAGCGTCTCTCCGGTTCAGAACACAACACGAGGTATTTCGGTGGCTTACTGGATGAATTGCTTAGTTCTTAAACCTTAGTATAGTGTAAAATGGACCAAACAGATGGGATTGTTTCCTTATCAAATAGAGGATTCTAAAAACAACAAACATTTATTTATTGTCGGAGCCAGTATTATTCTGTAGTTGTTAGGTTTTCCACGACTAAGGATGGCTTGGGAGTTTCGTACAAGACATCCACTTATAGCTGATAAAATTTCAAGAGACAGGTTTTATCATCTCCGAGTCAATCTTTGGATAGTTGACGAAAATACGGTTATAACAAAGGTAAAAGAAAATGATCGTTTCTGGAAAGTAAGGCAAATGTGTGATAAAATGTTTGCAGTATGTAAGACCTGGCAATGTGAACAAATTATTCCCTTTGAAGGACATGTTGCTATGCGACAGTACATCAAAAGCAAGCCTAATCCTGTAGGTAATAAAAATTTCGTTATGACTTCAACAAATGACTTGCCTTTAGACTTTTTACTGTACGAAGAAAAAGGTAGACATATAAAGTCAAAAAAAGTTGGAGTTGAAAAACTGGATGTTGGTGGTAAAATAGTCCTGGCACTAGCCGATTCCATACCAGACAAAACCCATATACATTTATGGATCGCTATTTTAGTTCAACAATTTTATTTGATACATTGTTCAGATACCTTCAGCTTCTCGTACCATTATAGTTAGCCGTATTCCTAAAATTGTAAAGCTGAAAAAAGATGCTGAGCACAGAAGAGAGAGGTTTTTAAGACCAAGTGACAAGAAATGAAGGAACGATATCACTGATCAAGTGGTTACACCCTTTAAACCCATTCATTTCTTATCTACCGCTCATGGTGTTCAGCATGTTGAAAACTGTGGTCGTTGGTCATAAAAAGACAAAAGATATATTGAAATACCACGACCCTATGCAATAAAAAAGTATAATGAATGTATGGGTGGGGAAAACTTTCTAGACTGGGTAATTTCTTAGTATGCCATGAGAGGTAGAACTAAGAAATGGACAATTAGAGTTCTGCATCATTTCTTTGACTTTATATAGCTTCTTGTTGGATCCAATACAGGCAACAAGCTCAACAAAACAAATGACCTAAAAAAGAAATACTTTCCTATTATTTCTTTAGATTAGAAATAGCAGAGAATCAGCTATACAGAAGTGTAGAGGATTATCAAATTGCGTCTGATGTCAGTGATGAACCACAAGCTAAACAGCGTAAAACAGTTCCTGTACCACGAAAAATTGCAAGAAAGACCAACAACTTTCCTCGAACACGCAAGTAGGTCTAAGTGTCGTGCTGAAAGATGTAATAATCTTACTTTCGTTCGGTGTAACATCTGCAAGGTGTTCTTGTGTTTCGCGCGAAAAAGAAATTGTTGTTTTGAAATTCCATTCACTTTATGAAATAAAAGTTATAAAATAAAAAGCTAAGAAACTAAATTTTTATTTGTTTTGACATGCTTGAGTCCTAACATATGAGTTGTGATACCTACCTTAATTTCCAAAATTATAGAAAACATTATAACATTATAACATTCTGACCGCAGGACTAAGGAGGTTAAGTAAACGTGCGTCCATGACCAATTATGTTGTAATGTATAGGCGGAAGAAGCGAGGTACACCCAAATATAAAAGAAGATACGCTAGTTTTAAGGTCTACTTGATTCTGAAATCAAACTCCAGGATGCAGGCGAACTAGCCTATTTCCTCCCGATGTCTTTTGAAAGTTCTAAAAAGTCTGGATCGTTTTTGCTATTAATCAGCAGAAAAGGTTACAATGCACTTCAACACGTCTTATTGCTAACCACTTAAATGTGCTGAACTTAAATAGCGCCATTTTCTAAGATGATTTTTGTGATGATACAAAACTAAAGTTTTTAGATACTAGGTAACTTGTAGCTTGTCTCTTTCCTTCAGATGTTGCACTTTCTATAATTTTTAAAATAGGTAGACGTGATTACGTTTGCAATTTTACTGTTTTATTTTTATAAAGATAAAAAGATAGAGTTAACGACGGTTGTATTCTTGAGAAATCCAAAAGTGTTAATAAAAGTCCTTATCATTCTTGGCCAAAGCATTGAAAAGCCTATCGACAAGTAAAAGAGGAAGGTTGAGTTCTTGTACAATATTTAACTGGTTCAACAAATATATTTTATCCTTGTTTCCTTCTGTACTTCAGGATATAATGCATAGTTGTTAAAATTTCACAATCAGTATTTTATTTCCGGTCCTTTGACTTTTTATTTTTTCCATAAATTTGGATCTCAAATATGCGAGTATAAGATTTGTATGCAATATGTACGATGACATTAAAACGAAAGTTAAAGGCACAGCGGAAATAACCGGAAAAAATCAGGTATTGACGGTTTTAAAAACAAAACAAGAGAAACCAAAACCAGCACTGAGAAATAGAAAAAAGGTTCGTCTAAAGATGTTAAGCAAATCATTAAATTTCTTCCAAAGACCTTCGAGTTGATCATCGGCTAAAAGTTAGCCTTATAATAATCCGCCGTATTCTCGAAAACGCAAATCTACCAACCAGATCACCAAGGGTTTCGTTCGCAGGAATGATCTTTTTAAAGTGAAAAAAAAAAAAAAAAATTGGAAAAATATTCTTTGGAGCATCGAAACAAAGATACGAAAATTTGGTACGTCGTCCAAAAGGTCAAGCATACAATCCCAAATGTACACCGTGATGCACGGTGGGGCTAATACGAGTATATTATGGGTATGCTTTTCTTTGACAGAAGTGGACATCATTTATATTTTATGTGACATTTTCACATAGTCGAAATATTTAGATAAACGAGGTGAGTTCAAAAAGTAAGGTGACTCTTTAAATTTTTGCTGTGTTGTTGAACATATGTTTACAGTTTCAAGTATATAGCATACCTAGTTTGTGTTTGACAGATAGAAAGGTTAGACGTATTTGGTGTGCTCGGCGATTTTCAGTTATTATAAAAAATAGAGCAAAGAATTTACATCGAATTTTGTGGAAAAATTTGAATCCAGTACTCTAAAGCACTTGAAACGTTGACAGTGGCATACAGTGAGTCTGCTCTAAGTAAAAAATGTTTACAAGTGGTACAAGATCTTCCAAGATGGCCGAAATGATGCCAATGACGAATCTCGCTTTGGACACTCCAGCACATCCACAAAAGATGATAGCGTCGAAGCTATGAGGAAAATGATTTTGGAAAATCGTCGGAATACCATAAGATAAGTTGCTGAGGATGTTGGCATATCGGTCGGCTCGTGTCATGCAATTTTTTTGAATTTTTTTGAGCATGAGACATGTGTCAGCAAACTTCTTAAGGGGCACACCTAGTGTGAAATATTTTGATAGTCTATACCTTTAAAAATAATATATTAAAATTTCAAATGAATATCTCAAATAGCCACTCATCGGACAGAAAGTTACGTTTGCTACGGAGTTTAGCAGAGTTGTTTTTCGGGCTTCGTCGTCATCTCGTACACCATTATAATTGACCCTTAGGTATACAGAATTGCATGAACAGGTCTACTATTTGAGGTATTTTTGTTTATAATTACGTTACATGTTTTCGGAGCCAGACACATTTAGTTTTACTGCGACCGTTATACTGATCAACCTGTGTATTCAAACCAAAAAGGTACTCACGACATTTCCAGGCATAGATTAGTTTCAAGAAAACGAAAATTTACAGGAAATCAAATACATTTGAGCAGTCTACTGCGAATGCCAGTAGACTGAAACGATCACAAAATAATGATAATAATATTGTGGTTGATTTCACTCATTATTTAGTTTGTTTCGGTTTTTTATGCAATTAACAATTAAGTAATGTGTAAAATTTGTAAAAAAAAAAAAAATGTAATCAAGCAAATCCGCGAGGTCTAAGATTCAAAATTGCCATCATGTGTGAATACTGTGTTTTGTACATCAATTCCGGGCCTATGATTGAAAATGCATTTGATGATGATAATGATGCGTCTTTTGAGTATCTGAATAAACGGAATCTTTTTTGCGGTTTGATGGATCTAGCAAGTAAATTTTATCATCAAACTTTCGCTGGATGTTTCAGGAATTTATGGATAGCAGCAAAATCAGTCTGTAAATTTATTATGAGAAGAGCTGTTGAAGAAGAGAAGAAACAGACATTATAGAATGAAATGGAAGTCGACAGTGTAAAAGACATGTTTGGTCGCTCGATTAGTAAATACGGGGTGAAATACTCGCGGTATTTTGTTGATGGGGATAGTGTCACATATATAGGATTATTAGTTTTGAATACATATGATATTCCTGTAGAAAGACTGGACTGCTATCTATATGTTAAAAAAAGAATGTGATCACGATGCCGTAGTTTGGAAAAAGCCGATCAGACCTTAGAAGGAAAAAGTAAAACCACGCTAACTGTCAACTTAATGAATAAACTTCAGATGAGATCATGAGACATTAAGATAATGTGGATGAAATGTATAAAGCAATCGGGGCTACATTTCATCATTTGAATTCGACTGATAAGAATCCAAACGATGGAAACTGTCCATAAGGCGGAGAGAGTTGGTGCGCTTATCGCCGCGCGGAAGCTGAAGCAATGAACTTGACTAAGTTCAATCACGATTATCTCCCGCTTGATCCAAATGTTCAAAAAGCTCTGAAGCCAATATACGAGGATTTGTCTCGGCGTGAATTGCCTGATAGATATAAGGGTAATAATACGCAGAATAATAACAAATGTAACAATGGTTTACTTTGGCACTTTGCTCCGAAACATCTCCACAGTGGTCTCAAAACTATTGAATTATCAAATTACTTTGCAACTTCAATATTCAATGACGGTTATACATCTGTTTTAAATTTTTTTAATGTAATGGGAGTAATAGTTATAGATCCAATTATCAAGAGATTATGTCGCCAGCAGACTGCCTCGAAAGAGGGCCGTTCGTTTTGAAGAAGACCTTCAACAGCCCAGCAGGCCCCTTTCGAAGAAAAGGAAAGTGAATAGCAGGTTAGCTCTAAGTATGATTTTTATCTATTTATAACAATGGAACCAATCATTTTATCTTTAAACGTGTTTTTCTCGAAAATAAATTTTTCAAATTTGCTGCAGTTATCGCTGATTTTTTCTTTTGTTTATTTTGCCTCTAGAAAACTGTTTTTATCATCAAATTTTCGTGCAAAATTCGACATTTTTTTCAAAACTCTGCCATTTTCCACAATCGTGGTTCATTGTATAGGCAATACTTTCTAGTTTAATAATCTCTTTTGTTTTTGTTTACAGCCACGGTGAAGGTTGCAATCATTGCAGCAGTAGAGAACCATTTTTTTTGTGACTGGGAAAATATCGAATAACTCGCTGATTATTATTATGACCATTATTTGTGTATAAATTTGTTATATCCTCCAAATTTTAAAACATTTGATGCAATAGTTTACTTTAAATAAATTCCCAAAAATCATCTTTTTTTGGCGGTCACACTAGTGCGCCCCTTAAATTTGATCAGGAGAACCGTCGCATGAGCATCGCTCAGGAGCTCTTGAATGACGCCAATGATGATTCTTACTTGCTCAAAAGGGTCATATTCACCAGATTTGTCCCCTCCTGTTTCCAAAACTGAAGAAATCTATGAAAGGAAATTAAAAACGGCATCGCTGGAAAAGCTCAAGGCTGTATCAAAAAGCGTTTTTTTTTTGTATAAAGTCACCTTACTTTTTGAACATACCTCGTATTGAAGAATGCTGAGTACATGTTATGCTGACTTCAAAATGATACCAATACAAAAAAACAACTTCTGAACTGAGCTAAAAATCTAAATAATGCTATTAGCATTATTACATTACAAAAAACGAGATTTGGAGAAATGTACAAGTATGAATGTCCATCTCATTAGAAAAATGAGGTAGTAACAGCAACAAGAGGTAGTAATCGAAGTGTAAATATGGCGAAACAGTAAAACTAATGATCTATTGGGTATATATTTTAATTCGTGCGGTTTTTTTTTCAAAATTTGAACGTTTATTTAAGAAAAACATGTACAATAGTATTATTGAAAGTATTGCCCATCTGAAGCTATGACTTTTTCCCATCTTTCTGGCAATTTGTGGATCCCATCCCAAAAGAACTGCGCCGGCTTGGCAGCCAAGAATGAATCAAGCCAATTTTTGATATTCTGCTCTGATGTGAACCGTATTTCAGTGAGGGTGTTCTGCATGACCGAAACAAATTGTAGTCAGAAGGGGCAAGGTCTGGGCTATAAGGCGGGTGGGGTAAGACTGCCCATCCACTATTATCCAAATAGTTCTTAACCGGAATAGCAACGTGGGGCCGAGCGTTGTCATGATGGAAAATTATTGCCTCGTGTCTGGTGGCATATTCCGGGCGTTTTTCGGCTACTGCTCTCTTCAAACGGATTAATTGTGTTCGGTAGCGTTGTCCATTGACGGTTTCACCCGGTTTTAGCAGCTCATAATACAGCACACCCATCTGATCCCACCAAATACAGAGCATTACCTTTGCGCCATGGATATTCGGCATTGCCGTTGATTTGGCTGGTTGGCCGGGTTTCACATATAATTTTTTGCGCTTGGGGTTGTCGTAATGGATCCATTTTTCATCACCAGTAACAATTCGATGCAAAAATGGCTTCCTTTTGTGGCGTTCCAGCAGCATTTCGGACATGCAAAACCGCCTTTCGACTTCTCTCGGCTTGAGTTTATGTGGAACCCAATTTCCTTGCTTTTGAATATATCCAGCTGCTTTTAAACGTTTTGAAATGGCTGCTTGAGTGACACTCAAAGATTCTGCGAGCTCTTCTTGTGTTTGGCAAAAATTTTCATAGAGTAATGCTTCCAGTTCTTCATCTTCAAACTTTTTTGGCTGCCCAGGACGTTCATCGTCTTACAAGCCAAAATCACCACTTTTTAATCTTGCAAACCACTTTTGGCACATTTGCTCAGATAGCGCATGTTCATCGTAAACTTCCACCAAAATACGATGACTTTCGGCAGCAGTTTTCTTCATATTAAAGTAATGAAGAGGAACTCCCCGCAAAAACACTTTTTCAGGCACAAAGTTCGACATATTTGAGTGAAAAAAAAATTATCGTTGTTTACGCTTCAAATGAATGATATATACTGAAATGACGTACAATAACAGTAGCTTTCCAACGCATGTTCCAATGGAATAATACAAGTTACGCCATCTCTTAGCAAACCGCAAGTTATAGACCCAATATATAAAGCATTAAGTTTATTATCATCATGTTCGGAAAAATTAAAGCAACTTAGCTTAATGCAACATCAAATTCAGGTGGATGGAGTGCAATAAGGACCACAAAAATAAGGAGTGTCACATATACAATGATAGAGCAAGGGATTCTCACAATTTCAGAGAATATCTTAAGCTCTAGGAGCTGAAAATAAAAGTTCAGCATGAACAGGTCAACAATTTACAAAAGTAAATGAATTAACAAGGGGCTTGAATACACGTTATTTATTTGTTTTTATTTATTTATTATTTATATTGTTTGAGAAGATTAGTCAGCCGATCTAACGTCTAATAAGCTGAACGAGATAAATCTAAGAGACTACCAATGAATGTTAACTCAATGATTAGAACCAAAATCTTTTTAAGTTATTGGTAAGGGATGCAGTAAGATGCGCTTTTGGAAAGTGAAATTAAGCTGGTAAAGCTTAAGTAACAAAGTTGGTTACATTTGCTACCATGTTTATAGAGACTGGCCTCAATACACATAATGTAGTGGGTTCGGTATCTTTTCATGTAAAGGCTTATCATATATAGCAAGTACGTGCGCAAATTCCAGCTTACATCACATACATTCGTGTCCGTAGTAAGAGTCGACAGTATCACTTCTTTCCATTAATTTATAACAGTACTCGAAAAAAATAAATGTATTCTTGTCAGGATATTTGAACGCTAGATATGCGTATGGCGAAAAATTTCATTAAGTACAAAAGACAACCAGTTATATCTTGTGGTGTTTATATTGTATTCAGAACACGACGATTATCTCATCTTGCTCCTTAGCTCGTTTAAACTTGTGACCATTATGGACTTTTCGCCACCACATAGATATAGACTTAGTTGGAATGGTGGGATCAAGTGCACTCAAATGACAGTGATAAAATGCAATGGTCCCACTTCCCTAAAAATTTAGAAACTAGAAATAAACAACGTAATTAAATTAGCGATGGAGTGTACTATTCTCCAGATACAACAATCCGAAGTCAAACAGACCAATAGGCATGTAACTATTGTACAATTGGTGAGCTAAAAGTATACAAAAGTAGACAATTATCGAAGCTTAATCAGACAATTTTTTAACAGAAACTATAGTTAAATTAGCAGACTGAAACAATTAATGAGAATAAATTAAAATAAAACTGTTTGCTGTCCGAATACCGAATACATATGTGTGTATTTCCTTACAAAAATATTTCAGACGTGAGAAAGGTAGTCGGTTGCAATAAGTCCGAAAATGCCTACTCAGGCCACGGTCTTTTCGTGAGCGGAGATTCAAAACAGAAAGCAGGTTTGCTGGGAGCTTTTTCGAATTCTTGAATGCAGTGAACAATCCAGTCCCCTCTTGTTATTTGCAAATTGTTCGCAGATTTTTCTAGAGCTTTCTAAGTTAAATTGTATTCCCAACCGGGCATGTTATAAAAAAATAATAATAACACAGAAGGATTGATGGCAAGTCGAAAAAAAGCGAGCGTTTCATTTTAGTTTTGTGTGTGTTTTTTTTTTTATTAATTTCTTTGTTCTTTTTTTCTTTTATATATCCATAAATTTTGTTTTCTTTTTTGTTGTTGTTGTTTTAAATTACTTTTCTATGTAACTAGTTTTGTTTCGCACGATTTAAATTACTAAACTTTGTTGTTGTTTTGAAATTGAGTGATCTATTCCAGTTCCTATTTCCGTCGTTTTGGATCTTAAGCGACGTAGTTGTATTGATTTTGATTATCCTTATCACGTTCCATGTAGTCTCTGTCGATAAGAGATTCGATTCGCTTCTTTAAATCAGCAGGCTGCGAATAAGAGGAAAAGCAATGACAAATCGAGATATCACTGGTTAATTGATACATAAAACAAATTTTAAACCTACCTTTACGGGGAAGGTCAATTGGTTAAATAGTTCGCCTATTAAGAGGTTATGGCTTAACGTTTTTCGCATTTTCATAATCCTAACTATGGCGGCATCGATTTGATACTGTCGATCTTGGAATACCCGTTCCTCTGTTGCTTTCTGTTCTTCCGTCTGCATAAAAAGTAATTTTAAAAATTAGTTCTGAGTATATACTCGTCTGCCCATGTTTAAGTATTATAATTACCGTCTCTTTCATTTGAATTTGATTTATTTTAATTCTAAAGAGTTTATTCGTGAACTCGTTGTTGAACTGAAATTGATCCCTGTCTTCGACTTCCCTACTTTTAGGAATTTTCGTCAATACACGTGCCTTACCACATGCAAGAGATTGTAACGTTCTACGCAATTCTCCATCCTACAAAGTATACGTGCGTGTGTTTATCTAAATGAATTAAAAAAAAAAGTTGTAATTCAACCTTACTTCAATATTACACGCTGCCTTAATGTCCTCAAAGCTAAGGATATTTTTATCGTTAAACAGTAGCAGAACTAGTGCTTGAAACAAAGAAACCAGAAGATCTTTTGGACCCTAAAAATCGAAAAACAAAAACCCAATTTCCAAAATAAATAACAAAAAAATTGGTAAATTTATGTAAAGCATACATTATCAAATTGAGCCTTGAGAACACAATGCCCCAGGGTTGGCTGCCATTGCAATTTTCTACCGCTATGTTTGGCCAAATAGAATTTGTTGAATACTTGTTGAGGCTTAACAAGTTGCGGTGGCATTGTTACTTCTGTAAGTGGGTATGTTGGCCAATAACCCATTGTTAAGATATTTACTGTCAAATCTATGTTCGTAAATTCTCTGTCTAGATTAAGCACGTATTGCTTGAACGCGATATTTATGTCACGGCTAAGTTCCATGTCCTTAAACATTCCTTCCAATTTCGACGTGAAGCCTCCACCACATTCTTGTTTGAGTTTAGATAGCATACTTTTTTCAGCATCCACTGATGCTGATTTCCCCACAAGTAGTCGTTTCGCCAGGTCCTGTAAAGAATAAGATTAAATATTAAAAATTGCATCACTAATATTTTTATATTCTTATTTTAAGCCAATATCGGAAAAATGTTGAACGGTGTCGAACGGTTACGGTAAAGAATAAATAGAGCGCGCTCGACCAGAGTGTACCTTCTTTGATTTTCCTCTTAGGTTAGGTTTGACTGACAGTCTCTCGTCTATAGTTATAGCGAGTAGTAGTTTAATTCTCGGTGAAAAAACGTTTTGAGTTTGTGCACTTTAAATGTCTAGAAGTTATTACATTCATTGTTTAGCCCAGGTTTGGATTTCAAGGCTTTCAGACGGTTATTGTTTCAATATATTTTTGAAATTAAGAACGCAAGGTAAATTCCATTGACGTCTTCTATGATGCTAATATGCGACCGTTTTATAGATAAGAAGCTCTTTTTTTATCTCTAAACCCGTTTAAACCAGATGTCTGGTTAAATAACAGATTTTGGCCCCTTCCAATCAATTTCAAAAATTTGTAGGTATGAAATGCAGGTATCCCTAGTAGATGTCACATTCTACTTTAGCCAAGAAGGGTCCCTTATGCTACAATTACGGAGGTGCAGAAAAATACACACGACAATTCTCTGCCTAAACCCTTCTTTTGTTTTTGAGTCATTAGCGTATCGTTTTCAGCCATCAGCTCATCATAGAAGTAGAAGGTGAAAAAATATGAAAAAATATATTGTCCCAGAAGTACCCGACCTGACCAAGACATGGCGGTAATTGTTTACAAATATCACTGTATTAGTAATTTAAGTACGCAGTCTATAAAGCATGTTTCAAGTTTAAAAACGCCACGTTGTTTAGTATTTGTTTGGCAGCCATCAATTGTGAAAATGGAGAAAATTGGTCATCGTTATGTGATAAAATACTTTTATTTGAAAGGCCTTAGCCCAACCAATATAAAAGCTCAACTGGATTCTACTCTGAGTGAGTCTGCTCCTTCGTTTACAACAGTAAAATTTTGGGTTGCTGAGTTTAAACAGAGCCGTACGAGTTACCAAAACAAGCATCGCAGTGGTCGGCTAAATGAGGTGACGACAACAGAAATGGTGAAGAAAATCCACAAAGCAGTACTGGATGATCGTCGACTGAAAGTGCGCGAGCTAGCAGACATGAGAAAGCTGTGTGCAAGATGGGTGTCGCGTTTGCTCACACTCGAGCAAAAACTGTGTTGTGAAGATGTTGAGTGTTTAGCGAAGTTTCACAGCAACAAAGAAGAATTTTTGCGCCGTTTCATAACAATGGATGAAACATGGGTCCATCACTTTACACCCGAGACAAAATTACAATCAAAAGGGAGAACCGGCTCCAAAGAAGGCGAAGACCATTTCATCTGCAGGTAAGGTCATGGCGTCGATTTTTCGGGATGCGCGTGAGATAATTTTCATTGACTATCTTGAAAAAGGAAAAACTTTCAACGGCCAGTATTATACGAACTTATTGCAACGTTTTTGCGAAGAAATCAAGAAAAAACGGCCGCAATTGACTAAGAAGAAAGTGTAGTTTCATCAAGACAATGCATCAGCTCACAAATCCGTTATTGCAATGGCCAAAATTAATGAATTAAAGTTTGAATTGCTACCTCATACACCCTTTTCGCTCAATTTAGCTCCTCGGATTATTTTCTGTTCCCAAACTTAAAAAAATGGCTCAGTGGTCAAAGATTTTCCAACAATGAAGAAGTGATGTCTGCAGTTAGTGGCTATTTTGAGGAGCAAGACAGTTCTTATTATAAAAAGGGTATCGAAGTGTTTGAACATCGCCAGGAAAAGTGTATAGAGCTGAAAGGCGACTATGTTGAAAAATAAATAAATTTTTTTCCAAAATTGTTGTTTTATATAGGCAGATCTTTACACTGTTACTAGTAATATACAGTTGATCTGTGTGTTAAGCTATGGTCACACTACATTATACATTAGTATAGCTCTAACCACCGAAGTGTGGAGCCAGTGAGTAATTAGAGGCTGTAGTTTTCATTTTCGCCTACGGTTTTAAAGTTAAACCATATTTTTTGGATCCAGTTCCAGCGTTTATTTGTAGCTCCATACGTGTGCCAGTAATACCTGTTTCAAAGCCATCTATATAGGGTGATTCATGGTGAGAATTGATTTTCAATAGGATTTTTTTGACAGATCACGCGTGTCTAGGAGACACTGCTTTGTTATTTTTGTTCAGTATCGTTTGGCAAGTCATCATGAAAAGACTCACACCACAACAGCGTCTCCAAATTGTTCAGCTTTATTACTGAAGATACAGCCATTTTAAAGTTTTGAAATTTTAACCGGCTACAATTCAAATTTTTTATTTTTGGTGCAAAATATGACCCTCTCAGACGCTTAGTTTAGAAGATACAGCCATTTTAAAGTTTTGAAATTTTAACCTGCTACAATTCAAATTTTTTATTTTTGGTAATAATTTTTTTTTTATTACGGATGTTACTTGACCGGTTACAACATATTCAGTACGTAGTGAAGAGACTATAGCAGCTGTAGCTGAGAGTGTACGCGAAGACCGTGACGAATCGATTCGTCGTCGTTCTCAGCAGCTTGGCTTCTTCGACAACTTGGCGTATTTTACGTTAGGATCTCGGCCTTAAAGCGTACAAATTTCAACTTGTTCAAGAATTGAAGCCAGGCGACTTGAATTTGCGTCATATTTTAATGAATGGGCTTTGGAAAAACTCAATGAAAATCCGGTGTTTTATGGTGAAATTTTGTTCAGTGATAAAGCACATTTGGTCCATTTTTCTTCAAAAATGAGAATGTTACCGTCAATGGTAACCGATATCGCGCCATGTTAATGGACTATGCGCTTCCTAAAATTCAAGCTCATGGTTTCGGTGAGCTTTGGTTTCAACAAGACTGCGCTACGAGCTATACAGCGCGTAAAACAATGGACTTGTTGAGAAATCATTTTGTTGAGCACTTAATTTCACGGTTTATTACGGAAAATTGGCCGCCTAGATCGTGCGATATCACACCTTTGGACTATTTTCTCTTGGGATATGTAAAGTCTCAGGTCTTCAGGTAAAGCCAGCTACGATTGACGCCTTGGAAGCCAACATTACTCGTGTTATCCGTGAGATACCAGTCGATATGCTCGAACGAGTCGCCCAAAATTGGACCTTCCGAATGGACTACCTCGGACCTAGTCGTGGCCAACATTTACATAAAAAATTTCATTTTCAAAATGAAATGAACGATTTAATTATAAAAAAAGTTTATTATATCTGTGGTATTTAACAAAAATGATGAAGCTGGTACCAGAAAAATTTGTCATCTAGCAACCAAATAAAATAACAAGGTTTATTGTAATATAAAAGGGCTAACTGGTAATCTGACAGAGGTAGAACAAAACCTCACTGGATAAAGTTTGATTGTATAGTGCTTTCTGAGAGCTATATTACGGAGGAAAAGACGACGACCTTAGTGGACTTTGTGTCTATGAAGTAATTCACAAGTTACTATTTTCCATAAACATATGTACATACATATGTAGATAAAAATAGATATATAGATAAAAATCACAAAAAACAACCCTTTTTTTCCCCTGATTCGAATCTATAGGTCACCCAGCTCATCTGTGAAAGCATTTAGCGAGGCCTTCAAAGAATGCTTAGAAGATCTAGTGCTATCAAATCAGCAGTTTATTATCACAGGCGATATAAATATTGATTGGTTCGATGAATCAAATAACATATCGTAGTAGAAAACTTTTGTACACAAATCATTATTGAGCCCACAAGAATAACAGACTCTACCCAAACGCTAACTAACTATGTTACAACAAATACATACCCAAAGGTTACCAAAACTAGCAACCATGAAACAATAATAATCTAAAGACAGATTTTAGAAAAAATTAATTAAGCTAAAAAAGTAAGTAGAGTTCTTGGAATATAAAAAACTCTCTTTTTTAAATCAGCTTAGCTACAGTAACCCAGAGTTCGATGTAAAGATCCAAGTGTAATCGGAAGAATGTTTCAGGACGAGATAGTACGAATAGAAACAACGATAAATTAAGATCTTGAATGCGCATCTAAGAGTAGAAGGCTATGGATACTAAAAACAAACGGCTTGAATAGTAGACCGCAACTTTTAATGAATAAAGAAATGATAGAAATATCAAATAATTAATTTTGCCAACCGAGATTTCTTTTTATAGAGAAGATTAATAAAAAATTAATTTTACGAACAACAAAGTTTTTTTTATTACATGATATCAACCAGTATAGCGACTCAGCTTTTAACTGTATCCCAATAAATATCGCAGCCATAGAATTTAAAAAATTGCCTAGATGTTGCGCCTTTGTAAGGAAATGATGGCAGTGATTGAATGTTAATTGACGCTGGATTTTGATTAGTTTAAATCTAAATCGTTTTGACTACGCGGGATCTAAATGGATCTAGACAGGACGAAAACTAAAATGTATAATCTAGTGTTTAACTGTTGAAAGTTTTTCGACTAAAAAATGAGAAAGTGGAAGGAGATAATGTATACACCAATAAACCTAAAAGGCATTATCATCGAAATGTTATACGATAAAGGCCATAAGAGCGTTTTGCACGAGTAAAGTCTAGGCGATAATCTGGCCTAAAATAAATCTAAATTCTTTAGTCTTACCTTCTTGTAGAACGCTTCAAATACATCTTTCCCGTGTATGAATCGAAATAGGACCATGATTTTGTCAAGAATTTGTTCTAATTCCTCTTCAGTCGCTTCCTTATTACCTGCTCTCAACTTCATGTCAACATATTTTGCTGTTTAAAAAATAAAAAAAGAGAAGTAAAAATAACTTAACAGATAAACGATAAACTAATCTTGTTACCAATTAATTCGGCTGGTTTGTTAGCTCTTTGATTTATGAAGAATTCAAATGCTTCACGCAATGAATTCGTATACTTTTCATTGTGTTCAAAACAAGTACGCACAATGATATCCATTTTGTCTTTGAAATCCAAAAGATCCTGTACCATGCTCTTATCCTTTTCTGGATCGATAACGATGGTACGTCCTTTCTTCTATAATTTAAATAAAAATTGCAAAAAAAAAAATTTAAAGCACATTGATTTGATAAAACAAACCTTGATGTAACCATTGAAGTTTCCACACAACTCTATTGTACCGTTTTTGACACGACTCAACAAACTGTAAAGCAGCGTCAATTCGTTCAGTCTATTTTCCTCTAATAACGTATCTAAACCTTTTTGTAAAATCTGTGTTAGGTGTTCAGCAAGAAGTTCTTTTTCTACTGTGTATATTAGTGGATACCTATTTAAGAGATATGACAATTAAATTATTTAAGAAAGAATGGCAAAATGTGTTTAGACTCACTTTGTACTTGAATCCAAATAGTGTAGCAACCGTTCGTTTTCTTCGGCAAGACGTTTGTCGACGTGCTGTAGGTATTCGGGCACTTCTAATTCTTGCATTTTACGTTGACCTTCAGCTTGATACAGTTGCTTTGTGGCAATTAAGAATTTATCTTCGAAAGCACTCGAATAGATTTGCAAATCACATAGCATACGAACGAGACTTTTGAGCAATGCTCGATCTACGGCATCACCATTTCGTTCTTTTTCAATTAGTAACAGTAGACCTTCAACAGTGCGCTTTTGCACTAAGCTGTTTAGTGCAATATGGGTACGAAAGAGATCTAACCCCATGTCCCTAAAAAAACAACCAAAACAAAGTTTAAAAAAGAAGCTGGAGAGTATCAATCATAAAAGAAAAAAGAACAATTGTGTGTGCTGGGTATTAACAGAACAAACTCTCTCGAAAGCTTTGTCATTCCAAAAATGCTTGAAATAGAGAATGATTTGAAAATTTATTGAATTTTTTATTATCAAGATCTTGCGAAATACGATTCAGGTGATTAGAAGGTTTACCGTGATCGGATTCAACAAATTCAGAAGTACTGTTCGTATAGTATAGACATTGGGGACAGAATTAATAGAAAGTAAAGAAGAGCTAATTTAATACTTCAAACAGTAGGAACTCTTTACCACAAAAGCACGAAAACAATACCTAATTGGAAATGCCTTTCTCCTATGTAACCAAACTCTTTTTTGATAAAAGTTGATATTTGTGGTACGAAAAACTACATCTCCCACGTATCTTCTTTACCACTGTGCTGTTTTTGGGATTGGATAAATTCACGGAACTTAGTACCATTCTATAAGCTTCTCTATTTTGAACCATCTCGTTAGTGAAGCCAAAAGTTTTCTAAATTTTGATATTGGTTCTTTTTGTTAAACAATGGAGACATTAATTTAATTTTAGCTTAAATACCCATGTTTATATAACCAGAGTGATATAAACTATAAGAACATTGTTTTTAGGCCGAATAAAAATAAAAATGGTGCAAATTATTTATTTTAACCACAGCGTTAAATAATCTAACCGCGGAGTTACAAACGCGTTGTGTTTGAATGAGTCTTAAGCCAACATAATGAAATGTCTCATTACATGTAAATATTATTGCGTAGCCATAATGGGATTTTGCATGGTTTTTTTAAGTTTCGTTAACTTTAGTGGGCTTAAGTAAAGTCTCAACAGAATGGGATATTCGGAGCGGAATTGGCACAATAAAAAAAAAATAAATAAATAATAATAATAAAAAAAAAAACATTGCGATGGCAGAGGTATGTTGTTTGTTTTTTTTTTTTTGAGTAACTTAAATCATACAATGCAAATTTCGTTGTTCAAGAGCTAGTCTTCAGTATACTAGGTGGAGTGTAACCTCCTTACCGCCAGAATGCGCTGCTACTGCAAAAAACGTTATGATGCCTTGAAGTCCGTTCATATTTAGGCAGACATGCCAAATTTCAGTGCGATACTGTCTTTAGTTTTGTTGTGACAGCTGTTTGTTTTTGATGTGTTGATCTCATAAAACATTATTTTTTGAAATAATATATTATATTACACCGTTAAATATTGGTTTCGAGAGTTTCGTGGTGGCCGCAACTCCACTACCGATCAAGTCCGCAGCGGCATGCCCTTCGATGCGGTTACATGTCAAAAAAATACATGAAATGGTGTTGGCTGACCGGAAAGTAAAGGTGCGCGAGCTAGCAGATACCACAAAGATTAGTACTTAGCGCACACGCCATATTTTCGGCAATATTCCGCATATGAAAAAGTTATCCTGCCGCTGGGTGCCACGCATACTCATTCCTGACCAAAAACACGAACGCGAGAGCACTTCGAAAGAGTGTTTGGACTTGCTGATGCGGAATCAGGCGGAATTTTGGCGTCAATTTGTAACTGTTGAACACCAGAGAACAGAGTTAGTGTCCGGCAATGGACTGAATTCGGCACGAGTGCTCCGAAGCGGCCGAGGGAGGCTCGATGGGTCGGAAAGTTTATGGCGTCGGTTTTCTGTGATTGTCATGGCATAATCTTCGTGGACTACCTCGAAAAAAGAAAAACCATCAACAGTGATTGAAGGCCGAAGTCGCTGCAAAACGGCCTCACATGAAGCGAAAAAAATTTTTGTTTTTGCAAGACAATGCACCGGCGCACAAGAGCATCGTAACCATGGCTAAAATCAGTAACTTACGGCTCCAATTGCTTTCGTATCCACTGTATTCGCCCGATTTGGCTCCCTCGGACTATTATCTCTTCCCAAACCTCAAAATATGGCTCATCAATAAAAAATTCAGCTCACGCGAGGAAATACGCCACGGAGGAGTATTTTGCAGACCTTCCGGAAAATTACTTTTCGGACGGGATCAAGAAGTTGGAAAATCGCTAGAATATATTGAATAAAATAAAAAAAACATTTTAAAAAAAAATTTTTTTCATCCCCAAGGTAACTTTTCACCCCGCCTATATTAGTATTCCGTGATTTTAATCTCTTGGGGAATGTTCTCACTTACTTACTTATACTTGTTTCCCTTCCGCAGGGTTCAATCATTTCTCTCTATTATTTCCTTGTGAATTAATTGGAGAAGTTGGTATCTTAATTTTATTAAGTTTATTAATTTTGTTTTATATTTCACTTTATCGTACTATTTTCTCCATATAATATGTTAAAACTGAGCGACTATGACATTTAAAATAATCATTTTTTGATGCCGTTTCTATTATTGCGTTATTCTATTATTCCATTTTTTTCTTATTAATTATTAATTCTCAAAATAACATATAATTTTTCATGCGTTGCATTTCATTTTAGTTCATTAACCACAAAACCGCATGAAAGAGGGGGTGAATACCACTTTGTGGTGTCCATCTACTAACTCATTTTCTGGCAAATATCTCACAAAGTTTTGATTTGATTATACGGCAGATTTTGCGATCGCAAAGATCTAGAAGTATACAGTCTCCTTATGGTGAAGGGAATACACGTTGAGACATACTACCTTTGCATTAAGAATTTTACATGCAGACAGAAGTTACGCTTCAGTGTTTGGCGTAATATATATGGTTCTAAAGTTTTTTGACATAATGATTATAATGGGTTCGAGGTCTTTTGGATGTACGTGTTATTATAAGTAAATAAATAAGTGGCGCGACAGACCGGTGTATATGGGGCTGTAAGAGGCCAGCAGGCTAGTGACTAGGATATAATCGAAGTAGTCCTAGCCCCTGACAGCCCCCTATACTCTGAATGACAAAGGTTAGTTAGATAATAAAATCTAGTTTGAATGTAAGTAATAGTTTATGTAAGTTTTTAATGTTGTCGGTTGATGTTGTTGACAGAAGGTCAGTTAAATTTTTGTTACAAGTCGATTTACATACATTATATACCTTAGGGCATTCTGAAGTGAGATGTTTAATGGATAAAATTTGATTGGATTGGCGGAGTTGACGTGGGGTGTGGGGGGGGGGGGGGCTCCTTTTTGAGTAGGTTGCCAAACGTTGCCTGTGTGTGTCCAAGGCGAAGACGGAGAAAACATTTGTTCATACACCGATACACCGACGACTCTCCCTTTGGTTTAATGGTGGAATAGTGCTGAACATATGTTTTCCATTCGTCTATTCTTTTTTTGGCCCAATAGGTGTTGAGGAATAGAAAGTATATTCAATTGTTCTGAGGCTGTTCTAGCAGCAATGTCTACTAGCTCGTTCCCTTTGACCCATAGTAGTACAATTTTTCGCCTGTTCATTAGAACGTTGTAACGGATTTTAGTTATGGTTGGGAAGGAGTTTTGGATTCTGTTGATTCCCTTGAGTGTAGACAGACTACCGGGGCAAATAACGATGTTTCCGGTATTGGGTTTGCTAACTCTGTCGCTTTCAGGATTGCATAAGCCTCGGTGGAATAAATTGAAAAGTAGTTTGCACTGTATAGTATGTAATCAGATTCCGATACGATTGCGAGTCCAGTAGAAGTGTCAGATTTGGATCCATTGCAGAGTGGTAGTTTGGTTTGATGATGTTGAGAGTAGGTTTAGCGCATTTCCCGTAAACTGCCAATCCATAGTCAATTTTGGATAAAATAATGCTACGAGTTATAAAGTGTATTAAGATGTACAAAATTATTTTTTGACGATAAGAATCTTAAGTCTGGTAGCTAGTTTTTTCTTAAGAGATAAACAATGGTCCTTAAAAGTAAATTTATTATCAAAAGAAATACCTAAAATAGTTAGTGAGTTTACATTTTGAATTGTGGATGAAGATAGATAAATGTGAAACAATGGGAAAATTTTTTTTTTACAATATTCCATTGGGTGAGCTTATTTAGGATAACATGAATGCCGATCCTATTAAATGCCTTTTCAAGGTTAAGGGACAGTACGAATACGTGATTTTTGCATGAAAGCGCATAGCTAATATACTCATCGATGTGCAAAAGTGAATCAGTGGTACTGCATATTTAAATACGACTTGGTTAAAATTTAGATAATTGTTCTTTTTTTTTTTTTCAATAAACCAGAGAAGCCGTTTAGAAATAGTTTTCTCTAAAAGTTTGCTAGTACAAGGAAGCATGGAGATTGGTCTGTATCCTGTAGGATCATTCAATTTTTTTAGAAGGCTTAAGGATTGGTATTGTACTGGCCACTTTCCACGTCTGCGGTATAGTGCTTTTATCAAAGATACTGTTGTATAAGAGCAATATTCTCTTTTTGAGTAGATTTGGTGCATATTTTAACATAGGGTATGAGATGCAGTCATGCCCTGGGGTTTTACCTTCAAGAGTGGTAAATTTCGATCTAGCTAATCTGTTTTTCTGTGCGTTTTGCAGATGTACTAAGGTTTTCTACAAGGTGGTGGCTATTGAGAGTTTGAACTTTGGAGTTGAGGAAGGTTGATGGAAAGTTGGAGTCTTTAGAATACATGGACCAGGTTTTACCAAAGTATTCGCATATATCTGATGGGTTATATAGAGTTTTGATATCTGCCCATATCTTTTTGCTTGAAGAGTTTGGGTTAATGTTTGAAGTACATTTTTGAAAGGTTTCTTTTTTGCTATTTTACTGTTTCTGCAGAACAAGGCATTTGCCTTACGGTAATTAACTAGGTTGGTATTGTTGGGATGTTTTTTTTTTAAGATTTTCCAAAGATTTTGTTTGTTGTTTCGCAGAAATGATAACTCAGAAGAGCACCATGGGGCTATCTTCTTATGGGGGATATTTTTAGATTGCGGAATTGGTACGTTGGCAGCCGCAAGTAAGATTTTGGTGATCGAAGCAGCTTCTTTGTTAATGTTTGGAGAAATACTGTAATTGTCTAAAGAGTTGAGTATTGTACGAGTACTTTGATATAGTTCCCATTTGGAACGGTCGGTTTGAAATTTATATGTGGGTTTTTTGAGAAAAATAAACGCCCAAAATCTATGTTTGTCACAATTGGAAGATGGTTGCTGCCATGTAAATCTTCTAAAATTTCTCATGAAGTTTTAGGAAGCAATTGAGGTGAGGTAGCTGACAAGTCGACATTTCTCCATGTCTTATGTGTCGAGAAATGTGTTAGACTTCCGTCATTTAAAAAGGTAAGGTTGGCGTTTAAAAGGAAATTTTCTAACTCCGTATCTCCTCAGAGTTAGTTACAGGAGAACCCCATAGGGTACTCCAGAAATTGATATCGCCAGTTAACAGAATTGGTGTATGGATATTATTAAGGATGTTTGACAAATCGCTAGAGGTGAATGCTTGAGAGGAGGGAATGTACAATGATATCAGTTATTTTAATATTGAGGTTGATTTCTATTGCAACTGGGGATATGTTTGAGTGAATAAATAAATGTGTGTGTGGGATAAATTTATGTATCATCGTCGTTTTTTAAAGGATTGATGTAGTAGTTGTTGTCGCCTAAAGACTGGGTGAATTTTGTTAAAGGTGAGTTGGAGTTAATTACGTTTGTATTTATGTAACGGGGAAGAATGTTTGGTGGAATATGAGTTGATATGGTGTGAATTGCTGGAAATGGTGGGTTTAGTTGATGATGTAAGATTGATGTGCCTGGGAGGCTGTATTGTAGAGGGGTTGATTTGGGAGAGATGTTTGAAAGAGAAGTTGAATCTAAAGGTTCGTTGGGTGGATAGATTATTAAGGTGCCTTTAATCTTGTTGGTTGATGTGGGTTTTTTTTTTTTGTAAAACTTGACTGTTCACTTTGGACTTGAGCTGTTAACTTACCTTTTCTCTATCTGGTTTGTAATATGCACTACCACTAACGGGTTTGAAAAAAGGAGAGAAAATTTGCTAACGGAAATAGCGGTTAAAGTATCGACGAAAACAAGCGAGAGGCGCACTAAGAAAGGAATCGATGCTATCGGCTCGGAAGTTAGTCGGTGACTGATGTACGTGTTAATTTTCACCTTTAGCTACGAAAAATATTTTCACTTGTTTCCATAATAGAGCAATGCGGACTAGATCTAGACAGCATTCAAGATTGTATATAATAATGGCGAGATATCTTAAGTCTCAATCATGCAAGCATCGATATCGACGGAGCTATGTTAATCGTAATACTAGTACATTTACAAGCGAAAAGGATAGCAGAACTCTCGAAAAATACTTTAAGTGTCCGACTCAAAATTTAACACAGGTTTTTAACAGATTATGGAAATCATTATTTCCCTTCATAACACTTTTGGCAGATCATACAAATGCGTGAATAATTGTGAGACAGTTGCCATAATAAAAAGGAGTATCTATAGAGGGTTGGCAGGTTGACCAGTAAAACTGGTGCCAATTTAGCAATTAAGCAAGCAAAATCCTTGATCGAATTGTAAAACAGCAATAAGCTGCATATGAAACATCGAAGCATAGCCACGTTGCCTCATAAGCATCAAAAAAGTCTGATTCACCTTGATTCCGAGTTATTACCAGCGTGACAAAACAGCAAAATATATATGGAACGCATTTGAATAAAAAGGAAAACAGACAAAACGGGCTTTTAATTCCTACAAATCGACGTTGAGTCTTATTATGAGCTTGTGATACCACGATAGATCAAATTTTCATACACACATTAGCCTCTCAGATACAATCTTATCCAACTAAGGTGAAAATGATATGCAACTGAAACATTTTACCGGTCCTGTTAAGCTACCCTAATTTTAGATCATATCTGATGAACATTTTAAGGCTTCTCATACACGTACATGTATGGAAATATCATTAAGATTATAATGAGCACAAATAGATACTTAAATTGACTGAGTTCGCCTGCAAATCCAAATAGCAGTAGCTCACCCTTATAAACCACGTTAAGCGCAAAAAGTTCAAGAAGTTATGTACAGCCTTAAAACCTTTGCGGCCAAGGTGCGAAATTAAAATGTATATAAAGAAACCGAGAATCGGCAGAAAATGGTCAATCAAAACGTTTGTGTGTTCTTAAGGGTGTAATCTAGTTTACAAATTTGAAAAAATCGAATTTTTTTATCATATTTCCAAAGTTTAGACATTCAAGAATATGCCCTTAAAAGGATTTTCCAAAATTTCAATTATATTATGAGTTACAGCCATTTTTTATAACACGGCGTCTGTCCCAGCCCAGTCTGACCGGAACAAACTGTTTTTTGAATTTGGTGTGAATGTTCTTTGAACAGTCCTCTATCGCCATAAGTAAGCTCAGATCAAAATTTTTATTTTACTATTGTTAAAAAATTCAGAATTTTTACAAATCGTGGTCCGACTTAAAAAGGAGTTATGGTTTTCAGAACATGAAAGCTTTAAAAAAAAACCATCGAGATGAGTAAAGCAATGGGGATTCGACTTTTTATCTTTCTGATACTTCTTTACTGATAAGGATATACGAACGTCAATTCAAAATGTTCAATCTTCCTTGACCAAAACTTTCATTAGGTATTTTATTTAACAGCATTTTGAGGCGTTTGCATACATATCTACTCGTATGTAAATACGAGGTGTGTTTAAAAAGTAAGGTGACTTTTGAAATTTTGCAATCAAAATACATTCGATTATCATTTTTTTTTTTTTTTTTTTTTTTTTTTTTTGCTGTGTTGGTATACATGTCCGAGACATATGTTCATAGTTTAAGTATATAGCATACTTAGTTTGTTTTTGACAGATAGAAAGGTTAGATGTGTTTTGGTGTGCTCGGCGATTTTCAATTATGATAAAAAATGGAGCAAAGAATTTGCATCAAATTTTGTATAAAAAAATGGAATCAAGTGCTCTAAAACACTTGAAATGTTGAGAATAAGTAAAAAGAATTTTTACAAGTGGTACAAGTTCTTCCAAGATGGCCAAGAAGATGCCAATGACGAACCTCGTTCTGGACACCCCAGATCATCAACAAAGTTGATAACATCGAAGCTGTGAAGAAAATTGTTTTGGAAAATCGTCGAATTATCATATAAGAAGTTGCTGAGATGTTTTAATCATGAGAAGTGTGTCAGCGAAGTTTGTTTCGAAACTTCTTATTTTGATTAGAAGAACCGTCGAATGAGCATCGTTCAGGAGCCCTTGACGTCAATGATGATCCTGACTTGCTCAAAATGGTCATAACTGTTCCCTGTTCCTGTACCGAAACTGAAGAGACCTATGAAAGGAAGGAGATTTGCAAAAATGGAATCGCTGGAAGAGCTCAAGGCAATACGAAAAAGTGCTTATGAGAAGTGATTCGTGGGTTGGAAAAAGCGTTGGCACAAGTGCATTATATCTGAGGGGGATTACTTTAAAGGGAACAGCTTTAATATTAATGTACAATTAAAGATTTTTTTTTTTTTAAATATAAAGGCACCTTACTTTTTGAACACACTTCGTATGAAGCAAAATTAACAGATGATGATACGAGTATGTACATAGAAACAGATAACAAGAGATCAACCAAACTTACCATATAGAATGAACAGTAGGATTTTGTAAAACATAAGTCCGATCGAGGTACAAAAAAATACTACGCATCATTATCATTTGTTGACAGAATGATTGCCACCACCCGTTAATTTTGTTTAAAAAGACCTAAAACAGAAAAAATACATTTTTAAGATAATTTTAGTTATTATTCGAAATTTAGTTCACTCACCAACTTGTCCATACTTTCACCAGTAAATGAATCAACATTTCTTTTTACATGAACCTCCGTTAAGGCAGTTAATTTCGAATAAAGCTGTGCATCCATTTTGTGACTGCACATATTTTCCACAGCCTGATAGAGCTCCTCAAGGGAGTATTGAATTCGTTTTGATAGTTGGATGGCGATAACTGCTTCTTCTAATTTTTCACATGTCTTTTCTGAATAATTCTCCGGTAGGGTGGGTTTTACTAAAATCAACAAAAAAACATTGTATAATAAGAGCAGAGAGCAATTATTACACAACAATTTATTAACAAATATACTTAAATAGAAAGAAGATAAGATAAAATAAATGGAATGCTCAATTAATTTGAATGTCATTTTACAGATGAAGGAAATATTGTGATCCATTGGCCTTAATATGATTTCACTACTAGATATATTGACAAAATAAAAATGAATAGAGGAGACTGCTGCGTATCTACGTATACGTATCCACTATGCCTCTTATACATGTTTATGTGCTTGCCAAAGAATATCTAGAATATTTTGTTTTTAGTTTTTCTATACACTTATATTTCTTAAAAATATTAAGACTCGTGCGTCGTCTTTTCTTTTGATATATTCAACTAGTCCTGTTGGTGGTGGCTAAAACTATTACCCTTTTAAGTATTAATTGAATCGGTCAGGTCAACTTTCGTCTTCACGTGAATTCAGATTTGAGAAATATAGTTGACTAAGACTCCATTCCTTTGAATTTAAAAGCATTCAAAAGCAGGTGGGTGCCGAATAACAAATGTTAATCAGAATTCGTCTAGGCACATAAGGTTTAATTACAACCATTGTCTTTATTCATAAGATTAATATTGTAAGAAGTTGCGTGGTCAAAATCACAGTCTATACCATATAAGAACTACCATAAGCATCCGGATGTAATATACGATATGCGTTATGTAATAAAGAAGAGGAGTGGAACTCAAAAAATCGCCCAGAAGGAGGTAAGTTTAAAACTATTGGTAAGGCCACTATTCACTCTTTAAATGACCTTTTTATATTTAATCTCATGTTAAGTTTGGGTGATGTTAAACTTTTTTAAAGTTGATACTCCAATTTATATTCTTTTCAAAAAACTAACCTCACAAATCTTCGCCGGAAAGTACTTTACCAGTATGAAGAAATTGCAGTGTCCTATGCGCCAGTCTTTAGAACACAAAACAAGCGATCTATGATGACATTTAGCATATTTAGAACCTAGCACAATGAAATGCTTTTAGAACCAAAAAGTATACAGTCTTCTATATACAAGCGAAGTATACTCATAATCATTGAAACGCAATGTTTAATGCAAGGCTCTAACAGACACAATTGCATTGGCATTCGTTGAGAGGATGAACAGTTTTTGAATGAATGATTCTCGAACAACGCCTTAGTTCGTGTAGAATTTTCTCTCACAAGAAAGATGCTGAATGCGTGGGTTAAGATTGGTTACAAAATTATTCAATTTTAATTGGATGATTATTTTGAAATAAGTCTTTCATTCCCTTAAAAAATAATACAAAATTCTTAAGAATAAAAGCGTTACAATGCGAAAAGAATAAAGTAACTTAAGTATCTGCAAGCAAAATCTAAACAGAACCCAGTACCCACATTTCAGTTTATTGAAAAATTTGAGCGGAAAGTTTATAGTTGAGTAACATTTGATTTGAATTTGCTGGGTGGCAATCCAATAGTATCATCATAAAGGACAGCAAATCACTATTATTACAACAAATCTAAATTAAAATCGATGTAGCCACAGCCACAGACCGCTTTACTTTCGCTGAATCACAGACACGTTACACGTTCGTAGACGAGCCTGGGAATCGCAATGGGGTTCAATCATTGAAGGCAATCTCAACGAAATCCTAATACTCAAGTGGAGGATATTCCTCAACTTTTTTTGCTGACTAGAAAGGACTTTTTATTATTAGGTTATCGCAAACCGTGGTGCTATTAAAACAAAGTTAATTCTGGCTTAATACAATACTCAATCAGGATGAAAATTCAAAACAATTCACACAAAAAAAAAAAAAAAAATTAAGAAACAAAGGTTCGCATCAGGCGAGTTGAGTGTCGAAATAGAAAATTTAAGCTGACTTTTAAATAAGTTTTTATGACCAGATTGAAGGATCAATTAAAAAATTGAAATGGAGGATCTAGTAAGAAAATAAATACATGTTCAAAAAAATATATTTTGTGTATTAAATGAAATTAGATGAGGGTGTGCTAGCTGAACGAAATTACAGCGTCACTCTTTGCAAAATGGTAATTTCTTCATTTGATCACTGCAAAGATAAGCACCTCCGACCAACTGAACACCATTGATGTTGAAAGCGATGTTAATAAGTTATTGATTAGCATAAGCAGTTCAACACATCAACTGCCTAAAATTAGCATCACAATCATATGCTTCGGCATGAGGGAACTACTTCAGGCTGATACCCCCAACATACTACGCTTTAATTACAAATCAAATGGAAAATTCACTGTCATTCCCCACCCTAACAAAAGCCAGTCTGATAATAATACCCCTCATCACTAATCTGCAATCGCTCGCACCATAACAGAAAACTTTAAGAAGCGTTTCTTAAACGCTCTCAAAGCAAAAATATCAAATATACAATTCATACATACAAATTCCCTTAATATTTGTGTATATAGGTACATACTTACATTTGAAATTTTTAATTACGATTTTCTTAACATCGCCTGGTTTTGACATATTGTTAATGGACGTCTTATTGAGAAACGATGACGATCGATGATCTCCCATATGTGCATTATTGAGCATGGAAAAGTTCGGTCGTCTTTCACCATTGGCTGAACCGAAAGGGACTTGCTGTGCCGAATTCATGTTGTTTTGTCGGCCAAAGAATTTGTTACCACTGTCGTCGGTGTCGAGTTTTTTCTGTTTCAAATTTTCAGTGTCTTCAACTTCTACTGTGTCCATTTGTTTATATTTTTTCGAAGCGCTCATTATATGTTTCCACCCCGTATATTATGGGGTTTTCTCTACTTATGCTCGAGATGTTATTGCCGATTTCTTTCGAAATTGGTTCTTTTTTTAACTCTCAAGCCCACAACCGAACTTCCTTTCAGTTCTGCTTGTACACACACGAACAACAAACAAACTGCAATAGAAGAAAAATTATAAAAAAAAATAAAATCAATCAAGACACTGTTAATGCTCCTTTCGAGTTGGTTTTTGTCTTTTTGGAAATTTTCTCTTCTTTTTTAAGGAACTATTCAAGATAAATTGTTTGACAACTGCAAGGTGCCGCACTACCACTAGCAATTTTTTTCCTTTCTTTATTTTTTGGGCAACCAACAACAAATTTAGTTTTTCTTTTTATTGGTGTTATGGCTGTTATGCTAAGTGATGACTGTGGAACACTCGGTTGTCGGAGGTATCTTTTTTCGTTCGTCTTTCGTAAAACACACACAACTATGAAGATGTCGTCGATAAGTTTGGGCTTCAGCGTAACCACTCGAGGTGATTTATTCCACTTTTAATAATTTTGTTGCTTACTTGAATATTTTGGTATTGCTTTTTCGTTTTGTTTGCGAATATAAAACAAGAAAATAAGAGAAGAAAATTCTTAAACAAAATATACGACCACCACTCAGAGCGTGCTTAGGTGATTCTATTTGATTGTTCTTCTCTTCTGTGTAGTGTTTGCAAATTTACAACAATAGATGGCAGCGTTGAAATGTCAAATATTGAAAAGTAATGCCAAGTTCATTTTGATAGAGTAGAATCAGTCAGAGGAAGAGTACAGGGATAAAACGTAAGACAATGGATAAGAAAAGTGCTGGACAAAATTTTCTAAATCTTTTTAGTCAATTAAATTTTATTTATTCGGTATTAAATAATAGATTAGGAAAAATGAATTTGTAGAGCGGGTTTTATTAGAGAAAAGTATCATATTAAAGATTAATCAATTAAGAGAAGATAGTGATTTGTGACTTATTAAGCACTGCTCACTGAGACCAACCTATACTTAAGTCCTTCAGTTCGACAGAAAAGCAAATACAAAGGATTATTATTCTCTTGTTAGCAAGAGTAGAGCAATCACGAACGTATTCAATATTTTTTTGTTCGTGGAACTTCTGAGGTAGTCGTTATAAGAGTACTCACCTTCTTTCCACACTTGGCCGCTTCCATCCCCTCTTATCAGTATAAAACTCATATGAAAATGGCAAGACGTGGGTCCATTCAAAAAACTCATTCAAAACAAACTTAAAAATCTTATATGCAACATTAACTTTGACTTTACAGCTGATACTAAAAACCTCGATCTTTCTCTAGCAACTTTTTATTGATCAATTTCATTCGCATTTCCCAATCGGTTTCATATTGCATGCAAAAGGAATTTTCGTTATATCCTCCCTGCTACAATAAAGAATTGTGATCTATCCGTAACAGCAGATCCAAGTGTGGAATACATTTTGCATAACCCGATCTGATTCGGACTAAAGTAACTATCGATTTTTATACAACCTTTATTATGAACATTTTGAGTCTTTTTACTTTGATTATATCCACCGCATGCAATTTGGTTTAGTTTTATACAAAAAGAAAGTTGAATGGTTACCTTTCAACTCTAAAATTTCTCAGTAAATGTTGTACAGACGCAAAAACTGTTGCAAACTTCTTTACATGCCATTTTAACAAATCTTTTTCAAAGCAAAGCAACGAACCTGATCATGTTACTTCTGTTATATGAGTAACTCTCCACAGACGTCACGCATTTCATTAAGCTTAACATCTTTGGTAACAGAAAATATAACTAAGCGTATATGATTTTTCGCCGTGTAAATTATCTTGGTCCTTCCATTTCTGCCCCGTTTCACCTGCATGTCTGTTAGAAATTTTCCCTTTTCCATCATTGTTGAAAACTTGACTTTTATCTCAAATTTGTGGCATGAATTAAGTCCTTATTTGAAAACCGACAATAAAGTCGCTTCTAGATCCTCAATATTCGGCCACATTAAGGCAATATCTGGTGTCCCTCAGGGTAGACATCTTAGACCAATTATCTTTATCCTAAAGATAAACAATCCATTGAATTTTAGTGTTTTTACTTTCGCCGATGACATGAGGATTTCGAGAGTTATTGCCCTTTAGCCCCCAATACTTGCAAAACGACTTGATTTATTGTAGTTACCGGTGCAAGCAAAACTTTTTTGAAGTTTTATGTCGACAAGTACCAAGCGATAACCAATTCCCAAATGTCTACCACCACCTCCATCTGCGAAGTGGTAATACCTGGTGATTGGAATCAAAAGTAGTGATTGCATCCCTTGTGAATTGAGACTAATCCGGCCAATAAAGTTGTCTTCCGCAAAGTATCTTTCCAAAATGTTATTACAGAATTCCAAACGCTTCTGAGTTCTCGGGTTATAGATGAACTAACTTAGATGGCAAACTCTACTAATACTTTAACCCTTAACCCTCGAACAGAATTACCAACACATTGTACATCTTAATAACTTGGCAAAACTTGCTAGATGAGAGCAATTTATAAGTAAAGTTGCTAAAATTAGAGCAAATTGCACGTTTGCATGTGTAATGTGAATGACGTTTTTTGAGTAAAATTCCGGGTTTTTGAATAAAATGGGAGGAAAATTGCGTGGATGATAATTCATACTTTATCACAGCAGGCTTACACGGTAGAGGCGGTTAATTGAAAGCGGGTTTTAAATATCCAGATGTATGTCCTACTTGGATTAAAACGTCTGCTTAGTTGCCTTAGGTTGGTATTTGGATGGTTTCTGACGTAATATAAAACTTCGTAGCTGCAAACACTTTCTGCTAAAGCAGGATGTGAGTTTCTCGGCGATTTCTGCGTTGTTCCAGGAGAATATTCTAATAAATTTATACCCATTTGCGGCAGTCCTATTTAGAGTACCGCCTCAGATACTTCAATCTCGATTGTAGACTCATAGACACAAATCATGTTTGCGTGTGCTTGTGTTGAAAGGTCCCTCATCTACGATATTATGAGCTTAACGTTAATATCTCGGTTAAAAACTACAAACTAGTTAGGGAGGTAATGTGGCATTCTTTTTATCTTATTCCATAAAAGATCTGCTTATTTTTGTACAGAAAAATGAGGTATCGAGGTGGTATCTTTTTCCCCTTTTAGGGATCATAAATTAAAAAAAAAATGGATTTACTTAAAATTTTATTTTACGGGAAAAGAATTCCAAAGCACTTGCTAACCATTATAGTTACTTTAATAGAGCTGCTGAGATCGAGCTTTATAATTTGAACAAATTGGATCGTATCTTGAAAACTACCGACTTGCATTTTTTTTTTTTTGTTTGTAAATACTAGGTACACGTTTTAAAGTTGCAAAAGCTGGGGATAAAGAAGATTTGTCGGAAAAAATTATGACAAATTCAAGTTTAAAAAAAAAAAAATACTTTTGATCTTCAATAATTTTGGTCACAATAATTTTAGGGCAACATTTCGAAACAATTAAAGTGCTCATAATTATGAGTTATGAGATGTTATTTTTAACTGAGCAAGGCAGGTATTAGCCGTATATATGGACCGCTTCATTAATTATTATTGTTAACTGCTAGCTTTACGCATGTAGAAACTCAACGAAAGCTAATAATAACTCTGGTACTACCACTAATTACCTAAGCTGATATTGTTTATTGCGACTTTTAACGATGCTAGGCGGTATATTTATGGCTTTCTTATGTTTGATCAAATTCTTTTTTAACATTATGTAATAGAAATAACTAAATTGTTAAGGCACACACAGCTAAACTGTAAAAAAAAAAATAGTTTTTATCTCGGCTTCATTCGAAAAATCTGCTTAGGAACTGGTATAGTGGGATATTTTATGGGTGTACAAAGTATAATATGTCGGAAAAATTTTCCCCTGCAGTGTGTGGAACTCAATACAATAAAGCAGCAGTAGCGATTTGTTTGTAATACATACTATATAGTGCACCTGCGTTTTGCTCTCAATATTTTCGAATTCAATCCAGCTGCAATCTTAAGCTATAATTTATTAAAAATTAATACTGAGACAAAAATTGTTTTTATTTATTTATTTAATTTTTGAAATTTTTTGATAGATACCCTTTATTAAAAAATAAGAAAACAATTGTTTCAATAATAATAGAACCATGCTGAGGTATATTTTTTATTTAATAATACATTGGCATTTATTGAATATAATTTCGTTTACATTAATTCAAAAAATTCTTAATTTTTCTTCTTTTTTTTTTTGCTGTGTTTTTGTTCTCTTTGATGTTTCTAATGATGAATTAATTTTTATTGTTTTGTGAATGTTTGTTAATAAATACGAATACTGAAAGAATTTACATAAAATAACATAAGTTAATGTGAAATAAAGGGAAGCTTTTAGTTTTTTTTTTTTTTTTTTAGACTAAACTTCAACTGATCAAATTGATTTTATTTTATTTTTTTTTTTGTTAATATATATTTCATTTGCTTTGTTTTCTTTGTATATATAACTTTTCTTTATATAACTGTCGGCATATAACATCGAAACTCTAACATTGCTCAACTTTAATTAATAAATAGTCTTTATATTTATTTTTATTAATATTTTCTCTTGTTTATTTATTAATTTTTTTTTTGTAATTTACCAGTAACACATTTAACTTTTTTCTCTTTTTACGTATGGCAGCGTTTGATTGTTTAATTTTTTTTTCTTTGAAATATTTTGTTCTGCTTCCACTTAAAATTTACATATACATACATATTTTCTTTATGTATTCATATTTAGATACAATTTCTAATTTTTTTTTTTTTTTTTTTTTATTTTATTGTTGCTGTTTATGTTTATGTAGTCGAGGTTTGCTTTTTTTTTAAATATAATTTTTATATTCATACATTTATATATTTATTATACGTATATTTATATATTAGATACAATTCTTAGGTTTAGATTGAAATGATTAAAAATCAATAATAGTTTGTTTTTAGTTATGTGTGAAAAGGAAAACGACATAATTATGTATTTACTATATAAAATAAAGTTTTAAAAATATATATATGTTTTATGTTTAAGTTTTTGTTTATGTACGTATATCTAAGAAGTTGAGAGAAAAAAATAATATTTGTGCAATTATATTAATACCTTTAGAATCGAGGACACCCCTTAAAAAATAAAAAATACAAAATACCGATAATAAGAATAATTTAATATGAGTACGATAAGTAATAATTTATGATATATCCGTACATTGTGAAAAAAAAAATTAAAAAAAAAAAATAATAATAATAAGAAAAATGTAATATATTACACGATTACGTAAAATAGTTGTTGCTATACACATAGGAAAAATATTAGTGCTTAAATACGTGTACCCTCCCCATTGGGGTAAGAACTTTAATCGGGTAACATGTGAACGAAACTGACTGGAAACATGCCACGTCTAGTGGGGTTTCCTTCAATAACACCTTCCATCCAGTTTTCATCGTCCGTTCGTTCATTTAGAACAATAAGAATTTCGCCCTCTTTGAACTCTAGTTCATCGTCGTTGTCTGCGATACAGTCGTAAAGCGCGCGACATCGTCGGTGGCCATTCTGAAAAGTTATTTTAATTTTTTAAGTCATTGATTTATAATAAAAATACGATTTAAAGATGAAATAAATCTAAACTAAATACTTGTAAATAAAGCAAAATATAGTTAGGAACATTTCCACTCCACCAGTAATAGACTTCCCAAAAGCGGCTTGTTTTTTATTTTTACTCCACATATCAAATATGCCACCACCCATCCTCAGGCAATGTTGTTCTGAAAACACGACTAAAAATTAATAACTTAACCTTGCCTTATTCATGTCAGATTGCCGTCACATCAAAAACTTTAGCAATTAATAAAGAAAAAGTGCTTGCCTGTTAATTTGAAGTGTTAAGTTAAAAATTTCCGCTATTGAATAATGTGGAGACTTCAGCAAATACGCGTTGTTTTTAGTACTCGTAGTGAGATTTACTGACATATACTGAGATATACTTTCTGTATATCATCTAACACTGCGATGGGTGCAGTTAAGTTTGACATACGATAGTCAGGTAAAATAAACCCTTAAATTTAAGCGCCATTTTGCTGTTAAAAGATGCTATGGAATTTTTACTCTATTTAAGCCATCGTACGATAAGTTTATGTGAAATATATTATAGTCATCGCAATTCGCTCGATGATTAACGATAGTTAATTCCTTTTAGATAGATGTTAGGAGCTGGTTTTGTGAGTTCGGAAAATCAAAAATCCGTAATCTTGCGTCTTTATCTAATTATCAAGAGTTGTCTAAAGGGATATGACATCGTTAGGTATGATAACGCTATCATCGACGAAAAAAAAGAGAAATCTCGTTCAACATTAAAAAGCAACCGATTTTAAATCTATATTACCTCAGACAGCTCAATACCTTAATACTTCAGTAATACAATGTATATTAGGGGTATTCACGATTAGGTGTAGTTGGTAAGACACAGATGTGATGTACATTATTTACATGACAGTAATTTTTGTTTATGAAAGAAATATAGATTTTTGCAAAAAAAATCCAATATTGAATTTCATTTATCCGCAATTGAAAACATCACCATAAGTAAAATACAGATACAGAACCTAGCAAGATATTTTTCCCTTAAATTTTTGTATTCCAAATATTATATTTTCTTATCCTTACGCTACACAAAATCGAAATTTTCCCAGTAAATTCACGACAAAATAATACCAATATTTTAACATAAAGGTTTTTTGTTATACTGGTATGGATATGACGTCATTTACGTTCCGATTACCGAAACTAGAAACGAAAAATAGGGGTATTATACAAAAAGGCATGGTGCCCTGTTTTAAATTCTTACATATCGCGTACCATTATTAAATGCATCTCGGGTACATTTTAAGATCTCAGCACAGCCAATATATGTTAAAATTTCTGGGAACTCTATCGGACACTTTCATCAAAAATACAGTTCGTCGCGATCTTCTCCACCTTTATCCGTAAACTTATTCGTAAACTTCCACATAAAAAAAAAATGGTGAGCTAAAAGTGAAAGCAAAGAAACAAAAAATAAAGCTCGATAAATATAACAGGCCATATAAAAAGTCTCCGCGGTTTTTTGTCACTAGATGGTGTTGGTGTCCATTTATCTGGAAACACTAATCTGATTGTGTGAAAGAAACGAACACGTGTTTGAAATTTTTTTGGGAAGTATTTCTCACTTATTTATAACCTTCATAACTTCGGCACACTATGTAACTCGACAAATTACAAATACTGTACGACTGATGACAAGTGCTAAGGATACTTTACTACATATGGTAGGTACCTAATTTCCATGTTAATTATGTTGAGAACTCGCCATACTTATACGAAGATACCCATGACTGGAGCGTCGGTATCCCGCGCGCGAGTTATGTAGTTGTCCAGCCCTTACAAATAAAACATAACTTATTTGAATAGTGTCTTTTTACTTCACTACAACTAACTAGTTATCTCAAACTAACTTGGCATAATACAAAACATTGTAAAATGAAGAATTGATAGTTAACAGTGAACAATCATGTCGTGTTGCTTCGATAAGTTTATGCGCGGGCGTGTATGTGTATTTCAAGCGGAAAAAAACCCAATTCTTATTAATATGCTGCGCTTAAGGTATTTCTTAACTTTCCATCCATACCTAAGCAGTTCTAGAGTCCAAAGACTTTGGGTCGCCAATGAAATTGCTGTATAAGGCTCAGATAACTTGCAGGGTCGTAGGTTCTGGTTATGTAGGATGTATTCCTCAGCGAGTCTATAAACCGTAAACGTGATTCTCGATTTCACCTAACAATTATTTTCGAGTTAACGCTCATCAGCTTTTGCTAAGCACATTCGTCTGCTATCAAAAGACCTCACTACTTCCTACACCGCTAGCTGTGAGGATGATGAAGACACCTGTTAGTACTTTAGTACTACATCGATTATTTCTGTAAATACTCGTATGCTATGAACTGTTAAAGTTTCATTTGGAATATAATGGTTTTTCATGCAAGGATAAGGAACATATGTGTTCCAACGTTTGAAAAATGTTTTTTTTGTTTATGAAAAAGGTGGAAACTTATTTATCTTTTTAACAATTTTAGTTGTACTTCAATTGAAAGTCTTCCATCTCAGAACCTACCGATTGGGAATTAGACGTGCTAGTATGAGCCTTGAGACTTGTTTAAATTTTTCTTGATTATTAGTGATAAAAAGAATACTATCAAATATAATAAATAAAATATTAATAAATATTAAACATAAAACATGCCGTTTCTTGTAATTATACATAAAATATAGCATAGAAATTAGAACAGAAATGTATTTGTTTGTAAAAAACTCTCCTCTCGAGTAGAATGTATGTGTTTTCTTCATGTTCTCATTTCTTTCCTTTTTTTTTAAAGCATTTTTATTGGAATTCATTTATTGAAGGTAAACAAAAAAACGCTTAAGGGGGTATTCTAGTCTACAAATTTGATAAAATCGAAATATTTGTTTTTTTTTTCATATTTCCAAAGTTTAGACATTCATATGCCTTTAAAAGGAATTTTCAAAATTTCAATTATTTTATGAAAACTTTAAACGCGTTTTTCTCGAAAGTCCTTTTTTTGAGTTGTCGTGAACGATATCTCAAGTTCTAATGAACCGATTTATTTAAAATTTGGCGTTCTTTCAACATTCCCCTTTAGCTTCAAGCACGCTCAGATTATGCAAAAAAAAAGTTTTCTTCGAACAGCCGCCATTTTGTAAACAATTTTTTTTTCTTTTGACTTTTCCAAATTTCGGTCTATAGCGACATCTATACTAATTAAGAATCCGATCGCCAGGGCACTTTTTTTTTTTTTTTTTTTGAGCCCCACTTTGTCCACTCATAACTTTGTGAATTTTGAGATTTTGAGTTTTTTTTTAATTTACTTGATTTATCTTATTTTTAACTACTGGCTTTATAAGGGCGCTCTCAGCTAAAATTGAGAAAATATAAATTTTTCCCATTTACTACCACTGTACCCGCTTGGGTACAAGATATTCATATATGGTACTTTATCACTTAACCATCGACCTATCTGTCATTTTTTTAATGAGGTATGAATATATTTATTTTCTTTGACATTTCACAAGTATGTGAAAACAATGCTCATTTAAAAATAAGCTGGGATTGTGTTGTTCAATTTTCCGATATTGCGAGGTTGATTTTATTATTTTTCGTGGAAATTTCTTATTTTACTTTCAATAATTTTACATTGTACAAAAACATATAAAAGTGGAAAATAAGTTAAAATTTGTAATTACCCACGGTAAGTAGCTTAGATGTTAAGTGTACCTGCTTGGGTACAATGGAAACATATGAAGTCATTTTTGCATTATTCATAGAATGGATTTCAAGCCTTTTCCAACAGGCAGTTGGCAATAGAAAAAGACGAGGGAAGTGCCAGCTATGATATAACCGTTATACCACCTGATGCTGATGTTATCATAGACGAAGAAGAGATTGATATCGAAAATGAACATTTCCCAAATGACGTTCCAGGTTATGTAGAGATTTTTGTTCGAGATGAAAAATACGACAGTGAGGACGATGTTTCATTATCAGTTCTGCGAGACTCAGTTCGTGAATGTAAAGCACACTGTCCACGAAGAAACGTTAGGTTCTCGTACCCCAGCCAAAAGTAATAGCTAATTACAATAAAGGTATGGGGGGAGGGGGGTCGTTAGTATACACGACCAAGCAGTAAACGCATATAAAATAAAAATAAAGGGCAAACAATTGTAGTGGACGCTTTGCACATCAATTCTAAGTTCCACATTGGTAAATGCTTGGATGATTTACTGTCTTTCAAAGAAGCATTGCACGACATTATCTAAAAAACTACACCCTAAAGAATCCAATAACAAAACGCAGTATTGCATCAAGTGTCGCGTATGCCGAGGGATCACATTTTCCTCAAAGGTTCGAGAAACCCCTAAGATACAAAGGATTTCATATAAGGGTAAGGTGGAATTGTGAGCTTTGTGCTATTGCCCTATGTGTGGAAAAAATTGTTTCAAAAAATTCCATACCAAGAATAATTAGAACCCACACCTTACCACTGTAGTACTCGTTTGGGTACAGCTCCAAAAACCTTTAAGTTGATTTATAAAAAACAACACTTTAATTTAATTTCAAACTCTAAATGACTTTGCTTTTAAATGGGTTAATGAAAAAATTGTCCACTCTTATTAATTTCGCTCTGTTGTACAAGAGCTCGTTAGGATAATATTTTATGTACTCCGATTTTGGTGTTCTGTACAAGCGAAGAAAAGTCCTAAGACAGACCTTCTCAAGCGCCCGAATCTTTAAATTAAACTTGCTCTCACGTTGAACCACACGGAACATTAAAATACAAGCATAGACCGGATAAGGGCCATGTAGCAGATTAACTTCACCCTCGCATCGAGTTGGCTGCTATAAAACAATCTCTTTGTAAGGCCAAAATCACCTTTTGTTCTTGCTAGAGCAACATTAATATGTTTATTAAAATACAAATATTGATCTAGCTCAATCCTAAGATATCTGACTACATTCGACAAGCAAGTGACTGCCCGTGTGGTCGTACGATTTGAAACTTTCGCCAGTTCTTTCTGGTATTCGCAGAGGTCTCAGACAAAGGCGTCCTTAAAAGAATGGTTTCCTACTTCTAAAAGTTAATCTTCGATTTCCAGTCATCGCAATATCGCTTAATCATATAGAAGTCAGGTTGCAAAAGAGTATTAATGACCTCGATCTTTGTCCCTGATCTGTACGCGATCAAGTTGTCTGCGTACGCTATGGCATGGTGAAGCGACATCAGAAGATCGCTTGTGTAGATGTTATATAGGATCTGCGAATTGACCACATCTTGCTGCAGACCGTTTTTAATGTTAAATATTCCAGCAAAAATTATATCGCCATTCTTCACGATGAACATATCAAAAAGTATGTACAGCAGTGTTTTACTTATGCCCAATCTAAAGAATAGTCTCTCTAACCATACTGTATCGAAGGCTTTATCCAAGTCAATCAGGCAGACACCTGTGCATTGTTTCTCTGCTTTTGTTCAACTGGATATCAGATACTAATTTAGACGCAGCACGTGAAATGTCATGGCCCTCCTTAAAACCGAGTTGATTATCCAGGACGATATTTTTGTCCTCAACCCATTTAGTCAGAACTCTATTGACTACCTTTTCAGATACCTTGCTGATATTCAAAAAGAGACTTATTTACCGAAAATTCGCCGGATTGGATGTGTTTTTATTCATTTTGGGAATGCGATGCACCACCGCTGTCTTCCAATGCGTTGGATAATACTAGGTGAAGTGAAAAGTAACCTCTTTGACCGCCAGAATGCGCTGCTACTGCAAAAAAGGTTATGACATGCCAAATTTCAGTGCGATACTGTCTTTAGTTTTGTTTTGATAGCTGTTTGTTTTTGATGTGTTTGGCATCATGTTGAGTATTTTCGTTCTCTCATAAAACATTATTTTTTGAGAGGCAAAACGGCGAAGGAATCAAAAGAAAAGTTGGATAAATATTATATTACACCGTTAAATATTGGTTTCCAGAGTTTCGTGGTGGCCGCAACTCCACTAGCGGCAGGCTCTCCGATGCGGTTAGAGGACAATGTCAAAAAAATACATGAGATGGTGTTGGCTGAAAGGAAAGTAAAGGTGCGCGAGCTAGGAGATACCAGTCCCGGCAATGGACTGAAGCCAGGACGAGTGCTCCGAAGCGGTCAAGGGAGGCTCGATAGGTCGGAAAGGTTATGGCGTCGGTTTTCTGGGAATGTCATGGCATACTCTTCGTGGACTACCTCGAAAAAAGAATAACCATTAACAGCGAGTATTACTGTGCATTATTAGAGCGATTAAAGTCCGAAATCGCTGCAAAACGGCCTCACATGAAGCGAAAAAATTTTTTTTTTTGCAAGACAATGCACCAGCGTACAAGAACATCGCAACTATGGCTAAAATCAATGATTTACGGCTCCAATTGCTGTCGCATCCACCGTATTCGCCCGATTTGGCTCCCTCGGACTATTATCTCTTCCCAAACCTCAAAAGATGGCTCATCAATAAAAAATTCAGCGGAATTCAGAGGAAATCATCGACGCCACGGAGTATTTTGCAGATCTTCCGGAAAATTATTTTTCGGACGGGAGCAAGAAGTTAGAAAATCGTATGTATCAAACTAAAAGGAGACTATATTGAATAAAATAAAAAAACATTTAAAAAACAATTTTTTTTTCATTCCCAAGGAGGTTACTTTTCACCCCATCTAGTAGGCATTATTCAAAGTATTATTGAATAGGATGGTGTAAATATCTGTTATCAGTATTTGTTCATTGTCCGTCGTTCAGGCGATCTTTAGGCATGGAAGATAGTTTTGAGTATTTACAGTCCGGATTTTATTGTTCCAATACAAAGTTACAAATACTTTTACCGTACAACACTCCGCCATAATTGATTCCACTCTAATTAAAAAAAAAAAGTGAATTATAATGAATAAAGACAATGCAAGGCTCGGAGATCCCAACTCACGATGGGATAGTGGTAAATGATCGCAATGATCTTTCTAGTTAAGATTTTGAGGAGAGTTTTCTGAAAACCGACTGAATACTAAACGAATGCGGCCCGACGTTCAGTTCTAAGGCGATAAGCTATATTCCTGGTGTTCTTCAGAAAGAAAAACTGCAAACCGTTTATTGCCGACCTAACAAGGCAATAAAATTTCCCATATTTTCATTAATTGCGCTCTTATATGTAATTTGGAACCGTTCCAAAATTATTCAATTATTCATAATTTCAGCTGAAGTGGTGATTAATTAGTATATGCAATTTTTTTGGCACACGATTACCCGATCAGGTTTCTGTCTTCATAAAAACGTTTAAAATCAAACTACAAATCGTATTTATGTTCAGACATAAATACTTACGTAATTATTATATTGTTTTCCCTTTTGGTTTATGTCTGGTGATGCATTTAATCTGTCATTATCAATAGATGATAAATTTGAATCCACTGAGTGGTCAAGACCTGAAGATGAATCCATTTCTGCTATCCACGGTCCATAATCAGAGTAATTCGATTGATTTAGTAACTGAAAAATGAGCAAAAAATATAATTTACATTAGCAAATTTAAATAGACTTCTTCATATGTACTATAAATGAAAAAACAAACAACAACATAAGGTGAAATTCAAAAAATAATTAAACATTTACGAACGATGTAAAGCAGCTGATACACGGCATATTGACTTGTAAACTTATTAAATTAGAGCTATGTTTTGAATGAACTTTTTCTTTTAGTATTGCATATGAAGTAAAACAAAACCCACGCACACACTTTGCACGACATGTTAGAAATATTGCATTATAACTGTAGCAAAAATAAATACCGTTTCCTCGCTAGGGCTGGATATTCTCTTTAGTTTTTCAACTCTTCGCTGCAATAAAAATATGTAAACTATTACTAAGAAATCTATTATCTCAGATGTGCAAAACAGTTGCACGCGTATATGTATTTGTTGTGTGTAAGTTATTTGCTAAATAGCGGAACTAGATAAAAGGCTTTGTTTAACACACAATACTTGCTCAAAAATCTAAGGGTAAATTGATTGAAAAATTAAAATAATTATTTCATCACAATACGCAACAACTGATATTCCGGGTATTTCTTAAATCTAGCACGTATTGTGCAGTATTCAATCAATGAACTAAACATTGTGCATCAGCATTTCAAAGAAGTCAAAAATCGTATTAGCAAGAACATACTAAGTGCATGGGGATTTTCGGCATTTAAAATAAAAAGAGGTGACAACTATTGAATTTAATTGGAGTGAATACGGATTTAAACCAACACACTTTTATAATCAGCATGATTCTTATACATACAGTCCCCAGTCAATATATTAAGTTGATTAAGAGCTCCCTCAAATCGTTATTTTCTGCTTAGAGCATCAGGAGTAAATCCGAAAAGGTTTCAGCATCATTATTTATTTTGTTGTTATACAATACCTAAGGGAAATTGTATTCGTAGAATTCTCATGATTGTAACGAAACGAAAATCAACACCTTACGTACGAGGTAATGACCTTGGTTAGCGAATACGAATAGCGAATGAATTATGGAACTTAATGAGAGTCGTTAACCTGGGGCCTAATTTCTTTGAACTTGAGAAAGAAGTCGCGTGTTCGTTTTTGGAGTACTTTTTGTCATCCGACAACGCCCTCTCGTCATTTTCTTTTCTCGGGGTAATGCTAACGCACGAAAGAGCCTTATTTTATGGAAACACATTGTCATAATGTGTCTACACCAATAGAAAATTTGATTAGGGAAGAATTTTATGGTCAACTAACTAGGTGTTCTCTACCATACAAAGTCCAACGGCGACATCGTAACTGTAGTAGAAGGTTTCAATGCCGACAGAGGAGTCAAAGTCTGCTCTCAAACAGGTGATGTATCTATGACAACCTCGGAGACCGAAACGACAATGACAAGCAGTTTGCGGGTTTGACACATAATGTGATCGAATGCTTGTCGAGGCATATGTTGATCATGCTCTTACAGAAACAACATGCAAAAGATGGTTCCAACGGTTTAGAGATAACGATTTTGATGTGAGAAATGAAGAACGTGGAAGACCACCAAAAAAGTTTAAAAATGCCGAATTGCAAACAATATTGGATGAAGATGACACTTTGAGTCAGAAACAAATGGCAGAAATGTTAAATGTTGCATAACAAACAATTTCTGATCATTTAAAAGCTATGCGAAAGATCCAAAGGTCTGGAAAATGGGTGTCACATGAACACCCACTACATCTGCAAGTCTTCCTTTCTCGACTTTTGCGTTTAGGTCCTCGATTATTAACATTAGGTCACACATCCAACTTCAATACCGGAAATAGCTATCAGCGACTGATTATTTCCAATCCGACAAATGGGTGTGCAAAAAAAAAAAAACAAAACAATTCAAAAAAATATCCCGATATATAGTATTAGGTGCATAATACATTGTCTAGTGTTTCTACCGCTATCCCCAAACCTAACATGTGGAAAACAAAATACTATTAATGGTCTTTTGGAGCCAAGTGCCGAGAAACCGGTTAAGTAGTTTGGATATAGAGCTGCTAACTGAACCCATACACAAACAAAAAAAGTAAACCAATTCGCCTCAATCTTATCTCTTTAAACCTCCACCATCAACATATAATCTCCTGTCCTCAAATATATATTTATCGCCTTGAGTAACGAAAAAAAGCCCCTTACTTCATTTAGTGTTTTTTTCCCTAAAACAGCAATTGACAGTATCAGTACTAGATATGAGTTCACAACCTAGTGTTAAAAAAAAAAAAAAAAAAAAAAAAAAAAAAAAAATCCAGCTCACAATCCGCCACCGGTGTCTCTTCACTTTCGACCGTTTCCGACTACCCTTCTCTGTAAGCATTGACCGGTATAATTCGAAAGTTAGAGAGTACTTTGCACCGTATGCGTTGTCGCATCTGCCAACTCTTAGGGCATACTGCCAAAAGGTGCAATCACCCTCCCCGTTATGACGGGTGTAATCTCCCACCCTACCACGTGCACCCGTGCTTATTGTGCCGATTGCTCTGAGAAACACGCTTTCTCTTCAAGATCTTGCAAGGCATACCTACAGCAAAAAGAAAATCTAAAAATAAAAACAATTAAGAAATGCAGCTTATCTGAGGCAAACAAATTTTACAGATCACAGAACCCCACTATTTCACGTCCACTTCATATGCAGCAGTAACTATAATATAATTGATTCTCTACCACAAACCTCCTAACCAACACCTCCCCCTAATAAATATTCAACCTAATCCTTCCCCAAAAAACTCAGCACTCACGAAACTATTGGGTCTATAACGTGCGGTTTGCTAAGAGATGGCGTAACTTGTATTATTCCATTGGAACATGCGTTGGAAAGCTAATGTCATTGTACGTCATTTCAGTATATGTCATTCATTTGAAGCGCAAACAACAATAATTTTTTTTCACTCAAATATGTCGAACTTTGTGCCTGAAAAAGTGTTTTTGCGGGGAGTTCTTCTTCATTACTTTAATATGAAGAGAACTGCTGCCGAAAGTCATCGTATTTTGGTGGAAGTGTATGGTGAACATGCGCTAGCTGAGCGAACGTGCCAAAAGTGGTTTACACGATTTAAAAGTGGTGATTTTGGCTTGGAAGACGATGAACGTCCTGGGCAGCCAAAAAAGTTTGAAGATGAAGAACTGGAAGCATTACTCTATGAAGATTGTTGCTAAACACAAGAAGAGCTCGCAGAATCTTTGGGTGTCACTCAAGCAGCCATTTCAAAGCGTTTAAAAACAGCTGGATATATTCAAAAGCAAGGAAATTGGGTTTCACATGAACTCAAGCCGAGAGCCGTCGAAAGACGGTTTTGCATGTCCGAAATGCTGCTGAAACGCCACAAAAGGAAGTCATTTTACCATCGGATTGTTACTGGTGATGAAAAATGAATCCATTACGACAACTCCAAGCGCAAAAAATCATATGTGAAACCCGGCCAACTAGCCAAATCAACGGCAAAGCCGAATATCCATGTATTTGGTGGGATCAGATGGGTGTGCTGTATTATGAGCTGCTAAAACCGGGTGGAACCATCAATATATTAATAATTAATCAATTAATCCGTTTGAAGAGAGCAGTAGCCGAAAAATACCCGGAATATGCGATCAGACACGAGTCAATAATTTTCCATCATGACAACGCTCGGCCCCACGTTGCTATTCTGGTTAATAACTATTTGGAAAACAGTGGATGGGAAGTCTTACCCCACCCGCCTTATAGCCCAGACCTTGCCCCTTCTGACTACCATTTGTTTCGGTCGATGCAGAACGCCTTCACTAAAATACAGTTCACATCAGAGCAGAATATTAAAAATTGGCTTGATTCATTCTTGGCTGCCAAGCCGGCGCAGTTCTTTTGGGATGGGATCCACAAATTGCCAGAAAGATGTTAAAAAGTCATAGCTTCAGATGGTCAATACTTTGAATTATACTATTGTATATGTTTTTCTTAAATAAACGTTCAAATTTCGAAAAAAAGCCGCATGAATTAAATAACATACCCAATATAAAGTAACCACACTTTGTTCACAAAGTGAAAATAGTAATGAGTAAAAATTGCCCTTAATAAACTCTACAATCCAGCACTCACACACCAACACACACAAGTATAACGAATTCTTTCAATCTACGTCTAAAAACCAATATCATCTATCTCAAACTTAACACAAAAACTTATCCGCGAAAATATATATTAAGCCTACCAATAAACTAAAAACACCCCCGTACAAGCTATCATTAAAATACCATCCTTAATTCTATCAAAGATAAAAAACTTTTAAATACTCCCATACAAAATGAGGATGATGATTCATAATAACAAAGTTAATATTTTTAACGTCAACGACTCTGCTATACATGACCATCCACCTCAGGCTCACTACGAAGCTTACACTATCGTAACGCAGGATAGACTCATCAATAACACAAAAATCTCCATAAACCATTCAGGATTCGACAAATATATACAAATTTATGCCAATAAAAATAATTTCGCCTAAAATAATAGAGTTACAGGAAACTCACCTCACTATATACGCACTATACTACCGTTCTATCCACCAAAATAAATCACTAAACTCCCACGACGTAGTTGCCTTTCTAATTCATTCATATATACAGTACTTCTTACCAGCGATAATATACAAGCTGTGTTCGGTGTGTGTGGAATATCGGTCGGCTCGTGTCATGCAATTTTTCCGGATGTTTTGGGCATGAGACGTATCAGCGAAGTTTGTTCTGAAACTTCCTAATTTAGATCAGAAGAACCGTGGCATAAGCATTGCTCAGGAGCTATTGAATGGCGTCAATGATGATACTGAATTACTCAAAAGGCTCATAACTGGTGACTAATCATGAGAATATGGTTATGAAGTCGAAACCAAAGCCCAATTGTAGCAATGGAAGCACCCAGTAGAGCCAAGACCGAAGAAAGCACGGCAAGTTCGATCAAATGTCAAAGTTTTGATCACTTTTTTTTTTTTTTTTGATTACCGTGGCATAGTACATCAGGAGTTTTTACCTCAAAGTCGTACGGTCAATAAGAAGTATTGAAGTTATTCGCCGTTTGTGAGAAGCAATACGAAAAATACGTCCGGAGTTGTTTAAAAACAATTCATGGAGAATTGCAGCGATTGAGGAAATAAAAACGGGAGAGCTGAAGGCTATACCAAAAAGTGCTTATGAAAAGTGTTTCGAGGATTGGAAAAAGCGTTGGCATAAGTGTATTATATCTGAGGGGGATATAATGACTTAGAAAGGGACAACATTAATATTTATGAATAAATAAATTTTTTTTTATAAAAATAGAGTCATCTTACTTTTTGAAAACATCTTGTAAACCAGTAAGCAGCTAACATTCACAAAATTATTCTTCAAATTGAAGGCCTTAGCTGCTCTGGCCATCCCTATCTAGCTCATAATTTTAATTCTAGGCCAACTTATTCGAGATAAATAAATAAAAAAGTAACGTTTTAACATTTTTTTTTTTTTTTTGTTAATATTAATACGTTGGACCAGTTTTTAGCAGAATTCTTCAATGACCGCGTTCTTGCAGTGAGCCAGCTGTTGGGGCATACACCTAAATGATGTTAATCATGGTATTCTTAGCTTTCAGTTGCACTTATATTACTCGTTTAGATAAGTTTACTACTCCTATGAGGGATTTTTTAAGTTTTTCTGCAATTAAAATTGCTATTGAGTATTTGTTTTGATTTGTGTCATCACAAGCATAGTGTATAATGTGTAACCGTTTTTGATATACATACATACATCCCAAATCCCTGTTTTGAGTCTTTTCACTTCTTTTATGACGTAAACTAGTTTTCCTGTTTGGTACAGAGTATGATTATTCTATGATCATATATTTAAATATCCACCGGGGATTCTTAGCACCCTCTGACCCCCTGCCGGAACGGAGCAGGTCAATGGTATTTGTTTGTGTTTTCATGATCATTATTACTAGGGAGTGATATTTATGTACTCGTACTCGTATATTCAATATGTATAATAAACGAGAGGAAATTCCCCGTTGTCTTCCTCTCTGTCTTTTCAATTCTCTATATCTTTATTCTTACTGTAGTTTAACTACTTAAACGTTTTTAATTCCTTTTTTCATACTTCTTACTCAAGTTAAAATTTTAAAAAATTTTCCTTTTTCATATCTGTGTCCTATACCATTATTTATTTTTTATTTTTTATATTATTTTACATACTTAAACTGTTATTAGTGGTGGAGTACCCGAAATCCCCTCTTGGTGTTTTCTTCCTATACAATTCGAACTTTATTTAGTATTTGCTCTGCCAAGCCTCCCTTTAACTTTTTGGTTTCCTTTTGCGTCACTTCCGGTGATATGAATAGTTTTTGATTTGTTCCGTTGTATGTTTCTGTTAGTTCATTATCAAGCTTAATAATATGTTTCTTTTTTTCTCGCTCTCGATATGATCTCGATAGATCATTTGTAATGTAAAGATTGGTAACTTCAGATTCTTTATTTTGCTGAATAATTTTAGCTTTTTTAAGTTGCGATACTACTCTGACTAAAATGGGCCTTGTCCTATTATCATTGTTAGATTTTTCATTTCTTTTTGTAAGCTTCTGCTGTCTGCTTCCGATGAGTTTGCGTTTATCTTAATTTTCATCATTTGTTTGACCTGATTAACCAACTTCTTTTTATTTTCCTCTATTCCTTTAACATTAAATATTAATATATTATTTCTCTGATCACTTTATTCGTATCTTTCTTTTATATTTTTTATTCCATCTTCCAGTATTTCCGTTTTTTCATTTATTTCCTTTGTCGCCTCTTCTACATTTTGATTTGCTTCATCATATTTTCTGAAAACTTCTTCCTTTATATCTTCCCTCAATGCAATATCTAAGACATTTAATTCTTCTTTGAACTCGTTTAGGATTCATGTAATTATTATTATTTATTGATTTCTAACATTTTTTTATTAACACATGTGCTGATGTGTGATATGTGATGGGCTGAACAGCCATGCCGTTTCTAAGAGAGGGCACCACTTGAATTAAATCCATACTATTTTCAGTTAGTACCAACCTTCAAAAGATAGGTGTATAAATTTAACAGCTGTCGAATGATTAGTTCTCGAGATATAGCGTTGTGAGTGAAGCAACTTTTGTTATTGTGAAAAAAATGGATTCAAAGCAATTTCGTGTGTTGATTTATCATTGCTTTTTGATGGGAAAAAATGCAGCCGATGCAAAGAAATGGTTTGATAAGTGTTACCCTAACTCTGCACCAGCCGAACGAACCATTCGCAAGTGGATTGAAAAATTTAAAAGTGGTCATACAAGCACCAAAGATGATGCACGCAGTGGACGTCCAAAAGAGGCTGTTTCAGATGAAAACATCAAAAAAGTTCACAAAATGATTACGAATGACCGTAAAGTGAAGTTGATCGAGATAGCTGAGGCTCTGAAGATATCAAAAGTGCGTGTTGGATATATCATACACGAATATTTGGACATGCGAAAGTTCTGTTCAAAGTGGGTGCCGTGTTTGCTCACAGTCGACCAAAAACAACAACGTGTTGATGATTCAGAGGAGTGTTTAAAGCTGATCAATCGCAATAAAGAGGAATTTTTGCGTCGGTATGTGACAATGGATGAAACTTGGCTTCATCACTTCACACCAGAGTCAAGTCGGCAATCAGCTGAGTGGCGAGCAGGCGACGAATCTCGTCCAAAACGACCAAAAACTCAACAGTCGGCTGGCAAGGTTATGGCATCCGTATTTTGGGATACACATGGAATAATTTTCATCGACTATCTCCAAAAGGGGCAGACTATCAACAGCGACTATTACATTGCGTTGTTGGAGCGTTTGGAGGACGAAATCGCAGAAAAACGGCCGCACTTGAAGAAAAAGAAAGTGCTGTTTCATCAAGACAATGCACCGTGTCACAAGTCGATAAAAACGATGGCTAAATTGAATGAACTCGGCTACAAATTGCTTCCCCACCCACCGTATTCTCCAGATTTGGCCCCCAGCGACTATTTCCTGTTCGCAGACCTCAAAAGAATGATCGCCGGAAAGAGATTTAAGACCGATGAAGAAGTAATCGCCGAAACAGAGGCCTATTTTAAGGCTAAACCGAAATCCCACTACAAAACTGGTATCGACAAATTGAAAAATCGTTTCAATCAGTGTATCGCCCTCGAAAGCAACTATATTGATAAATAAAGTTGAATTTTGCAAAAATTTTGTGTTTTACTATAAAACAGACTTTTCATTCTATTTTTTTACTGACATTGAAAATTGTAAGTGAAAATTAAATAACTGTAATGGAGCACCCTGTTTTCTTTTCCTTCTGTAAATTCAATACATCTATTTCATACTAGATGAAGCCCTTTATGTTATGGTGCTCCTTGGAGGATTTCCTTCTTTTTTTTTTCTTTTTTTAGAATTCTAGAATTTTTGAATTCGTTTAAATTGTCAGCTAAAAGTTGGCGCAGAGGAGGAACCAGGAGTGGCTGCGATTCCATCGTAAATTTATATTGCTGTTTTTTTGTTGGTAGTGAATAACTCCTTCTCATGGATGCCACACATATTAATGAATACTTAGTATACCCTTATAGGCATGCTTCAATTATATCTGCTTCTACTGCTGCCTAAATAGCGCGCTGAGTTCGGTCAACTCTATCGATTATCGATTTTGTCAACATATAAAAAAAAAGATTATACAAATTTTTGAAAAATTGTTGCTAGTATCCTATAGTCTCTAAATTCTTTTTTGCTTATAAAAAATATCGGCGAAGTCGTTACCAAACTTAATTAGTTAAGCAGCATACCAAAACTAAACTAGTAACTAGACGTTACAATACTAGGCTTTGAAATCCGTGAACAGACCTCTTGGGTTTTCTACAGAAATCTAGAACAGATGTGCTAGAACAACCACCAAGTTATAAGCAGTGAGTAATAAGACTCAAAATTTAAAAATAAAAAAAAGTTCAAATCAAAAAAGCTATAAAGCCTTAATTAAAAGAAAAAGTATACCTGAAGTTCTTTTACAACCCTTTTCCTTCCTATACTCGTAGGCAGGCATAACTTGTAATAACATATAAATTATAATTTATCTTTTGAGCTTAAAACGAATACATCACATTAATTTCAGAATCAGGTAATTTGGGTAATTTTAAATTTCCTTTGACACCAATATTTCACGACGGTAAAAGTTTAATAAATAGAAGGCTGACCTTTTGGTCATTGATGCCCTTAAAGAAGTAAAGTGTAGTAAGTTACCAATGATCACATGAAATCAATCAACTGAAGATAACATATCTTCATTACCGAAGCTATGATGAGATTCGTAGCAAATGAAGAAAAGTTGAAAATGATGTCGATGAATACAAGCGGACGGCACATAAAACTGCGCACGTACCTATTCGTAAAAATAAAATTTCCCCATTTTCTTATTTAGTTTTCAAAAAAACTTTTGACGGATCCATCCATCCACCATAGGTCGTCAATCTACATACAAGATTCGTAATTACATGTTACGCTGTTTTACTAAAAATTAATTGAACAATTTTAAAGTTATTAATCTGGGTACTAACCTTTCTTGGTGGTGCAATAGGTCCTTCGTCCATAGAACTTATACTTTCATTTGATTGTCCATTTGAAATTTCCCTTTCTGCAAAGCGAAAAATCATAAAAACAAAATTAAGCGAATAAAACATTCAACGTTACCTGGAGGTGGACCAGGGGGTGGAATTTTTGGTCTCGAAAGAGATTTATCGACATGCTTCAGTTGTGGAATTTCTCCTGTCGGGGGTAGAACCAATTTTGCTCCAGCTAAATGGAAATTTCGATTAAGCGATTCACCACTCGGCGAACGTTTGTGACCAAAAGTTGGCATTTGTATTAGACTACCACTACTACCACCGCTGGCATCATGCAAACCAATTGCCTTATCATATTTACCACCCTGTTGTATCTGTTGAACAGCCATATGTGGATCGAACCGTTCATAGACTTTATTATCACAATGGAATACTGTGCCCCGGGCACTATCAACACTCCGCAAATGCGGTAGAGTACTATATACCACATCTGATTGGTTTTTATGATTAACTGTGCGTATATCATTGTTTTCGAAGTTTTGGGAATGTCGAGGCGCATGGGGTAAGGTACCGTAGAAAGAATTCGATGCAGGTGGTGGGGCAGGTGCTGTTCGTTTTTTAAGCGAATTCATATTAGCTATAATTGAAAGGTTCAGAGAGAGAGAGAGAGATAACAAATCGAAAATAGAAAACTGACCAGTTGAAGTGGATTTTCTTGCTCCACCTTGAACAAGACCGCGTGTACTACTTGATGTTGAACTAGGACTAGAACCACTTCCTCCGGTAAGATACTGCCCAATGGGAATGTGTTGTTTGGGACTTGTACCTGCCTGATTAAAGGGGACAGTTACCGCTGGCAACTGAAATTGTCGGTTTGGACAATTTGATATTGGACTAGAACCACTCTGAATAGAATCACATGTCGAGGAGCGTGAACGTAAAATGGGCGAATCTCCTCCAGCAAAGCTTGGTGGACGTGAACGGGATTTCTTAAAATAAATATTTATTACCGAATTAGTTTTTAGTTCTACTTTGGCCATCACATACCCGTTCATCGATAACAGTATCGTCGTCAGAAAAATCTGTTGAACCATCATCGTTAGGTAGGTTCCAATCGGTGTTTATATGGTCAAAAGCACTTTTCTCCCTTCTTATGGCACATTCAATCTAAAAAGAAAGTATATATTCTTCATCAGATGCTCTTCTACTTTGTCTAGTTGTAATAGCATTTTTACCAATTCGTGGCACGCATTGTGACCCATTTCTTTGGCAATATCTAAAGGAGTTTTATTTTGTGAATTCTTAAGCTCATAGTCGGCCCCAGATCGAAGCAACAATTTCATACATTCACGACGATCATGCAGTGCGCATAAATGTAACGCTGTATTCTTTCCAGTCATATCAGGCATATCCGGGGGATTAGTTGCTTTATTAAGACCCTTTGGTGGCATATTTTGTATTAGAAAGTCAACAATGTGCAGATTTGAACCCATCTCACGAAGAATAGCTAAATGTAAAGCAGTTTCGCCGTCATCTGACGATGGAAGACAACACGTAAGATCAGCTCCTTCAGCCCAAACTTGCAGTAGCTGACTCATGTCAGCATTGACTATGGCCTGTTCAAGATCACAACGTAAGTCGTTGTCATCAGCACAAGTACGCATCACGTAACGTTTTGCTACATATTTTGCCCGAATGAAATCGTACCGTTGTTCCCTATAAAGTAGTGATTTTTTTCTTGTCTTAAGAGTCAAAAAATGTTTGCAAAAAAAAAAAAAAAAAAAAAACAAAAACAAAAACAAATAAAAACTCACATTGTGCTATCTGGAGAGAGTTTACCCTTGCCGAGAGTTGCTTCCATAATCTCGTTGAGTGTGTTGTTGCCCATCGCACGAGCAATTAGTAAATTCGCTGTTGTAAGGTTGTCTAATGTTAAGCTCTGTATTCGTGAATGATGTACACCCAAGTCTCGATGAACGCCTGAGCATTGTATGCAAACCAAGACGCCAAAATTCAAACTTATCCATGTGACATCATTCCGAGAACCACAATCACAGCACTGGTCGTTTCCTGGTAGGTTTTGGACGTATCTAAAAAGAAGCAAGTTTAAAACTGTGAATAGATGCTAACTGATATTCAAAGCTTATTCGCAGGAAGTTTGTTAGTTTGTTGTGGTTATTGGAGAGCTTTTATTAGTTCAACAATTTTAAAACCACATTAAATTATGTTAGATAAGTGTTTTCTCGTCTTAATAGTAAGTAGAGAGTAAGTTCACTGATTTGTCACTATTATACTGGTGGTGTAGGTGCAAAAGTAGCACTCCCAAATTCAACACCACATACGGGGTGCATTGATAACAATGATAATTTAGAAGACTAAATATCAAAATGTTGGTACTGGCTTTAAATGGTGGTTTTTTGTATTAAACGTTGAAATGTGTAGCACGTATAAATACATTTGGCGTTATATGTTTCTTTCATGTATTTGCATTGCCATTACTCCGATTGTGAGATTGGCATAATTTTCAGACCTTAGTATCACTTAGAGGTTAACATATTTCTATTGGTTCTTGGATCGGATTTTCCTACGACCTGCTGAAACGCACAATCTGGAACTTTTCAACTATCCCCTAACACGCAGAAGCAAAACCAGTGATAGAAGAATCAAAGAGAATGAAGAGCACACTTTTGACATGAGTTTAATAACCAATTTAAAATTCCGGTAAATTGGGATACAAAACCAATACAAAAGGCAAAGAAAGTGAATGGTTAAAACGTTCAAAGGATTTGCTACGAAATTTAAACCTTAAGCGATGATATTGACAAGATGTTCCCAACATGCTAGAAAGGAAGACTTGACAAGGACAACTGAGTTGTAATATATCATCAACGAAATCTGCGAGTGAAATAAGCATTGAGCTGGAATATAATTATGATATGATTCCATTAAATAGGGCATTTACGTGTTCCTTTATTCGGAACCAAAACTGCAAATGCACACTTTACTGTATTTTAAATGTATACAGGAGATCATTATGAATGTTCTGTATAAAGAGTCATGCAGAAGATGCAAGGCACGCAGCCGATTGCAGTAAATGTATGGCCTTTAAGAGAGCTTTCAAAAGTAAACAAATACCACAGATTTATCTAGATTACATTACAATAATTTAGGATATTCTAAAACAAGCTGCTAAAAACGAGGGGGAAAATATCATATTGAACAGGAAAATCTAAACAACAATATCTGGTATTGTAATTAAAAAATCTGTTACGATATTGGTACCTGGAAGCGATGCCTTCCAAGATTAGAAAATAAAGACATCAATCCGATTGCCTTAATTTCTAATTCAATTAATAGAATATTTCTTGTGGTCGCTACCAAAAAATGCGGTGATAAATCGGCAGATTTTTAAATGTACTACAAGACTTCGTATCCAAGTTTTACGTAGCAGCGAGTTTTTTTTTTTTTTTATAATCCCGCGCGCGCACCAAGGGGATATGAATACCCTTCTACAGCTTTTTTCTCCAGGGCGCGGGCGGATGGCGTAGTAATTGAAATTCAGGTGTATTAAGTTTCGATATTTTTCCCAAAGTGGTTGTCAAACTGGACGGGACGAGCTAGTACATTCTCAACCAGTGGGTCTTAAGTACAGCTAGTTATAAGAATAATTAACTAAGAACAGTCCAAGGTTGATTATCCTTATTACTGACCTTCACGTAGGCACACTGCTTCTAGTTTATCATAGCAAGATTACCAGCATATATATACATATATGTACGTATGCTCACACAGTAGTTTGATTAAAACTACCAATGCAATTAAAATAGTTATTCTGACTTACATACATATATCTTCACTTCGTATGTTTATGGATTTTATATTAACACTAGATTAGACGTTTAAAATTGTACATTATTCTGTCGAATATTTAGATTTTGGTAATATAATAAAATAAATCATTACACAATATGAATACTTCTTTCTTGATGATAAAACAAGAATATGGCGTTCTTAGGCTACCCTGAATGGCTTACGAATACCATTAAAACAAGTTGCGGACAGGAGTCAATTATGAAACCGAACTTTCCTAAATACTATTGTAGATTCATCACATCTTCAGTTATTCACATTTTGAAGAATCTATAGAACTTAAACCATGGTGTCGTGGTATCGAACAATAAAATATTGGTGAAATTTTCTTTTTATTAGTTGAAAAAAAAAAAAAAATAATAATAATAAAAGAAACCCATTACCTTATAACAGTCTTTTGCAACTCAACTAAACTAGGACTCATTTGTGGGTTCGCATGCTGGAATGCTTTTGTTAATGCCTTTTCCTTACAGTTTACTAACACAGCCATCCATGCCTTTTGATCGATTTCATCCTCAGCTTGGAAATGATATGGACGATTATCTATAGTAAAGTAAGAAAAAAAATGTTAACTCGTGCTTTGAGGGTACAAAAACAAATAAGAAAACAAAAACAAACATCAACTTACAGCTAATTAGGTCAAAACCTCGTTTATCATCTGGTACCGGCTTTATTTGGCATGTCAACAAATTAACTCGCGTTGGTGCTTTCGTTTCATCCGCATGACATATATCCAAAAAGCCATCGGCAGTAACACGACATCGTCGTTTTTGCCATACTCTCCTCACTTTACCTTCGCTCTTCTTGAGTAAATGCCCAGATCGTGTGATGCCATGGTGTTTATCACCCTGCAATTGATGAAGGGAATAACCAGTTCCCTTGTCTGTTGTTACATTCTCCACTCGCTCAAAGTCTGGCGTACTCCGAAGCAATGTTCGCAAGTCTAAAAGACTACGTCGATCCTCATCTTGTTTTTGTTTAATGCTTTGGAGTTTAGCACTTAAATCTGCAATGTAGGTGCCAAAGTGATCTATGGTTTGTAAGCCGTCCTTGAAGTAGCTGCCCGAAAAAAAAAAAACAAAAAAAAAAAAACAACAAGAAAAAACAGATAAATATCACCTTACAAACCATTTGTCCAAAATGACACTGTTGTACAGCAGTTCAACTTACTTATTCAGCGCGTGGTAGTATTCTATAAAATGCTGCAGCAGCTCGATGCCAGTCTTTGTTTTGATTTCCTTATACTTTAGCAGATACTGTAAAGTAAACAAAAAGAGTGGCAGTTTTATTTTGTTATTTTTATTTATGTTTTACTTCCTTTGTTTGTCAACAAATGAAGCTGTACGATGCTGTATCATTTACCTCGCACGTTTGAAGCTGATATATTCGTCGTTCCTTCTCCATTTCTTCGGCAACAGCAGCCGCATCGATTTCGGTCCGCAGCAATCCAGCTTCTTTGGCTTGAGCCTTTTTCTCTTTCTCAATCTTTATGAACTTTGCTTCGTAGTCTTTGGCTGCTTTATCGAAAGGCCGTTTCATGTCGCCCCTTACTCCGCGCAATTCCGTCTTAAGCATTGAATCAACAGGGAACATGACGATGTTGTTTATGTTTTGCATCTGAAATTGCATTCAAGAGATTGAAATTGAAATTGTGTTATGTTTTGATTGAGTGCACAAGATGGAAAGGATTGTTTACCAAGGTCTTCATGAGGGCACTCAACTCCTTCGTTACGACGGAGAATTTTAAGAAGGCAGCTCCGATGTCAGGTTCTTCTTGGTCGATCACTTTACCGCCAAGCCGTTCGAGGGCACGCACCAGGAACATTTCATTATCAACATGAGCTGTGAATTAATTTTATTTTATATATATATATATATATTTTTTATATATTGATCGTGCTTCCTCTTCGCACAGGCAAAAAAAAAAAATAATAACAATAAAAATCTAGAATCAACATACTATTGCCAGAGTTGTGAATGGCTTTAACTGCCTTCTTGAGTTTGGTTAGTCCTTCTCGATCGATCTCAAGGCGCTAAAATATATAAACAAAGATAATTTTCTTACTATATTTGTTTTCAACGAATATGTATTGAAAAAAAAAAAGATGTTTTAATATTTTCATACATATATGCATATATTCTTTCACATATGTATTCTCAGAAGACAGGGTAAACTTGATTGTTACTGGGCTTAAACAGTAAGCATCTCTTGTAAAGCAATTGGAGGACTAAAGCTAGTTCTAATACTTAGAGATATAACAATTTTGATATTAGCGAATAACGAAAAAAAACTTGAGGCCTTGGACAAATAACGTTGGCAATGACAAACGATTTTATAAATGAACAAACTCACAAAAAAATAATACAAAATTAGTTTTGAGGAGATAAGAATAAGGTTTTTAGAGAGATGGTGAATATGTGGAGAGGCACTGAATTGATAATTGCAGAACACCAGATGATGAAACTCGAAGATTTAGTTCGTCAATTGACAATTTTTCTGCTTGAGGCTTTTTGGAGGAAGTTTGAGATTGACCAAAATGTCGGTGCAGGAAGATATGAAGCGAAGCCTCATAGCTGGGAGCCGAGGAAATTATCTCCATTCTAAATGATCCCGTTCTACTCGGCGAACGTGAGAAGAATCGATTTAAACATTGATGAAAATGACATCAAGAAGAATTGGCATTTCATTTTTGAATATTTCAATTGGCACTGCTTTGCTGTAGGAGAATTGAATCTTCAAAAGAAAGAACTTAGATTTTAGAACTTTCAAAGGACAAACTTGCCTAAATTTTAGTAAGACTAGTCCGCAAGAAGGTCATGGCTTTTTTACTAATAACGGAATGAAAGGTGTCAAAGAAACTTAATTTGTATGCACCGCATGTTTAGGTGTTTTTGTAATATAAACTACAACACAAACGGGTTAAGATACTTTAAGGAGTGAAGAACCAATTTCCAATTTGTCGAAAACTACAAACCATTTGAAACAACTTTCGTAAAACATCACAATTGGTGTAAAGAATGTGCAAAGAAAATATCGATAGTATTCAACTACATATACAACTATAAATTCTAAAACACGGAATGAAAATAAGATAAAAAAAATTTTTAACAATGACTTAAAAATAGTTATTCAGTTATTTAGAGTAGGTTTACCGTAGGTTGCTGTAAGGCATTTCCATAGACTTGTTGTATAATGTCTCTGGCTAAGGATAGTATTGTATGTTGATGAGAATATCACATTTTCTATGGCTGATACACTTACTCTTTCCTATGCTTTCATCATATCGTAGTTCTATTTGCCGATTGCTCTATGAAGATCTTATACATTATTTGTACAATAACATGATTTTGTTGCAGCTTTTATACAAATAGATGCCAGTTTCAGATCTTTACCGAAGCTTTTCATCGCTGTTTCTAGTTTAATTTTGTGTACGAAGCAAATGCTTAATAGCGATTCGAAGAGCAGTACCTTTTTTGTACTGAAAACTTCTTGAGTCTTTCAATTGAGTCTACTGCCTAATATAACATCAAGACATTTAACTTATTATTAGCGATCAATTTATTACTCCTACAAACGAATGCATCTCATCCCAGTTTGATGCTAATTTCTGGTGCATGTGGTTTTGGCGGGTTTAATGGTTATCCAATGTGCTTGAAAATATATCTACCAAAAGGATCGGAGAACTATAATCGAGTTTCCTTTTCTGATAACGCATAGAAGTTCTCTTTTTCCTCCGTCGTGCTACCTCTTCCTTTTATTCGGCTGACCAAAGATGTTTAAAGTATTATGTTTATATTTATGTCTCTGTTTCATATTACTTTTCTAATTTTGAAGACTGTTATTGCCTGTTTTATTCTGCACGTGTGTTTTTTTATTAGCATTCACTGTATTATTAATTAGCGTACTCTTTCCATATTTTGGTTATTTAGTTTTAATTCGAAGTCTGTGTTTTTTGTTTTTTAGTTAGGATTATCAATTTAGGAATGTTTAAATCAGTTGTAACATTATATGGTTCAATCCACGCGTCCTATTGTTCAATTCTTATTACTAATACCTTCCCCGTTTTCTGTTGTTGCTTCTTTAAAAATGGACGATCTGTAAAAGTAACATTTCGTAAAATTCGTAAATTTTTCGGTCAACATAATCACCCTAGTGAATCCGGAATTCGTGCAATGGTGAAGCGTTTTGAAGAATCTGGTTCGATATCGGGTTAAATTCTATATCAGCATGCTCGGCCAGCACGTACACGCCAAAACATCACCACTGTGAGCAAAAACCAGCCAGGCACCTCGATCTGCCAGTCTATGAAGTCCAAATTACACAATAATTGAAGACTTTGAACCATTTACGACATCGCCGATTTGTTAATTGGATGTTAGATCGCCAAGACAAGAATGCCGAATTTTTTTTTTTTTTTGAAAATGAGGCTGGAGAGACAGTTACAGTGAATGGAGAACGTTACTGCAACATGTTGACCGGATATTGTTTGGGCCATACCAATCAATCAATTTATTGCGTACGAGATTTGAAGATCGCATTAGACTTCATAGTTATGCGATTTGAAACCTTTAGGGTTCTTCCTGTAAAATTGTTTGAAGAGTAAGGTCTATGCCAATAATCCAGCGACAATTCAGGATCTTAAACATAACATCCAAACTGAAATTGCGGCCTCGACCTACTTATTCTTCAAAAAAGTCATCGATAATTTTGACCTTCGGGTAGTAGTTTACAACAGAAGCCATGGTGGTCACATGAGCAATGTTGTGTTTCATTTATAATTGCCATAGACAGAACTTTATTAATCAATATAACTTTACATTGATTTCGCAATAAATGTGTGTTTAATTTAATGAAAACTTCCACTTAGCTGTTGTCTCACCCTTTACTTTGCTTTGCACTCTTTTACTGCCAGCCTCATTTTTGCTTCCGCCTCAATACTTTAAAACGTTTCTTAACCTTGAAGGTCTTGGTTAATTCATTACCCGTCTTAGTAGAGCAGCAAGAATACTCCATAATAGTCATTCTGCACAACCTGACAAGTACAACAGCGATGACATGTTATATTATTATACGAGTTGGCTCCATAGTACCCTCCAGGTTTAATAAAATATTATTATTACAGTTACAATACTTTATTGTACTACGTTGCCAATACAAGATCTTGGACCCTTTTCAATAAGGATAATGGAGCTTATTGGATGGGATTAGGTATATAGAAATTATTGAAGCTACCTCAAAGATCACGTCCCAAAGACAAAGTACATCCACACATGTAGGAATGAATAGGGCCGGCGTAGTGAGTTTACATTGCTTTGGGTTAGGGAAGAATTCTAGTGCAACTAAAAAGGGTATCTATTTCAAAATGTTGAACTTTTAATACTTACACATCGCTGTGTATGTATTATAGTATATGTATATGCTCTTGAAATTAATCAAATACGTTATATTGACAAAGTTGGATATGGGGGGAAATACAAATATTTGAGCTGAGTGATTTTTCGCTTATTTGTGCAATTCAACTTTTGATAAAGAGATGAAAGTATTAGCTGTATTTAAGGCAGTCACTCATATTGCTTGTTCTAAGTTTCTTGAAGATAAAATGGATTCAAATGGAAATGGATTGATCATTGGTCAATAATTTATCACTTGTTCAGATATAATAATTGGGTTCAGAATAGTAACAGAAAAACTGTAAAGACAAATAAGCTGTTTGATATACCGGATATGATATCGAATTTACAAATCGAAAAATAATTTCGCACTTGATTAAAGATTTTACAAGTTTGGAAAATTTCGTATATCATGTACGACACAACCTGCTTCACAGTAAAAATAATAATTTATTCCTTTTTTTTCTTACAACCCTATATAAGTTAATTTAACCGTCATTAAGAGATCGGATTCAACTAATTCACAGTCTTTGTCATTGTCAGTAAAAGTATAATGAGTTGATTATATATATATCGACATGCCAAATGGCATATTCAATGCCAATGGCCACTGAGAGGAAACTCATTAAGTATGTTAGCTTCCAAAACTAGAAACCAAACGGACATGCTGACGATCTCACATTAAATTGATTTAATTTTCCTACAATTGACTGACATCGCATATTCTTCTATCCTATCTGTACTAAAAATTCAACTGAATCTAATTTTAGTACTTTGACAATAAACGACATATTAACACTTGACCTTTGGATTGAAGTATCTTTCTGGTATATATTGTGGACGAGAGAACCTCTTCTCAAGGGGTTTTAAAAATTTAAACGCATAATCATTCCATGTATGAGTAAATAGACCAGTACCTGCGTATTAAAGCACCGTCTAATTACTTGCTAATTGCTTTTATCCCTCCTTCTTCTTTTTCTACTCTGACACACAACGAAATCGCTTTGTGTTGATTGTGTTAGCATACACTTCATTGGAGCATAGGAAGCCTCAATCATGACATCAACTGACTAACTGGCTGACTCGGTAGTAAAACCGTGCACTTATTGTTGTTGCAAACTGATATCTCTTCCACAACCGATTACAAACAAAGAAAATGCAACTCAACCTCTGTCAAGTCATTGAGCCAAGTCAGGCGCAAGCAAATGCCCTCAAAACTTGTAAATCCACACAGAAATACACTACGGCTACGATGAATATGGCAGCTACGGCTACCACCACCACAACGATGATGTGGAGTATAAGAACTTTTTGGCTTTATTTTTATATTATAATCTTTTTTTTTTTTTTTTTTTTTTTTTTTTAGTACTCACCGAATCGGTATTGATAACAAAACATAAAGTGCTCCCCCTTTGTGCAAAGCAAAGCAAAGCCAAGCACAGTGGAGTAGAGCAGAGTAATACAAAGCAAATGAAATACCCAACCTTCCTCTGATTCATTCCAAGAGGAGGTGGCCGCCGGCCACTTTGTTTAACCTCGTTGATATGCAATTTTTTAATCTTTACTGGCCTGCCTTCTTTCTACCTCTCAGTCCTCCCCGCGCCAGTCTAACCAAATATTTGTGCGATTCGCAATTCGTGAAATTCGCTTCATGCAATTGTAGCTCATACTCACTCATACATGGAGATGCACATCTTTTACTTAGCTGGAAAGAGGATCGTAAAAAATAAATACAAGTACCGGTACGGGTAGCAGTTCCAGCGCAGCGCACCACAGCACAACACAGTGGTCATTTAGACCGCTTCTCGAAATATGCCCAAGGGAGGGTCGTAGCGGTTGGATTTGGTTCTCCTTTTGAAACGAAAATTCTCATTCCATACTCGAGTCGAATTGCTGAATAGCTGATGTGACGTAACCACAGCACTTCACATAGCCACAACAAATAAAGAGGGTGGGAACGGGGTGGCTTTCGTAAAGAAGAGTGACCGAGACCGGGCCCGAAGCAAAAGCAACAGCACGAGTGCAGCACAACAGCACAACAGCGCAAGTAGTGGCCCATAAGTAGATTGTTCTAATCAATTGAGTTTGAGTATCACTTGCATTGTATTTGTACATAGTTGGTGCTCTGTTGTTTTGCTTTTGCTACAGCTACGAGTACTGCCTATGCCAGCTAGTCAGTAGCTCGGGATGACATAATTCTCCAAATGCAATTTGTGTTCTCGTATTTACAAATAGTGCGGCAGTCAAACACAAGGTCATGTCGTTATTTAAGTCATTGTTATTTGTTCGATACAATAATACCAGATAAAGTATTAGAAGTCAAAGTATAATAGTATTGAAGGGTTGACATACCCATATACAAAAATACTGGCGATATGAATATACTAAATAGTTGTTTTTTTTTTTCGTAGACTAAGCGGATATGGACGATGTATAATTACGCGATCTAACTTTCATTGATTAGACCAAGTATTTTTGGGTAATGGAGTGAGTTGAGCTGTTTTTCACTGATTATTGTCACGTATCTGAGGTTTCTTGAATTTGTGGACGTACTCGCAATAATAATCGTTAAGTGCTTGCTTTTTTTAAGTATTAAGATAGCAGTGCTAACTTTATCTAAATATTGATTAGGAGTACGATTGGGTTGGGCACACATTAAGAATGTTCTTTTTGGACTCACAATTGAATGATTTTGACGTCACATTGAAGATAATTTCATTAAGGACCATTTTTTTCAATAACTTCATATCACAATATCAATTTACCTATAGTATAAGCACTGGACTCATTTAAGTGAGCTCTTGGATAAGAAATAAATATAACAAATAGAACGCGCTAAAAGGGCGCAGTTTAGACATATTATGAAATATCGTCTCCTTAGAATTTTATTACTTTCATACAAGTTACAAGTTGCGCTCCATTAAGTAATATATTGTTAAATAAAGTAACTGTAAGTAACGTTTGAAGAAATCACAAGCATATCTCATAGTTTGGAAATTTCTCCCATCACACTTGCGCTACATAAACACTACACGCTACATGTACAATTGATTCTGTTGACCGAAGGTGTTGGTCTTAATAAATAGATAGGCTCTCTAATTCATATGAATAATGCACGCGTATACTTTTTTTCTGTTGAAACATTGCACTTCGACAAAAAAACTATGCCCTCTTATTTAAATTTCTCAGTCTTTCGAAAATCAGTAAACGCTGCAGTTTACACCTGTAATCTGGATAGTTATGCCACCTGAAGTTATGCTTCAACTCAACTGCAAATGAATCGGAACGACTGCAGACATAAGATCATGAAAAACAAACTTCTTGTCCTTTCCTAGCAGATTCATAGGCGATCTCATTTCCCGCGATCCCATTGTAAAATGGGACCCAATAAAAATTCAGAGAATTTAGCGTTATGATTGTGTTTATCGAGACCTTGTGTGCTGACACAAATGAAAACAACTCCATCCATTTCCATAATATAGTTATCTCTCCTTGAAAGGCAAACGGAAGTTTTATAGCCATCCATGGGTTGGACTATATTACTTTCCTGGTTCTGACTGTGGCCGAAGTCAGTTTATCCACTGTCATTTTTTTAACTATGTAAAGTGTAACAAAAACTGATGCAAAAAAGCAGTCAGAGCAAAATGTCGTCGAAACTAGAGTGCGAGTTTTACCACAGACCACTTAAATGGGAAATGGATTTTTCTAGGATGACATCATGATGATAATTCCTTTTAACATTTGATGAGTCAGACCAGGTAGCTTTCTCGTTCTTGTAAAAAGAATAACCTGAGCATTGAGAGGATAGAAAGTCCATTTCTACTGCATCGATTCGCTGGCCGTGCTTTATAGCAAGCGATCGCTAGGAGTGATTCGACAGAAAGTATTATACATCATCTGCATATACCTGACTACATATTGGTCTCAGTTAGCGTCCGGAATCAGAGTTCTGTTCATCGGTATTGGTCTAATCCACAAAACGAGTGATTCGACTACACGTTTTGTCTGGTAGTATTAGACATGCCGTCAAAAGCTACGCTGGCCGATGTGTTTATTTTTTTAGACCGGACATGTTGGGTCTTGAACAGAGGATGCATTTGAAAAGCGGATTTGCTCAACCATACTGTCCATGGTCTTCAAGATGAAGACTAAAACTCTTGGCGAACGTACCGTCATGGTTTACCGTGATAGGAACTGGTATGTCTTGAGTGACCTATAAAGAGGTTTTTGGGGTTCATTACTTTGTTACTGCAAATCTGCCTGTCTTCAACAGTACTTTCCAGAGAGTATTCTCTTTTGTATAACTGTTGCATTGTGATAAGCCCAAGTAATCAGCTGTCTAACTTTCACAGCAAATGTTGGCTGAGGGCTAGGTATTGTTACTCCAATTATTAACAAATGCAACATGATAAAAATTTTCGGACCTTGTGATCGATTAGGATCACTTGCCGAACTGTGTTGTTGTTCGGGAACACAGGAGAGATTTCTGCGCACTGCAAGGCCTCCAAGTGCCATTAAATACATGCAATTTTGAGGTATAAGAAAACTGTTGCAAAAAACAGGAAATTTTGTCGCAGGGGTTGAAAATTTGACAAAAATCCATGTGACCGGCAGCAAGTGAAGCATCAGAGCTTATGTCAACCTCCCTTATGGACACTCTCCAACATCATTAATGATATAACGGATGGGAAGCGTCGTTGACGTTTGCGAGAAAGGTGTCCAAATTTCGGCGAAGAATATTTGTGAAACAACTGTTTTGTTAAGCATCGACCAAACTACAAGGATTTTGGCAAACAAGTCCAGGGCATTCCAACAAGATTCGGCTCTACCTTTCAAAACGAAAGCACTCGAGACTTCAACTTGATGGATTACAAGCTAGAGTCCGTTTAAGAGGAAAGGGAATGCTCTATTAGACATCAAAATATCGAGCCATAAAAGCGAGAGCTCATTCGAATAGTGGACAATTTTTCCACAGCAGATCAGGTATTTGATAGCCATTTCGAAAAATGTTTTCATTTCATAAGGCTAATGAAAACATAGTTAGTGTCATGCAACATATATTCAATCCACTGAAACCGTAAAGGCGATTTAGTCGACGACACTGGTATGTATGCATGTTCAATTCAAATATACGCTTATATCGAGGACACTTTACAAGTTTATACGATATAAGGCTTTCTTCCTCTTTTGGAAAACCCTTTACCGGGGATGTACGAGTAAATATTTTATTTCATTTGTTTGATATATTCCAATAACACGCCTATCTAATCTTTTCAACTCAAGTGCTTCTTTCAAGAATTGAAATAATTATCGTACGGCTAATTTTGGATAAAAATCATAAACGTTCGTAAGTACATTTTTATATCCTAACCAAGGCAATCTCTCTATCCATCTAAGTACAAGTGAATCTATCAGATACAACAACAACAACAACAACAACTAATTTCTCCTTGAAAATTGCTCAAAGCACAACCTAAAGAACTATTTTCGATCGAAAATTAATATTTCATGCTTGTCGTCATATAGTATTTTGACAACGACGACATCACCATACCCGTCGTTCTCCGGTGAACCTGTGAAGGTGGTGCATGTCAGCGACATCATGCCTCTCTTTACGTAAGCAGATTTCATTTTGTGACGCAAGTACGTACCCGCTCAAGAACACTAACCAACCTCTATGGGGAATCTATTCAACTACACGACAAGGGATGTAAATCAAGAGTGCAGTTCATCCCCAGCCCCCAGGCAGTTGCTGACTGTTGAGTATGGTGATATTTTTAAGTTGTTTTTGAGCTTGAAAACAACCGCCCACCTCTGCTCGTTAATACTGAGCAATATCTACTTGTACCTGTGGCTCGTCACCCATCTTGACATGTGTAGGCTTTTCTGCTGCTTTCAATGAAGCTTGTTTGATTTTAACTTTTTTTTTTCTTCACGTAATCATAGTCCACACCACCTTCTGTCGGCTCGTACATATATACTATATGTTACATACATATCAAGTTAGAAATTCACTGAGAAATTACATAGATTCACAGCGATTCACACCCCATTTGGAGACGATAAGTGACCTCTGCTCTGAGGGTCTGCTAATTGAATTCTATCATTCGATTTGGTTGATGTTTGCTCCCGCACCTGCTACTGCTTCCCAGATTCCACTCCCATTTTTTGCTGTCTATGTTAATTGAATCAGTTTTCCTGATTTTTTTTTATTTATTTATTTTTTTTTTTTTGCCTCTAGATGAGATGAGAGTATTTTGTGTTTGTCTTGTTGGACAAATGAGACTGATATACAATTTTTTTTTAAGAGAAGTAGAAGGGTTGACTGGCAATTGTAGAAGATGCTATAATGTGACTCGAAAAAAAAAATTAAATCTTGAGAATGCTCTTCTAATGGCTAAACAGCTAATAAGGTGGTAATTGGGGTGGCAAGAGTGTACTAAAAGATTTTGAGATTAAGATTAAGAGACGCTTGTTGGCTGATTAATGTAAAGGACTGTTGTTGCTGATGCTGCTGTAACGGGGATGTGATGATGCTTGTCGTCGACGTTATTTTTGAATAAACTTGAACAGTTGTATTGTGTTGTCGAAGGTTGTTGCGATTTAAAATAAGCGAAATACTTGTGGTAGAAATCTGATTAAGGGTATTCCATTTTGAGATTAGGTTTTTGGCATTCAAATGTTATGTCACCAAGAAAAATGCAAAAACTTTGTTAGCAATTTCGAATTTATGTTATTTCTATTAACTCTAGGAATGTTATTGGGTATTTAATTAAATTCGTGCGGTTTTTTTTCGAAATTTGAACGTTTATTTAAGAAAATCATGTACAATAGTATTATTCAAAGTATTGCCCATCTGAAGCTATGACTTTTTCCCATCTTTCTGGCAATTTGTGGATCCCATCCCAAAAGAACTGCGCCGGCTTGGCAGACAAGAATGAATCAAGCCAATTTTTGATATTCTGCTCTGATGTGAACCTTATTTCAGTGAGGGCGTTCTGCATCGACCGGAACAAATGGTAGTAAGAAGGCAAGGTCTGGGCTATAAGGGGGGTGGGGGAAAACTTCCCATCCACTGTTTTCCAAATAGTTTTTAACCGAAATAGCAACATGGGGCCGAGCGGTGTTATGATGGAAAATTATTGCCTCGTGTCTGGTCGCATATTCCGGGTGATTTTCGGCTACTGCTCTCTTCAAACGGATTAATTGTGTTCGTTAGCGTTGTCCATTGATGGTTTCACCCGGTTTTAGCAGCTCATAATACAGCACATCCATCTGATCCCACCAAAAACAGAGCATTACCTTCGTGTCATGGATATTCGGCTTTGCCGGCTTTGCCGTTGATTTGGCTGGTTGGCCGGGTTTCACATATGATTTTTTGCAATTGGGGTTGTCGCAATGGATCCATTTTTCATCACCAGTAACAATCCGATGCAAAAATGACTTCCTTTTGTGGCGTTCCAGCAGCATTTCGGACATGCAAAACCGCCTTTCGACGTCTCTTTTCTTGAGTTCATGTGGAACCCAATTTCCTTGCTTCTAAATATATCCAGCTGCTTTTAAACGTTTTGAAATGGCTGCTTGAGTGATACTCAAAGATTCTGCGAGCTCTTGTGTTTGGAAACAATCTTCATAGAGTAATGTTTCCAGTTCTTCATCTTAAAATCACCAATCAGCCAAAATCACCACTTTTAAATCGTGCAAATCACTTTTGGCACGTTCGCTCAGCTAGCGCATGTTCACCATAAACTTCCACCAAAATACGATGACTTTCGGCAGCAGTTTTCTTCATATTAAAGTAATGAAGAACTCCCCGCAAAAACACTTTTTCAGGCACAAAGTTCGACATATTTGACAGTAGCTTTCCAACGTATGTTCCAATGGAATAATAACAATGGAATAATACAAGTTACGCCATCTCTTAGCAAACCGCACGAATAAGTTATAGACCCAATACATCACAAAGCTCGGGTTTAATAATCACTTTCCTTCTCCTTAAGTTGATTTTTTTTTGGATATTTTTTTTTTAGGAATTAAAATTATTTAATCCGTCAGCCGTCAGAGATCTCAAGTCGTGGCTTTCCGCTTTCTGCGATGTCTTTCAGTCTTCTTCAGGTCAGTCCTAATGTTAGGAAATTCATCGTCCATGGCTTTACGTAAATTAAGCTTTCTACCTAAATCGGTGATTGGACTCCACTGCATGAAGAATTTTGCCATGAAATGCAAGGTAATTTGATTAGATTTTTGTTCCGTTTTCTAATGGAAAAGGACCAATTCGACATTTACTTTTCCAAATTAATAAATAGTAATCTGTTGGTATGGGTTATGCAAACATATCATTGTCGATCAATTAGTTGCGGACGGTTTTGAAGTGTTTCCTCATCTGTTGAGTTGACCATCATTCGAAACCAGTTGCCTTCCACATTGTTTTGAACTTTTTTCTTCTTTACCAACTGCATTCCAGCTCCTTTTTTTCTACGGCTTAAGCAACTACATATAATTTGTTTGCTAAGCGACACTTAGGTCAATCCGACTCACACGGCCTTGATATTTCATCAGGTGTTTAAGCATAGTGTTACGCGATGAATGTAAGTAAAAAGGTCAGTCTTGTTTTTGAAGTGGAGAGAAGAGGTTCTGAAATAAAATTTACGAAGGAAGTTGAATTTTGTGTTTTCTTCCACAATATTTCTATAATAAGGTAGCATTTAATTCCAATATTAAAGACGTTGGCATCACCTTTAGATTACGAATAATTGAGAGGGGAGACTTAATGCCCATATCCTTGCGGCTAGATTAAACCCATTGTGATATTCTCGAGATAGTATCATTTATGATGATGAATTTTGAAATGGCAGTAGGAGAAGCCGGGCATAACGGGCCCCTTAAGGATTTTTCAAATAATAACTTATTTTATTATTTATTATTTCCAAAACTATTTTATAAGAAAGAAAGTTGATTAAAACATCAATATGGAGAAGAAAAATAAATAATTTAGTATGTTAAATTAATTAAAAAAAAAATTGAATTTGCCCATTATACCCCGGTGTTGGGGCACAATGGGCATGGTGCGGCATGATGGGCCAAAGCTAAGCTGGGTTACAGCGCGAGCAAATGTGACTGTATTCATCGTCAACTTTATCCTCTCCAACACAAGAACAATCCATCCTTCTGTGGACTGGGAGTGTTTAGTACCCATTCTAATTTGTCATTTTCCTTTTTGTTTTTTTTTTTTTTTTTTCAAAGTGAGGGGCTTAGGCTTGGTGGATTCAGCCTAAATCAGTCCTTCTCCAGCGCTTAGAAGTTTTTTTTTTTTGAGAAAATTTTTTTGGAAATAAGTTGATGACGTTTGCTCTTGGTCATGATCAAAACGGGCAATGGGGATGATATTGGTCTCAGAATAACGGAATTTAGCGAATTTGGATTAACCGGTAATATTCCAGTCTTATGGTAAGAAAAAGGGCATGACCGCACCACTGGCACTTGCTCCAGCTACGATTTTTATGATTTTAACGTGGCTTTCATGTCCGCTGTTGCTTGCACTTGGTCACTGCCGTTACTGTTTTTATACCACGGCACGGGCAATGACTGAGTGCATGTAACAATCAATGGATAGCGGGTTGCAGGTGTGAATTTTTGTTGGTGCACATGTTAGTGTTTTTAGTGTTTATTTGTGATTATGAGTAGTGAATTCAGGGTTGCGTAGCTAGCATATGTGGGCTAAAAAGTAATCACTTATCCACTACTGCTTTATTTACAGAAGCCCCAAATTGGACAGCAATTCGACCTTTTACAAGTTCGATGCGGTCTGACTCCAATCAAAGAATTGTATCCCTGTATCCTCATACTGAAATCGTTATTACAGGCGATTTCAAAATACACAATTCTGGGTGGCTTCGACATTCTAGACAGACAGCACCCGAAGTACGGCGTGTTAAGATCTTGGCTGCGGAAAACAACTTTACCCAGCTTGTAAATGAGCTCACACGTATACCAGACGTTGGTAGTCATATCGTCAACATCCTGTACATGTTTTAACTTCTCACCCTGATAAATACAAGGTCAATGTGCTATTACCTCTAGGCTCTTCGGTCCATTGTGTTATATCAGGTAATTTCTCGTACATCGACCACACAGTGAGAGAAAAACTTTCTAAAAGAAACGTATTGCAATACGAGAAAGCCAATTGGAGCGGATTTAACAGCTTCTTTAGGAATTTTAACTTGTCGTTATGTTTCCTCGATAACGACGTGGATGCCACTGCTGATATTATCACAGACACCATTCTCTTTGGAATGAGATCCTTTATCCCTCATATCCCGGCATGGTACGACTCGAACTGTAAAGAGGTTGTCAGGTTTAGAGAAATGTTTATTCGGTTCTACAAGACCAACCCAACTGAGGAAAACCGAGCCAGGAATGACTGCAACGTCTTTCTTAAACGTGTGAAATTCCAATACGACTAAAAACTGAGAAAAAAATACTACAATGTCTGAATGGTAGTAAAAATTGTTGGTGGTTCGTCAAAAAGATTTGAAATTTTGCATCATCTTCCATCCCAACGCTCATTTACATTGACAAGGCCAATCTGCTGGCTGTCCATTTTGCCGCCAGTTCAACACTTCAAGATTGGAGACAAACTCCGCCTACACTTGAGTGCGTTGAATCTTCAATTGGACGAATTCACTTTCGCACTCTTGTAGTAGCAAGAGTACTTAAAGATCTCAATATACACAAATCTGCGGGTCCAGATGGCATATTTCCCCTTCTTCTGAAGAGATGTTCTTCCTCGCTGGCAAAACCACTGCGTAAGCTGTTTCATCAATTCTACTCTTTATGACTGTTTCCGAGCAGATGGAAAACAGTATTTGTTCAGCCTGTCCCTAAAAAAGGCGAATATTCTTCTCTCTCTTCCTACAGACCCAGAACAGAAATACGGAAGGGACCCAATATGCCATAATTTTGAAGATTTTCCTGGGAGACGTAGATGTGTGCTTATAATGCCTTAATATATGTATGTTATTGTATTTCTTCGTCTTCATTGTACGTTTTTCATATGTTTTTTGATTTTACAGTGTCCCGTAGCAATCCCGGTTACATTTTTTTTTTTCAGGAAAAGAGTTGATAAAAAAATTGTTGGCTATAAGATTAATTTACATCGGAATCGGACTTGCTTTTAGTTGGATTTCCGGAATAGCGTACAATTACAAGATCTGTCATTTAAGCGCCTAGTTCCTGTAGCTAACACAGAAAAATATATGATTTTTGTTGTCGGAACATACACCGCGAGAATCACAGAAGAGAGCGTTGATTATGCCTATGACATTAGCTTGCTTAGGAAAAGCTACTAAGACGTAGCCGCAATAGTGCTGATTTTTGACATACATACATCGGCAAGCATTTATTTGGTTTGTCTACATCAAGAGAAGTAATGCGAGCTGTCTACGAGATAACCAGCAGTCAACTGAGGCCCTTATATGGAACGCAGGACATAAGTAGTCTTACGATGAACTTTACCTCCGGCTGGTATACAAACTCATATTCTGCGTCTCATTGTGACTTGTTACCCATACAAGACACATTGAACTCGGGATTCCAACTGCATCCAGAGTAGCCTTGCCTTCTCGAACTAAATGTAACTTACAGTACATGTATTAAGATGATGAAAAAACTTTCTTCCTACCACATGTTCTTTCAAAAAAAGGGGAAAGAAATCTAAGGTAATAGTTATACACCAAGATATCAGCTTGATTGAATTTTGAAGCTATCCCTGAAGATTTACCTTAATTTCTTTCCTGACACAAATTCTGACAAAAACCAACCCTGAATACAGAGAAAGATGACTTCATATTTTCGCGGACGAAGTAGTTCTGCTTTAAACTTCATGTCCTAATGCTAGACCATCAAAACTTTAGTGAAAGTTTTACTTAACGCAACTCCTTTTTAAACAGAAGATAGCTTAATATGAGTATATATCCCATGAAATGTTAAGCAAATGGGAAGCGAAACCAGGGATGATAGGCCCAGTCCTCATGTAGTCAATCAAATGAGACGTCTCTTTTGAATCTAGTGAAAGCAAAAGTGTCATTTTTACGACCGCATATGTTAGAATTTGTCTTATTATAGCCGGGTACATCATCCTCTCGCTGAAAAACTTCATATCTTGTTAAAAGCTCTTTTACATTGTCAGAAATGAATTTGGTATCCAGAATACCTAAATACTTAATTTCGTAGGAATAACATAGATTGCCGCTTGAAGCAATATATACATTACAGTAGTAAGATCCTTCTTCTCACGAGAAAAATAATATACATTTTGAGAGTATTGACTGAAAACCTAAACATAAACGGCCAGATAGTACAGCAGCACAATCCGCACCTGTATTAACGTATACTTGAGAATTGCAAGCATCATCAAAGATAAGACGCTGCCCTGCGGCCAACTCCTCTTCGCCCTCGCACACATGCATGGAATCCACAGTCTGCATTCACAAGCAAGGGTCTGTACCTAGGCTTTTGCTGTTATCTACGAGTATACCGTGTAGTCTGGCCAAGCTACACACCTCGCCAAAAGGTGCGTTGTCAAAGTTACTCTCAGTAACTGACAAAGAATCTCTCGGCGAGAGGCTCATGACTCATGTATCCCAATTACACCCCCAAAAATGCACCCTTTGGTGCGGCCTTCATTCTGGTATCATCAACGGTCCCTATTTTTTTTTTAAAATGAGGACGGAGCTTGCGTAACAGTCAATGGCACACGTTATAGGACAATGTTCAGTAACTATAAATACAGCATTACAAGTATACCGTGAAATAGACCTGTGGATTGGAAAACGAGATCGTATGATTTAAAAAAAACCGATTGCTTTTGCGGGTTTTATATGGCATATTTATAGTATCTACCTGCAAAGTGAGTTCGGGCGTAAAGAATAAAACTGAGCCTCTATAGCTCCTTAAAAAACACCCTTTAGGCGCTGTTTATGAGAAGGTTTTATATAATATTTATTTATCTGCTAACTGAGTTCTGTCGTACACAATAAGATTGAGTCTCTATTTTGGATAGACTGTAGGTACTGTCAGATTTTTAATAACCAAGTCAGGCGTTAGTATAAAGACACTGAAATGGCTATCTCTCACATTAAATTTACTGCTATAGCATAAAAGTTCTACACATTGCGTAGCAACATGCAGCTATTACCAAATCGTAAGCGAAATTGGATGACATATTGACGAACTCTTGCTAATATCCGTTTGTTACATCTCTTATGACGTCAGTAAATAGTAACGAACAATAAAACACATTAGTAGTCTTTAGGATTGCCACGAACCTCCAAAAACCAGAGATGCACCTTTTTCACACCCATAGTTCTTATTTGTATGTTTATGCTGAGCTATACAACTGAATGACAATTGCACTCCTTATAACACCTGTGTCACATATAAGGATAACAAGTCGACTCATAAAATTTCATTACAACTGCACATTAAAATTAAATATGACTAATGGTGCATCACACGAAAGCACTACCTGGTGTAGGATTATATTTTCAACGAAAAAAATTAAGCCATCGGCTTATACGTATTAGAAGCAGACAGTGACACTAGAAAAAAATATTTACAAAAACACATATCATAGCTCGAAACAATAAACAAACCTCGGCTATTGTCAGGAAACTTCCGGTTTTTTATATTATGTGACTAAATTAATTATTAAATTCCCCTTTTACATTTTGTGCCTGCAAATACCTTACTAAAATTAACAATCCGACATTCAAGAGCCTCAAAACAAAGCAACAACTGGCTATGAATAATGAAGCAACAATTTGCGATGACGATCGACGATTGATGATTCGCAACTAACTTGCCTTTCCTATGTGTAAGTCGGTCGTATATTTGTCAAACGTATTGACTCGAAAAGAATTTTCAAATAAACGAATCGAATCTTACCTTACCTCAGAGTCAACCAAATGTCGGAAAAAATAAAAAAACTAAAAGCCGCCCGAAAATAAGGTCATGCTTTGTTGACAAACATTTGCTTGGTCGTTTGTGTCGAATGACTTTTCTGGTTTTTAAACCATTGGCTGGTTAGTCTTTCATTGGAGTCGGGGCGCTCATTCTACAATATATAACATATGAATATAAGTGAATTGCACAAAGAATTCTTATTGCTTATTTATAGGGATTTTCGATTTTTTTTCTTTCTTTTTTTTTTTTTGGCACTAGTGCAGACAGAGTCGGTAATTACGAATTTGTATATTACCAGTACTATGTGAACTAGCTAAATCTCGTTTTGAATTCCGAAATGGATATCTGACGACAATGTGTTCTTTTTATTGCGACAAAGATCAACACAACAGTCAAGGACTGTTGAAAATTTACAGACAGATAGTATTTTGGCTCTATTTGCGTGACACATTGAAAATTCAGGCACACTGAAATTGCATCGTTTTAATGGATTGACTTTTGGCAGCATACCATTGAGAAAAGGGCTCGTTTTCTTACAGTTAAATTGGATAAGAGACCTTAAATTTTTAAAACTAATAAAAAATTATATTAGCTGATTGTTTTACGAGAAGATGCAGAAAATTTTGAATAACAGGGATTAAAACTACCAATTTTGTATTAAAACTATTAACCTAGCTTATTTAATTGGAAACTTGTTTAACGTTGCACAGGTATACATATGGTATATTCAAACATATATTTAGGGCTTTCCAATAACTTTGAATTTAATTTGTGAACGCACTCTTTCACTAACCATCAAATTGTCACTGTCAATTTATTCGGTAAACTCAATATTTCCATCATGGTAAAGTACACTAACGTGCAACGTCTGCAAATTATAAAAATTTTCTACAGATATTCGGAGTTGCAAAATCATCTTCAGTGACGAAGCTCATTTTTGGCTCAATAGGTTCGTCAATAAGCAAAATATGCGCTATTGTGGGCGCACCCACATGTGCTTCATGAATCACCACCTTATCCACAAAAAATAACTGTTTGGTGCGTTTTGCATGCCGACGGCGTTATTGGGCCATATTTTGGCCATTGGGCTACAATCGATTTATTGAAGAGTAAGTATGGTGAGCGTGTTATCTCAAGACACGGGCCAGTCGATTGGCTGCCTCGTTCGTGCGATTAAACGCCGCTTGACTATTTTCTGTGGGGCTACGTTAATTCATTGGCTTATGCCAACACGCCGACGACGTTGGAAGAGCTCAGAGCCAACATTGAACGCGAAATAGCTGCCGTTTCGGCCGAAATGTTTGGACGAGTCTTTGAATCGACCGACAGAAACGAATCGACCGCTGCAAACGTGCCTGCGGTGGCCATATGAACGAAGTCGAGTTCCATTCATAAATGTTTTGATTGTAATTTAAACCAATAATAAAATTTTTGAAATATCTCAAATGGTTTGCCTTTTATTTAAAAAAAAAGTTGTCAAGTCTTTATTAGAAAACTCTATACATACTTCAAAAAAGCGAGCTATTAAGAACACGCAAACATAAAATGTAGTAGAAGCGCACTCGGCACTAAGAACTTGGTAGAATCAATCAGAATATTGAATGAAAATGAAAGTTTGTCACAGCCATAGAACCAATCAAAACGAAACGGATAGGAAAAAATGAAAATTGATAAATCTAAGCTGTTAAACTCTTACAATTGAGAGAACTAGCTTAGATACAAATACAAATTGAAACATGTTAAATCAAACTCAACATGTATATACATACTATATGTATGTCTCTTTAATTAGCAAGATTTTTAACAAACTACCTACTGTTACGCAGTCGAAACTATTTGGAGTGCTATTCGACATGTGCGACTTACTTCAAATCGAAATAGATTCAGGCCAGTCCATTTGCTCTAAATGTTTCAACTTACGCAACCAATACGCATTTTAGTGACCAACTCAATGCCTTTGCGGACTCATCAATGCAAACGGGACCAAAAATCGCTCAAAGAATCGTGCTATCAAAACAACCAATGATATCCTCATCCGCTTTCGGTAACATTTATGCTTCTATGTCATTAAGTAGGTAGGTAAAAGTATTGTAAAGAGTCTTCTTATTATTTCTTGACAGGGCCTGGTTACTTAACTACCTCGTTGGACAAAAAAAAAAAAAGGCAGTTGACAAGCTTAACTACAAACTAGATTTTGCCACTACTGTTTTATTGCTTGTGAATGCACACTAGAGACAATACGTTGTTATCTGGCAAGTATTTTGTTAAATATAATTTGGTAAAAATTTTGCCTCTGGTATGTCGTTGGTTTTGGCACAATTTTTATCAAATTTGGTGTTGAAGAAATCACAAGACAGAGTAGCTTGCAAAAATCCCAACTTCTAAACCAGTTTGTTTTTTTTTGCTTAAAGGAAACTTCCAGGGCTATGAAATTACACAAAGAGTTTTGTGAAAAATATTTTACAGAGTGTTTAAGAGTCTGAAATAAGATTTTCGCACTACATCGGATAAAAATAATATTTTACTTTAAAAGTATCTAAAAGTTCGTGATTAAAGTAATAACAGAGTGTATAAAACCTAACCGATCAATACAGTGGTGAGTTAAAGTAAACGAACCGTTTTTTTTTTTTTTTTATGTTTTTATTTATTTATTTTTTTTTTTTTTGGGTTACATCAGTGTGAATAGCAAAAGTATTTCAGTGATACATTTTAAGTCAAAGAGTGGAGAAAAAAGAAAACAGACCAATAATTGAAAAAAAATCTGAACTCTTGGAATATTTGCTTTGAGATATTTTTCTTTTATGACATGCCTTAATGAAATGAGTAGGTCCGATGAAGCTGCAAGCCTGTTGAAGAAGTCTTCATTCTGTTAAACTCTCGAAACTTTGCACGTACCATATTTTGATATCTATATTTCTTGCAGTCTTTACTTTTCGATTCCTGAGCTTCTTCTGATAATTGGCGTGGCAACAATTAATCTATGGGCCAACATTTTATGAAGAGTAGGTGTGAGCTGTTTTTTAAGATAGGAGGGCTGTTTGATGGCCATACCGAGCCAAAATGAGTGTACCATCATTTAATATTTCCTCCTTCTGACCAGATTGGTGATAATCAGACGCTTTTAACACAAAACCTTGTGTTAGTGTTTTTGAGTGGCAAAACCTGCGAGGAAATCAAGCTCATTCTCGATCGTATGTATGGGACCCATCCAATGAATAACATATTAACACAAAGATATTACTTTTATAATGCGACATCTAAAAGGTTTAAATGATTTAATTAAATGAGAAATAAGACTGGACACAATGCATGTATTGCATTTATGAATTCGAACATTTAACATTTATATATAAGGTGATTCATCGTGAGGTTTGATTTTCAATAGTCTTTTTTTGACAGATCACGCGTGACTCCTATCAAACTGCTTTGTCATTTTTGTTCAGTATCGTTTGAACAAATTTTAGTCCCAGTTTACATTAGTGGATGATACTCGACCGGTTAGACCACATCCAGCACATGGTGAAGAGACTATAGCAGCTGTAGTTAAGGGTGTACGCGAAAATCGTGACGAATCGATTTGGCGTATTCGACAACTTGGCGTATATTACGTGAGGATATCGGCCTAAAAGCGTACAAAATTCAACTTATGCAAGAATTGAAGCTAGGTGACTTGATTTTGCGTCATATTTAAAGTGAATGGGCTCTGGAAACTAAATGAAAATCCGGTGTTTTTACGTGAAATTTTGTTAAGTGAGGAAGCTTATTTCTGGCTCAATGGATACGTTAATAAACAAAATTGCCGTATTTGGGCTGATGAATAACCCGAAGAGTACCAAAACCTACCATAACATCCATTAAAAACAACGGTATGGTGTGGTTTATGGGCTGATGGAATCATTGGTCCATATTTCTTCAAAAATAAGGCAAATCAGAATGTTACCGTTAATGGTAACCGTTATCGCACCATGTTAACAGACTATGTGCTTATTGAGATTCAAGCACATGGTCCCGGTGAGCTCTGGTTTCAACAAGACGGGGCTACGAGCCATACACCGCGTGAAATAATGGGCTTGTTGAGAAATCATTTTGGTGAGCACTTAATTTCACGTTTTGCTACGGTAAATTGGCCGACTAGATCGTGCGATATCACACCTTTGGACTTTTTTCTCTGGGGATATGTAAAGTCTCAGGTCTCCAGGAATAAGCCAGCTACGATTGACGCTTTGGAAGCCAATATTACTCGTGTTATCCGCGAGATACCAGTCGCTATCTCGACCTATCCTAACAAATCAGTGTTAGGATATAGAAATTTTAGGAATGTAATATAAGATTTTTTAAAAACTTTAAAATCTCAGCAAATAAAGGTTGTTGAAACAAACAGTTTTTTTTTTAAGAAAATGGTGAGATTTTCATTCAATCATATGTTAAGCAAATATGTTGGACTTACGCGGGAACTGGAAAGAACACATTCCATTGGAAAGCTTAAGACACGAAAGTGAGCCGCTTGCTCCAGATAATCGCCTAAGATAAAGTGTGGATTCTGTATCGTTAAAGACCTAGGCAATAGTTGGATGCAGACGAAAAACGTAAACTGACCTGCAAACTCAATCTTCATCCAGAAAAGATAGATAGATATTTTTATTTACTAGCTTTTTATAGCTTATTATAACATTCAACATATTTGAAGAGCAATTTACATTTAATAACAATTGGTTAATAAGGAATGATTTTTTGTCTGGTTTTGACTGTTTTTTTTTTCCTAAAAAAAAAAAAATGTTTGGATTATTTTTAGCAACATCGTCCATTTCATAAAACAATTTGAATCCTATATAAATTAAAATGTTTTGAGTGTTCATAGTCATTAGGTTAAGCGGTCTAAAATCATTATTATTTCAAAAATAATATGGCTGGGCATTTCTAGTATATTGTACATAATTGAACTAATAATTAGGCATTAAGTTATTTTTAATTTTATATATAAAAATGACAACATTTATTACTAGTCTTTATTTAACAGAAAGCCAAACTAAAGCACCGAACAAAACATTTATTGACACATATCTATTGCATTTCAAAAAACTTCGCATAGCCTTATTTTGTAATAACTGCAGTCTTTGAATTAAACTATCATTACAAAAAAAAAAAAAAAAAAAAAAAAAAAAAAAAAAAAAAAAAAAAAATTGATGAACAATACTTAAAGTGAGATTTTACAATTTTTTTTTTTAGCTATATTTTTACAAATACAGTCTATATGTTTAGAGAAATTAAGTTTATTGTCAATTATAACGCCTAAGTACTTAATCTCGTCAATTTTCTCGATGATCTCACCATTAATTAATATTTTTAAATTATAATCTTGCCTGTTTGCAAGTCGTTTATGTATATAATGAATAATAAGGTGCCTTGCGGTACACCTAGAGTCCAATTCGATTTCATTTATTTTTACTCTTTGGGTTCTATTTAAAAGGTATGAAGAAAACCACTTTAACTCTTTGTTTTTTACACCATATCGTTTAAGTTTCTCCAATAAAATATTTCTGTCGATTGTTTTAAATGCCCATTTAAAGTCCAAACATACTAGTTTCAATAGAGTGATTGATTACTTTTTTTAACGATAGTCCAATAATTTCGAAGTTATTAAAGTATCTTTGAGTGCACATGAAATATATGTCTTTTTTGTTATTCATCTCCTTAAGAATTAGGCGGATATCTTCTATAGGAACAGATCGAAATTGGAAAGTAACATAAGACTAGTTTACATAACTATTAAAGGACACTTGTTGAATAGAGTTTGTTATTTCATTGACACTTTCAATAAAGAACTTATTAAATTTATTGGCAATTAATTTTATATCATTTACCGAACTGAATGTCTATCATATCACCTGATTATTTACTTTTAAGAATATACATATTTTTTTTATATTTCTTCACATATTTTATGATATGATATGATTTTATTAGTTCTAATTTATATTTGTTTCTTGTATTTCTGTAAGCTGTCCAATCTTCCTCTGTATTTGTAACCGTTGCTGTACCGTACTTTACACGCTTTTCTTAGTTTTATATGAAAATTATTGAATCATTCTTTCCGGCTATCTATAACGCACTTTTTTTTTTTTTTTTCAAAAACACTGAAACTGTTTCTTTTATCTCTTTTAAAAAAAGGTTTCCCATGCGACATATGCACGTGTTTGTTACCATTAATGTACTTTATTTTACTATTTTTCAATGTATTTAAAAACGTGTTTTTTTTATACACCATCTGCGTTATTTATTTATACTGCTTTCATGATTCATACCTTACCTTATTACTTACAGTTACCAATAAAGATTGGTGATCACTGATCAATATTCACTCACTATGGTAGCTTCGACGTACTTACTTTTGGTAAATAACGTAACGAACCAACGTTCTTGAAGTTCGTGTTAACCTTGTTGCTTGCTTCATTATTTGTTTACATGCATTATCCCTAATAATTTTATCAAGCCACTTTCCATACGTATCATTAATTCTAAACCAATCCACATTAAAATCACGCAAGATTGTTAAATCATCCTTTGATCCACAGATTTCTTCCATAAATATTACAAATTCATCAAAAAATATTAATTCAGGTGAACTAGGCGATCTATACACACCTGTCACCCAGAAAAGATTACGATCACAGTCTGGTGGACACTAAAATCTTTACAACTTGGAAAAACGAAAAAAGTCTTCAAAAAAGAAATTCACACAGTACATGCAAAATTTTTTGAAAAGCATCTTGTGTTGCACAGTAGGCATGGTCCCATCCACATATCCCACGCGTAACAGACCAGCAACTGCTTCATCCCCTTCTACTGTTCCCTCCCAATATTTACTAACTCTTTCTGGAGAAAATTTTCCGAAACCGGACAGGGGTCATACATTTATTTACGTAGCCATTAACATGAAAGCTGAAGTTAATTTCGTTGGAAAACTCACTCACTGTCACTAATTGTTTTTCAATGAAACAATTGATGATTGTATAGTGTTTCAAGATATGTTAAATATTTAATGCCAAATTGTTATTCCCGAACTCTCGACCTTGGCGAATAAGTGTCGATGATCAGTAATCAACGCAGTTTCCAATTCTTTAGTCGACCACTTTTCCGATTAATCGTTCTGCAGTGTAAGCATTTTGATCGCAATTTGATCAATTTGGTTAACTCTTTTTTTAATATTATGACTATCATGTGTGAATATTGAGGTGAGGAAGATATGCACTAGTTATAGTAAGCCCCAAAGCAAAGTCAGTTTGTTTTATCACAATGTGGCTTGTTCAAGGTCTAAACATTCCATTACAGGTTCGAACGTCGAAAGCATATGCAGCGGCACTGTTGGAGCGTCAACTCCGAAAAGAGACCCAAGCTAATCGAATTCACGATGGAGCTAATCTAGCTAACACTCGTTTCCCACACCTCAACATTTATAAACAGGTCTGGTAGTCCTCTGATCAAAGATCTCTCAACCAAATTGATCACATTACGATCGACACAGGAAACAGTTGTAGTATTCTGGATGTCTCAACCTATTAAGAAGCCCACATTGACTCAGACCATTAACTTGTTGTAACCAAGATGTGAATGCGATTACCCCGGACGACAGAATACCGAAGAACAACGTTGAACACAAGAGAATAATAGAACCTTTTCTAATCAAGTCTCCCGAAAACTTTGGAGAAATTCTACGCTACCAGCGTCTAGTGCAAACGATCAATTGCATCTGTTCTGTCAGCAAGCCATTCAAGACACAGCACCTGGAGAGCTAAGTTTCACTCGACCAACACAAGGAAATCCCTAGTTTAGCTAAGAGTACTGATAATCGTAACACTGAAACAAAGGACCAAAGCTGCTCACGAAGTTTTTAAGTAAGGGAAATGAGAAAAACATCGGCTTCTCAGAAAGAGAAAGAAAAACCAGAGAAGTGCACAATTGAGGTCATGAAGATTTGCTTCTGCAGAAATTATGTTAAAAAATTTTACAAAAAAGTGAAAAGTAATAGTAGTAGGATGGGAACATAGTTATAGAACCACAGTTGACTCTGGAAATTTGGAAGAATTATTGTCCAAAGTTTTAAGTTTTATCAGACAGAATGAACGATTCAATATAAAAAATTATCGACAACAACTTCGTCTAACAGACTAAGAAGAAATCTAGACAGCGATATCTAAGCCAAGGACCGATTAGACTGAAAAACTTTTCGAATAACAAAAATCATAAAGTAAGGAGCATATACCAACTCATCTGTAAAATATAGTTCAATAGAAGTATACCCGGTGAATAAAACCTCAGCATCGTATTTCCGATTTTCAAGTAGGGCGTCCCCCACACCAACTAGCGAATTCACCACCTAAGAGTTTAATGTCAAAAACAGATTTGGGTAAGGTGAGGCTATGGCATTTAAGCTAGACTCTGCTAATAGTTCCCCTCTGTCCAACCCATCCTACTAGGCGACAAGACACTTCTCCTGTACAACATGAAATCCCGCTGTGCTTAAAGCCATCGCTCCCACCTGCCCGCAGCTACTTTTGAACATGTACAACAGCTATCTAAAAGACGGGATTTTCTTTAAGAACTGAAAAGTACAAGGCCTAGCGTTAATTAGCAAAGGAAAAGGCGACCCGAATTTTCCTGCAGTCTATAGACCGCTTTGCATGTTGGATATTAGAAAATGTACTGAAACCGCGGCTCACCAATGCAATGTAAGGAGCAGGAGACCTATCCGAAAGACAACATGGATTTAGAAAAGGATACTCAACAATTAGAACAATCGAGGAAGTGCTCAAAACAGTGAATGCCGCTCATCGGGGAAGCCATCGCTCGAAAAAACCTGCCGTTCTGGCTACCCTAAACGTGAGAAACGCCATAAACACAGCCAGATAGATAGACATGATGAAATCCCTCGAGAAGACTTACAGGGTACCGCAGTACCTACTCCGTATAATCCGAGACTACCTCAGCAAACGAAAATTAAATTACGCCACCAAAGAAGAGGCTCGTGTTAAACAAATCACAGCAGGAGCTGCGCAGGGCTTAGTCCTGGGACCCGACCTCTGGAACATATTCTATGATGGGATACTCCGCACCGAAATGCCTTACGAGACCTACTTGATAGGGTACGCAGACGACACTGGCGCGGTGATAACTGCAAGGGATAAAGAAGAAGCACGAAGGAAGTTGAACCAAGTTATGAGACGTGTCTACATCTGGATTGAAACCCATGGTGTTTCCGCCACCTAAGACTACAATAGGAGAGCGAGGACATCTGTTGCCGATAGTATGAAATGCAGAAATGTCATATCTCGGTGGCTTTGCTACGTAAAAGGAAGGCAGACAGATTGAATGGTTTTGCGCTTCTTTTGTTTTTGGCGATTGGCTTTTCAATCATGTTTTCTTTGTACTATATTAACTGCGCAATAAACTTAGTTTTTTAAAGTATACACGACACAGTGTTACTATCGAAATAAGTTTTTTTATTTTTTATTTCTTGTTCTTTGCGCGAACACATGGAAATGACCGAGATTGTCCTACTGATCAGGAAACATATCCCGACGCAAGTTGAATTCCGTATAGGCCCAGAATATATCACCAGCAAAAATGCGTTAAAGTACCGTAGAATAACTATCGATTCCAAACTCCTTTTCTGGTATCATATTAAACCGGCTTCCGAGCGAGCTTCTAAAGTGATGGCATCACTTAGGATGCTCATGGCAAACGTTGGAGGTCAAAGAGAGAGCAAAAGAAGGTTGCTCATAACAATCACACACGCCATCCTTCTGTATGGATGCGAAATAAGGCAGATGCACTCAAACAGATGGCAGCAGCGCAAGTTCTTACCGCGCTGTATTAGAACCAGCCGCTCTTGTCGTTGCAGGAGTGACACAAATTGACCTCTTAGCCGCAGAGAGAAAGCTGGTGTATGAGAAGAGGACGCAAGTAGGAGTGGAAGCGTCAACCACTGAAGCAAATGTGCTCACCAAACATCTATGGCAATTAAGATGAAACTCTGAAACTAATCAGAGACATTGCTAAATGGACAGAGCGAAAACAAGGCAAGATAAATTATTACACCACGCAGTTCCACCCAGACATGTATACTTTCATGCATACCTACACTGGATACAGAAAGAAGACAATGCAAAGTGTCAGTACGGCGACACACTCGTAGACAACGCTTTTCACACCATTTTTACGTGCAGCAGATGCAGATGTCCGCTTAACAATGATGCCAAAGCCGAACGGGTATATGACAAACCCGTATATCCTTGAACGAATATGAAAAGCATAAAAATTAAACAGTGTTGGAGACAGAATGGAGCCCTGGGCCACACAAGAATTTATTTTGTGAATATCAAACTTGAAAGCATCCAAGACAACCTGAATTGAACATTCCGAAGCTGGTTTTTAGTCCATTGAAGAGAGTCGCCGATTCCAAATGCACGCATTTTCGACAAAAGATCCTGGTGCCAAACGTTGTCAAATGTCTTAGATATATCAAGATCAACTATCTTGCTTTTGCGAGATTGAGATACGCTTTAATTCCACTTTTCGGTGAGCTATGCCATTAAATCACTAGTGGACCAGTTGCTACGATAACCGTACTGCCATTTAGAAGTTTTCGTGTTTCGAAATATTTCATGAGCTGATGGTTTATCAGAATTTCCATGACCTTGGAAAGAAGATTCTGTAGGGGGACAAAGAAGAAGATTCGTCTTTCTAAGGACGACCTGGAAAAATAGTATTTTTCATCTGCTAGGAAAGAGTCCTATAGAATAGGATTGATAAAAAAGTTTACGCAGTGATTATGCCAGCGAGGAAAATCATCACTTCAGAAGACGGGATATATACCACCCGAACCAGCAGATTTGTGTATATTAAGATCTATAAGTACAATTGTTACTACACAGAGTGCGTTAGTTGATTTGTCCCATTGAAGATTCGACGCACTCAAATGTAGGCGAAGATAAAGCACAATCTGTAAGTGTTGAGTTGTCCGCAAAGTGTGCAATATACAGTTTGGCTATGTCCAAAGAGCTGACAGCTAGAATATCATTATAAATGAGCGTTGGGATGGAGGATAAAGCAAAATTTCTAATATTTATAAAGAACGACTAACAATTTTTACTACTTTTCGAACATTGGAGTATTTACAAAAGAGTAAAGTAAACAAAGAATTTATTCGTAATCCTCTCAATTTCATCACTTTTAAAGCGCTTTTAACTTCAGTTCCAAATACGTTTAAGTAGCTTGTGTAAGTAGTCCGCCATACTGACTGTTGAGATTCATTTATTTTTAACCAGACATTGTTTTGTATTTATTCTTAAATAAGTTGATCTGATGTATTCATAGTTACTTTTTGTTAATTCAAAATCACTTTGAAATATACAAAACCTATTTAATGTATTCTCCCTTCTCATACTGTTTGCATGTAGAGCCACAACCAAAAACAAAAACAAAAACAAAACCAAAACATAGCCCTGTCGTCCAATCATATTGCTTTGGTAGCAATTTAGGGGCATGTTATCGAATCGAATCTCTGAAAAAGGTGTCTATCCCTTGAAATGAAATTGAAAACTTATTCAGAGCACAAAATCCATTCATTGTGGCAAATCCCCAGGCTCAGGGTCTTGAGTGTCGATACCTTAATAATGTAGAGAAGAAAAGTTTTTTTTTTTTTTTTTTTGTGTGTGTGTAGACGACCATCTAATTGATAACTCACCTCTTCCAGTATTGAGATTGTCTGGCGACAATCAGGCATCCGTGACGCAAACGTCGATGTCGTCGGTGAATTGTAATCATCTCTGGTTTCCTCGACGAAATCCGCGATACCTATTAGCATAGGCATTTTGTAAGGACTATATAAATAAACTACACTTTACAGTTTGTTTTGCTTCTTCCTATTTTTTTTTTTTTTTTTTTGCTTTTGTTGTTGCTTTTCTTTAACCCGAACTTTCACTATGTACACACCAAAAAGCGCCACCAAAACACAAGAAAATCCTCACTCACAAATCAATGAAGGAGATGCGTACTTTCTGCAGCACTATGAAACTACGGAACATCCTTTTTTTGTATTCTCGTATCTTTGCGAGTAAAACAGCTTCTTTCAGCTGCTGATTTAGAAGGATTTGAAAACTGAATTTAAGTGTTTCGCTATTACCACTGGCAACATTATCATTATCATCATCATAATCATCTTTGGTGGCAGCAGCAACAACAGCAACGAATTCATCACCACAATTCACAATCAACGGACTACGGAGTAGAGAAAATTGTTGACACCCATTTTTATTTTTTTCTGCGATCGCACTTTTAGCTCCGATGAGCGAATAGAGAACTCTTCACACGCGAATTTTTTATTTTTATTTTAAGTTTTTTCCTTTTTCAGAAATGTTGTTCCTTCTGCGGGTGGACAGAAAGATCACAAGCGGAATTTCACTAGAACATAAATGCACAAATACTAAAACGAAGGAAAATTAGGGAAAATTGAGAAAAAAAAAACAACTTCACGACAAAATCTTCCGTCAGAGGAGGCGAATGGAGTTGATTCGATTTGAATTTAGCCGAGCTGGTCGCATCAGTGGCCTCAATGAAAAAATTGCTCTGCACTTTTAGGTGGTGGTGCTATGGTGCTGTGGTACTGAGGTGCTCTGCTGCTGGCACTGGTACTATTGTTGGTGATGGTGGATGGGAGATTGTGTCAAAATTTCCCGTGTAAACAGCGCGATTGATAAAATTTCACAACGCATTTAGGAGAATTTTGGCGTCGATTATTCGTGCACATTTGTATGAATATTTCGCGAAACCCAGACAAGCTGGCGGAGTGTGAGACGAATTTTATTGTTTTCGCCTCGGTTTTTGTATTATTTTTGGGAATTGTGTTTTTTTCTTTTTTGCGTTCGAAAAAAAAGAAAGCGGAGAAATATTTCTCGTCGCCTTCTCGCACACACACGTCCTTCCGATGATACCAAACTAATCTTCAAAAAATTCGCTGAATGCAAACGACAACGACGTAGAGGAAGAAATTGGCTTCGAAAAGGAATTCAAAATGACAGATAGTTTAGGTTGAGCCTAGAGATGTGCATTTGAAAGTGGAAATGACTTTTCATTATTCGTTGAATATTTCAACGTTAAATAACGAATAGGTGTTTTTTTATCCCATTTTTAAAACATTTCTTCTTCTATTTGCCGTAGACACTCAGACTGTGCATCTGGTCTGCCATAGTTTTTACTGTCATGACTGGGCGAATTAAGTCGAAACATTTCATTTTACGAACAGATGCTCATGCGACACAGCTCATATTAGTTCCTCCTTTTTATTCAGCAATTCTGAAAAAATAAGCTTACCATTACATTCATCTGAAAACGACTCACATATACATGAAATGTCAAATTACAGTCAGAGTTCATGTCTACAAAGACGACAAGCCATGAAATCAGATTTGGATGTCTAGACATACATAAGTCAACTTTTCAAAATTGCGGTATACATTGAACATATTGATGTCATGACTGCAATTATGTCATATACCTAAGACGTCAACGCAACAAACACAAACTACCTATGCGATTCTCAACATGCTTACCTTTAAGGAAAATTAGTAGAGACGGTACTACACGAGATTGTAGCTACCATAGAAAAGAATATCCATTACAAAGAGTTCTCTAAAGGATCCCTTCCTAATTATCGAAATAGCGCTTACATGATGTAAACACCGGATCTATAAGGACGACCTTGTACAAGCTCCTCCATGTAGAAATAACGATAACACAATGGATTGAGAACATGTTAAAGAGCAGAATTATCAATTCAGAATTTGGAAGAAGGATCAGGAAAACAGTTCCAAGAGGTTGAACTCTCCCCTTCTGTGACTTCTTGTAGTAACCGACATGCTTACAACGACGACGACAAAAGTATTTCCTGTTGAACGTCCCTTTACTGGTTAGTGATGAACTTGAACGAACAGCGATATAACAAAAATGAAATTATAACAGCATTCTAAGATTTTCAAAGAGCTTTTGAAGCAGTTGACAGAAAGATACTTTTGGCAAAATTTACAAAATATGTGTAAAAGAAAATAAGCTAACAAATCTAATCAAACCCAAAGAACTAGCTTAAATGGTGAAACTTTTCAGTAATTGTAATACGTGTCTTGGTGTCACCAAGGAACGTTCATATTAAATGTTTATAATGTCAGTAATCGTTAGTAATACGACGATCATTCATAATGATTTCGTGGACTTTTTCAACCATTTCTGGTCTTGTTACCTCTTTTGGCCTTCCTGAACGTTCAATATAATTTGTACTGTTGCGACCACACTTAAATTAATTTATCCAATTACAAAATCAAAAGTGACTTTACGAAAATGATTCTTAAGGCTGAACCATAACAGAAGAAAGGTTTCGCACGTCCACGTACAGAACTGTGGGAATGCAGGGAATTTGTTTTACACTGCCGTAACAGCCTTTAGTTTCGATTCGTTAGGTTTTTTTCACGGAAAAGCAAATCCAAATGCTTAAGTACACTTAAGTGAATTATGGTTGGCCCTTTACTAATGGCGTTTTCCATTGATCAACGGAAGCCAGGTTTGCACTCCGGAGATAAAAAAAAAACTCCATAAACCTGTTCCATTGTCACTCTTTTCACTTTTCCAGAAGCGAAATTTTGTTTCCGGTTTTCATTTCAAAAGCAAAATTACTCTCTGTATCTTATGTCAAAATGTACTAACACATATAAAAATAAACGTCAAATAGTTTTGTCTGTCAAACCAGATTTTTGTTTTCGAAGAGTCGATTGTGTTTGTCTTCGAATTTAAAAGTTTTTAGCGTTCCATTGAAGTCCAATTTGAATAACTTCCGGATAGAAATTAATGGCAAACGCCATAAGAAACTATTCAATTTAATGTCATAAAAATTTGACAGATTTCGTTTAAAAGAACATAACAAAAGGAGTTGTTATTATAGATAACATACATAGATCTAAGCCGGTTGGATTTCCAACCGTCACTCTCACCTAACCTAATCTAGTGAGCATAGATGACGTTATTCTAAAGTCTTATCAATCCACCCACGTATGTAGAGTTGTAAAAGCCTGTTTAATGTCTTTCTTCGCTTATGATGCATTTGTGTTCATAAGTGGTTGAAATCGTAACGTTCTTGAAATAAGTGTTAAAAAAAAGACGAGGTGTATGGTTGATTGAACAAATACAAAAAATAAAGTATCTTGTTGTAGTCATTGACAATTAAAAGAACTTTAATAGTGTTATCGGAATTATGTGAAAAAGATATCTAAAAAGATTGGTTTTTTCAAAGGGATTCGGAAAAAATCACTATGTTGTGCGCCATGTACATATTTAGTACCGTTATAAAACCACACACTTCTAGGTCTGCTCAGTAATTTAATTCATATGAATAACGAACACATACATAAGGCGGCTTTAAGTGTTTCGAAGCCGAATCGAATTGTTATCCGACATGATTGGTAATAATTGGTAATAATCTCATAACTTATTAATACTTTTTTTCTTAATACTATATTTTCTCTTTTTTTTTATAATAGTTATGTTACTAAATAAAGAATCAACAATAAGCCATTTAACTTTTTATAGGACTCAGACTCTTTAAATCGCGTACATGGTTTTATATACCGTAAAGTGAATGCTTGAAACCCTATATCAACATCCTGATGAGTCCTTATCGGTTTTAAGTAATTTCACCATCGACCAGATAAAAACCTTACGGCAGGTCTTGGAAAAAACCCAAAACTCAGGCCTTATATGATAATATTTGTCGAGACAACCTATGTATATAAATTCATGTAAAAAATTGTCTTCCCAGCCAAACCAGTCTTTTTATGAAGAATGGTAACATAATATCGAAATAGAGCTAGCTTACGCTGCAGACATTTTTATAGAAAGAAACCAGCGAGATGTCACTGCAACGTTTGCGACTACTGGAGCGGAAGGGAGAAGAAAGGTTTAATGGTAAGTAAGCTTTAAATCCATTGCAAACGGAAAATACGGAAAAGAAAACGATCATTTTATACTACTCGTTTAAGTTGCAAATGATCGCAGGCAACATTGTGTGCGCGATTAGTCCAAGACCGAGTTTCAAGTGCCCTGCCCAACAGAGCCCTGAGTTCACTCCGGACTGTAACGCCAATTGACGTAAATTTAAGATTTTACAGTATAACCCAGAAAAAAAATAATATTCTAAATCTGTTTTTAGAGTTTTGAATGATCAAAATTATACATACGATTATGAGTATGTACACATTTTAAATTATGCTTAAAAATGTTGCCTACAATTGGTATATTCATTTTCGCAAATATTATACAAAATGTAATCACACCATTTGACACACATCCTCATAAAAACAGAACAAAAAGCAAAACATATTTGCTGAATCCGAACTGTCAGCCAACGTTTGACAAAAATTGAAATTTACTGCCAACTTCGTAATAGAAAAAAAGAAAAAAAGAAACCACCACACAAGTTAGCCTACATTTTCCCTTCCTTTTATAATTTATATGATAAATCTAAATCGTATTGTGAAATTAACCAGACAATCGGATTGCTGGTAATTGAGTTTTATCGAAAAAATTTCACAAATCTTTCTTGTTCGATTAACAATCATCTGCAAGTTCACGTCTGTTTCCAACTAGACAACTACACGCTCATACAGAAATCAAAAGGAAAACCGAAAATCTAATACAACGATGAGTGGCAGTGGTATTGGCAGCAATATTCGTAAAAAAACTGAGTCCACATCATCGGATGCAGATAATTCTGAGAACACTTGTGTCGTTTGCTTCAAAAATGTTGACATCTATTCGATTGGAGAATGTGATCATCCGGTGTGCTTCGAATGTTCAACCAGGATGCGAGTCTTGTGCGAGAAGTTGGAGTGTCCAATTTGCAGACAAGGATTGGGAAAGGTATGTCCAATTTCACTTTTACTAGGGTGAGACAAATGTATTTCCAAAACAAGTTTTTTTCCATAATTTTGTATGGTTGTCTCGTTGAAAGACTGGTGTTTCGAGTTTTGACCTTATCTTGGATTTTTAGGTGCTGGTGCTTATTGATTGCATTTCAAACTGGCTGGCTATTTTTAGAAGATTTAAGAGAGAATTTTTTTATCGTGTGCGTTTTTGTTTAGATTCGTGTGCGTCAGTAGTTCATATTCACAAGGTTTCAAACGTGAGTGAATATTATGCAAACTGCATTTTGTATGTTTAAAGCAGCGGGAGAAACACTTTCTTTTCAAGAGCAGTGTAGACATTTTTTTTGTTATCGTTTCTGGTGCTGGCTCTGGCGATGAGCCTGAAAAGTTTAAGATTAGTGGGTCGGATCTAAAATTCAATAACTTAGCATTTAACAAGTCAAGAGTTAAAATCCTAATGCCTTGTTTCTTTAGGGTGAGGCCACATTTTAGGATGAGTGGGGTCTTCAATCAACGAATCTTGAAAACCAGCAAGTTTCTTAGAGTTCGCTCTTCACTTTGATGCATGTCAAAGCCGTCATGCGTAGAATACTTCGTAAACAAATTTATTTCTTCATAAACAGTCAATAATGCAAAAGAGTTAACAAATGACCGATAGAAAAGACAATAAGGGATACGATAGGAGGATGAGTACCAATATATGTATGTTATCCAACACTTAAGACTTCGTCTGAAGCGACAGGTATTCAGCATCTGATCGCCGATGGTCTTGTTACTTCCACTACATGCTTATTATCCTACGCTTATAATCTGCCTTGCTCCCGTGCTCTCGTGCTCTTTCTAAGTTTTCAACCCTTAATCAGCATGTCATCGTGGATAGATTTATAAAGAAATGATACTCGTTCTTTCAAAATCAAAGTCATTTCTTTGGCGATTTTCTGTATGGGTAATTTCCAGCTTGCTTGACCTTGTTATTGTTTCTGACCCTGTATCTGTAAGACTTTTTCACCAACTTTGTTTAGATAGTTTTTCTGAGCATGATTTATTATTATTATTATTATTTTTTTTTTGCACATAAAATATCGAATTTTCTTCTGATCCTTTGCCCCTTGCATATGAAGATTTTAGCGCCATAGATATTGTAACTTTATTGACTAATCCGATCAGCTCCTTGGTGTGGTTGCTGACTACGAGCTAATATAATATTCATACTTCATATGTAGGCTATACGATATTGATGTCCCAATTAGAAAACCTTACAAACTAATGGTTTTTTTTATAACGTTTAAACCGTGTTGTCATTTATTGCTTCGGCATATATGTAACTGACTTAAATCTGAATGTAAAGAAGCAGCCGCTCATAGGTCGGGTAATTTTAAAGCAGTTACCAAATGCGAATTTGTTTACTCTGTTCTCGCCATAAAATCGAACTCGATGGCTGTGGACGGGAGGAACATTATTTGCCACATGATACATATTTTTAATCATTGTATGAGTATACTGGTATAGACATTTATTGAGTTCTAGAAAACCGCTAAGGCCAAAAATCAAATGCGATCTCGACTAACGACTTTAGGGCCATTAGCATTTTGTCGTGCCTGTCTAAGTTTTTTGAAAAACTATTTTCCAAACAAATAATAAGTGACCAACTATATATGAGTTTGTAAATTTTTTGCAATATACGCTATCAAAGGCGGTCTTGAGATCGACCAGTGTCAATTTAGAATTCGAGGGTTTTTTCAGGCCTGTATATCTGCAGTACTTCTATATCATAAGACGCGCAAAATGTTACTGCTGAGTGGCAGCACCCAATTATTTGTATGGCGTGGGTTATAGAATTCTTTCCCACAAAGTGGAGGAGTATTAAGCTCTTAAACATTTGTTGTAGAACAGAAATAAGAGAAGTATTTTTTTTTTTTTTTTTTTTTTTTTTTTTTGTTGGCGGCAGTAGGCAGAATTGTAACAGTAATAATTCTGGTTCGTGGGTTCGAATCCCGTGCGGGGCAATTCTCTGAAAAAAGTCTTTTCATAGAATTTGTATGTAGTTACATGAAAATCCCGTCGGCGTCAACTCTGACATGATGGCATAACACTGATGTTAGAGTTGTTGCTGGCTGGGCTGAATGTAACGAACTAACAACTGGCACGTACTTAAGACCCTCTGGTTGAGGATGCACTGTGTCGTTTCGTCCGGTTTGACAACCACCTCTGGGAAAAGTATCGAAACCTAATACACCTGAGTTTCAAACTACTACACCGTCCGCCCGCGCCCTGAAGAAAAGCCACTAAAAGGGTATTAATATCCCCTTGGTGTGCGTGCGGGATTATAAAAAAAAAATAAATAAATAACTTTAAGCCTTAATAACAATTTATAAAATTGCTATCCCTAGGATTGCACAACAGAAAATTATTGGGAAACAATTTTAAAAATTCATGTGTTTGAGAAGTTTTGCATTGACTGAACTTCGCATTGAATTGGATGCATTAGATGCGGACAGCATAGCATGTTATGGGGCAAAAATTCTAATTAGAAATGTTGAAAATAAATTGAATACTTTTTAGAAAAAGGAATAGGAAAACAGCGATTCAATGCTCGATATTCAACAAATGTCTCGGAAAGGTCTAATATGCCCATGCATTTAACCATTTCACCCCATTTCGCCGTATTCCTTAATAATATTTCTTTCTTGCTCACTTCATTTATTACTATTTTGTCAATTGTTTACGAAAACAGAATTTCCTGCGATTTGGAAGTCCCCTTCCATAATCCTGACATACCATACATAAAGGGACTAAAAAGCGAAGTCACCAGTTTTCAGCGCAAATCTTTTATTTCCTGTAGCCAGCATGGTTTCCTGATAGCAGACGAACTAATAGGTGTGTGAATAACTACATACTTTAGGGTGATTCATCATAAGGTTTGATTTATAATGTTAAATAAAACGAAACAACGAAAAACATTTCTCACAGAACGCTGATTTTCGTAATGCAGCTGAACAATTTGGAGACGCTGTTGTGGTGTGAGTCCTTCCATGATGACTTGCCAAACGATACTGAACAAAAATGACAAAACAGTTTGATAGGAGTCACGCGTGATCTGTCAAAGAAGCCTATTGAACATCAAATTTCACGATGAATCACCCTATACATATGGTTTGTGTCAATGATAAAAAATACGGTATTTTGGAGGGTAAACTTATGTCAATAAAATCAAGTATGGCTTAGGTTGTGATTGTACAAACAACTTTTTTTTCGCCTTGAAAATGTCAAATTTTGTACCAGATAAAGACTAATTTCCGGAGAGTTGTATTACATTATTTTTCTTCAAAGGAAATCGCTGCTGAAAGTCATCGATTGTTAATGGAGGCTTATAGTGAACATTTTCCAACTTATAGGACTTATTGTTTGTTCGTTTCAGAAGTGATGATTTGCAAGATTTGCAGAATTGCAAGTATTATTCGATGAAGATTCGACTCAAACACAAGAACAGCTCGCAGAAGCATTGAAAGTTAATCGTACAACTGTTTCCAAATGTTTAAAAGTCCTGGGAAAGATCCTAAAAGAAGGAAAGTGGGTTCCATATCAGTTACACAAGAAAGATACATCAAAAGACGGAAACCATTTCAGAAATTCTCAGACGGGAATGGTTTACTATGAGCTGCTTAAACCTGGTGAAACGATTACTGCTGAAAGCATAAGTTATTTTCCATCAGAACAATGCTCATCCACATGTTGCAAACCAAGTAAAAATCTATTTGGCAAATATTAATTGGGAGGTTTCTCCCTATCCGATTTATTCAAACTTGGCATCTTCTGATTACTACTTGTTTTTGATCGATGCAACACGGACTTTTGGAACAGCATTTTCATTTTTACGAAGTGAAAATTTTGCTTTATGAATGGTTGGCCTCAAAAGACGAGCAGTGGTATTGGTACGGAATCCATCAATTGCAAGAAAGATGGAAAAAATTCACAGGTAACGATGGCTAGTGCTTTGGTTATTAAATTCATGTATTATGTTGTTTAAATAAATAAGATATTTTATGTTCGAATACCTATTACTCCTAAATTCGTTGAATTCGTGTCCTACGCCATCTTAGCTTAACAAAATGACTAAATTGATAGATTCTATTAAAACATTTAATAAGATATCTCAGCAACTAGGCCTTCTCAAATTGTCTACCCTTGTCTTTGGATGGATATCTTCTTACTTGAAAAACCTTTATTTAAGTGTTCACTTTAGGTGCGCCTTTAAGCCGCTCTTGGTGTTCAACGAGGTAACCCTTTAGGTCTTCTTGTTTTCATCCTAACCGTAAATAATCGCCACTCCGTCAAAACTAAGTTCCTTCAAGAAGACTTCGTTAAGTTTTGCTTGGATCTTAATGTCGCCAAACTCCAATGCCTATCCATGTCTTCTCCCTGACTATCTTTCCACGATCAAGCTGTACCTGTTGTTCAATCCCACTGCGATCTTGGATTTTTGTAGGTATTTCGGTTCGCGTTCAGAATTGAGAATATTCAATGTCTTCGATTGCTCTTCGAGGCCTATCCTGGAACATCTATCTACCAAATTACCATACCTTTTATGGAAGATCATACGGAAGATCAGTTAAAACCTAAACGTTTTTGATTTCAATCACAGTACCTCCCATTCTTAAACTAGGCAAACCAATCAACCCAAAATGGCAGAGAAAATTCTGAAGGATAGAAAAATCCTAATCGATCTATGTTAGTTCTCAATTCTTAGTTCAAACTGCCCTTCTTTAGTTCCTTCCTTAAGTAATTTCTAATTTCTTTTTATTTTTAATTTCTTTAGGTAATTTTTACAAGCGAGAAACTATTGTATCGCCAATTGGAAACTAAAAATCGTTCGGAATACTATAGCGTTAAGTATAAAATCTGCTTTTGGACAAAAGCAATCCAACAGGCGTTCTACAATCTTTTAGATCATCCATGTCCAAAGTATGAAATCTAATAAAATAAATAAATATTCCTTATAAAAGTGATGAGTTTCTTTAATAGGTGTGATCATCCAGTTTTTCGTAAATTTACAGCCCTTCGAGATCACGTGCGCAGGGAACATGATCTCTACTATTGTGATTTGTGTACGGACAATTTGAACATATTTTCATTCGAACGTCGTTGCTATACGAAAGCTGAGTTAGGCTTACATCGACGGAAGGGCGACCCGGACAATAAATCACATCGTGGTCATCCCTTGTGTGAGCTATGTGATAAACGTTATCTTAACATTGATGAGCTTTATCTGCACTCGCGTCGTGACCATTATTTCTGCCATTTTTGTGATGCCGATGGATTTAATGTATTTTACAAGTAAAAACAACTTTGTATGACCTTAAATTTGACTTGTAAATATGTGAATGCTTATTTTAGGGATTACGATACCTTGAAGGAACATTTCCGTAAAGACCACTTTCTCTGTGAAGAAGGTAGGTGCGCTACAGAAGAATTTACTGGCGCATTTCGAACTGAAATCGATTATAAAGCACACATTGCTAATGTCCATGGTAAATCTTTGAACAAACAACAAGCGAAACAAGCTCGAACACTTCAATTAGAAATAACACTGGGACCTAGAGGGCGTTCGGGGCAAACTGAACCACATATTGCTAGTCTTCGCTCCAGAGGGTGAGTTTAGATAAAAAAAAAATACTTATAAATTATTGTAACACAATATTACTCCTTTTTAGGTCCGATCACAATGAAGAAGAACAAGCTGAAAGCTTTCAAGCACAACAACCACAACGAGCGCCTCAAATCGATGCACGAAACGAACAAGACTTTCCCTCCTTAGGTGGATCAGCTCCATCTACTTTAACCCTATTACCGCCGCCTATGGGGATGCGAACGAAACTCGGCTCAGCTGGTTTAGCGAGAACCAAAGAGAACTTCCCCGCCTTAGGTGGTAATGATAGCGGTGGTGTCGGTAAGTTAAACCAATATATCTTTTAAAAGCTTATCAATTTTTTCTTATTTTTGGTTGTAGGAATGGGTGCATCAAATAGTCGTACAAAACAAACATCAGTAAGTTCGGTAGTTAAGAAAAATCCCTCAATGACGCCAACTGGCATGGTAATTCATGTCTCAAATCGTCCAAGCGCAAGTGCTAGCGCAGCTAGTAAAAAGCCAAATCCCTCAAACAAAAGTGATTTTCCTGCCCTACCGGGTACATCCAAAAGCGCAGCCTCTGCTGCGTTTCGGGAGGATCTTATACCATCGAATTCCAACATAAACATGAACAACGTTTCAGCCAAACATCGATCTTTGATGGATGACTATGTTTCTGTGGCGAATCCTAGCAATTTCAATAAAATTCAAATGGTGCAAAAGGAAGCCGAAGAAGCGAGAGTTAAAAAAGCTGCATTTGAAGCAAGTGCTCCAAAATTAAACTCGTTTGATTTTCCAGCGCTTGCATTGGGCAGTAAATCATCTGCGCCCGCTGTCCAAAACTGGACCAAACCACAAAAACAACGTGAAGTTGTTGAAACTCGTCGATCAAAGGTTGCACCTGCACCACTTTTAAATATAAATTCAAAGCAAAAAAATAAATACGGCCAAAACGGGAACGGTAGCAATAATAATAATAATACAACCACGGAGAATAACAAAAAAGATAAAAAGAATAAAAATGCAGCAGGCGAGGGGAAAAAGAATTCAGAGTCTACGGGTAAACAGAAAAAAGATAATAACAATGAGAATAAGCCGGCTAACGCAAACCTCAAAAAGGAAGTACTTGCTAATGGAAATGATCGTAGTTTATCGGAAACTTTTAGTAGTGAAGTTTTACCTCGATCATTGGGTCCACCACCTGGTTTTAGTGCTTTGTTAAAACCACCGCCCGGTTTCCAAAATGTCACATTAAATTCAGTGGCTAAATCACCCAATAACCTCACCTTTACGAGTTCTTTGGGCGAAAGTTATAACATTGTACCGGCTCATAATTATATTCAACCACCTGAATCTGTAACTAGGAATCAGGTAAGCGTTCGTACGTTGTTCTATTGAATTTGGTGATATTTTTAAGAAACTGTTAATATATTAGAATATGATTGATACTTTGGTAAATTTAAAATAATGAAATAAGTTTTACATTTAGTTGCACAAGATGGGCAATTTTTGTCTGTTGGTACAGTCAACACAATCTTTTAAATTTGAATAAATATTTTGATCAAACATTGGCTTTACTTAGGGGAATAAATCATCATATGTTAGAGAGTCTTACTCTCTAAGATCAGAATGTTGTTAATAGTATTATATTCTCTTTACGTCAAAAATATCTGTCAATCATCAAAGTAAAAAAAAAGGAGCTTTAAAAGTGCGGATCCTCAATAATCAACCCACTCTACATCGGCCCTCAAACCGGAAACGGTATTATGTATGTAAAAAAAAAAAATGTAGGAGTGATATACGCCTTAGCTAAATGTGTTAGAACCCTATAAAATTCTTTATATCTTTTAAAAGCAAAAGGTTAAATGAAATTCAAGTAGCAGATATGATAAATATATAGTTTTATTAAATATAATTGATATTTGGTTGTACGATATGACGGCAGAGATCCTCTTAGGCATTGAGCTACCTAGCTTGTCAGGCTTTTTTAAGTGTTTCTTTCGACGTAATCGAGTGCTCTTTGATTCAACGATTCAGAACACCCCATTGATGGTGTATGGTCTCTGTCAGCCATACCAGTAGGTGCCACGCATTTTGGTTTTTTTTTTTTTTTGAGAGCAATGGCTTTCACGCTTTGTATCTTCTATACCCAACTTTCCAAGTCTCAAGTAGTTCTGGAAGAAATTCTTTTTTTCAGTTCCTCCGATAACTCAGTAGATATCTTAGGTGAGGTTTTCTTACGAGTTTTAAGCGAAGATCGTATCAAATATTAGTCTTTCCGAAGTGTGGTAATCTTTTGTCTCCAGTCTCCTTGTATCGTTTAATTGCATTTTGCACTGAACAACGGGAATAGTTCACTTACTTTGCGATTTGAATTTTGGCCTTGCTCAAATAAAACTGTATTTTTACACGTTGTACTAAAGTCAGTTCACTTCTTGTAGGCATTTTAAGAAAAAAGCACATAAGTACTTACGTTCTGGAAAAGTGCCAATTGTAATTGTGAGAGGATGAGCTCCAATTTCGTTGAGATGAGTGGGAACGGATGCATTCATTGTAGAGATGCCATTGATTTCGTGTTTGTTAATTTAACCTTCCTTCCCTCAGGCGCTCAAAGGCATCTTATCTTTAAAACAGTGGAATTGGTACAACACACAGAGTACTGATTATCTTGATCGCTGACTGTCTTTTGTCAACAATCCTGATGCCAACGAACTATATTGTAAAGAACCGGAGGAAATATCGAAATATCCGCGTCTGTGTCGAGAGTCAAGTTGTGATTAAAGCCTTTGAACGCTCTTTTCACTTACGAAAAAAAAGATCGCTGATTAACTTACTAGTATATGCTCAAGGAAGAAACCGCGTTTCGACATGAGAAACATGCTAGGATTAGATTTTACCATGAATCGAATTAAATCAAACGTGAGAGATACTTTTCATTGGAATAGGATCTAAGATATCTTCTTAAAAATATTCCAAGCCGGGACTTATTTAAAATTGCCGTAAAATTCTGAGAACGTGGAGGAGGTTAATAAAGTCCTGCATATTTTAAAATTAGTCAGTCGCCAAAAATGTCCCTGATGCAATTTTTTTTTTGGCTTCCCTATCGAATGGTTCGAGGTTCATTACCAGCCGTGACCGAAAGCCTTTTTCAGGCAACTAAAGTCTCGGGAGATGAATGGTTGTATTAATACAACATTAAGTCAATTTACAGTAAAAATTTAGTCTCCCCATTAAATGTTGGATGTCACCCATGGAGCGAAATAGCCACTGAACCAAAACATTCTCTTTCTGTCCCATTTTCCGAAAAACTTAACTTTTGGTGTCATAAGTGTAGTCATACCCACTTGACTGTTAGGTTCTTTAAAAAAAAAAAAAAATAAATAAATAAATAAAAAGTATTTGCGGCAGCCTCTTGAAAGAAAAATGCACGAATAATTTTTTCTGAAGTAACGCCACACTACACAATGGATTTAAATGAATGCATTTGCCGCTGGTGTATCAATCTTGGTCACTCCATACCCCATATATGTCAATTTTGTTTGTTTTCGAAGAATTGGAGTAATATAAATAAAATCACGCTTAGTTGATTAAAATGCCTTTGTGATTATATTTCTGGATTCCCACAATATTTGAAAGAGTTCATTCAACGTTTGCTTCAGTTCTGGCAGTGCATATTCTTCCAACTCTTTGTTGATGAAATTGTGACACTGAATCATGTTCGCAGAGGATGAATTTCGCGCATAAAAATGAACCTGATAAACTTTTTGGGTTAAAATCATTGATGAATTATTCCCAAATAAAATTCAATGAGTTTGGTCTTTTCTAAAGTGCTATAGTTCATCATAATCTAAATTTTGTTTTATAATTATCTGAAAAAAAAAAATAACAAGAATTACAAACAGAAGAGCCATGATTAGTAGCTTTTACACCTCCCTGCACTTCAAATCCAAAATCAACAACGTGAAATAACTAGCGGGCTTTTACGCTATTTTACCAGCTTTGACTTTTTTCTATACTACAATACATGAGTGTAGCGTGCGTTAACTTATTTTTTTACTTTACTCACACACACATGTTTGTAAGCAAATTATTTTCCGCATTTTGATCGCGTATCGTATTCATTTCTTCAGCATATTTTTGTACTTCTGCGGTATAACACATTACAAAATGATTGCCGCTTTTAAAAAGCGTTTCGAAATTGTTTTCTTAGTAACTTATTCAAAAAGGTCGCAAATGTATGTACATAGTACATATTAGGTTGGGAGTAAAATAATTGAAAACATCAGATGCATTTGGGAAAAAGCGTATAAAGAGGTATAAGGAATGCGGTAATTTCGATGATGGGTCAGGTAAAAGCACCAAAGAAAGCACATTTAATAAGGACAAAAATGTTATTTGTGAATTGTTTTGGACAATTAGACTGAGGAACACAAAAGAAAAATTTGCCAAAAAAGGAATTAAAATGTCCATTAACACAATACGACGCCGTTTGGGAGTATACTAAGTTTTTTCACCTAACAGAAATTGTTTTCTTAGTTTTAGTTTTAATAAATATAAAAAAAACATAAACATTAACTGCACGAAACGTCAAAAGACATAGTTTAAGAATAAGATTTAACTTAGAGTGATAATTAGAATAAGATAATATTAAGTAAATTAAGTTAATTTTTAAGCATTTTTTTGTCTGGCATGTAAGAATTAATGAATTAACTTAATGCATTTAAAATTAAAATAAAAATGAAACGACACCGTTTGGGAGTATTTAGCATTAAAAACAGGAGTACCAAATGTAAAGTGCTACTGACCCAAAAATAGATTGAAGAGGCTAAGTTGACGCAGAATTTAGACCAGGACTGGGGCAACATCATATTTACAAATGAATCATCCTTTTTTGTATATAATTATTGAAAGAAAACCTGAATAAAAATAGGAGAAAAGTTTCAGCACCATAAAACATCTAACAAAATCTCTTATTTATATTATAGATGCTTCTCGGCCAAAGTTTCGGAAAGTTAATAACATTCACACAATACCTCGATGCCCTATTAATGGTAAAGTTATACCAGAAAGGTATGCTATATCTTTGTATGGACCAAATAATTACGACTGGATTTTGCAAGAGGTCCAAAACATCAGAAAATGGTATAGATACGTTAGTTTGTCCGTCTCAAAGTGATGATGTGAATCCAATAGAAAATGCGTGGTCTTTAATGGAGCAGTGGCTTAAGAGAAAAAATTACTATGATAAAACGACTTGCGCGTGTCTTGAACCAAGATTGGTACTAGACAATGCCAAGCAATTTTAAATACAATAGTAATGGTGACTGGAATCCCTACTAATATAATTGCGCATTTCGTTTTAATACTATATATGATTTAATAAAAAAAATGTCATTTAATAAAATTCTGGCATTTTCCATTGCTTTTTACAGACGCATGTTTTTGTTGAACACACTGTGTCTAAGAATAGGAAGAAAAATTGCAGGCAAGCATTTTCTAGCAACTAACCTCAAAATTGCTAGACCCCTCTTTGCACCGCCACATGGTACAAGCATTTGTATAATAATGAAAATAGTTGGCAATGCCACTTGCTTCCCACTTTCTTGCATTGTTTACAATTCGAGGCATCTTAGTTAAGACACATTTTTGGGATTCCTTTTTTCTATGAAAAATAGTTTTGAATCTTCTCACATTTATTTACATATATTCCTTATATTTCATTTTATAATTTTGATAATTGTTAAATTTGTTCTTTGTTTCAGAAACTTGTTGTTCTTTTTAAAGAAGCACTCCGCACTCCAGAAGCTTTAGACGAATTTCGTCAAATATCTCAAAAATTCCGTGAGGGTATATACAAAGCTCAGCCTTACTACGAGCACTGCCAAGCTGCACTCAATGATAAATTTGATAATATTTTCCCCGAATTATTATCGCTCTTGCCAGATATTTCTTTACAACAGGTTTGTTGAAGTTTAATTAATATTTCTTACAGAAAAAAATATTGATTTGCTACTTTATTTTATTAAGGCGCTCTACTTGGTACACTCACAACATTTAAAATCTATATCGAACGACCAAAAGGTATTGCTTCCTAAATTAGAAGTATGCTCAACGTGTAAACAGGTACTGCTAACACCTGATGCTGATAGTCATTATAAACTGCACGTTATGCGTTCTAGTTTCCCAACGCTTGGAAAATCCGATAATAAAGGCAATTCTCTAACAGCTTGCAGAAAATAAGAAAAAAAAAAAACAATTAACAAAAATTATGTGGAATAATGTTTTTAAATAAAAAAAAATGAATATTTTTGGTGCTATCAAAATTTTTCTTACATTAAAATGGAGTCATACTTTAAGAAAGTTTTCTTTTTTAATATACAAATTTCAAATAAACTAGAATTAATTTTTTTGTTGGCATGTTTCTTTTTTTAACTTATGTTTTCTTTACGTTTCCCTTATGAAATGCTAATAAATATTTATAGCGAAAAGGGGTTTGTTTTAAATGATTTTATATTAAATTACAAGCATGATTCCACTTTGTATTAATATCAAAAATAAAATAATAATGAAAACAAAACATCCGACTTTATGTTGTGTATAGAGTCAGACTGTATATATAAAGAGATTAAAACTTATATATGTATACATTAAAATATATTTAAATATGTTTCGCTAAAAAAACAAAAATATAGAAAACTTTGTACAAACTCTATTTGTTTTTACTTGTTTTTATTTTCATCGCTTATGGTGTTTAGTATCTCGTTCAAAATTTTTTTTCTGAAATTGGAGGAGGAAGTATCCAAATTTGCCGAACCTTTTTTTGACTTTAAATTTCCTCAAACAACTTCCTCTATTTAATGCGACATATTCAATGTGGCAGTGGTTAAATTCATTTTACTCTTAATTACAATGTCACCAGCCTTGGCAGAGGGGCATTCAGAAATCCGCGTACAGTTAACATCAGAATTTAGCAGTGCGTTGGGAAAAATACTCATCAGTTCTCTAACGAAATCATTTGAAAAATTTTGCCCAGTCAATGGTAGGTAACTATGCTAGAAATAATAGGTGTTTTTTTGGCATCGGTTTCAGCGCTTAATTTTCAGAGAACATAAAAACAGCTATCGGCGTTAACTATTAACATTCGGATATTTTAGCAGCTCTGGTATTTAATTTTTTCAAAACCGAAAGATGTTTTGGCATTCCCGTACAAGTTATCGCTATCATGCAAAAGTACGTCTTGAAGCAATATTGCTATCTCTAAATATCTTGCATTAAGTTGTTAGTGTAATTTACACGTAGACTGGAAATAAACGCTGATACCGATGTCAAAACACACCTAGTAAATACGCAAAAATTGCGGAGCTATTTCGCAGCTCATTTTTGAGCTGAGATTAGATTTGCAAAGAGAAACTTATAAAGACACTTTTGCGAATCTATCGAATTAAGCACCAAAGCGTCATATCTGAGGAAAATAATAACTAAATACTAATAACCAATAATCTAATAACTAATAAACAATTACACCGCATATTTCAGGAAATCTACTAATAATCAATAAGATAGTCGACGTAAAGAATCCAGCTTGGATTATAGACTTGCTCACCTTATGAGACATCAGGAATGAATACTTCCAATTAGGCTGCTTGAAGATACGTTACGCTCCAAAATATCAATGAAAGATCTATGTTATTTTTATTCAAAAGACTGGGAAAGCTAATCAAACTGCTCTAAGGAAAATTTATTAGTCTGTTGACTTTTTTGCTAAAATATTTATTAAAAATATATTTTAGAATCGTTACCCGTGAGCACTACCTATCTACGTCATAACACGCCCACATAAATTGAAAATCAGTGGATAAAGCTAAATAGTGTCCAAAATTGCCTTGATAAATACTTTAACCCATTTTTTGTACTAAACTGTGTACAGTGGCAAACACACTATGAAAGTGCTATAAGATTCGTGATATCATAATGTGCTGTAAAAGGAAATACCCAAAAACACTTTTCTATAAAGAATTTGTTGTTTAATATCGATGAGGCCTTCAATCAGGTAATACATGGGCTGAAAAGTCCGTTTCTAAGAAAGGGCACCACCACCACCACCACCAATTAAATCCATACCATTTTCAGTTAGTACCAACCTTCGAAAGATACGTGTATAAATTTGACAGCTGTCGAATGATTAGTTCTCGAGATATAGCGTTGTGAGTGAAGCAACTTTTGTTATTGTGAAAAAAAAAAACAAAAAATGGATTCAAAGCAATTTCGTGTGTTGATTTATCATTGCTTTTTGATGGGACAAAATGCAGCCGATGCAAAGAACTGGCTTGATAAGTGTTACCCGGACCCTGCACCAGCCGAACGAACCATTCGCAAATGGATTGAAAAATTTAAAAGTGGTCATACAAGAACATGATGCACGCAGTGGATGTCCAAAAAAGGCTGTTTCAGATGAAAAAATCAAAAAAGTCCACAAAATGATTATGAATGACCGTAAAGTGAAGTTGATCGAGATAGCGGAGGCTCTGAAGATATCAAAAGCGCGTGTTAAATATATCATACACGAATATTTGGACATGCGAAAGCTCTGTTTAAAGTGGGTGCCGCGTTTGCTCACTGTCGACCAAAAACAACAACGTGTTGATGATTCAGAGGAGTGTTTAAAGCTGTCCAACCGCAAAAAAGCCGAATTTTTGCGTCGGTATGTGACAATGGATGAAACTTGGCTCCATCACTTCAACCCAGAGTCAAGTCGGCAGTCAGCTGAGTGGCGAGCAGGCGACGAACCTAGTCCAAAACGACCAAAAACTCAACAGTCGGCTGGCAAGGTTATGGCAACCGTATTTTTGGATACACATGGAATAATTTTCATCGACTATCTTCAAAATGAGCAGACTATTAACAGCGATTATTGCATTGCGTTGTTGGAGCGTTTGAAAGACGAAATCGCAGAAAAACGTGCGCATTTGAAAAAAAAGAAAGTGTTGTTTTATTAAGACAATGCACCGTGTCACCAGTCGATAAAAACGATGACAAAATTGAATGAATTCGGCTACGAATTGCTTCCCCATCCACCGTATTCTCCAGATTTGGCCCCCAGCGACTATTTTCTGTTCGCAGACCTCAAAAGAATGCTCACCGGAAAGAGATTTAAGACCAAAGAAGAAGTAATCGCCGAAACAGAGGCCTATTTTGAGGCTACATCGAAATCGTACTACAAAACTGGTATCGAACGATTGAAAAATCGTTTCAATCAATGTATCGCCCTGGAAGGCAATTATATTGATAAATAAAGTTGAATTTTGCAAAAATTTTGTGTTTTACTATAAAACGGCACTGACTTTTCAGCCCATGTGTTAAGCTCTGATGCTATTATAAGTAGTCTGCTTAAAATTTAAATTTGTACAGTCCTGTGCGATTGCATCGGGCTAGTGCTAAGGTCGCGTATAGTTAACTCAACTTTCGATGATGTGAGTTGCAGATAAGCAGTCAACACAGTGGCATAAGGCGGTATTTTCTCACCATTGTTGGCTAATTGTGATCGATGAGATTTTGGATTCTCATTTTAGGCTGACTTTGTCATTATGGTTTCGGGAAAATTTTATCTACTACTACTACTTGTAAACTATGTCTACAAATTAACCCTTGAAAAATAGAGATAACTTTTTTCACCAACTTGAAATGAGAGTAAAAAGGAAAGTTTGCTGATCGCATCAAAAGAAAAATGATCCCTTCTTCCCATGTTTCTTAGCGTTTAAACTCCTGGGCATGATTTTGAAGAAGTATTCCATAAAGGTACATGAAGTTTATTACCGTCGACCAGAGCCGATTTCCAATGACGAATAATGTGGATTCGTCATATAACATCATTACAATTGCAGTTAATGTTGAACATTTGTCTTAAAACCGTTGTCTATAAAATTGTTTCACGTATGAAGACTTTTGCGGTTTTGGAACTATTATGATCTTAGCATGGTATTTATAATATTAAAAAGCATTATTAGGGGTTTCTTTAAGAACTTGTTGAGTCTGCCTACTTACTAAATTATATTCAGGTGTTTTGTTATTTTTAATATTTTGTATTTTCTGAAAGAGTTCGATTAGCGATGTACTTCTTATTTCAGATTTAGTAATCTCCGCGAATAAATGTGCCTTTTTTTGTCTCGCTTTGTCTATTCGCCGCTTCTTATACTTTTTGAGAGCCATTGCATTTAGGGTTTTTAATACCTTTAATGTACAATGTACAATGTTTTACGCAACACATTCAAAGTAATATTTTCTAAAACCGCCTAGTTAGTTTTATTTCTAGCTATTTCAGACATTCCTCCTTTTTTTATTAGTTATTTGCATCTCAATAATTGTATTTATAGAATTTCCTAAGCGTATCGTGCCGTTTTCTGAGCTACTTGGTCACGTTGCAGCGTATATGGTTCGCTGAGTGCTTTATTTTATTGCCTAAGGCACATTTTTCGCATCGGGTTTTTTTTTTTTTCACCAGTTAGACTGCATATGACAACCTTGCTTACTCTTCGTGATCGATCTTGTATTTTCATGTATCGATTTTGATATAGGTTTTACTATTTTTGTTTATTTTTTTTAAAATGCACCTTTTTTTACACTTAAGAGACATCAATTTTTACGTACTAGATAGATAAACTTGTCCGTTGAATATACAAAATGGTAATGGAAGGTTCGACTCAAAATGACATAAGAAGAAGATAGATATACGTAGTTTGATAAGTATAGATGGCAATACTACCATTTACATTTTTTAACATTTATTTCGGAAATATCATCTATACTCTTGTTCTTATAAGAACTATGTTTACATCCTACTATCCAGACTTAACCAAAGTTTTTTGATCTAGTTCCGTTTGCTGCTTATCCTCCTTTATAATATTTACGGCATCAAGAGTTTTGAAACATGTAGCTTAGAGGTCATTAATAATATCGTTATAATATCGGATTATCATCTTTTTGTGGTTCGATTTCAGATGAATTGCTAGTGCTTTGCATAGAGAGCATCTCTCTTAACACTCAAGTGGGTATGAATACACATGAAGTGCTTGAGCACGTGTTCAGTTTTTAGGAAAATGAGACAGAGAGAGAAAAAATGACTAACTAATAACTTTTCTATCTTTTTTTAGATGAAAGCACTTTAACGCTTTATTTTTTTCACGAAATAAATTCACCAATTTGTTAAGCTTCTGATAAAGTTGGTCGATATTACTAAGAAAATGTTCGTCATTTTCCCGCTCAAAGCTTTTGTATAACAATCAGTCTGTTTCCCACTTATTGGTGCTTCTCGGGGACTTCTTTTCCGTTAACATTCGATCTCCGCGTTGGCGATCGAGATTCCCTTGAATTTTTTCAAAAGAGGTCAATAGGATGCAGTAAATTTCTCTTCCCAGAAACTGTAGAGACTACTTCCAAAAAAAAGGATTTATGATACCTAGTAGTATATCCTTTTAATTTAACCTGAATTCAAGTATTTCTGTATAAGTATGAACGAAAATCTATTTTTAAATGCAAAGACGAATCCAAGCCCGACGAATTACTTGCATGCATAGAAAGTTCTAACTAGAGACCAACGTAAATGTAATCTTCTTTCCAGCTGAATGCTACCAATACCTGTTTCTATACACTCTTCCCTGAATGTTGCACATTTCTGCTTTATTTACCATTGCAAGTGTCAATTTCTTTACAAGTTTATTTCAAGAGGCCATTCATTGTTTGTATACAATTCAAATTCGTTGTCTTCCTAATATAAATTGTTAATTTGAGCAAACGCCCTGGCCTGCGGGATAGTTTTATAAATTCTTGAGTAAAAAAATATGTAAGCTCAATGGCGGATAATGGTATTTGTCGCTTGTGTCTGGAACACGCAGAGGATCTGCTGGATATATTTGTGGAAGGTGATCTTGAAGATGTCCTAAGAATCAGCGATGTCCTCATTCATTATTCCATTATAGAGGTAAAACTATTATTTAAAATTTCATAAGAAAAGTAATATAACGATTACTTAAAAGGTCAAACCGGATGATGAAATCTCTAATAAGATATGTGCCAATTGCTGGAGTAAAGTGCATGACTTTCACGAGTTTTGCATACGAGTGCAGAAGATCCAAGAAAGCATAAGTTCCATTATCTATGTGGACAGCAGGACTGATGTAAATGAAGTTGTTTTAGCTAATGTATGTGATGATGATGAAGCAGACCCAAAAGAGGAGATAAGCATGGTTCAAGTTAAAAATGAGGAGATAGAAGTGGTTCCAGAAGTGCTTGAAGACACATCTTGTGTAGATGTAGATGCAGGTAAGCTATAAAAATACAATTATAAATGAAGGAGCTAAGTCGTGTAGACATACATGAGGTTGTACCTGGGGAATCATCAACATCGGAGAGCCACATTAGTCTAGGAATAACCGATACATCTACTCGAGGAAAATCTCTTAAAGAAAAAATTGAATCCCAAAAGATTCGGAGCAAATCTACTGCCAAACGGAAAACAGTATCCAAACGAATGAGTCAAGAAATATCAGAGGAGAAAGAAAGCCACGAAAAACTCATTAACTCGTTCTTTGTACTGAACTGTGAACTGTGCCAAATACACTGCAGTTATTGTGAAGAACTTTTTGATCACTATGAAAGCGTCCACAAGATTCGTGGTTTCATAATGTGCTGCGGAAAGAAATACTCAAAAACGGCCAAGATAGCGGAGCACATTCTGTGGCATAAGAAACCAGAACTGTTTAGGTAAGTGTTGCTATCATTTGGTGTTTTTGACTTGAGTTTACTTCTCTGTATATAGATGTACAAAATGTGATTTAGAAAAAGTTTTCTCCAATAAGAAGCATTTGGAGGCTCACATGCTGACTCACATTGACCCAGATTCTGGTGTAATTCATTGTGGTTACTGTGAGAAAACGTTTATTAAAAAATATCGCTACGAACAGCACAAATTAACCCACTTATCCCCAGAGGAAAAGAAATACATATGTCGGGATTGCGGCAAACCGTAAGCTAACAAAGATTTATCATTTCCCGAAGATTTTTCATTTCAATAAGTCGGTGCACATTTCAGATATGCCACTGAAGCTCTTTTACGGGTACATATTCGGGTGGTCCATACAAAATCTTATGCCCACATGTGTGAAATCTGTGCCAAAGTCTTTAAAAGCCGTGTATTTTTTGAAAAACATCAGCTGGAACACATGGGCCAGGCATTGCCCCGCGTACAGTGTCATATTTGTAGTTCGTGGATGAAGAATGAACACACAATGCGTGCACATATGCGACTACATGAAGACGAAGGAGCAATTCATGAATGCGATTTATGTGGTAAGACTGGTCCTTCGCGGAATGCAATACTAAAGCACAAGAGATACGTACACTTTAGTGAGAGGAAATTCAAATGTACTCTTTGTGAGAAAGCATTTAAAAGAGCAGTGTCCTTAAAGGTAAGCTATTGAGAGAAATATTAATGCTAACCATTTAAACGAAATTAATTTCAGGAACATATGACTTTACATACTGGAGAGGTTCTTTACAAGTGCGCATACTGTACAAAAACCTTCAATTCCGGAGCAAACATGTTTGCCCACAAGAAGAAGTTACATTTTTCCGAGTGGAAGACCGAGAAGGAAAAGGAGCAATTTACTAAGAAGTGTAATTCGGCTAGTTAAAACTTAAGTTCAAAGTGTTGCTCTAATTTGCAATAAAATTGTAAGCAGAAAGCAAGGACTACGTTGTGTTGTGTATTGTTTTAACTCCAAATCGGGAGGTTCGATGTTCGAATCCCAGCCTCGTCCGAAAGACATTCGTCATCTTTGGTGCTGCTGTTTATGTTATGTTTATAATTATGGGGGGCTTTGGCATTTTGGACAGACAATATTGGAAGGACGGTGTGTAGAGGACTTGAAGTGGCTTTGAAGCAACATGTCAAAAGTGACTGCGATTATCTCTTTAACGTTTATTCAAACCATGTGGGACCCATTAACCGAGTTTATTGATCTTCCCATTGCTATTAAACATCTGCTGATTGTTTCTTGTGACACATGTAAAGCTTCTGCTAATTGCCGTTGAGTTTGAGTTGGTTCATCATCCAATAACTCCTCGAACTGCTCGTTTTCGAATTTTTGTGATCTACCAGAGCGTTTACTGCCTTTCATATTGAAATCACCTCTTTTAAATTGTAGAAACCATATCTCACATGTTCTAATTAATGGAGCTTGTTTACCATATGTTTCTACCGGCAAACGATGACTTTCAATAGGCTTTTTCTTTTGAATAAATAAGAACAGCAATGCGTACCGCAAATGATATTGTTCAGGCAAAAAACTTGACATGATCACTAAACGATAAAACAAAGACACTAGGTTTTGGCGGACTTATCTTTTATGTGCTTTTGTAGTTCAATGTCAGACGAAAAAAATTACGTATTTGTAAAATTAATACGCTGCGTACTTTCCGCTGGCGCCATCTCGTAGTTAAACCGGAAAAAACTTAATCATACACCTGGTACACACAAAACCGTTCAGATGGTATATCTCTCCTTCTTCTAGAAGCTTAAGCTTAATTTTTTAAAAAAATTTCCGACCCATTGCGCTTCGGTTCTTTTTCAATTCAATGAAAACGCTGATTAATCGTCAGCTCACAAAATGTCACGAAACATCAAAACCTTGTTTTACTTCATTTCTCTTGGCTGCTACTTCTAATACATTAATTATTAATTCATGGACTCTTGCTCTTTGGTTATAGAACGGCAACCGCAGTACATGTTTTGCTCATTCAATTACACAGCGTGAAAAGGGTTCAGTAACATATGTGATGATATGTGTAACTATTTTTTTACAGTTACTTAAAATAATAATGGAAAGCAAAATCTGATGGAACACGTCAACATCTCGTGTTATTGAAACGAAACATTTATGAAAGCTTCCTTCATGTGTAATGTGGACCAATAATTAAATTTAGTTGTCTTGCTCGGCGAGTTGGCAATAGGGATATTTAAAAAAAAGTGATTGTAAGTGAAAGTACAGTACAATTAATAAACTAATTATGGAAAAAATGGTCGTCGCACTTGTGAAAATTGTCTTAATAAATTTTCTTATGTGAGTGGCCAATATATTGCAAAGACCCAAGGAAGGGCTGTAACTGAAAAAGTAAAGCAGGCTTATCAACTTTATTTTAATCGTTCTATAAAACAAGACAAAGAATTGGTTTCGAAATTGTTTTGTATCTCGTGTTATGTTACCTTTATTGAATGGAAAAAAGAAGTTTACACCGTTTGTTATTCCAAAGATTTGGCGTGAACAAGTAAATCATTATGATGACTGTAATTTTTGTTTAGCTGAAGTCGAAGAGTTTTCAAAAATTAATAAAAACAAAATAGAATACCCTAAGATAGCTTCTGTGTCCATGCCAATAACTCATAGCAAAGAATTTCCTGTGCCCATGCCAAGAACATAAAAACCATATGCAAAGTCAAGTGATGAGGACGACCGTGAAGACAATTATGCGCTAGAGAAGGAAATATTCGAATATAATAATAATACTTTATTTATTTATAATTTACATCCTAGAAGTTCCATAAATTAATTTCTTAAACAGATACTTAGGAAGTAAATTATTTTTAATTTTAAAGACAAAAATAAGTACATTCGTAATCGTTCTGTGGTTAACACTTAACCAATTAAGTACATTTAACATAACATTTATTGGTGCTAACCAATGGCATTTTAGAATAATACGCATTGCTCTATTCTGAAATTTTTGTAACCTATTTAGTATTGTATTTCTTGTCAGATGGATAATTGTTGAACAATATTTAAAATGTGGTTTTATAATGCTATTGTAAACATTTATTGCACAAATAGTTGACAGTATTTTTCTTATTCTTTCAAAAAAGCTAACCTTTTTACTTATTTTTTTGGATATGTATTCAATGTGATTTCTAAAACTTAACATTGAGCCTATAACAACACCTAGATATTTAATTTCATCAACATTTTCGACATTTTCAGTACCTATAACAAAATTCATATTTGTTTGGCCATTTATGAACATACATTTAGTTTTACTAACATTTAAACTTAGCTTATTCATTTGAAGCCATTGACTAAGTTTCGGCAGATCTTCGTTAATTTCATTAACACATTCATCAATATCGCTATACGAAACAAAAAGAAGACCATCATCGGCAAATAACTGCAGAGTCGAGAAATTTAAAACATTTGGCATTTCGTTCACATATAATATAAATAATAAAGCTCCTAAAACTGACCCTTAAGGTACACCTAATGACACACCTATTGCACGGGATATTGCACTACCCACTTTAGTTTTCTGATTTCTTCCTTCTAAATAAGATTTGAACCATTTCAGTTGGGTTCCTTTGATTCCATATTTGTCCAGCTTATGTAATAGGATGCCTCTGTCAATTGTCCCAAAAGCTCACCTTAGGTCTATGAATACTGCCACAATTTTCATTCCATTCTGGACTGCCATTTTTCAGTCTGCAATAATTAAGTTTAGAAGCGATTTACAACTGTGCCTGCTTCTAAATGGAGACTGACATTCCGCAAATAGCTTATTTGACTCCAGGTAATTTTGTAACTGCTGTTGCACAACTTTTTCTAATAACTTTGCTTCATTTTGAATCATGTTAATCAGACGGTAGTCAGCTAGTTTGATCGCGTTCTTTGTCTTTTCAATGATTTATTTATAGTTTCACATAAACTGGAACCAATAATTGGGAGAACGTCACTTATCATTTTAAAGTCTTTCTTATTTTTCATTGTTTTTATAATACTCCTAAGCTCTTGGTATGTTATACATCTGAATTGGAAGCACTTATCAGTTTGTTGTATAAGATATATAAGATTTATATATGGTACATACGGTATTGCTTTATTCAATTAGCATACATTTCTAAAAAATAAAACATTAAAGTTTTTTGCTATAATTGCATAGTCACTTACGAGGACATTATCAAAAACAACACATTTTATTATACTTTTCGGTTTTTTTTTTTTTAGAACTTATGATTTAATATTATTCCATATTTCTTTTTGGTTTTTGGATGACTGTATTTTGTTTGTAATGAAGTTACTACATGCCCTGTCCAGTGCCGATTTGAAAATATTTCTAGCTATCATATAGCTTTCCCAATCATTTGTCGAATTTTTCCATACTGCTAGCCTATATGCGTGTAACTTTTTATTTTTTAGAGTTTTAAGTTCGTTGGTAAACCACCAATTAACTCCATTAAAACACACATATATTTTACATTTCATTAAGTTTACTGCTGCTTCTAAGCATTTTGTAAGGTTTTCCGCCCGTATGTTTACATCTCTTACATTAATATTATCACAGTTAAGTTTAATATAACTATAACACTAAATTGTTGCTTATTATATTTTACTGTTTCTATTAACTCTTTTATGTCATTCATTTATTTTTAAGTTGTTGACTACATACGCCTTCCCTTTTTCATTATTTGTAATGACATAGTCTATGAATATTTGCGATCTTTGTATTATTCTTGTTGGTTCGTTTATTGTTTGTTTTAACGCATCATCCTTCACAATCTGTTTTATTCCCTTTTCATATAAGTCATTACATAACCAGTTAATATTGACATCTTCCATTACGATTACTTTATTTTGATTTGTTAACAATCTTTCTAAGTATTCTCTAAAATTTACACAAAAATTTGATTCGGATGAATTTGGCGACCGATAGACATAGCTAGCTACTAACTTTCCATGTTAAGAGGTAAGTTTTCTAATATTTCAACTTTCGAACATAAAAAGTAACACTGCCCGTATGGGTTGAGCACTAAATACATCTTATAGGTTGATAGCCTTGTATATATATTTCACTGTCGTCGGTCTTTTCCGTTAAATGTGGCTCCGTTAAACATATAATTTCATAGTTTTCTTCACTTAAAGCACTTTCTATTTTATTGAAATTATTTAAAAGACGTTTGATGTTAAACACTTACACATATTTAGTTGCTAAACAAAAGTCTTTGTTTTTCGGTTTTCAACTTCCGTTTTAAAACCGGACAGTCTTCATTTCTGGTGTCATGATTTATGTCAATATTTAGTAGGTGAAGATATTCCATACTTCTTATGCAGTTAACACATTTTACTATTTCACTTGTACATTCATTTTCTTATGTTCACCACCACACTTTAGACATGCTACTTTATTAGTACATACTTTGATTTATGTATTTTTTCGTAAGAAGTAATAGATAAGGATTAATGATTATTTTGATTGTTTTTATTTGTGAAAATATAATTTTACATAAACCTTTTGCAACAAACAAAATAATAAACAAAGTAAAAAAATATTGTGCTTCATAAGTCTATTTGGTACAACAGAGAATTGACTAATTCTTTTTTTTTTTAAATATGGGTGTGACTGGACACATTTAGCTCAGAGTAGAGAAAAAAAATCTGAATTACACAGCAAATGGTAATTAACTTATATGAATTTCTAAATTTCAAAAAAAAAAAAAAAAAAAAAACAACAAAAAAAAGAAAAAATTGTCTACGGTCAACGATTTTAATTTTAAAATATTTATTTCTGTAACGCTATCGTTTGACCGATTTTTAAAGGGAGGTACAAATAAACATTGATTACTTGTAAAGAAACAGATCTGTTAAAAACAATTATAAACTTAATTCCCTCCGACAAAACTAAATTAAGTTTGGGTATCAAAAATCTTGCTGCACATTGTATGTTATGTTGGCTATTCTGGGATTTTTTTTTAACAAAAAAGCCATTAAAATACCACTCCTTTTGTACCTTAAATTGTGTGAAAAGAAAACATTCTGGAAATTTTTGGAAAACCTTTAAATTCAATGATAAATACAAATGTTTTCCTGAAAAACTAAATGTTAATATATTAGTTATTAGTATTATTTAATAATTTTATTTGCTTAACTAAAAGAACAACAAGGGAATTGAATTTAAAAAATGCCCTTAATTAACAATCCTTTTCATTGATGTCCAAAGTTTTTGCCTAAACGTGAAAAATGCTAATACAAATGATTGACAATGCAAGCTTAAGTTTGATTTCAAAATTGTAGTTGCATTTATGTCTTCAAATGAAACTTTAAAATATGATTCTTAGGTCATTTTTTTAATTTTATTCTGATACTATCCCTTTTTGTGCACTTGAAACAAAAAAAAAAAAGAGGTTTCTTCCATATATTCTATTATATTTTCCATCACGTTGAAATAAATATTCATTAGCTAAAATATTTTTCCTTTTACTTTTGCTTTTATTAGGTATACCTAATGAACATTGCTTGAAATGTATTGAATTGTATTTGTAATTCTCTTAAAGTGAGTTTGGCGAAAGTTCCGAGTTTGCAAATGCTTAGTAGAGTTTGACATATAGTTAAATTTATCTATGTTTATCAGATGTTTATCAATCTGGATTTGGTGTTCATCGCTGCGCTACGTAGCTAAAAGCACATATGTTTAATAATTGATGTAGGTATTGGGTACACTGAGACTGCTTGGTTTGGATGAGGTTAGTAGATTTTTCTCGGCGAGCTTTTCTTTCGAAACCGTTTTCTAAATGCCAGCTTCCGTTTTGGTAGCTCAACTGTTTAAATCTTCATCGATAAAATGAAATTCCTCTATGTATTTGAAGTGTTCAATATTCAATTATCACTTTCATAGTTATCAGTTTGACTCGGAATAGCCACCTCAAGGAAAATTTAAATAAACTTAAAAAGCATTCATTGTACGGTAGTTCCTAGTACCCTGAACGATGACGTTACGAAAAATGATGTTACAGAAACTAACGTAACGTAGTACTTTGGTTGATTCCAGATTCCATTTTACGGTAAAAAGCGACGCGAAAATAAATACTAAGAAACCCAGGTAATCTAGAAGGTCACCTATTTACGAATAATATTCGCCAATTTAAACCAAACTAAATAAAAAGAACAAATAAAGGCGAAAAAACAGCCATGCCAAATTACAAAGAGATATATGACGATTCTGATGAGGATTGGGACAACGATAACTACACGTCTTCGAATACCAAAAAGGAAGAATCGTCACAGGCGTATAACCGAGAGCCACGTTCTAGTAACGATGACAGCCGGTATGGTAACAAAGATCGTCATGACGACCGGAACTACGATCGATCTTCGGAATACCGTCGTCGTGATAATAACCAAAGGGATTATCGTGGAGATCGTGGTGACCGTGGCCATCGTGGAGGTCGTGGTGATCGTGGAGACCGAAGAGATCGCGGTGACCAGGGAACTCGTGGAGTTAGAGGAGATCGTGGAAATTGTCGTAGTGATAATCGTGCAGGAAACGGTTATCAAGAAAGAGGAGGAGAAAGGAACGATAGAGACGATCGTAGTCGCAATACAGCTAAATTTTCCGAGAGCATAACTATATCCTCCGAGGATATGGGGGCTATCATTGGCAGAGCTGGTTCGAACATTAAGCGCATACAATCGGATTTCTCTGTGCGCGTTAATGTCGACCGCTACATTTTTAAAGCAATAGTCTCAGGAGACTCGCAGAGCTCAGTTGATGCTGCTGTTGAGTTTATTAAAAAACAATTGGACCGTTCAGGATCGGAACAAATTAAATTTGTTTCCAACTATCAACCTGACCCAGTTGATCAGGAAGAAACCGCAGTCATCGATTGGGATAAGTTAAATAAAGTTGCGGTAAGTTGGATTTAAAGCAGCACACGCCATGAGGCATTGAGTATACATTGTAACAGTCTAATTTTGTTTTAAGGAAGTAGAGCGTGCTAAACGCTGGGCAAAATGTCCAGATTTGATTAAAAATTTCTACGACGAAGCCCCGGAAGTGGCAAATTTATCGGAGAAAGAAATTGCAGACATACGAAGTGAGAATAATAGCATAACTGTGGACAGATTGTTCAAGGATAATGGAGAGTCGGATCCTATTCCAAATCCGATTTGGAAATTCGAGCAATGTTTTGGGAAGTACCCGGATTTGATGGAGGAAATCCGAAAGCAGGTCGGCTTCTGTAAATAGATTCTTTGCGGGATTTTCACACGTTTTTGTGTTTTCAGGGCTTCGAGCAACCGTCACCTATTCAATGCCAAGCTTGGCCTGTTTTGTTGCGTGGTGAAGATATGATTGGTATTGCTCAAACGGGCACAGGTAAAACTTTGGCATTTTTGTTACCCGCTATGATTCACACTGAATACCAGCCGATACCGAGATCAGAACGTAGCGGTCCCAATGTTCTTGTATTGGCTCCGACTCGGGAATTGGCATTGCAGATTGAAAAGGAAGTGGCAAAGTACTCTTTCCGTGGCATGAAAGCGTTAGTTCAACTAAAAATTAATTATCACTAAGCGATATTTGAAATTAAACTGTTTTTACTTTTATTTTTTAGGGTTTGTGCCTACGGTGGTGGAGATCGCCGTCTTCAAATTGGAAATATCCAACAAGGGGTGGAAATAATAATTGCAACACCTGGTCGTCTCAATGATCTTATCCAAGCCAATGTGATTAACATTGAGAGTATTACATTCCTAATTCTGGACGAAGCCGATCGAATGCTTGATATGGGTTTCGAACCCCAAATTCGAAAGGTGTTGCTTGACATTCGCCCAGATAGACAAACTGTGATGACAAGTGCAACTTGGCCACCAGGAGTTCGTCGCTTAGCACATAGTTACATGAAGAATCCAATACAAGTGTGCGTCGGTACACTGGATTTGGCGGCAGTTCATACGGTCCGTCAGGTGATTGAAATTATTGACGAGGACGACAAGTTCTACATGGTGAGTTAATTTTAGTTTCACTAGACATCAAATGACGAGTGTATTCTGTAGGTTAAAAAATTCATTAGAGAAATGCAGCCGCATGATAAAGCGATCATATTTTGTGGTAAAAAAGTTAGAGCTGACGATTTGTCAAGCGACCTTTCTTTGGAAGGAGTTATGTGTCAATGTATACATGGATCTCGGGATCAGGTAGTTTTCGAAACAAAATCGACAGTTGAAAATTATTTTCTTATTATTTCCTTTTTCTGTTACTGCGAATAGTCGGATCGGGAACAAGCAATAGCCGATATTTCATCGGGTGAAGTGAGAATTCTTATTGCAACAGATGTAGCATCGCGAGGTTTGGACATCGAAGATATCACGTAAGTTTAATCAGATTCCGTCTATTATGATTCTAAATTGCTCTCCTTTTAGATATGTGGTCAACTTTGATTTTCCACGAAACATTGAGGAGTACGTTCATCGTGTTGGTCGTACAGGTCGAGCTGGTCGACTTGGAACATCGTTGAGTTTTCTAACACGTTCCGATTGGGGCTCGGCAAAGGAACTGATAGAAATACTTGAAGAAGCTAACCAAGAAGTGCCCGATCAGTTAAGAGACATGGCGCGTCGTTTTCAAGCGATGAAAGAAAAGAAAGCAAACGAAATGGAACAGTTTGGTGGCCGTAGTGGGGGAAGAGGTGGTGGTGGTCGTTATGGAGGCGGTGGAAGTGGTGGATTTGGGGGTGGTCGTTCTGGAGGAGGTGGAAGAAATAGGTATTAATTTTTCAAAATTTCGACAAGATCAACTAATTATTGCTGCCGTTACAGGTATTAAGTACCTCCATATTGAATTCTGATTTTAACTTTACAAAATTGAATAATTTGCTTCGATTGTTATTTTTTTTCTTATTATATAAAAGTTAATAATTCATTTATTCTAATATATCATACTTAACTTGGATTGTGTACTTTATTGAACTTGAAGCAGTCAATTGGGTCAACTATTGTCATATAGTTACATTTTCACATAGTGACATTGTCAAACAAATTTTCCAGGGTGACGTAAAGTAACTTAAGCTCGGCATTCAATCTTACTCAAATTAACTTCTAAACACATAAGGCTTTCAGCGTAGTCTTCACCGCATAACGGAACAAATCCTTATCGGAAGTAGCGAACTTTTCACGCCAACTTACAAAACCGAATAGTTCCTCAAAAATGCAATGGGATAAACTAAAAAATAAAAACAGGGACAAAATGATTGGAAAAGTTAATTTGCGAAACCGCAGTTGGTATACCCGTATCTCCCAGCTTAAAGCGGTAGATTCAGTGAGGGATAAAGAGCTTGGCGACGTGCAGCTCTTTTATGTCTGCATTAATTCTTATTGTTCTTGCCTCTTAAGAATTATCTGTTGCACTAAAAAAAAAAAAAAAAAAAAAATGGTAGGTTAAGTTAAACAAGGGTCACAGACACCAGGCGCCAAGACGGGCCAACGCGAACCTTGTGGAACCAGTTGAATTTGTCTTCAAATGGTTAAAAACCTAAACGATTTTCTTGGTGCAACGCCCATTTTTTTTTTTTGCAAAGGTCAATAAGGCTATCGTGCTATCTATTTCAGGGTTTTCAGGTTGTTGAAAAAGTATTTCCTGAAAATTTCCTTCACCTGCTCAATATTGTCTCGCATTCACACAATATGTGTGTTATATCCTCAACTGCTTGTAGATCACCGAAAATCTGCAAATATCCGTATCTGACAACTTGAGTCTCGGCGTGTTTCCGCAGGAGACAGTGTTGTGTCAGAATTCCTATTGCTGTCCGAAGCTTATTCCTGTTTAATTTTGTTGGCTCTCTAGATCTTTTGTCATCAAAAGCGGCCAGAGAGCTTTGGGTACTCTTTGCCCACCTTAGGTTGGAAGTGTTTGTGATTTTTTCTTCGATAGTGCCCATTGCTGTGCAGAGGAGTGGTTCGATTTTGGCAGCCACACAATTTTCGAGTACCCGCCTTTTCTTGCAAGCTCATCCGCTTGTTCATTTCTTTTAATACCGCAGTGCCCTGGCACCCAGAACAGTCTTACCCGATTCTGACTGAATAGTGCCTTGAAAGCTGTGGGACAGCCTCTGACTGTATCAGAGTTGATGTTGGGTGATTCGATGGCCTTGAGTGCGGCCTAGCTATCGATGTAGATAGCGATATGTCTTTCGGATACCGATCTCATCTGCATTAGCTCAGCTGCCTTGAGGATAGCCAGAACATTTGATTGGAAGATACTGCTTGCATCCGGTAGTCTTATAAACACTTTTATTCCTGGTTCTTCTGAGAAAATACCAGAACCTGTTCTTTTCTCTGTTTTTGAGTCGTCTGTGAAAATTGCAATTTAAATTGACCTGGTTATTGCATTTTTTCCAATACTCCGTCTCCAGATATATTACATTACGGGATGTCGAAGTCGACCAAGGAAGGAATTTCATCCGTTAGAATTGGATTTCCTGGCAGTAGCTTCGCTAGGACCGCGCCATGTCCGAAACTACTGCTCTTGAAGTAACCAAGATTAGTGAGTCGCATTGTACTGTTACCAGTAAGTCTTTTGATCTGTAAATCAAGCGGTGTTAGGTGCAGAAAGGTGTCCAATGCTGCCGTAAGGGTGATACGGAGTGCATCTGTAATGGTATTGGCAGCCATTCTTTGAACCGCTGCCGCTAATTTTGAGTAAACTGTTTCTTTGTTTGTTGCTTTCCACCATTCTAGTGCGCCGTATGTAAGTATCTGTCTTACCACCTCTGTTTACAGCCAATACACCATTGCAGGTTTAAAACTTACATTTTTTCCTACTGTTCTATTGCAGATAAAAAGAGCATTATATGCCTTTTAGTTCTTTCCGCAGCATTTAGATTCCAGTTCAGTTTTTTGTCTAGAATCACGCCCAGATACTTAACGCTGTCCGAAAGCGACAGTTACACTCATTAAGTTTTGGGAGTTTGAATTGAGTTATACCCATTCTTCTTGTGGATGTCATTGATAACCAGCACCCACAGGAGTGGTGAAATGACTCCTGGTTGCGAACATTCTAACCGAGCTTTGCCAGAAGGAACAATTTATTTTCCTACTTGCAAGCATGTTGCAAACTCAGTTTGTAATGGCCTGTTCAATTTTAGCATCTACCAAGGCATTTTTATTGGCGGTGCACTCCACGTTATTAAAGGCTCCTTCAGTATCGAGGAAGGCCGCCATCGTAAACTCACCAAAGTGTAAACTCTTCTCTATTTTCTCCACTTCCTTGTGCAGGGCGATTTCTACAGATTTTCCTTTCATATATGCATGCTGTGACTCAGACAAAATGCTATTACTGCATCTATTCCTGATGTAAATCTGCAATATATGCCCCTGTTTGACAGCTTTAAGTATAAAAACCATCTTATTTTACCCTTTATTTAGACTGTGTCTAAGAATTTCCAAAATTTTTTCGATTGCTACCTCCGGTACTTCCTGTAGCATAATAGGTAGAATACCATCCGGACCGGGGGATTTGTACGACTTAAAGGACTGAAAAGCCCACCGTAATTTTTCCCTATTAATAAAAATGCCTATTTCCCCTTCGGAGAGAAAGAAAGAGAGAGAGAGAGAGATCAATGTTCTCAGTGTGCCATAGAATGCCAGGGACCTTTGATACTGTGGATCCCAGAAAGTTGGTTTCCACCAGCGTTGCCAGAACCTCTTGGCTCCTTTCCGCCTAGGTTCCATCATTTTTCCTAGGAACGCGAGCTTCCTTTGAAAGCATTTTGCGTAACCTGGAAGCCTTGCTGTCACCGCCATGAAGCCCTTTTTAACTTTCGTACTTGAATTGTTTCTTACATTCGTAGTAATCATTCCATGTCCTGTCATTTTTTAAAAGGTTCGTCCTCTTATGGAGTTTTCTAACCTCTTTCCTTTTTGAACCTATCGCCCTATTCCACCATTTTGGTTGATTAATTTTATGTGTTCTGTCCGGCTAGGACAGGCTTTCTCGAACGCCATTGCTAGTGCCTTATTGATATTTTCTACCGCTCTATCTAAGTTGACAGTGTACTTACCACTTCTGTATACGTGACGCAATCAGTCTTCCGAGGATTTTTTTTAAAAACTAGAAACCCTGTACTGAAAGTTTACCTTGAAGCGTATCCATCTCTAATCCGACATTGACGCTTCGTCGAAAATTTTTCATTCCCTTATTTTTAACCCTTCTGTATTTGTACCAAGGGTGTCTATTTTTCACCACAAAAGTGTTTGAATTTCCTCTATTCCAAATATTTAGGTTGGAAGATATAATAAAATTATACAAACACCCACCTTTTTGGTTGATATCACCGCTTCCCCATGATGGGCGGTTGCGTCGCAGCACAGTACTAGCATCCAATTTTTCTGTCTTGCCAAGTTTCCTAGCTTCTCCAAGATAACTACCTTGGAGTCATAAGGGAAGTAGGTCGAGGTCAGACAGAGTGGTTTGCCACACTCCCTTTCACAGGTTTCTGACGTCTGATCTTCTAAACTGTAATTATTGAAAAGAAATGCCTCTATTTGGTTTTTGATAAAGATGCAAGTCCTGATCTTCCCTTCTGCCTTGTAGAACAACGCTAAATTTTTCTGCCTAAGCCCCTGGATCTTGTTGTCCTTATTGATCTAGGGCTCTTGTGTGATTACGGCTGCGATGTCTTGCCTAGTGCTGTGCTCCACCAGATAGACGCCGATGCCTTAATGGGGTGCAGGTTTTATCATCATTTTTATCATCTTGGTGGGGGAGGTTCTCCTTATCCTTTCCCTTGGTCGATGACTTAAACATCACTCTTCCCATGTTGTACCTTGCCATACCTTTCGATGCTCGACTGCCGTCTAGGCCCCGTCTTAAGGACTCTCCATGTATCGGCATTAAGTTCCCAATTCTGCACATGGAGTAGTCCCAGGAGCTTCTTATGGTACGTGTAGGGACACGAAACCCATACGCATGCCGTCGGCAGAGTGTACTTTGGCAAATCTGCTATTGTCATGCATTCAAGCTTGACGCTTTCTCAACCGTCGCATACCTCCAAACGAAGCGTATGAGGAAGTCCACAGAAGGCTTGTTTCCGCAGCTACAACCTTGCTTCCGCCTTCCCAATCAGCACCAACAAAATTTATGTTCCCCGTTTCCTATGGTGGATATTTCCTTACACTTTTCCTCGATGTTTTTCCATTGGTCGTTTGTCAGGCGACCGTAAGGCTCCAGCTCACTAATCACGGCAACGAGAGCCTCGTATTTTGGGTCGGTACCAGCCTTCACCTTTTTTGCATTGTTCTGCTCGACGACGTCGTCGGATCTGCCTCTCTTTCTGCTATCTTGCCTTCTTTGCAGGGACGTTAGCCGTCTCTTTTAATTTTGCTTCGTAGGAGGTAGACGGCGCCTAATTCCCATCCCGTTTTTTCAGGAGCATCTTCTTGTTTGCCAGGATAGCCTTCGAACTTTCAAAAGCGGCTGCTCCCATTCGCTTAGGTTCCTGGTCACAGCCCTCATATTTTGCTACCTTACGCCTAGCGTTATGTAGCTAAGCCCTTGGCCTTTGATATGCGTTTTTCGCCCTTTAAGCAATGGTGGTGAAAGCGGCAGACACAGCTATCTGCTCCCACTTTTTCCACCACCGCGGCCTTGCTCTTACTTTTTTGCCTCTTGGAGGTAGCTTCGGTAGCGGATGTTCCAGCTGCCTTGGCTACCCCTCCGACCGAGGTCCTGCCGTGTGCATCACCCCGGTGTGAGTACCAGCATACTCACCGAAGAAATCGCTCTCGTTAATGAGAGTTTTTTTCGAACATCTTACTATCATTGGTCCTACGAGCAGGATGATGGATCAAGTCTAGATTTCACCATCACTCACCTCTAACTCTTCCTGGACAGAGATTGTCTGTGTTATATTTTGCTTGAAATAAGGCCCAGGCAGTGTCGCCATACCTGGTAACGCTAAATGTAATAGGCTCGCGCCAAGGAGCATCCTTCGGCATGGTTTTGTATATGTTCACACCACCATTGGAATCAGGTTTGGCAGTCTTAAGTTCGCTCCTTTCAGGACTGTTCCAGAAGTGCCTGAGTGTTATATGGTGAAAGTAGGCGATGCCCAGTGCTGTAAATATGAATCAAATGTTATTTTATCATCTCGCAGTACTCAATTGTTCTGGTCACGTCCATCAGGTTTTGACTTGCCAAACTTATATTCGCGAGTGTAAAGCAGGATAAAATATCATCTATGTCATTAGAAATAGCCAAATCTCAAAAACACGTGCGGCGTATAAAAATAGTCAGCATGTAGACTTCTATTATGAGTACTTTCAACGTATTTGTATATCTTTAGAGGTCATGTTATTATAGTCCGAATGTGGCTATGGGTCGATAGATTACGGATGATGATGAATGAGCCCACTGGTGAATGACAACTCTCATATCTCATATCCAGAATATCCAGCCCCTTTTGACCATAGCCTGATCATCCAGGCCACCTAAAAACCGGCAAAGAGGTTTGGATTTTTATAAAGAATATTCGGACTTTGGTGAGGCTACGTGTAGCGGCTATAAAAAAAGATATCATCGCCATCAAGGAAGTACAGTGGGATGGGACAGCCAAAAAGAATATGAAAAAACTGACATATGGTATGGTGACTACGATGTACAGAGAACAGAAGAAGCATTTTTTTGGGTGCGTATTTTTTTTTAAGCGTCAAACTAGGTCAAGAAATCTTAAGTTTTTGGGTAAAATCGCCAACATAACCCTGAAAAGCGCTCATGCTCCCACAAAAGTTATAGGCAATGTTATCAAAGATGCTCCTCAACAAAATCTATTACCAATGTCATTTATGAAATAAAAAACGTTTAAGACTATTTTAACGCAAAATAAGGAAAAAGGGACATATTTGGTAGTACAATCGGAAAGCTAAGCGTACACCAGATCACGTTTGCGACCACGTGGGGGTGGCACACGGCTTTCTCACTTACAAAGAAACAGGACGGTAACCAGATCATAAAACAGTCAGCCAAACTGATCATATTGCACAGTGTATACTTACATATGTACGTATGTATTTAGTTTCGGAGAAAATTTAATTGTAACTAAAACCAAGTTCTATTATTTCTGATCCTTTTCCCATTGCTTAAATTAAAGTTATACAGGACCTATTCCGATAATCAAATTGGCATAGAGCCCAGTAAAATAGTTTTGGCTGAGTTATGTACGACTAGTTCTCATTGAGGTAAACTTAGAACAATTGTAGGTTCATTTTGATACCACTGAGAGAGAATGGGTGAGCTATGCTTTGACTACTCCCGGAATCATTGAGATTTCTTGAAGAATCTGTCAAAGTTGGAAATTTTTAAAAAGTGCAGATTCTTATATCCACTATCTGCAGATTACAATAATAGAAATAAAAAAAAAGTTAAGATCTCCGAATCTATTGGGAGCACCACTTCTGTTTCTGCTTCTATAACTGATATTCATGGATTTTGGAATGCATGTTTACCTGGCTGTGGCAAACTTATGTTAAAAGTCGGGCATCGCACTATATAAACAAAAAAGGGATAAAGATGTGGCGCTTCACATACAAGCTCATCACAAAACAGGAGTTTTTAGATTGGGGTTTAGATACGTAGCCCAAATCAGGAAACTGCGTTTTAAACAAACTTATTTAGGATTTAGAATTTGAAGAGGCAACGTTCTGAAGACAATCCTGACCTTTTGTCAGAGTCAACCTTCCTCTGCAAAATACTTATACCTTATGGTATCACTGGAAGGTATTAAGACAACGTTGAACCCATTGCAGACGAAAGAAATGGAAACCTTTATTTCTAGACTTGGGAGTTCTGATAGTCTATATGGGAAAGATGTTTTCAGCCTGGCAAAAAGCCAATGTTTAAAAAAACTGAACCACACTTGAGTTAAGCTCGAACGAAACACTGGAAAATCTTCTGTAAGAATATACAGACTTTTTTTGAAGGATCGAGATCGAATTCTCTTAGCAATTTTGTCATGCTGGCTTAAACTAAGAAAGGATTTAATATTTACTATAATTTCGGAATATTTCCGGGACTCGCACCTTTCATATAGTCACTTACATATGTAGGTATACCTTATTTCAAATTAAAAAGTTTAGTTACTGAAACAAAAATTATTTTATTTAAAAAAAACCTTCAAAACAAGAAACCAAAGCTCCTCCATGGTTAGAAATCATTCATAACTTTATATGGGTATGTAAATCAAGCCTTCATACCAAAATCAGGCAAGACCACCATGTTTTATCCTAATAACTTATGACTTATTAGTTCGTTATTTCTTTTAAAAACTTTAGAAAGACTAATAGCCATCTGCAAGCATATGTAATATATATGTCAAAGCAAAGGCGACAACATCCACATGTAATGTCTAAAGATAGAAGCCCATGCAGGTGTGATGATAAATTAGCTACACACAAGAGAGGTTATCGACGTAAAGCTTGACAATCCTTAGCCTAAAAATATATGAATCGAGGTACGTGACAAAAGTGGTGACAGAGATCATAGCTTCCCTTCTCTACTTCTGTTCGTTTATGCAAATGATATTGCAGTTGGTATCAGATCAGTAAATATTTGAATGCTATAAGAAATTTAGCTCAAAGAGCATTATATACACTCTCCAATTAGGCCCAAAAGCATTGGAACTTTTTTTTACACCTTAAAGGTCTTCGCCGTAAAATAGATTTGTGGAACTGCGATGATACAACTGGGATTTATCAGACAAGTAAAATTTTTGCAACCGATTCTAGACGGTTAACTGAATTGGAAGCAAAATATCCAACAGCCAAACATCCAAACTTTCACTTATCTCATATTGCATCTCGAACTACTGTAGTCTGTTTGTAAACTCCTCAGTCTCACTTTATCCCCTATCTCTCTCAACAATTGATAGTTATCGCCTCTTCTTCTCTCGTTTCTTTCCAGTCCACTCCCCCCATAACTCTCTCATCCAAGGACTTTCATAAAGCAAACTTTCACAAAATTAACTTTCACAACCTAACTATAAATGATACATTTTTTATAGAGAAATATTTAATTCTTTTCCTTTTACGTTCCGTTTTCCCGCTTGAAAACATCATCTACTAGTCCCCCCTCGTATAATCGCAATCTTGGTTCCTTACGAAATAGGGGAAACAAGTTATGGGCTGTACCATACCAGATCCTTTTCCGACTATTCCAACTAATTTGGTGCTTATTTTCAATTCAATTTACCTTTACCAGCGCTACATTAACAATGCACAAGTCAACTTTATAAACGATCCTTTGTCGTTTCTCCAATTTGTTAACTACAAACGAAACTCCCATGGTTACCCTCCTTACCTCTCTTTCAACAACAAGTCATCAACCGATTCACTAATTTCAACCTGTTTTTTTTTTTTTAAACAATCCTTCACTAACAACTTCTAACCTTTCTAATCTCCTTCGTCTATCCCTTACAAAAGGAGAATTTCTTCAGGCTTGGAAAACCTTCTTCATAACCCCGTTCCACAAAAAAGGTTCAAAGAATGTGTAATACAATAGTTATAACTTATAGTAAAGGGTAGTAGGTTATGGATAAGATGTCAGGATACCGAAATAGAACGTTTCTCGTGTTTAACGTGAACTCCTGCCTTGAAAGCCTAATTTCACGGGATGCCCATATATCCATGGGAGCCATGATACGCCTTGCCATCGCTCACCGTCATTCCTTTGATATCAAAGCGGAACTTGTGTTGGAGGCAAAAAGTTCCTTGGTAAGGGTCGAGGCCGACCTAAAACCCTTTATTGCTCTTAGGGTCGCAGCACCAATTATCTTGCAACTCTACATTGGGTCAAGAGCCATCTCGCGACTTTGGGTTTAAGCCCGACAAGTCAGGCCCGAACCGAAATCCGGGGGGCTCCTGACTCCCATGGTACCGTGTTTCAAGTCTACCGGTGGTCCAACAGGACCTCTGCCCGGCCGCTTGTAGCTGGTCAAATCGTAGCAGCATTGGGGGTGGCCGTGGTGTAGTGGTATATGCATAGACTCCTCAAGTAGAGGGTTGCGGGTTCGAATCCCGTGCGAGGCAATTCTCTGAAAAAATCTTTTCATAGAACTTGTATGAAGTTATATGAAAATACCGTCGGCGTCAACTCTGATATGAAGGCATAACACTGATGTTGGAGTGGTCGCTGGCTGGGCTTATTGTAACACCACCTCTGGGAAAAATACCAAAACCTACATAATACACCTGAGTTTCAAACTACTACACCGCCCGTCCGCACCGTCGAGAAAAGCCAGTAAAAGGGTATTCATATTCCCTCGGTGCGCGCGCGGGATTATAAAAAAAAAAGCAGCATTCGGAGGCGAAGCTATCGAAAACGTTTACGATAAGACCAGTACATTTGCTCTGCCCCCGCTTTTTATTATTATTTATTATCATTGATGGGCGATGACTTGATAATTGGACGGGGGCCCCAGGATATCGAAACAAACAGAACTAACAAAAGGAAGGAATGGAACCGGGATAGAGGCATTTGGGGGTAAACGAAAATGCTTGCGATGCGCGACTCAGCTCGCCGGATGGGGTAGTTGCTGTCCCCACTTTCAACTGTACTACTACTAAAAAAGAAAAACATATATCATGTCGTGTTAAATACCGCTTTACTCTGATTTTATCACCATATTGAGGATCATTGGCTGGTGTCGATTTGGCGATGCCAATCCCTCCCTACCGTGAAGTCTCATGACGATTTTCTGGACTTCCCCTAACCGGATGCTGGACGCTGTCATCGGGTTAAGTCAATGGGTTCTGACTCTTCTAGCCTTACTTACCCCTGAAAATTGAAAAAAAAACTATATCTCTGCGCGCATGTGCCTCTCAGAAATGATCAAAAATAGATAACACCATACACATATCACGTTCTAATATCGCCCTCTTTTATTCGCAGAATATTATTTTTATATTTGTACAATTTCATATAACAATACTGTTGATTATACAATTAACTCGGATATATGTACATATTATGTATTAAATCCACAAAAATTCCATAGTCATAACTTCGAGCACACATTTTTACATATCACATAAAAAAAAAGGAAATTCACGATTTCTTTTTTTCTTGTTTTAGTAAAGTGTGGCCTGCTGTCAGGCGCACTTAAATATTAAATTATTCAATGTTTCTATATGTAGGTTTGTATGCACATTATATATATTTATTTTCTTTTGATTCTTTTGCTTATTTATTTATATACATTTTTTTCTATTCCTGTGGCAATAACAAACACAAACGCTAAATACTACAATATAATGATATAATTCACAATCGATTTTTTTGGCAAAATCAAAATATTTGGCACAATTTTTAATCATGTAGTAGGTACGTTCTTATATTTCTCTTTCCTTTGTTTCTTGCAGTAATTCCACCTTTTTTTATAATATAGTATATACGTATGTGTATATATAGGGTTTTCTAATAACGACTTGACAACTTTTTTTTTAAATAAAAGGCAAACCATTTGCGATACATATTTTAAAAACTTTATTATTGGCTTGAAGTACAATCAAAACATTTATGAATGGAACTCGACTTCGTTCAGAGGGCCACCGCGGGCACGTTTGCAGCGGTCGATTCGTTGGACCCAATTTTCAACGACACGCTCACCATACTTACTCTTCAATAAATCGATTGTAGCGTGTGCTGTGTGGCTTGTGGCACCAACTTGTTGAAACCGCATGTCGTCCAAGGCGAAAGTGGATTCGTCCCATTGAAGATTCGACGCACTCATATGTATGTGGAGATATGAAACAATGTGGAAGTGTTGAACTGGCTGCGAAGTGCTCAACGAGTAGATTATCCTGGAATGTTAATATTAATTAACGTTGGAATGGACTATGCGGCAGAATTTCTTATGTTTTTAGTGAACGACTAACAGCTTTTTTTACCCTTGGGACATTGTAGTACTTTTTGTCTCATTTTTTAAATATTTTTTAAATATTGCTTTGTCCAATAAGTTCTGCGGTTTTTTTTTTTCGGGGTTAAAGTTAAAAACACATTTTTGATACAAAAGTAAGTTACTTTCTTCCAACATTCTGGAAGAGACATAGTGCCTCTTTTATAAAAGTCAGCAGACTTTTGGGTAAAAAAAAGTTTTCCAAGTACGTTTTGATCTCATCTTCGGAATTGAATTGTCTTATGTTCAAATTATTTTGGGGAGAGCGGAACAGATGGTAGTCAGAAAGCGCAAGGTCTGGAGGGTACGGTGGGTGCTGACATTCCCTCTAAATCTTAGCGTCATAGCTTTACATTTGCAAAAGTTACGTAGCCAAGAGTAAATCTATCTCTGTGTGTGTTGGCGATTTTTTCCAATTTTAAAAATGGATTTAAATTTGTAACCACGAACGTGTATTAAATTTTGCGTAAAAAACGGATTTAATGGTGCGCGAACGTTGGAAATTTTGGAAAAGTGTTTCGGCAACGATTCTCTAAAGGAAATGGTCGTTTATCAGTAGCACGAGTGGTTCAAAAATAGTCGTGATTCAATCGAAAATGATGAACGCTAAATAATCACCAGAGAGCTAGGAGGATTTGAACATTGCCTATGTATGTATGCCTATGTATTTTGGTTAATGATTTGGGTTTCCGACGTGTAGCAGCAAAGTTGGTGCCAAAAGAACTCAATTTCATGCAAAAAAGGACCGTGTTGACGTCGCAAAAGAGATTATTTGCATGGCTGAATCCGATCCCACATTCATCAAAAGGATCATTACTGGAAACGAGACGTGGGCTTATGAGTACGACACGCAATCCAGACAACAGGCAAGTGAAAGGCGTTCACCAAATGAGCCGAGACCAAAAAACCACGTCGTTTCTAGTCAAAAAAGAAGGCAGTGCTCACAGTTTTCATGGATTACAATGGTGTAGTGCATCATGAATTTTTGCTAGAAGGCCAGAAAGTAAACAAAGAGTATTATTTGGGCTTTATGAGACGATTGCGTAAAGCAATTCGCCGAAAGAGACAAGAATTGTGGGCAGAAAACTCGTGGATTTTGCACCATGATAACGCACCGTCGCACAGTGCCATTATTATATGTAATTTTTTTACGAAAAATGCTCAAGGTGGTATACACAATACAAAATGGAAATATCGATGAAAAGCAAACCATGAGTTTTATTTCAAAAGCAACCAATTTTGAAAATTTTCTAGATATATACATATGAGTATGTATACATGTACTCGTGGGTTCAAATATTTTTTAACGACCTTTAATTCATATGGAGTTCATTGAAGTTCCTCTTTCAAAACGTCATTGCGGTAGCTTTAAGTATGTAAGTTATGCTTTCGGGACTAGTTTTAAATATATTTTTACAGGCCACCGAACTCATCTTTGGCAACTAAAATACAATTTGTACCAAGTGGAGAGCAACTGAAACTCCTGCTCCATTCCACAGGTGAATATTTAAAAATACTTGTCGAAAGTGATGGTAAGTTGCTAAATAAGATTTGCACTTGTCTCGCATTGTATAAGGTTGATTTTAGGCTGGATACATTACATGGTTGATGATGCTCTCGGAGAATTGTACATATCTCCAAGCGACCAAATTGATACAAGTAATAGGATCCGTTACGGGTGGAGCATTGGTATGCACATAGACTACAATTGTTATCCGTAAGAATTTTAGGAGCTTATTTAATTTTTGTTTATTTTTGCTCTTAGAACAAAATGAAACGATTGCTGTATATTGTTATAAACGAAAGTGTGCGATTGCTGTTGATGCGAATACGTCTGCTGATTTGAATTATCCATATTTGCAAGGCATTCCAGGTCTCAATCCAAGATACATTCTAACAATGCCATTGATGAATTTTCAAAGACGCTGCTTTGGTGTCGTGGAGTTTTATCGGGATTCTGGGGAACCTTTTTGCGACGTAAGTCTCGGAACTTTGCTATAGCTAACAGCTGCATCCGAAATGGATGAGATCCCATGATCCCACTTGCGTGCGTTATCTTGGACGAGGTATTCTTCAGCATTGTCCTCTTGAATGGAAATCAAAGACTCATTAGACCGATGGGATAGTACAATATTAATTCGCTCTATATGTTTTAGCTTCCTCGGATTATATCTCCTCTGATTTTATATCTCCGGGTCAAAAGCCCATCAACGTGGATGGGATCAAAACCACCTTAAAAATGATCAAGAATATTTCATCTGTCCTCTCTTTCGTCCATAATACCGTGCCATGCAGCATAACTAGGATGACAAATCTCATATAAACAGTGTTGAAGTTTCAGACTTATTTTTTTGGTTTAAATGGGATACCGCAGTTTAGAGGTCTAATTTTCGACCACTTTTTTCAGCAATTGGGGGCGTATATCGCGTATTACTCAAAAAATGTTTAGGAGTTACAAATAATTCTGCTTATTTACGGAGTCTTTTAATCAGAAATAAGCCTCATCACTGAACATAATTTTACTGTAAAAAGCTGAGTTAACTTCTAGTTGATTTAAAGCCCAAACCAAACCAAAATACGTAATAAACTGAAGCTCATGTACCAATTGGGTTTTATAAGTCTTGGGATTAAGACTTTTACGTAGATTTTTCAGATTTTCAATGACGTATCCATAAATTGGGGTCCTCTTCAACACTAGCCTCCACAGCCGCGATATTTTCATTCGAACGCGCTGTTCTCGTTTTTGTTGGTGTGTAAGTATCCAACAGCAAAAATTGGATTTCAATAATTCGATAAATAACATATGTTCCGATTGCTGATGATGTCTACCGTAAATTTAACGAAACGCAATATGAGTTACGCGAACAGAGCTTTAATTTTGAAAATAGGTTTCAACAATTTGAGAACGTTTTTGTGGTATGTAGCCTGTAGGTATCCAGCAGCAAAAAGTGGATACAAATTTTTTCAATAATTCGATAAATAGTATATGTTCCGATGTGGCATCATATATCCGTTTTTTGTGGCATCAATCTTTCCATGATGAATATGCAAACTGTATTGAAAACAATGAAGTTTGGCACGTTAGTGTGACAGATGATTTGAAATTCAATCCCCATTAAAAAGTCTTACAATGTCAAAACAAGTACCCGAAGAAAGGGTGTAGGAATACGCTGCTGTCATTGTTTCGGGGTCCCCGCCCAATTATCAAGGCTTCGCCCATCAAAGACGTTATCTAATAAAAAGCGGGACAAAATGTACTGGATATAGCGATGGCAAGGCGTATCCTTGGCCCCATGGATGTGTGGGCATCCCGTGGTCTTAAGTTTTCCAAACAGGCGACCACATTAAACACTAGAGACTATAGTATGTCATTGTTTCGATATGATATTACTTTCATAATTTTCATTTTCGATGCCAGCCAACACACAAGCAGAACCCAACGTCTCCAAGGAATTGCTAAAAAATAGTAAGACAAATGAAAAATAAACCAAAATATATATCTAATATTTAAATCACACAGAGAATAAAACCTTCAATCAACAATTTTCCGGTTTTATTCGGTAGCAATTCTTTTTTGCTTGGGAAAATTTTCCACCGCAACAAATTTTATTCTTATGGTATTTTTTAATTAAGAATATTTCCATTGGAATTGGAACTGGGAGCCTTGTTCCATAAACAATTCTCAGCCAGAGATTTAGCAGCTAGCGAACAACAGCGTCATATACATACTTGCTATCTATGAAAAAGAAAATTATCGGTGAGAGTTCAGAACAGGAGATCTCATCAGAAGAACATTTTGAGAACAAAAGCGACACAGTTTAATAAAACAATCACCGACAAAAGTTGCGAATCGACATCTATGGAAGATATCCAAAAGCAGTTGGATAAAAGAAGAGAAGAGAAACTTCGGCTTCAAGAAATTCTAGGCACGCAACAACATAATGCCATCTTTACGACTTTAGATGTAACTGGCAAAAGCACAAGAGGTTGTGTTTTAACTTCCAGTGTACATTTAGCCTCTGCCACAAACACGTTGATAGCTACAACTGCTGACAATATGTTCACTGGATTCGAATTGCCACAGAGCATGTCCAGCTCATGGTTTGGAATTTCTTATATGCAATCGCAACTAACTGCGCTGCCACGTCCACCAGCATATAATAACAGAACCCAATTAACATCAATAAGTGTTCCTCAAGTGCACTCGTCCTTGCCACCATTGTTTGGATTTTGGTCTTTTAACCCGAATCAAATTGAAGCGCCACCAATAGTAGCACAGCCACCGCCAATGCCGACACCATACAGTGCGGGTGCCGATAGCAATTTACTCGTTAGGTACATGATCTTCCTGAATTCACTGGGAGACCCTAGGACTGGCCGTTATTTTGTACAACCTTTCGAGATTCTACTGCTATGTACAACTATACGAATGTAGACAATCTATTACGTCTGCAGAAATCTGTAAAAAGCTCTGCCAGAGAAGTCATTGAAGCTATGCTTATCCACCCGAACAGTGTAAATCAAGCCATGACAGCTTTAGAATTTCGGTTTGGCCGTCCAGATATATTATTACGAAGCTAATTACTTAAAACCATTGAAATAACACCAGTTCCTGAAGACAAACTAGAATTGTTGATACCATTTGCGAATAAAATCCAGAATCTGGCCATCTTTCTTGATGCAAGTGGAATGACGTCGTTGCTAGCCAACCCTACAATCCTTGACTAGCTCATTAGTAAACTTCCTAGACGCATCTGTTACCAACCCTTTCCAACAATAAGACATTTTGAACAGTGGTTGACTGGCGCTGCAAGACTAGAATGCTAAACTACAGTGTCAACAGTTCGAGTGCCGCCTGCAGTTGAAAATTTAATTAGTTGCAGCAAAGGTAAGAAAAATAAAATTTTATTCAAAGTGTTGCCAGTACGACTTTATGGCGATGGTGTAGTCATCCGAACATTTGCTTTCCTTGATTAAGACTCTTCTGTGACTATAATGAATATAAAACTAGCAAGAGATTTACTTTTGAGTGGACGAAAGACGGATTTAAAACTGCAGTGGTTTGGGAACGAATCGTTTACGAATAAGGCGTTGGTAGTCGATTTACGCATCAGCTCTGATGTCGATGATGCCGAGGAGTTCAAAATGGTAAGAGTTCACACTGTCAATGTGTTAAGCATGCCGATTCAAATATTAACTGCCGCCGATTTGGATGCAAAGTGTGTATCGGACTAGACAACTGTCATCTGGGTGCCCCAATACGAGTCATCGAGTCTAATAAAGTTGGGCCAATTGTAAGTGAAACAAAACTGGGATAACTTGTGTACGGCAAGTAAACTCAAACGCCTTCTAGCTTTGTTTGGGGGACAAGAGGACCGAGAAGAAGAACTCAAGTTCTGGTAGAGGAATACTCCAGCCTGAAGAATTTCGGTGTCAGGAAACCCAAAGGGAAGTTATTATCCGGAAATGACAAAAGAGCTCTTCAAATTATACCCGAGAAGACAAAATAAATTGGGAATTGTTACCAAACGGGTCTCTTGTGGAAGTAGGACAACATCGAGCTGCCGACAAGTTATAGCATGACGATTCTGCAGCCTAGAGAACAAATTTCGCCGAGAACAAGAATTTCCCAAGAAATATAAGAAGAAATATAAGTCCGTTGTCTTAAGTTGTGTAGCAAAGGGATATGGCAGACATCTCAACCATGATGAGATCAAACTAAACCATGCGAAGACCTGGTGCCTTACACATTTTGGTTTGAGAAATCCGGAAAAGATATACTCTTGCGAAAATGGATTCGTTCCGTAGAATATTCGACACACTCAAGTGTAGGCGAAGACAAGGCACAATCTGAAAGTGTTGAGCTGGCCGCAAAGTGTGCAGGGAGCAGATTTGAACTGTCCAAAGAGCTGACAGCTGGAATTTCATTGTAAATGAGCGTTGGGATGGAGGAGGAGGTAGAATTTTTAATGCTTTTGACGAACAACCAAAAACTTTTACTACCTTTGGGACATTGCAGTATTTTTTGCGCTTAAGAAATACGTTGGAGTCATTTCGTGCTCGTTTAAACTTTTTTCGATTTTCGTCTGTTGGGTTGGTGTTGTGGAACCGAAAAAAACATTTCTCTAACCTTGACCTTTTGGTCTGATAGTCTTTATACGATGAGGGATAAAGCGTCTTATTCAAAAGAGAATAATATCTGTGATCTGTGATTCATGTCGTTATTGAGGAAGTATGTTATATATAACGACAAGTTAAAGTTCTAAAAAAGCTGTTAAGTCCAGTCCAATTATCTTTCTCGTATTGCCATACAGTTCTTTTAGAAAAATTAGCTGATATGACGCAATGGTCAGATGAGCCTAGAATGAAAACCACAACAGTGTACTTATCAGAGCGAGAAAATAAAAACAAGTCTAGGGCATTGCCGGAATGAATATTAACGTTTGGTAATCGTGTGGGCTCATTTATAATTTGGGTCAAGTTATTTTCCGCAGCGAAGATATCAACACACCATCCTTCGGGTGTTTCATATCCAGAATACCGAAGCCAACCAGAATTGTATATATTGAAATCGCCCGTAATCACGATTCCAGTATAAGGATACACGGATATAATACTTTGTTTGGAGTATGGAGCTTATCAAACTCGTTAAAGTGGATAACTTGCTTACGGAGATGGAATCTTAACCACATGAAGTTGCATTCCGGATTAGAACATGGATCACATTGAGGTGGAGTTTGGAGCTATATCACTACGCACTAGTTCATAAGCAGGTAGATTTAGATCAGAGGGATCTGAGAAAAGTGAGCGGGGATCTACCTGTGTTTCACTAAGTGCCAAAACTGTTGGTCTGTACTTACAGACTTACAGACGTTTTGAAACCCATCGATTAGGGAAAATCGTCTTTAAGGAACCAATTGTTTTACGAGCAGTATGGCATGTTTTGCCATCTCGTTGAAACCAGTAATTCTCCATGCCATTCCCGCCCATTTCAGATGCCAAGAAATTGCGTATCAATGCTCTATATTTTTCTCGCCATAAGCATCGCTCAAGAGCTCTTGAATGACGTCAATAATGATCCTAATTTGCTTAAAAGGGTCATAACTGGTGACGAATCATGGGTATATGATTATGACGTCGAAACCAAAGCCCAATCGTTCCAATGGAAGTACCCAGGAGAGCCAAGACCGAAATCGCTGAAGAGCTGAAGGCTATACCAAAAGAAGCTTTTGAGAAGTGTTTCTAGCATTGGAAAAAGCAATTTTTTTATAAAAATATAAAGTCATCTTACTTTTGAACCCTCATTGTATACTCTCAGAAATCTGTTGACACTGTAAGACCGCGATATTTTGTTCTATACGCCCGTTGCGTTAATAAATATTACTTCAGCTCTTTTTTTGGCATGTGTTCATGGTATAAATTCAGTTGGAATGAAATTTCTAACACAAATTGCCGATTTGACAGGTCCTGTCTTTTTAAATTCTTTGTAACATGGTATATAATAATTTATGTTGAAATTTTGTTGAACCTTTTTAGCACTTATTGAAGCTAAATACAATCGATTTGAAGATTATGATAGGTTTTCCCATATCAAAGTTGGCTTGAGTACTTTTTTAGGGTTAAAATTTAAGTACAGGTATTACAGCTTTAACCAGTCTTCTTCTCATTAATCTTGACAACATTTCCTTTCCATCGTTGCTAATGCCGATGGGGAGCTGGCGGCTTTGGAGTGCTAAAAAATAATTTTCAATCGACATTGATTTACTTAAATTTCCGGACCTTTTTCTCAATTGGGGTTTTTCAATTTTTTTTAAAATAACATGGAATAGTTGGACTTTGATAATTAATTGGTATAAAATTTTAAAAGTTAAAAGAGGAAGTATTAAGTGCGGGATATCTAACATCGCGTTCGTAAAGATCTTAAATTATAATTTTCGCACCGAGTATATTGTGGTATACTACTAATAGACCTGTCTATCACAGATTATTATACGTTGCTGTTAGGTGCAACTTTTAAAAACTGATACAACTTTTTTTAAAATTGATCTTGTTCTCTGCTTCTTGAGAATTCATGGAAAAATTTCACTATATTAACACATACTTGGGTGGAGCTACAGTTCGCTACGGTAGAGAGACTGTGCCTCATCTAACAAGCCTCTCCAGTTAGCTCAATCCTTAGCTAACTCCTTCCTGTTGCGCACGGCTAATCGATTGTGGTTCCCTTCCTACTTGTGCTCGCCACCTAAGGTAGGTCGTCCTCTATTGCGTTATCCCTTTCATGGCACGTTGGGAGCGTTGTCACTGGTCTTTGGTGTTTGATACTGACGTCATAGCAGTTGTTGAGGGATTTCGGGTTACGCGTTTGGCGAAGATTTTGGCGGTACCTTGCGATTGCAGGTTTTCTACGTTATATCTTCTTACAGTAGTTCTTCTTTGTGGTGGCGCTTGGGAAATCCATATTTATAACTTGACTGCAACAAGTTTGTGATCAGAGTCTATGTTGGCTACCAAGAATGTTGTGACGTCCAGAATACTGGAGTCATGTGTTACGTCGATTGTAATGTGATCAATTTGATTAAGGGTTTCATGATGTGGAGACCGCCATGTCACCTTGTGTATATGAGATGGGGAAGCCGTATGCTTGCTATAGTGATATATTGTCCCGCCGCAAAGTCTGTCCAACTGTCCTACCAAAGATGTCCTTCTTTCTTACCATACTTCGGACATTGCTCTTGTCTTGTCGAGGAGCTTTGGTGTTGTAGTCCTTATCTTCCGTGGGGAAATGAGCGCATATTAGAATTAAATTAGCGAATTTAGCCTCGATGCGGATTGTCATAAGAAGCTTGCTCACGTGTCGGAGGTTCAAGACTTCATGCTTAGGTCTGACCCGGATGAAGAATTTGGCTTCGATGCGGATTTACGGATTGTCATAAGACATTCGCTCACATATCGGAAACTCAACTTCTCGACTTCTTGCCTGTTAGTGGTCATTATTTTATTACGTGAATAGTATTCAGGATCAAACGTTCTGGCCTTTGTATTAGGGTTTTAGAGGACGTGATGTCTGGTTTCTTCTGATTACTATTAACCTTGAAAATCGCATTGTAAACTGTTGTTTTTGGATCTTTGTGCAATAATATTTTATTTATTTCAAATTGACTTTTCATTCATAATTGTAAAATTTTGAAAGGCTGATATGAATTCGTGTCGATTCCTTTTACAACAATGTGCTGAGGCTTTCAAACAGAACGAAAATGCTGTATTCTTTACAACATTCAACGATATACAATCCCAACTTCAGGAGTTATTAGAAAAGCATACAATGATTGATGGGCCTGATAGTTCCAGCATTTTCCTGTATCACATCGTGGTAGGTTTCGATTCAGCTTAATCATAACTTTCACTCAGTTTTGTTACTAAATTAGTCAATGGCTCGTGATTGTACTCAAGCTCTGAACACGTCATTTTTCTTTCGGAAAAATGATGAAACATTAAGAATCGTCAACACCGACAGGGGCTACAGCTTTCTAACAGAGGAAACCAAGACACGTAAATTGGGACAAATTACAAGGTCGGAGATATCAGCCAATTTCCATATTAACCTGATGAATCGGCAAATTCATGGCATAATAAGCGCTTGCAATAAAACAAGCCAAATGCGATTTTGCCTTCTTGACGAACAGATACTGGAAGCATTTTCGAAAATAAGCACCGTCTGGAGTATAATTGAGTACATAAGTGGATATGTTAAAAAGCAGGTGAGTTACTTGCGTAAGTCTTTCCTGAATAAGAATCCTTCTATAGCCAGTTGATTTTAGAGAACTCTTAATGAAAATATCTTAAATTTGATTAAAATCCAAATGACGAATGCGTCGGATTTCAATAAAAAACTTCAAACTCCAATTTCAGCAGATATGAGTATCTTTAATTCGTTGAGAAGTTATTGCATTTTACAAAAAAGTTATTTATTTATACAATAATATTTTTATCAGATGGAATTACGACTTAGGAGCAGCTCCAAGTAATAGGCAGCTAGTGAGTCACGCTGTCAAGATGATTTGTTGGATCAAAGGGAAACTAAAAATTCAAGAACAATGTCTGTGTGATTTTGTTGTTATGATTGAACAATGCCATGCAAGTACCCAAGATTTTTATCATACAGTTTTGTCTACTCAGGCCTTATATCGCCTTCTAGAAGGTTGCAGGAAATTCGAAAAAGATTTGGAGGTAAGTGATAGATGCTGGAGTTTTACGCATTCGCGTGAGAGTTATAGATTATGAATGTTGTTTAATATCAGTGGTAGGATTCGCACTTGGAATGAAGTTCATATCTTTAACACTTTAATATTTTTGCCGTGCGGTTCCCCCACTGTTTTCTCAACACAGTCATGGTTTACTGCGTGCCGTGCTTCATAGGCTTATGATTGATATCTATTAGAACTGTGTCTCATATTTCCATTTCTGAATACAATTTTGATTCTTTTTATCGAATTTTAACACATCTGTAAAGTTTTAAAGATTTAGGTTTAAACCACAGCCACCGTGACGTTCCCATTAGGTGGCGTACCTTTAATAAGTCACGCACGAACCGACGTCCGGGAGCACCGACTCCCAAGGAATCTTATTTTGTAAAGTCCCGACAAGGACTATTCGTGCTCCTGCCCATTATAAGAACCATAATGTACGGCAGCATATAGTGTTGTTAGTCAAATCGTAGCAGCCTTCGGTGGCGTAAAACCAGCGTTTGCTCTACCCCGTTTATTATTAGACTACGTCATTAATGGGCGAACCCTTGATAATTCAACGCGGGTTCAGAGTCAAAAAACAGTCGGCGCGCAAGTTCATCGAAGTAACAGCGTGTGGTGTACCAAAGACTACTTGTCTTTAAACGGAAAATGGCTTTGGGAGTGCGGCCCATGATATGAACATTTAGAGGAGGGAGATTTTCGTGAGAGCTTGTTCCAGCAGACGATCGAAGCATAGGGTATTATAGCCATGTGGTTCTGAAGGACATTTCTCGGTGACAGGCTCATGTCTTGTTCACAGCTCTTTTTGGTAAGGGCGTAACATGTTTCATTCAGAGAAGTTGGTTATTCAGGATGAAAAACAAGTTTTTAAATTCTTCGAATAAAAACTACTGATTCGTCTACGCTGTGTTATCTGACTGAATGATGTAAATGCAGAGAGAGTATTTCTTCCTGTCGAGTCCGCCTTTAATCCTGCTTATCGGCTTTTATAGCAGATCTCAAAGGATGTTCCGCGTAGATAAGCATTAGTATGCTCTTCAACATTAAAGAAGTCAGGCTTGAATGTATGAAGCTTTTGGTGAGCGTATAGTTCTCTTTTCTGATTTTCAGTCTAGAGGCTACTCTCACTGTTTGCCAGGTTTCAGTATGTATCCTAGTGCCAGGCTTGGAGTGAAGACTCTCTTCAAAATTACCAGGAGTTGGTCTATACCTTTTTATAGCATTACTTGGTATACGCCATTGGTGATAGGCGACCGGAGGCTTTCAGAGGATGAGATATACCAGTTATGGTATGATGACATATATTAGGTTCCGAAAGGTTGCCATCTGTCTATGCCATATGTTGGTTAGCTCTTTGAATACCTCTTTTAACAGTTGTAATATCTACGATCAGGTTTATAAAAGATAATTTCGCTGTATTTAAACGCTCTATCTTTTTTCTCGAGAATCGCTATCACTTCTGCTAAAAATATATCGCTTTAGTTCAGAAAAAGCAGAGCCACATCATACGGTATGCTTTACTGGTTTTAAAGCCAAGTGTTTATGAGTCTTTATTTTCAAACGTGTAAATGAACGCATTATTACAATCCGATTTAAGGTTCAATGTGCCAACATACATAAGACAGGTATGTATAGATATTGACAATATCTATAAACTAAGATTTAACGTTAAGAAAGTGTGGCATCCTTAGAACATATATTTATTTGAATTTAAATCTTTCTAGTGGGATAAATCGTGAAACTGCTGACTGGTGTACCTCCCAGTGGTAACAGCATGAGTAAATCCTTCCTCATGCCAGATAAAATGTAAAATTGCAAATGTGTGCTTGACCAGTAGCATAATACTGGCGTACGCAATCATAGGGCTCACAACCCTTTACGTAGAGATAAAACCAGCTAAAGCAGGATTCACTGTTGGCGATCCTGGGGAACGGTTAAATGACAACGATCCTTGGATTCACATGTGGAATGTTCATATCCCTAACAGACTACGTGCCACCGAAAAACTACCAGATATGTTCAACTGCTATTAAGCAGATACAACAATATAAAAGTGCGATGGGTCGCACAGTACGAAAAGAGGATGAAGAGTAAAGGATGCATCCACAAAGTGTCAGATCAGAAAATAACAGTTAATGGCACTAGTCAGTGGCGACGAGCGAATAAAAAGTTTAGTCGTTCGGCTCATAAAATTTAATATTTTTCTTAAATTGTTTGTTCTTTTTGTTTTAATGCATTTTCCTCATCTAATTCATCTCTTCTTAAAGCCCATATTATTGCATCATATAATTAACATTGAGGTGATTTTTCTCTTTATACGAATAGAACGTAAAGCCAACATAATTACTCATGGTTTTGTTTTTAATACACCCAACACACAACAACCTCACATGCCTCTCCTTTATACAGTACCAACACGTGCCCTATACCTATAATTTAGCTTGAGCGAAATTCACCCTTTTTGCTTGACTTCGTTCACAGCTAATATAAAAAATATTTTTAGCTAAAATAATAACATATTTGTTGATACGATGTGCGTTAGGTTTTTTTTTTTTTTTTTTGATTTGCATATACTTTTGATGTATGGTATACAATTTAACTGAACGAGTCGAATGAATGCAAAGCATTGTTGTCGCAGGTTAGTATTTTGTTCTGTATGAATTGTGATTTGACTCAAGTGCACAAGAGGCTGGCACGAGTTGGGAAATATAGTACATTGAGAAATTGACTGAAGTTAGGACTTAGGCGACAAGTGGAAACACATTTTGTGGGTGATTGATGTCAGTTAATAAAATTATATAAATAAAAATATTGTTCTCTGAAAGTTAGGCGTTCATGAACGAAATGAACAATAGAACGCAGCGCCACTGGGATATCGGGATAAGATAGTCCAGTTTTTGTCCTTACATTTTAAGATATGGGTGAGAATACCAGATTCATTTCCTGGTAGTGTAATTTCCCATTTTGTTGATTAGAATTGGCCGCCCAGATCATGCAACTAAACGCCGTTTGTCTTTTTTATTTTGGGGTTTTTTGAAATCTTAAGCTTATGCTAATAAGCCCATGACCACCTAATTGAGCGCTGTAAGGAAAGTTTTGACAAAAGAGTGCTACACTGCAGGCTTTATTAATCAATAAAAAATATACAATTTCAAATTAAAAACTAGTGTTTTTTTATCAAAATTACTTCTTGTGTGAATTTTGGGACAATCTTTACAAAACATTGATGGTCCCGGACCTACTTTCCGGCACAGAAGCTTAGTATATTTTGGTTCCATTTGCATCAATGGGGAATGAAGGAAACGTTTAAACAGCGAACTATAAAGTCTCGATCCGGAAAGTTTTCGACTCCAACCCAGAGGGACAATGCAGTAGAATATGATTTCATTTTAGGGGATGCACACAAATAGAAGAAGGCCCCACTCAACTTCGTATGCGGAGAGAGTTGACAAAAGACCGCGATAGCTGGAGAGGCATGTAAGCTGAGGCCCTGGTACATGCCGGGCTGTTGCGCCATCTAAGTACTTAAGTAAGTAAGATGACATCTGCTTAAATCGAGAGGAGGTGTAATTTCTGCACGGAATATTCTTAACGGAGAAAGAAATCTACTGTCCCGTTTTGCGATACATCGAGCAGAGTTTAATCAATCTTTTCAGTGTTCAGCTGAACTTGCTGCTTAGAGTGCTTGCTGCTTATTGCTACAATTTAGAAATGATTAGTTCTACACCAAAAAACTAGTCAAAAAATAGGCCGACTCTCAATTATATTGAGCGATGCTTGCTTATTTGTTTCCGAAGCCTTTACGTATCGGTGCAATTTCGCTGCTAAACATGAAATTCTTGTTCCTAATGCATCTAAAGTATCATTTTGGTTATCACGTAAACTAATTTAGAACTCGTTTCTCTCTAAAGCTTAAAGGAACGAGACAAGTCTACGATTAGTTTTTTTCATTCTTCAATCCTCAAAAAAAATTAATGGAACTTATGGATAATGGAATTATTTCAGATGCAATAGACTGTGGTTAAATCAAGCTGATCGTTATGTAGAAAGTGCGACACGATGTCTATCCACCTCCGGAGAAATGAATGTACATATCTTAAACTGATGTAATATAGAAAATCGGTGTCACCAACGCAGAATTGGTCTGGGACATATGAAGTAACGGAGGAAAATGAGTCGAGCAGCTCACCACGTCAGGATGCTATTAAGAATGCTGCAGCAAATGTAGTCCGAATTTCAGACGACGACCATAGCGAAACACTTTATTTGTTGATAAATATTGACACTTGCACCAAATACGTTTTTGATAACCAAGGAATTCTAATTTCTGGAAAGGAGAAAACATGAAAGGCGCTTACTTTGGGTCGACGGTCTAACAGTTTATCTGATTAATGCAGTTGGTGATGGTTGGTTGGTTCAGAATCGAACAAGTATTTTTGTATGTGGGAGATCTTTGAGAAAATTCTACAATGGAATATCAAATTGTAACCTACTACCTTTTCATCTATTTTAAGATTATTCATGATAACGTCTACATAAAAGCTTTAAAAATGGGTCTCACAGTCAATGTAAGCAAAGCGAAACCTACGCTGTGATAAAAAGCACAACCCAAACCGAATTTTTAGGCAGAACCTAGCCACAAGCAGCTATAATTTTGTGGATATTCTACCTTGGCTCTGCAATAGGCTTCAACAATGACATTTGTGCGGGGATGAATCTATTCCTAAGATGGAAACTGAGTAGCAAAGCCTTACTTTGAGTAATAAGTCCCTCAATATCTCTGTTCTGCTATATTTTGGAGAGTCATAGACACTCTTCAGGAACGTCCCCTGGATGCTTTGACACGCTTTTGTGGACGAAAAGTTCAATAAAGAACTATTAAGGTTGTACATCGACGAGAATCTAGTTAGGATGTTGCGTTTATAGCGTTAGATAACTACGTCATATATAGCGTATGTACACGAAACTTCAGCTTGAAGGGCTTAAAAATATCTTACATAAAGTGAAGTTACCATCTCGGCGTGTGTTACTAGAGACAGCTAATTAGGAATCATGCTGCTCGTAGAGGAATGATAATAGAGGTTGCCAAGACGGACCAGCATGTAAGTTTCAATTTAAAATAAAGTTCCACAAGTAATATACTCGTATGTATGTATGTCAGTTAAATTAGTCCATAAGGATCAGCTTGTAATGTCTTCATTAGCATTGTTGGAGAACAAAGCGATAAGCTGTCAATGCTGCTTTGGCTACAACAGAAACAAAAATTTGATTAAAATTTGTCATTGGAATTTGTTTTAAATATTAACATAAATTAAATTATACTTTATATACAAATAAAAATTCTCCCATTACAGGCATTTGCAATGATAATTGGGTGTTTTTGTTACAATATAGCTGTGAATGCTACACCTACTCCAACAAGCTCAATTTTCCTGCGGTACAATCTTTTTGCAAAGGAACTAATTCGTTTCGAGATTGTTCAGTTTGTAATCCAGGTTAGTCTACATTTGTAGACGCTAAGCAAAACTATGTAGATGTTAATTTCTGTTTTATGAAAATTCTTTTCCGAAACATTATATAATAAAATTCTATCTAATTTTCTTATCAGGAAACAAAGCTACTGAAAGACTTAAATAAAGACCAGGAAGAAAATCTCCTTCGCCTAATTAAAGAAAACATGATTGATATGAATTTAAGACGCATGAAACTGAATACGGCAAGAGTAGGCCAAATTGTACGTAAACATGATATTAGAAAATTAGAGGCAAACAATGATACTGGACTCTGGACACTGATCCAATCGCTTTTGCCCGGAATTGGATATATTCTTGGACATTTTAGATCACAAGAATTTCGGGAGTTATTTCCTAATTTTGGATTGTTCGAGTACTTGGAGACTAACAAGCTTTCGTGTGTGGATATAATTCAAGCTATTAGTCTAATGTGAGCTTATTAAATAAAAATTTGGATAAGAGTCTGTAATAAGATAAGAGATAAGAGTAGTAATTGTAATTGTCTACTTGGGATCACCTCGTTAATGAGATAAAAACCTTGCTTATGTTTTTTCAAAACCGGGTGATTTTCTTAACCTAACTTTTTTACACTACCGATTTCTTTATGTAGAGAATAGGTACATGTAGAATTTGTATTACCTTCGTAACATTTGTATAAGTATCGCTGCAATATTTTTCGTCAAACACTGCGAAGCCTTGCTGAATGTAAGTTATTAATAAAGTTTAAACGAAGAGGCACCCTGTTAAAATTCCTCCAAGACCAATTTCCTGACGTCCCTTTGGTTGGCGCCACAGTTCGTGGTAAGCCCAGGCCTCAACTAACAAGCCTCATCAGTTAGTCCAATTCTTATCTAACACCCTTTAGTTGCGCACTCCGTTGAGGTTCTCTTCTACCAGGATTGGGATGATCAAGGTCTTATATAGAGTGATTGATAGAAGTGATTCTTCGGTTTATTTCTACTGAGGTGTTGTTGATAGAATTAATAGCAGAGCCAAGGTAAACAAAGTCCCTTACTACCTCAATGTTATAACTAGCTGTGACCTTCTGTCCACATCATCGATTTTGTCTGTCATTCTTGTTGACAGCATAGACTTGTTTTTGCCCATATTTACTCCTTCCGTTCCAATACTAGCAAACGCAAGTGAACGCATTAAATTCTGGGAATTATGTCAATATCATAGTAATTGCGGACCTTTTAAAAGGTTGTGTTTGGTAGTGAGTTGCTCATAATTCTTTCAAGTATGAAGTTTAAGAGGTCACATGACCATGCATCACCTTTTGTAACACCAATGGTCTGAGTTAAGTCGTTACCGAGCTTGACGGAGCAGCGAGCGTTCTCCACTGTTAGTCTGTACGACGAGTTTGATAGGGGTGACAAAACTAGACATAGCTCGATATGTATAGGTCGACCATATAAATGATGTCATATGCGGCCTTAAAATCGATGAAAAGATAATAAGTATCGATTTGGACTTCTTGAGTTTCTTTCATGATCTGGAAGTGTGTGAACATTTTGTCGATTATGGACATTCCTGTTCTAAAACCACACCGATAGGGGCCAGCCAGGTTTTGACGAAAGGGTTTCAGACGTTCATACACCGTTTCAGATAAGATCTTATACGCAATGAGGAGGCCTATTCCTCTATAGTTGGCGCAGTTAATAGTGTCTCTTTCTTGTGGATCTGGAAAGTGAAACTGAAATTCCATTCATCAAGCATACACTCTTTTAACCAGATCGAAAAACTGTTGGTATATTTTGTCCACAAAGTCATTTTCCGCAGCTATAAATAGCTCTGCCTGCAAGCCGTCAGGTCTGGCAGCTTTATTGGATTTGAATGGTCTATTCTGGCTGACGGTGGAATTTTTTTTTCATGGGATTCCCCATGTTCTTCCGGTCTCTTTGCTCGCAGAGCTCACTAGCGGCCCTCGCCCTTGTTCTTTGTTGTGGCGCTTGGGAAATCATCATTCATACCTTGGCTGCCCAGAAGGTCCTTAAAATAATCAATTTGGTTTATCGTTTCTCGATCGGAAGGCCGCCATGCCTGCTTGTGTATATTGAAATGAGGAAACCGTGCGCTTGCTTACTATAGTGATATTTCATCCCGCTGCAAAATCAGTAAGCCTATGTCAATTGCCAGACGTGGTGACGTGTAGACTATGCTTACTAACCCTTTAATCTCTTGGGTAAAAGGTTTGTGAGCATTATGACGGCGTAGGCCAGTATTATGCTATTATGCACGTACGTGCCATTCTAGTCTGTATGAGTAAGGATGAGTACAGCCCATAATATAAATATCAAGGAGAGGGAATTTTATCAGAGCGTCTAGAGCATCATCTTTGTTAATATAGTGGCTGGTTGTAAGCTGATTCTGATTAGGTGGCCTGTGAAGTGACTCTCAAGATTGAAGTGGGGAGTCTCTACCTTCGATTCAGTGTAGGTGCCATCAGATTTTCTGAGTGATTCCACCATGGTTGATATTTCTTTTTTGAGGCCACTTGTTTTGAAGTTTTCTTCTGCGTAGCTGCAGATATGCGTTTCACCTAGGAAATGCCAAGCGCGCCCGAAAGACAGCCTCCCCATTAAATTTTGGAAGCCACCCATGGACCAAAATAACCAAAAAACCCAAACATCTTTCTCTTTTTATTCCATTTTCCAAAAAAAGTTAACGCATGCTGAGGTATTATAAGTGTATTCATACTCACTTGATTGTTGAGTTCTTAAAAGAAGCAAAACATGACAAAATGCAAATGCCCTTCGACACCGCATAATTAGAGCGACACATATTTAAACTGACGATCCTAAGCATTACTAAACCACATCAGTAAAACGCTTTTTTTTTCTAATATGCTCTCACTAGGACCTCATTGTAAAGTTAGGCGATGTGATATCCTGAAATTTGAAATTAGGAACGGCCTACAAAAAACGAACATTCACACGAGTGATCTTGTAGGATTACTTCACCATAAAGCGTACACTATCGCGGACAGATCAGATCCAAAAATCAAAGTTCAAGTATTGTAACATGACTTGGATAAAATTAAGAGATATTGTGATGACTTTAAGTTGAAGGTCAAGTTTCAGAAGCTGGAAACTATTCTTTTTAGGATATCTTAGTTTGACACTTTGTGGAGACTACCGCAATAAACATTTATTTTGTATGTTCACCCACATTGCATTACGAATTTATGTGCCATACCGGGTAAATATTGGTGGAAAGATAAACCTTTCGTCAAGGAATCATTGACTCTTCGATGGCTTAATGATGGACTGGAATTTTTATTTTTGCGAAATTATTACACAACATACATATTTATCAAAGAGCTTACTATTTCGTGTCAAAATTTCCGATATAAATGTTTTATAAAATTTTCTGTTGCTACCAGCACAACTCCGTTGTAGGCAACCGTACGAGCTCCATCCACAATTTGATTTCTAACATTTTTTGCATTTCTGACCGGTCAGGACCAGTCCAATTTTTCATTCGGCGGCTCCTAAGAGTAGCTTCTTGTGTTGTGTAACATAATTATTAGTTTCTTTTGCAATCAAATCAATAATATTATCCGGGCCAAGGGCTTCCGGTTTGAAATATACAAGCCGCGAAAATGTTCACAATCAGTAAATGCGAACTTTTTTTGGTTCTCTGCCGAAGGTCCCTAGATAATATTAGATACGGCTTCTTAACTAGATTTAATAAAATAGTTAAGATCATATTTGTTGAGTTGTAAAATATTGTTTGGATGTACAAAATTCGTACATTCAATGAGCCGTCAATGTAAAATATTGTGGACCGTCTCTGTTCTTACAATTATTAGGAATAGGAAAAGGAAAAGCGGGTCTTTGAAATATCATGTAAAATGTAAACAAAAATAACTTCCATGAAGACGAAACACTATCTTATAAATAGAGGATAATATTCAAAGGTAGGACTTCAGTCTACATGGCTTGACAAATACAATAAAAGGAGATTTCATTTTAGACCATATAGACAGAAGCAGCATGTTTAGCCAATTGTAAAAGTTTTATTTCGCAGGAAGAAGATTTAAAAAAAATTATATGATAAATGATTGAGTTAACTATGGTTCCTTGAATACCGCATTCACCATCGTAATCCGATTCTCAAACCTTTTGCTAAAACACCACACTTTCTATGTTCACAATTCACCTCTCTACTGTCAACTTTCAGTCATTTCCACAATAACTTCGCAATCAGCTGTCTGCATAACTGTCAAATCGTCCCTCAAAAAAATAAAATAAAATTTCAACTAACAATTCGCTATCGCTATGAGTACCCGTAACGCGAGAAAGGGTTTTTCGTTTCCATTCTAATTGATTGTTTGGTTTATTTTTATTTTATCAAATCTTTTCGTAAATATTTACCACCAAAATACAGCAAAATACACGTATGCACAATAAATCAACAGAAAATAAAAAAACCATGCAAATCCATTGAGCATTTCTTCAATAGAATAAAAGAAAAAAAAAATTCGATTAGCAAAATTTTTCAATTGTTCAAGCACCCGGAAAAAGTGACTAAAAGAAAAGTGGAAAATTCAAGAAAATCCCACTAAGATTTGTTCGTTATTTTTCTTTTGTTCTTCGTTTTAATTTCTTTTCATTAAATTTGTTTTTAGTTTCACTTTCTTTTTTTATCATTTCGACGCGAAGTGAATTTGTGCTGATCCAACAAAAAGAAATAACAAAATCAAAGTCTTACCCACTCAGGCTTTCGTTGGAGAATCAGAGTATTTGGAGTTATCAAATCAAGAAAAGAATTTCATTTCTTTAAGTCCTATCCCATTCGGTAGATTACAAAACAGAAAAATAAAAACGTGCTCATCCTATTATTTCAATTGATTCATCGTCAGTCACCACAACCCACTCTCGCCATCATAGACGACGGAAGTTCTTAGATTTTCTTGTTAAAAAAAAAGAAAATAAAATTGGATTTATAGTGAAACAAAAATTCATGTCCTTCATTCGTTGGGGTAAGTAGTGCAAACTAGTCTCGTCTCTCTGATTCAATTAAAATGTCATCAATTCATTTCAGATTTCATTCAAAACTTTTTCACTAAATTCTCCTTCACGAAAAATTGAGTAAACCCCCTTGCAAAAGAAAATGTAAAGATTGTCATACACTTGATGTCCTCTGTCTGCGACCGATTTGGATGTCGCGTCTTCTCTTGCCCTTTGCTACGCCCTCAAGTTTCTATAATTAATTTCCTTTCTACACATCTACACCAAATCAAATCAAAACAAAAAAAGAAAAGAAAAAAAACAAATAAAACGAAATTTAATTTTTTGTTTTCATCCACGAAACAGAAGAATTGGTGAGCATTCAATGTGTGTTCCACTACCTACGACGACGTTTTGGTAAAACGATTGCCTGTTTTTGATTTGGCACTCTAGCAATTAATAAAATGAAATTCCTCCACTTGTTTGGTGAGAATAGATTGAAGTCCATAATTCACTTCCAAATGATTTTTTATTATTTACTGACTTAAAGATAGTCTTTAACTCACAAACTTGTAATCGATTGAGTGTGATGAAGGATGATGATGAATTCTAAATCAATCATGATAACGTGCAACTATAGATTATTGACGTGCAGCTACACATTCCCATTCAAAAGCCATGATGTACTTGGAATTATAGGCATTAGCTCATGGGCTCTGTAAATTATTTCAAAAGAATTCATTCTAATCAATTATGATGAATCGATGATGAGTGCTTGACCGAGGTGTGATCCACTACCCAGGTGGTTCACGGTAAAGGGCAAGGACGCATCATCCTCGTGGTCGTATTTATTGAGTTCATAATTCCATTTGTTGTTTTATTTTTGGTTCTCCCTACTTCTTACTTTCTGCTGGTTTGTCTTTATTTTATTTTTTTCTGTTTTTGTTTCTTACTTCAGCCGCCAATTTGTCTAACTATAGACCTTGAACGAAGAATGAAGAAGGCCCGACATTGTATGTAACGCTAGTCTGCTTTGGCGGTTGATGTCGCATCAAAAGGAAATGCCATTTCAAATGCAGATGTGCATTTTCGCACTAGGATTGGATTCAGTTTTAATAATTCACTTCACTACATTCATTGGCGTTAGCATATTTTTTTATTTTTATTTTAATCGAAACTGTTTTTATCAAGTGTCGTGGGTGTACCAGTATGTGGTGTCTGACCATGAACTTTTGTAAATGCAGCCGCGGGTTTGATTATTATAAAATTATGAATTCCGAAATAAAGCAAAAGTAAACGTTACCTGTTTGCTGATGGGATTCTTCTCGATGATGGAGTTATGATATTGATTTTAGCTCATACAGGTTGTGTTTGCGAATATCAAACCATTTAGTCATCATTGGCAAGTATACTTGGCTTTCTCTTCGAAGTTGATCTAAATAAATCTCTGTGGTATTTTGCGACTGTAAGTAAGTAAGATTGAATGAGTTCATCTTTGATGGTGTCACGGGGTTTGTTGATTGTTTTACAAATTTGAACCAAGAAACTAGATCAGATCAATGAAAATCAGGTGGTCTTCTAGCGGTTTCACTCTTCTTTTTTTGCTAGGTGTTTCGTAGTTCCCTGTGATTCATCACACAAACATTTTTTTTTTTTTTTTTTTTTGTTATTTTTGTTTTACTATCCGAACTCTTGAAAATGGATAGTACTCGTACTCGTAAATATAATATAGCTACTCATTTTCTGTTGCTAACCATGCTAAGAAATACAATTTAGGGATCATCCCGCTTGTATATGTTGAGTCATCGATTGCTGTTGTTAACTAGTGAAAGGTTTTCCTTCATTTAGAGTATTTTACCTTGACGTGATTATAGGTTTAAAGTGATTGGACAATTTTTTGGTAAATTACTTTACCAGCGATTTTTAGCGTTTTGTTGGGGATAGCGCAACTTCGCTTAGAACTGATAACCATTGTGTCGTTATGGATTTGATACAAATGAAAATCATACGGATTATTATTATGTGCCCTACTTATCGGCGTTCCCGATAAGGCTTTTCAACAATTAGATGCTAGACTATCTTTCATATTGAGTTTCGTAATGATGTTTAAATTACCGAATTTTGCTTATTATTATTTGGAGGTGTATGGGATGCTCACTCAATTTTGAGTGGGGTGTTTGCCATCCGGTTGCTTCGGTGTAAACAGGTTGACTCCGCCTTGGTCATGGCTCTAGTTATTGAAATATAAGTTAAGGGCATGAAATTCTCTTGTGAGCCTATTCTCAATTATCTGCATAGGTTGATATCCTGGTTTTCGTGTTTGGCAGCCATGCTGTGTATATGTTAATTGATCCTTGCGGATCTCCCTATTCTGTGTCAGAAAAATTGGATATTTTATCTGTAGTGACTGTTATTATTATGAGTTCTGTTGTTGAAGTTTGTTAAAAATTCCAGGGAGTTTATAAATCGCTGTTGAAAGTTCGCCGTATAGAGGTTAATGGGCTTTTAGAGTTAACTATGGTGCAAAGAAAGGAGTTCTTTTTTCACACTCCACACAAGTTGATTAAGATCACTTTCCATTTATATGCGCTAAGGTGAAGTTTCCGAAAACTCTATGAGCTTAAGCATTTCTGTTTCACGTTCTAAATTCGTATTCTTCCTTGACCTATAATTGAATCCTTTTTTCCACTCGTCAACGCGGAAGGGTCCGAAAATCATTCGAAGTGATTTTCTTTTGAAACTACAAATTGCATTATCATACATTTTTAATAAAGTTTACTCTAGAATGGGCATTTCACTTGCATTTTAAACGCTTTCTTATAGAATATTATCTGGATCGTTCGGAGTAGTCTATCTTGAATTGCTTTTTCGGCAAAATTGAAAGCGGTTGACAAGAGTTGTACTTTTTTAGATTTCTACGCTTTTATCATTAGTTGGTTGGTTGGTTGGCTGGCACTGTAATCCGTGGTGGACCCTACCTTAAAAAACATACCTCTCCCGCAAGCTTTATGGTTTGCAAGCTGTTTTAAATTTTCCACGCTAAGTTAATTGATGTTCTTGCATACTTATGCGCCTCACCGGAAGTAGACCTCTGCTGCCTTTTCCCTCGGTAATGATTTTCCAACTGTAGTGCTGGTGTACACCCGTTCTATAATATAGTACATGTCCGGGCATGTAAGAGAATAAATCCCGACTCAATCTCCACAGTTCCCACTCGAATAACTTCTCTCTTGAAAAAATCAAGAACTTACCATTCTTTTTTGATAAACTCCATGGCTCTGCGCCATAGTGTAGGACTGAGACGATAAATGTATTATAGAGCGTTATTTTGATTTGCTACTCAATTGCCTTCTAAACCTAAATAAATAGCAATTGGGAACAGTTATTTTTCAAGGTAGACAAAATTCTTGGCTACCTCTAGTTATATGTACCTGTCTATGTACGTTAATTTTATGTACCCTTAAGATATTTGCATATAGCGCGGGCGATATGAAGTAAGCGAGGGGAAAAAGAAAGATACCGATGAGCTTTGGTTTTGAATGTTTGCAAGTTATAGTGACTAGGAAGTAAAGAGCTCGGCAGGGCATTGCATAAGCGTATTGTACGGCTTGGGAAAAATAATCACAATAATTCAGAGTACGTCCGAAGGTGGGCTTGAGGGTAACCTACTGAGCATTCACAGCGAGACGGGTGTTACGGCTAAAAGTTTGAATGGGCGGAATGCTACTGCTAGTTTCGGTGCAGTACTGGTGCTGAAAATAGCGATACATCAAGGTGAGACAGGAGACGTTACGTCGGTGTTCGAGGGTATTGAATGACTGTGTAATATTGACATCACCTATGAGTTTTATCATACGATAAAAACCTGACCAGATGTGGGCATTGTACTGTAGTACGAATAGGGCGAATAAACGCCTTATATGTATATGGTATTGAAGCCGGGTGAAATATTTCTTACATTGCTTTAGGAAACCTAGATATTTCGTAGTATTTTTGGCGACATTGAATATGTGGTCGTTCCAACGCAAGTTGTTATTGACACGCATACCGAGAATGGAAAGCTTTTCGGTTTCTACGATGAAAGTAACATTTATGGATGATGACTTGGTTTTTAATTTCGCTTTAGCGGTAGTAGACAGCATTGTGTTTTGGAAGCATTAATATCCACTCTGTTAATAGTTCCTCAATAAGTTATGCTGCTAATTTCGGAATTTAATGTACTTAACATACACTGTCGTTCCTGTTCTACCGGCGAAAACATAAACGTGAGCCTGCGAACGAATATGAGAGGCAGAGAGTACTGTCGTCAGCAAAGGAATATATTGGATTGGAAGTAGCAGACAGAAGATCATTGATGAAAATTAAAAAGAGTGTCGAAGACATAACGGAGCCCTGGGGCACACCAGCATTTTTTTGTGAATATTCGACTTGCAGACATCTAAGACAACTTGAATTGAACACGTAATTTCTAATTCATTGAAGAAGAGAGCACGTATTTTCGGATATTCCGTAGCAACTAACAAGCTTCAGGGACATGAGAGCTACCTTTGACCCATGTATGATTCATCCGCAAATAGTCTTTATTTTAGCAGGCTGATTTTATTGACCTCTTAGTTCTGAAGTTCTGTCATTTCTGGCAGTGTTTTAGTGGCTAGTCAAATCCAGTATAGTGTAAAAGTTTGTGGTTCCGCTAATAGGTAAGACTTTAAATATACATACATTTGTTCCTAGCTGAAGGCCGTAGCTGTTCAAGCTAAATATACAATTATTGACAATGTAATTTAATTCGTTGTCAATAAATTTATATTAATAATAATAACATACATTTGCATCTGGAATCAGGCCACTCTCCTTTGTTTCCGGAAACATTAAAGCTACACTTCAACTACATACATTACCAAAGCAATGCTATGAAGTAATTGTTCGAATTCGAGTGGTGGCGGAGGCCTGATGGTTGACTCACTGGCTGTCATGCCACCTACCTGGGTTCGAATCCCGGTAGGAGCACAACAACAAATTTTTCAAAATAGTCACCATCATTTCGGCGGGCAATGGCAAGGCAAGCCTCCGAAAGTCAAAATTCTGCCTATGAAAAACCTTCTCGGGAGAGGCGTTCGGAACCGGTAATAAACACTAGGCCCTGCTCAGGAGTGTTAAAATTCACAAAGTGAGAAACACAAATGAGTGCGAGAAGCTAGACCTTGGCCCACACCGGGCTGTCGCGCCAAAGTATTATTATTATTATATTATTATTAATCTGAAAAGACTATAAAGAGTAATGAAAAACTTGTATAAGAAAGGAGAAAATTAGCCTAATATTGCCTTTGATTTCAACCCTGACATAGCAGTAAGAGCACTTCAAAAGTTTTCTCAATCTATAAAAAATAAAAGACTTGATTCTTCGTGCGGTAAATACTTTAATGAAACCAGATCATGACAACATAGAGTGATATATAATAAAATGAAATATATACCCAAATGTATATGGGTTGAAAGAATTCCACAGAGAGAAAAATCGAATGTTCTTTTCAGTTTAATGGTTAGCTAAAAACAAAAGCAGTGTTGCAAGATATAGGGTGATTCATCGTAAGGTTTGACTTTCAATAGGCCTTTTTGAGAGATCACGAGTGACTCCTATCAAACTGCTTTGTCATTTTTGTTAAGTATGGTTTGGCAAGTCATCATGGAAAGACCCACACTACAACAGCGTCTCTAAATTGTTCAGCTGTATTACGAAAATCAGCGTTATGTGAGGAATGTTTTTCGTGCGATTCGAGGAACTTATGGTGCGCATAATTGACCTACTCAAACCACTATTGCCAAAACCATTCACAAATTTGAGTCCCAGTTTACATAAGTGGATGATACTAGACCGGTTACGGTACGCGAAGACCGTGACGAATCGATTCGTCGTCGTTCTCAGCAGCTGGGCTATGAAAAAACAATGAAAATCCGGTGTTTCATCGTGAAATTTTGTTCAGTGATGAAGCCCATTTCTGGGTCAATGGATACGTTAATAAACAAAATTGCCGTATTTGGGCTGATGAGAAATCCGAAGAGTATCAAAAGCTACCATTACATCCATCCAACATCCAACATACAACAACGGTATGGTATGGTTTATGGGCTGGTGGAATCATTGGTCTATATTTCTTTAAAAATGAGGCAAATCAGAATGTTACCGTCAATGGTAACCGTTATCGCGCCATGTTAACGGACTATGTGCTTTTTGAAATTCAATTTCATACAGCGCGTGAAACAATGGACTTGTTGAGAAATCATTTTGGTGAGCACTTAATTTGACGTTTTGCTACGACAAATTGGCCGCCTAGATCGTGCGATATCACACCTTTGGACTATTTTCTCTGGGGATACGTAAAGTCTCAGATCTTCTGTAATAAGCCGTCTACGATTGACGTTTTATGCTCGAATGTCTCCATACTTGCTAGTTAATTATCTCGGACAAATTTCCCCCTAACTTTTCAATCAAAATTCAAGCGGTGTGCGAAGTTGCACCTTCTTACTGAAATAGATTTCTATTGTTGTGCAATGTAAAGTTTTCCCACCGTGTTTTCTAAGCCTGTTCGACACCATTAACGCATGTTCTGATCATTCACATAGCCATCGGAGATGGCTGGAGATCGAAATTCATGTTTTGAATATCCAAATAGTTATGTAAATACGTCACAGCTGTCTTTGTGAATAAATCACATAAAGTGCACTACACTAAATAGTTTTTAAATATACTGATATGTTCAGCTGTAAATTATGTAATTGTAGGCTGCCTTTATGGACACATTATTAAGCCATAGTAGTAGTTCCACTGAATTGCATGACCATTAAATGATTGATTGTTGTTGCGCAATAAGTACGTTGTGAGGGTTTCTTTCATTTTTTGCATTAATTTGCAATTGAATGAAGAAAAGTTCACTTTATTTTACCAGTTGTAGAAATTGTTAGCGACTTTTCTACCATCAGCTATGTATTGTGTAAGGTGCAACACGACAAATAAAATCCAAGTATTTTTTGTGGTCTTTTTATAATAGTAATTTGGCAGTATATATAATAAGCAGCAGATCATTCTTAGTTCCCATCATCGCTCAGCAGATATGGCGATGTCAATGTAACAGCAGTTAAAACGTAAACGAAAATTTATAAAGCAACTGTTTTGGAAGACGTTCTGAAGTCTGTTTATCAAATGATGCTCTTCATTCTTCAACCAGCCGTAGGCATTCCAGCAAGATTCTGCTCAAGCTCATAAAGCGTTAACCACTCAACATCGGCAGTGATTCATTTTAGAAACGCATTGTCTGCTTTTCTCGACTTGGATGGGTCTTTTCCGGCCATGTTACGCCATATTAGTGCCTTCAAAGCAAACATACTTGTTATAAACTTTTAGAAAGATCATAATATGCTTAGAATGTAAGCAATGAACAAGAGATTTCCGATTCAATATCCCCATTAAGGCATTAACTAAGTCTAGGTCGCTACTAAGTCGCTACTTAGACTTTAGTGCGATGAACCATAAGAAAGGTTGTACGAAATTCCATGAACTCGTATTTTTGGTGGCTGAGTTCAAGGGTGTCATCAACAATCTAATGTATCTAATTTAAGTAGTATGTTGACCAGGTTGCATGAGATGAGTTGTCAAGAAATCGGTCAGTGGGAAAGCTACTGTTTAAGAAGATGAGTGTATATGGAAAACTTGATAGAGTCTGAGTATGAATGTAGGGTTCAGTGCACCCAAGGCTCCAACTGTGTAGATTTATATCTACCCTTATAATGGGTTCACTAATATGACAATTTTGGAAACTCTGCGCACACGCGGACGATCTGGTTCTTATTCTAGAAGGTCAATATCTAGATAAAATCGAAAGAATAGGAGCGAGAGTGCTGTTAATTACTAGAGCATGGGTATCGAATGGATAAGTTATGAATATCGCTTTTGATGGCGAAGTCTATGATGTTAGCAGTGTAACGCGTTAAATATGTAGTGTTTTGATCCATAGAATGGTGGAAGAGTTAGACAGGCTTTGACTTCTCACCAACAGAGAAGTTCGTGGCTAATTTAGGACTTCGAATAAGTACTGGAGTTGGTACGTGAATTCACATGCAAAAACGCATTATGGGCTTCATGGAATGTACCCACGGAAAATACGTGTGACATTTGTCTCTCAGAAGTTGGACTACAGACTGCCTACCCACGTTTAAGCTGGATGAGGTGATCTTTCTAATTACCGTAGTATGCTTCTCATTAGTGAGAAGTATCTCCTCTAATATACTAGCCACTGAATGTACATAGGTACATAACATTATAGATATTATATTATTCATATTCTAACAGAAAACTGAAATTTTTTATCAAAAAGAACATCTAAAAAATTAAATTACTTATTGACGGAATACTCCCTTTCGAAGGAAAAAAATATTCGAATTTCCAGCAAAATTTTACTCGAACACATTTTTCTCGTCCATTTTTAAAAGTAAGTCAACTAAAATTTCAAATTCTATCATTATAGTGCTCGAGTAAATGTGTAAAATTTACGATCACGTAGACGACGTACACGTAGGCGAATCTCATTCTCTGTTCAATTAGAATTCTGGTGAACTGGTGGTTTTGAAATACGAGTATTTCGCCGAAAAGTGTTTACTCGTATGTACGAGTATACTCTACAACTATCGAAAATTGAGTATTCTAATGGACCCACTAAATTGCTTTTTCTTTTCTGTTTACAAATTTAAATTGGGTGGCGAACCAAAAATAATATAAAAAATAAAAACTGGGAGTGTATAATTGATTGGAAGCGTTCTTGTTGTTTTTTTTTTTTTTTTTATTATATCATTCGATTTATTGTCTCTTGGCGAGTAAGTGACGTCATGAACTTGAAGAAAAATACAAGTACCATTGTCTTTTTGCAGAGAGGTGTTTTTTGCTTTTGCATAATTCAATTGATTCGATTTTATTGATTATATTTTTGATGAAAAACTATGCCTTTGTCCAATATATGAGTAGGTCTTCATTGCCATAAGAGTCGTGTGTCCTTCGTTATGAGAAAACAGGTATTTGTAGGGTATGATTTTATAAATATCGATAGTTCCAGAACAATTTTTTTATAACTATTTGCACACAGCGCGGACAAAGGAAAGTGATGGAGGAAAAAAGGAGAAGTACCATTGATCTTAAAATTGCAATGACTTGGGAAGAGCTCAACATGGCATTCCATTAGTTGTACGGCTTAGGTAAGAATCACGACATTACAACGTATGTCCTAAAGTGAACTTGAAGGTATAATGATGAGCATTCATACCGTGACTAGTATTACGATGTTTCCTCATCGTTTAAGGAAACCAAGGAATTTCGCAGCATTTTTCGCGACATGAAATATGTGGTCATTCCAACGTAATTTATCATTGATACACATACCGAGAATGGAAAGATTTTCGGTTTCAAAGATTCAAGTGTCACTCATGGATAATGGCTGGCTGTTTAAATTTCCCTTTAATGGTAGCAGGCAGTATTGAGTTTTGGAATCATTAAATTCCATTCTGTTGGTGATTCCCCAATTGGTTATGCTGTTAATATCGGAATTTAATGAGCTTAACATACGCTGTCATTCGCGTTCACAGTCAAGTTCCCGAGCAGGGACGTGAATCCGCGAACGACTATGAGAAGCAGAGAGTACTGTCATTAGCAAAGCAATATATTGAATTAGACATAGCATACAAGCTGAAAATTAAAAAGGGTATCGGAGACAGAACAGAGCCCTGTCTCCAGCATTTATTTTGTGAATATCAAGCTTGAAACTTTCCAAGATGACTTGAAATGAACGAAAGGATTCTAAACCATTGAAGTGAAGAGGCATCGATTCCAAAAGCACGCGTTTTCAACAAAAGATCCTTATGCCAAACAAGTGAAACAACCTTGCTTTCATCAGTTCTTGCTTTAGTTCCACTTTTCGATGAGACATGCCATCAAATCGCTAGCGTACCTGTTGCTACGAAAACCATACTGCCGAACATTGAGAACTTTTCGTGTTTCGAGATATTTCATGAGCTGACGGTTTATCAGGGTTGCCATGACCTTGGAAAGAAAGGATGTTACCGCAATGGATCTGTAGGAGGAGAGAGAAGAAGATTCATCTTTTAAGGGACGGGCTGGAAAAATGCTGTTTTCCATCTGCTCGGAAAGAGTCCTAAAGAGTAGGATTGACGAAAAAGCTTACGCAGTGGTTTTGCCAGAGATGAAGAACTCTTCTTTAGAAGAAAAAGAAGTATGCTATCTGGATCAGCCGATTTGTGAATGTTAAGATCTTTAAGAACTCTTTCTACTACACGAGTGCGAAAGTGGATTCATCCCACTGAAGATTTACCGTACTCAAGCACAATCTGGAAGTGTTGAACTGCCCGCAAAAGGTGTAGCAAGCATTGGGATGCAGGATGAGGCAGAATTGCTCATGTTTTTGATGAACGACTAAGAGCTTTTATTACCATTGGAACATTGTAGTATTTTTTGTCTCAGTTTTTGGTCGTATTGAAATATCACACGCTTAAGAAAGCCGTTGCAGTCATTCCTAGCTCGTTTAAACTTTTTTCGGTTTTCCTCTTTCGGGTTGGTTCTGAAGGACCGAAAGAACATTTCTTTAACCCCGACAGCCTCTTTACAGCTCGAGTCGTACCATGCGTTTTTTTTTTGGTTTGATTTTCTTTATCTGAGAAGGGATAAAGGATAAAGGATCTCATTATAAAGAGAATAGTGTCTGTGATCATATCAGCAGTCGTTATCCATAACGTTATCGTCGTGGCTCTTATTGTTTCTTTTAGGAATCTTTTCTCTAACTGTATGGTTGATGTACGAGAAATTAGCTGATATGACACAGTGGTCCGTCAGGCCGAGAGGGGATAGCACATCGATCTTGTACTTATCAGGTTGAGAAGTTAAAAACAATTCTAGAGTATTGGCGGTATGACCATCAACGTTTGGTATTTACGTGGGCTTATTTATAAGCTGGTTAAATTATTTTCCACAGCTAAATTCTCAACAAAAAGAATGTCGATGCCAAAAAGAATTGGGTGAGGCCCAGCACATCAGTTGTGGCGTCTCTGGTGATACATTGGCAGCTTTGCCGATGGATTTCGGGATATGCGTTTAGCGAAAACCTCCCTAATAGTAAACTAATTTTTTGAATATTATATATTATTTTTAGAATATAGCCGAATGAGTATAGCAAAATCAACAGGGATTCATATAATTCTCATTAATTCCTCCGGATTTTCCCGTTTGTTTTCATTGCTTCTTCCTAAAGTTGACTTGTTGTTTTTTTTTTTTTAATTCTTATCAGGAATCAGGAATCGTCTTTTTTATATTCTTTTTCCATCCAACGAAATGAATAATGCCATCTAAAGGGCGATTCATCGTGAGGTTTGATTTATAATGTAAAATAAAACACATAAATTTGAAAGTGAATTTAACATTTTTATTATCGGTTAAAAGAACAATTCATAGCATTTACTTTTTGAAAATGATATCATGTAAATGTCGGCCACGACTACATCTGAGAAGGTCTAATTTTGGGCGACTCGTTCGAGCATAGTGACTGGTATCTCGCGGATAACACGAGTAATGTTGGCTTCCAAAGCGTCAATCGTAGATGGCTTATTCCAGAAGATCTGAGACTACGTATCCCCAGAGAAAATAGTCCAAAGGTGTGATATCGCACGATCTAGGCGGCCAATTTGTCGTAGCAAAACGTGAAATTAAGTGCTCACCAAAATGATTTCTCAACAAGTCCATTGTTTCACGGGCTATTTGGCTCGAAGTGCCATTTTGTAGAAACCAGAGCTCATCGAGACCATGTGCTTGAATTTCCGAAAGCACATAGTCCGTTAACATGGCGCGATAACGGTTACCATTGACGGTAATTTGGTATTTGGGATTTGCCTCATTTTTGAAGAAATATGGACCAATGATTCCACCAGCCCATAAACCACACCATAGCGGTATTTTTAATGGATATAATTGTAGCTCTTGGTACTCTTCGGGTTGCTCATTAGCCCAAATACAGCAAATTTGATTAATAACGTATCCATTGAGCCGGAAATGGGCTTCATCACTGAACAAAATTTCACTATAAAATACCGGATTTTCATTAATCCGGTAATAATTTTATTATTTACGAGTGTAACGTTCGAAAGCAAACATTTGAATTTGCGAAATGTTCTCAATAGCTCTAATGTTAATCGTGGGAGAACACCATGAGACAAATAAACAGAGATCAATCCGTAGAAAATTACGAGATATAAAATTAATCCACTGGAACTACCGGAGCCATTGTAAGTTAATATGAAAATGCACTTGGTCTAACTTAAAATGCATTTTATTCAGATTCAAACAACATTATCGTGTTAACAAATCAGCCTTTAAATATTTTTTGGATACCCTACAATCTTCAGCGCCATTTCCCAAAAAAGAATTTGGCATACCGGCTATTATTAAGCTTAGTGCGTGTTTACGATTTTTTGCGGAAGGTGGCTACCATGAAGGTGTTGCAAGAGATAGTGAAGTTGAACCGGCTCAATCAAGCTTTAGTGAAGCATAGTATTGTCAGAAGTTTTGCAGAACTCTGTCCCAAATGGGTTACCATGAAAATGGAATTAAATGAAAAAGGAACAATTGAAACGGCATTTTATGAAAAATAGGATGATAGGATGCGTTGATGGAACACATGTTCGAATTGTGGGGCCATCAACAAACAAGCATCTATATTGTAATAGATAGTGTTTGTTATCCTGGTAAGTAAACTCTTCGTTATTGAGTACTAGCAATTTATGCTACCCACAGTTTTAAACTTGAAGATATCCGACCATGAAATGAAGATACGGTATGTACACCCTGACTGACTCGAACTGCAATCAACTTCAGACTGCTATAATTTCCAAACCGTTCATTAGCGTGAGATCAAATTTTGACACATGACAGATAATTTTATTATTTACAAGCCCTTTAAACGGTTTGCGTCTCAGTCGTGTTGAGTGTGATCGCTTTATATTTGGCTGGAAAACCACAAGTAGCTATCGTTAGAGCCCTCCAGTACTTCAACGTGAATAAATCATTTGTGTCTCGATATATATCTCGTTACCGTGATACTGGCAGCGTTGCAAAACGCCATTGAGGTGGTCATAAAAAAACAGCAGCATCGACAGAAATGGTTCGGAAAGTAAAGGCTCGAATTGAGCGAAATCCGCGTCGAAGTGGAAAAAAAATGGCTCGTGAACTCAACATATCATTGGAACGGATGCAACACATACTAAAAAATGAGCTTGAGCTCAAGCTATTGAAGTTCCAAAAAGCACACGATCTTACACCGCAACAGAAAAAAGTTAGACTCGAAAGAGCGAAGGAGTTGTTATACTTGCACGAAAGTGGTGAGTTGCCGAATTTGGTTTTTTCCGATGAGTCGCCATTTGTTATCAGGCAATAAAACATACAAAACGACCGAGTTAACTTGATAGAGAGGTCCTTTGAAAATTTACACCTTGGGACGGCCACCGGAAAGCAGGCAGCATCGATGGTGATGTTTGGGCCGCCATAACTTCCGATGGTCGCTCTCCTTACGTATTTTTGGACCGTGGCGTCAAAATTAATGCAATCGTATACCGTGAAACTGTCTAAGAGGCAGTATTGAAGCCTTGAGCAAACAATCAATTTGGTCGGAGACCGTGGACATTTCAACAAGACTCGGCACCGTCTCTTTTCAGAGCCCATTCACTGAAAATAGTAGTATTGGCAATAGTGGTTTCAGTTAATGTTTCAAGAAAAACATTTCTCACAGAACGCTGATTTTCGTAATACAGTTGAACAATTTGCCAAACGATACTGAACAAAAATGACTAAACATTTTGATAGGAGTCATGCGTGATCTGTGATCTGTTAAAAAAAGCCTATTGAAAATCAAACCTCACGATGAATCACCCTATATTTACTAAGTTTGTTACTTTGTTAAAAAAAAAAAATTGGTTTTCACTATTACAACCCAAATAGAAATACAAAGCAATTAAAGAGGTTGAACTCTTTAGCCCTCTACACTTGACAAGTGGCTACAGTTAAACTTTTATTTTCCATTCATTTCAATCAATGTTTTACTAGTTGAATATCAACAAAAAACAGAAGACGGTGCGTTTGTGTAATCATTCATAGATTCATAAAAATAAAAACCACTCATTCGTAGGAATATGGAGAGGTCATTCCAATTAGACCACTATTGACAAATTTACTTCTGGGAATTTATAATGTGTGAGAGATTGTTTAATAAAATACTGAACCTTGATGATTTTTGTCAAGGTCCTTACCAATCAGAAGGTGTTGGCTAGTTAATGTAATATTTCTACAATACATTGACTTGTAAAAACATATTTTAGAAGAGAGAATCAACTCAACTTGGTAATCAAATCCACCGAATCAATGAATTAAGACTCCTTTTCGACCGTTTTGCTGATGTCTCGATCTATCTGCTTTTGTGTCATATTGGGTAAGCGAGTACTGAAAAGTCTTTGTACCGTCTTCGAGCAATGATAAAATCCCTCATGGAAGTCCGTGATGAAAATGAGGATGGAGTTGCAATATATTTTCCTGACATTTTTTAACAATGTTTGTAGTGCAGATTGGGTTTTGAGTTTTATGACTTTCTTCTCTGTATTTTGGCCAAGTAGCGGGGTATATACATTAAAATTATACATACATTTACGTTGCTTTCCATTTTAAATTCGTCCGGCAGTTTTCGCTTTATAGGGGATGTGCCTGAGTTATAGTCATAATTTTTTCTCTGCCGGATAAGCATTCTTTTGACATCGGCAAAGCTTTTTCAAAATATATAAGCAACAGATAAAATGTCGATCGATATTTGATGCACTTTTAATTGATGATCAGTAGGAAGTTTACGTAGTCGACACAATAAGAAATGCCATCCACCGCTTTGTTGTTTTTGACCAATTAGGATGGGTGGTATTTAAAAAAAAAAAAAGGTAGCGACACGAAATTGTGCTATCGAATTTCGAAATAAAAAAAAAAAGAAAAAAAATGATCGAATTGATGTCATCAATCACGTAAAAATTAACTGCCGCCCTCATGTGCTCAGTAAACCAGGTCCTGCTAAATCTCGCATAATAAGCATTTCTTTCACCAAAACCTATTTATGTGAAAACAAAAACAGTTTTTTCTGGTACCTGCATGCGCCATGACACAAGTAGCTCATATATTTGGTACTCAGCAGAGTAACAAGCTTTGACGACTTATACTTGCATATGAATGTCCCATTCCAATTTTTGCACGGCAGAAAAAAAGCGAAGCGTCGACAATGCGAGCGATTCGCGACGACAACAACACTTTTACTATATATTCAGGTAGATACTTGTACTCAACCTGAATGTGCAGATTATTATTGGGCGGATTCAAAACAGATTCAACTATATAGCCACTAATTGAAACCTGGAGTCGTAACGACAAAGATCAAATTCATATTTTCAACTATCAATGAGCTTCGCAAATAAACAGTGTTGCTTCAGCTGGCAAAGTCTTCACCAAAGTCACTTCTGTGGGACTGGATACCAATGTTAGGAACCAGCGTTGATTACTCGCATATGTGATATTTGTCTCTCTGGAGTTTCCATAGCCACTGATGAGATTGACTTTACTTTCGCGCTCTGATGCATCCACATAAATTGCAGAAAAACTTTACATAATATTATGTTTTTATATTAGACCTCTTAACGCACAATTACAATATATACCGCCCTTTGCGTAGACTCTGAGATTTCCCTAGTGTTAGCCCGTATTCGTATGCTTCATGAGGGACACCTTATATCCAAATTTCGTCTTCCACACACTTAACCATTACTTGGATGGATATGACATTCGTACATCGGCACATCACCGCTAAGACCCTTCGCTTCTATGTATACCGAAGCGTGATAATATGAATCTCGAAATTGATTGATTCACATACATACAAAATATTGGCTTATTATGAAACTCACACTGTCTATTTTTTTTTCACGCTACCCAAAAGCATTGTTATGCAAAATAAATTACGGCCGTGCAGTTGACAGAGTACACCTAGGTTTTGAGTGGCATAGTCTCGTCTTTCACGGATATTGTGGTGCGAATTTAAAAAAAAAAAAAAAAACATGTTTTTCTTTTAGAAAATACAATACATAGTTAAGAACCGTCACTCGAAATGCTCCTTTTAGGTTTAAGTTGGTCCTCAAGCCGAGGCTTGTTATCTATAGATATGAAGCCTATCAATTCTTTGATGATTTTGGTATCACATCTATTTTTACTTCTCCGGCGAATTCGTAGAAAAATTTCCAAAAATCGTACAAGTTCGCTCCTTTCAATTTCTGTGATTTGCGCTCTCTAAACCTTATCGTGCGCTCCTCAGCATATTTTTTTTTACTCATGCTTTCAAATGTTATCCGGTGAATGCTTTGCCTTGTTTTGAATATGGTGTTACAGATTCTTTCAGCTTATGTAGTACATAGGTTATATGACAGTGACTGCCATAAGTCCTTATTTTCTTCCAATTTCCCTTCAGACTCTACTTGTGGTGTCCATAAGGGGGTATTCTAGTCTATAAATTTGAAAAAATCAATTTTTTTTATATTTCCAAAGTTTAGACATTCAAGAATATGTCATTGAAAGAATTTTTTAAAATTTCAATTATTTTATGAGTTACAGCCATTTTTGTGACGCAGCGTCTGTTCCGGTCTGACCGGAAAAAATGAAAAATAAACGCGTTTTTCTCGAACATATCGGTTCGAAATTGGGCTGTTGGTGAAACACTTGTTATAGTACATCGAATCTAAAAATCAAAATAAAAATAATTTTAACGGTGAAACATGAAATAATAAGATGTTTTGAGAATTGTACATCCGCCAAGTGCAAACGACAAAAAACAACAAATTTTTAATTTTTTTTTTTCGAAAATCGTCGTCTTGCGTCCAGGTCTAAGTACTTAGATCCAATATTTACTTTTGTACTTTTTTCAGTTAACTTTTATCCGCTAACTAGAATCTAAAATAGAGAACCTAATTGAATAAATTTTTACAAATATAATGAAAAACGCAAACTATCTAACATTTGTTTTTTTTTTACGAAATGAAAGAAAAGACGAATTGAGAAAAGTTTTGACTACAAAAACTTGTACTTTCCTGGTTGAATGAATCCCACCTCACATGTTAATGCACTGAGAGATGCAAAGATTTCTTTAAATATGACATACATATGTATGTTTCAAAAGTTTTTAAAACTTACAAATTATAAAATTTATTTACTGAGGACAGAAAAATCAGTAGAAAGAGAGGCTATCAAAATGCCTATGTCAACTGACAGTTGCCAAACATCGTTCTTAATGGTGAAATTTGATCTACTCATGTACATGATATCTTCTATTTCTTTGCATAAAAAGTTCGTCAAAAAAATAGCACTCTATGGAATAGCATTAAAAAAAAAAAAAAACTATCAGCAAAGTTTTGACAATAAAGTTAGAGCTTACGTATATGTCGATAATTATACGTATTAGAGCAGAGCGAACACCTCGCCGATTGATTACGACTGAGTTAGAGGCTTCAGAAATTGCTATCACTGGTATAATTTTGATTGCGATGCCATTAGTATGTCAACTGCGACAGAGAGCAGTCAGTTTATAAACTTTGTTCTTCTCAGTGTTTTGGTGTACCAAAGAACATTGTTAGAAATTATCCAATCTACCTTATCTACAATAGATAGTGACGGTTGAAATTTAAATCAAACGACACGGTATACTTGTGTGACAATCGCTTAAAAATGGAGACTGAGCCTCATATTTACTCGGTATCTTATATTGTTGAGGCGGTAGCTAGACTATCGACGAGTTCGAATGTAAGTTTTCCAAAGTTTACCATAGCAATTCGTATAAGTGTTGTTAATTGCTGCTCTTAGTGAGTTATTAAAATGTTACGCATACGCAGTGGTATTTATTTTCTCTAACTGGAAAACATTTTTAGTTACCCTGTGTTTGTTTAAAGTATTTGAACAAAGATACGGATTCTTGCATCGTTGTTTTTATTTGTAGTTGTTTACAAGGTGTCACTAATGACTGAGATGTTTGTTTGGATATCGGAGCACCTCTATGGAAGTCGTAATTTAATAAAATAAGGTCTGTGATATAGAGTGGTATATGTACTATATAGGGATATGATAAGGAAGCTATGAGTGATGTTTACTTTATAATAAAAACATATTGTAGTATAGTGCAAGTGTATAAGTTGAATAATTTATGTTATGTTTGAAAAAATAATGATATATATTGGCTATATAATTTAATTCGTGCGGTTTCTTTTTCAAAATTTGAACATTTATTTAAGAAAAATATGTACAGTAGTATTATTCAAAGTATTGCCCATCTGAAGCTATGACTTTTTCCCATCTTTCTGGCAATTTGTGGATCCCATCCCAAAAGAACTGCGCCGGCTTGGCAGCCAAGAATGAATCAAGCCAATTTTTGATATTTTGCTCTGATGTGAACCGTATTTCAGTGAGGGCGTTCTGCATCGACCGGAACAAATGGTAGTCAGAAGGGGCAAGGTCTAGGCTATAAGGCGGGTGGGGTAAGACTTACCATCCACTGTTTTCCAAATAGTTCTTAACCGGAATAGCAACGTGGGGCCGAGCGTTATCATGATGGAAAATTATTGCCTCGTGTCTGGTCGCATATTCCGGGCGTTTTTCGGCTACTGCTTTCTTTAAACGGATTAATTGTGTTCGGTAGCGTTGTCTATTGATGCTATCATCCGGTTTTAGCAGCCCATAATACAGCACACCAATCTGATCCCACCAAATACAGAGCATTACCTTCGCGCCATGGATATTCGGCTTTGCCGTTGATTTAGCTGGTTGGCCGGGTTTCACATATTAAATTTTTCGCTTGGGGTTATCGTAATGGATCCATTTTTCATCACCAGTAACATTCCGATGCGAAAATGACTTTATTTTGTGGCGTTCCAACAGCATTTCGGACAAGCAAAACCGCCTTTCGACGTCTCTCGGCTTGAGTTCATGTGGAACCCAATTTTCTTGCTTTTGAATATATCCAGCTGCTCTTAAACGTTTTGAAATGGCTGCTTCAGTGACACCCAAAGATTCTGCGAGCTCTTCTTGTGTTTGGCAACAATCTTCATAGAGTAATGCTTCCAGTTCTTCTTTTTCAAACTTTTTTGGCTGCCCAGGACGTTCATCGCCTTCCAAGCCAAAATCACCACTTTTAAATCGTACAAACCACTTTAGGCACGTTCGCTCAGCTAGCGCATGTTCACCATAAACTTCCACCAAAATACGATGACTTTCGGCAGTAGTTTTCAGTAATGAAGAAGAACTCCCCGCAAAAACACTTTTTCAGGCACAAAGTTCCACATATTTGAGTGAAAAAAAAGATTGTTGTTTACGCTTCAAATGTATGACATATACTGAAATGACGTACAATGACAGTAGCTTTCCAACGCATGTTACAATGGAATAATACAAGTTACGCCATCTCTTAGCAAACCGCACGATAGTTATAGACCCAATACGAAAAGCATGTTGGGTTTTGTAAAACCACACTTTTATTCCTGATCTTAGTTTTAACGAATACCTACTGTTTTTATTTCTATCCCTGTGTGTGCTCTGTATACTATATGCGGGTTAATTTTTATCGGTATCTTTTATTCATTCCTTTTGTTCATAAATGAGATTAATACCTACAACGTGTATGTTGTTTATGGTTTTAACCTAACTCTATTTTGAGAAAACTGTTTTTTATCTTGACTTACGTGCTTATTTGTTTGGTAATTCTAAAATCACTGTCGTTAAGCGTGCTGCACTTGTAGCACGTAGTATTATTACTGTTGTTGCTTATTGTGAATAAAATTGGTCTTATTCTAAAGTCACATCGTAGGTAATTAAATCAAAACCGACTCAGAACCTGCTCCAGTATTGGAAATGCAAATAAGTCGAGAAGTTTTATCTGCTATGACTGGTGTCTGTCATCGGTTGTGGTAAAAGACGAGACTATTAAATATGCTTTTGTTTTTTCTTTGATGAGTTTTAGTGAGCTGGTTTCGATTTTATCTGGTTGCGCTCCTAATACTCGGTTATACATAAAAGAAGTTGCAGAACAGCGGATGTCAATTTCGAACAAAATTTTTATTGCTATCCTGAAAATGCATCTTACAAGGAAGATTTTGCGAAACTGCAAATTAAGCGAAGTCTAGTGAATAGGATTTCGAGTACGGCTCTGTAAAGAAGTTGCTCGCAAGAAGGCACTTTTTAGTCAAATCTCTGTTTGACACTTTTAATAGTTCTAACGTCTGTCCTCGGGTATATGCGAAATTACTTTCTGTGACATCATTTTTAGTGATTATAGATGCTATTGGTTTTCGGTTTTGCGAATTTACACGGCTATGATATGACGACAGTAACTGAACTGAACTATATACTAATGATATACTGAACTAAATAATTGTTGTAGGACTTGAAGTTTTCCATAGGTATTTATAGGTTTACAATATGAGGGTAAGCTTCACCTTGTTTGCTTGGAAATGGAATACAGCTTGTTTGGGGTAGTGTCATATCCGTTGCACAAATAAACTAACGTTAATAAAAAGACTATAAATTTTGAATGGAAGGTGCTCTAGTGACGTAACAAGTTGCGCTTCTGACGTAACAATGATAGCCATTCTGCCTCTGTAAATTTTGGAACAGTTCCCATTAATTTTTTGTATACCTCTGTGCATTAACTGCCTTTTGACTTTTGTCATATAGATATGGTGTTCCACGCAACAACATCAAAATTTTGGCGGTTGAAATTGATTTTCGATGCGTAGAAATGTAGCTAAACTTTCAATAAAGGCTTAGGAACCAAATAAGGTAACTGAAGAAGGACAACATCCTTGAGTTTCCCTTGTCGTTTAACACAAATGCTTAAACTTAAAAATTATATTGCGAATGATAAGGGAAGGGCGAAGTATGAAAGCGAAAAGATTTGGAGATCGCAGAATATTGCATAGTTAAAAAGTCTTCCACAGACATTGATTTTGGATAAAATCAAATATCACCCGTAGGGGCAGAACAGTGGAAGCGAATAAAGTGTTTAATGCCGTAACAACTGTATTCAATATGCTTTATTTATGCATTACACTGGGGAGTATATCGTCTTTGGTTGATCACTTTATGTAAAAGACTTTTCACTTCCAGAGCTGTAGAAATCTCTTTAAATGCTTTTTGTAGCCTCTGTTAAATATTTAACTTCTAGTGAGGTTTTGAGTCTAGCATAATACCTAGGGACTTGCCAATAAAGAAATTTGGTTCGGAAGCACAGACAGGCAATTGGTCAAACAGGAGCACAGATGTGGAGTCAAGTAGGCATAAACATAATGATTTTCTCTTTCACCATATTACCAACTCAGATGCCACTTCACTTGGGAAAGAAATGCAGCTCCAGTTGCGCTTACCAAGTTGACTGAGGTCCCTTCCCACTTAAGCTTTACCATTAAAACCGATAAGTTCTGGCTTTTTGAACAATGGTAGTGCAAAACTAATAGAATTCGTTGTTAAAAGTTCTTCTCCAAACGCCAGTTATGTAGACGGCCCTGAAAATTACATGAATAACTTTTTTCTTAAAAAAACCAAGGGCATTATGATCCACATTTGATAAAGTCTTTTTGGTCCAAAGAAACAGCGATTGAGAAAAGTGATTCTTTGCTTGATTTTTACGGTTGTGTACTTGCTTGAATTTACATCGAAGACTAAGTAAACAGAGCGTTCTACCGTCGCCAAGATAAAGTTTGCTGTTGTGGTGTGCTATCTAAACCGTTAGTACTGGCTGAGGACGTTGAAGAAATCAAATTTTGACGCGTTACCTTGTTGAAATTATTTTTACCCTTCAAATACCTCAGTGAAGTCATTTTCCACGCAGCGTACCATCTCCATTGTCATTCTACATAGGGCGATGAGTTTGTCAGGGATTCCAAAATTTGAAATGATTGTATATAGCGCGTCTCTGTAAATGCTGTCATACCATATGCGGCGTTAAAATCAATAAACATGTCTTCGATTAAAAGTTCCTATATTTTGCGATTAAAGTTTCTTCACAGTAATTCTTCGGTGTTCTGGCGTTTGGAGTATAACCATTGTTGGCTTTCGATCATACAAAATACTGACCAGTGTCTTAAGTAAATCAGCAATGTGATCAATCTGATGGACTTCCAGTGAAGTTTTGGTTTTTTGATGAGTATCTGTCAGGTTTTTTTTTTTCGTAGGTTGAAGTATGAGAAACATATGCTACGAGTATGATATTACACCCTGCCTCACTCGAACTGCAACTTTTTAAAATGCTATAATTTTTTTATTTTTCTATAAATTTTATTGTGCCAAGGCAAAAAATGTTGGAAAATACATCAATTTTCAAATTGTATCAATAGTTTTCAATATGTCCACCTTTGGCGTGAATAATGGCCTTGAGACGGCCGAAGAAAGCATCGCACGTTGCACGCAAGTGGCTCTGCGGTATTTTGGCCTATTCCCGGCGAAGTGCTTGTTTGAGGTGGTCCAAACTTTGGTATTTTTTAGTGCCAACCTTCGCCTTCAAAATACCCCAGACAGAAAAATCCAACGGATTTGCATTCGGAGAATTTGCAATCTATTGCGTCGAAGAAATGAAGTGTGGAACATTCTTTTTTAACCAATCTTGGTTAACGCGCGCTTTGTGAGACGGTGCCGAGTATTGTTGAAATGTCCACGGTCTCCGACCGTGCCTCTAAGACAGTTTCAAGGTATACGATCGCAATAATTTTGACGCCACTATCCAAAAATACGAGCGGAGAGCTACAATCGCTGGTTATGCGGCCCAAACTATCACCATCGGTGATGTCTGCTTTCTGGTGGCCATATGAAGGTGTAAATTTTCGAAGGACCTCTCTGGCAAGTAAACTCGGTCATTTTGTTTGTTGACATATTGCTCGATAACAAATGGCGACTCATCGGAAAAAACCAAATTCGGCAACTCACCACTCGTCGTGCAAGTGTAGCAACTCCTTCGCTCTTTCGACTCTAACTTTTTTCTGTTGCGGTGAAAGCTCGTGTGCTTTTTGGAACTCCAATGGCTTGAGCTCAAGCTCATTTTTCAGTATATGTTGCATCCGTTCCAACGATATGTTGAGCTCACGAGCTATTTTTCTTCCACTTCGACGCGGATTTCGCTCAATTCGAGCCTTCACTTTCTGAACCATTACTGTCGATGTTGCTGTTTTTTTATGACCACATCCATGGCGTTTTGCAACGCTGCCAATATCACGGTAACGAGCTATGGTTCGAGAGGTGCTGGAGGACTCTAACGATAGCTACTTGTGGTTTTCCAGCCAAATATAAAGCAATCACACTATCATGTTTGAATTTCATCGCGGATAAAAAATTTTCAACACAACTGAGACGCAAATCGTTTGTTAATAATAAAATTATCTGCCATATGTCAAAATTTGAGCTCACTGTCATGAACGGTTTGGAAATTATAGCAGTCTGAAGTTGGTTGCAGTTCGAGTAAGGCAGGGTGTATTTCGTCCCACCTCGAAGTCAATGGTTGTTGATTCTACCTTGATCAAAAATTTCCAAAAATTTAATTTAGAAATTAAAAATACAAGTTTATTCATCTAAGCTACGACGCTAAGATTTAGAGGTAATGTTAACAACAAAACTCAAATCGGAACCAGGAACTTTTTGATCAAGATGGTATGGATACCCTCCAATTGACTTCTATGTGATCGTTTGTTTGAAATGTCATTTTCATTTTTGGAAAGACTATTGTTGGAGTTTATTGAAATTATCGATTATCGAATTAGGAACACTTAAATTTTTATCAATTCCTTTACTTTTATTAAGTCATTGCAATAGTTTTTTTTAAATATGCGTGCCAACGTCAATGATTGGAAAATATGATGTATGTGAGGACTCTGTCGGGGATCGCAGAAGAATTAACGTAATTATCTTATACAAAGTGCGCTCGTACAATTAAGAATCGGCAAAAAACATTAAAAAAGTAGATTTTTAATGACTCATAATACAAAGCCACTTACTCGATTCCCCTTATTCCGCACTAATTTCTTCCCACAGAAGAGCAAATAATCTCTCCCCGCTTGTATTGTTTTCTTCATAAAATTAAGTATATTTTTACTAATTTAATTAGTTTTCGGTAAAAGCTATTATCATCCGTCATAAACCGCACAAATTGACAAAAAAAAAAAAATGAATCGAAAGTTAATAAATCATTCCAGGGGTGCACAGCCTTCAGTGTGATATTTTCGAGCCTATATTCTCTGTCACTTAATAGCTTCTGTTGAATCAGAAAGAGTGAGGGTTCTATTTGCAACTTATGATCTTGTTATTTGTTTACGTCGTGAATAAAATATGATTCAGGCCGTCAGAATGTTCGTATTTTTGTTTACTCACTATCAAAATAAAGCGAAGCCTTTCATATTTTCGAAAAAAGCATCAGGGTTCACTTCTTTCACATGTCATATTAAACTGCAAGGACGCTTATATAAATGGAATACCAAGGAATATATAAATAATGTTGTATTTAACTATGATAACATACATACCATAGTTGTATGTTACATAAAGAAAAGATGAAAGCAAGGATAAAGTGCAAAAGTTTTTCAGCTCCTACTGTCTGTTTCCCTGCTCTGATGGGTTTCCATATGTTCACGTATCTTTCGATCTTTTATTTCATTCCTTTAATAATCGGTCAACGGAGATATCACTACTCGTACCTTTCGATACACTTTGCTATCATTTATGGGCATATTTAATAATTTACAACGACTCAAATGCTTGCTGTTAAAATGCCGTTTATTCAATAACATTGATTGGTGTTTCATCGATTCACCTGTCAAATTCTATCTGTCAAACAGATATGAGTGATTCAAATGGCGCAAAATATGCTCGATTTTCTTGAAATGTCCATATATGTATACCATATGTACAAAGCGATCGACATCACGTAAGCATGTCTGCTTAATTTGTTGCTACAAGTTTAAAATTTGCGTCTAATGAGGCCAGACAACAAAACTCTCAAAAGTGCTGCTGTCGTTTTTGGGAATGCAATGTTAACCGATCAAGGTTTTTCAGCAGCATTGGTCGTTCGACTTATGTCAATGTGAACATCGCGTGAACTTTTGACCTTTAAAAACGTAAAACAGAAAAATATTGTATCGCTTTAATGATAATGCGATGAAATCTTGTTTCAATTTCTAATTATTCGAAGAAACAAAAAGAACATTTACCGCTGTCGGTAATCATGTTCCGGCGGCACTGCGCCAATTGGTAATTTAAGTTGGAAGTGGTCAATATATAAAGATATCCACTGACATAACTAGAGATACGAGTAAGAATTGCTATTATTTTTCTTTTTCTTGAATGATAACATAAACAATAGCCGTGGTTTTTGCACAACCGTTGTAATTTGCTTGTAAATTATTGTACAACAATAACATAGTGATGTACGTTAAATCAATTTATATGCACTATCTACTTATCGGATATAAAACAATGATTCCATATCTGAATTTTCAGAAATGTCACACCTTTGTCATATCGCATCAACAACTGACACATTCCGCCAGCATTTTTTCAAAATAAATTAAATTTGTTCACCAATCGACAGCTAAACTGCCATTAAACGCCATAGATATATCTGTGTTTACGATTAACTTTTAAACGGAGTTGTGTCGTTGTTTTTGTGATAATCGCACAATAAAACATAGCTACTATAATGTGATTGTATCTCAAAAAGTGCAAACAAAAACAGCGTTGAAAGCTCAAAGTGAGAACGTAAACAGAAATAAGACATAATGTAGGTAGGATGGCAGTGCTGCCAGATCCAGAATGTAAGTTAAAGCGACTTTTCTTGGGCCTAAAAATATGCAAGGAAGAAAATGAAATTACGAGGGTGGTATGATGAGTACCCCGACTAGACGATATGTGGCACTTCTGAGCCAAAACTTAGTATAACCTCTTGTAGCCCGCCTATCAAAGTTTGGTGACAATCCGTTGCTTAGTTTTGTTTTGACACCCATTTCAAAACATCATGTTAGTGTTTTTGCGACCATGGAAAAGAGCAGTATCGCTCCGTTATCTGATTCTTTTTATTTTTGATTGGCAATACCTGCAAGAAAGTCAAGCACAATCTTAATGGTGTTGTGTATGGGACCCATTCACCTTCCCGTACATCCGTTTACCATTGGTTCGCAGAGTTCGCACCCAGGTGGCCCAAAAATGGTTACCACAGAGAAAACCGTAGACAAAATCTATGATCTCGTATTGGCGGACCGCGCGATGGTTGCGCGTTTGTCCACACCGGAGAACACTTCAAAGACATGCTTGGCCCTGTTTAATCAAAATCCGCAGGAGTTTCTGCATCGTTTCGGGACCGTCGACGAGACATGGATTCATTGGTACACACCAGAGATCAAAGAACAATCGAAACAATGAGTTTTACCCGGTGAACGTGCTTCAAAGAAGGCGAAGTTCGTGCCTTTGGCCGGAATAGAAATGGCCATCATCGAGGTGTATTTGAATATTTGGAGAAGAGAAAAACAATTACAAGAGCATACTATGTCGATTTGTTGGACCGATTCAACGCCGGTTTGAAGAAAAAACGACTAAGTTTTACGAAAAAAGTGCTCTTCCACCACGATAACGCACCGGCTTACACCTCCGCAGCTGCCACGGACAAAATGGTCAAATTTGACTTTAAATAGCTCCCCCATCCTCCGTATTTTTCGAATACTCCCAGCGACATCTTTTTATTCGCAAACCTTAAAATATCGCTTGCCGCGAATGAGTATTTTGCAGGCCAACAAAAGTCGTGCTAAGTCGTGGGAGGGGTTAAAAAAGTTGCAGCACCGCTGGGAAAAGTGTATCAAGTTGAAAGGGGAGTATATTGAAATATAAATGATCAAAACCTAAAAAAGTTGCGTTGTCATTTTTAATTCGGGTATTCATCAAACAGCCCTCGTAGTGTGGTTTTAATGTCGGCAAAGTTCGGGCTTTGGGTAAATTTTCTAAGTACATGAACAGTTTTTGTGATCTTATTTGAAAAATCTCGTATTGCAATTTGCATACTCGGCACTCAGAGACTAAGAGCTAACTACTACAATTTTGTGCAGTATTTATTTAATGAACGTCCAAGTGCAAAGCCTAGCCTACTCGTAGTAGGGTAAACCCGGTGATCTCTCTTATGTATGTCTGTGCGAGTATTTCTCAATATCAACTACTTGAAGAAGGAATGCATTACCTTTAGAGATAAATTTTCGTTTAAAAAGTATAGCGGTGTAGATACTTTGTCTACTGAATTCTGTCAACGATACCAGTGATGAAATTAAATGAAAAATAATTCTTGCCAGTCATTGTGTCTTTGAGTTAAGAAGGCAAAGACCTTTATCGAACAAATAAACTGACTTCATATGAGACGTTACCGTGTCAGTCTTATTTTTTGATGCACATTGGTCTCATCAACATGAGTCTGTTATAGGCTATCTTGAGAATCCCGCAACATATACGATTTATGGAGAATACGATACAACTACAAACTGTACAGGGACAAGAACGACTATGTTTTTTTGCGTATATAGAGCAGATGAATACGAATGTTTTGGTTTGGGGAATCGACGCAGTAAAAGAAGGAAAAGGAGCTCAACCCACTTGGCATGTGTGCCTATAAGTAGCTAGTGGACTATCAAGCTGAATGAAAAGGCTGATTAGTTGAGGCCAAGGCCTACTCCGCACTGTAACTATTTAAAGCAAGTATAATATGTTGTTGAAAGTACCAAAGGCTTTCACATCAATTGAAGCCTGTGAAAACTGTCAGAATAACTTCCTGGCTCACCGTAATCTTGGCCTCATCGAGATAAAAGTATGTAGCATTGAAAACAATAATATTGCCGTTGTTTTCGGTTTCTGTTCTATTTAATTGTACATCTCTGAGATCCAACTTATCATTGCTATGTCCGTACAGTAAGTGAAAGAATGTCAGCAGAGCTGTTAGTACGTATACTCAAGAATAGCTCTACTTGTCTTGCGGCAGTGCCTTAAAATGTCATCCTCTTAGGCGATCCGGAAGGTAATCAGCAATAATGCGATTTAGCGACAAACAAATGACAGCGAATAGAGATCTTAATTCTAAATTACAATAAATAAAGTGGCACGTTATGTGGCGGGCTGAATGATAGCTTTTGCTGTTAGATGGTTGTCGGTATTTATTTCCGATTATGGTGCCCAGATCCGTCTTGTGGAGTTGACAGTTTTGATTTTATTGCACAGTTTTAGTTTGAAGATTTCTCCAACTTCACATAGTGGTCTAACTAGTGCTGGATATAAGAAAAGAAACGTTTGTTTGCAGTTTTGTAGCGACTTCTAGCTTGCAAGTGTGTTAATTTTTGGTTATTAGCCCGTACTGTTTGTGACTTTTAATTAAGTCGTATGACCCACTTTTTTATAGGTGGGTTAAATCTTCCAGTTATCAGGTTTCTTTAAGCTTGAATTAATCTGTGTGAAGAAATTCTGAAATCTGCAAGAGAAAAGTAAAGTTCAGAACTTGACTTGTACAAGATTGCTTATCCTAATACTTTCTTTCATGCATTTCTCAGTATGCTTCAAGGAAGTGATATTTGAAGAGAGTGCCCAAATCCCTCGTATTGTTGGGTTTAAAGCTGAAACTCAATATTCAACATGCCTTCTTGATTATTATAAAATATTTTGACTTTAAAGCTACACAGAGGAAGCAACTTCTTAGTGCTGATCGACTTTAAGTACTTCGTAGATAGAGGATTTTTTTTCTAATTTGTTCTTGTCCGGCTAAGTAAGTATCTTCAGTCTGAACATTGGTAACATTTAAGTTAGTATTCTCATGTTACCTCTTTTTAGGGAATTTTTGTACGAGACAATAAAATTCAATCAGTTTAATTTTTTTATATGTTTTCATTTGTATCTTAAACTGTATAGAAAATTTTTTTTTTCTTATTTTACATTTTTTATATGTATGTATATTTTTTTAAAATTAAATTAGACACCAAAAAAAAGGTCATGGTAATAGCGGCTGTTCATGTTGTCTGAAATGAAAAAAATCGAATGGATTATTGTTCAGTAGGTCTGTTGCTATCGTCCCTACCAAAATTTTATCTTTTTTTTTTTTTGTTAAAAATCGTTAAAAAAAAAAAATAAGAAAATATTTTCGAAAATAAGCAATTTTGGTACGAACGATAACTTTTAATGAGTAGAAAAACAGACAGGGCACCACTTGAATTAAATTCATACCATTGAAGATTAGTACCAACATACAAAAGATAAATGTATAAATTTGACATCTGTCGGACGATTAGTTCTCGAGATATAGCGTTGTAAGTGAAGCAAATTTTGTTATTGTGAAAAAAAAAAAATGGATTCAAAGCAATTTCGTGTGTTGATTTGTCATTGCTTTTTGATGGGAAAAAATGCAGCCGATGCAAAGAAATGACTTGATAAGTGTTACCCGGACTCTGCATCAGAAAAATTTAAAAGTGGTCATACAAGCACCGAAGATAATGCACGCAGTCCAAAAGAGGCTGTTTCAGATGAAAACATCAAAAGAGTCCACAAAATGATTACGAATGACCGTAAAGTGAAGTTGATCGAGATAGCTGAGGCTCTGAAGATATCAAAAGAGCTTGTTAAATATATCTTACACGAATATTTGGACATGCGAAAGCTCTGTTTAAAGTGGGTGCCGCGTTTGCTCACAGTCGACCAAAAACAACAACGTGTTGATGATTCAGAGGAGTGTTTAAAGCTGTTCAACCGCAATAAAGCCGAATTTTTGCGTTGGTATGTGACAATGGATGAAACTTGGCTCCATCACTTCACACCAGAGTCAGTCAGGGGATACACATGGAATAATTTTCATCGACTATCTCCAAAAGGGGAAGACTATCAACAGCGACTATTACATTGCGTTGTCGGAGCGTTTGAAGGACGAAATCGCAGAAAAACGGCCGCATTTGAAGAAAAAGAGAGTGCTGTTTCATCAAAACAATGCACCGTGTCACAAGTTGATGAAAACGATAGCAAAATTGAATGAATTTGACTACGAATTGCTTCCCCACCCACCGTATTCTCCAGATTTGGCCCCCAGTGACTATTTACTGTTCGCAGACCTTAAAAGAATGGTCGCCGGAAAGAGATTTAAGACCGATGAAGAAGTAATCGCCGAAACAGGGGCCTATTTTGAGGCTAAACCGAAATCGTACTACAAAAACGGAATCGAAAGATTGAAAAATCGTTTCAATCAGTGTATCGCTCTCGAAGGCAACTATATTTGCTAAATAAAGTTGAATTTTGCAAAAATTTTGTGTTTTCCTATAAAACGGTACTGACTTTTCAGCCAATGTGTTAAGGGGTGATTCACCGTGAGGTTTGATTTTCAATAGCCTTTTTTTGACAGATCAGACATGATTCCTATCAAACTGCTTTGTCATTTTTGTTCAGTATCGTTCGGCAAGTCATCACAGAAAGACTCACACCACAACAGCGTCTCCAAATTGTTCAGCTGTATTGCGAAAGTCGGCGTTCTGTGAGAAACGTTTTTCGTGCTATTTGAGTAACTTACGGTGCGCATAATCGACTTACTGAAACCACGATTGCCAATAACATTCGCAAATTTGAGTCCCAGTTTACAATAGTGGATGATACCCGACCGGTTAGACTACATCCAGCACGAAGTGAAGAGACTATAGCAGATGTAGCTGAGAGTGTACGCGAAGACCGTGACGAATCGATTCTTCCTGGTTCTTAGCAGCTTGACTTGGTGTATTCGACAACTTGCCGTATTTTACGCGAGGATCTCGGCCTAAAAGCGTACAAAAATCAACTTGTGCAAGAATTGAAGCCAGGCGACTTGACTTGGATGGAAAAACTGAAAATCCGATGTTTTATCGTGAAATTTTGTTCAGTAATGAAGCCCATTTCTAGGTCAGTGGATACGTTAGTAAACAAAATTGCCGTATTTGGGCTGATGAGCAGCCCGAAGAGTACCAAGAGCTACCATTACAACGGTATGGTGTGGTTTATGGGCTGGTGGAATCATTGGTCCATATTTCTTCAAAAATTCAAGCACATGGTCTGAGACTTGTTGAGAAATAATTTTGGTGTGCACTTACATTGACGTTTTGCTACGGTAAATTAGCCGCCTAGATCGTAAGATATCACACCTTTAAACTATTTTTTCTGGGGATATGTAACGCCTCAGGTCCTCAGAAATAAGTCAGCTACTATTGACGCTTTGGAAGTTATCCGCGAGATACCAGTCGCTGTGCTCGAACGAGTCGCCCAAAATTGGTCCTTATGAATGGACCACCTAAGACGTAGTCGTAGCCAACATTTACATGATATCATTTTCAAATGCCACGAATTGTTCTTTTAACCAATAATAAAAATTTTAAGTTCACTTTCAAATTTATGTGTTTTATTTTACATTATTAATCAAACCTCACGATGAATCACCCTTTATAAATTTCAAAGTAATCGGTTGAATAGTGTTTTTTTTTAGGACCATGACAGTTTTAGAAAAATGCGTTTAAAGTTTTAAGAGCAGAATTTTCGTGGAAAATTTATACTTACGTACGCAGGTATAAAATACCGGTGAAAACAATAGAAATGTAGCAGCTGCAGACCTGGCGCGCGGCAGACAAGTCGATTACGGCGCATCGGTCTAAATTTTTCACAGCATACTTTAATTAAAACTGCTGCCGAAAGTCATCGTATTTTGGTGGAAGTTTATGGTGAACATGCGCTAGATGAACGAACTTGCCAAAAGTGGTTTGCACGATTTAAAAGTGGTGACGTCCTGGGCAGCCAAAAAAGTTTGAAGATGAAGAACTGGAAGCATTACTCTATAAAGATTGTTGCCAAACACAAGAAGAGCTCGCAGAATCTTTGGGTGTCACTCAAGCAGCCATTTCAAAACGGTTAAAAGCAGCTAGATATATTCAAAAGCAAGGAAATTGGGTTCTACATGAACTCAAGCCGAGAGACGTCGAAAGGCGGTTTTGCATGTCCGAAATGCTGCTGGAACGCCACAAAAGGAAGTCATTTTTGCATCGGATTGTTACTGGTGGTGAAAAATGGATCCATTACGAGTGCAAAAAATCATATGTGAAACCCGGCCAATCAGCCAAATCAACAGCAAAGCCGATTATCCATGGGTCGAAGGTAATGCTCTGCTAAAAGCAGGTGAAAAAATCAATAGACAACGCTACCGAACACAATTAATCCATTTGAAGAAAGCAGTAGCCGAAAAACGCCCGGAATTTGCGACCAGACACGAGGCAATAATTTTCCATCAGGACAACGCTCGGCCCCACGTTGCTATTCCGGTTAAAAACTATTTGGAAAACAGTGGATGGTAAGTCTTACCCCAAACGCTTTATAGCCCAGACCTTGCCCCTTCTGACTACCATTTGTCGATGCAGAACGCCCTCACTGAAACACGATTCACATCAGAGCAGAATATCAAAAATTGGCTTGGTTCACTCTTGGCTACTAAGCCGGCGCAGTTCTTTTGGGATGAGATCCACAAATTGCTAGAAAGATGGGAAAAAGTCATAGCTTTAGATGGGCAATACATTGCATAATGCTATTGAACATGTTTTTCTTAAATAAACGTTCAAAATTTGGAAAAAAAACCGCACGAAAATAGATATATACCCAATACAAAATGATGTCTCAATAGCGCCACCTATCTTATAATGCGGGTACTAATCAAACAGACCTTATACATTAAAAAAGAGGAGAAAGGGGGTGAAGCGCTCCTGCGCTTAATACATACCAGAACTACTTTCACTTTTTCCGAGCTAGATCGAGAATGCAAACTTTGCAGACAATGCTGGAACTGAATTCACTGAATTTTGTCTGGTTCTCAATTCACAACGGCACAAAATGGGACCACCGATGAACTGATAACCAGTGATATTCCGAACTCTAAACAGAAAAATGAATGCTTTCAGAAATTCTATAAAAGTCAGCGTCATTCCTGCCGATCCTCAGTAAAAAAGGACTGTAGACTGTTAACTAGTATCTTGATGGCGTACTTCGCTTTTATATATAAGCACCTAAGTACCTTTATGTACTGTTGTTGTGAGAATGATGACGCCACCTTTCGAAATACTTTCACAAATTAGGCTGCAGATACTAAGCGTTTAATCACTGCACTGATTATTTATCCTTCTACGAAAGATAGGAATTCAATTAAAAGATTCATGCATTGACTATAGTGTTTCTTTTTTGTTTTCTATTTAATGCGACCTTTCTACTTAACATGGCGTTAGTTGCTTATCAGATCTTACTATCATGGTACTGATAATCTCCACGAAAACTTTATCCATGCCAACCACCAGAGTATGAGCTGGTTTGGAACAATTGTAGGATCAAACAGTCCATGCCTTTGTGTTGAATTCGAATATGTACCCATTCCCACAAATCCAAAAGATGGTATGTTTTAATTTTGCATTTTATAAATCTTAAAAGTAGAGTTCCATAAAAGGGATATTTGTCAGCATCATTCTAAATTATTTAAAGGCTTGCTGAGTCCAGCTTATGAGGACATATTATTAGCAGCTTTTCCTAATTATAAATTGACAAGTAGCATTTACCGTCACTCTTATAAAAAAAAAACCTTTTTCCTCTTCTCTTAAGTTCTGACATTATCTTTTAATTTGTAAATGTTTGCACAACATTCAAGTTTCGTACTTTTCTTCTTTAGTACTTCTTTCGGAAACTGTGTGCGTTCAACTCTACTGGCATAAGAATGGTCGCGCAAAAGTGACCATTCACACAAGTGACATTTGTGATACAATGCTGCAGCAAAGTGTGACTTAGATAGAACGCTTTGGCTTACTGTGCATTAGAGGTGAATTTCCAGAGCGTTAGAACATATCGTTTTTATTAAATACGTATGCCCTTAGAATGGAAATGTGTTTCGTCTTTCATGACCACTCCATATCATCAATCATCGCTGTGGAGGCTTAGGATGGCTTGGCTGTAATTAACAAGCGATTGGCGATTCTCACTTTGAACGGGCACATCTAAGAGTCTTTCACCAAAATTCGCTGTGAAGACAGTCTTTGATTGAGGATTCTCTTGGACATCTTGGACATCTGCAACTACGGGAGCCACGTCTTAATTAAAACGGTTGTTTGGAGACGTCAAGACGAGCTGGTAAATGCTACAACGTTTACTCAGTTGGTACTACACGATCAGGAAATCAGGAACGAAATTCACCTTAACCACTTATTCCGCATCCTTGAAGAGTATAAGGATTAATTGTATTATTATTCGGTTTCCCTATAGGTCACAAATATCCCGATGGCATAAGACGACAGAGCATCTTTTGGAAGGGTGTTGACTTTTGCGCCACGTTATAGAATGAAACATACTCGCACTTATCTACAAACAATTTATACGGTTTTTACGTTTTAATTGTAAAAAAATACAAGACGTAAGGTCGTAAAATGTCATTTGATCATCTGTCAATAACAGCCTGACATAAAACCCTGTTTATCGTATGTCCGTACAGTTTCACCCTCCGGTTGAGATTGAATCAAAGTAAAACAATTTCCAACGTACATATCCATTATAATATATGTTTGACCTTTACTGTGTCACTGCATGAACTTTACTTGAAAAACTTTTTCCCATGCCTGTAAAGCACGCATTGCTTAATTGCAACGAAACTCACTCCGCTATTCAGTTACAGCAATTCTATTCACTTTGTTCTCACTGCTGGCAATTAACGTTCACTCTCTACTTTGTCGCTGGATCGTTTGAAATTCTTTAGAACGACATGAGTGCAGCCAACGTTAAAGTTTCTTTTTTTTTTTTTTGATAATAAATCAGACGGTGAATTCGCTCGCTTTGGCCTCCTGCCACTGGCACAGACACAACCAACATTACTGCGATAATCGATTGCCATTTACACGCGCATCTATCTCGTCCCAGTGCCATAATTTTCCCCGTGCTTCTGTGCCATATTTTTTTTTGTTAAATGTATTCATGTGTATCTCTTTGGTGTATGCGTGTATGTTGCCTTTCGTTTTTTTAACTTAATATCAGTGCACGGAATCAGTAAACAAAATGAATCGGCTGACACAAGTCGGTCTGGTAGTGTCGAACACTCTACATGTTTCTCAGTGACACTGATCCACGGGACGAGCACATGTCAAACATCCCCTCAACACCGTTGTTTGTAATTTTTTCAAAGTGTCCAGTATCTTAATTAAAAGATTCATATGCTCGCTAGACAGTATCGGCGGTTTGCATACGACAAGGTGTTTTAGGTGTCCGACGAAAGTCGTTGTGGCGAGGTTTTATTGAGACAGTTCATGTCCAAATCGTGGGCGAGTATCGCGTGCTTAAATTTGTTTTGTACACAAATTACAAAACAAACTTCTGCAAACTCATCTTTCTTTGAGTTTGTCTTTAGTTTTGTCGTGTGAAGTTTTTTTTTTTTTTTTTTTTTTTTTTTGACAGAGAAAACGTTGGAAATGCGTCGGGTACCGCTTGGAAATGTTGGACGGGCCTACTCTGAGATGTCACCTCTTAATCCGTCTAGAATCGGTGATACTCGCGGTCGCGGTCGTGGCCCCAACAGTAGCAATTACGGTAGTTTTCTGCCATATTTTGGATTTCTTCGGAATTCGTTTGTCAGAAGTAGTAATTCATTGCAGGTAGGAATAAGTGGATCGATGGTGGATGGTGGTGCTAAAACTGGTAAAGTGTTTTTTTGTTTTTTGGGAAATTTAACAGTCATCAGGCTTGCAAGTGAAACAAGGTTGCGTTTTGATATCGGAAACATATGGTACGAATACCAGTAGTTGTGGCTTTCATTCATTGTTGACGGGAAGTCGGCAGTCGGGTTAACGTAGGTGGTTAGGTTTATTTTAAGACTTTGAAAATGACAACTCCGAGAGAGGGTAACCTTTTTGATTTCAATAGTGACATTCCATGTGGGGCTAGTGTCACTTATGTTTCATCTAGGAAGAGCTCTAATAATAATTGATTTAATAAATGTGCTTTGATTTTATTCTATTAATATTATTTTAACAAGGCGATGCTTACTTACGTAGGCTTTTCGTCTGTCGGAGATCAATGTGAAGACGAGTTTGTTTACTGTTTCTTTATTACTGGTCGACCACAATTACACACGTAGTAGGTCTTCGTTGCATTTAGGATATGGTGGGTATTCTGGAGAGCAGTCTGGAACACGGGGTGATGAAGTTATTTACGATATTGACGTAATCCGACAGAAATTGCGTTACTTTTTAGTTGCTTCTCCCATCATATTAACTTAGTACTTACCCACGATTCCAAATTCAATTAGTCTATCCTTGTTGCAACTATCCATAACTCTTTACCGCTTCTAAGCTGTAGAGCTGCTTTTTTATATTGAAATCATTTTTCTTCGTTATGTAAGGTATCTATAAGGATTATGTGTTCTAATAAACATCCAGTAAACTTCTGCACTTAGTTCTTTCTTTGGATAATTGCCTCAAGTTACGGAATCAAAAATGGTTGAAGGGTCCTTCCACTTGAAAAGTTGTTTATCTAATATTTGTTTGGTCAACATGTTCTACCCGTATCAGGCGAATGATATGCACTCCTCGCTGTTTAGCTGTGATTTCTCTTCCTCTGATGCTGCTCATTGCAAACTGGACGAAAAATGATATGAAGAATCTTGCCTTAGAAGCGAGGACTCTGATTTGCTTAGTGTTTTTCGACAATGACTTATAAAGGTATTATTTCGTTCTCATTAAAGACTTGACAATTAAAAATATTTGTAAGCTCTCGAGGTAGTTCGACAATTATTGATGGAACACTGTACTGAAGTAATCTTCTTCCATACGTTATGAAATTTCTTGGCATTTGCAACATACCTTGGTCACATCGTCTTATGTTCACATCGTGACTAACTGAAAAGCTGCTGTACATGAAGCACCATGAAGCTTCGCTAATTATCTTGAGGATTGTTTTGAATTATTTAGTTAAGAACTGCTTTGTATTCTTTGCAGCTTTTGGATACGAGTTTTCGGTATAGCTTAGACTCTACTATGGCGTAGTATGGTATGCTTTAGGACTGGCACTGTGAAGTGGTACTTCAGATGGGCCAACGCGTATAACGCCTTTTCCAGGTCCATGCGCGATTTCTATCTAAAAGAAAATGATAGTCAATTATAGTATAACTCCCAAATATTTGTAACGGTCAACAAATTTTATGACTTCATTTGCATATATGTTACTATTACAGTTATTATTTCTAAGTTTTATTGGGATATGTGCTGACATGGTCGTATCACCATTTTACGGCAGCATCGAATTCCTCCTGCATTATAGTATTTGCAGTGTATCGTCCGCAAAAGCAAAGGGAATACTTTTCTTAAAGACGCGAAAAGCTTGTTCGTATACCAAAGATAATAAAAATAATTGGACCCAGCCTTGATCACTGAGGGACTTCATATTCGACCCTTTTTATCTTACTGAACAAATCGTTTAATTTAACACAAAGTAGCCTGTCATGCAGATACTCTCCTAGGCAATCCACCATTACTCCTCTTATACCAATGCGTTAAAGATCTTTTAGTAGGTTGGAATGGTTCAGGGTGTCGAAGGCTTTCCTGAAATCCATGAAGAGGACTAGAACATGATGACTTCTATGTATACTTATACATACAGTTTGCGAATTCTGCTAGAAGTTGTCCGGTACTTTTGTTCTTTTGGAACCCCCGTACTGACTGTTGTGGATAAGAGAGTGCTTGCAACGTTTCGAATCATTTCATTATTATACCTTTCATACATTTTTAACAACTGGGAGGATTGATATTGCCTATAGTTGTTTAATGCTTTTTTGTGTCTTCTTTATAACAGGTGGGCGCGTCGATGGTGTTACTAGAATTAAATCCATATGCTTTATAGTAGAACTTACCTTCAAACGACACGTCTATAAATAATACAATTGTTTCGTGAGAAATAGCATTGTGAGTTAAGCAGCAGAAAAAAATGAAAAATAAAGAGTTTCGTGTGTTAATAAAGCACTACTTTGTTAATAAAAAAAAAAAAAAAAAAAAAAAAAAAAAAAAAAAAAAGATTGGCTTGATAAACATAATTCGGATTCTGCACCAGAAAAATCAACCGTTGAAAAGTGGTATACCAAATTTAAACGGTGAGAAATGAGCACCGAAGACGATGCGCGCAGTGCAATTGATCGAGATAGCTGAGGCTCTGAAGATATCAAAAGAGCATGTTGGAAAAGAAAAAACTGTCCCATTTTAAAAAAGAAAAAAGTGCTGTTTTATCAAGATATTGCACCGTGTCACAAATCAATAAAAACGATGGCGAAATTGCATGAATTAGGCTAGGAATTGTTTCCGCATCCAACGTATTCTCCAAACCTGGCCCTTAGTGACTCTTCCTGTTTGCAGACCTTAAACAAAAGAACGATCACTAAAAAAAAAAAATCAGCACCAATGTAGAAGTAATCGCTGAAACTAAGGCTTATTTTGAGATTTTAAAGAGAAATCGTACTATAAAAATGGTATCGAAAAATTACATGACCGCTATAACCGTTGTATTGCCCTCGAAAGCAACTATGTTGAAAAATAAGATCGAATTTTAGGAAAAAAAAATATTTTACTATTTTAGCCGACCTGTTATATTGACCTTACCTGTACAGTTTTGAGGGCTGATGAATGGGACAGGATGGAACCAAATACGTTCGCGTGACTTTTGATATCAATCGCTCGAATTACGTCGATACCTGGTGATTTTTATTCCCCCAGCAAACGAATGATTGAATGCTTCAGATGTCTTTGTGGGATTGGCAAAGATTGAGTTTTTAACGGTTCTATTCGCATGAAATAATGTAGCTGTATTACATTGCTGAATTATGTTCTCCGTGTGTGTTGACAAGAGGTGTGTACGTGTGTACATTAATTTGTTAATGAAGAAGTATCGGTTGCAAAGTTTGTTGAAATACTGTCGTCAATATAAAGTGTTTTTTTTTTTTGTTTTGCGAGAGTCAGCTCTTACTTGGTTAAATCAGTTCTTATAGAAATTAGGAGTTGTTATCTCTTTATTTATTTTACTTTTCAAATTTTTATATTCAAACTCGTATCTTTTATTTAATTTGTTGTTTTTCCATTGTCTATGAAGTTGATCTCTTTGTCTACAGTTGACGTCGTCCAGTTGATAACTTTTCTTTTACTTTTAGCTGTTTTAACTTAGGTTGATATCTAATAAATTTTCTCCAATTTACAGGTTAGTTTTTGATATATATATATTCGTTCTCATTCAAAACATCAACTTAATTTTCTTCACAAAAAGAAATGGTTAATATTTTTGTGTTAAATAAATTTGTGTTTTTATCAATTTTCTCGCCCAGTGTTACTATGCCACGTGTGGAATATAGTATTGGTCAATTATCCCAATTTCTATTACTACAGAGCTATTTGCCCATCTACGAGTATTTTGCTTACAAGAATATGATCAATGACAGATATAGTTCTAAATAATCTTTGATGTAATTTGACTCTAAATCACGAACATTAATATTTACGAGATGTGTTCAAAAAGTAAAGTGACTTTATATTTTTATATAAAAAAAACATTTATTTATTCATCATTATTAGTGTTGTTCCCTTCAAAATAATCCCCCTCAGATATAATACACTTGTGCCAACGCTTTTTTCAATCCTCGAAACACTTTTTGGTATAACCTTCTCCTCAATCCTTATTTCATCAATCGTTGCAAATCTCCGTCCTTTCATAGGTCTCTTCAGTTTTGGGAACAAGAAAAAGTTGCATGGGGCCAAATCCGGTGAATATGGTGGCTGAGGCATGATTAACGTGTTGTTTTCCGCCAAAAAATCTCTCACCGCAAAAGTCATGAATTGTTTTTCCAGGTTTTTTTCGTATTACTTCTCGAAAATGGTGCATTGCTTCAAGGTAATACTCTTTATTGACATTACGACCTTGATGTAAAAACTCCCGACGCATCACGCCACGGTCATCGAAAAAAACAGCGATCAAAACTTTGACCTTTCTATCTGTCAAAAACAAACTTAATATGCTAGATATTTGAAACTGTGAACTTATGTTCGGGACATGTGTACATAGCAAAAAAAAAAAAAAAAAAAAAATCGACATTCGAATGTACGTTGCCCGCGAAATTTCAAGTAATTTACTTTTTTAAACACACCTCGTATATCACCCGAAACGAACATCTCTTCGTTTTTCTTCATGTGTCCCAAATAACTTTTAACTTCTTTAATACGTGCTTTTTTTACTAAAGCACGGTGGTCTGTAAATTCCCAAAGCGTTCCTTTTTTTTATTTCCATCAGTGAAACTAATTTGTATACTTTCATAGGAAATTGATATCTTCGTATTTTACGTTTGTTTCAACAAGGACTATTATTTGTTCAGGACGTGGAGCTATTGGCTGGTTTCTATAGATACTGTCAAATACTGTCGTTTGTTCCAGAAGCCTTGTTATACCTAAATTTAGATATAACTATGGTTAATTCATTTTGTTCAGGAATACGGAAATCTTGGGTTTCATGGCCGAAGTTAAAAAGATCAGTCCGCTAGAAGCAGTGGCGTAGTGCATCAGGAGTTTTTATTTTAAGGTCGTACGGTAAATAAGGAGTTTTACCTTGCGCCTACTCATTCATCGTTGCTTGTGACAGATTTTTTGTCCAAAAACAATACGACGATCATGCCTTAGCTACCATATTCACGGGATTTGGCCCCATGAACCTTTTTTCTGATCCAAAAACTGAAGAGACCTATGAGAGGACGGACATTTGTAACCATTGAGGTTTTGAATGTTTGCAGGTTATAATGGCTAAGGAGTTAAGACCTCATGGGGAATCAGGAAACTTAGACATTTTGCTACATTTTTTTGACATCAAATATGTGTTCATTCAAACGAAAGTTGTCACTGACGTGCATACTGAGAATGCAAAGTTTTTAGGTTTCGGTAATGCAAGTGCTATTGTGTACAAATTTTGCTTTGACCCCAGCAGACAGCATTGTGTTTTGGAAGCATTAAATTCCACTATGTTGGTGGTTTTCCAAATAGTTATGTTGTTAATATCGTAATTTAATGAACTTTTCATACGCTGCAGTTCCCGTTTTACCGACGAAGAGCAGTGAAGTGGTTTTTCGTTATCCTCAGTTACTACTGTGATTCTACTCGTACTACTAAAATTCTTTGCTCATCTCTGCTGGTTTCTTTTCCGGTCATGTTGACATATTCTTCTTTACTGTTGTTAAAATTTCATAACGTTGCTCCTGGAGTAGCCCCTCTTCATTCCCTCGATTGTTTGTGAAGCCGTTGACGAGGGATTTGCTATCGGGGAAGATTCTAGAGGGTTTAATACGATCGCAGATTTTCAACATTAAAGTTTCTCATAGTGTTTTTCTTTTCTTGTGGCGTATGAAATATTCGTAGTTGTCTGCAATTTGAAGTGATCCGAATGTTCAGGTATCTACAGTGTTGAAGGAGTGCACTGCGTCGATCGCAACATGATCAACTTGGTTAACTAACTATGTAAACTATGACCGCTGTGTTCCTTTGTGAATATTGAGGTTTGCCTTTCTCACAGTAAAGTTTTATTGACTGCCATTTTTTTAAATTTGCGTTAATAGGTAGATTGTGAAGCGATATCTTTCTAATCTCAGTGTAAACCCTCAGTCGTTTTAGGTTTCTAGTGTACATTGTGCTGCGTAGAATATATGCTGGACCATCTTTGTTTCACTGCCAAATTTCGTATTTAAGATGGGTCCCTCTTTTCAAATAGGAGATAATTTAAGAAGTTTTGTTTTTGTTATTGCTCAACCCAAAATATCTTCGTGTTCTGACGCAACTATATAAGAAATACTCGGAGAATAGTGTCCCTTGTTTTGTCTTCTCTTGACGGCAATCTCCAGACGTACATAGATTGTAACGCTACCAACCAACAAGATTCGATCACCTAAGCGCTTAAGTAGCTGCTAAGTTATTTTCAGTTTATTACAGTATTAGTTAAATGTACAAAAAAAAATTAACTCCCAAGATCTGATTTAAAGACACAAAACATAGAAATATCCAGGAACAGGCTCGACATAACACTGGAATGACCTAGATACAATCCTTTGTAACAGGTTATCTTACCTGAGGCCGGTAAATGTTTTTATATTATGCTTAAAGATCTCAGACCTATTGGTCTATGGTTTTTTAAGACTCCAGAACGATTGATCGATATGTACCTTCACACAAATATTGATGCTGCTCTGGTAAATCGGTGGAAGAAGTCTACATATACCAGGTTTTTGCCGCGGTAAGACAACTAATCATGCCGCCATTCTGAATACATATAGACACCTTCCAGGAGACATAGACTGCATCGTACCCCATTAATTGTTTGACAATAAGTTGAATGATCACTTTTTTAATCCTTGATTCTGGGATAAAGCTGCATTCCGTCAACTTTTATACCGATGGGTCAAAGAGGCTAAATCTTAATCTCTCCTTCCTTCTCAACCATTATTGTTTACTCCTGGTTGAAATAATTGTGATAAGAGATTTTATTTTGTCAAATGGAACCTTGATATCTGCTAAATATATCCGCCAAATCCGCGTATAGCCAGGCAACAATCAAGTCATTGGACTCAGTCTCTATACAGTTTAAAGCAGCCCTAAACTGCCGGTCATCTCCTAAGAAGATAGCGGAGCACGTTCAAGTTTCACATTTAATTTTTTTTTTGTCAAAGGATATTCCATTATTTTTTTTTTCGAATTATTTTGCTAACCATCTTGAGAGTTTTTGTTATATAGGGCTTTCCAATAGGGACTTGACAACTTTAAATTTGTGAACGCAGTCCTTTACTAATCATCAAACTGTCACTGTCAATTTATTCAGTAAACTCAACATTTTCATCATGGTAAAGTACACTAACGAGCAACGTCTGCAAATTATAAAAATTTTCTACAGATATTCGGAGTCGGTGACTGCAACTCTAAGAGCGTTAACTCCAATTTTCGGTCGTAATTCTCGCCCTAGTAGACAGGGGATAACAAGTTTAGTGCAAAAATTTGAGTCTACATATTCGTTGTGTGATGTTGCCGTGTCAGTGAGACAACGGTTTGGTCGAAGTGTCGAAAATATCGTATTTTGGATCTTGGTTTACATCCATACAAGATCAAGCTGACTCAAGAATTGAAGTCGATGAACCATTTGAAGCGACGTACGTTCTCTGATTGGGTTCTGGAGAAGATGCGCCAAGATGATGAATTTCATCGCAGAATCATCTTCGGTGACGAAGCTCATTTTTTGCTCAATGGGTTCGTCAATAAGCAAAATATGCGTTATTGGTCGGGCGAAAACCCACATGTGCTTCATGAATCACCACTTCATCCACAAAAAATAACTGTTTGGTGCGGTTTGCATGCCGGCGGCGTTATTGGACCATATTTTTTCGTCGACGATAATGATCAGCGTTATCGCGCCATGATCACCGGTTATTTTTAGCCCGAATTGGAATATATGGACTAGGACGACATGTGGTTTCAACAGGATGGTGCCACAAGCCACACAGCACACGCTACAATCGTTTTAATGAAGAGTAAGTATGGTGAGCATGTTATCTCAAGACATGGGCCAGTCGATTGGCTGCCTCGTTCGTGCGATTTAACGCCGCTTGACTATTTTGTGTGGGGCTACGTTAAGTCATTGGTTTATGTCAACATGCCGACGACGTTGGAAGAGCTCAGAAATATGTGGCCGAGTCGTTGAAAATTGGTTCCAAAGAATCGACCGCTGCAAACGTGCCCACGGTGGCCATATGAACGATATCGAGTTTCATTCATAAATGTTTTGATTGTACTTCAAGCCAATAATAAAGTTTTTGAAATATCTCAAATGGTTTGCCTTTTATTTAAAAAAAAAAAATTGTCAAGTCGTTATTAGAAAACCATATACAACTGAAGTTGCGTCAGCTCAGGTTTAAATTGCCGTGCTCACATATTTTTTTAGTTAATACTTCCAAGACAGTTACCCGCCAGAAAAATATTTTCCATAACTTTTCCATAACTTCTGCCTACAAAGAGAGATGTTTTTGGATTGTCGCACTAGGAGATTTCCATATTTTTCGGTATTTTATGATACGATTTCTGTATTGGTGGTGATCAAATTCAGAACGAAACCATTTGGTGGTTTACGTAAGATAATGATCACTCTTAACTTGTGAATGCTGTTTCTAATATATAGGCTGTATATAAGGTGGATATGAGTCATGCAAAAGACCTACGATAATAGGTCGTTGTCCATTGCAACCTGAGAAAACCACGAATATGAATAAAAGCAGTCAGTCTGAGCTACGTCAGAATACGCTTAGATGGTAACCATTTTCGTTGTCAATGACCTAACACTGTTCGCCTAAAGGTCTCGGCTAGTCTCACGGATACAAGCTCGTGGAATTGAATGCATTGTTTCCATCTTTTATTTTAACTGTGTAAACCTTTATTGATGTATGTAAATATTCAATAATTCTATAAACTTTCCACGTATGAAAAAGCAAATAACAATTAAAATAAGTGCAGAACTGTATCCGTAAATATTTGTTTTTGATTTCAAAATGTTTAACCGCCATTTGGGGTGATAAATAAATCCCTTTGCACCTTTAGATGGTTTAAGGTGTCAATAACAGAGTAAAAACTCAGCTATTCAGCAGGATTTGCTATCTGCTATTTGCTGAGCGCTTATCTCGGTCTTTTCTCATCGCAAACCTGTTCGCGTGAAAAGCACTCGCTTCTTACTCTAATGTACTCGTATGTATCTCTTTAACGTTATCAGTAATTTTATTTTTATTTGTACAATTCGCTTAATAAATAGGTTTTCTTTACATAACTGTTGTGGATTCTGGAAATGTGTGTCTAATATGTGTTTTATTAATTTTATGAGGTCACATAAAATTTTGATCAATAAAATAAAAAAATAAAATTTAAATTTGCCACCATCAGCATCATATTCGGTTTTAAATATTTCCGGTGGTAGTTTTTATTTGCATTCCAGGCCATTCCGTTTCCTTCGTACCCTTTGAATATGCCTCTGAATCTGAATCTTATTCGGCAGCTACTAAGACTGCAATGTGTTTTTCGTAACATGTTCCATATCTAATGTTTGGTTTATCGAACTTCACGATGGATATTGTTATGAAGCGACACGATATCTTTGTGCTTCGATGTAGTATTCATATTTCTGCCGACATTTTTTTTAGAATCGTCTACGGTCCTTTCTACTATACTAATGTAGGGAACTTTATGAATAATTGTACGTCAAAGTGCGTATTGTTGGGGAATCATAAGCGATTAACACTTGGAAAATATATAAGTTAAAGTAAAAGCAGACGTGGATTGCCTTAAATCATTCAAATCAGTTAAATTTAGTCAGTTCAGTCAATGCTAAATAAAGACATTCTGGAAAAGTCAGTAAGGAGCAGATGAACATAGTAATTTCAAAGGCATTGATATGTGTTTTCTATACCCTACAAGTAAGACATTACTGGCCAGGATCTCCCTCATCATCTCCCTTGTGATCTAAATGAAGGTGTTGGATGGTGAACAGAAACAATGAAAGATCCACCTAGCGCTGAATGATCAACGCCAAATTTTACAAGTAAGTTATAACCATTCTATTACTTGAGCTACATTTTTGCCGTCCGTGACGCGAACAGCTATGGACGCAGACGAGATCTAACTTCGGCTAAACGACATCATTCTATCATCTTCTAAAAACAGCTGTTAGGTTAAGAGGACTGCTGGAAAACGGTACGTGTCATGGTAAAACCTAGAAGCTATTCGGAAAAGAGTGGGGAAGCTTTTCAACAAAGCCGAACGCACCGGGACTTGGGAACAATATAGATCATTTTTAACTTACTAAAATCATGAATTGGGAAGATCAAAGAAACACTCTTGGCGTACTTACTGCGAGTTAATTCGAAGGACTTCCTGCAGTAGTAAGAATTCATAAAGCCCTCTCCCAAGATCATTCAAACTGCATGGGTTTGTTAATCAAACCATATGGCACCTTGAACACCTTGCTTCAGGTTTAATTCCCAGGGTCTTATATTGGAATTTCTTATGGACAGTCAACAGAGGTTTTACTTCCAAGAAACTTCAGCAGAATCAATAGTTTATCCGTAAAGCTTTTCAGTGCGGATAAGGTTAAGTGGGCTATCAAATCATTTAAACCATACAAGGCAACAGGCATAGACGGAATTTTTCCAGCTCTTTTTTCTTGTACCTACCCTAATAGCCTCAACTAGGGCTACATACTAGGCACTTGGAGGGAGGTCAACGTGGTGTTTATTCCCAAACCAGGCAACAGGCCCAGAGAACTGCATAAATTATATCGTTATATAAGCTTGACATCGATTTATCTGAAAACAATGAAAGAATTATTGACGTTCATAACCGATAAAGCTTAGAAAATAGCTTGCCTCTGCATCCATGTCAGTAGGACTATCAGAAGGACACATCAACGAAATTGCAGTTTGCGCATTCCTTGACATAGAGGGTTGTTTCAACAACACTGGGTATGACTCCATATCAAATACTTTGCTCCATAGAAACATCGGTCAACATATTATCAACTGGCTCAAAGCCACAGATGTCCTACATCTGTGATAGAAGCAATACTAGGACTTACACAGCTTCACTTATATATACGAGTAAACAAAGTGGCATTACGCAACACAGCAAGTTTGGTACATATTAAAAAGTTAAGTCTTAGCGAACACCTAAGGACTACTCTACCAGTATTTCGGAACTTGATATGATCTGCGCGGTAACAGATCGCCTTCAAAAAAACATTATCCTTCAGTAATGAAGCATGGGTTAACTCACCAAACGGCCATAATGGTATAAAGTGATATATGGATGATTCTAAAATGGAATCAGGAGTGGAAGCTGTAATACACGGGTCCACCATAAATATAACTAAAGCTATGGGCAAAAATCCTAGTGTATTCCAGGCAGAATTCCACGTCATGTGGCAATCATATTTACAACTCTGGAATTAAAAGGGCAAACATCCATATATTCACGGACAGTCAAGTAGTAGCTCGCACACCATTGACTCCTAATCAGTTATGTACTGCTTCAAGACCCTTTAAAAACTAAACTCCAATAATAAAACCAAACTGTGGTGGGTTTCTGGTCATGAGGGCATTGATGGAAATAAATAGGCCGACGAACTGGTCAGAAAGCGCTTAGAAACTCCCTTTAATGGATTTGAAACCTTTTGCCACGGCTTAAGATATATCATAACCTCAACAAAATGAATTTAGTCGACTCTCTGGAGTTCCGAATTTGTCTTGAAGAAGACGAAACTGCTGAACACATCTTAACTGAATGTCCAGCCCTCAACGGAATAAGAAAGTTTTTCTTCAGAGAACAATTCAGATTCAACGAACTAATGAATTCGATTTCTGGGTTCGTAATATTCCTAAGCTGGGTGTGATTATAGACTCAGATATTTCGCTGCCTCCATCTGTTTCTTGCAATGTAATTCACTTCCATCAGGATTGCGTCTATGCTTGTTAGACAAATGCAAGCTTACATAACGACTAGTCAAGTCTAAGGTGGTCTTTCTCCACAAAAACCACAAAGGCATCACGTCCGCATCCTAGATCGGTTCCTGTGCTATTCCTGCAGCAGAATAGTTCTGGTGTTATTTACGTCATGCCCATAGATTCTTACGAGAGTCGGCGTGAGTTTCATGCCGTGGTATTCTGTGTAACGGAGAATAATTATATCTAGTGCAAGGTCAAAGAAATTAAAGTGCAAATTATGCCAAACAAAGTTAATACTAACAAATAAAGTTCCATGTATTGCTAAAACCTTACTTACATTGCAAAAAGTCACGCGGCGCTCTGGAAATTTGTTACTAAAAATTACAAGGAGAGATCTATTATCGTTGAACAAAGTGCGAGTTCGTTTAGCGCTTAATAAGTTTCCGACAATTAGTACAGCCTTATTAAATGTATATATTCGAGCAAAGATTTTTCGAAGTGACCGGCAGAGAGTCATGTAAAATGCTCCATTGCAGTGGAGACAGAACAACCCCTTGTTGTCATTCCTTGTGCACAGTATCTGGAATCAAAATTCTGCTCACGAAAATTACGAAATTAGTAATTCGTCTATGCCGTCTGATCTGGCTGAGTCGATGAAAGCTCGTTGTTAAATGGCGTCCAGTTGGTTTTTGTTAAATTCCTCCAAAACATCTAGCTGGAGACTTTGCATCTTATATGAAAACCGATATACACATATATGGCCTGACATTGAAGGCTCTGGTAGTATTTTCCAATTATTAATCTCCTGGAGTTAAGTCGATTAATTTGTACTCTCTATGGATTGTTGGTGATGTACCAGGCTTACGCTCATTTCCCCTTTGTATGATCTGGTCATTCTTCTTGTTAGGGTCTTTAGATTAGATGGCTGAGGTGAATGCACAAATAAAACTACAAGGGCTTTCATGCAGATAAGAATCCTTTACCTACGATCAGAGATAATTTTTTATACGATAGATCTACTCATGCATGCAACTACAGCAGTCGTATATACTAATATCTCACAGTCTACTTATCATGCCTAATCCTGCTGCGCGTACTTCAAAGATTAAAGTTAACAAAAGAACTGCATGATAATGGTCCATTTTTGTTACGATTCTTATTGAAGTGTTTAAGTTTAGAAAGTTTATGTCTTATTTGCCATAAATAAACGATAATCTGACTTACTCTTTACAACCTGAAGAATGGCCGATTGGCACTATCTTTGACCAGAATATAATAAATGATTAGGTGTCAAACTTTCTCTCATAAGATGTGTGCTCTCCTATATGTTTTTGGACGTCACTGTTAAGGATACTCCATCTAAACGTCTGTATTCTTTCTTAGCGATTCTTGCTAGTTTTCTAAAAAGTATTTAAGCTGAGATACTCAGTAGGCAATTTTTTTAGGAGGATTTCTTTCTCCCCTGACAGGTTTTCCTTAAATGCCGGAGCACGTGTTAAGTTTTTTCGGACAATTAGATAGAGAGAAAAAGAAAGATGTTTGGGCTCAGTGGTTATTTCGATCCATGGTGGGCATCCAACTGTACTGATCACTGTTTCGTTAGCTGCTGTGACATCAATAAGTCGGAAACAAACTTTTCTTCTAAGCCGCATAATTATTGTATATTTTGACAGCTAATATAGAAAGTTTTGCTTGTGAAAAAGTTCGATTGATTCTATGCGCAGTAGTTTTTGAGTGGTGGCCTTGCAAATATTTTAGTTTTTGGTTTGCTATAATTAAGGGATGTAGCGAACCTACTCAGTGTGATATAATAAAAAAAAAAAAAAAAAAAAAAAAAAAAAATTGTAATAATAATATGCAAAGTGAAAAGCAGCGTTTTGGCAATTTTGTTGTTGAAGATGCACCACCATGTGCAAGGCACAATAAAGTAAATAATTGATGCAACTCATGAGATCGCTGAAAGATTAAATTTATCGAATTCTACCTAATTTGAAACCCCAAGGTTTAATATCGAAGCTCTGTATATGGGTTCCTCATGTTCTTACGGAAAGTAATTTGTGCTGTCGCGTTGATTTGCTCCTTAAACTTCGAGAGAATGATCCATTTTTAAAGTGCATTATCACTGGACTAGAAGTTTGTTGGCTTGAATTGGCTTGAAGCCATTCGAAAGCCGATATTCATCAAAATAAGGTGATTCTATCTGTTTGGTGGGATTTCAAAGGAATCGTTTTTTGTTTTTTTTAGCTTCTAAACGACAACACAACGATCAATTCTAAAGTGTACTATCATCAGGTGAACATATTAAATGATTCACTTAAACATAAAAGGTGTAGTGTTCCACCAAGATAATGCGAGACCTCAATAAGTTTGGTAAGCTTTAACAGCTTGGATGGAATCTATTTGTTCCGGTCTCTACACAATTTTTTAGACCGTAAAACCTTTACTTCTAATAAGGAGGTCAAAAATCATCTGGACCAGTTTTTTGCCAGCAAATAACAACAATTTTATGAATGTGGAATCATGCTTCTGCTAGAAAGATGGTAAAATGTATTGGACTAGAATGGACAATAAATCATACAATGCAATAAAATATTTATTTACTGTGAAAAAAATCGTCTTTCATTTTCATAAAAAAAACGAACTTACTTTCCGAACAACCTAATATAATGGAATGGAAATATAAAATCTATCTTTAGACGTTGAAGTTTGCGTTCATCTCTTTTCTGACAACATCTTTGATCAATATGTGAAAGTGTGCTTGATGAGCTGCTCTTTTTTAGCTGCTGTAACTGTAGGATTTTTTTTTTAAATTTCGATCTCGTCTAGTTTTTAGTTCTTTCGAATGGACAGCGTCAGTGTCTACCCATTGAAGGTAAAAATATTATAATATGGCGAGATTGACATTCGCTTGCCACCACCTAAACCAAGTTGGCTAAAACTTAAGTCCTCAACCTAAGGCCGAGTTCGCCGAGTTGGAAATCCATGTTGGATTCAAAGACTTTTGCACAGAGCGTTGATATTTAGTCATCAAAACCGATTAATTCGGTTCGCTAACATCACTTTTAGCTTATAGAGTTCGTTGTGTTATATTCTGCTTTAAATTTCGTTTAGACAAATTGAACTGAAATAATTTGAATGATATTACTCACGTGATTAGAGCACGAAAATTTGCTCGATAGTGGATTGGTTTCAGGCAAAAAGAAGATGATACATCTCTAGTTTACACAGTTCAAAGGGTTTCCTTCTTAAGGGCTGGACAAACAATGCTGAAATCCATTAATTTATTTAACATTACTGGTTAGGTGTAGACATTGCATAGATTCAGAGAAAAGATCACCTGTCGTCCGAGTTTATTGCTGGCAGAGTGGAAGTTGTTGAGAAATTTTTAGAGACTTGGTAAAAAAGTCTCTGGCAGTCGTTCGCGATTGCAGTCAAGTTAAATTTGATATTCGTATACTAGTACTGCAACAAGTTACTGGTTTGATAAATGTTGCCTTCTTGTGACGTTCAGACACCCAGAATGCCGGAAAACTTGTGTCCAGATTCGATTTCAATGTGATTAATCTTTTTAATATTAATCCCCATGCAGAACATGTGCTTGATAAGAGTGAATTCATCGATGATTTTAACGTTGTTATTCGGAAACTGCTCGGTATTCTTGTTAAGGAGCTCGTAGAAGCAATATTTGCAATTTTTCATTGTGTCATTCTGTTAACTGTAGCATTTCATCGTAGTGAATCAGTGTGGCAGTAACATGTGGTTGATTCATTAGGACATCTTTGTGTTTATCCTCCATATCTACTTTGATTTCTTTGGTAGATGCAGAAAAATCCTCAACGGACCTGAACTCCGAGTATGTTGAAGCAGTTGGCAATGAATCCTTCTAAAAAATTCCTTCACTGAAACCTACACATTATTATATATGTACAGTCAGGTGCAGGTAATTAGAAATGCCAAATAATAAACGATGAACGTCCTGGGCAGCAAAAAAAGTTTAAAGATGAAGAACTGGAAGCATTACTCTATGAAGATTGTTGCCAAACACAAGAAAAGCTCGCAGAATCTTTGGGTGTCACTCAAGCAGCCATTTCAAAACGTTTAAAAGTAGCTGGATATATTCAAAAGCAAGGAAATTGGGTTCCACATGAACTCAAGCCGAGAGACGTTGGTTTTGCATGTGGTGTTCCAACAAAAGGAAGTCATTTTTGGATTGGATTGTTACTGGTGATGAAAAATGGATCCATTACGACAACCTCAAGCGCAAAAAATCAGATGTGAAACCCGGCCAACCAACCAAATCAACGGCAAAGCAGAATATTCATGCTGTATTATGAGCTGCTAAAACCGGGTGACACCATCAATGGACAACGCTACCGAACAAAATTAATCTGTTTAAAGAGAGCAGTAGCCGAAAAACGCCCGGAATATGCGACCAGACACGAGGCAATAATTTTCCATCATGAAACCGCTCGGCCCCACGTTGCTATTCCGGTTAAGAACTATTTGGAAAACAGTGGATGGGAAGTCTTACCCCACCTGCCTTATAGCCCAGACCTTGCCCCTTCTGACTACCATTTGTTCCGGTCGATGCAGAACGCCCTCACCGAAATACTGTTCACATCAGAGCAGAATATCAAAAATTGGCTTGATTCATTCTTGGCTGCCAAGCCGGAGCAGTTCTTTTGGAATGGGATCCACAAATTGCCAGAAAGATGGGAAAAAGTCATAGCTTCAGATGGGCAATACTTTGAATAATACTATTGTACGTGTTTTTCTTAAATAAACGTTCAAATTTTGAAAAAAAAACCGCACGAATTAAATTTAATACCCAAATTGCATCAAATTTCACATTTGATTTGGAAAAAGGCAGAATCTTGATCAATATACATCTTAAGTGTTGACAACTAATTCGTTAAGTTATTGGCTGGTAGGTTGAATGCATTGTGGACTACTTACTTCATAAGACATAAGACATGCCATTTTAAGTCAGACATTAACTGTTTTTGTAACAATACTCGTAGAATATCATGCATTTGAGAGACGTAACCGTGCTCTTACGAGAGCTGTTAAATACCAACAGTCCCTCAAGTCTTGTTAACTCGTTGCGATCAAATTATCTGTCATAACTTTGTTGATTGTCGCATGGTGGTATGCATCAATAAATTTTGTAAAAGTAAAATGAAATTTTTCCCATCGCTTATCGTATGCCAATCACAGTGTAAACAGCATCATTTACGAGTATTCGTATACGTACTCAGTATTCATACAACCTCTTTGTAAGGCATTCCAATTTCTATTGTATTTAGTTCGGCTGCATCTCATAGTGAAATATCTTTCTCTCTTCAAGTAGATACAAGCATCGACAAAACCGACACACAGAGCGTCATAAACACCAGAGTAATTGTTTTCATTTCGCCGAAGAACGAGTCGACACCAACAATAAACTTCAATAAATATGCGCTCCCTTCTCGTGGTTTGTTGTTCACATGACAACTTGAGCGTTGGCATTTCTGTTAACCCTAGGCCTTTTTCTTTCGTCTTTGCTGTCACAATAACAAATAGTCAATCTTCAGTAGAAGTGAATCTGAACTTAAAATTCATTCAGTTGCATTTTGCCCGGCATAAGGAAAACTGTCATTACACTCCGTCAATATTCGTTCATAAGTCATTAGTCGACGGCTTTAATTTAACACGAGTTTAACGGTATATTTACATATCGAAGGGAATACGCAATACGTAATCGACCGGAAACAAAGTATGTTCTATACAAATACATTTCTATTTACTCATCGTACACCGGAAAGATAGGAATTAATTAAAATTTGCCTTCGACTACAAAACAATAAACAAACAATTGAATCCCTAACACCTAGTCGTGGTGCTATGGCTAGCGATGATGTTCTTCTCATTTGGGACCTCTTATCTTTGGCGAAGACGATCCCTTCTTATTCGACTTAAGCACACTAATTAGCAGCAGTTGTGTGTTGCTTGTACCGTTCTTACGAAATATAATGCTTAGCTCGCCAACGATCGCTTTTAAATAAATTTGCATCCACGATCGGGCCCTCAGTGAATTATCGTTTTTTCAAATGAAATTGTCTCATTGTGGTTTGTTATTTGAATTTGTTGCATTTTTATTTAAAAGTAGTACAATATTTCGGTGTCCCTGTAGCTGTTCGAATTAGTGATAATTGACGGTAGTTGTGACAGTGATTTTGGATAGTTTTTTATTTATTTATTAGTTTTTTTTTTTTTTGCAAGTAAACGTATCCAATTATTATACGAACATAACTGACGAACACACTCCGAGTAACAGAAGTGTCAAAAAAGTCCGTTTTCTCATTAAAATGGAACCTACCAACGGGAAAAGTTTCAAAAAAATATTCAAAGCCCGGTTGCGGCCAACAAGTGGTGAAAATGAGGTAATGACTCAAACATTGTTAAACTTTAGTTTTTCCTATATTAACATACAGGTCGGGAAAGTTTGGACATGTGCTAACACCATTATCATCGTAAATACCATAAAATCTGGTCGCGGAGGTCATTGTTTTTTGAGGAAGAATGCAGTCGTTTTACGACACATTAAGTGGCTTCGGTTTTCTCTTACTGTTCATAAGTGCGACTTGTTATGTATGGTGGAAGTAGGAATGTATGGAGTAAGTTTCGAAACATAATCCAGTTGCAGAGCCTCTATAATTGGTATAGAGTTCTGGTGGTATAGGATGCAGCCAATCTAAAGCCGCATTCTTCCCATGAAGGAAGTTAAGATCGACAAAGGTCACGCGATTACTGCCGTCCTGCCGTTAAGCCCCGTCAAAGTATATGCAACCGAAACTTGGCTGCAAAAATGTAGTGTTTTGAGCTGATGCTTGCTCTATGGAAGGTTTGAACATTTAGAATACTGGCAAGGCTTTCCGGAGATCCAAAATACTGAATGAGTTCTTTTGTACATGTAAAGATAAGAAAACCTTTCGCTGGCGGTGGTATTTCTTGTATGTCTTCTCCAGTATTTATGCTTATCTTTTAGTCTATAAAAAATATGCGCATCGATTCTGGTCTCGAACGTTGTCGCATCGATGATGTACTCGTACATAGCTCGTACGTACATACTTATTTTGCTTGATTTCTTGTATGACGGTCACATCTGCTTTTATTTTTCCGCTCCATACGATATTTAACAGCCTCACATATATTTTAAATCGCCTTTTTGCTTAATGGATATTCTGGATCTTTCCATTGTCTTTTATTTTAACCCAAAACTTTATTCCGTTTAAGCTGACAACACAAAATCAAGTTCAGGATGCTTAGACCTTTTTGAACAACTTATTACGGAGGACATTGTGATAATTAATGATGAACGTTTCTCTGTACTTTTGACCGCCACCGAAGAAAATTGTTCTTCTATTGCTTTAACCTTCTGCCTTTGGATGAAAGACACCTTAAACCACAGTGATGTATATCTAACAAATCTTCGTAGCTTAATCTGACTTACCTGACTTCCTAGTTTAGAAACCTTCAACATAAACTAGACCGACAACCAATTTAATATTTTTTTTTGCTTGAACAACTTTTCATAGTCTCCATGTTAGGTAGCTCAAAGGATAAAGGTATTTGCAATAGCATTACCTACAATTCTCTTTTTGTAGAGATTTCTAAGCTAGACTTTGCTATTAATTGCATATGTCTGTAGACATTGTTATAGTGGTAGACACTGTTATATATATATTCTTACTTATTTACCAGAAAAGATATATGGCAAGACTTTGTTAAAATTGTTACAAATATAAAACGCTGTAAAAAAAAAAAAATCAAGCAAATATTTGATAAAAAATTTTATTATTTTTTTATTAGTTCATAATATAATGCCACCCGAAATGACGGCCTTTTGCTTTAATACAAGCAAATATTGTGACCGTCGGACGATAGCGGCACGCACTGTATCCATGGATATCGATGAGCTTGCTGTTCCCAGTGGTGTTTTGAGGCTTTCCAAATTTTTCTACTTCTGACCAGAAGTACTTAAGGATCTTAACATTCACAAGTCTGCTGGCCCAGATAGTATATTTCCCCGTCTTATGAAGAGGTATTCTTCTACGCTGGCAAAACCACTGCATAAGCTTTTCCATGGATCCTACTCTTTCGGACTTTAGAAAGATGGATGCCCAGCCCGTCACTTAAAAAGGCGAATCTTCTTCTCTCTCCTCCTACAGATCCATTGCACTTATGTGCCTTCTTTCCGTCAAGTCATAAAATATTTCGAAACATGAAAACTGTTTAATGACCGTCAGTACGGTTTTCATAGGAACAGGTCCTCTCTTATGGCATGTCTCACGGAAAAGTGGAACCAAAGCGTACACTGCGTGAACAGAGTTTGGTACCAGGCTCTTTTGTCGAAAAAGCGTGCATTTCAGATCGATAAATCTCTTCTTGAGTGGATTAGAAACTACCTTTCAGAACGTTTAATTCAAGCTGTCTTGTATGGTTGCAAGTCTGATATCTACAGCATAAATGCTTGTTTTCCCCAGGGTCCCTTCTGTCTCCGATACTCTTTTTTTTCTTCATCAATGATCTTTTGTTTGTTATTTCTAATCCAATACATTCCTTTACTGACGACAGTACTCTTTGCTTTACATGTTCTTTGGCTATAGAACGGAAACTGCAGCGTATGCTAAGAAATCAACAGGGTGAAGTTTAATACTTCCAAAACACAATACTGTCTACTTTCGTTAAAGCGAACTCCCAAACACCCAGTCAATATCCATGAATGGCACTTGTAAGGTTGAAACCGAAAAATTTTTTGTTCTCGGTATGTGTGTCAATAGCAACCACATATTTGATGTCGCCAAAAATGCTGCGAAATGTTTAGGTTTCCTCAAACGATGTAAGAAATATTTCCCCCACTCTGATCTGGTCTCAATATACCATATAAGGCATTCGGCATCCGCCCAAAATTGGAGTACAATGCCCATATTTGGTCAAGTGCTCCTAAAACCTCTCTGCACCTGCTAGATAGGATTCAAAACCGTTCGACAAGACTCATAGGTGATGCTAATCTCAACCATTCAATTGACAACTCCGAAAACCGACAAAATATCTTCTGTCTTAGCTTGCTGTATTTTCACCACCAGTACTCCATTGAAATTGTCAGTAGCATTCCGTCCCTTGAAACCTAACCGTAACAGCCGTTTCGCTATGAATGCTAATAAGTTTGCCCCTATTTTCGGACGTACTTTGAAATATAGTGATGCTTTCCTAAACCGTACCTACATCTCGCTTATGGAATGCTCCGCCGAGCTCTTTATTTTCTAACCATTATAACCTTAAAACATTCAAGAGACTTGTCTTTCAGCTGCTCCAGAGCTAAAAATAACAAATAAACACCGCATTTTTTGGTCATATGGCATCAATTCCTACACCAACTCGAACTCATACAGATCTAGACGAAGATTTTTCCACAGACGGTGACAAATTTGGATCTTATCATACTTTCGTTTGCACCGGTTATATTTTAGTAGTGCGCACTGTTTGAGGAAGTGTATTTAAATACTAATTTTTTTATGGTTCGACGATCGATAGCTTGATTAGACGGACACCAAAAAAGAAAGTTTAACGAATAGAAAGAAAAAGAAAGAATTTTAAGAATAAATTTTTATGACACGCAAGTGTTGTTGAAGAGTGTATCTTTCTTAGTGGTTTGGCATTTGTTACACCTATAGTACTTACATAAAAAACTAAAACACCCATAATTTTTGCCATAACCTTGGTCAAGGATATGCCTTGGATTGCGACTGCTTTATCTTAAGGGCATCTGCTCTTGCATCAGATCCTTTAATAGCACTTAATCCATCTGAAAACCACTTTAATTCTTTAATTCTTTTTATTACTTACACTCACGGAAGAAAACCTCTGATTCGTGAGCAATCACTCTCCTTGAAAAGAACAGAAGGATCGCCGTGGGTTTCATACAGGTGGACATAAGTTTCATTTAGGTTTATGTTTAACTATACCATAGAGTGTTGTCATCGAGGGCTGTGTTGTAAAATATAGAATTCCTTATTAGGTGTCCCAAACAACCTTAAAACTAGTTTTTCGTTGAGTCTTGTTTAGCAGTAAGGGGTTTTTCGGTTTCCGTTGTGATAAAAGGGCAAAAATAAGACTCGCAATAAAAGAAATACAAAGAATTGGAGTCCATCCACTCTACATTACCCAAACATCTTGGTCGTTGGACCTTCACTATTCTGGCTAAGTCGATGTCGCTGTACAGCACGTACAGGAATTGTATCTCCTCCTGCACCCACCGTTTATGCAGATAAAATCGAAAATCTCTCCTCAAGCAGTCAATAGCACCCTCATTCATAGACTATATGCCTCCCATGCAGGGCTGAGATTATTCACGTCTTATATAGTGTCACTTTTGTTTTCGAGGGCTTTGCTAGCGATTGTTTGAGTTCAACGCTGTTGTCGTAGTCTGTATTAATAACGGAGCCTAGGTTGACAAAGTCCTTAACTACTTCAAAATTATATCTCCCGATGGTAACGTTCAGTCCGAGACGTCGGCGTTGGGCGTCCTTTCTCGTTGATAGCATATACTTGTACTTGATTTTGCCCTTTGTCGCCGCTTCTGCTTAATACTCAAGAAAGTGCCATTGATATCACGCTGATAAGAAGATTGATGTGTGTCGCCGCTTTGAAGAGCTTGAAAACTCCATCAGCGTCGTTGGACGTAAACCTAGATATGGCTACCTTCACTCCATCTAGGTCTGGTGGACGAAATTGTACAGTTTTAAAGGTCCATTCTGCCTGACAGCGGTATTTGGATCATTATCGCCGTATATAACTATTATTTTCAGCACCGACTGCGACTCTTCCTAGCTTTGCATTCAAATCGCCAGGGCATTGCTCGTAGGCCTTTTCCAAGAGCTTGTAGAAGTCATGTTTGGTGTCGTCATCTTTCTCCTCTGCGGGGGCGTGCCCAATGTTGGTAAATCTAGCCTTAATACGGATTGTTACGAGGCGCTTGTCCACATACTGCAAACTCAAGACTTCTTGCCTAAGTCTGCTTCTAACAATAAAACCGCATCCAAATAGGCGCTGTTTTTGCCGTCGATAACAATTGCCGACCCATCCCATCGAATTTCTTGGATGACAGTAATATCTGCTTCTCTGCTTTTCAGCGGAGTGGTTTATTAAGAGAGCTAACATTCCACATGCAGATCCGAAGTTCGTTTTCCTTGTTTCGTTTGCAGGGTTTGCCATTAGTAGATCCGTCCGTATTCGAGGCTTAGTGTTGCTTCGTAACTTAGCTTAGCCCAACCTGGAGGGCCACTTTCTTTATAGATACACCTAGGACTATGGAGTCGGTAAAACCGAAGCCAGTAATCCGTTCGGAGTTGTGACAGCTGCCCTTGGTCTATTAAGGGCTTCCCCGTCATCATCTTTTTTCAAAGACCCTGAATCAGTCTCGGAAATCCTTACTGGCCTGAGCTTGAAATATGTTGGAGTAGTCCGTATAACTTGTTTTATTCTTTTATTTTACTTTACCGTTAGTTCCATCTGGGGAATTAATTCGTTATCCCGTTTATACCATTGTGCTGCTATTTTTGTCTGCTGGACAGCACTCGCGCTTATAAGTTTGGCAAGTCGTATCAGTCGTACCAGTACCCTATGATTACCACATGGCGGTAAAAGAAGCATGAATGATGTGTAGAAACAGTTGCAACACTGTGTATCGCCAAGTTGACACCTCTCAGTGCCTATCCTGTTTCTATAGCACCCAACCACTCAGTCACTGGGATCTGAATCCAGAAAATATTAAGGATGAGGGGGCTATTCTTAGTCAAATTCATAAAATTTCGACATGTTGACTACGCTTATTTGCATCCGTGTATATCCTTGATGGAAGAAAACTTTCTTCTTTTTCGCTTTCTTTAAATCTCCATTGAACCGGTACAACATTAGTGGCTGTTTCTCTTTTAAAAGTATAGGGTTTTCCAATAGGGACTTGACAACTTCGAATTTAATTTGTGAACGCACTCTTTCACTAATCATCAAATTGTCACTGTCAATTTATTCAGTAAACTCAACATTTTCATCATGGTAAAGTACACTAACAAGCAACGTCTGCAAATTATAAAAATTTTTTACAGATATTCGGAGTCGGCGACTGCAACTTTAAGAGCGTTAACTCCAATTTTCGGTCGTAATTCTCGCCCTAGTAGACAGGCAGTAACAAGTTTAGTGTAAAAATTTGAGTCTACATATTCGTTGTGTGATGTTGCCGTGTCAGTGAGACAACGGGTATATACGGGGTATTTTGCGTAAGGATCTTGGTTTACACCCATACAAGATCAAGCTGACTCAAGAACTGAAGCCGATGGATCATTTGAAGCGACGTACGTTCTCCGATTGGGTTCTGGAGAAGATGTGCCAAGATGATGAATTTCATCGTAAAATCATCTTCAGTGACGAAGCTCATTTTTGGCTCAATGATTTCGTCAATAAGCAAAATATGAGTTATTGGTCGGGTGAAAACCCACATGTGCTTCATGAATCACCACTTCATCCACAAAAAATAACTGTTTGGTGCCGTTTTGCATGCCGGCGGGGTTACTGTGAAGCCACACAGCACAAGCTACAATCGATTTATTGAAGAGTAAGTATGGTGAGCGTGTTATCTCAAGACATGGGCCAGTCGATTGGCCGCCTCGTTCGTGCGATTTAACGCCGCCTGACTATTTTCTGTGGGGCTACGTTAAGTCATTGGTTTATGCTAGCACGCCGACGACGTTGGAAGAGCTCAGAGCCAACATTGAACGCGAAAAAGCGGCCGTTCCGGCCGAAATGTGTGATCGAGTCTTTAAAAATTGGGTCCAACGAATCGACCGCTGCCAACGTGCCCGCGGTGGCTATATGAACGAAGTCGAGTTCCATTCATAAATGTTTTGATTGTACTTCAAGCCAATAATAAAGTTTTTGAAATATCTCAAATGGTTTGCCTTTTATTTAAAAAAAAAAGTTGTAAAGTCGTTATTTGAAAACCCGATACAAGATTATGCTGTGTTCATCCAAAAAAAACTCGTCATGACCATTAGCCCTGTTTGCCACGTTGTTATTCTTATGCCCTGATTTACCCGGAGAAACTCATTGTTTCGACTGCTGCTTGTTTTTCGATGTGTTGTGGTGGATGCATTTTTTGTCCATGATTATGAAATGATGCAAAAACTCATCGAGATTAAAATTTAATAACGTCAAACACTTATTCGGAGTTGTCATACGAAATTTTTTTTTTTTCTATCGGCTATTGCACACAAACTTAACGACGTAAATTACTTAAAATTTGAAATTACATAGTCCATTGACCAATGGTAGTTGATGGGAGAAGAGTTTTTTTTTTAAAGTTTTAACGCATTTTCGTATATTAGCTCTGAAATCTCTACCCAGGATGTGTTATTTTCTTGTATTGGTGCTGAAATAATCGAACATAAACTAACGTCATTTCTTTTAGGACGTGTTTGTCAGCGTCTTCCAATTCATATAATGACAATGTGGTTCGAGTTGACTCGTATTGTTGATAGACGTCCGCATATTAGGTGAGAGACCGAACATTCGAAGTGCATCTAAAGGGAGCCGCCTTTGTATGCCTGATAGTTGTAACGTCCCTTTTTTATACTGCTTTCTGGTTAGAAACCTCCCCTCATTTTTTGATCTTTATCTTGCGAACTACTGGGGATAGAATATTTTGCAGAATCTCGGACAGTTTAAGATTTCATTGTAGCAGTCTCAGTTGATTGATGAATGACGTCAAATCGTTTTGAGGTTTTTATTGTATTTTATGAGGAAAAAAACTTACTTTCATAGATTGATTGATTCTGGATAATTCTCGAGCCTAAAACTGTTACTTCAAATAAATTTTTAATTACATTTAAATTAATCTAATCTAACCATAAAGCCACTGAAATGAAGCACGTCTACGTAAGTACTTTGCCATAAAACAAAGCCACTTTATTTCTCTGCCTTAAGTAGACTATGTCCCACCAATTAATGTGGAATAATCGTTTTGTTATCTTATCTGGCAGACACCTTCTACAAATATATCTTCAGCCATACAAAATAAATCTATCATATTGAGATCCATTCATCAAAACTGAGATAATCGTTACATTTGTAATGAATCGATTTGTGTGTACTCGTGTGGACGAGCAAAAGTTGTTCGATCAATCATGATTAATGGGTATGTTCATTGCCTGCATACAAATGTATCTAAATATCATAGGGAACTCATAAGTGGGCAAAAATATTGATGACGATACTGCTGTATTTGCTAATTGGTATATTTAAAATGACAATGATTGACTAAGATTGACTAATTTGGATACATACGAATATTGCGATTTTATTATTAGATGAATGTGGCACGTATGCCTAAAACTATGCTACAATAAATACTCGAAGATGCGGTTGATTTCCTTTATAAAAGTTGTATATATCTTAAGGAGATAAAACATCGGTATGATACCTGCATTAGATATTCTCTGCAGTTTTTTTTTTGTTTCGAAAGTTTAAGGCCGCCCGAAGTGCTTAAAGGAAGATCAAAATCTAACATAGAAAAAAACTCTTTAGTATAGTAATAATCATGTAAAATGAACGAGGAACATATATGAAACCAAAAAAAGATGAAAAATATCATTTTGTTCCGGATTTGAAACGAGAACGCATTTTTTTTAGGTTTTGACAATTTATTTTTCAATAAAATCCCATTTTAATTCGATAAACTTCTTCTAGCGGTGTTGCAACTTTTTTAAGCCCTCTGTAAAGTAAGACTTTTGTTGGCCTGCAAAATACTTCTCCCCGGCGGCGATGACTTCCTCGTTCGGCCCGTACTTCTTGCGGGCGAGCGATCTTTTAAGTCGCAGGGAGTCAAATCCGGAAAATATGGAGGATGAATGAGCAATTCGTTGTGCAATTCGACCCATTTGGCTTTGGTGTAAGCCGGTGCGTTATTGTGGTGAAGAGCACTTTTTCGCCAAATGTAGTCGGTTTTTCTTCAAATTGGAGTTAACTCGGCTCAATAAATCGACGTAGTATTCTCCTGTGATTGTTTTTCCCTTCTCCAAATAGTCAACATGGATCACACCTCGCGCGCCCCAAAAAACGGTGGCCGTCACCTTTCAGACCGAAGGCACGGTCTTCGTCTTCTTTGGAGCTCGTTCACCGGATAAAACCCGTTGTTTCAATTGTTCTTTGGCCTCTGGTGTATACCAATGAATCCGGCCAAGCACGTCTTTAAAATGGTATCACACTTACGCTTGTTCTGCGGTTTAAGTAAACGCGTTACCCATCACGCGGAATGAGTCCCATACACACCATCGAGAATGGGTTTGAATTCCTCTTAGGTTTTGCCACTCAAAAACAAAAATCGGATAACGGAGCGACACTGCTTTTTCCATGGTCGCAAAAAACACTAACACGATGTTTTGAAATGGATGTCAAAACAAAACTAAGCAACGGATTGTCATAAAACTTCGGCAGGCGGACTAAAAGAGGTTATACTAAATGATGGTACACTCATTTTGTCTCAGTAGCGTCACCTATCTTCCAATGCGGATATTCGTCAAACAGCCCTTAGTATGATAAAAAAATTACTTAAACTAATTTTTCGTCCTAAGTCACCTTTCGATTCTATTATTTTTCTTTTTTAAATCTTAGCATTCTAGGTATATTGCTCTAGTAAACCAATATTATATTCCACACCGCAAATTTTGATTTCATTGATCCCGGACCCTTCTATACATGTTCTCCCACAACATCTCTATAATGCTTAAATTTGGTAATTGCGGCGGCCATATCATGATTTGTAAGATTTCTTTAACTTCCCTCTGTTTCAGATAGTCTTGACAAAGTTTTGCGAACAGCAATTCCCATGAGCCTGAGCTAAGGCCGCTTTCCATCCTTAACGGTCCCGGGCACGTTGCTTCCAGTTTACTAGACCAAGGCTTCTGGCGTCCGTGATTACTTGATCTTTAAATCGGAGGTGCAGCCTTTTTTTTCTTCGGAACTAGGTGACTGGGATTCGAAGATTCGAAGATTCTTACTTCATTCGCCGAGCCAGTGCAGTCAACGGATTTTTGTATTCCGGACTACATCCACATCTTTAGCCCGTAGAGTTCGCGGTTATTTCTTCTCATTCTGGTTTGGTTGGAGAATGGTTTAGAACCTTTGAGATTGAGTTTGAAACCTAGTTGTTTAAACAAATCGAAGTATCAGCGGTTGCTAAGGTTATTCTTCGTCGAGTCTTCAAGGTAGATAAACCCCTTCAGTTCCTTAAAATTAAGCTGTCGATTGTTAGGTTCTGTCCTATACAGTGTTCGACGGCTCGGTTTTTGGTCGACAGCATATAATTTGTTTTATGCTTGTTCATCATAAGACCAACTCGTTTGGATTGTTTTTCTATAGGAGTAAAAGCCTCCATAATGACACTCTGGGAACGGGCGACAATGTCGATATCATCCTTATAGCTCAGGAGTTGGATGAATTTGTTAAATATAGTGCCTTCTGTGCTTAATACGGCTTTTCACACTATCTGCTCCAGCACAAAATTAAAGAAATCACATGACAGCGCGTCTCTTTGCCGGAAATCCGACCACCGCTTTCTATAATTCAGTGGATTGAATGCTGTCGTATGCTTACGTATGCGGCTTGGAAGTCGATGAAGAGATGGTGAGTATCGACTTGCAATTCTTTGGTCTTTTCCATGATTTGCCGCGGTGGAAGATTTGGTCTATCGTCGATTTGCCAGGCCGGAAGCCACACTGGTAGATGCCGATGAGTGTGGTTCAAACGCCTTTCACACAGTACGTTGGATAGGATCTTGTAGGCTACGTTAAGTACGGATATGCCTCGATAGTTCTTAACATCGCCACTAGTTTTGAAGAGTTCTGACGGCAATCTGTCTGAGCCCGCGGCTTTAATTTTCGTCAGCTTTTTAATAGCTGTGCCGACTTTGTCTAAGCTGGGTGGGAGAACTATTTCATCGATCGGAGTTGAGTTTTCTTCACACCCAAACACTTTTTCCTGGTCATGCCCATTAAGCGGCTGTTGGAACTGCTGCTTAAATACATTCAAAATTTCCTGAGGGTCGGTGACAAGATAATCCTCAGTGTTTCGAAGGGCCTGAGCTCCAGGTCTTAAGCCTGCAGCCAGGCTTTTAGCTTTTTATAAATCTTGTTATTGGGTATATAACTTCTTCGTGCGTAACTTGTATTATTCCATTGGAACATGGGTTGGAAAGCTACTGTCATGGTACGTCATTTCAGTGTTTATCATTTACTTTTTTTTTCACTTAAATATGTCGAACTTTGTGCCTGAAAAAGTGTTTTTGCGAGAAGTTCTTCTTCATTACTTTAATATGAAGAAAACTGCTGCCGAAAATCATCGTATTTTGGTGGAAGTTTATGGTGAACATGCGCTACCTGAGCGAACGTGCCAAAAGTGGTTTGCACTATTTAAAAGTGGTGATTTTGGCTTGGAAGACGATGAACGTCCTGAGCAGCCAAAAAAGTTTGAAGATGAAGAACTGGAAGCAATACTCTATGAAGATTATTGCCAAACACAAGAAGAGCTCGTAGAATCTTTGGGTGTCACTCAAACACAAAAGGAAGTCATTTTTGCATTGGATTGGTACTGGTGATGAAAAATGGATTCATTTCGACAGCCCCAAGCGCAAAAAATCATATGTGAAACCCGGCCAACCAGCCAAATCAACGGCAAAGCCGAATATCCATGGCGCGAAGGTAATGCTCTGTATTTGGGGGGATCAGATGGGTGTGCTGTATTATGAGCTGCTAAAACCGGGTGAAACCATCAATGGACAACGCTACCGAACACAATTAATCCGTTTGAAGAGAGCAGTAGTCGAAAAACGTCCGGAATATGCGACCAGATACGAGGCAATAATTTTCCATCATGACAACGCTCGGCCCCACGTTGCTATTCCGGTTAAGAACTATTTGGAAAACAGTGGATGGGAAGTCTTACCCCTTTTAGCCCGGACCTTGCCCCTTCTGACTACCATTTGTTCCGGTCAATTCAGAACGCCCTCACTGAAATACGGTTCACATCAGAGCAGAATATTAAAAATTGGCTTGATTCATTCTTGGCTGCCAAGTCGGCGCAGTTCTTTTGGGATGGGATCCACAAATTGCCAGAAAGATGGGAAAAAGTCATAGCTTCAGATGGGCAAGACTTTGAATAATACTATTCTGTACCAAATGTTTTCAATCGGCTTCAAGTCACGGCTGTTCCCATTCCACTCCAATTTCGAAACGCTTCTTTCTGTTAGAAATTCTTTAAGCCGAAATGGTAAAAGGGGCTTACAACAAAACAACTTTACGATTGTCTTACCAACATTTTATGGAGAAATAAAGTTGAAACTTACCAATTTCGTGCGGTGACGAGGTGCAGACTCATCTTGAAAATTCACCTTATCTAAATGTGCAAAGTGTTCTTCTAAGGGTGGTAGCATCCTCAATTTATCCGTGACCCTCCATGTTTCGTGGTTTCAGTAGTGCATCCTTCACTGAATCATTCTCTCCAGTCCTTCGCCGGATGTATTGTATTCCGTCAGATCCGGAGATGTTAAATTTTGACTTGTCCGAGAAAATTACATTTTTCGGATCCGTTATAATACATTTTTTATGATCTTTAGCACACTGGATACTTTTTTGGCGCATTTGTTTGGCTAAAAGCGGCTTTCTCGCAGGTTCTCTTGCACAAAAACCGAGATCTAGAAGCCTTGGTCTTACAGTCTGTGAGCTGATTTCTGATCCACCAGCCTTTACGAAACCTTCCCTTAAATCTTCAGCTGTTTTTTTCTACTTGGACCCGCTCCTCTTTTTTTTTCAAACATGAGTTCATTCGATACGTTGCATAATCTTTAACCTTGCATCCTATGCCATATTTGATATCAATTTGGCTTAGAATGTCTACTCTGTTTAAATTAGTCGAGAGGCTGATGCAGGAGGTCTGCTGCTTTTGGGTTGTATTCAAGCTATCATGGAGTGTCCTAATCGGTGTAAGGTTGGTATTTTTGCATTTACTGTAAAAATTCTGAGATCCACGTTCACCGCATATTGTCGAACTTAAATACAAAAAGAAAAAAAATAAATAAAAATGTGAAGATTGATCCCATACTTAATGCTTCCCTGTGCTTGTCGTATTATTTAAAATATGAAAATTTTAAGAAGATGCATCTGCGTAGCTTCTGGAATTATGGGACGAAAAGGGTTAGCAGTTCTTATTATTAGGCATAGGCTGATAAATGAAGAAGAAGTAGAGTCTTGAATCTTCTGAACACTTTTTCATCGAACGCATTCCCCTTCCAGTAGACCTTCTTGTGCAACATCTTATGTAGCAGTTCAGCGATAATTGCCTCATTCTTCAAAAATGCGTGTTAAAAATTGAAAAAACCCAGGAAAGTTTTAACCATTGGAGTCGGTCCGGGTCTGACTTCCTGAAGTAGACTCCCTTGTGGGAGCATCATGGAGTCTGTAGTTTAAATCTAAAATCGCAGGAGGGGTTCTCCAGTTGGCTTAGACTTTATGTAGAGTTGCAATAAGTAATGGGTGCTGTGACCCTAAGATCAACAAGACGTTTTAGATCAGCCTTGACCCATACCCAGGATTTAACTTGTGTCCCCAATACATTTCCGATTTGGTATTAAGGAATTCATCAGGCGATGGCAATGCGTATCCTTGCTCCCGTGAAATTAAGTTTTCACAGACAGTTGTTTAAGCAAAACCCTAGAGACATGTGTGTATCTAATACATCAATTTTCAAATTGTATCAGTAGTTTTCAATATGTTCACTTTTGGCGCGAATAATGGCCTTGAGACGGCCGAAGAAAGCATCGCACTCTGGGGTATTTTGGCCCATTCCCGGCGAAATGCTTGTTTGAGGTGGTCCAAACTTTGGTATTTTTTAGTGCTAACCTTCGCCTTCAAAATACCCCATACTGAGAAATCCAACGGATTTGCATCCGGAGAATTTGCAATCCATTGCGTCGAAGAAATGAAGTGTGGAACATTCTTTTTTAACCAATCTTGGTTGACGCGCGCTCTGTGAGACGGTGCCAAGTATTGTTGAAATGTCCACGGTCTCCGACCGAAATGATTGTTTGCCCAAGGCTTCAATACTGCCTCTAAGACAGTTTCACGGTATACGATCGCAATAACTTTGACGCCACGATCCAAAAATACGAGCGGAGAGCGACCATCGGCGGTTATGGCGGCCCAAACCATCACCTTCGGTGCTGCCTGCTTTCTGGTGGCCGTCGGAAGGTTTAAATTTTCGAAGGACCTCTCTGGCAAGTAAACTCGGTCATTTTGTTTGTTGACATATTGCTCGATAACAAAAGGCGACTCATCGGAAAAAACCAAATTCGGCAACTCACCACTTTCGTGCAAGTGTAGCAACTCCTTCGGTCTTTCGACTTTTACTTTTTTCTGTTGCGGTGAAAGATTGTGTGCTTTTTGGAACTGCAATGGCTTGAGCTTAAGCTCATTTTTCAGTATGTGTTGCATCCGTTTCAATGATATGTTGAGCTCACGAGCCATTTTTCTTCCACTTCGACGCGGATTTCACTCAATTCGAGCCTTCACTTTCCGCACCATTTCTGCCGATGTTGCTGTTTTTTTATGACCACCTCCATGGCGTTTTGCAACGCTGCCAGTATCACGGTAACGAGCTATGGTTCGAGACACAAATGATTTATTCACGTTGAGGTGCTGGAGGGCTCTAACGAGACGACAACTGAGACGCAAATCGTTGAAAAGGCTTGTAAATAATAAAATTATCTGTCATGTGTCAGATGACAGTGAGCTCACTGTCATGAACGATTTGGAAATTATAGCAGTCTGAAGTTGGTTGCAGTTCGAGTCAGTCAGGGTGTATAATTCCAACAAATGCGAATAAAAGGAACAATAAGTGACAGCAAATCACTTGCGGTGGGCGTTGGGTACCTTTTTGATCGACCGCTTTACTGTATTTACGGTGATGTTTAACGTCTTTTCAATCGACATCCATATTGCTCAACAATTCGTCTGCCTTATCAATTATCAAAGTTATATCAACACACTCCAGCTGTCACTTAAAGAACATTTATATCCAAGGCAATACGAGATGGAAAACAGTATGACATGTGGCTTGGCTGGGTACGTGGCTATTGTTAATGGCAAGGAGTCGTAGAAGTAACAACCGTTCTTCTGGTACAAATAGCATTAAAATACCTGATATTGAAGAAATGTCGTTTGCTAAGTACCTTTTACCTTATATAAAACCAACTTGGTAAATGGTTGAGCATCTCCTACAAATGATATCTACAAGAGCACCAGCGACGAGCCCTTACGTCGAATTCTTATCTTTCCTAACCTTCCTGGTTGTTGTTGTAAAGTTGTTAAACTTTACCTGGTGTTGCCGCTCTTTCGATGCCTGATAAGGATTATATAATAGGATTAGTCTTTCTGTCAATAAAGTTATATTCGTTCTATTTTTTCGAATTCCTTGATGTTCTTTTAAAGAATTTTGCCTTGTAAAATCCACCATACTTCACCATAATATGCAACAATTGGAATAGTCTGCAGTAATATTGATACCGGTTATCGATTCTAATAAAAAAAAAAAAAAAAAAATCCTTGAGGCTTACATTTCTGAATAATTTTTTGGCTCTGTGATTCTTTTGAGGTTGTTAAGAACCAATATTTCGGAAAGTCATAAGGTCCTCCTTTTCTTCTGTTAAACTGTTTTAAACTTATTTCTTAAATTAACTCTCGTTTCCAGAAAAGTGGCTTGCTTATGAGTGATATTTTTAGAATGCGTCTTTCTCTGAGCCTTAAAAGGAGTATCTCCCGTTGAGGTCGGTTGTGCTGTTGTGTTTAGCTAGCAGGGCTTATCTGATGTTCTTAAGTAGTAAAAGAGTCAACTGTACGACTATTATTATTTACTTATGTTTGTATGATTATTTGTTAGCTCCCATTAGTAAATCTAAATGTAATTTTCCTTTCAGTTTCGGTATCAGTTTTAGTCTCAACTCTGATTTGATATATTCTTTTACAAGCTAAAAAATTCGCAGTTTTTTTCACTTATTTGTAATCTTTCTGTATCAACAATGGCATTTTCCTTTACGTCGAATCCTTATCACTGTTCCGTATAGATACTTTTCGCTCCCAAGAAAATGTACATAAATAACTACAACTACCTCTATCTTCCTATCTACATTTTCCCACGTTTTTATTTCTCTCCTACTACACTTGTATATAAATTCTCTATTTTTTTTCGCCTCATCTTCCTCCCTGTAATCCGTATCTGTATCTTAATCTACGTATATATATATTTGCATCTGTATCTATCATTGTGCGTTGCTTAAGTGTTTTTTTTTTTTTTGTTTTTTTTTTTTTTGTTTGTTTGTAGAAACGTTGTCATATATCTACCAGACTATTCGTTTACAATAAAAAAAAAGAAATACAAATTGAATAAACAAAAACCCTCCAACCTGCCCATCAACGGCATTAAATTTAAACCACCTCAAAACATTTTCCACATCGTATATCTATCAACTTTTCATCTTAAATTTATTTACAACTTACAAATATATTTATTTTAGAATTAAATTTAAATAAAATTAAAACCAAAAATTTAAGAAAAAAAAACTCTGTGAACAAGAATAATATTGAAACTAACAAATAAAAAACATTTTGAAATCATGCATCTCACATATCGTCCCGTAAAGACAGAATATCGATATCGAACTCAAATTGGCCAGAGCGACAGCTTTAGAACACCATCATCATCATCATTTTATTCAACAGACGCTTGCGGATAACTCTTATGGGACATTGCATTTGATCTGACAGTAGATAATAGAAGGAGCAACAAGAACAAAGGAGCAGAAAAATAAGCATCGTCATGAAAGATGTCCACCGCCACCCAAACTCCACCAACCATCAAACTCCGCCGCCCTATCATCAACAGCAACAGCAACAGCAACAGCAACAGCAACAGCAACAGCAACAGCAACAGCAACAGCAACAGCAACATCAACATCAGTTCCAACAGCGGTTTCACCAACAACAACATCAGCACAGTTCATACAGTCACATTCAAGCATTAGTCCGTGGTATCCACGATACTGGAAATATCGATGCAGCGGCTCTTCATCTACCACTCATCGACACCAGAAGAGGAGTTCATACGGATGATGATCACAGATCCGGTCTCAGTTGTGGTGGTGGCAACAACGATGATGCCAATGACCATGGTAATGGCAATGGTAATGGCGATAGTAGCAGCATTGCAGATCATGTATCGCTGCCTAGATCAATGCCAACGTTCTTAATAACAAATCTGGATAATGATGGATCCACCAGTCCTACAGATGTCCATAGTCCGTCGAGACGATTTAGCCAGTTTACTCTTGGACTAAGACGCTTCTCTCATTCCCATGCGGTATTCAATGTGATTTTTTTTTGTAATTGTTACGAATACAAATATCGCTTTGGCGTTTGGCTTTATATACGTAAATAGTGTCTAGGAGTGGAATGCTTTTCAAACAACGTTTTTCATTTACTCTTTCACGATACAAAAAAAAAAGGAAACAAATCCATACATAGAAATACGCATACCTACTATCCTGCCAGGTGAAGGTGTACACGCACAGCAAGAAAACTTGCGTTGCATTTTGCCAATGAAACGCTGACCTCTAAGCATGATCTGTTCTTTTTCTTTCTTATTACTTTTGTTTCTATTTTACCACTTCTCTTAATTCTCTATTCTGCTGAAATGAATGCGGATTTGATGCGCTTTTGTTGCTAGCCTCACCTTTCGCATAGTCATTTCTGTCATGTCTTCTCTTATGGATGTACTAACAATGTGATGGATAAACTTATAAAACAAGCCAGTTCCTGCTCTAAATGTATCTAACAATATTTTCTTAATAATAATCCAATCTAACTGCTTGGGTGTTGTTGTGGTTACTAACTGATTGAAGTTTTAAAAAGAAACATATAGCTTTGACGGAAGTGGTGTCAGTCTGAATGGTTGAAAGTCGAAACTGAATATCGGTTTTAAAAGATATGAAGAACCGTACCAAATGAATTCGATTTATATGTTTTTTTTTTTTTTTTTTTTTTTAAGTAGAACAATTTCTATAACTTCATGTAGTTTAAACGCTTTTTCTTTGCTTTGCTGGGCTTTATCTGTTCTCCTACGCATGTGTTCTGTACGTTTTTTCCTCGAATTTTTACTAGACTTTCGGATCTTTAGATTTATCGAAGCGAAACTTCAATGCAAATTTAAAATAGCGTAATAGATGGTGTATTTTGTCTGCCATATCATTAGGAACCATGTCCAAAAGGACACAAATAAAATGAAGCACTTGTGGATGTCAGTCATGTTTATTATATAACCAACATTAACACATTTATGAAAGAATTGCGTATTAAAATTGCTAAAGTTTTTCGAGTAACAAGGCTGTCTAATGAATAAATCGAGAATCTTAGATGATTCACATTTAAATTGCACGTCGACAAGAAAAGAACTAAGTATTTCGCGAAATATGTCTGAGAGAAATCCCTTCTAAAACTATTCTTGAAAATTTTCTCTGCCATAGTTCAAGGAGAAATGCAGTTTTATCATTTCCGAGTAATTATTAAACTAGTTAAGAACGAAAAACTGAACTCACAGACTCTTTTCGAACCAAATCAATTTCATCTTTTTATTCTTTACGGTTATGACTTTTCTGACATCTTTTTGTTTTAACATCTTTTTCTTTCGTTCGTAATCTGCAAGAAAAGAAAAAAAGATTAAGTCTTAGCTTGGTTCTAGTTATGTTTCCTAAATAAATTAAATAAGGGAAATACTAAAAAAACTTTGTTAGCCAATTTAGTTTTAACGACCAATTTACTAAACAAGAGGGATATGGTAGCGTAAGTTAGACAAATGACATCACAGGCTATATGCGACACCCACTGACATTTGCTAATGTTCTCCAGTATGCTTTAAGCATTCTTTAGTTAAAGACAGAATAAAATTGCTCATCTTCACAATGAGAAACGAGCTAGCATGAAAGACACTGAGTAATGAAATGAACTCTCTTCACATTGCACCACTCCATCTTCCAATCAACTGACCCTTAATTTACTAAATTTGACTTCAAGAAAGACTTCAATTAAACAATTGGAGACAGAGCGAAGTCATTCTCAAGAAGTTCTACTCCATTTTTACGAAAGGCTCTAAAACAGTGAAAAGCTTTGGCGCAGAAGTCCTCTATGTACACTTATTCTTCAATCTATACACATAATGTACCATCTTCCTACTAAAAGTCTCAGTAATTCATTAGACCTCTGCTTGGCTCAGATTGATTCGAATAACCTCCCCAGATATTGCAATAGTACACGTATTCGGTAAAATAGCGATTAGATCCTTAACTTCGGACACCATTCAATAAAGGCTGCTTCAAAACTCCTGTATCTTTAAATGAGATAATCCAACAACAGAATCACATTATTTTGGGTTGCGGGACTAGGAGCAAATAATAGACTGCTTGACAACTTCAAGCCACCGATGTCCTACGCCAAACAAATGACACATTCTCAAGCCTGAGAAAAAACGATATCCTTAACTCACAAATATGTACAACCACCGGACATTACGATATTACAAGACACGTGAATTAGTTGAGTACTCTTCAGATTTATTTCTTAAGGATCTGATGTCCAACTGCTTTTATTTAGCGGTAATCGAATGCAATTCCTAGATAGATATCACTTTCAAGATTCAAATAATTTCTGCGCTGTAAGGATCACCGCCCCTGACGATTTTTTTCTATTCTACCAGAAATAGTCTTAGCATTGCTCTTCATTCTCTTCCAATTGTTTCACAATGAACCACAACAGCTCTAAGCGTACATCAAATGGGAACTACTATAACCTACAATTACCTACCCAACATACAGAGGCTTTGGAACGTTATTAGATCTCTTAAGAGATGAGAAAAATGCTTGCTGTGCTATCTAGCAATTCAATTTTTTTGTTACTGAAAAATATTGGTTTATTAAGCACAAATCTTCAAAAGCCTGATATTATAGTACAGTACAGTTCAGTATCTTGAACAGTGACTAGAGTTAATCTATGACTAATCTTTTACTGATAAAACAAATTATACATTTTTTCTGAGTATGGATTTCATGGGTTGATAATGGCCGCGAAGCGTATTCACCTACCGATACAATAAGTGATAGCTTTAAATAAGGCGATCGTTTTTAGTATGATGATCGATTAAGTACAATTTTATGATCACTATAAGTGTAGTGATCGTTATAAAGTAGTTGATACGACATGAAATAGTCGTTATATCTCTTTGAGATCGGTGATCACATTTTAGTTAGGTGGAAGTCGTGTCCCAGTTCATTTCTGAAACGTAAAAGATCTGAGTTCAAATTAAGGCAAATTATTCAAATTATTCGGAGATAAACCAACACCGTAGGTCCCACTTATTTAGTATATTAATCTTTTAATTTTCTATTTGTTTAATAGCTAAAAGGCTTACACAAGAACATTTAATGTAAAAAAATATTTTCCACCTATCTACATTGCAATCGCGTATTTTGCTTTATTGACTAAGGCCCCTATATTCTGAATTACATCGTAAAAATGGAAGGATTGTTTTTTGCATTTATGTTATCCAATTATAAATCTTGACCAAAATTTGAGCTTCTATTCCTTTCCGGACAAAGTTTGCTAATGAACTTTATTGCACATGTAATAACCGTTGGCTTGCTCGACCTGGAGTTTTGCCGGTATCTTAACATAAAGTTTTGTACTGATATTGTATTGCTATATATATACGAGTACATCGTGAACTCCCGCAATCAGTAACTGTTACAATTTCTCGTGACGTCTTTGCCTTTATAAAGTAATTAAACTAAAAAAAAGCCATTCATGTTCCCTCCAAACTGTTTTATTTTTTATTTTTACGCAAACTATTTTGTTATCATATGCCAGCTATAATATTTCTATTGTATTTTGTCCTAAGAGCCTTTACAGAATTCTCAAAATAAAATTTCTTGCCGTTACGCATGATTATCTATTTTCTAGCGAGAAATGACCTACAAGATAAGATTTTGAATTGAGACCTAATTGAAAGCGCTTATTTTAAAGGATTTTTTTCTCTAAAGGTTATTCCTCAATTCAGTTTAGATAAAGAATACTTAATGTATTTCTACAGGTTAGGTTTAACCCTATCATTCAACACAGGACTAATTTGCTTCTCCCATATTTACTACCATCACTTGACAACCCATTTTTCAATAATTTTTTCCAGCTGCGCTTAAAATTTAATACTATGTCAGAATATTTGAATAAAAATATATTCTCTAGGTAGAAGCATCTCTATCAAATCTGAATTGGTTTTTAGTTGATAAAGTCTAAAAATCCTCCAAAATCCTTGATATAAAAATATATATATATATATATATATATATTCCAATTATTTCTAAGAGCTTTGCAATTTGGATAAACATGTGCAGAGTTGGATTCTATAATCCACTTCCTTAACCTATTTTTGAGCTGGCCCTTTACGGGAAGTTCATTTTTAGGCAAGCCAGCACCCCAAAAACGCATTAATGTATAATTTTTAACGTGGCAATATCTATATATTGATATTGATTAGCCCTTCCAAAGTAAACACATCTTAAAAAAACCATACCCTGTCCACCTTACTTTACACCATTTGCATTTATGTGAAGAACTTAATCCGGTCGCTAAGTATCATTGTACATAAGCCCAATGCTAAAATGCTACATAAAAGTAGAAATCTGAAAGTGAGCCCCATTGGATAGTAGTACTTAATTTAGTTTGATTATAATTTTCTTAAGTACTACATATATAAAAACTCCTCTTTCCAGTGATAAGGACGACGAATTGTATCATTTCAGATTGACGTTCGTCAAAGCTGTATACTAATCGCTAAATATAAACCTTGAGAAATGCTCCTTCTAATGTGCAAGGTTTCTTTCTAATCTGTTTTTCATGTTGAGTTTATTTCCACTGTTTTTTTTTTCTTTTTTTTTGTTTGTTTTACTAAAATATCTGCTAATCAAAGTTAAAGTTATAGGCGATAAACATTTTTGACATTTGTCTAAAAATTCAAATAAGATATCATTTTTAGATTATATTTAGATACTATCAACTCACAGGCGAGTTGTGAAAGATACCATGTAAGTACATTTTCTTTTTGCTTAAAATATTTTAAGAACAATTAGTATTTAATTTTTGATTTTGATTTTATCATCATAATAATAATCAAATAATCGAAAAATAAATAATGTTGTGACAGTAGTTCACCTACATATATTTTTCGAGTAGTTTGACCTTTGTCAATTGAATTGACAACTTGATAAAATTCCCATCATATATGGTTAATCATGATTTAAAAATAAATAAATTTTATGGCAGGTGAAACCCAGGATAAATATTTGGACAACTTAATACTAAGATTGCGCCATACGTAAGGATAAGATGAACTATAAATGGACGTTAATCAATGATTATTTTCAGTCCCTTCCTTTTGGTCAATATTTGTAGGTTTAGGGCAATGCTAATGTATCTAACGTTAGATAACAGTGACAGTGATAAACTTCATACTTTCAAAACGAACGTACATCGGTATCTCTCTTTCTATACCCCCTAACTTACCTTCACCCGCGCTGTGTTAAAACATTTTAAGGATACAAATAAGCCCTTGAACCTGCGCTGATTATAGAACAAAAAGTTGCTGATTATCGGACGTGAAAGCTTCTGTATGTTATATTAGTTTTTGTGATACAAATTAGCAATTAAGTTACCCTTAGATTGCCGTTAGTTAAGCAGCTTGTGATGAAAGAGGTAAATTTGATCATAGCCCTCATATGGGTTTTAAGAACCTCATTAATCTTTGAAGAGAGACAGAATTTGACTTCTTCGTTTTCGCTATTAGCCGTTCAATTAAGGTGTACAATTTTATCTGATATATTTATCCATATATTACTGCTATGCCGTTCTTGGTGTTGACCAAATATGCGAACCTAAGAATTATTTTACAGTTGGCTCTATTTTAGATCACTTCCTTTTATTGCGCTTCATGAATCACCACTTCATCCACAAAAAATAACTGTTTGGTGCGGTTTGCATGCCGGCGGCGTTATTGGGCCATATTTTTTCGTCGACGATAACGATCGTCACGTTACTGTGAATGGTCAGCGTTATCGCGCCATGATCACCGATTATTTTTGGCCCGAATTAGAAAATATGGACTTGGACGACATGTGGTTTCAACAGAATGGTGCCACAAGCCACACAACACACGCTACAATCGATTTATTGAAGAGTAAGTATGGTGAGCGTGTTATCTCAAGACATGGGCCAGTCGATTGGCCGCCTCTTTCGTGCGATTTAACGCCGCTTGACTATTTTCTGTGGGGCTACGCTAAGCCATTGGTTTATGCCAACACGCCGACGACTTTGAAAGAGCTCAGAGCCAACATTGAACCCGAAATAGCGGCCGTTGCGGCCGAAATGTGTAGTCGAGTCGTTGAAAATTGGGTCAAACGAATCGACCGCTGCAAACGTGCCCGCGGTGGCCATATGAACGAAGTCGAGTTCCATTCATAAAAGTTTTGATTGTACTTCAAGCCAATAATAAAGTTTTTGAAATATCTCAAATGGTTTGCCTTTTATTTAAAAAAAAAGTTGTCAAGTCGTTATTAGAAAACCCTATATATATAAGTTTTTTTCTCGTGTGGAGAATTTTGCGAATGCGCGTGCATTTTCTAAAATCATGTTTTGTCACACTCGCTTTTATTTTTTCTCTAATTTTCATACATCCTCAAACACTGTGATACGTACGTTAAATGCAGATGGACGACTGTCGTTTATTACAAACATCTTTCATTTTTACTTGTTAGTCCGAAGCGTCGTGGTGTTTCTCTATCGTGATCTTTAAACTTTGTATCGCGCTGTGTGCCGACTTGCTTTTCATGGAGCTTTATAATATTGCACTGTTGTCTGTGTAGAATTCTCTCGTAGATTTTCATAGTAATAACTAATATGCCGTGTTCTGGTCGTTAAGTTACGTTACGTACTCTTTTCATCCATTCCAAATTAATATTTCTTTGTCAGCAGTCTTCTATGCTTGTCTTCAAAATGGTATATTTCGACGTTTGAATGCTCCAATCTCAAATACATATATTTGGTCATTTGCCTGGGCCTTGATGTTGCTATTGTGCTTCCAGTTTCCAATACTATGCCTCCACTGCTAACGACCATGCTCAAGATAACACTTTCTTAGCCACTTTTTTGCAGCGTTCATAATTTAACTCCCAATACTATGCCTCCACTGCTAACGACCATGCTCAAGATAACACTTTCTTAGCCACTTTTTTGCAGCGTTCATAATTTAACTCGCTATTAGCGTCTCATCATTCCACCACCACATTACTTTTTTTATGTGGAATCGGATTTTCGGAATAACAAGTAGTGTTTTTGCACTCCTCTTACATACTCTTATTTCGTAGAAGTTGTTCCACATATTTATGGGACATCCTCCCAAATTCAGCGTCCAGACCAAGACTCTTTCCTTATTTAAGTTGTGCCCAGTTATTTTCTACACTATGGTGCTGACTTGCAGTGTGCAGAATCTTCTACTCGTCATTTCGCGCTTTGTCAACCTATATGATTATCTATGTTATGTATCTGGATTTAGTTTCCACTCTGCGGCATGAAATGATGATAAGTGCTGATCTAGCTTAATAAATAGCATATTAAGTGTAGTTAGAACGTGTAATTTGTATTAGTTTACTAAATCTTATCCCGCTGTGTTTTTCGTTTCAAAAGAGTTTTCTCCATGGCAGTATTAGTTTTCGTATTTAAATCCCAGCCGATGAGAAAGGTTTCTATCTTGAATATTGAATAACTTAAAAGAAAAACAACCGATTTCCATATGCAAGGTATTTTTTATTTGATTTGGTCCTTTACAATTTATTTTGACTAGGTTTTGAATACAACATCAATCAAATGGTCGCCTTTATTGACCAAAGCAAAATGTGCTCTTTTTGCTGTATTTTCGATCATTTCACCATTTCGGCACGAATGGTCTGAAGATTGCTAGCGTATACCTTGCTTCACAAATAACCCCACAAAAAGAAGTCCGGAGAGGTCAAATCTGGAGATCTGGATGGCCAGTCGATGTCGCCATTTTTGACAACATACGTACAGGGGATTTTTGTTGTTTCTTCTTGAAATTCAGTAACCATCCAGATCTTTGTAAAAGGATGTTGGGCAAATATAATGAGCCAACATCCTCCGATATCGATTCCCATCGACTGTTTCGCCTTCTCTGAAGAAAAAGAGCACAGTGATGATTTTGGTACAGACGCCGGCACAAACAGTTACCTTTTAGTCATGCAATGGTATTTCAGGGATCTCGTGTTGATTCTTTGTTCCCCAAATGCTGCAATTTTGCTTGTTAACGGCGGCAGAGAGTGTGAAATTGGCCTTTTAGGTCATCAAAATTTTCTTCAAAAAATCAGGTTCGGTGTCAACCATTCGCCGTATTTCAAACGACGGGGACGGTCTGTCGGCAATAATCTTTGAGTCTGTTGGACTTTATACGGAAACAAATGCAAATAATTTTTCAAAATGCGCCGTTAGATGGTTCTACTGACGCCAAAATGCTGAGCGCGGTGACGATTTGTTGTGACAGGTGGGTTCTCCACAACGTTCTCTAGTTCATTCGAACGTCTTGGGCGTCGAAAAACGGCATGTCGAAGATCTGCCACTGTTCCATGCTCAAAAAAATTCGTCACCAAAGGTCGAATTGTGTTGTCAGACGGTGCTTGTTGGACACGATATTTTTGACGATATGCACGTTGAGCTAATACAGCTGAACGATTTTCAATGTACAGCGTCACTATTTCGTCGCGTTGTTTCGGTATGAAGCGTTTCATAGTTAAAATTATACTGAATTGACGTTTCAATGTCTACTCAAGTCAATTAGTTGATAACTGTCAAAGTTATTCAATGTTTGCATACCGGCATACAAGATGCCGCACCCTGTTTATGAAAGGCCATCGGTTACTCAGTGTCTACCATTGATGTGTAGACGCTTATAATATTCCAAGTTTCATGTTATTATCAATTTTATGATTATTAGTCGGCGGCTGACTTTCAATACGGTCCGCTGTCAAGATGATGGCAACTCCGTTCTTACTAAAAACACATTTTTCATGAAATTGTTTGCAAGTTCAAGTAGCGGGCTCTGTTTTCGATATTTCGCCTTTTGGTTTCTTAAATAGATGTATCGGTTTAACGTTGTTGAAGTACGTTTTGTAGTTCAAAGTAGATTAAGATTGCGATGTGCATTTTTTTTTATTAGTCGTGAAGCTTTGACACTAATATTTTTTTAAGTACCCACACAATCAGAATTTGGATGATAAGTATATATGTAGTATCTCTAGCAGAGACGATGAAACACTGTAAAGTGCTACTATTTACAAATATTGTATCATAATACATTATTTTTAAGAATGTGGATTAGAATAAGAATGGATTTCTTGTAGTGAATAGATTTTTTATCCATTGCACCTTCCTCCTGAACTTTATTAAACTTTGTGATACTACTCGTATACTACTATTTCCTCATTTCATTGATGTGGTTGGTGTATAGGTATTTTCGAAAGAAACGTCATAAGCCAGGGTCTTTACGAGTAAATGTATCTGTATTAAAATAAATACAAAGAACCTGCCGTACTTATCGAAGCGGTCTTGCTTGAATAAGAATCAGTTTGAAGATATCGTTCGGTGGTAAATTAATTCATACATACATTTTTTTTCTAATATTAATTTGTCAAAATAGATAACAATATATTTCTATTAAATGTTAATGCTTCTTCTCTTAATATTCCTATAAAAGTCTCATAAATGTCTAAGTACTAATAATTCACTTTTGAAATATATAACATTTAAGCTGATAGATAAACTTGATTTATGTATGTATACTAAACAGTACATTTTTTTATAATGCAACATAATAAATACAAGATACGCGAATTAACGTTGTTAAATATTACACCCTGCCTGACTCGAACTGCAACTTTTTAAAATGCTATAATGTTCTTATTTTTTGATAAATTTTATTGTGCCAAAGCAAAAAATGTTGGAAAGTACATCAATTTTCAAATTGTATTAGTAGTCTCAATGGCTTTGAGACGGGCGAAGAAAGCATCGCAAACTGCACGCAAGTGGCTCTGCGGTATTTTGGCCCATTCCCGGCGAAGTGCTTGTTTGAGGTGGTCCAAACTTTGGTATTTTTAAGTGCCAACCTTCGCTTTCAAAATACCTCAGACAGAGAAATCCAATGGACTTGCATCCAGAGAATTTGCAAACCATTGTGTCGAAGAAATGTAGTGTGGAACATTGTTTTTTAACCAATCTTGATTGACGCGCGCTTTGTGACACGGTGCCGAGTATTGTTGAAATGTCCACGGTCTCCGACCGAAATGATTGTTTGCCCAAGGCTTCAATACTGCCTCTAAGACAATTTCACGGTATACGATCGCATTAATTTTGACGCCACGATGCAAAAATACGAGCTGAGAGCGACCATCGGCGGTTATGGCGGCCCAAACCATCACCATCGGTGCAGCCTGCTTTCTTGTGGCCGTCCGAAGGTGTTAATTTTCGAAGGACCTCTCTGGCAAGCAAACTAAGTCATTTTGTTTGTTGACATATTGCTTGATAAAAAATGGCGACTCATCGGAAAAAGCCAAATTCGGCAAATCACCACTTTCGTGCAAGTGTAGCATCTCCTTCGCTCTTTCGACTCTTACTTTTTTCTGTTGCGGTGTAAGATCGTGTGCTTTTTGAAACTTCAATTTCTTGAGCTTAAGCTCATTTTTCAGTATGTTTTGCATCCGTTCCAACGATGTGTTGAGCTCACGAGCCATTTTTCTTCCACTTCGACGCGGATTTCGCTCAATTCGAGCCTTCACTTTCCGAACTATTCCTGCCGATGTTGCTGTTTTTTATGGCGTTTTGCAACGCTGCCAGTATCACCGTTACGAGCTATGGTTCGATACACAAATGATATTATTCACTACTTGTGGTTTTCCAGCCAAATATAAGCAATCACACTATCACGTTTGAATTACATCGTGGATAAAAATTTTAAACACAAATCGTTTAAAAGGCTCGTAAATATTAAAATTATCTGTCATGTGTCAAAATTTGAGCTCACTGTCATGAACGGTTTGGAAATTATAACAGTCTGAAGTTGATTGCAGTTCGAGTCAGACAGGGTGTATATTTAATTTAAATTGATATATGAAATATGTATATATGCCTTAACTACAGGCATGCCAAGTTTTTGAATACGCTAAACCAAGCTGCTGAGAACGACGACGAATCGATTCTTCGCATACACTCTCAGCTATAGCTGCTATAATCTCTTCACTACCTGTTGGATGTGGTCTAACCGGACGATTATCATCCACTTATGTAAATTGGGACCCAAATTGCGAATAATATTGGCAATAGTGGTTTCAGTAGGTCGATTATACGCACCGTAATTTCCTCGAATCGCACAAAAACATTTCTCGCAGAACGCTGATTTTCGTAATACTGCTGAACAATTTGGAGACGATCTTGTGGTATGAGTCTTTCTATGATGATTTGCCAAATGATACTGAATAAAAATGACAAAGCAGTTTGATATGTGTCACGCGTAATTTTTCAAAAAAAGCCTGTTTAAAATCAAACCCCACGATGAATCACACTATACATACGAGTATTTCTACCGATATTTTTAGAATTCTAATTCATCGTTCTAGTTAAAATCAAACCAGCATAATAAGTTTGCTTCAAGATTCATGGGAACTTCATTTTACAAATAGATAAAGTGTTCATGTCGATGGTAAAACTATCGAAAACTTGAAAAAAATAATCTTAATGGGGATTTCCCTCCGTTTAATCACAGAGTTCACCCTGTTTTAGAAAATTATGTACACATTAACTTTGTTGATTGTTGGTGTAGATACCCTGCTTTCTACGAGTATTCTTTGCATTTGCTAGTTGGATAGACTTTCATTTGTTTTCTTGGTCAACTATAACGATGTAATAATCGACTTCAAATCTCGTCAAACCATAGCTGACGAGTTTGATAGACAAATTGTAACCTCCTCGTAAAGCCTAATTATGGGAAATCACCACGCTGCATATCACCTGATGGTTGTATCTACTTCTGCTATTGCAGCCATATTCAGGTTTTGATTTATCTATATTGTTTTCTTTATATTTTTCTAGACCATTGGACTTTAAATAGGCAAAAAACAACAGCGCTTATAAAGATAAAAAAAATTCAAACCGGATAAATGCATAAATGTCATTCAAATTAAAAAAGCACCTTAGTACAAGATACATTGATTGAGATTCGCTTACCTAGCACTTACTTGTGAGCCGATATAGCCATAATTTGTGGTGTCTAATGAATTAGTAAAATTTAATGGAACTAGGAACGTGTGGACTGTAAACATATTTCAACATTTTGTCTACAAGAAGTTGTAAATTCGAAGGAGATACCCACTACAATATACTCGTACATAGGTACATTGCATGGTTTTTTTACAATGCTTGGTTTCTTCTTTTTCTATTTGAATGAAGAAACAGTTAAACTTTATTTCTAAATAGAAATATTTCCAAATAGAAATATTCCATAATAAATGCATTTACAGAGGTGAAAGTTTTAGATTTGTTAATTCTTAGATACAGAAATTGCCTATTGACGTGTCATTAACTATGGGCTTTTGTATAGCTGTTATACATGCTATTGTATTGATGATGCTATAGTATGAATGAAAATTTTCTTTTATAGAGTTTAGATATTGATGATAAACACAGCTTGGCTTAGTTATCTTAAATAGCGTATATGAGACGACTAAAAGTTGTCGTTACAATTTCAGAAAGTCTCATGCCTGATAATTAAGCCTGAAATTTCTTCAAAGGCCTACTTAACGGTTACCTTAAGTAACTGCCATAACACTGAACTTAAAATTGATATACCTAGATGGTCGTTCAAACATTTCATTTCATAGGCGGCACCTATTGCAAATAGTCAACTATAATATCGTTTGGTGCTGAAAATTAAACCAAAAGTTGTCAGTTCTAAATGCCTTAGATCTTCTTTTATCTCACTTCTGTCTTAGCCAGATAGATACAAAGCATTATAGGACTTATATACCTGTATATGCACCTAGATATTGAAAAAGTCGATAAAATTTTGCAACTGTTGGAGCAAGACCGGCACGGAAGCTGTCTGGATATAGCGGAGGCACTAAACATCAACCGTATGACAGTATGAATGTTTGGGTGCCATATGAATTAACGCAAAGAAATTTAATTGATTGAACAAACATCTAAAACGTAACGAAATATAACCATTTTTAAAGATTCATTACGGGCAATGAAAAATGGATTAAATACGAGAATATCCAATGCAAGTGATCATGGTCAAAGGCCGGTGACCGACCACAAACGGCTTCAAAACCTGGATTGACGGCAAATAAGGTTATGCTGAGTGTTTGGTGGGATTGGAAGGTAATTGTTTATTATGAGCTGCTAGAACGTGGCAAAACGGTCAATTTGATCCTCTCCTGTGCACAACTCGACCGTTTCAATGAAGCTTTCAAGAAAGAGCGACCAGAATTGGCCAACAGAAAAGGAGTTGTCTTCCATCATGACAATGTTAGGCCACACACATCTTTGATGACCCGAAACAAATTGACGGAGCTTGGTTGGGAAGTTTTGATGCATCCACCGTATAGCCCGGACATTGCACCCTCTGATTAGCATTTGTTTCGGTCTTTATAAAACTGTCTTGAGAGTAAAAAATTGGCCGACCGAAGAGCCGCTAAAAATCACTTAGCCAAGGTTTTTACTGATAAACCGCAGAAGTTCTACACCGATGGAATTATGAAGCTACCCGGAAAATGGCAAAACGTCATAGATAATAATGACCAATATGTACTTGATTGAAATGTTTTTTCAAAAATATACCAAAAAACTGCGGAGACTTTTTATATGACCCAATATTTTTCAATATAATACCCACAATCCATATGGTGGTGCTGTAATCCAAGTGTAAATCATCATGATGACATTTACAGTCAGATAGATCAATTAAAGTACAGTAAATTGGTTGTAATCCTGTTCCACTTTTGTGAGTTACTTTAAATTAAGTCGATTTACCTGCGACACTGAAAGCCATTAGTGTTTGCCCCGGTCGTTTAATTCATTGTGCATTTTTTCGATATCACTGATTACAATTTGGCTGGACCTTTATTAACCACAACTTTAGATGACAACAGCAAAGTGCATCATCATTCAGTGTCCCCTCTGTACTACAAAACTGAGTCAGAATCAGGCCTCACGAAATGGGATTGCTTTTGTTATTTGGACCAACAGGTCTACCTCCAATTAGTAAAAATCGAAGGAAATACCGTTGGAGAACGAGTATTTGTGGAGCTCGTTTGCTCCACATACAAAAAAAAAAAAAAAAGGGAAGAACATTTGCTTGAGAAGTGAGGGAATGAAGGAAAATTGCCATACTAAGAATAACGTACTAATTCAACAAGTTTTTGTCTGCTGAGAGTTTGAAAATTGTGAAACTTCCATTGTTGGTGATGACATATAATATCCAAACAATTTTTGCTATCTCCAATAAATGAATGCATCATAAATGAACTAAAGCATATGGAAATTTTGTCCAATTTTGACCGTTTCAAAAATATCTTAAGACTGAATGTCCCATGTGGCCCCATGCCTCTAAATAGTTGTGAATTTTCTACGTCAATCTCATTAATTAAAAGTTGTGGTGGTATTTGTGACAATTCGTACAATCTTAAGGCCAATTCTAATTGGCTTACAGCAGCATCTTGAGCATTGGAATTTAATAAAATATACCCCAGTTGGACCTTCTGAGAATGCAGTCATTTCGCAAAATCGTGCCAAATATCCAGAATTCTTGGAGTTTTGGGAACCTTTCAACTTTTATCTAGATGAAATTGATCAAAGTGCCAAGCTGTTAATGACTTGTCAGAGAAAACAAAATATTGTATATGTACCGGACATTTCACATGTTAACTCGCTAATCTGGGTGACAATTCTCTTCATAAACAATCGTAATGCTAAGATATACGAAAATATTTTAATATGTCGTTCTCCATTTAAATTTTTATTTATTTTTTTTTTTTTTCCTGTCGAATTCAGTTGTCGGAGCAAGGTAATTGGAGCAAGTTGCCGAATGTTTTGCAACTTTTGAATGTTAGTTGGGTATAAGGACTAAAAAATCGTAAAAAACATATTTTTACGTAAAATATCTAACGTGATACGAGTATAAACCCTCTTACTTGTTAATAAGCCAATGTTTGTGTGTGCTTAAGGAAACTACTAGGCAAACACGAGCCCATCCAAACTAAGTATCTTCGAACGTAAGTGTCTTTCCTTTTAAGTTTGTTTTCCTACAATTTTCCACATGCAAGTACAAGTATAATTTTCGCAAATCCGTAAACAGTTTTTGTTTTGAACTGTGCAGTATTAAGTGGGTACTTAAACTATATACGTAATACTCTTCTACCAATCTTCCGATTGCATGACTCTACTATCGGCATACGGTGGAGGAGAGATGTCTATTTGTATGTATTGTAGTAGTCTTAAATCCTAGCTCTCAAGATGAGACTGCAATCGGAAAAGATATTTGCTTTTGGAGAAGAGCATATTACTCGTATACTACTCCTATACATACGTATACCATAACATACACTTGTCTGTCATTCACGTACTCTTTTTTTTTTTTTTTTTTTTTTTTTGCGCCGTCAAGACAGTACAGATTAAACTCATTCAAGTCTTGTGGCCTAAGTATCATATATGGTGTGGATATGATTATGTGTGTAGATCTACAACGACGTGTTGATCTATTCAGTCAATAAAATGTCATAATAACTTTGGTGCAGTGGGCTAAAAGTTACGCACTACCAAAGCACTTTCTGCTGTCAGTAGGTATTTAAGTGAAAAGAACGTCACCGGTTTTAGATGAGCATCTACATGTACTATCTACCCATACTCACCCATCTACAGCTACGACGAGTATCTTCTCTTGGTGAACGCATTTTCCCATTTTCGAGTTTCTTAGGTTCTTAAGTTGACTTTGAGTGTCATACTACAAGCTACAATTTTTGTACGATTATACGAGAGTATAATGGTGGCCATTGGCAATGGACTAAGCGAGATATTGCTGCCATTCGCGTAACTACTTTTGTGGCGTAAAGACATTTCATCTACGGGGCTGCACGTCGACTGCGAATGAGATACAATTAACCGCTCTCCACTTGGCTTAGACTATAGTGAATTGCAATGGTAAGATGCAAGTGCTCGTCGCGCGGAATTTAAAAAATAAAAAATAAAAGTCTTGAAATGTCAGTAAAAATATAACAAAAAATCACAACAAAAAATAACAATTTTGCGTGACATTAAACGAACAAAAACAAAAAGCAATTTTCGAGTAAAAAATAAAAACAAGAAAGTGCGTGCGACAGACAGAACAACAGACAACAAAACACCAGAACAGTTGGGTGTTGGTCAAGTGCATTTTCGTATTACTGATAGTGCGATACATTTCATTTGTCTAAACGTTGACAGTTTGAAATTTTTAAAAGATTGATATAACATACTGTGTTGACTATTGTCTTGTCGGGCGAAAAAAAATTTTTTTTTTTTTTTTTATTGAAAATATGTACAAGACTCCGTGTAAATTAGGGAGGACCTTTGTCACACAAGTAAAGCATTTTAAAACAGATAAAACAGAAGAAAACGTTCTGTGTCAATTGGTTGGCGCCATCTACAGTACAAAGTTATCTACAAAATTAGAGCTCTAGAGAATTCTTTTGTTTAAGATCTAATTTATTATCAATTTTTTTTTTAAATTGTTGTTAAGTGAGAGATTACTGCGTTTTTTGTAGTTCTCGTGTGTGATATTAGTGTTAAGAATGAAACTCTCAAAGAGTCTAGATGAGTTAATTTTAAGTGCATCACGGTTGAGCTTGAACAGCTTAAGATCACCCTGTAAAGGAAAAACGAAAAAAGTTAGTAAAAAAATTTTTTTCATTAATTTAATTTCAACTTACATATATTTGAGAAATTGGTATCAAAGTATTTTCTTGTAATAAAAAGGTCTGAACTTTTAACTTTCTTTTGTTTCGATTAGAGACATTAGCCGACAAAGAATCTTTACATGGTTTCGTGATTTTTCAACTTCTGTCTTCGATTAAATATCTTGCTAATTTCCTATAACCAAGACTTTTCTTAATAAGAAAAAAAAAAAATTGTTTAATAAAATAAAATTTGGCTACTTAATCACGAGAACTAGCCTTTTTTATGGAAACCAGCGTTTGTGTTTTAGGCCATGTATTAGTACGTAGCATTGTGAGTATTACGTTCATGACACTTTATTTACAATTCTATGGTGCTCTCTAATGTCAAACAATGTGTTCGGTGTTGATCCTTCCCAAAAGTGTAAACGGGAGAAAAACTCGTAATCCGAAAATAAATAAATAAATAGAATGTCGTTCAGATGTGACCGTAATATTTTTTTTTTTTTTTTTTTTGCTTTGCTTTCCGACAAACTGCATATAGACGCTGTATCTTGGACTTGAAAATCAGCTTACAAACCCTTATGTGATTTGATGACCTAAATACTAACAAGATATTCCAAGTTACTGGCCTATAAGGTTCTTCGAATTAGCGCGTTTTTGCAGTCATTTATCTTAAGAGTTGTTGATGCCCAGTTCAACTTTATATCCTTATTCATCGGCCGACAATCATGACACGGAAACACGCTGTCTCGAAATAACTAATTATGTTTTCATTTGCATTTGTTAGTTTTAAAATAAAGTAGGTTTTTAAAACAAGGGTTTTAAAATAAATTGTTGGTACGACACTGATCAGCAGAGTAAATTACTTTTTCGATTCCTTGTTGTTGACTGAGGTTTGAACCCAGACCTTCTTGTGTATTACTTTTTATTTAAGTTTACCGCTTAATGCCTTTCTAAGGTCAAAAACAACAGCTTGGAATGAGTCGTCGTCCTTCGTTAACTTAATAGCGTAAGCAGATGAAGTCCTTAATTAGTGGGGAAACCACAGTGCTGTGGACCTGTAAGATTATTAGTAAGGAGCAAAAAAAAAGGCCGAGTATTTGAAGTATTGTAGTTTAGAGGATTTGCCTTTTCCATGTCAAAAACCACCCTTAATCAGACATCGGAAAGAGTTTCTAGTCATTTCAAGTTAATTTAAACACTTCGTCAGCTTTATTCTATTTCAGTTCGAATAGTGCCATTTTGATAACATAGAGATATAGTGAAAGGTACGTCGGAACAAAAAACTTTACAAAAGTGAACGGTAACGGAACAAAAGACCTTGTGAACGGTCAAGAGATATTCCTAGGATGAAATCCATCGCAATTACTTGGGGTCTTACATTTACGACACCAAATTTCCACTGCACTTTGGCTACAATAAGGTCTCAACGAGTAAAAACACATAACACAGTAAAAAGAGTTTTTCGGAAATCTCCAAATACCAAATGCTGGTTACAAAGCATTTGTTCGCAAAGATGGTGGGTTCGTTTACTAAATCGAACATAAAAAAAAAAATGAAACAATTCTTACATCACCAAATTTTCACAAGCAATGGTTAACTTCTTAAACTACTCGTACACCTACAAAAAAGTTTCTCATTTTTCCGCCATCTAGAGTGAAAAAGAGTCGTCGGTCTGTCCACATAAATGACAATATGAACTCACCGTGAGAGAAGAGATAAGGTTTTCGTCCACGTAGTTATAGCTTATTTTGGTAGATGTCATAAGGCTTTTATTTACTTGGTGGGTTCTCAAGACCTTTTTTTAATCTACCTCGAATGACAAATCCGAATTCAGATATGTGTGTTGTTTTCGGTAGTATTTTCCTCTGTTAATATTTGAGTTTTTCTTTCTGCTTTTGGCCTGGCCATCTCACCACACTTCCCGGCAATCAGATCTAATTTAAATAAATCCAGACATGTGCTTATTTTTCGACTTCATTCGCAGATTTGAACATCTTTATAACATAAGTTGGTTGGATTCATTGACGGTTTTCATTTTTGTTCGACTTTTAGCTGTTAAACAACAATTTTTGCAATTTTTTTTTTTTTGCACGATCGGACAATCTTAGAATGAAAGAAGTCGGTGATTAATGGTGTATGTGTGCACTGCCGTTGGAACTCATCATCTTCCTGAATTAGCTTTAAGATACCTGATCGACCAGGTCGTTAAATATCTTGAAAGACGCTCTGTGAAGTATAAGTTGTGTCGAGTATCTCGAGTACCGACGTAACCGTTGATTTTGGCAACTTTTAACCGAGGGTCCTCCTCCTTTTGAGGAGCTTTCGCTAAATTATTTTAAAGGCGTTTTTAGCCAAAACTAGTTCACAAGTGTTTTAGGCTAAAGCTCTTTCGTGTAGGCTTATTCAAGCGCCGATATTGTTTATTCACTATACATTCGTGTGTATTCAAGCAAGCCCGGATATAGTTGGTTCACTAATAGACGGGTTTCCAATTGGAAGCTGATGCGATATTATTTTCTTCTTGATTTACTTTTTTAACGGTACGTGAAAAGTAACCTCCTTGGGAATGAAAAAAAAAAATTTATTTTATTTTATTCAATATAGTCCCCTTTTAGTTTGATACACTTATTCCAGCAATTTTCCAACTTCTTGATCACCTCCAAAAAGTAAATTTCCGTGATCTGAATTTTTTATTGAAGAGCCATCTTTTGAGGTTTTGGAAGAGATAATAGTCCGAGGGAGCCAAATCGGGCGAATACGGTGGAAGCGATAGCAATTGGAGCCTTAATTCATTGATTTTAGCCGTGGTTGCGATGCTCTTCAGCGCCGGCGCATTGTCTTGCAAAAACAATTTTTTTTTTTTGCTTCATGTGAGGCCGTTTTGCAGCGATTTCGGCCGTCCGGCCGTCAATCGCTCCAATAATGGACAGTAATACTCGCTGTTGATGGTTTTTCCTTTTTCGACGTAGTCCACGAAGAGTATGCCATGACAATCCCATAACCTTTCCGACCCATCGAGCCTCCCTCGGCCGCTTCGGAGCACTCGTGGCGGCTTCAGTCCATTGCCGGTCACTCATTCTGATCTCTGGTATATAATAGTGGATCCAAGTTTCATCAACAGTTACCAATCGACGCCAAAAGTCCGCCCGATTCCACATCAGCAAGTTCAAACACTTTTTCGAAGTTTTCACGCGTTCGTGTTTTTGGTCAGGAGTGAGTATGCGCGGCACCCATCGGCTGGATAACTTTTTCATATGCAGAATATTGCCCAAAATATGGCGTGTGCGCTCAGTACTAATCTTTGTCGTATCTGCTAGCTCGCGCACCTTCACTTTCCGGTCAGCCAACAACATTTCATTTTTGACATTGTCCTCTGTAACCGCATCGGAAGGCCTGCTGCTGCGGACTTGATCGGTAGTGGAGTTGCGGCCACCATGAAATTCTCGAAACCAGTATTTGACGGTGTAATCTGACGGAGCATTAGCCCCAGATTATCCAACTTTTCGAAAATCGTTTTTGTCCATACTCAACATAATGTCAAACACGTCAACAACAATCAGCTGTCAAAACAAAACCAAAGACAATATCGCACTGAAATTTGGCATGTCTGCCTAAATATGAACGGACTTCAAGGGAGTTGCAGTAGCAATGCATTTTGGCGGTCAAGGTTACTTTTCACCCCACCTAGTACATTCGTAGTCTTATTTATAATATGTTCCCATAAGCTCATAAACCATAAATGTCAAAGTAATTTAAGTTATATTTTAGAGATGTCCGATATTTGATTCTTCTGCTGGGATAAAATCTAACATATACTAAAGGTATTTCTTGGTAGTTAGGACAATTGGCGATAAATATCACCAGATGAAGCTTAAGTTGTTCAAAGCGCCCTTTATGTAGCAAGTGACATCGTATTATTGAGCGAAAGCCGAAGCCACATATCCTTCAAGCCTTCTAGTTCTGATTTATGGTTAACAAAAAATGTTAACATGAGTCGATAGCGATCTCTATTTACTGTAACCGACTCGACGTCATCATTTCAAAAGTAGTACGACATCTGAATTGAAAACCACAAAAAACAATCCAGTTGTTCGTATAAATCGCTGGTGTTGGAACATCTCCGGCAGTTGGCTTGATCAAATGCGACAATTTTGCTTGAAAATCCGGGTCTTCTTCCATTTTTATCAGAACCCAGTTAGCATTAGTTGGACGTGCATGGCAAAACACGCCACAGAAATATTCGAAAGATGTCCAGCCCTTGAGAAGTTTGAAGAATTGATTGCAGTCTTGATTTACTGATTCGCATACAGCGGCAATATTTTCTGCACTTATGGATTTTCGCTGTCTGACACGGCAACATTATTGAGTGAATAAGTCGATTCGAATTTGTTCACTAATGCTCAATTGTTCGCTTATCTGGATGACTGATACATATTTCTTTTTCTAGAACATACTCCATTCAATCCTTTAAGACGGATTTTGGTCGCTTCAATAGTTAGTGAATGGCATCTGTGAATGCGAGTGCGATAGCATTACATATTTAAAAGATGTGCCCCATTGCCAAGGGTCAAAACGCGATATCTGAAACCACTAACTGTGATACCTTTTATGAATGACTCATAAAGTGAAACATCTTTTCAAGCACGGAAACCTAGCAATTAGAGCTAATTTAAATTAAAAAAAAAAATCCCTTTTGCCGTATCAAGATTGTAAATTTGTACATGCCCACTACGAATACTAAATAACGTAAATCACGTTCGAATCAATTTTCCACTAATCGATTGAAAATTAATTTTAACGGAAACATTGTCATTTGAAGTAAAAAAAAAATGACAAAAGTATAATAATAGATAATTTGCAAGCTACCTTTTGATTAAAGACAAAACCATTAAGTTATAGCACCGGTGATTGATTCACTGTTTTCTTAACCAAACAAAACACATCCGTCACTGTTTAGATTAGGACTGTCTGGTGGATGGCATACATTTTTTTTTTTTTCTTTATGAAGATTAAAATGTAGAAAATCAGTTGAAATCCATGGTATTTGGTTATCGCTTGATTTTAAATTCAAATGACAATGCATATTAGTTCTAAGTAGGTCTTACACTCAGTAGTCTGCATTGGTATTTAGTGAATTTGCTGAATTATTTACAACTTAAGCTCTTGATACCGCTTTATTACCGAGCTTAAAAATGGTTTCCATTGTTTCCATATTTTATTTTTAGAAGGAATGCGATTTCTTCTAAGCCACTGACAATTTACACTTTTTCAGTTAAACATATTTACATTTAAATTTGTGTTTCTCTTAAAATTTATAATAGAGGGATCCGAATATGAAACAGTTTCTTCCTTAGCTTACAATGTCATAATCGCTTAGATGTTATATCTTGCATTACTTCTAAATTCGAAGTGTGTTGTAAACACTTCGTGATATCCCGTTTCATCTTTGTGCAACTTTTATGTACGTAGGTTGATACTTAAGTTTTGAGAAAAGCAAGTAAAAAAAAGAAAATTTATCATCGAAAATGGCTTTCCTATTTTTCAAAATACTCTCCATGAAGATCAATACAACGTTGGATACGTTTAAACCAATTTTTGAAACACTTTTTCCATTCCGAAGGAGGTAACTCGAAAACATGCGTTTTAAACCCATTCCGGCATCGAAAAACGTTGAGTTTGCAAATTATTACTGATGTGCGGGAGTAAAAAGAATTCATTGTACGGCGGATGACCCATCTTCTCGATATTTTGAATTGAATGCTCAAAAAAAAAAAAAATACTTGTAAGAGCTCCCATTGCCGTGGTGGCCTTTCCTTATTTCTCCAAAGACTTCTGGCAAACAAATAGTAGTATACCATTCCGAATTGACCGTAGTATGTTGCTCTAATGGCACAGTGGTCGTTTAAAATGAGATTGGACCAGAACAGAATAACAACTAGGAAATTCCATGGCGAACTATTTTCTAGATTAGATTTGATCGGATTTAGAGGTGGGACTTAGCCTTATTATCATTGCGGCCTGATAAGCTCTATTGTGATTTCGAGTTGGAGCTCGCTTTCGAAAAACTGACTTATAAAAAAATTCGGATTCATCTTTGATTAAACTGACGGTTAAGAGTTATTTTCTACTTCAAGTTAAGATTTCACTAGGAAACGTTAAAGGGTTCCGCTTAGTCTGTTACTGTGGCAAAGGATATCAAAGGCCTTGATATTTTTTCGTCGTCCTTGCACATTCAACATACGGGTACATGTGGTCAAGTCTACAGTATTATAAAGGGTGATTCACCCTGAGGTTTGATTTGTAATGTAAAATAAAATATTTAAATTTGAAAGTGAACTTAAAAGTTTTATTATCGGTTAAAAGAACAATTCATGGTATTTACTTTTTGAAAATGATATCATGTAAATGTTGGCTACGACCAATTTTGGGCGACTCGATCGAGCATAGCGACTGGTATCTCGTGGATAACACGGGTAATGTTGGTAGCTGGTTTATTCCTGAAAACCTGAAACTTTACATATCCCCAGAGAAAATAGTCCAAAGGTGTGATACCACCTGAAGTTAAGTGCTCACCAAAATGATTTCTCAACAAGTCCATTGTTTCATGCTCTGTATGGCTCGTAGCGCCGTCTTCTTGAAACCAGAGCTCACCGAGATCATGTGCTTGAATTTCAGGAAGCACATAATCCGTTAACATGGCGCGATAACGGTTACCAGACGGTAACATTCTGATTTGCTTCATTTTTGAAGAAATATGGATCAAAGATTGCAGCAGCCCATTAACCATACCATACAGTTGCTTTTAATGGATGCAATGGTAGCTCTTGGTACTCTTCGGGTTGCTCATCAGCCCAAATACGGCAATTTTGTTTATTAACGTATCCATTGTATCCATTTGGCTTCATCACTGAACAAAATTTCACGATAAAACACCGGATTTTCATTGAGTTTTTCCAGAACACATTCACTGAAAATATGACGCAAATTCAAGTCGCCTGGCTTCAATTCTTATGCAAGTTGAATTTTGTAAGCTTTTAGGCCGAGACCCTTACGTAAATTACGCCAAGTTGTCGAATACGCCAAGCCAAGTTGCTGAGAACGACGACGAATCGATTCTTCACGGTCTTCGCGTACACTCTCAGCTACAGCTGCTATAGTCTCTTCACTACGTGCTGGATGTGATCTAAACGGTCGAGTATCATCCACTAATGTCAACTGGGACTCAAATTTGCGAATGGTGTTGGCAACAGTGGTTTCAGTAGGTCGATTATGCGCTCCGTAAGTTCCTCAAATCGCACAAAAAACATTTCTCACAGAACGCTAATTTTCGTAATACAGTTGAACAATTTGGAGACGCTGTTGTGGTGTGAGCCTTTCCATGATGACTTGCCGAACGATACTGAACAAAAATGATGAAGAAGTTTGATAGGAGTCACTTGTGATCTTTCACAAATGAATCAGATTGATTTGCAACTATATATATGCTAGCATGTTTTGTAATTTACTTGCATTATTGCCTGCTCGACGCTGCCGACAGCATCAATGATATCAAGAAACCACCAATCCACTTTCTCCTTACCTCTGATTGAGTAAGGCTCAAGTTGTTGGGAGTTCGATTCTGTTAGAAAACCTCGTTCCATAATATATGTTTTAGCAAAGATACTTGTGCCAGTATGACTTCATGACTTCATGCCAGTATGAAACTTAGAACATTTTATCGATTAAGCTGTATACGAGGGCTGTTAGATGAATACCCGGATTAGAAATGGGAACGCAACTTTATTAGGTTTTGACAATTTATTTTTTAATATTGTATAATCCTCTTTCAACTCGATAAACTTTTTCCAGCGGTGCTGCAACTTTTTCAACCCCTCCGTATAGTACGATTTTTGTTGGCCTGCAAAATACTCCTCCACGGCGGCGATGACTTTCGTACATCCTTTCGGCGAGTGATCTTTTAAAATTTGCGAACAAAAAGAATTCGCAGGGAGCCAAATCCGGAGAATACGGAGAAGCATACTCCTGTGATTGTTTTTCACTTCTCCAAAAAGTTAACGTGGATCACACTTCGCGTGTCCGAAACAATGTTGGCCGCCACCTGTCCGGCCGAAATCACAGTCTTCACCTTCTTTGTCTCTGGTGATTGTTCTTTGGTCTCTGGTGTGTATCGATGAATCCATGTCTCATCGACGGTCACGAAACGTCGCAGAAACTCCTCCGGATTTCGATTAAACAGGGCCAAGCATGTTTTTGAAGTGTGAGCACTAGTCGTGCAAACAGCTTTCTCATGCCCGAAATCTCGTGCAGGATATGGCTTACGCGTTCAGTTGAGATTTCTGCTATCTCAGCCGTGAATTTTCACTTGGCGGTCCACCAATGCGAGATCATGGATTTTTTTTTATGTGGTAACCGTTTTTTGGTTCATCAAAAACTGACGTGCGGCCAGTGCGAAATTCTGCGAACCAGTGGTAAACGGTTGTACGGGAAGGTAAATATGTAGCGTACACACCATCGAGAATGAAATTGATTACGTCTCAGGTTTTGCCACTTAAAAACAAGAATCGAATCACGGAGCGATAGGTACTGCTCTTCTTCCATGGTAGCAAAAAATACTAACACAATCTTTTGAAATAGGTGTCAAAACAAAATTTAGCGTCGGATTGTCACCGAATTTTGACAAGCGGGCTAAAAGAGATTATATTAAATGATGGTACACACCTCGTATATGGCGAAACAGTTATGATACTTTTTTCCAATCCCTTTCTGAAGACTTTTATGTTATACCATGTTCCTACTAGACGATATAACGCAGTTTTCCGAAATTATCTTCCAAATAGCACAATTTTCCATATATATTAGTACATTACCGCAATTTCAAATTGTTTTAAAATTGCGCAATTTTCACAAAATGCGATTCGAAATTACGTTTTATAACAGTTTATACCAGTTTTCTAATAACTAAAACAAATAAAACTAACAAAGCTGATAGAAAAATTGATTAACATTCATTTTTGTGGTTTACCAGTTAATTTAAGAAAGATTTCCTTTTTTTAATTTGTATTATACAATAAATTCCTTATATTTTACCTTGCAAGGAATTTCCTTAATTATTTTTTCCTATGATGTATTAATTTCAAATATAATGTTAACAATTATTGCAATTTGAAGCTATTCTATCCTTTTCAACGCCTTCTTTCCAATATTTTGTAGTAATATATCTACTTTTTCTGAAATGTACAATATTTGCGTCATTGTTATGAGTGCCTAGAAGCTTATAGTTAGATGGGTTTAGGGTTCGTATTTCAATAAAAGTAGGAACATGTGTAAATAATAACTGAGTTGACTGATCTGACTGAATATTAAATACTTTATAAATCATTACACTATAAGGTCTGATGTAAAGCGATCAGCGAATGATAAGTCAACAAAGAAATGATCTAAAGGAAACTTACATGTAGTGTACTCCTATTTATTGTTCCTACCCAGCACCTTTTACTTCGGTTTCCGCCCCAAAAGTTGTTACAGAATAACAACTAAATGATTCATTTCTGTGTTTGACTTTATTCAACTTAACTACAAAGCCTTGGAATTTTTGCTGACTTAAACATGCGGTTTTGTAGTAATCTTAAAATGTAAAATTTACTCTTAATATGCTTAATCTAGAAAACAAATGTAGATAGTAATAGGGTAGTGCATGATGCATGTACTTATCGTCCTTCAAAAATCTGTAATCTCTACACGAAAAGTCTTTTCTTGATCTTTTCTTGATCATTACATTGACATCATTTTAAGATCAGATGATCATAATATGTGTCAAATAATTATGTCACATTACTGAAACAGTTACTTGACATTGATTTAAAAAATATGTCCATCGTGACTAGTTTATTATTTTTCAAAGTAAATCTGTAAGATGCAACATTTGTTATAGCTAGATTAAGAGAGAATTCCTAATTTAGTATACATCAGTGTGACTTGTGGTATTTGGTATTTTGAAATCATTTTTTTCCCCATTCTCAAAGGTAACGATGCAATGATGACAAACAATTCAAATATTTTTTTGGCCTCCGAAGTAAATCAATACATATTTACCAAACTTGTGATTTTGTAATTATTAATCAAACCAAAATCGATCAACATCAAACATCTAAAAAAAATCACTTATAGTATGTATTAAACTGGTTAAGCCTAGATATACTTTTTTTTTATAATTTTTATTGTCGCTTACCAGAATTTATTGTATCTATCTTACTTTTCATATTGTCTTGTTTAGATGTCACTACTTTATCAAAATATGCTGAGATAGATGTATTCCAAGATTGTTTAATTTTTCACAAAAATCTGTTTTCAAAAGTAATGAGACAATACCGGGAACAATATATAGGGTTTTCCAACTTTGAATTTAATTTGTGAACACACCCTTTCACTAATCATCAAACTGTCACTGTCAATTTATTCAGTAAACTCAACATTTTCATGGTAAAGTACGCTAACGAGCTACGTTCTCCGATTGGGTTCTGAAGAAGATGCGCCAAGATGATGAATTTCATCGCAAAATCATTTTCAGTGACGAAGCTCATTTTTGGCTCAATGGGTTCGTCAATAAGCAAAATATGCGTGAAAACCCACATGTGCTTCATGAATCACCACTTCATCTACAAAAATACCGACACAGTAATTTCCCTAGCGCTTTTTATGAACTCAAATATTACCCATACTAACAGGACCATCAGTTTTGAATGGTCCAGAACAGTCAGAATGGAAGAATTTTTAATCGCGCTGCATTCTCCATAAAAATATCAAAATACTCGTAGATCACCACATTATTTATGTATTCTTATACATAGGGTGATTCATCATGAGGCTTGATTTATAATGTAAAATGTACATTTGAAGGTGAACTTTAAATTTTTATTATCGGTTTATAGAACAATTCATGGCATATACTTTTTGAAAATGATATCATGTAAATGTTGGCCACGACTACGTCTGGTCTATTCGGAAGGTCCAATTTTGGGCGACTCGTTCGAGTATAGCAACTGGTATCTCGCGGATAGCACGATTAATGCTGGCTTCCAAAGCGTCAATCGTAGCTGGCTTATTCCTGAAGATCTGAGACTATACTTATCCCCAGACAAAATAGTCCAAAGGTGTGATATCGCACGATCTAGGCAGCCAATTCACGTAGCAAAACGTGAAATTAAGTGCTCACAAAAATGATTTCTCAACAAGTCCATTGTTTCGTAGCGCCGTCTTGTTAAAACCAGAGCTCACCGAGACCTTGTGCTTGAATTTCAGGAATCAAGTCGCCTGGCTTCAATTCTTGCACAAGTTGAATTTTAGGCCGAGACCCTTACGTAAAATACGCCAAGTTGTCGAATACGCCAAGCCAAGTTGCTGAGAACGACGACGAACCCATTCGTCACGGTCTTCGCATACACTCTCAGCTACAGCTGCTATATTCTCTTTACTACGTGCTGGATGTGGTCTAAACGGTCGAGTATCATCCACTAATGTAAACTGGGACTCAAATTTGCGAATGGTATTGGCAATAGTGGTTTCAGTAGGTCGAGTACAGCTGAACAATTTGGAGACGCTGTTATGGTATGAGTCTTTCCATTATGACTTGCCAAACGATACTGAATAAAAATGATGAAGAAGTTTGATAGGAGTCACTTGTGATCTGTCAAAAAAGCCTATTGAAAATCAAACCTCACGGTGAATCACCCTATATAAGATTGGAGTTTCTTAGACAGAACTGGATACATAGCTTTATTTCACGTCTCTAATAGGTTCTTTTTATGGAAACTTAAGGATTTTTTGTAGCTCAAGAGTTTCACCCCTAAATGATTACCTCAGAATCTATTGGTATGTCACCATCAGTGAAATATTTCGCATTAAACAACTGTAGCAAGTACTCACACTCTTAAATGCTCTATAGTCCAAAATGTACGAGTACAGGACCTCAAATAACAAGCTCCTTCAACTAGGTCGAACCGTTGTCAACTGCATTTAGTTCTAGTCACTTGAACTGGAAGCAACAAATTAAGTCCTGTGAGGAACGAATTTGTTTCCTAATTGCCTTTTGAGCTGCATATATGTAAGTGGCATTGATCAAGTCATTTTTCCGCTTGGTTGATGTTCTGCCAGAAATAGTTCTAGGCAAACCAAGTTCTTCGCTTTCTCGAATGTTCAGACATTTTGCCGACGTTGGTCCAAGCCTGGCCCTTCTTTTAGTGAGTTCATGTGTCCATAATTAAGAAAGTTTTTTGTCGTTTTCTTTGATTCGCTCCTCATTAAGATTTTATTTAGGACTTATTTTTAATGGTAATATATTATGTACTCTATTTCAACATCTTTTATAAAAGTAGTTTCCTTTATTTTTTATCACAGCTTTACAAATTCTAGGCATTCTTTCAATGAATTTTTTTAAGGTTTCACATAGCAGTGATTCCCAAGTTGTTCATAATTCCCTATCGAGTTCGTCCCATAGAGGTTAAAGATCTGTGGATCGAGCTGGCTATATCATGTTTTGAGCTCTTTTTCGTTTCTCTTGGGATTTAACTTGCTCCCTACTAAGCTTTGAGAAAAGTTTAGGGTCGTTATCTAGTTGGAGCCAATAGTTATCCCCAATCAACCGAGGTCCTGATGGAAGAAAAGCGTGGTCCATCAAAATGCTTGTATATCCCTCTTTGTTTAATGTGCCATCGATTTTTACCAAATCTTCAACTCCTTTATAACAGAACGATCCCCTGACCATAACCGAACCGCATCCATGCTTCATAGTTATAACCACACATTGTAGAGCCAACCTTTTTTAGTCCGATTGAGGGACAAAAACTCAAATTTAGATTCATCGGTCCATAAGATTTTTTTTCACATTTCAATGGACCAATTTTTATGTCGACGACCCCACTCTAGCCGTTTTTTTGCCTTAGGACGGGTTTTCAAACAGCAACTAAACGGCGTTTTACGGTGCCAATAGGCGACGGGGTTCTTTTGACTTCTGCCGGCTGTAAGCCGGCGATTTCTCTTTGAAATAAGACTTATATATAAATTCTCTGAATTTATTGTGACTTTAGGTCTTCCCGAGCATTTCTTATCATAAATGGTACCCAATTCTTTGAAACGTTTAACCGTAGAGTAAACCCCATTTTACGAAACTTTTAATTTCCTTGAAATTTCCCTGAAATCTCTTGTTTTGCTGCCATTTTTAAGGGGATATACGAAATGGCAAGGATGAAAAAAGACTTTTATTATGATTTTTTTTCTGAAAAGATATTTTATTTTAAAAAACACAAAAAGTATAAGTAAATTTAGTGGCAACATCTAAGCTTATAATGGCACTAATGATTTGTAAAAAATATCGATCCGGTGTGCCGATCGGTTTGGAAATCTTGATTACCGACTTCGAAAACATAATTTTGAGAAAAATGCATTTACAGTTCCGGAAGAAGTTTACACATACGAGGGCTGTTTGATGAGTACCCCGATTGGAAAGTAGGTGGCGCTACTGAGCCAAAATGAGTATAATCTATAATCCAAATTTTTATATAATCCAAAATTTAGTATAATCTCTTTTAGCCTGTCAAAATTTGTTGACAATCTGATGCTTAGTTTTATTTTGACACCCATTTCAAAAGACCGTGTTAATATTTTTTGCGACCGTGGAAAAAGAGCAGTATCGCTCCATGAACCGATTCTTGGTTTTGAGTGGCAAAACCTGCGAGAAAATCAACCCCATTCTCGATGATGTGCATGGGACCCATTCACGTCCCCGTACAACAGTTTACCACTGGTTCGCAGAGTTCGCGCCCAGGTGGCTCAAAAACGGTTTCCACAGAGGAATTCCTGGACAAAATCCATGATCTCGTATTGATGGATCGCAGAGTGAAAATTCGCTAGTTAGCTAAGATAGCAGGCATATCAACTGCATGCGTTAGCCATATATTGCATAAGATTTTCGGCATGAGAAAGCTGTCCGCGCGATGGGTGCCACTTTTGCTCCACTTTTGGAGTACAAGTGCAATCGTGAGAACATTTCGAAGACATTCTTGACCCTGTTTAATCGAAACCCGGAGGAGTTTCTGTGTCGTTTCGTGACCGTCAATGGTCATGGAGATGGAGAAGACCGTGTCTTCGGCCGGAAAGGTGATGACCATCGTTAGTTCTTGAAACCTTTAGATGAGCGCTCTAATTCGCCTTACTATTTTTAAGTCTTGTGGGTCTTTTCTAATACTACCAAACCACTATAATACAATAGAAAAACCTTGCGTTCAAGACAACCAATGATATTTTCGTCTGGCTTCACTAAAGCCCATGCTTCTGTTTAGGGCTCTATATAAGTTAAGAAGATTGTATAGAAGTCTCCTAATCACGGTTAATATCGGAGCCAAAATAGATAAAATCCGTAACTACTTAAAAGTTCTTACTGTCCACATTTTGTGACGCTCTGAGCAATTCCTCAATGCTGTGTGCCGCTACTTGTTTACAGCATGTATTGGTTTTAGCCTCACACACGGCTTAAATCATTTTTGATGCTCCTGTTTCAATACTTGCAAATTCACCATTGACATTAGCGTTTACAAGTAGTTGTGCCGACTTTTTTTTTTTTTTATATTCCCGAGCGCGCACCAAGGGAATATGAATACAACATACAACATCAGTGTTATGCCTTCATGTCAGAGTTGACGCCAACGGGATTCTCATACAACTTCATGAAAATTCTACGAAAAGACTTTTTTCAGAGAATTGCCTCGCACGGGATTCGAACCCGCGACGCTTTGCTTGAGGAGTGTATGCATATACCACTACACCACGGCCACCCTCTTTTGAAAAATTGTGGCTCTATTTTGATTTGCGATTTTCGAACAGAAATTTTCTCGTATGATGATTGAGAAGTCACAGGACAGCTCATCATCTTGTCTTAATCCGTTTTTGACTCCAAAGTTTTCGATGATATTGAATCCACCTTTTAAGGAGCATTGTTATTCTGCACAATATGACTTGCTTCACAGGGACGCAAAACTAGATATGGCTCTGCATAGCAGTTCTCAATAGGTGCTGTCGTATATGGGCTTGAAATCGATAGAATTGTGGTAAATATCGACCTGAACGACTTGGTCTTACGGTAGAAGTCAATTGGATTATTGATATGTAGCTGTCGACGCCCACATACAATTTTCTCATCCTTATCTCTACATGTCTATGTCCGGATCTTGTTGACTTAACCTTTTTGTAAATGTTCACTTTTCCATTTATTTGATTACTCTTTTTGCTCCGGAGAATCCGATGTTCTTCTGTTCTGCCTTGCTCATATACTATAGTATACGGGTAGCTGTCATCCTTCCAAGGAGTACCATTGCTCCTAGTCTTCATCAGACCAGAAATTGCGTGAGATTAGTCGAGGGTCATCCAACGCATGTTGTTTCTGATGATGGTTTCTTCTTGGAACTAAAGCTACTGGTCTTTAGCACTTGATGCACATTCCATAAGACTTGTGGAGAAGTTGAAAAATACGCCATCGGCAAAGTTGTTGACAGCTTGTTCCGATTGCAGTCGTTCAAGGTAAAATCTCCACGTAATACTACTCCGTTGCTGTGGCGTCTGATTATCTGTAAACGTTCAGGTTGAGGTCCGAGTCAACATTGGCCGCTCGGAAAACTTGAACATCTTTAATACTGATCTTGCACAAAAATGATTGTAACTGCCGCTTTAAAAAGTTTACATCCAATTAGAGGCGGCTTCCGATACCTGCTTTGGTCCCATATATAAAAAAATCTTCAGAAGATTTGCAGATTCGCACTCGCTTTAACTAGGATTGAGGCCAAAAACAAGGCTCATTTATTGTGGAAAACCTTAACTTTAAGATGGTTGCTTTAACTACTTTAAGTTCAAGTTTTATTTGTCAATTTTTTTCCGCACGAGAATTTTGGTTTTATTGGTTATTCCATTTTAGTACACATCTCACGCATTGACATTGAGATAAGTGATTGTTTCAATCTACGATTGAAAATTTTATGGTCTATCTATAATTAAGAACCCTTTTCACGAATAAATTCTCACTTCTGTTAAATAATTTATTGAAAAAATTCCTTACAGAAAATAAATACTGTAAATCGAACAACAGCTCAAATAAAACGACAAGTATCTGTAAGTCGCAACTTATTTATGCAAATTGTTAATTAAAATCTTAAGCACCACATTAAACGAGTCGTCGAAATCGGATCGTCTCATACTCGTAGTCGGGAGCAGCAAGAGCAGAACTGGACAGTGAACTCGATGCCTCATATCGAATTCGCGTTTATCAAGTGGCGCGTGTGAGCGTCAAAGAAACAGGTGACACGTTTTGTTTAATAATTAACATCTATATTAAAGGAGATTCATATTAAAATGCGACAGCTAAATCTAAAATGTTTGTTAATATTTTCGACAGTAAGATAAAGTCACATACGAAATGAGGTGTACCGAGTGTAATTTGTTTTTCTGTACATTCTTTTCAGACCATATCTTCATACTTAATCCAGTGAAAATGAGCGTCTATCTGTAATCTGTATCTGCTATAGTCAAGCCTTCTATGACGATCTACCATATGATACATGTAAGAAATGAAAATGTGTACTCGCCACACATAAAGCAAATAGGGAACAGATGAGGATGAATGAAAGATACTTTAGTTTCTGTATTCCACTTATACTCTTTGTTATTAATAAAATAATTTATATACATAAACAAAAGGAGAAGTGTTGGGTGGGAATGAGGTAAAAAGATACTTTTGTGGGTAAATAATTAGGAAATCTTTTTTTGCATGACAATTGCACGTAATTATGATTGTAAATTTTCAGTAAGACGCATTGCAAATATTTGACTACGTCACTGGTGATGAAAATACTGTAGTTGAAGTGGAGAAAACGACCAGAACGAAAGGAATGCTATTTGTATATCACTTGTAGGAAGACTGGTCATTTATAAATTTGGGAAAATTAAAAAAAAAAAAAAAAAAAAAAAAAAAATTGCTGGTTTTTTACTACTAATCTTCGTCGACCCTTGCTTCTGGATGATTCTACTGAAATTATGATTTTAGAACGCATATTTCCAATTTTGATTGCTAACAACTGTTCAAAGGACTAAATCTCATCACCGCTCTCAAAATGTTGCTCCATATGCTACTTATAGACCGTTCGGTATGCAAATTGCAATTAACCCTCGGGCTGTGAATCTATTTCCATTTACAAGACCCTGACAGGCTCTTTAGGTTTTTTTTTTTTTTTTTGTCTGATAACCTTTATCTAATGAGAGATGATGAATTTTTTTACAAAATTTTTTTGACTACATATTTTAAAAGAGGCATCAATGCCTTTTTTGAGGGGAATGACCAGATACTTAGATGGCGCCACAGTCTGGGGCAGACCAGGGCTTCAGCTAATATACTTCTCTAGCTGGCGCTGTCTTCAGTAGCGCACATAAAGATAGATGGGGTCCCTTGCGATTTGTGCGCGCTACCTAAGATGAATCGCCCTTTACTACCTTGTCCGCTTAGGTTGATATCGAAAACTTCGAGCTGGGCTGGTGTCCATGCACTCAAAGTGAGCCATTCATTTAAGTTAGGTTACCTGAGCTTTTCCAAACAGGCGCGCATCGCTGTACAGCGCGTATACATACATTAATGCAAACGGGACCGAAACATGCCCGAAGTACTCAGCTCCCGTGATCATTTTCATTCGCTTTCGTCAGTGTCCACGGGTTTTACTACTCAACTGCCTTCTAAGCCCAAAGAAACATCAATTAGCATCGGTGCCGTTGAGGGAGTTGAAAGCGGAGTCGATATACATAGATAATATCTGTATTACATCAAAGTTGTAGCTGCCTATCGTGACGTTTTGTCCTAAGCGCCGATGTCCTTCATGACCGCTAGACCCACCGCTGCTGTTTCTGTTTCTCAGCTGATCGATCATGAGGACCAAAAAAGAAGACGGAAGTTCAGAATAATTGAATGATATGAAAGCGATTTGTTGTCTAGTCATGATGATTTGCGAAACAATATTGAACATTAGAGTTGAGGAGCTTTCAAAAATTAAACCACATTTTGAAACTTCGTCTTATTGAATGAACCGATAGGTACAGTAAAAAAAAAAAAAAAAAAAAAAATACAATTTATATCTTATAATTATTGCATTGCACATGTTTTGTTTAAATTTAAATGTCTTATCCTCTAATAATTTGACTTCTACTCGAATTAAAAAAAGAGAAAAACTCTGCAAGTGACTTAGATATCTATGAAATCCATCTGCAGTTAAACAGATTCAGCTAAACAGGACAGTTCGCTGTCCTCTCTTGACTGTTTGTAAATTTATTGATAAAAAAGAAGAAAAAATGCTATCACATCATCATCTTTGTTTGAATTACAGGTGGGTTTGGTTAGAAGGCCTTGAGAGTAGAAGCAAATTTTGGTGAACAAAAAATTTGACTGCTAAGTAAAAAGAATAAGTACAAGGTCAATCATTACGACTTCTTTCTGTAGCTGCAACAAAGATGGAATCACTTACTCTTCGGCTTGGCAACAAAGCTGGGTTCAAAATATTAAAGTTTATTATTATTATTATTATTATTATTTTATTAATATATAACTGTATTACAATATCAATATTAATGCTACAGCGCTTTAAAGTTTTTTAAAGTTGGATGATATTAAATAAATGCAAAATCAGAATAACGACAATTTGTCATATGTATGTTATATTTAAAAATATAAATACCGCAATGTATCTGTATCTATAACGTTTCTGTTGCTGTCTTTTGCCATTCGGAGATGCTGGCTAAAGCATATATGCGGCGCTTTTGTCTACTTCTGTCTGAAGTTGTAAAATTAAACAAATAAACAAATTGTTTTTAGAGTGTATTTCCATTTCAATGTTGAAATAATTGATATACGCGTAGGTATGCATTTTTTTCTGAATAAATGAACTGAATTATAAATTAACTTTAATCAAAATTGCATGCTTGGACAGGCCATATTTTAATTAAGGATGAAGGGCAAGTTATGCTTAATTTAGTTTAAACAAGAAAATCTAATTAGGTTTAAGATCTTTTGTAACAAAGGCTGTCAACGTTCATTGCATTGGCATTGAAGAAAAGTGAAGTAGCACTTTCTAAATACATACATAACTGTGGGCTTTTGTATTTCTGTAAAAATCAGTCAGATCTAAAGAAACAAGTATCAAATACCGTAAATGGCTTCTTGATAGGAAACAACCTTTTAAGCGGAAGTTATTGAATTTGAATATTACTTTTCAACTAAAGGAAACCAATCGATCGAGTCAAGGCTTATGGTAAATTGCTTTTCCAATTCGAGCTGATTTTAATATTTCTAATAAAGTTAAAACACTTGCACGTGATATTACTCGCGATATGTTCCACTGAGTTATATATCTTTATTTTATTTCTACATTTCGTAGCTTTCTTTATTTTGTTTTCATGTTCGTACCACTCGTATCGGCCGTAAAACGTATATAGTTGCATATATCGTCTTAGACGCCATTGTAGGGTGGGAATTTCGAGACACTTTCCTCAAGTGATATAATCTAGACAAACTATCATTGCATTCAATTGCATGAGGAATTGATATTGATCACGATTATTAAGTATGGCTATTAAAATGTCAACATGAAAGGCAGTATATGAAGGTGAAAGAAATATATATATGTATAGGGCTTTCTAATAACGACTTGACAATTTTTTTTTAAATAAAAGGCAAACCATTTGAGATATTTCAAAAACTTTATTATTGGTTTGAAGTACAATCAAAATATTTATGAATGGAACTCGACTTCGTTCAGATGGCCACCGCGGGCACGTTTGCAGCGGTCGATTCGTTGGACCCAATTTTCAACGACTGGGCTACACATTTCGGCTGAAACGGCCGCTATTCCGCGTTCAATGTTGGCTCTGAGCTCTTCCAACGTCGTCAGCGTGTTGGCATAAACCAATGACTTAACGTAGCCCCACAGAAAATAGTCAAGTGACGTTAAATCGCACGAACGAGGCGGCCAATCGACTGGCCCATGTGTTGAGATAACACGCTCACCATACTTACTCTTCAATAAATCGATTGTAGCGTGTGCTTTGTGGCTTGTGGCACCATCCTGTTAAAACCACATGTCGTCCAAGTCCATATCTTCCAATTCGGGCCAAAAATAATCGGTGATCATTGCGCGATAACGCTGACCATTCACAGTAACGTGACGATCGTTATCGTCGACGAAATTTGGCCCATTAACGCCACCGGCATGCAAACCGCACCAAACAGTTATTTTTTGTGGATGAAGTGGTGATTCATGAAGCACATGTGGGTTTTCACCCGACCAATAACGCATATTTTGCTTATTGACGAAATCATTGAGCCAAAAATGAGCTTCGTCACTGAAGATGATTTTACGATGAAATTCATCATTTTGGCACATCTTCTCCAGAACCCAATCGGAGAACGTACGTCGCTTCAAATGGTCCATCGGCTTCAATTCTTGAGTCAGCTTGATCTTGTATGGGTGTAAACCAAGATCCTTACGCAAAATACCCCGTATATACCCCTTGTCTCACTGACACGGCAACATCAAACAACGAATATGTAGACTCAAATTTTTACACTAAACTTGTTACTGCCTGTCTACTAGGGCGAGAATTACGACCGAAAATTGGAGTTAACGCTCTTAAAGTTGCAGTCACCGACTGATTTTTATAATCTGCAGACGTTGCTCGTTAGTGTACTTTACCATGATGAAAATGTTGAGTTTACTAAATAAATTGACAGTTTGATGATTAGTACAAGAGTGCGTTCACAAATTAAATTCAAAGTTGTCAAGTCCCTATTGGAAAACTCTATATATTTAATGGGAAGTTTGTTAATTCACTAAAACATTAATTAATTAATTTAACACTAACCAATTGTGTACGAACCCTTTCACATCTAAAGGGTGTTTGGTTTACATGCACAGGTATTTAAAATGAAAAAAAAAAAAGAAAAACATAAAGTTGTTGTAATGGGCATTGTATTGACTTCGGTAGAGAGATATTGGGAAATGTTGGGTTCCCAAGCATCCATACTAGCGACTTAACAAATCCCCACAGACAATAATACTCGTATAAAGGTGTTAAATCACATGATCTTGTAGGTCAATTCATAGGTCCCTTACGGGAAATTACATATATGCACCTCGAATGTTTTCTTCATTTAATTAATTGTTGAAACCACAACTCTTCCATGTTGATGACATTCAATTACTGAACGAAAAAGTCAGTAATCATGAATCTGTGGGGCTCACCATTAACTAGCTGGCGTCATTTTGGAGAAACAGCTCACCAAATAGGTAATTTTGGGGTGTGGATTCACTACAAACGGGGCAATTTTGTTTCTTGATGTACCCATTGAACCAAGAATCAGCCCTATTACTGAACAAGATTTCATGTTGAAGAAAAGAGTCGTTTTTGATCCACTTAGTGGACGTAAGACGTAGCTTATTTCGAATATATACCTGCACCCAACATTCATGACGTCAGTGGCCGCGTTGGCGTCGAGTATTTTTCCAAATACAGAAGTTAAAAACTATGGTAAACCCTGTTAATTATACTGTTGAAAACAAACATAGCAAATACAAAATCCACAAAACTCTACACTACAAACGTCAAATAGTATAAGGTGATTCATCGTGAGGTTTGATTTTCAATAGACTTTTTTGACAAATCACGCGTGACTCCTATCAAGTATCGTTCGGCAAGTCATTATGGAAAAACTCACACCACAACAGCGTCTCCAAATTGTTCAACTGTATTACGAAAATTAGCGTTCTGTGAGAAATGTTTTTTGTGCGATTCGAGGAACTTACGGTGCGCATAATCGACCTACTGAAACCACTGTTTCCAATACCATTCGCAAATTTGAGTCGCAGTTTATATTAGTGGATGATACTTGACCGGACCACATCCAGCACGTAGTGAAGAGACTATAGCACCTGTAGTTGAGAGTGTTATCCGCGAGATACCAGTCGCTATGCTCGAACGAGTCGCCCGAAATTGGGCCTTCCGAATGGACCACCTGAGACGTAGTCATGGCCAGCATTTACATAATATTATTTTCAAGAAGTAAATGCCATGAATTGTTCTTTTAACTGATTATAAAAACGTTAAGTTCACTTTCAAATTTATTTGTTTTATTTTACACTATAAATCAAACCTTACGATGAATCACCCTATACAACAATCAACTAACATATCCGCTGTTTTTTTTTTTTTTTGTTTAATCGCCCATTAGAAAGCCTTCTGGCATGCGTAGTAAAGTTTTCTTCCTTTTTGTTTACGTAATTCCCAATTCGTCCCAATTCGAGTCTAAATTCCAAAGATTCTGCATGATTATTTTTGACGCTACGACGCAGGTAGAAATTCACGCGAGCTGGTCGAAGAGTTCGGCAATGGCAGACAAAATAGATCTTTTCGTTATGTCGTCTGTATTGGGTTAAACATTTCGAAATAAGGAAAAGTCCTTAGAAAATCATTTAATACCCAACGTTTTGCCATGATTTGCTTTCTCGAACTGTAACTCGTAGCCTATCTCGCGACCTAAATTTCTTCTATTTAAAGCCAGCCAAAGAAAGCAATTAGCAGTGTTCATCTCTTCCGGATGGTTTTTTCGATTAAATCCGCACCACTTATTAGGTCGTCCATATTCATCTCGTCGCAAATCATTCTGGCGACTAGTTGGAATTGAGTACCTTCATCCTCAGCTATCGGAACGTAACGATGTTCGATTTGTATGTGTTGAGTGGGATTATAATTTTTTCCTCCAAACAATCAGCTATTAGTATTGGTCCGGTTGATGCACAGCGATTTACCGTAAACGTGATTTTATATTTTGGATCTACTAGCAGTCGACGACCCGCCTGATGTTTTAGGCGCTACGTCAAAGACTACCCTTAACTTCGTGATTGTAGTAGATTGGAGTTATGAGCACTGCATCATCCTCGCTCACTGGTTCTAGATGTCCGAGTGTAGCATATTCGGCAATATATCGAGACTAAGCTTTGTACAGTTCTGGGTCCTTACGGAAACGTCGTTTGAGATGAGTGAAACTTCGCACTACGCATTCACTACTTCCGCCCATCTTTGGATGCCGTTGATCTTTGAAAGGTAACTGCACTTCGTATCCCGCATTAGGAAACCTTCTTCGGTCTTTGGCATTTGAAATGGCGTCTCGATTTCCAGAAGTCCTTAAAGTGTATGAAGGTAACGTATGCGTTTTGGGCTTTCAGCTGGAACTTTTCCGAAGACAATCGATCCTAATAACGTTTTCTGTGATAAGAGTGTATTATTAGGTTGCCTGCTTTTGACAATGTCTGGAGGGAGAATTTTGTCGAAAGCGTCAGTTCCGAACAGAGATTGATCTGAGCTGGTAGGCCAAATTGTCATCAGTTAGTAGCAGAGATCAACCATTTATAGTGCTCGCAACAAGTCCTTAGTACTGTGAGATTTCCAGAGCAATATAAACATGCAGTTGCGGACTTTAAGTCTGAAGGATAAGCTAAGAGCATACAAAATTCACAAGTAAGGTATATCAGAGCAAGGTTATAACAAGATGTGAACCAAAAAAAAAAAAAAATTAAAGTTCAAAGCACATCACTAAGTAGACTCAGTAGAGTAGAGGAATAAGAAAGACTAAGTCTTTGGTTCAAACAGGACATCCGAAGCAAAACATATTTTAGAACAGATTGTTAAAACATGTCGATTAAAATAACATAAATATGAATGTTTTATATTTTGTCCTCCTAAATATTTTGCATCTTCCATTTTTAATAAATTTGATGTTACTCACAGATTTCCATGTATACTTTGCCTCAACCCTTATAATTCATATCGATTACATATCGTGTTTGATTTGCGTACATGTAAAAGCGCAGAAAAGCAGAGTTTCCCTCTTGGAAAGATACCCTAGAAATTGTTACGGTCAAGCATATTTTCAAGTGCAAAATTTGGCTTAGCTATTGGGTCTATAACTTAATTCTTAGCGGTGTGATAAGAGATGGCGTACCTTGTATTATTCCATTGTTATTATTCCATTGGAAAATGCGTTGGAAAGCTACTGTCATTATGCGTCATTTTAGTATATATCATTCATTTAAAGCGTAAACAACAATAATTTTTTTTCACTCAAATACTTTGTGCCTGAAAAAGTGTTTTTGCGGGGAGTTCTTCTTTATTATTTTAATATGAAGAAAACTGCTGCCGAAAGTCATCGTATTTTGGTGGAAGCTTATGGTGAACATGCGCTAGCTGAGCGAACGTGCCAAAAGTGGCTTGCACGATTTAAAAGTAGTGATTTTGGCTTGGAAGACGATGAACGTCCTGGGCAGCCAAAAAAGTTTGAAGATGAAAAACTGGAAGCATTTCTCTATGAAGATTGTTGCCAAACACAAGAAGAGCTCGCAGAATCTTTGGGTGTCTCTCAAGCAGCCATTTCAAAACGTTTAAAGGCAGCTGGATATATTCAAAAGCAAGGAAATTGGGTTCCACATGAACTCAAGCCGAGAGACGTCGAAAGGCGGTTTTGCATGTTCGAAATGCTGCTGGAACGCAACAAAAGGAAGTCATTTTTGCATCGGATTGTTACTGATGGTGAAAAATGAATCCATTACGACAACCCCAAGCGCAGAAAATCATATCTTCAACGGCAATGCGAAGGTAATGCTCTGTATTTGGTGGGATCAGATGGGTGTGCTGTATTATGAGCTGCTAAAACCGGGTGAAACCATCAATGGACAACGCTACCGAACACAATTAATCCATTCGAAGAGAGCAGTAGCCGAAAAACGCCCGGAATATGCGACCAGACACGAGGCGATAATTTTCCATCATGACAACGCTCGGCCCCACGTTGCTATTCCGGTTAAGAACTATTTGGAAAACAGTGGATGGTAAGTCTTACCCCACCCGCCTTATAGCCTAGACCTTGCCCCTTCTGACTACCATTTGTTCCGGTCGATGCAGAACGCCCTCACTGAAATATGGTTCACATCAGAGCAAAATATCAAAAATTGGCTTGATTCATTCTTGGCTGCCAAGCCGGCGCAATTCTTTTGGGATGAGATCCACAAATTGCCAGAAAGATGGGAAAAAGTCATAGCTTCAGATGGGCAATACTTTGAATAATACTATTGTACATGTTTTTCTTAAATAAACGTTCAAATTCTGAAAAAAAAACCGCACGAATTAAAATATATACCCAATATTATTTATTGGAAATACCAGCGTTATCGTTGCCTTATAAAGAATTTATTCTGAAATCTTCACATTGCTAAGACCATGGCAAAACGTCTATCACTAAAACCAGTCAGTGTCCACCCTATTCCTTCACCACCCAAGTCATTACCTTTTTGTAATGTAAATAAGGAATAAAATCTGAATTTTCGAAAATTTTATTTTCTGACTACTAACTGCTCCAAGCTTTAGAAGAAAACTTAGGCAACCGCCTGATGATCTAACCTCTGCAAAAATAGAGTAGAGTAGAGCTTAAAAATTCTTAACTTTTATGGTGTCAATCTAAATTTTCAGCCTCACTTAACATGATGTAATGAGCCATACAATTTTCGACATCAAGAAATTTTCTGTTAAAATCCCCTAATTAAACCGAGTTATCTTACATACTTGATTCTGTTATCGTACTTGTCGCAAGTTATATAAAGTAAACGCAAAATATACAGATACATTAATAAAGTAATAAAAAAATTAAAAATGATCCCTGTAATTATTTTCAATTAGTCTTGTAGTGACTATTTACTCATGAAGTGCGTCTGAAATAATGCAAAAATAAACATTGTGAAAACGGTTTTCAACGAGTACATATTATCAGAAGTATCTATTGTATGATGGATACGAGCACTTTTACAAAATCAACATTTCTGTCAATTTGATAAAGTGCTACACTAAAAGTGCTTTGGCTTAAGGTTTTACGAATACTACTTAGTTAGTTAGTTAGTAAGTAAGTAGGGTTCGAGTTTGGTAACTCAATAGTTTTATCCGCCTTCATAAAGAGATAGAAAATAAGTTGTCAATATTATACAACTATATCTCTGTTGTAGATACCTTAATTTTCATTTTATTTTGAACAATTGAATGTTGTAGGCTATTTGCCCCTTTTTTCAGATCGAACTTCCATTTTATCTGTGAAGAAACTTTATCAACGCAAAGAAAACACAAGAAAACCAACGCTTTACTTAGAGAAACAAACTTTTTTATTTAAAAATGCTTTCTCCACAAATAAATATTTGTCGACAACTTACAGCCAATTTTTCTACATGTCATCGGTAATTGTCACAAAATAATTTTTAAAAATAGTTTAAGCTTTTATATTGTCCTAACATTTTTCCCTTGATCCTCTGCTTCACAAGTCTGCAGACATTTCCAATCGGATTGACATCTGGAATCTTAATCTCCGACTAACTTCACGGCGGATATTTCCTGTAGGGTCTGATCTCGTTCGGGGATTGTTATTGTCAGCGAGGAAATCAGGGAATGTCTCCGTCTCCATATTTGCTAAAAAATTTACTCGAAATATCGCCCTGATCTTCTGCATTGACTCCAGCCGTATGCAGAATGGCTAAAATAGCATTGCACCAGGGAAACAGTTGCAGTTGCGGCAACAGACACTCGTTGATTATTTGGCAAATACACTTCAGTAATTATTCCTCGGAAAGAAATTATCAACGGTTTTTGATGGCGTTCCTTGTTGAGTTGTCGATGTACCAGTAACCTAACGTTCTATTTCCTCTTATAGCCATCGATATGAAAATGTGCTTCGTCATTTTACAATATCTTTTCAAGTATTGCTATTACTTGTAAAAGATGACTATTTTCCCTAACACCTTTCACGATTTTCAACTTGTGTGGATGGAACTTTAAGTTCTTTTTAAAAATTATGTGCACTGCTAATTTTTTGACAGGAACATGCCATTTTTGTGCACCAAAATTCTCATTTTTGCGTTACCGTTTCATTCTTCATATCGTTCAGGGACTAGTGCTTATTTGTTTCTGTTTCTAAGTTGTGAGCGTAAATAACCGAGATCAGTTACGCAACGGCGACGAATCTACACAAGTAAATGCTGCTGATCGTAAACGTATATCGCGAAAACGTCAAGTGACTTTAGCCTCCTTCAAATAGATCTAAATAGTTTTTCCACCTGGTGCATCGAGAACTGCTTGGAACTCAATCTCACCAAATGCCAATCGATTAACTTCTCACATAAGTGCAACAAATCTCCTCCTTAATTTACCTTCACCACGGTGAAGGTTCAATCCATCCGCGACCTTGGCATCATATTATGCCACAGGGAGCTTAATATCCGCTCGCATATTGACGAGATAATTACTAACGCAAACTCAGATCACTATACATTACTTTTGTTCGCCACCTTCTCGAGTACGCTAGCCAAACGTGGTGTCCCCTTCAACGAGTGTCGTTTTCTTCGATTTGCTCTTTGGGATCTGCCTTAGAACGATTCTTTAATCTTACTTCCCCATCGAGACCGTCTCAAACTCAATAACCTGAATGCCCTTGAGGAACGAAGGGACGCAGCAGACATTTTTTTCATTAACCGACTCCTCTTCACAAATCCATTTTCTTTAACACTAACTCTCGAAATCTAAGTTGCCCCCGTCTCTTTAATCTACCAATCCAGCGCACCAAACGAACCAATCCCTTGTATGATGCGTAAAATAAACTTCAACCTTTCCGTTTTCGATTTTAATGGCAGCACTCTCTCCCTTCGATCTCCTTCACCATCCCTTATTTTAAAGCCTAGTGAAAGACTCTTAATTTTTGTTAGTTTTTAATTGAGTTTAAGCATGTTTAAAGTGAAATAAATGGGTTCGTCAGCCACCACCAAAATCAGGAAAATTTGTGTCTGAACCTTTGCATCGGCGAACAGATCTGTGATTTGCTGTCACTTAATCATCAAATACAACATTAAGGTGGGTACTAAAAGAGCGATATACACGATCCAGTGATTCACTGTTCTTTTAATATTGTCCGACCAAAAACCTGCGGTGCTGTTCTGACTAGTGACCCATTGCGACTTTTGAATACACAAGACATACTAAATTACTTACATCATTTGCTAACAACCCCTATACCGTTGAGTGATCGATGGTCACAACACAGGCAGAGCTTAGAGAATTTCTTTATTTTGTTCATTAGTTTAAACCTAGCTTTAGTGGGTTCAAACAAAGCCTTCGCTACCTTATCCAGAAATGTGTGTGCGTATTAGGCTCCTGATCACAAACCATGATTAACCGACTGAGGTGACTTGATTGATTGCGCCAATGAATCCATCTTATCACAGGTTTGTTATTTTTTTTTCGTTTTTGTTATTGTTTTTGTTTTTTCATTTATGTATCTGTATAGTTATTAAAACACGAGTACGTACTTCAAATAAGTACAATAGTAAGTATACAATTTGTAAGTAACTTCATCTAAGTGGAACGTAACGTAAGTTAAGAATTAGAAAATCTGTCATAACGTTTGTTTTTAGAATGTATCTGTGGAATGCGAGTTTGATATATCTGCCCACTCCCTTTTCTTTTTACGTTACAGTGATATAAAAAACTAATGCTCCGCACTAGAATTAACGATTTTCTTTAATTAATCTCTTGACATGCAAAATAAAAATAGTTTTTATTCATGTAGTAATTTTGTATTTTTGTTTTTCTTTTCTTTTTTTAAAGAATCTTAATCGATACGGAGATTCTATGGGTTCATTAGGACACAGAGCACTGCTGCAGTATGTTGACTCAAATGACCTGTCAGGACTTAAATCAATTTTAGACAGTCGCCACCTGCCAGTTGATGATCGAGATGAGGCAAGTTTTTTTCAAAATAGATTAACTAAATGGCAAAGGCTTAAATATATTTATTTTAATTTTTTTTTTTTGTAGAATGGAACCACTGTACTTATGGTAGTAGCTGGACGTGGTCTTACTTTGTTTGTACGGGAGTTCATTGCTCGTGGTGCTGATATACAAGCAGAAGATGCTGACAATTGGACAGCATTATTGTGTGCAGCTAAAGGTGGACATTTGGATGTTGTGAAAATTTTGCTAGAAAATGGAGCTGATATCGAACATAGGGATATGGTGAGTTTTTATAAAAGTTTATCTAATCAAAAAAGAGCTCAGGACTGTGAGACTTGAAATCGACACATCGCGTCCAGTGTATCGTTCATAGTATATCATAGTAGTTCATATAATAAATCATTTCGTTGGGTTGTTATCACGTTAACGTTGTTCATAAATTTTTTTTGTCTATCGATCGATTGTAGCATACGCGGGATGACCTCACGCGATTGAATCAACAGTCAACATGAGAGATTCGTATTTGACTTTAAGATAAATAAAAGTTTTCAAAATTAGTGAGGGTGCTGGAATAAAACCTATTGTTTCAAAGCAATGAATAGCAAAAGATAAGGAAAGATTAACTCCTGATGATCCTGCATAACGAAAAGTGACAATAGTTGAGGAGGCCACCACCGAACGCCTAGTGGATGACTTGCTTGATGAGGATGTAAAAGCCAGAAGCAAATTCACGAAGACTTTTCATAATAAAAAATGCCTGTGCGCTGTCGCGTGACTCTGTCTTAAACATTATAGTTGAGAAAATTGTGTGAAATTTGCAATCCAATACAAGAGCTACAATTTTCCATTCTGCGCAACTACTTAGACATGATATTATTAGCAAAATACAGCAGACAATCACTGTTGTGTTCGCAAGTATTGAAAAAAGGCGGCAATAATGAATTATGTCAATGGCAAAAACCATAATAAAGAAAAGATAACATCGATGCATCGAACAGAACATGATGTTCTGATTGACAATAAGGTTGAAGTAGTTAGAGGCTTTGTCTTAATCCGATCTGCTATTAACTTTGATAATGGCAACTCATCAGAAATCAAAAGGAGAGTTGCGCTTGCCAATTGCTACCTACGTACCTACGAATACTCAATATAAATCTCTTATAACCACAGTCCTGTTTTATATCGCAACAACGCGGACATCAGCAAAGGCAGATGATGTTGGTCTCGTTAAACGCGAGTGATTTGGTTTTTAACTTCTGTCTGGGTTCTGGATTGTAAATTGATTTTTTTTTTAAAAAAAGACCTAAAAACTTTGGCTTAGGTGTTATCCAAAGGCATCTCATTTAAGCCGAAAGACACATCCCTAGAATATATATAGGTGTTGGTAAATTTGTCAACACATCATCCTGAATCTACTTCTCAAACATTTCGAAGGGCAAATGTTCAATTAAACGCTCCTAACTTTCGGGCATTACCATCACTCATTCACATTACTTGATCAATATCCGATGCTTAATTGACACATGACGTTATCACCAATTTGTCGTGTGCAGCTCAAATAAAGCATAGTAACGAATCTGTATAAATCTGCTAAAGGTGCGCGCAATAGACCTACTGAAACTACTTTTGCCAAAACCATACGCAAATTTGAGTCACAGCTTACGTTAGTGGATGATACTCGACCGGTTAGACCACATACAGCACGTAGTGAAGAGACTATAGCAACTGTAGCTGAGAGTGTACGCGAAGACCGTGACGAATCGATTTGTCGTCGTTCTCAGCAGCTTGGCTTAGCGTATTTTACGTGAGGATCTCGACCTAAAAGTGTACAAAATTCAACTTGTGTCATATTTTCAGTGAATGGGCTCTGGAAAAACTCAATGAAAATCCGGTGTCTTACAGTGAAATTTTGTTCAGTGATAAATCCCATTTCTAACTCAATGGATACGTTAATAAACAAAATTGCTACCATTACATCCATTAAAAACGACGGTATGGTGTGGTTTATGGGCTGGTGGAATTATTCTTCCATATTTCTTCAAAAATGAGGCAAATCAGATTGTTACTGTCAATGGTAACCGTTATCGTGCCATGTTAAATCCAAGCATACTAGATGGGGTGAAAAGTAACCTCCTTGGGAATGAAAAAAAATTTTTTTTAAATGTTTTTTTTTATTTTATTCAATATAGTCCCCTCTTAGTTTGATACACTTATTCTAGCGATTTTCCAACTTCTTGATCCCGTCCGAAAAGTAATTTTCCGGAAGGTCTGCAAAAAAGTCCTCCGTGGCGTCGATGATTTCCTCGCTTAAGCTGAATTTTTTATTGATGAGCTATCTTTTGAGGTTTGGGAAGAGATAAAAGTCCGAGGGAGACAAATCTTGATTTTGTGCATCAGTGCATTGTCTTGCAAAAACAAAATTTTTTTCCGCCTTATGTGAAGCCGTTTTGCAGCGATTTCGGCCTTCAATCGCTCCAATAATGCACAGTAATACTCGCTGTTAATGGTTTTTCCTTTTTCGAGGTAGTCCACAAATAGTATGCCATGACAATCCCAGAAAACCGACGCCATAACCTTTCTGACCCATCGAGCCTCCCTCGCCCGCTTCGGGACACTCGTGCCGGCTTCAGTCTATTGCCGAGCACTCATTCTATTCTCTGGTGTTCAATAGTTACCAATCGACGCCAAAAGTCCGCCCGATTCCGCATCAGCAAGCCCAAACACTCTTTCGAAGTGCTCTCGCGTTCGTGTTTTTGGTCAAGAGTGAGTATGCGTGGCACCCAGCGGCAGAATAACTTTTTCATATGGAGAATATTGCCCAAAATATGGCGTGTGCGCTCAGTACTAATCTTTGTGGTATCTGCTAGCTCGCGCACCTTCACTTTCCGGTCAGCCAACACTATTTCATGTATTTTTTTGACATTTTCCTCTGTAACCGCATCGGAGGGCCTGTCGCTGCGGACTTGTTTGGTAGTGGAGTTGCGGCTACTACGAAACTCTCGAAACCAATATTGGACGGTGTAACCTGACGGAGCATTAGCCCCATAATATTTATCCAACTTTTCTTTTGTTTCCTTCGCCGTTTTGCCTCACAAAAAATAATGTTTTATGAGAGAATGAAAATCGTTTTTGTCAATACTCAACATGATGCCAAACTAGTTAACAACAATCAGCTTTCAAAAAAAAACTAAAGACAGTATCGCACTGAAATTTGGCATGTCTGCCTAAATATGAACGGACTTCAAGGCACCACAACCTTTTTTGCAGTAGCAGCGCATTCTTGGGGTCAAGGCGGTTGCTTTTCACTCCACCTAGTATGGTCTCGGTGAGCTCTGGTTTCAAGACCAAAACAAACTCACAATGAGATCAAATGATCAAGTGTCTATATATAATTGCAAGTAGAGACCTGAAAGCTTCACTTACTTTCCACTTACTTCAGATCAAAACCGTCTTAGTTACTGGAACTGCACATACGAGTAAGCTACTCGTGATACTCTCCAAATTATTCAGTTACACTGTGAAAAGATTAAATCCAACTACTGCCAATTCGTATGAAAGTATCATTGCTAGTTCTGCAGTATCCTACATGACAAATCTCTGGCAAAAAGGGAAAGTAGCTTTTTATATTGTAAATCGGAAAAGATGATAACTGGCTCGCTAAAAATTTTAGACCCACCAGTCTGACTTTCTTCTTGCTAAAGAACATGAAGAGAATGGTGGAGCTTCAATGCATCAATCTGCGGATGCATTCTCTGTCCAAAATGCATAATGCCTACTAACGCAGAGGATTTTTTAAGCCTGCGCTTTGATATTGCGGTAATTAGAATTAAACATGCTTTCAGAATAAAAAAGCACCCGTCGGGCATTTTCATTGACTTTATGCTTAGCTTTAACGACACACCTTATGATGGTATGTTTAACTCGGCCAGACAACACGGCACACACGAACCTAGTTTTATGGATCAAAGCAATGCTTTTGAATAAAGTAAAAATTGGCAGTCCTTATTCACGCCAACTTATTCCTAGCAATATTGTGATTGCTCAAGTTATTGCTCGTTCAAGAGTGAGGACATACATCGAAGAACTCAGATTGCTTTTCTGGTTGCATCTACTAAACACTGAAATCCTAACTAAAAAAATTGTTTTTCATTAATAAAAAACTATCAATTTGATTGGGAAAACGTGAATGACGAAAAACAATGTGGACATTATGAGAGCAATGCTTTGAATTCATATCCAAATATTCTTATCTTATTTTCATGGATATTGGCTAATTTCTCAATACTCGAGCGTTGATATTGGTCGCTAAGTACTTCAAGCAATTTTCTTTGTGGACTGATACAGTTTGCTACTTCATCTATTTGTATTTTCAAAAATTCTACTCAATCTTTATTGAAACTACACTTTTGACTTTCGGACTCGTTTTACTAGCTTTTGTATTTCATTTTGCTCCACATATTCATTAATATTTGTTTTATCTTTTATTTGTAGGGCGGCTGGACAGCACTTATGTGGGCCGCATATCGAGGTCACACAGAAATTGTACAAATCTTACTTGAAAAAAATGCTGACGTTAACGCTCACGGCAACTATCATCTCGGACCGTTACTCTGGGCAGCAGGTCGTGGATACAAAGAAATTGTTGAAATGCTGATACAACGCGGAGCGAAGGTAAATGTTGGCGATAAATATGGTACAACAGCTCTAGTATGGGCTTGCCGAAAAGGCAATGCCGACATTGTAGAAATTCTTCTTAAGGCTGGTGCTAATGTTGATACAGCTGGTATGTATTCATGGACACCACTATTGGTAGCAACATCTAGTGGTCATACAGATTGTGTATCAGCACTATTAGAAAAGAAGCCAAATGTGAATGCCCTTGATAAAGATGGTATGACAGCGTTAGCGATCGCTAGTAGAGAAGGTCTACAAGATATTGCAATTTCTCTTATTGGCGCTGGAGCTTACATCAATATTCAAGATCGTGCTGGAGATACACCACTAATTCACGCCGTTAAAGGAGGACACCGAGGTGTCGTCGAGGCTTTGCTTAAAAAACACGCAGACGTAGATATCCAAGGGAAAGATCGAAAGACTGCTTTGTACACGGCCGTTGAAAAAGGCCACACGCACATTGTAAAGATTCTTCTACCTTCCAATGGAGACCTGGAATTGGCAACAAAAGACGGAGATACAGCCCTTCTGCGAGCTGTTCGCAATCGGAATTTAGAAATCGTACAAATGTTACTTGAACGCAAAGCCAAAGTCACAGCAAGTGATAAACGTGGAGACACTTGTCTTCACATAGCAATGCGTGCACGTTCCAAAGCAATAGTTGAAGCTCTCCTGCGTAATCCCAAAAACAGTCAACTCCTCTATAGAGCTAATAAAGCCGGCGAAACACCTTATGCTATTGATACCCTGCATCAAAAGACAATTCTTGGACAAGTGTTCGGTGCTCGGCGTCTCAATACAAATGAAGATTCCGAGGGAATGCTTGGATATGAATTATATTCATCAGCCTTAGCGGATGTATTAAGTGAACCCACCTTAACCACTCCAATTACTGTAGGTCTGTATGCTAAATGGGGAAGTGGCAAAAGTTTTCTCCTCAACAAGCTGCGTGAAGAAATGAACAATTTTGCCCACCAGTGGACAGAGCCACCTATAAGTACCACCGGTCTATTGTTCCTAGTTTGCCTGCATATAGCTTTAATATTAGGCACCGTTGTAGGATTGTCAACATGGTCAGCAATTTGGGGATCAACCGCTGGTCTACTTTTTATGGTTGTGGTATACCTGACACTCGTTGGAATAAGATATGCCAATTATAGAATGGACATGTATTGGGCATATTCTATACATCATGGAATTGTAAAGCGAATAGGGAAACTAAGGTTAATTCTTCAAGTGGCATTTTGTCATCCACCTGGAGCACAGAGTGATCCACAAGCAAAACCTGTAAGGTTTCATTTTGCCGAAGCTAGTAGTGCATCGCCGACAGGAGAGGGCGCTGTTGGACAGATGTTATCTAATTTATTTGATGCGATAGAGATGCATTATGGATGGTTGGCGACGAGATTGTATCGTGCCTTTCGACCTAAGCCGATTAAAGCTTCTGCTGGTTGGCGCTGGCGCCGAATGTGTTGTGTTCCGATTGTTATTGTATTCGAATTGGGATTATTGACATTTATTGCTGGTATCTCACTGGTCATATCATATTTCTCTTACTATTCGGAAATTGATCCTGAGAGTGTGTTGATGTCGATTTATGTGATATCAGCTATTTTGATTACCGTTGTGTGCACTAATCTACACGTGCTGGCTAAGGCGCTGAGTTCTTTGTTCATCTCCCAGGGAAGAAATCTACGAAGATCTGTGCGGAATAATGAAGGAGCCCCACTGTCAGCACTTGGAACAGAGGTTGCCCTGATGACAGATATGGTCAAAGTGAGTTTTAATAAAAATATTATTTTATGCAATATTCTCTACAGAGTTTAAATATTCTATAGTGCTTGGATGCTTTTACGAATCAGCAAAGCCGGCTAGTGGGTGTTGTAGATGCTCTGGACTCTTGTGATACCGAGCGCATTCTCTCTGTATTGAACGCAGTGCAAACTCTGCTCTCATCGCCGAATCGTCCATTTGTGTTATTAATTGCTGTAGACCCTCATGTTATTGCAAAAGCTGCCGAAGCTAATAGCCGTCGATTGTTCACAGAGGGCGGCATTGGGGGTCATGATTTTCTCAGAAATCTTGTCCATCTCCCGGTTTACTTACAAAATTCTGGTCTACGTAAAGTTCAGCGTGCTCAGATGACAGCGTTACTCTTCAAGAGGAACTATACGGACTTTCAGTCAGATGAACCTACACTGGGTCACTCAGTTTCAGCGAGGAGACTATCGAATGCATCGGAAATCATGTCAAGTCAAGAGAAACTACGAACACCTTTAAATCCGAATAGAAGTGGCAAGAAATTACGTTTATCCGAGTCTGTAGCTAGTTCAATTGGTTCCAATCTGCATAGAATCGGCCAGAATCCACAAGGAGTGTTGGACATGTCAAAAATTATGCTTACCGACGATTATTTCAGTGATGTAAACCCGAGGAGCATGCGTCGTTTAATGAATGTCATTTACATTACTGGTAAGAGCTGAGAGTTGTTTAGGAAAAATAAACACAATTTTACTGTTCTTGATTTTTTCTAATTTTTTATGTCTAGTTCGCCTTTTGAAAGCATTCCAAATAGATTTTAGTTGGTATCGTTTAAGTTCGTGGATAAATCTTACAGAGCAATGGCCTTTGCGTGCAAGTATGATTGTCCTTCAACATGATCAGATTATGGAGTCATTTGATGACTCAGTTTCTTTGCAAAGTGTCTACGAAAAGTATGTTTAAACGGTTGTCAGCTCTTTGTCAGTCTCTAATGTGGAAAATTCGTTTCGTTTTTTTTTTTTTTTTTTTTTTTTTTTTTTTTTTTTTTTTTTTTTGTAGGGTGCGTCCAAAATTGGGATGCCTTCGTGAGGCAGCACCTCTTCTTGAGCTCGATCGTGATGAGCGTAAACTCGATGCCTTTCTACAACTACACAAATCGGATTTGTTAGTTGCCGATCTTAGGATATTTCTTCCATTTACCATTAATTTAGATCCATATCTAAGAAAAGTATTAAAGGGTGAGTAGTACATTTTTCTACAAGTTAATTTGTTCAGATGTAAAATAATCGTTTGTTTCCTTTAAAAAAAAAAAAAAAAAAAAAACCAGAGGATCAACAAGCAATTGAAGACGAAGGTTCAATTGTTCTACAAACAAAGCCAAATATACCACCACTAATACGCATTCCTCAGTCAACACACATGGCGCCACCTTTTGGAGGATACCACCATATATACCAAAACGAAGAAATGTACAGTCAAAACATGATCCATCCTTCTGTAGGAGCTAGTGATCTACGTAATCGTAATTTAAGTTCAAGTTCTGAACCACCTCCCTTGACTCCCCTTATGAATTCCCCCGTTGATTCCTTCCCAGTAAGTTTTGGAGTTCTACTGAAATCGATTATGTTCTGACTATGTTTTTAATCTACTTTTAGGAGGATATTCTGCAAATAAGTTTATCAGAATTATCGGTAGATGGTGTTATAGCACTTGTGGAACGTATTGAAGACTTAAAACCCGCCTTGCCAAAGTTATCTCCAGTACTTAAAGAGAACTCGATCACTGGCAGAGTTCTTAAACATTGTGATATAAATGATTTGAAATCGGTTTGTACCTCATGATGATTATGATTTCTTTTCTTGTAACAACTTTTACATCATTTGTTAGATCTTAAGTCTAAGTTTTGGCCATTGGGAGCTGTTTCGCCTGTTGGTGACTACCTTACGCGATTGTGAGAAAATGCAGCGTAAAATAAAAATCACACCCGCTATTGTATCGGAAAGTCTGAGAGACAACACAGAAGTGCATAGCCTCGCGCCGAGTGCGCCCCACTCGCGTAAAAATTCCAGTAGCAGTCATATGGAGAAGCAGGTATGAATTATATACTTTTATATTAAACAATCTCTTACACAAATATCAGAAAAATACACACTTTGATCCGCATACTCGTTCACTTCATCCAATCTCATTCACATTGCATTATTTTATGTCTTGTTCGCAATGTTATCATATGATTTTTTTTCATAATCGATATATTATTTCTTTAAATACAACAAAAAGCAGCCAAAAGTTCTTGATTACGAATATCTACAGGTAAAGCAAACAATGTAACCCTACCTTTAACAGTATTTAAAGATTTGGTTTTAAGATTTTTTATTTGTATTTTTTTTTTTTTTAATTTTTATACTAAATGTAGAATTGATTTTTTGAAAACCTCTTAATGTCGTGGTAATTAAGTTGTTGGTTATAATATCATTTTATTATGTATCTCTATTTGTTGTTTATCTGGAGCTCAGCATTTTCAACTTGTTGTTGCTTACATTCTTTACGTCGCTGTTGTTCTTTCCTTTTATTTTCTTACCACTAAATATCAGAGAATATATTTTGCTTAACAAGCAAAACTTTTAAACAGAGGGAATAGAAAGAACTTGGAAGTCGGTCATAGCTTCTCTACACTCTTTATTTGATCGTAAAAGATTACAATAGGACATTCCACCGTAAAATTCACTTTTTCTCAATTTTTCGAATAGGTAAAGTATTATAACAACAAATTCGCATTTATAACTTGCATGTTCCGAGTACATTGTTGTCAGTTTAGATTTATTTTTTGAAGGTAATTTGAGGATAAAGTTCTAGGAAGAATTTGGTAAGGCACTTTGACCAATTTGAATCATTTAATCGACCTAGAATTCAGATTGAAAAACAGTCTAATAAAACCGGAAAAAATATGCCTATAAAGACGGTGATCATCACACCCTCTTACTTTATTTACTTTAGCTAGTTCTACCTTTCAGAGCGCATCTGGAGCTCAACCAACATCTCTTTATATTTAGCGCTGTATTGCCTTTGGCGCTCGAAAATTTTTCTCACGTAGCAACTAAGGTAATTTTTATCCACTTTAAATATACTTCGTGCTTTTGTGTCATACTGAAGGACTTGGTGGGCAAGAGTCTAAGATAAGTACTTTCTTCTTTGTTCGTGAGAGGGACTTATTTCGCATTTGCCTTTTTAGTTCAAGAAAACAAAAGTGTGATTCTTCATTTCATTTTTGTGGCTGTGTCCTGATAGAAAAAATCTTTTACTACCTTTAACTTGTAGCTTTCTATAATTATGTGTGTGATGTTGGTATTAGATTTTCTCTTTTGCGACAGCATATACTTTGTTTAATATACTTAGGACTAACCTCAATGATAGCTCGCTCATTTTTTCCTGGGCTGTTAGTTACACACAATCAAACCTTTTCTTAATATTAAATGTCTCGATGAAGTCATTACAGACGAGTTTACTCCATTATCATCCTACATGAACGGATGAGTTTGGCAAGGATTCTAAAACCTGATGTGGCTCTATAGAACTACTCTTTTCAAACACGGTCATACCATACGGTCATATCATAGAAAATCAATAAATAGAAGTGGATAACGATTTGAAGTTCCTGGGTCTTCTTTTGAATATTTTACTGGATGTGATCGTTGGTGGACTTACCACACTGATAAAGACCTATTAGATTGTTTTTGTACGGTGTCAAGCGTTCACATAATACGGTAGATAAAATTTGATTTATTTTTGATACCTCTATAGTTTGCGCAGTTTAAAAATTATTGAAGAAATTTTATCATCGTCCATGATAAACCGTTTGGTTCTTTTTAAATTTTAAGTGCCGACTGTGGGTCTACTTTTACATTCCCATCATTATCTCTGGAACATCATTAGCGCATTGAGAACTTATCTAACAGCGGGTCTCTAAACTTTATTTCATCTTATATCTACAGACTTTTTCGCTAAGGAAATTGCAATTAACTCTCCTGTAAGGCTGAGAGGAATGAAGAGCATGCCAGTCTTTTTTCCCTTACCATTAACTGATATTGTCTATAGCGTTGACTTCGATCAGCATATTCTAGAAAGCAACGAATAGAGACAACGTGAAACCATTCTCAATAAGTCTATTCTGGCACTTTAAAAAAGTAGATGCGAATGAGACGCATTAGCATATAATAAGACTACCCGAAGTCTGTATGCAAGTCAAGAAACTACACCTACGAACCCAGGTCTAGATTAATCCGACAACTCTGGTCGTCGTTCCAATAAAAGACAATCTAATGCCAACCAAGTGAAGGGAGAACTTTCTTCTTTTACTATATAAAAGCAAAGCCGACACAAAAAAACTGCAATTATTCCTGATCGAACATATACGAAAGAGATCTAGAGAGAAGATAGCGCAATAATATTAGACTCCATGTCAGTCAATGCAGAAAGATCTGCATATATTCTTCCTCGATTTGAAAAAAAACCGTTCGACAAAGATCTCATACCACTTATATGGACGAAGCTTAGATCTCAAATGTACTTGAAACGTATATAGGAATAATACGGTAAAACGAAAATTAAATGCGCTGCTGGAATAACCGGAGAATTTGAATTTAAAGTTGTAGTACACCAAGGCACTATACGAAGTCTGTTGCTTTTTAATGACGTGTTAAATGACGTATGAAACTACATATCTTCTTTTTGGCGGTCCGGTATTAACAGCGACCACTTGACAGCCCTTCGTGGAAAACTTTATAATTGGATTAAGGTGCTTGAAGATAATGTGTTATGAATCAGTCGCACAAAGAGCAAATATCTGCGTTGTCGTTTTTCCGAACCCACAAATCAAACTTCTAATAGGAGTCATCATCCCATCTGCAAAGGAAAATGCAATGTCGCGAGGAACCATTGAACAAAACGTTATCTTATGACAAGTATGCACATTTGTAGAAACATGTACATCAAGAAACCGATCGTGGATAGACTTCAGGCCAAAAAAATCGATTGGTTTTGCCATGTTTTACGAAGGTCGTCGGAAAATCTGTTTCAAAAACCAATATAGCTTAATGTTTTAACCTAGATCCGAAAAGTCGAAAAAAAAAAAAAAATTGGACCACTCAAATCAAAAACATCAGTGAACTCTTGAGATCTCTAACGAGGTGATTTGTAAAAGAGCATTCTATAAAATAGTTGTAAGTCCACAAATTTAGCCAACTCCGAAAGCGGCGCGGTAGTAATGCAGATATGTGGAAAACATGTATAGCATTAGATTTAATTATAAGGTGATTCCTTTGGTGCTTTATTTTTGAATAACATGTTATTTTGACATCGACAACTCTTTCCTTCGTGAGATAGAGCCAGAAAGATTCAACAAGCTCTTAAAAAACTCGGCTGACAGAATGCGCTACTGCGAAACCAGCCGACCCAGCCACGTAAATGAAATCGTATTTCATAACTAATGGAAATGTTCGCTCTTTCTATAATAATAAAACCATAACATACCGAAAATAATTGATTTTTGTTCATTCTATTCTATTTTTTAAAAGGAACTTGTATTTTGACCACCCTTTATATGTGTTACATATTTCAAGGCATCATGAGACGAAGCTTAACACGTCCGTGTGTTTGCCTCAATCCAATTTCATTACATGATTGAGAGTAGCGGATTCTTTTATATGTATCGCAATTGTTAATTGGTGATCTATAAATTAATTGCATAGCTCAAAAGTGTTTGATACTTGTTCTACGTCAGCGCCGTAAGTTCTCAGATTTTGTCCTAGAAAATATGCATGCTGACAATGTTTTTTTTGCAAGAAAGTCGTGTTCGAATGAGGCCCATTTTTATATTTGCGACTACTATACAATGTTGACGCATTTGGAGCACCGAAATTGCACCAGTGATTTAGGAGTTGCGAATGCACAACAAAACGAATAAGGCTTAAAACACACCGAACCAGACAAAACGTTTTTAGTTGATTAATTAAGCAACAATCCATTGATTCTTATAAGCCAACACATAACAAAGCCGGCGAAACAACAAACATGTTTTTGACTATTTCATGAGTGGTTGCAGAAAATATATGGATTTGCATACGACCAAAACATACCGAATACAACAAATATGTTTCAAACTAGCGTCGTTGTTGATAATTGCACATTTGCAAGGCAAAACAAAGCTATCGTTCTCTATAGCTGAAAAGTTGTTTTTCAGAAATAAAATTTCGTTGTTTTTTTTTTTTCGTCACCGATTATTTATTTAAAAGTTTTCGTCGCAAACTAAGTTTTGTTCTTTCTTAACGCTCACCAAACGAAACAGAAAAACGAAATGATTTGTTTTGTTATATTGTGTTTCGGTTGGTTGGTGTGTTGAAATAAAAATCGTTTTCTTGACTATGAAACAAAAAACGTTTTTTCTGATCCGCTGTGCTTTCATCCTAACTGTTTGATGTCGATAAACTAAACCGGAAGTATCATAGGGCCGAACTTTATCATTACGATGAACGGAGCGCGCTATCGAAATATAGTAAAAAAAAATTTGTGGCCGGAGCTGGAGGATATGGATACGGACGACTCTACTTTCAAGAGGATGGTGCTACTTACCATACAATACAAAGTATCTCGGCCGCTTAATTTCGCGTTTCGGATACAACCATTAGCCGCCAAGATCGTGCGACTTAACACCGTTAGACTTCTTTCTTTGGAACTATGTTAAAAGCAAAGGCTACGCCAATTATCTGCAAACAATTCCAACTCCGAAAGCGAACATTGATGCCACCATCGTCAATATATAGCCCCAATAATTTGAAAGAGTGATTAAAATCTACGAGAAAGAATGAGGGTCTGCAAGCAAAGCCGAGGTGGTCTTTTGGACCATAAATAATCCCCATGTGTTTACTTTATAAATCAATAAAGGTTTCGAATATATCTCAACAAATGATTATTTTATTCAAATAACAAATTCTACACTTCTTGTTCAAAAAGCTTTTATTTGTTAGAGATGCAAATGGTTTTTTATCAGTGTAAAGTGTATTTTACGTTTCTTCAATTATTTCTTCATGTCACTGCTAAATGGTGTCTGTAAATGTTTATTTCATTTTTAGCAAGTCTTTTTTAATCATTCTCAGAGAGATTATTATTCATTTAGTCCGTCTGAATTCAATTATTTCAAGTTGTTTGGAAAAAAAAATGTTTTTGCATGCATTATTCCACGACCATATTATTAGCTCTTTTCAATGTCAACTCATTTAAATTACAAGATTACTCCAGAATACCACATGTTTTCGTGTGTGTTACTAATAATACTAATAATCGTATAAAACAAAATTGACATAAATTCATGACGTATCCGGTATCATACATCTATAATTCAAGTGCCTTCATCCTGTTTCTCCAAGTTAACCAAAAGTCAAAAACAAAGAATCAACCTGCTCAGCTTATTCTTGTAGCAGATACTCGTACTAATATATTCTTATTTATATATGTTGCTTCCTCCTTCTGCCTTTCGTTTTATTTCCAAGTATTTGTTCTATTTGATGTGCCCTTAGAACAAGTTCACATTTCATTTTATTTCACAAAATTTTTTAACCAAATTTAAATAACAAAATAAAAAGTTCTCATCTCTCATGTGTATACTTTGTTTCAGGTAACTCTTGAAGAGCAAATGATATGTGGTGCCTTGCAAACGTTAAACGAAGAAGCCTTCGAAGATGTCGCCAGTAGTGAGCGACCAAGTCCATCCGGCCTACCAACAGGTGAGATGTTAGCACAACTGCAATTAGCACCAATTCGGGAGTCTTCTGAATTTGGTTCACCGTGTGATGATGGCCAATTTTTAACTCACAATAATTTAAATCATCATAACCATCATGCTCACCAGCACTCACCTTTATTAAATGATTTTAGTAATTATAATTTACATTTTAACAATAATGGTGGAAGTACATTATCATTGAATAATATCGGTAGTCATATAAATGGTCAGGCTAAGGAGATCGATATGTATCACATACGTCACAGTTTAGTCGGAGATTCAAGTACGACAGCATCAGTGCAACTTTTGGCAGCGGCGGCTCAAAGAGTTGGCGCTTTTGATGATGATCAACGAACGAATAATAGCACAGTACCAACTGTGGTAGTTATACCAAATGTAGATTCAAATGGAGTTGATGATACTAAATTATAGATACGAGTTGAATGTTTGATGGATAGTCACAATTGCTTAGTACAGTTTGTTTTTTTTTTCAGGTGTTGGGTGTTTTTGACGTTTCGATGTGTTTATTGTTTGACTGTGGTTGTTTTGTGTTAGTTAAATGTCAAATATTGCAAGTATGACTATCATCTGAGAATGCAATAGGTTGAAAGTATAGGTTGTGATTGAAACTGATCTTGTGTTCTTGAGAATTCAAATGAAGATTTGTCTGTTTATACATTTGATAAATAAAGAACTTCTTGTCAGACTATGATCGCTCAGAAACAAGTCATAGCTTTTTTTTCTCCATCAAAAATTAGCTGTTAACTTGGCCAGGAAACATTTGCCTTGCTTTGTTGTATATTGTTACAATTATCGACCATAATGTTGATCGACTTTTTTGCATAACATAAAGCTTAAACAAGTCATTATCTGTAATTCGAAAACTAAACTTGAGATCTTTCTTTTTGCAGAGACATTCCTCCAACATATATAATCAAGTCTTTTACTGCCAAAGTTTTTGGATTTAGATCAGTCATCCTACATATTATAAAGTTTATCATCTACATATCTTTATGTCTTACTGTTTTGTCTTTTAAATCATATTTCAATTTCTTCATTTGATGTTGGTTCATCACATAAACCCAGTAAATAAAATAAATAGAATCTTGTACACTTCATGCTCATTGTGCTATCGTGTGTATGTTTTCTAAGTTGCCTTTCAAATTTAGAGAGTGACTGAATTTCGAAGCTTTTTGCTCTATGAAGCATCGAACTCAGAGAGTTTCCGAACAACAGCGGCGTTGTTATATATATATATATATATTTTTTTTTTAACATAAATCAAAAGATATTTTTGATACTACCATATTTGAAATTTGTCAAATAATTCAAAGCATTTATTCCATAAATAGGTAATACTATCGATCAGGATTTTGTAAGCCTACCAGATTTTATTTGAATATTTGAACCAGTATTGTTTTTACATTCGTTTTACACACTAAATTACTTAATTTAAAACTAAGGTCAATATGAAAAGTCAATGATAAAATTTGGAGACTGCCTTTCACGTGAATATTTCTTTGCACATTATATACTAAATTAAACCACGAGCCTGTGAAATATCTTTTTGAAGTGGAAATCTATGAAATGAACTACTAGGTACCATAGTATAGTATTCACTACACTTACTTGTCCACCTTCACATCATATAAATGAAGCTGTTAAAATTAAAAAGCTAGGTATGATCTTTTTTTTTAACGCAGTTGACATGCATGAAAAAAGAAAAGGCGATCTAATCTAAGGAACAAGCCTTTTACTTATTAACAATATCTAACCGCGACAGCTTAGCTTTTAATGCTTTTCAATATTGGTAGTGGTGCTTCCAGTTTTCTAACATTGCTATGATTTGAAATGATTTTTGTTCTGACGTTCTTGTCGGGTCCCGAAAGGCACAGAATGTCAATAATTTGTGCAAATTATTGTTTTCTGGATAATATTCATTTCCTGAACTCGCTCGAATGTTATAAATACATAAATCTTTACAGCGCAAGCTTTGATCAATTTTGTACACTTTTCTTTATCTTATTAGAGGGCTCCTGAAATCTTAATAAATAAGTTTTAGCAGTACATTATTGTAAGATCATACATCTACAAGTATGGTGAAGTCGTGATCACTTTTTATGTACTATACCCGTAGATTCTTCTTCTAATTGTAATGTGCTTCTTTCAAGCAAATCTCGTTTTATGAGGAAAGAACTTTCAAGTTCCTTCTGATGCTTTTCTACTTTAAAGAAGAGAAAGATAAACTTGAGTTGCTTCTAGCTAGAGAGAACTTATTCCTATTTTGCATCTCCTCAAAACTTTGTCATCTCATATATGATGAATTGATACGATCGATTTATTCTCTAGATATGACAGTAACTTGGCAGACTTGAAACAATAATAAACTATTTGACTTTGCCACAGCGCATCTACTTACTGATAAAAGTTCAGCAATTATATAAAGTATTGCTTCTTCACGGGCTTTGTACCATCAAGTTTGTTTAGCTTGTACTGCGGAGCTCCGAACGATGTTCAGTATATTATGATATGACTGCACCGAATTAATTAGTCTTTGACTCACTGCAAAAATCCTGTGATGGACGGCAGCATAGTGGTTACAGCGCTGGCTCTGGCTTTAAATTCATACAGTGAAAACAAAAGCATAAAAAAGAGTTGTTTATCTCACCGCTTGACTCGGCAAAAAAACAAAATAATAAGACAACAAATTGTTTGAATTGTCAACGACATTCACATATTTATTTTTTCATTAGACTGCGAATTCACATAGTATCATATGTGCCACATTACTAGTATTGCAAGAAGTGTTTTAAATACTTTTTTTTTTTTTTCATTTTGGCCGAACATCTCCAAGTTGTCTATGGACGTATGCCCATCTGCTGACACAGCTGTGGTACTTATTTTTCTGTATTGAAACAGATTCAATTGTTATCCCTAAAAGTGTTTTATCTCCTGATCCGTTAGAAAAGTGAGCATTGAGGAAACATTTGTAAGTAGGTTGATAATTGCTTACAAGGTTTATTTTCAAATCAAACTAAATATGCTTGAGCTTAAAAAGTTTACCAATATAATGCTGCTTCTGGTTAAGGTATCTTTGACACATTGAAACAACAAACTTTCCACAAAATGCCACTTGCAAACAAATAAAAAAAAAAGAGAAATACTTACAAAAATCAAAAACTAATTCCCCGATAAGTATGTATACATAGTATGTTCACTCAGATATCAAATCTACATAATCATATTCTATATAAGAGTTTATATTTTTTTAAAAAAATGCAAACAATTTTTCGTTTGTATTTAAATGTATTACAAGAAAAAAAAAATGGTTATAAAGCAACTTAAGAAGGAAAACCAATTCGGAAGCACTCTATGAAATAGCCAGAATGTGCAAACTCTTCTTTTCTTTTTTTGTTAAAAAATTCAGAAAATTGCTTTTGTTTCTTTGTAAATAGAACCTACATCATTTGTGTGATGACTTTCTAAAAACTTGAAAAATGAAAGAACAATTTTAGTTTTATATAACCAAATATCTTAACAATTGAAATGGTGCCATGATTTATTTTTTTTTTTGGTTCTGCTTATTTGCTTTATAAATGAGTGTTTAAAATTTTTTTTATTGAAAAAACAAATATTGAATCAGTATTTTTAATAAAAGAGAATATTAATCGATAAGTCAATATGAAAAATTATAAACTAAAAAACTGCTATATAACGCAACTAAAAAAGCAATCCAAAAGCAAAAGAAAAAAGTTGTTTAACTAATTAACCTATTGTTTTCTGTTTTTCTTAACTAAAAAGAAAACAAAATAATATTTGTTTATAACTTATTTGAATATTCATTTAAATAGGTACTCAAAGAAGCATGGGAGTTTGTTATTAAAAAAAAAAATATAGAATATATGTAAATGCAAATTGATTAACATTTTAATAGGAATGTTTATTAAGCAAAAAAAAACCTAATAATAATAAATTTACAATTTAACAGCAATGTGTGGAGTTTTATTTTTAGCAAACGAAATTTATACAAGTTTTATTTATGCGATTAGTTGTAAAATTTTTAATGTAAATAAAATAGTATTGGTCTTTGGTGATTGACTTTAGGATGCTTTTGAGATTTTGGCGTTCGTGTTGCATGTTGTTTTTTTTTTTGGGGAATTTTGTCGTTGCTTCGGTTTTACATGTTCATTGTGTAGCCTATATGTGCTATATCATACATCATTTTACTTTTAAGGTGGTTGAGTTGGTCTTATTCCTTACGTTTCTGGATAATTTTTTAAGGAATCGTTTTTATAAACATCCTTCATTAGAAAAACAAAAAAAAAAACAAAAAACAAAAACAGCTATTTAAAGCGGATTTTATGTCAAAAGTAAACTTTGTTTCAAGTTGATTTGAATTAAAATGGTTTAAACTTTTTGTGCAAGTAGGTAAGAATTCATCAACCAAAAGTATTTACAGAGCAAAATAAATTTTAAATAAATTATAAAATAAATTTTCTCACTTGTTAGAATAGGAACTTACTATACATAGCATTTATTCAGTGGTACGTAGGTTGCTACCTTAGTTTTGAGATATGTCAATACCGGTGTAGATATGACAAATCTGATATCAGCATCGTAAAGCTTGCCGCTTTTAATGGTACACGTGGTACACACCACCATTTGTTTACCAGAATTCTTTGGAGAAATAAAGTCGGCTCAAACAAGTGACTTTTTGGGCACTCAAAACAACGAATTGATGGGTCATCCGAAGAAGCGGATGAAACGTCTGATTTGGAGTTACTTCGCTCGGAGTGAAAAAGTGCTTCAAAAATTGGTTCAAACGCATGCAAAAGCGTATTGATTTTTATGGAGAGTATTTATATATATAAGGGCCATTTTGAATGGAAAATATTTGCTTTTACTTGTTTTTCTCAAAACTTATGTAGCAACCTACGTACAGTGTCGGAAAAGAATAATAGAGCTAAACTCGTACAAAATACATTGACTGACTGAAAAACAAACGTTCGTAGTACTGCACTCATTTAATCTTTTAAACACCACTTAACTTGTCTTTTTTTTGCAGGAATATACACATACCATATATATACCATATACTCGTATACCATATTTTATATTTTTCCTCCGCGGGAAGATGAATGTCTCCTATAGATACGATGAGGATGGGAAGCGCGTGCGCATAGTAGTGTGAGATTTTTGCTCGAAATCAATGTGTTTGTTAATGAAACCAAATCTCGACTTATCAAGCAAATTTTCTATCATGAAGTAAACATGTTTGGCAGGTGTGTTTTAAGGACTTTCGTCCTTATTTCGTCCAGAATTAATAGGACTGTATTATTGTGACACATCAATAGACGAGTTGTATACCATAAAACCACACTGACTTCAGCACTTGCTTATATAAAAGCAGCTTGTTCTATTGGGGATGCTGAGCTTGGAATGCATTCCAAGTAACCAGCTCAGTACTCCGTATTTGTTTTCGAGTTATTTTCGTTCTTACATTTTAGCTTTACTTTGAGCGTCATTCCGAGGTTTACGAAGGGAATATAGGCTGAGCTTGGTAGCATAGGCAACTTGTCCGTTTTTTGTAAGTACAATTTAGTTGAACTGAATTAGTTTAATTGAGGGCAATTCCCCAGGTCATTGTCCATTCATTTACGCTATTAAAAGAAATTTGTAATTGGACCGTTTCTTCTTCGATCATTTTACCTACTGCTACTATAGCAGTGTCATCAGCAAACGTAGCTTAAACGATCACCTCTTGTAGTATCTGACGGATATATAGGAGAACATCTCCTTGCGGTACGTCAGATAAATTTTCTTTGAACTGGGAGAACTCGTTTCCATGTCTGACACGGAAAAGTCTATTCTCGAGACGTTTTATCGGTATATTATATATTCTTTAAGGCAATACCCGTTGTAATTTGAATTGTAAGTATTTTGCCAAACCTTGTCAAAAATCTCTCACACCAAGGAATACGCTTGATTTTTTCCCTCAATAACCGGCAATATAACTGTAAGTATCATCCTCTCATTAATTTTTATCAAAATTGAGGGGATTGAAATTGGTCTAAAATATAAGACTTTTTATCACTGCGTGGTTTCCCTGGTTTTGGCACCATTATGACTACTCTAAGTGCAGCGTCTGTTATACACATAATAAAGTTGGGTTAATGTTTTTCTAGGCAACATTTTAAGCACTTCTCCAGTTGTTAGGGTAAAACCGGTAGCTTTCTTTCGTTTTAATTTATTCATTTTATTTTCAAGTTTCGTTACGTTGCATTTGTTATTGTATAATTGTCAGCTGTTGTTTCCGATGCGTTGCTATTATGAATACGGGAGCGAAGATATCTGCTTTCTCTATCTCTCTTCTCCTATTCTTTATAATTATTTCAGCGCCTTTTTCAGTGGGAATAATTGGATACGCCAAGCTTTCAAGGTGAATAATTGAGGAACTGTTCTTAAAATTTCTGTTTTAGTAGCTTATACATGCTTTCTTACGGGCTTTTCTTTTTTACGTTATCAGTTCTTTTATTTCTGATGGATAATTAAGACTCGCAATTTGTTGTTTTGTGTTGTGATAGGATGCGTTATTCTACGATTTCAACAGAGTAATCAATTTCGATTTCGAGTAAGTGGTACGCTCAGCTCCACTTTCTTATTAATTTGTTTCTTGAAGTAACAATTATAATAGTATTACTGGCAGATTGTCTTGTTGGTCCTTGCTTTTAAATAAAAGCTTAAATTATTGGCAAAATGGCTGGAGAATGGTTAGAAAAACAACAAATTAAAAAATTGACGCTGCTGATGGACGGAATTCTTAATTTTCTGCGTCAATTGAACCTTATAGGCTTTGAGTGAAATAGTGTAGTGTTATTTGTGAAACGTCAAAGTCCTTAGGTTGAGGTAGAATTGGCAAACCTGAGTTTTCGGCTCCGTTTCAAGCTACAGAAACAATATTCCCAGTTAATCTTGCTCGACCGGAACGATTTCGGTTCTTCATATCACTCACTTGTTTCAATAGCTCAAGTTTCTAAACGAATTTAACTTTTCTTAGAGGAGAGAGCTAAATTTCTACCACTTTTATAGTGAATTTTAACAATTTCAATTTGCTGTCAAAACTTGCATTAATTCCTTTTTTTTAATAGCATATTTGTTAATTATTCAAAATGAAACCTTTTATAGGAAAATCGTATACGTGTACTTTGCTTTCTACATGTGAAAACCAGTTCAGTTTCAACTTACATCAACCTTTTAGGTATATTATTGTGAAGTTCTAAGTTCTTCGTCAGGCATATTGTCCATTTGATCCTCTGTTGTTTATTTACTACAAGAAAAAAAAATGTTTTAGTTTCTAGGACATGTTTTCATATGGTAGTGTGAAAACTTTTAACAAGTGCATTCGCACAAGACACACTGGGCTGTTTCGGTGTATTAAGACATAATTTAGCACGTATCTGATTGGATGGATGAGTCCAATTTCTTTAAAAGTGTATTTTAATGAGTAATAACAGCGAAGGAAGTGAGTTAAGATCTTTGTTCTTTGAAATTAATAAATTTACTGGCTATTTTGCGTTACAGTAAGCGAACAACTTCTGTCGTTTTCATCGTACATCAATTTTTATAAAATTAACCGGTAGACTACAAAAATCGTCAATAAATAAAGATTGAGCACTTCCTGGGCGGAATACTTTTCCAGCGCTACCTCTATGTCTAGAAGCTCGTACTGTTATTAATGTAATTTTATTGTATAAAGCAAGCAGCACGATTATCTATAGGTACTTCCAAACTAGCCGAGCTGATTTTCGGAAGTTACTTTCGATTCATCCTCTGAGATCGAGTATGTAGAATGTCCAAATAGTGTAGAAAGCATTAAATTGACACACAAATCTCCGGTTTCTACATAATTTTTTGACCGTTAGAGTAACAGTTGGATTGAGATGCTTTTTGAAGGATCCCAATAACTGCGATTCGGAAAGACAACCTTAAAGTGTTGATTGAGATTGATTTAAGTCGGCATGAAATCCAAGATGCACGCTGCTTCATTTGCATCCGGATTTTTCAAGGATCTTCATGTGTCCAACTTGTTTTTTTTACTCAAAGAGAGATATATAGATATACGGTAAAGCTTGAATGCACTTTCAACCGCACTCATCAAAAGATTTGTATGCAGGGATGTGAGGTCAAGGTGTATACATTCGCCAAACCATCGGACAGATTTGGATTGCATCTGCAATACCTATCTAGGGGTCCTTTCACCTTTGGAGTATGGAGAAACGATATAAAGATTAATATTAGAATGAAGATGGTGAACTAAGTCCAGTGAATTATTTTGGCCTTCAATCCCTATTTCTTAATAAAGAGTCAAGAGATGGCCTAGAAGGCTTTTATTGGATTTTATCAATCGTGCAGCATAGGTACTGCAGGAGAGTTATTTTTCGGTGTTATTGATGTGGTTGCTTAGTTTGTGCTATCAGCTACGCCAATACTGTAGGCGTAATAGAACACGTGTGGATGTTGTTTAAGTGGTAGTGTATTTGCTTCCAAATCGGACGGTTCGGGATTCAATACCAGCAATGCTCGAAGGACTTTTTTTTTAAGGCTTCTATAATCACATAAGATGATGGTTACCTAGAATACAAAAACAAGTCTAATTACACTAATAATTTAGTCTCCCCAATAAATGTTGAATGCCACTCATTGAGTAAAATATACACTGAACTCACAAATCCTTCTTTCTCTGTCGCATTTTCCTAAGAACTTAACACATGCTCAGGTACTTTAAGTGTAGTCATGGTCAAGAATTAAAAATCACGCAGACTAAAAGTGTGACTTACTTACTTTAAGCAAATTGTGGGACTTGCTGTCTGAGACATAGTACTCTTCCATCTGAATATGCTCCTTCTATGTTCTCTGATCTGAAAAGCCATAAGCATTCGCGATAGTAACTCAATGAGGTCTTTTCCTCTATCCAAATCCGTTGTGCGCAGGGCGAAGAATTTGACCAATAATTTATCTCTTAAATATGTTTAGTAATTTCTTTGTAAACATGTTCTAAAAATACACTAGTAATGATCTTTCATTGAAGCTTTCTCTTCACGAAAATGATAAAACCGTCCCATTTGCCTCAAATATCGCTTAAATACCCCACCATCTGTTTTTTTTTTTTAATTTTTGACGCAACATACAAAATCCTAGTTCATCTTTCTACCCAAGTGGTATGCACTTTTGGGGGAATTCCGTGCTGGCCGTGCATGAAAAGCCGATCCTCTTGCATAATAACCCACTGTTCCTTGCTACCACTATCCTTTTGTTTTCTTTTTTTTTTTGGTAAAATTTAATATTCGATTGTTATTTTCGATAGCAAATTAGTCCCTGGAAGTATAAGGGAATATTACGCAATTCATGGGCTTATCACTAAGATGGTTCTTGTGATTAACAAAGGCTATCTTAAGAGACGGTGTTGCGATACTTATTCAGGTAAATAAGCTTCCTCGTAAATATGTCACTGGTGGTTTCGCCTATCTTACAAAAAAAAAAAAAAAAAAAAAAACTATTTGTCTCGGCTGCATTGGGTCTTGATTGGTTTTGCTCCATACTCACTATTAAATTTTCCCTCCCTTTATATTCATATTGTTGGTTTCATCTTGAAAGCCAGCTCCCAGTTTAAATGAAAAAGTCACTAATACAAAAGAGTTTCGATTGCCTTATTCAGCTCGACTAAGGAAATGCAGGTTGAACTTGAAAATGTGATTGCTAATGAAGTTGCTTTGGCAAGTTTCTGAGGTCCTGATTTTGACTTAGGGTTACTTGTGTCCACGAGAAGAGGAGAGGGCTTCCTTTGTAAATTAAGTTTCTTGACACAATTATAAGTGGCATGGCCCTATGGGATTAAGATAATTCCAACAAATGTCTCAGTGTTTCAAAAAAAAAAAAAAACTTTTTACTGATGTCTTCTTGCTGAACTATGTTTTTGTACCTCGATGTAAATGTCACAACCTAAGTCTCGCACATCACCTTTTCGAACCAGACTGCATATATTAGACATTGAAATAGAGGATGCTAATAATGTAAACACTTTACCACTAGTTATCTTTTTAGGAAAGATTTAGAAACATACGAGGTCACATCAGGTGCATAACAGACTCGTTCTAACATTTTTAATTAATAACTGAGTTTTTATTGAAACTTCAGACCCCTGCAGTATGAGAGAACTAAACACAAACACTAAATGTGCGTCACAGTTAGAATAGTTTGTGGACCTGCTAGACCTTTTATAATTTTTAAAGAAACAACAAATAAATCCAATTCATTTACAAACTATAAATTTTCTCAGAAATGAATAAGTACATTTTTTTCACAGATTTAGATCTACAAACTGGAAATGCTCTAACATCAACCATGTTACCTGGGGCATTATCAATAACAGCTCCATCATCGCCAATAATGCAACGTCGTGATTCCATTCTAAAACAACCAAATCCATCCAACAGCGGTGCTGCAAAGACTGATAAGCGTGTCTCCATCAAACAGGGAAACAATATTCTGCCACATATTGAGTATGTTTCGGAGAAGTCGAATTTACCCGTGGAACGTCGAAACAACAAACCACCTTTAGGTTAGTTTTCACAATTTTACTCTTATTTAACAACAATTTGAAATGTTTTTTTTTTTTTTTTAATTACTTTTAGGGAGACCAGCATCATTAGTCCTCACGAAAAATGAAAAAGTAGCACAATTCAAATTAGTTCGTTCGTCGTCGGTTGATTATGATGACATTGAGGGACAAACTGTGACTAAAGTCGATCCACCGGAAGATGAATCAGCGCCTTTAGTGTTTACTATTCATAAGAAGTAGTTTTAGTTTAAAATCAAAAGAAACGCAACAGTAGCACAATCAAATTTTAGTTAATGAGTTCGTAAAGTTAAAATACAAAGAGGGTTGTAAAATCAATAAAAGAAAGTGCACTAGATGCGGGCATGTACCTATTCTTATTTTAAAATTTAATTTCTGAAGCTTAGAATAACGAAAGTAAGAAATTCTTATTACCACAGTTAAGGATCGCTCCTATAAATTGGAGCTCTCGGATAGAACTTACAGTATATTATGTGTTCATTGTGCTTTTTCCTTTCTTTACTCTATTTTGTCAGTACAAATTGTGGAGTAAAAAAAGGAGTACATTCAGCGATAATGATCAACTCTAAAGATCTGTAACTCAATACTTTTACTGGACAATAGCAGAGAAAATGTTGTGCTGTATCATCCTTTACTACGCGAGAATAGCTTAAGCTTAGGAAACTCGTTCAGTTAGAGATAATGGCTGTATTCCTGGAAAACCCAACAATGACAATCTCAAACTTGGACATGTAAATTTATCGTTAACATACGTATGTATATTTTTATACTAACGTACGTATCTAGAACCTTGGAATCCTCGAGCTCTGACAAGCTCAGTAAACCTCTTGAAAAAATTAAGATACCTTAAATTGTTGGTCTTTTTTAAATATGGGGCTTTAAGTATAGATTTTTTAATCCGATCATTCCATTAGGCTCAGTTCGAAAGACTGACACTGACTGATAATTTACGGTATGATATGATACGATTTGAAATTTGGCAAGATTCTGAATTAAAAGTATGTTTGACTCAAGGATTTTAAGATTCAGTGAAGACCAAGATCATGACGACTGCTACTGCTATCTAGTCGGGTTCCCCCTTTTATGAAAAAGACGATAGGATAGAAAGAAATTTAGGTACCGTGGTTTGTTAATCTTTTTTTTAAGCTCAATAGACAGCAATTTGGATCCAACTAAAGGAAACAGAAATCCAATACTTAGACTTAAGGGATCTGATAAACATGATATCTAATGATCTTAATCTGTAACGAACCATTTAACAACCCTTCAATCTATCCAAAGTAAAGATAACAATGCGAATATTCAGACTCATGTCAAACAAGACTTCCAAGACTGATGGTCTAGCTACCGAAGAGAAATAAGATACTAATTGATTAGGGGTATGCATTAACGCTGTTGTTCTCTCTTCTCTTTATTGCGCCAATTATTCAGCTATTCGATTGCATTTTTATCGGTCTTGTGGTTTTAGCTCCGGTGTGGGCTGAGATCTTTTCGCAAATTTGTCTACTATGTAGGATGGGCAAAGTCCAAAATGTTGCGATTGACGTTGAATTTGTAGTTCTTCATCTTCCGCCGCACTTTCACTCACAGCGACTACACTTATTTCTGTATATATAATACATTAGGCTCACGTGTTGTTGATTTTACGTCATATACTCGTACAAGTAGAATGTCTGAGTATGGTACAAAATTCATCCACAACATGACGAAAAACAAGTTCAGTTGGTTGATTATGAGAACAAAAAAAAAAAAAAAGAAATAAACTTATTTTTCTATATTCTATATTGAATGATACGGATGCGTTTTTCTGGTGTAAGTCTATTTGATGAAATTTTTGTCTTTGCTAAATCTATCATTAAAAACAAGCACCACGTACATCTGCCTGATTTGACAGTAATCCCTACCAGAATTTCAAAAATTCTCTTCAGATTATTCGAAGTACAGGCTATTTCAAAATTTTTCGGCAATTAGCTGAATTTGTTGTTAAAAAAGAGATGAAGACGGAGAAGTTTTAAGCGAATCAATGTCAGCGCTTATACCCTCGTTGCTATTTAAGTTTTGAGATATGGCAATACCGGTGTAGACGCGTTTTTTTAAAGAGTCTTGAAAAATTCACCTCAGAAGTGGAATTAAATTTATTGTGAATATTTTCGTGAGATGATTTTTTATGATTTTCGACGTGCATGATAGAGCACTGTCCTTGTTCACGATGCTTCGCTGGTTTTCCGAATTCAATCTCGGTCTTCGATCGCTCCAGGATGAGTTTTGTGAAGTCGTCCAAATTCAATGATTGTGCTGGAAAACATCGATGCTGTGCAGCAACTGATATTGCAAGATCGTCATGTCACTTATCGTAAAATTGAGGCATGGGCATTAGTTCCGCTTACATACGTTTAATATTGCATTAATATTTGGCCGTCAAAAAGATTTCTTCGCATAATTTGATTGGTTATGGTCAAAAGAAATGTCGAAAAAATTCGATTGCGAATCATGAACCAACAAAAGTTGTTTTTTTACTGTTGTTTTATTTGTTTTAAATTGTTTTTCTTAAAAGTATCTGTGCGACAACGTTAAACACTACATGTTGTGAAGCAACAAACGTTCTTGGAAAAGATCTTATTCATGTAAACAATTAATCGAAACCACAGACCGCTACAAAGCGGATATTCATTACTATATTAGAAGTTTGGGAAGGGCCGAAGGAGAAGACGGATGAGCTATTGTAACATTTACAATGGTTCTTGCTGTAGAGAGCAGAACCAGCTCCCATTTGATGTGGATTTGACTATCATCGCTTTCTAGATTCTTTTCCTTGTTTTTTGTCTTGCTCCTCAAAATAGCCATTAATTGTCGACACCACTTCTTCATCGTTGGAAAACCACTGGGCCATTTTTTCAAGTTTGGGAACAGAAAATAATCCGAGGGGGCTAAATCTATCGAATAGGGTGCATGAGGTAGCAATTCAAACTTTAATTCATTAATGTTGGCAATTGCAATAACGGATTTGTGAGCTGGTGCATTGTCTTGATGAAACAACACTTTCTTCTCAGTCAAATGCGGCCGTTTTTGCTTGATTTCTTCGCTCAAACGTTGCAATAAGTTCGCATAATACTGGCCGTTGATAGTTTTTCCTTTTTCAAGATAGTCAATGAAAATTATGCCACGCGCATCCCAAAAATTCGACGTCATGACCTTGCCTGCAAATGAAACAGTCTTCGCCTTCTTTGGAGCCGGTTCTCCCTTTTGAATCCATTGTTTTGATTGTTCTTTTGTCTCGGGTGTAAAGTGATAGACCATGTTTCATCCATTGTTATGAAACGGCGCAAAAATTCTGCTTTGTTGCTGTGAAACTTCGCTCAACAGCTTTCTCATGTCCAAATTTTCAAATAAAATGCGATGTAGTGCACTTTTTGAAATGCCTACAATGTCTGCTAGCTCGCGCAATTTCAGTCGACGATCATCCAGTACCGCTTTGTGGATTTTCTTCACCATTTCTGGAGTCGTCACCTCATTTGGTTGACCACTGCGATGCTCGTCTTGGCATCATACGGCCTCGTTTAAACTCAGCAAACCAGCATTTTATTGTTGTAAACGAAGGAGCAGACTCACCTAGAGTAAGATCCAGTTAAGCTTTTATATTGGTTGGGCTGAGGCCTTTCAAATAAAAGTATTGTATCACATAACGATGACCAATTTTCTCCATTCTCACAAATTCACTGACAGCATTCACTATTGATGGCTGCCAAACAAACAAATAAACTGCGTTCTTTCCAATACAGTGATATTTTATAACAACTACTGCCATGTCTTGGTCAGGCAGGGTACTTCTTTGTAGGCCTAAAACCTGTTCTCAACAATCTGATTTATTCATTTCATTGTGCCCTTTTCATTTGTTCAAAACTGGAAGCCAATACCAGGCACAATTATTTAAAAGTTCGTTCAGTGTGGTGTGATGGTAATAAAATTTTCATAGGTATCGCTTCTAAAGCACCGAAAATGATTGTAGCATTCAACTGTTACAGTTGAGGTAGTTAGGTGCTTTGTCTACTCAGGCCCTGCTTTTAATTCTATAACATATGAAGGCTCTACCATAATAGGCGAATGGAAACTAAATATAATGTCAGAACTAGACGAAATGTTTCCTTAAGTTGCCTCAAATGTACAAATGTAAAAATCGCCATATTAGAATTTTGAAAACGTATTCATGTGTCAAGTCAAGTTTTGATTTGTTTTGTGTTTTGTGTACGTGCATTTGTTCGCCAAAACTATTTTCAAACGTCTATAAAAAATGAATGAAAATAATCTATTGCAAACTCCTCCACGATTGCCGTTTTTGGTTTTATTTTTCACTTTATTAATTCTTAAATGAAAATTATAATCAAATAAGCTGTGTTCTTTTTAATAATAGTTAATTGAACAGAAATTAACTTACTTTTCACAAGAACAAACACATCTTTTTGAAATTCCAAGTTGCAAACTGCAATTTACGTACGAAAGCTAAAGTGGGTCGTGTTGTTGGTCCGCTTTAGATTATATCATCCGAATTCAGCTCTATGGCGCCGAGAGATGGACTTTGTCTAGAATAAAAAAGGCGCACTAAACTATATCAAAAGAAAAACTTCTTTTGATAATCTTCGGTCTACAAATGAATTTCAGAGCTGTAAAACACGGATATTTGGAACATTTGGATGAAATATACACCAGCGCAGCGTCTCACCCCGAAGGGACGACGCAAGGTATGGAAAAGCAAGAATTTGTTACAAGGACTATACAGTCCTTTTTCCGACCATGGAGGTCGACATTTAATACGGAACATCCTGTATGTATGTTAACATAGGTAAACCATGTTTGCTTGCAACCTTGACATCTGAATGTAAGATACTTTCCCTTTCGAAGGAATTTCATGTAGTATGAGATTTTTTTTTTATTTTGTTTGTTAAGTTTCAAAAAGGACACGTGGATCCTTTGAATGCTTGTATTTGCATCCAATACGGACATGTTTACGTCATAAATGTTATGCAAATAACTTTGTACATATACACCGGTACGAAACTAAAGCGCATGTCAGATGCTGACACAACGTGACTACTTCCGAAGCTTTTCCAACCCACACCTTATACACATTCACAAATCACCGGTATATTACAAGTTCATGCTTGGTTTGTTAGTCATCGTTCGTTTACGATACGAAGGCGGGAGTTAAGGACATTGAACCCTTGTTTTCAGATGCAAATCAGGAAATTTAGTTGGAGGTTCCTTTTCTACGCATGACTATAATTCGCGCCCCTTGAATTACATTGAAATACTCATCACCATTAAATACATATGGTATAATGACAGAAGAAGCAATGAGTAATTTACTTGTGGCAGCCATCGGTTTCAAGGTTGATGGAGTTTCGTATATGAATAGGCAGGATTTAGGATGCAGTGCTGCCTTTTGGAGGACGACAACTTTATATCATACTTCTTGTTGCGATAATGAGATAAATGCTATCCTCATAGCAATCGACTATATTTTAAAAGTTGGTAGAGGGAGCTAGTATCCGTTTCGCTTCCAAGCTTAAGTTTAAGAATGAAAGTTTTTACTATATGCAATCCGGTGGTTGAATTTACTACAAAGTCCAGGTCATGAGGTTATCACATGCAGATTGCATGAATGTCCAGAAAGTCAGTAGATTAAAATGCTCTCTTGTCTGTAATGCATTTTCTGTACCGCAGAGCTGGAATGATAAGGGTAGGTAGGTAAGTAGGTAGGTAGATAAGGATAATACAATATTTTGGTAAACATAATATATTTTTCGTGTAAATAGAGTCCCTAACCACCCATAGGTTAAAATTGTGATGTGTTTTTCTTTTTTGCGAAGTTGACGCTTAGCTGGAGGCATCTAAGGATATCAATTGAAGCACTATTGACACATGTTTAAGTCGGATCCTGTGGATATGGATGCAGGTGATTTTTATTTTCAACAAGATGCAGCTACGTGCCACACAAGCGTGGCAAAACCACCGATAAGTGTTCTAGCCATGCGATTTAACACCATGCGACTTTTTCTTTGGGGCATAAGTAAGCTTACACAAATAAACAACTTTCCAGATTTTGGTATTTCCAAAAATGAATTGCCAATTGTCTTAAGTCGTGTGACATTTTACGTGTGAATTATTACCAATGCCAGTTATTAAGAAAGAGATGCGTTACATTGAAAGTACATTTCGGCAAAGCAAATATCAAAGTGATTTCCTTTACAGTGTATTGGTTAGCGGGACAAATGATTGCAAAAGTATTATTTACGAGTATGCTTTAGGACCGTGAGAAAGAGGTGTCCATTTATCCACACAAAGCCAAAATTCGTATTAGAGTTTCAAATGTGTAAAAATATGATGATATATAATCAAAAGACTGTTGATGTGCAACGGTGGTCATGGAGCTCATTTGGCCGATATTATGCTTCATTATTCATTTTCTTTTTCAATATATAGGGTGTCCCCTAATTCGCCTAATTTAGTTAATGATTCTTGGGTATATTCGTAGAAAAAAAAAGTTCTCCAGTAAGGATCAATCTCTAATGTTGACATCATTTATCGAGGTTTTAGAAAAAGCTTACTGTTGTGTAGTCTGACTCATGTTAACAAAAATTTCTCTTTACTTTATTTTTAGAAGAAATACTAGCCTTTATAACTTTATAACTGCCTGTAACAAAAGCTTTGGTTATTTTTAATCTTTTCAATAGAATCGTTTAGTTTAAGAGCTAGATTAAGGATTCGTATGTTGTGGAAGGTAAACCTTATGCTTTTGGAAGAATTTATTTTTTTTATCTTGCACAGTTTCTACTTCCAGGTCTCTGGGGAGTGCAACGTCGCTTTTCTGGTGCGGCCACAAAGCTGAACACCATAAGTCCATATAGGCTTTAATACTTGTTTATAAAGCAAAACTTTGTTGTATGTTGACAGACAAGATTGCTTATCTATTTGTAGTGAATGTAGAGGAGATAGGTTCCTCCCTTTTTTTCTTGGCGTGGGTTTTCCATCGGAGTTTCGAATCCAGATTCATAGCAAGATATTAGGTGCGCAGCTAATTTCTCGCTGCTTGTTAATATATAGCTTCATCAGTAAGTACTGGTCGATTTTGACATTGAAAACGTCATACTCCACGCTTAGACATATGGTAAACAAACCGTTTTGACATAGAAGTGATTTTGTTTTGGTGTCATATTTTTTATTTTTTTTTTATAATTCCGCGCGCACACCAAGGGGATATGAATACCCTTTTACTGGTGTTTCAACAGTGCGCGGGCGGGTGGTGTAGTAGTTTTGAAACTCAGGTGTTAGGTTTCGATATTTTTCCAGAAGTGGCTGTCAAACTTGAGCCAGTGCATCCTCAACCAGTGGGGTCTTAGTACGTGCTAGTTGTTAGCTCGTTACATTAAGCCCAGCCAACAACCACTCTAACATCAGTGCTATGCCTTCGTGTCAGAGTTGACGCCGACGGGATTTTCATATAACTTCATACAAATTCCATGAAAAGACTTTTTCAGAGAATTGCCTCGCACGGGATCCGAACCCACTATCCTCTGCTTAAGGAGTCTATGCATATACCACTACACCGCGGCCACCCCCCATACTTTTGATTCTGTGAAAATGTCTGATTTTGTGTCAAATAATCGTCAATTGCGGGAAGTGTTGATGTTCTTCTTTCATTCGAAGAAAACGGCGGGCGAAGCGCATCGAGAACTCCAAAAGTCTTCGAAGACGCTGAATTGGAGGTATTGCTCGATGAGGATCCGTGACAAACGCAAGAAGAGCTTGCTTCAGCATTAGGAGTCATCTACTAAGCCATATCCAAGCAACTGCATGCGTTAGAAATGATTCAAAAACAAGAAACATAAGTTTCTTATGGTTTGAAGCCAAGGGACAACTGCTCCAGCGGCAAAAAGGAAGGATTTTCTTCATTGCTATTTTAATATGTTGTTGTGAAGTTTAATTTTAAGTGAATTTGAAGTAAATATTAATTTTAAAGAAATGGTTGCTGTAATTTATTTTATTTCATTGAAAATCGAAATGAAAACGAAGAAAAATTGAAAGTGTTATGAACGCGCATAATGCTAAGGGACACATCGGACAATTTATCACTTCCATCAAATTAGTAAATTATGATAAAAAGGGTTATATCTTACGTTTGTAATAATAGAACAGAGGCATTTTCATTCATTTTATCCGAAATTAACTTGGAATATGGTTTTCGGTACACATAATCCATGGGCTGAAAAGTGCCGTGCCGTTTCTAAGAGAGGGCACCACTTGAATTAAATCCATACCATTTTCTGTTAGTACCAACCTTCAAAAGGTACGTGTATAAATTTGACAGCTGTCGGACGATTAGTTCTCGAGATATAGCGTTATGAGGGAAGCAACTTTTGTTATTGTGAAAAAAATGGATTCAAAGCAATTTCGTGTGTTGATTTATCATTGCTTTTTGATCTGAAAAAATGCAGCCGATGCAAAGAAATGGCTTGATAAGTGTTACCCGGACTCTGCACCAGCCGAACGAACCATTTATAAGTGGATTGAAAAATTTAAAAGTGGTCATACAAGCACCGAAGATGATGCACGCAGTGGACGTCCAAAACAGGCTGTTTCAGATGAAAACATCAAAAAAGTCCACAAAATGATTACGAATGACGGTAAAGTGAAATTGATCGAGATAGCTGAGGCTCTGAAGATATCAAAAGAGCGTGTTGGATATATCATACACGAATATTTGGACATGCGAAAGCTCTGTTCAAAGTGGGTGCCGCGTTTGCTCACAGTCGACCAAAAACAACAACGTGTTGATGATTCAGAGGAGTGTTTAAAGCTGTTCAACCACAATAAAACCGAATTTTTGCGTCGGTATGTGACAATGTATGAAACCTGGAACCATCAATTCACACCAGAGTCAAGTCGGCAGTCACCTGAGTGGCGAGCAGGCGATCAACCTCGTCCAAAACGACCAAAAACTCAACAGTCGGCTGGCAAGGTTATGGCATCCGTATTTTGAGATACACATGGAATAATTTTTATCGACTATCTCCAAAAGGGGCAGACTATCAACAGCCGCGTTTGAAGAAAAAGAAAGTGTTGTTTCATTAAGACAATGCACCGTGTCACAAGTCGATGAAAACGATGGCAAAATTGAATGAATTCGGCTACGAATTGCTGCTCCACCCACCTTTTTTTTCAGATTTGGCCCCCAGCGACTATTTCCTGTTCGCAGACCTCAAAAGAATGCTCGCCGGAAAGAGATTTAAGACCGATGAAGAAGTAATCGCCGAAACAGAGGCCTATTTTGAGGCTAAACCGAAATCATACTACAAAACTGGTATCGAAAGATTGAAAAATCGTTTCAATTAGTGTATTGCACATTTTGCAAAAATTTTGTGTTTTACTATAAAACGGCACTGCCCATGTGTTATATTCCTTCTATTTTGAAACTTTGTGCCATTCTACAGATCGTAGTTGGTGGAGATTGAAGGTTGATAGGAAATGCTTTTGGTATCTCCATGATCGTCTCTGAAATTACAGAGACTTTAGAAGCTAAAATTATTCCATTGCGGAAAAATGTTGCGGAAGTAAAAATCAAAGAGTAGAAACAAAGCAACGATTTTACAGAAAGTTCAAAATTCCTGGAGGTATGTTTGAATTATGCGCGTAGTATATTGTAAATTTTATTCACCTATTCCCTTTTTAGTAATAGGATGCATCGACGGCTCTCATATATCTTTTTAAAGGCCTATCAAAATGATGAATTGTATAAATCTCTTTTATTTTCCGAAATTCAAACATATTTATATTTTTTCCTGCAAAGCCTTTTGCCTTATCTGCAGAAGATTATTTTTCAAGAGCAGATATTTACTTTAAGTTAAGATTCTCTGTGTAAAGGTTTAATATAAAAAAATAAAGTTTTTAGAATCTAAAGGTTAATAAATACATATATAAATGCAATTCGGCATAATTAAGGGCCTAACATATAAAATTCAATGTTTTGGAAATTAAAAAGAAAAACTAATAAATTCAATAAGTTACAGATCCATATGAATTGTTTTTTTTTTTTTTTTGGTTTTATAAACAGAAAAATTCTTTTTAATTTTTTTTTTTTTTTCGCAGATACGGGTTTCGGATGTTCTTCAGGGAGTTTGGTATCTGGTTGAATACGGTTGGGACGCTATTGTAGATCATCGGGATTTTTAACATTCCTTGGGCTCTTCTTCTTGTGCTTTACTGATGATATATTGGGTCTTTGAAGCGGGTGTCATCGTAATATTTAAGCGCAATATATTTTTTTGGAGACTTAACACCTTGAAGCTTCTATGTACTGTGTTGTTGTTGGGATGTCGAGTTAGCATTTTATTCACAATGGAGTTTTGAAGGTCTTGTAATTTGTTAACGTGCGTAGCTGATACGTTACCACGTGCTAGAATGCCGTATCTCAGTTTTGACTAAACAAGAGCATAGTATACCTGTTTTTGTACTTCAAATTTGAAGTAGTATCCAAGGTACACCACGGCATAAAGTGCTTGCCTGAGGTTGGAGCGGAGTTTATCTATGTGCACATTCCATAGAAGATGGCTGTCGATAGTTACCCCAAGGTATTTGTATGTCTCGACTAATTCGATTTCTTGGTTCGATAGGACTTTTTAACATATGTGCCTTTTGAGGGTTACCCTCAGGTCACTGGCTTTGTGATGTGATCCCCAGATATGCATAATTTTTGTCCTCCTGTATTACTTTTAAGCCAGTGACAGGGCACCTTTGTCAAACTACTATCGCTGTATCATCCGCAAACGCGAATGGAATGCTATTTGGAAAGACTCGCATAAGCTCGTTTGTGAAAAGTATGAATGAACTTTGAGGGACACCAAATGGTGCATAAGGAGGTTCTAAATTTTAACTTTAAAAGTTCTTCCACTCAAATAGTCATGAAGAAGTCGGCTTAAGGCATCTGTCAGCTTCGCATATTTCAAAGTGGCAAATGCTTTGCTAAAGTCTATAAACATGACAAAGACGTGATGATTTTTGTTGAGGCTTATGTTAATGGTATTCGCAAATTCACCAAATAGTTGCCCTGTACTTTTTCTTTTTTTGGAATTTGTATTGTTTTTCATGGATTATCTTGTGGTAGTCGCTTGACTACCACTGTCTCTAAACATTTTTCTATCACTGGAAGAATTGAAATCGGCCTTTAATTTTGTACAGTGTTTTTAACACTTCTTACAATAGATGTTTTTAATATATTTGGTATTTTGCATTTATTTAGACATTTAGGTTAATAATCCTCGTGATAATTGGAGCAAATACATTCGCATGCATTTTAATTTCTCTCGTTCTAATGCCATCGATCCCTTCTGATTTGTTTTGATTCAGTAATGTTAATATTTTATATACCTTTTCAATGCAAGTTTCCTGTATGAAGATGAAGTTGTGTAGGGTTTTATTGTTATCACAATTGTGGATAATATGAATCATTTGTTCAGAGAAATATTTTGCATATTTGTTTGAAAGTCCTGTAAAACATTTCTCCGATTGGAAGTTTTTCACAAGTACCTCGTCTAAGCTTTGTTTTTTTCTTCCCATTATTTCGTTGACAAGGCTCCATGTTTTACGTTGATCCTTTCTAACTTCGTTAAATTCTTCTTTATAGAAGCTGGACGTTCGCCAGTAAATGATTTTATTAACTTTGTTTCGTAATTTCCTGTACTCTGCTCCATAAGTTTTATTTAGTCTGTGTTTTATTTAGTCTGTTGTCTTCCACCTTTTGTAAAGCTCATCTCTTTGTTTACATTTTTCACGAATGTAGGGCGTGATCCAAGGGTTTAGTCGGCTTTAACGCTTCGATTTTTCAAGAATCATGGAGTTTTTATATATGTTCTGCATAGTCGTTGATAACTTGTTGTATGTTACCTCCACGTTTTTGTCTACCAATAGCGTCTCCTAGTTTGTTAGGTGTATTTTTTTCGTCCACCAAGTTGTTTTTTAAGTGGGGTGTTCTATCAATTGGGAACTCACTGCTGTATGGGTCGAGTGTCCCGTAAACCAACGGGAAGTGGTCAGAAACGTCGCTATAACACCTATATGGTCAATCAGCGTTGATCATCCTCGATTGAGATCAACCCTTGTTTCTTCCTTTATAATGTTATTTAAACCATTGAGTGCCAATATATCTAAATAGTTTCTAGCATGAATTTGATCATGATCCTGAATATTAATGTTCATGTCACCCATTAGCACCATATCTCTATTTTTGTTGCCTGGTTGTTTGCTGGAGTAGGTTTCGAAATTCTTCGACGAAGTCTTTTATACTTAGTACCGGTGGCCTGTAAACTGCATACAAATACTCTACTTTAGCTCCGCTTCTATTCTGAGAAATTCACAAGATGTACTATTTAATTTCTGAAAGTTATACTATATATGGCTATTCCTCCTCCTCTTTGTTTACTTCTGTTTTTATATTCTGAATTGTAACCGTCTATTGTAAAATTTTTGGCTTATCAATAGAGGGTTTATGCTTGCGCTTAAAATATCTCAGTTTTTCCGCATTGACTTTATATTGAAACATAAGCAACTAAAGTTCAGTTTTTTTAATTCATATAATTTGCTATCACTAAAACCACGTATTACCCTATAATCTAAGTTGTCTAACAAGTTATCATTTTCGTTTGTGTTTTCCATTTTTGTATATGTTTATATTGTTTATGTTTTTCTAAATTATCACGCATACACTGTCAATCTTATGTACGTGTGGTTTTGCTCACATCGTTTACGGTGCTTAATGCTTATCAGCAACGAGGGAGTGTTCTCATTTTTCCTTGCTAACATTCGTTCAGCATTCTTCCACTCATAGCTCCACTTTTCCGATTTTGCCCTTTCTTTTGTCATCCAAAGTATGTGTTTGTTTTGCTTTGTCAGCTGATTGGTTATGTAAACAGTGGCATCGGCGACTGCTTCTGCTGGAGAGCAGGTATTTTGCATAACCTTCTTCAGTGTAATGAGGCCAGTTGATCGCGCGTGTTTCATAGCTTGTTGTTTGCAAATATTCGATGAGAATGAGGCGATGATTGTTGATCTTTCAGTGTTTTTTGTTTTTAAGTAATTGTTGTTCCATTGTGTTGATTTGAGATCGCATGTTTTCGATAAGTTCATCTTTTTGTTGTTGTTTTCTTTAACTCAGTTATTTCATCTGTCATATTTTCCATAAGTTTATGGTTTTTGCCAGGTTGTCTTTGATGTCATCATATTTGTTGCCGAAGAATTCACAACTTTTTTTCATTTCTTAAAAATAGAAAGTCACAGATGGTATACACTTTTCTTTTTTTTTTTAAGGCGATTTTTGTTAGAAAGTCACTGTCACACATTGTAATTTATGAATTTAAAATAACACAAAAAAAAAAAAAAAAAAAAAAAAAAAAAAAAAAAAACAATTAAAACTTCAGAGGACTTATTAATCACAACCATACACAAAGAATACCATTTTCGACTGTTTGACACAGTTTAAATGAACAATATTGCATGTGACAGTGGTTATCCGTTGAAGACTTGGTTGCTTACACCATACAGAACTTCTACTGGCCCGAGAAGGAAAAATTTCAATAATGTTTACGCCAAGGCTAAAAAAATTATTGAAAGATGTATAAAACAATTGGCGCGCCCTGTCAATGGAAATAATTACTTCTTGTTGGTTGGTCGTTTGACAGATGCAAGTTTTTCTGGCTGTTCTTTCTTTTGTTTCAAAACTGCCACATTAAATTGAGACACATCGCCACAATTGGTGACTCTGAAAACAAACAATGAACGCGAATAAAGCTCTAGTTAGTTCGGAAGCCAAACAAGAGGATGCCAACGCAGCGTCACTAGCTGAATCCCTTATGGATTTCGGTCAGCCAAGCACAGATATCGCAAATCAAAATCATTTGAGTTCTATTACATCACTTAAACTGTCAACTCCCTTCTGGCAGAACAATCCAGCACGGTATTTCACAATGGCTGAAATGCGCTTTGATATCGGATGATACCAAATATCGTCTCATAGCAACACATCTTGATGCAGACACGCTGGATTTGGTCGGGGATTTGATAGACAATCCCCCAGTACAAGGAAAGTATGATGCATTAAAAAAAAAGAATTATTAATTCGCTCTTCGATTCCCAGGAAACGCTTTTACGACGGTTGCTCCGAGGCCAGCACCAGTGTTTTTACAACGACTGCGAAACCTCCCCGGCGGACATTGTAACGAAACAGTTCTGCGGTCCCTCTTTTTGGAACAGCTTCCAGAAAGCATTCGAGTCATTCTTGCTGCTAGCAGAATAGACGATCTATCAAAGATTGCATAACAGGCAGACCGCATATATGACGCTCTCCTCATAACAATCGCCACGATCAACAGCTCGCCAGAACAATCTACATCGCACATCAATGCAGTTTCTCATTCCATCGCTGCAGAGAGAGGCTCTGCCAACCTCATAGAAGAACTCCGAGCCGCAATTGAAAAGCTTTCCTCGAAGGTAAAAAGATTGTCCCTAGACAGTAGCAGAAGTCGGAACAGTGCTGCGAGATCGCCTTCAAGCCAAGTCAACACCAGGGAAAAGCTAGGCACTTGCTTTTACCAGCAGAAGTTCGGCACCGGGGCTCGCAAATGCCGAATTCCGTGAAGCTGGAACAAGACACGAGGAAACTAAAGGCGCCGGTGTGCATAGAGACGAAAGTCGGCAACAATCTCATTTGGAAACGTCTCCAAATCAAAGACCGCAGATCAGACACTTGGTTCTTCATCGATACAGGAGCTGATGTGTCTGCCCAGAACAACCAACATCAACAGCAGGAGGATCACTGTTAATGAGGATCGACATAAAACAGCTGTCATCACCCCGTTTGGATTATTCCAGTTTAACGTCATGGCATTCGGTCTTTGTAACGCAGCCCAAATTATGCAACGTTACATGGATGTTGCCTTGAGAGGATTCAAATGCTGAACATGTTACATCGACGACATTTTAATCGCATCCACCAGTGACCAACAACACCGAAAGGACGTCCGCACAGTTTTTGAGCGACTTGAACATTAATGGTTTCGGTATGGCGGCATAGGATTCTCCTAGAAAGAAATGAGCGGGTGTTAGAGGGTCAAGATCTAGATCGAAAATCTGGCATAATGGTCTCGGAATGAGAAGCGCTTCAATTTGTGTTAGCAGAGTGCAGTATTCTTCGAAATTGAGAAAGTTCGTTCCGAGTAATCGTCGTAGATGCTGTTTAACCGATTTTATTCCCGCCTCTCACAAATCGCCAAAATGAGGTACCGAAGTGGGAATGCCATGCCATGTAATACTCGAAACAAAGCGACGAAAGGCAGCAAGAAAAGCTTCCTTGGATAATGAATTTACAAGTGTTAATGTATGGCTTTTGACACTAGACACACAAATAATACGATATATCCTTTATGAAAAGTTAATTTGCGTCCCGATTTCACTTTTAAGTCAACAGGACCGGTGTAATCACACCCGCAATGAACAAACGGTCGACAGGGCTGAAGTCGTTGACGGGGTAGGCTACCTTTCAGTTGCGAAATTATAGCCTTTCGTTGACGAAAACAAGGGAAACAATTACTAGTGACTTTACGAAGTAAATAACGACACCCGATCACCCAGTCCTCCTGGAGGATAAGATCAAACACGGTTGATACCTCGGTATGTAAAATACGAATATGAGCGTCACGTGTGATCAAAAGTGTAAGTGCATGAAACTTGAACACAATTATTGGGTGTTTGACATTAAATTGAACATTGGCGTTTTCGATTCGACCCCTTACTCGTAGCATGTTATCATTATATAGAATAGGAGAAAGGTTAGCGATTCAATACTTTTTGGGAAAACAACTATGTTTGTTATAAAATTTGAAATATTCACCGAAATACCATATTTACTTCGTAACCCATCTATGACGTTGATTTTGGCGAAGGTAATCTCCTCTGGGGTTAGATGCGATGATAGTAATGATGATGATGATGGAGCTCTTTTCTGACTCCTGGCGATAAACCGATGAATTCTGGCAACTGTTCAAAGCAGAATTAACCAATTTGAAATCCGTAGAGATAAGATTTCATATGGGTGATTATTGGTAATTGAGGCATGATGAGATTGCGGATTTCTAGTCTTCGTTTCCTCTAAAAAGTTGGGTCTTTTTCAGGTGTAGTAGGAAGTTGGAGTTCATTACCATACCACTATTTGGCAATTAATTCAAGCACCTGATCATCGCAATCAAGTTTCTGGGGTCAAAGTTCTTGAAAAGGAATTTTTAATTGAACGACCGATGGAGAGAGAAACCCGTGAGGGCCAAAGATTAGAGGGACGTCTTTAAAGATATGGCGCTATGTAATCTTATCACTCGCGGTATAGTTTAAACGAAAACTGAATATGTCCTCCTTGGAGTTCTAACTTTAACTGAACACTTTTACATAAGTATTGGTATTTGTATCAAAAGAGAAATTGTCTAGGAAACTAGGATTTTTCCCATCAAAGAGAGCATTAGAATTAATTTGCCGTTTATTAAGTTTCATACTGCACTTAGAGAGAAGTTCACTTAACGATTGTTTCTTGACGATAGCTTCTTCTAACTTTTCTGCTCCAGAAGCAACATCGTCTGCGTAAAAATCTTTTAGCAAGATTTCTGATGCGACCGGGTACTCTTTTTCGTTGTCTTTTGTGAGTTGTTCCAGAGTCCTAACCAAGAAGAAAGGAGCGCAAGATGTGCCGTAAGTTACAGTCCATAAGCGAAAGTGTTGAAGTAGTTCATAAGGTGATTTTCGCTTAACTATCCGTTGGAAATGAGAATCTTCTTCTAATACTAAAGTCTGACGAAACATTTTGACAATATCTCGAGAGCGGCCAAATCGTATACATACCGAAAAAAGATTTCACTGTGTAGGTGGACCGATCATTAGTAGGTCATTTAAGGAATGCCCGTTTTTGTTCTTAAAAGACCTGTCGAACACTACCCGAAGCGTAGTTGTTGAGCTATCTGTGAGAATGGCATGATGGGAAACATAAAACGCGTTCGATCTTCCTATGTCTGATGAAGTAACTAGTGGCATGTGTCACAAGCTCAAATACTCATCCCGAAAACGAGAATAGTTCGCGAGGAGTTTTTAATTTTGAGAGAATTTTCTTTCCATAGATTGTAAGCGAGCAACTGCGCTACTCAGGGTACTAGCAAAATTTGGCTGTGATTTAAAGGGAAGGTTCACTATATATTGGCCGGAGATGTCTCGAATTTGGGCTTAACAAAAATGTTTTTCAATTAGTAAGTCTTCCTCAGACGAACCCAATTTTGGAGCAACCTATTCTAGAACGATTGTAAGATTGAATCTATATCTATGACAGAATGACTAAAGACGTTTGAAATTGTGTTGGATAGAAACTGTCCAGCCAAAACCTAACCAATAATAAATAGTTCGATGAGCGCTTGGATAACCTCGCTTACTGCGAACGACATTGCCTTGTAAAATGAATGTCAACACTGCCTGGTTGATTGAACGAAGGATCAGCTAAATCCAATTGACTTAGATGATCCCAATCCTCTTTTGGAAATTAAAATTATCGGTTACCTTTGGTAGAATAAATGTATCGACTGAGATCCTAAACATATCACAGCGTGATCTTACCATATATCCAAAGATATAAGGCCTCTGGATCTGGTAGCGTTGGTGGATCCAATACCACTAATGGGTATTATACTATTTCTTCTTTTGAGTCCAAGCTTTTGAACAAAAGACTCAGAAATAAAAAAAATCTGGGAACCTGAATCAATAAGTATTCGGACTATCTGATATTTACCGTTGATATCGAGTACCATGCCGACAGCAGTTGGTAGTAAATTATGTTAAATATTACCTGCAATGTTGATTGAATGATTATTTATAACGTGTTCTGAAATAACCTGTGCTGAAGAAGAACTTGATGTATTTATCAGGTTTTGTGGTGTAAATTCCTTGGTTTGGCTTGGCTTGGTGCCGAGTGTTGCACGTCCTACATCTAAACTTAGATTGGCAACGGGCTGATGTATGTTCACATCTTAAACATTTAAAACAGAGTTTATTGGACTTAACAAATTCCCTCCAACTCTGCACATCTATACTTGAAGAGTCTGAACATTGAGGAAGTCCATGCGATGACTTCCACTTTGGACAACAATTGAAAGAGGAAACGTGCATGATTTTAACAGTGGGGTTCCTTTCCCTACCACTTCTCCGAGGGTTAGCCTTGCAGCTTTGCAACGACGCTCAAGGAAATCTGGAGACTGGTCGATTTTCGCTGTCTCCTCCGAAACACTGTTCTCTGGCCATGCTTGTCGCGTTTTAGTGTCAAGTTTATTTACTAAAATATTAATATGACATTGATTTCTATTTAAAGAATTAATTGAGGTTAATCCTCTAACGATTTTATCAGCTCTGTCTGATAGGTTACGTAGAAGCACAGCGCTTGAATTATGTGCAGGTGGTAGATCCATAAAAGATTTAATGTAGATATTTATAACAAATCGGGGCGGTATGATAGCTCTTCTCTTACCGAATTCGTCCCTACTCGTAAGTAGCGTCACACAAAGGTAGATAATTTAGGATACTTAATGCCTAATCCCGAAGGCACGACTTAAGAAAATAAAGTTTTTGCATCGGAGTAAGACTCGTTTTATTATGCACTATACCCAGAAAAATGTCTTAAAATTCAGGCCATTCGCAATAGTTTCCCAAAAAAGGTTTAATACGGATCTTAGGTGAAAAAAATTTGTGTTCTTTTCAAAAGAAGAATTAGATTTGGCGAGGTTTTCAATAATATTGTAACTTTTTTCTAACTAATTTCCCTATAAGGTCTTTGTTTTTCTGAATGGCTTTGCGTTCCCGAATGGCGGATTGTAACACTGATTTAACGACAAGACATTTTGTTTCAAATTCTTTGAAATCCGCTGTCAGAGTACCCTTCAACCTCGACAAAGTCATATATTTTTTTCTGAGTTTCATTAAACTTACTCCTTTACATACGCTTTATGGAACCGCACTTTCAAATCGTCTATAGTTCTTTTATCATTAAAGTTTTCCGAAAACGTGGCTAATTTCGTGAATGAAATTTAAGGTGTCCACGTGTAAGACGCAGTGAAGAAAAAGCCAAGTTATTGTTCATTATTGTATCGGAATATGAATATGTTCGTATATACATATGTATTTCAACACAATTTATTCCTTCTAAATCCTACTAAAAACATTTTTTTTTTTTAAACAAAATGAAATTGAAACTATATTTGTAAACACTATATTAGCCTTCGAACTTTTCAGCCGACCTCTTATCACAAAGAGATCTTATATAGGTATACGAGTACGAGTATTTTTTCTTTTCGCCTGTAAATGTCTCAGAGCAATTTGATTCCTCGTTTCCAACGCACTTAGCACCTTAGCCTGGAAAATGGATTCAGCATTGTTGCCCTGTTTTAATATGTCCAGCAAATTATTTTGAAATGATTTGTCTTTTTCCATTTGCTCCTTAAGGAGCTGCATCATCACATCATTTGTTTTATTCTTATTCTTAGAGCGATATTTCGGCACTTTATCGCGAGGGTATAGTGACGAATTTCCCAGAAGAAAATGTATACAATCAACATAGTATACGTGATAGAACTTAAATAATATAATTTACCTTCTGTAGGACTTGTTCAATTCTTCCGACTCGTCTGGACTCTCTACTATCCCACGGACATTTGTTTCAAGTTCGTTAGTTTCTGACATTGTTTTCATTTCCATTGCTCCAAAACATTTTGCATTGCTTCCCGAAATAGCCTCGCGTATAGAGCTTATTTCAATCGGTCTATCCTCTAGATCCGTAACAAGCTCTTGTTCTAATTGTCTACCGCCTGTCTTCTTTAGGGATATTAAATTTAAGGTGGATTTTTATTTTATTTTACTTATATTTGAAATATTTTATTAAACAATGCTTATATTTATCCATGATGCAATCGATTTATTTGGTTGTCCTAAGGCATTAAGTTTTTCGGTCAGTTCCGACCACAAGTTGTTTATAAATTTTTTTTACCTATGGCAGATTTTGGTGAATAATTGCTTGCCATGCCTTTGTGCTCCGAGATGAAGTCCATAAGCAAAATAATTTGTTTTCTTAAATTAATTATAAACTTATTAAATACGTGACGACGGCTCAGGTTCCTTTCCGATTCAGTAGCGCGCTTAAGTGCGTTCTCTTAAACGTCTGTTTTAAGGTCTTATATCACTTAAATTATTATTCACACGTTACTGTCGAAGTTGTTAACAAAATCGAAGTAACACCCGACCCTAGATGTACGAATTCATCTTTAATTGAAATGCCATTGTCAATTTATTCATCACTGGCAATACCGTTTCTAACAGCGCCGAGAAAAAAAGCTCTTCATCTGTCAAATGCCCTAAAATACTCACCACACTACGCAATCTCAAACTAAAACTTCACATAAAAAAAACTGCTAGACAAACTTGCGCTTTGCGAAGCTCATCCCTCGTGCAACGTAAACAACACAAAACCTGCCGATGGAACCGGCTTCTAAAACACATGGAAAGCGACGCCGCGCCGCTTCGACGTCACTTCCACGTGCTACATACATACACTCACACATATTTGCAGCGTTGACGCGCGATTTACATTTTCATCGGAAATTGAAACATTAATGGTGGGGGGCACCTTTTGGGGGTGTGATACATACTTTTAACGCCAGCGCAATCATTTGTAAAAGCTGTATAAAAAAAAGCTCAGGTTAACAGCTGATAGTTTAGAGGTCACCTTGAGATACATTTTCTCATTCAATTTCCAATCGGGCGGTGAAGTGAACGAACGATCGAAGTTGAAGATTTTTTGTCGGCCAGAAAGAAGTAAAAACTTAAAATCGAATAGAAAATCTCCGGAATTGACAAAATTTCAATTTTTGTGGTGAAATAGTTATAACGCTGATAACAAACATACAGACAACAGGGTGAGCATTTTCTACTAAATGCATTTATTATTTTGGACTTTGTATCTCCCATACAAGTGTGATTTGAAAATTTGTTCTAAATTCTACAGCCCCCTTCTCACTTCATCTATTTGTGGTTTACGTATGGTGTTACGAATTTAGTTTTGAGGTCAAACTCAAAGTGTTACTTGCAATCTATCATAGAAATAGTTTAGAAGTCGAAATAGAGTCTATAAAATAAATAGAGTGAATATAGTTATCGGCCACTTGAAAGTCAAAGAGCTATCTAACATCAACCCTCAGATAGAGATACACACCCGAAAGTGAATATTAAAAAAAAAAAACAAGAAAAAAAGCGACTTATCGTTGTAGGTTGAGTCTGTTTCTTAATTGTCTATTTTGAAAGTGAAAAAATCGTTATTTTAGTTACGATCAAGTGCAACATATTTCAAATGTATCTGAAACAACTTGTCTACTATTTAAAAAACAAAATAACCAATCCGAATATACAAAGGAAGCTTTTTTATGCTGCTTTCACCTTCAGTCTATGTAGTTTTTAGAGTGTGGCAACGTGTTGAGATACAAATCAACAAGTGCAAGTGCATTTCAAGTGCAGTAGCGCGAAACTATGTCACTATGAATAAGTGCCGCGGGCCATTGAGAAGGCTCTATATCCGGATACAATTGTATCTTCAGTTCAGGTTACTACTAGTATAAGGGGTACATAGAATCTTTTATGTTTTAGTATCTCAATATACTGCGGATACTTGGTTTTATTTTTATACTTACACATGTCACATGTGTGTCAACAAACGTTCCATTTTTATTTTGTTTTTAACTATAATTTACGAGTAGCTGCATCGATTTTTGCAAGTGACTTCGACAATTTCGAAGTCCCAAAGTGGGTACATGTTATAATGTCCTTTAATGCAATGGTATATCTACTTTAATGATGATTAAGTTTATTTTTGAAAGAAAAATACTTAATTATGTGATAACAAATGACGTAGTTGGTTTTTGAAACAAACAAATAAACAATCATGATTTTCGAATAGTTTTTCTGTATTCATAAAATACGTGCAAACTCAGTTTCTACGCTGTAGAATTTCTCTTCGCCTGCAAAAAGTTTGTTTATAGATTTCAATAGAATCCACATCGTTTAATTTTGAATAATTTGAAGTTTGTTCGCAATTTTTTGCTTCGCAAATACACAGTTGCTTTTTGTATCTTTTCAGACTAAAATATTGAATATATGGTACCTATATATATTTTTTTATTTAATAATCGGTTGCGGTGTTAAACATCAGATACTGTCATAGATATCTCAGTGTAGACTTATCTGCATATGTAAATATTCGTACATAGATGTCTATCCAAATTACACAATTATGAATTTATGATTGTGCAAACGTACATACATAGATATAAATCACACCTATGAAACGGAATTTAATAAGCAATAAAAAAAAGAAAATCATTTGAACCTTTTGTACACGCAAGTGTGTACGTAAAAGTGAAATCGGGTACAAAGGTGACCTTAGGAAAAGGAGCCACCGAAATATATTACACCAGACTCATTCGGGATTTCGAAGATGCTCAGGTCTGCAGAGTGCTAATTTTGTGCTATGACTAAGTTATTGTTGGACTTTTCTGAAATAAAGTTCAAACAAATTGTATTTTTTCTTCATTTTTGTTGGCATAGATTTGAAAAAAAGACGAACCCCCCTTCATTAAAAATCCCATTTTATCGGAACGCTTTTTTTAAATTTTGATCTTGGCACAACTTTATTGAACTGGTAACCACCTGCTGGAACTATTTCAATTGGTCACAGTTAGTATGAGAATCACAATCGCAGTGGTTTTTTTTTTTTGGATTGATTTTAAGTAAAAAGGTGGGTATAAATATACATATGTATGCATTTTTGTACGTAAGTACATAGGCTTAACATGAAAGTATAAAGTTGACTCATTATTCCTACGCTCCGTAATTTATTATGTATATTTCGACTTTATTAGCTGACTTTTGGTAACCTTCACACGGGTACAATACGAGAACTCGATTGCACGTACATACATACAGATATGGTTCTGCTTAGGCTTATCGGTAACTGCTTGTAGCTTAAAATCAACTTTGATATGAGTTCACCTTGCAAAAGTATACGAATCTCTTTAGCACATACCAAATTATCTTTCACACAGATACTCCCGAAGTCAGTGACGAAACTTAGAAATATATTGTAGACAATGAACCTCCACTTCAGATCCTTGTGAGTCTTAAACCTAGCACGTTTAAGTGTTTTGCTCCTAAAGGCACTTAAGGAAGGGCATTTTTTTTTACAGCTTTTTGCTGTAGATCCAAAGGACCATCTTTAGTAAGATGTCAATTTTGCCTTGTACCCCGAAAAACTAAAAGCCCCTTAGCGATTTTTGCCCCGATATTTCTGGTCTATTAAGAATGATACCCAGAACTAAGAGTACTTAGTTTTGCTAAAAATAAAAGATAATTGCTAGATGAGTCCGGGAATTCAGCTGCCTCTATTTTATGAAGAGGACAACCCGGGTATAGTGATTGATTGAAAACGCATTTGTAGACCTATCTGCGCTTAAGGGCATACAGCTAGTATCCCACAGACAGTACAGCTAGCCTTCCTGCTTATGTCCGGCATTGGGGTTAGAATTAGTGAGATTGTCAATTGTAGACATAATTAACATCCACTCTAGATTAGATTAAATAACTTACTCTATTCAAGGTCTCTAACAAAGTTTATGCTCGCTTACTACTGGACTGAGCCTCAACAAAAAAGCCTTTCTAAAAAGCGGGGCCTTATTTCAACTGCCTCCAGGTACTCAATACAAGATTGTTGAAGTGTTATTCCACTTGTGCACCCTTACCCAGGCGAGTGGTTTTTCTATTGCGTTGTTCTTCCGTGTAGGAATCGACGATTCTGAATGCCGGAGTGTTATTCGTCCACCAGTGCCAACGCAACGAGACTAAAAATCACTTACAGATGACCAGGGATATCTTTAACAGCCTTTGCTAACGTCTATAGTTCTACGCGATAGATATAAAGTTTGCTGAGCGTTTATTAAAGGCAAATAAACTTCGATTGACTTATGTAATCCTCTGTTTGACTTCAGTACAAATAGCAGTGCCGATGTACACGAAATCCGTAACTTTCTCAAAGTTAAAGCTTTCTATTGTGACGATCTCTTCTATTCGTAGATGTTGTACATCTCTTCTTCTCTTTGTCGCTTCTATTGTGATACTCTTTAACGCTGCAGTGATAATTCATTGCGAATGAAGATCATTTTATCGACATATAATGCATTTCAAGTCGGTTAATGTCCCCTTTTACTTGTGCGCGGCACCCAAGGAGAGGTCTTTCTATACTGCGTTGACCCCCCAGATTAGAATCGAAGTCTCTGCGGGCCAGAGACTGGTTTCTATAAGGTCCATGCTTCTGTGGTATAAAGTAGGACTGAGATGATCAAGGCCCTATATATATTTTCAAGATTGGGCTATAGTACTCAATAGCTTTCTTAGCCCAAAAAAATAACGATTGGCAAGAGTGGTTTTTCCTTTTCTTTCTGCTGAGGTGTTGGCAGAATTTATAGCAGATCCAAGATAGACAAAGTCCTTTACTACCTCGAAATTATAGCTGTTGATTGTGATATTTTGTCCAATTTATCGATGTTGTGTATGCTTTTGGTTGACAGCATATACTTGGTTTCGTCCTTATTTACCGCTTAACCCATTTTGGCAGCTTCCGTTTTAATACTAGCGAACGCACCGAAAACAGCCCGCTGAGTTCTCACAATTATGTCGATATCATCGGCGTACGCCAGTAGTTGCACAGACTTTTGAAAGATTGTGTTCCCAGTTTTCACTTGTGAGTTCCGCACAATTCTTTCATGTATGATGTTAAAGAAATCACATGACAGTTACCGATAAGCCTTCTCTAAAACCTTTTTTTAACATCAAAGAGCTCGGTTAAGTCGACTGACCTTGACGGAGCAGCAAGCGTTCTGAATCGTCGTTCTGCACAGATAGACGAGTTTCTACTTTTCTGATATTCCATTTTTCAGGCATACATTATTCTGACCAGATCTGAAAAATAAGTTGAGAAATATATGCTCTCCACAAAGTCATTTCCAGCAGCTTTGAAAGTCTCAGCCGGTAGACCGTCTATTCAGCTTAGATATTGCTATCCTTACTTCATTTTTGTTAGGTGGAGAGAAGTTTTGGTCATCGTTATCTAAGTTGAATGGCCTATTCTGTCTGACGGCGAGATGTTAGGCTTCGCCGCCGTTATACAGTCTACAAAAAGCACATGCCGGCATGTTTTTTCTTGGTGGTGTTGAGCCCTTCGGTTTCGGAGTCTTTGATCGCACATTGGCAGCATTGCAACTGGTTTTTGGTACTTGATACTAACGGGATAGAAATTGTCGCAAAATTTCTGGATTCGGTGAAGATTTTGGAGGTGTCAGGCGATTGCAACTTTTCCACTTTATTTCTTCTCACAGTAGTTTTTTTTTTTTTTGTTGTGGCACTTGGGAAATCCGCATTCGTACCTTGGCCGCAAGAAGATTTTGATCTGAGTCAATATTGGCTGCCTGAAAGTTTCGGACGTCCAGAATACTAAAGGAATGTCTTACGTCGATTGGAATGTGATCAATTTATTTTAGCGTTTCATGATCCGGAAACCGCAATAGTGATATTTCTTCAGCCGCAAAGTCAAGTCAGCTCGTTACTAGACATGGTGTTGTGTAGAGTATGTTTACCAACTGTCATACCAGAAATGTCATCCTTTCGTTTCTTGACGTTAAAATCGTACGTACTTAGGATATGGCTAATACCATATATCTTGTCAAAGAGCTCGTAGAAACATTCTTTGGTGGCGTCGTCCTCGTCTTTCATTGGGGCATGGGCGGATTTTAGGCTTATGTTAGTGATTTTAGCCTTGATGTTGATTATCATAAGATGCTCGCTTATGTGTTGGAAGCTCAAGACTTCTTGCCTAATTTTGCCGAATATGGAAAATTCAGCATCCGAACAAATGCTGTTTCTTTTCCCTATAGCAATCGTCATAGTACTCGTATACGAGTATATCACAATTTTTCATCCTCCTTATGTTTGGCCCATCCCATTGGTGACTGCGTGATAGCAGTCAAGGGCCTTTACTAATTGTTCGACTGCACGCGGCCTATTAAGGGTCCGAACATTCTACGTGAAAATCTGAAGGTCATTGTCCTTTCAACGATTGCTAACGTTATCAACAGTGAGTCCAATTTTATTCGGGGCCATTTTTTATGGGCTTACCTAATCCAAGGGATTTCACAAGAAGAAAAAGCATTAGTTTATAGTATTATGTTTAGTTTGAATTTGGTTCTTCATGAAAGGAATTCCGAACCTAAGTATTTAAATACTATAAACTGTCGCAATACCGTTGAAATGTAGTTCTTTTTAATAGTACGCCAAGGATTATATTCATGTGAATATGGAGGTACTGCTATCAGCTAAATTGTGGTATTTAATACATATGTAAATACTTCGAGATGTATGCAGAAGTATTCCAGAGATATAGTAAATGATGTAATCTTAAACTTGTTAATTCATGTGTATAAACTTCTGCATAATATATACTGAGCTAAACGAATGAATAAAATACCGCATGCGTATGTACATACCTCGTCCGCGAGAAGGACAGTGAAATTTTTGATACATGTGCACACTTATGTTACATTCATGCACCTTTGTACCTACAGATATTAGCCTTAGGAGATAAAATTTCATCATTATAATGAGAATTTCGCTTCACCTGAAAATCATTTGCATAGTTATCACAAGCTTTCAATTTTAATCGCCAAATGAATGTAGAATTTCATCAAGGGTAGGTAGGTAGATAGGAAGGTAAAAGCGGCGGTTAGAAAGACCAACCTAATTAGGCCTATTGGCCCATTATGATGCCACATGGATCTGTGATCCTCTTAACCATAGAACCACTTTGAGTTTATGATGAAGCGTAGGAGAATGTTAACGTATATATTCTTTAAATCATTAAAGTCATTGTAGAAGAAAGCTCCTAAATGGACTTGTCAGTTAATAGCTATCCTTTCGAAAAAAAAACTTAACGTCACTTTTAGATGTAGGATTGCGGTCGTTCCGTCGTAGATATTGCTTCTGGATACTTAACCGTTCTGAAAGGAGTGCCGTTAAAAAATTGGAAATCGATCACAGATCTACAAATAACTAGAACTAGAAGAGATTGATGTACGCCTTTCAAGGATTTGTATAATTAAATGGAATAGTAGTTTGATTTTTGTCCTTAGTAAAAACACAAATTAGCTTTTTGCTCTCAAAATGATTCTAGAGAAGGGTTGAGACCATGCTGAGTCCATTAAGATGTTTTGTAGCATTGAAAATCATGTAGCAAAATAAACTTTTTTAAGTAATGGACATTATATATCGGATAGGATAAATTGGAAAAATGTTGGCAAAACTTGGTCGACATGTAATTGTAAAGACTGGACTTGTTCGAATTAACAATTTCCTTGGGTCTAGGACTTGGGTCTCAACTTATGAACCTTTCCCGCTAGAGCGGTCTTTGAGTAACTACCTCTAAGATGGTTGAGTTCGGCCTCTACTTATGAGCCCCATATAAAATGAAATCTTCTCCTCTTAGGTTGGAGTCGAAGACTCTTCAAACTGAAGTGCTGATATCCATGTCCTAGACACCTCATTTTCAAAGGTAATAACTACTAACTACCTCAAAATTATAGATGTCTATTGTGACACTGCTTCCTAGTCTTCGATGTTGTTCGACCTTTCTTATTGACGGCTTATTCTTCTTCTTTCACAAGTAAATCCATTTCTTGTGTATATCAGCATTGATATCAACGTCATCAGCATATACAAGTAGTTGCATAGACTTTTCGAGACTGATTCACGTTTTTTTTTTTTAACAATCGGCCTTAGTGTGAATATTTGGACACCTTTGGTCATTCCCGTCGGTTAAAAAATCTCCATGCTTTTGCATATACTCATTATGACACTATTTATAAAAGTAACACTTGGGCTGAAAAGTCAGTGCCGTTTTATAGTAAAACAAAATTTTTGCAAAATTCAACTTTATTTATCAATATAGTACACTGATTGAAACGATTTTTCAATCTTTCAATACCAGTTTTGTAGTACGATTTCGGTTTAGCCTCAAAATAGGCCTCTGTTTCGGCGATTACTTCTTCATCGGTCTTAAATCTCTTTCCAGTGTGCATTCTTTTGAGGTCTGCGAACAGGAATAGTCGCTGGGAGCCAAATCTGAAGAATACGATGGGTGGGGAAGCAATTCGTAGACGAATTCATTCAATTTTGCCATCGCTTTCATCGACTTGTGACACGGTGCATAGTCTTAATGAAACAGCACTATCTTTTTCTTGAAATGCGGCTGTTTTTCTGCGATTTCGTCCTTCAAACTCTCCAACAACGCAATGTAGTAGTTGCTGTTGATAGTCTGTCCCTTTTGGAGATAGTCGATAAAAATTATTCCATGTTTATCCCAAAATACGGATGCCATAACCTTGCCAGCCGACTGGCACAACAACACGTTGTTGTTTTTGGTCGACTGTGAGCAAACGCGGCACCCACTTTGAACAGAGCTTTCGCATGTCGAAATATTCGTGTATGATATATCCAACACGCTCTTTTGATATCTTCAGAGTCTCAGCTATTTCGATCAACTTCAGTTTACGGTCATTCGTAATCATTTTGTGTACTTTTTTGATGTTTTCACCTGAAAAAGCCTATTTTGGACTTCCAATGCGTGCATCATCTTCGGTGCTTGTATGACCACTTTTAAATTTTTGAATCCACTTGCGAATAGTTCGTTCGGCTGGTGCAGAGTCCGGGTAACGCTTATCAAGCCATTTCTTTGCATCGGCTGCATTTTTTTCGATCAAAAAGCAATAATAAATCAACACGCGAAATTGCTTTGAATCCATTTTTTTTTCACAATAACAAAAGTTGCTTCACTCACAACGCTATATCTCGAGAACTAATGGTCCGACAGCTGTCAAATTATACACGTATCTTTTGAAGGTTTCTATAGATCGTTGTTATTTTTGCCTATCGATAAAACTTCCGATCGTTGTTCTTGAAGTAGCACCTCCATTTCCTTAACCGCCTGCTTTTCATTTTGCATGTTTTTTCTACAGAGAAGCCTTCACTCGGCTTTTGCTTCTAAAGTGCAGGAGGCGCACTCTTTCTTCTATTTAGGGCGACTTCGTAGTCGAGTTATTTTGCTACATGTCTTTGCTTGCATTTTTCATGAAACCAGCGGTTTCGATTGTTTTGTCAAGTGAATCATGGTACAGTTCTCTTAACATCGATTTTGATGCTACTGATCTTCAGCACTTGATGCAGATTGCATTGGACTTGTTGAGAAATTGAGAGATATGCGATTGGTAATGTTTAATTTGTTTGAAATGTTCGGACACTTTAAATAGGTACTGGAGGAGTGCCTTACGTCGATTCTAACACAATCAATTTAATTTACACTTTGATGATCAGGTGAACATTATATTTTTTACTGAATATTGAAATAATGAAACCATTTGCTAGTTGAAGTAATAGTCTGTAAGAGTCTATTTTAAGACATGATATCGTATAGGCTATGCTTTCCGACTATATCAAAAAAGTTAGATTTTCCTTTTTTGAGGGTTAAATCACCTTAGATAATTTTGGAATCATATGTACATTAGACATTGGTCATAAGTTAAAGATTGCTCCTAATCACTGTCTGCCACTAAAATCAAATCTGTACCCAAATACCCACAATTTCTCTACTATAGTACTCCAAGAATAAGTAACCAAGCTGGAGAGCTTACTATGAACTCTTGTGAGAAAGTGGCCATTCATTGCGGAGTCAGTAATAGTCAGGATCAAACAGCTGTGGTTGGCGAATTATGGGTTCATTTTCCACTTATTATATTTGAACTGTCTGACTAGTTTTGAAAATGCTTACTGACGTTAGTTCCAAATACGTCAACGTATGTAACTCGTATAAGGTATCTGCCATGCTCATTGATGATGCCACTGTTTACTCAATCACGTGTAAATATTATGCTGTTTCCCTCTTGGTCAACATCTTTTAGTTGTGCTTGACCAGTACCCGATGGCTACCACGGATGACATCCTCAGGTTGACTCTAACTGCACAATAACCTTTTGCTTTCACTGAAAAAGTTGTATACTATTAAACATTTAAGTGCTAAAGTGTCGCCACTGACAAGACGCAACGTGGAAACGTAAAGCTGAATACGAAGTGCAGTGATTTTTTCATTGTCATGTTTCTTTAAATTTTTTTGTTGTTGTTTCTGTGTGACAACGTACGAGTAATTGATTGGTATGACAGTGATGTGAAAACCCAAGAAGCTCCAAACTAGCGGTGAACTGATGTTTCAGGATGAGCAAAAAAAACATGTTTAAATGCACAGTAGAATATGAAATCCGCAATAGAGATTTTATAGAAACAAAAGCAAAACGACAACAGTGAAGCAGAGCACATCAAACTTGTTGAAAATCAAATTGCCGTTCATCTTCGAGATGGTGGATTTATTTAAAAATGATTTAACTTGCAGTGCATCTCTCGACTAGTTTCATCTATAATCGATGTAACTTTTCGTATATTATCGTGATTTGTTTCAACAGTTCTAATTTCCTTACCGCTATTTTCAACTTACAGTTAACGTAAAATAAAAGGATATCAAACAACTCCTGAATGAGCAATTTGCTCAATTACCATTTCATCTTTCATCTGCAGGCATGTTAAAATGCTAGTCACTACCAGTAGTACCCCTTGATCTGTATCGATTGTGATCATGATCGCCATGACTTCTTCTCAATTTGATTTGAAATATGTCAATTAGAACACTGCGAAAAGTGAGAGAGTATCTCTCTGTTTTTGTTGGATCGGACTCGTCTTATCATTAATTACCTAAACATCAATCACTAAATAAGCAAATCGCTGCCTTGAGTAGTGCTAAATATATTTGTTCAAAAAAAAAAAAAAAAAAAAAAAAAATCAGACAGACGTCGATCTATGGCACTGCTTCAATTAGAGAGACAGTCTTCCTTATTCTCTAGCCATGATCGAACGAATGAATCGGTTCTATACGCACTCCAAGTCGGCACTCAACACAGTGTGGCTATTTGTGGTGCAATTGTTTGTGGACTTGTACGTCTTGCTAAGAGCGGTCCTAGTCATGGGAAATAAATCAAGTGTAGTGGTATGTCTGATTGATATGTATGTATGTTATAATAAACCGTTAAAATCATGAAAGCCGATTTAAAAAATCACATTTCAACCATCGTAATCGCAGTAATATTTCGCCAAATCGGTTCGTCTTGACCCGTTGTTCGTTGCCTCTGATTGAACTTGTTGAACTTTTGCATTTAGCCGATTGCATCGACCGTATGGTCTGTTGCACCGGGAATGCGCACCAGTACTTGCCGATTGGAATGTTGCCGATACCGTGTGCTACGTGAAGTGTTTCTTCTACGAGAAGTTTCTAATTCGAATTTTATTTCGAATTTGTACAATAGTTCCTATTTTCAATTTCTAAGTATAGTACGAAAAACCTAAAAGTAAAAAAAAAAAAAAACAATTTTGTTGTCATGACTGTGAAATACTTTCTAGCGTCAGCTAGGCGTTTAATTGCTGCTGACCGGTCAATTAGCGAGGTAAGAAAATTGTCCAAAACTCATGTTATCGATGTCGAAACAATGCCCGAGCGATGTCGATGCCATTGCCATTTGTCTACAATGATTGGGTGACATTGAATTGGAATCGCAAACACTTTATTTTGTCGTGATATAATTAAAGTTAATTTGGGAACACACATGGCATATACTCGTAAATGTTGCTTGCTGCAAAAGAGTTGGATATAAATTGACAAACAGTTGCCAAGATTAGTGCGGGGACAAATGAATCAGACCATCTGTTGTTGTTCGGTCAATCCGTTTTGAATTTGAGTTTCTCAATTTGTTGTTGGTATGCTATACATTTGAGTTATTAGTATTTGAACTAGTGTCGCCAATAATCGTAGTCGCTTACGTCCTCGTTCAGAGGTTATTTTAAAAAAAAATTTCAAAGGCATTTGAAGCACAAGCCATTGCCTTGCACATGACTATGTTTGTGTGTTAATTAGTTCATATGACAAAACCAATACACAAAATACTGATATACGTACATTAGCGTACGGAGGGAATTTTGAATACTCCTTTGGTTAAAAGATTTAGTCCTTGAAAATGCCATCACAAAAACTAGAAAGTAATTTTACAAAAGCAATTGTTCAAGCTGATTAACAGTTTGATTAACGAACTTATACCATTTTCCGTTCACTATGTTGGTAACGAATGCAACACCCAGATCTTGTTAGCTGAACTGGCCTAACTCTTGTGCTAAGAATAATATCAACACAAGTTCGCGTTTATTTAGAACTTCATCATAGAATTATGTGAAACGCTGTAAACGTATAAGACTTGCATTCAACTCGGAAAGCCTGCTACACAGAAAAGAAGAAGTAGCCTTAGAGTTTTAAAGATTGACCTAAGTTGATAATACCTATAGATACGCAAGTAATGAGAGCACGGGCCCTTATTTACACTTACCTGTAAATTTTTCTTTAAAGGTGCAAAAATAAACTTAAGACCTGATGACCTTAGTTCACAGTAAGAGAAGGAATTCTTTTATTTTTTCAGTTCTTATTCTTGCTCTCCTTCAGAGAAAAAATGTTCTACTTAGTCGTATGAAGTCAAGGACTTGAGAGAGTTTAATTTTCTTGAAATTAGTTTATCACTTAAGTATGCGCTACTTTGTCTATCTCCCACAGTTTATTTCGCCATTACTTCCATCCTGTGTAGTACAGATTAGTTATTTTTGACAGTCCTCAATAGTTCAATCTGTCCTCTTCTTCTTCATTACGTGGTTTTATTTGAGGTGAATCTTTATACGACACGCAACTTTAAACTGCAGCAACGGTTTTGCCTTTCCTCTCAGCCTTGTCGAGGCATTAGAAAATGATGCAACTGTGACTATGATTCATTGATCAGTCTGGAGACTTGTTCATTTTTACAGTCAGAGTCCAAGATTTGTGGTCTGCAACTGCACGTATAGTTTCTTCGCGTCTTGTTGTTGTCAGTAGGATTTGTATCTTTTTCAGCCGTGTGAAAGCAAGTTGTCCGCGGAGCGTATCTTGTTTGGATCAAATTTGATTTATTCGAATGTGGTTTACTGCATGTGTATTTGGATAAAAATTTAAACGTATCCCGAATATGGTCATCGTTGCATTCTCTATCCATCTAAATCAATTCATCTGTAAAAGAAGCCGCAGAAGTCCACGAGATTAAAAAGTTTTCAAACTCAAAGAAAATATGAAGATAGAACCCTGAGTATCCTAAAACGGACGCGGTTCCGTCTGGTGTCTTACTTTTTTTTATTTTATTTAATATAGTCCCCTTTTAGTTTGATACACTTATTCCAGCGATTTTCCAACTTCTTGATCCCATCCGAAAAGGAATTTTCCGAAAGGTCTGCAAAATACTCCTCCGTGGCATAGTAATTTCCTCGCGTAAGCTGAATTTTTTATTGATGAGCCATCTTTTGAGGTTTGGGAAGAGATAGTAGTCCGAAGGAGCCAAATCGGGCGAATACGGTGCATGCGACAGTAATTGGAGCCGTAAGTCATTGATTTTAGCCGTGGTTGCGATGCTCTTGTGCGGTGCATTGTCCTGCAAAAATAAAATTTTTTTTCGCTTCATGTGAAGCCGTTTTGCAGCAAATTCGACCTTTAATCGCTCCAATAATGCACAGTAACTCGCTGTTGATGGTTTTTCCTTTTCCGATGTAGTCCACGAAGAGTATGCCATGAAAATCCCAGAAAACCGACGCCATAACCTTTCCGACCCATCGAGCCTCCCTCGGCCGCTTCGGAGCACTCGTGCCGGCTTCAGTCCATTACCGGGCACTCATTCTGTTCTCTGGTGTTCAACAGTTACCAATCGACGCCAAAAGTCCACCCGATTCCGCATCAGCAAGCCCAAACACTCTTTCGAAGTGCTCTCGTGTTCGTGTTTTTGGTTAAGAGTGAGTATGCGCGGCAACCAGTGACAGGATAACTTTTTCATATGCTGAATAATTCTTTGTGGTATCTGCTAGCTCGCGCACCTTCACTTTTCGGTCAGCCAACACCATTTCATGTATTTTTTTGACATTGTCCTTTGTAACCGCATCGGAGGGCATGCCGCTGCGGACTTGAACGGTAGTGGAGTTGCGGCCACCACAAAACTCTCGAAACCAATATTCGCCGGTGTAATCTGACGGAGCATTAGCCCCATAATATTTATCCAACTTTTCTTTTGTTTCCTTCGCCGTTTTGCTTCTCAAAAAATAATTTTTTATGAGAGAACAAAAATCGTTTTTGTCCATACTCAACATGGTGCCAAACACATCAATAACAATCAGCTGTCAAAACAAAACTAAAGACAGTAGTGCACTGAAATTTGGCATGTCTACCTAAATATGAACGGACTTTAAGGCACCATAACCTTTTTTGCAGTAGCAGCGCATTCTGGCGGTTAAGGAGGTTACTTTTCACTCCACCAAGTATATATATTTGACAGAATCAATCCACGGATATCATAACTGTTAATTTAATTTTCCACACTTTGAAATAATCGACAATAAAATCAATGGCATGCTACAAATCATTTTCAATTTCATGGCCAACAAAGTTTGAACTATAAATAGCGGTGTCATCTGCAAACATTGCTATTTCGTCATTTTGGAAAGTCGGATACATAGATTAAGTATAATAACGGGACTAAAACTGAACTTTGGGCAACTTCTAATGGGATATTTTTTAAACAGTGTATGTTATTAAATCTTACTTGGAATTTTCTATTTGCGAGAAAACATTGTATAATCTTAGTAAGATACGATATAAAGGATATCCAAGGGATTTCAGTGTATGAAGAATACCGTCATGTCATATATAATTTCAAAAGCTGTTTCAACGTCCAAAAGGACAAGACCAATAGATTGGTTTGCATTAATTGTTCTTTAATGTGGTTGCAGATTCGTAAAATTTGGTGAGCAGTGCTGTGTCCCCGTCTAAATCCAGATTGTTAGTATGGGACAACGTTACAGGACTCAAGAAGTTTTTTTTAAATAACTTTTTCTAATATCTTACTTAGGTTACTAAAAAGACTTATTGGATGACAACTGTTTGGATTATTTTGTGGTTTTCCTGGCTTGAGAATTATTATAACTTCTGCAATTTTCCATTTATTTGGAAAGTATTATTTCAGTGGTTAAAAGCTCTTTAAAATAAGTGCTCTTTAAATAAGAGCATCTAGCTCTGGAAATTTATTGCTACGTACATCATGTATAATAAATTGAACATCTTCGTTTAAAAGAAGAACGTCTGTTGGCAAGGTAACATTAGTAGTATTTATTATATTTACTGTCCTTTTTACTATGTTAAAATAATCAAATAATAAATAATAAAATAATAAAAATCTTTATTTCTTATTATAAAGAATTATTATGTTCTAAGTGAGGTATAAACTTGTTTTTATTTTTCAATCGAATGGTTTGGAATATGGATTAAGGGAACAAGGTTTTTTGTTCCATGTTTTGTTTCTGAGTTCTGAATTTTCGAAAACAACAACAGTCGGTCCAATTTTTGATGACTCGGTTCAGTATGTGCGGCGTTATTCCGGCAATAGCGTGTCGAACTTTGGCCTCGAGCTCGTCCAGAGTGTCTGGCTTGTTAGTGTAGACAAAAGACTTGACGTAGCCCCAGATAAAATAATCGAGTGGTGTCAAATGACCAAGTCGGATATAACGATGTTGTCGAGTTCTGACTACAGAACGACGATTAACATCGATCTATACCTGAGACCATTGACGGTAACCGTCTCTCTTTGATCATTTTGAAAGAAATAAGGTCCGATGATGCCGCCATGCCATAAACTGCATCAAACAATCAATCTTTGTGGATTTATTGATGCTTGGCCGAATACTTGTGAACTGTGTTCGCTCCACTAATGACAAATTTTCTTTTTGACATATCCGCTGAGTTAAATATGGGCCTTGTTCAAGAAGAGAATTTTTTTGCCAAAATCCGGATCTCCAGCCAAAACTTTCAGCGCTCAATTAGCGAACTCAAGGCATTGTCTATGGTCATCTAACTTCAATTTTTGCATCAGCATAATTTTATACAGACGCAGGCCCAAATCCAACCGCAAAACAAGCCGGGTTGACTCTCTGGCGATGCCCAATTCAGCTGATCGGCACCGAATCGGCATTTCTGGGTCTTCTTCGATACTGGCCCAAAGTGTATCCACGCTCAAACTTTTCCACTCATTGATAATAGCGTTTTGGTTGTATACGGTTACATTTTAGGTCCAATGGTGTGGTTGTACATGCACTTACCATAAAGAGCAGCTAAAGATCTTGATGATGCAGATATAAGAGATGCCTATTCTGTCTTGGGAGGGACAAAAAGTCGCTTGTACTTAACAAATTTACGACTGCCCTTGGAGGATTTTTTGATTGAGTGTGAGTCAGTGCTAGATTTCTTTTGAAATTTGTATTGTTTCCTATTTCGAGGTATTTTACTCCTCAAGCACAGTTTATGTCAGTGAATTTGTGATTTCCTTGACAATTAGCACAGTTGGAAATTCCGGTAGCTGTACATTTCACAATCTTATGGGGTTGGGAGCAATTTGCGCAAAATGTTTTAATATTGCAGTTCCTCTCGCCATGGTCATAGATTTGGCAATTATGGCATTGAGTGATTTTATATTTTAGTCTTTGTTAAAACTCTCAACGGACTCAGTATAGAGTACGTGACGTATGTTTTTCCTAAAGCCAGTAATTTTCAAACATTGGTTTTCCAGAATTATAATAATTATAGTGCTCATATTTTTTTTTTAACCATTTAAGTGTCGTTGCAGTGAAGTCGTAATTGAAATAATTCTGCCTTGCGAATAACGATATTTACCTCGTGTAAACCAAAGGGAATAACTTTGAACGATTGACACTTTTTATTTTATTCGCGCACAGCGAATTAAATGCACAAAACTTTTACACTAATAGATTTTTTTAATTTTTTTTAAGGAGATGTCTCCTTGGTTTGACGTTATGCGAATGTTCTTTTCTATTTTCGCGATTAAAGATGCAAGATTTTCGTTGCGAAATCTTCTTATACGATTGGAAATTTTTGGATCTTTTCGACACGGTAGAGAAAGAAAGATACGTCTTACTCTATTGACGATAACTTTTTGCAAAATTTCTTTTCACTGTTCTCTCTCCGATATTTTTATGTCAGTTGTCAACATTTCCTGGAACATCAATATGGGCTTCTTCTTTTGGACATCACGGCGATGATTGTTGTGGCACGTTACCTTGAAATCGAAAAAGCGGGACAGTTTTCTATAAATAGAATTTATCTGAGAGAAAAATTCGATCTATGGATGATTTACCGGGCCTAGTACTAGTTGTCTTGTGTGATATACGAGTATATAAATGTGTTTAAAATGTCCATGCAAGGTGCTTGCCTTACGAAATATGGTAATAACGAGTTTCCTGTTTTTTTTTTTTTATTGAATTTCCGGATTTTGCTGGTACTGTAATGAATTTTCAATATTCTGAATCTGGCAAACAACAGAAGTGAAGGTTTTTCTTCTCCTTTTTTATTAAATTGTTTTCAAAAGATGCTAGATGTGCATTAAAGTGCACATTAGTGATCATTCCACTCAACGGTTCTAGAACCTTTTCTTTGGTCTTTGGAAGACATACTTAAATAATTCAGAGCGCATACTTTTAAAGAGAGGAGAGATAAAATCCCTACTTTTAGACTTGAGGTTTTTTTTTTAGTAAAGTCAAGCTTTAATGTGAATCTTTTAAAATGCATATTCCTTCAGTAGCAATAAAAAATTAATGACCAACCATAAAACTGATTTTATGAAACTGATAAGAAGTCGGATGAGAAGAAAAAATTTTTTCATTATTTTAGAATTAAATATTTAGAGGAGAAATATGTTATTTTTATTTACAATGAAGGCCGATATTCGCTTGGTTAAGTGAATTAAAAATTCAAATATGTACCCATATAAATGTCGGAACTTCTTTTTATACTATAAAGCTATTTTAACTGGTAACAATTTGGTTTACTAATTAATTGTTTTAATTTGTAGTTTTTATTTTTGTTTTGTTTAATTAGAGACCTCTTGACCTGCCCACTGAAAAGTAGACAACAAGTGTTCATGTATTGAGTACATGATATTTTGTTTACAGCCATAATCAACTGGCGCTTATCAAAACTCATTGGAGTGATCATAAATCTAAAATCAGCGTGCTTATTCGTTAGTAATGATTAATTAAAATCTAAAAATAAATTAGAAGATCAGTTTACTCAGGCTGTTGGTTTTATGAATCCCTCGTTAGACAACGAGATGATGTGTGATGATTTTTTGTACAATAGATAAGATACAAAAATGTATCTGCGTACTATGTGTCTGCAGTTATAAAATTATGACCAATTATAAAATTGTAATCTGGAATTATTTCATGACTAAGCCATGAATATCACTGAATATGAGGAAGAGGAAGATTGTATTAAGCTTAAGTAAAAAACTTATAAGATAAGGCGGAAGATGCTATATTGTTACAGGGTGAAATGAAGAATATTTCCAATGTTTTGCATTCCATGCCATTTTACCTCACCACGAATTGGTTGTAGTGAATCTTGAAGGACGCTTTCAATTGACCATATTATTATTTGAATAAAATGTTATTGTTATTATAGAAATGTTTCTGCTATATGTACAAGAACCGTAGTGTGCAAAACGTTTGCAAGGTTTTTTTCTCTTGACGTTTTGTTTGATTAACTATACAAAGAAGGATAATATGTAAGAATTTAAAGATAAATCCGTTACTGACAGTACACTCTTAGGTCTCAGCAATAAAAACGGAAACAAGTGCAGTTAGTTTAGTTATTCCAGGGGAAAATGTTAGCTTGCCAAATATGCAGCTGTGCAAAACATATGCAAGTTTTTTATTTTTCCCTCATTTCAGGTTAGTAAAATAGTGTTCTTTATCAAATAAATTATGTTCATAGGCAGGTTTTTTTTATTCAGTTTTCACTAAATTTGCGTTGAAAAAATGGCTGGCAATAAGTACGATACCCGAACAAAGGAGCTGGTAGTTGAGGCTTTTAAAAACGGATCAAAGCAAAGAAAGATAGCTAAACGATTCAAGATTCGCGAATCGACTGTTTTCCGGATATATACAAAGTTCCGACAAAATTTATCATTTGCAACGCTTCATTCTGGTGGTCGTCCCCGAAAAACAGACATACGAACTGATAAAAAAATTATCAACATCGTTAAGGACCTCAACTTGTCAATCGATTCAAGCACAGTTCGTAGGCGTGCAATAGAAAGCAATTTGAGGGCATACCGAGCCGTTAAGAAGCCTCTGTTAACCTTGAAACACCGCCAAAAAAGGTAGTCTCTTTGTTTGATAAAAAACTGCTTCTTATTTCCTATTATTATGACTTCAATTTCCGCATAAATATTTAACTTGGTCCCTGACACAGTGGAGAACCGTTTTATTAAGCGATGAGAGCAAATTTAATATCTTATCTACCGATGATATTGGTTACGTTCGGGAAAACATCCGCGCTACTTTGAAGCATGGGGGCGGCCCCGTTATGGTTTGGGTATGCTTCTCGGCTCAAGCATGTGGTCCCTAACACCAAATAACTGGCATAATGGATCGCTTTTTGTATAAGGACATCTTAGACACAGTCATGCTTCCATACGCTGAGGAAGAGTTGCCGTTGTTATGGAGGTTTCAACAAGACAACGACCCGAAGCACACCTCAAAATTCGTTAAAGAATTTTTATAGGCTCGGGGAGTAAATGTTTTGGATTGGCCTCCACAGTCCCCCGACTTAAACCCAATCGAAAACTTATGGGGAATCCTAAAACAGCGGACAAAGAGGCAACGGCTTACTTAGCAATAGGTTCTTTATGAAGCTTTAAAGGATGAGTGGAAAAAAATTCCCAGTGAGTTAACAAACTTCCTTATTGATTCCATGCCGAAAAAGTGTGCAGAAGTTATTAGAAACAATGGTTTTTGGACCAAATATTGACGAACAAAAAAAACTTGCATATGTTTTGCACAGCCTTAAAATGAATAAACTCATTTCCTTATGTTTTAGAAAGTATCAAGAGTACATATTTTAAATTTCTTTGTTTCCTTTTAAGTATTAAACAGTAAGTAATACTTTTGATTAAAAATTTCATTCTTTCTTTAGAGCAATTAATAAAGGATGTTATTGTATTTGAAAAAAAAAATTACAAATGTTTTGCACACTACTGTATGTAGGTATGGAAAATTTTAAATTTCAAAACAGACAAATTGTGAACGTAAATGAAATCTCAATCGTACAAGCGAACAACTTGGAATCTGCACATTGCAATCGTAAAAAAGTCATGCCTCTGTTATTATGCCATTGTTGTGATCAACACTATTGCACATCCTCATATAGTCTATGCACCCTAGGTTTAAATCTCTCTCACGTACACCATTGATGTACGTGTATTGTCTCCTCTGGGCTCGGATTAAAGTGTTATCACCTAATTGTTCGTAAGTAGGAATAAGCCAAGTAGTTAGGGTAAATATTTCTAAAAAAAAAATATAAGAAAGGCAATTGAAGTGGACTTAATTGCGTCTTAAGGAATTTCAACTGTTCGTAATCCTCGATAACGGCATTTATTGTTGGAATGAAATCATTCATCTTTCATCGGACGAAGAGTATCAAACCAAAAAGCAAAACTCGAGTTGAAAAGAGAACTGTTTTTTTTCGAATTTATAAGACAAGCCCACCTGAGGAGAACCGAACAAATTCAAACGAGCAAGGAATGATTGCAACACCTTTCTTAAAGTGTAAAGTTTCAACACGAACAAAAACTGAGGCAGCAAATACTACAATGCCCCAAAGCCGCTTTAAGGCATAAATTGTTGTGCATTGTGTCAATATTTTGACGCGTCGAATTTTCAATGGGCCCAGTCCACTTTGATATTAATGTAGTAGCAAGATCTTAACTTTCACAAATTCAGTGGTCCAGATCTTATAGACCACCTTCTTTCGACTAGCTTTTTTTTTGCGCTGGCATAACCGCTGTTTCATCAACTTTTAATTTTTTTTCCAAACTCTCCAAGCCATGCCTAAAAACTTTGATCCTCAGCTCATTAAATACCTTGAGATACGTCAACTTTTCATGAATCGGCAGTGAAGTTTTCGAAGCAATTGATTCACTGATGATTTGATGGCATATCTTGTTGAAAAGTGAAAATAAATTCTACATCAATCCGGTGTAAGCCAAACATGAGTAATCGCATTTGACATTTTTTGATTGATTCTCTTTTTATGCGTCACCTCACGCCAATTTAATCTTTAATTTCCGTGACCTCTGTTCCACTGGCCTGCCCTATGTATGCCTAAGTTAAATTACTCTTCTCCTAACTAATAGAATAGTCCTCTATTCAAAATTGTTGTCCGATTTACTACAATGATTTAAAAATGCTTGCAAATACTTACAAACCTTGTAATATTGGAAAATTACTTTTATATACTTCACTCATGTGTATATCAGCACGCACTCAAATCGGAATTCTATTGTAAAAACTTTTCTGTATGTTCTATAAGATAACGTACCTTTTTGACTATTTATTTAGCGTTCTAATACCTTTTCACCTTAGCTGTAATTAAATTTAATAATTAAGTTCGAGTTTAGATGCAAATCTTCATCGAAATCCTTTAAATCGTTTTGATAGACCGGAGAGATCACTTTTCATCAACCAAAGCAGTATTGAGAAAACAATACCGTCCCTTCTAGTTAAGTAAGCCATTTCTATCTGTCTGCTTTAAAAAGAGTTATAATTTTCCCAATATATTTCTCCTGCGCAAAGTACGCCAAATTAATTTTTTTGCTGGGGAGCCCCTGCCTAATGCTGATCTGCAGGGTGTTGATGTGTTTGCAAAGGAGTTCAATATAACTTTTAAGGCTTTCGCGAATGTTTAATAACATTATTAATTATTTTCGGATTAATCGCGTAAATTAAAATAAATGAGTCGAATGAGTATCCCGGTGACCACGCTCAATACAACTTGAAAAATAATTAATAATGGAGTTCAAATCAAAAACGGTGTTGAGATTGTCCTTAATCAGGGTCTTTTATTCGCTGGACGAAAATTATTTTGTAAGCACTTACCTGGGTTCCGATCTTGCACAGTAATGTGTCTTCCTGTGTCCTTTCCTCCTTTTTCTCTCCTCTTTTCTTTTCAGTTCGTTCATTTAATCAATCTAAATAATTTTCTTTTTAACTATTCTTAATTTTTTCTTAATTTTATTGCTATTTTGGCACGAGAGAAGTTGAGTTAGGATTTGCCAAGAACCTACCCATTTCGACGAGGTAAAGCAGAACTTCCCCGACCCTGACACAGCCACCTACTTCTGCATCACGGACGTCTCCGTTCTGGGTTTGATGATAATTAACTTTTTCACTCTTCAGGAAAAGATTCCTAACCGCTTACTAGTGAAAACCTTAATTCACTGCAGCAATCTCATCTTTCCTCGGTTTCGAAATACGTTCCCCGTTTAGTCTCTAGGAGCCTTCAGAATGGAATGCAAATAAAGGTTTAAAAAAGAAGTATTAACCTTGGTAACGATGAATTGTTAAATGATTTTTGGCGTGCCAATCATGCTTCTACTGAATTTAATGTTTTTTTTCTTTTTATATTCTGGGCTTAGTTCCTTGTGGCTTCTTTTTATTTCCTTCCTTAAACTATGGATACGTCAACAACTCTCAAGCGAAATGAAAAACCATGTGGAAGACCTGCTTCGGTGCCGTTCCTAGAAATAAAACTAGTTAAAAATAGATTATTCTGAGGGTTTATATACGAGTCATCTGGAAACAAACACGGAAACAAACTGATACATGTAATCTCGTGCCTATTATACACAAAGCAATATGTTAGCTCGTGATAGTTTCAAAATACCTTGCATACATGGCTTTGTTCGGTATTGCATTCTACAGTTTTATAAGTTGACATTGCACTGATCTTTCGCCTTTTCGGGCATAACATCACTGCTCGATTAGAGATTTGATAAAGGTGGGCTTAGCAACTGTCTATGCTTTCGAACAGTTGTTTTCATGTCTCGATGTTTCAGTAGCACTATCTAGGTCCAGTTGGCAAGTACGAGTACAGAATCGGTCAGCATCAAACCTAATTAATTAATTTATTTTTACTACCTGTGCTGTCATACATTTTTTGTATTAACAACATAAATAACTTTGTATAAAACCAAAATTAGATCTTAACGATTATGGTAAAATTTTCATAGGCAGATCTATTATGTTTCCCTAAAAATGTCCTTCCAAAGTAGCCCTTTTTATTAATCTTGTTAAATATTAAAGAAGACTTATATAAACTTTACTTATTAATTACGAGTATTATATTTTATTGCTTTTAGGAGTCACCAACAACAACAGCAACATTAACAACAATGGCTAACGAAGTAACAACAGTAGCGATTGCCCTGGAAAAGGGTAATATGGAGAGTAGCCTATTTCGGATAAAACGTGGTACATTGCTTAGACTTAATCCAGATGCAGCTTTGCTGGGTAAACATATTATCCTCTACACCAATTACCCCGGAGATGGTAAGTAATATGATACAATTAAATTTAAATTATGTTTAAGTTTGAATAAAATTGTTCCAGATAAACAAGAATTTATTCGTACTAACCATCGTGTCGTTGACTGGCACGCGAAATATGGAAAGCAAATAACTTCAGCAAAAAATCAATACGTTCATGTCGTCGATATTGATGCGTACGCTGAAGTTAATATGAACATATCTGGAACATTTCATTTCTACTTCCAAGAGAAAAATGGGTAAGTTAAAATAAGGTCTAAGCTGGTCCATATCGTTACGTCATAAGGTCTTTCCTAAATATTCATATTTTATTATTTAAAAACAAAAATGTGATTTTGATTCGTACTTTTCTGTAAATACTAAATGCATTAAGGATCTTCCGATTATCGTCGGATTATTCGAAATTATGGCTCACACTTCACCAAAGAGAAAGTTCATGCCTACACGTGACTTCATTTTGATACTTAACTAAACGGTTCTTCTTAAGATTTAGAGATTGACAAATAGGATTGTCTCCCAATTTAAAATTCAAGATGCTGATTAACGCACTTTAGTCCCATGTGTGATGAATACCGTGGTCTTCAAAATCCATACATGTTCTCACGTTAATCACGTGACTATTTTATGCCTATCGCAGTCGGCCTTGATCGCAATCGTTAGCCCTTACTCCTAAGTCCAGGCAGTAGACCAGTGCCTAAATCAAGTATCCTCTCCAACCAGCTTAACCCTTAGTTAAATGTGTCCATATTCGTATGCCGAGTTGGTCGAGGTTCCCTTTAACCTACACACTGTACCTTTCTTCTCTCCTGCATCATCCACTTAGTTTGAGTTCATGAACTCTGGATAGGAGCTTCGGTGTCATGGGCCCATATATCCTAGTTCGATTTTAACAGGTGCTGCAGTAAAAGTGCACTCAAAGTTTCTTGTTCGTACTAGTTCTGCTTTACATGTTTCTTTTCGGAAAGAAATATGGTAGAGTGCTACCTTCGTGTTTTTCGATAATGAGTTTAAAAAACGCATGTGACATCGAATCGCCTTATCTTAATCTTTTCTTGAAACTAAAACGAACTACGTGATACAGTTATTAGTTGTCATCGTCATTGAAAGGATCGTTCTGACTGACAGTAGAAATAAGTATATCAACTACACCATTATGCCTGAAACAAATTTGTAGTATTACTGTCCTCAGTAACACACATGAGTCACACGTGCAATAAAATGTGACATTTCATCGCATTGAATTTTGTTTTTGTTACTCAATTTTCATCAATATACTTCTTTTCAGCGAGCAATCTTTTAAGGTTTGAAGAAGTCGTAGGGAGCCAAATTTGTTCCAAAAAACGTTGGCCATTACCTTTCCGGCCGAAGGTACGGTCTTCGCCTTCTTTGGAGCACGTTCACCGGATAAAACCCATTGTTTGGATTGTTCTTTCGTGTGTACCAATGAATCCATGTCTCATCGGCGGCCATGAAACGACGTAGTAACTCTTTCTGATTTCGATTAAACAACGCTAAGCACCTTTGAAGTAGTCTCATGGTTCTCCAATGTGAGCAAACGCGGTACCCATCGCGCGGACAGCTTTCTCATGCGCAAAATCTCGTGCAGGATATGGCTAACGCGTTCAGTTGAGATGCCTCGCGAATTTTCATTTGGCGGTCCGCCAATACGAGATCATGGGTTTTATCCACGGTTTTCTCTGTGGTTCATCAAAACCAAAGCTATGTGAATCAATGGTAAACGGTTGTACGGGAAAGTGAATAGGTCCCATACACACCATCGAGAATGGGCAAACATCTGTGTTTGATTATATAAACAACAATGTTCTCTAATTTTGCTGCACGAGTTTGATTACACATCTCTTTCAGACTTTAACCAGCCAGCAAAAATTTCTTCCAAAATCTCAGTACTTAAATTGTAAACTATTATGAGCTTCCCTTGATTGCCTTATTAAGATTCTGTTCGGGCTTCGAACATGTTCTTTTCATCTTCTAGTTAAGCTTCTAAACATAAATTGACTATAGAATAGTTAGTTTTAGTTTAAAATGACTTTTATTTCAAATTAAGGGTTAACAATAGTTAACAGGTTTTGCATATGGCCATCTACCAGGTTGACAATAGTATTACAAACTGGTTGTAAACCTTAAACCGAATTAAGTTATAGACCCATAAAAACCATATAAAACTCGTGTAGTTTTATAAAGCGTCCTATCCTCTCTCCCCATTCTTTTCTTAAAACACCTTTCGCAAACACCAAAACACGAAATTCCTTCAAAATTGGGATTACTGCAAGAAAATGAAACACATCTTCCCTAGTGCAAAGTTCGCAGAGTGTTGGTAGATCCGTGCGGTGGGGTATAAAATTTAAATTGACTATATCGTCTCTCATTCTGAAGATCGTACTGATTTTGTCCATAGAATAGCAGTTAAGAAATTATGTGTTTTCGTTTAGGTGATAGTTCAATTTGCTGTAGTAATTCCTGAACAACGATATTTCATCTTCTGTATATTATGTATTCTGTGACTCGAACTGCAACCAACTTCAGACTGCTATAATTTTCAAACCGTTCATGAGAGTGAGCTCACATTTTGACACATGTCAGATAATTTTATTATTTAAAAGCCTTTTAAACGATTTTTATCCGCGATGGAATTCAAACGTTATAGTGTAATTGCATTATATTTGGCTGGAAAACCACAAGTAGCTATCATTAGAGCCCTCCAGCACCTCAACGTGAATAAATCATTTGTGTCTTGAACCATAGCTCGTTACCGTCATACTGGCAGCTTTGAAAAACGCCATGGAGGTGGTCATAAAAAAACAGCAACATCGGCAGAAATGGTTCGGAAAGTGAAGGCACGAATTGAGCGAAATCCCCGCCGAAGTGGAAGAAAAATGGCTCGTAAGCTCAACATATCGTTGGAACGGATGCAACACATACTGAAAAATGAGCTTGGGCTCAAGCTTTTGAAGTTCCAAAAAACACACGATCTTACATCGCAACAGAAAAAAGTAAGAGTCGAAAGAGCGAAGAAGTTGCTACGCTTGCACGAAAGTGGTTAGTTGTCGAATTTGGTTTTTTTCCGATGAGTCGCTATTTGCTATCGAGCAATATGTCAACAAACAAAATGACCAAGCTTACTTGCCAGAGAGGTCCTTCAAAAATTTACACCTTTGGACGGCCACCAGAAAGCAGGCAGCACCGACGGTGGTGGTTTGGGCCGCCATAACCGCCGATGATCGCTCTACGCTCGTATTTTTGGACCGTGTTGTCAAAATTAATGCGATCGTATACCGTGAAACTGTCTTAGAGACAGTATTGAAGTCTTGGGCAAACAATCATTTCGGTCGGAGATGGACATTTCAACAAGACTCACAAACCGCGCGTCAACCAAGATTGGTTAAAAAAACAATGTTTCACACTTCATTTCACCGACACAATGGATTGCAAATTCTCCGGATGCAAATCCGTTGGATTTCTCTGTCTGGGGTATTTTGAAGGCGAAGGTTGGCAATAAAAAATACCAAAATTTGGATTACCTCAAACAAGCACTTCGCCGGGAATGGGCCAAAATACCGCAGAGCCACTTGCGTGCAGCGTGCGATGCTTTCTTCGGCCGTCTCAAGGCCATTATTCGCTCCAAATGTGGACATATTAAAAACCACTGATACAATTTGAAAATTGATGTATTTTCCAACATTTTTTGCTTTGATACAATAAAATTTATTGTATCAAAAAATAAAAAAATTATAGCATTTTAAAAAGTTGCAGTTCGAGTCAGTCACCCTGTATATTGGGGCTCTCCAACAACGAATTAAATTTCACTCTTAGAGAGGAAGGTTGTTCATCTGTCTGAATAACTAGGTCCATTCCATAGTCTGATGTAATTTCCATTTCCTTCCATACATTGCAAGTACTTCCGCTCGTTCTTAAAATGCTTCTTAATATTATCCTCTTTAGAAAATATCGGAAGAACTTTTCAACAGAATTATGTGGTCTATAACCCCATACCTGAGCTCCGTAAAGTAGGACTGATGCAGCAGTTAAACGAAAAAACTCCCACCTCCATCTCTAAACACCATAATTTTTGATTTCTGCAGGTTGAATGTTAGATTCCAAGTATTGCAGTACCCGTCATGCCTGTTAAGCATCGGTTGAAGACTGTCAACAGAGTCGCTCAGAAATACAATGTCAATACAATTTTTACTATATAGAAGTTTATCCCTCCTTGTACAGCATCAGTTATATCATTAATATAGTATATAGTATGAAAAGCATTGCGCTGAGTATACACCCTTGCTTAACTCCCATTGAGGTCTCGAATTCTTCTGAGGTTAGATAACCATCCCAGACAATAGCGACATTACTCATATAGTGCTCTCAAGATAAGGATAATTTTAGTTTATATACCAATTTTGTACAATTTGTAAAAGAGTTCTTCGCGGGGTATCGTGTCAAAAGTCGCACGAAAATCGACAAAAAAGACATACAATTTCTTGTGTGTATTTTTATATGTATTGGCAATGATTATGAGTGCAAATATTTGGTCTATTGTGGAGTAACCCTTTCTAAACCCAGCTTGGAATTCTGTAAGGATGCTGTTTTCCTTTACCCAATCACTAATCCGTTTGTATATTAAAGCGGCGAACAACTTGGTCAACGTGTTTAAAAACAAAATACTCCTGAAGTTTGCTGGATCCTTATAGTCGCCTTTTTTATGTAATGGAAATATAGATTTCTTGAAACTATCCGGAACATGAGCGGTGTCGAATATACGGTTGAATTCTACCGTAAGCCATTTTATAAATTCGTCTGTATCATTTTCATAGAATTCAAAAGTAAATCGATCATATCCTTGGGCTTTATGTTGTTTGGAATGTTTGTCATCAATAAGCATATGAGCTGCATAATGAAAACGGTGACGTTAGAGGGGCGTTAAGAAGTCTACTAAAGTGTGATTTTAGGAGCGAAGCTTTCAATGACGGGGCGATGGTGTTAGTGCGTCCATTTATATATTTCACGGACTTATAAAATTCAGCTGTAGATCTTGTATTATTTATTACAGATATGTTCTCATTATCAAATGTTGTTTTTTCTCACAAGTTGTATGTTCTCAATAGCTTTAAAAATCTAAAATATTTATTTCTGGCTTTCAAGCATTCTGAATCAAACCACTTTTGCTTAAACACAGTATTAACTTTTGTCGTTTTGCTCGGTGGTACAGCTTTCTTTATAATTTCTGTTAAGTTTTTGATATCAGTTAGTTTATTTTGGGCTTTCCATTCTTCAATAATCATATTCAAGTTGTGTTGATAAATATCGAGTATTCGATCTTTCCAGACTAGATTCTTTAAAAGACCTAACTGTTTTAAACCTACATTACTTACACCTGCAGTTCATTTTTAGGGGCATATGGTCAGAGAAATGTCCGCTCCAACTTGAAAGTCATCCAAAATATTATTCCATTTACCAGCTATAAAACAGTAATAAATAACTGAACACGATGATCCTCGAATAAACGTGAATCGGCCTTCCGAGTCTCCTGTACAGCTACCATTCAGAACTTTACTGTCACACACTGAATCCTTCGATTTCTTTGAACAGAAAAAAGTCACAGAGAACCAAATCAGGTGAATTCGGTGGCTGTTGGATGGTATTTGTTGCGTTTTTCGTCAAAAAAATTACGAATAATGATGGCACTGTGCGACGGTGCGTTATCATGGTGCAAAATCCACGAGTTTTCTGCCCACAATTCTGGCCTCTTTCGGCGAATTGCTTCACGCAAACGTGAACTTCTGGCAAAAATTCATGATTCACTACACCGTTGTAATCCATGAAAACCGTGAGCATTGCCTTCTTTTTTGACTGAAAACAACGTGGTTTTTTGGTCTTGGCTCATTTGGTGAATGCCATTCACTTGCCTGATGTCTGGATTGCGTGGCGTACTCATAAACCCTCGTTTCCAGTAAAGATCCTTGTGATGAATGTGGGATCGGATTTAGCCTCGCAAATCATCTCTTTTGCGACGTCAACACGGTCTCTTTTTTGCATGAAATTGAGGTCTTTTGGCACCAACTTTGCTGCTACACGACGGAAACACAAACCATTAACCAAAATGTCTTGGACGGATCCATAGGCAATGTTCAAGTCTTCCGCTATCTTTCTGATGGTTAATTTGCGATTAATGACCAACATTTCTTTAACTTCATCAATGTTTTAGTCGGTTTTCGATGTCGATGGTCTGCCACTGCGTTCATTATCTTCGATTGACTCACGACCACTTTTGAACCGCTCGTGCCACTGGAAAACGACCGTTTTCTTTAGAGAATACTTGCCAAAACACTTTTCCAACATTTCCAACGTTCGCGCACCATTAAGCGCATCATTAAATCCGTTTTTTACGCAAAATTTAATACAAGTTCGTTGTTGCAAATTTAAATTCATTTCTAAAATTCTAAAAAATCTCCAACACACACAAAGGTAGACGTACTCTTGGTTACGTAACTTTTGCAAATGTCAAGCTATGACGTTAAGATTTAGAGGGAACGTCAACAACTTAACAAAAAAAACAGAACTAAACTAAACTAAACTAAACAATTCTCGACTTTACTCTGGTAGACTCGAGCACATCATGCATCATGTAAATGTGGCTTTAAACTTGTGGGTATATCCAAAGAGTTGCCTTTGGGCAGTAGCAGTTGAGAATTGTCATCACTGGCTTCAAATTTGAAGTTTGGCATCCATTATTTGTAAAACAGATTTAATAATTTCAACCCCATTATTCTCTTCACATCTCAACCCTTGCACGGAGTCCCAAGAAAAGTCCTTGTCCTCAATGAAAAGTTTGTCGTCCCGTAGTGAGATTCTTATTTTTGGCACTTTGAGACGGTGCTCCTTCATGAAAGGGATCATCTTTGCCCGACGCTGTCGAGTATTAAAAGGCTGATCCTTATGATGCTCATTTTTGACCCTTTGAGTTTCCTGGCATGCCTCAACACATCCAACGCAGCTTCCTTGGATTTCATTTTTAAGATGAATGTTGCATTTCTCGGATCTCGACTACGGACTCTATACACCGCCTCAATTACTTGGCTTGGCGTGACATCTAGTAATCCAGCGCAGACGAATTTCGCTTTCTCACACATGTCGGTTTGCTTATCAACAGGTAGGTGCATTACAAGGTTTGCCTCCGTGTTTTGTTGCAGGACTTTTTCCAGCTGCTCCTCAAGTTGTTTCCAGATAGTTAAACTTTTGTGAAATTTCTTCATGTCGCAGATTCAAATCTATAAATTGATTGTACAATAGCTATAGGTCAAGTAGTTAAGGCAAGTTGATCGACAAGCTTCTTGTTGTTTTAAATTAATATTTCTTGCATTTTTTCAACAGTTAGGCCTATAGCAGTTCCCATTGCAAGTTTTTTTTCGTATCACTCAAGCTTGGGTTGCGTTTTTCATTTCCTGGTTGTTCTGGGGAGATATCAGATCTCTTTTTACCATTTAGAGGTTAGCTTTTGGGATACACTTTTTCTTTACTTAATTGAGTGTGTATGCTTTTCTTTTGAGAGAGATTGTTTTAAAAAAGCGTTTAGATAGGTTTTTATTCATAAATTTGCACTTTAACACACTCTTTTCCTATTATTATTTGGGCGATCATGACGTGCTTTTTTTTTGGTGATAGTGATCAGAGTAGATGTCTGTAGGTTAAATGAATACATTTTTGGCGCATAGACTCCCCTACTTCTGTGTTATTCATTTTGTCATTTTGTACAGAGTGAGACCTATGATTTTAGCCGACTCAAAATGGCGGAAAAGTACAATAAAAGACTCTTTCATAGGGGGAAGGTCCGCCATGGCCCACGGAAAAGACGGTAACACCAAGAAAATTACTTTTTTTGGCTCAGAAATTTAGTACATATGAATTACTAGCATTGTGTCTTATGTTAATACCTTGCAGATGGCTGAAAATCAACTTGTTCCTTTGTGCATGTTGAGTTGCTAAAACAGCATCCTGGCTATGGTAGCAATTTACCGCGCAGCAAATTCAATCAGTGCTACATATTTCGTTGGCAGTCGTTTATTCATTCTTGCATTGGCGTTAAAATCTCCTTAAATAATCTTAACATTAGTCGTAGATCTTGTTGATAAGTTAGAAAAACAATATAATTGTATATATTATTAATCCGTTTTGGACAAAATTACATTTTTTGAAACATGCTCTCTTTTTTTTACCAAAAGCAAGGAACCCCTGGGCTCCCTTTATGTTCAAGTTGAGCCAACTCTTCACGTTGGACCACCAGGAGCCCAAAAAATCATCCCATTAAATTCGGTTCGCAGTCAGACTGTACTAGCCAAGTGTTTGGGTCAACTTAGCACTTGGGAAGCAAAACTAAGGGTCGCCAAAGAATCTGGCTACAATGTCATTCACTTTACCCCAATTCAAGAACTCGGAGGATCTCATTCAGCCTACTCTTTAAGAGACCAATTGAAGGTTAATTCCAAATTCGGCTCTAAAGGTCATGTATCTTTTGAAGATGTTGAGAAAATTATCAAGAAATGTCGTCAGGAATGGGGAGTAAGTTAACCCGAAACATTTTTGAAACGATCCTGACTAACTAATATCTTTTTTCTTTTTAGATTGCATCAATCTGTGACATTGTCTTAAATCATACAGCAAATGAATCCCTCTGGCTTGGAGAACATCCTGATGCAACATATTCTTGCAGTACCTGCCCTTACTTAAGACCAGCATTTCTATTAGATGCTCTTCTAGCTCAAGTTGGACGAGATATCGACGCAGGTCTTCTTGAAATGTCTGGAGTTCCAAAAGTTATCGAATTAGAGTGTCATTTAGAAGCCCTTCGTCATCAGCTCAAAACTAACTATCTTCCAAGAGTCAATATTCATGAGTTATACCAATGTGATGTCGTAAAGATTGTCGATGAATTTACCCAGGAAGTACGTAAAAGACCACCACCGCCGCAGAAATTACCTCACTCAGATCGTTACAAGGACATTGTTTTAATCCAAGATCCCGAGTACCGCCGTCTCAAGTCTAGCATCGATATGGACCTGACTTTGAAAATTTTCAATGTTTTCCATACTGATTGCTTTGATGAAGAAGCACGCATACGAAAATGCGCTGAATCATTGCGTCATTTCTTGAATGAAACAAATGAGAGTATATTGCGTGAGGTATGGGGTTACATGGATTACGCTGTGGAAAACTGTCTGGCTGGAATTCGATATGAACGTGTTCAGGAAGATGGACCCAAGGTCCGGGAGATCTCTGAGAAGTATCCCGTGTTTATGTTATATTTCACCCAACTCGTAGTAGAGGGCAGGGCAGTGCCTGAAATTGAAAAGTGTATGTACGGCGAGGAGGGCAAACTCATGATGGCTCACAATGGCTGGGTTATGGGATCTAGTGATCCTTTGAAGGACTTTGCTGAGCAGCAACCTGGTCGAGCAAATGTTTACTTAAAGAGAGAACTGATCTCTTGGGGTGACAGCGTAAAACTCCGATATGGACAAAAACCCGAAGATAGTCCTTATCTATGGAGCCACATGCGGAAGTATGTAGAAACTACTGCGAAGATTTTCGATGGTGTGCGTCTGGACAATTGTCACTCAACTCCTTTGCATGTGGCTGAGTATCTATTGGATGCTGCAAGGAAGGTCAATCCGGAACTTTATGTGGTAGCTGAGCTCTTCACCAATTCGGATGCTACAGATAATGTGTTTGTCAATCGACTGGGAATTACATCGCTGATTAGAGAAGCTCAGTCGGCATGGGATTCTCATGAAGAAGGGAGATTGGTGTATCGATATGGGGGTGAACCAGTTGGAGCTTTTATTGTGTCTCCCAAACGCCATTTAGCTCCAAGCATCGCTCATGCGTTGTTCCTTGACTTGACTCACGATAATCCATCGCCAGTGGAAAAGCGATCAATTTACGATTTATTACCATCTGCTGCGCTGGTATCAATGGCTTGCTGTGCCACTGGAAGCAATCGTGGTTACGATGAGTTGGTACCTCATCATGTAAGTTTTTAACTTATATAACTGTTCGAACTGAAAAATAAGTTATTTTTTCTAGATCCACGTTGTAGACGAGAAGCGTCAATATCAAGAATGGGGAAAAGTAGTCAACGATAAAACAGGCATCATTGCCGCCAAGCGTGCTTTGAATCTCCTTCACGGTCAGATGGCAGAAGAGGGCTTCACACAAGTATACGTGGATCAAATGGACCCCAACATTGTAGCAGTTACCCGTCATTCTCCAAGAAGTCACGAAAGTATTATTCTTGTTGCTCATACAGCTTTTGGTTATCCAGATCCATATGCCGGACCGACTGCTGTCCGTCCACTATGCTTCGAAGGCTGCCTTGATGAAATTATTCTCGAGGCAGAATTGTTAAATCAAAGCCCGAAACCATTTGATCGCCCAGCATCGTTTAAAATGGACGAACAATATATCAATGGTTACACTCAGTTCCAATTGCAAATCCGTGAACACATTCCGCTTTCTGAATCGCACATATTCCGACAGCAACCAATCATAGATGGCAGCAATACAAAGTTAGAGTTTGTGAATCTTCGGCCAGGATGTGTTGTTGCTATAAGGGTTTCTCTTAATCCAGAAACTCGTCCTAGCGTCGAAAAATTGCAAGTCATTGCTGCTGATCTACATAAGGGATCAAGTCCAGTGCTCGGGGAACTGAAGGAAATCGTTGCAAAATTAAACTTAGTTGATTTGAACAGAGCTCTATTCACCTGCGATGCAGAAGAACGAGATCTAGGACAAGGTAGTGCAGCTTATGATATTCCTGATTATGGCCCAGTTGTCTACTGCGGTCTACAAGGCTTTGTATCTATTTTGACTGACATCGCTCCAAAGAATGATCTTGGCCACCCACTGTGCGGGAATTTGAGACAAGGCGATTGGATGATGGGTTAGTACACGTTATCCACTCACCGAACGAGTGAGTTTTGATGCTATTTCCTTTTCAGATTACATTTCACAACGCCTAAGAAACTTCCGGGAAACTAAGAAATTAGCAAAGTGGTTACGACTTTCGTTTGAGCCACTAAAAGCTATTCCAAGATACCTGATTCCATGCTATTTTGATGCAATTGTAACTGGGGCATACGACGTTCTAGTCGAACATGCCTATTCTTTGATGCCTGAGTACGTAGGTCCCATCTATAAAATTACTTTCTTTTCATATGTTGGCTTTTTTTCCAGATTCCTTAATAAAGGAAGCAACTTTGCTCAATCATTAGCCTTGGCAACGCTGCAGTTCCTATCCATATGCAAATCAGCTAATCTACCACCGCTCAGTCCAAATATTAATCCACCAAAGCCGGAGGAGTATTGTGTCACTCTTTCAGCCGGTCTGCCTCACTTCACAACTGGTTACATGCGTTGCTGGGGTCGCGATACTTTCATTGGTCTTCGCGGAAATCTTTTCCTAACCGGACGCTTCAATGAAGCCCGTTACATCATTATTGGATTTGCACAATGTTTACGTCACGGTTTGATTCCTAATCTTCTCTCAGGCGGTTTCAGTCCTAGGTATAATTGTCGCGATGCAGTTTGGTGGTGGCTCCATAGCATTAAACAATATGTCCAAGAAGCTCCGAATGGCAAGGAAATTCTTCGTGATATGGTATCAAGATTTTTCCCCACAGACTCCTCGCATCACTTGTCAGTTGGTGAACATGATCAGTTCCTATATGACACCATGCAAGAAGCATTAAATGTACACTTCCAAGGCCTGGAGTACCGAGAACGACATGCTGGCTATGAAATCGATGCTCATATGAAAGACAGTGGCTTTAACAATGTGATTGGAGTGCACCCAGAAACTGGATTTGTCTTTGGTGGAAACGGTTTCAATTGCGGCACATGGATGGATAAAATGGGTTCATCTGACAAAGCGAACAATAGAGGCAGACCAATTACTCCACGTGATGGTTCTGCTGTAGAATTGATTGGTCTTCAGATGTCTGTGCTGAGGTTTATGGAAAAATTGAGTAAAGAATCATTGATACCATTTAAATCTGTAGAAAGGCACGGAAAGAATGGTGAGTATTATTTAAATCTAACCCATTTGAATGAGTTTTAATTTGGTGTTTTTGCTTTTGAAAGGTGAAAAAACCACTTGGACCTATGGGGAGTGGGCTGATCGTATTAAGGCAAACTTCGAAAAATGCTTCTTCGTCACCAAAGAAGAAAAGGCTCCATTGGCTAATAAAAAACTAATTTACAAAGATTCCTATGGAGCACATCAAAAGTGGACTGACTATCAATTGCGATGCAATTTCCCAATTTCTATGGTTGTAGCTCCAGAGTTATTTGATCCCTACAATGCTTGGCAAGCACTTGAATTGGTACGCAAGCATCTTTTGGGACCACTTGGAGTGAAGACTCTTGATCCCGATGATTGGAACTACCGTGGCAATTATGATAATAGTAATGATTCGACAGATGCAACTGTTGCGCAGGGAGCTAACTACCATCAAGGACCCGAATGGGTGTGGCCAATTGGATATTACCTGAGAGCGAGATTAATTTTCGCCAAGAAGTGTGGATATCTTCCTGAGACTATCGCAGAAACATGGTAAGTTTTAAAGTAATATAATATATGAAATGAGCACATAAAACGAGTTGCGGCATCTTCATCCCAATGATAGTAGTCCTTTAATCCCAAATCCATTTTAAGCATGTCAATTCAACATTTATATAGATCCTATGCTGTCTTGTTTTCTTATCGTTTCCTTGTAAATAAATATGAAGTAGAAACTCGACTGATGATAGTGCTTTCCGCCCAAGGGCTGAGGATGAAAACTATTGTAAAGGATCTAAAGATATTGTATAGGCTTTCTCAATGCTATGAACAGCTTCGAAAAGCTCTTGGTTTTTATTTTATTACTGGTGTTGATTCTAGGATTTGCTGGGCCAGAGTATTGATGTCCACACATGTCTCAACCATCGATGCAATTGTTTTTCAATTCCCCATGTCAATGTCGCTGTACAGGTAGGGTTCGTAGTCTGCGTCTCCCTCGAATCTGAAGGTCATATTGAATATTTTTCGCTCGAAACGACCAACGCTCATCAGAACGTTGATAAAATCCGTAGACAACGAAATTTATCTGCATACTGTGACGTTTTTTCAAAACCCATTTCCTCCACTAATTCTTTAGGACTAACAAATTCAATTGTAATAGCGTGCTGGGATCTTTTTATAATGTAAATATCATCGTTCTGCATAGTTCTTTCCAGGGTGATTAAAAAAAAAAATTATATTATTCTTTCTCCATCGTTATCCTCCACAGTCGATCGAGTCTTGCAGGGATACAAAAGCGAGCATGGCTGTGCAAAGTTCGTCTCTGTAAATGCTGCCATACACGTCCTTAAAGTCCATAAAGGCGCTATCTATCGTTTTGGTACTTACGTGGTCATTTCAATGGCATTGATTAAGTTAATGTTGGGTTTTAGGCGTTAACATAAGATGTGGGATATGTGATGTTTGAGCGACTGATTTAAATGTAGTTGGCACAATTTAAAAGGTCTCATTCTGATAAACGTAATGATTTTCCATCCATTGGGTATGTTTTCTTTAGATATGTTACAAACAGGTTAGTACATAACCCGTAAAAAGACTTCACTGACATATTATTTAATTTAAAGTTAGTCATCGCTAGCTAAACTTTGTTAAAATCGTATGGACGGAAATTATGCCGATTGCTATCTACTTGGAAGAGTGCGTTCTGCCTGACAAAGGTATCTATGTGATCGACGCAGTTTCAACGTTAACAGAAATATCATTTCATATCCTTAGCACTGACTGATAAACACTACTAGGTTTCCTTGATCGTCCCCGGTTCGGGCTGTATAAACTTCTGACGTTTTCTTTTCCCGTTCGTAAGACTTTCAAAACTCGTACCTATATTAGCAGTATTGCAAATCTTGTCCTTCTTTGTAACACCATTTTATATGTCTCCTGTTTACCTGTGTTTGCCTTCATTTCTATCCCTGCCTTGATGACAGGGGTCTCTTAATGTTGACCCGATGAAACCCATGACATTACAAATGGCTTTTCTGATGGCCTGTTGACTTTTGTTCTACTGGTTTTCGATGGTTGATACTGTCTGGAGAGCTCTGGGCTTCTGGAGAGCTGAAGGGACATTTGATTGACATTTCGATGTCAAACTTCCTCACAGTATTAGTTTTGAATACCGATGATTATGATTATGATATTCGTACACTCCTACAACTAGGTAGTGATCAGAGACAATGTTGGTCATTTCATTAATCAGGACTGAAGTTTTCTCTGGCCAAAAGTCAATTAACCTTTGTCAGTGTTCGTCATCTGTCTTGATGCTAAAATTTAAGATATCTTGCTTGAGTCATCCTCGAACAACAAATCCGCATTCAAATTTGCTGTAGATGGCGGTCGCTATAGTAGATATCGCAGTTTTTCATCGATAAAGGTCGATCAAATCCTTATTGACATCAGCTCCAAATGCTTTTTAAAGTAACTCATATAAGGAATCTGCCATGTTGATGCCGTCATTTATTCATTCAACCAAATTACTCCGCAATAAGTTATCGCGAATTTTAGTAATTTTTGACCAGACGTAAGAGTATTGTAATTTTCTACTCCTCAGCTTATGTTACCACTGTTACCACCTTGTAACAACATTATCGAATAAAACACCCACAATTGATGCATTATCATTTAGACATCAGCCATCTAAAAACGGAACATAAAAATTTTTTAAAATATGTTAAGAAATTAAAATTCTCGTTTTTTTATTGAATTTTTATTGAATTTTTGTAGGCAAGTCCTCCAAGCTCATTTAAAGGAAATCAAAACTTCTCATTGGCGTGGATTGCCAGAATTAACCAACGAAAATGGAACCTTCTGTCGTGATTCGTGTCAGACGCAAGCGTGGAGCGTTGCTTCTATTTTGGAGGTAAGTTTTTTTTTTAAGACTTTAGTTCTACTCAAAAACTTTTTACTAACGAATTTCTTTTTTAAATGAAGGTTCTATATGATCTCCACCAGATAGGAGGTGATTTATTGTAAGCCCCGAATTGAAATTACGAATAACAAATTTCAACTGCCACATAAGAAAAAAGGAGATGGCTTGCAAACCTCTGTAATACTCGAACTCAATTTGTCTTTTTCTTTTTTATAAAAATAATAATAATAATAATGTTAATAGTAAAACACCCAATGGATACATGTATCCGGAGACATCACCTTAGTGTTAATACTTGTTATCAATTGTTTGTTATTGTAGAATTCTTCTAGTTAGTAGCTGTTTTATTAATCACAATCAATTCGAGGCGTATGTATCTTTTTATTTGCGTTTTCTAAAAAACAAGTAATAACAGTAATCAAATCACTAAGCTCAAGTGTTAGAGTGCTCTGTGCAATTTAATTTCTGCTTCAAATACGATACTTAAAGTGCATCGTTAGTAATCGTATTGATGGAGTCTTTTTTTTTTCTTTTTTTTTCAGTTTATTTTTCTTTTGATACTCTTATTTAATTTAAAAATAAAATAACGTTCAAAAATACATACATATGTATATGTACTGGATTATGATTTGAGTTTTTTATGAGAAGTAACTATTTCGATTGACCCGCATATCGGAATTTTTGGGAGGGACTATCTTTAGATGTCTATTCTCCTTAATGGTTGAATGAGATTTCTCTTGGATAAAGTTGAGATTTTTGGGGTGCTCAAAATCTCTGCTCTGATATTCTTCTGGAATAGGCGGCTCTCTGTAGAATTCGGTGCCACGCATACGGGGATACAGTTCCATGGAAGTGGATTGAAAAGAGGACTGAAAAATCTTTTTTTAATAATGTAGTCGAAAGATTTAAGCCAAAACTTACGGATGATGAGGGTAGATGATGGTAAAGGCTATTGCGCTGGTTTCTGAAAAACTTTAAAATAAAAAATTAAAGGTTTATGACTTTTACAAAAAGAATTACCTACTTTTGATGTGTTCATTCTGTCGAAAAGGCCGAAAAACTAGTGATTTATAAAGTTTTTATCAAAGCATACTTTGTTAGTTTTATTGTTTTGCAATAGAACAAAATGATCACCAGGAAATCTAGGTAAATTATTCTATCTCAATGAACAGTATTGCATTTGTCTTTTGTTTTTCCAACCAAAGAACATTATCAAAGAACATTCGACATATATAGGGGTGGCCGTGGTGTAGTGGTATATGCATACACTTCTCAAGCAGAGGGTCGCGGGTTCGAATCCCGTGCGAGGCAATTCTCTGAAAAAGTCTTTTCGTAGAATTTGCATGTAGTTATATGAGAATCCAGTCGGCGTCAACTCTGACATGAAGGCATAACACTAATGTTGGAGTGGTTGCTGTCTGGGCTGAATGTAACGAACTAACCACTAGCACGTACTGAGACCCACTGGTTGAGGATGCACTTGGTCGTCCCGTCCAGTTTGACAACCACCTCTGGGAAAAATATCGAAACCTTATACACCTGAGTTTCAAACTACCACACCACCCGCCCGCGCCATGGAGAAAAGCCAGTAAAAGGGCATTCATATCCCCTTGGTGCGCGCGCGGGATTATAAAAAAAATAAAATAAAAAATATGTACATACATGCTGCTTTTGGATTAGAAAACATATTGTAGAACGTGTAGAACAGAAGCACTTCTGAAATTTTCGATGTGGATTCATTGGTAAACTTTAAGGAGCCTTTTGCCAGACAATCCAATTAAATATACTCTTTCTTGTCAAGAGACCAACTTCGACTTTGCACAGATCAACATAAATTTCATTTCCAAATTGTGAATCGTAAACTGCCCTTAGGGCTATCTATATACCATATTTGAGCAAACAGGCTCTAGTTCATCTATTAATGGTAGAGCATCGACAACACAACTCTACAAAAAACTTGGTTGTCTTTATTCTAAAATTTATTTTATGATTTTTCTATTCATTACGCTGCAAAATAAAAAAAAATAAGCATAAACGTATTGGGTCTATAACTTATTTCGTGCGGTTTGCTAAGAGATGGCGTAACTTGTATTCTTCCATTGTTATTATTCTAACATGCGTTGTAAAGCTCCTGTCATTGTACGTCATTTCAGTATATGTCATTCATTTGAAGCGTAAACAACAATAATTTTTTTTCACTCAAATATGTCGAACTTTGTGCCTGAAAGTGTTTTTGCGGGGAGTTCTTCTTCATTACTGAAAACTGCTCCCGAAAGTCATTGTTTTTTGGTGGAAGTTTGTTTTGAACATGCGCTAGCTGAGCGAACGTGCCAAAAGTAGTTTGCACGATTTAAAAGTGGTGATTTTGGCTTCGAAGACGATGAACGTCCTGGGCAGCCAAAAAAGTTTGAAGATAAAGAACTGGAAGCATTACTCTATGAAGATTGTTGCCAAACACAAGAAGAGCTCGCAGAATCTTTGGGTGTCACTCAAGCAGCCATTTCAAAACGTTTAAAAGCAGCTGGATATGTTCAAAAGCAAGGAAATTGGGTTCCACATGAACTCAAGCCGAGAGACGTCGAAAGGCGGTTTTGCATGTCCGAAATGCTGCCTGAACGCCACAAAAGGAAGTCATTTTTGCATCGAATTGTTACTGGTGGTGAAAAATGGATCCATTACGACAACCCCAAGCGCAAAAAACCCGGCCAACCAGCCGAATATCCATGGCGCGAAGGTATTGCTCTGTATTTGGTGGGATCAGATGGGTGTGCAGTATTATGAGCTACTAAAACTGGGTGAAACCATCAATCGACAATGCTACCAAACACAATTAATCCGTTTGAAGAGAGCAGTAGCCGAAAAACGCCCGGAATATGCGACCAGACACGAGGCAATAATTTTCCATCATGACAACGCTCGGCCCCACGTTGCTATTCCGGTTAAGAACTGTTTGGAAAACAGTGGATGGGAAGTCTTACCCCACTCGCTTTATAGAAAAGACCTTGCCCCTTCTGACTACCATTTGTTCCGGTCGATGCAGAACGCCCTCACTGAAATACGGTTCACATCATAGCAGAATATCAAAACTTGGCTTGATTCATTCTTGGCTGCCAAGCCGGTGCAGTTCTTTTGGGATGGGATCCACGAATTGCCAGAAAGATGGGAAAAAGTCATAGCTTCAGATGGGCAATACTTTGAATAATACTATTGTACATGTTTTTCTTAAATAAACGTTCAAATTTTGGAAAAAAACCGCACGAATTAAAATACATACCCGATACCATACGTATAAAGTTTGCTTTTGATGTAGTTGTGATAATAATACTTTTTCTTTGGGTTATCGCAAATAATTTATTAAATTTTAATGAATTTTTTTATTTCAACTCAGAAGAAAAAGGAGAACCTTAGCAAGATATCGTTGACTTCGAACAACGTTTTCAGGGACAACGAATATATGATGGGGGACTACATTTGGGGTTAAATGAGAAAAAGTACTTATAAACATGAAAGAAAAAGTAATAAGGTTCACTTTTAAACTTTTTTCCACTATTTTGTAATTCGATATGATAGTAAACGTTAAAAAAAATTTTATGTAAATATACTGGATTGTTCAATAAGCTCTGCGATTTTTCTAGTTTTAAAGTTAAACACACATCTTTTATATAAGGAGTGATTCATCGTGAGGTTTGATTTTCAATAGACTTTTTTGCTTTGTCATTTTTGTTCAGTATCGTTTGGCAAGTCATCAAGGAAAGACTCACACTACCACAGCGTCTCTAAATGTTCAGCTGTATTACGAAAATCAGCGTTCTGTGAGAAATGTTTTTCGTGCGATTCGAGAAACCTACGGTGCGCATAATCGACCTACTGAAATCACTATTGCCAATACCATTTGCAAATTTGAGTCCCAGTTTACATTAGTGGATGATACTCGACCGGTTAGACCACATCCAGCACGTAGTAAAGAGACTAAAGCAGCTATAGCTGAGAGCGTACGCGAAGACCATGACGTATTTGGCGTATTTTACTTAAGGGTCTCGGCCTAAAAGCATAAAAAATTTAACTTGTGCAAGAATTGAAGCTAGGCGACTTGAATGGGCTCTGGAAAAACTCAATGAAAATCTGGTGTTTTATCGTGAAATTTTGTTCAGTGATGAAGCCCACTTCTGGCTCAATGGATACGTTAATAAACAAAATTGCTATATTTAGGTCGATTATCAACCCGAAAAGGATCAAGAGCTACCTTTACATACATTAAAAACAACAGTATGGTGTAGTTTATGGGCTGGTGGAATCACTGGTCCACATTTCTTCATAAATGAGGCAAATCAAAATGTTACCGTCAATGGTAACCGTTATCGCGCCATGTTAACGGACTATGTTCTTCCTGAAATTCAAGCACATGGTCTCGGTGAGCTCTGGTTTCAACAAGACGGCGCTACGAACCATACAGCGCGTGAAACAATGAACTTGTTGAGATCATTTAGGTGAGCACTTAATTTCAGGTTTTGCTACGGTAAATTGGCCGCCTAGTCGTGCGATATCACACATTTGGACTATTTTCTCTGGGGATATGTAAAGTCTTCAGGAATAAGCCAGTTACGATTGACACTTCGGAAGAAAACATTACTCGTGTTATCCGCGAGATAGCAGCCGCTATGCTCGAACGAGTCGCCCAAAGTGGGACCTTCCGAATGGATCACCTCAGACGTAGTCGTGGCCAACATTTACATAATATTATTTTCAAAAAATAAATGCCATGAATTGTTCTTTTAACAAATAATAAAAATTTTAAGTTAACTTTCAAATTTATGTATTTTATTTTACATTATAAATCAAACTTAACGATAAATCACTCTTTATAAGCTTATATTTAATCCATCAGATATTGTCCATAATGGTCTTTTACTTTCTTCCTACGTTCTAGAAGATACATAATGCCTCTTTTGTAAAAGTCAGCAGACATATGGGTAAAAAAGTTTTCCAGGTACGTTTTGATCTCATCTTCGGAATTGAGTTTCCTTCAACCAAATTGTTTTGGGGATAGTGGAACAGATGGTAGTCGCTAGCTCTGAAAAGTACCGTGGGTGCTACATACCTTCCCAGCCAAATCAATTCAGTGTTTGTTTTGTCACTAAAGCTGTGTGTTGTCTGGCGTTGTCATGATGGAAAACAATACCCTTCTTGTTCGCGAACTCTGAGCTGAGAGCAATATTTAACGGTATTTAGTATCTGATTGCGTGGAAGCAACTGGAAATAAACGATACCTCGCCAGTCTCACCAATGGCTCAACATGACCTTTTTGGAATGCAAGTCTTATTTAGCACCCATTCTTTATCTCCCGTAACCACTCTTTTCAGGAAAGGCCCAAGCGAGCTCCATCTGAACAAAGACTCACAAACCATTGTGTGATACATAATGTTTCTTTCACTGAGTTCGTGATGAGCCCAAACATCCACCTTTTTCGACATTCTAAGCCTTTTCAGTCTCTGAGATATGATAAGCCGCTGAGCGATCACCCGTGTCGCCAGAGATTTGATATCAAAGGTAACTGCGGCCAAGATTTGATTGTCGTCTTTGGTGGATGGACGTCCAAAGCGAACAGCATCAGCAAGGTCTATATTTCCTGGACGAAAGCATGTAAACCAAACTTATAGCCGAATCTGCCTACACGTTGCAAATCTCCCGTTGCGCCTCTGTCGCTTTGACGCTTTGAAAATAAGCAAAATATTCCGAAAATGCACTTTCTTATTCTCCATTTTAGAAAAAATATTGAGCACTTAAACAATATTTTTAATATTTAATCAAAACAAATTCTCGTAACAATTGCCATAAACACCAAAATTTCTTAACAGCATACACAAAAATTTTCTGAAACAATATAGTAAGCAATACTTCCAAGAAAAAAAAAACCGCAGAACTTATCGAACAACCTAATATTTGTTTCGATTTATCAAGAAATATAAATTTAAACTAAGAATTTTCTAAAATTTTCTCCTGGATACAAGAGCAAACTTGTTCAGGCCATATATGGTATTTCTTTTTCGTCTAACTATCGACAAATCTATCGAAATTGCTTATCCTCTTATCAAAGTCAAATTTCGTGTTGACCTGTGTAATCAATTAACATGCACTGTAGCCACGGAGAAAGAATACCACATGTGTTGATTACAAATGCTAAAACTGATGGTCTAGCAGCCAAACTATTTAAGGCAGTGTAGGTACGTTGATTGAGAACGCACTGGAACTCATTTCAAAATATCAAAATCAATATAGTCCAGCGATTTTCCAACTTCTTGGTCCCGTCCGAAAAGTAATTTTCCGGAAGGTCTGCAAAATACTCCTTCGTGGCGTCGATGATTTCCTCGCGTGAGCTGAATTTTTTATTGATGAGCCATCTTTTGAGGTTTGGGAAGAGATAATAGTCCGAGGGAGCCAAATCTGGCGAATACGGTAGATGCGACAGCAATTGGAGCCGTAAGTCATTGATTTTAGCCATGGTTGTGTCGGCACATTGTTTTGCAAAAACAAAATTTTTTTCGCTTCATATGAGGCCGTTTTGCAGCGATTTTGGCCTTCAATCGCTTCAGTAATGCATAGTAATACTCGCTGTTGATGGTTTTTCCTTTTTCGAGGTAGTCCACGAAGAGTATGCCATGACAATCCCAGAAAACCGACGCCATAACCTTTCCGACCCTTTCGAACCTCCCTCGGCCGCTTCGGAGCACTCGTGATCTAACGGAGCATTAGCCCCATAATATTTATCCAACTTTTCTTTTGTTTTCTTCGGCGTTTTGCCTCTTAAAAAATAATGTTTTATGAGAGAACGAAAATCGTTTTTGTCCATACTCAACATAATGTCAAACACGTCAACAACCATCAACTGTCAAAACAAAACTAAAGACAGTATCGCCATGAAATTTGGCATGTCTGCCTAAATATGAACGGACTTCAAGGCACCATAACCTGGCGTTCAAGGAGGTTACTTTTCACACCACCAAACAGCGAATTCTATGTGCTGTAAAGCGACATAAATTTGATCATAAAAGTTTTTGCTTAACTTGATTTGTTTGCTTAAAATGATATATTGCTTCTTTCAATGTAATTTGCTTCATAAGCACACGTGTAATGTTTGGTATATGCAATAGAACAAAGCCGTTTTCGTGTACCAGCTTTGTTTCGTGGTATTCACTGTTTTCTTATTTTTTATTTATTAAGTGTGAAAGCAGCCTTAAAATCCAGTCTTTGTAAATTTTTAAGTTAATATTTTTTTTCGATTCCACCCTGGCAGTGTCACAAAACCGGAAACTACCCATTCGGTTAACTCAAAACATTTGAAATCTTCTTCATCCGTATTATTATTTATGTTACTCAGCTCGCTGACACAAACCAACTGTCACGACATAGCAATGTCCGAAATGCATGTACCTGCCGATTGTTTTCGTGTTTTCTTTCTACTCTCCGGGTTTTGCTGACGTTTTACAAAACAAATCAGAGTTTAAATATACAATTTTTGTTATCTCCAAACTTAAAACAACGCGAGTAATTACTTCCCAATCAGTGCATTGGCACGAAATTGGTATAAGCGATGAGAAATTTCATGCTGCCTGAATTTGGCTAAGCAAATTCTTTTGTTGTTATCTATTCGCTTAGCGGTGTTTGGTTGTTCGTTTTGGGGGTGCTTCGCTTAAGGTGATTCACAGATTCACAAATGACCATTGAAGTAATTATTATAAATCTCACTATTTATTCTATTTTTAGAGAGAGTTTAGCTTTTGGTTTAGTAATTTTCACGCATTGAAAGTGATCGCTATTGGATCACGATGATATCGAATTCAGGTCATGTTATGACGCTGGCGAACAGTATTATTGGCGTTGGAATTCTGGCTATGCCCTTCTGTTTTCAAAAAGTGAGTAGTTCTCTAGAATTTGGAAGGTAATTTCGTGTTTCCGGTTTTTTGTAGTGTGGGATAATCTTGTCGATATTGTTGTTGATACTTAACAACTTCATAACGAGGGTTTCGTGCCACTATCTTATCAAGTCGTCGCTTTTAACACGGCGTAAGAGCTTTGAGTTCTTGGGTAAGGCTGCTTTAGGGCGATACGTAACTTTTTAAGATGATTCACGATATACTTTTGCAGGTTTCCATGCCTTTGGTTCTTTTGGAAAGCTGTTGGTGGAGTTGTGTATCATTGGATACCTCATTGGATCGTGCATTACATACTTCGTGGTGGTTGGTGATGTGGGACCGCAGATTGTGACGAAAATATTCAATGTGGATGGTACAAATAGCTTACGCATTTGGGTGATGATCATTGTGACGATTTTTTGCATTCTTCCGCTGGGAATGCTAAAAAACGTCGACAGTTTATCTGCGGTTTGTACTGCTTCTGTTGGTTTCTATGTTTGTTTAGTGGTGAAGATCATCATCGAATCCCAAGCACACATTTTGGCCAATGATTGGCAGGGAGAAATTGTCTACTGGGAGCCATCGGGCGTTTTGCAGTGCTTGCCAATCTTCAGTATGGCGTTGTCTTGCCAGATGTTCGTAGGGTATCTTGTAATCGAATCCCTTTATGACTTTATCTTGCTTCAGGCAACTCTTTGAGGTTCTGGAAAGTGTAAATAATCAGAGTCTGGAAAAGCTAAATACTATCGTTAAGAATGCAACCTGGATGTGCACTGTGGTCTATATTGCAGTTGGGTTCTTTGGATACGTCGCCTTTTGCACGCACACGTTTTCTGGTAGGTAACTCGGTTGCATTTTCAAAGGTGAATCACAAATTTTTTCCACAGGCAACATTCTCGTCAACTTTGCGCCAACGTTCGGGAGCGATGTGATCAAAATCGGGTTCGTACTTTCGGTGGCATTTAGTTTCCCTCTGGTGATATTTCCATGCCGAGCGAGTATCTACTCGCTGCTCTACAGAAGGGTGCGTTTCGCCTTCGAACAGAAGCATATTCAAATAAAAATCGTCCTCCAATTTGTCTGCACTTTCAGGGCCATGCCGATACAACTGGTTACATACCTGAGGCCCGCTTTAAGGCTATCACTGCTATCATAGTTATTGGCTCTCTATGTATTGCTTTGTTGATTCCATCAATAGAACTAGTGATAGGACTTGTTGGATCAACGATTGGTGTTGCTATTTGCGTCATATTCCCTGCAGCATGCTTCCGAAAGATATCGAATAAGGATTCTACGGAGAGGACTCTTGGACAAGTCATTATAGTTGGAGGTTGCTGTTTGATGATACTTGGCACATATGCCAATCTGAGTGCAATCGATGAGAAGCGTTTCGGAGCGCCGCAAATCACTTTGGACAGTGTTACCCGACCAATGACACCGCTGCCGTTTTTCGAAAATAAATTTGATAAACCCAAGGAGGTGGTGAAGGAAATTCCTCTCCGGAATATGTCACTATCTAGTGATTTGAAGATCTCTGAGAAAATATCTGATCCACTTTCAGTAGAGCAAAACATTCAGGCTCCAGTACGTGTGGAAAAAGTCGAAGAAAAAGCAAAAACTAGTCCACCTCTGCCAGTTGATGAGGTCGAACAGGAAGTCGAAAGGTCCCTCGAAATCAAACCACTAGAGAACGCAGCAATCGGACCAACTCCCGTGGTAGAAGTAGTCCCGCTTGCAAGTGAGGTACCGCCACTAAAGTCTAGTCCAAACCCAAATAGCATCGACAAAGAGGCTATCAAGAAGGATGAAGAGATCGCTGCTGAAGAACAACAGCAAAAGGAAACAGACAAGCAGGAACAACTCATCAAAGCTGAGAATGAGTTGAAGAAGACCAAAGAGCTCCTGGAGCGTAAGGTGGACGAGTTAAAAGAAGAACTAGCAAAGCAGAATAAGGAAACTCAAGACTTGGTTGTAAAGAAGTTCGGCCAAGTTGTCGAAAAAGTGGAGCAAATAGAACGCGAAGTTCATAAAGATAATCAGAACGAAGGTCAGGGAATCTCGAACGTAGGTCAACCGATTGATGTCCCGAAAGCTTCGATTCTTGGTCTACTTACAGAGAACCACAAAATGAATGCGACAAAGGAAAAAGGTAAGGAGTCTGTCTATGAACCACTTTCGTACAAAACTGGCGAAATCGCTAAAAAGGTTCATAATACCGTCTCACGACTCCCACTCCCTTTACCCTTATTGATCAACGCTTCACAGAGTCAAATATTGAGCGAAATAAAACCAAAGACAGAACCCTCCAACACGGCAAAAGAAATCCCCGCGGAAGAAAACCATCAAAAACCTCCGAATGCTGTAGTCATTTCTATACCTGACTCTGCAAAAAAATCGGAAGCCAAGATTACCGAAGCCCCGAAAAGTAAACTCCCAGTGGATGAAGTAGAACCGCATGTTGTACCTCAAAATGACTTTCCACCAGCTGTTTCACAATCTAAATCAACAGAAGGTGCTGTTAAAGAAAATCCCGCAAACGAGAACGAAAAAGAAAAGGAAAACGTCGAAGCCATACGAAGAGACATATTGGAGGTAAACAAAGAGCACAAAGATTTGACAACACTGAAAGTTTCACGTGAGAAGCGTAGTGCTTCGGATATAGATTTTGACAAAATCAACGTCAAACTAGAGCAGGAGAATTGCCTAAACAACGTCAAAGTTGAAACGTTATTAGGCAATACTGGATTGGATACCAAACTACAAGGGCTTGGGCGTGATTTAAAGTCGGTCACTGATGGAGAGTAGATTTACGAATTTTATTCGCACTTGTGTTTGAATAATTTCTAATGTGATTAACAGTAGTTCTCTTTTGTTTTCTTTCCTTTTCTTCTGTTGGATCACACAATCTAGAGACTGACATAAATTTTTAGCTCGGTATAATCACAAGTTCCACTTTAAACTGCATTTAAACGTTGAGAATAAGATGAAAAAATAGATGTGGATATAGATACCTGACATACCGTAATGTTAACATTATTTATTGAAAGTGAATAAACAAAACATGAATATATTAATATGTAAAATGAAAGGGTGTTTTTAATTAAAAAAATGTTGCTCCTAAAAACTGGAAGCATACCTATGTTATGGAACTTATGGAACTCAACATCTTTTCAGCAGATCAGCAAACGTTGAAGAAACAGATTGTGCGATTGGAAATCTATATTCACCGCTTTTCGAAAGCTGATCTTGAACTTTTTTATACTTGCACAGCTCTCATATGAAATTTTTACGACAAATTTTACCGTCTTTATGGAATGCTTCCGGTATTCTGGAATCTCGGAGCTTTCAACGGAGCAACATTGATTCGGACTATGGACTAGAGCATCTTTGATTGATACACAAAGTAGGTAGTTACGCAAAAGATGTCTCTGCACTGCAGTTTAAAACTTAAAAAGTTGAATTGAACACGCCCTTCACAAGTGTAAACGTTGGGCATTTTTATTGACATTGAGGGTACCACTAGATTTGAGGGCTAAAGGTCTACGAGTGAACTAAATTTTGGTTGCTATCATACTTTTACGAATATATACATCTATACTCGCGGAATATGAAGTCGGTTTTTCTTACGCACGGACTGGCTTCGGAAAGAATCCGAGGCAGAAACATAACTTCGCCGACAGCTTCAAAGCCGATTAAGGATGTGGCGCTGGCGATCTTAGACTGATTAGTTAACTTGTATGTATCACTCACGCAGACGTATATATGGCAATGGACTGTATTGTGAAAAATAGGTCGAGGAGGCGAAGTGTTCTACGTCTAAGCGTCTAATGGTATGGCATTAAGGCTTAAGGACTTACTCAACACCCTGACAACGTCAGTTGTGCTAATTCGATGCACAACAACGCTGATGCGTGAATTTTTGGTTTTAAGATGTCACCGTTCTTTCTACTTCCCTCTAACAGGAAGTATTGCAGCCTTCTTACTGGCGTCTTAACGTGGCGTTATACTTTTGATAAGGACCTTAATGTGCTGCAAGTACTTTGGCGCAGGCACTGGAAACACTTTGTCATCTTTCTACGAAAAACTGTTGATTTCCCTACAATGGAAGTTTCCGCCTTAAGTGCTCTGCTCCAACAGAAAATAAAGAAAATACTAAAATAACCTATTATGTGGTACTGGTGTCTTATTCTAAGTTTTTTGAGCGAAGGTGAACGCAGTGCTAATTGGATTGAACGATATTGTTAAGAACAGATGGTAAAGTATAGTGTGTTCCAGAAAACGTGCGTTAAAATAATTCTTTTACTTTACTCTCACACATGTTTTTGGAGCTAAATTAATTTCTGCATTTAATTCCCGGTCACGCATTATTTGCATTTCCTCAATATGTTTCCATATTTTGGATATATATCATCATTTCAAAATGAGTGCGTAGCTCACCCAAAAGGGCCGCAAATGAATATTAAGACGGCAGCAAAATATTTAAAAAGTTTAGAAGTATTTGTGAGAAAGTGAATAAAGAGGTATAAGGAATGCGGTAATGTCGATGACGGCTCAGATAGAGGGACATAAGCAAGCACAATAATGTAATTTGTGAATTGTTTCAGAAGAATTCCACACTAGTCTGAGGAGCGCAAAAGAAAAATTGTCCAAAAAATGTATTAAAGTGTCCATCAACAGTTTGACCGAGTCTGCCATCGAAAACATGAGTACCAAACCTAAAACGCTATTGATTCATTGATTAGAGACGAGTCAGCTTTTTTTTTTTGTTTATAATTATTGAAAGAAAACTTGAACAGAAAAATATGAAAAGCTTGTGCAACGCGTCGTAAAACATTCATCAAAAGTTCACGTTTCTCAGAAAACCTCGACGTAAAATTTCTGGTAAAATTGTACCAGAAGGATTTGCGAATGTCAGCCGAATTTCGGCATGCTCGGAATCTCCTTTGCACACATTGGAAAGAAGAAAATGTTATAGAGGCGTTAGATTGGCCGTCTCCCAGTCAATAAAGCAGAGACTTAAGAGCAAGTTGTTTTACGCGAGTTTTAAATCAAATTTGGATGCCTCATTTTGGAATATGCGCAAGACTATGGCTAGACTCCCTACTAATATAATTGCGCAATTTTTGATATAATATATAGTTTAATAAAAAAATTATAATTTTTTAAAGCTCTAAAACTATATTATTTCACATTATAACCATGTTTCTCAATTTAAATTTTATATGTGTACGCGTGCCATTACTGATCAAAAAAATTAATGTCGAAAACCCTTCAGATCAAAATGGTGTTGCCTTTTCCTTTTTTCATTAAAGTTAGTCCTGATTCGTCCTGCATGAAGTTTGCCACGGTTGTCGGAGATGAAAGCTACAAGGCTTTAGGTTTTTAGACGCACGTTTTTCTTTAATGCGATGTATTAGCTTCTGAAGGCATAGACAAGCTGCGCTTTAGACCAGGCCACTTTATAGCTTGTTTAAAATCGTAAGGCTTTTTTAAACTCAGTGAGAATGTTCAGCTCTTAAGTCTTCTGTGAGTGGCAGGTCACAATGCGATTGCGAGAAATGAGATCGTAAATGAACTTTGAAAGCAAGGAAACACCTTGTATCATTTTCATCTATCAAACACATTGTTAATGGCAACAATGCTTGTTGTGACAATGATATTAGATTAGAGTTCGTCTGGTTGCAGGGGAAGTTAATATGTTCTTGATAATTTTTAGAGCATGGTTCACAAATTATTTGGTTCCAAGTGCGTTCAAAGTTTTGAAAGCAAAGATTTAACTTTCGTACAGCAATATTGACCCAGTTGAAAAATGTATCGAAGTACATAAAAGGTGGACATGTACAAACGTACAAGTCGTTTGAGATGTTGTCGATGTGTGTCGACTGATGCATAAGTTTTCATTGTATCTGAAATCGAGATGCATTCCAAAAAAATGTAAAAACGTCCAGCAAAGCTAGGATTGACATTCAAGCTGGTTATTATGAGTCTATCCATAACGGAGTGCAGAAAATGAATAAAAAAGTTATTTAACGGAAAGAAAAAAAATAAATTAGAGACTGAATAAAAAAAAGGCCTAAAAACATTGTCCAGAGCAGCCCTCATATACCGCTCGAATAATTTCGGCAGCTTCCGTTTCAATACTTGCGAACGCACCAGTGATAGACTACTAAGTTTTGCCAACTATGCCAGTGACATCGGCGTTCGGTAGACTTTACACCAACTTTTGGAAGATTTTGCTTCCAGTGTTCGCTTGTGAGTTCCACACTATTCCTTCAAGTACATATGATATCAAAAAGTTCACATGACAGCGCGTCACCTTGTCTAAAACGCTATAAAATACAAATCTTCTATACATCCGTGATATACCGAAAGAAGAAAATTCATATTAGCTATTTTTGCAGTGCTAAAACGATTAATTAAGCAACTGTAAAACTGGAATGAGCTCTGAATAATACAAATAAATGAACAAAGGTCTGGCAGATCGTTCTCAAATAAAGCAATCTGTCCATGTAAATCTAATTCATAAAATATTTAATAGGCTCCCTATTTAAAAAAAAACCCGTTCTACACTCGAAATGGCTCTCTATGTAAAGTTGTAAGGCAAGTTTATGCAAGTGTGGAGAAGTTTACTAGTTACGTATAATAAAAGAAAGTGTGCATTTGAAACCTTAGCAGACAAACTTCTCGTTTCCCTAAGTAAATAGACCTTTACCGAACAAGCAAGCAAGAAGCAAGGGTGTGCATTGCTGTAATATTTTCCGCACGCTTTTATATTAATGTTGGTTACAGGCAAATGGTTTATTTTCAGAAAGTCTGCCAGCTGCTGACTGTTGCCTATTGCAAATTGGTTGAAAAGCGCTGAATGTGGTTCTTCTTCTGGTGCATCAACCGATTTATTTCCAAAACCTAAATACAGCCATGCACTGCTCCTTCTTTGAACATAATTTGGACCTTACACTAATTCTTTCACCCTTACATCTCTACATAATTCCAACATCTTTTGAAATTATCTTTACAATCATGTTTTGATAATTTTTTACTTCACTTTATTAATTTTACCATTACTGTACAAGCGTCGGTTTCCTCAAATCAGCACTGCCAACTGTCACAAGCCGACTATTGTCAAACCGTTTCCAGGAGTTTTCGAGTTTGGCACCACTGCTTGAAATTGTTTTTCTTTCCGTTCTACAATTTACAAACGTCAAGATGGCTGAGGTAAAATTCCTTCGAAAATCTCCAAATTTATGAGCGATCCTTTTACCTTTTTTCAAAATGTCCATTAAATCGTTGTCCAAATTGTTTTTGTCAATAAATTGCACACAAATTTATTTGAATTTTGCGAAATTCCCACACTCAAAGTAATACTGAAATATATCCACTATTTTCAGGTTGATGAAACTCTCAAGAAGAAGCGTACCTTCAAAAAGTTCACCTATCGAGGTGTGGACTTGGATCAGCTCCTTGACATGCCCAAGTAAGTAACAAAAATCAGAATATTCCGCCTCCAGAAGCTAATCTTACAATTTTGTTCCATCTCCAGCAACCAGCTTGTTGAACTTATGCACAGTCGTGCCCGCAGGAGGTTCTCCCGTGGTCTAAAGCGCAAGCCAATGGCTCTGATCAAGAAATTGAGGAAGGCCAAGAAGGAGGCTCCACCAAATGAGAAGCCAGAGATCGTCAAGACTCACTTGAGAAACATGATCATCGTTCCAGAGATGACCGGCTCCATCATTGGTGTCTACAATGGCAAAGACTTCAGTCAGGTGAGAGATCCATCAAATACCACGTCAATAAAAATCGATGGTTTAATGACGCGTTGTCTTGGTTGCAGGTTGAAATCAAGCCGGAAATGATTGGACACTATTTGGGAGAGTTCTCGTTCACATACAAACCCGTCAAGCACGGTAGGCCCGGTATTGGTGCCACACACAGCTCTAGGTTTATCCCACTTAAGTAAACAAATGCGGTGCAGTTTGTTTAATAAATTTAACTTTTTATAAAAAGAAGACGTTGCCAGTGTTTTTAGTTGGTCGAAAGGAATGATCCGGTGCTTTTGTTTGTGATTGTGAACAGGAAGTTGCTTACGAGTTTCGTGGTTTGGGATGAGACAAAGTCAAATGAAGTTTGAGTTTCCGTTGAACTAACGTTGGTCCAAGAAGTGTGAACACAGCAGGAGGATCCAGATTATTGCCTTCGCCAAACGACAAATTAATCACTCGACTCACACCACTGAGTAAGTGGTGTTTTGATGCGTTGTGAATGCTGATTTGAGAAAGCGTAGAGGTGTAACAACTCGTGCATATCTGATGTGCCTGTTCCGATGTATATTTGGGAAGCAGATTGTCAGGAAAACTCGGTAAAGCACTGCGCCTGTGAACGGTATTCTAATGTGTGTATTACTTCGACAACCCCTCGCTTTCCTTTCAGTTCTAAGTGTGGTATGAGTTAGCGAAATTCCCATGGGAGGTGCACTTGAGGTTTTTCTGGGGGTCTTAGTTCTGTTAATGCTTTTGTTCCTTTCTTTTTCTGTCGGAACAGAGCACTTAGACAAAGAGCTAGTCCATTACACTTCTTGTAAGTTCCTTTTAATGGAATCTTTCGGTTTTTCGAAGAAAGATGAATAAGCGCTTCAGTGATAAAGTGCCTACAGTATCAGCACCACGTTAGCGCTGAGTTTCTGCAGTCTGATGTGCGCGTAAGCCAGACATTCACGGATGTAGGGCTCGGCGGAGTCGTCATCACTTTTAAAGCAATCATCGCAGGATGTATCACTTCGCTTAACTAAGAACGCGGTAGGGCCAACGTAGGTTTGGACAGGACTCTTACTGTGTTCAGTAAAATCTTGCATTCCCAAACTAGCTTGGAAATTGTAAGAGGGTTTATCAAGATACAACCGTTCACCGGTTTTTCACAATTTGGTTTGTTGCTATCAGGACTGCGTATATCTCTTGGAAGACAGGAGCAAGTTTTCCTAACGAGGATTGAAACCCAACCTTGTCGTCCTCAAGAAAGATACCGGCTCCGCATCTTATATGGGTTTTGAAATCAGTGAAAACCTGACTTCATTACTTTCTTGGCTCAGATTCTAGCAGAAACCAGTCTAGGGCGTACGGAAAGTCGATTTCGTGTTTTTTTCCGCAGCATCAGTTCCGATGTTATTGCGTCAAACGGAATGTCATAAGTGGGCGCGGTAGGGCCATCAAAGCTCCAGTGCGCATTTAAGAACACTTTTTTTTAAACGGGAGATGGCTTGAGATGCATTCTATGATACGAATATCAAATGGAGGGAGATTCATCAATGCGTATAGAGCAGACCCAGACGTGCTAGGGAAAGCCTCACCTAGCCGAGACAGACAGTTGGAGTCTGATAACGTATTTTCGTGTGAGCTCATCCATCAGACAATTGGCGCACAGGATATGATTGGCCTTGTTGTAACCATGTAGATCCAGATATCTTTCAGTGACAGGCTCCATGTCTTGCTGGTAGCTCCTTTGCAATGCCAGAACGCCGACAGCGCCTGAGAGGCTTTTGACGCAACATGTATAGTCCTTAAAAGTTTGTTATCTAGGATGAGACTCAAATGCTTAGGTTTTTTTTTGCAGAATTGGATGGTGATGCCTTTATTAGATGAGTCAGATCAGACATCTAACTTTTCGTAAAGAGAGCAACTTCAGTTTTGACAGGATTGTCTGGAAGCCCATTGCTAGAGCAGCAATTGTTGATACAGATACACTATCCGCGTATGCTTGTGCATAGACGTCAGGACTATTGAGCACGTTAAGCAGTTAGCCGACCAACATGCATCATAGCTGTGGAGACAGAACACTGGCTTGCAGGCAGACACTGTCCACAAAACTAGTGATCCGCCAACGCCGCGTTGTCTACTCGACTTACACATACTGTCAAAAGATGTGTTGTCGGAAGCAACCTCAACTTCGATGAAAATGCCCGACATATTCCATCTTGTTGAGTGCGCCTTTAACTCTGTCTACTAGATTTTGGAACGCACTTTTGCAAGATTTTCAGCGTTGAATTGCAGACATTGAATGCATATGCAAGGCAGTTTTGAGCACATGGATCTCTACAATTCTTTTCATTCAATATGATGAAAGTTGGACTCATACGTCTGAAAATTTTCAGATTTTCGGTATAAAGGCTACTCTTACTCTTGGTCAGGATTTTTGTATGTATGCCAGTGCCAAGCTAACAGTAAAAATTCTCTTCAGAGTTGCCAGCAGCTGATCTACACCTTTTTGTAACATAACTGGGTATATGTCATTGCTGCCAGGCGAATTGAAGTCATCAAAGCAAGTAACATCACGATGAGATATACCAACTACTGCATGTTGTGTTATTCAGGTCACTAACAGCTTAGTTAATAGAAGCTGGTTGTGAGTTGGTTCTGATAAGGTTACCTGGGAAGTATTGGTAGCATTAGAGTTTATGAATGCTTAAAGCCTGGTTGATCTACTCCTTTTGAGGAATTTGACCAGCCTACTGGTTTCACAGATAGTTTTGATGTTTTCGCAAAAGTCTTTATAATAGCCACTCGTTGAAAGAATAAGCTTATATTCGTTATTGTAAAGACTCAAATTTTCTTTCAAATTAATCTTAAGCGTCCTGTTTAAAAGTTTTTTGTTCCTTAACGAAGTTGCGGTAAATCTGCGTTCCAGCGAGGAACGGGCTTACTAGCTGAATATGCCATTTTAAGACGTTCAGTGAGGTTACCGATAGGTTCTAAACAGCTGTCTATAGCTGTTTCGGGTTTTGGGGGGAGCAGTTTTGGACTTCATAGCGCAAATTAGCAAACGGAACGACGTAACTAAATCATGGATGCAGAATTACCCAGTGATAGTGAGAGTGAGCTCGGCACATAAAGCCAAGTTCTCGGCTTTTCTGATTACTTGTCATATAGTGGTGTAAAACCCATAAACATCCTAAGCCACATATACGGCTATTTCACACCCAGTAGTAGACTTCTTGTAGGTTGATTTAATTACACGAAATAGATGAGTAGTGGGGTGGTCTTCTCTTATCTGCACTCATTTGGGACTGGATTGTCAATCTTTCAAAAATTTGCTGCGTGGAGTACTTCACTCTAAGAGTTCCATTTTACATATCATAGCCCTCTGCTTGAATGGAAATATTCAATGCTTTGACCAGTTCTTGCAGTTGATCGACACAACGTCATTCAGATTTCCTAATTCGAAGCGCTAGAGAAGAGATAGTAGCATCCTTATTTGTGCAACGGTTTCGTCCCTTTTGTGGGTTGCTTTTACAGAGACTTCCAAGTTCCGTACACCAGAATTACAACTTGTGCTGGTTGAAGCACCGATTTCAGCCGTATCTTATGCGCTGGGAAAGTCACCACCAGAGTTGTGTCTCAGCAGAGAATTCAGCAAAACAACTTCTTGCAAAACAAATGACAAGTGTATGGAATTTTTTTATGTTCAGACGATAAGATGTATGCGTTCAAGTGCTACACGAAATTACTACACAAAGCCGTTAGGCAACGGTTTGTTTGATGTCTAAAAGTGTATGCTTTCACCAACTGGTATCAACTACACCTTTTGAAGGGTTGTACAATTCAATAATTTCTGGCAGCTGTTTTGTTTGTTCTTCTAAAATATTACTGTCATGATTGTGCAAAGTGCCTAAAAGTGTTATTGGCTTATACTATTTTAGAACATATTGCAGAATTGTTATCTTTTCAGTAAAAAAACAAAGAGTGCTAGATAGCACTGGAAGCTTGCGGAACGCTTTAGCTGTAGGCCCAACTGGCAAAAATTTTATTCTTTCACATCGTTCCTACAATAGTAAATTTTTTTTTTGTAGCTCCATTTTATGGCATATAAACTTTGAATGAACACCTTCCTTGAAATGAGTTGTTTTTCGACAGTAATATTTTCATATGGAACTAAGTACATAGATTTTCAACTCATAAGCATAAGCAAAGAGCGTTTTCACGTTATACATACTAAGGAAGAACTACATAAGTTGTACTCAATAATGCAGATTTTCTGCAGAACTTTCATAAATGTCAACATATCGTTATATTTGTGCAGATTAGTGAGGCATTTCAATTGCGGCTGCAGAAAAAGTTTGAAAAATTTGGTGCGGAATGGTTTTGTGTCCTCTTAGTTTAGCGTCGAGTGTCATACCGAGATAGTTGGCCTCGTTCGCGTAAGGAATTCGTACTGCGTTGATAAACACCGGTGGATTCTCAATTTTCTTGAGAGTGAAGTTGACGTCGACAGACTTGCTTCCATTAAGCGCGATTCGCCAAGTCTTTGTCCAATTGTTAATCCGTGTAAGGGCACGTTGCAACTTAGCAGTTGCTTCTTCGACTGTTTTAGCCGTTGCCAAAATGGCAGTGTCATCAGCAAATGTGGCTAGGACAGTGTCGTCTGTTTGTGGTATATCGCGGGTAAAAAGCAAATATAGCAGAGGGCCAAGTACACTTCCTTGCGGCGCTCCCGCCTTTATTGTCTTAAAAGTGGAATATTCGTTTCCGTGTCTCACACGGAAGAGTCGGTCTTCCAGGTATGAACCTAAAATACAAGGCAATTGCTGGGGTACGGCTTGTCGGAGTTTATATTTTAGGCCTTCATACCACACCTTATCAAAGGCTTGCGAAACGTCAAGGAATGCGCTTGAACAGACTAACTTACACTCGATTGCTCGTTCAATTACATCGGTTATTCGATGCACTTGGTCAACCGTAGAGTTTTGGCTTCTAAAGCCAAATTGATGATCAGGCAAGAGGGAATTTGTGTCGGTAATTGGTTTAAGACGATTAAGAAAGATTCGCTCGAAGACCTTCGATGTAATCGGGAGAAGCGATATTGGTCTATATGACTTGACTTCAGTCAGCGGTTTATTGGGTTTCGGAACCATAATTACTTCGGCTACTTTCTACTGGTGCGGTACGTGCTCTTATTTATTATAGAGCAGCTTTAGAAAACCTTTTTTCGGCAACGCTTTAAGTATCTCTCCCGTTATTAAGTCATATCCCGGGGCTTTATTGGGCTTAAGCGTATCTATAACTTGTCTAAGTTCCCTAAGTGTAGCCTTTTCTACTGGAAAGTTTGTCGTCACGTCTAGCGTATTGACATTCTCTGGAAGCACTTCCCCGTCGAATGGTTTAAACGTTTCTGCAAGATGGTCGGCGAAAACGTTAGCTTTTTCCTTATCTTATTTCGCCCAGTCATTTTGGTTTCCTCTTATTAGCGTCACGTTTATTTGGGGCTCTCGAATATTTTTAACGGCTCTCCATATGGAGTAGTTGGTATCCTTTGTCGCTGTGAGTCTTTCAAGGTAGTTATTAATACCTTGATTATTGAAGTCCTTGATCGATTTTTTCAACAAGTTGCAGAGCCTATTGAAGGACGTTTTATCTTGTGGTGCCCGGGTTTCATGCTACTTTTTCCGCGCTCTTCGTTTCTTCCTTATCATTTCTCTGATTTCCGGTGGATATCTTATGCCGACTTTGGGAACTTTGTTCGATTCGCGGGGAGTGTTCTTCCAGGCCGCTTGCTGTATGACTTCAACAAAACGTTCAACTTCTTTTTCAAGTTGATACGGCGTTTTAAGTGCTACTTTCAACTCAGTATTGTCTACAATGTCTATTCGGAAATCTTCCCAGTGAGTTTTGCTGTTAGTTAATCTGGGTAGTCTTTATTTCTTAACCAAGGATTCGAACAGTGAGAGGATAACTGGAGAATGATCGGAGGAAAGATCGAAGCCCTCTTCAACTTTGACGTAACTAGCGTTTACTCCTTTTCCGATAAAGAAGTCTATTAGATCGGGTGTTTTGGCGACATCCGAGGGCCAATATGTCGGCTTGCCTGTTGAGTAAAAATAGCAACCATATTCCATACCAGCCCTGTAAAGAGTTTTGCCTTTTTGAGAGATACATCTTGAGCCCCAAAAGGTGTGCTTCGCGTTAAAGTCGCCACCAATAATGAAGATTGGTCCAAGAGAGTTGAATAGGTCAATAAATTCTTGTTTTTCTATTTTGCAGCGCGATTGGCAATAGATTGAGGATATATTAAAAAAGTAATTTTTATTTTTAGCACGCACCACGGTCATTTGAAATTTGTCAAGTTCAATTATTGCTTCCAAAGTATGTTCAATGCAGTCTCTTATGAATAGGGATGACCCGTCTCTTGCGTTTCCCGATGTATGATGAGCGTGGTAGTCGTGGTAACCTTTTAGTTCCACGCGCGATTCTGTTGCCAGGTGAGTTTCAGAAATTAAACCTATGTCAATTTCTTTTTCCTGCATTTAAATATTTAGTTCATCAAGCCTTTTCTGTAGCCCGTTGGCATTCCACGGGCTTGATCTTCTTTGCCATAATTAGTTACAGAAATTGGTTCGACTATTATCTTATTTATTTTAATCTGTTCTTCTAGTCTCTCGAGAATTACTGATAACACATTTGAGGCAGGATCCGGTGATGTACAGTTAGTTATATTAACTCGCGCCGCTATTTGCGCGTAAGTTTTTCCACTTTCCACTTGTTATTTTTGTCTTTGTTTGTTATTGGTGATTTAAGCGTTTGTCACCATTGCCTTCTTTAAAGGCTTTGGAGTAGGACCGCTGTTGTTATCTCTCATTCTAGCTGTCCCTGCGTTTTTCAAAGGCTTCGTTTTTGATTGATCTCGTAGCCTTTACAACTCCTTCGCGACCTCGCAGCCTCGATAATTAGCTGGATGTTTTCCCTTGCAGTTAATGCATATCGCTGGGGACTCTTTCGCGGCATTGCACTCTCGAGTCAGATGTTTGCCAGCGCATTTTACAAAGCGAGATTCCTTCTGGCAGTAGGCCTGAGTATGGCTGAATCCCTGGCAACGTGTACATTGGAGAATCAGTCTAGAGTTTTTCCGCGGCGGTTCAATTTTGACAAGTCCCAAAATTGAATTTATGGCATAAATTCTTTCTAGGCTTTTGGTTTTGTCGAAAGTTAGCCTAAAGAGGGGAAGGCCGCGTCTTGGGGTCGTCCTCTTGATTTCAACATTGCGCTGTTTTTGCGCAAGTATATTAACTGCATCGATTATCTTAAAATCTTTATTTTTAAGGTCATTTACGATGTTTTCTTTAAGGCAAGAGGGATGCATCCTCTAGCTACAACGCGTATGGGTCTTTCCGTTTTATTTTCGTAGGTATGCCATTGAATCCTCTCGGCATTTAATTTTTGCGAAAGCGAACGGTAGTTGTCTGGATTAAGGACATTAATAGTCCATGTATCATTATTGCGAGATCTTACTTTATAATCGGTTGAGCACAGTGATTTCAGGATTATGTGCAACTTGTTTTAGTCCGAGATTCCAAAAACGTTTATTGGCGGCGGCGGTCTTTCTTTGGGTTGCTTTGTTGCCTTATCGACCTCAGCAGTTTTAAAGCTGGCTTGCTTTTTTGTTTGTTCAATATCAGGCGGGGAAGTAGCTTTGCGCTTCTTACCTGGCTTTTTTTTTAAGTATCCAGTCCGTTTCGCGGAATAGCTCTTCTTCGTCCGTGTGAAAACCCGAGTTTTCGGGGCGGTCAAGTAGCGAAACAGATTCAGACTCAGATTTAGATTGTGGCTTAATGGCATCTAGTTGCTTTTTTAGTTCGGCACAGAGCAATTCCATATTGTGGAGTCTAGCGCGGAGATCAGAATTTTCGCGTTCGAGATTTTGTAGCTTATTTGGTGTTATGCTATTGCCCTGAGCTACCGACTGTGTTTGGTCTTTGCTTTCGCATGATTTTCCTAGCGATCCGCGTGTTGGAGATCTCGTGACCCTTGAGCATTTTTTAAAGGGGTCCTGGTTTATATTTATATTATTTTGAACATTATTTGAACTCATTTTAGCTCCCACGAGTAGCGGAGAAAGGGTAGTCCGTCTGTCCAGAGATCCACATTAGACAGATAAGGCTGGCTGATCCGGAGGTCGCCAAGTATCCGGACGCTCCGTTAGAGATTGAGCTATTTTTATACTGGGCCCCCAACCTGGTCGATTCTGGCACGGGTTGCTTAACACCTTAATCCGGCCCAGTGGATTTTAGTCGCCTCTTACGACAGCTTTTTATCTCTATGAACCTGTGAACTTCGAATTCCTCTGACATCGAATGCAAGAAAACGAGGTATTTCAAAGTATTGGTTCAGAGGCATAACGGCTCTAAGAGTTTTAAGCACATATTTTTCTGTCATACCTAAACGCAGTTTTGGGTCACAAAAAGACCCTAAGGTATTAGAAGAGTTAAGGATATACTCGTACACCTTTCTTACTTAGGAAAAGGTATATACAAAATATAGTATTCTGTTAACATATGATGAATGGCTGGAGATCAAGTTAGACTGAGGTGAAAGATAGCTTAATTCCGGCATACATGCGCTAGGTTTTATTTATTTATTTATTTTTTAATTATTAATTCACAAAAATTTAAGTAAGATTGTATCTTTTTCAATTGTGCTAGGCAAAAATACATTACAAAAGTAAATAAAAGGAGAATAATGTAATAAGAAATAGCTAAATTCCATCAGTAAGTTTGCGCTAAGTATTTGAAAACTTCATTTGTGAATACGAGAAAATCTGTGTTGCTTGATCGATACTGATATTCACTGGTATACAATTCCATAGATGAATCGCATGGATGAAGAAATTTCGACTAGTAGTCAGATATTTATATCTAGGTTACTCGCAAATTTTATCTCATCAAATAAGCAGTAGTATGGTTCTTAAATTTAATAAGGCTATTAAGGAGCAGTCGGTTATTCTTTTAGCTAAGTTCGTAATGTGAACTGACCGTTTAATGTCAAAGATGTATCTTGCGCAACTATTATATGCCACAGTTAGTTTTCTCTTTGATACATAGCCCAAGTCTGTGTATATTTCGTATACGTAAAGCAGTATCGGCAAAATAAAAGATTTTAAAATTTAGCAGCTATCGGAAAGTAGTTTTTATTTTTTTTTTTTTGATAGCATTTGTAAAGTAAATTCCAAGATTTTCTATTATACTTGTTAAGAGATATTGGGGCGAAATTTTCGGTTTGTCTTCTTCCATAAATCAGCATGGCTTTTGACTTAGATGGAGTCAGACTAAGCTCATTTTTTATTGACCAGGCATGAATTCTTTTAAGATCATCATTAATATTGATTAACGCCTGATTTTTATTGAATTTCGGAAACAAGGAATAAATTTATACATCATCGGCATACTATATACCATATATAGCGGAAAAGGAAGGAAAGTCATGAAACATTTGGCTATATTATTTATAAAGCATAAAAAAGGAGAGGGCCTAGTATGAAACTTTAAGGGACACCCAAGAGGACTTGAAGAAATGAGAAGTGTTTGGTGCCATTAGACACATATTGTTGGCGGCCAGATAAATATTGTATAAGACTATTAGATTAGATAGATTTGACTATGCACTTTATTGAATAGCGTAGATTGATTTACGCTGTCAAACGCCTGTAACAGGTCTTATAAAACACAATCATGAAAGCCCGACTGAAGTTTCGTGACAAGATTTTTCCTATTCAGGTGAGACTTAATTTGATTACTTTTAATTGCTTCGAAGCGAGAGTGCGCTTCAGAAAGAATAGGCCTTCGGCATTTTCATCGACGTTGAGGGATTTTTCGACAACGCAACTTTTTATAACATGTGCAACTTGGTCAGACAACACGGCGTACACGAGTCACTTGTCTTGTGAATAAAAGCAATGCTGGTGAATAGGACATTGATTGCGTATGCTGGCTGTGGTCAATATGTAATATGTGATGGCGGGTGTAAATAGGGGCTGCACACTGCTATGGTGCATGTTGGTCGACTCGCTGCTCAACGCGCTCAACAGTTCTATCGTCTATGCACAACCATACGAGGATGACGTAGCTTTACTGTCTGTTGGATCGCGTCTATTGACTGTCTGCTCTAAAGCGCAGGCAGCTCTAGTAATGGTTTTTCAGTCAATCCTCTCAAAATTGAGGTTGTTCTCTTTACGAAAAGGAGGAAGCTGCCTGGTCTGACTCATCATTCTTAAAAGCATCACCATCCAATTCTCTAAAGAAGCTAAATATTTGTTTGTTATCCTGGATAATAAACTTCACTGGACTAAACATGTTAAATAAAAGTAGCTAAGGCGCGGTTGTCCTTCTGGCCATGGGGTCTGTCACTGAGAAAGGTCCTTTGGGTCCACACGACTATGATAAAGCCAAATATATCCTATGCATCGGTTGTCTGGAGGAATAAGCTCTCGCGAAAATACGTGTTTGCGGCTTTTACCAAATTACAAAAAACGGTTTATCTAGAATGCATGGAGGCTTTCCCTAGCACTTCTGGCTCCATTCTAGGTGTATTGATGAATTCCCCTTTTCTTGATATTTATATCAAGGGCTGCACCTTCAAAGCCATCTTCCGACTAAAAGGAAGTGGTCTTTGGTACAACACGCACTGCATGGACATGCCGTCCGAAGCAATGTCACCGCAACTCCTGTTGCGGAAAAAATACGAAATCGACTTTCTGTCTGCCCAGAACTGACTTCGGCCAGAATCTAAGCCATGAAAAGAATGCAGTCGGATCTTTACGGACAGCTCCAAAACCAATATAGGAGGTAGCGCTGGTGTCTTTCTGGAGGACGACCGTTTGATTTAACTTCACGTTAAGAAAGCTGGCATCTGTCTTCCACGCAGAAGTTTACGCAATTCTGATGGAAACGAACTATATTGCGGAGAACCGGTGGAGGGGGCGAAGCATTTGTATCTGCAGCTACAGTCAAGCTGCGCTTAGAACCTTGCTGAACCCTCTTACGATTTCCAAGCTAATTCGGGAATACAATACACCACTCAACGCAGTCGGAACGCTGAATTCAGTGGCCCTTGTTTGTTTCCAGGGCACAGGGGGATCACGGGAAATAAAATCTCCGATGAACTTGCAGGCATGATTTTAAGGATGATTTTCAGAGCCCGGTTAAGGCTTCCATTGACAGTTGGGTCTCATGCGAGCACAATTGCAGATGGTACAGCTTTTCGTGTTGTAGGCAAACCAAACGAATGCTTCCCGATGTCTCTAGGAAATCAGCGGCCTTTCTGCTGTCCTTCAGAAGGAAAGTCTACAGGTTGCTCACTGGCGTCGTGACAGGGCATTACACTTTTGCAAATCACTTAAATGTGCTGGGTATAAGTGACATAACATCTTGCGATGCTCGCTATCTCTGTGAATGTCCGGATTACGCTCGCATCAGGCTGCAGGTACTTGTCGTTGACGTGGTGGTTGCTGGTACTTTAGGCAACTTATCACTGAAGAGCTTACTCATCTTTCTTCGCAAGACTGAAAGATTTCATTAAAAGGAACTTTGCAAGGAGTACAATGGACTAGTTTTTTTTATGCTGAGTGCTCTGTTCCGAAAAACGGACGTTGTTTGTATAGTATTAAATATATGAATTATATGAGGGAAGAAAGCGGGAAGAAGGGTTAACATTAAAGTCGGGTATACAGCATCAGAGCCAAAAGCTTTTGATTTGATCTTTAAGATTGTTTGACCTACACATATATCATCAATTCCAGATTGTAAAAAAGTATCTTCTCGTTGGTTGTCGATGGTGGCAGAGATGTTCTGTTGATTAAAAATATTGTGATTGCTTTGAACAAACTTCCTATTTAGCTAGTTAAGGTCGATATGGTTGGAAATATTACTCCAGAATTTTAAAGTCGAGTCCTTCGGGTTGAATTAATCTTTTATGTTTGATCGTATTAGAAGAGATACCGCGTTTCGAGCAATGGCATATTTTTTTATAAATAGCTGAGCATTTGCATCTTCTCCATGTAGACTAAAGGAGATTGCGTTTTTTTATAAGACTGAAAACTTTCGAAGTTAACCATGAAATGTTGGCCCTATTAGTTTTTCTGCTGTGGTTAAAGGGTGCATGCTTATGAAATAAAAAGAAGATACAATTTTGGATATATTCCACGTGTACATTGTCGTTGCTTGTCCAAATTTCGGCTATCGTTCTTCTTCTAAATTGATTTCGAAATTTAATTGATTAAATTTTTTTTGCACAAGAAGGAAGAGCGTTAATTGTTCGGAAAGTTATGTCGTAATGTGAAAATGCTAGAGCAGAAATTTGATCATAAAGCATTGCCGAATCAATATTAGAAACTAACAATACATCTAAAAGCGAAGGCTTCTTGTTAGGCATGAAGTAAGTTTGTTGAGTACTATTTGTAAAATAAAGATTAAAAGACTCTGCCGTACTAATTAATTGCTTATTATTACCTTCAATTATATTAAAGCTCCAATCTTCACAGAGAATAAGATTATGAATAAAGCACAGACAACTCCTCTAAAAGATCTCTAATATACTATGTTAGGAGTCATATATATATGTACACCCTATAAGTAGTTTTTCTTAAACTAGTGTTATTTCAATAAATACACTTGCGTTCATAAAAACCGCAGTACGATAATAATCTTTATAATGAAATGAAATTTTTGTTGAGTACTCCGCAGTAGTTTATAAGTATTTCTATCTAATATCCATCTGTTTATTGAATGTTTGAAAAAAGATATTAACAAAGAAGGAAAAATCAGTTAATTTTCTTATTTTTTTTAAAAATATTTTAATACGGTCACTGGTTAACAAAATCAAACGATACATTTGATGTATGTGTATATAAGATGTTTAGATATGCCATTTTTACCAAAAAATTATTAATACCGAGTTGCTCCTCCTTTGGCGGTTATAACCGCTTTTATTCTATAAGGCATCGAGTTTACTAGAAGTTCAGTAATATCCCTTGAAATTTCAGTATTCCATACATGTTCCAGAACTTCATTTAGTTTTTTTTTTTACTCTCTGGTTTATGTTCAGCCACCTTACGTTTCATTACATGCCACAAGTGTTCGATTGGGTTTAAATCGGGCGAATTAGCTGACAAGTCTAGTCTGGTAATTACGAGGTCATCAAACGTTGCCTTGAGCTGAAAATTATTGAAAGACTCTAGTTACTTGTCTGTTTACTATTTATAAAGTAGACATCTAGAAGTTGATTTATAACACTTTACTTAAGGATTTGACGCGGTGGCAAGGTGCAGAATCATCTTGAAAAATGCACTTGTCAGTATACGAATGATGCTGTTCAATTGCTGGTACCAAAAACTCCCTTACTACTTCTCCATACTTTTGAGCGTTCACAGTTCCATTAACAAAGTGCAAAGGGCCCAAAACGAAAAAGAAAAACATCCCCAAACCATCTGGCTTTGAGGAAACTTCACTGTTTTGACTATGCACTCGTCCTTGAACCTTTCACCTGCTGACCGTCGTACGTCGGCACACAACAAATTAAATTTACTTTCGTCGGACCATATCACACATCGCCATCATCCTGCGTCCAATCTTTGTACTTTTTTGACCACGTCAAGCGAGCTTTTTCCATTTTTGTGTTTAGGAGAGGTTTTTTCGCTGGTCGTCTTCCATATAAACCTATCCCCCGTAGCCGTCGGCGTATGGCTTCGGCGGTTAGATCAACTTGATGAAATTCACTCAGCTCTGCTCTTATACGGACAGCACTTTTAAAGCGATCTTTCATGCTAATTCGTTGTAATACATTGTCCGTCTTCTGGGTTGTTTTACGTTTTCGTCCCGAGTCTTTTTTCCTTTCCAGTGGATGCAAATTTTCTTTTTTCTTCATCAGTCGCACGATAGTTGAATGACAGCATCCTATTTTAACCGCTATCTTACGATAGAAAAGCCCTTCTTCGACTAAAGTCAATATTTGAACTTTTTCGTCCCGAGTCAGTTGATGATATTTACCAGACATTTCACTTTTTTTTACTTGTCACCGTCACAACTCAATTCAAACTGATTTTTTTTTTTGCACTGAATACGAGGCCGAACTCCGCTATGGGGAATACCCCTTAAAATCTGATGTAATTAGGCATTTTTTGAGATCTCATTAGGTGGTGCGGTTTTTATGACCGCAAGTGTATATATTCTAATAACTCGTTCGGGATAGAATATTGTTACTTCCCTTTCTACATTATTATGTCTATCTGCACGCCTGGGCTTATGGTAATTATTGATTTTAAAGAGATCGTCATTAATATTAGGATGCAGATACGTTTCTGACAGACAAATAACATCGACCATATTATTATTGTCAAATATGGAATTAAACGCAACTCGTCTATTTTGTTATTTAGACTTTGAACATTCAAATGACACATACTAAAAAGAACATTTAACATAACTTTCGTCTCATCTACTACTTCTCATATAAAGGCAATAACAAAAAGTTGAATCGACAAGCAAGAAAAACAATTACAATAGTGTGGATGGTATGAGTTACTTTTGGAATGAAATTACGAAAAAAAAGAGAAAGAAAAGCAGGATTAGAGAATTTAAAAGGAGGTATAAAGATAGTTATTGGAAAGAAGAAAGAGGGTGTAAATGAGCATATTAAGGAAAAAAGTAAAGAAAAATGAGGGGAGATCTAAGGATAGAAAATGATAGACAAGAGATCAGTAGGAACTTGAACAGATTAATGTATTGAAATGAAATAAGTGAAAAGAAATGAAAGAAAAGAGAATTCACATTCGGTATTTCGCTGTTAATTACTCGTAAGTGTTCATAGTGTTGCTTTGTTGTTTTTGAAGAGATTCTACTGCACCGGCCAATTTTATAGCTTGACATCTTTCGGAAATTGCGCTTAGTGTTAGATGTTTCTTCATAGTTTATGTTCTTTAATGAAAACATTGCGTCATATAAAAAGTCTCCGCGGTTTTTTGTCACTAGATGGTGTTGGTGTTCATTTATCTGGAAACACTAATCTGATTGTGTCAAACGAACACGTGTTTGAAAGGTGACATGTCAGACTACATTTTTTGTGAACATAGCTGTGTAATTCAGTGCTCGTGTTAAAAGTTATACTGATTTGAATATGAGTGAATATGAGTGATGCTCTTTTACTATAAAAAAGGATAAAACGCTGCATAAACATGCCGAAAAGTTTGTGTAGCTTACAGTGACAATGCTGTGAGTGAATGCCGGACCAAGGAATGGTATGTTCCGTATGACAGTTTGGAATCATCTAATACATGGGCCCAAAAGTGCCTTTTCTAAGAGAGGGCACCACTTGAATTAAATCCATACTATTTTCAGTTAGTACCAACCTTCAAAAGATACGTGTATAAATTTGACAGCTGTCGGACGATTTGTTCTCGAGATATAGCGTTGTGATTGAAGCAACTTTTGTTATTGTGAAAAAAAAAATGGATTCAACGCAATTTCGTGTGTTGATTTATCATTGCTTTTTGATGGGAAAACATGCAGCCGATGCAAAGAAATGGCTTGATAAGTGTTACAAAAGAGGCTGTTTCAGATGAAAACATAAAAAGTCCACAAAATGATTACGAATGACCGTAAAGTGAAGTTGATCGAGATAGCTGAGGCTCTGAAGATATCAAAAGAGCGTGTTGGATATATCATACACGAATATTTGGACATGCGAAAGCTCTGTTCAAAGTGGGTGCCGCGTTTGCTCACAGTCGACCAAAAACAACAACGTGTTGATGATTCAGAGGAGTGTTTAAAGATGGTTCCATTACTTCACACCAGAGTCAAGTCGGCAGTCAGCTGAGTGGCGAGCAGGCGACGAACCTCGTCCAAAACGACCAAAAACTCAACAGTCGGCTGGCAAGGTTATGGCATCCGTATTTTGGGATACACATGGAATAATTTTCATCGACTATCTTCAAAAGGGGCAGACTATCAACAGCGACTATAATATTGCGTTGTTGGAGCGTTTGAAGGACGAAATCGCAGAAAAACGGCCGCATTTGAAGAAAAAGAAAGTGCTGTTTCATCAAGACAATGCACCGTGTCACAAGTCGATGAAAACGATGGCAAAATTGAATGAATTCGGCTACGAATTGCTTCCCCACCCACCGTATTCTCCAGATTTGGCCCCAGCGATTATATCCTATTCGCAGACCTCAAAAGAATGCTCGCCGGAAAAAGATTTAAGACCGATGAAGAAGTAATCGCCGAAACAGAGGCCTATTTTGAGGCTGAACCGAAGTCGTACTACAAAACTGGTATCGAAAGATTGAAAAATCGTTTCAATCCTTGTATCGCCCTCGAAGGCAACTATATTGATAAGTAACCAACAGTGAAACGCTGCTGAAACGTAACGAAATGGAACCATTTTTGAAGCGATTCATTACGTGCGATGAAAAATGGATTAAATATGAAAATATCCAATGCAAGCGATCATGCTCAAAGGCCGGTGACCGACCACAAACGACTTAAAAGCCTGAATTGACGGCAAACAAGGTTATGTTGAGTGTTTGGTGGGATTGGAAGGGAATTGTCTATTATTAGCTACTAGAACGTGGCGAAACTGTCAATTCGATCCTCTACTGTGCACAACTCGACCATTTGAATGAAGCTTTCAACAAAGAAGGCACAAGAGTTGGCCAACAGAAAGGGAGTTGTCTTTCATCATGACAATGCTAGGCCACACACATCTTGAATGACCCGGAACAAATTGACGGAGCTTGGTTGGGAAGTTTTGATGCATCCACCACCACCATCCGATGCCCGGACCTTGCACCGTCTGATTACTATTTGTTTCGATCTTTGCAAAACTCTCTTAATGGTAAAAAATTGGCCGACCGAAGAGTCGTTGAAAATCACTTGGCCAAGTTTTTCGCTGATAAATGGAACTATGAAGCTACCCGGAAAATGGCAAAAGGTCATAGATAATAATGGTCAATATGTACTTGATTGAAATTGATTTAGAATAAATTTGTCAAAAAATCGCGGAGACTTTTTATATGACCCAATAGATCCGGATCTGGTGCTGCCTTTTCTCTTTTCTCTCCGGTATTGGGCGATTGCTTTCAAAACGTAGGTACGGTCTTGGGTTGTATTAAAATTAAATATGATGGGTGGGCGGAAAACACTGACTTACATTCAATTGCATGACATATACGGACAATTGAAAATCGATTTTACATTTTTTTCATGCAGCTGCGGAACTCCAAAGAGAATTGCATCAGCTGGTAGTTCTCTCCTCTATAATGCATCGCATCTTTTCATAAGAAAGGCAAAATCATCACCCGGGAAGGTAAATTGATTTGTGTGCATCTCAACTTTATCAAAGTTCTAAAGGTTTTATGTTTATGTGGTTTAACTTATCACTTAAGGGGACACTAGAAGGGAAGCTTATTGATTGGCACACACTTCTATTATGTTAAACGAAGTTTAAAAGCAGATTTTAGTGAAGAAGCCAAACTATAACGTATTCGTAGAAGAGGACCGAGCTCCTCACAAACTTTTTAGCACTTTTTGATGCGGTGGGTTCCAACATCGCATTAGAACTGAAGGCAGTTCTGCTGAATATAAAAGCAGAGACCTTACAAGGTTTGCTAATTCGGTTTTGATGTCTTCTTAATCACTGGATTTCTTTAATTTTTTTTTGTTATATGATAGAATGTGGAGCAAGAATAACCCTATAAAAAGTTACAGTCTCACTCTCTAATATTGTGCTATATGTCCTCAGATCACCTGGATGAATCATAGCTGATTCGTGCAAATCACCCGGTCTATCTATACTCAATACGCTCTTTATTAAGAAGAGCAAGAGCAAGTCAGGACTGTTGATGACAGAATTGTTCGTGAAGAAACCAGAGAAAACGACAGAAACTACCACTAGTCGAGGAAATATTCTAAAATTTACTCTTACTCTTTACTCATCCAAAATGTAATGAGTAAAGAAGACTGCTCGGTATTTTAAAAAGCCGGATTCACATACATAAATAAAGAAACGTAGTGGTGGAGCTATTACACAAAAATGTCGATTAGGACAAAAAGCTGAGTTATACTACCGACTTTGCATTGTAAAGGGTTTTCCAATAGGGATATGACGACTTTGAATTTAATTTGTGAACGCACTCTTTCACTAATCATCAAACTGTCACTGTCAATTTATTCAGTAAACTCAACATTTTCATCATGGTAAAGTACACTAACGAGCAACGTCTGTAGATTATAAAAATTTTCTACAAATATTCGGAGTCGGTGACTGCAACTTTAAGAGCGTTTACTCTAATTTTTGGTCGAAATTCTCGCCCTAGTAGAAGGCAATAACAAGTTTAGTGCCAAAATTTGAGTCTACGTATTCGTTGTGTAATGTTGCCGTGATAATGAGATAACGGGTTGGTCGAAGTGTCGAAAATATCTTCAGACGTCCGTAGCAAACTCAAGAATTGGGCATCGCTCAGACCACATTATGGCGTATTTTGCGTAAGGATCTTTGTTTACGCCCATACAAGATCAACCTGACTCACGAATTGAAGCCGATGGACCATTTGAAGCGACGTACGTTCTCCGATTGGGTTCTGGAGAAGATGCGCCAAGATGATGAATTTCTTCGCAAAATTATCTTCACGATCGTCACGTTACTGTGAATGGTCAGCGTTATCGCGCCATGATCACCGATTATTTTTAGCCCGAATTGGAAGATATGGACTTGGACGATGTGGTTTCTGGTTTAAACAGGATGGTGCCACAAGACACACAGCACACGCTACAATCGATTTATTGAAGAGTAAGTATGGTGAGCGTGTTATATCAAGACATGGGCCAGTCGATTGGCCGCCTCGTTCGTGCGATTTAACGCCGCTTGACTATTTTCTGTGGGGCTACGTTAAGTCATTGGTTTATGCCAACACGCCGACGACGTTGGAAGAGCTCAGAGCCAACATTGAACTAGAAATAGCGGCCGTTTCGGCCGAAATGTGTAGCCGAGTCGTTAAAAATTGGGTCCAATGAATCGACCGCTGCAAACGTGCCCGCGGTAGCCATATGACCGAAGTCGAGTTTCATTCATAAATGTTTTGATTGTACTTCAAGCCAATAATAAAGTTTTTGAAATATCTCAAATGGTTTGCCTTTTATTTAAAAAAAAGTTGTCAAGTCGTTATTGGAAAACCCGATATTAGGAATTAGAAGATGTAGCATACACATAAGAATATGTATTTTCGAAATTCTTTAATAAAACGGTGAGATACAATCGAATTCGTATCCATGGGATGAAGAATTTTTCTATTTCGCAATATAAAGACAAAAATGGCATGAGTAATTGCAACAGCTACCAATCAGTGAAACTAATATCGCATACTTTGAATATATGCGAGCGAGTTCAAACAACCAACGACGCTATTTAAATCTTACGGATAATAATAGAAAAACATCGGAATATTTCAAAAGATGTAAATTATGTACACACATTGCTATCGATCTTGAGAGGGGAAGGTTAAAATTTTCAGATATCTTAAGTGGTCGGCGTTTAAATCTTCAAATTTACTCGAGACATTAAAACAAAAGGCGGAGTTTTTGTAATAAGAGCATGCTCAAGGTTCTATAAAAAAAAGCATATAGAGCGGGCGATGGAAAATGAGGGAAGCGAGTTATACGGATTAGAGAAGAATCAGAATATTTTAGAGTCGGCCCAAGAAGGCCTCAAGAGAAAACTCTTTGGCACTCATAGCGTGACGGGTTTGAAGGTGTGGAATGCTACCCATATTGTCAAATTCGTAAAATATTGAGTGATTGTTTCTCATTTATCTTATTCATATCCTTATATCTTAAATTTATAAGTTTCAAATGACTTATAACAATGCCGAATATCCAGTGTCTCTTTTACAATACGTTCGGTAAATCAGATTGGAACGACGGTTAAACTTCATCAAAATACATATCATGTTGCTGCTTTCGACGGGTTGTCTTGAAAAAAGGCAAACATTGTTGAATAGATCTTAGAAGTTAAGTCTGAACAATATCAATAATAGGGACAGATGAGAGGAAGAAGAAGGTGTGAGGTTTTGGTAGGCCCAGGTGGTGATGCGACACTCGTTAATCGGCAAAGATAAAGTTCATCGGAAGTGACACAAACTTTTTTTATAATTAGGGTGTGCTCAAGGGATCTTAAGTGCAATTAAAAAACGAAACGGGTTATTCGGTACAACCGCCATTACCAAAAACTGTAGCCGAACTCATTTTATATATATTTATTGTAAATAATAATAAGCAACATACATATGTTTCAACTTTCTTACAAACGGTGACATGCGAAACTATCATGAGGAGCAGGTCCTTAACCCCTCAGAAACTTAAAGCTAGTTCTTACAACAACGCGAGTGGAGGACACATTTCACTTGGTTTTGTCTGGGTTCCACGAGCGTGGGAAATGAACCCGAGTAAGACTGCTTGCATCTACTGGTGACAGCTTCTATTGACCATTGAGTATATTATGAGCACAATCTTAGGACGTCTTTAAGAATTCACCAAGTTTTTGCTGTAAAAATGGTGTTAAGCTCTACGTATGAGGCTCTGATAAAACTGTTGCTGGTATTGTGTATGCCCAGAAGTGATTAGTCATCTTTATTCAAAATATTAAGAGATTTCACTACAGAAAACATAAATGGAACACAATGTAGTAATATTTTGTCTGTAAGCTCCGTTCCTGTAGGAAAATAAAAATATTTACCGAAACCTTAAACCAAAAATCAGAGGATCAACGTTGCTTTTTAAATATTTCCTAGATTAGGTCCTTCGCAGATTGGACATATGAAAGTAGAAGAAAATTAAATATACAATCGAATCCACTTTTCTGTAGCTTCCACTATTGGTAAAAGTAAGCGAAACAGCCCAATCTGATACGGCATTCTGAGAGCATTTAGTAACAGTTTCTGTAGGCTAGGTATTACTTCAAATATCAAATATCGTAATTCATGGAATTAAGTTGAGTAAACCATACATACTTTGCTGATCATCGTTGACTTTGTAGAGGTCTATGGACAAGGATTTACTTACCAATTTGACTAGGCACAGTCATTGTTCTTTGCTCTTAGACATTTGGATTCTTGTTTTCGATGGCATGAACATTTTAAATTAAAAAAAAAATATAACTAACCTCTGTTCACCTTTATTTATCTTAAAAATACAAAACGTATCCGATACTTTAACTAATTTTAGATAGTATACACGTAAATAATATTTTTGGTTTACAATTTAAATATCTGTATCAATATCACCTTCAAAAAGAAGAAGAAAGAAACTAGGAAATAAAATTAAACAACAAACCGTCTTCACTGCTATTTTTTTGAACCGGAAATACGATCATAGGGTGTGTCTTTCATTGATGCTCCTCCATTGAAGTGTCCACTTGTTAGAACGCCCTGGCGATGATATTGCGCTTTACCATTCACCTGAACTTGAAGTTTAGGATTCTGCATGTTGTCATTGATTGAGATATCCTCCGCGGTTACCCACTTAGTACTGTGGCCATCGTCATTGGTTGTTGTCGTGGACCCATAGCCGCTGTCTTTGACTTCAGATTGCCGCGAATGAAATGAAACAAATGATGACGTCTGGTCAATAGGCATTGTAGCGAGCGATTGAAAAGCATTTGTAAGCCCCACAAAAGATACATTATTACCATTAGTGTTAGGATGGCCACCTGCATAGGTTGGCCCATCGAAATGATTAGTATCAAGAGCTGACGAAGAAGCATAGAGTTTTGAGTTGGCTATAGCCAATTTAGCGGAATCGGATCGAGTTCGTTGAAGAAGATTCTTCTTCACAACTGTCGATGTGCCGCTGGCAAAATTGTTATTAATGCGTGTTACAGCGTCAGAGCTCAAGTGATTAAAACTAAGAGAGTGACTCATGCCATTTGGTGGACTAACCATATGCTGCGTAGGCTGCTCACCTAACGCATGCACATTCAACTCTGAGGCATACAGATGAAAATCGCTTGAGAGAATTTCTTGACGACTACCCAGAGTTAGAATGCTTCCCTTAAGACTGTCCATTGATGAGGTTATGGATGCGTTTTCCGGTGGCGAAGGATTTTGATAGACTCTTCCCATGGAGCTGGGACCCTGTTGAAGAGCCCCTGTACGAGGATCAAAGTGTTTTTGGTTGGCATCTTTGAGGGTTGTTTTGATTTCCTTTTTAGCCGATTCAGTGGTGCGAATTGAAGAAATATGTCCAGCCACTGGCTCTCGTGATACTGAAGATGACGGTGATGCTGAGGCGCTTTCAGTTTCCTCTTCGTTCTAGAAAGAAATATTTAGCACTTATACGTAGACCTTACCAATAATTCCTACCTCATCTTCTTCAGTAATAATAGAGGACTCAATCCAATCTTTGATACGATTCTTCTTTGCCGCCCGATCTACATTCGATTCAATGCCACAAGCAACGAGAGTACGAAGGAGACGATGTTTCTCATCAGGACTACTATGGAAGGAGTACATAGACGGACATAACTCATCTGTCTCATATTCTGCCATATCTTTTTCAGCGCTCTTAGCCAACCACCGATCATCGATGAATTTAGCCAAGTCGGCTAAACTTTTTGGCCTGCGTTCGTTTCTGGGTTCTAGGAATCTCCGAAACATCCTTGATGCCTTTGAAGCCAAAAGTTTGAAAAGTTTCGGTGTTCGTCGAATAGGAAGCATCATAGTGCCTTGCCATGCGAGGTACCTAACATAACGAGGGTCGTCAGAAGCTGCCTTTTGCCATGGTAAACATCCGGTCAGGCAGACAAAAATCACAATTCCAAACTGCCACACATCGTGGCTTGGATCTGCCCTGTAAGTAAAAAAATAGTTTTAATTGATTTCAAACGATAATTTTTAGCTGACTTACTTATAGGTACCTTCGGGCTTGATTTGTAATACTTCTGGCGGACTATAGGGAAGCCATTCATTTCGTCTCTCTACTGTAGTGCCCGCTTGAACGGATTCTCCAAAATCACAAAGTTTAACACGTGAAAAATCGGAACGATAAATCAAAACGTTGTCCAGCTTCACGTCCCGATGTACTATGTCTCTAAGGAGAGAATATAATTATTGTTATTTGACAGATAACAGACCAACATTACAACTTACTTTGAGTGCATATAATCTAAAGCACAAGCAATTTGTTTGGCGACTCTCTTACTATGCAGTTCACCAATCCCAGTTTCGGTTACGTTTGATGTGAGGTCACCTGAAAGTCCAAACTTAAACTGAGCCATTCTAAGGATTCATATTTCACAAACTTACCCAATGGAGCATACTCCTGTGTAAATACATAAAATCCGGCTGTTTCGAATGCCACATCATATGTCGTCACTATGTTCCGGTGAATACCCAAATGCAGTCCATAATGGAATTCACGATAAAAATCTCTCAACGATACATAGGGCTTGGGTACAGCTTTGAGAACCATCTCGGTTTGTGAGGCACGATGCTCTACGAGTAGAATTTTCCCAAACCATCCTTCGCCAACAATTTGTAGTATGTCGAACTCATCAACTAAATGGATCTGTGAATGAAATATAGAGAGACACGGGGGTGATGCTGGTTAATCATTAAATCGAGAAGTGAATGCAGATGGGCTTAATTGAAATTGAATGCGGCATATGAATACGTTTCATATTTGACATAGGAGTACGCATTGCGGGTACGGTATCGAGTTCTCGCCATATTTAATAACTGGTAACTGCATTGAGCGCATGGGATTGTATATAGTGTTCGGATACATTAAGTTCCTAATGAGGACCATCGTGATGGGATTATGTGCACTCATATTGACACCCGCAATAGCTTGCGGACGATGAAGCTGAATTTTTCGGTTTCAAATTATGTGACATGAGAGACTTATTGGTCCAAAATGGAATTCTAATTAAGACAAATGGATAGACAGAGTAATTTATGGGATATTAACCAGGAATCCCGTTTACATTTGGATGAATAGTTCTAAATGTTGAGGGGCTAAATGATGTGGGCTATTTATCGTATCGGGTTGAAATTTGTCGATATTTTGAAGATTGGTTCTACTATGAATGCAGAAGTAAGCTCGGAATTCATCAAGAAGAGATATGTAGATATATACTCGTGCATAGGTATTGAGGATCTTCTAATAGGTTCTGTAGCCTCTTAATAGTAAAGAGAGAGTAGAAAGTTTTACGTCCACGACCAAAATTTATTTAAAAAAATTCAAGTTTATTACTTTTTTATTGATTTGTCGCACCGATATACATCTGGTATCATACAAAGCCGTGATTGATGTTGGTATAAACGACGCGGATATTATATTTTTATTATAGAAAAATATATCTAATGAAAAGTTATAATTTCCGGCGATCTTAGCTTTCAAAGAATATAAGGTTATAATGGCAAGGAAGTATGCGACGGTTTCCCCCTTATGGATTTAATAGTCGGAATACGAGTATGGTCAAAATTTTCATCGCAATGAGTTCTTAAAAGATTTTTGAACTATGCAGTTAAAATGCCATTCATGGGATTGATGTTAACCCAAAGCTAGGTAAATTGTCAAAAAATCGGTGATCGATCAACAGCGTTTAATAATTAAACTACGAAAGTGAATGTGACTTTTAAATTTCCTGTATCGTAACTTGTAAACAACACTGCTTTATGTCAACCATCGGTCAATAGATTGCTGTCAAACTTAGAGCAAGCTGCTAAATTTTGGTTGAATGAGAGCTGTTTGATGAGTACCCGGATTGAAAGATAGGTAGCTCTACTGAGTCAAATTTTGTGACAATCCGACGCTTAGTTTTGTTTTGACACCTATTTCAAACATCGTGTTAGTGTTTTTTTTGCGATCATGGGAAAAGAGCAGTATCGCTCCGTGATCCGATCAGGTGACCCACTCACCTTCCCATACAACCGTTTACTATTGGTTCGCAGAGTTTCGCCGTGGCCGCACATCAGTTTTATATGCATCGCGCCCAAGTGGCCTAAAAACGCTTACCACACAGGAAACCGTGGACAAAATCCATGATCGCGTATTGGCGGACCGCCGAGTGAAAATTCGCGAGTTGGCTGGGATAGCATGAATGCGATAGCCATCCCATATTTTGGGCATGATAAAGCTGTCCACGCGATGGATGCCGCCTTTGCTCATACCGGAGAACAAGCGCAATCGTGAGATCACTTCAAAGACGTGTTTATGTTTAATTGAAATTTGCAGGAGTTTCAGCGTCGTTTCGTGACTGTCGGTCGATGAGCCGTGGATTCATTGGTACACATCACATCACACCCCAAAGAACAATTAAAATAATGGGCTCCACCCGGTGAACGTGCTCCAAAGAAAGTGAAGACACTGTGCCTTCGGCGGAAAGGTGTAATCCACGTTGACTATTTGGAGAAGGGAAAAACAATCACAGGAGTATACCATACTACGTCGATTTATTGAGCCTATTCAACCCCAACTTGAAGGAAAAACGACCACATTTGGTGAAGAAAAAAGTGCTCTTCCACCACGATAACGCATCGGCTCACACCTCCGCAGTCGCCACAGCTAAATTGGTTGCTACGAATTGCTCTCCCATCCACCAAACTAGAATACGGATGAGCTTTTGCGGCGTTTCATAACCGTGGACAAAAAATTAATCCATCACAATACACCGGTAGCTGAGCGCCAGTCGAAACAATGGGTTTTTCTGGGCTAATCGGCGCGAAAGAAGGTCAAGGCCATTTTTTTAGATTTATGTGGCATTATTCACATAGAATTGGGCCATGAATTGCGCCATATTATCCTGATTTAGTTCTCAGTGACTGTTCTCTGTTTTTAATTGAAGATAAATCTTAGTACATATTTGGAAGTCATAAAAAAATTGGAGAAGTTAATTGAGCTTAAAGAAGATTAAATTGTGAAATACAATATTTTCTTTGCCGAAAAAACTATATTTCATTCAAAAAGACTTCTTAAAAAAAAATTCCAGATTTTGGTTTTTCAAAAAAAAAAAAAAAAAACGGCTGTCGATGGACTGATAAGGGATGCCAGACTGATCACACACTGTTGCAGACAGGATCTTATATGTGATGTTGAGGACACTTATTCGCCTGTACTTGACGCAGTTCAGGGAAGCACCTTTCTTTAGGATCGATCATATAATGTTGAGTTTTTTTCCGTTTGACATTCTTTCGTCGACCCAGATTTAAGAGATGAGTTGATGTATGCTCTGTATTCAGTTATCACCTGCTGCTTTTAACAGCTCGGAAGTAGCTTTTTTAGACTTGAGCTTGGAAATTTGTATCCAGAGTTCATGCTGGCGGCATCTGACTTCTCGAGAGCTTAGGGGAAACTCGATCGGAAAAGCTCTCGTGGTCTCGTGTGATTGTAGCCATTCGATGTTAAATTTCTTTACAGTGGCTCTGCAGCTTTGGGCTGTTACAAATATCCCAACCCGTACATTGGGTACAACGATACTCCTATAATGATCTGAGCCGGTGTTAGCTGCTCGGAACGTTCGGACATCCTAAATACAGAAGGAGTGCCTTAAAATCGCAATCTGGTCAATTTTGTTATTGGCTTGTCCGCCAGGTCCCTTTGTGTATCTCGGAGTGTGGAAACCGTGGGCTGGCTATAGTAACATTACGTCCTGCTGTTAAATCAGTCCACTTGAGGTAATGGCGTGGAGGCTGTAGTTCTCCACTGTATAACCAAAGATGCCCCCTTGCCTAGCTTGGCATTAAAATTGCCAAGGACGATTTTCACGTTGTAATTCAATTGTCTTCTGGAGGACTGCTTAGTGTAAAAATTGTAAAAATAGGGTCCATTGTAAGTCTGCCACGTAAGCCGCTTTGGTACCTGCCTATAAAGGTTTTAAAATGTTTGCATAGTAAGTTTATAAAATATCGTCTTATCTTATGGATGAGGCATATAGGGTTATGAATGAGGCATAATTGAAAATTTGGTGTTATCACTCTACCGAAATGAATTTGTTAGGCGGAATTTTTAAAGCTTAACAAACATCTTAATACAGGGAGCAGATATTGTTTCTGGAAAGTCTGACTTTGACTGTTTGAAGATAACACCGTGATCTGCTGTCTATTCTAAATTCGTTCACGGTTACCATTTTTGATTGTATGCTTTACATCAATTCGTACGTGGTACGATTCAATTGTCTTAAAGTACCATAATTGGATGACGTTATGGGTTTAAAGTCAAGGTTTCTTATTGCTACTTATTACTGTATTACAAGTTGCTACATAGGTAAGTAATAGGATGCCATTAATTTTGTGTTTATTTTTAGCCAATGCTGTACTAAAAACGCACTGATTCTGCATCCTGGCGGTTAAATATGCCACACCGAAAGCTGCCATGGCACTTTCGGTTTTATGGCAGTATTTTTTTTTATCTTATCTCTTGAGAAAGATCGTTTAGATCGATCAAAATTAGTTTTTGGTACAACTGGCACTGCAATCTCTACAAACTTGTTTGTATGAAGTCCTAAACGAAAGGAGTGATGTAAATTTCTTATGGAAACTTTAAACAGATGAGTTCAACGGTGAACACAATTGAATGAGGAGAAATTATCCAGAGATAATGTGTTCGCGTGCTGGCTGATGTAAGCAAGTAAATTAGCACTAAAAGATATACTGCTGAGTATCTGGACTCTCAAAACTCGAAAACACTTCTCGAAAGAGGTCGTTTAGAATGTTAAATCTTATTTGCGTATTTACTTAGATGGCACTACAGTAAGAACGGTATTTTGCCAACTGCCGCTGCTCTTTAAGTCAACGTTGGTTTTAATGACATTAAGCCCGTATTGTCGAGGTTGGGCGTCCTTTCTTGTTGGCAGAAACAGCTTATTTAGAAGCAAACACATTTTTGACTCTTCTGTTTCAATACTTGCAAGGGTGCCAGCGATAGCTTGTTCTGTTCTGCAAGTCATAATATCAACGTTGTCGGCGTATGCAAGTACTCGTACTGTACCGAGCTTTGAAAGACTGTACCTCTGGCGTTGTCTAGCAAGTTTCACACAATTTTCTCAAGCATGATGATAATCGTATTAGCTTGACTAAATATTAACGTAAAGCTTAATATCTCAATAAGAAATTTGTAGTCGTTTAAAGAGAGAAATAACAAGGTTGGCGTTGACATTAAAAAAGGTATAGCACTTGCAGTTATTTTAACCAAAAGTCCAGTTTTGGCAGAATATGCGTACTGTTTAGGTCCTGTGAACTGAGTCTTCCTCAGCAATCTCATTTCTGTTATCCTATTGCAACCATCGATTCAGACAAGATTCAAAGAATAGTTTTCAGATTGTGTTCACAGCCTATTCGCATTCTAGAAGCAGTTTGGAAATGGGTAAAGAGTAGGCAAAAGTACTGCTTTTATGCTGTATAGTTGCAGAAAATAACTAAAAATGTTTCTTGTTGGAAGACAGGTGTAAGCTTTTATACAATATATGATTGTAATAGAAGTAACCTCCATAATTACGAAAAAATCCTTTAAACTTTTTTAAGAATCACCGCAACCGATGAAAAATTTGTGGGAACTTAGATACTGCTGAAAATCTCACATGGCAGTTACTCGTATGTAGGAAATATTACGGGTAGGTACGGTTTTACTGATTGTATAATCAATATATTCAATACACATCTGGGACTGCAAATACGACTAGGTAACCAAATGTGTCATCCAAAACCAGATAACCGAAATTATTGTTTATGCTGCCAAACCGAAACAGAAATAATCACATTTGTCATAAATAAAATAAAACATGAATATCGTCGTAAAAGCACATATTTTCACCGTCTCGGCTGTGGCACAATGCCAGCTTGGCGATAAATTGTGCCAGCTACGTCTCGACTACAGGTAGGCGCTGTCAGTTTATTGCGCTTTCGATGAAAGCCAAATCTTTTACAAGCCACTTTCTGGGTGAAAAAGTGGACGCCAGACAGTTCACTGAAGCTTTCGATTTTTGTTACCCTTCAATTTCAAATAAAATCTACGAGTACTTCAAGCAACGCGGTTAAAAACCCTATCTGGTGGTCATCACCGGGCAGCGAAAAGATTTCTTCAAATTGTGAATGATATGTCGCATTGATGTTGGAAACGAAGTCAATTATTGTGAGATTCAGTCGAATAATTTTCGAATAGATTTCGACCCACACAATTAGTTTCTTTTTAGCGGGAGTTTGAGTTTGTTTTTTGTTGTACTAGTATTTTACTTTCGATAACTGGCAATTGGCCAGAAATTATCTAATTATCCGGCATGTGGCCGAATAAGAGGATGCTCGAATTTATGTCTGGCGGATAGAGGATTTTATTTTAATGATTTCACTTGGTGATTGAACAAACAACGAGAGGCACGCATGGCTGAACATTATCGCAGTTTGATGGGATTTATTGTTTATTTTTTTATATTTTGTAGTTGGTTGTTCCATTTTTAGTTGATTATATTTTTGGACTGAATTCATAATGAATAATTAAAAAAAAAATGCAAAAAGGAATGCTTTATACTCGTAGTATTGTATTTAAAACATATATTAGTACAGTGGTCTTTTAAAGAGTGCGAATTTCGTAGTAATTTCGAACAGTAAAATTAAGGTTCCCATGAAGCGATTTACAAAAAATATTATATTAAACAATTTAATATTGTATATTTATATGTAATTCTTGCGGTTTTTTTTTCAAAATTTGAACGTTTATTTAAGAAAAACATGTACAATAGTATTATTCAAAGTATTGCCCATCTGAAGCTATGACTTTTTCCCATCTTTCTGATAATTTGTGGATCCCATCCCAAAAGAACTGCGCCGGCTTGGTAGCCAAGAATGAATCAAACCAATTTTTGATATTCTGCTCTGTTGTGAACCTCAGTGAGGGCGTTCTGCATTGACCGGAACAAATGGTAGTCAGTAGGGGCAAGGTCTGGGCTATAAAGCGGGTGGGGTAAGACTTCCCATCCACTGTTTTCCAAATAGTTCTTAACCGGAATGGGGCCGAGCGTTGTCATGATGGAAAGTTATTGCCTCATGTCTGGTAGCATATTCCGGGCGATTTTCGGCTACTGCTCTCTTCAAACGGATTAATTGTGTTCGGTAGCGTTGTCCATTGATGGTTTCACCCGGTTTTAGCAGCCCATAATACAGCACACCCATCTCATCCCACCAAATACAGAGCATTACCTTCGAGCCATGGATATTCGGCTTTGCCGTTTATTTAGCTGGTTCATGGATTAATTTTTCACCGCCAGTAACAATTCGATGCAAAAAGGACTTCCTTTTGTGGCGTTCCAACAGCATTTCGGACATGCAAAACCGCCTTTCGACGTCTCTAGGCTTGAGAGATTTGAAATGGCTGCTTGAGTGACACCCAAAGATTCTGCGAGCTCTTCTTGTGTTTGGCAACAATCTTCATAGAGTAATGCTTCCAGTTCTTCATCTTCAAACTTTTTTGCCTGCCCAGGACGTTCATCGTCTTCCAAGCGAAAATTACTACTTTTAAATCGTGCAAACCACTTTTGGCACGTTCGCTCAGCTAGCGTATGTTCACCATAAACTTCCACCAAAATACGATGACTTTCGGCAGCAGTTTTCTTCATATTAAAGTAATGAAGAAGAATTACTTTTTCAGGCACAAAGTTCGACATATTTGAGTGAAAAAAAAAATTATTGTTGTTTACGCTTCAAATGAATGACATATACTGAAATGACGTACAATGACAGTAGCTTTCCAACGCATTTTCTAATGGAATTATACAAGTTACTCCATCTCTTAGCAAACCGCACGAAAGTTATACTTTATCGTATAATGCCCTTGCGTAAGACATATACATCCAATGCTAAAGTTAGGCTCGTGTGGACATCAATCTTGGCGATGCTACTCGTCAAGAAATTTGCTTTGTTAAAGAACGAAGTCGGTCTTGCTATTGATAATCTACAATAACAAAAGCTATTTTTGTGGGTAGGCAAAAACCTTCATAGGCACCATGATAACCGGCCGCATATGCTTATATTAGTGTGAGATTCTTGCCCATTAAAAAACTTCCCAACGTCTATCAGACTACGACTAAGTTTCGTTTTCAAGTAGTTTAAGCATCTGTAATTTATTGCGTTCTTAACCGTTATTACATGCGGTTTTTCCTTAAGACGCTAAGACGAACGGTCTTGCTCTTAGTATTCGGCGCACAAGGTTTGTGTCGTCCAATGTCCGGATTGTTTCTTGATTGCCACAATCTGCAAGACGAGTACGAAGTTTGTGAGTAAAGCTTGTTACTTCGTCTTTCACGGTAGCAATTTCTATAATAGATCGCTAAGAATATCGCTATTCCTTACATACCATGGAGTATTCCCGATTGCTATTAGTATTTTGTTTTGAAATTTCTGTAGTATTTAGTGGACATATGGTTTTGTTTTGCACAACCCATACCATACGTCCAAGCGGTTTTAGTACAAAAGCAGCTTGTTATATAAGCTTAGTTTCGAATATCTAACGATAAGCCAATTCTTTTCTCTAAGTCTTCTTTTGAACTTCTCATCTAGAGTCATTCCCAAATTCTTCGCCTCGTTCACGTACGGTATTTTTGATGGGGTTAATCGTTTACCTTTATATGCATATTTAAAATTGACGTGTGCTGACTTGGCCTCGTTTAGGACGATTCGTCCAATCAAATATTGAGTTCAAAGCTCGTTTAAGTTTTCCTGTCGAAGATTCAACTGTTAGACACGTCGCCGTATCATTAGCGAATGTGGTTACTACAGTATCTTGACCTTTAAGTTCGAGTATATCTCTTGTATAAAGTTGGAACAGGTATGAACTGAGAACGATTGCTTGTGGAACAACGGCGTGAATTTTTTTGAATTCTGAGTAACTATTCAGTTCCATGTCCATTCTGAAACCGATAGATTCCAATATTCTATCCATTTTGTCTATTTTATACATTTGTTGTAGCTTATACTTCAGACCATCGAGCCATACCTTGCCGAAGGCTTGTGATACGTCGAGAAAAAAGCCAGAACATATCTTTTTTTTTTTTTTTTCTTCTAGGGCATTGTCAATTATGTTTGTTGTTCGGTAGACTTAATCGATTGTGGAATGTTTGACCCTGAAGCCAAGCTGGTAATCCGAAAACCATCGTCTCTTCAGTAATTGGTCCCATTCGTTTGAGCAGAAGTACCATATTTCAAAGAAATTATTTTGAAATTATCGGCAAGAGCGATATAGGTCTATATGATTTTTTTGTCACTTAGACTTTGGAACCATTATGACTTCTGTGACTTTTCATTGGGTTTGAACGTATAAAAGCATCATAGAAGCGTTTTTAATATAGAGAAGCTTGATTAGCGCTTTTTTGGGTAACTATATTAGGATTCACTTGTAATTAAATCTTATCGTGGAACATTCTTAGTTTTTTAAGTTTTCTATTGTCTGCCGAAGCTCAGGCAGTAATACACATTTAATTCTATAGTTATTGGAACCAGTATTGACATTAAGTTTTTTGGCCAGTTGTCGTCCTTCGAACGGTGTAAACGTTTTGGGTTTAACGGGATTTTTTAATGGAAGTCACGGATTTCTAGAACGAGTAGTTGGAACTTTTGTCGGCAGTAAAGCCTTCGAGAAGAGCAGAAGTCTCACGATTCTTAAGATTTTGAGGTGTTTCTTTTAGCTTATTTGAAAGGGGGTTTAAATTTTATCAGGGGTGCACTTGAACGTTGCCATCTCTTTCGTGCTTGCTTTTTTCTCATAAATCGTCTTCGATTTCGAGAGGGTATATTAGTTTTATGTACTCCTCTTGCTTGAAAAGAAGTGTTGTTCCATGCATCACTCTAAATGGCTTCCGAGAGCCATGCAATTTATTTGTAGTTTATTTTGTCATTTGCGAACCTAGGCGTTCTTTCGATTTTCCCTATACTCCTGCCGATTTTGAGAATCATTAATAAGTTATCTTAGCAGGAATCATAGCACTCTTCTACTTTTGTGAGGTATCAAGGAACCCGTTTTACGATGAAAAAGTCGACGAGGTCAGGCATTTTGTTTTGCCTTGAAATCACCACTGAGGATAAAATTTGAACCAAGTGAACCAAAAAGTAGATCGAGGTTGTCGTTTGTCATTCTATGATATATCTCGCAGAGAAATAACAAGATACTATGTTGTAGTATAGATGATTTATCTTTACGGAGGCTGAACTTATTTGCATAGATTCAAGGACTATTATCATATTCTTGGCATGCTTAATGTAATATTTAATATAAAGATAGGATCTGCCTCTCGCGTTTTCCGAAGGATGGTGCGCGTGATGATCGGAGTAACCTCTTACTTTACGTCCAGCTTTCATTTTCAAATGGGTTTTCGAAATCATTTTTTTTTTAGAAGGCCGTGTGCGTTCCAGCAACTGCTTCATATTCCTGTTTGGTACTTAAAAAGAATGAAGAAGAGGTCTTTTAATGTTTTAATGTGGTTGTTAGGATTGTTAGAAACAGAAATACACGTGACTTCTTTAAGAGCAATTGCTACCACTATGTGCATCAGAAACAAATACATAAAACCAGTTAGTGCACTGGTGATAAGAAACTATAAGACAGAGGTCCAGAAATATGAAATTAAGTAAATTCTAAGATTTGATGACAAGTAAGCGACTCGGGCAATGAGTGCAGTTGAATGTTGTGATTCACCGATTTTAGCTATATTTTAGAAATGTTGATAATTTCTGGAAGAGTTAGGCATCAATGCAAGCCAAAGTACCGCTGTCGAGCAATTTGATAGTTTCTGCCCTCGAAGAAAGGATGAAACAACCATACCTTGACTAAGGATATTAACGCCTCGAAATAAATTGACTTTAAAGGATGGTGAAAAGTACTTAATGAACGCCATACAGTTATGGCTAACAGTATATTGAAATGGCACCTTCTCATACTTAATGCAAAAGGTGATCAAAGACGGGTCAACATCTAATGGCACACTCCACGGATGTAAACTGCAGGTGGTATCAAAGAATAGTCCGATATATATACATATGTATGTTACACCCTGACTGACTCGAACTCCAACCAACTTCAGACTGCTATAATTTCCAAACCTTTCATTAATGTGAGCTCAAATTTTGACACATGACAGATAATTTTATTATTTACAAGACTTTTAAACGATTTGCGTCTTAGTTGTGTTGAAAAATTTTTATCCGCGGTGGAATTCAAACGTAATAGTGTGATTGCTTTATATTTGGCTGGAAAGCCACAAGTAGCTATCGTTAGAGCCCTCCAGCACCTCAACGTAAATAAATCATTTGTGTCTCGAGCCATAGCTCGTTACCGTCATACTGGCAGCTTTGAAAAACGCGATGGAGGTGGTCATAAAAAAACAGCAACATCGGCAGAAATGGTTCGGAAAGTGAAGGCTCGAATTGAGCGAAATCCCCGCCGAAGTGGAAGAAAAATGGCTCGTGAGCTCAACATATCGTTGAACTGATGCAACACATACTGAAAAATGAGCTTGGGCTCAAGCTTTTGAAGTTCCAAAAAACACACGATCTTACACCGCAACAGAAAAAAGTAAGAGTCGAAAGAGCGAAGAAGTTGCTACGCTTGCACGAAAGTGGTTAGTTGTCGAAAATGGTTTTTCTCCGATGAGTCGCTATTTGCTATAGAGCAATATGTCAACAAAAAAAAAAATGACCAAGCTTACTTGCCAGAGAGGTCCTTCAAAAATTTACACCTTCGGACGGCCACCAGAAAGCAGGCAGCACCGACGGTAGTGGTTTGGGCCGCCATAACCGCCGATAGTCTCTCTCAGTTCGTATTTTTGCATCGTGGCGTCAAAATTAATGCGATCATATACCGTGAAACTGTCTTAGAGGCAGTATTGAAACCTTGGGCAAGCAATTATTTCGGTCGGATTTCGTGGACATTTCAACAAGACTCGTCACCGTCTCACAAAGCGCGCGTCAACCAAGATTGGTTAAAAAACAATGTTCCACACTTCATTTCTTCGACACAATGGATTGCAAATTCTCCGGATGCAAGTCCGTTGGATTTCTCTGTCTGGGGTATTTTGAAGGCGAAGTTGGCATTAAAAAATACCGAAGTTTGGACCACCTCAAATAGCCACTTCACCGGGAATGGGCCAAAATACCGCAGAGCCACTTGCGTGCAGCGTGCGATGCTTTCTTCGGCCGTCTCAAGGCCATTATTTGCGCCAAAGGTGGACATATTGAAAACTACTGATACAATTTGAAAATTGATGTATTTTCCAACATTTTTTGCTTTGGCACAATAAAATTTATCAAAAAATAAAAGAAATTATAGCATTTTAAAAAGTTGCAGTTCGAGTCAGTCACCCTGTATATTCATACTTTTTATTTTTTATTTTATTTATTTTAGTTTTCGTACTTAACATTTCATATAAATAGTTTATAACATCAATAATCATAAATAAATATATGCAATAGATATGCCTAACATGTAAAAGAAAAGAATAAATAAGATGCATTCTATAGTTTAGAACTAGTGTCGTATATTCGTACATCTATACCATTTGTTAATAAACAATTTAGGTAGACATGGTGTGATAAACCCGGTTAGTTTGAATAACTAAAAAATTACTTGAATAACTAAGCTGTTAGGACAGTTTTTAACTTTTTGGGCAAATGAATAAGAATTCTTTAATTTTTGGAGTTCAAGAGGCCTGAATAGCTTGGGCTCGATAGAGGCATACAATTTAAAAAGAAATAGAAGTATAATGCGTGAAGTAGAAGCCGGGTGTCTTTCAGTTAAGTCTAAATTTTTCTAATTTATTCCATCATAAATGGAGGTGCATAAACTCAATAAGGCATCCTCTGCAGATTTTCCAGATCTAAGTCCATATTGGTGTGGGTTAAAAAGAGAATAGTATTTAAGGAACTCAATAATTCTGTTTTAATAACTTTTTTTTTTAAATTTTGGAAAATGGGGGAAGAACGGAAATGGATCTATAATTATTCACATTTATAGAGGCTACTTTTTAAAAATTCGTAGTTTATTAGAAATTTTTAAGATTTGAGGGACTTGAGCTATAATTGTCTTGTATGAGCTCATCTCCAAGAAAATTCTGTTTCATAATTTAGTAAATAACGAATGCAACCACTTCTATTTTGATTAAGTTCAGCTGCAGAAACTGTATTGCAGTCAACGCTAGTGAAAAATTTATTGAAAGCATTGACTATTTTCGTTATAACTATCACTCAATATATCTCCGGTCTAACTAGAAAAAATAACTTTTTTTTTTTAGAAATTCGACTTTATTCATTAACATACCCTCCTTCAAGCGTGATACATTCATTCCAACGCTTCTCTAATTTTTCGATTTCTTTTTTGTAAAATGATTTGTTTTTGCCCTCAAAATAGGCCTCAGTTTCAGCAATAACTTCTTTATTTGAGCCAAATTTCTTTCCCTGCAGCATCTTTCTGAGGTCTTCAAAAACCCAATAGTTGCTAGGGGGTAGTTCTTTAGAGTATAGTGGGTGAGGAGGCAATTCGAAGGGTAATTCATTCAATTTAATCATCGTTTTCATAGACTTGTGACACGGTGCACAGTGAAACAGCAGTTTTTTATTTTGCATGTGAAGCCAGTTTTTCTTGATTTCTACATTCAACCGATTCAATAATGTCTTGCATTACTTGAAATTGATAGCTTCAGCGTTTATAAAATATTCGATAAACAAAATACAAAAAACAAAATACGGATGGCATAATTTTGCCAGCCGACTTTAGCGTTTCTTGTCTCTCTGGACGGCTCCTACCGGCTGCTGTTCACTCAGCTGATGATATCTTTGTATAGTAATGAATCCTTACTTCATCCATTGTCACATTTCGACGTAAGAAATCATTTTTATCTCGCTTGAACAGTTCTTAACAGCACTCTGAATCGTCGACGTGTTGTTGTTTTTGATCCAGTGTTAGCAAACGCAGGCTTCGATAGCAACTTATGCATGCCCAAATTTTCATCAAAAATTGTAAACACACTACCTTTTGATATCTTTAATGTGTCAGCTATCTCACGTATCTTCACTTTACGATCTTCGAAAACTACAATATTTTGTGGACTTGTTTTGTTTTCTGGAATAACTACCGTTTTTGGGGGTTGGCATCACCGCTGCTTGTACGTCCGTGTTTAAATTCAGCATACTAGTCAATAAAAGCTGATTTCCCTGTTTGGCTTCAACAGTATTTTCCCCATCCAAAAATAATGTTCTGAAAGTAACAAAAGTTGTTTCACTAAATTGTAAACTTGTAAAATCATTTAGTTGGAATGACATGTAATTTTGACATATATGTGTGTCAAAATTGGTGCCATCTATGTGTCAGACCAGAGACTTATTGAGTTATGGTTATCACGGTTTTCTTCTTCTCCATACGGTATACAGGTCGGGAAGTTGAAGTATTTTTTTTCCTAATTAATTCATTTACTATTCCCCATTCCTTTTCTAAATTATCCACGAAGCCACGAATTTTGGCTACAAGTTCAATATATATTTTCCGGTAGTGATTTCGTAAGAGAGAATTCTTTTTATGCTTATTACACTTTATCTGCAGCTTATTCTTCGTATCGATTTTAAACAATAAAGTTTCTAATATTTATGGTTTGAGATGGATTGTTGGCATTATATCCACTATCTCAATTTTCAAAAAGTAAATGTCTATTAAGTTTACCAAAATAGCAGTCTCAGAAGGAATATATTTACTGCTGCTACTTTTATCACATGCAAAAATTGAGGCTGGAGAATTAGATATCTGGTTCTCGGTTCATAATTTTCTCTCTCTTTTGAGAACCGATTAAATTGATATTATTAATGAAAATTACTGTATTTTTTTCCTAACGTTCCCGCAAAGTTACTCTTAGAGCTTTTTGAGGAATAATCTCTTTTGCTATTTGAATCCTATCCGAATCCATAATAGGTCTGTTTACGTACTTTGAGAATTTACAAAATATAGTTCAAAACTGTTATAAATTTGCCTTGATGTCTTCATACTTTACATACGATACTTAAGCGTTCATATAATACGGCAGAAAAGATTTTATATGTGATGTTAAGGGAACCTATTCTCCTGTAGTTGGTGCAGTTCAGGGGATTTCTTTAGGTTCAGACAAATAATGCTGATGTTCCATTTGACGATCCAGATTTTAAAGATGATTATCTGTTGATTTAAAAAGCTCGGCAGATAAGCCATCGGGTCCAGCAGGTTTGTTAGAAATGCTGTCCTGATTTCAGCTTGGTCGGGTGGACTGAAATGCTGTCTGTCGTTGTCTAAGTTGAATGGCTCATTCTTTATGATGGTGAGTTATTGTTCGTCATCACTATTTAAGAGTCTGCGAAAATAATTTTTCCAGATTCTCATCACAGACTGTGGTTCTATTTTGAGTTCTTCTTCTAAATCCTTGCAGATTTCTGTTCGGACTTTACAGTTTTGACATGTTCGTTTTATATTTTTGTAAAACTTCCGAACTACATTCTTATGGTAGTACCTCTTTAAGGCCTTGATTGAGCGCTTTTTTTTCTTTTCTCTTTTGAGAAGCCTATGTTCTTGTCTCTTGCCTATCGTTCTTGATTTACTTGTTTGCATTCGTCATCGAACCAGAAGTTTCTTTGTTGGGCTGGTTAAAACCCAGCACATCAGATACCCTGCTTACCTAACTTGGCACTAAAACCATCAAGGACAATTTTTATATCATATTTATGTGTTTGCTCGTAGGCTTTGTCGAGGTCCTCGTAGAAGCAGTCTTTATTAAGATGTCCTTCTTTTCTATCTGGGCGTGTGAGTTCATGAGGCTTAAGTTAGCTAATTTAGCCTTTATGCGAATAACCGTCATACTCATGACTTAAGTTTAGCCTTGTTGAACGTATCGCTGCTATCGCCGTCCTTGTTGCGCCGGTTGTCTATAACATTTTCCATACTAGATATCTCAGTTTTCATCCTCTTTTTTGTAATGCTTAAATCATGCCAAAGCACTTTTTGCTTTTTGTTGTACATTGTTTTGTTGTAAACTCAATAATTACTAAATTTATTCAAAAACGTTTACAAGAAATCAGAAAGTCGACCACGAGGTGTGTTGACTATAGTCAACATAAGAGAGTCAGTTGCAGGACGAATTGTAAATTTTGAGTTCTAAAATCTAAAATCGAATACTCAAATTCATAATAGTGTACTAAAAAATAACGTTCCAGTAATGAGTGATTTCGGATTTCATGTGCCCCAAAAATATCTGGAAAAAGTGTTTTATGTCTTTAGCTAACATTATATTTTTATAAGAAAAAATTAGATAAATTGCGATTACGTAAACATGCTGAATATTAAATTCGCACATTCTAATGAATCTCATCGGGGATGACGACACGCATCTGCTTGGTTTGCAGATCAGACAGAATATATCTAAATTTTGCTGAGATTTCTTTCGGTCTCTGCCACATGGTATCTGAATATATTGAATTTGAAGTACATATCACAATTTGCTGGTAATACTCGTATCTCAAAATTCAGACAGAATTATTAGCTGACAGCTTGTCGCTCTAATTTCCATAAGTATGTCGAAACCCAAATCGAAGCTACAATTGCACTTCAGATCTTAATGACAAACTGTCAGCTTGAGTGCTAATAGAAACCCCATCGACTGATCAATAACAATTTACAAAAAACCAACGTCCTAACTAGATATATGACGTGTGAACTATTTGACCTGCCCAAGTGAATTGAAATTCCATCAAAAAATAATCCGATTCCAAATTAGCCACCAAGTAGTGCGAAGAGCTAACTGTAATTGCAAATCCCACCTGCGGACGAATGGCCGGCGACGTAATTAGCCTCCAAATGAAAACAATTCATGAATTAGTCGGCCGTTTTCACATTAAAAAAATAAGCTTTGCAATGCTTACCCTCCCCACAAGAATGTGTTTAACATTTGAGAAAATTAAGAAAAATGAAATGATTGTACATGTCTACTATTGATTTAAGTGATTCAAATAAATAAACAACACTGAACTGTGAAGATACATATTATGATACAAACCTTCTCTAATTCAAATTCACGTATCTTGTGAATACTCCCTCGTGGTTTCTTTATAACTGACATCTTGCTAAGCAATTTCATGTGACCGTGTGGCCTAATGGATAAGGCGTCGGACTTCGGATCCGAAGATTGCAGGTTCGAGTCCTGTCACGGTCGAGATTTATCACTTTTTTTTTATTTATTTATCGTGTATATTACAGATCATGAAATAAATTTAATTTATTCACGAGATAAATATTCACACCATGTCTAGACGAAATGAAAATTTGCACGTGTTAGTCATAAAACTTTCCCAGTAGCCGGTATCAGTGATGCCAATCTATTGTTACATTAAGTTGAAAATTTAAATTTGTCAAGATTTACGAATTAAATAGATTTGCTTGTATCGCAATTCATCATTACGAAGGAGTTGGAATGGAATGGAACAAGTGTTCAACGAATTTGAATTTCAACGAATCCTTATTTTAATCTGAATAGAATAGACGTATTTTCTTTATCGTGTATATCTATACAGCAATTAGCGTTTTTAAATTAAAAGACCTCAAATGAATTCAACTAAATAATGAATTTAACATTAAATTTGTCTGATTGACATAATGAACGTAATAACTTGGCGAGTTCTCAGTAGAAAAAGCTCAACAAATGTATCCAACTGATCTCGAATGTTTGAACACAAACAGAGAGTTTTTCAATTCTTCATTAGACAGAAGAATGTAAATAGCTTAAATTGTAAGTAAGATGATGTTGCACGCTGAAGAGATAATATGCTAGGTGGAGTGAAAAGTAACCTCCTTGACCATCAGAATGCGCTGCTACTGCAAAAAAGCTTATAGTGCCTTGAAGTCCGTTCATATTTAGGCAGACTTGTTAAATTTCAGTCTTTAGTTTTGTTTTGACAGCTGATTGTTGTTGACGGGCTTGGCTTCATGTTTGGGTATGGACAAAAACGATTTCCGTTCTCTCATAAAACATTATTTTTTGTGAGGCAAAACGGCGAAGGAAACAAAAGAAAAGTTGGATAAATATTATGGGGCTAATGATCCGTCAGATTACACCGTCGAATATTGGTTTCGAGAGTTTTGTGGTGGCCGCAACTCCACTACCGATCAAGTCCGCAGCGGCATGCCCTCCGATGCGGTTACAGAGGACAATATCAAAAAAATACATGAAATGGTGTTGGCTGACCGGAAAGTGAAGGTGCGCGAGCTAGCAGATACCACAAAGAATTATTCGGCATATGAAAAAGTTATCCTGTCACTGGTTGCCGCGCATACTCACTCTTGACCAAAAACACGAACGCGAGAGCACTTCGAAAGAGTGTTTGGGCTTGCTGATGCGGAATCGGGCGGACTTTTGGCGTCGATTGGTAACTGTTCAACACCAGAGAACAGAATGAGTGCCCGGCAATGGACTGAAGCTGGCACGAGTGTTCCGAAGCTGCCGAGGGAAGCTCGATGGGTCGGAAAGGTTATGGCGTCGGTTTTCTGGGATTGTCATGGCATACTCTTCGTGGACTACCTCGAAAAAGGAAAAACCATCAACAGCGAGTATTACTGTGCATTATTGGAGAGAAATCGCTGCAAAACGGCTTCACAGGAAGCGAAAAAAAAAATTTGTTTTTGCAAGACTGTGCACCGGCGCACAAGAGCATCGCAACCACGGCTAAAATTAATGACTTACGGCTCCAATTGCTGGCGCATACACCGTATTCACCCGGTTTGGCTCCCTCGGACTATTACCTCTTCCAAAACCTCAAAAGATGGCTCATCAATAAAAAATTCAGCTCACGCGAGAAAATCATCGACGCCACGAAGTAGTACTTTGCAGACCTTCCGAAAAATTACTTTTCGGACGGGATCAAGAAGTTGGAAAATCGCTGGAATAAGTGCATCAAACTAAAAGGGGACTATATTGAATAATATAAAAAAGGAATAATTCCCAAGGAGGTTACTTTTCACCCCACCTAGTAAATTAAGACTAACATCAATAAGTTATGTTCAATGGATTAGAAATATCTGTAGACGAATTTACTTTCGGACAGCGATGTTGCTATGATTCTCGTAAGTGGATAGCTGAAATCATATGGTAATATAGGGTGATTCATTGTGAGGTTTGATTTTCAATAGGCTTTTTCGACACAGCACGCGTGACTCCTATCAAACTGCTTTGTCATTTTTGTTCAGTATCATTTCCAAGCCATCATGCTAAGACTCACACCACAACAGCGTCTCCAAATTGTTCAGTTGTATTACGTGCGATTCGAGGAACTTACTGTTCCGAGGACTGTGACGAATCGATTCGTCGTCGTTCTAAACAGCTTGGCTTGGCGTATTCGACAACTTGGCATATTTTACTTGAGTATCTCGGCCTAAAAGCGTACAAAATTCAACTTGTGTAAGAATTGACGCCAGACGACTTGTATTTGCGTTATATTTTCAGTAAATGGGTTCTGGAAAAACTCAATGAATATCCGGTGTTTTATCATGAAATTTTGTTCAGGGATGAAGGCTATTTCTAGCTCAATGGATACGTTAATAAATAAAATTGTCACATTTGAGCTGATGAGCAACCCGAAGAGTACTAAGAGCTACCATTACATCCATCAAAAACAACGGTATGGTGTGGTTTATGGGCTGGTGGAATCATTGGTCCATATTTCTTCAAAAATAAGGCAAATAAGAATGTTACTGTCAATGGTAACCGTTATTGCGCCATTTTAACCGACTATGTGCTTCCTGAAATTCAAGCACATGGTCTCGGTGAGCTCTGGTTTCAACAAGACGGCGCTACGAGTAATACAGCGCGTGAAACAATGGACTTGTTGAGAAACCATTTTGGTGAACAATTAATTTCACATTTTGCTATGGTTAATTGGCCGCCTAGATCGTGCGATATCACACCTTTGGACTATTTTCTCTGGGGATATGTAAAGTCTCAGGTCTTTAGGAGTGAGCCAGCTACCATTGACGCTTTGGAAGCCAACATTATTCGTGTTATCCGCGAGATATCAGTCGCTATGCTCGAACGAGTCACCCAAAATTGAAATGAATGGACCACCTCAAACGTAGTTGTGGCCAACATTTATATGGTATAATTTTTAAAAAATAAATGCCATGAATTGTTCTTTTAACCGATAATACAAATGAATCACCCTTTACTTCCGCTGTATGTTACACAAAGGTGTATTAATACTATGTCCTAGATTTTGAAAGAGATTGTATTAATAAACACCACTGCATATATTAACTTAAAAGTACAAGTACAGTACATGCACCAAAACCACCAGCGCCAAGTGCTTGTAGCCTCTTGCGTGTGTAGGCCAAAGGTTCGTAAAGGAAGAGCTCCGCGATGATTTTATCACTCTTACAAATAAGATATATGTATGTAGATGCAAGTAGTCTACATACAGTATTTCCTTATAAGGGATAACAAGAATGCTGCTGAGCTGTTTTTGGAAAGAATTCATTTGGTGGCCTGAAAACTAAGGCCTTATAAAGGCGTGCTCACAAAAGCAGATTTGTATGGTAAACCCTCTTGTGAGGTCATTATCGATCTTACCTATCGCGAACCCAATTTGACCTGGGCTTATGATAAGACTCAGGGAGTTACGATTTCCAACAGCGTTTAAAATTGCCATGACTGTTCTAACTAGTTTGGATATAGTAATGGGGATTAGTAAGTCCTAACCGAAGCTTAGCGGTCAGTTATATGCAGATACTTCTCCCTCTAACAGTTTCTCACAAATTAGTTGATTGTCATCAGAAGACAATGCTTAGAAGATAGTTGCAAATTTGTATAACGTGGAGGAAGTCTAAGACCATCGTCTTCCACAAAACCCTGGGGCTACATCCTATAATAGATTTATTCTGAAGCCATTTTTTAAGATGATGTGATCGGTCATATTCCTTTCGTGGTTCAGATTCTGGCCGAAGCCATTCCTGAGTACTGGGGAAATCAAATTTGTATTTCCGCAGTATTCGGAGTTACAGAGTAATTGCGTCAGGAGACTGGAGTCAAATGATCAACGAAACCCGAGAACAAGTTGTACCAAAGACTCCTCTGTTTAAACACAAAATAGCATTGAGGGTGCAGCCCATAATAAAAACCTCATAGCTAAGGAGATTTAAAGCTCCCAAGTGGAAACAGCAGTAACGTATTTATGAATGTGAAAGTCCGCAAGCTATTTAAAACTGCCAGTGGCTGGTAAGTTTTCATAGCTACATGTGCAGCCTAAAGAATTTATGAAAAATGGGTGATGATGATAAGGCCAGGCTAGTCGGCTTTCTCCTTTTTGCGAGGAGAACAAAGTTTTTAGAGGATTCACTGAAAGCCCCGATTTTAATTGCCTGTGCTTAAGAGCAATCGGCCACTAGGCATTATCCGACAAATATTACAGAAATATCGTCAGTGTAAATGCTAGACCTGTTTGTTTGCGCGAAGCAAACAATCGACAAACGTGCATCATGGTAATGGAGACATGACTCTGTGGCCAACATCATCATATATATATTTGTGACATTCAGCATTCCTATTCAAGATTTTGCAATGCCCAATGTTCATTTTTGCTTATCGAGTGTATGTATTGTACACTTAATTCTGCTCGGCACATTTTTAAGTGCAGTATAGCAATGTCTTCCGCGTTTGTATGGATTGGGTCATATAAAAAGTCTCCGCGGTTTTTTGTCACTAGATGGTGTTGGTGTCCATTTATCTGGAAACGCCAATCTGATTGTGTCAAACGAAAATGTGTTTGAAAGGTCATATGGCAGGCTACATTTTTTTATGAAAACAGCTGTGTTATTCGTTGCTCGTGTTAAAAGTTATACAATATGAGTGAAATATCTGAAGAAATACTCTATGTGATGCTTTTTTACTATGTATAAAACGGCGGACCCAGGAACAGGTTTGTTCGATTCCGTGCCAGAAATCTCGATGTAAAAGATGCATCTCGCACTGATCGGTCTGTCACCGAAAAAGTCGATGAAATGAGCAAGACCGGCATGGAAGCTGTCTGGAGATAGCTGAGGCACTAAACATCAACCATATGACAGTCTGGAATCATCTAAAATGAGCAGGCTACCCAAAGAAGCTCGATGTTTGGGTGCCGCATGAATTAACGCAAAGAAATCTAATTGACCGAATAACCATCAGAGAAACGCTGCTGAAACTTAACGAAATGAAACCTTTTTTTAAGCGATTCTTTACGGGCGATAAAAAATGGATCAAATACAAGAATATCCAACTCAAGCGATAATGGTCAAAGGAGTTCAAAGCCTGGATTCACGGCAAACAAGGTTATGTTGAGTGTTTAGTGGGATTAGAAGTGAATTGTATATTATGAGCTGCTAGAACGTGGCGATGCGGTCAATTCCGTCATCTACTGTGCACAAATGAATGAAGCTTTCAAGAAAGAGCGACCAGAATTGGCCAACAGAATGGCAGTTGTCTTCCATCATGACAATGCTAGGCCACACACATCTTTGATGACCTGGAACAAATTGACGGAGCTTGGTTTGGAAGTTTTGATGTATCCACCGTATAGCCCTGACCTTGAACCCTCTTATTACCATTTACTTCGGTGTTTGCAAAACTCTCTTGGCTGATAGAAGAGCCACCAAAAATCACATGGCCAAGCTGTTCGCTGATAAACCACAGAGGTTCTACAACGTTGGACTTATGAAGCTACCCGAAAAATGGCAAAAGGTCATAGATAAAAGTGTCCAATATGTACTTGATTGAAATTGATTTTGAATAAAGAATTCTGCTAACACGCCTTTAGTTTTGTGCTGTAAGGATTTTAGACTCCTATTTCGATGCCAACATGAAAACGCATTGTTGTTTCCGTGAGACTTAATATGGCAACATATACGAATATAAACATAAAATGATGCTGGGTTAAATTGTTCAGTTAAAATTGAAGAAAATAAACATTTGTTGGGCTTGTCAGTTTTGACCGAATGTTTTTATATATTATATGAAAATCCGTATTTTGTCGCATTAAAATTAAAATTGTTTTTTTACATACGTTCAGATGAAAGCGACTGTTTTAAAACTCAGTGTACGAGTACAAGTAGTGTGAAGCGCTCTGTATAGTATATGACTATGATTAAATCAGTAGCACTAAGGTGAAAAGAGTACATGAGGTTTCCTTACCCGGGCTGATCTTCGTCGAATTTCCACTGGGTTTGTTTATTGGAGGTATGTTGAGCTGATGTAAAGAGAGGACCAGTGTTACAAAAGTCCAAATCAATGGCTTCCTCCTGAGGTTCCTCTAACTGAGGTTATCATAGCTTTTACAGCATCTTTTACAATCTAGACGCATCGCTCCGCCTGCCCAATTGTTGATGCATGATAAGGCGGTGTGGAACTACTCACCTATATTTTGTAAATACGTTTTTAGTTCAGCCGAAGTGAAGTTGGAACCATTGTCCGAGACCACTGTTTAAGGGATGTCATAAGAGGCAAATAAACAAACCTCGCGCTACTTGCTATATACGGTGGTCCAATTTGTGATAGAAATATTTTGGGATCGGATTCATTGGTTCATGTTATGAAAAAAATTGTATGGGAGAGAGCGGTCTATCTTCAACATTTTATTACTAAAAAACAACTCCAAAATAAGTCCATTTTCGTTTACCGCTATCAGTTGTTTATTGAATTTCGATGGCATCACATTGAAGTTGAAGTGTTGTTCAAAGTTGGTGTACAATATATTTGTTCTGTGTTTGTTACTTGTCTGTAAGTACAGACCAGTAGTTTTGGAACTTAGTGAAACACAGGTTGATCTCCGCCCACACCTCTCATGTGGTTAAAATTCCATTTCCGTAGCAAATTATCCACTACCGCTTTATTTACAAAAGCCCCAAAGTGGACAGCAATTCGACCTTTAACAAGTTTGATGCGTTGTCTGACTCCAATCAAAGAATTGTATCCCTGTATTCTCATACTGAAATCCTTATTACTGGCTGGGGAGCTTCGACATTCTGGTCAGAGAACACCCGAAGAACGGTGTGCTGAGATCTTCGCTGTGGAAAACAACTTGACGCATATTGTAAATTAGCCCACATTCTCCCTCAAGCCTACTTTCAGACGTAATCTAAAATATCATGATTCGTTCCTAAGCCATACAACTCGCTTATGGAATGTCCTGCTGAGCTCTTTATTTTGTGGTGGTTATAAATTGCAAATATTATACATCGGTACCTCTTTTTTCTTCCTCCTTAAACTTCCTTCACCCGCGCTGTATGGTAGCATTTTAAGGGTACACAAATCCCTTGAGCGTGCGGTCATTATATGTAAAAAAAGTATTTTTTTTTTTAAATTAAAACAACTACGTACAAATGAGCGGTAGCTGTGACAGATGCAAAATTAGAGGAACGAAGAGCAACAGAATTATCAGTTAGTATACGTTCGATGTCTTTACACCTAAATGTGGAATTTTGCAAATTCTTTGCAATTGGTTGTTGAAACGGCATTTCGATGACAATACGAATACACATATTAAAAATAATCTATGGACAGATGAATCCCAATTCACTAGAGATGACATTACCAGCTTCCATAACCTAAGCACGTGGGTAAATAAAAATCGATACATCACATACAAAAAGAACAACATAATTTCAACCTCGATTTAGTGTAAATGTGTGGGCAGTTGTAATTGGTAATAAGTTAATTGGGACTTTCGTACTTTCACAGTGAAACTTATTTGCAATTTTTGAAAATTGAATTGCCAGGACTGCTACCAACAGGGTGGCGTTCCAAGTAACTATACTACAATAGTTAAGGACTACTGTGATAAAAAAAAACCAAATCTATGGATTGGAAGAAATGGTCTGCAAGATCACCTGATTGGACAGTTTTGGATTTCTCTGTATGGGAAACGATGAAGGAATATATCCATTTATCTAAAAAAAAAACATTGGCTGAATTGCAATAGTAGAATGACACAAGTAAACGAAAATGAAAATTAAATAAAGAAACGAACGAACGAGATGGTTGGTGATTTAATTTTGTTTGCGTCTACTTAAGCTAGAGCTATAATACTCTGAAGACCGTCCCTATACCAAAACCGTTTAGCCATATTAAGGTTGAAAGAAGAATGTTATCAATGCAGTACATTGGATGCAAGAAAGTCACAATGTCAAAGGGATTAAAACTGTTCGAAGAAGGCCACGAAAGTACTGATTTTAGCGTTGTAAGAATACTCGTTGGATTTCATATCGAACAAAGCGACTGCATAAATATAACTGGAAAGAAGCCATGCAATAGTTACACTATGCCTTCAATGGATTAAAGGTGACGACATCGGTTGGACTAACGGCCAGCATCACAAGAATACAAATATCAATCTCAATATGCGCGTTATCCATACGATATTCTTGAACCAAAATATACAATTGTACTCAAAGCTTATATTTTGTCCCAGCTTTAATGTATCGAAATCAGCTTGATTCTTTTTTTGTTTATACCTTGACATTAACCCGAATCACAACCCCTATTACAAAAAGAAATTTCACAATTAATTATACGAGTAATGCCCCATATGCCTCGTTCTTCTACTCCATATCTTCGCTTTAAGAGTTGACAGACTTTACTGAACGCAGTCGAATAATAACATAACGGAATCACAGATCAGACAAAAAAAAAAAAAAAAAAAAAAAAAAAAAAAAAAAAAAAAAAAAAATCGCCGAATAGAGTTTTTCAAGACTCGAACTAGGTTCGGACTGTCCGCATTATTAGATAGGATTTCTACTGACAGTTGGGTTCATCTGCAATAATGACTGTCCCGTATGCCGGCAGAACAAAGGAATATTGCTCGACCCTTCTTAAAGTTCAGTGACTTTCTTGCCGTCTCTCAGTAAGATGTACTGCAGACCCGTTATGGTGTACTCCACTTTTGCTAAGCATCTAAGTGTAATTGGCATAAGTGGCAAAATATTCTGCGACGTTTGCCCTGAGAGTGATGACAACTCCGCGAAGCATTATTTTTAAGAGTGTCCTGCTTAAATTCGGGTCAGGCGGCTGCACTTGGTGCTGATGTTGGCAGACATATAGGATGACTCATAAGATGTCGAACTACTTCTAAAGAAGTTGCTTTGTCTCTAGCGTTCACAAAATTTATTAGAGTTCAACGTCAACAAATTCTAAGACTCATATCTTCTATTGGAAGCGCAACCGCCTTCCTCAGAAAAATATACATAAATTGTCAACAACAAGTAGATATTTCAATGACCCATATAAGTAGAGCTAATTAGGCACCTAAAATCCTTAAACGCTGTACCAAGGGGTTTTATTTATCCTTAATACGACCTATTTCAGGGCAATCTATTGCTCATTCCAGCTTGTAATATAACAGACTTTTATCAAAATTACATCCTGGGGTTAGAGGGGTATTCATTCACTTTTATTTACGGGGCTAGATTTAAAGGAAATAAACTAGATTAATAAATTATAAACAAAGATTGGTATCACTGACTGACATGTTTTGTTTCAATAGTTTCTTTATCTGTTTGAATTGTTTCAACACTTTAACCATACACATTTAGATAAACACAAACACAATCATAAATTTCCTTTTAATTTAAAATTGTTGATATTTGCACATCATCTTTCATACTCCCACACCAGTGTGAACAACGCGTTTAGAATAACAAAAGAATTGCACTCGAAAAACATCGCATAAAAGCCTCCGATACTGTTCAACATTTCTAGACGATGCCGACCGAAACGAAAAAATATTTTGCCCGGCTTTATGCTACTACTACTACTACTACTACTTCTCGTACTATAATTAAGCGCGGACTATTTTTGGATCGAAATAAAAGAGAACTGAAAAAAGACAAAAACGAAAACAGAAATTTAATGAAACAATTATTTATCCATCTATCAGAGGAATGTGCCATCAGGCAGGCGAGGACTGATGTCGTAGCTGTTGTCGCGCACTCAGATACAAGAGCTCAGGGCGTTAAATTTAATTGCGGTCCGCACAATGACTCCGGAATTAATAAGCGATTTTTTTTTTTTTAACATAAGTTTTTTTTTTTTTGCATTTTCTGTCACGTTGTTGCTGTTGTTACTTTTTTTTTTTTTTTTTTTTTTCTAAATATCTTGGGGTACACGCTGCAGTTGCAATGTTTTCATTTTCGGACGTTTTTCGAATACCGAAAATTGTCTAACGAGTGTTTTGTGTATTCAAATTCGCTTGTTAGACTCTTCCTTTGTTATTTTTGAAAAATGGGAAAATTAGGTTAGGCTATGCTCTGCTCTTAATTGTGTTGAATAGCGGCAATTGTTCTCAATTTTAAACATCTGACCTTTATGAGGCAAGTTCGTTTAGTTTCATGTTTTTGATGGAAATAAATAAAATGAATGTTTCAAAAATTTTACAGCTCTACTTTTTATAAAACAAATGTTATTGGAGTATGTTTGCATGAATTTAAGTTAAACATGGAAAAGAATGTTGAGAAAATCTATGATGGTGTTTCGAAAACAATTGAAAATTAAAAAAAAAAATTGTTGAAATACGACTTTCATGCTATTTGTTTATATGTATTCGTTTACTTGTGTTCGTTGGAAAGTTTTCTGTTTATTTTTGTATCTGAAACGAATTAAAAACAAAGTTTTCGATACATGTAAACATATGGGATTACGATGACGATTTTTATGAGTTGCTGATTTTTGAGGCTTAGCGATGCTCAACCTGCCACTTGGTTTTGGAGCAATTGCCGTTTTCTGCAAAGTGTTTAAATTCAGTATTCATTAAACTTTTGTTTTGATTTTTGAAAAAAGTTCACATTGAAACGTTTTTGATATATGTATCTGGGTTTACGAAAACAAACATAACAATGAATTTCTTCGACATGCGTTTTTGAATTTTTGAATTAATCTTTAAAAGGCACAAGCGAACACAGTGATATTTTTTTTCAAAAACTATTTGAAAATTGCCCGCAAATCTACTCAACAACAGAAAACTAAAAACAAACCGCACTTCTCTTGTATGCAGCTACACATTTAATTTAAACTACTTCATTGTGAGCTATTTTTAAAAAAACAGATTTTTTTTTTTTTTTTTAAATTAAATTTCATTTCCATTTAGATAGATATTTGTAGTTTGTTGTTTCTAAAGAAACACTTTATATGCAATATTGACTGCAGTTTTTGAAAACTGCTTATATAAAACAAAAATAAAACTGCAAGCTAATCTTTTAGTTTTAAAAAATTGACTTAAATTATTTTAAATTCTGTTTTCCCATTTTTACTTTTTTGAATAAAAAGGAACCATGCGTTTTGGAACGAAGTAATTTTTTGTTGCTTAGGAAAAATTGTATTCACTGTTGGAGGAAAAGAGGAGTGGAGAAGAAAGATAAGAAAACACACTTTTTCGAGATCACCGCGTTAGGAATTTATCTATTTTTAAAATGCGACTTAATGCGTTGCGCGCTGTGAGTTCGGCAAAGTTTCTCTTTAAAAGCGCCTTTCGGTACATTTGGCGTGAGTACTAGCGGCAGACTGAGCCGTTTTCGGAGAAGAACAAATTTTGGGTGAAAAATTCTATTTTCAGACTTCGAAAATGTGCTTGAGAATGAATTGGGCTTTCGGAGAAAAGTCAGTATCGCATGCGCTGGTCAGTTTTTTTTTTTTTTTTTTTAATAATTTTGAGTTTTGTATTTTGTATTGGATTGTGTGCATTTACTCAGTATGCAGAATTTTTTTGGGGTGGGTTAGGGTGAATAATTTTTGTTGATGAGACTTAAATTAGGTAAGTTCAAATATGCATGTGTAGTTCGATGTATAAGGAATTCGAATTTAATTCTGACAGAGAATATCTAATCACAAATGCTTAGATGGTGCAGATACCTCTGTAGATACTTTGGAAAACTGTAGATAGATCATAGGGTTACATAAGACTATTGTACAACTGAATAGGATCAATATGGCCATATATGTTAAGATCGACTTGATTGAGAAAATCCGATATAACTTCTACTCAGCTTGTTTACTCACTTATTAAGGTGGGCCTTAACTTACAAGTCTCTCCAGACGCTCCAATCCTTAGCGCACTACAAGTAAGTTGAAGACTCCTCTACTTGTGGATCCCACCTAAATCAATGTTTCCTGCGTTGTTCCTTCGGATTAGATTCGAAAACTGAGCGGGAAGGAGCACTGACGTCCATGCGATCTTGTCGGCGTACAGCTTGTATAGTTCGTCTTTGAATCTTCTTCTTCACTACTCTTCAGCGACCAAGAATATCTTCATTCGCTTCGAGTCCATGCTTTAGCCCAATAAGGTATGACTTCGATGATAAAAGTTTTATAAAGTGTGTCCTTAGCTGTTCGGAATAGAATCTTACTACGCAATTACCTTCTTTAGCTTAAAGAAACAGCGACTGGCAAAAGTTATTGTCTACTGAGATTAATTGAGCAGAATTGATAGCATAGGCAAGGTAGGCAAAGTCCCTTACTACCTCGAAGTTATCGCTTTCTTGTCTGATGTTCGGTACAATTCATCGATGTTGCTTATCCTTTCTTATTAAAAAAGTGAAATCCGTTAAAAAGTAAAAATTACCGTACGGCAATATGTATGTAATTGCACAAACTTAAAAAAGATTGTAAAAGAAGTCACATGACAGTGCGTCACATTATATAACAATTTTTTTTTGACATCAAAGGAGTCGGTTAAGTGTTTAAAGACTTTGACGAAGTAGTGATCGTTCTTCATTCTGCATAGATAGTTGAGAGTGGCAGGTATGGCAAAACCATACATGGATCTATCTAGAATGTTTCTAAAAATTTTATCATGTACGGCCTTAAAATCGATAAAAAGATGGTGGGTATTGATTTCGACTCCTTGAGCTTCTTTCAAGAACTGCCAGAGTATGCAAATTTAGTCGATTGTGGACTTTCTTGGCCTTACGCCACACTAGTAAGGTCCTATCAGGTTGTTGGCGAAAAGTTCCAGATATTCACAAAATAACGGCAGGTAAGATCTTGTACGCAATGTTGAGGAGACTTGCACCTCTATAGTCCAGAAGGTCTTTTATCTTGTCGATCGAACAACGATGCTAAGATACCATTCATCGGGCATACACACTTTTGACTAGATCTAAGATATGAGTTGGTATATGGTTTCCACAAAGTCAACAGATTTGAATACCTCGACTTTTAAGCAGTCAGGTAAAGCAGCTTTGGTCAGGTGAACGGAATTTTGGCTTTTCCATATTTTCATTTCCGACTGTGACTCTAGTATAAGGTGCCCTTCTTCATAATCTTCATCAACATTCCAGAAATATGATGGGATCGGTCGGACAAAAAGAGAATGAGAAACTGCGTCAACTATTGTACTACGACGATTGTGATTGTGACAGGATCTATAGATATGAACTATACTGAGGTATTCCTGCCAAACTCGTCTGTAAGCGCAGGATGATGATGGAGAATTCACAGCTGCTCCATTAAGGTCGGTGAAGAATTCACCGAGGCACAATTTCTCAAAAGTCCATCCAATTACTCGCATACGCCGATGATATTAACATAATCAGAAGAAAACGGCCTGATGTAAATGGTGTTTTTGCGAGTATTAAGGCTGAAGCGGGTTTAACGATCAATGAGTGCAAAACGAAGTACATGCTGTGAACCAGAAATCACACCTAAAACCGACGTCTCCGGCAGAATGTCACCCTTGACAGATATAACTTTGAGGTAGTTAAGGACATTATCTACCTACCCACATTTGTCTACCCAGACAACGACACCAACACTGAAACCAAACAAAGAATAACTCCTATCAATCGCTGCTTCTTTGGGCTAAGAAGGTAATTGACTATCAAAGCTCACTTTCGAACAACAGAAGTGACCATATATGAGACCTTAAAATTCCCAGTCTTATTCTATGGCGGAGAGGCATGGACTATATCAGAAATGGATGAAAGTGCTCTTGGCTGTTTTGAGAGAAAAAATTCTTCGGGTGATTGCAAGCATTTGAGATCGTTTGAAAAAGCGCCCGAAAATTCCGTCTGGCCAAAAGCATACACCAAATAGTGCATTTTTCTGGGAGCATCGCTACTTGATTTATCATCATTAGATTCTCCTCGCTCCAAATTCGCGATTGTGCATTGAGACTCATCGATGAACACAGGACAAGTGTCATACGCTTTCTTATGGAAGAAGGTCCATAAGCAACGAATATGACTGATATGACGTCATCGGTTAAAAGAACAATTCATGGCATTTATTTTTTGAAAATGATATCATGTAAATGTTGGCCATGAGTACGTCTGAGGGGGCACATTCGGAAGGTCTAATTTTGGGCGACTCGTTCGAACAAAGCGACTGGTATCTCGCGGATAACACGAGTAATTTTGGCTTCTTAAGCATCAATCGTAGCTTTGTTATTCCTGAAGACGTTACATATCTCCAGAGAAAATAGTCCAAAGGTGTGATATCGCACGATCTAGGCGGCCAATTTACCGTAGCAAAACGTGAAATTAACTGCTCACCAAAATGATTTCTCTACAAGTCCATTATTTCACGTCCTGTATGGCTCGAAGTGCCGTCTTGTTGAAACTAGAGTTCGCCGAGACCATGTTCTTGAATTTCAGAAAGCACATAGTCCATTAACATGGCGTGATAACAGTTACCATTGACGGTAACATTCTGATTTGCCTCATTTTTGAAGAAATATGGACCAATGATTCCACCAGCCCATAAACCACACCATACCGTTGTTTTGAATGGATGTAATGGTAGCTCTAGGTACTCTTCGGGTTGCTCATAAGTCCAAATACAGCAATTTTGTTTATTAACGTATCCATTGAACCGGAAATGGGCTTCATCACTGAACAAAATTTCACGATAAAACACCGGATTTTCATTAAATATTTGCAGAGCCCATTCACTGAAAATATGAAGCAAATTCAAGTCGTCTGGCTTCAATTCTTGCACAAGATGAATTTTGTACGCTTTTAGGCCGAGATTCTTACGTAAAATACGCCAAGTTGTCAAATACGCCAAGCCAAGCTGCTGAGAACGACGACGACTCGATTCGTCACGGGCTTCGCGTACACTCTCAGCTACAGCTGCTATAGTCTCTTCACTACTTGCTGGATGTGATCTAACCAGTCGAGTGTCATAGCGCAAGGGATTCCAGCTAACAGGAACGTTAATCGTACCTACAACGAAAAACGAAACAAACCGTATAACGAAGTAACCACACGCGATAATAGCCCAAGAATTAGTACATTTCAAAATACGAGGGAAAATGTGGTACTGGGCTGCCAACACCTTATGGCGGCGCGAAGGATCATACTTGGAATGGCGTCCATTTACCCAACCAGGTAGGCGAGTATGTCGAGATGGTTAGGGTCAGTCGAGGAGGAATCCATATTATTAGGAGTGATTTGGAGGGATCTCTAGCGCTTTGCAGAATTCTGAACACGATGGTGTGCACGTGCTGTTGACGTCCTATGCCCCAGGAAGGGTTAGATGACTTAAGTAAAGTAAAAAAAAAAGGATTGAAGTATTTGGCGTTGTCGTCGAATTCAACTAAGCCATAAATAACTGGAAGTATCGGTACGTTTTCCTTCTATATTCGAAGTATAAAAAAAGTATCCATAAAGTAATAAAAATAAAGTGACACTTTCATATCTCATAAAGTCAATAGATATTCAACCAACTATTGTACTTTCAAAGTTTTCTTAAAATGCTTTACCCTGCCATTCTGTTCGCAGAGTTCCAAATTGCGATCTATCTACGGCTAAAATCGTCGCTTTTTTTCCTTTAGGGTGACAGAAAAAGCATCCCGAAATCAATTATTAAAATATAAACTTTCTTTCTATCTTCATCCTAATCCGCACACCACTTGTAGAATTCCACAGGGCGCAGATGAAGATAATAAGGATAAACTTATCCAAAGGGAGAAATGTAAAAAAGAGAAAACTTCCTCCGAACAGTTAACATACATTAAATTTATCATTTTCGTTATTCACTCTGAACATCGCTTTAACTGAAATTCTAACTTGCACTGAACTCTTTCCGTCTTTCCGTTACTGCTACTCTATGTAGCTGAATTACTCCAGCAGAAGCTGAAAAGGACTTTACTGTGATTGTAAGTGAATGAAAAACTTTTCTTCGCTCAAGCTCGTCCTTTTCTTTGCTTTCCCACCCATCGTAAGAATCCTACCGTATTTTCTTTCTCTCGACATATTTTTCGTTTGTGATTTAATTTTTTAATGGCCACCAAAACGTTTGCTCTGGAAAAAAAAACTTTTAAATTGGAATTTCTACTTAACCCTGCCACTGTTACTATCACCCGTTACCGGGCTCAGCAGTATCGGCCACCCAGACAACGGTCCCATGTACAAAGAAGCGCGTGGATAAAGATTCCAGCACCAGCATCAGCAGCAGGAGTGAAAATAGCAGAAGCGAGAGTAGCAACAATGTATTGGAAGCGAATTTTGCACCATCTTGCAACTTTTCCTATGTATGCATGCAGCGCGACAGGAGTTTGAGACATAAAAGATATTTTCAAAATATTTTAATTTGTCCCTTGCTAGTTGCTTTTGGATTCAGCTATGGCTTTGAGATTGGATTCGGGACAGGGGTCGGATTCAGAACTCTGACACAAGGTTCTGAGACGGAAACGCCAAGACAAGCTTCTGCAAGACGTACATGTATTCTGCATGCAGTTTGAAATTGTTTTTCATGTTTTCTTGTTTTCGGGTGCAGAAAGGAACTAAAGTTTCTTGCTTTAGATATGCAAAGTGTATTCCAAAGGTTTGAAGGCTCTTCGAGAGGGTGCATAGACTATGCAGGAGGAATGAGAATTGGAATGCCTTAAACGGTGTGCATTCACTCTTAGGGCTGAGCGCCCCTCAATTGCCAGAGATGAATAATTCAGGACAATGGATGTTGTTGCATGTTGCAATTTTCATTTTTAACAAGATTACCAGATGTATTGTTCGTTGCAGAGGCAGTCATCGTTTTCGTGTTGTCGGTTGTTGATATACTCTGAGCCCGTAGGATGTAGTCTTGTTGCTTTGTTATAGTTTCTCATGAAGATGACAGAAGTATAATTGGCTTTTTAACATAACAATGGTAATTGTAAAAAAATAAACATGCACATATAAATACAAATACACAAGCAGAGTGCATGTGGTGTATAGACAAATTGCTAAATGACGTTTGGGACTGTACATATATAATCGAATTTGAAGTTTCAACTTGTCAGCACTAGATAGAAATATGCTAAATATATGGCGTTGAATAGAAAAGTTTAATTTTAAATAATGAAAGAAGTTACTGTTTCGTTCGGGTAAGAGATCTACGCCTACGTTGAGAAATGGGTCCATTGATATGAAATTTTTCGAATGGAATGATATGAACAAGTATAAACAGATAAGCTTCAAAGGTCTACAAAACTAATCTCTTGAGCATGGGAGATGTAGAAAATTTTTTTTCTGCCGCAAATGTCGGCGATAGCATGACCTGAGTAATCAGACTAGGTACTACCGAATTCTGACAACTCTTTCAACCCCATATCGCTAACCAACTGCCTTAAGTATAAGTCGATAAACAACACTAAACGTGTTGCATCATAATCGTTAACCTCAATTCTACTAACCTGTTGATGGTTTTTTTCTATTAGAAACAAAGCTGGGATTCTGGAACTTGCAGAAAACAATTCACAGGACGCCAGATTTTTCAATTCCAGAGAGATTTCAGGCGGTAAATGTGGGACTGCTTAAAAGTAGACAGCTTAAAGAAGAGTGACTCTGTTGTATCTATGCCCTTCTATGACTAATAATACAGTGTACTCAAGAAACAGTAACATATTGACGACAAGATTGCAAGGAAGTTTGTTTTACGCACATTAAGATGAAAAAAAAAAAAAAAAAAAAAAACATTTACAATCACTTTAATGCCGCCCATCAGTTATTACACCACGGTAATATCCTGATCGTGATGGGGGATTTTAGTATCAGAAAAGGTAGTGACAACATCGCTGTGAACTATGTCAAGGAGCACATGGCATCAAAGGTCTAAACGATTAGTGACCTCTGTAATACCAACATAGGCCCTGTTTATTCGATACCCGTAGGAGTTTCTGCGCAGTTTCGTGATCGTTGATGAGACATGGATTCATTGGCACACACACGTTTTTTTAGTACATAATAGATGGATCTCTTACGACCGGCAGAAAATAAAAAACCTAAACGACCATTATGGAAGTGTATATCCGCAAAATATCTCCTGTGTCACTTTGTTCTATCGCTATTTTCAACACCATTACTCCTTAGAAATCGTCAGTAGCATTTCATCCGTTTCAACTTTATACCCATTATCGGGCGTAATCTGGAATATCGTGATTCATTCCCTAGCCAAACAACTCGCTTGTGGAATGCCCTGCCGATCTCTCTATTTTCTAGTCATTGTAACATTGTGTACGTTTCTTTCCTCTCTGATTTGCCTTCGCCCGCGCTGTGTGCAAACATTTTAAGGGTACTTTAACACCTTGAGCGCGCTCTGTTTAAAAAAAAAAAACTGAAATAGTTTTTCAACCGATGTATAGAGATACATGTGATGGGAAAAGGCTAAAAACCTACAGTACATGGGTATCAGCAGATACCTGAAGTCTCATAACAATTAAAAAAGCATTGCAGCAGCCTTATTTGTATAGAGATCCAAACGTGAAGTCAAGTATTTTCAATGTAGCAAAAGGGTCACAAGCAAAATTTTCAGGCTTTTATTCAGGATCTTCCTTCTACAGTATACATGCTGTCCTGGATAATGTGTCGAAAGTGAGCGAAGTGAACGATATTGGAATATCTGAGACGAAACCATACATAATGGTAGGACATTTATTAGAGGTTGAGGAAGACAGGAACAACACGGTAGTCGTCGAGAGACTCACTTTCTGCTTTAGTATCCAATATACCAGTCTTAGGCAACTAAGTAGACCAAGCAGAACTTGTATTTCGAAGATTCTCCATTCTAAGAAACGTAACATGTGCATTCCATCATGACACATATTAGTATAGAAGCTACAACCCGGGGACTCAGAGAACGTTTAAAATTCTGCAACTAAATTCTGGAAAAACACTTTGTAGAATACAACTTCATTGACCAGATTATATGAACGAATGCGTCCCAATTCACCAGGGATGGTGTCAATTATTTCCACAGTTTACACACCTCGGCAGAAACACGGTGCTATTCAGCATAGGTGAAACCTCAACAATCTGGTCGGGCCTTATCGGCTTCCTCCAAGGTTTAATTCGAAACTCAATCTGGAATGTTTCCGGAACAAATTAGCAGATCTATCATATTAGATGATATACCAATGCAAAAAAGAACAGCCATTGTCTACAAGCAGGTTGGCAACCCTCACTCTATGGCCATGCAGTTAGAGAGTTGTTGGATGTTAACATTCTGTGACCTCCAAGGTCTCCAGACTTGACCTTAATGGACTTTTATTTATTTAGACGGATGAAGGACATTGTTTACTCATCAGAAATAACAAGATTGGATGACTTGAACTATAACAATGGCGAGGCAGGTGCGAAAGTTCGTGAAGAATTGGAAAGAATTACAGGTTCTCAAAGACGAGCTCTGGCAATGCGAAACAAGCTTTGATGGAAAATTAAAATTGTCTTATCAATATTTGTATTTTTTTCTAACAATTTTTAGTTTAATTTCTTGCATCTTTTAATCAATTTGGTCGTCTCTTGAAAGTTACTGACTTGAGATGATTTGAACTGATTTTTTTCTATTTGTAAATAAATGGTGTCTCAAAATTCATGCAAGTAATCTCGATAGAAAATACAGGTTTTTAATTAAAAATTGTAAATTTTATATGGAATACCATATCGGGTAAATGATCTTCATGGCTTTGCTGGTACATACGCGATCTTTTGTCAAAATTTTCCATCATAGTTTTGCATAAATGTGGTTGAATTTACTTGATACAGCACTCAATTTGCCCCTTCAAGGCGTGGGTGTTCGTGAGGTTGTTGGCATAGATTTGAGACTTCAAAATACCCCAAAGAAAAAAGTCCAACGACGTTAAATCGCATGATCTGGATGACCAATTCTGATCACTAAAACGGTAAATTACACGAACAGGAACTGATCCATGCAGATCTTATTGAAACCACATTGAAAGAAGAATGGTCCTCCACCAAACAGTGACACGTTGCGGATGCCTTTGTTTCTCACAATCAATCGTGGATTTTCTAAATTCAACATTTTGACGATCAAGATAAAAATGAGCCTTGCAACTGCGTATTGCAACTGCTTAGCCTTCACTATTTTTAAAATATTGGTTAACAATAAAAACGCGTTATTTTGACAGATGGATGTCATTGGTAACTTTGAAAATTGCTGAACCATAACAATTGGAAAAACTATCATTGCTTTCTTGTCACTCTTTAATATTATAAATGCGAAAGTAACTCTGTTTATTTGTTAGGTTTTCAAGGCTAAACGGCTCAATCGACTTTGATGAAATTTGGTATTGTGTGGAGATAGCTTGAATACCAAAAAAGGACATAGGCTTTCATAAAAATGGTACTATATGTCCATGGCTGTGAGTATGCTTTTACTGGTTAAAAGCTGTTAAACTGAGCAGATTTTTTTAAGCACTTACTCGTAGTTATTTCTTTGATTCAAAAATAACCTTTCGAAAACAAACTTTGCATCTTTTTTTTTTTAAGTTGGGTGGTTGTGCTGTCTTTTTAGGTATTATTTACATTATCACAAAGCCGTCGCCATTTAAATGCTGAACGACAAACAGAAGGTAGTGCTTTTATGCGTATAATGTAGCTTATCTGTTATTGTGGTCGAGTATATATATTTTTTGTGTCACTGTACTATATAGTACATAGAAGACTGCGTGCACGATTACATAAACACGTATGCACGTATGTACCTAAATCATCGCCACACTGATCGGATCATCTAACCGAATAACTTCTAGTAGAACTCAAACCGTTTTTCTGTTGTTTATATGTTAACTTAAATGTAATAAGAATTTTAGACCAGTCAGTCAATTAAGTGTCCTATCAACAAATAGTTGAATTTATTATTTTTTCTATACCGTCTAGAAAGTTCTCCTATACTACCTTTTTACGACTAAGCTGCTGAACTGATTTTGACGAAATTTGGTATGGATACTGAAATCCTAAGGAAGATCAACGTATACCTATGTCAAACGACATTTGGCAGCTGACGTTGTCGCACCTACGAAGTTTTATAAAATTTGCGCTGCGTTGAACTACAAATTTTTTAATTTCTTTTTTACCAGTCTAAATGATTCTATATGAAACAATAAACAGATTACTTCCCATTTCTTATTACATTTTGATTTAAGTAACATTTGAATATAATGTTTTATTTAATTCTCTTAATACTGTTTTGGTTTTATTAACTAAGGGGCACACCTAGTGTGAAATATATTTCGATAGTTTATACTTTCAAAAGTAACATACTAAAATTTGAAATAAATATTCTAAATAGTTTTTGAGTTACAGCCTTCTAAAGAGTAGCCGCTTAGCGGTCAGAAAGTTACGTTTGCCACGGGGTCTACCAGAGTTATTGTTCGGGCTCTGTCGTCATCGTACACTATTATAATACGACTCCGGTTTCTATTCTTGAGCTTCAGGTATACAGAAATGCATGAATATGTATAATCTTTAGGGATTTTTCGTTTATAGCTACGTCACATGTTTTCGAAACCAGACACATTTAGTTTTACCAGGTGTACCGGTATGAAGTGAGCGTGTTTTTGTGAAAACAAAACATAATAATTTTTTATGGGAAAGTAAAAAACATTTTATTCAAAGTATTGGCCATTGCTAGCTACAAATTTTTCCCATCTTTCAGGCAATTTATGGATTCCACGTCAATAAAACTGTTCATCATTTAAAGCAACCCAAAAAGTGACCCAATTTTCGAAATCCTCGTAGGATTCGAAGTGCTGCTCAGCTAATGCATGTCCCATCGATGAAAACAAGTGGTATTCAGAAGGTACCATGTCTAGTGAATATAGCGGCTGGAGTAGCAGCTTCCAGCCAAGTTCTTTGGTTGTATCCTGAACCAGTTTTGCTTTGTGTGTGGGTGCATTGTCATGGAGCAAAATTACCTTGTCGTGTCTTTTGGTCCATTCTGATCGTTTTTCGATCAATGCATGGTTCAAATTGATCATTTGTTGTCGGTAGCGATCTGTATTAACGGTTTCACCAAGTTTTAGGAGCTCGTGGTACACCACACCTACAGACATGTACAGAATCGATCTGGTTTTGCAGTCGAAGTTGATGGTTGTTCAGGATTAACCCATGATTTTGAAAATAAATCCATTTTTCATCGCCAGTAACAATTTGATGCAAAATTTCACAAGTGGTTTTTCGGTTTTCCATCTGTCTTTCATTCAATTCATTTGGTACACTTTTTCCACACTTTTGTATCTTTCCATTAGCTTTTAAATTGTCAGAAATTGATTGTTGTGCAACATTTAACATTTCTTTCGTTTGTTTCTGACTCAAAGTGTCATCTTCATCTAATATTGTTTACAATTCGGCGTATTTAACTTTTTTTGGTGGTCTTCCACGTTCTTCATTTCTCACATCAAAATCGTTATTTCTGAACTGTTGAAAGCATCTTTGGCAAGACATTTGTATTTTGAGGCTCATTTCATACCGATAGACCTGGTACTGTGATAGTTACAATGAGCACTCCGTAAGTTATTTTAGTAAAAATTAGTGATCAACCTCTGTATTCAAACCAAAAATGTGCTCACGACATTCCCAATCATAGATCAGTTTCAAGAAAACGAAAGCTTACGGGAAATCAACATACATTCGAGTTGTCTACCGCGAATACCAGTACGCCCGCTCAAAAACTATCACAAAATAATGATAATAATATTGTGATTAATCCAACTCATGATTATTGCATTATTCAGTTTGTTTCGGTTTTTCAGCGTGAATTGCTTGATAGATGTAAAGATAATAATACGCAGAATACTAAAGAAAGCTACAATGGTTTACTTTGGCACTTTTCTCTGAAACACCTGCACGGTGGTCTCGAAACTATTGAATTTCCAAATTGCTTTGCTGCTTCAATATTCAATGACCGTTATACATCTACCATACTTTAAAAATATTTAATGTAACGGGAGTGATAGCTGGACTTGTAGCAAGAGATACGCTAGCAAAGATGAAACAAGACTACGAGTAGCAGAGCATCGCCAACAGGCTGCCTCGAAAGAGGGTCTATCCTGTCGAAGAAGGTCTTCAATAGCCCATCAGGGGGTTTTTTTTGAAGAAGAGGAAGGTGAATTATATGAATTATGTGTGAGAATTATAAGTATGATTTTCACTTATTTATAGCAATGAAACAGTCGTTTACCAGTGGCACGAGCGGTTCAAAAGTGGTCGTGAGTCAATCGAAGATGATGAACGCAGTGGCAGACCATCGACATCGAAAACCGTCGAAAACATTGATGAAATATAAGAAATGTTGGTCAATAACCGCAAATTAACCATCAGAGAGATAGCGGAGGACCTAAACATTGCCTATGGATCCGACCAAGACATTTTGGTTAATGTTTTGGGTTTCCGTCGTGTAGCAACAAAGTTGGTGTCAAAAGACCTCAATTTCATGCATAAAAGAAACCGTGTTGACGTCGCAAAAGAGATGACTTGCGAAGCTGAATCCGATCCCACATTCATCAAAAGGATTATTATTAAAGACGAGACGTGAGTTTATGAGTACAACACGCAATCCAGACATCAGGCAAATTAGCCGAGACCAAAAAAACCACGTCTTTTTCAGTCAAAAAACAAGGCAATACTCACGATTTTTATGGATTACAACGGTGTAGTGCATCATGAATTTTTGCCAGAAGGCCAGACAGTAAACAAAGAGTATTGTTTTGGCGTTATGAGGCGTTTGCGTGAAACAATTCGCCGAAAGAGACCAGACGCACCGTCGCACAGTGCCATCATTATTCGTATTTTTTGACAAAAAATGCAACAAATACTACCCAACAGCCACCGAATTTACCTGATTTGGCTGACTGTGACTTCTTTCCGTTCAACCGAGTTAAAAAACCACTACGGGGAATGCGTTTCAGCCGCCGAGAGGAGGTAATGGAAAAATCGCAGGAAACACTAATGGACATACCGAAAACCGAATACAAAAAATGTTTCGAGGATTGGATCAAGCGCTGGTATAAGTGTGTTTTGCAGTCGATAGGGATTACTTTAGAGGGGACAATATAGATTTAGATGAATAAACTTGTAATTTGAATTTTCTGAATAAATTCCGAATTTTTTTTGATCAATGTAGTATTAAATCGTGAATTTATTTGATGCGCCTTGATAACGTAACAGTACACGTACTCGTATATAAGTTACACATCTGGCCCGAAATATTATTGCGGCTATTACAATTACTATAGTAGCGCAGCTAAAAAGGAAAGTGTTTTGATCCCATGAATCCCATATGAATACCGACAGATTCGCCTTTTAAATTTAAAAGATTGCAATTCCCACTAAAAATCTGATTTTCGAATTACTAAAAATAAAGTTTAAGGCTTCAAACGATATTGCGACGATTGGAACTTCAAGATCAACTTTCAGAAATCGTCTGGGGTTTCTAGGGACACCAAAAAGAATTGGAGAAAGTTGTCGATCGTAAAATAGCACGAGCAGCCACTTGCTTGTCGAAATGTAGTCTAGGATCTATTGATATAGCTAGATCAATATCTACGAGCCAAAGATGATTTTTCCCTTACAAAGGGAGTGTCACCTTGTTATTGCGACGGCGATAGTGGTTTGCTACATGACCCTTATTCGCCCTATGCTTGTATTTGGATGTTTCGTGAGGTTCAACGTGAGAGCAAGTTTAATGGAAAAGATTCATGCGTTTGAGTAGGCTAACTTTAGGGCTTGTCTTCGCTTACACAGAACACCAGAGTTTGAGTACATGAACTTCTATCCAAATGAGGTCTTTACAATAGGGAAAACATAGTAAGAGTGGATAATTTCGTCATTAAGTTGACCTCATCGAATAACCTGATCTCCGGGGCTTACAATCATATGTATCATGAGAGAGTACGCTTTGACGGCTTTTTTCCTCCATAAGTGTTCCTCTACCTCGATAGAAAAGGTCTAATCCAGGACATATTTGCGATGCCGATAATCTTGTACATCGCTCGAACAACTGCGGACCGGCGACTCAACTCCGATAAAGGGCATTAAGTAGCTTGAAAGTTTTACTTTTCAGTTTTTATTATAACCGCAAATAGCCAGCGGAGCTCTCTTTCGTCGAGGCCGAGTGCTGCTTATGAAAATACACCACGCGGAGACATCATAATGGCAGTGCGAGATTTAAATGCCAGGGTTAACAATGACAATGATGAGCTCAGGCATGTTATGGGAAACTAAGGTGTTGACGACCGCAACGACAACAGCGAACATTTTGTCGATTTTTGTCGCTAACTGCCTTGTAATAGGAGAGACTATGTTTAAGCACAAGACGTGCCACAAAGTCAGTTGGCTGTCGACGGACAGACAAGCAGCTTACAACCAAATTGACCACTTCGTGATCAGTTAGCGACTTAATATAGAATCAGTTTCCAGGATGTCCGTAACAGAAGGGGTGCAGACTTTTGAATGGCCCGAGACCACCATTTGATGGTTGCTACCGTAAAATTACGTACGGCTGCAGTTCGGAGACCTCAAAAATGCTAGCACCCACCCTGGTGTCCATCTTCGATTCATCTGTTGTTTTTTTTTTTTTTCAGAACACTTATACTGATCAGTGAAGTATACTAGTCAGTTTGACTTCAGTTTGCCAACTATTAAAATGGAGTAATAAGTTAAAGAGAATTGCGATAATAACGTTGCATACGTGCGGAAAGAGTGCTGGCCAAATTTTCGAGTTTGCTAAAACCACTCGAAATATCAAGAATATTCGTTAATCGGGCTATTATACGCTTCGGCGAATTGTAAGAAGTAGAGGACAGCCCAAGAAGTGGTTGCCCGATGGTAAAAGCAGTGCGTGAACAAATTCGGAGAAATCCGAATTGGATATATCAACCAGGTCCATGTCTAGGCTGATTTGGGATGATCTGTATATGAAAGACTTTCGTCGGTCCATGGCTTATCTTCTAACTCTTCAATTAAAAAAAATTAGGATGGAAAGATGCAAGCGACTGTTGCAATAGCACGCGAACAATGGCCATGAAAGTATTTTTTTTTTACGAATGAGAACATTTTTACCGTCCATTTCTGTGAAAAAGGCGTAAAAACTAGTGCAAAGGTTTAATAAGAACATGTGCTGGAGGGTCTTGTGAAGGGTTTGATCAATACCCTTACCAATACAGATGGATCTTCCAACAAGACTCTGCTCCACCGCACAAAGCCAAAAGCACGAAGGAGTGGCTCAGAGTCAATATTCCCAGCCTTATAGTAGCAGAAGTTTGGCCGTCGGGAAGTCCAGATCTGAATCTATTGGTTTATGTTCTGTGGTCAGAATTGGAGAGAAAACTCCCCACACAGAAATTCGGAAAGTCTTAAAACTGCATTTACCAGAGCAGCGTTTACGATTTACATGGAAACCGTTCGTGCCGCTATAGCCCAATGGCCACACCGTTTGGAATCTTGTGTTAAAGCAAAATGCAGTCATTTTGAATGAATTTAATTTCTTTAATAACGAATATTGTGGTCTAATAAATGACACAGTTTTGAATACAATATGCTTACTCTTTTTTTTTTTATTATAGCGTTTTATATTTGTAACAGAACTTATGGGAAGACTAGGTATATATGATTCTTCTGTCCACCCCAATTCTTAGATATTCACCAGCCTGCAACGTTGTTCGTCATATTAAATATCTTCGACAGATATTGAAAGATATATAACATGTAGTGTCCATAAACGTCGAACATAACCTAATATACCCTATATGAACTATGTATATACTATATTTTCCGAAAATTAGCTGTGTAGGTTATAAAACGGTCGCTATTATATACTATCCGACAGTTAAGCTTATAAAGGGTTTTCCAATAGGGACTTGACAACTTTGAATTTAATTTGTGAACGCACTGTTTCACTAATCATCAAACTGTCACTCATCATTGTAAAGTACACTAAAGAGCAACGTCTGCAAATTATAAAAATTTTCTACAGATATTCGGAGTCGGTGACTGCAACTTTAAGAGCGTTAACTCCAATATTCGGTCGTACCAAGATTATACAAGATCAAGCTGACTCAAGAATTGAAGCCGATGGACCATTTGAAGCGACGTGGGTTCTCCGATTGGGTTCTGGAAAAGATGCACCAAGATGATGAATTTCATCGCAAAATCATCTTCAGTGACGAAGCTCATTTTTGGCTCAATGGGTTCGTTATCGTGCCATGATCACCGATTATTTTTGGCCCGAATTGGAAGATGTGGACTTGGACGATATGTGGTTTCAACAGGATGGTGCCACAAGCCACATAGCACACGCTACAATCGATCGGCTTAGGGAAAAATTTAATATATATTAGCAGTATAAGAGTAAAACATACAGAAGTGAGGGTCGCTGGTATTCTTCGATTGTTTCGCCATAGAATCGTTATGTAACAATTACAAAGAAATTAATATTTTAAAGTGTCCTGTCAGAATGAAAATTTGTCTAATTGACTAAACTTCAGTATTTAGTCACCACTGGAGTAGTTGTGGTTAAGAAAAAAGACGGTACGTGTCGAGTTTGCATAGACTATAGGAAACTCAAAGAGAGAGTCATCAAGGATCGTTTTTCTGTCCCAATTATTGAAGAGGTGTTGGATCAGTTGCAGAACTCAAAGGTACAATATTTACCACATTTAACCTTAAGAATGGCTTTTTTTATGTTGGCATAGAAGAAGAAAGTATTCAGTTTTGTTACTAACATAAAGAAGGCCAGTTTGAATTTTGTAAGGTACCATTTGAGTTAACTAATTCGCCGTCAGTGTCCATGCGTTACATATATTCGACCTTCCGTCCCCTTATTAATAAAAAAGTTATTCTTTTTTATATGGACGACCTGATTATCTCATCACTTGATGAAGCTGAAAATATACAAAAATTGAAGGTGTTGAACATTGCATCGGATTACGGCTTGTCCATAAAGTGGTCTAAGTGCCAATTTTTGAAACGTCGAGTTGAATTTCTTGGACATGTAATCGCGAATGGAACTATTTCACCATATGAAGATAAGATAAAAGCATTAAGAAAATTTCCAGAACCTAGAAAACTTAAGAAGATACAATCGTTTTTGGGATTGACTGGATATTTCCGCCAAATTTCGAGGCCAAAGAACGCATATGCAATGCGTTTTTGAAATCAAAATTAACCTGTGTTCCAGTTTTACATATTTAAGTTCAAGGTGAATATACAGAAGTCCACACGGATGCTTGCATGGTTGGGTGTGCCGCGGTTCTACTACAAAAAGCATAAGACAATGCATTCCATGCAATATACTACATGAGTCACGAGAACATGGACATTTGCCGAATCAAAATATGATGCATACACTTTGGAGGTAATGAGCGTCTATCTTGCTTTTAAAAAATTTCGTATTTATTTATTAGGAATGAACTTTAAAATTGTGACGGTCTGCAAAGCGTTCAAGTCCACCATACAAAAGAAAGTTCCCCCAGCGTCAATACCCAGGTGGGTGATGTTTATTCACGAGTTTGGTAATCTACCAGTGGAGCATAGAAAAGGTACAAGGATGCAGTATGTCGATAGCTTAAGTAGAAATCCAGCAATTTATGTGGTGAATCATGAGATTCTCGCTAGAATTAAAAATGCCCAAGACAGTGATGTGCATATAAAAGCAATTAAGGAACTTCTGAAACGAGGCGTTTATATATTTAAATACATATGCAGCAAGCATCTGTTGGAGACTATTGCTCACGTTTATCTCTCAACCTTATAGCCAAATCGCACAGAATCCTATTTTTTAGTATTTTTCACAATGATTCCATTAGGATATACAGAAAGAGACTCGATAGGAAGAGGTGAATACAGTTTTAAATACCCGTAGTCTGTGCTGACAATCTTGTCTGAATTAAAGCAGCAGAATGTTTACTTGGCTAAAACACTTCATCACTATACTATTCTGTTGCAGTTTAGGTACCGCCAATCAAGGTAATTCTTAATTCATCTTCACGTTCTTCTGTTAATTTTTGTCTTCTTGGCTTCTTGTTTGATCCATTCAACAAAGGTCCTACATAATATTTGTGATAATACCCCATATCGCATTTTAGTAGTTTCTTTGTTTGTAGTGAATGAATAAAATATAAGTTTAGGGTTTTCCAATAGGGACTTGACAACTTTGAATTTAATTCGTGAACGCACTCTTTCACTAATCATCAAACTGTCACTGTCAATTTATTCAGTAAGCTCAACATTTTCATCATTGGTAAAGTACATTTACGAGCAACGTCTGCAAATTATAAAAATTTTCTATAGATATTCGGAGTCGCAAAATCATCTTCAGTGACAAAGCTAATTTTTGGCTCAATGGGTTCGTCAATAAGCAAAATATGCATTTTTGGTCGGGGGAAAACCTACATGTGCTTCATGAATCACCACTTCATCCACAAAAAATATTTTTTTCGTCGACGATAACGATCGTCACTTTACTGTGAATGGTCAGCGTTATCGCGCCATGATCACCGATTATTTTTGGCCCGAATTGGAAGATATGGACTTGGACGACATGTGATTTCGATTTCGATTAATTGAAGAGTAAGTATGGTGAGCGTGTTATCTCAAGACATGGGCCAGTCGATTGGCCGCCTCGCTTGTGTGATTTAACGCCACTTGACTATTTTCTGTGGGGCTACGTTAAGTCATTGGTTTATGCCAACACGCCGACGACATTGGAAGAGCTCAGAGCCAACATTGAAAGCAAAATAGCGGCCGTTTCGGCCGAAATGTGTGCCCGAGTCGTTGAAAATTGGGTCCAACGAATCGACCGTTGCAATCGTGCCCGCGGTGGCCATATGAAGGAAGTCGAATTAAATTCATAAATGTTTTAATTGTACTTCAAGCCAATAATAAAGTTTTTTAGAAATCTCAAATAGTTTGCCTTTTATTTTAAAAAAAAAGTTGTCAAGTCTTTATTAGAAAACCCTATAGTTATCTCCTCTACATTGGGCAGAAGCTTGTGATGTTATTAATCTAGTAACAACCGTGCAATAATACCCTTTAAAACTCAATAAAGTATTCCCGAATATTTTATTCAGCGATTTGATTTCACTAAGTGCTTTATTTTACGCAAGTTCTTTTCAGGGCTTAGAATCATCTCTAAAAAGTTCGTTGCTTATTAGCCTTATCGCCTAAGAGGATATGTAGAAGCAGATGTTTTCGATAGGATAGATATCTGGTATTATCATTAGATTGCTCTTCTGCAGCTCTTGAGTTCTTGGGTATTCGATACTAAAATCGATTTTGCTTTTTTGCCTTTCTGCTAAAAATTCTGACCTTAAAATTTTTATTTCATTTTAATGGCTATGGTTCTTCGAATGGTAAATCAATAAAGTAGTCAGATCTTTCATGATCTGGTTCAATCTTAACAAGAAAAAGCCTCCGTTTGAAGATATCCGTATGTGTATTAAGGCAATTCAAGAACCTAGCTACATCTTTTCCATCATATTCGTTTGCGTCCTGGGGTTACGTTCTACCTGAAAGTTGGTGACATCTTAACTTAGTGCAAATGAGAGGTGGCTTTAAGATTCTACCACTCTTGCTCCTCCGCCTTAAAAAGTTTTCGAACCATCAGTAAACTCGTACACTTTTGTGAATGATCGTTCAGTCATATAGAATTTGTGTTCCATTTCTCCCTTGTAGGGAAGTACACTCTATTCATCTTTGAAAAGCTATAGGTGAGGTCCAATTCATCTAGTATTTAATATTTGGCAAAGGTGCCTTCCATGTGTTTTAGTATTTCTGGATTTCCAGGAAGGATGATGGAGAACGCTCGTTGCTTCATCAACTCAAGGTCAGTAACAAGTTAACCGGGTCCGTTTATGCCAAAAAAAAGTTTTAAACAAGATGATGCGCTGTCATGCAACTTCTTTTACCGGAGTTACAATCTTTAAAAAGTCTACAAGTATAAGCGTACGCCGACCGGTGACATTGAATAACAAACTTTCCCTAAGCTTAATACTCGTACTAGTATAGCACCAGCAACAACACAGTAGATGCCTCAGTAAAGTGCGCCCGTATAAGGAAATAAGAATGGAGGAAACTAACTTCAATTCTAAGAACCGTCCCATCGTTGAAAGACAATCTTCAAAAATAAAATCATACTGACAGTATTTTTTCTCACCTAAAACATTCCTGCTTTAGCTAATCCTCTCAAAAGCTTTATTTAGTAAATATGCACACCATTATCCCTACCATACGTAGAACTGAACACCGAACACAAAACCGAAACACAGTCAAGCCGTGCGAGCAAATGTAATTAATATTCCCTAGCTGGTCAATAAATTTAAGGCTACTGATTAATCCAGGCAAGGACATTATACAAGCCATATTAAAATAGCGAACACTGAAATGGGGATAACCTAGCGAAGCTCATATCCACCCTTACAAAGCTCCGTCTAAAGTTATTTTTGTTTCGCATCTTCCCCACCACCCCAATCAAAGTATCAGTCAACAAATGAGCCAAAAACGGCGCCTGCCACCATGTATTCGTATTTACTATGTGTTAGTGTGTGAGTATTTGCGTGCAGTTAATAAATCATTTGGCCAAAGGATGTACCGCCATTAATGTTGGGATGAGGAGATCCAGAGTGGGTGGACTTAATGAAAATGCCATGCATTTCAGCGCTTTACGATCGAACTCAGAGCAGTCATCTCCCGCTTCAGAATCTACTAATGAATACCACGTGGATGGGTGGTAGTTGATAAATGAAATTAAAAGCATATGCCCCCCCCTCCCTCTCCAACTGATAGTTGAGCGACTATTCACCCTAACTTCCGATCCTGTAGAGTATATCCTGTACAATAAGTGGTAAGGCCCATTATGTTACGAGGGTTTTAAATCAGCGTATATGAGTGAGGGTACGAGTATGTTTTAATTAGTAATCGATACCATCGATCCGGCTGGGATATTTTAATGCCTTTGTTGTTAAATCCTGTGGAACTCTGTTTCAATTCGTCCTTTGAATTATATTCGCAAATCAGTCAGACTAGTGTTCCGCCACAGTTCGAATACAATGAAATTTTTTTTTTTTTTTTTTATCGAATTCAATTAGGAAATTCCAATCGAGAAAGTCCATCCGTGCGGTACAAATAACAAATAACAATGCTCCTCTCGCATTAGTAACCGCTTCCTGCCACTAAATCAGACTTTAACCATTGCACTGTACAGTGTGAACCTATGACGGGAATCTGGAAAAAAAAACAACAAGAAACTGATTACTTCATGCCATTGAACCTTACATTGTGGGGGTCGAGTTTTTCAGTTGGAGCTCGATACGGCAAAGGCTGAGATCTCAATCACGGAAGAGGTGAAACTTTTCCTTTTGCATTTTCATTGAGCACTGCCTGGCACGCCAATAATGCACAATGGGCTTAGTGTAGGAAATTCTCTGGATATAAAATCATACGGCTCTGTTGGTGACCGCTTTATTGAATCGTGTTTAAAGGATTTGTGGACGTATTCACACCGTTGAAGAACATAGAGTCTTGCAAAAGTGACTGCGTTATTGAATAGTGTTTAAAGGGATTTTGGACGTATCCACACCTTTGAAGAACATAGAGTCTTGCAAAAGTATGAAATCTCTACATCTGATTATAGGTGTTTGTTAGGAATACTAAAAAAGGAATAATAAATTGCCTTCGAATAGCATTTTAAAACCTTTTACTTCTGCAATGATGCCATTCGCACATATGGTATATCCAACTATGCTCTAAAAAGGTAAGGATAAGGAATATATTCGTTCATTGGCACTGGCATATATGTATAATAGATATGAATGTAGATGTAAGTTTCTTGAAAAACAGAATAATGTCCGATCAAACCCAACTTATGCCATAAGCATAAGCCTCCTCCTTCCAACGAAGCTAGGTGTACATGATAACAGCCTTCCATAGCAATCCTCTTTCTACTCTAGGCCAGTGATGGGATCTACAATTGAGATGTGACGATGTTGAGCGTGGGTATTATGTGTCGTCGTGAGCTCTTCGAACTTCAACTTCAACAACTCCGAAGAGCAAGGTTGAACTTAGTTGTAAAAAATGTTAATCTCACACTCGTTTCATGTAAGGTCAATGAGGTTGTGACTTTTTCATAACGAGATCACTTTTACCCTGCTCTGAAATTTAGATCCTTGCCTGCTCTAGACTTATTAACGAATCTCCATTTCTTTGATATTTATAACGTCGGCTACTCATAGTTATCTGGCAGGCAAAAAGAAGTCTCAAATTGTCCTTTGATTCTTGTTTTATGGGTATTCCATATAATGCAAAACAAGCTCAATACCGGCTGCTCTGAAAGTACAATAGGTATACAGTAGGTGATTTGTTATGGATTTCAATAGGACTGGTATTGGCTAATATCAGGGCTGAAATTTCCGTAGAGGACCATATTTTGGCATACATCTGTCTTCTAAACAGCGAAATACGTAATCTTTACAGCAAGAAGAACCGAAGTATCTGCGAATAAAACAATAAGACTCTACTTAACATTAAACCACTTCCAATCAAGTTTGAGATAGCATGGCTCTCCAAAACGGTCTTTCATGTAACAATTATGTAGATTGCGCTAAATTAACTTGGAGGGCAAAGTTAAGGAGAGCACTTTTCAGGAACTGAACGTGCGTTAAAGCATGTTTGAAAGTCGTCATGCCATGCTAGGTTTCTACGAAAGACTAAGCTCTTTTCTGACAGAAAAACTTTTTTGAACTTATTTTAATACAATAGCTTCTAAGGCTGATTGGTTATCAGTAAATATGGTGATATCATTATGTGGTATGCTATTAATGTTGCCAAATTGGCCGCTTTTATTATTGTCAAAACGTTTGACTTTAAGCGATTGACTAAATCCTTTTTTGGTCAATTGGTGCATTCCGCTTTTTTTTTTTTTAGTTTCTCAGGTTTCCTCTTCTTGCAATTGCAACTGCTGATTAAGACCAACTTTTGGGTCCATTGTAAACATTTTTTTGCTTTTACCCAAGAATCTTCAGAAAATTCATTTGGTTAATTTTATTTAAGTCCTTCAGCGCGCCGAAGAAATGATTACGCAGCGCTCTCAATATTCTTCCAGCTCAGACAGGACAATCACCCAGCAGATGACGAACAGCAGATTTAAATTTTTTTCGTACATGTAGCTTATGGCGCCTTTAATAAGTTCCTACGTCTTCAATGAATGAGCTAAGTACTCACACAAGAAGGAGCCTGGGTTTTATTTTATTTGTCCAGAATAGGGTTACCGAATTCTATATCTCCCTACTGGCTTTGGACTTTTTACTGACGAACCCAAAGCCTTAACGGCTGCTTGCCTATCCGAGTATAGAGTACTTTGCAGTCTTTACATAATGGGTGTGATCTCAGCTTGAAAAATACTACAGTTGTTAACACTAAGAAACGATTGACTTAAGTTTTAAAGTGAATCTCGTCTTTAACCTACGATCCATCGGTATGTAAAGCCTCTTTTGGGATTTCTGATAATGTTCGGAAAGAGATAATCACTTTTATCGTTATTTATCTTTGTTCTCCCTGTATAGGATGGAGGAATGTCCATATGGCACTGACCATTTTCCCTCTTTTCTCAATTTAAATTTAATTTAAGCCGTCGCTGGTTAACAATATATTTTATAAAGACCAGTATGATATGAGATTTGTCCTTTTAAATAATATACAAAAGAAAATAAGACTGGTAAATTTATTTGCACTGAGAAGCTCAGGGCGATATTCGAACTTAGTTATTAAGATTTCCTTAAGTCAAGCTACTTTAATAGCTTTTTTATATAGAAGTACGTGTCACTGCTGACTAGTTTTGTAGATTACTTTTGAATATATTACGAGTATAATCGACTCTTTCATCATTAATTGTATTTTACCACTCTCAGTTGGGCAATTTAAGAACCCCTTGGCCTTTGACAGTATAAAAAAGGGTAAAGAGCTGTATCATTACTTACATCTTCTATGTATGTTAGACTAATCCTGAACATTGAAGATGTATAGTTCAAGAAATGTTCGCTGGTAAGTGCTATGTCTTCCCTTGAGAGTTCTGTAACACAAAGACTCTCCATTACTGTAGTTACATACCAGACGTCTAATTATCTGATTATTCCACTCCAGATGACATCGTATTTGATAATGTTAAACTATCTCTGATACTAAAATTGAATTAGATTGCATTAGACTACCTGTGTTGGATAAGGTAGATAAAGTTGCTTTGTACTCGGGTGACCGTGACCGTCAATGAGACATGGATTCATTGGTACCCACAAGAGACCAAAAAGTCTGTGCCTTCGGCCGGAAAGGTGATGGCCACCGTTTTTTGGAACGCGCTAGGTGTGATCCACCTTGATGGTTTGGAGAAAGAAAAAATAATCACAGCAGCATACTACGTCAATTTATTATTCCGATTCAACGCCGATTTGATGAAAAAACGACCACATTTGGCAAAGAAAAGAATGCTCTTCCTCCATAATAACGCACCGGCTCACACCTCCGCAGTCGCCACATCCAATTTGATCGAATTGCATTACGAATTGCTCCTCCATCCTCCGTATTCTCTAGATTTAACTCTCTGCGACTTCTTTTTGTTCACAAACCTTAAAAGTTTGCTCGCCGAAAAGAAGTAAGGGTCGAACGAAGAAATCATCGCCGTCGCTGAGGAGTATTTTGCAGGCCGACAAAAGTCGTACTATATTGATTAGATAAAAAAGTTGAAGCACCGCTAGAAAAAGTGTATCGAGTTGAAAAGGGATTGAATTAAAAAATAAATTTGCAGAACGTAAAAAAGTTGCGTTCATCAAGTAGCACTCGTATCCCTGAGATATCTGAATTGAACTAAGATAGCAATGAACTTTTTACAATGTCTACCATCTTTGGACAACTGCGAAGAGAATAAATTTTTAGAAGTTAAATGTGTGTATTGTGAAGTCAGAACAATTATATCTTATAATGCAGAAGGAGCAGAGTTTTACGGATTTTTAGTCTTGCTGTACTACAGTGGGTTTAAAATGCAAATATAGGATAATGATATTGAGAATCACATTGAGTGCATCGGTGGGGCTTCTGTTCTTTGAACTCTGTTTAGTATTGTGATATTCTAGGGCCTAACCGCGGTTATGTACTCTCAGATTGCCTTTTTTTCCTATTTTTTTATCGAAAGTTAGCTTAGTTACTTTAACCTGAGTTTAGGGCCTGGAGAAATGGCTAAGTACTGGACAATGTATTATAAGAACAGATACTGGTTACCTATGCATGATACTCTGAAAGCAGGCATTTTTGTTTTAATGAAGATTAGGACAAGTTTTAGGACATTAGAGTTTTCATAATCCTCCATCTGGAATTTAAACAGTTTCAATTTTCATTTGTAAAAAAAACATAAAGTATGTCATAGCTTTTTTGAAACTTTGTTCCACTGTTTAACATGTCTATTTAGTGTGTATTTGTTCCCTCTACGCTATCTTGACCGCAAATACCACCTGCATAATGTACATTAGCGCCTTCCGTTTGTTCTAGAGATTGTGTTGTGGGGCAGGATCCTCGAAAAGGAATATAATCTAGGCTCTACACGGCCAGCAACAATGAAGTATTGAGAAACTAACGTAATAAAAACACCGGGCAATTGTTGGAAAGCTGGGGAGGCGCAATCAGAAGACCGAGTCGAGTGGTGGAAAACTTTTTCAATTAAAATTATAAATATTCATTTAGTAAAAGTCCTACGAAATTGTTCCAATAGCAAGTACCTGGATTGGTATTGCTATTGTTATGGCCACCAACTGTTTACCACTGCCATACGAAGGGTATTTTTGTATTGTGTTGTTGCCATTACCACATCCATTTGCTGTAAATTGATTGTAAATAAATTAAAAAAAAAAATAAAAAAAAAATGCAAGAGATTTATTCAAATTTGCAATTAGTAGTGAAGCTGATGATATTCTTCACAATAAAGTTGGATTAAGGAGTGGTGGGGTTTTGTTTTAGAGCCTGACGACTAGAAAATAGCAGTCCAACGGCGGTTAATAACTTTTTTATGCAAATTAGCATATTGGTATGATATTTAGTGATGCATTTAATTATTTTCCGAAAATGTAAGAGAAAAGTTTGAACATTTTATTACCTTAAATATAATTGTGATTACAAAAGATTTATTTGCTTAGTATCTGCTTGGATACTCGTATCGTGGATGACGAATAGGAGAAAAGGTTTCTGATAAATGTTGAAGCAAATTGTTGGTAACAAACAGGGTATAGGTGGCATCATGCCAAAACAGAATGGTCAGCATTGCAATAGTAGTCTTACAATAATTGCTAGATATATTGTAGCAACATTACTTATAACAACTTATAGCCACTTATAAGAGAAACTGAAGGGAAGTTAAAACCAGAAAAGAAAAATTCAAAATAGAAATGGTACCAAGTAAACATTCAACAAAACGGTGACTGTTGGTTATTCTCTGCAAACCGTTATCATGTTAAATCATCATACCCGTGCGGACCTGGGCCACAACCAATAGCTCTCACTATAGTGCGTTGGCTTATGCAAATCAACTCTAGTTGCACAAGCCAAGTTGACTTAAAATCCTTCCACTTAAGAACTTTTCATTTCTCGCGTTGTGCTTTTGGTATAAATTCGAAAAGTCTTTGGGCCGCTCAATGTTCTTGCCATCGAGGTCGACGAATTTAGCCTTTCTGAGTCAATGTCGTTTTATTCCCATATAGTTCGTTGTTATATCCTATTCTTCCGTTTATGCAAACCGGAAATTAAGGGTTAGGCCTAGAATTTTGAAAAAAAAAACAGATTTTTTTTTTAATTGCTTTCAATGGTTCCTTAGGAACTAAAAAAATGATATCAAAAAAGATTATGGTAGGAAAATATCTCGAAGTATTTGTTTTTTTTTAAATATAGTACAAGACCGCCAGGTTTAAATTTCTATAACTTAAACTTTTAGACGTATTTATCTCAAGACTCCAATTTTCAAGATGATCGTACCCATAACTTGAACAATTTTCAACCAATTCACTTCATATTTTAACTATTGGGTTGTATCACATGAAATGATTTTCGTTCAGTCGGAATTAAGAAGTTCTCTGAATGAACATCTGTGCCAGAACGTTAAATTATTTTTTTTTTTATAAAATAAAGTGGTACGTGTTCTTAACGTGTGAGAATTTTAGGGTTCGTTACAAGTACCACGATTTTTTTTTGTAGGAATTTAGGAATTGTAGTTCAAATTCGAAACCTCTTTTTTTATGAATTTAAAATGGGACATTGTCATGCGTCATTGGCAATGAAAAACATTAATGATGCATTTTAGGATGTAGAGGTAAAGAAATTTACTACACGCCGTTGGTTTGGAAAGTTTCGTTCGGGGGATTTCAGCCTCAAACGTTAGTTGAAGACGATGTTTTAAGAGCAACAATGGATGCGGACCAAGCGAAATCTGTGCGTAAGATTGCACAAAGCATCAGAGTATCTCCAATGATAAAAAAGTCGACACCTTCCTCTCATAGGAAAGGTAAAGAAACTCGATAAGTGGGTACCCCATGAACTGAACGAATCGCAAAAACTACGACGCCTAGAAATTTGCACATGGCTTACATTAAGAAACCAAACTGAACCGTTTTTGCATCGGATAGTCACCTGTGATGAAAAGTGGATACTATATGATAATCGTAAAAGATGTGGGCAGTGGTTGGATGCAGATGAGAAACCAAAAAACACCCCCACACCCGGTTATGGATATTGAAAGAACCAATCCACTATTCATTTCTTCAACCAGGAGAAACGATAAACGCTATCAAATATTGTGAGGAAATATGTCGAATATTGCGTGCCAAATTGGCTGAAAAACAACCTGCGTTGGTCAAGAGGCACGGTCCGATCCTTTTGCATGACAATGCTAGACCCCATACCTCAAAAGTTACGGTGCTCAATCTGTTGCAGTTGGAATTTGAAATTCTTCCGCATTCATCGTACTCTCCTGATATTTCTCCAACGTATTACCAATCTGGATTTACTTTGCCGGCAGAAGGTCTTCCGGTAATAAACTATTTGAAGACTTTATTTTGATTAAATAAAACTTTACGGAAAAATAATATTGGTTTTTAAGGTTTAACAAAGGCTGAAAAGTCAGTGCCATTTTATAGTAAAACATAAATTTTTTGAAAAACTCAACTTTATTTATCAATATAGTTGCCTTCGAGGGCGATACACTGATTAAAACAATTTTTCAATCTTTCAATGCCAGTTTTGTAGTACGATTTCGGTTTAGCCTCAAAATAGGCCTCTGTTTCGGCGATTACTTCTTCATCGGTCTTAAATCTCTTTCCGGCGAGCATTCCTTTGAGGTGTGCGAACAGGAAATAGTCGCTGGGGGCCAAATCTGGAGAATACGGTGGGTGGGGAAGCAATTCGTAGCCGAATTTATTCAATTTTTCCATAGTTTTCATCGACTTGTGACATGGTGCATTGTTTTGATGAAACAGCACTTGCTTTTTCTTCAAATGCGGCCATTCTTCTGCGATTTCGTCCTTCAAACGCTCCAACAACGCAATGTAATATTCGCTATTGATAGTCTGCCCCCTTTGGAGATAGTCGATGAAAATGATTCCATGTGTATCCCAAAATACGGATGCTATTACCTTGCCAGCCGACTGTTGAGTTTTTGGTCGTTTTGGACGAGGTTCGTCGCCTGCTCGCCACTCAGCTGACTGCCGGCTTGACTCTAGTGTAAAGTGATGGAGCCAAGATTCATCCATTGTCACATACCGACGCAAAAATTCGGCTTTATTGCGGTTGAACAGCCTTAAACACTTCTTTGAATCATCAACACGTTGTTGTTTTTGGTCGACTGTGAGCAAACGCGACACCCACTTTGAACAGACCTTTCGCATGTCCAAATATTCGTGTATGATATATCCAACACGAGCCTCAACTATCTCGATCAACTTCTTTACGGTCATTCGTAATCATTTTGTGGACTTTTTTGATGTTTTCATCTGAAACAGCCTCTTTTGGACGTCCACACTACGTGCATCATCTTCGGTGCTTCTATGACCACTTTTTAATTTCTCAATCCACTTGCGAATGGTGCGTTCGGCTGGTGCAGAGTCCGGGTAACACTTATCAAGCCATTTCTTTGCATCGGCTGCATTTTTTCCCATCAAAAAGCAATGATAAATCAACACACGAAATTGCTTTGAATCCATTTTTTTTCACAATAACAAAAGTTGCTTCACTCACAAAGCTATATCTTGAGAACTAATCGTCCGACAGCTGTCAAATTTATACATGTATCTTTTGAAGGTTGGTACTAACTGATAATGGTATGGATATAATTCAAGTGGTGCCCTCTCTTACAAATGGCACGGACCCATGTATTAACTATAAAAACATACAACATTTCATGTGGTACAAACCAATAGACCAATATATTGTCTTAATTAAAACGTTGGATTTTTTTTATATGGCATTATTTATTATTAACAATTTTCTGGCGATTTTTCTGTGAATTTTGCAATTTTGACTTTGTAATTGCGTCATTCAGCCAAAAAGCTGAGTTGGTTAGTTGTTAGGTACAATAAAAAAAAAATAAAAAATTTAGTGACTCATCATAATTCAAAAATTACAGGAGCTGTTGGTACGACCGTATACCCTTTCAAAAAAGGAAACGCTGCACAGTCGCTATTTTTAAATAAGTTGTTTTATAAAAATTATGTTTAACAGCCAATTATGTTCACAATAAACTTCTTATTGTAAACTGGATTTACTCTAAATTTTTCCTAAATAAAAAATCACAAAAAGGCTATTTTTTACGGCTTCTAGATTGGCCTAACCACTTAATTGAAAAACTCTTCTCTCGAAACAATCACTGATACTTATGTCTGCTTTTGATGAAGCCCCTATCTTCGCCACATACTAGGACTGGGACGATGAGGGTATTAAACAGTGCTCTCTTCATTGCATGTGAGAGAGTTTTCCAATTGGCTTCTTACTTTCTTATTTAGGTGGGATAACAGTTCGGGGTGAAGCTCAACTAGCAAGCATTTCCTGTTAGTCCGGGCTTTAGTTATCTGGCTACAGTTGCACACTCCAAACCGGTTGAGGTCTGTTTCTATTTGTGTGCGCCACTTAAGTTACTGCATTGTTCCTACAGGTTAGATTTGAAGACTCTGCGATTTCTCTTGTACATTCGCTTTACATATTCTAGATATTTCAGGTGACTGGTGCTCAGTTTTCTGACAAGGTCGATGTCGCTTTACAGTTCGCATAGTTCGTCATTGAATCCTTTTCTTCAAAGCCCGTCAATGCAAACAAGACCGAAACGCCTAAGGGTCCATGCGCCTTAGTAGGATGTCATAAAGTGAGATTGGAATGATCAAGATCTTATATAGACTCTCCTTATTTTTTGGGGGCTTTAGTAATTAATTGCCTTCACAGCCCAAAGATTGGCAAGAGTGTTACTTCGTTTTATTTTTTTGGATTTTATTTTTTTCATTCAAAGAGTTAAGGAAATATAACTCGCATGTAACCCAGTCAATCAAAGCAGTAACAATGCCAACTCATGAGTATCGATGCCTGATGTCACTATTGACATTAATAATTAGCTGAAAAGACACAACAAGAAGCAATTTGTGTGAGAGAGTTAGGGAAAAATATTTGTAAGAAAAACGAGAGTACACAAGCGGTTGTTATAAGCTTTTTTTATGATTTAGGCGACATATTATCATAATGTGCGTATGTGTGATCTTTTAAGCGTTTGGTTTTTGATTCGTTTCTAAATTGGTCCGTTGATTCGCGTGCTGTGTTACATGTAGCGCTGTCTTGCTGGAACTACATATCAACCAGGTTCAGTTCGTACATTTTGGGCAAGAATATGCTCGAAAACTTTGAACGATAGCGGGTGCCATTGACGGTAACCTTGTTCTCACGGTCATCTCTAAAAAAATAGGGGACAATGATTCCGCCGGACTATAAACCGTACTAAACAGTGGATTCTTCCGTATTCTTCTTTTGTATTGCCTGACGTTGCTCATCATCATCGGACCAAACACGGCGGATTTGTTTATTAGCATACCCATACAAGCAGAAATGAGCTTCGTTGCTGAAGATAATTTTCCGATGAAAAAGCAGATCTTCCTTCAACTTTGCTAAGGCCCACTTACCGAAAATTCGACACCGTGGCAGGTCGTTTTGCTTTATTTCGTAAGGTTTAAGACCAAGTTCCTTGCGTAAAATCTTTCACTTCGTCGAGTAGCACAATCGCAATTGCTGTGATACGGGTAGTTGGCTTGATGTCCAATATCGTAAAATCGGTGCGAAATTTGGTTGACTCGAATTGTTTGCTTAGTAGGCCGATTATGACGACCGTAAATGGTTCAAGTGAGCGAAAAACATTTTCCAGTGAGCACGAATTTTGATAATAAAATTCAATAAGTTGTAAGCGTTGTGCGGGTGTAAGTCTTTTTGTGATAAAATGTCAAGGCTAACTGAGCATATTAAATTTTGACAGATGTCAAAATGTATGCGCTGTCAAAAATAGAACACTGGAAAACTAAACAGCAAAAAAGTTACCTTTTATAACGGTATATATAATAGTAAGACAAAACTTTATTAATAGAAATGATAACTTAACAATTGATTGTAAGGTTATACATGGTTTTAGCGGTATCAACACAAATGAATTAAAAACAATTAATTGTTGGTATTTATGTTTTAATATACGATAGTTACGTCAGAATTTTAATAATTTCTGTCTTACACCATTTCATAAGTATTTTACAAATAATAGTTGTTGTTGAAGCAAATATAGAGACTGAAAGTAATAGGTTTTATACACCAAAATATTAAAATAGAAATACATAATAATATAGATTACACTCGCTCACATTCTAATAGTGTGACTTTTGAAAATATTAACATTTACCTTACTGGAAAGAAAATGTTCATCAGTGGCGTATATAGACCTCTCATTTTAAGCCAAAAGTCATTTGACGAAGAACTTCAAAATACACTGAATGAAATAAGAAATAAACATAAATATATTGTTATGAGGGATATCAATACAAATGTCATCCAAACTCAAGCTACAATACCACCTTGGTTGGAAAAAAAAAAAATAACCACCGTGTGGAGCTCCGATTGTTCCGATTTGAGTTCTGTTTTTTTGTTAAGTTAGTACATATGTTGTTAACATTCCCTCTAAATCCTAGCGTCATAGCTTAACATTTGCAAAAGATACATAGACAAGAGTGCGCGAACGTTGGAAATGTTGCAAAAGTGTTTTGGCAACGATTCTCTAAAGAATCGTTTACCAGTGGCACGAGCGATTCAAAAGTGGTCGTGAGTCAATCGAAAATGATGAACGCAGTTCATTGCAGACCATCGACATCAAAAACCGACGAAAACATTGATGAAGTAAAAGAAATGTTAGTCAATAACCGCAAAATAAACCATCAGATAGATAGCGGAGGACTTGAACATTGCATATGGATCCGTCCAAGACATTTTGGTTAATGATTTGGGTTTAGGTCGTGTAGCAGCAAAGTTGGTGCCAAAAAACCTCAATTTCATGAAAAAAAGAGACCGTGTTGACGTCGCAAAAGAGATGATTTGCGAGGCTGAATCCGATCCCACATTCATCAAAAGGATCATAATTGGAGACGAGACGTGAGTTTATGAGTACGACACTCAATCCAGACATCATACAAGTGAATGGTGTTCACCAAAAAAAATCTTGTCGATTTCAGTAAAAAAAAAGGCAATGCTCAAGGTTTTCATGGATTACTCGTACAAAGGTGTAGTGCATCATGAATTTTTACTAGAAGGCCAGACAGTAAACAGAGAGTATTATTTGGGCGTTATGAGACGTTAAAATACCATCCAACAGCCATCCATCCAAAGTCCACAGGGTTGGCCGTGGTTTAGTGGTATATGCATAGACTCCTCAAGCAGAGGGTCACGGGTTCAAACCCCGTGCGACGCAATTCTCTGAAAAAGTCTTTTCATGGAATTTGTATGTAGTTATATGTAAACCCGTCGGCGTCAACTCTGACATGAAGGCATAACACTGATGTTGGAGTGGTTGCTGGCTGGGCTAAATGTAATGAACTAACAACTAGCACGTACTAAGGCCCACTGGTTTAGGGTGCACTGGCTTCAGTTTGACAACCACCTCTGGGAATAATATCGAAGCCTAATACACCTGAATTTCAAACTACTACACCACCCGCCCGCGCCCTGGTGAAAAGCCAGTAAAAGGGTTTTCACATCCCCTTGGTGCGCGCATGGAATTATAAAAAAAAAAAAATCGAATTCCCCTGATTTGGCTCCCTGTAACTTCTTTCCGTTCAATCGAGTTAAAAAAACCACCACGGGGAACGCGTTTCAGCAGCCAAGAGGAAGTAATGGAAAAATCGCCGGAAGCACTGATGGACATATTGAAAACAGAATAAAAAAAATGTTTCGAAGATTGGATCAAGCGTTGGCATAAGTGTCTTGCAGTCAATTGGGATTACTTTAAAGGGGACAATATAAATTTAGATAAATAAACTTGTATTTTTAATTTTTGATCAAGCTATAATATCAAAGCTTATTTAGAAACGTTAGCGTCACAGAGTAAGATTAATGCCATAATCGAGTACACAAAGATCGACGAAAAAAGAGGAACAGAATCCATAACCGATCACATTTCAATGAAAAAATAACAGACGTACTTAGTGCTATGATAATCAATATAAACAGTTAGTAAATAAATAAAGAAATATCAATACAAAAATCAAAATACTATAAAAAAAATTCAACGAAATAAAAGGAGATCCTCACAAAACTTGGAGCTTAATTAAGAAGATAATGCGAAGACAAAAGCTGAGGGTGGATGCAGTTATCTTGAACAATTTTCGGCCCAAAAAATGTTTAACTGACATAGAATATGAGTGTGCGCCACACTTTTCCGCGTAAACTGGTAAAATCATGCATCAGTGTCAGTTAATTACATCAGATCACCAAAAGTTAATTAAATTTAAAATTGTCAGTAGTGGAAAAGTGCTTGGAGGATGTAATTACAAATCGACTCCAAAGCTTAAGTTATAAATATTTTCTTACTCACCAAAATCAATATCGCTTCGAAAAGAAAAACAGGATTACTACGAGAATTTTCGAACTGCATTAATGAGCTTAAAAGTTACCATATCTTAATACTTTTTGTGGATCTTAGCAAAGCATTTGATACGTTAGATCGCATAAAATCATTAACAGCTGTAGAACGTGGAGTATTTGCGCACTGGCTTTAGTTCTTTATCTGAACAACCGGCTGTGAAAGCCAAGCATCTGTTGGGTGAAAGAAAAGAAATGCACCACGAAGTACCTTAAGGATCGAACTTGGAACCTATCCTATTTATACTTTACCCACATAAAAGGCTTCTATGCCTTTTCAAAAAAAAGATGTTGGATACGACCACAGAGATAATGTAAGAAGAATTTAATAACGCTATAAAGTGATTTTATGACAATGGCCTTGTGGCAAAAACCAAATTAATGCATATACGAAGTTCACATCATAGAGTTACGCAACAGCAGTAACCTTAAAAAATGATTTATGTGCCTCTACATCAAACCATCGTAGAAGCATATAAATACCTGACAGTCACCTAATCTCGGATTGAAAAGATTCGAATAGATTTAAAGGAGAGGTTTTCTTTCTCTAGCACATTTGCGATTTTATGCTACATCGCAAATTTCGGCCGAAATGTGTGGCCGAGTCGTTGAAAATCGACCGCTGCAAACGTGCCCGCGGTGGCCATATGAACGAAGTCGAGTTCCATTCATAAATGTTTTGATTGTACTTTAAGCCAGTAATAAAGTTTTTGAAATATCTCAAATGGTTTGATTTTTATTTAAAAAAAAGTTGTCAAGTCGTTATTAGAAAACCCTACATTAAGAAACTTCAACAAGTTCAAACTTTATCGCTGAATCATCAACCACAAAGTCATTTCTGGTGATAAAGTGATGCAAGTCCAGCATATCTATAAGATGAACCCAGCCCATGGGAATTATGATGACGACCGATTAAAGAAACCAATTGACTAAGACATTAATACAAGAAGATGAGCCCAGAGTTGGTTTAAGGTTCCCCGAAATACGAGTAACAACAAATACGGTTAAAGACAGCTAAGATAAAGCGTATCCACATTATATAATTAATTGTCTGAAAACCTGAAAAATATAACGAGATTTTAACATAGAAAAAAAAAAGTTATCAAAGATTTCTTTTTAAACTTACCTAAGTAAATTAACATAATGAAAAAATTGCTAATAACAATTTATTTACGTATACAAAAGTATAACTAAATCGTTGGAATATTACTCTTTAAAGAGTTATTTTCGCTAACTCTTAAAAACTAATTGAAATGCACTTTTGGCTTGGCCAAAATTACAAAAGTGGTTAAGCTAAAAAAATGGTGGTTCTTAATATAAATAATATAAAAAATACCAAAGCGACTAAAGCCATGTGTGTTAGCTGTTGTATGTGAGGTAAGGCCTCAGGATTAGCCCCAAAGATTACCCATTGGATATACATATACGGAAAAAAAACGTGCCCCACAACAGCCTTTATTAGTTTAAAACCACTTCATCTCTTTATAAAAAAGATGGCAATTCGCAGCACAGTCAGGCTACTACTTACAAACAGGAGAGATCACAGCGCTTGAAAAATCTGCGCGGTAAACAACGTCCTAACGAAGAATCTGTGCTTCGGCAGAACGTTCAGTATAGTGATCCCAAGCCGAGAAGCATAGAACTACAGAAACCCCACCTCAAAACTAAAAGGTGTCAAGTGGTATACGGATGGATCGAAAATAGACACCGGGGTGGGTCCTGATATTTTTGATTCAAACACCACAATATCCCTACCAATGGGAAAAAGTCTCAGCGGAAATACACGCTATTCAGGTGTGTGACAATCTTATCATAGATAAGTCAATGAAGGATGACCCCATTCATATACTCACGAACAGTCAAGCAGCCATTAACGCATTAGGCTCTAATCTCTATGACACCAAATCAGTTAATACATCTTCAATACACTATAAAAACAAAGTAAAATTTAGGTAGGTGCCTGGTGCCATATAGATATTGATGGAAATGAAATAGCCGGCGAACTGGCTAGAAACTGTTCAGATGATTCTGTCATCGGCCCTGAGCCGTTCTGTAATATCTCAAATTCAGCAACTAACTCAGCAATAAAGGGTTGGGATAAAAGAGGCTAAAAAATACATCAAATCTTTTAACAAAAAAAAAAAAAAAAATCGAGAGTTCCTACAATTCAAAAGGGATGATATCAGAAGACTGATTGGATTTTTAACCGGACACTACCACCTTCGATATCACCTACACAAAATATGTTAGGTCTTATTCAGGAAAACTGAATGCCGTCTTTGCATGGAAGGCGATGAAACTGTGGAACACATTTTATGTGAATGCATGGTTCTAAATGCCTTAATGAGACGACACTTCCTAAAATCTCAAAAAGAGCGATTTTCAATTTCATCAAGTTGAGAGTTGAGCCTCTCTTGGCTTTGTTATACTGATTTTGTGATCTTTTAGGTGGCAGTGCCTTCGCAATTGGCGGATCAGATTCTTAAAAAAAGAATAAAAAAATTGATGAAATAAGAAATTTCCACTGAAAGCTCCAGGCTTCGTACAAAATATTTTCGAAGTATTGAGGTGTATGAAAACGCATGGAGATGGAAAGATAATTTATTAATTGTTTCCTTTAGCTACACATTTGAAGTATTTTTTTTCGACACTTTACAGTGTCGTCTTACGTTGCTATGCAAACATACCTATTGTGAAAGATGCTATGTGGCGTAACAACGCTTTAAGCTTCTACAAATGAGGCCGAAATTTAGTTGGTAAGAGAATCGAAGAGATGTCCATAGTTGTTGTTTTGTATGCTCGCCGGGCTTCATGACTTCTTTAGTTTAAAAATTCGCCAAACTATCGAGCGGTCTTCGGCCCTACATGGAGGTGCTCAGGGTACTGCCTGTATATACATAGTTGAGTAGACCCAACATTTAGGGAACTAATCTGAGAAATAATAGTCAAAATTTAATAGAGAATAACATGCCACTTTATCTTCTTTCTTGCTTTGATCTACGAACCACAATCTTTGGGTTGATGTAATACCCGTTAGATCTGGGGTCTTCGCTAATTGAAAAAAGTTTACTAGATAGCGCTACCCACCAAGCGAGCCAGTTATCCACAGTCCGATTGGTTGCTGTGGTTTGTCGGAGGCTTCTCCTCCACAATCTCTATTTGGCATCTCATCAAGAAGCCCAAAAATCCTTACACGACCCGAAATTTGAGTATATCGAAAGAGCTTTAACTAAATAAATGCTGGTCTAAATATTGAAGTCGCCATTGCCCTCATCTAGCGACTCATTTGAATCAAGCCGGCTCAGTGACCTTTACTCAGCTAAGCTAGCGTATGTTTTGCAAGAAAATTCTGGGCTTTCCATACCTACATGAAATTTCGATGTAATATTTAAAGCTTGGGATTAGGTAAATATTTGTATTTATGTGCATTTTTTGAAAAAAAAAAACTAAGAAATACTTAAAGGAAATATGATAAGCTTATAAGTCCTAATATTACGCATCTTTTAAATGTTACAACTTATTTAATCTGGGTCCAATATTTAAGGAAATGCGGCAGATTTATTTATTGTCTAAACTTTTTTCTGAGTGACATTTATTCTTGCTAACTTGGGAATCTGGGAAATTGATTTACTTACAAAACATTCAACCTTTCAACTGTGCATTTTCCAAGTACTTACAGTTCCCATCACGTACTTTACAGACATTTTCACCAAATAACACCTACCTGCTCAATTGGCTGAAAAAAACAATTTATAATCCTGTCAAACGGAAAAAGTTTCTTTCCAATCAAAGCGATGAAATATTACAATCCCACAACTGTGAATTGCCAAATTACTTCGCACAAGAGAAATAGTCCTATTCCATATTTACGCACGCACCTGGTATCCCCAAGCCGCGAAAGGAACCTTCACAACTGGCTCACAAGAGCCAAAGGCAAGGAAAAGCCTCTTAGAAAAGAAATGGATCGTTCCCGTCAGTTGTTTTACGTATGGGGATATTCCCAATGGGCTGTGAATCTGAACGCCAGGGCATTATTTCCGCTTCGTGGCTTCTCTGTGTCCTTCATTCCTACGCACTATTTCATGCATCATTTGTATGCAAAATCTAGAGCCTGGGTGATGTCCAATAAAACTCTCACCCAGAACAACCATATGGGGGTCCAATCTATGCACTCACATATTTCACGGCACCTTCTACAATCCCCAAGGATAGACTGGCAACGTTTCATGCCTATGAGATGAACATGAGCACAATACTAAATACTATATATGTACGAGTATAGTCTGTTGTGCGTTTCCAAGGATATTTGCCCAGGAATCTAGGGATTTTGCATACGTTTCTTCGGCTGGGCTTTCTAATAAATGACCGAATGTTTAGGAAGGATGCATGAAATTACCATTAAGGATGATGGATTGGGGGATTCTGATCAAAGTCACAGACACACGCACACACTTTTGCCAGATTCCAAAGTCCAAAGAAAAAAGGACACAAAAAGCAAAACGGAAGATTAAGCATGGTAAATTAACTTTCTTGATACGAATGTTTTGTATTGAGTTTGAATTGGATGGAATCTGAACTGGAGGCTTGTTGTGGACATTTTTATAGGGCATTTGATGTATGTACAGCCCATGGACCGCCTTCTTGGTATGCAACATTGAATTGACTACATTGTCGGTTCGAGTTCAAATGGAGTAATTAAGTTAAACGAACTATAAAATTTCTGCACATAATTCAATGAATGGTAAATTTAGTCATTAGTAATGGTAAATTTTAGAAAAAGAAAATTTCAAAATTTGAGCATTTGGTTGACTCAATACCTTAGATAGATGGAAACTTGATTTGCGTTCATGCCTCCGTAGAGCAAAAGGATGAGTTTGCTTCTGGGATCTCATCGACCAGACGTAAGAGCAATGTCGTTAAGTAAAACATTAAGATCGTCCATTCGCGGCACATTTTGGAAACAGACTGAGTCTAATGGACTTCGAGGAAGAAGTAATATATCACCATAGCTACCATACCTTTCTTTTATATCTCAAGTTCTACAAAAAGATCCGGCAGTCAGATAAACAAAAAAAGTCGACTAGATTGATTAAACTTCCATCGACACAAAACATAGCTTTAGTGTTTTTAGATATCTGAAACCATCGAAGAGCTAACATTGATCGGAAAGCACGTATGCACATAAAAGGTTATATGAAGAAATTTGACGTTGAAACGCTTTAAGCTGGAATTTTTCTTATCAATTCTGCCAAAAGCCTTTCGAGAAGTCCTATGCTGCCAGCATCAACCCATTATAGAAGTCTCATCTGATGTGTAGGGGGTTCGTTGATGTTGCCGGTTGAAAGACCAGTATAATAGTGCTGGTTTCATAAAAAGTCGCAGCAAACACATAAAGTTAAATAAAATGCGTACAAAAAAGCGCTGCAAATATAAATAAACAGCTACTCACGAATGATATGAGCCATTACAGTCTTTGTAGTAATCTAAGTTGGTTAGGGACCTCTTGTTTCCCCAACTATACGAGTAGATGCGATCATCTTGTGTTGTGGCTTTAGAATCGAAGACTATTCGGGCGGGAGCTGTGTAGTCTATTCGCTTAACACATCTCACTTTGGATGCAGAAATGTTTGACTACTCGTACACCGATGTAGCTGCACAGTCCGCACAGTTCGCGGTTGAAGATCTTTCTCCATTTACCGGCAAAACAAACAGAGCCGAAAATCATACGCAGTATCTTTATCTCGAAATGGCCAAATGAGATAACGACAACGTCCAAGTCATAGGACATAATAATTGTGTATAAAATCGTTTGGTCTTACAAGAGAGGGCTCTGTCATTAATTTGCCTTATGAGTCCAAAGAAATAGCGATCGGCAAGAGTATTTCTGCGCTGATGTCATGGCTGCTTGAACCTGCTGAGCCAGTGTAGATAAAGTCCTTAACAACCTCGAAATTATAACTGCCAACAGTGATGACTAACCAAGCCGTTGGTGGGATGCGCCCTTTTCGTATGAGAGCATGTACTTTGTCTTGGTCCCGTTTAGCGATAGACTCATTTTGGCCGCTTCCGCCTGTATACAATACTTACGAAAGCTTCATTGATGGTTCACAGTGTTTGCCCAATCCCAACAATGTCAGCCGCGTGTGCAAGATATTGTTCGGACTAAAAAATATCGTACCTCTTACCAGTTCTAAAAATCTAGGGCTCCTTTTCTTAGATTAAAAGATATAAAGTTTACAAATCTAGATCGTACGCTAACGAGGGTCAAATAAAAGATGATGCTATCCGTTCAACAGTTGGTTCCAAACTGAACTTTTTTTCGAGGTTGACAAATCTATACATATAAACAGTTGTTACATTTGCATAATATGATAGTAAATACATAAATATAATACAAGAATACAATGATTGTTAATACATAAGGAAATGCGTTATTACGGTTGTAATGATAATAGAGTGGAATTTTTGACTACGTTCTCTAAAGTACTAAAACGTTTCGTTTCCTATGATATGTTATACCACCTTGATCAAAAAAAAAAAAAAAAAAAAATAATAACCATCGTGCGGCGCTCCCATTATTCCGATTTGAGTTCTGTTTTTTTTGTTAAATTGGTAGATCTGTTGTTGACATTGCCTCTAAATCTTAGCGTTATAGCTTGATATTTGCAATAGTTACATAGCCAAGAGTACATCTATCTCTGGCGATTTTTTATAATTTTAGAAACGGATTTAAATTTGCAACAACGAACTTGTATTAAATTTTGCGTAAAAAATGGATTTAATGTTGCGCGAATGTTGGAAATGTTGGAAAAGTGTTTCGGCAATGATTATAAAGAAAACGGTCGTTTACCAGTGGCACGAGCGGTTCAAAAGTGGTCGTGAGTCAATCGAAGATGATGAACGCGTTGGCAGGCCATCGACATCGAAAACCGAAGAAAACATTGATGGAGTAAAAGAAATGCTGGTCAATAACCGCAAATTAACCATCAGAGAGATAGCGGAGGACTTGAAAATTGCATATGGATCCGTCCAAGACATTTTGGTTAATAATTTGGGTTGAAGTCGTGTAGCAGCAAAGTTGGTGCCAGAAGACTTCAATTTCATGCAAAAAAGAGACCGTGTTGACGTTGTAAAAGAGATGATTTGCGACGCTGAATCCGATCCCTTATTCATCAAAAGGATCATTTCTGGAGACTAGACGTGGGTTTATGAGTACGACATTCAATCCAGACATCAGGCAAGTGAATGGCATTAACCAAATGAGCCGAGACCAAAAAAAACCACGACGTCGTTTTCAGTAAAAAAAGAATTCAATGCTCACGGATAACAACAAAGAGTATTATTTGTGCGTTATAAGATGTTTGCGTGAAGCAATTCGCCGAAAGAGACGAGAATTGTGGGCAGAAAACTCGTGGATATTGTACCATGATAATACACCGTCGCACAGTGCCATCATTATTTGTAATTTTTTTTGGCGAAAATTGCAACAAATACCATCCAACAGTCACCGAATTCACCTAATTTGGCTCCGTGTGACTTCTTTCTGTTTAATCGAGTTAAAAAACCACTACGGGGAACGCGTACCGGATAACCAAATACCGAATATAAAAAATGTTTCGAGGATTGTATCTATATATCTGTATAAATTTCGAAATTTTTTTAATCAAGGTGGTAAGCTAAGATATTAAATATAGAACTTAAATTAAATTATCATATAACTTACCTAAGAATTTCTAGATTTACTCGCCAGCTGTTACATCAACAAGAGCTTAACAGGACGAAATCGTGTTGTTTTACGACCAGCTGTGCAGTTTAAAAGGAAACACAATCTTTCGCTGTATAGACAAAGTTGTGACTGGTCAACGTCAAGCTTAAGCAAGACGGAGGGAGCATAGTGATTTATAATCTTGAAACTGTAAGAACTATCACCGAAGAGCATTAAAATGTTAACAATTCAACTAGAGATAACGAGATAACAGAGTTGCCGTCGTATTTTTTATAAGTAAAAGTTGTCACAAAAAATATCCAAGGGGATATGAATACCCATTTACTGGCTTTTCACCAGGGCGCGGGCGGGTGGTGTAGTAGTAGCTTGTAACTCAGGTGTATTTGGTTTCGATATTTTTCCCAGAGGTGCCAGTGCATCCTCAACCAGTGGGTCTTAGTACGTGCTAGTTGTAAATTCGTTACATTTTAGCCCAGCCAGCAACAAATCCAACATCAGTGTTATGCCTTCATGTCAGAGTTGACGCCGACGGGATTTTCATATAACTTCATACAAATTCAATGAAAAGACTTTTTCAACGAATTGCTTTGCACAGGATTCGAACCCGTGATCCTCTGCTTTAGGAGTCTATGCATAAACCACTACACCACGGCCACCCACAAGAAGTAATTTCGAAACAAAACACAGGTTTCTAATTAAAAATTGTATGACAAGTTTTTTTATTGATTCATAGTATAGAGTAGTGTATGGACTTTCATATCATGGTAGCGATTATCATTAACTGTTATTGTCTGACCACCAACATTTTCAAAGAAGAATGGCTCGATGATGTTTCCAGCCTACAATCCATTAATTATTATATATTAATAATTATATACAATTATAGCGACATCATCATACAAAAACTATCCCGAATCTCAAGAATGGAATAAGCAAGGATAAGCCAATCTGGCTTTCGCCGCAATCATAGTTGCAAGACCGCTATACTGGCAGATGTTGACGAAATCAGAAAAAAAAAATGCAAATTGCACTCTGTTTGTAATCAAAACTGTTTTAGTCCTTTTCGACCTATCTAAAGCTTTTGAAACTGTAGATCATTATATTTTGTTCAAAACTTCGGAAGAAATTTAATTTCTCACTGTCTGCTGCGAACCTCATTTTTTACCTATCTATAGAAGAAGGACAGCAAAAAGTTGTAGTTGATGAGTAGTTTTCGTCTTACTTGCCAATTAAGTATGGAGTACCAAAAGACAGGATCCTTGAGTCAATAAATTTTTCCCTTTATGTGATTGAATTGCCTAAGATGGGCAAACATTGCTCGATTCATATATTCGCAGGTGATGCCTAGGTCTTTATAAGCTGTCCTCCTGAATAGAGGAACGAAGCCATCATCTCGATTTGTTGTCTAATAATAACTTATGTCTAAATGGTCTAAAGTCTATGACTATTGTGATGTGCAATAACAACTTTGATATATCTAATCTCCCCCGAATCTAACTATTAGGAAATCGATAGAATATGCTAACTTTGTAGAAAATCTGGGTTTGATATTTAATCAGTCATTAACTTGGTCGATTCATAGAAATGTCGATGTCGGTAAGGTGCATGGTGGACTTCACGCCGTATGGGTTATTCAGCACTCCATCCCTAGAAGGGTAAAGCTGTTACTGGTGAAAACCAACTTGATACCATACACCTACACATGAAGTTAATATCCACTGCTGAGCATTGCACCTATGCAACTAATTGTAAGAAATACTTCAACGCGTTGAAAACATAAACGCGTGTGAATGACAGACAATCTGCCTGGAAAAAATAGTTTTTTAAAACGTTTGACTTTGGGAAGTAGTACTCGTTGTTCTTACAATTAATACACAAACTTACGAAAAAGTCGGTTATAGTATAGGGTTCTCTAATCATTTATTAATGGAACTCGACTTCGCTCATATGGCCACCGCAGGCACGTTTGCACCGGTCGATTCGTTGGATCCAATTTTCAACAACTCGGCCACACATTTCGGCCCAAACGGCCGCTATTTCGAGTTCAATGTTGGCTCTGAGTTTTTCCAACGTTGTCGGCCTGTTGGCGTAAGCCAATGACTTAACGTAGCCCCACAGAAGATAGTCAAGCGGCGTTAAATCGCACGAACGAGGCGGCCAATCGACTGGTCCATGTCTTGAGATAACACGCTCACCATATTTACTCTTCAATAAATCGAGTGTAGCGTGTGCTGTGTTTCTTGTGGCGCCATCCTGTTGAAACCACAAGTCGTCCAAGTCCATATCTTCAAATTCGGCCCAAAAATAATCGGTGATCACGGCGCGATAACGCTGATCATTCACAGTAACGTGACGATCGTTATCGTCGACGAAAAAATATATCCCAATAATGCCGCAGGCATGCAAACCGCACCAAACAGTTATTTTTTGTGGATGAAGTGGTGATTCATGAAGCACATGTGGTTTTTCACCCGACCAATAACGCATATTTTGCTTATTGACGAACCTATTGAACCAGAAATTAGCTTTGTCACTGAAAATGATTTTGCTATGAAAGTCATCATCTTGGCGCATCTTCTCCAGAACCCAATCGAGAACGTACGTCACTTCAAATGGTCCATCGGCTTCAATTCTTGAGTCAGCTTGATCTTGTATGGGTGTAAACCAAGATCCTTACGCAAAATACGCCATAATGTGGTCTGAGCGATACCTAATTCTTGAGAACGCCGTGGAATTGACTGATTTGGATCGTTTGCTACGGACGTCTGAACGGCAGCGATATTTTCGACACTTCGACTAACCTGTTGTCTCATTGACACGGCAACATCACAACGATTATGTAGACTCAAATTTTTGCATTAAACTTGTTATTGCCTGTCTACTAGGGCGAGAATTACGACCAAAAATTGGAGTTAACGCTCTTAAAGTTGCAGTCACCGACTCCGAATATTTGTAGAAAATTTTTATAATCTACAGACGTTGCTCGTTAGTGTACTTTACCATGATGAAAATGTTGAGTTTACTGAATAAATTGACAGTGACAGTTTGATGATTAGTGAAAGAGTGCGTTCACAAATTAAATTCAAAGTTGTCAAGTTCCTATTGGAAAACCCTATGCAAGTTATCTAAAAACTAGTGCAGTAATTATTGGTAAAAGTGGATTTATAACCAGTACGTCCCATACGGGGCAATTAGTGAGGCTCATGAAACCAAAACCATTAAAGATACATAAAATTCAGGGCCCGGAGTCATAGACAATCGGAAAAAATGAAGTCTACATACCAAAAAGGCTCATAGATAGCCGCTTGTTCAGTTGGATTTGGAAGACCACCCTCAGTCCTCACATATAAAGGACAATAAAATAGAATGAAAAAAAAAAAACAACAAAAATAGTGGGGATATGCGTCTTTGGTTCATTTTCGAATGTAAGTTTAGCTGTAAAAAAATTTAAAAGAAAATTAAAAAAGAAACTAACAAGTGAATATTAAAGAATCTATAAAAATTTCAAGCAAATATAATTTTTTGAAACCAAATAAGTGAACGGTGAAATTAGAAAAGATACGAGTATAAAGGCAAAATAATTAAAAAACAAAGAAGTTTAATTAGTATTACATGTACGAGGTATGTTCAAAAAGTAAGGTGACTTTATATTTTTATGAAAACATATTTATTTATTCATCAATAGTTATATTGTCCCCTTACAACCCCTAATCCCTCACAGATAGAATATACTTGTACCAATACTTTTTCCAACCCTCGAAGCACTTTTTGGTACAGAATTCAGCTCTTCCTGTGATGCCGTTTTATATTCTTAATCGTTGCAAATCTCCGTCCTTTCTGGGTCTGTTCAGTTTTGGGAACAGGAAAAAGTCACATGGGTCCAAATCCGGTAAATATGGTGGCTGGTGCATAATTTTCATGTTGTTTCTGGACAACAAATCTTTAACAAGAAACGATCAATGAGGAGGTGCACTATCGTGATGCAAAAGCAAAGATTTTTTTTCACAATTCCAGCTGTGAAAAATACTGCTTCTCGCAAACGGCGCAAAAGTAAAGGTAAAAACTCCTGATGCACTTCGCCACGGTAATTGAAAAAATTTTATTTGATCGAACTTGGCGTACTTTTTTTGGTCTTGGCTCTCCTGGGTCCTTCTATTGGAACCTTCGGGCTTTTGTTTCGACATCATAACCATATACTCAGGATCGTCAACATTTATGATCATTTTGAGAATTTCAAAGTCATCACTGAGTTTATTCAAGAGCTAGCGCACCGGTTTTTCTGATCGAAATTTAGCAGTTTTGGAACAAACTTCGCTGACACGCGTCTTATGCCCAAAATCCTTAGAAGCTTCTCTTATGATAAGTCGACGATTTTTCAAAACAATTTTCTTAACAGCTTCAATGTTACCATCTTTTGTCATCTGTCAAAAACAAACTAAGTATGCTATAAAGTACTTGAAACTGTGAACATATGTTCCAGAAATGTGTATTAAAGCAGCAAAAAAAAATCTATAATCGAATGTACGTTGCCCGCTAAATTTCAAAAGTCACCTCTTCCTTACCTCGTATGTAGTGTTAGTAATTTTCAGAATAAACCAAGTGTAACTATTATTTTATTACATCAAATTGCTTTTTTTAATCATTCATTTTAAATTTAAAGTTATTTCCTTTCTTTATTTTTCTGAACCCAAGCTATTTCCGATTTGCTTATATAATTCCTTTACAAATTCTGATCTTTTTATATCACGTTTGTGTCCCAAACATGAATCCCAATAACTAAGTTAGGTCCCCATTCTATAATCTACAAGATAATGTTGGTGCAGGTGTTCATCCCCAAAAAAAAAAGCTCCATGAACATCTATCCCAATCAAAAAAACACCCCTTAGACAACATATTCTAGAACATAACACTTCGGACATCTCCTTTAAAAAAAAATCAAAATCAAAAATACATTTCCGTAGTCAAAGGCGAAGTAGGCACTACGCCGGAAACATCTACTTATCTACTCCAAAACTTACCTTTATCCTTATTTTCAAAAGAGAAGTATTTGGTATTGACAGCACTTGACAAATTCACAAAGTTTGCTCTAGAAAATATAATCAAATTCCGTTCTATAGAACATATTAAAAGATCCCTACAGGACACTTTGTTTTACTTTTGCGTCCCAGAAAACGTTGTCATTGACAGCGAAACATTGCTCAATTCAGCCTCTATAACTTCCATGTTAGTGGACGAGCTCAACATCAAAGTCTATACGACACCATCTTATAAGAACGAGGTAAATGGACAGGTAAAACACTTTCATTCTATCCTCTCTGAAATAATGAGTTGTCTCAAAGCAGATTGACATCCCCGTCCTTTTCAAGAATTATTGAAACGTGCAGTCAATGAATACAATTTCACAGTTCATTCCACCACAAATAAAAGACCTGTTTAACTATATCTCGGTCGAACTCCTGGAATAGACCCAGAACATATAGAACGAGTCATAAATTTTTTCAGAAAATTAAAAATACAAGTTTATCCATTTAAATCTATATTGTGCCCTTCAAAGTAATCCTCATCGACTACAACACAGTTATGGCAGCGCTTGATTCAATCCTCGAAACATTTTTTTATATTCGGTTTTCGGTTTGCCCATTAGTGCTTCCAGCTATTTGTCCATTACTTCCTCTCGGCTGCTGAAACGCGTTCCCCGTAGTGGTTTTTTAACTCGATTGAACATAAAGATGAGCTAAATCAGGTGAATTCGGTGGCTGTTGGATGGTATGACTAAAAACGACGGTTTTTTTGGTCTCGGCTCATTTGGTGAGCTCCATTCACTGATGTCTGGATTGAGTGTCGTACTCATAAGCCCACGTCTCGTCTCCAGTAACAATCGTTTAGATGAATGTGGGATCGGATTCAGCGTTGCAAATCATCTCTTTTGCGACGTCATCACGTTCTCTTTTTTGCATGAAATTTAGGTCTTCTGGCACCAACTTTGCTGCTACACGACTTCAACCCAAATTATTAACCAAAATGTCTTGGACGGATCCATATGCAATTTTCAAGTCCTCCGCTATCTCTCTGATGGTTAATTTGCGGTTATTGACCAGCATTTCTTTTACTCCATCAATGTTTTCGTTTTCGATGGCCTGCCACCGCGTTCATCATCTTCGATTGACTCACGACCACTTTTGAACCGCTCGTGCCACTGGTAAACGACCGTTTCATTTCATTGCCGAAACACTTTTACAACATTTCCAACGTTCGCGCACCATTAAATCCGTTTTTTACGCAAAATTTAATACGTTGTTGCAAATTTAAATCCATTTCTAAAATTATAAAAAAAATCGCCACAGATAGATGTACTCTTGGCTTCGTTGCTTTTGCAAATGTCAAAAAAAAAAAAAAAAAAAAAAAAAAAATTAAAATCGGAACAATGGGAGCGCCACACGGTGACGCCACCGGGAACTTTTTGATTAAGGTGGTATTCAAAACCACCAAAAAAACATCCAATATCATAATAAAAACGGAAACCACTAAAATTCTCATTTCCCAGGATACATAACTTTTGTAAAAGACAATAAGAGAATAGGTTCTAAATTAACAGTCAGATATAAAAAGGAAATTGTTAAAAAAAAAACAAGAGTTCAACCGCAATAGTAGAGTCCAGAAAGAAACAATCCATAAAAGTCAAATCAGGAACTAAATATCTCTATCCCATTTCAGACACAAATACAAATCTTGGACTTCTCCAACTCACAATTTGCGTTACTGCGAGTAGGACAAGTAAATATTCAAAACGGAAATTTCAGACTAATCCATGAAATCGGTATGGACCTATATGAGAAGTGTGTGGTAGTCATAACCCCGACTTTTGATATGAAGATGAGTAAAAATAGTTCATTTTTCCCTTACCTATCCCATGAATTACATCAGATACAAACTCTGATCTTTAATCTCTTCGATAAAGAAGTATTTTAATATTATTCTGAAAATTTTTAATGAATTTTCTCTTGTATCCCTAAAATTCATTCTCTTTTCATCCTCTTTTTTCTCTTTTCTTCTTCAACTATTCTTTCTTTTTACTTAGTACTCTAAGAACTACTTTTGTTAACTAGTTTTTTTATTATAATAATTATTTTATTTATTTTGCATTGTTAAGATACTGAAATTTTGTAAAGCTTGTTCTATTCTCAAAAGATGTAATATTCTTATGTGAACAATTGAATAATGGCCTTGAGACGCCGAAGAAAGCATCGCACGCTGCACGCAAGTGGCTCTGCGGTATTTTGGCCCACTCCCGGCGAAGTGCTTGCTTGAGGTGGTCCAAATTTTGGTATTGCTTAGTGCCAACCTTCGCCTTCAAAGTACCCCATACAGAGAAATCCAACGGATTTGCATCCGGAGAATTTGCAATTCAGTGTGTCGAAGAAATGAAGTGTGGAACATTGTTTTTTAACCAATCTTGGTTAACGCGCGCTTTGTGAGGCGGTGCCGAGTCTTGTTGAAATGTCCACGGTCTCCGACCGAAGCCAAAGGCTTCAATACTGCCTCTAAGACAGTTTCCGGGATACGATTGGATTAATAATAATACGAGCGGAGAGCGACCATCGGCGGTCATGGCGGCCCAAACCATCACCATCGGTAGTGCCTGCTTTGTGTAAGTTTTCGAAGGACCTCTCTGGCAAGTAAACTCGGTCATTTTGCTTTTTGACATAACAAATGGCGACTCATCGGAAAAAAGCAAATTCGGCAACTCACCACTTTCGCGCAAGCGTAGCAAATACTTCGCTTTTTCGCCTCTAATTTTTTTCTGTTGCGGTGTAAGATCGTGTGCTTTTTGGAACTTCAATGTCTTGAGCCCAAGCTCATTTTTTAGTATAAGTTGCATCCGTTCCAGGGATATGTTGAGCTCACGAGCCATTTTTCTTCCACTTCGACGCGGATTTCACTCAATTCGAGCATTCACTTTCCGAACGGTAACGAGCTATGGTTCGAGACACAAATGATTTATTCACGTTGAGGTGCTGGAGGGCTCTAGCGATAGCTACTTGTGGTTTTTCAGCCAAATATAAAGCAATCACACTATCACGTTTGAATTCCATCGCGAATAAAAATTTTTCAACACAACTGAGACGCAAATCGTTTAAAAGGCCTGTAAACAATAAAATTATCTGTCATGTGTCAAAATTTGAGCTCACTGCTCGAGTTAGTCAGGGTGTAGAATCGGCATGGAAATGGATTGCGGACAATCCAGACCATAAAGATTTTCTTACGATAAAAGGAAAGATGAATAATTTATAATATTAGAAAATAATAACAACCAAGTAATAATTCATAAATTACACAATGAGTGAATAAATAACATAACCAAAGTTTCAAATGAATTAAAACAGTTTTTGAAAGATAATAAAGACTAAAAGTTATAAAAGAAGAACTTCGGAATATTAATTCGGCCATTTACTGGACGAATTTCGTATAATAATTATATTATATATTGGGTCTTGGAACATGCGCTGGAAAGCTACTGTCATTCTATGTCATTTCAGTATATGTCATTCATTACAATAATTTTTTTTTCACTCAAATATGTCGAACTTTGTGCCTGAAAAAGCGTTTTTGCGGGGAGTTCTTCTTCATTACTGAAAACTGCTGCCGAAAGTCATCGTATTTTGGTGGAAGTTTATGGTGAACATGTGCTAGCTGAGCGAACGTGCTAAAAGTGGTTAAAAGTGGTGATTTTGGCTTGGAAGACGATGAACGTCCTGGGCAGCCAAAAAAGTTTAAAAATGAAGAACTGGAATCATTACTCTATGAAGATTGTTGCCAAGCACAAGAAGAGCTCGCAGAATTTTTGGGTGTCACTCAAGTAGCCATTTTAAAACGTTTAAGAGCAGCTGGATATATTCAAAAGCAAGGAAATTGGGTTCCACAAGAACTCAAGCCGAGAGACGTCGAAAGGCGGTTTTGCTTGTCCGAAATGTTGCTGGAACGTCACAAAAGGAAGTCATTTTTGCATCGGATTGTTACTGGTGATGAAAAATGGATCCATTACGACAACCCTAAGCGAAAAAAATCATATGTGAAACCCGGCCAACCAGCCAAATCAACGGCAAAGCCGAATATCCATGGCGCGAAGGTAATGCTCTGTATTTGGTGGGATCAGATGGGTGTGCTGTATTATGAACTGCTAAAACCGGGTGAAACCATCAATGAACGACGCTACCGAACATAATTAATCCATTTGAAGAGAGCAGTAGCCGGAATATGCGACCAGACACGAGGCAATAATTTTCCATCATGACAACGCTCGGCACCACGTTGCTATTCCGGCTAAGAACTATTTGGAAAACAGTGGATGGAAAGTCTTACTCCACCCGCTTTATAGCCCAGACCTTGCTCCTTCTGACTACCAATTGTTCCGGTCGATGCAGAAAGCCCTCACTGAAATACGGTTCACATCAGAGCAGAATATCAAAAATTGGCTTGATTCATTCTTGGCTGTCAAGCCTGCGCAGTTCTTTTCTGATGGGATCCAAAAATTGCCAGAAAGATAGGAAAAAGTCATAGCTTCAGATGGGCAATACTTCGAATAATACTATTGTACATGTTTTTCTTCAATAAACGTTCAAATTTTGAAAAAAAACCTCACGAATTAAATTACATACCCAAAAATTAACTCCGTTGTATTGTTAAAAAATGGAAATAATACGGCAGAAAGAAAAATTCCCTTCAATATCCCCATTACTAGTAGTAAAGTCTATGATAAAATATAGTCAAAGCTTATTAAAAGAAAATCGATTTCTTCGATTGAAGAAATAATAAATTTAAAATGTTTAATTATATATCAATATGTTAAACTAGAAACATTGTCAGAATAACAATCTTTACATGTATACCAGATTTACTGAGAAGCTTTAAAGCTACTTGCGATATCATGAGCAACTAACATTTGCCGATGATTGAAGAAATCACACCTGGGGTAATACTCTTAAACGATTTTAATGAAACCATAGAAGGGGATCCAACTACTCAAAACCTCATCAGGTCATTTTTTGTTAAAGAAGATAACACCAACCATCAACAACAAAATTTTCATCTCACAAGAAGCATCAGCTCAGCAAGTTCTACTCTTCTCGAGGTTATCAATAGGGTTCTGACTAAGTGGGTTGAGGACAAAAATATAGTTCCGGATAATCAATTCGGTTTCAAGGCGGGGCATGATATTATTCACAACGCGTCTAAACTGGTTTCCGATATCCAATGGAACAAAGCCAAGAAACAGTGCACTGGTGCCTGCCTGATTGACTTGGAAAAAGCCTTCGATACCGTATGGTTAGAGGGGCTCTTCTACAAACTGAACAGGCTGGGCATTAGCAGACCATTGCTGTATATTCTTTTCAATATGTTCACAGATAGACAGTTCATCGTGAAGAGTGTAGATGTGACTTCTACTGGAACTTTTCATGTTAAAAACGGTCTCCAACAAGGTGCGGTTAATTCGCCGATTCTTTTCAACATTTACACAAGTGATTTGATAGGTTCACTTCACCATGCCATAGCGTACGCAGACGACATAATCGCGTACAGATCAGGTCCAAAGATTGAGGTCATAAACATACTCTTGCAACGTGACTTCGATAAAATTAAACAATATTGCGACGACTGGAAGTTGAAGATTAACTTTCAGAAGTCGGAAACCATTCTTTTAAGGACGCCTTTGTCTGGGGCCTCTGCGGATACCAGAAAGAATTGGCGAAAGTTTCAGATCGTCGGACAGTACGGTCAATCACTTGCTTGTCGAAATGTAGTCAGATACCTTGGGATCTGGCTTAATCAATATCTGTATTTTAATAAACATATAGATGTTGCTCTGGCCAGAGCCAGAGGAGCTTTTGCCCTTACAAAGAGACTGTTTTATAGCAGACAACTCGATGCGAGGGTATAGGTGATCTGCTACATGAGGACAATCGAGTTTAAGGAGGGAAGACATAACTTAACATTGAATGAATTTTAAGAATCAGTTAGAATCAACTTGATACCATACACCTGTACATGAAGTTCATTCCCATGGCAGCTCATTGGACCTATGCAACTAATTCTAAGAAATATTTTAACTTTCGGGTCAGATATGCTTTATAATCAAAATTTATACCATACGAGGGCTGTTTGATGAGAATCCCGGATTGGAAGACAGGTGTCGCTACTGAGTCAAAACCATTTAGTATAACCACTTTTAGGGCCGCACGTCGGTTTTTGATGAACAGCGTCTATGTAGCTCAAAAAAGTTTACCACAGAGCAAACGGTGGACAAAATCAATGGTCTCGTATTGGCGTTGGTTGAAATAGAAGGGATCTTAATTAAACGCGTTAGCCATATCCTGCACGAGGTTTTGGGCATGAGAAAGCTGTCCGCGCGATGGGTACCGTGTTTGCTCACACCGGAGAACAAGCGCAATCATGAGACCATTTTAAAGACGTGCTTGGCACTGTTTAATCGAAATCCGCAGGAATTTCTGCGTCATTTCATGACCGTTAATATACATGGATTCACACACCAAAAACGAAAGAACAATCGAAACAATGGGTTTTACTAGGTTAACGTCCTCCAAAGAAGGCGAAGACTGTAAAAGTGATGGCCACCGTTTCTTGGGACCCGCTAGGTGTGATCCACGTTGACTATTTGAAGAGGGGAAAAAAAATCACAGGAGTATACTATTTCGATTTATTGGGCCGATTCAACGCCGATTTAAAGAAAAAAATGACTACATTTGGGGAAGAAAAAAGTACATCACGGTATCGCACCGGCTCACACCTCTGCAGTCGAAGCAGCCAAGTTGGTCGTCCGTAGTCTTCGGATTTGACTCCCTGTGATTTCTTTTTTTCCCAAACCTTAAAAGATCACCGCCGGAAAGAAGTACGGGTCGAACAAGGAAGTCATCGCAGCCACGGAGGAGTAATTTCCAGGTCAACAAAATCCGTACTATACGGAGGGATTAAAAAAGTTGCACCACCGTCGGTAAAAGTGTATCGAGTTGAAAGGGGATAACATTGAAAAATTAATTGTCAAAACCCAAAAAAAGTCGCGTTGTCATTTCTAATCCGGGTATTCATCAAACAGCCCTTGTAAATACATGTGAAATGCTTTTTTGCATTTAGTCTTAAGTTGATAAAGTTGAATAAAGGATAGACAAATATTTTTTTTAAAACGTTTGACTTTATCTTTTATTAACTTATACAATATAATAGCATGGTTCGGACATATGATCATATCTCCTTCTATACAAAATATGGTAAATTAACGGTTGCTGTTTTGAAAACTGGCTTGAATATTAAACGCGACGCTTTCTGCACTAAATTATTCAAATAAAAAACTTTGAGGTAAAGCCTCGCTAGTCCGGACATTCGTTAGTTCGGATACTCCAGTAGTCCGGACACTGTTACATTTCGGACACTTTTAAAATTATATCTCTACTATACGGACAGATTATTCAATTCATACATACATGTGCTATACTCGTAATTTGACCGTTCAATGGAAATATGTTTGTTCACACAATTACGGCAACTCCGCTATTGTTCTTTTCGTTATGTATTGTAGTAGGCTTTTTTTTTACCGTCGCAATGCGAGCTCAAATTTATTGATTCGTATTCCACGGCTTCCTTATTGAACATTTTCTCAATGACAGTAACCCTATTTACTTCACATTTATCATGTCTTTTGGAAAGAAAAGACTTTCAGAGAAATGCAAATTTCTAGCATAACTGGCAAATCAGTAAGGCAAGTAGCTGATATTTATAAAGTCTCGAAATCAACTGTTTTCGACATAAAACTAACATGATGAAAATACGAAAATTTGTATCTAACACATTTCAAGGTTCAGGTAAGCTGAGAATTACAGTTCTAGGAATATGGACCTACTTTTCATGGACATTTAGCAATTGGTTCCAGCAAAGAGAAAGAAAATGAAGCAAGGTGAACAGCCAGTAGTAAAAGAAGCTTTAATAGCATGGCTTATCCAACAAAGGAATATTCATGTGCCAATTTCAACCGATATGATTCAAACCAAAGCTTTTCTACAATATATACAAAGAAATGAGAGAAAATTTAAATGCCGGCATGGAATTCGAAATCTTAAAATTTGAGGCAAAAAAATTTCCAATGACGTTGCTGTTGTGAAGCCTCTTTAAGAAAAGTTTTTGAAAGTGATGCAAGAAATGAACATAACTGAAGAACAAGTTTATAATGTTGATGAATCAGATCCCTTTCGGAGAGTTCTTCTAGGAACGACATTGGTTCATACAAATGAAAATTCTGCTTGCCCATTTTAGTAGTCGGGAAATCAATAAATCCAAGGGCATTTAAGAACGTTGATCTTCCAGTAGTATATAAAGCTACTAAAAAGGGCTGGATTTCGATAACGGTTTTTTGGAGCTTTTTTCCAAGCTCCTGGCTTGAAACCACAGTGGTATGGACCAACCAGATTGTTCATGAATGGTTTCAAAAGCTCTCATAATACGGCAGAAAAGGGCTTATAGGCGAGACTTATTCGTCTTTAGTAGTCCCAGAAAAAGAAGGGTTTTCCTTCTTGTAGTTTAGACACACAATGCTCAGATTTCGTGCTTCGACACGCATTTCTCTGATCATATCTTACAGGTGCATGTTCCTTAGTAGGTGGACTCAGCAGGCAGTACGTCTGAGGCTTATATTACTCAAGTTTCGATATTGCTATCTTAACTTCGTCTAGATCAGAAGGACGGAATTGTCTGTCGTCTTTATCAAAGTGAATTGACTACCATCGACGTTATACTTATGTTCCACATTCTCAGTACTCTACTAATAGTTTTCATCCTTGCAGGCTTCTATATTGGCTTTGTAGTCTTACTCTACAACGTCATTCCTTTCGATTTCCATTTTCTCTATCGTGCGCTTTTTCTTTTCGAGAAGCCTATGCTCTTTTCGTTTTTTCTGCTCGTAGAGCTCAAAATCAGCTATCGTCCGCTTCTTGTTTGCCTGCATTTATTTTCAAACCAGAGGTGTCGTTGACAACATTTCCATCTGTGTTCAGAAAGTGCTCTAGCGGTCTCTTGCCATTCCAGCCTTTCGAAGTCGAATTGCGGTGGTCTTATTTAACTCCGTTGTTCTTGTAATATCTGCATTCATGCCCTGGCTGTAATAAGATAATAATTTGAGTTGATTTCTGCTCCTCGCAAAATTTGATCGTTCAGAATGCTGGAAAAGTATCTGAGGGCAATACCAAAATGATAAATCTGGTTGACGGTTGATGGAGAAAGGTTACGTACCGTTACGAATTTAAAAAACCTGGCCCGCTGAAAGATGGCTTCCCTACCCATTATTTTCTAGCATAATTTTGGTGTCATAGCACCAAGTATATATTCCGTCTAGGAGCCCAGAGAATTCGTCTCTGATGCTGTCATACTTATCCCCTTTGGCCGTGAGCGCATATCAGGCTTATATTTCCGAATGTTGAAAGCTTAAGACAACATGCAATCCCCAACATGGAGTACCGAGTCCTTAATAAAAGCCCTGAACAAAGGATCCGGCTAAATATTCCAGTACCAGTGGTCTGTCTGAAGTTATGAGAGCTGCGTTGCCCTATTCAGGTTTATTTAATCCATTTTAGGTTTCTAAGTCTCTTAGACTTGGGCTCCGAATACATCAAAGTAGCTCAAATTTACTAGAGTCATAGATGAAGACTAAAGTCAGTATATGGGATTCTGCCGCTGCCATCTTGATGAAGGATAAGTGCCCTTGTGCAAACACTTCCTCTCAATACTGTCAGCTGCAGTCAGAAATGATGTCCCGCTAGGTTATATCGCTTTTTAAATGAACACATGTTTAATTCTCGCCCTACAGTAACCCAAGAGATAGCATTTAGAAGCTTAAGTTCCTTCTTCTAGTTTCCTTTTTATTTAGCACTAGCCACTTGCTTTGTTAAAAGCGTTTTTCATTAGCTAGCAATGCCGGATTTTTCTTTTCCGCTTGCAATTATAAGATGAATCGTCATCGTGCTGTTCATATTATGCTGACTCTTCTACTCTTCGTTTCTAAGAAAGGGCACCACTTGAATTAAATCCATACAATTTAGTACCAACCTTCAAAAGATACGTGTATAAATCTGACAGCTGTCGGACGATTAGTTCTCGAGATATAGCGTTGTGAGTGAACCAATTTTTGTTATTGTGAAAAAAATGGATTCAAAGCAATTTCGTGTGTTGATTTATCATTGCTTTTTGATGGGAAAAAATGCAGCCGTTGCAAAGAAATGGCTTGATAAGTGTTACCCGGACTCTGCAAAAGCCGAACGAACTATTCACAAGTGGATTGAAAAATTTAAAAGTGGTCATACAAGCACCGAAGATGATGAACGTAGTGGACGTCCAAAAGAGGCTGTTTCAGATGAAAACATCAAAAAAGTCCACAAAATGATTACGAATGACCGTAAAGTGAAGTTGATCGAGATAGCTGAGGCTCTGAAGATATCAAAAGAGCTTGTTGGATATATCATACACGAATATTTGGACATGCGAAAGCTCTGTTCAAAGTGGGTGCCGCGTTTGCTCACAGTCGACCAAAAACAACAACGTGTTGATGATTCAGAGGAGTTTTTAATGCTGTTCAACCGCAATAAAGCCGAATTTTTGCATCGGTGTGTGACAATGGATGAAACTTGGCTCCATCACTTCACACCAGAGTCAAGTCGGCAGTCAGCTGAGTGGCGAGCAGGCGATGAACCTCGTCCAAAACGACCAAAAACTCAATAGTCCCATGGCAAGGTTATGGCATCCGTATTTTGGGATACACATGGAATAATTTCATCGACTATCTCCAAAAGGGGCAGACTATCAACAGCGACTATTACATTGTGTTGTTGGAGCATTTGAAGGACGAAATCGCAGAAAAACGGCCGCATTTGAAGAAAAAGAAAGCGCTGTTTCATAAAGACAATGCACCGTATCACAAGTCGATGAAAACGATGGCAAAATTGAATGAATTCGGCTACGAATTGCCCCACCACCCCACCCACCGTATTCTCCAGATTTGACCCCCAGCGACTATTTCCTGTTCGCAAACCTCAAAAGAATGCTCGTCGGAAAGAGATTTAAGACCGATGATGAAGTAATCGCCGAAACAGAGGCCTATTTTGGCCTTACTGGTGTCGAAATTTGCAAAAATTTTGTGTTTTGTTGTACTATAAAACGGCACTGACTTTTCAGCCCATGTGTTACATATTACTCCAGTACCACCTTCATTTGACTGATTGAGCTGTAATCGGAAAGCATTGGTTTATATCAGATGGAACACGATACTTGGTTCACAACTCGTTTTAGCTGATTCTTATTGATTTTGATCCAAGTATAGACCAGGTGTCAGTTTTTCATCATGGGACACTACGCACCAACACATGATGTTCGCAATGCAAAAATCTGCAGTGTCTTCCTTGTTATTGCATTGTACGCTTCTTATTACACTGGGCCTGGCCAGTTTAAATATGGATTTAGTCACTCAAGGTGCCCTTCGATTGGTAACTATATTTTTTTTCTCAAATCTTATAAGCGAATCCTTGAGGTTTTTGTAGTTTTGGTATCCTGGTTATAAGCAATGACGATTCAATTAGTGCTTTCAAGTGTTCATTTAAGACTGCCAAGTTGTTTGATATTGTTCGTTAAAATGAACAGTTAGCTAAGACGTATGTTACCCTATGTTACTTGATGGTCATAAAGCCGTCCAGGTTAATAGAAAATAGAAAATCAAGGTGTATTCCAATCTTGTACCAATTATTATTTCTAACAATCCCCAAATCAATTCTTCCCTCAAACCGTTTCCGTCTCAAGTCTGAAAACCCAAATCCACTTAACCGATCTTTAATTTACCATTGCCTTAATGAATATCCAAAAATCCGCCTGAGGAATTTCAATTAAAACTTAATAAAAGGACGATAAATTCGATTCGTAAAAAAAATTTGAAATCTCTTTTTCGTGATTAAAATTCCGTCTAAAATATCCGTAATCCACTCCATCCAGATGTATGATAGGTATTTGTATCTGCCAAAAATAGAGAAAAACGATAAAAAAAAAAAATGGACAACTGAATAAACAGGAAGAAGGGAAGCATCACGGAAAAAAAAAAAAAAAATAAAGATAGAAGGAAAATGCATTTTAATTTCCACCGAGTCGGGTGCCTCCCTCCCCTCCCCCCAAAAAGATAATGATCATCCGTAGGGGTGCCCAATGAGATTTAACGCTACACTGAAGAAACAAGTGCATAATTTATTTTCCATTATTTTATTTCCCCTCTCCCGGTCGTTTGTTGTTCCTTTAGCAGTTCCTTTTTATTAGTCCCGTGTTTTGTTCGACGAATATTTATAACTTCAATTGGCGACTACTGACAAGGAAACAAAAAGCCGGAGAACGCACTTAGCTGAAGAAGACGACAGCAAAGTACATACTCTTAGTATACAAGTACATACGAGCAATATCCACTGCTCATAGGAACAGGAAGCGAGGAGTTCGAAACAAATGAGATTTTCCAGTTATTCCCTGTCTTCCTGTTGTCCTGTTTTGTGTTTAGTGTCTTCTTTTGGTTTCTTTCGAATTATTAACGGAGATTTACCACCCTTCAATAATTTTCTTTTGCACTTTGCTTCATGTCCTTGCAAGGATATGGGCTGACAGACGTTTGGTATGAGTGGGTTTTGAGGGCTGCTGTGCAGTGAAGGAAGAAAGCCTGCTTCTGTTTCTACTTTTGTGTTTGAAATTAAATTTTGTGGCATTATCCTGTTTAGTCATGGATGTCCGTTTTGTATCCCCTGTAGCTTTGCGTGGTGTTGTTATAAATTGCACTGTTGGCTGACTATTCGGTTGGGAGACAAAGTGGATAACTGTGGAAAATTATGGAGAAAACAGAAACTCTAACTCGATTAGGCTTTAAGGACTCCTCTCTGGTTTCTTAGTTTCTGTGTTTCTTTGTTTTTTTTTTAGTTTCTTTGTTTCTTTTTTCAATGTTCTGTCGTTTATTTCATCGTTAACTAGTTTAGGGGTCAGAAATGTTGCATCGAGTGGAATAATTCAGCTTTTTGTTGGTCGAATTATCCATGGTTTCTAATAATCCAATCAGAAGTAGTAGTAGAAGTAGAAAAGAATTGATTTTAATCAATAGATAGACAGTAGAACGCACAGAATTAAATTTAACAATCGCAGCTGTGTTTGAAATAACATCCCGACAAAATTTTCTTCAATTTGTGGTAACCGACGGTTTAAATTAATATGCGCTTGTGTGTTTTCACCCTGTCGACTTTAACTATTTTATTCGTATTGAAGTGATAATAGTGTGAAGGAGTCTTGTTACCTATGGAAGAATTTAGAGCATCAGCAACGCCTGTGCCCAACTGTTTATATAATGTAACGGGTGACCTGGTAGTGATGATAGTTTTTCTAATTGTTATGTTTCAGCAGCTGTCAAAATATTCAGTAAGGTTTTCCATTTCACCATACGCTTTTCGAAAGTGTTCCTGCTCAATTGTAAATACGTTACGTGAATATTATTGCCATGATGGGGCTACAGTGTGCAGGCAATTCGTCGCACTGTGGAAAAGTTTGAGCGTGAGTACACTCTTTTGGATCTTAACATAAGCCACCAACCAGATAGAGATTGGTGGGAAATGAAGAAAATATAGACGCCGTAGCGGCCAGTATCGAAGAAGATCCAGAAATGTCGATTCGGCGCTAATCAGCTGAATTTTGCATCGCCAGAGAGTCAACCCGGCATATATTGCGGTTGGATATGAGCCTACATGTACAGCCTACATGAAGCCTTACGATAATAGAAAATGCCGTGAGTTCGCGAATTTGGTGCTGGAAATGTTGGTCGAAATTCGGACTTTGTCTAAAAAATCATCTTTTTGGAAGAACGACTATGTCAACAATCAAAATTGCCATTATTGGAGTGAATACAATCCACAAGTGTTTGGCCAAGCATAAATGCATCCACAAAGATTGACTATTTGGTGGGTTTTATTTCTTTCGAAATGAGGAAGAAGACACCGTTACCGTCAATGGTCTCAGGTATAGAGCGATGTTAACCGACTTTCTGTGATCGGAGCTCGACAACATCGATAAATATTCGAACTTTGGTTCCAACAAGACGGCGCTACATGCCATACAAGCGACGCAACGCTCGAATTGGGTCATCTCACGACAAGCGTTCATCAGTTGATCGCCGCGATCATGCGATTTGACACAACTCAATTATTTTCTCTGAGGCTACGTCAAGTCTACCCTTACAAGTCAACCATTTTTGACGAGGTTCAGGCCACCATTCGATACGCTATTGTCGGAATAACGCTATACATATTGGATCGAGTTATTAAAAATTGGACCGTCTGCTTGAAACACTACCAGCGAAGAGGAGGCAGCCATTTGATTACACATATAATCGCATGAAAATAGCATCAAAATAAAGCCGGAATTATTTTATATCTCACACCGTTGTTGTTTTATCTTGGGCTTAAAATTGGTTTCTTAAATCTTGGATAGTACCATCTAGCTTTAGCTTTTAAAATTCTACTTTAACCAGCCTTCTCTATACTTGATTCGGAACGTTATAGGACCCTTTATTTTTGTTATATATAACTAAATTTGGCTTAACCCCCAACATATACCACACTCGTATCTACAGGCAGATCAAAGTTCAAATTGGAAGCAAGTGACATTAGCACTGTGAAGGTATTGAAGGAATAATGCAACAGTCCTTGGTTGTTTTTATTAAGTACCTACCTTGCGAAACAAGTTGCTAAGGACCACTAGAGACATAAATTTGAGTTTGAATGAGCTCAATTTAAGACCGACATTAATGTGGAATGTGGTAACACATTTTCTAATAAAGGTTTTACTTAAGAGCGTCCTGATTCAAATTTTTAATGCAAAACAGATGTATGGAATTGGGAACACTACGCCGGTGATCATTCAAATGTGCCCGACCTGGCAACATGATTTCCTACCAGGTATTAATGTAAGGGTATTGCGTTATTGTCTCAGGAAATTATCACATTAATGAGGCACATAGAGTCAAAGATATGCTGAATCAAACTTGCTTGCGAAGCTTTTCTGCATTCCTGAATTATCCTGATACACACTCGTATAACTTATATTATATGTGTTGCCATTAAGGCAAATGATTAAATTCAGTTTCAGACATTCTGAAATTCATACTAAGGACGAAAAGCCTTTCCCTGCTCATCATACGAGTAGACACTTTAGAATCGATCGAAATATTTATAACGGTTAGAGGAACCCACTTTTTTTATGTCTTTCCCAATCTTGATTGAAGGTGAAGTTGTAACGATAATAATTTAAAACAGAGCTGAAACAACCTCTGGTGCTAGTTGTATTCAAAGGGTCAAGTACTTCGATGCATTCCCCGAAGGCTCAAATGCATATGTTTTCATTTTATATTCGTTTCTCTATTGAGAAATCGGCAAGGCGGGAAGTGTATGTGAGGAAGCTCATGTAACCAGCAGCATCAGCTCACCTGGGAGGAGTCAACGATTCATCCCTTGTAACCAAGCAGTTTTCTGGTTCTTGTTATTTTTGCTCTACCCCGGTAAAGTTTCTTGTTTTGCAGTTTTTCAAACTAACAACTCGCTCAAGTTCATTGATTTTCCATTTACGACTTTTGAGTTCTGAAGTGAGTTTCAGGCGGCAACGGTGAAGGCGATAGCTGAAAACGATGCCAATGTAGTGGGTAGTTCATCATGTTTTTGTACACAATTTGAGCATTCATTGGTTTCACTGTTGGTGCTCTATCAGAGGAAAAAAAAGAGATAAAATGTGAGTTGGTGAAATAACAAGGAACAACCTAGAGATTCTAGGGAATATGCTAGACTTGGATATATATGGATACCGTGAAAGGATGAAGGTATCATGGAATCCAAGGGTCGTTTCCATTGAAAGTACTCAATCGAACTGAAGTGCTGTTTCAGCAACAACATCAGAAGTTGAAGATGAAGTTGAATAATTTTTCTGTGTTGTTTCCCTTGGTGCTGTTTACAGTCTGCTTGTCAGAAAGAAAGGGTTTGTGTATTGGATTTCGCTTTCCTTTATTTCTTCTCCATCATCTACGTGTTTTTTTTTTGTTTATAATGTTTTTCTTATGGGAGATACATAGGATAATTAAGCATGAAGAGATGTTGATCGAATATACAATAAAAGGAGGTGAGAAATTCTGAAATATGTTAACTTAAACAATTCGATTGGTTTTGATTAGCTTTTCAAGATAAATTTTATCCAAACTTTTAATAAAATTCTTTCAGTTTAAAGAGACATAAAATTGTTAATAATCATGTTGATATCGAAGATCTTAAATTCGTCGCGCTATTACATCCTTTAATCCGGGCATTTCAATGCAGATTAAAAGATTTTAAAGAACAGAAAATTCCTTTGGACGCGGGGTGGTTACTCGCAATTCAAAATGTCTTTCCCAAAACTTCTGTTGAAATACTTCAAACTAGTAATTTCGAGTAAGTGTGACTATGTTTACGTATCACAATCCCAAAACACTGCTACTACTTGTTTTGCTGTAACATTCATTCCTTTATCCATTCTAGCAAGCCTAATCTTGCAGTATGTTCTTCAATTTTCTTCAGCTTTACCTAGTCGGTATTATACTCCTCTCAAGGGACTGTTCACATTCTCCTCTGTGATACTTTAGTAGGTAAAGTTGTTTTTTCAAAAACAAAATGTTTTTTTTTTCAGCGTTTTATGTAAAAATAAGTCCAACGCGTAATTTTTTTCATTGGTAAAAACTTTTCGCCAGCATTTCGAGGACTTATCCGATCCGTTTGAAAATAATTCCTTACTTTTAGCAACACCATAAAAATTTAAATACACATTTTCATAAAGCATAGGCTGTAATCTGACGGTGATTGGCATAAGGGAAACATTTCTCAATCCAATTTAACCAGTTTTTGGACAGCTTACCCTGCTACATGTGGTTCTGCGTGTCGTAACGAAAGAGCACACTGTTTTTGTTAGAAACAGATGGACTTTTGCGCTGAATTTCTGTGCTCAAATTACTGGAAAGTGTGTAGCAACGATCAACATTATCTTCTTCCTTCTGTAAACATAATCTTTTTTGGTTGCAACAAGGCCTTTGATGAGTTCTCACGCAGTAGTCTGGTGAGCCCCAACTTAATATACAGAATGGAGCGTAAACAACAATGTTCTTATTACAATGGAATTATTGAAGACGAAATTTCACCAGGAATAGCCCCGTCAATCGCCCGCCCTACTCGTGTGACTTAACAGCTTTAAAATCTTTTCTTTTGGGCTACATTAAGCTTCTGGACTATGCTAACAAACTGTAGATAACTTGAGGTGAACATTCGACGTGAAATTGCTGAAATAATGTTCAAATTATGCGAAAAAGTCATAGAAAATTGGGTCCTGTGCACCCAGATGATAAAAACAAAACATTCCCAAGATATCAGCTCATTCATGCTTCTATACTTAGACTATTATACGAATTAAGAAGAAGTCCTGCTAAAACGAGATATTATGTACAATATACGAGTATGTCTTTTATATGAACGCATAGTCAAAGCCATTAAAAGGTTCACGGAGTTCTAAGGTTTTTTCGCTTAGACGTAAAATGAAAGTCATGTCTATAATAGATCGAGTTGACCTTAATGGGTTTCAGCCGTTCTTCACAAATAGTAGATAGGATCTCGTAGGTGATCTTAGGGTAGCTGACATTTATGAAGTTGGGTCAGTTTAAGACATCTCTTCTCCTGAGGATTAGAAGCATGATGCAGTTGGCACGTATTTCTTACTTTGTTAAGTTTGAATATTTTTTTTTTATTTAGATGGCACCGCAGTTCCACGTGAGCCTGAGTCTCAACTAATAAGCCTCTCCAATTCGCTGGGTCTTAGCTAACTGTCTGCAGTTGCACATATAACTGCATTGGTCTCCATTCGCTTTACATGCCCTAGCTATCGCAGGCGACTGATGCCGTTTGTCGTAAATACTTTAAATCAAAGCCTGTTGTTAACAGAATATGGTATCTTACGAAGAGTTTTGCTCTCGAAACGAACGAGGATATCTTCATCCACTATCAATAGAGCTCTTGCTTCAGCGCCATAAGGTATATATAGTGTCTCCTTAGTTATGTAGGATATGGAATTACAATTCCATCGCCTTCTTAAACCAAAGAAAGAGTAATTGGCAACAGTGATTGTTCATTTAATATCTGCTGAGGTGTTGTTGGTAGAATTGAAAACAGAACCAAGGTAGACAAAGTCTCTTACTAGTTCAAAATTATAGTCGACTCCGACGTTCTGTCCAATCCGTTCATGCTGTGTCGTTGTTTTTGTTGACAATATATACTTGGTTTGCCTGCATTTACAGCTGAACATATTTTGGCAGCTTCTGTTTCAATACTAGAAGACAACCCACTGAGTTCTGCCAATTAATTGAATATCAGCGGCGTACGCTACTACTTGCATAGACTTTTGAAAGACCATGCTTCTGTGGTTGGCTTGAGATTTTTATATAATTCTGTTAAGTATGACTTTAAAGAAGTCACATGACAATGCATCAGCTTTTTTAAAGTCATTAACAAACTTCATGGTTATTTTGCACAGGCGGACGAGTTTGGTTGGGATTAAGTAGACATGGCTCTTTGCTGCTTTATAAATGCTGTCTTTTGCGGCCTTACAATCGATGAAAAGGTAAAAGGTATCGATTTGGGCTTTCTAAGTTTTTTTTTGGATCTGCCAAAGTGTGAAAATTTGGTCAATTGTGGGCATTCCTATCATGAAACTAGTAAGTTTGTTGATGAAAAATTCCAGGCCTTCACATAATATGGTATGTCAGATAAGATCTTGTACGCAATGTTGAGGACACTTGTACCTCTACAGTTGGCACAGTTGAGGACTCTTGCTTTGTGGAACGGGCAAACGGTGCTGAGATTCCATTCATCGGGCAAACACTCATCAAGTCCAGCAATATTGTTGGACTTAAGCTTAGATATTGCTATCCTTACTTTACTTTGATCAGGTGAACTGAATTTTAAGCTATCGTTGCTTAAAATTATTGGTCTAATGTGTTGGTCTTCGTCCCCGATAGAGAACTTTTTATTTTTTTATATTCTTAGTACTGACTGTGACTGTACTACTACAAGGTAGCCTTTTAAATCTCAATAGGTTTCCGAACGGGGTCTTGTATCTTTTACACTTTTTTTGTTTGTTTGCCTTTTGGTAAAGCTCGGTACTTTTCATATCTTCGACCGCGCGTTTACCTTGCTCTTTCTTCTTCTACTGCAGAAGCCGATGTTCTTTCCGTCTTTTTTTTTTCTTTTTTTTTATAATACCGCGCGCGCACCACGGGGATATGAATGCACTTTTACTGGCTTTTTCTCCAGGGCGCGGGCGGGTGGTGTAGTAGTTTGAAACTCAGGTGTATTAGATTTCGATATTTTTCCCAGAGGTGGTTGTCAAACTGGACGGAACGAGCAAGTGCATCCTCAACCAGTAGGTCTCAGTACGTGCTAGTTCTTAGTACGTTACATTTAGCCCAGTCAGCAACCACTCCAACATCAGTGTTATGCCTTCATGTCAGAGTTGACGCCAACGGGATTTTCATATAACTACATACAAATTCTATGAAAAGACTTTTTTCACAGAATTGCCTGGCACGGGATTCGAACCCGCCACCCTCTGCTTGAAGAGTCTATGCATATACCACTACACCACGGCCATCTGACGAGCTTACGAACGCATTTCGTTCTTTGTTACAGCACCACTTTGAGCTCTACTTGTTTAGCTGCATGTAGACTGTTGTCAAGTTTTTATCAAGCCAAGGATTCTTTGGTGGTGGTTGGGTGAAATACAGCACCTTCGTTGCAGCGTTTCTGATGGCACATCGGTAGCGTTGCTACTGGCATTCGGTACTTGATGTTGGTGGTATAAAAGCGTTTAAGGTATTCCGGGATGTATGTTAAGGTATTTTTTTTTATAATTAGCGCACGCTCAAAGGGTTTGCGTACCTTTAAAATATTTGGACGCAGCGCGGGCGAAGGAAATTTAGGGAGGAAGAAACGAGCAGTGCCGATGTACATTGTTCTTAAATGTTTGCAAGTTATAATGACCAGGAAATAGAGAGCTCAGGAACGCATTCCATAAAGGAGTTGTACGTCTTAGGAACGAATCACGATTTTTTATAGTACGTCTGAAAGTGGGCTTGAGGGTATACTGATGAGTATCCATAACGAGACTGGTGTTATAGTTGAAGGTTTAAAGGGGCTTAATGCTACTGGTGATCTCAATGGAGCACTAGTGGTGGAAGTAGCGATAAAACATAGAGAAATATGAGACATTACTCCGATTTTCGTCGGTGTCCATTGACTAATTGATATAAGTATCACCTATGAATTTTATTGCACGGTTGGTATTGTATTCCAATTTTAGGCGAATAAATGACTTATATATTGAGGCCAGATAAGAGGGGGTAAATATCGCTTGAGTAAACATAGACATTTGGCATCATTTTTGACGACAGAGAGTTTCGAGATATTTCATGAGCTGGTGGCTTATGAGTGTTTTCTTATTTTCTTGGAAAGAAAGGATGTTAGTGCAATGAGTCTGTAGGAAGAGAGAGAAGAACATTCACCTTTTTTATGTTCGGGTTGGACGAACGCAATTTTTTCGTCTGCTCGAAATGAGTCCTAAAGAGTAGAATTGATGAAAAAGCTAACGCAATGGTTTAGCCAGCGAGGAAGAACACCTATCAGAAGATCAGAATATTAGATTAGACAAACTCAAGTTTAGGCTGAAACAAGGCACAATCTGGAAGAGTTGAGCTGGCCGCGAAGTGTGCAGCCTTCTCGTATTGCCATACAGTTCTTTTAAGAATCTTTTTTCTAACTGTGTGGTAGATGTACGAGAAATTATCTGATATGACACAATGGTCAGATGAGCCTAGAAAAATTTAATAATGGAATTTTAGCCAAATGAAGTTGAACTTCAAATTGGAACATGGCTCACACAAGTTCGTAGCTAGATAGCTTCAGATCAGAGTGATCTGAGAGGTGTTGGTGGGAAGTACTTACAGACGTGGACGTAGGAAGAAAATTGATTACTTTTTACCCCGCGTATATTGGCTACGTCTATCAAGAATTCTTAGTCATAGTCGCAAACAAATACAAAAAACACAAATACCGACGATGGTGTGCAAGGCTGCGAAGTGAGAATTTCGACTTTACAAAAATATGAAACAGCGCATCAACAAAATTCACACTCACAACCGCTCATCAAACGGTTGTTACTTACACTCTTTTGTGATTGCAGTTTTTCTACATTATAACCTCTCACAGTAATTCTTCTTTGTCATGGTTCTTGGGAAATTCGCTTTCGTGCCTTGGCTGCTCCAAGGTAGTAAACCGAGTCGATGTTGGCTACCCATAAGATTGGGATGTCCAGAATACTGAAGTCATGTCTTAAGTCGATCGCAAAATGATAAATTTGTTTCAGCTTTTCCAGCCTCTTATCTTGGCTTTAAAGTCGCAAGGCAAGCTGAGAGCTACCGAGATTGCTAAGTTTGACTAAGTTTTCACGTAATCGGGCAGATTTGTGAAAAATAATTACTTTACAATTTAATCTTATCAGCATTCTGGTATTGTGGCTCTTCAGATTTCATATGTTCTTCATATTGAAACAATAAATTGCCTTTTACTTAAGTGAACAATGAACGTTTTACCGCTAATGTCTTATGAAACTGAGTTAGAAGTTGCTGGAATAGCTGCTAAGGAAATTAAAGTATTTCATATGCGAGATAGACAACAAATTTCATAGTAAGCCTTTGTAAATTGTTCTTGTAGTAGCATCTCAACCAATTTAATTGCGCGATTAGTACGTACCAATATTTTTGAAAAAGAGAAACGTTGCTATTTTTACCATATAATCCTTCTATGTCACAGGAGATTTAGTTTTTACATTTTTGCGCTTTGAATTCCTTTTATATTGCCATTTGAGATGCCTGTACTTTATTACCTAGCTTCAACAAGAAGGTGGACCTAGTCAAATTGGCCGTTTTCAGAAGTGGTTTTCTGTTGTATTTTCCAACCTTTCTACTCCTCTCTTGACCTAGAAATTCTTAGGAATCTAGTAAATAGTGAGAACTGCTCTATATTCGGCCGAATCCAAGATTATTCTAAGAAATTTATCAGCTTTAATAAAATTCAATTCACCCTGTTGCATCATTGCGGGTTTAATCAATCAGTCCCTACAAAGTACTCCATATGCCTGTTAAAAAGTTTTTCAATTATCCTGTTCAAACATCTGAACCGTCTTGCTTCCTAGTTGACAGAAAAAGAACTGCAATAAGTTTACTTTTTCTTTTTTATTCTTAAACCAAACTGCATTCACAAAGGCTATCAACCCCTTTGAAGAATAATTGACCATTATCCCCACAATGCAATCCACTTATCCTTATCCAGTTTCAATCATTTTCTCTCGAATGCAATTTCAAAATGATAAATTTTGCAAAAACCTTACCGAAAAATTCCTCAAGTCAGTAACCAATGGAATCCCATTATGCCACAGATGAGAATCCCTTTCGTAAGCCTAATGTTTGCACAATGTTATCCGTTCGCTCATCAAGGACCCTTTTGAAATGAAATATAATAGACAAATAATGGGCAAACTGCCTACAACATGTTAAAAGTTCATTTCAAAAGTCCAAAACCGAGAAAAAAAGACCTTTACCACCCCCAAAGTATTTATAGTGCGCCCTCACCATCCCTTGAATGTATCTTCAAAAGGATTTCATCCTTTCTTCACAATGAAAGAAATGGGCTTTTTGCATTGCCTTGACTTGTCCTTTTTTATTGTACTGATGTGCCTTTTTAAAAAAGAAAAAAAAAAAATTGTTATTTATTTCAAGAATACGATCTAAGGATATCACAGAAAGTATCCTGAAAAGAATAAACCTCGTGTTCGCAGAGGTATGGGTAAGGTACGAATATCACGGCAAAGGACATCTCATCAGGTTTTTTTTTTTTTTTTTTTTTTTTTTTTTTTTTTTTTTTTTTGGGCAAAATGAAATCCCATTAAGCTTCCAGCATACGCCGGTGAAGTTCAGAAGTTTTTAAGGCTTATCTTTGGTTCATATCATCTCATCATCGTCAGCATGGACGCTAAATCTGAATTAGAGGTGTGGACTTCTACTTAGCCTTTCCTTAGAGAAGGAAAAAAATTTGGATTTTTACAAAAGAGAAAAAAAATTTTGGAACTCCTTGATGTATCTTCCTTGTTTGCTTTGCATTAAACATTTAAGAAGATATTTTCAAAACAAAAAAAAAAAAAAAAAAAAATGTTCCAGACATGACGCAGAAAGAGGTAGGGCCACTTGGGACAAAACTTTTTTTTTTAATTTAATTTTTTTTTTCGGGTATCTTATTCACTTTAAAACTTTTAAGGGCGCAAAGGCTCAGACACCGAATATCTGAGAGACAGAGGGACTTAAGAAAAGTTTATTCACATTTTTCTTGTACTACGCAATTCTTAGGGCAAGTATTGTGTTCATGATACACATTTCGGTCCTGTTCCATTGAAAATTTAGGGCCCGCTGTAGTACTTACAACTCTAGCATGCTTCTGAATTCACTTCGGCTCATTCCGAATGCTCGGTTCTCCAACATATGAAGAACTAGACGTCTAAGATGGTGTCTTTTTCCCGTTTACATTCTAATTTAATTGCAAACGCAACTTTATACCAAATCTTGTATAGAGACTGATTTAACACTGATGTCCTTGTGGACTCATTCTTGGTGCGCTAATAAGAGATTAGTTTTTATCTCAACGAGTAGAAGCACTTTGTATTCGTACAAAAACAATGGAACGCTGCGAAAAAATACTTTCACCGCGCTGGAGCGGAACTTATCTTCATAAGAATTTAAGAAGACAGAGGAGGTGACTGTCTAAAGACCGCTGGGGACTGATTGAGGACAAAAAGATGATAGCCTATAACATGATATAGATATTATCACACCAGAAATGTCTAGTGGTATACAATTTCGAATACTTGAATGAAGAGCTGGTATAAGGGCTTTGCTTTAGTTTTGGCTGGGTATTTGACAGTAATATGCAACCAAATCAAAAGGAGTTGTCACTTCAGAAAAGTTAGATGATTGGCTATATAAAAATACTGAGAAATTTAACCGGCAGTTGGACTTCATGGCACTCCAGCGGATCTATTGAAAGCAGCACTAACGATAAATGGATACGTTTCAAAAAAATTTTTTTTTTTTTTTAAATAAAAGTCATACTAGGTGGGGTGAAAAGTAATCCTTGGGAATGAAAAAAAAATTTTTTAAATTTTTTTTTATTTTATTCAATATAGTCTTCTTCTTATTCCAGCGATTTTCCAACTTCTTGATCCCGTCCGAAAAGTAATTTTCCGGAAAGTCTGCAAAATACTCCTCCGTGGCGTCGATGATTTCCTCGCGTGAGCTGAATTTTTTATTGATGAGCCATCTTTTGAGGTTTGGGAAGAGATAATAGTCTGAGGGAACTAAATCGGACAAATACGGTGGATGCGACAGCAATTGGAGCCATTAGTTATTGATTTTAGCCGTGGTTGCGATACTCTTGTGCAAAAACAAAATTTTTTTCGCTTCATGTGAAAAACTTTTCTTTTGTTTCCTTCGCCGTTTTGCCGCTCAAAAAATAATGTTTAATGAGAACGAAAATCGTTTTTGTCCATACTCAACATGATGCCAAACACGTCAACAATAATCAGCTGTCAAAACAAAACTAAAGACAGTATCGCATTGAAATTTGGCATGTCTGCCTAAATATAAACGGACGTCCAGGCATTATAACATTTTTTGTAGTAGCAGCGCATTCTGGCAGGCAAGGTATAGTATATCGATGAAATTTTTATTCTAGATTAAATTATATTCAATACTATCTTCATAGCTATGAAATATAGCATCACTCGAACGTCTTCCACAGAACCGCTTCATAGTTGGATGCATGTTGACCTCAAAGTTGTGTAAAGTTTCTAGCTTGCTGGCATAGACCTAAGCTTCTGGTAGTCGTAAAGAAAAAAGTGTAAAGTTGTTAGATCACACGAGGGATGCGGTCAATTTACCGGGCCATTTCTGGCGACAAGACGATCACGGAATCTCGTCTCCGATAAGTCGGTTATGACACTCGCTCAGTGACAAGTGACGTTGTGAGGTTGAAACCATAAATGGTCGATGTAGATCATCATCTCGGAAGAAGCACAGCCGTATGCCATCTTTGTGATGAAAACCACACCAAAAAGTTAATTTTTCGTACATAACGACTGCTGTTGGAAAAACCTTGGGTGTTCGCTTCACCAAATGTGACAATTTCTCTTATTAACAAAGCCATTTAATGAAAAATGTGATCCGTCACTGAGCGTGATTTTTATCTAGAAATCTGGATTTTCTCATCTTTAAAAGAGCCAAATCAGCGAAAATCCGACGATCACTAAATACTCGTACAAGGTAGGACAAAAGTAATGTTATAATGTGAATTGGTTGCTATTTTGTTACAAATGAAAAAACAAATTGGGCTCTGTTATTACGAAAAGCTTATTTGAAGGTATTAAACTGATGACATCAAGTTGAAAAAATGATATCCATCACCTCCTGAGCTGATGTACATTTCTGTTCCTTTTTTTGCATTGTAGCTCGCAAAACATCTGGATTTAAATTGGTAATTCCTCCTTCAATGGCCTCAAGACTAGCAAGGTGTTTGGTTGGTCGTAGTAAACGCGAGATTTAAAAAAGCTCCAAAGGAAGAAGTCTGGCACCGTCACATCTAACTATCTGTCCGGCAAGTTCAAGTCGACAAACGGGAGATCACACGGCCTGAAAATTGGTGATTCAAAATCAACAATGCTCGAGATCCAATTCCAATAAAACTCGTTTAACATCTGTCTGTAGCGCTTACCAGTTTCTTTTACGGTGGTTCTGTCGGCAGCTGAAAAAAATAAAGGCCAATAAATTTTTCACTGCAAATGACGCACCAAACAGTCACTTTGAGGGGATGCAATGCAAATTTTGTTTATTCACATAACCTATTAAGTGGAAATAGCCTTTGTAGCTCATTATGGTTTTGGTAACGGATACGAAATTATTCTTCTTTTGTACAAGGTTTAACAGAGCAAGATAGTAAGTTAACCTCACTTGATGGTTACCAGGTAGCAATTGGTGAACAGATTGCACTTTATGAGGGATATCTTAAGGCCTTTCCCCAAAAATTTGACGCAACGAATATCTTCTGAGGCCAAATTGTGTTCATCATTTTCTCGTCGATGTTTTCGGACTCTCTCAGTAAATCCGTGTTCTTCAGATGTGCCACGTTCCATTGCTTGTTATCAACTAGTTCCTTATCTCTCTATAACAAAAATGTTTAAGCACAATGACACTTGAAACTTGAAACTTGAAACTTGCCTCACCTATTTTTGACTTTAGCTGTTGAGTCAATACGATCTTGAAGAGAGTCCCAGCGCGGAATCCATTGATTTCGATTTTGACTCACCGATTCGCGTACAGCCGCAATATTTTCTGAATCAATGAGTCACGTATAACGAAAAACATTTTGCTGTAACGGACCGGGAAATTTAATTCTTTTCGAAGAGGGTAGCAAAGTCCTTTTTTGAAGATATAAAGGTCTATCTTGCAAGCTCTCATGGAGGTTCACAAGCAAGCCTTCGGCAAAGACCTTTTTATGTTGACTACAAGAACCTGGAAGATCATCTTAATATACTCTACGCTACAAACCCAAGCAAGACCCCTTGATAGATTTAAGATGTTAGCTGTAGAAGCACTTTAAGAATTTTATGTCTAACGAGAAGGTCCGTTACAGAACGGGTCAGTATTCTCCATTAATCAGAAATCGAAGTAATGAGAAATAGATTGAACACATGTACATGTGTATGGTATATCATGCACAACAATAGATTTACGTCAATTAGGGATAAGTTAGTGAAGATTAAAACACCTGCAAAACCGCACAGAACCTGCTGCCTTTCTTTGACATTTCTATGAGTACCGTTATTTACCATTCACCTGGCGATTGCTGATTTTGACAGTTCTTGAACGCAAGTAAATCTTCTCACTTGAGAAATCCACTTTCGTACCTTGCCTGCAATAAAGTGGTGAGCCGAGTCATCGTTGGCCGCCCGAAAGATGCGAATTGTCATAAGACGATAGCTCACGCGTCGGAAGCTAAAGACTTTTTGCCTAAGTCCGCTGCATATGGCAAATCCGCATCTATAGCGCTCACCAGAGTATAGGGAGACCAGATAAAAACGATAGGAAAAAAATTTAAACAAAAACACAATGGTGTGAGATATAAAATTAATTGTGGCTTTATTTTGAAGCTACGTTCATGCCATTATATGTTCAATAGCACATCATTTAAATGGCTGCCTCGGCTTTGCTGGCAAATCTTTAAGCGGTCGGTCCAATTTTTGATGATTCGATCCAATATGTGCAGCACGACGAGCTTCGCGCTCGTCCAAAATGGTTGGGTTGTTAGCGTAGATTAAGAACTTGACGTAACTACAATGAAAATAATCGAGTGGTACCAAATCGCATGATCGCGTTGGTTAATTGATAAACGCTCGCCGTGAAAAGACCCAGTCGTCAATTTGCTCCTTTACAACTTCGAGCTATGCGTCGCTTTTGTGGCATGTAGCGCCGTCTTGTTGGAACCACAGCACGGATGTTGTCGAACTCTGACCACAGAAAGTCGGTTAACATCGTTTTATACCTGAGATCATTGACGGTACATCTGTCTCTTTCCTCATTTCGAAAGAAATAAGGCCCGATGATGTCGCCATACCATAAACCACACCAAACATTCGAACTTTGTAAATACATTAATGCTTGGCCAAACACTTGTGGATAGTAACGGAAATTTTGCTTGTTGACATAGCCTGCGCCGTCCGAGAAAACGATTTTTTGATCAGAATTCGGATCTCCGGCCAACATTTCGGTCGTTCGGCTTCAATTCTTGCGTCAGCACAATATACGAATGTAGGCCCAAGTCCAATCGAAAAATAAACCGGGTTGACTATCTGGCGATGCCTAATTTAGCTGATCAGTGCGGAATTGACATTTCTGTTTCTTCTTCGATACTGCCGCTACGGCGGCTACGTTTTCATCAGCGTGTATTCACGCTCAAACTTTTCCACGTTGCGACGAATTGCCTGCACACTGAAGTCATGATTACGACCAAATTCACGACGAAATTCACGTTGCATATTTACTAATTTCCACACGTTGGCAAGCGTAAAGCGATGCATGATGAAATTGCAAACCTGCTGCTGACACATAGCAACAGAAAAAAACTATCATTGCTATCTAATCACCCGTTGTACACCAAAGTTTTTCATCCTCTATATGTCCGGCCCATTTCATCGTACTTCGTCGATGGCGGTGATATCTGGGTGATAGCAGTCAAGGTCCTCTGCTAAATGCTCGGCTGCACGTAGCATGTTGAGTGTGAAAATATTCCACATGCAAACCCGAACGTTTGCTAGGGTCTTCAGCAGTGTATCTGTATCTATATTTTTAATCTCTTCCGTATAGAGATGTGAGACCTATGATGGTGTAAAATGTAGAGCTCACAAGTGCAGTTACTAACGACCACTTCTAGGAAATAAGGCAAGCACTACGCTGTGAATTTGACTGTTGCGTTGCTGCCCAAATCCAAGTTATGCGAAAGAAAAAAAAGAAAAAAACAGTTTGCTGATCAATTTCCGCAGGATCGGACGGGCGGTGAGCAGTATTTTTAAGTCTTCCATCCTATTGTTAAGTAAGTCCTCCTCGAAAATAAGCAGTATGCCATCTTACCCTTTACTTAGGCGCTTTTCGCAACTCTGACAGTAATACAACACGTAAAAAATGTGGGAACACTATATACATTAAACACTACTGTACTGAACGTTATAACTCTTTAATTTTGATTTTAAATAAACATGAAAAGATATTTAAAAGAAATGTGAAGATTAGATGTGCCACGTCAGCAATGTCCTGGCTAATAGATGGAGCCAAGCCATTTTAACGCGTTCAAAACACTCTTGGGTGTAGTCGGCATGCCAGCAAGGTGCACGTCGAACTCGGATCAATCACTGATGTTGTTGTTGCTTCTTGATGGCTTTTATCTGAACTGATAGGTTGTTGCAAATTACTATACTGTCATCTTTCTAAGGCTCATCTATCAATTCTGTTGGCATTGATAACGGCTGAGATGGAGATGGAGAACTTGAAGTACTTTGAACTTTAATGGTCGGTTGCGATGCTAGTGCGGTTTGATTTAGACGACTCTGATCAAAATACGACGTAACAGGTGTGTACCTGTCAAAGAAATCGAAGTTATTAATAAATTGATTAATGTTACCCTCTCCGTTTTTAGCGTAACGAAAACGGAGTTGATTCCTGTGTTTCGAGAACCCAAACTTGTTTGTTTCCCTTGAAAACCTTTGCATAAATTGGATAGCCTGGACTAAAACTTCGGTGTTTTGCTTTGTTGCTCCGGTTAAATTGCTCTTTCCATGGTTGATTACGAATGACTGGCATGTTCTCTGGTTTCTTCAAAAGATCAATGGTCGTTGTGATTTTGTGGATCGATATGCCAATAAAAGCTTTTGAAGATGCTCGATATCCTCCTTTCAATTTGGCAAGTATTCTCTTCAATGTGTCTACAAAATGTTCTACCTGCCCGTTTTGTTGGGGGTGGTACAGAGCTATTCGCGTGTGCTTAATGCCTCTGCACTTGTAAAATTTTCAGAAAGAAGTGCTGACAAACTGAGTACCGTTGTCGCAGACTATTTTTTAAGATTGGCCAAAGATGTTTATTGCAAGAGCAATGACCTCATCGAACAACCTGATCTCTGTGGCATTTTCCTCTACCCAGACAGTAAAGGTCTGATCCAGGACAAATTGGCAGTGCCGCTAATATTCCACGTTGATCGAACAGCTGCGGACAGACGACTCAACTACGACAGAGACGTTGGCAGTGCTGAGCGTCTCCGATTGAGTAGGGCCGTAGGGAGTCGCATAATGAGGGATGTTGCTCAACAGCACAATCAATCTTGGTGGCTTTTTTAAAGGAGAGGATTGGTCGTCGTCGAATTCCTCCAATACTTGGTAGCTTCATGCAAAGCAAAGTAGGTCGCCTAATATTTTTATCCATGGCCGGCTTACATAATTTTAAGTAGGAGTAAATAAGATTTAAGGAAAAAAATAATAATAATAAAAAAAGAAAAAAAAATATATATATACCATATAATATAATATATTAGATGTAAGTAGGTTAAGTGGATTAAGATTTATTTCTAGGTAGTCTGTAGGCTTTTAGTTTGAAGTTTTATAATAAAATTAAAATTAAAAGAGTCCATGTACCAAGTTTTTGATATTTTAAAATATTTTCTTAGTTTTAGTTTTATTGTCGTAACTAGAAGAATAAGAATAAGAACTGTCCTTAACGCCGAAAGACATAATTTTTAAGTATTATGTTAAACATAGAGTACCCGCATTGGCAAGTGAGTTAGTTATAAGATTATTTTTTAAGTTATTTAAGCTAATATTTTTAAGCATTTTTTTGTCTATCTGGGAAGAGTTAATGAATAAATTAAACAAAAAGGAATAAAAAACAAAAACGAACGATGAGCTGGTGCATGCTTCCAAGAAAGTCATTTACCTTACATTAGGTGGATTAAATAGCCCAACAGACAGTTTCAATGCGCCTGCAGCTTTTTTAAACTTTAGCTTCGACATTGCTACCTTAACTTCTTTTGGTGCAGCAGGATAGAAATCTTCGCTGTCTTTATCCAGGCGGATAGCAGTATTTTCACCATCCTTGCCATTATACAGTCCAGAAATAGCCTTTCCGTATTTCCGACATCGACTGCAACTCTACTGCTGGTTCTCCAAATTTATCTTAGCCTCCTTTCTGGCTTTGTGACCCTGGCATGTTGTTTTTATTCTATGGTAAAACAGTGACATTTCTCTATTTCCTAAATCGTGAGTTTTTTTTTGCTTTATGGGAGATCCGTCATACTGTGAACACTCTCTTCCTGGTCATCAGCTGTAATTTACGTTCCTCAGGGACTGCAGGATCTGCACATGCAGATGTACTTTTGTTATTAATAGGATAATGGGATAGTCTTGAGGTTAGCTCACAATCTTCTCCTTAATATACGACTGCAGGTGTAGAAAGCGATCATTGCTTAAGTGTCGACCCTTGTGTCTTCGAAAAATGCTTAACCGCCATTAAAAAAAAGGACCAGGGGTATTTTATATATAGTAGATGCTTTTTATATTTCCTTTTGTATATTTTAGCAACCAGAAGCAAGTACGTGTGACAAAGTCTTGTCATTTACTACTTGTTCTCGTCTCTTTGTGGTCCGTGTAGTCGCTCATTCATTACATGGGAAAAGTTCGAATGAATCTGTGCCCAACAGATCGACAGAACACCATTTTGTACGTAACTGTGTCGTAGGGGTAACTTGGTAAAAGTGAACTCATCACGTATGCGGTTATGGTAATTTCAATGAAACTTATCACTTAAATGGGATTTTGGTTCGGTTATTTTAAGATCAAAGGATTACTTCGATTGCTTCTGGGGTAGAAAGGAATAAAGATTGATTGATTATGAATACGCTTGAATTTCTTAGAGTTTTCTTACATTTCTGATAATTCGATTTCGATGATAATAGATTTTGGAGGCTTACTTCCTCTTACAGTTTGCACATTATTATATTTCTGCAGTCCATCTGTTCCTCCGCGGATGTTGAAGTTTATTTTTTCCTTATTTCATAGACTTTGATTTATATCTTTTACTCACCTGCATTCTTAGAGTGTAGAGTGGAAGTTTGATACTTTGATCTGCCAGTTCCTTATTAAAGGAGGATTTTTTTCGAGCTAACCTGTCTACATATTCATTGTCCGGCACTTCTTTGTGGCGAGGAAGTCAGCAGAGCGTAACCGTATGGTTAACGTTAATACCGTCGGTGATTATTTTTATTTTTGATTCATCCTTAAAAATGGATATCGAGTCTTTCACCATGCCTCTATGATTGGGAAAATATAAGCGAATTGTGTTTCTATGTCATGATATCTATGTTATATATATAGTCTGAATTGGATCACAAGCTTAGTTTATTTGAAGGGATTGAAGTGTGCCCCTTCGGGTTTAGTTTCCACCTATTAAGATGATTCAATCTTAAAGCACTTTTCGCTGCTGATACTTGCGTGTAGAGATCTAAACCATGGGCTGAAAAGTCCGTGTATAGTTTTAAAGTAAAACACAAAATTTTTGCAAAATTTAACTTTATTTATCAATATAGTTGCCTTCGAGGGCGATACACTGATTGAAACGATTTTCCAATCTTTCGACACCAGTTTTGTAGTACGATTTCGGTTAAGCCTCAAAATAGGCCTCTGTTTCGGCGATTATTTCTTCATCGGTCTTAAATCTTTTTCCAGCGAGCATTCTTTTGATGTCTGCGAACAGGAAATAGTCACTGGGGGTCAAATCTGGAGAATACGGTGGGTGGGGGAGCAAATCGTAGCCAAATTCATTCAATTTTGCCATCGTTTTCATCGATTTGTGACACGGTGCATTGTCTTGATGAAACAGCACTTTTTTTTTCTTCAAATGCGGCCGTTTTTCCGCGATTTCGTCCTTCAAACGCTTAAACAACGCAATGTTATAGTCGCTGTTGATAGTCCGTCCCTTTTTTTCACAATAACAAAAGTTGCTTCACTCACAATGCTATATCTTGAGAACTAATCGCCCGACAGCTGTCAAATTTATACACGTATCTTTTGAAGGTTTGTACTAACTGAAAATGGTATGGATTTAATTCAAGTGGTGCCCTCTTTTAGAAACGGCAGCCTATGTATTAAGTGGAAAAGACCAATTATAGATTCTAGTCCCGCATTTGGTATCAGCTATGCAAATACATGCTGCATGCACATGCAGATGTATTTTTATCGTTAATGGGATAATGGGATAGCCTTGGTTTGCTCGCCATCTCCTTATAACTACACAACTGCAGGTGTAGAAAGCGATCATTACTTTGTTGAGACGTTCTCCAACAGTGGGTTCTCTGTGTGGAGAGCAAGATTACCTTATACACAAATTCTAATCTGGATGTCTAATGTCTCTCTCGTCCAAAAGTCTGTTACTGGTTCATTGTTGGATATGAACACGTGGATATATTTTGGAGAATGCGTAAATATTCCTAGAGCTTCGAATCACCGTTTTTAGCTTAGAAAAGGCAGAAAAAGCCTTTAATTATTGATAGTATAATTAATGTTCTAAACTATCGAATATGAACTGACAAGACATCAAAATATAGGGAAAATATTTCGGCGCTGCGAGTATTCTTGTAGAGACATTATGTTTTCCTATTGTTTTATTAGCTCAGTTAAATTTCCTTTTGACCTTAAAGAGATTGATTTGCTCTTGCTTAAGACACTCTTGGTAAGAAGGCTCTTGTCAATGAGTATATAGTTACAAGTTAATTGCATTAAAGTGGAAGAATTTCTTCCATCGTATTATATTTACGTATAGGGTGATTCATCGTGAGATTTGATTTTCAATAGGCTTTTTTTGACAGATCCCCAGTGACCCTTATCAAACTGCTTTATCATTTTTTATTCAGTATCGTTTGGCAAATTATCGTAGAAAGTCTCACACTACAACAGCGTCTCCAAATTGTTCAGCTGTATTAAGAAAATCAGCGTTCTGTGAGAAATGCTTTTTGTGCGATTCGAGGAACTTACGGTGCGCATAATCGACCACTATAGCCAATACCATTCGCAAATTTGAGTGCCAGTTTACATAAGTGGATGATACTCGACCGGTTAGACGACATCCAGTACTTAGTGAAGGGATTATAGCAGCTGTAGTTGAGAGTGTACGCGAAGACCGTGACGAATCGATTCGTCACCGTTCTCAGCATCTTAGCAGGACGTATTCGACAACTTTATACAAAATTCAACTTGTGCAAGTATTGAAGCCAGGCGACTTTAATTGGCGTCAAATTTTAGGAAAAACTCAATGAAAATCCGGTGTTTTATCGTAACATTTTGTTTAGTGATGAAGTCTTAGGTCTTTAGGAATAAGCTAGCTACGATTGACGATTTGAAAGCCAATATTACTTGTGTTGTCCGTGAGATACCAGTCGCTATGCTCGAACGAGTCGCCCAAAATTGTTCTTTTAACTAATAGTAAAAATTTTAAGTTCACTTTCAAATTCATTTATTTTATTTTACATTACAAGTCAAACTTCACGATGAATCACCCTTTATATCCTACAGCAATGCACTCTGACTTCTTGATGACGTTTTCTCAGAGGATTTTTCCTAAGTTTGAAGGGGAGATCAAAGACCTTTATGACAAGTTTCAGAGATTCTTTAAGGATTAATTCCTCTTAAGTAAGCAGTAGCATTCCTTCTCTTGTCTTTGGAAGCATTTCAAACAATGGACCCCCTCCATTTGGGAATGTCAAAATCCTTTAAATAATTACACCTACTTCCAACCTTATTTAATAATTGCGTCTTTCAAAGCATAGATAGATACACACCAAATCTCAAATGTTCATATGAATTCGAATTATCACCATACATCCACAGTGGTTGCAATGAATTATTGCGTAGGTATATAACAACAATCATCAAGTTGTAGACATGATTAAAATAACACATCACATCCGGTTCGTGTGAATAATTTAAGGATAGGATAATTTGCGAGGCTCTACAGTGTGTACAGGTCACTTCTGTACTTGTATAATACATATGTACATATGTAACTGCTACTCCTCATCATTGTCATCATTGTCATTGCGCGTCGTCCTTTGCGTCCGCATGTTGTGTTCATTAAACGTGACAATGAGAGAGGACATCGCACATATCCTTTGCTTGTACACACTGCCAATGCCAGTGCCAGCAACTGCAACAATTATTATCGATATGTTCCTGTAGCCAAGTGAGAATTAATTCCAAAGCCACATTTTACAAAGGGAGGTTTTATCAATGGGGCGTTGGGCTGATGTTGATTTTCCTGTATCTTTCGTCTGACCACAGCGCAAAGTATAGGAGTGTAGCAGTTCTACAGAAAACCACTGGCAAGACTAGGACGAGAACCACAGCTTCTGACTTTGGGCAAATTCCTTCCGTTCGCTTGCACACGTACATGGAAGGCTTTCATCTTGGGCAGGAGGCATATTAATATTCACAGTTAATCTTGTGCATGGGGACATCTCCATTTCGGAATTTCTGAATATTTGCTTCACAGAGTGACTAAAGATTCGAACGGAAGGTGAACGGCTGGGGTGAGTCTATTCAATTTACCAACATGGGCAGGCAATGGGTACTATTGTGCACAGATGTGAGTAACAGTTCTCCAATTTACGGCTATGTGGCATCAATTTTGTGTCGAAAATTTTGAATTTGAAAACACCAGAGGTGGGTATGTCTACTCGAATAGACTTTACATTATGAAGAATTAAGCTTGCCATCATACAGTGGGGCAACAAAAATTGCTGACCTAAAAAGTGGTTTGGTAATTTTTTAATGGCTGAGAAAGATAATTGGAGTGGCATTCGCGTAAAATTTATTTTCTTAGGATCATAATGCTTGAGAGTTACACAAAAAGTGAAACGCGGATTGTTCAGGTTTTGCAATGATCCACGAAGAAAATACACATTTTTTGTCACTTTTACCTATTAGGCAGTGTGAAATAAGGTGTGCAGTTATGAAATTTATATTTTATCTTTCTGATAGCAGTCCATTTTTTTTTTCTGAATAGGATCTGACCAGGTAAGTTTAGACATGAACTATACATTGACTTGTATTATTTAGATTCCAAAATTATCTGAAACTGGCGTCTACTTCCTACTATAGTGGTAGGAAAGCTGACACGTTGTCTCGCTAGATCGCGTTCATTTCAGTTGCCTGAGATATCTCAATGTCTTAAAGATTGCCATAGAAATAATGCTTACCTATAAGATATTTGGCTTATATTGGGGAATTCGATGTTATCTAAAGCCCGTATAAAGTTTTACATTGACGTGAATTGAGGCTGCTGCTTCCCGAGTAAAATCGCAAAATGGCAAAATGGTAGTTTTCAGTTGACTTCTCTCTACTGTCCCCATAGCAGGCCTAGAAGTTCTTTTTAACAAAGGGAACAATGGTTTAAGTAGTTTTTGGACTATTTGGTGCTACTTCGAGGCATTTGCCGTTATTATCACACGCCATCGCTTCGCGGTAATTATGTTGTTTGTAAAATTATGCGCGGGCTCTTATTAACTGTCAGTCAGTTGGGTTTGCCTTTGCTGGGATCATCCCTAGTTAGCATTTGTGAGATTAATTTCGTTTGAATGTTGGAATCAATCTACGCGAAGCTTTTTACAATGTTAACCGCTATGTCATCCACATGTCACAGATTAACTCTTGTAATAGATCATAGAGAAAATATGTATACTTCTCAATATGGGTCATTCTGTGAAGCAGGATTTCATAGGAGGGTGCATTAATAAGTCGGTGACATTGAATTTCTCTTGTTGCTACTTGCACAGTAAGTAAAAATAAATTTCATTTTCAATTCTTTTGGTTTTCTGATGGTTTTTTTATAACTGCGGAAGAAACATGAATCTACCACGAACATCTGACACCAAGCAGCAGTCGATCCAGTGCGTTTCTCCAGGCAAATCAGTGCCTTTTCATTATTTTCACTGTTCATAGCACCCATAAACTATTTTTTGTTTCGAAGCCTGAAGAAATGTCCCGTCGGAAAGAGATTTGCCTCCAAAAATGCATAACTCGTTTAAACAAACGCCTATTTTCTGAAACTCAGCAAACTCTATTATTTGGAAACTTACGAAACATTAGATGGAGTGTTAAAGAGCTAATCTCGGTGGCTAAGGCAACCATGGACTTTCAACACTATAAGTACGTTTCTCGCGGTTTCAGTATGCGTATGAATATACATATTGCCAAATGCATTCTCTATTTTCATGAAAATTGACAAAAAAGAACTCCTTTTCCATGATCCATAAGAGTGAATGCCTGTCTCTACTAATTTCTCTTTACATACCTTTAAAATACTATATATTCTTGTATACAGGGTGACTGACTTGAACTGCAACTTTTTAAAATGCTATAATTTTTTTATTTTTTGCTAAATTTTATTGTGCCAAAGCAATAAATGTTGGAAAATACGTCAATTTTCAAATTGTATCAGTAGTTTTCAATATGACCACCTTTGGCGCGAATAATGGCCTTGAGACGGCCGAAGAAAGCATCGCACGCTGCACGCAAGTGGCTCTGCGGTATTTTGACCCATTCCCGGCGAAGTGCTTTCTTGAGGTGGTCAAAGCTTTGGTATATTTTAGTGCCAACCTTCGCCTTCAAAATACCTCAGATAGAGAAATCCAACAGATTTTCATCCGGAGAATTTGCAATCCATTTTGTCGAAGAAATGAAGTGTGGAACATTGTTTTTTAACCAATCTTGGTTGACGCGCGCTTTGTGAGGTGGTGCCGAGTCTTGTTGAAATGTCCACGGTCTCCGACTGAAATGATTGCTTGCCCTCTAAGACAGTTTCACGGGATACAATCGCGTTTATTTTGACGCCACGGTCCAAAAATTGGAGCAAAGGGCGACCAACGGCGGTTATGGCGGCCCAAACCATCACCATCGGTGTTGCCTGCTTTCTGGTGGCCGTCCGAAGGTGTAAATTTTCGAAGGACCTCTATGGCAAGTAAACTCGGTCATTTTGTTTGTTGACATATTGCTCTATAACAAATGACAACTCATCGGAAAAAACCAAATTCTGCAACTTACCACTTTCGTGCAAGTGTAGCAACACCTTCGCTCTTTCGACACTAACTTTTTTCTGTTGCGGTGTAAGATCGTGTGCTTTTTGGAAGTTCAATGGCTTGAGCCCAAGCTCATTTTTCAGTATGTGTTGCATCCGTTCCAACGATATGTTGAGCTCACGAGCCATTTTTTTCCACTTCGACGCGGATTTCGCTCAATTCGAGCCTTCACTTTCCGAACCATTTCTACCGATGCTGCTGTTTTTTTATGACCACCTCCGTGGAGTATCACGGTAACGAGCTATGGTTCGAGACACAAATGATTTATTCACGTTGAGGTGCTGGAGGGCTTTAACGATAGCTACTTGTGGCTTTCCAGCCAAATATAAAGCAATCACACTATCACGTTTGAATTCCATCGCGGATAAAAAAATTTAAAAGGCTTGCAAATAATAAAATTATCTGTCATTTGAGCCCACAGTTATGAACGGTTTGGAAATTATAGCAGTCTGAAGTTGGTTGCAGTTCGAGTCAGTCAGGGTGTATAACACGAATATGAGCGTCTTTTAGCCCTCCAGTATTTTCAGAAGAATGAATAATACGCGAACTGGATTTCTGGGTAAATTCTGAAGATATCCCAGAGATCGAGATGATGGCAGTCTCGAAATGTGGGAAGGCGACTCTATTCGGCACAGCCTAGTATCATTTCAAGTCCTGGTGGGTGTATGAAAGGCATTCCATATAATCTTATGGGTGTGACAACTTATTGTGATTTTTCGATTTGCATAATTTTATGATGTTGTATGTCATTTTCTGACAATATGTGTTTGACAAAAGGTTTGTAGTTCTGTGTTGTTGCTTGTGTTTTCGATCTACTGTTTTCTTTTAAACTACTTACATAGATTAAAGTATGTAATGTAAACTTTGATGCTGAAAAGATGGAATTTTTTTTAAAATTAAGCTAAAATTGAGCCCATACACTCGGGGGCTGCACATTGAGTGATATCACAATTGATGTGAGGGTTATTCAAGGCTACTTCAAGCAATAAACATCAACGACAAACATGAACAGTATATGGATGTTGGACATCTGGAACAAAGAGTATTTCTTGCAATCTAGATCTTAGAAGCACTGGAGTGAGGCCAGAGGTAATGAATTAATGCCACCCATATTACAAGTATTCAATCCTGTTTTACCTTGCATATTAAATTTAAACAAAGGGAAGCAAAGACTTGAACCCTAAGTTAAGAGCTAAAGTTAGAAGCAGAATATTTTGGAACTGTAAAAAAAGGAATTGAATGACCTTTAAGCGATATTTCATGCTGAGGTAAGGCTGACTTCTTGAAAAAAACCTTCGAGGAAAGGATATAGAGGAAACGATAAGGACATAAAGAAGCGATTTCAGTGAACTTCTCCAATCTGATGTATCTGGTACTTGCAGAAACGCATTAAAAGAGATCTTCCATACTGCGAGTTCTTTTGTAAAAAGACTCGAGGTCAATCCATTCTTAAATGTGCGAAAAATATAACCTTATCAGAACAGAAAATAAGCTTACAAAAAAAGTTGGATAAATTGTAATAACAAAAACCAAGAGTCTTATCGTCAATATTTGAATAGAAAGAGGTATACCTTTTACGCCTCCCGCAGCTTAATTCGACGAAGTCTGTAATCTGAAAAGGTGTAAAAAGTGATTTCACCCTGTCATAGTTTTAGCACTACTCAGGATGATGTTTTTTAGTTTCCTAAAGTTGCACTGTACTAAGCACATTCGCTCGCAAGTTTTTTTTTTTTTTATAATACCGCGCGCGCTCCAAGGGGATATGAATACCCTTTTACTGGATTTTTTTCTAGGGCGCGGATGGTGTAGTAGTTTGAAACTCAGGTGTATTAGGTTTCGATATTTTTTCCAGAGGTGGTTGTCAAACTGGACGGGACGAGCTAGTACATCCTCCACCAGTGGGTAATAAGTACGTGCTTGGTTGTTATTTCGTTACATTTAGGACCAGTCAGAAACTATTCCAACATCAGTGTTATGCCTTCATGTCAGAGTTGACGCCGACGGGATTTTCATATAACTTCATAAAAATTCAATGAAAAGACTTTTTCAAAGAATTGCCTCGCACGGGATTCGAACCCGCGACCCGCTGCTTGAGGAGTCTATGCATATACCACTACACCAAGGCCACCCCCCATCATCAAGTTGTTTGATTTATCTTTAACTTTTATTTATTTATCTCATCAGCATGCTTAGCCTGCAAGCTACGAATGTATACCATCCATAACAGTAAAATATCATACAAATATTATTAGGGCAATTTAAAAACAATAATTTAACAAATCTTAATTATAAAAAAAAATTAATATGCTCAGGCGCCCTGGTGGCGTAAAAAAGGTTACCACAGAGAAAACCGTGTACAAAATCCCCGATTTCGTATTAGCGGCTTGCCGCCGAGTGAAAATACGCGAGCTGATTGAAATAGCAGGCATCTCAACTGAACGAAACCTGTCCGCGCGATGGGTGACGCGTTTACTCACACCAGAGAACAAGTGCAATCGTGAGGCCACTACAAAGACGTGCTTGGTCCTGTTTAATCGAAATCCGGAGAAGTTTCTGTGTTGACTTGTGACCATCGATGGGACATGGATTCATTGGTACACACCAGAGATCAAAGAACAATAGAAACAATAAGTTTGTTTGTGGTTATGACTAGGGGAATCAGGGTTGACATAGCTTATATACGCGGGTCAAAAATCAATCACTTTTCTACGTATGACCACGTCTATAAATACAGACCAGCAGATTTGGCACTTAGTAAAACAGAGGTAGATCCCCGTCCACACCTCTCAGATCACTCTGATCTGAAGCTATTCTTTTCTCATCGTGGTCTCGCCATTTATGTGCGTAGTATTGTAACATGGCTTACCAATATCTACCACAGTGTGAGCCATATTCTAACTCGGAATTCTGTTTCCATTGGTTAAAAATTTATCTTCTTTATTTACAGAACCCCAAAGCTGGACAGCAATTCGACCTTTAACGAGTTCGATGCGCTGTGTGACTTCAGTTATAGAATTGTATCCCTGTATCCCAATACTGAAATCATTATAACGGCCGATTTCAATGTACATAATTCTGGGTGGCTTCGATATTCCCAACAGGCAACATCCGAAGGGCAGTGTGTTGAGATCCTCGCTGCGGAAAGCAACTTGACGTTGACAGTCATACCGCCAACACCCTTGACTTATTTTTAAACTCTCACCCTGATAAGTATACCGTTGATTGCTCACCCCTCCAAGCTCGTCGGCTCATTGTGTCATATCAGTAATTTCTCGTATGCATATATATATATATGCAGTTAGAGAAAAGATTCTCAAAGGAACCGTATGGCAATACGAGAAAGCCAATTGGAGCGGACTTAACAAATTTTTTTTTAAAATTTAACTGGTCGTTATGTTTCCTCGATAACGACGTGGATGCCGCTGCTGATATGATCACCGACATTATTCTCTTTGGAATTAAATGCTTCATCCCTCATCGAATGAAGAGTATCAAATCAAAAGAAAAAACGTGGTACCACTCGAGCTGTAAGGAAGCTGTCAAGCTTAGAGAAATGTTTTTTTGGTTCTACAAAATCAACCCGACAGAGGTTAGACCAAAAACTGAGGCAAAAAATACTACAATGATGCAAAGGTAGTAAAAATTGTTGGTCGTACGTCAGAAATATTAGAAATTTCTGCCTCATCCTCCATCCCAACGCTTATTTATGGTGCAATGACATCCCAGCTATCATCTCTTTGGCCAAGACCAATCTACTTGCTGCACATTTTGCGGCTATCTTAACACTTCCAGATTGTGTTTTGTCCCCGCCTATACTTGAGTGCGTCGAATCTTAAATGGGACAAATCCACTTTCGCACTCATGTTGTAGCAAGAGTAATTAGAGATCTTAATATACACAAATCCGGTCCAGACACAAATCCGGTCCAGAAGTGTTCTTCCTCGCTGGCAAAACCACTGCGTAAGCTTTTTTCTCAATCCCACACTTTAGGACTCTTTTCGAGCCTATGGAAAATAGCATTTGTCCTTTCCGTCCATAAAAAGGGCGAATATACTTCTCTCTCTTCCTACAAACTCATCGCACTTACGTCCCTTCTTTCCAAGGTCATGGAAACGCTGATAAACCATCAGCTCATGAAATATCTCAAAACACGAAAACTTCTTAATGATTGATAGTACGGTTTTCTTAGCAAAATGTCCACTGGTGATTTGATGGCATGTCGTACCGACAAATGGAACCAAAGCGAAAGCAAAATAGTTCTACTTGATATTTCTAAGGCATTTGACAGTGTTTGGCATCAGTAAAATGTTTGTCGAAAATGCATGCTTTTGGGATCGATGACTCTCTTCTTCCATGGATTAGAAATTACTTTTGGGAACGTTCAATTCAAATTGTTTTGAGTGGTTTCAAGTTTGATATTCACAAAATAAATGCTGGTGTTCCCCAGGGCTCCGTTCTTTCTCTGACACTATTTTTAATTTTCATTAATATTCTCTTGTCTGCTATTTCTAATCTGATTTGCTGATAACAGTACTCATGGTTTTTCATATTTGTTTCCGGACTCACATTCATACTCTTTGGCTGTTGAACGGGAACGGCAGCGTTTAAATACCCAGCTTTTATCCATGAATGGCACTTATATGGTCGAAACCGAAAAACTTTCCATTCTCGGTATGTGTGTCAGTGACAACTTACGTTGAAATGACCACATATTCGATGTCGTCAGAAATGTCTAGGTTTCCTCAAGCGATGTAGGAAATATTTCATCCCCTCTGATCTGACCTAAATTGTATAAGGCATTGATCCGCCCAAAATTGGAGTACAATGCCCACATCTGGTCAAGTGCTTCTAAGCCATCTCGAAATCCTTGCACACTGACGTAATCTAAACGTATTCCCACCACCAGTGCTCCATTGCCAGTAGTATTCCGCCCCTTCAAACCTTCAGCCGTAACAACCGTCTCGCTATGAATACTCATCAATGTACCCTCAAGCCCACTTTAAGACGTACTCTACGTGATTCGTTCCTAAGCCGTAAAACTCGCTGATGGAATACTTTCTAAACTCTCTATTTCCTAGTCGTTATAACTTACAAACATGTAAAAACAAGATACATCGGTACCTCTCTTTTTTTCTTCCCTTAATTTCCTTCGCCCGCGCTGTGTGCAAACATTCAGGGACACAAAACCCTTCAGCACGCGCTCATTATGAAAAAAAAAATATATTTTTCTGATAGGTGCCAGGTTATCTATTTGCTTTCTTTGTTCCAAGGTATTGACATCATCAAAAACACCTGTAATAAAACCATAAAATGTTTTCTGGACATCGTTGCTCTAAAGAAATCACACGATGTAGCAACATCAGGCCACATTTCGTGTCCATTTAAATGGCATATTGCTTTTAATCCAGCCATGTACAATACTCCTACCAGTGCTTATATTTCAACTAAATCTGTTAGTTTATAATCTCGTTCCTTGAATATTTTTCGTCTAATTTTGTGATGTATATATTTGTATGTCTATTTTGTCTATCATCATTCCGACAACCAAAAATATGGAAATGCACTGCAAGGGTGTATTTGTGTTCTTAACTACATTTTTGACCCATAGTTACAACTCCTGGTTCGTAGACCTATCTTTTGCAATATTAAGGGTGAGTTTTTTAACTTGAGACTTACTCGAAAAATACGCGAAAAATGTTTCAGATAAAAGTCACAAGGCTCTAAAGGGGACATAAGATGGTGACCACGAGTTTGACCTTGAAACCCATTTTCAAGGTCAAACGAAAGTCACTTTTGATTTTTCAAATGATAATTCCTGATTTTCATTGCTGAGTCGTATTCCTCAATGGGGCACACGACTTTGTCTCAAATGTCTTATTCATTCAGTGCTAGATACCACTGCACTGGCACGTCTAAATCATTAATCGGTTTCCAACGAACGTTGTTAGGGTGTTAAAAGATCGAGATTTGTTTTGAGGAAGTCACTATTGCCTCGAGTGAAGTTAAAACTCAAAGATATTTCAGATAGATACAAATTGTCCTAAACTTATCTGAGAGTGTATGATGTGCACTCTTCCCTTTTTTTCTACTTGAACGGAACTGTTCTTCATTTAGAAGTTCGATATTTTTTTGAGGAACTGATTATTATTAGTAACGTTTTCCAGATTAATAATGCAGGGTATTTCAATTCAAGAGAAAATTGAAATGATATTGATTTATGGAGAAAGTGGAAGAAACATCGATGGTGCTGTTGCTCTTTACGCCCGTTGCACACGATCCTCACATTAGCACTCGCCAAATAAGTCGTGAATCAGGAATTTCTCAAACGACTGTCTGTAAGATATTACATCGGCATAAATACCATCCTTATCATGTTTTAATGTATTAAGAATTTTCTATTGAGGATTTACGCAACCGGGTTTCCTATTGTCAATGGGCACTTCAGCAAATTGAACGAGACCCCCTTTTCTTCGCCAAGGTGTTATTCTCTGATGAGTCGACTTTCACTAATCACGGTGCGGTCAATCGACATAATATGCATTACTGGGCTACCGAAAACCCTTTTTTTTGCGACAAGTTGAACGCCAGCACCCTTGGAATGTTAATGTTTGGGCGGAAATTATTGGGAATAAATTAATAGGTCCATATTTTATTGAAGGCAACTTGAATGGCGAAAAGTATGCAAACTATGCGGGACCATCTTCCAGTATTACTAGAAGAACTGCCATTGGAGTTGCGACAAACAATGTCGCATATTAAGCAATGTTTACCATCAACGATGTATCGGACGGGGGGGTCCGAGGCAATGGCCTGCTAGATCACCTGATCTTACGTCACTTGATTTCTTCTTGTGGGGCTACTTATAGAGTGAGGTTTACAGAAAAAAGCCAACAACACGTCAGGACATGAAAAGACGAATAACTGAAGTTTGCCGGAAGATTACGCCAGAAATACTTCTCAGTTCTGTTGGTTCTTTTAGAGCGCGAAAAGACAAGTGTATTGAAGTGAATGGTCACATTTTCGAGCATTTGTTGAACTACTTTCGGGAAATAAACGTCGAAATGGGAAGAATTCAATGATTCAACAGTGGAAGGCAAAGGGACCCACTCTAATTAATCACCCCGAAGGAAATAAAACACTGCTACATCCACGTTGTTGTTTCTGGGTTATGCTAAACGCAGTACGTAAAAACAAATGACAAGCCTATAAGCAATAAGACTGAGCAATGAAAATCAGGAATTATCATTTGAAAAATCAAAAGTGACCTTCGTTTGACCTTGAAAATGGGTCTCTAGGTCAAACTCGTGGTCACCAACTTTTGTCCCCTTGTGACTTTTGTCTAAAACATTTTTCGCGATATCACGTATTTTTCGAGTAACTTGGATGTCTCAAGTTAAAAAACTCACCCTGTAGAATGGTATCCTACCTTTTGGTTTGTGGAACCTGTCATCTGCTGTTTCACCCGAAGATGGGTCTGCATTTGTTTCGTGATAACTGTTAATATCGGAGCAGTCGTTTTCGGGGTTATATTGTTATTTATTTATTTATTACGCCTTATTATGCGGCTGATGCGAAATAAAAAATCCTAAACAAAAGTGGCAAAACAAAATCATAGCTCATACGCTGTTTCCCAGCGAAATAAATTAAAAACTTTCTCTAGTACAATGATGTTACTAGATTAATTTATATATGTTTCCACTCACTTTTCGCACATAATTTATTATCCGGGACTATAAAGAGCAGCGAAATCGTCACGTTTCAATATTCTTTGTTCAAATTTTTTAGAAAGTACGACGTTCATTTGATAAATGTACAAGTAATTCTTTTGATTTTTAATTTTTTTTTATTCGTTATTTTAGAATTTTCTACAAATCTCCACAAATATTTTTTCGCGTTGAATCCTGTAAACAATTTCATTTCGCCTCAGATGCATACTGGGCTTAAGCCCATTAATATTTCAATAGAAACCAAACAAGAACAAAAGAAAAAAAATAATTTTCATTACATACTTTCATATGGGACATTAGAGAAAAAAACTCACACAAACATATCACTATGCGGTTACAGTGGTACTAAGCGGTGCGTGAGATGGATCAGGGGAGAGGGGGCGAACACTTAGGAACACTGAGAAGTTTGCGATATCATGGTGTCGCAAATATTGAAAACAACTACCATCAGTTTTTGCGTGAGCAAAATGCCCATTGTGCCCGTCTCACTGGTTAATTCAAAATAATTATTAATCCTCCAAACAGATAATTTATTATGGTCCTCTTGAAATTTAATGTTATCATCTTAAGGATTTGATTCAAGCAAATATTTTGAAATCATTAAGCAGTGACAAAATTTGAAATGTTGAACAATATCATCAACAAATTTCATTGTGTTGTGGTCATAAGTGGCCCAAGCCTTAGAAACCCAGAAGTACATGGCACCAAGCTTGAACAATTTTCATCGATGCAGTCCATCTAAATCCTACCAATTTAAAATGGGGAAATCCACTCCATCATTGGTGAATCTAAGTCTTTCTAGCTTCTTTTCACGTAACACATGGTTCACAGAATTAAAGGCTTCACCTGTAAAAAGCTTAGACCAGATATCCTCTTTCAATAGCATCGATTTGATGTTTTTGGACGACCCGAGACAAATCATGCTGGAGCTCTGACAGTTGGTTTTCTATATGAAAACTAATTTAACTCTTTACAATGCTTTAAAGCTTTGTTAAAGCGGAAAGTTTGCAAATACCTCTGTAGATACCGGTGTAATTTTTAGAGCCGGACTTAAAGAAAAGCAAAAAAAGTAAATCTTTCAATTATCGAGGAATAATCCTGACACTAGCAATAGATTGCATACCATTTGTTAAGGCTTGCTACAACAGTTTTTTTTTGTTAATATAATTGTAAATAAATTGTATTAATACCATCAGCACCAGGCTTGAGATCTGCTTTAGGACTACCGATAGCAAAGTTACCAGGTGTACCGGTATGAAGTAAGCGTCAAGATGTCTCGATAGGGGACAATTACTTTGAAGGCCTTAATTTTTTTTTTGTTTGGTTGCTATGACACCAGTCAAACATATTTAGTATACATCAAGACATTGAGCAAATATCATCATATTTTTGAATTGTGTTAAAAATGTCAAATTTTGTACCAGAAAATGAAGACTTGCGGAAAGCATTATTTTTTTGTTTTCTTTTGAAGAAAAGTACTCCAGAGTCGCATCGAATGCTTGTCGAGGCATATAGTGATCATGCTCTATCAGAAGCAACATGCAAAAGATGGTTTCAACGGTTCAGAAAAAGGTGGAAGACCACCAAAAAAGTTTGAAGACGCCGAATTGCAAATAAAATTGGATGAAGATGAGACTTTGAGTCAGAAAAAATATTAAATGTTGCACAACAAACAATATCTGACCGTTCAAAAGCTATGGGGAAGATCCAAAAGTCTGGAAAATGTGTGCCACATGAATTGAATGAAAGACAGAAGGAAAAACGAAAAATCACTTGTGAAATTTTGCTTCAAAGACACAATAAAAAATCAGTTTCTCATCGACTTGTTACTGCAGATGAAAAATGGATTTAATTTCAGAATCCTAAACGAAAAAATCATGGGTTAATCTGGGACAACCATCCACTTCGACTGTAAAACCAGATCGATTCGGCAAGAAGACAGTGCTGTGTGTCTGGTGGGACCAGAAAGGTGTGGTGTACCACGAGCTCCAAAAACCGTAGTGAAACCGTTAATACAGATCGCTACCGACAACAAATGATCAATTTGAACCATGAATTGATCGAAAAACGACCAGAATGGACCAGAAGACACGGCAGGGTAAATTTGCACCTACACACAAAGCAAAACTGGTTCAGGATACAACCATAGCACTTGGCTGGGAGCTGCTACCTCACACGCCGTATTCACCAGACTTGGCTTCTTCCGATTTCCATTTGTTTTCATCGAATCCTACGAGGAAGTCGAAAATTGGGTGACTTTTTTGGTTTGCTTCAAAAGACGAATAGTTTTATTGGCGTGGAATCCATAAATTGCCTAAAAGATGGAAAAAATGTGTAGCTAGTAATGGCTACTTTGAATACTTTGAATAAAATGTTTTTTACTTTTAGAGTCAGAACAAAAATGTGGTGCAAAAATTTCCCTAAGATTGCAAATTTTTTTCGCAGTTGAAAGAATTCGCAGTTTGTTTGAATCCTTTGTAAGCTTTATTTTTTATGTATCTGAAATGTGAGAGATGCCTGTTATACGATGAGGGCTTTCGTTCATATTTTTAATTTAAAATCATCTAGAACACATAAGATAGTAGTTTTAGGACACTTTTGACTAACAAATTGAAAATTTCTGATACAATTTCCATTATATAAGTATATAAGTATACCCTAACTCATCAAGAGTAATTTGGGAAATAATTCTTGGGTATATTTTAAGAAAAAAATCGTTCTAAAGTAAGAGTCTATCATGTCAATGATCGAGGATTTAAAAAAAGGTTTACTTTGGTGTACTCTGATCCATGTCAACGAAAATTTTTCTGTTAATACTAATGGTAAAAACTTAATTTAAGAATTTGTTTTTAGAAGAAATACTAGCTTTTGTAATTGCGTCCAAACAAAATTGATATCTTGTGTCAGTCCTCAGATGTCCAGTTTCTATAGTAAGCCTGTTCCATTTTTCTTGCCTATGCTAATTTTTGACTTTAAGGTCACTTTTCTAAAGAAAGTGCTTTTAGAAATTGTGTCTTATGAACGTAACAATAGTAAGAAAAATCGTCAATAAGTTTTCAGAAAAACTTGATACTTGGACAAAATTGCAGAAAGTTTGTGGGTCAAATGTTGTTGATAATAAGAGTGGTTTTTCAAGAATTAATATTGGGTCTATAATTCGTGCGGTTTGCTTAGAGATGGCGTAACTTGTATTATTCCATTCAACATTCAACATGCGTTGAAGCGTATTCAACAATAATTTTTTTTCACTGAAATATGTCGAACTTTGTGCCTGAAAAAGTGTTTTTGCGGGGAGTTCTTCTCATTACTTTAATATGAAGAAAACTGCTGCCGAAAGTCATCGTATTTTGGTGGAAGTTGATGGTGAACATGCGCTAGCTGAGCGAACGTGCCAAAAGTGGTTTGCTTGGAAGACGGTGAACGTCTTGGGCAGCCAAAAAAGTTTGAAGATGAAGAACTGGAACCATTACTCTATGAAGATTGTTGCCAAACACAAGAAGAGCTCAGAGAGCTTGGGTGTCACTCAAGCAGCCATTTCAAAACGTTTAAAAGCAGCTGGATATATTCAAAAGCAAGGAAATTGGGTTCCACATGAACTCAAGCCGAGAGACGTCGAAAGGCGGTTTTGCATGTCCGAAATGCTGCTGGAACGCCACAAAAGGAAGTCATTTTTGCATCGGTTTGTTACTGGTGGTGAAAAATGGATATATTACGACAACTCCAAGCGCAAAAAATCATATGTGAAACCCGGCCAACCAGCCAAATCAACGGTAAAGCCGAATATCTATGGCGCGAAGGTATTGCTCTGTATTTGGTGGGATCAGATGGGTGTGCAGTATTATGAGCTACTAAAACTGGGTGAAACCATCAATGGGCAATGCTACCGAACACAATTAATCCATTTTAAGAGAGCAGTAGCCGAAAACCGCCCGGAATATGCGACCAGACACGAGGCAATAATTTTCCATCATGACAACGCTCGGCCCCACGTTGCTATTCCGGTTAAGAATTATTTGAAAAACAGTGGATGGGAAGTCTTACCCCATCCGCCTTATAGCCCAGACCTTGCCCCTTCTGACTACCATTTGTTCCGGTCGATGCAGAATGCCCTCACTGAAATACGGTTCACATCAGAGCAGAGTATCAAAAATTGACTTGATTTATTCTTGGCTACCAAGCCGGCGCAGTTCTTTTGGGATGGGATCCACAAATTGCCAGAAAGATGGGAAAAAGTCATAGCTTCAGATAGGCAATACTTTGAATAATACTATTGTACATGTTTTTCTTAAATAAACGTTCAAATTTTGGAAAAAAAGCCGCACGAATTAAAATATATCCCCAATATTTTTTTTAAAATTGCATAGCTATTACTTAAAAAATTTATTTGACTGCTTATCAAATTCCTTATATCCTTACCCTTTTCCTTAATAGATCACAGAAAAAGTTAGGTTTGGGGTATGAAGGTCTAATTGGAAAATTTACCAAACAAAAATGGTAAAAAAAAATTGTTTATCAGTTTAATTTTTTCCAGTTGCTTAGAAATACTATTTGAAATGTCTGCATTAACAAAACCAAGAATACGTTGACATTACTCGTATTTACGTTTTTGGGCTGTGCAATGCAGGTTCAACTAGATATTCATTCGTCCGCGCTGTAAACAAACATTCATTTTTATGGGTACTAAAATCCTTTGAACGCTCGTTAATTCAAAAAAAAAAAAAAAAAAAAAAAAAAGCACAATTTTAAATCTGTCGACATAAGAGTCTCGCAGATAAGGTCTCTGTTGCATCGATAACGTACGCCCGGAAGTGGGCTTGAATTTATACTGACGAGAATTCATAGCAAGACGAGTGTTACGGTTGAAGGTTTAAAGGGGCGGAATGCTGATGGCGATTTATATGGAACACTGGTGGTTGAAAAAGCGATAAAACAAAGTGGACAAGAGACATTACGTCGGTGTTCGAGGGTGTCAATTGACTGACTGATATAAGATCCACCTATGAGTTTTATCGCAAGGTTTTGAATTCTATCTACCAGGTGCAGACATGTTTTAGGGACGGATGAATTCCTTGTATAGGGTGATTCATCGTGAGATTTGATATTGTGTAAATGTTGACTATGACATCGTCTCAAGTGGTTCATTCGGAAGATCCAATTTGGGCGCTGTTTCACGCGATATACGCCCCGTAGCGCCGTCTTATTGAAAAAAAGAGCTCATCGAGACCATGTGCTTGAATTTCAGGAAGCACATAGTTCGTTAACATGGCGCGATAACGATTACCATTGACGGTAACATTCTGATTTGCCTCATCTTTGAAGAAATATGGACCAATGATTCCAGCAGCCCATGAACCACACCGTACTGGTGTTTTTAATGGATGAAATGGTAGCTCTTGGTACTCTTCGGGCTGCTCATCAGCCTAAATACGGCAATTTTGTTTATTAACGTATTCATTGAGCCTTCATTAATGCCTTCAAGAACCCATTCACTGAAAATATGACACAAATTCAAGTCACCTGGCTTCAATTCTTGCACAGGTTGAATTTTGTATGCTTTAAGGTCGAGATCCTCACGTCAAATACGCCAAGTTGTCGAATACGCCAAGCCAAGCTGCTGAGAACGACCACGAATCGATTCGTCACGATCTTCACGTACACTCTCAGTTACAGCCGCTATAGTATTTTTACTACGTGCTGGATGTTGTCTAACCGGTCGAGTATCATCTACTTACGTAAACTGGGACTCAAATTTGCGAATGGTATTGGCAATAGTGGTCGATTATGCATACCGTAAGTTCCTCGAATCGCACGAAAAAAAACATTTCTCACAGAACGCTGATTTTCGTATTACAGCTGAACAATTTGGAGACTCTGGTATGGTGTGAGTCTTTTCATGGTAATTTGCCAAACGATACAAAATAAAAAATAATAAAGCAGTTTGATAAAAGTCACGCGTGATCTTACAAAAAGGGCCTATTGAAAATCAAACCTTACGATGAATCACCCTTATAAGCCCCAATGGTGAATTTGTGCCCACTTTCAAGAAGCTCAGCTATTCCGCTATTGCCGCGACCACTCGATCAATTTTGCCTCCTCTCCGGATCTTATCTTTTGTCAACAATGTTTTCATCCTCAATTTTTAATATGAAGATATTCATGTCGTTTCAAGGTATTCTAATAGTCGTCCTTTCCCATGATTTCCATAGAAAACTTTGCGAAAGTCATTTGGTATGTTCCTCTAAGTGACAGATCATTTGGTTGAGTTTCATATGTCTCTTTGTGCGTGACTCTATTTTAACAGATCACACAACTTTTGCACAATTGCTGTAATTTTGACTTTAACATTGCACTTTGTTTTTTATCTTTTATATCCAAGATCTTGTCAGCAGATTATTCCTGGTCACAATGTCCTTGAAGGAGATCTGTTAAAAAAATGGATCGGGTACTTTTCTATCCCACTGTTGTATTGTAGTAACATGCATTCGTTTTTTTACAAGTCACTGAGCGATACGATGGGATGGTTCTCCCCCAAAAAGGTTACATTAAAATAGGCGATGCATTACTTGGAACTGCATTCCGTAAAACATGCCTGAATACAATTAATTGGAATGCGGTCCTTGCTCTCCAGTTGCCCAGGCTCAGTTCCAGCACCATCTCCCTTACTCGAAGAGTCCAATGTTCCATCTTGAACGCATTCCGTATAGAGATGTAGACGCACCACAAACCATTAAGTTCGTGGCCATTTGCAGTTTTGCGGTTTTGTTCAATACTTTGGCGATGCGTACCAAGTGTTGCTAGAGCCACTGCACCTTCTGCAATTTTCTGAAAACTTGTAAGCGTGTGATTTATGTGACCTCATAAATTTCGACTCCGGACGCAGTTGTGGTCAGGATGTCATTAATAAATTCCTTTTTGTCATTGCTATGGTAGGAGGGGAAGAACTTCCACCAAGTGAATATGGTGAATCCTTTCTTCGTCTGCGAGATGAAGTGAGGTGAGTAAAATTAGCAAATCTATTGGATGGGAAGACAGAATTTTGGATTTCCTGCTGGAGAATTCATTTTGGCATGTATACACGCATACACTGACAAGAGTTATGACATGGCTCTTCAGCACCAAGAGGTTTGGATACGTTTTGAATGAAGAACTTAATCTACCGCAGACGTACACTCCGACGAACAGGGACAATAAATTGAGCTAATTGTACGAGTACGACTATAAGTCCTTCTAGTATCGTACTCCAGAAAGTAATTCGGCAGGGTTGGATCTTCCTTAAGCTCTGAGATGGACAAAATCTTGAAGAGTGTTCACATTTATGCACTAAATCTGGCATATGCAGCAATTTGGGTATTGCAGAGTGTGTATGGGTGTGGGTGAACGTAGACATTTTATGAACAAAAAAGCACACATCCTTTTAGTATCTGCATGCAGTCATAAATTATTGCAGGACTTTCTTGTAAAATTTCCAAGTCGATTTAATGGTCTTGCAGCGTAAGCAAGTTGGCGATAATAACTGAATTAGAACGTGTGTTCCAGATAGTATTTGAGTTATGGAGAGCATAAGGAGCTTTAGTTCCTTCTGAGATTTCATAGAAATGGTGATTTACAATTTTTACATGGTAGAAGATGCATTTTTCAGATGGGTCCTTTGGGAGGTACTACGAATATGTACAAGAAAATGAAAAAGGAAAGGCAGAAGAGATTTTCTAAGAATAAATCAAGGTGAGAAAATGGAAAGGTGGCCTTGTGAATACTGTTTACCGAAGCAGGTTCTAAGCTGCAATCATTTGATTGCAATCCAGACTGATTTAAACGGAAGTAAATAAAATGGTTTAAGGTTAGTTAGAGAGGAAATTTAAAGTTTACTGTGGCCATATACTACGTACACCACCTTATCGAAAAGGGAAAGTCATAATGATGCTTAAGATTGTTTTCAGGACATCAGGAGAGAATATGATTCAGTTTTAACTTGGCTGGAGCTAAGCTCAATGACAAATTGATGTTTCAATTGCACTTCTAGATAAACTACGAATTATTTCTTTCTATAGATCCCTTTTATTGACCTTAATCTGTATTATTTCAGACTATTGTAACCCGTTTGAGTAACCCGAGTAGTTGAAGTATTATTATCACTTACTTCGATTTGGGAGAGTAAATAAAGTCTTCGTATTTTCGATATGTAGAAAACTACGTATTACATTTTAATAAGCTCTTCTCCGACCTGGTATGCGACTAAGAACATTTCTTTCAGAAACTATAATATCAATTCCACCATTCTGCTAATTCCCCAACACTACCAGTAGTTTAGCAGACGGCATATAAAAATCTTAGTGGAATCAACCTTTGTCGAATCCTTCCTAAAATGTTTCATATTTTCTATGGGCCTTTACCTTCTTATGATTTTGAAGTTATAACGCTAGTTCTCAACGCTAGGCAACTGCATCTTTATTTATCGATACCACCTGTATTGAGTCTTCTCTTTTTTAGACATGAATGTAAGTGTTTTTCCAATGAAACCTTTGGTGATGGACAATGCCGATATTCCCAGCATAGTTTAAGGACGGCATGTATCAACTTCAGATTGACACGGATTGTCGTTGCCAATATAACATCTCCTTCCTTTCTTGGCAACCTGATCGTGGCAGGAAGACGCGATCGGCCAAACTGGACGTATGATACCTGTGGTATTTTCCACTGCGGCTGGGGCACGGATTCTGGAGGCCTCAAGCAACATTTACGTCATAACATAAGAGATATCTGCCCTGAACAGGACCAAGAAAAAGAAAGCTTCCAGAGGGAATCTCCCCGCACACGATACCCGGAGGAATCCGATATTACAACCGACACAGGCCGTAGTTCGAATGGACGGAATTCGCATGAAGCGTTTCATACGCACACAATGTCCGGATAAGTCCCACCATGTCAACTCCGAGTATCTGTGATGTCATCATAACTTTCACAGAAACCGTCGCAGGATGTTGTATCAATTATGCCAATCATATTCAAGTGCCTACCAAAGGTATAGTGCTACAATAAGCAAATGTAGTAGTTCTGGGCGACATAGGTTGCAACCAGGACATGTTACAGTTTTGGTGGATGGAACTTAAACTTCGAAACGCCAAAGAGCCGGAACCAGCGCACCTATAAGGATGCCGCAATCTCCTTCCTGGCGTTTCGAATTGGCAAGGCTCCCAATGACAACAGTCGGAACGACGCTAAGTGCAAACACTGTGTCGATCAACTGTGGGAGCTAGCCAAATCAGAGAATGTTTGCGTAGCAGAGAGCTACGATATGGAAAACGGAACTCTTAGAGTGAACTGCTCGTCGAAGCAAACCTTCGAATGGTTGAACATGTTTGTGCTGAAAATCCCACCTCCGGGAACTTAGATTTTCGTGATTTTCAGATAGTATATATTGAAGAGCGCCAACTTCTGGTTACCGGGCCAACAGGGGATGTACTGATGCGTCGGTATACAGAGAACCCCGGACTCGATATTAAAAAGTGGAAAATTTATTCTCATAAAGAGTGAAAGAATCGGGAAAACAAGGACGGCTTTTCTCTTGTTTTGGGCTTAGAAAACACTTCTGTTGAGACCATTAAGTCATCTCCTTCTCTGCACCTTGGACGGGTTAATTTCCGTTTTGATTTCAAATGAGTGGAGACAGGAGATGATTACTCCACTATTTTGTGTACTCAGATCAACCTTCTACACACTAGGTCTGCTACTGCATCCCTATGTAGAAGGCTTTCTGTGTTGAATACAAAGCCTCAAATAATATCCACACAGAAACCATGGGTGTTGAATAAATGTATCTGTGGTTTCGGATGTTAACGGGGTTTCACACTGTAGACCAAGAACTTGGCTTTATGTTCAGAGCTCACTCTCACCATCTAAACTTAAGCAATTTTGCAACCAAGTTGTAGCTGCCTAGTGCGGACATAAGCTACAAAACGAGCGGAAAATGCGCAAATTTCTAGTTGCGTCTGCTTATTTTATCTATAATTCGTTATTACCAGAAAGATGGGACTATCATATTTGCTGAGATGTTTATGCTCAAAATACTTTTTGGGGCAGTAGCAAATGAAAATCAGGCACTCATATTGTGGATTTTGGGATTTCAAACAGTCATTTCACTGGGCTAACAACAATATTGGGTCTCAGCTAACTTTAATTACGATATTATAGTAAGGTAGCAAGTAGGAGATGTGTTCAAAAATTAAGGTGACGTTATATTGTCATTAAAAAATTCATCAATATTAATGTCGTCCACTTCAAAGTAATCTTCGAAGCACTTCTCATAAGCGCTTTTTTGGTATAGCCTTGAGCTTTTTCAGCAGTGCTGTTTTTATCTCCTCAATCGTTCCAAACCTCTGTCCTTTCATAGGTCTCTTCAGTTTTCGGAACAGGAAAAAGTCGCATGGGGTCAAATCCAGTCAAGTCATGATTATCATTGACGTCATTCAAGCAAATTCATTAAACAACCGAAAAAATTGCATGACGTGAGCTAACCGATATGTCAACTTCTTCAGCAACTTGTCTTATGGTAATTCGAGGATTTTTCAAAACAATTCTGTTCACAACTTTGCTGTTATCATCTTTTGCTGATATGCTGGGGCGTCCAGAGCAAGATTCGCCATTGGCATCTTTTCGACCATCTGGAAGAGCTTGTACCACTTGTAAACTTTTTTTTTTTGCTTAAAGAAGACTTACCATTTGTCTATCTATTAATTATTTTAGAGCACTTCATTCCATTTTTTTACACAAAATTTGATGCAAATTCTTTGCTTCATTTCTTATAAAAAATAAAAATCACCGAGCACACCAAAACACATCTAACCTTTCTATCTGTCAAAAACAAACTAAGTGTGCTATATACTTAAAGCTATAAACATATATTTCGAGACGTGTAAACCAAATGTGCGTTGCCGCGAAATCTTACTTTTTCAAATCGTTATCCTCGAAATCGTTATCCAATGCTAAAGAAATTGCTCTATATCTGAACATAGGTACATCGAGTTCAGAATCAGATGCGAGGTCTCGACCTTGTTGATGATAAGCTATTCCCAGAAAAACAACTGGAAACAAGGAGAAGGAGGAGCTTGGCAAGTCCGAGAGTGCTCCCATTAAACTCAAGACAAAACAAAAGCTAGAGGAAGTTGTTCAGAACCTAAACGGTACCCTCACCCAGTGCTTTAAAAGAGCATGTCCAACTAGCCGTCCCGCAGATCACCAATCTTCGTAAGGAAATCCAAAAACTTCTAAACAGGTCACGTAAGACAAAGACGGCTGGTAACTCTGGAAATAAATTGCCTAGCACTGGAATATCTGTATGTCGAAACCTTATCTAACAGTGGTAGTAGCCTTTATACCGAAAATCTTAAAAGAGACCTACACGCTCCCCAAGAACTTCAGACCTATAAGTCCGATTTCCTTCAAGTTGAAGAGCATGGAGAATGGTTAAGATCCATGTGCCCACATCTGCCTTACGAATGCATCCTCTGTCTAAGATGCAAAATCCTAAATAACGTGGAAAATCCTGCGAGATTGCACTTTAAAATCTAGTAGGCAGAATCGAAGACGCAGCCGACAAGAAGAAACGCGTACTGGGTATTTCAATCGACGTTGAGGGTACTTTCGACAATATATTGTAACTTTTTTCTGCAAGTATAATTCTGCCAGACAACATGACTAGTTTTGTGGATAAAAGTAATGCTGATGAATAGGACACTGACTGCGGATGCTGACTGAGTATAATATGTAATGGGGGTAGGGTAAATAGGGGTTGCCCGCAAGTCAGCGTTTTCTCTTCATTGCTATGGTGCATCTTGATCGATTTACTGCTCAACGCGCTCAATAATTTGACGTGTACGCACAAGTATACGAGGATGATGTTGCTGTACTATATGTTAGGTCATGTCTACCGACTTTTTGCTCTAAAGCGCACCCAGCCACTAGAAATGGGCTTTTAGTAATTCCTCTCAAAACTGAGTTTGTTTTCTTCACGAGAAGGAGGGCTGGTCTAACTTATCTAGTGCTAAAAGGCATCACCATGTTACGTCGAAAACCTCTTAGGTACTGTCGGCCTTCTAGCAGTGCAAAGAAGCTATCGGCAAGACATGAAGCCTGTCACTGAGAAGCATCCTTCCTATCTACACGACTATGATAAGGCCAAATATATCTTATGCATCGGTTGACTGGTGGAATAAGTTGTCACGGAAACTTGCTTTTACCAGACTCAGAAGAACGGTCTGTCTCGGCTGTAAGGGCGTTTTCTCCAACACGCTTTTTTCCACTCTAAACGCATTGATATATCTCCCCCCTCTTGGTATTCATATAATTTGATGCATCCTTAAAGCAATCTTCCGTTTAAAAAGAAATGGTTTTCGGTATAACATGCATTTTGATGTATTGCTGCTGCTGCAAACAAAAAAACTGCAAAAAAAATTGGTACTCGACTTTTTCTGTGCCCAAGACTGGTTTCGGCCAGAATCTGAACCAGAAAAGGAATTTAGTACGGTCTTCACAGATAACATGACTCGCAAGGTTGTAGACAGACCAAACGAATGCTTCTCAATGTCTTTAAGAGGTTAGCGGGCCTCCTGCTATCCTTCAGCTGGAAGATTGTAAGTTTCTTACTGGTGTCATGATGAGGCACTACACCTTTGGTAGGCACTTGAATGTGATCGGCATAAGTGATACAATATCCTACGACGCTTGCTGTGAAAGTTATGACGACACCGCGGAGCACTACCTCGCATCAAGCTGCAGGTGCTCGTCACTAACGTGATGGGTGCTGGTCCTGTAGACACTTTATAACTAAAACGCTTACTCAACTTTTTTCGTAAGACCGAACATTTTCATTAAGAACAACTTACAAGGAGTACAATGCGACTAGTTCTTCGTCTGAAAGCTCGAATCCATCGGATTGCTTCAGTAAATGCTTAAGTTATTCGTATGTTGGCCTTCGATATTTCTACCAAATGCTTGACGTAGCTTAAGATGTATATTGCTATATTGATATGCTCGCATATCTGCCGGTGGATATGATAGAATTTGCTGCTTATAACTCATTATTTATGCAAATTGAGGAATCGTTCTGCCGCCTAGATATATGTTAAAACCGTGGCTAAAGGTTCCTTTTAGTTATTCCTTTTCCGATATCAGGAAGAGTCAGCGCTTTGTTTCGTCTTTAGCTTATGCAGGAAGTATTTCACTTTTCATATCCTACACCACACTATGTTTCCTTTTTTTGTTTCGATTTCGATGTATCTGTCTGATAGATGGCTACATTTCTACATTTTCTCTGTTCCCCACTGACTTCAGTTGGTGATTGGTCATTCACAGCTATGCTCTCGATTGTTTTGATTAGTTTTATTCTTAAGCTGACATGGCCCTTGAATTTTTGTCGCATATGGGATATCTAAGTCTCTGCAAGTCTACGAAACGAAAACTCTTCGCTATTGTCATTTCGATCTTCGTAGCCATGTATACTTATGCCGTGTTTGAGCATGGAATTGTTGTATTCGTCTAAGTCTCTCACCATTAGGCGTAAGGCGCGATACCTAGTTCATCAAAGAAGTTGTACTTTTTAACCTCAGTCAACTCTTCTGTCGGTAAATAAGGCTGTATTATGGTATTCATTTTTACTCTTCTCTGGAATTTTGTGTCAATATACTCGTAAAGTTGGTAGTTCATGCTTCATGTACAACATTTGCCCAATACATGTCTCTAGCTAGTTAGCAAGAGTGAAGTTAGATAGTGTTCCCGGTTAGCGTATCCATCATCTTATTTCACTCTGCCTGATTCTGTGGATCGAATGAACTTTTTTTCTAGTTATGGGAATCGGACATTCTGAGGACCTTTTTTTATTGAGTCGGGGAGGCTTTTTCAGGTCTTATTTTTGGCCGTATTTGATATCCAAAGGTTATCCGTAAATTATCTGACAATATCCGAAAGATGTTATTTCATTCCTGAAGATTGTCCTTCACTGAATCCACTGAACTTTGTGTTTATAAATGTAATACTATGTATAATACTGATAAATTTCGATTTCGGGCACACACTGCAGGTGTCCAAAATGTCCGACGTGGCATGGAATCCAAGATTAAGTTAAGGATACCTGCAGATTTAGTTTTGTGAGGGCTTTACTCACTAATATTTCAGTTAAGGTGTTTCACTTAATAATTTTAACATTGGAGTCCCCGAGCATGTCATCAGATCTTACAACATCTTAAACAGATTAGACCTAGTCAATAGACTTTGGGCCCTTTACCTTCATTATAAGTTGATTTCTCAAGGCGGATTCACATCCAAACACTTACAATGTCTCTTGGGAGCTGTAGTGTATGCCAGCTTTTTCATTGCATGTCCCGGGAAACCAAAAATAACGAATGTGCTCATGAAGCAGTTAAAAATGAGAAGAAGACGTGAGGAAAACTAGAGGCACAAAATGACTGTAAGTGATGTCGAAGACGCGAGTACTTAAAGTTCCACTTCTTAATCGGGGCTGGAGACTAAGAAGAAAAACAGGTTATGGGAAGTTACCTTTACTGAAACTGCCCAACCTCTCGGAGCTAAAACTGTACTTTCTTCTTCTGTATCGAACACGGCTAAGAGGAAGAAAATTTGTGGCACTAAACCGATCGTAGTTTTCGTGGACGGAAGTCGATTGATGCTATGAAATCAATCTTTAGAAACAAACCTGGTGGTAGCTTTCACCCTCATAAGCTCCGGCTGAAACGGATGCTGTTTTCAATGATTTTTGAGCTTATCACTGAGCTTATCACGACTACAAAGACAATTATATCATATGCATTGATTACCTGATGAAATAGCTTTCATGAAAGTAAGTAGTTGCTGATATTATCGGATTCTAAATGACGTCCGGCTTTGGCTACATGGGGCTCTAGCTAGCTTTACTTTAGACGTCTCCTTTGTGCTGGGATTCATATCACAGGCTGCGCTCTTTAAGCCATCTTCCGTTCAACGAGAAATGATCTTACGTACAATACCCAATGGAATTTTGCTGACCTTGTCTTTTGACTCTGGTCGTATGGACTTTTCCCGTGCCCTGGAATGGTTTCTGCCAGAATCTGAGCGAGGGATTTGATTTCACTCCTAGTTAGGAAAACTTGCGCTTGTTTTTAAAGCAAAGATATCCGCTATCCTGTTGGCAACGAACTATTCGCATATTATACTATATATATGTACAAAAGTGGAAGGGGCAAAGTATTTGCATCTGCAGTGACAGCCTAAATACTTCCTGAATTTCCTTACGATTTCTAAGCTTATTCGAGAGTGCAACTGTTTCCTGAGCACAGTTGGTAGACTAAACCTCCTGAGTCCGTTTTGGGTCTGAGTACTCCATGGGATCCGAGGAGCAATGCCTCTGTGAGGTGAAGTTCTTCCATGGTTGTCAATTTTTGTTAAGACAGTGATCTATTATATATCTGCATCTCATTGCAGAATTCTGCGGATAACTACCAAATCGTCCAAATCCTATAAGTTATTTGATGTGGACCTGAGTTTAAACCATCAAGATGTTTGCATATCTCGAATTGTTTGTAAGTTGGTTGAGTTACGTGGTATGTGTTGGAACTATGATACCTTAGCCCTCGAATTTAAATTAAGTTAAAAAGGTTAAGCTCAGTTAAACTGGGATATGAAGTCAGTCGAATGAGTTTTGTCTCATTTTCTTAACGTTAAAAAGATTCCAGTGCTTATTTACAGTCTTCTAGTCTAAAGAAACAACATTTGAAAAGGGCAATTCTTCATTTAATTTTTATGTTGACAAACTGTAAAGTTGAGATAAGCGAGGTCCTCACCCCTCTCTCGACATTGTGATTATTAGATATACGGTGACACTCAGTGCTCCTTTATTCAGTTCTTAATTTTACAATATTTAACTGCTGCGGCAATTTAAACTCCTTCGATAGAAGAGTGAAAGGTTACATTCAGCGTGCCAATAGAACTGCAACCATTTTTCTGTTTTCAAAGTCATACCTTAGAAAAAGTGACTAAGCCCACTCGGTCTCATGGACAAAATATGTATCTCAAATGCTAAGATCGCAATTCGAAATTCAATCTTGCGGCTTTTTAATCCTGAACGCAAATTGACGTGCCCTTAACTCATAATCCGCTCGAGGGCTTTAAAAACTTTTCTAATTGATGTAGCCACATTGAAACCCATTTTTTTAGTAACACGCCCACACATTCAAACTAACTGCACTACACTTAAAGTTTTAATTGGATCTTAATGGTTATAATCATTACTTTGTTAGTACCTAGTACATACTCGTAATCCTTTCGTCCTTTTTGAAGACAGCAACAGCGATGAAGCCACCGTTGCCGTCGTCTGTTTACCAGCAGTCGTTAGAGGTTCGTTAAAAATGTTAACAGACACTTTGTGCCACTAAGGAGCTACAATACGACCACCTACCTAACAAAGCTCTACATGTGCCATAAGAACTTTCCGCGCCATTCTTCTCCATTTCTGCATTAAATACGTCGCTCTTGTTACGAAAACCTGGGTGCACGTTACGGTTTCGTACTTCCGATCAAATGAAAGGGCTGCTTCCCCCGCATTTGTGAGTTGTGCGAACTTTCTTTTTTTTTTTTTTTTTCGTAGAATAACAAAAAAGGATCTATTTTTGTGGCGTACACATTTTGGGGATTATAACACAATATACACATATTTGTGACACATACTTACATGTATGTGCACCCATGTACAGTGTGAGTTGGCTCTCTACAATACCGGATTTATGAAATGCTTTGCCGCCAAATCTATGTTGACGTTATAAGGAAGTGGAAATAGTGGTTCCGGTGTGGTTGGAACTCCAAAACTACCTGAAATACCCGTACCTATTGCCGAATGTGGTGGTTTTTTTTTTTTTTTTTTTACAAGCGAATCGTTTTTAGTTAGTCGAATTTGTATGATGACTCGAAAAATAATTGGAAGCTCTATGTGGTTGGTTAGGTTGGGTGCTCGGGAGTATGCGGGTTTATTTTTAAACCGTTTTTTAAACTTTTATTCTTTTTTCTTCTGTTTGAAAAAGAAAGGAAGTACGAGTAGATGGAATTTTCGGTTAGAGTTGGAAAGGATTTCGTGCTTCTGATTCGGAAGAGGTTTCGTGGCAAGGTGAACTTGTGGGAAAACACAAGAGAATTAATTTTCTCGTTTAGTTTTCGTGTTGAAAGTAATATAGCTGTGCACCGAATCAAATTAAAAGACTGAGAATTGTTGGTCTATTTATCCGAGTTTCGTAGTTCGTTAGCGCACTATTTTTCTGAAAGTCATTGCGGTGTTATTACTATTGGTCTGTCGAAAAGATGGGATGTTGTAATTGCGATTGGCGGTAACATTGATTGGAACTTCGGATTCATTATAACCGATGATTGCTAGGAAAAATGTGTTTTTGTTTTCGATTCTTTGATGTATTGTATTCAGGTATGCCATTAAGTTTCTGATTGATTTTTTTTTTTATTATATATACTTAGGTATAATTGTATTTTCGGCGCCAGCGATTTGGAAGGAACTTTTAAATGTCTTAAGATTCAATTAAATGTATATCTTGTCTTACCAGGCAATTTAAATGTCCTAAAATTAGGTTTTTGAAGGAAAGTGGTTATCTTTTAGGCAATGTAACTTTGATTTGACATTGTAGTCACCTGCTATTGAAGTCTTGTTTTACGTACTCCTATTTTTACTCAGTGATTGAAGGAAGTTGCTGAGAAACATTCAAGAGTTTCGGATAAGGACAAGTTCATTGCAAAACAAAAAATTAATAACAATGGTCGCATCTATACATCGAATATCTGGAGCTGGAATAAGCCGCATATCGGCTTATCCATTGTACTCCTTATATGTCCCTCTACCTTTTCAGTCTTGAATACTTGCAGCTTTATGCGTTCGTAGTCCATTCACTCACAGACATAAAGGTCCGCGGTTTCATCATTACAGCAAGTGTCGCAGGATAGTGCGCAGGATAAGGTGCGTAGAAAAGCATAGTGACCCGTTACGACGTCTTTGGTCTGCAAGAATTATGGAATTCATACCATCTACACTTATAGTACCAACTGTAGTAGGCAGGTAGTCTTAACGTAGGTTCATATGCCAAAAAGTTTCTTCCTTAGCTTTTCCTAACAACTTTACCTCGTTGTGACATGGGACCCAAATAAGAATTCAGCCTTTCTTTTTCGGTTAAGATTTTGACCGATTTCATTCCAGGTGATTCCAAGCAATAAGAGGAGTCCTGGTGTCATTGGACGGCATTTTCCTTAGACCGCAGATATTCGGCGCCCAGACAGTACAAGCTCCATCCGTTTTGTACCAAAGATCAATTCTTTTTAAACGGACGATGATTTTGAAACTGCGACTCATGATATGAAAGTCGAGGGAAAGGAGATGTATAGGGTTCTCCAGTAGGGACTTGACAACTTTAAATTTAATTTGTGAACGCACTTTTCACTAATCATCAAACTGTCACTGTCAGTTTATTCAGTAAACTCAACATTTTCATCATGATAAAGTACACTAACGAGCAACGTCTGCAATTTATAAAAATTTTCTACATATATTCGGAGTCGGTGACTGCAACTTTAAGAGCGTTAACTCCAATTTTCGGTCGTAATTCTCGCCCTAGTAGACAGGCAGTAACAAGTTTAGTGAAAAAATTTCAGTCTACATTTTCGTTGTGTGATGTTACCGTGTCAGAGAGACATAGGGTATATACGGCGTATTTTGCGTAAGGATCTTGGTTTACACCCATACAAAATCAAGCTGACTCAAGAATTGAAGCCGATGGACCATTTGAAGCGACGTTCGTTCTCCGATTGGGTTCTGGAGAAGATGCGCCAAGATAATGAATTTCATCGCATAATCATCTTCAGTGACAAAGGTCATTTTTGCTCAATGATTTCGTCAATAAGCAAAATATGCGTTATTGGTCGGGTGAAAACCCACAAGTGCTTCATGAATCACCACTTCATCCACAAAAAATTAATGTTTGGTGCGGTTTGCATGCCGGCGGCGTTATTGGGCCATATTTTTTCGTCGACGATAACGATCGTCACTTAACTGTGAATGGTCAGCTTTATCGTGCCATGATCACCGATTATTTTTGGCCCGTATTGGAAGATATGGACTTGGACGACATGTGGTTTCAAGTGCCACAAGCCACACAGCACACGCTACAATCGATTTATTGAAGAGTAAGTATGGTGAGCGTGTTATCTCAAGACATGGGCCAGTCGATCGGCAGCCTCGTTCGTGCGATTTAACGCCGCTTGACTATTTTCTGTGGGGCTACCAATGACTTAACATTGGTTTATGGCAATACGCCGACGACGTTGAAGGAGCTCAGAGCCAACATTGAACGCGAAATAGCGGCCGTTTCGGCCGAAATGTGTGTGAAATGTGAGTCGTTGAAAATTGGGTCCAAAGAATCGACCGCTGCAAACGTGCCCTCGGTGACCATATGAACGAAGTTGAAATCCATTTATAAATGTTTTGATTGTACTTCAAGACAATAATAATTTTTTGAAATATCTCAACTGGTTTGCCTTTTATTTAAAAAAAAGTCAAGTCAAGTCGTTATTAGAAAACCCTATATTATTGCGTTTAGAGCAGTGCCAGGCATGCTTAGGAAGACCTCATGCAATCGAAACAGGCCGTCTTTGAATTCTGCTGAGGGCAGCAGTGACATTTTTGTAAGAGTTTGTCCCACCAGACATATCATAGCCGTATGTCCAGATAACTTTCTTCGATGACAAACGAAAGCTCTTTCATAGTACCAGAAGGCCGGAAGCGCCTTGAAAGTTTTCGACGTGACATGTTTTCGTCTGAAAAAGTTTGTTATTCAGGCCCAATTACGCGTTGGAGAAACAGATCACGACCAGACTTAAGAGCTAGGAACCAAGGGAATGGTGGAGGAGATATTGTTTGAGACGAGAAGTGCTCAGGTTGAAGTCAAAAACGAAGAGGTTTGAGTTGACCTGTCGGAGCAAATGGGGGATTGGTGGACCGATAAATTAAAGAGACGAGGACAACTTAGATAACGTGGGTGGGTATTGAAGGAAATAGTGTTGAAAAGGGATGCGCAGTCGTGAAACCTGAGAGTCAATGAATGAAAAGAATGTTAGCAATATTCCTACGTTCTTCTAACGAATTCATATTGATTATTTTGAGGCGGTTTTGTTTGTTCTAGGGTATATCACGGAGAGTAAATCGGAGGAAGCGTCATTAAATACCCTCGGGAAACATGAACTTGATGAAAGGTGGACCAAGCTTGGCTAGAATACTCAAGTAGGTGGCGAATAAAGGTAACATTGAGATATCTGGCTTCGTGTGGTTGGGGAAATTCTTTGGATAACCATTTCATAAAACCAACTAATGAAGATCATTTTATGGATATGCGAACGGCAATTAAGCTTACAGTCGAATAATATGCCAAAGTTGAACCGGGCAAATTGGTTGACTATAAAGAAAATAAAGTCGGGAATGGCGTGAGAATGTTATAAATTCTAAGAAGTTTTTGAAGCACTAGATTGAAAACCAATCGAGTTAATTTGGGTGAAGTCATGGGAAAAGAAAAAGTTTTAAAAATGTTTGTGTTTACTGATCCTCCCAAGATTGTTAACAGCAAGAACGAAGTAAAGAGGGCCAATATATTTGCCTTGTGGAACCCTAGTAAAGGCCAGGAAAGGAACAAAAAGGGCGGATCAAAACCGAATAGAATAATATGGGTTTACCAGGTAAGAAGAAATCGATTTTAATAGAAGAGCTTCAAAGCCGAGAGCAGACAATTTAAAGAAAATCATTACTGAGATCGTTGCCATTTTCTAAGGCAAATTCAAATAGGTTTGTGGAAGTTTATCAGCCTTTTAGAAAACCACTTTGTCGACTTGCATAAAAGGGATCATTTATAACATTTGTTTACGCACAAATAAGGTAACGTTGATAGAGAGAGTTGTAGAGTTTGATGAAACGAAGATATGTACCTAGATAGTTTGAATAGTCGGAAGAAGAGTGGGTGCAAAGGAAAAGCGCCCATAACTTGTTTCGTAGTGATCGGAGTCAATGATTATACCAAGGAACGGATGTAGAAAATGTTTTATGGCGGGAATATGGCACATGAAGATAGATGGATTTGAATATTTTTCTGTAAAAAATAGAGAGGGTAACGACCAAAGATACCTTGGTAAAGTAGAAAAATGCCCTGATTAGATAGGCATTCATTTTACGAAAATTAGTTTTGTGAAAATGGTAAGAAGAGAGAACTGATGATTGAGAAATTGCCAAAATTAGTGCTTAATCTGAAATGTAAACACCGCGCGTAGTTCATCTGGTATTTTTGGGACTACTATCTGGAATACTTGCTCTTTTATTTAACGTTTCATCTGGGTTCCTGGTTGAAGGTAGATCAGTTCAACTTAACTTAACTTACATCCGCTGCATACCGGTGAAAAAATTTAAACAGTTTTTTCTAAAAATATATCAAGGAATCATTTCTTTAAGCTTCTGACACTTTAACCGGATCACCCGGTACATATAGCTACGTCTCGACTATATCGGATATTTCTAAGAGTTTTGTATGCTCTTACCAAATCGATAAGGACGATTCGAGGAAGCTTCGTGGATGTCCTATATTATTATCCCTAAAATTTGAATCGTATCATATGCCGGTCTGCCTCCCATAAAGCCGCATATAACTCTCTCACATATTTTGATTGTATGTGGCGTAATCTTAAGCAAATGCCTGTTGTTACAGATTTTTGTGTCGCCTTTGCCTTTATAGAGCAAAAAGAAAATGTCCCTTTCCACTGGTAAGACATCTGATCTCCTCTGGAGATGTAAACTTTAAAAAATATGTTTTCAAAAGAGATTACGCAAACACTCATCTATTCAAAATACATTAAAGCCCCAACATATATTAAATTTTCTGTCTTGCCATGGAATGTTCGGAGCAGTTTCATTAAATGATTGCTGTGTCTGCAACATATTTTCTGGTGCAAATATCCGCCCCCTAACAATGCTGTTTCAGGTGCATTGCCAAAATTTGTAAGCCCAAAGCCTGGCAAGGCACATTCATTGAATTGTTCACACACGATCCAAGATTATTATTGCATCTATAAAAAAATGTGTTCATAGTCAAATAGCATAGAGAAGAGCAGAATCCTTAAAGTCCTTTTGACTGTCTGCAGCAGAAAACAATTCAAAGCAAATTTGTTATCCTTATCCCTGAAATGCCCAAAATTTTGTATAGGAACACACTTTCCAACAACGGTTGGATGCTGTGTCTGTGCGCCAGACAGGGTAGAATCGCATTCGATGAAGACACGGCATCCGGGTGAGAAGAATCTCATAGAAATCCATGGCAAATTGGCTTCCTTTCGAAATTTCTGTGCAAATGAATTTTTGAGATTTTACGATCTGCTAAAAAAATATTTTTGAATTGCTACCACCACGAGGACATACTCGTAGACGTACTACGGAACCAACACAAGCACTGCACATTAAGACTAGCCCCAGAACCATCTATAATACTGCTCTATTACACAAGGTGGACATGAGCAAAGTTGGATTCAACCCTTCTCAATAATGTGGGGGATATATTGTGGCTCAGCGTTATAAAGGAACAACAAATGTGCACAAGGCAGTACAGTGGATGTTTTGGATGTTGGAATTTTTGGTATGCAAAAGTACTACTTTTTTGTAGCCTTGCCTTGTTGTTGCTTTGCCCCTGCCGCGATTTTCTACTACCTCGAACCATGGACAAGGGAAGGGCAATTTACTCTTTAGCCGGTGCGAAAACACTTAATATAGCAATTGCCTGTGAGTTGGTGTAAATATTTGCACTTGTGTCGTTTTTTAATTAAAATTTTAATTTTGTTTTTCCATTTGGGGTTGAAACGTCAAATGAATTGTGTAAACGCATTCTGCAGGACTTTCAGCTCTCGACCAGCAATATGTGTGTACGGATACGAGTAGCAACCTCTGCCAGGAGATACGAATATGACAAATGGGTTGTAGTGTTTTATGATTGCGGTTCGTAGAGGCAGACGGTGGACAGCATCAGAATGCATCCTCCTCTAAATCAATAGCCCAAGAGACATTTCAATTCGAATTTTCAAGAGGACGAGTAGTAGTGGGAGTGTGTGGGTTGGACAATATTTAATTTATTGCGGTGCTTTTGTGTGAACAAAGAGATCCCCGTAGCAGAAGCTATCGATTGAATGGAACAAACACTAGGATGGTAGTATTGTTTGACTTACGAATGTATTTGGAGATAATTTTCAAACAGTTAAAGGTGGAGTTGCTGCTGGAGAGGGTGTTTTTACACTTTAGTCTGAATAAACAAAGGAAGTAGTGCGCAACGAAAATCGACGAGCCGACAGGTTTTTAGTGTGTTTTCGGTGTGAATACAGATGCTGATGATAGTTCAAACAAATTGATAGGGATTCATGGTCGAGTGGTGATATTGGTATTACTTTCTGATTTATATTTTTATTATTATTATTATTTTTTTTTTTTTGAAAAGCAATAGGTCGACTAAGTTTAAAGTTCAATATAAAGTTATATTTTAAGATTAGTTTTTTGCATTGCCGTCCACAATTCGACCGAGTCGTTCAAGATTAGGAATAGCTTCAAAGATTATGTCAAATTAGATCTTATAAAATCCAATAATAAACATAACAGAAGCGAGCAATTTGAACAATATAATCTGCAGTTGTGCCGAAGGCATCCTTTTAACTTACATACCATCTACAGCCAACTTCCTTAGTTTTCCCCCAATGGAAATATTTATTCCTGAGGTCCGTCTGAAAGATGTGTACCCCCTCCTGTTATCAATAACACCCGTCTTATAAACTCTTTGTGCAATGTGGATGAAATGATCAATAAAGTCACGGCATCTCGTTTGTGCTTTACCGAAACTGCTGATGACATATAGGGTGGTTCATCATAAGTTTTGGTTTATAATGTAAAATATAACACATAATTTGAAAGTGAACTTAAAATTTTTACTATTGATTGAAAAAGCAATTCATGGCATTTATTTTTTAAAAATGATATCATGTAAATATTGGCCATGACTGCGTCTGAGGTGGTCCATTCCGAAAGTCCAATTTTAGGCGACTCGTTTGAGCATAGCGACTGGTATCTCGCTGATAACACGAGTTATGTTGGCATAAAGCGTCAATAGTAGCTGGCTTTTTTCTGAAGGCCTGAGACTTTACATATTTCGAGAGAAAGTAGTCCAAAGGTGTGTCCATTGTTTCACGCGCTGTATGGCTTGTAGCGCAGTCTTATTAAAACCAGAGCTCACCGAGACCATGTGCTTGAATTTCAGGAAGCACGCAGTCCGGTAACATGGCACGATAACGGTTAACATTGACGGTAACATTCTGATTTGCCTCATTTTTGAAGAAATATGCACCAATGATTCCACCAGCCCATAAACCACACCATACCGTTGTTGGATGTTGGATATAATGGTAGCTCTTGGTACTCTTCGGGTTGCTCATTTGCCCAAATACGGCAATTTTGTTTATTAACGTATCCATTGACCCAGAAATTGGCTTCATCACTGAAAAAAATTTCACGATAGAACACCGGATTTTTATTGAGTTTTTCCAGAGCCCATTCACTGAAAATATGACGCAAATTCAAAGAGAATTTTCTACGACTTTAGGCCGAGATCTTCACGTAAAATACGCCAAGTTGTCGAATACGCCAAGCCAAGCTGCTGAGAACGACGACGAATCGATTCGTCACGGTCTTTGCGTTCACTCTCAGCTACAGTTGCTATAGTCTCTTCACTACGTAGGTATTGGCAATATTGGGTTCAGTAAGTCGAATATGCGCACTTTAATTTCCTCGAATCACATGAAAAACATTTTTCACAGAACGCTGATTTTCTTAATACTTCTGAACAATTTGGAGACACTGTTGTGGTGTGAGTCTTTCTATGATGATTTCCCAAATGATACTGAACAAAAATGATGAAGCAGTTTGATAGGAGTCACGCGTGATCTGTCAAAAAAAGCTTTTTGAAAATCAAACCTCACTATGAATCATATTATATATCGAAGATATACCATTCCAAATCCAGCCTCAACCGACTGCAGCCTATAAGACATTTCTACTTATCGAGATATTTAAAACTACGGCTATTACAGCTTCACCACATACATTTCGACCTTAACTGACTTAACGGACCAAGGAACTCTAATATATTCCACCACCTCCATTCACACTCTCCTGTTTTGAATTTCTTGGACTACAGACTAAGAAAACTGAATAATTCCAAAGAAGAAGAACCTGTGTCTTTTTCAATTAAAGTCGCATCTTTCTTGGCTGATACTACTTGGCTTTAAGGATAGCGAATGTATTTTACTGCAAAAGGTTCAGCCACCGCAAATTATTGAGGTTGTTCTAAGTTCTAGTATACAAGGAATGATAATATTGCTTGATATGAGGATTGTAAGGGTTAAACGTAAACATGTACATTTTTAATAAACACCCAAATAGTAGCAGACAAGGGAAGCACGGTAAGGAAGGCAAACATTGCTTCTCAGTACCTGAGAACCATTAGATCCAACTGTCATGCTGGTTATCATGCTCTCTATCCAGTGGCAATAGAGATATAAAAAATAATACACCTCCAGTGATAATGGATACGAACAAGAGTGGACGACACCTTAAGATTCTTGTGTTAAATGTAAATTCACTGTTAAGTTTCAAACAAAGTCTCACGTTGCTTGAGACGCTCAAAGACTAAGTCCCTGACGTGATTTTGGTTAACGAAACTCAAGTAATAAAAAAATACAAGTTTAGGCACAAAAAATACAACATTGCAAGAAAAAAATCGACTCAACTCCATACAAGGAGGTACTGCGATTATCATTCGAAAATGTTTTCGATACAAAAGAGTTTTCAGACAAGAAGCTCGCAGGTTTCAGATGAAGGAAGCATGTATTGTGTGAGTCTCTCTGTGCAGTGAAATGCGGTTTATATTGTTTGTGTATATGCACTCTTTCATCATCTTCTCATCAGTAGTATGGTGTAATAAAACAAAAGAGAAATCTGGCATACAAAGGCTTCCATGTCTCGGCATAACCGGCAGAATGCACATATTCCTCATAGCAACTACAATATATAAGTTTCCATTGGCTTAACGCCACTCTATTCCTTTATAATAAAAAGATGGCGATTAAGAGAGATTAATACCTTAAATCACATGGATCAAATAAATCTTCTTTTCAAAATCGCCTACCTAGGATTCTGTGCTTTGGCAGCAGATTCAATATAGTGATCCCAAGCCGAGAAACTTGGAACTTAAAAAATACAAATTCAAACCTTAAAAGTAACAAGTGGTATACTTGTCACAGTTTGGGTGCTGATATTTTAGGTCCAAACACCAGAATTTCGCAACCAGTGGGAAAAGTCCCAGCGTACACCATCCAGGTGTGTGCAAATCTCATCCTTTATAAGAGAGATGTCCATATGGACAAAAATACTAATGGACAGTTAAGCAGCTATTTATATTAAGCATAAGGCTCTAATATCACTGACTCCAAATCAGCCATGCACTGATTCAATACATCTCTAACATAAGAAAAAAATAAAGCTTTGGTGGATGCCTGGTCATCTAATTATTGGCGAATCTAAATATTCGCCGGACCTGAGCTGTTCTGTAATATCCCGAATTCAGGAATGGACTTATCAAGAGTTGGGAGAGCAAAATATGTATATCCCATTGGGAAAACATTCCAGGCTCCGCTAGTCTAAAAGACCCATCAAACTCTTTCACAAAAATCAAAAAAAGTCCGTACAACTCAAAAGGAATGATATCAGAATACTGCTTGGATTTATTACCGGACACTGCCACTTTGGATACCATCTACACAAAATAGGTCTTATTCAGGAAACCGAATGCCGTTTTTGCATTTTATGTTTCTACATCAGTGTTTCTAAGTGCCTTAAGGAGACGACACTTCCTCAGATAAATTTTAATCCATGGGGAAATTCTTAAAATCTCCGCTACTCAAGATCCACCTGAAGATATTTAATCTACATTAATACAACAAAATATAATCACCGCATTGTTATAGACCAAAAATACCATATGTCTCGACAAGCATTCGATGCGACTCTGCAGTTCTTTCCTTCAAATGAAAACAACAAATTAACGCTTTCCGCAAGTCATCATTTTCTGGTACGAAATTCGACATTTTTAACACGATGAAAAAATATGATGTTGTTTGCTCAATAACTTGATGTATATTAAATATGTTTGACAGATGTCATAGCAACCAAACAAAAAAAAAAAAAAAAATAAAAAAAAAAAAAATTAAGGCCCGTTCGCAATAAATGTTCCTTATCGAGGCATTTGTATCTTGACGCTTGCTGCATACAGGTCACCTGGTATTTTTCGCACTTAGGGGCTTCTGTTGGAACCATGTCGTTTTGAAGCCAAACTCTTAAAATTAGCAGCTTCTTTCATTATTTAAATTTTGCAAGTTCATTTTCTCAACTGATGGCAGTTTCCATTGATTTTTGTCCGATTGCTCTACGAACAATTCTGTCAACAAAATTCGGTGATGACTTGTTAGTTGTTTAGCCAAGCATATATAAGAATCTTTTAAGCGCCGTTTGAGTTAATCAAACACTGCAATTTTTTTCTTCGTTAACTTTTTGTTGCCTTGCTTCCGTCTGTCAAGTGAACTCTCTCACATTAAAGTAATCTTTTGAACTTACAAGATCACGCTTGAGTTTATTTCAAATAAATTTAAAGCCACATCAAACATCGCCATCCACGAGACTTTTATTTTATAATTTCGCAAAAGCACATACCTTTTCCACCGCTGTGGAAAAATACTGTCAAAATACTAAATAATATAAGAAAAATATAAAAGACGATAAGGACTATGTTACTTTTCTTTGTTTAACCATATGAATCTCTGCTCGAGATAAAAACCTTTTTATGTAGTTTTGGTAACAGATTAGTTTTTAGAGGTAGCGTTTTTTTAGCTGAGAGGTTTCGACGAGTCATTTCCTCTCGGGCTCTCCACTCTTTTAAATGAAGCAAGGTATACCACAAGGATCAATACTTAGTCCTATTTTATTCAAATTATTTGTAAATGGCTAACCATCTAAAATATATGTAAAACACCTCGAACAATCAATAATATAACCTAGCTTGCGAATGATATTGATGGACATTTTTTTTCAAGAGGGCACAAACATTAACAGAAGTGTTCAAGGGAAGTCTTTATGAGAAATAAATAGAGACATCGGATTTAAATAACCCTCAAAAGGTAACACGAACCGAAACGACAATGGACTATGATTTTAGTGTCTGCACCTGGAATGTACATGCATTTCATACCCCTGGAGCAACTCAGAACCTAGAACTTGAGCAGTACAAGCAGATATTACTGCGCTCCAGGAAATACGGTGGACAAGATCAGGAACAATGAACAGACAATACTGAGATATATGTACATACATATATAATATTGCACCTGCAGGAAAAGGTTACATTTATTAAAATGCGAATTCGCCGTGTGCAATCGGTTGCACCGAAATTGCGCTCTAAGTCGATGAGTGATCGCCGGGCTGTTATTCGCATCAGAGCCACTTCTTCAACATACGCCTAATAAGTATTGACCTATGCTTTTACCAAAGACGATGATGACACCAACAAGGAGGAATTTTATCGTGACTTGAACGCTAAAATTGATAAGGCAAACGTCTTTGGCAGACTATTTGAAAAACACAGCCTCTCTGATACAATATCTGAAAACGGCGACTAGTCGATTTTGCAGCAGCTCGTCACATTGGTTTCCTCAGAAAAATACCAATAAAGAAACTTGTTTACATCCAGGTGCTGCAGCAAGCCAACTATTGAAGATCATGTGTTAATAGACGCTAGACATGTGTCAAACATCTTGAACGTGCACACATTCATAACATAGCCAGCGATTACAGAGAGTCGTCGCCATCCATAAATGTAAGCGACCAGTGGACTAAGTGTACCACGCTGGGATACTAGCCACCCCACAAAAAAAGCCCGTGGCACGATTATAATACATTAAAAAAAAGGCGACAGAAAAGGCAAATCAACAAGCTCTGCAACGAAAAGCAACAGCAGAAAGAGTATCTAGCTAAAAATATGGAGGAAAAGAAAATCCTGTGTAGAAAGAAGATGGCCCACGTAATCACCTAACTCAATTATATCGAAGAGTCTCGTGACAGGAATAACGTTTGCGAGCTTTATACGGAAGCTAAACAGCTGGCAGTCGGCTTCAAACACAGATACTTCGAAACAGAGAAGAAAATCTATTGTAGTAGCCGACTCATAGGATATCACACATTAATGTACTTAGAAGCATTTAAACCATCTCCCAAATGGACTCCAAAAAGAGGTAGTGATAGGATAGCAAGAAAGCTCAATTGTCGATGTAAAGATTCCCCCTCTCACTTCAAAAGGGGTCCGTTTAGATAGTACAATAAAAAGTTAAAAAATAACAAAGCCGTCAGCCCTGATGGCCTGAAACCGGAACTATTTAAATGTGGAGGTGATCATTTAGTAAGAAGTCTGTACAAAATAATCAATAAAGTGATGAAGGACGAAAATATGCTCGTATCAGCTCTATTTGCACCGCATTCATATGAAAAAGTGATATTATGTTTTGCAACAACTATCGATGTATATACCAACTTAATGTCGCTTTTAAGATTCTGTCCACAGTACTGTGGATTTTGCCATTTTGCGGAACATTTTTAAAAAATGTACCAATGTGGCTTCCGACCCGACTAGACTTCACACTAAATCAAATCCCGAAGAAAATCAACGAATTTCAAGTCGAGGCACACCACTTCTTTGTCGTGTAACCCTTGTTACACCGGATTTCATGCGAAGCACCTTGCGCTTGAACAGATATTGTGTTGAGCTGGCATTAACACTGGAGCCACTTTCTTCTACAAATCAGTCCAGTTATTAGGATATGCGGGCGACATTGACGTCATCGATCTATCGTACAGGCATTTGCAGCAATCGGAGAAAATGCTGGAGAAGAAGTTGGTTTAACTGTGAGTGAGCACAAAACAAAGTATCGTATATGGTATGCTATCGATAACCAATGAAACATCTATCCATCTTCTGGGACAAAAAATCACAGTCGGCAATTATAATTATTAGGTAGTTAAACAGTTCACCTACCTTACATCTTAGTATAGATCTGACGAAGATTGACCCTAAGAACCCGCTGCTACTTCGATTTATAAAAACTCTTGATCACGAAGACAAAGATTCTGGGCTATACGGTGCCGAGTGCTGAACGAAAGCAGGGAAACAGAACTAATGCTAGTATCTTTGAAAGAAAAATCCATCGAATTTACGAATTTAGAAGATACAACCGCAACCTCTACGAGCTGTATGAAGATGTGGATGTAGTCCGAAAAGCCAAGATATGTCGACTGCTTTGGCTTAGTCATATCGAACGGATAGAACACTATGCTCCCGCTTAGAGTATCCTTGAATCACAGGCCTCAAGTTAAAGGTGTGCCGGAAGACTAAACCGTCATTTTAAAGATCAAGCATTCGCTGATGTCAGGATTCTTGGTCTTACGAACTCGCTCGCAGCAGGGTGCCCGAATCGAAGAAGATGGAAGGCTGCGGAATCGCAGGTAGAGATTTTTCACTTTTCGGAAGCCCATTGATATTAATATATGAGCTGATGATTTCATAAATATCTTCTGTTGTTACATCTGTTTGCAGCTTATGATTTTCTGCTCTTTATGGGATGTAGAAACTCTAAATTAGTCCTTCGTCCTGCAGCATCACACTGTACTCCTCCTGTTTAATGCGTATGCATTTTGGTATTCTTCGTCATACAACCCAATGTATCCGATGCGGCGCTTTTCACGTTTAAATAACAATGGTGTCACTTCTCTGCGCTGTTTATTGAGAAATGAATCGAATATAAATTCGCATATTAACGATTATCCATCTCTTTGTTGAAAACTCAATTAAAAACTATGAAAGTGCTCATGGCCCTTCAGAAAACATACGGAGGGGGTAGTTGGACTTACGAGCCTTTGGAAAATCTTCAAAACAAAATAAAACAACAACGTAACAGTAGCCGTTTTCTCTTAAGCCCTTTAAAAAATTCACTTTCTCAATGGAGAAATATCAATCGTCCAACGAACGAAGCGGAAATTGCACATAAATTCGAGGCAATATCTCTGTGTCAACTAGCTCCCTCGAACCATCCCACTTACAGTCTAAAGTGCTGCTCCCAACAATGCGAATTGTTTCTCCGCACATTGGACAGTTGAACCGAACGCAAAGTACTCTGCGGCATTGTCCTTTTATTTCCTGTTCTTGCCACCAAAAAAGGGTTATCCACTAACCTTCCTCCAGATCTCATGCCTGCGGCAGTAACTCTGCTGGCAGCCATCCAAATAAGCCATTTATCTTTTTAATACGATTTCATTTGTATATTTACGGCCGGGTTATTAAATCAATAAATTTCGTTCCGTAAAAATGAGGCAGCAAAAAAGAAAAAAAAAAAAGCAGTCCCGTGTGCATAAAATACGGGTTAGGCTTTCAGCAGGACCAAGGATTCGTAGAGTGTTACATTTATTCCGGATATTGGTTTGGTCGCACTACTGTACCAATTCGTAAGGCTATGCCGTAATGGATTTCGTTTTTGCCTGAAATATGTTCGATTTGCATTTTGTTCACAGCACGATCCCGGGCTCTTCGTCGGGTTGAAGAGAAGGGTATTCTACCCATGCCGTTGCCAGTTTTGCATAATGTGTTTTCTTCTTAAATGTTACGCATACGCCACAGTAGTAATATTTAAACTTCCTTAATAAATGTCTGCTTAGGGCATGAACTTCCTCTAAAAGGTAGACGCAGAGATAAACACCGGAAACGAGCTAACGCATGTGTGCTATATTGTATTATGGTCGTAAAACAACACTTTCCGGGGATGCTCAAGAGACGTGCAGTACTACGTTTCATGTAGTTACTCTGTATTTTGTATCTTCTCCTTCCTGAACACAACTGGAAAACAGAGGGATAACGATTGAAGCTGTATAAACATTTGTATGCGATTGCCACCCTCTCGCTGGGGTAATAAAGCCATTTAAGTCGGGAACTTTTTTTTTTATGGTCTTTTATTGGATTAACATGATTTATTCCCTTCTGGTCTACGTACACATACTCGTACCAATACAAAAGTGATATCAAGTGTAGTTGTAAAGGATCAATTCAAAATTATTATCCAAAAATCTACAATATATGGAAATTTTGAGGATAGTGCGCTCCTATTCGTACGTGAGCAATTCGTTACCATCGAGTTGTATCTGAGAGATCAAATAAAATTTGTATCTATCGAATTAAATTATTACCGTTGTGCTCAGTATAGATTATTGATTAGAAAATGGAGGCTCTTCTGCTCCGACTGCTGCTGTTGTGGGATAGTTTGTTATTTTGTTTATTGAGGTTTTGAATTCGATTTCGAATTTCAATTCGGCTCAGCTAATTTGAGAGATTTACTTCATTTAGCTGAAGCTGGGATGTAATTTCAATTTGAATGGATTTCAATAAAGTTGATTACTCTCGAGTGTATGAAATTAGTCGCGCAACTCTGTACATTGATGATGGTGTCCTTATTAATTTAATACTTCACATGAATTCGTGATTTATCAAGGACGTTTAATGCATCAGTAAATTTATTTGCTCATATCCCCGATTTATATTAAGTTTGCTAATTGGTACTAGTTTCATATATTAGAAATTAGTTCAGATTTCCATACTGAAAATTGCTATTCATTTAGATTTCCTAAACGCATGATGTAAAATGACTAATTGAACTCGAAACGCTACCCCTCAAATCGCTAAAAAAAAGGAGGAAACTATCAAAACAAATATTTAGAAATGTATATACTTAGTTTCGTAACTGCAACCTGAGCTGCTAAAAGCATCTGACTTGGATACTCTCACCTTTTGCTCTATTTTTATTTATATTTTTATATTTGTATTAATCTAAAAGGTTTTGCCTATATATTGACCTACGATTGTAAAAAAAAAAACTAATTTTCCCGAAAATTTTATCATATTTGGTCCGCCAAAATTACATTTTGTCATCAAGCTAATTTGAAAAAGGTACTTTCGAGAAAAAATGCGTTGGAAGATTAACTGCTAGGTTCCAGAAATCGAGTGAAATGAAATCGAATCGAAATTGAAAATCGAGTGAATTCATTTTCAGTGTTCCACATTTCGATCGATTTGCCAACTCCGAATTTTTTTTCGAAATCACTTTTTTTGAAATTGAAAACATCTGATATCTGTCATTTTGGGCGTTGTTAAACTATTTGTTTAACTGTGATTGGTAAAAAAAATTTGTTTTTGTTTTTGCATTTAAAAGATTTTGTAATGAATGCTGAGTTAATTGCAGCGGTATTGCAGACCGAAAGGCGGAAAAATGCAGTAGAAAAAATAAAGAGACGAAGGTTGAGAGATGTGTCGAATCCTTTGAAAATTGCAGATGCTACGTATGCTTTTAAATCTAAAAATTGGTGTGAATATGAAACTAAAGTTTTAATTACGTATTTGTCATAAAATATAGTTTCATATCATACTACCGTCTTAATAATTGTACCTTCCGAATGGTACTGCAAATTGTTGAGCCACACCTTAAACAATCTTCAATTCCTGGAATTTTGAATTTAGTCACAGCGTTCCGTTTTCTTTCAAAGGTCAACTGAGAAAGATGCTGATGTTGCTTTGGGTCAAGGCACTGTGTCGAAAATTTTGACACAAATACTAACAATTTTAGAAAACCGAATTTGTCCAACTTGGATAAAATTTATGTCAGGCAACGACGAGCTAAGTAAATCCAAACGACATTTCTCGGACAAATTTAACATCCCTGGCGTCATAGGATGAAATGATGGCACATATGTTAGAATTTCGCAGCCGAATCAAGATCCAGCGCTTTACTAAAATAGGAAAGGATACTTTTCAATGAATGCGATGATTGTAAGTTGTTTTATTTGTCAAAGATAGCACATCACATATATTTTCTTTAAATAGATTTGCGATTACAACATCCAGGTTCAAGTCATGATGCTCTAATCTGGAGCATGAGCAAAGCTCGGAACTATTTGCGTAGAACATATGAGAGTAGTGAGAGTTCTTCTAGGCTTTTAAGAGATGCTGGCTATGCACTTGAGCCTTTTCTTCTGACGCCCTATAGAGATCCAGAATCGGGAAACTTCCGGCACGCATTTAGTCAAAAACATTCCTCTGCTCGAAATGTAGTTGAGAGGACAATCGGCGTTTTGAAAAGCCATTTTAGGTGCATGGCCCGTTGTCTTAAATACCAGCCAAAGAAAGTGATACAAATAATTAATCTTAGTTGCGCGTTGCACCACATTTGTAAACATTATAAGATAAGGGATGAAGACGATGAAAGCATTGGGGTGGAGAACGAATTAAATGAAAATGAATCTGAAAACGAAATAGAAAGGGCTGCACATTTCAATGAATCCAATGAAATAAGAGACCTCATTTTGAACTGAAGGCTGCCAATATACCCTCCATGTTTTTACCAATTTTATCCATTGTTTTGGTTTGCTTTGCAATATGATCATTTACATTATTGCATACGGCTTGTCTTTTTCTTTTTCTGCCAGCTGTTATTGTAGGTTCAGGTTCGGCTTTTTGTTCTTCTTGGGAATTATGGTTGTCATATTCAGTATCCGATTGCATTTCATCCATCAAGCCGAAATCCATCGTATTAGGAATTCCTTCAACCACTGTGTAAATTCCGCTAATTTTTGCAATTGCATCTTCCGCAGTTGATATCATAATCTTGTTAAATGGCCCCCCCTTTAGTTGATACATCTTCGGCCTTGTTGTGCGATAGTTTCTTTCTTATAGAAGACTTCGAGTCCATCCAAACCTTTGCACAAAATAAGACACAAGTCTTCTTCTTAATTTTTCTTTTTAATTTTGCTAGTTATTTACCTTTTTCTATCCACATGCATCCTTTTGCTGTGGTCCATGACGGTTGAGATCAGTTTTTAAGGCGTTCCACAAAACTTCAGTGAGAACTCGGTCCCCTTTGACAAATCCTCTTGCCAAATCATTGTGCTGCTCCATAAATTCGACAAATATTGCCTCCTGCGCATTATTTTTATGTTAACCCATGTTTAAAATATATTTTTAGCCACAGAATCTTGTTAAAAATGCAATTTCTTACTTACATGCTCAAAAACGTTGAAGCTCTCTTGCTGCATCTATTTAAGAAAGGTGCTGCTTATAACATAAGCAACTATAGGTAAATTTCTCTACTTCCATCGATCAGCAAAATCTTTGAAAAAGCGGTAAAAAAAATCAAGTTGTTGGCTTTTTAAATAAAAATAATTTTTTTAGTTTTCCGAAAGGAAAATCTTCGGAAAATGCTCTTTTAGAATTTTGCTTTCGGCTCTTTATTAACGTAGATAGTAAAAATCTCTCAGCTGGTCTCTTTATGGATATAACGAAAGCTTTCGATATGGTAAACCATAACATGATGTTAAGGAAGATGAAAGAAGCGGGATTTCAGTGCTTTATGTTGGATTGGTTCAGGTCTTATTTGAACAACAACGCAAATAGTTAAAATTGACAACGTTAGAAGCCGTATCCAAGCAACTGACATGGGCGTACCTCAAGGCTCTGTTTTGGGTCCCATGCTCTTTCTTATTTATATTAAGTCCCTCTTTTTTTTAGACTTTAAAGGTGTTTTAACTGCGTATGCAGATGATGTAGGCTTTACTTATGGCTCTGAAAGTCCTTTAAACCTGGTATCTGAGATAAATTGGGATCTAAATTTATTGAGAATCTAATTTGCTGAACATGATTTGATTTTAAGTTTCAAAACAAAATTTGTGATCTTTTCTTGCTCATTACAAAATATGATCGAAGTATTTTATCATGCACCTAAATGCCAAAAGTTTAAGTTCTCTATCTGTTCTATGTGCCCAAGTAGCGCAAACTGTTTCTGTAGCAGCAGTACATGTAGTGATAACTGCTTCCAAATTGGGAGAGTCGATAAGTTTAGATATTTAGGACTTCTTATCGACTCTAAGTTATATTTTGCTTGCCAAACAGATAGCTTAAAACAATATTTTCGATCAATGCTCAGAGACTTTTACTCTTTGAGCAATGTCTGTTCTTCAAACTTTCTGAAGTCTATTTACTATGGTATTTTCCATTCCAAACTGCAATATGGAATTACCTATTGGGGCTTTGTTTATTTTAATAAAATTGAACGCTTTCTCATTTTACAAAAATTAATCATAAGTAAAATATGCAGGAAACCTAGTTTTAACCATAGCCTTCCATTATTTCGAGTTTTGAAAATTCTTCCAGTACGACACTTTTACTGTTTTAAAGTTTTGAAAACATTTTTTATTAGACCAGGAAACCTTATTTGTAGAATTCTTGACAACTTTAATCTGCGCTGTAATCAAATGCATTTCGTCAATGTGCCTGTCTTTCGAAATACTACCTACCGTAATTTTTATACTGTGTCATCTTGTCGTCTTTTAAATAGGCTTCCTCAGTCGCTAAGATCTCTAAGACATTTGGCTATATTTTTAAGACATCTAAAGTCTTGGCTTTTTGATTTTAACTACCAAAGTTTTGAACGTTACTCAATGTTCTATCTTAGCCGTAGCTCTGATTTTCTTTTTTATTTTATTTTTTTAATTTTTTGTGGATCTATTATTATTGTTTTTATTTATTATTATTATTCTTTTTTCTTTTTTTTTTTCACTTTTTCATTAGATACAAATAATACTTACATATGTATGTTGTTTCTTAAAATTGTAAACTTTACTGATGTGGTATTCGACACTGTTTTTCTTTTAATAGGTAACATTGAATGTCACTATTTTTCTCATCTATTTCAAGTAATTAATTTTTGAAGTACTTTATTTATGACTGTTAATAGGTATGTTCCAGTACTTTCTGCTCCAAATTGTGAGGTCTGTCACAATCTCTCAGAATGAGGCAAAATTTGTTTGAATTAAATAACACTTGTGAGTTTTAGAGTGTTGTGAAAAAAATTGAAAATTTAAAAAATACTGCTAAAAGATTATTTTTATACATGATAACTGATGAAGACGACGTGATGGAACTAATTATTAATGAACCGGACATTGAAAAAAAGTTGTTGCCTGCGGTTGTGTCTTCATCTTAGTCAAAAAGAACGTGCGTGAGGGATTATTTAGAAACGATTGTTCCACTCTACTCTGAAAATGAGTTCATAATTTCCGTATTAAAAGTTCTCTATTTGAATGCCTTTCGAAAAAGTTTGAAGCATCGCACTTTTGTGCTAATCTACTGTTCATAAACACACTGTTGTTTTCCTATGGTTCGCTGGGCATGAAGCATGTGGCTTCAGAGATTAAGCCGACCGTTTTGATCTCTCATTATCATCTGTTTCACGTTTCATTGACCGGTATATAATAATTTTAAGCAGTCTCAGCCCAAGCATTATAATGTGGCCCAAAGATGAGCAAAAACAGGAAACAAGTACATTTTTCCAAAATAAAGGAGGATTTTCCAAAGCAATAGGAAAAATGCACATAGATTTCACACTTATTTGTAATTTATTATTATTTAAATCAGATTGTATCGATGGAACCCATATTTAAATAGACCCACCGAAATGCAAAGACGATTATATTAATCGAAAGGAAAATGTGAGCATTTGTCTACAGGCAATCTGCAACGAAAAAAATAAATTTATAAGTATTTTTGTCGAATATCCTGATTCGTGTCACGATAGCTGGGTTTTACAAAATTCCAAAATTTATGGAAAATTAAGCGAAGCATTAAAAAATTATTGACATATTAAAAACTTTATATTACTTTCAGATTACTATCTTTTAGGTGACTCAGAATATCCATGTTCTAGTCAACTGGTTACACCTTAAAGAGATAACGGACATCTAACCAATGAACAGAAAAATTTCAATCTAAAACTAAGTTCTTGTCGTGTTGCAATAGAGCATTCATTTGTTATACTCAATCGCGCGCTCCAAGAGGATATGAATACCCTTTTACTGGCTTTTCTACAGGGCGCGGGCGGGTGGTGTAGTAGTTTGAAACTCAGGTGTATTAGGTTTTCGATATTTTTCCCAGAGGTGATTGTCAAACTGGAGCCAGTGCATCCTCAACCAGTAGGTCTTTATACATGCTAGTAGTTAGTTCGTTATATTTTGCCCAGCCAGCAACAACTTCAACATCAGTGTTATGCCATCATGTCAGAGTTGACGCCGACGGGATTTTCATATAACTACATACAAGTTCTATGAAAAGACTTTTTCAAAGAATTGCTTCGCACAGGATTCGAACCCGCGACCCTCTGATTGAGGAGTCTTTGCATATACCACTACACCACGGCCAGCCCCAAAAGAGCTTGTTCCGTTCTTCATAATATTGCAAACGAAGATGATTTAGATTTTATAGAGGAAATTATTGTAAACAGCGGCCCGGACTTCGTATAATTTTGGGAATATGTTGGAGGAAATGTTGTGAGAGATGCCATATGTCAACAGTTACAAGCAAAACTTGTAAATTTGAATAAACAGGATTTTCTTGGAACTTCATTTGGTTCCTATTCTAACGAACTACTTATTCAAAAAAGGAGCATAACTTAAAATATAAATTCATTTAAGCACAACCGTATAAACAAAACAATTAAACTAATTCAAAACTTTTGAAGAATCGTGATCCAATTTGTGATCCAAGAATTGAAACACTTTAGAGTGGCATTTAGCACATTCTTTCCCAATTTCGTCGATCCTCCGTAAAATTCTCTCCTGAACGGGTTCGCACTTCCTCGTTCATTTAATCGCTGATCCGCTCGAATTTTTTGTAAGGAAATGCATTAATTTCATGAAAATTAAGAAACATTTTATGCTAAGCCTGAAATTAAAGACGTTTTTGGTTCAGAGAAACTTTCGTTGGCTAGCAGGTCTTCTCTTGTCAAACCGTCCTGTGCTTCGTTGTCTAGGATATACTCAGGATGTATTTCTTGTTTTTCTGACAGGACTTTATCTAACTCACTGTAACCATAAGGATACAATTCTCCCCATTTTTTTTTGTTTTGGATTTTGGATTTTGGTCGATTTATATTGCCGCTCCAAACTCCGATATTTCCCCTGAACTTGGGCTATAGTAAAAGTTTAACCCTCTTCAAACAGTTTCTTTTTGGATCTTTTGCCACATTTTAGTTTTATATTTTAAATCAAATGTTTTCCCCAATTTTGGACGGAGATGTTCCACCAACGAAAGTAGCAATTTTGTTGGTGCTTCCAACCAAACATTTTTACATGTTTTACCAACGTGTACTTTGGATTTAACCTCAATATTCGGATCACTTTCACTGGATCTGATTAGTATATTTGAAATAAAGTCGTTGCCCTGTGTTTTCATCACTTCCTGAGTGACTAAATTGTCTACAAAGAAATTGTTGTTATTTATGTAACATATGTGGTTATGTGGTTATGTCACCTGTTTGAAGACGGTGATACGTTTTTGGCGATTATTCCACGTCCAATTTTTCGTTGTTATACATGTTTTTTTTACGACAGAAAACGAAACTAAACGTACAGCAAAACTAAATTCAATTTTTTGACACATCAATTGATTTGACAGAAGAGCAACAAAGTACCCACAGAAATTTCTTGTGTTAAAATGGACAGGGTGGGGAAATTTTTTACTCTCTCGAGAGAGCGTTTGTTTGACATAAAACCCATATTTTTGGCATACAGGAAAAGACTTTCGTAGATTTTCGTTGTTTTGTACTGGTTTGTACTGTTTATTTTGGGTACGGGAAGACACCCAATATGTATGATATTTATGAGAATAATAATAATAATAAAAAAAAATAAAAAATAATAAAAAGGTCCAACTATCACTCTCATCACATTAAATATTTTTAAAATAGATGTCTACCCGTCATTGAATATTAAAGTATTGGGTATATAACTTAATTCGTTTGATAAGAGATGGCGTAACTTGTATTATTCCATTGAAAAATGTGTTGGAAAGCTACTATCATTGTACGTCATTTCCGTATATGTCATTCATTTGATGCGTAAACAACAATAATTATTTTTCCCTCAAATCTGTTGAACTTTGTGCCTGAAAAAGTGTTTTTGCGGGGAGTTCTTCTTCATTACTTTAATATGAAGAAAACTGCTGCCGAAAGTCATCGTATTTTGGTGGAAGTTTATGGTGAACATGCGCTAGATGAGCGAACGTTCCAAAAGTGGTTTGCACGATTTAAGAGTGGTGATTTTGGCTTGGAAGACGATGAACGTCCTGGGCAGCCAAAAAAGTTTGAAGATGAAGAACTGGAAGCATTACTCCATGAAGATTTTTGCCAAATACAAGAAGAGCTCGCAGAATCTTTGGGTGTCACTCAAGTAGCCATTTCAAAACGTTTAAAAGCAGCTGGATATTTTCAAAAGCAAGGAAATCGGGTTCCACATGAACTCAAGCCGGGAGACGTCGAAAGGCGGTTTTGCATGTCCGAAATGCTGCTGGAACGCCACAAAGGGAAGTCATTTTTGCATCGGATTGTTACTGGTGATGAAAAATGGATCCATAACGACAACTTCAAGCGCAAAAAATCATATGTGAAACCCGGCCAACCAGCTAAATCAACGGCAAAGCCGAATATCCATGGCGCGAAGGTTATGCTTTGTATTTGGTGGGATCAGATGGGTGTGCTGTATTATAAGCTGCTGAAATCGGGTGAAACCATCAATGGACAATGCTACCGAACACAATTAATCCGTTTGAAGAGAGCAGTACCCGAAAAGATCGGAATATGCGACCAGACACGAGGCAATAATTTTCCATCATGACAACGCTCGGCCCCACGTTGCTATTCCGGTTAAGAATTATTTGGAAAACAGTGGATGGGAGGTCTTACCCCACCCGCCTTATAGCCCAGACCTTGCCCCTTCTGACTACTATTTGTTCCGGTCGATGCAGAACGCCCTCACTGAAATACGGTTCACATCAGAGCAGAATATCAAAAATTCACTTGAATCATTCTTGGCTGCCAACCCGGCGCAGTTCTTTTGAGATGGGATCCACAAATTGCCAGAAAGATGGGAAAAAGTCATAGCTTCAGATGGGCAATACTTTGAATAATACTATTGCACATGTTTTTCTTAAATAAACGTTCAAATTTTGAAAAATTATATATTACATACCATACCGAATTAAATTACATACCCAATAGCAAAGCAATTTGATCATTCAATAGTTTTGAGACCACTGTGGAGGTATTTCGAAGAAAAGTGCCAAAGTAAACCATTGTAGCTTTCGATATTATTCTGCGTGTTATTACCCTTACATATTTCAAGCAATTCACGCCGAGAAAAGTCCTCGTATATTCGTTCAGAGGTTTTTGAATATTTGGATCAAGTGGAAGATAATCGTGCTAGAACTTAGTCAAGTTCATTCCTTTACCTTTCATTCGGCGATAAGAGCACCAATTCTCTGCTTCTTCCAGACAGTTTTCATGATTTGGATTCTTATCAGTCGAGCTCAAATGAAGATGTAGCCCAAAATGCTTTATACATTTTATCCACATTATCTTGATGTCTCATGATCGCTAGGGCGATGAAGTTTATCATTTAAGTTGACAGTTAATTTTAGTGTGGTTTTACTTTTTTCCTCTAAGCTCTTATCGGCATTTTTCTACGGCATCGTGATCCAATTCTTTTTTTTTAACATGTAGATAGCACTCTAGTTTTTCTACAAGCATACTTTTTGGATTCAAGTCTAATAATCCTTTATAAAGGCACTATCACCATTACCAATATACCGCGAATATTTAACCCCGTATTTACTAATACGGCGACCAAACATGTTTTTTACACAGTCGACTTCCATTTATGTGTAGTGAGGCCCATTCTTCGTAAGCTTCAGGATCGCTGTCTTTTTTATTTTCCCAAAAGGCAAAACTCTGACAATCAGTGACTTTACACACGAATTGATGATGATGATGTTACTACACGTTATTTTCACGGGCCATCTACAGAAAATGTCAAATTTGTCTCTGAATTTTCTTTCTTCAATGTTTGCTTTTTCTCTTCTTCAACAGCTGTTTTCATAAAAAATTTACAAGCTTATTCTGCTGCTATTCATAAATTTACTTGTTAAATCCATCAAACATAATTAAGTTTATTCCGATACCCAAAAGAAGCATCGCTGTGATGCTATTCATTTCATTTCTATTTATTTCAAATGCATTTTCAATCATAGGCCTGAAATTGATGAACGAAATACCGCATTGATACATGAAAGCAATTTTGAACTTCATGGACTTGAATAATGCAATATCCATGAGTTGCGTCAATTACAATATTATTATCACTATTTTGTGATAGTTTTTCAGCTTACGTACTGGTATTCGCGGTGGACTGCTCGAATGTATGTTGAATTCCCATAAACTTTCGTTTTCTTGAATATAATCTATGCCTGGGAATGTCGTGAGTACTTTTTTAGTTTGAATACCGAGCTGGATCACTCATTTTTACTAAAATAACTTACGAAGTGCTCAGTTTAAGGCTCACAGTAAAACTAAATGTGTCTAGCTCCGAAAACATGTGCCATTTTCGTGTTAAGGAGGCCATTTTCCATATAAAAAAATTTTTCCAATTTTTTACCGAATAGGCCATAAAGGAAAGCGGCCCCATATTTTTGAAGACTCAAGTCTCTGTAATGGGTGCAGTTTAGAAAATTTTATTTCTTGTAGATCGGACAAGCAATGTACTTAGCATAAATAATTTAAGAAATAAGTTTATGTCCGCTTCTATGAAGTCATTTCCTGCTAGATATTTCCTATTTTCGTTTAACAGCCTCCAGAAATAATTGTACTGAGGAACAAATTTAAATGGAATATAGGAATGTTTTTACTTTTTTCATTTCCTAATATTGGCCTCCTATTTTCCTCCTAACCTTTTATGCAGCGTCGTTTCATAGACGAATTGTTTTGCTGTATGTGTGTGGGGATTTTTGTCTGATTGATTATTTTAATGTCATGCTACGGCCATGTTTTTTCGTCAATAATGATATGATGAATAAATGAATAAATAAATAAATAGGTGGCGCGACAGCCAAGCCAAGGCCTAGCTTCTCGCACTCATTTGTGTTTCTCATTTTGTGAATTTTTAAACTCCTGAGCAGAGCCTATTATTTACTGCCGGTTCCAAAGGGCTCTCTTGAGAATCTTTTTCATAGGCAGAATTTGACTTTCGAAGGTTTGCCATTGCCTGCCGAAATTGACGGGATGTCGATTTTGAAAAATTTGCTGTTGTGCTCCTACCGAGATATGTGAGACCGACTAATTCTTTTTAAATATGGTATCGTGTAGACTAAGCCTTCTGATGTCCTATAAAGAGGTCACGGGTTTCCATCCTCTTTTTGACTGCTTAAAAACAGTCTAGCGCCTCCGCTAGTTGTTCGGCTGGTCGTGGCCTGTTTAAAATCGATAATTTCCATGTTCAGTTCCAAATGTTTACTCATTTTCTTCGTTTCCACTTGCTATTCAAGGCCATTGGTTTGCCTCGCTGCATTGGTGACCCAGCACATAATCCGTAACTGGGATTATGAAAACTTCTGTTGACTCATAAAAGTTTCAGTCATTTAAAATTTCCATTTCAGCGCCCTAGCTGAAATGTTCTTTTTTATTGAACTCAGTTTCAAATATACTGAAGTAGTTTATGTAACTTATCATCTTTAAGTCCTCCTTCTAAGGCGTTGTCATTTATTGAGGGTTGTTCTTCTGCTCAGTTCTCGTGCTCGCTGATAAATTATGTAGACTACTCTGAAGCTTGCTTCTGTGCACAATTGTTGAATAGTCACAGTTCCAGCCTCACACATAAATCTCTTAAAAAAGGACTTGTTCAATTCTATCGCAACCATAATATACATAGGAATTATGAATTATGATTGCTGACTCGCAATTAAGTTTGGAGAGCCATTTGTAAATGAACATGTAAATGCTGTGTACTTTTTGAGGAAAACAAACTTGTTTTCCTGTGGGATTATTATGTCCTGATTCTGTGCAGTTTGATTACATTTTCGAACTTTTTGACCTTGCGCGAGCGAGAAACTTGGTTTAAAAATTTATCACTATGGGAATCGGAAACGTTTTCATTTGCTTAATATTTCCATATTGAACAAATGAAAAATATTATCTTCATGCGCATTCTCATATTTCACTAACCATCCCTTATCCAAGTTTTAATTGAAAGATAATGTTCTACTTATAACATACATTTCCCATTTACCAGTCATTAGCACTTACACGCATGCACTAGGTGCTCAGATACGTATCTCTTCTGTTGTCTAGGCTACACTTCCTGAAGACCACAATAGACCCCGGCAGCTATTCATATAACTTCACTGAGGGAGTTAAGGGTGAAATTGAAAATCTCTACCTTGTCCGCCTTTAATTATTTTCTGCAGCTGCAATTATGCTGCTCTACATCCCATATATTCTCCTTAGAATTGAAAGGATCTCCATCGTTGTGGTATTCCATATTCCATGTACCTATTCTAGGATATGCAGTACTAGGGCATCCTAGTTATTCATATTCCGTTTCATGTTTTCCATTTTTCAGTCGAAAAGTCCTTACTCATACCGACAACAACAATAGTAACACGCCGCAGGAGGACCCAGGAAATCTTCCTCGTACTGGAATTTCTATTTTTTGTTTTTTGTTTTTGTTTTTTTTACTTTTTTTGCCCGGATAATTCTACATACATTCATATGGATTCAATGGATCGTCCTCTGGCTTGCTTTTCGGGATATGGAAAATCCTACGATAAATCTCAGTGGGAAAATCTGTTTTTCGCCACCGACCATGTGAATGCATATACGAATACCAACATGCTACCAACACGGGTGCTGGGTTATATTATTTATTTCTCGTATCCCATGACATAACAACGTCCTTCTTCCACTACCCAACACTCTCTGGTTATTGCAAACTTTTCCCAATCACATTTTCCGGCTGGCAGGACACCAAGTGTTCCACGAATTCTTGTTTAGTGAATTCAGTGTGCAGTAAGAATTCACTGTTCGGAAGGAAAAAATAAATAACTTACGGATGCCGGATACCCCTTGTCATACACGAGGTTTGCTTATCCCACACCAAAATTAAGATCAAAGCCAAGAACCTTTTCATTCGTCTCCAGCTCCATGTGAGCCAATTCATTTGGCATTCATGGGACGATGTGAAAGTTTGGATGATGTTTGCGGAGCATTCTAATAATTATTTTAGGAGTTGCAGGTGATGTTGAGGTGGTGGCGATGGCGATAAAGTTGTATTCGATTCAACGAAGCCACATCCCTTTGCTTGTGTAAGTAGTGTGCAAAGTGCGATAAATATTTTCATTAACTGAAAAAGAAAATTATTTATGTTATCCAGCCAGGATTTCCAGCAGCAACAGAATTTTTCAGATTCTTGGGATTAGGAGTCATGTAGGAGAAGGAATAGACAAAAACGGTCTTCTCTACCTTAAGTCGTCGTGCTTCAAAATATATTTCAAGGGCTAATAGACATCCTTGAATTGATTAAGTTGCAAATCACGTCGCATTACGGAAATGATGAAGTTCAGCAGGCAGTCGAGCGAAAGTTTCAAATGGACCGTTCTAGTCGGTTACGGGAGGAGGATAAAAGAGAGCGCATCAATTGCGCTGTCTATTTTATTTTCCCTCCTAAGGTGGATTCGTTATCTGCGTTTTTTTTCTTTTTTTTTACAGAATTCAAGGAAAGGATGTTGCAATTTATCGATGGCTATTCATTGGTATTTTAAAAAGGAAAAACCTTTCAGTAGATTGATTTCTATTGTTACAAGGATCAAGGAGAGAGGAAAATGGAAATGGAGCCTTTCTCTATTCGACCTTACATCCTGATTTACCATTTAAAGGATTCTTAATGATGATTTACTGTTAAAGAAAAAGCACGAGACAGGGAAATAGAAGAAAGTACTGGGCAATGAAATTGATGGAGGGATTGACGTCTATTTAAATCTTCTGTGAAAAGTAAAGAATAGACTTGACTTGGTATTGTCTGACAGGAATCATGCACGCTGACTTTGTTACTTATCCGACTGGTAAATTTAAATTGGATTAATAAACAGTTTTGGAATTTCTATTGAAAGATGGCAAATTGTAATTTTAAGAAGTTGTAAGAGGGACATGCGGACACTTATGTGTTTGCCTTTCCAGAGCCTTTGTTTAAAGTTGTGATACCCTATGAGTGTTTTACCACGTAAATCAGCTTCGTTGCTCGCAGCAATTACAGTATTTGAATCGTTGGATTAACATGTCAATAATCCTTAAACTGTAGAGCGAATGAACGAACACCAATGCTATGGCCAGCAGAGTCTTCAATTCTAAACGGGAGGGATAATGCAGTGGAAAAGACAAGAGAAAGAAAAGGTTGCGCGCACAAGTAGAAGATAATCCCAATCGACTTGAAGTTCGTAACTGGAGGGAGTTAGCTAAGGATCGAGCTTAATTAAGAAATATGTTAATTGAGGCGCAGATTCATTCCGAATTGTAGCGTCAACTTAAGTAAGTATGTAAGTTATTGTTGCATTTATTCTTATTTTCCCCGGATTAAGTTAGACAATTAATTAACATTACTACTTGGTAGCCGGTCTGCCGGCAGGAATCAAAAAAACTATTTTTATTTAAGAGAAAGAGCGGATTCAAAAACGACACAGGCGGGGGTTTGATTGATAATGACTGATTGCGATGCCAACAAAAAAAAAACTTGAGGGAAATTTGCGGCTGGTCAGCTAGCGGTGGGTTTATGGTTAAAAGAAAAATATATGGCAGTAGCAAATCTAAAAAAATACACAACTTTGTCCGTAGGCGCCAAGAAATCTTTTTAAAAAGGAATTGCAAAACCTTAAAAAAGATGGAAAAACAACAAAAGTCAAAATGGAAACCGATTAAGAGTAGGCCACTTTCTTTCGCCTTCGCTAAATCTCACTACCGGGATCTCACTACACAATCTCACAACACAATACTCAGCTGTTGTTTACTATCCTGCTTTTCTCGTCTTTCTGCCTTACCCTATTGTTTCCTGTTCCTCTCCTGTTTTCCTTTTTTTTTTTTTTGTTTTTTAGTATTATTTTTTTATAAACCTCTTTCAAGCGTTGTGGTCAACCAAAAGTGTTCGCTCTGATTCAACTTATGTCCACTTAGATCATTGGCCACCCACATACACATTCGTGCATTACATCCACTTGGTTCTTAGCGGGCTCAATGTCGTATGTGTACAGCGCTCCGCTATTTAATTGTTAACTGGAGCGTGTAACCATGTCTTGGAGCACTGCTAGACTGCTCTTTTATATACCCAAGTGTGCCACTTTCACTACCCAGATCCTCGGGAAAATTTTCAAGTTCTGGGAATTTCCTTCGGCCTGAGTGATCCCTGAAATAAGTCGAAATGACAAAGAATGTTCATTTCCTATGCATTTGAGACTAAGAAAGGGGAAAGAAGTCAGGATTTAGGGGTCTCAAGTTAAGACTTTTGAAAAGTGTATTTAGGCTTGTGACGAAGGAGAAGGAAGCTTTTCTTAAATTCGGTGTGGATTATGTGGGGGAAAATATCAGAGAGCGTCTCCCTCCTTACACTAATTATGTTTTTTTTTTTTTTTTTTTTTTTATTGTACAATTTGTTATCCTTTTTTCTTTTTTTTGGTTTCTATCTTGTGTTTTGCTATCTTTTGTGCTTTTACGGGTGTATTGTGGGGTGTGTGTTGCAGAGAGCTGGTTGTTTTATTTACATAGAATGTTCCAGACCCTCTGTCTGGCTCCAGGTGCATAGTTCAAGTAATATGACCCTCCGTCCGCCCGGCTCTGTCTTTTTCGGGTGTACCTACTAGTTTTTACTAGTTTTTTTCCGAAGTCCGGAATTGGAAGAATTCACAGGTTCCGACAGACAAGTCTGTAAAAAAAGTGAAGGGGTTAGGAGTTGGAAGGATATAGTGGAAAGCCTTGGCTCTACTCAAAATTGAAGACTACCCATTAGGAGAGACAGAAAAACACGTGGGCCAAAGGTCGACTATTCCGCTGACGCCTTCCTCGCGCTCTTATAGCAGATCAACCGCCTGCTCGTTTGCTCGTCCGCCACCGTTCGTTCTACCTGTTAATGTTGTCGTTCCAAGATACGGAGAGAGTGCACAGATGGCTGATGTGCCCATGGCTGCCCATCACTCTTTCAGGATGTTGGAAGAGCAACTATTCAAAGTCATGAAGGCGAAAGTTTTCACGGGAAAAAGAGCCAAACAACTATGTGGTAGCTTTTACCATAATGTAAAAGCTGCAACATAATGTTTAAACTAAAGTGGCATTTAAGAATCAGACTAAACTCAAGGCACCTAATTTATGTCATTCTTTCTGTTCAACAGAGCTTCTTGACATAAATGCTCCTGCTGGTCATCTAATTTTTATGAAAAGTTCATTGGTACACATTAGAGCAAAACCGATAGGAGGCTCTGATCCATAAACAAATATGGAGTAAAGTATTAAGTGTGAAAATTAGTCTTCAACCGCTGCGTTTGACCGTTTGTGTAGAAAGTCATTTATTATTGAAAGGTGTTTGTCACAGAGCTACTATAAATGTAAAACTTTGATGACTTTGGGTCTCTTGCTTTGTCAGAAAAAAAAGGATTTTGTTTTGGTTTTAAAAGTTAGTATATCAGTAAGATGGGTTGGGCTTGGTTTGGTTGAAGTGGCAATCTGCTTTGATCAAGCTTACTTTGGATTGAAAAGGCTACTTGGGATATCATAGAATATGTTATTGACTATTTATTAAACGTTAAATTGTTTGAACTTCTCGTTGAAATGTAGACACCAGTTTTTAGCTCCTCTTGATGTTTTATAGAGCGACTTTAAGGATTCTGTATTTGCTTGGATATCAATCTACGCATAAATGCAAAAGAAAAAGTGGAAAAAATCACATCAATTTCAAATTAAAAAAAAAAAAACTTTTAGATTTCTTAAATATTTAGGTAAAATGAATTTCAATAATTAGTTCGGAAAATGTAACGAACTCTTCGGAGAATACGTAGCACTAAACATTAAATCGATTTTGAGCCACAAGGATGTATTTGGATTGATTCAACTTTGGAATATCGAAACTGCTTTAGAAAAAATGAAATGCCCTTTGCTTTGCTCACGAGTCACTGCATATTTGGTTTCTTATTAGAGTTACTTAAGCTTTAGCTCGAAGGCTAAATTCGGAAATATAAGCCTGATCCGCATTCATGCTCCAAGCTCGAAAATATATTCAGTGATTCAGCTGTTTTTTTTTTTTTTTTATAATTAACACGCGCTCAAAGGATTAATAGTACCCTTAAAATGTTTTCATACAGAGCGGGGGAAGGAAAATTAAGGAGGAATAAAAGAAAGGTACCGATGTACATTGGTCTTAAATGTTTATAATGACTAGGAAATAGAGAGCTCGACAGGACATTCCATAAGCTTAAGAATGAATCACGATATTGGCTTGAGGGTGTACTGTTGAGCATTTAGAGCGAGACGGGCTTACGGTTACAAGTTTGAAGGGGAAGAATGCTACTTACGATTTCGGTGGAGGACTGGTGGTGAAAATAGCGATAGAAGAAGGTGAGGTAACAGACGTTGCGTCCGTGTTCAACCGTGTTAATTGGCAGTGCAATATTTGCGTCACCACTAAATTTTAACAAATGGTTTTGTATCCTATCTCGTAGTTGGATGAACGCTCGGAAAAAATCCTGAAGAGTAGGATTGATGACAAAGCATTCACAGTGGTTCGGCGAGGGTGGCAGAACACCTCTTCAGGAGAAGGGATGATATCCCATCTGGGGCAGTTGATTTGTGTATGTTAAGATTTTGGAGTACTCTTGCTACTACAGGACTGCGAAAGTGGATTTATTGTTTTGAAGATTCAACGTAGTCAAGTGTAGACAGAAAGAAAACACAATCTTAAAAAGTTGAGCTGGCCGCAAAGTGTGCAGCCAGCAGATTGTTCTTGTCCAAAAAACTGACAGATAAAATGTCATTATAAATGAACGTTGTGATAGAGGATAAGATAAAATTTCTATTATTTACTACCTTTAGTACATTGTAGTATTTTTTGATTCAGTTTTTGATCCTATTGAAATTATACATGCTGAGAAAGATAATGCATTCATTAATGGCTCGTTTGAAATTTTTTCGATTTTCTTCTTTATTTCTCCAACCCTGACAGCCATTTCACAGCTCGAGTTGTACCATACCTTTTCTTTTGGTTTAATACTCTTCATCCGATGAGGGATAAAGGATCTCATTCCAAAGAGAATAATGTCTGTGATCATATGAGTACCGAAGTATCGACCAGTTAAAATTCCTTTAGAAAGTTTTAAGTGCGCTCCAATTGGCTTTCTCGCATTACCATACACTTTTTATAGGAAACTTTTCTGTTCATGACAGGTATACAAACCAGAAAGAAAGCGTATACAGAAAAAAGTATAGTCGAAGTCGGTGTTGAGAATATGTAAACACTACTTCTCTAGATTGTTTAGCGTTTTAGGTGCCCTTACGGGGCACCGTAAGGCATTACTTGAAAAGTCCAGATTTTTCTTCAAAACATGTCCAAAAATCTATGCTTTTTAAACACATTTTCCGGAATACTCTGTATAATGTATATCACACAAAGTGTTGACGGAAATTTCGACATAAACTCGCTCCCCTGCAGTCCCCAGTCTCCACGAGTTAAGTACATTATTTATGTGTATTCGAAGTATCTAGTTACCAATTATACCGGTATGAAGTGAGCGTCAAGATACAAATGTCTCGATAGGGAACATTTATTGTGAACGGGCCTTAATTTTATTTGTTTGGTTGCTATTACACCTGTCAAACATTGTACCAAAAAATGATGACTTGCGCAAAGTATTAATTTTTTGTTTTCATTTGAAGAAAAGTGCTGCAGAGTCGCATCGAATGCTTGTCTAGCCATATGGTGATCATGCTCTATCAGAAGCAACATGCTTCTGGTTTGCTCATGGTTTCAATGGTACAGAGATAACGATTTTGATGTGAGATATGAAGAACGTGGAAGACCATCAACAAAGCTTGAATACGCCGATTTGCAAACAATATTGGATGAACATGACACTTTGAGTCAGAATCAAATGGCACAAATGTTAAATGTTGCACAACAAACCATTTAAAAGCTTTGGGAAAGATCCAAAGGTCTGAAAAATAGGTACAACATGAATTGAATGAAAGACAGATGGAAAACCGAAAAATCACTTGTGAAATGTTGCTTCAAACACACAATAAAAAATCAGTTTTTCATCGAATTGTTACTGCCGATGAAAAATGGATTTATTTTCAGAATCCTAAACAAAAAAATTCATGGGTTAATCCTGGACAACCATTAACTTCGACTGCAAAACCAGTTCCATTAGGCAAGAAGATAGTGCTGTGTGTCTGGTGGGACCAGAAAGGTGTGGTGTACCACGAGCTCCTAAAACCTGGTGAAACCGTTAATACAGATCGCTACCGACAACAAATGATCAATTTGAACCATGAATTGATCGAAAAACGACCAGAATGGACCAGAAGACACGGCAGGGTAAATTTGCACCTACACACAAAGCAAAACTGGTTCAGGATAAAACCAAAGCACTTGGTTGGGAGCTGCAACCCCATCCGCCGTATTCACCACCAGACTTGGCTCCTTTCGACTACCATTTGTTTTCATCGATGGGACAGGAAGTCGAAAATTGGGTGACTCTTTGGCTTGCTTCAAAAGATGAACAGTTTTATTGAAGTGGAATCAATAAATTGCCTGAAAGATGGAAAATGTGTAGCTAGCGATGGCCAATACTTTGAATAAAATGTTTTTTACTTTTCACAAAAAAAAAAGACGCTCACTTCATACCGGTATCTGCAAATAATCGACGGATTTCATCCTGAATCGCAGAATAGTGTATTGCAAGCGAATTATGGTGATACAACCCACTGAGGCTGAGGACACAAGTTTCTAATCCTTCTGTGAAATCATACTTCTGGCACAGCCTTCTCTCTGCCATTGTCTTGCCTATTCTCATATTTGGCATCACATTTCGTGGTAACTGTTTTTTTCTTTGTTTACAACAAACAGATGTTCCGTCCCTTCATGCACAAGAAATGATTATTACATACAGAAGAATAAACATAAATCGGCATCCAAGCGACATAACTTCAATGTGTGTACTTACTTTCAATGAACAGAGTACCATATACGTTCATCAGCACAAATAAACAATTTTGCTAAACAAATCTTTCAATAGAACCTGAAGTCATAAAATGTATAAGGTACTTCCAACGCTTAGTCGTGTTGGTATTATTTCATTAGTGAGGTACTTCTTGGTACTCGTCTGGCAGTAGGCGCAAATCAAATTCAACATGGATTGCAAAATCTGAATTTATATTTGTGTATCGTGGTGTTCTTAGAAGTATCTTAATAAGTATCCGTACTCTCACTGCCTGCTTTGAATTGCAAAACAATAATTTTCCATTGGGGAAAGACTTGGATAGTCTTATAAGTTCCTGTCGAAGGAGGAGATTTCCCATTACTTCGCATTTAGTGGAACTAGCCTGCCGTATTTGAACATTTTCCGGGAGTGATGTAATATCCGTACAAGTGCTCGTATAGTAATTTTGACAATCGTTCCTGTCTGTTAGACTTGTCTGTCTGTCTGCCCGGATGTCTGCGGATGTGAATGTTTTTATGAATCCTCTGAGTTAAATGATAGTCTATAGGCTAATGCTATCCTCTACACATCATAAATTCACAACGACAAAATATCTAAAGTTGTCCCTATGTAACATCAAGTTGCTTGTATTAGTACCAGTATGTATGATAGTGGTTAGTGAAGTTTGTATCGCTGCGAAATTCATTGAGTTGTAGATTGTATACTCAGGATGTTGGGGGAGCTGTTGGCAACTTATCCAATGGATAAATTATAAGTTTACCGTTTTTATTCATACAGATACTTTCTTTTTATATTTGTGATGGAAATGAATGTTCATGTGAATCATGCGTATGATTGCGTCAATGAAAATGTCTTTATTGTTACAAGGAACTTTGCAAATGAATTCATTTTCATATAGAGGGAAGTTTTAATGAGACGAGGCATTGTATTGTAATAGATGGCATTGAAGCAAATTGCTTGAAACTGGATTAATGTTAGAGGAAACATTTTAAAAGAAATTAAGAAGTAATTATGTCTTACTTATACAAAAATAATCACTACTTTTTTGGTCATCATTTTATGGATCCATGCAAACAATTATTGTTCGAGTATTGGTTAAAATGTGCTGCCGTTTCATCCGTGTCTTGTTCCTTCAGCTCTTTTTAAGAAGTAATAACAGAAAATCCACCACAAAACATTTGTTTCTTACTTTGTAAAGGATAAAATGGGCAAAAAGTCAAAAGGCTTTGTCTTAGAAAGTTTGCATGTAATGTGGACCTTAGTTTCGAGTAACGTGGAGTAATGGTCCACATTTTCCGGCTAAAGCACTGTTAACTAAAAAACATTTTTGAACTTCAAAAATTCTTACAGTGATCCTGATTGAAATATGTCATCACACAAATGACAAACAAAAAGGTAATTTGTGCAATAATTCAGGTGATCCGAATTGGAATCGTATTGAATGCAAGCAATCCAATTTGTCGGAAACTTCTTCTTGCGAACAAATTTCGCATACCGTTTCGTCTAAAGATGGGGCGGATACTTCACAGTCACTGCCTTCATCGTATTGGATATCCACTTTGCTTTCACTGGAACTGGAACCGTAATTTTTTTTTCTTTTTCTTTTAGCAGTATTTTTCTTAGGTTTGGACATTTTTTTCAAACTTGTTATTGCCTTTTTACTTTTACTCTGTTCGAGATCAGTTTTATAGGGAGAAACTGTATGGATCTTTGCTTCAGTCTTTCTCCTTAATTTAAGCCTTCTTCTTAAATGATAACGCGAAGAAAAATACCTTCAGTTTCCACTGCTTAAGGCTTTCAGACTCCGAGATCACATCTGATTCGGATGGTTAAATAGCTATAAATTCTCCGTCTTTGAAAATCCTTCTGTTAAAAGGATATATGCCCGTAGCTTCGAAAACTTAATTAACAAAAAAAATGTAGATTAGTATTTGATACAAAAGAAACAAATTAAATTCAAACCTTTTATAGCAATTTCAGTAGTTTGAACTTTTAAATATGCTTTTCCGAAAAGCTCAGCAATATCGTAAATAGTGACTTTCCTTCTAGTTTCTCTAATAAATTGCCGAACGATCTCACTGTGGTAGATTTTCAAAGGTCCCATGAAACTGCGGTCAAGTGGTTGTAGTTTGTGAGACGAGTGTGGAGGCAGAGATATTATTAAAACATGATTTTCACGAGTAAGGTCAATCAAGTTCAAGTTCTTTGTGTGACTGTAATGTCTATTTAAAATTAGTAGGACGAGAATTTCCTTGCCAGGTTTAACGAACTTGAAAAAATGTTGAAACCGAGCCGTAAAAATGTAAGTTTAAACCTAAACCTGACTGATGAAATCCAGTATCGGATACAGCTGGGGCATTTTTTAATAACAGCATACCATATTTCTATTTTTCCTCGGAAATATAAAAAATGGCGGTCCGAATATGCCACCAGCGCTCAAGTTATAATTGTTACTAAGGGCCCATAGTTCCGATTTGTCGTTTTACTTTTTTTCGCAATGATTTGCTACATTTGGCTTGGAACTGCCGATATTCCTGTCTCATCCACATTAAAAATTGTGCAAGCAGATATATGTTTTTTTGGTAGAGGCTTTCTGATAAATCAAAAAAAAAAAAAAAAAAAAAAAAAAAAAAAAAAAAAAATTAAAACGCTTTTTTATTAAACCTTTGCGTGCGATCAATTGATGTACCACTAAGCTTTCGCAGGCTTATTTGGTCAGAATGTCTGCGCAAAAAAGATTTCAACCAATCTTTACCATCATTTCCCCTTACCTTAGGAAAAGTGTTTGGTATATTGTTCCTTACTGCTAGCTGATATGCTAAGTATCTTACATCACTTCGTGTTAGACCGAAAAAAGAGACTTTCCATTTTAAGAATATAATCAACGAGTTCTTTTTCCATATTTGGAGAAAAAACAGGCTTTCATCCCAAAGGTTTGGGCTCGTTTTTTCGGCTTTCATAGTCTTTTACAAATAATAAGCGCCTCAATGTTGTTTTTGGAACACCGAATAGTTGCGACGCTCTTAAAAATCCCATATGAACGTTTTTAACCTCTTCAGAAATTTCTTATAATTTTCCATAGTCATATTGTCGCAGTTTTGGATTAGATTTGTAAAGTGAGAAGCTCTGATTTTATTTAACAAACAAATATAAGACTTAGTCACATATGCAAACTTAATTTTTTATCGACTTAATAAAATGTTTAAGCACTTGAAAAAATAAAAATATTTTCAATTTTGTTACAAAAAAAACCACAAACAAACTTTTTTTAAAGCTTGAATAGATATGTTTTGCTTAGCATGAAATCACGAAACCAAGTGAGCTTGCAATGCAAAAATTATCTCTTACCAATTACCAATGCGTCTCCAGACATAAACAGTTGTGTGTTTAAATGCAGGTTGTTCGATACTTGTATAGCCAGGTGGTCCGCATTGTCCAACTGCTCCATATTACCTGCACTTACTCTAGCATGAATCGGGGCAAAGCAGCCCTCGATGTCTGACCGTATGAAACATGAGCTATTCTGTAAATGGAATATTCTAACGCAACGACTGAAATATCTATACGAATATTCCGCCCTGAATTAAATCCGCCATAAAAAGGCCTCAAAGCTAAGTCCTAAAACTAGTTTTGTATACAAATTAAGCTGTAAAGTCAAAAGCAAACAAAAATATGTAAGAAAGATAAGATAGCTATTTAGCAAAACTAAACGCTTCAACGAATATGAGATATCTTTCTGATATCTCTCAACTCTAGTTGAGGATATCAGAAAAGGTTTTATGGAGATAATTCCATGAGGGTAATAACGATTTCATCGGTCGTCAGCATCGAGAACCTCTCTTAGAAACTCATAGATATAAAAATCCAAAAAAAAAAATCTAAAGAGATGTTTAATATTTAGTCTTAGAGAAACGCTAGAATAAGTCCTGCAAACAAATTTCCCTGGCGCTCAGATTACTGATCCACATAAATCTCTTATCCTTCAAACCCAACACCACTAACTTAACAGCTCTACACTCGAGACCGTCGAAAAGACCACTTCAATTTCAAACCCTTAAAAGGCTGCTTGTGGCAATAATAAAAGAATCTGTAAGCCATATCGGTCCTCCCATCTCTGCCCTATTTCCTTTTTCTTTTCTTTAGGATATATCTTGTATTATCTCTATTCACAGAAAAGGAAGTAAGGAGTAAGTAAGTAAGTAAGGCTGAAGTTGAAAATTACAGGCCTATAGTAAAACTCTTTTGCGTACCCATATTTTCGAAAGCATAGTCTATCAAGAACTACTTTTTTACTGTAGACCGGTTATCTAAACAAACCAACACGGTTCCGCGAAAAGTAAACCACTTACCAATACCTTAATTGAGTTTGTCTTTAGGACGCTTTGTGCTTTAGAAGACGGTAATGAAGTCATTTTCAATTTCCCCCTCTTTGAGCAAGGTTTTCGATAAAATTTCTCACCAACTTTTTTATCATTTTTAAACCGAAGACCGAGAATACAGAGTCATCTTCAGATCTTCAATATCCGACCCCACTAAAGCAATATATGGAATCCCTCAGGGTAACTAACTTTTGACCAATCATCTTTATAATTCCAATTAATAATATAAATCTCATATTAACGAATTACAATCTTTCTATTTTCGCTGATGACATGAGTATTTCCAAAGTCATCTCACTGCCTTCTGACTCCCATTGCCTTCAAGATGACTTAAATAAGTTTTCGGTATAGTGAAAGCAAAACTTTGTGGAGCTTAATATCAACAAACGCCAAGCGATTGCCTATTCCCGCAAATGACTAGCCGCCCTTTAAGAAACTACTTTATCGGTGATGAACCTATTCAACCTTTCACTTGAGAAGTACGGGATCTAGGAACAGTTTTTGAAAGAGAATTGAATTTCCACTCACATACCACCTTGATCAAAATAACCACCGTGTGGCGCTCCCATTGTTCTGATTTGAATTCTGTTGGTTTTTTTTTTGTTAAGTTGGTATCTCTGTTGATGACACTCCCCCTAAAACTTAGCTTCATAGCTTGACATTTGTAAAAGTTACTTAGCCAAGAGTACATCTATCTCTGTGTTTGTTGGTAACTTTTTACAATTTTAGAAATGGATTTAAATTTGCAACAACGAACTTTCTAAAGAAAACAATCGTTTACCAGTGGCATGAGCGGTTCAAAAGTGGTCGTGAGTCAATCGAAGATGATGAACGTTTTCGACATCGAAAACCGACGAAAACATTGATGAAGTAAAAGAAATGTTGGTCAATAAACGCAAATTAACAATCAGAGAGATAGCGGAGGACTTGAACATTGCATATAGATCCGTCCAAAACATTTTAGATACCTCAATATCATGCAAAAAAGAGACCGTGTTGACGTCGCAAAAGGATCGTTTTCAGTCAAAAAAGAAGGCAATGCTCACGGTTTTCATGGATAACAACGGTGTAGAGCATCATGATTTTTTGCCAGAAGTCCAGACAGTAAACAAAGTGTATTATTTGCGTTAAGCAATTCACCGAAAAATACTAGAATTATGGGGAGAAAACTCGTGAATTTTGCACCATGATAACGCACCGTCGCACAGTGCCATCATTACATGTAATTGGCATGCATATCCTAAAACAAACTTTGTGAAGTCGCTAAAATTTTTTTTATCCACCAGCTATTGGCTGGAAACATCGCGAATAATGCAAAATATTGCATTTACTTCCGACCCCCTAAATCTAAGATCTGTCCAATCTGTGACCAATTACGGTCACTTCGAACCAATATCTAGAATGTTGCATATAAAAAACAAATACGCAAGTCCTTGACCTAAATAGCAGCAAATTCGAAATCAAAAAAGCATTGCTCAATATGCCAATCCCTTAACATCTCCACCGACCACCATTTTTCCTTGCCCCATTAGGTTAAGAGTATCTCTATTAGTTTTTTTAAGTCTAGCTTTAAGTTTTTGCTTTGGAATAAACCTAAGTCCGTTACGAGACGTGGTGGTGCTTACCAGCTGTCCTACCGAAAATGTCCATCTTTCCTATCCTGGTGTAAAGATCACTTAGTATAGTACTTATACTTTCCAATAACGACTTGACAACTTTTTTTTTTAAATAAAAAGCAAACCATTTGAGATATTTCAAAAACTTTATTATTGGCTTGAAGTAAAACTAAAACATTTATGAATGGAACTCGACTTCGTTCATATGGCCACCGCGGGCACGTTTGTAGCGGTCGATTCGTTGGACCCAATTTTCAACGACTCGGTTACACATTTCGGCCGAAACGGCCGCTATTTCGCGTTCAATGTTGGCTCTGAGCTCTTCCAACGTCGTCGGCGTGTTGGCATAAACCAATGATTTAACGTAGCCCCACAGAAAATAGTCAATTGACTGGTCCATGTCTTGAGATAACACGCTCATCATATTTACTCTTCAATAAATCGATTGTAGGGTGTGCTGTGTGGCTTGTGGCACCATTCTATTAAAACCACATGTCGTCCAAGTCCATATCTTCCAATTTGGGCCAAAAATAATCGGTGATCATGGCGCGATAACGCTGACCATTCACAGTAACGTGACGATCGTTATCATCGACGAAGAAATATGGCCCAATAACGCCGCCGGCATGCAAACCGCACCATACAGTTATTTTTTGTCGATGAAGTGGTGATTCATGATGCACATGTGGATTTTCACCCGACCAATAACGCATATTTTGCTTATTGACGAGCCCATTGAGCGAAAAATGAGCTTCGTCACTGAAGATGATTTTGCGATAAAATTCATCATCTTGGCGCATCTTCTCCAGAACTCAATCGGAGAACGTACGTCGCTTCAAATGGCCAATCGGCTTCAATTCTTTAGTCAGCTTGATCTTGTATGTATGGGTGTAAACCAAGATCCTTACGCAAAATACGCCATCATGTGGTCCGAGCGATGCACAATTCTTGACTGATTTGGATCGTTTGCTACGGACGTCTGAACGGCAGCGATATTTTTGACACTTCGACCAACCCGTTGTCTCGACTCAGATTCTTGCACTAAACTTGTTATTGCCTGTCTACTAGGGCGAGAATTACGAAGGAAAATTGAAGTTAACGCTCTTAAAGTTGCAGTCACCGACTCCGAATATCTATAGAAAATTTTTATAATTTGCAGACGTTGCTTGTAAGTGTACTTTAGCATAATGAAAATGTTGAGTTTACTGAATAAATTGACAGGGACAGTTTGATGATTAGTGAAAGAGTGCGTTCACAAATTAAATTCAAAGTAATCAAGTCCCTATTGGAAAACCCTTTAGTATGAGCTCAAAGAAATATTATTTGGTGGTGTCGTGCTTGTCTTCCGTAGTGACATGGGTGCATATTAGGCTAATGTAAGCGAATTTAGTCTTCATACGGATTGTCATAAGACGCTCGCTCCCCTGTTGTAAGTTCAAGACTTTTTGCTTAAGTCTACCGCTTATGGGAAATCCGCCTTCGCGGATAGAGTATGAGTTGTGAGCTCTAGGACGGCGTAACCCAGTATTATGTTACTGGCCGACCATACCCTTAAGATTTTAGCCTGTATGAGCTTAATCGTGCAGTTATCGGGACCTACCATTTGGTGATAAGGCAAGCACGTCGCTACGAATTTGATCGTTGCACTGCAGGTAAGGTCCGATTTACGAGTATAGGACGGTTAGCAGTTTACCAAAGGATCGCTATGGAGTTCTCACGAACTAATGGTAAAATTATTTCAGATAAATATGATTGAATCCTCTTAATCATTTCATGACATCGTCCCTACATGTCTTTTCAATGAACATTCATTCAGATACACCAGCTATGCATTCAATGTGAGACCTGGAATTCCCACACAATTATTGTAATTGTTCGAAGATATCAGGAGTATTGCGCAGACCACATGTGATGATGGTTCCTTAGTCTCCCATTTTGGTTCCATTAAGGTTTTTAGTATTATAACGCTTCTGTGAACAAAAATATTTGTTCTTTCACAAAGCCATTTTATAAAATGTATGGTGTGTCGTCTACTAGGACTACTGACTAGGTGTGAGTCAGAGAAGGCGACTTCAGCCAGTTAGATTCCATACTTCACTACGTGCCTTAGCCATTCCATCCATATCGGCTCAGAAATTGTAGCTGCCACCAAAATACCTAACCGAGTTACTCCTTATGATCGACGGCACTGGAGTGATATAAATTATTGTCATCACCTAAACGGGATTACCCCTTATGATCAACGGTACTGGAGTTGCATAAATTATTGCCATCCATTTTTAATTTCCGGTGGTTACTTTTCCAATTTGAATTTCGTTGTACCGATTTGCCAGATTTGGACAATACACATGGCCTCAAATTGCCATTACGATTTACCGCTTGAAGTTGGCGCTTTGGTACTTTTCGGTTGTTAATTTTGACACTCTGTCAACTCAGCAACTCTTGCTGATAGTTTTCTCCATCGGTTTCTGAAGCAATCACCAAAATTGATCTGTACAAACAGAAAGGCATTGGAAAGATGATATTAATGCCATGTGATGGCGTAATTAAAGAGCAGATGCAAAGGTTGTCAACAGAATGATGTGGAACTGACTCTGGCAACTAATTATGATATAAGATCATCGTAATCACAGTTTCTCACCTTAAATGTGGTCAAGGTAAGGAAGTCCTCATCTTGAAATTACACATTGGAAAAAAATCCAGCACAATAAAGTCAAATTCAAGGATTTCGAATATTCATATGTTCGACTTTATTTCTTCGTTTCGATTTCAATTCAAATATAATATCTTTAGGATTTCAAAACCGCTCACATAAGATCTGAGAAATTTCTGTAAGCTCTGACTCATTATAAGTACAAAGACAACTATGGAGACGCCTAATACCACCTGGCCTAGCAGCATATCTAATAATTAATTAGGCAAACCCACATGTTATATTCTCGCCACGTAGTTGAAGTAAAGTGTCAGCTTTCGCATTTCAAATCATTCTTCATTGTTTCCCGTTGGCGCAGCCTTCAAACGTCAAATGACAGTCATAATGACAGTCATCGTTTTTTTTTTTTAGTGCACAGCACTCCAATGGCTCACCTGAACAACAATCTGGCCCCTGTGGAACGAAAGAACTCTTAATTTCTTCGCTTAATTTTCCGGTTTCCGCTTAATTCAGTAATGAGTTTCATTTTCATCTAGACCAGGACGACCATTGTGCAATGATGGATGCCAAGTTGCCAAAGGTATACCGACCGCACTGCTTTCAGATACTCTCTTTATACCTACATAGTCTCTGCTACATTCCAGGACATATTATCGTTTTCACTATTGCCCCTGGTGAGTCTCGGCAAATACCACAGTCTACTCTGGTCTGGTTGCGCTGCTTTCGATTTTAATAAAATTATGTCGCTAGCAAATGGCAGACGAGTGACTTCCGGAATGGGACACATCCGCAAGGTGATGCAACACTACTCCCACTTCTTCGTTTATTCTTGCTTATTGTTTCGTTGTTTCATCCGCTTTTCATTTCATAATGCAATATAAAGTTCTGGTCTTTTATTTTTGAAGTCTTTCTATTTCTTGCGCTCTCATTCTGAACGTACAAGTACCATATTATTGTATTTCATAATAAGGGAAAAAAAGGAAAAATGAACTGCAAAAAACGTTGAGCGGAAAATGAATTCATTTGCGTGCAATTTGTGTACACAAAGAGAAAGGACACAATGCTATTCATTCGCAGTTATTCTGCATTAATTGCTCAGACAGAATAAATTACATGAAGTGAGATATACGGATGTATCGGGATCCAGTAGCTGAACAGATGTTGCATAAATGAAGTAAGGAGAACAATAATTCCTCTACCAAAAGGATGTGCGATGGTTTTCTGAAAACATTAGTTCCTCTGAGTATTTATTCAAAATATTCATAAAAAGAAAAAAGCATGACAAACCGAGTAGTAGTTGCAGATATACGATTCATGGGCATCTATTAGAAAAAGAAGAGACCGATCTGTATTAAAGGTGTTCACTAGCAGATGCACATATGGATTTTTCAATGCTCTCAAAATAAATTTTCAGCATTTCACATATTTGTATGCTAAAGCTTTAGGATGTAGTCATTAATTCCATTAACCTTAGTGTATTTTTTTTTTATACGAGTAGTCTCCTTAGAAACGGAAACCTTAACGAAGAATGTATCTTCTTATTGCGCGTAGACGTTTTTGATTGAACCTTTCCAAATTAGAGGGAAATCTCCGAGGTACCAATAAGAACATCTTGGTGGCCACGTCTCCATTAACATTACCGAAAACGTATTTAGCTATACTGGCAGAAAAGCTATGTAAGCAAAAACTTGAAAAAGTTAATCGAATATAGAGGGCTTCCTATCAAATTGGAAAAATGCTTTGCTATGGGATGAACTTCCAGCAAGTGCCAAGGGAAAAGGAATAATTCTTTAAAAAACTTTGCTCTCAAGAAGATACGTAACCTTAAAAAGACAACCACGACTGCGTCTAGACTTTCTCTAAATTTTTGAAGGTTATTTGGCGCTTGGAATTTAAAAAGAAAGTTATGACAATTGCATCATAGAATTAAAGATTTCAAGAATCTTTGAAGAAAAAATAACTTCGAATAGCCGGGTTAACCTGCAACAATGCATGGTAGACGGTATCAGACCGAGAAAATATTTTGTATGTATGTATATATATACTCGTATGGTCAAAAAAGGCGTCCATTGTGCATAAAGTGCCTACATCAGCCCTAAATAGCCATTGCCTGATGCGAGCGTACAGTGGACAATTAAATAGGAAGTATTTGAGTTTGACATCACACACACACAGTGTCGCAGGATATTGTCACAATTAGTGACAATTAGTACATAAAGGTGCTTGGCAAAAGCGTAGTGTTCCGTAAAGAAGACAATGAACAGTTTGCAGTCTTTCCCACTGAAAGACACATATTGTTAAGTCGGGAGACGTTTAGCTCGCCGGCCGGCATCCTGGAAAGCCATGGCATATGCTGTTATTTTCACAAGAAATTTGACTATCTATCAGGGACCAAAACAAAGATAAGTGAGCAAAACCTCTCGACTGCGTTCAGAAATGAGCCGTATTCTTGAGTTAGCTTTGGGGTTTTGAGATTGCTCAGTAAGAGCTTGAGCGCAGCTTGACTATCATTATGGACTCAGAAACTTCGTCTAATCCATTTTTTGGTCTCAAATTTTTGGTAATTTATTGCCACCTGTATTGGGTGACAAATATTTCTGCTTAGCAAGCAAACGTGGGTTTTTCTTATGAGGAGTGAAGTCTAATTTTGCTAACGCCATCTGTATGGCGCTTTTTTGAACCAAATGCTGTGTCAAATTATTTTTGACACAGGAAAATTTAAATTCTTACTTTCGTGGTAATCGTTGAGGCGCAAGATCCTCAAAACTTATCGCGGTTTGTACAAACGACTATTTTTGCTTAAGCAAAAGAAGGCTTTGAGAATGTTGTCTATGATATGAATATCATGATGAGAGATATTCATCACTGCTTCTAGAGCAGAGACTAGCCTTCTAGCTAGAGTTCCCATGTAGCCGATATAGACCATTCTTTCGGGTCTGGTAAAAGCAGCAGTTAGCTATATTTGGCAAGCTTGTTGCACCAGACAACCGGCGAATCTCGTTGGGAATGTATTCTCTTCACATGGCTTATATTTCACCTATAGGTTTTACCTCCACCCTGCACCGTTACTTCATTACCCTTAACTTATCTGTGACCACCAGATTTCGGAGTAAGACCTTGTCTCCTACTTCTATTTCAGGATCCTCGCTTTACGCTGTTTGCCTTCACTTCCTCTTTTTCCTTTTTTGTTGTCTTATCGCATCTATATCTCTCATTTCTGAATTTAAGCATTCCTGTTCTAAATCTTGTACCGATGAGATTTTGTCTCAAATAAGCCGATGATACAACAGCTCTGAAGGAGTTTTACCAGTTGTTCCATGAGGTGTTACGTTGTATATCAATACAAAGTTTTAAATTTATTGTCTTCCATAAAATCGCATTTATTTGAGCTTGTTATCTGGAGATAATTCAAAATGGACGTGTTCATACTCAAATAATTCTTCCAGGCTATTTATGATATCAGCTGAGGTTATTCTTCTAACAAATTTTATTTCATGATATCGCGAGTAATAATCAATAATAACGAAGATGTAACCTGGTTGGGAAGGAGTCTGAGCAAGTCCGTAGACAGCCATGACCAAGGACTGTTTGGGAAAATTTATCTTTTCATCAGAGCTAGTTGCGTAGGTCTGAACACAATTAGGAAATTACAACAGCGTTTTACAAAACTTTCGACATTTCTATCAACCAGTGGACACCACACTTTTATTCTAACAATCCGCTCCATGATGGTTTCACCTGGGTGACCCTCGTCTACCAATTCTAAAATATGAAGCCTTAATGTTCGCGGTATTACAATCCTAGTTCCTCTCAAAAGATTCCTTCGCTGCCATTAGCTCGGGGTCAGAGCTATTGTTTTCGGCAATCTCTGAAATTTTCATTGCTGTTGGAAAATTTCATCCTGTTGATCAAATGTGTTGGAATTCTGAACTTTGCATAAACGCGAAAAGGTAGACAGCTATATTAAGTTCACCGGCTTGATAGATAACCCTAAACTTAAATGCCTGCAGTTTAAGTACCTAAGCACCCACCTACGGGCTGGGCTGAAGAGCCATGTCTTCCTTAAGAAAACTTTCTCTCTACCTCGGACAAACTTTTGCTCGCAAACGATATTACTTGTGAAGTTTCATTTTCAAATTGAATTAGGACTGCATGTGCACTGGGACAGATGCGGTGTTCTGTGTTGAAGTATGATAGGGTTGATAAATTTACCAGCAATTCTTTTAATCACTGAATGGAATTTTGTTGAGTATCTTTCTGGGGCATGAAATTCTCAAACGATTCTTGTTTTATCTGGGCCTGCGCTTATTGCAACTGTGCTCAAAATATGTCTTCAAAATTGAATTTCTTGAACTTTCCATACTCCTTGAAAATATGTAAAACCTTTTCCATTTCATTATGATGTTCTTTCTCCGTACCTCTCGATACTACAACGTCATCTAAATAATTAAGATACCTCTCACATGATGCTAACGGTGCCGAGTTCACCCTAACAAAAGCCTCCTACATCTGGATACCCTTTTATGTGTGATAAAAGTTGTGGCATATCTGCTATTTTCGTCTAATTTCAGATGGTGATATGGGTTTCTTAGGTCAAGTCGTGAGATGTATTTAGCTCCTTTCAATTTGGTCATGAACGACTCATATAGTATGTTGGTAGAGGATACTTTTCCATTAGTATGGCAGTATTTTCCCGGCGCATGTCAATGCATAATCTAATTTCTCCGTTATTCTTAGATGCAATAATGATTGGGGAAATCCATGTTCTTTGTCCTAGCACTGGTTCAAAAATATCTAATTCTAAAGCCTCCTTGATTTTTGCCTCAACTATCTCTTCCATAGCCACTGGTACTCGTCGAAGTGGCTGTTTTACCGGCTTAATCGTCTCATCAATTGACAACTTTTGTTTTATACCTCTTATTTTTGTAAACGGTTAGTGATTTTCGACACTATTTATTTAACCGTATCACGATACAACAATGATTGTCTTCTAGCCAATCCTTGCCGGCGTAATCTTGAAGTTTATTTGCTGACTCTGCTCGTAGATACATTTCGAATAAAAGCCCAATGTCTTTGAAGTTTATCCCACTCATTTTCACTCACCAGATCACAGCCTTATCGGATTTTTTTTTCCTCTGACAACGATTTCTCCAATCGTCGATTTCCAGTGAATAGAGTTTCCCCCGATATTAAGTTCGAACCAATTTCGAAGTATTTTAAGTGACATCATTTTTGAAATGACTTTAATATCAAGTTTATCGGTAATAATTTTACTATTTACGAGTGTAACGTTCGAAAGGCAACATTTGAATTTGCGAAATGTTCTCAATAGCTCTAATGTTAATCGTGGGAGAACACCATGAGACAAATAAACAGAGATCAATCCGTAGAAAATTACGAGATATAAAATTAATCCACTGGAACTGCCGGAGCCATTGTAAGTTAATATGAAAATGAACTTGGTCTAACTTAAAATGCATTGTATTTAGATTCAAACAACATTATCGTGTTAACAAATCAGCCTTCAAATATTTTTTGGATAGTGAAGGTTGAACTGGCTCAATCAAGCTTTAGTGAAGCATAGTATTGTCAGAATTTTTGCAGAACTCTGTCCCAAATGGGTTACCATGAAAATGGAATTAAATGAAAAACGAACAATTGAAACGGCATTTTATGAAAAATAGGATGATAGGATGCGTTGATGGAACACATGTATCTATATTGTAATAGATAGTGTTTGTTATGCTGGTAAGTAAACTCTTCGTTATTGAGTACTAGTAATTTATGCTACCCACAGTTTTAAACTTGAAGATATCCGACCATGAAATGAAGATACAGTATGTACACCCTGACTGACTCGAACTGCAATCAACTTCAGACTGCTATAACTTCCAAACCGTTCATTACTGTGAGCTAAAATTTTGACACATGATAGATAATTTTATTATTTACAAGACCTTTAAACGATTTATCCGCTATGGAATTGAAACGTGATAGTGTGATCGCTTTATATTTGGCTGGAAAACCACAAGTAGCTATCGTTAGAGCCCTCCAGTACTTCAAGGTGAATAAATCATGTGTGTCTCGATATATAGCTCGTTACCGTGATACTGGCAGTGTTGCAAAACGCCATGGAGGTGGTCATAAAAAAACAGTAGCATCGGCAGAAATGGTTCGGAAAGTAAAGGCTCGAATTGAGCGAAATACGCGTCAAAGTGGAAAAAAACTGGCTCGTGAACTCAACATATCATTGGAATAGATGCAACACATACTAAAAAATGAGCTTGAGCTCAAGCCATTGAAGTTCCAAAAAGCACACGATCTTACACCGCAACAGAAAAAAGTTAGACTCGAAAGAGCGAAGGAGTTGCTATACTTGCACGAAAGTGGTGAGTTGCCGAATTTGGTTTTTTCCGATGAGTCGCCATTTGTTATACCGTGAAAGTGTCTAAGAGGCAGTAATGAAGCCTTGAGCAAACAATCAATTTGATCGGAGACCGTGGACATTTCAACAAGACTCGGCCTCGTCTCACAAAGCGCGCGTCAAGCAAGATTGGTTAAAAAAGAATGTTCCACACTTCATTTCTTCGACACAATGGATTGCAAATTCTCCGGATGCAAATCCGTTGGATTTCTCTGTCTGGGGAATTTTGAAGGCGAAGGTTAGCACTAAAAAACACCAAAGTTTGAAACACCAAAATACCGCAGAGCCAATTGCTTGCAGCGTGCGATGCTTTCTTCGGCCGTCTCAAAGCCATTATTCGCGACAAAGGTTTACATATTGAAAACTACTGATACAATTTGAAAATTGATTCATTTTCCAAAATTTTTTGCTTTTGCACAATAAAATTATCAAAAAAAAAAAAATTATATCATTTTTAAAAGTTGCAGTTCGAGTCAGTCACCCTGTAGATGCTACTCATCCTATTGGATGTCATGTAAATAATGTAAGTATCATTAGAAAAAATCTGGAACAAGAATACGGAACGCAAAATGTGCGTTATTCGTTGGGTGAAAACCCACATGTGCTTCATGAGTCACCACTTCATCCACAAAAAATAACAGTTTGGTGCGGTTTGCATGCCGGCGGCGTTATTGGGCCATATTTTTTCATCGACGATAACGATCGTCACGTTACTGTGAATGGTCAGCGTTATCGCGCCATGATCACCGATTATTTTTGACCCGAATTGGATGATATGGACTTGTACGATATGTGGTTTCAACAGGATGGTGCCACAAGCCACACAGCACACGCTACAATCGATTTATTGAAGAGTAAGTATGGTGAGAGTGTTATATCAAGACATGGGCCAGTCGATTGGCCGCCTCGTTCGTGCGATTTAACGCCGCTTGACTATTTTCTGTGGGGCTGCGTTAAATTATTGGTTTATGCCAACACGCCGACGACGTTGGAAGAGCTCAGAGCGAAATAGCGGCCGTTTCGGCCGAAATGTGTTGCCGAGTCGTTGAAAATTGGGTCCAACGAATCGACCGCTGCAAACGTGCCCTCGGTATTCATATGAACGAAGTCGAGTTCCATTCATAAATATTTTGATTGTACTTCAAGCCAATAATAAAGTTTTTGAAATATCTCAAATGGTTTGCCTTTTATTTAAAAAAAAAAGTTGTCAAGTCGTTATTCGAAAACCCTATACTTGCAAAACTGTGATCAATGTGTACGCCAACCACAATGATTGCAAGGTTTTTGCTTTGTCTGTCTCCTTCTGCCATCACCACCACCGCCGTTGACTGCTCCAAATCCACTACTTCCACTGCCTGTATTTCTGCTTCCCCCGCTTTTATTTATTGTAATTGATTGTTTCTTCCTTGATACTTCGACGACGTGCGTTTGTTCATAAAGTTGACGGATTCTTCGGTGACGATTTTTTTTTTTATCATTGTTTCGATGATCATAGCTCTTTTTAATGCATCAGAAACTGTTAATTTTTCGTCTTTCAAATATAGCACTGGGAAATGCATGATGAACTGGTTTAATACGAAGGTGTCCAAATTTTCGTTGAATTTGCAATTCAATGCCAAACTCTTGACTCTAGCATACCACTCTGCAACCGTTTCCGTTTCGCGTTTAATTGATGAAAAAAAGTTTTTTCGTTCAAGGAAAATGATTGTGGGTAGTGTGTAATGTGCATTTAAAGTTATGCAAAATTCATTGTATGTTTTAGAAATAGGTGAATCTGGACTGCATAGACTGTGTAATACACTGTAGGGAGCTGCGCCTACCGATTTTAATATTGGGTATGTAATTTAATTCGTGCGGGTTTTTTTTTTTTTTAATTTGAACGTTTATTTAAGAAAATCATGTACAATAGTATTATTCAAAGTATTGCCCATCTAAAGCTATGACTTTTTCCCACCTTTCTGGTAATTTGTGAATCCCCTCCCAAAAGAACTCCCCCGGCTTGGCAGCAAAGAATGAATCAAGCCAATTTTTGATATTCTGCTATGATGTGAGGGCGTGAGTGAAGGCGTTCTGCGTCGACCGGAAGAAATGGTAGTCAGAAGGGGCGTCTGGGCTATAAGTCGGTTGGGTTAAGACTTCCCATCCACTGTTTTCTAAATATATCTTAACCGGAATAGCAACGTGGGGCCGAGCGTTGTCATGATGAAAAATTATTGCCTCGTGTCTGGTCGCATATTCCGGGCGTTTTTTGGCTACTGCTCTCTTCAAACGGATTAATTGTGTTCGGTAGCGTTGTCCATTGATGGTTTCACCCCGTTTTAGTAGCTCATAATACAGCACACCAATATGATCCCACCAAATACAGAGCATTACCTTCGAGCCATGGATATTCGGCTTTGCCGTTGATTTAGCTGGTTCATGGATTAATTTTTCACCGCCAGTAACAATCCGATGCAAAAAGGACTTCCTTTTGTGGCGTTCCAACAGCATTTCGGACATGCAAAACCGCCTTTCGACGTCTCTCGGCTTGAGTTCATGTGGAACCCAATTTCCTTGCTTTCGAATATATCCAGCTGCTTTCAAACAATTTGAAATGGCTGCTTGAGTGACACCCAAAGATTCTGCGAGCTCTTCTTGTGTTTGGCAACAATCTTCATAGAGTAATGCTTCCAGTTCTTCATCTTCAAACTTTTTTGGCTGCCCAGGACGTTCATCGTCTTCCAAGCCAAAATCACCACTTTTAAATCGTGCAAGCCACTTTTGGCACGTTCGCTCAGCTAGCGCATGTTCACCATAAATTTCCACCAAAATACGAAGACTTTCGGCAGCAGTTTTCTTCATATTAAAGTAATGAAGAAGAACTCCCCGCAAAAACATTTTTTTAGGCACAAAGTTCGACATATTTGAGTGAAAAAAAAATTATTGTTGTTTACGCTTCAAATGAATGACATATACTGAAATGACGTACAATGACAGTAGCTTTCCAACGCATGTTCCAATGGAATAATCAGAATGGAATAATACAAGTTACGAATTAAGTTATAGACCCAATAAAACTGCTTTCTTTTGGTTGTCTTCGGTACAGTTAATTTCACAAAAATGAATGTCCAGTTTCTCTTTCCAAATGGAAAACGTTTTATTTTCTGGAGGGAATTCTGGAATACTTGCTGCCTGGAACAACGTGATTGCTGCAGCGGGAGTTGATTCGTTTCCATTTGTATCAATTCGTATCTATTGAGCCAAAAATGGGCTTCATCACTGAACAAAATTTCACGATAAAGCACCGGATTTTTATTGAAATTTCCTGAGGCCGTCACGGAAAATATGACGCAAATTCAAGTCGCCTGACTTCAATTCTTGCATAAGTAGAATCTTGTACGCTTTTAGGCCGATACCCTCACGTTAGATACTCCAAGTTGTCGAATACTCCAAGCCAAGCTGCTAAGAACGACGACGAATCGATTCGTCACGGGCTTCGTATACACTCTCAGCTACTGCTGCTATAGTCTCTTCACTATGTGCTAGATGTAGTCTAACCGGTCGAGTATCATCCACTTATATAAACTGGGACTCAAATTTACGAATGGTATTGGCAGTAGTGGTTTCAGTAGGTCGATTATGTTCCTCGAATCGCACGAAAAACATTTCTTACAGAACGCTGATTTTCGTAAAACAGCTGAACAGTTTGGAACCGCTGTTGTGATGTAAGTCTTTCCATGATGACTTGCCAAACGATAATGAACAAAAAATTGCAAAGCATTTTGATAGGACTCACGCGTGATTTGTCAAAAAAAGCCTATTGAAAATCAAACCTCACGATGAATCACCCCTTATAACAGTGCGAATCAAAAAGCTTATGTCCGAAACGTCGACGTCGAATCATTGGAAGTAGATAGATAGTTATCAATACTGTTCGTTGGAATTTTACGGAGGCATACATTGTCTTCACTGATGGAAACGAAGAACTTCATAAGCATCATGTTCAGTGTCTTGTGAAACTGACACAGGTGCTCATCCAATGGCGGAGATGGCGCCACACTTCTTCCTACTTCAACAAAGATTATGGCTTTTAGTAAGGAAGTTCTCTCAATAATTGGTTGCAGGAAACTGCAACAACTCCGGGTTCGTCTATATCAAATACTTTTTTATGTATAAGATAAGATGTATAAGAGGTAAATAATATTAAAACGTGTGATGCTAGAAAAATATCGTAAGTTTGCCTATCACAAATTCGGTTGAATACAACAGTTATACAAATTATTGCAGTAATATTATTTTGAAATTAATGCTTCAATTATTCAGTGTTTAGCCTTATTAGTAAAGGTAAAAAGGAATGAAATCTTGCATAAAGTTAAATTTAATCAGGATGAGGATAAGCCTGATAATTCTAAAATTAAAGCTCTTTGTGGCATGCCTAGAACTTCTTCCGTATCTGAACTTGGCACCTTCATAACCTTCTTAAGAAAGGCGTTCAGTGGCATTGGAATGACTTACAAGAAAAAGAGTTTCTTACGTTAAAAACATTGTCGAATATCCCAATTTCGACATTCCACGACCATAACCATTCACTTATCCTCTCAGTTGACGGCCTTAGAGACCGATGTCGGAGCCGTCATTTTTCAGGATCAAAGTCCATTGTTCGACAATCAGAAAAACTACGCGCAAATTTTAAAATAGCTTTTTGCTATTACATATATTTGGTCGTATTAAATTTCATCAGAATGTGTACCGAAAGCACATCAAGGTAGAAACTGATCATAAGCCGTAAGTGCCGTTATTTAATAAATCTCTACGTAAATTTCTGGCCATGCTTTAAAGATTTATGCTAATATTGCAAGCATAAGTGTACTGCAGACACTCTTTTAAGAGTCGCATAACCAGAACAAAGACCAACCATTGCATTTTAACTTAATGATATCTAATTTGTCATTTTCACCTTCAAAACTGCATGAGATCAAAGATGCATCTAAGAGCGGATCAAAGAATATACAAAGTCAAGTTGGCCTACTAACAAAAAATTTGACAAAATTGCAATGCCATATTTTAACATAAAAGATGAATTGCACGTAATTCCTGCTCTACGGTAGGAAGTCCTAAAACTTATTGATGAGGGCCACTCAAACTGCAACTTTTTAAAATGCTATAATTTTTTTATTTTTTGATAAATTTTATTGTGCCAAAGTAAAAAATGTTGGAAAATACATCAATTTTCAAATTGTATCAGTAGTTTTCAATATGTCCACCTTTGGCGTGAATAATGGCCTTGAGGCGGCCGAAAAAAGCATCGCACGCTGCACGCAAGTGACTTTGCGGTATTTTGGCCCATTCCCGGCGAAGTACTTGTTTGAGGTGGTCCAAACTTTGGTATTTTCTAGACAGACAAATCCAACTTGTCCAATCCGTTGTGTCGAAGAAATGATGTGTGGAACGTTGTTTTTTAACCAATCTTGGTTGACGCGCGCTTTGTGAGATGGTGCCGAGTCTTGTTGAAATGTCCACGGTCTCCGACCGAAATAATTGTTTTCCAAGGCTTCAATACTGCCTCTTAGACACTTTCACGGTATAACAAATGGCGACTCATCGGAAAAAACCAAATTCGGCAACTCATCACTTTCGTGCAAGAGTAGCAACTCCTTCGTTCTTTCGATTCTAACTTTTTTTCTGTTGCGGTGTAAGATCGTGTGCTTTTTGGAACTTCAATGGTTTGAGCCCAAGCTCATATTTCAGTATGTGTTATATCCGTTCCAACGATATGTTGAGTTCATGTTGAGCCATTTTTTTTTTCACTTCGACGCGGATTTCGCTCAATTCGAGCCTTCACTTTCCGAATCATTTCTGCCAATCCTGTTGTTTTTTTTATGGCCACCTCCATGGCGTTTTGCAACGCTGCGAGTATCACGGTAACGAGCTATGGATCGATACACAAATGATTTATTCACGTTGAGATACAGGAGGGCTCTAACGATAGCTACTTGTGGTTTTCCAGCCAAATATAAAGCGATCACACTATCATGTTTGAATTCCATCGCGGAAAAAAAATGTTCAACACAACTGAGACGCAAATCGTTTAAAAATCTTGTAAATAATAAAAATATCTGTCATGTGTCAAAATTTGAGCTCATAGTAATGAACGGTTTGGAAATTATAGCAGTCTGAAGTTGGTTGCAGTTCGATTCATTCAGGGTGCATTGGTTCAATAATACATGGGATGAAAAGTCTTACAAAACTTAAATTAAATCCATTCAAATTCAAAGCAATGTCGTGTTGATTTATCATTGCTTTTTAACGGGAAAAAATGCTGCCGATGCAAAGAAATGGCTTGATAAGTGTTACCCGGACTTTGCACCAGCCGAACGAACCATTCACAAGTGGACTGAAAAATTTAAAAGTGGTCATATAAGGACCGAAGATGATGCACGTAGTGGACGTCCAAAAGAGGCTGTTTCAGATGAAAATATCAAAAATGTCCACAAAATGATTACGAATGACCGTAAAGTGAAGTTGATCGAGATAGCTGAGGCTCTGAAGATATCAAAAGAGCGTGTTGGATATATCATATACGAAAGTGGGTGCCGCGTTTGCTCACAGTCGACCAAAAACAACAACGTGTTGATGATTCAGAGGAGTGTTTAAAGCTGTTCAACCGCAATTAAGCCGAATTTTTGCGTCGGTATGTGGCAATGGATTAAACTTGGCTCCATCACTTTACACCAGAGGCTACGAGTTGCTTCCCCACCCACCGTATTCTCCAGATTTGGCCCCCAGCGACTATTTCCTGTTCGCAGACCTCAAAAGAATTTTCGCCGGAAAGAGATTTAAGACCGATGAAGAAGTAATCGCCGAAACAGAGGAATATTTTGAGGCTAAATCGAAATCGTACTACAAAACTGGTATCGAAAGATTGAAAAATCGTTTCAATCAGTGTATCGCCCTCGAAGGCAACTATATTCATAAATAAAGTTGAATTTTGCAAAAATTTTGTGTTTTACTATAAAACAGCACTGACTTTTCAGCCCATGTGTTATATTTATAATGTCATTTCAAACTAAAGAAAGTTGCATGCGTCACAGCAATTTTAATGAAAATGAACCACTGTTTGACCATGAAATTATTATTACATATACATTGGTATAAAGTAGGAACAGATACTTTTGAATAAAACAAAAACCTTTACATTTTTGTAGTGGACTATTTCTTTAAATTTATAGAAAATGACATTTTAAATTTTAGACATGCTTCTGGTTTTGTTTTCCCAAAACTCAAATTTATATTTTCACGTCATGGTATACCAGCAATCATGGTTTCCGATAATGGATAATAATTTCCGATAATTCCCCTAATAACTCGGAGGAATTTCTACAATTCTGTGTTAGATTGAGCATGTAACTTCAAGTCCCTATTCACCACGTTCTAACTAACTACGAGTAGAAGAGTCTTTATTTTTATGAAAAAAATCAAACAAACGAAAAAATAAATAAATAGCGGACCAAAGTCAAAGAGCGATGCTTTATAAACAGCAGATTTATCTTTTCGACAAGCGAACAATTTATCTTTATCGGTTCAACGTGTTGTATCTAATTGAATGATTACGTAAAGATTTTATGTTAATTTTTTTTAAAATAACTTGAAGGTACCAATTGTTTATTGTGTGTACTTTCATGACATGTCTTTCAAACTTCGTGCCAAACAATCACGTTTGAAGGTGTTGATGAAACACGTAGTAAAAATAGTATGAATTGTCGTGATGACTCATTTTTAGATATAACTTATGTCATTAATTTTAAATAATTTTTGTCAGCAGTAGGACTACAGAAAGCCAGCGACAGGTAGGCTTTCAAAGATAATTAAAGAAAAGTATCGCGCGAAAGCACACAGCATCTTGAAATGGCTGTTAGGCCTCTGCTCCCTATGACGGAGGTGAACTAAAATTGCATGCGTTGTTGATTAGGTAGCCTTAACTCCCAATGAACATATTGAAGTCTTTCATAAGAGGCTACTCCTTATGAAAAGCCATGCTGGAAACTCCTCAAGGTACCTTATATAAACCAATGCCTCTCGTTTTGTTACATTTGCATTGTTAAATAAGCAATTGAAATATGGTACGTCGACTTTTGAACGTTAAGAATACACTTCAGACGAAGGGTGAGAGTTAGGGGAGACTGAAAGAGCGGTCGCGTTGATTTTGAATGTTTGAAAGTTATGATGACTGATAAACAAAGAACTGAAAGGGAATTTTACGAGTATAAATAATTGTTCGTCTTAGAAAAAACCATTTTCATCCAAATAACCTAATATCAAACTATGTCAAGAGCTTTTGAAATATCGAGTGAAACTATCTTGCTTCACCAGATTGGTGGAGCTCTCGTTTCTTGGTGAAGCGAGCAGATGGAAAACATCATTTGTCAAAAAGGAATATCTTCTTCTCTCTCCTCCTACAGACCCATTGTACTTTTAATGTCATGGAAACGCTGACAAACTATCAGCTCATGAAATACTATATATCGAAACATGAAAACTTCCCAATGACCGGTTTTCGTAGCAACAGGTCAACTGGTAATTTGATGACATGTCTCAATGAAAAGTCGACCCAAACGGTTTGGCATCAGGCTCTTTTATCGAAAATGCGTGCTTTTAGGATCGATGACTCTCTTCAATTTAAGTTGTCTTGGATTGTTGCAAGTATAATATTCAAGAAAATAAATGTTGGTATGCCCCAGGGCTTCGTTTTTTCTCCGACACTCTTTTTAATATTCAATATTCATTCCCTAACTCACGTCCTTTCTCTTCGCCTTTGGAACGGGAACGGCAACGTTCGTTAAGCTTATTTAATTCCGATATTGAGTCCATAACCAATTGGGCAACTATCAACAGTGAAATTTAGTGCTTCCAAAACGCAATGCTATCTGATATCATTGAGGCAAAATTTAAATACCAAGCCATTAATCATAAATGCGCTTGAATCGTCGATACGGAAAAACTAAACTTTTTTTTCTCGGTATATGTGTCGATGACAACTTGCGTTGGAATGACCATATTCGATGCCGCAAAATATGCTGCGGCCTGGCCTCAATATATAAGGCGTTTATCCACCCAAAACTAGGGCACAATCCCCACATCTGGTCAGGTGCCCCTAAGACCTCTTTGTACCTACTAGATAGAATCCAAAATGTGTGATAAAACTCATAGGTGATGCCAATATTTCACAATTATTCAACACCCGCGAACACTGGAGTAACGTCTCCTGTCTTACCTTGTTTTATGCCAGTAGCATTTTGCCCCTTCAATTTCGTAGTTCTTTCCTAAGTCAACTCGTTTATGGAATGTCCTGTCGAGCTCTTTATATTCTGGTCAGTATAACTTGCAAACATTTAAAACCAATGCACGTCGGTATCTCTCTTATTTTTTCGTTTCGCCCACGCTATGTTCAAACATCTTCTGGGTTTATAAAATCCCTTGTGCGCGCTCTTATTATAAAAAAAAAACCAAAAATATAGTTTCCTTTAAAAACTATGTTAAGTGGTTTTTCGTAGCGAAGATCCAAACAAACTATTGTTCAGAATATCAAAACCACAGAAAGTTTTTATATCGAAGTTCAAAGCAATTATGATTTCAGCAATTACGATTCTATAAGTATTTTGGAAAACCGCATAAGTTATATTCCCAGTACCACGTAAAAAAATAGTTATGCTGTAAGGCACCAAATAACTAAAACTGACGGATGTTAATTTTCTACACATTTACGTCGACAAAGGGACGAAGTGTTTCACTGAAAATTGAAAATTGATCACATTGCGATCAAATCAATATATAGGTCAAATATTCCTATGCTGCCGCCATCAAACTCAGAAATCAAGCGTTGACATTGCCAGAAAGCCATCAGAGTTGCATTTGATGCATCCAACTTAATAAAATTGTTAACTTGGTAAAAAGTCCCGGCAAACGCATGCATCGGTACAAGAGACATACATTTAACAGAGCAGCTCTCTAGGTAAGAATGACAACTCTACGAGTAAAAACCGTATCACTGTATCCTCCATAAGAGAAATTAAAAGATCGCTCCATATTATTCGAATTTATTTTGAAAGTTTTCAATTCGTGGAAAGTATAATACCTTTTATGGCCCCTATACCCGACCAACTGAGCCTGGATTATTTATTTACTTAGATGATTCTTCAGTTCGAGATGAACCAGGTGCTCAGCGCGGTCTTTTGCTAGGTGCCTCCAGTTGCACACACAAAGTTGGATAAGGTCCTCTTGCACTTATGTGGGTCACCTGAAATGAGATCGTTCTCTACTGCATTGTCTCTTAATTTCCTTCATTGAGCGCTAAGCCCATCTTCGAAGCTCCTGCTTCCATATTCACAAATGCTTTACTGAGAGCTCGTTATATTAATGTCACCTGTCTTCGTGTAGTTGAATAGACTTTTGAAAGATGGTGTTGACTTGTGGGTTTCTTACAAAGTTTTAAGAACGATGTTGAATAAAATACAAGGCGTCGCCATTTTCTGGATGAAGAACTAGTATGTATCGATTTGGAACTTCTGGGTTTTTCCAAGATCTGTCGTAATGTGAAATTTTGATCTACGGTGGATTTTCCTGGCTTAAAACCACACTGATAAGGGCCAATCTGACTATTGATGAAGGGTTTAAGGCTTTCAGATAATATGGCAGCCAAGATTTTGCGATTGTAGGGGTCTAAGATTAAACTTCCTCACAATGGCTCGCTGAGTCTGGGGTGTTACGAATATATTTACAAGACTAAATAATGTTACCTGCCCGAAACTTTCGGACCACTAAAATAATGGAGGAGGGCCTTACTTCGATCGCAATATGTTTAATTGGTTGACAATTTGTTGTTCAGGTGTCAACCCGATCTCTTCAGGAATACTCGTATTAAGGTATGGAAATCACGTGCTGGCAATAGTTACATTATGTATCGACTCAAAATCAATAAGCCTATGTATGTTTCCGTAGGTGACGTTGTGCAGGTTGTTCTTCCCGACTATAATACTATTAATTCGGTCCATATAACTGTACTATTTGAAGCCACTCAATTACTTTTTAAGGGGCTATGTAAAGTCGTTGGTGTATGCTGAAAAATCGTAAACCATTCAGCTAATATTCAGAGCGTTATTGGTGAGATATAGCCAAAGAGAGTGACAGCAGAAACATTTCGTTAAAACATTTTACTTTAAACACCCCTTCTTTCTGACAACCCTATAAATTTGGTTTTAGTCCAGTTCTTTCACTTTGAGACGTCATATGACTGTAATAACCCGTAAATGACCCGTAAACGGTTCATTGATACATCTGATGCAAAAAAAGGTTTATAAAAAGGTGACATGTTGTCTTGTTATAAGTTTATTGGTAATAGTACTTAAGATTCTAAAGGCGCATTCGTTTGCAGTTTCTTTAACCAATTAAAGATTATGGAATTTGTTTCAAGCTAAGCAGTTTAATTTGCTAATTAAAAACATGAAAATACAAAATTTTCAATTAAAGGTTTGATTAAGCATTGAGCGGCACTGGGCTGAATCTTAGGTCACCTGCATATGCCTATAGATAGATCCAGACTTTTACCAATAGTATGATGTATTTTATTCGACTGAGTTTAGTTTGGTTTTTTCTCTCAAGATAATTATTATTCTTGGAAGATTGTTGGATATCAGCGAAGGGGAAACGATATGAGGAAAAGTATAGGTTGCAAATGCGTTTAGTTTTCTTCAATAAGTATTCGATTATGTTTGCGATTTATGGAGTAAAACCTATTCAGATGAACAGATGTTCTCATAAAGTACCCACCATTTTTAACTAACACCTAAATAAAAACAGTAATAAACAATTTTATCTCTAAAAGACTTTCTTACAAAGTTCGGCAAAAAAAAAAAAAAAACAAACAAACAACATCGCCATCATAGGTAAACTTTTCCGTCAATAAATTACCGACACCTGAAAGAGGAGAAAATCGATTCTTATTAAAAGTTCCTCTCCACACATTACTTATCCCAAACTCTTTTCACCATATGCACTCTCCAATATTAAAGTTTTGCTTGCTGTGGGTCGTAGATAGAGCCTTCATTCTCTATAACAAGACGAAACGTATCCGTTCCTTGTAAAATTACGTCCACCGCATATACTAACCTAATCTGCATAATGATAGTAGTACCCTTAAGCGTATTTTTTTCTTCCTCTTTTTACCCTAGTCATTTTACAAACTAGGAGCCACCTAATCTCATAAAAGACGCACCACTGCCAATACCACTACTACTAACCATCAGCTATCTCGGCTACCGCAGACTTTCCGTTTCCTCACCACAAAGAAAACAACAACAGGGGGTAGAAACACAAAGGGTTGTAAGAAATACCGTACCCTAATTATGCAAAGTACCTTGGATTCCGTGGAGCGCGCATTACATTTCACAAGGATGAGCTCCTCCAGCACCGGCCAGAGCATTCATGCCTCACCCAGTTGCACTTTTTTGAATGGAATATAATATTCAATTAGGAAAAGTTTCCTTCATTTTTGAACTGGGTAGTGGTGAAGCATTTTACTTTAAAGGATACCTAGTCGCAATCCTAAGCCATTGTTGTACTTAGTTTCAAAGCGCAAAGTGAAACTGTTTTACGAAACTAACTTGGCTGCAACAAACGATGTGCAGGTGTACGATGTTATTTAATGTGTTCCTTACAGATAACCAGGAAACATGGTTTCGGTTGTTGTAACGAAAAGTTGTAACCCGTCTTCGGATGGCGGACGTGTAACCCTTGGAGATAATAGGGCTTGTCCTCTGGTACCTACGAAGAAACTGCAGTCTGTGCCTTCTATCAATAAATATTCGGATTGAATCTGCTTCAGTGTCGACATCTGGATATGATATTTAAACGGTCAAAAGATTGATGGCCCTTAATGATTTATTGGACGTTAATTGGACTTTTTTATTATTTTAACGATGCTATTAATTTTTTGTTAAAAAAAAGACAGAGGCTTGTGCGAGAATACATAACATAAGCGGGCTGGTGGTAGTTTTGCATTTGTAATGCAAATTTGAAGATTATTGATCTATCTGTCTTACAGATAAGAGTAAAGGTGACGTGGACCACCGACAGAAAAGAAAGTTAAAGTTGAATAGATTTTTTTGAAATTTCTTTGTATTTTTTCATTTAAATTATTTCCTCAAATAGAAGGGAATAAATTAAGATTTTTGATTTCCATTGGAATTTAAAAGTTAGAGCGTAGCTGTATGAAAAAGCATTCGAATTCGAAGCTTAGAATGAACTGAAAGAAATGTGGGTTTTGTTTCTTGAAAAGGATTGATCTTTGTTAAAGTTTAGTTCTTGTTTAAAATATTAGTATTACCAACATAACTTTGAGATAGTGAATTCGAATTGGAAACCAGACGATCACAATTTTAAAACGAACTAAGTTGTTCGATTCGATGTATCTCCTTGCTGGGAGGCATTTCAGGATCAGATTGCGAAAACGCCAAAGTATACCCATAAAAGTTCTACCTTGGTCATTGTAATTCACCGAAAACTAATGACATCGCCATCTGAACCTTGCCCAGGAAGTTTATTGACAGCTTAATATCTGAAGATCTCTCGAATTCTCTCTATGTTAAACTGCACTATGCCAACCATACTCAAATGAGTTAAGTGTTAGTTTAAGGGTAGAAAATAATATCTAGGTGTAAGTTCTTCTGTCGTTTCAAGTAAGCATATAAATAATTTGTGGGCTTGTATATGGTCTTGTCTTAACTTTAATTACTTACTAAGTAGTTTTTATTTGCTTAAATACGACTTTCCGCTGTATTGCAAGGTAATAACACAGGGATTAGGCTCTTATTAAGTTTTCCAATTTAAACGCGCTCATAGTTTGCTATTTGTCCCACGTTGGACTATTTTTATAAAAGCTAAAAGTTCGCCTGTCTTTTGAACCATTATATTGTAATTCTCTATTGAAAAGTTAACTCTTGCCCCGTAAAGAGCAAATGTCTGGGATTGGATAGATAGTTTTTTATACCCGATGATGCCAGGAAACCTGCTTCTAATCTTATAGACCAAGTTTCCTGGCAAAATGACTTGGTTCTTAAATCAGCGATTTGGGTATCTTTGCCAACTCGAACTTACTTAGATGGCGCTAGAGTTCGGGGTGAATCGGGGCCTCAACTAACAAGCCTTTCAGTTAGCCCGATACACAGCTAACTGTCTGCAGTTGCGCATTACAAGTCTGTTGACGTCTACTTGTGCGCGCAACCTAAATGAGGTCTACCTCTACCGCGTGGTTTCTCCGGATTAGATTCGAAGATTGGAGCATTGCATTGATGTCCATTCGCCATTCGAGCTAACACATTGGCTGAAAAGGCAGTGCCGTTTTATAGTAAAACACAAAATTTTTGCAAAATTCAACTTTATTTATGAATATAGTTGCCTTCGAGCGCGATAAACTGATTGAAACGATTTTTCAATCTTTCGATACCAGTTTTGTAGTACGATTTCGGTTTAGCCTCAAAATACGCCTCTGTTTCGGCGATAACTTCTTCATCGGTCTTAAATCTCTTTCGGCGTGCATTCTTTTGAGGTCTGCGAACAGGAAACAGTCGCTGGTGGCCAAATCAGGAGAATACGGTGGGTGGGGAAGCAATTCGTAGCCGAATTCATTCAATTTTGTCATCGTTTTTATCGACTTGTGACACGGTGCATTGTCTTGATGAAACAGCGCTTTCTTTTTCTTCAAATGCGGCCGTTTTTCTGCGATTTAGTCCTTCAAACGCTCCAACAACGCAATTTAATAGTCGCTGTTAATAGTCTGCCCCTTTTAGAGATAGTCGATGAAAAGTATTCCATGTGTATCCCAAAATACGGGTGCCATAAACTAGTCAGCCGACTGTTGAGTTTTTGGTCGTTTTGGGCGAGGTTCGTCGCCTGCTTGCCACTCAGCTTTGGTGTGAAGTGATGGAGCCAAGTTTCATCCATTGTCACAAACCGACGCAAAAATTCGGCTTTATTGCGGTTGAACGGCTTTAAACACTCCTCTGAATCATCAACACGTTGTTGTTTTTGGTCGACTGTGAGCAAACGCGACACCCACTTTGAACAGACCTTTCGCATGTCCAAATATTCGTGTATGATATATCCAACACGCTCTTTTGATGTCTTCCGAGACTCAGCTATCTCGATCAACTTCACTTTACGGTCATTCGTAATCATTTTGTTTACTTTTTTGATGTTTTCATCTGAAACTGCCTCTTTTGGACGTCCACTGTGTGCATCATCTTCGGTGCTTGTATGACCACTTTTAAATTTTTCAATCCACTTGCGAATAGTTCGTTCGGCTGGTGCAGAGTCTGGGTAACACTTATCAAGCCATTTCTTTGCATCGGCTTCATTTTTTCCCATCGAAAAGCAATGATAAATTAACACACGAAATTGCTTTGAATCCATTTTTTTTACAATAGCAAAAGTTGCTTCGCTTACAACGCTATATCTCGAGAACTAATCGTCCGACAGCCGTCAAATTTATACATGTATCTTTTGAAGGTTGGTACTAACCTTCAATGGTATGAATCTTATTCATGTGGTGCCCCGTCTTAGAAACGGACTTTTTAGCCCATGTGTTATATAGCTCGAATAGTTTTTCATTGAATCTTTCCCTAGAAAGCTCGTCAACGTAAACGGAACCGAATATTGTACGACAGATTTTTCTCTCGACATGACCATTGATATGTTCATCCGCTTTTAATAAAGTCCATGCTTTATCGCCATAAAGAAAGACTGGGATGATCAAGGTCTTATATAGAGCGTGCTTAGTTGTTAGGGATAGAGAATTACTATTCGATTGCCCTCATATTTCAAAGAAACGGTGGCTGGCAAAAGGGATTCCTCGTTTTATTTATGTTGAGCCGGAATTTATAGCTGAATCAATGTACACAAAGTCCCTTACTATCTCGGAATTCTAGTTTTTGACTGTGACGTTCTGTTCAATTCGTCGATGTTATGTGCCTCTTCTTGTTGACAGCATATAAATCACTTCATTTACCACTAAGCCCGTTTTGGCAGCTTCCGTTTCAACACTAGCGAGCGCACTTGTAGGAGTTTGTTGAGTTTTGCCATCGACTAACGCTAGTATAGGGTGATTCATCGTGAGGTTTGATTTGTATTGAATGTAAAATTAGAGCACATAAATTTGAAAGTGAACTTAAAATTTCTATTATCGGTTAAAAGAACAATTCATGGCATCTAATTTTTGAGACTGATATCATGTAAATGTTGAAAAGGACTACATCTGAGGTGATCCATTCGGAAGGTAAAATTTTGCGCTACTCGTTCGAGTATAATGACTGGTATCTTGCGGATAACACGAGTTATGTTGGCTTCCAAAGAGTCAATCGTAGCTGGCTTATTCCTGAAGAAAAACGTAGAAATTAAGTGCTCACCAAAATGATTTCTCAACAAGTCCACTCTTTAAAACGCTGTATGGCTCGTAGCGCCATCTTGTTGAAACCAGAGCTCACCAAGACCATGTGCTTGCATTTCACGAAGCACATAGTTCATTAGCATTTGGCTATAACGGTTACCATTGACGGTAACATTCTGATTTGCCAATGATTTCACCAGCCTATAAACCACACTATACCGTTGTTTTTAACGGTGATGGTAGATCTTGGTATTCTTCGGGTTGTTCATCAGCCAAAATACGGAAATGTTGTTTATTAACGTATCCATTAAACCAGAAATGGGCTTCATCACTGAACAAAATTTCACGATAAAACACCGGATATGACGCAAATTCAAGTCGTCTGGCTTCAAATCTTGCACAAGATGAATTTTGTACGCACGTAAAATACGCCAAGTTGTCGAATACGCTAAGCCAAGCTGCTGAGAATGACGACGAATCGATTCGTCACGGCTACACTCGCAGCTGTACCATATTGCAGCTATACCATAAGGTAGTCTCTTTACTACGTGCTGGATGTGGTACAACCGGTCGAGTATCATCCACTTATGTAATGTAATGTAATGTGTTGGCACAAGTGGTTTCAATAGGTCGGTTATGCGCACCGTAAGTTCCTCGAATCGCACGAAAAAAATTTCTCACAGAAAGTTGGTTTTCGTAATGCAGCTAAACAATTTGGAGACGCTATTGTGGTGTAAGTCTTTCTATGATGACTTGCCAAATGATATTGAACAAAAATGACAAAAAGGTTTGATCTGTCAAAGAAAGCCTACTGAAAATGACACCTCACGATTAATCACCCTATAGTTATACAAACTTTTGAAAGATTGTGCATTCATTGTTCGTTTGAGAGTTTCGTAAGTTTCTTGTAAGTTTGTGTCATATGACAGCTCGTCATTTTGTCAAAAATCTTTTTGGTATCAAAAGACATCGGAGCAGCGAGCGTTTTTCTACTTCATTCTGCACAAATGGACGAGTTTGGGAGGGATACCAAAAGTTGATATGGATCTTTACAGCTCTTCTCTATATCTCTATCGATTTTGACTTCTTGAGTTTTTTCCAAAAAGATTTGATCGATTGTGGATTTTCCTGATATGGGTCGGACAAGAAGATAAGATCTTGTACGCAATGTTGAAGAGACTTATACGTCTATAACAAAGTTCGGGGTCTTCTTTAATCCGGCATACACTGTAATGACCAGATCTGTGCGTTGAGTCAGTGTATGTTTTCGATAAAGTCACTTCCAGCAGTTATGAATACCTCGGCCGGTAAACCATCAGATCCAGCAGCTTTGTTGGATTTCAGCTCAGATGTTGCTACCCCTACTTCGTTTTTGCCAGACGGACGGAAGTTTTGACTACCATCGTTTAAGTTGAATGGTCTATTCTGTTTGACGGCAGTATGTGCAGTTTCGACGTTTGAAGAAAAAATTTTCCATTTTCTTCTTCTGGAGAAACCGATGTTCTTCTTGTCTCTTCTGCTCGTAGAGCTCAAAAGTGGGTTTCTTGCTTCGTTGCAGAGCAGATTTGTATGTTTCATATTAAGTTGCATGTGTTTGTCGGCATTCTTCATCAAATCAGGGATTTCTTGTTAGTGGCCGGGTGAAACTCTGTACATCAGTTGAGGCGTTTTCGATGGCACGTTGGCGGCATTACCACTGGTGTTCGGCATTTTAAGAGATGTCAACATACGCGTTCGCTATACATTCATGCATTCTGCTATGGTAATTGTTATAGAGGTTGCAGCGAGGTGTGATCCGGGTAAATATAAGTATTTCTTGCTCGAAAAAGAAAGTTAACTTCAAGCACGTAATGGGGGAATTTTTCATAAGCGAACATTTTCCGCTTTTGGATTATTGCCATCGTCTCCCGAAATGGTGGTTGTTTCCGAAATTATCATATATCGCCGGGTCAATTGTCGAAGTAGTCGACAAATTTAACCTCTGCGCAATGTCAACCGCCATTCGGCTTTTGAAATTTGAAGAGCGCAAGATTATGAAGAGTCAAAATTGTACATATAGACGTTTTGCTTAACATTTGATTTTGACATTATTGACTCATTTCATTGAAAAAAGTTCGGCAAACGTTGTGCTGTGTCTGCTTTGACAGTCTTACCTACGTAGTTTTTATATTAGGTAGTTGTGTTGGATGTCTCAAAGTCATCGGTAATTACATCGCAGTCTGAAGATAAACGAAGAACTCTTTTTTATTTAAAATTGAAAAAAATATAAACAATAACATAAAATCCCCCTGAAACTCGGATAAAGTTAGCTTTCAAAATAGATGCAACAAAAAATCTTCTCTCCCAAAAAAGGCCCGAAAAAATCATAAATCTAGGTGTATCCAATCAATTCGAGCTCGCAGATCTAATAACTTCTTGATTCCAAAAAAAAAAACAAACAAATTAGTTACAGTAAAAATATTTCTATCAACAAACTGAAGGTCGTGATGTTATTTATGTTAATCATTCATAAACTCACTACCAAAAACCCACATCGGTAGGTGCAAACATCTTTATCTACACAATCCGAAACATCCACTACCAACTTTTACATCTATATGCCTTCGTACGTATCTTCATATGCGATGGAATCTCCAATGAGATAATTGTTGTTTATTAGTTGGCGTATATTCTCTCACCATTCTTTTCATCTGATTTGTTACAATCACGATCAACTCAGCGCCAATTGCTAAAATCTTTCTCTCATCTCTTTCAACGAGACGATGACAATAAAACTTAACACAATACCTGACGATCAGTTCAGTCGCAGTGTAAACGTTGAATGTAAACAGATCTTGGACGGACAAAAATCAACAACAACTTATAATAAAAATCATGGACGAATGTCGAGCGGTAAAATTAATACAATATGATTTTTTAATTTTCCAATTAAAAATAATTTTTTTTCCAGATAGCTAAATTCATAATGTTAAGCACCTTGATTGGATTAGCCTGTTCTGCCAGCATCAGTACTGACCCCACAGAAACAAATCTACTGCACATAGTCGAGGATGTGATTCGGGACGTGGAGAATTCAACCCAAAAAGTGATCAGAGTAAATACATTGGACTTGCCAGCCATATCTCCTGGAGATCATAATGTCTCCGAATCTGACCTCTACAATATCCAACCATTGATGCCAGTGCCAACATATGTCTCTACCAAGGACTTTCGAAAACAAAAAAACTTTTCTGAACCCAAAGTTTCAACTATAATTCGAGGATTACCCGATTTGAAACTAAGAAAACAGAAGAAACCAAAACAAAAGCATCTGAAGATACTTTACAATCAGCAGGGCTACGATGGCAAAGAAATTGCCAAGAGAATGAGAGTTCGAGTAGCTCCAGGTGCTTATCCAATTTACTATGTAGTAGCCAAAACCAATGGAGAATTTCGTAAACAACCAATCAAGAGTTTTCGCAATGAACAAGAAATTAAGAAATACTTAGATAAAGTGGAAAGGATCGGGAAAATTAGGACAATTGACAGTTGAGAAGTGATTTGGAAGAAGTGAATAGATACTGAAAAACATAAAGTTTTAGTGCTTTTGAAATTGATGTTTACAAAATTGTGATTTGATGTAGCCACACGCTCAAGAAGCAGAATAATTTATCCCAACAATAGTAGATTTTAATATTAAAATATTTAATCCATGTTTAGATACTAAGAGTAGGATGTTAAGTTCAGCATAAATGTGCAATTAAATGAATTTAAATAGAAAAATATCCGAATTTTTTATGAAATTTTGTGATGGGGTTTCTCCCAATGTCCTAGGATTCCGATTCATCAAAGTGTAACCACAAATTGATTTTATAGAGTTCTTGCACTTTGCACATTTTTACGTGAATTTTGTCCCTACCTGTTGACCATATCAAAAAATGAATTTAACACCAAGCAGTCGACTTTCAATTGAAAATAAAATATTCATCATGCAACGCAAAAAACTAAAAAAAAATTCCATCTTGTTGATTTTCAATTTACCAAGTGTAATGCAATAGTTTTGTTTAATGAGCCTCTTGTTTGGGAATTTAAAATTTTTGAATAAAGTCAGATAGTAATTTATTACACTCATTTGAGTACATTCAATACGGGACATTCCTTCACTGAAAAATTACCCAGAATACAATAATTGTTGCAGAATTCATGTTGTAAAGAAATACTGTATCTATCAAACGAGTACATTAAATTTGTGGCATTTCTGGATAAAAATATATCCAGATCATTTAAATTGTCATTCTTGATATTTCTTCTGCAAATTACAAGAAATTACATTTAATAGAAAGAAGATCCCCTCTTCAATCATTATCCATTCAAGCTACCATGACAATGAGGCACGATCTAAAAATATCAAAACAAGTTTCCACAACTAGCAATCATGATTTTTTATTTTTTTTTTTTTTCATACTCACATGCAAATTAATTAGAAATAGAAGATAACGCAAAAATATTTGAACGATGTATCAGATTATATTCATCTGTGTACCACTGTATCCGCATTGAATAATCTTCATGGTCAGGAGGTGGTAACGAATTGTGAAAAACAAAAGGTGCGCCTGTGTGAATATGGAAATGCCCGGACCCATTTACATTGAATGGTGTCTCCTCTATTAAATGAAATTAATTAACATAACAATAATTAGTTTTGATAAAGAAGAGGGACATTAAGTGTAGGTAAATAAGTAATAAACAAATCTTTAACGAGAAATTGTTTGTGTTGGTGGTAACTTTGACTGAGTTTAGTAGATGCTTAGTACTTTAATTAAATTGAAATGCTTGCAATAGTACTATATAAGTTAGGTCAAGTCGATTTTCCTTTAGCCAGCTTGAAAACAGATTCCTTTATTGTATGAGATTTTATCTGGTATAAAGTCGTTTCTCGAATTTTCTACAAATAAAATACAAATCAGGAGTACTTGAATTTATAAGCAGTACTCCAATAACATGCTGGCACCAAAGCATCGACACTTTCTATTGTACTTAAATGATTGCTAAATATTTATTTGATGTAAAATCTGACTTTAAAAGCGATTAAAAGCGAGTTCATTGCAAAATAAACAAGAATATTTTTTTTTTATTTCAAACTGCCTTCCATTAAAAAATATCATTAAACAATATTTCAAAATTAGCACCTTTGTACGAACTTGCTTAAGCCCTTTCCACATACGAAGCCATATTTGGACTCCGAAGCTCATGAATTTTTTAAAGGCTCATTTCATACATCATCACAAAAAACTATAATAAATTAGATCAAAACCAGAGTTTCATCGTAAACCGGATGGTTAATAATTCGTACATTGCAATTGTGATCTGTCAAATATTTTGAAGGTTATGTTCAGCGCGTGCGACGGGCAGGGTGCATTGAAAAAAGTGTGAGTAGTAATTAAAAAAATAAATATCAAAAAGGTGAGTAAAGTGGTAAAAAAAAAATAAAACTACATTCTCTGGACTTTCTTAAACATTACATTTTGCTTTTTTTTCCTTTTTTTGTGTTTTTTTTCTCACTTTTCCAAATTTGCCATATGTGGCTTGGTATGCATTTTTATTATATAATACACATTCACATTCTCACATTCCGTGCCATTTCTAAGAGAGGGCACCACTTGAATTAAATCCATACCATTTTCAGTTAGTACCAACCTTCAAAAGATACGTGTATAAATTTGACAGCTGTCGGACGATTAGTTCTCGAGATATAGCGTTGTGAGTGAAGCAACTTTTGTTATTGTGAAAAAAATGGATTCAAAGCAATTTCGTGTGTTTAAGCAATTTATCATTGCTTTTTGATGGGAAAGAATGCAGCCGATGCAAAGAAATGGCTTGATAAGTGTTACACGGACTCTTCACCAGCCGAACAAACCATTGGCAAGTGGATTGAAAAATTTAAAAGTGGTCATACAGGCACCGAAGGTGATGCACGCAGTGGACGTCCAAAAGAGGCTTTTTCAGATAAAAACATCAAAAAAGTCCACAAAATGATTACGAATGAGCGTAAAGTGTAGTTGATGTAGCTGAGGCTCAGAAGATGTCAAAAGAACGTGTTGGATATATCATACACGAATATTTGGACATGCGAAAGGTCTGTTCAAAGTGGGTGCCGCGTTTGCTCACAGTCGACCAAAAACAACAACGTGTTGATGATTCAGAGGAGTGTTTAAAGCTGTTCAACCGCAATAAAGCCGAATTTTTGCGTCGGTATGTGACAATGGATGAAACTTGGCTCCATTACTTAACACCAGAGTCAAGTCGGTATTCAGCTGAGTGGCAAGCAGGCGACGAACCTCGCCGAAAACGACCAAAAGCTCAACAGTCGGCTGACAAGTTTATGGCACCCGTATTTTGGGATACACATGGAATAATTTTCATCGACTATCTCTAAAAGGGGCAGACTATTTACAGCGACTATTAAATTGCGTTGTTGGAGTGTTTGAAGGACTAAATCAAACGAAAGCGCTGTTTCATCAAGACAGTGCACCGTGTCACAAATCGATGAAAACGATGGCAAAATTGAATGAATTCGGCTACGAATTGCTCCCCCACCCACCGTATTCATCAGATTTGGCCCCCAGCGATTATTTCCTGTTTGCAGACCTCAAAAGAATGCACGCCGGAAAGAGATTTAAGACCGATGAAGAAGTAATCGCCGAAACAGAGGCGTATTTTGAGGCTAAACCGAAATCGTACTACAAAACTGGTATCGAAAGATTGAAAAATCGTTTCAATCAGTGTATCGCCCTCGAAGGCAACTATATTGATAAATAAAGTTGAATTTTGCAAAAGTTTTGTGTTTTACTATAAAACGGCACTGACTTTTCAGTCCATGTGTTATACACATATTCAAGAAATGCAACCAGCACGCTTCTACGGCTCTGCTAAGTATGTTAATACTATTCCTGATGATGATGGAAATCCAGAGGAAAATCTGCCAAAAGGGTTATTTAGAAAATAGGGAAAATGCCAGCTTACTATGTTAACAATTTCTAATTCTTGAGTAACACAGATTTACCGGATACTATAGAACAACTGAATTCTCCTGCAGACATTTTCAAGTTATTGTTTACAGCTGATATGATTAATTTTATTACTGAACAATCTAACTTCAAATTTGTTCAAGACAATATCAACAAACCAGCAATGATCATGAAAGACGAAATGGAAAAATCTATAGGAATTGTCATCTTTATATCCTGTGTGAAGTTATCGGCAGCGAGGAAGTATTGGTCAAAAAAGATAGGGATGTCGCAAGTTTATGAAATAATAACGTGTAACATATTCGAAGCTACCAAACGACTTTTACATTTTGATAATAATGAGACTTTTATACCCCTTGGAAAAGATGGCCATGACAAACTATTTACAATTCGGCCTTTATTAGATATGATTCGTGGGCTTTTGATGTTAGTCCCTAAAGAAGAATTTTTAGCCGTAGACGAAGAAATAATCTCTACCAATCGCCGTCATGAATTTAAACAAAATAACCTAGCTAAACCTCACAAATGGGGTTACAAAAACTAAGTCCTGAGCTGCGTTAGTGGTTTTAGTTATGACTTCGACATCTTTGCTGGAGACCAAAGCAATTCGTACCCTTCAGACGCGCCAGATCTTGGCGTAAGCTCAAATGTGGTCACTCTATTAACATCCACAGTTCCACGACATCAAAACTTCAAGATTTGTTTTGATCAACAGCCCAAATCTTCAAGTACATATATCTTTACAAAAACGGTTTACTTCCCTTAGGAACTGTGCAGTGTCAGTGGTCCAAAAGGATTTTTTTTTCACATGGTGGACATGTCGCTTGTAAATGCTTGGTTGTTATGGCGCCGAATCAATGCAGACGCAGACACCTACATGCCTTTGTAAGATTTTAAGCTCGCTGTTTCCGAGCATATGCGAAAGTCAGGGATACCTGTTACTGCAAAAAACCGTGGTCGTCCATCAAGTAGCCTCGGAACACCGATATTCAGACGGAGCGGCACTCCCTCCGGTTTACCTGACTCTCCAATACCCGCGAAAAATCCACGACAAACTCTTATTAGACATCAAGGTATGCCTTTGGATTCGGTAAGTTCTGATGGGATTAGCCATTATCCGATTTGGAAGAAGAACGTCTGGCAATTATGCCAATATTTTTCAAAATTTGTTTTTTCATATTATGTGAAATAAGTAATGTTTTTTGTGTTATAATGACAAACGCAATTATTATAAGTATAGGGTTTTCTAATAACGACTTGACAATTTTTTTTTTTTAAATAAAAGGCAAACCATTTGAGATATTTCAAAAACTTTATTATTGGCTTGAAGTACAATCAAAATATTTATGAATGGAACTCGACTTCGTTCATATGGCCACCGTGGGCACGTTTGCAGCGGTCGATTCGTTGGACCCAATTTTCAAGGACTGGGCCACACATTTCGGGCGAAACAGCCGCTATTTCGCATTCAATGTTGGCTCTGAGCGGTCCCAACTTCGTCAGCGTGTTGGCATAAACCAATGACTTAACGTAGTCCCACAGAAAATAGTCAAGCGGCGTTAAATCGCACGAACGATAACACGCTCACCATACTTACTCTTCAATAAATCGATTGTAGCGTGTGCTGTGTGGCTTGTGGCACCATCCTGTTGAAACCACATGTCGTCCAAGTCCATATTTTCCATTCACAGTAACGTGACAATCGTTATCGTCGACGAAAATATATGGCCCATTAACGCCGCCGGCATGCAAACCGCACCAAACAGTAATTTTTTGTGGATGAAGTGGAGATTCATGAAGCACATGTGGGTTTTCAACGCATATTTTGCTTATTGATGAACCCATTGAGCCAAAAATGAGCTTCGTCACTGAAGATGATTTTGCGACTCCGAATATCTGTAGAAAATTTTTATTATTTGCAGACGTTGCTCGTTAGTATACTTTACCATGATGAAAATGTTGAGTTTACTAAGAAAATTGACAAGTAGCTCAAGCTTCTCTAGTTTATCGCGTTTGGTAGGTAGCTTTTCAGCGAAGGCAACCTACTATTACCGTTATATCATAATTTTTCTCATTAAGGCGCTAAGTTGAACGGTCTTGTTCTTTGAAGTCGCCGCACAAGATCTGTCTCGACCAATCTCCGGATTATTTCCTGGTTGGAATGATGCACAAGACGTTACTTCGTCTTTCACGGTTGCAATTCCCAGATCGTGGTGAATATCGGTATTCCTTATATATCATGGAGCATTTACGATTGCTCTAAGCGCTTTGTTCTGGAACATCTGTAGGACAGATATATTGTTTGGTTTGGTACAAGCCTATTGTTGTATACCATAAGTCCATGACGGTTTTAGCACTTGCTTATATATAAGCAGTTTGCCATATGTGCTTAGTTTAGAGTATCTTCCGATAAGCCAATTTATTTCTCTTAGCCTGATTTCGAGCTCTTCACGTTTCTTTTTTACGTGTAATTTTAACTTCAGTTTTGCATCTAGGGTCATTCCCAAATATTTTGCTTCGTTTGCATACGGTATTTGTACCGAGTTGATGAATAAAGGTAAGTTGTTTATCTTTCTGTACGTGAAATTGACGTGAGTTGCCTTAATCACGTTTAGCATGATTCACCAGCTCTTCGTCCACTGAAATATTTTGTTCAGAGCTCGTTGAAGTTTTGCAGTCGAGGATTCAACTGTTTGTCCTGTGACGAGGATCGCCGTGTCATCCGCGAACGTAGCTAACACAGTCTGTTCATCTAGAGGTATGTCTCTAGTGTACAGTAAGAATAGGTGTGGCCCCAGAAGGCTTCCTTGTGTAACGCCAGCTTGAATTTCCTTGAATTCAATCCCATATCTAACCTGAAATAGTCTATTTTCAAGATAAGATTCGAGTATTCTATTCATTTCTCTCGGTAAAATTTTTTGTAGCTTATACCTTGTCGAAGGCTTGCGATACATCGAGAAAAACGCTTAAACATATCTTTTTTCCCTCTAGCGCGTTTTCAATTACATTTGTTAACCGATAGACCTGATCGATTGCAGAATTTTTGACCCTAAAGCCAAACTGGTGACCCGGGATCAATCGTCTTTCTTCAGTTATCGGTTTTAAACGGTTAAGCAGAAGAATTTCGAAGACTTTTCAAATTACTCGCAGGAGCGAAATGGGTCTGTATGATTTTTTGTCGTTTGGACTATTCCCCGGTTTTGGAACCATTATGAATTCTGCGACTTTCCATTCAATTGTATCGTATAAAAGTCTCATGGAAGCATTTATAATGTGGAGGAGCTTGACAAACGCTTTTCGAGGTAGCTCCTTTAGAATTTCACTTGTAATCGAATCGTATCATGGAGCCTTATTATTTTTTAGGTTTCTTATTGTTTGCTGTAGCTCAGACAGTGATACGGATTTAATATTATAGTTGTCGGATCCGGTTCTGAGATTAAGAACTTGGGCCAATTGACTTTCATCGAACGGTTTGAATATTTCTTTCAAGTGGTCGGAAAACAAATTCGCTTTCTCTTTGTCTCCTTTTGCCCATTCGCCGTTGGCTGTTTTTATCGGTGCCCAATTGCATAACAGGTTTCTTAGTCGACTTCACGGCTTTCCAGAGCGAATAATTGGAAGCCTTCGAGGTAATTAGAAGTCTCACGGTTCTTATAGTTTTGCAGCATTTGCTTAAGCTTATTTGATAGGCGGTTCAAACAGGATTTATGCGGGGGCGCACGTGATTGTTGCCATCTCCTCCTTGCTTTCCTTTTTTTATCGTTGAAGGCCTTCTATATCGGGCGCGTATATTTGCTTTCCGTGTCTTACTTCTCTTGTTCGAAAGGAAGTGTTGTTCAACGCAGCTCTTTGGATGATTTCCATGAACTTGTCAACTTCGTCTTCTATTTGCAACGGCGTGGTAAGTGAAATTCTTAAAGCAATATTTTCATTGCAATTTTTTTTGAAACCATCCCAGTTTGTTTCCTTAGTCGTTAATCTGTGATCTGAGTATAGATCATAGGATTCTTCTAATGTCGTGAGATATTTGGGGACCCCTTTTGTAATGAAAAAATCGACCAGGTCAGCTATTTTATTTGTGTCGGTGGGCCAGTAGGTTGGCTTGGCCGTCGAAAAAAAGGACAGTAGCCTGCCCTTTGTCGAAATGAATCTTGAAAACAAAATGTATGCTTTGCGTTGAAATCACCACCGAGAATAAAGTTTGACCCAAGTTGGTAAAGACGGTGATCAAGGTCGTCGTCTGCCATCTTATATCTCGGAGGGAAATAACAAGATGCTATATTAATACTTTTTTCGTCTTGTGTTCAGATAGTGTAAGAACAGATGATGCCAGCCACCGTTGTACAATTGAAATTGTTTTTACAACTTCTTCTAACCATCCATCAAACCACCGTTCTTAACGTCCAGTGTTATGACACACCAATACTGTTTGGTGCCTCTTCTCCATCGTCGTCTTTCTATGGCCATTTTTGCTATATCAACATTTGCTTTAATGGCATCACTTGTTGAGTGTGACTTTTGAAAACCGTACTGATTTTCTAATAGTTCTCCTGCTTCTTCAATGGCTGCTTATAATCTATTAGGGACGATACGATCCAAGACTTAACCCCATATCCAGCATATATATTAGACCGTGGGCTGCTAGGTTCTCTGCGAGTTTGTCTCCCTTTGGTAGTAATACGAGCTTTTGTTTCTTCCATTTATTGGTAAAAACTTCTTCGTCTAAGCAAATGCCTAGAACAATGTTTATTCTGATTTTGATCACTGAGTTAAGGGCTATATTTAGTATGCCAGATGACATACCATCAGGGGCTTTTTTGTTTCCAAACCTGTTGCTGTGACTCAAGGAAATTGTTGATCTGCTGTCAGAAGCTTCTCCTCCAATGAATTTCCCCTTTATCTTGAGAAAAGACTTTCCACTATTTTTCGCAGTACATCTGCGCAGGTGGTAGATGGAGCAGCATGAGATAACAGATTTTAAATTTCCTCATTACCACTTGGTAGGCGCTCCATCAAGGGTTTTCATCCGCTTCATTGCATAGTTCGTTGAAACTGCGGTGAAAATTTTAGTTCTCTCTGTGCTTGTTTAAGCCGATGCTGGAGTTCAGTGAAATTGCTTTTTTTTTGACGTCTGCGTTGAAACATTCTGCTTTCTCGGTGGTATTCAGCTCGTAGCTGTGTGATTTCTTCATATTACCAATGGTTGATAGCGTGAACAAATCGTCCGTCTTACCATAGATGCATCACATGTCCTGGTGATGTTTACGGTCAATTAAACACATATCTTTACATCTGCTAGTACATGGATAAAAGACTCTTCATCAAATGTGTTGGTCTTCCATACTTTTTTGTTGAGCATTCTACATATCGTATTTTGATGGCGTTGTCTTCGTTTGTCAAATGTGTTGTATATTATTGCCTGGCGGTCATTATGAGTGTAGTGAGTGCTGACTTTCCATATTGTTCTATTGGCAAATGAATTGCTTACAAAAGTGTGGTTGATGATCGAGCCTACCTTATTTCTATTGAATGTGTTTCCTATGCAGTTCTTTACAGTACTTAGTTTACTCGTAGGATGGCGAATACCTCTAATAATATCTTTTCTCTCCTGTTTGTTTTTGCACGGCCCATTAATTGGCTCATGCTATGATAACCGGGTTCCGATATCTGGCATTTATGGTTAGCCTATGTAGAAATATATCGAATTCTTCGACCGTAAGCCTTGGTGGGACGTAAGCCCTATATACACCTTGACTGACTCGAACTGTAACTTTTTGAAATGCTATAATTTTTTTATTTTTTGATAAATTGTATTGTGCTAAGGCACAATTTTGTTAAATACATCAATTTTCGGCCCAATCCCGGCGAAGTGCTTGTTTGAGGTGGTCCAAACTTTGGTATTTTTAAGTGTCAACCTTCGCCTTCAAAATACCCCGGAGAATTTGTAATCCATTGTGTCGAAGAAATGAAGTGTGGAACATTGTTTTTAAACCAATCTTGGTTGACGCGCGCTTTGTGAGACGGTGCCGAGTTTTGTTGAAATGTCCACGGTCCCCGACTGAAATGATTGTTTGCCCAAGGCTTCAATACTGCCTCTAAGACAGTTTCACGGTATACGATCGCATTAATTATGACGCCACGGTTCAAAAATACGTGTAATTTTCGAAGGACCTCTCCGGTAAGTAAACTCGGTCATTTTGCTTGTTGACATATTGCTCGATAACAAATGGCGACTCATCGGAAAAAACCAAATTTGGCAACTCACCACTTTCGTGCAAGCGTAGCAACTTCTTCGCTCGACTTTAACTTTTTTCTGTTGCGGTGTAAAATTGTGTGCTTTTTGGAACTTCAATGGTTTGAGCCCAAGCTCATTTTTCAGTATGTGTTGCATCCGTTCGAACGATATGTTGAGCTCACGAGCCATTTTTCTTCCACTTCGACGCGGATTTCGCTCAATGCGAGCCTTCACTTTCCGAACCATTTCTGCCGATGTTGCTGTTCCTTTATGACCACCTCCATGGTGTTTTGCAATGCTACCAGTATCACGATAACGAACTATGGCTCGAGACACACATGATATATTCACGTTGAGGTGGTGGAGGGCTCTAACGATAGCTACTTTTGGTTTTCCAGCCAAATATAAAGCAATCACACTATCACGTTTCAATTCCATCGCGGATAAAAATTTTTCAAAACAACTGAGACGCAAATCGTGTAAAGGGCTTCTAAATAATAAAATTATCTGTCACGGGTCAAAATTTGAGCTCATTGTCATGAACGTTTTGGAAATTATAGCATTCGAGTCAGTCAGGGTGTATGTAGCAGCCATAAATTTTGGCCCGAAAAAATTGCTCTTAGCGATCTCTTCTGTTTCTTGGAAGTGTTGTTTTCCAAAATTTGTATTGTGATATTGTTCATTGGAGTGAAATTCACTTAAGATTGTTACGTCTATGAGTTGTTTGTGATAAGAGAGGTTGAGTGGCCTCGTAGTGATTTAAGTTTGGCTGCAGTATTTCCATTTTTTCAACAGTAGTTCCTTCCATGCTCGTTGGTAAGATCGGCATCTATGATTACTACCGACGGCTTCCTTACCTCAGAAGAGTATACATTCTGGTTTTTGGTTTTTCCTTGTATATATACCACATCGTAAGCAATGTTTCGACCAGTCACTTTTGCTTTTACAAGCTTTGACCTTATGCCCAGATTCCATACATTCGAAACACTTAAGTGGATCTTGCTTTTCACGTATTCGACACACAACCTATACTATACGTATTGTGCCATTTCGGTGAGTTTCCTAGCTGCTTCCGTTGATAAGTTCACGGTTGCCGTCTGGATGAAGGAAGAAGAAATGAAGAGGTGTACCGAGGGTTTACGGGTACATGATAAACCCATTCAAGCCTCAGTGGCAAAGGTGAACTAATCGGGATGGTGACAACTCGGAGTTAGAACCAATGATTGTTCAATATCCCGTTTTTAATTAAGTTGATTTAAGTGAGATTAAAAAGTAAACTTCCGAAAGTTTTTTTTTTTTTTTGAAGCATCACCACTTTTAAAGCTACAAGTTTAGTGTTAATGTTAGATAGTCATATTCTGTTACTATTTTCAAATCTAAGAATTAGGTTGACTTAAGATATTGTATGTTAACTTAAGAATTTATTGTGATGTTTTTTGTTTCACAAGCTTCGTTGTTATGGAATATTAAAGAAGCTAAAATCTTTAAGAAAATACTTAGTCATGCTTATGCACTTAATTTCTCCCACGCGTAATGAATGTATACGATCATAAATAATTCAGGAATATTTTCCATGTCCATGGCAGCTTGCATAAATGATTATGATCTATTTTTAATGATTGCTAATGCTTGGTTTATTTTACTTAATACAGCGGATTAGCTAATCTATTTTAATTTGTCTACGTTGACTAGTTTCCTTGTTTAAATATTTTATCCAATTTATGCAATTATCGATAGGGTCGTTTGTGCGTGAGAGCTTAGGCTTATTCTAAGAGCTCTTTCATGTGAATATTAACGAGATAATTTTTCTAAAGAATTTGATTAGATTTTCCAAGCACTGTCATATGTGTGCGTATACATCTTGAATGGTTCCCATTACTTGCCAATAGATAAATTATGTCTAATTCTATTTTTGCAACAATAACACATGGCCTGAAAAGTCAGTGCCGTTTTATAGTAAAACACAAAATTTTTGCAAAATTCTGCGAACAGGAAATAGTCGCTGGGGGCCAAATCTGGAGAATACGGTGGATGGGGAAGCAATTCGTAGCCGAATTCATTCAATTTTGCTATCGTTTTCATCGACTTGTGACACGGTGCATTGTCTTGATGAAACAGCACTTTCTTCTTCTTTAAATGCAGCCGTTTTTCTGCGATTTCGTCCTTCAAACGGTCCAACAACGCAATGTTATAGTCTGCCCCTTTTGGAGATAGTCGATGAAAATTATTCCATGTGTATCTCAAAATACGGGTGCCATAACCTTGCCAGCCGACTGTTGAGTTTTTGGTCATTTTGGACGAGGTTAGTCGCCTGCTCGCCACTCAGCTGACTGCCGACTTGACTCTGGTGTGAAGTGATGGAGCCAAGTTTCATCCATTGTTACATACCGACGCAAAAATTCGGCTTTATTGCGGTTGAACAGCTTTAAACACTCCTCTGAATCATCAACACGTTGTTGTTTTTGGTCGACTGTGAGCAAACGCGGCACCCACTTTGAACAGAGCTTTCGCATGTCCAAATATTCGTAAATGATATATCCAACACGCTCTTTTGATATCTTCAGAGCCTCAGCTATCTCGATCAACTTCACTTTACGGTCATGCGTAATCATTTTGTGGACTTTTTTGATGTTTTCATCTGAAACAGCCTCTTTTGGACGTCCACTGCGTGCATCATCTTCGGTGCTTGTATGACCACTTTTAAATTTTTCAATCCACATGCGAATGATTTGTTCGGCTGGTGCAGAGTCTGAGTAACACTTATCTAGCCATTTCTTTGTATCGGCTGCATTTTTTCTCATCAAAAAGCAGTGATAAATCAACACACGAAATTGCTTTGAATCCATTTTTTTCACAATAACAAAAGTTGCTTCACTCACAACTAATCGTCCGACAGCTGTCAAATTTATACACGTATCTTTTGAAGGTTGGTACTAACTGAAAATGTGCCCTGGAATGGTGCCCTCTCTTAGAAACGGCAAGGACTATTATATCACTATTAATAATATGTCGTCCTAAAAATCTGTATATTGTGCATAGAAGTTGTTGTTAAAATAGGTGCCCGGTGACATCTTACTTATTGTAAGTAAGTAAATAAACTGAGAGTTGATGGGTGAAGTCTATATATCAGAGTTTAGGTCTCATAAACTGGGTCCTTTACGTCATTTGAAAAAGCTTAGAAAATATTCAGTTTCATAAATTTTTTTTCCATATAAGGAAAGACGAGACGATCTGGTCGAACAAAATGGGTCTAAAAAGATAGGATATAAACGAACAGCTAGCATTAATTTTTTTCGATGTTTTCATTGATTAATTAGAGTCAGGAATGTAGACTTAATGATGCTCTTGTGTAAAATAATTCTTTAAGCATGCCACACTGGCAACCTTGTCGTTCTATTAGTTCTATTTATTTCCATTAAATTTTAAAAGTTATTGGTTTCCTCATTGGCTTCCTATGTAAGTATCCTGATATCGCTAATGCATGAAGATAGACCCTGTATAGACGTAGCCTATTCAGATCTGAAAGACGGTAAACGCAATCAGAGTTATGGCTTCTGGAACACGTTGGTGTTTCTAGTCGTTTGTTAGCGTGTGTGCTTCGCACTAAACTTTCGTTTGCCCAAATTCTCGGTTAAATTACACTGAAAGCTATCATTCAAATAACTAACCTGGTATGCCTTTCCACAATGTCGGCAGAATATGTGAATGCATCTGTAAGTGGTCAGCGACTTTCATTCTGTCCCTCTAATAAATACATCGTAACGAGCACTCTATTTTTACACCTATAAGTGGGCTAGGTACAAATGACACACCATCCTGAGACACTTACTATAAAAGCGGTGGATATATCGCGGATCATTTTTTCTGTGACAGTTCGGCTTATGCTTTCATTACAGTTAAGCAACTCTGCGCTGACTTAGTAGATTTTCACTCAAAGAATCATAAAAGGAGTACAACAGACTAGTTCCAATTTTGCGTACGAACTTTCTAATGAACGTTTTTATTTTTCTTTTAATTTCAGTAATTACTCTCAAAATTTCAGTGAACCGGTTGTAGATTTCGATATCCCATTATCGGTCAAGAAATACCATCGAGCGTCTAGAACTCAAATATCTGGTGGTCTTTAGAAAATTTTTAAATATGTATGCCATTCGGAAATATGAGAATCAACCAGAAGGGTGTTTCTTTCTTGTGAATGCTTACCCATGAAAAGTGAAAAGTCGTACATAGAAATCGGTATTCTGCTTTCTATCTGTCCTTTTTTTTTCCTTTTTCCTTTTCCAAAAAAGTAATCCGGTAGATTATCATCAATCTGTATTTTATTCAGACAAGCGATAAAATCACAACATGTGAATTTATCTTCTTCTTATGGCCCAACCCATGACCTAAATGCTTTTTTTTTTTGCTGGTAAATCCATAGACTACCATAAATCACAGATAAATGAATTCCAAAGTTGTATTATACACCAATTAGGCAAAAAAATAAATAGGCCAACTGTGACAGTAGCTGTATAGAAAGAAACTTCCGTACAAGCCTCAGACAGAGTTTAGGGGTGATATGAGGGACAGCTACCTAATGTGAATTATGTGACCGACTTTTTTCTTTCGAATCTCTACGAATAGTTAGTCGCACATAAAAACGGAATGAAGTAAGAACCTATAAAAGAAGAAACCGAACTTGATTGCAAAGAAGATAGAAATTTATTGTCTTTTATCACCGCCGCTCGACATAATCTCCGTAAAGTCATCTTTAGGCACGTCCAAAGCATTCTACTGCATGATGTAAACATTGATTCAAATTTTTGGTTTTGTTGTTACTACTCGTACCTATTTGATTTCTTTTTTTTTTTTGCAACTCATTTTCATATGCAGATGAGTCAATCTATTGTCTTGGTGTTAAACAACTGAGGCCCACTAAACGAAAAAAGTATCTACGAAGTTCAACGCCCGGATAACTAAAACAAATTCATTTGAATAAATTTATTTGAATTTCCCCGCTCTTTTACTATGCCACTGATCTCGGGAGCTAATAAATTAAAAGTTTTTGTGCCATATGAGTTTATGGATAGTTTGAGTGTAATGAAATTTTAGTTGGCGAATTAACTTGGCGGTTAATTTGAATGTTTATTTTAATGGGAGTCAAGTTTAAGATCAACTGGCGGTTAGGATTTTAGCTCACGAAAGAGTAAAACGGGTCTGGTTGGGTTATTCAGTTTCTGGAAAAGTTGACCTAGTTAGGAAACAAGTTGCGTGGGTATTCAGTGTGTCACGTCATCGAGATCTTAGCTTTGTTCTGAATATTTGGGCTTGGGTTCAGTTATGGTAATATAATGGAATAGGAGCAGTTATACATATTTACTATGTGACAATTGGGGTGATAACATGCAAAATGGTTATTTGTACAGAGGTTATTGGAACACCGAAGTAATTACTTTTGTGGTTTTGTAAACAGATCAAAAGGTATCAAAAGCTGGCTAATGAGATTAACCTAGAAGTTTATTTGCGTTTGCAATTTACTTTACTGAGATAGACAGTTACTACTAATAGATTATCACAATCACAGACCTGCTTCTTCAAAGCAACTCCATAACATAAGATACAGTTTTCGGCGAATATATAAATTTAAAAGTTAACATGAGAGTGTTAACTCATGCCCGAATTTGCATGAGGCAACATTGTACTTAAAGGCTGCTAACTCCAGCTATTTTAACTTTTTTGACTTTCGGTTTTTTTTATTATGTAGCCTTAAATATTGTGAAGTCTCACAGTTGTTTGTTCTACTGTAAGTTATTATATTATTAGCCATTTTCCGTTTTTTTGCGAAAAAAGGTGTTTATACCAAAAGTGTTTAATCAAATTAAAGAAATTGTTTTACTTTGAAATCAAGTGAATACTATAAATAAACAAAGGTGAGAGAGTTATTAAAAAAAAAAGTATCGTAAGAAAAGTGTTTTCAATAATTTTGTGAAATCGCTGTTGCCTATGGGCAACATAACACATGGGCTGAAAACTTAGTGCCGTTTTATAGTAAAACACAAATTTTTTTCAAAATTCAACTTTTTTTTATCAATATAGTTACCTTCGAGGGCGATACACTGATTGAAACTATTTTCCAATCTTGCGATATCAGTTTTGTAGTACGATTTCGGTTTAGCCTCAAAATAGGCTTCTGTTTCGGCGATTACTTCTTCATCGGTCTTAAATCTCTTTCCGGCGAGCATTCTTTTGAGGTCTGCGAACAGGAAATAGTCGCTGGGGCCAAATCTGGAGAATACGGTGGGTGGGGAAGCAATTCGTAGTCAAATTCTTTCAATTTTGCTATCGTTTTCATCAACTTGTGACACGGTGCATTGTTTTGATGAAACAGCACTCTCTTTTTCTTCAAATGCGGACGTTTTTCTGCGATTTCGTCCTTCAAACGCTCCAACAACGCAATATAATAATCGCTGTTGATAGTCTGCCCCTTTCGGAGGTAGTCGATGAAAATTAATCCATGTGTATCCCAAAATACGGATGCCATAACCTTGCTAGCCGACTATTGAGTTTTTGGTCGTTTTGGACGAGGTTCGTCGCCTGTTCGTCACTCAGCTGACTGCCGACTTGACTTTGGTGTGAAGTGATGAAACTAAATTTCATCCATTGTCACATACCGACTCAAAAATTTGGCTTTGTTGCGGTTGAACGGCTTTAAACACTCCTCTGAATCATCAACACGTTGTTGTTTTTGGTCGACTGTGAGCAAACGCGGCACCCACTTTGAACAGAAACAGCATGTGCAAATATTCCTGTATGATATATCCAACACGCTCTTTTGATATCTTCAGAGCCTCAGCTATCTCGATCAACTTCAATTTACGGTCATTCGTAATCATTTTGTGGACTTTTTTGATATTTTCATCTGAAACAGCCTCTTGGACGTTTGGACGTTCACTGCGTGCATCATCTTCGGTCCTTGTATGACCATTTTTAAATTTTTCAATCCACTTATGAATGGTTCGTTCGGCTGGTGCAGAGTCCGGGTAACACTTATCTAGCCATTTCTTTGTATCGGCTGCATTTTTTCCAATCAAAAAGCAATGATAAATCAACACACGAAATTGCTTCGAATCCATTTTTTTCACAATATCAAAAGTTGCTTCGCTCACAACGCTATATCTCGAGAACTAATAGTCCGACAGCTGTCAAATTTATAAATGTATCTTTTGAAGGTTGGTACTAACTGAATGGTATGGTATGGATTTAATTCAAGTGGTGCCCTCTCTTACAAACGGCTTTGCAGCCCATGTATTACATATTTAGATGCGTCCAAGAGGTCTGACAAAAGCAGACATTCTAAATTTTTCCTGGGATGATTCTACGTATGAGGAAAATGAAGAGCAGGACAGATCAGTAAATTTTGAAAACATCATCAGAGAAACTTTGGAAAATATAATTGATAATGGCGAAATATTGAAATTGGACTGATTGAAAAAAAAAGGAAATAAATAGGTGTTAGAGAAGGTAGTGGAGAAAATTGATTTGCAAAGTTTGAGGTGGAGAAGTGCAGAGATAATAGTGGACGATACCAGTTGGTGAAAAAGCCAATCGAGTATTTCTGTTAGTTCTTTTCAGATGAAACCTGATAGATGATTTGTGACGAAACAAATTTTCATGCGGTACAAACAAATGGAATTGGGCTAAAATATCACATGCCTGCAGTTAAAAGATATGTTGATGTATTACTATACCTTGTTGTAGTAAATATACCAACATATAGAAAGACATGGATGCAAAATTTCAAACTTAATGTTGTTGCAAATGCTTTGCCAAGAAATCGGTTCGAAAAAATTAAACTATATCTTCATCTCAACAATAAAGCTGTTCAGCCTCAAAAGATAGAACCTGGGTATGATAAATTATACAAAGTTCGCCCATTGCTAGATTTCATCAAAAGGAAATTAAATGAAATTCCCAAGATCAGTTCCAAATCGTCGATGAGCAAATGATTGCATATAAAGGTAATTGATTTTATGAACACATATGCAGTCGATTTCTATCTAATGCAAAAATATATTTTTTATTAAGTCAACATAATTTGAAGCAATACTTTAAAAATAAGCCAAACAAGTGGGGTTTTAAAATCTTCACTAGCCCTAGTGTATCTAGGATTGTTTATGACTTCGCCCTATACATTGGAGAAGGAACGTATACCTCTTTTAGTTTGGGAATATCATCAGATATTGTTTTAAAGTTAGCATCCAATATCCCTATAAGCCAACATTTTAAATTATTTTTCGCAATTGGTTTACGTCAATAACCTTGATGATTACTCTAAGACAAAGAGATATACTATCAGTTGGTACAATTCGAAGCAATCGATTAAAAAATTGTGTTCTAAGAAGTGAGAAAGAGCTTCAAAAACTAGGACGTGGGTCAAGCGATTTCAAATTTGAGGCTACGCACAGGTTTCCAACTACACAGATAAAAACCCCATGAGTGAGTGCAAGAGATTTGTCGATCATAAATACCACCATGATCAAAAGAAATTTATTTAGAAAATTAAAAATACAAGTTTGTTCATCTTAATCTATATTGTCCCCTTCCAAGTAATCCCTATCGACTGCAACACCCTTATACCAGGGCTTGATCCAATCCTCGAAACATTTTTTTATTTTCGGTTTTCGGTATGTCTATCAATAGTGGTTTTTTAACTCGATTGAACAGAAAGAAGTCACAGCGAGCCGAATCAGGTGAATTCGTTGGCTGTTGGATGGTATTTGCTACATTTTTCGTCAACAAAATTACGAATAATGATGGCACTGTGCTGCCCATAATTCTGGTCTCTTTCGGTGAATTGCTTCATGCAAACGTCTCATAACGCCCAAATAATACACTTTGTTTACTGTCAGGACTTCTGGCAAAAATGCATGATGCACTACACCGTTGTAATCCATGAATACCGTGAGCATTGCCTTCTTTTTTGACTGGTCGTTGGTGAGTTTTTTGGTCTCGGCTCATTTGGTTAACGCCATTCACTTGCCTGATGTCTGGATTGAGTGTCGTACTCATAAACCCACGTCTAGTCTCCAGTAATGATCCTTTTGATGAATGTGGGATCGGATTCAGCGTCGCAAATCATCTCTTTTACGACGTCAACACGGTCTCTTTTTTGCATGAAATTGAGGTCTTTTGGCACTAACCAAAATGTCTTGATGGTTATTGACCAACATTTCTTTTACTTCATCAATGTTTTCGTCGGTTGTCGATGTCGATGGTCTGTCACTGCGTTCATCATTTTTGATTTTGAACCGCTCGGGCCACTGGTAAACGACTGTTTTCTTTAGAGAATCGTTGCCGAAACACGTTTTCAACATTTCCAATACAAGTTCGTTGTTGCAAATTCCAATCCATTTCTTAAATTGTATTGTAAAAACTCGCCTACGTAACATTTGCAAATGTCAAACTATGACCTTAAGATTTAGAGGGAATGTCAACAACAGATGGGATCGAAACAATGGGAGCGCCACACGGTGGTTATTCCATTTTGTGATCAAGCTGGTATAACTCTTCCAGGTATAGTGAAATGCTATAACAGCATATGGGAGGAGTTGATCTGGCTGACATACTGCTAAAATTATAAAAAAATAACCACCACTGAAATTAATGGTATATGCGCATAGTATACTGGTGTATAAATTCATCTGTAGTAAATAGTTGGCTGTTGTATCGCAGAGACAACGAAGTGAAACATCCGCCACTAATACAATTCCAGTTAGATAATGCTAGCAGTTTTACTAAAGAAAAGAGGTCGCCCATCATCACTCCATCAGTTCATATTTGAGTCAAGACTAACTTATATCCGTCTCACCCATTTCAATTCGGGTATAAGAGGGTTAATTTGGAGCCGCATACGCGAAATAAAGCGTAGCATAAAGGGTAATTAGTCGATAGCTTAAGAACCATAAATATCATTCTACCTCATCAACTTAATAATCTTGGATTCATTTCTTCTCAGGATTTCGGAGGTATTATGGTCGATTGTACTAATAGTAAAAGAAAATCGTTCCCTTTAAAATGGCTCAGGGTCAGACACTTTGTGCGAAGATGCAAAGCGCAGCTTGTCAGTGGAGCCCTCTATTCAGTTTGGCTGTAAGATTGAAAAAATCAATTCAGCAAATAACCACAGGACTTTAAATAACCTAAATATAAGGAACATGCACTAGAGGATTTTAGCTTCATAACAGTAACATTTTGTTCATTGAAACCACTACACATTGTCTGGGAGACAATTTATTCAAAATAAAAAAGTTATGTGGAATGTGAAATCTGTGTAAGAAGATTTACTTCCAACTTCACAAGGACAACATAGAGACATTATGGTTTATTCCCAAAAACACTTTCTTGTCCAATGAGATGGTTCTCGCGTCTTTGAATGCACACAAACCAAAATCAAGAGTAGAATTCGAAGACTTTTGCAGAAGTCATGCATGTCAATACGACTTAATATAAATAAAAGTCATAGCATGAGATTCTTTACCTTACTGAAATGAAAAAGCGGCTGGTAGTGTAGCTTCTCTAAAGAGCACTCTAATGTCCACTATTTGGCAAGTGTTACTTAAATCAACGAGCCGACAATAAACTAAGGGACCTACGAAACCGATCTACCCAATAACCTCAGATAAACTGTTGCCCACCCTGAAAAATTAAAGAAGGGTAACAGCGTGCAACCGAGCTACTAGCTACTAGCTAAGAGGTCATATACTGCTATAAAACAGCTGTCACAAGGAAGAGTTATGAGATGGGTTGGATAGAAGAAGAATGTAAAACTGTGATTAATACTATGGTGGCGATAGACTAAAGCAAGTTTAAGGCTTTTGTAAGTAAACGCATTGGTGCAATCCACAAGTGAGTCAATCAAGTGAGTCGATTTGGGCCACACAATTGAAAGATTTCACAATTAAAAGATTAATTTTTTGGACTCCACTGATAAAAACGTGTACGAGTAGTGTTAAAAGACATCCTAATATGTTACATTGATTCGTCATTATGTGCAAGAACTTATCTTGTGTCAATCGACTTTGTGGAAGATTTTGTGCAAGGATCTTGATTAACACGCTTACGAAATAAAAACTAAAGACAAGAGATCTTCGTTAGCATCATGACTTCGTTGATTGGGCGTTTGAATTGTTACAAGTCGACCCACCACTCAACAGTCAAATTTGTTTCAGTGATATGGCTTACTTCTGTCCCAGTAGCTTTCCTAATAAGAAAAATTGTAAAATTTGAACGAGGAAGAAAATTTACGTCTGGGCTTGCAAAATCAATGTCCGTTCTTATAAAAAATTATGAAAATCGAATGTCACCGCCTATAACGACCAGTACGTCAACAAGGTCTGCACGATATTTGGGGATATTTGGGTTCAATAGGTTGGTGCCACATGCCAAACGACAAGTTGACAACTATTCCAGCCTTGATACCCAAAATCGAGCGCACTATTCGTGAGATACCGCCACAAGTCCTCAAAAAATTGTAGAACAAATCGCCTATGAAGCGGCACTGAAAAAGAGTTGCTTTTAGCACACAAGCAACTCTTTTATAGAAAAGGAAGAGGCGAGAATGTCGGCTTCCTCGGAAATTGAGCATGAGACACGAACGGTCGGAAAAATGATGAGATGACACTCTAGGAATAAAGTTCAGCCCATTAGACAAAAGGTAAAAAGAACGTGTGAAGTCAACAAGGCCCAAACAAAAAGTTGGTATTTCTGCCAAACAGATAAGATTATGCAGAATGGCGATGGAGAGCTTCCTCTACTCCCTAAAGTTCGGAAGTAATCTTACTGTGACCCTTTAATATACTTGAAATTGTGTGAAATTTGAAAACTAGAACAAGAGGTACAAATTTCCAATTGTCTTTGCTATAACATGCATACGTTGATCCTTTCCACAATGATCTAACCTTCTACATTATTTTCAGACTTCTGACAATTGGTATAGCCGAATGTCGGTAGTAGAGCGTATTACTATGTTACGTTTTCCATGCCATAACACTATGAAAGACTCACATCGTCCTGCAACGGCAACATGGCCATGTTTTACTATACCCTGTCTTACATTTTGCTTGTGTTTTACTATATAGTTACATGAAATGACGTGGTAGCTGTTTTCTAAATTTCGTGTTAGGTTCTTTACACCTTTTTTTTATTTATACTTAAAGTGTGAAATCGCTATAAGATGTATATAGACATATACCATATATGATAGATATCTACTATTTAGATAGCGCAGTTCGGGGCGAACCTGGGCCTCTCCAGATAGACCGATCCTTAGCTAACTGCCTTCAGTTGCACAGTCAAAGTCGTTTAATGCCCCTGTGCCCAACCAAGGTGATGGATTCCTTTACTGTTGGATTTGAGGACCCTGAGGGACGCAGATGTCTAAATCCACTTTTGATATAGTCCATTGTTTAGCGCCATAAAGTAGGACTGGGATGATTAAATTTATATATAGAGTCTCCCTAGTATTTAGAGTTAGGGCCTGACTAGTCAGTTGCCTTCTTAGCCCAAAAAAAAAAAAAAAAAAAAAAAAAAACCCGATTGGCAAGAGTGATACTTCGTTTTATATTTGCTGCTGAGGTATTGTTGGCAGAATTAAGAACAGAGCCAAGGAAGTAAAAGTTCTTTACTACCTCGAAGTTATAACTGCCAGCGGTGAATTTTTATTCACTTCGTTGATATTGGTTTGTCCTCATTTACCGCTGGGCCCATTTTGACAACTTCAGTTCCAATACAAGTGATCTAACCAGTGATAGCCGTTTGTGTTCTCCCAACTATGTCGATATCATCGGCGTACGCTAATGTTTGCACAGACTATTGTGCCTCTGGTATTCGCTTTAGAGTTCCGCACAATTCTTTCGAGTATGGTGTAAAAGAGGGCATATGAATGCACGTTACCTTGTCTAAAACCACTTTGGACATAAAAGATCTTAGTTAAATCGTTGCCGATCTTAACTCAGCAGGTAGTGTTTTTAATTGTCATTCTTATCTAGCGTCTCATGGTACATTGAGATAAGTAAATCGTATGATTGTTATAGTGATATTTCATCTCGCTGCAAGTTAATAAACCTAAGCCCGTAACCGAACTTGGTGTCGTGTAATCTGTACTTACCAACTACCAAAGGTGTCCTCATTTTTTATCCTGACGTTAAACTCGCCTTGTACGGTTTTAACGTCATACTTAGGACATTGCTCATATATCTTGCTCGTAGAAACATTCTTTGGTGGCGTCGTTCTGTCTTTCGTTAGGACATGAACGCACATTAGGCTTATGTAAGCGAATTTAGGATTGATGCGGATTTTCATAAGACGCTCGCTCGCTTGACCACGAGGCTCATGATTTCTTGCCTCAGTTTGCGGTCTATGACAAGTCTACATCTGAATAAGCACTGTGTCTGCAGGTATCGACACAAAACCGTCAAAAATCGATAATTATCATCATTCGACAGCAACTTTCGGTTGCAAAGTTTTTATATATACCTTCCTGAGGGTAGCTGATAGGCTCACGAAATTCTAATTCTGTTAAGGATTTCAGATGGCATCACAAGAAATGCAAAGAACAACTTTGAGTTTTCGTCATTAACCATGAAGTCTGTTTATGAAAAAAAGTATTTTCGCTTTCTCTTTGATAAATTGTACCTTTAAGATTGCAAGACCAAAACCACATTTCATATGTTTTTTTGAACCCCATAAATTTCAGATTTAGACACGACTTAATGTCTACAAGTTGAAAGAGAAAAAAAGAGGAGCACTTCCCACCAAGGTAAAGTTGTCTAGCCAATAAAATGTATCACTACTATTCATCCCAAGAGGCTCTCAAAAATGCAATGAAAAATAAAAAAATCCAAGCCAACTTTACTTGGTTCTTGGGAAAAAAAGAAGAAAAAAACTCCGATTGGCCGTCTAAGAAAAGACCAAATAGCAGGATAAGGAGCTCTCCAAATGGAATACATCTCTGTCGGGAAAAGTTTTCATATCTCCTTATCAACGGTCAGCAGTTTCCACTCTATTTACTGGGTGTGCACCATGCAACCTATAGATTGGGTAGCCAATATTATCTCTATTCCTATAGCACTAAGGGTGGACTACATCACATTTACCCTTCGCCTATCCCATGATTCTATTCAAAAGCCAGAATGAACTCCTTTTTTCCGTTCCTTTGGACAACTTCTCCCGAGACTTGTAAACTTTTTGGCGAACATTTTTTTAAGTGCATTATTTCCGGCTTTTATAACTTTGGTTATATGTATGAATTCGTGTGTTTAGGTGTGCGTGTGTTGGATTAGTTTTATTTATTTTATGTTGTACAGACAGGATACATTAAATAAAGAAGATGAGCAGCACTCGAAATGTTTCAGAAGACATGAAAGTAACTCCTTGCTTAGTTTCATGTAGTTACAAGTGACGGAATGCTTTAAAGGGGAAGCGTTGGCCCTAAATGTCATTCAATTTAGTTGAGTGGAGGAGGATCTCTGTACTATAGATAAGATCCATTGACAGTTTTTTTCGAAATGAAACCAAAATATTTGTTGTCTGTTGAATGAAGTAAAGAAAAATATGAGTTACGAAGGACATGTGGTTTGATTTATTGGAACCGAGTAGAGGTTGGTATTGGCTTGAAGAAGATTGTGAATTAAGTGATTTGTGTGCTGTGCACAGTTTTATTTTTCAAAGTGGCCCCCGGCCTACAAACTTTTTAATTTTTTTTAGTTCGATGTTGGGCAAAAATCAGTTCCCATTTATAGCTAACTACTGAGTTAGTGGAGTTTTAATTGTGGCCGCAAATGAGGAGGCAGTTATCAATCAATTATAGAAGCATCGATTGTTTGTTGTAATTTAATCAGTTCGAATTTAAGCAATTAAAATTGAAGAAGGAGGCAGTTGAGCCTGCCACTATTTAGTTTATTCGTAGATAACAATTGATGACTTACTTTCTTACTAAGATGGCGCTATAAGTCATCAAGAGTGGGCCTGGTCCTTAACCAATAAAACTTTTCAGTTACTAATGTCTTTATTGAGCTGTCGCCAGTTGAGGATACGAAGATAGTTGAGGTCATCTTGTGCACGTCATCTATGGTTAAATCTTCCTCAATTATCGTGTCCTTCAGGTTAGAAATAAAAGACTCTTTCCGCCGGAGTGTTAATATTCATGCGCTTTTGATTACTATATTTAGCCCTTTATCGGCAATTTTTTTATTGTTAGTTAACATGCATGCCCTGTAATAAGTGCAGTACTGTGGGAACCAAATATTCTCACATTATTAGATATTGCGTCAGAACAATGCAACGAACACTTGACTGAGAACCTGCTGGAACAATATAGGTGATTCAGCTGTCTTGACAGTGAAAGAAGCTTAAGTTACATTCAAGTTAGATTTGTTAGGTAGAAAATAAGTGAAATAATGCAATATTTGGAGCGCGACATAAGTTAACTGGAATTCAAAGGAAGAGGAAGTGTTTTTTTTTTTGTATTAATTTGTACAGCTCGTACATTTCGCTGTAAGTCTCCAACTCTGAATTTTCAAACAAAAATGGGACCAAGAATATTGAGTTTTAAATAACCAAAATCATTTTCTTCTTCGTTCTATAACGTCCATGTTTTCACACCAGAAAGCGGGACTGGAATGATTGAGATCTTACATCGCACTTACTTAGTGTTTCTTGATAAGTCACTTCTAAGGTCAAAGAAATAGCAATCGGCAAGTATAATTCTTAGAATAATATCTGATAAGGTATCACTATTGAAATTGTTTTTTGTTGGATCAGAGTACTTAGAAAAAGTCCATTAGTCCATTGTACTTCTTATATGTTCATTTGACTGAAATTTCTTAGTTTTTCAAAGAAAGATGAAGAAGCGCTTCAGTGACAAAGTGCATACAGTATCAGCACCCAAACTGTCAGCGCCTAAAGTGAGCGTGGATGGGCCATTCACAGAGGTAGTCGTCATTACTTTCACAGTAAGCGTCGTGGTTAGCAAAAGTGCAATTATTTACAGTCTTTCATATGGTGGGACAGCAGGAAATTCGTTAACGGAAAGTCATGCTATCTGTAGTTGTACACATATGAAACCAAATCCCAACCAAATCCTAATGCAGGCTTATGTGACGAAACAGACTCCTGTGAGCTTTGTCTATTAAATTCATAGGCGATTTCAATGAACTCAGCTTTCCGACTTAATTATGTGGACTCTTGTGTCACGCTTGGAAGTCGTGTTTCCAGATGAGTCATGTATGTAGGCGTATGTTCTAGTAATCTTAACCTCTTCTTTACGAAATATATTAAAAGCTTTCTTTGGAATGAATTCCCCATATTTGGTCGCATAGTACAATACATAAATGACCACATGACTGCTTCAAATAATTTATTTATATTTTGAGCTTATCCTTTTTAGAAAGAAAACTTCTCCAATTCGTATTTATCGTCATTTTGGATTCCCTCAGTTTTGCCTGCAGATGCTTTGTAAATGACAGTCGCACCACAATAATGACTCCAAGGTACTTGTACGTTGACACTTTCTCCAGCTCTTCATTATTGCAAGTCAACTTATCTTCACGTGAGTGTTGTTAAAAACCATTATTCTGGACTCTTTGCTGTAAACTTTTAAATTTCATGTGAAACAGTTATGTTGTAACCTATGTATCGTCAATTGCAGTATGTTTGATGCCTCAGCAAGTAGGATAACCCCATTATCGTACATAAGTAGCTTGATGCTGACACCATTGAACATATTACCCCTAGGTAGCGAAGGTGAGAGATCATTTAGAAAAAGTAAAAAAAGACGAGGACTCTGAAGCGATCTTGTTTTACTCCCATCTTCGACTCGAATCAGGGTGATACATTCCTTTCATTTCACATCGCTGTCCAGTTTTTCTGTTATTGCTGTGTTTTTTTTTTTTTTATGAAAATGCAAACTTTTTGCGAAACAATGGTTACATGTGAAGGATTCAAAGTATTACCCATCGCTAGCTACAACTTTTTTCCCTCTTTCTGGCAGAGCTAGAAAACCGTTTCCTTAAAAATGTTTATCTTTTGAGGCTATCCACGAATCAATCCACTTTTTGATGTCTTCATATGAGCGAAACTGCTCATCAACAAGTCTATGTGTCATCAAACGGAACAATATCTGGGGAATATGGCTGGTAGCACTTCCCATTTGAGCATTTGCAGGTAGAGGCCGAGCATTGTTATGCTGTAGAATCATTTTTTCGTGTCCCTGCTCGTATTGTGAATCGCATTAACTGAAGTTGATACCGTTCCCCAGTGATAGCATCGTTGGATTTTATTAGTTCATAATAAATAGCACCGGCCTGGTCCCACCAAAAACGCAACATAAACTTCACAGCGTTAATATTCGGCCGAGCTGACGACATACGCATGCTGTTTTATGAGTCCCGGATTCGAAGATAGGTGGCGCTACTGAGCTTAAATGAGCTTACCATCATTTAGTATAACCTCTTCTAGTGCGCCTGTCAAAATTTGGTGACAACTCGAATCTAAGTTTTGCTTTGACACCCATTTCAAAACATCGTGTTAGTTAGTGTTTTTTGCTACTGATACTGCTAAGAGCAGTATAGCTTCGTGATCCGATTCTTGTTTCTTCTTCTAAGTGGCAAAACCTGCGAAGAAATCTAGCCTATTCTCGATGGTATATATGGGATCTATTCACCTTCCCGTACAACCATTTACTATTGGTTCGCAGAGTTTCACCGTAGCCGCACTTCGGTTTCTGATGAACCGCGTCCAGGTGGTCCAAAAACGATTACCACATAGGAAATCGTGGACAAAATCCATGACCTCGTATTGACGGACCGCCGAGTGAAAATTCGCGAGATGGCTGAAATAGCAGGTATCTCAACTAAAACGCGTTATCCATATTCTGCACGAGGTTTTAGACATGAGAAGGCTGTTCGCGCGATGGGTGCCACGTTTGCTCACACCAGAGAACAAGTGCAATCGTGAGACCACTTCAAAGACATGCTTGGCCCTGTTTAATCAAAATCCGGATGAGTTTGTGCGTCGTTTCGTGACTTTTGATGAGATATGGATTCATTGGTACACACCAGAGACAATGAACACGCTCTTTTTTTTTGTGACTCACGAGCTGTGATCCAGATTGACTATTTGGAGAAAAGAAAAACAATCACAGGAATATACGAAGTGCGATATATTCAACGGTGATTTTAAGAAAAAACGACCACATTTGGCGAAGAAAAAATTGCTCTTTCACCACGATAACGCACCGGCTCACACCTCCGCAGTCGCCACAGCTAAATTGGTCGAATTGTACTATGAATTGCTCCCCATCCTTCGTATTCTCCGGATTTGGCTCCCTGCGACTTCATTTTGTTCCCAAACCTTAAAAGATCGCTCGCCGAAAAGAAGTCAAACGAGGAAGTCATCGCTGCCGCAGAGGAGCATTTTGCAGGCCAACAAAAGTCGTTCTATACGCAGGGATTAAAAAAAAAGTTGCAGCATCGCTGGGAAAAGCGTATCCAGTTTGAATTGATTGAATTGAAAAATAAATTGTCAAAACCTACAAAATTTGCGTTGTCATTTTTAATCTCGGTATTCATTAAACAATCCATGGCCGGGCAGTCCCCATGAGTTTCTTCTCTTTGAAGAAAACCCTTTGTTTTTTCCCGCTGCAGCAGTTGTTCATAGGCGAAAAAACGTCCCTTGGCTTCAAATCTTAGGTAACCCAAGTTCCTTGTTTTTGAATCATTCCCAACACATGTAACCGCTTGGAAATAGCTTGGCTCATAATGCTGAAGCAAGAATTTGTGTTTAGCACAGATCCTCATCGAACAATGCCTCCAATTCAGCGTCTTCTAAGGGATTTTGGCCTTCTTTCATGCGGACGGTCGTCAACATCGAAATTACCATCTTTGAAGCGACGGAACCAATCACGGCACGTTGTTTCACTTGGAGCAGGATCTTTGTAAACTTTTTGGAACTCTCGACGTGTTTTAGCCGCCGTTTTCTTCGAATGAAAAAAGAAAATCAAATGACGATCATTTGGCACAAAATCAGACATTTTCACACAACCAAAAGTATACGACTTCAGAACAAAATCACTAATGTGTGATGAGTTTTAAGCCGATAAGTAATCAACTGGATGTGATCCGCATTAGAGACACTTTTTACAATATAAGCCTGAAACGTAATATACATGTCCACGCATCTACCGAAGACAATAATAAAGCGTACAAAGAGGAATTTTACGACCTCCTGAATGGAGCTTACGGAGCCTGTCTACAATATGATGACAAATTTACACTCGGTAACTTCAACGCCAGAAGCACAGCATTTCTGACACAACACCAGCACTCGTCAATTTTTAAGCAGCTCGTAACACGGTGATAAGTAGCACTAGGTTTCTTCAAAAAAATCCAGGTCGAGCAAGCCAAATCAACCATGTGCTAATAGGCGCCAGAAATATCAGACCACGATAGCTGCGCTGAAAACTCCTTACCAGAAAAATAAATGCCTCTTGTACAAGACATTGATCCTGGTAGTTTTGTTATACGGTGCCAAGTGCTAGACAATAAGTATGAAATCGTAGCTAAAACTTGGTATCTTCGAAAGAACTTACGTTCCCATTCATGAGAAGGCAAATGGAGAAGATATTGGGTCTAAGAGATGGTGTACCTTGTATTATTCCATTGGAAAATGCGTTGGAAAGCTATTATCATTGTACGTCATTTTAGTATATGTCATTCATTTGAAGCGTAAATAACAATAATTTTTTTTCTCACTCAAATATGTCGAACTTTGTGCCTGAAAAAGTGTTTTTGCGGAAAATTCTTCTTCATTACTTTAATATGAAGAAAACTGCTGCCGAAAGTCATCGTATTTTGGTGTAAGTTTATGGTGAACATGCGCTAGCTGAGCGAACGTGCCAAAAGTGGTTTGCACGATTTAAAAGGGGTGATTTTGGCTTGGAAGACGATGAACGTCCTGGGCAGCCAAAAAAGTTTGAAGATGAAGAACTGGAAGCATTACTCCATGAAGATTGTTGCCAAATACAAGAAGAGCTGCAGAATCTTTGGGTGTCACTCAAGCAGCCATTTCAAAACGTTTAAAAGCAGCTGGATATATTCAAAAGCAAGGAAATTGGGTTCCACATGAACTCAAGCCGAGAGACGTCGAAAGGCGGTTTTCCATGTCCGAAATGCTGCTGGAACGCCACAAAAGGAAGTCATTTTTGCATCGGATTGTTACTGGTGATGAAAAATGGATCCATTACGACAACTCCAAGTGCAAAAAATCATATGTGAAACCCGGCCAACCAGCCAAATCAACGGCAAAGCTGAATATCCATGGTGTGCTGTATTATGAGCTGCTAAAACCGGGTGGAACCATCAATGGACAACGCTACCGAACATAATTAATCTGTTTGAAGAGAGCAGTAGCCGAAAAACACCCGGAATATGCGACCAGACACTAGGCAATAATTTTCCATCATGACAACGCTCGGCCAAACGATGCTATTCCGGTTAAGAACTATTTGGAAAACAGTGGATGGGAAGTCTTAGCTCACCCGCCTTATAGCCCAGACCTTGCTATACCTTGACTACCATTTGTTCCGGTCGATGCAGAACACCCTCACTGAAATACGGTTCACATCAGAGCAGAATATCAAAAATTGGCTTGATTCATTCTTGGCTGCCAAGCCGGCGCAGTTCTTTTGGGATGGGATCCAAAAATTGCCAGAAAGATGGGAAAAAGTCATAGCTTTAGATGGGCAATACTTTGAATAATACTGTTGTTTACATACAGGTTTTTCTTAAATAAACGTTCAAATTTTGACAAAAAAACCGCCCGAAAACCGCCCGAATTAAAATATATACCCAATACTACCATGAACTCTACAAGCTGTATAAAAGGGTGTGTGAGACGAGCAGGAAGACCGAACTTCCGTTTGGATGTTTGATGCTTGAACTTACGAACTGGGTACCATGGATCGGAAGCCCGTTAAGTAAGTAGGCAGAGGGAATCATAGAGGGAATGAAAAAGGTTTCCGTACATTCATTGCCGTGTTAAAGAGTTATCAGCGAAGAGGAAATTTCAAATTTACTGACGACCAGTTAATACCTCAAAAGCTGTTCGTTTCCCATTTGTCTTCGAAAGGCAGTTAGAAATCTTTATTGATTGAGATTAGAATGTATCATTGATTTTAACTTGAACATGGCAGCAGTCAATGTAAGATTGATGCTGAACAACGTCCAATCTAACATTTTATATTTTGGTTTTGATACTATCTCTCTTTTAACATATATACAAACCAAGCTTACGATTAAGTCCTAGCGAATCTGCCTATATAGTTAGGATTTAGAAACCAGTTTCAAGAGAATTTCTTCAATCGCATTATTTTCATTAATTTGTTTTGTTATTACTTTATCAAGTTACAATTCATGATTTCTGCTGTTCGCTAAGCTCACAATCATGAAAGCATTGTTTTCGTGAAGTGCGCCACGAATAGATCATGTTTATCTAGAACCATAAAAAATTGCCAATGCTGACTGTGAAGGCTAAACAGAGTAAATAAAAAGATCTTACGCCATCCTATAGCGATTAGTTACGCCTTGATCCACGAATCAGTCGTAATACGAATAACATCGTTCTACGGAGTTTTTTCTTCAATATGGTAAACAAAATTTTTTAGTGATTTATTTTTGAAATGTTGGGAACAAAAAAAATGTTATTGTGTCGTTTTTTTTTAGGTTAGACAGTCGGTTGTGGTACGAGTATGTGTACTGATTTGTGCTCTTAGTATGTCTATGTGCAGTGATGCAGCAAACGATTCCGAAGTGACTAGGATTTTTCTACCGTATCGGGCAAAGCCAGTGTTGTATCCATATCCATTTGAGAAGGTTAATCAAGTGAAAAGAGTGATGGTTCCTGTTGAGATGGATATGCTTCCAAGTTTGTATTTAGATGCAACCAGAAAATCGGCACGTGCGCCAGTGGTGAACTTTTTAGATGGAGCTTATCCTGTATATTACAGTCCGGGTCTTGCTAATGGACACTTTAATGGAAAGATTTCTGTTTTGTAGTAAATTTTGTGATAGCTAAAATACATAAATGCTTCGAGTGTTGAAAATTTGTTGTAAAAGTAACAGGTAATAACTACAATGGTGCCAGGGTAATTCATAGGGATGGATAAGATACGTTTATGAGTGGAATCATTACAAGTCCACTGAATTTGGATGTGAAATATTAATTTGATCCGACTAAACAGCCCGGGTTGCAATCACATTGTTTTTGTCAATTTAGCACCTTTTATGTTCCTTTGGGCTGGGAATTTCCTAAAGTTATTTGAAGAGTAGCTTAAGAGTTTTGGATCTCTGCATAGAATTATTCACAAGATAATCAAATTCACTGGTCTCGCACCAATAACCCATGTCTGGTGGTAAGAATACGGAGAATACGGAACTACTAAAGCATAGATGCCAAAATCCCAGTTCGATTTGTGTCAAAAATCCACCATATCAGCAAAAAATCAATAATAAAAACACATGCCTTATTGGTATTTGTCGATTCTAAAAAGGCGAAAATGGATGACGAAACGGTTAAACTTTTTCTTTAGGCATTCGATCTGCCAATTGCTGCCTAAAATACTTGTACCACAAAATCAGTATTAGAAGGCCAAGAGAAGCTCATATTTTTTGATGAAGTTGACAATCTCTCGAGATTTTGGGAATTTTGCCAGGGCACTTAGAACTATGCATTCACATAAAATGTGTTCCGCAGTTTTGTCGTCCTCCATGCAAAGTCAGAGTTTTCTGAATGTAGGTGATGTCGAAATTGTTAGTGTGCGGTTGAAATCCAATCAGTCTTCTGATGTAATCTCTTTTGAAATTTAGGGACTCTTTTGATTTTCTGTGAAAGGGTTTGATATCTTTTTTAGCCTGGCGAGGTCCTGGAATATTTTCCCATGGGATATATATATTTTTTCCTCCCAACTCTTTATTGCTAGGTTAATTGTTGAATTCGGGATATTACAGAACGGCTCAGGGCAAATCATTTCTTGCCATTTCTTCAACTATTTCGTGTCCGACAATACCTTTATGACCATCTTTGATCCATCCGATCCAAAGTGCAATTCTTCTCGACCTGAGATCACTGAATTGAGCCTTCTGCCGAAGCACATAGTCTTAGGTAAGCGGTCGTTTACAGCGTAGACCGTGCTGCGAATTGTCATCTGTTTTATAAGGAGATGGAGTGGCGTTAAACCAATGAAGGCATCTAAAGCTTAAGACTATATATGTGCATATGGAAATGTCATTATTAATATGTGAATTCCAAGAAATTTTACTTCGTTGGAGTACACAATTATTGTACCCTTAAGTGAAATCTGGTCAAGATTCAGATTAATATTACGAGTGAAGGGACTAAGTATAGTTTTACTTGGGATGATTGAGAGCTTTTCTTCAACACATCAACCGTTTACTACCTTTCGAGCACTCTGCATCTTAAGCAAACCTCCTAAGCATGTTTACCTTTGACTAAGATAATTACTACTACTGATGTGTAAATCGATGTCTGTTATCATAACTTTAAAAAAAAAAAATATGATGTTAGACCTACGGGTTGATTAGATTTAGGTAGTTCACTAGGTTTATCTATTTAGGGGATAAAGAAAACGTTTACTTCCCTCCAGGTTTATGATATTTATCCCCAGTTGAAACTGTACCTAACTAAGGCGTTTAAAGTGATCAGAATCTGATCACTTTTCTAATCAGGTTTCGCCTTACCCAGGTGCCTTATAGGGTTTAAATGAGCTTATAACCCATTTAAATTTGTTTATGCTCAATATATTCCCAGATAAGCTTTTAATTTCTTTTGCTGTAGGGAAAGTTTGTGCTTCGGAATCAACAAATTGTGTTGTGTATAAGCGTCGAGTCTGGGAAGTGAACCTTAAATAGCATTTTTAGAGTTTGATGTGAAAGTACCATCTTCTTTTTGTAGAAGACGTAAGCGAGATTTCTAGCAGTTTTTCCAGGTTTTCGCAATTCTTTCTCCAGGAAACTCCCTTGAACATTTTCAATTCCTTATTGAAGTTCATTAAATTGATGTGATTGGAATTGATAAAAAAATTTCTCATCATTTGGCGCATCTATTCAAGTACCATCATGGTACACACCTTTGAACTCTTTTGCGTTTCAACTTCCAACTGCATTTGAATGATGAGATAATGGTTTTATTTAGTTGATCCGCTGCCTCATTTACGTCACCAATAGACTGTAGAGATGAGGACAGTGAGTGAGTCTTGATAGCGAAATTTTCTTGAAAGTAACTCCAGTTCGTGAGTTTATTCATTCATTTATTGGGTATGTAATTTAATTCGTGCGGTTTTTTTTTTTCAAAATTTGAACGTTTACTTAAGAAAAACATGTACAATAGTATTATTCAAAGTATTGCCCGTCTGAAGCTATGACTTTTTCCCATTTTTCTGGCAATTTGTGGATCCCATCCCAAAAGAATTGCACCGGCTTGGCAGCCAAGAATGAATCAAGCCAATTTTTGATATTCTGCTCTGATGTGAACCGTATTTCAGTGAGGGCGTTCTGCATCCACCGGAACAAATGGTAGTCAGAAGGGGCAAGGTCTGGGCTATAAGGCGGGTGGGGTAAGACTTCTCATCCACTGTTTTCCAAATAGTTCTTAACCAGAATAGCAACGTGGGGCCGAGCGTTGTCATGATGGAAAATTACTGCCTAGTGTCTGGTCGCTTTTGACTACTCCTCTCTTCAAACGGAATAATTGTGTTCGGTAGCGTTGTCCATTGATGGTTTCACCCGGTTTTAGTAGCTCATAATACAGCACACTTATCTGATCCCACCAAATACAGAGCATTACCTTCGTGCCATGGATATTCGGCTTTGCCGTTGATTTGGCTGGTTGGCCGGGTTTCACATTTGATTTTTGCGCTTGAGTTTGTCGTAATGGATCCATTTTTCATCACCAGTAACAATCCGATACAAAAATGACTTACTTTTGTAGCGTTCCAGCAGCATTTTGGACATGCAAAACCGCCTTTCGACGTCTCTCGGCTTGAATTCATGTGGAACCCGATTTCCTTGCTTTTGAATATATCCAGCTGCTTTTAAAAGTTTTGTAATGGCTGTTTGAGTGACACCCAAAGATTCTGCGAGCTTTTCTTGTGTTTGGCAAAAATCTTCATAGAGTAATGCTTCCAATTCTTCATCTTCAAACTTTTTTGGCTGCCCAGGACGTTCATCGTCTTCCAAGCCAAAATCACCACTTTTAAATCGTGCAAACCACTTTTGGCACGTTCGCTCAGCTAGCGCATGTTCACCATAAACATCCACCAAAATACGATGACTTTCGGCAGCAGTTTTCTTCATATTAAAGTAATGAAGAAGAACTCCCCGCAAAAACACTTTTTCAGGCACAAAGTTCGACATATTTGAGTGAAAAAAATTATTGTTGTTTAGGCTTCAAATGAATGACATATACTGAAATGACGTACAATGACAGTAGATTTCCAACGCATGTTCCAATGTAATAATAACAATTGAGTAATACAAGTTATGCCATCTCTTAGCAAATCGAACGAATTAAGTTATAGACCCAATATTATAGTTTGATTCTGTCCGTTATTGCATCCTACATATGTATTTTGAACCATATGTACATATGGTCGAAAGCGATGCCTCGTCTGACACCTGCCAATCCTTCGTAAAAGTTTATTTAAAATTTTGAGGAAAGGAAGTCGAGATGGTAAGTTCAAGTACCTCGTCTCTTACAGAATTGATAGAATTGGGTTTGTTGAATAGGGGTATTATGTAAAAGAAAAATATGGAAAAATATTGCAGTGCATCCAAAAACGAGGTGAAAATTGCGACTGCGGCACCATTTGATTAGATCCGGATCTAAGTGTCCGGAGAAATAGGGTTTAATAACTTCGGGTATTATGATATGGTCAGGAAATGTTATATACTAGCATATTTTCCGAAATAAACAATTCTTAACAAGAATTTTCTTGTCAACATGACGGCAATGGAGAAGAACACGTGCTGCAGTATCGAAATTTTCCTAAATTGACTACAATTTTTGGGTGTGAGCTTTATGTGACATTTCAGCAAAAATTGGAGCAGAATTAAAAACTGAAGTAATACAATTCGTTTGTGGGTAAATAGAGCTGGGTGAGTTTTTAATTCAGTGAAGTGGAGAAGGGGAAATGGGTATGCTTTAGGCGTCGAAGACATTTGGAGTACCATTTGCAACACTACAAAGATCAGCTCGCAGTGATAAATCTATTATTTGCGATATTTTAGCCACGCCTTTGGGACGTAAGCCTGTTTTTAGCCTGGAAATGGAATTGGAGCTGGTAAGATACATCCGGGAAATGGAATCACGCTTTTGGGGTCTAACTCGCGGTGACATTCGATCACTGGCATTCCTAGTGGCAAAAAGAAACAACATAGGTTGCCCATTTTCAGTAATGGAAAAATGCGCAGGAAAAGTTTGGTTGTATGCATTTCTTAAAAGGCACAGATCAATAATTGTAGCAGGACTCCAACCGGAATCTCAATCGATAGGGCACAGGGCTTTAATGCTGACAATGTGGGTACCTTTTATAGCTTACTAGAGCAAGAGCACGAAAAACAAAAATTTTCCCCAACTCGTATTTGGAACGTAGATGAGATGAGGATTGTCCATTGTACAAAACAGGCAACCCAAAACGTTAGCAGCGAAAGAAAAAAGGCAAATAGGTTGTATGACGTCTGGAGAGAGAAGCCTTCTTATAACGGTTGTCAGCTGCATGAGCGCAGGCTGTTTATTTGTATGAAAACTATTCTCCGGTTTTAATGAAACATGCTCCTCTTGGGTTGGATTCTGCTTACCACATTTCGGGTTGGATACAAATTCCGATATTCACAAAGTGGTTAGACCATTTTTGCGGTTCACAAACCATTCAAATGAGAACCCTTTGTTACTCATTTTAGACGTTCATTACAGTCATACCCGAAATATTGAGATTCTGGAAAAGGCTCGCAAAAGTATTATTAGTTTTTATATCTTTCCCACCGCACTGTACTCACAAAACGCAACCGCCCGATAGAGTATTTATGGGACCTCTGAAGACGTATTTTAACGCCGAAATTATGTGAGAGCAGGACTGAAAGATAACACAGTTTGAAGTTATTGAACTTTTTTCGTATTAGTACCTTAAAGTCCAAACGATACAAATCGCAGTAAATGGATTTAAATGCACTGGCATTTATCTATTCGACAAAAATATGTTTCAGGAGGTTGATTTTATCGCTTAGGATGAGAAGTAGAAGAACCAGCTACCAGCATAAGTAGTGCAGCTGAAGAACCAGTTGCTAGTACTATCAGGGCAGCTTTGGAAAAGATCGTAACTCCTTGTGATATCTCACTACCACCGCACAAACTTAAACGGGTAATCAGCTCCAGAGGTAAAAGATCAGTTGCAACTGTAGAAAACATCTTTGAAAGAGAGCAATAAGAGAATTGAAAGGCTCAAGAATAACCCGAAAAGACACATGATAGTAAAAAGCAAACGGGCAGAGAAAAGAAAAGAAAGTTCTTTGAGTGATTCAGATGAAAGTTTGCATTTATCGAGCTTAGACGAAGATCCTTGGGCCGAGACTCCACCTATCAAGTGCAGTGTCTGTGTCTTTTGTAACACATCTTTCCAAATGGATAAGAAGACAAAGACATAAGTATCATGCTTGCAGTGCAATTTAGTTTGGGCTCACAATGAATGTCTTCCAACGCGGCAAGCAAGTTTTGTATGTGAGTCATGCAAATCGCCTTAAATAGAACGTAGAGGAAGTATTATTTTTTCTTCTAAATATTGGAATTTTTAATTTAATTTTAATTCTAATTTAAATTTTCTCTTATTTTTGTTATGTACTAGGAAGTTGTTAATGTTACTGCTTTTATAAGAATAATAGATGAATTCATAATCTATCGGCTTACAAATATTATTATTCGGTTGGAAACTATTCGGGTAATGTGATATGGTATACTACAAGGGGAGTTACAGATATTTTTTTATTTCTTTGTAAATAGCTGCAGATTGGCTTACGCTGCAGTGTTCTTAAGGCGAATTATAATGTGCAAAGTATCAAAGAGCTATAATGAATAGCGCGGCAAAAGCTATGTCATTAAAAATACCAGTAATTGTTAGAAAACAAATACGTATATCACATTACCCGAAGTTACTCTACGGGGCACATGAACTCTTTCAATAAATTCCTCTGAGGTTGTTCGATAATAGCTACCAGAAAATATCTAGAATTAAAACCTGGAGTGGGGAGATATTTGGAATTAATTTTGACACTGATCAGTAAAGCTTCCCTCGGTCTAATCGTTCCGTCTGTAAACTGTAACATTATAAAGCAAATCTTCTTTGAGACATTAGAGGATATATTAATTAAGACAAAATTAGACTCATATAAGCAAGACATATAAAAGCCTTAGACATTTAGAAACGTTGGCCACTAGGACCAATCAATAAATTCCTGGATTATTTCCACCAGGACAGCTGATTTCAATCTTCATCTAAAACAATCCTTCTAAATTTTGGAGTGACACACGTAAACGAATGAAAGAAGACGTTCAAAGGATTTGACTAAAAGTCATCTACCAAGAGTCCAAATATAGAATGGAAGAGTGAAGAAGCACTTGAATGTTCACAGCAAGTTGGTGAAGTCCTTTTCTGTAAATGGTTAAATTCCAGGTTTTACGAATACATGGTATATTGAAATATTCTTTAGCTGGTCTTGGCAAAATATAAATTATCGTATTATCCTTCATAAGGTCCTTATTGACATCATACGGGTTAGTGCTGCTTCTACTGAACTAGATGGAGCACCAGGAATTTTTTTTTTGTGTATATTGATCTGGTGCTTCAAGGCATTTTGCAAGAATGGTCTGAACTCAAATATTTCATCTCAAATAACAAGACATAGTATAGGGTTTTCTAATAACGACTTGACAACTTTTTTTTTTTTTTTTTTTAATAAAAGGCAAACCATTTGAGATATTTCAAAAACTTTATTATTGGCTTGAAGTACAAACAAAAGAATTATGAATGGAACTCGACTTCGTTCATATGGCGACCGCGGGCACGTTTGCCGCGCTCAATTCGTTGGACCCAATTTTCAACGACTCGGCCACACATTTCGGCCGAAACGGCGGCTATTTCGCATTCAATGTTGACTCTGAGCTCTTAAAACGTCGTCGGCGTGTTGGTATAAATCAATGACTTAATGTAGCCCCACGGAAAATAGTCAAGCGGCGTTAAATCGACAAACGAGACCCATGTCTTGAGATAACACGCTCACCATACTTACTCTTCAATAAATAGATTGTAGCGTGTGCTGTGTGGCTTGTGGCACTATTCTGTTGAAACCACATGACGTCCAAGTCCATATCTTCCAATTAGGTTCAAAAATAATCGGTGATCATGGCGCGATAACGCTGACCATTCACAGCAACGTGACGATCGTTATCGTCCACGAAAAAGTATGGCCCAATAATGCCGCCGACATGCAAACCGCACCAAACAGTTATTTTTTGTGGATGAAGTGGTGATTCATGAAGCACATGTGGGTTTTCATCCAACCAATAACGCACATTTTGCTTATTGACGAACCCATTGAGCCAAAAATGAGCTTCGTCACTAAAGATGATTTTGCGACTCCGAATATCTGTAGAAATTTTTTATAATTTGCAGACATTGCTCGTTAGTGTACTTTACCATGATGAAAATGTTGAGTTTACTGAATAAATTGACAGTGACAGTTTGATGATTAGTGAAAGAGTGCGTTCACAAATTAAATTCAAAGTTGTCAAGTCCCTATTGGAAAACCCTATATAATAGAGTCCGATTCGATTTGTTCTCTGCATTTCTGTAAGCTCTACAATCTTCCTCTGCTTTTCTTAGTTTTATATGAAGATTATTGAACCATTCTTTTCGGCTATCTATAATGCAATTTATTTTTCCAAAAACACCGATTTTATCCCTTCTAAAAAAAAGGTCTCCCATGTGACATACGTGTATGCTACCATTAAAGCACTTTATTTGACTATTTTTCAATGTGTTTTAAAACGTGTTTTTTTTTTATACACAATCTGCGTTATCCATTTAAACTGCTTTGATGATTCCTTCCTTTCCTTATTACTTACAGTTACCAATAAAGATTGGTGATCACTTATCATTAATTCACTCATTATGGTAGCTCCGACGTACTTACTATTGGTAATAACGTAATCAACCAACGTTCTTGATGTTCGTGTTATTTGTTTACATGTATTATCCCTAATAATTTTATCAAGACACTTTCTATACGTTTCATTAGTTCTAAACCAATCCATACTTAAATCACCCAAGATTATTTATTTTCCTTTGATCAACAGATTTCTTCCATAAATATCGCAAATTCATCACAAAATATTAAATCCGTTAAACAAGGCGATCTACCATATACACTCCTGCCACTAGGCATGAGTAATTATTAACGGTAAAGCGGTTAAGTAACCACCGGAAGGTTATGCTATTAGCAAAAGTCTTAATATTCTTAACGGTCATGTCTTGTTTTGTATATATTATAACACCGCGCTTTCGACTTGACATGCTGTTGCACCTAGATATGTTATAATTTGCTAACTCAATTTTTTGGTTATGTACTAGGTGAGTTGAAAAGTAACCTCCTTGGGAAGGAAAAAAAGTTTTATTAGTTTGATACACTTATTCCAGCGATTTCCAACTTCTTGATCCCGTCCGAAATGTAATTTTCCGGAAGGTCTGCAAAATACTCCTCCGTCGCGTCGATGATTTTCTCGCGTGAGCTGAATTTTTAATTGATGAGCCATGTCTTGAGGTTTGGATTATGTCTTAGTCCGAGGGAGCTAAATCGGGCGAATACGGTGGATGCGACAGCAATTGGAGCCGTAAGTCATTGATTTTAGCCATGGTTGCGATGCTCTTGTGCACCGGTGCATTGTCTTGCAAAAACAAAAATTTTTTTTTCGGCCTTCAATCGCTCTAATAATTCACAGTAATACTCGCTGTTGATGGCTTTTACTTTTTCGAGGTAGTCCACGAAGAGCATGCCACGACAATCCCAGAAAACCGCCGCAATATCCTTTCCGACCCATCGAGCCTCCCTCGGCCGCTTCGGAGCACTCGTGCCGGCTTCAGTCCATTGCCGGGCACTCATTCTGTTCTCTGGTGTATAAAAGTGTATTCAAGTTTCATCAACAGCTACCAATCGAAGCCGAAAGTCCGCCCAATTCGGCATCAGCAAGTCCAAACACTCTTTCGAAGGTGCCGCGCATACTCACTCCTGACCAAAAACACGAACGCTAGTGTCTTTAGTCAGGAGTGAGTATGCGCGGCACCCAGCGGTAGGATAACTTTTTCATATGCAGAATATTGCCCAAAATATGCCGTGCGCGCTCAGTACTAATCTGTGTGGTATCTGCTAGCTCGCGCACCTTCACTTTCCGGTCAGCCAACACAATTTCATGTAATTTTCTGACATTGTCCTCTGTAACCGCATCGGAGGGCCTGCCGCTGCGGACTTGATCGGTAATAGAATTGCGGCCACCACGAAACTCTCGAAACCAATATTTGATGGTGTAATCTGAAGGAGCATTAGCCTCGTAATATTTATACAACTTTTCTTTTGTTTCTTTCGCGGTTTTGCCTCTCAAAAAATAATGTTTTATGAGAGAATAAAAATCGTTTTTGTCCTTACTCAACATGATGCCAAACACGTCATCAACAATCAGCTGTCAAAACAAAACTAAAGACAGTATCGCATTGAAATTTGGCATGTCTGCCTCAATATGAACGGACTTCAATGCATCGTAACCGTTTTTGCAGTAGCAGCGCATTCTGGTAGTCAATGAGGTTACTTTTCTCCCAACCTAGTACGTTGTCGGTAATACGTGTTTCTGTTACAATTATAATATCAAATTAATTTTTTATTAATAATGTCTCGAGCTCATCAAAATTATTGACTAGACCTTGAATGTTCAAGTCGTGTTATGCTGATTGACTTTGGTTGCTAGTAGACAGGACACGTTTTGTCACGCGTTTGGTGGTCTTCGTCAAGCCCAAGGTTTAGCCTTTTGTTGATATTTGCACAATTTATACATTTGGCTATTGTTTCTTTTACGCATTTAGGATAAATGTATATATACAATTTTTCTGACTCGAACTGTAGCTTTTTTAAATGCTATAATTTTTTTTTTGATAAGTTTTATTGTGCCAAAGCAAAAAATGTTGGAAAATACATCAATTTTCAAATTGTTTCAGTAGTTTTCAATATGTCCACCTTTGGTGGGAATAATGGCCTTGAAACGGTCTAAGAAAGCATCGCACGCTGCACGCAAGTGGCTCTGCGGTATTTTGGCTCATTCCCGGCGAAGTGCTTGCTTAAGGTGGTCAAAACTTTGGTATTTTTTAGTGCCCATTTTCGCCTTCAAAATACCACAGACAGAGAAATCCAACGGATTTACATCCGGAGAATTTGCAATCCATTGTGTAGAACATTGTTTTTTAACCAATCTTGTTTGGCGCGCACCTTGCGAGACGGTGCCGAGTCTTGTTAAAATGTCCAAGTTCTCCGACCGAAATGATTGTTTGCCGAAGGCTTCAATACTGTTTCTAAGACAGTTTCACGGTATACGATCGCAATAATTTTGACGCCACGGTCCAAAAATACGAGCGGAGAGCGACAATCGGCGGTTATGGCGGCCCAAACCATCACCATCGGTGCTGCCTGCTTGCTGACACATAATCTAGTTGATGAGACGTTTCGCTCATATGAAGACATCAAAAGGTGGATTGATTCGTGGATAGCCTCAAAAGATAAACATTTTTAAGGAAACGGTTTTCTAGCTCTGCCAGAAAGAGGTGTAGCTAGCGATGGGTAATACTTTGAATAATTCACATGTAACCATTGTTTCGCAAAAAGTTTGCATTTTCATCAAAAAAAAAAAAGCACAGCAATAACAGAAAAACTGGACCGCGATGTGAGATGAAAGCAATGTATCACCCTGATTCGAGTCAAAGATGGGAGTAAAACAAGATCGCTCCAGAGTCCTCGTCTGTTCTTACTTTTCTTAAATGATTTCTCAACTTCGCTACCTAGGGGTAATATGTTCAATGGTGTCAGCATCAAGCTACTTATGTACGATAATGGGGTTATCCTGCTTGCTGAGGCATCAAACATACTGCAATTGACGATACATAGGTTACAACATAACTGTTTCACATGAAATTTAAAAGTTTACAGCAAAGAGTCCAGAATAATGGTTTTTAACAACACTCACGTGAAGATAAGTTGACTTGCAATATGGAAGAGCTGGAGAAAGTGTCAACGTACAAGTACCTTGGAGTCATTATTATGGCGCGACTGTCATTTAAAAAGCATCTGCAGGCAAAACTGAGGGAATCTAAAATGACGATAAATACGAATTGGAGAAGTTTTCTTTCTAAAAAGGATAAGCTCAAAATATAAATAAATTATTTGAAGCAGTCATGAGGTCAATCATGTACTATGCGACCAAATATGGGGAATTCATTCCAAAGAAGTTGAAAGCTTTTAATATATTTCGTAAAGAAGAGGTTAAGATTATCAGAACATACGCTTCCATACATGACTCATCTGGAAACTGAACTTTTAAAATATTGTCTTCTGAACTGGAACTGGAAGTGCCATTGCACTAATCGCTCAGCAATGGCTCACAGTAAGTGTTCACCCGTAGCTCAGCCGCTCGTCACTCTTTGCGAGGCTGCAACTGGCTAAAGAAACATCGATTGGCAAACGTAACTTTTCGCTTGATTTCTGATGAGAAGTCATCATTAGAGTAAATGACGGAACAGAGATAGGGAAAATTCCAGCTATCTTGTCGTCAGTGTATATTTGGTTTTGCTCTCATTCACTCATAAACCAATTTTTGTAGCAATAAGCCTTCTATGCTGCAACTCTGTGCTAGAGCGAAAGTTGTCAAGTGGCCAACATATCAATTGTAGCGATTGTTACATGTGCAAAGGTATCCAAGGTATGGCAATGGTTCGCTCCGAAGCAAAGTCAACTAGTCTAAGCCCGCATCTAGAAGTGATGTCGTGGGAGCTGTTTTCCGATTTTGTTACCAAAGATGTGTTTACTTTCCTATTTTTGGTATTCAAATAACCACAGAAATTTCGCCAAATAAAACAAACCCAAACTCTAACATATGTCGCGGTCTCTTTGGGGGAATGTCAACTAGACCAAATATCTTTCGTATCAGCTGAATCCTTGTCCATATTGAAAGGTTTTTTTTCGGATACAGATACTAAGTGAGTTAACAGGATGACGTCCGATTATTAAATTGCTCGCTTCCAATTTACTAACAAAGTGACAGTTTATTAAAAGTAACTTTTCATCTAATAAGGATTTTGTCCAACTGACAGGTATAGAGTGAGAGTAATTTGATTAAACTTCTTCTGGATGTCAGCACTGATAATAGTGAATTAAAAAAAAATGTCATCTAATTGTCGTAGTAACTCAGAGTCCTGTCAAAATTTTATTGAAACTTCATAAAACTCTTCTGTCTCTACTTTCAGTACTTATGTCATCTTCATTTGTAAATAAAAAAAAAAAAAAAAAAAAAAAAAAAAAAAAAAAAATAATAATAATAATTCTTTCAATTTCACAGTGCGTATCTTATTTTATTCAAGTTGAAACAAAGTTTAACTTCCAACTAGAGTTCTTTATGTCACTTGCAATGGGAAAATTAAGAAACTTTTCCACATAAGTGCGAATGAGTTTCCTCCTTTTCGTTGGAACAAATATAAGGATACTCTCAGGTCCAATGGCTTCGCACAATAGACCTTCATCGTTACACCATCTTGCCCATACCCATCACCATCATCATTATCGTCGTTATCGTTGTAGCAATCACCTCCGCTATCCTTGTCGTCATCTCATCGTCCTTCCTCATTTCACATCGCAAATTGGAAATTACTTTAGTTCTCAGTTCTGGACCAGGAACAATGATGGTGGGTTGCTAACTAGCAACTGTGGAAAGAGGTGGTTAGCGCACAGAAGCCCAAGATTATACACTAAAGTGAGTTAAATGACAAAGTGTCCGAGGTTGGTGGTTGGTGGCGGGCTACCAAGGATTGGACTAAGACATCCGCTTACACATTAAGGGATTTTATCACAAATGGAATAGACGTTAAGCTTCAAAACTATTAAGATGCCAACCCAAAGGAGCAGATCCAAGGTGAAGTTAAGACTACGACCGACAGCAAGGAGAGTAACAATACTTCATAGATGGCTATCGCTTTATTACTCGATATTTCTCCAGCTTTTACTTCTACTGCCTTCGACGGAAAATCATTCGCATGGAACACAGGAACTGATGATGATGACAACGAAGATGATGATGTCGACTTGACGGCTATTTCTCCCTCCGATGAAGCACATAATTATCCTTAATTGAATCTGGCACATCTGGGCCAAGCGCGTAAATCAGTAAAGGGAACATGAACTGAAGTCAGACTAGGTACAGTGATTTAATTTACTCTCAGGGTAACGGATAAAAAATTATGTCGAAAAATTTCTAATAGCGACTTTAGTTGGATTCGATTGATTTCGTTTTTTTATTTATTATTTTTTTTTTGAAACAAAAACTCCGTAAATTATCGTCACTTTTATCAATGTTATGCTGTAGGAAGTTAGACTTGGACTTACTGACACTAAATTGACAGCTGATGATGGTATGAGCTCTATTTTGATTTACTTACCGAATCGGTTTTAAGCTCTGTTCTTAATGACGAAGGCCGAGATTTGAAAGACATTAATGACAATGTCTTTGTGATGGGAACTTTGAATTAATTTCACATTAGACAGCTGAAGTTGAAGCACTAATGGTGGACGAAAATTGAGATTTTGTCATTGGATTATTTCGAGCTACAATTGATTGATATTGATGGCGAAGTTTGTTAATTGCTGCTGAAGCCATTGAATTCTGTCTGAAGAAACACTTATCTGCAAGCACTTTACTTCCTAAACTATCAGTGGGTTATTAAGTCCTCTCTAAAAAAGACTCCACGCTGGTTGAAGAGCAGATGACAAACGAATACTATTTGCTCTTCATTCAGACGATATTTGTAGTAGACGATGGATGTATACCAGCACACATCAGTAGTGCCGTGTAAGAAACACTCGCATGTTGAAAGGTAATATCGGCGCCGTTCCGTCATTCTATTCTTTTTAGAAACCATATATTTATATCCCTTATCGTAATTTGAAGTTAGAAGAATATTCTAATATCCTGCTTTCAGTCTTATATCTGGGATACCAGACTTTGGGTTTATAAGTTATCAAATGCATATTCCCCTGCAAGGGCTCTTTAAGTTGTTTAATATGCTAAAGTATTGTTGAGTTGTTCTGATAACACACTTGTTACATTCTATTTGTTACATTCCATTTATATACTGCCTTGTATTTCATCTGGAAACTTGAAGTCTCAATCCATCTATCTCCGCAGTATCACACCTAATTTGAGCCGAAACAGTCTTACTACAATATGTTCTCTTATGAAAGCATACTGCCCCGTCAATTGCGGTGGGTCTGTTATGCCACAATGTTAGTTAAAGATGCCAGTGCCTCCACTTTTTTAAGAAACTTGAGAATAACTCTGGTGAAAATACTTTGCAGTTCCTCAGCCACTAAGATTTTTCTGAGAAAGTAAGGTTTCCTTAGGGCACATAGAGTCACGCATTCACACAATATGTGTTCTGTAGTTTTGTCGTCATTTATTCAAGGGCGTCATTCAGTATTTCTCAGTATCCTTGCTAAGTTTAAGTTTATGTAAAAAATATCGAAGCTGCCAGTGTTCTGCTAGAAAGTTCACCAGTATTGTGATAGCACCACATAGATTTGGATTTATTTTGGAAGGGTTTCAGGGCTCTTTAGCCTGCAAAAAAAGGTAAATAGACACAATTTGTTCTCCCATTTTTTGTTCGTTGAATTTATTGATGAATTCGAGATGACGCAGAAATGATCTGGGTCATTGAATAGGCCAATTCATCGGCTTTTTCATTTCCTTCAATACTGTTGTGCTCCGTTACCCTCCAGAGCTTGACTTTATTTCCTTTAGATTTAAATCAAACAAATTTGAGCTTACAGATATTAGTACAATACTTCATGTTTTAAGTACTAAAACCATCACGGTTGACTCACTGGCTGTCATACCATCTACCTGGGTTTAGATCCCAGTAGGAGCACAACAGCAAATTTTTCAAAATCGTTACCACCCTTTCAGCGGGCAATGGCATACCTCCGAAAGTCAAATTCTGCCTATGAAAAAAAGCTTCTCAGGATAGTCGCTCGGAACCGACAATAAAACGTAGGTCCTGCTCAAAAGTGTTAAAATTCAATTGGCACACACTAGGATGTCGCGCCACTTATTTATTTATTTTTATTTATTGGCAAATTCATGGATGGCATGATACTCAACCAAAACATCCTGGGACTTTTTCTAATTGGCGTTGTACGATTTGTTGTACATTGCACGGCTTCTGTGCAATGTCAATGGCCGCAATTTCAGTTTGGATGTTATGTTTGAGATCCTAAATCGTTGCTTGGTTATTGGCATAAACCTTACTTTTTAAATAACTTTACAGAAAGAAATCTAAAAGTGTCAAATCGCATAACCTTGGTTGCCAATCAACTTCTTCTCTTACCGAAATAACGCAATCTTCAAATTCCGTCAATAAATTGATTCATCCTGTTGAAACCAGAGAAACTTTTTATTAAAATATAGTATATTGGTTTTTCATGAATTTCGTATGGATTTTCTGGTCCCCAGAAACGACAATTTTGTTTATTTACGTCATCATCCATCCGAAAATAAGCTTCATCGGAAAAGATCAAATCCGATAACTAATTGTCCTGACGATCCAACATCCATTTAACAAATCGGGGATATCGTAGATGATCTAAAAGCTTCAATTGTTGTGTAATTTGGATTTCATAGACGTGCAAATGAAGAGCAACTTTTAAAATTGGCCGTAAGGTGCCATAAGTGAGGCACTTATAGTGGTGCAATAATATCTTTTTCTTTCGGATAATGTTGATTATTTTGGATGGTCCCAAAGTTTTTCTTCCTGTCAGATCTGCATCTTCTCTTCCAAAATTAATAAGAATTCTGCATTTTTTTTCCTGATAACTTTCTCTAATCTTTATTCATTTATTATACAAAATTACAAGATAAATTAATATTCAATGGTATTGCAAAATACAATAATTGTAGTTAGGGACACAACAAATTTAATAGTACCTATTTATATTTCTATCTTCACATACATCTACAGTATTTCAGTACAAACGCAGTTAAAATTTCTAATTTGGTTCACAAAGACTAGGATTCAATAAAAAGATTTCCAGTTCGAAAAATTTTTTCTGGTGCATACAATTCAAATTTTTGAAGTTTATTAAGACAAATTTTACAATATCAAACATGAATAATTAGTACGCAATGAACAATTCGCTTTTTCCTAAGGTATCTTGTGCAATCGAGGCACATCTAGTTGGATAAGAGGACATTACATCGATGTTCCTTTTCAGTTGCCTTATAAGAAATTTTGTAAAGGACTTTTATACTCTCTCTAGTTGTGTTATCGAATTGTGGTAGGAAAGGTCGAACTAGAGACATAAAAATAGACTTACGGTTTTGAACTTGCAGAACAAGTGTGCTAAAGAAAACCTTGCATTACTTCAAGATAAAGATTAATCTCACTCCAGTTAACTACTATGCTTAAATCATTCTAAAGATTTTGACAATCACAAATATTTTTAACGCGCAAAAAGATTTAAAGGTCATCAGCATACATCAAGCACTTAGCTCGATTAAGCAGTGAAGGTATCGCGTTAACAAAAATGTTAAATATCAAAGGCCCTAAGTGGCTTCCTTGTGGAATACCAGATAAGACCTTAACTAGCTTAGATTTATATAACATGGTTGATATCTAACTTACAACTGAACACCACCTAAAGTGCTTAGTATGTAAATAAATTTTTGTAGCGATACTATATTGATTTTGCATCTTAATCAATTCAAAGACTGCGTTGGAGGAGAAATCCACAGTCGTTTTAACCACAAAAATACCAGCATTTCTTGTTTCATTTTTGATTTCCCAACTAATTGGAGGAAACAACGTCGTGAGATACATCGAATTGCTAAAAAGTCTGCAGACATCTTCAAAGTAACTTTTACTGAGCATCTCCTGCCGCTTTAACCTTCGAATGCTCCATTAAGTGCGTCTGCTTTAAAACAAATTACGTTTCACCTTCCATTACTTTCCACCAAACAGTATCCATATCATATGCAGAAAAACTTAAATAAATTGTTTCAAATTCAAAGAATCTCATTTCCCATCCACGATGAAAATGCTACTCTATCTCCTGTAACTGTCCCAGTCTTGCTAAATTCTCAGTATTCCTGAGCATACAAAGGAATGCATGCTAACCAGGTGCATACATCACGAAGATATTCCGAAAAACTAAATGGCAAACGATAGAACTACTACAAAAACAACGAATGAGGAGGAAAAAAACCACCATCACGTCCTCGTATATTTAGATAGTTACTACTCAGTCACCCATCTCCTTTTCCAAATGGTTGCAGAGCACAAACTAAGAGATACGTGGTATCTTGATATCATAGTACGAATATCTCTTCCATCACAGAGGTCTTTGCTCCTCATTGTTTTCCACATTCTCATTCAGATGTACTGTAGGTACCCGAAGTAGTTGCACATCCCTACACCTTTCCAGAATAGAGTAAACATTTTTAGTTGGGAAGACATTCCTAGTCCTTACCCACTAGCAATGAGACAGCAAAAAGGGTAAATATTACCTTTCCTCAAGCAGAGCTCAAGCATCCTTACAAAGGACGTGTGGATGAAACTTGAGAGTGTTTAAGCAACGAGATTCTTTCCAAAGAAGCACATAGTTGCGCTTAGCATTTCTTCTTCAAGCTGTAAGGAGTGCTCTGCTGGAGCCCTTCGTCGTCGTCAACGTCCGTTCTGTCTTACGTGACTCGGTTATGGAATAAGGATGCTTCAGCAGCTAAATAGCAGTGGCACCTTGGGAAAATAATAATGAAGCGCTTTGCGCTTTCTTTTCACTCGTGATTGCAACAAATTTTTGGACAATGCAAAGCGGATCCGGATGTATAACGTTCCTTCTTCTTCTTAGTAATTTTTGTTTTCTTTTCTATGGTGCAATGTTATCTAATCCATGAAAAGGATGCCTGCTGTCTTCGAAGCACCAAACATTGTAGTCTTGATTTGGATGATGTTAGAATGGGATGATTCTAATGAAGAAGAAGGATTTTGTTTTGAAATCCGAAGAATTTGATAAGAGTGAGTCTTTAGAATTGATTTTCCTTGAAATATCTAGGAAAAAATTTTCTGCAAAAGACAGAACCGAGCTGCAACTTTTTGTTTTGGGCAAAACATTTTCTTCTTAATGAGAAAGTTTTCATTCTGATTTGAACGGGTTAGGAAAATGTTTTATTTGTCACACGCTTCAACACATGACACATGGTCAAACAATGTCTAGACAGTTTATTTGGGAGTGAGATTTGTGGTGCATAAGAAAGTAAATTAATTCTTCATATTTATTGACTCTTCGGAAGTTTCTATATATGGTAGATTGCCAGTTGAGGGACTATAAATCAAGAAGTCAGAAACGAAATTTTCTTGTTAATTATTTGTGATGTTCATTTTAGATGGTCACCCGTCTTAGTGTAATGATTTAAGTTCAAGGATTTTTTAGTATGATACTTCTCTACCCTAAGCATTGAATTTGTCGAGTTGTAGTGGCTAAGTAAGGTCAACGAAAGAATGCTTCGCTTTCCCCATCCTAGCATCCCAACCACCCCTTTTCCTCTGTGCCGAGGATCAACCTGGTTCATTCCGGACGAAGTGTCCATATACCTGGCGAACTCCGGATTAGTTAACCTTATCTGTATACAGCGGATCTTTGTACAGATTGACGATTCTTTCTTTACTACTCATAAGATCTAATAATGGACACAATCTCAAAAAAAAAAAAAAAAAAAAAACCGGCGGCTTTAATATCCTTTAATATCGGGCGGTAGAACATGGTGTACCATCTCTTAAATTTTAAAGACAAGCGCAATGAGCCTACAACTAAATATTCAAGGAGTGATAGGACTGTGGCAAGCCATGGTCCTTTCACTTTCTCCACCCCTAGCAGCAGCAAGGGGCAAGGAGGAATCAGTGGCTCTGCAGCATCAGCAAGCTCCATCTAAGGCGCTCTTCATAAGACGCCGAAATGCTTTACACATCATCAAAACCTTCGGATCCATTCCGGACCTAGAACTCGCACCTGAATTCCAGCCGAACCCTTCTCCCGGAAAGCATTCTGGAGATCGTCAGGCTCAGCAATCCAACCCTTCCAAATCATGAATAAAAAGTTGCGAAACTGGAAAAATTAAGTGACCCTTATACTCGTAGTTGCGGTTTGATTGTGATCAATAAGAAATCTCTTAACCCTTTGATGTAGAGTAAAGGTTAGATTCCGTTCGTTTTCGAGTCAATTTACCTAAGGGTTTATAAAAAGGATGAGCTGGATGCTGATAAACAACCTCCTTCCCTTTAACTGAAACTTTAAACTCAACTTTAAACCTTGGAGCTTCGACATTCGTTCCAGAAATGGATAGCGACGATTACAATTTATCCGAGGCGACAACTAAGCCGTCGATCTTCTTTTCTGACACTCAGTCGGAAAAGGAGACAAATGGCAATGGAATCAGAGGAAGAAGATGAGCTCTTGGGCACATGCTCAGAATTGAAGAATTCGGCACAATGGTAAATTGTAGCAATGAAACGGTTTCTCCAGGTTAATCTCCATCAATCTAAAAAGGCTTCGGCCTCAGTTATTCTGCGTCTTTCCAAAAATGTAGAAGACACCATCCTAACCCAGGAGCCATGGACCGTAGAATGCGAGGTTCGAGGACTTAGGACACTTGTATACGCTCCACTCTATACAAGAGACAAAGATAAGATTAGAACTTGTATATTAGTGAAACATAGCCTGCATGCACTTTCATTTCTTAACCTCAGCGGCCTGGACTTAACCGTTGCCAGACTAGAGGCTGCCAAAGGCTCCTACTGGCTGGCATCGGCATAACTTGGCCACGATTATGTGGGCCTTCTACCTGCTGATAACATAGAAAGTCATAGTCAGAAGGGTGTTACTGGAAGCTGGAAGGCTAAAAATCGGCTTCATAATCGGGTGCGACGCGTACGCTCATCACACGGTATGGGGCAGTACCGACATCAACGATAGAGGTGAGTCACTTTTTGATTATATTTTAAGTATTAACCTCACTTTAACAAGAATACAATAGGTAGTGCCAGATATCACTCTTGTCTTCGACAACATCACTCAAAAGCCAACGAACTGGGTGGTATCGTCTGAACACTCATTTCAAGACCACAGATACATCCAATTCAGCTTGATTGATGCTCCTCCCAGCCAACCAGCATTTCGGAGCTATCGAAAAACTGATTGGCAGAGTAATACTGTTAAAAACACTATTCTTTGAACTCTCAAGTCTCCCGCGTGACTCCAACGTGTTTGACATAAAAGTCAAGGAATTCACCCTGGCTCTCAATCAGTCTACGGCTGCTTCCTGCCCTCTTATTCAACCTAAATTTAAGAAAAAGCCGCACTGGTGGACATCAGCACTAAGACCACTTAGAAAACTTGCAAAAAGCTTTTCAACCTGGCAAAAAGCACAAGAAAAGTAACTGATTGGACTGATACAAAGAATCCCACAAAATATATAAAAAAGTGAAGAGGAAGGCAAACCGACAATTCTGGAGATCATTCTGTGACTAAATTACGGAAACCTCTGGCTTATCACTGAAATCGTGGCGAAGAAAAATCCTCTCTATAAATCCTAAGATGCTTAGTTGTTTGAAAAAAAAACCGATGTCTCTTAGACAACCTCAAGAAATGAATCACTTAACCTGCTACTGGATACTCACTTGCCATGTAGCTTTCTATCTGCGGCCAGTATTAATCCAAACAGCACTACTGCAACCGTGACCAAAATTCATGGTTATATTACGATAGACAAACTGCTTTGGGCGCTGCATAGTTTCAAACCATACAGTTCTACTGCTCCGGACGGTATAATACCCGCCGAACTACAAAGCTCCTTAGATATTATATTGCAAACGCTATAGAATATCATGAGAATATGTAGAACTGATCTACATTCCACTGTCATGGAGAGAATTCAATGTAGTTTTCAGTCCCAAAGCTAGAACATGCTCTCATGTTGTTCCACTTCAGACCTATAAATCTATCAACTTTCCTTCTGTAAACTCTAGAGCAACTGATTGATATCCATTTACGAGCTAAAATTGATCCAATACTTTTGTCAACGGCTCAACATACCTACTGTAAAGGAAAGTCGGTGAAAACGGCTCTGCATTCACTAACCGGATACATTGAACGATCCCTACACTATAGAGAGTACACAACGGTTGCTTTCCTGGACTCCTTAAAAACGTCAACACATCTTCAATTACGACTGCGGTGTCAACTCTGCAGGTGGACAATTCACTTTTGAAGTTGATCAGTCTTATGCTAAATAACAAGCAAATAATGAATCCTAGGACACATATCGAAGGAATGATTCAATAATGGGATAATCTATAGTAAATAGCCAATCTTTAACCTTATTTACAAACAAGTGAAAATAAGGAGTTCTTCGAATGGCAATAGGTCGTTTGTTAAAGCCTTTGGGCGCAGTAACAGTAAATAAATTAGAAAATTTGGTTCTATGTGCGATCGGAACATTAACCAATGCTCAATTATTAACGCGCAAACTATAGGGTTTTCTAATAACGACTTGACAACTTTTTTTTTTTTTTAAATAAAAGGCAAACCATTTGAGATATTTCAAAAACTTTATTATTGGCTTGAAGTACAATCAAAACATTTATGAACGTTCATATGAACGTTCAGGCACGTTTGCAGCGGTCGATTCGTTGGACCCAATTTTCAACGACTCGACCACACATTTCGGCCGAAACTTGAGCTCTTCCAACGTCGTCGGCGTGTTGGCATAAACCAATGACTTAACGTTGCCCCACAGAAAATAGTCAAGCGACGTTAAATCGCACGAACGAGGCGGCCAATCGACTATCCCATGTCTTGAGATAACACGCTCACCATACTTACTGCTGACCATTCACAGTAACGTGACTGACCGGCATGCAAACCGCACCAAACAGTTTTTTTTTTTTTTGTGGATGAAGTGGTGATTCATGAAGCACATGTGGGTTCTCACCCGACCAATAACGCATATTTTGCTTATTGACGAACCCATTGAGCCAAAAATGAACTTCGTCACTGAAGATGATTTTGCGATGAAATTCATCATCTTGGCGCATCTTCTCTAGAACCCAATCGGAGAACGTACGTTGCTTCAAATGGTCCTTGTATGGGTGTAAACCAAAATACCTACGCAAAATACGCCTTAATGTGGTCTGAGCGATGTCCAATTCTTGAGAACGCCTTGGAATTGACTGATTTTGATCGTTTGCTACGGACGTCTAAACGACAGCGATATTTTCGACACTTCGACCAACCCGTTGTCTCACTGATACGGCAACATCACACAACGAATATGTAGACTCAAATTTTTGCACTAAGCTTGTTATTGCCTGTCTACTAGGGCAAGAATTACGACCGAAAATTGGAGTTAACGCTCTTAAAGTTGCAGTCACTGACTCCGAATATCTGTAGAAAATTGTTATAATTTGCAGACGTTGCTCATTGGTGTACTTTACCATGATAAAAATGTTGAGTTTACTGAATAAATTGACAGTAACAGTTTGATGATTAGTGAAAGAGCGCGTTCACAAATTAAATTCAAAGTTGATAACTCATTATTGGAAAACCCCATACAAAAAGTTGAGTTTCTATTTGGAGTGTTTCCACTTTGCTTGAAGAATTCCCTGAGAACTTTAAAAATATTGTATATAGGTGTCTTAACGGAAGAATTCTCAACTCTCTAAACAACGGCTACCGTAAATTTTTCTTATTAAATATTTTTGAGCTAGCATTATCATAGGATCCACCTTAACTCGCTATACCGTATTGCAACTTAGAGTTAGCGATGCCGTAGAAAATCATAGTTAATACTTGTTTGGAGCAGTAGGGTTTCACAAGATACATTTTTCGAGCCACACGCATCATATATGATTTAACTATTTGCGTATGATTTTTCCAGCTTAAATTGAGATCAAATAAGCCTCCCAGACTAACAGACTCAATTTTAAAGAACCCGCTTGAAAATTGAGCATTTTCATTATAATTTATACATCCGCAAGTATGCAGAGGTAGACAAAACCTTACACAGTCGTGAGAATGATAAAACACGTTGAAATCGGTAAAAACATTTCTTAACATTTTGAAAGCCATCAACTTTGTTTTTTCGCTGAAAATCAGTTTATGAAATGCAAACCACTGCCTTAATATTTGTAGGTCTTCTTCAATTTTGATAACACAATCAAACGACGTGAGTCCTTGATAGGAAAATGCTATATCATCAGCGAACGCTGTTGGTAAACCGTTGAAGTTCTGATTAAAGAGGGAGTTAATATAAATTAAGAACAAAAGTGGACCGAGGACAGAGCCCTGCGGAACACCATACTTTATTTTAAGAGATCTACTAAAACATCCATTGATATTGACCACTTGTTCTTTATCTGTGAGATAAGAGCGAAACCAAACATGTAAGACTCCTCTAAAACCAGCGTTGCACAACTTATCTAGAAGCAAATTATGGTCCACCATGTCAAATGCTTTTGTCATATCAATGAAAAGAGCCATTGTTGATTTAGAATTATTGAACCCTTCATACATTTGGGTACAGAACTTAAGAATGGCATCTTCTGTGGATTTGCCCGACATCATGCGTGATCTTAGTAGCTTTTCAAACAGTTTAGAAAATGTGGGAAGCAGCGATATAGGTCGCTTACCCACATCTTTGCGATTTCCCTTTTTGAACAGTAGTATAATTTCTGCACATTTTAAGGAATACCCTTCTCTGGAACTTTGTGGTTAATGAACTGCTGATGTACCTGGAAGCGGGTGGTAGTAGGGTGGATGCCTATACGGATGACGTTCGTACAGCCGTCTCATCTTAATACCATCAAATAACTCCTTCAGCTGAATCTTAACAGATTAAATCGTCGGGCGGATCGTTGTGGATTGGGAGTTAGCCCTATAAAACTGAATTTGTTCTCTTTTCCAGGAAATATAAAATTTCAATTAAGGGTACCAGTTTTGTCCGATACAGCAAAATATCTGAGTCTCATTTTTGACAGGAAACTACATAAACTGGAAATCTAGAATTCAAGAAAGTGTCAAGAATGTTAAAGTAGCTTTATTCCCTTGCAAAAAAGCCATTGGAAATCAAATTTGCCTTCAACCTCGCATAACCCACTGGCTATACATCTCGATCATAAGACCGATACTCAACCTAAGACAATGTAGTCAACTATAGCAAACCAAGCAGTCGTAAGATTAATATGTTTATGCATAAGTGGAGCCCTACGTTTAAACTTGATCTTTGTTGAGCGCCGGGCCACAGAGACATTCCAAGGAATTGTAGGGCCGACGAACTCACAAAAATTGGGACCACTCTACCTATTCTACCGGAATAGGCATATCAGCGCAAATCATTATTAAAGCTGAATGCTAACAAAAGAACACACATTAGGTGGACCGGTGGGCCAACATGTCTATCGACTAATATAAACAGATCTGGCCAAAGCTGGATCTGAATCGCTCTAAAGTCTGATCCTTATAAGCAGGAATCTCAGCGCCGTGATAGGTGTCATCGCTGGATACTGCCTTATAGGCAAACATGCAAAAAAGCTTGGCGCCTTTACAAACAATTTCTGTAGAAGCTGCATGGACGAGGTGGAAGAGAAGACGATCCTCCACCTACTTTGTACATGCCAAATAAAGTACAGAAAGAAAATTTCAAACTTCTACAATAACTTAAACAACCTAGAGAATATAGACGTTAAAAGTCTCTGGCGCTCATCATAAGCTTAAATTGGTTCCATGAGTGAAAGGATTTTAAAACCATGTGGCAGCACAATAGGCCAATAGGCCTAAGTGGGTTGGTCTTTTCCAACCGCTACTCTTTTCTACCTACCTACGTATGTATCGGTAGGGCTCACTAACTATATAACTTCAACTATAGATTATATATCAGTCCAAGAAATAAAATTCATTTGTGGCCGGGATATAAACAAGTACGACCTACTCAAGTGAATACATACAAATGTATGTGGTACTACTGAAGAATGCGGAATAATCGTCATGATGTTTTTGATTAGCAATTCGTCGGTAGCTTTGGCATAACGTGCATTTAGTGTCCATATTCTTGGCCGCCCGTCTACCACTGGTCCTTCAATGTGGCGTTTAGCAGCATGACTCTTAGAGACTGGAATAACATTGGACCAGCAGGCACTAGAGTGCCTCGTTTCTCTTGTTTGGCCGAGAATATCGCTGCCGTGCCTGAAAATATCGTAGAGTCTCCGTCGATATCGATCGGTCGATGTGCCATGCAATTAACTATTCCACGCACGTCTTTGCCGCGCATTTTGAAGATTTTTCCATATAAAGTACAGACAGTCCATCAGCCGATGGATGTTAACGGTGAATCGCGTCTGATCTACGCTCACGCTCATTTGAATGTCAAATATGAACTGGACGATTTTGCATCAAAAATAATCATGAGTGACGAGTCCCATTGTCACCAATGTGAATAGATTGAACAAACCAAATTTGCGATTTTGGGGACCTGCAAATCCGCGAGTACTATAATCCGGATATTGTCATTGGACCATTTTTCTTAAGAACGGCGCAGGCCAAACGGTCACTGTTGATGGTGAGTGCTACAGACGCATGATCAATAAATTGTTCACTCCTCATTCTGTTCAATGCGCATACTGCACAAGATATCACTGACGACAAGCATAAAGGCATAGGACAGGAACCAAATGGTAGGAAACTCGATATCTATTTCCATGGATGAGATAGGAACCAATGATTTCGAACTTCTCCCTGCCAGATTACACGCTGAGATATTGGCTATAGTACAAGGGGCCAGAATTGCGGCAATAAAGGCAATATCATGTGAGGATATTACTCTATATATTTCTTGACAGCTACGGTGCCGTTAAGGCTATCGCTGCAGTCAATATTAATTCAAAACATGTGAAGCGCCGTTGAGAAGAGCTTATGCATAAGCTTAAAGAAGTGACAGGCAAGGAACATGTAGACGAGTTAGTTCGAGAAAAGGTAATGAACCTCCACTCTGCACTTTTAGAATGCAAGTGGACCAAGCGATGCAATCAAAGTTAATGAAAGGTGGAATCTTTTGAGAACCAAAGCAGTTAGCAACTACAATTCAATTTTCATTCCCTCCCAATTCCTCCGCCCAGGCATCGCAATGCTCATCTTTTCTTTTTTTTTCTCCTAGCTCCTACCTTACGAGTTCCCATTTAACTCTTTCAAATCGTCATCCAACTCTCAAGTACCTAAATGCAAGTCATCAATTTAAGTCCAAACCTCTTGCTAAACAGTATTCGAACTAACTACTGCTCCTGGTAAAATTCTTCTCCTACCCGGAGTGCAGTGTCTACTTCTAATCACTTGACTAAGACAGCACAATACGAGTACAACTGCAGTCGTCGAAATCTCGTTAGCACAACATTTAAAGAAATTTCTCAACAAAACTACGAATACAAGGAATGTGCACCTATCTACTCCAACCGCTTGTCGTATACATCTACAATTAATCCTTCGTTGCTTTTGGCCATTGAAACATTCACACCGAATGCGGATGTGGAAACTGGCAGCAAAGAAACCATCAGAAACCCTAATCCGGTTTAACAAATTATCCTTGCTCCTAAATGACAAATAACTTGGTGCGCCCTCGCCTTATTAAATGCGATGGCTTTAAAACTCCCATTTGTGGTCCTTTGATATATTACCGCCTGACTTAAGGAGAGGATATCCTTCTTTAAGTTTCCAATTAATTTGAGTGAGAACCGAAGTTGGATAAATCCTTCGAAGGATTGCTACTTGAGAGAATATAATTGGACAAGAAGTGTGGATTCTTCTTCAGTGAGCAGAAATAAGTTGGAGTGTGTTGGACTGGTGGCTGGTGCTAAAAGCTTCTCTTATCCACTGATCCGAAAAATCGAATAGGACAACGACGAGAGTTTATATTCATGGAATGAGTTTTTTGGTAAATGCGGCTGTCCGGATGTGTCCATTTATTAATGTCGGAGAATTCATGAGCACCATTAGCTGCAATAATGTAGATGGCGGCAACTACCGTCGGCGGTTAGGCAATGGAACCACCACTACATGTTGGATGTACAAATTATGTAACAATATGCTGTTTTGAATTCATTTGCACCCTATTTGAATTCCAACACCAAATTAAAAAAAAAAAAAATAAATAAAATTGAAGAAAGGTGCATCATAAACATTGTCGTTTTGGTCTATGAGGCTATGACTGTAACAGACTGGTTATGTCCCTTAGTTGATGGTAATTCCTTTGTAAATTAGTTGAACTTAAAATGATTCATTATTTAATGGATGACTTGGCGTGTGTTTGTTTAGTGTGTCTGGCTGGGATATTTGTGCAGTAGCTTTTTTTTATGGCTAAAATTAATGAAATGGCACAGAGGATGATGAATTAATTTGGAGTACTTTTTGGTTGGTGGAAATGTTTCCTTACTTGGATCACAAGCTTAAAAGAGAAACTATAATATGTACATGGTTTGCGGAATTGGTGCGTGGTTAAGGTTTAATCAACATGGAGTTTGCTGAATTTCAGCTCCTTTTCCAGCTAGTTGGTCTCACATAAATTTGTTAGGATATTTTCCAGAACTCTTTTACTACACTGTATTTTTGAAATTGACAAACTCTTATCTAGTACTCCTGCGCTTCATTATGTTTGAAATTCTTTAACCCATTTATGCTGCTTCCGGTTGCTTAAAGCTCACAAATACTACCTACTGCCTTACATTCTGGTCGTTAGAGCTAACTGCTCTTCTGTCTGAATAAGTGAGTAGATTAGATACCGTAGCCGGTTTAGCCGGAGCAAATACGACTCAATGTATGAATGTGTATCTTTCTTTTCCCTTGCACAACATGTTAAATGTAATTCCGCCTCGGGATCATCTTTAGTCAGTGCGTGACTAGATCTGAAAATCTTTAAATACGCTGTGTTGGTGTACACCAAATAAGTTGGTATTATATTGGGTATGTAACTTAATTTGTGCGGTTTTTTTTTTTCAAAATTTGAACGTTTATTTAAGAAAAACATGTACAATAGTATTATTCAAAGTATTGTCCATCTTTCTGGCAATTTGTGAATCCCATCCCAAAAGAACTTCGCCGGTTTGGCACCCCAGAATGAATCAACCCAATTTTTGATATTCTATTCTGATGTGAACAGTATTTCAGTGAGAGCGTTCTGCATCGACCGGAACAAATGGTAGTCAGAAGGGGCAAGGTCTGGGCTATAAAGCGGGTGGGGTAAGACTTCCCATCCACTGTTTTCCATATAGTTCTTAACCGGAATAGCAACGTGAGGCCGAGCGTTGTCATGATGGAAAATTGTTGCCTCGTGTCTGGTCACATATTCCGGGCGTTTTTCGGCTACTGCTCTCTTCAAACGGATTAATTGTGTTCGGTAGCGTTGTCCATTGATGGTTTTACCCGGTTTTAGCAGCTCATAATACACCACAATCATCTGATCCTACCAAATACAGATTTGGTTGGTTGCCATTGATTTGGCTGGTTGGCCGGGTTTCACATATGATTTTTTGCGCTTGGGGTTGTCGTAATGGATCCATTTTTCATCACAATCATGCATCATCATGGACATGCAAAACCGCCTTTCGACGTCTCTCGACTTAAATTCATGTGAAACCCAATTTTCTTGCTTTTGAATATATCCAGCTGCTTTTAAACGTTTTGAAATGGCTGCTTGAGTGACACCCAAAGATTCTGCGAGCTCTTCTTGTGTTTGGCAACAATCTTCATAGACTAATGCTTCCAGTTCTTCAACTTCAAACTTTTTTGGCTGCCCCGGACGTTCATCGTCTTCCAAGCCAAAATCAACACTTTTAAATCGTGCAAACCACTTTTGGCACGTTCGCTCAGCTAGCGCATGTTCACCATAAACTTAAACGTCCACTTAAATACGATGACTTTCGGCAGCAGTTTTCTTCATATTAAAGTAATGAAGAAGAACTCCCCGCAACACTTTTTCAGGCACAAAGTTCGACATATTTGAGTGAAAAAAAATTATTGTTGTTTAGGCTTCAAATGAATGACATATACTGAAATGACGTACAATGACAGTAGTAATAACAGTAATAACAATGGATTACCACAAGTTACGCCACCTCTTAGCAAACCGCAGCTATAGACCCAATTGTTACACCAATAAGTTGTAAGTAAACACTTCAATAATATCGCTAGAATCGGATATACAGATTACTATCACTTTATGTATCTAGTATCTACTCGTATATTTCAGATTCGAATATAAATGTTATTTTCTTCTATACCTACATTTTTTGCAGACTATCAGTCAGTCTTTTACCAGCACTCAAAGCGATTACATGGCACAAAAATACTTACAAGTGTACGTATTTCTTAGTTATCTACGCGTACTAATAAATAATTGCTATATATCCATGAATTGAATATAATTGTTTTATTCAATTCATAAACTCAACAACAAAATAATGTCAAAAAATAATAAAAGCAATGATGAAAGTCTAGATATGGTTTACCTTCAACAAACCTTCATCTATAGCACTCAAAAAATAAAATAAAAAAAAGTTTGAGGGTCTTAACCAAGATGGTTAAGATGAATATGCATCACATTCGGCGAGAACTTGCACCACTCATGCGTTGTCTCCCCAGGTAGGAATCGACGATTCTTTAAGTCGAAATGATAATATTTATTCGCTCTATATCTCCTAGTCACAGATGTGAACTCTTTTGACCAGGTCGATGTCAATAACTCGCCGTAGAGTTCGCTTACTCGTACATGTATCTCTACGTTGAAATACGGTTAACGATTGTTTAGAATTTACTCTCCATTTACTCTTTGGTGGTTCACTTCACAGCCTATTTGTTTTACATTCATGAACTTTTCTGCACCCTTTATCAAACCTGGGCGAAACCCAGCAGGCCGACAGTACCAATTTTGACGTCTTGCCAGCATTTCAGCATTTAATGCAGGTTGTTAAGGTTAAGAAGATATTGAGGAATACATTGAACTTTAAATCTCCTCATATTACTTTATCATTGTTGTGGAGTTTAGGCTTATCCTGGCTGCAACTAGGTAGAGGTCCGAGTGTACTTTGGCCACTCAGAATGATCGGGCATATGTTAATATTTATATAATAAATACTGGAGGAGTGGCGTGCATTGGTCGCAGAGTAAACAACTTGGTTGGTAGGTTTATCCTCAGTTGAAGAAAATATGTTGGAATTATAGTAATATTTCGTCCCGCATCGAAAATAGTTAGCCTAACTTCGTTTTCAGCTTTCAGACTGTGATGGTTATTTCTTTTAATTTGGCGATTACTTACTTACTTAACAGTTCGACCTCCAGCCAGATCGACCCTTAGCCAGCTGCTTCCAGTTTTGCATGCTAAGATGGTTGAGGTCCCCTTCCATTTGAGTGCGCCACCTGCGTCGCAGTTTTCCTCTACTGCGTTGTCCTCGGGGGCGGTCTCGAAAATATTTCGGATCGGAGCATTTTTGCTCATCCGATCTACATGAGACAGAATAATCAGTCGTTGGACCTTCACTCTTCTGGCTAGGTCGATGTCGCTGTAAAGCCCATACACTTCGACTTTGTATATCCTCCTCCACTCATCGTCGATGCAGATGGGAACGAAAATCACCTGACGAATTTTCCTCTAAAAATTGCCAAGAGCAACCTCATCTATTTTTGATAAAGTTCATACCTCTGAGTCATAGAACAGGACTGGGATTATTAAGGTAAGTGACCCTTTATAAGTAAACTTTTGTTGTTCTGAGCTCAAAGAAGCAGCAATAAGCCAGATATATTTTGTTTGTTTTCTGGTGTAGTTATCTGAATTAATAGCGTTTTCTAGGTACACGAAGTCCCTGACTACATCAAAGCTTTAACTGTCGAGGGTGACGGACTATCCGAGGCGTCGGCGTTGAGTGTTCTTTCTTGCTGTCATTGACCGTTAAATCGATCTTCACGGCTTCCGCCTTAATACTCGCTAAAGCGTCACTGAGATCACGCTGCTTTCATCCGACTTTATCAATTTCATCGGTGTATGCGAGTAATTGGATAGACTTTTGAAAGACTGTGCCTCTTGTGCTGGCACACCAGCTTTGCACTCTTCTTTCAAGAATGACGTTAAATAAATCGCATGACAAAGCATCGCCTCGCCTAAATACGCTTTTGACATCAAAGCGTCCAAGATCGTCCGTAGTGTAAATATTTGGTCAATGGTGGACTTTCCTGAGCCAGACCAATATAAACCAATCAAGTTGTTTAGGAAAGTCTTCAGGCGTACACACAATACGACAGTGAGGATCTTGTAAGCCATGTTAAGAAGACTGATGCCTCTGTAGTTGGCGCAATTCAGAGAGTCTCCTTTTTTTTATAATTAGCGCGCGCTTAGCGAAAAGTTTGTACACATGCAAAGGTTCCATTCATCGGGCATACTTTCATCTGATCATATTTGTTGGTGTATGTTCCTTACCAAATCATCGTCTTCTGCTTGCAAACATTTAACTCAATGTACATCGGTACTTTTCTTTTCTTTCTTTTTACTTTCCTTCGCCCATGCGCCTAAAAAAAAAAAAAAAAAAAAAAAACAGATCGGCAGTCAATTCGTGCACTTCAGCAGTTTTGTTGGCTTAAGCTTAGATACAGCTATCTTCACTTCATCTAGGTAGGGTGGACGGAATTTTCGGTCTACATAGGTTGAAAAATTCATTCTGCCTGACAGCGGTATTCGTCATGGTATGGTTCGTCATTGCCATTATACAGTCTACAGAAATGCTCTTTCCAATTCCTTAGCATCGACTGGGACTCTACCACGATGCTCCCATGTTCGTCTTTACAGGCTTTTGGTCAAACTTCCGAATCTCATTCCCCGAGAAGCATCTTTCCATTTCCTCGACCGCGCTCTTCCCATGCTCCTCCTTTTTTCTTCTGAGAAGCTGGAGTTCGTCTTTAATTTTCTGCTCATAGAGCTCGTGAGCAGCTCTCATCCCTCTATGCAGCGCCACTTTGTATGGATCGGGCTTACTTGTATGTGTTTGCCGGCACTCATCTTTTGAGATGTTCGGGATATCTATAATGGTACTTTGGCTACGACAAGGTGGTCCAACTCGATGTTGGCCTCTCGGAAAGTTTGGATCAATGTGGTCAATCTGGTTGACAATCTGCCTAATCAGGATTTCCCCAAGTTCGCTTGGGGCCCGGATAAGATTTCATTTGATTTTATTTCACCGTTAATTCCATTTGAGCAGTTCATTCGCTGTCCCGTTTATTGTGCTGCTATTTTTCTGCTGGTCAGCACTCGCGCTTGCGATTTTGGTAAATCGAATCCGAATGAACATCGACCAGTACCCAATAGTGACCATTTGGAGGTAAAATAAACACAATTGATGTGTAGAAATAGTTACAGCGCTGACACCTCTTCATGCACCAATGACACAGCACCCAACCATTGGCGGTTAAAACACCTTATACGCTTTCAACATCATGCTTAGGGCATTGCTCGAAGGTTTTATCGGTTAACTCGCAGAAAATTTTTAACATGATGTATTTCTTCTGTAGGATTGAGAGCGCATTCAGACTGATGTTGGTAAATTTATCCTTGATGTTGATCCTTACAAAGCGAAGGCTCATGTGTAGAAAGAACAAGACTTCCTACCTTAGTCTGTTGCTAATAAAAAATTCTTACTCCACAAGATTCTGCTCTAGTCCTGTGCAGCGGTTATCATATGCTATGTCATAGTTTTTCATTTTTCTCTTGTCCTAGCAGGGATATCTGCTTTTTAGTTCGTCGTTTTGCATGGTCATCATTAACAAATCCTTATCCGAGGTAATGTGTTGGTTCATATCAGAAGGATGGACAAACGTACAACCCACAATCGGAAAGCCCAGACCCTTTTTGTCTGATTGGGCAAAAGAGACCATATATTCCGTGGGCAGTAAATCAATTCGATGATATAAGAAATACCGTTGCAACACACTAACAGATCCTTTAAACAGGTCCACCAAGGTATTTTAACCAAGAAAATTCATCCGAATAACGCCCTTCTTCTGATGACATAAAAGTCCTGTAGCTCGGTGGCTACCACGAGGTGGTAGATTAAAAACAATTGATGTGTAGTCAAAATACCTGAACTATGAATCGGCAGGCACACTCAATTCATTGCCTACTTTAATCGTACAACACCCATCAGCCGTATAGACAACAAAACAAATATCTACATATGGTACTTCAAATATTGTATCAATAAACACATTTTACATTTTTTTGAGCGCAAACGGCCGTATGTCTGTATATGTCATCTTACATATTCGTCAGAACGGTAAACATTGAAAATGAAAAGCGAATTATCTGTAAATGATAAAAAAGAAAAATTGTATCATAGTTATTTGATATATCCAATTCAATATGAACTGCCTACCTTAAAGCAAGTTTGCAATGTCACTGGTGCCATATTGCCGGCTAAAATAGTATTCGTCTTCTGTGTCCTTTGCATAAAAATGATGAGAGTCTTTCGAAACTTTTGACTCTGATCCATCCAGTTGCACGAATACAAAGCCGTTGTCAGTTTGTCACTAACATCTATCAGGTCGTTGACAAAATAACAGCACGGCAGCACTTGAGCGAAGATCACAGCGAGGTACATCAATGTCCTTAGCAGTATTGCAAAATTACTGTCAACAAATATAGAATAAAATGTCGCCAAGCATAGAACGAATGCTGTGACCATAAACTGAATCAAAATCGTTCTCGCAACCACCGGTCGAATGTGATCAAAATATCTGCAAAAAATATATGAAATGACTTCAATTACGAGTAAAATAGACACAGCGCAATGCAATCCACTAGAATTTTTTCGAGCTATTTTCGATAGTATTTCGAGGAATTAAGGAATTTTAGAATCAAAGGAACTCCAAAAATATATTACCATAATCAGTGGACCGTGAAAATTGCTTCAAGTCACCCAGCATAGCTTGAAAACTTTTCGAACAATTTTAATACTCTCTCCAAACTTTTCACATGAATCTCTGATGAAACGATGTACGGGTGCTTCGTGTGCTCGTTCATCTATGACCAACGGCGCAGTTGATGTAAACTTTTCACTATTTACGCACGATTCAATTGCATTACAATTATTTATGGAATCTGATGATGTGATGCCTTGAGCGGCGACGGCGGCAGCATCAGCCGTAAAACAATTCGTAGCTTAAGTCTTTCAGGGTAGTTACCGGTAATTATCACGTCGAACTTTTCGACAGAACAAAAACAGAGAGGAACAACAAAAAAAACTAAAAAAAAAAAAATAAAATTCCTTCGGAAACTTTTCTCGTATTCGAGGTGAGAATACGTAATTGTGGACAAAGTTTTATGCCATGTGATATACATTCACTGGCACAGAGATAGATACGAATACGTACAAACCGGCATAAGCTAGGGAGTATACAATTTTTAATTACACAGTAGAGAGTGCTAAAACGGGAGGAGCCAGTCAAAGTGGCTAAAGTTTATGTAGTTCTTGGTGTATATAATTAACCATGTTAATTGTACGTTACACGCTTACTTAATTTCTCCCTCCCGAAATTTGGCAGTCCATGCTAACAAAATTTAACCTATCTAGGGATAGAGAGATACAAATAGAACAAAGTTGCTTTGGTTTTTGTCCTGTGGCCGTTTTTTTTTTTTTTTTTTTTTTGGAATAGTGGTTTCGGGCGGGAAAGTTAAATTAGAAATAAGTTGGAGACAAACTGTGTATGGATTAAGCACTTTTAATGAGCTCTCAAGCACACATATGGTAATATCTTCACGTGGTGATATACCTTGGGAATTAGTTATGTTAGTCATTCCATGGTTAGGTCTGAGGCTTGGTGATAATGATGATCTTTTCTTTAAGGTTTATATTTAGGACTTTGTTTAATAATGTTTTTTGAGCAACATGCCAATGTTGTTTTCGCATATTCACTTTTTTAGATTCCATTCATTGTATTTGTGATTATACATTCTCTTCATACAATCAACAAATTTCTTTGAAAGGACCCGAGTGTCGGTTAAGCCTTCTGATTGTTCTCCAACAATTGGTGCCGTAGTGACAGAAACAGGGTTTGTCTTCTGAGTAAGAAATATTGAACTCATCTCGTTTGAAAAAAATAATATTACAAGGGTTAGCTAGTAATAATCTTTATCGATTTTTTCTAAAGTTCCATTTGTGGAGGTAACAGCTATGAAGTACTGTTTACTCAGGCCTTGCATGATTTTTAAGTCATGGGCTTTTCCATATGTGAAAATATTGACCTTCCGTAGAACTGCCGTGTTAGTACTGAAAGAGAGTAGGAATGGAGAGTACGCCGGATAGGATCTGGTGCGACCTCCTATGAGAGCGATGTAGAAGTGACTGCCTCAATTAGATCTAACCTCTGAAATTGAGAAATTGATGATATTACAAAATTTTACTCCAAAAATTTTCTTAAAATTCGTCGATGAATGGTTGGCCATGTGTGCAAGATCTGGTCTTAGCTGGTGCTAGATATTCACGAGCTTAGGCGAGGTTTTAATATAAGACTTAAAATCAATATTCAACATGCCATCTCGATTTCTAGTGCTTCTCCCTAACATACACTAGACAAATGTGAATGATCACGAACTTCTAGGATTTTTTGTTATATATAGACGACATCAGAGCCTGCGTTGCAGTCCATCTTAGACAAAATCATATAGAGGGACATTTTCTGAACAATTGAATAGTTTCTTCGATTGGTTGTAATCAGATAGTACAGACAGTCAATTTAGAGGTTGTGCTGAAATGAGGTATGGGTGGAAAGTATTGTGGTGCAGAAGTGAAAGGCTATGCGGAAAATATGTCCAGAATCTTAGTAAGACCATTGTGTTTTATCCTAAATTCTCTGAGTTTTACATTGCTACACATTGCAATACTTTTAATATAGAAGCGAAGAAATGGCACGCTTTGAGGTTCGAGAAGTTTTGAGGTCATACATAATACTGCATCGGTCGCTTAAGTAGAGTTCGAAGATTAATATGTTGCAGGTCTTATCAAGGATAGGCTGACAAACAAAGGTTTTCTATGGACCAATAGATCAATAGATCAATTAGTATCAGAGCTTAGAGATAATGATTAGTTGTAAAATCATATGCTTAGAGGTCGGTGTTTTAGTTTTGATGGTAAACAGCATTAATTTATTCCTACATGGAATAAACGCCTAATCCGCGGAAAACCAACTGGATATAATTAGGGGATGACATCAGTAAGTCTGTTAATGCTACCTCGAAACTCAGAATAAAAAAAAGCCAAAGAAAGCTGTTCAGAACCTGAACGGTGTAATTTTGACAGATGTGTCCAGCTGGAAAATAATTAGGCAGATCGCACGTTCCATGGTAGAACGCAGACCTTCAGCGACAGCGTAAGGATACTAAAAAACTTCTCAGCAAGTCACTTAGTAACTTCGAGAACAATTTTAAATATCAGATCAAAAAGAATATAAGAAGCTAATTCAGTTTTTTTAGAGTGGTTCTTGTAAAGACTTTGGACAAAATATCGAAACAGACAGTGAAACCAGTAGGCTTGTCAAAATCCTTCAAAGGGGAAAATCAAGCAGGCTGGAATCAATACGAAAAACTGAAGGCTCTTATACTGAGTCGAAAGTATACATTCCTTGTCCCAAGCCTGAGGCTTCATCTCCCAGGTAATCTAATCAGACGCAACTCACAACCATTAATAAAACTGCAAGTATACAGACACAACACATTGTAGCTAGTATCTATTAACGATAGTAGCGCCGGATGAGCCCATCAAAAATGCTGATGCTTAATTTGCTATAAACCGTCTGCTGGTAACTCTAAATTTTCATTAATAAGTTGGCACTGGCATACATACCGGAACCCTTGCGAACGTTCGCCAAGAGCTTCAAACTTATAAGACTAACTTCCTTCATGTGAAAGAGCATGGAGAGGATGGTCTGTTTGTCTGAGATGGATCACCAACGCGGAAGATCTTATGGGAGTGCGCTTCAAATTCAATCTTGGGCATTTCCACTAACATTAAAGTAACTTACGACAACGCAACTTTTGACGGCAAATGTAACTCCGCCAGATAACACTTTGTAGACGAATTACTGGCTTTATGGAGAAAAACAAAGATGGTAACACTGATGACGTATGCTGACTAGGGCCAACGTATGATGGCAGAGGTAAACGGAGATTGCCCACAAGGCGGCACCATTATTATGGTGCATTTTGATCGACCCTCTGCCTAACGCTCTGACGTATTTTAGACGCAAATGATGTAGCTGTTGGATCATATTTAAAGTTGCCCAAGGTTGAAATAGGCTTTAAATGAATCCTCTAAAAATTGAGGCTGTTCTTTTTACAGGAAGAAAGAAGCTGATTGGTTTGAATCATCAAGCGCTTTATTTCTCCACCGAAGATATAACAAACTTCTCTGGACTAAACATTTTAGATCGAAGATTAGATTAGATTTAGATTTAGATTCTGCAAGATATGCAGCTTGACATAGAGGCGGTCATTTGGGTCTGCACGGGTATAAAAAGACCAATTATATCATACCTATTGGTCGGTTGTCTGGTAGAACAAGCTTTCAATAATCTCCAAAGAAAAAACTATCTCAGATGCATGGGACTTTCCCTAGCACGCCTGGCACTGCACTGGACGCACTGGTGATTCTCCCCCCCCCCCCCCCCTAATACTCATATCATGAGCTCTAGTCTCAAGACCATCTTCCGTTTAAGTAAAAGGTGTCTTTTGTACAATACTCATTGTAGCTTTGATGACCTTGAGTGCCGATTTTCTTTTGATCTAGTCTTATGTCGGATACAATGACAACAGAACTCAGATACGAAATCTCCTTTCCCTATGTTCAGGACTGTTTTTGGCCAGAATCTGGGCCAGGAAAGGAACGTAGTCAGGTCTTCATCTGTGTTTCCAAAACCGATTTAGAATGCGATGCTGACTTCATTCTGGAGGACGACAACATTAGAATTCATTCATTATTAGAAAAATCTGCGTCTATCTTCCAGCGAACTATATTGTAAAGGGTCGTTGGAGCGAGTGGAGCATTTAAATGTGTAGGAACAGCCAAGTTGCTTGGAATCATGATAGACCCTGGTAGGAATTCCAGACTACTATAGTTCGATAAATGAAAGACTTCACTGAAGGCAGTCGGAAGGCTAAATTCACTGAGTCTACCAACTCGAACCTGCTTTAGGCCTGCCTGTGTCCACGGTGAGGGTAACCACTTTAACACTGAAGCGCTTACTCATCTTTCTTCGAAGCGTTGAGAAATTTCATTTGAACGAACATATAAAGTGGAAAATGGACTAGTTCTTTGTGTAAGCGTTCTGGTCGGACAGAAAAAACCAAACACATATAGGATACAATACTAATTTAATTGAATTTCTTCGAAGCAGTGACATTTATTGATATACAAGAGCTATGAAATAGGAGCGATTCTGCTTCACTGAGTCGAGTCTCCGTTTGCTTGTTGTAGTTAATATATTATTGGTTGCTAGGTAGAACAAAAATAGGATATAGGCAATGAGTCTTTAACAATCGCTTGCAGAAGAAGTAGACTTAATTACCAATTTTTTAACATAGGTCATGCATGGCAATTTTTCAAGCCACTATAAACTTGGAGCGCTGACTATTTCCAGCCAAATTGCGATAACGCCACAAAAACGCAGAAACATTGTGAGGAGAATCAAATTTAGATGGCCCTTAACCTCTCAATAAATTCTATGTAAAATCAAATCAAAAAAGAAAAGCTGTTGCAAATTTAGAGAAGGCAGTAAATATAACGATGAGTTGAAGAGTTACATAGGTACCGCTCATCATAAACTTATTCCTGAGATAGGTATTCAAACATTTTATGAGTGAAATGAGATATGAGATGCTCATCAATAAGGTGAACGAAACAAGATGTACAAACATTTTACTCAATGAACAAAATAAACTCACACTATACTTACTTTAATATATTCTGGTAATCATGAATACAAGCGATTAGCTCCATGTAATTATTTTCTAGAGATGCGCTTTTGTCATAGCCAATTCTTGACACTCTCATTGTCAGTGTCTGCAGATGGCCCAACATAACATACACATAACAAATCGCAAAACTATCGGCAGCCAAGTTTAAAATCACTTGAAATCCCGATATTACGCACTGATAGATGAAGGCCAACATGTAGTTTTTGGGCGAGGCTGTCCAGTCCCAAAATATGTAGGCTTCAAATATCATCCTCCTATTGACGGCACCGTTGGCGGCAAAGACGCTCAGGGTGGTCCAAAAAACGATATTGTATACGAAATAGAAACGGTGACAGATTCTGACAATCCTTTTCATAACTTTAAGTTCTTCGTCATGTCTTTTTATCCGGGCATCTAAACGTCTTAAGTATTGATGTGAATTTCGAAGACTGCTTATCCATACAATTATAACATAGTGCTTAAAGCATCCACAAACCCATTCCAAAGTTACAGAGAGGTTATTCATTAACTCCGCAAAAGTTGTTACCAAAAATGCTTGCGAAAGGTGAGTGCACGGGGCAACAATTCCTGCGTTGACGTTAATAAGAACTGAATAGACGTAGTAGATGAGCTTGTATTTAGAAAACGGATTAAGGCCCATTATTCGCCAATTCCACCAAATGTAACGAAAGGCTTCGACTGAAGAAAACTGCTCCATTTCGTAGGTATTTAGAACTTGTAACTGATAGTAGCTCTGAGTATATTCGAGAATTTATAGAAAAATCTATTTCGTGCGAGTTAAAAGTACGGATATGTCTTATGAAAAATTTACAATGTCAAACAAAAGTTGACAAAAAAGTTGTTTAAGTTAACACCTCATTTATTACATGTGCGTGTAGAAAAGTTAAGGTAAGAAATTATTGGGCTCCTTCGAATATTAAATAGATCAACATTTTTTAAACATATATTTATAAACGATTATAACGATTATATGGAAATGCCGATAGAGAGATCAAGACGAGCATTATACGATCTTATGAAACAAAGCACGAATCGGACTATGGCGGGAAAATTTGCATTTTTAGAACGGAAACTTGAAGAAATAACCAAATGTCCAGAAGGTGGAGAAAGTTCGCTTAGCCGTGCACTGAAATCTTTTAGGTTTCATTTTAAGCGAAAATGGGCAGCCGCCAGTAATAAAGAAGATTGCTTTTTAAGTAAAAATGAGGAATGGCTAAACTCAATCATAAAGCTACCTACCTGGGCAAAAATTAAACCTGGTCGTCCAATAAAAAAACTTTGAAGAATCAAGTGAACGAAGCAAGCGGCGAAAAATAATGAGTTTAAGAGACCAGGTATTACCCCAAAGAATGAATGTTCTGTCTAGTAAACTGTCAATTGAACTGTCCAATATTAAAATCTATTATGTATATTACGTAGGTGTGTTGTTCAAAATGTGAAATTGTTGTATGTTGTATGTGTATAATATAAAGCCTACATCTTCTACATAGTGCATCTGTTTATCTAGGTTTTACCTGACCAGTTAACTTATGCAGCGCAAATGAGCCAGCGTGCTGTAGGTAATAGTAACGTATCTAGAACAATCAAAGCTGTAACACTAACACCAAGGAGAGCTTCAAAATATATGAAAATACTTAGTTCCGCGGAAAACACTATAGTGAAAAAACATACTCCTTCAGAAGCTCTATCACATTTCGTCGATTGTGATATGACAAGAAGGCAATACGAAATTATTCACGCTGTTAATAAGACCATTTATCCATGTTACTCACTTTTACAGAGTACAAAAAAGGATTGTTATACTCGAGAAGAGTCGATCAAGGTGACAGACACCTGCGCTGAAATTACCCTACAGGATCTCCTTGATCATACGGCTTCGCGATTACTAAAATACCTCGAGGATGTGCTGAAAACTACAGACGAAGAAGAAAAGAAACATTTAGAGTTATTGACAAAATTGGACTGCGATGGTTCACAACAACAACAATTTAAACAGACATTTCAGGACGACAGAGATAGCTACATAAACATCTTTCAAAGTTCTCTTGTTCCCTTAAGATTGATAAGCAATAGTGGTGCCAAAATCTAGTACCATCATCTACAAGATATTGCAGACCGATTCGTATGCGTTTCGTTAAAGAAGCAGTTGATATTACGAATGAAGAAATTCAATACGTTGAAAATCAAGCAAAAAACCCAAGAAAAACACAAATACTGACAAATAATGGTGGTTTATTTGTTATTCAGCATACATTGGTACTAACAATGGTAGATGGAAAGGTTTGCAATGCTGTAACAAATACGTCTTCAACTATGAGGTGCTATATATGCGGAGAAACTTCAAAAAATTTTAACAACTTTAACAGGCAATGCAACGCAACGAGAATCCTGATGCTTAAAGGTTTGGACTGTCGATACTTCATGCAAGAATTCGGTTTTTTGAGTCACTTTTGCATTTGTCTTATAAAATTCCAGTTAACAAGTGGCAGGTCAGAACCAATGAAGACAAGAGAATAGTAGCAGAGACAAAAAAAAGAATACAGACCAATTTTAAAACAGAAATGAGTCTGCTTGTTGACACTCCCAAAGCCGGATTTGGTAACACAAATGACGGGAACACTTCTAGAAAATAGTTTGCAGATCCTGAAACTGTTTCCTGAATTACTGAAGTAGACATTAACCTCATTCGCAAATTTAGGATACTATTGGATGTCCTGTCAAGTGGACACAAAATTGATGTACAAAAATTTTCAAAGTTTGCTGAAGAAACTGCAAAACTTTATGTTGAACTTTAGACTTGGTATCCAATGTTGCCAACAATACATAAAATTTTAAGTCATGGGGCCACGGTAATCAGCCACGCTATATTACCAATTGGCCAACTTTCAGAGGAAGCGGCCGAAGCTAGAAACAAGCATTTTCGTTTATATAGGCAAAATGTTTCTAAAAAATTTTCACGAGAGGATTGTAATAGAGATGTCTTGAATAGACTTTTGTTAAGCTCTAACCCTTTTTTGAGTATTTTGAGGCCAAAGTCACAAAAGAAAAGCAAGCCATTCACCAGCGAAACTTTACAACTATTGCTTCCAGAGACAACATATGTAAATTTAAATGGTGATAACAGCGAAAATGAAAGAGAAGAAGAAGAAAAGGAGGACGAGGAAGAAACATGTGACATGTGAATTTGATTACGAAAATGAATAAATTTCAAATTGTATTTATATTTATTAAATATTTAATTTTAGCATAAAAACTCAAAATAACTCTGTTAATATGATCCAAAAGTATTTTCTATAACTCATAAGTTATATTAAACACATCCAATATTTTTGTCCACTTTTCAAGATAAAATACTCCTCTGTGCGTTGGCCTGGATTGAAACGGGAAATCACGTTATAACTACAGCAAGCGGTACGTATGAAACGCCAAAATCAGCTGTCCTCCATGTACATGAAATATGAATCTGTGTTCGTTATGTTCTCCGCTGAAGCAAGAGTATTTTCGTTGAAAGCTCCGATTGTTTGAGTGCTGCCACGGCCACGATGAAACCTATACCAGCCAATTAAAGTGTTGCCACTTAACAATTACTTAACTTTTGAATAATTTTTGAATTCTTTCTGTTTACTTATTTTTCTTTCTTTCTTTTTTCTTTTTTAACATCAGAATGCCAGTTTTTAGTTCATGCCACACGCCTAGGAACTCACTTAAAATGGAACAAATTCATAAGATTTTTGTAGTCAACTATAATTTTTCTACATTATTTCTTTAATAAAATACTACTACTAAAATACAGGGTGATTCATCGTAAAGTTTGATTTATAATGTAAAATAAAATACATAAATTTGAAAGTGAACTTAAAAATTTTATTATTGGTTAAAAGAACAATTCATTGCATTTACTTTTTAGAAATAATATTGTGTACATGTTGGCCACATGTAAATGTTGTTGGTCCATTCGGAAGGTCCAATTTTGGGCGACTCGTACGAGCATAGCGACTGGTATCTCGTGGATAACACGAGTAACGTTGGCTTTCAAAGCGTCAATCGTAGCTAGTTTATTCCTGCAGACCTGATACTTTACACATCTCCAGAGAAAATAGTCCATAGGTGTGATATCGCACAATCTAGGCGTCCAATTTACCGTAGCAAAACGTGAAATTAATTGCTCAACAAGTCCATTGTTCCACGCGCTGTATGGCTCTTGTTGTGCTTGAATTTCAGGAAGCACATAGTCCGTTACCATGGTGCGATAACGGTTACCATTGACGGTAACATTCTGATTTGCCTCATTTTTGAAGAAATCTGGACCAATGATTCCACCAGCTCATAAACCACACCATACCGTAGGCTTTAATGGATGTAATGGTAGCTCTTATGGATGGTACTCTTCGCGTTACTCATCAGCCTGGCTCAAGTCGCCTGGTTTCAATTCTTGCACAAGTTGAATTTTGTACGCTTTTAGGCCGAGATCCTCACGTAAAATACGCCAAGTTGTCGAATACGTCAAGCTAAGCTGCCGACGAATCGTTTCGTCCGTTGTTTTTAATGGATGTAACGATAGCTCTAGATACTCTTCTGGTTGCTCATCAGCCCAAATATGGAACTTTTATTTGTTAACGTACCTATTGAGCTAGAAATGGGCTTCATCACTGAACAAAATTTCACGATAAAACACCGGATTCACCATTCACTGAAAATATGACAAAAATTCAAGTCGCCTGGCTTCAATTTTTGCACGAGTTGAATTTTATACGCTTTTAGGCCGAGATCCACACGTAAAATATGCCAAGCTAAGCTGCTGAGAACGTGACGAATCGTGTCGTCACGGTCTTCGCGTACACTCTCAGCTACAGCTGCTATAGTCTCTTCACTACGTGCTGGATGTAGTCTAACCGGACGAGTATCATCCACTAATGTAAACTGAGACTCAAATTTGCGAATGGTATTGGAAATAGTGGTTTCAGTTGGTCGATTATTCGCACGGTAAGTTCTCACAGAACGCTGATTTTCGTAATACAGCTGAACAATTTGAAGACGCTGTTGATGAAGAACTGATGAAGCAGTTTGATAGGAGTCACGCGTGATCTGTCAAGAAAAGCCTATTGAAATTCAAATCTCACGATGAATCACCCTACACTACTAGTAAGGAATTTCGGCTAATGATAAAAGAAAAATTGATATAAAAAAAACTTTTTAATAACTAGGACTATGCTAGCAAATAAAGTCCTATCCCGGATAACTTAAAATGCTTGGTTCTCGTACAAGACTTTATTAATCCCAGCCTTTGTTTATGGCCCTTGATATTTCATCAACTATTTCGAAGGCAGATAAGGAAACAATCGTTTTACTAGGTGGGGTGAAAAGTAACCTCCTTGGTAATGAAAAAAAAATTTTTTAAATGTTTTTAGTTTGATACACTTATTCAAGCGATTTTCCAACTTCTTGATCCCGTCCGAGAAGTAATTTTTCGGAAGGTCTGCAAAATACTCCTTCGTGGCTTCGATGATTTCCTCGCCTAAGCTGAATTTTTTATTGATGAGCCATCTTTTGAGGTTTGGGAAGAGATAATAGTCCCAAACCGTAAGTCATTGATTTTAGCCGTGGTTGCAATGCTCTTGTGCGCCGGTGCATTGTCTTGCAAAAACAAACTTTTTTTCGCTTCATATGAGGCCGCTTTGCAGCGATTTCGCTCCAATAATGCACAGTAATACTCTCTGTTGATGGTTTTTCCTTATTCGAGGTAGTCCACGAAGAGTATGCCATGACAATCCCAGAAAACCGACGCCATAACCTTTCCGACCCATTAAACCTCCCTCGGCTGCTTCGGAGCACTCGTGCCGGCTTCAGTTAATTGCCAGGCGCTCATTCTGTTCTCTGGAGTTCAACAGTTACCAATCGACGCCAAAAGTCCGCCCGATTCCGCATCAGCAAGTCCTAAAACTCTTTCGAAGTGCTCTCGCGTTCGTGTTTTTGGTCAAGTGTGAGTATGCGCGGCACCTATCGGCACCCAGCGGCAGGATAACTTTTTCATATGCAGAATATTGCCGAAAATATGGCGTGTGCGCTCATTACTTATTTGTGGTATCTGCTTGCTCGCGCACCGTCAGCCAACACCATTTCATGTATTTTTTTGACATTGTCCTCTGTAACCGCATCGGAGGGCCTGCCGCTGTGGACTTAATCGGTAGTGGAGTTGCGGCCACCACAAAACTCTCGAAACCAATATTTGACGGTGTAATCTGACGGAGCATTAGCCCCATATTATTTATCTAACTTTTCTTTTCTTTCCTTCGACGTTTTGCCTCTCAAAAAAAAATGTTTTATGAGAGAATAAAAATCGTTTTTGTCCTTACTCAATATGAAGCCAAACAAAACCAGAGAAATTTGGCATGTCTATCTAAATATGAACGGACTTCAAGGCACTATAAGCCTTTTTGCAGAAGCAGCGCATTCTGGGGGTAAAAGAAGTTACTTTTCACTCCACCTAGTATTCCAGAGAAGTATTCTTCGAAATCTACATACTTGGTTGAATTTGTATAGATGAATTCCAAAGGAAGCGATTCAATGGCGAACTATACGAGATTTAGTAACATCGATCTAGTCAAAAAATTTTAGAGCGGACCAACACCGAAACGGTTATCACTACAGTTTCTCTCAAAACAGCGTAGGCCGTCTTTATCCATCCTTGACAAAGTTTATGCTCTTGCGCTACAAGACAGGGCTGCGGTCATTAAGAACGATCACTTAAAGTTATTCTTAGTTTAATCTGAGTTCAATTAAGTACACAAGATACTCTCGATATGTCTACGTTAGTTAGCCACTTTCGTAGGTATCATGTGAGGTCTGTTTAAAAAGTGTCCGACCATCATTTTTATTGGTAAAACAAACAAAGTTGGGTTTAGAATGATTAGTGGCCATTAGTAGGCACACCTAGTGTGCATGCTTAACTTTTTTATGATTTTCAATTCTCAAGTGAAAACAGAACGTCGCTTGCATTTTGTAGAGCAAGGATACGCCTTGCCATCGTTCAATGACATTTCTCTGATGTCAGTTTGGAAACCGTGTTGGGGGCTAAGGTTTCACCCTTGGTATGGTTCGAGAGCGACCTAAATCCTTTCGCTGATCTTGCCGAACTTAGGGTCAATGCACCCAGTATTTATTGCAACTGTATATCGTGCCAACTACAAGTGGGAGACCTCTACTGGGAATAAACGTTCAAACCACAGCCACCATAATGCTCCCATTAGGGAGCCTAACTCTTCCAAGTCAGGCCTGGACCGAAGTCCGGAGGCCCTGACTCCCATGGTACCGAGTTTTAAGGCCTGACTGGCCGGATGTAGCTAGTGGAATCGTACTATCCTTTAGTGGAGTTAAGATTCTCAAGTGAAAACATTCCTCACAATTAAAAAAGTGTTTGATGACAAAACACTGCACAGATAAAAAAGTGGAGCAACTCTTCAGAGATGACCGTTCATCAGTGGAGAGTAGGTCATTAATATCCAAAAATGAGGTGGCTATTGATTAAGTAAGGATCTTGGTGAGGCAGAATCATTTAAAAATGGTAAGAGAACTTGCTTGCGAGTATTAATGTTGGGTCATGCATTACATTTTAACTGGAAATTTGGCCCCCGGAAGGGTCTATGCAAAACTTGTGCTAAAAAAAGAAAGAACTTTGGAGTTTCTTAGCATACGTAGTATACCTCTCCTGACCTCACTCCCTGTGAGAAAATGCCTTTGAAAGGAAACAGATTTCTAGTCTAAGAAAGACATAATGTTAGTTGCGACCTACCCCCTGTATGCCAAACAAAAAGTGGCTATCCGGCAGTGACAGAACCGTTGGGAGAAGTGTGTTGCAGCTCAAAGGAAGTGGTTTTAATTTGGAGGGGGTTAGCGTTTTATAATTGTATCTCAATAAATGTTGATTTTATGAAAAAAAAAAAATTGAATATATTTGAACAGACCTTTATACATTCTTACGACTTTCTCAACGGCTTGACTGGAACTCACTGCCTTCGAAGCAATACTCACGGATGTGTTACAGCCAGGGTGGGATTAAGAGAAACTCATTACATCACAGTTCCAATATGCATGTCAGCTTGTTGGTACAACATACTCTAGTCCTTAGATATAGAAAATCCCCCATAGGAGAATTTGATACACACGATCCGTAAAGGCTCCGCCGACGTTAAACTACCTCCAGCACTTTTTTATCTTTTGAATATTCTGGATATCCGAAACCGTACGATGACTTCTAATTCTTAACATTCGTACATTCATTATACTGGAGGACTAACTTGAGCCGACGGCAATGTGGGTAATTTGATTGAACGTCGGTCAAAAGTCTTTCAAGTTCCAGGAGTTCGTAGAGACTTTGAGGCCGTATCCATTCCCTTTTCCGGGACTATACGTCCATAATAGGCTAATGCTAAAAAATTTTGTCTTGCGACGAATTGTCATGAAGCACTCGGTAACAATTCGAAATCCCAGAAATTCTCAAAAATTTGCTGTAGCTGCATTCATTCATTCTTTTCTTACAAAAACTGTTTCGTCAAACTATATCCATATCAGTTAAGACTTTTAGAACTTCCGCTTACTGTTCAGCTCCACGCGGTCCATCAAAGGATCAAACATGTTACGTGTATGTATGTTACGAAGTTCATATGACTTTTTTGATTTTTATGGGTTGTCAACAGGAAATCTGTCATTATCCGAGAGAGAGTTGCAACATTGTGTTTTTTACGTGCTTGACCAAGCTCATTCTATGAATTTTTAGACGAAAGGAGCTGCATATTTCGAAGACTGTAAATTCGTTTCGAAGATATCAGAGCTGCCATTGTTATATCGTAGCTTCATTCGCCAGCACTTCTATTTCAGCATCTCAACTATTCTTGAAAAGACCTTATTGACCTCAGCTCTAAAAAGCTTGAAATAGCTCATAAACTCACATGCTTAACTGATTGCTGAAGCCACCATTGATTCAATCGCTTTCTGCTGTTTTCTTCTTGCCGAACACTCACCCTCATAAAGTGACTGTTGTATGGCGCTACTATATGGAATAGTTTTAGCAACTCTACTCTAGTCGAAGAATAGATATTTAGCCCGGCCGCAGTCCGATGTCTTTTATTTGTATGCAAACGTTCTTAAACCCCTTAACGTTAGGTTAAGATATCTTCGAAAATGTGCATGCTAGACGATAGACGCGTTAATTAACAGATTTTCAGACTCTTAGGTATTTGCCTTTCATCCATCTCAGTACAAAAAAGCAACTAAAATGGAAATTTAGTAGTATTAAGACTAGCTTCTATAAGTCTCCCTTGATGGAATATGTATTTTATATGTATTTTCTGAAATTGTGTTAGTAAAAAGTCGGAAACTCTTAAGCAGATACATTTTAAACAAAAAAAAAGAACACTTTTTAGTGAATAGTTACATATGAGCAATTACAGTACCTTGTCTGACCCAAAGAATACCTTTGAATATGTTTTTCATAAATTTCATACTCGTATATGCACATACATTGAACTATACGTGCTTAAAAGTATGCCAAAAGCATGTCAATTTTCAAAGCTTGAGCCTACAGATTAGACAATTCTTTTCACTATTGCTACCCAACAAGAAATAGCAATCGATATAGATACAAAATAATAAACCTCCAATTCATATTTATTCATGTTCCAGTTTGCATTAAGACAAAACGTAAGTTCATTAGCCTACAAAAAGATTATAAGGTTTACTGATCCTTTAATATACTACTTCATATGTATGTGTATATATCACAAAATAAAGATACTTCAAACAGTCCATATACATATGTATATACATATAAAATTCCCGAATGCTTAAAAAATGTTAATATCCACACAGTTGAGTCTGATAGCAAGGCAAAGGAATTTGAATGTCTGATTCACATAAGAGTGCGAAAGATGAAAAAAAAAAAAAACATTTTTCTGATTTTTAATTTTCCCCTTTTCATCATTATGAACAATTTCCAGCCTGTACGGGGTAGTGGGTGGACTTGCCCATTAAAAATCAGTTATAGCAATACAACCATACATCAGTACAAATTTATAGGCATATCATCCCCCACAGAAAGACAAGTCACACTCTCATGCGACCAATATCCTCATCATCAGAAGCAGTATCAACAATCCAATAGCAGCAATGCGCCTACTCCCCCGTACACTGAAGAGGCTGCAGTTGTCCATGTTCACTGCAATCCAAGTGGCGCATCCTGCTGCAAATCAGTGAACGATGGGAGCATGATGAAAGAAAATAACACTTAGTGCATACAGGATGCCATTAATTCACTTGATACGCTACCCTATTTTGAAGTGATCCTGGCGTCAAAGTCACAGTTTGTACATCCATGTAAGTATCCCCAGCTTTGCAACATTGAAGAGTCGAAGAGTAGACCAAAACCACGACAGGATATATACCAGGCATGAGTTATGAGGCTAGAGGTGATTTGTGTAGAAGCAGAACTAAATAAGTTTGACCAGAGAAAAATTGAAAACTATAGTCACTGAAGCATTCTTCTTTTAAGAATAAGATTGGAAAGTTACTAAAGTATTTAAAAAATAAGGCAAGAGATCAGGCATTTTGCTTTTAGATATCTTTATAGCCGATGACGATAAAGTGTACCAACTAAGTCATAAAGCCGAAGAAAGCATATGCCTTACTTAGTGCGCACATTACATTACCTCCAGAATCTGCCGGGATCAAGATCCTAACCATTGACTAAAAGGTAGTTTGGTGTTGGACTTGTTTGCAAGAACAAAGAAGTTATAGAGTATAGAATTAGCTTGCCCACTTTAAAAATCTACAAACGACCATCAATAAATAGTCCTACGGAAGGATTGTCCATATCATTAAACAATAATAGAAGCTTCGAAAAGAATTCAAGAAACGTTCCTTGTTAAGCGTAATCTGCAAATTTGACACAATTTGGAAAAGCGCCAAACCGATCAATCCCGAATTATTGGGTCTTAATATTTAATTCATGCGGTTTGTTAAGAGATGGCGTAACTTGTATTATTCCATTGGAACATGCGTTGGAAAGTTAGTCATTGTACGTCATTTCAGTATATGTCATCCATTTCAAGCCTAAACAACGTACGACAACCCAAGTCAAAAAATCATATGTGAAACCCGGCCAACCAGCCAAATCAACGGCAAAGCCGAATATCCATAGCGCGAAGGTAAGGCTCTGTATTTGGTGCGATCAGGTGGGTGTGCTGTATTACAAGCTGCTAAAACCAGTTGAAACCATCAATGGACAACGCTACCGAACACAATTAATCCGTTTGAAGAGAGCAGTAGCCGAAAAATGCCCGGAATATGCGACCAGACACGAGGCAATCATTTTTCATCATGACAACGCTCGGCCCCACGTTGCTATTCCGGTTAAGAACTATTTGGAAAACAGTTGATTGGAAGTCTTACCCCACCCGCTTTATAGCCCAGACCTTACCCCTTCTGACTACCATTTGTCCCGGTCGATGCAGAACGCCCTCAGTGAAATACGGTTCACATCAGAGCAGAATATCAAAAATTGGCTTGATTGATTCTTGGCTGCCAAGCCGGCGCAGTCCTTTTGGGATGGGATCCACAAATTGTCAGAAAGATGGGAAAAAGTCATAGCTTCAGATGGGCAATACTTTGAATAATACTGTTGGTTACATACATGTTTTTCTTAAATAAACGTTCAAATTATGAAAAAAAAAAACCGCAGAAGTTATATACCCAACCATTGTTACCTTTTTGAAGACATTTTCACCGCTTTGTTTTCATACCAACTTCTCGGTGTTGGGCTGAATGATAACAAAATTGGTGAGGTAAATTAATTAGTTAGTTTTAGTTATTCAATACTCATTGTTCTCCAGCATTCGATATAGGGTCCTGGATTCACTTTGCTTTGCTCGTTCATAGAAAAGTTCAAATTTTGTTTTCTTGATAATATTCCATTTCTAAGGTTTTTCAAGGGTTTTTCTATGTTTTCGGGTTTCTGCTGTCTAGTTGCACGTTATGATCTAAGCACAATATTAAATAAATAATTGGGATTTTCATTGCAGGATAAGGGATACTACTGCTTTATCTTTTGTGATGTAGCTGAAGTGAAGTTTTAGAATATATAGCGTGATTCATCGTAGAATTTGATTTATAATATAAAATAAAATATATAACGTTGAAAGTAAACCTAAAATTTTTATTATCGATTATAAGAAAATTCATGACATTTACATTTTAAAAATTTTTAAAAAACGTTGGGCACAAGGCGATAATCTTAGCTGGCTTATTCCAGATGATTTGGGACTTTACATATCCTCAGAGAAAATAGTCAAAATGTGTGATATCGCACAATCTAGGCGGCCAATTTACTGTAGCAAAACGTGAAATTAAGTGCTCACCAAAATAATTTCTCAAAAAGTTCATTGTTTCACGCACTGTATGCCTCGTAGCGGCGTCTTTTTGAAACCAGAGCTCACCGAGACCATGTGCTGATTTGCCTCATTTTTGAAGAAATATGGACCAGCCCATAAACCACACCATACCGTTGTTTTTAATGGATGTAATGGCAGCTTAAGTACTCTTCAGATTGCTCATCAGCCCAAATACGGCAATTTTGTTTGTTAACGTATCCATTGAGCCAGAAATGGGCTTCATTACTGAACAAAATTCAACGATAAAACACCGGATTTTTATTCAGTTTTTCCAGACCCAATTCACTGAAAATATGACGCAAATTCAAGTCGCCTGGCTTCAATTCTTGCACAAGTTGAATTTTGTATGCTTTTAGAATGAGATCCTCAGGTAACATACGACAAGTTGTCGAATACGCCAAGCCAAGCTGCTGAGAACGACAATAAATCGATTCGTCACGGTCTTCGTATACACTCTCAGCTACAGCTGCTATAGTGCTGGATGTGGTCTAACCGGTCGAGTATCATCCACTTATGTAACCTGGAACTCAAATTTTCGAATGGTATTGGCAATAGTGGTTTCAGTAGGTCGAGTATGCGCACCGTAAGTTCCTCGAATCGCACGAAAAGCATTTTCCACAGAACGCTGATTTTCGTAATACAGTTGACCAATTTGGAGACTCTGTTGTGATCTGAGTCTTTTCATGATGATTTGACAAACGATACTGAACAAAAATGATAAAGCAGTTTGGTAGGAGTCACGCGTGATCTGTCAAAAACGCTTATTGAAAATCAAACCTCACGATGAATCACCCTATATAAGTAGAGAGGAGGAAGTCCAGTCTCTTAATGAAGCATGTGCGTTGGAGTATTTTCTGGTATACGAAACATTTTCTTCAGGAAGTATCTTAACAATTTTTCAATGTCAACATACCTGTGCAGTATAACACATTATGGTTCTTACTACCTCTTCAAATAGTTTGTAGGTCACATTTGTTGCGACGTTATTTTTGCCAAGGAGTCCTTTCCAGTGCAGTTTGGATCTGAAGTGCTTTTTAAGAGAAAGTTTGAGACTCATGATTATTCCAAGATACTTGTACTCTTTGACCTTTTCTAATTCCTCACCTTCCCGGGTCCATTTCTCATCCCTAGCGTATCTATCGGAGTCATTTCTGAAAATCATAAATTTTGATTTATCGGTATTAACCTTTAAATTCCGTTTGCTGCAATTTCGCTTTAATTTGTTGGCCATGAGTTGCATCATATTTGAAGTTTCTGCCAGTAAGAAGATGTCATCTGCATACATGAATTATTTGATGTTTATTCCATTGAAAACAATTCCTCCTGGAAGAAAGGCAGTAATGTCAACAAGGAATATTGAAAAAAGCAAAGGGCTCAGTAAGCATCCTTGTTTGATTCCCATTTTTGTAAGCCAGACCAGTAAGACCAGTAAAAAAATTGGTTACCATCCTACTCTGCCGCTTGGTTTTCTCATACATACTTTGTAATACTTTAAAGAACTTCTTTGAAACTTCTACATTGCTAAGTTTAAAAAAGAAAGCCTTTCTATCGATGGAATCGAACGCAGTTTTAAAATCAACGAAAAAGCGTATCATTTCTTTCCATTATCGATTCATCTCTCACCAGGCAAAAGTCTATCGTTAAAGCAACTTTGATTCTAAAAAAAAGGAAGAGAGCTGATCGACTCGACACCATTGCTATCGTTTGTTTTGTCCTTAGACTTACTAGGCGTGTAAGCAGCGAAATCTGGATGAAATAGACACAGTTGTGTGTCGCCGACCATAGCATTACAATCTCCAAATAAAATCACATTTTGTTGCTTAAATTTCAAGAACAATTCGTACAGAAAGAAAAAATTGCTGCCAAAAGTTGCAATTAATGTAAACTGGAATGATGAAGAATGTTTGTCGATTACTTATGATTTTTACAAAAGTTCCGACTAATTCATGAAGGTTTATTTAATATTCGTTTTGCAAAGATCCAGTACAATTCGTAATCCTTAAAGAAATGTCTGAAGGTATCTTTGTTCGATTGAAGATGAAAGTTTCGTACAAGAAAAAGATATGATACTGATTGATTAACTCAAAAAAATTTCCTAAACTGTATTTTGTTACGTATCCTTGAAATATTATATGATATTGTTTGTAAAGTGCAAATATTTTGCTTAAGATTAATTTGTAATTTGCTAATTTTATTTATTCCACCAATTAAATGTCATTCCGTCATTATTTTCACATGTAAGGTTGTTCTTGGCATCCAGATAGAAAACATGTTTCCTTATCGTTATTTGATGAGATAAGTTCGCTCTGCAAAACACAAAAACCGATTGAGTGGAATATCCCTTTTCAGGCTGAAAAATTGTACAAGTTTACACTTTGTTATAAAACTTAACAAAAGGGAACATGGGAGGAATAATCATTAACAGCTTACGCATGGCCTGCTTTAAAGGAGGTGGTTTTTACATTGAGCATCACTAATTTCTTGGTATGTCAGCTCATATGTCTACCCTATCTTCTGTAGTCTCCAAGACGCTAGAGGCCTTAGATATAGTACAATATAATAAGTCATCTGTTCATTAAGAATGGAGTTTCCGTAAATCTTCTTCAAACTGTATGTATTGTTCTACACAAAAAGCGGGATCCTAACTGTTTTGGTTAGAATTAAATTTAAATATATGCCACAAACTCATCTCAAATAAAGTTAAATATCTGCAAGTAATCCCGGATTATAAATTCTGTCGACCGTCTTGCAGAGCAAAGGAGAGCATATCATTAAAAAAAGTCCTTCATATGATAACTGTGAGAACATTTTTCTGAAACGCATTAGTTTTTGATGCTAAAATCGGGAGTTGCACACAGGAGCCATCTCCTAACCTAATGGAAGTTGCTTTGAGTGCCATTCGGTTGAACTTTTTGGGTATTTACACGAAAACTGTCCTTTGCTGTCTGTTTTATGGATATACCTTCAGATGTTTTCAGCTGGTTGAAAGACGACTACTAGCAATACTTCGAAAACTTAAGGAAAAATAAGTAGGAGGTCTTAGACATCATTTCTATATTTTCTGTACTTGCTTACCTGCTGGTTAGGCTATCAGCCTGTTATAGTTGCCTTCCAAGCCATTTACGCAGTTACGATTTTTTAACAAAAATGTTTCTGATATCTGCGATTACTTGATTCTTGAAATGGATCCGTCGTCGATTTTTTCATTTTTAAGTACTCGTATGCCGCCCGAGGCTGGTAATCAAAGGCCCCCTTGGTGAAGTTCTACTCTCATTTTACTATCCAAATAGTACACAGGACTTTGTATGCGATGTTTCCTCTGAAACAGCCCACTATTATGTCTGTTTTTGTATTTATAGTCCAACACGCAGCGGCGTTAAGTACGACAATCATCTTTCAGTAATCGATTGATGAATTGCTCTTATTTAGAGCCGATGATCTTGTTGGTTGTTGACTTTTAGTTGCAGTGTCAACCTATTCTCTGCTAGTGATGGTAGCTTTTCTTCTTTTTGGACTGAATTCTGAATTATCTGAATTCATTTGACCTGGCTTCGAATTTACTGATAGCCTACCATTGGAAGATAGAACAGGTAGTATAGTAAATGTAACCTTTATACTGAAAACCGGTAGATTTGACTCGCCAAAAACTGTATACCAATCAGAATCCCACCCAGGAAAGGAACGTAGTTGGGTCTTCATAGATGGATCCAAAACCAAAATTTAATGGAGGATGACAATGTAAGAGCATTAAGAAGACCTTCCTATATATGTATATAAGCTAAGATAAACTTTATCCTGATAGAAATGAACTTATTGTGGAGAATCAGTGGAGGGGTCTAAGTAAGTCTAGCTAAATCTTCTTATGACTTATCAGGTCTCCGCCTACGTTTGAACGCATCGAATCTTCAAGCAGACGAATCTATTTCCGCCTTCATTTAGTAGCAAGGAAACTTATAAATCTTAATAAACAGAAGTCCGTTGGACCAGATACTATTATATAACTACTCTTTTTCTACCCTGGCAAAACAGCAGTGTAAGCTTTTTCATTAACCCTATTCTTTAGGACTCTATCCAAGTATTGTAAATGGAAAACGTTTTTATTTTTTATTCTCGGCATGTTTGTCATTGACAATGTACGTTACAATGACAAGCTAGGCGAAATGCTTATGTTTCCTTATGCGATGTTAGTAATACTCATATATATAGCTTATCGCCTCTGATCAGACCCAATATAAGATATTTATACACCAAAAATTGGAGTATAATGCTCACATCTGGTCATGTGTTCCTAACAACTCTCTCAGCTCCTGTTAGATACAAGGTATCTCAAAAGAAAGTTCTCAAAAAAAAGTTAGAAGTTTATTGAAAAAATGTTTATTATATATTAAAATACAGTGTTTGGGAATTTGGGAATTTATTTTTTAAAAATGACATCGTCCAAATGTAAACCGTTGCGTTCACGGCATTCATTTAATCGAGCACTAAAACTGCCTATGGCAGCTCGGTAGGTATTCTTCGTGATGACTGCCATTTCGTGACGGATATTTTCTTTTAATTGTGCTAGGGAAGTTGGTTTGTTGGCGTAAACTTTGAATTTGACATAACCCCACAGAAAAAAGTCCATAGTTATCAAATCAGGACTACGTGGAGGCCAACTTATGTCACCTCTCCTAGAGACCAATTTGCCAGGGAAAATTTCACGAACTCTTAGCAGAGACCTATTGGACGTGTGTAAAGTTGCACCATCTTGCTATAACCATGTTCTTTGGTTTAACTATTAAAGTTTTGCAACTCAGGCACAAAGAAGTTGTCTAACATCGCCACATAATGCTCTGAATTCACTGTAACTGTGCGTCCCCTTTCATCTTCAAAAAACTAAGGGCCGATAATTCCTCGCCCCGACATTATAGCCCATATGGTCACATTATCCGATGTAGGTTCTGATGTTTTTGTTTTGGATTGGTTGCATTCCAGTAGTGCAATTTTGCTTGTTAACGTGTCCATTAAGATTAAAATGGGCTTCATTTGAAAACAAGATGTTGGTAAACGTCGGAAAACTCTCAATCATCTGGTTTACGAAGTCAAGCCTATGACCAGCATCCTGAGACTTTAATTCTTGCACCAACTGAATTTTGTAGGGGTGAAGTTTTAAATTTTTATTGCAAAATGCGCAATAATTGGCGATCTGTACACGCTTCCGAATTGAAAGGTTCGGATCGTCCCGAATAGACTGGGTGACACTGTTTACGTTTTCGACGGTTTTTGAATATCTTGGACGCCCGGATTTTGGTTTTTCCAGTGTTGAGCCGGTCTCTTCAATCTTCTTGACCCATTTTGCAATGAATCGAGTGCTGTCGAATGCTGCAGAATTTTTTTCGCGCTACAGTCGTCGAATTACCGTTTTTATAAAACTCGAGTACGCACAACGCACGGTCCGCTCCCGAGAAATGCTCAATAGCGACTTAATTCCCAAGAGCCAGACTACCGATTGAAACATTCCCCACGCCCCTCGAAATAGTTGCGTTCACGCAATAGCCAAAACAAATTTAAACTTTCTTTTGAGACACCTTGTATGATTCAAAACCGTACGATAAGACTCATAGTTGATGCTTATATTCAACACTCACTTGACACGTGAATATCGATGTCTATTGCTCATCAGTTTGTCCTCATGCCCACTTCTGGACCTACTCGTACTCTGAAATATTGTGATTCTTTGTTAAGAAACGTAGAGAATCACAGAATGCCCTACCGAGCGCCTAATTCTCTAGTCATTATAACTTTCAAACATTCAAAAGCAATGTACATCGGTACCTTTTCTTTTTTTTCCCCCTAATTTTCTTTCGCCCTGCATACAAACATTTTATGGGTAAATCGAACAACTTGCCAAACTATCTTACGAGTAGTTCTGGCAGAGTGGAGCGATATCGACTATTCTTCAAGGATGAAAAGAAGTATATGTTAAAAACTTAATTTTTCTGTCATTTAAGACGAGTTTTTGGGTCATAGAATTCTATTGACAGTTATGTCTTTAACGGCATGAGCTATGCTAGAAATTTTAACATAGAAAACTTGTAAAATACAATCTACCTATCAATATCAACCCCAACGTTGGTCTTAAGATTTTATGCCAAAAGGTCCAAATTTGGAATGCAAATGCGCCTAACTGATTAAGATGCTGAAGAAGCATAAAAAATCATTTTAATGGCTCATTTTGCGATATACATTTATATTCAGAGTTCTTTGGAAGAATTCGGAAGAAACTGCACCCTATTGGCTGAAGGGATGAGGCATACAGATACTTGTACAATGCGAGAATCCCCATTTTACTGTTCCCACTAAGTACCTGGATGGCTTATGATTTATTAAAATTTTGAAAAGCCTGGCATGTTGTTAGAGAGAAATTCTCTCTAAAGGAAGATTAAAAAAAAAAAAGGTTTTTTTTCCCAATGAAAATCCCTTGGAGGGTTTTGCGCTCCAAAAACCCCTAACTCACGGCCTCAGCCCTGAGCCAACAGGATACTCTTTCTCGTCGTAGGTGTATATGGGAAAAATATTTGCGCTTTTCAGGCGTTTTGGCAGTGTGTCGGCCGAGCTTGGGTTTCAGCTTAGCGCACATGCAGAAGAAGTCAACATCATTGAGTTGACGTTTAAGGGGTGGAAGTTGCCAGTTGGTAGGTTGGTGGTAGAATGCCCCAGAGTGGGTGTTCGGTTTTCCTTTATTATTTTTTTTAATCTTTTATTTCACTCTGTTATTGGTTTCGCTTTAGAATTTGTGAATCCTTATCATAACTTCATGAGATTCTTCTCTTTTGTAAGTCAACATAGGTACATACCATAGATACGGGAGAATGGTATAGACTACGGATACGTGGAGGCTGTGTTCAGTGATTGTGCTGTGTAGGCGCATTTGATATCTGAATGGGATCTGCAACAAGGTTGATGTTCGGTATATATATATATTTATGTATGTGGCAAAAGACCGAGGCAACATGCTTGTCTCTGTACTTTTGTACAAGTCAAGCAACGCAGCAACAACAGCAAAACGGATCTTTGTTGGATATTTTTGATTAAAATTGTGTACTTGCTGTTTTTTTCGTTTAAATTTCACTCTTCGGTTGCACTTTGCATTCTTTTTTTTCTTGTAATTCCAGCTTAAGTTGGGTTGGCTCATATATTTTTTTTTTTTTTATAATTATTGCCATTATAGTGAAACTGAGAAAGAAGGATACCCCTCTACCCGCGTTCTCTCTGTGATATCAGGGAAATTGTGAAAGGAGCGAAGTCTTTTGCTCGTGTAATATAAATAATTTTACATGCAGGGCGGTGTAAAGTCTTCTGCTTGTAAGGGAAAAATTCACCCTACGGGCCAACGTCGTCGTGAAGATGGTTCAGGTCGGGAGGTGGAGGAAGCAGTAGATTCCTTTGAGTAAAATGTCAGGATATTGCTGTTGTCGTTGTGCCTAAGTAGATCCTTGAACATTGTTAGGTTGAAAATATTTTCGTTGCATTAGAAATACTTTTCTAGTTCAAGTGGCTTAGGATGTTGGAATGACATGACATAGCACAGGGTTGAGTTTATATAACATACTTGTATTAACAGATGAGGAACTTCCTGCCGCTGTGCTGCTATTTTGACATCCTTCGGATGAATGGTTGTTGCTTATAGTCATCAAGAGAGTTTAAAAAATGTTGTCTACGTGTATCTTATGTATCAAATATGGTATTTGGGTATCTGAAACTTTAGAAAATATTTTGTTTCTCTGGTCGATAGCAACATTGTCTATTTTTAAATCCTTTGAGTAGGAAAATTGTGTAAGTTCAACGAACTTAAGTCTAAGGACATTAAACAATGTTTGTTTAGGCCTTGAGTTTTATGAGGCTTATAAGAATCTAAATGGATTGCGACATAAACACTCAAAAAGCATAAGAGATGAGGAAGGTAATATTATAAGTGTTAAAAAAAACACATACCATATGCGTGAAAAGTACTATGATCTTGTGGCGTTGCTAACAGCACGCTTTATTTGTAGCGAGTTACCATGCGGTTCCTCATCTAGGTACTTAGACTGCATGATATCTAGTGGTATTATATTGGGTCTATAACAAACGTGCGGTTTGCTAAAAGATGGCGTAACTTGTATTATTCCATTGGAACATGCGTTGGAAAGCTACTGTCATTGTTCGTCATTTCACTATATGTCATTCATTTGAAGCGTAAACAACAATAATTTTTTTTCACTCAAATATGTCGAACTTTGTGCCTGAAAAAGTGTTTTTGCGGGAAATTCTTCTCATTACTTTAATATGAAGAAAACTGCTGCCGAAAGTCATCGTATTTTGGTGGAAGTTTATGGTGAACATGCGCTAGCTGAGCGAACATGCCAAAAGTGGTTTGCACGATTTAAAAGTGGTGATTTTGGCTTGGAAGACGATGAACGTCCTGGGCAGCCAAAAAAGTTTGAAGATGAAGAACTGCAAGCATTACTCTATGAAGATTGTTGCCAAACACAAGAAAAACTCGCAGAATCTTTGGGTGTCACTCAAGCAGCCATTTCAAAACGTTTAAGAGCAGCTGGATATATTCAAAAGCAAGGAAATTGGGTTTCACATGAACTCAAGCCGAGAGACGTCGAAAGGCGGTTTTGCATGTCCAAAATGCTGCTGGAACGCCACTAAAGGAAGTCCCTTTTGCATCGGATTGTTACTGGTGATGAAAAATGGATCCATTACGACAACCCCAAGCGCAAAAAATCATATGTGAAACCCGGCCAACCAGCCAGATCAACGGCAAAGCCGAATATCCATGGCGCAAAGGTAATGCTCTGTATTTGGTGGAATCAGATGTGCTGTATTATGAGCCGCTAAAACTGGGTGAAACCATCAATGGACAACGCTACCGAACACAATTAATACGTTTGAAGAGAAAAGTAGCCGAAAAACGCCCGGAATATGCGACCAGACACGAGGCAATAATTTTCCATCGTGACATCGTGTTCCGGTCAATGCAGAACGCCCTCACTGAAATACGGTTCACATCAGAAAAGAATATCAAAAATTGGCTTGATTCATTCTTGGCTGCCAAGCCGGCGCAGTTCTTTTGGGATGGGATCCACAAATTGCCAGAAAGATGGGAAAAAGTCATAGCTTTAGATGGGCAATACTTTGAATAATACTGTTGTTTACATACAGGTTTTTCTTAAATAAACGTTCAAATTTTGAAAAAGAACCGGACGAATTAAATTACATACCCAATAAATGTGTTTTTTTTAAAATGAAATCCGCGTGCTACGAAAACCCAAACCGTAACTAGAAAATTCTACTTCGGATAACACAGTGCTATAGAAAATGCTTAAGAAATTAAATTCACACTCCTCCTTTCTGGCGACTGCCTAACTACTAAGTCTACGTCCTTCAATGACGTAGATTAATAATAAACGGTGGTAGAGCAATACTAGTCTTATCGTAAAGGTTTAATGATTGATGCTACTGACTGATGCTAGGAAGGGTTTTAAACAAGTTGGTTGACCCGATATAGAGTTGCAAAAAAGTACTTGGTGTCATAACCAAAAGATCAGAAAGAGATTTTAGATGGAATTCAAATCAAACCAAGGGTGAAGATGGTAAGCGATAGCCAGCCGCAAATCTTGGCCTCCGTGGATGTAAGGCAATCCCGTGAACTTAGGTCTGTGTAACAGGTGTTCACGTTAAGCGCAAAAGACGTTATCCTTCAACAATAAGCCAACTTCCACTAAGAATTTAGTCTTCCTATTAAATGTTGCATGCCACCCATGGAGCGAAATAACCACTGAGCCCAAACATCTTTTTTTTTCTCTCTATCCCATTTTCAAAAAAAAAATGTAGACTGAGGCATTATAAGTGTATGCCCACTTGAGTGTTAAGTTCTTTTTGAAAATTAAAAAAAAAATTAATTATAGAACCTAAATTTAGTATACAATGGAAGTATAATGACATCCATTCGTCAGATGGGGCTTTTGTGGCTGGTATACGCCATCACTTTCGAATTAGTTTAAATGAATTGTCGCATCAATTAAGGGTCTGTGTAGTAGATATTTACTTAGCTATAAGTGTCGTAATTTAGGTTGAGTATCGCTCGTTGTTGTTGTTTCTACAAGGCTACGACCAAAGTGTATTCTATTACAAATAGTGCAAAATACTTTCGTTAAATAAATGAATACTAACTAAATAGCAAATATCTCAACAGTTTGCTTTAGATTGATTATTGAGGAAGGATATACTTATTTACTTACTTACTTAGATAGCGATATAGTCCGAGGTGGACCTACGTCTCAGCAAATAAATGTTTCCACTTAGCACAGTCTTTCGTCAACTGCCACCAATTGCGTATTAAAAGACGGCTGAGATCCTGCTCCATTTGTAGGCATCACCTAAGGCAAGGCCTTTCTCTGTTGTATTGTCCCTCTTCTTCTATGATACTTCCGAAGATATGATGTTCATTATGCTTTACATATCCGATTCGCATACTACCATTCTTTGAAGTCATAGAGCAGAAATGTTTGGATCTTACATAGAGTTTCTCAGTATTTCCAGACAAGACATATATATTGAACTGTTTAGTTGAGCCCAAAAATAGCGATTGACAAGAGTAGTTCTTAGTTAGATCTCTGCTAAGATGATAAGACAAAATCTTTAACAATTGTTAAGAATTGCGAGTTTTTTCGGAGGTTATTTTTCAATTGCCGCAAAGTGCACTACACAAATTTAAAATTAGAATTTGGAATATATTGGTAATTTAGTCACAAATTTCGTTGTGTTAACATCATTGTCAGCATTTTTAATTGAATTCCAAAGTGGATGTATCGAAAGAGTATATTCGGCATATTTTACTGTCTTTATTCCGGTATTCTGAGCAAATCGAAGTATCGACTTTAGATATGGAAATTAGATATGGCATATGCCATTCCATCGAAACCTAACAAATATAAGAAAAGTTATAAAATTGGGAAAATGGGTACCACATCACCTTTCATAAATCATAATCTTCATAAAGGATTGAAAGTTGCACTGCGGTTCTGTCGCGGATCGTTATAAGAGATGAAAAATTAATTTTTTACAATAACAGCTAGGACAAATTATCTTCGCCTTATCTTCCAGATTGAGCATCTTCAGATTTCCATTTGTTCCAAAGTCTGCAAATCTTCCTTGATGAAAAAAATGTACATCACGGAATGATGTCCAAGAGATTCCTATGATATTTTTGTCGACAAAGGCAAACATTTTTTTGTTGATGAGAAGTAGGCAGATATGTTTTCTAATGAATGAAATTACATTGACAACTAAATTTTTGTATATGACTTTCGAAATTCTTCAGTCTAATTCTTTGATGATACGCGTCGCTTCTTGTTACCAATATAGACTTGAGTTCGCTTATTTTCACGCGAAACCTATGATTGTCACTTTTGTAAAAACTGGCTGCCCTATTCAGATAGCTTCATAGATTTTGGAAATTCTTCTTCTGGAGTTTTGCATAACTTTTTCAAGTATTATGCTAAAGAAATCACATGACGGGGTATCACCTTGCCTAAACACTTTTCCGACATCAAAGATCTCGGTGAGATTACTTTTGACCTCTACTGATCACCAAATATTCTCGAATAAGACTGTCATATCCGTATAAATATTTTATATTAATTATGTCTGATTATTCTGTGTTCGAGAGAATCGAAAAAAAAAAAAACAAAATCCGTTGTCCAGATGGGTGGAACGATAAGAAGGTGCAATGATAGTTGTTGGAACAAAAGAGGATAAGAAAATATACTTGCTTCTACATTACATGGGTCAAAAAACTTTCAACGTTCTCTCCTGGTAAACAAAAACTACACCGAGGTCGTCAAATTTCTTTTTAAAAATTCGATCCAGTTCCATTACAGATACAAGTAATGGAAACTACCGTTTTCATCTCCAAAAGCAAAACGGCGCAGAGACTGTAGAAGAATTTTGCATAGCACTACGCAAATTGGCATTACACTTCAATTTTGGTAGCTATTTGGAGACAGCGCTCTCAATCAGGTTGTCTTTGGAATACGAAGTCCCCGAACGCAAAACCGGTTATTGGAGACACCTAACTTGACACTTGCAAGAGCGTTGACCACTGCAAAACAATGGAACTATCATCACAAAGGGGAGCAGAGATCCAAAAACAGAGAGAGGGGCAGCCGGGAAATAACATTCAACAAAAGAACAAGTCCAAGGTAAAACAGTCTACAAACAAATTTGGCAAAAATGACAGTGGGAAGCCAAAGAATAATGTGAAAGCAGCTGATAAGAAGAAGTCATATTGCTATCGGTGTGAAAGCAAACACTACAAAGCAAACAAGTGTCGGCATTGACACTCCACGTGCTCTTTTTATAAAATCAAAGGGCATCTGCGACCCGTTTGCTTTAAAGCTCTAAACGACAACACAACTTTCAATATATAGACGATCAAGCTAGAGAAGAGTCAGTAGAAGGAATTTGTAGTGTAGAATCATATAACCTAAGAGGTAAACTTTTTATTAAACTAAATGTTAATAATTCTATCCTAGGTTTCGAAATTGACAGTTGTTCTCCGGTGAAAATAATCAGCAACGATGACAAGGAACAAACTTTTCCAAATGAGGGATTTAATGCACCAGATACGAAATTGGTAAGTTATTGTGGTATGTAGTATCAAACCGAAAGCTGGAACAAAATATTGTCTTAATCGAGTGAAAAGATTCAAGTGGTTTCATCTATTAGAGATACAATGTCAATGTCAAAAACACTCAAAAAAAAAAAAAAAAAAAAAATCTTTAGTTTTTGAATATTCAATGGGAAAAATTTACAAAAATATGTTGATCTCAGTAAGACATACCTACAATCCAGATGATCGTGAGCTTCTTACGTTGAGTACTCATCGTGGTTCAAACAGGCCAATCAGATTCATGTGCGGCAAAGTGGCATAATCTAATCGAAGAGATTCTTAAAGATATCGAGGGAATTAAGGAATCTCGAAAAATTGGAGTTCATGGCTCTTGAAATTGAATACTGTGGATCAAATCGATCGCAACGGTATACATACAAAAAAAAAAAAAAAACTGAATAACTGAAATGCCAAAACCAAAAAATAAAGATGAAGTTAAGGCATACATCAGGTTAGTTAGTTACTACGGCAAATTTTTCGAAAACCTCAGTATGATTTTGTATCCACTTAACAACCTGCTTAAGAACAGGGTCCCGTTCATTTGTGATAAGAATTGCAACAAGGCGTTTCAAACTGTGAAAAATACAATTCAAATGGAAACATATTTAGTGCATTACGTCATAGCAACCGATGCGAGTCCAGTTGAGATGGGATCTGTATTGAGTCAGATATTTCCTGATTGTAGTGGAAGACCAATACAATTTGCTACTCAAACACTTTACCCAATACAGCAACGTTATACACAAATTGATAGAGAAGCGTAAGCTATAATTTTTGGCATAAGATAATTCTACCAACATGTGTATGCGAGAAAATCTATTTTAATTTCCGGCAATAAGCCTCTTACCCAAATTCTTGAACCTGGAAAAGGATTCTCAACACTATAGGCAACCAGCATTATGGAATTTTCTTGCTACAGAAAATCTGTCGAGAATTCAAACGCTGTAGCTTTATCTCGTTCACCACTTTCCGAGGTATACCAGTTTGAACACCGTGTGGCCATTGTTCCGTGTTCCGATTTGAGTTTTTTTTTTTTTTGTTAAGTTGGTACATCTGTTGTTGATATTCCCTCTAAATCTTAGCGTCATAGCTTGATATTTGCATAGTGGTTACGTAGCCACGAGTACATCTATATCTATGTGTGTTGGCAATTTTTTTTACAATTTTAGAAATATTGTAGATATAAATTTGCAACAACGAACTTGTATTAAATTTTACGTAAAAAACGGATTTAATGGTGCGCGAACGTTAGAAATGTTGCAAAAGTGTTTCCGCAACGATTCTCTAAAGAAAATGGTCGTTTACCAGTGGAACGAGTGGATCAAAAGTGGTCGTGAGTCAATCGAAGCTGATGAACGCAGTGGCAGACCATCGACATCGAAAACCGACGAAAACATTTATGAAGTAAAAGAAATGCTATTCAATAACCGCAAATTACCTATCAGAGAGATAGCGGAGGACTTGAAATTGCCTATGGATCCGTCCAATACATTTCGGTTAATGATTTGGGTTTCCGTCGTGTAGCAGTAAAGTTGGTGATAAAAGACCTCAATTTCATGCAAAACAGAGACCGTGTTGACTTCGCAAAAGAGATGATTTGCGAGGCTGAATTCGATCCCACATTCATCGAAAGGATCATTACTGGAGACGAGACGTAAGTTTATGACTACGACACGCAATCCAGATATCAGGCAAGTGAATGGTGTTCACCAAATGAGCCGATACCAAAAAACCCACGTCGTTTTAAGTCAAAAACGAAGGCAATGCTCACGGTTTTTGTGGATTACAACGGTGTAGTGTTTTTGAATTTTTGCCAGAAGTCCGTACAGTAAACAAAGAGTATTATTTGGGCGTTAAGAGACCTTTGCGTAAAGCAATTCACCGGAAGAGAACAGATTTGTGGCAGAAAACTCGTGGATTTTGCACCGTCATACAGTGCCATTATTATTCGTAATTTTTTGACGAAAAATGCAACAAATACCATCCAATAGCCACCGAATTCACCTAATTTGGCTCCCTGTGACTTTTTTCTGTTCAATCGAGTTAAAAAAAACCACTACGGGGAATGTGTTTCAGCAGCCGAGAGGAAGTAATGGAAAAATCGCAGGAGGCACTGATGGACATAACGAAAACTTAAAATAAAAAAATGTTTTGACGATTGGATCAAGCGCTGGCATAAGTGTGTTACAGTCGATGGATATTACTTTGAAGGGGACAATATAGATTTAGATGAATAAACTTGAAATTTTAATTTTCTGAAGTTTTTGATTTGAATACTGCCATTCTAAAAAAAAGATGAAATCGAGATAATTGGTAATGAATGCTGCCTCTCTTCGTAGTAAAGTTGCAAACTGCAACTGAAGACGATAAGGAGTTTAGGGATTTAATTAACGCTTTTACGTCCGGTAAATGTATAAGCCCATAAAAAAGTTTTGGCATTGACCAAACGGAACTCTTATTACATCAAAATTGTTTACTTCGAGGCGTACGAGTGTACGTCCCAAAACAATTAAGATAAGTGTCCTTGAAGAGCTTCATACAGTTCATTTTGGGATTTCTCGGATGAAGTTGTTAGCACGAAGTTTTTATTGGTGGCCCAAAATTGATTTGGACTTAGAAAATATGTCGAAAAACTGTGTTAAACCTTCGTTAGTGTGGTGGGGTATGACATACCCCAGAGCATTGTTGTTGCTTTTAGCTTTTCAAAAGTAAATCATGAGAGCTCGTGAAAGTCGGTTGGGGTGTAACATTCCCCAGCACACTAATATCGTAACTTTTTGTGGACAATTTTTTTTAAGCAAGTCAAATAAAAATCTGTAAGTTTTATGCGTTATTTAGTTGTCCGAAAATGAAAAATTTCAGGAACTATTGTATATGAAACAGGCGGAGAAGATGAGAAGGATAATGTTAAGCCGGATGATGTTGAACCGGATGGTGACAGTAACATGTTTATTTTGATAAAAATATGTCGAAATGTTCCAAGAGTCCAGCCAACAAAAATGTTAGAACTCGTGCAGAAAATATAATTAATCATTAACTTGGTGAAAAAGATATGACAAAAGAAAAACATACACCACTAGATTGCTGGCTTCTTTTTATAATGGAAGTCATGCTTGATAACACAGTATCATATGCAAACGTTAAATTAACAAATTTTGCCCTTAAATATGATGCGAATCACCAATATTTAGTGAAACAAGTAGACAAGACAGAAATAAAAGCTGTCTTAGGCTTACTTTATTTAGCTGAATTATACAATAGGAATCAAATAGACAGAATCTTTCAGTACAGATGTCACTAGCATTGAATTATTTCGATTGACAATGTTACTGCAAAGATTTTATATTTTTATACAATCTCTTCAATTTAATATTGAAGAAAGCAGAGTACAACGCTTACAATTCAAAAGCTTTGTCGACAATTGTAAAGCACATTATTCTACGAGTGAGTACCTTACAATTGATGAAAAATTGGAGTCATGTAGAAGTCGCATATCATTTCGACAGTTTATGCCAAATAAACCCACTAAATGTAGTTTGAAGGTATTTACTCTTGTAGACGCGAAAACATTTTATTGTGTGAACATGGAAGTATACGTTGGGATGCAACCAGAAGGTCTTGTTCAACAGAGTAATAATCCGCAAGATATAGTTGAGCGTTTCATAATACTAATATCTGGAACGAAGCGAAACATTACCTTCTAAAATTTATTCACAAATTAATCTTTAAAAACGCATCATTTAACCTCAGTTGGTACGGAGCGAAAAAACAAAAGAGAAATACCTTCAACTCTACTTAATATTCGAGCGAGAGAACCGTGCAGGCGTTGTTCTCATTTGAAGAAGAAATCACTGCTTTGTCATATGTTCGAAAAATGTTATCCTTTTTCCTGCACTACACCATGACGACATCATCGGGGAAAATTATAAGAAATTGCCTGAAATAATGGAATTTTACAATTTTACGAAAGGCGGCGTAGACACTTTAGACACTTATTAATATTTTTTATTTTTAAATATTACTGCTTTACAAGTTCAATTTGAAAAGACACACCTTTTTGAAAAAACCTTGAAATTCAGCTTATATCGGAGTTTCGGAATGAGAGAACACAAAACCCGTGCATACCACGACGCAAAAATAGTACAAGAAGTTCTATTTGTCCAAGAAGCAAGGACAGAAAGGCATTTTATTACTGTGCGATCTGTAGAGCAGCGCTTTGCGTGGACCACGCTTATTTGACGTGCGAAAATTGTTCAAATATTATTTTTATAGTTTTAAGATATTTTCTTTAGTACTTCTTAGATTTAATAAACTTAATTTTCACATTTGTAATGTAATTACATTAATTTAAGTTTTAAAGCTAATTTTTGTATACCAACATGATTTTTGGAGCTGAATTGCTATATTTTTTTTATGTTATTTTCTATATAAAACAAGGAAAATGTGATATTTTGTGATGATATATTCAAATCCCAATTCACATAATAAATTTGATTCAAAAGAAAAATCTTAAAATTTTGACCAATATTTTGTTTTGGGTATATTTTACCCCACAACACTACTAGTGTTACTTTTTCTGGCCACACTAACGACTTACAACTCACACCCAAAAAGATTTACGACCCACATCTGGGAGTTAGCTAAGAGTTCTTTTGAAAGTGTTTGAGTTGATTTCACGGGTCCTATTATAAGGAAATTTTATTTTTTTTTTACTAATCGACGCATACACAAAATTGCCAGAAATACATGCGGTACCAAATATAACCACCAAGGTTACAATCAAAAAATTTCGTGAAATTTTTTTGACGGTGTACAGTTTACTTCCGATAAATTTCAAACTTTTTTAAAAATGAATGGAATCATTCATAATCGAAGTGCTCCTTATCACCCTGCCAAGAACGGGCAAGCAAAACGGAACGCATTTTTAAGCGTTACATTGATCAAAGTCACCGTATAGGCTCAGGAATTGTGCCTCCCAAAGAATATAAAATTCCTTTCCATGATGGTATGAGACAAAATCCAAAATTAATTGAAAGTGAAAAACCAAAACAAAACGACAGCATTGAAGAACCACAGCTTTTTGAAACAAAGCCGCAACCAGTTTCAAATAAAGAAAAACATTTAGAGCCAAGCGTTCCAAGACCGGTACCAATTTTGAAACCAAGAAGACCTATAAGTGAGCGAAAAAGGAATATTTGACAAATGAATAAATTTTAAATACAATAACATATACGTCAAATATCTTATCACATGGGCTGAAAAGTACGGGCCGTATTGTATTGTAAAACACAACATTTTTGCAAAATTCAACTTTAAAAATATAGTTGCCTTCGAGGGCGATACACTGATTTCAGTCTTTCGATACCAGTTTTGTAGTACGATTTCGGTTTAGCCTCAATATAGGCCTCTGTTTCGGCGATTACTTCTTCATCGGTCTTAAATATCTTTCCAGCGAGCATTCTTTTGAGGTCTGCGAACAGGAAATAGTCGCTGGGGTCCAAATATGGAGAATACTGTGGGTGGGGAAGCAAATTGTAGCCGAATCCATTCAATTTTGCCATTGTTTTCATCAACTTGTGACATGGTGCATTGTCTTGATGAAACAGCACTTTCTTTTTCTTCAAATGCGGCCATTTTTCTGCGATTTCGTCCTTCAAACGCTCCAACAACGTAATGTAATAGTCGCTGTTGATAGTCTGCCTCTTTTGGAGATAGTCGATGAAAATTATTCCATGTGTTTCCCAAAATACGGATGCCATAACCTTGCCAGCCGACTGTTGAGTTTTTGGTCGTTTTGGATGAGGTTCGTAAAGTGGTGGAGCCAAGTTTCACCCATTGTCACATACCGACGCAAAATTTCGGCTTTATTGCGGTTGAACAGCTTTAAGCACTCCTCTGAATCATCAACACGTTGTTGTTTTTGGTCGACTGTGAGCAAACGCGGCACCCACTTTGAACAGAACTTTCGCATGTCCAAATATTCGTGTATAATATATCCAGCACGCTCTTTTGATATCTTCAGAGCCTCAGCTATGTCGATCAACTTCACTTTACGGTCATTCGTAATAATTTTGTGGACTTTTTTGATGTTTTCATCTGAAACAGCCTCTTTTGGATCCACTGCGTGCATCACCTTCGGTGCTTGTATGACCACTTTTAAATTTTTCAATATATTTGCGAATGGTTCGTTCGGCTGGTGCAGAGTCCGGATAACACTTATCAAACCATTTCTTTGCAATGATAAATCAACACACGAAATTCCTTTGAATCCATTTTTTAACAAAAATAACTTAACAACTTAACAAAAGTTGCTTCACTCACAACGCTATATCTCGAGAAGTAATCATCCGACAGCTGTCAAATTCATACACCTATCTTTTGAAGGTTGGTACTAACTGAAAATGGTATGGACTTAATTCAAGTGGTGCCCTCTCTTACACACGGCACGGACATTTCAGCCCATATATTATTGTGTTTTATGTCTTACTATATTAAATTAAATAAAGAAAAATTATTAACGGCATATTATTTTATTAAATTGTAAAACAAGTAAAATTATTTCCAGATTCATAAGTTAAAATAAATTCAATAACAGATTTGTTAAACAGTCGTCTTTATTTTAAGATTTATTAAGTTCGTCATAAGAATCTATTAAAAGGGGGTGACTGTCACATCCGTATAAATATTTTCTACTACTGAACGTTCTCTCTCTAGTCTAGCCTATGCGTAATAGGTTGTCAAATTGATTAAGTAAAATATAGTGTATGCATCTAACATCTAAAGATGTTTTGCTGAGCAACTCACTTCAATAGATAATAACATAGTACGGCGGATGTCGGAATAGAGCACTTACACAAAGAAAAATTCCTTTTAATTAAATTTTCCAGTTTTACAAATAAAGATGAGTAAGCTCTTCAGTGTGGTGCCTACAGTACCAGCACCTACCACGTCAGGGCCAGGTACCTGCAGACTGAAGAGGGCGTAAGCCGGATATTAACAGAGAAAGGGCTCTGCGGTGTTGTCATCACTTTCACAGCAAGAATCGCAGGATGTTGCGTCAGTTATATCCAGAACATTTAAGTGCTTTGAAAAAAGTGTTATGTCCCGTCTCGAAGCACGTAAGCAACCTGCAGTCTTTCCTACTGAGAGGTCTGCCTACATCCCGTGGAGCTATGCCATCTACAGTTGTGCTCGTAAGAGATCCAACTGTTAATGACGCAGGCAGATCCAACGTAGATTCGGGTCCTGAAAAACTCTCTTGTGAATCGTGTCTGGCGAGTTCGACGGCGATTTCATTTCCCGTGATCTCTTTGTAACCCGGGGCCAAAACAAACGTCATTTCCGATCAGTGATCTCTTGCATTCTCGAACTAGCTTGGAAGTAGTAAGAGGGTTCAGCAAGGTTCTAAGGCAATATAGTTCGCTGCCATCAGAATTGCGTAAGTCTCTGCGTATAAGACAGAGGCCCTCCAGAATGACACCAGCGCTACATCCTTTATTGGTTTTGGAGACGTCCGTGAAGACCCGACTACATTCTTTTCTTGACTCAGACTCTGACCGAAGCCAGTCATGGGCACAAAGAAAGTCATTGGTGTCATTGTATCGGACAGCATGTCCATAAGACCGGAGTCGTAAGACAGCCGGAGCGCAAGGTCATCGAAGCTCCAGTGCGTGTTGAACCAAAGACCATTTCTTTTTAATCAGAAGATGGCTTTGAGATGATATCAATATCAAGGGGAGGGAGATTCATCAATGCGTCTAGAGCGGAGACAGGAGTGCTAGGGAAAGCCCCCATGCATCCGAGACAAACCGTACTTTGGAGTCTGGTGGAAGCAGCAATTACGTATTTAAAGCTAATTTCACCAGACAACTGACACATAGGATATAATTGCCGATAGCTCCTCTGCACTGCTAGAAGACAGACAGGGGCTTAGATGCTTTCGTCGTAACATGTTTAGTCCAGAGAAATTTGTTATACAGGATAACACCCAAATACTTAGCTTCTTTGGAGAATTGGATGATGATCCCTTTAAGCACTGGATAAGTCAGACCAGGCAGCTTCCTTCTTTTCGTAGAGAACAACCTCAGTTTTGAGAGGATTGACTGAAAGCCCATTGCTAGTGCACCAGTCGTCGATCACGTCTAGGGCTGCCTGCGCTTTGGAGCAGACAGTCGCCAGACACGATCCAACAGACAATACAGCTACATCATCCGCGTATGCTTGTGCGTAGACGTTAGAACTATTGAGTGCGTTAATCGGTAAGTCGGTCAATATGCACCTTAGCAGTGGAGACAGAATGCCGCCTTGCGGGCAGTCCCTGTTTCCACCCGCCAAAACATATTGGCCGCGGCCAGCATCCGCAATCAATGTCCTATTCACCAGCATTTCTTTAATCCACAAGACTAATGACTCGTCTACGCCGTATTGTCTGGCCGAGTTGCACATGCCATCAAAAGTTGCGTTTTTAAAAGCATCCTCAACGTCGATGAAAATGCCCAAGGCGTACCCCTTCTTGTCGAGTGCGTCTTCAATTCTGCCTACCAGATTCCGAAGCGCACTAGTAGGCGTGTAGCATTGTCGACAGAAGATGCGATCGCAAGGTGGTTTTGCGCACATGGATCTCGACTATTCTTTCGATGCTTTTCAGCATGAATGAGATCAGGCTAGGTGTGAAATTCTTGGCGAGCGAGTAGTCCTCCTTTCTGATTTTCGGTATAAAGGCCACTTTCACTGTATGCCAGTGCCAGGCTAGTAGTGAAAATTCTCTTCAGTGCTGCTGGCAGCTGGTCTATACCTTTTTGTAGCATAACTGGGTAAATGCCATCGGTGCCAGACGACTTGAAGCCATCAAAAGTCCCATCTGTCACCACAACCGATGAGATAAACCAGCTACGGCGTGTTGTGTTGTTCAGCTCAATACCAGCTTCTTTGATAGGAGCTAGTTGTGAACTAGTTTCGATCGGGTTATTTGGAAAGTGAGACTCGAGCATGAGATGGAGAGTCTCTGCTTTCGACTCGGTATAGGTAACGGCAGATTTTCTGAGTGGCTCCAGCCTGGTTGATCTTCCCCATAATTTTCATTTTTTTTTTCGAAGCACTGGGCGTTTCCCATCAATATTTTGACGAGTCTGACAGGGATGCTATATATGCTTAATACAATTCTCTATATGTACGAGTATGTAGTTCGCCTCTATAGATGCTCTTGTGTGCATATGATAAATATCGATCCGCATATCTCTACTTTTATCTAGCATCTGGCGTAGTGTGAATAGTTGGTCCATTCTGAACATAGGAGCCCACCAGATTATAGATAGACAAAATCTTTTACACAATGTTAAGGAAACTGATGCTTTTATAGTTGGGGCAGATTACATAACTTTTAAGAAGATTTAGCTATTGTTCTCTTCCCATTTAAATCGGGTCATTGGAAGTCAATCAAAAGTATGATAGTTTGTCCACATCCCCAGCACTGATTCCTAGTCGAATACCTAATTTCTTTGTTCATCTATGTTCAGTTCTTGTTAACTTGATATGCTCTATTAATCTTTGGGTGAAATGTCGAAGCGTTGTTATAGGGAAAACACATGTTCATGTTGACATGGATACCAATATTCCATGTCTTTGCGCTGGAGGTCAACATTTTTTTCTGTGCACCAAAGTTCTGTGCACCGTTTTTGCTTTACCGTCTTATTTTCATTGCATATCATTTAGGGGCTAGCGCTTATAATTAGTAGTGCACAGTACGAGTATCTTTTAAGTGCGTAGACTTCTATTAAAACTCTCCAAAACGATATTTTCAATGCACACCGTTTAGGCGCAAGTGCTTATTTTCCATTGCATCTTAGTTTCTTGTGAGATGAATTTCATAACATGCGTTTCATTACTTGTGTACTTAATGTCGGTAAAATGCCTCCGAAATCTTAGGCTGAATTAATACAGGAATCTCGTGAGCATAAAGGAGACCTATAAGGAAATAGGAAGGCAACAAACAGCGAATGCGAGACGCTAGACATGAACTCAATTTGGAGAAGCGGAAATATACCATAAATCCGACCTAAACTAGACCCTTCGATGTAGAGTTAACCATCTACTCTTTCACTGGGCACATTTAATTTTCTAAACGCACATTCGAACAATTTTACACCTGGGTTCGTACTTGCTACTACTAGACTACTTTCGCTATCTGAGATTGAGATTGAGAATGAAAGTCCTTTCAATATACCAATTAGAACACTGTTCGCGCTGGTCGTGTCGCAATCTGAACATTTGACTTTACAATCAGTCGAACTCGAGCTCCTGATATTCGAGCAATCTGAGATGAAAGTAAAACGAATAGCTACAATATATGATGGCATCGAAGACATTTGCTCGGTCGAGACTTCCATAAACTGCAAACGTGGCCTCCTTGTGTCATTCTATTGTACATTTCACTCAACACACCTATTAAATCTATCAGACAGTTCTTCGTATTCGACCTGCTTGCAAACAGTCCAAAATTGAAAGGTTTGTTTGATTTCGACTATAAAATCATGGGTTTTGAGGTGGTTTTCAGGTGAAACTCCGCTCAATAGTTGTGGCATTTCTGAAAACTTTTTGGGATCGATGGCACTTTCCTTAGAGCCGAAGGATGGGGCGGATCTGCCCCCGTGGGTTTATTTGCGATTGTAGACATACAACTTTAATCCTCTATACACAATTTCTCACCTGTCTTCGCGTTAGAGACGTCCATGGACGTATCTTTTCTGCAATAAAGGAATCTTTCGAAGCTGCATTGGTCACACCGAACGTACCATATATCTACTGAAATGAATTTTTTATTGAAAAGTGATGTGTTGGTAAAATTCAAATTACCAGGCTTTTTACGTTTCTTTAGTCCTTATAGACCTTAAAATGTGCGATAGGTGAAGTTTCTGAAGTTTCCTATTACTTGATTGGCCCAGTATCGGAACAATCAAGTTTGAAGTGTACTACTTGACTTATCTACCAGTGGTGATTTGCCGATAACAGCATAAGTAAATCTTCACTCATACAGGTGCGTGGTAGACCAGTAGCATAATCTTGACTAATGCCATCATAGGACTCAGAACCCTATACGGAAGAGGTTTAGAAAAATGTGACCAACCAGATAATAATCTGGGCAAACGATTATATAACAGTCGTCTTCGGATCTGTATGTGGAACATTTTCGTCCATCCGACCAAAATTAATTTAGGACAGCCATTTCCAAGTTTAAGTCAAACAAACCTTTTAATCTGATGGTTTAATTGCAGATCTGTTCAGGCAACAGGTGATGATTGGTTACGAAACATCAACTAATCTCTTAAGTCGACGAAAGTATGGTCGCCGAATGAAAACTTAGTATTGTTTGTCAGATCCTAAAGAAGGGAGATCCTCTGAACTGACTTAACTACAGAGGAGTAAGTCTTCTCAGCATCGTTTATAAAATCCTATCTACCGTGTTATGTGAATGCCGAAAACCCATTGTCAACTTTCTGACCAGCCACTTTCAGAGTGGATTTCGCATTTCGCCAGATTTTGGAGAAGCCCAAGAGTTCCAGATTGAAACACACCACCTCTTAACCGATTTTAAGGCCGCATATGGCAGCATCTGTAGAGACGAACTATATGGAGCCATGTGTAGTTTTCCCCATCCCTGTCAAGCACATTTGAATATCCAGGATGACCATGGAGAATGCAGTTTATTCCGTCAAGGTCGTGATCGGTAACGACAAAGCCGAGACCTTAAATGTGAGAAAATGCCTTAAACAAGGCCATGTGTTGTCATGTAATATTTTTTAACATCGTTCTTGAAAGAACTCACAAGTCAGCTTCAGTGACACCATCTTTCTAGTAACTCCTTTCAGTTACTATCACACAGAGACGACAGTGACATAATAGGTAGAGGATAGCTAGCTGGTAATAGACCATATGAAATTTGAAGCTCCAAAAATAGGTTTGGAGCATGAAAAGCTTTCAGACGCTTGGATAGAGAAGTTTTCGGTCGAGAGACCACCTTAGTAAAGGCAATCTGCAAAGTATAAAAAAAATAAAATAAATAAGTGGCGCGACAGCCCGGTGTGGGCCAAGGTCTACATTGCTTCTCGCACTCAACTGTGTTTCTCGCTTTATGAATTTTTATACTCCTGAGCAGGGCATACTGTTTATTACCGGTTGCGAATGGCTCTCCTGAGAAGCTTTTGCATAGGCAGATTTTGAATTTCGGAGGTGTGCCATTTCCCGCCGAAAGGGTGATGACGATTTTTGAAAAATTCGTTGTTGTGCTCCTACCGGTAGTAAGTATGGTATAGGGGCTCAAATATTTTTTCCCTTGTTCATATGTTTCTGGAAATCTTTCCAATCTTCAATAAATATGTTTATACGTATCTTGTTATTTTGAACCTATATTACCCCAAACAATACACCAAACAACTCCATCACCTTACGTATTTATCTAAAATGTCGTGAACTGAACATTAAGATTTTCCAAGGAAAGACATGTAGAGGGATGTTATTGGTTTTAAATATACGAGTATAACGTAGAAAATATCTTCTAACTCCAACTCCACTGTCCGTCAGTATCCAGGGAAACTTTATTAAATCGATAGATACCCTACATCCACCAAACAAAGTCACACGGTTGAAAGTAACCACCATGGAGTTGGAGAAGCAAGTCGACTTAAATCAAAAAATCGCCGAAATTAAGAAAAGAATTCTACTCACAGGTAATTTTCCTGAACTAAAATATCCCCTCAATAATCAAAATAACCGTCAAAATTTCCTTTTAGAGGGTCAGAAAACAGCCAATGCAGCGGAATGGCAAAAGCAAAGTCGGATAAATTCCGAAACATTATCAGCCCTCAAAAAAGAGATCAAGGAACTAACACGCAAGTTGATGACTCTAAAGAATCCCGTCAACCGACGAATGTGTAAGGAGACTGAGATTGAATATGGAAGTGGAAAACCTGTATATCCGGTTGGCGCTAAAAACGCCGAGGACGCAGTATTCCTTATGGATCTCAAACTCACCGAGAATCGCAAGCAATTGGATATGGTGAAGCACAAATTCAAAGTCAGACAGAAGCATTTCAACCAACTAGTGCAGCACTACGAGGAGTTGTTGGCTTATAAAGAGCACCAGGCAAAGGAATTAGGTGGAAAACCACCAGAAACATTGGAAGAGGATGCCAATCGGAAGGTTCGTTAGATATATATGATGTGAGTTTCGACTATTTAACATATTATACGATTTTACCTTCAGCTAGTTATCCAGCTTGAGAATGAGATTCATCGAAAAAATGTAAAGTGGATCGAAGCCGAGCATATTAAGAAGAAGTACAAGTGCATTCAAGCTGCTCTTATGACTGATGCCGAACGGTTTGAAAGATCTCTGAAGGAACTGGAAGAGTCTTTGACTGAACAACAAGCTGAAATAAATCGCTTGCAGGTAAAAGTACCAAATTGATCATTTTAATTCAAAACCAAATTAAACATTTTTACTAGCAGCAAGTTCACAACGAAGCCTTAGAGATGCGCGATGCAGCTAAGATAATTCTCCAGCGTCAAGAACAACAAGCCAATACGTCTTTGAAAATTAGAGAACGTCAAGCGCTGGACTTTCGAAAGCAGGTTGAAGGACGAAAACTAGAACTCGAGAGAATTGGTCGAAAACTTTTCGCTGATGGTAAAACATTCGTCCATCAAGATAGTATTGGATCAAGTTCTGGAGATCAACACACTGCAAAGACTGAAAACGAAGAAGATCCTAATTCTCAACTACAAAGCGTTACCGAAGAAATGGATGCGGTGTTCAAGGATCTTATGGAGGTGACAGGGGCAACTTCTCCGGCAAATGTGCTTGAAAGATTTCTTTCCCAAAAGGAGTCTTCGATGCGATTAGTGTACCTTCGAAAGGCTGCAGAGTCTGAGAAAAGTGAATTAGAGGCCCAAAGGGAAAGCTTGACCAAGGAGTTAGAGGCATCTAAGTTTTCCGAGATGAAGGAAAGTGAAGTGTACGTTGCTCATAAGTTATTTTGAACGACAGTGTTAAATTGAATTCTCTGTTTTAGTAACCAAGAAGTAGTTGAGAAACTTAAATTAGAGATCACGACCCTTAACCAGGAAACACAGAAAAATCTGGAAGCAGCCGAAAAGACCAAAGCTGTGATAAAATTTATTCAGGAAAGACTTCGAGAAATGATCTACAAGTTGCAGGAAGTTGACGAATGTGACGTTCATATTGTGGAGAAGGGCAAGCTATACTCTGCGCAAGCTCTACCAGATTTTTTGGTCTCCGAAGCGACAGATGAAGACCTAATTGATGTGAGTTTTCGGAAAAAAGATAAGTATAGTAATTTTTTCAGTGTATAGTGCCAACTGTACCAGTACCTACTTAACCTATCAGCATTTAGAGCCTACTGCCTAATTCAAGTGTGGCATTTACAGAAGAACGGTGTCGTCATCCATCGTTTTCAAAGCAAGCATCGAAAGAGGTGGTGTCACATATGGTATGCCTATACCACAAAGCTGCTTAGCAAAAGGAGGACACGAAGAAAGACCGCTGACTTCTTAGAAACATCCGCAAGAAATTGGTTACTCCGCCTGCAATCTTAAGTGTTATGACACGCACGATTGTAGTCATTAGACTCCCAACTATCATTGCAAGCCATCATTGCAAGTCCAATGCTGATTTAGGTCTTTAGAAGTTGTCACCTGAGCTTTGCGGAGGAAATCACTAGATTTTGAAGCACGGTCCCATAACATCGCAATGATCTTAGATGGAGGATGCATACATAAAGCAAAAAATCTTAGCCATTCCTTTCATGATTTTAAGCAAAAAGGAAGCCTGATTAAACAGTCTGAAACTCTTACAAAATGAGTGGCTGTTTTTCTCTGTCGAGCACGTGTTCAAAATGTAGGCCATTGCCACAATTGCAATGAAAGTTTTCCCGAAGCTAGCAGTTGTTGATCAATATCTTTTTGTAACATAACTATGAGTAGAGTAGTGCAATAGATGCCAGGCGAGACGAGGTAATAAATGACTTAATTTTTCACCACTGCTGATAGCAGATACTACCTTAAATTGTGTTACCTGGCTTATTCTTAGCTCCTAAAATACCAACTGGTTGTGACGCAGTTTAAGTCTTATTATCTGGAATGTGATTCTCGAGCACTCTTAAAGTCACTGCTTTGTAGGTGTCATTAGATTTTCTGAGTATGTCCAGCCTGGTTGGCTAGTCGTTTTTGGGGACAATGTTTTTCGCAAAAAAGGGGTTACAGGAATCTCTCTTCCAAACCTAAATTAGTCTCCTTTATTCTTGTTTCTTTGATACGTGAAATATGCCTTTTAAGTTAGTCTTAAGTAAACTGTTCAGAAATTTGTAGGTTTCCTTAAGTGGTAGCTGGAAATCTGTCTACCCAACGGGTTAAAGAAGTCTATGATACTTTTTCTTCTGTTTTTTCTTCTATGGCCCGCTAATCAAATGTGGGACTTCTATCACATATACGACGAATCTAACAACAGCGACATGGCAAGCTTTATCAAGAATACTTAACTCAGAAGAAACATTAATCCTCCCTTTTTGTCTCTCATTTAGAAGACTCACTCAAGCTAACTTATACTCAGCTTATGAACAAGGTCCGGGCTATTACAAAAACGGACTATCTTGAGCCTAAAAAATTTTCTAAAAAAATTAAGTTAATTAACTTGATTATGTGTAGTAGCCCCTTCAAATTGAAAGCGACGTTTTCATGTTTTTCTTGCCACGATCCTTTTCAAAACGACTTCAAAACCACTAACTTTGTGTGGGTAACTCCCAGATAACATCATGACAACAATAAACGAATCCAGATAGGTGGTGGCGTGGGGCAGATTCTCGATCTAATTATTTACTTAATAAGGTAACCCTACAGTTCGGAGTGGAAAAGCCTCTTCAATTAACCCGGTCTTTAGCTAGCGGACAAGTTAGTTGAATCCTCTCTACTTGTGCGCGATATACAAATAGCTAGTCTTTATAAATGCTGTTATATGTGGCCTTAAAATTGGTGAAAACATAGTGGGTATCGATTTGAACTTCTTGAGTTTTCTTCCAGTATCTACAGGAGGTTGAATATTTGGACGATTGTGGATCTTTCTGGACTAAAACTGCACAGATAAAAGTCGGGCCCTCAAACTTTTATATAGGGTTTTCTAATAACGACTTGACAACTTTTTTTTTTTTTTAAATAAAAGGCAAACCATTTGAGATATTTCAAAAACTTTATTATTGGCTTGAAGTACAATCAAAACATTTATGAATGGAACTCGACTTCTTTCATATGGCCACCGCGTGCATGTTTGCAGCGGTTAATTCGTTGGACCCAATTTTTAACGAGTCGGCCACACATGTCGGCCGAAACGGCCACTATTTCGCGTTCAATGTTGGCTCTGAGCTCTTCCAACGTCATCGGCGTGTTGGCATAAACCAATGACTTAACGTAGCCAGACAGAAAAAAATCAAGCGGCGTTAAATTGCACGAACGAGGCGGCCAATCGACTGGTCCATGTATTGAGATAACACGCTCACCATACTTACTCTTCAATTAATCGATTGTAGCGTGTGCTGTGTGGCTTGTGGCACCATCCTGTTGAAACCAAATGTCTTCCAAGTCCATATCTTCCAATTGGGGCAAAAAATAATAGGTGATCATGGCGCGATAACTCTGACCATTCAGAGTAACGTGACGATCGTTATCGTCGACGAAAAAATATGGCCCAATAACGCCTCCGGCATTCAAACCGCACCAAACAATTATTTTTTGTGGATGAAGTTGTGATTCATGAAGCACATGTGGGTTTTCACGCGACCAATAACGCATATTTTGCTTATGGACGAACCCATTGATCCAAAAATGAGCTCCGTCACTGAAGAAGATTTTGCGACTCCGAATATCTGTAGAAAATTTTTATAATTTGCAGACGTTGCTCGTTAGTGTACTTTACCATGATGAAAATGCTGAGCTTACTGAATTAATTGACAGTGACAGTTTGATGATTAGTGAAAGAGTGCGTTCACAAATTAAATTCAAAGTTGTCAGCTCCCTATTGGAAAACCCTATACAAGAGGGCAGATACGATCTTAATGGGAGGTTACTTTTCAGTGGATCGGGTAAACGATGCTGCGTTTCTATTTATCAGGCACATGCTCTTCTGACTATGGTAGATCTGAGAAATGATGTTGTGTATGCTCTCCAAAAAAATTACTTGAAACAGTTTTGGAAGCCTTGGCCGGTAAGCCGTCAGGTCCAGCATCTTTTTTATATATAAGCTTGTAATTCTTTTTAGCCAGATTTATAAAGTTGAATGATATATTCTGTTTTACGGCGGGATGTTGGGCTTCGTCGTCGTTATACAGCCTGAATAAAAGGTTTTTCCATATTTTCAGCGCTGACTACAGGCTTTTGTAGGGGTCTTTTTGTTTTGACATGTCCTTTTTACCTGTTAGTAAAAGTTCCGAACGATATTCCTGGAGTACAACTTCTCAATAACTTCGATCGCGTTTTTCTCGTGCATTTGTGTTTTCTTCTGAAGAAGCCGATGTTCTTTTAGTTTTTATCTGAGCAAAGAGCTCGAGAGTGGCTCTCGTCCTACATACATACATGTTACTTCTTTATAAAGCCATTAATTCCTAAGTGGTGATTGGGTGAAACCCTGCATATTAATTGCGGCATTTCTGATGGCTCGTTGGCAACGTTGCCAATGGTCTTCGCTACTTGTTCCTAGCGGCATGAGAGATGTTTATGGATTTCGGAAAGATTCGGACGGTCTCTTACGATTGCAGCTTTTCTTCGTTATGTGTTCTCACAGTAGTTCTTCCTTGTTGTGTAGCTTGGGAAATCCGCATTCGCAAAGTGAATGCATCAAGATCGTGATCAGAGTTAATGTTGGCTGCCCGGAACATTCGGATGCCCAGAAAACTGGAGACATGCCTTACGTCTACCACAATGTTATCAATTTCAATTTATTTAAATATAATTTTTAATTTAATTTTAAGTTTTAAGTTTTTCGGAAAATGGGACAGAAAGAGAAAGAAAGACGTTAGGGCTGATTGGCTATTTCGTTTCGTGGGTTTCAATTAACATTTAATGGGGAGACTAAATTTTTAGTGTAAATTAACTTGATCTTTTATTTAGGAAACCATTCTTCTTACGAGATTTTAGTTGCCTAAAAAAGCGTCTTTCGGTCACGGCTGGTATTGAACTCCAAATTTTCCGATAAGCCAATACACTACCACTTGAGCCACTGCCACCCATCATCCGGAGACCGCCATGTAGTCTTGTGTATATGAAAAGAGGAAACCATGTGCTTGATATAGTAATGTTTAGTTTCGATGCAAAGTCAAAACGCCAGATGTGGGGTCGTGTAAACTATGTTTACCAACTGTCCTACTAAAGATGTCTGCCTTGCCTATCCTCTCGATATAATCGTGCACCCTTGAACATTGCTCATATGTTTTGTGGAAGAGGTCGTAGAAACAGGCTTTGATGGCGTCGTCCTTGTCATTTGTAGGGGCATTGGCTAATGTTAGTCGTGATACAGATTGTCATAAGATGTTTGCACACGTGTTGGAAGCTTAACACTTCTTAGACTGCCGATTTTGACAAACCCGCATGCGAATAAGCGCTGGCTCTTTTCGCGATAGTAATCATCATAGTATACAAGTAGGTATATCATAGTTTTTCATCGTCTTTTTGTCCGGTCCATCCCATTGCACTTCATTGATGGCGGCGATATCAGCGTCTAAAGGGCCTCTGCTAATTATTCGACTGCACTCGGCCTCTTAAGGATCTGAACATAGCACGTGCAGATCCGAAGGTCGTTGTTTTTTAAAGGTGTGCAAGAGTCGCCAACAGTGAATCAGTTTTTATCAGAGGCTATTAGTTGGCTATCTATTTATTTAATCCTTTCCGTATAGGATTGTGAGGCCTATGATAGCGTAACGGCTTTGTCATTTTAGTCTGCATGAGTAAGGTTTCAGCCACGATCACACCGTGATTGTGAGAATCAAACTTTCACAATTTGACTCATTTAAGGATTTGAAACCAAAAGTGTATCTTGTCTTTCCAGATTCTCAGAGCGAAATTGGAGCAAAACTTATTAGCCCAAGAAGAAAAGGAAATCGAGGGTCCGAAGAAAATCGGTGATATTGACGTAAGTTCTGCTCATACTCGTACATACGTTTTTTAGCTTGTTGTTTTTCTTTAATTTTATTTTAAAAGATTGATGAACTGAGAGTTCCACTAGAACAAACAACTTCTGTAACAACAGAGGAGAAACCTCAGCCGATGCCTATGTGCTACTACAATCTTATCTCTGGTCGTGCTACTCGAACTCTAGGAACGTCGTCTGGCTCTCCAGAACAAGGTCCCCAACCCGGTAAATTCCAAATAATTCTCGCTCATGCTTTTATATTGAATTAATTTTATTGCAGCTGTCACTGACGACGAGAGTGAAGTGCCATCGAGGAATTTCTTGAAGCGTCAATCGGTCCTCATCGTAGACACTAAGTCAAGACGAAAGGCTTTTAGACCTGCTCCTCAGAGAAGGAAGTAAATTTCAACCTTTTCTACCAACAATTCGATTAAATGAAAAAATTCTTTCTAAATTTACAAAAATCACCTTCAAAGTGAGTTTTTTTTTTCTTTTGTTGGCCATGGTGTAGCAAAGGTATTTGTACCTTGACCATAAATTCAACACTCAATGCTGTTATTTCGATCGTAATAAAAGTATCCCTATGCCCACCTACATCGGACGGACCCGTATCCGAGCCGGAATTTGAACGCCAATTCGGGAAAGGAATTATTTCACCACTCTTTCCGTTTCCAGGCATTTGTGAAATTAAATTTATCCTTGCTCAACACAGTACCATAGAACTGGTCATAGAAAACACAATGATGACAATGGTTCACAATGGAAATGCCAAAATAACAATGACGATGGTAGTGGGCGTTTTGTACAGACAAGCATTGGAGTACTATAATAACAACAAAAACTGAAAGTTTCTTATGGAGGCATGCAGGAGTAAACTACAAAGTGAATTTTGTTACAATGAGGGACACAGAACCATAGTATAAGCCACGGGTAGAATAATATTTTTCAGTTACATGACATGCAGCACAATGGGTCAACCACTGGACGCACATGCAACAACAAACAGTAACAACAATGACCATGGACAATGGACAATTTCATTGCACAGCCTATTTCTTGTGTCCGGCTCTGAAGTCCCAAATGGATGCGGTAGGAGCAGCAACAGTACGAAGAGATGTCATTTCTTCTGGCTACAACAATGTTTGCAATGCCCAATAATATTGGCTGCCGTATGGACAAGAGACTGGGAATCATCTGAAGCCGTTGTCTGACATTGCCCGGCTTTTGTTGCAATTCATTCGGGTTGAATCACTAGACGTGGGACATGCATAACAGCTCAAAGTTAGAAAGTCTACGGTGCTTTCTGTATGGATGAGATGGGAGTATAGGAGACTGCAGGATTACAGGTGAAATCGGGAAGGTTGTGTAGATTCTGAATGAAGGTAAGAAGCGGGTTCGATGTCAATTCAATTGTTGCAGGATGTGTTATTTACTTTTAAGGAGGAGCGAAGCAGCGTTCATGCTTTCGGGGGCATGCACTGTACGATTGCACTTGAAGATTGGATTTAATGGAGCTGATGTGACTGAGTGTACTTGGAAATGGAATTGTCTTTAGTCTGGAACTTAAGAGTTCTACTGATTAAAGTAGACGTGGGAGGATATTATTCAATTAAATTCTAAGATTTTTCGCAATCCATTGAATAACTGGAAAATGAATCAGTTGCGACTTTTTTTGTTGAACAGATGTAAGGAAGGCAACAAATTGAAGGAGAGAACTTTTTATTTAAATTTAAGATCAGAACATAATGGTGGCTTTATTATACTCTATATACCCTCAGTAATATAACATTTATCGACTAATTGCCAATGCAATGCAGCAGCACTTTTATCACACAGTGATAATGCGATTCAATGACGTTAGATGCAAGGAGTACTCTGAAAATTTTCATATAGTCATTGAAGTAGCACCTAATTATTATGCAGTAATCAGGATTCAGGTGGTAAGTATCATTCACCAATTTATCTGTAAATTATGCTCGGATAAAAGCATGTCCGATGAATAGAATCTCAGAATCGTAAAGGAGATCTAAACTGCGCTTACTATAGAGGAATTAAAAACCTAACATCAAGAATTTGGTCAGATTATTTACGCCCTTTTTAGTCCACCACCTTAAAGAAAAACTTCAAATCAATCGCCAGCACCAGTTCATTTGACCAGATTTAAGGACATGTTTATAGAGATGAGGTATAAAGTTTTGTTAAGTTCTGATATCGCTGCTATATGTGTAGGATGACAAGGAAGAATGCGCTTTTCTCAATACATAGAAAGGTTTTGCGAAACTGATAGGCCAATACAATAGGCACCATATTTTAAAGTCTGTACCTTGACGGCATTGCCATTATAGAAAGTAATCATCCATATAACTGAAGCAAATTAGTGATGCTAAATGCGAGTAGTTAATTGATGGCTAGGTTCACCCCAAAGCTGTTGATCCACCTTAAAAAAAAGTTAAACTCAGATCCCGAAAAGGCGGATATAGGACTATACAAAACACTCACAAATATTGTAAAGTTAGCCAACAATAACCCCAAAGATTACACTTACTACGAGCGAATGGTTAACAACGTTCCAATTAAGATAGTTGTCGATGAAACCCATCAGTAAAGACGTTTTCGAAAGAATCCCATCGAATCTTTTGTTCAAAAATCAAGGCATCGTAGATGATAGAAAGATTAGTGTAGCTAATAGATGCAGAGCTCGTTGACTTAATTATCACAATCGGACCAAGTTCCAATATCTTTCAAGCATATCATTTCCTTCACAGCTAACTTTAAACCTAGGACAGATGCCCTTAATGAAAATGAAAATATGGTAGTAATGGGTTTGATTGTTTAATGGTTTTTAATTGTCAACAAAAAAATAACAGGAAAATTGCAAAATGGTAGAAAATTTTTTATTTGAGTTGATAAATCGATGCTCGCCATTTAAACTTCATGTAAATGTTGACAACGACTACGTTTTAAGTGGTCTAAAGAGAGAGTCCAATTTTGAATCACTTTTTCGGGCATATAATATTGGCTGGTATATCGCTAACAACACGTGTAATATTCTGCCGAACTGACGCTGCTTTTTCGGAATAGACTAGTGATTTGACGTATTTCCATAAAAAATAAATTGCTCACCGAACTTGTTTCTCAATTGGTGCTGTGTTGTTTCTCATATGCTGTGTGACATGTAACGCCTTCTTGCTAGAACCACATGAATTTTGGGCAAAAAAAAAGTTCGAAATCATTGAACTATATAGAGCGGGCGCCAATGATTTCGCATTTTTCTGGGTGCATTGACAGTTCTTTTATTAACATACCCATTCATCCAGAAATGAAGTTCGTCACTGAAGACAATTTTTCGATAAAAAAAAAGCATCTTCCTCCAGCTTTTCTAAGGCCCACTCACCGAATATTTAACGCTGTAGCAGGTCGTTCGGCTTTAAATCCTTGGGTAAGGTCTTCCAGGTAGTCGAGTAATACATTCCCGAATGGACAGATCATGAATTTCATTAGCACTGGTGGATGCAGCAGCAATATTTTCCTCTGTATGCACTCCACTCATACGAGTAGGTGGCTTGATGTCTAATAGCGTGAAATTGGTGTAAAATCTGGTCACTATGTCTTGAATTTCTGGCACAATAATTCGATCATGACGACCGTAAATTAGTCGAAGTGCACGAAAAACATTTTTCACAGAGCACGCATTTTGATCATAAAGTTCAATAACCTCTAAGCGTTGTTCGGTGCTAATCTTTCCATGATGAAATGGCAATGCTAACTGACTTTGACACATGCACAATCAAATATGAGCTGTTAAAAATAGAACTCTGAAGAACCAAATGGTAAAAAAGTCACCTTTAAGTATATAATTTAAAACTGGTCTCATAGGAGCTGCTAAATGGTTACTGCATCGCCATATCGAAATAAGGTGCAAACTCTACAAAACACTGACCTCATTGAAATTTATTGAGCCGTTTGCATAATTGAACTACCTAGTAGATCGCAAAATTTATTGCAATATTGTCCAACAAACCAAAACCATTAACTGTACTGACTCGATCATATCGATCGATAAAATCAGTCAATCCAATCAAAAATGGCAGGTAAGGCATGGCCAGGAAAGCCGAACTATTTAATCTGGATAGTTGCAAGCAAAATAACCTGATTCTAAGTCCTTAAGAATCTTAAGAATTTTGGTGGTATACTTTCATGTCTACAGAAGTCTCAAACGCATTCAACAGGAAAAAATCAGAGATCGTACAAATGCGACAACTTTTCCAGTTTGAAACTCTTTATTATAAGTTTTGTTGAAAAGTAAGAAACGTTCGCTTTTTCTTATATAACAAGATGAGTCTCGTGTCTATCTGTCTAACTACACAAAGGAATATTGGGACATCGTCAACTCAATGTCGTTTTTTTTTTTTTGGGTTCTTGAGAGAATGCATCAGCTATACAGCAGATGAATTCAGACAACAAGCGAAGCATTTATATCTAATTCCACTTAACCATGTCCAAACAGCTCATCCTGGATAACTTTATACAATTGTCCACCAACAAAACTATTTGCAGAGAATATGAGGCTGCTGGATTATATGGTCGGTGGTATAGCCAAAGGAATTGCCATTAGACATAATCGGCCCATAAAAGTGCACACAATGACTTATTAAAATACGAATAAGACTTACCTGTCATCCAATTCTTTTGTCTTTCTTTGTTTTCTTTTCAGCCTGAAATTCGCACACAAAAAAGGTCCAACTTGGGACAACACAGTGGCACAAGTTTTCAAAACAGACGACAAAATAGCCAGTCAGCATTGCAACAACAACACCGGTCGCAATTCTGAAAGTGAAACAGAACAAAGAAAAATTCTACAATAAGATACGGATACAGATACGTACTCGTACGAATACTCGTATAACATTACCAACAAGGTGACCTTATGGTATAAAACTACCGAATACGACGATGAGGAATTTATAAATTCTGGGGAGCATTGTCCCCGTGACGTAATGTATCTTTGACTGTGTAAAATCCAAAGATGCATGAACCAGGAGAAGGAAAAAAAAACGAAAGACTCAAATTTTAATTAAAGCGCCGGAATAGACCACTTAGGTAAAGGAAGCTCTGCCTTAATGGCAATGGCATGGAGGAAAAGACAACGATAGAGGCCGACAGACGGCGTGATGCCATGCGTAGAACTTGCCTCTAAAAAGGGTTAAGGAAAAACTTTTGCAATAAATGCGGAAGCCTGAGTGGTAATTTGTTAACCAAGAGCGAATGAGGAAATGGGAAAACTTTAAGTTGGATTTGAGTGCTGGAGGATGCAAAGGGCGGCAGAGTTACTTCCCCACCCGCAGTTTAGGAATTTTTAATAATCTACCCGGACTTTGACCTAATTCATGTTTTCTGCTTATGAAGGCTGGAGCGGACCTTTTTTTTGGGGGTTGTTATTGATGTAAGGGCTTGAGATGGAGGTTGAAAAGTTTTCAGGGGTATTCGTTATATGGGAATGTGAACAGATTGCCATCAAAGAGATGAACTGTTGGGTTGTTTTATTTTGGTTTCGTTTTTTGGTCGAGGTTTTTGAGTGTTGCACCTTTGGCAGGTTAATCAAATGCGAAGGTATTGCGGTATTTCGGAAATTTGTTTGGCCTTTAACTTCATTGGTATATAAGGAATGTACGCACACAAGGAAACATGAGAAAAGCAAAATGTGGTTTCGTTGTTGTAAATGAAAACGACATACATACGTACTCTTACATATTTTAGAGAAACAAATGTCTGCTACTTAGCCGACTAAGCGACTAAATATTGGATTATATGGGACTTATATAACCTCTATTATAAGTATAAAACAACTTCGCTAACTCTCATAATTTTGAACAACGGTCATGCTTTCTTCCAATTTCTATGACCTTTAAGAACAAAAACCATTTACAGCTATCACTATTTCGCTGAAAAAGGTGAAATGGATCTACAACGTTAAGGCAACAGCTAAGTTTATTTTGTGATGACATCATAGTTTAAGAGCAAAGTTTGTCATAACACCTGATTGTCTTTAACGAAGTAATCAAACCTGATGCTTGCTTTCTATTGCAACAGGTTCTCGCCTTTCAAGGATATTTGCTCACGATTTACCTGATACCTTGAAATGACAGTCACTCACATGACATCTTGTCAGACATGGATACGAGGAATACCTCAACTATCAGTTCAAATCAAGAATTCGCTCGCATGTGGTTGAAATTCCATTTCCGTAAGCGAATTATCTACTCATCTGCTTTATTCACAAAAGCCCGAAATTGGAAAACAATTCGACCTTTAACGAATTTGGGGCACTCTCTAACTGCAATACAAGGCCATACACATTTGTGGCACACGAACACCTGAGATTGGTAGCCATCCCGCCAACATTACCCTTGTTGTTTTAGGTTCGCCGAACCAGATTTTCATATCAGATAATTTCTCATACATAGACCAACTTGTTAATTAAAAGATATCTAAGAGAAAGGCATGACATCATGAGAAACCAAATTAGAGCAGACTACTTCTCAGATAATACCGTAGATGGCGCTTCTAATGTGATCATAAAAACTAACCTCTCTGAAATGAGGCCTTAATGCCTCTTCAGGTGAAGATTATTATCTAAAGAACCTAGAGGAAAACTAAAGAACTTCTGAACTAATTGTCTGGGCAAATCATACTACAGATTCACAGAATTAGTAAGGATTTTTGATATTCTCCACTCCAAAGCATTTATAATTACGTTCCATTTTTCTGCTTTTTAGCATGTTGCGCACTTTCTAGCCAGCTTAATGCTTTCAGATTATATCTTGCCTTGGCATACTCTCTTTCTTATGTACATAAATAATCTCTTGTCTAATCCAGTTCTAATCATGCTCCTGATCTTTGGGTGTACAATGGGACCGCTAGCGTATGCTTATGAAATTATTGTAACGCCACACAAAATTTAAACATCCAGCTATTATCCATGTATGACATTCACATTGTCCATTCTCGGTATGTGAGCCAATGCGTTGGAATGAACAATTATTCGATATTGTCTTAAATGTTGCGAACAGTCTAGGTTCTCTGAAACGATGTAAGAAATAGTTTATCTCTTCTGATCTAGCCTTAATAAGATGCCCAAATCTGGTCAGATGCCCTCAATACGTGCCCTCGGCACGTATTAGATAAAGTTCAACATCATGCGGTAAAAGGTATGGGCTATGCCAATATTTCATAGTCGATTGACAGCATTGATCACTGTGTAATATCTCTTGTATTTCCTTGTGATATCGCTATTTTCATCATCAATGCTCCATCGAATTGCTAGTAGCATTTCGTCTATTCAAACATTCAACCATACCATCTACAATCTAATAGTCAGCATCTACAATTAGGGTTCACTAGCATTGACTTAACCCACCTAGTGACTCGTCTTTGTTGTATTGGCTACAAAGAGGTTGTATTTCGCAAAGCAATTTTCTGCACATGGACACCACAGGAAGATTGAGCGGTTATATTTATAAGGTTTTGGTTTAAAAGCTGTTTTATGTGTTTCCTAGCGGTCTGCTATGATGGCAAGGGCGACTCGTTCGAGCATAGCGACTGGTATCTCGCGGAATACACGAGTAATTTTGGCTTTTAAAGCGTCAATCGTTGCTGACTTATTCCTGAGGACCTAAGGCTTTACATATCGTCAGAGAAAATAGTCCAAAGGTGTGATATCGTATGATCTAAGCGGCCAATTGATGGTAGCAAAACGTGAAATTAAGTGCTCACCAAAATTATTTCTCAACAAGTCCATTGTTTCACGCGCTGTATGGCTCGTAGCGCCGTCTTGTTGAAACCAGATCTCACCGAGACCATGTGCTTGAATTTCAGGAAGCTTATAGTCCGTTAACATGGCGCGATAATGGTTACCATTGACCGTAACATTCTGATTTGCATCATTTTTGAAGTAATATGGACCAATGATTCCACCAGGCCAGAAACAACAACATACCGTTGTTTTTAATGGATGGAATGGTAGCTCTTGGTAATCTTCTGATAATTCATCAGCCCAAATATGGCAATTTTGTTTATTAACGTATCCATTGAGCCAGAAATGGGCTTCATCACTGAACAAAGTTTTACGACAAAACACCGGATTTTCATTGAGTTTTTGCAGAGCCCATTCACTGAAAATATGACCCAAATTCAAGTCACCTGGCTTCAATTCTTGCACTACGTGCTGGATATAGTCTAACCGGTCGAGTATCATCCACTAATGTAAACTGGAACTCAAATTTGCGAATGGTATTGGCAGAAGTGTTTTCAGTAGGTCGATTATGCGCACCGTAAGTTCCTCGAATCGCACGAAAAACATTTCTCACAGAACGCTGGTTTTCGTAATACAGCTGAACAATTTGGAGACGCTGTTGTGGTGTTAGTCTTTCCATGATGACTTGCCAAACGATACTGAACAAAAATGATAAAGCAGTCAAAAAAGCCTATTGAAAATCTAACCTCACGATGAATCACCCCTTATATTATGGCTGAAATGTCCTGGGTCTAAAAAAGAAAACACGGTTTTTTTTTCATTAAGAATTGACTTTATTCATCAATATGACCTCCGTCAAAAGTAACACAATCAATCCAGCGCCTCTCTAACATTTCAATACCAATTTATCTTTTGCCTCAAAATAGGCCGTAGTTTCGCTAATAACCTCTTCATTCAAGCGAAATTTTTTTTTTGAGATCTGCGAATCATCAACACGTTGTTGTTTTTGGCATCCACTTTGAACAGAGATTTCTCAGGCAATATAAAGCCAACACGTTTTTTTGATATCCTTACGATCATTCAAAAAGATTTTGTGGATTTTTTAAATGTTTTCTGGTGTTACCGCCTCATTTGGACGTCCACTGTATACCAGTATGCCAACGTTTTATTTTTGTTTCTGATGAAGCAGAGTCCACATAACACTTTTCAAGCCATTGCTTCGCTTGAACGGTTTTTTTTTCCATCAAGAAGCAATGTAAAATTAAAACACACAATTTTGATCCATTATTTTGAAAATAACAAAAGTAGCGTCACTCTTAGCACAATATCTCACACACTAATGAACAGATTGTCATGGAATTTTAACAGGTATCTTTTGAAGGTTAGTACTAAGTCAACATGAGGTGAATTCAAAAAAACTAGCGCCATCTGCGTGTTAGCATTGGTAATAATTTACTTTGTTTTCTTCTTGAATGACATAACCAGACAAACGTCGGATTTTTTCTAATTTTTCCTCCATCCAACACGAAAAGCTTTCCATGACTAAAAATCCAGATTCCTTCTCTATATCGATAGTTTGAACTCTATTACTGCTTGCAGATTTCTGTAGCTGTTTTTTTAAATGTTGGACCAGTTGTTTTTGTTGTTGATATTTTGACTTTGAAATATTTGTGACGTTTCAGTTTCGTTCAAGCTCACGTTAAAGACACTTAATCCCTGGATTAAGAACTTATTTTTGAGTTATACTCTGAGTATGCAATTATTCCGTAAAAGGGTACTCAGTTAGTTTTTGTCTAGATTGCAGATGTTTCATTGCATGGCCCGTATTACTCTCAGGTTGATCTCTAATCTCACCCGATTAACAAGTTAAAAATGAAAAAAAGTAATCCATCAATTGAAGAGGATAACAGCTCCAGTTAATTATAAAACATTATCTCTGGCATCTAACAAGCCATCCAATTATGATGTGATCAACAACCCCAAATGGTAAACATTAAATGCCAAACGACAGCGGTGATTTTGAGGGCACCAGTTGAGAACTCTAATGAAGAAAGGGGTAGATCCATGGAATGTTCATAAAATAACCTTCCAAGCTGATTTTCGTCAAAACAACATCGTTAGTGAATAAAATTTATATACACACGAGTACATATATCCTCGTATGCACTGGTTCTTTAGCGTTGGATTGCTTTTTTCTCACTTCCCATTCAGATATTAATTTGCAGGACATCCGGAGTGACACATTCACATCATACTTACCCATGCCAGTGAACAGCGTGTTCAACAAGGAGTAACATGCAAATTTGTTGTTCACCACCACTACCGGACTGAATCCTTTTTTGATTTTGTGTTTTCCGTCTACTGCTCTTCTCTGTCTAAACATTTTGGTTTGTTTGCATTTCATTAGTGTGCGGCAGTTATCATTTTCCACATTTCTTGGTCTGCCCATCGTTGTGTAAGGACCAAAACAACATGACAGCTCAACTTTGAATGCTTTCGTCGGAAAATGTCTGGAAAATTTCCGCTGAGCCAGGAAAAAAGCTGGGCGGGGAAAAAAAAAAGAAGCTGAAAGCAAAGCATAATCACCCTGTATACAGAAATGATGATTAAACATACGAGTAGATCCGTACACATATCCTTACACTCAAATGAAAGGACTAGATGCAGCCCCCTGTTGTGAGTACTTAGCATCCAATTATTGGACGGTCAAGCAAACAACAGTAAATTATATGCCAACACTAGATTCTGCAGAGATTTAGCATAGATTCCTAAGCATGTTTGGTGGTGGATAGGGAGGTTAATCTATCTGCTCTCATGGAGCAGAGTTAATTGGTGACCATGTTGGCTTTACACTTGACTGAGTGATGGATTAGTGCTAATTGAAGGGATATAGTGCCCTTTGAGATTCGCTTTGCTAGTATAAAGGCACGCGGAAATTAGTCACAATGAGGCAGTGACCTTTGTGTATTTGAATTTATTCATGGAATTCCCCTTTAATTTGGGTTCCACTGAAAAAAAAAATACATTGCAGTATTATACTTGATATTCGGTAACCAATCCAAATGGCTAATTAGTGAAATTTCGAAGCAAGAGTACTTTTAGACTGCCATCTGATAGTTTATTTGAACTATCGAAGAATTGAGCACCGAAAAAGTATTTCGTTTTTCAGACTCACGGTCTATTGAATAAAGGTAACTCAGGAAAAATGGGCGATGAATAAGACTTTTATATTTCCATTCTGATTCGGGCTGACACCTGGACACCTTAATTAAGAGGTGCCGCGAGATGCCTCATACCGTCCTTTTAGCCCGGAAGCGTTTGGTTCGCGACATCGATGGATGTATTTTATAAGTACACTAACTCTCCCCGCCATTTCAGCTCAAAAGAGTTTAGTTTCTAATATCGATGGATGTATTTTATAAGCGCACTGGCTCTCAAATCTTCCATCACAAGCGGACGCCCAAAAATCTGTGGTTGCCACAGAGTTGGCCGTCAATCTGCACGAGATTCTTACACCGACAAAAGTAGCAACAGCAGATGACATACAGTGGCAAATCGCCGAAGTGGCATTACCTTAAGTGTCACTCTCGATAAGAAACAAAGAAAAACGCCAGCAGAAACGGAATTATTGAAGCTAACACCTAATCTCTGTAAATGACTCTCGTTCTCATATCTCCGCTACTTTCTCAATAATAGCGTGCCCAAGCAACATACTTTGATTGATACTGGATCCAAAAACTCAATATACCCGCTTCAACAGACTCAACCGCCCTTTACAGTGTCAACATAAGAGCTATTTGTTGTCAATGGGTCTCTCTTCAGCACATATGGCACAACGACTTTCAATTTACACCTTGGAACTCACATGGAAGTTCATTCTTTCTGACGTTAGTCGTATTATCATCGACGCCGACCTTTTGTGGAATTATGAGCTATTTTTAGATGTCAAAGAACAACATGTTATTGAAAAAATGTCTAAGTTATCAACGGCTGGTGCCGTTTTATGAGTGCGATCTTCATCTATGAGCACAATACAAGCTCTTCGATGCTACAAAGTTTTCCTGCCATAGCGCGACCTAGGCTGCCAAAAAGAAGGGACTATATACCACTTTTCACCACATCAAGGCAAAGGAAAACACCTCCAACCGTAAGTAAGTTTTGATGGCTTCTAGTCAGCATTGTACGCCATTCACCCGTTTCATGGTCTTCATCTTGCCATTAAAAAGTCAGGTGAATTGCAATTGCATATCTGGTCCGTTATCTACAAGATTTTACAGCAGACTTGAGTGGAAGACGATGGTCTTCACAATGGATTTTATTCGATCATTTAATCAGTTACGAGTACCTCGCTCCAACCGACATAAAATAAACTGCTGTGAGCCTGGACTTCTTATGACATTTGGCCATGATGATGTCACCCGCGGTCTTCAATTTATATTCAGATACATCGATGATCTGCTTTTAGCATCCAGAGACTAGTTGGAACATGTCGACAACCATAGAGCTTGAATATTAAAATCAGTTTTTAGAAAACCGAAGTTGCATATTTGAAACATCTTATGTCAGCCAATGAAATTCTTCGTCGAAAGATCAAAGCCTTCTTGGAATATTTATTGCCTACCAGCTTGTTGCCACCATCTACAATACTTCTATAAAAAATTTATATGTTGGGGCCACTGAATGATCAACTCGAAGGTCCAAACATTAAAAACTCCCAACATATCAATTGAACGCCATCATTAGTAAAAAAAACAAAAAACAAAATCGCTCTAGAATCTGTAACTCTTCTGGCCCACTGGAACATTGATGTATCTTAGAATGGTCCATCTTCACCGACGTTTCAGAACCAGTGCTTTGGAGCGATATCCCAGGAATACTGTCACGGTACTTGGCAGCCCCTAGACTTATTCTGTCAAAAGCTGTCGCCTTCCATTCAGAAACACTTAATGTACGACAGGGAGCTGAATGCATTTACGAACGATAGGTATTGATCCATACCGACCACAAACTACTTGTGTATGCATTTAAATAACAATCAGAATGTGCCTCATCTTGGCAATTCAAGAAATTCGACTTCTTAGGGCATCTCTGCATCTACATCCGACCGATTTCCGCTTGCGAATTATTGTCAACGACATGCTGTCAAGCATCGATCCCATAGAATTAGTTGTACCATTAAGAGAAATAGAATAATCATTATTCCACCACTAACTATGCAGCAAATTGGGCAACACAGAGACCGAACTATATTGCGACATTTCTACCGGCACAATTCTCGCACATTGGCACATCTTGGTCAACGAACCTCAAAGAAGCTCGTCACCTAGCAATTTCTCTGACCTTCCATGTTTAAGAACAATGAAAGTAGGGGAGGGGTTGCGCCTCTTACTAGGCGAAGAAAACAACGCGTCATTTCATTTCGGTAATCGAAAATTTTGAATCTTCAACAAAGCGCTATGAATATATCCATATTAAAATTATTAGTCTCTTACCATCCAAAGGATTGAGAAAGTGTATAACAGTCATCGCATTTTCCCTAAGCCGTGGCTATGCTAAATGGGTTCGATGAAAACATAGCGGAAGCCCCACTATTATTTACTTCAAGGCCATAACCTTCTGTTTTTGCTTTTATTGCAGTTTTATACGTAAGAATGGTTTGAATCGACTTCCGCTTAACTCCGTCAAGTTTTTTATTGAGTCGTGATCACTGAGGCCATAGCACCAATATCCATCTGCTTAACATATTCTACCTATTTAGGCAAAAAATTATTTGCCGTTGCGGCATAATGTTTTTTATATGAAACCCAACACATAAGATTAAGCCTTTCTGACATCATGTTGGCATTTCCATGGGTCATCTCTAGAGTTTTTGGGGACCCGAACTGAAAATTTTCCAGTGTGTCAAATCACTTTACAGTAGTTCCTTGTAATTTTATCGCGGCGGTGTCATCGTAAGTACATATTTTATCGGATAAATTGTGAGTGTCACTGTCTTTTAATTTACCAAATTTCGCCACTATCTTTCAGGTACAACTTCGTTTAGGTAGGTTTCCTTTTTGCTGACAAGCCCGCAACCACAGATATAGAATAATGCTATTTTCGCAGATAGCAAAACACCGATTAAAGCTATTACACGTAATTCAGATACTACATCTTCAAAACTAATCAGACAATGTTAAACTTTAATCAACCTCTTTGGCTTTAAATCAAGCATTACTACTCGTATATCCTGGGTACAGTGACATTGAAGGAAAGGAAACCGCAGATGATCCGAGCAGGCAGGTGTCAGCCCTCACTAACAGCAACTGTCAACATTCGAATGGGAAACATACGAGTATATCAAAACTTCCTAATTTTGGGCAACAAGGCTAGCATAGACTAGTATACTGCGCTATATCTAGAAAAATATGAATTACTCGTATATGCTCGTATGTATAACAATTTAGATCAAAAGAACTTGGGGTGGCCGTGGTGTAGTGGTATATGCATACAATCTCAAGCAGAGGGTCGCGGGTTCGAATCCCGTGAGAGGCGATTCTCTGAAAAAGTTTTTTCGTAGAATTTGCATGTAGTTATATGAGAATCCCGTCGGCGTCAACATGAAAGCATAACACTGATGTTGAAGTGGTTTCTGGCTGGGCTAAATGTAATGAACTAACAACTATCACGTAATGAGACCCACTGATTGAGGATGCACTTGCTCGTCCCGTCCAGTTTGACAACCACCTCTGGGAAAAATATCGAAACCTAATACACCTGAGTTTCAAACTACTACACCACCCGCCCGCGCCCTGGAGAAAACCAGTCAAAGGGTAAAAAAAAAAGAAACTACTATGCAGACCAATACAAGATATTACTGGAACCAGGTTTCCGCAATATTAGTAGCAAAACTGTAAAGAAGTGCTAATGCGGTTTTTCTAATAAAAACCGCCACTCTTACCTATTTTTCTATCTATAACATTCCATCTCCTATGTGAGCAACTACAACAGTAACTGTTAGAAATTTTCATTCTTATTTTGGCTTAGACATACCATAGAGCTATTAATCTAATACGAGTTCATCTATGACGTGTGCTGCTTTTTAATGGTAAGAGTCTCTACTCGGCTGCTTTACGTCAAACCAGAGACATTTGTAAGCATAGCAAAATCAAAGGATATTGTTTCTTTAAGTTGGTGTAGTCGTCAAAAGTTAATTTGTCAATATCCGATATGAAATCCTGGAAACAAAGATTTGTAAGAGGATAATTCTAGTAGCTCACTATCGCAGTGTGAATAGTGTTTCTGGTTCCTATCATCTTCATTTTGTTAGTACATAGCCAGTATTAACCGAAGGAGTACCAAGAGAAGGGAAGCTCCCATTTCTACCCGACAGTATGACACACTCTGTCTTACTTAGGTGGTGCTGCAATTCTGGAGGAACTTAGGCCTGAACTAACAAGCCTTTCCCATTAACCTGATCCTTAGCTATGGTAACTGTCTCCAGTTGCGCCCCTTAAGGTGGGGTCTTTCTCTACTGTGCTATTCTTCCTGTTTAGATTCGAAGACTACTATGTGGGCCGAGGCATTGATGTTCATTCGCTTTACATGTATTAACCATCTCAGACGACTCATTAGCAGTTTTATGAATTCGTCAATGTCATGGTAGAGCTCGTATAATTCGTCGTTAAATCTTCTTCTCCAAAGCCCATCAAAGCAAACGGGACCGTATATTTTTCGTAGTATTTTCCTCTCGATAGGGTACATGATTCTGTGCCATATAGTAGGACTGAGATGACCAAGATCTTAGATAGAGTCTCTTTAGTTTTTCAGAATTGGTGTTTTATACTTAATTGCCTTCTTAGCCCAAAGAAACCGCGATTGCTAAGAGTGATTCATCGTTTTATTTTTTCTGAGGTGTTGTTGGCCGATTTTATAGCAGAGTCAAGAGAGACAAGCTCCCTTACTACCTCAAAATTAAAGCTGTCAACTGCAACATTCTGCCCAATGCGTCGATGTTGTATGTTCCGTCTTGTTGTTAGGATGTACTTCCATTTGGCTTCATTTACTGCTAAATCTATTTCGACAGCTTTCGTTTCACTGATAATGAACGCACCAGTGACAGCCCACTGTATTCTCCCAATGAGGTATATCAATGTTATAAGCGTACGCTAGTAATTGCACAAACTTTTGAAAGAATGTTCCTCAAGTGTTCCCTTGTAAGTTCCGCTCGCTTCTTCCAACTTGATGTTAAATAAGCCACATGACAGCGCGTCACCTTGTCGAAAACATTTTTTACATCAATGATCTCGTTTAAGTCATAACCAATCTTGACTGAACAGCGAGCGTTCTCAATCGTCACTCTACATAGACTGACGAGTTTGGCAGGACTGCCAAAACTAGACATGGCTCTAAATACTCGTAGCTCGTCTCTATAAAAGTTATCATACCACCATGATCAAAAAGTTCCCGGTTGCGTCACCATGTGGCGCTCCCATTACTCCGATTTGAGTTCTGTCTTCCTTTTTTTGTTAAATTGGTACATCTGTTGTTGACATTTCCTTTAAATCTTAGCGTCATAGCTTGACATTTGTAAAAGTTACGTAGCCAAGAGTACATCTATTTCTGTGTGTGTTGGCGATTTTTTTAAAATTTTAGAAATGGATTTAATTTAGCAACAACAAACTTGTATTAGAAATGTTAGAAAAGTATTTCCGCAACGATTCTCTAAAGAAAACGGTCGTTTGCCATTTACACGACCGGTTCAAAAGTGTTCGTGAGTTAATCGAAGATGATGAATGCAGTGGCAGACCATTGACATCGAAAACCGACGAAAACATTGATGAAGTAAAAGAAATGTTGGTCAATAACCGCAAATTAACCATCAGAGAGATAGCGGAGCACTTGAACATTGCCTATGGATCCGTCCAATACATTTAATGATTTGGGTTTTCGTCGTGCAGCAGCAAAGTTGGTGTCAAAAGACCTCTCACCTGAAAAAGAGAGGCTGAATCCGATCCCACATTCATCAAAAGGATCAGTACTGGAGACGAGACGTGGGTTTATGAGTACGACACACAATCCAGACATCAGGCAAGTGATTGTCAATTTCAGTCAAAAAAGAAGGCAGTGCTCACGGTTTTCATGGATTACAACAGTGTAGTGAACCATGAATTTTTGCCAGAAGGCCAGACTGTAAACAAAGAGTATTATTTGGGCGTTATGAGACGTTTGCGTGAAGCGATTCGCTGAAAGAGACCAGAATTGTGGGCAGAAATCCCGTGGATTTTTCACCATGATGACGCACCGTCACACAGTGCGTAATTTTTTGACAAAAAGTGCAACAAGTACCATCCAACAGCCACCGATTTGGCTCCCTGTGACTTCTTTCTGTTCAATCGAGTTAAAAAACCACTACAGGGAACGCGTTTCAGCAGCCAAGAGGAAGTAATGGAAAAATCGCCGGAAGCACTGACGGACATACCGAAAGTTGAACATAAAAAATATTTTGAGGATTGGATCAAGCGCTGGCATAAGTGTGTTGCAGTCGATGGGGATTACTTTGGAGGGGACAATATAAATTTAGATGAATAAATTTGTATTTCTAATTTTCTGAATAAAGATGGTATGTTGGAGAGTGCTGGTTTTATTATTTCGCACAAAACTAGACAGGGAGTTTCGCAGTCGTCGAAAGTCTGTTTGGTACTCCTATAGCAATCACCATAGTATGATACATATTCATATATGGTATATAAAAGTTTTTCTTCTTTTTCTCTAGTCCATCCCATCGTACTTTTTTGATGCGGCGATATCAGCGTATCAAGAGGCTCCGCTTATTATTCGACGGCACGTGGCTCGTGCCACGTGGTTTTTTTTACAAGTTATCCGCCTGCATATGCATATGCAAGTATGCCCCAGCAATTTTACGCTACATTAATTGCCGGAGACCACCAAGTTGTTAAGTGCAAATCACGCCTCAAAAATGCTCCACTCCCTTATCCATCTGTTGTCTGTTGACCTCTTTTGTCCTCTCATTTCTGGCGTTGTCCCTTCTTTTTTTTCGCAAGCGGTACGGTACAAATAGGATTCATTTGATCTCACGGATCTCACGGCCTACCGTTCCAGAAATCACCATATACGAGTAGGTACCCCGGATTGAGCGGACGGCCTGGAGACTCAAGCTGACGAAATGTCTGTTTTCTTGATGCCCCGCGAGGTCAACACACCCCGCAACCGGCGCGAGCCCAACCTACATCTTATTGTTTGATAAGGAAAAGAAGAAGTCATGTAAAAAACCACTACTTCCACCAAAAGTTCATAAGCATATTTGTAAAGCTAAGCCCACAATTTTCCGCGGTCGTTCTTCTACCCCTTATTTCTGTAAGGGCTTCCGCTTTATACCCTTAGTAAAATAGTTTCCTTTCCTATTCGGCTCTCTCAATTGTAGCTCTTAACCTATAGCTTTGGTTTCGGGTCAGAGGTTTGGCTTCAAACAATCACATTCACTACAAAACAAACAGAACTAACCCCAAACGTATAGTAGAGCATCGACTCTGTTGGAGGCTGTTGGAGGCTGTTGGAGCTCTGGGTGCGATTTTCTTAGCTCTAACAGCTAAATTAATGTCGTCCTGTATGTGTGTGTGTGCTGATTGTGTATGTGAATGGCAGCGATAGCCAAAAAGCATGATAAGATCAGTCGATAGCTTATCGTCTTAGTAGTAAGAGCCAAGAAAGAACAGAGAATAAAACAAAATAAAAAAACTAAGCAGAACCAAAGATAAGAGAAAGGAAAATATAGAACGAGAATAAGAAAGAAAACGAGAACTAGAAAGAGGACGGGAACAAGAACGAGAACACGAACAACAGAATGCAAGAAGTTAACCGAAGACGAGAAACACACCAACATACAAACTATAACACCCAACTAAGAGACTACGAAGAAGTAAGGCTCAGCAGAAATCTCAGCTAGAGAGAAACCCCGCATAGACAGGAAAACATCATAAACAGCTAAGCAACCATTTCCAATTAGATCCACATATTTCAACATATTCAGTGTAAAAGCCGTGAACGTAAACCTTCTTCCCCTTTGCGTTATAAAGCCGTTCTGGTGATGGTTATTTTCTAAACCCTTCCGGTTTGACAACTCCGAACTGAGGACCTTCTGTTGGCCGACACATTACCGTAAATGTAACGTAATTTTTTTTTTTTTAAGTAAAGTTTTTTTTTCTGTTTTAATTCTTTCGGTATACCCTGTACACCCATCAAAATAAATCAAAATATTGTACATCACTATAAATTCTCCATCAGGTAAAAGATATTTTTTGCGTTTTTCTTCTTTCATCTGTTTTCCCAATTTTTGCATTAAAAATTGGGTGGTGTCTACCGTTTGTGTACGATATCGGTTTATCTGCTTTAAGCAGTCCCTTCGAAACCCTTCTAGAGCAACACACTCTGGCAGCGATTGTTGCAATTCCCGGTGGTTTTGTGATTTCCTTTGCCCCAAATTTGTTCACAGTTTTCTCATTCGTTCATCAACCATTGCTTGTGTAGTTGCAGTTTGTCTTCTTCTTGTGTAAAATTTGCTGTTTTGCGGGTAGTCCAGCAGTCTTGAATTTAACGTTCTTTTACATTTTCCTCCCCCAGGGTTTTGAAATAAGGTAAGGCAAGCAATTCGCTACAAACTTGATTGTTGTGATGCTGACCCAATCCAAGTTATAGGACTGCAGTTTCCCAATCAATCCCCACAAAGTTTGTCAGCGCAGGTTAAACTATGCGAAATGATATCTGTAATACCCCCATTGGACCTGACAAATACAGAGAATACATTACATCTGAAACATCTGATAAAGGATGGGATAATTAAAAATGATTTCGGTGACTTCGAAATTCAATCCTTCTCGACATGTTCGAGGTGATGTATGGTATTTATATAGCAGCACTGTCATTTAAGTGGCACAAAAGAACAACACCACCATTCCACATCACTTAAAAATATTCTTTGTATTTTGCTTCAACATTCCCTATCTGTAAATCTATTGACCTTCATCAACAACGCGAAATTGTATTTAATGGCATGTGGAAGAAGAACTTTTCTGCGGCAGCTGTTGCGATAAGTTTAAGGACTACATATAAAAGTTTAAATATCGAACTGAATGGAGATCTATTGGATAGGCTGACTATTCGTAAGCAAAGCAGAGCAGTTAGTTAGAATGTTGTTCTGCTTTTAATTCCGATTTTCTTCCAGTTAGTGTTTTACAGTTCTTAACTTCTTATGAACTCTGAACAACAACAATAAGGATCGATTATCACCAAATCTCCCATCAAAACCAAGACCCTACATCTTATCCTTACATCAAACCATCATACACTATTAAGTCTAATCTCTTAAGCCACTACTCTTTTAACATTCTTAAGCAATCCCTCGCTCGTATCGTGGTTAGCAAATTTCACATCAACTCAGAGGAACTCTACCTCTAAATGCAATTAACTTTCTCCATTTGTCAGTGATGTATCACTCTTGCACCACTAACCACTTAAACAAAGAACCACCAAAACGTTGGCTCTGTCAGTCTTCCTTTTTCCTGGAAAATCTTCTTCCTGAAATCCCCTTCGACAATCATCACAATGACCAAAGGTCACATTAGTAATGACTTCCACACTTTGTCTGGCATCTAGCTTACTACTTTATCCTAAGGATACCACTCATGCTAATTGCTCCATCACACATATCCACACATACACAAGTCCGATCCAGGAGGTACAGACAAAATATTTCGTCGTTTTTGTTTTATCTTCCATCGTCTGTGCTATGTTCATTTGTCTGCAAATTTTTTCCCTTCACTCTACTCGTTTGTGTAGTGGATTTGGCTTTCAGAAACCTAAAATCCGGAAAAATCCCTGTAGGGGCACCATGAATTTTTAAGTCATTTGCGGTATCCTCTCAGTATGTCGGATATGGCTAGCCACGTAAATAATTTATGATCTGCATGATTAGGGGCCATATGCAAGCTTCATTTTTATTTTTTTTTTTTTTTGCTCTCAATTTTTTATTCACTCGTCTGAAGGATTCTGATTATGTTTGCACGTCCTTTTGGGAGAATCCTTTGAGATAATTCACCTTTAGGGTCAGATAAAGTTATTTTCAGGATGAATAGGCTGAAGGTTTACCATTTTCTTTTCTATTTTTATCCATGGATTATCTATTTTATGGAAGGCAATTCGTCAAGTTTACAAGGATATCCTTTCAGGATCAAAAGCGCAAGTAATTGTCAGGAGAAAGGAAAGATGTGGCCAAATGTGATTTGTAAACACATTTTTGGTTGTAAAATTCTATTCCCCAAGCAACTTTTTCTACTGATAAATTCGGGCTAGAAAATTTGAGAGAAAAACAAAAAAGTTAAACATGTCTCAAAGGCAGACTAACTTTGGCTACGTACAAGTATGTTATCTAATGGATAAGCTGTGTAACGAAACAGTTGTCTATATAGAAACTATTCCCATTTCGGCGATAAAGTCTTAAGTCCAACTAAAAATACTTTTCACGTGGATGAAGTGCTTTAAGGTAGATTTTTCGAAGCCATTAATTCTGTGACACGGTAAGTGCAGGAAGGTTCTACCTGAAAGTCGGATATGTGTTGTATTTTTATTCATTCATCTGAAAAAGGTGCTAAAAATGAAAACATTATTCCAGACCTTCACAGAAAAAGTCAATATATTAAGAGATTAGTGCTGGACGCTCCTTGTAGTTTTAACACTTCGCTACGAGCTTTATAAATGTCGATAAATGCTAATCGCGTAGTACAGGCACAAGTGTGTTTACAAAGTTGTTGGACAGAAGCAGGACAGAGAAGTTAATCTTTTTGAAAATATCTTTTTCATATCTATAAAAGTACATTGACTAAATTTTACCAGCTCACTGAAGTGACCACTAATTATAGTTTGAAGAGGACCTACCCAATAAGTATTCTTTCTTCTGAGCAAATTTTTCAAATGTGTTGGTAAATACGCAAGCTTCTTGCAATTCGACACTTTTATCCTGTCTTAAATATTGACATCCTTACCTTGGTATAATAAATGGAGACCACACTTTCTAAGCTTACGGGATAACTAATTGATTGACAGTTGAGTCTCTGCAAAGCACTCTCTTCACAAGAATTTGACTTAAAATATTATTATAAAAGTTGAATAAAATGAAGTTAAGTGTTTCCTTTTTTATGGTGTTTTGTGTGATCCAACACTTATTTTTTCAATTTCAGTTGATGAATCTTTGCCTAGTCTTATAACAATTCTCTCGGTGAAGGTATCCCAAATAACTTTCTTCTGTCCTTATCGCTTTATCGCATGTTTTTTTCCATTCCTCGACAGTATTTTTTGGAAACTCTTCTTCTGCTATTTTCTTGATGTAATAACTAACTTCAATTTCGGCTTTTTAATTTATTGTGATAGGGGCGTTGTCCATAAAAATAACTGACGGTTCCTCTAGCTGGTCCAACACCTGATCTCTTAACCATCTTGAGAAATTGTCAAAGTTCATCTCATCAGTATAGTCATCCGACTTTGATGCAGATTTAAAGATTTAGAAGACCGTTTTAGAAAAATCCATTTGAATCACCAGCGTGTGCAATTATAAGCCGAGATCCTTTTCCAATAGGCTTTTTTCATCCTTCCGTACTTCCATGAGTCCAAGATATTCCTCTTGTGTGGGAGCAATGTATATGGTGTATGATACATCTACATAGATTATCTAATACCCACTTTCACGAAAGTTCCTTATTTGACGGATATATGGTATCTTAACCTTTGAATTTTCACTTTCGTCCTTTCACAAAGGATTTTCCTATTGTCTTCCATCTTTCGAAAAATGAATTCATGAATGAATTTTGACTGTTCTTTTTAGCAGTATTTTTCTTAGGTTTGGACATTTTTTTTTTTCAAACTTTTTGTTGCTTTCTTATTATTACTCTGTTGTAAGTCAGTTTTATGGGGAAAAACTGTAAGGATCTTAGCTTCAGTCTTTCTCTTTGATTTAAACCTTTTTATTTTTAGGAGGGGGTGAAATTTGCCAAACTTAGACGGTCTTGCTTGAACATGGACCAATGTCAGCCTTCTCCTTATCGACTTCATTGTGGAAAAGAAAAATAGCAAATAAGATAACTTTAAGGCTGCTAAAGCATTAAGCCTCTCAGACTCCGAGATCACATCTAATTCGGATGGTTAAACAGCTATAAATTCTACGTCTTTGAAAATCCTTCTGTTAAAAGGATATATGCCCGTAGCTTCGAAACCTTTATAAACAAAAAAATGTAGATTAGTATTTGATGCAAAAGAAAAAAATTAAATTCAAACCTTTTATAGCAATTTCAGCAGTTTAAACTTTTGAATATGCTTTCCTTCTACTTTCCCTAATAAATTGCCGTACGATCTCACTGTAGTAGACTTTCAAAGGTCCCATGAAACTGCGGTCAAGTGGTTGTAGCTTGTGAGACGAGTGTGTAGGCAGAGACATTATTGAAACATGATTTTCACGAACAATTTCAATCAATTTCATGTTTTTTGTGTGACTGTAATGTCCATCTTAAGTTAGTAGGACGAGATCTTCCTTGCTAGGTGTAACGAAAATTAAAAAATGTTGAAACCGAGCCGTAAAAATGTCAGTTTGAACTCAACCTGACTGATGAAATCCGGCCTTGGATACAGCTGGGGATTTTTTAATAACAGCACATTTCTATTTTTCCTCGGAAATATATGTTAAAAAGTGGCGGTACGAATATGCCACCAGCGCTAATACAAGTTATAAAAGTTACTAAGGACCCGCGTTCTGCCGACGTCAAAATTCCGATTTGACGCTTTCCTTTTTTTGCAATGATATGCTGCCTTTTTCTTGGAACTGCCGATATTCCTGTCTTATTCACATTAAAAATTGTGTAAGCTTTCTAATACATCAAAAAAGTTTGAAACGCTTTCTATATTAAACCCTTGCGTGCGATCAATTGATATACCACTAGGTTTTCGCAGGCTTATTTGGTCAGAATGTCTGCGCATAAAAGATTTCAGAAAATCTTTACCAGCCTTGCCCCTTACCTTAGAAAAAGTGTTTGGTATTTTGTTTCTTACTGCTAGCTGATATGCTAAGTATCTTACATCACTTCGTGTTAGACCGAAAAAAGATACTTTCCATTTTAAGAATATAATCAACGTGTTCTTTTTCCATATTTGGAGAAAAAACAGGCTTTCATCCCAAAGGTTTGGGCTCGTTTTTTCGGTTTTTGACCATATGACCATTTTTAACCTCTTCAGCAGCTTCTCCTAATTTTCCATAGTTATATTGTCGCAGTTTTGGATTAGATTTTGGCATTTTCTCTAAAAAAGAGAATGAAAGCTATGTATTTTCAAGGATGTGGGGGTAAACTGGACCACATAAGCCGCCTCTGGGTGTTCCATTTAACCCGAAAAGTGAGGAGCTCTGATTTTATTTAACAAAAAAAATATAAGACTTAGTCACATATGCAAACTTACCTTTTTATCGACTTTATAAAATGTCTAAACACTTGAAAAAATAAAAATATGTGTGGAAAATATTTTTTTAAAACTTTTTTTAAAACTTAAATAGACACGTTTTGCTTAGTAAAGGAACCTTTCACCCTGAAATAACCAAACCAAGTGAGCTTGCAATGCAAAAATTATCTTTTACCAATGCCGTAGTCTTTTTTCGTGTCCAGACGTGAACAGTTAAGTATTTAAATGCAAGCTGTTCGATACTCGTATAGCCAGGTGATCCGCATTGCCCAACTGGTGAATATTACCCGCATTTACTCTGTATTCGCAAAAACTAGTAAGAATAAATATTTTTATACCTAACCCTTTTCATTAAATATGTGTGTTCGAATTGAATTCTTTTTATTACATACATATGTATAAAGGGTGATTCATCGTGAGGCAAGTCATCATGGAAAGACTCATACCACAATGTTTTTCGAAGAACTTATGGTGCGCATAATCCACCTACTAAAACCACTATTCCCAATACCATTTGCAAATTTGAGTCGCAGTTTACATAAGTGGATGATACTCGACCAGTTAGACCAGCACGTAGTGAAGAGACTGCCATATAGCAGCTGTAGCTAAGAATGTACGCGAAGACCGTGACGAATCGATTCGTCGTCGTTCTCAGCAGCTTGGCTTGGTGTATTCGACAACTTGGTATATTTTACGTGAGGATCTCGGCCTAAAACGTACAAAATTCAACTTGTGCAAGAATTGAAGCCAGGCAACTTGCTTCCTGAAATTCAAGCACAAGGTCTCGGTGAGCTCTGGTTTCAACAAGACGGCGCTACAAAACAATGGACTTGTTGAGAAATCATTTTGGTCAGCACTTAATTTCACGTTTTGCTACGTCAATTGGCCGCCTAGATGCGATATCACACCTTTGGACTATTTTGTCTGGGGATAAGTAAAGTCTCAAGTCTTCAGGAATAAGCTAGCATTAATCGTGCTATCCGCGAGATATCAGTCGCTATACTCGAACGAGTCGCCCAAAATTGGACCTTCCGAATGGACCAACTACATTTACATATGGCATACACAATATCATTTTCAAAAAGTAAATACCATGAATTGTTCTTTTAATCTGTAATAAAATTTTCAAGTTTACTTTTAAATTTATGTATTTCATTTTACATTATAAATCAAACCTTACGATGAATCACTCTTTACATTTATTGCAGGAAGTATTGAATTTTATCACAAAAAAGTAGTGGCCTGGTAAAATACGCGCACATATGCGCTTATGATGCAAATGGTTTAAATATGAAAGGAAGTGGAGAAAGCTCAGGCATTTCGTAAAAAAAGAGCGCTTTCAGGCCCTCTTTTTGCAGCTTTACAATTGAACGAACTATAATTTGTTCTCAATAATAGATGCAGGATTTATGGTGTTTTTGCTATATGATTTCCATTTGCAGCCAATAGCATTACCTATAACTTCAGGATCATTCTCGATTCTATAGGGCTTACCAATAGGAAATTTGGACAACTTGGAATTTTATTTGTGAACGCACTCTTTCACTAATCATCAAACTGTCACTGTCAATTTATTCAATAAACTCAACATTTTCATCATGGTAACCCGATTGGGTTCTGGAGAAGATGCGCCAAGGTGATGAATTTCATCGCAAAATCATCTTCAGTGACGAAGCTGAATGTGGTTCAATGGGTTCGTCAATAAGCAAAATATGTGTTATTGGTCGGGTGAAAACCCACATGTGCTTCATGAATCACCACTTCATCCACAAAAAATAACTGTTTGGTGCGATTTGAATGCCGGCGGTGTTATTGGGCCATATTTTTTCGTCGACGATAACGATCGTCACGTTACTGTGAATGGTCAGTGTTATTGCGCCATGATCACCGATTATTTTTGACCGCAAAATAAACAAGCCACACAGCACACGCTACATTCGATTTATTGAAGAGTAAGTATGGTGAGCGTGTTATCTCAAGACATGGGCCAGTCGACTGGCCGCCTCGTTCGTGCGATTTAACCCCGCTTGACTATTATCTGTGGTGCTACTTTAAGTCATTGGTTTATGCCAACATGCCGACGTTGGAAGAGCTCAGAGCCAAAATTGAACACGAAATAGCGGCCGTTTCGGCCGAAATGTGTGGCCGATTCGTTGAAAATTGGGTCCAACGAGTCGACCGCTGCAAACGTGCCCGCGGTGGCCATATGAACGAAGTCGAGTTCCATTCATAAATGTTTTGATTGTACTTCAAGCCAATAATAAAGTTTTTGAAATATCTCAAATGGTTTGCCTTTTTTTAAAAAAAAAATTTTTTGTCAAGTCGTTATTAGAAAACCCTATATTATTTAGGTGCATGTATGGAAAATCTTAATGTGACCTGAATGATTAGAGTGATCATATTCTATTCCATAAAATTTTCATATCTTATGGTATGACCTCAAGCGTAAGATCCCTCTTTAAAAAAATCTGACGTAAAATGGATCGGCGACCCAAAAGAAAAGGCCCAATTTTTTTCGAAGCACCTGACAAATGTCTTTCCCACCTAGCGTGGCAGAGGAATGTCTTGAATACTAACATAAAGTAGATGAAGACATAATCCCTTAAGTTTCGCTAAAAGAGATCAAAACATGTATTCATAATCTTTCTAACAGAAAATCACCAGAATATGATCTGATAACTGCCCCAATCCTGAAAGAATTACCCTACATAGCGCTGTTAAAGCTTAAGCTTTAAATAAACGCTTGCTTTCAACAAAGATATGTTCCATATCACTGGAAGATAGCAGAGATTATTGTTATACCTAAACAAGGTTACCCTCTAACGGAACATTCTTCTTACAGACCAATCTCACTGTTATCGGTGTTATCAAAAATATTTGAAAAACTGCTCTTTGAAAGACTAGATGCAATCATAGAGCAAGGCTCATTCCCACACATCAGTTTGGGTTTAGAAGTAGGCACTCGACAATAGACCAGGTTCATCATACAACATATGTTATGGAAAGTGCACTTGAAAAGAAAAAATTCTGTTTTATAATATTTTTAGACATTGTACAAGCTTTTGAAAAGGTTTGGCATAAGGGCTTAGAATATAAACTACATAGGGACCTACCTAAACAGTACTATGAGATAGTAAGGTCTTATATAGCAGAAATATTTTTTAGAGTTTGCTATGGCCCAACGTATTCTGAACTTAAAGAAATAAAAGCAGGTGTTCCACAGGGAAGCGTTCTGGGACCCACCTTGTATGGTATTTATTATATACCAGATATATACCGAATGCGAGTGATACGATGATTGCCACATTCGCCGACGACACTGCTCTCCTATCAACTGATCGTGGCTGATGCGTGGCTAAAGCAACAGATAAACTACAAAATTCAGTTGACGAGATATGTGATTGGACTCGACGATGGCGAATTAAACTTAATGAGTCAAAGTCCACCCATATCAATTTCACAAATAAGAAAATAACGAACGTTCCTTTAGTTATAAATAACCAAGTAGTTCCTTATTCCAACACAGGTAAGTATTTATGTATGAATCTGGATGCAAAAATGAGATGGAAGGAACATGTATAAAAGAAGGTAGAAGAGCTTAATGTCAGACATAGAAAACTTGATTGGTTGTTGGGACATAATTCAGATATGGTATGTTCACTGAAAATAAATAAATATAATCAGATGCTAAAACCTGTTTGGACGTATGACATCCAATGACATCTAGTCAACCCTGAGGTGGAAGACGTCTTAAATGTACGAAATAATATCGTAGGTTTTAGTGCGGTTAGAGTCCTACACTACTCTGGGTTGAAAAACCCCAGAGTGTCTTTTGAGATTTCCATCTAATGCTGGATTCATTGTGTTGAAAAAGTTTTCCCAAGACCATCTTTTGGACTGAATTGATTCTCTCTTAAGCTTTGCACAAGTTCTTCTATAGGTGACGCAGTTTTCTTTTGTTGGAAATCAGCGATCTTTTTTCAAGGGGGTATTTTTGTCTTTTACCAACTTTGAAATTACAGATATAAACCATAATAGGTTTTTTCTTGAGGTACTTTGTTTTATAACTGAAATCGATTTCGCTGCTGCAGTTCCTATTATGTTTTTGATCTTCGATGCTTCCTAGTTTTAGTTATTCATCGCCTGTTTAGTCTAAGATAAATTTTCAAAAAAATTATAGCCCGCGAGTTCTTTAAAACGGGGAGTAATTTTCGTGGTAGATTTACGCTCTGGGGTACGGATTATAATAGGGATATGGTCCCTGCTTTCTCCCTGGGGAAGAATCTCCCAACGAAAATGAGGTGCTATATTTTGGGTTGCCATAGTAACATCAATTGCCGAAACGGTGTTCCTCTAACTGAAGAAAGTTGCAGAGCTGACGGTGTTGTGTTGTTACTGTTTGTAACATATACAAAATATTAAATAAAAAAACTATTGTTTTTAACGTTACCAAATGGACTATAAACCTTTCTGTTTATTCATTCGGTTTATATATGTACAATAATTAAACCAATTTATCTTGTGTTATAAATGTTTAGGATTACATTTTATTTGTTATTTAGATAAGTGTTGTGTACAGTCCTCTAGCTTAATTTGCTGCCTTCTCCTGCAGAGAGCGATACTAAATTACGGTCATTAGCGAAGTTTTTGAATAATGTCCCTGTATTATTCGCCGCATCTGAGCCCCATAAAGTATTATAGGCATTTAGATCACCCAGTATAAAATGATGACACCTATCGTTAATTGAAGGAAATCTATCTTATATATCTGAACTTATTTGTACATCGCCCTCTCTACAAATGTTAATTATTTTGATAGATGTTGGAGCTGGGATTTAAATGGTATACTGAAGCAAATTTTAAGAGAGTGTTATGTGTGAGGCTATTGGTATGTTGTTCCTTACAAGGAACCCTATACCAGCTTTTCAGCAGTCGTAATTCTTATTAAAATGGAATCGTTAATATTTTTTTATTTTGAATAGATAACTTACTCATGGAATCAATTTGAGCTTATGATGAAGCAGGAGGAATGCAGGAGACTGTTAACATCTGTATTCTTTAGATCGATTAAGTTATTGTAGAAGAAGGCACCTAAGTGGAGTTTTTTTTTCTCTTGGGGAGATCTGAACATGTACAGAGAAGGTGGAGGATTGTCTCCTTTTCCTCCTCATCCATGCAGCTTCTACAGAAATCGTTTGTAAAAGCGCCAAGCATTCTTGCATGTTTACCTATAAGGCAGTGTCCAGTGATGACGCTTATAATTTTTCTATTTAAAAGAATCAGATTCTTAGAGCGATTCAAATCCGGCTTTAGCCAGATCTGTTTAGTCGCTAGACATGATGGCCCACCGGTCCATCTAAGGTTTGTTCTAAGGAGTACCATCAAAAAAATTTACCCACCGAAAAAAAAAAAAAAAAAAAAAAATTAAAAGTGTTTATTTCATGTCTCCAAATCTGTGAAAAATAAAAAAAAATTAATCTTTATTTTTAACAAACACCTTCCATCATTGTTTTTATGGTCTTATCTTTTGAATTCTTTCAGGGTGTTAACAGCTTTTGTGGTTGCCCTTAGCTCTTTTTTAACCAGGGCCCAACATCTTTCAATTTGCCTAAGTTCTGGAAAATTCGGGGGATTGGCCTCTCTGGGCACCACCGTAACGTAGTTTAGCTCATACCAATCCATTGCTCTCATTCCATAGTTATATGAAGCAAGATCAGGCCAAAATAAGGGTAGTTCTCGGTGATTGTTGTGAAAAGGCCTTAAGCGATTCTGCAGGCACTCATTTACATAAATTTCGCCATTTATTGAGCCAGTCGTGATCAACGTTTGGCTTTTGAGCCCGCAAGAACAAATTGCTTGCCAAACTAGGAACTTTTTTGGAAATTTCGCTTTAGGTTGGGTTCGAAACTTTTATACCTCTACCTCTACCTTTGGCGGTATAGAATGCCTGCGCCGTTAGATGGTTGAAATCAACAAAAACATAAGATTCGTCATCCATTATAATGCATGAAAATCTGGTCAAAAAATTTGATTGCAAAAGTTTTGCCCGTTTTTTCGCATCCACATTTTTTTTTTTGCGTCCCAATCTGGAACCTTTTGGACTTTATATGTTTTCAAGCCCGCAGTTCTCTTCACTTCATGAACTAAAAAATTTGAACATTCAGCTTTTTTTGCCAAATTAGGTTCAGAAATGTTTGGATTTTTTTCAAGAATGCTCAAAAACTTAGTGACCTTTTTTGGGTTCATAAAACCGGTTTTTCGAACAGACACCTCTTTTCTGTCAACTGACAGGTTATCTTTATAATTCTTAATAGCAGTAGCAACTGTTTTCCTATTAATTTTTAGTGCCTTTGCGATTTTTATATATGTCCACTCTGGGTGTGCTAGATGACACTTAATAATATTTTTTCTTACATCTAATTCAGACTCCATGTTGATTATTTTCACTACCAAACAGAAATGACATAAAATTTAAAAATAATGGAAGCATTCCTAATATTACAAAAAAGAAGCATTTGATTGATTTTTGCACTCTTTACTTGAACGTAGCGATTGGTTAACCTATGTTAACAATGGTTCCAATTTTGGCGATTTCGTCGACCCTACAATTCCCTGGAATGTCCATGTGGTCCGGCGCTTAACAAAGGTGAAGTTTGAAGTGCTCTGTCATCTCCGTAAGAGATGATCGGCATTTAAAGACGGTCTTAGAATTTAGTGAGTCCAGGGACTTGATAGCGTCCTGACTATCCGAAAAAATGCGAATATCCTCTGCAGATATCACGTTTTTCTTTAATCAGAACAGAGCTACAGTGATTTGGAAGACGGAAGAAGGGGCTCAGATTTAGCTTATCTAAGAAAACACAGCCACCAACCCAGCTATTGGTTTATGATCCATCTGTATAGAAGTGTATAGACTTGTCCTTCCTCTCAGAAGGATCTAAAGGGAAAGCTCGCATGAATGTCTTTGTCAAGCCGAAGTTTAGGTATGCTGTAGTGGATGTTCTCTATGTGGATTCCTAATATATTAAGGATATTAGCGTGGCCAAATAAATAATTCGTCCACTGTGTAGTAACTTTAGACGAATAGCTTCAGTCGTAGCTTTTGTTTCCAATGGCTGTCTTGCCATGAGACGCAAGTACAAGGCGTACCTCTACTAACACATCTTTTAGCAGAAGTCCCACACAGTTTGGAGATGATTGATGAGTATTCGGCCTTGAGAATGAAAACTATATTATCTTCTCTCCATGACAGTGGAATGCGGATAAATTCTACAAAGCCCCTCATGATATTCTCTAGCGTGGGCATGATGATATTTGAGGACCTTTATACTATACCGTCCGAATGGCTGGAAGCTATGCAGAGCCCAAAGCAGTTTGTCTCTTGTTATCATACCATGAATTTTGTTTACGGTCGTGGTATTCCTGTTTTGGTTACTACTGGCCGCGAATAAGGAGCTACCTGGAAAGTGGGTATCGAGTAGCAAGTTGAGCGATTCATCACTTGAGGTTGTCCAAGAACAACTAGGCATCATAGGGTTTATAGAGAGGATTTTTCTTAGTCGCAATGACTCAAAGGTTTTTGTGATTTTATCATAGAATGATTTCCATGATTGTCGCTTTGCTGTCCCCAGTTCTCTTTTATATATTTTGAGAGATTCTTTGTGTGAGTTTCAGTCTGTCAGTTTTTTTGAACCAGTTCGGCTTTTTTTTACTTCTATGTTGAATCAGAGGGCAGGAAGCAGCCATAGCCTGATTGAGAGGGGGATTTGAGGGTTCAGAGGATAGTATTTCTCACAGTATTCCTCTGTTTGGCCAATCAGTTTTCCGATAGTTCCGGAATGCTATTTGGCTGGGGAGAACTCCACTTAGGCTGAATTGGATGTATCTGTAGTCTGAAAACGAGAGCTCAGATGATACCATCCAGTTCGGTAGCATTTAAGTGATGTTTTCTGAGACAAAAGTGATATCTAGCACCTCCTTTCGGTTTCTTGTTATAAAAATGCGCTCGTTGCCAATGTTGCAAACAATGAGGTAAGTATTTAAAATATAATAAAAAAGTGACTCACCTCTATTGTTGATGTCAGTACTGCCCCATACCGTGTGATGAGCGTTAGCGTCGCACCAGATGATGAGGCCAGTTTTTTGCCTTCAAGCTTCCAATACCACCCTTTCTAGGTTCTCACCAGGGAGGCGGCCCACCTGATCGTAGCCAAGATAAACCGATGCCAGCCAGTCTCCAGCCCGGCAACGGCTAAGTCGGGAACGCTCAGTTTAGGAAGTAAAAATACATTAAGGCTAGGTTTCACTAGTACACAAGTTCTTATATTACCTTTGTCTTTTGTATAGAGCGTATAAAAGTGTCCATTCCACGATCCATGGTTTCTGGATTAGGATTATATTAATCTGGAGACACCGTATCATTCTAACAATTTCCCAAAGTGGCCTCCACCATGGTTTTATTCGAGTGCTCCGATTCTGAAAATGAACTCAAGAACTCATTGTCTTCCTCTGATCGTGTAGGATCTCTTATTTCGTCATCGGTTTCCATTTCCGAAAGAGTGTCATAAGAGGAGACCGACGGCTTAGTAGTCTCAGCCTCAGATGAATTGGAGTCGTCGCTATCTATTTCGGGAAAGGATATCGACGTATTTGTATTTTCGTTTAAAGGAGGAGGAGGAGGTTGCTTATAAGCATCCAGCTCATTTTTTTTATAGACCCTAAGGTCTTTTGTCTCGAATCTGAGCCGGATCATGCTTTTAGTCTGCGCTAAATGGGTAAGGGATTCCTAATTGATCATAATCAACGAGCATCTATAAGAGTCTTTTTGCTCCTTCAGTTTCGCGACTTTCCAGCCATGAGTCGGGTAACTGAGCCTGATGATCTCCATAATGCTTTCTGGAGAGAAGGGGTCGGCTGGAATCCAGTTGCGGGTTCTGAGTTTGTTAGGGATATCCTCACTTGGCACGACTTCAGGCCTTGCGCCTGGCCAAATCAGCTTTGGTCGGCACATGCGATAAGCCGGCCTTGGTGCCAGCCAACGTCGGTTGTGATAGGAGGTGGTGATCCGCATAATGGCCAAGAAGTTGCCCGAAAGCTTTGAATTTTAAGACTTCGCTTTTAGAGATGTAGAGTTGAATGACCCAGGGGTTTTGGTATTTATGGTTCTGAGCCTTTTGGGAAGCGGTCTCTGGCGCTTAGAACAGTCCTTTAGCGTTTTGAGAGCAGAGGGAGCAGTGGACGATCTGTCATTTAGGATTTTGTTGGCCATTTAATTTTGCTGGTGATTTCCGCACTTCTTTCCACCTCCGGAATAGATCTGAAGGTTTTAATTATGCATGATGCGGCGAAGCCCATGATTCCTCCTTAGGGGAAGGAGTTTTTGTAGCAGCGGCAAGTTTGTGGCAGGCCACGGGTGAAGGAAGAGATAGGACCATGGATTGGCACAGTCTTACCTCTCCTTAAAGATTCGGTTTTAAGCTCGTTGCGTTTGCCTTTTGAGGATTGTGCACCATGGACTGCACAGTTTTACCTCCTCTGGACAATGCAGGAGCCTTGTCGGCAGTCGGTGTAGTCACCATTCTACCGCCCGGTATTAAGGGAGTACCGGACTCGGGCTTTGTCCTTTTAGACGATGTATCCATTGTAGATCCCACGAGTAGCGGAAGAATTACGTTCAGATGAGGCTTGCTAATCTGGAGGTCGCCAGGTATCCGGATACTCCGTTTGATACTGATTCCTGGCCCTCAGCCAGGTTGATCATTGGCAAGGTTCTTATGACACCTTGATACAGCCCAAGGAGGAAAGAATTGTTCGGCTGGTAGGCGGGAAAGGGGGGGGACCTCCTTTGGTGGTTTCAGGACTCGTCTGGAAAAACTTTTCGAGATTCATTGGTGAGGGTATTTGGCGAATAGTTGTTCAAGAATGTGTTTGCTATTGCAATAACATTGTAAGTTCCATTGAAAAATAAGTAAATCCATGGTTAACTGAGTCATTGTTGTGGATTTTGGTATGTGGAAATAGGTATTGTATTTGGAGTGTCATTGTTAAATTGTTTTAGAAGAGTTAAGTTTAAAGTAGTATTTAAGAGAGGTGGTTTGTTTATTTTAATAAGAGCGGACTTTAGTGGATTGAACGACCTAAAAGGCGTTCTCAGAGCCAATAGTAATTGACAGATCTGATTTGTATTTAGTTACTTTGTTGTCACTGCTTAAATAAAATAATGTAGAGGAAGATGTAGATGTTTGAATTTTTGTCCAGTTGTTATTTGATAATTGGCTGCTGTTTTTCATGATTTGATATCAGTTTTGATATTTTGTTTTGAACTATCAGAGCTATATGTTTCTCATGGTTTTGAGATAAGCGTGCTAGGTAGTTGTGATTTCTTATGTTCATTGCTGTCTTCTGTGTCCGTGTGTTTCTTAGATTTCTTTTGATGAGCGTGTAATATTATTTTTTCTACGGGAACTTTTATGATTTCTGTCATAATTTCTGTCATTAATAACTTTTTTTCAATACCTGTAAGTGGTTTTTCTGTGATTTCAATAATGTGCTTTGAGAAGATTCTTCCTGGTATAGAATTAAAGCTAAGATGATATGGTACTTTGACAGAAACTAAATCAATAACTTTTAAGATTTCGGTTGATTTGAATTGGGTTGTAGGAGAAGAGAGGACGCACATTTTTGCCTATTTTTTCTAATCCTGACGCAACTATGTATCGTAGGATATTATTGTCATTATTAAAGACATTTGGCAATAAGTCTTTGATTCTGCCTTTCGAGGGGAACCTGTCCCTCCGTCGATCTTTTTTTAACATAGATGTGTACTTGTTTTTTATTTTTATAGGTTTGAAAAATCAGTTTCACTTATCTTACTCTCTGTGGAAGTAAAAAAAGAAAAGGAAAAGGCTTAAGAGAGCGAAATTCTAAGCTTACACCAACTTACCAACCACAATCCTTTCAACCACAATAACTGTTATCAATTGAATAAATCTTTTAAAGCCTTTATAAGGGTTATAAAGTGAACTTACAATTTTTACTTTCGGTTAAAACAACGGTTCATGGCATTTATTTTTGAAAATGATATCATCTAAATCTTGGCCATGACTACGTCTGAGGTGGTCCATTCAGAAGGTCCTATTTTGGGCGACTCGTTTGAGCATAGTGATTGGTATCTCGGGGATAACACGAGTAATGTAAGCTCCCAAGTCGACAATCTTAGCTGGCTTATTCCAGATGATTTGAGACTTTACATATCCTCAGAGAAAATAGTCCAAAGGTGTGATATCGCACGATCTAGGCGACCAATTTACTTTAGCAAAACGTGAAATTAAGTGCTCACCAAAATGATTTCTCAACAAGTCCATTATTTCACGAGCTGTATGGCTCGTAGCGGAGTCTTTTTGAAACCAGAGCTCACCGAGACCATGTGCTGATTTGCCTCATTTTTGAAGAAATATGGACAAGCCCATAAACCACACCATACCGTTGTTTTTAATGGATGTAATGGCAGCTTTGGTGCTCTTCGGGTTGCTCATCAGCCCAAATTTTGTTTATTAACGTATCCATTGAGCCAGAAATGGGCTTCACCACTAAACAAAATTTGACGATAAAACATCGGATTTTCATTTAGTTTTTCCAGAGCCCATTCACTGAAAATATGACGCAAATTCAAGTCGCCTGGCTTCAATTCTTGCACAAGTTGAATATGTAAGTTGTCGAATACGCCAAGCCAACCTGCTGGAAATGACAATAAATCGATTTGCCACGGTCTTCGTATACACTCTCAGCTACAGCTGATATAGTCTCTTCATTACGTGCTGGATGTGGTTTAACCGGTCGAGTATCATCCACTTATGTAACCTGGAACTCAAATTGGCAATAGTGGTTTCAGTAGGTCGATTATGCGCACCGTAAGTTCCTTGAATCGCACGAAAAACATTTCTCACAGAGGGCTGATTTTCGTAATACAGCTGAACAATTTGGAGAAGCTGTTGTGGTGTGAGTCTTTCTATGATAATTTGTCAAATGTTTTACTGAACAAAAATGACAAAACAGTTTGATAGGAGTCTTGCGTGATCTGTCAAAAAAAGCCTATTGAAAATCAATCACTCTTTATATATATTGTATCCAACCAAATACTTATGTTCTTTTGGGATTCACTATCAAAAAAATCATAAAAAAAGATAACCCTGTGAGCTTTCCCTGCTTTCAGGTCAACAAATTAAGAGATTAAACTAAAAGCGGAAGCAGGCTGCAGAACAAGATGCAGTTCACTAACTAGAAAATTAAATGAATATAATCTGCGGGCAGACAAATGCGAAAAATTTTTGAGATACCAAAGGGAGGATGTACCCAGCCTACAATCAGCAGATGGTGTTTATTAATGAAAAAAAAAAGAAAAAAAAAATACAGAAGCAGTCACTCATAACATCGATCCTTATATAAAATATTCGAATTACCTATGTTAATTAGTTATAATTTTTTGAAAATTATTAAAACAATGGTTTAAGAAGCTAAACCAGTTTTTTATGTTCTGCATCTGATTGCTAACTAAAAATCTGCTCAATAGAAACGCCTGAGTAAATCAGTGTAAGTTCTTAAAACTTATGAGGTACTGAATTAACTTTTAATCCCGTAACATCAACATAGCATATATTTCAACGTTTCTTGCCGTACATCACTCAGTGGTTAGCTATTATTTATTAACCCGACCAGGACGGATCGCCTTTTAAAGGGTTGGCATGCCTTCTATCCTCCAGAAGGAAATAATATAAATAAATATACATATGTATGTAAATATAAATCCATCCGCAAATCCAAATGGAATCACTCAATATCTGGGATTGACCCAACCACTCGAACACGTACATTGGAAAATATTTTCGGCTCATTAGATGGCAGTGCGGTAACGAGGAGGCTCTACGAGCTAATGTTCAACATGACTCTCTGTGTCTGTCTGGATTTTGGTTGATCTGGTATGGTATCATCGTTGTCGATATCCTTCGAAACCGAAAATAAATAAAAGTCCTTGGCCAATACTGTACTGTATGCCTGCCACTCTGTAATTTGTTTAATGTGATTTTCCTGTTCTGCGGCGTGGCGTGCTTTTTGAGGTTTCCCGTTCGCATCGTTGAAACTTAAATCCGTCGTACAAACAAACACAAGGGATGTTGTAAATTCCAGAAAAAAAAAAAACAGGAATCAGACTACAGCGTGTGGAAATGACTCTAATAGTAATGGTTCTGGCCCTGGTTTCAGTACTGATCCTGGTCACACGAATATAGCTGTCCGTGTTTGGCCGCTATCCTTAACAAAGCCTCTGAATGTTGGCTTGGCTTATAAGTATGAATAGTGATGTTATTACATTTTTTTGAGGTGGACGTTAGGTTAGGTAGAAATCAAATCCTGAGATTAATAAGTGAATTGTAATAGAAGGCAGTATTCTCTGGCCCATTTATGTATAACATAATAGAGGCTTGTAGCTTGATTTTAGTATGTTCATATTGTGGTTGCGGATAACTCTGAAGTGAGAAAGGGTTTATGTTTCTGGGGTTAATTTCTTTTGTTCAGAAAATGAAGCAAATGTCCTACACATTGACAAAGACATATTAATATGTTATTTTTACCCTCATCTAAAACTTCCGAGCATTATTTCTATAGCCGCACACATCTATGGGTATCTATACCCTCGGTCAGAAGTTGCGCTTGTTATTTATTTTATTTTTATTTTTTTTTTTTTTTCAGAAAAGCCGACCGGCCATTACGCATCTTGTTATACTGAATAATGAAAAACTTTAAGAGGTTCTAAAAGACTATCATAAAAGAATGTGATATTCTTGAAACATTTTGATGTCCAAAATGGGTAGGTTTATGTGTGATCAGCGCAGAAGCAAAGTTATCAATCCGTGAAGTTTCCCGATCAGAGCGCTATTCCTTACCTCCTCTTCATTTTTTCTGCCTTGGCAGTGGTTACCTTTGTGGCTATCTGATGCTGTTAAGAACGAAAGGAATGACTAATATGAAAAAAAAACTGTACTTGTACTTTGATTTCTATTTAATTGACCACCATCGAGAGACATAGTTTCGAGTGTTTTTACTGTAATGAGTTCAAAAAAGATTATTCCTGCCTTCATAGGGGCATAGCATTTGTCGTTTTTGATGTTCTACCAAATTAGCCTGATAGGTGTGCATAGTTTATTCGCTAATAAAACGACTTCTAGGTACTGCTTACGACGAGTGATGAAAGATGTTTTTGGAAAGTTATTAGCCTGCGTATTGTATAGTATGTGGCAAGGATAAAGGAGAATTAGGTACTCGCCAAATTTTTTAATAAAATTCTTTAAATTCACTGGAGTCAAACATATCTTTTTATTCATTGTACTACCAGACGAATAATGCAGTAAATGCAGTGTTAAGGAGCTTATACCACCTTAACCACGGATTTTATTCAGAAAATTAAAAATACAAGTTTATTCATCAAAATCTATATTGCTCTCTTCAAAGTAATCGCAATCGACCTCAACACACTTATGCCAGCGCTTGATCCGATTATCGAAACATTTTTTATATTCGGTTTTCGGTATGTTCATCAGTTCTTCCTGCGATAATGATGGCACTGTGCGACGGTGCATTATTATGGTGCAAAATCCACGAGTTTTCTATCCACAATTCTGGTCTCTCTTGGCGAATTGCTTCACGCAAACATCTCATAACGCCCAAATAATACTCTTTGTTTGCCCTCTGGCCTTCTGGCAAAAATTTATGATGCACTACACTGCTGTAATCCATGAAAACCGTGACCATTGTCTTCTTTTTTCACTGAAAACGATGTGGTTTTTTTGGTCTCGGCTCATTTAGTGAACGCCATTCACTTGTCGTATTCATAAACCCACCTTTCTAGTCTTCAGTAGTGATCCTTTTGATGAATGTGGGATCGGATTTAGTCTCGCAGATCATCTCTTTTGCGACGTCAACACGGTCTCTTTTTTGCATTTAATTGAGGTCTTTTGGCAATTCATTAACCAAAATGTTTTGACGGATAGGCAATGTTCAAATCCTCCGCTATCTCTCTGATGGTTAATTTGCTGCTATCCAAAAACATTTCTTTTACTTCATCAATGTTTTCGTCGATTTTCGATGTCGATGATCTGCCACTGCGTTCATCATCTTCGATTGATTCATCATCACTTTTGAACCACTCGTGCCACTGGTAAACGACCGTTTTCCTTAGAGAATCGTTGCCGAAATACTTCTCCAACATTTCCAATACAAGTTCGTTGTTGCAATTTTAAATCCATTTCTAAAATTGTAAAAAATCGCAGAGATAGATGTACTCTTGGCTATGCTATGACGCTGAGATTTATAGGAAATGTCAACAACAGATGTACTAAATAACAAAAAAAAAAAAAAAAACAGAACTCAAATCGGAACAATGAGATCGCCACACGGTGGTTATTTCGGGGACTGATCAAGGTGGTATAACACTAGTTTACAAAACCACAAATTTTTTTCATGCACATCTGACGTGAGGTGACCTTTTTCCCGCTGAATTCGAAACTCAAGGTTAGGGTTCTTTTTATGGAATGTTTTTTTTAATATTGTGATCTTTTCATTTTTGCGTCCTCCTCGCTCTTGAATCCAAGATACCATAGAAATGATGAACAAACACATGTAATGCTATATTTTATTGGTAAAACAAAAATAGATTTAGACATTTCGAAAAGATAATTTAGTACTAGATACAAGTCTTAAATGCTTTGGGTAAAACTGTGCAGCAAAATATGTTATGACTCTTTAAACTAAAAATTGTGAAAATTTGCGGTTCCATTTTTTTACTTAAAATGCATTTTTCTTAAAATTTTTACTTAATAAATTTTCTGAAATTTTATGAAATTCTTATCATTTTTAATGCCATGACTTCTAAAAATAATTTTTGTTATTCTTTTTTTTGGTTTGACATTGCGGTACATTTGCAAAGGTGTGAAAATTATTACCACAGATTTGCAATTGTACCGCAACTTTGTTTCAACTGATCTACAATAGACATTTTGTTCTGTAAGTAAACAGTCGATTGATAAGTTGATCTCCACAAAATGTATTCAAAACATGAATTCGCGGAAATATTGTTTGTATACGGGTTCGGACAGGGAAACGCTTCATTGGCAAAATTGGAGTTCCAACGAAGATACCTAAGTCGTATAACACCGTACATCCGGCAATTCGCTGATACGTATCAGCTGCTTATTGATACTGGGTCAACTGCACCAGACGCAGCGGTGGCAGAAGTTGAGGGTGAGATCTTGCGTGCTGTGGAAGTTCAGCCTTCAGTAAGCGTCTGCAGACTAGCTGATGGAACTTTTCAGAACAAGAATTTACAGAACTCTAAAGAATATTAGATCACACCCTTTCCATTTGACACTGGTACAGAATTTGACCTCACCAGGTGATGCGTAAAGAAAAGTGGAATTTTGCCAGGGCTACTGCGCAAATAGGCAGAAGACGGGCAATTCCTCAAGAACATTCTTTGGACTGACGAAGCGCAGTTCACCATAGATGGGGCTACAAACCCATCTATGCTTTTAAAATGTAAGAATTTGATTATTGTAAACAAATTATTCAAAATATTTTGTTTTTGGGCTGGATTGATAGGAAAAACTTTAGTAGGCTACCTGGAATTTATTAGGGAACTATTGCTGGAGCTCCTTGAAGATGTTCCTCTTGTTCAGAGAAGGGCGATGTTCTTTCAACAAGATAAAGCACCTTGTCACAGTAGCAGCGAGGTAACTTCGTTCCTCAATCATACATTTAATAAATGGTGCATGGGTTGATTCGCCTCCAACCCTTGGCCACCCAGATCTCCTGACCTAACACCCATCGATTATTTCTTCTGAGGTGCTATGAAAGAAAAGTCGAGTCTGTCTGGTAGAGTTCCAAGAAAATATTAGTGCCGCTTCAGAAAATATAAGAAGAATTTTCCGGCTCGTTAATCTGCCATCCGAAATGGTTAAACGCACCCAAAAGTGTACGAGTATTCAAGCATTCTATAAACTGTTCCAAAAAGGTCATTCTCAGGACCACAAAAAAATATCTTAGAGATTTTATGAGTAATTCAATAGGAACACTTCTTTTTGGCCATTTTTTTTTCTGACAAAAAATGGCTTTTACAACAAAACGTGTTGAACGTCCGTAAAAAAGTTTATAAACATAATTTTTCAATAAAAATTTCACAAAATTTTAGAAAATTTATTAAGAAAAATGCATTTTAAGTAAAAAAATGGAACCGCAAATCTTCATAATTTTTAGTTTAACGAACCGTTAATTTTTTGTTGCTGCACAGATGTACCTAAAGCATTAAGGACTTGTATGCAGTACTCAATTATCTTTTCGAAATGTCTTAAACTATTTTTGTACTCGTAATAGCTCAGAAGTTATAACGTTTAAAGTGGTTACACCTCCTAATTAGGTGTGTTGTTTAAGGTGACTTTATGTTTTAATAAAAAAATATTTATTTATTCAATACACTTGTGTCAACGCTTTTTTTTTAATCCTGAAAACACTTCTCATAAACACTTTTTGGTATAGCCTTGAGCTCTGCCAGCGATGCCGTTTTTATTTCCTCAATCTTTGCAAATTTCTCGTTGCAAATCTAAATCTCTTCAGTTTTGGGAACAGTAAAACGTTGCATAGGGCCAAATCTGGTGAATATTGTGGCTGACATAGTGTTGTTTTTGGCCAAAAAATCTCTCATAAGCAATGATGAATGAGCAAGTACATTTTCGTTATGCAAAAGCCATGAATTTTTTTTCCATAATTTCGCAAATGGCGCACTACTTCAAGGTAATACTCTTTATTGACCCTACGACCTTGAGTAAGAACTCCTGATGCACTACGCCACGATAATCGAAAAAAAGAACAGTGATCAAAACTTTGACATTTGATCGAAATTGGCTTCCTTTTTTCGGTCTTAGCTCTGCTGGTGCTTTCATTGAGACGATTAGTCTTTGGTTTCGACGTCATAGCCATATTACCATGATTCGTCACCAGTTATGACCTTTTTTGAGCAAGACATGATCATTATTGACGTCATGTAAGAGCTCCTGAGCAATGCCCATTCTTCTGATCAAAATTAATAGGTTTCGAAACAAACTTCGCTGACACACGTCTCATGCCCAAAACATCCGAAAAAATTGCATGTCAGGAGCCGACCGATATGTCAACATCCTCAGCACCTCCTCTTATGTAATGTCTTAATCAAAGTTATGTCGTCAGCAAAGGAATATAATGGATTAGAAGTAGCAGACCAGAGAACATTGATGAAAATTAAAAAAGGTGTCGGAGACAGCACAGAGCCTTGGGGCAAACTAGGACCATTTATTTTATGAATATCAGACTTGATATCGTCCAAGACAAATTGAAGTGTTCCGAAAGGAAGGGTACTCGATTTTGTGGTCCGGAATTGACATACCTGTTTTAATCATATGTGGTATGTCAATTACAATGCCATTTTACAATATGGATTGCTTAGGAATTGTTTGTGAAAACTTACTACAAAAATAGTGATTCTGAACTAGGTACGTTTCGCGTATTAGCAGCAGATTATGGTGGGCGTAATCGTCCATCAGAGCATTCTATAGGCAAAACTGGAAAAAAATTTCGAAGCGACTGTCACTGTTATAAATGTCTTAAGGCTTATCCATCATCAAAATGCATGCTCTTCAGAAAATATGGCTGCTCTTAGTCAAATCTATCGATTTCGCGGTATTTGGGCTTGTTTTACGGCTCAGTATGGCTTATCTTACATTTGGATTTACATCTACAGCGTTATAGAATTCAATTCAACCGAGAACTGATGGCATCTGAACACGGAATGCGTAGAGCATACGCCGATTGGGTGCTTGAACATGAGCGTTTGGATGACCAATTTTCTCACAACATTTTCTTCAGCGATAAGGCTCATTTTTCACTCGGGGGATACGTTAACCAATAAAATTGTCGCACACGGGGAAGTAAAAATTAACATCTAATAGTCGAAAAACCATTGCATCTTCAAAAGGTCTATTGAGTATTGAATGTTACGTATTCGAATATGAGGAGGGTGTAACTGTTACCTTCAATTATCATCGGTATAACCAAATATTAACCGATTTTTTTGTTTTGCCCTCAATTCAAAGATAATGGAAGATATGGTAGAGAACATGTAGTTTCCAAAAGATCGTGGCACATCTCACGCAACGCAAATAGTTTTGGCTTTATGGCAAAAAAAATTTCCCGGACAAGTAATTTGCGCGTTTTGGTAATGTGAACTGGTCACCAAGACCATGTGATTTGACGCCATCGGATTTCTTTTGGTGTGGATATGCAAAATATCGTGTGTATGTACAAAACTCGAAAACTCTTGACGTTTTGAAAATAAATATTCGTCAAGTTATGGCCGAGTGTTTGCACGTTATGTTTCGAAAAGTCATCGAAAATTACCTAGTCAGAATCAAGTCCTACAAGAACTCAAGTGGAGGTCATTTAATTGATGTTATATTCCAATCATTGTAGCAAAGTCCAATCCAACAATACGCTGAAATAAAAATTTTATCGAAATCTAAATCATAAATGTGTTTTATTAAAATTAATTTTCGGAACCACAAAATGGATGACACTGTTTTAAGTGCAACTATCTTTCTTTCGTCAGATTGATATACTACTTTTCGGTGAGATATGCCACAAAACAAAGCACAATCTGGAAGTGTTGAGTTGGTTACAAAGTGTGCAGCAAGCAGATTGATCTTCTCCAAAAAGCTGACAGCTGAAATGTCATTATAAATCAGCGTCTGGATGGAGATTGAGGCAGAATTTCTAATGTTTCTGACGAACCACCAAATATTTTTACTAACTTCGGAACAATGTAGTATTTTTTACCCCAGTTTTTGGTCGTATTGCTTGTTTAAATTTATTCGGATCCCCTTTGTTGGATTTGTCTTGTAAGACCGGAAAAGTATTTCAAAATTTGCAAAAGAATATGCAAAGAATATATTTTTTAAGACGTATTTGTTGGCGTTTAGAAACAAGTAAAAAGGTAAAAAGAATACAATAGACAATAGACAATTAACAAGAATGAAATGAACTAATCGTATTCTGTACCAATCTTATTGTAGTTCTTCATCAAATCGGTAATAATTACCACGAAGTTAAAGTTCTTATTGTTTGCGAGAAAATTGGTAAAAATCAGCTGAAATGAATTTCAGGGCTCATTTTCAACGGGTATTAAATATGTTGGAGACTATGCTTTAAGCAATTTTTTTTATATGTGGAACACCGAAGACACTTTCTATAATATTTTGGTATATAGCTGCGGGAAGAGAGTTCTTAAATAGAAGAATACTTGGCCTTCACACATTTTTTTAATGAAGCCAAGTTTAACGTTGTATTTTTTCTTTTAAAATGAAAACAGCCATCCACCCTGTATTGCATACAACACGCCGATGACTTTGAAATCGCAACATATTTTACAACTGTGATGTTCGTATTGAATGTATTTTATGAAAGTGGTCATTGTGGTGTATGAATCCTTAGCATAAATAACATGAGCCATAGGTATAGGTGGTTTTTCATATCCAATATGCAATAGGACTCTCTCCATATCATCGGTACACCGAATTTCATGTATAGTCTAAATTGGTAAAAAAATGCACGTTATTAATGACATGTTCATAAGAAATGTAGTAGATTGAAACTCAGGTGTATTTGGTTCCGGTATTTTTCCAGAGGTGGTTGTCAAATTGGGGCCAGTGCATTTTCAACCAGTGGGTCTTAGTACGTGCTAGTTGCTAGTTCGTTATATTTAGCCAAGTCAGAAACCACTCCAAAATCAGTGTTATTCCTTCATGTCAGAGTTGACGCAGACGGGATTTTCATATAACAAACATACAAAGAACGAAAAGACTTTTTCAGAAAATTGCCTCGCACGGGATTCGAACCCGCGACCCTCTGCTTGAGGAGTCTATGCATATACCACTACACCACGGCCACCCCCGTCCACGACCCAACAACCGTGGCAATATATATTTGAGAGGTCTTTCACGCCTCAGTAAACAAACATCATTCTTCGATGAGTAATGAAAAACAACAGCAAAATCTGATTTACAACTGCAACAAAGTCTTAGTAAAGGCTTTATAAAAATATGCATGTAGGATAAATTCACCAGCATCAATGAAACCCTCATGTTCCATCTGGAAAAGACACGATTTAACAAAAGAATATTTGGACAAGCTCACTGATACTGTCTACGAGAGCAATGTCTTTAGTATGTCGTTGCTTACCGGAAACATCGTAATCACCAGATCAAAACAGACAATTAAATTGACTTAAGGCACTAATGTCTTAACATTCTGAGCAGTCAATACTGATTCGGCCAACGTGCTTACGAGCATAGATATCTCAGACTACAAAATAATGGAGAAATTACAGGTGATTCAAAATGTCCCAAGACTAACATACAAAAATAAATTTGTTTGGCTAAATTAGAATTTATTCATAAACATACATAGTCTCCTTATAGATTGACACAACCATTATAGCACCGCTTTAACATTTCTATATCTTTCTTATAGAACTCTTTGTCCAATCCGTCAATATATGCATCAGTTTCCGTGATCACCTTTTTATTTGAGCCATATCTTTTTCCGGCGAGTATTTTCTTGAGCTTTCCGTGTAGGCGATAGTAGATATAGTTCGTCCATTGTCACATATTGCTTCAAAAAGTTCTTTCTATTTCGCTTTAACAGCTTCAAACAGCGCTCTGAATTATCGGTACGTTGTTGTTTTGTTACTCATGCGAAATTTGATGAAGGTCGTCCGTTTATACCAACGAGGAAACTGATGTGTTGGGTGTAACTCGAGTAGTTAAGCCTGCGAAGACAAACAATTCGTTATACCTACCTGAAGAACGGGAGCCGCTTGTACGCTCTACGAGCAAAACGAGATATAACAACATCGGCATCTCCAAAAGAAAAGAAAAGAGGTTTAGAACAGTGTGGACTAGGAAATGAAGAACAACTTGTCAAGTAGGATCCGAACAGCGACCTGTAAAGATGATCAAGGAAATCAAGTGTTACAGTCATAGTCGGCGCTGGAGATGACCACTAACTCATTTCCACGGTTTGGCATGAGAAAATAGAATTCGGAGTAAACTATCGCAACATCGTCAACTACAAAGTCGTTAGTTTCCTTAACAATACAATACCCATCTCGCTTACAGAAACGTGTGAAGACTTATGTAAAACCATTTATCGATGATCTTACTGGCCTGTACGAGTGCGGTTTTGTAATCGTAAGTAATCTAACAATTTCCCATATATTTATACTATGCCCGATCCTGTAGAAGACTAAAGAAGTCCAGATCAATACTCACGACCTTTTACACGATTTTAAAGCTACATCTATAGACAGTCATGTTTAGTCTTTAGATTTCTGTCAGATTATGAAGAATAGCGATAATTGTTGGAGGCAATTTCATCGAGACTTCAAAATAAAAAGGTTTTAGACAAACCGAACAGAACGTTATGATAATGAGCTATTAACTGTGAATAAAAAATCTGCCCACAAATCGAATATTTCGTCTGACACTCACAAATATCCATCGTTGTTTGGCAAGGAAAAGCTTTGTGAAAGTACAATATTAAACCCACATCACCCCTCTCCTGCTCAAGGTCGATGAACCCAGAAAGCGAAGGCAGATTAAGATATCTTTGATCGTTTGAATGCAAAAGTCGTTGAGTGACTTTTGATCCAATAATCATTAAAATGCATTTGAGGAGCAGAATCCTGCTACCCTCAGAATATGGGTATTAATCGCTTGAGATGGCTAGTACTTATGTGGTAACCAACACTCCAGCTCAGAGGATCTTCAATTCCAAAGCGGAGAGACAATACATTAGTGGAAGACCTCGTCTTAAGTGACGCACGTATCATAAATACAAAAGCGGATGGAGGCCCACACCATTTTGTATTGCATAACCGGAGGTACGAGTATTTAGACAAAATCCGTATTAATTGGAGAGGTTGTTTGATTGGGATTTACTCCGGACTGTAAAGGAATTTAAGTAAGCAACTAAGCCATCAACAGATCCATGTAATACTTTTAAATGTAACGCACAATCTTTGAATCTGACCACTGATTTTTCTGAGAGGATTTCTAGCAAGTATTTAGACGCATCAGAGCTTCTTTGTTTTACACTTTGTTTAAAGTTCAGCCACCTACTGTAAGCCACTGTAACTTGATTCCAACATCTCAACACAGAAGCATGCGCTAAATATGAATGGTTATACCACAATCCAGTCAGAAACAATTTCAATCTTGGAAAGACGCGTGTCTTCAAATGGTTGGAAAATACGACTAAGAAACAAGATAAAGTCAAGCAGTCCGTCATATCCAAACCAGCTTATAAGGTAGCAAGTAAATCTAAACTGCCAAGGCCCACCTCCTTTTCCCATAAAAAACCAGCTCCAATTTGAGTTTCAAAACAAAAATTTTTTATAATATTAAGCCACCTAGCCATACTCCAACTCCCTGCATTCCACCCCAAATTAAGCCCCACAATGTCTCTTTCGATTTGAATCCTAACCCTCAAACTGCAACCGCTCAACCACCGAGAAACACGCCTTTCCTTACTGGAGCTGAGTATCATTACTTCATTAATTCTCACATTTTAAACCCAATTTCTGACATTCTAGCAAACTAGCGATACCACAGAATGTCACTATGCGCTCTTAAGGCTTAGGAATAAAAAGTTATCTCGCCTATCTGCACGACAAATCGGACTCATTGTGTTACGAGGGTAAAAAAAAAAGCAAGCGTCATGGTTTCCATCCAGCAAAAAGGCCTCCATACCGATGTAGCCACACTCAGAAAATTTTATACAAAGTATCATGAGATTTTTCATACGCCTCCCCAAAAAGTTACAGATGTTCTTGCCGCTCTTCGCCGCTATGTATAATCTAAAAAAGTTTCACACCTCTAATCCAGTCGACAGTAAATTTTTAAGAACCTAACAAGTCATGCAAAAACCTTCCTCTCACCTTCTATTTCCAGAACTTAAGAGGACTGAGTTCTAAAAACCACGCCGTTTTGCGTCAATCTCATACTCTCTCATTTGATATCTACGCTTTGACAGAAACTAATCTTATTCGACACATAAAAAACCTGGAGTTATTCGCTCTTTCCTTTAACATCTTTCGGGGAGATGATCACACATCCCCCTTGATTGACACTTCTTGTCGGGGTGTCCTACTCACCATTCACAACAGCTGTGACTCTTCTCTCGTCGCAACTTCATCTTCTTCTTAGCTCGATTTTGCTTTAAGTTAAAAAAGCACATAGATACTTGTATGTTTTGTGTCGTTACATTCTTCCGGCCTAAACAATGGAATCTAACCCTTTATGTAATTGACAATTGGACTCCATCTGAAGATCTATCTTTTTTCAACGCTTCTAATCCCATTTCTACTAAGGAATGCGTCTTAATAAATTAAGTTTCTAACTACATAGAAAGGCAATTAGATCTTATCTTTACAACTGATACCCTCAACTCCTCGGCATCGTGTTGTCCCCTATCTCTTTCAACTATTGATAACTTTCATCCTCAATTTCTTCTTTCATTTTTCAAGAACTCTCCCCTCCAGCCACCTTTCCCCGCAATTCACTCATACATCTTCCATAAAGCTAATTTCCGTAGAATCAATGCCTTTCTAAGCATCTACTTTACCAATCTATCTGTGATCGCTGCCCTCTGAAATTTTTACAGAGAACTATGCCTTTAAATCCATATTCCTTTATGTGCCATATTGCCGTCATAAATACAAAAGTAAAACCGATGGTTAATCTTCCTCCCCCGCTTTCAAAACCTAATTTTCAAGTGATCCTTCTACCATTGCCAACTTTCAACTAGTTCATACCACATCCCTTTCATTTTGATGACCTACAAAGTTTCTCCGTTGGTCTCTTTCTCACTCAAGATTTCGATGTTAATGAAGAAAAGTTACTTAAATTTATGGTCTCCCCGCCGTTTTCCTTAAAAAAGTTCTCCTCCAACCTCTCGCTTCTTCTTAATACTCTTGAAGTTCAATCGAACTGTCAACCTGTTCGAAAGTGATTTTCTTTTTATCTGGTATACAGAATTCAGTTACTTTCCACAGTTACTTTGTACTCAATTATTGACTCCAACGCCGAATGGGTAGCATGCAATGGTCTGGTCTCTGTGGAAAATAATTCTAAGACATATGCATCGGACTTGCCCGGAGATCCATTATCTACCTTAAGGAGTATTGTAATCTCCCTGGCCCACGTTATGCTGAAAATTAATTGCAACAACGAATCCATTACTGCGATGCCAACCGAGAATGGTCATTTTAGCAGGACTATTTTTGGCAGAATAGAAAAGATTAAACTCTAAGTAAACTGCATTGACAGCAATATGAAAGCTTACAAGTCCACAGAAAGAATGATCGAAAAGCCACTGGCTCTTCAACACACTGATGTTTCTTGGGTACGGAATTTCTTTCACCGATTTCCCCTGCTGACTCCAACAGTCTTTGCAGCTTCAAAACCAACACCCTAACCAAATATTCGTGGTTGTTCTCTACTTCACCTGGTAAGGCCACTAAGCCTAGGAAGAAAATTATCACCAAATGTTTCGAGGAACGAGAAAACTCTCATCTCGAGAGTAATCAAAGTTCCAAAAATAAACGTAAACTTTTTTCCAATTAAAAAAAAAAACCGGCTAACAAAAAACGAAGCTCTAATCCCGATCCTAACTGAAGCTTCAAAACAAATTTATTTACCCAATTTTAACCTTTCCTTTTTACTTATCTGACACAAGGCCCTTACACACCAATCCTCTAGTCCCCTCATATAACCCGTTACACTCAAGCCCCCGCGCCAACGCGTCTCTTTCAACTTAACCCCAACCACCCATATTATCCCTTCTCAACCTTCTACGACACCAAACTCAGCTAGCAACTCATTTCCTAACTTCGACCTTAAAACTGGAGCTAAGTACCGTAATTTTATTAACTCCCATACCCTAAGCCCCACATCTCATTCCTCGTCCAACTCCATATCCAACAACTTATCTACATCTCCCTCCTCCGCTGCTCCCATTTTTGATCCATTCTTCCCACCACAGTTAAACCAACACAGCAAACCAGTGGCACTACAGAAAGTCCCTATACACTCTCTAGGCTTAGAGAACGAAAGATATATGAAAATATTCGTCTCTTTCTTGTTTATCTACATGACAAATCGGACTCGCTCTGCTACGAAGGGAAGACCAAAATCAGCGCCATAGTTCCCATCCAGCAGGAAGGCCTCCCTATCGACCCTATCCGTCCCAGGAACCTTTATGTCAGGTACCACGAGATTTTTGGCATGTCTCCTCAGAAAATAGCAGACGACCTTGCTGCATTTGGCCATTACGTTCACTCTAAACGAGTCTCACACCTACAGCGAACCCGAGCCAACCACGATAAATTTTTTCATCCATAACGTACCTCCTATGCTAGCACTTAAACCATCCCGCCTATTACCTTCACCCAACAACATCCCTCTTGCATTTTACTACCAGTATGTAAGAGGTTTTCGCTCTAAAGCCAATGCTTTGTTATTTACGCCTTGATTGAAACCAAAACCAATTTGATTCCCGACATAAAGAACTAGGAATCGTTCCCTCCTACTTTTCATGTTTTTCGTGACGATGATCCTACCCGCATAAAGGATGATTCCAACTATCGAGGCGTCCTCCTGGCGATACACAACAGCCTTTACTCTTTTCCATTACCATTTCTTCATTCTCTAAACTTGACTTTGTCGCAGTAAAAATATCCCTCCTTTTAATTCCCTTTACGTTTTGCCAACCTATTTGCCACCTTTTTTAATCAATCCTTCACCAATGACTTTTTTGTACGAGATTAATCCTATTTTAGTTACCTACTGAACGTGTCCAATGGCTCACTTCTCTCTCACATATTGGACCCGTCTTATATCGAAAATAAATTACACCAACTCAATGACGAATTCACACCCAGCCCAAATGGCCTCGCTGCCATATTTTTAAAAAAATGTTCTTCCTCTTTTCCCATTAGACTTTCTAATCCCTTTAGCCTATCCCGTTCTCAAGGAGAATTTCCTCAGGCTTGGAAAACCTCCTTCACAAATCCGATCCACAAAAAAGTATCAAAGAATGAAATAACCACTATCGCCCCATCGATAAGCACTTCCATATACTTCGAAAGTATTTTGTATAAAGCTCTAAGTTTCCAATGCAAATCACTTGGAAGCATAGCTTCCTAAAAGGTAGGTTAATCACCACAAATCTCGTTGAATTCGTATCCTTTGCCCTCTCTGTCCTATAGAATGGCAACGAAGTCGATGTAGTTGCAACCAATTTTAGCAAAGTCTTCGGTAAAATCTCTCATCGATTAATACTCTTCAAATTGTCTGCCCTCGACTTTGACCCATATTGTTAAAATGGATACCCTCTTACCTTGATAACCATTTTTATAGTGTCCGTTAAATTCCAGCCCACTCGGCTCTATTTTTGGCCACCTCTGATGTTGCACAAGGCAACCATTTCGGTCCCCTTTTTTTATATTAACTATAAATGATCTCGATAGAATCATCAAACACTCGTCTATCTCTCTTTAAGCCCACTATACCAAATTTATCAAAACAATTTCTTCTTCTTATGACTCCTTCCTCTTTCAACAAGACCTTGATAGTTTTTCGATCTTGTGCCTCAAAAATTGTTTGGAACGTGATATTGCCAAATGCCAATCTATCGCCTTTTCACACAAATGGCACCAATCTCCTCCCCGACTCTACCTTCTCCACAACCAACCTATCTCACCCGTTCAATCTCTTCGCGACCCCTGCATTTCGCGTGATAAGGTGCTCAACTTCCGTTTACATATGGATGAGATAATCCTTAAAGCCAATTGTGCACTAGGTTTTGTAAAACGATGGTCTAAAGAATTCACCATTCTTCGATTTGCTCTTCGAGATATGCCCTGGGACGATCCTTTTAAAACCGTCTCAACCTTATTAACTTAAACACCATTGAGGAACACAGAGATGCAGCCGACTTTATCTTCATTTATCGACTCCTTTCAGGTCACGTTGAATTCATTCAGCGCGTCCCTTCACAACTCTATTTTCCTCAACACTAACCGTCGAAGTCTACATACCCCTTCTACAAACCAACCCACTACACCTCCTAAGACGCGAACGAACCGCTCTCCCGTATGCAACGTAAAATCAATTCGAACCCTACTGTCTTTGACTTCCACCACTTTCTACCATAAATCCGTTCTCCTTCACACCAACCAACCTTAGTTTTAAGTTTTAGTTTAAATTTGTAATTGTAAGTCATAGTTTGTATTAAGCCGAAAATATGGAGGCATTCGCTCCATCAAAATTAAAAAATTAAATTAAAATTCATTCTCACTATTAACGATCTAGAGAGGGTCATTAAACACTTTTACCGCTATCCTTACTCTAATGACACACAATTTTTTCAAGCTATTTCTTCTAATCATGACTCTGCTCTGCTCATGACCTTAATTGGTTTTCAATCTGGTACCTCAAAAACTGCTTCAAACTTAATACAGCCAAATGCCGATCTACAACCTTCTCACGTACTCGTAAATGTAACCAGTCTTCCCATCGACTTTATTTTCTCTATATTCAACCAATTCCCCTGATTCAGTCTTTCCATGAACTTGGCATATTATTCGACTGTGAGCCTAATTTCCGATGATCCTTAAAGCCAACTCATCATTTGGCTTTATTAAACGTTGGTCCAAACCAGATCTCTTTATGTTACATTTGTTCGCCCTATGCTTGAATATGACAGTCATATTTGGCCCCCCTTTCAAAGAGTTCATATTTCCTGAGTCGAGGGCATTCAACGTCGGTTCTTCCTATTTGCCGACCCGATTTTACCTCCTTATTAGGACTTCTCAATTGAGAACTCGTTAGAAGAACGTGGGAACATTGCTGACATTCTTTTCATTCATCAACTGAATTCCCCTCGTCTCATCTATGTACTGGTCTACCGCACCGATCTCCGTATGCTGCAAAAGGTCAACTCAAACGTCTCTGTTCTTGATTTCAACTTGATTCAATAACAATAAAATTACAACAAACAAAGCACAAATTTGTATTTGTATTGTATTTGTTGGACCCAAGTAGGCCCCAGATTTTATTATCCATTTCAGCGATTGAAACCGCTACCAACATGTCCTTCCTTTACAAGCTAGACAAAATAGTGAACATCGAAAACGTAATTCGAATAAGCTAAAAGGGAATAAACAAACAAATTCATCTTAAATCATCACTTGATAGTATAACACCCTCACGCTCATAAATGTTGTCAATGATATTGTGATCAAGTTACCCGCTACAATTTTGTTTGGTATTTGTGATCGTTGCATAAATATTATGATCGCTTTACGGAACTTGATATCCTGATCCATCCAATTGCTTGAGTAGATCGCTGTTGTGAGGTTTGAACTTTCTTCCATAATTTGACTAACAAAATAACAACAAGGTAGCACCTCTGCCATCACAGCGATGAGATAGAAAACTAATTTTAGTAAAACTGTGATATTTTGGATATAAATCAGGGCAGTAACTGCAGTCATACACAGCACAAATGCCGTCACAAGTAACTGGATGAAAATTGTTCCAGAAATCACCGGAGAAATTGCATTGAAGTAACTGAAAGCGATAGGAAAATTAACAAAACAATACGTTAACTGGGCAGATACATATGATGAATTGCCATTTTACTTACCCAAGTGTATTTCTGTGATCATTGACACATCGAATCAGTTCTTGATAGTTCTCGTCAGAGGTCCGTAAGCCGCCATCAAATCCGATAGATGAAATTTTTCTTGCTAGACATCGCATATGACCCAACAGGACATACGAATACAACACCGAGAAGGTATCACTTGTCAAATTCATAACGTTTTGGTAGCAACAATTAAAAGACTGATAACTGAAAGCTATGATATAGTGCTTTGTTGATGTTCTATAGTCATATGGCCACCATGCATCAAATATAAGCGATCGAGTTATAATGCCTGCTATTGCATAAAGTGCAGAAGTTATCCAAGATAGAGCCCAACAGATGATGACAATTTTACGGCAATTCCGAACGAGTAGTTCCATGTGTTGCTCATTTACTGAATCCTCTTCAGCGCGTCGATCCAGCTTCTTCAAATATTCGTGGGCCTGCAAGAGATTGCTCCGAAATATGATTATAACAACAATCTTCAGGGAACAACAAATCAGTTCGATACTGGTAGCCAGGTTCGTCATCAAATCAGCAAAAGTGTCAACGAAAAAAGCTCCCAAAAGGAGTTGTATAGGAGCCCAAAAGATTATAGTGACCCAGGTAAATGCGGCGTAGACATTGTAAAGAGTTCTATGCGTCTTGGTTGGATGGATTCCAATAAATCTCCAGCCAGACCAGAGGGATACAAATGCCTGTTTAGAATCTAATTTACCCATGATGCCGACGAGAGAACTGCAAAACCTATAAGTTGAAGGATTCAGTATTTATAGCAATTTTCGGGTGTTCGTGGACATTAAATATTGATATGACTAGGAAGTCTTAATTATAGAGAAGGCGAACCTATGATACATTCTCACCCAGAGACAAACTAACATACGTATTTTCCATTTAACTTTTTACTCGCAATACAATTTTGACAATTTTGGTAGCGTTAACAGTAAAAGTTTATTGGCGTTAATCTAAAGGCAACACCGCTGAAAGAAGAAATTAATAATTAATCTTTAATAAGCATTTGTAGATATATTAAAACTATGTCTTCAAGTTCGCCTTCCATTTCAAAACCGCAAAAGAAGGAGGAATTTTACAACAGCTTTAAGGATCATTTGGTTGAGTTTTAATTATTTTAAATTTGCGGTTAATATAGTAATTAAGATCTTAAATAGTTTTAATTGTTGCTTAAGGTATAATTATCTGAAAATATTGGTATTGGACCCAAAAGTAAGAAGCGTTACAGTTAACGAGACATTTTTCAACCATTGTAGGTATAGCCACAAATATTACAGTATTAAAATAAAGGCGAATGTATAAATTTTGTTCTTTGTATCATTTTAATTGATAAATAAAAATGGTAAACTGTATGCTTTGAAGCTTCATCTGTTCTCTGCTACATAATTTGGTAAGTGAATCTCATCAAATATACATCACATCTTTCGTATAAATTATTGTAGACAGCTCTAGTCGATTTTTCTTTTATGTCATCCACAATGGTGTTGGATTGGTGTTACATTTTAGCCCAGCGAGCAACAACTCCAACGTCAGTGTTATGCTTTCATGTCAGAGTTGACGCCGACAGGATTTTTATATAACTACATACAAATTCTATGAAAAGACTTTTTCAGAGAATTGCCTCGCACGGGATTCGAACCCGCGACCCTCTGCTTGAGTAGTCAATGCATACACCACTACACCAAGGCCACCCCCAGGTCTATTGTCTCACACTGAAGATGGTCGACGACGTCCCAACAATCGTGGCAGTATATTTGACAGGTTTTTCACTCAATACTGATTCAGCCAACGTGCTTACGAAGCTGCAGTCGATTTACGAGCATAGATATCTCAGACTACAAAATAATGGAGAAATTACAGGTGGTTCGAAATGTCCCAAGACTAACATACAAAAATAATTTTTTTTGACTAAATTCGAATTTATTCATAAACATACATAGTCTCCTTATAGATTGACACAACCATTACAGCACAGATTTAATATTTCTATGTCTTTCTTATAGAACCCTTTTTTGTCCAACCCGTCAATATATGCATCAGTTTCGGTGATCACCTTTTCATTTAAGCCATATCTTTTTCCGGCGAGTGTTTTTATTTGAGATTTCCTTGTAGGCGATAGTTCGTCCATTGTCACATATTGCTTCAGAAAGTTCTTTCTATTTCATCTATGCGAAGTATGATGAATGTCGTCTGTTTATACCAACGAGGAAATGGATGTTTTGGGTTTAACTCGAGTTGATAAGCGTGCGAAGACAAACAATTTGTTATACCTACCTAAAAAAGGGGACCCACTTGCACGCTCTACGAGCAAAACGAGATATAACAACATCGGCATCTCCAAAAGGAAAGAAAAGAGGTTTAGAAATGTGTGGACTAGGAAATGAAGAACAACTTGTCAAGTAGGATCCGAACAGAGACCTGTAGAGATGATCAAGGAAACTAAGTGTTACGGTCATAGTCGGCGCTGAAAATATAGAGAAAAAAACTTATGTACACTATTAAAAGGCGGAGATGACCACTAACTCATTTCCATGGTTTGGTATGAGAAAATATAGTTCCAAGTAAACCCTCGCAATATCGTCAACTACATAATATAAGTTTCCTTAACAATACATACAAGGTCTCGCTTACAGAAACGTGTGAAGACCTATGTAAAACCATTTGTCGATGATCTTACTGGCCTGTACGAGTACTGTAATCGTAAGTAATCTAACAATTTCCCATATATTTATACTATGCCCGATCCTGTAAAAAACTAAAGAAGTCCAGATCAAAGTTGGAGGCAATCTCATCGAGACTTCAAAATAAAAAGGTTTTAGATGAAGCGAACATAACGTTGTGATAATGAGCTATTAACTGTGAATAAAAAATTTCTTTGTCTTTGAGTGACTTCTGATCCAATAATCATTAAAATGTATTGGAGAAGCAGAATCCTGCAACCTACAGAATCAGAGCTTCTCTGCTTTACGCAGAGTCCAGCCGGCCTTAAGGAAAAAAGATTTTTCAATGAAACCTTTGTCACAGTAGAAGGTAGACCTACCTAAAATGAAAAGTTTAACTCTTAATTTCTTCTAGGAAGTTTATCGGATAAGCTTCAAAAAATGAACCATTCCAATCATCTTCGCTGTCAAGATAGACGAATTGTACATACACAGAATTTTTCTTAAAAAAATGGTTAGAGAATTCAATCCGCACAAAGACGTGCGAATAGAATTCGTATACCAGTCTCTTCAGCCGTTTTTGTTTTTATAGAGCTCTGCGAATACAACAGATATGTCTTAGATATCTATTGTAACGTTTCTGACTGTTTTTTTTTTTTTTTTGTATCATTTCCAGCGCCTGCGTCACCTGCTATAGAATAGAGAATATCAGTTTGACAAACTGATATCACCTCTTTGCAAGCAGCTAAGCTACACCTTAGGACACCTTCCGAATGGCAACGTAGACTAGACAAATTTATTTCGAAGAATCGATTTGTCACTATGCTTATTAATAAAGAAATATGGCATCACAATTAACTACTGTAACTTGCTTTCAACATCTCAACACAGAAGCAAGCGCTAAATATGAATGGTTATACCAAAATCCAGTCAGAAACAATTTCAATCTTGGAAAGACGCGTGTCTGCAAATGGTTGGAAAATACCACTAACAAACAGAATAAAGTCAAGCAGTCCGTCATATCCAAACCAACTTATAAGGTAGCAAGTAAATCTAAAATGCCAAAGCCCACCTCCTCTTCCCATGAAAAACCCAACTCCAATTTAAGTTTCAAAACAAAATTTTTCCTAATATTAGGCCACCCAGCCATACTTCAACTCCATCCATTCCACCTTAAACTAAGCCCCAAAATGTCTCTTTCGATTTGCATCCTACCACTCAAACTGCAACCGCTCAAACACGGAGAAACACGCCTTTCCTTACTGGAGCTGAGTACCATTACTTCAATAGTTCTCACATTTTAAACCCAATTTCTGACATCCTATCTGTTGCGCCAACAAACTTGTTTTCTTTAATCACTCCCTCTTCTATTGACCACCTTTCGCCACTTACCATTATGCGCTCTTTAGGCTTAGGAATAAAAAGTTATCTCGCCTATCTGCACGATAAATCGGACTCATTGCGTTACGAGGGTAAAACAAAAGCAAGCGTTATGGTTTCCATCCAGCAAAAAGGCTTCCCTACCGATGTAATCAGACTCAAGAAATTTCGTATGAAGTATCATGAGATTTTTCATACGCCAAAAAGTTACAGATGTTCTAGCCGCTCTTGGCCGATATGTACAATCTAAAAAAGTCTCACACCTCTAACGCAGTCGACTTGACCACAACAAATTTTTTCGAATCTAAAAATTCATGTAAAAACCTTCATCTCACTTTCTATTTCCAGAACTTACGAGGACTGAGTTCTAAAAACCACGCCGTTTTGCGTCAATCTCATGCTCTCTCATTTGATATCTACGCTTTAACGGAAACTAATCTTATTCGACACATAAAAAACCTGGAGTTATTCCCTCTTTAAGTTAATGAATGAATGAATGTATTTAGTTTTTCTGAATGAATGAAAGTTTTTTATTTTTCACAAATAATTACTTTTACATGTATTATTTGCAATGACAAGTGACTTGCTTGTAGAAGACTGATCATTTAAATTAGTTGCATTATAATATATGCATTCATAATAAATTAATTTTTAGAAACTTAAAAAACCTAAAAATTAATATTTTTTAAAAACATTTTTTCCGGAAGGCTATTTAAATTCGTTGGAACTTCATTGGATGTTGCCGGAACAGATACTGCATATTTTATTCGATCATATCCGTTCCAATATCTAAGGACTTGTAATTTATTTTGCTGTCGTCTGCGCGTGCTTACTGCCTGTTATGTTGACATCTTACTGTCTGTCATTTTTGAAGATGGACGATATCTCCATTTTGTACAGTTACTCTATTGTTAAAAACTGCCTGTTCGAATGATTTAAGAATTATTTTCTGGATGCTTGCGTGAAGAGTGTCTAACCTTTGTAGCTGTGACTAAAAAACCATTGTTTTAGGACATCTGGTGGACATCGATAGTTCAGATAGAAAAGAGCAAATGCAGACTTTCTGAGTTTTTTTAATAAGTGCCTCTATATTATAACTCCATTTGAAGTTTTAATCTACTATAGCTTTCAGGTATTTGTACGTAGAAAAGTTATGCAGTATAGTTGAACAGATTGATAGATAGATAGAAAGATAAATAGATATAGATATCATTTATTTCTTATTAATACATATTGTTTACAAACATGTTTAAAATATTAAAAGGATGCTAAATATATGGAATAAGAAACATTTAATGACATCCGGTATTTTGATTACAAGATTTATAGAAAATAGTTTTAAATGCCACTTCAAGAGGCTGTTTGCATTCTTAGCCTAAAAAGGCAAAGTAACTTAAGTCTATTTTAGGTATTTTTTAGGATAGCAATTTTAAAATTCAGAAATTTATTTTAAAAAGGACTGTTTCTGATAGGAGGCTCAGTTTTGTTACCAATAATGCAATATGCAATATGCAATATGCTTAATTGTATGGTGTTCGAGAAATTATTTAAAATCACTTAGTTATAGCCAATAATCAGATTTAAGCCGTTTTGCCTTTTTCTCTTCCTTACTTAAAAATGACTTAAGTCACACATGGTTAACCAATTTTCCAAATCATTTTTTTAATTGCATTAAAATTTAATTTAATTTAATTTAACATTAACTCTTTTTCTCTTAATTTTGTTTTATTATTAATAATGAACTTTAATATGAAAAGTACAAGAAAGATATAAATAAAAAAGTAAAAAAAATAATTCAATATTAACCAGAAAATGTAGCAAAACGAAGCATTCAGTTATTCCAAAGCATCTTTTTCGTCCTTTTCTGTCAGGTCGGCATGATAATCAGATATAGAATCGATCAAAGGAAGCAGGCTTAACAGATCCTCTTTTTTCGCATCGCTTATTTTATTTTGTTCATCATAAAGTACTTCCATGCGTTTGAATGATGTTTGAATGTCAGAGATAATACATTCTAAATAATAGTAGTTGCACTGAAATAGCGATTTTTTTACAAGTTTTAGAAATATTTCAGATACCTTTTGACATAGCCCTGACGGATTGACGAAGTTTGTTAAACAAACAACACGACGAAACAGAATAACTGTTATAATTTGAGATTAAGCGAAAATTTCGATTAAAAGATTTCATGAAGAAGGTCTTCAATATCTTAAAGCAGTAAAAGTAATGTAGAGGAAGAATTTTTAGTACAGTATTTTACACAGTACAATGGAAAACTAGGATGTCATTTAGGTTTACGGCAAATATTTCTTATGGTGTATTTCTGCAAAATTATCAGAGGGTTAATTTTGTTCCGAAACACACCTCTCCAACAAGCAATTCCGTATTGAAGCTTAGATTAAACAATTCCATAGCAAATAGTTTTTAAAAGCGTCGTAGAGCAGATATTGCGCAAATAGAAAAAATGCCCAAGAGTGAGACGAAAATAATTCCTCACTATTTCAGCGTGCACCGAAAAACTTATTCTAGAGTCTATTGTGAGCCCCAGGTACATAAAATCATCCACTTTCTCAATTAAAAATTATTTCTCACTACAGCTGAGACAGCTACAAAAGGTGGGAGAGCCAAACGTACAGTTGCAAACAGAAAGTTTGTATCTATCACATTCAGGTGCATGGAAGTACATATAGTATTCGCTTCAAGGTTGTGTGAAGAAGACAAATTAAAAAACATATTTTTTATTTTGGAGCTTTTAATCAAATTATGTCTAAAAAATAGGTCGAGATCCCAATTAATGTAGGAGACCTAGTCCAAGGGACTACTGAAACCATACGTAAAACCTATATCATCAGAGAAAACAGTAGGTCTACCTTTAAAATTAAGAGCAATAAGCGTATTAATATAAATTAAAAAGAAAATAGGACCCAGAACAGAGGCTTGTGGTACGCCCAAATGTACGAACTTAAATTCGCTCCTAATCTCGTCAACCTTTACTCTCTGCAACTTATTTTCCAGATACGACCCAAACCTATTAAGCATAAAACCACGAAAACCCGCTTGTTCCAATTTATTCAATAAAAAATTGTGATTGACCATATCTAAGGCTTGAGTGATGTTAATAAATAAGCCCGCTCTACATTTTTTCGCATCAAGCTCAGACATAACATGAACACAAAACTGTATAAGAACATCTTCAGTCGATTTACCTTTTTGAAAACCAAATTGAACCGGATGAAAGAACTCAGTTTCATGTAAAAAAAACTCACTACCCTATTTTTTATAAGTTTTTCAAAGATTTTACTGATGACTGGAAAAAGTGAGATGGGGCTGTAGTTAAACAAACAAATCAATGTGCACATTTCAAGACTTCTGGAATCTGAAACATCTGTCAATACGTCTACTAAGAAACATGCAATGCCAACATCACCACATGAATTTGAATTTTTTAAAGTGCCAATAACTTTTAACACCTAAAGGAGTTATGACGTTATATACAAAGCTGTTTCTTTGAAGTGGTTTAACACTACTATGTATTACAGGACGTACATAAAGAACAAATCGGTTACACTAGGCTAGGTTTTAAGCTGAAGGCTATGTTAGTGAAATAGCTGTTAAAAGTATTAGCAATCACAAGTTTATGGAAATCCTCGCGGTCATCGACAAGTATAGCAGTAGGTTTTTTTTTGAAGAAGAAGAATTATTTAGAATGCTCTTCACTATTTGCCATTCACTTTTCAAATTTTCTTTAGCTGAATTCAATCGATTACGAAAATATGTATCCCAGCAATTAGGAATCATCTTTTTTATTTCAGAGCACAATCTTTTATATTTATTTCTTAAGCTCATATTACTCTAGTGCCTGTAGCATTTGATCCATTGCTTGTTTTTGTAATTTAATTTGTTCACTGAAAACCTTGAGATCCAAGGTTTAAGCTTTTTTGCCTCCTTTTTAGCAGGCAAGAAAGACAAACAACTTAAAATATACATATTTAGGGTATTCAAGAGGACAGTAAAAGAGTTTGAAACATCACTACATAAATAAACATCATTTCACGTCTCACACAACATACAGGTTTTTAAGTTACTAAAGTTAATTTTCATAAACTTGTTGAGGGACTTAGGATTTTTGCAAATATTGCTCCTAGAGTAATTTACTATGAGTCCTGTCATAGAGTGGTCAGTAAACATACCATCAAGTACACATTTCTCACAGTCCTCGTCAGCTCACAGTCATAGTTATGCATTTTAAATGTTAGTTTATATGTTAAGATATGAGGTAGGCGTATATGCATAACTTTGGTTTTCTTGGGGTTTATGACCATGCCGTTGTCATGACACCATATTGTGAAAACATCCAACTCCTTCTGCAAGATTTTTTCAGCCGCATCTAAGTTTTTGTGGTTAACGATAATCGCCGTATCGTCAGCATATGCGTAGATTGTACTATTGCTTAGAGCTGTTAGCATTTCGTTCGTATACGTGATGAAAATTAGCGGTCCTAATTTTGATTCCTGTGGAACTCCAAATGATACGGCTTCTTCTTCGCTGAGGTGCTGTTCTATTTTAACTATGGGGTTTTCTAATAACGACTTGATACCTTTTTTTTTTAAATAAAAGGCAAACCATTTGAGATATTTCAAAAAATTTATTATTGGCTTAAGGTACAATCAAAAGATTTATGAATGGAACTCGACTTCATTCATATGGACAACGCGGGCACGTTTGCATCGGTTGATTCGTTGGCCCAATTTTCAACAACTCGGCCACATATTTCGGCCGAAACGGCCGCTATTTCGCGTTCAATGTTGGCTCTGAGCTCTTCTAACGTCGTCGGCGTGTTGACATAAACCAATGACTTAATGTAGCTCCACAAAAAATAGTCAAGCGGCGTTAAATCGCACGAACGAGGCTGCCAATCGACTGGCCCATGTCTTGAGATAACACGCTCACCATACTTACTCTTCAATAAATCGATTATAGCGTATGCTGTGTGGCTTGTGGCACCATCCTGTTGAAACCACATGTCGCCCAAGTCCATATCTTTTAATTCGGGCCAAAAATAATCGGTGATCATTGCGCGATAACTAACCATTCACAGTAACGTGAGGATCGTTATCGTCGACGAAAAAATATATCCCAATAAAGCCGCCGGCATGCAAACCGCACCAAACAGTTATTTTTTGTGGATAAAGTGGTGATTCATGAAGCACATGTGGGTTTTCACCCGACCAATAACGCATATTTTGCTCATTGATGAACCCTTGAGCTAAAAATGAGCTTCGTCACTGAAGATGATTTTGCGATGAAATTCATTATCTTGGCGCATCTTCGCCAGAACCCAATCGGAGAACGTAGCTCTTTAGTGTACTTTACTATGATGAAAATGTTTAGTTTATTGAATAAATTGACAGTGACAGTTTGATGATTAGTGAAAGAGTGCGTTCACAAATTAAATTCAAAATTGTCAAGTCCCTATTGGAAAACCCTATATATACTTACGGTTAGTAAGATAACACTCAAACTATGCCAATAGTTGTCGTCTTACATCAACCTTTACCAATGTTTGTATGACATAATGTATCAACAGCTTTTTTAAAGTCGATAAATAGTATGATGGCATTATGATTTTTTTCTTGATTTTGATTAATTTGGTTTGAAAAGTCTCCGAGTAAGCGATTTCTGCTTTCGTTTTTTCAAAAATATGTAGTAAGCCTTTTGGCGAGAGCCTCTTCGAGTATTTTATCTAATACAGATTGTATTTGAAATTGGGTGGTGGTTCCAATAATATGTTTTGTGACTCGATTGTGTATAGGTCGGATAATGGATATCTTCAGCCTTTCTAGAACCTTTAAGTGTTCTAAACTCTTGTTTGTGAACTTTGCTAAAACTGGAGCCAGAACTTCAGCTTTATCATTTAAGTCTTTGGGTCGTATTTCATCTCTTCCTGCTGATTTATTGACATTTAGTGATTGGAGAATATTTTGCACTTCCCCAACACTAATATCATCCAAGAACTATGATCGGCTTACACTGTTCGATGGACCTGAATAAGATTTAGGTTTCAATATAGAGTTTAAAATATCAAAAGAGAATTGTTGCACATTGTGCTGTAGTTAAGTTCTTAACCAGAATATCATCCAAGTGCGCAAACCTATCTAATTACTGACCCAAAGTTCTTTTTTTAATATATCAACTGCAAAAGTAAGACCGATGGTTATTCTTCCTCCCTCGTTTTCAAAACCAAATCTTCAAGTGATCCTTCTACCATTGCCAAATTTTTTGATAAATTTTTCTAACAATCATTAGCCACCTACTCCATCGTACCAGATCAATCTCACTTTGATGACCTACCAAGGTTCTCCGTTGGTCTCTTTCTCACTCAAAATTTCGATGTTAATGAAAAAAAGTTACTTAAATTTAAAGACGAATTTCTACCTGGCCCAGATGGTCTCCCCGCCGTTTTTCTTAAAAATGTGCTCCTCCAACTCGTCAACTCCTCCAGATTTGGAAAACCTACACAAAATCCCGATACATAAAAATGGGTCTAAGCATGAAGTTACCAATTATCGTCTCATTACTTAACTCTCTCATATACCCAAACTATTTCAAGCCTTAAGTTTCTTTTTTTAAAAGAAAGATCAACTACCACAAACCTTGCTGGATTCACTCCTTTTGCTCTCACACCCATAGAAAATGGCAAACAAATCGAAGTTATGGCAACCGATTTCACTAAAGCGTGAAATCTCTTCAAATTGTCTGTTCCTTTGAAACCTTTTTATGAAAATGGATTTCTTTTTACCAAGTCAACCGATATTATTATGTTCGAGTTAGATTCGCCCTTTCTGTTCTTTTTTAAACTTATCTGGAGGCACAAGGCAGCCATCTTGGTGCTCTTCTATTCATTCTTACTATTAACGATCTAGAGAGGGTCAATAAACACTTTTCCCTTTATCTATACTCTGATGACACAAAATTTTTTAAAGCTATTTTTTCTAATCATGACTATGCTCTCAAGAAGACCTTGATTGGTTTTCAATCTGGTACCTCAAAAACTGCCTCAAACTTAATACAGCCAAATGCCGATCTACAACTTTCTCATGTAACCAGTCTTCCCATCGACTTTATTTTCTCTATATTCAACCAATTCCCCTGATTCAGTCTTTCCATGAACTTGGCATATTATTCGACTATGAGCCTAATTTCCGATGATCCTTAAAGCCAACTCATCATTTGGCTTTATTAAACGTTGGTCCAAACCAGATCTCCTTATGTTACATTTGTTCGCCCCATGCTTCAGTATGACAGTCATGTTCATATGTTCATATTTCCTGAGTCGAGGGCATTCAACGTTGGATCTTCCTATTTGCCGACCCTTTGATTTTACCTCCTTATTAGGACTTCTCAATTGAGAACTCGTAAGAAGAATGTGGGAACATTGCTGACATTCTTATCATTCATCGACTGAATTCCCCTCGTCTTATATATGTACTGGTCTACCGCATCTCTTATGGTTTAAACGAACCGATCTCCGTATGCTGCAAAAGGTCAACTCAAACGTCTCTGTTCTTGATTTCAACTTGATTCAATAACAATAAAATTACAACGAACAAAGCACTAATTTGTATTTGTGTTGTATTTGTTGGACCCAAGTAGGCCCCACATTTTATTAGCATGTCTTTCCTTTACAAGCTAGACAAAATAGTGAACATCGAAAACGTAATTCGAATAAGCTAAAAGGAAATAAACAAACAAATTCATCTTTAATCATCACTTGATAGTATAACACCCTCACGCTCATAAATGTTGTCAATGATATTGTGATCAAGTTACCCGCTACAATTTTGTTTGGTATCTGTGATCGTTGCATAAATATTATGACCGCTTTACGGAACTTGATATCCTGATCCATCCAATTGCTTGAGTAGATCGCTGTTGTGAGGTTTGAACTTTCTTCCATAATTTGACTAACAAAATAACAACAAGGTAACACCTCTGCCATCACAGAGATGAGATAGAAAACTAATTTTAGTAAAACTGTGATATTTTGGATATAAATCAGGGCAGTAACTGCACTCATACACAGCACAAATGCCGTCACAAGGAACTGGATAAAAATCGTTCCAGAAATCACCGGAGAAATTTCATTGAAGTAACTGAAAGCGATAGGAGAATTAACAAAACAATACGTTATCTGGGCAGATACATATGATGAATTGCCATTTTACTTACCCAAGTGTATTTCTGTGATCATTGACACATCGAATCAGTTCTTGATAGTTCTCGTCAGAGGTCCGTAAGCCGCCATCAAATCCGATAGATGAAATTTTTCTTGCTAGACATCGCATATGACCCAACAGGACATACGAATACAACATCGAGTAGGTATCACTTGTCAAATTCATAACGTTTTGGTAGCAACAATTAAAAGACTGATAACTGAAAGCTATGATATAGTGCTTTGTTGATGTTCTATAGTCATATGGCCACCATGCATCAAATATAAGCGATCGAGTTATAATGCCTGCTATTGCATAAAGTGCAGAAGTTATCCAACATAGCGTCCAAGAGATGATGACAATTTTACGGCAATTCCGAACGAGTAGTTTCATGTGTTGCTCATTTACAGAATCCTCTTCAGCGCGTCGATCCAGCTTTTTTAAATACTCGTGGGCCTGCAACAGATTGCTCCGAAATATGATTATGACAACAATCTTCAGGGAACAACAAATCAGTTCGATACTGGTAGCCAAGTTCGTCATCAACTCAGCAAAAGTGTCAACGAAAAAAGCTCCCAAAAGTAATTGTATAGGAGCCCAAAAGATTATAGTGACCCAAGTAAATGTGGCGTAGAAATTGTAAAGAGTTCTATGCGTCTTGGTTGGGTGGATTCCAATGAATCTCCAACCAGACCAGACGGATACAAATGCCTGTTTAGAATCTAATTTACCCATGATGCCGACGACTATAAGACTATAAGTTGAAGGATGCGTTATTTATAGCAATTTTCGGGTGTTCGTGGACATTAAATATTGATATGACTAGGAAGTCTTAATTATTGAGAAGAACCTATGATACATTCTCACCCAGAGACAAACTAACATACGTGTTTTCCATTTAACTTTTTACTTGCAATACAATTTTGACAATTTTGGTAGCATTAACAGTAAAAGTTTATTAGCGTTCCTCTAAAGGCAACACCGTTTAAAGAAGAATTTAATAATAAATCTTTAATAAGCATTTGTAGATGTATTAAAACTATGTCTTTAAGTTCGACTTCCATTTCAAAACCGCAAAAGAAGGAGGAATTTAACAACAGCTTTAGGGTTCATTTGATTCAGTTTTAATTATTTAAAATTTGCGGTTAATAAAGTTATGAAGGTTTTAAATAGTTCTTGTTGTTGCTTAAAGTATAAATAAAGAAGGGTTACAGTTAAAAATATATTTCTCGACCAATTTAGTTTAGATTTGAATAGCCAGAAGTGTCATAGTATTAAAAGAAAGGCGGACGTATAAATATTGTTCATTGTGTCAGTTAAGTCGATAAATAAGGATGGTTCCTCTTGTGCTCTAAAGCTTCATCTATTCACCATGATTTACATATTCACTGCTACATGATTTGGTAAGTGAATTCATTTCTTTTTATCATTATTAGTGAGGTAATGTTTTAAAAATGGGGTGAAAAATTAATTTTATAAAGTTTTAGTTATTGCTTTGAAAATATCAGTAACTTCGGCAGTCTAGTCAGCCTTTTGTGCATCATTTTCGAAGTCTAGGACGAATTATTTTTAGATGTCTTTTATTTTATGATCATTCCTTTATGTTGTATGTGTTGAATACAAAAGCAAGCCTCTCAATCTAGCTAAGTTAGTTTAAGTCTTTTCCATTTGCGCGCAGGCTGAGTCCAGGGTTGGAAGTTTAGCAGGAGTACATTTGCTTTGCACTAATCAAGTTTCAAGAGTATTTTAAATTAGAGGATGGTAGAATTACGAACTAGACTCCTTTTCTTGTAAATATTTCATGATAAATTGAGGTTTTATCTGTACATTAAAGATTTTTTAAATCAATTTTTTTTAGAATTTCTGTTCGTTTGTCTTTTTTGTCTGTTTGTCCGAGCATCAAAACAAAAATACTGAACCGATTCTTACGGGATTTTCACTGCTCAATAGTCTATTTTTCAACTTAAGAACTGCAATATGTTTCATTTGGAGCGCTGACTACAGCCTGAGTTGTATAAAAAAATAAACAAATTTTCTATACTTGCTGGTGTACCATCGGTAATTAGATTTTGTAAATTAAATAAGTTTGCTAATATTAATCGATCGGGGTAACAATAAGTGATACCTGAAAATTATTGTTATGTCTAGCATTTTACAACTAACCAAAATTTAATTAAATCGGATATACCGTCTTTGAGTAATCGGTGTCCAAAATCTTAATTAATAAATTTGATTAAATGCGTCCGGTCTCCCTCCACATAAGCTGTAGTTGAAAGTAGGGACATCTGTATGGCTCATGTGCAACTTAGATCCCCCGCCTTACATCGCCAGTTCGATGGTCAGGGACTCCTCGAATCTCGTCGTTTACGCTTCTGAGAATGAAAGAAGGAAAACAGAGTAGTGAATTCAATTTACTTTCGTCATCTGTTCCCTTAATTACGTAACCTGACTGCCAGTGACTTAAAACCAAGAACTCACAAATTAAAGATACTAATGTTAATTAAAATAAAAATTAAGTCAAACATTTACTTCGGATTTTACTTGTTGTAGACTGTTTTTAATATGAAATGTTCCAATAGACGTTATATCGCCGTTATTCCGAATATGTCTATATGTTAACATATTATGAAGAATATACAGCAGTTTTTTACTAATCCCCAACCTGTTCAGCTTAAAGAACAGTCTCTCTAACCATACGGCATCAAAGGCTTTTTCCAAGTCAATCAAGCAGGCACCAGTGCACTGATTCTTGCTTTTGTTACATAATTAATTATATCTTTCCCATTGCCTTGAAACCGAATTGATTATCCAGAACTATATGTTTGTACTCAACGCGCTTAGTCAGGACTCTGATGATCACCGTTTTGAAAACCTTACTGATGTTTGAAAGAAGACTGATCAACCGGTGATTTGCCGGACTGCAAAAGTCTTTATCCCTTTTGGGGATAGGATATACGACCTCAGTTTTCTAATGCGTTGGATAATGGGAATTATTCATTGTATTATTAAAAAGGGTGGTATAAATGTCAACCGCTTCTAGTATAAGGTGTCGAAGCACAATGTTCGGTATTTCAGCGGTTCCCACTGATTATGATGATATTATTTGCCATATTGTCGTCACTGAATTGGGTGAAACCCGAGCTCTTGCATCATCAATTCACTATTTCGTAAAAGTAGATATTATGCACAAGGACTCAATTTTCCAATCGCCAGTGATGTCAGTCGCCTTTTACACTTCCTGGAAAGATACTCCTACAGCCTCTACCTTCTCCTGCAATTCCTCGATGCCAAAAAAGTTTGCATCATCAACGGCCTCATTTGAATCAATGTGTACTGCTGAAAGTATATATTATGTTCGTACGCTACCACTTGCGCCACGGCCACACAAGTCTTATTCACTTAAAGCCTATGTAATAGTCTGAAGCTTATGTATTATAATATTTTAAAGCTTATGTATTATCCTGTGGAATATACAACCATCAGACGCCTATCAAGTGCTCACTATACCAAGTTGCGGGTATAAGTTAGTAAGATTATAAAATTTAAACCAAAAAGATAAGTAAGGAACAAGTAATAATCGAATGGCGCAGTACCTGAGGAATATGGCGGATGGGGTAGGACTTCCTATTTCAGCTATTCCATATGTTGGCGCAGTTCTCAGCTCAATCGCATCTATTGAAGTCGATACGTTCCCCAGTGATGGTTTCGTTGGGTTTCAACAATTCATAATAAATAACACCGACCAAGCTCCCACCAATAACACAACATAACCTTCACAACGTTAGTATTCGGCCGAATCGACGACATAGAAGCATGACCGGGCAGTCTCAATGATTTTTTTATCTTTGAGTTGCTGTAATAAACCCATTTTTCATCACCCGTAACAACGCGATGAAAAAACCCCTTCCTTTTTTGCCGATTGAGCAGCTGTTCACAGGCGAAAAAACGACGTTTAAGTCCCTAAGCTTCAAATCATAAGGAACCCAACTACCTTGTTTTCCAATTATTCTCAACGCATTCAAGCACTTGAAAATGACTTGGTGGGGAACTTCTTATTCTGAACCAAGCTCTTACATTTGGCACGGATTCCCATCGAGCTATGCCTTCAATTCAGCGTTCTCTAAGGATTTAGGCCTTCCTTCACGCGGACGGTCGTCAACATCGAAATCACCATCTTTGAAGCGACAGGACCAATCACGGCATGTTGTTTTATTTAGAGCAGCATCTTCATAGACCCTTTGGAGCTCTCGAGCTGGAGTTTTCTTCGAATGAAAGAAGTAAATCAATACTTCACGCAAATTACGATTATTTGGCACAAAATCAAAGATTTTCACACAATCAAAAGTACCGTATATGACGTCAAAACACAAGCAAAACGGTTTGTTTACAATATGTCTAAGCTTGGTCATGACGTTTTGGATATGTCAAAATCGACCAGCACTTACTGCTGAAGCCATCTATTGACACTTAGTTGCGCACTGATTTCATATGGCAACGAGTTCCAAAGCCTAACACTGTGAACAGAGAATAGACAGCTACTTTCTAAATATTTATGACAAGGAAGGATTAAAGTACCGGTTTGGGAAGATCTAGAAAATTTTAGCTAAAGGTACTTATGCGTGATGGGGTTTTTGACAGAAATATAATCGAAGTTTCGTAATTGGAAAACATATCTGGGTGACGAGAAAGGAACGATGGGAAAAAATGCCATAAGCCGCCTCAAACAGTTAATTTTGGTTGTTGACATAGCCCCTGAGCCAAAAATGGGCTTCGTCCGAATAATATTTCCAGCGCCCAATTAGCAAATTCACGGTTTTGCCTATGCTCGTCCGGCTTCAGTTCTTGTGTCAGCACAATCTTATATGGATGTAGGCCCTAATCTAACCGCAAAATAGGGCGGGTTTACTCTCTGGCGATGCCCAGTTCAGCTAATCGACGCCGAATCGACAATTCTGGGACTTCTTCGTTACTGGCTGCTAAGGCGACTATGTTTTCTTCATTTTGCACCGTGTCCAGTTAGTGGCTTAAGATCCAAAAGATTGTACTCACGCTCAAAATTGTCCACGCTGCGACGAACTGCCTGCACACTGAAGCCATGATGACGACCGACCTCACGACGAAATTCACGTTGCTTATTTACAACTGAGGCGGAATATTTTTTTATAATTTTCGCACGTTCGGAAAGCGTAAAACAATGCAGGATAAAATGACAAACTTTACTGAATATTTTAACAGCTGGATGACATTGGTAACTTTGACAGCTGCTGAAACATAACAATTGGAAAAACTATCATTCCTATCTGGTCACCTATTAGTAAAGCTTTTAGCCGGATGTTTATTGGAGTTGAAAGGTTTATGTGGTCGCAGGCTGTAAGACGGTTGTTTAAAATGATTTCAAAACATTTTACTGGATTACAAGAGTATTAACCAAGAATTCCAATGTTCTTGGCTATCGGTTAGAATAGGAACTTTTTTAAATTTCATTTAACTTTCATTCAATTTCGGATTTCCGAAATCGATAAGTATTTCTTGACATCATCCGCATATAGGTGTATTATAGTATGCTTAAAAGTTACGTAGCCAAGATTATATCTATCTCTGTGTGTGTTGGCTTTTTTTTACAATATAAATGGATTTAAATTTGCAACAACGAACTTGTATTAAATTTTGTGTAAAAAACGGATTTGATGGTGCACGAACATTGGAAATGTTGGAAAAGCGTTTCGGCAAAGATTCTCTAAAGAAAACGGTCGTTTTCTAGTGGCATGAGCGGTTCAAAAGTGGTTGTGAGTCAATCGAAGATGATGAACGCAGTGGCAAACCATCGACATCGAAAGCCGACGAAAACATTTGATGAAGTAAAAGAAATGTTGGTCAATAACAGCAAATTAACCATCAGAAAGATAGCGGAAGACTTGAACATTGTCTAGGGATCCGTCCAAGACATTTCGGTTAATGATTTGGGTTTCCGTCGTATAGCAGCAAAGTTGGTGCCAAAAGACCTCGATTTCATGCAAAAAAGAGACTGTGTTGACGTCGCAAAAGATATGATTTGCCAGACTGAATCCGATCCCACATTCATTTAAGTTTCACCTTTCCTCAGTAATTAGATTCAACCGAAAGACAGCCCTTTTCTTAGTGAAGACAACGACATCGATCGTTGATTCCCAGACTTCAACATTTACCCAATTCTTGTGCTTAGCTAACAACTGCTTATTTGTCCCCCCCCCCCCCCCCCCCTGAGTTTCAAGTGAGTTGGGATAACAATGTAGATAATCATCTTCTTCACAAACTCTTCACTTAATTTTTTTTCCAGTCTCTTGCAATTTGCATTTCTTAATGTATTACGTTCGATATCATTCAGTTCAATTAAAAAGAACTAATTAACGGGTATATTTAGTAAGTTATTTTATAATACTTTATTTATTTTTTAAAGTAACAAAGTAAGTATGGTTCATAAATAGTTTTGAAGTTCGTTTGCATAGATTTGTTCCAATTTTTCTCTACATGCTTGAGAGTAGAGTAAACATCGAAAAAGTTACTCGAACCAACTGAAACCGGATACTTTCTCATGTTACAAGCTATAAAACAATGAAAAAACTTACGCTCATAAATGTTTCCAACGATACTTTGATAAGACTTCCTGCCATGATGATATTGGGTTGCTGTGACCTTTGCATGAATATAATTAAAGCCTTCCGAAACTTGAGATTCTGATCCATCCAGTTGCACGAGTAAATAGCCGTTGTAAGATTTGAACTTTCTTCCATTATTTCGTTGACAAAATAGCAACAGGGTAACGTCTCTCCCAAAACTGCAATAAGGTAGCAAAAAGTTGTTAACAGAAAAGTAACGTCCTGGGTGTAGATCAGTGCACATATAGCCGTCATACACAATACAAATGCAGTGACCAAAAATTGAATGAAAATTGTCCCAGAAATCACAGAACTAAGGGCATTGAAATATCTGAAAGGAAAGTAAAATATTAGACTGACATTTAGTTAGACTCCTAGCTCACCTGAGTGTATTTCTGTGATCATTCACACAACGAATCAACTCCTCGTAGTTTTCCTCTGAGGTCCTTATGCCACCATCGAATCCTATAGATGATATTCTCTTTGCAAGACACTGCATATGTCCTAGCAGCACATATGAGTACAGAACCGAATAGACATCGCTTGTAAGATTCATAACACACTGATAACTTGAGTTAAACCACTGGTAACTGAAGGCCAAAATGTATAGCTTCATCGAGGATTTATAATCAAAGGGTGACCATCCATCAAATACTAATCTTCCTGTTAAGGCACCAGCAACAGCGTAAAATCCCAGAGTCAACCAAAAGAGGATGTTGTAGACAAAAAATATCCGACGGCAATTTTCTACAATTTGCTCCATCCTCCGTCGGTCTACAGGACTGTCCTCAACTCTTTTATCTAGTTTTGCAAGGTATTTGTGGACTTGCAACAGATTTCCATGAAACACAAAGATGACCACAATTTTAAGGGAACAACAAGTCAGCTCGATGCTAGTAGCTAAATTCCTCATTAAATGAGCAAAAGACTCAACAAAAAAAGCTCCAAGAAGAAGCTGAGCTGGAGCCCAAAAGATGATGAATATGCAAACTAATATGGAATACACTTTGTAAAGAGTCTTATAATTCTTGAAAGGATGGATACCAATAAACCTCCAACCATACCAGACATATCGAAATGCCTCAGAGGAGTCTAATTCACCCATATTATCTGAGAGGGTCTGACGAAACACTATTTCAGAAATAGAAGAAGGATGTGGTATTTATAGGAGTGTCTGATGGCATCGGGAATTAATGATTAGTGTTGAGTAGTATGGGGCCGTTAATGTGTTTTAATTACACCAGACGATACGGTAAAGTTTGTGAAGTATTTAATCGATTTTTTCTTTAAATTCTTATTCTTCACATCAACAATGCATTGGCTGCATTCAATATTGACGTGGGAGTAAGCCTACGTCGTAATAAGTTGCTTACATGGTAACATCATTAATCAATCCGTTTAAGCCACCATCTCACCTATGCAATGTTGTTTATAGTCGCATTTTCCAGTATCTTAAAATTGTTGGAAGGTGGAAATTTTAAATTTAAATTTTAAATAGAACTATCTGACGATTAGAAAATCGATGATACTTTGACAGATTTCAGCGTCAAAGTACGTCAAAGCAAATGAACTAATATTTCTTTTTAAGATGAGAGTACAACGAAAGAAACCTATTGAAAACGTGCAGGGTGCCTTCTAACAGGGAACAACGAATTTTGCATTAGATGGAGAGCATTTTAGTGCCTTACATAACGCATATACTGCGCGGCGATTGATCGGGAAACTGCTGAATGTCCCATAACTTGGATGCATTAGGCCAGTATCGCAAAAATTAACTTCAAAGCGTATCGCTTGTCTTACCTCCAAGAGGTGATTACCGGTAACAGCTTGAGTGATCTGTTACTTATGCAGGCAAAAATGGCAATAGCATGCACCTCCAGTAAAATAATTCTGGCCTACGCCATCATAGGGCACACAACCATTTACCGAAAAGATTAAAAAGATGGTCTCGGATAAAAATGGATTCACTGCCGACGACTCTAGGAAAAGATTAGAGGACAATGGCCTTCGGCTCTGCACATGGAATGTTCGGACCCCTAACAAGCCACGTGTTGTCTAACAACTAGTAGAGGCCTTGGATGCTATCACGCAGACATCACATCCATCCAGAAAGGCTGGACGAAACTATAACATACGAGTATATGATACTATGGTGATTGCTATAGGAAAAAGAATCAGTTTTCACCTGACCACCACCAAGACATCCTTAGTGTAGTGAAGATTCCCAGCAACCATATGTAGCTAAATATGAAGCATATAAACGGCTCTGTAACGAAGGTTGAGAGCCACTCAAGAGTTCTATGAATAGAAGAGACGGAAATAGCACTGTCTTCTCCAGAAGAAGAAAATAGTGCGAGAAGGGGGCTATCGAAAATATTGGGAGCTCGTATTCCAGAAATACGGAACGGAAATTTTACCAACAGATAAAGGAATGTATCAAGGCAAGAAAATCCTTACAGAAGCCTGTAGAAATGAAGAAGTAACCCATGAAGTAGAGTCATAGTATGTGCTGAGAATATTGAAACACCATTTTGGTATAGTGTATGAAGCATCATCACGCATAATAGACCATTCAGCTTAGACTATTTAAGTCAGAACTTCTGTCCACCAGCAATCTCTAAACTGACACACAGGAAATCAGATAGACCAGATGAAATGCATTTGTGGAGAACATACACTAACTTACTTCTCAGATCTGATCCGAAGTGTTTAGTAGAGTAGAAAAGAGTGGGCATCGTTTTCCCGATCTACAAAACAGAAGACCTTCTCAACTGCGCCAACTATAGAGGTTTAAGTTTCCTCAATATTTCATTCAAGATTTTATCTACTATATTGTGTGAACGTTTGTACGTTTGACCCCTATAAGTGCAATTTAAAACCAGGAAAACCTAGAATTGACCAAACCTTCACACGATTCCCACCATTTTTTCATCGGTCGGTTTCGAGTCATGTCTAGTTAAAGCATATGCACCAAACTCGTCCATTTGACCAGAATGACGATGGAAAACATTCGCTGCTTCGTCAAGATCGGTAACGACTTAACTGAGACCAGTGATCTCGAAAAAGGTTTAAGACTAGGTGATGCGTTGTCTTTTGACCTTTTTAAGATCATAGTCGAAAGAATAATGTGCAACTTGAAAGCGAAAACTTAACTCACATGGTTTCAAAAGTCTTTACAACTGTTTGCGTAGGGCGAAGAACACATTTGCGGTTACTATTACGTTCGCTAGTAGTGACACGGAAGGGCAAAACCGTCAACGTTTCATGTTAACTAAATTTTATTTATTTATTTATTTTTTTTTTTTTGTCATAAATTGAAAAAGGGACGGTTGTAGGACATACCTATGCATTCAACAGAACTTGCCACTTGGTACGTGGGCTGTTTGAGGAATACCCAAATTAGATATGATAACGCAACTTTTTTAGGTTTTGACAATTTATTTTTCAATATAATCCCCTCTCAACTCGATACACTTTTCCCAGCGTTGCTGCAACTCTTTTAAACCCTCCATATAATACGACTTTTGTTGGCCTACGCAATACTCCTTCGCGGCGGCGATGACTTCCTCGTTCGACCCGTACTACTTTCCGACGAGCGAGCTTTTAAGGTTTGGGAACAAAAAAAAGTCACAGGGAGCCAAATCCGGAGAATACGGAGGATGAGGGAGCAATTCGTAGTGAAATTTGACCAATTTGGCTGAGCCGTTGGGTTATCATGATAGAAAAGCACTTTTTCCTTCGCTAATTGTGGTCGGAGTTGAATCGGCACAATGAATCGACGTAGTGTGCTCATGTGATTATTTTTCCCTTCTCCAAATAGTCAACGTGAATCACAGCTCATGCGTCCCAAAATCCGTGACCATCAACTTTCTGACCGAAGGCACGGTTTTCTTTGGAACAAGTTCACCGGGTTAAACCCATTGTTTCGATTGTTCTTTGGTCTCTGGTGGGTACCAATGAATCCGGATTTCGATTAAACAGAGCCAAACCCGTCTTTGAATTTGTCTCGCGATGTCCCATCACGCAGAAAGCTTTCGCATTCAGTTGAGATGCCTGTTATCTCAGCTAACTCGCGCATTTTCACTCGGCGGTCCACCAATACGACATCATGAATTTTGTCCACGGTTTCCTCTGTGGTAATCGTTTTTGGGCCACCTGGGCTTGGATCATCAAAAAATGATGTGGGGCGAAACTCTGCGAACCAATGGTAAACGGTGTATGGAAGATGAATGGGTTACATACAAACCTTCAAGAATGTGCCTGATTTCCTCTCAGGTTTTGCCACTTAAAAACAATAATCGGATCACAGAGCGATACTGCTCTTTTTCCATGGTCGCAAAAAACACTAACATGATGTCTTGAAATGGGTGTCAAAACAAAACTAAGCGTCCAAATGTCACCAAATTTTGACAGGCAGACTAAAGGAGGTTATACTTATGACTGTATGCTCATTTTGGTTCAGTAGCGTCACTTATTTTCCAATCCGTGTACTCATAAAACAGCCCTCGTAGTAACAAAAAAGTGTTTTATCTTTTGGCAAACAGGTGCGACACCGCTACTAAATTTTCCATTTTTTGCGATGACTAAATTACGAAAAAACAATTTTATGATGTATAGATTTCTTAAATCAAAATTAAGCGCTTTGATGCTGTTTTTTATGGACTGCTTTAATAGTATTATGTTTTATGAGGCCGCAATAAGGTCGTCATTGAGATCGCTTCGAAAGCATTTATTAATCGTTGTTGAATGAAATCGTAACACTACCACAAACACTTTTAGATGAAATTCATTCTTTATCTCGTGTAAATAAGGTAGAAAGACCAAAAACAGGTTTGGTGAATGCTGAGAAAAAGTCAGGAAAAAGAAATACTGCTATCACAATCAAGCAATTGTTAATATGCTCTCCAAAAGTTTTTTTTTTTCTTTTTTAGTCAAATTACTATTTTTTTTGTCATTTTTTGATGGTTAATAAGGTTAATTATAAGGAAAACACTGGATACTACTACTTCTGCCTTTTTTAAAATATCTGCAGATGAAGCATTAGCAATGATAACAGATTGTTTCAAATTTACTGCCTTCTTATCGCAAAATTAAAGAGGTTAAAACAAAGTGCTATCCTGATAGCAGAACTATGAGCGAACCCTCTGCTGAATGTGGCTTACAAGGCTTAGTCAATCATAGCGTTAAGGGTACATGTTTAGCTCAAAAAGACATTGTTAATTTCTGTTGATGATTTAGCACACTCAAAGTCAACAAAAGCCATACAAACAAAAATTTTCATCATGATCATTTCGATTAAAATCTTCTCAATATCTCGATATCTCTCCACATCTTTCTAGTAGAGCTCGAATACCGTTACGGTAAAAGTGTTTATATTTTGAGGCTTTCCACGAATCAAGCCAGTTTTTGATGTCTTCATATGAGCGGAATTGCTGATCAGCCAGATCAGTATATGGCGGGTGGGGTAGGGCTTCCCATTTGAGTGTTTCCAGATAGGTTATAACGGGTTTGGCAACGTGAGGTCGAGCGTTGTCATGCTGTAGAATCACTTTTCATTCTTCTGCTCGTATTGTGGCTGTTTTTCGCACATTGCTCGCCTCAAACGCATCAATTGAAGTAGATGGTTTGCTGGGTTTCAACAGTTAATAATACCAGAAATAACAGCGATCTAGTCTAACCAAATACACAGCATAACCTTCGCAGCGTGAATATTCGGCCAAGCCGACGACGTAAAACCATGAAAGGGGAGTCCACATGACTTTCTTCTTTTTGACTTACTGTAATGGATCCATCTTTTATCACCCGTTACGATGCGATAAAGAAAACTTTTCCATTTTTCCCGCTGAAGCAGTTGTTTACAGGTGAAAAAACGACGTTCAAAGTCCGTTGGCGTCAAATCATAAGGAACCCAAGTTTCTTGTTTTGAATCATTCCCAACGCATGCAATCGCTTGGAAATGGCCTGGAGGCACGGATCCTCATCGAGTAATGCCTCCAATTCAGCGTTTTCAAAGGATTTCGACTTTCCTTCACGCAGACGTTCGTTAACATCGAAATCACCGTCTTTAAAGCGACGGACTCAAACACGGCACATTGTTTCACTTAGAGCAGCATCTCCGTAAGCTTATTGGAGCTTTTAGAAAAGATAATCAAAGTCGCGACCACTTAACACAAAATTCCATTCTTTGTTCTCAAGGTTAATGTAAAGTTAATCTATAATTTAGTCTAAACGCAGTATACAAAGGGGGAGAGTTTAATCCCAACTGGAAGAAAAGCTGACTTGGGTAGGGCATATATGTGACAATGATAAGGAAACAAGGCGGTATTACCAGAATTGATTTATGTTTTTAACATCCTCCGGGTCCGGAAACATCAAGGTGGTATAAGGATTGAACAGGACCTAAGAGAACTTCCATGTGACATACGCAGCTCATATGCCCTAACTTTGCCATCACGTCCAGGAAATACCTTTTTGGCAACAGCCAACGTCCAAAGTAAGCGTGGGACATATTGTTCATGAACTAGAACAACATCATTCTCCATAACATTGTACGACGAACGTACAAAGATGTGCCGATCGTAGTTGGTTAAGGTATTCGTATTTCCAACGTTTCCAAAACAGCCTAGTTGCGCACAAGGTCCTTTTAAAAAGTGTGCACTATCACTTATATAGGTTGGCGGATGACTTTTGACCACATTCTCAACCTCCGTCAAAAAAGTGTAAAGTTGTTCCTCGTCCAACACAGCACGACCGACAGCAGCCTTAAGTCCGTCCTTCACGAAGTGAACCAATCGCTACCAAAATCCACCCCACCATGCGGTCGCTCGACGATGAAATGCCAGGTTATTTTTCGTTCTGCCACAAAAAGTTTCAGCTCATTAGATTGTAGTACATCACCCAAAACGGCTAGCTCTGATGAAAAACGTTTAAAAGTTTTAGCGTTATCTGACAAAAATGTCTCTGGAACTCCTCGGCGCGCCATGAACCTTCTAATACCCATAAGGCCGCTTTCTGTATTGAGGGTTGTCGTCAACTCAAGATGTACAGCGTGGTATTTTTTGTTTCCTTGCGGTTGCTTTATAAATAATGGAAGAGCAAAATCTTATCCCGTATTTTCGAATGGTCTCGAACTGTAAATTCTCTAGAGTGGTAAAGTACCAACAAGTAACGCACGATTTGGTAAGCTGCTTAACCAGCTGTCTCAATCTCTGAGTCCAAAAACCCTTCCGCAATTCCGCTAATAGAGTACCAATTCCCGCATGGAGACGTTGGTGATGTAAATCGATGACAATCTGTTCCAACAAACGACAATCCTTTTATAATATGATAGGAAAAGTTTCATCATAAGAAATATCTGATTCTGACTTCAATGCAGAGAGACGAGAACCAACTCTTAAAAATCCCCCTTTGGCAATAATAGGGTTCAGATCACGAATACTAGAAGAACTTTTAATGGTAAGACCTTTACGTAACTTACGAAGCTCGTCACAAAATGATATTCTCTGGTAAGATCTAATCCAATATCGTTCAGAAGCTTTTAATTCTTCAGCCATTGGAACTGAATGGAATGGAATGGAACGTAATGAAGATTAATTCTTTTTTCTTGCTCTCAAAGATAGTCCTAGTTTTGCCTTTTCCTTTCTTTAATGTTTTCTTGTTGCGGTGATCCTTAGTACCTTTTGAAGATTTCTAAAATTGTCCAGTGCCATAATTGCCATTGTGCTTATAAGATGTACATCGTTGTAACCTTTCTTAATTGGAACCGATGAGTCCCCTTCTTCTTAATTTCGCAACCATTCGGGAGCTTTCAACCAGAAGTCCGATTCGGATAACTTTTTTGCCGAAATATCCCTGGTCAAAATATCAGCCGTATTTAGTTTTCCAGAGCAGAATCTCCAGACAGCCTCCTTTGAGTTATTTCGGATTTCTCGTACTCTATTAGCAACATACGGTTTCCACTTGTTACAATCTTCACTTATCTAATGAAGCTTAATCTGGGAATCAGACTAAAGATAAATTGACCTAAAATTCATCATTAAATTGTTCTGTAAATAAACGAAAAGTCGGTAACGTTAACTCCGGAGATTTGTCCTCGTTTAAGAGCAAATGTAACTTATATCCACTTGTACTTGAGATGTTACATAACGAATATATGCTACAGCGAAATAGGCCTTAAGGCTTGCGTCGACAAAAACAGGTAACTCCTTTTTGCTAGGTTGAAACTTACAAATACATCTGGGAATGATAAGGTTCTTTAAATAATGCAGTTCCAATATAGATTCGATCCATGTTGTTTGCAACGCTAACGGCAATGTATCATCCCAGTTGAGCTTTTGTTTCCAGCATTCTTGAAATGCTATTTTAAATTTTACTGTGAATCGACCACATATACCCAAGGGATCGAAGATTTTTGAAATAAGATCTAATGTGCCCTTTTCGTTCCGCATTGAGGTAAAATTCTGACGTCAGTTGTCCCATATCCACTCCTAGATCGTCAGAACTCACAAACCATTTAATACCTAGTACCTTTTGCATCAATGTAGTCTCTACTTGGCGGATTAGAATTCCATTTATGTAAGATCATACCATTCGAAATGCTGCACACCAAATTGTCCATGTAAAATGACCTTTTAAGGATGTCACAGGTCAGTAGAAAGTTTTGTCGCTCTTCTTTCAAATGATTCTAAATGGTGACATGCAAAATAAATGGACTGCATGCAACGCCAAAGGTAACTCTAGCCATGTGAAATTCTGCCTACTTCGGAAGTTTACGTACATCATTAATCTTCTTGTCGAACCAGAAAAATCGGTCTTTCTCACATAAATGAATTTGCAGAAACGCTTTTGAAATATCTGCCACTAGTCCCACACGTTCAACTCTAAAATTTAGCAAAATGCGCAGTACGTTAGACAAGAAATTGGGACCAGGCGATAACAAATCATTGAGTGATGCATTACTCCCTCCGTGTGCTGTATGCGTCAAATACGATCCTTATTTTTGACGTGTAATTGTCATCTCTATAAACTGCTCTATGTGGTAAATAATAAATTCGCTTACTTGGTTCAATGAGTTTGTGAATATGCTCAGCTATTCCGCTCGCTATTAACTCCCTCATCCGCTTTTTCATATAAGAACAATTCTACGGGATTTCTCATAAGCTTACGTATGAAACTACCAAACCTGGATTATGCGCCTTCTCTGTAGCTGTCGATGTTACCATCTTCCTGTCTCCATAGAAGCTTCGCCTCGTAGTGACTATCTTTCTTCACAGCGTACTCGCTGAATGTTATTTGTGGTTAAGAAATTAGGTTCTTTTGGTTTGTCGTCACTCAGGTTCAATAAAGTTATATTATAGTTGGTAGGCAGTTTGAGTTGTTTGTGGATCAACGCGACGATGTTGCAATGTTCAGCCTAGTACTGTTTGAACAGCAGCCTAATTTTGGGAAAGATGTTCTCTTTCAGCTAAAACGGTATTCCAGTAATAATCTGATCATATAAGTAAACAAATACCTGGTTCCTGGGGCATATTTTGAATGTTTGAATCAGCCAAATTCAGTCTTAAGCGTCTGATGTCCGCACAATTGGGTACAATAAGAATATCATCACAAATTTCATCAACTTCAAGTTCAGTCATAGAAACAATTTCGTTGCTAAACTGGCTTCTCAAAGAGAGACGCAATAGATTGCATGACTGTACCAGTTTTCTGCCACTAAACGTTGGGATTTCTATTGTTTGTGATTTTACAATCGGCAAGTTCAACTGCCTTGAAACGCTTTGATTTACGCAAGTCGGCGCGCTAATCCAACAAACATTAAGAAATTTTTCTACGTGTTTCTTTTGATCTGTCACTGATGGTTGGGTGATAGAAGTTTGTTTCATGACGGTTTCTTTCGCACACAGGCGTGGTATGCCGACCATTGCAACGAGAACATTTATATATTCTTTGTTTTACAGCCTTTGGAGCAGTGTCCTCTTTCTATGCAACGGAAACATGTTTTTTCTTTGCCCGATAGTCTGACTCCTGTTGCACCTTTTAGTAGAATGGCTTACAGAATTGCCAAAGAAACAACTATCTTTGTCCTTTTCTGCAGTCAACAATGAAGCTGCAGAATTTTAAGAGCATTCTTACTTGCTTGTCCCTCTTAAAGTTAACTGAACTCGTATTGCTTACCACGGTTCCTGTCTCTGTTTCGTTCAAACTATCATTGTTGTCGCTGCTGTGTGATCGATAGAACTCAATCCTGAGTTCAGAGGGCATACATTTTAAAAGAACTGTCTTAAGCATAACGTAATAGTGAGAAGAGGGTACACCTAGAGAAGTCAGAGTTCGAGTAATGGAGATAACTGTACATATAGTACATATAGTCGTCTTAGTCCAACAACATCAGATTTCGAATTGACAGATGGCAGAGATATCAAATTCTGCATGCTTTGATCTATAATTCTTTCAGTATCGCCGTACCTTTCTTGCAAAAGGGATATTGCCGCATCATAGCAATTTTGGTTTGGAGTAAAACCTGAAACCGTCTCTAGTGATTTTCCCGTTAATGCCGTTAAAAGATAATTAAATTTATCAGAACCGCTTAAGCTTGAATTTTCATGCACAGCCGTGCGAAATTGTTTTCAAAACAGCAGCCACTCTATAATCGTCGTTAAACTACCTTAATTACAGTTTGGGCAAATTAAGGTTATGTGATGACACTACACGCGGCATTGCCGTTTCTAATTTAACAAGTCCTCCTTATTTTTCACGAATTTTCGTCAAACAATGCTCTAACCGGGCTATGCTGCTAAGGGCTTTATCTTCATATTCGCAACAAGTCTCTAACTCCCTTTCTAGTTCATCTGTCTTAAGACTTTGAGCTCTACGTACCTCTAAGTTACCCCTGTTAAGATTTTCTCGGGCTGCTGCAATACCCTGTAAAAGAACGCCAATCTGCTCTTCTATTTCTGAGAAATTTCCCTTATTATTCGGAATTTTTGCTAACTATTTTAGCCAATTTTGTGACCTATCTGCGATATGCAGAACGATTTTGCAACTCCATATCATAATGATTTCTTTTCGCGCTAGAATTTTCCCGGGTTTCGACGCCAGTTTCGAAAAGATAATCAAAGTCGCGACCACTTAATACAAAATTCAATTCCTTATTATCAAGGCTAATGTTAAGTTAATTTATAATTTAGTCTAAACGCTCAAATATGGTTGGGCCATTAATGTGACAATGACAAGGAAACAAGGCGGTGTTGCCAGAATTGATTTATATTTTTAACAGAGAAGAAGAAAGTCAGCACTTCCTGCAAATAATGATTATTTGGCACAAAATCAAAAATTTTTACACAACCAAAAGTATGTGACGCCAAAACAAAAGCACTAATGTGTCAAAACGGTTTGTTTACCATATGTCTAAATTTGGTTCATGACGTTTTGGATATGTCAAAGATTATGTCTAACACTTACTGCGGGAGCCATATTTTGGCAAAACCCAACCCCATTATCAACAAGGTACTACAGACCTATTTAATTGAGTTTTGTAAGAGAATCAACCGAATTGAAATGAAGTAGATTCAATTCAATAGCAAATTAACACCATATTACCTGTTGAGATAACACATGGGCTAAAAAGTCAGTGCTGTTTTATAGTAAAACACAAAACTTTTGCAAAATTCAACTTTATTTATCAATATAGTTGCCTTCGAGGGCGATACACTTATTGAAACGATATTTCAATCTTTCGATACCAGTTTTGTAGTATGATTTCGGTTTAGCCTCAAAATAGGCCTCTGTTTCGGCGATTACTTCTTCATCGGTCTTAAATCTCTTTCCGGCGAGCATTCTTTTGAGATCTGCGAACAGGAAATAGTCGCTGGGAGAAAAATATGGAGAATACGGTGGGTGGGGAACCAATTCGTAGCCGAATTCATTAAATTTTGCCATGCTTTTTAATCGACTTGTGACACGGTGCATTGTCTTGATGAAACATCACTTTCTTTTTCTTCAAATGCGGCCGTTTTTCTGCGATTTAGGCCTTCAAATGCTCCAACAACGCAATGTAATAGTCGCCGTTGATAGTATGCCCCTTTTGGAGGTAGTCGATGAAAATTATTCCATGTGTTTCCCAAAATACGGATGCCATAACCTTGCCAGCCGACTGTTCAGTTTTTGGTCGTTTTGGATGAGGTTCGTCGCCTGCTCGCCACTCAACTGACTGCCGACTTGACTCAGGTGTGAAGTAGTGGAGCCAAGTTTCACCCATTGTCACATACCGACGCAAAATTTCGGCTCTATTGCGGTTGAACAGCTTTAAACACTCCTCTGAATCATCAACACGTTGTTGTTTTTGGTCGACTGTGAGCAAACGCGGCACCCACTTTGAACAGAGCTTTCTCATGTTCAAATATTCGTATGTGATAGATCCAACACGCTCTTTTGATATCTTCAGAGCCTCAGCTATCTCGATCAACTTCACTTAACGGTCATTCGTAATCAATTTGTGGACTTTTTTGATGTTTTCATCTGAAACAGGCTCTTTTGGACGTCCACTGCGTGCATCATCTTCGGTGCTTGTATGAACACATAAATTTTTCAATCCACTTGCGAATGGTTCGTTCGCTGGTGCAGAGTCCGGGTAACACTTTTCAAGCCATTTCTTTGCATTGGCTGCATTTTTTCCCATCAAAAAGTAATGATAAATCAACACACGAAATTGCTTTGAATCCATTTTTTTTTTTTTTTCACAATAACAAAAGTTGCTTCACTCACAACGCTATATCTCGAGAACTAATCATCTGACAGCTGTCAAATTTATACACGTATCTTTTGAAGGTTGGTACTATGGTATGGATTTAATTCAAGTGGTGCCCTCTCTTAGAAACGGCACTGACTTTTCAGCCCATGTATTACATCATGGCAGTTTTCATGTCTTAGTTAAACCAATTTTCTTACTTACCATGATCGACGGCAAAATGTGTACTGCTTTGACATCTTTAACGTCTTTATCACAAACTTGTTACATCTTCACTGCAAAACTTTCTGGAATGAACAACCCAGCCAATCTTTCGAGAAAATCTGTAGACCAATAAACAATGTCCTTCGGGCTAAGTCTCCTACACTCCCGGATCCGATTTATAGAATCTATACTTTACATCGCGTATAGAATGGATGTAAAAGTTTGGTCGGTAAAAGACCAAGATGGTAAAGTAAAGGCCAAAGCGAGAAAAAAAGTTAATCCAAGATAGATTCAGAAGTGAAACTGGATTATTGGTTAATATGCAAACTCAAAAGTCAGGCAATATGAGTACTTATGATGGAAACACGGTTAGACGATTTTTCAATGATCAAAATGTTTGATATCATCTTAGAAGCTCTTGGGGTAGGGTTCCAAATTGACCTAAATGCCTTCGAGTTTTGTCACTGTATCTTAAAAATTATGGCTGGTATTATATGCCAGTTAGTGTACACAATATCTTATTTTATGGAAAACAAATAATTGTCACTTGTATTCTTCCAATCGGCCAACATTCTGAGGAAACTCAAGAAGCCAGGAATAAGGGAAATAGAAAATTTGGGGAACTCTTAACCAGAAAAACATCGCGAGTTGTATACAATAGACAGAATGCATCATTTTGATAGAGACAGTACGCTGTTCTGGCCGCCGCCATCATACGTTGGCAGCGGAAACTTGTGATAACTACTTAAAATTTGAACAGCGTCATCTATATTTGAATAGCAGAAGACTCAACTATTTTGAAATGGCGAATGGCCATTGTATGGAATGCTGGGTAGTACAGAATGTTCTCGAAAGATGTCAGGGGAATAAAATATTAGCCTCCCCTAAGATACGCAAGTTAGTTTTGAAGTGAAATTTGAAAAATGAATTACGAATACTGAAAAAGTGGTTTAGAGTAAATACAATTTAAAATTTAAAATAAAACATAAAAGTAGAAGTGGTTGAGTAAAGCGATTGAAATCTAAATTGTAATTGTATTTAATAAGTTCTACCACTTGAACCCACACAAACATATTAGATTGGTGTCAAAAATGAGATAGAACTTATGGCGTGTAAAAAAGTGTTTTGTGATTGTTTTAACAAGTTGTGATGGGTCGAAAACTATTGTAGTTGACTCTCGTCCAACTCAAATCCGAGTTAAACAAGAGAAACGTCAGCGCCAGTGGAAGAAAAAGCGAACGCTTTGCACAACAAGGGACATTATACAGATTTTGTTCTTATTACTTTCACGTTGACTAGAAAGAACGAATGATACGACAAGAACATGATTGCGATGATTCAACATCTCTTGCCGAAAATTTTCGAACAGTAGAGCAGAATTGAGAAGAATGTTGATAAAAAATTTAAAGAAATGGACAGGAAAGCTGAGCGATTACGAAAAGAACTCGAGACAGTGCGAAATCAGAAAGTGCAAAAATGTTCTTTAAGCGGTCCAAGGAGAAAAGAGTTGAAGCCTTTCTTGTTCGAAGGCCAGACCTCATAGTCAACATACAAGTAGCAGTTCGAAACGGCTGTTTATGCAAACAACTTGGAATAGAAATGCTCTGCTCTAACTATGACCTTTCACGGTCCTGCTGCAGAGTTGTTGCAAACAATATACATCGAAAAGCATAAAGACTATATAGCACTAGTACAAGCTATCGAGAGATGGTTTGGGGATAGCTACATGCAAAAAGTTTACAAGGTCCAATTGCAAAGCTAAATGCATTAACGAGAAGAAACACTGCAACAGCTTCAAACAGACGTCAATAAACTGACACATTTGCCATACCCCACGGCAGACCAGGAAATAATCGACGACAATCGATTGGCAAAGGACACATTCATCAGAGGAATTGCAGATTCGAACCTACAATTGGCAGTAAGGATGGCCAGGAAAAGAGCCCTTGCTGAAGCATTTGCCTTCGCTCTGGCATGCACATGCATACCGCATGCAAGGGCAAGAATTCGCTGCGATAGAAAAGGACATCTTCAAAGGCAGTGTAAAAAGCCTGTGCGTCTAAATGGCTACCCTAAATGCGGTAACAAGCAAATAGGCAGAAACAACTACCAAGAAGTCGGTTAATCTTGACCAAGGCATTATTCGGGAAATGCTTAAGCATCAACTTCGAGGGGCAGAAATTGGTATCAGGAGTCGACGGCCCCAGAACCATCATCCAAGTCTCGCTAGCAAAACAATGCAATGAAATCCTAGTAGAAGTCTAGTAGAAGTAGTCAGTGGAAAGGAAAAACGGAAAGCAGCAATAAACACTGATGTCACGGCCTCAATTATTAGGAGGGATCATACGCAGAGATCTTGGTTGCATAACATCAGCAGCTGTTGCAACTTGCGAACAGCTGCGGAAGCAATGGTTAAAGTAAAGATCCAGCTGCCCGATATAACCTTCTCTCACGTGTTTCTGGTGGCTGACATATGTGAAGAATGCATCATTGGTACTGAATTCATGAAAGAATATGAACTAGCAGTCGATTCGGGGGCACAAACCCTGAAATGCGGAAATACGGAGATACCAATGGTATACGGAAGACAGGTTTTAGAGCCTTCGTCGGAAGCAATTGTTTGGGCAAGAGTGAAAGATGGTCCTGGCAGCCAGCGATTCTATTTGATGGAGCCAGATAATAGAAAAGACCTCGTCGTGAGAAAAACTTTAGTGGAACCAAAGAAAAATATGATACATGCAAGCATTTTAATACAAACACACACATTGATTATTGTTTCGTAAACATTGTATGCGAAGCCGGAAAAATACTTCTAGTAACTGTTTACAGGGAAAATCAGTGAGTGGACTATACACCCATAAGATGCATATTAGAACAATTCTCTTGTAGTGCCTCTTACATTGTTCTATGTGGTGACCTAAATTGTAACTTGATGGATGCTTGTGGTTCGTCAAACTTCTTAAATAGCCTCAAAGTCCTCAATTTGTTCCTAGTAAACACAACTACCCCCACTCTTTTACAAGGCGGCGCAAGTACCCTTATTGACCATATTTTTGTCAGTGATGCAAGTAAGGTCCTTCTTTATTCTCAGCTATCGACTCCTGGCTTTTCAAGGCACGATCTTTTCTATTTTACCCTGCCCTTAAAAAAAAAACTAAAGGAGATTAGGTACCAGTTTCGAGATTTCAAAAACATAAATCTTTATGCCTTAGAAAACATTAGCTGGAACAACATATGGTACTTACAATCCGTAAATGAATGAATGAATGAATGAATGAATGTCGTATTCTTTCAAGAACAAATAAGATATCTTTTTAACAAATATGTGCCATTAAAGTCAAAAATTGTTCAGACAGCTGCACCACCTTGGCTAACTAGCGATATCACGCAATTGATGCAGCTACGTAATGCAGCATAAAGTCATTGGAAGCGGTTTAAAATAGAATCATTTAAAATTCAGTATCGAAGCTTGCGAAACAGAGTAGTCCTGGAGGTAAGAACTGCAAAAACTCTTTACTATGGTAACAGATTGAGTGAAAGTCGTCCCGCAAAGAGCAACAAAACCCTAAAATACCAGACAACGTTGACTGCGTAATCCTAAATAGCCATATTGTTACAACATTATCATCTCTCTCCAAATTTTCGCGCCAGCAGACCTATTCGCGAACGAATCTTTTGGTTTTATTTGTTCAAGTAATAAGGATGTTGTTGAAGCAGTCATATCGATAAGATCTAATGCAACCGGCATTGATGAACTTGATCCCCGGTTTATAAAACTCCTTCTGCCATATGTATTACCACACATGACCCACATTTTCAACAACATAATCACGAATTCTACATATCCAGATAATTGGACAACGATAAAAGTAATTCTTATACCTAATAAAAAAACAACTGGAGACTATACGCCCATATCGATTCTGCCCTTCTTGAGTAAGGTGTTTGAAAAAGTAGTTCTGAAACAATTGCAAGCTTACTTGTCTGAAAAGAATGTCCTGAGCTGCTGCCAATCTGGATTTCGTCCCAAGCACAGTTGCAAAATAGCTTTGTTATCTTTGTTAGTTGATGAAATTTTAGTGCAATTGGACTTTTCAAAGGCGTTTGATACAGTAAACCATGTTCTCCTCTGCAAAAAAGTACAGACCATTTACAGTTTTTCAAAAGAATCTGCGAAGCTTATGTACTCTTACATAACACAAAGACAGCAATGTGTTGTTGTTAAGGAACGATCTTTTTAGTGGTGTTCCTCCAGGTTCAATTCTTGGACCCATCCTTTTTTCCTTGTACATCAATGAGCTGCCGCAAATCATCGCTGAGTTGATGAACGAAGAATTGGGTATTATCACCCTCTGGGCTTAACGTAACTCTCTGTTCCTAAATCCAACAAAATCAAAAGTTCTGGCAATAACAAGAAAAATACAGGACTGCTCTATCTTACGACTGTTGCAACTTGGCCACGAAATGATTCACTACGTTCAAACTGCTAAAAATCTTGGACTAGTTTTTAACAGCTTGCTTACCTGGACAAATCATATAAACGCTACCATCGGAAAGGTTTACGGAGGACTTCGTGTACTTTGGTCAACGCAGATGTCCACACCAATAACTACTAGAAGAATGCTAGCCAGAACGCTATACTGCCAATTTTATTGCTTGGTTGTGAGATCTATGGCAACGTTGGCTGTGTGAGTAGGAGGAGGCTTATTGTTTTATATAAGAACAATGCTCGATACGTTTATGGCCTTCGAAGGCGTGGTCACGTATTCGACTATGCCGCAAGTATCGCAGGGTGCTCATTTGATAACCTCATATCGTTTCGAAGTAAATATTGCCTGCACAATATCATACAGACACATCAACCCGATTATCTCTACAACGGACTTGTTTTTCCTCGATCACAAAGGACTTATGCCTTAATTCAACCTACATATGCTATTCCTGTTTGAATTATGGAACCCCCTTCCGAAACGCGAAACGATTTCATCTCTTACTTTTTAGGTTTTTAGCCAGCGAGTATATGTAATTTTCAACTACTCACAATATTTATAAATATTCCTTTTCTTTTCTTTTTTTTCCCTGCTTTGTCTCCCTCTTTTATATAGAGTTTTCCAATAGGGACTTGACTTGACTTGACTTGTCAATTTATTTGGTAAACTCCACATTTTCATCATGGTAAAGTACACTAACGAGCAACGTCTACAAACTATTAACATTTTCTACAGATATTCGGAGTCGCAAAATCATCTTCAGTGACGAAGCTTATTTTTGGCTCAATGGGTTCGTCAATAAGCAAAATATGCGTTGAAAACCCACATGTGCTTCATGAATCTCCACTTCATCCACAAAAAATAACTGTTTGGTGCGGTTTGCATGCCGGCAGCGTTATTGGGCCATATTTTTTCGTCGACGATAACGATCGTCACGTTACTGTGAATGGTCAGTATTATCGCGCCATGATCACTGATTATTTTTGGCCCGAATTGGAAGATATGGACTTGGACGATATGTGGTTTCAACAGGATTGTGCCACAAGCCACACAGCACACGCTACAATCGATTTATTGAAGAGTAAGTATGCTGAGCGTGTTATCTTCAGTCATGGGCCAGTCGATTGGCCGCCTCGTTCGTGCGATTTAACGCCGCTTGACTATTTTCTGTGTGGCTTCGTTAAGCCATTGGCTTATGCCAACACGCCAACGACGTTGGAAGAGCTCAGAGCCAACATTAAACGCGAAATAGCGTCCGTTTCGGCCGAAATGTGTGGCAGAGTCGTTGAAAATTGGGTCCAACGAAGCCAATAATAAAGTTTTTGAAATATCTCAAATGGTTTGCCTTTTATTTAAAAAAAAAGTAGTCAAGTCGTTATTAGAAAACCCTATATATCATATTTTGCCTTGAAAACCAAGAACTAAACCCTCAGCCTTTGCAATCTGGATTGGGAGCAATGTATCCTTGCAGAAAGACTAATCGGTGAGTGCGCTGAGATAGAAAGAGAATATATGGTAGACACATGCAACTTGTTCAGTACCATATTGACACCGGAGACGCCCGACCAATCTGTCAACCTGAAAAGTGTCAAAGCAAACAGATGTTGCCGAAATAGTGATGAAATTAAGGGGCTGATTAAAGAATCGCAGATTTCGCGAGTATCTCCTGTGATCCTTGGAAGAAGAAAGGCAACAGCACGAAGTCTTGTGTAGCCTATCGACGACGTCTCAACGATGCGACCAGCTGCGAAGCGCTCATTTGCAGCTAAACCCAGAAAAGTGAGCTTTGTTCCGTCCAGAAGGAAAATATCTGGGTCAAATTATATCAACGGAAGATTGGAGAGTGTGAAAAAGCATTTCAAGAATTCAAGCGGCAGCTGTGCTATGTCCCCATCTTAGGTTACCCCACACCCGGAAAAGTGTTCATCGTGGACGCAGACGCTAGCAATGTTGGGGTCGGAGCTTTTATCTCTCAAGTTCACAATAGTCAAGAGAAAGTGGCTGCATATTACAGCAAGGCATATCCAGAGACCTAAATAGAATTGCTGCGTAACCCGGCGCGAGCTTCTAGCGTCAATGCTGGCTAAGAAGCAATTCCATAAGTAGTACCTCCGAAATGGCTGCTACAATTTAAAGAATCTTAAAGGCCAAGTTGGCAGATAGATCAAGCAGTTGCAGGGCTACGACTTTAAAGTGGAAAACCGTAAGGGAAAACTCAACTCAAATACTGATGTTTTCTCCCGTCGGCCATGCGGAGTTAAATGTAAACACTGCAACTGCAAAGAAGCAAAAGAACAGCCCACTATCCAAATGATTAGGACTGAGTGAGTAGTAGGTTGGGGTACTGATGAAATCTGTTCTTACCAACTGGCAGACAATGATACTGTACATATTGGCCTGGAAGGAACATCAAGAAAGGCCAAACTCCCATATCTCCGGATTGGAATTAAACTCTGAAGACATATTGGGTACAATGGGGCTCGCTTTGCGTACGAGATGATTTTCTGAAGGGAAAATGGGAAAGTGCAGATGGAACAACATCTTATACGCAGCTAATCCTGCAATGGTCCAGAGTCAGCCAATTGCTCCACGATAAACAAGACGTTGAAAAAGGTAAGGCAAAATTCATACTGTCGAGAATTGGTGCCAAAAGTTATAACGTGTGCGGCTATCAACGTCCCAAAAGTAAAGCCACAGGAACGAATGCAGCAATACAATGTTCTTGGAATTAAGTGCTCATATATGTACTCGTAGTTTTAAAATATCGATGAAAACACCCACCCCGTACTCCTTCTTATCGAGTGCGCCTTGGATTCTCCCCGTCCGATTTTGTTCGGTTATCTTTATGCTCTGCAAAATAAAGGGATTCGGATGTATTATTTAAAAGCTTTTGGCTAAGGTAATGTCATCTTATTCGCTTTTTCAAATAGATGCTATTCTAACCGTTTGCAACGCATCTTCTAAGAATAATTAGAATAATTATCACCACAACCGGTAACAGAGAAGAGCTACGGCGGGTTGTGTTATTCAGATTACTTGCAACTTTAGTAATATTATTTTTTTTTTTTTATAATTAACGCGCGCTAAAGGTATTATAATACAATTTACTTGCTTGCATACCTGATGAAGCTTGATCTCACAATTAATCTCTGCAGTGTTTGGACTATGTGTCATTCATTGTCATTGACACTCTTCCACGCGTCAGAGAGAAATGATAATAAATAATAGATAATAGAAATGTATTCTTCTTTGGCATTCAATATCCGATACTACGAACTATAGTCTTAGCAGTTTACAGCAACGTATCCATTCGGTCTCTCTGCACGAGGAAAGCTATGACAATGATATGTTCCCTGGGTAAATTTGACCAATTTAATAAACTTTCATCCTGTTAAAGAAGGAAGAAAGGGTTTAAAGCCCTTAATCTGTTTCAGTCATATCTGAAATTGGTCATCAACGTTAAAGATGCATATCTTGCTCTGTGGATTCGTAGTCCTAAGAGTCGATGAAATTATTTGAGTTACTTGAGATGGTTGGGAACTGTATACGATATCAAACTCGACTTTGAAAAACTAGCTAAAATCCTTCTTCCTTAAGGGAAGTTTAGTTTTAGTTTTCTTTATCATCTTGAGCATCTTGCCTAGTAGCGGCACGGACTTTTGCAAATGATGGACATAAAAGCTGCCCTAACATCGGTAAAGAGATACTGATTACCGATCTGGGATTACTCTAGGCTGTGCCTTAGTGTGAATATGCAGTCTTTCGACTAAATCATGAAATGAGTTGTAGTCGCATATGGCCTTTAAAAAGTCATCTCTCACTGCCTTGAATAGTTTGGAAGTTCGGATAAAACTCATTACATCAATATTCAGTGATTACCCATAATCTTGCGTTTATTTCACCATTACCAATTCGCTTGACCGTTATTTGAGCAGGTGAACCATCTTATTTCTTTGTTTGTTTCGAAACTGAGCATTCAGACAAAGAGCTAGTCTATTGTGTCTCTAGTAAGTTCCTTTTAATTGAATTGTTAAAGCATTTGAAGAAAGACAAGTAAATTTCTGTGATAATGTACATACAGTACCAGTACCCACCACGTCAACGCCAGATATTCACAGAGATAATCCTCCGCGGTGTCGTCATTACTTTCACAGCATGCGTCGCAGGATATTCTATCACTTACGCAAAGCACACTTAAGTAAAGTAAAAGTGTAGTGCACAGTCACGATGCCAGTAGGTAGCCGCAAGAAGGCCGCTGATTTTGTAGAGACGTCAAGAACCATTCGACAACCTGGAGGGTTATGACTCAACTGTCAATGGAAGTCCTAACCGAGGACGCAGGCAAACCTAACGTAGGTTCGGATCCTGAAAAATCTGATCCTCTGAGCTTTACCGGCTTTGTCGGTGTTCAAGTTTTGATGGCTTTGAGTAGCCTTCTTTTTTCACCGACAGTTTCGAACTTTTCGCATAAATCCAAATTAGCTTTCAATATTCTTTTTGCTTCGATCTGTAAAGATGTCCGTTGATGTTCTGAACAGTTTCCTCCAGATTTTGTTTTGTCCTGAGCTTAGGCGGCGCGCTATTGGACTTATCGAGCTACTTAGCAACTAATCTTGGCTGCAAAATTGCGCAAGTTTAAATAGTGAGAGTGAGTTCTACACATAAGGACAAGTTCTCCGTCTTTCCGATCGCTCGTCATATTAAACACCCATTGTTACTGTACGTTTCTGTATTCAGCGCTAAGGATGCAGTAGCAGACATGGAATGTTGATGCTTGATATGGGTACACAAAAAAGATAAGTGCTCCAGTGGTCGTCTTTTATCGGTACTTACTTGAGACAAAGTTAAAATTAACCCTTCCAAGGTGCAAATAGGGATGTGAGTCATACTTAGATTTAATAAACTCCACAGAAGCTTTGTCTAAGACTACAACAAGAGAAGAACTATCCTTGTTTTAGCGATTCTTTCTCTCCTTGTGGGAATGGATTTTTCACTTTTTAGTGTCGAAAATTTTGTTGGTAGCAACACCAGATTCAGACGGATCTGAGTTGTTACTTAGCCCAGATTTTACCGTATTAACCGTCTTTCATCGATCAGAACTGCGACTTTAGCTGATTGTAGTACACGTCTAATCCTGGTAAAACCACCGCAGGTTCTGTTTTTGTCGATAGGTTTAACCGATACATGCAATTCTCCTCCACTTTCTTCCTGTTGGCCCTGTTAATGACAGAATATCCTTTGTATTTAACTTGAACACCTGGCTTAAATTTACGGGATGCTTTTTAATTAATGGGGACAGGACATGGATCTGTCCAGCGTTTACCATCTTTGGGTAATACCACAGTTGGAAGCTGTAAACTGTGGAACAAACTCCACCCTTAGTTTGAGGTGTGGTCCATCTAAAATCTTTTGCCGATCTTAAGGTCACGCACTCAGTACTTATTTGTAAATCTATGGTATATCAGGTCAACCAATTATGGAAGACCTTTCCTGTGAACTAGCATTAAACCACAGTCCCAGGGCCCACCTCTTTCAAATCACGCTTCGGATCAAAGTCTGGGAGGCTCTGATTTCCCTGGTGGGACTCCTGTAGTCCATGCCGCTCAATAAGTCTCTATGGCCGGACGCTCATAATTTATTTTTTTAATTCATATTCACTTCTAATAGCTTGATCGGTTTAAGTGGGTGTCACTCCCACGACCTGTTTCTCTTCTCCGTTGCCGCCTGTGGAATGAGATTTTTGGCACCAACGCCTTCAGCAGCACTTACCATCTCTTTGCCCCGAACGTTTGTCCCACGTCTTCGTTTTCCATTCATTTGCCCCTAAAACGGTATTTATTCAGAGTGTGGCTCTTCTGTACCCGTACCACCTTTTCGATTTCCTAAGAAAAGCTGATGAGAGTTTAACCGTAACAGTTAGGGCCTCTCTGGTACTCTCTCCATCGTTCCAGCCCAATCTACCGAGCGTGTCGTAAAAAGAACCGCAGAAGTCATCGGAATAAAACGATCATGATAAGCAGCCAAAGAAAAAAAGATGAAGTGGGGATATTTTGGCGACACTTTTACGGACAGGAAACCTATCCACTGAAATACTAGCTGACGGCATTCACCTCTAATGAACTCATTCCTTACCTGTACATTTCCAAAAACCCTGACTTGATTCCAAAAATTCTCGTAGACTTAGCTTCAGCATTCGTATATCGGCTTTGAAAATAAAATCACTTTCTCTCCGCAGAACCCCCTGTTCGATTAACTACTATATGTCTGCAAGAATTGTTCGGAAGAAGTTAAAATCACTTTTTCTAAAGGAAGATTTAAATCTTCTTACATGCAATCAGTGAACGACGTCCTTCATCGATTTATAATGAATTGATTGTGAAATGTCCTAATGGTCACACGACATTCCTTTGCCTTCCCTTGAAAAACATAATTTACAACCATGTCGACTGCTTTTTCCGTTGGGTAATCCTTGATAAAGGACTCATTAAATCGTCACTCATCCAGCCCGACATTTGACCAATCAACTAATTGTCGAAATCCGTTTTTTATTAGGTGCAATAATTCCGTCCACTCAAAACAGCTCTTATGTAACCGTCGACAAACCTATTTAGTTCCACAGCTGTCCTCACTTTTTTTTTTTACTTTTATCTTTATGAAGGTAAGCGGATTAAATCCGTTTCTTGTAAATTGGTCTCAATTAAAGCAGGAACAAGAAGAAACAGCAAGAAAAAGGAGCAATGGAAAAAAAAAAATAAACCCACTACCTACTTTATACAATTCAAGATCTGGCTCAGAGTTGAAAAATTCAGAAAATTTCCCTTTTCCAAGGCGGGCAACCACTCATATCATTGGAACACTCGGTCGTACTCAGTCATACTCAACCGAATGCTGACCATTAGAGAAGTCTAGTGATTCCCTTGGGCGTTGTAGTCATTAAAGGTGGTGGTGCTCGTAGTTAGGTTTGTAGGTGAGTTTCAGGCAAAACTTTCACATTGGAAATTTATTGCCCTTTTGCTGCGAGGGATTTGCGTAAGTGCCCATCCTTACGTATCCTTCGTCTTCATCATCACCACCACCATCGACGTACACCAGCCAGAGGCAAAGCCTTAGTCGTCGAGTACATTTTAATGAGCTTTCGAATAAAGCTGGCTATACACGGCACTATGAGGTATTTACAACTATTTCCTGGAACACGGCTTAGTGACATAGAACAATGGTTAGTCTAGGGGTGCTTTGCAATAAAGGACATGGGTTTGCGAGAATTGGTGATGTGGGTTTCGTCTCTCAATCTCATTTAAAACAGTCGACGACGACGACGATGACTATGATGACGGTGATAACGTTAAGTTAAACTATTTCCACGCACGCGATTCATTTCCTCACATACGAATACGAAAGAGAATGGATACGATGCGGTCTAGTTTCCCAATGGAAAGGCTCTTTGGGAATTTATCGAGTTCGTTGTCCACAGAACAATGCGCAAGTAGGCACGCAGAGTTGTTGTGCGTTAAATAGCGAACTCAATGGAAAGGATATTGAGAAACGCTCTATTGCATTTGAGTTGATAAAATTAATTAATTAAATGAACAGATAGTTGGGGTTCCTTTTTTATGTGTTTTATTGGACGCCGTGGGACGAGTAAGCGATTGATTGGATTGGAGCCATAACTAAGTCGCTTAAGTGTTTTTTTTTTTTGGAACTGTTGTTTGACACCTCTCAGTGGTCCTAATTATGGTGGATTACTTCGCCAGAAAGAAGTTACTCAAAAATATGCTCAGGGCATCACATAGTGCAATTGAAGATTTTCCAAATTCGTTTAAGTTGCTCTTTTTATATCATCTAATGCTTCCATTTTACGAGTAGGTATACGTTACTGAAATACTACGGTGAATAGACAAATAAAAATTGTGACCTTAAGGCGTTACATTAACCCAACTGAATAATGGTTCACAGAGTCCCCTGTAAATCGCCATGACAGCAACATTCCTTTAGCATTCGAAAAATAAATTTGTAAGATCCGTTCATTCTCTTCCCCTCATTCTACCTTTCAGATTCCAGTTTCAACCAGCGTCGAGTTGTAGACGAAACAAAGATCTTGAGAATTCCTTATCAAAAGTTTATCCTTAGCAGTGTCCGTAGTTGAGTGCATTTTTCTTTCATCTTAATCACCACTAAAATGCCTTTATCTCCGCATTGTTTTTCCCATTTCTTTATATTTATTCTCTTGTGCAACTTTTCCCATTGTTGCACGCAGACATTTCAGATTTCACCATGACTTTGTCAAAGCGGAACCACCGAGTGGAACTAGAATGAAATTATGAGTCCTTCAAGTAACGGTAAGTAGATAATAATTACCACACTACCACAAACAACAACCAACAACTGTATGCTATGGCAGCAGTTGAAACAACATTTCCTCTGGCTGTGATTTTGGAGAGGTGTCCTTTTATGTTCACATGAAGAGAAAGAAAGAGGAAGTGAGCGAACCAGGACACGATGACAATGGTGGAAAGTTTTACGTCAGGGGTCATTTGAAAGTGGATGAGGAAATAATGATCTCTCTGGGTTTATGGCGTAATTTTCGACGTTCAAGCTTAAGGTGGAAAGTCCTTAAAGAGAACTACAATTGTTCTCGAGCAAAATGACATTTTGTGGAGCAAGCACATCATGTGAGGGGAAGAAATCGTATTGTGCACTTAAAACTTGTCAATGACATTGTTTGTTACCAAGAAAGGAGTTCAGTTTAACTTAAAGATTGAGGATTCAATTCGTAAGTAACTCGTAAAGTAGTAAGTGAAAAGCTCTGAATCAGATCTATTTGCCAGTTTAATGGAATTAATCCTGTAAATTAATGAATGCCCCTGTCTTCTACTCGTAAATACCTCTTGGAAGTTCAGCATTTTATACTCTTTAGTAGTTCCCAATCACTGGTGATTACGGATAGTTGCTGAGCAGCGTTAACTTCCTGACTTCCAGTGCCATAACTGCCCTCTACCAACCGGACATACTTACCAAACTTAATGTTGAGAAGGTGAAAATACCAACAATACTCGTAAAATGTCAAGTCAGAAATGAGTGAACCTAAGAATGAGGACGTGGACAGTCAGCATGACAGACTCCTCATATGAGCTGATGTCAATAAGGGTTTTTCGAAACTTGTAAGGTTTAAAATAGAAATGGTGGCCGACGAATCCTGAATTGGTCAGCGTTTGGTTTATTGGTTCCCTAATATTAGACCCCTATTACGCAAGTGGTTCCAATAAGGGTCTGCCCTCTAGGTTAGGCATAGTGCCTGTGGGGTAACTTCCCAGTCATATTAAAGCCCGTTACGAAAAAACCAATAGCCCAGATATGGACGGACCTCCTGTGAACGACTTTGCAAATCGTCAAAGGGAAAACGACGTAATGTACTAATCTTAGACAGAACACATGTCTCTGATCTAGCAGGTCCCTAAATCGCTAAAAAGTATGAGGTGTGTTCAAGAAGACAAGAAGATACGAGCTTTCGGTACGTGAGAAAAGTCGGGGAAGCTTGCAACAAACTGTCCACTCTACCTACTTACGAGCGAACCAAGAAGGATGACAGATTTCGTGCGTTCTATGAGCCAAAGAAGAAGCAAATGTGTGGTCCAGGAAACGGAGAAATATAACTGCAAAGAAAAGTGAAGTATTCCGTGCGCCAGACCAAAATGAAGTGAAGAGATTAAAATTTTAGCTTTTATGTGATAATTCATCAGAAGTGAATGTCTATATCTTTTCCAAGTTTCGGCCGGAAAAAAGAATGCTTTATAAACGGAGTCTCAGTTTCCTTCCACAAGAAAGATGACCCTCTGAACTAAGGCGCTTGTAGAGACATAGATCTTCTTAGCATAGTTACAGTGGATTTTTAATTAATTGTAGATTAAGGATTATGGACTTTGAGCACGCAAGGAGATTTTGGGAGAATTGGATCTACACTGACTAGCTCCAGCAGAGATTGGGTCAAATAAACCACATAAAAGTGTAAGTTGGTATTGGAAGGTCATACGAATAAAGCATAAGATAAAATCACTGTAAGCTGATTTAGGGCAGAGTGAAGTTTGCAAACCCTAATCCTTTTCTCGAAATTTCCAACTACTCTTTCACATAACTGACACTTTATCTCGGCAATAAAGTCTAACGGTGTTAATTTGCACGATCTTGGCGGCCAACGGTCGTTCCGATTAGCCGAGGAAACATCATGCGCAATATTTCGATTCTTTCGCAAATTGTATGACTTGTAGCTCCATCCTTTTGAAATTAGAGGACCACCTTGTCAAAAAAAATTTGTTTATCATGTCTCGGTGCGTTCGGTAGTGCGCGTTATTACCTATATGGATTTTCCGGCCTCATTTTCGAAAAAGTAGGCCTATGATACCTCCGGTCCATAAATGGCATCAAATAGTTACTAATTCTGTGTATCGATTATTTTCTATGACCTTGATGCTGCAATTTTTGCTAATGCAGTCGCTAATATGGAAATGGGGATAATTAGAAACAAAATTTTCTTGCAAAATTCATGGCCTTTGCATGCATGCAAAGCCAATCATTCACCAATATTTCCTAAGAAATCAACCAACAGTACTGAGGGTCCATTCAACGGGAATGCTTTCGTTCGACCTTATTTTCTAGAGTTGATGTGGGCTCTTAACCAAATCATCTTTTTCTGGTTTTTTGCACTTAAGTTCCCCTACTTGATCATCGGACTTGCCGAGTTATAGAGGCTGAGTAAGGTCAATGAAACTCGAAAAGTTCTCCAGATGAGTCCTGAAATTAAACGATGCCCAACCACTTCACTTCTCTACCATCCTTATCGCTCGTTTCTCCCCTGGGTTGAGAAACAGAGTATGTGAATATATGGCGGCCTTCGGATGAGCTAGACTTATCTGTATACAGCGGATGTCTGTACAAATGGACTATAGATTCTCATTGGATATCAATGGGCAAACTCAAAGAAAAAAAAAAAAAAAAAACGTCTTAAAGCAACTACACAGTGGACAAATAAATCATTTGGTCCCGCTTATATTCCTAATACACTAGGAATTCTTCTAAAGAACATCGATTACATTATACCCCATCACTAGTTTGACAAAGATTTTCGTAAAAGCATTCCCTCTAGATCCTTCTGGGAGGAAGATGCGTTCATGGATGGCAAGATGGTGACTCACAGATAAGCTTGATCTAGTCCTCTCGTTCCATTTTCCAAATCATTTTAGCGCGTTCCAGGCGAAAATTTTAGCGAATAAAGAAGTCCAGTCCTGGCTGAAGAAAACAAGCATGTAAGAAGGCTTTGTGTCTTTACAAATGATTTCAGCAGAAGCTGCATGGACAAGAAGGAGGAGAAGACATTCCCCTACCTACTCTCTACTTGTATGCCCAACCTTCTCCCAAAGAAGGAAACTCTCCAGCAGTCACTCTTACCTAACCTAACCTAACTTACACTTAAGATATCGCTATCCTTATTTCGTCCAGGTTGAGTGAACACAAATGTTGCTTGTGAATTTTTACACTCCTGATCAGGGCCTACTTTTTATTGCCGGTTCCGAAGGACTCTCCTGAGAAGCTTTTCCATAGACAGAGTTTGACTTTCGGAGGTTTTGTCATTGCCCGCTGAAAGGGTGATGACGATTTTTAAAAAATTTGCTGTTGTGCTCCTACCGTTATGGATTCAGTTTTGCAAATTCATTCATCATGCATCATCCTTCTAAAATTGAATCAGCTGTAACAAGAATAGTCCGGGATGTTTGTTAAGAGGCGGTAAATAAGCACAACTGATGTGTAGTCATAGTAACAACACTTCTTATCTTTAGGTTAACGCAGTTCAGCGGCCACGTTTATTTTATTTTTTTTTTTTTTTCACAAATTGTATACTTGTAATCCCTTACAGTAGTTATTGCTAAACTTAAATTTTCGACTATATGTTACAGCCAGGCTTAGAAAATCTGAACTCAGTACTGCTTCTTCAAGTATTACTTAAGTCTCGTGAAGTTTTAGTTTTTATAGTAAAAATCTCTCCCATTTCTCCTCTCTAAGCCAAACAAACAAAAGGACATAATGTAAATATACTGGAGTACCTACAAAAATCAAATCAAAGTTCCTTAACCTTGATTTACCGCAAATCCCGTCTGGCTACTGAGTTCCAACTTTGTCAGACATTGAACTTAGGAATCTCTTCCAACTTTGAATCCACATAAATTACACAAATTACTCTGAAAACTTTTACTCCCCAAACACCTCTAAAGCGGTCTTGATTTGGCCAATATACGAATAACATTTTATGAAGCCAAATAATTAATATACGAATTTCAAAAACCTTCATTCATAGGCCAAAGGGCTTACTCAAAATAACCCTTCATTGAATTTATGTATCTGTGCCCCATTTCCTCCAAAACAATCGATGCATCATCCCTAACTAAAGCCAAAGCCAACTCTATGTCTTCTTAGTGGCCAAAAAAAGTCTCAAACAAAAGCAGTTCTGTAGAAAAATTTAAAACGGCTTTAAATCCACGACACAGCAGAGATCATACATACATAATCATAAACACTTCAGTTATTAGAACGTTATAACGACCAACCCTTATACACGTTATATAGGCTAGACAGGTATATCATACTCTACATTTACCAATTCCTATTCCCCTTAAGGTCTCGTCGTTTTCTCGTCAGTGAAATTATTTTTCCCATTTCGAACATGCTGCAGAGAAGGACTTAGGAAGGAAAATAAAATTTGGACGCATCCGCGTTCCTTCAACACCCACTAACACTAAAACAGTCGCATATCTGAAGTGGTTTCGCTCTTACTTACGCTCCTTGACGTTGTCGAATGCCAAGTTCTTCTCCCGCGAATACAACATTACCCTCTGCCATCGCTAAGATGACTCCTTCTTGGAAATTGTGTGCTGCAATTTGGGTGAGTTATTACAGTTGCAATTAAGGCTGACTGGCTGGTTCGGTTTGGTTTTCTCTACCCTGTTTACTTGCGTTTGATATCAAAAATGACAAGGGAAATAAGGGTTGTAGACAGTGTTGCCATATAAAGGGGATTCTGCTAACTGTTTGTAAGTTTTTGTTATATTTCATTCAAGCTAATGCATTTGTAAGAGGCGGTTTGATTTTCAATAGGCTTTTTTGACAGATCACCCGTAACTCCTATCAAACTGCTTTGTCACCACAACAGCGTCTCCAAATTGTTCAACTGGATTATTATGCAAAAATTGAAGCTAGGCGACTTGAACTTGCGTCATATTTTCAGTGAATGGACTCTGGAAAAACTCAATGAAAATCCGGTGTTTTATCGTGAAATTTTGCTCAGTGATGATGCCCATTTCTGGCTCAATGGATACGTTAATAAACAAAATTGCCGTATTTGGGCTAATGAGCAACCCGAAGAGTACCAAGAGCTACCATTACATAACATATATTAAAAACAACGGTATGGTGTGGTTTATGGGCTGTTGGAATCATTGGTCCATATTTCTACAAAAATGAGGCAAATGAGAATGTTACCGACAATGGTAACCGTTATCGCGCCGTGTTAATGGATTATGTGCTTCCTGAAATTCAAGCACTCAGTGGGCTCTGGTTTCAACAAGACGGCGCTACGAGCCATACAGCGCATGAAACAATGGACTTTTTGAGAAATCATTTTGGTGAGCACTACTACGGAATATTGGCCGCCTAGATTGCGATATCACACCTTTGGACTCTTTTCTCTGGGAATATGTAAAGTCTCATTTTTAGGAATAAGTCAGCTACGATTGACGCTTTGTAAGCAAACATTACTCGCGTGTCGAGTAGTAGTCGCCCAAAATTAGACCACGACCACCTCAGACGTAGTCGTGGCCAACATTTACATAATATCATTTTCAAAAAGTGAATGCCATGCATTGTTCTTTTAGCTGATGATAAAAACTTTAAGCTCGCTTTCAAGTTTATGTGCTATATTTTACATTATAAATCGAACCTCAGGATGAATCACCCTTTACATAGTATGTACGAGCACCCTCACTTTTGGTATAGTGGCGTATACTTGTTTAACGTCACATAAGGATCATTTGTGAATGTCCCAAATCTTAATGCAATTTGCTTATCATCGCATACCTGATCTGCACAGAGTAATCATTTTAAAAATTTAGAACTGAAGAAGTAGGTAGGCATTCGTGTGAGTTTTCTACACTTGTTTCGAAACAAATAGAGTGCAGGTAGGCGTTCACACTCATGGCACCATCTTCATTTCTTCCGCTCATTTGGTGGGATTCACGGACGACACTTACTTCGCTCACAACAAAAAGCCATCATTAAGACTACTATTGTATTACAATTGGAAAAATGTAGAAACTATATTTGTTGTCAACGAATTTGAAAAGATAAATCTACCTCCTGACAAAACGACACTATTGACAACAGGAAATTCGAATCAATTAAGAAGTTCGCATATGACGACTTCGTACCTCGTGCTACTCAGAAACCAATTCGGCAAATTTTGGTTTGCCAAATGACACCAAAACTTTTTTCTAAGAAAATAAAGTGCAAGTTCTTTACAACACTGACTCTGTGATATGGCTTAGCGTTAAAAGAATAGATAATCAGAAACTAGAACCGCTAATGAACTATTTTGAACGAAAAATTCTTTGCCGAATATATGGTTAAAAAGGTTGAAAAAACTCAAGCACGTCGATCACATTTACTGCGGCATATCGATGGCTTAGCCAAAAAGGATTTTTGGCAACTTTGCGTATTGTGTGTTGGAAATTCATGAAATTGATATGGAATATAACAGAAAAATTATTTTGGGTATTGAGGCGCCTTTTCATCTACTGGCTTTTATTGAATATGTAATTAAATTCGTGCGGTTTTTTTTTCAAAATTTGAACGTTTATTTAAGAAAAACATGTACAATAGTATTATTCAAAGTATCGCCCATCTGAAGCTATGACTTTTTCTCATCTTTCTGGCAATTTGTGGATCCTATCTCAAAAGAACTGATCCGGCTTGGCAGCCAAGAATGAATCAAGCTAATTTTCGATATTCTGCTCTGATGTGAACCGTATTTCAGTGAGGGCGTTCTGCATCGACCGGAACAAATGGCAGTCAGAAGAAGCAAGGTCTGAGCTATAAGGCGGGTGGGGTAAGACTTCCACTCCACTGTTTTCCAAATAGCTCTTAACCGGAATAGCAACGTGGGGCCGAGCGTTGTCATGATGGAAAATTATTGCCTCGTGTCTGGTCGCATATTCCGGGCGTTTTTCGGCTACTGCTCTCTTCACACGGATTAATTGTGTTCGGTAGCGTTGTTCATTGACGGTTTCACCCGGTTTTAGCAGCTTATAATACAGCACACCCATCTGATCCTACCAAATACAGAGCATTACCTTCGCGCCATGGATATTCGGCCTTGCCGTTGATTTGGCTGGTTGGCCGGGTTTCACATATGATTTTTTGCGCTTGGGGTTGTCGTAATAGATCCATTTTTCATCACCAGTAACAATCCGATGAAAAAATTCCTTTTTTGTGGAGTTTCAGCAGCATTTCGGACATGTAAAACCGCCTTTCGACCAGCTGCTTTTAAACGTTTTGAAATGGCTGCTTGAGTGACACCCAAAGATTCTGCGAGCTCTTCTTCTGTTTGGCAACAATCTTCATAGAGTAATTCTTCCAGTTCTTCATCTTCAAACTTTTTTGGCTGCCCAGGACGTTCATCGTCTTCCAAGCTAAAATCACCACTTTTAAATCGTGCAAACCACTTTTGGCACGTTTGCTCAGCTAGCGCATGTTCACCATAAATTTCCACCAAAATACGATGACTTTCATCAGCAGTTTCCTTCATATTAAAGTAATGAAGAAGAACTCCCCGCAAAAACACTTTTTCAGGCACAAAGTTCGACATATTTGAGTGAAAAAAAATTATTGTTGTTTACGCTTCAAATGAATGACAGATAGTGAAATGACGAATAGTGACAGTAGCTTTCCAACGCATGTTCCAATGGTATAATACAAGTTACGCCATCTCTTAGCAAACGAACTAAGTTATAGACCCAATATTAAGAAGCAAATATTGCCGCATTTGAGACCTAGCACATCCAAGAATGATTGTCAAACAGCCTCTCTATCCATAACGTGTTACGTTACGTGCAAAGCAATTTTTTGGGCAGGAGACATTATTATTCATTATTTCTTCGAAAATGATATTTGCTGATAAAGTGAATGCACTGAATGCATTGAACTCCGAAATCAATACGAGAAATGTTCATAAAGTAGGGTGATTGTTCAAATCTCGCGAGCAACGTACATTCGGTTATCGACTTCTTTTTTTGCTGTGTTGGTACATTTGTCCCGAATTTATGTTTATAGTTTCAAGCATATAGCATACTTAGTTTTCTTTTTTAACAGATAGAAAGGTTAGACGTATTTTGATGTGCTCAGCGACTTTTAATTGTTATAAAAAATGTTTACATTGTGCGAAAAAAAATCAAGTACTCTAAAACACTTGAAATGTTGGTAGTGGTATACGGTGAGTTTGCTTTAAATAAATCAAATTTTTACAGGTGGTACAAGCTCTTTCAAGAAGGCTGAAAAAATACCAAAGAAGAACCTCACTCTGGACATCCAGAAGCCGTGAAGAAAATTGTTTTGGAAAATCGTCGAATTACCATAAAAGAAGTTGCTGAGGATGTTGGCATATTGGTCGACTCGTGTCATGCAATGTTTTGGACATGAGACGTGTATCAGAAAAGTTTGTGCCTAAACTTCTTAATTTTGATCAGAAGAACCATAATATGAGCATCGCTCAGGAGCTCTTGAATGACGTAAATGATATGCTCAAAAGGCTCTTAACTGTTTTCTTTTTTTTTTGGATTACCGTGGCGTAGTGTATCAGGAGTTTTTGCCTTAAGATTGTATGGTCAATAAGAAGTATTACCTTGAAATTATGCACCGTTTGCGAGAAGCAATACGAGAAAAACCTCCGGAATAGTGGAAAAACAATTCATGGCTTTTGCATCACGATAATGTACTTGCTCATTCATCGTTGCTTGTGAGAAATTTTTTGGCCAAAAACAACACGACAATCATGCTTCACCGGATTTGGCCCAATGTGACTTTTTCTTGTTCCCAAAACTGAAGAGACCTACCTAAGGACAAAGATTTATAACGACTGAGAAAATAAAAACGGTATCGCTGAATGAGATCAAGTCTGAGGGGGATTACTTTGAAGGGGACAACATCAATGTTGATGAATAAATAAATATTTTTATATAAAAACATAAAGTCACCTTACTTTTTAAACACCTTTCGTATTATATTATACAATAATCAGCACTACCCGACTTAATGTTTGAGCTACCTGCACAACTTGATCTGTAAACCTAGATCAACTAATAGGTTCTATTCTTCACTGGCGATTAATCGGACTCCAACTGATTTTATGATATTTATTGTGTTTGAGCATTGAAGTTATTAAATAAAAATGAAGTATGTGCATTAACTAGCTCCTATTATTCGTTTTTCGTAGTGAAAAGAGAAAATAACTATGATTTTCCAAAACTTTAAGAAAATGTTTACCACCTTGTCGGTGAGACAGAAGCCTTGTTGAAGCTTAAGGAAGAAAATACACAAAGCAGGGCTTGCAGTTTTTAACATCGACAACGTCTTTACGATATTTTAGTGAGAGGTATTGCTCGTACCAACAATCAAAATGCCATTAACCTTTTCAAAAAGATCGCCCTTAATCTACGTCGCCAATGCTTTCCGCACATCTTTCTAAGCAGAAACATGGCTTTACGGATGCAAATATCTATGCATAAGGCTCCCCTAGACAGAGTGTCCTTTGAAGTCGGGTCAACCCTTATTAGACGCTTCTTGGCGACAAACATCTCGCCTTAAGGCTATCAGCTTTCTTAAAGTGCTTTAAATATTTAAATGGCGTGTGTCTATTTTTTTATTCGCTTGAATAATTCGCTCATTAGTCAACCCAATTAGCTTCATTAAACACAGCAGTGATGGTCAGCTTCAACTTTATCAGCAACACGAATCATCGTGAACCAAATTCGGGCTTTGATAGGAGATTCGTATAGCGGGGATGACGTGAACTTCTATTAAGTTCATGAACTCGTATAATAAAGGACCTCCGGCATATTCAAAGAGCTTATTAAAGCTATTGCATTTGTTCGAATTTTTATCAAAACCAAAACATCCAAATAAGCTGAAGACTTGCGGCCACCAAAAATGTAAAACGAATCTTCATAATTTTTGCATAATGGCAACACTGATCATACACAGAACAACTACCGATGACACCGCAATCGAGTGGAAATGGGAAAAAGAATCTGCTAAAGGTAAAAGGAAGTCGTAAACGAATATTTCGCATGCCGTTCATTAACGACATCGTCGCGTCTGGTATGGTTCTGGGTGGTCGTAGGGAAGATTAGAGAATATTGCTTATGACAAGAAAACCGACAGAATTTTAACGTAGACAGACAACTGCGATATATTTATACTTGATCATCCTCCTAAGTATCCTCTGTTACACCAGAATTCTTTCTACCGCCCAAAAGGGTCTATTTGGCATTTGAAATGTTTATGACATTTAGGCCATAAACCAGAGAACCGTATTTCTAAGAACCGTATAGGAATGTCTATTGGATGACAGTTATACGAATGATTAGATAAACTGAAGGAGCTCCTTTTCTCTACGAGTATTCTAGAACACAATTTGGTTGCATGTCGAATTTGAAGTACTATAGCTTGCAGCTGCCTACCACTGCTGCTGCAGCTCCTACTGAAAATTTCAACATCAAAAACAACTGAAATTTATCCATAAAATAGTTGGCAGGTGTTTTTGACAGTTTTCGGAAAACGTTGACTGACAATCCTGAAGATAATTACTTCCCTGGCAAATTCTCAATTTCTCGAACAAGTCAAACCACAAGCCAACAATCTATCAAAGACCATGATTCCGGGGCCAACATAATAAATCAGAAGTTTTCAACCCGTCGACCCGTTTAATGAAAAGGACACTGACCGCTTAATGAAAACCAATGAATACAAGGGTGTGGAGTAGATCCGAGTCAGAAGCGAGCGGATGAAGAGCAAGACTACCACAAAAACTTGTGGCTAACCATGTCAACATTTAGAGAGCAACTAATCAATCAGGGCACACAGCAGTTGTGGGTTTCTTTATTCTTTGGCCGTAACAATTGTTTCATTTCATTTTCATATCATACTCATAGAGAAGCTGCTTGAATTATGAGAATACTCGTACTCGTACTCGCACTTCTTCAAGCAGGACGAGAGTTTGATTGTTTTTCCAAGTCCTGTCGTTGTAACTGAGAAATTACAATGTTCTCCTGCCTCAAGGCTACTATCCAGCATCCAGTATCTCCAGCATTCAACATCTAGGATTCAATTGGATTTTAGTTTGAATGCAAATTTGCCAGAGAAAGATGGAGATTTCAATTGTTTTCATTGTAAATGAAAAGGATCCTTCGAAGGCAAACAACACAAGCTTAATGGTAGGATATGGCGCATCCATTTGCTGGGTTGATAATAGGATGTGGATTAGACAAAGTCACACAGGGGGAGGCGAGGTTTTTACTGAGTAAATACGGAATGTGAGAGTCGTGAAAATTATCTGTGTGACGACTATCCGGCTCAAGGAATTTTAGAAGTTTTATGGGTGACTGTGGACTAAGAAAAGTGGTTTAGATTGGCAGGTTTTGAAATTTAATTTTAGGAAAGTGCAACTTGCTGGACAACCAGACAAGTACACAAATTCAATGGTTTCCATAATGACTGCTGTGAAAACCCCCTACCCAAGTGAGGTTTGATGTCAGTAAATTAAGAGTAGTAAGTTGTTGTGCCCCGCCGGCTGAGGAAAGAGCTACCTGTGCCACATTATACTCGTAACTTTGTATTGGAGCTCTTTTTCAAACTAGACTGAAAGTGCACGAGCTAGCAGACGTTGTAGGCATTTCAAAAAGTGCGGTACATCGCATATTATTTGAAAATTTGTACATGAGAAAGCTGTGTGCAAGATGGGTGCCGCGTTTTCTTACACTCGAGCAAAAACAGTGTCGTGAGTGTTTCAATTGAGTGTTTAGCGAAGTTTCACAGCAACAAAGCACAATTTTTGAGCCGTTTCATAACAATGGATGAAACTTGGGTCCATCACACTACACCCGAGACAAAGAAACCATCAAAACAATGGATTCAAAAGGGAGAACCGGATCCAAAGAAGGCGAAGACCGTTTCTTCTGCAGGCAAGGGATGCGCGTGACTATCTTAAAAAAGCAAAAACCATCAATGGCCAGTATTATGCGAACTTATTGCAACGTTTGAGCGAAGAAATCAAGCAAAAACGGTCCCATTTGGCTGAGAAGAAAGTGTTGTTTCGTCAAGAAAATGCACCAGCTTACAAATTCGTTATTGCAATGGCCAAAATTATGAATTAAAGTTTGAATTGCTACCTCATGTACCCTATTCGCCAGATTTAGCCCCCTGGAATTGTTTTCTGTTCCCAAACTTTAAAAAATGGCTCAGTGGTCAAAGATTTTCCAACGATGAAGAAGTGATGTCGGCAGTTAATGGCTATTTTGAGGAGCAAGACAGTTCTTATAAAAAAAATGGTATTGAACTCTTTATACATCGCTGGGAAAAGTGTATAAAGCTGAAAGGCGATTATGTTGAAAAATAAATAATTTTTTTTTTTTTTTTTTTTTTTTTTAATTTTTGTGTTTTCTTTGTTGGGTCGGTCACTTCTGGGACCGCCATCGTAGTTTGTGAAAATTGACATTTGCTTCTAATAAAAAACTGTCTGAGGATTCCATAATATTCCTAAAGCCTTGATTGAATCAGAACTTCTGATTTTAAATAAAGTTTCTCGATCTTCTTCTTAGAATGATTTGCGCACCACTTTTTAGGCTTAATCCACCCTTTGATAAGATAGCGGATAATTGTTTTTGTAATTCGATTGATTGTTCTAATGTATTGGCAATATAAATATCTGAGCTTATTAACTTAGCAGCCATAGGAAAATGCACACCCTCATCAGTACATAACTGCTGGAGTACTCGAGTGGAGAGAAATGCACCCGGTGCTGTGCCTTAAGTCACCGTTGCGAGTTGGTATATCTGAATTGGGTCACTAGAGTTTGGTCATCTGGATAAAAAGACACCTAACGATACATTTTTATGATGCCAGATGTAAATACGTATGTATGTATAAAACTTGAATCTCAATATGATTGTAAATAGATCACGCTGAACGACAGGACCCATAATCAAGAGCTCATTCTGTGACATGCCAGAGCTCGTGTTTGATGAAGCGTCAAAGCCGACACGAAGCTTTGTGGTACAACTGGACATTTTAAATACACAGTGATGGGGTATTATGTAATGAGGTTGCTGGAAGTCAAAATCCTTTATTCGTTCCATGTGTGACAGCTGGTAGTTTGAGATAGTTAAGGACTTTGCCTACCTAGTTTCCGCCATAAATGACACCAGTGCGTAGATCAAACGAAGCATAACTCTTGCCAATCGCTTCTTCTTTGGACTAAGAAGGCAAATGACTAGCAAACCCTTTCTAGTCCTGGTTCTGATCCATGGAGTTTTTTAAAAATGGATGAGGGTGCTTTTGGCTGCTTGAAGAGGAAAATTCTTTTAGGGATTTTCGGTCCCGTCTGTATAGACGGTGAGTGGAGAAGGAGATACAGCGACGAACTGTAGCGACGAACTGTAGCGACGAACTGTAGCGACGAACTGTAGCGACGAACAGTAGAGAAAGACCGCGACAAGTGAACCACCAACTTGGGTGAGAAAATGGAGGCAGCTAGCTAAAGATCGAACGGGCTGGAGATGCTTGTTGGTTGAAACTCAGGTCCACATCGGACTGTAACGTAGGTAAGTAAGATGGGGCTGTACACCATCCCTGCAAAATTTCTCAAGCTCTCTACCAAGACCATTGGAAGGTCTAGTTAATCAAATCGTAGCTAAATGAGCGGTTGTCGGAATGGGGAAGTGAAGGTTATTAAATGAAGGCAATCTGATGAAATGCTGGATCTGCTTTAATAAATTTAAGGGAGGCTTTCGACAGCGTGAATCGTGAGCGCTGGCGGGAAAGCATTTTTGACAAGACCATCGCTGCTTTAAAGGTTTGTATGTAGATGGATAATGTCACTTTCTACACCACTGTACTGTCTAAGAGAAAATATGGAGTCTTATGAATAATAACAACTAACGTCAACACATTTGTGGTGGCCGTGGTGTAGTGGTATATGCATAGACTCCTCAAGCAGAGGGTCACGGGTTCGAATCCCATATGTAGTTATATGAAAATCCCGTCGGCGTCAACTCTGACATGAAGGCATAACACTGATGTTGGAGTTGTTGCTGGCTGGGCTAAAATGTAACGAACTAACAACTAGCACGTACTAAGACTCGTTCTGTGGCACCTGAGTTTTAAACTACTACACCACCCCCCCGCGCGCCCTGGAGAAAAGAAAGTAAATAGTATTCATATCCCCTTGGTGCGCGTGCGGGATTATAAAAAAAAAAAACATGCACTTCAATAACGATATCTGCTTGCTTTCACTTAAACTTATCGATCTTTACCAAATGACACAAACTCGAGGAAAAAATACAAATACTTGTATGCCCGAAACAACAGCGATTAACCCATCAAGATATTCTAAAGAATTTAACATTGCTGAACAGGAGGTTAACAAAGTTCTTACTTCCTTCCCTCCCAAAGTCTGAAAAAATAATCTTTTCAACACTAAGACCAAGCTGCGGTTATTTCGCTCTTACATTGAGTCAGTTAATAGAAGTCTCTGGATCACTTACTACAATGTAAATATCGATAGTAAGATCGAAGATGGACTCACCTTGAATGCTGAAATCAGTACTGACTATAACTGACTATAATACAGGGTTCCGCCTCTACTCGCATGAAGATTTAGGCTTAAAATCGTCTAAAAAAGCCATGCACTAGATCTACATCACTGTCCTTACACCAATTCTCGACTTATGGCATAGCCATCGGATGGGCGTACTAGAAAAGAGCCCTTAATACAGACACGCTAAAAAAAAAATGCATACACATCATTGGTGCATTAAAAATCTCTCTTACTCATTCTTTTGCTGCCCAATGATATTTTAGGCATCAGCTTTCAACAAAACCTGTCCTAAGACTGAGAAACACTCAGCAATCGAAAAGGTTTCTAGGCTATGTACGCTGCATAGCGGCCTCTCCAATGGAGCTCATTAAAATTAACTTCAGCAAAGTCAATGCAAATCACCTTATTTTACAACGGGGAACCATTCCCAGTAAATCTATCTCTACCATATTTTCACAGATGTCCCTAAAACAGTTGACGTTGACGGGTGGGTCTTCCCTTAATGCCTCTGAATACATCTATCCTTAAGCCAATGTGTTGGGTTTTCATTTAAATCCAATGGCTCATTTTGAATCCAATACCTACGACGGATAATATAGGGTTTTCTTATAACGACTTCACAACTTTTTTTTTTTTTAAATAAAAGGCAAACCATTTGAGATATTTCAAAAACTTTATCACTGGCTTGAAGTACAATCAAAATATTTATAAATGGAACTCGACTTCGTTCATATGACCACCGCGAGCACGTTTGCAGAGGTCGATTCGTTGGACTCAATTTTGAACGACTCGGCCACACATTTTGGCCGAAACGGCGGCTATTTCGAGTTCAATGTTGGCTCAGAGCTCTTCCAACGTCGTCGGCGTATTGACATAAACTAATGACTTAACGTAACCCCACAGAAAATAATCAAGCGGCGTTAAATCGCACGAACGAGGCGGCCAATCGACTGGCCCATGTCTTGAGATAACACACTCACCATATTTGCTCTTCAATAAATCGATTGTAGCGTGTACTGTGTGGCTTGTGGCACCATCTTGTTGAAACCACATGTCGTCCAAGTTCTTGCATGGGTGTAAAAAAAGATCCTTACACAAAATACGCCATAATGTGTTCTGAGCGATACCCGATTCTTGAGAACGCCGTGGAATTGACTGATTTGGATCGTTTGCTACGGACGTCTGAACGGCAGCGATATTTTCGACACTTCGACCAACTCATTGTCTCACTGACACGGCAACATCACACAATGAATATGTAGACTCAAATTTTTGCGTTAAACTTGTTATTGCCTGTCTACTAGGGCGAAAATTACGACCGAAAATTGGAGTTAACGCTCTTAAAGTTGCAATAACCGACTCCGAATACTGTAGAAAATTTTTATAATCTACAGACGTTGCTCGTTTGTGTACTTTATCATGATGAAAATGTTGAGTTTACTGAATAAATTGACAGTGACAGTTTGATAATTAGTGAAAGAGTGCGTTCACAAATTAAATTCAAAGTTGTCAAGTCCCTATTGGAAAACCCTATATAATACATGAAAGCAGAGATGTAGCAATCAGATCGTCCTCCACAATCTTGAAAACAAAAGGTATGTAAAGATTGCAGCCTTTTTTATAAGGAGATGGTCAAGCAGCTCAAAACCGCATTCCACAGGGTTCCAGAGCACTCTGAAATACTCTTCAGGAATAGTCCTATGGGAAGATATCCAGCCTTATATGAGACATATTCGAGCTCAAATGATCAAAAAAGCTGATCAACCTCATTAAAAGAGGTATAATCACAGGATAATTTCCCCATAATGATTTCTGCATGAAATAAAGGGATAAGGAATACGCTAGGTCATTTCCTTTTAACTGCTCTGCTTTGAAGCACATCAGAATACTCTCCCTAGACAGTTACCACTTTCGAAACCTTAGCGATCTCTGCCCCATTAAGGTCACCAACCCCGTCAAATCCGTCAAGATATTTCGGGGGTAGCCAGTTCAACGCTTTGATAAGTAATTACAATTATCACAATAGATTAACTGTGTTTTTGTGGTTTAATTTTATTTGTTAGATCAAACCAGATTTTCAATATTTGATTTTTGGCTCTGGTTTTGTAACAGTTTCTTCAAAGTTTTTCGCCAATAGTACAGATATCAGCCCTTATTCAAGAGCTACTCTCGTTGGTGAAAGTAGAAAAGACAGTTTTGCCTGCTATTGTGCTTCATCCTTTGAAGTTCAATCCCAGTAGAGTATTTGCATGTATTTTGCATAGCTTTTCCATCTTCTTACATAAGCTGTCAAGAAATTAGGGTCACGATCTCAAAACCTGAATTGCAATTACTTCGTATTTGGTAACAGCTGCAATATTGGTCGAACGGCCGCGGCATGTGGTAATAACCGAAAATTACCCTTCTTTTTAGTTCAGCTGACATCCAACAATAAAAGTGATTTGCAAAAGGGAGCCTGCGATCGTGCTATCGTGTACGATAAAGACCACAAAAATAGAGAATATCATCTAGGTAACGACAGGGTAGCAAATAGCAACTTTGAAGAAATTCGGGACATCCCGCCACTTTCAGGTTATATACTTTTTTTTTTATAATCCCGCGCGCGCATCAAAGGGATATGAATATCCTTTTACTGGCTTTTTTCCAGAGGTGGTTGTCAAACTGGAGCCAGTGCATCGTCAACCAGTGGGTACGTGCTAGTTGCTAGTTCGTTATATTTAGCCCAGCTAGAAACCACTCCAACATCAGTGTTATGCCATCCCTCGCACGGGATTCGAATCCGCGACCCTCTGCTTGAGGAGTCTATGCATATATCACTACACCACGACCACCTCCTTGATTAAAGCAGATGGAAAAAAACATCCAGGCTTGAAGATGGGTAATCGAAGAAGAGAAGCATCAAAAGTGTTGTGCGTTTTTTAATTTTGTGGCACCCAATGTTTAGTATCCTTTGCTTTAATGGTATCTGGACCTTGTAAGGCTACATTCACAGAAAATAATACACCAAAGGTAGCTGAAAAATCACTGGAAGAGAATCTGGACTTAAAAGCGATTCTTCTGTCTCTGTACAAAAAAGTCGATTTATTTTTTTTAAACAGTTACCGGAATAAGCAACTCGAATTGACATCATCTGTTCAACCCTGTTTGACTAGTCTGGCGCGCCGATATAATATCTGCTACGTTGAATGAGGTAAATCTAAAGATACTTGCGTTAAATGTAAACTCTCTAATCAGGATCGGAAAAGAACCAACTTTTGTAACTTATTGTTAACCAGAATCAGAAAATTGGGTGCAATAGCTATCATGTATATAGAAGAGACTGGCCTAATTCCATTCGAGGGAGTAGGGTTGGTATTTTAATACATAAAGACTTGCTTCGTAGAATCATATATAGCGGACGCGTGTGTAGGTTCCAGATTATAGAAGTTTTTTCAATATATGCATGTGGTGTTCCTTTACGAACCTGAAGCACTTAAGCCCGCTCAATTTATTTCCAAGCTCGAATTACTTTTCATTCCCTTCAGCTTGAGTCTAAGCAAATTTATACTTTCTGACCGTAAGCATTGTTGCACAACTGGTGACGTCAAAATAGGATTGAGTACAAACTTCAATTGTATGCCATGGATATCCCGTTCTTCCCATCAACCAGTTCCTTTTTGGACTTAGATACTAGAATACTACTAATGAAGATAGACCGGTAAGACCCGGTAGTGACCATTACGGACTCGCTGTCATTATTCGGGTCCCAAACGAGTAAACGCAGCTGGAGCAGTACGAGTTTCTTTACGATTATCGTAGGGTATGATGGTTGCGCTACATTAGGTCTTTAAAACGTAATTTACGTTTGAGTGGGATTGATCCGTCGACAAATAGAAACCTGACAAACGACGACATTGACCAACATTTATTAGAAATGGACATCATTATCAAAAAAATTGCTCGGTTAAAACGCTTGGTTGACAAATATAGAACTCCAACAATTGACGCGCTATACACACACAAAAGCAGACTGCTCTCAAGGCTTAAACAGCTGCACTGGCAATTAAATAAATTGTTTAGGAGGAAAGATCACAATGACAGTTAGTGTGTCCCAATTCCACAAATTACAGAAAACATACAGACATTACAGACATTATGGCATAATATGTTGAATAGGCATGCTATCTATGATTTACAACATGTTTATTGCAAAGAAGTTCGTTGTCAAACAAGACAAAGTAATTTCAAGAAAAATATTTGAAATTAAAAAAAAAGGTTTGGATACTGTTTGGCATATACACTAACGATATAGTGTGTTCACTCAATCATGCTATACCGTATACAGACGATTTAGTGGCATACTGACCAGGTCCAACAATCCAGGTCAGCAATACTCTTTTACCGCGTGATTTCGATCATATTAAGGAGTATTGCGATGATTGGAAATCGGAAACAGTATTAATTAGAACTCCATTGAGATGGTCTTCTTGGGATACCAGAAATCAAGGGCAAAATTTGGCCGTAATTGAACACGGACTTCCATTGTCAGTGAGAAGCGTAGTTAGATACCTTGGTATCTCATGAAGCTCAACAACAAGAAAGAATGGAGCGATGAATCCACAATCTATTGACTGAGCAACCACACGATAGAGTGATATACAGATGGACAGATGAAAGATCTGGTGCTGGAGTGTTTGGACCAAGAATGAAACATCATGAATCCATGGGCAAGAGAACCAGCATCTTTCAAGCAGAAATATGCGCCACAAAAAGATGCGTTCGAATTAATCTTGAAAAGAATTACATAAACTGTTACATAGCAATAATGTCAAATAGCCAGGCAGCTATAAAAGCACTGTATTCTTTTGTCATTAAATCCAAACTTGTATGGGAATGCCTACAAAGTCTCAACAAATTTGGCAAGAAAAATAGAGTATCTGTGTGCTGAGGCGGCGAGAAAAGGGGCAGCAGAACTCTTCATGGGACCTGAACCATTCTGCGAGATAGGGCAACACACCCTATGCGAGAAATTCAGGAAATCGGAAAAGGAGAAAAAGGCTAGAACCTTTCGGGACCTCCAAGGTCTGAGACAAGCCAACTCTTAGGAGATTATAATATCAAAAGATTTAAAGCATGTATCAGTCTAAGCAAAAATAACGTACGCATCCTAACTAGTTTCCTAACTCAGGAAACACCTAAGGAAGATAGGGTTATCAGAAGAAGGTCCGTGCAGATTCTGCAATGAGTCCATACAAACTCCAGGCTCTGACCCGGAAAAGGTTTAAATATTTGGGAAAACATCAAATTCAAGAAAAGGGTCTACCAATCACGGATCCACTACTCATTCTCAGATTCATAAAAGAAACTGGACTGGATGATGTGCTCTGAGTAGGTTTTCCTTGCCTAAGACAAAGCCATAGTTTCTGGTGAATTAAGCTGTGAGGGGGTTCTGGAAGAGGGAGCAGACCTCTCCAAGGTAAAGAAGGGGGCACAATAGACCACAAGGTAAATTATTATTATTATTATTGTTATTAGATACCTTGGTATCTGGCTCGTTCAGAATTTGTATTATTTGTATTTTGACATATGCTTGCTAAGCTGAAGCCAAGAAGGTCTAGCACTAGCAAGAAAACTGTTTCACAGCAGTCAATTTGACTCGAGGGTAAAGATAACATGCTTAGTGACTCTAATCGCTTATGGTTGTCCCGTGTTGTTCACATAGCGGCGTATTACCTATATATGGAAACAACTCAAGTGTTTGAAAGGCAATTTTTTAAGACTGGTGTTTCGAGCTTATTACCGATACGACTTTATTCTACTGGAGGCATTCCTCTATGTAGATACTAAAGGGTTAGTGCAGACTAATGACGGTATTCTGGTAATATACTACTGCCACCGTGGAACGAGAGAAAAGCGACTCATCTACGGTACGACATCAATGTCCAGGAGTTCTTCCGTTTTAGTTCTCCCTTTTATATGTTATATATAAGTTTAATTGTAGAATTAAATTTAGGCCGAAAGGTAATAGTTTTAGATTTACCATTAAGTTTAGAGTGCTCGGTAAGAGCCAGTAAGCTTAATTCAGAAAAATGAAATGGTTGGATAGAGATAAAAAAAAAACAGTATTAATTGATCTTAAACATAGACATAGACTACACTACGGTTCACTTGAAATGCCAGAAACCGTGTGTACTTGTCAAAGAATCTACGGTATTATGACTTACACATTCATAAGGAGTTGTTTGGACTGTCTGGCCTATCACACATTTTCTACACCTTTACTTGCTTGTGTAGCGGCTCAGTTAGGTATGAACATGGGCCTCAATTATCGCGGTGTTTAGATAACTTCCTCCAATTGCGCACTTTAAGCCGGTTGAGGTCTACTTCCACATGTGCGCTCTAGCTAAGGTGAGTTGTTCCTCTTATGAATATAGCTCGTCTTTATAACTGCTGTCATATGTGGCCCTAAGATCCATGAAAAGATAGTGGGTATTGATTTGAGGATTTCTTGAGTTTTTTTCAGGACCCAGGATCTTTGACGTTTATACAGTATAGCAGATAATACCTTTTATGCGATGTTAAGGAGACTTATGCATTAATGTATGGTATACCCTGCATAGTATAGGAGGTCTCCTTTTTTGTAATCCGGATAAAATTTACTTCGGTTCCATTCATCAGGCATACACTCTGAGAAATGAATTGCTGTATGCTCTCCACAAAGTTGTATTCAACAGCCGATAAGCCATCTGGTTTAGCTGCTTTGTTGGATTTGGGCCTAGATATTGCTCTTCCTAATTCATTTTGGACAGGTAGACGGAAGTTTTGACTATGATTATCCAGCACCGACTGTGACTCTTTTACGAGGCTTACTTCTTCATATTGTACATCGACGCTTTGTGCGTTTCTTGTTTATCTGCATGTGTTTGCTGGGATTCTTTATCAAGCCTGGGATTTCTTAATAGTGGTAAGGCAAAAACAAGCAAATTAGCTGCAGCGTATTGCTGCGGAATGTTCGCAGCATTGTTGAGATATTTCCGGATATGCGATCGGCGATGATTCTGGGGTACTCTTGCGATTGCCGCTTTTCTACGTTGTATCTTCTCACGGTAGTTCTTCTTTATTATGACGCTGGGAAAACCCGCATTTATATCTTGGCTACAATAAGGTTGTGATTAGAGTCAATGGCTGTCTAGAAGGTATGGACGTCCGTATACCTCAGGTAGGCTTATAGCTTAGCGCTCAATAATCGGAAGAACGCTATGTCGCTTTGTTTATATTGAGATAAGGAAAGAGTGTGTTTGCTTAAGCGATATTTCATCTTGCAACAAAGTCAATAAGTCTAAGTGCGCGGTCAGACGGGGTGTCGTGTAGAATATTTTTACCAACTGTTCTACCATAGATGTTATCCTTTCCTATACAGGCGTTAATATCGCTTAGTACGACTTTATCTTCATACTTACGACAGGAGGAGCATGTAAAAACATCCTTTTGTGGCATCGTCCCTATCTTCCGTAGTTTTTCATCATATTTTTGTGCGGCCCATCCCAACGCACTTCCTGAATGATGGGTGATATCTACGTGATAGAAGTCAAGGGCCTCTACTAATTGTTCGGTGTGCAAATTCGAAGATCGTTGTCCTTTGAACATTTGCAAGGGTCGCCAACTGTGAATTCGTTTTTATCCGAGGCCAGTAGTTGGTGCGTCACATCTCTTTCGTATAGGGTTTACTCATGGAGTTATCAGGGACCACCATTGGAAGGTAAGGCAAGCTCTTAACATTATCTACGAGCTTGATTGTTGCACTGCTGGCGCAATTCCTTTCGATCCCTCTATTGCAGTAATTTATGCGACTTAGAAATGACTCCACCTTGTGTTCTTTCATTGTGGCATTCATCAGCATACACGGTTGCCGAAAAGTATCAAAAACTCTATAGCGGACACCCTACTTCAAAAAGTACCAAAATGGAAATTAGATGAAATAGTAACTTAGTTCTACCCATCGGATACTGCAAAATGTTGTGATGTCCTAAGTAGCCCATATATCAGCCCATCACGGACATATGTATCAACGAATTTTTTTTTCAAATTAATTTCAATGAATTCAAATTGAAAACAATTTCATTAATTTTTTTTATTTTTGGGCAATAAGTTTCCCGTTTCCATTTTTCACCCTCTCTGGGCTAGAATAACCAACATTCAAGACCAATCCAAAACAAGTTAAAAAAAAAAAATAAATTTTAACAGCAAACAACTTTCAAAAAAATACCCCCACTCCCGAAGAATGAATTTAAAAGAAAACGAAAATAAAAACATCCACGTATTTCTCTTGAAAAAAAAAAACTTTTTTTCTCTCCTGGAAAAGATGAAATCTAACGGATCGATGCGGATGTCCTTCAATAGATTAAAAACGATTTCTTCATGCTGATGCTTCTCAAAGGACTTCTTTTACTCCGTATGCTTCTCATTTCACTTCAGTTGGTTATACTTTGGAATAATTTTTTGATGGTGATCAAATGAAAGAGAATTTTCTTTCAAATTTTATGTGGCAAAGTGATTTGCCAGCTACGAATACTTCGTAAGTTGGAAGCCATTTTGGTTTTGTGAATTTTGGAATTAATGCGGTCCCAAATTGATGATGTGTTGCTTTTGCTTTGACCGTGAGGCAATTTGATATATTTTTTTTTTCTTTTTGTGGAGCCAACTAGGTGAACCACAAGCAATGCTATGATGAATTTCATGTAAACCGTGACTCTGACTCTTGCTTGGAATTCAAGCGATCACACGGAGGAATAATATTTCTTTTTGCTTTTAAATAAATTTTTAAAAAAGAAAAACCCCCACGAGTAGAGTTGCAGTGGAGAATTAACTGAGCTCGGTTAAGGGTTGTGCTTCTTTGATGTTAAAATAATTTTTTTCTGGTGGGCAAAGCTCGAATCCCTTTTCGGGTAGAGGAGGACTTGTTCCTCTCTTCACCCATTTCTTTTTTTTTTTTTTGTAATTTACTTTTTGCAAGTTATTTCTTTATACACTCAAAGAATTCTGATACTCTGATGGAATAGAGTGCACTGAGCTGATATAGTCTCATCACCTCACATTCAGATACTTGCTCTGGCATCCCCGTGGTGCTATGCTGGCAATGGTAGTAATGCCAGCAGCTTCAAGCTCGAAAAGTATCATCGATTGCAAATGTACCATGGAAGTCTTAATTATGCTGAAATCCATATCCAGATGCCATAATGGGTGAGGTATCCAGTGGATTCATTAGTGGAGTGACTATGTGCATTGGAGCGAGGTCATGGTAGATATGAGGGGACTTGTAAATTGATGCATGAGTATGCATCCTTGATATTCGTACTTTTGCATTTTATGAATGAAGTAACGATTTTGCGCTGCTGGCAAATTTGTTGAAAAACCTTGACAGTTGGGACAAGGTTTTAACGTATTCTGCAGATGGAGGGTATTTGTTATATTTTTTTCTGTTTACTTCTTCTGAAAGACTAGAGCTCACTCGTCATGTGTCACTTGTCAAAAGGCAGGGAAAAAAATGGAGAACATATGCATCGTTGGTACAACGCTACAATTGTTTGCGCAAAGAATACCGATAAATCTTCATAACTTAGATTAAAATATGGAGCTCTACTTTCCGAATTATACTTCTGTGTCTTTTGTTTGCAGTGGCAAATTGGTATTACAAGTTTTGAGGGAAATATCTCTGAACATAGCTCCAGGTATTCTGCTTACAGCATCCTCTTTTTTGGAGAAAATTCTATTTGGTTACATTTTCAGGTGACATAAAGAAACTATGGATGCCGTGAAATAAGGTAAAATTATTGGCCTTATTTCATTTTGTGTATGTGAAATAAAGTCAAATTTTAATGTTTAGCTTACTTCATATTGCCAAAGTGAAATTTCAACTCCCATGCGCCAGGGCTTAGTATCTCATACGACTTCGTCGCTCCGCTAGAGGTATGTCAACGTCTATGAGGCAGGCGCCTATATCTTATAGATAGCTGCCTGGCCCGCTCTCCGGGCAAAAGGTATTTCAACTCTCTTTCCGCAGGGTTTAACGACCCGCGCGATTTTGTCGCTTCCCTTGGGGTATGTCAACAACTTTCAGGCGGGTGCCTGACGGCGCATGTAATTGTAATGGAGACACATTTGTTTGTACAAATGTGACTCTCAGAGCTCGCAATGTAGGTGGCCGTGGCCCAAGTTGTAGTGTGTTGACTTCACAATCGGACGGTTCGGGGTTCAATACCAGCCGTAACCGGAAAATTTTTTTTCAGGCAACTAAAATTCTTGTGAGATGATTGGTTGCCTAAATACAACAACAAGTCCAATTACACCGATAATTTAGTCTCCCCATTAAATTTTGAATACCACCCATTGAGCGAAATAACGAGTGAGCCCAAAAATCTTTCCTTCGCTCTCTGTCCGGTTTTCCTAAAAACTAACACGTAAATGTAGTTATACCCACTTGAGTTTTAAGTTCTATAAATAAACAAACCAAGTTGACGATCTACGGAAGCTATTCATTCAGATGTGATCAGATTACGGACGGCCAATGTAGACAAACTTGTATATAGTTTCAGCTTCCTCCTCTTATCTTTTGTAGATCGCACAAACGATTCTGAGGTTCTATTCAACCGAATCCGCTCTGACCTATTCTTTAAAATTATTTTGTGTTCTCTTACGAATCATCTCCTGCTGTCTTAAATAACTCGAAGGGTAACATCTCGGTTCAATGCTTCGTCCTGATTTGCAACTATTTGTAGTTTGACAGCGGAATGATGCAAAATTTTCATATTCTCAGTACTGATTGTTACCCTGACACTCAAATTACTTACGCATTTCTTGAGCTTTCTTTTCAGTTTTTGCTGGCTTAACACATTCTTCTTTGATTTTAAAAAAAACTTTTGAAAGTTACACCTAAATTAGTATCTCTTCATTTCCTTGATCACTTGCTTCTCATATTCTTTCTATTTTCTCTAAACAAGTCTACGTTCTTCACCTTTGATTGTAGCCGCATGACGCGATGTCATTCTTCTATGCAACGCCTCATCAGAAGCGAAATGTTTTGGAACGTGAACTTTCTACACTCTTAATTAAACCAGGGATTTCATGCTCATGGTCAGGTTAACGCAGCACATAAGTTGCCCTATTTCCGACAGCTTCAAGATATCGATAATCAGCACTGTGCCAGCCGTTTAGCCTTAATTCTTTTTTAAAAGTGGTAATGCTCTACCAAGTTCAATATGAATGTATACCGTTCCTCTCAAACGGTTTTACGTATGATATGAGAACTGCCATTGACGCATTATGTGTTCAATCTCCATCATCTCCGTCCAAAAAAAAATAGTTTTTGTCTTCAACTCAAACTTCAATTTCAAGACCTCCCTACAGCCGTTAGATATGGTCCACAATAGTGACAGTACAGTGAATTAACTCCCTTAGATATCGACGTATTGTCTACACCATCAGTGCTCCAATGATATTCAAACTTAAGCCCAATTTCCGACGTACTTTGAAATATTGTGATTCTTTCCTAAGCCGTACAATTCGCTTGCGATCTCTATATTTTCTAGCCATTGTAATTCACAAACATTTAAGACCAACGTAAATCGTTTCTTTTCTCCCTACGCAAAATCTCTTGAGAACACGCCCATTATAAAAAAAAAGGTTGCTTGTGACTTAAGCCGACTTCGATAATACTTAGTTAAAGACTGTGATGTTTCACTTCCAAGCCAACTGGATGGCTAAAGGCTGTTGATGAAGTGCTTCACAGATAGGAACAAGTTCAATATTTGCGTGTTGATTTGCTCAGACTTTGTTCACCTGTTAAAGTCCGATTTATTTGTTATAAGTTGAAAACCCTAACCCACATTTTTACTTTAAATCTTCCCTTTTTACCATAAAGTTCAGCTGCCATATATAAACTCCCTCCCTTTTCATTTCCGCTTTTCTACCAAGTTGAGCTTAAAATGATTTTTTGATCAATTACGCTATTCAACTTCACTGATGGATATAAGATGTCAACCATCATGGACAAAAAAAGGAAAAAGTAAAAACAAACATCCACCTACGTTTGCCGGCTACCCCTTATAATCCATTCACCCGATAAAGGGTAATTCCTGAATGTTGCTACAGAGATTTCTCTCCGAAATCTTCTCTACACGGCTGCTCCTGGTGTGAATATGCTGACAAAGAAGTCATCCACCAGTATCAGAAAAAAGGACTAAATATCACCACCATTGCCATATATGAACTTTAAATATATTTACTTTGTGTACAATGATGATGTGGAAATAACAACCCCTTGGTCATTAAGCTTTATCTGCTACTTCTTGTACTATACCCCAACGGTGAAATGACATTTTCGTCTGTGATTCTGAGAAGCACAAGTGCGAGTAGTGTGCAATACGAGTGGAGGAAGGACTATTGGCACTTCCACACTATCCCGCTGGATTTTGCAATTTTCCTCACTCAATCCGGGAAACTTTATATTTTCATATAAACCAAACAGACAGTCTAGAGATGGGGATCGCAAACAGGGAGAAAAAAGAAAATAGAATTTTATCCCGCAGGGTTGACAAGAAAATAACACGTCACCAAGCGGGGTGGAAAGAAAGAAGAAAATATCTCTTCAAGTTTTTTCATCTTATGGTATACTGATGCAACGTAAAATTATGAATTTTTTCTCCTACAGAAAGGATAACAGGTTTCCACGGAAGTATTGCTGAAAAAAAAAAAAAAAAAAAAAAAAACAAAAAAAAAAAAAATCAAAAAAGCCAATCTTCCCTTACAAATGAGCAATGGATTGCAGAAGGGCACTAGCACTGGCACTGGCTGCCACCTTCCGCGTTTGGAGCTACTTCCTCATTCAAAGTGACGACCGCAAACAGATGGTGTCATTATTGCGCCGCCACCGCCATTTTTGATTTCGTTCCCCGGCAACAGTTTAAAGTATTTTCTTTTTTTCGTTGTTGCTGCGTTGTTGTTTTTAATCAACTTTTACCCCAACACCTGTCTTATAAGGATTAGAGGCGAAATGCGGCTGGCTGCTTTAACTTTTAGGGGTTAAGCAGTCATATTGCAACCCTTAATAAAAGAGAGAGCGAAATTGTTAAGTTGGGAAAATTAAAAGGCATCCTGGCAACATTTCCCGAAACCAACTCTTCAGACTTTTGCCATGTTTGTGCGGTTGCCAAGGATATTATTTCGAAATCAAGTGCGCGTACAGTACAGCGGCTCCAAGTGTCGCAGAATGGAAAAGGTGTCACGCGCGTTATAAATTTGCATACAACAGAATGTTAATTACAAGCACCCATGGGACAGATTTGAATGGCAATGTTAAAATGCCCCTTTGAGTATTTTTCATTCGTTTTGGCATTAATTTAGTCATACGATTTGACATTCGCCTATCAGCTGTTGTGTATTAATTGAAGTGCTTGTGAATGAAGGATGAGTTGGGGCGGAATTTTAATATAAAATTTCTTTACATTGAATTTGTTAAAGTGATGGACTAGGAATGAGCGCGGCAGATGACGTCCTTTCTTGGTTTTTTATTTGTAATTATCTACAACGATTTAGAAAATTTGTGGAAGACATATCAGTACCGAATAAATGTCAGATATAACTACTCATTTCCATTGGGTTCAAAAGGTTTTCAAGAACAAATCGTGATCGAATTCATTATCCTGGCTGGGACTTATTGATTTATAATCCGCGTGTCAACCTAAGGCCTATTTTTGTAATAGGTGGTGGCATCCATAGAAGAAAGCAAGTAAGTTGAGGAATGTTAAAAGCTTTGGCAAAACTGGCAATTAACAGTTGAAGAGGTTGACGTACAGTTCAAAATAAGTTGAAATGCCACAATAGTGCATGAGGAACCTCTCAGTCTGGTTATGATTTTTTAATGTATCATACAAGTACTACTCTTAAAGTGGTATTTTCAAAAGTCCCCTTTGGATGTCATAATCAAATTCTGAGGCCACATCGTACTTATTAGTGGCCACAAACGGATATTCTGTCTTTATTTTTATATTAATATCAGCAACATCAATATTGTGATCTTGTTAATGAATAAAAAACCTATGCAAGAGCATCAGATTAGGCAGTGATGAATAAAAATGTACCAGTGCTGCCGAAAAGAGAAATTAGCTTATCTACTCTTTAGCAGCACTTCAATAAATTTACTTTCAAAGAGTCTTGGTTCCAGGAACAACAAGGTTCAACGTGTCAAACTGGTCATCTGGTAGTCGATCCTGAACTACTTGATCACCTTGACGAGTGAAAGTGCTTAAAAAATGAACCGAAGAGTTAAATAGGAGTTAATTCTACGTTTAGCATTCACACTCAACAGCAGGGATACCCATGCGAGTAAGGTTTAAGCGAACAGGACGAAAACTTAGTGATGACCTTTTAAGGCAAGGTTATCGCTGAGAGGGAGATCTCAGTTGCTGGCGTAAACTCTAGATACCTTAAAACTTCTAGTTTTTATACAACTCCCCTCTCCCCAGGGTATGGTACAGGATGACATCCATTTAACCGTACTCATGAGACCAACAATCTAATATTAAAGAAGACATTCCCAGGACACTAGATTCTGGTTTGATATTAAATATTGATATTGATATTAATATTGAATAAAAAACAGCTTAACAAATATAGTATATACATAATTTGGACGTGTTTCGTCACTTCTTCCATAGCGAAATAGTGGTAAAAGTAAAACAATAAATGTTGAGCCATATCCAAAGTGAAGTCCTATTAGCATAGTACAATGTTCTGTTCAAATCGTAAGGTTAATGAGCATAAAACCAGTCAAAGAAGTCTTTGTTATCAACCAAATAATTTACATTCATATTAGGAGGGCTGTTTGATGAATACCCGAATTAGAAATGACACAGAAACTTTTTTTGGTTTTGATAATTTATTTTCCAATATTATCTTCTTTCAACTCGATACACTTTTCCCAGAGGTGCTGCAACTTTTTTTAACCTTTCCGTATGGTAAGACTTTTGTTGGCCTGCAAAATACTCTTCCGCGGTGGTGATGAATTCCTCTTTTCCTCTTTTCGACCCGTACTCCTTTCCGGCGAGAGATCTTTTAAGGTTTGGGAACAAAAATAAGTCCGAAGAATATGGAGGATGGGGGAGCGATTCGTAGTGCAATACGATCAATTTGGCTGTGGCGACTGTGGAGGTGTGAGCCGGTGCGTTATCATGGTGAAAGAGCACTTTTTTCTTCGTCAAATGTGGCCCAATAAATCGACGTAGTACGCTCCTGTGATTGTTGTTCCCTTCTCCAAATAGTCAACGTCCCAAAAATTGGTGGCCATCACCTCCTTTGGAGCTTGTTCACCAGTTAAACCCCATTGTTTTGATTGTTTTTGGTTTCTGGTATGAACAAATGAATCCATTTCTCATCGACGATTACGAAACAAAACGCAGAAACTCCTCCGGATTTCGATTAAACAGGGCCAATCACGTCTTTGAAGTGGTCTCACAATTGCGCTTGTACTCCGGTGTGAGCAAACACGACACTCATCGTGCGGACAGCTTTCTCATGCTCAAAATCTAGTGCAGGATATGGAGTCAAGCACTAGCTACCAGGGTTTTCGGCTAGATAAATAGATCAAAAAGTTCCCGGCGCACCACTGTGTGGCACCACCATTGTTCCGATTTGAGTTCTGTTTTTTTTTTTTCTTAAGTTGATACATCTGTTGTTGATATTCCCTCATAGCGTCATAGCTTGACATTTACAAAAGTTACGTAGCCAAGAGTACGTCTATCTTTGTATGTGTTGGCGATTTTTTACAAATTTATAAATGGATTTAAATTTGCAACAACTAACTTGTATTAAATTTTGCGCAAAAAACAGATTTAATGATGTGCAAACGTTGGAAATGTTGAAAAAGCGTTTCGGCAACGATTCTCTAAGGAAAACGGTCGTTTACCAGTGGCAGTAGAGGTTCAAAAGAGGCCGTGAGTCAATCGAAGATGATGAACGTAGTGGCAGAACATCGACATCGAAAACCGACGAAAACATTGATGAAGTAAAAGAAATGTTGGTTAATAACCGCAAATTAACCATCAGAGAGATAGCGAAGGACTTCAACATTGCCTATAGATCCCTCCAACACATTTTGGTTAATGATTTGGGTTGCTTTGATTAATTTGTATTAATCTGTTTTACATTTTTTTAAATAAAGTTATTGATGTTCAAGTTTTTCATAAAATTGCTTTCTGATAGAGATTTTAAATGTTCAGTTAAGGAGCTGTTGCAGTTCATGATTTTCAATGTTTCCTTGACTTTTTAGCAGTTCATAAGCTGTTGTATATGTAGATAGGACAGAACTATGGGAGCATATATGGGAATTTGGTGGTTGACTTTTTGCTAATAAGTGGCTATGGGTTAGAAATGACGGAGAAAATATCTGGGTATACAGCTCTCTCTGTTCCTGGATTTATTGCGGAATAATGGTGATATACTGTTTCAATTCATCTAGTTTTCTCTTCTTCCATAGCTTTGTAATATATTTCCGAATATCATTACTATTCTTGAGATTGAACATGATGAGTGGCCGTAGATCTAACCCCTTTGTCGGCCTCTTCATTACCTTTAATTCCCAAGTGACCAGATACCCACAATATTTTTAATTTGTTAGAATTTTTATCAGTTCATTTCGGTTTGCCTCAATAACAATTCGTTGTTGATGTTTATCAATATAGAAATTATTGTGGAAATAATCTGTAGAGATTATTGATCTTTTGGCTGTAGCTAGTTTAGCAGTTTTTAGTGCGGCTGTTACTTCGGCTTAGAAAACTGATGAGAATTCTGGTAGAAATCCTTTGATTAGGGTTTTGTCATTTTCATCCACCGCTGCGAAAGAGGTATAGTCTGCTGTCTTCAATCCATCAGCGAAAATCAATTTCCATTTTCCTGTTTTGAAGTAGTCGCAAAGTTTGTTTAACTCTTCGTTGCACTGAGTTGCAGATATGCAACATTCCCTATTTAACGGTAAAAGAATTGTATGCTCCTACTTTTTCCAAATCACAGTAATGTTGCAGGAACGTTACATACCTTTCCTAACCGCGATCATGTCTCAAGTTCTTTATTGGACACTTGCTCTTCGTTACTATCAGTCAAAATTGAAATTTTGCACAAAGTCCACGTTCGCTTTGAGCTCATTTCATTATTTTTGGGAAATTACTATAAAACCAGTTTTTCCCAATAAAATTTGTTCTGTTTTGTTTTTGAGCATTGAAAGGCCATAATGAGCAAAAGCTCATTGTTGCACATCTGCAACAATACGCTCACATCAAAAAATTGTTGTAAGTGATCAGCAGCTTCAGGAAATAATCAGTTCATGGTGCGAAAGTGAAGACGAACTTGATATTTCTTCCAATAGGAAGAAATTTTGAATTTAATTTATGAACGCACTCTTTCACTAATCATCAAACTGTCACTGTCAATTTAGTCAGTAAACTCAACATTTTCATCATGGTAAAGTACACTAACGAGCAACGTCTGCAAATTATAAAAATTTTCTACAGTATTAGGATTCGGTGACTGCAACTTTAAGAGCGTTAACTCCAATTTTCGGTCGTAGTTCTCGCCCTAGTAGACAGGCAACAACAAGTTTAGTGCAAAAATTTGAGTCTACATATTCGTTGTGTGATGTTGCCGTGTCAGTGAGACAACGGGTTGGTCGAAGTGTTGAAAACAATGCTGCCGTTCAGACGTCCGTAGCAAACGATCCAAATCAGTCAATTCCACGGCATTCTCAAGAATTGAGCATCGCTCAGACCATATAATGGCGTATTTTGCGTAAGGATCTTGGTTTACACCCATACAAGATCAAGCTGACTCAAGAATTGAAGCCGATGAACCATTTGAAGCGACGTACGTTCTCCGATTGGGTTCTGGAGAAGATGCGCCAAGATGATGAATTTCATCACAAAATCATCTTCAGTGACGAAGCTCATTTTTGGTTCAATGGCTTTGTCAATAAGCAAAATATGCATTATTGGTCGGGTGAAAATCTACATTTGCTTCATGAATCACCACTTCATCCACAAAAAACAACTGTTTGGTGCGGTTTGCATGCCGGCGGCGTTATTGGGCCATATTTTTTCGTTGACGATAACGATCGTTATTGTTATGTGAACTACGTTACTGTGAATGGTCAGCGTTATCGAATTTGAAGATATGGACTTGGACGACATGTGGTTTCAACAGGATGGTGCCACAAGCCACACAGCACACGCTACAATCGATTTATTGAAGAGTTGGGTTGCTGAGTTTGAACGAGGCCGTACGAGCTTCAAATATGAGCATCTCAGTGGTCGACCAAATGAGGTGACGACTCCAGTAATATTGTAGGCATTTCAAAAATGCGGTACATCGCATATTATTTTTAAATTTGGACATGAGAAAGCTGTGTGCAAGATGGGTGCCGCGTCTGCTTACACTCGAGCAAAAACAGTGTCGTGAAGATGTTTCAATTGAGTGTTTAGCGAAGTTTCACAGCAATATTCTGCTTTATTTTTTGCGCCGTTTCATAACAATGGATGAAACGTGGGTCCATCACATTACACCCGAGACAAAAGAACAACCAAAACACTGGATTCAAAAGGGAGAACTGGCTCCAAAGAAGTCGGAGACCGTTTCATCTACAGGCAAGATCATGGCGTCGATTTTTTGGGATGCGCGTGCGATAATTTTCATTGACTATCTTGAAAAAGGAAAAACTATCAACGGCTTGAGCCAAGAAATCAAGCAAAAACCGCCTTATTTGGCTAAGAAGAAAGTGTTGTTTCATCAAGACAATGCACCAGCTCACAAATCCGTTATTTCAATGGTCAAAATTAATGAGTTAAAGTTTGAATTACTACCTTATGCACCCTATTTGCCAGATTTAGCCCCCTCGGATTATTTTTTGTTCCCAAACTTGGAAAAATGGCTCAGTGGTCAAAGATTTTCCAACGATGAAGAAGTGATGTCGGCAGTTAATGGCTATTTTGAGGAGCAAGACAGTTCTTATTATAAAAATTGTATCGAACTTTTTGAACATTGCTGGGAAAAGTGTATACAGCTGAAGGAATGAACTTGACTAAGTTCAAGTTCCCACTTAATCCAAATGTTCACAAAGCTCTGAAGCTACAATAATATACGAGGATTACTATACGTTTCTAGTTCAATATTCAGAGACGGTTATACATCTATTTTAAAAATATGTAATGTGATGGGAGTGATAGTTGGACCTGCAGCAAGAGATTATGTCACTAGCAATGATGAAACAAGACTACAAGACGGGCAGTTTCGATGAGGGCCGATCATCTCGAAGAATAAGTTGAAGATGAGCTATGTGGGCCTGTGGGAATAGCAGCTCTAAGTATAATATTTATCTATTCATAACAATCAAATCAATCATTTTATCTTTAAATCCATTTTTTTTCAAAACTACGTTTTCCAAATTTGCTGCAGTTGTAACTCGAAGACAAATTGTCAAATGTTTTTCTTATTTTATGCATTGTATGAAAGATTTAATTTCGACGGACCAAAAATCATCAAATTTTCGGGAAAAATTCCACTTTTTTTTTTTCAAAACTCTGACATTTCGTGAAATTTCAATTTTTTTTCACAATCGTGGGTCTTTATATAGGCAATACCTTCTAACTAAATAATCTTGTTTGCTTATTTGCTTTCAGTCACGGTAAAGGCCACTGCAGCAGTGGACTTGGGAGACAACTAAATTTTTTCTTCTGAAAATTTCAGTGTATATTCATTATTTATGTATAAATATATTTTTCAAATTTTAAAGCAGCTGATGCAGTCGTTTTTTTTTTTTTTTTAGTTTCCACAAATCACCTTTTTTTGACGATCACACTAGACGTACCCCATAAGGGCTAGCGTAGCTGTTTCTTTCGTGTAAGCTACTTATTTAGTGGAGTCAATAGGAAGATTGATACAGATAGTTTCTAAATTACACTGAAGTTTTAATCTTATAGTTCTGTATCTGTATCTGTCATTACAGTATGGCTTCCAAAAAATCTTCGTTTGGTGTTACCATCATTGGTCTACTACTACTTTTATACCCATGTTTTTAATGAACTCCTTTTAAAAGTGTTTTCTTTTTTTTCTTTAATACGAATAGATTTTGTTGTTTTTTAAGCTTTAAAATTCAAATTGTAACTGAAATGTAAAATGTATTCCATAAAACGAATACGAGCATGCAATACAGAAAATCCTAATTGAATAGTTTCCTTATTTGATGGCTTTGCACGAAGTGCTGACAAGTTGCTCATGTTCAACGGTTTAGCGCCACAAATAAATTAATTTCTGGTGAAAGATGTGTTCGTCATATCATGATAGAATACAATTGATGCTTAACCTTAATAACAGGCGTTTCAAATTTTAATACAGAGTGTCCCCCAATTATTCATGAATAAATTGGGGAATGATTTTGGGTTATTCTAAAAAAAATCCTTTTACAGTGACGGTCTACCAGGTGTACCGGTAGCGTCAAGATACAAATGTCTCTATAGGGAAAATTTTTTGTTTGGTTGCTATGACATCTGTCAAACATATTTAGTTTACATCAAGTCATTGAGCATACAACATCATATTTTTTCATCGTGTTAAAAATGTTGAATGTTGTACCAGAAAATTATGACTTGCGGAAAGCATTATTTTTTTGCTTTCATTTGAAGAAAAGTACTGCAAAGTCGCATCGAATGCTTGTCGAGGCATATGGTGGTCATGCTCTATCAGAAGCAACATGCAAAAAATGGTTTCAATGGTACAGAGATAACGATTTTGATGTGAGAAATGAAGAACGTGGAAGACCACCAACAAAACTTGAAGACGCCGAATCGCAAACAAATGTTAAATGTTGCACAGCAAACCATTTAAAAGCTTTGGAAAAGATCCAAAAGTCTGGAAAATGGGTACCACATGAATTAAATGAAGGACAGATGGAAAACCGAAAAACCACTTGTGAAATTTAGCTTCAAAGACACGATAAAAAAATCAGTTTTGCATCGAATTGTTACTGGCGATGAAAAATGGATTTATTTTCAGTATTCTTAGCGGAAAAAATCATGAGTTAATCCGGGACAACCATCAACTTCGACTGTAATAACAGATCCATTCGGCAAGAAGACAATGCTGTGTGTCTGGTGGGACCAGAAAGGCGTACCACGAGCTCCTAAAACCTCATGAAACCGTTAATACAGATCGCTACCGACAACAAATGATCAATTTGAAAAATGCATTGATCGAAAAACGACCAGAATGGGCCAGAAGACACGGCAAGGTAATTTTGCTCCATGACAATGTACCTACACACAAAGCAAAACTGGTTTAGAATACAACCAAAGCACTTTGCTGGGAGCTGCTACCTCGCCCGCCGTATTCACCAGACTTGGCTTTTTCCGACTACCATTTGTTTTCATCGATGGGACATGCATTAGTTGAGCAGCACTTCGAATCCTACGAGGAAGTCGAAAATTGGGTGATTTATTGGTGCGCTTCAAAAGACCAACAGTTTTATTGGCGTGTAATCCATAAATTGCCTGAAAGATGGGAAAAAATAAAAAACTTTCCTATTAAAAATTAGTGTTTTGCTTTCACAAAAAAACGCTCACTTCATACCGGTACACCTGGTATTTGTGCAACACGCAATGTTACGCTTAAAAGCCTCTTGCAGGCAAAGTGTACATAGCTCTTTTTTTATGATTCAATAAAAAAAAAAATTGGCCTCCAAACAATTTCCAGTTAAAAGCTTTTATTCTAGATTCATAGAAAATTTTGATAAACGCTAATTGTGCTGTTAAAGCCAATTATTAAAATTAAGGTTTTCTTTTATAAACATGAGTGCTGTAAGTAGAGAATATAAGAGTATCAAAACTGATAATAAAAGCTTTTAAATTTCGGAAGTCTTGGAAGGAACCACTTTGTGCTGTTTGTACTCCGGACTCAAATGATTCAGAAAAAAACACTAAGTCTATTTTCTTTGCATAAACTTGTACATTTGTCTGGTAATATATATGTATTGTAGAATCGAAAAATCACATTAACGATACTATGCAACTTATTTCATATCCGGGCTTTTTTCCGTCTGGGAACCACTGTGCCGTCCACATCAGCAGAAAAATTTCAGAAATATAGGGTTTTCTAATAACGACTTGACAACTTTGTTTTTAAATAAAAGGCAAACCATTTGAGATATTTCAAAAAGTTTATTATTGGCTTGAAGTACAATTCAAACATTTAAGAATGGAATTTGACTTCGTTCACATGGCCACCGCGGGCACGTTTGCAGCGGTCGATTCGTTGAACCCAATTTTCAACGACTTGGCCACACATTTCGGCCGAAACGGCCGCTATTTCACGTTCAATGTTGGCTCTGAGCTCTTCCAACGTCGTTGGCATGTTGGCATAAACCAATGATTTAACGTAGCCCCACAGAAAATAGTGAAGCGGCCGCACGAACGAGGCGGCCAATCGACTGGCCGATATCTTGAGATAACACGCTCACCGTACTTACTCTTTAATAAATCGATTGTAGCGTGTGCTGTGTGGCTTGTGGCACCATCCTGTTCAAATAACATGTCGTCCAAGTCCATATCTTGCAATTCGGGCCAAAAATAATCGGTGATCATGTCGCGATAACGCTGAAAATTCACAGTAACGTGACGATTGTTATTGTCGACGAAAAAATATGGCCCAATAACGCCGCCGGAATGCAAACCGCACCAATCAGTTATTTTTTGTAGATGAAGTGGTGATTCATGAAGCACATGTGGGCTTTCACCCGACCAATAACGCATATTTTGCTTATTGACGAACCCATTGAGCCAAAAATGAGCTTCGTCACTGAAGATGATTTTGCGATGAAATTCATAATCTTGGCGCATCTTCTCCAGAACCCAATCGGAAAACGTACGTCGCTTCAAATGGTTCATCGGCTTCAATTCTTGAGTCAGCTTGATCTTGTATGGGTGTAAACCAAGATTCTTATGCAAAATACGCCATAATGTGGTCTGAGCGATACCCAATTCTTGAGAACGCCTTGGAATTGACTGACTTGGATCGTTTGCTACGGACTTCTGAACGGCACCGATATTTTCGACACTTCGACCAACCCCTTGTCTCACTGACACGGCAACATCACACAACGAATATGTAGACTCAAATTTTTGCACTAAACTTGTTATTGCCTGTCTACTAGGGCGAGAATTATGACCGAAAATTTTAGTTAACGCTCTTAAAGTTGCAATCACCGACTCCGAATATCTGTAGAAAATTTTTATAATTTGCAGACGTTGCTCGTTAGTGTACTTAACTATGATGAAAATGTTGAGTTTACTGAATAAATTGACAGTGACAGTTTGATGATTAGTGAAAGAGTGCGTTCACAAATTAAACTCAAAGTTGTCAAGTTCCTATTGGAAAACCCCATATTTATTGATCAACGTTTCGCTCGGTCTGGACGCACCTCAAGAAGTTGTACTTGAAAAATATTGCCTGTTTTAAGGCGTTAAAATTTGGAAAAATATTTAACATACTTTTAGACGAGCCTTAACTTGTTTGGAAATAAATAGGGTAATTCATCGTGAGGTTTGATTTTCAATAGGCTTTTTTCGACAGATCAAACTGCTTTTTTATTTTTTTTCAGTATCGTTTGGCAAGTCAACGTGGAAAGACTCACAACACAACAAAGTCTCCAAAATGTTCAGCTGTATTACGAAAAACAGCGTTCGTGAGAAATGTTTTTCGTGCGATTCGAGGAACTTACGGTGCGCACAATCGACCTATTGAAACCACTATTGCCAATACCATTCGCAAATTTGAGTCCCAGTTTACATTGTTGGATGATACTCGACCGGATAGACCACATCCAGCACGTAGTGAAAAGACTATAGCAGCTGTAGCTGAGAGTGTACACGAAGACCGTGACGAATCGATTCGTCGTCGTTCTCAGCAGATTGGGTTGGCGTGTTCGACAACTTGTCGTATGAATCCCATTTCTGGCTTAATGGATACGTTAAAAAAAAAAAGCCATGTTTGGGCTGATGAGCAAGCCGAAAAGTACCAAAAACTACCATGATATCCTTTAAAAACAACGGTATGGTGTGGTTTATGGGCTGGTGGTATCATATGAATGAATATTTCTTCAAAAACGAGGCAAATCAGAATATTTCCGTCAATGGTAACCGTTATCGCGCCATGTTAACGGACTATGTGCTTCCTGAAATTCAAGCACATGGTCTCGTGAGCTCTGGTTACAACAAGACGGCGTTACGAGCCATATAGCGCGTGAAACAATGTTCTTGTTGAGAAATCATTTTGGTGAGTACATAATTTCACGTTTTTCTACGATAAATTGACCGTCTAGGTAATGCGATATCATACCTTTGGGCGGACTATTTTCTCTATAGATATGTAAAGTCTCAGGTCTTTAGGAATAAGCCAGCTACGATTGACGTTTTGGAAGCCAACATTACTCGTGTTATCCGCAAGATACCAGTCGCTGTGCTCCGAATGAAACACCTCAGACGTAGTTGTGGCCAATATTTAAATATTTTCATTTTCAAGAATAAATGCCATGAATTTTTGTTTTAAATTATGATAATAACTTTAAGTTTATTTTCAAATTTATGTCTTTAATTTTACATTATAAATCAAACTTTACGATGAATCACTCTATACCTTAAGAATTCATTTAGTAACGACTTACCTTCCGTCTCGCCCCTTTCAAGTGTTAAACAAAATGTCAATATTTTACCATCCATCTCCAGATTTATATGTTTTGAAGGAAATTTTAAAATTTCTTAAAATCATCTCGCATCTCAATATAATAAAACTTCCTTTATCTTCCACTTATCACAGGATTCGGAAAAAAAAATATTATTTAAGTATGCAAATCCAACTCGCGAACAGATTTGCTTTGAGATTGCCATCGTTATCCAACCCATTGGTCTAGTAGATACAAACTGAATTATAGTATTTGTCACAAAATGTGATTTCCTGAAAAACTAATTATTGGCTTATATGGCGACCCTGACATAAATTTCCTTCACTGCTACGATGATTTTAATTACTTAATTGTTAGAGTGTAATTATGAGATATTTCTGGAATTACCTACGGAAGTCCTACAATTCCCCACGCCCCAAATTTAAATAAATTTTTAATTATTATGTAAAGAATAGATAAAATGTTTATTTGTAACAACTACAAAATACTAAATGAAATGAAGATCTATTTTAGATACAACGTGTTGCTACTAAGCTCGGGTAAGAATTTTTACTGCGAAGGAATATTGATTTTTATGGTCAAGTAAACATTAATGAGAATCTTATATCTGAAGCACATATGCATTAAAACTCGTACATCAAAATTAGTTTTCTATAAATGCAAATACACGTGTTTATTGCATCCTATACGAGTATATCGCAAATTCTAATCTTACTTCAAATAGAATTGCACCAGTCCGTATTTTAGGTCTTAGCGATAACGCAGATAGGTTTTTTGCTTATCTATCAGCTGCTTCATATCCAGTGATCCTGCGATCTGCAACCCACTATAGTTGTTGCCTTGCATCGAAGCTTAAATAGCATCGAAGCAGTCTGTCCAAGTTTTTGCATTCGGGCAAAGAACAAAGAAGAGCAACTTAGGGTTTGCTTGATTAGCGCTGAGTATATTGATGATTACAACTGTTAAGTTTTTTTTTTGACCTTCAGTGTCCTGGTCTACAAGATTTACTATTTAATTATCAAAAATGTGGGTCATGAAATTGGTTACCACGTGGATCATTTCTAGTTCAAGAAGTTTCGATGGACGTGATTGTCTATTCTGCCCCCCTATCTCATAGTGATACTGTTCAAATTAGATGTGCCATGAGCTGTGAATTAAATTAACAGGATTGACAAATCCTCGAGCTCTTGTAATCGAAAAAATTATTTCTTTTGGATCAATAGTTTTACTTGTATAGCCAGTCAAAGTTGAGTAATTTTTAAGGTCATCTAAAAATCGATTTCTTTTAGGTTTGAGTGTAAAAAGTAGTTAAAGCGTTTCAAAAACCACTTTTACGTTTTGTGTGATATACCTGTTCATTTGCGAACCCAAAAATGTACACGGATTTTTTTTATAATTTTTTTTAAAGCGATTTAGCTTAAAACGGTGTAGTTTTCAGACTTTAGATTATGTTTTAAAAAAAAGTCCGAAAGAGTCAGACCTAAAGTCGATAGAAAATTAATTCCTATACGAGTATGTAACATATATTTCAAAACTCAGATGCATCAACTTGCATTCCTTTGTGCTAGAGAGATTTGATTAGAAGAGGTCTGCCAAAATTAATATTTTTTTTTCTTTTATTAGAGACGTGTAGCGCTGTGCGAAATTATAAACTCAAATCGAAATTTTCGTTTTTCTTGAAATGACTAATAAACACAAGATGGTGAAACAGATACAAACATATTTATGACTATAGTTGTTCCACTGATGTTCAAATGGAGAACATTGGAGGAAACCTCGTCCACCATTAATTAATTTTTGCCGATTCATAATGTTCCAATATAAAAAGAAACTGGATAACTCATAAGAAGTACAGTCAACGATATCAAATGACAAATTGCTAATCTTCAACACACATTATTGAAAGTTAGTGACGAAATAGGAATAGCTATCAACTATGAGCTCTTTTTAACTATGATTGATGGAAAAAATTTCTGAATAAAATAACAGTTCTGTATACACTGTCAGGGTTAGGGAGTATGCCAAGAAAATAGCAAAGTTATTAAAGCAGAAAGATCTCAAAAAACAATTCACACCTACTCTTCGTAAAATGTAAGTAATCCCCCTCATCTTCGAAGCACTTCTCATAAGCACTTCTTGGTATACTCTTGAGCTTATCCAGAGATGACGGTTTTATTTTTTCAATCGTTGCAATCGTTCATAGGATTCTTCAGTTTTTAAAAAAAGAAACCGTTATTTGTCGCAAGTTATAACACATTTGAGCAAGTCAGGATCATCATTGACGTCGGTCAAGAGCTCCTGAGCAACGCTCATGCGACGGTTCTTTTCATCAAAATTAAATTGTATGACACGACCACCTCGATATGCCAACATCCTCAGGAACTTCTCTTATATTCGCCGATTTTCCAAAACAGCTTTGGCATCGAAGTTTTTCAGAGCGAAGTTCGTTATTGGTATCTTCTCGACTATCTTGTAAACAGACTCACTGTATGCCACTGTCAACATTTTAAATGTTTTAGAGCAATTGATTCTATTTTTTTACACAAAATTTGATGCAAAATCTTTGCTCCATTTTTGTAAAATCGCCGAGCAAACCAAAACACGTGTAAACTTTGTATCTGTCAAAAACAAACTTAGTATGCTATATGCTTCAAACTTTAAACATACCAACTTGATCAAAAAGTACCCGGTGGCGTCACCGTGTGAGACTCCCATTTTTTTTTTTTTTTTTGTTAAGTTGGTACATCTGATGTTGACATTCCCTCTAACTCTTAGCGTCATAACTTGATATTTGCAAAAGTTACATAGCCAAGAGTAAACCTATTTCTGTGTGTGTTGGCGATTTCTTACAATTTTAGAAATGGATTTAGATTTCCAACAACGAATTTTGCGTTAAAAACGTGGTGTGTGACCGTTGAAAATGTTGGAAAAGTGTTTCAGCAACGATTCTCTAAAGAAAACGGCCATTTACCAGTAGCACGAGCGGTTCAAAAGTGGTCGTGAGTCAATCGAAGATGATGAACGCAGTGGCAGATCATCGACATCGAAAACCAACGAAAACATTGACGAAGTAAAAGAAATGTTGGTAAATAATCGCAAATTAATCATCAGAGTGATAGAGGAGGACTTGAACATTGCCTATGGATCCGTCCAAGACATTTTGGTTAATAATTTGGGTTTCCGGCGTGTAGCAGCAAAGTTGGTGCCGGTCTCATGCAAAAAAGAGAGGGACGAGACGTGGGCTTATGAGTACGACACGCAATCCAGACATCAGACAAGTGAATGGCGTTCACCAAATGAGCCGAGACCAAAAAAACCACATCATTTTCAGTCAAAAAAGAAGGAAAAGCTCAAGGTTTTCATGAATTTTTTCCAAGATGGCCAGACAGTAAACAAAGAGCATTATTTGGGCGTTATGAAGCGTTTGCGTGAAGCAGCTCTCCGAAAGAGACCGGAATTGTGGGTAGAAAACTCGTAGATTTTGCACCGTGATAACGCACCGTCACACAGTGCCATCATTATTAGTAATTTTTTGACAAAAAATGCAACAAATACCATCCAACAGCAACGGAATTCACCTGATTTGGTTCCCTGTGACTTCTTTCTGTTCAATCGAGTTGAAAAACCACTACGGGGAACGCGTTTCAGCAGCCGAGAGGGAGTAATGAAAAAATCGTTGAAAGCACTGATGGACATACCGAAAACCGAATATAAAAAATGTTTTGAAGATTTGAACAAGCGCTGGCATAAGTGTGTTGCAGTCGATGGGGATTACTTTGAAGGGGACAATATAGATTTAGATGAATAAACTTGTATTTTAAATTTTCTAAATAAATTCCTAGAAATTGATCAAGGTGGTATATTTGAGACATGTGTACCAACAACAAAAAAAAAAAGTTGATAATCGATTGTATGTTACCCGCGAAACTTCAAAAGTAATCTTACTTTTTGAACATGCCTTGTTCAGTCTCTCACTGTTTTTTTTTTTAACTGATATTGGCGGCGGCCTCTGCTGCAATTTTTATAATATTTATGATGCTGCTACTATTACAGATACTCTGTCCGAGATCCATCATTGCACAAAACTTGTTTATGCCTTGAAAACCAACTTCAAGCATTCTCATCGCAAAAGCAAGCCGGCGATTAATTTCAAAACACAACAAATTTCCACAAACGGAGAAGATAGAATTAAAGTTTTTTCACACTCACATTTCACTGAAAGTTTAAATCCTAACCCACGTTGTGGGTGGAACTATGCGAGCTATGCAGCGACAACTAGCAAGTTAGAAAACTGCGGATTAGTCGCCTCACCACGTAGACTTTGAATCTAAGCCAGAGGGACAGCGAAGTAGAGTAAGACCTCACCTTAGGTACATACGTAGAATGCGACTTGGAGTGAGCAACTAGACTTAGTTAGCTAAAGATCAAGGTAAATGGAAAAGGTTTTTACTTGAGGCCTAGGTTCACGTCGAACTTAGGTGGCGCCACCTAAGAAAGCAAGTAAGTTTTCTGGCGCTTGCTAGTAAATTTACGATCTGATTATTTTTAAAGCAGACCGAGGTCGTTTGGGTGTTTGTTTTTGAGAACAACTTTGCTGTTTAAGCCTGCGCTTGTTAGAAAATAAATAGTCTCATAATTTTTCTTTCCTCAAACATGCAGCTCAATAAGTAAACCCCTCGAGAGATATTTCCTATAGCTCGCTGCTGCTAACTGAACTTTTTGTTCTGTTGCTAGTTTGGGTTTTGGAGGCAATTGAGGTGCTATACTTTAGACTGCGGATGGAAAATCTGACACCAACATCCTGTCTCTAACATTAGTAGCTGATATTGTTGTGATTGTAAAATTAGTAAGGCTTACAACGCTTAAGATCCGCAAATGTGCGGTGTCTGAAACCTATACACACATATGGCGTTCTAGTGCATTGGAAAGCAACATGAAGAGAAACGGTGCTCGGAAAATTTAGAAAAAATTACGGCAAGCATAGCCTTCTCATGAGGGTTCCGTACCATCACTATGGTTGCACTGCACCCCTTTCTGCACTATGTGCCTTGATTTACAGCTGAAACCGTTGGCGGTCACATATTTGGTTTATAGCCAAATAAAAAAAAAATGATTATGAGTGATGGAAATATTTATTTCGACCTTTACAGTAATTTTCTCTGTGAACTGAAAAAGATGATATCCGCCAAGTGCCTGCCGACAGTGTTGATACAGATTTGGGCCCGTTTTATCGCATTTTCCATGACTTTCCGCAAAATATGCGGTGATAACTGTTCGCATTCCTGTTGGATATTCTCTTTAAAGGCTCCGATTGTCTGAAGCTTGTTGTCATAAGCCCATGACTTCAAGTTGCCCCAAAAGAAAATTGGACAATCTTGCTGATCATAAAAACTCGCCAAAACGGAAGATTATGGGATCAGGAAACGGTTCCTTCACAATATCCATTGTGGCTCGTGTTGTGTGTGCAGTTGCACCATCTCAACATCTTGAACCAAATGTTCACCAAGCCCTGCACATCCAAATAAATACGGCCCACTCACTCCTCCCGCGTGAACGCCGCACCGCAGTTTGGCTTTGAGCGGATGTAATGGCTCTTCATGCATGACACGAGGATTTTTAATGCCCAAGAAATGAAGATTTTGCTTATTGACGTAATCGCTTAAGTGGAAATGCGCCTCGTCACTCATAATGATTTTCGACACAACTTCGTCTTCTTTGTTGTTGAGATTAAGGATGACTTTATGGTACAGTAATTCACACGCGACTGCCGATCAAGATACATTAACTGATGCACTGTTTGCACTTTGTACGGGAACATGTGTAAGTCTTTCACTAAAATTCGCTGTAGGGTCAGTCTGGTGATGCCCAATTACATGGCCTGCCGTCTGGTTGATGTTTCTTCGTTCTCAGCGACATCGGCAGCCACCGCCGCGATATTCTCGGTCGAACGACCTGTCCGGTGGCGGCCACGCTCCGCATGGTCTCCTGTGGTTCCACTCTGTTCGAGTCGAGTAGCTAAGCGCTGGAATGTTTGCCCAGTTGGCGCGATACGATTAGGAAATCGACGTCAAAATTCACGCTGCGCTAAAGCCACCGACCGATTATTGATCAAAAACAACGACACAATTATTTCACCCTCTTGCGGAGTATAGCGCTCCATTGCTCATCTGTTTATATACTGCAGCTATCTAATTCATAAACGTCAATTATGATTGACGTACGACGTCATTTGCAAAAACTATACCATCTTCCGATAGGGTGATTAATTTTGAGTCACCTCACAATGCCGACAAATTTTTTTTTTTCGTCAAAGCAAAACAGCGGAGGTTATCGATCCCGAAGGGGAGTTTTTCCTTCCAAAGTTTCAGCTGTTTTAGGGGCGGCAGTGGCTACACGGCCCGTCTACATTAATAGTCAGGCTATTTTAAAGGCATTGGAATCAATTTTCATTGATTCTGATGTATGTATATAGTTAGGAGCTGTTAAGCAAAGACATTATGCAGCCAAAACTACAATAAGTGATTCTATACTAGGTACCAAAACACAACCTTATGAGGGAAAATTAGCTGGCAGAAGAGTTGAGGAGTATAGTAAAGGGACGTCAAGGAATTCAGGGTGTCAACACTAAACTCTTCGTAGCATAAATAAAGCTACTATAAGACGTACAATTAAGAAGAAATCTACACCGGATACTTAAAGCATACATAATTGCCATTTGTTGCTTAATATCGAGCAGCTCAGACTCGCACTCTCAGAATCGGATACTTGCAGATCGTGCCGTGACCGTAACCGTGAATGTATAAGAGTATGTGAAATATAAGGTGAGGTTTGATTTTCAATAGGCTTTTTTTGACAGATTACGCATGACTTCTATCAAACTGCTTTATCATTTTTGTTCAGTATCATGGAAAGACTCATACTACAACAGCGTCTCTAAATTGCTCAGCTGATTTTTAGCTGTCTGTGAGAAATGTTTTTAGTGCGATTCGAGGAACTTACTGTGCGCGTAAGCGACCTACTGAAACCACTATTGCCAACACCAATCGCAAATTTGAGTCCCAGTTTACATTAGTGGATGAAACTCAACCGGTTAGACCACATCCAGCACGTGACTTGAATTTGGGTCATATTTTCAGTGAATGGGCTCTGGAAAAACTCAATGAAAATCCGGTGTTTTATCGTAAAACTTTGTTCAGTGATGAAGCCCATTTCTGGCTCAATGGATACGTTAATAAACAAAATTGCCATATTTGGGCTGATGATATTTACCAGAAGAGTACCAAGAGCTACCATTCCATCCATTAAAAAAAAACGGAATGTTGTTGTTTCTGGCCTGGTGGAATCATTGGTCCATATTACTTCAAAAATGATGCAAATCAGAATGTAACCGTCAATGGTAATCGTTATCGCGCCATGTTAACAAACTATGTGCTTCCTGCAATTCAAGCACATGGTCTCGGTGAGCTCTGGTTTCAATAAGACGGCGCTACGAGCTATATAGCGCGTGAAACAATGGACTTGTTGAGAAATCATTTTGGTGAGCACTTAATTTCACGTTTTGCTACGGTAAATTGGCCGTCTAGATCGTGCGATATCACTTCTTTGGACTATTTTCTCTGGGGATATGTAAAGTCTCAGGTCTTCGGGAATAAGCCAGCTAAGATTGACGCTTTGGAAGCCAACATTACTCGTGTTATCTGTGAGATACCAGTCGCTATGCTTGAACGAGTTGCCCAAAATTGGACCTCCCGAATGAACCACCTCAGACGTAGTCGTGGCCATTATTTACATATTATTGTGTCATTTTCAAAAAGTAAAGGATATGAATTTTTCTTTTAACCAATAATAAAAATTTTAAGTTCACTTTCAAATTTATGTATTTTATTTTACATTATAAATCAAACCTCACGATGAATCACCCTATATTATGGGAAAATATGAAAAAATATTTCTTTGAACATTTGAGGACATATAGTAGATTAGACGGACCATGTAGGGCAATACTTATTCGGTCGAAATCTGTTTATCAGTAGCGACACTCAAAGTGTGCTTAAGTCCTTAATAAATCCAATCTAAAGGTCGAATAACCTAAGTTTTGCTTGGACATGACATGGCTTGAAAGAACGTTGCCTAATACTAGAACTGCGTGAGTTGGCAAACTTATTATAATCAATGGCGTTTCTCTTCAGCACAAATGTTATTAAGGTTACGCTCCAATATGTGGTTACCTTTAGACGTATGCTTTAGCACTCACGCTGTCATTTATCAGACCTAAGAGTTGAAAAGTAGTACAAAAATTCATATTGAAGTCTTTACTAAATTTTGAATGCTGCTTTCGGGTTAATACGTCGCCACTGTTTTATTCTCCGGCCGACAAAGTTAGTACTAGATGGATAGCAACCAGAAGCTAGGCCTTTATATTTGTATCTTAAAAGTCTGATAGGAATTTTATTTAGAATTCTTTTTAAAATATTTTTCTTTTAAAGAAAATGCTGAGAGTGCCATAGGCCGTATCATACCAGGAATAATAAAAAAAATATTTGCACCTACCAAGTAATGAGTCGTCGCTTTGCATTTATCTTCTATTAAAAGGGATGGAAAAATGCTTGTGGCACATTAAGATTTGCATATTTAATGAAAAAATGATTCGGCTCGTTCTTTCCTCGGTCGTTTAGCTTAAACGATTTTAATGTACGATTACAATTGAATATCACGTTCACTTATAAAGCGAAACAAGATGTCAATGCATAAAACATGAACTGAAACAATTATTTCCCAAATACGCACGTAATTCCCTCATTTTGCAAAATTCCATCAACTTAATTCCCATTAACGGTCTCGCGTGTTCAGTAGGGTGTCGTGTTTTTTTTTTTTTTTTTTTTTTTTTTTTGTTCGGTCTAAATACGCCTTGTTATTAGTACTCTCTCCTATGGCTTAGAGGAGGCACATCTGCGGAATATGAGCGCTTTGCCTTTTCGAAAACGAAACCATCTTGTCAATGGCCGTATAATGTCATGCACCCCTTTTCGTCGTTTAAGCTCTGAAACCTCCCCATACCATTTACAAGTAATAAAACTTTTAATGGCGAATAATTTAGCCCCGCATAAGTCTCAATCAAAAAGGAGTCTTTTACATTTACACTGGTAAATGAGGCACCACAGTACTATTGGCATAGTATCTGGTCTTCGGTTTTATGCCTCCTTTAAAGAAGGTTCCTAGTAGATCCGAATTGGTATTACACGAGTACGTATACTTTCACACATTCGCACAGGAGGTTCAGAAACGCTTTAAAGCTTAAATTATGGTCTCATTGCCCCCTACGATGACGGCGACGATGTGGAGGACAACTGTGCTTAACGAGCATTTGCATTCACAGATTACATGCAGCGCGAACGATACGTTTCCTTACAGCTCGGGCTATAGCAAGAGCGCACCCCTTCAGTGAGGCATAAAAAAGACGGGACTTATCCTTTTTAGAATGAGGGAGAATTGTCTCACTTTTTAACCACCCTTCTGTTGAAATGGCTAAATAATTGCCACAGCATTTTCTTTCGATTATGGATTAACATTATTCACGTGCTACAGTTTAATTTACGTCTACCTAGGAAGCTAAGGGTAGACCTAGAGCTTTAGACGAGATGTGTAGTTATTTCCATCTACGAGTACCACGATACTCATGCCAACAAGGGTAAAATAGTCAAAGGGTGGTTCTTTGTAACAATGAGACAGCAGCTGAAGACTTTTGTGTACTTTTCGATTGTGTGTGGGTGTTGTTAAATTTATTTTATTTAATTTTTTTTTTCATTTTTTTTTTTTTTTTTTTCAAGCACCGCATAGAGTCCTGTTCATACAGATGACGCCATTAATTAAAACCGACTATCAAAACAGAATCCATTTTCAAAAGGATGAGAGCGGCAGGGAGATGATGATGGTTTTTGTTTTTACGTTTGTAGATTTTATTCGCACCGGTATTAGCACTGGAATTGATAATTAAAGTTTGAAGGATTTGTATGCATAGTGCGATTGGGCGTACGTTGGTTCTTTTAACGCCTTCACTCACTGTACGGGGCGTTAAATGTCAGTGATGTTCATGTGGCAACGGGTAATTTAATTGAGGGTTAACACATGTACATGCGAGTAATCGTTTATCGAAGCGAGGATAAGGTTTTACTCAGTAATACAAGTTGGATGATTAATAGCCTTACATTCACACATCAGATAACTTGCGTTTAAGTGACAGAAAATCATGTCAGGCATGTTATATAGAGGAGGTATAAGCTACTTAAATATGTTACTTACAATTCGGTTACAGGCATTTTTAAATTGTCAATACTCCATTCATATAACACATTCACACTAATGTTATAACCTTGAAAGGACGAGCCATGGACGCCTAGCATCTACGGAAGCTGTCGGTTTGAGCTCGCATATTGACAGCTTACAAAAGAGGAAAAGTGTATATCATACACAAAGTCCTCCTCCTTGAATCAGATAAAAGCAAAGAGATTTCATATAAGGGATACAGAAAGAATATCAAACTTTTCAATATAATTTAAATGTTCAATCGGCTGTCACATCGATCTGTCAAGTGTCATTTATTTTCAATATACCTTGCGAGGTCATCATGTAGAGACTAATGCCACAACAACGATTTCAAGTCGTTGAAATTTATTTTTAAAATTGAAGCTCTGTTCGTGAATGTTATGGAGCACTTGGTGAAATTTACGATTCACTTTATTAGATACTCACATGGCAACAAGAACGAGAGCAGTGTGTTCAGAAGAAAACATCGCGGCTGTGTAAGCTTGTGTTGAAGAAAACCCCAATTTATTGATTCGTCGTCGTTCGGAGCAACTTGGCCTTTTCTACCCACTATCTGAAAAGTTCTGCAAATAATCTTATTCTCAAGACTCATAAGATCTAAATGGTGCATGGAGTATGTAAGCAAGCAGAATTGCAGTATTTGGAGCAAGGATAATCCTCAAGAAGTTCTCCAGATGGTATTGCATTCAGAAAAATGTACCGTATGGTGCGGATTCAACACCATAGCACAAGTGTTGTCAAAAGACACCGATATAATGCAATGAACAACGGTTTTTCGTTATCAAATTTCAGCGACACCAATGTGGGAGAATTGTGGTTCCGATAGGATGGTGCTTTATCTCATACTACCAACAAAAACGTCGCTTAATAGAAAACACGATTTTTCGATAAAACATTTCAAGAAATCGGCCCGTCAATTGCTCGCAAAGATCGTCGCTAGGTTAGCATAATGCCGATAAGCCAGCAACGATTGACGCTTTGGAGAAAAACGCCCCAAATTGCTCGGAAAAGTGGTCGAAATTTGGACCTCTAGAATGCGCTTTGTACGAGACAACCAAGGCAGACAAATCCCTGAAAGTATTTTAAATAGTAAATGACACAAAATAATCTTTCGAATAAATATCCGAAACTAAATTCAAAAAAGTCTGAACCTCTAAAACAAACACCATTTACTCAGAGATAACAGACTTGTAATGACGGACATTCCTGGCTTCTATTATCAAGGAAGTTAAAGCCCAAGTTAAATGGCCCAGTTGAAGGAAAATTTGGCGATGAGGTATACTAAAAAAAAAAAACACACAAAAAGGTCAAACGCAGACTCCGACAAATTAATTGAAAAATAAGCTAATGGCTCATCAATCTGTGGGGTGGTGCCGTCAGCAATTGTTCACTAATCGAACCAAGATCTATTGCGTAGTAGTTGACAAAGGTTTTTTTTTGTAAAAAGTACGCAATCGAGGGATTAAGGTACCCTTAAAATGTTTGCACACAGCTTTGTCAAAGGAAAATTAGGGAGAAAACAAAGAAAGGTACCGGTGTACGTTGGTTTTAAACCAACGTTACAATGACAAGGAAATAGAGAACAAGCGAGTTGCTCGGCTAAGGAACGAATCACGATATTTGAGAGTACGTCCGGAAGTGAGAGTACTCGTCTCATATCGAGACGAGTGTGACGGTTGAAAGTTTAAAGGGGCGGACTGCTTCTGGCGATTTCTATGGATCACTTCTTGTGGAAATAGCGATAGAACAAAGTGAGACACGAGACATTTTGTACCGGTGTTCGAAGGTGTCAATTGACTGCATCACCTTTGCATAAACATGTGTAACAGCGATCCTAGAAATATGGTGCAAAGGATCTATTGTATGTAGCCTTTTGTATGTAGAAAAGGCTGTAAATTTCATGTCGCAGATTCATAGTATGAAATGGGCTAAGATCTAGAATTTTGACCTAACAAGCCTGGATGAAAGTGACAGAGAATTTGTACAGACAATAACACATAAGCTGAAAAGACAGTGCCGTTTTATAGTAAAACACAAAATTTTTGCCCCTTCGTGGGCGATACACTTATTAAAACGATTTTTCAATCTTTCGATACCAGTTTTGTAGTACGATTTCGGTTTAGTCTCAAAATAGGCCTCTGTTTGGGCAATTACTTCTTTATCGGTCTTAAATCTCTTTCCGGCGAGCATTCTTTTGAGGTCCGCGAACAGGAAATAGTCGCTGGAGGCCAAATCTGGAGAATACGGTGATTGGGGAAGCAATTCGTAGCCGAATTCAATCAATTTTGCCATCATTTTCATCAACTTGTGACACGGTGCATTGTCTTGATGAAACAGCACTTTCTTTTTCTTCAAATGCGGCCGTTTTTCTCCGATTTCGTCCTTCAAACGCTCCAACAAAGCAATGTCGCTGTTGATAGTCTGCCCCTTTGGAGATAGTCGATGAAAATTATTCCATGTGTATCCCAAAATACGGATGCCATAACCTCGTTGCCTGCTCGCCACTCAGCTGACTGCCGACTTGACTCTGGTGTGAAGTGATGGAGCCATGTCACATACCGACGCAAAAATTCGGCTTTATTGCGGTTGAACAGCTTTAAACACTCCTCTGAATCATCAACACGTTGTTGTTTTTGGTCGACTGTGAGCAAACGCGGCACCCACTTTGAACAGAGTTTTCTCATGTCCAAATATTCGTGTATGATATATCCAACGCGCTCTTTTGATATCTTCAGAGCCTCAGCTATCTCGATCAACTTCACTTTACTGTCATTCGTAATCATTTTGTAGACTTTTTTGATGTTTTCATCTGAAACAGCCTCTTTTGGACGTCCACTGCGTGCATCATCTTCGATGCTTGTATGACCTTTTTTAGATTTTTCTGCTGCATTTTTTCCCATCAAAAAGCAATTATAAATCAACACACGAAATTGTTTTGAATCCATTTTTTTCACAATAACAAAAGTTGCTTCACTCACAACGCTATATCTCGAGAACTAATCATCCGACAGCTGTCAAATTTATACACGTATCTTTTGAAGGTTGGTACTAACTGAATGGTATGAATTTAATTCAAGTGGTACTCTCTCTTAGAAACGGCACTGACTTTTCAGCCCATATATTATAACAGAAGCAACGACAATAAATATCACGTGAGGGGATTGAAAGAAAAGAGGATGTTGTTTCCAAAGACAAAAGTTACACGCTTATCCTGATTACAAGCACGAAGCAATGACACGTTTAGTTATAAGTCCGGAATCTAAACTACTTGAAATAAGGGAAGGGAAACCTGTTTTCGAAGCACAGATCAGTAGGCAGTTCAACTAATGAAAAAAACCGGAGGAAATCTGGTTCTAAATGACGACATTTCCCTTCAAGTAGAAAAGTAGTACTAGGTGGGGTGAAAAGTAACCACCTTGGGAATGAAAAAAAAAAATTTTTTTTAAATGTTTTTTATTTTATTCATTGTAGTCCCCTTTTAGTTTGATACACTTATTCTAGCGATTTTCCAACTTCTTGATCCCGTCCGAAAAGTAATTTTCCGAAAGGTCTGCAAAATACTCCTCCGTGGCGTCGATGATTTCCTCGTGTGAGCTGCACTTTTTATTGATGAGCCATCTTTTGAGGTTTAGGAAGAGATAATAGTCCGTGGGAGCCAAATCGAGCGAATACGGTGGATGCGACAGCAATTCGAGCCGTAAGTGATTGATTTTAGCCATAGTTGCAATGCTCTTGTGCGCCGGTGCAAAAACCATTTTTTTTTTTTCGCTTCGTGTGAGTCCGTTTTGCAGCGATTCCGGCCTTCAATCGCTCCAATAATGCACAGTTAACTCGCTGTTGATAGTTTTTCCTTTTTCGAGGTAGTCCACGAAGAGTATGCCATGAAAATCCCAGAAAACTGACGCCATTACCTTTCCGACCCATCGAACCACCCTCGGCCGCTTCGGAGCACTCGTGCAGGCTTCAGTCCATTGCCGGGTATTCATTCTGTTCTCTGGTGTTCAACAGTTACCAATCGACGCCAAAAGTCCGCTCGATTCCGCATCAGCAAGTCCAAACACTCTTTCGAAGTGCTCTCGCGTTCGTATTTTTGGTCAGGAGTGAGTATGCGCGGCACCCAGAGGTGCGTTTAATTGCACGCCGATAACTTTTTCATATGCCGAATATTGCCCAAAATATGGCGTGTGTACTCAGTACTAATCCTTGTGGTATCTGCTAGCTTGCGCATCTTCTCTTTTCGGTCAGCAAACACAATTTCATGTATTTTTCTGACATTGTCCTCTGTAACCGCATCGGAGGGCCTGCCGCTGCGGACTTGATCGGTAGTGTAGTTGCGGCCACCACGAAACTCTCGAAACCAATATTTGACGGTATAATCTAACGGAACATTAGCCCCATAATATTTATCCAACTTTTCTTTTGTTTCCTTCGTCGTTTTGCCTCTCAAGAAAAAATGTTTTATGAGAAAGCGAAAATCGTTTTTGTCCATACTCAACATGATGCCAAACACGTCAACAACAATCAGCTGTCAAAACAAAACTAAAGACAGTATCGCACTGAAATTTTTCATATCTGCCTAAATATGAACGGACTTCAAGGCACCATAACCTTTTTTGCAGTAGCAGCGCATTCTGGTGGTCAAGGAGGTTACTTTTTTGATTGGACTCTTTTGTGGTTTCAACCCATGGAAAATACTTTCTTCGCTGTGGCTCAAAATTTACGCAAAATAAAGAAAAGTTTGAATATTTCCTCCTCCAATTTATGAAGAGTTAATAAAGTTTACTACAATAAATTCATCATACGAGTATAAAGAATTCGTTATTGACATCGTAGTAGAAATTCGGTAAAGAATAACTGAAGTTAATATGGATAAGTTCAAGGCTCATACTCGAAGGCTAAAAGTATTAATTTACATACGATTCATATACATAGATAGAACCCTGCTTCTGGCAGTCCTACTACGATTACGAGTATATAGTGCTTAGTGGAATGAAATAGGTAGAAAATCAGAATACGGCTATACTGAAATTAGTTAATAGGAGCCCGCGTGGGGCAAACCGAGTGAACATAATGGCAGTTTTTTTGCAGTTGTACTCATACGTCGAAATTTCCACAGCACCTGTTCGTAATTTAGAAATGGTTTATATCCACATTGGAGCGGCTACAACTAAGGATATTGGGTAGAGTAGAATGTTGAAGAAGTTTGATATACCAAAGGCATGTCTGATCTATCTGGGTTTTGGTTAAATAATTTCGAGACAGTCAGGTTTCTCTCTGAGCTACGAGGTGTCATAAATGAATACTGAACATGATGACTTGCGATTAAAAAAAGCACGTCTTTGGAGTGGTCTCACGATTGCGCTTGTTTTCCCTTATGAGCAAATGAGCCACCCGCTCATAACGCGTTCAGTTGAGATCTCAGCCAACTAGATAATTTTCACTCAGCGGTCCGCCAATACGAGATAATGGATTTTGTATACGGCTTCCTCTATGAGAACCATTTTTGGGCCACCTGGGCGCGGTTAATCAAAAACCAATGTGCGGTAAACGGTTGTACGGGAAGGTGAAAGGGTTCCACACACACCATCGAGAATGAGTTTAATTATCTCAACAAGAATATGGTCGCAAAAATACCCTAACACGATATTTTGAAATGGGTCCCAAAAACTAAGCGTCGGATTGTCACCAAATTTTGACAGGCGGGCTAAAACATATTATACTAAATGATGGTATATTCATTTTGGTTGAGTAGCGCCACCTATTTTCCAACCCGGGTACTCGTCAGTCGTTCATAGACCACCGCGGAGTTTAAACGTGTTTCGACTCCAATTAGCGCAGGGATAGTATGTTCGCTTGAGACTGCAAAAGTTGTGGGTTCGACTCCGAGTAGTCGGCAGACAGTTTTTTTTTTATTATTATTTAAATAAAAAAAAGTATAGGGTTTTCCAATACGAACTTGACAACTTTGAATTTAATTTGTGTACGCACTCTTTCACTAATCATCTAACTGTCACTGTGAATTTATTCAGTAAACTCAACATTCTTATCATGGAAAAGTACACTAACGAGCAACGTTTGCAAACGTTCTCCGATTGGGTTCTGGAGAAGATGCGCCAAGATTGCATGTCGGCGGAGTTATTAGGCCATATTTTTTCGTCGACGATAACGATCGTCACATTACTGTGAATAGTCAGCGATATCGCGCCATGATCACCGATTATTTTTGGCCCGAATTAGAAGATATGGACTTGGACGACATGTGGTTTCAACAGAATGGTGCCACAAGTCACATAGCACACGCTACAATCGATTTATTGAAGAGTAAGTATGGTGAGCGTGTTATCTTAAGACATGTGCCAGTCGATTGGCCGCTTCGTTCGTGCGACCTAACACCGCTTGACTATTTTTTGTGGGGCTACGTTAATTCATTGGGTTATGCCAACACGCCGACGACGTTGGAAGAGCTCAGAGCTAACATTAAACGCGAAATAGCGGCCGTTTCGGCCGAAATGTGTGGCCGAGTCGTTGAAAATTGAGTCCAACGAATTGACCGCTGCAAACGTGACCGCGGTGGTCATATGAACGAAGTCGAGTTTCATTAATAAAGTTTTCGAAATATCTCAAATGGTTTGCCTTTTATTTAAAAAAAAAATTGTCAAGTCGTTATAAGAAAACCCTATATCTGAATGAATCTGCTGAAATGTCAGGTGAGGCTTCGAGTGGTTCAAGCCAAACGCCAAGGACAAAGAGAAGGAAGAAGCTACCAACGTCAGAGGTTCGGGCACGCCGCGTCGAACTGCCAAATGCAGCCTCGATGCGTGAAGTGCGCAAAGAACCACAGTTCAGAGGAGTGTGCTCAGGGCAGGGACGGAGAGTCCGATAGGATGCAGCTTTTGTACATGTTATGTGAGAACGTGGGACGCACCGCAAACTGTCGGGGTTGTAATAAGTTTGCTGACACTAAAAAATCAAAACTGATTTAGCAGCAGAAGGTGGAGGTCAAACGCGTCCCAAATTTCCTACGCCCAAATGGCGGCAGGTAGGGGGGCTACGGTACAGCAAGCGACTGTTGCTTCTCCGGCGCCAATACCGAGAACAATGGAAGCTGTACCGAACATGCTGGCCATCTTTTTCGCAATCCAAGGGCAGATGGCTCAGCTGCAAAAGCAGGTGCAAGAACAGGCCAAGAGGGTGGACCAGATCTACGCGCTGCTGCCCGGCCTAACGCAACACATGTCGTAATGGGTACGCACATGGTGGAGCAAACTTTAAAGATCCTTGCAGTGAATGTTAATTCACTGATTAGGATCGAACGAAGAGCCGCGATGTTAAAATTGCTACAAGACCAAACTCCTGATGTGCTTTTCGCTAGCGGAACCAAGCCAACCGATAAGCACAAACTGGAGTACAATAATTATATTGTTACAAGAAGAAACCGGTCCCGATCCAAACGTGGAGGCGGTGTCGCGATCTTCATTAAACAAGGTATAAAATTTCACAGAGTATACAAGGAAGTGTTGCGTAGGTTCCGGGTGTTGGAGGCAGTCGTCATTTATATCCCGCTCCGCAGTGGAAAGCGGCTGTACCTGGCCTCTATTTATGCATCTGAGGCTCCACAATCCACTTTATTCATTACAGAGCTCGACACGCTTTTTTAATTCTGAGGCTGGAATCGGAGGAGAATTATTTTATAATCGGCGGGGACTTCAACGCTAGACACAGAGATTGGGGAAATAATTTGCCAAATACTGCCAAATACTTAAGGGAACCTACTACTCGATTGGTGGGGTCAGCACGATGTCATGTTTTATTTGGATCTACTGCTGTACGACAAACGTATACGACTGACATGTACGAATTTACAAACGCTAAACTGTCTGCGCACATTCGTGTATGACAGTGACCATTGCGGTTTTAGCACCGAAATTACAGTTAACAACGAAATTGCGGAATTGGAGGAGTTTGTCCAAAGATATTCTTACAAAGACAGTAAGACTCGATGCACACGCTTCTCCGCAACCATTACAATTACCTAAAACAAATGGACTAGACAATTTAACAAACTATGGACGCTACAATATCGCGGTATCGACGTACGACTAACGAAGACCTGTTCCGTAATCCTACTATTGACGCACTGCACCGACAGAAAAGTAGAATTCTGTCAAGACTCAACAACTTGTACAGACAGTTAACTGACAGACAAGAGCCGGAGATTATGACACTGAAGGCGTCGATTAAAAATATTCAAACGTTTATAAAAGAGAATTACAGAATTTCTGTAAGTTTGTATTGGAACAACAGGGTTCAGGCTGTAAACACCAGCAACCCGAATATGTTCCCGCAAATAAATAAACTATTTCGGAGAAAAAATCAAAACGACCTTCAGTGTCTTAAAATAGCCCGGACAACAGACAACAAACGCTTACTGACAATAGAAGGTATTGATCCAAATGAGGCCGCTGATGATGACGACTTCTTTGTGATCGAGGATCCACAGGAGAAGGTTGGGGCCATAGGGGCGACTTTCCAGGAAATATACAAGGCCACTGATACTATTGACCATAATTATGACCTGGACAATCGCGTCCTGGTGCACGACTTCTACATTCGAAATGAAGTAGAGAACTGGCGATCCGAGGGGTCTGGTTTAACCCGGTTCAGCGACGAAAATATGGCAAATAATGTCATTACCAGAAAGGGTGACCTACCCCCGTTCATTTCAAAGGAAGAGCTCCATGAGATCTTCGACACAATCAGGGTTAAGAAATCAGTTGAGACCGATGGTATTCCGAACATCGTGCTTCGACATCTTCCTCTAGAAGCGGTGGACATTTACACCACCCTGTTTAATATTGCAATGAATAATGCACATTATCCAGCGCATTGGAAAACGGCGGTGGTTCAACCTATCCCAAAAAAGGGAAAGGATATATCCAATCCGGCGAATCTCCGGTAAGGTGTTTGAAAAGGTAATCAATAGAGCTCTGTCTAGGTGGGTTGATGACAAACATATAGTTCCGGATAATCAATTTGGTTTCAACTAGGTGCATGATATTATTCATGCCGCGTCTAAGCTGGTGTCCGATATCCAATGGAATAAAGGCAAAAACCAATGTACTGGTGCCTGTCTTGTTGACTTGGAGAAGGCCTTTGACACCGTATTGTTAGAAGGTCTTTTCTATAAGCTGACTAGGCTGGGGATCAGTAAACCACTCTTGTACATTCTTTATTATATGCTTACCAACAGACAGTTCATCGTGAAAAATTGTGAGGTGACTCCTGTTGGAATATTTCAAATTAAAAATGGTCTGCAGCAAGGCGCGGTCAATTCACCGATCCTATTCAACATTTATACAAGCGACTTGATAGGTTCACTTCCCAATACTATTGCGTACGCAGACGATTTGATAGTGTATAGAACAGGTCTAAAAAACGAGGTGACTGGAAGTTGAAAATCAACTTTCAGAAGTCGGAAACCATTCTCTTTAGGACGCCGTTGTCTAGAGCCTCTAGGGATACCAGAAAAATTGGCGAAAGTTCTCGATCATTGGACAACGCGGACAGCCTCTTGCCTGTCGAAAGGTAGTCAGATACCTTGGGATCTGGCTAGATCAGTTTCTGTATTTTGACAAAAACGTAGATGCTGCTCTGGTCAGAGCTAAAGGCCTTACAAAGAGACTGTTTTATAACAGCCAACTCGGTGCGAGGGTAAAGGTATCCTGCTACATGGCCCTTATCAGGTCCATGTTGGTAATTAGGTGTCCCGTGTGGTTCAATGTGCGAGCAAGCTTAATGGAAAAGATTCGGGTGTTTGAGAGGGCTTGCCTTTGCTTGTACAGAACACCAGAGTCGGAGTACAAAAAATTTTATCGTAATGAGGTCCTTTAAAACAGAGCGAACCTAATACGAGTGGACAACTTCGTAATTAAGCTGACTCGAAGGCACATTGCAAGAGCAATGGCCTCGACGAATAACCTGATATCTGGGGCTTACTATCCCAATTACCGTTACCACGAGAGTGTGCGCTCTGACGGCTTCGTTCCACCGGAAGAATTCCTCTACCTAGATCAGATAGGGTTGATCCAGGATAGATTAGCGGTCCCATTAATCTTCCATGTCGCTCGAAAAGGTGGGGACAGGCGACTCAAATACAGCAGAGACGTCACACGCGGCAGTGTGGATCGTCTCAGGTTCAGTAGGGCGGTGTGGAATCGCGATAAGATGGATGTCGTTCGGCAGCATCAGCATTTCTGGTGGTTGAATGATGGAGAAGATGTTTCGTCGTCGTTTCCGTCAACTACGGACCAGCGTCACTAATGAGGCAGAGCTGACTAATCCATTTGCTCTGTGAATTGCGATGGCCAGCTTACATAGGTTTAGGTTAGCATTTAAGAAATATATACATATATGAGTATATACTTTTGTATATACTAATGTATGTATATAATTGTGTATAATATCTATATGTGTGTGTTGTGTATGTAGGTTAGGTAGACTAAGGTTAATTTTAAGTTAGACATTAAGTTTTTATAAAAAATTAGGCCATATGCTAAGTTTTTTTTAACAATGTTTTTCTTAGCCTTAAGTATAGAAGATAAATATTCCTAAGTAAAGTGTAAATAAAGTCGAAAGACATAAAAATATGAATTTAGAGTAGCTTAGAGTGCCTGTGTGAGGCCAATAAGTTAATATAAGATTGTTAGGTAATTTTAGGCTGGCATTTAAGCATTTTTTGTAAGTACGTCAGAGTTAATGATTAAGATAATAAAATGCATTTAAAACTGAAAAAACAAACTAAAACTGAACCGGGTACTCGTCAAACAGCCCTCATAAAGTCGTGACCACCGACTCAGAATTTCGGTCGTAATTTTTTAATAAATTCCAAAAGTTTTTTATTTGTGTATTTCACCGTAATAAAAACGTAACCTTAACTGATGTTTTGACTGCAAGCAAGGGTTTTACAAGTTTTCATTGTTCCTGAAAAAAAAAAAAAATGTAAGCAGAAATCGCTATGAGAAATTGGTGACTGACATAGTTTTTGGTGGTGAAGGACATTTCTATAAAGACTGCGCACCATCTTCTCAGGTCAGTTTTTCTCTCGAAAACTACCCTAGAACAAGATGTTTTAAATGGATAAGAATTAAGGAATTGAGAACCAATTTGAGAATTGGTGAACCGCTTAAGTAACTTCAAATCCCATGTAAAGTTCTGCTGACTAATTTAATTGCCTTTTGGAAATCGTCAGTTTCGTAGAGTTCGACTTGTAATGAAGCATCTATGTAGCTCTCATTTAAATAGACCTCATCTCCATATTACTTATGTAATATCATCTAACAGCTTGGCTTATCATGTTTGTATCTCTTTCCATTTTTTCAGGGCAATATTTTATGACTAAACAACTACAGCTATTAAACTAAAAAGGCTTCTACTACAGTCTAATCCCCCAGCAGCAGCAACTTACTGCCTTTGTACCGTTCTAATCACGTAGGAAGTTGTTACACATTTTGTAGCTCAAAATACACTTAGTCGCCCAGTGGATGAATGATGGACGTGGCGTCGTACGGACGTATGAATGGACGACAGGATACTTGCGTATACGAATCCTAACGCAGAATTTACGATCCATGAAAATGTTAACACTACCAATCGTAAGAAGCTTTAATGGCCTTTTTATCTGCAAAGGCGCTATTAACAAAACTAGCTACAAGGTCCACCAACCAAGTATAAAAGACAGCCACAAAGTGGACACTATCCAGCTGACGACAGGGAATAGTTTGGTCTGGCTGGCTGTGCTAAGACCCACTCAAAATGAGGTTACATGCCAAAACTATCCCAAATCGCCGCCAAGCATTTTGCTAATCCAATGGGTTCCCATGATAAAATAAAAATAACGTCATTTACATACCCCTTCGGCCACGGAACCCTACGCACTTTTGAGAGCTCATAAAAGGCGGGAATAGGACCCACTGCTCGCGAAAAAGTGAGGTGCGTAATAACCATATACGTAAAAGGAAATGTTGCATCTATAATACGAATAGTGTTTCGGAATGGTATAGTAGAGTACCTTAGTGTATACTCTAAACACTTTAGCCTTAACGCTCTGGACCTATTGAATTTTCGCGTGAATTTGGAGCGTCGTGCAGATAAAAAGTTACGACTGTCGTAACGTTTTGCTTTCATAGTTTCAATTTAATAACTTGAAAAGGGGATAGTGTACATTTTTTCCGTTGGTTCCAGGTTGTTAAACATAATCACGATACGAGAAAATTTTCTACTTTTTTCGCTTATTGTTGTTGTTTTGATGTGTACTTTAGTTTTGATTAGGTTGGGCTGTGTGGTAGCGGAACAGTGTGAGGTGTGCTATAAAAACTAAATGGAAAGGTCCCTAGAGTGTGAAACGAAATGAGGATGTCGGGTCAGTTTTTACAGGATAATTAGGTATAATTCTTGGGTACTTTAATTTTTCTTACACCTCCACGCCTACTTTTATGACTTTTTCTTTTCGTCCGGAATGAGAAAAAGCTTGTTCACTGCTGTGATTTTTATAGATTTTTAAGTACAGGGTTTAATGTTATGCATTCACACTTTTTTACTGTATTCGTATTAAGTTTTCGTATAAAATAGTTAATGCTCTTCAACTGGATACAATTTTAAAGCTGATCCTGTATATTAGACTATGTGCACTAATAAGTGGTGCGTTTTTTATATTGATCGGCTGATTTGGGTTAAGTGAGAAGAAGCTGTGACAATGGCATCGAATGACAATTAGAATCGCAACAAGTGCTTGCAGTCTAAAATTGTAAGCACGAGTTAGGACTTAATGTTGGACACAGAAACAATGGAATCTATGATATTTTACACATTTGGTCTCGGGATCTGGCAATCAACTTGTAGGACTAATTTGATATATACAAAGCTCGAAAACAACAGTCAAGGTTTCTGAAAAAGAGGTGTTGTGGTATAACTTAAAATTGCGTCAACTGGTGTAGTTGTTCATAGGATGCCACAATGGTTTTAGCCCTTTGTATATCATATATCACGAGTATGGTTACCAAACAATCAAAATCTTCGGATAGGAATGATAAAATTGTTGACGTTCCATGCTACTCGAACTAGACAAACGACTTTCATGCAAAATGCTTGGACTACTAACAGACAACGGACAACCAAACAAACTCAAGAAAACCCTAAACTGTTGAAGTCTGACGGAATGGACCGGATGGAAGAAATATGAAAAATTGCAAAATCATCGTAGTTTGATGTGTATATGATGATTTCTATGATAAAAAAAAACAACGGATTTTTGGATGGGGATTTTTCATAAGTGCAAACTTAGGCAAGAAGCCTTGAGTTTCATTCATGTAGGCGAATGCCTCATGACAAACCCAACGGAGGAGAAATACGATGCTCAATATCCTATGCATGATGTTTATATCGTTTAAGAAAAAAACACTAGTAGCACAGTTGGCACGACACTACTTTTAACGGTGGAAATAGGATCGTATCAAGCACATACTACTCGCATCTCGGTATTTATATTAGGATCTAGCAGACTCTTGATTAATCTACCACCAACCAGACAGTCAACATAAGGCGCTCTTGCCCTCATTTTCTAGATGACTGCACATCAGTCACACAAGAGCAAACACCGCCAGGGCCAATACCAACAAAGTTACTTTGAACTTCGCTCAAAGTCCTGCGCTGCCAGATTCTTCATTCGAAATCAAGTGGCAAAGATGTTTTGCCCGACTACTACCATAAAACTGGTGCACGGTTTAACGATGAATGGCAGCGAGTGAATTCAAAGAAATAGAGAGCGTAAAAACTAGGTTTGAGAACCGCTTTCTCAGAATAAAAAAAGAGGAGCACTAGAAACGCGAGGTCTAGAATATTACGATGTGTTGCAATAAGAAATAAATTAGGAAATTTTATAAAAAGATGAAAATAACATGCTAGATCAAGGATGGGCAAACGAAAAAGGACGGACCAGAAAATCTATTGCTAGATTCGAAATGAGAGCTGAGGGTATGGAAAACCATCAGTCACCACGGATAATTCAACTTAGTTCGACGATGGGCCACAATTCCGGTCACATGACCTCAAAGAAGTGATGAAAATCCTATTCAAATTTATGTTTAACAAGGCCGGTACTGATAGTATAGATGAAAGCTGAATTTGTTTAGAGCATGCACCAAACCCTCTTAAAAATCCTGAAAAGACCCTCCAAAACAACGCCTACCTTATTTTTGTCTATTTTAAGCCCGGCTATGACGGCATATATCGGGAAAAACTGAACGAAGCTAAACTTATCCGACTCAGCAAGACGGTCATAGAGGAAACCTAATGCGTCGTGAAGGTCGGTAAAGTTTTATCGAGACATTTGATGTCAAAAAAAACTTCCGACCAAAAAATCTACTGTCATATGATTTCTTCAACAACTTGCAAGTCAACATCAACTTGCCTTTGCGGATGACATTATCTGCAGAATAAAGAGAGCAGAAGCGGCAAATATAGGTCTGCCGGTAAACGAGGGAACAACGAATAATATGCGGTGATCTAGAAGGAACACAAACATCGACGACTAGAGCAAAATGTGATAGTGACTAGGTATTATTTCGAGAGGTTCAAGGTCTTTATGTAACTATGTTCCGCAGTAAACAAAGGCACAAGATTAGAAATCATTCGAAGAACATTGTCTATGTATTCGCTCAGAAGGAAACTGAATAGAAGACCCATATAAGAAGATCATATTAGTCCTCCTCCGTTGCGCAAAAGCATTATTAATATATTGCTTCGTGTGATCTACGGCCCATCATAGAAATTGGAGGAAGGGATCAAAAAAAACTATACGAGCTGTATATGGACATAGAATTAGATAAAAGAATCAGAAAGCTTAGGTTTAAATGACTGAGGCACGATCAATGTTCGGGGCTTAATAGTTTTCGAATCCCTCACCGAGAGAAAACGCAGTTAAGCCCTGGCCTTACCTCAGGTGGTACGTGCGGAGCAGGTCTAATTGTAGCAGTCTATACCAAAAAAGCTATTGGGTATATATTTTAATTCGTGCGGTTTTTTTTTTCAAAATTTGAACGTTTATTTAAGAAAAACATGTACAATAGTATTATTCAAAGTATTGCCCATCTGAAGCTCTGACTTTTTCCCATATTTCTGGCAATTTGTGGATTCCATCCCAAAAGAACTGCGCCGGCTTGGCAGCCAAAAATGAATCAAGCCAATTTTTGATATTCTGCTCTGATGTGAACCGTATTTCAGTGAGGGCGTTCTGCATCGACCGGAACAAATGGTAGTCAGAAGGGGCAAGGTATGGGCTATAAGGCGGGTGGGGTAAGACTTCTCATCCACTGTTTTCCAAATAGTTCTTAACCGGAATAGCAACGTAGGGCCGAGCGTTGCCATGATGGAAAATTATTGCCTCGTGTCTGGTCGCATATTCCGGGCGTTTTTCGGCTACTGCTTTCTTCAAACGGATTAATTGTGTTCGGTAGCGTTGTCCATTGATGGTTTCACCCAGTTTTAGCAGCTCATACTGAACACCCATCTGATCCCATCAAATACAGAGCATTACCTTCGCGCCATGGATATTCGGTTTTGCCGTTGATTTGGCTAGTTGGCCCGGTTTCACATATGATTTTTTGCGCTTAGGGTTGTCGTAATAGATTCATTTTTCATCACGAGTAACAATCCGATGCAAAAATGACTTCCTTTTGTGGCGTTCCACCAGCATTTCGGACATGCTAAACCGCCTTTCGACGTCTCTCGGCTTGAGTTCATGTGGAACCCAATTAACGTTTTAAACGTTTTGAAATGCCTACTTAAGTGACACCCAAAGATTCTGCGAGCTCTTCTTGTGTTTGGCAACAATCTTCATAGAGTAATGCTTCCAGTTCTTCATCTTCAAACTTTTTTGGCTGCCCAGGATGTTCATCGTCTTCCAAGTCAAAATCACCACTTTTAAATCGTGCAAACCACTTTTGGCACGTTGACTCAGCTAGCGCATGTTCACCATAAACTTCCACCATAAAGACTTTCGGCAGCAGTTTTCTTCATATTAAAGTAATGAAGAAGAACTCCCCGCAAAAACACATTTTCAGGCACAAAGTTCGACATATTTGAGTGAAAAAAAATTATTTTTGTTTACGCTTCAAATGAAGGACATATACTGAAATGACGTACAATGATAATAGCTTTTCAACGCATTTTCCAATGGAATAATAACAATGGAATAAAACAAGTTACGGCATCTCTTAGCCATCATGACAACGCTCGGCTCCACGTTGCTATTCCGGTTAAGAACTATTTGGAAAACAGTGGATGGGAAGTCTTACCCCACCCGCCTTATAGCTCAGACCTTGCCCCTTGTGACTACTCTGATGATGAAAAATATTTTTCGTGCGATTCGAGGAACTTACGGTGCGCATAATCGACCTACTGAAACCACTAATGCCAATACCAGTACATTACAATACAACTTTAAGTCCCAGTGTACATAAGTGGATGATACTCAACTTATGCAAGAATTTAAGCCAGGTGACTTGAATTTGCGCTATATTTTCAGTGAATGGGCTCTGGAAAAATTCAATGAAAATCCCGTGTTTTATCGTGAAATTTTGTTCAGTGATGAAGCCTATATCTGGATCAATGCATACGTTAATAAACAAAATTGTCGTATTTAGACTGATGAGCAACCCGGAGAGTACCAAGAGCTACCATTAAATCCATTAAAAACAACGGTATGGTGTGGTTTATGGGCTGGTGGACTCATTGGTCTATATTTCTTCAAAAATGGGGCAAATCAGAATGTTACCGTCAATGGTAACCCTTATCGCGCCATGAAATGCAAGCACATGTTCTCGGTGGGCTCTGGTTTCGACAGGTCCACGCTACAAGTCATACAGTGCGTAAAACAATGGATTTCACGTTTTGCTACGGTAAATTGGCCGCCTAGATCGTGCGATATCACAACTTTGGACTATTTTCTCTGGGGATAGGGAAAGGCTCAGGTCTTCAGTAATAAGCCAGATATGATTGACGCTTTGGAAGCCAACATTACTCATGTTATCCGCGAGATACCAGTCGCTATGCTCGAACGAGTAGTCCAAAGTTAAACTTTCCGAATGGACCACCTCAGACGTAATCGTGGTTAACATTTACATGATATCATTTTCAAAAAGTAAATGCCATGATTTGTTCTTTTAACCGATAACAAAAATTTTAAGTTCACTTTCAAATTTATGTGTTTTATTTTACGAAAACGAAAACCGTACTCCAAAGTCATATTTGTCCTCCCCCCTAATTAACCATTTGAGTGATGACGTCATTAAAAACGACCTTAAATTAAATTTGTTACTACAACACCCCCAAAGTTAAATCCAAAAAAATTGCTCCTACCATTACCACCACCCAGGTCGGAAATCAAAATGTCATCCAATTTATATTCTCGAAACCATCCAAAGCCAGCTGTTAAAACGACCCATGTAGCTATTTTCGTAGAACAGAGCAAAGCACATATCCTAGAGCAAAGCAAGAAAAAAAAAAAAAAAAAAAAAAAAAAAAAACTGTGCAAACAAATTTCAGCAATTCATCACTGAGAATTCCCAGAACGAAAATAAAAAATACGAAAAAGTGTGCGCAAAAACGATTTCGTCCTGATTGATTTGATTTATTTAAATGCAACTGTTCTCCGTTTCCTCCGTTAAGGTGAATATATCGATTTCAATTTCCGGCTGAAGACATTTCCAGGTAAAAAGACTGACAGATACTGGCGATTGGTATTGTTTCCCATTGTACTTCATCGTTTCCATGAAAAAAGGAGAAAATATCCTTTGCAATTCGTACGTATATTTTGAAATCTTTATATGATAGATGGAGGCGTGTACAGTAGATTTTAGACTGTTTTGTTAATTAAAATAAATTAACAAATAGAACTTACCTTTTTCTTCTTCTTCCTCTTCTTCTTTTATCATCAGTTGAAGCTTGTAATGCATATAATTAGGTCTAATTCTACATATTACTTCCACGGATTTACGTTGCCCGTACGCTTCATTTGGAATTGGATAAATTGGTGAACCTACAAGCCACACTAATTTAGATCATCTCATTAGTGAGTGTTGCCACTACTGCCTTTTGAATTGGATTTTTCGACGATCTTCGTTGAACATGCCAGAAGTTCTTTCACTATCGGATTCTTAATGTGGAACTTCTTGTTACATTACGTTATGTTACATTTGTTTGTATTCCAACACTGCTATGCGTATATTGATGCTCAACGTACGGCACAACAAACCTGTAACGTTGTGGGACCTTTTTCTGATACAAAATATTGCGGAGTATTTTTGCCGTCTAAGTCACCGACATCGTCATCGCAATTTCTTTGGTGATTACTGACAGAAGTAAAGAGTTTACATGTTATAAGCTTCGGCACAATGACTCCTTCTAAAAGCATGTCATGCGACTTAAAGCCATCAAAAGCAACAGCATGATTGATGGCCTCATCCGTCACCACAACCGATGAGATATACTGGCTATGGCGTGCTGTGTTGCTCAGCTCGCTACTAGCTTCATTGATAGGAGCTAGTTGTGAGCTGGTTTCGATTAGGTTACCTGGGGACTGAGACCCGAGCATGAGACGGAGAGTCTCTGCTTTCGACTCGGTATAGGTACCGTCAGATATTCTGAGTGGTTTCAGCCAGGACTTTGATCCTTCTGGTTTCACCGATCGATCTTTTCGATCGATTTTTTCGATCGATCTTTTCGCAAAAGCTTTGTAAAGCTTAAAATCTATTTTCTTTGATCTGTAAAGATTCCAATCTTCCTCCAGATTAGTCTTAAGGGGCCTGATTAGAAGTTTTCTGGATTCTTTACGAAAACGCTGCAGGTGCAGGATTGCTTACTAGCTGCAAATGCCATTTCGAAACATTTGATGAGGATGCCGTTTATGTTCTAAACAGCTCCTTCAAGCTACTGTTTTGTCCTGAACTTAGGGGGAGGGCTATTGTACTTGTCGAGTTCCTCCTTTAATCGTGTAGAGTTGATTTTATGCGGATTCCACCTCTTTAGCAAGGTCGAGACCTCGCATCCGATTCTGAATTCGATGTATCTATGGTCTGACATGAAAACATCCGATAGTATATTCTTTCCAGCCGGTAATCTCCTGAGCATACCTGTTGGATAAAGTTAAGTCGATTACCTGTTCTCTTACTCTCGTAACAAAAGTTGGCTGAGAGCCAAAATTGTTGACAGGTCAGACGTTAGTATAAAATCCAGGAGATGATTACTTTTCACGTTGAATTTACTACTGCCCCAGCAAGTGTCCCATCTTTCTGAAATCAAATATGTTCCATTCTCCGTTTGCTTCGTAGCTTATATCTGCAGCAACAAAATCTTGATTACAAAATTGTACAAGAGTGAGCTTATTTCTACATTTTCAGGAAGAATTAAATTTTTAAAATCATGGTTGATCGTATTTATAAATTATAAACAAAACATTTTTGAAGTATTTTTTCTTGTTTTAAAATTAGCTATGCTGGTAAGTAGTCGAGGTCGTTCACTGACGGTTGATGACAATCCATACTGAAGTTATCTTCTTTTATTACTTTCATACTTACGTGGCACTACAGATCAACTTGATACTTGATCATCTGCCTTCGATAGAGTCCAGTGCCATAAGGTAGGACTGGGATGATCAAGGTCTTATATATATTTTTTTAAGTAGCACGAATATAAGGGCTTAAGGTACCCTTAAACATTTTGCATACAGCGCAGGCGAGGGAAAATTAAGAAGGAATGAAAGATAAATACTGATGTTCGTTGGTTTAAAATGTATGAATTTTATAGTGACTAGGAAATAGAAAGCTCGGCAGATCATTCCACAAGCGAGCTGTTCGGTTTAGGAATGGATCACGGTATTTAAGAGTACGTATGAAAGTGGGCTTGAGGGTAGTCTGATGAACATTCATAGCGAGACGAAGACGAAGACAAAGTCCCTAACTACGTCTAAAATATAACTGTCGGCTGTATTATTCTGTCCAATTCGTCTATATTGTGTGTTTGTTCTTATTGAGAGCATATAATCGTACTTGATTTTGACCTCATTTACATTGACCATAAATATTGCTGTCCTAACTTAGTTTGACTTGAGTGGTCTATTCTGCCTAATGGCAAGATGATGAGCTTCTTCGCCATTATACAGACTGTAGAAAAAAATTTTATCTATTAAAAGGTTTACTTTTTCACCTCTATAGGTTTCCGGATGAATATCCTCGCTTCTATACGTACTCTTAATATCTTGGATCGCGCGCTTTTGGAGAAGCCAATGTTTTTTCTATGCTTTCAGCTCCTAGTACTCATTAACGGCTCTCGTCCGTTTTACACATGCTGTTTCGCTATATGTGCTTGCCACATCTTTTGGCAGCGTTGCCGCTGGTCTTTGGTATTTGATCCTGAGAGCATAGAAGTTGTTGAAGTATTTCGGGATTCGGGTTCGACAAAGATTAGAGCGGTTTCTTACGATTGCAGATTTTCCGTATTATACATTTAATCTCACAGTAGTTCTTCCTTGTTGTGGCGCTTGGGAAATCTGCATTCATACCTTGGCTGCAAAAAAGTTTCAGATGACCATACGTCGATCGCAGAATTATCAATATGGCTTAGCGTTTTATAACCCGTCGACCGCAATGTCACTGTGTTTATAATATATTGAAATGAGGAAAGCTTGTGATTGCTATAGTGGTATTTCGTAACGCCGCAAAGTCAGTAAGTCCAAGTCCATTGTGGTGGCGGTGATATTTGCGTGCACGTGCACATCCGAAGTTCATTGTTCTTTAAACGTTTTTATCCGATGCCATTGGTTGGTTCGTCACATCTTTTTAATCTCTTTCTTTAAGGGTTGTGAGCCCTATGACGGTGTAGGCTAGTATTATTGGCCGAACATATGCTTATAATTTTAGCCTGCATGATGCTTACCCATGCATTTATTGGGTATCAACATTGGACACTAAGTAAACACTACGCTACAAACTTGATTGTTACACTACTGACCTTAGTTAAAGAACAGTTAGCAATCTAACAATTAATTGCGGCACAATTTTCTCTATTCATCTATACGAACTAAAATTTCTTGGCACTTGCACAGGTATACTTGTCGCCTGGTATTCATCTCTGGTGTAAGCTGCTGGGATAAAGCGAATGTAGTCAAGAAAAAAATCACAAATTAGTTCACTCGAGGATTATTGCTTACCAATTTCATATATCCATCACACAAGGGATTTTCGCCAAGTGTGAAGGACCTCTTTCATAATTCCGCTTTATCGTCTTATTGCTAAGCTTTTTCTCAGACCCAGAACATTCGAAAGTATTTTATATGAAGCGCGAAACTTTTAGTGCAAGTTTCTTATATCCCCCAGTCAGCATGGGGTTTGTGAAAGGTAGGTATACAAACGTATTCGAATTCTTATCCTTGTACAAATCTTGCTAAGACCGTTGATAAAAGATCTCATCAAAGGATCCTTTTCGATTTTTCACTTTCGGCTGTGATCCCATATTTTTAAAATAGATAGCGCCTTATCTGGTGAACCATTGTTATAGCATTCGTTTTAGGTCAGGCATACCAACTTATTTTTGGCCTCTTCTGGCGTCCCAAAATGCAGCCATCGGGCTCCTATCGATTTAGATAAAGAAGACATAAAGAAGACTTTAATATGTTTTCCATTTACTTAGATCTTAATATTGTCAAATGGCAATCTATAACTTTGTTGCGTAAATACTACCAATTATCATTTTGACTTTATCTTCTCCAGTTCAATAGATTCGCGACCTTGGAATACTGTAAAGTAGAGGGTTACGCTTCTGGTCACTTACTGAGTAAATAATTCTTAAAGCCAATTTATTAGTTTGTTTTATCAAACGAGATTTCAAAAAATTTCCCAACCCCTATTTGACAGCACATAAGCTTTGTCCGGTACCTACTCGAATATGCTAGCCAAGTGTGGTCAAACTTGCAGGAAGGGATCCCGAATCAATTACATTCAACTCGATTTCCTTCGACTACCTTAGAAAGAGCCTCTTATTTTAGTATTCTATCGTTCCCTAGTCAAATTTATTAATTTGAATAGCCTCGAAAAACACAGAGACGTAGCTGACGTTCCCTTCATTCATCGACTGCTCTCTGGTTTTCCGGACTCTATTCTATTTTCTTCAACAATAATCATCGAAATTTACAATGTCCTCGCCCCTTCTTCTTTGGTTCAAACAAATCGATATAAACTCGTATATGCTCTTCGTTTTTTATTTCAACCGAAGCACTTATCGTCTCAAACACGAATCCTAGTTTTTTAAAACTATTTGTTAATTTTTAAGTTAGATAAGCTTGTACTAACCCAATTGAATGGGGTCTTTGGCTCAAAATAAGATTAAAAGTCATCACTGGCACTGTAGCGTGGAAACTCAGTTGAACCAGGGCGTATAATATAAAGCCTTTCTCAGATCCATGGCTAATTAGTCGATGTATTCGTCCTAGGGAAGATGAGAAGTCAATTATAAATTCCAGACATTTGTAACTGTCTACAAGTTTTGGGGTTCCCTTTACGTAATATGGCGTTTATTTGTATGTCACTCAAAAACTTCGGTTTCGTATGTGCATGACTTTTGTTTTATTACCAACACAATCGCTGTCATTCGTGTAGAGGATGAGAAGAGTTAGACACAGTTCTAATCGCTGAGGGACTGTATATTCAACCTCTTTTAAATCACTCAGCATGTTCTTATTAGTCACAATACAAAAATGCCTGTTGTACGGCATGTTTGGTATCCGAACTGTTTTTATGATTTGTTTGTTAAAGCACAGCGGTAAAAATTTCACTAAATTTAATTGTTACCTCTTGTTGGGACGTTTCAGTGGAGGTTTACGTACCCTTTGATTCTTCGGCTTGGTCCCAAAGCAGAGTGGGATTCAAAAAAAAAAAAGTTTGAAAGATCGAACCTGCATTTTTATAAACAACTTTTAGGAAACGCAATCGCTGTAAAGAACGTTAATTCACCTCAGGTAGAGTTTTTTTCGTAGCTCGTGCTTTTTTAATATGCAAATAAGTGAGTCAAATTTTGCACACTATTGTTCGAACAAAATCTACATCAGTAATCAAGTTTGTTTCTCTTTTTTGTAACAAAAATTCCAATAAATATTTTTTTCTGTAAAATTTTTCGTTTAATATTTATTTTATTGCAATTTTAATAAAATTTATTTCTCATTACAATGTATTTTGTTTTATATTATTTATTCGCTATATAAATGGCATTTTATTTCGTAGTCTAATTAAATAAAAATTATACAGTCTGCAATATATGATTTCCATATTTGTTCTTAATTTTTGAATAACTAATTTTATTTCATTTTGCTTTTCGATTTTTAAATTACATTACAGTTATATGAATTTAGTTTTGCTTGTTAATTTATAGTACCAAATACTTTACTCACAATCACCTTAAAATTTAATGATTTTTTGTATTTATTTATGTTTTTTAATTTATTTTTCACAAATTGTTAATTTATTTAGATAATTATTATTATAATTTTTATTTTTTTTTTTTTTGGAGGGGGGTTTTAATACCAGATACGTATAAATTCCTACAACATTACGTGAATTGTTTTCGTTTTATTGCTATTCTATATATAATGTTCAACGATTCAATTGAATTTATTTACAACAGTGTTTAATTATAATTTTTAATATTTTTAAGTTGTAATTTTTGTTTAACATATAAAATACCTGTTAATATTATTTACATGAAGTAATATCAAATTTTTTATTCTTAAAAAAAAAAGACTTCTAAATATTATTTAGCTATGTTTAAAAGAGAGTTTATTTATTTTATCTTCTTATTTAGATAAATGATGACAGTTATGTTTTGTAAATACTATGCAACAAATGATTTATTTTTATATTTTTTAACGAAACAAGTTTTTTTTGTTCTAATTCCGCACATACAATAATAAGAAAAAGAAATAAAACATTTCAAGCAAAATCATAAATATTGAGGGCTTATTATTTTAGTAATTTATTTACTCCTATCACAATAAAACAAATGAAATTGTTTCTTAAAGTGTAAGTTAATAAATTTAAAATTTTTCACAATTTTAAAATTATTTAAGTTTCTTGTTATTCTTGTTTTTTTTTGTGACAATAATGTTAAATATAAAAGAAGTATGTAATATCACAGGTACATTATAGTTTTAATGTTCTTAGAAGTAGGATTTTTTTTTTATTTGTTTTTTCTTAAAAAGAAAAATTGAAATAAAAATAAAATTATCAACTTAAAAGATTTCTACACTGGGAACTTACACTTGGATAAAATTTGTTTTTAAACATATAGGTTAGCTTACAAAGTTTATTTAATCGTTGTTTAATGATATTCGATTTTGTTACAATTTTGTTTTTTTTTTAGTTGTAGTATGGCATTGTTTGTTCGAATTTATTTATTTTTTAATGCAAAGTTATGTAAATTAGAAAGTTTCGGATCGCTTTCCCAATTCACAAAATCGTTTATTCATAAATTTACAATTTTCTTTTTTATTTTTTAGATACATTTTCTATAGTACAAGTCAGATGATAATATTTGTGTGTTTTTTTTTTTTTTAACAAAACTAAAATTTCAACACTAACCGTTGTTTTATTTAAAATTACTTTACATAGTTCATTGCCATATACTAGTACATTATGCCTGCGTAGTTTAAGTGAGAGTGATTGATAAATGCCTTACAATGTTTTTTTTTTCTACTTTCGTTATTGTTTTTCTTTTTTTTTATATAACTTATGTATATATATATATATTCATTACGTTACGTTGTCTTTACTTCTATTTCTAAACCACTTTAGTACGTATTTTGTGATTTGTTTTCTTAGAAAATTTATAAAAACTTTTTATTCATTATTTTTTTTTTAAATGTTAAGTGTTAAATTAAAAAAAAATTGTATACCCTGTTTTCGTTTTTGAAAATATTTTAAACTAAATTTAATTTGTGTATATTTTATTTCCGTTTCATAAATGGCAGTTTTTTGTTTTTTATTTGGTTAGTTTGTTAAATTTTATTTGTGTTTTAGAACAGAAAAGGAAACAATTCTTACAAGGTCACAACCTGTGATTGGAAATATTTTAGAGAGTGTCAAGCTGGGGTTGTGTTTTTTTTTTTTTTTTTTCTTTAGGAGGGCAAGCTTTGGCTGAAATATATAAACTTCATAGTGTTTGCTTGTCTACAAGATGGTAATCAAAAAAGTATTTGTTGAGAGGTAGAACTTTAAAATAATGGACCGACGATACCATATTACTATCGGAGGAGAGAAGTGTCTTGATATCAGACTTAATTTAAGTAGCAATTGAATTAAAATGAGTAAATTTAAAGATTTTACAACGTAATGTCCTTAGTTTTGTCTATTCAGTCATAAAGGAGGATAGATGGAGAAGAATATTGTCTTTTCCCGTCGAACTATTTATCTTATCAAACGGGAACAATAAAATAGCAATGGATGCCATATTACTGTTAACAAGACTCGAATATATTTAAAAACCTAATGGAAAACCACAAGGTTCGGTTCTAGTCCCGATATTGACGAATCTCATGAAAAACTGAGTGGTGACTGCTTACTGAAAGGTATTGTTGTCTAGACTTTCAATAGATTGTATGTTGGGTAAGTATATGAAATGCTTTCTTAAGGACGAGTTGAAACTATTGTAATTTAATAGATAAAAAATTAGACTAGTCCTGTACTAGGATCTTGATATTTGTGGTTTGCTGGATAAATACTGACTGTCCGAAGAAAACACTTTTTTTATAATTTTTTCAATATATTTAGATATCTTAAGAACCTGTTCATTTTTGAATCTGTTTTTGTAATGCTAACTATTTTGATCTGTTCTCTGATCGGGAACTTCATATTGAAATCCAGTGGAATGATATTAAGAGACCTTTCCGTGAGGATTTTTCATGCTGCTTCTTTCAAACTGCCAAGGTCTGTATAAGCCTTTTTGTGAAATTTTTTAAATTCATTTTTGAAAAGGTTGTTATAGATTTAGTCTCAGTGCAATGATCCTTATCATTTTCAAAAAGTCTTCCATATGGCATATGCAGACCACTTTGACATAATGGGAAGAACACAGTGGAACAGAGTAAGACACCAATCTTAATTTACGACGTATAAGCTTGGACACTGAAGAAAGCGGATAAAAATGCTCTCGGGCCCTTCAAGAGAAAAGTCATTAGTGTAACTTCCCATTTACATCATTAGGGAATGGAGCATACATTTCAACAGGGAACTGTACAGGCTGTTCAGCGGTGGTATTCTCTGTGGTGGTATGAACACATGGATACCAGCGTTTTTGACTCCAGTACAAAGAGGCAACGCAACTGAGTACAACCTGATTTATGGTGGCGCGCACAAACGGAAGCGGACCTCAGTAAACTTCGTGTATGCAACTGGAAGCACTTGCCAGAAGGCCGCATTACCTAGGGGGCATGCTGGCTGAGGCCCTGATCTACCCCGGACTGAAGTGCTATATATGTAAGAAGGTAAGCAAGAATGATCTTTCTAAAAACAGAAAAACTGATAGTACTGACACTAGAGTAAGCATAAAATGAACTGACAGTGAAAAATGGATATTCAGTGATTTAATTAAATCTGATATTCTCTTACTGATCACTTAATAACTTAATAAAGTGGAAAGCAGTCTGAATGCCTCTGTACTTTTATCATAGTCCAGAAGTGTGAAGTTTTACCATACCTAAGTCAGGAATAAAAGGCCGTATATTAGTGTGAAAGATAACCTGAACAAACTAGCCAGGGGAAAGTTCTCATTACAGATACTGGACCTAGATCACTTTAGTGTCATTGAACTCCAAATAGCTTTGCCAAAATGAACGATTTTTAATTATCAATTTCTTCATGAAAACCATTGATGACATTGTCGTATCTGCTTTTCAAAAACGACGTCTATGTTCTCATATCTGAAAAGGTAATGACAGTTATACAAGGTTCCGTCTGTACTTTACTTTCTCCTGTTTGTTTTGGTTCGTCGAAATGCCACTTAAAAAAGAGTTCATCTGAAGAGAATATTTCGGGATGAAATTTCTTAAATAGTTCCAGCAAACCAAAGGGGAGTACCCAAACAGGGATTTCGAAAAAAAAACAAAAAAAACAAAAAAAACTCAACCTTGTTCAATGTTTTCCGGTTTTTGCGTTACTCAAGTCGAGTACTTTTTAATGACATTTTCCAACAAACAGAAGAAAAAAGTATACGAAGGACGATGAAGAAGACTAGTCCATATGATGTGTACGTGCTATTTTTCGTTTTTACTTGATCTGTATTCAAGTTCCAACTCATAGAACTTGACAGCAAAAAAATAAGTGGAGAGAACCAAGTCCACTCCTTTAGATGATAGGAAAAAAGAAACCATTCAATCGGAATCACAAAGAAAAAGATGGCAAATTACAACAGGGACACGTTCTGTCGTTAAATTCAAACAATGAAAGGATAATCACCATCGCCAGTAACGGACTCAACAAAAAATACAAGTTAACTTGAAAAATGAGTGAACAAATTACACCCTTATCACGCAGTTAAGTAACTACCGTTCCAGACTATCGATTGTGTTGTGTCTGGTTTCCAGCCGCGGATCTGATGTTCCTACTCACTGTCTGTTGGAGTGGACATACGAGTTTACATGTAAGCATACTTGTACTCCTCGCTCTCATCCCTAAGCTTTGTTTTTGCCATTTTCGAAGTAATTACGGGATAAATGTTTGACGTTTGATCGTTGGGAAAAAAAAAGTGTCAAGAGTACATACCGCTCGGTCTACCCTCTCAGTCCACCTATTTCAATCCAACCACTCACTCCACACACCCACTCTCAGAGTGCAAATTAGTTGGCATGCATTTTTCAGAAAACCGGAGGTGATTTTCAACAATTTTCTTTTTTATAAAACTCAAGGGCTGCAGGCAACGAAAAAAGTTAACAACACTTTGACAGTTAATTGGAAAACAATATCAAGAGAGAAAATTAAAAAAAAAAAAGTAAATAAATAAACAGAAACACACGCATGCCGAGTGAAATTAAACACCCCTAAAGGCCAAGGCTAGGTCTCTGGGCAAGGGTAAGGCTAGAGCTCGTTGGCATACTATAGTACACTATAGTACACTATGGCACACCATGCAACGACAGCGCAGAAGGCACAGTTCAAAGTTGTAAGTAATAAAAAAAAAAAAGACCTCGCGACCTGGACTAATGAGGTGAACAAATGCACGAAACTGTTGCTAAACATTACGGGGGTGGTTTTCCTTTATGGGAGGATTAAGAATGTCCACTAATTGCATAGTGAATTTGGTTACTATCAATTCGAGAAAGGGTGAACGAGCAAGAAAATGTTAAATGAATGACTGGTTGTAATTACGAGTTAACAATTTTTTTTTCCCTCATGTTGATGATTTAAGGAATATTTCATTAAAGAAAGGCAACCCTTATTCCTTTAGGGTGTTTACATTATCAACCCTTTTATTGTATTTAGGCGTTTATAAAACATTCAATTTGTTTCTCTTTTACAAGAAAATCAAACAAAAGCAATAGGCAAGAGACTCTTCCTTTGAAGACTGTTTGCCGATGAGAATTCTTGTAAGTTGCACGCGTAAATTTAATTGGGGTACTTCAAAGTAAAATTTTATTTCTATTTCTAATAAGAAACGGTTTTATTGACTGCCGTGCATTATATTGATCAAAGATTTTGAAAGTTTGTTAGGTAAAATTCAGTAAATGAGTCTTAAGTGCTCTAAGCGAAATTATTAGGGACACAACCGCAAGAGATTGAAAAGCGGATAATTACTTTGGTTGTCTCTGGTAATAAATGCTGAATCTGATGTTATGAACCCTATTTCATTCTCTAATGTCAACTGAAATATCAAATCCCTGAAATCTTTTATAGGAAACCCATATTTCTTGAAAATAGTCTGATATTTCAGGATCTTCAAGATAAATTTTTGTCCCCATGATACTCTTTCATTGAGCCATTTCATGACCGTGGCCCTGGAACTCATTTCTATTGGTCATAAATTAAGTAAGTGTCATGAACTTTATTGACATTTAATCAGAATGCCTCGAAGGAGCATAAGATATTTTAACAGGTTCTAAATGTTTAATTATTACTGATAACAAATAGAGATAACAATAAGAGAAAAAACTTTCAAGAAATAGCTAAGCGATCGGTTTACCAAAAAGACCATAAATTATTGTCTTATAAGACGCCAACTGTTAAAATGGCACATATATATATCTGCTGAATCTATTTCCTGAAGTGTTCTTCACAGAAGATAACGTATTTTCCAACTTTGTGTCGTCTAATTCATCCCTCAAAGCTTTTCAAAATGAAGAGAGTACTATCACATGTCTACTAAATGCTATTCATTGTATCTTAGTCATATTGATATACATCTTTCAAACAGTTCTCCCTTGATATAGTCCCGAAGAAACCTTGGGTCAATAATCAGAAGTAAAACTGTAACAAGGGATATATCTGCGCATTATTTACAGTATACTTACTTTTAACTTCATTATCATCGCTCCAATTTTATCACAGATTGAGTTTGTAGCATTTAATTTCAATCTCAACTCAAGGATCAACCTACATTTATTTATAAAATATGGTTTTTGCAACAGAGTGACCATCCGTCCTGAATTAAGTATTCCTGTAGCAATATTAAGAGCCACCTTTAGTACTACTACTAGCTGTAAGTTTAAGAAAAAAATCTGAGTAAGTCTTTACTTTCAAGTCACCTGAGATGTACAAGTATAGTATAGAATGCTTTGAGATACAGCGGATTCGAAAAGACAGTATACTGACAAGTGTTTCGAACATACATCACAGGAATCATTTGCTGATCGAATACTACTCGTTTCGTCTCCTCGCAGAATGGACGATGTGTTTAAGCGAAAATTACGATTTTGAGCTTTTTTTGATTTCCCCGAAACCATTAATGACCTCTCTTCTTATCTATGTCACTCAAAGTCTGATTGTGAAACCGTCAATGAAGAGGTTAATTCATATAAAAGTTTAAGTGATGACTACATTGGCAGGAAATAGGAGTAATAAGGGATTTCTGGATTGTTAAATGCCAGGATTGTTAGAATAATGTTTAAGACTATACAAATCACAAACTTTAATTCAAACTTGCCCATACATATATCTGACAAGACATTCAATTGATAAACTTTAGTGGCGTGAAATTTCTAATGAAAAATTGTGGCTTATTCACTCATTGTTCAGGCTCCTTCAATTCAGATCTGTAAAAATCCGCACAATTATAGGCATTTTCCAAATTTTTACATGGTTTTAGAACCAGTTAGTATATACCATAAAAATCATGGTTTCTTAGAAGTTCTTTTGAAAAGTCCTTATTTAAATCCCAATAGCTGGTCTATATCTTAGAAGGTTTCCTTGTTGCTTATCGAACAGTTAACATTGAGTCAATAATTCGTTCCAGCCTGTTTTCCGAAATAATAGAAAAGGAGACTGAGAAGGTTATGAGTCGAAATATATTTCCAACTTCTATGATTGCTCAGAAAAACAAGAACCAACTCAGAAAATACGACGCGTTTTTTGTCAGAGCAGAGATGAAACTATTGATTTATCCCTGAAAGGATATTCCCTCAAAACCTTCGGAAACCCATAATTTTCTAAAAGAAATTCATGAAGTGGTGTTAATTTAAGTCGACACTGGCACTACGAAATATTACAAAATTTGCAACAGAGAATTCGTTTCTACACAAACCTCCAGGACGTAATGGCATATTTCCGCAGAGATTCCCAAATTAAGATGCCTTAATTTGGATCATATCCTCAAAACCTGGATGAAAGTAGAGGTTCTTAAGAGGACCTGAACGATCGAAAAATATAATACACGATTCTCATCAGGAATACTGCAATATTAGAGTCTTTAGCCTCTAACAAATGTAAGTTTTCGGATTTAAAAGCATCAACACTAAAGCTGGGAAAAAATACCCTTAAAGACCGACCCCCATTTCGGTTATGTACTTCTACCGCAGGTCTAATTGATTTTGACCCAAAACGTACTCAAAGCTATTAACGAAGAAGGTACAAATTTGTGTGGTTGACAAGCAATTGCAATTGTTTCGTGCAATCCCCACTCGTAACATCTGTTTGAAATACATTTTAAAATAGTGGGCACAGATAAAATCTTAAGAGAAATCCAGAAAAAATGAGAACTTGCTCTGTTCATTTGAAGATACTCAGATTCAGAAATCAGCACATCTGATCAGCTGATCTTCTGATATTCAAGAGAGAAAATGACTGAAGATTGGTCAAGAATTTATAAAAGGGGATAACTGAATTTCAAACGGCATAGTGAGTCTTGCCAACTCAGGTTTTCAGAAGAACATATAACAGAAGAAAGAGATGTTCCCAGAGATTTGGAAAAAATTAAGCGAGATACATATTCAACCGTAGAAAGATAATCTTGAAGATAACGTCTTCATTTGAAAATACTAGTTGCAAATGACAGAGAATGAAAGGATACTAAAATAGGTTGGCCTTCTCATTGATCCAATCATTTCTGCTATAAATAAAGCAGCTAGTGACAAAATCGATGCAAATAAGTTCAGAAAGCAGTTAAGATACTGCAAAGATACATCAATTCGCTTAAATATACAAGTTTTGGGAACAAACAACCAGGACGTTAAATCAAATTACATGGTCTCTGTGTTATAGCATTTATACATTTACCGGGCAATGACCCTTTAAATCAACCTATTTGAGAAGATTTACTACTCGTTGCTTGATATTCAATGCTTTGATTAGTATCATGCAACAACTCATAAGCAGCTGTCATCATACTACTACATGATTTAGATTGTTTTAAATATTTTCAAATATAAAACATTGAAAATGTTGCCCTCTTTCTTATATTCATGTTTCATCGTAACTTCTGTGAAATAAAATTAAACAAAGGACCACCAAGCAGTCTAGCGTGTTATTTCTAAGAACATAAGTATGGTATAACCATCAACCTTAGCTCATCGTAAAAATATGAACGTAAACAGCTCGTCGTCGGAATTGCCTTCTGTCGTGATAACAGACTATATAGCTCGGTTTTGTTCACTCAATTTTGCAGTTGCAATATTTCAAACATTTTTCAAACACAATTTTTTATTTTTTTCTTCAATCCCTGTAGTTCGTACCGCCTCTGTATCACCTGCAACTGAAAGTCGTACTTTATGTTTCATAGACCCATAGTCGTACTGATGTTTGCTTTATCCACCCCAATCTGCTCTATTTCATTTTTATGAGTTTTTTCCTCCATGATTTTTTGTATTTTGAATGAATTTTTATGATCCTTCGACACGAAATCGATAAATCGACATAACGTGCGAAACAGAATCTATCGCTTGCACAGGCTAGTACTTAAAAAAAAAAAATCCTACCAATTGGCCACTCAACAGGATTTTTGTATATGCGTCTAGTTCTCGACAACTGATGGCAAGCGTTGGAAGAAGAAATTGCGTTTTTAGTTTTTAGCTATCATCGACCTAAATTGGTTGTGCCTCAGTCTGGAGTAGTAGTATTCCTTTCGGGAAAAAAGAGGGATTCGAGCAATCAAGCATAGGAGTACCCCAATCTCCAGCCAGACAATGCAACACCAAAGCAATCTTCAACGATTCGCATTCGAATGAAAAATGACTCAGCACTCAGGGCAATAAAACGGGAACGTAATGGCTTTTGGTCGGGCTTAGGGGTGGACTTCAAGTTTTGATATCTAATAGTCTGCACATACGCTCGTTTGGTGGGATGGGGTTGTTCTCCTAAAACTACACAGTGCCGGAAATGGGTAGTGAGGCATGCGATTGGTTTGCCTTTTCCGGTGGGCGATCTATCATCCCTCGGCTTTGCAATATTTCGTCGAAATTGAAATGAAATAAATTTTTATTATTTACGGTATTTTTGGGTTATGAAAGGGTGGATTGAAAGGAGGGCCGGCGATATATGGAATAGACTTTGACCTAATTTTATTCTATTTTATAACGATTGAGTTTATTGGAGGGGTAACCTTCATCGAATGTCGTAATTGTGGAAAATATTCGATTAACATTTGTTTTATCACTTCGCTTAAGCATAAGGGATGCATCCGGTAGACAAGATGAATTGATATCAAATTAGGGCTTATTTTATCTCCAATTGGTTACGGATAATCAACGTCTTTAGACCAAGAACTGTTTTCATGTTATCAATGGATATACGATGGAAATACTTATTTTATTCTTAAGAGGGTATAATCGTCTAATACAGTTATTTTTATGATTTATAAGCATGAAATCAATCCTGAATAGGGTATCAAACTGGATGGCAGGATGATTTCTATCTGAGCTTTGATTGAAATTCTATAGTATCTGCAAGTGATGCTGTTAATACACTTTTGTAAACTGCATGCGCCTAGCATTGAAAAACTTCATGAATGTCGGTTTTTCTAAATGTTGCAACCGTCTCTCTGGAACGAATCCTTAAACATAAGCCAATACTTTATTTATGACTCTAAGCTCGACACTTTACTTTTTAAATTGGCAGCTTATGGGGTCAGAGAATTTTCTTGACATGCAAAGATTAGTCTCCTATCGACATACTCGATACTCATCTGAAATGAATAAATATAGCATAGGCTTTGTGCTTCATAAGGATCTGCATAGAAGAATAATCAGAAGTTCATAATAAAAGAGGGAGACACTTCTGAAATAACGTAAAATGTACAACACTAAAAAACTGATTTTAGTCTTTTTTTTCACAGACTTGCGGTTGATGCACAGATTATACCCAGATGCCAATTTGCAAGCAAGCACAGTCAGCTTGACTTGAAAATTGGTAAGGTTTCCAAGTTTCCAACATTATCAACCAAATTTACTTAATGGCGCGCGTGAGGAAGGTTTGAAATAAGAGTTCAGTCGATCCAGGCCAACACAGAAGGTGACTATCAATAAATGCTCTAAAGAAATTATTGAAATGAGGTCTTTCCTTTACGAAGTGACAGCATGTGAAAGGTGACGGGAATTTTGTGTGCAACGAGTATTAAAGAACCGACTTTTGCTGATTTGAAGCCACCACTTTTTCCTAGCTATGGCGTACGATGTACTGACTATTGTGTACAAAGCTTAGACCTAAGCGTCCTACTGTAGAACCTTTACATCACATACCGTATATCCTATAGTCGAGCATCGTTTCCTCTAAATACAAGATACTATGTGCAATATCGTTAGAGAAGTTAGCGGAGTGAACATTCCACTAATTACGCAAAAGAAGATGCTACCGACATGCAGTAAAATAGGCGACAACAAGGCACCCGGACCCGATGGCATACTGAACAAAGCAATAAGGGCGACTATAAAAAAGGGAACAGGCCTGTTTAGGATGACGGTGCTCGAAGGTTTCCCGAAAAGTGGAAAATGCAACATTTCGTCCTGCTGCCAAGAGGAAATAATCCTCCAGAAGAACCATCGTGTTATGGACACCACGCTAAAGAACGTCGAGAAAATAATCCACAGACTACCACTACTCCTTCCTCTCAGACTCTCAGACTACCAATTTGGCTTTAGAAAAATGCGATCTACTGTTGATGCCATAAGAGCAGGGGGTGATATCGCAAAAGGCAAGCCCAAATGAAGATGAAGATACGGAGCACGCAGTATTTTATTGTCCACACTTCACGGCATGGAGAACTACTCTGCTCAGCTCGTCGCTAATCTTCGATCACTGTTGCGGTCGGAGGAGAATTGGGCGGAAATATGTATTTTTATAAACATTCTACAAAATGAGCTACGGAGAACAGAAAGCCTCAGAAGCAGGTGACTCAACATGAATAGCTTGATTTGCTTACCAACTTTGCGAAGTAATACCTAATGTCGGTCCTGCGGGAAGAGTGGTCAAATTGTGTAAGATGTGGTTTAGTAACTTAGGCGTATTGCTGGAATCCAATAAATAGACTAGCGAATAGTGAATGCTGGTATCTACGAGGATTACACATCCTTAGGTACAACCAATTTATATATATATATCGGCGACATCGTCGTGGTAATGGATACAAAATAAAATGTTCCGTGGTTACTCACGCAAAAATTCCGGAAGAATTCGAGTTTAAGTGTAAAGAAGTAATCTTAACTGTGAGTCGTAGACTACCTAGCATTGGATTTCCACCCATTGATAATAAAACCAGTATATCAGTTCAAGAAACGATAACGCTTGGAGTTGATGGTTAGTCGTTCAATTGTCTCTTTTAGTTTGAAACACTATATGTTAGAGTGGAAAACTTTTATTTAATTTTAAATGCTGAAAAGAAATATCGAGTAATCTACTACAGAGACATGGACCAAATACTTCGAAACGCAAAGGAAGTCAAAATTTTTCAGGCCATACTGACAATCTTCAGAGAAAAATTAAAAAGTAAGCGGGTGAGAAATAGTGCGGTACTTTCATTAGACGCTATACCTGTGTTGCCTTGTACAAAGCTTTCACTTCCTACAAGAAGGCATTCATCATCTGAAACTCCATAAGATTATGACCGAATTCAAGAACAAACTGGTTTAGCACTGTTGCTTCTTCTAGAAAACGTGCATTGCGATAGCAAAAGTCTTTTTGGGGTTATTCCGAATCTGTTCCCATATTTCCCTACAAATTTCTCTAGCTGCGGAGTTATGCAGGCAACATTATTATCTTCGGTTGCATTCAAAGGACAAACAGAAATTAATTTGTCAGGCATTAAATAAGCGCCGGTTTATCGGTTAATCTATCGCAGAATAAAGACCAGCTGCACGAGCGGAAACGAAAAAAGGACAAATGAAAGTCATAAAATTCAGATAGGGGTAAAGAGTTACAATCAAGTAGTAACTACACTCGAGCCATTTAAAGGAGTAGAAGTTGGTTAAGTTAGAAGTATTCATAAACTATTATGAACAAAAAAAAACAGTCAAAATGGAATATGTTTGATAAGTAGGATTTCCGCATCGTTTGACACATCAACTTATTCAAAATTTAAGTAATTACCATATTTTATGCTAAGCTTTAAGAACTATAAAACCCTTTGGCTGCTCGGCGTCCTTATTCGATAAGTTTCCCAATTCATCACGGAGGTATATGTCACTGACGTGGAAAGGGGTTCCAATGCGCAAGAAGTACTCCGTCGAAAACAATGTTGATGTTCAAGGTTTTTGTTCATACTGTAGTGCGAGCAAGTAAAATAAGACAGCCAGGCTTCTTAAAGTCTAGCAGAGTAAGATGGGTTTAATGTAAAAATAGTTACAAGCATCGTAAGCTTTAAAAAAGTTAACAGACATACATACTCGTAAATATTTTGAGAATAACTCAAAAGAAACACTTAGGATACAAAACCCAACTAACTCAGTCGTCTCAGTATACGTGCAGTGAAAGGACAATTTTTGAAAATTCGGGTACAATATTAACAATGGATACAGCTCTACCATAGCCATCCGAACAGAACTATAGCTCTACATACTTTTTTCCTATAAGTCGATCTGCGGTTAACGTAGTCGATTATCCTTCCTGCTAAGCAATTACTTTTCTTGTTAATTCACATTTGATTGGCCAATTTCAATAATGTTTGATGTAGAGTCCCTTAAATCGGTACTAATGTCCAACTAAAGCACCCTTTTCTGGTCATTAATCTTATTTACCTTACTACCGGTTAAAAGGTCTGTACCCCGTCTGATTGTAAATATTTGCCATACCAAACTTAAGAACGTTCGTTTAATCGACTTCTTCAAATTGCATATTTCAAAAAAAAAAAAAAAAAAACAAAATCCTCCTTGATGAGTATAAAAATATTTATCATGTCACCTGTTGTTTTCCTTGAGCAAGGAGTACTTACTTTCTAAAGAAACCTCGTAAAGAGACCTTCTATAGAGCCTAACTCCTTCGTCGCATAAACCCGACAGCTTATCCGCTGTCATTATCAACTCTAAACTGTTTACAAAGCTACTAAAAGTTTTACGATAATCCTCAGCGCAGTGCTACCGGGTATTATGGGGCACCACCACCAGGCGAAATTGGAATTTGTCACGCGAATTTGAAGCATCCACTAGCCAGTCATTTTATGTGTGGTCAGAGGGAGGCAGAAGCTCATTTTGAATTCATTTAATGAACAATAGGCCACAGGATAAAGACTTTTTGCGCTAATAAATTATGAATGGAGTCGAAGGTGGTGGTTTGAACCCATAGTACTCGGATTTACCAAAGCATTTGCCCTATATGTGATTGTAACCAGTGTGGTCATTTGTCATTTTTAAAAAAGCGGAAATGAAGAAATTATTTCCACTCTGATTGTGCTAGTGTGTGTAGTTATGTACGTTTATTTGTATTTGAGTAGAGTAGTCATCATTCTGAATAAAACTTACATCTAAATGCTTACCTACACATTAAGTCTCTCGTTTTACTCATTTTAGGGGGCAGAGTGTCCTACTTGGCCATGGCCGTTGGTTGCGCTGGTGGAGGTCCTGGTTCACCGGCCTCTGCGTATAAGCAGGAACCTTCACTACACGAACAGGTATCACCCTCTCTAGAGCTACTACAACAGTCACTACAGTTCCGATGTTCAATGTCGGTGCCATCGTAGGAGCACTGCTTCAGCATGCGATCTCGTTCCGATTCTTCAGTCTCGGGAAAGGCTGCCTGACATCGTGTTATCATGTAGGCCTTTCCGGCGGCAGTGTTTTCTTGACTACTACTGTCCGACCGCATAGTGTCGTTTTGATGGTCGCGATGATTCGACGAATGATGACTGTGATGGCTAGTATGACTGTGTGTCATCGGTTGATGTTGGGAGTGATGTGACGAGTGCATCAGATGATGCCCATTATGATGGGAGTGCCGGTCATTGCGGGATGAATGATCGGAACACTCCGAGGAACATGTATAGATGGGCGTTTGATGTGGATTGGAATTGGAATTGTGCAGGGGTTGATACCATTCGGTAGACGATGGCGGTGGTAGAGGTTGTCCTGGGGATGTTAGGGCGTCACAGCTATTACAGGATCTACATAAAAGAGAAATCATTTAATTTGCACTAGACGGATTATGAATTATCCATGAAAGTGGTCGTGACAATGGACATGTAAATTTGTTAAAAGAAAAAATCACAACTCACCTTCCATTAGAACATCGAGAATTTTGTGTCCCCGTCGGTTGGTATTCGGAGACAGCATGACGTGGTGGTGGATAGTGGATATGTATATTTCTTGTTGGGATTCCCGCTGGTACTTGTCCGGGTGGATAATATGGCGGAAGTGGTGGTGGATGCTGTCCTGTGGGTGTTATTTGATATCGACTTTGTCCATTTGAATGGGTAATTGGCCCGCATGGTAGGGGATTATTGTAGTAATTCTCCTGACGACCCATTCCACTGCCAGTGCCAGCAACACCACCACCACCAATATTACAATGCTGACTTTGTGGTGCTACACCCCATGTGGAGAAGCCGCCCGATGAACTGCTGTGAATTGATGAATTGAGAGCACTGCTTAAGGAACAATACAAAACAAGATTTTCAACACAAAATGCCCTCCCTTAAGATAAAGCATCGGGTCTTACCTCTGATGTGTGGACATGCCAGATCCACCGGATTTAGAGCTTTTCCGACTCGATTGTGGACTGCCTGGTTGATAGCAAATGTTTTGCGGTACCGGTGGTGGATGATCCGGTGGGGGTAGGGAGAATTCTGTAAAAATAAATAAAAAAATTAAATAAAAATACTCTTTCATATAATGGAATCTTTTTTGTGGCTTAAAATTTATAGAGAGAGCTCTCATGGACAAGTTGCATGAGCAGTGTGACCATTGTTTTAAAAAAAAAAGAATGTTCTCTACAATTCTCAGTTATTGTTTGAAGGTGAAAGTCTTAAGGCGAATTGTGTTAGCTACTGTCAGGGGTTTTTTTAGTACAAGTTTTTCTACCGCTACCAAAAAAGAATCTCTGCTAAAAGGTTATTGGCCCGATTAACGACGCAAATAAGGAGTAAATGGAATAAAATTGAGCAAACTGTAAGGTAAGAATAAACAAACGTCTTTTTCCTATGTGTATACAATCTGTTTACATTCAAATGTACATATAAACATATATACGAGTACATATTTTTTTCTTAGCCCGGCATTAATTGTTTAAAATTTAGATACCAGGTCCAAAGTACGACGCTCAGCTATGCGAGGACATTTTCGAATTTTGAAATGCAACAGAGGTGGCGTCCTCCGAACTTATCATCATTCAACAAATTTAATTGAAGTAAATGGTTTCGTTGGATTACTTTACTATTCTGGTATTTGGAAATGCAATCATATTGGCGTCAGAGAGCTACGGACAAATACCGAAGGGTATAACATTTATCGAGGTACAATGCCTTACAGACGATTTAGTTTTCTATCAGAGTCAATTTGGTTTGATAATAAGTCAGGGATAAATATCGAAGAATTGTGGAACATGTTTATCGAGATATGCAGAACAAATAATTAACCCCACAATACTGCAACGTTGATGAGCAGCTACTATCATTTCGAGGAAAATGTGGCTTTCGTGTGTACATGAAAAGAAGAACAAAAGAAGAACAAAATTATCTTCATTTTCAAGGTCGTCGGAAACTGATGCCAGATCGGGGAAACCCGAGATAATCAACCACCACAACAACACTAAAAAAAGCACTGATGTTTTCGAAAAATTGTGTCACTCCTATAGTGTCACGCGGGGCACAAAGCGTTGGCCACTAAAATTTCTGTTTGGAATGCTCGATCATCAGCAGTTAACAGTCACATTCTTCGTACGTGTATCATGAAGAGAATATATGTAGAATAGGAACTATCTGGAAGAGAAAGCCAGAAGCAAATTGCTTTACATTTTGTCACTCCGTTACTGTAGCGTCGTTCACAAAAAACAACTACACTGCGATGAGCATCCGGAAAAGCATCGAAATGATATTGAGCTTCGATCTTCGAGAGTTGGCACGTCTGGTGTTTGGAAAAAAAATTTGATACTCGGTCAATAGACCATAAGACAAAATTGAGTGTCCGATGTGCTACGACCATCACTCATATTTGTGTAACGACTGCGGCGCAACGGAGTATTAACTATGGCACATTTTTAACGAACTGTACAAACTACAAAACATGTATCAAAAATAAAGAAGATTTAAGATGATTATACTTAAAATAGTTGTTGCAATCTATCATTTTTCCTTTTTCATGAAACCTGAAAAAAGGCCAACTTCATACTCCGAAATAAATATACTTTTTGGAACGGCTGCAAAGCGGACTATTTTTCCCTTAAAATATGGACCGTTGTCTGTAAAATTGTCAAAGGTTTTCTTTCAAAATTCAAAATTGAATTTTTTACGAGAATTCTTACCGAAACAGTGCTTTTTTTGCGCACCATCAACTTTAAGCACGTTTTTGACCAATTATAAATTATTTTGGAAATCTAACTTCGTGGCATTAAAGTTTGATTGATTCATCAATTTGAAAGTGTGAAAGTGTGCACACTAAGGGTTATTGCTTGCACAGAAGAATGTCTCAATAAGGAAAGAGAACAAAGCAATAGCTTTGGGCTGCATAAGAATATCATGATACTCAACAAATCTAACTCATAAGCTCGGAATAGCTATTCAAATAATGCATCAAATGTTTTGATGTATTGGCAAAAGATAGATCTTTAAAAAAGATGATAGAAGAATATTAAACAATTATGGACCAATATCACTCCTTTCAGTATTTTCTAGAATCTTAGTAAAAATTATCAAAAACAGAGTTATTGCCTTTCTTGAGAAAAGTTTGTCCTTTAGTCCCAATCAACAATATGGTAGTTCAACGGAAGATGCACTTTTGCATTTTGATTGTCATATATATGAGTGTTTAAATATCAGAAAATATACTGCGATACATAGACATAGCAAAGGCTTTAGATACCGTTGGCCATGAACTGGTATTAGTCAAATTAGAATTGGCTGGTTGTAGAGGCTTTATGCTTGGTTGGTGTGCCTCTTATGGTAAAGATAGGTAACAAATGTTCAAGAACGATAGGACGTTCAATTGGTGTCCCGCAGGGCTCTGTATGGGGTCCTATTTTATTTCTTGTACTTACTAAATCAGTAGTTAGCTTGGGTTTACTGATGAAATAAATTGTTCTTTTTCCTGTAATATGGTTCTCGACTTATTTGCTGATATTAACCATGACTCTGAGGTCTTAAGGCGTTGATTTTGCACGCGTAAGCCGCTCATCAGGAAGAAAACAAAAATTATTATTATTTTTTTTAATTATCCACGTGGATTTTAACATCCCATGTATGTTACTTCCAATAGTACTATGAGAAACATGGTAATTTATGATGCAATCAAGAGCTGCTTTTCTAAGTGCTTTCTTATTAAAAATGCAACTGCGTACAAATATCTGGGATTGGACATACTGTCTTGATCAAGATGTAGGAATTCATTCAGAAAATTAAAAATACAAGTTTATTCATATAAATCTATATTGTTCCCTTCAAAGTAATCCCCATCGACTGCAACACATTTATGCTAGCGCTTTATCCAATCCTCGAAACATTTTTTGTATACGGTTTTCGGTATGTCCATCAGTGCTTTCTGTGATTTTTCCATTACTTTCTCTCGGCTGCTGAAACGTGTTCCCCGTAGTGGTTTCTTAACTCGATTGAACAGAAAGAAGTCATAAGGAGCCAAATCAATTGAATTCGGTGGCTGTTGGATGGTATTTGTTGCATTTTTCGCTAAAAAATTACGAATAATAATGGCACTGTGCGACGATGTGCTATCATAATGCAAAACCCACGAGTTTTCTGCCCACAATTCTGGTCTCTTTCGGCGAATTCATACAAACGTCTCATAACGCCCAAATAATACTCTTTGTTTACAGTTTGGCCTTCTGGCAAAAATTCATGATGCACTACACCGTTGTAATCCATGAAAACCGTGAGCATTGCCTTCTTTTTGGCTAAAAACGACGTGGTTTTTTTTATCTCGGCTGATTTGGTGAACGCCATTCACTTGCCTGATGTCTGGATTGCGTGTCGTACTCATAAACCCACATTTCGTCTCCAGTAGTGGTCCTTTCGATGAATGTGGGATCGGATTCAGCCTCACAAATCATCTTTTTGCGACGTCAACATGGTCTCTTTTTTTGCATGATATTGATGTCTTTTGGCACCAACTTTGCTGCTACACGACGGAAACCCAAACCATTAACCAAAATGTCTGGGACGGATCCATAGGCAATGTTCAAGTCATCCGCTGTCCCTCTGATAGTTAATTTGCGGTTATTGACCAACATTTCTTTTAGTTCATCAATGTTTTCATCAGTTTTCAATGTTGATGGTTTGCTAATGCGTTCATCATATTCGATTGACTCACGACCACTTTTGAACCGCTCGTGCCACTGATAAACGACCGTTTTCTTTAGAGAATCGTTGCTGAAACACTTTCCAACATTTCCAACGTTCTTGCACCATTAAATCCTTTTTTACGCAAAATTTAATACAAGTTTGTTGTTGCAAATTTAAATCCATTTCTAAAATTGTAAAAAATCGCCAACACACACATAGATATATGTACTCTTGGCTATGTAACTTTTGCAAATGTCAAGCAATGAGCTAAGATTAGAGGGAATGTCAACAACAGATTTACCAACTTAATAAAAAAAAAAAACTGAACTCAAATCGGAACAATGAGAGCGCCACACGCTGACGCCACCGAGAACCTTTTGATGAAGGTGGTAGGTAGTAAAATGAATAAAGGTATTCACACGTCCACTTTGAGAACCTTTATTAGGTTTCACCTTAGACCTTTATGAACTTTGTACTATGGCTTAGTACAATCGAAGTTGCAATATGGGCTGCCAATATGGCTGTAGCACTCATTCCTGAAATCACCAACCACTGATTGTAATTCTGAAATGTATTCTTAGAATAATATGGAAAAAACACCGAAATCAACTTTTTTTATATTACCATCCGACACCAGTTTCTGAAACTGCAGGATATATCTTCTATTCTCCAATGAGTATTAGTATGAAGGACACTTAATGGCTTGCCTATCTACTAAATGTCTAAAATGAACTTTATTGTGAAACATAAGTTTTTATTTCAAATTAGGGATCTCATTGAATAGAATAAAAATATAATTGAAATTGAATTGAATTGATTTATTTTCTTGTAAATAAAATTTTCAAAAAATCTATTTTTTATTGCTTTAAATGGCCCCTTAGGATCTCAAAAGTGATATCTCAAAAGAGTGTGGCCGGGAAATATCTCAAAGTATAGGAAAAGGCCGTCAGGTATGATTAAAAATTTTAAGCGCATTTATCTCAAAACTGCATTTTTTAGTTAGCCGCACCCGCAGCTTGAACAATTTCCAACTATTTCACTTTAAGTTTTAACTAGTTCTTTAAAAATATATTTTCTAAATAAATATGTATGGATTTTTTTATATGGCATAGTTCATTTGTTATTAACAATTTTCTGACGATTTTTCTGCGATTTTTGCAAGTTTGATTTTGAAAGTGCGCCATTCGGTCGAAAATCCATATATCAAAGAACTCCCAAGTACTTCCCTAGCTGTTGTTTTACAGTCAATCATATGTACAATAAACTTTTACCTTTGTGAACCCGATTTAGTTTATATTTATCCTGAAAAATAAGAAATAAATCACAAAAAGATCTATTTTACGGCCTCTAGAGCAACCCTCAAAACGACACTTTTTAAGTAAATACTCTGGCCACACTGTTCATAGCAGCACCTCATAACACAAAAGAAAATCTAGGGAGAATCAAGGGAATCTATGAATTAACCGCAAAAAAATGCTTTGCTTCACAGAATCCCGTATACTCCAAACAATTGGAGAGAGAAAACAAAAATCAAGAAACCAAAATAGGATAGATTTCGATATCCATCTTGTCACTGATACTCTTCCCACATACCTGGTGGATACTGGTGATAGTTGTGCTTGTTTTGTGCCGCATAACATTGTGGTGGAGCAGCATCCGAATGCGGACTATGTGTTCCCGAATCCTGGTCATTGCTCGATGACGAAGTCTTCAGACATGTCTCGGTCGATGATGTTCCAATGATCATTGTTGTCGCATATGGCGTTGGATTTTCAGGACTCTAAACAAATTCAAAAAAAAAAAGAAGAAAAACAGAAAGAAAACCACAAATTAATTCCAACGAAACGAACATTGAAATAAGAGCAGAATCGGACAGAATTCCAGATTCAAATTCAAAGAAACAACCACATCAATTCCAGAACAGTTTCTGCGTCTATTCCGCTTAACTAACCTTGCGACAATTGTAGAATGTACTCATGTTGCGCGTGTCCACCTCCGCATAGTCCGTACCACCGTCTGATGTATAGTTGGACTGACTGTTCGGATTCGATAGCAATTTGGTTTCACTCAAACCGGAATCTTTATCCGTGTCGGCACTGCGCCAACCCCTATCAATCCACAGACTGTCCTTCCCATTGATATTCAGGGCAGTGATTTCGTTGGCACTAACAACTGCAGAAGAGTAGAGGGAAGAGACAAAGAACACACAAAATAGAGATTGAAACACTCGAAGAAGAACAACAACAGAAAAAACCAAAACAAAAACGATTTCCGGATGGAACAATTCTTACCGCTCAAGTGGCCCAATTCCTTTGTCAACTGATGACGACGCTTGAAAAAAAGCATTGCAGCTGCCGCCGATATGAGTATGGCCACCAGCATTGTGATCACAAGTGCCATGAACCAAGTCTCATGGACGACATTCGTTGATTTCCGGTGGGTGGTAGCTGCCGTATCGTCAAGTGGATCCATGCCATGGCCATTAGTACCACCACCAACACCAGCAACGCCACCGGGACCAGTGATTCCATTCATAGAGCCACTCGGATGGGCACGTGGTGGTGAGATTAGATGAGCTGGGTCCATCACCAAGGATTTCTGCGAATCAAATGGATTTTTGCATTATTTCAAGTTTCCCAGTACGAATATGAGGTTGTTGGACTGTGGAAGTGTAGGCGTGTAAGAGGATGAGTTAAAGAACCACTTACCGGCTGTGAGTATGGACCCTCTCCAGCTTTTGTATATGCAACCACGCGTACGTTGTAAGTGGCGCCCGTTGTGAGGCTGTTTAACATGACTGATGTGGTGGTAGCATTCAGTGTCATATTGGCAAGGACTTTTGCTGTATTTCCGGCTGTTACCTAGGGATGAATTGGAAAAAAATTTGTTTTATCGTTTTTTTTCCTCCTTGGTTTTGCATTTTACAGGAATTTTTAATGAGCAAAGGGAGGAGTGTGAAAACTGACCCTCAACAACACACAACCATGGTGGCTTTTGGAAAATGTTAACAGTAAAACAATGTTTATTTTTTTATTTAGTACCTACGTACCTGAATTTTATAGCCCAGTAAAATTCCGTTGTGATGTTGTGGTGGCGGCGGTGACCAACGTACCCAGCCAGCTGTTAAGTTTAACATCCCGGTAAGGACAGCATCCGGTGGAGCCGATGGTACTATGGAGTAAACAAGAGTCGAAGTAGAATAAATTATTAAAAATTGTTGAAATCGTTTTTGAAATGTTCGTATGTATTTTGCTAAGTGGATCTGTTCTGAGAGTGGTGGTGTAGTTGGGGAGAGTAGAAAGAAGAGGTTTCAATGGGAATTTGGTTAGCGACATCATCCATTGACAATTGGAAATGCCACTAACCTCACCTTTTTTATATTGAAATTCAATGTTTGTGGCTATTTGTTTTGGTGTCGGTTTTCTGCTATGGAGAAAAGGTTCGCCTAGTTGGATGGAGTGGAAGTGTGGTTACAAATTTTAGAAGTGCTAAAAGGAGTGATGAATGACAGTTATTGTGTCAAACTTGCGCTTTTATGGGTCTATCTGACTCCTCATAGCTTTACACAATGATTTTGACTGCTAGGTGCACATCTAAATCAAACAGGGTTCACATTTTAAGGAAGAAGGTCAACAGAAGGTCACTTTCACACATATCGTAAAAATCTTAATACCTACGTATGCCAACCTTGACTATATAACCGGAAATAATTCGGAGGCGGTGGAATAAACTGCAAAAGCATGTTAGATGGGAGCTATATATATTGTAAACCGAGGTGACATCTAGCTTATGAAATAAGTTCAAACTTTGGGTAAAACTTCAATAAGTTGAGCTATTCTTGTAGAACATCTCTCCCAAGAAAGATCATTAATAATTTCACGAATAACATAATAATAATAAAAATTTGAAATTTTGATGACCTTACACATATATATTTTGATGGATTCAATGATCTCCTTTTGTTTTCATGATTGCCTAAGGACACGAGCATCTGTCGAGACATTGGCCAAAAATAAGAACTTTAGATAAACAAGATGATTTTGGCTCTGTTTCGGCATAAAAGAATCAAGGAGAAGTAAGATTTCCTTAATTATAAGCCCCTCTGATGCATACGGGGATACAGATTGGACTTGAAGTTTTGTTGAAAGACATTGTCCTATCTAAAAGATGACAAGAAATCCTTTCAGTTGGATTTTCACAAGAGTAAGAAATGATACGATATTTCGTGATTCTTCAGAGAATCTTGTGACTGAGTATGGAAAGAATGGACGAAAAATCAACCAAGCGCCATCAGCAAAGCACTACTGAACTGATATGTAGTCATCACAATTGAAATTCTGAATATATCGCTGTCTACACTCATCTTCCTAGACATATGATGGTCAATCGTCAATATCAATTCCCCCATATGAATTATGACCATATGTGAGCACTAGGACTACCCCAAAATTAGCTGGGTATCAAGTGGGGAAAGGTGGAAAATCAGATCGATTATCAGGCGATAAGTCGCCTTTTCAAACCTATCAAATCGAAAACTGATGCTGATGCTGATGCTTCGGTCACCATTTATTCAAGAATTGTGCAATTATATTAGGTTATCCAAGGACAACATTGCCCGACGTGAGAATACCAAAGTAAACCAGCAATTAAAGGACCATCTCACCAAAGAAAAACCGAGTGCTTGGACACCAACAAAGTAAAAAACGACTTTACTACTGGTCTGGAAGTTATTATCAGAATGTGATAAGATAGAAGAAATCAAAATAAGTTGTTCGAAGAAGTGATTTGCCTTGATATTAACTCTCTCTCTTAGCAACGAAGACTTATTACTTATTAGCAAGGTTGTGTTATTGAAATCTGTGTTTCCCACTATTCCATCGACGGGAAATAGAGGTCTTTAGTAGGTTCCAATTTAAACATTTTAACAGCGCAATCATTGCTAGAAACTGCCTACGTTGGCACGAAGTTGAAGTGAGAGCCTTAGGTGGAGATCTTAGATGGAAGCCCCTGTAGGAAACCCCTGATGGCGGTTTTCAATGAAGCTCTAAAAGGCTCTTCTGTTGAGGTCATTAGATGACGGCGATATTTTGAAATTCTTGTTAGAAGACATACCAACGAAGCAACAATTTTTTTTTTTTTTACAAAAGATTAAGGATTAGGAAATATCTGAATAAATGAATAAATTTATCTGGTAGAGACGTTAAGAGTCGAAAACTAAGAAATGGCTGTCGGCTTTCTTGGAGTGTAAGGGCTTTGAACATCACGTTAGGATTTGCATCCTATTCCCTAAATACGCGTCGGATATTTGGTAGTCCGTATGGACTGTATCTTAGATAAACCTTCTCAGCTATGCCACACGTACTCGTAGGTCTGACAATACTCGTACAACCATTAAATGAATGAATGGACTTGACATGGAGACTCCACTAATAACGGCGATTGTCCCCTCATCGAATATGTCTTCAACTTTTGGTTCTTTAGGCATGGAAGACGGAAACGAATACAAAACCGATAGAAAAATGGTAAACCACTGCTTTATTCTGCTCCTAAATACTGTGAAATTGTTGATGAGCTAAGGAATTCTGTAGTGTCGCTTACAATTAAGCGTCGAAGCTGAAGCAGGCACAAAAATGAAGTTCAAAAGGTGTTGACGGTAACAACTAGGAGACCTTGAATAAAATTTTTATTGAAGGTTTAGACTTTTAAGTCGGTAAAATAGATATGAGAAATTTCCAGAGCAGATAGAATAAAGTATCAGAAAGGAAATTAGGACTGTAGGGACTTAAGACAGCGGAAAATGAATGAAAGTTATCTCTGCTCCAAAATGAAGATCAGCCCATCAGGTGAAGGAAAGATTTCGTGAAAACTGCGATTTTCTTACACAACAGCATTTTGCTAACGAGCTTCAGTGGCATTCTGGACAACAACAAAAAAAAAAAAAAAAAATGTAACAACTATCAAGCAAGGTGATAGTTTCGAAAAACTGTTTCTTCACTCCAAGACCCAAGTCTAATTCATCACAAACTCCATAGGTATTTTTACGATTGCTTTTAGCTAAACATAGGGTAGTGTCAATCTATCAGTGCAAACAGTCTTCTCACCGAACTTATGTTCTTCACTGTCGTTGTTTAATTCACGAGCTTGACATACTATTTTCCTTTTATAGTATATTAAGCTTCCGCTCACATACTAATAATTCATTTCATGGCTGTATTGATCGATGATCCAAAGAACTTTGCGACTCTCTACATAACCTTTGTAAAGTGTTGCTTAAGAACACTTGATCCCCCTTTTAGAGAGTTCATGTACCCAGATTTGAGAACAATTTATGTGGTTTACTTTGATTTACCCCCAAGATCCTAAATTTACCCTACTATACAGACCGTTTCGACCTTATTTATTTAAGTAGTTCCGAAGAACGCAAAGATATATAGGAAGTTCTTTTTCTGTGCAACGAAACTTCCCAATTTCTGTCTAGGGCTCGTAACTCACTTATACAATATAATGCGGAAGGTCAACTAAAGATTAAAAGTTTTCGATTTAATTGCAGCACATCTTTCTTTAAAAAACGATTTTCTTTACCATTTTTCCTAATTTTAATGGCAAGCTGTCCAAAGACTTTGATATACTTCAAGGTTGTATATTATCACCGCTTCTTTTGCTGCGATCGGCATCGGTGTACAACTATAAAAGTCAGGAATAATGGCCAAGAAGTTAGAATTTAAAAAATTAAAAAAAATTGACAGCTTAACTACATGACAGTAGATCTAAGGATAGTAACATTTGCAGAACCTTAAAAAGTTGCATGACAAATGGATATGGACCTATGAAAATCCCTATTATTTCAAGTGCAGTTCACATAGGCGATGGAAAAGAGACCTACATCATTTCGTGGTGCATTGACTATGGTATAAACAGATTTTGTTGATTTATTGGTGTCGCTTTGCACTGCAAACCTGAAATTATATAGAGAAAATTATCACTGTCTACAGATTCATTGATGGCACTACTACGACGTTAGAGCTATGGTAATACGGTAATTGGAAAACTGCCGAATGTTCGCCTTTTTTATTTCAAGTTAACGAATAGCCGGCTTACATCTCTCACTGCCACTTGATGTTTAAATCAAATTCCTAATTATTCTAATATAGACCAATCGAACAAGCAATCTCTGTAATCTTAACAACCACACCTCCGAAAGTACATTTAATTACGTTTTACAAATGTTTCTCTTTGGAGGAACCTCATACTCACCATCCTCGTAAGTCTGCACCAATTTTGAGTTGCTCGGCTGGCCTTCCAGACTTTGATAGAATGGTGCTAGGAAAAATTCGTACTTGGTATACTTCTTTAGATTGCCGACCACATGCGATTCAATCGATGGATTCAATACAGTCATAATGTTGTACTTCTGGGAACTACCACTTATGTCACGAAACCGTACGTAGAGCCCCTGTGGCAATGAAATGAAAAGTTAATTAATTTTCAATCCTGCCGGCCGACATTGTTGATGGTGGTGGTCTCTATTTTATTTCAATTTGCCAGAAGCGTATGTTCAATCAACCAACAACAACATCAACATTAACATCGGCTCAATGGAATACGTACCTCAACATATTTCTCCGTCACACTGACATGCATCACCCAGTCAAGGCGGACTGCTGTTGAATTAATCGCTGCCGCATCGATGAGCTCTACCACCTGAAACCATGAAAGAAATAGAAAACATTACAAATTTAAAACACCATTCGACCAGCGGGATACAATTTGTCAGCGTGTAAACGCACAGATACTCTCGGTTGGGAAAACTAAATGTTGATGGAAGTCATTCCTCCCTTTGATTGAATGTGGGTTAATAATGAGCATACTAGGTTTGGTTACACAGTTAACTAGAAAAAGTCGCCGGGTAATTTACGTCCAGGGTTGCCATAATGTCCATCAACAAAAGGTATGGCAGGGGATGAGATTCCATTCGATCGTGATAACTATGCAACTAACCAATTTGTTTAAGCAATTCCAACTCCATGAGAATGGCAACCCTACTAGGCTTCGTCTGTTTATAGAACATATTTTATAATAATAAAGTGCACCACAAATACATGCACGGCATAGTGCAATTACAAATTGATTTGGGATTTTAAGTCGCCACCACCGCCCCGGGCGGGTTAGTAATGAATAATTCATAGAAAACCAAACCAAAGTTGCTCCTGAGCTGAGTAGCTAGTGGCAGAAGATTATGCGCTTCAGCGCAACACGGCAAAACTTTCAAAGGCAGCGATGTAGTAAATTGTTTTCAACGACTAATTATTCAATATTCACCCCTTGTACTGCCCCATAACCACTATGCGCTAAGCCACCCATTGCCACCCCGCGGATGCATCTAATTCCGTAATTTATTCAAAATGAAAAGTTTCGGTCTTGTCTTGAGGGGGTTTGATTTATGTGGCACACTCGACGAGAGTCTTGCAAAGCCCGCTGGTAATTGTTTTGCTTTTGCAGACATTAAAATGAAAGAGACGACAAGGCAAATGCTTTAATTTAAAATTAAAATGTCTGAAGTGGCTGAGTGTCTGTCAGTGTCTGTTAAGTTCTCTGAAAGTCAGGGCCAAGGGGAATATTAGTTTTGAAAGCTAGTTTCGCTGTTACAACTTGGGACTTGTGCAAATTTTCAGTTGATGACTGCTGCACATTTTGAGTAAGAAAGTTCATATTTCTCTACATGAACTTTGAAATCAATGTGAAATAAATAATTGCACTGTCAGTAGAATGGTTCAATATGAATAGTTCTATCAGCTCACTGTACTGTACATGGTTTTTTTTTTTTTTTTTGTTGTCCCTTTATTTATTGATTATTTTAGTAACCACTAATATTCCTAAGTAATAAAACTCGACGTAGCTGATATGTATTTTGAGGACGAATGACGATTTTGTTGTCAATTTAAAAAAAAAAAAAAAATAAATTAAACTTTTATCTTAAATACACGCTGTGCGCCGAGTCATGCCTAGGAAGTATTGGCCCTGAGCCCCAGACTACTTAAGACGTAATCGACAAGGAAGAGGTTTTAAGTCAAAACGTAAATTGCTTTCTTGACGGAACTGTTTTAACTAATCACGAACTACAAGGTTACGTGGTAGTGTAAGGAAGCTTTTGGTTAAAAATGGCGCTTCTCATCAAGAAGTGTTCTTTTGACCTACAGGCTTTGAAAAGACCTATTCTTAAAGCTCTGATGAATTTTCATTTTTCCTTCGCTATTTTTATCTTTGTTCTCCATGTTCAAGACAATCTTGGAGTTCCGATGGCCTGGCATGCCGACTCTCAATAAACTCTGATCTTAACGATGGCATTCTGATAGAATGACACCGCAACTCTAATTGTTGAGGGAATACAAACTCAACTCCCTCAGGAGAGTGCCTTCGACCATAATCTGAGCCAGAAAATGAATGAGGTGTCTTTGAGAAGTATACTTCTTTAAGTTTGTAAAACATTTCCATTCTCCTGTAATGCAATTTATATTTTCTATTTCTGGTGCCCTAGTTCCAGAGATAGTTTCATTGTTCATCCATACATTTGTTAATACATAGATAAGTAGATGAAGCCTTATTAGTATTTTGTTAAACTTTCTAGCTGGTGTTATTCTTATAAAAAATTCTTTCGCTTTATTAATATCAAAAAAAAAAAAAAAAAAAAAAAAAAATCGATAGCTATCCGTCTTGATCCTACAATCATTACCAATTATTTCTCTAATTTTTTAGCGAATCCTTTTCCACTCAGATGAGGATTTTTCTAACTACCGAACAGTTGCTAAGTTATCCTGCATTCCCAAGATCTCAGAGAGCATAAATTATATTGCAATGTTTTTTCACTGCAGATCTATCCTTTCACCGAGCCAACATGGATTTCTTAAAGACAAATCAACTACTACCACCCTTATTTTTCTATTATTTCTAGTACATTGTATGCCACAGAGCAAGGAAAAGAAGTAGATGTGATTACTACTGACATTAAACTTTGATAAAATCTCACATTAGTCGACTCTTTTCAAACTTAATGCACTTGGTTTTCAACCCGAGCTGATTTCTTGGTTCAAATCCTTCTTATAAGAGCACTATTATCTTGTTCATTTTCGTTCTCGTTTGTTTGAACCAATTAGAGCCACTACGGGCCCATTATCGTCATCAAGAATTCAAACATTTGTGTCTATGACGATGATACGAAAACCTTTTGAAAAACTTCCAAATTTTCTGATTCTCAACCTCCACAAGACGATCTCAATAGATTTTTAATATGGTGCCACAAAAACTTACTTGGGATCAGCGTAAACAAATGCCAAGCCATCTCATACTCCAGTAAAAACACTTTCTGGCCGAACTTACTATACTCGTATATCAACCCAAGCTGTACCTTTGGTCACTTCAATGTATAACTTAGGGGTTATGTGCGATACTGAATACATTGATTCCATAATTAGCAGAGCTAACTCCGCACTTAGTTTTGTTAAACGATTGTCTTACGTGTTCTCTGATCCTACGTCACAAATTCACTGCACATCATCTTTGTTAGGCCACTTCTCGAATATGCTAGTGCTTCCCTTACTATGAAAACCATATTCTACTTATCGAAGTTGTCCAGCGCAGTTTCCCACGATTCCCTCTGAGGCTCCCATGAGCTGACCACTACATCCTTCTGCCCTACGATGAGCTACTCAAATTTTAGGGTCTACTATCTCTGGAAAAACATTGCGAATACGTCAATATTTTCTTTATCACCAAATCTTAAACGGTACCATTGACTCTCCCTTATTGCTGGATCAGATTTGTTTTAAAACTCTGTCCCTCTTTTTCATCCGAATAGCTACCGAACGGCATATGGTTTTAACGAACCACTGTCTCGTATGCTAGGTGAAGCTAATAGAACTTGTGTTCGATCTTTACTGCAACAAAAGTATGCAATAAAGTCGTCCGTGGTTTCCCGAGCCAGTTAAATTATTTTATGATTGAGAGCGCACTATTTTCCATAAATGCTCCCCACTGGGTGGATCATAGCAATACTTTGCACTGCCACAATTTTATCATTGCAGCTAAGAACGTACATATCTCTATCCTGTAAAACAGCTACGCAACTTAGCATAACACATACGAATATTCAAACTTTTGGTTCGATTCTGAGTTTTGTTTTCAGTGATAGTATGCATTAGATCAGTAAATACACTTCTTCCGTTCTATGTAGACTGCTTGCAAAGAGATATTTCGAGTCCAATGTCACGGAAGGAACTACTGGAACGACCCAGAGTACAAGTATGGTGATGCAAAAAACACATCATTCTCAATTCTAATACCAGATACTATCGGAGAAGAAAACCCTCAAACCGATGCCAAACCACCTTAAAAACTAAGTCGACAGGAATGGAAGAGTTAACAAGCCACACTAAAGGTGATCTAATCAACTTGAACCAGATATAGTACTACGTTCTAAGCTTTGTAAAGTATCGCATACAGAGTTCTATAAAAGAATTGATGTGAAAGGATGAAGCTTAATATCAAGACACCGACATCTCTATCCAGGTATGTGATCCATATTCTGCATGAATGGCGCATTTCGCATTAGATGTAATCACGGGCTATACGTTATACATTGACTTCATTAGAATTCGCGGAAAAAGTCACCTTATCTCTCATCTTATCTCTGAATGCTTTTTCTTTAATTTTTCTGGGAATGATTAGGTAAAATGCTACAAACTTTTGGACATGCCATCGCATGTAGCATAAACAACAGATAAACAGGTGGAACAAGTGATGTGGAATGTTGCAAAATAATCCAGGTCGAATAACATTCATTTCAACACGATAAACAATCAACTGGCTATAATCTGCATCCAAGAAGCCTCATATGCACACTTTGCTACAAATGAAGCTTAGGCTTCCTTGTCAAAGTTTTAAAAACCTGTTCGGGTGGTCGTAAAGCACAGTCCACACGTAACTAAAACAGATGCCGACTTTGGAATTACTGACACCGGATTTCAGCAAGGAGACTCCTTGTCGTGTACTTTTATAAATCCTGTGGTGAATCAGAGTATGATGTGCCAAAAACCTCTATATTTACGAGATATATCCTACAAGCTCGGTACGTAGGTAATACCCACATAATCGCTTGTTCTCAGTATGCCACTCCTTTTACATGATGAATGTCGATAAAAATCTGTATCATAGGGTACGGTCTAGGATATGACGTGATACTGAAGCAAATAAGTATAAGGTAAACGAAATGAGTTGGTTAAAATTCGACGAATGACAACGTAGTTACAAGTACTTCGGTTTGCCAAAACTACAACAATTAGAGCTACCAACTCTAAGAGCATAAATTCGTAGTTTCTGTAGTTTCTGAAACCTTTACCAGTCCTGTCTTATAGAGCTAAACTCAGGACGATGAATAAGACTATAGAGAAGATCGTGGAATACTCTGAAGAAATAATTCTTCGTGAAAAAATTGGTCCTATCTGCTACGAGTACCAACGGGGAAGAAGATACAACAGCAATCTTTATAAGCTGCACAAAATTTAGATTACACTAACTCGGCTATATCGAACAAATGGTAGTGAGTGTTTGCTATAAGAGGATGTTAAAATCATAGGCACCTGATTGACGAAGAACCGAGAAACCGAGATAAGTATTAAATCGATTTTTTTTTTTAAATTAAAAAACTATCTTGGTCTGTGTCGCTACTTACATAAAATGTTGGTCTTTTTTTGTTCGATTTTTAGATGACACTGTTATGTTTATGTTAATTCCCCAACTTTAAAATGTTTGTCCAAAAACCAAAAGAAAGAAAAATTCATAAATGATGACCTCATTCAGGAAGCTCAACCCCCATGTATGAACATCTCGTATACGGAGGAATTACACTTTTGGTATAGCCCCGAGCAAAGCGACTACAACTCCTTCTCATAAATCAAATATGACAGCACATATATTAGCAATTTGGTTTTTTTCATTTTTGTCTTGTATAACATTTCATTACTAAAATCGAATTGCACCTTAAGGAGCCTCACATCAGAGACCATATTCAGTGCCTGCCTTCTACATTACCACCATTATTGGCTGAATCACCTCATTTCCATAACAATCTCATCAACATAATAGGGTAATAAAAATCGCCTCCAAAACTTACGATACCATGTATGAGTACGACAAGTAGACATTCACTTTCACCATTCTAACAAGGATTTCTCGATTCGAACTTTGTGTCCTGCAGAATGAGTCGACAATTCATGGAAAGGTTCTTTCTCCCATAGAATCTCAGACACAAGAAGGTGGAGAAATTTTCTGGTCGCGTGAAGCGTCTACTTGTCTCGGTACATCAAACAGGCGAACATATCCTGGTCTTGGTCTTGGTCCTGGACATATTAGAGCTATCCAGCTCTCTTTATTTTGCCATTGCCTTGCTTTTTGGGGTAATAAATAATGGCTCAGTGCATACGACACATCAACGAGCAATAAATTTTCATATAGCGATCTCTTTGCATATGCGATGATTGAGTACGTCTACTGCTACTGCTGCATGCATGGCTGGTTAGCTCCATTGGTAGTGCTTTGTACCTACTTGACAGTGTGGCCGTTTTGCTATTTTTTCACGCGCTATTAAAGTCAACTTTTAAGTGTTTTTTTGTTTGAAATCGGTTAAAAATTTTTACAATTCATCATCTTAATGGGGCTACAGAAATACAGCTAGAGCCTTAACCAGTGCCAGCGCAAGTGCGAGAGCCAGAGACCGGACCATAGCCAGAGAGCGGACCATAGCCAGAGACCAGACCATAGCCAGAGACCGGACCATTGCCAGAGACCGGACCATAGCCAGAGACCGGACCATAGCCAGAGACCGGACAATAGCCAGAGACCGGACCATAGCCAGAGACCGAACCATAGCCAGAGACCGGACCATAGCCAATGCCAGGAACTGAGCTGGGACCATAGACAAAGCCAATGCCAGAGCTAAAGCTAGAGGCAGAGCTAAGATCAATTGTACGTGCTGCGTGCTTAAATCACGTTCACTATTGTTACCAAATTGCTTTCAAGGTCACCTTTCCATTTCAATGGCAACACTATTCCGAACACTTCTCTTGCCCTGTCTCTAAGGATTGCTATGGCATTGAATATCGTTTGGAATAAATCATGATAGTGAGCTCAATACTGTCAGCACATGTATCTAGGCACACCTGAGTAAAAGCAGACTTTTTAGTTTATTCTTTCCTATTTTGCATAGATCTTTTCGCTTCAGGTAGTTGGATGAACAAAAAAAAAAAGAATACCACATAGCGCCAGTGATGGTTTCCTACTAATTCAGCTGACTTCCGCCATCTGATATTCAACACATCTGATTTCTAGCATCAAATGCAAAAGATACACATTCGGTAACCCCAAAGATACATATATTAGACTTGTAGATACTTGGAGGCGAAACTCTCTGCATCTGCAGTCGGTCGCCTCCGACAGATCCGTGTCGTTATCGAGCGATCTGCGTGGCATATAATTTGCGATGCAATATGAGCAGCCATCTCAATGCACAGCTTCCACTCTATGTATTCTGTGTGTGTACTGTACCGCTGACGTTAAACTCTATTGCAATGACAAAAGTCAGGCTGCTGCTGGTGCATTATTATGATTCAGTACGCTAGGAAGCTGAAGCTGCAGCTAAAGTCTTTCGTTTACAACTCTGCGGTGAATTAATTTAAATAAATGAAGGTGCGATGCCTGCCAACGATATGCGACGGAAATGTACAGTCTTCAGTTTCCACGAGGGTGCTGTAACATGGTGTGCCCAACGCGATATGGCATACTACAATGGTGTCAGAAACATGACGTGTAATGTGGGTAAGTGTGGTTTTTACGATGCACGAGAACGAGAGTCGCAGAGTCGTCAGTTGGCGACTACAAGTATTACTTTGACTATAACTATGGCCATGCCACCGTACGTCCTGCGTTGTGGGCTGTACCAGGAGTCTATAGTTGCAATAAGTTCGTGGCAACGATGAATGATGATGATGGGTCTTGCTGGTGGGCAGGAAGCACCTTTGAATGTATAAGTGTGGGATTGTGGTAATGAGAGATTCATATTTTATACGCAAAGGCTTTAAATGAATTTACAACAGAGTAGATATGCTCGTAGCTATGGATATTTATGGGTTGGTTGACAAGCCATTAGAGAGAGTATCTGAAGTTTTGATGATTCGCTTAGGTTAATTATTGGAAATCAACAGTCTATGCAGAGTCAAAGTTCTTAATATAGAAGATAGTAACTACTACTTGCGGTTTCTGGAGGAAAATAAAATGCGACCGAGAAAACCAAAGCGACTTCAGCTGGTATTCTACCTTCTCTTATATGGTAGTGTGCACTTGAGTGATTCAAATAATTTCTTGGTTCTCGTTTCCATTCTGGGTACTTGGGTTTTTTTTTTTTTTAAGAAACCTAGTTTTCTAACTTGTCAACTACTAGAACTTTAATTTAATTAAAAAAAAGAAGCATTTTTCTCTCAAGCAAAGAGCCAGCGTTAAAAGGCTTCTGCAGCAGTTTAGAAAATGTGTTCCAAATAAGGTGATTTCAATATGAGGCATATATGAAAGAAATTCATGTTAATAGGTAAGAAAGCGCCAGTAAACAAAACGTAAATCTTTAAAAGAATACATGAAGAAATAAATGAGTAACAAGTGCCTTTTTTTTGCTTTGTTTTGGCACTAGGTTGAATAGCTCTAGTTTCATTTTCTATAACAATCGGTTAGGCAACTTTCTGACTTCTCAAAACGGTCTATCCACCAGTAATTATCATTGAGGCTGTAAGTTTTATCGAATAGGTTTTGTGGCTCTCTTCATATGTTCCGATACCAAAATTTGCTCAGCTTTAATAGTAATCTCACTCTCTATTTTCTACTGATGTACCCCGACAAGAAAATACCCTGCATCAAACTGCTTCCATGCTTTCGAAAAGAAGTCTGTTAAGACAAATGGAGAAGAAATATTTAATCACGTCTGATGGCCTCAAGTCGCCCATCTGTGTCCTGCTGAGCTGTTTGAAGGAAAATCTTCATGTGCTTTTTTGCAATTGCTTATGTACTGGTGTACGATATGAATGAATGCAAATTACATCTAAAATCATCTTCCGGCTTAAGTAAGGTGGCTTTGAGTATCACTTAAACCGGACTTTCAGGGAAAATATCCTCCAGTTCGTACCTTGAAGATATGCCTTCTGACGGCATGACACCTGACCTTAAGTCATCATTTTTATATCCAAGATTTGTATTGTGAAGAACAGATGGAGGAACATATGCATATATAGCGATAGCCAAGTTGAACTTTAAGTATTAGGTTATCCTTTAACAACCTGAAAATCTTCATCTTCAGAGAAAGACCTTTTGCGACCCAAATTGATTTTATGCTTTTAGGCGTTCTATAGACGATTGCGTCGAGGGACCAATTGTTTTTTTTTTTTATGATATACCTTGCGCCAGATATGTTTCTGGGATCATTAAGATCAAGGTTTTGAATTTGACAAGACACATGCATTTCATGGTTGTTTTCCCCGCTTTCTGGTTTCTGTGCCTCCCATAGAATTAACCTTAATATTCAAAGTTTGACTTTCAAATATGGCTATCTATCTGACAGCGTCTGGTTGGTATTATACGTTTATTACTGTTGAAATAATTCAAAATGAGACTCGTGAAACTGTAGTGCAAAAGTGCATTATTAAATGTAGTCTTCACTATGGTAGCATCTTGCCGGGTAAAGACCTTAGGTTATTTCTCCGAAAATATGGGCGAAAACTGGACCACATGTGATTCCAGATGGGGATACGTGCCCCACTACCCATGTAACTATTGACTTACTGCAGATTTAATTTGACAATATAATAAAGTCTTTGGTGTATGCTGATAAGCCGCAAACTATTCTGCTCCTGTAAGCCAATATTCAGTATGTTATTGATGACACAGGGTCTCAAATGTTCGAAAAAATGTCACAAAATTCAACCGGCAGGATTTGTTTCGCCAAATCGTGTTCGAAACCAAAACCCATGAAGTTTAGTTTTATAGGTTTGTAAAGAAAATCCTTTATATGGCGGTATATATACACCCTGACTGACTCGAACTGCAACCAATTTCAGGCTACTATAATTTCCAAACCGTTCATTACTGTGAGCTCAAATTTTGACACATGACAGATAATTTTATTATTTACAAGCCTTTTAAACGATTTGCCTCTCAGTTGTGTTGAAAAAATTTTATCTGCGATGGAACTCAAACGTGATAGTGCGATTGCTTTATATTTGGCTGGAAAACCACAAGTAGCTATCGTTAGAGCCCTCCAGCACCTCAACGTGAATAAATCATTTATGTCTCGAATCATAGCTCGTTACCGCGATACTGGTAGTGTTGCAAAAGGCCATGGAGGTGGTCATTAAAGAACAGCAACATCGGCAGAAATGGTTCGAAAAGTGAAGGCTCGAATTGAGCGATGTCCGCATCGAAGTGGAAGAAAAATGGTTCGTGAGCTCAACATATCGTTCGAACAGATGCAACACGTACTGAAAAATGAGCTTGAGCTCAAGCCATTGAAGTTCCAAAAAGCACATGATCTAACACCGCAACAGAATAAAGTTAAAGTCGAAAGAGCGAAGGAGTTGCTACGCTTGCACGAAAGTGATGAGTTGCCGAATTTGGTTTTTTCCGATGAGTAGCCATTTGTTATCGAGCAATATGTCAACAAACAAAATGACCGAGTTCACTTGCCAGAGAGGTCCTTCGAAAATCTACATCTTCGGACGGCCACCAGAAAGCAGGCAGCACCGATGGTGATGGTTTGAGCCGCCGTAACCGCCGATGGTCTCTCTCCGCTCGCATTTTTGGACCGTAACGTCAAAATTAATGCTATCGTATACCGTGAAACTGTCTTACAGACAATATTTGAAGCCTTGGGCAGACAATTGTTTCGGTCGGAGACCGTGGACATTTCAACAAGACTCGGCACCGTCTCACAAAGCGTGCGTCAACCAAGATTGGTTAAAAAAATATGTTCCACAATTCATTTCTTCGACAAAATGGATTGCAAATTCACCGGATGCAAATCCGTTGGATTTCTCTGTCTGGGGTATTTTGAATGCGAAGGTTAGCACTTAAAAATACCAAAGTTTTTACTACCTCAAACAAGCACTTTGCCGGGAATGGGCCAAAATACCGCAGAGCCACTTGCGTGCAGCGTGCGATGCTTTCTTCGGCCGTCTCAAGGCCATTATTCGCGCCAAAGGTGGACATATTGAAAACTACTGATACAATTTGAAAATTGATGTATTTTCCAACATTTTTTGCTTTGGCACAATAAAATTTATCAAAAAGTAAGAAGATTATAGCATTTTAAAAAGTTGCAGTTCGAGTCAGTCACCCTGTATATATCAGGTGTTTGTCGAATAGCGATGGTAGTCATCTGCCTGAAAGAAATTGGCCCTCAGATCTCTCAAAGAGAAATTCTTTGTAGTAAGCATCTCATTGTATCCACTTAGTTTAGCCTGTGAACTTGGGATGATGCCACTGTAACTATAGTACGGGCCCCTGCCCAATTATCGAGGCTTCGCTCATCCATGAAGTTGTCAAAAAAAATGTACTGGTCTTATTGTAGAGGTTTTCGGTATTTAACGCCTCCGAATGCTGCTACGATTTGACCAGTTACAAACGGCCGGTCAGAGGTCCTGTTGGGTGGCAGGACCACCGGTAGTCCATACCGGGACTTAAAACACGGTACCATGGGAGTTAGGAGCCCCCCGAATTTCGGTCCGGGCATAACTTATTGAGGTAGGCCTCCTTGTGGGAGCGTTATGGTGGCTGTGGTTTAAACCCAAAGTTGCGGGAAGGGTCTTGACCCAAGTAGAGTTGCAAGATACTGGGTGCTGTGACCCTAAGAGCAGTAAGAGGTTTTATGTCGGCCTCGACCCTTACCAAGGGTGGAACTTTTTTGCCTCCAAAAAGAGTTCTACTTTGGTATCAAGGAATTGACGGCCCATGCTCCCATGGATGTATGGGCATCCCGTGAAAAACACAAGTGACATCTATAACTACAGTACATATGAAAGTTAGCATGCACTTGAAATGTACAATAGTTATTGATCTTCTTATTGTTGTAAGGCCCTCGACTGAGGTACTTACGTGGAAGCTAATTGTTTGTGTAGAGGAAGATGACAGCCGAATGTGACATCTGATAGTAGTGATAGATAGATATGTATCCTGGATATCATCCTGGCACATAGGAGACATTTGCAGCTAATTTAATAAGCGCCTAGCAATAAGTTGCCTAGTAGATAGTAGAAACGTTTATTTTATATACGATATATATATATACTTTAAGTGCCTACAAACGGCTGGTGGTTTTCTACAAAATTTCTCCGCGGGAGAATGGTAGTCCATCAAAGATTTGTCGCGGATTTGATCTTACGCTACTTGCGACAATCCGACGTACAGCTAGAAACTGTTTTTTGTGGAAGGCATCTTTCTTTAGGAAAGCGACCACTATTATTCCAGTAGCTTTGATGCCGGAAATTTAAGGTACTTGGTATAAATTTAATTTTCACATGAAAGGAAGTATGAGACTAGACTAATACTCGTACTAGAACAAGAGAATCTACTCCACACAAACTCCTTTTCTTGTCAAATTCCAAGCTCTATTTCCCCATTTTCCATTTCTAACAAAATTTAATTGAAGCAATTAAAGTCGTAGCATGTTCTCACTTTCTGAGCTCAATAAAAGTAAAAACTCAAATAAAAAAAAGGAAGAAAAAGAAAAAAAGAAGGAAAATTCAATTTTATCCGGATCTCCGGACAAACAACGCGCGTACAAGGGAAATTGCAAAAGAAAACGCGAACATAAAGTCACCCCCCGACACGTTTTACTCATAGCTGTTTGTGTTCGAATATCCGCATGTATCCAGATACACCCTTGTCTGTTTGGAGAGAAGACTACGCCGATCGATATTTCTTCCTTATTTCTTGCGTGGGGATATTCATTTCCAAAAAAAAAAAAAAATAAGAAAAACACTTCTAGACTTGTGATTACCACTACGGGTACACCATCATCACCACCACCAATGAAAAGTTGATTCCCAAAAGATGACGACAACGTCAACAACGATGACAGTCTGCAATCATCAAAATGGAAAATTGTTATGAATTCTTGACTGTTGATATATATTTTTGTGTGCTTCCATGACAAGTCAAAAGGTTGCAAATGAATGAGGAGCCACATCCAAAAACATTGAGAGAAACATTGCGACTTGGGAAGATGAAGAAGAAAATATCATCGAGGGTAATAAAAAGGAAGAAAACAGGAAGACAACAGCACCAACTAAGGACCGACTGATACCTCGCATCCCTAAAAATGTGAAAAACGTAAAAATTCTACACGTTGGGCGTTTTTTTAAATTCTACTTCTCTTCCCCAAAGGTTATCTGAAATCGAATGAAGGACAGTGATGCCAGATAGCAAAATCTATCGTATTTCTGAAATTGATTGTCATTCAAAAACAAGATCAGTGTTCTTTAGATGCATAGTTAAGTTTATCTTCGAAGGAATAAAGCCTGAACTTGTGAATCTAAAATATTTACGACCACCGTAAATAGATATCCTAAATAGAATGATTTTTTTTTTTTCTATAAGAAAGATATAATTTTATAGACTATTATCACCTGGCAACACTGCTCAGAAATAACGTGCAACCAGATTACGAGGGCTTGTTGAGGGCATATTCACTAACTGCAGGTGGGGATTCATATCGTCAAAAAGTAAGGGAAGGAGGATGGATGTTTTCGCCCCTATCTTTTGCAATTCTCATTTTCATAAAATAAGGATTTTGCTATGTCCCTTTGGTTGTATTTTGTTCTTCGTTGTCATCTTCGCTCTGCGTTCCATTTTTTTTTTTTTTTTTTTTTTTGTCTATTCTAGATACGTTTTCCACTCCTTTCGTTTTTATAGATAAATTTTCATTTCGTTCAGAAATAAAGTGAACCGGTAAGCTTGACGCAAACGATGGAAACTGACGAAGAATATTAAAAATGCTTAGCTGAGGAGATTGGACCTACATTAGAGGAGAAAAGTTTTAGTTCACTTGATTAGAATTGTTCGCTGTCACGTCATAATTAATACAGGGCCATCTGTGGAACTCTAAAAGACATTCAGAGGTATAGTTGTTTGTTTAAAATAAAGACAAAAGTCGGCAACTGTATTTCACCTACCATATACATATGGTATGTCAAGTCAAAGACCGATGTTTAGTCCAAGAAAAGCTGCTAAATTTTGGAAATTTAGTGTAGAACTTCAACTTAATCGGACTTTTTTAGGCCCGATGATTTTTAGGAGCTATAAAACGTTATGATCACCCATGATGAGCAGTGCGCTATAAAGTTCCGTAAACTAAGTGATAGTTCCTCTAATTCCAGTGGTGATGTGGGCAATTTTGATTTTAGAACTGTGCCAGGGGATAAAATGAATGTTTTACCTAAGGACGCATTTGGAGTCCTATATTCAGAATGACAATACGCATTGAGCATCTGACACTAAGGCAGTGCCAAAGTGTGCGTTGATATGAAAAGTTGATATGAAAAGTGAATCAAGGATTGTTGGGATGAAGCTTACTTCTTCTTAAGTATTAGGTGGTGGATATGAAGAGATGAAGGGCTTGGTCGAGATGATACACATTCCATTTTTGAGCTGGAGGAATTTTAAAAAATCTAGCTGAAGAACCTTGTGATATTCATATCCTTGTTTGGAGAGTTCAGAATCAGCAGGGTCTCTATAGGCTTCGGAAAAAAAATTAAAAACAGGGACAACACTTCAAACGTTTGTGTGAGAATAAGTGTACTCAACGACCACTTAATGTTCGAAACACAAAATAGGTTTGGACATCACAATGTTTTGTTAAACCTCAGGATAAGCTAGTCCAGTCTTAATTGTATCAATTGCAAAGGCTTAAGCAACCCACAGCTAACCGCAGAGGTTGATGGTGTGATTAGTTTTGCGGTAAGAAAAGAAAAACCGATAAATGCACAGCGTACGTAAATCATTTTGAAGCAGGGATTGAATAATGATTGAATAACAATTATTACATAGATTCCCTTTAACATTTGCCTTATTCTCCATTGCAATGCTTATCTTTCATGGCATCCAGCTGACAGTTCTTTGGACAAGATTTGCACACTTTGCGGCATCCTTATCACTTCCAGAATATGCTTTGTCTACGCCTATCTTTAATGGGACGAATCCACTTTCGCGCTCATGTATTATAGTAGCAAGAGTACTTAAGGCTCTAAACATACACAAATTCGCTAGTCCAGATGGTATACCTCACCTTCTTATTAAGATATGTTCTTCCACGCTGGTAAAACAACTGCGTAAGCTTTTCCTTCAATTCTATTTTTAAGACATTTTCCGAGCAGATACAAAACAGCGTTTATTTAACCCATCCATAAAAAAAGCGAATCATTCTCTGTATCCTCCTACAGACCCATTGCAATTACGTTCCTTCTTCCAAAGCTCGTGGAAATGCTGATAAGCCGTCATCTCATCAAATATCTCGAAACACGAAAACTTATCGACAGTACGGTTTTCGTACTAACAGACCCATTGGCGATCTGATGGCATGTATTTCCGAAAAGTGAAATCAAAACGTACCTACATTAATCTTTATCAAAAGAATGTGATTGATCTTGGTATGAAGATCTTTTGTCGAAAATGCATGCTTTTGGCATCGACTGGATGAGAAATTACAAATCGGAACGTCCAACTCCTGTTGTCTTGGATGCTTTCAAGTCTGATATTTCCAAAATAAATACTGGTATGCCCCAGGGCTCCATTCTATCTAAGAAATATTTATAAATTAATTTTAGTCTGCTACTACTAATCCAATATATTCCTTTACTGACGACAGTACTCCCTGTTTTTCATATTCGTTCACTAACTTGGTTCCCTGCTCTTCAATCGTAGAACGGAAACGGCAGCTTATGTTAAACTCATTAAGATATTAACAGCATAACTTTTTGGGGAACTATTACCAGAGTAGAATTGAATGCTTCCAAAGCACAATGGTGTCTTCTGTAGTTAACACGAAATTAAAACACACAGCACATGCATCGTCGTAACTGAAAAACTTTCCATACCCGGTTATTGTGTTAAGGACAAGCTACGTTGGAAGGACCACTGAGAAATATCTTAATATGGCTGTTTTAAAATCTGAAGCCCTCGACGTTCTTTTTATGTGTTCTGGCAGTGAGCTCTATAGCCTTGACATAATTGACATAATAGACGGCCTGAGTTGAAATATTAAAAACTTAGATGATCAGGCGAATTGCAATTTTGAGAATTATTATTTTGTGTAATGCAAAATTGTGCATTACATTACATTGTGTACATAGATACTGCTTCTGATGTGCTGGGTTTCACTCGGTCACTCGAAGGAAATCCCTAGTTTGGCAACGGGTGCTGACAAAAACTTGAAGCTAGCAAGATGGATACAAAGCGGAGCTGCAAACGTGGACTACATCTGCTCACGAGCTCTACTAGCAGAAGAGGAGAGACGTTCGTCTTCTCAGGAGGAAAACAAAGAGCATGAGAAGCCCGCGGTCCAGGAAATTAAGAGATGCTACCATGAATGAGATTCGGAAGTTTTATTAAAATGTAAAAAAAACATGACAAGAACACAAACTCCAAACTGAAACCTGTAGAGATGAACAAGGGAAGATTGCAGTAGAGTCGCAGTCGATGCTGATGAATTGGAAAGACTAATTCTGTAGTCTATACTTGTATATCAGCAATGACAAACCCACATGGACGATGTAGACCAACAATTCCGTCTACCCGACCTAGATGAAGTGAAGATAGCCATATCTAAGCTTTAGTCCACCAAAGCTGCTGAAGTGGATGGCCTGATTGACGAGTTCATTAAAGCATACACCAACTCATCTGTAAAATATGGTCGGAGTAAACTACGCACGATGAATGGATCCTCAAGAAAGAAACTCCTCTGAACTGCTCCAGATACAGTGGAATCAGTCTTTTTAACATCGCCTACTAGATCCTATCTCCTGTATTGTGTGAACGCCTGAAGCCGTTCGTCAATAACCTAAATTGGTACATATCAGTGTGGCTTTAAGCCAAGAAAGTCTGCCATCGACCAAGTGTTCACACATATGATGAATGCACGGTGCTCCATCAAGATCGGTAAATAACTCACCGAGGTATTTGCTGTCAAAAAAAGGATTTAGACAAGGCGATATCCTGCCATGCAATTTATTTACCATCATTATAAAAAAAAAGTGCAAAACTGAAGCTATGACTTTTTCCCATCTTTCTGGCAATTTGTGGATTACATCCCAAAAGAACTGTGTCGGTTTGGCAGCCAAGAATGAATCAAGTCAATTTTTGATATTCTGCTCTGATGTGAACCGTATTTCAGTGAGGTAGTTCTGCATCGACCGGAACAAATGGTAGTCAGAAGGGGCAAGGTCTGGGCTATAAGGTGGGTGGGGAAAGACTTCCCATCCACTGTTTTCCAAATAGTTCTTAACCGGAATAGCAACGTGGGGTCGAGCGTTGTCATGATGGAAAATTATTGCCTCGTGTCTGGTCGCATACTCCGGGCGTTTTTCGGCTACTGCTCTCTTCAAATGGATTAATTGTGTTCGGTAGCGTTTTCCATTGATGGTTTCACCCAGTTTTAGGAGCTCATAATACAGCACACCCATCTGATCCCACCAAACACAAAGTATTATCTTCGCACCATGGATATTCGGTTTTGCCGTTGATTTGGCTGGTTGGCCGGGTTTCACATATGATTTTTTGTGCTTGGGGTTGTCGTAATGGATCCATTTTTCATCACCAGTAACAATCCGATGCAAAAATGACTTCATTTTGTGGCGTTAAAACAGCCTTCATCTTCAAACTTTTTTGGCTGCCCAGGACGTTCATCGTCTTCCAAGCCAAAATCACCACTTTTAAATCGTGCAAACCACTTTCGCTCAGCTAGCGCATGTTCACCATAAACTTCCACTAAAATACGATGACTTTCGGCAGCAGTTTTCTTCATATTAAAGTAATGAAGAAGAACTCCCCGCAAAAACACTTTTTCAGGCACAAAGTTCGACATATTTGAGTGAAAAAAAATTATTGTTGTTTACGCTTCAAATGAATGACATATACTGAAATGACGTACAATGACAGTAGCTTTCAAACGCATGTTCCAATGGAATAATACAAGTTACGCCATCTCGAATTAAGTTATACACCCAATAGTTAAGGACTTTGTCTGGGCTCTTTTTGTGAATTCAGACAACAACGACATCGTCAAGATCAAACGGAGAATAACTCTTGCTATTCGCTTCTTCTTTTGGCTAAGAAGGCAATTGACTAACAAGGCACTTTCTCAATCAACAAAACGACTCTATGTATATAACACCTTAATACTCGTAATCACAGTCCTGTCCCATCATTATCAAAAATGGATGAGGGTGCCCTTGGCTGTTTTGCGAGGAAAATTCTTCGGGACACTTTCGATCCCGTCTGCATAGAAGGTGAGTGGAGGAGTAAATACGACGGCGAACTGTACAGCGACGTCTACTTAGCCAGAATAGTAAAGGCCCAATGAAAAGTCTTCAAATCCGCCGCCGAGGGACAGCGCAGAAGAGAAAAACCGCAACTCGAGTGACGCACGCAAGAGGAAGGGGACCTCAGTCAAATTAGCGTGCAAAACAAGAGGCAGCTGGTTGGAGACGCTTGTTTGAGGCCCAGGTCCACTCGAACTCTAATGCCAATAAGGGCAAACACAGAGCTACATAAGTCAAGTTAACTTAGAAAGAACGTATTGCCCTCTTTCTAAAGCTCCAAATCGAAAAGGCTACCGACGATAATAGTTAAGATGAAGGAACAAACTCCATGGAAAACCAGTTCTCCGAAGAAAATGGAATGAAACTGGTGTGTCAGCAGATCAAGGTCCTTGAGCTGAGTTATATAACCTGCCACGACTGCTATCTTACATCGGTTGTTGTGACGATTTGAACCATTTACAATTCTGTTATTTTCTTCAATGGGACAAGATCGCCTGATATTGATACTATCTTTAGCTACAGCTATCTCTGAAAAGGATCTGTACAATGAGAGTAGGTAGTTTTTATATCGAAAACTTGCAAAGGAGACTAGTCCTTAGCTTATTATTAGAATTATCATTGTAAGACCATTTCTATTGCAGGGTTGCTTGGTTTGACTTTATTGTCCTAAATTTTGTCCTTGAATTTGGTCTGGTGAACATGGCGCATGATCTTATGATATAAGAAATATTTTGTGAAAATGTGAAGTCGACTTCTGCTTTGCTCGGGACGAGCGTTGCACAAAATTTAAGCAAGAAAGTTATATACAGGTGCAGCCGCATACAAGTGGTATTGTATTTAACGCCATCATTAATCCATTATCGTCTTTTAAAAACAGTTCCAGAACGTAAAACTGCTCTAAAGGATGAATTCAGTGACTGCAGAATTTGAGATCGTTAGTCTGCTTTATAAGCAAAGTAACTTAATGTTAAGGACATCTTGGTCACAACTTATGCTAAACAATTTTGCTAAAAATATATGACACCACCACTCACAACGCTTATTGTGAAAATGAGGAAAATGACCGCAACAGCGATGAGTAATTGCATTCTGGCCAGGACGATTGAGAAGATTAAACACACAAATGCTACAAATGCTATTTATTTCTGGTTACCCATACGGTGTTCACAAATTTTTCGCTCCCACTGTGAGAATTTATGAATTTCTTTATGTACGATACGTATGGAAGTACTTTAAGAATCAGTATACCTGTAGTAAGTTGAAATAAGTAAGGAAGAGAGATACATTAAACTTCGATCCGGTGCAAAAATGTCAGACTCACCTCATAATTCTTCCTTAGGCGAATGAGAAATGCCATCCGTTGCTGTTTGAAGCAAAGATACTAGTCAGGAAAATTAATTCTTAAGCTCATGCAAATATTCAATGTCAGCACTAAAATTTATTTACAGTTGTTTTCTGGCAGTTGATTCCTTAAATTTATTTTTGAAAAAAAAAAAAAAAAAAAAAAAAAAAACCAAAGTACATCACCAGCAGACTTTTTACACATGGGAGCCCCTATACTCGTATTTGGAAGGAGGTGATTACCAAATGATGCACAAAATTCGAAATTTATATCCGTTCAGGCGGATCAAAAAGGATATAAAATATTCAAGCACACACTCGTGTACGACACAACTATCTTAGTATTTAGAGGGATTCGTGGAATCCAAAAGAACCAGTTGTCCTTTTTGTGACTGTGTTTAGAAGTTGAAAGCAACAACAACAACCAAGATAAACGACTTAAAGGACACATTTTTCAAACGCAAAAGGACGTGTGTGCAGCAGCGGATGCAATTTAAGTCTTTTAACTCGAAACTGAATTGATTTCGTTTTACTTTGAATAGTTAACGAAGGAAATCCTCTCAACCGTAGATAAGTTGAAATTCCAAAGGATTTAGGATAGTGTTGGATGTATATACCATATAAAATCAAAAGAAATACTCCTGTCAGTGTGTTCTATAGACGATTACGATAACAAGGTTGGAACTAATACACGTTTTCATTTTTTTCTTAGTCGTTGTAAATAATTTTTTTGTTATACGAATAAGCATTTGCGGTAATCGAAGTGTAAAGAGTGATTTAGTTGCCAAAAGAAATTGAAAGCAATTTGTACTCAAACTATGTCGATCTAACGAAGCGTGTCATGCTGGAAAAGTTACAAAAGACTTAGGTTTGAAACTGATTAAAATAAGAGCCCCGGCCAAATCGAAATCAAGGCTCCGAAAAAAATCAAACCTAGCCAAATCAAAACAAAACAATAAACGAATCGCTTTTAATTCGTTTGATTTTATTGGTTTTATTCGTTGCTTTTTTTATGAGATTTTTGTAATTTTTTTTTACTTCACTACACAAAGAAACATTTAAAAAAAATGAGGAAATTCCTTAAATCATGTAATTTTGAGTAAAAAAGACTTAAAAACAAAAACAACCGAGAGTAGTGCTTTAAGGGCCATTTTGTCAGGACCAATCCTCCCGTATCCATCTGTACATACATACGTACATTCATTCGTATCCACACCCAAAGTATTATGTAAATTTCAAGTTCGGATGAAATATCGCATCGATTCGGCGCTGATAGGACATTCGAGATAAGGAAAAAGTTAAAATTGAATATCCTTTCTGAATAGCAAATGTGAAGATTTTATTTTTTTGTTTTTGCGAAGTCACTTTCTTCTTCAATGGAAGTTAAGTTTCCTTTTTTATGAAAACATAAAAATGCAAACAAGGTCCTGAGCCCAGAGTCAACGTGGGGGCGGTGGCGAATTAAATCTTTGAAATACATATTAATGAGAACAAGGAAGTACGGACATTGTGTAGGAATAGACATGGAGACTGGAAAAATAAAGTAAAGGAATATCGATGTGGAGTACTCGTAGCTAGTATGGCGATTGAATTAAATATGAAAAGAAAAGTTTCAAGGATAAACAATGAAATTGATTTGAATTACGCAGTCATTTAGTAGCTCCATCTACTTGCCATTACTTACCATAGCCTTCAGGAAGATGCAGTTAGAGTACTCGACTGATAACATTTGGATTTTTAAAGTCCATCTCTTAGAACTCAGAACACTAAAAAGTTACTTTTGTTGATCTAGATTTTCTCTACTTAAACAATCTAAACAACGTAGGCCTTAGCAAATTGAAATATAAGTTTGCACATTGGAAAACTGTTTCAGCGGTATAGAAAATGCAGTAAAAGTATCTTTAAGCCTTTCAAAAGATAGTTTATGGTATAGAGGCTAAACAAAACCTTTTATTTTGGCGGAACATGAAACCCACCCAAAATGATAGTTTTAAGCAACAATCTGAGTCCTAGAAGTTGTCCTAGCTCAAAAAAGTGGACATAATTAACAACTACAACACAGTTTTTGATGTGAGACGCTAACCACTTTTACATCCGTACCGATTTTTTGTATATAATCAGTGATGCGTCTTAAAAGACATGACTTCCTTGGGTCGGATATACAAGTATATGATTAGTTGGTGGATTTACCTGAGTGTTGTAGTACCTAAATTTGTAATAAGCTTAACTTCAAATCTATAACTGCTGATAGAAAAGAAGCTGCGCTTCGGAAAAAAGATCTTCCCTATTTTACGACACATATCAATTGCATAGGCATTTTGACTAATACCGATATCTGGAAAGCGAGGACGGTCCTCATTAAAGCTATGAAGATCAACGTCAAATTCAAACAGTTCCAATCAGAAAGAATGGCATAAAATTGCTAAAGTCAGCAGAATATATGGTATACTTAGACCTTCACCTTTTTTCTTTATACTTGACTCATTTACTCTCCGCGATAATGGATAGTTACTTTCTGATCTATAATGAGAACGCCGCCATTCCTTACGATGGCTTCTTGGAATATTCTACACTAAGATCGATGTAGTTCCATGGCAACTTGGGTTTCAATGACTTTAATTCGCGCATTTATTATATAAAAAACAAAAATGAAAAAAATAAACAGTAATGTTCCTTAACATTAATGACGTGAGGGGAACTCGCATTACCATAGAGACGCTAAAGAATATAAAAATAGAAGACAATCCTTCGTTACTTGGAACCACTAATGACAAGGTAGCCAATGGCATCAAAGTACTCAAACTTCTAACTACAGGGCTATCCATTTTTAATTTGATTTTCAAAAGGCTTTTTTTGACAGATTACGCGTGATTTTTTTGACAAACTGCTTTGTTATTTTTGTTCAATATCGTTTGGAATGTCATCATGGAAAGACTCACACCACAACAGCGTCTCCAAATTGTTCAGCTGTGAGAAATGATTTTCGTGCGAATCGAGGAACCTACTGAAACCACTATTGCCAATACCATGCGCAAATTTAAGTCCCAGTTTACATTAGTGGGTGATACTCGCCCGGTTAGACCAAATCCAGCACTTATTGAATAGACTATAGCATCTGTAGGTATGAGTGTACGCGAAGACCGTGACGAATCGATTCGTCGTCGTTCTCAGCAGCTTGGCTTGGCGCATTCGACAACTTGGCGTATTTTACGTGAAGATCTCGGCCTTAAAGCGTACAAAATTCAACTTATGCAAGAATTGAAACCAGGCGACTTAAACGTGCGTCATATTTTCAGTGAATGGGATGTGGAAAACTTAATGAAAATCCGGTGTTTTATCGTGAAATTTTGTTCAGTGATGAAGCCCATTTCTTGCTCAATGGATATGTTAAAAAACAACATTGCCGTATTTGGGCTGATGAGCAATCCGAAGAGTACCAAGAGCTACCATTAAATCCATTAAAAACAACGGTATGGTGCGGTTTAGAGGCTGGTGGAATCTTTGGTCCAAATTTCTTCAAAAATCAGGCAAATCAGAATGTTACCGTCAATGGTAACCGTTATCGCGCCATGTTAACGGACTATGTGCTTCCGGAAATTTAAGCACATGGTCTCTGTGAACTCTGGTTTCAACAAGACGGTGCTACGTGCCACACAGCGCGTGAAACAATGGACTTGTTGAGAAATCATTTTGGTGAGCACTTAATTTCACATTTTGCTACGGTAATTTGGCTGCCTAGATCGTGCGATATCACACCTTTGGAATATTTTCTCTGGGGATATGTAAAGTCTCACGTCTTCAGGAATAAGCCAGCTACGATTGACACTTTGGAAGCCGACATTACCCGTGTTATGTGCGAGAAACCAGTCGCTTTGCTCGAACGAACCACCCAGAATTGAACATTCCGAATGGGCCACCTCAGACGTAGTCTTGGCCAACATTTACATGATATCATTCTCAAAAAGTAAATGCCATGAATTATGTTTTAAACCGATAATAAAAATTTTAAGTTCACTTTCAAACTTACGATTATGTTTTATTTTAAATTAAAAATCAAACTTCACGATGAATCACCCTTTACAACTTTGCCATTTTTTTTTAAATCTTTATTTCAATGAAATTTTGGAATGACTTGTATGGAATACAGCACCAGTTCTTCTCCGGATTTCTTGGCGCACATGACTTCGATATTATAGTCAAAGAAACGACTTTGTGTGAATAAGAGTCCGGTGACGATAAGTCCCATAGTTCGCAAACTGATGTTCGCTAAAACATAAAATATGCGGCAATCAAATGGCGCAAAATTGCTATTGTGTTGCGAGTTGTGCGATATTTGGCATCACTTTGTTGGAATTAATTAAATACCTTCCATTTCAATTAAAATTATTGTTTTTGGCTTAGTTTCGGTTGTAATGATATTTATGCAATTGTGTTACGTTTATTGCTTTCATGTTTTCAAAAAAGTAAAAACTGTTACTATAATGCCGAATGACCACAATGCACACGTTACAGTAACTTGTAACTTTTTCTTGATCATTTTATCACATCTTCTCATGGAGAGGTGAGAAGTCATTCATCGCTCAAGAAGATTTTCTTCGAAAAATCAGCTTCATTCTTTAGTACTCAAATCTAAGTATGTTCTCCACTGACTATTGCCACAAGGCTTAAGGTCTTGTACTAATTCTACTTTTTATGAATGCAAATGCAAGTAAGATACAAAATTTGGCGAAGAATTGAGCATGAAATGCTGCAAACGTCTGAGAACTGAGAATTTTGCCTCATAAACCACAGTTTCACTAAGAATGGAGATATTCTCGGCTAAAGGAGACTCTTGCTTGACCAGACTAGTACCTATATTATTTGGCTTAAAACTAACATTGGCCTTTTAGAAATCGTCTTCTGGCCAGAACAGGCAAGGAGCTGTTCACTCAGCTGATGAGTTCATAATAGCCGGATGCTGAGGTAAAAAATTGGCAACCAATTCTTCGCAGCGGGAACTATCAACAGCTAGTTAACCAATGCAAGACATGATGATTCTCCAATAGCATTGTTGCGCATTTTATTTATTTAATAGAATCAGCAACTATTTGGAGTAGTCTTGTAATAAGAGACGGACGATGAGCCTGTTGTGGGACGAGAGAGTCTCGGACCGAAATCAGGGGGACTCCTGACTCCAATGGTATCGTGTTTTAAGTCCTGATAGTGACTACCTGCCACCAACAGGACCTATGACCGGCAGCTCACAATTGGTCAAAGCGGAGCAGCATTCGGAAGTGTTAAATACCGAAAACGTTTACGATAAGACCAGCACATTGCTCTGCTCTCACTTTATTAGACAACGTCATTGATGAGCTATGCCTTAATTGTGCGGGGGCCCACATTTAAAGGACAACTTTCTTCGGATCTACACGTGGAATGTTCGCACGTTCGCAGCCAATGTGGGGGTCTTGACAGCTATCATGCAGATATCACCGCCATCCAGTTAGTGCGATGGGGTGGGTCGGGCGTAAGTATATTGGAGCATTATGATATGTATACCTACATAGTATACGATGATAGCCAAATTTTCCGTCCACCTGACCAAAACGAAGAAATGATAACAATATCAAAGCCGAAGTCGAACAAAGCAACTGGCCCTGACGGTTTTTCGGCATATACCAACTCATATCTCAGATCTGGCCAAAATATCTGATCTACAAAAAAAGAAACTGTGCGAACCTTTAAAACCCTTTATCAACAAAATAATTGATTGATTGAGGTTTCAGATCAGGAAAGTTCACAATCGACCAAATCTTTACACTCCGGCAGATACTGGAAAAAAAACTCAGGAAACCTTAATCTATACCAACTATCTTTTCATTGATTTTAATTCCGCATTCGAATAATCGCTGCTTTATCAAGGTAGATAACGACTTAAACGAGATATTTGATGTCAAAAAAGATTTCAGACAAGATGACGCTTTGTCATGAAACTGTTATCCTTGAAAGAACTGTGCGGAACTCACAAGCGAACATTGAACACACAATCTTTCAAAAGTCTGTGCAACTATATACTTTCACACGTTGATGCCTTTTAACGTTTCGTTCGCTAGTATTGAAAGCCGTAAATGAGGCAAAAGCAAATATATCCTGTTAACAAGGAGGAACACACAACATCGACGAATTGGACAGAATGTCACTGTTAAGAGCTATAATTTCGAGGTAGTAATATACTTTGACTATCTCTGCTCTGTTATAAATTCGGCAAATAACACCTCAGCAGAAATAAAACGAAGGATTACTCTTGCCAGTCTCTACTTCTTTGGGCGAAGGTAATTGAGTAGTAAGGCGCTATACCGAAAAATTGAGGAGACTCTTTATAAGATCTTGATTATCCCAGTCGCTTTTAGAGCAAAATTCTTCATACAACATTTAGTCCCGTTTGCGTTGACTGGCTTTGGAGGAGCAGATTCAACGACAAACTATACTATAGTTACACCGACCTTGTCAGAGAATTACGCATCAGGCGCCTGAGAGGGCTGGGACATGTAGGGCTAATGGACACCAATGTTCCGTATATAACCCGGAGGGACACATTTAGGTAGCACGTAAAAGTAGAAACGGACGTCAAACGTCTAGCTAACTAGAGAGGCTTGTTAGTTGATGCCCAGGTTCATTCCGATATGAAGCGCCACCTTAGCAAAACATTAGGCTATATAGGCGCGAATTAAGAGGAAAGTAGTATAAAATCTTCGATACATTTCTATTTATGCATAGGAACGACCTATTTTTGCTCTATCTAACCCGGAATAGTGAATACTGCAAAATTTCGCCAATTGTAGTCGGACTCAGATTCTTATAATCACTATTGAAACCGTTGATGCTGAGAAGAACCTAAGGCAGGGCGATACAAAGTCTTGGAAGTACATAGAGTGCCTGAATAAATTGATACAAGCTACAGTCTCAATGCTAATTAGTCTTCATTGACTGCATAACTATTAGAGAATAAGCGGAAAATCACGTTCTTCAATCGCTGGAACCAAGCAAATATTGTACACAAATCTTAGTATAGAGGGTAACAATTTCCTTAATTGCCTTTGAATTAATATTCTTTTGGACCAGATCTTTTGGTCCAGATCGTTTTAATCAATTTGGTAGCTATGATGGATATCAGATGTTTCCTTTTGAGAAGAATCACACTCTCAGAGCGATTCAGATCCAGCTTTGCCCAGATCTGTTTAGTCGCTAGACATGTTGGTCCCCCGGTATATCTAAGATCTGTTCTTTTATTGGCATACAGCTTAAATAATAATTTGCACGTAGCTATTGGTATACCTATGCTACTCTTTTCCAGTAGAATAGGTAGAGTGGTTCCAATTTTGGCGAGTTCGTCGGCCTTACAATTCCCTGTAATGTCCCTGTGACCCGACACCCAACAAAGGTGAAAGTTGAACTGCACTGCCATCTCCGTAAGAGATGATCGGCATTCAACGGAGGTTTTAGAATTTAATCAGTCCGAGTTCAGGGACTTGATAGGGGCCTGACTATTCGAAAAGATGCGGATATCCTTTGCAGATATCACGTTTTTCTTCAGCCAAGATAAAGCTTCTTTAAGCGTTTAAATTTCCCACACTTAGCCTCCATGAAGGAATCTTCCTCCCAGAAGAATCTAGAATGGAAGCTTGCATGAAAGTCTTTGTTAAGCCGAAGTTTAGGTATGGTGTTATCGATGTTCTCTATGTGGATTCCTAATTTGTTAAGAATATTAGCGTGGCCAAATATATCATTTGTCCACTGTGTAATCACTTAAAGGCGGATAGCTGAAGTCGCCTGCTGAAGATGTCGATGGGTGTGGATATAAACTAACTTTGTATGTAATATCAAAATAACTATATATCGATCGAGCTGCGAAAACCTGATCCCCTACAAGCTATGACAGAATTAAAAGAAGCAGATGTAGCTTCTTAGATGTGCTAAAACTTTAGTAAGCAGACTGCAAACGGTGACATACGCGATGCTTTACGATGATACTTGCAGACGGATCGGTGAATTTAAACACCGAAATGTCTTCGCTTGGAAGTCAGGAATATGTTAGGACTTGTTAGTACTTCATATAGCATATATCCTTTGCAGAAACTTGAAAGATTTTGAAAGGAGTTAATGATCCAAATTATGACCAGACAAGGCTGCATCATCAACTGCGTCATAGTCAATGTCGTCATGAATTTAATTTTCTAGTTTTAGCCTAACTCGCGAATTTAGACTATTACTAACGTGTTTTGATCCTCTCTAAGAAATAATAAAGCTCCAGCTGATGGATCAGCGAAAAATGGAGAAAGTCGAGAACTATTAGTGAAACGTTTAGAAATTGAAAAAAAAAAACTTTTACTTTTCGAAAAGGTCATAGCTAATAAAATTGGGACAACGCATAAGTTTGTATCCATATTGCTATCTGTAATTAACAGAGATAAGTTAATACCAAAAAGTATAATTAGATATACAACGAACGAAATGATAGTTGATTGGTCACACTTTTTAAAAAAAATTGCTTGCACTATCAGTCTAAGTTTTACATCCTCACAAAACACAGAGAAACGATACTTTCAGAATGACAAGACAAATAGAACCGCTGTCTTTTGGAAATGGTAGCAGAAAACTGCGCGTCAGACGTTTAAGATGGTTTAAATGCGAAAAACAGTACACAGTAATCCTCCCCATTCTTCGACTTTCAACTCACTAGGTGTAACATTGTCAAGAGACCTCCCATGTGGTGGTCCCTTAATATAAGTTAACTTCTGATTCTGCCTGGTAAGATGACACTAAGGTCAAAGGCCCTCAAATTAACTTTTTTAAGTCTAGTACAGGCTTTGATGTTTCAAAGAATGTAAGGATTGTTTTCAGAATATTCAAGGTTCGAAATCATGAACAAATTCATGGAAATATTAACCCAGACTACATAAGAGGTTTTTGTTTACTATATCTTGCAAGCGCATACAAATCTGTTTACATTATTCGACTAGAAGCTATCTTTTTCAACTGTCAAAAGTGCCTTTCATAATTATACACGAAAATTTGATTTATGCTATTTGCAACAATATGTTGCCCCATTTCTGGAGTATTGCTTGGCATTATTTGGACACCTTTAAACACTAGTCAAAGTCATAAATCATTGATGTTGCGAAAAAATCCAACAGAATCAGTTCCATCTAACATTTTTTTACTCTACGTCACGATTTTTCAATTTAAAAAAAAAATGACATTAAATTGCCCAATGCGATGTTAAATGCTTTTTTTTTTATTTTTTATTTTTTTGCTACAGTTAGACAAAAAAATACGTCTACTTCACAACATTGAATTGTACTTACCTTTCCACTTAACACATCTCTAGCAGCTGACAATTCTCCTGGTGGCACCACACCCGAGTCGGTACCTAAAGTTTTTGCCACATTCGACAATCCAGATGGCACTGATAGACCGTGTGAATTTTCAGCACGAACCAGAAATATATACGAGGTGCCTGGCTTCAATCCCGATATCTACGAGACAAAAAAAAAAAAACTGTTACAAAAACTACAATCCAAAGAATTTTTATTTTATTTCTGTTCGGCACTATACGAATGCAGTGAGGTATTTGTAAAGAGAAAATGTATGAGTATCTAATAGATGCAAAAAAATTTATTATGTGCATATCTAAATATTTTTTGGCTTAAAATATGCCTCCAAGCATTGCCAGGCGATGCGGAAAGTAAGTCGTACCATAGTCTGTTGATGAAGGATACGAAAAGCATCTACGGTTATAAGTATGTATATCTATGTATACAATACAGAACTTGGTATCGAATACATTTTAACGAATTTTTCTATTGTAGATACACCGACCAACCAAGAGCGATCGAGGCTGACACAGGGAAGATACGCAAATGTTTCAGTAGATAGAATAATGTTATGGATAAAAAACAAAAAAATTGTAATAAAAACAAAACAAAGCTTACCGTTATTGTTTGATCAGGAATACGATGAGCGGCAACAACCCAGCCCGTTTGAAGATCCGAACTAAAGTACTCCACGGTATACCTGTACGGAAAAAGCCATACAAAATAAATGTAGAAAATCGTTCTTTCAGTTTGTATAGATACGAGTACATTTCGCATTCAATAACCTATATATATGTACAAATGATAAAGTATAATGACCAAGAACACAATGCTAAGAGGCTAGATAGATAGGTAAGTAGGTAGATACATGTAGAGGTTTCACAATGGAGAATCTTTAGATGCATAAGCAATGGAGACTACATCATTGCATGGTCCAGTGCACATTTCGAGTAAAATCACCTTAAAGGCACCAGCAACTTTAAGGGGAGAGATTCTATTACCAAGATGCTTCTGAGGCTTTTGATTAAGAGCCTGTACTGTAACATGACTTTGCTTGGATCTTGTGAAACCAAAATCTCTGCGAAGCCTTGGACATGGACATGGTCAAATCTCTGCGGGACGTTGACCATATAATCATACTCTGAGGATTGAGTCTAGTCTCATGTGTGCAGGAGGAATTTACATAATGAGCATAAGTCGACGAATTGATTAGGACGGTTGATTTTAGTTTGACAACATATACAGTGTGTATGACAGGGAGAGATTCTCATAGAACTGAAGATTAGCCAGTACAATTTACTTCAATTTTTTCCGGCCACTCTAAAATGCAAGAAAGAACCAAAAAACCAAGGATTTTTATTAACAAAAAGGGCATTAGGATGCTTTAAAATATTGAAAATTAAAAGGTTTAAGTATAAATGGGACTTATTATAAAAACCAGAAAGGCAATCTTGGCCTCATGTCATTCATTCATGTCATTCACCTCATTGGTTAAACGAAATTATTCTTATTACTTAGCTGACTAATTTGTTCGTCGTTTTCTTCGTCGTTCTGCAACCTGTGCGCGAATAATTAAGCCCTTGTCTGAGAGGCTAGTACAAATTGGGTCCACTAGAGATGTCACAAGAAGTTGCCGGCCCCGTATTACTCGTTCGACCGAGAATATTACTGTTGTGGCCGATGATGTTCGAGAGAATCCACAAATATGGACGAGACAACGATGCATACAATTTGGCATAAGGACTTGAAGATGTTCTCTTATAAAGTGCAAACCGTTCACCTATTTCTGCCTATTGACAGTCAAATGGGATTAACTTACTCACATGCTATGTTAAACCTGGTGCAAGAAGAGAATGCTTCGCATCCAAAGTTTGTACTGATTGCTAATACAGAGTTCCGTGCCGCACGATTGCTAAGCAAAATCCAGAGAACTTTGGGCCACAGCCCACTCATTCTTTACAAAATCCAATGAGTAAGGAGAAACCACTGAATAACACAAAAATTTGCTGGCAAAAAAGAGGAAAGCTCACATAGCATTCTCCCCAAGAAAATTGAAGTGTTCGGAGTTTGTATAGTAAAGCTTCATAGCTACCACCTAAATTTAAGCCAGAGACGTAGATTTCAAAAAAATATATTTTCAGTTCCTGTACCTTCTTAATCAACGAAAAGCATAGAGAATGATAGAGTGATAGGGTTCGAAGCCAATCTACTTTTTTTCATCAATATGATATTCAATAGATATCAAATCACAAAATTTCACAACATGAAAAATCTCTATAGAACTATCCGCGAAGCTATTCAAAACTAAGGAGATACTTTAGTGGAGAACATACACAAACTAAGATTCAAGTAATGGAGCATGAGCGGTGTTGGTATCCGCGATGATAAAGATACGAGTATTAGCTCTTATAGATATACTCGTATTTCATCGAAAAGAATAACAATTGATAGGACTATCGACTGTTTAGTATTTAATATTTATTTACATATACTAGGTGCGATGAAAAGTAACCTCCTTGGGAATGAAAAAAATTTTTTTTAAATGGTTTTTTTATTTTATTCAATAAAGTCCCCTTTTAGTTTGATACACTTATTTTAGCGATTTTCCAACTTCTTCATCCCGTCCGAAAAGTAATTTTCCGGAAGGTCTGCAAAATACTCTTCCGTGGCGTCGATGATTTCCTCGCGTGAGCTGAATTTTTTATTGATTTGAGGTTTGGGAAGAGATAATACTCCGAGGGAGCCAAATCGGGCGACAATACGTAAGTCATTGATTTTAGCCGTGGTTGCGATGGTCTTGTGCGCCGGCGCATTGTTCTGCAAAAACAATTTTTTTTTTCGCTTCATGTGAGGCCGTTTTGCAGTGATTTCGGCCTTCAATCGCTCCAATAATGCAGAGTAATACTCGCTGCTGATGGTTTTTCCTTTATAAGAGATAGTCCACGAAGAGTAAACTTTCCGACCCATTGAGCATCCCTCGGCCGCTTCGGAGCACTCGTGCTGGCTTCAGTCCATTGCCGGGCACTCATTCTGTTCTCTGGTGTTCAACAGTTTTGGTTTACACCAAAAGTCCGCCCGATTCCGCATCAGCAAATCCAAACACTCTTTCGAAGTGCTCTCGCGTTCGTGTTTTTGGTCAGGAGTGAGTATGCGCGGCACCCAGCGGTGCCTTTAATTGCACGCCGATAACTTTTTCATATGCAGAATATTGCACAAAATATGGCGTGTGCGCTCAGTACTAATCTTTGTGGTATCTGCTAGCACGCGCTCCTTCACTTTCCGGTCAGCCAACACCATTTCATGTATTTTTTCGACATTGTCCTCTGTAACCGCATCGGAGGGCTTGCCGCTGCGGACTTGATTGGTAGTGGAGTTGCGGCCACCACGAAACTCTCGAAACCAATATTTGACGATGATTCTGACAGAGCATTAGCTTCATAATATTTATCCAACTTTTCTTTTGTTTCCTTCGCCGTTTTGACTCTCAAAAAATAATGTTTTAGGAAAGAACGAAAATCGTTTTTGTCCATACTCAACATGATGCCAAACAAGTCAACAACAATCAGCTGTCAAAACAAAACTAAAGACAGTATTGCACTGAAATTTGGCATGTCTGCCTAAATATGAATGGACTTCAAGGCACCATAACCTTTTTTGCAGTAGCTGCGAATTCTGGCGAACAAGGAGGTTACTTTTCACTCCACCTAATATATAATTTAACAACACTCATAGTAGATTTTAAAATCATCTTTTAGGTCATATGTGTTGAAAATTATGGAAAACAGAAAATCAAAAAAGTTTAGGCTATTAAAAGTGCGTAATTTCAATTTAAATTAATAATTACGTATTTAGTAGGCTGGAAACACAATAGCTAAACTCGGTGCATATTTTACTACAAAATAATACGATAATGCAACAAGAAATTTCACAGCTATAGGTAAAGTGAGGGATAAGTAGCACAAGCAACCTTGTGTTTATTGATGCAAAACCTTGTCTTTGGGAAAGTAAGCTAAGGTAGCCATAATTTTCCGAACTGTTATCATTGTGTAGTCGTCCTAGTTAGGACTTCCATTAAATAAGATACCGAGATTTTTTACGTTATGAACAAATTCAATAACCAAGGTGAATAAAGGTCATATAAAATGTCCTCGCGGCTTTTTGTCACTAGATGGTGTTGGTGTCCATTTATCTGGAATCATTAATCTGATTATGTTAAACAAAGGTTTGAAAGCTCGATGTTTGGGTGCCAACCAAAGAAATGTAATTGACTGAATAACCATCAGTAAAAGGCTGCTGAAACGTAACGAAATGGAAACATTTTTGAAGAGAATCATTATGTGCGATGAAAAATGGATTAAATACGAGAATATCCAATGCAAGCGACGGCAAACAAGGTTATGTTGAGTGTTTGGTGGGATTCGAATTGAATTGTCTATTATGAGCTTCTAGAACGTGGCGAAACGGTCAATTCGATCCTCTTCTGTTCACAACTCAACCATTTGAATGAAGCTATTAAGAAAGAGCGACCAGAATTGGCCAACAGAAAGGGAGTTGTCTTTCATCATTGCAATACTAGGCCACACACACACATTGGCGGAGCTTGGTTAGGAAGTTTTGATGCATCCACCGTATACCCCGAACCATGCACTCTCCGATTATCATTTGCTTTGGTCTTTGCAAAACACTCTTAATGGTAAAAAAATGGCCGACCGAAGAGCCGCTGAAAATCACTTGGCCAAGTTTTTCGCTAATAAACCACAGAAGTTCTACTCCTATGGAACTATGAAGCTACCCGGAAAATGGCAAAAGGTCACAGATAATAATGACTAACATGTACTTGATTGAAATTGATTTTAAATAAAGAAAATTTTTTTTCAAAAATGTATGAAAAAACCGTGGAGACTTTTTATATGGCCTATATTTGAGAGGCTGTTTGAATCAGGAATATGCCTACCAATTATTGAATTATGAGGCATTTCGATTTTTTCGAGTTTAATTGCAGGAAATTGATTTTAGCTTATAGAGATTGATTATGCTTATTAGCCGTATCGTTAACAAGGCTAAGCCCATTACTTTCAAAGTTGGACCTCATCTGCGAACATATGTATCGACGAGTATCGGACGACATTTATAAAGATTGTGAAGGGCAAAGGACCAAGAATGGACCCTTGGGATACACTACTTGACAGTTCGACTGCGCGCCATTTAAATAAACAGCTTGTTTCCGACCTGAGAAGTAGGACCTTATAAGGTTTGAAGCAGATGAAGACTAGGCATATAGAGATGTCAGCTTTGTGATGAAAAGGTTATGGGTAAGTATGTCGAAGGCCTTGGATAAGTCTAGCAGCTTCAAAAATGTTAAGTGGGCTATTTTAAGTATTGCTGTAAGTGAGTATATATTTGTAAGTGAATATACTTGTCAAATACCTTGCGAAACTATGGCAGTATTACAATAGGTTGATTGAATTTTGCGGCTTCTTAGGATACCAGAAAAAAGGACGTGGTGATAATGTTTTTCCAAATATGGATAAACATAGAAAGGATATATATTAAGGCAAAATCATTTTAATGAAAACCGGATGCATATCATCTGGACCAACAGCTTTGGATTTAACTGCAATAATAGCTTGAAGAACTTCCGTTAATTCAACTCTTGTGATCTCAAAAAATACATTTAATTAAGAAAATTGTTTATAAGGAAATCCATAAAAAGTTAATTTGGATCAGCATCAACAATTCCAGTGTTGTTTTTGCCACCAATACCTAATACCAATACCACTTTCTATTACATATGCAGTATCACGATTGTTCCTTAGTTTCAGAGTCGCTCTTGTAAACCAAGGGTTGTTGTAATATGCTGTACTTAAGTTTTCAGTGAAGCGTAGATATTAAAAAACTGGGTAATTTCCACACTTTGGAAATATTCTATTGTACTTGTGTACTAGCAGATGCAATGTTAAATGTTGGACCACAGTCAAAATTCTGCAAATTCTGCTCCAGGACATCAGATTTTGTGTTTTTAAAATCTAGAATATAGAGGCAAAAAGAGGTCATACCTGGACACAGCAGGAGCAAAGACCAGATTAAATAAGGCAATTTGACTATTGCAAAGAATACATCCAAAAGTGTACTAGTTGAGGTAATAAAATGTATGGGAACTGGAAGATTTAAAATGTTCAAATTTAATGCATTTATCGACTGCTTTAAGGAGGGGGAAATAGCCTGTTCAAACTTCTTTTGCATCATAGGAATAAGTAAACATCAGTGTGACTTCTACTTCGGCAAATTCAGTGTAAGTTTCCAAGCTTAGACATCTCCTGGAAAGGCAAATGACTTCAAAGTTGATCAACTTTAAAGCAGCATATGACGGATGAATACCATACTATGAATACCGTTGCGAGCTCTATGAGGAAATGGCTGAACTGCGGACCCTTCAAAAACGTATGTTTGTCATATAGTGATGTAAAATGATCAGTGTATTGTCCGGTTGTGAAAATCCTTTTAACAGTTATCCCAGATATGCAAAGGGTTTCGAAAATCAAATTTTATTGTATAACCCTGCCTGACTCGAACTGCAACCAACTTCAGACTGCTATAATTTTCAAGCCTTTCATGACAGTGAGCTCAAATTTTGACACATGACAGATAATTTTATTATTTACAAGCCCTTTAAACGAGTTGCATCTCAGTTGTGTTGAAAAATTTTTATCTGCGATGGAATTCAAACGTGATAGTGTGATTGTTTTATATTTGGCTGGAAAACCACAAGTAGCCATCGTGAGAGCACTTCAGCACCTCTACGTGAATAAATCATTTGTGTCTCGAACCATAGCTCGTTACCGTGATACTGGCAGTGTTGTGAAACGCCATAGAGGTGGTCATAAAAAACAGCAGCATCGGCAGAAATGGTTCGAAAAGTGAAGGCTCGAATTGAGCGAAATCCGCGTCGAAGTGGAAGAAAAATGGCTCGTGAGCTCAACATATCGTTGGAATGGATGCAGCACATACTAAAAAATGAACTTGTGCTCAAGCCATTGAAGTTCCAAAAAGCACACGATCTAACAACGCAACAGAATAAAGTTAGAGTCGAAAGAGCGAAGGAATTGCTACGCTTGCACGAAAGTGATGCGTTGCCGAATTTGATTTTTTCCGATGAGTCGCCATTTGTTATCGAGCAATATGTCAACAAACAAAATGACCGAGTTCACTTGCCAGAGAGGTCCTTCGAAAATCTACATCTTCGGACGGCCACCAGAAAGCAGGTAGCACCGATGGTGATGGTTTGGGCCGCCATAACCTCCGATGGTCGCTCTCCGCTTATTTTTGGACCGTGGCGTCAAAATTAATGCGATCGTATAACGTGAAACTGTCTAAGAGGCAGTATTGAAGAATTGGGCAAACAATCATTTTGGTCAGAGACCATGAACATTCCAACAAGACTCGGCACTGTCTCACAAAGCACGCGTTAACCAAGATTGGTTAAAAAACAATGTTCTACACTTCATTTCTTCGACACAATGGATTGCAAATTCTCCGGATGCAAATCCATTCGATTTCTCTGTCTGGACTATTTTGAAGGCTAAGGTTGGCACTAAAAAATGCCAAAGTGTGGACCACCTCAAACAAGCACTTCGCCGAGAATGGGCTAAAATACCGCAGAGCCACTTGCGTGTAGCGTGCGATGCTTTCTTCGGGAGTCTCAAGAAAACTACTTATACAATTTGAAAATTGAAGAACTTTCTAACATTTTTTACTTTGGCATAATAAAATTTATCAATAAATAAAAAACTTGTAGCATTTTAAAACGACTATTCTGAAACAGTTGCTTATCAATTGAAAAAAAAATAAACCTCCCAATTGAACTTGGAAATAGTTGTGAATTCCAGCTTCACCAAACCATTTAATGGTATATTATTACGGTTCTGGTTAAGATTGAACTTGCATTTGGTTGGCAAAATAATTGTATTTGAAATATACTGCGAAAACTGCCTTAGACAAGAAAAATTTAACAAGCTTTCCATAACACCTTACATCAGGGTTCAAATATAAGCTGTGTTTATTCATTTCCAGAGGACAAAAATAATAGAACTTAAAAGGATTTGCACATGATCTTGTACAAAAAACGTGAAAAAAACTTCAAGCCTGACAACTGCTGCTAAGCAATGATTAAGTTCGATGTTTATTAAGGTAGAGCTCTGGGTTCAATTCAGTAACAGTGCACCGCAAAACAGAAAATAATTTCTGACGCCAACGCACTTTCAGCAGACAATGGCATACTGCGAAAGTGAAAACCCAAAACAAACACAGCAAGGAGAGAGTCTACATCCCACTTTAGTTACAAATATTCGTCAGCCCTCGGGAAAATCCTGTGCGCTAATTTAAACTAAAGATTGGCATAAAAAGCAATTTTTAACTGATTTTGCAGCGGCTAAGGAGTAAAAAGAACGCTCACCACATCACAAGCCAGGACAGTGTTTTATTATCCTGAATACCATATATGAACTTTCCAAACTGTCAAATTTTGCTAAGGGCAGGAATGTACCAAATGCAATGAAATGACGTACGCATCGAGTAAGTTTTATCATCCTGTGTTGATAATATACACAGGTTGCGGATAGTGCAATTGCTGTTGACATTTATTAGAACTTCGCTAAAGAGAAGGTGTTTTTATCGTCATTTTCAAAGAAACCTCTCTTATGTGAAACTTAAGATGAAGATTGTAGAGTATTTCCTGTATTGTCATTGTCATTCCAAAATTTGAAAAAAATATACCATATCCCAAAGACGAATGTATTCTCCGCAGGAAACACTTAGCATTCCAAATATGATGCCAAATGAGGTTAATTGAAACTTATGTATGTGTGCAAATATATTTGTGCAAGAAAGCAAAGGTCATGCAAAACACCTTTATATCGGAATAATTGTCTAACTTCAATAGGACAAGAAATAAAGCCACAAAACCTTTTAAATTGTATTGCAGAAACTACAATATTTCATCTCTGAGTTTTGCGAAAGAAGACCTCTGATACAAGTATACTGGCATAGCATTTTATCTCCTTTGAACAAGAAATCTATATTCCCATTTAAAACAAAAGGAATTCACGTTCGACTAGCTCAAAAGAAAAGAAGCCGCAAGAAAATCTTGAAGGCATTTTGTTAACTACTAAAATGCAATCGACAAACCTTACAATTACCAAATACAAACATATAACATGCTTTCACTGTATTTCTTTCTACACATACTGTAGCTCATGTTAAGCAAAACGGAATCTTTTGACTTCACTTAAAGGAATTTCAATTTCGAATTAAGCTGCCTGCCAGTTGTCGAACAGAGACCTTGTAGTCGCTTAAAGAATTCCCAAACAACTTATTCAGCAATTCCATGTGCGCAGAAGTTTTTCATTTTCAACTCACTGACCATCTGTCTGGCAAAGTACGAATAGTATCTGTAAGTAGTACGAGCATATTCAGGAAATACGAATACCTGAAGGCAGGTCTCCTTTTGTAACTACTACAGCAGAGACTTGAGAAAAATTTCTCTCGCGGTCAAGAAAATTGTTAATTGACCATGAATACTTTACTGTCACGTCTTTTTGAAAAATATTTAAAAAATCAGAAAAAAAAAAAAAACAGAAAACATAGAGAAAAAAAGAGTTGAACTCACCCAATTATAGGACTGGTAGCTCCAGGCTTCTCTTGGCTCCGTGTCCATCGCAATGTTATACTCTTTTGCGTTACGTTAAGTACTTTTGGTGTCCCAGGCGGGGCAGGATATGTACTCGGATCCGGCGATCGATGGAGGATTGATGAGCTGATTTTCTCAACCTGCAACAGCAAAAAACCGAAAAAAAAAATAAGTAAAAGAAAAAATATATAAACCCATGCACGACATATGTAAGTCCTTTGATTAATGGTGATATTCAAGCGTATCTACAGGAGGATGCACAACGACATTTTGGTGCCAGGCCGACGTCACAATGAAGGACCCACGACGGGGTTATAAATTACTCAAGCAAAATTGACATAAATTGACTGACGCTGGATGCAAGTCACAAAAAAAAAAAAAAAAAATCGAAAAAAAGATTTAGTGACAATCGCACAACGAGAGCGTTTAACGAATAATGATGGCGCGGGGCATTAAATGCCAATTTAGGTACTCCCGATCGAAATCTCTGACTGAAATAAAAAACACAAAAAAAAAAAAAAACGGACACAAACTCGAACACAAAAGCGCAACCGACCGAACTGAGGACAAGGGTAAAAAATTGCCCTTAAAACGTTGCCATGGCTAAAAGGGGTAATTATTGGCATTTCAAATATCACATGTGTGGGATTGAGTAAAACTTCAAACCAACCAAGCTGTTCGATTCTGAGTTGAGACTTCGCAACCATGACCAATTAGCGGGAATTTATATGCAAAAATTTGAATTTTAAATTTTTATTCTGTCTCTTAGGAGACAGCCGCCTGGATGAAAGATGAAGGATGAAGGATGCAGGATGTGATTCATTGGGCGAATAATCGTTTACGATTATTTGAGGGCATTTTCTGTATCTACGACAATTTACGAGCATACGTGGGTAGACTATGCAGGAGACGAGCGGGTTTTGTCGAAGGGTTTGAATGAAAAATAACTAATGACACTCTCTGGCAAATTATCACATAAATATCTTGTCCAGGTGTTTCATTGAACAGAAGTGTAGCTAGAGCTAAGACAATACTTAAGTAAAAGCTCAGAGAGTCCAATTTAGACCTTCTGGTTAAGGTCTGCATAACTCAGGAGTATAGCAATCATTTAATAGAAAGTTATACAAGACTTATGTGCATTTTATTTTCCTCAGGATCTTAGTCAACTGCCAGGACAAGGACACTTAACAAATAATTTAGAAAGATGAAACAATAAGATCGCGATCGATGACGATCGATGACTTGTTTGCACTACAACAAATAACAAATCAGCTGAAGAAATAATTTGTGTTGTTACAAACGTCATAGTTATATTAAAGTTGCATTTTTTGCGCTCAGTAATGCATATTTTCCGCAGAACTAGCTTATGAAACCTTGGGTTCATAAGCATCATCCTATCGCCATAAATGTGTAGATAAGTGGGTGTAGTTAGAAGATTTTAGCGAGGCATTGTTTTGTGTTTTTTTTTTTTAAGAAGGGAAAGATGCAAGAATTATTGAAACAATATAGAATAAAAACAAAAAACCTTTTTGTTTTGAGAAAGTAAGTCTAAGATTTGGGTGAATATTAGTTTTATTATGCACTGAAATGATGTTTTTGGACGGAAAGCAAATTGCGATCGTACTAAGATATGTCTGCGCAGTGAATGCGTTTAAAAACACACGAAGAATTGCGAGCGATTGTACTAAATGCGAAATTGCTTCTTGGTTTTACCTCTTTTTATTGGACTAAATGGTTTAAATGTCCTCGCGCAAATCAAGGTGTTATTAGCTTTAACTCCGGATGGTCCATCATGGTCCTTACATGTTTCTTGGCGTGTTTTTTCAAATCCCACATCTAGAAATAATAAATTTGGTGATTCGAATTTTTAACGCATGTTAAAAAGTTTCCAGATACTTATATCGGACGAAGTATTCAGTATGATTGTCAGTAGCAATACTGATATTGGAAGTCAGAATGTCACTGAGAAAGTCTTTGTCGATTATTTTAATGCAAATCGTCCGATCATTTGAGACACCATCCATAACTAGGTGAGAAGAGCATTCGGCCAGATAGACCATTTCCGCTCAGGAGAGCGAAGTTGAAACTATTATTGCGGCCAGTATTTAATGATAAACACCATACACCCTTGTCTCACATGATAATATTTGCATGTCAATTATACGCACTATGTTAGAGGCAAAAATAACAAAGAGTTTATTTAGCTACTACCGGTGTGTTATTCGGATTTAAGAAGTATCTATCTATCCCCCTAGTATCTTGGGGATACTATCTACTTTACTCACTGATAAATTAAGCCCAACGATAGAGATGGAAAAGAGACATTGTCATCAAGTCGTCAATCCAATACAATGAAATTAAATGTAAAAGACATGCTCAGCCAGAATTTGATTCTAAGCACAATAGACAGGGAGGTGAATTGCACGACTTATTCGTCGTAATAAAATTTGTATAAAAGAAAAATGCCCACATTTCAAAGTAGGGCGACTCAAGATAAGGCAACGTACTGACTAGACAAGTATATTGAGCTCAACAATGTTATGCAGAACTAAAGCGAACGGGTTTACTTATGTTGACGCAATGACTTTTTGAATAACCCGATCAAATAAACGAAACTGAATCTTTGGAAAAGTACCCACAGACTAGTAGCAGTTGAAAATTTTTTTGTGCCTAAAACCACACTCGTCGAATAAATTTAACGGAGGAAAATAACCGAAAAACATATAGGCAGTATCGAAATCGCAATTTAAATTTAGCGAGAACTTCTAAAAGTACAAAACATATTTTAGATATATAGAGTGATTCATCGTCAGGTTTGATTTATGATGTAATATAAAACACATAAATTTGAAAGTATATTCAAAATTTTTATTACCGTTTAAAAGAACAATTCATGGCATTTACTTTTCGAAAGTGATATCATGTAAATGTTCGAAACGACTACGTCTGAGATGGTCCATTCGGAAGGTCCAATTCTGAGCGACTCGTTCGACCATAATGACTGGTATCTCGAGAATAGTATGAGTAATGTTGGCTTCCAAAAAGTCAATCGTAGCTAGCTTATTCCTAAAGACCTAAGACTTTACATATCCAGATATAGTCCAAAGGTGTGATATTGCACGATCTAGGCAGCCAATTTAACGTAGCAAAACGTGAAATTAAGTGCTCACCAAAATGATTTCTCAACAAGTCCATTATTTCATGCGCTGTATGGCTCGTAGTGCCGTCTTGTTGAAATCAGAATTTCAGGAAGTACATAGTCCGTTAACATGGCGCGATAACGGTTACCATTGATGGTAACATTCTGATTTGCCTCATTTTTGAAGAAATATTGACCAACGATTCCAGCCCATAAACCACACCATACCATTGTTTTTAATGGATGTAATGGTAGGTCTTGGTACTCTTCGGGTTGTTCATCAGCCCGAATACGGCAATTATGTTTATTAACGTATCCATTGAGTCAGAAATAGGCTTCACCCCTGAACAAAATTTCACGATAAAACATCGGATTTTCATTAAGTTTTTCCAGAGCACATTCACTGAAAATATGACGCAAATTCAAGTCGACTGGCTTCAATTCTTGCACAAATTAAATTTTGTATGCTTTTAGGCCGAGATCCTTACGTAAAATATGCCAAGTTGTCGAATACGCCAAGCCAAGCTACTGAAAACGACGACGAATCAATTCGTCAGAGTCTTCGCGTACACTCTCAGCTACAGCTGCTACAGTCTCTTCACTATGTGCTGGATGTGGTCTAACCGGTCGCTGTCGGACGATTAGTTCTCGAGATATAGCGTTGTGAGTGAAGCAACTTTTGTTATTGTGAAAAAAATGAATACAAAGCAATTTCGTGTGTTGATTTGTCATTGCTTTTTGATGAGAAAAAATGCAGCCGATGCAAAGAAAAGGATTGATGAGTGTTACCCGGACTCTGCACCAGCCGAACGAACTATTCGCAAGTGCATTGAAAAATTTAAAAGTGGTCATACAAGCACCGAAGATGATGCTCGCAGTGGACGTCCAAAAGAGACTGTTTCAGATGAAAGCATCAAAAAAGTCCACAAAATGATTACGAATGACCATACAGTGAAGATGATCGAGATAGCTGAGGCTCTGAAGATATCAAAAGAGCGTGTTGGATATATCATACACAAATACACCGCGAAAGCTCTGTTCAAAGTGGGTGCCACGTTTGCTCAAAGTCGACCAAAAACAATAACGTGTTGATGATTCAAGGGAGTGTTTAAAGCTGTTCAACCGCAATTATGCCGAATTTTTGCATCGGTATGTGACAATGGATGAAACTTGGCTCCATCACTTCACACCAGAGTCAAGTCGGCAGTCAGCTGAGTGGCGAGCAGTCGACGAACCTCGTCCAAAACGATCAAAAACTCAACAGTCGGTTTGCAAGGTTATGGCATCCGTATTTTGGGATATACGTGGAATATTTTTCATCGACTATCTCCAAAAGGGGCAGACTATCAACAGCGACTATTACATTACATTATTGAAGCGTTTGAAGGACGAAATCGCAGAAAAACGGCCGCATTTGAAGAAAAAGAAAGTGCTGTTTCATCAAGACAATGCACCGTGTCACAAGTCGATGAAAACGATGGCAAAATTGAATGAATTCGGCTACGAATTGCTTCCCTACCCACCGTAATCTCCAGATTTGGCCCCCAGCGACTATTTCCTGTTTGCAGACCTCAAAAGAATGATCGCCGGAAAGAGATTTGAGACCGATGAAGAAGTGATCGCCGAAACAGAGGCCTGTTTTGAGGCTAAACCGAAATCGTACTACAAAACTGGTATCTAAAGATTGAAAAATCGTTTCAATCATTGTATCGCCCTCGAAGGCAACTTAATTGATAAATAAATTTTAATTTTGCAAAAATTTTGTGTTTTACTAATATAAAACGGACTTTTCAGCCCATGTGTTATGTGGTAAAAACCAATTGCTGGAACCCTAGGTTAACAAACCGGAGAATGATCTTTCGAGTTAGTAAGGAAGATTAATTGAAAGCTGCGACTACGAACACTAGATACCCCAGCAGAAATCAGTACAACAACAGAAGTTTTAAAAATTCCAGGCGACCTTAACGAGCAATAATGAAAAGAAAATCGCCAAAATGATGGTCAAAATATCTCTTTGAGAGATTATAAGGAAAACAAGAACTTTTTTCAATGCAGCAAAGGTAAACAAATTTCAAGAGAGCAGTAGTGCAAAAGCTATGGACAGGGGTATGTATGTTTTACAGTGATATAAAAAAAAAAAAAAAAAAAAAAACACCGGTGAATCAGCATGACTTAGGACAATATTATTCAAAAAACGAACAGTACTTATTCGACTCAGTGTATAATAAGAGGTTAAGGACTATATTTAAGGTACACTGTGTCTAAAATACAGAGTTCTTAACATGTTTGCGGGTTGCATCCTGAGTCAAAGTAACAATGAGGTCAAGTATAACATATCAATAATTTAACCTACAATTCTGAAAAGAAACTGTAGTGTATGACAAACTAAACTTTACCGTTCATATATTCTTTCATACTTGCAATTATGCTTCAGAAAGCAAAGCTATAATCACATCAGCCATTAAACCCATATTTGCACGTTCCTCAGGCAGAAAGTCTAATCACAATTCGAAAGAGTTCAGACCTCTAAGGCAAACATCTTCTATGCTAAAACCTGTAAAAAATAAATGAATGCCTATATTCAATTTCGATTCAATTTCCATGGCACCACGTATTTACATGAAAGCCGGTAGAGTTCAAACAACTTAAAGCCAATGAATGTACACTACCCGGAGGAGCACACAAAAATGTCAAAATGTGCGCTGTAAGGACAAAACAGAATAATTTAAATGGAGTGTGATTACGAATGTACTCAATTAAAGGAATATATATGAAAACCTAAAAGTAACTGCTTTCGTAGGCACTCAACAAGACGGACGGAATCTTCTTCCCATACTTTGGGTTCTCGTCATTAATGAAAAATAATACTAACAAAACCCAAAAGCAGTTAGAGCATTGCATACTCAGATGTAATATTGATAAACATTACCAAAACAACATAATTATAAACAAAATAAACAAAATAATCTGGTTTGAAGGTAAATCTCCAAAAGGCTGATCTGGCGGTGTTACTCCCAAACAGAAGCAACATACCACAATTTAATCCATCAGCCATTAAGGGCATACCACTAAAGGTGAAATATTTGGGAATTTTCAATAGAGATCTTTGTTGAAAAGTGTAATGAAAGCAGATAATGAGTTCTAAATCTACGACTCTAAAATATTTTTGCTTACTAACTAACCAACGGGTTGAATTTGATTCAAACTAACAGGTCTTTAGTTAACTTTGTCCAGATGCACACACCAAATTGTGTGAGATCTCCTTCTAATTGTGCGCGTCCACTTAGGCGCATTAGCTCTACATGTCCTAACTATCTCAGCGTTATTGGCATAATTCATATAGAACCGCGATCCGTTACTACTTTGAGATTACAGCTGTCGATTGTCACGTTCTGCCCAATTCGTCGAAGTTGTGTGTTCCTTCCTGTTAACAGCATACACGTGCTTTTCCCCTCATTTACTGCTTCATATTCAATACTAGAGAATGCAATGGTGACAACCCGCTGAGTTCTCCCTATTATGTCGATCTCATCGACGTACGCCAGTAGCTATGTTACACACAGCTTTTAAAGATTGTGCCACTAGTGTTTGCTTATGATTTTCAAACAATTCTTTCAAACTTCACCTTGTTTAAAAGCCTTTTGCACAGGCCGACAAGTTTGAAAGGGATGTAAAAACTAGACATCGCTCGTTATGGCCCTAAAATCGATAAAAAGATTGTGGGTATCGATTTGGACTTCTTGAGTTTTATCCAAAATCTGCCGGAATGTGAAGATTTAATCCGCTGTGGACATTTCTGGTCTGAAATCACACTGATAGGAAGCTAACAAGTTGGCGAAGTGTTTCAGACATTCAAACAATATGGGACATAAGATAGAGTATCCGATATTGAGGAGAGTTATACCTCTATAGCTGGCGCAGTTGAGAGGGTCTACTTTTTTGAGAATTGGGCATACGATGCTGAGATTCCATTCATTAGGTATACACTCTTCTTGAGAAATGAGTTGATATGTGCCGCTTACAAATAATTTCCAGCAGCGTTAAATATCTTGGCCGGTAAGCCGTAAGATATAACTGATTTATTGCTTTTTAGCATAGATATCTGTATCCTTACGGATACAGGATTTGTATCCGTCAGGATGAATATACATTATGGTAGCGAAAACTTCCATCCACCTTCGTGTCTGGTGGATGGAAGTTTTCGCTACCATAATGTATATTCATCCTGACGCCTGGATGTGGCAGTCGGCAGAAAAAGTGTTGCCATATTTTCAGCACTGACTGTGACTCTACTACCAGCTTTCCTTCTTTATCTCTACATGCTTCTGTACAAACTTCCTTACGTTATTCCAATCTTTCAATATCTTCGAACCCGCTTCTCTCGTACTTTTTTATTCTTCTCCCACTTCTTCCCTTGTTCATCCCATTTCTCTTCTCGTACATCTCACGAGCTGCTCTCGTCCTTCGTGGCAGCGCCGTTTTAAAGGCTTCTTGTTAAGCTGCATATGCTTGCCGGCATTCTCAGGTGAAACTCAGCTCATTAGTTGCGGCGTCTGTGATGGCACGTTGGTAGCGTTGGCTGTGGTTTTCGGTACTTGAGAGTTTTCGGGACACGCGGTCAGCGAAGATTTTGGCGGTCTCTTGCGATTGCAGCTTTTCTACGTTATAACTTCTCATAGTAGTTTTTTTTTTTTGTGGAGAATCCGCATTCGCACATTAGTAAATATAGGTGGTGATTCGAGTGAATATTGGATGTCCGGAGCTTTAGGACACCCATAATACTGGAGGCATGTCTATCCCAAAACGATCAATTTGATTTAGCGTTTGATAATCCATCTACCACTATGTCCCCTCTGTATATGATGGGGAAACCGTGTGCTTGGTATAGTAAACTTATCGAGAAGCTCTTAGAAACGTTCTTTGGTTGCATGGGCGCACATTAGGCTTTTATGTTAGCGAATTTATCCATGATGCGGATTATCATAAGATGCTCACTCACGTGTCGGAACCTCAAGACGTCTTGCCTTAGTCTCCTGCATATAGCAAATTCGCACCCGAGTAAGCGCTGTTTATTTTCCCTATAGTAATCACCATAGTATATGTTACAGTTTTTCTTAATCCTTATGTCCGGCACATCCCATTATACTTCCTGGAGAACGGTGATATCTGTGGGATAGCAATCAAGAACATCTGTTAATTGCTGTTAATTGTTCGAATATTCCACGTGAAGATCCGAAGATCGTTGTCCTTTAAGCATTGCGGCATTAAGCCATTCGCCGCATATTTTAATCTTTTCGGTAGAGGGTTGTGAGCTCTATGACAGCATAGGCTACTGACCGCAAATACCCTTGTCATTTTAGCGTATTTCGTATATCGATATCTAAAAACACGGATGATTCCAAAATGAATTATGGAAACGCTGCCTGTTAATTTTCAGGGAATTGAATACAATTAATCCAGCTCCTTATCCTCCTTATCATTGTCTTTTAAGTTGAAGTTCTAGTTTTTACGGAAGCGCCATAAAGTAATAAAATTCCAATTTTTATAGACAGCCTGAAACAAAATCTAAGCAACTTTGCCGCAGTCGTGAAAAACTCAACCATCTTAACTTCCAGTTAAGATGCTTCTGTGTTGGTGGAGATACCTAATGAACTGGCAGAAAAATGTTCTGAAAAGGATCATGATAGGGCACTTCAGTCGATCAAACACCATTCTGTAATCTCAGAGAACAGATGGAGATCATTGACCACTTGTAACATATCACGGATGGTTTGGACAGGATATGAGAAGACTTGGCGTAAAAAGCTTTTACAATATCAAAAAACGTTGTTGCCCAAGATAATGGAAGGTCTTACGGGTCATAAGTTTTACTATTGAAAATGGTAGAATATGTTGAAGCTGCGGTGATTTCAACACTCACGAGGATACACCTTAAGACTTTTGAAAAAAAATTACTTCGAAGATATAACTCACAATATCTTGGTATAACTTTCTAATATCACAGGGTAAAGAGGTTCCGATAAACACCAAATTGACAGTTTTGGATGGTGATAGAAAGGAAGACACAGATCTCTTAAAATGTGGGTAACGCCACTGGAGTGGCACTGGAGTGGACGATTATGAGATCACAATAACCTAAGGTTAAAAAAGAGGACGTTTTACTTCAACAATCTATACTCGTAAGTTAAACCTAACCAAACATCGATAATTTAAGATTAGCGACAACATTGCAGAAAGAAACCAATTCCACATAATTATGAATTGAATGATCTACAAACCCGAGAACCTGACGGGTTTTAATGACCCTTTTTTTTGTCGAAGTCCGGCTATTCAGAATTTATATTTATTGTGCCCAAATTACAGTCAAGCCACAACAATTTAAAAATCTGAATGAAATCTGAACATGCTGAGTCTTTTAGGAATAAGTATTTTCTTTTCAAAACAAAACAACATAAGCGGTTTTCACAAAAAAGTCCTCAAGATGCTAGCCATTGTCAAACGATGTTGATAACCTCAATCATCAAGTTTTATTTTAAGGGACTATTACCCACTTTAGTCAAGACATTGCTAGTAAACTGATGACTGTACGGTAATTAGAACTTGTAGCAGACGTTTTAACGTCTTTATATCGTGGCTAACTACAACTGTACTTACATAAAATATCCATTTGGTTTTCTGTGGTAGGATCTCCAAGTCATTACCCGCAAATGAAAAAGTCCACATTCAGGTTGCCAAAAACTCACAAAAAACATCTTTCTTCATTTTGATCCCCTTGAACTTCTTAAAGACCCAAGTGAAAGAAAATAAACTTTAGTATCTTTTCCCAAACGACCATTGCGAACATGGCATCACCATTAAATATAATTTTACACCCCAAAAGTGACTTGGAGGAGTGACTGACGGAGGATCCTCTTTAGCCTACAACACGTTGGAGATGGGGTCACAAAAATAAAAAATAACTTGCCAAGCAAATTAACCATAAAAGTAAGCTACAAAACTGCATAGTCGTCTCTGGAGTCCGGAGACTCTTCATTGCCGCATCAAATTAGATTTCTCCATTCAAACCCTGGAAAACCACACACACCTCCATTCTGCACCACTTGATATTCGACATCGTCATTGTCGGAGAATTTTTACGACTTACAACGCACATTTTACGTGCTCACCACTCCAAGTCCAAATATAGTAGTCAACAGTTGCTGTCGAATGTCGACTAATGCTGACTGAATGTCATGCTGCACTATTTTGTTGACAATTTTATGACAGATGCGTCTGTTGTGCCATCCAACTCTGCCCCCCCCTACTAAAATAACTCTACTGCATCGTCTAACTATTATACATTTGTACATAGCGCTAATTATATTCGTGCAAGCATACAATGAACGACGTGTTAACGTTAGCATTTCGTATCGTAAAAGTTTATCTGCGCATCTAGTCGCGCAATCAATTTGCTGGCAGAAAAGATATGAGTTCGTAGCGCAAAGGAGCAAGAGTTAGCGGCGATTTACAAAACCGAACTAAGTGGCCGAGGGTCATAAAACCACTCATAGGCATTCGAATGAATTTGTATCTGTGATTTGGCAACAAACTGCAAATGTTGCCGATGAATAGTTTCCTCTTTGTGGCGCCATTAAGCTCGCCAAATGTACATACTCGTATAGCGGCAATCATCATTGTGATCATAGGCCGAAACAACTAACAACAGATCGTTGCAGGTTTGACAAGCAGGGTTCCTGGTGGAATTTAACATTTGACACCTACACTTTGGTGATTTTACTTGACGTCGAAGATTTTTGCTGCATGTAGGTGCTCCAAGTGCCAATTTGTGTTTATCATAAGGCACACATGTGAGCTCTGAAAACGCACTGTTCCATTTGGACGCTAGAGCATCAAACGCAAGTTTCATACCATCGTTGTGCCACTTGGTGCGCGGCATACAATAAGTTCGAATGCAAATTAAATCGCAATAAAGTTCGAGTAGGTGTAATCATAGTTTATGTCATGGGGGCGGTTTGGAGATATGTCTGAAGGCGCTATTTATGGTGATCATGTAGTGATGTTAGTTGTGGTGGACGGTCTGATGGTAATTGATGATGTACGGATATGAATGCGAGTACTTTATGCATTTGGAAAAGTTGGTAATGCATTTGTTGCTGTAATAAAAATGCAAATCGAAAGTTTGAAAAAAAAAGGGAGACCCTTCAACCAGAGAAGTACAGAGGGGACATTGTAATTAGTAATGAAATACAAGGAGTGCTTTAGGTACCAGTATATGGAGTTGAAATCTGAGAGAATACGTATACTTTTCCATATATCATCAAGTCTAAGAATGTGTATTGGGCTAAGTACATAACATCGCATTCAAAAGTAGCGTATGTCTTTCCATTTTTGTTCTGTTCTAGGAGCATTGTCGTCTATTGGATCGATCGATTACGATTACGAACTGCATCCCAAATTTGTTAAGAGTTATGGTTATGTTTTCTGTTTCGTCAATGCCTAAGACACAGTATCCTTTCATAGTCTTTAATCATCGTAGCAATTGACAGTATTTAAGACTAAACTATCTGGAATCCACTTTAAATCAATAGTTTAGGTGGAGGTTTGAAAATCTCAAATATGGTACAAATCTGAAGACACAACAAGATCCGTTTATAATAAATCCTAAAAGCGGTCATTGGTTTGTAAAGATGTATGTAGTCCAATGAAAAGATGACTAGTCTAGATTTAAAGTCTTCCCCAGAATTCTTTTATTTTTAAAGAGTAGGTCGACCGGCGGTCCACTAGATTGGAAGAATAGCAGAAAGGATTATTGAATACGATTTCCCACAAAGGAAATCTGTCGATACTCTACATAAAACGAATATAAAATTGTTTTTTCAGTCATGATATATGGTATGCGCTCATCTACTTCTACTTCGTTAAGATTTTCTGCATATAGCCCATCGACTGTTAGGTCATTGGAGTCTGGCTCATTGTTTTTAGGTTTGTAGGGTTGCTGAGCATACCTTTTCGATACTGAATCTTCATTAATAAGGAGTTGGTTTTTTGTAAGTCGGAAGTATTGGTTAAATAAGAGTACAATTTTAGACCTACCTGTCTATCTACATCCGACTCCGCAAGCATGCAAACTTCTTCGCTATAGAGCAAGACAGAAAAGATAAGAATCTTATGTAATATTTCTTGACAAAGCTTTATTCTGCGGCAAGTGTTATCCCCGACATTTTTAAGGTTTCATTCCAAGAGTTAATAATGGAGCCGCGGTAAATAAATTTTTTAACTACCTCAAAGTTAAGGAAGTCTACAATAAGCCGATGCTGTGTGTACTTCTGTTTAAATACTGGGAACAGAACTATAGTCTGTTTGCCAATGATATCAAGGTCATCATTCTATGCAAGTAGTTGCACGGACTTTTGGGGAATGTTGTCTCTGGAATTGGCTTACAAGAATTGTTTTCCCAAGCATGATGTTACAGAAGTCACATTACAGTAGGTCATCTTGTCAAAGCCCTTGTTTGACCACCAATTTTAAGAGAGCAGCAAGTGTTTTCTAGCTTCAATATGTACTATCTGACGAGAATAGATATGTACGCGTATTGGTCGTACCAGCATATTTTATCATATGTATCCTACAAATTGATACAAATGTCCTGAATATTGATCTGAACTGGTTTCTGGTTTCTATACCGTAGAAGGTAGCGTGAATATGTTGTTAATTGTGAACATACAGGTCCTAAAACTGCGCTTATAGGAGTGATTCAGATCACCGACCAATGACTCAGGCATTCACAAAATACTGCAAACGAAGTCATGTAAGTGATGATAAGGCAACTTATGCATCTATGGTAAGCGCCGTTTTGAAGTTTTCCATTTTTGTGGATCGGGCAAATAATGCTGAGTTTCTATTTATTATTTCTTTTCCGACCAATCCGTGGAAATGATTCGATGCATGCTCGCTGCCAAATCATTATTCGTTGCTTTAAATAGATCGAATGAAAGCTTTCCCATCCGGCTTATATAGGGTTTTCCAATAGGGACTTGACAACTTTGAATTTAATATGTGAACGCACTCTTTCACTAATCATCAAACTGTCACTGTCAATTTATTCACTAAACTCAACATTTTCATCATGGTAAAGTACACTAACGAGCAATGTCTGAAAATTATAAAAATTTTCTGCAGATATTCGGAGTCGGTTATTGCAACTTTAAGAGCGTTAACTCCAATTTTCGGTCGTAGTTCTCGCCCTAGTAGACAGGCGGCAACAATTTTAGTGCAAAAATTTGAGTCTACATATTCGTTGTGTGATATTGCCGTATCAGTGAGACAAAGGGTTGGTCGAAGTGTCGAAAATATCGCTGCCGTTCAGACGTCCGTAGCAAACGATCCAAAACAGTCAATTCCGCGGCGTTCTCAAGAATTGGACATCGGTCAGACCACATTAGGGCGTATTTTGCGTAAGGATCTTGGTTTACACCCATACAAGATCAAGCTGACTCAAGAACTGAAGCCGATGGACCACTTGAAGCGACGTACGTTCTCCCATTGGGTTCTGGAGAAAATGCGCCAAGATGATAAATTTCATCGCAAAATCATCTTCAGTGACGAAGCTCATTTTTGGCTCAATGGGTTCGTCAATAAGCAAAATATACGTTATTAGTCGTGTGAAAACCCACATGTGCTTCTTAAATCACCGCTTTATCCACAAAAAATAACTGTTTGGTGCGGTTTGCATGCCGGCGGCAGTATTGGACCATATTTTTTCGACGACGATAACGATCGTCACGTTACTGTGAATGTTCAGTGTTATCGCGCCATGATCACCGATTATTTTTGGCCCAAATTGGAAGATATGGACTTGGACGACATGTGGTTTCAACAGGATGGTGCCACAAGCTACACAGCACACGCTACAATCGATTTATTGAAGAGTAAGTATGGTGATCGTGTTATCTCAAGACATGGGCCACTCAATTGGCAGCCTCGTTCGTGCGATTTAACGCCGCTTGACTATTTTCTGTGGGGCTACGTTAAGTCATTGGTTTATGCCAACACGCCGACGACGTTTCGGCCGAAATGTGTGGCCGAGTCGTTGAAAATTGGGTCCAAAGAATCGACCGCTGCAAACGTGGCCATATAAGCGAAATCGAGTTCCATTTATAAATGTTTTGATTGTACTTCAAGCCAATAATAAAGTTTTTGAAATATCTCAAATGGTTTGCCTTTTATCTAAAAAAAAAAAGTTGTCAAGTCGTTATTAGAAAACCCTATACTTATGTCATAATTTCGCTTTTAGTCAGGTGAGCAGAAATCTTGGGTTCCGTTCTTCAAATAAAATAGTATGTTGTAACTTGACTGTAACTAGGTAGTGGGCCTACTGGATGCTCGTAATGCACTGGAGGAATAACTTGCATCGATTGCAAAATAATCAAATCCCAACTGTTCTGCGCCAATGGGCATCCGCCCAATTACCAATTCTTCGCCCATCAATGACGTTGTCTAATAAAAAGCGTGTGCAGAGCAATGTACTGGTCTTATCGTAACGGTTTTCAGATGACACTACCGAAGGCTGCAACGATTTGACCAGTTACAAGCTGCCGGTCATGGGTCCTGTTGCTGACAGAACCACCGGTAGTCCCTACCATGGCGTAAAACACTTTAATATGAGAGTCAAGAGCCTCCCGGATTTCGGCCCGGGCCTGAATTGAAGAAGTAGACCCCTTGTAGGAGCGTCATGGTGACAATAGCTGGGTGCTGTGACCCTTAGATCAGCAATAGGTTTTAGATCGGCTTCGACCCATACCAGGGGTGGAACTCTCGTCTTCAAGCGATGGCAAGGCGTATTCTCACTTCCTCGAGGGAAGATGGGCGGTTGACCAACAAGTACATGACTCAGTATGCCAATTGACAAAAAATTGTGGAGAACTACAAAAAAAAACGCACACGATGAAACGGAAAACAGTTCCAGGGACCCACAAGGAGAAACAGCATATAACATAAATTGTTTTCTTAAAGAAATTTCCTTATATCATATTTTATTCTTCATTCACTTCACAATAACTTTGGTACTAATTTTACTTAACTGGAAGGAATAGCCTCATTCAAACAAACGAACTTCTAGAAACAACAAAATTTATAGTCTCCCAAAAAGTTCACAATTTTGTTCAGACTCCTTAGACTAATAGCAAAATATTAAAGATGAAAGCAGTCCGTAATTTTATACCCAACCATTCTATAGTCTCTTCCATCTGTTTCAACATTCCTAAACATCTACAGATACTACTTTTCCCATTAAAATTGGCCAAAACTTTAAAACTCGTACACACCCAACATGTTAAAGACTCTTACAATGTTATAATCCGGGAATAAATTCCTTTTTCTGGTTTGGGGTGGTAATAAAATCCGTCCAGAAAGTACATTTCACTTGTGATTCCAAAATTACTAAACTCAAAAAAGCACAACAAATACAACCCCAACCGAGGTATACTCGTACTTTTGCCTTCAAGTGTTTATTAAGCTCTTAACATGGCAATAAAACTGCTGCGAACTGAACAATAAATTTCGCATCCGTACGTACATATATGTAGTAAAACAAATAAAAAAATACTTTCCAATTTCTGCGGATGGGATGTACTCGTATTCGTATCCAAAGCGAATCCACTCTGTCGAGGCAGTGTATGAAAAGTGCAATAGCTCATAAAATGTGATAGCCTTACGAGTCAAGGGGTTAGACATCTACCCATCTACTTCCTTTTGACAGAATTAATAAATTTACAAAGATGATTTTATGAGGTGATTTCGACATGACGAGGCACGCGATGAGGCGCTTAGATATTGTATTGTATTGTAGTATAAAAATGAAATTGCTACAACTAAGAAGGGAAATTTCAGCTGAGCAGGAAGTGAGGATATAAATGGAATTGGTAGGAAAAGTTTGATTGGCATTCAATCTTATTCTTGTCCTAATGTACAAGTTTGAGCATTCCTTCTCGTTTCATTTATTCCTCTGTCGCATACTTGACGCATATTTTTCAAAGAAAAACATTTTAGATTGACCTGATATCCTTTCGTACAAAAAAGGAACTTTTTCTTTCTATCCAACAATTACTAGGTGGGGTAAAAAGTAACCTCCTTGGGGATGAAAAATAAAAATTTTTTAGTTTGATACACTTGTTCTAGCGATTTTCCAACTTCTTGATTCCGTCCGAAAAGTAATTTTCCGGAAGGTCTGCAAAATACTCCTCCGTGGCGTCGATGATTTCCTCTTTTGAGCTTTGGGAAGAGAGGGAGCCAAATCGGTCGAATACGGTGGATGCGACAGCAATTGGAGCCGTAAGTCATTGATTTTAGCGATGGTTGCGATGCTCTTGTGCGCCGGTGCATTGTCTTACAAAAACAAAATTCTTTTTTCGCTTCATGTGAGGCCGTTTTGCAGCGATTTCGGCCTTCAATCGCTACAATAATGCACAATAATACTCGCTGTTGATGGTTTTTCCTTTTTCGAGGTAGTCCACGAAGAGTATGCTACGACAATCTCAGAAAACCGACGCCATAGCCTTTCCGACCCATCGAGCCTCCCTCGGCCGCTTCGGAGCACTCGTGCCGGCTTCAGTCCATTGCCGGGCACTCATTCTGTTTTCTGGTGTTCAACAGTTACCAATCGACGCCACATTAGCAAGTCCAAACACTCTTTCAAATTGCTCTCGCGTTCGTGTTTTTGGTCAGGAGTGAGTATGCGCGGTATGAAGGATAACTTCTTCATGTGCAGAATATTGCCCAAAATATGGCGTGTACGCTCAGTACTAATCTTTGAGGTATCTACTATCTCGCGCACCTTCACTTTCCGGTCAGCCAACACCAACACGGCTGCGGACTTGATCAGTAGTGGAGTTGCGACCACCACAAAACTCTCGAAACCAATATTTGACGGTGTAATCTGACGGAGTCTTATAATATTTGTCCAACTTTTCTTTTGTTTCCCTCGCCGTTTTGCCTCTCAAAAAAAAAAAAATGTTTTATGAGAGAACTAAAATCGTTTTTGTCCATACTCAACATGATGCCAAACACGTTAACAACAATTAGCTGTCAAAACAAAACTAAAGACAGTATCGCACTGAAATTTGGCATCTCTGCCTAAATATGAACGGACTTCAAGGCACCATAACCCTTTTTGCAGTAGCAGCTCATTCTGGCGGCCAAGGACGTTACTTTTCACTTCACCTGGTATATCAGTAATTTTAACACGAACGCGCATTGGAAACGTAAGTCAAAAATAAGTTGCAATTTTGTTACTATCAGTAATCGGTTAGTACATTGCTTAAAATATTGTAAATAAATTTTAAGTGTAAAAGTGTATTAATATCAACGGTATCCTTGACGATGAGTCTTAGAGTGACGATGATGAAGCAAAAGACCCTAACAGTGGAACATGAAAGTGCACTGTTGCGGAAAATTTTCTCTCGTTTCCTTACAAGTGAATCCGGTCCCTCTTTTCATTGATTGGGAACACCGAACTCTGGCGGTGATTGAGGGCAACCATGGTCCCATGGTCCCAACAGCCAGTGGTCCACCAACCCCAGACCTCGGAAAACAATCCACATAGGTTCATGGACGGTTTGCTCGTCAGAAGAGGACGATGGGGTTCGGACGGCAAAGTCCTAGGAACGGTAGGGAGACTCACGACGAAACACGAGTCCGGGGTGCGACAGGAGGTCCACCAGGATCGGAGCCCGTAGGCTAGACGGGAGACTCGCAGCAGAAGCATCAGATAGGGCGTCTGAAAGTCGTCGATGGGTGAAGATGGACGGTCCTTTCCAGCCAGACACCCCAATATGATGATGACGGGTGGGGGAGAACGATCTCCGGAATCTACACCCCAAAGAAAAGCCAAATAAAGAAAGGCTTAAGAGGCGCCACATCTCACACTCGATGTGGGTACAGCTAGCTAAAAACTAGCAAAGCAATTGTTCGGAGGGGGAGGAGTTGACGATCTCTTTCATAGTTACACCGCCAACAATTTAGCAACGGCGGAGCGACGGTGGTGGGCAGGCGGACGGCCAACATAACAAGACACATCGCAACTTCGTATCATCTTTTAAAGACAGGTTCGATGGGTGAAGGAACGACGACCCCTTTGAAGCCAGCATCCCGCTGATGGGGCACCGAAGGAGCAGCAGAGGCGAGTAGGCGGACGGCCAACTAACAAGCAGCCTCCAACGAGGGAACATACAAACATAAGCCATAACACCAGGAGAGCAGAAAGGCCCACACACAAAATAAAAAGATCAATAATTGTAAGGAGTGACACGCTATTGGTCATTTTTCGAAAAAAAAAAATCTGAGTAAATTCGGGACGAGATAAAGGCAAAGGAAACAATGCACGAACGATAGAACAAAACACGTAGACATAGGAGTAGCAGGACGAAACAGCACAGCACCGCTAGGAAAAAAGCTAAATATAGTGAGAGTGTAGTTTAGCAAGAAAAATCGTTTTTTTTTTAGAATTTGAGACTCCGGTAGGCCACGCGTGCGTTCAAAATTCCCGAGAATAAACGGGACACGCAACCCTTAACTTAACGTTTGTGTGCTTTTCGGGACTGTGAAAATAGCAGGTCACTCTATCGATGACGAGCTTTTATAACGCCTGCGGTTTTATATTTCTTTTTTTTGCGTCTGTCGAAAAAGGTTTCGTGATTCCTGCGAAAAATCACGTGGCGCCCACTTTTTATCGTTATCAAAGCGTTACCTGAGGGAGCCCAGCAGAAAAAAGAGCGTTTGATTGGTTCAGGGCAGCGGTGCTGGGAATCAAGCAAAACAGCACTAAACATCAATCACTGCCTTACAGTCCTTGAAACCTAACTGAACTGAAACCAGTTGCATCGACTTCAAAATAAAAAAAAACCACAGACCTTGATAAAAACAACAAAGAAAAGATTTTTGAATTTACGGGTGTTATTGAACTGCTAGAATCGGTGATTGGTTGGAAATACCAATCGAAACACGAAGAAATTAATTCAGTTTGTCGTCGATCACTGAAATTTATAAGCTCTTCAAGAAAACATATGTAAACCAGCAAACATAGCAACAACTGAAATGAAGCACTTCGTTGGCATGATGATTTACATCTCATTGCGTGAATATTTTGGCCAGCAAAATTCTTTTGAAAGGATAACATAACCAGTTGGAAAACAATAAAAATATTATAAAACTTTAGGGATAACACAGATTTTAAGATATTTGGAACCGACGGATACAACAAACTTTCCAAAATAAGACCATTTTTGGAAAAAATAAGTGGATAAGCCAATGATATCCGCTATGTACCGTCATGAAATGAAGTACATAATATAACCCAGCCAAGTGGGTTTACAAAAACTGAGTTTCCAGATTCACTAACAACTTCGAATTTTTGCTGAATATGTTAGCAGAGTAACACCTTTTCCAAAATTGCACCTGATTTAAGAGTCATCGGAAACGTTGTGACGAGGCTTTTTTCTACAGGTGTTAAACAAGTCAGCCAGTAGTTAAAAATGCCATTTTTTTGACAATTGCTACAACTGTCCCAAATTTTACCTGCACAAAAATGGATTTCTACCTTTGTGCATAGTCAGACTAAATCGAGTCTCAATTTTAAAATGACAACAGAGAAACAAAAAAAAAAAAAAAAAAAATAATGTCGTGAAAGCATGACTGAAAATGTGACTTGATTTGACGGAGTGAAATTGAAGCTGGTATTCTGATTATGTTGAAAGCAAGTCAATCATAAGCAAACGGCTTTTTTTTTTTAAAAAAAAAAAAGGAAAATAGTACAAAGGTATTCCTGTTCCTCAAGCTGTTGAGGTCTATAGCAACTAACATATATGGATGGAGTTGGATTCCTGGATTCCATGCTTGGGTTGGAGTTCCTTGAAGCTTTTAATGAATTGACAAACTTTAAGTCAACTTATGAATACCTCTAGGCTGACATTTAGGAACACTTATACTCCTTTTATACAAAGTTTAAATATTCATAATTCTTAGTCACCTAGCGCCATGGGTAGCGGCATCAAAATACTGTTACAAATTATAGCCCTCAACATCCCAGTATTCTTTTTTAGTCATCGATGCTATTTTTTAGAGACAGTTTTCACTCTATTACCCAAAATACTCATAAATTAGAAGGTTTTAGTAGCTAATGTTGCCAAAATCTTACTCTTATCTTCACCTGCTGTCGACAGAATCTATAAAGTACTCCAGCGCCATAAAGTACGATTTGGATTATCAAGGTCTTATATAAAGCCTCAATTGCATTCTTATCTCAAAGAAGCAGTGATTGGAAAGAGTAATTATTCGTTTTCTGCTTTCTGCTTAGGTGTTGTTGGAAAAATTTATAGCAGAGCCGAGATAGACAAAGTCACTTACTACCTCGAAATTATATCTGTCGATTGTGACGTTCTGTTCAACTCGTGTCCCTTCTTGTTGACAGCATATACTAAGTTTTGCCCTCATTATATCAGTATCATCTGCGTACGCTAGTAGTTGTACAGACTTTGAAAAGATTGTACCCCCAGTGTTTACTTGTGAGTTACGTACATATCTTTCAAGTATGATGTTAAAGTGGTCATAAGATCTTTTATGACATCAGAAATCTCAGCTAGGTCCTTACCGACTTTGACGGAGCAGCGAGGGTTTTCAATCGTCTTTCTGCACAGACGGAAGAACTTGACAGGCATGCCAAAATTAGACGCACCTCTACAAATATACAAAGCCCGTCTCTATAGATACTGTAATATGCGGCCTTAAAATCGATGAAATGAAGGTGGCTATCGATTTGTATAATTTTTTCAGGTTTGGTCGTTTATGGCCTTTTCTGTCCTGAAACCTTATTGATAGGGGCTAATGTTAAAGTTGGTAACGAAGTGTTTCAGACGTAAACAGAATACTTCATGTAGTGCCAGATACACGTTTTTCGATTTGGTAAAGCCACAATTTGGAAAGCTGGTGCGTAAAACTGTTTTTTTTTTTTTCATTTCGACGGATATTAACTATGAGACCTGGAATATAATTTGAAAGGCCGCAATCATCAAATACTGACAAACCTTGACTAAGAAGGGCAACATTGTTGGTCAAGTACGAGTAGTTTTTGCTTATAACTAAGCGCCTAATAGTGACACCAAAAACTACGATGCCTTTAAGAAACTATCGAGGTAATCCACAAATCTTTATACTTAACTATGGTTGGGTAATGGAGATCTGTGAAAAATAATTCGTCAAATAGCGTTGGAAGGTAGGTATGTCGGTAAGAAGCGAAAAAAAAAAAAATAGAATATTGCCATCAACAGGCATATGAATATAGATTGAGAATCAAGAATCAGGAGCATCAGAAGTACAGATATTTGAAAATGAAGCCCAGTATCACGTAAAAGCCAAAGAAGTAAAAAGTAGTGTGAGATTGGATTAGCGCAGTAGACCCATCTATCTAACTACCAAGGCTGCTTGCAGATATCGAATGAGGGTTACCTCAAGAGCTAGATGCCCTTAAGCCTATTTATCTACCGTTGAACCAATTGGGCATCAGCGCTATGGTTTCGAATTTGAATGTTTTTAACCAACAACTTTCTGAACACGAACCGAACTTAATACATGGGCTGAAAAGTCCATTTTCTAAGAGAGGGCGCCATTTGAATTAAATCCATACCATTATCAGTTAGTACCAACTGATCAAAAGATCCGTGTATAAATTTGACAGCTGTCTAACGATTAGTTCTCGAGATATAGCGTTGTGAGTGAAGCAACTTTTGTTATTGTGAAAAAAAATGGATTCAAAGCAATTTCGTGTGTTGATTTATCATTGCTTTTTGATGGGAAAAAATGCAGCAGAAAAATTTAAAAGAGGTCATACAAGCACCGAAGATGATGCACGCAATGGACGTCCAAATGAAGCTGTTTCAGATGAAAACATCAAAAAAGTCCACAAAATGATTACGAATGACCGTAAAGTGAAGTTGATCGAGATATCTGAGGCTCTGAAGATATTAAAAGAGCGTGTTGGATATAACATACACGAATATTTGGACATGCGAAAGCTCTGTTCAAAGTGGATGCCGCGTTTGCTCATAGTCAACCAAAAACAACAACGAGTTGATGATTCAGAGGAGTATTTAAAGCTGTTCAACCGCAATGAAGCCGAATTTTTGCATCGGTATGTGACAATGGATGAAACTTGTCTCCATCACTTCACATCAGAGTCAAGTCGGTAGTCAGCTGACTGGCCGACTCAACAGTTGGCTTGCAAGGTTATGGCATTCGTATTATGGGATACACATGGAATAATTTTCACCGACTATCTCCAAAAGGGGCAGACTATCAACGTTGTTGGAGCGTTTGAATAACGAAATCGCAGAAAAACGGCCGCATTTGAAGAAAAAGAAAGTGCTGTTTCATCAAGACAATGCACCGTGTCACAAGTCGATGAAAACGATTGCAAAATTGAATAAATTCGGCTACGAATTGCTTCCCCACCCAGCGTATTCTTCAGATTCGGCCCCCAGCGATTATTTCCTGATAGCAGACCTCAAAAGAATGCTCGCCGGAAAGAGATTTAAGACCCATGAAGAAGTAATCGCCGAAACAGAGGCTTATTTTGAGACTAAACCGAAATCGTACTACAAATTGGTATCGAAAGATTGAAAAATCGTTTCAATCAGTGTATCGCCCTCGAAGGCAACTATATTGACAAATAAAGTTGAATTTTGCAAAAATTTTGTATTTTACTATAAAACGGCTTTTTTCAGCCCATGTTAAATGACATCACAGCTTCGAGTAAACCCCAACTGTGACGTCGTAATTGGGACAAGGGATTTAAAACTAAAGGTAGCAAGTGACAAAATTAAACCTTAAAAAAAAAAATGTCACAAATGCGGTGGTCATCGTTCCATTTATGTAGAATTTTAACAGACTGGGGCAAAGAAAGGCAAAGCTATTTTAATATAATCGAAGCGAACAAAAATTAGAGTGCGTTCTTTCCGAGGAGTGAAATGAAAGGATGAGTGTGAAAAGCATAGTTCCTTGGTGAAATGCAGTCACCGCTTAGTCGTTTCCTTTTTTTTTTACATTGACGAGCTTTTTAGTACCATTAATCAAGAGTTTACATGGCCGAACAAACCACAACGGGTATGACTCTTCACCAAGTTATTCAGAACATAGAAACACGACATGTTTAAACTTTTCAAGTGCCTGCAGAGAATTTAACATCTCTGAATAGGAGGTCGAATAAGTTCATACAACTTTATTTATTGTATTTATTTATTATTATTTATTTATGATGTATGTACGCAGCAGAATTAGAAAGGCAAAATCTGCATTTGTCTTTGTCTGTAAAAACAATTTTCTCGGTACTGCTTATCTCTAATAAGCTGTCAACATTTTTATGAGGATCTATACGTGAAATTTAGACTCACAGTCACTCGAAAGCTGACAGATCTTCGTGACCTCTGCTGGACCCTCTTTTTCTGACAGATTTCTGGCCAATTATTGATAAACCCTAATACTCAACATGAGAGCAGGTAGGAAGCTAAAAGACATAGTTATTCGGCTGGTGAAACCTAAAACACGTTGCAGATAAAGTAGTGTTAAGTCTTAGATTACCCTAAGTTCCACAAGTAGTTAAAGGAATTTGAAAAGAATAAAAGGAGTACTGGTCACTTTTTCAAACATCGTTTCTTTTGATCGCTTTGCATCTGCAAATTGTTTTCGCTTATCTCATAATTTAAACTGTCACCACTATTGTGACAGGATGTAGTATTCATGCAACACGTGACAGGAAGACCCCTATATTAGAAATATTTCGCCTTTGTCAGATGGAGTACTCTTACTAGGAGTGTACCTAGGCGACAAAATTCAATATCATGGCAATAAATAAAATAATGAGAGGGGTTTAAAGCTTATAGCAGAGTTTGTGCTATTTGTAGTGGTTACAAGTGATGCTTTTAAAAGAAAGCCAATCGATGGTTACAGATTTTTAACATCGACTAAAGTTGCAACAGAAACGGTTAGGGAACTCGAAACCTAAAGGAACACATTTAAATGTATAAAATCGAACTTCTACTCTAAACTTACCGTCAAAGTAGCCGACCATGATGTCTCTCCACTCTCAGACGAGGCTGTGCATGTATACAATCCTGTATCCGTCTGTTGTAGATCTGAAATACATATAAAAAAAAGTTCCAAATCGTTAACACTTGTATGGAGATTTAATTGACATAGTATCAATTACAAAGGACATCGTTCGAGCAAAAAAAAAAAAAAGAATATACAAGGATGCCTTGACAGCATATAGGACTACTACACAAAAAAAAAAAGGTACAACACTTACCATCAATTCTCAACGATCCACCCTGAACAATCATGAAACGATGTCCATTCTGCAATGGTACACCATCCTTGTACCACTTGACACGTGGCATTGGATTCCCAGTAGCCCGACATGGCAGCATAGCAACACTACCCTTTGGCAAAGTCTGGTTGGATGGGCCTATTTGAATAATAGGCGGTGGGGTATCATCCACCGACGTCACCTGGTTATATGAAAATTTTATACATTCATTAGCATAAATGAATTTTCATATTTGAGGATGCGAGTGCGGGTTTTTGTGTACCCCACTAGTCAGTTGGACGGTCAGAGGATATCCTTTTGCCAGACTTTTCATCTCTCAATGTTGGATAAATAGATTCATTTCCATGTCATGGTGTAGGCATATTTATTCGTGAAATGAATTCATTTCCACTAGAGAAAGATATCCTCCTTGTCCATTGTTTTTTTTTTTTTATTTTTTTTTTTTTTTTTTTTGGGTGGGGAACAGAAAGAAGGTGTAGTATCTCTTACCTGTAGGAACGCACGAATTGTCGTGGAATCGACAACACTAAATGCCGAGCACACATAATAGCCGGCATCGTCCTTTTGTACGCCATTTATTTGCAGTGTACCTTCGTTGGATACATGCAAGTGGCCATAGGAATTATTTGGGAACATTAGCATGGACGAGCCCTCTTTTGTCCAGAATACGGATGGTGGTGGATTACCATCGGCGACACATTGAAAACGTGCAACACCGTTGAGACCGATTTTCTTGTCCTGCGGTTTCAACACGAACTTCGGAGCGGCTAAAGAAGAATGGGTTCAGTTAGTTGGATCCTTTTTTTTCTACTCGTAGTTGGTAGATGCTGCTAAAGTGGCAGGTACTTACCATGGACGATGAGCTCTGCTCTTGCACTGATTTGTCCGACACTGTTTTGTGCTTCACAAATGTAAATACCTTCGTCGCCGATTGTTAAATTTGTTATTTCTAGACTGAGGTCTTCCTGAATGATACGGGCTCTGTTGGGAGCATAAAAATAGAGGAAAGCAGAATGTTTAGCAGAAATTTATAGTGTAAGCATGTTTACGAATTACCGTGATGTTGGAATGTTACCGTCATCCTTTTTCCAGAGAATTTTTGGTTGTGGATCACCACCCACGAGGCACTGGAACTGAACAGTTTGTCCGGATAGCATAGTGCTATCTTGGGGTTCTTTCTTGAAATATGGTTTCACTGAAATGAGAAAGGAGGGAAATAGTGTTAGGAAATGTCTAATGAGCACATATGGGAAAAGTATTTCAGTATCCAGTGAATAGTATTAGTAAAAGTATTCCTAGTCAGACTCGTATATAAAACTCTAGATCCAACACGCTGATATTTCGAGTTATTGCATATAATCTGCAGAGTTTTGGGGTGGTTTTGACGAATATGAACTTTTATTAAACGAATGAAGGAAATGTAAACGGAGAAGAACAAAATCTGGTCCTTTGTTAATACACCAGCCCCGTTTAGGATAAAGGCTAGAGTGGATGATGCTGGCATGTAAGACATACTTCTACGAGTAGGCGACAAGTACCCTATCTCTAGCTCTAATAATCTACGCAGCGCCAGTAGTAGGGTCAACGGTAACCTTATTCTAACTACTCCAATATGTTTAGAACTCAAACTTTTTGATATTTTTAAACTTTGACCAGGAAGTTAAAATAGAGATGGGTGCATTAACTTCCCACCAAAACAAAGCGAACATTGAGAGACTTTTACAATATGTTTTGCCTTGCAGATTGTGGGTTATGCTGTTATGGTAACTGCCTTTCTATGTGGAATAATATTCGGTGATGCTGGATTTTCTCAAATTTATCGGATAAGATAAAAAGAGCATACGCCTAGTAAATAAATACCCGTAGGAACAGACTGATAAGGAAGCCCTCGCCTTAAGTACAGCATCTTAATAGAATGGTTTTTAGCAACTTTGATGTATTGGCATGATTCGGTTAGGGCAAGATCACTTTAAATAGAAAAAAATTAATTAACCGTAAAATGCAATCAATAACATCGGATTAAGGCGGGTTCACCCTTTTGCTGCCTTATCGTAGCAGTAAGCCTTGAGAGTCAAAAATCCTAAGGTCCTGAAAAGAACACCGGCGATATTTCGAACCAAGCGCAAGCGACGTCCAAACTAAACGCAAAACTGTTAAAAGTAGGGAGTTGACTATTAAGGATTATACTCCAGGTAGTACTCACAATAGAGATAAGCCTCCGTTAATTTCAAAAAAATAACCGACTTTTTCTACGACACGTTCAGTTGATTGTGCTGGAACTATGGAGAAAGTACTGAAGAAACCCTTTAATCGTTAAGCTTAAGAAGAACAGACTAGTGATTGGTTAGAGTGCAGTATTTGACGGCTTGTCTCGGGAAATCGAAAAGGTGGAATGGGCCCCAGAAGAGAGACACAGTGAAGGAATATGGTCTTCTCAAGGGATTTTGGTACCCTTAAAATGTTCGTACACAGCACGGACGAAGGAACTTTAGGGAGGAAGAAAAGTCAGGTGCCGATGTACATTGTTTTTAAATATTTGTAAATTATAACGACCAGGAAACACAGAGGTCGGCAGGGCATTCCATAAGCGAGTTGTACGGCTTAGGAAAGAATCTCGATGAGCATTCATAGCGAGACGGGTGTTACAGTTGAAAGTTTGAATGGGCGGAATGCTATTGGCGATTTCAATTGAGCACTGGTGATGGAAATAGCGATAAAACAAAGGTGAGACAGGAGACATTACGTCGATGTTCGAGGGTGTCAATCGAATGACTGATATTACATAGTATCACCAATGGATTTTATCGCACGGTTTTGAATCCTATCTAGCAGGTGCAGAGATGTTTTAGTAGCACCTGACCAGATGTGGGAATTATACTCCAATTTTGGGAGGATGAATGCTTTATATATTATGGCCAGATCAGATGGAGTAAAATATTTCTTACATCGCTTGAGGAAACCTAGACATTTCGCAGCATTTTTGACGACATCGAATATGTGGTCATTCCAACGTAAGTTTTCACTTACATACATACCGAGAATAGAAAGTTTATCGGTCTCGACGATGCAAGTGCCATTCATGGATAATGGATGGATATTTCGCTTTAATGACAGAAGACAGCATTGAGTTTTGGAAGCATTAAATTCCACTCGGTTGATAGTTCCCCAATTGGTTATGCTGTTAATATCGGAATTTAATGAGCTTAACATACACTGCCGTTCCCGTTCTACAACCGAAGAGCAGGGGCGTGAGTCCGGGAACGAATATGAAAAGCAAAGAGAACTGTCATCAGCAAAGGAATATATTGGATTAGAAGCAGCAGACAAGAGATCATTAATGAAAATTAAAAAGAGTGTCGGGGACAAAACGGAGCCCTGGGGCACACCAGCATTTATTTTGTGAATATCAGGGTTGAAACCGTCCAAGACAACTTGAATTAAACGTTTTGAAAGATAATTTCTAATCCATTGAAGAAGAGAGTCATCGATCCCAAAAGCACGCATTTTCGACAAAGCGCCTGATGTCAAACTTTGTCAAATGCCTTAGAAATATCAAGTGCAACTATCTTGCGTTCGCCAGATTGATGTATGCTTTGGTTCCATTTTTCGGTGAGACATGTCATCAAATCACCAGTGGACCTGTTGCTACGAAAACCATATTGCCGGTCATTGAGAAGTTTTCGTGTTTCGAGATATTTCATGTGCTGACGGTTTACCAGCGTTTCCATGACCTTGGAAAGAAGGGACCTAAGTGCAATGGATCTGTAGGAGAAAACAGAGGATGATTCGCTTTTTTTATGGACAAACGATGTTTCTTATCTGCTCGGAAAGAGTTCTGAAGAGTAGGATTGAAGAAAAAGCTTACGCAGTGGTTTTACCAGCGTGGAAAACAATAGGAAAGAGGAACACCTCTTCAGAAGAAGGGGCGATATACCATCTGGACCAGCGGATTTATGCATGTTAAGGTCTTTGAGTACTAGTGCGAAAATGGATTCGTCCCATTCTAGATTCGACGCACTCAAGTGTACACACAATCTGTTGAGCTAGCTGCAAAATGTGCAGCAAGCAGATTGGCCTTATCCAAAGAGCTGACAGCTGGAATGTCATTGTAAATGAGCGTTGGGATGGAGGGTGATGCAGAATTTCTAATGTTTTTTACGAATAGCGGGCAGATGAAGAAAAAACGAAGACATAGGACAAACTCATGGGGCAAAGAGGCGACAAGTACATTCGAATGCGTTTTCATACCCAGAACCCTGGACTCGCTATTGAAAAGTGAGAAATCTTTCAGAAAGAGCGAACGGATAGGAAAAACAAGAACGACTTTTCCCTTGTTGTGTGCTTGAAAAAAGCTTCTGTTGAGACCATCACATTCGGATAAGAATAACATCCTTATCTGAACCTTGAATGGGTTAATTTTCGCTTTCTTTAGAAATGAGTGTAAATAAGAGACAACTATCCCAGTACCTAACTGTTTTATGTAATCAAATCAACTTTCAATATTCCAAGTTTGCTACTACTACTGCATGTTGGCTCTAAATTATCTTTTTTCACGAGAATAAGAGAGCAAGTAATCGACTTAATGCTGTCCAAGAGGTATGTAAGGAGATTGCTGGCTGGACAATACTATCAGAGATCTCCACGGTGAGAAGTCGATCTTGCGGAATAGGAGCAATGTGTGGAAAAAATTTGTGGATTGTGGTGGAGCTCATGAAGTCCAACAGTGCAAAATAAAAAACAAAAGAAAGCTGTTCAGACTCTGAACGGAACCATCATCAAGTTTTTTGAACTGGCGTGTCCTGCTAGAAAGCCATTCTGCAGATCGCCCGTTCCTTGATGAAAAGAGGAAGACTGTAGTCCTTACAGATCGCAGCAGAAAGAATATAAAAAGCTTATTCGGATTTCGGAAAGTTCCTCTTATTAAAACTTTTGCGAAAAGATCGAAACTGTCGGCAAAGGCAGTAGGCTAGTCAAAATACTCAATAGTAAATAGTAGTTGCCGCAAGGCGCCGCTGCTTCCATTGCTATGATGTATATGACGTCTATGAACAAACATACTTGGATGATGTTGCTGTCCCATCTGTTGGATCATGAGTAGCGATTATCTACACTAAGACGTGGGCAGTCCTAGACAAAATTGACGATTGGTGCACTAGAAATGGGCTTTCACTCAATCCTCTAAGAACTGATGTTGTTATCTGTTTGAGTACTTAAAGGCATCACCATCCAATTCTCCAAAGAAAGTAAGCATTGGGGTGTCATTCGGAATAACAAACTTCTATGCACTGAACAAGTTACTTCGAAAGCTTCTAAGGTGCTGTCGGTCTTTTGGCAGTGCAAAGGACCTGTCGGTAAGACATGAAGCCTGCCATCGAAAAGGCTCATTTGGATCTATGATCAGAACAGTTATATTCTATTAGTCTATTGTCTGATGAAATAAGCTCTCACGAAAATATGTTATTGCTGCTCTTACCAGAGTTCAAAGAACAGACCATTCTCGTTCGTGTACATATGGGGTTTCTTCAGCACGCCTGGATTTACTCTTCCTGCATTGATTAATTTCCCTTCGCTTGATATTCATATCATAGACTGCACTCTCAAAGTCATCTTCAGTTTTGAAAGTAGTGGTCTTTGCTACAACACGCACCGGAATCTTGCGCTCTGACTGCCTTATAACTCTGGTCTTAGGACATGCTGTTTGATGCTATGATACAAAAACTCCTTCTGCGGAAAAACTACGAAATCGACTTTCTCTGCACCCAAAGCTGGTTTCGGCCAGAACCCGAGCCAGCAAAAGAATGTAGTCGCGCTTCACGTATGGCTCTAGAATCGAGTAAGGATGGAGTGCTGGTATTTTTCTGGAGGATGACAACATTAGATTTCACTCCTTATTAGGAAAACTTACGTCATTCTTTCAAGCGGAGATATACGTAATTCCGTTGGCAACGAACTATATTGTGAAGAATCGGTGGAGTAAGTGAAGCATTTGTATCTGTTGCGACAGCCAAACTCCGATTAGAGCCTTGCGGAACCCTCTTTCGACTTCCAAGTAAGTGCAAGATGCAAAACTTACCTGAACGTAGATGGAAGGTTAAAATCACTGAGTCTTGTCTGGGTCCCAGGTCACAATAGGATCACGGAAAATATAATCGACTGTTAGGCAGTCTACGTCGTCGGTTAGGGCTTTTATTAACAATTTTATTTCATATCTGTATAAAAGCATAATTAATATTTCCCGACATCGCTAAAAAACTGGTGGTCTTTCTGCTGCTGCTCAGTTAGAAAAACTGCATGCTGAAGGGTAACTTATTTCTTTCCTGAATATTTCGCATTATATTGTTATCTGCGATAACAATAGTATAAGTAGTATAAGCAACAAAGTATAAAGGCCCTAGATGACTTCTTAGTGGGACCCCATGCTCATTGACGTCGTTTCCTTTCAAAACCTTAACAAACGTGTTGGTTAGAAAAGTATGGCCTCTAAGCATAATTTCAGCAATTATGAGTTATGTTATGGCATAAGCCATTGCATGGTTTTTGAAAATTCTGAGAGAAGTTTTGTGCTGCATATTTGTCCCATTATCTTCCATACGGTTAACTGAATGCGAAGTGGGAGTTGAGAGTGCATTTCAAAGTACAAGTATTGAAACATGTCATCAAAAGAATGATGAAAGACAAAGTGTTATTTCAAGGAAATACAAAAGAATTTTTAAATAGAATGAGGTCAGGAGTAATTCAAAGCAAAGTGTTGTTATAATGGGCGTCACGTTATGACCGCCTATTTTGAAATTTAACAAAAACACAGTGTTTATGGTATTTGAAAAGTTCTGACATTTTTATTTGAATAAAGAACGTAGACATTGAGGTTATGTATGGAACACAATATCCGGTAAATGCGTGCAAGTTGTGCGTCCGTGTAATTTTCTATGGCTAAACCTTAATATTCATGTATGAAAGCTGTCAAATAACAACTAATGGGGCATCCTTTGTATGCAGGTGGAGATACATCAAAATTGCAGCAACTACTTCAGCAACATTCAAGATACAAATTGCTCCATTCACACACATTGAACCTAATAAAATACTTTGAACTCGACTGTAACTTATTCCAAACATACATACAAGAACAGTGAACAGGGGCTTAACCTCTATTAACACTGTCATAGACGAATAGGGTCCTTGCCCCATGCTGTCAGCAATCATCTATTTAAGTAAGCCTTTATTTGATAACCCAAGTTAACGCTCTTCCCTTTCTATCTAAACTCAACCGGCAATTGAAGAATCAAATTCACCTAAAGTGCTTACTTATATCTCTCATCCTGCCATCACCGAAAATTCCTTTCGAATTAATGCCAATTACCATTGGGACCCATCATCTGCAGCAACCGCCACCGCAATTTATTCAAAGAGACCAAAATATAAAATGGTATTTGGGAGACCAAAAATCATCCACAACACGAAGCGCTTGGTTCTGAATTCTAGGGACCATCATCCTCATCTGCATAAAATTCTCGTAACACCAATAAGCCAGCAGCAACCTAGGTAGTCTTTGAAAGTTTGCATTCCCCCTAGTTGGGGTACACGTATGGGTATTAAACTTAAATTTCTTGATAAGTCCACGCGATCTCCATACTTACTCGTATTAGATGAGTTCAGAGACGATGGAGGCAAGCGCATCTCTGTGGGATTCTCTGAGTACTGAGAAACTGTAATTGATTTGATAGCCCCCTTCCTCCATCCTCTGAATCGAGTAAGAGAGTTTAGAAGCAAATGGATATAAGTAGAATCTAAGGCAAGTGGAAATTATCCCGCATTCCTACAGAGAATTTAATTAATTTTCCCACCAAATTCGATTTGGCTACGATGTGTTTTGTATATGAACGTGAATATGAGGAATCACCTGTAAGTGTTACCAATTGAATAAAGAGGGGAGCACCTTCAAACTTTTAAAATATTGATTTTGACAATTTCTACAGTAAGTCGGAACAGTATTATCCCACTTATTTCGTAGCCCGGCGGACATTAGGCTCTGGTATTTCTTCGCAGTTCGTAATTCTGTCAGTGTATGACAGATAGAGACTATCTTTCACTGACTACACAAAGTCAAGGTGAGATTAAAAAAAAAAAAAAAAGTGTAGATTAAAACGCTCTTCAAATGTATTTTTAAGGAATAAACTCCTCCTTGAGGAAACTAACCGCAGGCCCATTCATAGTGAATCTAGAAGACTGAAGGCGAGAAACTTCTTCTTAAAACTAGCTATTTGAGATACGTTGGCAACTCTTACTATTGGTGTAACAGTCACACACAGCCTATGTTTGAGAAGACGCCACCATGATGTGTGTACTTACTCCATCACTCAATCAGACACAGTGGACAGACGTGACACATGCGGATAGACACAAAAGATACAGAAGAAACCAAGTAAGCGATCGCTCTGTGTATTTACATTCGGCCTCTGTAAAGGAGCACTTTGGTGTTTTGCTTGGTTGAGTGAAAATTGGTAAAAAGCGTGTATACAGCCGGAACCAGTCACCCACACTCTTTGTACATGAAATCTACACTATCACTCCATACATCCCCATACTCAGCTCCCGACCTGAAACCCCGTTCTCGTCATCATTCTCCCTTCATCTGTTCCGGTGGTAAGTGATGAGAATGAGTGTCATGCATCCATGGATGTCGAGGATGGCGACATAAAGGATCCCCAATTAAAATTTCATTTTCGAATGCACTTTCCAGAGTTGTTTTGCACTGCTGGTTTCTGGATAAGTTTCTGGATCACTTCGAGCGGGAATGCATGTTTGTTTAGATAAATAACCATGCCAGGGGGGATGAGTGCCTCGGTTTCAGTTCATTCCATTTTTATTTCTCCCTAGTGAGGGAGTGGTAGGCGCCGTTTAATGATTAAAAGCGACACGAGGTGCATTTTTCATTTACGATGATGCCTTCTCGTCTTATTTTACGGATTTTTTTTTTTTTTTTATTTAAAGTGAGGCAATCTTTTTGAGTCGTTAATTAACGTTGATTAGTTTTCGGTTCTTGATTGTTGGTTGTCGGTTTTAGGTTTGCCTTGAGGATTTGTTTATTTAAATTTTGAATTGCAACTGGGATTGGGAGTACAAGCATACTTTGGATAATCTAAATTTCACTGGTTGGTTATAATTGAAGTGAGAATGATTAATAAACAATGGAAGAGTAGCTTTGAAAAGAAAGATGTTGGAAGGATGTTTATTTGGGTTAAGTGAGTACGTAGGTAGTTTATGGTTGCACTTTTGATGAACTTCACCAATTGATAGACTCGACAATTGATGGTGTGTTTACAGTTTGTGGTTAAAAGAAGGGCTGGCGCCAAGGTGATATTTGATTAAGTTTGAGATTACAGTTGTGACATCGTATTTTTTTAGAGTTCTTAAACCGTTAGATCAAAAATTTGATCAAAAAAAACTTAGGTATAGTCTATGAGCACGTGTTTTGAATAAAGTGCGGCAATTCCGGTGGCAATGTTGTCGTCAAAAATAGGTTCGACTAAAATTTCATTCTAGGGCTGCGGTATTTGTAAAAAAAATGCGCATTGGCAGCATATTACTAACATGATGACGATGAATTGGCTGGAAATAATGAACACATTCAAATACATAATTCAAAAAATAGCTTCAAGAGTGATAACAAGATCTTGAAACACCAAATGGCAGTAAAGATATTGCAGCTTCTGACACCAGAAGTTCGAAAATAAGCAAAATGTCTTAAAGTTGCAGATTGTATGCCGCTGGAAAGGTCATATGAGAAACCGTTGGTACAGACGTCTTCCAAATGTAGAACAACTTTCGAAAACAAAGTGGTCGAAATTTTTGAAAACAAAAAGAGGACTAACTACAAAATTTTAAAAATATGAGCATCATGTCGCAAGTTAAAACTTAAAACAAGCATTCACAAGAGCTGATTGAATACTTAAAAAAGAAGAATTTGACTTTTTTGAACGCCGGGAAAACATTCATTTGGCCTGCAACCTTAAGAAATTCTTTTCTAGCAAATTCAATAGGGAATTCATTTCACGCGGTTTTATCGAGATCTATGACAACACAAGACTCAGCGAATTTAGACTTCCAACTATGTTCGAAAATGCTTAAGCGTACTTGAGATTCAATTAGCTTGGAGGTGGTGAGGTTTTCCAATTAGGCCATAATCACAGCTCGCTTCAGATGCAGATACACACTCTTTTACCTGCTCCACAGAATATTGACATCAGCAATTCGTGTTTTAGATTTTCCTAGATTGTGGGATAAGTTATGTTTTAACGCCCACTGCTGAAAAAACTAAAACAAAAACGGCTCGAGAATGGATCCCTGTGGCACCCCTGAAGAAACGGAATGGAAAAATGGCATGTGGTTTCCTACAACCCATGTGGTTTGGCGACCCATTAAGTATGATAGCAAGCCTGCGGGAGGAGAAAAACGGAAATCATTCCTAAGCATTTTGCATAGAATTACTATAAATAATGAACCGTGTCGAATGCTTTTCACAAGCCCAACAACATTAAAAAGGCAGCGAATTTTGTGTTCAAGTCTTTTCATTTATCGTCTATAATGAGTAGAAGTGCAGCTTTGCAACTGCTCTTCGCTCGAAATCCAGACTGGACAGGATTTAAAAGGCTGTCACGGTTAAGGTGCTCTTGCATTGGCTTTAGAATACACTTTTTAAACACTTCCGATAGAAATGTTAAGATGGGAATAGGTCTATAATTTAGCGAATTTCCTTGAGCTTGGATACACATTGGTGATTATTATGGAGTTGAAGATGTGGGTAATGAACCTGTAAGAGGATTCAGTGATTCAGTGACATTTTTACCTGTTAGTTGACGTAGATAACTAAAAAAACCAGTATGCGAATTGTGTGCTGATAAGAGAGATATGGATATCTATCTATTTCGGTAGGTACCTGCAGCCGTTATTTGCTGTTTTCAAGCTTCCGCAAGTTTTACTAGAGGGCTTTTCCAGACTGATTGTCGGTATTTAACAAATATCAATAATCTAATCGTTTTGCCGTTTTGATACGGAGCACTATAAAGTTTCACAGGAAACGATAGGTATCGTAGAATTCGTTTAGCTTATTTCGCCTCAAACATTATTATATAATGCTGCGAAAATATTAAAGAAGCTCCGAGCGGAACCACTATTGGTTCCGAGATGGCCGTTATACAGGCATTGCAGTTGCCGAAAAGTTAGTGAGTGTAACGCAGGATTGGCAAGACTCCCATATGACGAGGAGTGTCTATCACCTTCCACAAAAAAAAAGCATTACCATAGAAAGATATTGGATAGTTTTGTCATGGATCGAGTTCTCCGTCACGATTCGACGGAGGGACGGAGAAGACGATGTCGCACCATGGAAAGGCTGAGCGCAGGATACGATGAACGAACTGGCTATGAGGTTACATATTTTAGCTGGTGATCCCAAAAATGGAGATAGTTTTCCTCACTAGGTAACGATGACTAGGGGGGACTTCTGTGTTAAATTTGGGGGTACGCGCAAGCCCGGTAACCCGTTACCTCACAGAGTGCAGAGTGGAATGAAATCTAACCACACAACGCCTGCGAAGGAAACTTAGGGAGGAAGAAAAGACAGGTACCGTTATACATTGGTTTTAAATGTTTGTAAATTATAACGACTAGGAAATAGAGAGCTTAGTTGTGCATTCCATAAGCGAGTTGTAGGGCTTAGGAACGAATCACAATATTTTAGAGTACGTCCGAAAGTGAGCTTGAGGGTGTACTGATGAGCATTTATAGCATAGCATGGAGCACTTGTGGAAATAGCGATAGAAGAGAGAGATATGAAACATTGCGTTGGTGTTCGAGGGTGTTAATTGCATATGTGATATTAGTATCTCTTACCTTACGCAATCCTATCTAGCAGGTGGAGAACTGACAGCTGAAATATCATTGCAAATGAGCGTTGGGATGGAGGAGTACTAGCTTTGGGAAGTTTAATACTCTTCATTCGAAAGATAATAGTGTCTGTGATCATATAGAATAGAATAGAAGCAGCATCCATGTCGTTATCAAGAAAACGACGAACTAAAATTCCTAAAGAAGTTGCTAAGTCTGCTTCAATCGTTTTTCTATCACTGCCATACAGTTTTTTTAGGAATCTTTTCTCTAACTGTGTGGTTGGTGTACGAGAATATAGCTGATATGACAAAAGAAGATAAAGCACATTTACAGTGTACTTATAAATGTAAGAAGTTAAAAATAAGTCCGAGTGTTGGCGGTATGACTATCAACGTCTTACTATCTATCAATATGTCCACCTTTGGCGCGAATAATGGCCTTGAGACGGCCGAAGAAAGCATCGCACGCTTCACGCAATCCATTTTCTTTTCTTTTTAGCTTTTTATATTTGCTGCTTGTTGTGAAGTTGAAAACTGCAACAGGAAACTATCTGACTGGGAGGGGAAGCCGATTTTTTGTAACGCATTAAGTTTGACAGAAAGTTGGGACTAATAGTATAGTATTTGGGATATTTTTTGCGATCTTCATTGCATGCTCTGCCAAGCTAGATCCATATCCTCGTGGATGATACGGTGAACTTGTGGAGTGATTAAATTTCCAATCTGTTGCAAAGTTTTTGATGTCTATACATGAAAATTGAGGCTCATTGTCTGTTTCTAAGGTTCGAGGAATTCTGAAGATAGCAAAAATCTTGTTTAGGAAGTGAATGACAGCTTTCGCTGTTCTTTGTTTTGATAACAATGTGATCTTTGCCATGAAAATTGAAAATATCTAAGGCTCCGATGTCAAATACGTGATCTGGAGTATCTTTCATGACAAGTTTGAGGTTGACATTGCTGGGTTGATGAACCTGACACGCTGCACAATTTTTTATGAAGTGCAAATGTCTTAACCCATTGGGGGCCAGAAAATGTATTGTCTAACCATACCTACGAATCAGGCATAGCCGAAGTGACCGGAATGAATGTTTCTTAGTATCTCCGGTCTCAACGAGCTTGGTATTACAACTTTGGACAATTTGAATATTATATCGTACGAGTCAACTGATAGCTCTTCTAGGAATTCCCAATATTCTCCAATTGCTTTGAGTACACCCTCCCCTAATTAGTTCGATTAATTCTTCAGATACGATATCGTCTTTAGTAAATTTTCTCATTCTGTCTAGTTCCTGGTCGAAATATGACAGCATTGTTAGGATTTCAGCAAATTGCCTGATGTTTTGTTGCTTCCGATGTCTATATTTTTGCAGTCACGACTGATTGAATCAGCTGACATCATTCTGTTGCCTGGTATATAGAAATAGTGAGATTATACATAAGTATGGCAGGCCTTATTATTCGAAGTCGTGGTGGCGGAGATTGGATCGGTTTCAGAAAAAAAAGTTCTAATGTTTTCTGGTTAGACTCAACAATTTTCTTCTTTCCCTAGATGCATTTTCGAAATTTTTCACATCCGAATTTGACTGCTAGTGTTTCCTTCTCGAGTTGGGGATACCGTACTTGTGTTCCCGTCAGGGCTTTTGATGCGTATGCCCCTGGATGGCCTTCTTACAGGAATTCTGCACTCATGGCAAATGCACTCCCATCTATTAGGTGCGCAAGTAACTTATCACTGTTTTTTTTTTTATGAAAATGAAACTTTATGAATGAATCGTTCAAAGTATTGTCTATCGCTAACTACAACTTTTTCCCATCTTTTTGGCAGAGCTCGAATATCGTTATGGTTAAAGTGCTTATCTTTTGAGGCTGTCTACGAATTAAGCCATTTTTTGATGTCTTCATATGAACGGAATTGCTGATCAGCCAGACCATGTGCCATCGAACGGAACAAATAATAATCGGACGGCGCAATATCTGATGAATATGACGGGTGGGGTCGGACTTCTCATTTAAGCATTTACAGGTAGATTTTAACGGGTTTTTAGAATCACTTTTTCGTGCTTCTGCTCATATTGTGGCCGTTTTTCGGGTAGTGTTCGGCTCAATCGCAACAATTGAAGTCAATACCGTTCTCCACTGATGGTTTTGTTGGGCTTCAACAGTTCAAAATAAATAACACCGACTTGAATACACAGCACAACCTTCGCAGCGTAAATATTCGGACGAGCCGACGACGTAGAAGCATCACCGGGCAGTCCCCATGACTTTATTCTCTTTGAGCTGCTGTAATGAATCCATTTTTTTTATCATCCATCACAATGCGATAAAGAAAACATTTCCTTTTTTGCAGTTGTTTACGAGCGAAAAAACGACGCTGAACATTCCTTGGCTTCAAATCATAAGAAATCCAAATTTCTTGTTTTTGTATCATTCCCAACGCATGCAATCACTTGGAAATGGCTAAGCTGAAGCAAGCTTTTCTTGCATTTGACACGGATTCTCACTAAGCAATGCCTCCAATTCAGCGTCTTCAAAGGATGTTGGCCTTCCTTTAAGCGGATGGTCGTCATCATCGAGTTGCTGTGCATCTAAGGCCCTCGAATAAATAAGAGTATCATTCATTGTGATTTTCATATTTTGTAGATTTGAAAAAGTGTTTGCATAACATTTTGGAAGACTTCAAAAGCTAATGAGATTCCGAACGGCAGTCTTTCGCAGGAATACCTTCCCCATGGAGTGGCAAACGTCATTATTTGTTTAGTCCGCTCAGAGACTTGTATTTGCCAGAACCCCTACGCGAAGACTAAGGGTGTGAAATATTTGGCTCCTTGCAATTCTGCTGCATTTTCCTCGAAGGTTTCCATTGGATGGTGGCGTCTGATGATGTTTCTATTCACCAGGGTTGAGTTTATGCAAATTCTAATTTTATTGTTTTTGCGAACAATGGCCATTAGTGAGACAACTGGAGTAGGTTCATAAACTAATTCTATAACATCAAATTCAATTTTCTTGCCTAGTTCCTTCTTAATGTCGTCTCGAATTTTAAAAGGGATTTCAAGTCGATAGATCAACGTCATATATGAACTCCTTTAAGCAGCCTAATCCTTCATAAATATCGTTGTCGAAGTTGACGCTGTTCACTCTTCTTATTAAGTTTAGTTTTTCGCAAGCGTTTGCACTTTTTTGTATATTTTCAACACGACCTTGCAGGTGGAGTTTGCAATTTTGCATCGGACGAATGATCCTCCAAGGACTTTATATTTTTCGTGCCCGAATGTGACAAGCTGTTTTACTCCACATGAGTGGATCGATATGCGGAATTTGGTCACCATTCGCTTTGGAAGAACGTTACATTGCGCTCCCGTGTCCAATTTTATTAAATATTTCTCTCCTTTAATGCTGATATTATCTGTGAATTTGTCACCGTCCGTAGCAGCACTACTTTTGATACAGCCTATGAAAACTTCGCTTTCATCAGCTGATTTTATTTCACAGCTGTGTACTTTTTTACACATCTTGACTTTGCTGAATTTTCTACAAATTTTTTTCAAAAGATTTTTTTTGCTTCACTTTTTGCAAATTTGTTGTGAGGCTGGACAGTTTGTTTGGTGGGAACGTCCTTTTGCATGAGACTAACGTCGACACTTGTATTTTGGTGAAGTTTGTGGCTTGGCAAATACTTTGTGCCTTTTTTAACGACACGTCCTCTGATAATAGTTTTGTGCGTAGAGTTTCGTTTCTGATTCACAAAATTACAATAGTTGATCCTTTAATAGACTGTCAGTGAGTTTCTTGAATTCACAATTTCGAGCTTGGAGTCTCAGTCGTGATATTAACTCGTCGATTGATTCGCTTTCCTGCTTCCTTGTAACGCTTGAATGTTACATTGAGTTTGTGGGAGAAATACAAATCGAATTTACGTTTTACCTGTGCTAGTGTTAGGTAAGGTGTCTTCGATGAGGACGTGGACAGGAAGGTTTACAAGAACATATGTATGGCTGCATATCCGACTGAAGACATGAATGTGTCATGAATATTTTGAGGCTTGTACCCAAAGCTTCCATTCCCGCGCCATGTCTTTGTCATGCTCTATGACTAGTGGTTTCGGTGGACGAAGAAAATGTCGTACGTCATTTAAATCGATTAACAATGTTCTTCAACAATAAACGTATGTCGAACGGGTTTCCGCACGATGTAAACAGCATGGTTAAGTTTTGATGAATAATTTACTAATTCAATATGTTACCCTACAATCCATGTACTAAAGTAGTAGATTAATGGAATAATGTTGTGCCTAGAATAGTTCAGGCTTGTTCGCAGTACTCTTTTTCATATGGGAAAAGACGGTGTTGACTTTGTATCTGTTACCTCATTTAAAACTTTTCCGTAAATCATAGTTGAAAAGAACTAGTGGTTGACAACTGTCCCATAAATAAATTGATGTATGAAATGTTGATTTTTGCTTTTTAGCTCGATTGATCTGCTGTGAAAAATTATAAACCCCAACCCGAATTTTCATATTTCTTTTAATGAGTAGTACACATTTATTTCATTCCAAAATATTCCAAAAATTGAGTGTGATAGGGTGTTGACGGTGTAAAAATTGGTCGTCAATGCTTGTTGCTTAAGACATTTGATTCAGATTCGAGCTTCTTAGTGTAGCACTGTAGCCGCTTTGCATGAAAAAGCTTTAAGAACCTTAAAGATGTATAGGTGCTTTATGGCTAGACGATTTTTATTGCAAATAATTTAAATTATGTGTTGGTGAATATATGTCAATTCAAACATATATTTTGGGTCTATAACTTAATTCGTTTGTTATTAGCGGTTTGCCAAGAGATGGCGTAACTTGTATTATTTCATTGTTATTATTCCATTGGAACATGCGTTGGAAAGCTACTGTCATTGTACGTCATTTCAGCATATGTCATTCATTTGAAGCGTAAACAACAATAATTTTTTTTCACTATATGTATGTCGAACTTTGTGCCTGAAAAAGTGTTTTTGCGGGAAGTTCTTCTTCATTACTTTCATATGAAGAAAACTGCTGCCGAAAGTCATCGTATTTCGGCGGAAGTTTATGGTGAACATGCGCTAGCTGAGCGAACGTGCCAAAAGTGGTTTGCACGATTTAAAAGTGGTGATTTTGGCTTGGAAGACGATGAACGTCCTGGGCAGCGAAAAAAGTTTGAAGATGAAGAACTGAAAGCATTACTCTATGAAGATTGTTGCCAAATACAAGAAGAGCTCGCAGAATTTTTGGGTGTCACTCAAGCAGCCATTCCAAAACGTTTAAAAGCAGCTGGATATACTCAAAAGCAAGGAAATTGGGTTCCACATGAACTCAAGCCGAGAGACGTCGAAAGGCGGTTTTGCATGTCCGAAATGCTGCTGGAACGCCACAAAAGGAAGTCATTTTTGCATCGGATTGTTACTGGTGATGAAAAATGGATCCATTACGACAACCCCAAGCGCAAAAAATCATATGTGAAACCTTGCCAACCAGCCAAATCAACGTCAAAGCCGAATATCCGAAGGTAATGCTCTGTATTTGGTGGGATCAGATGGGTGTGCTGTATTATGAGCTGCTAAAACCGGGTGAATCCATCAATGGGCAACGCTACCGAACACAATTAATCCATTTGAAGAGAGCAGTAGCCGAAAAACGCCCGGAATATGCGACCAGACACGAGGCAATAATTTTCCATCATGACAACGCTCGACCCCACGTTGCTATTCCGGTTAAGAACTATTTGGAAAACAACGGATGGGAAGTCTTACCCCACCCACCTTATAGCCCAGACCTTGCCCCTTCTGACTACCATTTGTTCCGGTCTATGCAGAACGCCTTCACTGTAATACGGTTCACATCAAAGAAGAATATCAAAAATTGGCTTGATTTATTCTTGGCTGCCAAGCCGGCGCAGTTCTTTTGGGATGGGATCCACAAACTACCAGAAAGATGGGAAAAAGTCATAGCTTCAGATGGGCAATACTTTAATAATACTATTGTACATGTTTTTCTTAAATAAACGTTCAAATTTTGGAAAAAAAGCCGCACGAATATAATTATATACCCAATAAAAATAAAATTGGTCCCAAAAATTATCGTTGCGGTACACCATTTGTGGTTGTTAACTGACTGCTAAAGATTCCTTCTATTTTTACTCGTTGAGTTCTCTTTGATAGATACGTTGAAAACCACTTATCAATTGTACCTCTGAGTCCAGCCCTATACAATTTATCCAAAAGTACTAGGTGGAGTGAAAAGTTGCATCCTTGACCGCCAGAATGCGCTGCTACTGCAAAAAAGGTTATGGTGCCTTGAAGTCCGTTCATATTTAGCAGACATGCCTACTGTGCGATACTGTCTTTAGTTTTGTTTTGACAGCTAATTGTTGTTGACGTGTTTGGCATCATGTTGAGTATGGACAAAAACGGTTTTCGTTCTCTAGTAAAACATTATTTTTTGAGAGGAAAACGGCGAGGGAAACCAAAGAAAAGTTGGATAAATATGCTAATATGGGGCTAATGCTCTCCCAGATTACATACTCAAATATTGGTTTCGAGAGTTTCGTGGTGGCCGCAACTCCACTACCGATCAAGTCCGCAGCGGCAGGCCCTCCGATGCGGTTACAGAGGACAATGTCAAAAAAATATAAGAAATGGTGTTAGCTGATCGGAAAGTGACGGTGCACAAGCTAGCAGATATCACAAAGATTAGTACTGAGCGCACACGCCATATTTTGGGCAATATTCTGCATATGAAAAAATTATCCTGCCGCTAGGTGCCGCGCATACTCACTCCTCACTCATACGAACGCGAGAGCACTTCGAACGAGTATTTGGACTTACTGATGCGGAATCGGGCGGACTTTTGACGTCGAATGGTAACTGTTAAACACCAGAGAACAGAATGAGTGCCCGGTAATGGACTGAAGCCGGCACGAGTGATCCGAAGCGGCCGAGGGAGGCTCGATGGGTCGCAACGGTTATGGCGTCTGTTTTCTAGGTTTGTCATGGCATACTCTTCGTGGGCTACCTCGAAAAAGGAAAAACTATCAACAGCGAGTATTATTGTGCATTATTGGAGCGATTGAAGGCCGAAATCGCTGCAAAACGGCCTCACATGAAGCAAAAAAAAAAAATTTGTTTTTGCAAGACAATGCACCGGCGCACAAGAGCATCACAACCATGGCTAAAATCAATGACTTACGGTTCCTTTTGCTGTCGTATCCACCGTATTCGCCCGATTTGGCTCCCTCGGACTATTATCTCTTCCCAAACTTCAAAAGATGGCTCATCAATAAAAAATTCAGCTCACGCGAGGAAATCATCGACGCCACGGAGGAGTATTTTCCGGACCTTCCGCAAAATTGCTTTTCGGACGGGATCAAGAAGTTGGAAAATAAGTTAGAATAGCTAGAATAAGTTTACCAAACTAAAAAAATTTAAAAAAATGTTTTTTTTTCATTCCCAAGGAGGTTACTTTTCATCCCATCTAGTATATCATGATTGACCATATCAAATGCTTTTGTCAAATCGATGAAGAGTACTAGATTAGTGTTATTATAATTAAAGCTTTCATAAATTTCACTACACAACTTTAGAATAGCATATTCAGTAGATCTCCCTTCGCGAAAACCAAATTGTTCGTTTCTAAAAAAAACTTGTTTTTATTTAAAAATGATACTATGCGTATTTTTATCAGTTTTTCAAGAAGTTTACAAAACGTTGGGAGTATAGAGATGGACCTGAATTGAGTCATTGAACTTCGATTTCCTTTTTTGAATAGAGGAATGACTTCAGCACATTTTAAAGACACAGTTAAAGTACCACAATTAACACTTAAGCCATCAACAATAAATAAAGAAATACGTTTTAAAAGACAGTTAGTTAATTGTGTGCAAAAATTTTTGTTATCAAGAGACATTATACATTTGTGGATTTCTTTCCGTGTGAAAGGTTGAAAAACAAAACTGTTATTTTCAGAAGTATCTTCGACTATATCTGAATAAATATTTTAATTGCACGTGTATTACGGTGGATATAGGTTCGATTCTCTTTCGATAGTAGCAAAAAAATTTATTAAATTGATTGGCAATATCTACTGGGTCTGATATTTCTATACCATCCACATTGATATTAAAAATTTTTTTCTTTTTCTTTTCTATTTTTTAGGATGTTTTTTACCACACTCCACTCATATTTCACACTACCCTTACAGTTTTGCAGTTTATTTGCGTAATATTAATCCCGACGTAATTCCACTTGCTTCTTAACCTCTTCAATTAGTTTAAGACAGATATTTTTCAAATTTTGCTTATAAGGATGGCGCTTGCATTTTTTTAGCACGTTTTTTTTTTGTTTATCTTTTTATGCAAACCTCTTTTCTAGTTTTATTTTAATATTGGTGCAACTTACAATATGAGTTTTAAGAGTGTTCAAAAATATATCGTAATAGTTTATTATAATCAATTCTGTGGTGTTCCTTGAAAGGTTTCTGTGTTTACATTAGTCATGTAATGATCCGTAATTTTGTAGTCAAGTACTTCACCCGTTAATTTATATGTAAATTGCGAATTTAACCTTACAAAAATATGATCAATGCATGTTTGTGTTTTTTCCGTGATTCGCGTGGGTGCCATAATAGCACATTTCAAGCCAAATGATGACATTGAAGCCAGATAATTATCCAAGTAATTACTAATTTTTAATATATCAATATTTACATATATCTCCTACAACCAATAAGTTTCGTGTCTTTCCATCTTTAAGTAGGTATATACATAAAATAGTAAATTGTTCGTTAAAAATACGGCAACTAATTTTTAAAATATTAGCGCTCATCAGACTTATTTTTTCCACTTTACAATCACTTTCGTATTCTTTTTTTAATATATAGGATAGGGTTCATAACCGGAAATACAAATATTTTGATGGATGAGTAGTTTATTCATGGGAATAAATATACTTTCTTGCGTTCGGTGACCTATTTTGTTTCATCTGATTTTAAGCTGTTGTTATAATTGATTGAGATCTTCGAAGCACAATCATGTTAAAAACAATATCTCCCTCATCCTTGCGGAAGAATATTATGCTGTTACTCATCCATATTTATTTAAATTTCTTCTCTATTTTAATTTGTTTTGTTGCATTAAATAATGCTTGACATTCACTGCATCCATACAGCCCCATTTCTCTATACTATACTACGTATAGTGAACAATGTTTTTTATTTTTCTATTTTAGGGTGAATGGTTGGTAGTTTAATTCAGATTAGTTTATCAGCTTTATGTAGTTATGGGTTTCCATTAGTCTTTCAATTGCGCAACCATTGTTCAGAGTTTAAACATTCCATGTGCGTATCGGCGACTAATTTATCTTTGTATGTTTTGAAGGATCAAAAACAATATTTCGAGGCTGGTGGTGGATCCATAACTCGATTATTTATGTGATAAGGTAGTTATCCTCATTCACAGACCATGGATAAAGGTATAAGTGTAAGTCAGTGGTTAATTTAGTTTTTATCTAAGTTCACTCCATTGACATTCAAATCTTTCTTTGAAATTGAATTAAATTCTATTAAAGGATGCATACCAAACTGATCAAGCAATACTTCAAACAGGAATTCCTGGTATAGCCAACAACGTCACCTGTTATGTCTTTGACATTTTTATTAAGTAAAACTGTCCACTTCGTTTCTAACACTTCAATTAACTCTTTTCAATTGACGGATCACATTTTTCATTATTGAACAGCAAGTATTTTTCAGGCTGCTATCTTAACACAGATATGCGTTCTTACTAAATTCATTTTAAAAAAAGATTTTCGTGTCTTTCAGCACCCTTTTCGACCTTCGTCAGCAATATCTTTAACTTTTCAATCAGAATTTTTAAAGTCAGAAAAATAAAGAGGAAAATATAATCCAATCTCATTTTCAAAAGAAATCTGAGGCAGAAAAAAAAAAAATTATTAATATTCTACGGACTTACCCTGCACGATTAATTTAGCATAGTTGGACTCCTTGGTTCCAACTAAATTTTGGGCTATGCACTTGTAGTTACCCTCGTCAATTGGTTCGACATTGCTTATCAATAAATTGCCACCATCGACTATACGAAGACGTGATGTGGTTCCATAAGATTTCCCCCTTAAGTCATCCAATGGTACTCCGTCCTGGTTATGGGTTTTGGTTTAACAAAGACGTCCAAGTTATCGATTATTATTATGATAATGATGATGATGATGATGATGATGACCACAACAATGATGATGTTAGGTGATGTGATGTGATGTGATCATCCAAATCAGGAATAGCAGGCGTTTTTGGTATTTCCAGTAATAGGTGTTAAGTGGACGTGCCACCCGGCCAGACGATGACGCCACATTGGGTGAAAATAAAGAAATAGAGAAAATAATAAAAGAAAGGAAAAAAAAAAAAAAAATTATTAATAAGAATAATATCCATAATCTACGAATTGTGGTTGAGATAGAAAATAGAATTGAAAAAAGGGGAGTCTCTAGAATAAAGAATAAAGAATAAAGAACCGTACTAGGATTCCTAGAAGCGATTATTTAGTGGTAATTACCGAAAGAAATAAAGTCCTAGCACGAATGTGTACGGATGTGGTATGTGTGTGTCCGTCTATGGGCGATGGTGTTAGATGGTGCTGATCACATAATTCTAAGAAATTATTTTCTTAAGTAGTTCCACTTGATTGAATACACGATTGAATCTATAATGGATTTCGATTTCTGCAACCGACAAGAACTTCTTGGGCAGTGGTCAAAAGTTGTTGTGGGGTATAATGACTATAGATTCGTGACATCATTAACACCAAAATCGATTACAAAAATAATTTACGCAACTGACAGACTGAAGGGATCCACTTTCTTGAAGGGAAAAGTTATTTTAACCAATTTACACGTGCCGAAGCTATTAGAAGGAAAGAAGCCATGAACACCTTTGGTCGCTGGAGGAGTGCAAAAGATGAAGTTTGCCCTAGAAAATTACTGGTCTATCCTATTCATTTGATGTAGAGAGGTAAATTCTTATAGACAAACATTGACTTAATATATTCAAGTAGCAATGCTAATAATTCGGTATATGGAAAGATTGTAGATACCATCAGAAAAAAAAGACACTTACATATGCTTAACTTATGACATTCAGCCTTTGTGTGTTCATACCAGCTGAGTCTTGGCAGCCACAGGGTGGATAAAAAGAAAACATTCGAATTTTTGAGGATAATCTAAGAGCCACTCAATATAGTAAAAATATCGGTTAAATGGTGAACATCCATTTTACATGAGTTAATTGTAGGTGTAGTACAGTATGGTCTGCAAAGTAGCATCCGTCTGTTTACCACCCTGCAATAGAATCTATTTAAACTTGGCTTAAGTAAGGTGATCTAGGACAACCCAGCAGAAAGAAAGGATGTTTCATTTTAAATCTGCACACTGTGCACGATTTTTTGAGAAAAATAAGAGCCTAATCTACAAATTTCTGTCACAAGCCATAATCTTATGACTTAGCATCCTACACCACTTAGATTTTCCGCAGGACGGAGTCTCTTTCAAACTTTTTAAAATATTTTTGAAAGATACGGAAGCATTCTGTCTGTCTGGAATAAGCGTATTCATGATGATTTATGAAACAATATTGAACATAAATGTAAAATAACTCTCACAAATGAAAGTATTGTTTAAAAATTACCATTACTGGAAGATCTATCGAAAAAGAGAAAGAAACAACCATCCTTTATGTTTGATAGATCACTGAATGTAGAAACGACATGACAACCCGGATGACTAGACAATAAATTGCAGTGCAATTGATGGCATGTATTCACGCTTATCCTCTTTAAGTGACTTCGATATTGGCCACTGCATTAGAACTGCATGAACGTTTAAAAATTTCTGTAGGACAATCTGGTTTTCACTTAACTATCGATTATATATGCTGGAGAAAAACGTATTTGAATAGAACCACCATAGAGTACGCTATATCTAAAAAAGGTTAATACTCTACCAACATAGATTCTCGGCATTTGTAAGATTTAGCTTAGTAAAGTCAAATATAAAGGTATTATTTTGAAATAAAATTCAGCCTTTAGAAACACACTAAAGTTGAAAGTCTCCTGGTATCCCTGTGGCTTAATAGTGCCTTTGGATGAAGACTACGCTAATATACTAGATTTATACAATGTCGTGTAAAATTAAGAGACAGAATCCTTAAGAATCGACTGAGTTATCCAATGTCTGTATATAATAAGTGGGATAGAAACAATTTTGGTCTCATCATAAAAGGCTTACTCTGGCTTGTTACATTTCATTTTTTTTGCTAAAATCAAAGTCTATGGGTCTTCAAACCAAAAAGTATCGAGCTTGGCTGGAAGGTAGATCGGTATCAACGAGGAATATGGGTGCTTAAAACAGCTATAATTTTAGACTTCCTTCTGTGCAGATCAAATGCCAATCTTTTAGGAGATCAAATTAGCGACCAGAGATGTGAAAGCCAGCTCTGCATAATCAATGTCTCTGAAATCCTGAAGAACGTAATTTTCAAACTGAAGAAGTTAGAGTGTTGTGAGTGCTGAGTGACCGTTCATAACTTTTATCATATATACATTTTTAGCGTTCGAAAATAGGCTTACATATTTTGTAATATACCCCTTCGGGTAGGGGCAAAAATATACCCACGGTAAGGCATGCCGGTCGTTAGAGGCGACTAAAATTATTCAACTAGGCTAGATTAAGGTGTTAATCGACCATGCCAGAATCGACCAGGTTGGGGGCTTAGTATAAAAATAGCCCAACCTCTAAAGGAGCATCCGAATACCGAGTGACTACCCGAGTAGTTCTCGCTACTAGTGAGAGCCAAAATAAGTTCAACAAATTTAAGTACAAATATGAGTCAAGATCCTTTTAGGAAAAGTTGAAGGGTATCAAGATTACCAACATCAGGATCTACAATAAAATCGTCCGAAAGTCAAAGCAAAGAAAATTCAATAGTTTTGGCCAATGAAAATACTCCGCGCTAGCTATAATGCCTGGAAAAAGAGAATTTGGATCGTCGTGCTAGACTCCAAAAAATGAAATCACTCTACACGGAAATCAAAAAAGAAATGGACGCCTTTAAGGCAAAATCCAAAACTGAGTCTAATCCGCCCGTCCATCAGGAGAACTCGGGTTATTACACGGACGAAGGAGAATTAGTCCACGAAACAGGCTGGATGAAATTACAATAATGAAAGATGAATATAAGCCCATCACAGTAAATAAGGAAAAAGCGAAACTACGCCCTCCACCTGCAATAAATGTAGTTGGGATTGCGGACTTTTTTAGGCTCGGCAAACTCCTTCAAAATACTCTAAAAGGACATTATAAAATAGTCTCACTACTGAAAAACGTATGGAAAATCAACGTCGACGATTTTCGACGCCTATTGGGCACTTTATCTGATACTTAATACCGAAAAAGTATAACGGTATACTTTACCAAAAACGTTTGAAAAACCTCTGCGATTCTGTGCAAAAGGTCTTCACCCGTCGTGCAGTAAGTAAGACGTAATAAAAGACCTGCAAGCACAAGGTTTTAAGATTCTTGATGCAGTGAATTTAATTAACAGGGAGAAACAGCAAACAAATTGCGACAAATATACCGTACTCAAACGCGGACTCCATATCTTCATCCTTTCCTTCAATAAAAACGAGAAACTTAATGATATCTATAAAATCAAAACAATTTAAGATATCAAAGTAAAAATAGAGCCCATGCGCACGGATAACAAAGCGACACCTCAGTGTAAACGCTGCCAGAAATACAACCATACGCAGGTATATTGTCAAAAAGACCCAAGTTGCGTAAAATGCGCAGGCATTCACCTCTCGGGAGAGTGCAATGTAAACAATAAAACCCCAGCGATTTGCGCAAACTGTACGGGAAATCACCCAGCAAGCTACAGAGGTTGCGAGATCGCCAAAGAAATCCAAAAGAGGCAAAAACCGATGTGTCCAATACAAATAAGAGAGTCATCAAAAAGCAACTGGTAGAAATAGGAAATAATCAACCCAAGTTAATCTGAAGGATGGCGCAAGACCGTACGCTGAAACCGCGTCACAAGCAAATAACCTAGACTCTGTCACGGAAGATCCGGTATGTCAAATACTCACAGTAATTCTAGGCATAGGAATAACAAAAAAAAAAAATCAACGAACTCTTGTTTGAAAAATTAAGCAAGCTCGAGTCTAAGCCCCAAAAAAAAATTTAAGAAATTAATAAAAAAAACCGTTAATTAAGATAATAACATAGAACGCAAACGGTCTTCTGAAAAAAATCGAAGAATTAAAATTTCGCGCGGAAAGAGCGAGAGGCGGATTCTCTCTTTATATCAAAGATTGCATTAAGCACAACGAGAAAATGATAATAGAGCTCGAAATATATAAAACACTTAGGCTACAATATAGCATCCTGTTATTTCCATCCGAGATATAGGATAACAATCAATGACCTTAATCCGCTCTTCTGCCCACTTAGGTCAAATTTTATTCTCGGTGGCGACTTCAACGCGAAATATACGTATTGGGGCTCAAGATGCATCTCAACGAAAGGCAGACTACTGTACAATGCAAGTCTAAAACTTTCGCACGAAAGAAATGGCGAAAATCACGTGTGCCCCTACACAAATCTTGTTTAAGCTACCTTTCAAATAAGCTTAGGCAAATGCTGCAGGATTTCAGGAACCGTGAAATATCACGTTAGGTACCTTGAAAGCTTGACTGCCGACAAAACATCAAATTACTCGTTCTAGAAGGCCATGAAGTCTACCAAAAGTCCGATAATGCACTCTGCGCCAATACGGAAAGCCAACGGCGAATGGGCAAAAGGAGACGTAGAGAAAGCAAATTTATTTGTTGAACACTTGGAAGACACTTTCCAACCGTTCGAAGGACGACAACTTACTGAAGATTACGATGTCAGTACAGGGTCTGACAATTATATTGGGTCATTTAAAAGGCTCCGTGGTTTTTTGTCACTAAAAGGTGTTGGTGTCCATTTATCTGGAATCATTAATCTGATTATGTCAAACGAACACGTGTTTGAAATGTGACATGTCAGGCTACATTTTTTGTGGAGACAGCTGTGTAATTCGTTGTTCGTGTTAAAAGTTATACTGATTTGAATATGAGTGAACTATCGGAAGAAATACGCTATATGATGTTTTTTAGCTATAAAAAAGTGAAAAACGCTGCAAAAACATGCTGAAAAATTTGTGCAGTTTCCGGTGAGAATGCTGTGAGTGAACGCTTGACCCAGGTGTGGTTTGTTCGATTCCGTTCCAGAAATTTCGATGTAAAAGATGCATCTCGCACTAGTCGGTCTGTCACTGAAAAAAGTCGATGAAATTTTGCAAGATCGGCACGGAAGCTGTCTGGAGAGAGGCACTAAACATCAACCGTATGAAATTTTCGAGTCATCTTAAACAAGCAGACTATTCAAAGAACCTACATGTTTGGGTACCGCATGAATAAACGTAAAGAAACTTAATTGACCGAATAACCATCAGTTAAACGCTGCTGCAACGTAAAGAAATGGAACCATTTTTGATTTTTGATTCATTACGGACGATGTAAAATGGATTAAATACGAGAATATCCAGCGCAAGTGATCATGGTCAAAGGCCGGTGACTGGATTGACGGCAAACAAGGTTATCTTGAGTGTTTGGTGGGATTGAAAGGGAATTGTTTATTATGGCGAAGCGGTCAATATGATCCTCTACTGTGCACAACTCAACCGTTTGAATGAAGTTATCAAGAAAGAACGACCAGAACCGGCCAGCAGAAAGGGAGTTGTCTTCCATCATGACAATGCTATGCCACACACACACATCTTTGATGGCGGAGCTTGTTTGGGAAATTTTGATGCATCCACCGTATAACCCGGACCTTGCACCCCCTGATTATCATTAGTTTCGGTCTTTGCAAAACACTCTTAATGGTAAAAAAATTACCGACCGAAGAGCCGCTGAAAATCACTTGGCCAAGTTTTTCGCTGATAAGCCACAGAAGTTCTGAGTAAGCTTCGTCAGATAATAGCAATGTTGAAAAATAATAAAGCTCCAGGATACGATCTGATTACGAGCGAGATTCTAAAAGAACTTCCCGAAAAAGCGGTAATCAAGCTACTTCATATAATAAATGCTTCAATAAGACTTTTATACGTTCTCAGCCAATGAAAGTCGCCGAAGTTATAATGGTTCCGAAACCAGGGAAAAATCTTAACGACAAAAAATCGTAGGGGCTTATTTTCGCTCTTGCCAATAACTTCAAAAGTATTCAAAATTGTTTTGCTTAATAAAATTTGTACATCGGATCACAAATGAAATTGAAAACGCCTAAGAAAAAAAGCAAATATGCTCTAGCGTTTTTCTCGATGTGTCACAAGCCTCCGACAAAGTATGGCACGAGGTCTTGAGGTATAATCTAAGGCAAATCTTAGCTGACAAATTATGCAAAAAAGTACATTCATACCTTGAAAATCGGCTGTTTTGGGTTAGACAACAGTCTGAATACTCGGAATTCAAAGAAATTCACGCTGGTGTGCCACAAGGAAGTGTTCTTGGTTCGTACTTATTCCTACTGTACACAAGAGATATACCTTAAGATGAAGAGACTGTTAGCCAAGATACGGCTATTCTTTCAACAGGCCAAACGGTAGGATCTTCGACGAATAAACTCCAACGAGCCCTTAACAAGTTGTTTGAGTGGACGAAGACCTGGAGAATCGTTAAAAAGGAACGTGAAGAACTTGACATTAGGCTTAGACAAATGTATTGGCTTGTTGGAAGACACTCCCAACTAAGCTTAAGAACAAAGCGCTAAGAGCAATCGTGAATGCTTCATGGTATCTAAGGAATAGCGATATTCCTTTCGTACTCGTCTTGTTCATCACTGCAACCCAGAAATAATCCGGACATTGAACGAGACCAACCTCGTGCATCGACTACGTAGAACAAGACCGTTCGACATAGCGCCGTAAGCACAAACTGTATTAAGGCTACCTAAAACAACGTGGACATATTACAGAAGATGAAACTACTTGTTAAGGAAACTTACTCGTAGTCTGGAAGATAATGGGAGATTTTTTAGTGAGTAGAAATCTTACATTACCATAAGTTCGTGCTTATGATGAACGCTGCTATGTTACTGTGGTAGGCAGCAGGTGTTTGTGCTTATGATATGTACCTGCTATGGTGATGTGATGGTGCTCTTATGAGCGCGTGTGCCTATAAAGGTTTACAAACAACTAGTCAATAAATAGCCAGTAAATGAAGAGAGGATATTTCTCTTGTGTTCCTGTTAATTTATTAAAGGATAGTGTCAGTTTCGCTCTGCATATACTTCACAGACAAAGTTTAGACGGGAATTTCCTAAAACTTTAACATGCTTTAGGGTTGCTAACATTCTTGAGTTGTTAACTCACGCCACAATAGACTAGATGTTGACAGACTGGTTTCGTATTCCGTTTGAAAGCATTCAAGAAGAGCCATGAGGCATATCCTTATACCGAAAGAAAACAAACAGAGTAAAAAGAAGTGCCTGGCATCTGCCAAAGGAAGACTGATCCACGGTTAGAACCAGCAAAATATTTTGGGATACAAATGTGGATTAATTAGCCCATGACACTTTGAATGAAATATCAATAGCCAATTCTCCAATAGTCGAGGTCCTCTAAAAAAGCGTTTGCTTGTGCGATAATTCCATCGTTAGATCAATTTTCTTTCCATTAAGCCATTTCTTTAGGTTTGAAAATAGGAATTATTTACTTGGGTCCTAAGAATATGGTAGGTGAGAAAACAAATCGTAGTTAAATCTATGAAATTTCTCCATAACAACTTCGCTGGTCGCTGGTTTAATAACTTGGTATAATATTGGCGTTGATTTTTTCCCCCTCCCGAAGGCCGACTCATCTTGAAACCCAATGCTTCGTCTCTTATTTGGTCTCCGGGGTTTTGAGTTGTATCCATCTTTCGTCTATGGCTATGAATCTCTGCGAAAACTCTTTTGCATTGTGGTTGAACAATGCTAAAAACACATTTGAAGTTATGCATACAAAATTCACTGTTTTTCATTTTCACCAAAATTCACGTCGTTGCTTCTTTTCAATGGCTGTGTCATTGAAGGATACAACTCTTAAAAGCACTATCACTATCTGCTCGGGCTTCTATCTTTATAAGAGTAAACAAGAGATTTATCTGCTCTGCCCATCTTATAATTATAAGAGTACTTCATTCTGCAATAAATTCCATGTATCGCCAACAAAAAGAGCATCTCTTTATTTCATTGCAATCGTTGACATCAAGAGGTTATTCAATATGTGTGACACTCAATAGATTAGATACTCAAAACATCAACTCCTTTTCATGTATTCTCAATTCGATTGTCGATTTCTCAAGGAAACGGGTTTTAGTCGGTAAGAATCCAATACTAGCTATCGAGAGACGGACCATAAGGTCTGAGGATTTGTGAAGAACTGAAAAAATTTAAATAATTGCAACAAACTTTTCAATAATGTTCTTGAGCTTACTGAGGTTATACCACATACAATAAGCCCTTAAAGAACAACAGGGTCATAGAAACAAGTTAATAGCCACCAGACGAGGCAATAGTCTCTGGACTGAATAACAGTTTGCCAAGTCTGAAAAATCTGCGTGCCTTTAAGTTTAATCATACTAAACACACGAAAACGTAAATGGTGGGGAGTGATGCGTGGTGAAAAGTATAAACGCCATTGAACTTCTTCAGGTGTATGTGAAACAAAGCCATGGTAAGTTGAATGTCATCTGATAAATCAAGGCCCCATTCCAATTGTTGAAGATAGAATGAGGCTTCTCCGCTATAAATGGGCGATATACTTGTAAAAGCACAAATGTTGATTGTTAATTACCTAACTCAGGCTTATATTCTGAGACAACAAATTTTAAATGGAAGCTTAGTCAATGCTACTCCGCTGGGACAAAAAAATAAAAATCCAAGATGCCAAATAAGAATACAAAAAAGATTTTGGTAAAACTGATTGCGTCTTGAGATGTGATTTGGTCCCAAATCTGGAAGTTAAATCCCTCTCGACCTCTTGCAAAGTGGAAACTCGATCAAGTTCACCTAATTAGAAAGAAAGACAAAGGACTGTATTTCTGGTTTAAAAATTGAGTAGTCGGGAATACTGAGTCTACGATCTAACCAAGTGGTGGCTTCTTAGGAAATCTTGGAGAGACCAAAGGTCGTATGATGATTTAAAAGCCTCTATTCAAAGGTTCGCTTAAACCCTACTCTTCAATCAATCTTGCGACAGTATGAGAAATTATACCTTTAGCTACATACCTTCATCTTAAGACTAATCCTCTGACACATTCTGTGTGGCCTATGCCGGTCGTTGCAGTTTATCTTGATTAATTGCACTCACTTATTGTCAGTAAACAAAAGCTTCTTTGAATAGGATGGTTTAGTAATAAGAAAATAATTCCATTGAAACCTTAAAAAAAAAAAACGGACACTTACCCAAATGACATGATGTTGATGATGATGATGATATCCATCAAAACAGAAAGAAAACCTCCCACTATCAAGTAGTGTATGGAACCAAGCGCACCATTATGATCGTAATTGTTGGGAATTACCATCTCAAAACAACGCTTCACGTCTACTTTACACATACATGGCAGAAAAACCAAACAACAACCGAATCAACAGAGCGCAAGTAAATAAAACCTAAAGTCAAACAAACCGAGTATCCAGTAGATGGTCTCCATAAAAGCTTCTTTAGGACCACCATATTATATACAGGTGAGATACTCCTCTGCTACCTCCGACACCTGCTATACCATCAAACCGAACAATCAACCATCGAAACGCCGAATCTACCAGAATCTACCAACAAGTCTACAACAGAGGCAACATAAATAATTCATGACGAAGCCAACAAGCAACGCTCACATAAAGTGGAATGCACTTAAGTCATAGTAGGTCTCAAAAGGTATCCATCAGATACAAACACACACACATAAAACCGGAGAGGGGTAGAGAAATAAAGTCGTTGCCTCTGTTTTTATGGCAAACAAAACCTCCGTTGGCACTACTAAACACACACTATTTCACGTGGATAAGTGAGCTTTAGATTTAAGGCCAAGATTCTGTACTTTGTGAGTGTTTTCTTCTAAAGGTAACAGACTGAAGCAGGTAAACCTAGAAAACGAGTAAACACACCATCCAACTTCAAGTGACAGTCGACGAATGGTATGAGAAGAGACATAGGTAAGGGTATTCCCTATTCCTTTTGTGATGTCTAAAGCTAAAGGACTTAAGGATAATAACTGAATGGGGAATTTGCTAAAGGGCAGCAGCTTCGGGTGACTTACCTTCATCCAGATGAGTGAGGGCTCTGGTATTCCTTTCGGTGGTCCACATTCTAGGAGTGCCGTTTCGCCCTTAGCAACCCGTGTATCTTTCGGTTGCACTCGAAAGTCATCACGAAGCACTGTAAAGAGGAAACAAAAGATGAAAACGTTTAAAATAAGGATCAACTGGTATTTCTCTTAATTGTTTTTATTCTTTCAGCAACAAAAATATATTCATGGGCATACGAGTGAGCACATGTGTATCTATATATGGATAACGCCAAGGCGTTAAACGGAACACTCATGGGGCATTCTATATACGTAACCATAGCCCTTATTCGTTGTATACTATAAGTTGGAGTCTGTCAACTTGCCATTTTTGGCACGCGCGAAACGTGCGTCTGCATTCATTGAAGGGTAATATTTAGCGAACGAACAACAACAAAAAAAAAAAAAAGAAGAATAACACGTTCCAAACTCGGAATTGGAATCGCATGCGAATGTCAATGTTCGACAGAACTGGGCGCTCGATTTGGTTAGAATCGTGCATGAGAATATCCGCAAATTGATGTGCGTGGATACAAACGATGTTAACTTTGTACACTTTGCAACGTAGTTCGCAGCCCACTTAAGAAAATTACATTTTGCAAGCATCCGTAACTAGTGAACCGAAACTTAAACCCAGACTGAGACATAAGGAAATATTCAAATCATTAGAAACCGCTGCTGAATAGTAATTTTAACAATTTTATTTTCCATATAACTTTTCTTCGCTCTTTTGGGTTCAATGGAAAATAATTCTCTTAACGTGATTTCGATGTTGAGCCGCCACATCGTGAAAAGTAAAAATCGGAAAAAAATTTCCGAAAATGAGAGTGCAAGATGAGGTATTCAGGTATTTTTGCATGTGTCTTAGAGAGATATCCGAAACAGATAACCATTTAGTCTCATTTTTCTGTCAAAAAAGAGCACTCAGGCAAACAACTAGACCATTGTACTCATTGGAAGTTCCTTTCAAAAAAAATTTCTCAGGCTTTCGAGTAAGCGCTTAAGTGATAAAGTGCTAACTATACCAGCACTCACAATGTCAAGGCCGAGTACCTATAGCCTGGTGCGAGCATAAACTGTCACAGAGGTAGTGCACAGCGATGTCGTAATCACTTTTACAACAAACTTTATAGGATGTTGTATCACTTAAGCCTAACACATTTAACTATATAGCAAAAGTATAGTGCCCAGTCACGACGCCAGTAAACAACCTGCAGTCTTTCCTCCTGAAGGACGTTTTAGAGAATTCGTTTGATACGCCTACATCCTGTGGATCATGTCATCTGCAGTTGTTCTCATACGAAACCCAGCTTCGAGTCCTGAAAAACACTTCTCTGAGCCTTGCCAGGCAACTTTATTGGCGATTTCATATCACGTGATCCCATTCAGACTTCTGACTGCGTTCCGTAATGTCTTGCACTCTCGAAGTAACTTAGAAATCATAAACGGGTTTAGCAAGGCTCTAAGAGCTGCTTGGCTGTCGGTTGTTTCATCCCCTCGATCAGTTCTTCACAATATAGCTCGCTGCCATCAGAATGGGCAACGGTATATTATATGAAAAATAACGTTGTCGTGCTCCAGAACGACACCAGCTCCGCATCCTACATCGGTTTTGGAGGACCCCATACAGGGTGACTGACTCGAACTGCAACTTTTTAAAATGCTATAATTTTTTAATTTTTTAATAAATTTTATTGTGCCAAAGCAAAAAATATTGGAAAATACACCAATTTTCAAATTGTATTAGTAGTTTTCAATATGTCTACCTTTGGCGTAAATAATGGCATTGAGATGGACAAAGAAAGCATCTCACGCTGTACGCAAGTGCCTCTGCGGTATTTTGGCCCATTCCCGGCTAAGTGCTTGTTTGAGGTGGTCCAAACTTTGGTACTTTTTAGTGTCAACCTTCGCCTTCAAAATATCCCAGACAGAGAAATCCAACGGATTTGCATCCGGAGAATTGTGTCGAAGAAATGAAGTGTGGAACATTGTTTTTTAACCAATCTTGGTTGACGTGCGCTTTGTGAGACGGTGCCGAGTCTTGTTGAAATGTCCACGGTCTCCGACCAAAATGATTGTTTGCTCAAGGCTTCAATACTGTTTCTAAGACATTTTCACGGTATGGGATCGCATTAATTTTGACGCCACGGTCCAGAAATACGAACAGAGAGCGACCATCGCTGGTTATGGCGGCCCAAACCATCACCGTCGGTGCTGCCTGCTTCCTGGTGGCCGTCCGAAGGTGTACATTTTTGAAGGACCTGGCAAGTAAACTTGGTCATTTTGTTTGTTGACATATTGCTCGATAACAAATGGCAACTCATCGGAAAAACAAAATTCGGCAACTCAACACTTTCGTGCAAGCGTAGCAACTCCTTCGCTCTTTCGACTCTAACTTTTTTGTTACAGTGTAAGATCGTGTGGTTTTTGGAACTTAAATGGCTTGAGCCCAAGCTCATTTTTCAGTATGTGTTGCATGCGTTCCAATGATATGTTGAGCTCACGAGCCATTTTTCTTCCACTTCGACGTGGATTTCGCTGAATTCGAGCCCTCACTTTCTGAATCATTTTTGCCGATGTTGCTGTTTTTTTATGACCACCTCCATGGCGTTTTGCAACGAAATGATTTATTCACGTTGAGGTGCTGGAGCTACTCGTCGTTTTCCAGCCAAATAAAAAGCAATCACACTATCACGTTTGAATTCCATGGCGGATAAAAATTTTTCAACATAACTGAGACGCAAATCGTTTAAAAGGCTTGTAAGCAATAAAATTATCTGTCATGTGTCAAAATTTAAGCTCACAGTAATGAACGGTTTGAAAATTATAGCAGTCTGAAGTTGGTTCAAGTTCGAGTCAGTCAGGGTGTACATTCCTTTCTTGTCTCAGATTCTGCCAGAAGCCAATCTGGAACACAGAGCAAGTCATTCTCGGATTTTTTCTGCAACAGGAGTTTTGCTGTCATTGCGTCAGGGAGCATGGCCATAAGATCAGAGTCATAAGACAGTCGACGCGCAAGGTCATCAAAGCTCCAGTGCGTGATGCACCAAATAACACTTGTTTTAAACGGAATAATGCTTTAAGGGTGCAGTCCATGATATGAATATCAAGGAGGGAGATTCATCAATGCGTCTAGAGCGGCGCAGCCGAAGCAGACAGTTTTTGGGGTCTCGTAAAACCAGCAATAACATATTTTCGTAAGCGGTTATTTTACCAGACAACGGACGCATAGGATATAATTGGCCTTCTCATAGATCCAAACAAACCTTCTCGGTGATAGACCCCATGTCTTACCGACAGCTTCTTTGCACTGCCAGAAGGTTGATAGCGCCTTACATGCCTTCGACATAACATTTTCAGTCCATAGAAATTTATTATTCAGGATGAAACCCAAATTCTTAGTTTTTTTGGAGAATTGGATGGTGATGCCTTTAAGTGTTCGTAAAGAAAACAACATCAGTTTTAAGAGGACTGAATGAAAGCCCATTTCCAGTGCAACAATCGTCGATTGCGTCTATAACTACTTGCGCCTTAGAGTAAACAATCGCTAGGCAAGGTTCTACAGACAGTACAACAACATCATCCATGTATTCTTGTTCATAGACGTCAGAACTATTGAGCAGAGAGTCGACCAACATGCATCGCAGCTGCGGAGATAGCCTCGCCGGCAACCACTATTTACCCCCGCTATCATAGATCAGTGTCCTTTTCATCAGCGTTAATTTTATCTACGAAACTAGTGATCTGTCAAAAATTTCGTTGTCGAAAGCATGTCTATGAAAATGCCTGGCACGTATACCTTCCTGTCGAGTGCGCCTTCAATTCTGCCTACCAGATGTTGAAGCGCATTTTATCAAGCAGTTTTGTACACTTGGATCTCAACTATTCTCTTCATGCTCTTCAACATAAAGGAATTCAGACTTATAGCTCTGCAGCTCTCGGTGAGGATGTAGTCTTCTTTCCCGATTTTCGGTATCAAGGCTACTCTCACTTTTCAACAGAGTGTCGGCATGTATGCCAGTGCCAGAGTTGCAGTGAAGATTTTCTTCAGAGTTACCAGCAGCTAATCGATAACTATTTGTAACATAACTGCGTATATGCCATCTTTACCAGGCGAATTTAACCAATTAAAGGAAGCAAAAGCATATTTAATGGCCTCATCCATCAGTACCGAGCTGGTACTGAGCTGGTTCTGAATGGATTACTTGGGATATGAACCTGAAACATGCATGAAATGGAGATTCTCTGCTTTCGACTAGTGTTGCTCCATATGAGTGGTTTCTACCTGGTTGATCTTCCTCTTTTGAGAACTTTGACCAGCCTACAGACGGACAGTTTCGAGGCACTGCTTCGATCTGTAATGACTCAAGTTTAGTCTTAAATGATCTGTTTATGAGCTATTTGTCTCCTTAATGACGTCGCTAAAGATTGCTTTACAGCTGGGTATGCCAATACAAAACACTAGGTGATGGTTCCATTTAGTATCTGAACAGCTTCCTCTAGCGTTTGTTTTGCCCTGAGCTTAGGGGAAACATTGCTGGACTTGCCGAGCTCCTCCACAAATCGTTTTCAGTTGGTTTTCCGCGGATTCCTCCTCTTCAATAAGGTCGAGACTTTGCATCCTATTCTGAATTCAATGTTCCTATGGTCTAACGTGGAGATCTCTGATTGTATTTAATCTTTGAGATTAGTAGTCTCTTTAGCGTAGGTATTGGAAAACGTTAAGTCGATTAATTGCTGTCTTACTTTCGAAACAAAAGTTAACTGAGAACCAACATTGTTGTAGACCAGGTCAGATGATAGTATGAAATCCAGCATATGATTGTCTGAGTTACATTGCTGCTGTCCCATAGCATCACAGCATATGAAAAGTTCCATCTTCCTGGAATTACAGTGTTCAATAAGTTCGGTTTTCGACGCAACGACGTAGTTTATGTCTGTTGCAATTAAATCTTGGTTGCCAATTTACCCAAGTTTATATTATTATATCCGATAGTGGTGTTAAAACCCTTAAACATCCAAAACCATGGATGCGTTTATTCCACACTCATTATTCTTGTATGGATATTATATGGGGTTTTGTATACAGAAAGCCTCCTACATAGGGATGCAGAATCAGTCTTGGAATGTTGAAGATTGATCCGAGTACAAAACATAGTTAGGTCATGGGAAGAGATTTTGGCCTCCCAAATGAAAAATCTGAGTCTAAGCTGCTTCCCGGATCTATCTCGATTTTTCTTGTCAGTTTCTAGATAACAAATGAATCTAATGATTTCTAAAGTCTCTGGGTCATATGGGCAATACAAAGAACTTTAGGAGAATCCAAAGTACTGCAATACAATTTTCGGTTTATGAAAGCCTCTCAATATTTTGAACGTTTTGTTGTATACCATTTTAAGGTGAACTTTTGTTGAGACATATTGTCTGTTTTCTAAAGCCATGAACCCAAAAATAATCTCAAAGGAATTGAAGCACCACAGAGGACTACTAAAGGACTACTGGTCATATTGAAGATTGTGGCAATAAAACGAGCCCAACGAAGTCACAGCTTTGTTAGTTGTGATACATACATATATTATACCATATATTCTATGGTATTCTTCACATTTGCTCTATTGGGAAGTCTGGCTGTCGGGTAAGAACATGGTAGGTTAAGCATACAACTTCTTGATATGAGTCTCAGCACAGTCCAACCATGCTGGAGCTGCATAAGTTGAAACCGGTTGAAAAATCGTTTTGATTTTTTGTGCTTAGTTTAGATTTTCTATTAATGAAAGGATATAGGATTTTAATAAGGAGGTTGATTTTGTGAATAGTATTAGATATATGCTTTATAAAAGTTAGTTTTTTATCGAGAGTTACACCGAGATACTTACAGTTATCAGACCATTGCATATCTGTAGAGTTAACTTTAAGCACTTATTGGGAAAGAAGACTTTGCTTTCTGCGTCGAGTGAACCATGTAGCTTGGCACTTCTCAGCATTAACTTTTATTTTCCCCCTAGTAAAGTAGCTCACTAGTGAATCTATGTAGTGAGCTCTGCAAACTAGTAAGTGCGTCTTGTGGAAAAACACTCGAAGCATTAAGGGGAATATCATCTGCCACTTCGGTGTTATTAGAAAGACGTGGTAGATCCGACATAAAATTGTTGAAAAGGATAGGACCAAATACAGAGCCTTGTGGAACACCAAAAGGGATATCATACTCTGAAGACTTCGCAGTGCCGGTGTACACAACAAATTTTCTGTTTTGTAAAAAGCTCCATACAATCTTGATAAGACGAATAGGGAAGTTTAACAGAATTAGTTTGTAGATGAGCCTTTCGTGCTCATTAGTAATACTAAATCAGTCAAAAGTTTTGAGATTAAGTCGCTTTTAAAATGCTTTTTTATTCTAAGGATTTGGTGGCGAGTAGAGTGGCCTGCGCTGAGATTAAATTGCTCCGCTGGATATAAGTTTATAGCCTGGACGTTGTGGCTTTTTCGAATATCTTACCTTGAGTGCTTTGTAAGCTTATAGGCCTGTAGTTATTAGGCTTATCTTTTGGTTTGCCAGGCTTGCTAACTGGCTATTATCCATTTCACGGGAAAATAACAATATTTGATACATAGGTTGAACATAAAAGCTAAATATGTTATACCTTTTTTGGTTAATGCTTTTAATAGCCTGTTACTTATATCGTTGAGACCAGGGGCCTTTTTTTATTTTTAACTCGTTGATCAAGTCCTCAACGAGGCGGCTGCTAATAGTTAATTCTTAATTTTTATTTACAAGGATACTACTTAATTTCCTAAGTTGATTTCTTACAAGATTTTCAATAAAATGGTCACTCAGGTGTGCCTAAGCTTTGTGATTTTGGCAAAATATTTCAGCCAAAACAGTTGCATTTTCTTCCTGAGTTACAGAAACATCATTTTGAACTCGAAGGGGTGGTATATTTGAGCTTATTTTATTTATTGTACTAACAGCGGTGGTTGGTTTGAGTTAAAGTAAGAACATTGTCTCTTTGCGATGCCATCAACATCGCGGACGAATTTAAGGAAGCGGCGGACTTCAATGAATTTTATCGGATGGCTTAAGAAATCTAGAATAGGCAACTAAACTCCGGCTTCATATTTTAATGTTTGAATGTCTGTTGACGACTAGAGCTTGGCAAGGCTACAACGAATTTCGCTTTTGCGTCAGGTGTTTGACCATAATAGAACGGCATAAAGGTATTGAGCGCATTTATTTTTATTGACTGTGCAAACGATACTGCGACAATAATTATAGAGGGAGAGTAAGGAAAACGCATGATATATTGAATGCAAAAGATAAGTTAACTGCAGCGCTCAACAGAGAATTTACACAAAGAACTTGTCCGTTGCACTCTTCATATGTCCTTTTTGCTAGAACTGTGTGTGCCTTTCGTAGATATATAATAAACGATTAAGCGGTAAAGTGTCTTTGTTCCCAGCACCCACCATATCAGCACCTAATATTTGCAAAGTGGTACGAGTGACATGTCGTAAGATACTCTTGATCTTGATCTTGATCTTTATCTTCGATTGGAAGATAAACGCAAGTTTTAAGAACTAGAAGTGGAATCTTACGTTGTCATCCTTTAAAAAAATTACACCGCTTTATCATAAATCAGTTTTAGGGTCTGTAAGGATCTAAATATATGTATACCCATCCTGGCTCAGATTCGGATCCTGATAACAAGGTAAGTAAGTCATACGGCATGGAAGGTATCGCAGCAACAGAAATTCTAGTGTCACTGCGTCAGACAGCATTTTAGGTCTGATCGCAGTATACACGAGTACATAAGTACATATGCCAGTGCCAGTAAACATTCTAAAAAAAATTGGCAGAAGGCGGTATACCAACAGTTAAATTGTCCTTCTGGGGACTCTGATCATTCTGCTGGTTTTACCGGATACTTCAACTTGAATCCGATCTACCTCTGGTCCCACCCGGAAGCCTGCAACTGTACATCAATTACTAGATGTATTAATTTTGTAACATATACTACCTTAGACAGTATTCGTTACAAACAGTCCAGAAGATGACTACCTCTCACGTTGCATTTTCTAATGCATGCGATCCATCTTCCTGTAATCGTAGTACTCAATGAGAAAAGGTATCGATGTTTCCGATCACTCGTCATACAATAATGTGAATCACCTTTATCATATGAAACGTTAGATGACTATATAATAAGAATACTAAAATGTTTTCCAGTCAAGTTGAGTTTTGACATCACATACAATGTAGAACACCTTAACAGAAAGACAGAACCGAACAATAAGGCATTCACCATCACGGAGTTGCAATTTGGAGATCTAAACAAAAACTGGATGTGACGAAGGTCAACTAGTACTTAGAGTACACATTTATCAAAAGTTTGTTATGTAAAAATTTCCTCATCAAACCTTAATTCGCCAACGAAAAGAATTTTGTGCATCATTGATGGGTGGCTTACCATTCCTTTTGAATTCTGGGTCTTTTGGACTATTACTATAGCTAAGCTATTGACGTGGATACCCCAAATGAGTCAAATACTTTTAAAAATTTTAGAGCTAATGGGCTACAAGCACAAGCGGTTTAAGCCAACGAACATTCATTCGCTCTATAATTATGAGCTGCTTTTCTGGAAACTCTTTTTAATAAAGTCGCATCGGGTCTGTCGTGTAAGCATTTCCACTTTTACAATTCGCCAAGATTCACATTTTCAAAACTCTAAATGGCAATAATATACAGAAAAGTAAAAGTCATTCATCGAAGAATGAATAAGAAAGGATAAGTGTAGATAGCAGCGAAAACAGGTGGGTCATACTACTCGTAATAACAAGGCAATTATCTTGCCCTTTAGCCGTTTTTCTTGAGAACTAAGGCTCCTTATCACAAAGAACAAGCACATGCGTTTGGTGTTTAAGGAGTACGGGACATAATTATTATATAGCTTACCATCTACTAATCAAACCAATTAGTCATACACCACTACGTACGAGTACATAGAGTCGTCGTCAATTTTTAATATAATTACCGTAATTTTTCATTAGAAATTCGACACAAGCTTCTTCTAATTACCTCATTAAATATCTCACTCTTCGCACTATGCGCCCGAAAATATATTTATTTTTTGTAATTTACGTTCCAGGAATACCGAATCTACACTTATTATAAATATTCCACTCGGCTGCCAAGCACCATGCCTGAATTAGATTCCAGATAAGCCTTCCGATACTTATGGTACGGATTTAGATTTCTAAGAATCTATCCATATCCGAGTCGTAGAATTCTCTACAATATACACTACGTATTCATCAATACAGCCGTAACGATTTTGGCACCCTTGGGGACTTCTTGTTCAAGGTTTCTTTGTGTTATGTCCATATTTCGCAGAGGGCTGCATAAAGCTCATGAATATCTAACAGTAATGCAGGAAGGGGCTGATGTATATCCGGTAGACCAGTAGCAAATGGAACACATTGTCAGAAATTTTCGTCGAATATGTACATTTATCTTTTCTACCCGACAATGTACTGGATGACACAGATCGCTAATACGATATCTTATACGAGTATACCACACAATGATATATGATGCGTGGTTACGTTTTGACTGTCAATCTTCAAGAAAGTTGCACATTATATGTGATGCTGGGATATATAAAGTTTTTGGCACGTAGAATTTCCAGAATTGAATATGACGAAGCAGTGAATCAGTCAGAGAAATATCAAGAATTGATTCAATGTAAATTGGGTAAGTTGGATGTTAAGAATCCTTTCAAAGGAGCTTTAAATATTTGTTTCTACTTTTAGATACTTTAACTGTCTAAGAGCAATGATATCGGAATCAATTCTTATCTAATTTACTGTGACTTCACTCGTGGTGCTCTGCATGAATGCTGTTTGTATCCTTTTGTATGTCGAGGATATAACAATTTTATTTCTTATTGCATTGTTTTGAGTAAAGACGTAGGAAAACAAATGGATAGAAAACAGTGATTTATTTTACATACTGTTCACATTCATGAGTATTAGTTTACGGGAAGTTTAAATTTGCATTAAATTTTAACTAATTTCTATTTTAGATTAAAAACGCATCGTTTTTAATGTTCACTATATTGTCGATTATGTGTGGTAATGGTGTGATATTAAACGAAATGCAGTGTTAATATAGATAACTGTGCAACATTACCTTGGAAAATATTCTAGGGTAATAGACAGCCTCCAAATGGCATGAACGATGAGCACGTCTAGTGGAGACACAAAAATCTATGACTGTAACGTTAGCATCGATACGACTTTTTACTAGCTAAACATGAGTAATCTGTGTTGCAGTGCTTTATAGTATTGCTGAAGAATAAACCGTTCATATACAAAATTGCATCATCATTCCTCATTACTTCACATAAAACTCTTTATGTGAGGCCAGGGAAACTGAAAAGAAATCATTCCAGAAAATGGTTCAAAGATGAATGGAAATAGTATTGCAACAACTTTCTATTAGCACTTCTAGATTCAATGAAGGCGGTTTACAAAAACTACCGAAGTGAGTCACACAGTGTCGTAGTTTACCCCAATTAAGCGATTTATGCTCAATTTTTCGAAACGATCGCCTTTTATTATTACCGAGTAGCATCTCTAAAGTACGAGGGTTGTCTGAAAAGTTTCCGACCGTACAGTGATGCAAGACATTTTTTCTCAATTTTTTTTTTTATTTTTCTACATAGTCTCCTTGTAATTCTACACACTTCTTCCATCGATGCTCCCATCTCTCTAACCCATCCAAATAGTACTTGGCGTTTTTATCTGCAAAATAATTCTTTACGAAGGTGATTGTCTCCTCATTTGACGAAGGAACAAAAGAAGTCGCTTGGGGCTAGATCTGGGGAATAAGGCGGATCTTCAAGCAGTTCCAACCGTAATTGGCAAACGCTGAGGTGCGAGACTGCGCGTAGTCTTGGTTAAACAGGATTTTCTTTTTCTGCAAATGTGGCCATTTTTCCGGAATTTCTGCCTTGGCAGCTTGGCAAGTAATGATGCATAGTATGCTCCTGTAATAGTTTTTCCTTTTTGAAGATAATCGATTAAGATAACTCCTTTACTATCCCAAAAAACAGTCACCATCACTTTCCCAGCCGAAAAAAAAGTTTTCCACTGTTTTGACTGAATTTTTGTACGGGCGTATAATGGTGTATCAAAGTTTCATCTACAGTAATTAATCGGCGCTGAAACTCGGATTTATTGTGCCTTAACTGCGCCAACGGTTTATTCGAACACGTTTTTGGTCTAACGTAAGCGACACGCAACGCGCGAACAGCTTTCTCATGCCTAAATCTTTATTTAATATGTAAGAAACACGTTCTATGGACATTTTCATAGCCTCTACTATCTCTCTCACTTTGATTCGGCGGTCGTCTAACACCATTTGATGAACTTTAGCAAGGTTATCGTCAGTGGTTGCAGTTTTTGGACGTCCCGAACGTTCATCATCTCCCAAGCTCTTACGGCCACGTTTAAATTCAGCTGCCCAAAATTTCATTGTGGTAAATGATGGTTCAGAGTCTACATATACAGAGTTTAAGTCATTTTTGTTTTGCGTAGGTGTATTGCCAATTTTTTCCATTTTCACAAAAAACACTCACATCGACTCACTCAAACAACTGTCAAATAAAAAACTGCGCGTCCAAAATGACTAAAACTTCAGTAAGTAACTGTCAAAAGATGCACAACTAGCATTCACTAGCTTTTATTGACGAGTGGCGCTATCTTTACGTTGCGGTCGGAAACTTTTCAGACAACCCTCGTATAACATGTTTTCTAAGGGACATAGTTGGAAACTAGTTGAACTGGATGACTCGTCTACACCTTACATACACCACGTTCGTTAAAATCAGAGCCAGTCCTAAATGTAAATTTGTATTAGAAATAGGAAAGCTATTTGGAGAATTCTATGGAGTCGTGGGACTTCAAAAAGTAATTATTTTATTTTATGAGACAGACTCTTAGCTATCATATTTCCTTTTTGTAGAATGGGCCTTGTCGACTATTGACCCTTTAAATTGGTTACACAACTTGAGAGCTCCAGTATTCCTCAACTTCGTACACTGAAATATCGAAAAGCTATCTCTATTTTAAAAGGATGATTTTGAGAAAGTCTCAGTTGCATATCTCCTCCAGAACTCAAGTCACAACAGTAACGTAGTTCACTTCTTAAGAATAGTGAAAGCTAAGGTCTATAAAATGCAGAATATATTGTAGTATGTCATAACAGATGTTGCTAAGGTATCATACATATATATGTTAAGAAGCTAGATTGGCGGTTAGGCGACAGAAACCAAAGTGGAATGTTAGAAACAATGATTCAGTGAGCTCCAACTTTAAGCCTGAGTTCATCTACACAGTCCGCAAATCATTACCCGTATAACCTAAAGTGTGGTTTCTGTTGCGCTGAAGTATAGGGAGAAGCTGACATTTAGAGAAGCAACCCTATGGGCCAAGTTCAATCTTCTTTCCAAGAAAAAAGACCTAAAGTACCGTACAGTATTCATATATTCTACTAACTAATCTGAAAAGAAAAGAATAAGGAATAAGGAAGAAGCACCGCAGGAAGCAAATGACAAAGACAGTACAGCAATTAGCTAGTTCTGGGACTATGCACTGAAAAAGAAATAAAAAAATCACAGGCAATGAAAAACTCTTTCATTCTTCCAACGATGAACAACACAGTGAGTAGAGAAAGCAGGTCTAGGTCCACACCGGACCGTGTCATCAATTTACGTTTTTTGAGTAAGTGTTACCACCGTTCAGGTTAACGATTTCAGTGCTCTAACTATCAGAAATTACAGATCTAATGAAGTTGTTATAGATAATCGGCATGTGGCTAAAGAAGTACAGGCAGAATCTGATGAAATAAACGCTAATTTAATATGGCTTAGGGTTTGTATAGCTTTTCCCCTAAAACAAATGTGAAGGCACTGAGATCTGATAAGTCAGACATGGTGAAACTAAACAATTTATAACGCCTATTTCGCTCTTAACCTCCCATTCATTTATGAGCTAAGAAAGTAATAGAAAGGTTACTTCTACGAGCTCTTGAACAAAACTTAAGATCAATATAGAAAGCATTGAGTTAGAGGAGAGGCCACTTTGGCGACATAACTCAAAAATATAAAATATATCTTTGACAACACATTGGGAATATTAGTGGATCACAGGTGTAGTTTTGTTTCCCGGGTTAGAAAGCCTTACTAAGCCAAACTAGACATTGCTATGTATAGCTCATATCTATAAATGCTTGTAATTGATGTGTGTCTCTTCGGAGCTCTTGGACTTGGACTGGGACTCTTGGACTTTTGCTGGACTTTTCTTCCAATAAAGTTATTGACGAACGGCTTCCAGCGTTCACAAAATCCGGCAGAGAGGATCTTGTAGGCGATGTTAAGAAGGCTGATGGCTCTGTAGTTGGCGCACTTTAGAGGGTCTCCTTTTTTGAGGATCGGACAAACCATGCAGAGGTTCCATTCATCGGGCATACGTTCGTCCGACTACATTTTACAGATGAGTTGGTGTACTCTCCTTATCAAATCATCTTTGAAGAGCTCAGCAATCAGCCTGTCCGCTCCAGCAGTTTTGTTGGACTGAAACTTATATATGGCTATTTTCACTTCATTTAAGTCGGCTAAACGGAATTGTTGGTCAACATCGTCCAGGTTGAAAGGTTCAGTCTACTTGACAGTGGTATTTGGTTCGTCATCGCTGTTATACATTCTACAGAAATGCTCCTTTCAAATCCTCAGCATCAACAGCGACTTTACTACTATGTTCCCTTGTTCGTCTTCAGAATCTCATTCCTGGAATAGCATCTCTCAATATCCTTGACCGTGCGCTTCTCATATTCCTCCTCTGCGTTCCAACTACGTCAATTAGCTTGACTCCGTTGGTTGTGTTATGTAGGAGAGGCTTTCCGACAGTACTACCAAATATGCTTTCTCTTCCTAGCCGAGGACAATTTTAATGTCATTGATGGGCACTGCTCGTAGGTTTTGTGCAAGATCTCGAGCTCTCTGGTGTCATCATTTTTTTTCCTCTGTGGAGACGTGCGCGCATATAAAGCTAATGTTTGCAAATTTAGCCTTATTAGGGGTTGTTACGAGGCGCTCGTTAACATGCTGGAAATTCAAGACTTTTTTGCCAAAGTCTTCCTCTAAAAGCAAATCCGCACCCAAATAGATGCTGCTATTGCTGCCGATAGCAATCGTTGTCCTAGTAGATGCCTCAATTTTACATTCTCTTTTTATCCGATCTATCCCATCGCGTTTCTTGGATGGCTGTAACATCTGCTTTGTAGATTCGGCTGCACGTGGCGTATAAAGAGGCATAATATTCCACGTGCAGATTCGAAATTCGTTGTCCCTGTTTCTTTTCAGGAGTTGTCAACAGTAGATCTGTTCGTATCCGATGCTTGCTTTTGCTTCCTTACTAAGGTCTAATCCGATACCTGACCTGGATAAGATCTTATCTGCAGTATTCAAAGATTTTATGTCACCGTTGATTCAATCCGGGGAATTCATCCGCTGTCCCATTTATTGTGCTGCTATTTTTGTCTGTTGGCCAGCATTCACGCTTATAAGTTTGGCAAGTTGAGTCCGGATGGACATCGACCAGTATGGTCGACCAGATGGTTGCCACTTAGAAGTAAAATAAGTACAATTGGTGTGTAGAAACAGTTACAATACTGAATACACCCTGGTTGACACCTTTCAGTCCCTACCCTATATCTACAGCACCCAACCACCGCGGTGTTATCTTGCCAATCTCCGATTTCACAGCGTGAAGCATTCCTTATTAAACCATGGATTTCGTTCCGTTGATTTACTAACTTTCTGGTAAAGTTTCCACTAGTCTTTACTGCTTGACGCTAGCAGCATAGAATAGCTAAAGATGTTTTGAATTACAGATAGGAAACTCCTTTAATCTTTTGAGACAGAAGTGATTTAAAATCAAGGTTTCTCTCAGTACTTGTTTTGTGTCTTATAATTGGAATACCTTTTTATACGAGTACATCAATGTTTGGTCCTCGCAAAGATCAGAACTCTAGGCGGGTAGATCTTTGGCATCTCTGCTAAACTCGTCCGTTTGCGCAGGATGACGATGGAAAATGCACGCTGTTCCATCAAACGTTAAGAACTCACCGATAACTTTTTTGTCAAAAAATTATTATGACGAGGCGGTGAGATGTGATGCAATTTCTTTAACATCATTCTTAAAATAGTAGTGCAGAACCCACGCGCCAACACAAGAGGTACGATTTTTCAAAAGTTCGCCAAATTACTCGCCTACGATGATAGTAGTGACATAATCAAAGGAAAACAGCGTAATGTCAGTGGCGCTTTCGCGAGTATTAAGACGCAAACAGCGAAGTTGCGTTACCGGTTGACGACAGCGGGACCAAGTATATGCCTGCAACTTGATAGGATACCCTAGATCGACGTCTCTGCGATCAAACTAAGAGTAACTTGGTGAAGAATGAAATTATCTAGCAAAACCTTCTCTCGCTCATTAATTTTGACCCTAATCGTAAAAAAGACCATAATAATCCAAGTTCTGCTCTATGGCGCAGAGGCATGGACTTTATCTAAAATGTATGAAGGTATCTACTCTAGACTGATTTCAGAGGAAAATTCTTCGGGTGATTACCGGTCCCGTCTGCATAAAAGGTGAATGGAGCAGGAGATACAATGACGAACTCTACAGCGACATCGACTTATAGTAGCTAGAAGAGTCATGGTACAACGACTGAGGTAGCTGGGTTATATAGAGCGGATGGAACAGCTCCGGTCCGAAAATCATTCGAATCCGCACCGAAAGACAACATAGTAGAGGACGACCCCGACTCAGGTGGTGCACGAAAGTGGAAGGGGATCTCGGCCAACTTAGTGTGCGAAACTTGAGGCAGATGGTTGTAGACAAACCTGACTGGGAGACGCTTGTATGTTGATGCGCAGGTCCAGGTCCGGACTGTAGCGCCAACTTAATTAAGTACCATAAATAAGTAAGATGACATAGCAGAAAAGGAGAAAACTCGGTTAAAAACCGATGGAATTCTCTGAATAATACTACGTAAGAAGTATATGGTCAAAATTATGGATAAATGCTTTTGGTAAAAGAAAAGAAATTTAAGCAAGAAAACTTGCTTCTCGATGAAGTGCTTGAGACTACACCTAAAAAAAAGCTTAAAAACTTTAACGCTCTACCAGCAAAAGGAAAGAAGCTGTAGCATAAAATGGAATAGGAGCAGCTTTTTTAAGCCCAAAGTAAGACTTAGACGGCGCTTTATTCTTTTAGGATTAGAATTAAATAAAACCAAAACTGAAAGTAGAATTTTATTTTAGTTCCAAGCCACGTGCACATGTTTTCTTCGTTCAATTCCATGCAAAGGTAGCTCAAACAAAGAACCCAAAGATAGTTAAGATGTGATGGGGTATATTCCCAGTCATAACTTTTTAAAAATCTGACAGGCTCAAGTTTTGTCCCAGGAAGTACTCATCAAGATTATCTTTGAATAAACATAGGTTACCTCTTCATTTCTTATTCGTTGACTTTCGGTAGTTGTACGTTGATGTTTAATCTAACTGTCTTGTGCTATGAACACAGATTCCCGAACAGAGCGCTTTAGCAATTAGTTTTTGTAGAATCCCTAGAATTCCGTAAAATGATGAATTCCCAACAGAGCAGTTCCATGAGTCTAGAGTCTGAGGCTTGAGCAAGGCGAACCGGCTACAAAACAAGCGATCGTGATAATCAGAATAATAGGATACTTAGCAAATGCTTGGTAAAAGTGCTAATAGTGGGTATGCAGTCAGTTTGGCCAAGAGATAGTAAAGGTCCCATGAAAACCTGATAGATATCAGAAGCATTCGTTTGGTGTATCTACATCCTGAAGAATCATGTAATATAGAGTCGTGCTTGAGATAAACTGAACTAGCAATGGAAGGCCTGATCGATAATTTAACCCGCCTTTCACTTTCTGAGATCTAAACTTTACTCAATCAACTGGTTTGAAGGTGGGTATATAATGTCATCTAAAATCTTGCGAATATATTCTCGACTTTAACTATTAAAAACATATCCATTCGCATTTTCATTGAAGTGTTCACAAATATATCATCATCCGGAGGCAGCAGCGGATTGGACAAACTATTTAAAATGCAATGCTTGCTCAAAAAACGCCTAAATTAACCTGTGAATAGAGGACAACAGACAAATTCGAAAGCAGTCTGCAAGACTATGTAATATCAAATCAAGTGATACCATCAGAGGGTTATGTAAAACATGTATTGAAACTGCATCTACTTCGAGTATAATTAAAATAAAATGTATTTCCAACAGTTTCAACATTTTGCCCTCGTTCAATTCTCCTTGTCACCCTGAGCCATTTCTCTTTAATCGGAAAAGTTTCCAAAACATTGGATTAAGTGTGCACGCACTAGGTAAACAACGTCATTTTGTATCGCCAAATTGATTTCTCCAAGGTGGTGTGTCAATCTTTACTCTCTAATCCCAAAAATCATTAAACTTTTCCAATTATTAGTGTTCTCACTCCTTGGTTGTTTACGATTATTTGTTCAAATAAACGAAACATGACTTAAGTTCGACTGTACTACAGGAGTATTATGTAGCCTCAGCTGAATTCTGATAATATGGCGATTCCACTTACTCACCCCATATCACGCAAAACATTCACTTATTATCCTTTACTCAAACAAAACACAAATGCAAAACTCCCCTACACAGATACTGGTACCAGTATAATCAAGTAAGACAAACACAAAGTATGATTTCATCATGGGACTCGCCCTAAGGCCAATTATACCATAAAATACTTCAGATGGTGCTTCTTTTACCCCTTATCACTTGTGTACTATCAGTAAGCTCCTTTCAACTACTTGGCACTGTTTTACTTCAAATTAAAGTTTCGTCAATTTTCGTTCAACGAATATCTAATCAGGCGACCCCAAAGATAGATTTCTATCACACCCATCTGAAACATTAAATACTTGGGAGCTGTTTAAATAAAATGGACTCTCAGTCAGGATGGACATTAACTTTTATTTGCTTAGCTTCCTTGAAAATAATTGTGAAGGGCACGAGTAGCAAATAGCAGCCATCCTGTTCCTGTTATAAAAAATCGTTTCTCCACGACATTGTTGAACTTCAATTTAATGGTCGAACGAACAGCGAGTCACTACCAGATGGAGTGAGCGTCCTTCCATCGTTAGATACGATTTAAAGTAGAGTTTTCTTTTTATGATAGTCAACAAAGTGAAGAAGGAACTTAAAATAAACATCATGGTACCGCGTTGTTGGTAAGATTAAGTGGTGAAAATGTACTCACAGAAAGATACACACATCATCCAATCTAATCATGAAAATTTTTATCTGTAATACCGAATGTCTTCTCAAGATCAATGCAATCATAGCCATTGAGTGGGTGTGTAATGTGTATCTCTTAAGTTTATTTACCCACCGACAACTACATATATATAAATGGGGAGGCGAAAAAGGAAATGATGATGAAAAAGTCAGACGAGGAAATTACTCTTAGTTCTCGTTAAATAGCTTTAGGAGTAGGCAAACAAGTACAATAAATAGACAAACAAGAAACAACTTCATCCAGCTAACATTGCACCTGCCGCCCATTTGCCCTATTCGAAAAAAAAAAAACGGGCTTTACAAATCTATTAAGCTCAACACATCACCACTCCTTCCACACTTTGGGCAACCGCAACCGAATGTGAGAATTAAACACAAACATTTAAACACTCTGAATACGAGTGTGTGCAACGGCAAATAAAGAATCTCACACTTTGCTATTAGCAAGGGGATATAAGTATCTTAAAAAGTCTGGAACTGAGTGTCGGCTTTGCTTGCGACTTCATCTCTGACTTTATCTGCGTCTTACATCTTCTACCAGAGAGATTTTAGAACTCTGGAATTCCATGTGTTTTCTCTGTTCCATATCTTAATTGAATTTCTTCGCTCGATATGTATCTGAGAATGTGGATGACATTGTCAAATCTGTAAGATCTTCCAGGAATGCATAAAAATCGCATATGGATTGCCTCGTTTTGACAGTGGGGTCAAAAACGAATATGACATTTAGTGTCCTCATTCGCATTTGCGTTCACTCTTGTTATTGTCAAGTCCTTTGTGTATCTTTCAATAGCCGGTAACGAAAATAAAAGGGGAGATACAGAATAAACAAGAGACCACATCCATTGGATACTTATGGTGGAATGAGGTATTCTCGCTGCACCATTATGGTTTCGTGTGAAATTGTCACAGAGTTGGGGACTTTTACTCGCCAGTACTTTATTTGTTTAACATAGTTCCCTGTGAATATCGTTTTCTGTATTTTGGTTTGCATTTGAGTTTATCCTTTGCCGTGAATCATCAGTTGGAGTGCAAAAATTGTTTGCTCTTGCACTTTGAAGTGATTCGCAGAAATGTTTGTGAAAATAAACAAAATTTAGTGTAGGTTAACGAAGATTGATGGTGGAGATCTATTACCGGTGATTGTGATGGGGGCAATAGTGACGGAAAATTTGAATTAGTTAATTTTGAAAAGAAAAAGGCCTTTTGAATCTGAGAAATTCCTTAAACATTTCACTTTAGCACTTTTTGCAGTAATCTACGTTACATATAGATAACTTAAAGCAATGTTCTTTGGTTAAGCAATACAGATACAATTCAAAGGTTGTTCACATTAATCAATTATTTGAATTTTGGTTCTATCATTTTTCTATCCGTTTTCTTCCTTAAGGAGGTCATAGAACACAAATGTAGTTCCCTTGGAAGGAGCTGGTAGTATGCTTCTTTAGCAATCGGAGTCATACAATATGTGGAAGAGAATTGGAAACACCATTTTTCTACAGAACTAGGATTTTTGCGTTTGATTAAGATTTACTAGATACAGTTTCTGCCTCATCCCAAATGAGTTATACGACTCATAACTTCAGCGAAGTTCAACGTCTGATGTTAAATTAAACTTCAACCTTGGTGACAAATGACAAACAAGGTAGAAGAAACATAATACTTGTAAAGTGAGTATTAACACAAGGTAGCCAAAAATCCTTCAGGTTTGGTAGTAAGCGATATTTTCCTATTGAACACGGCGTTTTCTGGGAGTATTAATTAATTATTTAATTTCCCAGCAAAAAAAGTGAATAGCTAGATTTTTGCCATCATCTCCATCATAATCTTTAAAGAATTTCATTGGACGCTTAATCGAACCCTTATCTTTCTGGTCCTTAGATATTGATTCGAAACCATTAGAAGCAATATCCATACAGACAATAGAGGGATGTCCGATTTGATAGCACCATCTTAGATGACATCTGACATGTAAAAGAATTAGATCAAGAACAGACTTTACATTTTTTTATAAATTTTATTGTGCCAAAGCAAAAAATGTTTGAAAATACATCAATTTTCAAATTGTATCAGTAGTTTTCAATATATCCACCTTTTGAGCGAATAATATCCTTGAGACGGCCGAAGAAAGCAACGCACAATGCACGCAAGTGGCTCTGCGGTATTTTGGCCCATTCCGGGCGAAGTGTTTGTTTGAGGTGGTCCAAACTTTAGTGTTTTTTAGTGCCAACCTTCGCCTTCGAAATACCCCAGACAGAGAAATCCAACAGATTTGCACCCGGAGAATTTGCAATCCATTGTGTCGAAAAAATGAAGTGTGGAACATTGTTTTTTAACCAATCTTGGTTGACGCACGCTTTGTGAGACGGTGCCGAATTTTGTTGAAATTTCCACGGTCTTCAACCGAAATGATTGTTTGCCCAAGGTTTCAATACTGCCTCTAAGACAGTTTCACGGTACCGGATCTCATTAATTTTGACGACACGGTCCAAAAATACGAGCGGAAAGCGACCATTGGCGGTTATGGCGGCCCAAACCATCACCATCGGTGCTGCCTGCTTTCTGTTGGCCGTCCAAAGGTGTAAATTTTCGAAGGATCTCTTTGGCAGGTAAACTCGGTCATTTTGTTTGTTGACATATTGCTCGATAACAAATGGCGACTCATCGGAAAAAGCCCAATTCGGCAACTCACCACTTTCGTTCAAGCGTAGCAACTCCTTCGCTCTTTCGACTCTAACTTTTTTCTGTTGCGGTGTAAGATCGTGTGCTTTTTGGAACTTCAATGGCTTGAGCACAAGCTCATTTTTTAGTATGTGCTGCATCCATTCCAACGATATGTTGAGCTCACGAGCCATTTTACTTCCACTTCGATGCGTATTTCGCTCAATTCTAGCCTTTAATTTTCGAACCATTTCTGTCGATGCTGCTGTTTTTTTTATGACCACCTCCATGGCGTTTCGCAACGCCCAGTATCACGGTAACGAGCTTTGGTTCGAGACACAAATGATTTATTCACGTTGAGGTGCTAGAGGGCTCTAACGATAACTACTTGTGGTTTTCCAGCCAAATATACTAGGTGGGGTGAAAAGTAACCTCCTTGGGAATGAAAAATAATTTTTTTTAAAATGTTTTTTATTTTATTCAATATAGCGCCTTTTAGTTTGATACACTTATTCCAGCCATTTTCCAACTTCTTGATCCCATCCGAAAAGCAATTTTCTGGAAGGTCTGCAAAATACTCCTCCGTGGCGTCGATGATTTCCTCACGTGAGCTGAATTTTTTATTGATGAGCCATCTTTTGAGATTTGGGAAGAGATAACAGTCCGAGGGAGCCAAATCGAGCAAATTCGGTGGATGTGACAGCAATTGGAGCCGTAAGTCATTAATTAGCCGTGGTTGAGATGCTCTTGTGCGCCGGTGCATTGTCTTGCAAAAATAAAAATTTTTTTCGCCGTTTAGCAGCGATTCCGCCCTTCAATCGCTCCAATAATGCACAGTAATACTCGCTGTTGATGGTTTTTTCTTTTTCGAGGTAGTAAACGAAGAGTATACCATGACAATCCTAGAAAACCGACGCCATAACCTTTCCGACCCATCTAGCCTCCCTCGGCCTCTTTGGAGCACTCGTGCTGGTTCAGCAGTTACCAATCGACGCCAAAAGTCCGCTCGATTCCGCATCAGCAAGTCCAAACACTCTTTCGAAGTGCTCTCGCGTTCGTATTTTTGGTCAGGAGTGAGTATGCGCGGCACCCAGCGGCAGGATAACTTTTTAATATGCAGAATATTGCCAAAAATATGGCGTGTGCGCTCAGTACTAATCTTTGTGGTATCTGCTAGCTCGCGCACCTTCACTTTCTGATCAGCTGACACCATTTCATTTATTTTTTGACATTTTCCTCTGTAACCGCATCGGAGGACCTGCCGCTGCGGACTTGATCGGTAGTGGAGTTGAGGCCACTATGAATCTCTCGAAACTAATATTTGACGGTGTAATCTGAGGGAGCATTAGCCCCATAATATTTATCCAACTTTTCTTTTGTTTCTTTCGCCAATTTGCCTCTCAAAAAATAATGTTTTAGGAAAGAACGAAAATCGTGTTTGACCATACTCAACATGATGCCAAACACGTCAACAACAATCAGCTGTCAAAACAAAACTAAAGACAGTATCGCACTGAAATTTGGCATGTCTGCTTAAATATGAACGGACTTCAAGGCACCATGACCTTTTTGCAGTAGCAGCGCATTCTGGCGGACAAGGAGACTTCTTTTCACTCCACCAAGTAAAGCAATCACACTATCAAGTTTGAATTCCATCGCGGAAAAAAAAATTTCAACACAACTGAGACGCAAATCGTTTAAGGGGCTTATAATTAATAAAATTGTCTGTCATGTGTCAAAATTTGAGCTGACATTAATGAACTGTTTGGAAATTATAGCAGCCTGAAATTGGTTGCAGTTCGAATCAGGCAGGGTGTATAAAAATCGAAACGATCAGTCCCATACTCCTACAATTAATTCTAAATTGTTTTAATATATTCACAAAATTTATAAAATATAGGGTTTTCTAATAACGACTTGACAAGTTTTTTTTTTAAATAAAAGGCAAACCATTTGGGATATTTCAAAAACTTTATTATTGCTTGAAGTACAATCAAAACATTTATGAATGGAACTCGACTTCGATCATATGACCACCGCAGGCACGTTTGCAGCGGTCGATTAGTTGGACCCAATTTTCAACAACTCGGCCACACATTTCGGCCGAAACGGCCGCTATTTCGGGTTCAATGTTGGCTCTGAGCTCTTCCAACGTCATCGGCGTGTTGTCAGAAAATACAGAAAATAGTCAAGTGGCGTTAAATTGCATGAACGAGGCGGCCAATCGACTGGTTCATGTCTTGAGATAACACGCTCACCATACTAACTCTTCAATAAATCGATTGTAGCGTGTGCTGTGTGGCTTGTGGCACCATCCTGTTGAAACCACACGTCGTCCAAGTCCATATCTTCCAATTCGGGCCAAAAATAATCAGTGATCATGGCGCGATAACGCTGACCATTCACAGTAACGTGACTATCGTTATCGTCGACGAAAAAATATGGCCCAATAACGCCGCCGGCAAGCAAACCGCACCAAACAGTTATTTTTTGTGGATGAAGTGGTGATCCATGAAGCACATGTGGGTTTTCACCCGACTAATAACGCATATTTTGCTTATTGACGAACCCATTGAGCCAAAAATGAGCTTCGTAACTGAAGATGATTTTGCGATGAAATTCATCATCTTGGGGAATCTTCTCCAGAACCCAATCGGAGAATGTAGCTCGTTAGTGTATTTTACCATGATGAAAATGTTGAGTTTAGTGAATAAATTGACAGTGACAGTTTGATGATTAGTGAAAAAGTGCGTTCACAAATTAAATTCAAAGTTGTCAAGTCCCTGTTGGAAAACCCTATACTTCAGGCTGTAGTAGAAGCACTAAATCTTAGCTGTGATGATCTTCCGATAAACAAATTGTCTATTTAGCGTATTCGCACACAAACTCGAAAAGATAGAGCGGAATCTATAAAATCAGATTTTCAGAATAATATGTCTGAAATGGTGACCGTTCACTGGAATGTGAAATTATTACTTGGACTTGACGTGAGAAGTTCTTAAAAGAACGCCTGCCAATTCTAATTTCACTTGGAGAAAAGGAATAACTTCTGGCTGTACCCAAACTGGAGAGCTCTTCCAGCCAGAATCAAGCTAAAGCTATGTTGAACGCACTTTTTGACTGGAACGTCGATGACATTGTACAAATGATGTGCTGTGACACAACTGCGTCCAATACAGGGCGATTGAAAGGAGCTTATGTACTTTTGGAACAAACACTAGACAGGGAATTACTACTCTTTGCCTGCCGCCATCACATTTACCAACTGATTTAAAATGTGTGTTCGAAACAAAAATCCACCAAGTTGCAAGTAGCCCTGATATCCCACTGTTTAGAGACAACTGGAAAATTATTTATCCTGCTGCCATTGAAACATATACCGATATCGTCACACGACATTTTTGTAATACAACAATAGAAGATTTGTTGATATTTTATAATTAAGAACTGCAGAAAACCATTGGACGTGACGATTATCGTGAACTGATTGAACTACACTTGCGGTCATAAAAACCGCACCACCTAATGAGTTCTCAAAAAATGCCTAATTACATCAGATCGTAAGGGTTTTCCCCATACTAATGAAGGGTATTCCCCATAGCGGAGTTCGGCCTCGTATTTAGTGCAAAAAAAAAAAAAAAAATCAGTTTGAATTGAATTGTGACGGTGACAATTAAAAAAAGTGAAATGTCTGATATATATCATCAACTGACTCGGGACGAAAAAGTTCAAATATTGACTTTAGTTGAAGAAGGGCTTGGCTATCGTGAGATTGCGATTAAAATAGGATGCTGTCATCCAACCATCGTACGACTGATGAAGAAAAAAGAAAATTTGGATCCACTGGAAAGGAAAAAAGGCTCGGGACGAAAACGTAAAATAACCCAGAAGACGGACAATGTATTACAACGAATTAACATGAAAGATCGCTTTAAAAGTGCTGTCCGTATAAGAGCAGAGCTGAGTGAATTTCATCAAGTTGATCTAAGCGCCGAAACCATACGCCGACGGCTACGGTTTGGGTATGTTTTTCTTTTTACGTTTTGGCCCCTTTGCACTTTGTTAATGGAACTATGAACGCTCAAAAGTATGGAGAAGTAGTAAGGGAGTTTTTGGTACAAGCAATTGAACAGCATCATTCGTATACTGACAAGTGCATTTTTCAAGATGATTCTGCACCTTGCCGTAAGTAAAGTGTTATAAATCAACATCTAGATGTCTACTTTATAAATAATAAACAGACAAGTAACTAGAGTCTTTCAATAATTTTTAGCTCAAGACAACGTTTGATGACCTCGGAATTACAAGATTAGATTGGTCAGCTCATTCGCTTGATTTAAACCCAATACAATACTTATGGCATGTAATGAAACGTAAGGTGGCTGAACATAAACCAGAGAGTAAAAAAAAGCTAAATAAAATTCTGGAACATATATGGAATACTGAAATTTCAAGGGATATTACTGAACTTCTAGTAAACTCGATGCCTTCTAGAATAAAAGCGGTTATAACCGCCAAAGGAGGAGCAACTCGGTATTGATAATTTTTTGGTAAAAGTGACATATCTAAACATCTTATATACACGTACATAAGAAATGTATCGTTTGATTTTGTTAACTAATGACTGTATTAAAATATTTAAAAAAAAATAAGAAAATTAACTGGTTTTCTTTCTTTGTTAATATCTTTTTTCGAACATTTAATAAACAGATCGAAATTAGATAGAAATACTTATAAACTACTGCGGAGTACTCAACAAAAATTTAATTTCATTATGAAATTATTAACAATTTTTCAATCATTTTGATATGGTGCGGTTTTTATGACCGGAAGTGTAACTAGCTATTAATTTCTTAAGAGGAGATAGTGAAAAAAAAAAAAATAAAATTAGACCTTCTGGAGCAATGCATGAATTAAGGTGGATGGCTAGAGCTATTAACTCTTTAAAGATATATTTGTTGCAATCCCAGTTCAAAATTTGCGCCAAGGAGCACATTCATTGCGATTTTATATGTTAAACCATGGCTTGGATGTAGTATGACGGTGAAGGCAACAAATCAAGATTTGTGCTTTTTAAAGAGGCTTAAGGAATATAAAACTGTTGACAAATTGATCTTCATCCCTGAGTAAGTTTAGTCAACATCTTTGGTACTTGTCAGAAGAAATTGCCGTTTTATCACACCTGGATGGTGACGTTAATGAACAAACCAAAACGAAAATTGTAGTAAATTTCCAAAGAGACAGTTTGTATGATTCTGGGAAGAGATACATTCCATCTGAAGAAAATATGTCTGGTTATTTGTATAGTAAGTAGGAATACAATAAATAGCACTAGTTTTTATAGTGTTATCAATAAATTGTTCATAATACTGTCATATTTATTGTTGCAGTAAAATTATTAAGTAATTGTGTGTCTGTGAAGAGCACACATTTATTTTCTCGATTAAAAATTGATAAAAAATTGATAAAAAATTTCCTCCAGAGACCTGTTTCTACATGGGATGAAGATGTTGCCTATTCAGAGGTGAAAAAGAAAGTGCTTTCTTTAAGGGCAGTTAATGATACTGCTGAAAGAGCTGTAAAACGTATGCAAGATTTTCATGGTTTGATCACTGCAAAGGAAGAGCAAAAGCAATTTTCGCAACACTGTGTTCAGGATTATAGAAATCTGTATCTAGACTGTAGAAAAGAGACCCTCAAAAGAAAATATCCTGCCTGATCTGTAATTTTATCTTCTTTTAATAAATATTTCGTAAAAATTTTAATATTTCAATTGATTTAGCTATATAACGGAAAGGGTTAAAAACAGCAATTTTCAACGTTGGTTAACGTTGACGTACGAAGATGAAATTTTGTATTTAAGTAAGTCTGGGTTGTTTAAAAAAAATAGGAGGTATGCCTTTCGATATTTAAAAAAACTTGTTTTCACCCATATAAGGGACACCCTATTGTTCATATATACAAACACGTTCAGATTACTTTCATGTACCATCCTGAAAGTGAATACCTGAACGCTTGGACTTATGTCGAATTTACAAGCGAACAACACGAACCCAATCCCAATTTTGTAAGGTGTTTCCAACTCCTTAATGCAGATTTCTTACGAAAAGCTTAAAATAGATACACCCCAGTAGTAAGAGCCACCTTTGTTGACCAAGTTCTTCAAAAGACTTTAATTCGGAACTTTTAAAGTAACTTTAATCAACACGAAAAAGTTACGAGGTGTGTTCAAAAAGTAAGGTGACTTTATATTAAATTATCCCCTTCAATTTAATTTAAAACATTTGTGCCGATACTTTTTCTAATCCTCGAAGCATTTCTAATAAGAACTTTTTGGTATATGGTAGCCTTGAGCTCTTCCAGCGTTGCCGTTTTTATTTCCTCAATCGTTACCAGTCTTCGTACTTTTATAGGTCTCTTCAGTTTTGGGAATAGGAAAAAGTCCCGCGGGGCCAAATCCGGTGAATTAGTGGCCTAAGGCATGAATGTCGTGTTGTTTTTTGGCCAAACAATCTCTTTCGAGCAACAACCTGATGCACTACGCCACGGTAATTGATTTCGGTCTTGGCTTATCTGAGTGCTTCCATTGGGATGATTGGGCTTTGGCTTCGACGTCATAGCCATATACCCATAATTCGTCAACAGTTATGACCCTTTTGAGCAAGTCAGGATCATCATTGACGTCATTCAAGAGCTCCTGAGCGACAGTTCTTCTGATCAAAATTAAGAAGTTTCGGAACAAACTTTTCTGATAAACGTCTCATGTCCAAAACATCCGAAAAAATTGCATGACACGAGCCGACCAATATGCTAACATCCTCAGCAAAATCTCTCATGGTAATTCGACGATTTTCCAAAACTATTTTCTTTACATTTTAACCAGCCGAATCATTCAAACAAAAAATTCTGCAGACTGTGCTTGGTGTTCCTTTCGGTATTGTCACTTGTCTTTCTTTTTAGTAAGAATCGAGAACATTTTATTTGCAGATCTGCCAAACCTTGCTTCTCAATGTATTGGTTATGCATGAGTACTCCAAGTGAGTGCATAGTATTTTGAGGGCTTTTCTTGCTTTCTTCTTAGAGCCATCTCAGATATCTGCTTCAGAGACAAGTACAGGTATTTCGGGCGGATATGCCAAAACCTTGCCAGCTAAAAAGAATATAATCTTTATACCGAATTGTAGTATGGGGCCTAATGTTGGACTTAATGCGACCAAATATTGGTGGGATGTTTTAAAGAAATCGCCATCCTCCAACAGTAAGCGAGAAGTGATCACAATATATATCAAAAGCTATTAAATTATTGCCGGGATACTTCGTTTAAGCACAAAATCTCATTTAATAGGCAGGGTACGAGCAATCAATTTGGCCGTATTGACGACTTAAAAATGTATCGAAGATGTTCAGAGCAGAACGAAGCCGATATTGGAATAGTCAGCTTTTGTTATCTTCTACCAACCATTATAGGCATTTGTAATGCATGAGTCAAAGGAAACCTTTATAAAGCCATTTATCAATCCTTCAAAAGGGAACATTACCTCCAGCAGATCATCAAAAAAAATAAATTGAAATTCGTAACAAGAACATCAATTAGCAAATATTTCATGTACCAAGGGTCTATCAGTGGAAATATAAGTGTAAGCAATATTCAGTAAAGATATCGTTGTTGACACCTGGAATATTCATATCAATTTAAAGATCCCTCATCAAACGACTATCAGAAATAAAATACAAAGTCGACGCTGCACTTCGTAATTAATCGTACATTCGACTTGAAATTCACCTCTGACGTGGAGAAATTTATAACCACATACTTTGACGGTCACATTCTGTTTTAACCGACTTTAATGTAAGGCAAACTTAACCGAATATTGCTCGCTTTAAGTGGTTTAAACCACGGTTTTCAATAAAAAGTTTGTCGGTGTCGTTAATTAAAGGCTGGTTACCCTTTCCCAGAAAAAGAAGAAAAAAATAAAATGAATCCATCTGTCTGCAGCAATTAGTCAACAATCTATCTGTCAACTCAAAAAGTGCCTTTCCTTGAACTGATCATCAGTTTTCACTTTGGGCCGATAAATTATGCAAACCATCTACCTGAGGCAAGCAGAATATCTGCTACACGCTTTCAATTTTCCCATAACCTCAGCATACAACAACTCAACAGTTTGTGCTTAATAACAGGTAATGCCCCTCCGATTGACGTGATGTATCTCACGGTGCGCTTCCCATATCCACCGTAGGCAGTTGCCCTTTTATTCGCTGTTCTTCGGTGTTGTTAACGCCTCCATTTACGTTGTTTTGCATGCCGAGCATAAATAATTTCTCCTTACCTGTTAAATGACAACACTTAAAATCAAAAGCCCTTATAATTACGCGCGTTCTGATATGCGTTTTAAGATTCAAACGTATCCCTGAGTCATCCATCAAACAATGGAAAAATTTCCGGCCAATTTTGGTTCCAAGAACCACCAAATCGCAGAGTTTGCTCCTACATAAACCAGGCGACACGCCTGACGCCTCTGCAATTCCGGATGTTGAATTTTGAACATCAAACCGGCACAAGCCACGGTACGGGTAATAATGATTCTACTCACGTACCACGTGTCGCTTAACATAATTCGGATAAGTGCGCTTGCACATGCATCTGATGAGCTTCAGAATGATCGTAAATGAACCAGTGTCGCAATATATCTTCGTTCTAAGGCTGGCCTTATTGGACCACTTTACTATAGAAGAACTTTTAATGCCTTGAAACTATGTCAGGTTACCTACTTTCAATTGAGAGTATAAGTACCAGCAGCGTTGCATGAAACCTACATAAGTACTTAATGGCGTCCTTCAATCGTTTGCACGATTTTTATGTGCACTGTACACAGTTAACAATAACAACAAAAGTATCTGTTGCATTCATCTGTTCAAATGTTCGAGTATCTGCAGTTGAATTGATTTTTTTTTTTTTCTTATTCTGGTTCACTTCATGGTTTGGATTGGATACTTGTGCTGTGCTCTTTTGAAAGACACCACCACACCACAAGAAGAACTGTTGATATTATAGAGTAGCCTGCAGGCAATTGCCAATGTGCCGCTAATTAATTTATGGCTTTTTAATTGGAACCTTGGTTCAAGGCAAAGATGCCTAGAAATTAGATTCCAAAAAGATGAAAGCAAACAAAGAGATACAGATACCAATATATATTGTAGATACATTTAAAAGTAGATGCAATGCTGTGTGCAATTTGGACTTTAGTGCACTTTATTGTGCAATAAAACGAAATCATGGGAACGATTTAGAGTTTGAGTGCAGTGCTAAATGAAGATGAGCAGCTGGAAATGTGGGAAAGCTACGTCTGGGATTTATAGCACTATCATGCTTACGAAAACGATTTCGAATCGACACAACAGACGTTACTCTTGTTTTAATATAAATTTGAAGAAATGATACCCTGAAGAGGCTGAAATGTATAAAATCGAATTGAGTGTGTGGATAGGGGATATCTAGATCTAGTAATTGATTCAAATTCGATGATTGTGAATGGAAATTCGATATTCTACGTTAAAACAAGGCAATTGTAACTTTATTATAGAACAGGTAGTATTGAGTTAACATTTCAATTGTTATGATAGAAATCGAATTACCTTATTAACAGGGCTTGAAAGGCAAGAAATATCTTTAAAAGTTTAACTAATTTTTTATAGAAAGTGTAAATATGTTAAATAGTTTGATGCTCGTAACTAAATGATACATATACAAATCCAGTTCCCGTACCCACCACTCCTGTGAAACGTCACATAACTGGTTAGTGATGAACTTGAAAAAACAACGATACAACTTTAACAGTAATCCTAGATATTAAAAGATTGACAGAAAGATAATTTTGACAAAACTAATGTAAAAGAAAATGTGCTGAATGTTTACCAGTGGTAAAGAATTTTTTTTAGGTCTGCAACTAAACTATGAAAGTTTATGAATTTGCAACTTTATTGTAAAAAAATGGTTACAAATGAACCATTCAAAGTATTGCCCATCACTAGCTACAACTTTTTCCCATCTTTCTGCCAGAGTTCGAATACCGTTACGATAAAAGTGTTTATATTTTGAGGCCATCCACGAATTAAGCCATTTTTTGATATCTTAATATGAGCGGAACTGCTAATCATCCAGACCATGTGCCGTCGAACGGAACGAGTAATCATCGAACAGCGCAATATCTGAAGAAATATGGTGGTTGGGGTAGGACTTTCCATTTCAGCTATTCCAGGTAGTTTTTAACGGGTTTGGCAACATGAGGCCGAGCATTGTCATAGTGTAGAATCAATTTTTCGTGCCTCAGATCGTATTGTGACTGTTTTTCGTGAAGTACTTGGCTCAATCGCACCAATTGAAGTAGATGGTTTCATTGGGTTTCAACAGTTCATATTAAATAACACCGATCTGGTTCCATCAAATACACAGCATTACCTTCGCAGCGTGGATATTTGACCAAGCCGACGACGTAGAAGCATGACGGAGCAGTGCCTATGACTTTCATATCTTTAAGTTGCTGTAATGAACCAATTTTACATCACCCGTCACGATGCGATGAAGAAAACCCTTTCTTTTTGCCCCTTGAGCAGTTGTTCACAGGAGAAAAAACGACGCTTAACGTCCATTGTCTTCAAATGATAAGGAACCCAAGTTCTTTGTTTTTGAATCATTCCCAACTTGCATTTGGCACAGATCCTCGGCGAGCAATGCCACCAATTGAGCGTCAAAGGATTTTGGCCTTCTTTCACTTGGTCATCAACATCGAAATCACCATCCTTGAAGCGACGAAAACAATCACAGCACGTTGTTTCACTTAGAGCAGCATCTCCGTAAGCTTGTTGAAGCTCTTGATGCGCTTCAGCCGAAACTCAACACTTCCCGCAAATGACGATTATTTGGCACAAAATCAGACATTTTCACACAACCAAAAGTATACGACGCCACAACAAAATCACTAAAGTGTCAAAACAGTTTGCTTACAATATGTCTAAGCTTGGTTCATGATGTTTTGGATATGTCAAAATCGACCAGCACTTACCGCTGGAGCCATCTATTGACATTGCCATCTATTGAGGACTTAGTTGCGCACTTAATAAATTATAATAAAGTCAGATTTAAAGAACTTATGTGAATAGCTTGAATTCAATAGACTTACAATAAATGTAAAAGAGAGACAGCATATGATTTTAGCCAGTGTTGGCCGTATTCATACCGAAATAAACGGCGAAATGATTGAGCAAGTACTAATAAAGTGCTAATCGTTAACCAATTGTTGCCTGCTGACCGTCAAATGAGGTTATCTTACTCCCATGCTCGGTTAAACCAAGAGGAGCAAAAATAGGATGATTTCGTATCCAAACTCATAATGAGCGAGGAAGCCCATTTCCACTTAAGTTTTTATGTGAATAAACAAAACTTGAGTTGTTGGGGCACAAATAATCCACATAAAATGCACAAAAAGCCATTACATCCCCTAAAAGTGACTGGTGCGGCATTTGCAGTTAAAAAAGTGATTAGCTCTTATATTTTTGAGGAAGCCGACCGTAACCGCACCACCGTAACTGTAACTGGTGAATGCTACAGACAGATGTTAAACGAGTTTTTTTTTGCCGCAAGTTGCTAAATATCTTCTTTTTGAAATCTCGTGTTTACCCCAACAAACCATAAACCTTGCAAGTCTTGAATGCCGACTTTGAAGAAGAAATCACTAATTTGCGCAGTAAAACGTGTAAAACTGTGTATCTACTCAGGAGGTGATCTACTTGGAGACGTCAATGTCGAATCACTGATAAATAAATAGGATAAATAAGATTTATTTCAAAACTATATACCATGTTTTGAAAGTTCACCTGAAGCGTATATAGTTTTCAAATAAATCCTTGGAAGACTGATTGGGTCAAGTATACAGAAGAAGCTTGGAAAGAAGTTAAGGTGGTTGTTATATGTAGATGAAGTCTTGGCTTTTTGATTGATCCGCAGCATGTATGGCATATACGAAAGGCAAATCAGTAGAAATCGTTCTGATCGAGGTGGTGGGGAAAATAAAAAGGAGTCTACACTACGGTGAGTTTGCGATGGCGGCCTTCCCTGACATTAAAGGAGCCTTCAATAACGTGGAGTGCAGCGCCATTAAAAGCGATCTAGTATAGGCTAAATTTAAACACGGAATTACAAATTGAGTTTGCAACGTGCAAGTAGGAAAATAAACTCTTCCATTGGAGAAAGCTCCTATGAAATGTTTCTAACTAGGGGAACCCCTCAAGGCGGAGTCTTGCTGATTATCAATAATATCCTTAAAAAAGCTTAGTATAATGGGTATAAGTGCCACGGCATATGCAGATGACGTGGTCATAATGGTGCATTATGGAAGTTGCTTTGAAGACGATCAGTAACTAGGCAAAAAGCTCTCTTCTCAATGCCAACCCTTCCAAAACTTACCAGAGAGTACAAGATACAGTAATTCAGGCTCCCAAAAACTGAATTGGAATCTTAGCATAAGAGAAAGAATCAAAAAGGCATATATTGTTTTTTTTTTTTATCTGCAAACAAACTGTAGGAAGAGTCTGGGGCTTAAAACCTCCTATGGTGCATTGACTGTATACAGAAGTCGTTAGACCCATACTTACATATGGCGCACTAGTAGGGTAGAAAGAAAGAAACCAGAAAACGGTTTACGGAAAATTAGCGGCGGTTCGAAGAACGTCTTCCAGACCTTTTACAGGTGCGCTCCGTACTACCCCTACGACAGCATTAGACACCTTTCTGAACCTAACACCTCTTGATTTACAGATCAAAAAACTTTCTTAGTAACTTACTAATTTGGGTTACTTCACAAACACGGCACGGTCCTAGCGGAGCTACTGCCAGGCAATCCGATTATAACGGATAAAATTCCTTACTTGGTCGATTTCCACATTCTGTATTATACAAATTATCCGGAGAGGAAGGACTGGCAAAAAATTCAATAATCATTTTCGAAAAAAAAAAAGGTTCTGGTATCTTCTCAGAAGACCCAGATCTAAAAGTGCCTATAAGTCTACCGGACGCAAGCTGTGCCTTCCAATCAGAGGTTCTGGATGTCCTCAGCGCGGTTGAGCCAATGCAAATAAGATCAGTATTCGGGGAAAATATTGCTATCTACATCGATAGTCAGGCCGCACTTAAGTCAATGAAATCGACCAATATCAATGCTGATATAGTCACGGGCTGTCGCACAGTGCTCAAAGCCTTTTGCATTCGGAATCACGTGAGTCAGTGCTGGATGTCATGACACCGCGGTGTAAAGGGAAATGAACAAGCGAATAAGCTTGCAAGACGAGGAGAGCTACTCGATAATGGTGAGGTTGCTAACATCAAACCATCTCTTTGCATAGTAAGGGGCACTATCAAGAAAAAAATCATAAAGACTGCAAACCTTAGGTAGTCAGGACTTGAAAAACACAGGGTATCTGGTCACTTCTTGAGGGAGTTAAAAAAATAAAGCAGAGATAAATTTAGGACAACAGTAGGAATCCTGACAACACCGTCTCCTGCGAAAACATACAAAGGAACTCAAATTGTCAGATACGGATATTTGCAGATTTTGCGGTGATCTGCAATCTGTGGAGGACATAATGCATATACTGTGTAAATGCGAGGCAATATGGCGAGTCGAAGAAAATTTTTAGGGAAATACTTTTACGAAAACCCAGGGGAAATAGACGGCCTTCTAAGGCCTTCTTAGCCTTTGCAAAGAAAGTGGATTTTTTACTGGGGAGATTGTTACGGTTTTTGTCGTCTGAATATAAATTTAACTAGTTCTACAGGCATTGCGATGAGCTCGTTTTGGTGTCTTGTAATGTGTGATGACATGTCCATCACACCAGTGTGTTAATCTAACCTAACCTTGATGTTTATATTTAAAATTTAAAAACAACTCGGTGCCGATCTACTTGTCCTTGAATTTTAAAGAGACGCACAACCGCACATGTTAAGAATGAACTCTGTTTTCTATCTACGATTTCATACAGATGCCAGGACACCGAATATGGTGTGTTACCGAGGAATTTCGAGCTTTGCCAGTCTACACACAGCAACGTTTCGAAAAATTTTCGAGATTGAAGTGATGAAGATATTACGTATTTGGTATGTGTGCGTCCGCAGCTTTGAAGCGAATACAATGAATTGTAGTGTCTTTCAAGGGCTTTGGTTAACGTAATGGGTAGAGACAAACTGTGTGAACGAGGAGTGTGCAGTTCTGCGAAGCTTTGCTTCATTTCATGTCTTCACGCGACGTCATTCCGAAGTTTCTGTGAAGATTTCAAAGCGGTGAATCCCCTCCGCTGAGCCAAGGATGATTGATGATAAAAAGAAAACTGAGATAAGAGTAGATACTCCGTTTATACGCTTTGGTTATCGAATATAAAAAACCCTCATCGATTCGCGAGAAAAAGGCCAGATATCTCCAACTAGGAGATGAATGATGTTCATCAACTTCAACCGAGAATACTGACCTACTCTATCTTGTCAAGACAAATGGAAACTTGAATAAGTCAGCCGCATGGCTAGCGATAAAATCAGCAATACTTATATCATGAAAAACATCCAATGACCGAATATCAAAGAGCAGATTTGAGAGTATAACCTACTTACCGACAGAAACATTCGACTGAGGATGAGAAAGGCAAAAAGGCGCCCTGTAAAACTAAATGTCCAACGGTGCTGTCGTAGTAATGTTGAAGTAGAATTAAATTAAACATGCATTTAATGCATCATCACATATTTATGAGGGGTTTGCAGATTTGGACAGCACCAAACGTCTAGTCACGAAAAAGACTTTCCACAAGATCGTTTTATCTGATAGCTCGATTTCACGTGCACTAAATATTAACTGGAGAGTGATTTTTTACTTAACATTCTCGTAGCTACAAGATCTAACCATGTCGATAAACTTATGAGGTTCTCTTTTCTTAAAAACATCGATTTGACATTGCCTTTAGAGTACCGATACCATTGTTGGATGCAATATTGGAAGTACTTAGGCTGCATAGAGTATAATGTAGAAGGTATGAAAAAGCTTTGCTTTCACTATTTGGACAGAGTAGTGAATGTTTTGTTTCGATCTTTTAATTGCGTGAAATTTGGTCAAAAGATAAATTAGTGATCGACCTTATACAACTTACTCCAATTTGCGACTTAAGACGTCCGAGACTGTAAGAAGTGAGAATTACGTTTGCCAAATCATTACGAGAATTAGTTCTAGTGCCACTGGGTTCAGAAGACTCGATTAAAGCATGATCTATTGAGAAAGGGGCCCATAAGTACAAAGCGGCTTTCAGACATCTGACTCAATAAAAGTTTAAGACCGGCCTCAACAGTTCACCAAAGGAGAAATAATGTTGGACAAATGTCAACGAATTAGTACAAAAAGTGATCATGAATAGTGGGAATACAATATAGCCACAACTTGCTTCCGAATTAATCCCGAATGCGATGGCGCACTTAGACAGGCACTCACATTAAGTACATATTATTTACGTCTCTTGCGTCAGGATGAATAGTTTTAGTTGATCATATGAACAAAAGAAATGAGACTCCAATTGCGGCTAAAGCCATCAAAGGGTATAACAATGTGACCATAAGGAACTAAGTGTGATGGCATGGAGTCTAATCTGCTTCACCAAATCTAATCTACTTGCGTTGAATACTGTCTTCTCTCGTTAAAGAGCGACTTTAACAACAAGTCACTATCCATGAACCGGAAACATTATATGCTCTGCTGTACATCAATGCCAAAATACGTTGGAATGGTCGGTGTTGACAAAAGTGCTACAAAATGTCTTAAGTTTTCTCAAGTGATGTATGAAATATCTCATTTTGTCTTGTTTGGCCGCACTATACAAAATTGGATAACAATGATATCAGATTGGGTACTCCCAAAACCTTAATGTTCCCGATAAACAGAATACCAATATTGAATAGTTAAGTGGTACTTTACATACGTAAGGTATCCTGTCTCACGTTGTTTTATTGCTATATGCACCATTAGAGCTGCAGCGAAATTTAAATCTTTACAACCTATGATTGCTTGCTAGTGTACCCACCAGCCTACTTTCGGACGTCATCCAAAATACCTTCTTGAATTGTACAACTCGCTTATGGAACAACCTGCATTGTTCTTTATTTCCTGGATATTGTAACCTGCAGACATTCAAAACTAGTGTGAATCAGTATCTTAATTTCTTTTCTTACTAAGTTTCCTCTTACTCGTGCGCACCATTATTATAGAAAAAAAAAAAAAAGCTGAAAACCCTAGCGGATAGATGTTTTCGTACAATTCTGAGAATTTTCTTATGTCAATGATCATAGGATATGAAGCCCGTAGACATCCTTATAAGGTGAGGGAACTGTCAGTGAATCTCTCGCACTTTAAAGTACAATTATACAACAAAGTGTGCCGTCCGGAGAAACGTGGTTTAAGCACCCAACGCGTCGCAAAAAAGGGAGTTATATTTGGCAGTTTAGCAGGGATCGAGGATATTTAAAACGAAAAAGAACTGAATTAAGGATAACTGCACACGTAGGCATTGTTGGCGCTGGATGGTTTACAGGAATCAAAGAAAGAATAAATAGTGGGCGAGTAAACATCTATCTATCTGTATTGATGGCGTACCATTTGTGTAAAGGTTGAAAAGCTTGAGCCCTTTGAAACTCATATCAAAGGACTTGAAATGTACTATGAATGTTCATTTTAGTTATGTTGGTAGTTCAAACGTTTACTCATCATTATACTATTACGTTTGATAAGTCACCAAATTCTCACTCATAAAAAATGTAAACATGACCTTAATGACAATATCAAAATGATTCCCTTGCAACAAAATTTTCTCACAAAAAAGATTAAATATGCACATCTCTGACATTTCCTTTTTTTTTTCTTCTTTCTTCTTCTCTGCGAAAAAAAAAAAACACAAGAATCCCAATGCGTCCCCAATTGGGACTATCATCAGTATCTGGATAGAAGCAGGAACAAACCAATCTATCTCCGAAACATCTTATCCATAGATGCAAAGAAAATCTTAAAATCTCGTGGTGAATGCAGCAGACAATCTGGCAACACCCCCATTTATCAGTCAAAAAAAAAAAAAAATAATAATAACAACCTTCCAGCTATGTATGCACTTTACTATCAGTAACTTGCATCTTCAATGCGGAACAAAGTGTTCGTATCTGTGCAATTTCTTTCTCCTCATCTAACGGTGCCGTGGTCCAACCGTCCGACTCCTGCCCTAAATTTGAGTTTTTCCAAAACAACATCTTTCCGAATAAAACACCGATGAGAGGAGGTAAGTCCTCCTGGCATGTAGTATTTTGACCACGGCTTTTGTAAATTTTTCTACGCCAGCAGAAAATTTTATATTCAGTTGACCTGTATCTAAATCAGAATCTCAATCTGAATTTGGAAGCACATGCACAAATAAACGAAAGACGAAAGGGCAAGACGAAGCATCATTCTCAGATTTTCACAAATTGAAATAAATTGCTGCCAACTGTGTCGAGAGTAAGAAAGAATACGAGTATCTGACAGATCCAAAGCCAGTGGCCAAGTTAGTATGAGTATCCGTAAGTTGTTATTAGCAGAGCAAAACGAGAAGAATCCACAAACGTGAATCTCAAGAACACAAGAAGTCGGACAATTCGACAGAACATATCTCAGAATCCCATAACCATAAAACAAAAGTATCTCTCAATATTGGATGCATTGCAATGGAACGGACACTGACAACGGTCGGTTATATCTGTATCTGTTACTAAGTCTGTAAATGCATTGTTATGGATACGAGTACAGACTGGGCCAGTTCAGTTCAACATCAGCGTTTTGTTGAATTAAATTGCCGTTGATTGATGCCACCGCGGGCGGTCCACACATTTAATGCGCCCGATTGTGTCAGTCCTCCAGGGATCTCATTTTTGCTTTGCGCTGATGAAGAACTGACGCCGCAGACGGCAATGACGGCAATGATAACACAAGATGGCAATGACGGCACAATGATACTCTTGCTGATGATGTTGTGGAGTTCCAGATGCTCTGTGGGTTTTGATTTCATTAACTTACAGCCACTCTTCTCTTTCGGGTTTTGTTTGTTTGTCTTGAACTTCCTTTCTCAAGATGGTGCTGGGGAGCAGTCAGACTTGGATTCTGCAAGGAGGACCAACTCAAAATTTGTACACGAATAATTAATTTTAATTTTTGAACCAAAGTTGTTCGGTTTGGTTTTGGACTGCTGATTGCCACTAATTTGTATGTCCTCCGGGGTGGCGTTCTTAGCTCACTCTATTCAGAAAGGTAATTAATTAGGCGTGGAAAGTAAGACGAAGTGTTGCACATATGTGGGCACAGCAGGGCTTTTATGGCTACAAATATGAGTATTTACAGCAACGGCGTCCGATGTGTCGTTTGGTTGATGAATGCGAGTGTTTGCTGGCTGACAAAGTTCAATGGCGCTGAGCGATGATTTATGAGCCGGGAAGTCGGTGTTTGCGACCATGTTGTGAGTCACTCTATGAGATTTGATTTTGTTTTGTCTTTAAATGAGGGGAAGACAATTGTATGATGGCTTGAATGTCTGTGCAAGGTCTTGCAGATTATATGTGTAGACTCTTGCTAATGATGTCAGGTACATGTATTGGAATTTAGAATTAAAACTTTTACCGGATTTCAACAGGTATGGCTAACGAACTAAAGAAATTATTTGTGAATTAAGTTTTGGGATGGAATATCATAAAAGATGAATCAATCATCATAATCGCTTATGTCTGATATTTTATGTCGCTGAGCTATTAGTCTATATAACCCTCAAAGCGACACGCTTCGTTAAAATATGATAAAAAATAGATTGCTGCGTCGGTGTTGAAGTCTTGTCTAGAGTTGCAAAAGCTCAGGCTCAAGTCGCCAAGTGAATGCAGGTGTATCAGTCACAGTACCATACTAATTACTAAAACGGACCAAGACTTGATACATTGCTGGCTCTTTTGCTGATACCATTTTTTTTGGGGACAATGTCCATCTGAAACGAGTAAATGATTGGTACCCACATTGGTTATTTTGAATAGATGTGAACAGATAGAGGAGTTACCTATAATCAGTGCGAAAAAATTTTGGGATTTCCTGTCTCTATCTATGAGGCATATGGAAATTCTGTCGATGATTGTCTGAAAGATCATGCCTAAGGAATATCTATGCAAATATTTACGCAAATATTTAAGCCTATCAAAGCATTGTTGTATTTTGACAGTCCAATACATGGAATTTGTCACAATTGAACAACGGCATGCTTGCTCAAAACAAAGAAAGAAAATAGACGTTTGTCTCGATATTTTGTCCAATAAAATGACATACATGCACAAGTGGTGTAGATAGAACTTCATTGTTTTACTATATAAGGGCAAAACCGACACGAGAAATTGTAACAACTAGAAGCTTACGTGGCAAACTTCATTATGAACAGGTTTTCGATAGTCAAAGGAGAAATAGAAGTAAGCTTGATGCAGTATTGTGGGAGGCAAATCAACCTTCGTTGCGATTTAAAGTGAACGAATAGTATTAGGGTAGCGTTGGGTAGAGTAAGTCCTTATTCATGTAAGCTAAAACGACAAAGGCATATTTGGCCTACGACGTCATAGGGCTCGCAATCCAATACGGAAGAGATTAAAATGTGTGACGAACCAAATAATGGCTTTGGATAAAAATTGACCCAATCTTGACGATCCTAGCAAACGTTAAAATAATTAGCAGGCAACTTGCAGCCGAATTTTTAGCAGAGACCTTTGACTGCTATCACGTAGATATCACCGCCGTCCAGGATGTGTGATGGGAACGGTCAGACATGAAAAACTATGACATATACTATAGTCACTGCTAAAGGGAAAAGAAACAGCGCTTATTTGGATGCGGATTTAAAATGTACAGCAGATTTAGATAAGAAATCTTTAGTTTCCAACATGTGAGCGAGCGTCCTATTCCAATGCGCAACAAGGATAAGTTCTATAACATAAGCCATGCCCCTACAGAAGAAAAGGACGATTTACCCAAAGAATGTTTCTACGAGCTCCTCTAAAAAGGCATATGAGCGATGTCCAAAGTATGACGTTCAAATCGTTTAGTACGGGGAGGACATCTTTGGTGAGACAGTTAATAAACATAGCCTACGCGACGCTACGCACGGCAATGGACTTAGGCTTATTAAGTTTACGGCGGAACGAACTATTACTATAAAAATACTACATTGTCCTCATCTCAATATTCACAATGGGACATGGCGGTCTCCGGATCATGAAAAGCTAAATCAAACTGATCATTTTGCAATAGACGTAAGGCAGACTTCTAGTACGAACGCTCAAGGCAGCCAACATTGACCCCGATCATAACCAAAAAATTGAAACACTACTATGAGAAGATATAACGCGGAAAAGCTGCAATCGCAATCGTTAGAATCTTCATCGAACGCGTATCTCAAAATCTGTCAACGACTTCTATGCTGTCAGCATCAAACAATGAAGACCAGTGACAACGCTACTAATGATCAGGCGTCCATTACAGACGCCGCAACTGATGTGCGAAATCCTTGGTTTAGTGAAGAATGGCAGCAAACACATGCAGCTAACCAAGAAGCGCCGTACAAAGCGGCGTAACAGCGAAGGGCGAGAGATGCTTGTGATTTTTACGAACAGGAAAAACGGGAAGAACATTGGCTTTTTCAGAAGACAAAAAAAAAAAAAAAAAAAACACGAGAAGCGCACGATTGCAGATATTGAGAGGTTGTACTCGAGGAATAACGTACGGTATTTTAACCAACAATTAAAAATAACGTGCAAGAAGATTCGCATTTCTGTACGGGAAATTTTGGAGATTAATTGTAAAGCGATTTCTTTTTCCATATTTTTATCAAAGTATTAGGACTAATGAATAGATAAAGAAGTAAGCCTTGTAGTGGAGTCACAGTCGTTGTGAGAATATGGAAAAATCTTTTTCTGGAGACTGTATAGCGGCGAAAAATCCTAACATCTTGCCATCAGGTAGAACAGACCATTTAAGTTCGACGATGATAGCCAAATCTCCGTTCCACCTGAACAAAACGAAGTACAGATAGCAATATCTAAGCTTAAATCCAACAAAGCTTCTGGACTTAACGGCTTACCGCCTGAGGTAATCAATGGTGAAAATGAAATGACCTTACGGAGAGCACACAGTAATTCATTTCTCAGATCTGGTAAGAACAGTGTATGCTTGATAAGAAGAAATTCAGCATCGATGTCCGATCAACAAAAGAGGAAACCTCGCAACTGCTTCAACTATTGAGATCTAATTCATCTCAGCATCGGATACAAAGTATTTCTACCACATTGCGTGAAATTCTGAAACACTTTGCCAAAAACTTGATTTGTCCCCATGAGTGCAATTTTAGACCAGCAAAGTCCACAATCAACCAAATATTCACACTCCGGCATATCCTGAAAAAAAAACTCAAGAACTCCAAATCGATACTCACCATCTTTTTATCGATCTTGAGGGCGCATTTGACAGCATCAACAGAGACAAGCTTTAAAGGGCCATGTCTAGTTTTAGCATGCCTGCCAAACTCGTTTGTCAGTGCCGAATGAAGATGGATTACATTACTCCCCGAACTGTAGTGCCAACTAAGTTAGTAAGTAAGAATAGCTTTAGGGAAACATCGTGACGATGGTCAAAAAAAATTTTGACAGGGTCCATAAGCGAATTCAAATACGAACAAATGAAACGCAATATGTATGGTGAAGTCATTATCAAAACATAATATTGACCGTTGCAACTAAAATGGTCCCAAAGCTTAAATTTCAGTCAAGTACGAACTCCTGCAGTTCTTTGTTGTGGTTGCCACATCTCAACATCCATAAAGGGGCTTGGCTATCCCCTGGTCAATCAACCGTAAGCTAGATTGATCATATTACGATAGAAGCCAGACACTCCTCTAACATTGTGAATAAAATGACATGCCAGGGCTATAAGGTCAGTGTCGAAGCCTGCAAAGAAAAACACGTGCAACTAGTAGTACCTATAGAATCAAAGGCGGTGCTGACAATATGTGGAGACTACTTCTGCAGACTGTTTAACAACAATAATGGTTAAAAGATCGTTGTCAAGAACTATAATCCATTCAAGGATGAAGACAATAGAGATTTCCGTCCCACCGACTTAGGCGAAGTTAAAACATCAATATAGAAGCTAAGGTCTAATAAGACTACTGGGACGGACAGACTGCCTGCTGAGCTATCTAAAGCACCTGAGGATGAGCTGGTTGGGAGCATGAACTTGTATAGCTGTAACATATGGTCTGAGGAAAGCATTTCACGGAAAGCACGGAATCCAAATGTCGCTTGTATAATTCACAAGAATGGGATGCTGCGCCGACTTTAAAGCATTAAGTTTTTCTGCCACATTGTGTGAGTGTCATGAATGATTTAATGAGCAATTTGATTGGTCTATACCAGTGCGGTTTCAGAACAGGAAAGTCCACCATCGACCAAATATTCACACTTTGCCCGATCTAGGAAAAGGTCCTTGAGTTTCAGATCAACACTCACCATCTATTTGTCAATTTTAAGGTGATTATGAAATCGTGCATAGGAGCGAACTTTACAGTCACATCCGTGTGACATTCGTGCCAAACTTGGGCGAGATAACTATGAAGAATTTACGCTGCTCCATAAAGGTAGGTACGGTAAGGCCATGAACTATCAGATGATTTTTTTACCATCACCCTAGAAAGAGTAGTGCTAAGCTCACTGTTTAACAAAAGAAGTACAGCTTTTATCCACACAATTAATTTCGTACGGGGATGACATTGAAGAATACATGAAGCCGTCAATTAAGCTTTTGTGAAAATTGATGGAGAAGCAGCCAAATTGGTTTTGACCGTAAACAAAGTACGTGCTGTTGTCAGAAAATAACGCAATTCCAACGACTACCTGGCACCAAAAAAGACTGTTTGTATAGTTTATATTTAGCAAATCTAACTGAAGATGAAGAATTGGCGGACGAGAGTCTGAAAGTTTGCATGTATTTCATTGATCGTTTTTATGCTTATTCCACAATCTAGTTTTGCTGGTCTTACCATATCGTTAATACCAGTCAATGAGTGTATTGAATGCTTTATTTTACACCAATATAATTATACCTGTATAATTTCACGAGCATTTAAGGAACCAATTGTCTCCTATTTTTACTTTACTCGGGATACTGTAACATCTTATATAACAACCCACTCAAATGTGCCGCCAAGTAACACCAGATACAGTTGCTTTTGCTTCCTATCTGTAAGTCTTGTTCTTCCATCTAAAATTCCTCACTTAACATTCCGCCACTGCAAATTGAACTCGTAAATCCTCTATATATGCTATGCTTCCAACTACCATCTCCCAGTTATCCCAAGCACATGCAAATGCAAATGCAGAAGCCACTACCACTTAAGTTTTATATTTTCCCTTATCTCCCACTAATTGCCCCCAAACTCAGGATCGTAGCTTTGCCCAATACACCCGATGACGGTACTTTAAAAAAAAAAAAAAAAAAAATCCCCTCTTCTTCCATTACTATGGCAGTAAGACCGACCGTGTGTGTCTGCCGCTGTCAGCAAACCAACTTATGCGGAACAAATTACTCTCGCAGTCGTTTTTTGGCGAAGAATCGCACTCGACATCTCGTAATGTACTCCAGACCTAATGCGCCGGCTAATTTTCACCTCTTAAAAGTAACCATGCAGGGTACCCAGAATCTCGACATCACAGTTTCGTTGCAACGCAGCATTATTCCAGGCCACATGCTCTAGACTTGACTTCCTTGGAATTATTTTATGGCTACCATCCGAATCGGTCTGAGATTTTTCTAAAAATAAAATCCAATCGAGCTGGGAACAGGGAGGTTAATTTTGGCAGCACATGGGATATTTGCAATGTCTGAGATGACGATGACGACGACACAACGACCCAACGACAGGGGTAGTGGAAAGCAATTCCATCGGGAGCCATCAAACCATCTAAAATCGAAAATCCACCGCAAACAGACGGAGAAGATATGAGAACAACCGTACGATGCGAATATTTCTCTGGCATTAGCTGTAGCCAATTGAATGTTCGGACTGAGAATCCATCCTGTACAGCGCAGGAAAATCTGCAAATCCAATCTTGTGGTTATTTTTAAGCCACTTCAAGTTGCGAAACCTAGGAGCAGCAATAGTAGATATCATCTCTTGGTAGATGAAACAAAAGTCACAGACAGATCGGTATGGTACGAGTGCGACAGCGACTACACATTGAAATTGCAGCAGCACATTCCTTCTGTATTACACCGTAGAGCGAGTGCGTGTGACAGGCGACAATATCTGACAATCTCAATGTACTGGTGCTGCTGCGAATCAGTGACTTTGTCGAAATCGCATGTTGGGCACTCTGTCACGCGCACGTGGCCCAAACTCATCAGAAAAAGGATTTAAGATACAAGTTTCTAGTCTATAACATCATCTAGAAATGTCTTATGACCAAAATCCCTTTCTAACTGAATCAATTGAAGTTGGAGAAATTCTGACAGATGCCAGGAATCTATTTTTGGCAGCAAAGTTGACAGCAAGTGACACAAGGTGACAGTTGTTGAAATGCTTCGATTGAGTGGTGTTCCTCGGTATACGGATAACTATTACTTCTCTTTTATCCAGCATTCCTGTTGAATCGCTTAAAGAGATTAATCAGCAGGAAGTGCTCGTATTTCCAACTGAAAACAATCTGTGCCTTCTGGCCGCAACGTGAACACGCAGTTAAAGCAGCGCGCGCGTTAAATCTGAAAAATGCTTAATGCCATAGCGAGAACATTCAATTTACTGGGATGTCAGAGCATAGCAATTTTGCAAATAGCCCCCGTGCATGGATTTTATTCTCTCGCAGAGAACATGTAGTTCTGAATCGGTATCAGAACTGGAGTTGGAGTCAGAGTATCGTTGCTTTTTTTTTATCTGTGTATCTTTGCATCTCGGTTCTGTGTAAAGGTCTATGGTTCATGCAAAAATTTCCGCTTTAACATTGGGTGGATTGTATTTCATAGAGTAAATACGTAGTCGTACATGCAAACACAACCACCCGCACAACAACATAGTATCATATACGAGTAAACGAGGAGCTAAGAGCTGGCAGAGAAATCCTTCCTTCCTTTGAGCGTTGGCTGTCTGTCAGAAGACAGTGCCTGGTGTTTCTATGGGTATAGTGTGCTGCATCATAGATTTCAAGCCTTCAAACTGTCTTATTAGAGGTTGTTCGAATGCCATTAATTTCATCCCTAAGGGACTACTGGCACTGGTACTAGTACTGAACCTTTTTGTTCTGTTTTACAAGTTCCCTCAATGTCGGTCGGAACATTATTCCCTGTGTCTGTGATGTTGCTCTGGAATCTGATAAGTTAGTTGCACGAATAGAAGGAACACGAGTTTTTTGTTGTTGTGTTGTTGCTGCTATTTGTGTACTGCTTTGCTTTGGACATAGATTCGGATTCCTTTTGGCATGGTAAGGCGAATTGTAGACGCGATACGGAATCTCGTCTCTAATACAAAAAGGGGAATCGAACACAGGGTGGAATGCATTGCGGGTGAGTGAAAATAGTTTTGGTACCGTGTACTCTATGGCATGTTACAAGTCATCGAGAACGAAATGGATCAACTCCTCTTTCGAAAATGAAATGTTTTCCCAATGGCACAATAAGGTTTTTATCATGGTGTACTGGGTTTCGGGTTTCTCACGATGGGAGGGCGGTTACCATGGTAAATGGGGATGAGATTGTGTTGTGATGTTTTTGGTGTAGATTTATGACTCGCGGAAGTTTTAGATTGTTTTTCGCGAAATTAAATTATTTTTCTTGTGACGGATGGCATGAGGAATGCATGTCGAAATTTATACAAACTGAATGAAAGACGAAATGAGTTGGAATTTTCAACGCAGTTTGTGGGTGGATGTATATGCAGAGATCTTTATTCTAACACTATTTGAGGTCTTTTCACTGTGGAAATAAATTTCCACTTTTTAGAAAAGTAATGGTGACATTTATGAACTGGTATTCATACAGAAAAGGGAACGAATTGAACAAGCACATTTATATGCTGAGTTATAACGAGATGGGATTAAGATATTGCCTTCGGTTTCAGTATCATTTGGAGTTACAGATATGGGCAATGCATGATTGGAGTGGATGGATAAGTATTAAAAGCAATTTATTGAAGAGTTTTCTTGAAATTTTGAGTATGGTTGTATAAAATGACTGAAAGTATTTCGGAGACAGTTCCATATCCCCATTTACAATAAAGGCAATCTTATGCTTCAGAAGAACTACTGACATCACTGTTATATTTTGTCTATAAAGTCCATGCCAAGCAGCAGTATAACTTTAGATCCCTCCAGGTCGACTTTAGATATTCTAAGGCAAACCTTAGAATGATCCAAGAAATATAAATCCGTTATTCAGATTCAGATATTCAGAAATAACAATTATATTTGGCAAACAAATGCGCTATCTAGTGACTTTTTCAAACTGGAACAAATAGCCCACAATCATGTGTCAAAAGAGAAGTCACTGTCTTCCACAGATCTGTCTCTCGTATGCAATATACAGAATACATTGATATATAGTATTTGGCTGCGGCTCTTATGCAACAAAGGGACTTTTACGGTGGAACGAGTTGATATATGGTAAACAAAGAGGGATCGGCCAACCGCCTAGAACATATTGTCACTGTTAAAACTTCGAGGTAGTAAAGGAAATCCCATAAAACAAAGCCCATAATAAGTAAGACGAAATACAAAACATTAATCTTGCTGGTCTTGCTATAACATATATCACTGAGTCCTGAACAATAACCAGAAAAATGGAACACATTTTAAAAAATTGCGGGAGAAAAATTGCTTACTTTTTGCCAGTAGAGTGGATGGAAAAGAAACTCCGAACTCTATTGAAATTTTAATCAGTATGTATGTAGTTTAGTCCAAAAAGCTTAACTATGTCAACTGCGTTGCCTTGGTCACACTAAGCGAATGAACAATAATGCTTCAGTCAGTAGCATCTTTGAATTCCAGTCCCAATGTTCAAGACGAAAAGGGGGTACAACCGCAGATTAAACATCCAAACAATTGCGGACGACAGAAACTTTGTCCAAGAGAGCTAGAATCACCTGTTCAGAATCAAAGAGAATTAAAGACTGTCGTGTTTCAGCAAGCCGATATCCTTTTTAATAAGGCAAGTTTATGTATAGGGTTTTCCAATAGGGACTTGACAACTTTGAATTTAATTCGTGAACGCACTCTTTCGCTAAACATCAAACTATCACTGTCAATTTATTCACTAAACTCAACATTTTCATCATGGTTAAATACACTAATGAGCTACATTCTCCGATTGGGCTCTGGAGAAGATGGACCAAGATGATGAATTTCATCGCAAAATCATCTTCAGTGACGAAGCTAGCTTTTAGCTCAATGGGTTCGACAATAAGCAAAATATGCGTTCCTGGTCGGGTGAAAACCCACATGTGCTTCATGAATCACCGCTTCGTCCACAAAAAATTAATGTTTTCGTCGACGATAGCAATCGACACGTTACTGTGAATGGTCAGCGTTATCGCGCCATGATCACTGATTATTTTTGGCCCTAATTCGAAGATATGGACTTGGGCGACATGTGGTTTCAACAGGATGGTGCCACAAGCCACACAGCACACGCTACAATCGATTTATTGAAGAGTAAGTATGATGAGCGTGTTATCTCAAGACATGAGCCAGTCGATTGCCTGCCTCGTTCGTGCGATTTAACGCCGCTTGACTATTTTCTGTGGGGCTACGTTAAGTCATTGGTTTATGTCGACACGCCGACAATGTTGGAAGAGCTCAGAGCCAAAATTGAACGCGAAATAGCGGCCGTTTCGGCCGAAATGTGTGGCCGATTCGTTGAAAATTGGGTCCAACGAGTCGACCGCTGCAAACGTGCCCGCGGTGGCCATATGAACGAAGTCGAGTTCTATTCATAAATGTTTTGATTGTACTTTAAGCCAATAACAAAGTTTTTGAAATATCTCAAATGGTTTGCCTTTTATTTAAAAAAAAAGTGAGTTGTCAAGTCGTTATTAGAATAGTCAAGAATAGTCAAGAATAGTCAAGAATATATCTTATTTCTATTTTAAATTATAGATACGGGTCTTAAAGTTGCAAAAAGTTGGGGTTAATAGGAAAATTATGACAACTTCAAGTCATGACTTTTGATCTTCAATAACTTTAGACATATTAACTTTAGGCAACATACAGTTTGAAGCAATTAAAATACTCATAATAACCGTTTGTATTCGTACATGCCTAAATTTGAAGAATGTTGAAGCATGGGTCAAAAAAGCGGAAAACAAGTTTGCGCTTAAAACTTCTGCAAATCCCATTTATTTTTCTACAAAAATATGTCAAGAAACTACCTTTAAAGTCTTCGGACATTATACGGAACACCATGCATACTAATAACTGATAATAAAGCAGAGAGCTTAATAGAATGCGGAATTGTCTAGCAGAAGTAAACGCAGGAACTCTAAAGCATCAGGTTTGTGTGTGTAAGGGAATTTGGTATTAAAATACTGCTTCTGCACACTTTTCTGATCAATACCACGGATAACTTAACCTAAATCCGTAATTTCACGGCAGATACAAACGTTCAAGGTGGTGGTGCAGAGAATTTCAAGAGCAGTTTGCAAAGCTTAAAAGTACCGAGGTCGAAAACAATATCGAAATCACCAAAAGAATAAAAGACGCAAGGATGCATTCAATGTAGATAAGATCTTCTAAAGTCATCCAGTCAGTTCAATTTGTTACCACATATTCGAATATACCGAGAGTCACAATATTATTGCATGTCTGTTTTGCAATCACCTAATAGGACATGGTAACATCCTTAAAACCACATCTTGTCCATATCAATGTCATTAAAATTTTGAAATACATTTTTGTTAACCACAGTCCGGTACTGATCTCCCTTGACCTAAACGCTAGTTCCAGCTTCGTTATTAAAAAGAATTAATGACTGAAGATGCCCTCAGTATGAACGAATAAACTTTACCAATTTGCGCATTCTTCTGGATGAAATTGAGTTACATGTTTCAGGTTTCTGCTCACTCCGAATTTGTCAATATTTCTCATTAATATATTCGTTAAAATAGATATGAGCCTTGTCACTGGTGGGCTTCCAACTACCCCAAAGACCAAATAATCGAACCAATGACACATTTTATGATCTTGGAGCTCTAATTTTTGCAATAAACTGGATCTTGTATTGGTGAAGGCCAAGATTTTTCCATAAGATATTCGAGCCCTTCGTTATATTGTCATTTATAGCGGGTATGGTTTTTTCGGTGTGGACAGTATGATGTCTTAATGGATGGGTACTTGGATGGTAGTTTATGGACGGCTTTTCTGGGTAACAAAATCTGACGAACTGAACTCGAATTTTGCACTGCTCGTGGTTTGTTGCGCTCTGAAGATAGAGCCCAAGATTTAGAGGGACTACTTTTTAAATCGGTTAAATGGCAATTATGACCAACATCCTCCTTTGTTGGATCACCAATTGTGGTGATTATCAGTAGCCGTTTCATCTAACCAGTTTATAAGAAATGCGGCTGACTGTAGAGAAGGAAAACATCTATACGTTTGCATAGGTTCTGTTCTCATAAGAGACTTTCAGCATATAAATTTTTGAATGATTGAAAGAAATGAAATACCACAATTTACTGACCTAATTCTGACCTAATCGAAATGTCTCTTAAAGGAAATTGTTCGGGGTCTGTTGAGCTTTGCTTTCAGAGTTCAAGGCATTCTTTTTATGTTTTTGATTTCCGCCTTTGTTAACACTTTTATGTCGGTTGTTGCTCCAGTCACATTAATCTTACAAATACTTTATACTTTATACGAATACTTGAGGCATCCTCCTTTGTCTTCAGGGTATCTGGGACCTTGTATCGTATGTCTGATCTCTAAGGAATGAGCATTTTTCATTTCCCCATAAAAAAGGATATCAAAAACATATGTACTCGTATAAAGATGAAACGAAAAAAAAAAAAAAGACATAAATTTGTACTCACCTGCTATTTGTAAGGTAGCATTCCGGCTAACGGCTTTGCCAACAAGATTTTTCGCCACACACCAATAGACACCGCCATCTTGTTCTTTTTTACTATGTACCGTTCTGTAGAAGAACAAGGCACCATTTTCCAAAAGGACACGATGTGATTTCTTTTCGTTCGTCTTGACAGGTTCGCCATCCTGGTTATTTGTTATTTTTTTGTTGTTTTTATTTTTTTAATCCGCAAACGATGATTTCCGTGCAACGCCCAGGTAGGGTGGTATTGGGCCAGCATTATTTATACAAAGCATCATCATCAAGGCCAAAGCCAGAGCAAGACATCAAGGTAAGGGCCGAAAAGGAAAGAAAAACAGAAAAGACAAAACGGGGAAAAAAATTAAAATTAACGAACTAAGGGAAAAGATTTATTAGAGTTCATTTTATTTTTCTTTTCACAGTTGTTCTAATAGTAAGGGGTGAGGGTGGGGGGTTTTGTGGTACGTTTTCTATTGGAGTTTGGTTTTTTTTTTTCTGTTAGAAGCGGGGGAGAAAGAAGGATGATTTCATTTGACAGGGAAAGTTGTCCTTTTTATGGTATCAAATTGAGTTTTTACAAAGTCGGTGCTTTAGTTGTTGTTTCTTTTTTTTTTTTTTTAAGTTTTCTCTGCTTTTATGGACTTTACCCTCTTTGGTCCTACCCTATATGATCCTACCTATGTTCTATATGTAGAAGGAGGAGATGTAAAGCTGGAAAACACAATTTTCCGGTTCATCGGTTTAGTGCTGTTTGTCGTCTTTTTTTTTGTACGTCGCTTTTATTTGAACATTCTCTCGTTTCGATTCGGTTCGATAGTTGTTTTAGCACGACCCTTCACGAACGTGGGCCCCATATCTCCTCTTCCTATTCTATTCAGTTTGGATATGATGGTCTTTTTGGGAAATAAATAAAGGATGAGGATACGTAGACACCGGGTGCTCTAGGGTAGAATGGGATTTAAAGGGATAGTAATAATTTACCTTAAACCATTCGATTGTCGGTTCAGGTTTGCCCTCAACTTTGCAATTCAGTGTGGCCGGATCACTTTTTTTCACTACTAAATCACTTGGATGCTCCGTTATACGTGGTGAACGATACTGAGCTGAAATTGAAAGAAAAAGTAAAAATAATGTCAATACACAGAAAGTTTTAGCTAAAAATAAAAAAAAAAAAAAAGTGAAGTAATAGTATTTCAAAGTTGCTACAATTTCAATTAACTTAAGCTGCCATACTCTGTGAATGCAAAGGGGATTTTATATCTGGATCAAAATAAGTATATCTGACTTTTACAGGTAAAATCTATTGAAAGCAATTAATTGAGATGGTCATATTAAGCCTACCGTAATAACGAATCACCCATGACTAGAATACTAAACAGATATTGCCAGACGAATATATACTTACATGCCTAATTGAAAAAGGTTAGGTTCGTTGCGTAGGATATCCTTTAAAGGAGATTTAAATAAATGCGATTTGTAACTTAATATTTATTTAAATAAATTAGAAGGCAGCAAGGGGGATTTCAACTTTAAGGATAATATCGTCGATACGACGACCGTAGCTTTCAAAAAAGTCTTGCAGCCGGACCCTTAATTTGGCAAATATACGAATGCGCAAAAGAGACGCAATACGCGATTTCCTGGCGGATATTTTCCTCTAGAGTTTAAATTATTCGGGGATTGTTATTGAACACCCCGTACTTGAAGTATCCGCACAAAAATTTGAATCGTGTGAAATCCGCCAAAGAGACCAGAAAATTCTCCATATTTGCTAATTCATTTACTTCGAGAAAGTATCCCCAATTTCTTTATTGAGACTCTTCACCAGTGGCACCATCTTGTTGAAGAAGCATTCAGTTGTTTTGCTCGGTGACAACACAAGCTTGTCGATCATTTGGCAATACACGTCACCGGTCACTATTTCTCCCTGGTCGAACAAAATAATGGCCAACTATATCTCGAGGAGATGTCTTACATCAAACTGTGATTTTTGGACAATGTAAACGTTTTTGATCTCATTTTCTAGGTTTGTTGTAATATAAATAATGCGTGTATTTTTCATCACTGAACATTACAAGTATTATTGATGTTCGAGCATTGTTTTGGTATACGTTTCCTGCAAAAGAAAAGCCTGTACAAATTATACCTTGTATGGATGATATTTTTCTTTATTTTTGAAAGAGGATGTACTTGTAATTACTTGTACTTGTAATCCTAAGTCCAGTAAAAGCCGCAGTTTCATCCCTAACTTGAGCCGTATGTTCAGACGTTGCTGTCCCTTATTGTCTGAATCTTTATCGCTACGACCAGAGCAGCCGGTCAATTTATTGTCAAATAAGCAAATAACTTCAAAAAGCGCAATGTGTACGAACCAGTGATTCACTGTTTTTCAAATATTAATCGTCATTAGGAATCGCTGTCGTAAGACACTTTAATACTTATTTACTTAGCCGGCCACCGATTCTGCGGGCGCTGTTTCCAAATCTTTTCACTAAGCTCTGATATCCAAATTAAAGTTCGGTCTTCCTTGCCTTTCTAAACCTACCGGAGATTTTCTTGTCTCAATAACCACTGTCTAACACATAGGGTGAAAACTCAGTGCCGTTTTATAGTAAAACACAAAATTTTTGCAAAATTCAACTTTATTTATCAATATAGTTGCCTTCGAGGGCGATACACTGATTGAAACGATTTTTCAATCTTTCGATACCAGTTTTGTAGTACGATTTCGGTTTAGCCTCAAAATAAGCCTCTGTTTCGGCGATTACCCTTCATGGATCTTAAATCTCTTTCCGACGAGCATTCTTTTGAGGTCTGCGAACAGGAAATAGTCGCTGAGGGCCAAATCGAGAAAATACAAAGGTGGGGAAGCAATTCGTAGCCGAATTCATTCAATTTTGCCATCGTTTTCATCGACTTGTGACACGGTGCATTGTCTTGCCTTCAGCCATTTTTCTGTGATTTTGTCCTTCAAACGTTCCAACAACACAATGTAATAGTCGCTGTTGATATTCTTCCCCTTTTGGAGATATTCGATGAAAATTATTCCATGTGTATCCCGAAATACGTATGCCATAACCTTGCCAGCAGACTGTTGAGTTTTTGGTCGTTTTGGATGAGGCTCGTCGCCTGCTCGCCACTCAGCTGACTGCCGACTTGACTCTGGTGTGTAGCGATGGAGCCAAGTTTCATCCATTGTCACGTACTGACGCAAAAATTCGGCTTTATTGCGGTTGAACAGCTTTTAACACTCCTCTGAATCATCAACACGTTGTTGTTTTTGGTCGACTGTGAGCAAATGCGGCACCCACTTTGAGCAGAGCTTTCGCATGTCCAAATATTCGTGGACGGTGAGTCGTAATCATTTTGTGGACTTTTTTGATGTTTTCATCTGAAAGAGCCTCATTTGGACGTCCGCTGCGTGCATCATCTTCGGTGCTTGTATGACCACTTTTAATTTTTTTAATCCACTTGCGAATGGTTCTTTGGGCTGGTGCAGAATCTAGGTAACACTCATCAAGCCATTTCTTCGCATCGGCTTCATTTTTTCCCATCAAAAAGCAATGATTAATCAACACACGAAATTGCTTTGAATCCATTTTTTTTTTTTCACAATAACAAAAGTTGCTTCACTCACAACGCTATATCTCGAGAACTAATCGTCCGACAGCTGTCAAAGTTATACACGTATCTTTTGAAGGTTGGTACTATGGTATGGATTTAATTCAAGTGGTGCTCTCTCTTAGAAACTGACTTTTCAGCCTATGTATTATTTGTTCGATATGGACGCGCCAGTAAAGCCGAATTTTTAGATTTTTGATCAGTTAGCGTATTTTTCAAAGTCTGATACACCTTTTAAATAAAATTAAAAAATTGGTTAGAAACTGAGCGGTATATCACATAATTTTCAGACACATAGCTGATTAAGATTACCATCATTCGGAATTCGTCCTTCATCCTGTAGAGTGATGAGTGATGGCCTTAAAGTCGATGAGTAGCTGGTCAGTTTCGTTTTGAAAGTCGTTGATCTCATTCAGGATTTGCCTCAGTGTGAAAGTTTGGGCTAAAATCGCTCCCCCAGTATAAAAGCCATACTAATTTTTGTCGATAAATTTATTCCAGAAAGATTTGCGACGTTCACATATAACGTTGGACAGGGATACGCTCTTTTAGTCGTTTTTAATCGTGGGATCATATGAACATATTTCAAATGTTTCAACATATTTTCGCCTTAGAGCCACGTGTTCTAGAACTGATGTTCCTTTCGCACGATTCTTTGTATTATTTTCATCTGTTTGCCGACTCTTAACCCGCTACTGTCCTACCCTGAACCAGCTTAAGACATGCTAGTCCGAATTAATGTCCTCATTTACAATTCATCAATTAACAAGTCTGTTGGATTTGTTTGACGATTCGATTATCTGAGATAGTAAAGAAGATTTTGAAATTGTACATTCGGAAATCTAGTTCACAGTATCGTTGGCTGTAGTGAAAGCTTTACCTTCCAATTAATATTTTTCTTACTGATTTGGGCGATATTTTCATACATGCCACATAGGCTTTATAAAGAAGATCACAGATTCATTGACTGTGTGGTGTGCATATTTTACAAGTACAGCAAGCCGATTGCTTATCACCTTACCTTAGTTCACTGCATAGGGGCAGGTTATATTTCGTAGACATTGAAAGTGGTGATCTCATAATAATAAGCAAGAGTCCTTTTTTTGAAACCCTTGGGATAAAAGGTCGGTAAAAATCAATATTTGGTTTGCCACAACAACAAAAAATAAAAAAAATAATAATATGTGAGCGATGCCGTCCTTTAACTAAGACTGCTTTTGCCACTGTCACCTTTTTAGTATTCTGGCTTGAGCTCTGAATACCTATGTCAAAAAAGTTTAATGAGTCGTTGAATTCGTCATGCAATTTTTGATTTTAATTTTGACTCTATAAAAGAAATTTCTCGGTTATTCTGTATATAGTGCTCTTAATTAAAATTTCACTGGGACATCAAAGCGTAAAGGAAAAGCTAAGTGTGCTAAGTATGCAAGAAACCGGCTATATTCTGCGCTACCCACTGATTAGTCTTACGACTAATACTATCTTAGACTTGAATTGAAGTATGGTTCGTAAAATATCTAAATTCACTGCTGACGGCCGCTCGGAATAATTTGAGCCTCTACCATTATCAACAAACCACAAATACTATAGCAAAGTATTGTCAGCACTCTCTGAATTGTAGAGGTCCAGGACTTGTTCTTTGTTCTAAGCATAATGAGTAGAGGAGTATCCATGACTCAATTTGTCATTTAATCATTCCCAAAGTTGTTCAAAAATGCATCAATTTGAAGTACTATACAAACAAAATTTTTGATTGTTTTCGAAATCAAGATTTTGGATACAACAACTTAGCAATACTCATAAGAAAAGTAATCGGAAACTCAAGCTACACTGCAGCTTTCTGACCTTTCGGGATGCAAATGGATTAGGCATTAGTACAATATCCGACATATTCAGCCCATTAGTGACATTTTTATATTCCGGTTCAATGAAATAATTAAGCACTGTGTACATTTCGGTTTCTTAAATTTAACCAAGATTCTGTATACTATGAGCTTAAAGTGTAGGTCGAAAAAAAAGAAGATAGAAAAGAAGCCTTGGCATATTCACTGGGAAAAAGTTAGAATATTAGTATATACATCATATTTCAACAGTTTAGGTATCCGTTACTTTGATTACAAAGATTATTGGTACCGCTGCCGATGGTAGAGCTTTGATAATTATAGAAAAAACTAGGAGTATGCGTTCGAAAGCTTGTAAGTCACCAAATAAGTGACCCATAAATAAGAATATTCCCTATGGCCATTAAATCTTAATTAAACTTAGCAAATAAGCATCAAATATATGTTATTCATAGAATGGAAAATAGAATGATAAATCATATGTAAATCTTCTTATCATAATTCACTTCAAATCTCTGACATGGACTTTCAAAAGTATTCATACGCGCAACCACAAATTTATCTCCTCGTTAACCCTACTCCACCCAAAGCTGGTAAATTTATTCATTCGACACTGAACGTCATCATTTATAGAGGTTGGATGTCATCAATCCTTTGGCTTAGACAATATCCGAATAATTTAATTTTTACTGAAATGGAATTTATTTGCCCTAGCAGGAGGACGACAACTAGACAACAAGTATCCACTTGAACATCGAACCACTAAAGTACAAATTGGAAAAAGTACTTAATTAGCCGTGTCGAAGTAGGAGTAGATACTGTCGCACGCACTTCCTTTTAGGCAGACATAATAACTATCCATAGTCAACTCGATTAGTTGGCACTTAGCCATGATACATCCTTACATGTTAAATAGATACATGTCTTTGCACATACACACTTATAGATACATTTTGAAAATCCGAGGTGGATCTCATTTAATATGCGTGCGTGGTCTGTAATTACATAGTGTAGCTACATAGTGCTTATTACCTAGATCGTATACTTGTAGTAGACGACAATCTCGACTTAAATGACATGACGCTAGGTTGTAGTTGTTGTCGTTGTTGTTGTTTTTCTTCGAGGTCTGAGTCTGGGACGTTTAGGCTAATATATTCATGTCCCCTGCTTTACGCTTACTACACAAAGTTCATCAACGTATGTAGGTACTACCTTCTGGTAATGCGGTAAACATCGCTAGTAAAAGATGTGCGACAAACGACAGTCAGAACAACCTACTCGTAGACAAGCGCATTCTGACAATACTGAAACTTTCGCATCGCAAATTGTCGACAAGAACCTGCAATGTTGCTGATGTTGCATCAATTGCAACGAGCGACAAGTTCAGCAAACCAAGAGGAAGTGGATTCGCCTATTTGATTACCATATCTCGGCAGTAAGGATATGTTCTAGAATGGAGTACGTGTATGGATATGCTCATATGAGAAAGGCACTGGGGTGGAAAGCTATGTACTGCAGTGCAATCATGCATGGCAAATTGACGGAGAATTAACTTATCCATTGGCTGTAAATTGAATTTTCTTTCATTGGATGAAATTAAATGAGATTTTGCTAAAATAGGAGGCTGAGTGGCAAAGTTTGTCGATTGATTCAAGTTCATTGTCGCGTTTTGAGGCAGCGTTTTGGAATGAGGAAGAAGCGGTGTATATTTGCTTTATATAAGGCAAGGAAAAGGTAACGTAATTGCAAAGTGTGTTACAAATTTTATGTTCATATTGCAGAGATAATATTCTAGACGTTGCCAGAACTGATGCTGGTGGCTTAAAACTTTTAGTAGGCCAAGGAAGAACCAAGTTGCAAAATGTAATTTTTTTTAAAGAAATATAGAGTTTAAAGGAATGTTTAGTTTTTTTTTTTTTTACCTAATGATCTGCAATAAACCGCAGCCTGTCGTACAGGTTTATGTCAAAAATCAAATCAACCCTCAACATGATTAAATTTTTAAAAGCCTTCAGCAATTACTCATCCTAGCAATATAATCTTTCTCCACCAATACCAACCTAGCGCAATGATTTCAACTAAATTATCCTGATCTGCCATCCATCAAGTATATAAAGCATTTCTGAATTTTCTATTCTCAACAAAATAGCTTAAAACCCACAATCATAAAAAAACTCCACCATAAAAACAACAAAGCCAAATAAAAAGGATTCTCATCATAAAAATAAAATTCCAAATTGTTATGCTGAAACGGAAGAAGACTCTGACAGAATAGAAGGCGATGTCATAAGTGCGTAACACAAGAAACTCACCTTCACCTCCTCAAGAAGAGTTATCTTCAGTATAACTCCCCTGCGCGCCATTAGGAAGCATCCAATTCATCAAACCAGATTCTGTTTTGCTCATTTTTATGGAAATTCAAAAAAAAAAAAAAAAAAAAAAAAAGTTGGAGATTTAATTTCACAGGAAGATGGCATAAATATGAAATAAAAATCACGTCCCTAAAAGTACTCACATCCGCATAGATACATTAGATAAGATAGAATTCATTTAAGCAATTCAAAACCATCTCAACAGAGTACGGGATTTATATTTCAAAAATGACAAGCTCATTAATGTCTCTTCCTTCCGATAGTCAAAATGCATATTTCCTCGGAAATTTCGTGATGAAATGTGAAAATTCCATTCAAGGAGAAAAAATATTTTTACCGTCAAAGAGTAAGCTCCATCAATGAGGTGTATCGCCTACATTTTGGATTATATTTTTATCCACCAACCTTCATCCATCCATCCATCCATTCCATCTGAAATGGAAATTTATTTAAGTCGTGTTATCGGTGCACAACAAATGACTACAAATGTTGTTTTTCGGTGCCTTCTAAATCTAAAATGGCATTCGGATTATCACTCAGAAACATTTCCATTGTGTAGATACAAAATGTTTGTATCTCCACCAAATGACAGTGTGTTTCAATCTTTTAGCTGTCAATTGAAAGGTGGAAATACGTGTACGCGTACAAATTGACATTCTCGGTCACCATTAATGTGACACATTCGAAAATAGCATCTCACAGACAAACGACCGATGAAGTTAGAAATACCACCAACAGCAATTCGCTTCTGTCATTGATTAATTATTATCACTTTTGAATTTAGTTGTGCTTGCTGGAACGAGAAACAGGCGATTGAAAAGAGAAAGCTATTAGGCACTTGTATTGTAGATACATCGGTAATCCATGGACGGATCAGGGAAGCCAGTTGGTTGACTTAATTGACATGTTACAAACACGTACAAAGGATTTCATTGAAGTGAAGCAAGAGTATATTGATATCTAAACTATACTAATAATAATTCTTTTACTTTGTAGTAATTCTACTTAAGCTTCGAACATGATATGAATTTTAGATAGACAACTTCCAATCTAAAAGACAGGAGGTCTTGGACAAATCTTTTTGGAACTTTGTTATTCTGGCAGCTATTCCTGTAATCCATCTATGAGTTCACCACTGCCAAGTCGATGAAATGAAGAACCACTTTTTGCATTTAATCCAAGTTCTGCAGCATTCCATCATCTGGGCACAGACATCAACTCCTCCCACGTGACTATTGTACCCCTTTACAATAGCTGGGCATGAAATTTGTATCCGGGACTGTTACTCTTTACTCCATCTTGAAACGGTGGTAGCTGGGTCTTTCCCAAATGCTGTTGATGCTAACAGAACGGATTTGTTGTCCTTCCATTTGACTACTACAATTTTTTCATCGGCTTCCCCCATCTGCATCATTTTGTGGGTCTCAAAACTTATGTTCGGAATCGTGATGAAGTACCAGTCAAAAAAATAAGAAAAGAAATTTCTGGCAGAGTCCGGGCCAATCGCAGGATGACAGATGGACTTAAGCCTAACGATCTATCTCCAAGTGGAGTGTTAGCACCTTGGTACACCTCGAAATCTAAAACGATTCCTGAATATATAAATTATTATCTAATTCTATAAATAACTTACAAAAGATGAAATCTACCTGTAGAACTTGTCACAAAAAAATTCTTTAGTCCTACTGAGAGCGGCTTATTTTTGACATATTGCCGTAAAGAATTCGGGCACCTAACCAAAAATGGAATTTTCTGTTCATCTATCGAATAATTTCCAGATTCTCTTGGATGAGGTTAGAACTGTTGGCGGCGTTACCGTGTCTACTAAGTGAAGGCACTTTCTCAATAAGAAAAACCGGTTTCTCGATATTTCAGAAGCAACAGCACTTTGTCGATAATCATTCTGCCATTACATTCTCAAGCGTGGAAGTTTAATACAGCCAAACATATAGATAAGCTCCGTACAAAACCTTAACTTCTGTTGAATCAGTTTTTAGCTCATTTCCTGTGGTTCTCAGGTAGTACATATTGGTGTATTTAGTTGCACTGCGGAAGTGTTCATCGCAAAAGTACTTTTCAAAGTATTTAACTGGCAGATTAACTTCTGTGCCATCAGAAGATTCAACTGGATTTGGCCTTGTAATAGTTTGAAATGTAGAGCACTTCCAAATTATCGTTCTTTTCGGTTCTCGACCTCTGCCGTTATCGGCACCATTTTCATTTTTTCCTCATTACTGTCAGTTGAATCATCTTTTGCAGCTTCTGCCAAAACTTCACACAGATATCATGTAAATGTTGGCGACGACTACGTCTGAGGTGGTCAATTCGGAAGGTCCAATTTTGGGCGATTCGTTCGAGCATAGCGACTGGTATCTCGCGGATAACACGAGTAATGTTAGCTTCCGTACCTGGCATATTCCTGAAGACCTGAGACTTAACATATGGGGATATGTTAAGAGAAAATAGTCCCAAGGTGCGATATCGCACGATCTAGGTGGCCAATTTACCGTAGCAAAATGTGAAATTAAGTGCTTACCAAAATGATTTCTCAACAAGTCCATTGTTTCACGCGCTGTATGGTCGTTTTGTTGAAACCAAAGCTCATCGAGACCATGTGCTTGAATTTTAGGAATCATATAGTCCGTTAACATAGCGCGATAATGGTTAACATTGACCGTAACATTCTGATTTGCCTCATTTTTGAAGAAATGTGAACCAGCCCACAAACCATACCATACCGTTGTTTTTAATGGCTGTAATGGTAGCTCTTGGTACTCTTCGGGTTGCTCATCAGCCCAAACAATTACGTTTATTAACGTATCCATTGAGCGAGAAATGAGCTTCATCACTGAACAAAATTTCACGATAAAACACCGGATTTTCATTAAGTTTTTCCAGAGCCGATTCACTGAAAATATGACGCAAATTCAAGTCGCCAGTCTTCAATTCTTGCATAAGTTGAATTTTGTACGCTTTTAGGCCGAGATCCTCTCGTAAAATACGCCAGGTTGTCGAATATATGTATGTACCAGTATGTATACTGCTCACCGTAAGTTCCTCGAATCGCACAAAAAACATTTCTCACAAAATGCTGATTTTGGTATTACAGCTGAACAATTTGGAGACTTTGTTGTGGTGACTTGCCAAACGACACTGAACAAAAAAAGCCTATTGAACTGTCAATAGAAGACGCAGACAATCCCTACGCAAGTTTAGATTCTGATAAATCCTCCTCTGAGTCTGGTTTAACAAGTTTGTTTGCCATCTCAATTCTAGCGATTTTATTCTGACCTGGGATGCGGGCAAAACTCTGGATCCAGCTTTTGGACTGCTTGGAACGGAGAATAGAGCTTAAAGGTCGTGAAAGGGTTCAGTAAAACCTAAAGAAAAGCTTTGCCTATTTCACCTATTTCACCTATTGCATCTGATTCCGCCGAAAAGATAGACTAAGTTTTACTTAGCGCGTTGTAAAGTTGAAGGTTGTCGTTCTCCCCTAAAACGCCAGTTCCATATCAAAGATCGGTTCTGGAGCCATCGACAGAAACCTGACAACTTCTTTAGTCAAAGGAAGTCATCAATATAGAAAAATTGGATCTTCGTATTTTATCGGAAACCGAGATTCCGGCGGCATTTTTCTAACCACCATATCCACAAGACCGGAGTCAAAAGACAGTTGTACCAAAGACCACCTTTAATTACACAGTAGATGGAAAAGTAGAGCACATTAACAAGGGAATTAATGTTATTCAGTGCGTTTTGAGCACTCCCAAGCCTGGGAATTTGATGGTAACATATTTGCATGAAAGTTTGTGCCATCTTACAACTAACGCATAGAATATAATTGGTATTATCGTAGCCGTATGTATGTATCCGGATGACCTTGACAGCAATAAGCGGCATTACTTGCGGGAATTTCCTTACACTTCCAGAAATCCAAAAGTGCCTGGGAAGTCTTCAATGCTACAGGTTTAGTTTAAATAAGTTCGATATTCAGAATAACATCCCTACACCCAGCTCCGTTGGTACAAAGGGTGATGAAGCCTCTTTGTTCCATATGAGTCAATCAACCTAGCTTCCTCCCTGAAGAAAACAACCTCAGTTCTGAGAGGATTATGCATCATTTGCATAAATCTAAGGGTAGTCTATTAGTAATAATGCTGTCCTGCTGGAAAATCGTTTATTCTGCTACCAATACATACCACCTTGATCAAAAAGTTCCCGGCGCACCACCGTTTGGCGCTCCCATTGTTCCGATTTGAGTTCTGGTTTTTTTTTTCTTAAGTTGGTATATCTTTTGTTGACATTCCCTCTAAATCTTGGCGTGTTAGCTTGACATTTGCAAAAGTTATTTAGCCAAGAGTATATCTATCCATGTGTGTGTTGACGATTTTTTACAAGTTTAGAAATGGATTTAGATTTGCAACAGCGAACTTATATTAAGTTTTGCGTAAAAAACGGAATAAATGGTGCACGAACGTTGGAAATGTTGGAAAGTGTTTCGGCAACGATTCTCTAAAAAAAACGGTCATTTACCAGCGGCACGAGCGGTTCAAAAGCCGAAGATGACCATCGACATCGAAAACCGTCGAAAAAATTGATGAAGTAAAAGAAATGTTGGTCAATAACCGCAAATTAACCATCAGAGAGATAGCGGAGGACTTGAACATTGTCTATGGATCCGTCGAAGATATTTTGGTTAATGATTTGAGTTTCCGTTGTGTAGCAGCAAAGTTGGTGCCAAAAGACCTCAATTTCATGCAAAAAAGGGATGATTTGCGAGGATGAATCCGATCCCACATTCATCAAAAGGATCATAACTGAAGACGAGACGAGGGTTTATGAGTACGACACGCAATCCAGATATCAGGCAAGTGAATTGCGTTCACCAAATGAGCCAAGACCAAAAAAACACGTCGTTTTCAGTCAAAAAAGAAGGCAATCCTTACGGTTTTCATGGATTACAACGGTGTAGTTCATCATGAATTTTTGCCAGAAGCAATTCGCCGAAAGAGACCAGAATTGTGGCAGAAAACTCGTGGATTTTGCACCATGATAAAGCACCGTCGCACAGTGTCATCATTATTCGTAATTTTTTGATGAAAAATGCAACAAATACCATCCAACAGCCACCGAATTCACCTGATTTGGCTCCCTGTGACTTCTTTTTGTTCAGTCGATTTAAAAAACCACTACGGGGAATGCGTTTCAGTAACCGAGGGAAAGTAGTGGAAAAATCGCAGGAAGCACTGATGGACATACCGAAAACCGAATATAAAAAATGTTTCGAGGATTGGATCAAGCGCTGGCAGAAGTCTGTTGCAGTCGATGGGGATTACTTTGAGATTTAGATCAATAAACTTGTATTTGGTCTGATATGAAAACCTCCCATTATATCACACTCTCAAGTTAGTAACCTCTTTAGCATATCTATGACTATGAATAGATGTTGTATTTCATCGCTGTAGCCCAACATTGTAGATAACCAAATCAGATGATAGCATGAAGTCTAGGACAGAATGGCTATTGCCATTAGCATCACAAAAAATTCATGTGATAGGTTGCATCTTTGTCACAATATTCAAAGTGTTCTGCTTCTTTGATTCCTATTTATCAAATTTGTTCTAACGGCTCTGACCTGGGCACAGCGGAGTAAATTTAAATACATTATTTGCATAGGCAAACGAATTACGCAAAATTTCTTCTGCATTTAACTAGAATGTCGAAATAAAGACAGCAATAGAGGAATTCCCGTCGAGCCAAGGAAAAACAATCCTACATCTATAGCTGAATGCCGGTAGTAAAGGTGGTGTTCAAGGTAATCAATTTTGAGACGAGTCAAAATGCTTGTGTCTCACAAACGTCAAGGGTTTTGGCAGTCCGCTATTTCGAAAACTGCAGATGTAAGACACAGTTCCAGTAATCTGAGTGGCTGAAGCCAACATACTAATGCTCGTATTATGACAACAAAAACTTCAATAAAAGAATCAGGGAAGTAAATTTGTGGTCGATATGACTACGAATGGATTGCTAAAGTTCATTCTAAACATGTATCCTAAAATTGTGCCAGCACACAGTGCGTTTACAAGTGGACAAAAATCAAAAAATCGAATGAGCTATAAAGAGATGTAATGCTGCGGAACTTAATTGGCATATATCTAATTGCAGTAAATTCCTATTTTTGCATTATCTACACTTTTGTTTTTGTGGTGTAGCCGCATTTCTGTCAGAAGGTAGAGCATTTTTAGCTTTAGTTTTGGTTTACAATCAGTTTTCGCTGATGTGAAAAATGTCAAAAGTTTATGGATACCTCTCGGGCTGTATATGTACTTTTTTAATTATTTTGGAGTGAAATTCATTTTAAAACTAATAAATCAAAAAATGTTTTTTTTTTTTTTTTTGAGGACCAAAAATTCACTAAAGTGTAAATTTAAATTGGAATGTAGCTAGCTGTAGCAAAATATTTTATCTCATTACTTTCTCCATTCTTATGCTGTACAAAAGTAAAAAGTTTTCTTGCTAATAATTGCTAATTGAAATTAAAAGAATTCGACTTTTTGAAAAATGGGTTTCGATTATAAAAGGTTCAAAGACTGAGGAATTAAAGAATTATGTTTTGAGTTTACTAAGAATAAACAATTGCTCAAAGAGGATTGAAAGTGATTTGACCCAAAAAATTAGAGAATGTGACTGCAATATTGCCAGGCGATGGAAACCGCGCTATGTTTGTTAAGCGTCACGATGTGTGGTTAAAAAGCGAGTTTATACTTCCTCAGAGTATCATTAATATAACGAATAAAACCGCCTTTTTTATCTTCGGGGAACTAGTCGTGGAAGACCCCAAAAGCCATTTGAAGAAGCTTCCAACAAAACCAAAAAGAGCTGAGTGGAGGATCTATTGATCTCAAAAACAAGTGAGGAGTTAAAATACGCAGCAGAACTGCCTGGTCACTTATATGGTGCAGGGGCATCAACTGTCGGAAGCAGATCAGTTTTATCAACCCAGGAAGCCTTAGCATAATGTTTAGAATTAGACCTATCAGAAAGAAGGTATAACATACTAAGAACAGTTGTTAATGCTTTGCACAAGGATTGCTTTCCGAGCTTATATAAAATAAAAAAAAACTTTTAATAGAGAGGCAGCAGAAACAACGGCATCGGTTGATCTCCAAGAATTGCTGAGTAGAACTGGAGAAAGTATAGCTGAAATTGCTCATATAGAGCAAAACACAACCGCAACGTTAGTATGTAAGTGGGGCTTTGACGGAAGTTCCGGGTATAGTCAGTACAAACAACTGTTTGCTGATTCAGAAAGCACAGACGAATTTTTATTTTTGATTACATTTTGTCACCTTAAGTTGCTATAAGCTATACCTGGAACTTTATAAGCTATACCAAGCATATGATATTATTTCATTTTTTTGAAATGCCTATTGGTCAGCTGTCAGAAGAAGCCTTAGAAACAAGTTATAAAGAGTTTCGAAAGCATCGTCTCGCTCACACTAGGAAATCCTCACGAAAATATACAAACGAAGACCTTATGACTGTGTTACTACTTAGATCTGATCTTGTAATTTCTGAATATAGGAATACAATTTCGAAAAAAAAGGTTAAGGAAAGACGATTACCAGAAAATATGGAATCATACGAATACGTAGACTAGATGTATCTAATAATTTACCATTTATCAATTATGTTAATTTTTTTTTTTTAGAACATTGAATTTTTTTATGCTTTGTAAAAGAAAACTAATCATGCAAAATATGTTTCTTTATATGTCAATAAAAGTTAAAAACTAAAACAGAAGTAAACACTTATATTTGTTTTTACTTGATACGCCTTCTTTGAGCTGTTTGCCCTCATTAAAGCGCCTTGTAAGTAGCATATGTCTTTCAAATAACAAAACTTAGCCCTCTTTTCAATTTTAATAGCTCATTTTCAACAACAACAAAAAAAAAACAAATCTGTTGAAATTATGATTTTTGTCCACCATCCCCATACATTCAACGCAATGTGCAGCATCAAGAACAGAAGCCTAGTGGCGAAATTTTCAGGCGTCTCATTTGATGTGTTGAGTTTAACCCGGCCATTACAATAGTTTTGTGAAGAGCGGTGAAAGCCGCATGTAGCGAAGCAAAAGGACGCCGCTACAAGGAAGGACACAGAGCTGAGACAGAGAAAATTATAAATTCTCTAGAGGAAAATAAAGAAACTAGAGAAGAGCCATGTAGTGGTTCTGGTATAACGACATTCAAAAGAAACAAAAGACTACACAAATAAGAGTGATAAAGTAGTACTTAGAGTAGCAGTAGCAGTACCAGAATCATGTCACAATCATTTTAGGAAACTTGATGACAGATACTTTACCAAGCACATCACTTCCATTTTTCTAGTCGAAGAAGTCTAAAGGCGGAACAATATGCAACTACTTGATTCAGGAGTTTGCAGAATATTCACACAAAATTGCCGTTCAAAACAGTCATAGTTTAACGGTAGCAAAGGCCTTCGTCTCGAATCTTTCTATCCAAAGAAACTTGTGAAAACAAAAAACAGTAAGTAGTCTGACAAATATCCACTGTCGGCGAAAAGTTCAACATAGAACGAACACTGATTCCCGAAGAACAAAGAAACAACGTGTTTCTATATCCTAATCTTTCAAGTCATAATGTATGATGTTTTGGTGACAAATAATTCTCTGGCGGTATGAAAAGACAGATTTTTTTTTTGGAATATTGATTCTGTTTGTGTTTGTATAAACGAAGTTTGGAGAAGAGAATTCAAAGATGAACTGCGCGACTATAGACTGCACAGAATTTACAAAAACGCCAATCAATCTACAAGAGTACTGTCGGTAGGTATTGTCGTGTCCAGATGAGTTTGCTATGTTAGCCCCATCCCTATCTTCTATTTAGTGAACCCCGCTCTTGGGTAACTATACAAAATGAACTCGCATGAGTAACCATAAAGATTAAATCAGCACTTTAGAGAAACAAACTCATATAACAGAAACAGTGATTTCACAATCCCGGAAATGCTGTAAATAAAAGTTATTTCACTCCCTAACTCTGGCCCTACAACAAATCATGTAAAGGTAAATTTATCAGAAGGCTTCCATAGTCTGTTCTATTTAAAATGGGACTTAATATGCCAACTGCCAAGCCAAACGACTGTATAATATCATCGTTTAATTAACTTCATTACTTTTTCGGTTCGTTGTACTTGTATTCCTTTTCCTTAAACCACTTCCACTTTGCTGGTGTTGTGTCGCTTTTTTTTTCACTACTCGGTCATTATACTATACTTGTTCATCAAAAGTTATTATATGGTTTCCACGAGTAGCAGACCATGCCTGATCTAGGGTTATGCGTGGCAGAAGGTGGTTCCTTCGCAAAATGTCACATACTCGTATGACGAGGACTTCGCCAAAGAGCAGCTAAAGAAAACAAAAAATGCACGAACCTTTTGGAATATGTCCTGATAATATTAAATGCAAACTGGGATCGTAAAATATTTACCACACGCTATGATGGTCGAGCACCAGGACCTCCAACACCATGATGGGGCTTTGAAAGGACAAAAAAAAAAAAAAAAAAAATGAGAACGTTCGGGTTCAAGTCACAGTATGTGAAGTTTGACGATTCCCATTAGAATTTAACGACAAGTCATCGCGCGGGTTATAGCGTTAGAAGGCAGAGAAGATACGAGTAGAACGAGTAGACCAGAGGAGAAATGGATTAAACGAGCGTGGAATAAACGAACGAAGCAAAAAAGGTCCTCTGCTGTGACTATAAATAACTTTGTTAGTGGAAATTGGCTTCTTCGTATTCGATTGCGTTCCAGTATGCCTTGAATATTAGGTTGATGCGGCTGGTCGGCAGTGGAATTGGTGCGGAGGGATTCAAAACTATTTTTTCGAAAAAGTTCGCGTGCACAATAGAAAAGGTCAACAAGCCGAGGCAAGGAACAAGTACTGCGGAATGCTCTGTGTACACATATTTAGGTATGCTGCAAGAGTGGAATAAGAGTATTTATTGGCGGCTTTTTCTTCTTTTTTTTGCAGGCGTATACCATTGAATGCTATTTTGAGGAGGAAGGGCTACTACCAGGCTATATGTCAATGTTAGCTAAAAGTAAGGAGAATTTATAGAACTCAGAGAGAGTGCATGGAAAGCAGCGCAAGGCTCTGGGGACGGAGATGTTATGCATGGCATCTATTAATGGATGATTGGATGGGAAAGGTCATGACTTTGCAAAACTCATAAACATAAACATTATGAATTGTCGGTGGAGAATTTCAGAGCAGTAAATAAAGGAAATTGAATGAAATTGACTCTGGTTGAATAATAATGCGGAAATAGAAAGCCTGTAGAGACATCTTGAAAGTCTTATTCCTTTTGAAACAGATTTTCCGTCGAATACTTTCAAACGAAGTATACTCAGAATCATATTGAAGTGGCTCGAACAGATACTGCTCTTTCAACACAAATGCGGCTTCAATAGCTAAAAATTTTTTCTGCAAAGAGCACCATATCCGGTCTTAATTAAAATTCTACAAAAACAGAATGTCAACCGGTGAAATATGTCTTTTTATCGCTGATTTGTTGGACACAAGGTCTGAAGGAAATGGAAAACTGTAAGAATGTCATAGTCGGAAGTAAAAAACTGAAATCTTCTGGAGATTGTCTTATTGTACATACTCGTACATATGAAGGCTGTCTGCTGTGAGACGGAATAAAACACTCAAAAAGCGATTCCATCCATTAGGCCGAAAAGTAATTTATATAGCAACACTATCAGAGTCATACAAGATTCTGCTATGTGGAACTATATTGAGTTTGGTTAGTACAATAGAGAACATTTAATACTCAAGATGACACCACGAAGACGCCCATGTTTACTCATGGGCATGTGGTTTGTTCAATATTGCACTTGAAGTGATTTTGCTAATCTTGCTACAAATACTAGCACCAGTGCCACAAACTTTCAAAAATTGTAGGCATATACTAGGGACAATGACATCATGCCACAATACATATTGTCCACGAGGATAAACACTCAACATAAACAACTCATATTATACATAGGAGGCAGGCACAACACTGACATGGAAAAAGATTTGTTCACCTGACCTCGTTTATGTATTTCAATTACGACACTACGACACTAGAAATTTAAACAAAACTCACCCTTACTGTTCGATGTCTTTTTGGAGACGACAACAATTTCCTGTCACGAGCAATGAAAAATGCTCTTTCTAAGACCCATAACGTCAAAATCTTCCTTTTGAAAAGTAAATGTTCGTTTCAAGCGATAGTCAATCTAGTCCGCATGAGTGGATTTTGGAAGAGAAGGTCTAATCAGATGAATCAGAGGAATTTGACCCAGTATCTTCTAACGAAAAAGAAGTTAATTGTTGAAGAAGACTCCACTGATGATTTACTACAAATGGAGGAAGGATGGAAACAATACCTATTGGTATATCTTCTGCAGTCGTTATTGGTTTCCAAGCAGCTTAAGGAAACTGATCAGCGATTGTATTTTGAAGTAAGTAAGCCGCAGATTGCTCTTCCTATTCGTGTCTATAGCTTCTGCAGAAGTCTTGTGAGGAATACTAATTCGTTCGTTTTACTTACTTATTTAATTTAGGTACGAGTAACAAGCTTCTTCAGGTAGTCTGTTCCTAGGCGAACTACCTCCGGTTGCGCACTCCAAGTCGGTTGAGGTCCCGTTCTACTTGTACCTGACTAAGGTGAGGTATACCTCTACTGCGTTGTCTCTACAGTGCAAAGCATTATCGTCCATTCGCTCTACATGTCCTAGCCATCTCAGGCGACTAGTTCAAAACACAAGAAGTCGGAATCGATACCCGACATCTTTTCATCGATATCAAGGCTTCATATAACAGAATTTGTAGCCACGTGCTATACAGAGCCATATCTTGTTTTGGCATCTATGCCACAAGGTTTTAAACAAGGTAACGCGCTGTCATGTAACTTCTTTAACATCATACAGCACAATCTTTCAAAAATCTGTGCAAATACTAGTGTACGCCGATGATATTGACATACATAATAGCTCAGCGGGCTATCACCAGTGCGTTCGCTGGTGTTGAAACAGAAGCTGCCAAAATGGGTTTAGTGGTAAAAGAGGGCAAAATCAAGTATATGCTGTCAACAAGAAGGGACACATAACATCGACGTGTTGGACTGAACGTCACAATCGACAGCTATCATTTCTAAGTAATAAAGGACTTTGTACACCTTAGATCTGGTATGAATTCTGCCGACAAAAATAAAACGAAGAATCAATATGCCAATCACTGTTTCTTTGAGGTAGTAAGGTCCTATCGATAACGGCCCTTTGCGGAAATGGATCCAAAATTCCATTGTCCTGGAGGAAGAATCAAGCTCACAATATATATAGTATGGAACAACGTTGGATAAATAATATATTCAGAACAACAATAAAAAGAGCACATAAATAAAGGAACCTTGTAATGGAACGCTCATACGAAATTGGCGGTAAGGAACAATATGCAAACCAACTTAGCGCCGATTAAATACCGACTAAATACACCCTGACTGACTCGAATTGCAACCAACTTCAGACTGCTATAATTTTCAAGCCGTTCATTACTGTGAGTTTAAATTTTGACACATGACAGATAATTTTGTCTCAGTTGTGTTGAAAAATTTTTATCCGCGATAGAATTCAAATGTTATAGTGTGATTGCTTTATATTTGGCTGGAAAACCACAAGTAGCCATCGTGAGAGCACTCCAGCACCTCTACGTTAATAAATCATTTGTGTATCGAACCTTAGCTCGTTACCGTAATACTGGCAGCGTTGCAGAACGCCATGGAGGTGGTCATAAAAAAACAGCAGCATCGGCAGAAATGGTTCGGTAACTGAAGGCTAGAATTGAGCGAAATCCGCGTCTAAGTGGAAGAAAAATGGTTCGTAAGCTTAACATATCATTGGAACGCATGCAACAGATACAGAAAAATGAGCTTGGGCTCAAGCCATTAAAATTCCAAAAAAAATACGGTCTTACAGCGCAACAGAAAAAAGTTAGAGTCGAAAGAGCGAAGGAGTTGCTACGCTTGCACGAAAGTGGTGAGTTGCCGAATTTTGGTTTTTTCCGATGAATCGCTATTTATTATAGAGCAACATGTCAACAAAAAAAAATGACCGAGTTTACTTGCTAGAGAGGTCCTTCGAAAACTTACACCTTCGGACGGCCACCAGAAAGCAGGCAACACCGAGGGTGATGGTTTGGGCCGCCATAACCGCCGATGGTCGCTATCCGCGATCGTATACTGTGAAACTGTCTTAGAGGCAGTATTGAAGGCTTCAGCAAACAATTATTTCGGTCGGAGATCGTGGACATTTCAACAAGACTCGGCACCGTCTCTCACAGTGCGCGACGACCAAGATTGGTTAAAAAACAATGTTCCACACTTCATTTCTTCGACACAATGGATTGCAAATTCTCTGATTTCTCTGTCTGGGGTATTTTGAAGGCGAATGTTGGCACTAAAAAATACCAAAGTTTAAACCACCTTAAGCAAGCACTTCGCCGGGAATGGGCCAAAATACCGCAGAGCCACTTGCGTGCAGCGTGGGATGCTTTCTTCGGCGTCTCAAAGCCATTATTCGCGCCAAAGGTGGACATATTGAAAACTAATAATACAATTTGAAAATTGATGTATTTTCCAACATTTTTTGCTTTGGCACAATAAAATTTATCAAAAAATAAAAAAATTATAGCATTTTAAAAAGTTGTAGTTCGAGTCAGTCTGTAAAATAATCGAAAGAGCGCCTATTGATAGCTATAGACGTTGTAAAAGATAGGTGAAATGAGCTATAGCTACAGCATATTGGAATGTCAATTGATGCATTATGTTGGGAACAGCAAGAAGTTACATTCACAGCCTGTAAGAAAGCGACAAGAAATAGAAGAAGTGCAACGTCGAAGCATGGGTATTTGGGCTAATATTTTAAAGATTGTGCAAAAATGAAGATTAAAACTCAGGAATGATTTAATCACTGAAATATATTGACGGCGAAATGGGACACCTGGCAACTATAATATATGTAGATGGAGAGAATATTTTATCGCGTTACTTAGCGAAGAATTCTCGCATACATAGTATCATTTCCTATGTGTCGCTTAAGAAGAGAAAACGCTTGACAGTCTTTTGCTTGAAAGTTTTTTGGACGCGAACATCATAATACGTTTACAGAAATGTCTTCGCGGCCAGGCCTTGGATGCTGTCAAGAACAACCTTTTACTCCCAACTTTAGTTTTCGATGTCGTCGATGGGCGACCAGAGCATATTCTTCATGCGACGATTACCCGTGCCAAAAAGCAGCTACCTCCAAAAGGCGAAAAGATAGAAACTCTGATTAACAACAATGCATTTTCGAACAACAATGTGTGTGCGACAATCTAGGTGCCCAGCATGACCACCCATCTGAACAATCCCATACTTTTAAAGAAATTTGTCGACAAGCTCTTTCCACACCTTTCGCATAAATAAAGACTCCAAAAAGTGTTTTATCAGTGCTATCATTTTGTTAACGTTTGTGATATATTTCAGAAAACATCCCATTCAGGAAGGTGGAAAGCGCCCACACCCTGCTTGCAATAGGTCCAAGCTATATGATGTAGACGGATGTCCACTGAAACACAATCCACTTTTACACAAATATGGCAATTAAAGAAAACGGGTTCAGAAACACAACCTAGCACAAGTGACATTCAACCCTTTATCGATTGGCCAGGTAATAATAGATATGATTTCATTATAGGATGTCGTACTTGTCACTTTCGACATTTCGAACGTGCTATTTAGTATTGTGCAGGTATCTCTATACGGAAATTCCTCGACAATGGGTCTTCGCTGACATTACTGTCCGGTAGAATTCAGAAGCTTTGCTTATAATGTACCACGAATACGACCAGAGTTGGGAGTACCTCGAGCGTGGTCTCGTTGAGGACGGTTCCCGTACATAGCAGGCCTACCTACTAGTCGTATCAAAAGACGTTGCCAAAAATTCTTTTCGGCATGGATAATTGGAAACTGAGAACGCCATTGAAAGTTTTTGAAGGTAGTTGGTTAGACCTAATGGCTACTACAACTCGTTTAGGTTGGTTGGGCCAGAAAAAATGTGAGTACTGGCGTTCAAAATCTCGGTCTTTATATTTGTGAAACCAGCGACGATCAAAATTTCTATCTAATTTCTATCCATTTCTTTCTAAAATATTGAAGTTCGATTTTCAGCTCAGCAAATGGTCTCAGCAAAAGGAAAAGGAGCGATAAATATTCTGGGAAAAATTTCCAAGCGTGTTGAAGGACATTTTGAGCTTGGTCTTCTTTGGAAGTTTGATGAGCTTGTTTTACACAAGGCACTTTGGCGATTTCACTGCCTGGAAAAAGGAATAGGAGACGACGAGCAGCTTCGAAAGAACATAGATGAGATGATGAACACCAAAGTAAATTGTATGTGGAACTTCGAAATTTTTATAACCCGAATAAGCCCTCAAAGGCCGGGCTAGGCTGGCATGCGGCTGCCAAGTCGAATGGTGCTTCGTTTAATGAATTTCTTACTGAAGTTCAGGCTCAATTAATACCACTTCCAACAGTGTTGTCCAGTTCCGTCGTTGTAAGGTGTTTGTCTGCTGAGATATCGCCGAAATGTTCCACCAAGTGCGCTTAAGTGAAAAGGACATACAAATTCAGCGATTTTTATGGTAAAACAGAGGTATCTCAACTACACCCAAGGTTTTCGAAATACAGATTTTACATTTGGCGCGACGTGTTCTCCATCGGTTGCTCATTTTGTGAAAAATTAAAATGCTATGAGTTTTATTGGTGGCAAGCCAAAACCTGTTGAAGCGATACTTAACCACCATTATGTCAATGACTTTATGTAGCGTACAGACACGAAGGTAGCACCACGTCGTGCCCTGTCCATTCCCCGACTTGAATTTCAGGCTGTTGTGCTTGGCGTACGGCCAATGAACTAAATTTGCCATGCATATAACTTTACCATAAGTCTGCAATTTCTATGGCTTCGAGTCGATCCTCGTAAATTTCAACAATTCGTTATGTATAGACTGGGAGAGATCTTAGAAACATCTAATGTTTCGGCGTGGAGATTGATCCCTTCAAAGCAAAACGTGGCTGACAAAGCAACAAAATGAACAGCCATACTGAGATAGAACGGATGAGGGGCTAAGGGTACCCATATTTTTTCTCAAGATCTCAAAGAGTCAACAGATGCCAGCAGCCGAGATTACCGACTTTAACGAGTTTCGACACTTTACTGAAATAAATTTAAACCAAAAGCTTATCGATAAAAACCGGTTTCAGACATGCGAAAGCATTGTTCAGGACTTTAGCGCATGTCATCGTGTTTATGGACAAGTTACCTATTAGGTTGAAAACACGGACGAAGGCAAGGATATACTTAACAGTAGAAGTAATTAAGAAGTAGCAGATATAACTCTATCGACAAGATCAGTTTGCAGAATACTCGTACGCGGATGAGATAACTTGTTTAAAGAGGAATCAACAGGATAAAATACTCTCAAACAGCAAACCTCTTGCGAAGCTATCTCCATTCTTGGATGAGCATGGAGTATTGAGAATGCGAGGTCGACTTGCTTTCGTTGACTATTTGGCAAGACCTGCAAAAACCAATTACACTTCCTATACCATCGCAAAAATCATCACTGCAATCATAAAACCGTGTTCAATGAAGTTTAACAAGTTTATTATACTTTCAATTCAATGATTCTATTAAAGGAGATGGGAAAATGCAGCCAGATGTGCAAAAATCGAAGCGCACGTCCTAGAGCTCCGGAGATGGCTAATTTACCTCGCGTTAGACCTTTTTTCCTTTGTAGGATTAGATTTTTCTGGCCAAAATTGAAATCGAAATATTGCAGAGCTTAACCACTGATTTATTTATTATGTATCTTGAGAATTTCATGGTCCGTCGAGGGACATGGGGCAGGTTGCACACGAATTGAAAGTGGAAATTTAATCCACCTAGTGTTCGTCACATGGGTGGAGCATAAATCAGATTCTTCCTTCCCCTTATCGAAGTCGAAAATATACTTAATTCGAGACCGTTAACCTACATGTCATTAGAAATAGCCGACGATGAATCATTAACACTGAATCATTTCCTCCTTGGTAATTCTAATGGATCAAAACCAACCTGCAATCACAGTTATTGGGTGACATGGTCCCAACAGGTGAAAAGCCATTTGGTTGTCATCGTGTACGTTGCCTTTCCAAGGAACTGCTGGCCAAGAGGAGTCGTCGTTGCAGGCTCGTAGCAAGAGATGGTCAGGTGCGTAGTCCAAGCATCTACCGGTTTGTTTGAGAGCGTCTACAGTTAAAAAGGCAATACTGGATGTAGGAGCAGATGGCGTATCTAGGAGTAAGGCAGTCGAGATCTATCATTAGCACCATGGGGGCGGAATGTTAGCTCCACAAATAAATGAAACAATCTTAGATCACCACCTTGACTACGTGCATAAAACTAAATTATTTACTTATATGTTATCTATTTCGCCCATAAGGGTTTAAAAAAAACGGCAGGAACTTTGGGAACGTGTTGTCCTAAAATAATATTAAGTTGAAAAATAAAAAAAAATCTTGATTGTAAAAAACCTGTCTTTCCCCGAGCTCCTTCCTTTGTTAAGTGTTTCTCAGCCTTTAGACAGGGTAAATTAAAATTTGTATGCAGAAAAATAGATCAGAATTTGGAGAGATTCTTAATGCACTATTTTTTTTTTTCCGTGGGAAGATGAGAAACCTTCATAGACACTATAGGCCTATAGTGAGCCTATAGTAGTGTAAGATTCTTACTCACTAAAAAACACCTCCCTTATGCAAACCACTACTGAGTTCACACTCAACAAGCAGTTCTTCTATCGCATTTTATTTTGTTTTTATAAGATATTCTGCAGGCGATTTTCCATTGAAAATTCCTGTGTACTTTAGAAAAATTACGCGCTACTAATCACAGCGCAAGATCGAGAGGCTTAGTCCTTTTCAGACGGCGCAATAAATTTGCCTCGTCGAGGATCTGTTGAACAGAAATATTCGTATGACCTTGTAATCGATTATTTACATTTTAATTACGTTCTGAACGTTTTCGGCTCCTAAGTACCACGGCGCATAAACAATACCTCGAAGAACTTTGTTTTGGAATGTCTGTAACATTAATGTTACTATTTTTAGTACAACCCCAAAGTTGTACACCATATGTCCAGATCGGTTTAAGCACTTGCTTGTATAATAGCAGTTTGTTCTCTAAGCTAAGCTTGGAATACTTTCCAATAAGCCAGTAAATATCTCTATATTTGATTTCAAGCTCTTCACGTTTTTTCTTGACGCGTGCTCTCCATTTTAGTTCGCGTATGGAATTCGTACTGCGTTGATAAACACCGATGGATTCTCAATTTTCTTGAGAGTGAAGTTCACGTGGACAGACTTGTTTTTGTTTTCATTAAGCGGGATTCGCCAAGTCTTTGTCCAATTGTTAATCCGTGTAAGGGCACGTTGCAACTTAGCAGTTGCTCTTTCGACTGTTTTAGCCGTTGCCAAAATGGCAGTGTCATCAGCAAATGTGGCTAGGACAGTGTCGTCCGTTTGCGGTATATCGCGGGTAAAAACCAAATATAGCAGAGGGCCAAGTACACTTCCTTGCGGCACCCCCGCCTTTATTGTCTTAAACGTGGAATATTCGTTTCCGTGTCTCACACGGAAGAGTCGGTCTTTCAGGTATGATCCTAAAATACAAGAAAATTGCTAGGGTAGGGCTTGTCGGAGTTTATATTTTAGGCCTTCATGCCATACCTTATCAAGGGTTTGCGAAACGTCAAGGAATGCGCTTGAACAGACTAACTTACACTCGATTGCTCGTTCAATTACATCGGTTATTCGATGCACTTGGTCAACTGTAGAGTGTTGGCTTCTAAAGCCAAATTGATGATCAGGCAAGAGGGAATTTGTGTTGGTAATTGGTTTAAGACGATTAAGAAGGATTCGCTCGAAGACCTTCGATGTAATCGAGAGAAGCGATATTGGTCTATATGATTTGACTTCAGTCAGCGGTTTATCGGGTTTCGGAACCATAATAACTTCGGCTACTTTCCACTGGTGCGGTACGTGCTATAATCTAATGCTGGCAATTATAAGATAGAGCAGTTTTAGCAAACCTGTTTTCGGCAACGCTTTAAGTATCTCTCCCGTTATTAAGTCATATCACGGGCCTTTATTGGGCTTAAGCGCGTCTATAACTTGTCTATGTTCCCTAAGTGTAGCCTTTTCTACTGGAAAGTTTGTCGTCACGTCTAGTGTATTGACATTCTCTGGAAGTACTTCCCCGTCAAATGGTTTAAACGTTTCTGCAAGATGGTCGGCGAAAACATTAGCTTTTTCCTTATCTTCTTTCGCCCAGTCATCCTGGTTTCTTCTTCTTGGCGCCACGTGTATTTGGGGCTTTTGAACACTTTTAACGGCTCTCCATATGGAGTAGTTGGTATCCTTTGTCGCTGTGAGTCTTTCAAGATAGCTATTAATACCTTGATTATTGAAGTCCTTGATCGATTTTTTCAACAAGTTGCAGAGAATATTGAAGGACGTTTTATCTTGTGGTGTCCGGGTTCCATGCCACTTCATTTCTCTTATTTCCGGTGGATATCTTATGCCGACTTTGGGAACTTTGTTCGATTCGCGAGGAGTGTTCTTCCAGGCCGCTTGCTGTATGACTTCAACAAAACGTTCAACTTCTTTTTCAAGTTGATACGGCGTTCTAAGTGCTACTTTCAACTCAGTATTGTCTACAACGTCTATTCGCAAATCTTCCCAGTGAGTTTTGCTGTTAGTTAATCTGGGTGGTCTTTGTTTCTTAACCAAGGATTCGCACAGTAAGAGGATAACTGGAGAATGATTGGACGAAAGATCGAAGCCCTCTTCAACTTTGACGTAACTAGTTGAAAAAGTTCTAGTTCCTAGTATAGAATTCTATTAGATCGGGTGTTTTGGCGACATCCGAGGGCCAATATGTCGGCTTGCCTGTTGAGTAAAACAAGCAACCACATTCCATACCAGCTCTGAAAAGAGTTTTGCCTTTTTGAGAGATACTTCTTGAGCCACAAAAGGTGTGTACTCAAGAGTGTTGAATAGGTCAATAAATTCGTGTTTTTCTATTTTGCAGCGCGATTGGCAATAGATTGCGGATATATTTAAAAATTAATTTTTATTTTTAGCGCGCATCACGGTCATTTGAAATTTGTCAAGTTCCAAAGTATGTTCAATGCAGTCTTTTATGAATAGGGATGACCCGCCTCTTGCGTTTCTCGATGGATGATGAGCGTGGTAGTCGTGGTAACCTTTTAGTTCCACGCGCTATTCTGTCGCCAGGTGAGTTTCAGAAATTAAACATATGTCAATTACTTTTTCCTGCATGAAAATGCAGGAAAAATGCACTAATGAAGATTATTACGGCGCCCCTAATGTTGATGTTGGTGCGCAATCGAAAGGTATCCACGTTCACGTTATTTCCATTATAGATAACTTCATTGCAAGCTCGAATGGATGAAGGACTGAGCTCTTACTGTTTTACTTAATGGTAACCTGCGTTGTAAGTTAATGTGACTGGAATATAATTTAGGCTAACTTACAGCAACAAGGACAATCAAAAATGGATTTCAAAGTGCGACAGATGTGTGGCTACTAAAATGAAAATATTACACTTAGGGTGCGATCTTTTTAGACTTTTGAGCGCCTGGAGAGTCAGATTTTCGCTTTGAGAACTTTATGTTATCCCAATCAATCACTTCATGAGGACCAAAAAACAATATGGAAAAATATACAATACATAGGCTACTCTTATACTTCTCGTAGATTGGTCATACTTTTCCAAATGGTAAGTCAACATATTAGCACCCGTTGACGCAGAATAAGTAAAGAGAAGGTTGAATGATTAGTAGAAATCTTATCTGATATGAAAAGTTGATTCCCTGTTTACTGGTAAGGAAGAACAATTAACACTCCCAGGGATACTATCACGGGCTGCAACCAAACGCTGTCTTTGACACAGTTCAGTAAGGAATAAAATGGTTGTAAATTCTTTCTGCGCAAAGAAGTAATAACGCTTTGAGTTTGTCCTTCTTTTGTCAATTAGAAATTCACAGGCTGAAATTGAGTTGATAATATCTACTGCTGAGCTGTACGGAAGGTCTTTACCGACACTTTCTTCATAACTTTGACTTGAGTATTTATTTTGATAAACCTGATAAAACAAATATTGCTTTCAACCGAATAAAAAGTCACACTGATGTGAAAAAATTCGTAAAACTTGCAACTAGTCGCACAACTCAATAGACCAAAAAACAAAATATAAAAAAGTCACTTTTAGGGAATTTTAAAATTCGTCGGAATTTCCTTTAAAGCCGCGGAATTGTTGTAAAAAGAATTTTTCTGTTTCTTATATATTCTTCATTTCTATTTTACGAACAAATCAACTAGAAATTCATTTGTTTGCTTCAAAACCTTTTTTTTTTTTTTTTTTTCTACAAAAATTCCTTCTAAATCTTTTGAAAACTTTGTCCAAAATTTACTTGAAACTCTTACGAGGCTTTGGAAAAAAATGAGAGAAAAAAGAAAAAAAATTATTTGAATATCTAATTAGTTCAGCTGGTTCCCTAATGACTTTCGATTTCCACCGTCAGTATCCTAGATTTTTTTCCCCTTTTGTGATTTGGGATGCTTTGGATTGGGGGAATATTGAAAAGAAAATTAAAATTTTCCACAACATTTCTCTCCATCTCCAGCACTCATTCCCCTCACCTTATCCCATCGAAAATGAAAGATGGTTTCCCATTCATTGGCGGGCGTATTAAATTCCAAAATAAACCATCTTTCTTTGAGTTGGGGATTATTTGTGGTGGTAGTATCTTCATCGTTGAAAATTGCCCTTTGCAAAATGTATTTACAAATTTTAAGGACGAAGAGAGGACTAATTAAATTTTTGTTGTAATTGAATAAATTCCGCGTATCGTTTGGGTAAAGCCACAATATGGTTAAGGAAAAACTAAGCTCTCATGGTGGTGTATATAGATACGATCAAAAGGAAAGGCAAAAGCCACGAAAAGATACAAACCCTCTTAACCAGAGGAAATTTGTTTTGCATTGAAACAAGTCGTTATGTGAGTAAGCCCATACATAACGATATACAGATACATCAAGGCTCATACACCTACTACATCGCTGGTATGTGATATTGCATGTAGAAGCTTCTGGATGATTTGTTCTTTTACGCCGGAATTGGCAGGAGGAATGGATACTGGTATATTCGGTATGAAGTATTGGCTTCTAGATGTTTTATGGAATTTTCTGGATCTCAGTTTCAATTCGAATGAAAAGAAATTAAATTCGAATGTGGCGGTGATGTTTTTCAAGTGAAAAATCCAGAGGAGACGTATTTGAGGTAGACACAAGACACACATCTCTTGAACACGTGTTCCCCGTTGACAACACGCGCTGCTTCAATGAAAAAATATTCCAGATTCCAGTCTTTTAAAATACCTTTTGGATGTAGATGTTTTGATGCACGTATGACTGCCCATCGTTTATCCCTGCATCTTATGCTGAATTCCTTTTATACGAGTAGCATCTTCCGTTTTGTAGTTTTATTTTCTTATTTTTTATTTTTTTTAAAGAGCCCGAGGATGTTTCTGCTTCATGTCGCATCCGGTATGGGAGTTCTTTTGAATTTCTCTGTTTAGAAATGTTGAAAGTTGGAAACTTATTTTTTTTTTTTTCCTAATCCTGAGTGGATATTTTGAATGAGGATTTTATTTTTTGAGAAAAAGATTTCAATTGGTATAAAATGGTACGTAATCCATCCTTGAACACTTTGAAGTGATAGTTGTTTCAATTGATTTCTTTTTTTTTTTTTTTTGAAATCGTGATAGGAATGTGTGATGGAGGAAACTTTCGGAGAAATATGTACGAACTTTTCGAGAGGACATTAAGAGAGGTTTCTAGAATCATCTGTGAGTCAAAAAATATTCTTTGAAGGCACCTCTGCTTTGGATATATTTGCAATAAAACAGGGTAACACACGGACAGACAATATTGAATAGTATCATGGATGACAAATTTGATTGATCTTCAAAGATTTAAGGGTGAGTTAGATATAAATTTGAGTTTTCTTGAAATAATCTATAATTCACTTCAAAAGTCGAATGGGTATCAGGCCATAGTGGCGATTAAAGCACGATGGAAGTCAGAATCATTTGTACAATCATTGTACATTTGTACGACTTCAATTTCGCTTACGAGCTTGTGATTGTGAAGATTGAATCATTTGCTGCTATGAAAAGATGGCTTAGAAGAGTAATTTTGATAACATCGCATCGGTTGGCTTATGAATTCTTTAACACTAAGAGTATAAGAAGTCTTCATACTACGGCAGACAATGGCCTTATAGAAACTAAATACTTTTGGCTGGATATCTTCATTGATTTTTTGGAAAATAAATGTGAACATTCTCTTGCAGCTTGGACAAATTTTCTTCTCCTCTGAATCAGTTGCATCTTCTGATGAATACTTTCGGCGGAATTTATTCTTGAATACTCGAACCTGTCCTAACAGATCAGGGCGGATATCAGTACCAACGCTTAAGAACAACATAAATGTTTCGCAAAGAAATTCCACTTGATTAGCAAAAGGCAATGACATCACGTTAATGATACAAATTTGGACCAAAAACTAAAAATCTGAAAGAATTATTTCCAATCACTATTCTGCTACTAAGTAGAGTGACCCATATTGAACGGATAACGACGTACAGCAATGCCACCAGCCTTATTAAGAAGTATCCAAACTATGAACCAATAAGGCGGCCCTAAAAGTCATATAAGAAGTATATTCTGATGAGGTTAGCAGCTATTAAAACAGAAGAAACAAAAACACACATTATATGGGACCTGAAGAAAAGTCTTAGACATATTTGTGTACAGCTGTCTTTAGGGTTTTACGTGAACTTCTGTATGTGAAGACATTCATGAGAGCAAGGATACGCTCTTCCGGAGATACCTTCAACTCTGTTTAAGGCACAAGTTCCACTCTTAGTATAAGTAGCATTCGATTTATGTTAAGACCTCTTGCTGATTTCAGGATCACAGCACACAGATTTTTTTGAATTTTCACATCGAGTCGAATCTAACTGGAAGGTCCTTTCTGCCCACACAAGGGCTCTTACCTATTTAAGTCAGGCCCGGACCGAAGCTTGAGAAGCTCCTCCGTACCGAGTTTTAAGTCCTGGTATGGAATACTGGTGTTCCGGCTACCAACAGGGCCTGTGGCTGACAGCTTGTAGCTGGTCAAATCGTAGCAACCTTCCATGAGACCTACGATAAGACCAGTTCTTTTTGCTCTGCCTCTGCTTTTTATTAGACAACATCATTGATGGAAGAAGCCTTAATTATTACGTGAGGTCTTACATTACTTACGTACATATGTATGTACGCGTTTTTCAACAACACAAGGGGAAAACAGTGTCAGAGTTCACTCACGACGAATATTCATAAAGTTAGGGCCGAATTATTACCCAATATATGTATGTCGAAAAGACATCTCAAATTGCCTTGTTAGAATCAAGTCCTACAAGAACTCCCGTGGAGGACATTTAAACGACATCATAATGACCAGATCCAAACCATAACATATAGGGTGACTGACTCGAAATGCTATAATTTTTTTATTTTTTGATAAATTTTATTGTGCCAAAGCAAAAAATGTTGGAAAATACATCAATTTTCAAATTGTATCAGCAGTTTTCAATATGTAGCTTTGGCGCGAATAATAAGTGGCTCTGCGGTATTTTGGCCCATTCCCGGCGAAGTGCTTGTTTGAGGTGGTCCAAACTTTGGTATTTTTTTAGTGCCAACATTCGCCTTCAAAATACCCCAGACAGAGAAATCCAACGGATTTGCAATCCATTGTGTCGAAGAAATGAAGTGTGGAACATTGTTTTTTAACCAATCTTGGTTGACGCGCGCTTTGTGAGACGGTGCCGAGTCTTGTTTAAATGTCCACGGTCTCCGATCGAAATGATTGTTTGCCAAAGGCTTCAATACTGCCTCTAAGACAGTTTCACGGTATAGAGCGACCATCGGCAGTTATGGCGGTCCAAACCATCACCATCGATACTGACTACTTTCTGGTGGCTGTCCGAAGGTGTAAATTTTCGAAGAATCTCTCTGGCAAGTAAACTCGGTCATTTTGTTTGTTGACATATTGCTCGATAGCAAATGGCGACTCATCGGAAAAAGCCAAATTCGGCAACTCACCACTTTCGTGCAAGCGTAGCAACTCATTCGCTCTATCGACTGGAGCCCAAGCTCTTTTTTCAGTATGTGTTGCATCCGTTCCAAGGGTATGTTGAATTGGATTTCTCACAATTCGAGCCTTCACTTTCCGAACCATTTCTGCCGATGTTGCTGTTTTTTTTTATGACCACCTCCATGGCGTTTTGCACCGCTCCTAGTATCACGGTAACGAGCTAAGGTTCGAGACACAAGAGATTTATTTACGTAGTGGTGCTGGAGGACTCTAACGATAGCTACTTGTGGTTTTCCAGCCAAACATAAAGCAATCACACTATCACGTTTGTGTTCCATGGCGGATAAAAATTTGTTAAAACAACAAATCGTTTAAAAAGCTTGTAAATAATAAAATTATCTGTCATGTGTCAAAATTTCGGCTCACTGTCATGAATGGTTTGGAGATTATAACGGTCTGAAGTTGGTTGCAGTTCGAGTCAGTCAGGGTGTTTATTTGGCAAATATTCAGCGTGAGTTGACCGATGAAGAGCAACAAAAACTTGCTAATTAATTTGAGAGGGATATCGGCGAAGATGTGGGTGAAGTAAGTGAAGCAAATGGTGGACGAGATCATCCTGTAGCTTCACTATCTCTTGACTTTGTTGACGATGCTAATGATTTTAGCGATGATCGTAATTGTATAGCGACGATTCTAATGTTGATGACCCACATACACATTTTGAGCCGCTACAGAACATCCATTTGGCAGAGATCACCCAAGATATGTAAAATGCAGATGTTGAAACAGTGTTGAAACAGCACCAGAAATTGCAATTGAGCCAACTTGTAGACAGAAATACATGGGCCAAGACAAAAATGACAAAACTACTTGGTGGATGCCAAGTGCTACCTAGCAGAACAAGAACTGCAGGAATGAAAAGGAATAGATTGGAGTCTGTTTCTTGTACCACTGAGATTTTAATCGAAAAACATTCTGCATTCAAGTGTCTTCTGCCAACTGCCATCGTTGAATCAATTGTTTTGGAAACAAATAGAATATCCAAAAGGAAAAATGCAAATAATCAGCATTAAAAGAATCTCAAAAAGCTGCGAGCTTGGCATTATGGGAATGTTGATGAAATCTATGCGTATATAGGCATTTTGCTATACTCTGTAGCTGAAAAATCAAATTAAGTACAAGCTTAAGATTTATTTGCCAAGTCTCATATGCCATTTTATAGAGCAGTGATGTCATTAGAGCGATTTGAACAAATTTGTCGATTTTTGCGCTTCGATGATTAGAGAACTCGTATAGCTCGATTGCTAGAAGATAAGCTGGCTCCATTTCGTCATGTTGGTAGCGTCGAGGAATAGATGCAGCTTCCGAGAGTATATACTATTTAAGCCAGCAAAGTATGGCATAAAAATCTGGACACACAGCCAAATGAAGAACTATTAACTGGAATTTCACATGCCTTGGTCCTTCCTTGGTCCAACATTACAATGGATAATTTTTTTACAAGCTATCCATTGGTAAAAGAGCTGTATGCCCGAAATACAACTCTTCTCGGCACAGTTCGATCTAACAAACTTGAGCTGCAAAAATTGTTTGCATCGATCGTAGAAGCTAAGAAAAGGTTTTTTGCTTCGCGGATGAAGTATCGCTTCATTCTGCTGATGTCGACTGCCCATGCTACTGACCATATACATGTAAAACTAGGAAGCCAATTAATATTCATGACTACAACTAGCACAAAGTTGGCGTTGACACATTCGACAAAATAGTGTGCGGCTATACCTGCAAAAGAAAAATCAATCGTTGGGCAATAATCCTCTTTCCATGGTTGACGTTGCTAGATTTGCAGCTTTTCGACTCTTCGAACTATGTCACCCAACTTGAAATACCAACAAATAATAAATTGGAGAAAAGAAAAATTTTCCTTAAAGAGTTGGCAAACAAGTTAGTTCTGGCGCATTCTGATAATCGGTGCAAAGCCATAAGATATCTGATTTTATTTAAATACTAAAGTTAATCTCATTTAATGCATATTGATATAATATATACATTTTATTGTACACTTTATTAAGCTTATTAACAAGCAAAAACTTGAAGCTAGACTTAAAACTAACAAAGATATTTTTAACTTAATGGGACGAGGGAGATGTTAAAGGAGTGGCATATTGAGCAGTGCTTTTTTTATATCGTGTTTGCTGCTATTTAGGTCAAAGACTTCGGCGTTGTTGTTCGTTATACGCAACATTCTAGATATGGGTTCAAAGTGACCGTAGTTATCGCGGTGAGTTTTGATCAGGAAGCGTGGGACAGATCTTAGATTACGGTGATTGGAAGTGAATGCAATATTTTGCGTTATTCTCAAGCAGTCGATGTTTCCAGTCAATAACTAGTTTTAGCCTATTTTCATAGGGGGGTAATCCATATGGATCGGCCCAAGGTAGACCACGAAGTGCGAAAAGGATAAACCTGCGTTGGAGTGCTTCTATTCTTTGTATGTGGATTAGTTTATAGGGTGACCAAACTTGGCTGCAATATTCGAGAAGAGGCCTTACAAAAGTAATGTGCAGGGACCTTGTAATGTGTGGGTTGGAAAATTCTTTTGACCAGCGTTTGATAAAACCAAGTGCAGAGTTAGCTTTATTTATAATGCTGTCAATATGTGTGTCAAAATTCAATTCTCTGTCGAAAATTATTCCTAGATTCCGTACTTGGGTAGTGGAAGGAATAGGCCCATCGCAGATGAAGTAGTTTCTTGGAAGGGGAGGTAGACGTTTGTGGGAATAGGTTATCGCTTGCCATTTGCTGACATTAAGCTCGAAAAAGTTTTGCTGCACCATACCGAAAACTTATTTAAGTCATCTTGCAGGCAATGGGAGTCAGAAGGCAATGAAATTACTTTGGAAATTCTCATGCCATCAACGAAAATAGAAAGATTACAATTCTTTAAAATGAGATTTATGTCGTTACCCGTTAGGATAAAGATGATTGGTCCAAGGTGACTACCCTGAGGAACACCAGATGTTGCTTGAATGGGGTCGGATATTGACGATCTGAAGATTACCCTGTATTCTCGGTCTTCTAAATACGATTTATTCCATGCCACAAAATGAGGGGAAAAGCCAAGTTTTTTTAGTTTAAAAATGATAAGTTGGTGAGAAATTTTATCGAATGCCTGAAATCAGTGGAAATTGAATCGACTTCATCACCGTCTTCTAAAGCATGAAGCGTCCTAGAGACGAACTCTGTTAGGTTAGTGGTGGTTGATTTACTTTTTATGAATCCGTGCTGATTTGTACAGATAGTTGGCCTACAGTACGGAAGCAGTTGTTGATAGACTATGCATTCAAAATATTGGGTACGCAAGAGAGTTTTGCTATGGGCCTATAATTATCGACTTCGCCCTTACTTCCTTTTTTATGAATAGGGATGATGTAAGATTCCTTCCAAAGGAAAGGGAAAGTACCTGTTGAGACAGACAAGTTAAATAGGGCATTTAGGGGAGAACCGAGATGGTTAACACACTCTTTTATTACAATAGCGGGAAGGCCATCAGGGCCGGACGAAAAATCATTTTTAAGTTTTGTAATGTTTTCAGATACCAAAGATGTTGTTATATTTAGCGAGATGGATGATGTCTCAGGATAGTTTCTTATGTAGCTGAAGTAACTTGCATCGCGTTCAGCTGTTTTCTTAGAAAAAGAAAGGCAAAAAAATTTGCAATCTTTTTGGGGTCGGCAGAAGATTCACTAAGAAATTTGAGAGTAGATGGGTAGCCGTTTGACTTTCTTTTGGTATTAACAAACTTGTGGAAGCTTTTCGGGTCCGAGACTAAGCTAAATTGCATGCGGTAGAGGTACTCAAGGTAAAGAGACTCACAAAGTTCAGAAAAACGATTGTATACCAATCGATAATTACTGGGAGGAGCTGAAATGCAGTCCTTTTGGAGGGTATAAAGAATATATAACGAACAGAACGTTCATAGGGCAAGATCATTGTTAGTTGTCTCAGCAATAAAATCGAAGTTAATATTGCTGCAATGAGCTTTTTAAGTTTGTTAAAGTCGGTTTTTCGGAAGTTAAATGAAAATGAATTTTCCGAATCGACACTTGTGTTGCCATTTTCATATGAGTATATAATTGACAAGGGGGGATGAAGGCGGTCTGGGGTAGAAAGAAGATGATCACTCCTATAAACGGCACAGTTATCCGAATCGGATGTGAAGACAAGGCCGAGTTGTCTGTTCATTGTGTAAGGTATTCCACTAATCTAATATAGACTTGATTTGGTTAGGCAGCCCACCATGAAAATTTCTATTGCAGAGGACAAATTAAGAGAGACGAAATGAGACGAATCGTCGGAAGGCTCCCATTTAAGGTGAGGGAAATTAAACTCCGCTACTAGAATAATACAATCTCCAGGTTGTGCATTTTCAGTTAAAAAATCTACTGCGTGAACTACAGGACGATAAGACTCAATTGGTTGGGATGGGTGAATGTAACAACAAAGTACGTAAAGACAGCGCTTGGGGAGCGTAATGTTGACACAAACTAACTCAAAGTTGTCAGTGTGTGGAATATCAACAGCAGTTGCGTGAAAAGAGTTCCGGATTGCTAGTAAAACACCTCGGCCATAGGGATTATCAGCTCTTTCAAATCCATCTTTTCGAAAAACGTTGAAATTTGGAGGAAACAGTTCAAGGTTTTTAATGTCCGGAATTTGATTTGTTTCAGTAAGAACAATTAGGGCATAGGGTAACTTTTGAGAATTGAGATATACGACGGAGATTTTAGAGCGCAAACCTCTTACATATTGGTAGTAAATGGACTGGAGGATACAGGATTTAGTTTTTTAGGAACTGTAATAGTTTTTAAATTTTGAACGAGTTCTTTGCAAGTGGGAGAGACGTTTAGAGCTGATATGCGATGACAGCGTAGAAAGATTATTGTACCGAACGAAAATTTGCATCAATTCCACTGTCTTAATAGGAACACCTACTTGTTGAATCGAAACCATAATGTTGGTTTTGGTTATGCCATCAATGCAAACGGAGTTGGGTTTCATAAATGCGGCGGTCTCTCAAATGAGGTACTACGTAACGACTGTCATTATTCATATCAGAAAATTTTTTAGTGAGTTTGATAGTCGGTGGAAGGAGTGGGTCAAGGTATTTCGGGTAAGAATCGGGGGCAGGCAAAGTACGAGCGGATAAATGAGAGACAGGTTGTTCACGCAACCCGGAACTAGAATCTTGACTAGTGAGGGGGGTTGGATCAGGGGGATTGGTAGGTGAAGATGAGGAAGGGGTGGCCGGGTTTAGTATATGGGAGCTGACAAAATTAAGATATTTGACTAATGGAGCAACGTTAGTTTGAACTTGGGTAAAAGGCGCAGGAGCAAGGTTAAATGAAACTCTGTTTTAAGGCCAATCTGGTGTTCTTTTTGGATGGTGCAAAGGGGGGAAGGAGTGAGGAGAATCTTGGAAAGATTTGGGTCTTAAATGACCTGTTTGAGTCGGGGTGTTGATGGGTGCTACCTTTTCTTTTATTAGCAAACTTATTATACCATATCCTTCCGTTGGGTGATGACCATCTTTTCCGAGATTGGTATGCCGTTCGATAATTTGAACATCCAATCGTATTAAGTGGGTATACGTATTTCAAAACACATGCCGTTTTTGCTCTTGACTTTGCCAACTTGTTTACACTTGATGTCTTGTATACCAAATTTCTTCCTAAAAAGGTCTTTGATCCAGGACGGACTTGCGTGACGTGGGGCAGCTTGGAGGAAGAAAGTAGACAGTTCCGGTTTTGTGGTGGCTCCCAGATTCATTTCATTTAATTTTTGAACTCTGTTGGTCCATTCAGGGAGAGTCCAGGATGTCCCAAAAGCCCTTATTATTAGCAATGGTCTTGGGACGGGATTGGTGATTGAAGTTGCATTTATCGTAGTAGTTCTTGAATGAGTTGGGGCTGAAGTGGTTGAGGGTGACGTATATAGCTCATTGTGTAAGGATTTGTTACTACAGATGGAGGTGCATCCGGCTTACTAGATATGTGCTTTAATTCCTCCAATATCTGCATTGTGGTTGGTCTGGTGGATGCAGCTTCCTCACTTAGAAAACTGAGGTCATGTTAGATGGATCCGATGTTTTCGGTATGTTCAGCATGCTTGAGATGTAGAAGAGTGGATTGGTCAGACAACGTTGACATAACTTTTCCCAACTGAATTGAAGTTGACTGAATCGCTGGTAATGTGTTTGAGCAATGAAGCTTATTAAAATCTGCTAATTTAGTGATTTTAGAGTGCAAGGATTGAACAGCTGATAACAGCATAACCACCATAAAGGTTATGCTGTTATCGATCGAACAGTTTAGATTCTCATGGCTCTCGGAAATGAGTTTGGTTATATTTTTAACACTGAATTGAACTTCGCATTTCAGCTCTGATATCATCTAAATGTTGCCCACTACGTCTGAGGTGGTCCATTCAGAAGGTCAAATTTTGGACTACTCGTTCGAGCATAGCGACTGGTATCTCGCGGATAACACAAGTAATGTTGGCTTCCAAAGCGTCAATCGTAGCTGGCTTATTCCTGAAGGCCTGAGACTTCACATATCCCAGAGAAAAAAGTCTTAAGATTTGATATAGCACGATCTAGGCGAGCAATTTACCGTAGCCAAACGTGAAATTAAGTGCTCATCAAAATGATTTCTAAAAAAGTCTATTGTTTCACGCGCTGTATGGCTCGTAGCGCCGTCTTGTTGAAACCAGAGCTCACCGATACCATGTGCTTAGATTTCAGGAAGCACATAGTCCGTTAACATGGCGCGATAACGTTAACATGGACGGTAACATTCTTATTTACCTCATTTTTGTAGAAATATGGACCAATGATTCCAACAGTCCATAAACCTCACCATACCGTTGTTTTAAATAGATGTAATGGTAGCTCCTGGTACGCTTAGGATTGCTCATCATTATTATTGGCTTGAAGTACAATCAAAACATTTATGAATGGAACTCGACTTCGTTCATATGGACACCGGGGGCACGTTTGCAGCGGTTGATTCTTTAGACCCAATTTTCAACGATTCGGCCACACATTTCGGCCGAAACGGCCGCTATTTCGCGTTCAATTTTGGCTCTGAGCTCTTCAAACTTCGTCGGCGTGTTGGCATATACCAATGACTTAACGTAGCCTCACAGAAAATAGTCAAGTGGCGTTAAATCGCACGAACGAGGCGGCCAATCGACTGGCCCATGTCTTGAGATAACACGCTTAATTTTCTATAAATCGATTGTAGCGTATGCTGTGTGGCTTGTGGCACCATTCTGTTGAAACCACATGTCGTCCAAGTCCATATCTTCCAATTCGGGCCAAAAATGTTCGGTGATCATGGCGCGATAACGCTGACCATTCACAGTAACGTGGCGATCGTTATCGTCGACGAAAAAGTATGGCCCAATAACGCCGCCGGCATGCAAAGCGCACCAAACAGTTATTTTTTGTGGATGAAGTGGTGATTCATGAAGCACATTCTGTTGAAACCACATGTCGTCCAAGTCCATATCTTCCAATTCGGGCCAAAAATATTCGGTGATCATGGCGCGATAACGCTGACCATTCACAGTAACGTGGCGATCGTTATCGTCGACGAAAAAGTATGGCCCAATAACGCCGCCGGCATGCAAAGCGCACCAAACAGTTATTTTTTGTGGATGAAGTGGTGATTCATGAAGCACATGTGGGTTGTCAGCTGACCAATAACGCATATTTTGCCTATTGACGAACCCATTGAACCAAAAATGAGCTTCGTCACTGAAGATGATTTTGCGACTCCGAATATCTGTAGAAAATTTTTATAATTTGCAGACGTTGCTCGTTAGTGTACTTTACCATAATGAAAATACTACGAAATAGACCTTGTCAGAGGCATTTTATCAGGCTACATGGCTGACATATTGCGTAAATAAACCCGAACGCAAAGGCTAGGAAATACTTGAAAATCATTCCATAGGGGACGCAAGTTCGACGCAGTAAGACAAAATCTTCATTACACAAAATCTTGATAAGGCAAATCGTAAAGGTAGATTTCAGGCTGTTTCTTAATTATAATATGCAGAATTCATGTTTAAGACGTGTTCTCATATCAAGAGAATGTTGTAAAATCTTCAGCTGTCTTTTGTTTTTCTAGGTCATCCGGTATTGCTTTACCATCTATTCAAATGTGTCCCAATATCCAATATATAAGATTTAATAACGCTACTCTCTACATTCTTATTGATGCTTTACCACCTGAAATTGTTAGTTTTTCACCTAGAAATAGTTTCTGTGAAAAATGCACAATGCATATGGTCACGGTGCATATTTTCATATGAGAAACTATGCAAAATTGTTTTCATATGTGTTTAGAAGAGTTCCCCCGCATCTATATCGAAACTATCTCATTACATTCATTGTATGTACCTTTAGATTTGTGAATCTAGGTCATAATAAGAATCCCTATGGCTGGCAAACAAATTACTCTCACTGAATGCACTTAAAAATTCAACGCAACATGTGTTCTCACCTTAACAATATCGTTTTCGTTAAATTACTTTCCTTATACACATCTGCTCACAGCGGGATTTCAATAAATAATTCGCATTCCCTCGTACTAAGGTGAAACCGATTAAATTCACAAAAATAACCAACACAGCTCGAATCATATGCTACTCCAATCTTGATCTTCTTCTTGGCTCTTGTTTGCTATTATACCATATCTCTTTACTCCGAATTGATAGTCGTTTCATTCGCGAAATCTTAAAGGTGAAAGAGTCACTTAAATTAATTGATTCAAATAAAAATCTCCCAGAATCCATCCATATGCACAGTCTGTATCTTACATAACAAATCTTTATCGAATTTATCCATGATTCCCATGCTTTGACCTATCATTTGCCGGCAGAGGCTCCAATTCAATACTATCGACCAAGGACCTGAACAGGCGTCAAGACGAGCGCAATAAAACTTCCAAATTGAATTCAACTAGACGAAAACCATTTCAATAGAAAAGATGCAGTGTCTTCCTCCAAGTATCTCCCACACATTGAAGATCGTTCTTCTTTGCGATAAAGTGGCCACCGATTCGAAGATTTTGAGGTGCAACCTCCACTTTATAAAAAGAAAAGAATTACGCCTCTCATAATGAATTGGTTACTGATGAACGAACGGATATCGCGCACCACAATCGTGAACTTTGAATCGGAAAAAAAACATATCGATGAGCGTCTCAGAAGTGCTTATTTAGCTCACCCACTGGCGCTCACACCCAGCCAAACGCACACGGTACACATGACAAACGAGCAGCGTTCAGGCGCAACCGATCAATTACTTGAGAGCAAGTTTCCAGCTGAGAAAATCACCGATCCATTGGAGGACTGACTGTTCTTCGATTTGACGTAGGTTTTACGTTCCAGCCCACAAACAATTTTTTTCTGCAATTCGTCCAACGCGCTATGTAGATAAAAATTCCAAAGCATCCAGCCGACGGACAGACGGAGGGACATATACTTATTCAAAAAACGAAATTAAAAATCATCCTTGCAAGTGTCGTTGTTAGTTGCTTAGTGCCTTAGTGGAAGCTATAGATGCAGTGTGGCCAGATATGTTGAAAGAATTTTGGAAGGTAATTGTGTTCTTGGGCATAGTGTATTGGCTAACCATAACCTATCAACTTATGGGATAAATTTGGTGTAAAAATTCCAACTCCGCTGTGTTGCTAATTTCTCTCCCATGATATACTAATAAAAAAAGTTAGAGTAAGCGAGTGCACTTTAATAGAAAAAGCCAAAAATTAGCTCGGGGAACTTACAACAAACCCTGACCACCTCTTCTAGTGTTAAACTCGTGATATATTGGTTTTTTTTGTTTTTTTTTTTAAAACGAATGTCATAATAGTACTCAAAAATTAGAAAGTTCTGTAATTTACTATCTCCATTATGTGTGTTTGCAATGAACTTCCCCGAGCAAAAATACCATATCTTATCTTAGATTCGATCAGATCAGTGTGTTTCTTAAAGATAATTATTTTATGCTTCACTGTCATCTCCGACTTTATGCCAGGTATTTTTCGAAGAGTTTAAGATAGCGCTGCTAATAACATTATACGAATTTTTACAATTACCAGTCCGTATCAACTTTAAGATTGTTGACATATCTAGGAGAAGATACATCCTGAATAAAGGTATTTATAAGCTGACACTATGTTTGATAAGGGAAATGGACTTTGGCAACAATATATTAAGTCCTTGCCTACGATGTTCACAACATAAGTCATTAAGGCATGCGTAGAGCTTTAAAGAAGTCACAGAAGAGTGATATTGCCTACAGTTTTACCATACACTCAAAATCCCAGGAACCATCAAAATAAATCTGAAAATGGATTAACACACTCCACTTTGGTCACACTGGTAGTCGAAGTCTTCAACTTATGCGAGCACCAATCTCCCATTTTTAAATTTGAGTCCTTTGACGAACGACACTGCACATATTTTTAATTATTTTCACATTAAAAATTCCATTCACGCAAGACAGTATCTACGCCCGGCTGGCTGGTTAACTGCTCCAACTGGCTGTAGATAGTCAGACACGGTTGACTCTATGGTCGTTCTTTTTGGTTTTGTTTCTCTGTGTAACATTGACTACACGTCTGCTGAGCATTAAAAATGCTCGTAAATACGACAAAATAACGTTGTGCCTAAGTAGAAAAATAACCTCTCGGAAATATGGTGTACAGTAGCAGCGGTAGTGCCAGTGTCTGCAGCAATAGCAGTCTGCTGTCTGAGATATTGGCAGTCATTGGTTGTAATCGTATAAATGAAATTTTTATGATCTACCCGCAGCCATAAATACGCTTGGAATTTGTCAAAAGTGCGTGCGCTACCACTCTGAGAAATCGTGTCCTCTTTTCGGCCATCTCAAAGAAGCAGGATCCATGACCAAGTATTGGCAAATTCATTACCCGTCTTCGCCATCGGATTATGTGCTCCATCTGTAGCACCTGCATCAAGATATAAATTTCCATTCTTTACGGTTGGAGAGAAACGAAAGTAAAGAGGGTGAATTACAGAAGAGGGTGGTGGGACGATATTAATTAAAAATTCTCTGTCGTTTCGGTGTAATTACATGGTAATCAAGGCATGCTAATTAAGCTCTCCAGCGAGTCAAGTAGAATGTGTCACCACCACCACCATCATCATCATCACCATTACTATCCCTACTACAAAATCGACGACAACGTGAAAAAGGATTTTACTCAACGAGTACTCGTGGATATTCAGTATCTACCTGTACGAGTAGTGTAATGCAACAACTACTTCCCTTTTTACCGGAGCTGATTGCCTTTAGTGCTCTTCACGGCGACATAGCACGACGAGGACGTGCCTGTAGTACTTAATCAGTGGGTGATGGGTTTCAAATCAAAAGAGGGGGGTCTCTAGAAGCAATTCCATGCCATCACACACAAATAGAGATGTACCTATTCGTACACCATGTTTCGTACGTGCATATGGACTTCAAGTTGGGGGTAAACTTTGACTAGGTGGGCTACACGGTTAGACATGGTTGAAGGAAATGAGCGACGCACCTACATACATAAGTGGTTACCACGATCAATTGCGGTGGTTACTAGGATCTTTGACCTTCGTGCACATTTAACTATTTTCCAACGACCAACGACCAACAAAGGCCGACATAACGAGAGACGAGTCTGCTTTAAACTCAATGCCAATTATAACCTCACATGATGTGGGTTAGCGAATACAGATGTTAAGATACAAAATTGCGATATGCCCGATACCGTTAAATGAGTTAATTGCACACGCTGTTTAGTGAAGCCAAGTCAATTGAAGAGTCAATACGGGGGAGGTGTTACGTATGCATGTTAAGGATAAGTGGTGCTACCAATTTGATGGCAAATAACGATAGCGACGATTTTGGTTGGATGGATTTGGGTTTTCTAAGTTCAAAATAGGGATTATATGCAAATGCGGAGTGACTTTAGCTTTCAGCCTTTGCTACTCAAAGGAGATGGAAGCCTGGATAAGTTTGACACAAAATGGTTCGAATCATCTAACTTTTGTCGAAAAGTACTTCATGGTATGGTTTCTCTGTGCAATGAACGCCGACAGATATTTCATACGGTGTCGTTAAGATGAAAATTTAAGAGCGCCAATATAATCTTTGAAACAGACATTGGAAGTTTAAAGGAGAAGTATAGTGCTTATATCCTTAAATATACTCATAACACACATTATAAAAATTTACAGAATTTAAAAGAAAAAAATAATGGTTTACCAAGTTTAAAAGGTTTACACAGCCGAAATTTTAACAGTCAACAAGGCAACAACAAGCCGGAAAACACGATTCAGCTTGATCCTCATTTTGTGCTCCTATTAGGCCCATTTGCCGAATTTGGAGTGGAGAAAACCCAGAAGCTTTTCTCGAAACGCCCTTACAACCATTAAAACTCACTTTTTGGTGTGCTTTATGGGCTGGTGGAATCATCGACCCATATTTCTTTAAAGATGATGCCATCCAGAATGCTACCGTCAATAGAGAGCACTATAGTATAGAAACATAATTTCTGAGTTCTTCATACCTCAGTTGAATAGCATTGATATGACAGAGCTTTGGTTTCAAAAAGATGGCGAAAAATGTCACATAACTTCGCGTAATGGACCTGTGAACTGTCCTCCACGATCCTGTGATTTCATACTTTTAGACTACTTTCCATGAGGGTATGCGAAGTCATTAGTCTCTGAACGATTTGGAAGTCAACAGTTGCTCGATAAAGTTGTCGAAAATTAGACTTCACGATTGCGCTTCATTTGAGCCAGCTGTAGAGACTATATGCAAGATAGTATATTTAAGCACTAATGGCATAAAATTATCTATTAAGTAAAGCTAATATCATAGACATTCATACTAGATTCGAAATTTTTTATCTCATACTGAATTTGCAAACCACTAAAAAAAACACCCTTTATACATATACAATCCTCAGTAATCTTAAGAGAGTTTGGGATTTCGACGTACAAAAAAATGGGAAAACATCATTTAGTTAATATAGACCTAGTGGTCTCCTTATCAATTTTTAATAAACCAGATTAATATTATTGCCATTGACTCAGTACACACTTCTTAAACAATGGACGTCTAAACGTTCTGAGGTGCCAAGATAGCTTGTTGTTGCCAACGTACAAATCTTGTAAGAAGGAGAATCAACACGGCTGAAGAGCTCAAGGAGCAAAAAAAAAAAAAAAAGGATGAGCACAGGTTCCTCAGAGGAAAATAAAAGAATACGAGGTTAAAGAAATCTAAAGGTATTTCATATAGAAGGTTCGGATATTTTACCAGAAGGCAAACATAACATACTAGTTGAATAAAGTACTAACGAAAGCTTGTAAGGTCAACAAACGGAGATGACATCAACATTTTGTTGTCAGACATTCAACCTAGCAATCAAGGGTATTCCTTCCACCTGAACTCAATGAAGTGAAGATATACGAGTACATGCTCCAAAAAGCTGACAGTACCAATGGCCTGGTTTTAGGCGGTGATAGAAGACTTTGTAAAAAGGTCCTTACCAAATCTTCTCTGAAATATGGTCGGATGAAAACATGCCAGATGGATGGAATATAGCGGCACCAGCCTTTTCGACATCGACTATAAGATTTTATCTGCCATACTATCCAATGCCCCACTTTCAGACCCAGAAAGTCCACCATCTTAAGAAAAGTCGTACTTGAGAGTAAAAACTCGCAAGTTTACACCAGTGGCACAATTTTTATAAGTCTGTACAAACTTCTTAACTATGCTAATGACGTAGGCATTATCGACATAACACAGCGAGATATTCGTTAGACATTTGACAGTATTGATAGGTCTGGCGGTAAATGAGGGAAAAACGAAATATTCTTGAATATTACTCCTTTTTTGGACTCGAAAGAAGCAAAGTTTTCTTTCGGGCAACAAAAAAAGCGCTCTACGTATACAACATTGATTGTTCTATGGCTTCTATCAAAAAAGTAGGGGAAGGCTCCTGATCGTTCCGAAAAAGTGCTTCGAATCATACACCACCAATCATTTAACCAAGAATGTAGCCAAAAGAATCAGAATTCATACTGATGGTTAGGATAAGTAAAGCGAATGTACATCAGCGCGCCATCTCGGTAGGTCTTCGAACTTATCATCTTGGTAAAATACCAGGTGTACCGGTATGAAGTGAGCCTCAAGATACAAATGTCTCGATAGGGAACATTTATTGTGAACAGAACATATTTAGTATACAAAAAGTCACTGAGCAAACTACATCATATTCATTCATCGTGTTAAAAATGTCGAATTTTGTACCAGAAAATGATGATTGGCGGAAAGCATTAATTTTTTTGTTTTCATTTGAAGAAAAGTACTGCAGAGTCGCATCGAATGCTTGTCAAGACATATGGTGATCATGCTCTATCAGAAGCAACATGCAAAAGATGGTTTTAGCAGTTCGAGAGATAATGATTTTGATTTGAGAAATTAAGAACGTGGAAGACCACCAGAAAAGTGGTGAAGATTGGAAGGTGATTGGATAAAGATGACACTTTGAGTCAGAAAGAAATGGCAGAAATGTTAAATGTTGCACAACGAACAATTTCTGACCGCTTAAAAGCTATGTGAAAGATCCAAATCACTGGAAAATGTGTGCCACATGAATTGAATGAAAGTTTCGGAAAACCGAAAAACCACTTGTGCTTCACTTTGCTTCAAAGACACGAAAAAAAAAATCAGGTTTGCATCGAATTGTTGCTGACGATGAAAAATGGATTTATTTTCAGAATTCTAAACGAACAAGATCATGAGTTAATCCGGGACAACTATCAACTTCGACTGCAATGACAGATCGATTCGGCAAAAGGAAAATGCTGTGTGTCTGGTGGGACCAGAAAGGCTTAGGGTACCACGAGCTCCTAAAACGTCATGAAACCGTTAATACAGATCGCTATCGACAACAAATGATCAATTTGTACCACACATTGATCGAAAAACGACCATAATAGGCCATAGACAATGCAAAACTGGTACAGGATACAGTCAAACACTTGGCTGGGAGCTGCTACCCCACCCGCCGTATTCACCAGACTTGGCTCCTTCCGACTACCATTTGTTTTCATCGATGGGACAGGCATTAGCTGAGCAGCACTTCGAATCCTACGAGGAAGTCGAAAATTGTTTCACTTCAAAAGACGAACAGTTTTATTGACGTGGAGTGCATAAGTTGCCTGAAAGATGGGGAAAATGTTTAGTTAGCAGTGGCCAATACTTTGAATAAAATATTTTTTATTTTCCCATAAAATTAGTGTTTTATTTTCACAAAAAAAACTCTTACTTCATACCGGTACACCTGGTACATCTGAAGTGAAATACGCAAACAGAAAGGGAGCTCAACAAATTGAAGCAGCTAGCAAATAACAGGGCTGACTGGAGATGCATTTTGCCTGAAGCCCAGAAATACGTTGGAGAGCCACCTAGGTACAATATGTGGCCACACAGGCGGCGGAGAATTTACTTTTATTTTTCAACTACTAGATCTCTCTCAAGACGTTGTTATCAGCAACAGATAACCGATAACGAGCTGTTTTACAAAGTTAATGATAACAGCCACTGAAAAATAAAGTAGGAACAAGGGGCCGAAGGTGTGATTAATACGTCCTACTCTTGGGCTTGATATTTATATTCGGAACAGATACTTCAGGAAGACAAAGGTCCACTAGTAACTTATTTAAAGTCAGACAGTTTGCGAAAATTAAGGCAAAAGGAAACTACTTTAGCAATTTTTTTTTTTATATACTTATCGCGCTTAAGAGCTTTTTAGTATTCTTAAAACATTAGGACAAAGTGCGGGCGAAGTAAGTTGGGGAGGAACAAAAGAGAGGTACCGATGTACGTTGATTTTAAATGTTTGAAGGTTACAATAAATATGAAATAAAGAACTCTGCAGGTCATTCTATAAGCGAGTTGTATGACTTAAGAAAGAATCACGATATTTCAGAGTACTGATGAGCACTCATAACGAGATGGGTGTTACGGTTGAAGGTTTCAAGTGCGGAATGGTACTGACAATGTCGGTGGAGCACTGGTGGTGAAAATAGCACAACATTATGTCGTTGTTCAAGCGTGTCAATTGACTGTGAAATATGGACATCACCTATGAGTTTTATCGCACAGTTTTAAATCTTATATATCAAATGCAAAGAGGACATTAGGGCACCTGATCAGATGCGGGCATTGTTCTCCAATTTTGGGCGGAAAAATGCCTTATTTATTTCTTGCATTGGTTGAGGAAACCTAGACTTTCCGCAACATTTTTGACGACTTCGAATATGTGGCCATTTTAACTTAAATTATGATTGACACACGTACCGAGAATGAAAGTTTTTCAGTTTTAACGATGCAAGTATTATTCATGGATAATGGCTGGGTATTTAGATTTGGCTTTAATGAGAGCAGACAGCAAAGCTTTGGAAGCATTAAATTCGCTTCTATTGATAGTTCCCCAATTGGGCTGTTAATATCGGAATTTAATGAGCTAAACATACGCAGCCGTTCCCAAGCTACAGCCGGAGAGCAGGGACGTGACTCTGAGAACGAATATGAAAAGCAGAGAGTACCGTCGTCAGCAAAGGAATATATGAGATAAGAAGTAGCAGACAAGAGATCATTAATGAAAATTATAAAGTGTTTCGGAGACAGAACAGAGCCCTGCAGCTGTCAAGTCCCTTAGAAATATCAGATAAAACTATCTTGCTTTTCCTTTTTTTAGAGATACAAATGCAGTTTTCCATCTTAAAGAGTCCTAAAGAGTAGGACTGACGAGAAACCTTCCCCAATTTTGTCAATGTGGAAGACCACCTCCACGTAAGATATAGTTACCATCTGGCCCAGCAGATTTGTGTATGTGAAGATCTTTAAGAACTCTTCCTACTACACGTGTGGGAAAGTGGATTCGTCATATCGAAGATTTGACGCACTTAACTGTAGGCTGAGACAAAGCACAATTTGGAAGTGTCAAGTTAACCGCAATTTTTAATTTAATTTTCATTTTTATAGAGGCTAACGCTCAAATTTGTTTGACTAAATCTAACTTAATCTAATTTAAAAACTAGGACCTAAAAACTAACAATGGTTGAGGAGATCAAGTTTGATCAGAAGATCACAAGAAGTGCTCAGATGAAATCAAAAGCGAATGCGACCGGATAAGGGTAATCTAAAGTGACATTTTCGCATAGGGGTTGGACAATTCTTAAGATAACCGTGTGATACAACCAAGTGATTAGGAAGGATTATTTCACTAATATCCGAACGGAAGTTTAAGTCCCTATCGTATAACATTCTAAGGTCTCGAAGGGATTAAGCCTGGAGTATAGGTTGGCCATGTAGAAAATAAAGTCGAGGAGGAGATTTATTAAACTTACGTGATAAAATCATAGATTGACATTTGGAGACATTAAGCTCCAAGCAATGTCTAACACCTATCAATGTTTTCTTGAAAGAGAACAGAGCCTTAGGGTGAAAAAATAGTTTCGGAGAACTTACTGTCCTCGGCGTAAATTATTTACAGTTCAAATGAAAGTAAGGGGACTTATATGGCTGCCTTGTAGGACACCAGAATTGGTTTAAAACGGGGTTGAAAAGATTGACCTTAAGCGAACTATATAATTATGGTTCCCCATCTCGGCTGAAGCCGAGAGAAGACAATTTGAAAAGAATCAGTTGACGAAATATTTTATCGAAGGTCTTAGAATGGACCATGGATACGAATTTAACTAAGTTTGTAGTAATTGATTTGCCTTTGCAAAAACTATGCTGACTGGGTGATATAAGTGACTTGCCCTGAAAGCTTAGCACTTCATATAAAATGCCGTCGAATAAGGAGAAAAGTGGGTGCGAATGATTGGAGACACACTTTTCGAGATGAAAGATAGAGGAGCCATGGGGTCAGGTACAAAGAAGTTGTCTGCAAATCTCTTTACAGATCGAGTCATACTACACCTTTTCTTTTGGTTTGATACTTTTGGTTTGATAAAGGATCTCATTCTAAAAAAATATAGTGTCTGTCTTTATCATGGCAGCGGCATCCACGTAATTATCGTGGAAACATAACGACCAGTTGAAATTCCTTAAGAAGCTATTAAGTCCGCTTCAATCGGCGTTCTCGTATTATCACAACACATTTCTTTTAGGAATCTTTCCTCTGATTCTATGCTCAGTATAAGAAAAATTAGATGGTATGATACAGTCGCCCCACGAGCCTAGAACGGATAGCACATCGACTTTTTTTTACTAATCAGGGTTAGAATTTTAAAAACAAATCGAGAGTGTTGGCGGCATGACTATCAACGTCAGGTTTTCGTGTAGGCTCATTTACAAACTGGGTTAAGTTATTTTATGCAGCGAAGAACTCAACATATCGTCCTTCGGGTGTTATCTGTTTAGAATGTTGAAACCACCAAGAATACAATTTTTTGAATGGAGTCCGATAGCGCATCAAACTCGTTAAAGGTCAAATTGCTATCCAGTTTGGGGTTTCTGTTAATAAAGCAGTGTATAGCTTTCTTCCGAGTTGAAACATGGTTCGAATTGTGGTAGAGTTTGGTAAGCTACATCACTACGCACGTAAATGGCGAAAGCGCAGTGGGAGAAGTGTAGTAGCACTAGTTCGAAGCTAGATAGCCTCAGATCAGAGTGATCTAATAGGTATGGGCATGTTTCAGTAAGTGACAAAAGAGCTGGCCTGCATTTACAGAAGTGGACGTAAATAGAAAATTGATTAATCTTTAACGCACCAACCCATAATCACAAATAAACATAAGAAAACACAAACACTGACGATGCTAAGGAAGGCTGCGAAGTGAAAGTTCCGACATTGGTTTACCGAATCAAATTGTTGTAGGTGCTCTTACTCTAACAACAATAGGAAACAGTGCACCAATAAAAGTCACACTCACAACCCACTATCCATCAGTTGTTACATACAATGAATCATTGCTTTCGCCATATCGTGAAGTAATACATTGACAGGGAAAGGTGGGATACCAGCACCGTGCTTATTAATAGGATTTTGAGAAAAGCTGTCATTACGTAAAAGTTGTAAACGTTCAAAGTTTTCTCAAAGTCCATAAAAACTAGCTCATAAATATTAAAAAAGTAGAAAAGCACACACACCGAATCAAAGTCTGAGGCTTATATTAGAACTTTCGACAATGTAACGTGCTTATTACCAAGAAGGATCCAAAAGGCTACGATATACTGATTTGTCTCGGCTACTTGGCCCCATTTACTAACACTGATGTTAACTCACTAATAAAATGTCATAGTACTCCCTTTGATATTTACATTACTGTCCGAACACTTAAAGACATCTTGCGTTTGAATAAAAGTAGTGTTTTGTACAACTGCATATTGACTTTGGTCGATTGCTGAAGGAATACCAAGTCGACTTTCCCTGTACTCAGGAATGGCTTCGGCCAGAAATTGACTCAGAAAGGGAATGTTGATGGATTTTGAAGAAGGATTTTGGGCGGCTCGAAATCGAATTAAGGAGCAAGGTCTTCGTGGAGGACGACAATCTTAGACCAATACCGATAGCATTTAACTAAATTCAGATATATGGGTGGAGTGAAATAAGTTTAGCTAAAGCCTCTCACCATTACATGTTAGGTCTGAAATACAAAACTTTTCTGAATTTATTCAGTGGTATTCCAGGTCACAGCATGATTGCAGAAAACACGATAGCCGATGACTTTGCTAAACAAAGCTCAGAAGAGAATTTCTCAGGACTTGAACCTGCATTGCGACTGTCTGACTTGGTTTCCACTAACTAGGCCTTGGCATGACCTTCGAAACATGTGCTTTTTTAAAATGTCTTCATTATTCTTGTTCACCCTCAGTAAGAAATTCTGAAGATTGACCGAAGTGGCACTATTCTTGATGTGAAAATGATGGTGACATCAAGGAGCATTTCCTCCACAAGTGTCCAGTTTTATCGTGTAAGGATGAAATTGAGAGTGGGTACTGTAAGGGTTTACTTGTTTTTCATTGAAAAAAGCACTCAAACAAATAACTTGTCCACTGTATGGCTTGAGTATTCTGTTCTGATAGAAAAGAGTTGCGCAGTTTGGCTTACCGTTCTTATTATGTAGCCCCGAACGTTCGAGATTTACAGAAAATTAGAATAACTCCTTTGGTAGGACAAAATGCAATTTGAAACACTTTGTCGAATCAGTTCGGGAAACTACTCGTTTTAGTGAAGAAAGTCAAAACACGGAGTTTTGACAGTAACAGAAGAATTGATGGGATGTGGTATAGCTTTGTTGCTTTAGGACGTACGTGGAGCTTTACTCGCCTAGATAAATTGAAATGGTACAATATTTTAGCACAAATATGTTATGCTAGTGACATATTTTGAACTTTATAACTAAATTATCTGATTCGAATTCAGTAATATTCACTGTACGATATACTCCTACCAACTTTTGGAAACCAATGGCATATTTTGAGAGTTAAACTAGCACGAGGTTGCATAATATCTGAACAATACATATATTAACACGATGCTGATTTTTCTCAATCTAGGTCTCCTCCAAGTAACACCTATACACTCTATAACATAAAAGTCATGGTAATAGTCTCTGTAAAATATGAGCTACAAATGCCATCTGCAAACCTGTATCGAAACGGAAGGTAAAACTTTCCACATTACCGTAATACATTTGTTTTTATATAAAACAATTTGTTCAGACTTTCATTTAGATTGGCCATAAGCCCTAACCCTACCTCCAGTCTGATCCGCCCACGACCTTATTTTCGCAATAAAACTTTAACAGAGTACGGTAGAACCATTTGAAGCTAAAAAGCCATACGACCCATATCACATCGAATCACACTTGTCACCCTCACAAGTCCAATAAAAAATTAAATAAATATCACTCGAGAAGTTGGCACAACATTTTGGCAGTATTTTCCAAAAAAAAAAAAAGAAAAAAAAAAGACCATCAAGTCAGTGGGAGTGAGCTTTCAACCCCCTGAACCAGCAATGAGTACATATTCGTGCTCATACACCCTCTGTAATTCAAGTTGAATTGTGAGGAAAATTATTATCGACTTGGTCTTCACAAAAAAAAAAAAAAAAAAACGAAAACACCCAACTTGATTCCCAAGTTTGTAATAATTCGACAAAAAAAAAAAAAAACAAAAAAAACTGTGTAGGTAGGCATTTCTTGCGACTTTATCCTCTTACGAGGGACCAAGAAAATACCCAAACTTCTTAAGTATCGTTTGAACCTCACACCACAGCACCATCCTGTAACATTTATTTTTTTATCGACTTTTCTGCCATTTGATAACGGTCCCATTCGATAACCATAAGCCCTTGGTATTTAATTCCAATAAGACGATTACACGTACCAACAACACACAGGATGGGAAGAGTCTCAGGGAGTAAACTTAAACACTATGAATGGTCATCTTCTAGTAAAACGTATCTAGATACATTTAAGATTCAATTAATGTCAAAATAAAATTTACGTTTATCTCGACACCAGGCGGCAGTCCTAGGGATAACAATCATCGATTACGATGTTAATGTTGATATGGATTTCCATTACAACTGTACGCCCCCTCCTTTAAAAGGAAAACTTTCCGTGGACTTCACCGATACAGCCTCGATCGGGTACGGGGGATTATCGAAAACCGAAAATGAATTTTTTAAACGACATCGGGCAATTCATGCAGGCATATCATGTGAATAATAACGGTAATAAAATTAAGCATTTTATTTGAGATTAAAAGGTCACAAAATGCCAACAGCAGTCCAACAGGCTAACATAACACCAGACACTGTCAGCATCATGGTCGGAAGCGACAGACAACCATCACGACGGTGCACTACTTATACAGAAAAGAGTGGGCATGGGCACAAAGTATCTCTGATTGCGCATATCGCGCACTTTCACTTATGTTTAAGGTTTCCTCGGTAGATAACACGCAACACAGATGCAATAAACACAGCGACATGATGAGATGTTTTGATTGACTTTAATGGCTTCCACATGGGTTACTTTTAGATTCGGAGGGATGGGGGTTTAGTATAGAGAGGACTTAAAGGATTGTCTCCGGGGCTTCAATTTAGTCTCTCCCTTGGCTAATGGACGGAGCGCCATTTCAAATTGACGACCATTAAGTTTTCGGTTTTGAATTTTATGATTGCTTTCTGGGTGTCGTCGAAGATTCGAAGACAAGTGTATGGATACGTTTAGATGGAGTGGATACGAAGCTACAATAAAACTGGAGGTCACCCTTCGTCACTTTGCATTCACACTCCAGTTCAAGTCCAATGAAAATGAATGGCACTTTGCACTTGATATTGAGAATCCGGTTGGAGTTCTTAGGACATGTGATTTTTTAATTTTTTTTTGTTTGGTTTTCTTCTTTTTTATTTTTTAAGATTCAGATCCCAATTGCCAGAAGGGTTGCTATCTGTTTATGGGATCATCAATTTTCATTCTCTGTTTATCATTAATAAAATGTTGGGCAGTTGTTGTTGTGTGGTGGTTACGAAAAACTACCATGGTTCCCCCTATCCACTTCTCTTTTTTTTCTGTGGTGGGAATTTATGGGTGTGAAATGTCGTCTGGCTTTGATGTTCAAATGGAAATTTTGAATGTCAATGCATTCAAATGGAATGATAGTGAAGATGGGCACTTAAAATTTGAGCTGAATTAGATACGCGATAGAATGGATTCGAAAATTGTGGTATGACGTCGTTAAAATCGACTAAAAAGTATGCATTAGTGGACATTTCCTAATTTATCGATAAATTTTGTTTTTATTACACAATCTGTCACTATCACTATAACAATCGATGACTCTATACGAGTATATGTGTCGAAATAACGGAAGATAATAAAAATAGAACCATTTAGTTGTGGAGTTAAGTTTTGGGTAGTGGAAAGTATCTACTTCGTTTCATTAGAAATTATTACCAGCTTTCAACTCTCAAGAAAATGGGTTTTGGGAAGTGTTTTCCAAAAGTACATGGGCGTCAAAACAATAAGCATACAAAGAACTGCTCAAACACACTCTATAAAACTTATTTTAGAAGGCAGAAGTTACGAGTATAATGAATATTCATTTGACTTCTTAGGTTATTTTTTGTTAAAGATTGAGGCTACATAACAAAAACGCTATTCTCGAACTTCTTGAGTTACTCTGTTGTAGGCTGGATACTAGTCTGTTACAGCACATTGTCTTTGTTGCTTTAATAGAAAACACTTTTAATCCTGTCGATTCGTAGACCATCGGGGAATTTTTTTTGAGTGCAACAGGTTTGTATTTTGCGGTAACTCCGGGTCATTATGTGTTAGTTGATGACCAAGAAAATGCGCGAAGAGCCAAATGAGAAAAAGTGTTAGTTTTTTTAATTTGGAACAAAATGATTGCTAAGTTTTGCAGTATTTTAATTCACATATTTGCATATATTATGGTGAACTTCATAATTTATGGGTTAACTTTTAATTCTTTTATAGATCTCGTGTACTTTATAAATGTGGTAACTATGAATCGACCGAGACCTAGTCGTTACCACTTTTTTTTTTTCATTTTTTTTTTAGCTGGAATGCCGAAAAGCGGTTTACGCCAATTGACGGATGATGGGATTCTCGATATGCTAGAGGACATTGTATCGGATTTAGAGTCTGATGTTGGAGATGTCAACGAGGAAGACGATCAAGATGAGACAGTGTTGTTGCAAAGGTAAATTGATCTCGTAGCAGGTTTCACTGAATCTGTTCATTATTCTGAATCTGATTAAGACTTTGAGGGTGAATTTTCACTAGGGGTAATAAGGTTAGAGTTAGATAATGCGAGTGCTTTATGCTTTACATCTTGGACTACTGATAATGTACATTTACAAATTGAGGTAGAAATAAAAAAAATTTAAGAGGAGATTGGACCAACCATTCCTACCGATATAGAGAAATCGATTTGGTGGCATCTCAAACAACTTATACGCAACTCAAAAAGCGGATGAAAGTCCTCCATTTCAAACTCCTACTAATAATAATAAATCTTTGGATAATAAAACATGCTGTGAACTGATGCAAGATCAATTAGAATATTTACAGAACACCTACTCTGGACATACAATTATAATAGGGGGAAATTTAAATACCCGCTTTAGACTTTTAAACCAATAAGACAGTGACGTTCTAGAAAGTCTAGATACAACAATAAGTAGGAGAGGTACATTACTTTTTGAGATATTTGAAAGCGCTGGGCTGGTGCTTATAAATGGTAGAAGTAGAAGTGACTTGTATGGAAACTTCACCTTTGATTCACACCAGGGTCGAAGTACTGTAGATATTGTGTGTGTAAATTTAGAAGCGGCATCAGACATTGAGCACTTCGATGTGTCTCCGGTTTTGATACACTTTGATCACATGTACTGTATCTTTAACTTTCTGTGTCCTTCTACGCCACAGATATTCTCAACTTGGAAAGTAGCTTGGAATCCAGATGCAACGAAAAATGCAAATCAAAGCTGGAAATTTAGAAATTAAAGCAGATGCAATACACTACCAACATATATTCGAAAACAATAAGTACGCCGTAGAAGAATGTGGTACGACAAAACATTATAAGCCTAATACTGCACCAGTGCTTCAAAAGAATAAAAAGTTTACAGAAACGAAATATGTGAATGATAAATGAATGAAACAGAAAATAAGAATATATCGTAAAAACCCCAATAACATAGAAAAAAGATCCGAATACGTCACCAGCAGGAAATTATATGCATCAACACTGCGGCTTAGAAGCAGTAAAACGACTTCAAAACAAAGAAAATAGCAAAAATTTTTGGAGAGCAATCAAAAGCATCCAACCGAACTCCTACTATGCACAAAAGTTATCTACAAGAAATTCTTAGCGGTTATATGGCCGACATAAGCCTAGAGGAACTCATAAAAAAAATACTTGTTTTACGAAAAATCAAAGCTGCGGGTCCTTAGAAGATTGCAAACGAGTTTCTAAAGCATCTACCAAACCCATGCCTTGAAGATCTGCGTTCTTTGTGTCAAAATATATTGAAAATACTCTAATGAAAGTGTACACGCAAATCTTATCAAATCGACTTCAAGAGTGGGCGAGAGAAGCGCATGTAATCCCTGACTTTTAAAATGGTTTTAAAAAAGGACGAGAATGTGTTGATAATCTTTTATCCTAAACGCAATTACAGATATTACTCTTGCGAAAACGAAAAGATTTTTTTTTTTTTTTTACTCTTTTTTGACCCAAAAAGAGTGTTCAATAGTGTGAACTACGAAATATTATCATCATCACCATTATTATCACCTTAGATCTAGAATTGCTAACTACAACTGGCCTGACTGAAAATTCAAATATCACGGGGGGTGTACTACAGGGTGATCGTTCAAGTGTTCGGCTATCGGGATCGTTCAAAGTGGTTGGTTGGTGTTAGCATAGATTAAGAACTCAGAGAAAATAATAGAGTGGTGTTAAATCGTAGGATCGTGGCGGCCAATTGATGAACATACGCCGTGAGATGACCTAGTCGTCAAAACAACTTCGAACGTTGCGCCGCTTGTTTAGCATGTAGCGCCGTCTTGTTGGAATCACAGCTCGGATATATCGATGTTGTCAAGCTCTGACAACAGAAAGTCGGTAAACATCGCTCTATACTTGAGACCATTGACTTTAACGGTGTCTCCTTCCTCGTTTCGAAGAAATAAATTCCGATGATGCCATTAACCACACCACACAGTCAATCTTGATCCTTGGCCGAACACTTGTGGATTATGTTCGCTCCAGTAACGAAACGAGTCAATAATGGGTCTCGTATGAGAAGATTATTTTTTGGACAAAATCCGGATCTCCGGCCAGCATTTCCAGCGCCCAATTAGCAAACTCACGGTGTTGTCTATGGTCTTTCGACTTCAATTCTTGCATCAGCATAATCTAATAAAGATGTAGGCACAAATCCAATCGAAAAATAAGCGGAGTTGACTCTCTGGCTATGCCCAATTCAGTTAACCGGCCCCGAATTGACATTTTTGCGATTTCTCAAATCTTGGACCCTACGGCGGCTATGTTTTTTTTTTTTTTTTTTTTTCATTTCGCACCAATCTCTGTCTGGTTGGTGACTTAAGATCCAATAAACTTTTCCACGGTGTGACGAATTGCCTGCAAACTGAAACAAGGATGACCACCGAACTCACGACCAAATCCGGGTTGCGTTTTTACAACTGATCCGGAATTTGGATAATATTTTTTCATAATTACCGAACGTTCGGCAAGAATAAAATGATGCATGATGAAATGGCAATTCTTACTGAATATTTTGACAGCAGCTGAAACATAGCAAATGGACAAATTATCATTGCAATATGTTCACCCTATGAAAGGAAAAGCTTATTGTGCTCAGAAAAATTTCCGTATTAAAGAGATTGGGTTGAATTTGTAGATAATTTTGAATATCTGGGATTAAACTTGAATCGCACTGGTTCTTAGAATGAAACCATAAATATTCGTAAAGCAAGAACAGCTGCAGAAATAACTTTAAAGTTTATGAGTAGTCCTTATATGAAAAATTGACGAATCAAAGTGTTTGAATCAAGGCTTAAATCGACTGCACTTTGCCGTGCCAAAATATAGAGTTAGAAAGCTGGGAATAAAATTGAAGAAATTTAGACGAAAATTTTGAAGAAATTACTTGATTTAGCTAATAATACACAAAGCAAGGTAGTTCATATGGAAACAGGAAATCTTCCATTAGAATACGAAATAGAAAAGAGCCTTACATTTCTGGATGAAACGTCTAAATTACTCCGATAAACGCCTGATGAAATAGGGCTTTAATGAAATTTAAGAATCCATAACAACACTTAACTTAAGGACCTCTTAATGAATAATTTTACTACGATATGGCAACAGCAAAACTTATAAAGTGTGCAAGAATCTTACATAAAGATTCTAGAAGCCAAGAAAATTCAAGGTAAAAGAAGATTTCAAGAAAGCAATTAGCTCAACTACTTGGTGTTACTACAATTCTTGCTTAGTAAACATACAGAAGGCAGATTATAAGCCAGATAAATACTTGAATTTAACTTTCAAACCGTTCGTTCATAAGGTTATGGCGCATAAGTCAAACCATTTGAGATATTTCAAAAACTTTATTATTGGCTTGAAGTACAATCAAAACACTTATGAATGGAACTCGACTTCGTTCTTATGGCCACCGTGGGCACGTTTGCAGCGATCGATTCGTTGGACCCAATTTTTAACGACTCGGCGTGTTGGCATAAACCAATGACTTAACGTAGCCCCACAAAAAATAGTCAAGCAGCGTTAAATCGCACGAACGAGGCGGCCAATCGACTGGCCCATGTCTTGAGATAACACGCTCACCATACTTACTTTTCAATAAATCGATTGTAGCGTGTGCTGTGTGGCTTTTGGCACCATCTTGTTGAAACCACATGTCGTCCAAGTCCATATCTTCCAAAACATATGGCCCAATAACACCGCCGGCATGCAAAGCGCACCAAACAGTTATTTTTTTTTGGATGAAGTGGTAATTCAGTTGAGTTTACTGAATAAATTGACAGTGACAGTTTGATGATTAGTGAAAGAGTGCGTTCACAAATTAAATTCAAAGTTGTCAAATCCCTATTGGAAAACCCTATATTTGTCATACATGGTGATAGATATATTTTCGACCAAATGAAAGTTTGTACGATTCGTAATACACATGAAGATGATACAATCGATCAATTAAGACCTCCTATTTTAAATGCAGTGAGAAACTATTTTCTATTCTCTATCAATCTAACGGCCGAAGACCAAAACATTGTGCTTAATATCTGCAAAGCTTCTGCTATATAACAACAACCTTCAACGATGAACCCAAATTTTGATAAGCCTGATAAAATTCGTCTAGTGCTAGAAACACTATCCAGAACATATCTATCGTCCTATAAGCCCTCGAAAAATTAGTCACTGATTCAATGATCAAATTCAAGGGATGTGGCAGTTTAGGTCGGTACATACCAATGAAGCCTATAGAGTGGGGATATAAAGTGTGGAGCTGTACAAATGAGTCTGGACATATTTCGGAGTTCCAAATTTACCCTGACCGAATCTCTGATGCTGTTGAGCAGAATTTAGGAGCGGGAGTATTCAAAGACCTTACTCGAAGCTTAGTAGGAAGAGGACATCACGTGTACAGTAAAAAAAAGGACAATATTATCGTGCCCTTGTTGCTTGTCCAGAAGCGATACTGGAATATAACAAAAACATGAGTTTTGTCAATAAAGTCGGATAATGCGATACCTCCTTGATGTTTATGTCGTAAGTGCTTTCATTATTTTCACAGACAGGAAAACTCGAAACGACAAATCTTTATCACTAAAAGAATTTAGAATTACGGTGGCAACTGGTCTAGCTGGAGAGGAATATAAATGATACCCATAGAGGTCGCCTATCAACCTCAGAATCATCAAAAATTAATCACTTCAAACCGAATGTATCATTCGAAAGTGCGGTCTTTTTCCAACATACACAATGAGGGTTGTTTGATGAGTACCCGGATTGGAAAATAGATGGCGCTGCTGAGCAAAAATGAGTATACCATCATGACAATTCGACGCTTAGTTTGTTTTCCCACCCATTTCAAAACATCGTGTTAGTGTTTCTTGCGACCATGGAAAAAGAGCAGTCATCATAGAGCCATCCGATTTGTTTTCGAGTGGGAAAACCTGCGAGGAAATCAAACCCATTCTCGATGGTGTATATAAGACCCATTCACCTTCCCGTACAATCGTTTATCATTGGTTCGCAAAGTTTTGCCGTGGCAGCACGTCGGTTTTTGATGAACCGCGCTAAGGTTGCCCAAAAACTGTTACCACAGAAGAAACCGTGGACAAAATCCATGATCTCGTATTGGCGAACCGCCGAGTGAAAATTCGCGAGTTGGCTGAAAGAAAAGTCATCTCAAATCAATACGTAAGCCATATCTTGCACGAGATTTTGCGCATGAGAAAGCTGTACGCGCGATGGGTGCCGCCTTTGTTTACACCGATCCGTCGATGAGACAAGGATTCATTGGTACACACTAGAGATCAAAGAACAATCGAAATTATGGGTTTTACCCGGTAGACGTGCTCTAAGGAAGGCGAAGACCTTGTCTGCGGACGGAAAGGTGATGGCCACCGTTTTTTGGGAAGCGCGAGGTGTGATCCACGTTGCCTATTTGAAGAAGGGAAAAACAATCACAGGAGCATACTATGTCGATTTATTGGACCACGACCACGATAACTCACCGCCTCACACCTCCGCAGTCGCCACAGCCAAATTGGTCGAATTGTACTACGAACTACACCCTAGACTACTCCCTGTGACTTCTTTTTGTTCGAGAACCTTAAAAGATCACTCCCCTGAGAGAAGTACGGTCGAACGAGGAACTCATCGTCGCCGCGGAGGTGTATTTTGCAGGCCGGTAAAAGTCGTACTATACGGAGAGGTTAAAAAAATTGCAGCACCGCTGGGGAAAGTGTATCGAGTTGAAAGCTGAATTATACTGAAAAATAAATTGTCAAAACCTAAAAAAATTGCATTGTCATTTCTAATCCAAGTATTCATCAATCAGCCCTCATACTTCAAGACGGTGTGCATACTGTAGCATAAAAAGTGAATCTCATCGTTTCAAATGATGCTGCTCAGTCTGTTAAGTAGCATATGTTTGTCAAGCGAGAAAAATCGTTTTGCCAAATTTCACTCCAGTTTTACAAGTATTTTAAAAAAAGGCTTTAATTGATTTTGCTCGGATAAATGTACACTTTGGTGTTTGGTGGCGATGGCGTGATGGTTGACTCACTGGCTGTCACTCCATCTAAATGGGTTCGTATCCCGGTGGGAGCACAACAGCAAATTTTTCAAAATCGTCATCACCCTTTCGGCGGGCAATGGAGATCCTCCGAAAGTCAAATTCTGCCTACGAAAAAGCTTCTCAGGAGAGCCATCCGTAACCGGCAATAAACAGTAGGTCCTGCTCAGGAGTGTAAAAATTCACAAAGTAAGAAAATGAGTGCGAGAAGGCCCATTGAGAAACCAAAATTGTTAACAATACCGCAAAACAAAAGAATAAATTTTTAAAAATCATATTTAACCCTTTGTTTCTTATAATAAGTGCAAAAAAATTTCGCAAGCAAAGGGATAATTGGGAACGGCTATGACGTTAAACCTTTATAAAATATTGGTGCAATTCAAAGTGTCCAAGTCGATTGGAATAGGATAATTAAAAAAGAACAAGACCAAATGCAAGGTCAAATTATGAAAACATAATCCTTTCAGAATGGCAATGGAGTAATTTCATGAGTTCTTCGAATTCGCTTTTAAAATTGTGATAGCTGCTGCAGCATAGGTCATTGCTGTTTCGACACTTGTCCTTGTCTGTGAGTTTCAATTCCCTGACTTGCTTTTTCGTAATTACATCTGTCCAGGTACGACATTAAGTAATAATAAATAGGACACAAACTGTTTTTGAAGGCCACGGCTTTGACATACACAGTATTACAAATTATTTAGATTTAAAAATCAAACAAGAGTTTCTGCAGTTTTATCTTTTCTAATTTTAAGGTCTATCGGTCCAAAGCGTTTTAATCTTCTTATTCGAGTTGTTGTTTATAGAGGAATTGAATTTATTTCGTTTTGTGATGTTTTAGGAGTCGGATTTGGTGTTTTAAACTCGTCTTTTGTATTTCCTGCATTATTGTCGGTCTTCATGAATGTCGGTGCATTGACTAATTTTCTTAAGATTTTTGATTGTTGTCTCTGGATAATTTGTATGTTTGATGTATGTCCATATTGGTTTAATAATTGTCTTATATTGTATACAAGCAGCTTCTTGTCTATTGATAATACACAATTTGTTCTAAAGATGCATTAGATTTGTTTAAATTTGACCCCCAGCGACTATTTCCTATTCACAGACCTAAAAAGAATGCTCGTTGGAAAGAGATTTAAGACCCAAGAAGAAGTAATCGCCGAAACATAGGCCTATTTTGAGGCTAAGCCGAAATCGTACTACAAAACTGGTATCGAAAGATTGAAAAATCATTTCAATCAGTGTATTGCCCTCGAAGGCAAATATAGATAAATAAATTTTAATTTTGCAAAAATTTTGTGTTTTACTATAAAACGGCACTAAATTTTCAGCCCATGTGTTATATTGATTCGCTTCAGCTTAATAAAAGCGACGGTTGTCAGTGAAGCTATTAATGAGGAGATGAAAGTCAGTTGGTAGTAGATGTTGTAATTTAACATACAATACATAAAATTTCTTTGTGCCAAACTTTGTCAAATGTCTTTTATACGTAATGTAGCAGTATATCTCATCTCATCCAAATCTTTCGATATTGTGTTGACAATTCGGTGTATTTGTTGTACATTTAAATGATTACGTTTGAATCCAAACTGATGACTAGAAAATTATATTATTTTCCTTCATTATTAATTTAAGAGTGTCTATAAGTATCTTTTCAAATGCTTGGATAGCATCGGCAATAGATTTATTGGCCTGTCATTCGCGGTTTGAGTAGCATCCTTCCCGCCACTCTCTAGACCGATGAAAAAATCGCATTGGATGATTCATCGAGAGGTTTGATTTTCAATAGGTGTTTTTGACAAATCACGTATGACTAATATCAAACTGCTTTGTCATTTTTGTTCAGTATCGTTTGGCAAAGACAGAAAGACTCACACCATAACAGCGTCTCCAAATTGTTCAGCTGTATTACGAAAATCAGCGTTCTGTGAGAAATGTTTATCGTGCGATTCGAGGAACTTACGGTGCGCATAATCGACCTACTGAAACCACTACTGCCAATACCATTCGCAAATTTGAGTTCCACTTTGCATAAGTGGATGATACTCGACCGGTTGGACCACATCCAGCACGTAGTAAAGAGACTATAGCAGCTGTAGCTGAGAGTGTAGCGCGAAGACCGTGACAAATCGATTTGTCGTCATTCTCAGTAGCTTGACTTGGCGTATTCGACAACTTGGCGTATTTTACGTGAGGATGTCAGCCTAAAGGCATACAAAATGCAACTTGTGCAAGAATTGAAGTCAGGAAACTTGAATTTGCGCCATATTTTCAGTGAATGGGTTCTGGAAAAACTCAATGAAAATCCGGTGTTTTATCGTGAAATTTTGTTCGGTGATCAAGCTTATTTCTGGCTCAATGAAAACGTTAATAAACAAAATTGCCGTATTTGGGCTGATAAGCAACCCAAAAAGTACTTCGTTGTGCTTCCTGAAATTCAAGCACATGGTCTCGGTGAGCTCTGGTTACAACAAGACGGGCGCTACGAGCCATATAGTGCGCAAAACAATGGACTTGTTAAGTAATCATTTTGGTGAGCACTTAATTTCACGTTTTGCTACGTTAAATTGGCCACCTAGATTGTGCGATATAACATCTTTGGATATGTAAAGGAATAAGTCAGCTACAATTGACGCTTTCGAAGCCAACATTACTCGTGTAATCCGCGAGATACCAATCGCTATGCTCGAACGAGTCGTCCATAATTGGACCTTCCAAATGGACTACCTCAGATGTAGTCGTGGCCAATATTTACATGATATCATTTTCAAAAATTAAATGCCATGAATTGTTATTTTAACTGATAGTAAAAATTGCAAGTTCACTTTCAAATATATTTGCAGCAATAAGTTCAAATACGGGACTTTTATTTGCCTTCGTTTTGTATTGTCTGTAGTTTTTTTGTTTGTTTTACTGTTGTTTTTATTTTTTATAAATGCGTGCTTCCTAAGAAGAAAAAAACCCAAAAACATGCCTGCAATAGCTGTAAGCAGTAAGCTTTCTATATAGTTTTAGAGTTATTGCCTATATCGGAACTTATTGGCCTTAGATGCGAAAGTGGTTCAATAACTTCGTGACAGATAGCTTTTTTCACAAAAAAAAAAATTATTTTTCAACATAGTCTCCTTTGAACTGAATACTATTCGTCCAGCATGTCTTACATTTTTCGATTCCTTCCAAATAATTAGATACGTCAGGATCCCTAAAATAAACATTTGATTGGGCAATGATTTCATCCTTGAAGCCAAATTTCATTCTGTCAAGCCATTACTTCAGCTTTGGAAACAGGAAATAGTCACTGGGTAAGTATTAACCCGGAGAATGTGCAATACCTTGATGGAAAAGTACTTTCTTGTTGGAAAGAGTACTTGCTTCGTTTTTCCTTCAAATCTTAGTGGCTCAAATAGTTGGCATAGTATTCGCGGTTGATTGTTCCTCCCTTTTAAAGGTAATGTATGTGGATTATAGCGCGTACATCACGATGATAACCTGTATTGTATTATCTCATCTCTTTGCCAACTTTCACTTAAGGGAAATTTTTTATTTTTTTTTTGCATGGTGAATCGAAAACCAGTCAGGGAACGATTTTATCCGTGCTTCAGGAATAATTATCTATGAGAATATTTAGATTGGAGCTGTGACGCGTTCTTGAACAAGCCCAATCTTGTGGACCGCAGAAAAGTTGTCATGGAAATCCTTATCATTTTGAATTATCTAATGCCTTCCTCATTCACTAGATGACGGCTCTGTATGTAACTATGGGCCTACTTAAAATTATGTATATCAAGTACATCGTTGCTGGCTTAAATAACAATGCCTTTCCTACTGACATCCATTATATCAAGTCTTCTCCAAATCTAGGCATATCAGACATTGTTTCAATATACCTGAACAGTAGTTTAATTTTATATCAAAAATTTTAGCATAAAAGTAGATATTTTGACAAACAAGTTAAGCAAAGGTATTCGGATGATTAAGTGAGTGAGTCAAGAAATTTTAAGGTTAGCTCTTTGCAAAATGCATACAAATATATCAAAGTTTTGGGCTGCAGTCTATCGAAAGGTAAGATTGACTTCAATAGATCAAATCCATTGTCATGCATATAATTGCAGTTTGGTGGACTGCAATAAAAGGGATTATCGTGTGAAAAATTAAGAGAACTTTCAACGACAGCGAAGCATCAAAAGTGCTCATTACTACCCCCAAAGCTGATATGGGAAGCTCATTGCATTCGATCCTCGGTGACATCTTCCAAAAAATTAAAAGCAAAAGAAGCTAAAAAAAAAAAATGTGTGTGGCTAGACGTGGATAAAAATAAGTCAAGTATTCTACTATGAAATACAAAAATTCCGAATAAAATCAACTAGCTAGACAATAAATCGAACTTCGATTTGAATTGTAAATCTAGAATTCTGGCGAAACTTACTAAAGTGACAAAGGGCCTACAACACCAGAGCCCACCAGTCTAATGTGAACATAAGTTGAATATTACAGAGAAAGTGCTACGCGGTGCATATGACAATTGTAGCGCCCCCCTTTAATGACAGTAAGCAGTCTTTCTAACCGGAGGACATTAAAAACGCCCAACCCCGATTCGGATTCAGAGAAGTCCTCTTACAAGGCTTTCATAGCAAGTTCAGCTTGGATTCTATTTTTTCCAACATTCTACTGTGGCTTTAGGTCTAAGGAATTCATATGTCCGTTTGATTTCAAGTTTATTAAACAAATAGTATAGTGTTGAAGTGATTAATAGCTAGATATTGATGGTTCTGTTTCCAAACAATACACCGAAAGACAGAAAGAAAAATTTCTCACGTTACCTCCTTTCAACAATGAACCTCAAAAATTTTAAAGTAACGGCTTCTTTCCGTGAAAATTTCTCTTCCTCGGTTGCCTTTCTAAATACGTAAGACAGGTCCCATTCTCTGTGCAAAAGACGAATTTGCGACTAACGCTGCGAGTTGCGGCGCCATCAAACTATTTTGTATTTAATTCTGAGGTTATGCACGATAAGAAATGCCCTCAGGCTATTGTAGAGACTAGCATACGAAAAAACCTAGTAATAGTTTCCAAGGAGTTTTGCTAATAAACCTTGCAAAATATGGTATATACCACCATTATATGAACCTAATGCCTTACCTATTTTCTGGCAATTTAGCTACAAAAATTGCAGTAAATCTGATAAACTAGAGTGGCTTATTATTCCACAACAAAAAGTTTACGCACAAAGATGTTCAAGAGATAGTTAATGTGTTTGCAATTTTACATGAGGAATTGTTAGAAAAATCAATAAAAGCTACAAGCTACAAGCTACCTTCTAATATTCGATCAGTTGAACTTTCAATTGTTTATTGGCAGAGGTATGGTAGAGTTGAATAGGTGTTTGTTGCAGTGAAAAGCCTAAATTCTGTTTATTTCCCTAACATGCAACTATTAATACCGAGAATTGTATGCGCTAAAAGCACCGTATTACGAGTTTGGCCAACACGTCAATCAAGACCAGTTTCTGGGAGGTTAGTAATGTACCATTATCTTTTGGCTGGTTAGCATTAAACCGATTAAGTCTGTCCAAAACGTCTATAGCTACTCGTAGAACTTTCATCAAAACTGGTATTTGTTTGTCTATTTCCACAATATTGGTTACAACGTATTCGCGATGGCTGATTCTACCTCCGGTTAGTCTAAGTCAATCCCTGATATTACAGGTAGTTTCGAGGATCGACTCATGAAACTTATCTTGTTTGGCAAATTTGACTTGTCTACAGATGTCTTCAACTGTTGTTTCGATTGATGGACCGAATAGCGCTCTGTATTTAGTTTATCCCATAATAATACAAAGCATAGCAATACGTGTGCTGCTAGCTTACATTTCCTAAGCAAACAAGTTCTCATCTTCTTCTTAAAAACAACATCAATAAGCAGAAATCCTTCCGTTAGATACAAATAATAAATAAAAAACAACATAACATCTGCGATTCAAAAATAAGAAATTTCTCTCACAATGAGAATACCGCATTCAATGATAAATTTACCATTGAGGTACACACATACATGCCCTAACAATGGCTCAGGATGTCATCGTTATATTCCCATAAATTTCCGAACACAAAATTTAGGCTCCAGGCGCATATCTAATTCATGGCCATGGAGAACAACCAAGAGCCGAGACAGACACGAGGCAAAAAAAAAAAAAAAATAGTAAAAATGTGCCAAAACGTGACCACCAGCTATCTGCCAAAGTGCCCCTTACCATTTATCCTTTTCTCTTTCTGTCATGGATCCGACATAAAGGATCTGAAAATTATGTGTTTGTTATATCCATGGTACATTATCCGTCCAGGATTTTGCCTTTGTCCCGTCCTCTTGTGTCACACCCTATTCATAAGTGTTTGGTTCGTTTCACTAGAGACCTAGAGGCGCAACACTCTAGAGAATGTCCGAGTAGAGGAGGCAGCATTAGCAAAAAAGTCAACCAGAGAAGCTCCGTTTATGGTTATGAGATGATTCGGTCATTTCAGCTCATCGGAACAATTGAAATTTTCTTTGCCTTTGGCTTTGATTATGTTGAGTACCATATGAGGGCCGAGAGGATCTCATGGATTTATTCATTGGACTGACGGCTAGGCATGCAATCAGAAAGCAAATCGTTGAGGGTGGTGATACTGTCACTTCCATTCGGAGCTTCTGATAAATTGTGTCCAGCTTCAGTTGGATAAGTGTTTTGATGAGCTGACAGTTGTCTCTTGTGGTGTAGCGTAGATAAATAGGCATCGTTTGAGTGGTCTTTCAATGGTGATATGAATGGAAGTCATTATCACAGATTGGGTGGGAAGGATAGATTATCGATTTAAAGCCATCCTTCGGACTGAGTGTTTCTGGGATTTCTTTAACACTAACAATTATTGAGCGTTTAATAAGCACTGAAGTGCTATCTTTGGTATAGAGCAAATGGATGAATCAGGATTTTTGTTTGAAGCCTAGAAGAATTTTTTTTTGTTATTTGGAGCAGTTGTTAGTTTTGTGCGGTGCTTTTTGGATCATGAATCCAGAATAAACGAAAAGACATTGGTGGCATGCGTCAAAGGGGGATTTTAAGTTTGAAACCCCGGTGTGATCAATCTCTTTGCAATTGAAGAAATATCTGAGATGCGCAGATTGGTTTTAAACGAAGAACTCAAAATTATTGGGTGACAGATTAACGGCTAACGAAATAAGTTCTGCAACGACATCGATCAGGCGAACATCTGCTAATCGGACATCTAAGATGGTTAAAACATGTAAAGCAGATTCATACTACGATTTCAGCTTGGAAAGATATCAATTATATTTGAAAAGAACTCAGGCTATAGTATTTAGAATCGGGATAGTTTGGAAGGCTTGATGGCTGGGCTTATTTCAACGAGCATAACATATTTGCTTTCCAAATACTTAAGCACATTTCTGAAGGTGAGTAGGACTAGATAAACAACCGAGATTAATACTTACATCTACTAAAAGGAATTCGAAAGCTACCAAATAGCTAGGATCTGCACTACAATTGATTAGCTATTTTGAAGACATAAGCTGCAGGACATGGCATTCAGAGACTACAAAGATACTCCGATTTTGATGCCCCAATGTCCACAAATTTTTTGCGATATTGGAACAGAAGAGGCAAATATCGGTTTATTCGCGAATCAGGGCAAAACTAAGTATTAAATACGTTATCAACAAAAAGGTGATTTGTCCACCGCAAAGGTAGACTAGAAGTTCACTTCATCTTTTGCGATAAATTTGGAACGTAGATCATTTAAGTTTTGTTCGATATCTAGACAAAATATACAGCGTGGACCAAGATTGCTACAAGTGGAATCACTGAGGAAATAACCAGCGTAAACTACCAATAAACTGAGTTGTAAAGGTTGACGTCTTGACAGACTCTGCAGAATGTCTTACAAGGCACCGACTGGCACTATCACCAACATTATTAATTGATATTGCGATCCACACAAACACAACTCAAACTTTCTGGATGTTCGAACATTAAGAACACTGACAAGCGTCAAAACCATATTGTAGGCAAGAAACAAAGGCAGATATCCCTTTGTAAGGAAATTTGGCATCAAAGACCCGCAATAGCAACCAAGGTAACTTGAATTGGATCAAGTGAAAGGTTTTTTTATGTATAATTAGCGCCGCGCTCAAGAGGTTATTAGTGTGTTTGCACCAGCACGGACGAAAGAAACGAGCGACACCGATGTATGGTACATTAACGTTAAACATTTGCAAGTTTTAATGACCACGAAATAGAGAATTCGGCAGGGCATTCCACAACTGAGTTGTAAGGCTCAGGAACGAATCACGATATTTTAGATAACGTCCAAATGTAAGCTTGAGGGTTTACTGATGGCTATTCATAGCGAGACGAGTGTAACAATTAAAAGTTTGATGGGCAATTTTAGTGGGGCACTAGCGATAGAAAAAGGTGAGGCAAGAGATGTATGCCGGTGTTCAATCGTGCCAATTGACTGTGGGATATGGGCGTCACCTGTGAGTTTTTTTTTGGCACGATTGTGAAGCTTCTCTAGTAGGTGCAGATATATTTTAGGAGCAGCACCTGACTAAATGTGAACATGGTACATTAATTTCGGGCGGAATTACAATTCCGACATTCCCAAATGACTTCTTGGACACGAGCTTGATAAATGCATTCTTCTCTCTTCCTGAAATCATTTCTCAGATATAGAACTGACGAATGATGATGGAGGTGTTTCTCATACTCGTATATATGTATGATTCGTCTGGATGGGCGATTTAGTGCAAGAATAGATTCGTACATTAGAACGGATGTGGTCATTTAACAACTTCCCCTTTCCCGCTTACAACTTAAATAGTTTATGTGGTCTAAATATGTAGCAGTGGTCCAACGAGACTACCACTAGAACAGTGTACTTTGCAGGACATATTGGATAGTCAGCTTTTAGTGTTAGCAGTGCTGGATTATTTTTCACAGTTTCTATTTTACTAACACGGACTATACTTTTTGGATATAGTTTCTTTAGAAAAAAGAAATCAATATAACATGACAAAGTTCGAATAGATATTCCTTTTTTAAACTTTAAACTTATTCAAAGGGAAATTTTCGACAAAGTGGTGGGAAATTTTCGTCTTGGATACGAAGTGACTGTTAAAAGATCACAACCTCCACTATTGATCGATAGTAAGATACTCGTGCTCTCACTTCGTCTGTCTTACCATTCCTAGCTGATGAACGCGCACGCCAACGATAACCTCGTGCGTAACCCGATTCATAATCAGCTGGGCTGTTGTCCACTTCAGCGTGATTATTATTTATGATCGCCTTTACCCCATACCTCGGTGTTCAGTAAAGGCTCTGTATACTGTAGTGGCAATTGAATAGCTTGAGTGTTAAAGTTAGCGTGTTTGGTGCGCTTTCCAATATTTGTTTCAATATTTACACTGCATGTGGGATGAGACGTTTTGTCGCTTTATCAAAATGAGGGGTGTTCGGACTCAGTTTTCTTCTTCTTTTTTTTTTTTTTGTAGAGGCGGAATAATTGATCAATCACGCATATCATGTCCATGTCTGTGGGTAATTGACTTTAAAAGTTCTCTATTTCACTTGGATTTTATTTGTTTTTTAATTTTTCCAACTCATGGATAGAGTTAATCGTCTCATTTGGGTATGTAGCTAGGGGAATTATGAATGTTGATGGATGATGGGGTATTTGTTTGATTGATGCATAATCGTTGAATGATTAATCGTGTGCTCGATGATTGTGTTATTGTTCGGGATGAGTTTGGATACGAAGTGAATTTTTTTCCAAATTTCTTTTTTTTTCGAAATTTTTTTTTCATTAATATTTACGATTGTAATGTGGAAATGTTTGAATCAACGGATTGGGTTGCGATGGGTTGTGGAGCAACAGGGCTGTAGTTTGTTTGAGTAATTTTTTTTCTATTTGCTTACGTTAACGTATATATAAACTGATATGAGTGCCTACTTGTCCGCGATTTGGTTTGATTTGATGAGCTTCAGTACTAATAGTCTTTGTTTGTTGAATAAGCGATCAGTGGATGTTGATGAATGGCATTATCTCTATTTAAATACTGAAGGCCTACGGTAGGTACAAATATTGACGGAAATTGCGTATACTTACTTGGTAAGAGTGAAATATTTATAGGTAACTACCATAAGATGTTACAAGCAAAGTGCACTGTTAGGCGCGGTATAGTTTCATGGGCTTATTGACTTTAACTTGAGCTATGGAGAAAGTGTAGCCTGTGCAGGTTTAAAGTTAAATATTCAGAGTTAAATATAAATGTGCAAGTTATTCCTTTTTGAAAATACATTTTAGCTTCTGTCCAAATATATGAATCAATTTAGATTGAGAAAGGAGAACGAGAGTAGCCGAATATATTCTGCAGTGTGCTGAGTTTGACTTCGTAAAAATACAACTGAGCACTCAGAGAGAAATTTCCAGGACGGAATCAACGCCGACATCAGATTTCAGCAAATCCAGAGCTCAGGTCGTATAAGGATTAATCTACATCTAGGTTGTCGAAATAGATATGGTGGCGTAGGAGTTTCATTTGAACCGAACTGACACTTTCTTTAGGAGGAGTTATGCATCAAATACTATATCTATAGATTGTACTGTACAAAACCCCTGCAAATGGCAAACAGACAGCGACTTTCAGCTATGCACGTAGGATGTTCGAACTCTGAAAATTCAGGCTAGAGAAGGATAAAAAATAATGACATCTATGTATTACATCTACTCATACTATGACAATCGCTATAGAGAGCAGATACAGCGCTTTTTTGAAGGTGGATTTTTCATCAGAGACCATTGAGCCCGAGTTTTAATCAACCGATTGAACGCCTGGTTAACATTCACATCAAAGCTAGTTTTAATATAAGCCCCGTATGTGCTTATAGAGGATATGCCAGCACAGAGAAAAAAAAACACTTTGTCAAAGATCGTGAATTATGTTCTTAGCATTACGTGAATTTAAAAAGTGTCGTCAAAACTTGCACACGCTTCCCGAACCTCGACATTCACAAAGGCACGTGATCATCATCAATCAGGTTTACCAAATAGGAAGACATAGTTCGAGTATTTTAGATGTCTAAACTTTTCAAAAAGGCAACATCGACTTAGACCACTACCAGGCGTTGTAAAAAAAGACAAAAGCTGCTTAAGAACTCTGGGAGGGAGAAACATCGTCTTCTTAAAAGAACACGAAAAAAGTCAGGAAGCGCTCAATCGAGACAATGGAAAGTAGCTTCTGTAGAAATTATGTTCAGAACTTTCTTCAAAATAAGAACTGTGGAACCAGTTGAATTTGTCTGGTGGCAAAAGCATGAACAATTTCTATGGTGAAACACACGATTTCTTCGCAAAATCCAAAAAAGCCTTTGAAGTCCATGCCGTCTATTTCCTCTAGGTTTTCGAAAAAATATTTCCCTAAAAATTTTTCCTTCGACTACGCGATATTGCCTCGCATTCACACAGTGTGTATTATTTACACAACTGCTTGCAGATAACTTCAGAATCTGTAAACATCCGTATCTGACAACTTGCGTCTGTTTGCGTGTTTTCGCAGTATTCCTATTGCTGTCCTTATTTTTTTATTAAATTTATTAATCTTTTTCCGTCAAAAAGCGACCAGAGAGCCTTAGATACCACGTGTCCTTCAAGACATGACCACTTTAGGTTTGCAGTCTTTGTGATTTTTCCCTCGATAATGCGACTCACTATGCAGGGTGGTTTGATGTTGACAATCACTCATCCGCTTATTCATTTGCGTTAATACCGCCGTGTCCTGGCTCCCAGCACAGTCTTACCCAGTTCTGACTGCACAGTGCCTTGAGCATTGTGCGACAGCCCCTGACTGTAACAGAGTTGATGTTGGTTTATTATTATATTGCCGATCTCATCTGCATTACCTTAACCGCCCTAAGGGCAGCCAGAACCACTGAGTGGAAGACAATGCTTGCGTCCGGTAGTATTATAGACACTCTTAGTTCTGGGTCTTCTGAGAAGATACCAGAACCTGTTTCTTCCTCTGTTTTCGAGTCTTCTGTAAAAATTGCAATTTCATTTGACCAGATTATTGCATTTCTTTGCCAGTCCTTCTTTTCTGGAAAAATTACATCATATGGGTCGATCAAGGAAGGAATTTCATCCGTTAGAACTGGAGTACTGTGAAGTAGGACTGTGCCGTATCCAAAACTACTGCTCTTAAAGTAACCCGTATTAGTGAGTCGTACCGTACTGTTGCCAACAAGTCTTTTATCTGTAATCAAGCGGTATTAGGTGCAGAGAGGTGTCCAATCCTGCCTTAGGGGAAGTACGGAGTGCACTTGTAATTGCTATGGTAGCCGGTTTCTAAACCGCTGTCAATTTTCTGTAAACCATTTTCTGGTTTCTTGCTTTCAACCATACTAGTTCGCCATATAAAAGTATGGGTCTTACGACTACCGTATATAGCAGATTATCCCTACTTTGATTTGATAATCATCACCCACAGGAGTGGCGATATGACTCCCGGGTATGGACATTCTAACCGAGCTTTATCAAATGAAACAGTTTATTTTCCTACTCCCAAGCATGTTGCATACCCAGTTTGTAATTTTCTGTTCAATGTTAGGGTCTACTTTAGCATTTTACATGGCGGTGCACTACAATATCGAGGAAGGCCGCCATCGCAAGCTCAATGAAGTGTAGGCTCTTCTCTATTTTACCCACTACCTCATGCTGTAACTCCATTAAAAAAGCCATTATTGCATCTATTCCTAATTCCTCTATTAGCCGCTCTAGGGTTTTAAGCATGAATGATGAGAGACTTATTGGTCTGAAATGTTTTGCTGTTCAATGCTCCAGTTTGTCAGTTTTTGTAGGTGTAATAAGCACCTTAACTTCCCTCTAAGCTATTAGTGTATAAGAATTTCCATAATTTGAAAAGAACTTGCTAAGGACAAAAACAGCAAAGACGGCCAACATTCCGCTGTATGCCAGAATGTACCATCCATCGTGGGTGATGATCGACAGCACTAGAAAAGGTTTTGATGGCGACACCTGCCGATGCCGCAGGTATATTTAGAGCAACTGAGATTAAGTTGGTATCAGCAGTGAATAGAATTTCAGCATCGATAGTCCAACCTTTAAAGCAGAAATATTCTAAGCTAGACAAATTATAGATCAATCTCTTTAATATCTTGTATAAAACATTATCCAGCATACTATGTGAACATTTGAAACCATAAAATAACGATAGCATAGGCCTGGTAACTACTGCATTGTACTTTAACATCATATTTGGAAGAATTGTACAGAAATCACAACTGAACACTGGAGGCACAAGCTTTCAAAAGCCTGTACAACTACTGGCTTATACCCATTATATTGACATAATTGCGAGAACTCACTGGCCTATCACCGGTGCGTTCGCTAGTAATGAAACAGGAGCTGCCAAAATGGGTTAAGCGGTAAATGAGGACAAATCCAAGTATATGTCGTCAACAAGAAAGGACTAGGAATTAGACAAAACGTCACAGTCAACAGCTGTAATTTCGAGGTAATAAGTGACATTGTCCATCTCGGCTCTGCTATTAATTCTTCCAACAACACCACAGCAGACATTAAACGAAAAACCACTCTTGCCAATCTCTGTTTTTTTTTGGCTGAGAACGTAATTGAGTAGTAAGGCTTTATCTCGGAAAACTAATTCTTCATAAGACCTTCATCATACCGATCCTACTTTATATCCCTAAAACATGAACTCTATCAAATGATGATATCTTTTGGATCTTCAGATATTTTCTGCATGGCTACCACAACCAAGGGTTCAGTATTATACGATAGAGAGTTAAACTTCTGTTCGCATATTGACGATATAATCCTTAAAGCCAACTCACCACTTGGCTTTATCAAACGACCGTTTAAAGAATTTAGCAATACCTATGTGACGAGGTTACCCTTGTCCGGCCCCTTCTCGAATATGCCAACCAAGTGTAGTCCCCTTTTCAGCAACTTCTTATATCCCGAATCGAGAACATTCAACATCGTTTCTTTCGATTTGCCCCTCTAGGACAACTCTGGTATGATCTTTTTATCTTACCTTTCGCAGAGACGTAGCTGATACTCTCTTCATTCATCGGCTGCTCTCTAGTTCTGTGGAATGTGCCTCCCTTTACAATTCTGTTTCCTTCTACATTAACCATCGTAATGAACGATGTCTTTGTATTTTCCATATTCCAACATATCGCATCTCTTACGGTTTAAACGAACCAATCTCCTGGATGCTCCATAAGGTAAACTCAAACTCTTTCCTTTTGGATATTAATCTGAGCACTTTTCGTATCAAACTCGATCTCCCCCAGCATTCCCATATTTCCTATTCAACGATTCAACGACAAACCATACGATCTGTACAACAGAATCGGCCTAGTCAGAGATGGCTAGGATACGTTAAGCGATCGGACACCAATGCTGCGGTCCTCGAATCTAACCCAGATGTACAATGCACTAGAAAAAGAACTCACCTTAGGTGACGCGCGCAAGTAGAAGAGGACCTCAACCAACTTGAAGTGCGTAACTAAAGGTAGACAGCTAAAGACCGGACTAACTGGAGAGGCTTGTTAGTTTTCATCTTACGGCAGACCACAAAAAACCAGAACCATAAAATCGATTTCCACTGTGGCCTTATTATACCTATAAACAAGTTTTTGTATTACAACCAAACTCGTTCGTAAAAGAAGAACACCAATGAGTCACTTGATATCTAACCAGGGTTTCGACTTGTGATTCCTCTAACATCATACCTAAGGGAATCGTGCAAAACTCACAGGGTAAAACCAGAGGCACAATACTTCAAAAATCTGCGTGGTCTTACACAGTCTGTAGTGTAGACGGTAGAACCGCAGACAAAATTTAGACATCTGCACATCCCAATGTGTGCACTCGAGTAACTAGCAATGTAACGAGTGTGGATATTAATGTACGAGTGGGCGGATAAAACCCAAAAGATCAGATGCGCCATTTTTGATGGCTTCCAGTATGTTCCTTTGTGAATATTTCAGTGATATTTTGATCTGCATTAAAGTAAATTGCTTTCTGACTTCACTAACATGTGCCTTCCTAATATCTTTTAGGGCAAAATTCACCTAAAACGGATGTTTGACTTGACTCTTGAATATGTCGAGTTATACGGTAGATCCAGATCCATTTTAAGAACTGTCTTTCTTCAAAACAGAACCGAATCCAAAGTTTATATACTTTAGTGGTTTTAAAAGTCGTTTTGATGTATATTGCCTCGATCTCGGTTTAGTATTACTATAAATATGATAATCTTTGAGATGTCCCTCTACTTCAAAAGAGTAATTCTTTTTCCTGCATTAAGTTCACGTTATTTTATTGTATTAGCAACGTATAAAGATTGGCTTCCTGAACGAAAACTGAACAGGTAGGAGTAGATATAATGCAATAGTGCTCCTTGAATTGGAGGAATAAAACTTTATCTCTTATTCTGGAGGAAATACAGATTCATTAGGCTGGTCAAAGCCAGATTCCTCGATCACTTTTCTTCTGTTCTTTCTATTTTTTTCACTTTAAACAACTGAGTTGAGTGCTTATCCACCAAGGGATCAATTTCCTTAAAAATCGCCCACTTTCATATCATCAGTTCACACAACATTCTCGAGCACCCACTAACGCTTATTGCTCAATAAACTTAAACTAATCTGACTCATTCTCTCTAGATTAGCCAATAAAACCGAATAACTTTCATCGTTTTCCTGAGTAAACTCATAATTTTATCAGACAACTATATTTATACCATATGTTGTACTGGCTGCAGTTACTTATCTGCTCCATTAAAAATAATTTAATTCCACTTAAGAAACAATAAAAATAGAACTGACATCTACCCCCGCTAATATATGGTCCAGCACACGTTAACTATCCGAACGGTTAGCCGTAACCACTTGTTTCATTAAAAGTCCATAGTGCACCACTATTAAGTGATAGATACTCGTATTTCTACCCGTAGAAACACCAACACACCACGGTTGCATGGTCAATTAAAGTGCAGTCATCTAATCTCCAAGCCCAGATTGATCTGGCGCCAACCTCAGACCCTGAAGCCATTTCACATAGGAGTCTATAAGATTCATAGATTTACGAGATCCATAGATCTCTTCATAGGCTGTTTAGTGCTTACACATGACTGCCTGTGTTCCGATCGTGGTAGATTATCTTTAAACGATGACTAATCACGAAGTGTGCTAATAAAAAAAAAAAAAAAAATTAAAAAAGAATAGTTTTGGAAAAAACAACAAATATTGCATAAACCACGGCATGCCAAATATGTCTTGGCAGCTCTGTATATAAAACATAACCCAGAAGAGAGCAAGGCCCTCATAAAACCTCCAGAGTAATAAAAATGCAAATACATTCTATCCATAGATCCATAGATACCGCAGCATTATAATGCTCAAGTATGATATGTACGAGCATCTGCAAGATAAGATACTGGAATTCGTCATCTCATTAACTGTTTTCCAGAGAATGTCATTCTTAACACGTAGCTTTGCCGCCGCTGCAAAAGCAGATGATACTTTCAGTCTAATGGAAGGCCATTCTTATCTTTGACACAATTCGGAACTTAGAAGTTCAGGGTATACTATCGCTTTTGAGATGATGCGCGCAGTAATAAAAAGAAATAAAAATCCAAATCCAACGGGCGATGTCGTTAAACTTTTGGGAACATCAACGAAATGAAACGAATGCAGTTACAGAGTGGATATGGCATACCACATGCATATTTTGGACAAGAAAAGGTATAAGAACGCCTCCACCCCAGATTTAGTGTGACCAGACAGGTTTAGAAAATAGAGTGAGCTGATGTGCTTACAAACGCAAGTCCCAAGGACTACTTAATCCGTATAAATTGTTCTTTATTTGCTACAAAGGTTATTTCGAAGAGATCATTTTAGGACAATGTCCTTGAAAGGACATTCATGAAAATCTGAAATATGTTTCGTAGTACTTACCAGTATTCTTTCCCAAATTTAGGTTCTAAGTGGCTTTCCTTTTTTTGGAAATATTCATGCCCAGTCTGGTCACACAGTCGTAAACCCAAATGCACTTCAATCGCTGTCTTTTGGATACCGTGTGCTCTTTTCATCGCCGACCTAAATTTTGTGTAACACTCAATTAGATTTTTTTTTTTTTTCTCACTTCGATAGAGATACATACTTTATCTTTCTTTTTGGTTATGAATGTGGCGGTGGCGATTAAACAGGGAAACATCGGGCCGTTTAGATGCAGTACTGCGACGAAGGAACATATTTGGATAGTTGGAGTAAAGTTTGCTTTCTGTTCTAAATATGAATGTAGCGAGAGTGAAAACTCTTCAGTCGTTAAGAGGATCTTAATTGGAATTTATTTTCTATTCAAAGGAAAATGCTTTCACTTGAGATTGAGATACATACTCGTACATTTCGTTTCAGATGGAGGCGCTTGTTAGATACAATTAAGCAGTTGAGTTGTGTTTTTTATTTTTATTTTTATTTTTTTCATTTGTACGAGTAGGTAGGGGGTCTGTGTATTTAAAAAAAAAATCCATTGGTTTATTTTGACAATCGATGAGGGGATTGATCTTTACTTTTATGATTAGTTCTTGTTCGGTTTGGAGAAATATAGTAGATGCATTCTGGGAAGAGCTTTGTTTTGACTTAATCAGTATGAAGCAATATTGTGCTGTCATGTGGTGTAGAAATGAGGTAACTGTGATTGGAATTTCGAAAGTTTGAGCCGGAGGTTGACAAGTTTATGATATCAGTGTTCTTTTGGAAAGATGATCTTCTGAGTTAGGCAAAATGTTTGATTTTTATGACTTGGCGTGGTTTGTGACATGGAACAGATATGTTGGCAGAAAATAGAACATTTTGGAGGAATATGAAGACTTGCTTAGATTTGAAGAATGAGTAAGCTTACATGCTTTCTGATACCTCGCCATGGACTTTGGATTACTAACTCGAACGAGAGTCGAATTTAGTAAAATTGTTTTCTTATTAGATTTGCTGAGGAAACAATTTGCTACTGTTATGGCAATAATGACGTATTTTGGTGGTTGGAAGTATAAGTATCACTTTGTAAATAAGACAAAAAAATGACTTCTCTAGTTATCTAGTTAAACAGGCAATAAATGGACACATCATACCAAGGCGAGCAGCAAAAGGATCGTGTTGACGATTATGTGGAAGTACTAAGAAGCCAAAGGAACAAAAGTGAATAGAGATAGGCAGAAGTCATCTTACCAAATGGATAAGAGCTTTAAAGATGACTCCTATTTCGCTGATATAAGTCCGTTTATGACAAACAGCGCCCACTACGAGCGTCCATTGATGGTAATTAATACAATGATCGTTTGATCTCAAAGATGACAAAACTTAACGGGAAAACATCGTTTAACTACAAAAGAAAACAACTTCAAGGAATAATTAAATCAGGTGCTTCGTTACAACCAAGATGATAGCCGGGATCTAGATCTATTCATAGGTTCAACCATCGATGACTAAGCCTTACTTAAGGATCTTTTTATATGTAACAAGCAAACACCAGCTTGACTCTGAAATCTATTTCGAAGAACCATCTTTCTATAGACAACGAATGAATGAAGTCCTCACAGAATGTAGGTTTAAGGTGATAACTGAACGAAACAGGCCTACAGAGGGGTGACCTAGAATATAGAGCCCCTAAGAGAATAGACACTCCGTAGTCTGGAAGAAACAACGACACATTGCATAGTACATAAAAAATGGTTTCCAAGTATATCTCGAGCGAACATAAAAGCGGAGACCCTTACGACGGTACTAAAATCAAACATCTTTACCCTAACATAACAATGAAATATAAATAAAACAAAAAAGTGGGTTTCATCATTTTGATATGCTCAAGGCGAACAAGACCACTATCAAGAACTATCGTTGGTAAAATAAGATTCAGGGAGAACGAAAGTGGGGAGACAGCTGGTGACAAGAAATTCTTTGACAGACAAGTCAAATAGTGGTTTGAAAATCCAAGACTCTTACTGCAGAGATAAGAGCGAGATCTGGTGTCAAATTTATTTAAAATTCTGGCAATATAAACATATTTATTGTTTATATTTCTTGAATTTATTGAATGGCAATGACGGCAACAATTCAGGCAATGGCTATTACTACTAGGTCTCACGATACTTACTCCTATTAAAGTCTTGCGTGCCCACGTGGTCTTAAATTCCAAAGTCATTAGTTGGCATAGAATATCGGCGCAGTAAAACATAAGACGCGAGGAGATTCAAGTACGACAGTGTATCGTCGAATATAATATAATACCAAAGTCTGTATCAGCTGTCGAAAGATATGCCATCGAAGTATCGCAGACAAGATCCGAAAAGCGTTTTGTACGAAAACTTTGAGTCCGTCGTCAAGGTCATCAACTGATTGGAGTTTATCAGTTTGGGGTAGAACGTGGTAAGTCAAATATTGACCAGATATGCATATTGCGCTAAATCCTGGAAAAGGTACAAAAAAACATCATTCGGCGATACTGTACTTAGGACATAACTCGTACGTCCCTATATTAATTCCGTTCCCATAAGAAAGTTAAACGACTTTGCTTTGTGATACTCATCAAAGCCAGATCCTCACCAAACAGGAAAGAAAGTAACACAAATCAAAGAAGTCTACCGATAGAAGAACATACGTAACTGTTTGCGAGAGTTCGAGTACAATAATGATCACTACGGACTTGCCCCTACAATCCGGATCCCAAACGAGTAAACGCAGCTAGAGCAGTATGATCAAGTGTACTATTACGAGTATCGTAAAGTACGGTGGTCGTGCTTCTTCAGAACCTGAAAGTGTAATTTAAGTTTAAGTGGTATTGATCCCCCGACAAAGAGAACCCTGACAAACGAAGAAATCGACTGTAATTTACTGACGATGCAAGACGTTATCAAACGAACTATGGAGCAGACTATTCCCCGGATAGAATACTCCGAAGAAAGCCAGGTAGAACGCATTGTACGTACACAAAGTAGACTGCTCTCAAGGCTTAAGCAGCTGTACACACAGTTCACTGAGAGATGTGACTAGGAAATAAAAACACTAAAGGCACTGATCAAAAAACTAAAACAATTAATTAAAGAAAATTACAGTAAATCTTTACTGGGGAAAGAAGATTGGGGATATAAAATGCAGTAGTCCGAATATGTTCCCGCAGATAAAAAAATTATCCAGGCAGAAAGATCATAATGACATTCAATGTGTCCGAATTCCACAAACGACAGAAAACAGACAGACAGTACTGAGCGTTGGCACAAGTCCAGAGTATGCTCACTCAGGCGATGGTCCTTTCGTGGTCGAAGACCCACAAGAGAAAGTAGATTTGCTGCGAGCTTTTTTCGAGGTCGTGTATACGGTTAACAATTCAGTTCTCTGTAATCACGACATTAATAACAGGGCCTACGAAAATCAGTATTATCTGCGTAACGAACTTCAAAACTGGCGATCCGAGAATCACGGTTTCACCGTATTCAGTGAAGAAAACGCGGCAAAAGTTATTATCATCGATGGGCAAGTCTCCTCGCAATTTGTTCGTTCTTTGAGCCTTTGAAAAACAAAAAGTCATCGGAAGCAGTGGATATATTTACTACGCTGTTTAATAATGCGCTGAATAATGCATAAAATCCGACGCATTGCAAAATAGCAGTGATACATCCTATGCCGAAAAGGGATAAAGTTAGACGTTAGAACTAACCCTGCTAATCTTCGGTCGATTAGTTTGCTTCCGAATATTAGCAAGATATTCTAGAAGGTGGTCAATAGAGCGCTGTTAAGGTGGGTTGAGGAAAATAATATAATCCCGGAAAATCAGTTTGGTTTTAGGGCGAGGCATGACACTATTCATGCTGCGTCAAAGCTGGTCTCCGACAAACAACGGAATACGGGTGCCTGTCTTGTGGACTTTGATAGAGCCTTCGACACCGTATGGTTAGAGGGGTTGTTCAATAAGTTCACCAGAATGGGCATACCAAAACCTCTGCTATATATGACTTACAACATGCGTATGGGAAAGGAATTCATTGTCAAATGTGGCAACATCATTTCGAGCAAGGTCTTTGACATTAAAAATGGCTTTCAACAGGTGGCTGTGATTTCTCCGATACTGTTTAACATTTACACAAGTGATCTGAGGTAGGTGAAGTGAGGTAGGATCTCTCAATCATGCCATAGTGTATGCAGACGATTTAGTGGCGTACAGATCAGGTTCAAAAATCTAAGTCATCAATACTCTTCTGCAGAGTGACTTCGATCATATTAAGGCGCATTGTGACGATTGGAAATTGAAAATCAAATTTCAAATGTCAGAAACAATCTTGTTTAAGACTTCATTGAGATGGGCTTCTAGGGATACCAGATATACACTGTCGGACAAAATAAAGTGCAAAAGCAGTTTATTCACTTTTAAAGTCATGTGAGTTAAAAGTAAAAAGCTCAGTTCTTTTGTGCTGACGTCACATAACCATGTGCTTACCGTATTGTAAAAATAAACCACTAATTACTTTAGTTTATTTCAGTTGTAGTAATTCTGCAGCAGTTGTTTTTTAGACACGACAAAGTATAGTGCATTTCATATTTTGTGTACCACGGACAATTGAATAGTTTTTTAGAAGAGATTTTTACTTTAATTTTACTATTTTACTATAATTTACTATAAAAAATAAGAGGTACAGAAGCATTAAATCGAAATTGGACATTTTATTTTCCATTCTAGTTCTGGTTTATTCTCGTATGAAACCGCTAGCATCCGAGGTAAAGGAACTGCCAATTTTGGACCGTAAAAGTGGTTTGATACCAAAATGATAGGTCCAATTTACGTCAACATTATCAGGGAAAATTAAACTTATTCTGCTTCTAGAATGTCGTTGGGAAGTTACATTTTTCACCAAGATAACGATCCAAAGCATACTAGCAAAGTAGCTAAGCAGTATTTTACTCAAAATAACGTTGAAATATTGGAGTGACTACCTCCATTCTCAGACCTTAACCCAATTGAGCACCTTTGGTCCATTTTGGATGAGAGAAGTCCATTAGATAAGCGTCGCAACTTGTCCTCTTTTTGGGAAAGCCTCCAAAATGAGTGGGAGCTTATTCCAGGCGACACGTTGGTCTCTATGCCTAAGCGTCTTGCGGTAGTAATTCTTCATTACTTTAATATGAAGAAAACTGCTTCCGAAAGTCATCGTATTTTGGTGGAAGTTTATGGTGAACATGTGCTAGCTGAGCGAACATGAAAAAAGTGGTTTGCACGATTTAAAAGTGGTGATTTTGGCTTGGAAGACGATGAACATCCTGGGCAGCCAAAAAAGTTTGAAGATAAAGAACTGGAAGCATTACTCTATGAAGATTGTTGCCAAACACAAGAAGAGCTTGCAGAATCCTTGGATTTCACTCAAGCAGCCATTTCAAAACGTTTAAAAGCAGCAGTATATATTCAAAAACAAGAAAATTAGGTTCCACATGAACTCAAGCCGAGAGACGTCGAAAGGCGGTTTTGCATGTCCGAAATGCTGCTGGAACGCCATAAAAGGAAGTCATTTTTGCATCGGATTGTTACTGGTGATGAAAAATGGATCCATTACGACAACCCCAAGCGCAAAAAATCATATGTGAAACCCGGCTAACCAACCAAATCAACGGCAAAGCCGAATATCCATGGTGCGAAGTTAATGCTCTGTATTTGGTGGGATCAGATGGGTGTGCTGTATTATGAGCTGATAAAACCGGGTGAAACCATCAATGGACAACGCTACCGAACACAATTAATCTGTTTGAAGAGAGCAGTAGCCGAAAAACGCATGGAATATGCGACCAGACATGAGGCAATAATTTTCCATCATGACAACGCTCGGCCCCATGTTGCTATTCCGGTTAAGAACTATTTGGAAAACAGTGGATGGGAAGTCTTACCCCACCCGCCTTACAGCCCAGACCTTGCCCTTTCTGACTACCATTTGTTCCGGTCGATGCAGAATGCCCTCACTGAAATACGGTTCACATCAGAGCAGAATATCAAAAATTGGCTTGATTCATTTTTGGCTGCCAAGCCGGCGCAGTTCTATTGGGGTGGGATCCACAAATTGCCAGAAAGATGGGAAAAAGTCATAGCTTCAGATGGGCAATACTTTAAATAATACTATTGTACATGTTTTTCACAAATAAACGTTCAAATTTTGGAAAAAACCGCACGAGTTAAAATATATATCCAATATATAGTACAATAATTGTAAATAACAGAATAATGAATTAAAATGAGTTGAAAAATAAACGTAATAACGCTTTAAAAAAAAAGAAATGCTTCTAGGTTTAGTTTTGCACTTTATCTTGTCCGACAGTGTAACTGGCGAAATTTGGCCATCATTGGACAGCACGGACTACCATTAACGATGAGAAGCGTAGTGAGATACTTTGGTATCTGGCTCGATAAGTATTTGTATTTTGAGAGGCATATAGATGCTTGTCTAGCTGGAGGCGGAAAGGCTTTTTCACAGCAGTCAACCTGTTTCCAGAGTGAAGGTCATATGCTATGTGGCCATTATCAGGCCAGTCATCGCCTTTGGTTGTCCTGTGTGGTTCAATGTAGCGCTGTATCAGATGGAAAGGATTCGGGTGTTTTAAAGACAGTATCTTAGGACCTGTCTCGGTTTGCATAGAATACCAGAATCAGAGTACAAAAAAATACTATTCCAACAAAGCCCTTTACGATGGGGCTAGTCTGAATAGGATTTATAATTTCCTGATTAAGGTGGTTCGAAGACATGTTGCAAGGGCAATGAACAACGATAATCGCCTGATCTTTGGGGCTTATTACCCCGATGAAATGTACCACGAGAGCTCTCTTCTATCGGGCTTTATTTCTCCAGAGGCATTTCTCTATATTAATGATAAAGGTTTGGTGCAAAACAGGATGGTATCCCGGTAATATACTACCGCCACCGCGGTGCGAGGGACAAGCAGCTCATCTACGATGGGTATGTTGTCAATGCTCAGGAGCTCCTCCGTTTTAGTCCCGCGATTGCGGACAGGGATCAGATCGATGCCGAGAAAAAGTACGCCGAATTCTGGAGACTTGAAAAAGGAGAGAGGGTTGGCTTGCTCTCCTAGGTCGGTACGTTACTGAGGTAACATTCTCCTCCTAATTGTAAGTTAGGTTAGGAATAGTTAGGGGGATCTCGTGGAAAGGCCACATTCATTAACATAAGGCGGCGCCTCGGAGAAATGACCGATGCTTTATGGCATTAGTTAAATCTCGGTGATGCTTGTGCACGATGGTGACCGTCCGGTGCGAGAGGCTGCGGGTGCTTACCACCCCGATAATAGCTAAGTTATGTTAAGTAGCTTAGGTAGGTTAAGTAGGGCCATAGTTTTAAGTTTTATAAAAAATTTAAAAGATATGCTATTTAAGTTTTTTTCTAAAACTATTTTCTTAAAAATTTCCTTACATAAGATAAGACTAATCGTAAGATAGTTTTTTTTTTTTTTAGGCCGAAAAGCAAACTTTGAATGAAATTGTTAAGTTTAGAGCGTTCGTTAAGAGCCAGTAAGCTAGAATAAGTAACTATCATTGTCAAATTAGATTTAAGCATTTTTGTCTAAAATTTAAGGTAATACTGACAGAAACAATAAAAAAATTTAAAAGCAAAAGAAAAGCTACCGATAGAAAGAGATTGCAATATTTGCGTTCCTAGATATTGAAGGTACCTTTGATAATAATGGATGTTAATCTATTTCGGAATCCATGTCCAAAAAGCTTAACCGTTGGGTTAAATTGATGCTTGTAAACCTGAAAATCTCTACATCTTCTGGTGAGGCTAAAATTTTTGTCTCAAGCGTCAATGATTGTTGTGTTCTTTCACCGCTCTTGTGGTCACTGGTCATTGATGACCTACCAGTAAAACTTAGTAATTTGGACTATAAAACAATAGGATATACCGACGACTTAGTCAAAATAGCAACGGGTAAAAACCCTTAAAAGATGCGAACTGCTCTAAGGATAGTAAATGACTCGTTGTTGGAGAAAATCTCTCAACCAACCTCAATCAAGCTATACTTTTTCCCTTTACTCGTAACAGAAATCTGAGCCTTGACCAGTTCTCACTTAAACAAATAAAATATCTTAGAATGGTTCTTGATAAAAAACTAAATTGGAATTCACATATTAATAATCAAATTACCAAAGCGACTAAAGCCATGTGGGCTTTAAGGCTTGAAGTCTCACCCATAAGATATATACAACGATGATATGTCCTGCTCTTCTACTATTGCTACTCATCTGTAGTATGGTGGAACAAAACAAAAGAGAAATCTGCCATTCAAAAGCTGCAGCGGCTACAAAGAACTGCGTACCTCGGCATCGGTCCCGAAATGCACATATGCCCTACACATGCTACACAATCTTTTATTATTTTAACGCCACTCTATCTATTTATAAATAGATTGCAATTCGCAGCACGGTCAGGTTACTATAAACAGGAGCGATCAATCACTTAGATCACATGGGTCAAATGAATCTTTTATCCGAAATCCCCGAGCTAGATATGATCTGCGCGGTAAACGACCACCTACTTAAGGTTCCTATGTTTTCGCAGAAGCTTTGATATAATGATTCCAATCTGGAAACCAAGGAACAATAAAAACCCCATCTCAAACCTTAAAGGTATCAAGTGGTATACGGATGGATCAAAGATGGACGCCGGGGTGGGTGCTGGTATATTTGATCCAAACACAAGAATTTCGCAATAAATGAGAAAAAGTGCCAGTGTATTTCAAGCGGAAATAAATGTGCACAAATCTCATCCTCGATAATGTAATGAAGGGCGTCCTCATCTGAACACTAACAAAAAATCAAGCAGCCATTGAAGCATTAAAATCTTATCCAATTGACTGTAAATCGCTCTCATACTGCTTCAGTACACTTCTGTGTTCAATACCCATAAGAAAAAAGCAAAATTTGTGTGAGTGTCTGATCATAAAAGGATTGCCCTAACTGAAATAGCCAACGAAGTAGTTCTAAGCCCTTCTGTAATATAACGAATTCAGCAATTAACTCAACAAAAAATAGTTGGGAAAATGAAATGTGTATATCCCAGGGCTTCGCTAGTCTAAAAGAGCCATCAAACATTTTCACAAAACGTCCAAAGAATCTCTACAACTTAAAAGGAATGAATAATATCAGCAAACTGGTCACCTACACAAAATAGGTGTTATTCAGTGAAATTGAATGTCGTCTTTGCATGGAAGACGACCAAACCGCGGAACACATTTTATGAGAATGACGACACTCCCTCAGAGAAATTTAAGTCCCTGGGGAAATTCTCAAAATGTCCAACCGAAAGATTATCAATTTCATCAAACGACCCGAATGACCCTCTCTTGGATTACTAATACTAATACTTTTAGGTCGCATAACCCCTGCAATTGGCAGAATAGATCCCTTGGAAAAAAATATTAAATATAAAACCAAAGCCACCAGAGCAAAGAGACTTGGTAAGGAACAAACTACCATTTATAAGAGTGCCATGCTTCTTAGGTGCACAATCAGCAGAAAATTCAAGATTTTGCAGACTAAAAGTCACTATATTTTGTGCAATACCTATTTGGTTTTCCTTGGAGAATGTCATTTAGAAAATACTATTATGAATGAAACTCTTAACAAATGCTTCTATCGGCCTAAATCGACATGTGCAGGCCTGCCTCGATCTAATCTTGTTCCTAAGATTGATAGTCTGAACTGCTCGAATACGGGACTAAGTTAAGTGTTTTATTATAAAGTGTGCTGCAGAAAATCGCAGAAAATAAGATCCTAACTTCTGTTGGAAATACCAACTTGATAATATTTTTAACTGACGTCATTACACTCAGAATAGGAATGTATTACAGACAAACGAAATACAGATATATCCAAATTTGGTTAAATTTGGAAAGAAAAAACATAGCAATCCCTTACTCTGCCCCTTCGAATACAAATGGACTGACTTTTGTGGCTGCTACTCAAAAATGAAGGAACATCTTCCAAGATATACAAGTTTTCGTGTCTTTTTTTTACCTTAACTGGAACTCAAATTTATTACCTCATTTGTTTTTATTAACTCATTCATGTTGACAGCCGACATTTACAACCATGTAAGATGCCTGTCTGTCGGTCTCTATGTCTGTCAGTTTCATTTGCCAAAATATTGTTTCTGATTCCTTTAAAAACAAAACATAAAACTAAATCAAGTTCCTAAAAATCACATATTTGACTTCTTCCATTCAAAAGTCGACCCCCTTTCAGGGGCTATTAAACTTTCAATCCATACGTCCAACTTATGATGCATCTCATGAAAACAAATAGATTAAACAGCCAATGCATCCGTGTATCGTACAGCTTCTATTTCCTTCATCCCAATCTGACAGATTTATGGGTATCGTTTTTTTTTTTTTTTTTCTCATTCTCCAAAATATATCCTCGAAATTCACGAGCTATTTGTCCCAATTTGAAGCATCCGAGAGTTTCCCCTTTAATATTTTTCACTGAAAAGATAAATCACAGTAGCGGCAGGAAGAGACCTTAACAGAACAGAACTTCTAATCCAAATTTCAAATATAAACACCAAACACATATGCTTGCAACAAATTATGATACAGTTTCCCTCGTTCCCGCTAGCATACTTTTTTCATATCGCTCCGATGTGATTTTTATAATTTAATGACTTAGATTAGCTATAAAATAAATCGCCAGTACCACAGACACCACTTGGCACAGGTCCAGTTCAACCGAAGTCAAGTCATGCCAACTGCAGCGGTGAATAGACTTTTGGCTCGTGGTGGAATTTTTTTGGCACATAGTGTAGTGTGGCTCACCGCTAGTGGCAAGCAGCGGGTGGAACGTTACTCTTGTCATCCGACAGAAATTCGTACACCATTTCGACTTTAAAAGAAGTCAGAGGTGATCAGGGTGGGTTGTCGGTAGGCCCAGAATTAAATTGGCCGCATTAAATATGTTTAATTAGCCCGGTCGGGCTTAATGGCAATTACCGTCAGTGCGGATGGAAATACATAGGTAGTTGGGTTTGACAGCACTTTACTTTTGCTATTTGATAGATGCAAATTGGATAGTCGATTCAGAGTCGCTTGTGAGCACTTTGCGATGGAATGGAAATTAGATTGAGCAGCACGAGTGTTTGCGTTCATTAAAATTAAAAAAAAAAAAAAATAATAATAAAAATTTGGTCAAACGCAAAGGCAGCAGGTTCTGTACGGCTGAGTCACGAGTTATATGTTCCTAATCGTATCTGCGGGCGTTTATTTTTGTAGTAGAACGGCATCTGCATTCTGATGGGCTTGCTTTGAAAAGTGATATTGAGTTGGAAGTTTTGGTATGATATTTCCGGATAGTGTGCTGGGTGGGGGAAATTTATTAAACGACAAATGTGGCACAGAAATCAGTTGAAAAGATTTATGACTTCAATATATAAGATAAAAATGATATTAGTTAGTGATCACTGATGTGGATTTATAGCAGTTAGTTTCAAATGACTCTTAGATCTTGAAAATGCTCGTATATACTTGTGACCGTGGCCGATTGACATCTATTATATTTGTAAAACGCATGATGAGATAGCTTTTTTTCTTTTTCCCATAGTTCCAGCCAATGAAGCAAATGGTGTCATTCTTAGTTTTAGACAGACAGATAGTCAAAGATACTACGATTGGTAAGTGTGTAACTAATAAAGGTCCGAGCGATATTTATGAATTTTAGATTCTTTCATTTCTTTATTTAAGCAATAATCACACTTACTTTGGAAAAGAAGGATTGTATAGGCTATATAAGAGATTTCTTGTACATACCTGCAAAGAGGAATAAGAAGAAATGAGTGATTTTCAATAATTTGGAAAATATTTTTATACACATATATTAGATACGAATTAGATACCAAAAATAAGAAAAAAATGTATCCTTACAAAGCAACACACTAAATCCAACAGGATTAATTTTAACTTTTACAAACTAGGATCTGTAGTAGGTATGGTTTACTGGTATTGATATATAAATCTGCAGACTAGTCTAGCTTCTGCTAGTAGAAATCGCTTCAAAAGTGCCTTTATCCTTAGCTTTCATATCGTACACTTACTGAAATGGCCGTTGCTGCTATGCTCCATATTCATTGAGAAATTGGATACAAAGTGTTTTAAGCAGATTTGTGTAAGTCACGTCATCATTTTTTACAATCCTTCATAGCTTGCTTGACAAAATCTGAGCTAAATATAGCACAAAGACTCTTTTATAAAGGGTGATTCATCGTGAGGTTTGATTTACAATATAAAATAAAACACACACATTTGAAAGCGAGCTTAAAATTTTATTATCAGTTAAAAGAACAATTCATGGCATTTATTTTTCAAAAACGATATCATGTAAGTGTTGGCCACGACTTCCTCTGAGATAGTCAATTCGAAAGGTCCAATTTTGGGCGATTCGTTTGAGCATAGCGACTGGTATCTCGAGGATTACACGAGTAATTTTGGGCTTCCAAATCGTAGCTGGATTATTCCTGAAGACCTGAGACTTTACATATCCCCAGATAAAATAGTCCAAAGGTGTGATATCGCGCAAACAAGGCGGCCAATTTACGCTAACAAAACGTGAAATTACGATAAAGTGCTCACCAAAATGATTTTTCAACAAGTCCATTTTTTCACGCGATGTATGACTCGTACCGCCTTCTTGTTGAAACCAGAGCTTACCGAGACCATGCGCTTGAATTTCAGGAAGCACATAGTCCGCTAACATGGCGTGTTAACGGTTACCATTGACGGTAACATTCTGATTTGTCTCATTTTTGAAGAAATATGGACCAATGAATCCACCAGCCCATAAAACACACAATACCGTTGTTTTTAATGGATGTTATCGTAGCTTTTGGTACTCTTCGGGTTGCTCATCAGGTCAAATACAGCAATTTTGTTCATTAACGTATCCATTGAGCCTAAAATGGGCTTCATCACTAAACAAAATTTCACGATAAAACACTAGATTTTTCCACAGCTCATTCACTGAAAATTATGACGAAAATTTAAGTCGCCTGCTTTCACAAGTTGAATTTTGTACGCTTTTAGGCCGAAATCCTCACGTAAAATACACCAAGTTGTCGAATACGCCAAGCCAAGCTGATGAGAACGACGACGAATCGATTCGTCACGGTCTTCGCGTACAATCTCAGCTGCTATAGTTTCTTCACTACGTGCTGGATGTAATCTAATCGGTCGAGTATCATCCATTAATGTAAGCTGGAACTCAAATTTGCGAATGGTATTAGGCAACAGTGGTTTCAGTAGGTCGATTATTCGCAACGTAAATTCTTCGAATCGCACAAAAAACATTTCTCACAGAACGCTGATTTTCGTAATACAGCTAACAATTTGGAGACGCTGTTTTGGTGTGAGTTTTTTCATGATAACTTGCCAAACGATACTGAAAAAAAATAACAAAGCAGTTTGAGCGAAGTCATACCTGATCTGTCAAAAAAAGCCTATTGAAAATCAAACCTTACAATGAATCACCCCTTATAACATAGCCTAGAACAAGTTATCTATGCACCTAAGGTAGAACATGAACACAAGTGCGAGACTGAGCTTCAAAGTCAAGTCAATCGAATGTGCACTCAACAAGTAGAAGACTTGTGGCTACTTTTGAGAATGCAACCAAAGACGTCATGTGTTACTTAGCCAGATAGTTAATCGCAGATTAAGGCAATACTAACTAGAAGAATCTTGGTCGTGGATCCTAACTGCAGTCAATATGTGCCTTCAAGAGTAAACAAGGCTTGACATGATTGTATTTCTGTTCAATTCACTCAATAATTTAAATATTTACGGTGAGGTACATGCAGATGATTTTACTGTTCTGTTGTCTTTTGAGGTAGTTTTCTTGACAAGATAACGGCAGATGGCTGACTTAACTCATCTGGTGCTAAGAGGCATCGCCGTTCATTTTTCCAACAAATTTCAGTGTCTAGGTATCATTTTGGATATCAAACTATATTGGATTATACCAGCAAGGCGCAGTTAGTTTGTCTGGCAGTATAGGCAAGCTTTTAGCAAAACATGAACCACCTAGAAGCATCCTCTGGATCTACATGGCTATGTTGGTACCAATTCTGTCTTAGTCCATTGTATGGAATAAACTTTCACAAAAATCCCCTACTGATGCTCTCATCAGACCCCAAACTGGCCTTTCCTTGGCATATTCTTAAGAATATGTTCCGTTAAGAGAAAATATTTTTTGCTACAAATCGCATTGGAATATGACTGCGATCTTATGGACAGTTGTTAATGGAGTAAGGATTCAACTTCCCTGTTTTCAGGAATAATGTATTGTATTTAAACGGAACTAAACTAAACTGCTGGCTTTTTCGTGAAGGACAACAACTTACTACTCATTAGGTAAAGTGCATCTGTTTTCCAAGCGGACACAACACCCAATCCTTACAGCAATGAACTATGTATGTATATTGTTGGGAATAGGTCAAATTGGCGAAGATAGATAGGTTGCACTTAAAGTCTTACTACCCTCTAGTCACCTGGTCTAAGAATGCAAGACTTCTCCCACAGTTAGAAAGCTGTCCCAATGTGAAAGGGTCCCAATGCGATCGGTGAGGATTTCTTAGACTTGAACTCATGTGCAAGTCCGTTTCGTTTTCTACTTGGATTTGCACTGATAAACAGATCTCTCTCTAACACTTCCGAGAAGTAAGCAACCTTTTGCTGCTCCTGGGCAGCAAAAACTGTGGACTTTTTACTGTTGCTTTTATAAGCTCTACCCTTCTGCGGAGGTCCTTATTATGCAAAGTTTAAATAACATCTCCTGCGGCGCTTGCTGCGGTGGTCTGATAATTTGGGTGGTGTTTATACTTTCGGTACTTCAATCACTGTGGCAATTAATCTTCATTTTTCAAAAAATTAAGGCCCGTTTGATGATATAAAACTTAAGAATTTGTGTTTAACGTAAGCCCTTAAGTAGCACTTATTGCTTTGCATCAAACGTAAGCTCAAACACGAAAATCCTAAAGTTGAACAAAAATTAGGTGGAAGAAAAAGTGCCACATAAGATAGTTATGTTAAACTCAAATGTTCATTTCCTGCTCTTTTTCACTTATTAGTTAAGAATCGTGAAGATTATTAGAATAATATTATTACAGAATTCAATAAAAATGGATTTTGAACTGCCGGACTTGATTGAAGATGACGTGGAAGTTCTTGAAATTCGACAAATTTACGACAGAAATAATTATTTTTACTCTTTTGATGAGCTATCTTCTAACAAAAGAAATAAGAACAGTTATTTTGAGTAAAATACAATGCTTTTTAGAATGTCCATTCAACATATAACAGTTAAGCCTGAACTATTGGATTGTACCACATGAAATTTCCGATTTTCGCTCAGTCGGATATAAGAAGTTTTCGAGTGAACATCTGTGCTAGAACGTTAACTTTTCTTTTTTATTGAGTAAAGTGGTACGTGTGCTTGACGTGTCATAATTTTCAGGTTCGTTACAAGTACCGATATTATTATTTTTTTTTTCCTTGGAGTTATTTACCATGCTGTCGGCAGTCTAAATTCGAACCTTCCTTTCCTTTACGAATTTAAAATGGGACATAATGTGTCATTGGCAATGAGAAACATTAATGACACATTTGAGGATGTAGCGGTTAACAAACGCACTATACGGCGTTGGTTTGGAAAGTTCCGGTCGGGAAATTTTAGCCTCAAAAATGAAGCAAGTGGAAACCGGAAAACGTTAGTTGACGACAATGTGTTAAGAGCAGCGGTGGATGCGGACCCAACGAAATCGGTGCAGGAGATTTGACAAAGCATTCAAGTATCCCCAATGAGATACCTCGGTAAAGAAACTCGATAAGTGGGTAACCCATGAAAAACTACGGCGCATCGCTTTCATTAAGAAACCAAACTGAACCGTTTTTGCACCGGATAGTCACCTGTGAAGAAAAGCGGATACTATATGATAATCATAAAACATGTGGGCAGTGGTTGGATGCAGATGAAAAAAAAAAAAAACTCTCTTAGCCCGATCTTTACCCAAAAAGAGGTTATGGTGACAATTTTGCGGAAATCGAAAGGAACAATCCACTTTTCATTTCTTCGACCAGGAGAACCGACAAGAGCTATCAAATTTTGTAAGGACCTGACCTGCGTTGGTCAATAGGCACGGTTCGATACTTTTGCTTGACAACGCTAGACCAAACCTAATAAGTAACAGTGCAAAGACTATTTCAGTTGAGATTAGAAATTCTTCCCCATCCACCGTAATCTTTTGGTATATCCCCAACGGAGTACTATCTTTTTTGCAATCGGGATTCATTTTTCCGGCAGAAGGTCTTCCGGAACCGAGCAGAGGTCATAAAAGTCTTTGAAGATTTCATTGCCTCAAAATGTCAGCATTTCAACGAAAAAGGAATATTTGACCTTCTATCACGTTGGAAGGATGTCATAGATGCCAACGGATCCTGTTCTAGTTGAATAAAAATTTACGGAAAAATAATTTTGGCTTTTAAATTTTTACTATAAAATCGGACATTTCATGTGGTACAACCCAATATATTGGGTCTATAACTTAATTTGTGCTAAGAGATGGCGTAACTTGTATTATTCCATTGGAACATGCGTTGGAAAGCTATATGTCATTCATTTGAAGCGTAAACAACAATAATTTTTTTTTTACTCAAATATGTCGAACTTTGTGAATGAAAAAGTGTTTTTGCAGAGAGTTCTTCTTCATTACTTTAATATGAAGAAAACTGCTGCCAAAAGTCATTGTATTTTGGTGGAAGTTTATGGTGAACATGCGCTAGCTGAGCGAACGTGCCAAAAGTGGTTTGCACGATTTAAAAGTGGTGATTTTGGCTTCGAAGACGATAAACGTCCTGGGCAGCCAAAAAAGTTTGAAGATGAAGAACTGGAAGCATTACTCTATGAAGATTGTTGCCAAACACAAGAAAAGCTCGCAGAATTTTTGCATGTCAATCAAGCAGCTGGATATATTTAAAAGCAAGGAAATTGGGTTCCACATGAACTCAAGCCGAGAGACGTCGAAAGGCGGTTTTGCATGTCCGAAATGCTGCTGGAACGCCATAAAAGGAAGTCATTTTTGCATCGGATTGTTACTGGTGATGAAAAATGGATCCATTACGGCAACCCCAAGTGCAAAAAATCATATGTGAAACTCGGCCAACCAGCCAAATAAACGGCAAAGCCGAATATCCATGGTGCGAAGATAATGTTCTGTATTTGGTGGGATCAGATGGGTGTGCTGTATTATGAGTTGCTAAAACCGGGTGAAACCATCAATGGACGGTAGCCTTGTGCACAATTAATTCATTTGAAGAGAGCAGTAGCCGAAAAACGCCCAACATGACAACGCTCGGCCCCACGTTGCTATTCCGGTTAGGAACTATTTGGAAGACAGTGGATAGGAAGTCTTACTCCACCCGCCTTATAACTCAGACCTTTTCCCTTCTGACTACCATTTGTTCCGGTCGGTGCAGAACGTCCTCACTGAAAAACGGTTCACATCAGAGCAGAATATCAAAAAATGGCTTGATTCATTCTTGACTGCCAAGCCGGCGCAGTTCTTTTGGGATGGGATCCACAAATTGCCAGAAAGATAGGAAAAAGCCATAGCTTCAGATGGACAATACTTTGAATAATACTATTGTACATGTTTTTTCTTAAATAAACGTTCAAATTTTGAAAAAAAAGCACGAATTAAAATATATACCCAATATTAAAATTAAAACATACATTTTCCTTTCCTAGGAACAATTCCATCGCTCCGATTAATAAATTTTTAATTGCGTTGAGTTTTTTTGCAACCGGCAATCATCAGATTAGTATGGCCAATTTTGATAGAACGCATGTCTCAATAGTTTCAAGGATAGTTTTTTCAGGGCAATAGCTAAGCTTGGAGAAGACTTTCAAAAAAAAAACGCGATTTCTTTTGTATAGCATCGTTTCCCAATGTAATAGGTGCTATTGACGGTACACACGTAAAAATCCAGTCCCGGTATGTATAATTAAAAATTGATTTGCATATCAATATATAGGGTGATACATCGTGAGGTTTGATTCTCAATAGGCTTTTTGTTGACAGCTGACGCATGACTCCTATCAAATTGTTTTGCCATTTTTGTTCAATATCATTTGGCAAGTCATCGAGGAAAGATTCACACCACAACAGCGTCTCCTAATTATTCAGCTGTGTTACGAAAATCAGCGTTCTGTGAGAAATGTTTTTCGTGCGATTCGAGGAACTAACGGTGCGCATAATCGACCACTGAAACCACTATTTCCAATACCAATCGCAAATTTGAGTCCCACTTTTAACTAGTGAATGATACTCGACCGGTTAAACCACATCCAGCACGTAGTGAAGAGGCTATAGCATCTGTAGCGTCGTCGTCGTTCTCAGCAAATATGCTTGGCGTATTCGACAACTTGGTGTATTTAACGTGAGGATCTCTGCCTAAAAGCGTACAAAATTCACCTAGTGCAAGAATTGAAGCCAGACGACTTGAATTTGCGTAATATTTTCAGTGAATGGGCTGAAATTTTGTTCAGTGTTGAAGCCCATTTCTGGCTCAATGGATACGTAAGTAAACAAAATCGGCGTATTTGGGCTCATGAGCAACCCAAAGAGTACCAAGAGCTACCATTACATTAATTAAAAACAACGGTATAGTGTGGTTTATGGGCTGGTGGGATCATTGGTTCATATTTCTTCAAAAATGAGGCAAATCAGAATGTTACCGTCAATGGTAACCGTTATCGCGCCATGTTAACGGACTATGTGCTTCCTGAAATTCAAGCAGATGGTCTCGGCGAGCTCTGGTATCAACAAGACGACAATACGAGCCATACATCGCGTGAAACAATGGACTTGTTGAGAAATTATTTTGGTGAGCACTTTATTTTACGTTTTGCTACGAAAAATTGGCCGCCTAAATTGTGCGATATCACACCTTTGGACTATTTTATCTGGGGATATGTAAAGTTTCAGGCCTTCAGGAATAAGCCAGCTACGATTGACGCTTTGGAAGCCAACACTACTCGTGTTATTCGTGAGATAACAGTCGCTATGCTCGAACAAGTCGCCCAAATTGGACACTCCGAATGGACCAGCCCAGACGTAGTCAAGGCCAACATTTACATGATATCATTTTAAAAAGTAAATACCATGAGCTGTTCTTTTAACATTATAAAATAAAATTTATTTCACATTATAAATCAAACCTCACTATGAATCACCCTATACAAATAGATGTTATTCATCAAGGTGGTACGGATGGAGATATTTTTTTGCAACAGGAAAAGTTATTTCACAGTCAACGTTCAAGCATGATGCAACAATTTTCAGTAATTGCAGGATTCGAAATATTTTGGAGAGACATTCAAGTACATGTACAAAATGTTTTCACTTGGTTAGGATCTATCTAAATTTGAATTTGTGCATGATCTTTGTTTTTAGAAATTCTTTTAAAATATAGGAGATTCGGCCTATCCCCAAGAATTTTATTTGATGAAACCTCTTTTTAATCCAAGAAGTTCAGCAGAATAGTTATACAATGAGTCTCAAAATCGTACCAGAGGTGTTATAGTAAACCCGTTTTGGGTTATGCTGCCTGAATAAAATTGAGTGTAGTTTTGACAGTTATCATTACGATCTGTACTTAACACAATAAAATAAGGCAAAACGGTCATCTCGATGATCCTTCTGAGAGTTTAGATTTTAGTGAAGATGACCTTCAACGAGTTATTGCTGAAGGAGGGATACACAGTGAAAATGGTTCTCAAATTGACAACTCAAGCTCAAACTCTTGTAAATTGTAAATATTATTTCAAGCAAAAACAAAAATGTTCAACTTAAAGTTCCTTTAATTCGGAATGCTGCTCAGATACCTTGCTGCTCTTGATGTTGAAGCGACTGGTCTTCATGAATTCTCTTGATGTATAAATTTAAGTATCACATAGAACTTATATTATACTTAGTTATGTTACGTATCAGCAAATGTGCCTAAGAAACTTCAAGATCGTGCTCTCTGATGAGAGCTACATGCTAAGTTATATCCTCATTTCCAGAAAGGCCACCTTCTGTTACCTCAAATAGTACGGAGGCGACTCGCATCGACAGCTTTGTAGAATCTTAGTACCGCTACCATTTTCTTCATGTTATGGTGGTGAGTGGCAATAGTCATTGTATGTAGTAGTGTGTGTAGATCCTTTGTTCCTGTTCCGACACTATTAAAATGGTTATTGGCTCACAACTGTAGGCTTCTGACCGGTCTTTAAAGCCTTGACATAATTCATTTACTCTTCGACTGCAGCACTTATTGATGAATTTAACCTTCAGTTGATGAGGTTGTGACCAGAAGTCCAGTAAAGTTGAGGAAAACGCAGTAACCAATATTGCTTTCGTTTTGTTCTCTTCTTTCTGTGGAGTGGTTCCAGTTTTTACTGACAACAAAGTTGTTTCCATCCAATCAAATTCACCAGTAGCTTGCCAAGTTGAAAGTGATAGGCTTGATACCCTACAATCAGAGTTCCTTCAATAGAAATAAGCAACTCATTAATGAGAAGACAATTCCAATTAAGATACTGATGAACCAATCAAGCAAATTGACTTTGCCAAATATGATAGAAATGCTGACATTGATATGAACATCCTTAATATCGCGCAGAAGGTTCTAGTCAACGTATGATCTGAACATCTGAAGCCTTTCTGAAGCGAGTTAATAAGTGCCAATGTGCTTTCCCGCCCTGTAGATCGACTATAGACCAAATTTTCACGAGAGATGCAGACGAAATGGAATGTGCACTATATCTAATATCTAATATCTAATTCTTCTTAACTATATAAAAGTTGTACCGGAATAGATGGTGCACTGGTTAGGCATTTTAGTTGACATCATCGGTCGATCTCATTTTACCATCATAGACGTAGCCTCAGCTGTGCAATTTAAAAACAGGAAGAAAATTGGTTCAAGATTACAGCAATAGGAACTAAGTCAAGTGCATGCTCTGAAGGGGCATCTGCCTCTTAATTCTATATAAACGTTAGATAAATAAACGCGTCTTTATATTCCTAACTATATTGTAGACAGTTTTGTTTTTTCCTAGATCAGCCAAATATAAACACAGATCTACAGTCGACAGATAAATAATACAAGTAAATCTACCTTTTATCAACATCCGCGAAGACCCTTGAAGGCGTGAACTGAAAAGTCAATACTCTCTGCACAGAATAACTTTCCCAGAAATACGTAAGTGTATAGAACGAAGACTAAGAACAAAGAAATTGTTTATTTTTGACATTGGCATTGAAAAAATATATGTAAATAGAGTAAATAAATTGAGGACTGTACTTGCCTGGAAATGGTGATATTGACCTGTGAAAGAATACAACTGAATATGAGCAGCAGAATCTTGTAGTACAAAGCCATCTGTACAAAAAATTTCAAAAATATCGCCTCACTTAATTCTTAATTCCCGTTTGTTATATATATCGATATAAGCCTCGATCATATACTCATATGTAGATCACACATATCTTTCTTAAGATGTCACAACACTTAGCACGTGTCCCTACCTAGCACTGCAGACACAAAGCCAATACTCAAACTTAAATTCTTCCTCAAAATTTATCTTCAACCACACTTCCTAACTTAGCTTCTTAAGACAATAAATCTCATGCCTTAAATTAATCAATAAACTTGTGGAAAAGTTTCTTATCTCTCCATTCGCAACATACTTAGTTATAAGGCTCCAGTGTGCAAAAAAAATTAAAAAGTAAATCCACATTTTTACAACTTTTTTTACACGTTATGTTTACCAACTTTCCGAAATTGTTTAGAGCCTCATGCGCCCCCTTCTGTTTGCGTGTGAAATTCTTAAAAACTGTTCACCTTTGCCGGCATAAGCCCAAGTCATTTCGAGGAAATTTCGTACCCGCAGACGTGAAACATAAAACACCGAAACGCACATGATGATAAAGTAGCTAACAAAATATTTATCCTTGATAATTCGTTCTTATTTGCTTGTGTCATCTGGTTCTATATCTGTATCCCCTGCCATCCATCGAAAGCAGCTTAATTACAATCCCTAAGCAAATACAAATATTCCCCGCCTTCCGCTTTCTATCTAAACAACACAAATTTACACAAAGAGATACGGAAACGGATATACAGATACACAAGTATGGCGATGAGATGAATTCATATCTCAAACAAGTGAAAACAAAATTTTCGAATAAGGACACGGACACGAACGGATGAATACGAGAGTAGACTACTCACCTCTTGGAGGGTGGGTTTTCTTGTGCAAAGCCGGTGGGATAAATCAAGATTTTAATTTACCGCCCTATGTTAGTAAGGATTTTCTAAGGATCACGCATTATAATCAGAGTGAGAGCAGGAAACGGAAGAACCAACGGAAGAAAGTAATTAATCGTACATCCCAGGTGAGCTTGACAGGTCATTACTTTTGGTGGCTACTACGAGTATATGTGTATCTACGTGTAAATGGGGGGAGAGAAAAAATAATAATAAGACTCCCTCTTAACAGGTAACAAATTAAATTCGCGCTCCTTATGACTTGTCTCAGGGACCAAAGCAAAAAGAAACGACGAGATAAGCATCAAGGAGATGAGGAAAAGAAAATCTTCCTAATGAAGCCTAGATAAAAAGAAAAATCCGTTCCAGATTTTTTTGTCGCCACACATCTCATTCCAATTTCATTAAATTGACATCCCTTCACCAATTACAGTCCTTACAGAGGTTTACTTTGATCACGAAGAAGAAGAAATAATCAAGGCGGCCGTAGATGATAAATGACAAACCAACGTTAAGATGGGTTGGCTAGTACACGGAGATAGGTAGAGCATGCGGCAACAAAGCCACAAAAACAGACACAGTAAGGACGATAGTAGGTAGGCTCTTCGTTATCTCTCCGAACAACTACCAAACGGAAAAAAAAAATCATTTCTCAAGTAGGCCTTATCTGACCACCGATTTATCTTTCTGTCAGAATTCAAAGCCTCCCACGTCGGAAGTACTATCAACTGAAGGTGTAACTTCAAAGAGGGTGGTATAGCCACCCGATGTGGTCAATAAAATCAACACAAAAAAACCGCCCGTTCCTATGGTTCGAGTGGATTGAGTAAACGTTTTTCTATTTGAACAACATCAATCTTAATTTTCTATTATCTTCCTCCCCTAATCAATTTTTTTTTTTCTGATGAAGGGGGTGTTCTAGAGAAAATGTAGGCCAGAAGGTACTCCAAAGCCTAATGAACGATTGGCTTCACCTCAAAGATCGGCCAGATACTAGATATGAAGTAAACGTAGTATTTAATTCGATTTTAATTTGATTGATTTAGTTTTTTCTTGCCGCTCGCCGGTGTTATGGGTCCGGATTTAAGGTCCATAGATACGACTTGGTTTTGAGGTATGACATAGTTTGGTGCTCTGCTTTAAGTAGTTCTATCTACTGCGTATGGTTTAATTTAAATCGCTTATGTACTCGGTTACTATGTCATCTGGAATGAAAATCCATTCAATCAAACCTGATATAAAATTAATAACTCAACGGTGACTGATTATTATGAGTGTAAGTGATTCTGCAAAAGAAATAAGAACTTATTATGAATGAAGGCCAAAGAGACAAGTGCTTCGTTTACCCAAAAGTACTGGGGCCACGTGTAACCGGGGAAAATTATGTCATCGTGATAGTCAAGATAATTTTTTTTTTATGTCACCTGTATACCTAAATTATGGTATAACTAGTGTGGTGTGGTTGAATGCCTGAGTTCAGTGCAGATGTGCCAATTTATTTTTTTTTTTAGACGAACGTAGGAGTTACCATTATACATACATAGAAAAGGTTGCGCCAAACTCTATCAGGACTGATCACATAGAGCACGTTTTAAGGGCTTGAACCCATTTTTGACTCCATCTGGAATAGCAAAAAAGAAGAGAATACGAGTATATGTACGAGTAAGTCCTATATATGCTTTAGAACTGTCAGTGCTCGGAAAATGCTCAACTTATTGTGTCTCTCAAGGCAAGCTTCAAAACATTGCAGCGAATTTAAAATAGTTATACGAATGTCAGTCATATTTTAAGAGCTAATACAGCAGTACTGTCTCAACGTTTACACGAAGCAGTTCGAGATTCTTATATAAGAACAACTCCTGCTATATATCGAAATCAGTCCTACCATGTCATAACTTACGTTTGCTCTCCATATATGTACAAACGGATGCCTCCTTTGACGTGGAAAACTCTTTTAAGAAAAGGAAGAGTAAAGTCAAAAGTGATAAGTTTTCAGACTTGTGGAGGACTACTATTACTTTTTACGTTGATTAGCTTCTCCACAATTGCATCTGTATTAAATCTCACCTTGTTGCAGACTCTAAAGAGATCTACATACAGTAAGTCTGGCACTATATTTTGGGACTATCCGTGGAATATTAACTTCGGTATCGCAAAAGATATCAGTTCGTGATGATCTGCCATGCGACAAGCTTATTCTGAACGTTATAAACTTTTTCCTAATATTTGATAGGAACTTCTGTATTTTTTACATAATTGTCCTTCGATAGTTCCCTGATCTCTCCATCCTCGATTTCTTCCAAATAACTTTGGAATATCCTTTTTATTTATTTATTTTTTTTTTTTAAAACAGAGTATGGTACACAGGCAAGGAACCAGTCCATTGTGCTCTTTGTATGTTCCCTTCATTGAAATTTCTCGGTTTTTCAAAGTTCAGTGAAGTCTTCAACTCTCGAATAAGATTGAAAGTCGTGAAAGTGTTTAGGTTGTAGACGCAGCTTGGTTGTCACTATAGACGCAAATGCTTAGCCGCCTCCACTGATTCTTTATAATATAGGCCGTTGTCATCAGGACTTAGTTTAAAGCATATCGTGAATTCGAACATGCTTATCCTCCAGAAAGACATCAGAGCCACACTCTAAATCATTTTTGAAACCATCCCTAAAGAATCGATCATATTTGTTGTCTTATTCAGATTTTAGCCAAAGTCAGTCCTGGTCAGAGGGAAAGTCATGCATTAGACGGAATGTCCAAAAAACCAGAGTCCAAAGAACATAGATTTGAGAAAACAGCCCATGATAACATAACGGCCTTAATATAGCCGTGAAAAACACTTTCCGGTGACAAGCCCCGTATCTTGTCAAAAGCTCATTTGCCCGGACAGGAGACCGAGAGAAGGTAAAATGTTTATTCCAAAGAAGTCTCTTATCCAGAATTAAATCTAAATATCTAGCTTCGTAGAAGGATCGGAGTGTAATGCCTTTAAGCATTAGAAGAACCTCGTTAAGAGAGCAAACTTTTGAGACGATGTACTGAAAGCCCATCTATGGTGCACTATGTCTTAAACTTTACCTACATGCTCATCTTCGGGCGTATTCTAAAAATATCGTGATTCGTTTTTAAGCCGTACCACTCGCTTATAGCTTGCAAACGCTCAAGACCAATATACACTGGTCCCTCTCTTTTCTTTCTCCCAAAGCTCCCTTGACCCGCGCTGTGTGCAAACATTTTAAGAATATAATAATTACTTGAGCGCGCTAATTATACATATATATATAAAAATAAGACTACATGCGCTTTGGAGCAGACAGTAGATGTACATCATCCCATGGATAGTACAGCTATATGATCTATTTATGCTTAAACACAGACGATAGAACTGTTGCAAAAGGTTAGAGCTGTTGAAAATGTTAAGCAGTGAATTGACCAGCATACACCATAGAAGTTGTGACAGGACGGCACCTTAAAGACAATCCCTGTTTTCCCCTGCCATCACAAATTGGCCACTGTCAGCATCCGTAATCAGTATCACATTCATCAGTTGTGCTTTTATCCACAAAACTAGTGATGCTTCGATGAAAATGCGATTTCTATGCTGCCTACAAAATTTTGAAGCGCACTCTCGCAGGATCTCTTGCGTGCATAGCTAGATTGCATTTTAGACAGGGGATGCATTCGCCAGGCTTGCACACATATAGCTGAACTATTGTCTCGATGTTCTATGAACGTAGTCAGACTAATAGGTCTGAGGACGTTAAGTCATATTTTTCGATTTTCGTTATACTAGGTGGAGTGAAAAGTAACTTTCTTGACAGCCAGAATGCGCTGCTACTGCAAAAAAAGTTGTGGTGCCTTGAAGTCTGTTCATATTTAGGCAGACATGCCAAATTTCAGTGCGATACTGTCTTTAGTTATTTTTTGAGAGGCAAGAAGGCGAAGGAAACAAAAGAAAAGTAGGATAAATATTATAGGGCTAACGCTCTACCGATCAAGTCCGCAGCGGCAGGCCCTCCGATGCGGTTACAGAGGACAATGTCAAAAAAATACATGAAATGGTGTTGGCTGACCGGAAAGTGAAGGTGCGCGAGCTAGCAGATACCACAAATATTAGTACTGAGCGCACACGCCATATTTTGGGCAATATTCTGCATATGAAAAAGTTATCCTGCCGCTGGATGCCGCGCATACTCACTCCTGACCAAAAACACGAGCGCGAGAGCCCTTCGAAAGAAAGTTTGGACTTGCTGATGCGGAATCTGGCAGACTTTTGGCATGGATTGGTAACTGTTGAACGCCAGAGAATAGAATGAGTGCCCGGCAATGGACTGAAGCCGACACGAGTGCTCCGAAGCGGCCGACGGAGGCTCGATGTGTCGGAAAGCTTATGACGTCGGTTTTCTGGAATTTTCATAGCATACTCTTCGTGGACTACCTCAAAAAAGTAAAAACCATCAACAGTGAATATTACTGTGCATTATTTAAGCGATTGAAGGCCGAAATCGCTGCAAAACAGCCTCACATGAAGCGAAAAATAAATTTGTTTTTGCAAGACAATGCACCCCCGCACAAGAGCATCGCAACTACGGCTAAAATCAATTACTTACGGCTCCAATTGCTGTCGCATTTTCGGAGGGGATCAAGAAGTTGGAAAATCGCTAAAATAAGTGTATCAAACTAAAAGGGGGCTATATTGAACAAAATAAAAAAAACATTTAAAAAAAATTTGTTTTTCATTCCCAAGGAGGTTACTTTTCACCCCACCTAGTAAAGTCTTTTATCACTTTTCACCAGGGTTTAGGTATATATGTCAGTGCCAGGTTAACAGCGTAATTGTCTTCAGAGTTATCAGCAGCAGGTCTATAGTGCTTCGTAGTAGGAATAAAATATAGACCGCAATAGATCAGTTTTTTCACGTGTTGTGTGACTCGTAGCTCCATTCTGTTGAAAATGAAGAGAAGCTGTGTCTATTTATTCAATTTTAGGCCACAAAAAATCTTCAATCATTTGTTTAAAGCGCTCTCTATTGACAGTAACAACCATTTTATTTGCATTTTGGAATCAGCGCTACTTTGTGCTGCAGCAGCAATGTTCTCGGGAGAGCATCCAATTTCATTGTTGACTCATTGAAAAGAAAAAATCACGAATTTTACGTTTTTAGCGATCGACCGTTTCCACAATCAATTTGAACAACCTTAATGCGTTGTTCTAGCATGTAACTACCCATGGTTAAAATTTTACATGTGCCTGCTTTACAAATGTCAAGGATGACATAACATAAAAAAAAGGTAGCGCTCAGAAATTGTTCACTACTGACAACTTTAGAAAGACCCTTTTTAGCTGGGTGCCAGGTGACTTGAAGCCATCAAAGGAAACAGCAGCGTGTTCGATGTTCGGGTAATTGCTACACCCACAAACAATTATTGGCTCCACAATTAACGGACAAGGCAGCAGTTTGTACTTTGTGCTGAAAATATCGCTTTCCAAATTTTGGAAAAACGAAGGTTTAGCCGTTGCGATGCTACCCACATAGATTCAGCGTTACTGGATACTGTAGCTAAATTTCTGTCAGCTAATAAAAATGAAATAGAAGCTTAGAAGTAAGTATCTTTTTTTAACAGGTAAGGGTTTGTTATTAAAGGATCGGATGTCAGTAGCAATCCCTTTAAAACATCTTTGTTACATCTCGAAACATCTCGAAAATTTGTTTGCAAGATTTAAGCGGTACAACCTGAAATGCTTCTGGGGGGGGGCTTCTGCTGTTTCTTCTGATAACTGCCCAATCGTCAACAGAGCGTTTTCCAACATAATTGCTGCTTAAATAAAAATTTTGAGCATCGTAAGTGTCATAGGATGCCGTGAGTATAATTCAACATACAGTTTAGCAGTTTCTCATGCGAAAGTACCAAATTTCGAAGTATCGACTAGGATATCACTAGAGTGTACGTGCAGTGGGACTTTCGTTATATAGGGTCAACACTATTGAAAAATCTTCGATATCGAATGCCATCGATAACGCTACCGAAATCTAGCTGTTGTATATCCAGTATAAGTTTGCTCCTGCAATTTTCTTGCAATTCCGTCTTTTTGCTTTCACAATATCTTTGATTACCTGTGTTCAAAGTTGCCAATTTTTTATTGGAAGTTTGTATGCAAGATGGAGACGTATCCGTGCCCTTTAAATTGACAAATCGAACCTTAATGTACCTGCTTGAGTTTCTTTTGATTGACTTTGCAAAATCCTTATACTAGTATTCTTTAGATGTTACCTCACATATGCATATACCTATATAGCACTTGAAAGCTGATTTTGTATTGGTTGCAGAGTAACAGACCATGCCATCAACCATGGTGAAAGTCGAAGTATACTTTACTTCAATTATCTTTTCAGAGAATTTTTATTAGAGAGTTGACCTTCAATTTTATAGAATTTTTTTTCACTTTGCGTAATATCCGTGGATTCTTTGGTAAAAGGTAATCTTATTGGTCGACAATATTGTGGAGTAAGGTTTTAAAAACGATTTTGCCATTTGAATCGCAGAACAATCTCAAATATACCAAAGACCTTTGAAATATATTTGCATTCGAATCGGAACGGTTTTCGAATTTTTGTTTGTACTGGGTTTGTTGAGATCCATCACAATTCCATTTTGATATAAGCTCTAAGAAACTGTAGTCGTTTTCATCTAAATTTTCCTAAATCTCACACAAATACTACAGTAATCGTGTAGCGGTATAATCTACCTATAGCAAGTTTTGCAAGTATTCGTTACTGTGGTTTTTTTTTTTTTTTTTTGTTTTTGTTTTTGAATCGTGTTATAGTTAGGAGACAGATTTTTACTATCTCATACTGCTTTCTCGATAGGCCTGCTTGAACGAAAATTGAAAGCACGTGAAGGGTTGAGATGATCCCTTAAGCGAAAGAAAATTTCTTACTTATCCACAGGCTAAAATATGCATAAACTTCACAATTAATTCGTCAACGATAATTTGGGATATGAGTTTTGAGTATACTCGTATTCTAAGAAAAAAATCTTTCTACAGTAAGAGTCTACAACCAATGTTGACATCTTTAATCGCGGATTTAAGAAAAGGCTTACTTTGGTAAACCCTATGCCATGTTAATTGTAACTACATTGAGATCAATTTGAAATCTTCTTTGAGTCTTTAGATATCCAATTTCTAAGCCTGTTCTATTTTTCTTGCCCATGCTAATTTTTGACTTTGAAGTCAATTCCTTTAGAATATACAAATCATACTTGGAATTAGAAGACAGCCTGTATACAAATTTTTACCGAACAACACCGAATACTACAACAAGATGCCTTCCAAATGAAAAAGTAATTTTTATATTTTATAATTTTTCTAAATTTTTAATTTTTTAAATTAATTCGCATATATATTAAAATACCACAATTTAACATTTAAATCGCTTTAAATAACAGAACGCACTTGCAGCTTAACTATGTACAATATATCAAAAATTGTATCACAAGTTACAATATAATTAAATAAAATACAATAAATTTTTTTTGTATGGTAACTTTGACTAATATTATGTAAGAATGCGTTGCTAAATAAAAGAATTAGAGCTTATTGTTTAATGGCAATCAAACTGCCGTTTGGGAAAAATTTCCCTTCTTAGCTTTGCAATTCGAAAAATTGACTTTTGTCCAGTTTTTGCACGCATTTACTCCTACGTGCGATGCTCCTTTATTCTGCCAAGTAACATACATACATACATAGAGCTCCATGAAAGAACTGGAAAGGTCAACGGCTCTGACTTCAGATGAATATTTATTTATTCATCAATATTAATGTTGCATTCTTCAAAATAATCCCCCTCAGATATAATACACTTGTGCCTGAGCTTTCTCCAATCCTCGAAGCAATTCTCATAAGCACTTTTTGGTATAGCCTTGAGCTCTTCCAGCGATGCCGTTGCAAATCTCTATCCTTTAGTTTTGGGAACAAAAAAAAGTCACATGGGGCAAAATGCTGACGAATATGGTGGCTGAGGCATAATCGCCGTGTTGGTTTAAGCCAAAAAATCTCTCCGAAGCAACGATGAACGAGCACATAATTCCGGCGGTTTTTTTTTCGTACTACTTCTTGTAAACAGCGCATAACTTCAAGATAATACTCCTTATTGACAGTACCACCTAGAGGTAAAAACTACTGTATACTACGCCACGGTAGTCGAAAAAAACAGTGATCAAAACTTAGACATTTGATCGAACTTGGCGTGCTTTTTCGGTCTTGGTTCTCCTGTGTACTTCCATTTTGGCGATTGGGCTTTGGTTTCGACTTTATAAACATACTCGTATACCCATGATTCCTCACCAGTTGTGACCTTTTTGAGCAAGTCAGGATCATAACTGACGTCATTCAAGAGCTCCTGGGCGATTCTCATGCGACGATTTTCTGATCAAAATTAAAAAGTTTTTGAACAAACTTCGCTGACACACATTTTATGCCCAAAACATTAAAAAAAATTGTATGACAAGAGCCGACCAATATGCCAACATTCTCAGCAAATTCTCTTATGGTATTTCGACGATTTTCCAAAACAATTTCCTTCCTAGCTTCGACGTTATCTTCTTTTGTTGATGTGCTCGGGCGTCCAGAACGAGGTTCATCATTGGCATCTTCCCGGCCATCTTGGAGGAGCTTGTACCACTTGTATTTTTTTTTTTTTTTTTTTTTTTTTACTGTCAATCTTTCAAGGGTTTAAGAGCACTTGATTCCATCTTTTACACAAAATTTGATGTAAATTCTTTGCTCCATCTCATAATAATTAAAAATCGGCGAGTACACCAAAACACGTCTAGCCTTTCTAACTGTCAAAATCAAACTTAGCATGCTATACACTTGAAACTATGAACATATGTTCAGGACATGTGTACCAACAAAACAAAAAAAAATAATTGATAATCACCTTACATTTTGAACACCTCTCGTACTTTTATAAACAACTTTGTAACAATGCACACCATCGAAAGGTAAAAGACAAATAAAATGGAATATTTATACCTTTGGTGTAGGAATATTCAGGTCGAAAACCTGCAAATAAGGTATAAAAAGTAGAGTCCGATTGTTTGATCCAGTCCTTATATTCGCTTTTTTTTTTTTTTTTTGTTCTTAAACAACATATAGACGCCGCCAGTTTCCGATATCCATTAGCTTTTTCTTATTTGGCTACTGCATTCCAGTACCCGAGGAGCTTTAATTTTTCCTTGTAATTGTTAAGATTGATCTTCTTCAAGCGCAGGTTGAGAAAATTCTGCAGGAACGTTGTCTTGTTCTTCTGAATTTTACTTGAGCAGCTCCTCATCCGATATCAACAAAGAACAGGCTAGGCGGTTGTCTTTCAATAGGCTTCTTAGTAGTGCAATATTACGTAGCTTGTTTGCCTTTGTAGACGTATATCGATATGCATAACTCGTTATATGGCTTAATATTTATGTATAAACTACAACCAGGATACCCTACTACATTTCTTTTAACTCAAGTATGCAGCCCTGTTTCAAGATACAAATTCTTCTCTTATCTGATATTAACGAAACTTTTTGATGGATTTTAGCGTATCGTAAGATCATAATCATTGTCAGTCATTTTATCAACCCACTAACTTACATTCCATTTAAGAATTAACCTAAGTGTTTGTTGAAGCATTTCAATCTTGAACAAAATTAAAAAAAAAAAAAAAAGAAAGAAATTTTGTCACTTTCATTTTCTCGAAAACTCTTTTGAAAATCCTCTTCAGGAGGTAGAAGGGGAATGATTTTTCCACTAAAAACCATAACTCTCAAAGAGCAGTGAACGTAACTCAATAGCCAAGGAGCCTAGTCATTCTAAAGCTATTATTTGAAACCGTTTCGTTTTCAACTACGTTGGTAATATCCTCTCAGCACATTCCCGAAAATCCACTTTAAGTTCTAAACGCCAAGTCAATCTTCATTGCCAGCACCTGTCAAACACCTTTTCTCTGAGGGCATACGCACACCAAAATACACATCTACACTAGGAGATAGAAGAATGTATCTGCTAGGCCTTACAATAATCCAATTACTTTACAGTATCCCGAAGCAAAATGTATCTGACAGGCGTTTCTTATTTATCTTTTTTTTTTACCGTCATCCCTCTATCTACCATGTACATTGCAAAACGAAAGGTGACCAATACACCCTCAAGGCTTACAAATTTTCTCATCTTAAAATCCTCTTTCCTATAGGAAAAATTCCCTATTCCATCCCCTTCTCGACAATGTATTGTATACCATAGATAAAACTACGGCAGACACGACTAGAGGCACTCAAGCCTATTGCCCTTCTTCCTAATGCACCCGCACGACCCTTACTGTCATTGTGGCTTCAAGCAGCGATAAACGCTTTTAACAGTGCTCATCTCTCATCTAGGAATATACCGGGCCGCATCCCCCTAACCTATAGTCAGAACTCATGATGATGTTGCATTGGTGGTGGCAAGGATACATGGGGAGTGCCTTGGAATATTTGTACGTATTCGTTTCGTATCTAACTAACACCACACCTTTGGTTGGGTGCTATATGTGACGAGATTTCGTAAGTCCTCTTGTCGTAGTCCGCTAGATATTGCTTCAGTCTAGCTTCGAGAAGATTGCAGGAGACACTGCTCCCTGCTGATGTGAGATGTGCTCTGCGGTTTAAACGAAGGCGCACAGGGATAAACGAAAACATATTTGGAGGATAAGACGCCCTGTGAAAATCATATTACGGCAAGGGATTTCCATTTTATATCTCAAGGTTCCCAAGAGAAGGTTTTTTTCTTTTGTTTTGTTTTTGGTTTTTTTAATGTCTTCATCTGCACCAAGAAAAAAGCTGATGGAGTGAGATGGTTCTGGATTGGGTGCGTGATTTTCCTTTGATATGCCCATCGTAACCGCAGGGTCCCTCATTGCATCTGATCGACTTGGGTTTGACAGTTGGGGTTGATAGTAGCATCCACTCCGTCATCCCTTAGCCTAATTTGATTCAGTGTCTTGCATGTGTACTATGTTCGAGTAGTGCAAGGAATTTTCAATTGAAAATCCTGAAACTGATTGAATTGAGTTGCTAAGAAAATTGGAAAAGGATCCTTTCCTAAGGAGTACTCTCTGTGGGTGTGTGTATCTCTTATGGTAATCGGGTTGTAGTGACCATGGTGATGAAGATGCAATACTCCTACAATATATCTCTCTTTCATCTTATCTATCACCTGATGTCCTTATTATCAGACTTTTGGGTGGGTGAAAGTGGTTAAATGAAAGCAACTCAAATTTGTTTTAAGATACTGATATAAGTCCTGTGCACTATTATTCTAGTTCGCTGAAACTCTGCTTTACTTCGATTAGAAAGGAATTAATTATTTAGATTTTATTTTCTCAAAAGGATTCTGGAAAATCTCTTTTTGAAATACGTTTATGGTGTGGACGTGGAGTAGGGAATACGGTTGAAGTGCTATATGGTAAACATGAATGGGATTTTGCGACGATTCAATTGGATTTGTGTTTCTGGCATGCTGTGGATAGAGTGTTTTTCGAAAGGAATCAAGTGAGCTTAGTGTATAGTTACATAGATTGGAAGAAGAGTTGTCTTTGAGGGCGGTTTGGTGATAATTTATTTAAAGATTTCCAAAATTCAGTTCAATGCATATGGATAAGCTATGCAGACGGTTGAAGTTTAGTTCACTCAGATGTGAATTATTTGGACAACTTCTGAGATATGTACTACTTTTCTTGAGCCCTAATTTTTATAATATGGGAAATTTATTTTATTAAATTAGAATGAATTAATGAATAAATAAATAAGGAGGAAACGGAAAGCAATCTAAAGCTCTTAAATAACTTATAAAAAGGTTCATGCTTATGTGAAAGCTTAAAGTATCTCAGCCCATTACTTGAATTTTTAATTCTGTAGGGGCAACATTTGAAAAAGATAAGACAATTTAGGCAAGAAACGAATAATTACGCTTGTATAAGGATGTTCTTCTATTCAATTAGGGGGCATAATTTATTCAATAGATTTTTTATCTTTTTTATGCCACATAAGCCCCAATTCAGAAATTCAGGTGCCACATTCACCATCCGCTAAGTGAGATACGTAGAAACATAATATGCATTTACTTTGTCTTGATAAAGATATTGTCTTCCTCCCCTCCGTGCTCTTTATTTTCAACACTAAATTCAAGAAATCGGACGATAACTCCAAAGACCACTTTTAGATCCACCCAACAAATTTTAGCTGTTTATTGATTACGAGATCTCGTAGAACATTTTTTCAGTTCATAATCAGATACCAAGCTAGCCACCTGCTCGATCGTCTTATATTAGCCAGACCGTTTAGTACTCGTAGTACTTGGAAATTTTCTGACACGTAACATTCTGTTTCTTGCAGCTATGAGTTTTGCTAGAAGTCGTTATCGATTGTAGTTCTGTGGAAACTGTATCACAAGAGTAATCCACCAAAAGTGCTCTATTTTCTAGTGTAGAAGTTCGCGAGCATAACTTCGAAGGCATACTGCAGACCAATGCCGGACGTTTTACTCAAGGGTTCGTTAAAGTTATATTTGAAAAGATCCTTACTGTTGTTGGTTACACGTAGAGTTTGTTCTTAATATAACATCGTAGTGAAGATCTCATGAAGACTGATCCTGCCAAACTGCGTTTGATATAGAAATATGTATTACAAAACTCTACGTCTTTTTCGCCGGATGCAAGTGGTTATGCTCATATGAAATACAACTATCAATAGAAGCCCTACCAGTCTTAACGCAGGTTCGGTCCTGAGAAACTCTTCTCTGAGTCTTGCCTAGCAAATTCATCGATGACTTAATTTGCGTGATCCCATTACAACCTGGGACCCCGACAAGACTCAGAGAATTCATATTTCGACTGAATTTAGTGAACTCTTCCATTCTCGTACTAGTTTGAAAGCTGTAACAGAGGGCTGTAAGCGTAGTTTGGCTGTCCCTATGGATGCGGTTGCCCCCGTCATCAATTCTTCACAATATACCACCTTGATCAAAGTTCTCGGATTTTATTCAGAAAATTGAAATGCAAGTTTATTCAACTAAATTTATATTGTCATCTTCAAAGTTATCCCCATCAACTGCAACCCACATATGATAGCGCTTGATGCAACCCTCGAAACATTTTTTATATTCGGTTTTGTGTATGTTCATCAGCGCTCCATGCGATTTTTATATTACTCCCTCTCGGCTGCTGAAACGTGTTCCCCGTAGTGGTTTTTTAACTTGATTGAACAGAAAGAAGTCACAGAGAGCCAAATCAGGTGAATTCGGTGGCTATTGGATGGTATTTGATGCATTTTTAGTCAAAAAATTACGAATAATAATAGCACTGTGCGACGGTGCGTTATCATGGTGTAAAATGCACGATTTTTCTGCCCACAATTCTGGTCTCTTTCGGCGACTTGCTTCACGAAAACGTATCATTAGCGCCCAAATAATACTTTTTGTTTACTGTCTGGCATTCTGGCAAAAATTCATGACCATTGTAATCCATGAAAACCGTGAGCATTGCCTTATTTTTTGACTGAAAACGACGAAAACGGTTTTTTTGGTCTCGGCTCATTTGGTGAACGCCATTCACTTGCCTGATGTCTGGATTGCGTTACGTATTCAGAAAAACACGTCTCGTCTCCAGTAATGATCTTCTGTATGAATGTGGGATCGGATTCAGTTTCGCAAATCATCTCTTTTGCGACCTAAGCACGGTCTCTTTTTTGCATGAAATTTAGGTCTTTTGGCAACCAAAATCATTAACCAAAATGTCTTGGACGGATCCATAGACACTACGTTCCTTGTCTATCAGCCAAAAGATAATCGGTGGACAGGGTCATCAAAACTCCAGTGCATGTTGCACTAAAGAACTTTTGTTTTTAAACGGAAGATAGCTTTGAGAGTGCAGCTAATGGTATCAAATAAATATTAAAGGGAGATAGATTCATCAGTGCCTTTATTGTAAATCCGTGAGCGTAAGAGAAGTCACTAAGGCAGATGAAAAGGATCCTACCTTAACGCTTATCTTGTGATAAATGCTAAACCTCCAATGAAACGAAAAAGCGACAGGAAACGATAGGTATTACGTATGGTGTACTAACCTGAACTTCACCTCAAAAAAAAAATTTAGCCTGGCTTGTCTATTGTTTATCAGTGTCAAGAAGAGAACAGCCCAGTAACAGGATTCCTACAGTGGTATCGGTTAGTTACTAACTGTTAACTATTGAGTGTATTGTATAATATTTTGTATTATTCTAGGTAAATATAATGCTAAGTTAGCATAAGATAACAAATCAAATGTGTGAGTGAGTAAAGCTAGTTCTTATGAAAATTTACATGGAAATTAGCTTTGTTGTTGTAGAATCGAAATTATTGAGGTTATAAAGCAAAAGTAAAGTGAGAAATAGACCCGAAAAAAACCTCAATAATGAAAAATGGCTCCTTTTATCAAAGCAACGCATCATCGGGATACTTTTATTCGACTGTTTCAGATTTGGAGCAAAAATACATATATCAATCCATCTTCAAAACCAGAAAGGTTTTCAACTTATAGAGCATCTGGTTTTGCTTTTCAAATTCAGCTTTGATGCTTTGACATTAATTTTTAGCTGGAATAGCTAAAAATCTACTTCCTCGACTTTTGGCGGTCGGAATTTCTTTAACTATTTTCTGGGGGACAATATCGATTAAAACTCAGATCTTTTACGTAGCACTTACTTTCCCAAACATTAAAAAGTAGCGCTGTCATGTCGCACAGTCCATTTATCTATACGGACCTTAGTGCATTCAGCCTCAAACTATGGGATTTTTCACCAGTGGGTGCTGGGGACGAAGGCGATCGTAGTTTTAGTGTTGAGGTTTATAATTTTCATGATTCTTTTATGAGGAAGTATCCGAATATTCACAAGAGGTGGTCACCATAAGGTACTCAAATCTATTACCAACCAGCAACCAGAGCTATAAATTTATAAGTATTCGTTGTTTTGAACAGGCAATACACTTTATTTATTGCTGAAGTTAATTTATTTTTCCGTTAAGAAGAACACCTTTTTCTTTTCAATCAACTATCAGCATTAGATATTGCGATTACGTAACTATGGCACTCAGACTAAAACACTTGACAGCAAAAACTGAATTGACTGACGCTTTCCATTGTTTCCATCAAGACTTTTCCTAATTGAGATATTCGAACCGTAAACAACTGCCAATAAATCCTTCAAACACCCACAACACCACAAAAATGGCAAAAACTCTAATTGAACCGAAACCCTACCACAGCAAATAAAAAATAATCAGTCGTTCGAAATTTCCTTGCGTCAGTTCCCTATCTCTCCTCCAACACCCACTAGCTGACCTGATCCACCTACAAATGACTTCTCATCTATTCCATCCAATGCCATTTCGAATAACGTAAATCAAAATAATTTACGTACCCCCTCTATCACAGTCACCTTTGAACGTTCCATAAACTGTAATTCTAACGGCATACGACATGTATCCTTACACACCAATTAGCCGAGTAAAAACCCAACTCCAATTCAGGCTCCCTCAAACGAGCAGAACCCAAGTCAATTCTACGACCTCGATTCGACGAGAGAACCTCACATCGAACGTAGATACAAAAATTTGCATCTGAACTGGGTCCACGTTGGTCTTATTCATATTATGGCGACAAGTTAATAACGCTCTACACACAAATTATGGTGGATGACAAAAAAAAAGAAACGCTCCCTCTAGTTGGGAAGCTGGTGGCAAATTTTTCCAATTGACTAGGCTGGCGCCCACTTTGCTACTCCTACTTCGATATACGACATACGACACATGACTCCGTCAACGACGACGACAACACTGATGAAGACCCCACCACCAGCACTATTCTGGTGGGCTTAAGGAGGAATTCCAAATTCCAAGCCGAACTGGAAACTGGAGCAACATAAACGTATACGTACGCCCGGAGATATTGATGGAGTTGCCACCCAATTTCCTTTTTTTTTTTTTGGTACAATTTCGACTCTCCATCACGGTTCTTGTAGATGGAAATGATAGATTTTAGTAGTGGAGACAGATGACTTCTAACTGGGCAACTGCATGGGCGCAAATGACTTGCATAATTTAATCAGCGATGTTGCCCAAGTCTGAATTGCATGGCAATCCGATTTTATGATCTAGGAGCATCACAAGACTGTGGGCTGCAGTGGATTGTGGTTGCAAGAGGAAATTTCTTTCCTTAACTCGATTGGCAACTGTAGGCGAAGTTAATTGCTGTGCAAATTTGCTTTAATGAATTTGCAGATATAAAGCCGGTAGTAAGAGTACGAGTAGTGCTATCCTCGAGATACTCGTATCCTAACCAAACAAATAATGACCATCGAATCGGGATTTTCATCGAATTGAACATTTAGTTATTTGAAATTAATCGAATGGTGAATTGGATTGGTGACTTGCTCGAATTTTTTCCATGGAATGCAGTCGAAGGTGGAAAAGCTCTCTTAGGCGTATTGAGACTGAGCCACGTCACTAATTCTTCAGGAATTCCAAGATGCAGTTAATGAAGAAATAAAGAAAATTCTTAAGCCTCCCTGTGAGTAAGTCTTTTCAAGTCAAAGTGTGTTAATTTTTTTCAAGAAAACTCCTTAATGTGAAAGATGTCAGTTAACTATTGTATTTAGAACCAATTGCTTACATTTCCTATACGTAAACAAATATCTGTCAGATAATACTTTTGAGAGATATGTATATTTACATTTATAGTTGGAGAAATTACCTTTGCAAGTTTAGAAATCATCACGAGGAACAATACGAACATCACAAAACACCAATGCAACTAACCATTCGGTAAACATACCTACAAGATTGGACTAAGGGAGGCAACGATGGTAGGAGTCTACCGAAACAACCTTTCGTACTTAAACTTACGTATATGAATCTATAGGGTGATTCATTGTGAGGTTTGATTTTCAATAGGCTTTTTTTGACAGATCACGCGTGACTCCTATCAAACTGCTTTGTCATTCAGTATCGTTTGGTAAGTTATCAAGAAAAGACTCAAACCACAACAGCGTCTCCAAATTGTTCAGCTGTAAAATCAGCGTTCTGTGAGAAAAGTTTTTCGTGCGATTCGATGAACTTACGGTGCGAATAATCGATCTACTGAAACCAATATTGCCAATACCATTCGCAAATCCTGCCTAATCGATTCGTCGTCGTTCTCAGCAGCTTGACCTGGCATATTTCACGTGAGGATCTCGGCCTAAAAGCGTACAAAAATCAACTTGTGCATGAATTGAAACCAGGCGACGTGAAATTGTGTCATATTTTCAGTGAATGGGCTCTGAAAAAACTCAATGAAAATCCGGTGTTTTATTGTGAAATTTTGTTCAGTGATTAAGCCCATTTCTGGCTCAATATATTACCATATTGTACCATATATAACCATTAAATCCATTAAAAACAACGGTATGGTGTGGTTTATCGGCTGGTGGAATCATTGGTCCATATTTCTTCGAAAATGAGGCAAATCAGAATGTTACCGTTAATGGTAACATGGTACATGATACAATGGACTTGTCGATAAATCATTTTACTGAGCATTTAATTTCATATTTTGCTACGATAAATTGGCCGCTTAAATCATGCGATATCATACCTTTGGACTATTTTCTTTGGGGATATGTAAAGTCTCAGATATTCAGAAATAAGCCAGCTACGATTGACGCTTTGGAAGCCAACATTACTCGTGCTATCCGCGAGATACCAGTCGCTATGCTCGAACGAGTCGCCCAAAATTGGACCACCTCAGACGTAGTTATGGCCAACATTTACATGATATAATTTTCAAAAAGTAAATGTCATGAATTGTTCTTTTAGACGATAATAAACATCTTGATTCCTTTACAATTCGATTTATTACGATGATTTTGATTTCTCTACCGGAAACAGCTACAGCAACGTGCAGCGATCTCCTAACAAATAAACTGAGAACTAGATTAGCATTCAGCATTTTAGTAGTTTTACGGTTCCGGTAAAACAACATCGATTTGAACCCCTATCTTGTAGCAGGTAATATACGGATGCAGATGACGTGTCGAGGTAAACAAAAATTCCACCATAATGATGCAGTTGGACTACAGTCAATCAATGCCACATCGGGTGAAATCCATGTCACCATTTAAGTACATTTAACTTTTGATGAGCAATCAATAAATTGTATAAATAGCCAGCAATTTAACTAAACAAAGCCAAAATTGATTCCACAGTCAAATTGATGTCGCGCATCTGCCGCTCTACCAAAGGAAAGGCGGTTAATTATTAAAATCCCCTAACAGAGTGTTATTTTATTTAAAATTATGCTAAGAAATTTCCAATGTTGCCATCGTAAGAGAATGTCCCAACCCTTCTAGATGGAGACTCCCAAAAAAGAGCTATGCTTTCATCATCTTGAACAGAAGACTATTGGCAACATTGTAAGTAAGCAGATAAGGAAACTACACCTGATTTACATATTAAAAAAGTGCTGACATGAAAAAAAAACCAGAGGCATACAAGACCATGATTTAGAGAAAGAACGAGCTGCTCAATTAATCTACGAGTTAAGAAGTCCAAGGTATCGTTGTATTCAACAAGAAAAGCATCCAAAGAAGTTTGAAAATGGAAATATGCTACGCGGAATGTTCAAAAAGTAAGATGACTTTATATTTTTATAAAAAAATATTTATTTATTCATCAATATTAATGTTATTCCTATCAAAGTAATCCCCCTCAAATCTAATACATAAGCATTTTTTGGTATTGCATTGAGCTCTTCAGAAAAAAGTCGCATGAGGCCAAATCCGGGAAATATGATGCAAAAGCCATGAATAATTTTTCCACAATTCCGGACTTTTTTTTGTATTCCTAATGAACTACGGCACAGTAATCGAAAACTGATCAAAACTTTGACATTTGATCGAACTTGGCGTGCTTTTTTAGGTTTTGGCTCTCATGGGTGGTTCTATTGGGACGATTGGGCTTTGGTTTCGACGTCGTTACCTTTTGAGCAAGTCAGGGTCATCATTGACTTCATTCAAGACCTCCTGAGCGATGCTCATGCGACGGTTCTTCTGATCAAAATTAAGAGGTTTCGTAATAAATTTCACTGACACACGTCTCATGCCCAAAATATCCGAAAAAATGACACGAACCGACCGATATGCTAACATCCTCAGCAACTTCACGTAATTCGACGATTTTTGTTCACAGCTTCGACGTTATCATCTTTCGTTGATGTGCTGGGGCGTCTAAAGCGAGGTTCGTCATTGGCACCTTCTCGGTTATCTTGAAAGAACTTGTGCCACTTGAAAACATTTTTTTTTACTTAAAACAGACTCACTGTATGTCACTGTCAACATTTCCAAGCGTGTGCTCTATTCCATTTTTTACACAAAATTTGATGCAAATTGTTTGCTCTATTTTTTATAATAATTAAAAATCGCAGATCATACCAAAACACCTCTCACCTTTCTATCTGTCAAAAACAAATCAAGTATGCTATATACTTGGAACTGTGAGCATATGTTCGGGACATGAGTACCAACACAGCGAAAAAACATTCGATAATCAAATGTACGTTGCCTGCAAATTTTCAAAACTAACTTTACTTTTTGAACATACCTCGTACGCTATTGCAAAAATTATATTCAGAAAATTTTCCGGAAAACTAATAAAAGTCTTCAAGGATAGGAGCGCTTAGCACTAGTATGGGTAAAAACACATTCGACATTGAAAATTCTGAGGAGCATTACACTATTAAACCAACACGGATTCCATTCACCTGACCAAAAAATTATTTAGATAGCCAGAGGAAAATTACCGGAAGAAGCGAAAGCTGATTATGTGGAGGGTGTACATTAATTCATGCATAAAATATGATCAGATGAAAGTATGATTGTTCACTCAGTCCTCAAAGAAAGACATCCAATGAACTGCACTAAAGAGATATAAATCTTATCATCATTGTCCTCAATATTGTCTCTGTCGTATTACGTAATTGCCTAAATCACTTCGTTGACAACTGGCACTTATATGATTCCAGATCTTGTAAGTTCAAAATATTTTGATATTCACCTTACAGCAGATATGATGATTTTAGGAATAAAAATATGGTCCTATGCCAGCAGATATAAGGACGAGGTAGGCTGAGACACGTCATCCATACCAAACTCGCTGGTCCAGCAAATCTGGCAATGACACTCCGAGATTTTATCTAAGGCTACTCCTAGATCGAATCGAAATCTCCAAAAATGACAATCTAGCACGTTCCAGTGGAAATGGACTTCAACATGTGGTATTGGTATTAGGTCGGATTTTTTTTTTCACATTCACCCTTGTCCGTTGGTGGTCCTCAAGTTCTTCTTGAGGAAAAACTTCTGAAGTGGTTGTTGGCAATCATGATGGAGTGTAAATTTTGTTCATCTGTCTGCTGGTAGTGCATATCTTTTAAACCCAGAAACTCAGTAAAGGTTGACTACCACACAGCTGAAGAAGCTTTTTTGGAAAGGCCTACGATTTCCTTTGCTGATCGCTTCAGATTAATTTTCATGAATCTCCAGACAGATGGTGCCTTTATATTTTGACATACCCGAATGGGTTGATAAAATACAGCATACGTAGTTCTATTTTTTTTTTTTTTTTTTAATAACATATGTAGTCCTTACCATGTGGCTAAGGATCTACGCCTAAAGAGCTCAAACGGAATAAGGCAATTATATACACCATCCCTTTCGATGTTTCCGGATTAAATTCATTTAATTCCTCTACTCTCAACATCTGGACAAACTCATCACAAAAACAGTCATTCTATGAGCAAGAACATTTGCGAATATTGCTCTGATTCTGTAAAGAATGTTTGCCACTGCCCACAAATTGTCCTTTCCACCCTTCGATTCTTGTAATGTCCTCGCCGGGAAACAACCCTCAAAAGCAAAGTCCTGGCATGAATCAGTTATTTCAACTTTTTTTGTTTCGTTCTCTCCGACTTTCAATTGTTTTTTATTATTTCCTTCTATACTCGACCATCCTTTGTTATTGCGTGGAATCATCGATCTAATATCAGCAAATGATTTACGACGTGTCAATTACAACTGCGGAAAAGGACGATTGCCGACGTTAGCTGGTTTTGTTTCTTCACGGACTGTAGACTCGGCCTGAACATTCATTTGCAATGGCAATGAGTTTGTGGCAAAACACCGGAAGTATATTCTGGGTACAACTCAGCATAGACTAAAACTGAAAGGCAAGTCCACCCATCAACCCCTTTTACGATGTGTCCAAATGGGCTTTTATAGTCAAACACACAGTTTTAGATAAACCGAACTGAAAGTCATGATGACGCCCCAAACTTGTACATACGGTACGAATACGTGTATGCGGCCTAGCCAAAGTCCTGAAAACCTGTACCGAAGGGTTTGACTAATTACCACTGCGTGCTGTATATAGAGAGAGAGAGTAAAAAAAAAGAAGGGTGGCCAAGCCGGACCTTTATTGTTATCGCTTTCTACACCAAAAAGGGGGTGGTGAAGTACTTAATATGTGTATGTATCTCTGTGTATGTGGGAAAGGATTTTCTTCTATGGTATTCATCTATTTGGTTTCTTCCCTGAGGGTAGACCACAAGAAATAGAATAATTAACAGACTCACTATGGAAACAGAAAGAAAAACTAAGGAAAAAAAAAAAAAAAAAAAAGAAAGCAATAGAAACTGAAGACAGCCAAAGGAACTCGAAAGTAACTGAAGAAACTCACAAGAAACCAAAAGGAAACTTAAAATAAACTAAAAGGAAACCGACAGAATCGGAGGAAAAAACTTTATCTCGTTGTTTTTATGCTTCGGGTGAATTATTACGAAATTTTCCCCTTGATTTGTTTCGATATTAATTCGATTAATTTCGTCTTCGTCTTTCGTACTTTGGTTTCGTTTCTTTCTACTGCTCCGCTGGATTAATTTTCCATGCTAAGACGGCTTTCGATTTTCGGAGGGATGGGGGTGACAGATACCAAACTGAACGTCTAGTATTTTATTGCTTGGAAAAGGATAAATATTCGTTTGGCCGAAGGCAAACATTAGTGAGGAGAGATAATAATTTCCCCTGTGCTGTAGCTTTCCTTCGACATCCTGGCAGGAGTATTCGTATCTACCATATACCCATAACAGAGGTACATTCTGGCTATATCTGGGAAATTAATCGCTAACAGAGTGATGGTTTTTGGAGATGGTGGGTTGAGATTTTCCATTCACGGGAAAAGCTATCATTAAAATGGTTCTTAAGAGGAACACAAGGGAGTTGTAAGAATGATTAAAAGTGAATGAAAAAACAAAAAAAAAACACAAAAAAAAAAAAAGGAAATGAATACCGCAGGCATGTTGTCAGATGTTCCGAAAGCGATTGTGGAGAATTTTTGACATTTGCTTGGCAGAGCCAAGAATGAAGATATGATTAGAGGAGTTGGAGAGGTCGGTGCTTTGCAAGTCATAAATTGGCAAAGTTTTCATAGTTTTCTACCCTTATCGGGAGTTGTAAAGTAGTTTTTAAGTAGAGGAATGGATGGAATGAGTTACATATATCCATGGTAATAAACACGTAGTGTTATGGAAGGGATGGGCAATGTTTGCTTTACAATTGTATGGTTTTACAGCTTTCTGCTAGAAGGGATGTGTCAAACATAAAAGACTTTTATTCGCTTTGTTACTTTTTGGCTTTGTTACAGTGATTACGAAGCAATGAAAGGTTGCTAAAAGTTTTTGAAATTGTTTTCAACATGTTTTAGTTGTACTTTGTATGAATTTGGCTCTAGGCTAAAGAGTTCTTTAATGGTTTGGGAACTTCAGATATGATCTCATACTCATATTGCTTTGCAAGCGAAGGTGGTACTAGCTTACATCTCGCCTCTAAGTTGCGTAGTTTCATATATTTATGAAATGACACCTTAATAATTCCTTCAGACAATTTCAACGCTGAAGTATTAGAACTCTGATATTACATGGACGCCTCTAATATAGAGGTATTTCCGAAGTCGTATACTGATTTAAAAATTACAAATTCAACTTGCAAAATTATTTGAACTTATTCTCCAGTTTCGCATGCTAAGTTGGATGAGCTCCTCTTCCAACTGCGTGCACCACCTGAGTCGTGGTCTTCCTCTACGAACCGGATGATTGGTGTCCATACGAACTTAATAACTCACCCACCTTAGTCGTTGGGCCTTTATTTTTCTGTTTAAGTCGATGCCGCTCTACAATCCGTACAGTTCGTCATTGTATCTCATCCCCACTCACCATCTACGCAGACGGGACTGAAAAACCCCGAAGACTTTTCCTCTCAAAGCAGCCAAAAGCACCCTCATCCATTTTCGATAAAATACATGCCACTGCGTCATAGGACAAGACTGGAATGATTAGGGTTTTATATAGGGTCACTTTGTTGTTCGAGAGAGGGCTTTGCTAGTCTTAGCTCAAAGAAGATGCGATTGACAAGAGTTATACTTCGTTTGACTTTAGTGCTAGTGCCGTTATCTGGATTGATAGCGGAGCCTTGATAGGCAAGGTCCATAGCTTTCTCGATGTTTTATCTGTCGTCAGTGTTGGATGTCCTTTTTTGTTGACAGCGTTTATCTGGTCTTGCCCTCATTGAATGTTAAACCCACCTCCGCCGATCCTGTCTCAGTACTCGCGAAAGTGCTACTGACATCCTACTGCTTTCTTTAGATTATGTCAATTTTATCGGTGTGTGCGAGTAGTTGGACAGACTTTTAAAAGATTATGCCTCTTGTTTTGCACTATTTTTTCAAGAATGATGGTAAAGAAATCACATAACATTGCAACGCTTTATCTAAGTCCCTTTTTGACATCAAGATCTCGGAGAGTTCTTTACCGACCTTGATGGAGCAGCGTGAATTCTCCATCGTCAACCTGTACAAATGAACGTATTTGGCAAGTTTTCCTTAACTAGACATTGCTACGTAAAGTTAGTTTCTACAGATGCTGTCATATGCGGCCTTAAAATCAATGAATAAGTTGTGTATGTAGATTTGGAGCTCATGAATTTTTCCTAAAATCTGAAATAGTTTGAATATTTGGTGGACTTTCATGGCCTGAAGCTAGACTAATACAGATCAATCAGGCATTCACACGATACAGCAGATAGGATCTTGTAGGAGATGTTAAGAAGGCTGATGCCTTTGTAGTAGGCACAGTTCTGAGAATCTTTTTTCTTGAGGATCAGATAAAAAACGCGGAGGTTCAATTCAACGGGCATGCTCCTTTCCTAGTCATCACTTGCCTCTTTGAAGAGACCGGCAGTCAGGCCGTCCACTCCAGCAGCTTTGTTGGATATGGCTTAGATACGGCTTTATTCGCGTCGGGTGGGCTTATTTGTTGATCTACATCGTACATGTTGAAATGTTTGTTCTACCCGACTGCGGTGTTCCAAATCCTCCACATCGACTGCGACACTAGTACTATGTTCCCTTATTTACCTCTACAGGCTTCGGTTCGGGGTTTTTGACTGTGGAATGTTTTTTTTAAACCAGGGCTCGTTGTTGTGACCGAGTGAAACCCAGCACATCTGAGGCGGCATCTCTGATGGCTCTTTGGCAATGTTGCCACTAATCTTACATACTTGATGTCGGGAGGTTTTCCTCTTAAGAGACTCAATCGTAAAAGGATTTGACTTTGCGGTCCGAGTCGATGTTTTCGACTAGGAACATTCAGACTTCCGTAATACTAGAGGAGTGCTTTACGTCGATCCCAATCCGGGAGCCGCTATAATAATATTTCGCCCCACCGCAAAGTTGATTAGCCTGAATCGCTTATCGAAGGTTGTGTCCTGTAAGCTATACTTTACGGCAGCACTACCAAAGATGCCCGCTCTTCCTAGCTTTGCATTCAAATCGTAGCTGAGGCACTGCTCGTAGATCTTGGCTAAGAGCTCGTAGATGTTATTATGGTGTTATCATCTTTCTTCTCTATGGGGACCAACGCGCATATAAGGGTAATGTGTGAAATTTAGTCTAAATACGGATTTTTACGAGGCGTTTGTTTACATGCTGGAATCTTAAGACTTCTTGTCTAAGTCTGCCTCTAATAACAAATCCAAATCCAAATAACAATCGCCGTAGTAGATGTCGCAAATATTCATCCCCTTTTTGTCCGGCCCATCTCATCGCATTTTTTGGATGACTGTAATATCTGCTTTACAGCAGTCCAGTTGTTCGGCTGCACGTAACCTATTAAGAGAGCCAGTACTCCATATGCAGATCCGAAAGCCGTTGTCCTTATTTCGTTTGCAGGGGTTGTCAGTAGTAGATCTGTCCATATCCGGGACTTATTGTTGCTTCGTAACTTGACTTTCTTTTCCATGGCCAGGTTACCTTACCTTTGCTCAAACTGTAGGTCCAGTTTCATTGTAAATACTTGAGGAATCGGATAGACCGAGTTCAGTAACCTCTTCAGAGATGTCAGCGCTGCCGTTGGTCTAATTATGTCGGAGTAGCCCCGATAAGGTCGTATTTGGTTTGTTCCGGAATTTTACTTCACCGTTGATTCCTTTTGGGTAATTCATCGCCTATCCGGTTTATAGTGCTGCTATTCTTATCTGTTGTTAGCACTCGCGTTTATAAGTTTGGAAGTCGAGTCCGGATAGACATCAACCCGTACCTGATGGTTAACAGGTAAAATAAGAAGAATTGATGTGTTGAAACAGTTACAACACTGGGCATTGTCAATTTGAAATCTTTCAGAAAAAAAACTCTACGGCGCAAATTCATCAGAATATTCTTGAACATAATATGAAGTGGATGACAATGTATGGGAAGACCTTATCAAAAATGGGCAACTTGGATGGAGTAGGGTCTGAACGAAATTGGAGCAATTAGAGTAGTACGTACATATGTTAGTTAAAGTCCAGATACAATCCAAAATATATGACCACCAAAGAAGTAGGGAATTTATGAAACTGACTTCAAAATCTAAATCACTGCTTAAATTTTATTGATTGCATTTTCCTCAGCTGCAACTGAGATATCTGCATAACAAATCTTCTCTAAAAATAAACCCATCAATCTGCTTCACAAACAAATAAAAAAAAAAAAAAAAAGGAATGACTCACGCTTTGCATCCATGAGAATGCCAAACCAAACATCAAGCATTGAGTACCGTCCAAGTTCACCAGGAAAATCTGTCTGCAACTGTCTGGGCAATAAACTTGTCACTTTGTTGTCTCAACGTGTGGCCGTTGCTGTAGCTGTGGTTGATGTATCTATGCGAACGTAACTTATTCGCTGAGCAATTGTTTAATTTTGTTACGTCGCGTCGCATCGGTTACGGTTGCCATTGTCTGTTCCCAAGAATGATCCTCCATCGGCACCAACTTTAACACATTGACGCGTGCATTTAGTAACATGAGTCGTTTGCAAAACTATTACTTTCGCTTTCAACGCTTTTCTGCACTTTTCTCTTATTATTCGCGGGAATAATGACTTTATGGGGTTACCGCAACACTACAACAGCAACTAACACCCGTTTTATACAGTTTTTCAATGGTTCGCGGTTTACATATTGATCTATTGAATCCACGGAGTTCTCCTTTGCTCCATGGCGACTAATACTATTAATGGTAATGGTGACCCTCAAACTTGGATTGTCCTCTAACATCCTCCAACTCTGTTCAAAAGATTAATGGTGCCGTTCTACTCGCATACTAAAAAATGCACACACAACCCCATAACATCAATACAACACCACATACCACTCGGGTTACGTGTGGTATTTATTTGTTTTTATTTTTATTTTTATTTTTTTTTTTTTCAACGTCATGCGTCATCATAAGCAAATGTGAGTCGCTCAGGATATGAGCGAATATCCCCGGAAATGCCAAACAAAAGTTTAAATAAAAATTCTAAATGCATGGCACTCTATCCTCTAAATGTAAATCCATAGCCGTGTGCATGTAGATATGTATACGAAACCCTTTAAAAGGGTTCGGAAAATCTATAAATCCTTCCTCGCTAAATACGCTGTCATGAATAGCAAATTTTCAATGGCGTTTTGTTCTCAATTTTTTCGTTTCCCCCTGTTTTTTTCTATCCAGCTAAAGCTTTTTTGATCCTTTTTGTAGTGCAGATTTGTTTTTACCATTTTACCACCCCTGAATCCAAAAATGTGTACAAATATTTCATCTCCTTCCCTGTTTTCTAGTTGGCATTTTTGGAACCCCCAACAGTAGTGGTGTTGGAAATGGGGGTAGTGTGAAAGTTTCTTCAACTCAATATACATTTGAATGTGGTATTCCCGTGATACAGCAACATACCACGATACTCTGCTCCACAATGTAGACAAGTGCTAAACTACAGTCTTTAGGGCTTGCCATTACCACAGTTTCCCCCAAACTCCCTCTATCGAAATTACCTTTGAGAAAGTTTGTTAGAAAAGCGGCAACAGAAAAATTCGTGAGTTTGGTATCCCAAAAGGAGCTCCAAAAAAGGGACGAATCTATGTCTACAGGATACAGACAGTCACCCCAAAGCAGTTGTTATGTTGTGGCCCCAGATATTCATGATTGGCAATGGGGAATCGCGTCAAAGTTTTTCTTCTTCGCCCGCAGATAAAACGTAGCATACCGTTGACGCTTTAAGAAATAAAGGGACCAACCCAACCCGAAATGAGTAAACTCTTAAGAAGCGTACCAAGTCTGAAATACATTTTCTAAATTGGATTCAACTTTTGTGCCTATGTATTTCGCCTATATACACAGGAATTAGGAGACACAGGGGTGCCGGAAGTAACTCCTATTTCAGGTTATACCAATAATATTCTTCTTTCTGTTGCTATATTAAACATTTTTTTCGGCCCGTCTTCATGTTTTCTCATTCTTTGTGCTACACCTTTCCACCGGTGTTTAAAGAAACGCCCAGTTCAAAGGATCCATCCCTCCTTATGGCTGAAATGTAAGAAGTAACGTCCTTTTATGAGTGCCAAGAGATTTAACCTTTTGTCGCTGTTGTATGTATTTTCCGTCTGTGTATCTGGATCTGTATGCCTTTATATAGTGTCGGGAGTTGTGCACTTAAATGTGAACTTAAGAAAAGTTATAATCCTTAAAGAGAAGAACGAAATTGAAGCATTCTTAGCAGCCGAAGCTGGCTCGGAGGGCCACCATAAACAGTCGGGATTTGAAAAAAGAAAATGAAAAATATTCAATTTGCTTAATACCAAGTGAACAATGATAGGGGGTGTCCCATCTACATAAATGGTATTGCTCCTCGCATTTCTTATGGATATTGTACCAGAGGAATAAAATACGAGCAAGTAATGATTTTTCAGAGAAGAAATTGCTAAAATATGTATTTTCTAAAGTGCGTACAAATAAATTTGCGTCTTTCTATGACAGCAATAGGTGGATATGGTTCAATGAATGTCACACTTGTGCCATTATTTGTGTCGAAAGATTTCTGAACTGAAATGCTGTATTTATATTTCTGTTTTCCTTTTATTTCCACCGAAATACTACGCTTTTGACAAGATTAATAAATTATGAGGTTTAATAGGTGAGACACTGTATGAGTATCTGTTTTCAGATATAATTACAAAATTTTTTCAATCACGATTAATTTAATTCAACTAAATTCAAGAATTTAGTCATTAATTATTCTGACATATTTCTATGTTTAATTATATTTGCAGTGGATAATCAACGGTTGAAATTGTATGAAAACAAGTTTTTCCGAAACTAACGATTGAAAACTAAAACTAATTATTTTACCACAAAGATAATGATATACGTTAAAACCTAGTTTTAAATGCAAACAATTTTTTGTATTTGGATATTGCACTATTAAGCTTGTTTTTGTTTTTTATGCAATTAAAAATATAGTAATGTGTAAAATTTGTAAAAAAAAATGTGAGATTTATTCAAGCAAGTTCTCGAGGTTTAGAATTCAAAATTGCTCTCATATGTGAATGCGGTGTTTCGTACATCAATTCCGGGTCTATAATTGAAAATGCATTTGAAATAAATAGACGTTTAGTGGCTGTGATGCGCCTTTTGGGTATCGGAACAAACGGGATTTATCTATTTTGCGGTTTGATATCATAATAACTTTTATAATAATAGATTTTTCCATAACTTTCACTGGATATTTCACTATCACTATCACTGTATGGATAGCAGCAAATTCAGTTTGTAAATTCAGTATGGAAAGAGCTGTTGCTCTTGGTGCAGTAACTCCTTCGGGAAAATATTGTAAAAAAATCGTCGAGTCGTGTTGTATCTTTTAGGAAAATAAAAAAAGACACCCAGCCTAAAGCTTACGAAGAATGGCTCTCACTACACGAAGATGATTGCGACATAGATCATAAAGGATGCGCTTCAAAAATGGAAGTCGACAGTGTAAAAGGCATGTTTGGTGGCTCAATCAGTAAATACGGGGTGAAATATTCGCAGGGTGAAAGGATTATTAGATTTGAATTCATATATACCATCTTGATCAAAAAAAAAAAAATAATAATAATAACCACCGTGTGGCGCTCCTATTATTACGATTTGAGTTCTGTTTTTTTTTTTTTTTTTGGTTAAGTTGGTACATCTGTTGTTGGCATTCCCTGTAAATCTTAGCGTCACTTGCAAAAGTTACGTAGCCAAGAGTACATCTATCTTTGTGTGTGTTGGCGATTTTTTTACAATTTTAGATTTGGATTTAAATTTGCAACAACGAACTTGTATTAAATTTTGCCTAAAAAACGGATTTAATGGTGGGCGAACGTTGAAAATGTTGGAAAAGTGCTTCGGCAACGATTTTCTAAAAAAAACGGTCGTTTACCAGTGGCACGAGCGGTTCAAAAGTCGAAGATGACCATCGACATCAAAAACTGACGAAAACATTGATGAAGTAAAAGAAATGTTGGTCAATAACTGCAAATTAACCATCAGAAGAATAACGGAGTACTTGAACATTGCCTATGGATCCGTCCAAGATGATTTGGGTTTCCGTCGTGTAGCAGCCAAGTTGGTGTCAAGAGACCTCAATTTCATGCAAAAAGGAGACCGTATTGACGTCGCAAAAGAGATGATTTGCGAGGCTGAATCCGATCCCACATTCATCAAAGAGATGATTACTGGAGACGAGACGTGGGTTTATGAGTACGACACGCAATCCAGACATCAGGCAAGTGAATGGCGTTCACCAAATGAACCGAGACCAAAAAAAAAAACACGTCGTTTTTAGTCAAAAAAGAAGGCAATGCTCACGATTTTCATGGATTACAACGCTCATGAATTTTTGCCAAAAGGCTAAACTGTAAACAAAGAGTATTATTTGGGCGTTATGAGACGTTTGCGTGAAGCAATTCGCCGAAAGAGACCAGAATTGTGGGCAGAAAACTCGTGAATTTTGCATTATGATAACGCATCGTCGCACAGTGCCATCATTATTCGTAATTTTTTAGCGAAAAATGCAACCGAATTCAATTGATTTGGCTCCTTGTGACTCCTTTCTGTTCGATCGAGTTAAGAAACTACTACGGGAAACACGTTTCAGCAGCCGAGAGAAATTAATGGAAAAATCACAAGAAGCACTAATGGACATACCGAAAACTGAATATAAAAAATGTTTTGAGGATTGGATCAAGCGCTGGCATAAGTGTGTTGCAGTCGATGGTGATAACTTTGAAGGGGACAATATAGATTTAGATGAATAAACTTGTATTTTTAATTTTCTGAATAAATTCCGACATTTTTTTGATCAAGGTGGTACACCATAACTACGGATAACGGCCGAAATACTCGTATGCTAATTGCGGTTGATTTGCTTTGCAGCTTGCAGCGTGAATGACTTTCTGCGCAAAGCCAACATTACTTTAATTATTTAAAAAGCGAAACAAGTAGTGAAAACTTTAAGAACGTCGAAGTGCAGGTCGAAGTGCATTTCCAACAACGAAACAATTTTTAAAATATTTTTAATTTTAAACCTCAAACTCAATCTTCGAATTATAAAAAAGACTTTTAACTTTTAACTTTAACTTTTTCAGTGCGATACTGTGTTTAGTTTTGTTTTGACAGCTGACTGTTGTTGACGTGTTTACCATCATGTTGAGTATGGACAAAAACGATTTTAGTTCTCTCATAAAACTTTTTTTTTTTGAGAGGCAAAACGGCGAGGGAAACAAAAGAAAAGTTGGACAAATATTATGAGACTCCGTCAGATTACACCGTCAAATATTGGTTTCGAGAGTTTCGTGGTGGTCGCAACTCCACTACAGATCAAGTCCGCAGCGGTGTTGGTGTTGGCTGACCGGAAAGTGAAGGTGCGCGAGATAACAGATACTTCAAAGATTAGTACTGAGCGTACACGCCATATTTTGGGCAATATTCTGCACATGAAGAAGTTATCCTGCCGCGCATACTCACTCCTGACCAAAAACACGAACGCGAGAGCAATTTGAAAGAGTGTTTGGACTTGCTGATGTGGAATCGGGCGGACTTTTGGCGTCGATTGGTAACTATTGAACACCAGAAAACAGAATTAGTGCCCGGCAATGCACTGAAGCCGGCACGAGTGCTCCGAAGCGGCCTAGGCTGGCTCGATGGGTCGGAAAGGTTATGGCGTCGGTTTTCTGAGATTGTCATAGCATACTCTTCGTGGACTACCTCGAAAAAGGAAAAACCATCAACATAATGTGCATTATTTGAGCGATTGAAGGCCGAAATCGCTGCAAAACGGCCTCACATGAAGCGAAAAAAAATTTTAGTTTTTGTAAGACAATGCACAGGCGCACAAGAGCATCGAAACCATGGCTAAAATTAATGACTTACGGCTCCAATTGCTGTCGCATCCACCGTATTCGCCCGATTTGGCTCCCTCGGACTATTATCTCTTCCCAAACCTCAAAAGATGGCCTATCAATAAAAAATTCAGCTCACGCGAAGAAATCATCGACGCCACGGAGGAATATTTTGCAGACCTTCCGGAAAATTACTTTTCGGACGGAATCAAGAAGTTGGAATATCGCTGGAATAAGTGTATGAAACTAAGAGAAGATTATATTGAATAAAATAAAAAAACATTTAAAAAAATTTTTTTTCATTCCCAAGGAGGTTACTTTACACCCCACCTAGTACATGTTCCAACGAGGTGGAGCTCTGCATTTACAGTGGTAGAAAAACTTTTCAAATACAGTGAAATTTTCAATGAATACATGAATCGACCATTGTTAGATAAAGAATGGGGTCAATTAAATGACTTACTAGTTATTTTGAGCCCCCTTCATGAAACGACACCTAAATTGGAACATGAGTAGCTGGTTATGGGGGACTCTTACAAAGCTTGGTTTGAGCTGAAAGTAAAGTTAGAATGTTTAAAAATGGAGGCATTATCTACTATTTTAAATTGTATGAGGATGAAAGAGCCACAATTGCTTAACGCCGACGTCCTTATAGTACTGCAATATTTTTGGATCCAAGCTTTCGACGTTTGCTTTCACTTAGTAAAAAGGAAGAAGCGAGAGTTCACCTAAATAAGTTGGCAACACAGGTTTGTGGGCGCCGACAATAAGCTTTGTTGTATACCTTCAATCTTAATGATAAATTTGTTTTATTGTAAATCAATAGACACCTTCCTTAAGCAACGCGTAGTGACGAAACGTCAAATATCACAACTTCTTCTTTAGTTCGTCACACTTAACGAAGATTAGAAGTTGAGCAATCGTCAGAGGATGAGACGTCAAGTCTAAGTGTGTATTCAAAATTACTATTAGAAAACTTTTGCGAAATCGACACCTACCGGGAGGGAAGAATTGCTGTCGATGATAAATTTCCATTCCTCAAACAACTGGCACATATTGTTCATGCCGCTCCAGCAACTCAAGTTAGCGTCGAGCGAGTACTAACTGATCTTAGATGTAACCTCTTAGATGAATCATTGCGGTCGGTTATTTATGTAAAATTAAGCAATAAATCCTAGTAGTCTAATTTTGTTTTCTTTGCCAAAGACATTTAAATTCCTCACCGTACAAACCCCTTAGAAATGTATCCATTACATCTAAAATATGATATGTATCATGGTAACGATAACCGAAAAATAAAATTTCTTTCGATAATGGTTATTGGAAATCAAAAAATTGTTTTGGTTGCTATAATAGTTATTCAAAACCAAAACAATATTTCGCATTTAGATTATCATAAGCAGTACAGTCCTCATATAAATGTTTTTCTGGCACGCAAAATGAAATGTTTAAGTCCTCCGTAAAAGCTCTATAAAAAGAAATGTAGGTGCAGAACATTTCGACGTATTTGCTCAAGAGTATTGGCTTTCGATTTTCGGTATCTTATCTATAAGTTCTTTGACTCTAGCTTTAAGATTAGTATCAAGTCTTTTATGTTTACCGTGTTTTCCTTTTTAATCAGGTTCTAACATTTGGGTGGCCAGTTATTTACGCTTTTTCAGGACGGTTCTAATTGGACGATCGTTAATATCCAGGGTGTTTTTAAGAAAACAATTTACAGACGCGCTCAACATTTTAACCTGGTATAAAAAAGTAGGCATTAATAATCTGGCGAGGAGCTCTGGATTTACATACAATTGGTATGTAATATGGCTTAAATAATTGTTTTCTTTTGGCCTTGCAAAATTTTTGGGATCAAAAAGTCTCGGCACATGAAGCTTTCATTTCTCTTGCAAGTCTTTTTTTTTTTGGTTAGTGTGTGTGATTCATAATGTTGTCCACTATATCGTTTTTTTTTTTGTAAGGTGTTTCTTGCTGTTTTGATCTTTTTCTTCCTTTAGGACTTCCTGACATTAAGGAACAACTTGCCGTATTAGAAGTTCATGAGATACTATTACTGAGTGTAATTTCTTAAACAGAAGTAGATTTTCCCAGTTTGTGCAATATGGGATAGATGTATCATCCTCCGAATACAAAATACCACCTTATTCGTGAATAGATCGCTCAACTCTAGTAGCATTAGGTTCTTCGTATTATCTCAAATTACATTTGTAATTTTTATCTTATTTAGAGCTATAGAGAGCTATGATGATTTCTAATTAGTTAGACTTTTAACTAAAATAAAATCATAAGTAGAAATGTTTCAATATAAATATCCCGCTCTTAAGGAAACTCAAAAGATCTTTATACAACATCGAATGCAACACAACTGAGATAATATGTTGCTCTGAGTAAACGAAATTGGAACGTTGGAAATAAAATAACGGCATATCATTTTCTCACGCCTTATGTATTAAAGATATGATGAAAGTTTTTACACAATATAAATCATCAGATAACGAATAGTTCTGCATCAATAACTCATAACAGTCTTAAGGTAAATGAGCGATATGTGATTGCAGAAGCGCTGCAGAGAAGGTTTATAAGGAACAGACAAGAGGGGTGTCTCCCGCATAATGACACCGACGCAACGGAAAAAAACACAGGTTTAAGTCAGTGGCAACAACACTGCAGACTCTCGTCGAACGATGGACGAACGACTTGAAATTCGTACTAAAAACTTGTAGCACTAGGCAGTCACAGCTGTTTTGTTAAAGTTTTTTGCATTACAATATATGCCTCAGTTTCGAAAAAATTGATTCCGTTACGTTACGTTAAAAAGCATATACAACAAAAAATGATGCCATAATCAATCTCAAAAAGAAACAGGAAACTTCACCTCTACCCTAGCACACACTTTACTCAAATTTGAAGTTTCCAAATCACAATTACGACAAAAATACCCATATTCAAACCTAAAAGCAAAGTTCGTCACTTAAAGGTTCAAAAGTTCAGAACAAATTACACAAAAATTCGCTTCTTCGAGGTCATTATGTCTACGAATAATTTTAAACAGTGATTCTTAGCCTTCCATTCACCCCTGAAGCCCTAAAAGAAAAGAGAACAAAAATCCAAAAATATTTCGTCTCCATTGTTTTTCTAAAAGGGCTTCAAGCATTAAAAATAGAGCAGAGAGAAAAAAAAATTATTTGAAGAACCTTCAAAGCACCCATAGAATTGCCTTCGAGACGTCAAATTTGATTGACATCCCTGCGTTGTTGAATGGAGAAAATTAAATTTCTAATTCGCCGTTTGTTTGACGTCCGTCAAATTCCATCTCACACTCTCGGTTACTCACTCATTCCCATTCGATACGTCAAAAAAAAATTCGATGTCGAACAGAACTTTTATTATATTGTTGACTTTATTGAACATGCGAGTACTCGTACTCCAACTTGAACTTGAACCAATTAACCGTGAACTGTGTTCGTAAAGTGACTAGAGTACACTCTACTTCAGAGCGAAAAAAAAAAAGAAAGCGACCGAGAATGAAAAGGGGGAAAAAATAGAAAATGTAAATGGTCGACATAAATTACCGTGATGCAACTAATTGCTTCAGTACTGGATTTTACCTGAGGCGTGAAACAGTTAGAACGAATGCAGCCACAGCCTTAATTCTAATCGTGAGCTGTCATTTTTCTCGCTCTAACTTGACAGTTTGCTTAACAGCTTCGAAGCCACTGTGCGGACTCATTTTTTTGACGGATGATGGCATTTTAAGAAAATGGAGTGAAAAACGCATCACCTGCAGGCGGCGATATTACATTACATATGTGCGCACACCACCGCCCATCACATCACGTTCACCGAGGACTGACATATCACTGTCATAATTCTTTGCACTCGTTGTACGTTTAAGTTGTCCGGCATCAGCGTCAAATTGATGCGGCGGCATTCTTGATAGTTGTGACAGGCGACTGACATATGACACATAGGTGGCAGTGGTAGAGAATACAGCAAAAAGATTCTGCTGGCGTAGCTATTCATACCACAAAAAAATTCTCGAGACCATCATCTTTTTCTACCTAGCGGCACCTTGACTTTACACTTGAAGTTGTCGCTTCTCTTTGGTTTTGGTTGTCCGTTTTGTTTTTCTGTGTTTCCTCACTCTTCACCGGGGCAAGTAACCAACAATTTATCACCTTTTATGGAGCACAAATGAGTTTGGTCTCTATATTGGGGCTGAGACGAACATAACCACATCGCCAGGTGTATTGGTATGAGCAAGATCGGTGCTTAGTTTTTGGTGGAAGTTAGCTCCGAGTATGGAATGATGGCAATTGTGTCTTCTGTCTGCGGCTGGAAGTGATAAAATCACTTCATGCGTTCCTTTGAGGAATTTCACGCGACTAGAATACAAATACTCGCATATAAGTGGAAGGAGTAGAGCAAATTTTTTATTTTTTTTTTTGACTCAAGGGCTCAGATACGGATGCTGGTTACAGGTTAAGTGAGTGTAAGATGGATGTTGTTAGCTAAAGTAACCAAAAGGGTTCGGTTCACTCGTTTTGGGTGCTACTTGTAGCTGCTGGAGGATAATTGCGTGACATGTTCAGAAAACATGTACATGTATCTACTTCATATGGTCAGTGGAATTTCCTGGTGCAGAGCAAGTTTTTTTTCTTTCACTTTCAACGATGCTATTTAGTTCAGTGGTCGTTGATCAGTGGAATTGTTGTTTTAAGGGTTCCGATAGTAAGTCGCCAAAGAGGCGGTAAAAAATGGATCGATAGGCTTCTTGCGCGTTGGAAAGGGTGGGTTTTTGCTTATCAGAAAATATTGATGCTGCTGTTTCTAATTTGAGGCATACATAGGAGCGTCTACTAGTTTAATACTTGGCTTTGTATATTTACTTTTTTACGTATGGGGACAGGTTTGTAAAGAATTATTTTGTGAACATTTGTTTGACTACTTTAAAACCAGTTTTCCCCATTACTAGTGCACTTAGATTTTGTTATCATGCCGGCCTATGAGACAATAAGATTCCTTATGCCATTTAAAGAGGATATTCTGCTAACTTTGATGTAAGATTTTAATCAAAATGCCAACAATGTGTTGGCAATGTGGGCAGCTAATTTATTCCGCTTAGGTCCAATCTTTTGACTTATGTACCAGAGAACCTAAGTTTAATTTTCCGGCCATATACATACGAAAGAACAAAACAAAAAACTCCTGACATAATCGCAAACTTCCAAAATTGTAAACTGCATCCTGAGGAAGAGTATGGCGCTTTGCTTTTGTAGAAAAATGATTAGACTAACAAGCACAACAAGTTGCAACAATAGATCCTCTGGATCTTTACCGGTCCGTTGCGATATCAAATAAACCGAGAAAATGTTGGGACATTGTTCAATTCAACTAGTATCATATTATTCCCAATCAAGTCTTAACTTATGTTCAACAAAAGAAAAGAAAAACCGATAAGTCGTTAACGGTTCGCAATATTGTAGTCTGTAAAAGTAAAGTAAAAAGTAAGTAAAAAGTACTTACCTCGATGGGCCTGACAAAGGCCTGATAGAAGCAAAATCTTCCTAAAGGGTGTTGGCTAACCGAATGGCGAGATAAAACAACTAAAATTACAAATCTTGAGCCCTATTTCTCGTGATTTATTTTGGAACTCGTTTAAGTCAAACGACAACCTTTAAACATTTGATAAGTGGATGTAGATGAATCTTATCCGAAATAACAACAAACAGCTCGTGTTAATTGTCTTTGCCTATCGGCTTAGGGCAATGATCATATTCTGGAACGGAGAGATCCCCTTTTTGTGTTATTTTTGTCTGAACTCTTTGAAAGTGCTTATGTTATTCCGGAGAGGAAAAATTACCGCGAAGAGATTGAAAACTTTTCGGTAACTATGAATATGTTGCCACAAGTTTACGCTTTCCGCGAATAGGCGATAGGCGATTTCAACGACAAGTTTAGTACCAAGTTCCACGAAGACAGGACCCACTTTATTTAATTGTTTAATGCAAATAATTTGGTGATGTAGCGCAGCGAGAGGTCAGGAAGACACTAGGAAGACATCTAAAAACTCACATTGTTCTAAAGAACTACAGTAGATGGCAATCTAACAGCTTCATAAGTGATCCCACTCAATAGATGGAAGTAACATTTTGAAACTGTGCTCAATCATTTGATCGTTATGTGTTCCTAATCCTAGAGAGCTGTCAAATCCCTTAAGAATTAGAAAATAGTTCGAGGTGATAAGTGATGATATTCGGTAAAAGCAAGTCAGGGTGGGTGGTGTAGTAGTTTTGAAACTCAGGTGTTAGGTTTCGATATTTTTCCAGAGGTGGTTGTCAAACTTGAGCCAGTGCATTCTCAACCAGTGGGTCTTAGTACGTGCTAGTTGTTAGTTCGCTACATTTAGCCTAGCCAGCAACCACTCCAACATCAGTGATATGCCTTCATGTCAGAGTTGACGCCGATGGGATTTACATATAACTTCATACAAATTCCATGAAAAGACTTTCTCAGAGAATTGCCTCGCATTACCACTACACCACGGCCACCCATAGAGTGCTTGCTATCTCATAACACTTTAGGGTTTAGGTAAAAAGAGAAATACTTCAATGCTTGAGCAAAAACACAAAACATTTTCAACTCTGCTGAAACTCGATATTGCCAGAAACGGAATAGAGAAAGTCCCAAATTAGGAAACAAGGACTCAACTGAAGTTGCAAACTTGGAAATGGAATATATTCAACGCAAAAGAAGCTGAGGTTGTTCTGTCCCTAAATCAAATCACCACAGCTATATGCATGTGCGAAATGTAATAAATACATGAAAGTTGGTAGAGTTCCTAAACGGATTTCTGTCAAAAGTTCCGATATTATTAGAAAAAGTTGGACAAACCGAACCGGCTCTGTTAGAGATGAGGACAAGAACCAAAGACGCGTCTCTTTTTACCATTAGCACAGTACACAGTAGATAGGCTATCCAACAATAGCAAGTCGAAACTTACCATATATTCATCGATAGTAGTACATTTAAAAAATATACAGTACGTGCAGGCAACAAATAAAGGACCATCTGTTCGCCACCAAGTGCAATATGTCATTGTTGGCAGCATAAAGTTCAAGCTAGTCAAGAAGTTAATCTACCAGTGACTCGACAAAGACTTACTTCAGGAAAGCGCTACTCGTTTTGCTTACCACAAGTGGCACATTTTAGTGGATAAGACTAGACTCATGGGCAAGACTTTCTTGTCCACTTCAATGTGAACAGGCTCTTTGAATAAACTTATCCCCTCGATAGTGCAGAAGCGAGCACTAGTGTGTACACACGTTATGATTGCTCACTACATAGTCTAAAGTAATCACCTATACTGGGTCTTAGAATTCCTCGAAAAACCGATTCACAATACAGTCTAAAACAAAAATAAAACTCCCATTTCTTACGACAGTTGTTTACGAAAAACAGAAAAAAAAAAAAATAATTAGAGCTCCAACCACTTTCACTATACAGTATCCCGGGCGCATCGCTATAATAATGCCAGAGTCCAGGTCGTAGCTATTCATCATTTGCCCTAACCTAACTGACAGATGTCAAAACATTAATCCGAAAAACATTCTGTATTATCAATATTTTTTTTTTTTTTCTTGTATTTACTCCACCTCTTTTCGTTGTTCCTTTTTTTCTCTGGCTCTAAGTGGATTGGAATTCCATTTCAAATTCCAATTCGAATTCTGACTGATATGCCATCAACCATATACATACAAGTGTTGATTATTTCTGACCCTTGTAGTTCGAATGAGTAGAGTGTGGAAGTGAAATAATTAAATCAATTCATTGGTAAGCACAAATCGCCTCTGAGATTGATAGAGAAATAATAAAACTCTACATGCAGATAGATAAAAAAAAAACAATGTTCCATAATGATAGACGGAACTGTCTTGCAGTACAAATGTATGAGTGTTCGGGTGTAGTAGAAGTACTCCTAGGACTTTCACAGTACAAGTTTGAATTGAACAGAGACGTACACCAGAAACACTGATCCCCATCCAATCAAATCCAATTAGATTGCATGTGCGTTGGGCGTTATCAAGGTTGAAGTTGTGCGAGTTTATAGTTCTGGGCCTGTGTTTACAACCCAAAGTTATATAGCTGTCCATATGTGAGAATCGATAAGAGCGATGTTTAGTTATAGAAAACGATACAGAGAGTGTGAAAGAATTAAATTGTTACTTAATACAGTAAACAAGAGATACAAGGGAACGTACCAGGAAGCCAGAAGTAAACAAAGAAATAAATCAGTGAAGCAAGATAAGCAAATTTTCAGGAATTAAATTGCATCAGACATCATTCAACGAAACCAATACAGGCCAAGAGGTTAAGACTGAAGAAATCAATTGATAGCGGGCTATGCTAAGGTTGAAATCTGTGTGCAAAAACAGACACACAAAAAACTCACAAATTTAAAGCTAATATGTGGATCAATCGTCCATATTTTGCAGGTAATAGGACTTAAAATAGGTTGACAGCTTTTTACTAAGAATGGAAATAAAGCGAATAATTTTTTCCCTACCTACCACCAATCAACGTAAGCCCTTGCGTAGGCCGATCAGAATTCAACTTTTTATCGGCAAGTTTGTCGACGATCTTAGCTTCAGCAATCCATTGCAACCAAGGTTCATATCCGTGATTGGTTTTTGAAGCCATCCGTAAAGATTCAACTTTTTCTGGCTTAAACTCCAGTCAAAGTCAAATTCTGTCTATCGGCCTGTAAGCACATACTAATTCGAGAACCTTCTCGATTTTTTCGGTTTCCCGAGTTACCTTAATTATCTCATTAAGAAATTGTCAAATTAACAAGGAACTCGATCTATCGGTACTTGCAACCAAGGATGCAACTATCAAATATGCTGTTGCTTCCTTTGATGGCTTCAAGGCTGCACCGATGACATACAAGTATATCCAGTTTTGCTACAAAAATGTATAGACCAACTCCTCTGAAGAGAATCTTTACAGCTCGCCTGGCACTGGCATACATATCGAAACCATGACAAGCAGTAAGAGGAGCCTTTGTACCGTTTATCTGAAAAGATAACTACACCCTCACGAAAAGCCTCAGATGTGGTGCATGTTGGATGACTCACAGTTTAACGCCCTCAATAGTTCTAACGTCTACACTGGGGTCGACGCGTGGTCGACGATTGGTGCACCAGAAATAAGCATTCAGTCAATTCTCTCAAAACTTAGGTTGTTCTCTTTTCGAGAAAGATCAAATTGAGTGGCCTAACTTATCCAGTGCTTAAACGCATCACTACCTATTCTCAAAGGAAGCTAAGTATTTGGGTTTCAGCTTGGATACCGAACTTCTTTGTACTAAACATGTTACGTCAAAAACCTCCAAAATGCTTATCGGGCTGGTGGCAGTTTAAATGAGCTTTTGGCCATACTGCACTCTCAAAGCCATATTTTATTGTATAAAGAAGCGGTATGCTGCCCTTTTTCTGTCTCACAAACTTGCCGTCTGCTGCAATTACACCAGAACTGCTATTACTGAGAAACTATGGCCATAAAGCCAGCAAAGTAAACCTCGCTCCATGGAGGAGTTTTTCAGGATTCGAACCTGCGTTAAAACTCGGTTAAAGCATTCATTGGCAGACAGGTCTCATATGAGCATAATTGCAGATGACATGGCTTCCGGGGACCAAACGAGTGGAAAAGTTTCAGCGTGAGTACACTCTTTTGGATCTTAAGCCACCAACCCAGAAATGTTGATTCGGCGCAGATCAGATAAATTGGGCATCGTCAGAAACTCAACAAGGCTTATTTTGCTTTTGTATTTGGGCCTATGACCGTATAATATTGTGCTGATGCCAGAACTGAAGTCATACATATCAAAGACAACGCCGTGGGTTCGCTAATTAGCTGCTGAAAATGTTGGTCAGCGATCCGGATTTTGGCCAAAAAATCGTCTTCTCAAACGAGTCCCATTTCTGGCTCAGCGGCTACGTCAACAAGCAAAATTTTCATTATTGGAATGAACATAAACCACAAGTGTTCGGGCAAGGGTCAATTCATCCACAAAGATTAAAAATTTGGTGGCATAATCGGACAATTACCGTCAATGGTCTTAGGTATAGAACAATGTTAACCGACTTTCTGTGGCCTGAACTGGACTGAGCTGTAGTTCTAACAAGATGGCGCTATATGCCATACAAGCGACGCAACGTTCGAACTTGTAAAGGAGAAATTTGACGACTACGTCATCTTACGGCGAGCGTTCATCAATTGGCCGCCTCAATTTGCGATTTGACACCACTCGATTATTTTCACTTGGGCAACGTCAAATGCTTAGTCTACGCTTACAAACCAATCACTTTTCACGGATACGAGGCCAAAATTTAACACACGTGCTATTGTCGGAATGACGTCGCACAGATTCTACCGGATTATCAAAAATATTGGTCATATATAGCGTTTTCCAATAGGGACTTGACAACTTTGAATTTAATTTGTGAACGCAATCTTTCACTAATCATCAAACTGTCACTGTCAATTTATTCAGCAAACTCGAAATTTTAATCATGGTTAAGTACAATAACGAGCAACGTCTGCAAATTATAAAATTTTTTTACAGATATTCGGAGTCGGTGACTGAACTTTAATAACAAGTTTAATGCAAAAATTTGAGTCTACATATTCGTTGTGTGATGTTGCCGTGTCAGTGAGAGGACGGGTTGGTCGAAGTGTCGAAAATATCGCTGCCGTTCAGACGTCCGTAGCAAACGATCCAAATCAGTCAATTCCACGGCGTTCTCAAGAATTGGGCATCGCTCAGACCACATTATGGCGTATTTGGCGTAAAGATCTTGGTTTACACCCATACAAGATCAAGCTAACTCAAGAATTGAAGCCGATGGACCATTTGAAGCGACGTACGTTCTCCGATTGGGTTCGTCAATAAGCAAAATATGCGTTATTGGTCGAGTGAAAACCCACATGTGCTTCATGAATCACCACTTCATCCACAAAAAATAACTATATGTTGCGGTTTGCATGCCAGCGGCGTTATTGGGCCATATTTTTTCGTCGACGATAACGATCGTCACGGTACTGTGAATGGTCAGCGTCATCGCGCCATGATCACCGATTATTTTTAGCCCGAACTGGAAGATATGGACTTGGACGACATGTGGTTTCAACAGGATGGTGCCACAAGCCACACAGCATACGCTTAAATCGATTTATTGAAGAGTAAGTATGGTGAGCCTGTTATCTCAAAACATGGGCCAGTTCATTGGCCGCCTCGTTCGTGCGATTTAACGCCGCTTGACTATTTTCTGTGGGACTACGTTAAGTCATTGGAAGAGTTCAAAGCCAACATTGAACGAGAAATAGCGGCCGTTTCTGCCGAAATGTGTGGCCGAGTCGTTGAAAATTGGGTCCAATGAATCGCCGGCTGCAAACGTGCCCGCGGTGACCATTTGAACGAAGTCGAGTTCCATTCATAAATACTTTGATTGTACTTCAAGCCAATAATAAAGTTTTTGAAATATCTCAAATTTTTTGCCTTTTATTTAAAAAAAAATTTGTCAAGTCGTTATTAGAAAACCCTATAAAAAGTCTCCGACACTAATCTGATCGTGTCAAACGAACAAGTATTTGAAAGGCGACATGTCAGGCTACATTTTTTGTGAAGACAGCTGTGTAATTCGTTGCTCGAGTTAAAAGTAATACTGATTTGAATATGAGTGAAATATCTGAAGATATAGAAATATCAAGGGAAAGACTCTGCAAAAACATGCCGAAAAATTTGTGCAGTTTACGGTGAAAATGCTGTGAGTGAACGCTAGACCCAGGAGTGGTTTGTTTGATTCCGTTCCAGAAATTTCGATGTAAAAGATGCATCTCGCACTAGTCGTCCTGTTTCTGAAAGATTTGATGAAATTTTGCAACTGATGAAGCTGTCTGGAGATAGCGAAGGCACTAAACATCAACCGTATGACGGTTTGGAATCATCTAAAACGAGCAGGCTACTTAAAGAAGCTCTATGTTTGGGTGTCACATGAATTAACGCAAAGAAATTTAATTGTTTCGGTTTTTGCAAAACTCTCTTGATGGTAAGAAATTGGCCGACCGAAGAGCCGCTGAAAATCACTTCGCCAAGTTTTTCGCTGATAAACCACAGAAGTTCTAGACCGATGGAATTATGAAGCTACCTAAAAAATAATAATGGCCAATATGTACTTGATTGAAATTGATTTTGAATTAAGAACATTTTTTTTCAAAAATGTACAAAAAAAGCCGCGGAGATTTTTTATATGACCAATAGGACCGACTCCTTGAATTGCTGCCAGCAAAGTCGAGGCTGTCATTTGCCGTTGTTGTTTTATTTAAATTTTTTCGTTCAGGACATCCTAATTTGTAATTCTTTGTAGTACACAATGTACAAAAAACAAATACCAAAACAAAATACGAGTAGGTGCGTAAATATAAAATGTCGATGATGGTACAACTACTACATATAGTTTGTGTCAATAAAATACGTTGGTTTGTTCGCTCCAAAAGTGATGATTTTGGCATCGACAGCAAAGACCATGGAAGACCAGAGAAAGAAATCGAAGATGCAGAATTGCAAGTTAATCCTTAAAGAAGAAAATGGGTTCCCCATATGATTAACAGAAATAGACATCAACGGCGAAAAACCATTTTAGAAATTTTACATGATCGCTTTTTTTGTGTCGAATTGTTACTGGCGATGAAAAGTACATGTATTTCAAAAATTCCAACAGCAAAAACCACCAGAATATGCCGAAAGGCATGCCATCTTGACAATACGCGTCCACATGTTGCAAACCAAGTAAAAAACTGTTTGGCAAATTATTCATGGTATTCAACAGACTTGGTCCCTTCTGATTACTACTTGTTTTGGTCGATGCATCACGGACTTTTGGAACAACACTTTTATTCTTACAAAGAAGTGAAAAATTCACTTGATGAATTTTTGGCCTCAAAAGACCAGCAGTGGTATTGGCACGGAATCCATAAGAAACCGTTCGTTCGACTAAGAATATCACTGCTGTGGTCGAGGATGTCCGGGAAAGTCCACAAACATCGAGGAGAAAACGATGCACACAATTTGGCATCAGCAGACGTTCGTTACCTTGAATTTCGGTGAAAGACTTGAAAATGTTCCCTTATAAACTGTTCACTAATTGCTGCCTGCTGACTGTCAAGTGAGGTTTACTTACTGCCATGCTCTATTAAACAATGAGAAACGAAACCCATATCCACTTAAGTGGTTATGTGAATAAACAAAATTTTTATTTTTGGGGTACAGAGAATTGACATGAATTGCACGAAGAGACAATGCATCCCCTGAAAGTGACTGTTTGGTGCAGCATTTGCAGTGAAAAAGTGATTGGCCCTTTTATTTTTGAGGGCGCCGATGGCACCACCGTAACCGCAACTAGTAAGCTGTATAGACAGATCTTAAATGATTTTTTTTTTTTGCCGCAAGTTGCTGAATTGGATTTCGACCATTTGCTGGTTCTAGCGGGATGGCGCAACCGCTCACACAGTTCGGTCAACGACAGAGATTTTGAATCACCAGTTTCCAGTACGTGTAATCTTCCGTTTTAACGATTTAAACTGGTCGGCCAGATCGCCAGACTTTTCCTTTGGTGTTTTTTGAAATCTCTCGCTTACCAAAATGAACCACAAACCTTACTAGTCTTCAATGCCAAATTATCAATTTGGAACGCTGTTAAACGAGCAACTCAATTCAGGAGCTGGTCATTTGACTGATATAATTTTTTCAATTTAATGTCATCAATTTCAGGTGAATTTTTCGTGAAAACAGAGCAAAATTTTTTTCATTTCTAACAAAATGGCAGCCAATTTATACAATATTATGACATTACTTTTGCCCAATTGTAAAACTACATTGTAAGAACAAAGCCCTACAATACAATAATCAATCAATATATGACATTGAATCAATAATGGACGTTAGGTAAAATATATATTAAAAACTACTCTTATAGTCCGTCAAATTTCTCCTAATGTTGAAACCTTACCTAAAATCCAAATTTCTGCTGTATAAGACTCAAACCTTACTAATATAGACAAACGAGTATACCTCCATCACCTGGGTACTAAGGAAGTTGTAATCCAATTTTAATAGTTCTACAATCATATCTGAGAATAATATTGGAACTTTGAAGGAAACTTCTGTGCAATGCACCCTTTAGAAAATAACGTACTCGTAAACGTATGGAAAATTTTGTGCAACTAGCATAGGTTCATTTGCCCAACTGGATAACGTTGTTATTTAGCTATTTTTTTGCTTAGCATCTTCATTAGTAGATTCTAAACTGAAATTCTTTTAACACAAACATATACCATTTACAGGCTCTGAAACATCACATCTCCGCAAGCAACACCTTGAACTAGCAATTTCAAAAACTGTATTTTCACTTGTCATTTCTGACATTCGTTTGATTTCAAAGCTTCACTCCCTCAGATTTTTGCACTTCCAAATTCCAACAAGACGCATCCATTGCCTGTTCCATTTCACATTCAAACTATCTCCTAAGGGCACAGGGAATTAATATTCATTGACCACTAGGCAGAATACTCATCAAACAGACGTTTGCGGATCAAATACGAATTTGAATATTTCTCATTCCAAAAAAAAAACATAGACTACACACAAGATTGTCGGTACCTTGTCTGCGGCCAGGTGCATTTAAATAGATTCATCTAGAAAACCCATCTACCTGCTGTTGTGGCAGATAGTCGTCTATGTTTTTTCATTCTCTATTCAATCAGACTATCCACCGACGTCACCGTCGACAGCCAGACATGTTTAATGGAAATTTTGCCGACATTTCCGATATCGAAAGCCGACGAGACACACAAAAAAGGAGAAAATTCAAATCAAACACCACTTCTAACAGAAGAACCATTACGTATCGTAAAGATAGATGAACCTTTTGGAAGAATTTAATGCAAACGGTTATGCTCGTATGATGTAGGAGATGCAGCCTACAGGACATGAGTTTCTATTTTCAATAGATCCTTGCGCTCCCAAAAAATCCCGGAATTTCGATGAAATGCAAAGGAGAATTCTTCAAACGGTGCGATGCTATTAAGAGTTGCCATTTAGCATTTTATTCAAAAGCATTATATAAACTTTTTTTATTTTTTTTTTATTTTATTGAATATAGTCCCCTTTTAGTTTGATATACTTATTCTAGCAATTTTCCAACTTCTGGATCCCTGGATCTGCAAAATACTTCTTCGCAGCGTCGATGATTTCCTCGCGTGAGCTGAATTTTTTATTGATGAGCCATCTTTTGAGGTTTGGGAAGAGATAATAGTCCGAGGGAACTAAATCGGGGGAATACGTTGGATGCGACAGCAATTGGAGCCGTAAGTCATTGATTTTAGCCGTGGTTGCGGTGCTCTTGTGCGCCGGTGCATTGTCTTACAAAAACAAAATTCTTTTTTCGCTTCATGTGAGGCCGTTTTGCAGCGATTTCGGCCTTCAATCGCTTAAATAATGCACTCGCTGTTTATGGCTTTTTCTTTTTCGAGGTAGTCCACGAAGAGTATGCCATGACAATCTCAGAAAACCGACGCCATAAGACTTCCGACCCATCGAGCCTCCCTCGGCCGCTTCGGGGCACTCGTGCCGGCTTCAGTCCATTGCCGGACACTCATTCTGTTCTCTTGTGTTCAACAGTTACCAATCGACGCCAAAAGTCCGCCCGATTCCGCATCATCAAATCCAAACACTCTTTCAAATGCGCGGCACCCAGCGGCAGGATAACTTTTTCATATGCAGAATATTGCCCAAAATATGGCATGTGCACTCAGTACTTTTTTGACATTGTCTTCTGTAACCGCATCGGAGGGCCTGAAGCTGCGGACTTGACCGGTAGTGCAGTTGCGGCCACCAAGAAACTCTCGAAACCAATATTTGACGGTGTAATCTTTTGTTTCCTTCGCCGTTTTGCCTCACAAAAAAATAATGTTATATGAGAGAACGAGAATCGTTTTTGTCCATACTCAACATGATGCCAAACACATCAACAACCATCAGCTGTCAGAACAAAACTAGGCATGTCTGCCTAAATATGAACGGACTTCAAGGCACAATAACCCTTTTTGCAGTAGCAACGCATTCGGGCGGTCAAAGAGGTTACTTTTCACTCCACCTAGTACATCAATTGATCGTGTTATAGGACATAAATTGTAAAGTTCTTTCCAAGGTCACAAGAATGAGATGGAGAAAGGTTCTTAATATAGAACGAGCACATTGTGTTTATGCAACAATCGAAAAAGTAGTAAAAAGCAATTCTCTGATCCTAGGCATCACTATGTATATGTATAATATGTATGTATCTGTATCTGTTAGGAGTATCAGATGATGGTACGATACAAGTTTTCTCGGCACCAATAACAGCCCAATGAAACGAGACGAGAGAAAATTGAAATGTCAACTGCGAGATTGGTATCGCTTTGAATCCTCCTCGTCGATGTCGTCGTCTTTCTGACATTTGCGACACATCCGAATTGAAGAGGACTTATCACATCGTTTCTGATTAGATTTTCATTGATCTCCCTCTTGGTCATCGGCGGAAATATTGATTTCGCCTTCAGTGTTAGTTACAACTGGCTGAGGGATAAATTTTTTTCAGTTATTTTTTTCTGCCGCAAGGATAGACATAGAAGATAGTCGTACACCTACTAACAAACAAATGCATACAACAATCCTCTATGCGTCCAGTGAATGAGAACGCTGAAGTGGAATTTATCTCGTTATTCAGAAATAAGCTGGCATGCAGTAGAGAGAGCTCTTGGGCTTGGAGAATGGGAGGATTAGGTAACGCAATAGAGAATGATGAGCAATATTGATGGACGCTGATGTTCAGTGTTGGACTATCCTATGGATTAATTGCTCTCTCTGTCATGGATATTTCAATTAATTTAATCTAATTGATAGGGATTCGTTGCTGAAGGGTGACGAGATAAATCGGTGAAGAGCTTTACTACTACTTCTTCGTTTGCCAAAGAGCATCTCTCAACTTAAATCTGCTTGTGGTATTTGGTTGCTTTTGCCATTTTCCTTTTTTTTTTTTTTTGTGGTCAAGGAGGTTTGGTTTGTGTCATATTGAATTGAAAATGATGTAGATACATGTGTACGTATGTATGTAAGCAGAAAACACATATGTATTGTACTTCGATGAATAGATATGAATGGGACGAAGGTGAATAATTAAGTTTGGATAACAAACGAACGTATGCGTTCCCACTAATTAATTGGAAGTTTCTAGGATGATATGTGAAAGGTAGAAGGACTCTAATGCAAGCCCGAAACTAATTATAAGGAGCTTCTCAGAAGTTATCTTTGTGTGGTAGGTAATGAGGAGAATAGAAGATGGGAGAACAATAAAGTTTTAGTTACCAATTACTCATTGACCAAAGATTTATTGATAAGCCGATATGTGATCACATTCATGTTGCTTGTGTTTAAATGCGAAGATTATTTAGATCTTATGTTGAAAAGGCAAAATGTTTCGCTGCCCAATTACCAGAATATATATACTTAAAACAAGCTCTTCTCACAAAGAAAGACCGAAAAAATACACTGAAGGCTCGGAAGCAAAGATTTTTAGTACGAATGACACAAATGTACGTCAATGAAATAAATTCTTCTAGGTTTTCTCAGATATCTTTTTATCGTTCAACTAAAATGAATAAAATAGTCCCAATGAAATATTCAAGAGAGTAGCAAACGCTGGACATTCAGAATATTATAAGAAGACATTGACCCAACAAATTACTTATGATATGGCGTAGCTATGACTACAAGCAATTAAATTTAATTTTGGTGGGGGCGAACGCCGCCATTTATTTGGCTTAATACAAGCTATAACTTAAAAATTAAACTTAAACTAAAACTTAAAAAAAAAACTAAGGTTGGTTGGAGTGGTGGAGGAGAACGGATTTGAGGTAGGGTTTGACTTAATTTTTCGTAGCATACGTAGCATAGTGTTGAGGAAAATGGAGTTGAGATGAATAGAGTCGACCTGAAAGGAGTCGATGAATAAAGAAAAAGTCTGCTGCATCTCTGCGATTTTCAAGGTTGAAAGGGAGTCAGATTAAAATGATCGTCCCAGGGCGTACCTCGAAGAGCATATCGAAGAAAACGGCGTTGGATGCTTTCAATTCTCAAGATATGAACACGATGATATGGGGACCATACTTGACTGGAGTTCTCTAGGAGGGGGCGAACAAAGGTAATATAGAGGGACCTGGTCACTTATGGCTTGGTGAATTCTTTGGATCACCGTTTTACAAAACCTAGTGCAGAGTTGGCTTTGAGAAGGTGATGGATTGGCATTTGGCGATATTAAGTTCGAAAGAATTTTTGAGGCACCAGATCGAAAAACTATCAAGATCTTGTTGAAGGAGGAAAAAGTCACGAAGAGAGGAAATGGATTTGAAAAATTTGGTATCGTTGGCGTAAAGGGAGACAGACGAGTGTTTGATGATCATATTGAGATCATTTATGGTTAATATAAAAAGATTGGGACCGAGATGGCTGCCTTGTGGAACTCCAGAGGTGGCCAAAAATGGAGACGAGTGGGCTGACATAAAACGAACTTTGTTAAAACGGTTTTCGAGGTAACAAGATATCCATTTTAACAGAATGGGTTCAAAGCCGAGGGCAGACAATTTGATCATTATTAATCAATGAGAGATTTTATCGAAGGCTTTGCTAAAATTGGTTGCAACTACATCGACTTCGTTGCCATTTTCTAGGGCAGAGAGGGCGAAGGATACGAATGCAACGAAATTTGTGGTGGTTGACCTACCCTTTAGGAAGCCACGTTGTCTAGGGGAAATAAGTGATTTGCATTGGAAGCTAAGAGCTTTATACAAAATACTTTCGAAGAGTTTGGGTATATGGGAGAGTTTAGGGATGGGACGATAGCTGATTATTTCACTATTTGATCCTTTCTTGTGGATCGGGGTTATGAAGGAGGTTTTCCAAGCCTGAGGAATGGGATGGACGAAAGAGATAAAAAAGGGCAAGGAAAAGAGAGGAAGATCAGTTTTTAAGAAATATGGCAGGGAGGCCATCTGGGCCGGGTGTGAATTCGTCATTGAGTTGGTGTAATTTATATTCGATATAAGACGGGTCCAAAATATGAAAGAGAAGTGGGCCATTGGAGAAGTTCAGTAGGTAACTAAAATAGGATGGATCTGATACAAAGGAGTCGTTGGTGAAGGATTGTTTAAAAAATGTGGCAAATAGGTTGGCAATGGTGAGTGGTGATCGGTTGATGACTTATTGTTGAAAGAGAGGGAAAGAGGGTAACCATCGGAATTTCTTTTGTAGTTAAAAAATTGGAAAAAGGATTTAAGGTTGTTTATAAGCTTGACTTGCGCATTGTTAAGGTAGCGCTGGTAAAGGGAATAGTAAAGTTCGGTGAAATGAAGATAAGCACCAAGAGGGTTTGAATAGTTGGACAAGGATTTGGTACGCAGGAAAACAGCCCATAACTATTTTCTCTTATTTCGTTAGGAACGAAGCTTGTGATTATACCAGTGAGGACTAGTAGATGCCTAGAATTAAATATTTCTTTATAAAGAATGGACAAGGCATCATTTATACTTAGGTTGTGAAAGTTAAAGAAGGATCTGTTAAGATAGTCACTGATTTTATGAAAGTTTGCTTTATAAAAGTCTTCGGGAGAGTGGACTGGAATGAGGAGATATGAAAAAATGAAAGTTGAAGGGGGGGGGGGTGGTAGTTATCGATTGTTGAGAGAGATAGAGGACAAAGTGAGACTGACCACTATACCACTGACTTGGCATAGACTTGAGTCTGTTAAGCGATCTAAGAAGAGACATTCCTTAGCTGATTTGGCATTTGAAGCAATGAAAAACGATTGATCATCTGATGGAATCTGAAAAGTCAAATGATCGATCGCATCGCTAACAAGTTGGTAAGATTCGATAGATTGAGCTGGTAGAATGTAGCAACATATAACGTAAAGGGACTTGAGTGGGAGTGATATTTTACTTGCGACAAAGTCGGCTTTAGAGGAAGAAAAAATTGTAATGGGAGAAGAGTTTAGGCAATTCTAGTTAAATTAAGCAATTCTATAATATAAATTCTCAATATGCCGGCAATCGACGTGATTTTTTTGCTCCCGTAGAGGTTTTTAGGATAACGTTTATAGCTTCGAAAGAAGATTATGATCGGAAGACCAAAACACCGGACAATCAAGATAGTCACGTACTGAAATATCGGGTAATCAAGTAATTCTAGGGCTACAATATTGAATCAGATGATCGAAAAAGTATGTATGATCTATGTTATATATCAGAGGATCAGTAGAATAGGTGATTGACAGATTGATAAAGAAAGGCCAGAAACCTAGGTTATATGATCTCAATATTTCCACACATAAAATTGGAGACAAAAAGGTCACCAGGATCTGAAACTACAAAATAATTGATAGGATGTGAAACTGAGGAGTCTCTTGAGCAGTTATGTATATCAGAGATTTCCGAATTTATCATAGAAGAAATCATCTACATGAGATTTATTTTTGATGGAAGGAGCAAATTAACTCCAAAGCATATGAAGAGTAATTTACGTTTCTCTTTCATCTGTCCAGCTCCTGTAGAATCAACTGAAAGGGAATCCAAGTCAGTTGGCGTACCAGCTAATTAAGTAGTGACCTGTGATGGTGCTGAGACATAATCCTTGTACAGGTAAGAGACTGCTCGTACGATTCTAATCCAGCATAGGTCAAATCTATGTATCTGGTCAGATTGCAGATTGTCTTTTCTAAGCAAGATATGTAAGGAATGCCAATTCTGTGCCTTTAGAAATGAAATTAATGTCAAGCTTTACAGTTTCGCCCCCAATTTGGTGTAACCATAGCCGAGTTCGGCGATCTATTAATTTCTTGGCTATCACTGGAAAAGTCTCTCGAATTGCTCACAAACTAAACGTATTTTAGGCGAATATCACTGCAATACTTTGGAAGAGGAGAGAGAGGAGGAGTCATTGGATGATTCCATGAAGCTTGTAGTGATTTCCGAGAACACTTCGGAAAATTAGACTTCAGCAGATTAAACATTTCTCTACTGAAATTTGCCCATTTCCTTCCTATGAGAAGGATAGAAAACACTAAAACTTCATAGACGGGCCAGTTATATATCGCAGAAACTTGCAATGCAAACCGGCATGCAGTTATAGGTTTTTTTAATCATAATTAAATCTGCTGGCAAATCGAGGAAGAAAAATATCTGAATGATCGCATCGTAGAGATTTTAACAGTGGAAGGCTGTCCACACCAGTAATAATAGAAAAGCTCAACATCGAATCACATAAAAATAACTCCACAATACAATATATCAAAATAGACTCAACAACAAAATTGAACCAAGATAGCTGGGTACATGCCAATGACAGACCTCGCTCTGAACGCTTCAAAACATCAACAAAAGATGATAACGTCAAAACTGTCGAATTACCATAAGAGAAGTTGCTGAGAATGTTGGCATATCGGTCGGCTCGTGTCATGTTCCGAAACTTCTTAATTTTGATCGTCGCATGAGCATCGCTCAGAAACACTTAAATGAAGATCCTGACTTGCTTAAAAGGGTCACAACTGTTCCCAGTTCCTGTACCTGTTCCCAAAACTATGAAAGGACGGAGATTTGAGGAAATAAAAACGGCAAAGCTTATAGATATGGACTTGGACGACATGTGGTTTCAACAGAATGATGCCACAAGCCACACAGCACACGATACAATCGATTTATTGAAGCGTAAGTATGGTGAGCGTGTTACCTCAAGACATGGGCCAGTTGATTGGCCGCCTCGTTCGTGCGATTTAACGACGCTTGACTATTTTCTGTGGGGTTACGTTAAGTCATTGATTTGTGCCAGCACCCCGTAGACGTAAGAGCTCAGAGCCAACATTATACGCGAAATAGCGGCCGTTTCAGCCGAAATGTGTGGCCGAGTCGTTGAAAATTGGGTCCAAAGAATCGACCGCTGCAAACGTGGCCGCGGTGGCCATATGAACGAAGTCGAGTTCCATTCATAAATGTTTTGATTGTACTTCAAGCCAATAATAAAGTTTTTGAAATATCTCAAATGGTTTGCCTTTTATTTAAAAAAAAACTTGTCAAGTCGTTATTAGAAAACCCTATATATTATACCTGAGAGAGATTACTTTGAAGGAGACAACACTAATATTACATGAATAATTAAATATTTTTTTTAATAAAAATATAAAGTCACCCTACTTTTTTTTACACACCTCGTATAGCTCATCAGAACATTCGCAATACCAGACGAAACTTGCTACTTCTTGTCACTGCTGCGCAACGAGAAACAACTCTTACCTTCAAAAATATGGAACACCGATGATTCAGTATACACCGGACCCACGCTCCAAGATATCGGGACGACAATACATAAGCTGAAAAACCGCAAGTATCCCGGTATCAAAAGAGTCCTCAACGAATTACTCAAACATGGAGGGCCACTCATCTACAAGGAAATCCAAAAGCTATTCCTAAAAATCTATGACAGCTGAGAGACTGCATCATCATTGCCGTGTTTAAAAAAGGTGATAAGAAAGAGCCCAAGAACTACCGGAGCATCTCTCTACTTGGTTCCATCAACAAGCTCTTTTACGAAAATGCTCGCCTTCGAAATTACTTAAAAAGGCATATGCGAATAACAGCAAGGGTTTCGGAAAACCAGATCAACAGTCGACCCTATATTCATGGTACGACAAATATATAAAAAATTCTCTAGAATTCAACAAACCTGCATACATGTGCTTCGTCGACCTAACAAAAGCTTTTGACCATGTGAGACTACACAACGTTATAACGGTTTTCTAAGCGAAGGGCATTTCACCTAACGTACTAACTATAATTAGAAAAGCTAACACTTACTTAACACTTAACAGAACATCAATCAGTGTTAACGCTAAGAGGTTATTCCAAAAAATACCTCAAAAGAGCTTAGCAAAAATGACATAAGAGGGCACAGTAAGCAACCCATGAGCACAAGGATGTCCACCGAAAAGATGGCACGAATGCTGGACATTGGGCTCAACATTTCCATTCTTATATAAATAACTTGTTAAAAAAAGGATAAAATATTAAATAAAGAAGAAGAAGAGGATGGTAAATTGCTAATCTCTTTACAGTGAATAATTTGAGTGTCTTAAGTTCAGATATTTTCTAATCAAAAAGTACCCGGAATCATTCAATAAAACGAAAACGCTTCGATTATTCACCGATATTCATTTTATTCCCTTGCAAGCAATACACAGATTCCAAAGCTTCCTCCAATCTTCAAACCATTTTTCAAAAGTCAATTTGGGAGTATCTTTCAGCTCCGAGAAGTGGTAACTTGAATCGTGGAAATAGGAAAAAGTCATAAGGGGCCATGTCTGGTTAATACGGAGCTTACGGAACAGGATGAGGCATTTTTGCAATAAATTCAGCACTCCCGGCACAAGCCACGCTTCAACTTGTTTCTTGCCCAAAACATCGTACATAACGCTCTGCACCGATCAGAATGAGACAAGACATTCTACGAGGACAATTTCTAGTGGATGGACAACCAGAACGAAGAAAAATCATCAACCACAGTACAGCCCGCTTTAAACTTTTTGTACCACTCGTACAATGGTGTTTTCGATGTTGACGAGATTTTGTAGGCTACCTTCGACATCTTCAATGCCACTTGAAATTTTAGGCTAACTCTGTGCTCAACTAAATTTGACATTGCAAAATTCGCAAAACATAAAAAGGACTGACTTTGACTCCCGACAAATGGCGCTCAAACAGATATTCGAGTGCTAGATGACTGATGTACCAACCTAAATAAAAAACGTTGAAAATATCTCAAGCGCGGTTTGTTTGAAAAGGAAATTCCGGGTACTTTTTCATTAAATTAAACATGGCCATTCCTATTCAGATGCGACCTTAATTCTAAGTGGGTCTAAGTTTGTTATTTTTGATAAAATTTAATGATAAAGAGTAAAAGGGACTAACAGAGGGTACCTTTTTTCACCAGATGCCATAGCCTGTCGGCCTCGCCCAAAATCTCAAAAACTTACCACTGAAAGTGGGTGTCATTTAGAGATGTGTTTAGATTTTTCCTGAATCCAATCTGTCTACAAGCAGAATTATGTTGATGATCATGATGAACGATATGCACAATGCATCATCATTTTATGAGTGGCTTATGCCTATATGTACTATATTTGGGAGCACGCAGAATATTACACGTCGTAGAAAATGGGTACTTAATAGCTTAGCTGTATAAAAAGGACATATTGAAAGACATTGTTGCGTCGTTTACTCCATTTGTCTATGAGAATTTCCTTTTTGTTGTAGAACAAGATTCATCTCTCAACAGCAGATAGGATTTTAGAGAGTCTTCTAGGAGTCCGGCTGAAATTGCTAGAGTGGCCGCTTTCTCCGGTGACCTGAATTCTATTGAGCATGTCTGGGCATGAGCATGTTAATATGTCAGGCAATTAAATGAGCGAAAACTGAACTCAATCAATTGTAAAAGCTGTAAAGTGTTTTGCATGAACCAAGTATGTCAAGACTTCTCCCAATAATGAGATGAGATAATAAAAATATAAATATCTAAATGGGAAGTTTAAGAGTTAGGACTTTCAGAATTTATTCCAATCCAGATAGGTATAAGGAGTTCTGAATAAACTTCAGGTAAGGAGAAATGTCTATCGAAAATTGGTTTTACTCGTACAGAATTGCTTAATTCTTTGCCAGAATATTAGATATTTAAATTTTTAAAGAATATCAATTCAGAAAGGCGGTAGCAATGTATCTTTTGTAACTCAAAAAAAAAAAATGGAACATAAAAATTTCTTCAAACATTACCAATCAATACAACCATTCGCCTCGAAATGTTGCTATTTTCCATTTCGCCCCCATCCTTTACACCCTATCTCAATACTCGAACTACGTTCAATTTGTAAACTCATATTTTTTCTTAAATTTATTCAACCGTACACACATGGACAATCGTGCATGAATGAAGGGAATTTCATTAATAATTCCATGCACAGAGGTACTCGTACCTTCACCAAAGCATTTTCCCAATCGAATTTCAACTTCAAAGTGCTCTCTATGAACTCAAAAAGGACTCGTATCTCTATTTGCTTGCTATTGTATATAATTCACATTTTTATCTCTTGATGTGAAATATGAAGATACTCACGGTCGCAACACACAACATGACGCACATCGGATGATGAAAAAAAAAAAAAATAATAATAAAAAAATAAAAAAATACAGACGCTCCTAAAAGGACGATTTCATGCTCTGTTTCACATAGGAAATACCATAAATTTGTGAATCTAACAAAGTACCCACATCTTTAACCGTCTAAAGAAGTAGGTGGACAAAGTTTTCTCACCATCAGACTAGCCATAACCAAGGGCCAATCGTCTGCAAACCATTCTCGTACCCACTTTCAATTTCTCCATTCCAACTAGGACATTGCCTCTATTCGTATACCCTGCCTGACCCTGCCCAGAAATATGTACCTATGTACAGTGTAAATATGCATGTAGTGCCCCTCTCCACCTGTCAATTTATTAGTATATGTCTGTCCTGGGAGTTTAAGGAAATATTTTCTCATTTACTACAAAACTCTAACGTCTGTTTGTGAGTATCCAGAGCACACATGAGCTAAGCATCCCGAAATAGATACTAAAATACTCGTATAGTACTTTACCAAGGACCAGAAGCAGGACTACGGGAATACTCGTAGTTAAGACTAAAACCAAAACTGACTGTCGCATATGAATTGGATTCTCTGTCAAAAGTGATATATTCTCGCCGCACTCTGTGCCAGTGTTTGTGTTTATGGTAATTTAAAAATTATATTTCCATTAGAAAATAAATTTTTTTTTTGAAACTTGTGTAACTGCATCTATGAGATACGAATACTTGCACTCGTACTCTGGCAATATTTCTTTCAATGCATTGGTCCTATTAGTTTGGTTGAAGATAGGTACTCTGTTTTTTATTCTACTCGTATCTGGAGCATGTTTTATGATGCTCCACGACGTGTGATTGGGTTCGGTTGATAAGAGAAATATAACGTTCTGGATCCATGACCATGCTTGTACATCTACAAGCTAATGAACAACAAACTGTGCAACAGAATGTACGAGTATCTTAAAAGAACTTCTAACATTTTGCTTTGTGCATGAAATTAGAATTGAAGGGAAATACTTTTGGGATTTGTTAGATATCGACTAGACAAGCAGCCTGAGAGGTAGTGATGGATTTATGAATTTCAGAATACTGGAAGTTTTTTGGGGGACGACGTGTTTAATTTATGGATTACAACTTTGGTGAATTTAAGGACACCGTTAAATGGATTTCTTTGATGGCTTGGACCAGTACAACACTGGATATATTATTGGGAAGGCGGTGTATACGAGCAATTCCATCATGAGTTCAATGATATGAAGACGTCTATTCAGAGTATTTTAGAAGCAAGAAACTCTCTAACGGATACAGCAGAGATAGAATTATTCATGGCTTAAAGGGATTTAGTCGGTAATGCGTAAGCTGTTCTGTTCTGTTCTGTTCGGCACTGCGACATTTTCAAATGACAAAGAAAAGAAAGATTTGACATACGAAAATTCTTTCAACAAACAGAAATCAATCGGCACAAAGATATACATTAAAGAGGTGAGTCCCTTACCAAGTAACAATTTTTGTCACTAGACATAGAGATGCGTTAAAAATACATAGACCTTATAACTAACCGTTCCGAAATTCTAGTGGAGTAGTGTGAATATTTATACGAGCTACGAAGAAGCTAAAGCTGATATTTTTCAGTATCAAGGAACTTGGAGGGGAAGACAGCAAATAATAGACTTACCGTCATCCGATGGGTTAACTGTCAAACCACAGATTTATTGAATTCAGAATCGGATGCGAGGTCTCAATCTTGTTAAAAAAAAAAGAAAAAAGCCAATCAGCCGTATATGCTTCAAGGAGGAGCTCTGCAAGTACACCAATGTCCGTCTAAATTCTGAACAGAAAAAAAGGTGAAGGGAGAGAATGCACGAGGTCAAGTCAAGTGCCCAAAACTTGCTTGCAAATGCATTATTCATCCAACACGCATCAAGTTTTGTCTGTCTTGTAGATAAGTCAAACTGGTCTTGTAGATACGACAAATGCCATTACTGTGTGGTGGTAATCATATATAGCGATTGTACGCTCTATTGCGCAGGCAGCCCTATACGTACGTATGTGATCAACGATTGTTATAAATCCTCTCAAATCTAAGTTTGTTTTCTTTACGAGAAATAGGAAGCCGAAGCAAGAGCTGAGGCTTATCTCTGAGAAGCGTCCTGAAGATCTACATATCTTTGAAAAGACTAATATTATTCTATGCGCCGGATGTAAGGTATAATAAATTTCAATGAAATATATCGGCTTCATTGGGGCTTTCCCTAGCTCTCCTGGCTTTGCTGTAGATGAATTGATGGATCTTTTTCCGTTATCGGTGTCTCCATAGCCAAGTTGCGCCTAAGGCCCTGTTATAATCTCTTACTGCATCCACTTTTTCGAGAATTCAAGGCAGACGGAAGGCTAAATTTACTGAGCACTGTTTGGGTCCTAGATCGAAAATCGACTTGTTAAACAATTATCAAAGAGAGGGGACTTAGTGAAGTCTATTTACTGGCTTCTAATGCACCTAAGTGTGCTAGGCCTAAGTGAGACAATATCCTGAGACCATTGCTGTGAGAGTGTAAGTGTATAACATGCGGCCGAATCAGACTGCAGGTACTCGGTTTGCTGTGATGGGTGGTTGTACTTATGGCACTTAATCACTGATGTGTTTTAGATATTTCTACAAATTACTTTAAAATTCTAGTAAAACGAACATACAAGAAGTACAATGGACTTGTTCTTTGCCTGAGTGTTCTTTACCGACACAAAGAAAAGTTAAGCTACAATTGGGTGTAGTCAACTTAATTTTAACTTACGACAGAATCATTCCAAAAAAATACACAACGTTCATATGAGCATATCATATGGAAACCTGACTGATCAATATTCCACCCACCAATATTGCGTGGTATAGGGTTTTCTAATAACGACTTGACAACTTTTTTTTTTTTAAATAAAAGGTAAACCATTTGAGATATTTCAAAAACTTCATTATTGGCTTGAAGTACAATCAAAATATTTATGAATGGAACCCGACTTCGTTCATATGGTCTCCGCGGGCACGTTTGCAGCGGTCGATTCATTGGACCCAATTTTCAACGACTGGGCCACACATTTCGGCCGAAACGGCCGCTATTTCGCGTTCAATGTTGGCTCTGAGCTAAAGCGGCTCAATACGTGTTCCCATGTGACGGTACAATGGCCTACACATATAAGTCTGCGTGAGTCCATCCAATATAGTAGAGCAATGTTATTAACATAATCTAAAACTTAATGGTACAATAAGATGGTAAATTCAATGGCTGGCTTTATCTGTTACCAGAATGGGAGTCGTCCAGAAAACCAAAATACTTGGACTACATTGGTTTGACCACATCGAACGGATGAGCTAATTTGAAGAATCTGAGATTTTATTCATTTATCTCTCAAAAGTTTATTCGTTTAATAGAGTGTAAGACCGTTACTGCGCTGCTAACTTATCGTTTATTATTGTAAAAAAATTCATTAATCTACGTTATGTCGTTGGGTATACCCTACACTACCATTGGGATGGATTATAAGCCTGTTTTTAGCTACTCTAATCCCACTGGTACTAAATATATTTTCTGTGGGACGTATAGTCCCGTTGGTAGCGTAAGGGTTAAATAGGTACCCATACATTTTATATACTTATTCTCTTTGAAAGTCAGTTCAAAGTTCCATGATAGTTCAATTTTTTGAAGTGAGTTTTTCATTGTACTCGTATAATTATTGTTTTTTTTTTATTTCCAGCTACAATTTCTTGGGAAACCACCTTCAAAACAAACATACAGAGCAGTACGCCACTTTATCTGCAGCTTTGTCGGCAAGTGGCAGCCAAAATGAGGGTACTCGCACTTTTACCGATTCTAAGATACTGGCAGTACCAGGTAATTCAAAAAAGAAACAGTTTACTCTGAAGGAGAGCTGAAAGGAAATTGCTTTGGGATATAAATGGATAAATCAATAAAATATTATTATTTGATCGGTGAAAGGTTTGCCTTAGACAACGAACCATTTTTACTTGCGGAACGAGTCGACTTTAACAGGCTCATGAAAAAGGCAGTACCCCAATACAAAATACCTGGTCGCACTTAAGTGCATGACCGGGAATATTAGTCCTGAACGTTTATTTAAGAAAAACATGTACAATAGTATTATTCAAAGTATTGCCCATCTGAAGCTCTGAATTTTCCCATCTTTCTGGCAATTTGTGGATCCCATCCCAAAAGAACTGCCCCGGCTTGGCAGCCAAGAATGAATTAAGCCAATTTTTGATATTCTGCTCTGATGTGAACCGTATTTTAGTGAGGGCGTTCTGCATGGACCGGAACAAATGGTAGTAAGAAGCGGCAAGGCCTGGGCTATAAGGCAAGTGGGGTAAGACTTCCCATCCACTGTTTTCCAAATAGTTCTTAGCCGGAATAGCAACGTGGAGCAACGTTGTCATGATGGAAAATTATTGCCTCGTGTCTGGTCGCATATTCGGCTACTGCTCCCTTCAAACGATTAATTGTGTTCAATAGCATTATCCATTGATGGTTACACCCGGTTTTAGCAGCTCATAATACAGCACACCCATCTGATCCCATTAAATACAGAGCATTACCTTCGCGCCATGGATATTCGGCTTTGCCGTTGATTTGGTTGGTTGCCCGGGTTTCACATATGATTTTTTGCAGTTAAGGTTGTCGTAATGGATCCATTTTTCATCACCAATAACAATCCAATGCAAAAATGACTTCCTTTCGCGGCGTTCCAGCAGCATTTCGGACATGCAAAACCGCCTTTTGACGTCTCTCGGCTTGAGTTCATGTGGAACCCAATTTCCTTGCTTTTGAATATATCCAGCTGCTTTTAAATGTTTTGAAATGGCTGCTTGAGTGACACCTAACGATTCTGTGAGCTCTTCTTGTGTTTGGCAACAATTTTCATAGAGTAATGCTTCCAGTTCTTCATCTTCAAACTTTTTAAGCTGCCCAGGACGTTCATCGTCTTCCAAGCCAAAATCACCACTTTTAAATCATGCAAACCACTTTTGGCACATTCGCTCAGCTAGCGCATGTTTACCATAAACTTCCACCAAAATACGATGACTTTCGGCAGCAGTTTTATTCATGAAGAAGAACTCCCCGCAAAAACACTTTTCAGGCACAAAGTTCGACATATTTGAGTGAAAAAAAAATATTGTTGTTTACGCTTTAAATGAATGACATATACTGAAATGACGTACAATGACAGTAGCTTTCCAACGCATGTTCCAATGGAATAATGAAAGTTACGCCATCTCTTAGCTAACCGCACGAATATATAAGTTATAGACCCAATATATAATAGAATTTGCTTTAAAATCGAAGCTAGTACAATACATCACGAGCAATAGCAGTATCCGTGACATCTGATATGTGGACATGTCAGCACAACAACCAGAGTTTCTTAAGTTTTACTGCGCATTGGATAGCTCTAGATTTTATTCTTGAATACGCCGTTTTAGCGATAAAGCCATTTATTGGTTAACATACTGGTACCAATAACGCAAAAGAACTCAATACAAATGCAGAAAGATGGAATATTTCACATAGCAAGATACATTTACTTGTCCACGACAGTAGAGCCAACATGATAAAAGGTTACGAGACGCTAAATATGATTCTGCCAAGTGTTTTATTCATTTATTACATTTATCTCAATTGGAAATAACACAGATGGTAGCTGCTGCAAGACGAATCGTCTCCTATTTTAACCACTCTGGTATAGCATAAGAAAAGTTGAAATACATTCGTCAAGAACTTAATTTACCGGACCACTAATTAGTGCAAGATGTAAGCACACACTGGAATTCAACATACTGATTCTTTAAACAATTTAACACCTGCTGAATGGGAGATCATGAAACAATGTGTCAAACTCCCCAAACCGTTCAAAAAGATTACAAAAATAACCAGCTCGGGTTTTTTTTTTTTTTTTTTGTACCCGTGTTTCAAAACTAATTTTCTTGGATTAGTTCAAACACAAAGAACAAAACAAAAAATTCTTTTAGAAGCTCTGAGAAAGAGTTGTAATGCGAATAGCACCGATGAAGATTCATCTTCTCAAAAAAAAAAAAAAGAAATCTCAATTGAAATGGTAAAACCATTGATATACAGACAATTTCTGGAACTGTGTTGAGGAAGTTGCTACAGAAAATATGCACGCAGACGAAGATGTGGAACAGAAAAGTTCAATTTCAAATGAAATTGATTTTTACATGAAAACTGTTTGCCTAGATCGGACAGCAGACCCTTACAAGTGGTGGTCAGCAAAATCAAAACAGTATCCCAAACCAAGCAGAATTTGCTGAGATTTATTTATCATCTGCCGGTAGCAGTGTATACATATAGTGAGCGGCTATTTTCGGAAACAGGTCTAATTGTAATTGTTTGCCATGAACAAATGCTGAATAAATTGTTTTCATTGTAAATTATGGTATTTACCACTAATAATTTTTAAGTATTAAATATGCTGATTTTTTCTTGATATAAAAATTTTTGTGAATAATATTTATGCGTTTTTTTCATTATTTGGTATTCGTAATTCGGCCCAATGAGTTGCAATATTTTGAAAATTCGTAGCATCTCTAATTTTAATATGATTTTGGAAATGACATTAATAAAACACGAATCGAACAAAAATATCTACTCACCACTCTTCCAGATGTGCTTAATTTTTTTTTTTAAGAATTTCCAACAAAATCGACTTGTGATATTCAAACAACAAACATTAAGCCCCAAAAACGTTTTTAAAAACTTTCAACTTACATACTGAGAAAATGATAAAACAAATATACACACTTACCATTTACGGTCACAGTCAGGCAGCAGTAAATCCAGGATACTAATAAAATTTGCCATATTCCAACTGCAGGACATCGTTTCGACCGGACGGCTACACTCGTTAAATCGAACCGAAATGGAGACATTTCAAAATCGTTTATCGCATTACACGTTACATTTGCTTTTTTTCGCATTTTCTATTTATTTTATTTTTATTTTTTCGTACAAAACTCCTTCAACCCGATCAACGATATTTAACTGTGAATCGAAAGACAGCTGATTTCAGCCACAACAGCAACCGGAAATGACATTTTCCAAAGTCAAAATTACACTCAAACCCACCACTCTGGGCTATTACTAAAATTTCGGAGCAGTCAATTTCAATGTCAGTCTCATTGATGTATCCGATCAATTATTCAGGTTACATTCCACCAGGTTGACCGTGAAGTAAAGTGCACGCGGTATGCTCTTGAGACTTTCAGAAAGTACACGACTTCAAGTACGAAAACGAATACGAATAGAGGAGTATCCTTGCAAATTTTTAAAACTCAAAAATGAAAGGAAGTAAGGTTTCCGTTGAATATTTTATAAGGTCACGGCGGGAGAGATAAGACTCTAAGTCTATATACGCGGCGAGCTTCTCAAACGAAGTCTATGTTATGATAGCCGAACGAAAACCGACGAGTTCTATTCTATTATTTGGTTTTCGGTGTTTTCCTTTGCACACCCTTGTGTAGTCGTCCTGTATTCAACAACACATTAAATAAATTTCTAGTTGAAATTTTTATGAGACTCTCAATTTATCATGTTCTTTCTCTTTTATATCGTCGTGCCGGTGGCAAAAGTACATACCAACACCAGCACTCAAATGATACCCCGCCAGTCGGGTGATGTTGTGCAAAGTCCACACCGGAATTCAGGATATTTATACTCGTGTACGGTTACAAGGACGACAAAATTCAATTGGGAAGGATCAGTTCTTTTCTTTTTAAAGGGAAAAGTCCTGTGTGTGTGACTTTCGTTTAGAGGCACTTCTGTCGCGCTCGAAAGTGCTACTTTGCTGACTTTTAGAGAAGATGGGATGTGGGTGAGGCTTGTTCTTTTTATGCTTCTTCTAAGATGTCCTTGTACTTTTTCTGCAAAAGAAAGAAGAAGTAAAACATGATAAATTATCGTAAACATGTCAACGAAAAATTTGTAACAAAATTTAAGGAACAAATAAAAATGTAAAATTCGGTGAGATACGACGAGAATGAGTCCTCAAGAGCCATTTCTAACATGGACAAGCAATTAATCCTTTTTTTTTCAAAGGTTTTCTTCCTGGGTACCTAGAACTTCTTATCCTATCCTAATCATCTCTCGACGGTTAAGATATACATAAGTTCGAGGAAAGAAAAGTTTTAATGTAATTTATTGGAGCTCTTTCGAGAGGGATAAGTAAGGGAATTGTCGCTGCGTACCGACAAGATGGTGGGTGATAAAACGATCTTTCTCTGACCCAATGTCAAAGGATAAGTTTTGAAACAGAATTTTAGATGAGAGACGTGATTAATTGGTAAATGGTTATATCAAAGAAGAGAGCTTAAATATTGAACTTACAGCGATGGCCCAAAGGATTTTTAAAATAATTCGAATTCCAAGTAGTTAAATGTTTTTGGACTTTTGGTTAGGAATTGATAAGTACTGTATTGATATTATTGATAAGTACTGAATAATTATTTCTTTTAAATTAAATGAAATTAGAGTACTCTATGTCTTATTAGGTCATTAGAACAAGAAGGGTTTGGAAAACGAACATGCCGAAAGCATAAATAAGAGGTAGAGTACATTCTGACAGTGTTTTATTGTAGATAGTCTGTAAAATTGCCAGATTCCATTGAAGTAATTGCTAATAACAAGCAATTTTAGCCGAAATTTTTTTTTTTTTAATTTGATCGCAATAAAAGAGGTTTTAAAGTCCTTAAGAGTTCTCTTAGATATGCTGGTGTCATACGATATGCAGCATATCGTATACCCGCGAGTCATATGAGCGCTTAAGGTGCACTATTTCCAGCAAGAAGTAGATTTTGGAATTCATTTGCTTTTATGTTAGTTCGAAATATTATATACCTAAGCCTTGCGAAGGGTATTAGTAAAGGTGTCATATATATATATTACTTAGTGTATACAACCCATAGAACCTATGGAAAAGATAACGAAAGCCAGCATCAATTACTAGAACAAAAATTATCCTCAGAGCCATGTTATCCGCTGTTTGCGAAGAACAGAGAATAAATGCAAACCTACCTGAAGCCTTTTAGGCCAAGATACTTCAGATATAAAACATCACGGTTCGTCATGTTCTTAAACTCTATGTACTCGTATACAAGCACAGTATTTCGAATGACATTGACCAAAGCCGCGAAAATATGTTAATATAAACGAAAATAGTACCATGTGCAAGTGCCTATGCTGGGTTCCAGCTCAGTTTGTCACCGTAGCCATGTGCAAGCGACGTACCGACAACTTCATAGACAACTTCGAGATAGAAAAATCCACCCAGAGATTACTGCAGTAACCTATTGGATACCGAAGTGGGTTGGAAAAGACCAGCAAGAGACAAGACAAGACAAGCTATGTTTAAAACAAGAGTATTTCAGGTGGATGTGTGTCTTTTCAACCCATCCATAGTGCAGATTTTGGGTGGCCGTGACTCAAGTGGTAGTGCATTGGCTTACAAATCGGCCGGATTGGGGTTCAATACCAGCGGAGCCTGAAGAACACAAAATACACTCACCGAAAAGTGGAACCGAATCGTACATCAATCTGGTGAAAACAAGATTGTTGCACTTGATATTTCTAAGGCATTTGACAGAGTTTATACTCAGGATCTTTTTGTCGAAAAGTGTGCTAAGAAAGTGTGGATAAGAAATATTTTTACGGAACGTTTAGTTCAAGTTGCCTTGAATGGATTTAAGTCTGTTCTTCGCAAAATAAATGCTGGTCTCCAACACTCTTCTTAATGTTCATAAACGAACTCTTGTCTGATTCTGCTAATCCAATATTTTCTTTTGCTGACGCCAGTACTATCTGCTTTTCATATTCGTTCCCAGATTCACGTTTCTGCTCTTCGGCTGTAGAATGGAATCGGCAACGTATGTGAAGCTCATTAAATTCCGATATTAACAGCACATCCAATTGAGGAACTATCAACACGGTGGAATTTAATGGTTCCAACCACAATGCTGTCTGCTGTCGTTAAAGAGAAATTTAAATACCCAGCCATTGTCCATGAATGGCAATTGCATCGTCGAAACCGAAAAACTTTTAATTCTCAGTGATTCGATGTCGTCCAAAATTCAGCGAAATGTCTAGGTTTCCTCAAGCAATATGAGAAATAGTTCACCCCCTCTGATCAAGTCTCAATATATAACGCATTTATCCGCCAAAAATTGGAGTGCAATATTCATATCTGCCCAGGTGCTCCTAAAACATCTCTGGACCTGCTAGATGGGATTCAAAACCGTGCAATAAAACTCATAAGTGATATTAATATCAGTCATTCAATTGACACTCTCCAACATCGATGTAATGTCTCCTGTCTCACTTTGTTTTATAGCTAGTTCCACCACCAGTGCTCCATAGAAATCACCAGTAGCATTCCGTCCCTGCAAACCTTCAACCGTAGCACCCGTCTCGCTATTAATGCTCATCAGTATACCCTCAAGTCCACTTTCAGACGTACTCTAAAATATTGTGATTCATTCCTAAACCGTTCAACTCGCTTATGGAATGTCCTGCCGAGCTCTTTGTTTCCTACTCAGTATAACTTGCAAACATTTAAGGCTCATGTATAGGGTTTTTCAATAGGGACTTGACAACTTTGAATTTAATTTGTGAACGCACTCTTTAACTAATCATCAAACTGTCACTGTCAATTTATTCAGTAAACTCAACATTTTCATCATGGTTAAGTACATTAACGAGCAACGTCTGCAAATTATAAAAATTTTCTACAGATATTCGAAGTCGCAAAATCATCTTCAGTGGCGAAGCTTATTTTTGGCTCAATGGGTTCGTCAATAAGCAAAATATGCGTTTTTGGTCGGGTGAAAACCCACATGTGCTTCATGAATCACAACTTCATCCACAAAAAATAACTGTTTGGTGCGCTTTGCATGCCGGCGGTGTTATTGGGCCATATTTTTTCGTCGACGATAACGATAGTCACGTTACTGTGAATGGTCAGCGTTATCGCGCCATGATAACCGATTATTTTTAGCCCGAATTGGAAGATATGGACTTGCACGACATGTGGTTTCAACAGGATGGTGCCACAAGCCACATAGCACATGCTACAATCGATTTATTGAAGAGTAAGTATGGTGAGCGTGTTTTCTCAAGACTAGGGCCAGTCGATTGGCCGCCTCGTTCGTGCGATTTAACGCCGCTTGACAATTTTCTGTGGGACTACGTTAAGTCATTGGAAGAGTTCAGAGCCAACATTGAACGAGAAATAGCGGCCGTTTCGGCCGAAATGTGTGGTCGAGTCGTTAAAAATTGGGTCCGACGAATTGACCGCTGCAAACGTGCCCGCGGTGGCCATATGAAAGAAGTCGAGTTCCATTCATAAATGTTTTGATTGTACTTCAAGCCAATAATAAAGTTTTTGAAATATCTCAAATAGTTTACCTTTTATTTAAAAAAAGAGTTATCAAGTCGTTATAAGAAAACCCTATACATCGTTATTTCTATTTTCTTTCTGCCTAATTTTTCTTCGCCCGCGCTGTGTACAAACATTTGAAAGGTACTCAGAACCTTTGAATTTATAAAAAAAAAAAAAAAAAAAACCTAAATAAGGATGTATATTTGACTCCAATTATGGCTTTCAACTTGATTTAGGTATTACACTTGTGTACACACTAGTTGAGAATATTCGTCACTGCGACTAGCTTTTGCATTTGAGCTGAAGACCAAATCAGGCTGAGCTATAAACACCCTAGCTATCTTAATGTTTCGATGTGCATAAGGACTAAGTCAATGTCGTTGTGTACTTCAAACAGTTCGTCGTTTAATTTCCTTTGCTGGAATTCGATTAACACTGCCGCACCAACGAATAAACAATAGATAATTACGGTGAAGTTGTAAAGAAAATTGTTTTGGAAAATCATCGAATTACCATAAGAGAAGTTGCTGAGGATGCTGGCATATCGGTGTGCTCATGTCGTGCAAATTTTTCGTATGTTTTGGGCATGAGACTTGTGTCAGCGAAGTTTGTTCCGAAACTTCTTAATTTGAATCAGAAGAATCATCGCATGAGCATCGCTCAGAAGACCTTGATTGAAGTCAATGATGATCCTGACTTGCTCAAAAGAGCCATAACTGGTGACGAATCATGGGTATACTATACGATTATGACGTCGAAAGCAAGGCCCAATCGTCCCAATGGAAGCACCAAGGTGAGCTCGCCAATTTAATCAAACGTCAAAACATGATCCATGTTTTTTTCGATTACCGTGGCATAGTGCATCAAGAGTTTTAACCTCAAGGTCAATCAGGTTATTGCGCCGTTTGCGAGAAGCAATACGAAAAAAAACGTCCAGAATTGTGGGAAAACAGTTCATGGCTCATTTATCGTTGCTTATGAGATATTTTTTGGTCATAAACAACGCGACAAACATGCCTCAGCCACCATATTTACCGGATGCAACTTTTTCCCCAAACTAAAGAGACCTATGAAAGGTCGGAGATTTGCAACGATTGAGGATATAAAAACGGCATCGCTGGAAGAACTCAAGGCTATACCAAAAGTGCTTCGAGGATTGGAAAAAGCGTTGGCACAAGTGTATTATATCTAAGGGGACAACTTTTATTGGGACAACATTAATATTGCTGAATAAATAAATATTTTTTTAATAAAAATATAAACTCAACTTACTTTTAGAACACTTTTCGTTTCAAAACATATTGGCCGGAACTTTAGCAAAGTCGCGTTCGATATTTTTCCTGAGCTTCTCTAACATTATTGGCTTTTTGGAATGAACCAACGACTTAACGTTACCCCATAAAAATAAATTCAACGGCGTAAAGATGCATGAACAAGGTGGACATTTGACCAGTAAATTTCTCGAGATTACACGATTACCAAACTTCTCCTTCAATATATCAATTATTTGACCAGCAGTGTAGCATGTGGCACTATCTTATTGGAACCCCGTGTCGCTGATCTCAAGTCTATCCAATTTTCGTTAAAAACAGGCTCCTAACATGGCTTGATAGCGAACTCCATTGACTGTAACATGGTGATCATTTTCATTGATGAAAAAATACAATTTTATAGCACCAGCACGAAATCCACCCCACACATTAACTTTTTTTGGATGCAATGGACTCTCTTGAAGCACGTGTGGGTTTATTGCTGTCCAATAATGTATATTTTGCTTATTGACAAAGCTGTTAAGCCAAAAATGAGCTCCGATCATCTCTGAAGATGATTTTTCGATGAAATTTAGGATTTTCTTCAAACATTTACAAAGCTCAATCGGAGAAGTTTCGGCGCGTCAAATGATCAAGAGGCCTTAGTTCTTGAGATAATTTTATCTTGTAAGAGTGCAGACTAAGATTCTTACATAAAATTCGCAACAATGTAGACTGAGAGATTCCCAATTCCTGTGAATGACGTGAATGTGGCACATTTTAAACTGAAGAACATACGGCTGCGACATTTTCGGTACATCGACTGGTGCGTTGTCTTGTTGACACAGGAACATTTAATAGTGAATATGTTGACTCGAATTAATCCACTATAGTACGACCATTCTGTCTGGTAGAAAAGATTATTACGATCAAAAATTGGAGTAAGCGGTCTTAAAATTGCGGTAATAATTTTTAATGATTTCCAAACGTTGCTCATTCGCGAACTTCACCATGATAAAAATGTAAACTTTGACTGACATTTCGACGTTGACAGATCACCAACAAAATTTAAGGTGCGTTTAATTAAAATACAAAATTGGTATGTCCCTTTATTTCTCAAAGACAAGGCCTCGATGCCAATACTGTATTCTAAAAGAAAACAGTCGTAAGGATCTTTCCTTAACGTCTAAACTGATCAGATTTTCAATACCACCTAGCTGATAGTCCAAACACTATTGAACTGATGCTTTCATTCTGGACTCCAATAAAGTAAATGCTACAAGGTAAAGCAAAATTAATCATCAAATTTTGTTTTTGAATTACTTTTTTACTAAAAAAAAAAAAATGATTTTGAGTAATGCAAATCTCTATTTGGACCTGTACAATTGTTTCTGTTAAGTGGAAAAGATGATATATGCCAAGTGGCTGCCACCAGTGTTTATCGCGTTTTTCATGTCTTTCCGCAAGATTTCCGGTGATAACTGTTCGCATTCTTGTCGAGTATTCTCCTTAAGGGCTACGATTGCCTGAGGCTTGTTGACATAAACCCGTGACTTTAAGTAGGCCCAAAAAAAGAGGTCTGGGATGATTAAATCGGGCGATCTTGTAAGCCATGCCAAATCACAAAAACGGGAAATTACGCGACCAGGAAACGCTTCCTTCACAATATCCATTGTGGCTCATGTTGTTTGTGCGGTTGCACCGTCTTCTAGAAACCACATGTTCACCAAGCCCCGTTCATCCAATTCCGGCAGTAAGAAGTCGTTTATCATATCCCTGTAACGTTCGCCAGTAACAGTAACAGTAACGGCCCAATCACTACTCTCGCGTGAATGCCCCACCACATAGTTGCTTTGAGTGAATGTAATGGCTCTTTGTGCATCACACGCGGATTTTCAGTGCACCAGAAATGAAGATTTTGCTTATTGTCATAAGCGCTTAAGTGGAAATGCGTCTCGACGCTTATGATGGTTTTCGACACATAATCGTCCTCTTCGTTGTTGAGATTGAGCATGGCTTTACAATAATTCACGCATCAACAGCGACATCAACAGCCACAGCCGATCGACCAGTCTGGTGCCAGCCACGCTCTGCATGGTCTCCTGTGGTTCCACTCTGTTTGAGTCGAGTAGCTAAGTGCCGGAATGTTTGCCCAGTTGGCGTGACACGATTAGTAAATCGACGTCGAAATTCATGCTGCGCTAACACCACCGACCGATTATTGGTCAAAAACATCGACACAATTATTCCACGCTCTTGCGGAGTATTGTGCTCCATTGCTCGTCTGTTTGTATACTGCAGCTGACTAGTTCACGAATGTTAAATATGATTGACGTACAACACCATTTGCAAAAATTATACCATCTTCCAATAGGGTGATTAATTTTGCACAACCTGATATTTTTTGTTCTTTTTAAAGGGAGTCTGAGCTAAAGCATTTATTAAACATAAGTTCCCTACGATACATATCAAATACAGCATATGATCACGGTTAGTTCAATTTCAAATAAGTGCCCAACACGAATCGGAATTAGGCAGTAATACGATTTTCACCTCTGAAGCCCACGATAAAAGTGGCAAGGATATATAAGTAAATAAACAGATATGATGCGGTTCAATGAAGCTTTGAGTCCACACGTTTAAAAACTAAAAAAGAGGAGAACCTCATTAAAAAGAGAATACAACTGGAGGCGGAAAGCCAAAGTAACAGCTGCGTCACTCACTTTTATGAATTTTGAAGCAAAAATTCAGCTTCTTATTCTGAAATTGCTTACAAGAACACAGGTTATAAATTTTGTGTATTGTGTATTGCCCTTTTTTGTTTACTTTTTCTTTCCGTACCATTTACTGTAAACAAACGAGGTAAGTCCTCCCGAGGTTACGCGGATAATTACACCAAAATGGATTTATGCGTTAAAGTATTCGCAAATGTTTGCTTCCGATTAAACTGCAGCATATAGCCTATAGCATCACAAGCGCCTTTTTCAGTTTCGTCTAGGGTCTTTTATTATATTAAAAATCTATTTAATGGAATCAAGCTCTGAAATTTTTTAAAACATCGCTTACCTGGAGCTTGTCTTCAAATGAGAATTTAAATATTCAGTACTCGATGTGAGTTTATCGAAAATAACTCATCGAGTAGCAGAGCGAATTCTGCTACTTTTTCGGTGTAACAGTAAAAAATATTCAGCACTCTGCCCAGAATTAGCATCTTGCATCTCTCACAAGTAAGTTCTAGTCACCCCCCTTCACGCAAAACGGCTGTAGGCCCAAAATAGGGTTAATAACCGAGTCATGCTAGAATCTTAAACCAATTATCAACCAAGGAGCAATCGTCTAGTAATCTCCACTGAAAAAAGGCACTAGTACTAAGTTGCTAGAAAAAACACAAACGTTGATTACGAGGATACGAGTATCTCAAATGCCGGCTCTCCAAAGCCTTCTTCGTTTGTTACTCATTGATTTGTTAGATTTATTTCCAAGCTCAAAACGGAAAGCTTTGACGCTTGGGTCTTGTCTTAGAAATTGAACTCTGTGTATACCAATACTTTAGTATACCGTACAACGTAACGTATTTCAATTTCCGCAGTCTACGCTTTTTATCAGTCCAATACTTGGCTCAGCCCAAATACGGTACCCTCGGATATTGCAATTTACGAAGACAGTCATGTGGTGATCAAATATCTAATTTCGAAAACTATTAAAAGACTACCACGTATTGGTTATACTCTTGTTGAATTTCGGGAAAAACTGATGACCCAGAAAGTTGTTATGATTATGGTCTGGCCCACATTTTCAAGTGGTCAAGTCCAGTCATAGATAGACTCATCGGAGCAAATGTGTTACATCTAAACTCGATTCCAAGCTCGTAAATTTAATATTGAAATACGCGAAACACGGTTGAGTGCTACTCACGATGATTTCTGCAGACGCTACAGGAATAAAGAGGAAGATGAATCTATTGCGCAGTTCCTGTGCAATTATAATTATAATCCCGCGCGCGCACCAAGGGGATATGAATACCCTTTTACTGACTTTTCTCCAGGGCGCGGGAGGGTGGTGCAGTAGTTTGAAACTCAGGTGTATTAGGTTTCGATATTTTTCCTAGAGGTGGTTGTCAAACTGGACGGGACGAGCAAGTGCACCATAAACCAGTGGCTTTCAGTACGTGATAGTTGTTAGTTCGTTACATTCAGCTCAGCCAGCAATCACTCCAACAGCAGTGTTATGCGTTCATGTCAGAGTTGACGCCAACGGGATTCTCATATAACTGCATACAAATTTTATGAAAAGACTTTTTCAGAGAATTGCCTCGCACGGGATTCGAACCCGCTTGAGGAGTGTATGCATATACCACTACACCACGGCCACCCCCTGCTATTTTTAGCAGTTACCACTTCTGAGATCTTAATGATCTCTGATCTATAGTCGTCACGGAACTTCTGATATACCCGTATTTTTAAAGAATTCTTGCAAAGGAATAATTATATAGATAAACGTGGGAGTTCTAATCAAAGAGCCATAAAAAGTTTCTATATATCTTTTGTAATGAATTTTCTGAAACCTGAGTTACTACTGTCTCGATCTTGATAGTAACCCCGAATGAGGAACCGTGAATAATATCAGTAAAACTCGTTGGATCAAAATCGGAAGCCACCATATCAACTAACGTTTTTAAATCAGAGTGTAGTAGATGGTCATTTTAATTGAACCAATCAGAATTTTGATAAACTCTTCTGTATTAAAGAGAGATTGAAATCAGTGTGAACACAAAACCATTTACCTAGAAAGCTAACCACCAAAGAACAGAGGCGCCTCTGATGCTGATCAGGTAAATCTTGAGAAACCACTTTCAGATCACACATCGTTTTCTTCGGCTTTAAATCCATTACTGTTATTAAAAGCGAATTCCCAGAAACAATAAATCTCCATCAACCCGATAATTTTCTCCCAAAAAAAAAAAAAAAAAAAAAAACTCATGGCCAATCTCCACACCAAGAGAGCATATTAGTAGGTAGATATCCACACGTATCCATTGTATCTGTTGGTCTTATCCCGAATGAATTATTCTTTAGTGATTCATCCTAATTGGATTGCTGGTCTTTACCTCGACCTCATCCTCTCCATTAAATCGGTCGTTTTCGATGCACTCTATAATTTTCCAATATAAATAATGAAGAGTCACGGCTGGAGACGTTTGATGGTATGACATGGTGTAGTGTGGCACGTCGCAGTGGAACGAACGACAATGTCTACTGTCTGCACAAATAAAGGATCAACTGTGGGTTCAGAAGAGCAAGCACACATCCAGACTCTTGTATACGAAGCAGACTTAAACAGAATCTTTAGTGTTTGCTCAACGAATGACATAAGAAGTCGAGTATAACTATGAACTCTGGTAGAAGTGGTCTGATTTTTTGGCACAGCACCAGGAACAATCACAAATACGATACCTATAAAAGAACGAGGAGATTCCATGAAGAGGGGAAAATAACGAAGTATTCCTCAGGCGCGGATATGTTTTTCATGAAAGGTAAACAAAACCCAAATCCAAATCCGGTCCTAAAAATGTTTTATCTTCTTCTCTTTACCCAGCAACGATAAATGGAAATGGTTGCTCCTAAAGCGCTCACTATTACCATTGTCTTGTGGACCAAATGAGATTCTAGGGATATCACGCCCAAATTTCTCTGTCGGTCCTCAGGCATGTTTAAACTTTTGATAAATGTAATAATTATGAGCGTTTTGGCATTCTGGACAAGTGTTTGAATTCAGTCCGCGACCAGGACAGCCAAATTAGAAGCCGATGGGGACTGCCGAAGTCATAAAAAATGATTCTCAAATCTTTTCTCGTTGTTTCCTTTTTTTTTGTGTGTGTCTCCTGTTCCTTATGGTCTTCAGCCGCGGATTATGTGATCTGAATAATTCAAAGAGTAAAGAGGTAAGTAAGAGAGTGCAAGTTTGGGTCTGTCGGTCTTTTATTTTTCAGAGGAAAACTTCTGGCGCATTCAAATGAATGCAAATGTACAGAAGGGTACAAGATTAACAGCAAAAGGATACGAGAAATGGAAAATAAATAAACTCAGCAACAAGAATACCATAGGATTCGATGGGATTTTCGGTGAATGGTGGTGGAGTTTAAGCCGAATTCGAGGACGGATAAATATTTGTTTTGTGTTTCACAGGCTTAAGCGAGAGACAGACAGGCTAAGTAGTGCGCGTATTGACACTTTATATTGATCCATACGGTCGCTGACGAAAAGGGTATTAAGGAGATATGCATAGTGATTTAGGATAGAGATCAAAGACCAAATAACTTACCGAAACACTTGTCATGTGTGAAAAAGAATGTTAATGTGTGGATTCGCTTTAAGTGGGATATACATCAGATAGGCACTTTTGAGGTATTTGAGTGCGCGTTTTCAATTCTGAAGTACGCCGCTAAAAAGGAAAGAAGGGCTAAGGCATGCTCTATGCAAGGTTAGATTTAAGTGTTACTTCAGAATTGTAAGCATAATATCTGATTGTAATTCATAGACCAAATATGTACGTTTGTTAAGTTGTTTTGTTTATTTCTTTTTAAAATAACTTAACACTCAAGTGGGTATGACTCCCCTTATGATGCCAAAGCATGTGTTAAGTTTTTCATAAAATGGGACAGAAAGAGAGGAAAAAAAGATGTTTGGACTCAGGGGCATCACTACTTGTGTGGAATCAAACATTTAATGGGGAGACTTTATTATTAGTGTAATTGGACTTGCTATTATATTCTAGGCAACTTGATTTAAGTTTCTGGAAAAAAAAAAAATAATAATTTCGGAAGCAATTGGGATTGAACCTTGAGCCAAGGTCACCCACCGGGATTTGTTGACTTTGTTAGCTGAGTTATATATAGTGGGTACATCTTTCTATCTATCTACAAGAACATACATTTGTAATACATAAATTTGGAATACAACACCTTTTTGTTGAGAACACGGCGAAATTTTCATTTAACAACGAAGAAGTTAGTTATTAATTGAGTTACGGTTTGGCAATTGGATTTAGGTGACACTTGATGCTGAAGGCTTTTTGAGATAAGCAGAGAAAGACGCTCAAGAGCATTTAATCCCACGCTCTACAGGACAGATTCTAAACTAGAGATTAGACAACCAGTGAATATCTTATGCAATAATGATAAGGTTTCACGGGATATGTATTATCAAATTGAATCCACACCTTTTTATGATCCATACCATTCTAAAAACTGGGTTATTATTACCCCCCTCCGCAAATGGTGCTACATCCCAAAATCCATATCCAACAGTGACACGTTTGGAGTCCGTTTCCTTCTCATGGAACGAATTAGGTTCTTGTCAATCCAAATGGGGGAACCTTGCTTGTGAACGTACATACAACTGTGAACAGCTACATAGTTTCGCTCAAAGTTTTAATAAGATCTTAATTTCTTTTTAAGAAATTGTTGACATGTGTGTTAATATTAAAACCCTTTGTTGCTAATCACAGCCTTTCACCTACTTGCCGTGGAGTTGACAAGACCTTGAAATCTACTTTATGGAATATTTAACAAAGTGCTCTTAATATCATCCCACAACTCTTCAACATTTGACGGTTTAGCATAATACACAGTACGCTTAATACCCCGCCAAAGGTTTTCAATAGAGTTTAAATCAGGGAATTTGGCAGGCCACTCCATAACTTGAGCCCTGTTTTGCTGAACCCATTGCTTCGCTTTGCGTCTGGTATGTTTGGAGTCATTATCTTGCTGCAGGACCTATCTAAGCGGCATATTTTCTTCACAATGTGGCAGCATCACCGTCTCAAAATTATTTACATAAACATACTGATTCATGATGCCCTCAATTTTATAGATGGGAATCATCTCGTAATATGAAAAGTAACCGCACACCATAATTGCTATTTTGCCATGGTTAATGGTTTTTATTGTGTTATGTGGAAGCAATTCGGTATTTGGGGGGCGTCTTACATATTGCCGAGTACCAGGCCCACCAAATAGCAGAATTTTCGACTCATCTGTCTATAAAACATTTTGCCACTTTGAGCCCAGCCAGTCGATATCGAAAATACGCCGATAATATGAAAACACTGCTTAGACACTGGAGTCCGAGCGTAAATCAGTCAATAACAAAGGTCATTCCTACAATATACGCTACCTGAGAAAGGAATAAATCTACAAATTTGTGTGTGAAAGATTGAAGGCCACCTAAATGGGACGGTCGTTATGAGTTTTCGACTAGATCCATAACGGAGCACACGTTCATCGAATCCTGGAAAGTACCCGAAACTCTACAAAGAACTTTCCCTTTCCGTTTTGCTTCATGAAGGTTATGATGAGTTGCAACGATGAGAGGATGTTCATTATTTATTATTTATTACATTTCAATTAGTTAGAACGATCGATGCCGCGCTAGACGAAACAAGCAGCTATATGAGCTGCACGTTGACATTGACAACTTTTCCTTGTTGGAATATTCTTTTGCAACATTAGATGGTGCTTTAGACGTCAATCCTGAAACCTGACGAAGTTCGAGCAATGTTTGAGAGCCAATTAAAGATGTGGTTTCTGGCAAAAGCCTACATTTCAAAGGATACGTTTCAGCTGGACACTACTCATTAAATTTTCAAGTAAACCTAAAGGTGGACATCAAGTTTCAGTCACGTTTTCTCAGAGCTTATGCTTTCTTCGTGCTGTCAGTAATGCATCCTCCATCAGGCTTCAGTCGCAGAAAGTAGTTCTTGTAGACAAGTAAGTAGCTGTTTCAATGTCAATAGTCATTCCAAGAAAATCTGTACTTTTAAAGCAGGATTCAGCGGCATAAAGGGGCAACAATCTTAGAAAGGTAATTAGATTTCTCTCGTGGTGATTCATTTCATGTATTGAATCCAATGCTTTAAAGCTATTATAAGTGAATACTTGCTGGATTTTTTAATTGGGCCAACAACCTTAGATTATTGATCGATGGATCTAAAAACTTTAAATGAATTCTGAAAAATCTGGAGTGCGCTGTTGAAACAATGGACGCAATGAACTTATGTTACAACCTCGCTTTCCACAATTATAAATGGACATTACAAATATTAAAAATTACATTTTTAAGAAGACAAAAAAACAACATACAAGGTCGTAGGTAGGTAGTTGGATTGTAAGATAGGTGGCGCTACTGAGCCAAAATAAGTATACCATCATTTAGCCCGCCTGTCAAAATTTGGTGACAATCCGACGCCCAATTTCAAACATCGTGTTAGTGTTTTTTGCGACCCTTGAAAAAGAGCAGTATTTCTCCGTGGTTCGATTCCGTTTATCTTCCCGTACAACTGTTTACCATTGGTTCGCAGAGTTTTGCCGTGGTCGCACGTCAGTTTTTGATGAATTGCTCCCAGGTGCCCCAAAAACGGTTACCACAAGGAAACCGTGAACAAAACCATGATCTCGTATTGGCGGACCGCTTAGTGAAAATTCGCGAGTTGTATACTGTGAACTGTTTAATCGAAATCCGGAAGAGTTTTTGCGTCGTTTCGTGGCCGTCGATGAGACATGGATTCATTGCTACACTCCAAAGACTAAGGAATAATCGAAGCAATGACTTTTACCCGGTGAACGTGTTCCAAAGAAGGAGAAGATTGTGCATTCGGCCGGAAAGGTGATGGCCACAGTTTTTTGGAGCACGCGAGGTGTGATCCATGTTGATTATTTGGAGAAGGAAATAACAGGATCACAGGATCATGATACATCGATTTATTGGGCCGATTCAATACCGATTTAAAAAACAACCACATTTGGCGAAGAAAAAAGTACTCTTCCACCACGATAGCGCACCGGCTCACACTTTCGCAGTCGCCACAGCCAAATTGTTCGAATTGTGACTACTTTTTGCCCCCAAACCTTAAAAGATCGATAGCCGGAGAGAAGTACGGATCGAATGGGGAAGTCATCGCCGCGGAGGAGTATTTTGCAAGCCAACAAAAGTCGTAATTTACGGAGGGGTTAAAAAAGATTGCAGCATGGCTAGGAAAAAGTGTGTTGAGTTGAAAGGGGATTATATTGAAAAATAAATAAAATAATGAAACAGCTTTCGTATGTAGGCCCATCTGCAGTTCAAGTGGCGGTCCTTTATTTGCCATCGCTATTGCCAGTCTACGTAGCACATTCTAAACATTTTATATTGATCTCATAAATAAATAATCTATGTTGTGAGCTAAACTTGAAACAGTTTAGTATACAGAAATGCAGGGCCTGAAGTACCCCTTTTTAACAACTGAAACCTTGTCGATAATTCTTAGGATTTTCTTCACATTTTTAATGAAAATGTAAAAGAAATTTATCCATGTTTTGAAGTCATACTCTCAGGAATAGTAGGTCTTCTAATCCTACGCACTATACTGTGAACAGATATCTCCTTATCTAGTCGTACTCATGAATATTTCATTAGCTGCCTCAATGAAGAACGTCCACCTCAAATAAATCTCTATTTGCAAACGAACCAAATAATTCATTCCACACCTTTTGGCACTCATCAAAAATTCTGTCAGCCATTCTTCAAAAAAAAAAAAAGGTGTTAGTATCTAACGTTAACGGTGTTATCTTTCCAACAGGACATACAATAAATGAAATCCAAGTAAAATACCACTTACGCAGGACCACAAAGTAATGTAAAAGCGAGAGAAAAAGAAGAAGAAGCAATCGTAATAAAGGATAAATCCGAAAAACCAGAGATGAAATAAAATTATAAATGTCTTCCTGAGTAGGGGATACATCCGCAGTCAGGTTCGGTACTCTGGTATCATCTCGTGCACTTCACGAAAACGAAATCACATCTCATATTTCCATATGACAGGACAGGATAAAGGACTTTCTTGCTATCGCGCTGCTAACTCCTCCTTCTTGTTTTTTTTCTTTTTCCTTTTTTTTGTATTGTCATATTTTCCTTCTAAGATCAAGGAGCTATTGTTAGGCAGGGATTCGAACGAAAATTGGTTGAAAGTTATGTGTAAAAACGAAAGCATTTATTTACTTGTTTTTTTTTTTTTTTATTTCATTCGAAATCCAATTTAGAAGCACCCGGTCCATGGTCAAAATAAAAGGAAAAAGGAAGAAAAATACTCCACTCCTTGCCGTATGGAAAACGTAGTAAGCTGAAATAAAATAGAGTCGACATCTTTGGCACAACGGGAGGGAAATAGGGCTTACCAAAAACCCAACCCATGCCATACATATGTCATTTTGATGAAGAGCCTGGATAAGGCACAGGAGGCCCGCAAAAAATACTTGAGATACGCCTAATTCCGTTGCGTTGCGTACTTATGTACTGAATGGGGTACTCCTTGAGGAACCTGGCTCATTTACCAACAGCATCACCACCAGCCAGCAACAGCATTAGCAGCAGAAGACTGCTTATCTCGTGAACGGATCTAATTCGTGTCCGAGTGGTGTTTTTTTCGAGAACATGCGGCATACTATACTTACGGATACTCGCACTCGCACTCTCATTTGGATTTTGTTTTTCGTATCTTTGAGTTTTGTTTGGCCTAATGTCAGTGAAATGAATTCATTTATGGGCATTGTTATCGCATAAGTAGCTGCTGCACGACTCCTGCTGCTCGTTCTACTGTTTTCTTCCATTGTACGAATGGCCCGGTGTAACTTTAAGAGCATCTTAAGAATACGAGTATAAACAAAGATGGTAGAGGAGCAGCCTCACAAATGGAGTTGCAAATGTTCGTTTTGTGTTTGTTTGTACTATTTGTTGTTGTCCTTCGTTTCCTCTTCAGCTAAGATGAAGTCACCTGGGTAAAATTTATGAGTTTAAGATTAGATGTCGGCGCAACACAGGAGCTCAAACATGGTCATGCCATTGTATTGTCTATGTAGCGACTGTTTTTTGCGTTTTTTTTTTTTTTTTTTTTTTAGATCAGAAATGAGAAATTGCATGCGTAGGTAGATAGATACACTCTGTAAATACCGCGTATAAGATACTCGTACTTTTGTTTAAACTCGAGATTATTCACAATTATCTAGCTTGAGCAACAACTTTCACTAAATGCAGTTGGTCCGGAAAGTAGACAGTTACAATAACTAAATTGAAATTTCGTATCTGCAAGTATCTATGAACATAAAAGGCACAATCAATTGTACGGTTCGGGAACAGGAATGAGTACGGGTATCTCTTGTAACGCATAACCGGAAGTAGGTGACAACACCAAGATGTGTTTCCCGGATAAATGTCACTTATGCATTCGCTTTCATTTTCCCTGCGTGTGACAGGCAAACATCCTCATTTAGTCAGAGGAGTTATGTAAACGCATCACGGTATGGTGTGGTGTGGAGTGGATCACCTTTAAATGTTATTTCGGTTCCAGATACGTGTGTATGATCTCATGGATGACTCTTTTAGAGATGCAAACATGAATTTCGATAGGATTAGCTTGTCAGACAAAGTGCCGCTCGTTACTGGAATGCATATTGCATGCGATCGATGTTGTAAGTTGGTGTTCCCATTGCTTGAACACCCGGTGTGGTCACCTTCCGGCGCGTCAAACAGTGGCGACAATTTTTCTTCGTTTTTGCTTTTTTGTATCTACGATGTCGCTTGGTTCAAACGATCCCGACAGACAGATGATGAATTCATTAGAAAGACATCACTTGCAGCATGTTAATTCATTTCCAACAAATGGATATCGGATGTTATTTCTATGTGCACTAACACACACAACAACTTACAGTAGATGCGTATAAAGTCTGAGTCCGCACCTTAGGATTTGTTGTGTTTTATTGTAGATACCAAAGACTTTGTTGTGGGCTTTTGCTTAGATCTGTATAAGAGGGACAGAACTGAGAAATGAGGTATATTCGTGGAAAAATAAGGAATATTTCAGTTTATGATGTTTGTTCAGTTGCATGTGTGTGAGGGAAGAGGGAGGTGGAATTAAGATAAACATTTGGGATTAACAAAAGCAGAGAGAATGGATGGAAATTTTTATTTGGTGTTGTGGAGCATGCACTAGGCAGACGTTTAATTGTGTAGCACTATATGGTAGGGGTGTACGCCAACCAATGAAACTTCAGATGAAGACAAGTCAGATATAATTTAAAAAGCTGAGCTTGCGTCTCTTGGTCTTCGCACTGCTGATATAGAAACATCAGTCCACTAAATTTAAAATGGGTTTCAGGTAGACTTTAGGAGACCTACCTTCGGAGCAAAGAATCGTGAAGTTTTACTACGTTCTAACTTGATTTTTAGCTACGTCCGCTTCTAGTCAATATTTTCTTCGAAAAACAAGGAAGTCTTTGAGGAAATAAAGATATATTGTAGTTCAAATCAGATCTCCATTCTGATTGTTGATATGAAAGATATCTGGTGAGAACTGCGCTTGACAAAGTAAAAAAACCATTTACTTGTTTAAAAAAGCCGTGATATTTGAGTTTAAAGACAAGGCCATAGAAATGAAAACGGCGTGGCCCCTGAGAGGGACTTCTTAAAGTTTTAAATTATGCTTAATCATGGCAAGGGTCTGGTATAGAATAATTTTTAAGACATGCTACCTTACAACCAAGTCTAAAATTACTGACTACAAGAGATCTTGAACATTTTTGGTCGTATTTAGATTATGGCTAGCTGTTAGACCCTTGAATATATGTGAATATATGTGACCATCGTGAAGCTGCTGAATCGTTATCGATGTAATCCAAAATCGTTTGCTGAAATAAGAGCTATCTGGTTCAGCCCTAAACTCTTTATCCCCATGTTTCGATGAAAGATATGGCAAAAGCATTGTAGTAAGCAGACCCAACGGCAAAATTTATTTCCGAGCTCGTCCAAGAAGAATATAATGCTTCTTTGAATGCACTCAGAAAGCTGAATCCACTAACATTTCTTGAGACCGCAGATCGCATAAAATGAGGTTACCGATGAACCTGCTAAGCAAGGCTCAGAAGAGAGTATCTCATGACCAGAGCCTGTGTTAGAGTTGCCTGCATCCTCATTAAGGGCATATATTGATAGAATAACTGCAGATCGCATGATTTTTAAGAATTCTGGCTGACCACACGAAAGCTTCTCAACGTCTGTAAAATGTCAGCGGCTTTCTTATTGTCAATAAATAAGTAACTGAGGACTTGGTTTTTGCTAAGCATATAAGTGTCCTAGAAATACATAGGTGTTTTCTGTGAGATTAATTATGACAGCGCGGATCACTTTTTCTGTGTGTGCCTAGTGGGTTTTCTAGGCACTTTATTACTTAAGCGTTTACCCAAATTTCATCAAAAGGCCGATGCATATCTGCAAAGGAAACATACAAGAAGGAAAGAGAACTAATTATTGTTAAGGGGCTCTGTTCCCAGTTAAGTCAACGAAAAAGGATATTTTGTATCAATATATGCCCTAATTCAATTTGCAATTGTTTGCAATTTTAGCTTCAAATTCACTTGTTCCTCAGAGTGGATTAAACCAGTAGTATATCAGGGTTAGAGGTGACTTCCAAAATTTGTAATCATGCTTGGCTGTAATAAAGGAAAGTGCTCAGTTCGTGGAATTATTCTTTGAATATTCTGATTACCTCAACGAAATTCAAAAGATATGCTCAACAAATTAGTTTAAGCTTTCGTGTATTTGCATTCTTTCACATTTCTGCCAATAACGCCTCTTCCCAGGCAATAACATTCGCTTCATTAGCTCATGACTTAAAGTACTAAATTCTATGACAAATTTTATCCATAAACAAATTCCAAGCACAAAATGAAACGAACCATGTCCGTTGCTCCTCATAAAATTAAAAATAAAAAAATAAATAAAATTTTTGGAAAATAAAAATTCGAGCTCTATCATGTCGTTTGACTTTAAAAATCTTTCTTCACCATAACCCCTGGGAGAAAGGCGAAAAATTCAAAAATTTATCTCTTTGTTTATTCGACTGGAATTTAACATTCCTTTCTAAGAAAAAAATAAAAGAACTTCCTCAACAATTTATAACAAATATTCCGGCAATAACAATCCAAAGCTATCCTCCTACTTCTGCACCATAATTTATACACTCACCCGCATAGACAGTTGTATTCGATGCATCGTATTCGTCCTCGTATCTCTAATTCCGGTTCAGTTGAAAATTCCTGACACAGTTTTGCATGCATCAGCGAAAATTGCCATAAAAATCAAAACCTATTCCAGAACGAGATACCGGAAAGAGAATACGAACACAAATGTGAGTACGAATACAAATACGGATTTTCCCATATCTAGCGGTTGTTAGATGTTCATACTCGTAGCTCTACCCTGTCTGATGAGGAACTGCCAAAGAGTAGGGCCATTTTCGATTTAAGTACCATCTCACTGCACAAAAATGGTTTCCTTTTGCTGCTGTATCCGGGACATTTGAAAATATTTAACTGCAAGCTTCTAAAATTTAAAACAATTTCAGAGCTTTAGAGGCAGCTGATCTGGGGATAATGAGATAATTCCCCTGTGGAGAATAAAAAAAAAAATAAAAATAAAAATAAAAAAAACACACCATCCAATAAAATATATCTCCAACTCATAACGAAATCAAATCCTCCAACTCGACAAGTTGCTGGGGAGAAGAGGTTGGCTCTGGCTATAAATACACAAGAACCAGAGAACCAGCCAGAGAACCCTGGGACTTGGTTTTAGTTTAGTTGTTGGCAGATTGTATCTGCGGGTCAGAGCACCACACAGGTGGTAAGCCGGTAATTTGCCGCAAATGAATTGCTACAAGCGTTACGGAACCTCACCTCATACAGAGTCGGGCCATACTCAAAGATATTCGTAGTATACCCAGATATACTCGTACAGATACAAAGGCATGAGAAGGCCAAGTGGCAGGGTGAAACTCTAATCAATGTCGATTTAGTTGGCACGAAATGGGATTTGTGGGATATTTGGTTTGTCCTTGAACTACGGCAGGCAGAATTTCCAGTTGTACTTGTATGCAAACTTCCATAGGTTGAGTAATTGCGGGGTTTTTGTACTGTACACCACCGGCAAATGGAAGATGGATTGAAGCGAAGAGAAATTTGATATCCGCAAAATGGTAGAGGACAGAGTTTTTGTGCTACAAGAGATGGAATTTAGATGAATCTGTGGTGATTCGCATTTGACAAAGATACAAAGTTTACGACCACATTGAGAGTTTTATATTTCGAATTTCCCCAGAGAAGTTTCCTATGTTGTCATCGTTGCACAGACGTTGTCGTTGAAATCATAAAGTGGAGATATTTGAAAGATCTAAAATCAGAACGTTCATTGGAAGTGAAGTTATTCGTATTTTGTGGCAAAGATTAGATACAAAGTTGAGGGAATGCATTTGTGGTTGAGGGAAAATGGAAGTTTGTAATTTTGTAGAAACGACTTAAGGCGATATGGATGTACCAACATATTTGGATGAACTTTGTTAAAGAAAATCTGTTTAAAATGAAATGATTTAAAGGACCTAATTAGGTGCATCAAACGATGCTTGAGTATTCAAAGATCTGTTTTTTTTATTAATTTAACAATTTTATTTTCAATTTTCAATTTTATTTTGAGTGCCAATAGCTCCACAAGATCGTATCTTCTTATTGTGCTAGAAAAATAAGTCCAGCTTCAATTCCCGACTCAGAATTCACTTAACCCATTTTGTAGATCTATCATAGAACAGATCTTTGAACATCTTATTCAATGTCTATTTTGGAGTGTAAATTCTGGATGACAATTAATTTCAGGAAGAGACAGCAGAAACAGCAAGCTGGACTTGACGGACAGCAGGCAGCAAATGGTCAACAGTTTGCACTTTATTAGTTTATAATATTTTTTTATTGGTTTATTGGTCAAATAAGGAGTAACAATTATTCCGCATTCTTTCCATGTGTATCGTTCCATTGCTTGTTGTCAATTAATTGTCTACCTGTCTACAACATAAGGGTTAGAATTTGCGGTTAATAACACTGGTCAACAATAGTCAAGCCACACTCTGATAGTTAGTACTATTTTAGACAAATACCCTCAGATTTTTTGTAATGTGTTGATAAGCAGATTCTGTACTACGGCGCATTGGCATACTGGCCCTCATCGTAAAACTGTTATCATATCGGATATACAGTCAACTACTTCGATTATCAAATAAAAGAATATTTTTAGATTTTGAAGATCCTCTTCGGATTATGAAGAGATTCCATCAACTTTAAAGAATGAAGAACATTCTTAAATGGTGATCAGCAAGATCAAGGTGGTAGATAAAAAACAATACCGTGTGGCGCTCCAATTATTCTGATTTAAGTTCTGTTAAATTGGTACATCTGTTGTTGACATTTCCTCTAAATCTTAGCATCATGGCTTGACATTTGCAAAAGTTACGTAGCCAAGAGTACATCTATCTTTATGTGTGTTGGCGAATTTTTACAATTTAAGAAATGGATTTCAATTTGCAACAATGAACTTGTATTAAGTTTTTTCGTAACGATTTTCTAAAGAAAACGGTCGTTTTTCAGTGGCACGAGCGGTTTAAAAGTGGTCGTGAGTCAATCGAAGATAAAGAACGCACTGGCAAACTATCGACATCGAAAACTGACGAAAACATTGATGAAATAAGAGAAATGTTGGTCAATAACCGCAAATTAACCATCAGAGAGATAGCGGAGGACTTGAACATTACCTATGGATCCGTCCAAGACATTTTGGTTAATGATTTGGGTTTCCGTCGTGTAGCAGCAAGGTTGGTGCCAAACTGCTAACGTCGCAAAAGAGAATATTTGCGAGACCGAATCCGATCCCACATTCATCAAAAGGATCATTACTGGAGACGAGACGTGGGTCAGGCAAGTGAATTGCGTTCACCAAATGAACCGAGACCAAAAACACACGTCGTTTTCAGTCAAAAAAGAAGGCAATGCTCACTGTTTTCATGGATTACAACGATGTAGTGCATCATGAATATTTGCCAGAATGCCAGACAGTAAGGAAAGAGTATTATTTGGGAGTTATGAAACGTTTACGTGAAGCAATTCGCCGAAAAAGACCAGAATTTTGGGCAGAAAGCTCGTGGATTTTGCACCATGATAACGCACCGTCGCACAGTGCCCTCATTATTCGTAATTTTTTGACGAAAAATGCAACAAATACAATCCAACATCCACCGAATTCACCTGATTTGGCTCCCTGTGACTTCTTTCTGTTCAATCGAATTAAAAAACCACTACAGGGAACGCGTTTCAGCAGCCAAGAGGAAGTAATGGTAAAATCGCAGGAAGCACTGACGGACATACCGAAAGCCGAACATAAAAAATATTTTGAGGATTGGATCAAGCGCTAGTATAAGTGTGTTGCAATCGATGGAGATTACTTTGAAGGGGACAATATAGATTTAGATGAATGAACTTGTATTTTTAATTTTCTGAATAGATTCCGACATTTTTTTGGTCAATGCTAACCGGAATCACTGTAATCTTACTGGCAAGCTAGCTGAAAGTGCGCAAGAGTCTGGTTTTACGTGATCGTTACAGCGACTATATTAAAAAAAAATGACAACATTCTGAGGTTCTGTACCCATAAGGATAATTTTGATGCCCGGAGGCCGCTTACAGCTTACCGCCTTACACTGACATCATAACTGTGATGGAATGCCAACGTCGAATCGATAATGGCGAAGTTTATTTGATTTTTGCTATGTCATTCTCGTCTGGAAAACAGCGAACATCGAAGAAGAAGAACACATTGCAATTCCCACATCGGAATGCAACGAGGGCATGCACCAATAAATATACCATAACGGTGAACAAAAGCATGTACATGAAATATACAGGCGACCTAGCTCGAGTGTTGGAAGGTTTATTGAAGAATGAGATTAGAATATCGTGTTGGGAGATATTAATACTAACATCAGAGATGAGAATAACTCACTTGTTTTTAAATACATGGAGATGGTGTCTTCCAAAGGGCTAACAAGAGTGATTAAATGTCCCACTCGTATTCATGTTTTAAATAACACAGCGACGATAATTGACCACGTATATGTTAGTATAACTAAGCGTGAAATATTCTCAGTAGTAATTGAAACCGATCTCTCTGACCATTACGTTGTTTTAAATGCAACGAAAAGCTTAAATAGCTCTGAAACACCATGTAAATTCGAGGTTAAAAATATTAATCAGCAAAAAGTTAATGAGCTTATTCAGAGTACAGACTGGCAACATATACATCAAGAAAATGACGTTGAGGCACTCTACAATAAATTCGTAGGAGAAATGAATAAGATTTCTGCTGAATCAAGTCAAAAAACCGCAAAGAAGAGAACACGAAAGCATAAGCCATGGATAACTCCAGAAATAGTCCCAATGTGCAAAAAAAGGGATGAGTTATATAGGAGGTGGAAAAACAGCCCCAGATGTAAGACGTTTGAAGATGAGTACAAAAAATATCGAAACACAGTTACTAAGATTATCCAACTTATAAAAGCCAAATACTACAAACAAAAGTTTTTAAATTCCAACAACGACCCGAGGAAAACGTGAAGTATTGTGAGTGAACTGCTAGAAAGAAAGAAATGCTCGGTAGATGAAGCAATTAAAAGTAATTTTCCAAATGCTGCCGATGGCTTAAAAGACATCATTCATATCTGTGATACAAAAACCTCAAACCATAAGAACTGGTAACTTCAAAAAAGTATTTACGTAGAGGAAGCAACAGAGCCTGAAGTTAAAAAAATGCTGTGTCAATTGAGTGACAAAAAAAGTCCTGGAGCAGACAACATTAGATCAGTTGATCTCAAAAGAAATGCTATGTGTCTCACTCCTATAGTCACGAAGATCGTAAACCGTAGTTTGTGTCAGTCCTGTATGCCAAAACTAATGAAAACTTCAATAATTCGCCCAATATACAAGGGAGGAATAAAAAAAGATACGGAGAATTATAGACCGATTTTAATTCTACCAGCGGTTGAAAAATGTTTGGAAGAGGTAGTTGTTAATCGTGTTAATTGTTTTATGTCGAAGCACAAAGTGATTCATCCAAATCAATTTGGTTTTCAAAAGTGCAAGAGCACTTAATCGTTACTGGGGAAATTTACCAACGTCGTGAATGCTGGACTGAATAAAAACCACCACGTACTCGTGCTCTTTATAGATTTCAGCAAAGCCTTTGATACCCTGACTCCTGAAAAACTTGTGGAAAGCGTCAACAGATTAGGACTGAGAGGAGTGCTGGCAAACTGGCTTAAAAGCTATCTGAGTGAATGAGAAATACAAGTCAAGATATCTGACACATTTAGCAAAAGAAGAACGATCAAATACGGCGTGCCACAAGGTTCCAAACTGGGCCCCATATTATTTATACTGTTCACAAATGAACTATTAAGAACATTTAAAAAAGCTACTGCATATGCCTACGCTGATGACATCGTAATCGTCGTGAATCACAAGGACTTGCACTTAGTCATAAAGATACTGCAACTCGAGTTCAACCTTGTATCTGAATGGTGTCATGACAACGACCTGGTGATCAACGCAAATAAAACAAAGTTGATGCATATTCAGACTCCATCGAAGCCAACGGAAGTTATTCAAATCTTTCATCGAAATGATCGTTGTCCATTATTAAGGTGCAGCAGCACAATCGAGGTAGTTAAAACCATTAAATACTTTGGAGTGAGCACATCAACGTACTGCGCCATCAACTTAGGAGTACTATATTTGCAATGGTGTATCTTAAGCGTTACTCACATATGGAGGTACTAAAGCAAGTGTACTACTCGTTGGCAGAGTCACGCATTAGATACGGGATTCTGGCCTGTGGAAACGCAGCGAAAACCCACCTGGAGAAGATATCAAACTTACAACATCGTCTTGTTAAAATTATTCGACACACTAATTCAAGTTTTAAAGTTTTAGATGTAAAGGCAATCTTCCAGATGACAACATTCCTAACTTACATGGACGACCGACGGTTTCTTCAACCCATCAACCACACGATAAGCACCCGAAGACGTGCCCAAGGGATGCTAGAAGTTCTGACAGCTTACAACTCGTACGGAGACAAAGAACCACGATGCACTGTTTCTAAATTGTTAAATTCACTCCCACCGTTACTGAAAATTATTCCTAATCTTAAAGAAAGGAAAAAAGAGATTAAAAAGCATTTTATTGAATATCATCTTGTAAAGTAGAGTCATATTAGTAATTCTTAAAATCACCGTAAGAATATTAACTTCAAAATGAACTAATTGTATTTAAACCTAATCTTTTCAATTTGAAATCACTTCAAAACTATATCAATGTTATGTCCAACCACCTGCAGATAAGCACTTTGCTTTGCAGGTAAAACAATGTTAACGAAAATCTATGTGCAAATAAAATTATGTGCAAATGTTAAAATGTCAACGCGACACCCATTATATGGTATATGATTGTGCAGCGATATGTCGAAATGAAGGAGTTACCACAGCACATAAATCTTTGAGCGTTTCACTAAAAGTTCAAATAGCAGAAACGGAAATATTCAAAGGATAGAAAATTGAAGTTAGGTATAGAAAAGATAGAAAATACAGGCTACCATAAGTAGCGACAAGCGAACAAACATCAGCAATCTATTCAAATCAGTGAACCAGATCGGCTATGTTTCTACCAAAGAAGTTACTGAGGAATGCAGCTCGAAGCAAAATCCTTTAAAAAATCTAAGCCGTTCATTGTTGGCGCAGTATGACGATTAGCTAAAGAGTTTGAGTGGCTACTAAACATTCCGATTAATGCATTACACAGAGTGAAGCTATGAGTAACACTTTTTAAAAAAGCCGCTTTGAATTGTCAGCATCAACACGAGGTTTGGCAATTAAGGCTAAGATGATACAGTCTGATAGGTTGCGGAGACTGGCGTTCATATGTATCTTTGGCCTTCGACAGACCTTTGGCAGCGGCCCTATACGAGTATATATTTCGCTCATATTTTATCGCGTAGGTCTAGTATTCCTGACAAATTCATCACTGTTATGCAAGATTACAAAAAACTGCTCATTCTTCACGATGGTGAGCTTCCAGAGGTAGAGAGATTTGATATTTTCCTTGTCTGGGAGGCATAGTCCCGGCTTATGCCGCACCGATGCATGTGGGCGACAAGGTCTGGAAGACCAAAGCTGCCATCAGTATGGTGCCCAAAGTCTAAAAAAGACGTGGAGGTTTCGCTCCTACATTAAATCAGTACTGTAACATATGTAAATGTAATCCTGGAAAGTATCTGCTTCACTTTTTTTTGGTATCCGATCAAAATGCATTTCAAATAAATAGCTATGTCTAAGTGTGAGGTTTTAGGCAGGATAGCCATCAGTATACAGTGAAGGAAACGGTAGTGAGTTTTTTATACTTTAACGCGCTTGCTTACCATGACATAGAATAGTTGAGGAAGAATCGAAAATACTAGGGAACAAATAAAGACAACTGGATCGGTTTATAGAAAGACGTATGGAACAAAGAGAAAAATCATAACTTCTTCAGGTATTGGTTGGGTATCCTCTGCTGTTTGTATACACTCCAAAAATGTCATCATCACTTACCTAGACGGTTTATTTGCATCAACGTTTTTAACACTTTCTAGCTGCTAACTTCAATACTAAATTGAATATAACCTTCTAAATTGTTGATACTTTACACCGCTACTTAGTGCCCTTTTCTCCTTTTTTAGATGATTTCTTTTTGGGACACACTTTATTTATTGCTTAATCTGGCAGAATGTACAGCAATATGTATCATCGTTTTATCTGGCACTCATTTAAGTAACTAAGTAACCTAGCGCAATAAACAATGCTTCGGACAATTACGTAGACTTATTCACATCGACAAAATATGGAAGGTCAAGAGTTTTTGGGAAGATATAAGATAACTTACGAATAGAATCTAAAATCTATATTTCGTTGTACCTTTCAGTGATACCAACAATTTTACTAGAGAAACGATTCCCACACTCACACCTCAGGTCTTTGTAAAAACAAGATCACTATCGAAATAAAATCACTGATGAAGAACAATAGAACTTGATAATATTTTAATGGAGCTTGGAAAAGTAGCGCTAACTGCATTTTTAAAAGGTCTTGCATTCTCTGGTGGGTAGGACCTAATATGGCGATTTTCCGGTGACTGGAACACAGAAACTATTACCCAATTTAAAAATAAAAAACTTGTCTGATGGAATATTAAAATTGTAGAGGAATTCGAATGCACTATAAAGGTGTCACAAAGTAATATCCGAATTAATCATCACCTTAAGACAGACAATACTCGACCCCGTGTGAGGAGGTTTTCGATCGGGATCTGACCCCATCAACACACTGGAGGGCATATTTGAACAGTGTGTGGGAAATCGAATTCCTAATAGCGTTAACAGGGAGTTTATAAAGCTAAGGCTCAGAGTTTTGTCCTTTCCCCGGAGTGATGTGCTTCCCGCTGAATAATTAACGGGAAACTGAAGATTGACATGACTGCCAACATTGAAATTACAAGACATTGAAAAACGACAACACTGATAACGTTGTACTTTATGTCCCATAGCAAATGAAAGCAAGTATCGTACGGCTAAAAATAAGATCCGCCGAAACTGAAGTCACTAGACTAACCACCTCAACCCGACAAGTTAGCATTGCAGGACAACCAATGGAGAGGGTAAAGTATTTCCAAAATCTTGGGAGCCCCTGATAAGAGTGGGACTAAATCGGATATAGCCAACAAAATAAACAAAGCAAAATCGGTATGGGTTCGGAACGTTATTCAGTAGTTGGAGAAGCAATGCTGTCAAATTAGAGATCAAGCTGCGGTTGTTGCAGTAAAATGTTAAATACGAGTTGTTGGTGGAAGACTGGACAATATTTTGTACTATCACAATACAACAGGTGACTACGAAACATACATATTAGTGATTTTCTACTCAAACTCCAATTCATGTCATGCTATGAAATGACATGAAAAAAAGGCGCATCGTCCTGGAGTAGTGAAGAACAGTCGAGGAAGATTCGTGTCAACTAGCAAGAGGCTTAGACAAGTTTTTTTTTTATTTATCTAAAGTAGAAGCATTTTATAAACTAACAAACATAACAAAATGTATAATAATAAATATAAATACAATTTTTTTTTAATTTAACTTCTAAAAGATAAAAACTCTAAAAGAAAAACTCTTGCTCTAAGTGATCTAAAAGGCACCAATACCTGTAGGGGAGGACATTTAACATCACACGACAACATAGTAAATCTCCAACAAACATTGTGAATAGTACGACTTAATCAGTTCAGCGTATTTTAACAGGGACTTAACGACGCACGTAAAAAGCAACTTACAAGGTGTGTTCAGAAAGTAAGCTCACTTTTGAAATTTCGCGGGCAACGTACATTTGATCATCGATTATTTTTATTTTGGTGTGTTGGTACACATGTCCCGAACATATCTTCACAGTTTTAAGTATATAACATATTTGGTTTGTTTTGGTAGATAGAAAGGTGAGACGTGTTTTGCTGTGCACGGCGATTTTCAATTATTATAAAAAATAGAGCAAAGAATTTGCATCAAATTTTGTGCAAAAAATGGAATCAACTACTCTAAAATACTTGAAAAGTTGACACTGGCATATGTTAAGTTTGCACTAAGTAACAAAAACGTTTACAAATGGTACGAGGTGGCCTAGAAGATGCTAATGACGAACCTCGCTCTGGACGCTCTGGCACATCAATAAAAGATGATTACTTTGGAGGTGTGAAGGTGAAGAAAATATCGGGCATATCGGTCGTAAATGATGATCCTGACTTGCTCAAAAAGGGTCATAACTGGTGACAAATCATGGATATATAATTATGACGTCGAAACCAAAGCCCAATTGTTCCAATGGAAGCACCCAGGAGAGCCAAGACCGAAAGAAGCACGCAAAATTCGATCAAATGTCAAAGTTTTGATCACTGTTTTTTTCGATTACCGGTGCGTAGTGCACCAAGAATTTAAACCTCAAGTCGTACGGTCAATAAGGAGTATTACCTTGAAATTATGCGTCGTTTGCGTGAAGCAATACGAAAAAAAAGGCCGGGTCGTTGCTTGTGAGAGACTTTTTGGCCAAAAACAACACGACAACCAGCAACCATATTTAACGCATTCCTGTGCTTATGAAAAGTGCTTCGAGGATTGGAAGAAGCGTTGGCATAAGTGTATTAGATCTCAGTGGAATTACTTTGATGGTAATTAAAGTAGCTTTAGGAGCAATGTAGTCAATATGACATTTTAAAAAAAAGTGAATTCAAGCATAATGCCTAAGCCATTAACATTCACAGCATGAGATAAAGCTTTGGACTCAATCAAATAATCATACTGTAGACTTACTGATTTTTTCGAGAAAGATGAAGTCTGTCCTTTTTTAATATTTAGTTTTAATCAATTGGCGGTACACCAAATAGAAAGCTAGTTCAAGTCGCTCTGGATAAGATAACAATCAACTATTGGTACTTCTAATTTTTAGGAATAACTTCAGGTTATTTTGCAATACTTTATTCTAGAAATAATATCATCAATGAAGATTATAAAAAGTAGTGATGAACATGTAACAATCATGTAACGTGTTATCAATTCTTATTACTTCCTTTCAACCAGTAATGTATGACGAAAACCAGATTACAATTTTCAAACAATATCCAAGAAGATTAAATTTTTTCAATAAAGTTTTATGGTTTACATAGTCAAAGGTTTTACAAAAGTCCGTGTAAATTGCATGGACTTGTATACGGTTCTCTAGTGCATTTACGACATACGAGTAGAAAATAGCAATTTTGGTAGTCGTTGATCTTCAAAAAGAACACAAGAATTTACTAGTCAGAAATTCCAGGTGATTTGTACTATGCCTTCTTGTGGCTTTGGAATAACAGAGAGCTTGCAACTTTCCTTGTAGTTTTCAATATCATTCTTGGGTCTGAACTTATTAATAGAAAGCAAGTCACTTATTAGGAAGGACACTTTCATTCAGGGATACGTTAAATACATTTAGCAATGATGAACAAAGTGAGCAAAACCAGATTCCGGGTTTATAACAAGGCTTGAGTGTTTGAAGCGATAGTGAAACATCTTCAGCTCACAGCTGAATATATCCAATATCAACTTTCGTAGCTATGTTGGCAAACCTGTCGTTATTAAACTGAGAGTCTGAGTCAACAGATTGGAAAGAAATAGCGAACAAATCCAGTTTCAATTCTTCTAATTGAAAGAATTTACATTCCCAAAAAACATGGACCTTGGAATATCCGTAGACTTCCTTTTAGAGTTAAAAAGAAGTCCAGAAATAGTAAGACGTAAGTCTTGTATAAAAGTTTACTAAGCAAATAGCATTCTTTTCTCAAGAATTTTAAGCTATACTAAGTAATATTAAAATGCGAAAGTAACTCCGTCTGTCTGCTCCCTTTTCACGACTAAGCCGCCGAACCTATTCTAATAACATTTGGTACGGACATAGTTTAACCCCTAAGGAAGAATATAGTTCAACCTACCTACCTATTTCAAACGGCAGCAAGCAGCCGAGGTTGTCGCATGTACGAAGTACATTTTGTCAAAATCTAACCGGGACTGAGTTATCGAAACGACCAGTGATAATGGTTTCTTAAAGAAAATTTTTTCTTGGTACAACTGTTATCTGTGGGCATCATTATAACATTAGTTAACCTCAAGTGCTATCGGCGATTTTTACTATGGAAAATAATATTCAGCAAAAAGTTTGTTTCAAATTTTGTGTTGCGAACGGAATTTTTTGGTCCCAAACGTTAAAAATATTGGAGAAAGCCTCTGTAATATCGAAAATAACAACATTTGTTAGTATTCGTTGTATAGAGCATTCAAAGAGGGCTGTGAAGTTATTGAAAATTTGATTCATCCGAGACGGCATGCAATGGCAGTTATTGAAGAAAACATAGAGTTGGTGATGAAAATGGTGCTCGAAAAGCGTCACTATGGTAAACAATATTATTTAAGCGTTATGAAGTGTTTTAAGGAGACTATTAGCCGAAAAAGATCGGAATTGTGGCAGAACAACTCTTGTATTTTGCACCATGACAATGCAGCATCTCATAAATCACACGATCTTGGTGACCAATTCACAAACCAAAGCGCGAAATAACTCGTCCAGGAAACTTCTATGAAGAAGTATGGACTAATGACGCCACCAGACCAAATTTCACACCATACAGTGACTTTTTGTAGATGCAATGGTCTTCCGACAGTTACATGTAGATTTTCACTTCCCCATATGCCACAAATTTATTTGTTAACGTATCCACAGAGTTAAAAATGAACCTCATCGCTGAAGAAAGTGTTCAAGCACCCAATCGGAGTATGTGGAACGCATTCCGTGGTCAACAAGCTTCATATTTTGAGTGAGTAGGCTGTAGATGCGAATCCAAATGCAAAATACACCTTAATGAGCCGTAGGATAAGCCCAAATGCCGAGAAATCGATAGATTTGGATCTTCTTCAACACTTTCAGTAAGACAGATGTGAAGGATGACAGAGCCAATCTTTTCATTTTTTTTTTTACAGTTTTGCTTATAAGTCGAATGTTGGCCTCGTAAGCGTAGACTAAGAACTTGACATAGCCCCAGCAAAAGTAATCAAGTGGTGTCAAACGGCATGATCGAGGCAGCCAATTGATAAACGCTCGCCATGAGATGAACCAATCGACAAATAGTTTCTTCACAACTTCGAGAATTGCGCCGTTTGTATGACATGTAGCGCCGTCTTGTTGGAAACACAACTCGGATATATCGATGTTATCGAGCTCTGATCACAGAAAGTCAGCTAACATCGCTTTATACATGAGACCACTGACGGTAACGGTGTCTCTTTTTGCATTTCGAAAGCGATAAGGTCTGATGATGCCGCCATGACATAAGCCGCATCAAACAGTCAATTTTTGTGGATGCATTGATGCTTAGCCGCAAACTTTTGGAATACACTTTAATAACGACAATTTTGCTTGTTGACATAGCTGCTGAGCCAAAAATGAGTCTTGTCCGAGATGATTTTTTCACTTCACAGACGGCTTCAATACTGTTGAGATGGGCTTAGGATCTAGTCCCAAATTCAATCGCAAAATAAGCTGGGTTGACTTTCTGGCGATGCCCAAATCGTTTTCTTCATATCGCACCAATCTCTGTCTGGTTGGTAGCTTAAGATCCAAAAGAGTGTACTTACGCTTAAACTTTTTCACGGCGGGACGAAGCCATGATGTCGACCTACCTCAAGACGGAATTCACGTTGCTGGAATTTCGACAATATTTTTTAATAATTTCCGCACGTTCGGCAAGCGTGAAACGATGCATGATGAAATAGCAAACCTTACTGAATATTTCAAACATAACATATCATTGCTATCTGGTCTTCCTATACAATTTCATTGCAACAGCAACTCATTGGATACATTCCGCAACTAAATCCAGAACAAAGAATAGTTTTCAACAATGTTATGCAAGAAATTGAGAATGGTGAGTGATTCGCTTTTTTTAGATTCTCCGGGACGAGCTTGGCAAGACTTTTCTTTTGAATTTGCTCCTAGCCCAAATTGGGAAAGATAAAAGAGTTCCTGTTGCAGCAGCCTCCTCTGTTCGAAACGAACTAGCAATCAAAGTACTAAATCGGACAACGAAAGATATTGTAGGAGGTATGGTCGAATTTTTATTTTGGACAGATTCTGCCGGTAATTATTAAAGGCATACAGGCAAATGAAATAAATGTGTGTTTAAGGCGCCAAATTTATGGAAAATATACGAATACCGCTGCACAGAGATACAGAATGAAGTAACATGCGGATCCTCTTTGGAAAATCGGCGAACATCGTATACATCGCATATGTAGCTTATGATATAATTATACGAATATTAAAGTACTGAGGAATCGATAAGCAAATTTGATCCAGAACTGCAAGCTAATATGGGGAATAAAGAGTGATTATGTGAAAGGGGAATTTTAGGGCCAAATAATGAAAATCTGGTATAGTTTTCATGTTTTGGATACTGAAAAAATTACCTCATACCCTATAGAGTTTCCCAACTCTTTTAATTTGTCAAGAGTGTCTTGTAAACTAAGGCTAAATGTTGGTATTTCGGTCCTCTTAATCTTGATTCGCAAAGATAATTTATTAGTACACATTTAAAAGTTAAATATCTGGGCCGAAATATTGTTATAGCTATTATAATTTGTGATTATTGGATTTGCCTTGCAGTTCTCAATAAAAATTTGCTCTTTGAATAAGGCCGGAGAGCTGGAGGAGGACCAGAAATGTTTTTTTTTATACGTTCGAGGAACATGAATAAAATTTCAATAAAGCTTTAGGCCACTACTGCCTTGAGCGTAGTGAACTAAGATGAGTTTCACATTATAAATACACCATTTCTCAGCGATATGCTGTGAACAAAATTAGAGCCCAACCAAAGACCATAGCATCCAACTCATTAATTGGTCACTTCCTTTACCACCAGATGCGGTTTAGTAGCTTCAAATTGCGTTCTATTTCCATTTCTCAAAGTATCTTGTTTACATTCCACAGAGACTCGAAATTTTCCCTTCTCGTAATGAACACTAAAACACAAGAACTAAGAAGACAATGCCCCCATTCACGAAATTATCCACAAATAGGAAATCAAAAATCAGAAATCAAAAATCAGAAAAGCTCTTTACGAAAGATGGTATCGAGCTATTGACAAACCGGGTGGCGCTTAGACAGTCATACTCTGCCCAGATTTTACCCATATTAAAAAATATAAAATCACTTATTTATTTATTTATTTATTTATCTGTCGAAAAGTGAAAAAGAAAATAATTTACACACAAGTGATTGAATACCACTTGAGAAAGTGAGGAGACTTCTTCAACTCTTGAGTCTGAAACCATCTCAATTGAGCTGTTGATAAGGCCAACTTGAATGGAATGGATATTATACTCGTACTCGTTCATATTTATTTTTTCAACACTCTTGACTCGATAAACAAAGAGATGGCGCTATTTATCATAACTTTTGCCACACCGCACACGCTGATATTGTAGTACCTTACTGTCAAATGGTAGAGGTATGAGTACTAAATACCACAAACCATCACAACAATCGAAAGTTGATAATGGAATTTAAGTGTATTGAACCTTTTTTTTCGGCTAACATAATTATCCAACCCCTTTGGCTTGTGTACACACCTTTATCTGAAACGAAGGCAGGTGTGTCGTGGTCTATTTAAAGGACAAATATTTACTTTCGATTTCCATTTAACAGTGACAGTACTCCTTGCGGTTTGTGTATATATAAATGTATCTTTCTGTCTATCGTCTTAAAAAGAAAAAAAACAAAACAGACCTAGACGTAGAGTGCCATGAATGTGCTTTAAATCATTCAATTATCGCGATGAGGCAAATAAAAGACCACCCCCCACAGCATGTATTTAAAGAATAAATTAAACAGACCAGAGGATGTAATGTAATGCAATCCGTAGACGTGTTCTTTGGTAATTTGCAGAGTTACTATGGACTTTTGATTACACTAACGACACAGAGAAGACCTTCGCCTTGGCATCATCTCATCGCCAACTTGCCAACACCATGCCATCATCAACTTGATCTTTAAGCCGCGATAAAATAAACATTTGCAGTTGATTGAGCCCATAAATTTCACTCTTCTACTTCGCCGGCAAAGTTCATATGTCTTTCACTTTCGCAATACAAAAGCAGTTTTCAGTACTTGCATGCCAAAGGGTAATAGTTGATTGAAAATGTTGCCACTTACATTTTTTTTTTTTTTTTTGTTTTATCTGAGATGAGCAATATGTCAAGAAAGTAAGTGTTTCAGTATTTATTTGACCTTAAAATCAAGTGCAGTATGATTAAAAATGATTCTTCAAAATGCTTAAGTATTCAAGGGCAGGGGGGGGGAAATATCCTTAAAAAGAGCGATTGAAATATCAACATGCATAGTCATTAAGGTATACATTGTGCATCACTATGTATCGCAACAAAAAATACGGGCAATATCGACACTATCAAATATGTAAGACATACCCCAAGTGACTACAAATTGCATCCTAAGGTATTACTATTCGTACAGAAGGAATTGCAGGAGATAGAGTCAGCTTCAATAATCTGTTTATGTGCCCATGTTCGCTAAGCCACCAATCTTTATTCCAATAGAAAGTTGAAAGACCGTGAAAAGAAATGACAAAGAAGTTTTGCATTATCTGTTTAATTTCTGAGAAGTTATGATCATATTATCCAATGAGTAACTATGAATTATAAAGTTAGTGGTTGCTGTGACACTCAGATACTTCAAGTGGTCCATTAGACACAATGTATTCTGATTTCTTACAGCATGACGGATGGTACACAAGTTGTGCTCTATCTAACCACGCGTCGAACTCAGTCTTATTTCGGTTATCCAGTCGAAACCGAGTGGTGAAGCGTTTAACGATTGGCATTTCTAATGACTGTTCAGGTCTTAGGCGACTTTCTCATACAACGAGCTCAATATCGTGAACAACAACACAGTTGAAGATACGAGGACCCCTTTTCTAACATCTCAGATATAATTACATGTTTCACATCCCTCGGATTTATTACCAATAAGCTTGATTCTTTTTTAGCCTAATCACCCAAACCATTCTTCTCTTTCATCATATCGAACTATGCAAAATTTTTTTTTGTAGTTGACTATGACAATAACTTTCAAAGTGCGCTCCATACGATATTTCCAACAAATCGCTGCAGCCATACAAGGTTACTTGATTTATTCCAAATTTAGAGAGCATGTCTTGAGAATGTCATTCCTCAATCTTCTTTTCAGATCCAATTCTGTCTGAACTTACAGTACATATTGCGCAGTAAACCAAAGCAAAAAACCGAAGCAAAGCACAAATTTTGACGGTCTTGACATACTATAGCTATACGGGAATACTTTAAGTAAAAAGGGAAGGATGTAAGTAAACAAGACACAGTTGTCCGGTGTTAAGGGAATGTAACTTATGGCTACTAGATAAAGCAATGGAATCACTTTACGATTTGTCAAATCCCAGGGAATTGCAGCATTAGCGAATCCTCTAAAAGAGGATCTTTGAGATCAAACGATGTAACTATAGCCGTCATTAAAATCCCAATGTCCTTCACCAAGTACATTATCCAAGCCTAGCCCAAGCTAAGCTAATATCTTCAAAGCTTGTTTAAAAAATTCAGTGGACTACCAAGAAATAGAATAAAAACACTGCGCTTACAAATGTCCGATTACTAACACACTATGGAGTAGGTTAATATGAAGAGATGAAGTATCCTCAGCGATGGCTTCTGTCGAATTTGGGAATACAGAGATTATAAAGATGAAGACATCAGAAAGCCTAAAATACTTCACTTTTGTCATTGTCATTCTAAAATCTTCAAATTTGGGAATAATGCAATGTTCATCGAGGATAGAATCATTGAACTCTTTAGGGTCCAGACAAATTCGTAAAGATTTTATCTTTTTTCTCGATGACTATCATATTGTCAATCAGCCCAGTCAGAAGGTTCATCAATCTTGGAGATGATATCTCTATTTACCATATCTTGTAACGTGTTTTTAACTTTTTCCCTAATACTTAAAGGCAATCTTCTTGGCAGTTAACTGATTGCTTGCGTATTTTGCTTTAGCTTTATAGAGCATCTATAAGGAAACTTTCAAACCCCAGAAAAAAACATTTTGTTTTTTGCTATAAAATTTACCACTTCGACTGAGTTTACCCGCTGCAATAACCCCAAATCTAGACATGTTTGTTCAAACTACAAGTTTATTATTCAATTATATAGTCCGCGTTATTTTCAACAACTCTCTCCGTAACGTCGTAAGGTAGTTTTCGACAGCTTCAAAGGAACCAAATTTCTTTACATTGAAACCTTTTCTAAAGGACCGAAACAGATGAAAATCTGAAGGAGCAAGTTCTGGGGAATACAAATATAGTGGGTGCTGAAGGATTTCTCATTTCAACTCTTTCAGTTTTTGCAGCGTTTGTCGGGCGACATGTGGCCTGGCGTTATAATGATGGAAGATAACGCCTTTTGGATTACTCAAACCTGGACGTCTTTCTTGAACTTTTTTATTAAGCTTAGGGAGTTCCTCACAGTACTTATTCGCCGTGATTCTTTGGCTTATTTTTTTTTTTTGTCAAACAATGCGGCACCCATGTGTTGAGCAAGTTTCTTTAAACAGCGAAATGCTGACACATGGTCGATATTAATTCTCTCAGCAACTTTTTCAGTTAAAATCTTCGAGGTCATCATAATCTTTTGATGGTGATGCGTTTGATAAAACTTTATCAATTAAAATCGACTGCTGTCTGAACGATCTTATAGATACTTATGCGAAATATTTTTCCATCTATTACGACAATAATCTGTAATCAGAATGAGCTAAATGTAGTTCTCATTGCTTGATATATCGGTAATATTGCAATGCATCATTTTGCCATGTTTTTGAATGTGTTACATACTATACTCCAATAATTAATTACCTTGCGAGATTGGGACATGGCAACAACTATTTAAACTGTGACATTGGTTATTTGATCAGTCTCCAGATATATGTAAATAGTCTGGTTTTTTTCCTTTTAACAAAATTCCTCTATTGCTTTGGTCCCCACAAGGTTCATGGTGATTAACTTTTCGCATTACTGACTAAGTCAAAAGGAAATATTGTGAGACTTAGCAAGTGAAAAATGGTTTTCCGAGGTTCCTAGGCCGACGTTATGGCTGAAGTTGAAACCAAAAGAATACAAACTTCCATGGTAATCTGACTCAAGACTCCGTTCTGTACGATTTATATAGTAAAACAGCATTTGAGAACTATTTATGTATATCGGGGTTCTAGGGATCTAAATCGATTAACTAGCCTGCACGACATGACAATTAGAAATAACTTCCGAGTGATTAGACAACCACAAATTATGGGGGTTATTTCCAGATATTCTCACTGTCAACCTACATACCTCCATACGGGTCTTTCATTACTATGCAGGAATTTGTTACCCAGGCTTGAAAATATTGAATCCAACAATTATATTACACCAATCACATTCAAAACCCAACTGTTGAATGTGACGAAAAAACGAAATTCGACTCAAGACACTAGCAGAGATGCAGTAGTCAGAGCCTACAAAGAGCATATTAGGAAGAAACTATCCGCCGTGCATTCACTACCCTAAACAATTGACAACAGTTAGAAGTATATAGTAGCAGTATCGCACCATTTCAAAAAAGGATGCAGGTAAATGATATCTACTCATGCAAGCTATGAGAAAAAGAATTAGGACAGCAAGGTAAGAATATTGTTTCAGAAGAAGAATATGAGAAAAGAAAACAAGATTCTGTGAGGAACAGATGGATTGGATTTTGAGATCGAAGATTCTAAAAAGTCCTGTGATTAGAACTGATGTTCAATTGACAACCTTTACTTTATGTCCTAATTAATAATAAAAGAACTTTAGTAATCGAAGGTCAGCTGCCGAACTATTTAAAGTAGCAGGAGGCAAGGGGCATACATCGACATATGTAAGTCTCATTAACATGACATCAGTCCAGTTTGCGTATTGTTCGAACTCTTTAAAACAGTAGTAAGGTACTACGACAGAAAAATCTACATCGACACACTTCAAACCTTTTATGGATTACGAGTTCCCATATGACACCATCTATAGACAAAAGTTATACAGAGATCTCCCTAATTTTGGAATAACCGTCAAAAACGTCAGATTTGCGAAATTTCAGGCTCCATAAAGCCTGAAAGCAATTTCATCGTGGCCTATAATGTCAAAAATGGTTTATACAAAGTGATGTCATGTATCTACAATTTGAATAAATTGTGTGAAATTCGCAACCCAACACCAGGGCAGAATTTAACAAAAGGCTGTCTGACGGCTTCCATCCGCTGGTGACATTGATACTATTGTCAGAACACATCGAACTTTGATTCGTGAGTTACAAATATTGACACAGAAGCGAAAAAAAAAAAATAGGATGCACTGTCAATGAAACCAAAAGCACTGTCCACTGCTGTCCACAAAAAGGGGTATACAAAATTGACCAATCTTACAGAGCGCTACAATAAATAGTTTTAATTATTTCGAACGCGCCCTCTATTTATGAAAACTTATTAGAAATCGAACCTACCTGCCAATATGTACTTTTTTTTTTTTTTGCCACAGAAAATTCTTCATAAGACAAAAAAAGCACGGATGTTAAGGAATTCAATACAAGATATCCTTGGTCGGTTTGAACGGAAGTTTCCTGGGATGATTTGGTTCTTTTTGCGTTGACTAGACCATCTAATAGTTCGTAAAATCACGCTAACTGAGTAGATCTATTGGTTGAAGCAAAGGGCTACTTTGAACTGTTAATTCGTCCAACTGATTTTAAATGGACATAAGAAAGAGTCAGTGGTAGAGCACATCCACCGAAACATCCAGGGAGAGAATGTATGTTACATAAGTGAGATGTCGTCAATGCTAACAAGTACTGCACTGCAATAATAATAAACTTATAAATACGCCCAACCACAAAATGTGACAAATGCGGTACTGTGTACAATGGAATCAAGAAGCATCAATTAACTGGCGGTATGCCACAAGGATGAGCATTAGATCAGTTACTTTAAAACGTGTTTTTTTTTTTTCATTTAAATGCACTAGCAGACAATACGTTACATAAGAAACTACAAAGTTTTAGCCAGTAATATTATGGCACAATCAATGAACAACAAATCACGTTTGTTTGTTTGTTTGTTTTCACATAATTCCCAAAAAAAAAAACCAAAAAAAAAAAAAAAACAAATTTATCGGTGTACAATCGCAAGTAGGTACGCACTTTACATAGAAAACTAGATCTTAAGACTACTTCCACAGATGGTAAAGTATTTACCATCCCATTTTGCGAAAGTTTATCGATCACGAGTCAAGCCAACGAATTAGGGAGGATTTTCCAAGTCAAAGGAGACATATACATATGTAGATACGTATCTGCATACATGTATAACCTTCTGACGCCAACTTACCCCGAAATTGTACATTTCAATCTTCCGTTCAATTTGCTTTAATTAAATGTATCTTTCAATCTGTTACGCTTTTCTTCTTATCCTGTCGTTCTTTCATTTGTTTTATTTTTTTATTTGTTTGCGAAAACTGGTTGTTACGCAAATCTTCACAGTACAATGCTTGAATTAAAAGATGAGGATAAGGCAAAACAAAGGCAGAAAAAAATTGCAGAAAACAAGAGAAAACAACACGAAATAAGGCGACACAAAAGTCAAGCAGAAAATCCCCAAGAATGATGTGTCAAATGCGTTTATTTCCGCATTAACATTCCGAAAGTGAGCATTTGAAGCTTTGCCAAAAAATTAATTCTCGCTTCAAAAGAAAGGAGCTACAAAAAAAAAAAAGAAAAAAAAAGGAACAAATACGAATACACACATCATCATTTCGGCAAACAATGGAACACCAGGCATAGTCTCTTACTGCAGCACGTCAAGATATTTGTGCAAAGAGGATTCCTAAAACACCATACTCGTACACAATCGAATAACATCTACTTATCCCATTACGTAATACTACGTGGTATTATTATGTTTCCGCACTCGTATCCATATCCATATCCGTATCTGTATATCTTGCATTATTATCTTTATTTCAAATCCGATTCTGACTATCCAAATCGCACTCACGAGCAAGGACAAAAGGACGTGCTGCATGTACAAACACTTGTCTTATCCTGCAATCCTTTGCACCATTCTATTAAAAAAGGAAAAAATACAAACATTGTCATAGCAAGAACCAGAGTCGGAGAAACAAAAGGCACTAAATAACCATACCAAATGGTTTTATTCTTTTGTTTTGCGTCCTTAAAAATAGCCAGAATGGATAAATGAAATAAAAAGGAGCGACTTAAAAGATACAAAATCCAGATTGTGTACAGAGTGAGAGAGATTTCTTTTTTACTCGGTTTCCGAGGAGGCATGCTGCAACAATTCTTTTCGTGTTTTTTTTTTTAGACCTTACACGTCTCGTATAAGCAGCCGGTCGACGCATAGTCATTATTCCCATCACCGACCGTTTCGCGGTAGAAATAAAAATACTAAATTTTCAAAGCCTCTGTGAAACGCATACGGTAAGTACAAGTATCTGCATGATACATTTGCGAGCAGATAATGTGAAACGTGTTGCTAATTAAGTAAATGTACAGATACTTTTGCTGGTCATCAGCATGATCGTCGTCATCATCGTCGCCGTTCCAAATCATGAACCCAAAGCGAACATTGCGAACGCAAAGGAATCCACAGTCTACAGTAGCACGTTGCAGAGCACCACGCCAAATTCCGATCCAACTCGGTGTAATCTCTGTCGCTTTAATGGATTTTTTTTTTTTTTTTTTTTTGATCACTCAACAGTGGATGCGTAACCAAGCCTCAAGTGGTGCGAAAAGTGATGCCACTCTATTATGAGCTAGTTTGGTTTAACATATTGGAAAAGGGAACGAAGGAATTTTCCTTTTTCTGTGAACTCTTGTTCATGATCTTTTAAAGCATAAGCAGTCTCCCCATAGGGCTGAACTAATTCCAACAGCGAAGTATGGGAACAAGAGTTATGTCAAAGAAGTATATTCTAAGAAGCCTTGAACTGAGATTCAAGATTTAACTATTCGATGACAATAGACGGAAACTACATATACTGTACAAAGGAAGACCTTATTACAAAGTTATTTAACTAAGAAGGAAATATCAATAGAAGACTTACGAAAATGCGAATCTGTCCGTCAACTGAACACTCGCACCTTCTCAAACACAGGAATGAAAATTACGGTGCATAAACTGAGTAAAAGCACGGCATAGTACGTTCGCTTTGTTGGAGTAATTCTCTACTTCAAGTCAGCTGAGACGTCAAAAAGTGAAATTAAAAAAAAAAAAAAGCTCTCACGTAGAATCTTTTGACCCTTCTCAAAATATAGTACATCCAGTTGAGGAATTAGCAGTGTTTCTAGTTAACAACCCCCGGACCCATACAAAGGTTATATTTCTGCAACACTGGCCAAACGAATAACAAAAATTCCGAATGCATAAGGATTGCTTTTGGGATCTCTTTTTTTAACACACGAGCAATGTCATAAGTATAGCGGTAAAAATTCCCTTGGCAACCATCGTCAAGATAATAAAAGGGGACATTCCTAACGGAATATGGTAATTGGAAAAACTAACTTACAAGACTTTGCTTCTGACAATGGACGCAAGCTAATAAAATCTGTAGGAAAATGCGTCACCCCTACTTTTATAAAATTCAAAAGAACCATCTCTCTGGACTAAATAGAGGCTTTCACAAGCAGGATTGGCTCTCCTCTAGAAGCATTGATGAATCTTTTTACCTTAGATATTTAGATTATTTAACAGAACCCACTGGAGTTTAGATGACTTACTGTCTTTTGATTCTGGTCTTATGTACTATACTGATCTGATATTTTGTCGCAAGAATTTCTCTTGTTGCGAAAACACGAATTCGACTTACCTTGGCAGAGCACAATAGGTTCGATCGAAATCTAAGCCAGAAAAGACAACCTTAGAGTTCACTCCTCTCTAGGAAAACTTGTGACGATATACGGATTTTTGCTGTCAAATAACTACCATATACTGTAGGGACACCCAAACTGCGCTGAATCGTTTAACCACTTTCAAGGCAGTCGGAGGGCTTAATTCACTAAGTCTTGTCAGAATTACAGCCTTCATTGGGATCAAGGAAACTTGCTAGGCAAGTCTCTGAAAAGATTTTCTCAGGACCGGAATCTGCGTTACGACTACCTAGGTCCTCGGTTAGGGCAGTTGAGATTCATGTTAGCATAACTGTCGATGGCATGATTCTCTAGGATGCCGTCATACTAAATGAATACTTCTCTTAGATATCAGCAACTTTCCCGTTGTCCTTCCGTACGTGCACTACGCTAAGTGTGCTGTACACAAGTCACACAAAATCTTGCGACCCTTAGTGTGAGAGTGATGATGACACCGCGAAGCACTGTTTTTGTGAGTGTGCTGCCAACGCTCGTATCAAATTGCCGGTATTCGGCGTTGATATAGTGGGTGCTGGTACAGTTTCACTTTATCACTGAGGCGCTTGATTATCCCTCTACCATATACTTAGAAATTCCAGTTAAGGGAACATACAAAGTGTATGATGGACTAGTTTGTTGAAGTACGCAGTTCCGACAGTGAAATTGCATGTTTTTAATTCTTTAACATCCACCTGGCTGTCCCTTTATTATCAAGCAGTTAACTAAGTTTATCGTATTGCGATTGACGTTAGCCACGGCTCCAATTTTCGGTCGTAATTCTCGCTCTAGTAGACAGGCAATAACAAGTTTAGTGCAAAAATTTGAGTCTACATATTCGTTGTGTGATGTTGCCGTGTCAGTGAGACAACGGGTTGGTCGAAGTGTCGAAAATATCGCTGCCGTTCAGACGTCCGTAGCAAACGATCCAAATCAGTCAATTCCACGGCGTTCTCAAGAATTGGGCATCGCTCAGACCACATTATGGCGTATTTTGCGTAAGGATCTTGGTTTACACCCATACAAGATCAAGCTGACTCAAGAATTGAAGCCGATAGACCATTTAAAGCGACGTGCGTTCTCCGATTGGGTTCTGGAGAAGATGCGCCAAGATGATGAGTTTCATCGCAAAATCATTTTCAGTGACGAAGCTCATTTTTGGCTCAATGGATTCGTCAATATGCAAAATATGCGTCATTGGTCGGGTGAAAACCCACATGTGCTTCATGAATCACCACTTCATCCACAAAAAAATAACTGTTTGGTGCGGTTTGCATGCCGGCGGCGTTATTGGGCCATATTTTTTCGTCGACGATAACGATCGTCACGTTACTGTGAATGATCAGCGTTATCGCGCTATAATCACCGATTATTTTTGGCTCAAATTGGAAGATATGGACTTGGACGACACGTGGTTTCAACAGGATGATACCACAAGCCACACAGCACACACTACAATCGATTTATTGAAGAGTAAGTAAGAGTAAGACATGGGCCAGTCGATTGGCCGCCTCGTTCCGCTTGACTATTTTCTGTGGGGCTACGTTAAATCATTGGTTTATGACAACACGCCGATGACGCTGGAAGAGATCAGAGCCAACATTGAACGCGAAATAGCGGCCGTTTCGGCCGAAATGTGTGGCCGAGTCGTTGAAAATTGAGTACAACGAATCGACCGCTGCAAACGACGCGGTGGCCATATGAACGAAGTCGAGTTCCATTCATAAATGTTTTGATTGTACTTCAAGCCAATAATAAAGTTTTTGAAATATCTCAAATGGTTTGTCTTTTATTTAAAAAAAAAGTTGTCAAGTCGTTATTAGAAAACCCTAAACATACAAACGAATCATTTAAAAACAGCTTTAGGGCTGGGTTTTGTCTACAGCTTGATATATCTGTAAGGCATAGGTTCCAAGTAATGTTTGGACAAGTTCGGACTTTTCTATAAATTAAGCCAGATTGACCTAAAAAAAAGCCAACGAATCACATGAATTGTATCAGATACAATACCCCGGAATCATTGTGCTACCGAACTTGTTAAGGCACAAATGTGGATAAAACATATAAAACATGTAGATAACATATATGAACAAACGGTATCAGTTTTGAATATAAACAATGGAATCAAAAATTGTGTTTCCTTGGAAAACGCAAACTCGTTCTGGAACACTGTTAAAATAGTGAAAAACAAGAATAAACAGCTGGCTTACTTGGAAGATTTATGAATTACTTTCTTTAAGGACTTTGAGAAAGCAAGCGCACTATCGCTAAATCTTTTAAAAAATCATAGCGTTTCGTGTCATATAGGCGACACTAACATGTATATTTTGGTTCAAGGCGCTACCCAAAATCTAGCATTCAGTTCAAGCTAAATCTCTACTTGGGATTTCGTAACTGAAGAAGACATAGAGCTTGTTATTAAAAACTTGAAAATAATAAAGTCAGGTGGTCTAGATCGTATTAAAAATATATACAAAACACGTGCCCAAAGTTGGAATTAAATTCTTAGGGTTTATACATAATAAACGTACCTTTAAAAGTGCAATAATATAGCAAAAGTATTATCAATTGTAAAAGCTGGTTAGCCCCCTGAAAATCCTAGGAGTTACAGGCCAATAAATCTACTAAGCCATATTAGTAAAATTTATGAGAAGGTCTCATGAGATAAAAATAAGGTCTTGCGATAACAATTTGTGTCTTTTTGGTGTCGGTATCAGCACTTAATCGGAGTAGAAACAATTTGGATGTAGGCGCTACCACGATACCTCTCACCATGTCAAACGGAATCGTTCATAAGAAAGATCCATCTGAATGTTTCTGCTTTTTTTCTAAAATAGTTCAAAGTTTTCTAGCGTCTCAGATCTATTATTATTTGGTGTTCCACAAGGTTCAGTCCTGGGACCAACTTTATATAACATTTTTAAATCTCATTTTCCAAATCTTCCAGATTGTAAGGTTTTTACTTTTATTATTAACTTTTAGCGATCATATAAGTCGCACACTTAAGAATTCACATTAAAATGCTCTGTCCTTTTATTAATAAAAAAACCATTCATAAGATATTAAACAATATCATCATTCATAGAGCAATATTTCAGTCAATTTTACTTAATGGGTGCCAAGTATCTTGAAATAAGATCTTTGAAATGATGCTAAATATGCCTTGGTATCATTCAACCTGCAATATACAGTACATAAAAAAACGAATGTTGAATTGATCTCTATTCGACATTTCTCAAGCGCTGAAAACCCTCTCATAACAGCTTCTTTAGAGACTTAAACAGAACGTTACGTTTCTCCAATAATGACGTGGATGATGCTCCTGATATGATCACAGACAATATTCTCTTTGGAATGAGATCCGTTATCCCTCATTGGATGAAAAGTTTCAAACCAAAAGGTAAGGCGTGGTACGAATTGAGCTAAAAAGAGGCGACTGCAACGCCTTTCTTAAGCGTGTGAAAACCTAATACGACCAAAATCAGAGGAAAAAATACTACAATGTCCCAATATTGGTAAAAATTTTTCGTCGCTTGTCACAAACATTAGAAATTTTACCCTCCATCCCAACGCTCATTTACATTGACATTCCAGCTGTCAGCTCTTTAGACAAGGCCAAAACATACTTTGAGGCCAACTCAACACTTCCAGACTGTGCCTTGTCTCCGACTACACTTGAGTGCGTTGAATCTTCAATGGGACGAATCCACTTTCGCACTCGTGTAGTAGTAATAGTACTTACAGATCTTGACATACACAAATCCACTGATTCAGATGGTATATGACCCCTTCTTGTTTTCCCTCGCTGGTTAAACTACTGCGTAAGCTTTTTCATTAAACCTACAAATGGAAAACAGCATTTGTCCAGGCCGTACCTAAAAAAAGACGAATCTTCTTCTCTCTCAACGTGCAGAGCCAGTGCACTCACGTCCCTTCTTGTCAGCTCATGAAATATCTAGAAACGCGAAAACTTCTGAATGACCGGCAGTAGGGTTTTTGTAGCAGCAGATCCACTAGTGATTTGATGGCATCTGTCACCAAAAAGTGGAAGCAAAGGTTACATCAATCATCTATGTAAGCAACATAGTGGCATGTGATATTTCTAAGGCATTTGTGAAAGTTTGGCATCAGGCTCTTTTGTTAAAAATGCGTGCATTTGGGACCGATGAATCTCTTCTTCAAGGGATTAGAAACTACCGAACGTTAAATTCAAGTTGTCTTGGATGGATTTAAGTCTGATCTTCACAAGATAAATTCTCGTGCACCCCAGGCCTCGGTTCTGTCCCCAACACTCTTTATAATTTTCATCAAGGAACTCTTTTCTGTTACTACTAATCCAATATATCTCTTTATTGACGACATAATTGACTGCTTTTCACATTCGTACCCTAAGTCATGTCCCTGCTTTTCAGCTGCAGAACGTGAAGGGCAATGCTGTCTGCTCTCGTTAAAGCAAAATTTAAACACACAACATTCTTTGAAACCGAAAAACTTCCCATTCTCGGTATGTGTGTCGGTGGGAACTTACAGTTGGAATGACCACATATTCAGTGTCGCCAAAAATGCTGCAAAATGTCTGAGTTTCCTTAAGCGACGTAAGAAATATTTTACCCCCTCTGATATGGCCTCAATATTTTATATGTAGGCAGAATGCGCCTATCAACTATAGCCAAAGTCTATCACAGCGAACCACAAACGTTAAACTACAATCTACCGCAATATACTGTTCTACAAAATGCTACTTCTCTATTACCATATTTGGTCATTGTCAACATCAATCCTTTTGATGAAACAAAAGGAAGAGAGACTAACTACATAGTTAACTAGCAGCCACGAAGCGTACCGAAAGTTTTCAACCGATACGAACGCTACGCACTGATACGTCTTATACCTAGAAACTATTCCGCGATCCCATAAAGAAACGTGTTCTTATTTCAAACCTCCCTTGGGGGTCAATTTCGCACATAAATACAGCATTCATCCGCCAAAAATTGGGGTACAATGCCCACACATGGTCTGGTGATCCTAAAACATCCCTGCTCCAGCTAGATAAGATTCTAATCCGTGCGATAAAACTCTTAAGTGATACCAACATCAGTCAATCAACTGACACCCTTGAACACCGACGTAATGTCTTCTGTCTCACTTTGTTTTATCGCTACTTTCACCAGAGCTCCATAGAAATTTCCAATAGCATTCCACCCCTTCAAGCCTTCAACCGCAACACCCGTCCAGCTATGAGTGCTCATCAGTCATCAGTATATCCCCACTTTCGGACGTACCCAGAAATATCGTGATTCATTTCTAAGCCGTACAACTCACTTATAGAATGACCTGCGGAGATCTCTATTTCCTACTCATTATAACTTGCAAACATTTAAGACCAATGTACATCGGTATTTGTACACCCTACCTTACTCGAACTGCAACCAACTTCAGACTGCTATAATTTCCAAACCGTTCATGACAGTGAGCTCAAATTTTGACACATGACAGATAATTTTATTATTTACAAGACTTTTAAACGATTTGCGTCTCGGTTGTGTTGAAAAATTTTTATCCGCGATGGAATTCAAACGTGATAGTGTGATTGCTTTATATTTGGCTGGAAAATCACAAGTAGCTATGGTTAGAGCTCTCCATCACCTCAACGGGAATAAATCATTTGCGTCTCGAACCATAGCCATGGAGGTGGTCATTAAAAAAACAGCAACATCGGCAGAAATGGTTCGGAAAGTGAAGGCTCGAATTGAACGAAATCCGCGTCGAAGTGGAATAAAAATGGCTCGTGAGCTCAACATATCGTTGGATGCAACACATACTGAAAAATGAGCTTGGGCTCAAGCCATTGAAGTTACAAAAAGCACACGATCTTCTACCGCAACAGAAAAAAGTTAGAGTCGAAAGTGCGAAGGAGTTGCTACGCTTGCACGGAAGTGGTGAGTTGCCGGATTTGGTTTTTTCCGATGAGTTATCGAGCAAAATGTTATGTTATCGAGCAAAATGTCAACAGACAAAATGACCGAGTTTACTTGCCAGAGAGGTCCTTCAAAAATTTATACCTTCGGATGGCCACCAGAAAGCAGGCAGCACCGATGGTGATGGTTTGAGCCGCTATAACCGCCGATGGTCGCTCTCCGCTCGTATTTTTGGACCGTACCGTGAAATTGTCATAGAGGCAGTATTGAAACCTTGGGCACACAATCATTTCGGTCGGAGACCGTGGAAATTTCAACAAGTGCGCGTCAACTAAGACTGGTTAAAAAACAATGTTTTTTAGACCCACTTGCGTGCAGCGTGCGATGCTTTTTTCGGCCGTATCAAGGCCATTATTCAAGTCAAAGGTAGACATATTGAAAACTACTGATACAATTTGAAAATTGATGTATTTTCCAAAATTTTTTGTTTACATACATTTTTACGTACATTTTTCAGAGAGCCACCAGCAGAAAATTATATTCGGTAATAAGAAATGATTACCTACTGACTATTTTCAGATACATTAATCTGAGAACAATGATTAAGAATTGAGCAACTTGTTGGAATCTTGGAAAATATTATTACGGTGATTCTGAAACTACCATAGCTCCAAGATTTAATGTATTTTTGAAGATTGATCACATTCATTTTTGTTCAAAATTTCATTGTACTCGTATAAGCATGCGAATCCAAACATTGAAGCCTTAAAATTCTAAAAACATATTTCTGTCACTTATCTGGATTTAACCTGCAATATGAAATCAAACATCCTATTTTCTACATCATTAGCCAATTTATCGAAGCCGCTATAGAGCAAAGTATAATAAACCTCTTTGTTTTCTCGCCTTACACATCATCCATTGTCAAAATGATGTTCGCTTCTTCAGACACTTGCGTCAGGTCCATCATCCTAATTAACGTCAAAACGCGTTAAAATCTACTTTGAAGTATCATACCCAAATGGATTTGTTTCAATCTCATATTTCATCCAATCCAATCCCCAGGCCCACATATGCGTGTACCGCTTACATCTTGAGAGTACCGTTCTGTTACGTTTCGAGTTCCACATGCGCATCCCGCATATGGTAAATTGATACTTTGTCAGCTATTAGTCTGGTCCATCCGTCAGTATTGCCCTTGAATTTGGTGCTATGCATCCGATCCTATCTACTCGTACCATCGCAACAAATCGTTCAATTACGAGTACATTTCCAATGAATTGAGTATGCTCTTGTGACTCACATATGTGGACTTCAGAGATGTGAGTGATTGGTGGTCGGCCAGTTAGTTGACTAAGGCGGGTATAAACGCTGACAGATACATTGTGCCAACGAACATTTCGAATCGAATTAAAGTCGTCGAAGTAAATATGATATTAATATCCACATCACAATGATGCCCAGATACTTTGGAGGCTTACAGGCAGCTCAGGCATGCAAGTGAACTCAGTCATGGGTTTCAATTAAGCTGGTTTGAGTTACAAGCACAGCCCAGCTAGGGAATGAGAACATGGTAAGTGCGTGCAGATGACAATTAGCTGAGATGGCGTTGATGGTGACGACAAAATGAAATGTATGTTTCTTGTTGGATTTTGATTCTAGATGGATTTGGGCCACACTCAGTCAGAAGAAGAGAAGTGTGGTGTGTTGTATTTTGTGGTATTTTTATCCGAGGACCTAAGAATAGAATATGTATGATACGTGTAGAGGGTGTAAGGTGAGGATTTTGTATGTATATACACATAGGGGATTATTTTGGAAAAGATCGCTCATTGGGAACAACAGAAAAATATTTGTATCTCTCTTAAGAGGTTTTTTTTTTTTTTTTTTATTTTATTTTGTCATCACTTTGGGTGTAGAGGACTTATTCAAATATTTCATAATCTTGGAACGAGTGTAGTATTTTTTTTATTGATGTGGATACTGCCAGAATTTAGATGTTCGTTGAAATTATTTAAGATACGAAACCCTTCTGAAGTGAGTGAGAGACATAGAAAAGTCCAGACCAAAAGCACTTGTGGATGGTAATGTGTGTGCTTAGATTGGTCTTAGTTATTAGACCTTCACAGTTCCTTTTTTAAACACGCATTCGTCGCTATGGTATGGAATCTGAGCACCATTCTAACTTTTTTAAAAAAAAAGCCATACGAATTCCATCATCACCCCTGGTATTGCTCCTAACATGATGACAATCTACAAGACACAAGACAAGTGAAGCACCAAAACATTACAGTCAGATGCATGAAGATCTGTCTTAGAGTTGAAACTAACTCCACATACTAGGTGGAGTGAAAAGTAACCTCTTCGACCACCAGAATGCGCTGCTTCTACAAGAAAGGTTATGGTGCCTTGAAATCCGTTCATATTTAGGCAGACATGCCAAGTTTCAGTGCGATACTGTCTTTAGTTTTGTTTTGACAGCTGATTGTTGTTGACGTGTTTGGCATCATGTTGAGTATGGACAAAAACGATTTTCGCTTTCTCATAAAACATTTTTTCTTGAGAGGCAAAACGGCAAAGGAAACAAAAGAAAAGTTGGATAAATATTATGGGGCTAATGTTCCGTCAGATTACACCGTCAAATATTGGTTTCGAGAGTTTCGTGGTGGCCGCAACTACACTACCGATCAAGTCCGCAGCGGCAGGCCCTCCGATGCGGTTACAAAGGACAATGTCAAAAAAAAGCATGAAATGGTGTTGGCTGACCGGAAAGTGAAGGTGCGTGAGCTAGCAGATACCACAAAGATTAGTACTGAGCGCACACGCAATATTTTGGGCAATATTCTGCATATGAAAAAGTTATCCTGCCGCTGGGTGCCGCGCATACTCACTCCTGACCAAAAACACGAACGCGAGAGCACTTTGAAAGAGTGTTTGGACTTGCGGGCGGACTTTTGACATCGATTTGTAACTGTTGAACACCAGAGAACAGAAGCGGCCGAGGGAGGCTCGATGGGTCGGAAAGATTATGGCGTCGGTTTTCTGGGATTGTCATGGCATACTCTTCGTGGACTACCTCGAAAAGGGAAAAACCATCAACAGCGAGTATAACTGTGCATTATTGGAGCGATTGAAGGTCGAAATCGCTGCAAAACGGCCTCACATGAAGCGAAAAGAAAATTTGTTTTTGCAAGACAATGCACCGGTGCACAATAGCATCGCAATCACGGCTAAAATTGCTGTCGCATCCACCGCATACGCCCGATTTGGCTCCCTAGGACTATTATCTCTTCCCAAACCTTAAAAGATGGCTCATCAATAAAAAATTTAGCTCACGCGAGGAAATCATCGACGCTGCGGAGGAGTATTTTGCAGACCTTCCGGAAAATTACTTCTCGGACGGGATCAAGAAGTTGGAAAATCGCTAGAATAAGTGTATCGAACTAAAAGGGGACTATATTGAATAAAATAAAAAAAGCATTTAAAAAATTTCATTCCCAAGGAGGTTACTTTTCACTCCATCCAGTATTATTATAACATTATACAGATTAAAGCATCACTATTGGCACAGCCTTAGACTGTTCACCAAGTCATAACTGGTTTTCAGGCTCATAAGCAATTTTTAAGAATCAACAAGGCTAAGAAAAAAGTTTGTTTAAAACTTTGACTCATTGTAACTTCTCGGCATCAGCTTTGAGTTGGTAATTTTTGAGAAAGCCGTATGCAGAGACCAACGAGCCAACCAACCAACCAATAAATTATTCAGAGAATAAATCGTCTACAAGCGTCTACTCATGTCAAACCAATTAGCGGACGAAATCAAAAATTTTATGAAAAATTAGCTTCAATGTTTCAATCTTAATCACAAAGGCCAATGTGATCTTCTGAACTTTAGTTCTCAAAAACAAATCATAACTGCCACTTTTTCGGGCGAGTATAGTCCATTGCAGAGCATCCTATATATGCTTTAAGACCTACATATGTACGAGAAGGGTATGATCATTTTTTACTGAAAGCTGCATTAGTACATATTCATTCAAAAACAAAACACACAACAAAGGTTGTACTTGGTAAGTATTTAAACTTGTAAACGGTATGTCTGTGGTTTCTTGCATTACCCGCATTGTAGTTTCGCTGCTCCAGTTATTGCCACTAACAAATTTTAGCAATTCGAGTAATTTAATTTGAGTGTGATAGTCATTGAAAGTAGATAATCCAGGCGAGTTTTTGTACCATTTCATAACCGTGCAAAAGCCCTGAATATGTCACAATAGACTAGGCACCATCCAGCAGTCGAAACGGTGGGTTACTCTAGCCGAATCGGTGGGAAAAGACGAAGGTGAATCTGTCGTCCAACAGTACAATGGCGCCACCTTCAAAAGGAAAAGTAAAAAAATCTACGGCGAATATTATCTCGATTTGAAAGAAAATGACAGCATTTGGCAAGGAAGAATGTGCCCTTTCATCAAGATAATGCACAAGTGTATAGTCGCCATGGCGGAATTTCATGAACTGGAATACGAATTGCTCCCTTATCCACCATATTCTTCAGATTCAGACCCCAGTGATCATTTCCTATTGCCAAACGTGAAGAAATGACTCGGCTCCAAGTAAAGCCTATTTTGAAAAAATCTTAAAAAAGTGGAGAAATGTTGTATGAAGAGTATTGATCTCAAAGGATATCATGTTCAAGAATAAGAAGTTTTTCGCAGACAAAACTGTCTTGCATTCACAAAGTCAAGGACTTATTTTTAAATGAACTGCAAAGCATATACATACATAAGTCAATACCAGAGGATACTAAGATAGAGAGATAGATATTCCATGGGTCTAGGAAGAGATAAAAATGTTACGAACCATTTAATTAATAGACGCGAATATAAATGGACTCACTATTGAGTCCTTGCCAACGATTAGAGAACGACATTTTTCGGACCTGCACGTGGACTGTTCCCACCCTTAAGAGACCGCGTTTGACCGAACAATTAGCACTGCTACAAGGTAGACAGAAAAGGGCGCTTCCATTTGATGGGCCTGAAGAAAAAAGGATACAAATCTGTGATATATGTAACTTTGGAGAATACTACAGACAACAGCGCGACGTGGGCAGGTAGCGTTTATTCGGTTGCTTATTTGACGTCAGGGAAGAGTTAGAAAATAAGTTTTGAGTTTCAGGCATGTAAATGAATGCCTGACGACAATTCCCATAAAGACCTAATTCGCCAACATAAACCTCTTAAATGTCCGCTAACTTTCATACCGCAGTATATTTTACATTACCCTTGACAAAACCTAAGAGCAATGCCATAAATAACATAACGTAAAAATTGTACGATTAATTGGCGGTTTTAGTGTCAAAGTAGGCAAGTGTATATACATATGTAACAGTTCAAAGTCCAGTCCAGAGTGCTCGAGTATGATATGCATAGTTTCCAACATCGCTCTTGAGAAAATTATGTGAAACTCGCCAGCCATTGCATTTTTTCAAATGTCTATTCAGTTACTCACATATGCAGACGACATAAAGGGAAGAATACAGCGAGCTGTCGATGGAGCGTTTGCGATTATTAAAGCAGAAGCAGCAAAGATGATTTCACCGGTCAACGAAGGAAAATCTAAGTATATGCTCTCAATAAAGAGGGACACACAAGACATCTAAGACAAAATGTTGCAATAGGCAGATACAATTTTTAGGTAGTAAGGAACTTTATCGTGGAATTCATGCGAAGAAGACCAAAATGTGTTCTCCAGCAACTTAAAATACTTTGTTCAGGACCCTGTTCATTTTATTTCTGCTTTACGGCAATCCCGAAGCAGGATGAAAGCTTTGAGAGAAAAGCTTTTCGGATAACACTTGGTACTGTTTGTATCAATGAAAAATAGAAGAGCGCATGGACACCAGTTCCACAGTCCAGAAAAGTTTCCACTCGAACCCTTGTGCGCATTTGAAGACAGCTGGCACAATACCGTGCATATTAGTTATGACCCTGGTCTACCCTGGACTATAGCGTCAACTAAGTTATCTAGCCCCGCCGGATTGCACTAAATTGTTAATAAAAACATCTGTTATAGGTAATTTTAGCGAGCTGGTGATGACCAATTTAACGCAAAGTCTTAACCATTTTAAAAGACTCCACTGCTCTTCGGGGTTGCTGTTAAAAATTCATCTGACACAGTCGTGTTCATATTTTAGGAGCCCCTTTATGGTCGGTACGGTCGATCATATCAGTAAGTTTATTTTTAGTTTAATGTTATGTACTCGTATGTGTTGCCATGAGAAAAGTTTGTTAGGCATTTTCGGGAAAATATTCTGTCGTTGAATTAGTACGAGTATGACTGCGAACCACCTGCCAGCTCGTACCTACATTTCCTCCTTTTGCTTCTAAGACTAAATCTGCGTCTACTTATATATGTAGTTTTCCCTATTCCCAACAATACAAAGCTTCAGATGTCGACATCATTAAAGGAAATCGAAGCTACATTCAATTAATAGTAATCACCAAGTCACTGCATAAATTCAATAACAGACATGGAAATGTCATTTTCGTTCTATTAAGATACAATGTATCCAACAACTTGACATTTATCACCAAACTGAGCATTCAAGTGCATTTTTATTGTACCACCGAGTCAATAAACTTCTCAATATAACACAACACCGATCTATTGAGTCCATGTTAAGAACGAACGATTAAAAACAAAAAAAAAAAAAAAAAAAACAAAACAAAAAACTGACAACACAGTAATTTACAATTACCAAGATATCAAAGTTATGACAGCTACAAGTCTCTGTTTCTAATAAGCGATATCGATTCTACATACAAATGGCTTTGAACTTTCAATCCGCACTCCCAGTTACACAGGCAGCGTGCTCTAAAGAACATGTTTTCCAACTCGTGCATAACTTAGATACGAGTACAGTTGCTGGCCAATTTGCATAGAGCTGGATTGTTGGATAATGATATGATTTAAACCAGCCGAGGTTAAATGATTCTGGCATCAGATAATACTTGCAGTTTGCATGTTGATAAGTTCAGATACTCACAACTTATTAACAGGACAAAGGCAGTTTACTCGTTCTCGTATGCCCGTACTCATGGAAATTCTCCCACAATTTACCTGTAAACGAAAAAAGAGAAGAAAATCATTAGACACTTCGTTTTAGCTTTGTTGTTGGATAATATGATAATTTTAATAGTTAACACTTTCCTTTAACAAAGGACACAAATTCACCCTCCTGACCCAAAGGACAAACGAGTAAAACGCCTGAAGTTAGACCTCCAACTCCTTTCTGAAATCGAAATCTAATCATACACTCGGTGTTCCCTTATAATGCTCGAACACTTGCTCCTTATGTAGCTCATATTTGGCTCATAACAAAGATATGAGTAGAGAATATCACTCCCAATCACGTCAAAAGGGACACTTTTCCACACATTGAACTCTCCCCCATTCTATAGATACGAGTACTTCGAGCTTTATACTAGACAAAGTTGTAGGGTAAAGCTGCTTATTCCACTTGATTACTTTGCATACAGGCACGCACGTATTCGTGTGTGTATATTTATCAATACGGTGCAGTAGTGTACACACTGATTTGCGATATGCACCCATAAGGAGCACCATTATTGAGCTCGACCTGCCTTGGAGATATCAATTGACTGAGAAACGAGGGTACATACGTACGAATACAAAAACTGTAGACATTTTGGCTTGACTAACTGACTGACAGGCTGTCTACGTGCCTCTTTCTTTGATCGATTGCCTTAAGTTCAAATTTTTATTTAGAAATCGAAATGTTAGGGTGACGATGAAAAGACGAAAATAACAATAAGGGTGAAATTGTACACCCTTCACATACAGTGCAACACAAGACGGTGCCATAATGCGCGTTCCTAAGGAAATACACAATAAAATAGAACTTCGGATCAGAAAATGTATCTCGAATCAAGTCAAGCATTTCGTTAGCAAAGAAAAACACTTTACTCGCTTTCTGAAGGTGTAGGTGGAAATATATTTACATTCAAATACCCCCATTCTATTGGAATCGAAGTGGATCTAATCCGAATATTAAGAATGGGAACTCTTTAAAACGGTTGTATTCAATGAAAATATACGAAATGCCTCTAAAAAACTCATTTTTCATGTGCTATCTCTGTATACTTATGATGGATTCGCAGTCAACAAGAGACCGTGGCACATTGCTAGTCCTGATGTAGCCGATAAAAGAATGGCGACCACACTTTTTGTTATAAGAGGTGACAGTTTTCGGATGAATGTACAAGCAATGACCTGAACACAATATTGGGATCATACTAGGCGATTCAAGAGAGGTAGGTTTGGAGGATTCTTTTGCTCTACGATTTCATGAATATTCAGGCTACTCCTCTGACAAAACGTACTAAATAGGCCTTGTCAGTGTGACTCAAACACTGATAAGTCCACAATTTACTAGGAAAAAGATCCTGCTATCCAATATCTATTCCTCGATTATAAGGCTTGCAAATGTTTGATTCTTGCAGCATACCTTGGGCACGCCGTCTAGTATTCACTGGCCGAATGTAGTCGTAATATTCTAAAGTGAGCGTCATCTTAAAAATGTCTTCTACTTTAAGGAATTTGAAGCTAATTTCGTTGTTTCGAGTATTCATAGAGTTGATATGTTTCAATGCCGATTTTTGCAGTTTTTGGAGTTTGTGGATATGGGTTGCCGCTGCGTTGCCCCAAGCAAGAACACCATACCGCAGTTTAGACTCAATTAGTGAATAGTAGACCTGCCTCAAAACGGACACCGTAGCGTGAAATTTCAGATGGGCTAGTGCGTAGCTTATCAATCTGTTTGTTTCATAAGAAATGACAGTTTATGATGTCTCTATAATATTTATAGCTGTCAACAACTTCGATGACTTCTGTATTAGCACTAGAACATGCATCATTTCTCTGGTATCATCTTGGTTTTCAACGCCTTAATCACCAAGCCGTTATCGTGGCACCATTTGACCGCAGCATCCAATTCTTACTGCATTGTTGCTGTCGCCATTTTTAGCGACCTGTGATGTACCACGATTGCTGTGTCATCAGTGAAAGCAAAGACTGTGCTCTGCTTAAAAGACCGAAGAAGCTCATTAGTGTACAAAATAAAAACGGTTGGACCTAGTTTCGATCCCTGTGGTACACCATATTCCACCTTTGTTCTTACGTTCTGTCCTTCGCAGTTGAAGCGCTATCTAAAAAGGTTTTGTGGTTTAAGGTATCGAAGGCTTTACTTAAATCCATGAAGAGTACCTATACGTGGTGACAATTGTTCAAGCCCTGATTGAAACAATTTGCGTATTCAGCTAACAATTTGCCTGTACTTTTGTTTTTCTGAAAGCCGTATTGACTTTTATGAATCAGAGAATGTTTTCCTATAAAACTGTTTATTCTTTTAGTGATTACATTTTCGAGACACTTTTCTATTACCGGAAGAATCGATATCGATATTGTTGCTGAGCTAACTTTTAACTCCACCTTTGTAAATCGGCCTTACCACAGCTGTTTTCAGAATGGATGGAATATTTGATTACGCCAGGCTGCTATTTATGAACTTGAATATAATGGGTGCGAATATATCGGCGTGTATTCAAATATCAGCGGCTCGAACTCCATCAATTCCTGGAGATTTATCTTCACTCAGGAAACTGATAATGCTGTGACCAATGCTGTTGGTTGGCTTCACAAAAAAAGTCTTACCCAGGATTCTGTTCAGGTGTTTGGATGCTGTCGAGTCACAATGATGTATGATATTTGTCGTTTTTTATGCAAAATAATTTGAAAATTTGTTGGATAATGCATGCGGCTCTATATCAAAATTTTTATTCAATGTCTCATCAATGTTTAATTTGTTTTTAAAATAGTTTGATTTTTTGAATTGATATTTCTTTATTTAATTTGTTTCTAATATTTTTATATTCAACTTGATAAGCTTTGTTTAACCTGTTGCTTTTCCATCTACGGTATAGTTCATCCCTTCTATTGCATTTTTCGATAAGATTGGCTGTCAATCAGGTGCTGTTTTTGCTACAAACAAATTGTAAAAGCTTTCAGCATCATTTTCGTTCATAAAGTTATCCCAATTTGAATCACGGATTAGCTGGTTAACTTTTGTATTACTTAAGTACTTTGTACTAAAAACTTTTCCATTAGTTGTTTTTGAAACACAAGTGTAATAAAGTACCGGCTACTGGTCGGTCATGCCACTTTCTTTAACTATTGAATCCATATGAACATCTGTTTTACTGACCAGGATGTGATCAATCAACGACTTCAACACATTACCAGGCTCAATTCTTGTGAACTCAGTAATGACTTTCATTAGTCTTAATGATGCTAGCATTTCCAAATAATCTTTTACATAATATGAATTAGTATCGCAAACATTAATATTGATATCACCCAACACGAGCATTTCTTCATTTTTAGCCAATTCGTCAACATTTCTCCCAAATTCTTTAACAAAGGCCTTCCTACTTAGAACATACGTCGTTGTTTGTCCCTTAGTACTTGAATATCTTGCGACTATGGTCTAAATCTTTTGTGTTTTGCTTTAGAAGGAAACTAGTAGAATAGATTTTTAGAGCACGGGACAATTTTGTAATATTTCTCTCGAGCTTTGTAGACCACTACGTTAAATGAGCAGAACACCATTTTTGAATTACTAGAATAGTTTAATAGTTGGGGATTTGCTTCATACCAAAACTGGCAAGGCCTTTCACACCAATCGGAAAGGCTTTTGGCCAATCATGCTATAGTCAGGGGAAGCCACAAAAAGAAGAAAAGGAACTTTTCAGATCCACGGGCTTCATATACAAATCCATAAATAAAAATAAAATCGCTCAACTCACCTTTTTAAATAGATAAGACGTCTTGTTTAATGTAAGAACCGAAGCCATCGGTCTCCGAATGAGAAACTGAATAGCTTTTAAGAGAAGAACTGAAGTTCTACCTGACAAATAGACTTGTATTGTGAAGCATCCTACAAGTGGAAGTACCTTTACCACTGCTCAGAGTGATTTTAGTTCCTTATTACCTCCGTTCTATGCTCAGTTATAAACTCAATGTGGACGCAAAAAGTAAGCAAGTATGCATACTTTGCATTCGTACTCACAGACATTCTCAGACCTGCGTATATGCAATATAGTTTAGCCTAGTAAGTTTCACTAGAGAGGAAATGCAATATGACATTCTAAGAATTAGGATCACCGCACATCTGCATAATAAAGTGCAAGCCTGTTTCAACTGAGTTTGATTCCGATTAGAATACTGGACCACTGCCTTAAACGAGGTGTGTTCCAAAAGTAAAATGACTTTGAAATTTGCAGGCAAGGTATATTCGATTATGATTTTTTTTTTTTTTACTGTTTTGGTACACATGTCCCGCACATGTTTGGTGCGGGTGGGGTGAAAAATAACCTCCTTGGGAATGAACAATTTTTTTTTTTTTTTTATTCAATATAGTCCCCTTTAAGTTTGATACACTTGTTCTAGCGATTTTCCAACTTCCTGATCCCATCCGAAAAGTAATTTTCTGGAAGGTCTGCAAAATACTCCTCCGTGGCGTCGATGATTTCCTCGCGTGAGCTGAATTTTTTATTGATGATTTTTTTGAGGTTTGGGAAGAGATAATAGTCCAAGGCAGCCAAATCTGGCGAATACGGTGGATGCGACAGCAATTGGAGCCGTAAGTCATTGATTTTAGCCATGGTTGCGATGCTCTTGTGCGCCGGTACATTGTCTTGCAAAAACAAAAATTTTTTTCGCTTCATGTGAAGCCGTTTTGCAGCGATTTCGGCCTTCAATCGCTCCAATAATGCACAGTAATACTCGCTGCTAATGGAAGTATGGAAGTATGCCAGACAATCCCAGAAAACCGACGCCATAACCTTTCCGACCCATCGAGCCTCCCTCGGCCGCTTTGGAGCACTCGTGACGGTTTCAGTGCATTGTCTAACACTCATTCTGTTCTCTGCTGTTCAACAGTTACCAATCGACGCCAAAAGGCTGACCGATTCCGCATCAGCAAGTCCAAACATTCTTTGGAAGTGCTCTCGCGTTCGTGTTTTTGGTCAGGAGTGAGTATGCGCGGAACCCAGCGGCAGGATAACTTTTTCATATGCAGAATATTGCCCAAAATATGGCGTGTGCGCTCAGTACTAATCTTTGTGGTATCTGCTAGTTCGCACACCTTCACTTTCTGGTCAGCCAACACCATTTCATGTATTTTTTTGACATTGTCCTCTGTAACCGGATCAGAGGGCCTGCTGACTTGATCGGTTGTGGATCAATATTTGATCCACAAACCACTCTCGAAACCAATATTTGACGGTGTAATCTGACGGAGCATTAGCCCCATAATATTTATCCAACTTTTCTCTTTATGAGAAAACACGTCAACAACAATCAGCTGTCAAAACAAAATTAAAGACTGAAATTTGGTATGTCTGCCTAAATATGAAAGGACTTCAAGGCACCATAACCTTTTTTGCAGTATCAGCGCATTCTGGCGGTCAAGGAGGTTACTTTTCACTCCACCTAGTATCTTCACAGCTTCAATTACATAGCGTACTTGGTTTCTTTTTGACAGAGAGAAAGATGAGACGTGTTTTGGTGTGCTCGGTGATTTTCAATTATTACAAAAAATAGAGCAAAGAATTTGCATCAAATTTTGTGTAAAATATGGAATAGAGCAAACACTTGAAATGTTGACAGTGACAAACGGTGAGTCTGCTCTAAATAAAAAAAAAAATGTCTACAAGTGGTACAAGTTCTTCTAAGATAGCCGAGAAGATGCCAATGACGAACCTCGCTTTGGATGCTTCAGCACATCAACAAAAGATGATATCATCGAAGGTGTTAAGCAAATTGTTTTGGAAAATCGTCGAATTACCGTAAGAGAAGTTGCTGAGGATGTTGGCATATCGGTCGGTTCGTGTCATGCAATTTTTTCGGATGTTTTGGCCATGAGACGTGTGTCAGCATAGTTTGTTCCGAAATTTCTTAATTTTGATCAGAAGAACAGTCGCATGAGCATCGCTCAGGAGACCTTGAATGACGTCAATGATGCTCACGTGCTCAGAAGGTTTAATAATGGTGACGAATCAGGAGGATATGGTTATGACGTCGAAACCAAAGCACCCAGAAGAGCCAAGACCGAAATAAGCACGCATCGCTGGAAGAGCTCAAGGCTATACCAAAACGTGGTTATAAAGGGTTTTCCAATAGGGACTTGACAACTTTCAATTTATATTGTGAACGCACTCTTTCACTTATCATCAAACTGTCACTGTCAATTTATTCAGTAAACTCATCATTTTCATCATGGTAAAGTACACTAACGAGCAACGTCGATATTCGGATATTCGGAGTCGGTGACTGCAACTTTAAGACAACGTAATTCTCGCGCTAGTAAACAGGCAATAACAAGTTTAATGCAAAAATTTGAATCTACGTATTCGTTGTGTGATGTTGCCGTGTCAGTGAGACTACGGGTTGGTCGAAGTGTCGAAAATATCGCTGCCGTTCAGACGTCCGTAGCAAACGATCCAAATCAGTCAATTCCACGGCGCTACCAAGAATTAGTCATCGCTCAGACCACATTATGGCGTATTTTGCGTAAAGATCCTAGTTTACACCCATACAAGATCAAGCGAACTCAAGAATTGAAGCCGGTGGACCATTTGAAGCGACGTACGTTCTCCGATTGGGTTCTGAAGAAGCTGCGCCAAGGTGATGAATTTCATTGCAAAATCATCTTCAGTGACGGAGCTCATATTTGGTTCAATGGGTTCGTCAATAAGCAAAATATGCGTTATTAGTCGAGTGAACACCCACATGTGCTTCATGAATTTTTTGAATCACCACTTCTTGAAGCACCACTGTTTGGTGCAGTTTGCATGCCTGCGGCGTTATTGGGCCATATTTATTCGTCGACGATAACGATCGTCACGTTACTGTGAATGGTCAGCGTTATCACGAAATGATCACCGATTATTTTTGGCCCGAATTGAAAGATATGGACTTGGACGACATGTGGTTTCAACAGGATGGTGCCACAAGCCACACAGCATACGCTACAATCGACTTATTGAAGAGTAAGTATGGTGAGCGTGTTATCTCAAGACATGGGCCAGTCGATTGGCGAAATAATAAAGTTTTTGAAATATCTCAAATGGTTTGCCTTTAATTTAAAAAAAAAGTTATCAAGTCGTTATTGATAAGATGTGCTTCGAAGATCGGAAAAAGTCTTGGTAGAAGTGTGTTATATCTGAGGGGAATTTATTTGAATGGGACGAAATTTATAAAAACATAAAGTCAGCCAGATTTCAAAAATTGCAAATGGTGCAAATTTTGAAAATGGTGTTGCAATTTTCGCATCATCTTCTTGATTCTTAGGTTCCAGAAAAAGATATATTTCCGATATTTTGCGGCAAAGCATAGGAGATAGCAGGGCAATACATATCCTCTTTTAAACTAGAAAGGATCTGCCTGAGTGTTGAGAAATAAGACTTTTTGAGAGTACTGGGCTTTTCTTCTTTTGTTCCGAAAAATCAGTCAATCAAAAGTTTGACGATATTCAACAAGTAGACTAGGCAAGAAAAGGTTAATCGATTTTCCTTGGGAAACTGATTCCCACGGGCTTTCAAAATTGAACGGGATCAGTGAGTGCACTAGAAGACATTCGAATCTAGGTAAGAAGTTCATATTCCGATATCTTCACCATTCTTATTGAATTCTGAGATATCTTTGCAAAAGGTGTATTGTCGTCAACAATTTTAGATACTTGTGGAAAACGTTGATTAGCAGTGTTAAGTTGCTGCCCTCAGCAGAATGAGAGATTCTCTTTTTACTAAATATTTGATTATTTGCTTCATTGGAAAAGAACATCATTTTTATTTAGATACTGATAAGAGTGAGTCGGTACTGCTTCGGAGTCCCGATTCTGTTGACCACAGTGATCTATGTTATGATAACCTAAGCGATCGCTTAAAAAAAGTTAAGCACTCTCCACTTGCAACTGAAACCGGTTACATAAGTATATTTTATGTTAAATGTAAATATGTATGTTCAACTCTCAGTCTAAATTGAGGTTGACCAAATTAATTGCTCGTGACAGGAATCATAAAATTTTTCAAACTCGCACTGCGACATTGCATCAAATAGGTATCTCATCGACAACCTTTGAATATATTCTTTTGAACACGACTTCTTTTAAAACGGTTTAACAACTTCAAAACAAGATCTTCTCGATTTTATGATACATTTCCGGTAGTGGCTCCAGGGTAATTAAATTCATAACAAGCCCTCATAACGCTATCGAACCAGTATACTATGAAAAATCTATGGCTCATCTTTGCACTAGAAAGTATTTTCACCTGAAATCATGTTTGACCTAATATCTGGAAGTCCTCCCACGTCTTGTAATGGTACTGTTGTCCGTGTCCGTGTCCGTGTCCGTGTCACATGTCTATTAGCATACTCATAAATCGCATGATAATTCATTTATGAGCGTTTTTAATGAATTTACCTTCCTACTCACTTATGGGAAATCTGTCAGTCACACTCAGATTGTGTGTCAATTTTCGTTTGTCGGCTCCTTCAAAAATTATCTGCATAACATGTTTCACACATACGTAAGCTGGTTTCCGGAAAACAGAAAATTGCCTGCCAATTTATATTGTTTTATAGTTTTATACCCTTGTCAATTGATTTATGTCCCTGTCTGCAGATTTTTTTAACGAACTAACAAGAATCTTAATTCTCTCTTTCTGCCACGTCAATCAACACCACTCTCAGTCATTCGAAAAATTGTTTGTCTTTTTTTTTTCAAATTTTCACACTCTACCCATAATCCTCTAGTTAAGCAAATAAACAAACACACTGTTAACTGCAAAAAAAAAAAAAAAAAAACAGAGACAGGCCAATTTAAATCTCAGAAACCGTTGTCGGCATTTTCCCACTCGTGATTGAGATTAATTCGCCGAAGAACTGTCAAAAATGGTGACAAACAAAATTGTACATTATATCTATGGTGGCTCTTGCATTTGGCAAAAACACGTTCGCTGTAAAAGTAAATAAAATTATCCATTAGATATGTTACATCGACATACTCATACGCACATGCACATGACTGTAAAGTGTTCTCCAAATCTAATCCAATAAGGAATTGTTGTACGACCGTACGAGTGGTACGAGTATATTTGCCGTGTTACATCCGTAACGAACAAAAAAGTTGGGGGACAATAAAATTGTCGCCGTCATCTAAAAAAAGCAAAAAATAAATAAATAAACCAGAGCAGTCTCTCGAACATTAGACAAGTAAAAAAGTTAAACGAAAAACAACAATCCTGGAAGTAGAGTTGGGCCTGAAGTTACCATTCAGCATTCAACATCCAAGATCTTGTATACACCCACCCATCTAGTGGCACACCCACTTAAATGCGGCGGCGAAATGCGGCAGCAATTGAAATTGTCTCTTGAGAAAGTAGCGATAATGTGTCACCCAGTAATAGCCGTAACAGTTGCGCGAATGTAAATTTTGTTTTTGCTGTCTCCTTGTCACTGGGTTTTCATACAGTTTCCCTGAATAAAGTGGGAGCAAATTCACAAAGTCATGTACGAGTAGTGTCAAATGTTGTCAATCTGTTTGTTTGTTTCGCTTCTACAGTTCAATAGCTCAACGGGTTTGATTAAAATTTTAGATTTTGTTTGTTGGTCACATAGACCAGGATATAGGATACTTTTTGTTGGTAGCTGTCAATAATTTACTGTTAAATTGAAATCACTAGTGGATCACCGTCCGGTAACAAAGAATTATTAAATAGACTAAGTTCTGAAGCTATTCAGAAACACATCACAGCAGTCCTATTCATTTCACTTTCATTTAAGATGCGTGCGAGTTAGTATGTAGTTAAATGAAAAATCCCGTAGGCGTCAACTCTGACATAAAGGCATAACACTGATGTTGGAGTGGTTGTAATGTAAATATAACGAACTAACAACTAGCACGTACTAAGACCCACTGGTTGAGGATGCACTGGCTCCAGTTTAACAACCACCTTTGGAAAAATATCGAAATATCGTAACACCTGAGTTTCAAAACTACTACATCACATGCCCGTGCCCTGTTGAAAAGCCAGTAAAAGGGTATTCATATCCCCTTGGTGCGCGCGAGGTATTATAAAAAAAAAAAAGTTGTAAAGGCTTAAGTAGGACCAGACTGTCAACTCTGGTTTTGCCTAACTGAGTTGCGTATGGTGGGTCCAGTCACTCGTCGAATTTCTAAACTAACCAACCTTGCATGCTTGAAACTGGGCTCCATGCATATTGGCCACTATTCCTTAACCTACTAATGGAAAAAAATCTGAGGTCGTGCATTAACCAAAAATCCGAAATCATCCATACTCATCGAAAGAGCAGGCACTGGTAAGACCTAAAAAGTTGAATAGCATCTGCCCAGCCTGTACCTACCTATCTACTTGAAAGTTATTTAGTCCTGCCTTCGTATAATAGACAGAATTGGTATTCAGGATTAAACTTCGGCATTGTTGGATTCGTTTCTCTCATCGCCAACAGTGTTCAAACAACCCATCAAGGTTCCGCCCAAATTATCTTTGTGAAACTCATAAATACAGGGTCATCCATTTTGTAATTCGGAAAGTAAATTCAAATGGCACACTGATTTAGACTTCGCTTAAATTTTTATTTCAATATATTGTTTGGATTTTATCATTATAAATAGAAAATAACATCATTCAAATGCAATCCACGGCAGTTCTGGAGGGATTTGATTCTGACAAGGTAATTTTCGAATTTTCGACACATATTTAGCAATAACTTGGCTATAACTTAACGAATATTAATTTTCAGAGCGTCAGGAGTTTGCGGATTATGTGCATAAATACCATCTTTTGCATATACCCACATAAAAAAAAAAAAAATCCAACGTCGACAGATCACACGATCTTGGTGGCCAGTGCACATCACTAAAACGCGAAATAATTTGTTCAAGAAGATTTTCTTGCAATACAACCAAAACGGGTTGTGCTGTGTAAAATGTGACACCACATGTCTTCCACATGTTAACATTTGACTGTAACGATGACAATTGGTGGTGACATTTATACTTTCATTATTCGAGGAATTTTGTTTGTTAACGTATCCACCGAACCTCATCGCTGAAAATATGTTCAAGCACCCAATCGGCGTACCTTGTACGAATTCCGTGGTCAGTCGGCTTTAATTCTTGAGTGAGTTGAACTTTATAGGAGTGCAAATGTAAATTCAAAGGCAAAACACGCCCAAAAGCTGTGCTCCGTCGTGAGATCTATAGAATTGGATCTTCTTCAAGACTTTCACTAACGTCAGCCATATTTTCTGTAGATCGTGCATTTTGATGATGGATACGCTTTATATCTGTAACAGAGCATGTCGTTTCGATTTTTTTGATATGGCTAAGATAAGATTCCCGAACGAGTTTTATAATACGAACACAATCCGAAATATGTTGGGATATCAAAACCATGAGCTTTTGGGTCAATGACTGGCATCTTTTCCCACTCTGCACTGCAAACTACAGCCAGACAAGATATTCTCTCGGCAGGGTAGTAAGTTTATAGTCCTCTAATTGACAGCTAAATCCATATACCTTTACGATGATGGATAAGTCATCCTCAGAAGGTCTGGACGACCTTCTATTTCTCTTTAATCGCGCCTCTTCAAAGTTCGCCTTGCACCTACCTTATCCATAGCTTGTCCAGAACATAGCCTCCGGAGAGCTCATACCCGGCATAAGGGTACTGAACTACATCTGGACTTCTTAGATTTTCTCTAGAATATATCCTATTTTTAATATGTCAATATTGACTTGCCTCACTAACAGGGATCAATCAGATTGTTGACAAATAGCGTTCACAAAACGCCTTGTTTTCTTGTCCTATCAATCAGGCAAATAATGCTGAAATTCCGTTCATCAGGTATTCTTTTCGCCTGCGAAATCATTGAATTGAGTTGGCGTATAATCTCTACCAAACCACCTTCTGCTGCATTAAAATATCCTGCAGGTAAGTCGCCTGGTCTGGACGAAACCGAATAGTTGCGTCTCTTGAATAGTAGGAAAGAACTTGAACTGTTCCCCTGACAGAAACTTCAACCTCGAATCAGTGAATTGATGTTGAAAAATCTTCTTATGTATAACATTGTTGTTTCGAAAATCCCCAATCAGGACTATTTTTCTGTTTATCATACAAAACTCGGCTCCACAGTACTGCCAGAATCTGGATTTATCGTCTAAGAATTTCAAGTAGAGAATATTTCTTCCATAAACGTTGTACAAAAACTGTGTCGATGTAGACAGCCAAGCTTATCAGCTTGGTACAACAGAAAGGTACATCCCATCTTAACAGGTGCTCATGAACTGTAAAAAAACAGCTATAGTTTTCAATTAACAAAATCACATGGTGGCAGACCTCTTTATCAAAATCCGCGGAGTATCTAGAATATTTTCAAAAATTGCTGTGTAACATATCATACTAACTACCCTTATCCATCAAGCACTTTCTAGAAAAGTCGCTGTAATGCTTCTGTAGTTTTGCGGAAACAAAACTTCTATGGCAATTACAAAGATCGTGCATTCTGGATTCAAGCCCTAGAGCTGGAACGCTAGGTAAACACACAAAGTTGATCACTGAGAACGGTGTTTGAATGCGGAGCTAGGTAAAAACCTTAATGCCAGTTCCCATGATAAATTTGTTATATAATCTGACATGTGCAGTGTAATTTATTTTTAATATTTGCATCAGTCTTGCTTTATGGGAGTAATACAGCTGCCTACTTACTAAAATCATTTTGTCATTTACTTTCGAACTGTGATCTTTATTGAAAGCGTAACTTGAGCATAACCGTTTTTAATTTTCAAAAACCATTTCGAATTCGTAGATACTGTTGTAGACCTAAGCCTTAAATGACTAAGTAACTCTGAAAGGCATACGTTCTCCTGCTGAAAGACGGCATATATAAGCCAGTTTACGGAATTTCTCCGGGAAAAAGTTTCATTCTGATGAACTCCTGTGGGACTTCTAAAAGATATCTTTCGGTCAATCAGTTAACGCTTTAACAGCATGGTCCCTTACACGGATTAATTTGGTAAGTTCAAATTGAATACTGTTTCGCGCAATCACAATGTAAACTTACAGAATATCCCAGAAAATCAATGTCAGGTTACCGAATCGTTTACTTGAACAATTACTGCCGAAACGACAATACCACGACACTTATTGACTTAATTTGTCATACGATATGCAGCTCCTGTACTTCCCCATCCAATGCATTCACACTCCATCAATACTGATTCCGAAATTAATTTCCATAATCGAAACTATAATCTCCCTGCAGTTGAGTTCATATTTATTCGTAAGTAAAAAATATTTCCACCACTTCGTTTAGATTGTGTCATCGTTCTGTCAGATTAAAATGATTTAATACATTCACAAAATAAATCATTAAAAAAAAAAAAAACTGTAATCAAAAGCAACTTTACATAAAAATTGTTAAAAAAGAAAAAAACCGTAATAAATAAAACCTTCAAAACAATTTATGCATATATAGTATGTCTCGCAGGCTCAACAGTCTCAGAAAAGCTCGTTAAAATATATAAATTCATTTACAAAGTAATTAAATGCACCTACGGCCGACCTGATACAGTGACTGTAGAGAGCTAAAAGTATCTGCAATTGACATCCACGTACGGCCTTAATGCAATTAATCCAATAAATTTATTTTCTCATACAATAAGCCCAGCAAACATGACAAAAATTAAAAAAAAAAAATAATAAAAAATTTTAAAAGTATATAAGTCCGTATTTCTCGATTATCTGTGCATACCCACACAATTCGAAAAAGTATCTCAATACGAAACTTGGTACAGAAAGCGCTCCAAAATGCTTAATTTTTTTTTTTTTTTTTTAAATTTTTGTATTTTTACCGACTTTCGAATTAATGTGTGCGTAGGCAATCCGCTGTAATCAAAGTATTCACAAACCAGCAGCCAAATACCAAAAACTTGTATTATATCTGGAACAGAAAATATTATTTCTCGTATCCTTGGGATACATTTTGTAAAGGCTTGCACTTTTGTTCGAATTTGTTTTTTTTTAATTTTTCCGTTACCCTTCCTACCATACAACAACAGAACTTTTGAGATATTAATTAAACGGATTAATTGAATGCAATCTCGAATTTTTATTTCACCTTAGGGTGGTTACAAATTTTCCGTTCGGATAGGTTCATTACAACAGAATACTGATAGACCACAGTGTTTCGACTCCGTTTAAGGGCGACTAAATGATGTGTGTTACAGAGCTGGTGTTTTTTTTTTATCGAATATATAACTGAGGTGGGTAAATGAAAATATTTCATGTTCGGCTTTAGTATTGGCATCTGTTACTGGTGTACAATTTCTCCTTTTAATTGCACTCATCAACTATTTTCGATCTGCCCGAAAGGGACCTTGCGCTGCCAATACGACTTTATATGATTTATGTATCTTATAATGTTTGTACGTATCTACAATACAATACATAAAAATATTTAAAAAAAAAAAATATATATATATATTTATTGAGAATGAGGTATTTATGTGGGAACGTGAATATTACTTTCGGGATAGGCCTTTGTACATTCATTTGAGGTGAAATGTGTTTTACAATTGCGCAGGCAAACTCATTTGGGGTCAATTTGGTTAATAATGTCGTTGGCTGGTGCTGTCGACTCTGCATAGCTCCGCGATACAATTAATACCAATAAAGAGTTTGAGTTTTATATACATATATTTATTTTGTATATGTATGTCAATTTGTATTTTTTTTTTTTTTAAACTTAAATTTAAATTTACTCAACAATTGTGGGTTAGGTTATGCGGCTATTGAATGCTCAACTGGGATTTGAAGTTGTATTTATTGACAGAAGAGGCATCGCATTGATTGTTGGCCTAATTAAATTGAGTAGTGGCTGCTGGTTAATGTAAATTTAAATATAATTTTGTAGATATTAATTAGTGGTGAAAATTGACAATCGTAAATTTGTATCAAAAGAGAGCCGTTGACCACTATAATTCGGTGTAATAATTGGTAGCTACGCAACTACAAATTCCCCGAGAGGCTATTGTACGGAATGGTCAGAAAACAATTGGTGGCCAATGCCAACAAGGACCCTCCGAAATGAAAGCAACCATAAATCCCAATGTGCTTCAGCTCAACAATTGGTTTTACGATCATCATAAACCAAGCCCGAATAGAAAACCTGTTTGGACCACGAAATTTTAGAGCAATAAGTCTCATATCGAATTTAAGACCTTTTAACAATATTATACGATAATCTGCAACAACTCATGAACAATCTGGGTGGGCCATGCTAGTGCGATTTCAGTTCAGAAAAGTCTACCATCAATCAGATACGACTTCAAAGGGGTTGTATCGTCGTTGTTTGTAATTTCTATGTTCATATAGGCAAAAATATTTGCAGACAAAAAAGTAATCACTTTTCGACTTATGTCCACGTTTGCAAATACAGACCAGCTGGTTTGGTACTTAGTGAAGCACAGGTAGATCCCCGCCCACAACGCTCAGATCACTCTGATCTGAAGCTATTTGACTCCTGTCCAGTACTCCAGAATCGGCGCAGCAGTAGACGTCCGCATCTAAGGTGACGCACGTAAGTAGAAGAAGATTTCAACCTACTTGAAGTGCGAAACTGGAGGTGTTAACTTAGGAGGCTTGTTGGTTGGCGTCTGCGTTCAACCCGGAATGTAACGGCACCTAAGCAAATAAGTAAGCCAAATTTTCGCAATCGAAATACCACTTGACTTATTTATTAAAAAGTTAAAAATGTTCAGTCTGCCGGAAGAGTTTTCCGATAAATAAATTTGTTAAGAATTTCTACAGAAAATATGAAAATGAAGCAAACGAAACTGATTAGGCATGCATATGAGTTGAACGGTGGTGTGCCGCAAGGGTTAGTCCTTGGGCATATTGTGCCGAACGCTTCATATGACGAGACTCTGCATCGGTGTCTGAAGTGGCAGAGCAAGGTAAGTGTGAATTAGTGGCTTTGTGGATGATAACTTCTCTTGTTATCATAGGTACATTTCCCGATTGTTAGTTTCAAAATTCGTCCAACACTAAAAAAAAAAGATACAAAAAGATTTCTTTTAAATATGGCAAACATACAAAAATTATGTATTTTCCCAATGAAAAGGCATCTAACTTTCCCGGGGTTCGGAGTCGACAAAAAATCGTAAATTTCCACTCACTGTGCACAAAATGATAAGATGGACGAATAACTAGGCTTGTTTAACTTCTTACATTAGCAATTTACTTAATTGTATGACTCCTCTGTGGTGGTTATTTCAATGATGTTAGAAAAAATTTAACTCGTCTTTAACGAGAAAATTGCAGTACATTGATGAAGGCTTTAATTCTGGTTCTTTAAGCACCTTTAAAATTTACGATGTTCCTCTAAGGTAAATAAAAGGAATCTTTAAACACGTTAAGTTCGCTTTGGAGTAAAATTACATGTCCGAAACAACCAGGCGTGAACTGCCAATACTACACAAACGTGCGCATAAGATTGGTAGAGTGCTGAAAAAGTTAGGTCATGTTTGCAGGATGTTAAACCGCATTCTTGCGCCCATGGTCTTCAGTTTGTTAATGAGTTATTCAATACGTCTTTTAGTTGATCTATAGATTAACTCCCTAGAAAAAATGAAAACACTTAAAATTGAGCCAGTTTGGAATGCCTCTGTAAACAATTAAAAGTAAAAATAGGAATAACTTTGACGTATCGTGCTGTTTTTGAAATGAATCAACAACGGTATAACACATTCTTAGGGAGAAGCAGGGCCATTGTGTTATACCAAGGATCAAAACATATTCAAATGCAAACACTTTTCGAAGAAAATGTCTTAAAAATCCGAAGCCACGAACTGAACGAGTTTTGTAAAGAAGTGGATATCATCTTACTTACTTCCTTCCTTGGGAAACAATGGTCTTCCGAATACAATGATGCCGTGATCTCTATTGCCAATTTCGTATACCAATCCTTCTAGCATCCACGATGACTAATTCTTCAATTCGGTAGTTAAGTCTTTGATATCCAATCACCTCGAATCTAGAGAATGATATTCGAAGATCCGTTTAGGTCGAGCATTATTATTTATTCACTTAATGTGGCCTGGCGAGAATAGTCATCATATTTTGGGTTTTTGGAAATTGAAACATTCTATTGTAGCTCATGAAATTCAATTTTTTTTCCTAGTCTATCCTCCTGGAATGCAGAGTCAAACAGTGGGCGAATAATATTTTCCTCAAAACATTTTAGAAGCTGCCCTGTTTACCTGCCTATCGATCAGACCTCGGCTCCATATAGCAAAACTTAAAATCAAGGCTTTGAAGAGCATTAACTTTGTCTGTAGGAATTAAAGGAGTTTTCAACTTATCAAAGCATAAATTGGTAACCTTCTTAAGAACTACTTCGACAATAACGTCGTCCCTTATGTTGTCAGAGGAAACTATTTTATTTTCTGACACCATGTACTCGTATATGGTAAGCCCTATCCGTGTTTACTCCAAAGCCAATTCGTTACCTTTGGGTCCCTTATTCAACTTTTTCAAACGCTTCTATTACATTTCGGTTGGAACCAGTGATGATCTTTAATTCATCTCTGAATTCCTGGAGGCCTTTGAAACAACTGAATTGACCAAAGACAAAATGAAGCACCTTCTTCCCTAAACACAGTGCAAATAAAACAAAAATGCGGATAAACTGTTTCCAATAGAGCTTTTCCAGTGCAACTCGGCTCCTCCGGGTGCATTATGATTTTGGACATAATTTTATAGATTCCATGACGAAGCTATGTTTTTATATACGATTTGGTCTTATTCGATCTAACTGACTAAAGATCGTACTGATACATACGAGTACATACGTGCCGATTAGAATGTTGCAGAAGAGCTTGAGATGTACACATAATACATTAGATAGAATCTTATGATAAATCTCTCTTTTTGTAGATGGAATATATTGTAAGAAGCTCCTGATCCATTTACCAAGCATGTATTCATCTACCCACACTTTATTATATGAAAGATTGGGTACTTGCACCTTACCAAAACATTAACGCTGTTGAAAGCAGACCATCAGAGCCAGCGACTTTCTAATTTTTTATATAAATAGCTGTGCAAAGATACTTTAGATCTTAGAAAGGCAGGGTCTTGATCGACTGAAAGTGGATTCTTATCTTTCCCTTTAGCTGTCTCGAAATGTCCATAGAGCTCCTTGATGTTGCTAGCTTGTAGCGTTCTCCTGTTTATAATTTTGCTCTTCTTTTAAGATTAATTTGTTGGTTGTAGCTGGTTCTGCTAATGTTACCATATTTAATCCCCTGATTTTTGACATTAGTAGAAAATGAATGTACAGTGGAGGGTTTTTGAAACAAGCGACCTCTGTCTGGTTTATACAGGCGTTCTAAAGCGTACAACTTTTAATTTCTCAAGCAATGTTCTCAACTTTGATAAGAGTCGCCGTGACTCCTTTCGGAATATAAGCTTCTATCTGACGCTTTATGTATAACTGCAGTAATGTTTGTTGGAGTACCTCTGGAGTGTACAACGTGCGCATATTCCAGTTACACATTTATAAACCTGGATTTAGAGAAGCGATTCTAACCAAGGGCTTTAGGTGATCATTTTGAGGATATTATTCGCCAAGCAAAAGTCAGTCAACATCACTTGTTCAAGCAATGACAGAAAAAAAGAGCGAAACTAAATAGGGATGTTGTTTCTACCAATTGAAAGCAACCGGAATCCTTAATTATAAAAAGTAGCTTTTTAGATAGATCATTTTAATGTTTCAACAGTATATCAATCCAATAATGGTTATACATATACTCGTTCATATGGCCTATAACATCGATAACCAAACTCTCTGGAATTTGTAATAAATCACAAATTTTCCATCGATAATAAAAGGCAATTATTTGAGAGGTACTTTTTCGAGTGGGGATTCCATAAGAAATCAGGCGTGCGTCGTTTGACATTTTATCATGGAAAGCAGGGCACAGCGTCTACAAATTATTCAGCTTTATTACCAAAATCAGTGTTCTACGAGAAATTGGTTTCATGCACCTATAACAACTTACGGTCAACATAATCGGCCAACCGAATGCACAATTCGTTGTATCATCAAAGAGTTTGACACCTAGTTTTCATTATTAGATAATACGTGAACAAATAGACCGCATAAAGCACGTAGTGTAGAAAATATAGCGCCGACACCTGAGAGTGTACGTGATGACCATGATGCATCGATTCGACGACGTGGTCAACAGCTTGACTTGTCGTATGCAATAACTTGGTGTATTTAATGGACCCTCTCGTTGGTTTAAAAGAACACAAAATTACATTCGTGGAAGAATTAAAGCCGGCCGTTGCAATAGTTTGACCTTTGAAAAGCTTCAAGCTTCTACTGTTTTGGACCAAAATGATTTCAATGAGGCCCATTTCTAGCTGAAAGGCTACGTAAAGTTCAAAGTTTACATGGATAAGCCAGCTACGATTGAAGAACTCTAGGCCAACATTACTCGAGTCATCGTCTAAAAGAATCACCCTTTTCTTTGGTATCTTTGGATCCTCAGAACGATATTTATGAGTTGTACAATTTTGGTAAGAGCATTTTGTTTATTAATCTAGTCAAATGCTTAAAAAAGACTGAATTTAGTATAGGATTCAGGATTAGAAGGTTCATTACATCTACATCTAATCCGTTAAGCAAGTCTATAAATTATTGTTATTTAATCCTAAATTATCCAGCGAAAAGCACTTCTTAAGTGAGTTTCGTTCTTCGATAGATTTTTAAAGGCTTAATGTCCTTAGATATTTTGAATACGAAACATAATTTTTCTTATAGAGAATTTTGAATTAAATTCTTCTCATTTTTCAATTTTTTCTTTTTCTCCCTCCCCCATGTACATGTCCTTCACTATTCCCTTATTTATTTTCATCTCTGTACTCAGCAATTTCAAGCAATCATTTGAGCTCCAATTCATTTTTGAATTTTCTGCAACCTACTCCTTTTGTTCTGCCATATCAATTTCAAATCTCTGAGATTGAAGAAAATATTTTTGCGCTCCACATCCTCCACCGGTTCTCATTAGCCTAACCCAGATATTCACTGACCGATGTTGTTTTTTCTTTAAAGCTTATTCCACTCATCATTATCATCATCCTTCATTATACCATCGACATCAACTCACTCAAAATAACAAAATAAGTCTGCCTCCATAATCTGTTCCATTCCCCAAATGCCACTTGGAGGATAATCGAATGTGACTTTTAATTTTGTATCGCAGAACCGGAGTCATTCAAGCCAATAACGAGCGCAAATTGTAAATTTAACAACAACGACAAACAACATTTTCCAAATAGAAAAACAAACCCATATTTTCTGTCTATAAAATCCAATGGTAAGAGAAGTCCTTCACCGTGACATTCCCATTCTAGAGTCAGAAAAGCAAAAACAAAAAAAAAAAAGAAAACGGCTGAAACACCGGACTACCACCCTTGGAATGACTCCCAATGGCCACGTGTTCAGGGCGTTTTCAGAATCAGATTACAGTAATTGAAAATATTTAAGTTCAACTTTTAGAAACTGTGATTCGTTCCAGAGTCCAGAAGAAATTCGATTGGAGGAACAAGGAAAACAGTGCAAGAATTTATAGCAAAACAAAACGTATCTCGGACCCAATCCAGGCAATGATAGTACTTTGTAATAAAACCAAGAAGAACCCTACACACAGTCTAGCCCATTATCTGAGGATTAAACCTTTTTATGGACACTTTCTCGGCACACTGCACTGCATTCCCGGAATTTCAAACACCGACAGACAGACTGAACTAAATTCATAGACAGGGGGGCTCTCCTAACAAGACCGACAGAGATAGATAGAGGAAACCGATTTCAACATCGACATTGGGGAGACATTTTCATTACATACGAGTACCATGGCTGCCAGGATGTACTCGTAAACGTATAGAATTTTAGCCTACCTGTGATATTCGTATATAAACGGCCGGCGTCGCAGAAACCATAGTCTACCGTGTCTATGTGATGGTATTTTTACTGACCACAAAGTTTAATGAAAATTATCCTGGACTCTTCCTATGTACAGCGAATCTATATCTAGGTACACATGCGAAGTAATTTAGAAAATCCAGGACTAATACTCGTATGTAGGAAATTTTATGTGTGCACTATCTACTTCTGGAAAGGGATCAACTGATGCCACTGTTGGCCTGTTTTAATGGCTTTTACCTGACAAACAGGAACCAAAATACTCTTACTCGTATTTGTTATTGGCTTTGTATATGTATGCCTATAAAAGTGTAATTTTCGACGGTGAACAAAAATCACATTAGGATCGACATGTGGAAACCCCCCCTCAGCACAGAATAATAGACAAAGTATCTTGCGTAATCTCAGCACCGAGCTACCAAACGGCTTAAATGTTTATTTGAAGTAAATAACATAGAAATCGTAATGAGTGCAAATAGATACTCCTGTGTGCGTAAGAGGGTTAACTGAGATACCAGTACCATGTATGCCTATGTAATGGTACAGTAAGGAATAAAAGTATTCTTGGGCCTTCGTTTAAGGTTAAACTATTTGGAGTGGTTGAGTTTGGTATAACTAAACTGACATTGCATACTTGACTGACTTATTGTGGCAAAGAGAGACCGATTGGCAACTTAATTATTTTCTCATGGATATGACTACAGCTCATGTACTGTCTGCACTTTGTAAGGGAACATCTTACAGTCTTTCACCAAAATTTTTTGTAAATACCGCCGATTGATTTTCAATTTCGTATAACCTATACTCTAGGGTTCTTAACGATATCTTCAACCACAGCTGTGGTTGATATTGTCAGCAAAACGGCTACTTCGGTGCCGGCCAGACCTGGCAGCATCTCGTGTTGTCCCATACTTTTCTAGGCGAGCGGCAAAACGTAGTGAACCATGAGGTGAAACGAATGAACATTGAGGTGCATCACAGAAAATTCAGAAATGTGATCTTCGTGTCAAAGCAGCAGTGGCCTTTTCCACTTACAGCTGTGTATTAAAAGGAAGGTGACCTATTCCCAGCATTTTATGATAAGTGTCGTAACCTATGGAAGCTTATCATGGTGGCAATCCACATATAAAACGAATAACCTTAAACTAATGAAAAAAGTGCAGGAAATTGGACTGTTGTTGGCATATAAAGTGCCTTTCGAAAAGGCATTCTAAAAATGTAAAACCATACAGTCGTATTCGGATGTTATGATCATATTTAGATCTTTTGTGGTGGTTATACATTTAAATAACGTACCGGATCTGCTCGATACTCACACGCACAAAATTGTTACCAAATTACTTCAAAGAGAGATGTACCAAAATTGTTAGAATAGTACAATGTAATCAGTCAGTAGAGTCGCTTTATACAATAAAGTTGCAGTAGCGAAGAAATAGATACAAGTTGTTTTTTTTTTTTATTGATTTCTTCATTTTCTCGCCCCCTCTCCTACACATGAAAATAATGCCAAAAGCAGAATGGGAGACTATCCCTTTTACCACCTAAGAACGCTTTAAGCTGAAGGGGTCCAGCTACATATCATTTGTATCGTATGAACTGAGTATAGGTTCAAATACGAAATATACGAGTATATCACCCCACAATGAAACTGAAATACTATTCTCTTACATTTTCTCAAGCAGAAAAGTTTGAGGACGAAACGACTTCATAAACGACTCAAGATCTATCTTCATGGATGGCACTGAAGATAGACCGTGTATTAACTATGATTACCTGAATATCAGGTTCTCTTTTTTTCCTCCAGGACATAGTATCTTTTTCTAAGCCAAAATATTAGCCATAGCATTAGCTTAAGCAATCAGAGGCAAACAACTTAAGAAAAACATTATTTTCACGGCTTGGTAGAACTATCTGCTACGTCAGGTACTAATATTTTAAAATTCTAATTCGATCTAAGAGCAAAAATCAGGACCAATAGTCAACCATCCAATCCAATCCTTCACAATGGGTCTACATGTTTTTGAAGTAACAAATCTTAGTATAACATTACCGATCTACAAATATTAGCCAGTGTGATGACGTCGAAGCGATAAGTGTAAAATCAGTGTAACGAATCACACACTGTGATTGAGGTTGCAATCTTCCATAACATTTACGAAATCGTCATCGAAGGAAGAATCTAACGGACCACAAAAATGTTTACTTTCGTCCTCAGTCGAAGTATCTGCCGATACAAAACACCGTTCAATGTAAATCTCTCTTAGTTTACTTTGGAATCATGCGATCACTATTTGGTGATTGCACGAATTTATGAGACTTTTTCGTGCCATTTCTGCGAGTATTAGCCTTCAAACAAATATTTACACGCTTACAGTTGGCTTGACAACCGAGATACATACCAGCATTTCACTAACACGTATAGGGTGATTCATCGTGGGCTTTGATTTATAATGTAAAATCACATAAATTTTTATTACCAGTTAAAAGAACAATTCATGGCATTTCTTTTTAAAAACGATATCATATAAATGTTGGCCACGACTATGTCTAAGGTGGTCCATTCGGAAGATCCAATTTTGGACGACTCGTTGGAGCATAGAGACTGGTATCTCGCGGATAACACGAGTAATGCTGGCTCCTGAAGACCTGAGACTTTACATATCCCCAAAAAATAGTTTAAAGGTGTGATATCGCACAATCTAGGATGCCAATTTACTAAAGCAAAACATGAAATTACATAGTAAGTTCTCACCAAAATGATTTCTCAATAAGTCCATTGCTTCACGCGCTGTATAGTCCGTAGTGCCGTCTTATTGAAACCAGAGATCACCGAGACTATAAGCTTGAATTTAAAGAAGCACATAGTCCGTTAACATGGCGCGATAACGGTTACCACTGAGGGTAACATTCTGATTTGCCTCATTTTTGAAGAAATATGGACCAATGATTCCACCAGCCCATAAACCATTATGGTAGCTCTTGGTACTCTTCGGGTTGCTCATCAGCCCAAATACATCAATTTTGTTTATTAATGTATCCACTGAGTCAGAAATGGGCTTCATCACTGAACAAAATTTCACAATAAAACACCGGATTTTCTTTGAGTTTTTCCAGAGCTCATTCACTGAAAATATTATTCAGTGCAAATTCAAGTCGCCTGGCTTCAATTCTTGCAAAAGTTTTAGGCCGAGATCCTGCTAAGAACGAAGAAGAATCGATTCGCCACGGTCTTCTCGTACACTCTCAGGTATAGCTGCTATAGTCTCTTCACTACGTGCTGGATGTGGTCTAACCGGTCGAGTATCATCCACTAATGTAAACTGGGACTCAAATTTGCGAATGGTATTGACAAAAGTGGTTTCAGTAGGTCAATTATGCGCACCCTAAGTTCCTCGAATCGCACGAAAAACATTTTTCACAGAACGCTGATTTTCGTAATATAACTGAACAATTTGGAGACTCTGTTGTAGTGTGAGTCTTTCTTATACTGAACAAAAATGACAAAGCAGTTTGAAAAGAGTCACGCGTGATCTGTCAAAAAAAGCCTATTGAAAGTCAAACCTCATGATGAATCACCCTATACATACATCTAGTACCGCATGAATTCTCCCCAAAATTAAATGAATTAGTCTTCCAAAGAACCATTTTTTCGTGAGCCGAGAGGGGCTTTTACGTTGCAGAAACAACTCTCTCTAATATTCGATAACTTTTAATGTATCACATGAGTCGTTAGAAGTCTTAAAGGAAGAGAAGAAACCCTAATTGTTTAAAGCTCTTCTGCAGTTGGTCAGGTTAAAACATTGAAGTTGATCTTAGGTTGAATAGGTGTCATCTGTTAAACCCGTAAAACCTGATAAAATATTGTGTTATCGTGTCTAGTGTGAATACAAATGAAAATAAGTCCGATTATTCTAACCAAGTTTTCAAATAATATTAAATCCTGTAGAAGTATTTTTAAATATAAATTGATGCCCACCACCCAGCTGTCAAGTTACCAGTGAAACCGACGAAAGTAATAACAGTGGATGATCCCGAGTTCAACCTTAGATACTTGGTGTTCATTTTGGCTAATCCAAGCCTTGTGTTGGAATGGTCTTCCGAGCAATTATTTTGTGAAATACTTCCATGCAACGGTTGCTCTAACATGGTTCTAATTTATATTTTCATAGTAGGGAGAGTTTTTTCGTTGTTCACAAGCAAATAAAAAAAAAAATTATCTAGTTACATACTTTATGTGTCCATGTTGTACTTATTAGCAAACTTACAGGCCAGAAAGGAAAAAAACAAAAACAAATAAAAGGACATCATGGAAATGCAAATGTTTAATCTCTAGGCCCACATCAAAATTTACTACTTTCAAGGTATTTTTCTTTCGTAAATTATATGTAAAAAGTTCCAAACGACTTTTTAAGCATTGTCCTTAGTGTCATAGTAGTCATAATCTAGCTTATTTGTATATTTTTTGTACTTTAATCGTACGATTCTATGGTGACGGCACATTTTTGTATATCCAATGGATTAAGTTTTCCATTTATTCAAGTGAACGCCAAATGCAGTCAAACTTTTTACAACCACTGTTAACATACCTCCTCTTCTTAAACATACTTACGAACACAGATCCACTCACCTACGACGTATGTGTTGCATAAAACACCAACGTAAATTCACCAGTACAGCAAAGAGTCTGAAAATTTCTTTTAGATTTTCTTCCTCCAAACAAAAGAAAGGAAAAAGCTGAATAAAGAGGAAAAAAGAAGGGAAAATGTCAAGAGGGTGACTGCCAGACTTTATGGGGTAAGCTTGCAAAAAAAAAAAAAAAAAAAAAGATCGAAAGAAATAATAATGAAAGTGTCAACCCCATAATCTAAAATCACACAAAATAAAAACGTCTGTAAAAATCCTTGCAGGCATTCTGCAGCTATTTTATCCATTCATACGTTCCGAATTCAACCCCAAAAACGACGTGACATACCAAACCAATATTTACTTCACCCCCCAGAGGGTTATTTGTAATTCAACTTAGTAAGATGGAATCGTATATGAGTATATTGTATAAACGAGGGTGGCAAGTATCCCATAAGCTTTAGAGTCAACCCACTAATAACAATAGCAGCCAAACCCTCGTTGCACATTTTTCCTCTTGACAATTTAAGATCATGATGGAAAATCCCAAAGCCAATTCCAACTCCACTCCCAATTCCAAGTAAATGCGTAACCAAATCAATTTGCAATTCAATATTAAGGCTGAAGCTAAAGATACATACTCTTTAAAGCTTCGTTAGAATCTGTTTCTGAATTTAGAAATTTAATAAACCATCAATTTGAAGTTCGTAACCGGGACTACCCTGCATTGGCATCCCCTGTTTTACGATATGGTTTACGTACATTTTCTAATTTAATTCTTAGGGATTATCCTTAATCTAATCCAGGAGTAAAATATTTATTCGTTTCCTAGTTGGTTTGGAGTATTGGGAACAATATGTGAAACGTTGTTGGTTCGTTTCGGTTCCTTTTTTTTTTTTTTTTTTGTTTTGTTTAATGAAAGCGGCTCTCCTGAGGCAGCTGCTTATCCGGTTTCCCTGGTAGTCGTACTTAGTTTTCTATTCCACTTCCATGACATCCTTATAATTCCGATAATCAGTTCTGTTATCTCTAATTTCGTGGTGAGGTTTTTGAAAAGCAGTACAATGCTGTATACAATAGATACCCATAAAAAGGAGGGTTGAAATTCTAATTATTGTGATTGCAAAAGATGTTAGTTATTATTGGTACAGATACATAGATCCCTCTTCGGTTGATGGAGGAGATTATTCTCCTGTCATACGGGTAATTCGGTTGCATTTACACCAGAACCATAGACCTGGAGTTGTTAGTCTATGAGAAAAGAAGAGTAAAAGGAAATGTACCCTCTGCAAATCGTTTACATCCTCCGGATTTGATCTATGATCTTTTGTTTTGCTAGAACTAAATGGGAACAGAAACCGACAGACTATAAAAGTTCACTAATTCCATTTTGACATATTTATTACCATATGCGGCGGCTAAATCTTCAAAGGAGAATTAATTGGGTTAAAAGCATTTAGCAGAAGCTATAAATAAGAGCGCTGGCATTTAAAATTCATATGAGGTAAGCACAAGGTGTTGCTACAGTCTGTGTTTGGTAATAGGTTATGAACAAAAATTTAAAAACACAAACAGCAAACAATATTGCATTGCTAGTGTCAAAAGGCCAAGTAGCTTTTCTTGTTACGGAAATTGTGAGGTGTACTATTGTAGCTTTCGATGAGATGATATGACTGTTTACTACATATTGGCAGATGGTTAATACTTCTCTGCTAAGTGTATTTCCTTAGTGCTATCGGCTATGATAAATTTGATAAATTTACTCGTATGTATCTGCTGTATCAACTCGTGTGTAGTCATAAGCGAACATAAGATACAATTTATCAACAAATGTGTGTCTGCAGAATTCCGATCAGGAAAATCATACACGACCTACATATGTAGGTATAGATCCTTTGTTTAACCGCCTTCAGTCAAGAGAAGACGATCACGGATACACTGCAATGGCCTGTCATTCCTGCCCTGACACTTTTTCAGATGTGTCACAATGTTGCTTTGATTCGATTACCTATTTTGTACCACTGCGGCATATTTAATCCGATGACAGCACTCATATCATTTCTGTGGAGCACATGCGTTATGCAGGTTAAGCACTGGGACATAGAGTTATTAGCAACAGTTTAAGCCCGCTACGATAAAGATACTACTACCACCCAAAAAGTGCAATGGTATAAGACAATCAAAAAAAGAAATACGCTAGAATCAATGATGGTAAATTTGCAACGAATGGAAGATGCGCATATTCTGATGCAGATCGAAGATATCTTTAACTTCAGGTTTGTGAGATAACTTCTGAATATAATCTGCAACACACTCGCAGACCTAATATTGTTCACGACACTACCAAGAACTGCTTGTAGGTGGTTCGGGAATCGTAGTATCTACTCGTAAGATAGTTTACACCATACAATTGCGAATGGCTTCGTCGATAAGTACTTAGTACTTATCGTTATTAGCTGCTACACCTATATAACTTGCCGTTGGTATTAGAAACTCATTGAGCTGGAGCTAATAAGAAACTTTTGATAGGAGCAATAGACGCAAACAGTAGTCCAAGTGAAGCAGAATCTGGCTTATCAGTTTGCAAAACCTGGAAAACCTCCCATTAAAAAACTGTTGTCGACATCTCGAACGCCCAAATACCGAAGCAAGGCAATTCGTGCTATGCTGCCAAGATCAAGTACAGAAAACCAAGAGTGAAATTGCCAGAGATACAGCATCTGATACACTAGATTATATCCAACTACATACACACCACTAAAAACTGCTTGGTTTATTGGACAGGCAGGCTAACCTAGCGAAACAGTAGGTTTATAAGGTAATCCTACATAAAATGAAGATAGCTGTTCGTGAGTTCATTGAGATTTTTGTTAATTTCGACAAAGTTACAAATGATTCCGGCTGCAACCACTGTTGAGTAAGATCGCCGGTACGTATGAGGATATTGAAACCAATTTGTTTAACTTAAGATAAAGGAAAATAGTGAAGATGTCCTTACTTTTTCTTTAAGATATAATGAAACCAAAAGAGGTGCGGTGGGACATTGTAAATAGCTAGGGTGATTGTTTAGGAAAATCGAGTTGTAAAGAGATGCACAATCTAGAGTATGTAAGAGGGGTCGATTAATGAAAAGAAGGTCTCCTTGGTATGCGCGTTCCTTAAGAACTTTCCAACTAGTAGTATTGAGATAGTTCATATAGGCAGGAAAGACAAAATGATCGAATCAGGAAAGACCGCAGAAAAAAAACAATTTTTTGAGACACCAAGAGGAAATTTATGGGAATCATCTTGATGAGGTTTTGTGGATTGTGGTGACGAAATAACTTTGACAAATTTCATTGATTTTCCTTACCATTTCTAAAGAAAAGAGGGCAAAAGACACGAGTTCAACGACGGTTGTGGTAGTTGACCTAAGTACACTCCAGGAAGATATACTAACTGAGGGAATAAGAGAGTCGCAAGCATATACCTTCGTGCAAAAATCTTCCGATGGCTTGAGATTTCTGGAAAAATTTAATAATGAAACGATTTTTGAAATCCATTTTTCAAAAATACGATTATACCATTTTGATCAAAACGTTCCCGGTGACGTCATCATATGGTGCGCCCATTGTTGCGATTTGAGTTCTGCTTTTTTTGTTAAATTAGTACATCTGTTGTTGACATTCCCCCTAAATCTTAGCGTCATAGCTTGACATTTGCAAAAGTTACGTTGCCAAGAGTACATCTATATCTGTGTGTGTTGGAGATTTTTTTTACAATTTTAGAAATGGATTTAAATTTGCAACAATGAACTTTTATTAAATTTTGCGAAAAAACGGATTCAATGGTGCGCGAACGTTGGAAATGTTAGAAAGGTGCTTCGGCAACGATTCTCTAGAGAAAATGGTCATTTACCAGTGGCACGAGCGGTTCAAAAAGTCAATCAAAGATGATAAACGCAGTAGCAGACTATCGACATCAAAAACCGATGAAAACATTGATGAATTAAAAGAAATGTTGGTCAATAACCGTGACCGTGTTGACGTCGCAAAAGAGATGATTTGCGAGATGGAATCCGATCCCACATTCATCAAAAGTATCATTACTGGAGACGAGACGTGGGTTTATGAGTACGACACGCAATCCAGACATCAAGCAAATGGCGTTCACCGAATGAGACGAGAAAAAAAAACCACGTTGTTTTCAGTCAAAAAAGAAGACAATGCACACGGTTTTCATGGATTACAACTGTATTGTGCATCATGAATTTTTGCCAGAAAGCCAGACAGTAAACAAAGAGTATTATTTGGGCGTTTAGAGACGTTTGCGTGAAGCAATTCACCGAAAGAGACCAGAATTGTGGGCAGAAAACTTGTGGATTTTACACCGTGATAACGCACCTTCAAACAGTGCCATCATCATTCGTAATTTCTTGACGAAAAATGCAACAAATGCCATCCAACAGCCACCGAATTCACCTAATTTGGCTCCCTGTGACTTCTTTCTGTTCAATGGAGTTAAAAAACTACTACAAGGAACGCGTTTTAGCAGCCGAGAGGAATTAATGCAAAAATTCGTTCGCAGGAAGCACTTATGAACATACCGAAAACTGTTACAGTCGATGGGGATTACTTTGAAGGGGACAATATAGATTTAGATGAATAGACTTGTATTTTTAATTTTCTGAATAAATTCCGAAATTTTTTTGATCAGGGTAGTATTCCTGAAAATTTTAAATCGATTCGGTAAGTACTTTTCGAGATATACGCGTATTTGTAAGGGCATCTCGGACTATCTGGAAACTTCTTCCGGAACGTTAAACTCGTTTTTCTTATAACTTTTTGAAGTCGGTGATCAAGATTTTTGAAGAAACGGCTCAACCGATCGATCCCGAATTTTAAAATAACCTTCTCAGATGTATTTTTCAGTAATTGACCAAAGCAGTACGATTTCGGATACTTATTTCTATTTTTTTTTAATAATTTTACGCGGCAACTTTCGTCGAAAATTTGCCTTATTTTTACGAATTTTGTCAAAAATCAAAATTTCGATTATTTCTTTGATCACTAAAAGAATCTTTCAGATTTTTTTTATTTTAGATGAACTAAATCGAAAATATTGTGATCACCGCCGAATACCTTTTTTGGAAGATCTTCAGATGATCATCTGTAGGAGCATTCCAGATCGATATTTTTACAAATCATTAGTGCCGTTATAAACTGTTGCCACTAAATATAAAATATTATACCTTTTCAGAAAAAGTTCATAAAAGAACATCTTTTCTCGTTCTTGCAACTGCGTACAGCCCCTTAAATGCATCAACTACTTTTATTTATAATTTGTGTGCTCTCATTTGCGTACAGCGCGAGCGAAGACAAATTAATATGGAATGAAAGAGAGGTACCAATGAACATTGGTCTTAAATGTTTAAAGGTTCAAATGAAAAGAAAATAATTTAGACAGGAAATTCCATAAGCGAATTTTTTGGCTTAGGAACGAATTACGATATTTTATAGTACATCCGAAATTGAGCTAGGGAGTGTACTGAATGAGTATTTATAGCAAGACAAGGTTAGAAGTTTGAAGCAGCAGAATGTTACTGGGAATTTTTATGGAGCACTGGTGGTGGAAATAGCGATAGAATAGAGTGAGACACGAGTAATTGCGCTTCTACAGGCGTTGAAAAACATTGACATCGCAATTTATTTTTGATGTGCGGGTATAAAAAAAATCAATGGGTGCCAAGTCAGGGCTGTATAGCGGAAAGCCCTTTTGTTCGGTGTTTTGAGTGCTCAAAAAGTCACTGTGGAGCTTCTACTATCGTGGTGGAGTGTGATCCGTTGTTTTTCCCTATTTGGCCAAAGACTTTTGGCAAACAATTGACGGAATACTATTCTCAACTGACAGTTCTACGTTTCTCTATTAGCGCGGTAACGACATATCCGACATGAGCGAACAATTTTCGTCGGATTTGAAACATCTTGAAAGACTCATATAATTAACTGCTGTTAAATTTCAGGCTCATATGCATATATCCATAACGCGGTGGTTATCACGATCTTATAAATGTCTTTTTAACATTTTAAACATTTCTTTGTTAATTATTGTTAATTATTTGTTTGTTAAATTATGCTGTGTTCAAGGCGAAGAAATCATTTTGAGGACCAAACATTAGTTCAATATTAATTGTATGCGAGTGGAACAAATTCCTAAGCATGCCTCAATTTCACGATAAGTCAGATGATGATCTTGCCCGTATAGTTCCGGCTTAGCATCGTTGTTTTCTGGCACAGCAACCGATTTTGGAGGACCTTCACGAAATTCGTCCTGGAGTGTACATCGACAACAATTGAATTCGCGAAACCAGGAAAACACGATGACGCTGGATAGTTCTTTATCACTAAAAGAGTTGATCGGCACACTGTTGTTGAGTTAATGTATCGAAAATCATAGAAAATCATCTCCAGTTTTGGGTTGAGATGAACATTCCAAGTCTCTGTAAAAAAAGTAAATAGAACACGTGTGACATAGCGTTCTGAGCACGTGTACCATGAAAAACATCAAATTTTGCAATAATGATGTTAGATTTAACGTATCTGAATCCGTATTTTCTTATCTCAAAACTTAGCAACCTCGTAATTTTTTTAAGCTTATGGGCACCACCACGAATTCATCTCAGCAACTAAATCTTAGAGCTACAATTTTTTACCACTTTGAACAGTTCATGAAGCATCTTACGAACGGTACCCTCGATGTTGGCTACCAATGTTGATATCGATGTTTGCTTGTCCCCATAGACCAACGGCTTCAAATACCCTTAGTCTAGCCGCATGAAATGACGTGATGTTGAAAGTCAGGCCACATGTATATTTCTGCTGATAATGGTGTTAAAAAATAAAAAATCTTTATTCATAGTTCATTGCCGAACATTTCGACTTACAACCTGATAATGCCGCCACATTAAAGCTGCTCCCAACAGTGCATTTCTGAGTAAACTAAGTAAGGTAAGTAAGATATATTTTGTCCACAATCCACAAAAATTATAAAATCCTTTCATTACTTTTATCTGTATCTTAAAAATCAGCTCACGATATTTACTTTAAAATTCCATGACAACCGACCATTTATCAAGACTTTGTAAATCACTTGCTTATTGTGGCCTCAGAAACTATGAAAGAGGAAGGTTTCCACATTTGAAAAACAAGAGAGCTACTAGAAGGCTTCAATACTTGGCCAGGAAATGCAAAAATATTTGAACCAGATCTCTAAATTTTTTACCATCAAGAGAGTTTTGCAAAGATTGAAATAAATAATAATCAGAAAGTGCAATTTCCGGGCTATACGGTGAATGCATCAAAACTTCGCAACCAAAGTCCTTCAATTTCTTCCGGGTCATCAAAAATGTGTGTGGCCAAGCATTATCATAATGGAAGACAACTCCTTTTCTGTTGGCCAGTTCTGGAGGCTCTTTCTTGATAGCTTCATTCAAACGTTCGAGTCGTGCACAGCAGAGGATCGAGTTGACCGTTTCGCCACGTTCTAGCAGCTCATAATAGAAAATTAGCTTAAAATCTCACCAAACACTCAACATAACCTTGTTTGCCGTCAATCCAGGTCATCGGCCTTTAACCGTGATCGCTTGCGTTGGATATTCTCGTATTTAATCCAGTTTTCATCGCCCGTAATGAAACGCTTCAAAAATGGTTCCATTTCGTTACGTTTCAGTAGCGTTTCACTGATGGTTATTAAATTAAATTTCTTTGCGTTAAATCATGCAGCACCCAAACATCGAGCTACTAGATGATTCCAAGCTGTCCTACGGTTGATATTTAGTGCCTCCGATATCTCCAGATAGTTTCCGTGCCGGTCTTGCTCCATCAGTTGCAAACAATCATCGACTTTTTCAGTAACAGGCCAACCATTGCGAGGTGCATCTTTTACATCGTAATTTCCAGAACGGAATCTAACAAAACACTCCCTGGTACAGCGTTCACTCACAGCATTCTCACCGTAAACTGCACAAATTTTTCGGCATGTTTTTGCAGCGTCTTTTCCTTGATATTTCTAAATCTTCAGATATTTCACTCATATTCAAATCAGTATAACTTTTAGCACGAGCAACGAATTACACAACTGTCTTCATGAAAAATGTAGCCTGACATGTCACCTTTCAAACACGTATTCGTTTGATACAATCAGATTAGTGTTTCGAGATAAATGGACACCAAAACCCTCTAGTGACGAAAATCGCGGAGACTTTTTATATGACCCAATATTTGAAATGACTGAATCAAGCAGATACATTAGTATTTCTTTATTCTGCATCACAATTGGCATGTGGCAACTATTTAGAGGGATTCAAACCTACAGAATATCCTACAATCAACATTTGGTAGATTATTTAGATCTGAGACTAGTAAGAGTATCTCTTATATAAAACCGTTCTTGAATAATGAAACTGTGTTACACCATAAGAAGGGACCAAGTGGTAATAGACCGAGACAGTATGCCTCACAGTATTTCGTTCTTCTTAAAAACCATTCGTTTGTGAAAGTGTTAAAGAGATAGTAACCTCCATTGAATCCATAAACCATAGTGCTTCTTATCTCAAGATCTTTTCGAAAGAAAAAGAAAACTTTTTGAGAAAAATATCTTCAAAATTGTTTTGTATCTATTCACTTTGTTAGCACAATAGGTTTCCGAAAAAAAAATTCAGATTTTAAGAAACAATCTCTTTTGTTGGGTAAATGAAAACGAGATCTCGCAGAAGCCACCCAAAAAATAAAAAAAAATAAAAAAATGAAAGAAAAATTTTCATACGAGTCAAAAGTCAAATTCAAAATTCATTGAATATGCACATCCATTATGTCGACAATAGTAGGGACTGAGATCAACACTTCATGGAACCGCTTTAAGTTAAAAAACAAAAAAAAAAAAAAATAAATAAATAAAAAATAAAAAAAAACACACATTTTACGAGTACAAGTAGCAAGTAGCTATTTTCTCAAAGTGATACTCAACTCATAGTCATCTCGCTCTTTGGTAATCTAAACAGAAAAATGTATTTCCTAATGTACGAGTTTATACGTGTGTGCCTTTGTATGTATCTCTAGTAGACTAGACTATAACCCGATAGAGCGCGATAACCTCTTTTGTTACTTTTGGCCAGACGAGCATTATCTTTTGAACTTTTTTCGTGTTTGTAGATACTTTGGTATCTTTTGATCACACAACAATAACAAGAAAAATTTTTATTAATAAACTCCACTTAGTTAAGTAGGTGCCATGATGTTACTTACCCATGACTACAATCCGTTGATTGCGGTCCTATTGTCCTCGGGTGCTCTGTTACAACAATGCTAATACTCCGACTTTAGCTCTCTGGCTCTGGGTCTAGATTTGGTTCCCCCAACCGGACTAAGGTGTGTCAGGAGGTTAACTCGTTAATAAAATACACACCGCAGTAGTTAATGGGTGGGGTAATGGGGGGATACTAGGTTGACGGGTCTCGTTTATTGTTTTTTTTTTTTTTTTTTTTTTTGTCTTAGTAGCGCATCTTCACCTAGTCGTGTGACATAGATTTGCCACTGGGGGTGGCGGTTTAATATATTCCAGTGCAATAAAATTCCAATCACGTTCGGTCCGTTATTAATCACGAAACTTGTGTTTTTTTTCCTCTCTTCTTTTCACTGCTTCCATAAAGATACTAGAATATCTGAGGATTTCGTTAATAGTATCCCATTGACAGAGAGGGTTGGATGGGGTGATGGGGTGGCTCATAAGCCACAGCACTATGACAATACCGAACAAATCAAATTGTGGGCAAATTCGTTATGAATAATAAGACCCGTTTGATTATTTATTCAATAATTCAATTGAGCTGGAGAAGCGTGAGCTGCTTGGGTGATGCTACGTCTAGGGCTGTGAGTTTATGTAGTTCGATGTGGGTTGGTATTATTATGATGCACATCGATTGCAGTTAAAAATATGATTCACGTGGTACGATTGGTGACAGATTAGTGAGCAGTTAAGGTACATAAATCGACTTAAGTAGTTTTTCAGACGAGTGAAGCTAATTGGAATGCAATCAACATCGTTAAAGAATATAAATATTACATTGGTCTTGGATTCAGTAAAGTTAACTATTTCGAAAGGATACAAATGTAAATAAAACCCTGATTTTGGTTGAAATCCGGTTCGAAGGATCAAATTGGAGTTTACAAATTAAAGGACATCAACAGCGGTAACTGTTAGCATCAGACTTATGAAAGGAGAACAATTTTAATCCAACAAGTCTGGACTACTAGATTACCGCCAAAGCACAAAACTTTGGACATGTATATGAGCATTGATACTTATTCACATACCAAAGTACGTAGTTAATCGTTGTTTAGCTTTGCGGGAGTATATTTCGTAGAATATGTCTTTTTCAAGCGAAGAGCTCATCACCGTATGCCATCAGAAATATATGCTCTCGAGAATTCGTAGTAAGTATATTTTTAGCGGGCACTATAGTATCTCATTGATCTTGCCTGATCTCACAGACAAAAAACACTTTCAATGCACTGCCTATTAAAAAAAAAAAAAAAAATCAAATTATGTGTCAAATTTGTTCTGCTAATGACAGCTATATTGGGATGAGCATATTAAGCCAACCAGGGTATGGTCGTGTATACGATCCCACTTGTCGATCATTTGCAATGGCAGCTGATGTGAATAAAATACAAAATCTCTAAACTACAAGGTAAGTACGTTTTTTTCACCTCAGACACAGAACCAAAAAGTTAATTACTTGAAAAGCCCGGATTTTGGTATAAGTAAATGGAAAATGCATATAAATTAGGATAGTTTGTACCAAAGATGTATTTTCTCAAAAAGAACAAGAAATGTTTTTTAACAAAGGCAAACAAGGGTTCTTTGTGTTACATATTTATATGCAGGGGAATAAAAGAGCTGAATACCATGTTGCTAATATGAGACATATTATAGCCCTCATTGGACGAATTTACTTAACCCGGCATAAGCCCTTTGTAATATTGAAATTGGACCGAAAGAATGCCTTTGTCAAATAGAGTGTTGGGTTATAATCGATGTTGTGATTGGGATCCTTTTTTTTTTTTTGATCCTAGAATGAATGGGTGGTGTTTTTATAGAATCTGTTTAGAGACTAGCCACCTACGAGGTAGCTTTCAGTCAACAGACCGACATGGCCTGCGCCGCGTACAAACATTTTAGAGGTACTAAAAATCCCTTGAGCACCCGCAGTTTATAAAAAAAAAACTTCTTCCCATAGATGTTCAGAGGTAGGAAGTGAAAAGGTATATTTATGCAAGAGCTTGAGTACAAATAACAGCTCCGCTGATATACAGGTATAATGACATTTGCAGCCTCTTAGTGTAAAACAGTTGATCTGGTCACCCAGGGCTTGCTTCTAAGACTGCAATAAACATCATAATAGGTCTATCGATCGAAGTATAAGGCCAATGGGTGATTTTAGGTTCTAGTCCGCATTTTATGCCTGAAACTTTATTGCATGTGAATAGAGTTATCCCGGTGTTGTTCACGGTTATTAGGTTCATCATTATCAGCAGTAACTGCTGGTCGACTTTGACATATCCAAAGCATAACCAAGCTTAGACATATGGTAAAAAAAAACCATTTTGACACAGTAGTTTTTTTTTTAGCGTCATATACTTTTGTTTGTGTGAAAATATCTGATTTTATGCCAAATAATCGTCATTTGTGGGAAGTGTTGATTTTTTTTTTTTCATTCGAAGAAAACAGAGGTTGAAGCGCATCGAGAGCTCCAAAGAGTTGACGGAGATGCTGCTCTAAGTGAAACAAAGTGCCGTGATTAGTTCCTTCACTTCAAAGTCGGTGATTTCGATACTGACGAACGTCCTCGTGAAGGAAGACCAAAATCCTTCGAAGACGCTGAATTGGAGTATTGCTCGATGAGAATCCGTGTCAAACGCAAAAAGAGCTTGCATCAACAGTAGCAAAAACCCGCCAAATAATTTCCAAGCAATTGTTTGCGTTGGAAATGATTCAAAAACAAGGAACTTGGGTTGTTTATGATTTGAAGCTAAGGGACGTTCAACATCAAAAAGGGTTTTCTTCATCGCATCGTGACGGATGATGAAAAAAGATTCACTATAGCAAACTCAAAGAGAAGAAAGTCACTGGGACTGCCTGGTCATGCTTCTACGTCGTTGGCTCGGCCGAATATCCACGCTACTAAAGTAATGCTGTATATTCAGTGGGTGTTAGGTCGGTTTTTTTTATTATGAACTGTTGAAATCCAACAAAACCATCACTGGGGAATAGTATCGACTTCAATTAATGTGATTGAGCCGATCACTGCGCGAAAAACGGCCACAATACGAGCAGAGACACGAAAAAGTGATTCTAAAGAATGACAACGCTCGGCCTCACGTTGCCTAACCCATATGGGTTATGGGCAATACTTTGAATGTTTAATTTGCAATCATTTTTTCACAATAAAGTTGCATTTTCATCAAAAATTTAGTCGCGCACCTAATACTTCTTTAGTAGCTCAAAATATTAACGATTTTAAAAAAAAAAAAAACACTTTTCAGGAAAATTTATTGCACATAGCAATAATAGAAGTAGGAGACGTTTTTATCTTTGGTAAGCCGCGTGAATAAAAAATCATATCAAAGGTAGACATACAGATTTTCATCTACAATATTGCCCAGGGAAGTCAGAGAATAGTGTACCGACGCCTCGTGTCTGAGAATGACAAATAGAATCAGTAGAACTTAGTAAAACTATATGCTTCCTGTTGACTTCATCGACCACAATGCGGCAGAAATGTTAGCATAAGACAAAGCAAATATAGGATGATTCATCGTAAGGTTTGATTTATAATGTAAAATAAAATACATAAATTTGAAAGTAAACTTAAAACTTTTACTATCAGTTAAAAGAAAAATCCACGGCATTTACTTCTTAAAAAATGATATCGTGCAAATGTTGGTCACGTCTACGTGATAACTCGCGGATAACACGAGTAATGTTGGCTTCCAAAGCGTCACAGCCAATTTGCCGTAGCAAAACGTGAAATCTAGTGCTCACCAAAATGATTTCTTAACAAGTCCATTGTTTTACGCACTGTATGGCTCGTAGTGCGTCTTGTTGAAATCAGAGCTCACCGAAATCATGTGCTTGAATTTCAGGAACCACATAGTTCGTTAGCATGGCGCGATAACGGTTACCTTTGGCCTTAACATTCTGATTTGCCTTATTTTTGAAGAAATATGGACCAATGATTCAACCAGCCTATAAACCACACTATACCGTTGTTTTTAACGAATGTGATGGTAGATCTTGGTACTCTTCGGGTTGCTCATCAGCCAAAATAAGCAAATTTTGTTTATTAACGTATCCATTGAGCCAGAAATGGGTTTCATCACTTCACACCGGATTTTCATTTAATTTTTCCAGAGCCCATTCACTGAAAATATGACGCAAATTCAATTCGTCTGGCTTTATTTCTTGCACAAGTTGAATTTTGCACGATTTTAGGCCGAGATCCTCACGTAAAATATATCAAGTTGTCGAATACGCCAAGCCAAACTGCTGAGAACGACGACGAATCGATTCGTCACGGTCTTCGCGTACACTCTCAGCTACAGCTGCAATAGTCTATTCACTACCTACTGGATGTGGTCTAACCGGTCGAGTATCATCCCCTAATATAAACTGGGACTCAAATTTTCGATTGGTATTGGCAATAGTGGTTTCAGTATGTCGGTTGTGCGCACCGTAAGTTCCTCGAATCGCACGAAAAACATTTCTCACAGAACGCTGATTTTCGTAATACAGCTGAACAATTTGGAGACGCTGTTGTAGTATAAGTCTTTTTATGATGATTTGCCAAATGATACTGAACAGAAATGATGAAGCAGTTTGATAGGGGTCATGCGCAATCTGTCAAAAAAAAGCTTATTGAAAATCAAACCTCACGATGAATCATCCCTTACTTTTTCATGAATGGAACACAATGGTCATATTCTGTCAATCAAAAATTTGAAAAAGTCATATTGTTGAAAGATTACTTTGAAGTATGTACATACGTCTAAGTCGTACAGAATAGAAAGCCCAAAAGCAAACAGTGTATCACTAATAAGTAAGCAGATCAATAAGAATCGTTGAATAGCTTAAGGGTAGTAGCGTTATTTATACTTCTCTAAGCTTGTAAAGTATTGGCTGCTAAGTCAAGTATTTGGAAACCAGAACGCTGATCGATGTTATATAGGGTTTTCCAATAGGAACTTGACAACTTTGAATTTAATTTGTGAGCGCACTCTTTCACTAATCATCAAACTGCCACTGTCAATTTATTCAGTAAACTCAGCATTTTCATCATGGTAAAGTACACTAACGAGCAACGTCTGCAAATTATAAAAATTTTCTACAGATATTCGGAGTCGGTAACTGCAACTTTAAGAGCGTTAACTCCAATTTTCGGTCGTAATTCTCGCTCTAGTAGATAGGCAATAACAAGTTTAGTGCTGTGTGATGTTGCCGTGTCAGTGAAACTACGGGTTGGTCGAAGTGTCGACAATATCGCTGCCGTTCAGAGGTCCATAGCAAACGATCCAAGAATTGGGCATCGCTCAGACCACATTGTGGCGTATTTTTCGAAAGGATCTTGGTTTACACGCTGATCAAGCTGACTCAAGAATTGAAGCCGATGGACCATTTGAAGCGACGCACGTTCTGCGATTGGGTTCAAGAGAAGATGCGCCAAGATGATGAATTTTATCGCAAAATAATCTTCAGTGACGAAGCTCATTTTTGGCTCAATGGGTTCGTCAATAAGCAAAATATGCGTTATTGGTCGGGTGAAAACCCACATGTGCTTCATGAATTACCACTTCACTCACAAAAAATACCCGTTTGGTGCGGTTTGCATGCCGGCGGTGTTATTGGGCCATATTTTTTCGTCGACGATAACGATCGTCACGTTACTGTGAATGGTCAGCATTATCGCGCCATGATCACCGATTATTTTTGGCCCGAATTGGAAGATATGGACTTGGATGACATGTGGTTTCAACAGGATGGTGCCACAAGACACACAGCATACGCTACAATCGATTTATTGAAGAGTAAGTATGGGGAGCGTGTTATCTCAAGACATGGGCCAGTCGATTGGCCGCCTCGTTCGTGCGATTTAACGCCGCTTGACTAATTTCTGTGGGGCTACGTTAAGTCATTGTTTTACGCCAACACGCCGACGACGTTGGATGAGCTCAGAGCCAACATTGAACGCGAAATATATTTTTGAAATATCTCAAATGGTTTGCCTTTTATTTAAAAAAAAGTTATCAAGTCGTTATTAGAAAATCCTAAAGCATACATTTTCTCGGTTATAAAGATCTCTTGTTGAATTTATTTGCTGCCTTAATCTCCGTAGCACTTAATCTCCGAGCGTACCATCTAAATTAGAGGCCGATGATTGAAAAATAGTAGATGAGTTCTTAGGTTGACAGCTGTCAAATTCCCATATTGATCTGATACTGAGCTTAAATCTACATAAGTATACTTGAGTTAATCTAGAAATAAAATGAAAATAGAACCACAATGAGGAACATGACCTCAAGCAGTTTTCTTAAAATAATATATCGAAAATTTCAAAGATTGCCTCACATGTTTACAACTGCCTATTGACTTAAAACCACCCATTCAAATTTGTGCCTGGATCCTTTCATGAAGCATGACATATTTTCACGCTTCCTCTCTTTTTAGTTTCACACTTTTCTTCCCCCGACTGACTGGCATAAGTAATCTCCATGCATACACATGTGTCGTTAGAATACCACATAATCCTCGTGATCAATCGAATTTAATTCGTCGTTTCATTTTTTATTTATTTATTTTTTTTATTTATTTTTTTTTTTTTAAAGAAATAGTACACCCTTAGGATATCTTCACACATCGCCGTTCTATTCCTGCGCTGTTATACGCTCATAACCTACACCCCAAATCAATTAAAGTGAACCTTCAAAGAAACATCGCGCGAGTATACCTACACATATGCAAGAATAAATAACTGTGTCAACGTAGAATATATTAAAGGTCGAAAGGAAACCAGAAAATGCGCATCGTCATCAATTGGAAGGGTAGTCACAGACACCACACAAAAACTATAAAGACCTTAATATCCCAATTGAAGGCAGCGCATACCTAATAGCTCACCATACGCCCCTCGGAAATTTTACTGTAATCATAAAAAATAGAAAAAATGCCCAAAATAATAATTATACAATAAACTTTCCTTCTTTCAGAGGGTAGGCCAACACAGTAAGAGGGAGAGCCGGAGAAAATGAAAAAAAGTGATTTTTATTTTATACGCATTAGACCAGGGTCATTCAAGGAACGAAAAGAAAAAAAAAAAGGATTTTCATGGTTTTGCTGTCTAGTACTATCCTTTCCCTCCGACCCTTCTATATACAGTTCCATCACGTCGCACCCCATTAATTTTTTTCTAGACACAACACAAACTCACTCAACACACACACATTCCTCGTGCTCATATCTGTGGCCTAAACCTATTATACAATTAGGAGAATGTAATCCATTAAAAAAAAGGACTTGGACATGCATTAAATATGACATGTCCCTTATTTTCATGTCGTTCTCTTTTTTTATACCTACTCGTCTTTTTGTTTTTTTGTTGTTGTTGGTAGATAAGCCAGGAACAGTGTGCCTATCCCAGGATGCTTCATGATCTACCCTTGACTTTTACAGAAAATGGAATTTAATTCATTCGTCTCTTGAATTTTTATTATACGGATACCCGTACTCTTAGAGTCTGTTTTGTATTTTTCAATTTTTTTTTATTTCTTAAATTAAATTTTATTACTATATGCTGCTGTGCATTGTAATTAAGATACATTTTTAACCAGCATTTCTGGTCAGATACGTATTTTACTTTGGGGAAAATTCAATTCTGAGAGAAGGATTTAAATATTTTAGTTGCGCTGCATTAAAAACTTTCTTTTTTTTTGTATCCACGTAAAGGGTATCCAAGAGAATAAATTGAGAATTAATATACCATTTGTGAAGGTCTTTAGGTTTACCATCGAACGGTAGCGATACCGTGACTCTAACTACAGATATCTTTCGATTACGACCATAATTACTGGAAGCCTTATATAGGGTGATTCATTGTGAGGTTTGATTTTCAATAGACCTTTTTTGACAGATCACGCGTGACTCCTATCAAACTGCTGAATCATTTTTGTTCAGTATTGTTTGGCAAGTCATCATGGAAAGACTCACACTGCAATAGTTCTCCAAATTGTTAATTTATTACGAAAATCAGAGTTCTGTGAGAAAAGTTTTTCTTGCGATTCGAGAAACTTACGGTGCACATAATCGACATACTGAAACCACTATTGCCAATACCATTCGCAAATTTAAGTTTCAGTTTACATAAGTGGATGATACTCGACCGGTTAGACGACATCCAGAGCATAGTGAAGAGACTATACCAGCTGTAGCTGAGAGTGTACGCAAAGACCGTGACGAATCGATTCGTCGTCGTTCTCAGCAGCTTGGCTTGGCGTATTAGACAACTTGGCGTATTTTACGTGAGGATATCGACCTAAAAGCGTAAAAAATTCAACTTGTGCAAGAATTGAAGCCAGGCGACTTGAATTTGCGTCATATTTTCAGTGAATGGGCTCTGGAAAAACTCAATGAAAATCCGGTGTTTTATAGTGAAATTTTGTTCAGTGATGAAGCCCATGGATACGTTAATAAACAAAATTGCCGTATTTGGGCTGATGAGCAACTCAAAGAGTACCAAGAGCTACCATTACATCCATTAAAAACAACGGTATGGTGTGGTTTATGGGCTGGTGGAGTCATTGGTCCATATTTCTTTAAAAATGAGGCAAACCAGAATGTCAACAAGACGCGCTACGAGTCATACAGTGCATAAATCAATGGACTTGTTGAGAAATCATTTTGATGAGCACTTAATATCACGTTTTGCTGCCGTAAATTGGCCTCCTAAATCGTGCGATATCACACCTTTAAACTATTTTCTCTGGGGATATGTTAAGTCTCAGGTCTTCAGGTATAAGCCAGCTACTATTGACGTTTTGGAAGCCAACATTACTCGTGTTATCCGCAAGATACCAGTAGCTATGCTTGAACGAGTCGTCCAAAATTAGACCTTCCGAATGGACCACCTCAGACGTAGTCGTGGCCAACATTTACATGATACCATTTTCAAAAAGTAAATGCCATGAATTGTTTTTTTAACTGATAATAAAAATTTTAAGTTCACTTAAGTTCAAATTTATGTGTTTCATTGTATTTTACATTATAAATCAAATCTCACGATGAATCTTTACATCATCATTTCCTTTAGGAGTGAAAATTAAAAAAAAAAAAAAACTTATTCCTTCCAAAATGTTGGAGTACAGTATTTCAAGCGGCACCTTCCTTTAATATTTACCTATCTATCGCCGTTCAGGTATACATGCTTTTTAGTTCCTTCTTGCATCAATCTATGCAAATTTTTCCAGGCTTTTGTGGATTCGGGTTTTTAAGGCTTGAGTGCAGTAAACCTTCTGTGAGAATAAAGTCATGAACTACAGATATTATTTCAATAGAGTTTAAGGACTGAATAACTTAAAACTGTTTTCGCGGAAAACACCCTTCTACTTCTACAGATCTACGACTTGAAGATCGGGCCATTACACAGGTACTTGGGCTAGTTTCGTCTTCTTTGCATAAGCAAAATTGATTTGAAGAAAACAATTGCATAGCTGGCAAATATCTTCTGTCAATACGATATTTTTTTGCCGCGACACTCAGCTTTGCAGTGTCACTTTACGCGCAAATCAGGGGGAAAAGCTCTGCAATACGCGTCTGTTTCGAACAATTCCTATCCAAAATTTGATGATAATTTTACTTAGTCATTATCAGTCATTATCAGTTTGGAAGTTTTACCTGAGAATGCTAGCAAAACTCAGGGGTTAAGTTCGTTGTATATTTCGCAAGAGGGTCTGGGTTTAAATCTCCACCAACAGCAGAAAAATTAATTTAATATATTTTTCTGACATCACTCCCCTTTCGGCGTGAAAAATGAACAACAGAATGGGCGTTGATCCACACAGGACTGCTCTAGAAGTTTTTCTTAAATTTTGAAATTGAGTTTCCTGTCAGAAAAATGCGAATTCATGTGTTGGGTCAAAATGAAATGACCATTGTATTGCAGCGTATTATACTACCCTGGTAAGGCTTTGCCTCACCAGAGGCATACTTTCATTCATTAAGAATACTTGCAATGTGAACGTTTCAAACTTAACCACCCTAATCGGCCTGGGTTACGAGCTTTGAATATGGAACAATTCTGAAGGAGACCATAAATTAACCAGATCAGGAACCAGCCAGTAGACGTCTTTCTAGATGGTTTAAAGTAGCATACCTATGATCGAAGAGGATGGAAGTTTGCCATTTCATAGTCATTAACTAACCATGCATTAAGTAAGTAAGTAAGTAAGTATAATACACCAAAAATTGTGACTTCTAACAGTTGGAAAAAGGAACGCTCCTCACCTCATATGAAAACCTTTAGAATACTGCTACACAGATTACAGTTACCCTCTAATTTAAGAGTAGAAGGGTATAAATAATTATCCACCTACACGCTTGACTGGTAAAAATGGCATCGAATGCCATTTTGCGTATGCCCAGTTTCACAGTGGAAGGTTAAACTTGAGTTCAGCTGAACCTGAACTTGAGTTTTAATTTAAAGATCATCTCGTCGAGTTTCACTGCGTAAGTTCAGTTGAGCGCAGTTTAACTAAATTGTATAAAAAATTCACATTCGACTGTGTATAAACTGGCAGCTGTCAAATAGAAATTGAACTGAGGTTTAAACGGCAGAATTTTGTCGTTTAACTTAAACTACAATATGAACTTAGTTCAAGGATTAAACGAAACTGTGAAACGTAAACTACAATATGAACTTAGTTCAAGGATTAAACGAAACTGTGAAACCGAAAAAATTGTCGAACTGAAGTTTAAACCAAAAAAGGAGTTTAAACATTCACTGTGAAATTGGGGGTTAGATAACCTAGATTTATTTATTTTTTTTTAAAAAGAACTTAACACTTAAGAGGATGTAACTTACGTTAAAATACAAGAGCACGCGTTAAGTTTTTTTTTTTTTTTTTTTTTAATTGGATAACGAAAGAAGAAAGATGTTTATGTTGGAAAGACTTGTTATGTACTTGGACTTAATTTTTGTATTTTTAGGGAACCACACATCTCACATGATTTTATTTGCTTGGAAAATGAATGCCTTTCAAGATAGGTTGGGATTTGAACACCAAGTTGTCAAATTTGGAAGCCAGATTATGTTTTTCAATCTTTTCTTTATAATGCAAAGATAAGCGACTGTAAAAATGCTGGATTTACCTGAGAAAAGGGGTTTCTTGTTATATCCTTATTATTAACAAATATTTGAGCCAAACACAAATAAAAAATCCTGCGGCCACAAATCAAACAATAAGTTCGACCTTTCAGTCATGGAGGTGTTGAAGTTCTGTTTCGGCGAAAAGAAAAATATATAGTAGCTATGCCTACGCAAGTTTAAAACGGTCCTGCCGATCACAAAAATACTTCTTGCAGGCATCTTGTGGAATTATGCGATATTTCAGAACAAGCAGTGACTCTGATTTTTTTTCGCCTACAGCCTTACAACAGTGTTCCCGAAGGGGTAATTTGAACTTTGAGATTTGGCTTCTGGTTGATGACAATGGGACAAAAAGTACTGTACCAACACCTGAAATAGTTTATGCATTGCAATATTAGATGGTGTAGGAGTCAAGTGTTGTTTTGCCACAATTCAGGTCATTTTGGTCCACGGTCTTTTGGAGTGAGGATCGTAACCAACCATCTCTTTGTCTTTCTCAAGTCGCTTGACTTACCACTCGAAAAATCTCGAACGCGACAAAAAATAATATTCAAAGTCTTGCAGCAACATTTTGCGGGTGTGAGTAAATGAGTGACTGAGGATCCGTATTAGACAAATCAACATCGATTGCAGCAGCTTGGCATTTATCCGACACTTTGTAGAAAATTTTGCGAAAAGATAAAACCAATCTCGTGCTGGAATTAAAGCCACAAGACTATGGCTTGTGACGGAAGTTCGTTGAACAGACTCTTGAGCAGCTTAAAGGTCTGAATTTCATCAAATAATCGTGTCTAATGACGAATCTTAGATTTGGCTCAATGGGCTTATGAACAAACAGAGCAAATCCTTAAAAGATTGATGAGACTCAATTACTTACATCCACAAGAGAGCACTTTTTGATGTGATAGTCACGCTGAAGTCATCATAGCTCTTTCAAAATCACTTCAGTGATCAGTTATTATTTCTTTGAAAATCTACTCTTACTAGTGTATTACCCATAGAAGCTGTGGAGTGACAAGAAAGTGCTCCTACAGATCGAGCAATACAAAGTGTAGACTTTTTGAATTATGGTTCAAAAAAGAACAAAAGTAAACTTCGAGCCTAATTTCTTCATCACAGTCCCCAATAGTGTTTTAAAAAAGTTCCAACCACATTTTCAGATTCCTCCTCTGATAAACCGGAGAACATATAAAAATGTCACATCCCTATTCAACTATCAACAGCTTATGATTTATCAAGTCACAAATATCGCTATCACCCTAACGGTCAATTTAAAAAATCAATTTCCATCTACCACACAGTTATGTATGTTTACACAGAACTGAAATATGATTCGTAAAGTAGAAAAATTCCACAATCAGACAATACCCACAGATTAGAGAAACCAACACTCAATTTTTGGATGTACATAGCTGAAAAACTACAATGCCTAGGAGAAACAGAAAACCCATATCTATCCTCAACCAATCCATCTCAATCGTTTCGGATGAAGACAATGCCGCAGCAGGTTGCAGCATAAGTTCACTGCCAGAACCTGACATCCGAGATCCCAAAGTCTGACCGTATGAATGATCGATCCCGTTTGTAAGCGATCGAGGCAGGAGACGACGGCGTCATGATCATCAAGATGGAGTTTACATATGTTGGAATGATCATGAATTTCTCGGACGACGCAGCATGTGTTTTTTTTTTTTTTTTGTTTTCTCTCTGATGTCTATGTTCATTTTCGAGAACTCTCCGCTGGGCTCATTAATTATTGTTTTGCCTATTTGATTCCTTAAGATCGTTCTGAAGATCTGTTTACATTTTTCCCACTTTGTGTGGCGGACAGTTTTATTTTTTCGTTTTGTTTTCGTACTCGTATTTCTCCCTCTTTATTTCCTTAACTGTTGCAGCTGTTCCATGGTAATCATTTCGGATATCTAAAGCTGACATTCTATAGTTTAGTCAGATCCAAGAATACAGTCGGACTCCTACATCGGTATTCCTAAATTTTTTATATCATGCTCTAGATACAAAGATGGAATTTTTGTGACTTTTTTTCGGGTGACTGTGCCACGAAATCCGAACATATGCCATCATGTGGTGATGGTAAATTGAATTTCTTTTGAATGAGCCGACGAATGAGTTGTTGTTTCTTTTCTTTTTCATTTATTTTTTGCGAAGAAAATTCGAATTCGAATTCCAATTCCAAAAATCGCATGTTCACAGCATGTAAGACGCGCCTACTTCAGGCTTTTGCCAATAATGTCAACATAGAGGAAGTGACGAACATAAATATTTATCCCTCGCGCGTATGGTGACAGTTTTATTGAATTTCAGGGTTTTTCAGGAGAAATCGATTGCGCTAAGACGTTTTTTATCTGGTGATGATGGCAGAGTAAAAAAAAAAAAAAAAAAAATACAATAAATCCGCTGATTTTCGAAGAAGTAGCACAACAGTAAATGACATGTTGTGTCAACTATCGCACGTTGAAGTGGAGATAAACTTCAATGGATTGCCGTTCGCGTAATAGGCGTGAATGTCGGCCTAAAGGAACTTTTAACAACTTGCGATTTAAATTGAGAAAACGGGGCTTCTAGATAGATAAACATAATTTTCATATGTACATATATATGAGCATGTAAGTATACCATACATATGTAGATTACAGTTCTGAGGCTCTGGAATGTGGGTACCAATACCAAGTGGAAAAAGAAAATCTTGCTTGCCATCGTAGAAATATGTACAATATGATACAAAAGCATATGAACAAGGTAGCGCAAAATTGATCACTTTATCGGAAGATGGTATAATTTTTGCAAATAGCGTCGACCGTCAATCATATTTGACATTTGTGAACTAGAGAGCTGCAGTATACAAACAGACAAGCAATGGAGCGCCATACTCCACAAGAGCGTGGAATAAGTGTGGCGATGTCTTCGACACAATCGGTAGGTGTTGTTAGCGCAGCGTGAATTTTGACGTCGATTTCTCAATCGTGTCACGCCAACTGGGCAAACATTCCGGCGCTTAGGTACTCGACTAGAACAGAGCGGAACCATAGGAGACCATGCAGGGCGTGGCAGCCACCGGACTGGTCGTTCGGCCGAGAATATCGCGGATGCGGCTGCCGATATCGTTGAGGACGAAAAAACATCAGACGGGCCACGCAATTGGGCATCACCAAACGGACTCTACAACGAATTTTAGTGAAAGACTTAACCATGTTTCCGCCATTGGCAACACGGTCACTGTTACCGGCGAACGCTACATGGCCATGATAAACGACTTCTTACTGCCGGAATTGGATAAACGGGGCTTGATGAGCATGTGGTTTCAACAAGACGGTGCAACCGCACATATGTTACAGCTCGAGCCACAAATGGATATTGTGAAGGAAGCGTCTCCCGTTTTAGCGATTTAAATTGGTCAGTAGATCGCCCGATTTAACCTTCCCAGACTTCTTTCTTTGGGGCTACTTTAAGTCGCGGGTTTATGCCAACAAGGCTCAGACAATCGCGGCCCTTAAGGAGAATAATCGACAGGGATGCGAACGGAAATCCTGCGGAAAGTCATGTATCAACACAAGTGTGTATCAACACTGGCGGTAGCCACTCGGCGGATATCATCTTTTCCACTTAACAAAAACAATTGTAAAGGTCCTAATAAGGATTTCCATCACTCAAAATCTTTTTTTTTTTTTTTATTTAGTAAAAAAGTAATTCAGCTGGCATATTCACTGGTAAACTATGACTACATACAGAAGCATTTACTTTGCTTCTGCTGCAGTAGTCCTGAGTTACATACGTATCGAACTTCATATGGAACTTAGTCCCAGGAATAACATGACTTTCGTTGCAACCACCCTTGACGTAGTTGTTTTCTACTTAACTACTCGTAATGTCTTGACTTCCGTCTTGGGCACCGATAAGGTTGTTCACAGAGCTAAGACTTCCCACAATGGAGTTCATCTGTTTGCGAGTTCATCTGTTCCTTCTCCATCTGAAACAGTTTTTACATTGTTAAAACTTTTCAATATTGATGCGGTTACTGCAGAGTCGAGGTATTTGAAACATCTGTTCTTTACTTACGAGGGCTATTCTATTAGTACCCGTACTAAAAGATAAGTGGTGCTACTGAGTGTACCATCATTTAGTATAACCTCTTTTAGCCCGCTTGTCAAAATTTTATGACAATCCGGCGATTAGTTTTGTTTTGACCTACATTTCAAAACTTCGTGTTAGTGTTTTTTGCGACCATGGAAAAAGAGCAATATCGCTGCGTGATCCGATTCTTGTGGCAAAATCTACCTTCCCGTGCAACCGTTTACCATTGGTTCGTAGAGTTTTGCTGTGGCCGCGCGTCGATTTTTGATGAACTGCGCCCAAGTAACCCGAAAACTGTTACCACAGAGAAAACCGTGTACAAAATCTATAATCTCGTATTGACGGGCCGGCGATTAAAAATTCGCGAGTTGGCTGAGATAGCAGGTATCTCAACTGAACGTCTAAGCCATATCCTGCACGAGATTTTGGGCATGAAAAAGCTGTCCGCGAGATGGGTGCCACGTTTGCTCACACCGAAAAACAAGCGCAATCTTAAGACCAGACCAAAGACGTGTTTGTCTCTGTTTAATCGAAATCCGGAGGAGTGGCTGCGTCGTTTCGTGACCGTCGATGAGAAATGGATTTATTGGCACACACCAGAAACCAAAGAACAATTGAAACAACGGATTTTATCTGGTGAACGTGCTTCGGCTGGAAGGATGGGACCCGCGAGGTGTGATCCACGTTGACTATTTGGAGAAAGGAAAAACAATCACAGGGGCATACTTTGTCGATTTATTCAACGCTGATTTGAAGAAAGAATTACCACATTTTGCGACGAACAAAATACTCTTCCACCACGATAACGCACTAGCTCACACCTCCACAGTCGAAACGACCAAATTGGTCGATTTGCACTACGAATTGCTCCCCTATCCTCCATATTCTCCGGATTTGGCTTCTTTTTATTCCCAAACCTTAAAAGATCGCCCGCCGGAAAGAAGTACAGGTCGAACGAGGAAGTCATCTCTGCCGCGGAGGAGAATGTCAAAGCACATACGTATATGGTATTTCTAATTAATGTCGTAGCATGCCGATGCAGGATATTAGGCTTATTTGAAGTCAAAATAGCACTTCTTTAATAAACATAATTTTGTTTGATAAATAATATTCAAAGTTATAGTTACAGGTTACAGGTTACACCTAGTTATTGCACGAACTCAATTCAAAAATGACATGAAGCGGACTATTCGACGAAAGAATTTTCCTGACGTAATCAATTTCAACATCAGTAATTATATTGGCCCGAACCTTGTTTAACCAGTTCCAGCATGTTCAGAGCTTACGTCATTTGAACGCATTTTCAAAAACTTCCAAATAAAGGAAGGAAAACAAGGACAATTATCTCAGCATATGGACATGAACAATAGATCTCATGCAGTAGACTATTTGATTTCACTACAATCCATGAGGTTCATTGGAATAGGGATAAAAACTGTGACATGCGAGCAAATTAAGGTGTTAAATTCGTCAACATAAGACTGATATGCCTACGCCTCAGCGGTACAGAGCAGAAGGCCGAATTTTCCAAAGAGTCTTCTAGAAGCTATTCAATAAAACCAACTAGCTGCATATGTATATCCTTAGCATAACGTTCAGATCTTCCATGGGGATTAAAGGCTTGAGTTAGGAAAGAAATACATTTGTGTGTATAGTTAGACAATAAAAAGACTTAGTTTCACATCCGAAAACGGATTTGGGGTCAGGACAACGGAATATCAAGGACACGTTTCTTATTAGTAAAAGAAAAGTAAAAAAGGGAAGTCGATAAGCACATGCATGTGTCTCGAATTTTTCCAGTAAAACAGGTGAAAGAAGCTTAAGCATTCAAATGTGCAAGTCAGCAAGTCGAAGAAACCCTCAGCCAACTAGATGCAATTGGTCAATAGGACATACGATACTGAGATTCCATTCATCAGGCATACACTCTTCTGACCAAATCTGACAAACGAGTTAATGCACATTAGCTGCGATCTTTGATGGCAGAGATATTTGATATTGGCAGCATAGGAGTTGCTGGGAAGTTTTGGGATACGCGTTCGGCGAAGATTCTGGTGGTCTACGATATATCTGCTCAAATTAGTTGTTCTTTGATAACGCTTGGAACGCTTGGAAAATCCGCATTCGTACCTTGTCTTTAATAATGTGATGACCCCTGTCAATGTCGGCTACCCGAAACGTTCGCATGTCCACAATACTGGAGGCATGACTTGCGTCTATTGCAATGTAATCAATTTGATTTAGAGTTTCATGAACTGGAGACCGAGATCAAATGACAGCCTATTTATGTATCAAGATAAGGAAACCATGTGCTTGTTGTAGTGGAATATATCCAGCTGCAAAGTCAATGTCGTGTAGACTATGCTTACCAACTGTCATACCAAAGATGTCTTCCTTTCTTAGCCTGACGTTTTAATACTTCGGACATTGCTTATATGTCATGTCGAGCAGCTGTTGGAAACATTACTTGCTGACGTTATCGTTGTTTTTCGTAGGGGTCATGTTATGTTAGCTAATTTAGACTTGATGCAGATTGTCATAAAACTCTCTTTGCATATGACAAATCCGCATACATCATTACTGACTGCTTAAAAGCAAAAAATACTAATTTCAGTATCTTTTATCAGAAAGGAAGATAAAACAGCTAGTGACACTTAACTTTATGTAAATTTAGAGACGATGGACACACTCATATGTACAAGTATTACTAGATGTCACATTAATCTTTGTATTTAAAAGTCGTGCTTGAATGCCAGTATATGTTAAAATATGATCTCAATCAAGTTAATAATCGAGCACCACTAGTTACCGCTCCGTTTGACCCACTACGAAGATAATCAGTTTCGGCGTGTTGATTGCTCCTTTGATACTCGCACAATAATCAAAATAATTCATGTCACCAAAAAGCCTAAATTAATTCTTGGGAAATCAACTGCCCTCTTTTTTGGAAGACCACCATTCAAGTGTAATAAAGTCAATCTAGTAATTTGAAATTCCTAAAATAGACCATCTATGCCAGACGAAGACCAACCTGGTTTACGGAAATAAACAATTTCACACCCAACTTGCGTCTCAAGTACCTAGAAACATAAAATTTAATGTCATTCCGGTCTTTGCATTCAAATTACAATTGCTTTGATTTCTATCAAAGATGGGATTTCATAGAATCTTTAAAAGCAAACAAAACTAACTCCATCCATTATGTTGACTCGAAGTGCACGTTACACGTCGAGAATTCAACCTCAACCTGCATCCGACGAATTTATTTGTCTCGTTTTGTACGGAATGATTTATGCTCGTTTATGGTTCCAACATTTTGAGATTACAACCGTTAAGTGAACTAATAAAATGAAAACGGTTTCCTTTCTCAAGTGACAGACAGCAGATACCCTCTTCAATCTCCTACACTCAAACAAAAATAAAAAAATAAAAAAATTGCTAAAACTAATGATCGTGCATTAATCAAATTGACAAATACTTTCAGTTTAAGTTAAATTGTCGGCGTATTTCAATTGAATAAAAGGTGGAAAAGATCTTTGCGAGTGGGACAGACTTGTGAAGCAATTCAGGCAGAGAACAGTAGTTGAACGCATTGAGAATACGAAAATATTGTACTTTCTCAGGTGGACTGATCGAGGTAGCATGTAGATTTGTTGAATAATTTTTTGAGTTTGAATCAAACGAAAAAACTAGATATACAGTGACGTCAAAAGTGAGTCAAATGAGATATAAATTATCTTGACTAGATTTTTAGTTGTTAGATACGATCTGAAATTTTGAATGAAAACGGTGTACACAAAACTGCTTCGCCTGGTAACAAGGCAAAATATTTTCCCGACTTCCATGCTAGTAATGTTCTGGGAATGTAGTCCTTGATGATATACCATGATATGTAGAAACGTCAATTAGCAGTGAAGATTCAAGTTAGTTTCTTCTCACATAGCGAACATCCAAAACGCTGTTCCTAGATCGAAAAATGTAGGGTTTACCACTTATAAACCAACTTACTCCAACATTCACTCTATTGGTTTTACTCTGTCTTATTATTAAAAAAAAAGTAAGCTATAACATGATGTCATGTATGTACATACATTTTTCTTAAGTGAAAAAAAAAAATAATAAAAATAAAATAAAGAAGTCCAGACTGCTGCTGTGTCGCCGCTTAACCCAGAAAGTACCAATTTACCAGCCACATTGGCTTGGTCTGTTTAAAATATATTTACGTGCGTAAAATCTGGAGTCTCAAACTGATAGTCGGAAAGTAGCATTTCTTTTACATCACATGGGCCCTTACTGGATATACCATATTGATCAAGAATTTATTCAGAAAATTAAAAATTATTCATCTAAATCTAGTTCGTCTCCTTCAAAGTAATCCCCATTGACTGCAACGTACTTATGCCAGCGCGAAACATTTTTATACTCGGTTTACGGTATGTTCATCAGTGCTTCCTGCGAAAGAAGTCACAGAGAGCAAATCAGGAGAATTCGGCGGCTGTTGGATGGTATTTGTTGCTTTTTTCGTCAACAAATTACGAATAATGAAGGCAGTGTGTGACATTGCGTATTCATGGTGCAAATTCCACGAGTTTTTTGCCCAAAATTCTGGTTTCTTTCGGCGAATTGCTTAACGCAAACGTCTCATAACGCCCAAATAATAAACTTTGCTTACTGACTGGCCTTCTGGCAAAAATTCATGATGCATTACACCGTTGTAATCCATGAAAATCGTGAGCATTGCCTCCTTTTTTGACTGAAAACGACGTGTTTTTTTTTGGTCTCAGCTCATTTGGTGAAAATCACTTACTTGCCTGATGTCTGGATTGCGTGTCGTACTCATAAAACCCAGTCTCGTCTCCAGTAGTGATCCTTTTGATGAATGTGGTATCGGATTCAGCCTCACAAATCATCTCTTTTGCGACGTCAACATGAAATTTTGCATGAAATTGAGGTCTTTTGGCAGCAACTAACGAAAATGTCTTGGACGGATCCATAGGCAATGTTCAAGTCCTCCGCAATCTCTCTGATGGTTAATTTGAGGTTATTGACCAACATTTCTCTTACTTCATCAATGTTTTCGTCGGTTTTCGATGTCGATGGTTTCCGACTGCGTTCATCATCTTTGATTGACTCACGAGCACTTTTGAACCGCTCATGCCACTGGTAAGCGACCTTTTTCTTTAGAGAATCGTTGCCAAAACGCTTTTCCAACGTTCATGCACCATTAAATCCGTTTTTTACGCAAAATTTAATACGAGTTCGTTGTTGCAAATTAAAATCCATTTCTAAAATTGTAAAAAATCGCCAACAAACACAAAGTTAGATGTACTCTTTACTACGTAATTTTTGCAAATGTTAAGTTATGACGCTAAGTTTTAGAGGGAATATCAACAACAGATGGACCAACTTAACAAAAAACAAAAAAAAAAAAAACACCGGGAACTTTTTGATCAAGGTGGTATTCAACTCATTTAACGAAAATCTGGACGACATAACCTATGAGGATCTTCTGGAAAAGATGGATGAATACTTTCTTCAAAGAGTAAATATCACAATGGAACCATATTGTTTTTTCTCCAGGCTGCAAGGTTCTGAGTTTTGAACTCAACAAGGAGGATGTCCAACATTTGCTAGCTCAACAAGCTTCATCAAGCACTTTTGTAGGTGCTGTACGTAGTCAAAAGAATTCGTCATCGTCGCATTTCAGTGCAAAATCATCTTTTAATTGTAAGTTTTCAATATTTAACGGCAATACCATATTCAAAAATGGTTATCAGATTCACAAATATACTTGCTCGGCTATTGGTTTTACGTGTTATAAGTGAAGGGGTAAAAATCATTTTTCGAAAATGTGCCCGAAGAACATTCAAGTTCGCAACATTGATATGGAGTCCAACTTCTCTGACACAGAATCTGTTAAATCAACATTGTTCATTGGTGTTCTACAAAATCAAAACGAAAAGCAAGAACGTCAACAGTATCGGGATAGTGAGCCGCAGTGGTACGTTTTTTTACAAATTAATAAGAGTACAATATCTTGCCAAGGGAACAAGGTAATGTCATGTTTATTAATCAATTTAAATCACTTGGATAATCATGCAGTGTAATTAATACAAGTAAACAAAATTTATTAACATTTAGTGGGGAAAAAATGTATTCATTAGGTTATTGCATGCTAGATTGTATTTATAAAAATATTGTTCATAAATGTAGATATTAATTGCAAAAGTTTAATTGGCCTCAAAACCTGTCTTGAAATGAATTTAATTAAGAAAAATTAAGCTAATCTTACTTTTAATTTACTTTGTTCAAAAATTGGAGAAAAAGTAACGAAAATTTGCCGAATTATGTTACTAATTTCAAAGAGGTATTTGAAGATATTTGAAAGCTAAGAATGATGTGACACCGGTTGTTGATAGTCCTCGTAAAATACCATTCTCGTTAACGGCGGATTTGAAAAAAAAGAACTTAAAAGATTAGAAAGCCTTTATGTAATAAAAGAAGTAAATGAACCGACTGCATGGGTTAGCTCAATTGTGTTGGTGAAAAAACCCAACAGCAATTTACGTCTGTGCCTCGATCCACAAAATTTAAATAAAACAATTGTTCACCCTCATTTCCAGTTTCCAAACATTGAATATTTTAAGGCTCACTTAAGTGGTACAAAATATTTTTCGGTTCTAGGCGCCAATTTTGAGTTTTGGATGATACAATTGGATGAGGAATTTTCAATTTTATGTACATTTCAAGCGCCTTTTGACATGACCAAATACTAAATTTAGTTTTGACACGACCTTGAAAAAAAGGTCTTAAGTTTAATCCTTCAAAATTCAAATTTTGTAAAAGTGACGTCACTTTTGATGATCATTTGTTCAGACAAGACGATGTTCGACCTGGTCCATCTAAAGTGGAAGCAATATGTACCATACCCAGACCAAAGTCCGTTGCAGAGTTACGACTTTTTTTAGGTATGGTAACTTATTTAAACGAGCTGATTATAAACGCCCCAATTTTTGTATATTTTGATGTCAACAAACCTTTTACAATGTCAGTAGAGGCTTCACAAAATGCGGTGGGAGCGCTTATATCCCATGATAGGAAGCCGATTGTTTATGCTTCAACCAGTCTTACAAAGTCTCAACAAAACTATGCTCATTCTTTTGTTGTTGGCAAGTCTGTCGTCGTTGAGACCGACCATAAGCCTGTGGTTCATTTTTTTGATGATTACAGCGATTCATGCTGAGACTCTTACGCATATAATTTGAAAGTGATTTTAAAGACTGGAAAGTATAGGGTTTTCTAATAACGACTTGACAACTTTTTTTTTTTAATTAAAAATTATTATTGGCTTGAAGTACAACCAAAACATTTATGAATGGAACTCGACTTTGTTCATATGGCCACCGCGGGCACGTTTGCAGCCGTCGATTCGTTGGACCCAATTTTCAACTACTCGGCCACACATTTCGGCCCAATCGGCCGCTATTTCGCGTTCAATGTTGGCTCTGAGCTCTTCCAATGTCATCGGCGTGTTAGCATAAACCAATGACTTAACGTAGCCCCACAGAAAATAGTCAAGCTGCGTTAAATTGCTCAAACCAAGAGGCCAATCGACTGGCCTATGTCTTGAGATAACATGCTCACCATACTTACTCTTCAATAAATCGATTGTAGCGCGTTCTTGGCGGCTTGTGGCACCACATGTCGTCCAAGTCCATATCTTCAAATTCGGGCCAAAAATAATCGGTGATCATGGCGCGATAACACTGACCATTCACAGTAACGAGACGATCGTTATCGTCGACGAAAAAATATGGCCCAATAACGCCGCCGACATGCAAACCGTACCAAACAGTTATTTTTTGTGGATGAAGTGGTGATTCATGAAGCACATGTGGGTTTTCACCCGACCAATAACTCATATTTTGCTTATTGACGAAGCCATTGAGCCAAAAATGAGCTTCGTCACTGAAGATGATTTTACGATAAAATTCATCATCTTGGCGCATCTTCTCCAGAACCCAATCGGAGGAAGTACGTCGCTTCAAATGGTACATCGGCTTCAATTCTTGAGTCAGCTTGATCTTGTATGGGTGCAAACCAAGATCTTTACGCAAAATACGCCATAATGTGGTCTGAGCGATGCTCAATTCTTGAGAACGCCGTGGAATTGACTGATTTGGATTGTTTGCTACGAAGGTCTGAATGGCAGCGATATTTTCGACACTTCGACCAACCCGTTGTCTCACTGACACGGCAACATCACACAACGAATATGTGGACTCAAATTTTTGCACTAAACTTGTTATTGCCTGTCTACTAGGGCGAGAATTACGACCGAAAATTGGAGTTAACGCTCTTAAAGTTGCAGTCACCGACCCCGAATATCTGTAGAAAATTTTTATAATTTGCAGACGTTGCTCGTTAGTGTACTTTACCATGATGAAAATGCTGTGTTTACTGAATAAATTGACAGTGACAGTTTGATGATTAGTGAAAGAGTGCGTTCACAAATAAAATTCAAAATTGTCATGTGCCTATTGGAAAACTCTATATATGTATGTCGCCAACACATTGTCTCGTTCTGCAATGCCTAACGAAACCCTAAGGTAGTTCGACAAGGACTTGAGTCTTCACTGCAATTAAGTTCTTACTTGTCGCCCCCTGTCAATGTTAAAGGCAAAATATGAGCAGCTCCATGGTACTGTCAAATGTAATTGAATACCATTTAGTCGGTTGGCTAAATTATAAAAAAATTTGTTATGCCTTAATATAAGATTCGTAATGAATTAGAAATAATAGATAACCTCTTATGCAAGTCAAATCGTCTTGTATAGAAAGGTGTAGGCAAAAAATCCAATTTATTGGCCTTACATTAAACAAGATATCTTAAACTTTATTAAAAACTGCGATGTATGTGTTCGACATCGCTCGAGTATTCATAGAGAATTAATACAGTTTCAAAATGTCGTGTCAATTCCATGGTACAAAATCGGGATGAATCTTTTTGAATTTAATAAAACAATTAAGTGCATTGTTGTCGGTAACTATTTTTCAAAATATATTAAAATCGCACAGTCAATTTTCGCCAGACACTGAATCCCAGCTGTAATAATAGGCGATAATGGCCCATTTTAAACTCTGAGTAGTTCAAAACTTTAACTGAGCAGTGGGGAATCGATCATATAACTTCAACTCCATACATTTCTAGATCCAATGGTCTAGCTAACTGTTCAGACCATTAATAAGTTATTAAAAAAATGTTCTGAGACCAAAACGGATATACAGCTCTTCGCCATCTGAACTTTTTTTGTTTCGGCAACTAAGAACAGTTCTCCCAGTTTTAAGAGAGAAATTTAAATATGTGCATATTGACCTTGATGATCATAACAATAAAATTAAACTCCAACAAAACAGAACTCCACAATATTATAAAAACAAAAAAAATAAGATCTTGCCTGCTATGAGTAAGGGTCAACGTATTTATTGAAAAAGAAATTTCTTTATTCAAAATCAAAACAATAGTGACCATTATAAGCTATGACCTTTTCCCATTTCCCGGGTAGCTTCATAATTCCATCGGGGTAGAACTTCTGTGGTTTATCAGCGAAAAACTTGGCCAAGTGATTTCAGCGGCTCTTCCGTCGGCCAATTTTTTACCATCAAGAGAGTTTTACAAAGACCGAAACAAATGGTAATCAGTGGGTGCAAGGTCCGGGCTATACGATGGATGTATCAAAACTTCCCAACCAACCTCCGTCAATTTGTTCCGAATCATCAACAATGTATATGTCCTAGCATTGTCATGATGAAAGACAACTTCCTTTCTTTTGGTCAATTCTGGTTGCTCTTTTTTGAAAGGTTCATTCAAGCGGTCGAACGTGCCGTTTCGCCACGTTCTAGCAGCTCGTAATATACAATTCCCTTCCAATCCCACCAAATACTCAACATAACCTTGTTTGCCGTCGATTCAGGTTTTGAAGTCGTTTGTAGTCGGTCACCGGCCTTTGACCATGATCGCTTGCATTAGATATTCTCGTATTTAATCCATTTTTCATCGTCCGTAATAATTCGCTTCAAAAATGGTTCCATTTCGATACATTTCAGAAGCATTTCACTGATGGTTATTCCATCAATTAAATTTCTTCGCGTCAATTCATGTGGCACACAAACATCGAGCTTCTTTAAGTAGCCTGCTCATTTTAGATGATTCCAAACTGTCATCGGTTGATGCTTAGTACCTCCGCTATCTCCAGATAGCTTCCGTGCCGGTCTTGCTCCATCAATTGTAAAATTTCAACAGCTCTGAAAGGTGCATATTTTACTTCGTCGTTTCTGAAACGGAAACGAACAAGCCACTCCTAGGTCCAGCGTTCACTCAAAGCATTCTCACCGTAAAATGCACAAATTTTTCGGCATGTTTTTGCAGCGTTTTTCCCTGTTTTATAGTAAAAAAGCATCACAGCATATTCTTCAGATATTTCACTTATATTCAAATCAGCATAACTTTTAACATGAGCAACAATTTACACAGCTGTCTTCACGAAAAATGTAGCCTGACATGTCACCTTTCAAACACGTGTTCGTCTGACACAATCAAATTAGAATTTCCAAATAAATGGACACCAACACCATCTAGTGACAAAAAACCGTTCTAATTGGGAGTTCTTAAAAAATGCTTAGAACCAAGATCTTATTTAATTAATTCAGACGAAGGTTCTGATTATCATCGTAACAGGGAGCATCTTATTGTGGGATCTCCACTCGCAAATGAAAAAATTAATATAAAAAATGGTAATCAGAGCTCTAATAAATCACAGGTTTCAGGAAGGATACCACATATGTACATATGCACATATGTACTCTTGATATTCAGTTAGTTTTGAACTAGCTGTCATGTAATAAAGATCTCTAGCAGAGCTACTCTGTCTAATTATTAAAAAAAAATATAAACTATAACACCCCAGAGGCTTCATTATTCTGCAGAAGGTAAAGCAATTACGTATATCAGTTCGCTCCAAGTGAATTTAGATCGTAAGACCAGCAGGACCCTGAATTAGGCAGATGATTATGTTTTCAATGGCCGTTGATAAAAATGAGCGTATGCAAAGTATTAAGTAGTTCTGATGACAGAGAAGACTTGTAGTTATTATCTAGTCTTCATGCAGCAAAATACGGTGATGAGTCACAGAAAAAGATCCACCTACTAACCTGATTGATTCCAGATGATAGAAATGCCAAATAAGACGACTTATCGACTTAAAACACCTCATTCATTTCATAAGCTATATTCCGATAATCCAACGGAATGTCTCTGCATATTGGATACGTAAGACTGTCTGGAATACTGTTGTGAGCAGTACAACACGAAACTCACCAGTATGACACCGCTCTACACAAGTGGAAACGAATTTTGGTTGCAGATTCGCAAAATCGTCTAAGAACAAGACTGGGGAATTTTGAACTATCAACCGCCACCGAGAAAAAACCGGCAGCAAGATTTACAGAGAATCATATCTTTTTATCTTTTCATCGTAACATAATATATCATTCATCGTTGTGAGCTCTATAAATCAAATATCGAACTTTGGATGCCGCAACTGCTGACCCGGTTATGTTACGTAATGCGAACTCTATGATTTCTAGAATATTGCTTCGGCAAAGAGTTTTTGGATTCCAAATTCTTGTTAGAGTTAAAAGAAAGATCGAAACTTAGGTTTAAGAACCACGCGATTGGGAATCTCAGGATGCGTTCAGCTTATTCACCTCACAATTACTGTAAGCAGCAGCGGTAAGACGTAAATAAAGCATATAACATTAACGTTAATTTTTAGAAGTGTTTGGGTATGCACTTAAGGCTTTGCAAACAGGATTAAAGCAGTAGCGTTGGCTTTTTACCTAAATCCCCTATCTAACGATAATGGATTTAAACAAAGCAAAACAAAAGGTCTCCCTAAGCAAACTCTAACCGGTAGAAATGAACGGTTTCTAGATCTTTATAAAGGAGCCGTGGAAACCGAAACATGGTGCTGGTCCTAGTGAAGCGCTTCTACATAAGTACTTTTCTAAGGAGGCTCAATAACATTCTATGTCCTAACTTTTATCAGAATCATTTAAGCAGCCTACACTGGATTGAATCATCAAAGAAGAGGACGAGTCACGATATATTCTTTGGAAAAACGTCAGGATGTTTTAAGTGGTTCCTCAGAATCATATTTTCAGATTTAAGACGTGTATGTAACGTAATGATCTCCCTAAAAATTAAGCTTGAGGGCTTTATACGAGAGTTTGTTAACTGTTTACCCGCCATTCATTTTTGGAATTTTTAAGCCAATTGATGAACAGTGGGTGGCTTAGATTACGAATACATGATGCCAAGTCGCCAAGATTTTGACAGCGTTTGGCATTCTATTCCGCTTGATTAGCCAAGTAAAAATAAGGTGACAAGTCGGTACGTTCTCGTCCCAATAAATATGTTTGCAGTCGAATAAATAAACAAAGAATCATTTACTGAATCAGCGCGCGAATCGACTAAAAACAATATTGTGTGTACGTGAGCTAAGTATTAACTACTCGTGTTCAGGCTAAGATAGGATAAGAAGGCCTCAAATAGCTTATATGATAGACCTTAGTTTTGCTGCAGTAACTCGCCTCTGAGGTGAATATTAACGCTATGTAAGCTTCCTAGCTTTCTCTTAAAATCTTAATATTCTACCGCATGCTCACAATGAACAGACTGAAGATACTTCAGCGCACATGATTTACAGAATGACAATTTGGATTTTATGTTATTAAGATGTTTGCACATAGCGCGGGCGAAAATAAGTAAAGGTTAGGTGCAAGTTATAATGGCTAGGAAATAAAGAGCTCGGCGGGGCATTCAATAAGCGAGTTCTACGGCTAAGGAAAGAATCACGATATTTCAAAGTACGACCGAAGGTGGACTTGAGGGTGTACTGATGAGCATTCTCAGCGAGACGGTTGTTACGGCTAAAAGTTTGAAGGGGTGGCATGCTACTGGCAATTTCGGTGTGATACTGGTGATGAAAATAGCGATACATCAGTGTGAGCAGAAGAAGTTATGCCGGTGTTCGAGAGTGTCGAATGACTGTGTTATATTGACATCATCTATGAGTTTTATCGCACGATTTTAGATCCTATCCAGCAAGTGCACCTGAACAGATATGGAATTTTACTTCAGCTTTGAGCGGATAAACACAATTTTCTTATTCATTGGATTTTCCGAGGATTTACAAATCGATTTAAACTTCAAACAGCTCAGCTGGACTTAAAGTGTCACATTTCTTTTGAAGTCCCCCGAGATAAACACAAGAAAAAAGTTTTTTTTTCCAAATAATAGTCAATGCTTTGATATACCTCAATGGCATTCGCACTTATAGTCGTCTATTAACGTAGGAATCCACTCGCTCCCGTATTCTAAAGTCAACATCAATGTCAACTTGTGTAACTAGTAAGCCACACATATCTCCTCGTATTCCGTGCTCATTATAACTCATAATCTATTCAGCTCGCTTTTCTTTTGACATTTTTGCAACATCATCACTTTTTTTTTTTTTCTTTAAAAAATGCCTGAGCTGCATGCCGACTGCCGCCGCGCCGACGTGACCTTCTAACTTCTTCTCAACACCTTTTATTATGCCAACCTGATCATATCTGTCTTTTTGATCGACTTGGCAAAGACCAACCAAAGCGACATACCAAGAAATATCGAACAAAATACAAAATACAAAACGAGTCAAACGTTCCGAGTATTTTCATATCATAAAGGGGAGTGCCCGGGCATATGTAGACTACTGCCTATATAAGTACGACTACGAGTATCTGTATCTCCAGGTGAATTTATTAATGGAAATCGATTGATTCGTAACGCAATCAACGCAGATAAAGGAGGACGTGAAGCAGTGGGCATTTATTCAAACCACACACGATTATGGTTTTCAATTCTTTTTACATACATATGCCACAGTGTAGGCCGGAAAGGCTTTTTATAATTTTTATAACCGCAAATGCCGCAAGCTATTAACAGCGGATACATGCAAAATCAGAGAGAAAAATAGCAACTTTGAATGAAAATCCACCTACCCAACAACATCTGTGAGTAATACTACATAACTAACACGCACCAAACACCATACTATTGCCAGACTTAGTAAAAGATACTCCACACCGTAAACCTTGTCAAATATTTACAAATTCAAGCGGAGCATAACTAAAGGTATCTTGCTCTTCGGTATACTCCTGCGAACGACCATATCTATCAATTTCACATTAGGTCGATTCATAAATTCTTCGAAATAGTCTTTACATACTTTTTCAATTCGTTTATCTATTAATGTTAGCGAGTGTATTGGTGTCAAAAGGGTGGTAAATCCAAACGATTTCTAGTGATTGCTCATTAATTTAATTTTGATTGCCCATCGATTATTTCATTGGTGTGTGGACGTGATCACTTTTGCTAATTCCGGTATGCTTGTCTGGTGTATGAATCTACAAAATTCAACATGAATAAGATTTAGCTTTTAAAGGAGAGCGAGTTTTCGTATTTTCGAACAACTACCATGTATCATGCACTGTCGGATGATTGATGGTTAACAGGCGTCATTTCTTCGATATGTTGCAATACTACCTCATCGAATATGGCTCATTTAATTTCGATATGAAAAAAAAAAGAAAACAAATAATAAAAAATATCTTTTGTACGAGTGAATGTTAAAAGCACAAATTGAAAAAAATCTCATTTAATACGAAAGCAGATAAAGTGAGTATTTCAGTTATGTTTTCCTTCCTTTTTCTGGCGGCAATTAAAATTTCCGCAATTAAATGAAATGGATGTGGAGGCCCGTGGAAAAGGATTAAAACAATCTGTTGAGTCTCCCATGCAGTTTTTCGAAATGTTCCAAATGTCCATTTGGGCCACATCATTATGTAATTTTAGTTTTTTTTTTTTTTTTTTTGTAGTTGATGGGAAATTTGCGGCAAAATTGAATACGAATTACGAGTAGGTAATTTGCATTTAATGTAAATGAAGTATACAGATAGATACAGTCGGTTTGAGAAGTACATATGTGGACAATATGTTGTGGAAGATATTGCTGAAAAACCGAAATCTATAAGCGTAGTTATGTATGGAATATTTACATAATAAGTGATGAAATACTTTCGTTAGCAGTGGACAGATACGGGTGATGACTGTGGGACTAATTCGTGTGGAAAGGCCATTTTGCTTCAGGCAAAAGCAAAAAACTTCACCATATTACAATATATCAGCGGTGCCATTTGCAGTTTCATACACCTCATAGTTGCAATCATTGAAAACTGTGGAAGTATATGGAATTTCATCTATACAACATCAACGAAGAAAGAGAATGAACATCTCTGGTTACAGCCTCATCATAAGCCATGTAAACAAGAAACTTTTAGTTCTCGATACATGGCCGCTTCTTTTATTATGTATATCCAAACATTCCGAGCAGCTTACATAAAATCGCAACACTACAGAAAAATCTTTTATTTTCCAGAAAAAGAACATTATCCTCCCTGATACGTTTGGGAGTAACAAATATATTTCACAGGATGCAGGATTAGTTAGCAAAATAATTTGTCTGTCATGTTATGGGAGCACTTGACGTCAACAACCTAATCGCATTCTGTCACTGTGGTTGTAGGACAGAGACACGATTTGAGATCTGGAAGGGCACACTCATCAAAAACAGTAAGTTTAGGACTTGTAAGTGGCTTTTTCTTTGGCCTAAGAAAAAAACTGAGTGGTTTAGTTGAACTTCGTATTAAAAGACATTTTCCAAACCACATTTGGCTACAGAAGGTTACTGCAGTGAACCACCTCTTTAAAGCTAAATCTTGGACAAATGCGAAAAAGCATGGAGAATTCGGTCATAACTCGTGACAAAGAAGTTGTTCGTGGATTTGACCAATTTGGTGCAATATTTGTGTTCTCATGTCGGTCGAATCTAATGGCCACGCTCTACTGGATCACGGCCAGAGACAGCCTGTTTTAAGCAATATGAAGCTCTAAGCGTAAACGACGGCGGTGCATGAAAAGTAGCCTTTTAATCAACTTCTGAAAACTGAAGATGTGATTACCTCAAAAAAGAGGAAGTTGGCTAGTCTTACTCAACTTGAGTTAAAGGGCATCAGGAAATGTTCAAATTAGTGTGCTTCTTTGTTTGTTCTTCAAAGGTTTCTGCCAAGCGTGGAAATTTTCAACAGGATGGTTTGATTCAGACTATAATTTAACAAAATATTTTGCATCGTCGGTAGGTATATGGCATAAAACTCTCCTAAATACTCATATCACTAGTTTTTTGAAACTGTCTTTCGGTTGAAAAGGAGTTATCTTTGTTGCAACACGAATTTGAAAATTGATGATTTTGGAGGTCGATCGTTAATTTGAAATTGTTTTATGAACATGAAGTTTGAAGCAATGGCGTCAGAGCTATAGTTTCTACAGAGCTCAAATATCATTACGCTCAGGGGAAATTTTTGATGGAGTCTGAGCCGGGAAAGGACTATAGTTGAATCTTCAGCTTCGCCAGTTTCAAAACAAATCTGGGATTCCGCCTAAAACTTCATTACTTGTTGGGTAAACTCAAAACTCAATCATAACTTGCCTCTGTACCGTTTAAGACAGTGCTTAACCACATAAAAAACTGTTTCACTTTATTTTTTTTTAACCCAATTTACAATGAGATCACAGAAATTGGAATCAGTAATTGCCTTGCTCGACAAGACACAAAGAAGTATTTTTTGAACTACACAAGTCCTTCCTGAAGACTTCCGATGACAGTTGAATTCATCGCATGCACATTTGTAGGTGGAATAGCTTTATACTCTATAAGCATACAACCTGAATGTTTTTTGGCGTTTGTCAAATAGAATGGAAGGACTACTTTTGCTTGGAAGCCACAGCATGCATGTATTAGTACAGATGGAGGAATATGGAGGCCGAGTTAGGAAATTTGTGATTTTGGAGAGAAACGTCACGATTCCATAGTCCGATAAAACCAAAGTCAGGAATATTGCATTGAAGTCCATAACAGGCTTAAAGTTTGCACTTTTCTGATTTCAAACCGATTGTACTTTGCTAAAACTGCAGGATATTTTCCAATAACAAAGAAGTAACATCCTATTCCACTATTTTTATATTTCAACTCAATACTCCTTCTACCAAGGATAGTAGTAGAGTTGGTCAGATTCTACAACGCTTGTACGAATGTAGATTTGCTAAACCAAGAAAATATAGGCATACATTCTTAAGCTTTCGGTATGTAAGTGAACAACTTATAGCAATTCACATCAAGGATAACAGTATCGAATCCGAATTCTATGATGTCTTAGACCGAACTTACAATGAAAAGAGTGTGCCCAATGCCCCAGCTATAAAATAACGCCTGACATTTCATGGATTCATGTTCTTAGAATTTGTAACGGGGCGTAACTTTTAAGTAGCCAGAATACGGTTTCTAAAATAACGACACTTGGCTTAGCCTAGATCAATCAATCAACCATTTTTGGTGCTCGAATTTTTCTAAGAACAACATTAACTTGGATCATTACTTTGCTGCAGCCAATGTGGATATTACAAGCCTGACAGGGTCAAGTACGATCAACAAAATTTACCGTTGAAAAACTGCAATTGCAAAAGGCCATCAGAGAAGCAGCTACTGAAGAACAAAGAAACCTCTGGTTTAATGATAAATTTAGATACATGAAGCTAAACAAGAAGCCTATAAAGCTGCAACTACACGAAGGATGAGGGCTGCTAGTGAACTTTATGAACAGAAAAGAAGGAAAGAACTTCTTGAAAAGAAGAAGAATTAACAAGGGAAACACGTTCTTGGAAATGGATATTGATACTACCGTTTGTTGCGATGACAATTGTTTACGGCAGCAGTAAGCACAATATGCCGGGAGACATTCTGACCTTTTTTACTTCGAGGTGATAACAAACGATTTGTCTTATCCTGTCTCAATGCAAGTCAAACTGTAGAACCACAGATAAATTGGGTTCCAGATGAAATGCGGATTAAATTCGCTTTAGATAGAAAATTTACAATTTTTTTCAAACTGAAAATGAGACCAAATATAGACAAGCCTTCACGATCTAAACACTACTCTCACCAAAAAAAATAAAAATACTCGTAGGGACAATATCTTAGCCTTCCTTCACCCGATCACTGGCATTACTTATATAGATGGCAAATATATTAGATTTAAGCAGCATCAGTATCTATTTCTCACGTGGAGAAGAGAATGGTCCATCAAAACACCGAAATTTATACACCAGATTTCAGTTGAGAAGCTTAGAATTACAGTGATTCGATTACAGCGAGTGAGTGCACACCTATGGTCTGGTCCAAGGAGATTATCGAATCAGTGCCTCAATTACATATGAAGAAAACCAGGTACACAAATACTTTCATGTTTTAGACTTTAGAATATCGTCAATAAAGTAAGACATGGTCTAGATAACAGAATTGGCGATCAATGATGTAAGATACACAAAAGTTAATGTATAAACTAGTTTCTATGAAAAGATCTAACCAAAGATACTTGTAAGGTGTCAATTGGCTAAGGAGGCCAACTTTCCTTTCCTTTCCTTTCTATTCCTCCCATATTAATAATTTTGAGCCTTTTCGAATAATCTATCCATGATTCTACAATTCCATATGCATTTAATTTCTGAGGAGAACTTAAAAATGGGCACTCAATTTCTTTACCAGCACACGCATCGTATCGGGCCAAAAATATATCAAGTTCTGACGATTCCAGTTTAACAATTTCACACTTTTAGAAGAATCTAATATGAAAAATCGTGCTTGGATACCATCTTGTTAAACACAGTATGCTTATTTCATTTATTGAAAACTGCAAAAAATCAATGCTGCCTCTTAAGAGCATGTCAAATCGAATTGTCCTCATATCGATGGTAAGTATTTATGTATAGCTTGTATCGGGATCATTTTAATGATTACTTCTTCCTTTCCCCAGTTTTTTCTTTATTTTTTCAATGAAATCAAGCCTCCTACCCATAGATATTCGTAAAACGTGTACAAGTTTGATGAGGATTAAATGTTATTTACGAGCCATTAAACGAAAAGTCTTTTGAATGTACGAAAGTTTTTCCAACGAAATTCTGATTAATTTTCCATGTGCGTGTATCTACTCAGACAGAACAATTAAACGTACTCACTTTGAATTGATAATTTGTTCCTCCAACGTATCTCTTATTAAATTGATAACTTAAGTTCTACGCAGATAGAGTGGTGGGAAAAGTTTTGAAATTAAATTATCTAACCACCTCATGGGACGAAGGAAATTGATTTGATTTTTAAACATAAAACACGTTCGGGACAGTTAATTTGAGGTTGCCAGAGACTAAGGCAGTTTATCATAATTGCACTTCATATTTATGGAGGTACAAATTAAATTTCGTTTGGTCGATTATACTTTGTTGGAATGCATTGGAGTGCTTTTCCAGTTAAAAACGAGGACATCCGTCATATCTGTAAGACAGATTTTATGGCACAACAAAAGCTTAGGGGTCTGTACATCATGGGAGTATGCCGTTTGATTGCTCAAATTTTTTACATGTAACGATACTTTTATGCATTCCAATTTGAAAGCAATAAATTACGATTTAAAAGACTTCACAGGCAGCAGCAGTATCTACAACAGCTTCTTTGACTCTGTCAGAGTTATTTAGGAATTTCTTTCATGTCGCATGAGTATACCCATAAATTTTTTGATTTCCAGTTAATTGCTGGTGAAGACAACAAACAACAAACAACAAACAGACACGAAAGTGTAACTAAATGTCTTTTTAATTTTGTTCGTTCTTTTCAAAATTAAATTTATGTATAAGTATCTCAGCGTATAGTAGATACAGATACTCTTAAAGGGGAAAACATATTTCACGATTACCATGCCACCCATGAGAGGTGGTACATATTTATATGGCAAAACATTTAAATAATTTTCCAGTATCTGACATTTGATACGATTTCTGAGCTGATGTCCCGCTGAAACGAATTACAAGAGAGTTAACAACCCAAAAAGGAGAACAAACCACGATTCACATGTTGTTGAGGTGTGAAGAATCTCAAATTTCATAGTTTATCATTCGGCATCTTGGACCATGTTGAGGGGGCTAATTTTCCATGTGCACTCGTTTCTCGTGCCATAAGGCATTTCCCAGAAGAAACAACAAATAAAAAAAAAAATCATCAGCTAAACCATCTACAGAGTGGGGTATCTGTAAAAAGTATCGGGTTTTTGGTATCATACTTTGTCTGAATTGAAATTTATGAAAAGGAATTTATGGTGGTATCTACTAGAGTGCCATTTCGACACTTTATCACATGATTAGGATCTTTAAGATCTCTAGAACATGAGTATTTTGACTAGTAGGTGAGAAGTATGGATACTTTTGGATAGATTACATTTCGACGGCGAGATTGTAAGTTTGTACTAGATGTCTCTAGAAAATGCTGTTGCTGTCGACTTCTATTCTATTGTTAAGGATTGTTTGGCGTAAACTTCCGGTGGGCTTAAAACCTCATTCCAATCAGTCACTCTAACTAAGCGCATTAGAAAAAAAACTAAACAAGTTCAAGTTAGACATAGCACATTCCGTCCGTCATAGCAGGTACTATTCGTAACTGGTTATTAGAATTTGCACAGTTGAGTGTACTTAAGCGCATAATATCAGTCAAGACAAGACATGATGCGGACGTTCCGATGAATTAATTTCCTTGAAGAAATCAACGGGAAGAAACCGTGCCACACGTAAACATATGGTATATGAATATTCCGGATATTCTAAACTGAATTGGTTTCACAATTTTGTCTGTATATTCGGATGCAGCACCATCAGAGGAGGATGAAAGATAAGGAAGACTTGTTCGCCAACATAAGCCAAATATACGCTTATTAATTATAATAGAGAGAACGAAAATTACCAGAGATTCCTTCCACGAGCTCTTTCCATAAAGCGTATTGTAATACTCTAAGCATGACGTTAAGATTTTATTAAAAAGATAGTTTTCGGCGGTATCGTTTAAGCACTTGCTCGTTTGACACTACCTCTAGTGAATAGACTTCATCAACCAGTCTGATCACATTGTATCCGATACGAGACAAGGTTTCAAGACATCACTATCTCCAACCACTCACCTGTAATAGCTAAGGTGTGAAAGTAGATTTCACTAAGGCGAAAACATTAAGTTCAATGCCAAATGGATGCAATGACGGAAAACTGGCCCCATTTTTTCGTATTTTTTCCAGAATGCCTGAAAAAATCGTCACTAGAGATTGGTAAAAGAGAAATCTGAATAAGCCCTAGGTCGAAACTATGAGAAGTGATGTCAAGGACACAAACATCGAACAGGAACTTACAGAGTCAAAGACGGTAATGTAAGAGGAATATTGATACTAAAAATATAAAAGGGACCAATAGTGACCAATACTCCGCTTCTAGGCAAAAGAAACGATACAATATGATCAAGCATTGACGGAATTTTTAATTTTAGATTATCTTAATTTTTCGAGACAAAGAAGACATTCTGGGTTGACCGGTTGAGCTCCGTGGGTAAATCGAGTCACTTTCGAGCTATTTCATTAAGCGCAAGTTGATTAATCAAGAGCATAAACGAATACATTTATCCTTTGGCTAGTCCTCAAGAAGGGAAACCTTCTGAACTCTACCACATAGAGAGATCTCACCCTCCATTATATCGCGTATTTGGAAGGCTGAAATTTTTTGTGAACAATACGGTATGTTCAGTTTGGTTTTAGAACTGGTAGATCCACAATCGACAAGATAATACGCTTACTCTGGATCCTGAATTTGCATATATGAGACAATGAACTTCATGGGGTATACAAAGGTGCAGACTTGGTAAGAAGGGCATGAATTCTGGTCGGGATTGTTAGGACATGTCAAGAAATGAATATCAAGCGTTATATTCAGCGTTAAAGGTCTTTGGTTCTATTCCGTAATGAATACGCGGTAAAAGACAACTACGCGCAGTTAAATAATGAGTGACCGCAAACATCTAGATGGCCGCAAATGCGGTTAGCATAGGATCGCGCTTAATAGAATAAGCAGAACTGCATGTAAACAAGTTAGTCAAAGCAAAATCTCCACGAACAATGCAGTGTATTTAGTTTCACCTGGTGGGTATAGAACAAATCGAAGAGCGGCGAAACGACTCGCCTGCATTTGGTTGTTTAAGGAGCATTGTCACAGCTACAATTGCTATAGAGGAAATTAAATTCAAGTAACAAACAGTGTTCAAAGAGGTATTTAAACAAGCTTGACAATAGTAGCATTTATAATCGGTATGGTCAGTCAAGCTGTTCTGAATAGGCACATGAAATTCTCAATCAAAATCAAATTATTAAGAAAATAGATCATTCGGGAAATTTATAGCTGAAAATGACGACTTAACTAAGGAAGATCTCATACGGACTGTACCACAAAAGAGCAGTGCAAATCATACAATTACTTGAAGGCAATACAAGAATCCGCATATTTAGAAGTATTTTGGAGCTCCAAACGAAAGCGTGCAAAATTATGGAGCCATGATCTTTTTTAGTAATTGGGGCTAAGTTCCGTCCGCTCAGAGGAAAAACTCTCCCAAAGATCATAACATACCCACGTAAAATAGGTAGCTCACAGAAATTTGTATTATTACCCGCAACGGTTGACGTTTTTAAAGCTCAGTGTTACTTGTGAAATACATATAGCTAACGAGTGAACTGACAGAATGCCATTGGTCAACAACAATCCGGTGGCCACATTCATAAACAAGGCACCGGCAGGCCATATCCGTATGTCCAAAATATCCTCAAGCATTTATGCCTAGGAATACGAAACTTGGTTTAAGTTAGCTTCTTGCTTCAATACTTCAATTTCTGTCAGGCTTAAACGACCACCTGGCGCATTAAATGTCCCAGTTAATTCAGATTTGTATACATGTTAATGCGAGTTTTTGGATCTACTGTCAGAAATAGGAAGTAGAAGAAAGCTTAACAGCAATCGTCACATAACCTCTTTTAGTTGCTTTCACCGACCCGATCCCAATTTCAGAAAATTTTTTTTGTCGCCGCTTATAAAGCGTCTGCAATCAAAGGCCACTAAAAGTGAGATTCAAGCTCTTATCTGATAACTTCAAAGAATAAATGGCCAAAACGTTCAAAAAATACCTAGCCATGGTAAAATCATTTGACCTATTTCAACATCAACACATTTCACATGTAAGCTCATCATTTCGAGCTTGTTATCCGCAATCAAAACATGACTTCGGTAGCCCACTTAGGCCATCCCCAGAATCAATTTAAACAAAAAATAGATTTTCCTCCTTTCCAACGAAAGCCATTCAAAGACATAATCACAAGTGTTACTCACCGAAATGTTTTCAGAACCTAGAAATTATTCCACAAACGTGATGGTTCCAAGAGATGTATCTCCAAACTTAACGAGAGATGAACATTTCTTCACCAAACTATTGTTTCGGACCGCAACCGTAAAAAAGCACTTCATCTGGACTTTGTTTTTTTGTTCCGTGATCATGCATATAAAATTTGTTCGTCAATTTTTTGTTAACTTCTGCTTGGATGCCGACTGACAAATAGTCAAACAGACAAACTGACAAATAGATATAACATACATATAGTTGAATTGTGCGGTACTGTGAGTAGTGTTTTTGTTTAAGTGAGCTAAGTGAACTACCGCCGGCGCTGAGAGATAAAAGATGAAAGATGGAAGATGATAGATGCAAGATATAAAGATAGAAATACTCGTACTCGTCGAATCGGAAATTCGAATTGAAATTTCCCCTTTGGAGTCCAATTATCGCCCGACTTCTCTCTATAATTTACATAGATAAGGGCTTATTATTTCAACACTTTATCGTGAGGCCTCCTCGTTTGGTCTATAGTAGTCGGTCCGTCACTCTCCATAAGATGATGATGTGTGATGATGATGATGGAGCAAAGGGAGCTCCAAGAATACCTATTCTTCTTTTCTTTTTCGTTTCATTCTTTTCGTGTTCCAGTGAACAATTTTCTAATTTTAGCTACCGGGCCCGCCTTGTGGTCATATAGTCCAACTATAAACCATAGAGACGTCTCTCGATTGGGATAAGGGAAATCGTCCCGATTAATGGTGTGTTGTACGATCATATGAAAGTATCTATGAAGTGTTCTTCGATGCTAATAGCTTATGGTCAACAGTGAACACTGAAGACGCCATAACAACACATACTCACACGACCTCACACTAGACACACGTTTTGTATTTTGTGAATTTCAATTTCCCATAGACCACGCATAGGCCTTGTCTATTGGGCGCCTATCTTTTGAAGTACCTTTCAGTAAAGTGTATCTACTCAAAGATAGATACGAAAAAAAAAAAAAAAAAAAACTCATAAAAATGTTAATCATTTCGCTGTGTGGAATGGAGTTGGGTGGAGATAATTGAGATGTTCTCGAATTTGGAAGACAAGAAATGGAAAACGGAAAGGAAGGAAGTAGATGATACTGATGGAAGTTTGGAAGCCCTTGGGTAGGTGATAAATTGAATTATATACACACGGCGTGTAGGCTGACAAAGTAAAAGGATCTGAGCCTCATTTAGGGACATCCGATTACAATTTGTTGGCCTCTTTTATGAAGGTGACCGTAACGATGTTAGCATTATAAGTATTCTCTTCTTTTAGATGAACGAATTTTTGGCAAAGAACATGAATGAATTTCATTTTGAAGGGGTGGATGGAGTTATCAGGAAGAGGTGCAACAGGGGGGTTTTATATAATGGACGCTAATAGCAAAAAGAAATTTTGAAGAAACTTTATAATTTACGTTCAATGAGATGCGATCTTTGGAGAGAATTAGTTATAAAGCACTGCTGATGAGATTTGAGATAAAAAACTTTACGAGCAAAGTCTGAAAAATATGACTGGTTCTGAAGATACTGGCAGCTGTAGTCAAATCCTTTTAACTGGACTGTACCCTGTTGTGCTGATATATCATCAGAATTATTTATATTTAAATAATAGAACCCTATCTGCAATAAATATCAAAACAAAAATACCTTTTCACTTTAAGAAGGTGATGACATGCTCCAAATAAAACAGGCATTCATCACCTTCAATAGAAAAATGAAACTGATAAGTTGGTATCAAGGTAAACGAGAAGATACTTGAGGACTTTGTCCACCTTACAAAAGTAGTCTACGTCAAGCATATTTTCTCATATCATATGTTACTGGGAGCCAGATGAAATAATTTGAAGTAGATATTTTGCAAACACTGCATGATGCAACTGACGGGTTAATTTTTTAATTGCAAAGGCTGCAGTCATGACAAAAAGCAAAAGGTTTGACACTCTGTTACATAAAAAATCAAAATGACGATGTCAATCTAACACAAAAAAAAACGATTCCTCATGTATTTAAGGTCCAGAATAGTCGACGCGAATTTATGGAAAAAATGCAGCAAATAAGGATTCAAAATGTCTGATGCAGAAGTTGCTCCATAATGGAAGCTAAATATCGGGGTATCTTTCTATATAGCAAACTTTTTTGGACTAAATATGGAGCATTGAAGATTTCGAAGACTCTGCCGGCCTTTCGGAAATATAAGAGTACTTTTGGCTATTCATAGGTCGTGTCACTTCAAAAGATCTTGAGGTTTCACAAGTTTATCATAATTTTATCCTATCCATCTGTTGTTCGGTGAAACAAATTACAATATGCCACTACTTCTTCCTACAGACCCCAAAGGGATCAGGACGCCTGGCTCCACTTTATATGCAAGACATTCATTAGTAATGGGCTATACTCTGTTTAAAATGAAATAGTCTCTCATAACATACATCTAATACTGAAGTTTTGATTTCCCTGTGTGCTGACTTTTGACTTTGGTCTTAGTAGGATGTTTTCTCATGCAATGCCAGTGGAATTTTGGTTATATGGGAATAGGAAGTCGATTATCTCTAGTATCTAACCCAGGAAAGATATGTAGTCGGATCATCATCAAAGACTTCAAAAGTGAGCTAGGATGTAGCACTGAGGTCTTTGTGGAAACTGACAGTCTTATACATTACTAATTTTCAAATTTCTATCTCTTTTCCAAGTGGAGAAATTCGTAATTGTGATGGCAGTGCACTACGAGGATACTGTGTCCGTGGTAACAGCCAGCCTGAGCTAAGAGTGTTACTAAATCCGCTTACCATCTCTAGGTACACTTCCTTTAATACAGTTGGAAGACTTAATTTACTGAGCCTTTTTCGGGTCTCAAGTCACATTGGAAGCTCGGGAAATTAGATCGTTCTTTAACTTTTTATGTCAAGCTCAGAATAGAGTTTCTCCGATATCTGACTTACACCCTCTGTTAGTTGAGTGTTGACTTTTTAGATTACAGACAAACAAAACTAATTATTCCAAATACCTCTAAAGGGTCAGCGGCTTCTATGCTTTTTCCCGGTAGCAAAAAATCATGTGGCGTGTTAACGGAGCATTATGCTTTCGCTAAGCCTCTAAGTTTGCAAGACAAAAGTTAAGTGAAACTACATCTTTTAACTTTGCCCAATAATAATAAGTCCGCGGAACACTTAATCGGTGAATGTCCGGCTTAGGTATCTAGCTTGGAGCTGATGTGATGCTATTATAGCATTTTATCGCTTCAGTGATTATGAATTACTCATCTTTATTCGAAGCGAAAAAAGATGAGAAGGCACTTCAGTGACAAGGTACCTGCAGTATCAGCACCCACTTCGTCGCCGAGTACCTGCAGACTGATGCGAGAGTAGGCCGGACATTCACAGTCGCCATCATTTTCACAGCAAGCATCGCATGCTTATGCCCAGCTCTCTTATGCTCAGCTCATTTAAGTGCTTAGAAAAAGTGTGATGCCCTGTCACGATACCAGTAAGCAACCTGCAGTCTTTTCAACTAACGGACAGCAGAATGATTGCTGACTTCCTAGAGACTTCGGGATATATTCGTTGGTCTGCTGGCAACCTGGGCAGTTATACCCTCTGCAGTTGTGCTCATATGAGACCCAAATGTCAATAGAAGCCTTAAAAGAGGATTCAGGCAGACCCAACGTGAGATCGGGTCCTGAAAAACTCTCCTCTGAACCGATTTCATTTCACGCGATCCCATCCCATGGAACCCAGACAAGGGTCACTGAATTAAGCCTTCCGACTGTGTTCGTAAGAGGGTTCAGCAAGGCTCTAGGCGCATCTTGGCTGTCGTTACAGATGCAAATGTTTCGTTCCCTCCGCAATATAGTTCGCTGTCATCAGGATTTCTAGGAAGATAGACGCAAACTTTCCTAACGTGAAGTAAAATCTAACGTTGTCATCCTCCATAAAGCGCTACATGCCATATATTAGTTTTGGAGCCGCCCGTGAAGACCTGACTGCATTCCTTTCCTGACTCAGATTCTGGCCGCAACCATTCCTGGGCACAGGAAAAGTCGATTTCATATTTTTTCCGCAACAGTAATTCTGCTGTCATTGCATCGGACGGCATGTCCATAAGACCAGACTCATAAGACAGCCGGAGCGCGAAATCATCAAAGCTCCCGTACGTGTTATACCAAAGACGACTTCTTTTTAAACGGAAGTTGGCTTTGAGAGTGCAGCTCATGATAGCAATATCAATGGGAGGGAGATTCATCAATGCGTCTAGAGCGGAAATAGGAGTACTGCGGAAAGCCCCTATGCATCCGAATAAAACCGTTCTTTGTAGTCTGTTAAAAGTAGCACGTATTTTTGGAGCTTGTCTTGCCAAAAGCTCCTCTGCACTGCCAGAAGGCCGAAAGCACCTTAAAGGTTTTCGACGTAACATGTTAAGCCCAAAGAAGTTTTTAACTTAGATGACACCCAAATGGTTACAAGTACCAGCTAATAAAAAATAGGCTCAGATACATGGCCTAGCTGGCTAAAGGAAAAAAAAAATGTAAACGGAACTTGTTGAAGATGTATCCTTACATATTTTTACCAAGAAATATACCAGCCTATAAGCAGCTAGCAACTAGTCTAATCCCTAGAAAATTGATCGAGGTCACAATTGTCTGTACGGAAAAATGAAGCTAAAATTAATTTCCGGCATATCCCAATGCTCAGTGTTGTGATTTACTAACATTCATAATTCTAGTAATTTTTGGGCTAAAGTATGAAAACAACACAGTAGTTCTAACCCGATTCTTTGAGAAGAAAACCAACATTCCAAGCTAGATATTACTCCTACCTTAGCCCCAACCCAAACGAGTTTATGGATTAAGTGACCACAGTTTCGAATCTAACATTTAGGATTTAATTGACAGGAAGTACAAATTATTCCAAACTCATAACCACATGAAAACAATGCCACAAGATGAAATTACAATACTGAATTATTGGATTTCTACTTGTCACTACCAACTCTAACGATATTTTTCATTTCACAATTGGGTTATGAAAAATATGATACTCGTACGTACGTGAATTCAAAGATAATTGTGATTTTAAATAGTCAGGTTGTCAAGGCTTTGTATGTTTTCATGATCTCTATGCCAGCTCAGAGTCAAATATACAAGTATTGGTTGAGCAATCCTTAATTGAAAACGACATCAGCAAGACTTTAATTGGCCAGATTAAGATGTTAGGTCAAGTGAATAAATCAGCCAAGAATCTATAACATTTACTTAAATGAACCTCCGACAATAATGTAAGAATGTAACTCAATTCATCGATCAACTACTTTTCATGTTGACTGCCAGCCCTCACACTACATATGCGCTATTGTTATAAAATAACTACATTTGTGTTGTTCTGCGGGTTGAATAAAAGACCATGAAAAACTATGATAATCGTAGATCCTTGTAAATAGTTAATGTTTCCAAATATTACTCGTCTTATGATTGAAATCCATCAACACCTTCGATGACAACAATCACCAGTAACCTTGCAGAAAATTTTATAATCAGAAAGCTGTATCTTGTCGATACTCAGTGCCATATGGGATCTCAAAACGTGTTTTACGGTTTCAATGCAGTTCTTCTTCTTCCTTTCATTCTCTTCCGAAGGAGCTGACTCTAGGAAATATGTGATATAGAAACAACATCTGATTGATTTTTTCTCCAGTAGAGATTGTAACCTGCTTTCAATAATTTAGCCTGAATGATATATTTTTGCCTGGATTTTTTCTCCAACGACTGAAGATTGGGCATTTGGATTTTGGCATTTTGGAGCTGCATATTTCTGTCATTACCTGAACATCTTTCTTAAGAATGTGTTCCCCTATGACAAAAACTGACCCCATCGGCACATATTTTAACGGCCCACATAGTTAGGCACAATCCCTCAGTACCTAAGTGTGCTTCCTCTATACAGTCTTACATAATTTTTTTCATGGATGCTTGACAATCTTTGTGACATTTAGTATTATTGTTATCCAGTAGCTTGTTTTAAGAAGGCCGATATAAATGATACACGGCAAGTACAAAAAAAAATCCGACATCTCCTCTTTTACAATTTAGCTGTGTCAATTTAATTGAGCGCGATCTTATGGTTTAGGTTATGCAAATACAGGACGGTCTTCAAATTTCCTGTATCGTTGTCGTTATGAAAAATACTCTATCCTTCGGCCCATCCCATCTTTTAGTTAAATTTTGATCTAACGTTCACAATATTCATGGATTGAGTTAGGTTAAATCAAGCGGTAGACTGCATAGAGCAGACTTACTTAAAAAAAAAAAAAGAACCTTTGTGATACCAGAGGATGTCAATGTCCTCACAACAAAACAGTGAAGACCAGAAGATTACGAAAATTAACCATTTTGTGCTTTTCTAACCAAAATAATCAAAAATTAAATCCAGCTTCTTAGGAGATGAAGGATGGCTTCTTCTTAATTTCTATAGCTTCTGGAGAAGTCAGCTAAGGGGATTCCAAGTCTATTGGCATGTATGGATATTTAGCAGTAGCCTATGATTATGTACCAAATTGCAGAATGTGGCTTCTTTTGAATATTTCTGCTTCAAATAATTGAAATGACTTTTGTGTATAGGGATCTGTCTGGTCAAAGCTTTAACCCGACATGATTTTACGCGTTAGCGTCAGTAATAACCATGGTAGTTTACTCACAGAATGATCAAGAACCAACAATACAAAATTTTATTTGCTGTTAGGCGAATATGCACTTTCTTATCGGAAGTTTGTGCAACCTCAATGGATCCAAATAATTTGGTCTTCATGTCAAATATGTTTAGTATCCAAACCACAAACGCATCACAGGGAATATGGTCACAGATGTTGAGTCGTTCGGGCCTAAAATTGTTTTTTTCATACAAAAAGGGAAAGATTTCAAGTTTACTAAGGCATTGGTAGTTTGGTAGAAAGTGGTTGTAGCAGATTTAAAGAATTGTCATAGAGATCATTAAACACTGATGGGTTATAGAAAAAGCCATCAATGCATGAAGCACATAAGCAGGTTCATTCAAAATGTACAAATACAGATTAGAATATTTTTCAGAAATGTCTTGACAAGTCCTGAAAATGTCTTGTGTGTGGTGCCTACACCCCTATAAAAAGAAAGAAAAGAAAAACATCTTCTAGCATATTTGTCGCACAAAATTCCAACAGAATACTTAAAAAAAGCCATCTGTGTGAAAATGTCTAGAATTGGCTTAAAGTTTTCAATTCAAAAAAAATCTTTCCGAACCAAATACATTCCAAAACCAAGAGATAGGTACACATAATCACTGATCGCATGCACCAAGAGATCATAAAAAACCACAATGTTGCCGCTATTGGAGTATCCGTATCAGTAAATATTTCCAAAGCATCATCTATTCTTAAAGTTGTCACTGATAAGAGAATGGGGTAGATTCAAACTGCTGCTGTTTAAATCAATCCACATTTTCGATCTTTTTGTCGGCGCCTACTTAAATAAAAAGACTTAAAACTGATAAAAGCAATCGAGATTCATGTCAAACAACGCTCGTTAAATCTTCCAAGAATCCATTTCAATTTAGTTTTGAGAAAAAAAAAAAAAAACACCAAAACAAGACGAAACAAAATAAAACTTCAACACAAGTATCTCTCGTTATCAATTGGCATTCGCAATTCTCTGGATTAATTAAAAATAATTAATTATCAACCAAATGCACAGAGATACATATGTACTATTTCCTCATGTATGAAACTGAACTACACATGTCTATAGAGTCTACTCTTAATGACCAATACATCTATAAAAAATTTATAATCACCAAGAGTACAAAAAGAACAAACTGTCAATCAATTACAGCAATTCAATAACAATCCCCGGACAATCCACACACAATTTGAACAATCATTCTCTGGTAGGAATAGGATTGTCCTCAATTTGACACAAACAAAAAGTCAGGGAAATGATGAGGAAAATAATGGAAAAATCTAAAATCAAGACTATTGCACAAATGTGCGTACCTATTTAGATAATCATAAATGGAATCTGGTTCTGGGTGCACAATCCAAACCACAGATATTTGTCCGCACCAATCGACAGTCAGTTTTATGACGGCTGGCCAGCAGTAGATCTAAATTGAATATGACTAAGTTGACCGGACCGGACTGTAGATGCTGTAGATATTTATGCACTCGACATAGTCGACATCGGAATAATTTAATAAATTATGCATTTTACATTATTTGACTGGAAGGCATGCATTAGAGGTTTTCTTTTCCTTTAAGACACAGACCGATAGATACATGAGGTGGAGATACAAATACTCGTATGCTTACTATCATATATATAATATACAGAAGCCGACGTCTAAGTATCTCCTGTCATATGTTTAATTTATTTTACGTTCTTCAGATTTGTTTAGTATGTTTTTCTGCTCATGAACAGGGCAACGATTGTCGTATCTAGTAGATACGAATACATTTTTTTAATCATTCATTGGTAAAGTCTTTTAATTAAATTCGAAATATCAATTATCATGTGTGCAATTTGAAGTGACACTTTTCTAGACGATGTCTTTCTCAGAACTCGTTTTAGATTAATAGATCTGAGTGTCTATGAGCGTTAGTATTTCTTCCGTTCCTGGAACGCATTTCAAGATTCCGTTTCAGGAGTGAAATCAAGTGCAAGCTCGGCAATTGAATGGGACAAATCATGTTGCAAAGCACAAGTGAAATGGATGCGTATTCGTCGTTGTGACCAGGGTGTCTCTGTGCAGCTGCAGCTGTTGGCATGCGAATTCGAGTCTAAATCCAAATCCAAATCCGAGTATCCATCTATAGTAGCTATGCAGGCAGGCGCCAATAAATCAATTAGAATTCCGCGAGCGTACAGTGTACAGTCATTTGCACGTACTCCCAGCTGATGGGAATTTTTTTTAATTTATCACTATTTTGTTTTGTAAGCAATTTTTTTATTATTAATAATTTATTTTCTAAATTAAATTGTGAAACTACTTGTGTTAACACGAGACTTTGAGAGGCTAATTTAGGTGAAATCGATTGCATTATGTGGTCGTTGTTGTTGTTGTTGCCATTGTTGCCGCTGTTCTAGACATAGTCATGGTCGTGGTGTATTGGAGCTGCTGGAGCTGCGCCGGCTGACGGCCGTGAATTCTACCCTGGCGTTGCACTGAAAGTGACATGATTAATTTACACGATGCTTGCGAAGCGGGTGTGTTTGAATTTGACGTGTTTTTTTTCCTATTTTTCTACTTTTCTTATTATATGTGCAATTCTTAAACTGGTCACGACAGATCAATTATGGAGGCAATAAGAATTATTGTACGATTTTGCTTTGGCGACTGAGAGGAATTTGTTATTTATTTAGATGAATATGGCGACATAATGTTTTAAACAGCAGATACAGAGATATGAAGACATATAGAGAGAGATATACTTATGTAGATACTTCGATTTAAAACAAAGCAAGGCGAGAAGAGTAATTAAATTATTTTAGGGAAGACATTAATTACAACTTGCCGTAGTCTAACTACTTTAAATTATGGGTTTTCGACTGAAATTATTGCAGATGTAGAATGACTACAAAATTAGGAGAAAATTATTAAGACCGAACATTGTTTATGACACCAATGGAATTGACATCATTGGAATTTATCAAAACAAAACGATATATGGAAAGACTTTAACAAGATATTTTTAGACTTAACATAGATGTTCTAGTATTTGCCTCTTAATTTTGAGTATTCGTCAGCTACAGAAATAATTTTTTAGGACAGAATGTATCGACTTAATGTTTTATCTCATCGAATTCATTACAAATAACAAGAATGAAAATACATAAAAATCTGACCAAAGGCTCGGTCATCTCAACCAAATATTTAAGTCAAACAATGCACGATATTGATTTGCAATATGCCTCGAATCCGGTAAACTTGAAGTAATCGATTATGCTATTTAAGAAAATAAGAAAAAAATAAGATTAAACACATAAATGGGTCTTGGTATCCGTTTTTTTGTGACAAAAATTCTTCATCATTTACAAAATTTCAAAGCAAATGACCTATTCATAAAGCTACTTCTATTTTTTTATTTGTTAAAAATATTATTAAAAGTGAGTCCTAGATATAATAAGTATAAGACCCAGGTATAATAAGTGGACAGACAAGGCGGGTTTTCTTGTGAATGGCAATTACCTTGGATTTTTCCTGGCTGAGACAAAGAAAGTTACTCGTTGACCAGTGGAGTACAGTTGATAAGTTCTCATTAAGTTTTGCATCAGATTCATCTAAATTGCGTATTCGGCTACTGAAGACGAGCTGAACGTCATCGACGTATTGTACAAATATATTGAGTAATGGTGAATCAGAGCGGAAAACTCACTAATATAGAGGGAAACGAGTATCGGTCCAATGATTGATTCCTGGGGTACTCCGTTAAAAACTGGTAGAATACTAGAGCAATGTTCATTGACTGCAATGGTTTGCTGTCTTTCGGAAAGGTACGAATTAATGAGTTTTGCAGCTTCTTTTCAAAATCAAAATACTTCCTATAGTTTTTCATATGACAGTTTGTTGTTGACAGTGCCAAATGGCTTGAAGAAATCTAGGAGCGTTAAAAAGGTAACATAACTCATATCCTTGGACTTTCTTATATCGTCTACTACAGATGACACTCAGAGACTTTCTTTCCGTTAGATAGTTTTGAATTTATTTGCAGATTGCTTACTCAAACGCTTTGCTAAGAAATTGTAGAAATGCTATGAGACTAAAACTTTATTATTATTCATTTTTTTTGATTTTGGAATGATTTTGAATTTTTGCCACCTGGATAGTAATAGTTTAATGAGCATGGGACCAATTTTGTCAACACAAGTGGAGTTTGATTTCATTGACAGCAGCAATTCACCAACGTCTTCATCAGAAAGACATACAAATTCTAACTCAGTGTGTGAAGAGGTGTCCAAAGCTAAAAATTGACTATTGTTGCTGAGTACAGAAATTGGTGTTGAACCGAATTTTTATTAAGACATTCACAGTCAATGTCCTCGGGGATTAAAGCAGTGGCTTCACTGATACCCGATACTAAGTTCTTACAAAGTTTTGAAAGTATTACGAGTCAAAGAGTATTGACCCATGCCCATAACTGTTCTGACTGCCTTCTTACTACCATCTATCAGTTCATCACCTTGGCGCCGGACATGTTGGCTATAGTTCTCGTGTATACACCTGCTTACTGCTAGATGAAGTATTTCAACTAAACTCATTATTCTCATGCAAGTGATCCGAAACATTTATAAGGCTAAACGTATATGGTGGCGATGAGGCCTATTTTGTGAATATATTCCCTCCAATCTGCTATGCAATTGGTCAGTAAGCTGCTGCTTATCTTAATGGATTAAGCTAAAAGCGCAAAAATCAAGTCGATAGCGTAGCATAGTAAATCCTTACAAAATAGCGAGTGGGTGCTCGACCACTAGCATTATGCTGGATCTAACCCATCTCAGGGCTCACAGTAGTATGGGAAGAGATAAAAAAACGATGACGAACGAGATTGTAGCCTCGACTAATGAAGGACAGTTGACGTACAAAATAAATCTTCGATCTACATGTAGAATGTTCGGACACTTAGCAGACCTTATGCAGCCCAACAACTAGCGGAGATCTCCGACTGCTACAAAGCAAACATAACCCCCATTCAAGAAATACGATGAGTTGGTTCGAACCAAGAGAAGATGAACAACTCTGATATCTGCTACTGAAAATGCTACAGACAACTGGCGCGATTAGGACAGCAGTCGCAATGTTAACTCGGATTGCGGGTTAGTTGTCAGAGGAAAGCTTAAGAAACAAGCTTCAGATATTTAAACGAATGTCTGACAATATAAGTCTCATAAAGGCTCACTCTCCAACAGAAAAGAACGACTTTTTTTTACCAAAGACTACTTATTAGGACTCCTCGACAAATCCTACGTGCAATGCACTAAATATAACATGCAAGTCCTACTTGGCAATTTTAATGGAATATACATTTGGCACACAAATAAGGAAATGAAAGGTCTTCATACTTCAACATCCATATATCAGGCTGATGCCTCAACAAAATGTCAACCAAATCGATTATATTGCGATTAACACAACGAATTGCTGTATTGTGGATATCCGCTAACATTGACTCAGACCATTAACTTGTTGTAGCCAAGATATAGACGTGAATAAACGTAACCATTGTGAGAAAATTCAACGCCGAAAGGCTACAATCACAAAAAACCCTCAGGGCCTTTTGCGCTCGCGCCTATTTTAACCTCTAGATAAGTTCGAAATACCAGCGGCATCACTCCCAAAAAGCAATCAATCATTGAATCAGAAGTGCCAGAGATGTGTTTAGCGGTCAATAAAAGAAAAATAGAGTACGTATATGCTGTCGACAAAGAGGAATACACAACATTTATACCTAGAATAGTACGTCACAATAGGCAGTTGCAGTTTTGAGGTACTAACGGACTTTATCTACCTTCGCTCAGCTATCAAGTCCGACAACGCCACCAGCGCGGAAATCGTGCGAAGATTTTAAGGGTTTTTCAATGATGGCGACCAACATCCAGGCAAGGTAAGTTTTTGATCCCAATCCAGAAAGACAACCTCATCTTAGTTGACCCACACAAGTGGAGGGTGACACTTCAGCCAACTTCGTGTGCGCAACTCGAGTCAGCTTCCTAAAGCTTAGTTGAGCTCCTAGTCTACCTTGGACTGTATCGCCATAAAGTGTGCCATTTAAGTATTGCCATCCAAAAAACAAGACAGCCTGACAATTCAGAGTTATTAAAAGTGGAGCGTTGCAAGATAAAACAACTGGTTTTCATTGCTGAGAATAAGGTTTGGCAGCTACAGTTCGCGATTTTCGTACAAAATATAATTGGAAAAATTATTTTACTTCATCAAGTGATGCTAAGAATTCAGCAAAATCAATTCCATTCCGAGAGACTTTCTATAGCGTATACCCATGACAGATTAGCATCTGACTCAATTGGCTCAAGAACTGAATCCACGTACAGCGAAGAGAGTTTGTTGAATGTATTATGGAACAGCAATTGGATGCAGATTTTTCAAATAAAATCATCTTCAGCAATGAGGCTCATTTTTATCTTGACTGCTTTGTTAATTGTCAAAATTGTCGAATTTCGGGTTCAGAATAGCTATGAGTGATTGTTAAGAAACAAATGCTTTCGCAACGTGGCAATGTTTGGTGCGGATTTTACACTGGATGACCAGTTTTCTTTGAAAATGCGGATTGTCAGGTAATAACAGTTAATGGTGTTCACTACACGAAATGATAATCCAGTTTTTTGTGCATAAATTGCAAGATATGAATGTAGATGACATGTGCTTTCAAAAACACGTTGCCACATGCCATTTTTTTTTTTTTCTTATAATCCCGCGCGCGCACCATGGGGATATGAATACTCTTTTACTGGCTTTTCTCCAGGACGCGGGCAGGTGATGTAGTAGTTTGAATCTCAGGTGTATTAGGTTTCGATAATTTTCCCTGAGGTTATTGTCAAACTGGACGGGACGAGCCAGTGCATCCTCAACCAGTGGGTCTTGGTACCAACTAGTTATTAGTTCGTTACATTTAGCATAGCCAGCAACCACTCCAACATCAGTGATATGCCTTCATGTCAGAGTTGACGCCGACGGAGTTTTCTGCGACCCTCTGCTTGAGGAGTCTATGTATAGGCCGTACAGTCTAAGAAACAATTCACTTACTGCGCGGGTCATTTTCAGGTCATGTAATTTAACATTTTGGTTATTAGAATTGGCGGCTCAAATTATGCGATTTAACGCCGTTGGGATTTTTTTTCTAAGTCTGAGTCAAAAAACCCACGACCACCCACACCTTGAAGAAACAAGTTGAGCGCTGTATCTACGATATTTAGCCACATGCCTTTTTTCTATCAAAATTACTGCTTACGTGAATTTTTGGACACCCTTCAGTAGCTAACACAAAAATTTCGTCCGACTCACCAAACCAGAGCACAGCTATCAATCTTCTGTTCTTGGTAGAAAGCATTCTTTAACAAAGGATAAAAGTGTTAAATCCATTCCTATTCTTCACTAAGGTTTTTGTTTCCATTCCTGACATTTGCTGCCATTTACTCAACCAAGCGATTAATCAGCGACTAAATCACTTTTTAACACTCTGTCACCCACTGATCACCCAATTATATTGTATTTCTAAAGCTTGCTTGTTAGTTGTCAATCCAAAGCAACGAATAATCTAAGTCCAAAGGTCTGAGTTCGCATTTCAACTTCTTTCCTTTTAAAATTTCATATGCAGTTAATCTATCTCTTAAGCAAAGGCCAAAATTAAACTTAAAACAAAAAATATTTACAATTGAATGATTAACAACTAACCATTCAGATTAGTTGAAACTAAAGTTCTGTTTGATGAATACGCGGATTAGAAATGACAACGCAACTTTTTTTAGGTTTTGACGATTTATTTTTTAATAGAATCCCCTTTCAACTCGATGCACTTTTCCAAGCGATACTACAACTTTTTTAACTCCTTCGCGATGACTTTCTCGTTCGACCCGTACTTCTTTCCGAAGTCACAGGGATCTAAATCCGAAGAATACGGAGGATGGGGGAGCAATTCTTAGTGCAATTCGACCAATTTGGCTGTGACGACTGCGGAGATATGAGCCGGTGCCTTATAGTGGTGGAAGAGCACTTTTTTCTTCTCTAAATGTGGTCGTTTTTTTCTTCAAATCGATGTTGAGTCGGCCCAATAATTCGACATAGTATCTTCTCTAATGAGTTAACATGGATCACACCTCGCGCGTCCCAGAAAAACGGTAGCCATCACCTTTCCGGCCAAAGGCACGGTCTTCGCCTTCTTTGGAGAACGTTCACGGGTTAAACCCATTGTTTCGATTCTGATTTTTTTCTCTGGTGTGTACCAATGAATCCATGTCTCATCGACGAAATCTTCCGGATTTCGATTAAACAGCGCCAATCACGTCTTTGAATTGGTCTCACGATTGAGCTTGCTCTCCGGCTTGAGCGAAAGCGGCATCCATTGCGCGAGCAGCTATCTTAGCCAACTCACGAATTTTCACTCGCTGGTCCGTCATAACGAGTTCATGGACTTTGTCCACGGGTCCTCTGTGGTAACCGTTTTTGCACCACCTGGGCTTGGTTCATCAAAAATCGATGTACGGCCACGGCGAAACTCTGCGAACTAATGGTAAATAGTTGTACGGGAAACTATTACGTGCGGTGTCCCATACGCACCATCAAGAATGGGTATGATTTCCTCGTAGGTTTTGCCACATAAAAACAAAAAGCTGGATCACGGAGTGATACTGCTCTTTTTTTATGGTCGCAAAAAACACTAACACGATGTTTTGAAAACAAAACTAAGCTTCGGATTGTCACCAAATTTTGATAGATAAGTTAAAAGAGATTATATTAAATGATGGTTCACTCATTTTGGCTCAGTAGCGCCACCTATCTTCCAATCCAGGTACTCACCAAACAGCTCTCGTATGTTACGAATATGTCCATGAGATACACCTTTGTTTGAAGATTAGACGATAATGAAATAATTCTCTTTGTAAAAGGACGATTTATTTCGGGCTAATCTTTGTTTCATCTTACACTTTACCTAAAAGACAAAGATATTCATATTTTATACTTAAGTTTCTTGACACCGAATTCATTCAGACATTACTAAAAATATCTCCGCAACCTTGTATGTTCTTCTTTATGTCATTGGCATTATCAAACATATCACAAATGCTTACATACTCGTACTTAGCTGTCAAACTTATTTTAGCTTTCTTTATTCAGTGGTTAGAATTATCTACCACTCGTATTGTTGATAGGAAGTACATCAATTTTAACGTCGTTGAAAAAAAAAAAAAAATACAAACACCATAAACACCATACCCAGCAACAAAAGCAAAAACAAAAAAAGGCCAACAACCAGATCACTGCTATCAAACCGCTCTTCAAAGCCGGCATTTTTGTATCTGTCAATGCTTAATCAAATTCATCGGATTCTTTGAAAAATCTCATTCATTCGCTGTAAGTACGTATTTTTGTTTTTAATCTCCGCATGTCAGTTTCATCTTTGGAAAAAAAAAACACAGCTTCGTATCAAATATCATCTCTAACCCAATGACCAGGTTGACCATATCCACAAATCTGACTGGGCCACCATAATTGAGACAAAATAAAAAGAAAACCTCAAACTCAAGATCTCTTAACCGGGCAATTGGAATTATCTCACTTGTATCTGACTATCCGAACAAATGTGTTACTCATATACGTCTATCTAATACGATGATGAAATTTGAAATTTCATTTTAGTGTAGCAAAAAGGTAGGGAAAAAATCAAAAATTAGTTGTGGTCAATCAAGTCGGCACTCTTAATCTTAACGGTGATCAGCATTATATTTGATTCGATAAGTCAAAAGATACAAAGATATTTTGTTTTTTTATTTGAAATCGTCATGCATACACTTTTTCACAGATATTTGATATTAACGAGTTTTTTATAGCTTAATTTAGTGTGTCGGTGGTTCGGATAATTTGATCAAATTTAGGTATCTAAATCTGTATCAAGTTCCGGGGTGTGAACAGATAAAATTATTCACAATAAGAGTGATTTCTGAACTAGTATCTTGAAAAATAAGGCATTGCAGGGCAATTTAGGCAGAACCATCAAAAGCTGGTAAGAGATACTTGCTTTTAAAAAAGTAAAAGTTTGAGTTAAGGTAGAATATATGAAAGAAGTTAACCTCAGGGGCTTAGAGATATCTTCATGGTGGAAATATGGAATAGTGAAGAGTTACACATTGTCGTCACTTCTGTTTCTCTTGGGCATAGCCAAGAATATGGAAATCGAACGATTTTCTAAATTTTACGAGTATTTACATACTTCGTCATCACAAAAATGTTCGTAATCAACGAGTTTAAAATTAAAATTTTTGACTCAATAAATGTTTGGTGCTCCAAAAATCATGACCCAGGAAATGTCTGCGTTTAACCAAGAGGAAGGCAGCTGCAAGATTGTGGTGGTGTATCTTTAATGGTTTGATATTGTACTCGTTTATCATAGACTAGGTTGTTGTATTTCATTTCTTACATTTACGAGTATAAATGCGAAAACACCTACAAAGAAAACATTAAAATATAACCCTTTTTGCCTACAACAGATACTTATACGAACGCACTGAATCTATGTATATACGAATACATAGCCTTTAATGAGTGGCGTTTATAAGAGAGGATGCTAAGTCGCAAGGGTTGCCCCCCCGTTAGATACACTTCATTACCCAGCTTTAATGTTTTCATTTCGGTTGAATTCTGATATCTAGATTGTAGGCAAATACTTATCCATGGGGTAGATAAGGATACAAATATGGGTTTCAGAGAGCCAAGGGGGGCTATATAATTTACATATATCTGTGCGGATATGTAAAACAAAAAATAGGGTGTCCTATGTGTTATGTTATTTGTGGTGGCTGTGCGGGTTTATGAGGTATTTCGGGAAAAATTCTACAATTTACTGATTCTAATACCACCCTAAATTTAGCAGCATTCATTGCAGAACTAATTCTCTCTCAACTTATTTGTTTGGTTTGCAAACGGATGGTGGGTTGTGGTGTTGGAAATGTGGCATAACATACGAATACGAGTATATTGGATAATCATCCCTTTTTGCATAATTATGCTTGCACATGGTGATTGAATGTGTTAGCAGATTTAACCGAATAACACCAGCGGTATCTATGAACACCCTTTGTCTATAGTCCGGTATTTCAGTACGAATATATGGTTGGTCATTTGGTAATGGAATTAAATCCCTTTTTTGGAAGAATTAAAGTCACCAGATTATTCAGTAATTAGTTTGTAATGTATCAATTAAATGTGAAATAAAGTTGTGGTAGTTTTTTTTTTTTATATATTACGGAAACGAGTATGTTAAAAATTTAATTTATGATTAAATTCAGTAAGTCATTGTTCATTTATAGCTTTTCCAATGGAAACATCATCAAAAGACCGCAGATAAACTAAGACAGATGCACCGCCTTGCCAGATAAATTAATTTTACGTTCAGTAAATTCAAATTCGAATGTTCCATGCGAGTAGACTTTGGGTATTTTTTTATCTGTTTATCTGCGCAATGTATTTAAAGATTTCCCATTCTTGCGTGACATCAAAATGCACTACTTCTGACAAATAAAAATCCTCTTCACATTAGCGTATTTGACCAAGGGAGTAGCCACAGCTATTCCAACAGCAAACAACGTTAAAAAAAGAAATTTGACTGATTGATATGGTTTTCATGTAGGTGATGTCACTGGATTGGGTCGTATTTATTTTGAGATAATGCCGGTGAATTGGTCACAGTCTTTGAAGAGCGCTATCACTCCTTGTTTACCAATTATTTGGGATAGATTGGAATTGGAAGATTTTTTGGAGATGTAGTTTTAATAGAAAAGAGCAACTGATTATTGTCGATGGTCTTCTCGCCAAAATGGCCGTGCAATTTCGCCTCAGTGACTTAACACTTTTAGACTCTTTTCTTTGGGGCTACATTCATCTGATTTATACCAAGAATCCAGAAAATGAAACCAACTTGAAAGCAGACGTTCGACGGGATATTACAGGAGTGTTACCTTACCAAATGGTTTGCCATTTCATCATGCATCGTTTTACGTTTGCCAAACGTGCGGAAATTACTAAAAACTATTATCGAAATTCCAACTCAGTTGTAAATACGCAACGTGAATTTCGTCGTGAGGTCGGTCGTCATCTTGACTTCAGCGTGCAAGCAATCCGTTGCACCGTGAAAAAGTTTGAGCGTAAGTACAATCTTTTGGATCTTAAGCCACCAACTAGACAAAGAATAGTGCAATATGAAGAAAACATAGCCCCTGTAGCAACCAGTATCGAAGAAGACCCAGAAATGTCTATTGGGCGCAAATCAGCTGAATTCGGCATTGCCAGACAGTCAACCTTCTGTTGCGGTTGGTCCTTACCCAACTTTCTTAAGTCAAATGTCGACAACATCATTATATCCGAGCTGTGATTTCAACGAGACAGCGCCACATGCCATCAAAGCGAAACAACACTCGAAGATATGAAGGACAAATTTGGCAATTGGGTCATTTCACGCGAGCGTTCATCAATTGGCAGCCACGATCATGTGATTTGATACCACTCGACCATATTATCTGAGGCTACATCAAGGCCTTAGTCTACGATAATAAGCCAACCACTCTGGACGAGCTTGAAGCCAACATTTGAAACGCTATTACCGGAATAAGGCCGCACATATTAACACGAGTCATCAAAAATTGGACTGACCGCTTGAAGTACCACTAGCGAAGCCGAGGCGCTCATTTGAATGATGTGCTATTCCACACATAATGACATGAACGTAGCTTTCAAATAAGGACGGAATCAATTTTATATCTCACATCGTTGTTGTTTTTTTAACTACTGTATTGGTACACCATTTGCTTTGACCCAAACTGTCAAACGTTCTAAGATGATTCCCATAAATATTTCATTATCACATTGGGGAATGATATGCCTCTGTAATGAGAAGGGTCGCTATACTCTCCTTTTTTAAATATTGGGAAAATTATGTTCTTTCTGAAGCTTGCCGGGACTTCATCTACGTCGAAAATGCAATGGCATACAGCTATTAGTTTTCCAAAGAAATTTTGAAGAATTCTAATAGTATACGATCTTTAACAAATATATTATCAGAGATTAGACGTCTTGAACTTTTAAAATTACGGCATTGGGGATAGTCGTTAAATGCAAAACTCAATACTTACAAGGATAATGAAACTGAACGCAGTGATTCAGAGAGCAATTATTGTTAAATCCTTGACCACGATATATCTATCAAAACTTTTACAAAACGAATAGTAACCTCGTTCCAACATAAAATATGTATATTGGTAGATTTTTTAACGAACGAAACCAACATTATCATATTTACGATGGAATAAATCGACGATATCTACAAGAATGCATCTACCAAGCTGATGAGAACATTTTTTGCTCAGATTTTGACAAGGTTATAACCCTAGAAACAGAGGAGAACGCAAAACATAAACTGTGTTCACAAAGAGCACGACTACGGCTAGCTTCTTGGATATGGATATATCTCGGGCTATTTCCAAAGAATAAGTTTTTGCCCGCAATTGGAGCTGGCTAAGAAAATCTTCGAAATCTGCTAGATTTTCTATGTGAGAAAAAATCCAACCCAACCTATTTAACGACCAATGAGTAGGAAAGCTCTTTGACAGAGAACGCTCTCTTTATTATATCGTGGTTTCAGAGTTCTATTCTTATTTATTCCATTAGAAGCAAAACTCGGCAGCTAATCGAAAAAATATGAAGTTATCGTTTCAAAAGTGATGTTAAGGAGCTGGAAATCTTTTCGTTATCTACAGGGAATCGGGTTTATCTATATGTCAACCTGGTGATTTTGCTTAGGAACTTAAGACTACCTTCGCATAAAATTGAATGCATTTCACAATTATCGATTTTATGTATTCATGCAAGGTACATAAATTAAAATAGGGTTTTCTAATAACGACTTGACAACTTTTTTTTTAAATAAAAGGCAAACCATTTGAGATATTTCAAATAATTTATTATTGGCTTGAAGTACAATCAAAACATTTATGAATGAAACTGGACCGCAGGCACGTACCCAATTTTCAACGACTCGGCCACACATTTCGACCGAAACGGCCACTATTTGGCTTTCAATGTTGGCTCTGAGCTCTTCCAACGTCGTCGGCGTGTTGGCATAAACCAATGACTTAACGTAGCCCCACAGAAAATAGTCAACCGGCGTTAAATCACACGAACGAGGCGGCCAATCGACTGGCCCAAGTGTTGAGATAACACGCTCACCATACTTACTCTTCAATAAAGCGATTGTAGCGTGTGCTGTGTGGCTTGTGACACAATCCTGTTGAAACCACATGTCGTCCAAGTCCATATCTTCCAATTCGGGCCAAAAATAATCGGTGATCATGGCGCGATAGCGCTGACCATTCACAATAACGTGACGATCGTTATCGTCGACAAAAAAATATGGCCCAATAACGCTGCCGGCATGCAAACCGCACCAAACGGTTATTTTTTGTGGATGAAGTGGTGATTCATGAAGCACATGTGGGTTTTCACCCGACCAATAACGCATATTTTGCTTATTGACGAACCCATTGAGCCAAAAATGAGCTTCGTCACTGAAGATGATTTTGGGATGAAATTCATCATCTTGGCGCATCTTCTCAAGAACCCAATCAGGGAACGTTTGCTGACGTTGCTCGTTAGTGTATTTTACAATGTTGAGTTTACTTAATAAATTTGATTTGACAGTTTGATGATTAGTGAAAGAGTGCGTTCGCAAATTAAATTGAAAGTTATCAAGTCCCTATTGGAAAACCCTATAGATCAGAAGAGTTGCATCAAAAGCCTTCAATTAATCAACTTTCGAATTGATTTAAAGCTGAAGGCGCTTGTAGTAGGATGCCCTCGTAATAAAGTCAATGTGATATAATTGGAAATAGCTTATCGAGATGCATTTACATCATAAAACTTGTCAGATGATTGTGGACTGTCGACGACTAAAAAAAACATCTTTTGCTTTCTTATAATTAACCCTTCGTTGTACTGAGTTGCAGATATGCAACTATTTAACGGTATAAAAATTGTATGTTCCCACATCAAAAAAGTGTTCTAAGTGATCAACAGCTTCAGGAAATAATTAGTTCATGGTGCGGAAGTGAAGACGAACTTGATTTCGTCCGATGAATGAGATGAGGATCCTACATTTGTCCCCCAAGAAAAAAAGCTCATCAGGGAACAAATCGGACAATCGAGAATTTCAAGAGCTGCAGAGAGGAAGGGAAAAAACCATGAGCTCAATCCAGATCAGCTTAATTTTTTTAGGCAACGAGGATCTTCCAAATGAACTCCTGGAATTGGAAACGTCATATCTGTTTTTGTTTCTTATTTTTTCACTGAAGAAATTGTTAATCTTATACGCAATCAAACCAACATATATAGCGTCCAAAATAGCCCAAGCAAACCCATAAATGTTGGAGTACTTTTATACACATGTATTATACGGATTTTGAATGTTAAAAGTTACTGGTCCGATAAGATGGGAATATTAATAATTAAAGACTCTGTGACACTAAAAAAAATTGAGCGTTTGCGACAAAATTTGCATTTCAATGACAATTTCAAAATGTTGCCTTACACCCAGTCCGGAACTCATAGGCTTTATAAGGTAAGACCACTAATTGAAAGGCTCAATGGACACTTTTCAAAAGTGGCCCTGGAAAAGTACTCGGCTGTAGATAAGCCAAACCTCACATATGACCTTCAAACTATTTCTGACGAATCCTTTTCCAAAAAACGGTCATGGGGTACTTTAGTTGAGTTTGTTGGCGATCACAATGGAAAGACAACAAAATTGTTTCACTGGAGTCAAATTTTGCAGGTAAGAAACCTACATCTAATGTGCAACGATATATGATAAAATAAACAAAGTCCGAATACAATCGTCACATGGGAGGTGTGGACTTGATGGATAGTATTATTGCTAGACACAAAATTTTACTGAGCAGTAAATTTGGTTAATGCTTTTGTTTTATCATCTTCTTGACATGATTATGACGGCTACTCTATCTCCGTGTCAACAAACAAACTGGGAGATCTAACAATTAAAGCGTCGCAGACTTTTTAGCGGAAGTAGCTGACGCACTTAACAAGATACACACCAAACAAAGTTCAACTAACAAAACATCAGATGCTGAACAAGGTCTTCAGGCAAAACAAAAAAGAAAAAAGAGAGGACCTGCTGAACACGCACTGCCTAAGGAAGTTCGACAGCATCAAACCAGCCAATGGTCAGTATGGGGGGTGGGGAAGAATTCGATGTAAAATGCCTAATTTTACTGGTTTCACACAGACCTTATGTAAAAAGTGTGGCATAGGCTTATGCTACAACAGAACAAACAATTGTTTCAAAGTCTGTCATTGTAAATAATCATGTAAAAAATTAGAAGCTAAGGCGCAATATTGCATATCTGCAACACATGGTTTTTGTTAATAAATAAATAAAAAAAATTAATTTTTATTTTTTTTATAATTTTTTTCTTTGTTGTGTTTATGCAGGATGTTTGACAAGAAATGGCTTTTATTACAAAATCTGTTGATCGTACGTAAAAAACTTTCAAAACATAATTTTTTGAAAATTTTGCAAGGATAACAATTTCACAAGATTTAAGAAAATTTATTAAGTAAATATTTAAAAAAAAAATGGAACCGCATATTTTCATAATTTTGAGTTTAACGAGATATAACTTTTTTGCTGCTGCACAGATGTATCCACACCATTTAAGACTTGTATGCACTACTAAGTTATCTTGTCGAAATGTCTAAAACTATTTTTGTACTTGTACTAGTTTAGAAGTTATAGCGTTAGGGGTCACCCACTTCGATGGCCTGTAACTTGAAAAGGAGTGAGAATAGACCTCCACTGCTATACATTTTTTGTTCGCCGGAACTTCAGGAATATGCTCTTAAAGGATTATACTGCTAAACTCATCTTTTTTCAAAAATGGGTCTTTGCGCTGGTTAAGTACTTACAGCAAACACAAAGAAAACACATCAGTTTGACACCAATGTAGTGCGATTTCTTGCTCTCATTTTTTTTTTAATTACTATGGCTATAAATTTACCATATGGTCCACGAGGCAAAGTTGCCAGTGTGCCTGCTATTTATATACATATCAAAGAAGCACACCTAAAAGAATTAAAAAAAAAAAAAAAAAAAAATTATAACTTCTATTTTGAGTGGACTGAATTATCAAAACTCAAACGTCTACCTTGCCTTAAAGACAATTGTCGACTTACTGAATTACCTTATTAGCGCTATTACCTCTATGTTGCGGAGCCTAATTTTTGACAACACTCGGATGAAAAATCTAAAATACAATTTATACTTAGCTGAAGTGTAACGACCTGTCATATATCAAGCACATTTGATTTAAACTGCTCAGTTAGAACTCTCAGTTGCACTTTTGATATCTTTAGCCACTATTGTAGTAATTGTAGTAATTGACAGTACTTCAAGGTCTCCTTGGGATTTACACAAGAATCGTGTAGGTTTACAATAATATTATCAAAATTGGTCAGTCACTTCCAGTTTCATGCTGGATAATACGCTTCTATTCGTCATAAAAAAGACAAGAAAAACTGTCATTTATGACAGTTCAAAGAGTTTAAAATTAGTAAACAACTTTTTTACATTCAATCCATATCCAACCATAATCGGATCGAAAACACTAGAAAAATGACGAGTCAAGAAGAATATATTTTTGTTATAAATCGCTAAATAGTTCCATAAGGGGGAAAGTTACGTGGGAAGACCGGAGTGCCAACATAACGACAAGCAAATTTTTCTAAAAGTACTCGTATATACAAATCGGAAATATACTATATAATATCCATCTACTTCTGGCCCACCGACAGAAAATATCAGGCCAGTATATACTGCATTGAAAACGGCTTTAAAAATTGAGAAGTCGAATACTTACTACATTTGGCACTATCTTTAGCATCACAGGGTCTAGTCCGTTGAGGGATATTGGCAGGGAATATGCAAAAGAAGACGTCATAGAGAAAGCAGTTTCGACTGTAAGGATATTTGCGAAAAGTTATAACCAAATTCCGTGCCATTTCTCATTCAGTGGTGCAGCAACCAAAGGCTTTGAGAAGGCACAAGTGTTTAACTACGATGCCAAGCTGGAAATAACTGTTTAAGGCCAAGTCTAACTTGGACTGTCTGAGTTGTCTAAGGAAAAACGAGCATAGACAATTTACCATATATTTATCAACATAAATGCTAAATAAAAGATTAGAATAAACACGGATAATTGCTTCTACATCATACCCAATTTTAAAAGATACATGTTCGTACCCAATCTTGAAATTTGTTTAAAAAAAAACCAAAATATACAGCAGAGTATTAAAAAAAAAACTCTTAGCAAACACGAAAGAAAAAAAAACTCAATTCACAATAAAATCCAATGAAGATCATAGGACCTAAACTTCAACCTTACGGCAGCCCATTCTTCCAATTAAATTCTTTACTTCTCATTTATTTAAAACTAGCAATCGTGCGAGTCTATTTTTTCGGGTTGATATACAAATTATCCTCGAGCTAGGAGTAGGATTATGAAATTGAGCTTAATTTTTTATGTACACGTGTAAGTACTCTGACAATGGAGTGCAACAACAAGGATTTTCGAAATATTAACAGAGCACGTGTCAGAATTGGTTTAACAAATTGCGTTCTGAAGATTTTTCACTCAAAGAAGACCAACGTTCTGGTGGACCAACTAAAGCTTACGAAGACAAATTCAAACTGATAATTGAATCAGACAGTCTGTTATATCAATCAAAAAATATTATGGTCTAAGCTTTACGAACCAGTACAAGCCATATTCGAACTTCATTGAACTGCAAAAAAATATAGCTATTTTGTCAATTTGATGGAACTTTAAAGATGTGAACTTTGAGCTGCTTCAAAGGAACCAAACGGTCTTTTGTTAATTGTCAACAATTAATTAAACTGGAGGAAGCAATCATGGTTAAACACGACAACATAAGACAACACACATCTTAGGAACTCGTGAAAAAAAAACGTGAAACAGCCCAGATCTTTGAAAAGCTCCTTGAATGAAAAAACGTTCACCAATGATGATGTCTTAAAATTCCACTGGATCCAGTTTTGTGCTAATCAGGATCAGAACTTCTGAGCACAGAATCCTGAAGTTGCCAGAAAGACGACAGTAGGTTATCAAACAAAATGGAAAACATACAATTGTTCAAAATTTATTCTTTAAATAAAATGAAAGTTTTATTGCACACTATTCCGTAGTCAGTACATATTGTTAAAAAGAAGGTCTCCTGGTTAATAAATTTGCAACCCTTTTCAATATGGAGGTGAAATAAAGCCTAAGTTATGACTACATATACTTTAAATAATGATAAAAAAATTCCACGAAAACCATATAGCGATTCAAGAGTTTATCTTGATTAAAAACAAACAATTAGGCAGACAAATATTACATATATTCAACAAAAAATATTCGCCGTTGGGTATCGTGTAAATCACGTAACCCATAACGAAATTGATTCCAAAATGGCAATCACAGACAGTCCCTTTAAAATGATTTATATGATGTATAGGAAATGTACATATATGGACAGATAGATATGGATGTATAATTTATCATTCAAACCTTTGTATTCCAAATATTCCGTTCAATTCATTCCTTTTTGTGTACTCCAATTTAATCCTTATCAATCCGTTGTAATGCACTAATATCGCTTCCTTAATCAAATGATAAATGAAGATGTCACTACACTATTCGTATCTTTCACTTAATTTTCTTCTTTTTTTTTGAATCCATAAGAAAAAAACCGTTGTATCTTTAATTTGATTTCTTATTCACTTAATCAAAACAAACATACTTGTTTCCAAACTCTTCTTCGATTATTCACAATAAACAAAACACTCTTTCCTTATCGCAGGACACAGATTTCCTTTTATGTTAAATAAAAAAATATTTCACATTTATTTTATCTTTTATTTATTTATTTTTTTTTTTTTCTTCTGATATTCTTTTGAATTAATTTCACTTGCATCTATGTATCTTTCTGCGCTCGCTGCTCTTCCCCACGGGGGCTAATTTATCACTTCAACAAGGACGATGACTGTGATGCGATAAGATACACACACAATAAAATAAAACCCCAACACGAAGTATCCCCAAAATTTTATTGTAATAAAAAAAAAAAAAAAAAAAAAATTGAAACGATTTTCACGACAGAACTTACTTGGACTTAAAAAAAAATTTAAATTAATATCAAAGTATCTAGACAACCATAGTGAGAGAATAAATTGTTATAGAAAGGAAAAAGGAACCAATTTAAATATCCCGCAATACAAAAGATACACTGCCTAGTATCTATCTATTCTATTCCTTGTGATTTACTGTTCCTTGGCACGCGATACACTGTCGATGCGACACAGACCCGTCACCGAATAGATTCTACAACAAACTGATTGAACGTACTTTGCGCCATCGAACATCAACCAACAGAACGAAACGACAGCACTTTGCTTGATATAAATTAAAGCGGGGGCGAGTGTTGACACTGGAACTGGATGGATACCGGGCTGAACAGCAGCAAACCATTCCAATATTCCATTAATGCCAGACGGACACGGGACAAACAAATTTTCCAGTGTGTGCATAGTGCAACGGCACCAGAAACAAAACAGCCGAGGATTGACTTTGCAGTTTGTTTGGTTTTGTGGATTCTGTGGATTGTATTTCTATCTTGGAATTGTGTTGCGCCTGGAATAAGATTTTTGTAAACAGAGTTGAGAAACGGAACATGTATGATTGTTGATTAATGGTGGTGTTTTGTTTGAATCTTTAATGGGGCTTCCAATCTGATTTCGGTTTGGTGTTTATAATGCAGAAGAACTTCCATATTTAATTATCTGATATGGGCCCTTTATTAGCGTCAAATCTATAATTATGTATCTGTAGTACCCAGCCGGTTTATACTCTGTAACATCTAAATTGCTACATATTGATCTGATTGGAGTCGAATTATTCTTCTTATCAGCCTATCAACTTCAGCAAGTATTCGAAATTGCGGATTTCATCTTCAACCTCATCCATTAAGCCGGGTGCGTGTAAACCTACAAACCGATGTCTTTATCAAAACAAAAATATTAAGAGAGTCGGCTTCTAGAGAAAGAAAGAGAAAGTGAAGTTCTCGTACCTTGACTCTTTTATATTTAAGAGAACTGGAAGGTTGTTGGCGCGTGCCCACCTTTATTTCATGAATCCATGGGAAAGTATCTTGGCTTGTGCAATAGATACATTTATGTTGCGTCGTGTGTTTTTCTAATGGATCTTGGATAGTGCGGCGACTAATTCAAGGTTTTCGCAAGGGAGCATGTTCTGTTGTAGATTTGTTATTGTTGTCATTCTTTCTTTTTGTTTTGTGTGGTTTCCTCTGTCGCGGTCGTTGTCACAAGGAAGTGCTTTTGCACTTGGTTTAAGTCACCGGGGTCTGGGTCGTCTGTTGATTGAGGTTAGACAGCATGGTTCCAGAAATCGGGATAAATTTTAATTGTTGTCATTGGGATTGTGTTTTATGGATTGGTACGTGGTTTGTCTTGTGGAAAGTAACTCTTCTAATGCAGTAGATAGCCATGTTGCCAAGAGAAAATGTACCTTCGATTTATTTTGACGATGGCTTCTATTGTCAGTTACAGAATTAATTTAAAAAAATATCAACGTTATTTACACTGCGTTTTGGGAGCAGTAAAATAAGTTTAATATTTGCCAATATTTTTCGCAAACAAAGCAGCCTCTTTCTTCTAGAGAATTGCTCTATTTTAAGTCAAATTGATGGGCTTAAAGAACTGAAAGCGTACTAAAAGTTTCAAAGTTAGATTATTTCGAGTTCAGATAGTTGCAATAGAGGCTTACATTCATATATCAAAGAATATCTTAACAAATTTGTTTCTTACGAAAACATTTGCATTCTCTCCAGCAGCGAAAACACCCAGCTTACTTTTAATTACTTTAACACAACATTTAAAAATAATCTGTGATTGCATCCACCAACTTACAAAACTACCTGTGTAGTATCAAAAGAGGTCACATAATCTGAGTATCAGGACAAAGTGGTTATGACGGCAATTAAAGAACAGAGTAACTAGCAAGCATAGCATCAGCTTTAATATTTATATTGCTTGACCATACAAAACTGCATATATAACTCGTTAAAAGCTAAGACCCCGTTTTACCAGAAGGAAACTTAAAGTAACAAGAGCACTTACTTTACATTAATTCCTTGTGTCGATAGAACAAAACATCTTATACAACTATCCAGAAGTCAGATGCATCGTTACACGAAAATTTCGCAGTGTGCTGAGTCTACATTAAGTTTATCTAAGCCACTTCGACATACCCAGAGCTCAAGTCACGTGGGAATCAGGTTGTGGACAATGAAACGACAATTCTAGAAACTCTTCAGGTTTGAAGTTGTATGGTTGGTCCCCGATTACGTGAACATATGCTGTTATGTTATGGATGAATGGACAGAAAAAGACTTAAATATTCGGACCCTTAACAATCCACATGTAACCGAAAAAGTAGAAGAAGCCGTTAGGGGCTTCAAAATAAAAATTGAAAACTGTGACATCGACTATATGTAGGGATTGTTATTTAGAGAAAAAGCAGTAAGCATTTGAAAGTGAATCCTTAATAGGTCTGATAAACGCTCACTCCACAGAAGATCAATACAAAGATTGCTTCTGTGAGCACCTCGATCAGATAGTTTTAATAACATAGCCCACACGACATCAACTTTGAAAATGGAAACTCAGTTTAATTGATTTTGGCTGCAGAGCCGAATATACTGTATGTAGTACTATCTAAATCCAGTTTCCCCGAAAGCTATAGACCTGCTGCTGCTTGCTAACTCTGAAGAGAATCTTCACTTCTAGCTTAGCACTGGAATGCATACCGAAACCTTAGCGAACAACAGTGAGAGGAGACTTTACACCTTAATTCGGAAAAGATAACTACACGCTTACCAAGCTGTTCAGACTTATTAGTCTGACCTCCTTCATGTTGAAGAGCATGGAAAGCAAAACCGCTTTGGGAATACATCATTTATCTAAGATGCAACATGCCTACCAACACGGTAAATCCTGTTAGACTGCGCTCCAAAATTTGGTGGGCATAATGAATTGGGCTTTCGAAAAGAAGTAATACGAGCTGGACATTTTCATCTACATTAAGGATACTTTCGACAACGCAACATTTGACGGCATGTGTAACTCTGCCAGAAAAAAGTGTAGAAAAATCGTTGGTTTTTAATATAAAGCCAATGCTCACGAATAAAACTCTGATTGTGGATGTTGACTGCAGGCAATATGTGATCGTGGAATTCACAGAGATTGCAAACAAGGCCAGCGTTCCGTCTCCACTACTAAAGTTCATGTTTGTCAACTTAGTGCCTAACGCCCTCAGTAATTTTGACATCTAAGCTCAGGAATGTGTAGAAAATGTAGCTGTACTTTCTGTTGGATCATGCATAGCTACCTAGCTAACAGCTAGCAGCCCTAGTCGTGATCGACCATTGGTGCACTAGAAATTGTCTTTCAGTCTAACAACGGTTATTCCCTTTGCGAGAATGGTTAAGCTGATTAGTTCAACGCATCTAGTAATTAAGAGCACTCCAAGGAAGCTAAGTATTTGGATGTCGTCCTGGATAACAAACTTCTGTGAACATTTAAGTCGAAAGCCTCTACGGCGCTGTCGGCCTTCTGACAGTAGAAAGGAGCTACCAGCAAGACGTGGGGCCTGTCATCGAGAAGGGTCCTCTGGATCTATACGGTTATGATAATGCCAATTATATCCTATAGATTTAATGAAACAAACTTTCGCGAACACGTCACTGCTGTTTCCACCAGACTTCAATGAACGGTCTGTCTCAGCTGTATGAAGCTTTCTTAAGCATGCTTTTCTTAGCTATAGATGCACTACTGAATCCCCTTCTCCTTGATTTTTATGTCATGAGCTCTATTTTTAAAGCTTTATTTCATTTGGGAAATGATCTTTGATACAACACTCACTGGAGTTTTGATTACCTTACGCGCCGACCGTCTTTTGACTCTGTTGCTGAAATAATACGAAATTCGACTTTCATTGTGCCCTAGAATGGTTTCGGTAAGAATCTGAGACAGAAAAGGAATAAAGTCAAATCTTCACTTCAATTTAGAATGTAGATCTGTTGTCTTTCTGGGGGACGAGAACTTTAGACTTCACTCCTTGCTATGAAAACTTGTGTTTTTCTTGCAAACATTGTGAATCCAACAAGATTCCGTGGTTGCGATGATCTTGTGCGCCGGTACATTGTCTTGCAAAAACAAAATTTTTTTTCGCTTCATGTGAGGCCGTTTTGCTGTAATAATACTCGCTGTTGATGGTTTTTCCTTTTTCGAGGTAGTCCACGAAGAATATTCCATGACAATCCCAGAAAACCGACGCCATTATCTTTCCGACCCATCGAGCCTATCTCGGCCGCTTCGGAGCACTCGTGCTGGCTTCAGTCCATTGCCGGGCACTCATTCTGTTCTCTGGTATTCAACAGTTACCAATCGATGCCAAAAGTCCGCCCGATTCTGCATCAGAATGTCCACACACTCTTTCGAAGTGCTCTCGCGTTCGTGTTTTTGGTCAGGAGTGAGTATGCGCGGCGCCCAGCTTCAGGATAACTTTTTCATATGCAGAATATTGCCCAAAATATTCCGTGTGCGCTCAGTACTAATCTTTGTGGTATCTGCTAGCTCGCTCACCTTCACATTCTGGTCAGCCAACACCATTTCATGTATTTTTTTGACATTGTTCTCTGTAACCGCATTGGAGGGCCTGCCGCTGCGGACTTGATCGGTAGTGGAGTTGCGGCCACCACGAAACTCTCGAAACCAATATTTGACCGTGTAATCTGACGGAGCTTTAGCCCCATAATATTTTTCCAACTTTGCTTTTGTTTCCTTCGCCAATTTGCCTCTCAAAAATAATGTTTTATGAGAGAACGAAAATCGTTTTTGTCCATACTCAACATGATACCAAAAACGTCAACAACAATCAGCTGTCAAAATAAAAGTAAAGACAGTATCGCACTGAAATTTGGTTTAGTCCATAATTGATCAAATATTCATCCTTCTGCGGGTTCTAAGGAAATCACACGGAGCGAATGAAAAAAACTCCCTGCTCTCTAAAACGTTCAAAAGCAATCTTTCGAGGCTTGAGAGGGTTTAAATAAAATGGTACGCTGCGATGTGACCTTCTCATCACCACACTTGAGGGGATTGAGCGAAACTATTAATACCAGAGGAATTTTTTTTTTTTTTTTTTAAGTCTGTGCAACTGGTTGTTTACGCTGATGACATGTAAGAAGAGATATAGCGAATGATTTTTTGATTGCAAGATACGCATAGCTCCTCCCGTGAATGTGGTTATGCAAAATAGTGTAGAGGCCCGAAAATAATCCTATTATAAGCTGAAAATAATTTAAACGTGTTTCGAAATATCAAAAAATTGAACCCCAGGGCTTTGTTGGTATGCTATGCTCATTGTTTGTGTAAAGGTTTCTTTTTCTTTTTTTTTTTTGGGGAGATACTCGTACTATGTTAGTTTTGAATTCGTAATTCCGTCAGGCTTTAAACTTCAACTGGTATGTGTATAGTCAACATGGACAACTGCGAAGGTGTGAAGATGTATACTCCATTATTCTTGTCTTCTTATACTGTAAACTAATTGTAGATACAAGAGTCTCGCGATCAGCCTTGATTTTGCTAAGATGGCAAAATTCTTAAGGAAGAACTTTCTTAGTCCTTCATGTAGAATGGTAGTTTTGAATCGAATATGCACGGATTATACCGAAAGTACATTCGACCGAATCCTACTAAGAGAGTAACATAATATGTACTTATGGTCAAGCAGTGAGACTGTGTTTGTAAATATCATACTTTCGAGAGATTAAGTGAAATATGTAGCCCAACATACACAAAAAATACATAAAAATGATTTTCTTTCTTCATAATAGAGACATTCTTCGTTTTATTCTCAATCCAGTTAAATTCGAAAGAAATTCCAAGCATTTCCCATCCCTTTAAATCTTTCAAAATAGTACATCGCTATGGTTAAGAAGAGAATAGTCCCACGCATTTGGAATTTGCCTAACAATACGCCAGCATAATCGCTACCAGCTACTGAAAGTTATCAACGCGTAATATAAATGATCAATTAAAGCATCCGAAGGCTTCGAGTCACCAGCTTACCCTAACAGATTTAGCGGTACCATATCGTCGGTAATCTGGTAGCCGAATGCTTTCACATTTTTCATAACTCGATCTAGTATCAATCCATTTTATTGTTCATTGTTACTTTGATGCTACTTTTCGGTTTCAAAATGCCTTGGATTCTAACGTCAATACAATATGCCATCACCTGGTCTAACACAATCCATAAGGGGCCTATTGACATTGGGACCCCTTCAAAACTAACCTGCGGTGTCACAGGTATGTTAATTGGTGCGCGATTAGTTTGTGTGCATTCCGATTATCATCGGAGATTTGAATAATTTGGCCATAAATTTCCCTCTACCACCTGCCTTGGTGAGGTGAAGTTCCTTTAGTATACACCTAGATGAGGTGACGTCTCTTGGAGACTGTGATGGTTAATGAAATCAATTGATGAAGAAATCAATGACTGTCGTTAGGTTAACTGATGGAAACTTGAAATAAAATTATAAAAATTACCGTCCCCGATACCTGGTCTTTGGACAGGATTGAGAATATTTGTAGAGGAGGAGAAAGAATGCTTGAGAATAGTGGGCGCATGCAAGATTATCGGAACAAGTATCAGGAATTTTTTTTTTTTTTTATTTGGATTTAATAGCGTTTTTCACCTGCAAAATGGAAGATGATCAATGTGGCACTTAATTTAGGGATTTGTGCCAATAAACTGAGAAATGGATGGAACTGGTGTGGATAGATTTGCCTAATAATGCTTGGGAGATGGTAGATAAATCAAAAGTTTCCAACCGGCTTAGAGTCCTTCTGAATAGGATGATACTCGGATTTTGATTCATCGATTTGAAATGGGAATGGAAATTTATGTACGAGTATGTTCTTGTATAATCGTAAATGCTAACGGCTGTGAAGATTTTGCCTGAATGTGGAGATGCTTGATGCTTTTCAAAACCACAGTTCCCTCTTTCGAGGCTCGTTAAAGACCATAGTTTTAGCCTTTAATCTTATTAAAGTGCATGGTCACATTAAATTGGTTCAACTAGATTATGTGCTCCTATTGCAAATATAATGTCGTGCGTTTAATTACCAGCTACTTTGATTAAATGATAAGCATCGCTGGTGATTATCTTTTTATTACTGCTAGATACGAGCATGCACCAACTCCCATTTCGAAATAGAGTTTTTATTAGTTTGGACAAATCGGATTAATTAGGAAACGACGATTTAATCTTATTAACGAGTTTAATGGGAACTTAGATAATCAAAGGCAGATGATTGCACATACATACCTATGAATGTACATAAGTTGAGGTTTTCTGGAAGAATAACAGGAATATTGTCTAAGCTGAGGCGTGATTTTTAAAGCTGCTTGCACTTGTTTTTTTTTGCTCATGCGAGATGTTGGGTTTTGTTTAAGGGAAAGATATTGCCTTAATTCATCTGAAGTTTGTTATACACAAAAAAGTAGCATAAAAAAAAAAAAATAAGGTTGATGAGTAAAATTTTTCGTCAGGCTACGTAGAGCCTAATAAGTACAAAAGCTGGACTTCACCAAAGCATCATCACGAGGGCTGTGTGATGAGTACACAGATTGGAAGATAGGTAGGGCTATTGATCCAATCCGGGTACTCATCACACAGCCTTCGTAAGTTCTGAGACTTAAAGGTATGGCCAGTCAATGTCTATAATCTCCCTTAAAGCAAATTCAGAACAACTTTGTTCGCAAAAATATATGTTCCCTTATGTGGGATATCTGTTCGTTCTGTGTGTGTTTCGAGAACCTTTCGTCAGACGACTTCTTAAATCTTAGAGCCAATTACAAAATGTAGGGGTCACACCACCAACGAAGGAAGAAGATGTTAATAAAAAATATTGAAAATTGCTCGTAGAACGCGTAGGGCAATATCTACCAGGTGTACCGGTATGAAGTGAGCGTCAAGTTGCTATGACATCTGCCAAACATATTTGGTGTACATCAAGTCATTGAGCAAGCAACATCATATTTTTTCGTCGTGTTAAAACTGTCGAATTTTGTACCAGAAAATGATGATTGGCGGAAAGCATTAATTTTTTATTTTCATTTGAAGAAAAGTGCTGCAAAGTCGCATCGAATGCTGTCGAGGCATATGGTGATCAAGCTCTATCAGAAGGAACATACAAAATAGGGTTTTAACGGTTCAGAGATAACGATTTTAATGTGACAAATGAAAAACTTGGAAGATCACAAAAAAAGTTTGACGACGCCGAATTGCAAACAATATTGGATGAAGATGACACTTTGAGTCAGAAACAAATGGCGAAAATGTTAAATGTTGCACAACAAACAATTTCTGACCATTTAAAAGCTATGGGAAAGATCCAAAAGTCTGGAAAATGTTTGCCACATGAATTGGATGAAAGACGGATGGATAATCGAAAAACCACTTGTGAAAACTGGATTTATTTTCAGAATCTTAAACGGAAAAAATCATGGGTTAATCCGGGACAACCATCAACTTCGACTGTGAAATCAGATCGATTCGGCAAGAAGACAATGCTGTGTGTCAGGTGGGACCAGAAAGGTGTGTTGTACCACGAGCTCCTAAAACCTAGGGAAACCGTTAATACAGATTACTACCGACAACAAATGATTAATTTGAACCATGCATTGATCGAAAAACGACCAGAATGGCCCAGAAAACACGGCAAGGTAATTTTGCTACATGACAATGCACCTGCACATAAAGCAAAACTGGTTCAGGATACAACCAAAGCACTTATCTGGATGCTGCTACCCCAACCGCCGTATTCACCAGACTTGGCTCCTTCCGACTACCATTTGTTTTCGTCGATGGGACACGTATTAGTTGAGCAGTACTTCAAATCCTACGAGGAAGACGAAATGTTTTATTGGCGTGGAATTCATAAATTTTCGCAAAGATGGGAAAAATGTGTAGCTAACAATGGCCAATATTTTGAATAAAATGTTTCTTTACTTTCGCATTAAAAATTAGTGTTTTTTATTTTACAAAAAAAAAACGTTTAACGTTAACGTTTCAAAATTGCAAACATTAAGATTGATTGAAGCAAAGTAGTTATTAAATTCGTTTGCTATTTCTATGGGATCTGAAACATTAACATTTCCATTTTTTAGGACAAAAGAATTATTTTGCTTGGTTACATTTCGAATCATAATGTTATTAATCACTTTCCATTCTTGTTTAAGATTCCCTTGCGCAGCCCTTATCTGATTGTGATAGTTATCATCACGGCATTTTCGTACTTCATTACTTATGATTTGGTTCGTACAGTTATGGCGACTCTTTAGGTTAGCATTCTGTGGATGTCTCAACAAGTAGTCAACACACGAAGACGACAACAGGGCAAATTTCACAGTAAAATTTTCACAATATAAGAATTCAACACTCTTGGAATGTATTTTACAAGAAAAAGAAATTGTGGAAACAAAAAAAAATGGTTGGGGTAATGTGAAAGTATAAGGGCGAGCCCTGTTGTCGAATTGTGGGTTATTTCAACTCGCAGCCTGGAATCAGTTGCTACAAGAGCAATGAAGTACTGAAAAAACCTGTATACCAGTTACTAAAAGGATATACGAAAAGAAGCTGCCGCCGAAAAGAAATCAAGTATTCAAAGGAGAGCCGGTAAGCCGTATAATGATTTAAATTTTGATGTCACCCTATCAATTATGAACACGAAAACGGTATATGGTTTGCTAAGTTTTGCCAATAATTTTCTGTAGGAAAATAACTCGTAAGCAACATCTTAAAACATCATACGAGTACATTCATATTTTTTCAGAAAAAAATTGAATTCAAAGGAAGCAACGGAAACAGATTGCTCTGCATATTATTCAGCCGAACTAAAAATTCAAATTCCTAAATTGAAAGCAATCTCATTTTATGTCGAATATGAAGAATTGCACGACAAATTACCTGAAAATCAAATCGAATCGAGAGTCAAGTCAATAGGATTCAAAAAGCCTCACCATATTCATGATTTATCAGAACGAAGCCATGTGGATAACTCAAAATCTTTCTTTAATATGAAACAGTAAATGAAGAAGAGAATCAAGAGAATCGTGTATTTCACACGATATCAATAGAACATGAACTAAAAAAGAGGTCATTGGAGTTGGATATTTTAAATAAAGAAGAGGTTTTGAAAGGAATCAAGTCTGTTTCCTGGAAAATAGACGGCACGTGCCGTGTTTCTGGTCGTGAATATATAGAAAATATCTGGCTTGGATCTTTTTAGTTTGGGAAAAAAAATATGATCTTGAAATAAGGGGTGATTCATTGTGAGGTTTGATTTTCAATAGGCTTTTCTTTGACAGATCACGCGTGATTCCTATCAAGCTGCTTCAACATTTCTGTTCACCAACATTTGGCATATCATGACGGAAAGACTCATATCACAACAGCTTCTCCAAATTGTTCAGCTATATTACGAAAATCAGCGTTCTGTGAGAAATGTTTTTCGTGCGATTCGAAGACCTTACGGTGCACATAATTGACCTATTGAAACCATTACTGCCAATACCATTCGTAAATTTGAGTCCCAGTTTACATTAATGGATGATACTTGACCGGTTAGACCACATCCAGCACGTAGTGAAGAGACTACAGTAGTTGTAGCTAAGAGAGTGTACGTGAAGACCGTAACGAATCGATTTATCGTTGTTCAAAGTAGCTTGGCTTGGCGTATTCGAGAACTTGGCGTATTTTACGTAACGATCTCGGACAAAAAGCGTACAAAATTCAACTTGTGCAAGAATTGAAGTCAGGCGACTTGAATTTCGGTCATATTTTCAGTGAATGGGCTCTGGAAAAACGCAATGAAAGTCCGGTGTTTTATCGTGAAATTTTGTTTAGTGATGAAGCCCATTTCTGGCTCAATGGATACGTTAATAAACAAAATTGCCGTATTTGGGCTGATGAGCAACCCGAAGAGTACCAATACATCTATTAAAAACAACGATATGGTGTGTTTTTTGGGCTGGTGGAATCATTGGTCCATATTTCTTCAAAAATGATGCAAATCAGAATGTTACCGTCAATGGTAACCGTTATCGCGCCATGTTAACGGACTATGTGCTTCCTGAAATTCAAACACATGGTCTCGGTGAGCCCTAGTTTCAATAAGACGTCGCTACAAGCCATACAGCTTGTTAAACAATGGACTTGTTGGGCAATCATTTTGGTGATCACTTAATTTTACGTTTTGCTACGTTAATTGGCCGCCTAGATCGTACGATATCACAGCTTTGGATATTTTCTCTTAGAAATATGCCAGCTATGATTGACGCTTTGGAAGCCAACATTACTCGTGTTATCCGCGAGATACCAGTTGCTATGCTAGAACGAGTCGCCCAAAATTGGACCTACTGAATAGACCACCTTAGCATTTACATGATATCATTCTTAAAAAGTAAATGCCATGAATTATTCTTTTAATCGAACAAATTTTTATATATTTTTTTACATTATAAATCAAAACTCACGATGAATCACCCCATATATGCATGCATAATTTTTCCGGTTAATTATAGAATTTATTTAGACCTTTTTTGTTAAATAAACTGATGCGTTTTTGCAAGCCCGAACTTGAAGATGATGGCAAATTGTTCGAATTCCAAGGGATTGCTATAGAAATTTATCCCAAATTAAAGGCATTTTGAAGTTTTTAACTACATAAATCCGAGCTTTAACGTGGTTCTTCTGCCACGCAGTTGTTTGTGCAAACCAAAAGTTGCCAGAATAATGTTTACACCGTATTCAATTTAAGGCGATAACAATAGGCAATCAGAAGAAATCTTCGTTTCCACATTTCAAACTCTTTCTCAGAAGGTTAACTGGAGCGTATTTGTGATTCGTTATATAGGGTTTTCTAATAACGACTTGACAATTTTTTTTAAATAACAGGCAAACCATTTGAGATATTTCAAAAACTTTATTATTGACTTGAAGTACAATCAAAACATTTATGAATGGAACTCGACTTCGTTCATCTGGCCACAGCGGGCACGTCTGCAGCGGTCGATTCGTTGGACCCAATTTTCAACGACTCGGCCACACTCTGAGCTCTTCCAACGTCGTCGGCGTGTTGGCATAAACCAATGACTTAACGTAGCCTCAAAGAAAATAGTCACACGGCGTTAAATCGCACGAACGAGGCGGCCAATCGACTGGCCCATGTCTTGAGATAACACGCTCACCATACTTACTCTTCAATAAATCGATTGTAGCGTATGCTGTGTGGCTTGTGGCACCATCCTGTTGAAACTACATGTCGTCCAAGTCCATATCTTCCAATTCGGGCCAAAAATAATTGGTGATCATGGCGCGATAACGCTGACCATTCACAGTAACGTGACGATCGTTATCGTCGACGAAGAAATATGGCCCAATAGCGGCACCAGCATGCAAACCGTACCAAACGGTTATTTTTTGTGGATGAAGTGGTGATTCGGTTTTCAGTCGACCAATAACGCATATTTTGCTTATTGACGAACCCATTGAGCCAAAAATGAGCTTCGTCACTGAAGATGATTTTGCGATGAAATTCATCATCTTGGCGCATCTTCTCCAGAACCCAATCGGAGAACGTATGTCGCTTCAAATGGTCCATCGGCTTCAATTCTTGAGTCAGTTTGATCTTGTATGGGTGTATACTAAGATCCTTTCGCAAAATACGCCATAATGTGGTGTGAGCGATGCCCAATTCTTGAGAACGCCGTGGAATTGACTGATTTGGATCGTTTGCTACGGACGTCTGAACGGCAGCGATATTTTGGACACTTCGACCAACCCGTTGTCTCACTGACACGGCAACATCACACAACGAAAATGTAGACTCAAATTTTTGCACTAAACTTGCCTGTCTACTAGGGCGAGAATTACCAGCTTCGAATATCTGTAGAAAATTTTTATAATTTGCAGACGTTGCTCGTTAGTGTACTTTACCATGATTAAAATGTAAATTGATGTACTGAATAAATTGACAGTGACAGTTTGATGATTAGTGAAAGAGTGCGTTCACAAATAAATTCAAAGTTGTCAAGTCCCTATTGGAAAACCCTATTCATAGAGTTGTTCGACTGGGATTCGAAGATTAAGGGGTGTTGTCATCAAATACAACTTGTGGGGATGAGATGAATCACCCATTATATATATATATATATATATGTGTACATTTTTCTTCAAATTAAATCACATCCATCTAGTTACTAAATTGACAAAAACAAGGTTGACAGAACACATTTGTTGAAAAGAAGCCGTTTCTATTACGAGACACTTCTGCATCCGTTGCACCTACTAAAAGTTCAATTAATCGTATGTGATTCTAACTAAAAACAGTAATAGGGACGCAACTTAGTTATCTCGCTGTGATCGCTGATGCTGATCAGGCAGACCATGTGCGGTTTGTGGCAGTTTTTCGCACAATCGCATCAATTGTAGTCGATATCATTCCCCAGTGATGTCTTTATAGGGTTTCAACAGTTTATAATAAATAACACCGATCTATTCTCACCGAATACACAGCATAACTTTCGTAGCGCGAATATTCGGTCGAGCCGACGACGCAGGTAAAAGCATGATCGGGCAGTTCCCTTGATTTTTTTCTCCTTGAGTTGCTGTTATTAAATTTTCATAACCGGTCACGATGCATTGAAGAAAACCCTTCCTTTTTTACCGCTGGAGCAGTTGTTCACAGGCGAAAGAACGATGCCCCACGTCTCTTGGCTTTAAATCATGAGGAACCCAAATTCATTGTTTTTGAAATGACTTGGCGGGTAACTCATAATGCCATAGCAAGCTTTTTTCGCGTTTGGCACGGATCCTCATCAGCATCTGATTCATCATCTTCGATTTTGCCCTTTATTCACTCGGAGCGCCATCTCCTTAAACGTTTTGGAGCTCTAGATGCGCTTCAGCTGCCGTCTTCTTCGAATGAAAGACAAAAATCAACATTTCCCGCAAATGACGGGACAAGCAAAAGTATATGACGCCAAAACAAAATCACTAACCATATGTCTAAACTTGATTCATGACGTTTTGGATATGTCAAAATCGAGCAGAACTAACTGCTCGAGACGTTGCGCACCTAATATTTCGCTCCTCAAGGGTTTGCCTTCCGCCATTTTTGGCTAGTCGTTCCATTACACCGTTTTTTAGTTATGTGAAGCCTGCCTGATAAATGCTCTTAAATTTTGTTATCGAGATTTATCCACACGCCTTAATTTTTTTCTCTTGGTTTTTGGCATTTTGCGATCGTTCTCAAGGACTAGGCTCCCAAAGCTGGCTTTTTTTTTTCCTTTTTCAAGTTTCGACTTTGGTTTCTTCACGAAAAATTTTTTCAGCAAGTGTGGGGGGTGACTTGCTAGTAATTTACCAAAAATTACTCTAGGGGCTTCTGCTCACCGTTTCCTGTCATTCCAGGATTGAATCTAATTTATTTGGATATATAGTACTAAGTGTCCAGATAGTATGTTAATGAGCGCCGCTCTTGCTTAATAAAAAGCGTATAAAGTATATTTAGACCCTGATTCTTAGCATATCTTAAGTTGAGCTGAGATGAAAGTGTTTCCTCACCGGATGTACCATTCATAAGTTCATCGAAGCTGCTTAATAGCTAGCTGCTTACAATAATCCAAGTTCCATGCTCTATTCTCTGCTACTCGTATCATTTACCATGACAATTATAAAAGATTTTTTGTGTCCAGTAATTCATCTAGCTGCATCCACCCATACATGGTTAACGATTTAAACATCTTACCGAAATATTATATATTTATTTTTGCACGTTCTGAGAGCATACATTTTTTAGTTTAACAATTGTTGAGCCAACCTATTCAATATGGAAAGGTGAGATTACTACCTCGTCGACTAGACGTGAGTTTTGTTATGGTTCCATCGGTGTAGTGACAGTTTGAGATCGGCTTTGAGGTGCTGCTTACAAATGTTCCCCATTCCCTGTGGTCGTCTGTCTGAATTCCTTAACCTACGTTCAGGTTTTAACAAGCTTTTAGTGGCTTTACTATGTTTTAGAAAGTTCCGATGCCGGATGTTGCTTAGGGACTTTCCGAAATACTTGGCTGAGAGATGAGGTGTATTCTCTTCTAACTTGGCAGCAGTCGATTTCTTTTAATGGATACGTAGCCTAGTATGAACAAACTGTTGTGACAGCTGCAATTAATGCAAAAGATTTCCTGCTTACATTTGATTCTATCTAAGTTTATGTTCCCATTTGTAATACATATGTACATAGATGCTGACTCCATTAGTCAGTTAATATCTCATGATCCTTTACTAATGCACACGTTGACCACAAGAGTTAATTTCTCGTAACCCCACAAGATCGATTGAGAAGATCAAAACAATACTATAACTGGTGCATACAGTTTGGAAAAGATTCATCAAATTATCGAATAGCTACGAGTAATGATGAATTCTACCTTAGGCTTGAAAATAAGGTAGATTTTGCTATGGCAAGCAGATCTATGCGAATAGTTCAATGAAACTAATTTCAAGGTAATCGTATACATAGTTTCTGCAGAAGGGAATATTTTTCTCGACAGGCTGGAATAGAGTAGGACATGGCAACTACTTACCTTAATGAGACACTTTTCAGCTATTCAAGCAGTACTGGAATAATTATAAAATTTCGTTGGATCTCTTATAGATTCAGTTAATCCATTTGAATGGACTGTGTCGAACGAGAAATTAAAGTCTAAAAAACTTGTTTCTTTACCGTCTTTCATCCGTAAGGTCAAATGAAGGTACAGGCTCTATAAATGAGTGCCAGTATTGTAATAATAGTATAGATTCGATACTGTCAAACTAACAAACCTTTCTAGATATCCCGGTCCAGGGCCAACTGCCACCAGTTGGGCACTCCAACGAGGTTTAAGTCCCCTTCTACTTGTGCGCACCACCTAAGGTAAGATCTTCCTCTTTTGCGTTGTCTGTCCGCCCCCTGAGTTAGATTCGAAGACTCTGCCGGCCATGCCTATTCGCTTAGGCGAGTGATGTGCAGTTTTCTAACTAATTCAATGTCGCTGTACAGCGCGTATTTTTCGTCGTTGAATCTTCTCATCCAAAGTCCGTCAACGTAAATAGGATTAGTTTTCAAAGGACTTTTCTCTCGAAACAACTGATGATATCTTCGCCTTCTATAGAGTTCATTCTACAAGTCCATAAACTAGGACAAGATATAATATAGAGTCGCCTTAGTTTCTCGGGATAGAGTGTTAGAAATCAATAATTGCCTACTTAAGCAAGGAAACAGCGATTGGTCGGAGTAATTCTTCCTTTTATTTCTTTTGAGGTGTTGTTGACAGATTCCCTTACTACTTTGAAATTATACCTGTTGACTGTGACGTTCTGTCCAATTCGTGGCTGTTGTGCGTCACTTCTTGTTGACGTTATATACTTGGTTTGACCTCGTTTGCCGCTAAACCCATTTTGGAAGCTTTCCTTTCAATACTAGTGCACGCTCGCTGAGTTCTCGCAATTATGTGAATATCATCAGCGTAGGATAGGTGTTGCACATACTTCTTAAAGATTGTGCTTTCAGTATTCGCTTATGAGTTCCACACAATTCTTCAAGTATCATATGATGTTTAGCTAAGCCGTTTTTTGACATCAAAGTCGTTGCCGACTTTAAAGGAACAGTGAGCATTCTCAATCGTCATTCTTCAAAGACGAATGGGTTTGTCATGTGAACACCAGACGTGGCTCTATGTAGATCATCTCTACATCATATATATCATACATCGCAGGGATATGCGGCCTTACATTTGCTGTAAAGACTGTAAATATCGACTTGGACTTCTTGAGTTATTTCCAGTCGATTGTGGATTTTTCTCGTTTAAAACCGCACTGATAGAAGGGAATCAGGTTGTTGAAGATGGGCTGCAGACGTTCACACAATACGGCAGATAATATCTCGTATTCAATGTTGAGGAGACTAATACCTTTATTGGTAGATTTATACCTAGTTGGCGCAATTGAGGAGGCCTTCCTTTTTGTGGATCGGGAAAATGGTAATGAGATTCCATTCATATTCAGGCATATACTCTTCTGACAAAATCTAAAAAATGACTTGGTGCATGCTCTTCACAAAGTGAATTCCAGTGATTTCCATTTCAGTATCTGTGATTTTAGCATTGATATTGCTATCACTATTTCCTTCTGCTCACGTGGACAGAAGTTTTGGCTATCATGGTCTAAGTTGAATGATATATTCTGCCTGACGGTGGCCAGTTGAGTTCTTCGACGTTATACGAGTGTATGTTACTCATGCAGTTTCCGGGGACCGCAACTGAGAGGTAACTCAAGCACTTCACTACGAACTTGGTTGCTTTCACAATAAGTTTCACAATAAGTAGCCACGCAGGCTTTAAATACTCGTATATATCGACATCTGTCTAAACCTCTTCTTAAGTAGAATGTTTAAGTGGAAGAGCTTCAATAAATTTGGGGTGGACGACGGTAGCCAATTCACTAACGCCCATGCAAATTGAAGAGGCTTATTGGATGAGGTATATACCAGTCTATAACATCGTCCTACTAATTCTGCTGTAGATTGTTACGCCATCACTAATTAAAAACCATTTTTAGAAAAGCAAATCCAGGTGAGGAAAGCATTGAATTACCAGCTGCGATGATTTAATTTTGATAAACAAAATATGTTAATTCTTTTATTTCCTCTGGTGTGCCAGCTTATTTGTTTTTCCATATTTTTTTCTTTTCTGAATGAATCTACATATTGAAATCCTACGTGCTTATCTAAGATCTAAAAATAAACACTCCTTGTAGAAACCTCTTGCTGGTGTTAATTATAGTGAATACTTCCTCTAGCAGACGGATGTCATCAATGAAGGACAGAATAATTCTTTAAACATCCATGTATATAGTATCGATGACAACTTTGCGTGCAAGTACAAAATATCTTGCAAATTGAAAAAAAAACCCACTATCAACCTGATGCTCACATAAATTTAAACCTTTATCTATAGTTTCTCCGACTCACATCTATCGATGAGGGTTCAAAACAAGTCACCTTCACTCTTCATTAAGTTTTTACTTCACCATCTACTTTTTGTGCCCACTCCTAGGCTTACGTGCTTCCAGAAAAAGTGGTTACACCGCCCTCTGATCGCTGACTTCATTGCCAATTGGGACTCTCAAATGGCAGTCATATTAATTACCATGGCCCTCATACCAACGTTAAGTGTCGGCAACGGGCACAATCCAGTAACAGTCCATGTAACGAAACGTGCTCTAAGGCAATTAATTAATTAATTTGTCGATCTGCCTGTCCAAGGCTATAGGTTTGCGGTGGATACAAATAGCGAAACTGGAGAAGACCGATAAAACATGCAAAGAAGAAAAAACCTCAAGTACATTCGAGTATTCGAACATATTCGTATCTTTGGAAGAAGGATTGTACAAGTATCAATTCTCTAGTCATGTCCTCTAACCCCCCCCCCCCCCCCCCTCATTGGCATTGTGATTCACCTCCAATCGGAATCGAAACGTCTCTCAGTTACACCAGGAGTATCTTGTATCTGGACAAACGAGATAAATTAAATGGCATGTGTAAAAGCGGTGATTACAATGCTCTTTGTGATACCTTCTTCTCATGTTTCTTCTCCGGCCATCCAGACGAACTTGACTATTTTGTTCTTTCATTTGCCTATTATCCGTTTTCCATTCGATTGGAAAGGATATCACCATAATCCCACAGTAGTAGGGATTAGCTGGGATTTTTATTTATTCTTTTTTTGTTTTTTTTTTTTTTCCTTGAGATACAGAACGGAAGAGTGAGGGAGATAGAAGAGATTACTTCGCCCCGGACTGAAAGTGACCAAATTTATCTTATCGACTTCGGTACTAATTTACGGCCAATTAACCTACCGGCCGTGGCTGTACAAGTAAAACAAATCTCTCTTTGGACGCAGTGTCGCAATGCAGCTGCAGTTGTCCATCCGCTCATCTGTCCATTCGTTCATTCAACCAGTCGGCCATCCACGGATATAAAACTGGATACAATCTCCGTTTCAGGGTGAGAGGAACACCATCAGTATAGCTTTTAAGCGAAATATCCTTTATGTGAGCTAAGATGAGATTAGCTTAGGCGGTATAGTGAGCTGCTACTAGATTAGCTCATGGACGACAAGATATCCTCTATGGATGACAGGGTCTAATTGGAAAATATGATGGCAAAGTCGGTTCCTGCACAAGGATAAGAGAAAATGTTGTTTATGAAAGGAGATTCTGATCCAGTAAGAAGAGTCAGTCGAAGTTGACTATCTTTTATGTTTGGGTGGTACTTTATCTCGGTTCGAAATGGTTTTGGATTTCATCATTGAACAGAGAGGGGTTCATGGTTAATGAATTTCCGATAATAAGGTAGAGTCAATCGGAGGACATTAGGTCTTTGGAAAATTAATTGAACAATGCTAAATGTGGCCTTTCATTCGAAACAATTTATGGTTTTTCTGATAATCAAAATTGTAGACAAGTCGTAAGTTTTCTAACTTGTATGGATGATAATTTTAGATTGAAGGAATTTAGGATGATTTCTTCTAGAAGTATACTAAAGTTACTTTAAATTTAGCACTAAATTACGGATCATAAGGCTGAACACTTCAGACTCATTCCTTACAATTGGTCAACAATGGATTTAACTTTCAGGCTCAGCTTCTTACTATTCAGACAGAACTTTTTGTTCATTCTACTTCTGGCAGGCATCCTTTGCTACTGCATTTACTCCGTCTTGAGCAGAAAAACGAACGAATTTTTCAGATAATTAGTTTTATTGGATATATGAACTGTAAACTCGTTTAGTACTATATGAGTTCAGTTTTCTTAATCGCATGATGAAAATATCTATTTAAATCAATTTTAAATACTTTTCTTGATTCATTAACAACCGATCGAACTTGTAAAAAAATAGACGTATAGTAAGAGCATAGTGAAAGGTCCCATGTCTTGCAAAAGGTCTAGCAGAAAGACAGGGCCTTGAAGAAATTTGTTATATATACAAGATGACAACCAAATATTTAGATTCGCTGAGAAAGAGAATGGTGTATCTCTTATGTACTTATGAGTCAGGATAGTCAGCTTCCTCTTTCTTGTAAATGGGACAACCTCAATTGTCAATCACGTCTACTGTTACCTTACTGGCTTTTGTATATAACTGTCGGCTGCAGTTCTGATCGTGCGACTTTTTGATTTCCTTGAGCTAACGGTCTTTATGCACTACACTGAATTTTGTTCTTTTCTCTTTTCCTGACTCGATACTCTTCAGGGCCAGCTCTTGCTTTAAGCTGTGAAGATTTCTAGTCTTCACACATCTCCTTTTTGTAGTTAATTACTATACTAGGCAAGCTTACGTGATTTTTTTCGTTAGACAGTCGGATTATGAATGCTATTAGATAATAGTGAGAGTGGATGTTTGACGTTTACTAAAGTTTATAGGTTCAGAATGAACCTATTGCATTCATTGGGAATTCGACTAGATAGCCGAATTGCTTAGGATGTGGCAAAATATTTTTCCTTTACGACACCCCAGTATTAGATCCGCGGTACTGGGTGCCGTAAACTAGAAACTTTCTGGATACGAAGGGAGCAGAAACCAAAAAATAGTCGCAGTAGATATTCGCAGTTCTAAAATCCATCTCCATCCATCCACTTTGCTGGAGGGAAATATTTTAAAAACCAGGCTGAAAATTTTTCTTCAGCTACAAATTATACTACCTGGAACCCGCCACCTAGTTCATGTCGTAAAGGCGGTTGTTCCAAATACTAGGTGGGGTGAAAAGTAACATCCTTGGGAATGAAATTTTTTTTTTTTATTTTATTCAATAATCCCCTTTTAGTTTGATACACTTATTCCAGAGATTTTCCAATTTCTTGATGCCGTCCGAAAAGTAATTTTCCAGAAGGTCTGCAAAATACTCCTCCGTTGCGTCGATGATTCCTCGCGTGAGCTGAATTTTTTATTGATAAGCCAGGTTTGGAAAGAGATAATAGTACGGGGGAGCCATATCGGGCGAATACGGTGGATGCGACAGTAATTGGAGCCGTAAGTCATTGATTTTAGCGATAGTTATGATGCTCTTATGCGCCGGTGCATTGTCTTGTAAAAACAAAAATTCTTTTCGCTTCATGTGAGACCTTTTTGCAGCGATTTCGGCCTTCAATCGGTCCAATAATGCAAAGTAATACTCGCTGTTGATGGTTCTTCCTTTTTCGAGGTAATCCACGAAGAGTATGCCATGACAATCCCAGAAAACCGACGCCATAATCTTTCCGAGCCATCGAGCATCCCTCGGCCGCTTCGGAGCACTCGTGCCGGCTTCAGTCCATTGCCGGACACTCATTCTGTTCTCTGGTATTCAACAGTTACCAATCGATGCCAAAAGTCCGTCCAATTCTGCATCAGTAAGTCCAAAAACTCTTTCGAAGTGCTCTCGCGTTCGTGTTTTTGGTCAGGAGTGAGTATGCGCGGCACCCAGCTGCAGGATAACTTTTATGTATGCGGAATAATGCCCAAAATATGGAGTGTGCACTCAGCACTAATCTTTGTGGTATCTGCTAGTTCGCGCATCTTCACTTTCCGGTCAGCCAACACCATTTCATGTATTTTTTTGACATTGTCCTCTGTAACCGCATCGGAGGGCCTGCCGCTGCGGACTTGATCGGTAGTGGAGTTGCGGCCACCACGAAACTCTCGAAACCAATATTTGACGGTGTAATCTGACGGATTACAATGTTTTATGAGAGAACGAAAATCGTTTTTGTCCATACTCAACATGATGCCAAATGTTTGACAATCAGCTGTCAAAACAAAACTAAAGACAGTATCGCACTGAAATTGGCATCTCTGCCTAAATATAAACGGATTTCAAAGCACTATAGCCTTTTTTGCAGTAGCAGCCCATCTTGGCGGTCAAGGAGGTTACTTTTCACTCCACCTAGTATTTTACTAAAGACGTTTTTGTTTCGTAATTTAGTAAGCAAGTTAACGTAAGTCATTTCTTAGAGGTAAAATAGTTTCCTAATAATGTCTGCAGCTAGTTCGGCTAGGGTACTGGAATATGACAGATCTACGACTATGAATTCGTTTCTTATGTTAAGTTAATCAGTTGGCTTAAAACTTAAACCCCTCTCTCTACCTCCGAAATGGATACAGCGATAAATGAGAATGTAGCAGTGTAAATGTTTTTAATCCGTAATCTGTAATACAGCACCTACGTTGCGGATCGAACTTTGTAATAATTTTGGAGTAGTGCAGGATTCCATCTACCTAAACTACAAGCCCAAGGAAACCAGCTTACACTTGACCACTAGGAAGGAAGCATCTAACTTGGAACAAATGTTCAGTGCTCTGCAGATGAGAGTACAAACAGGATGTTTAGACTTTTGCAAAGTTCTCCTAAATATTGCCGAAGGAAAATACCCAGAGATTAATATCAGCCGTGACATAGAAATTTCAGCTGCTCTTTTATCATAGCTTCATTCGGTTAGCGGTTTGCTGAGAGATAGCGTAACTTGTATTATTCCATTAGAACATGCGTTGGAAAGCTACTGTCATTGTACGTCATTTCAGTATATGTCATTCATTTGAAGCGTAAACAACAATAATTTTTTTCCACTCAAATATGTCGAACTTTGTGCCTGAAAAAGTGTTTTTGCGGGGAGTTCTTCTTCATGAAGAAAATTACTGCTGAAAGTCATCGTATTTTGGTGGAAGTTTATGGTGAACATGCGCTAGCTGAGCGAACGTGCCAAAAGTGGTTTGCAGGATTTAAAAGTATTGATTTTGGCTTGGAAGACGATGAACGTCCTGGGCAGCCAAAAAAGTTTGAAGATGAAGAACTGGAAGCATTACTCTATGAAGATTGTTGCTAAATACAAGAAGAGCTCGCAGAAACTTTGGCTGTCACTCAAGCAGCCATTTCAAAACGTTAAAAAGCAGCTGGATATATTCAAAAGCAAGGAAATTGGGTTCTACACGAACTCAAGCCGAGAGACGTCTAAAGGCGGTTTTGCATGTCCGAAATGCTGCTGGAACGCCAGAAAAGGAAGTCATTTTTGCATCGGATTTTTACTGGTGATGAAAAATGGATCCATTGGACAACGCTACCGAACACAATTAATCCGTTTGAAGAGAGCAGTAGCGGAAAAACGCCCAGAATATGCGACCAGACACGAGGCAATAATTTTTCAACGCTCGGATCCACGTTGCTATTCCGGTTAAGAACTATTTGGGAAACAGTGGATAAGAAGTCTTACCCCACACGCCTTATAGCCCAGACCTTGCCCCTTCTGACTACCATTTGTTCGGGTCGATGCAGAACGCCTTCACTGAAATACGGTTCACATCAGAGCAGAATATCAAAAATTGGATTGATAGGAAAAAGTCGTAGCTTCAGATGGGCTATACTTTGAATAAAACTACTGTACATGTTTTTCTTAAATAAACGTTCAAATTTTGAAAAAAAAGCCGCACGAATTAAATTACATACCCAATATATTGAAACTTTATTATCGCAATACGAAAGAAGATTCATGATTGCGTGAGACATTTATTTTAGCGCCTAGGAATGATCAAGTAGGGTTGCTCAATAATCGTATGTTGGAAAAAATTCAACATCTTACCTAACCATAAATACATAAAGCCATACAGAAGGAGCAGTACATTACCCAGTGGAATCTTTGAATAGCATCGTTGCTTCGTGTCTTCCCATCCATACCATATAATAGATCTGAAATTGAAAATTGCTTCGCAATTTGAATCCACCGGACATTCGTAATATTCAACGTAAAAACTACGAGGTTATTAAATATGAATCGATTCACACTCCCACAACTGGTTGAAATAGTGAAAATTCACTGCAAAAAAGGTTAAGATACTGCGGAGACGTTTTGTAAGGCTCGTACTGTTTCTGGTCACCATCAAGCGCCTTTTCGTACAATTTTTGTAAAATTAATCGATAAATTTGAATGACTCGGATATGTTGGTGATGTGTAGACTCCAAGTCGTATTCGGCCTTAGAGTGTGGCTGAAACTTAGCTGTGTCCATTTTGAGACGAATTGGGGTTATTTGCGAGAACTTTACGTGAGATCTTAGTCCAGCAGAACACGCATAACGCCGTTATTCATTAATTGGGTGCTGGAAATGTATAAACAATATTATGAATTGTTAAACAAAATTATTCTGACTGACGAGGGTCATTTCTATTAGTCGTACGTACTCGTAAATAAGGAAAACTTTCGGATCTGGGGCTCCCAAAATCCAAAACAAATTGTGGAACAACATCTACAACATGCTATAGTTTTACGCGCTTTTTGAGCCGTTGGACCATATTTTTTTTCGAAAATGATGCTGATGCGATTGCTTTACTGAATGTATTGCATTACCAAACTATTGACCTCCTTTTTTTTGCCTGAAATTGATACTATGGACGGACGACAGGAGCTCCACATACTACACAGCTGGTGAAACAATTTCTCTATTGACTAACAAATTTCCTAGCTATATGATTTTTCGAAATAGAGGCTCCAATCAAACCAACTAAACAATTAAAACCATTAGACTTTTTTCTCGGCGGCTTTCTTACAATACAAAAAAACCTCTGCCCATGATTCACAAACGATTCATTCACAAAATATAGCCGCAATTATGCGAAAGCCTGATGACAAAAAATTACTATTTTTAGGCAAAGTCGAGTCGGAAATTTGACATTGCAGTCAACTGCAAAAAACTAAACCGAATCTAAAGAACAGCATGTCTATGTATAAGCGAAGCTCTATGCTCCACTCCCTCCTCGATGCTAGACATTCTGTTTCACTTGACACCCATCGACATCTTCAGCAGGCAAGTAGCTGTAGTAGAAAGTAGTAGCCTTAAAGCGACTAGACAGTGGACAAATAATTTATTTGGCCACGCTAATATTCTTAATATATTAGGAATCCACATAGAGAACATCGATTACACCATATCTAAACTTCGGTTTGACAAAGACTTTCATGCGAGCTTTCCCTCCAGTGTATTCTGGGAGGAGGATGCTTTCATGGAGGACAAGTCTATCCGCTTCTATACAAATAGATCTAAAATTGATAGCGGGGTTAGTGGCGATACTTTTTTGGATAAGGTAAATCTAAGCCTCTCCTTCCGTCTTCCAAATCACTGTAGCGTGTTCCAGGCGGACATTTTGGCGATTAAAGAAGCTCTGTCCTGGCTGAAGAAAAAATGATATCTGCAAAGGATATCCGCATCTTTTCGGATAGTCAGGCCGCTATCAAACGCTTGAACTCGGACACACTAAATTCTAAAACCGCCCTAGAATGTCGATCATCTGTTACGGAGATGGCAGAGCAATTCAACCTTCACCTTTGCTGGGTGCTGAATGTCCACAGGGACATTCCAGGGAATTGTAAGGCCGACGTGAAAATTATTATTTAAGCTGGATGGTAATAAAATAACAGACCTTAGATGGACCGGTGGGCCAACATGTCTAGCGACTAAACAGATCTGGCCAAGGCCTGATCTAAATCGCTTTAAGAGTGTGATTCTTTTAAATAGGAAACATCTCAGTTCCATTATATGTGTCATCACTGGACACTGCCTTATAGGCAAGCATGCAAAAAGGCTTGTCGCTTTTACAAACTATTTTTGTAGAAGCCACATGTACGAGAAGGGAGAGAAGACAATCCTCCACCTTCTTTGAACATGTCCAGCTCTTTCTCAGAGAAGAAAACTCCATCTAGGAGCCTTCTTCTACAACGACCTAAACGATCTAAGAACTACATACGTTAACACTCTTCTGCGCTTCATCGTAAACACAAACTGGTTAGGGGATAATAGATCCACGTGGCAGCGGGCTATGGGTTGGTTTTCCAACCACCACTCTCACCTAACTTAACCTAATCTACTACATTATTAACTTACCACTTTTCTTAAAAATCTTTCATTTTCTGATTAATTGTTGGATTAACCTTTATTACAATATAGTAAGCATAGTTCTTTAATGAGTTCGATTTTCTTAACTAGAAATCATAGCTCGACCAACTTTTATTACCAAATTTTCATTCGGCCGAAATCGCGGATATAAGCTAAATATTAAATATTCTTTCAAACATTTCTTGACATTCTGTTTCAAAACCACGGCGTGACTTAACACATTTTTTTAGTGCAGGCTCATGTCCATTTCAGAGCTATCCTGCTTTTGGCCTCATCTACAGATCATCTTATATTAGCAACCTTCATGTCCGATTACCTAGAAAATGCTTGTTTACCAGGTTTGAGCTTAGCCAATTTTTGACGTTGATTACTTTCGTTAGGCATATTTGAATCATTGCTCACAATCAACAAAATCAAAAGTTGTTATCGTCTTCACTAACTAAACTAAGATTATTCATCTCGATTGAACATTTGTATAATTGCCAGTACCTTTAATTTGAGCTAACCTACGATCCCTGTTATGCCGAATCCAATTCTTTTCACGTAGTTATTCTCGTGGTTCACATTGACGTACCTTTACTCACTTTTTACTTACTTTCTTTCATTTCCAGGGTTCAGAAAGCAAACTAAAAAAAACTTAATGGCTTTTAGATAAAATATGGATTCTCAATATTATGGTAATGTATCATTGTTAACACAAAATGCTGAAGTAATGACAACCAAACAGCGGTACATATAAAGACAGACCTTATCCGTGAGCTACTTCATTGGTAAAACGATATATCTTCTCTAAATACTCAAGAGAAGAAAATCCAAAGCCACTGTCCATTCAAGTTGTTTGGTGCCATAGAACAACCAAAAACAACAACTTCCTCATGCCAACATCGATTCCATCATCATCCTCCTCCTCATCATTGTAGGCAATCTCCATCTATGGACTACTAAAATACGACAAACTATTCATCAACTGGACAAAGCGGATCGCTGCTTGAGGATCATAGGATTAAAATGGCGGCTTCAATTCTTCCTCTCCCAGTCAAAGCCATATCCATGGTTTAAAACAATCTGAATTGGCAAATAGAAAGTGCACGAGAACGGGAAGATCCTCTCATGGCACGGCAAGCGGCAAACTCCCATATTCGCCCACAATTGATGGCGTATATCGAATTTATGAGATCGCCTTTTATCGATAAACGATCGTTCCAGATAGTATTTGATACTCGGCGAAAGGAGATACTCTAGGCACTGCAAGAAATCATAAATAATAGCGGATCGCCAAAGAAGCGCAGGCGAGGGTGGAAGTGGCGACGGTCATGGTTGTGATGGTGGCGGTGGCGGTGGCGGCATTGTACTTGTCCTCCTTAAGATGGTAGCTGCTTTCTTGAGATAGTGGAATAGGCTTTATGGGCCAACTGGGATCTGGGTGGCTTATTATTATAGTTGGTTGGATTTTGGATCCTGATGTTACGACGACAATTGTGTTTACCAAAGGTATTCGTATGCTACACTATGCCGCTTCTGGTATTAAATAACGTCGCAAGCGCGCGCGCGCGAATACTAAGGGGAGTGCTTAAGATGTCAGAGATTAGAAAGATGCCGGAAAGCGATGATGATAAATGGAATCGGATTGAGTTTCAACTTTGTTTGGTGTAAAATTGTAACAACTGTATAAACGGTGCATGGCAGTAGCTTAAGGCTTTGTACGATGCAAAGTTTACAGAGTTATTAACGATCGTATGGATATAAAGGAAGTGTGTGGTCGCTGGGAGTATTTAATAATTTGACCTCATACCTGGCCTGCAAGTTAGAAAAATGTAGAAGATATCAAAAAAGTTGGAACGTTGTAAATTGAAATGTTTTAGAGAATGCGGTTAATATGATAGCAACTTTACCAAGTTTAAATCTACTGATAGTGCCTCGAGGGCTTCTCAGATTTTATTCAAAAACTACCCAAGGTGACAGTTAGTAAGACAGCTATTGTGCAGAATCTACTAGAAGCCTAGTCCCAAAATTCGTTGGATAGTCACATTGAAATTCTTTATTATTTGAATGGGCTCATGGAGTAGTTTAGCGAAGATTATGAAGTTTGCCATGGAGCAGTAATAACAAAGATTACAAAGTGATCCGCTGACATAATTTTTCATAAGGAAACTAAAGGAACCGGTCAATTTAAACAAAGAAAGAGTTTAGTTTTGTGCGCAAAGTATGCGAAAATGACAGCAAGATACTCTTTAAAGTAGAAGCTGAAACTAAGAACTGTTTAAGTATCGAACATTTTAGATTTATTTGTCAGAAAATTGCTTTAATTATCTATCAGTGAAAATATAAACTGGAGCGTTATAGACCTTCGCCAGCGCAATAATGTTAACCCAATTCCTTAACTTGGAAAAGGATTTAGATAGAGCTCACAGAGACATTATATGAACGGATCCTTAATCCTAAAATATAGATATCCAGGACGTTTATAAGAATGTTATGTAATATGTACAGCGAGTATGACCGGTGAATTTGAAGTCTGAGATGAAGTACACCAAGTAGTCAGTTGCATTTTAATGTCGTTAAAGATTTTCTATTGACACCTGTGAAACGTCGCTGATACGGTGACGATGCTTCATATATACTTAGCATGGGGTGTAGAAAATAAAGCTAAACCTCTGTGTCAACCCACATTCCGATTTTTAACATACGCTACACAATGGTGAACGAAGTATGAATTAAAATTAACAGCGACGAAATTGAAAATGCTTCGGAAGAGGGGACATGATTTAAGTAGAAGTACTGGGCTTAGAAAATTCTGCTCGAAAAGCAGTACTTACTTAGGTCGCGCTACAGTTTGGGGTGAATCTGCGGCTCAACTAATAAGCCTCTCCAGTTATTTGAGTCAATTGAGGTCCCCTTTTACTTGTTAGCGCCACCTAAGGCCAGGTCTTCTTCTGTTTTCTCGCTCTACATGTCCACTTGCGACTGATGCGCAGTTTTCTGTTTAACTGTACAGCTTGTATAGCTCGTCGTTGAGTCTTTTATTCGAAAGCCCTCCCTCAAGGGACCGAATATTTTTGAAGGATTTTTCTCTTGAAGCGACTGAATACATATCCATCCGCTTTCGATAGGGTCTATGCTTCTGCTCCATAAAGTAGGACTGGAATGATCCAAGTCCTATATCGAGTCCCTATGTTTTTCGGAATGGGGTCTTACTACTTCATTGCGTTCTTAGCCCAAAAAAGGGCTATGACAGAGCCAAGGCTGACAAATTCTTTTACCACCTCGAAATTATAGCTATCAACTGTGACGCTCTGTCCAATTCGTCCATGTTTTGTATCCCTTCTTCTTAACAGGGTATACCTGGTTTTACTTCCATTTACCGCTTAAGCCATTGTGGCAGCTTCTGTTCAGTATGCCGAGTTCATTCAAAAATCCTTTTTGACATCAAGATCTAGGTTAAGTCGTTACCGGATCTTGACAGAGCAGCGAGCGTTCTCCATCATCATTTTCTACAGACATACGACTTTGGCAGGGATGCTAAAATTAGACATGGCTCTATATAGATATATATGCAATTATATGTGGCCGTAAAATCGATAAAAAGATCTGGGCATCTTGAGTTTCTCCAGGATCTGACGGGGTGTAAAGATTTGGTCGACTGTGGAATTTTCTCGTCTGTAATAATAGGGGCCAATCAGGTTGTTGACTGAGGTTTTTAAGCGATAGAGCGGATAAGATTTGTATGCGACGTTGAGGAGACTTATAAGTCTATAGTTAGCCCAGTTGAAGGGTCTCCTTTTTTGTGGACTGATGATTAAATTTATCACACATATACTCTTCTGACAAGATGTGGGAAAAAACTTGGTGTATGCTCCGCACAAAGTAATTTCTAGCAACTTTGAATACTTCGTCCGATAATCTATCAGGCTCAGTTGCTTTTCTGGTTTTCAACTTAGAAATTTCTATTCTTACTTCATTCTGGCTATCATGATCTAAGTTGGGTAATCTATTTGGTCGCCTAATACTTCAAACACATATCTTGTAAAGGAGCTCGTGGAAACATTCTTTAGTGGGGTCATCCTTGCCTTCTGTAGTGGAATGGGCGCATATTATTATCATAAAACGCTCGGTTACGTTTCAAGACAAAAAGCTCAATACTTATTGCTTAAGTCTACCGCATTTAACAAATTTGCATCCGAATCAGAGCTGTTTCTTTTGCCTATAGCAATCATCATGGTATATATCACATTATTTCATCCTCCTTATGTCCGGCACATCCCATCGCACTTCCTGATATCTGAGTGATTAAAGTCAAGAACCTCTGCTAATTGGTCAGCTGCTCGTAGCCTGTTAAGGGTGCGAACATTCCACGTGCATTTCCGAAGATCGTTTTTTTTAAACGTTTGCCAGGTTCGTCAACGGTGAGTCCATTTTTATTCGAGGTCATTAGTTGGATCGTCACATATTTTAATCTCTTTCGTACGGGATTGTGAGCCTTATGACGTCGTAGACTAGTATAAGCTACTGGCTGGGCATGCTTAAAAAGCAAAAGAGGTTCCAATTCGAGTAGAAAAATTATATAACTTAGATGCAAAGCTATCACCAAACTTTTAGCCTCACTAACAAGATTGAACTATAAAAAAATGTTAGCTTATTCGACTGGAGGAAAGTGAATCTAACATATTATATTCGGAAAATAATTTTGTTTTACACTAGATTACGTTGCGTTAGATCAGTAAACCGATGCCACTGTATGCCTGTTACAAACGGAACCGAAAATCACACGAAATATCTTTCTCTCGAAATGGTCAAGAGCTTCATCATCAGCTTTTTACGAGGTCCAAGCCTCTGCACCATAGAACAGGACCAGGATGATAAGGACTCTGTTACTCAATTACCTCATAAGCCCAAAAAAAAAGCTCTGGACAAGAGTAATTTTTCGTTTTATTTTTATTAATATCGTAGCGGCTTGTAGCCTTAGAGCCAAAGTAGGCTAAGTCCTTAAATACCTGGGACTTTGAAGTGCATGTAGTAAGTTTTGCCATCGCTTAAATTCAGAACTCTTTTGACTTAGACAGCCACAATGCTTACGAAAGCTTCCTTGGTGCGTCGTCGCTGTGTTCATCAAATGACATCAGTGTCATCGCCGGGCCTAACAAAGATTGTGTCTTTTTTATTGGCCTTTCCAAAATTGACCGGTCCCAGAAGTACCCGGCCTGACCAAGACATGGCGGTAGTTGTTTAAAAATATCAAAGTACGTAGTCTATGAAGCATATGTTTCAAGTTTAAAGGAGCCACTTTGTTTAGTATTTGTTTGGCAGCCCTCAATAGTGAACGTTGTCAGTGAATTTGTGAAAATGGAGAAAATTGGTCATCGTTATGTGATACAATACTTTAATTTGAAAGGCCTCAGCCCAACCAATATAAAAACTGAACTGGTTTCTACTCTGGGTGATTCTGCTCCTTTGTTAACAGTAGTAAAATTTTGGCTTACTGAGTTTAAACGAGGCCGTACGAGCTGCTAAGACGAGCATCGCAGTGGTCGACCAAATGAGGTGACGACTCCAGAAAAGGTGAAGAAAATCCACAAAGTAGTACTGGATGATCGTTGACTGAAAGTGCGCGAGCTAGCAGACATTGTTGGCATTTCAAAAAGTGCGATACATCGCATATTATTTGGAAATTTGGACATGAGAAAGCTGTGTGCAAGATGGGTACCGCGTTTGATCACATTCGAGCAAAAACAGTGTCGTGAAAATGTTTCAATTGAGTGTTTAGCGAAGTTTCACAGCAACAAAGCACAATTTTTGCACCGTTTCATAACAATGGATGAAACATGGGTCCATCACTTTACACCCGAGGCAAAAGAACAATCAAAACAATGGATTCAAAAGTTAGAACCGGCTCCAAAGAAGGCGAAGACCGTTTCATCTGCAGGCAAGGCCATGGCGTCGATTTTTTGGGATGCGGTGGGATAATTTTCATTGACTATCTTGAAGAAGGAAAAACTATCAACGGCCAGTATTATGCGAACTTATTGTAATGTTTGAGCCAAGAAATCAAGGAAAAATGGCCGCATTTGGCTAAGAAGTAAGCGCTATTTCATCAAGACAATGCACCAGCTCACAAATCCGTTATTTCAATTCAAAATTAATGAATTAAAGTTTGAATTGCTACCTCATGCACCCTATTCGCCAGATTAGGCCCCCTCGGATTGTTTTCTGTTCACAAATTTAAAAATATGGCTCAGTGGTCAAAATTTTTCCAACGATAAAGAAGTGATGTCGGCAGTTAATGGCTATTTTGAGGAGCAAGATAGTTCTTATTATAAAAAGGGTATCGAATTCTTTGAACATCGCTGGGAAAAGTATATAGAGTTGAAGGGTCTCCCAACATTTTTGATGGGTCGGTACTTCTGGGACCGCCATCGTATGTCAACAAAACTATTGCGCCCTACCACACAAAATCTATTTCGGTTGCGAGCCTTAGTATCTCTATCTTGCACTTTTCTGTGTGCGATCTTCGCGTACAAATTATTGCTACGAATCAAAATACGATGTTTCTGATATGGGATACATATTTCTCGATAACCCTAACTAAAACAGATATGGATTTATGGGCCTTTCTGGAGTAATGGAAGGAAGTTCCCCAAAACGCCAGTATCCTTCACCTCGAAAGTAAACTCATGCGGGGTAAATTCACATTCTGAGTTTGACCAAAAAAAGACAATAAGGTGATTCAAAGCGGAAGTGTAGAGAGCGTCAAGATACAAATGTCTCGATAGGGAATATTTATTGTGAACGGGCCTTAATTTTTTTTTTTTGTTTTTTTTTTGTTGTTTGGTTGCTATGACACCTGTCACACATATTTAGTACACATCAAGTCATTGAGTAAACAACATCATATTTTTTCATCGTGTTAAAAATGTCGAATTTTATACCAGAAAATGATGGTTTGCGGAAAGCATAATATTTTTTTTTTTCATTTGAAGAAAAGTGCTGCAGAGTCGTATCGAATGATTGTCGAGGTATATGGTGATCATGCTCTATCAGAAGCAACATGCAAAAGATGGTTTTAATGGTTCAGAGATAACGACTTTGATGTGAGAAATAAGAACGTGGAAGACCACCAAAAAAGTTTGAAGACGCCGAATTGCAAACAATATTGGATGAAGATGATACTTAGAGTCAGAAATAAATGGCGAAAATGTTAAATGTTGCTTAACAAACAATTTTTGACCGTCTAAAAACTTTGGGAAAGATCTGAGAGTCTGGAAAATGGGTGCCACATGAATTGAATGAAAGACGGATGGAAAACCGAAAAACCACTTGTGAAATTTTGCTTCAAAGACACGATAAAAAATCAGTTTTGCATCGAATTGTTACTGGCGATGAAAACTAGATTTATTTTCAGATTCCTAAACGAAAAAAAATCATGGGTTAATCAGGGACAACCATCAACTGCAAAATCAGATCGATTCGGCAAGAAGACAATGCTGTGTGTCTGGGGGAATCAATAAGGTGTGGTGTACCGTGAGCTCCTAAAACCCAGTGAAACCGTTAATAGAGATCACTACCGAAAACAAATGATCAATTTGAACCGAAAAAGGACCGGAACAGGCCAGAAGACACGGTAAGGTAATTTTGCTCCATGACAATACACCTGCACACAAAGCAAAACTGGTTCAGGATACAATCAAAGCACTTGGCTGGGATCTGCTACCTCACTCGCCGTATTCACCAGACTTGGCTCCTTCCGATTACCATTTGTTTTCATCGATGGGGCACGCATTAGCTGAGCAGCACTTCGAATCTTACGTGGAAGTCGAAAATTGGGTGACTTTTTGGTTTGCTTCAAAAGACGAACAGTTTTATTGGCGTGGAATCCATAAATTGCCTAAAAGATGGGAAAAATGTGTAGCTTGCAATGGCCAATAATTTGAATAAAATGGTTTTTACTTTCCCATTGAATATTAATGTTTAATTTTTATAACACCGGTACAACTGGTACGAGGTGCTTTCAAAATAAGGTGGCTTTTACAATTTCACGTGCAACATACATGCGATTTTCGATTTTTTTTTTTGCTGTGTTGGTACACATGTTCACAGTTTCAAGTACATAGCATATTTAGTTTGTTTTTGGCAGATAGAAAGATTAGACGAATTATGGTGTGCTCGGCAATTTTCAATTATTATAAAAATTTGTACCAAATTTTGTGTAAAAATGGAATCAAATCCTCTACTTCCTGCAAGCTCTTCCAAGATGACCGAGAAAATGCCAATGACGAAACTCGCTCTGAGTACCCCTACACATCAACAAAAGATGATAATGTCGAATATGTGAAGAAAATTATTTTGGAAAATCGTCGAATTACCATAAAAGAAGGTGCTGAAGATGTTGGCATATCGATCCGCTCTTGTCATGCTATTTTTTTGGAGGTTTTTGTTTGAGACGTATGTCAACCAATTTCGTTCCGAAACTTCTTAATTTTAATCAGAAGAATCTGCTCATTCATTGTTGCTTGTGAGAGATTTTTAGGTCAAAAATCACTCGACCATCATGCCTCAGCCACTGTATTCATTGGATTTGGGCCCATGCGACATTTTTCTGTTCCCAAAACTAAAGAGACATATGAAAGGATGGATGGAGATTTGCATCGATTGAGGAAATAAAAACAGCATCGCTGAAGAGCTCAAGGTTATAAAGGAAAGTGCTTATGAGAAGTGCTTCGAGGGTTTGAAAAAGTGTTGGCACAAATGTATTATATCTGAGGGGGAATACTTTGAAGGGGACAACATTAATATTGATGAATAAATAAATATCTTTTTCCTTACCTTATTTACCTTACTTCTTAAACAAACCTCGTAAATATTTATAACTTTACTAAGGAAAATCATTTGGGTCTGTACGTAAGCCTGACGCGAGTCTGATTCTTACACATAGAGTAGAATATGTAAATTATTTTTCTTGTAAAAAAAATTTGAGAAGAGAGCAAAGTACTTAGAAATTAGTTTGGGGAGAACTAAGATATGTTGCAGCAATCTGTACATAATGAAAAAACATTTCTCTATTTCTTCTTGAAATCTAACCGGCGTTCATTTCAAATTTTTCAAAACGAATATTTACTCTAGATTATTTGCCTCACATGAGTTCATTGCTTATTATAGTTTCACGTGTCGGCCTTTCTTTTTTATAGTGGACTATGAAAAATACTTTTGTTAAGTAAAGCCTGGCAGTCCTAATGCCAAATTTTTTTTTTAACAGACAGCTATTTTACTATAATTAGTCCGCTTTTAAAGCAATCAGTATGTTTTGAATCTCTTTTGATTGCGGGAAATATATGAAAATTCACAAATCAATTATAAGGGATAGTTTTCATAATTTCAGGCTTAGTCTGTGTATAACACAGCTACCCCTTTCAATTCATCGTTCCATTTTAAGTTAAGTTTGGCTGATGACCACTCGGCAATTGATTTTCATCAGAACCTCACAAAATTTATTTGTTGATGAAAATAAAGTGTGATAATGAGCTCCAAAACGTCAGCCTCTACAGTTAGTGCAGTCTTTAGACAACTGCTTACAGTTGCTTATCCCAAGTTGATCCGGCCTTTTCTTCGCCGTCACTTAAACGACGTCTTACTCTATTACTTTTACTATCATTGCTATAGTGCATTTAATGATAAAAATCGATAATCTGATCAGTTAGTAGAGAGTAGAGAAAGTCAATGTACAGCTAGTAGAGATCATTTTTAAATTCAATCCGCCAAATCAAAAATTATTCAAAAAATCGTTCATTCAAAATGAGTAACAATATTGTTACCCGAATAATGAGTGTCTCATGTATATATTGGGTTTTCTAATAACGACTTTTTTTTTTAAATAAAAGGCAAACCATTTGAGATATTTCAAAAACTTTATTATTGGCTTGAAGTACAATCAAAACATTTATGAATGGAACTCGACTTCATTCATATGGCCACCGCGGGCACGTTTGCAGCGCTCGATTCGTCGGACTCAATTTTCAACGACTCGGCCACACATTTCGGCCGAAACGGCCGCTATTTCGCGTTCAATGTTGGCTCTGAGCTCTTACAACGTCGTTGGAGTGTTGGCATAAACTAATGACTTAACGTATCCTCACAGAAAATAGTCAGGCGGCGTTAAATCGCACGAACGAGGCGGCCAATCGACTGGCCCATGTCTTGAGATAACACGCTCACCATACTTACTCTTCAATAAATCGATTGTAGCGTATGCTGTGTCGCTTGTGGCACCATCCTGTTGAAACCACATGTCGTTCAAATCTATATCTTCCGATTCGAGCCAAAAATAATCGATGATCATGGCGCGATAACGCTGACCATTCACAGTAACGTGACGATCGTTATCGTCGACGAAGAAATATGGCCCAATAACGCCGCCGGCATGCAAACCGCACCAAACAGTTATTTTTTGTGGATGAAGTGGTGATTCGGTTTTCAGTCGACCAATAACGCATATTTTGCTTATTGACGAACCCGTTGAGCCAAAAATGAACTTCGTCACTGAAGATGATTTTGCGATGAAATTCATCATCTTGGCGCATCTTCTCCAGAACCAAATCGGAGAACGTACGTCGCTTCAAATGGTCCATCTGCTTCAATTCTTGAGTCAGCTTGATCTTGTATGGGTGTAAGCCAAGATCCTTAAGCAAAATACGCCATAATGTGGTCTGAGCGATGCCCATTTCTTGAGAACGCCGTGGAATTGACTGATTTGGATCGTTTGCTACGGACGTCTGAACGGCAGCGATATTTTCGACACTTCGACCAACCCGTTGTCTCACTGACACGGTAACATCACACAACGAAAATGTAGACTCAAATTTTTGCACTAAACTTGTTATTGCCTGTCTACTAGGGCGAGAATTACGACCGAATATTGGAGTTAACGCTCTTAAAGTTGCAGTCATGGACTTCGAATATCTGTCGAAAATTTTTATAATTTGCAGACGTTGCTCGTTAGTGTACTTTATCATGATGAAAATGTTCAGTTTACTGAATAAATTGACAGTAACAGTTTGATGATTAGTGAAAGAGTGCGTTCACAAATTAAATTCAAAATTGTCAAGTCGCTGTTTGCTCTAAGATCGCACAAACGGTGCCATTTACTTGGCAAAATTTCTTTTGACCAAATCTGAGGAATGGATTACCCTCTAATAAATCATTAAATAGGTCGCCATCTGGTTCAGCAGACTTTACAGACTTGAGCTCAGATATTCCTATGTTATCGGGAGAACAGGGGACACTGGTCCACAACGTCTAAGGTTAATTGTTTGAAGAGTTTGCTTTAAGACCCGTTAAGCTCACCATCGTTCAATACAGTTTGTCCTAAAGAATCCCTTAATAGTAGAGATCTTAAAAATGCGATCTACGAGTACTAGTACATGACATTGACATTTTAGAAAGAAGTCGTGGTAAGAGATGCATATTTTTGAATCCCCATTCATTTGATACACATTCACAAACATCTAAAAAGGCGCTTATCGCAGATGTAATCAAGTTTATCAAAATTGGATGAAAATATCTATAGTTATTGTATTTTGAGAGAATATTTCCTTAAATGATCTTGTTTATATAAGTCTAAGCGACATTACTCTGTTCATGAGGGTTCAGATTCATCAGTTTTATCAGAATTTATCCTGTACAAAATAGAGACAAATCCCACCTTAGCTGATACTTTTATGTGGGAAAGGACTTCAAAAAGCTAAGTAAACGCAACTGGAAGCAAATCGTGTAGGATCTTTTAAGCCACTCCTCGGTTTTTTATGAGAATAGCCACAGACGGCAGAGAAACGAAAATGTTTTAAACATCGCCATTGATTCCATATCATATGTTAAATGGTATCGTCAGAATAGGAGAAAAGTTCCTAATAGGAGACCCCTCTTTGTACGTAGCTTCTAATTAGGGTACTAGTTAGAATTAACTATCTACGGTACATGTCACTGTTATATGCAATTTTGATTATCTAACAACTTTTTCCCATACATTATATGTCTATCCCGGATGCCTGTTGCACTTACTTTAACCTGCTTAAGGGGGAAAATCAGAATAATCTGCTTCCGGTGACACTGACGGTAACATTGCCTCCACATTACATTCAAATGACACTGTGAATTATCTAGATATCAATGTAGATATCTACTTCCTGACTTACGTTTAACTGTCACCGCTAACCCACATACGATTATACTAGCGTAGACTTGAGGACTCATATGTGTCGATAGATCTAGGTATATCCTTCTCAATATGTACGAGTACATCCGTTCTAAACAGATTTCGTACCTCAAGCAATATCGATGTTTCAAGCATCTGAACATTAATATTCGATTTGAAGTATCTGTGAAAAGGATTTCATCCCTCCTTTAACTTAGGTACACATCAACTTGCACACCTTTAATGTTCCAAAAGGAAACAGAAAATCCTACACATTTGTAACACTTACTAATCGAGATTATACCATCTCAATCTTTGGCTGCGTTATGTTGGTCCTGCATTTTAATTTCCTGTACCCTCTTACACTACCGCTTCCCACTCAATCGAACACACGTCACAATTGTAATATCCCCACCTGATTGTTATCTTATGATGCCACACAAGCCCCTGAAAAGGATTTGCTTACTTCTTTTCTACCCGTTTAACAAACCAAAAGCAATAAATCACACCTATCTGCTCATACCTCTACGGCCTACCCCATAGCACTGCAGCAGCAGCAGCAGCATCAGCAGTCTTTTCTTACATAAAGGAAGCATTAAGCCTCACCTAAGATGATATCCACTCTACATCAGCTAACTATGCAAAGTTCCTATCATTTAAGAGGGGTTAGGGCGGGGTAAGAAAGAACCATTTTTGGCCTCCACACACAGGTGTATCATCATCCGATAAGGCAAGACCACCATCCAAAACATTAAAATGACATTTAATGCGTATTAAGAAAGCCTACACGAGTTTTTCGCGGCAAAGAAACAAAATACAACAAAAACAAGAAGAATTACCAGCGACACCAAAACGACATTGCAAAGCCACAGAAACTGTCATTTACCGCGATAAGATGACATTCGAATACGAAAACGAATACGAATACGATTGCGATTGCGGATAGGTGTGTGTCTGCGATAAGCTGAGTCACAGGGCGTGCAATAAGTCACCACGAATGCAAATCTCCACTTAAATGTCAAAAGTCTGTTCCCCTGAAATGACGGAAAGATTTCCATTAAAGATACACGTTAACATGGACGGACCCTGATCTCATTAACAAAAGCCCACGCGTCCAGCATCTCAGATTAAGGAACACTACTTTTCAGCACCTCTACAATCATCGGGAATTTGTTACAATTCGATTCAATTTAAAAGCCGCGCCAGCCGTTCGCCTGTCAACATGGCGCACCACATAGCTGTCAGATGTGCGCGCTGACAGTAATTCGATCGATGGCGTGCGAGGTACGAGTAGTGTGTACGCGACTCATCCTCGTGTCTGCGTTAGGAAGAAGGATTAATTGTTACACCGCATCGATCGACAATCACTCGCGCACATCTCTACGATAATTGACAAATGACAGACAGTCACAGATGTGACATATCAGCGTTGCGTTGCTTCGATTGTGGCTAGCGAATGCGCGTCAGCCTTAAGCCGATTATCGTGTCGAGCAATTGACACTTGGCGCGCTTATAAAACGATACAACCAAATGGCTGTTACGAATGCCTGACTGTCGGCCGGTAATTCACGCGATGGCTATACTTAGAGATAAGAACCATGTGCCCATAGTAGGAACACTTGACAGCCAGGCTGTCAGACATCGAAATGGATTTGACTAATTTTCTCCATTTGACGAAATGTACCGAAGCATAAGTGGAGTTGAAAGTGTAGATATATTGTAGTTACACAGTACAGATATATAGTACAGATAGTGCGGGTAGTGGCCGTAAACGAATAGTGATGCTCGACTGCGTCTCACTATTCGATGTGATGCAGCTTGACATGACATCAGGTGAAGATTGAGTGACTGATGGGTGCATTAAGTCAGAAGAAGTAGGAGGCGGTTCTAGAATTGAAAGATTGAAAAGCGAGTTCCTAAGTGGATTGGAGTAGTGTGGTGTCTGGTCTTTGCCAGTGCCTGGATGGCAAATTGGTTGCTGATTGGATTTGGACACACCTCAATAGTGATTGGATGCATAACGATGTAATGGCAAGCGAATGCAACTTCTGACCATAGAAGGTGAGGTACTTCTATAGATAGAAGGTGAGAGGTGATTTAGCTACTTGATGTCTGCAGAAGTAGTCGGAGTTCTCGTAAATCGTGGCTTTGCATATTGGAAATGTGTGGTTTTGATAGAATTTGCAGAAAGACTTTTCAATATTGTATTTCACATAGTCGTATGCACATTTTATGGTGCTGCTGTTCTAAAGGATTTTCTGGTTTTTATACTTTTTGATTTCTTCTTATTCATGCCTTCGGTTGAACATTTGTCATATTAATGCTTGACGTGGTAATTGGCATGAGTGTATTCGTTCATTGACCCAAGGGGATGAATTATTTTGTTGAACGGTTTGTTAAACTTTTGGATAACTAAGGTAACTTCATACTTTTGTCACATGTTCGAACTGCTGGTTTCAAATAAATTCAAGATATTGGGAAATTCTTCACCGATTAATTTTATCTGCACAGTAACCTAGCCCTCTCTGATGGAGAGAATTGTCTTGTTGGCGAATTGTCTTGTACTCTTGTAGTGAGTTTAGGACAAAAAGGATGCCAAAATACTAAATGAAAGTTGCGAAGGATATTCTGGGAGAAAGCTTACTTTTATTCGCGGAATTGCATGCTTAATAAAAGATTGGCATCTTGTACTTCATATTTGACTACTTCATCATTGACGCAAGTAACGGGAATTTATTGTGCATACCATATGCTGGCGTTTTTATTTTACATCCGGTGACCAGAGACATGCGTCCGGGAGCACAGAGAATTGTCGTCAGTAAAGGAATATATTGGATTAGAAGTAGCAGTAGGTTTTATCGTTGGTAAAAACGAAAAGAGTGTCGGAGACAAAACGGAACCCTGGAGCACATCAGAATTTATTTTGTGAATACCAGACTTGAAACCATTCACGACAGCTTAAATTGAACGTTCCGACAGGTAATTTCTAATCCATTTAAGAAGTCGTAGATACCATATGCCTGATGCCAAACTGTGTCAAATACTTTAGAAATATGAAGTGCAACTATCTTGCTTACGCCAGATTGATATACGCATTGGCTTTACTTTTCGATGAGTAATTAAAGTGTTGGGGTGGGCGCAATATGTGCAGCAAGCAAATTGGCTTTGTCTAAAGAGGTGAGAGCTGGAATGTCATTACAAATGAGCTTTTGAATGGAGGATGACGCAGAGTTTCTGATGTTTTTGATGACAAATGGTGCTACCTTCGGGACATAGTAGTATTTTCTGCCTCAGTTTTTAGTTGTATTTCACATGCCTAAAAAAGAGGTTGCAGTTATTCTTGGCTCCTTAAAACTTTTTTCGGTTTTCCTCTGTCGGGTTGCACTAGTAGGACCGAAAAAGTATTTCTCTATACCTGATAGCTCGAATCATACCACGCATAATGGATCTCATTCTAAAGAGATTGATCTCTGTGAATATATAAGCAGGACCATCCTCGTCGTTATCAAGGAAATTATCTAAATAAACTGTTGAGTCCGCTCTGATTAGCTTTCTTGTATCGGCATACCGTTCGTTTAGGAATCTTTTTTCTAACTGTGTGGTCGGTATACAAGAAATTATCTGATATGATACAGTAGTCCGACGATCCTAGAGGAAATAGCACATCGACTTTGCATTTATAAGGGTGAGAAGTTAAAAATAAGTAGAGGGTGTTGGCGGTATGACTATACGCGTGGACTCATTTACAAGCTGGGTCAAACTGTTTTCCGCAGTGAAGGTCTCAACACAGCGCCCTTCGTGTGTTGAGCTGATGGTGTATAGAGGAGGAAGTGGCAGTACATACCGCGATGAAAGGTGAATGTCAAAATTGTCTCTAAATATAAATACCTGGGAGTACTGATATCGGTCAACCTACAAATAAGAAAACATCTGTAGAATAAGCTAAGGAACTGCCTAACTTGACTATGCATCTTGACTATGTGGTTAAAATGACGGCCATGTACTAGGTGTGGTGAAAAGTAACCTCGTTGGGAATGAAAAAATTTTTTTTAAAATGTTTTATTTTTATTTTATTCAATATAGTCCCCTTTAAGTTTGATACACTTATTCCAGCGATTTTCTAACTTCTTGATCCCGTCCGAAAAGTAATTTTCCGGAAGGTCTGTAAAATACTCCTCCGTGGCATCGATGATTTCCTCGCGCGAGCTGAATTTTTTATTGATGAGCCATCTTTTGAGGTTTGGGAAGAGATAATAGTCCGAGGGAGCCAAATCGGGCGAATACGGTGGATGCCGATGGAGCCGTAAGTCATTGATTTTAGCCGTGGTTGCGATGCTCTTGTGCGCCGGTGCATTGTCTTGCAAAAACAAATTTGCTCCAATAGTGCACAGTAATACTTTTTCCTTTTTCGAGGTAGTCCACGAAGAGTATGCCATGACAATCCCAGAAAACCAACGCCATAAGCTTTCCGACCCATCGAGCCTCTCTCGGCCGCTTCAGAGCACTCGTGCCGGCTTCAGTCCATTGTCAGGTACTCATTGTGTTCTCTGGTGTGTAATACTGGATCCAAGTTTCATCAACAGTTACCAATCGACGTCAAAAGTCCGCCCGATTCCGCATCAGCAAGTCCAAACACTCTTTCGAAGTGCTCTCACGTTCGTGCTTTTGGTCAGAAGTGAATATGCGCGGCATCCAGCGGCAGGATAACTTTTTCATATGCAGAGTATTGCCCAAAATATGGCGTGTATGCTCAGTACTAATCTTTGTGGTATCTGCTAGCTCGCGTACCTTCACTTTCCAGTCAGCCAACACCATTTCATGTATTTTTTTAACATTGTCCTCTGTAACCTCATCGGAGGGCCTGCCGCTGCGGACTTGATCGGTAGTGGAGTTGCGGCCACCACGAAACTCACGAAACCAATATTTGACGGTGTAATCTGACGGAGCATTAGCCACATAATATTTATCCAACTATTCTTTTGTTTCCTTCGCTGTTTTGCCTCTCAAAAAATAATGTTTTATGAGAAAACGAAAATCGTTTTTGTCCATACTCAACAAGATGCCAAACACGTCAACAACACAGATGCAATGAAACTGCTGTGGGCTTAGCTTTTCTATTTTCTTTTCCGAGGAGCCCCCACCTTTTACAAGAAAATTTGTCTCTTTAATAGAGCAAAAGAGGTATGAAATATGCGAAGGATACAGTTGAACTATAACCTGCAGGATAAGAGTTCTTTTCTAAACCCTAATTCATTGGACAAAATAAGCCCTATTTTTGAAATGAGAGCTAATGAAATCAAATCACTTGACTCACTAACCTGAACTTGCAAGTTTGTGCCATCTCACACCAGATCTGTGATCCTGGATGTAGACTTCCTAATGCAACTGATATCATAGACCAACATAGTTGGGTGAACGTTAGTGAATAGGTTTAACGTTTTAGTGTAGGAAGTTCCTAAATTGACCCAGCTATATTACCGCATATGAGCCATTTGGACATATTGGAAAACCTGATCTTGTACTGCTTTTACCGAAACTATAGCTCAGCTATATGGTTTCCTGTTGGAAGGTTTTTTAAGTAAAGTGTATATTGTCCAAGCTCAAACATATGGTATTTCTATAGAGCATAGATAAGGACCATATTTGGATTCAAATTCAACATCAAACCTATTTTATGTTCTTGATACAATGAACCGATAGCTCATCATGCCATCGTAGAGAAAAAGGACGGCTTTTCTAGAACTGAGTTCTTCACTAAATGTAAAACCTTAAATTGAAGATAGAATAAGTAGGCGTCTCTGCAGGATAACTGAAATCGTATAATGCAGGATTTTGTGAAGGGTCGAAATGTCAACGTACCTAGTTTACGTTTTATGTACAATAACATCAACAGAAAAACATATAAATACTCTGACCAACGAAATCTGTCAAGCAGATGGATCTCATTGCGATCGAAACAACTTTTCGAACAGACAAGCTTGATTGGAGCCACTATCATTTTACACCAAAGTATGGATGTGGTAATCTAGAATACTACAAGCACCGAAAAATTTATAATATGTGTACCTTGAAGTTCTTTACCAAAGGGCTGCAATTGGATGATATAATCAGAGCTTTTCTAATCGAATCTCGAGCAGACTATTGGGAAGTCCTATCATGAGCACATTGGCAGACTGCCACCAGAGATATCCTATCTGATATCTGAGTTCCAGATACCAAAGATCTTGAGAACGATACTCGAACCAAGAGGTCTTGGTCTGACTAAAAATCTTATTTTAAAGGTTTGAAGAACTAGTTTTTATAGTTTGTGATCAGACAAAAGCAGTTCGGATAAAATAAACATGTCATCGTTAAGGGAATTCGTAAGAAGATCCTTATTTACATTCCCTAGAAGATCCTACTTACCATATTTTGTCAACTTTAGAAACAGAACTACTAAGTTCACCATTCATCTCTTCTAAGATCGTATCTGGTGGCATTTACAGAAACAAGATGTACAGAACCATGCCTGTCTAAGCAGGATCATAGCAGAAAAATTTTGACAGTCGACGTTGTTAAAAAAGCCAGAAACAGATGTTCCGTAAAGCCAAAGAACCAAAATAAGAGAAAATTATTTTCAAGATTTATGAACAAAAAAACACACATGTTTACTGCACCCAAGTATTGCTGCAATATATCGCAAATTCTAATCTTATTGCAAACCCGATTTTAAGTCATTTGACGTATTTTGAATTTGAATTTTGAATTTCATACATATGTGCACACGTATTTATTTGAAAAATATATTGATGACTTACTTTACTTACCTGTCCGGCCAGCGACCCTTGGAGTATCTGAGTCTGAGCTAATACCACTTTCCATCCATCACGGTCCCGGGCACGTTGCTTTAAGTTTACTAGACTAAGGCTTCTGGCATTCGGGATAACTTGAGCGGTTATCCTTTTTTTCGTGAGCCAAGTAGCTAGGATTCGAAGATTCTCTTAGCTGGAGCATTTTCGCCCATTCGCTTGATGTGGCCGAACTAATACATCTTTACTAGTACTTCTTTATTCAGTTCCTCCATTCGCCCTCCTTTTAGACAGGACCAAATGTTCAACGTAGAGTTTTTCTTTCAGAGGATCTCAAGATCTGCACCCGTCTCTTGCTTATCGTCCAGCATTTAGCTCCATAAAGCAAGTCTGGCAAGATCAGGGTTTTGTAGAGCATGATTTTGGACTTTCGAGTAGCACCGGTTGCCTCAGGTTGCCTTCGTCGAATCTCTACTAGGATGACATTTGCTCCGACGTAGACAAAACTCCTTCATAACCTCAAAGTTATAACTGTTGATTTTTAGGTTCTATCCTTGACGATGTTCGATAGATCGGTTTTTGATCGACAGCATGTATTTTGTTTTATCGTCATTCATCATGAAACCAACTCGTTTATCTTGTTCCTCTATAGCAATAAAGGCCTCATGAATGACACGTTGGGAACGGGCGGTGGTGTCGATATTGTCTGCATAGCTCAGTAGCCGGGCCGGAAGCCACAATGGTAGGTGCCGATGAGTGTGGTGCAAAACGGCCTTAGCCGTTCACACAGTTTGCTGGATTGGATCTTGTAAACTACGTTAACCAGAGATATTTGTTAGTAGTTCTCACAAGACGTAGGACCGCTTTTCTTGAAGATGGGGCAGATAGAACTGATAGTCTAGTCGTCGGGCATGCATTTGTCCTCCCATACTTTGCAGATAATCTGGTGCATACTTTTTACCAAAACATCGCCTACAGTTTTGAAGAGCTCTGACAGCAATCCGTCCGAGCCCGCGGGTTTATTGTTTTTCAGCTGTGCCGACTTCGTCTAAACTGGGTGTTAGAACTGCTTCATTGGCTGGCTCGTGTTCATGCCTATCAAATAGCTGCTGAAAAGCTGCCTGCAGCCTGTCTTATAATTATATAGTTTCGCATCTTGTTATTACTCCTGCACTCTTCGATATCGTTGAGCTGAGAGACTGCGAAGGCAGTACATTTTTCTTCACCCTACTTCTGGCTCTGTAGTCATTCCACGTTGCCCAGGTTGTTCTTTGCCACGTCTTCTTATACGCTTTTTTTTTTTGCTTCTTCTTCTGCATGCACTTATCATCATATTATGGATTTTTTTGCAGGGTAGGCTGGTAGCCTAGCATTCCATGTTGTTGGCGTTTGTGGTAGGCAATGGCATATTGCAGAGTCTTTCGTCGAGTTGCTCTCTGAAGTCCCTGGTTATCTTCGGTGTGCTCAGGGTCAGAGTCGACATTTGCTCCTCTAGGATGTCTGACGAGTGTCTTGAATCAATCATCACGTGGTCAATTTGGTTGGTAGTTCTACCGTCCGGAGTTAGCCAGATTGTGTAGATTCTCTTAAAAGGGAATCTTGTGGTACTTATCACCGTATTACTAGCTGCGGCAAAGTAAATGGGTCGGAAGCCGTTATCTGTTATCGTTTCGTTGAGGTTGTGTTTTCCGACCACTCCGCCAAAGATGCCCTCCTTACCAATTTTGGCGTTTAATATCGTACTCTGGATGGGCTCCGTAGGCTCCGTCCAATAGTTCATAAAAATCCTCTTTGATAGGATCATCAGCTTCATTGGTAGGGGTGTGTGCACATATGAGGCTGATGTTGTATAATTTTCCTTGTATGCGGATCACAGCCAAGCGGTCGCTAATTGGTTTGAAATTGATAAACTTTGATCTGAGCCGCTTTTCCACTACGAATCCGCATTCAAATATGTGCAACCTTTTGTGGCAGCTGTAATATATGGTATATTGCACTCCTTTCTTATCATCATTCTTGATCATTTCCAGTTACCAACTTCAGACTTCGCGGTGCTTCGCAAGACGTCCTAAAATCGTGATTATACTAAAGTATAATCGTATAATCGTAAATCTACGCAGATAAGCCCTAAACTGAACAGCAGTCGACTGTATTGATCTTTCAAGGCAATTCAAAAAAAAAAAAAAACAAAAATTGTTCTCACACGAAAGACTTCTAAGCAAATGATTGCCTGTTTTTCGGAAAAACCGGACATGTCGCCGCCGTGCCATCAAAACAACTTAGAACGGTCAATTCGGAATGGTACTCCGACATTTGTTTATCAGAACTCTTTGAAGAAGTAAAGAAATTCAATCGCCGAACTCTCCATCCATCACGGCAATGCGAGCTCTCACAGATCGATTAGGCAGGCCATACAGTCCTGACTTGGCACTCAAACAGTTCTTTTTATTCCCGCACATCAAAAATCAATTGCGAGGTCAACGTTTTCCAATGCCTGAGAAAACGGTTGATGCGTTTAAATTGCATGTTTTGGAGTTACCTCGTTCGGAGTGGAAAATTGCGTCGATTGCGCAATTTGCCACGATAGATATTTGTTTTTACTTGTTTTTCTTAAAAATCTAAGCAGCAACCTAACCAAAGCTGTGGGGGTACTCTCGAGATGAATTTGACCAACCAGTTCCCTACTTTCTTGGCGATTGCATGCGAGGGCCTTTCATCTTTATTTATACAATTTAGTGAGCTGTACTTCATACATCATGCTTAAGTCGTTTGCAAAGATATCTGTAATGAGTAGCCGGATTGTAAGATAGCTGACACTAATGATCCAAAATGAGTGTATCATCATTTAGTATAACCTCTTTTGGCCCATCTGTCAAAATTTGGTGACATCCTGACGCTTAGTTTTGTTTTGGAAAAACATGGAAAAAAGAGCATATCGCTCCGTGATCCGATCCTTGTTTTTAAGTGGCAAAACCCGCGAAGAAATCAAGCCCATTCTCGATGGTGTATATGAGATCGATTCGCCTTTGCTTAAAACAGTTTACCAATTGTTCGCTGAGTTTCGCCGTGGCCGCAACTCGGTTTTTGATGAACCGCGGCCAGGTGGCCCAAAAACGGCTACCACAGGGGAAACGTGGACAAAATCCATGATCTCGAATTGGCTGACCGCCGAGTGAAAATTCTCGAGTTCGCTGAGATAGTAGGCATCTTAATTGAATGCGTTAGCCATATCCTGCACGAGATTTGGATATGAGAAAGCATTTGCTCACACCGGAGAACAAGTGCAAACGTTAAACCACTCCAAAGAGGTGCTTAGCCTTGTTTAATCAAAATCCGGAGGAGTTTCTGCGTCGTTTCGTGACCATCGATGAGACATGGATTCATTAGTAGACACCAGAGAGCCAAAGACCAACAAGAAGACCGAGCCTTTGCCCGGAAAATTGATGGCCACCGTTTTTTGGGTCGCGTGAGATGTGGTTCACGTTGACTATATGAAGAAGGGAAAAACAATCTCAAGAGCATACTACGTCGATTTATTGGAACGATTTAACACCGATTTGATCACATTTGGCAAAGAAAGTAGTTCTCTTCCACTATGAGAACGCACCGGCTCACACCTCCGCAGTCGTCTTAGACAAATTGGTTAAATTGCACTACGAATCGCTTCCTATACTTCGTATTCTCCAGATTTGGCTCCTGTGACTTTTTTTTGTTTCCAAATCTTAAAAGATCGCTCACTGGAAAGAAGTACGGCTCGCCGGAAAGAAGTACAGCTCGCCGCCGCGTAGGAGAATTTTGCAGGCCAACAAAAGTCGTACTATACGGAGAGGTTAAAAAAGTTGCAGCACCACTGGGAAAGTTTATCGAGTTGGAAGGGGATGATATTGAAAAATAAATTGTCAAAACCTAAAAAACGTTAGTTGCATTGTCATTTCTAATTCGGGAATTCAACAAACAGCCCTCATATATAGTACCTGCTGGTTGTCGGCACCCCGAGTCTGGGAACGTTGGCAAGTTATTCTCATTTGGTGGCATAGCCTTGCCTGCAACGACCATTATATGCATTAACTGCTCACCGCTATAACTGGATTACGAAATCGCATGCTTCAATTGTGGCCTTTACGTTTACATTTACACCGTTTATAGCATTATGATAGCTATTCGTATAATTATCACTCACGTGCCAGTTATCTCTCATCAGGCCGTTGTTTACAAAAGTGATATCAACTCATGCGCCGGCGACAAATCTTTCCAAGATAATTTCGAAGCTTTAATAGTAGTGCTAGGAAGTATACAACAGCTATATACGTATTGGGAAATGAAGATAGATGATGATAGATCCTAGGAATCTAGTATAGCGAAACGAAGTGTAGCAAATTTGAACAGATTTAGTGTGAGCAATTGGAAAGGATTAACGTAAGGTTACGCTAAATAAAAAAAACCATACAATACTCTTGCTTGCCACCTAGATTAATATATTTTAAGTATAATATAGAAAGACAGCACACCCACCGTGTGCGGGTATTAATCCAAGATATCATTCCCTGGAAACTCGTTACAGGACCAGTTGCAGAATTATTTCGACAGGCACTGCTTGTGCTGCTTAAATTCTATCTGTGAAACTGAGTCATTCTTAAAGTAAAAAAAATCCCATTGCTTTTAAAAACATCTGTACTAGCGGGACACAGCCCATATTCCAAAACTGAGGGTCATTGCGGTGATTTGAAATAGAAGCACGTTTCTAAGAACTAACAAAACAATTCTATTAAGTGATCAGAAAATCTTCAGTGTTTTTCTAATACGAGTATTTAAAGCAATGAACAACTCTCAAATTTTTTTTCTTAAAAGAACAAGAAGATGCTGTAATCCATTTGGATAATTAAGCGCAAAAATTCGAGATGAGTTGGCATTTGAAAAATTGTTTTACAATCTCACTGACTTTGTGCTTGAATAGATTTTATTTTGATAAATGTATCGTTATTCACTTCAGAGCACTATTTGAATATTGTTTACCATCCTCGTTCATCAATTCATAGATAAGATAATCTTAAAACTTACCCCTCAACTGCTGAAAATAGGAAGCAGAATAATCCTAGAAAATGCATCGTCAATGTTGCCTTTCACTACCAATCACAAAAACCGATACTACCACACCCCCATCATTCGCTATTCCTTGGGCCAACCAAAAACATTTATTATCCTTCTCCTGTCGAACGCCGGAATCAAATCACATTGAACCCACCAAGATTTTACCTTCGCTACCCTCGACCAAGTCCTTAACGTGGCGGCATACCAGGCTGCCAATCTTCCGCAAAAATGCTCTACAAATTCGATGGTGGCGTTGTTGTTGATTTATTATAGACGAGAGCGACTACTCCTTGGATCAAGGGATTGAAGAGAGATTCATACCTTTAGTAGCCTACCATCACGATACTGATTCAAGCCATTCTCAGACCTCCCTCCGCCCATCTGCTGAATGATGAATGGCCTGGAAAAGTGTTATTATACCACCATACCGCCAGTAAGATTGAATATTTTATTCGCCAACTATCGATATCGTCTTACCCTAAAAGAGGGTGGTAGGAGCTACCTTTGCATGTTAAAGATACAACTGCGAATTGGAATTGGAATTGAAGCAACCACCTTGCATGTTCCTTATTTATAAGATCAACTAAGCGGCACCATGTTTACTTGAGCACTGAATACCTTCGTAAGTTGTTTCATTAGGACCGATCTGGTCGATAAACCTACCATTTGGCTTGTCCTTACTGCGCTCGTATGGAAACATAATTTCGTGCTGTACTGACTTGACAGTTAACAGAAAGGAAAACACGAAATTCAAGATGGTAAAAATGAACCGCCACCGCCCCGGAAAGGAAGTCTGGTGTAAATAAACAAAAGAGTCAAACTACTGCAAGTAGCGGTGTACGGATACGGGAAAATATTGCCAACAATCAACTGGAACCACTTCCGTTTTTGGAAACTTTAGGAATTATGAACAACCTGCCAATAGGTTCACTCAATCGAGGTGGTAAGAGTTCTCGATTGGAACTGGCTACTGAAGTAGCAAATACTTGTACCCAACTGGTCTTCGTTCTGCCGTGGGGTCTATTGATTTATGTCGACGGTCTCTTCGAGGTTATATTGGTTTTTATGATTTATTTTTATGAGAGGTTATGGGTTGCATTGAATTTAACTTGTTTGCTGTAGCTAAAGATACAACCACTGTGGTGGTCTATAACGGTCGCGATAGTGGCTGCGTCGTAGCAAATAAACACCAATTGAGAGCTAGGGAAAAGTGAAACTAAGATATTCAAGTGATGTTGTGTTTAGTATTCCCGACAATTTAAAGTCGTTTTAAAATGCAGTCAGTTGTGTAAAATTAATAAGTTGAAGGTCTATTTTAAAGGTCGGATTTCGCGAACTTTAATTAAGTTTCATGGGATAAGGGATGAATATCTTGCGAGTAAGGAAAATATGTTTTGACTTTGACAACCGTCTAGACAAACACTTGTGAATGTTCTGCTCCGGGTTTCTATTTGGCTGTGTATATTTAGAAAATTCTGTATAAGGATATACATTCTAATAGTATTGAAAGGTTTCAAGAATATGGTCACTGCTGAGAGTAAACTGCGACTGGGGGCGTAAGTGACAATGTTTACAATAAACTATGTGAATGCCATGAAAACGAAATCCTCGAGAGGGCCGTCTTTTGGTTTCCATAAAGTTTGTGACGTTATCATCAAAACTGTCGTATTTCAACACAGGCCTTGCTATATAATGGCATCTTCGTGTCACTTGATTTAAGGCAAACTCTACAGAGCTTATCGTCAGCTAGAAGACTCTCTGCAATAGTTATAAATAAATTGTACATCTCAAGCTTTGCTTCACACTGGACTATATGCCTATGTCTATGAAAAAAAGTGAGGGTAGCAGTTGCATCTTTGGCAGGGAAACACGAACATACAAAGGCTATTATGACGCAAGACCTTGCAAAGACTCTTAGATGTCTATATTCGAAGTACGTATGACTAACTCTGAGGCTCATAGGTGGTGCTATGGTCTAGGGTCAACCTAGCTAGCACGATCTCTTGGAAGCTACCTCCAAGATGTTTGAAGCCACTTTCTTCTTTTGGGTAGAGATGTGGTGTCCCTTCACTCAAGATGGTCTAGCCCGTACGCTTGGTGGTTTAGAAATTTCCTCCATTTCCCGTCAGTACCAACGGGACTAAAAACAAACAAACAGCTATTGGAAAATGTAATTCTGCGCCTGGTTTCTGCTCTGATGTCGTTATTGCATGTTACTGCGGAGACAACGAAGTCATTAACTACCTCGCAGTTAAAAGTGTCAATGATGACATTCTGGGCGTCGGTGGTGTGGCCATTCGATTCATTGCCGCCGCTTTTGCTTCAATGATCACGTAAGCTTTATTGGCTGTGTTGGTTTGATCATACTAATTTCATCCGCGTATGCAAGTAACTGTGCGGATTAAAACAAGGTCTTGTCCTTTCTCTAGTTCAGAGTGATTTCCTTGATTCTTTTCAGGGCAATGGTAAAAACCTTTCTTGACACTGAATGCCTGGATTACTTTGTCTTAAGGAGCAGCGAGAATTTTCCATAGTCATCCTACAGCAGGGATGTAAAAACTAGCACGTCGCTATGCACTCTGTCAAATGCCTCTTTGAAGACGAAAAGATTTGCACTACATATTTGATCGATAGTGGGATGTAACACCACTATTATGAATCAACAAGATTGTACATGCATTTGGATTTTGCCCATAAAAACATCTTCTCGGACTGGGTCCATTTTTGGCTCTGCGACTTTGTCAACAAGCAAAATTGCAGTTATTGGAGCGTCGAGCATCAATGTTTGCCAATACTTCGTCACAGGTATAGAGCGATTTTAACCGACTTGCTGTGGTCAGAGCTCGACAATATCGAACAAGACGGCGTCATATGCCATACAAGCTACGCAGCGATCGAAGTTGTAAAAGAGAAATTTGGCGTCTTGGTCATCTCACGGTGGGCGTTCCTCAATTGGCCGCCGTGATTATGCGATTTGACACCACTCCATTATTTTGTCTTAGGCTACTTCAAGTCCTAACAAGCCAAGCACTTTGGAAGAGTTCTAAGCCAATATTCGACACGCTATTGCCGGAATAACACCGCACATGTTGGAATAAGTCATTAAAAATTGGGCCGACGGCTTGAAGCACTGCCAGCGCAGCCAAGACAGCCGTTTTAATGATGTGCTATTCCACACATATTGGCATGAACGTAGCTTGAAAATAAAGTCGCGAGAATCGTATTCGAATATTTGCGGTTTCCGAGTAGACGTGAAAACTTTTTCTGACCATATACCCCTAGAAGTATTGTTATCGATTTTCGGCTTCTAAAACTTCTTCGGGATCTACATATATACAAACAACTTCAACGCCAAACTCTTGAAAATGCCTGAAATAAGTGCTTTGCCCAGAATTGAAGCCATTACGCTGTGACTACCTGCCTCAAAAACTAGATAAAGTAGACACAACTGCTTTGATAGCAAGAGAGTCTTAACTTGGGTTTCTACGATTATTTAGAACTAACAACAGTAACGCTTTTAGAATTTTGTACATAACGGCTAAAAAGCATTACAAAAACTTTGTATCGCGAAAAAACAGAACTCGAGCAGCCAAATATCAAACTTTTCAATGAAAGCTGGTCATCAGCTGAGTTTTGGAAAGCTATTAGGCTTGTAAACCGGAAGAGAGACATTAAACTATTTGTTGGTGTACTTTTTAACAGGCTTACACAATTGGTTGAATAGAAGAAAATCTTCCTTAAGAAAGATTCCATGTCGGTTTAAGGCAAAACTACTGCAGAGATCTACAAAAAGAAGAAAAAGAGGCCCTACTCGTAAGCTTTAGAGCCGCATTCGACTCTGTAGCACTTGAAGCCCTTTTCTATAAGCTCTGTAGATATGGAATCTTAACTAAATTCATTAGCGTGAGAAGATCTTAGTATGAAAATAAAGTGGCACGAGTCAGGGATGAGACCAACTTGTCGGAGGAGTTTGATACGTCAATGGGTTCTGAAAGGAGTTCTTGCTGTTTGGTAATAGATGGCTCCAGCAGTAAGTGCTGGTCTATTTTGGAGTATTTGAAACGTCATGAACCAAGCTTAGATATATGGTTAACAAACTGTTTTGACACATGAGTGATTTTGTTTTGGTGTCATATACTTTTGGTTGTATAAGATTGTCTGATTTTGTGCCAAATAATCGTCATTTGCGGGAGGTGTTGATTTTCTTCTTTCATTTGAAGAAAACGGAGGCTGAAGCGCATCGAGAGCTCCAAAATATTTACAGAGCTACTCTAAGTGAAACAACGTGCCTTGATTGGTCCCTTTGTTTCAAAAACTGTGATTTAGATATTGACGACCGTCCGCGTGAAGAAAGGCCGAAATCCTTCGCTGAATTGGTTGCATTTCTTGATAAGGATCTGTACCAAATGCAGAAAGAGCTTACTTCAGTTCTAGAAGTTACCTGCATAGCCAACTCTAAGCGATTTCATGCGTTAGGAATGATTTAAAACAAGGAACTTTTGTTCCTTATGATTTTAAGCCAAGGGACGTTGAAAGTCATTTTTTTACCTGTAAACAACTGCTCCAGCACCAACAAATTAAGGGTTTTCTTCTTCGCATCATGACGGGTGATGAAAAATGGATTCTTTACAGCAACTCAAAAAAAAAAAAAATAAATAAATAAAAAAATAAATGGGGACTGCCCGGTAATGCTCCTAAGTCGTCGGCTCTGCCGAATATTTACGCTGCGAAGGTAATGCTGTGTATTTGGTGGGACCAGGTCGGTGTTATTTACTATGAACTGTTGAAGCCCAACAAACCATCACTGGGAAACGGTATCGACTTCAATTGATGCGATTAAGCCGAACACTAGCCGATTCTACAGCATTAATACACTCAGCCTCACGTTGCCAAATCGGTTAAAACCGACCTGGGAACGCTTAAATGGGTAGGCCTACCCCACCCTCCATATTTCTCAGATATTGCGCCGTCCGATTATTACTTGTATTTCATAAAAAAATTCATCGACAACTTTGCTGGTGACATCGTCATCCTTGCAGATACAATTGACTCCATGCAGTTAATGATTAATCAGCTCAAAAACTACTGCGGAACTTGAAACCTGTCCGTAAATCTATTTAAGATGAAGATGATGATGTATACAGAGGCAGGTATCCACGGAGGGAACATTGGAGATTTCAAGATGATAAAATTGATTAAATAAAAGTATCTCGCCGTCTTGATTACAACAGACCTTAACATATCCAACCACCTACAAATGGAATTAACAGAAGCAAAATGGTCAATCTGTGCAATAGGTAAAAGTTGCATTGACAAAACAAAGCATAACACATGCAGCAAAACAGCGAGTATTCCATACAGTTGCAGCTTCCATTCTCTTAGATGCAGCCCAAGTATGGGGTTTCGCCCTTACGAAGTCTTCGAAAAGTTCCTTCGTTATTTTATCAAGAAAATTTTAAGATTCCGTTGTTTTTACACAATTATACGCTCCACCTCATGACTGGGCTAGCATTATTCTCGGAGCGCGTAATCCTTCATCCCGATTATATTGTTAAAAGAATGGCAATGCGTTATTCCATTGTTATTATTCCATTGGAACATGCGTTGGAAAGCTACCGTCATTGTACGTCATTTCAGTATATGTCATTCATTTGAAGCGTAAACAACAATAATTTTTTTTCACTCAAATATGTCGAAATTTGTGACTGGAAAAGTGTTTTTGTGGGGAGTTCCTCTTCATTACTTTAATATGAAGATAACTGCTGCAAAAAGTCATCGTATTTTGGTGGAAGTTTATGGTGAACATGTACTAGCTGAGCGAACGTGCCAAAAGTGGTTTGCACGATTTAAAAGTGGTGATTTTGGCTTGGAAGACGATGAACGTACTGGGCAGCCAAAAAAGTTTGAAGATGAAGAACTGGAAGTATTACTCTATGAAGATTGTTGCCAAACACAAGAAGAGCTCGCAGAATCTTTGGGTGTCACTCAAGCAGCCATTTCAAAACGTTTAAAAAAGCTGAATATATTCAAAAGCAAGGAAATCGGGTTCCACATGAACTCAAGCCGAGAGAAGTCAAAAGGCGGTTTTGCATGTCCGAAATGCTGCTGGAACGCCACAAAAGGAAGTCATTTTTGCATCGGATTGTTACTGGTGATGAAAAATGGATCCATTACGACAACCCCAAGCGCAAAAAATCATATGTGAAAGCCGGCCAACCAGCCAAATCAACGGCAAAGCCGAATATCCATGGAGCGAAGGTAATGCTCTGTATTTGGTGGGATCAGATGGGTGTGCTGTATTATGAGCTGCTAAAACCGGGTGAAACTATCAATGGACAACGCTACCGAACATAATTAATCCGTTTGAAGAGAGCAGTAGCAGAAAAACGCCCGGAATATGCGACCAGACATGAGGCAATAATTTTCCATCATGACAACGCTCGGCCCCACGTTGTTATTCCGGTTAAGAACTATTTGGAAACCAGTGGATGGGAAGTCTTACCCCACCTGCCTTATAGCCCAGACCTTGCCCCTTCTGACTACCATTTGTTCCGGTTGATGCAGAACGCCCTCACTGAAATACGGTTCACATCAGAGCAGAATATCAAAAATTGGCTTGATTCAATCTTGGCTGCCAAGCCAGCGCAGTTTTTTTTGGGATGGGATCCACAAATTGCCAGAAAGATGGGAAGAAGTCATAGCTTCAGATGGGCAATACTTTGAATAATACTATTCTACATGTTTTTCTTAAATAAAAGTTCAAATTTTGAAAAAAAAACCGCACGAATTAAAATTTATACCCAATATGTTTCTTGTTAAGATGCATGTTCTTACCGGCATTCTTCCTAATACCGGGGATTTCTTGGTGCTGGCCGAGTGAAACCCAGCACATCAGTTGCAGCGTCCCTGAAAGCGTTAACAGTCTGGCGAAAATTCTGACACTCTCTTGCGATTGCAAGAAATCGAAATGTGGTCAATTTGATTTAGATTGTGGTAAGACTTCTTGCCTAAGCCTGCCGCATCCAAATAAGCTTTGTTTCTTTTCGCTATAGAAATTACCGTAGTATATATAACGTAGTATTTCATCCTAAACAGCACATCGCATTGCAGCTCTTGGAAAGCGCTGATATCTGCGTGATAGCAGTCAAGAGCCTCTGCTAATTGCTCGGCTGTATGGTGCCTGTTAAGAGTCCACATTCCGAAGATTTTTGTCTTTTAAGCGTTTGCAAGTTTCGTCAAGAATGAATCCGTTTTTATACAAGCACATTAGTGTAGTTGGTCCGCCACATATTTTTTATCATTTCCGTATGGAGTTGTTACCCATATGACGATGTATGTAGATCAGTGTTGTGCTACTGGCCTATTACACCTTCGCCATTTTACGTTACATGAGTAAGGGCTTAGTCATGCAGGTGACGAGGACCACCACTGGCAAATAAGTCGAGCACTACACTACGAACTCGATTGTTGTGTTTTTGGCCAAATCTAAGTTATAGAACAGTTAGCAGTTTTCCGAACAATCACTGCGCAGATAGACTATACGTGATTTCGGTTGCCTGAGAGGAAGAATGACTTCCGGGTGCGGTTGAGTCTAAACGCCGAACCGTGAAAGCAAATACACTACCACTTAGCCATGACCGGAAAGACGTATATACGTTTCCAGTTGCCGCCTCTCCCTTTTCTAATTAGTGCCTGTAAGTTTTTCACCTAACTATTCCGCAAATTTGAAGTGTTCACTAGGGTTGCGATCTATTTCGATTGCATTGTTTTTACTCCGAGACCTTATCGCTGATGAATATGCATATGTACATATTGCTATGGGAGACTTACTTGAGCTTGTATTCAAACCACTGTTTCCCAAGAGGTAAAAATATTGAGGCCAACTCATTCAAGGTCAGCAGATTTTCATCTGACCCTTTAACTTGATGTAGTTTGAAAGTTTAAACACCGCCCAACTCTTAAGCACCCAATAATTGCTGCACATTTGGCCTTTTTCGCTAGGGCGTTGATGTTGTAGCCGTTGTCTTCTATTATATTGATAACTGTTTTTGGATTTGTGGGAAGTTGATCCTTATCTGTGGGAGTATTTGGGGATCTCGAAGCCTGTCAATATTATCCCTGGGTATCCTAAGAAAATTAAATCGGTTGCTCTAAAAAGACGTAGTAGACGTATAGTAGCTACCATTAGATGGTGGTCGTTCTGTATTACGATGTTAGCTCCAGGTTTGTCACGGTTCGCTGTCGATTAGTGAAGAGACAGCACCTTGTGGCAGTCATTGTATGATACTTAAACAATGTCCCTCCAATGACTGGCCATTGAAAAATGTCAGCAAACCTTTCGCCGCTGTCATTTTTTGTGTCCTTGAGGCCGTGTGTTCGCATATATTTCTGAACGTAGTGCAGTCATTGCCTTCCTTCACGTTAAAATCTCACAATATGGTCATAACATCTCCGTTAGTTATTAAATTGATAGCTACGCTCCTTGTGCTATAGAAATTGTCCTTGTCATCGGCATACGCGTAGTTTGACGGCACGTCGCACTGGATAATATTTATATTCCTTATGTTGCCCTTGAATTTCGCCGTCAGTGTCTCGGCACCATAAGGTATATGGGACATAAAGCTACCTTTAGCTTTTAGGGTAAATAAGAGCTTCACCCTATATTCGCAAGTGGTCTTCACTAGTTTCTTCCCAGAGTATACAAGGAAGCTTTAACCAGTTCCAGAAGATTGAACCTCGTGTTTGCATTATATAATTTATCTTATTCCTAGAATATCCAGCTTGTACCGCATGAATTCAGGCTCCATCTTGGGGACCCTCTTTTCAATTTTGAAGGGGAGTCTTGACATTCGAATTTTACTGGAAGGTTTCTGTCCAGGTCTTCGCTCATTTTCGAAGCTTTGAAGCCAAAAAGGCTAGCTAATTGCAAACTCTACATTGTTGAACAGTTAATAAGATGACAGCTTTCTTATTCCTTTATTGACTTTCTAATTGTCCTGCCAAGGGCTACATTCCGTATACATTTATGGCACAGTCTGAAAATGAACAAAACTTAGCATACACAAGCCAAGATAATACCAAATAACATCATATTTTGTAGTTTTAGAAGCAAAATCAATTTCATATCGAATACAAGTTTATTATGATGATGCGGACCATTAAGAACAACTGCAGCTGTGATCAAACAGCTAACACTCTCCAAAAGTAATGACACGTAAAAGGGAAACCACATAAATGCATTCGAATTTCGCGCCAGAAGGCTTTATAGCATTTGCAATTGAAAGTCAGAAACACCAACATTGTATGGTGTTTGGTCTTTTGCCAATAACAATCTTCGACTTTTACCACTAACTACCCATTTTCCACAGCTACATGATCGTAAAATCAAATAACACTACCTTGTGGCACTGCCATACCTTTAACTTAGGACAAAACTTCGACTCAGATACGGGTACTTGGAAGAATTCACCACTATCACAACGCCAATCTCATTTACTCCCGCAACAATTCAGAGCTTGAAATTATCCTCCTCTAACTCTCTGACCGTGCATTCGTATTTGTATCCGTTGTCGTGGCAACTTGCAAAGTGAATGTTATCCGCGAGCTCCTGCAATTTCGGTCGCCATAAAACTTTCAACATTATTTCCGCCCACTCAAGGCATTCCTTAGCCTCCTTACCCTAGACATGGCCATCTGCGATTTTCGTCTTCGACCGATTATATTTGCGTACGAATGCACAGATATCTTTCTTAGTCAAGTCATCTTAAAAAAAAAAAAAAAAAATTTTTTATAATACGGGTACTCTCCCCGGAAGGTTCTAACGAACAAACAATGGCCCAATACTTTCCAGCTGCCCACAAGGCGTAGCACACTTTCTGGCTAGCTAGAGTATGCAGATACAGATACTTTTTCCAAATAGCGGCGGCAACGACCAATGGCTGACCAATTTAAGGAGATGCAATGGAAATTCCACGTCTCTATGATCCACATCTACGGATATGCCAAATATTGGGGTGAGTGCGCTTCCAGGCGGGAGTAATTTTACAAATTCCCCAAAATGGCCAACCAATCGAGATAATGGTTTCGAGAAATGCTCCCAAAGTACGACTATCTATCTGCAGGAAGGTGCAGCGCGCATATGTATTCGCTTAGTCCACCAAAGTACTCGTAGAAGTCATAAGAAACGAGAAACCTGTTTCCTGTTTTTTTTTTTTTTCTTAGAGAATCGATTGCATAATCACCCAGCCATACATTCCGTAAGGGGATAATCGTCCAAAGATCTGGTAATAGGGTGCTCCAGAATAGTAATACGAACCTGAGCCCTTTTGGCCAGTTGTTCCACCCGAGCTATTTGCATATCATTTATGGGCCGCAGCAAAGACAGCAGCGCATTTGGTTTGGATTCCGCACTTGTTCGGAATATGCAAAGTGGACTCCAACTGTGTGCTTCTTAGCTGCCGTAGTAGTTTGTTAGTTAGCGATGTATCTATGCGATATCTGCTGTCGCCAGTGCCGCCAACGTTCACAGACCAATTGCGAATGTCGCCTTAAGACAAAAACACGCTTTCTACTTGAAATAAATGGGAGGGGGATAAGAGTCATGGACTGGTAGTGGCACCAAAGGAATAATGCACAGAGAAACTGGGAATTAGGAACTGGGAACTGGTACCGGCTAGAGTGCTCCCTCATGCCTCTGTTCACGTTGTCAGGTACATTGGCTGTAAATTTATATTTATGGTGGGCTACAGCTAACCAAGGACTTTATTGAACGAATCTTTTTTGTGTCTGGCGTTTTATTCGGGCGAGTGGGCAATTTTTTCCTGCATCTGTCAAGGTATACGAATGCGAATACAAATACTAGTGGGTTAGTTCGAGTGCAAGAAACACACTATGTGTGATGTACGCTGAACACTTGGAATATCCAGAATGAGCATCGATTGGTAGTCCTTGCCACCTTGAAATTGCAAAATGCATAAATTTGAGAGAATTGTACATTTGTGGTCAATTCAATAAGGAGCTGCTCAGCGAGACTGGCGACAAATGGCATTGGCTCGGTGCACATAAAGAAATACTCAGTTGAAATTTCATTTGGAAAATCATTTTAGACATTACTTCTCCAAATTCTGGACAGTTTACTAAACGCAGAGTTTGTCTTGTTAAGTCAGTTTGCAATATAACGGCTGAGATGGTTCGCCGAGATTTTGTTAACTCTCTTACTTGAACTTGAACTTGAACTTGAACTAACTCTTGGCACATCTGTGTAAATATTTTAGCAACATGGAGCTAAATGCTTGGCATTGTTGCGTAGCAGATAATAGCCTCATATAAGGACGAAGGAGAATGACATAAACTGTGTCCGAGCTGCTAATCAAGTTATGGGGTTTTTGGTTTGAAGTGCCGCCAAGAAACACTTGATTTGATAAAGAGTATAAGCTTGCACTTGTAGCGATTTAGGGCCTGAACAAAAACCTATAGAAATAAGCAAGGAAATTCAATATGTGGACTGTTAAAGCACGACCACAAATACTCAGTCAGTTAACACAAGCCATGCAACTTGACTTGGGTAAAACAACAATACCGAGACTGCCGTGGTGTTTACTTACTTACTTACTTAAGTTGGCGTTACAGTCCGGGGTGGACCTGGGCCTCAACCAACAAACGTCTCCAAGCAACACGATCTTTGGTCAGCTGTCTCCAGTTTCGCACGCAAAGATGGTTAAGGTCCCCTTGTATTTGGCCGGAGTATTTGGTTCCATTCGCTCTACATGGCAAAGCTATCTCAGTGTTTGGACCTTCACTCTTCTGGCTAGATCAATGTCGCTGTACATCCCGTAGAATTCGTCGTTGCATCTCCTTCTCCATTCACCGTCTATGCAGACGAGACCGGAAATTACTCGAAGAATTTTCCTCATCCGCTTTTGATAAAGTCCACACCTCTGCACCATTGAGAAGGACTGGAACGATTAGGGATTAGGATGCTACTCGATTGCTTTCTAAGCTCAAAGAAACAGCAATTAGCAAGAGTTATTCTTCGTTTAATCTCAATACTGGTGTCATTTCCTGAGTTCATAGCGGAGCCGAGGTTGGCAAAGTCCCTAACCACCTCTAAGTTATAACTGTCTATAGTGACATTCTGCCTAAGACGTCGGTGTTGGGTGTACTTTCTTGATGACAGCATATATTACGACTTGCTCTCATTTTCCGCCAAAGCCATCTACGCGGCCAACCCAATATTCACGAAGGCGCCAGTGACATACCGCTGAGTTCTGCCGATGTTGTCGACATAGGCGAGTAAATAGACGGACTTTTGAGTTTTGCACTATTTTGTCAAGAGCGATGTTGAAAAAGTCACATGACAGCGCATTGCCTTGTCTAAATCCTTTTTTGAAATCGAAGTTCTCGGTGAGTTCTTTACCGACCTTGATAGAGCAGCGTGCATTTTATCGTGGTGCTTATCCGAATTATTTATTTCAACGAGAGAAGACTTGGAGAATAGCATAAGTATTCCTGGTTAAGGAACCACATCATCGTTCGTCTAATCCACACAAAAGAGCCTCTTAACTGCGCCTACTGTAGAAGCATCAGCATCAGCATCAGTCAGCAACGAGGGTACATATATTAGCACTCCGACCTGAACAGTTTTCTAGCACTAACAAGGACAAGCATCATTGAAGGCAGTTATCCATGACTTCGCTAGCTATAGAGGACTAAAGGACTGAAGAGTCATGTATTCTCGATGAATTTCGTACTTCTAGATGAAGACGCATGGCTTCACTTGTTTTAACTGAATCACTTTAAGAAGCACGTTAACGCATTCCATTGTTTTGAACACTTGGTACAAAACTGAGTGCACAAAGTGAAATTATTTATGAGTTATAAACGTAGATCCTGTAGAGAAGCTAGATATCATTAAAAACAAGATCCAAAAGCACGACTTGGTCCTAAACCTAAGTCAAAACTAATTGGTTCCTTAGTTCCAACCCTATCTAGAGTTTGTCGGCCTCTAAAAATTCTTGCGAATGATACTGAACTTTGAGTTGAATTGGAATCCAGGAACGCTCTATCAAAGACTGGATGGCTTTAACATATTTTAATGCAGAAAATATATTCGAGAAAAAAAGGAGACAATAACCTCAAATTATCTATTGGTTTTACGCTTCTCTCATCAGACCTATGCTGATGTATGGTGCTGATGGTGTAGCAGTATTATGGCCGAGGCTTGATACACATTTCAACTTTTTGATACTTAGAAGATCTACGTGATCAGCCTGCCTGTGTATCAACAGTGCTCAAAGTTCTATATCCACTGATGCTCTAGGCATACTTATTAAAGCTCTTTGAGCATCTGTTGCCAGCTGTCAAAAAAAAAAAAAGCATCACCTACAATATAATATACTCCTATCGACACCTCCTTCGTATCTGTTAGAAGGCAATTTATTTGTTAGAATTCCGAGAATGGAAGTCGGGAGATGTTAAGATCTACCGGAAACAGATTCCACACATATAAATACTGATGGCTCAAAAACGAATGCAGATGGATCGGAAGGTTTCTCTAAACATCTCAAACTGAGTATCTGTTTTCACCTCCCAATCTTTTTAAGTGTACTTATGTTGGTAATTTAGGAGTCTTGACTGGACCGAATGTGCTTCACCTGTTTAGTCTTTCCCACCCATTGCCCGAAATGGCAATGGCTCGAAAGAACGAAGTACAATTGTCTTGTGAGTACAAAATCTGAAATTTGCTAGAGTAATTCTGCATCTGATTCTTGTGCCGATATTGTTGTCACTTGGAACTATGGAGCCAAGATAGACAAAGTCCTTATTGTTTTGTCCACGTTTGTTGTTAAGCCTAAAGTGGACGCTTTCGCCTCTATATTCCGCATCTGCGTGCGGAAATAATATATGTTTTCGTGCCTCTTTTGTTAGCCATTAGTTCATAATTCTTTCTAGAATGATATTAAAATAAATTGTATAATAGGGCGCGACCTTGCCACCTTGGAACTGCACTAGTATACATAGACCAACCAAATTATTCTCGATAAGTTTCAGACATTCGCATTCTTTTTGATCAAACAATCGATCGATCGACACTCCGTGATTTGGGCATGTTTTCCTTTGACTATATATTACAGATTAGCTAGTATATTATTCCGACAAGGTAACTATAATAGCTTTATTAGACTCTAGCTTCCATATTGCTTTTTTAACTTGGTCGAGGTCAGGGAAATCGTAATTTTTTCTCCCCTTCAACCATGGTGAATGGTTCGTACTGTTTGACTGCGGTATTATATTGTATCTGACCGTCATTGCCGTTATACAGTTTGCTTAAGTAGTCTTTCAATATTTTAATATTCTTTTCCAAAATCACTTGCTTCTTTCTAAGAAGCCCACAGGCTTTTCCCTTCTTTACTGCTCGTAGAGATTACGAGCAACTCCCGTTTTTAGATGTAGTACAGCTTTGTATGCTTCTTTTTTGGCTGTGTGTGGTATGGTATGGAACAACCTACAATTTGACCAGAAAGATTTGGCTTAAGTTGGATCAGAACCGTACAAAGGCTCTTTTATCTATAAAACAGTCGCATAGTAATGGGTATCATCAGAGGCCACTGTTCGGTTTGGTTTTGGAAGGAATAGCTAAGAATCACGAATACGTAGATATCCACAATCGAACGCGTGTAAATTTAAAAATGCCCCTATTGCACCATTATCGTCAACGTGCCTAGTGTAATTGCCCACTAAATAAACTATTTAGATAGTCTGTTACAGTTGATTAGAATTAATACTTATATCCAACAACTTTTTTGTTTATGTTTTACAAATTATATCAAGTGTACGTCAACCTACACATTCGATCAATTTCTATCCGTGTATCATGAGTTGCATGCAACAACTATTGCGGCCTGAAATAATATGCATAACGTGATAAGGATAGGTGAGCGCGTTAACATGACCTTTCATGTTGAATTAACTCAATTCTCCGCGTCGAGCGATAAATTTTGACATCTTACACACGCCAAATATATATAATAGAATGCCAACGTACAAAGAACCGATTTTTTTTTTTTATTGTGTTTGGCCATACATGCATACTGAAGAGGTGACACAAATATGACAGCTCGATTTCAGAACAACAACAAAATAAAATTTTACGTAAAAAATCACCACTGACATATGAAAAGAAGCTCTTCACCCGAAACGCACTAGAACTGGAGTTACGTCATTTACAATTCAAAACAAGCATCCGAATAACTTAAAACAAATTTTATAGGTATAACCAATATGTAGCCGAGAGAACGCCACAAGGAAGAGGCATGGGGTCAGGAAAAAGCTTCCAAAATCCATGTCACATTATTCTGTCACTTGGTGTTCACGCCTCAACAATTTCACGACTCCACTGGGACACACCAGAGTTTCGAACTCTTTTCAAAAAAACAAAAAAAAGACACCAAAATCATGTAATGGCGTTGCTATTGGAATTCTGCTGCATGGAGAACCGTGCTGCTGGAGAAATTGGTGGTGGAATCAGGTTGAGGTTGTTGGGTACCCACATAGTGGTTCATCAATAAATAACGCCCGTGTACGGAATAAATAATTTTGGAATTTATTTTTAAAATATTGCCCCTTGGACCTTATGGACCGCAGATGAAAGTGTTAAAGAGAAATACGGGATGAATACGACTGCAAGTTACAAAAACGGGAAATGGCAAAATGCTAGTTTACACGAAATGTGAATTAAATTGAATTGTTACGGGGTACGAATTAAAGGGGTTGATGGTTGGCATTGGCCCTACAGACTCTGATACAGCAGCAGATATATCACAAATGCATATGGACAGAGAATTCGTTCGAGAAAATCCACAAACATATGAGCGCTCACATTTTAATGAATTCCAAGTTGTGATGGCTATAGTGTTGCCAACTACAGTATAATCGAGTACTATAAAGGGAAACCTCAAAATCATTCTAAAAGCTGGTTATTTAAGTTCCTTTGTCATGAAAACGAGAGTTTGTTGATTTTTTTGTATTTAAGTGATCTACGAGGTGTGTTCAAAAAGTAAGGTGAACTTTCTCTCGATAAAGTAATACCCTTCATATTGGGTGATTCATCGTGAGGTTGGATTTTCAATAGGCATTTCTTGACAGATTACGTATGACTCCCATCAAACTGCTTTGTCATTGAGTCATGGAAAGACTCACATCACAACGATAATCAGCGTTCTGTGAGAAATGCTTTTTGTGCTATTCGAGGAACTTACGGTGCGCATAATCGACCTACTGAAACCACTATTGCCAATACCATTTGCAAATTTGAGTCCCAGTTTACTTTAGTGGACGATACTAGACCGGTTGGACCACATCCAGCACGTAGTGTAGTCTCTGTAGCAACAGTAGCTGAGAGTGTACACGAAGACCGTGACGAATCAATTCGTCATCGTTCTCAGCAGCTTATCTTGGCGTACTTTACGTGAGGATCTCGGCCTAAAAGCGTACAAAATTCAACTTGTGCAAAAATTGAAGTCAGACGACTTAAATTGCGTCATACTTTCAGTGAAAGGGCTCTGGAAAAACTTAATGAAAATGCCGTGTTTTATCGTGAAATTTTGTTCAGTGATGAAGCTCATTTCTCGCTCAATGGATACGTTAATAAACGTAATTACCGTATTTGGGCTGATGAGCAACTCGAAGAGTACCAAAAGCTACCATTATATCCATTAAAAACAACGGTATGGTGTGGTTTATGGGCTGCTGGAATCATTTGTCCAGCAGTTAACAGACTATGTGCTTTCTGAAATTCAAGCACATGGTCTCAGTGAGCTCTGGTTTCAACAAGATGCGTGAAACAATGGACTTGTTGAGAAATCATTTTGTGAGGACTTAATTTCACGTTTTGCTACGAAAAAATGACCGCCTAAATCGAGCGATTTCACACATTTGGACTATTTTCCCTGGGGATATGTAAAGTCTCAGGTCATCAGGAATAAGCCAGCTACGATTGATGCTTTCGAAGCCAACATTATTCGTGTTTTCAGCGAGATACCAGTCGCTATGTTCGAACGAGTTGCGCAAAATTGGACCTTTCGAATGGAACACCTCAGACCTCAGACCGCCTCAGTTGTCGTGGCGTTGATATCATTCTCAAAAAGTAGATTCCAGGAATAGTTCTTTTAACCGATAATAAACATTTTGAGTTCACTTTCAAATCTATGTGTTTTATTTTACATTATAAATCAAACCTCACGATGAATCATCGTGCCACTTGTGCCAACGCTTTTTGTAATCTTCGAACCACTTCTCATACGCCATTTTTGGTATAGCCTTGAGCTATCGTTGCAAACCTCTGTCCTTTCATAGGTCGCTTCAGTTTTAGGAAGAGGAAAAAGTCGCATGGGGCCAAATCTGGTGAATATGGTAGCTGAGGCATGATTATCGTATTCTCTTTGGCCAAAAAATCTTTCATAAGCAACGCTGAATGAGTAGGCGCATTATCGTGATGCAAAATCAATGAATTGTTTCCCAGACAATTTTTTGATATTGCTTCCGGAAACGGCACATATCTGCAAGGTAATTCTCCTTATTTACCATACGACCTTGAGGTAAAACCTCCTTCCTGACACAGTACGCCAAAGTAATCGAAAAAGACAGTGATCAAAGCTCTAAAATTTGATCGAACTTGGCGTGGTCTTGGCTCTACTTGGTGCTTCCATTGGGACGGCTGGGCTTTGGTTTCGACGTCATAACCCTACACTCATGATTCGTCACCAGTTATGACCCTTTTAATTTTAAAATGTCATTTAAGAGCTCCCAAGCGATGCTTCTTAACACAAAATTTGATGTAAATTTTTTGCTCCAATTTTTATAATAATTGAAAATCGCCGAGCGCACCAAAACACGTCTAACCTTTCTATCTGTCAAAAACAAACAGAGTATGCTGTATACTTGAAACTGTGAACATATGTTCGGAACATGTGTACCAACACAGAAAAAAAAAATCGATAATCGAATGTACATGTCCGCGAAATATTAAAGGTCACCTTACTATTTGAACACTTCTCTTACTTAGTTTTCTTTTATTTTTTTTCCATCTTTGGCTGAAACTGGGGCTTCTATTGGCTTTTGTAGTAATTTTTTTAGACAACTTTCGCTTAGGAATGCTGATTTGCTCAGCCTGAATCGACTTTTCGATATGACGCATTTGCTCTGTACTGTGGAATTATAAAGGTCTCTCTCTATTTAATGTTTAAGCATCCAATAACCAATAACCAATAATCTAAGATTTTCGATTGTCACTGAAACTTCGGTGAGTATTCGAACCAACTTGACTGTCCGGTTCACTTTTTTTATTGTTCGCTTTCACAGCTTTTGTGAAATCTATTGTTTTTTTTCGTGCGGGAATTTGTAATTAAATACCACGTTAAGGTATTCTACTACCTAGTGCAAATTTCGCCGTTTTAGGTAAGTTTTTATCTTTGCTCTTCTTCATTTTACAATATTCCGGCGATTAAGCATCTTGCGAGTGTTTTCTTTGACGAGCCGCAATCTTAAAGATGTCAACTCATTTGACCGTACTGCGACGATGCACTTATTCTACTGCTTGTCGGCAATATACACCCATCGCTCCAGCTAACACGTTATTCGCTTCTTTTTTATACGTCCAAAATCTAACTCCAGACGCATTAAACAGTTTCGCTATGCCCAATGTATAGAATGTACTGTCTTCACAGGTTTGCTCTTTGTTCTGTTCCATCATCTTCATTTCAAGGTTACACCATTCATACATAAGTAAAGCCAGCTTTTTGATAGCTGACTAGACATTTCCACTTCTTTTACTCTGTTCTTGGTTCCTGATATTTTGGGAACATTGTACCAAATTTGTGGCCCCGTTCCTTGTTTAAATTTACCAGTTTATGTTTAAGACTGATGTAGGTTTTTGTTGACATTTTGTTCTGTCGGTAAAAGCCGGTATTTCCTCTACAATGGCTTGCTCAAGAAAAGTAATTTCCGTCAGTTATATCAGTTGTATATTTTCTGGCAAAAAATGCACAGATCGGTCATGTGAAGCCCCACAATCTTTCGTTAGAGCATACGAAGGGACTTGAATTTTTTGAATCAGAAGAGCAAAATATCATCAGCCCATCAGCATATAGCTTAGTTCTTATGTTAATACCCGCGTACTCAGGTATCCACCGTATTGCATTTTTATGAAAAAAAAGACTGAAAAACGTTACAAAAAATTAATTTAAACTCTAACCATAAAAAAAGAGAAAAATAACGGTTATTTGTTTATAAAAAAATATTATTTGTTACATTCCAAACATTTTACAATATTTGTGGAATGTTCATTACAAATTAACGGTTGAAATTCAGTACAATTCGTTTTACTGTGACTTTATAACTCATATGAGAGCATCCCCTGACTTTTTTTCCTTCCCGCTGAACCAATGAACCAGGATCTTTTGTGATTGTTGCTACCAGACGACCTAGGAGTATGATACTTGACGAGGATTCGTCATGCGTGCTTCAATCGTTTGCTTTTCAAGTTTTTTACTTAGTTTGCGCATAAAACGACGTCTTTCCGTTGGTTTCTTCTTGATCGTGTTATTATTTTCATAATAAATAATATAGAGTTTTCTAATAACGACTTGACAACTTTTTTTTAAAATAAAAGGCAAACCATTTGAGATATTTCAAAAACTTTTGGCTTGAAGTACAATCAAAACATTTATGAATGGAACTCGACTTCGTTCATATTGTAACCGCGGGCACGTTTGCAGCGGTCGATTCTTTGGACCCAATTTTCAACGACTCGGCCACACATTTCGGCCGAAACGGTCGCTATTTTACGTTCAATGTTGGTTCTGAGCTCTTCCAACGTCGTCGGCGTGTTGGCATAAGCCAATGATTTAACGTTAACAGAAAATGGTCAAGCAGCGTTAAATCGCACGAATGAGGCGGCCAATCAACTGGCCCATGCCTTGAGATAATATGCTAACCATACTTACTTTTCAATAAATCGATTGTAGCGTGTGCTGTGTGGCTTTTGGCACTATCCTGTTGAAACCACATGTTGTCCAAGTCCATATCTTCCAATTCGGGCTACAAATTATCGGTGATCATGGCGCGATAACGCTGACCATTCACAGTAACGTGACGATCGTTCTCGTCGACGAAAAAATATGACCCAATAACACCGCCGGCATGCAAACCGCACCAAACAGTTATTTTTTGTGGATGAAGTGGGTTTTCACCCGACCAATAAGCATATTTTGCTTATTGACGAACCCATTGAGCCAAAAATCGGAGAACGTACGTATCTTCAAATGGTCTATCGGCTTCAATTCTTGACTCAGCTTGATCAGCGTGTAAACCAAGATCCTTGCACCAAATACGCCATAATGTGGTCTGAGCGATGCTCAATTCTTAAGAACGCCGTGGAATTGATTGATTTGGATCGTTGGCTACGGACGTCTGAACCGCAGCGATATTTTCGAAACTTCGACCAACCCGTTGTTTCACTGACACGGCAACATCACGCAACGAATATGTAGACTCAAATTTTTGCACTAAACTTGTTATTGCCTGTCTACTAGGGCGAGAATTAAGACCGAAAATTGGAGTTAACGCTTTTAAAGTTACAGTCACCGATTCCGAATATCTGTAGAAAATTTTTATATTTTGCAGGCGTTGCTCGTTAGTTTACTTTACCATGATGAAAATGTTGAGTTTACTGAATAAATTGACAGTGACAGTTTGATGATTTTTAGTTACGTGAGAACACATCGTCACTTTTTCGTGAAAACCAAAAACTGCCGAGTATAGCGGTCGTAATTTATTTGTTACCATGACACTGGGGATGTATGGTTTATTTCTTTTTATTGTGCCAACAATGGTAAGGTTCCACGATAGTAAGTGTTTTGCAACAGGAAGAGTTGTAATAAAACTATCCATGCAGATATATCTTACACTTCCGCGGAATGGAGCTGCTAATTCTTTTACCACTCTCTTCTGATCTTTTTCACGGATATTATTCGTCTTGCCAGTGCAGATTATACCCTGCAAATGATACGCATTTTCAGCAGCTGTTTGATGAGTACCCGGATTGGAAAATAAGTTGCGCTACTGAGCCAAAATGAGTATACCATCATTTAGTATCACTTCTTCTAGCTCGCCTGTCAAAATTTGCTGACACTCTTTTGACACCCATTTCAAAACATCGTGTTATACGACCGTTTACCATTGGTTCGTAGAGTTTCGCCATGTCGAACCGGTAGATTTTTGTGTACGCTTATTTTGATGACTTCTAGTTTGTTGGCTCTACGTAGTAAACTTCAAGCATAATCTCGTGACGACATCTTTATAATGATCGTAGAAGTGTGTGGTGCTCTAGCTCAGAGTTCTTGTCCAGCAATCCGGCGCAAATGTATTTTGCTTCTTCCTTCATGTCTGTGTTTGACTCAACAGGTAAGTGCACAACAACGTTGGACTCAGTATTTTTTTGCATGAGCCTATTCAGCTCAGTTTCTAGAAACTCTTTCGCTTCTTTAGTTGCACTACCATTTCCGATATTTCATCTTGACGGATCTTTAAGCCAGATAACTGTGCACATAAAAGCTGAAAGTCGAACTTTGATGGAAGTTCCTGAACAAGGTCTTTGTTTTTCTCATCGAGCAATTTTTTAAGGTTTAAGTGCTAATACCAGTAAATTTGTCCATTTCAGCTATATTTATATTATCAACGAAACTTGGGCGACGTTTTCCGTTCCTGTGATATTCTGGAGAAATTTCTGATACGCCTCTGAATTGAAAAGGCGGCCTCTTAGATTACACTTTTTTAAATTTTTTACTAAAAATTTCCACTTTTTGTGTTTTCTTTTGTATCAATTTTGCGGGAGATCTTCCTCCATGATTTTTTCTTGACAGATAACAGATGTCGATCCCTGCAAGGGGGTTTTATTGAAAAATAAATTGTCAAAACCATAAAATAACCCACGTATTGAGTAAATCCTGCACGACATCGAAAAGGATATAGTATGCTTATACGTCTGGGATAAATTAGCGTTCAACATTGTCTTATCGTCTTTCTTACTTTTAGTGCTAGTATTACTGTCATCAAATCTTAGCGCCAGCACGAATCAAAACAGCAAGTAATGAATAAATTTCCGGTATCGCAACAGGTTTCCATTGTCGCTGCGAATTTTGGTAGTCTGCATTATAAATTGCATATTTGGACGAAACTTTCTTATATGTGTGTCGGACGATAATATCTACCATATTTTCGGTGAAGATTTTTATGAACGTTTCTCATATTGTTAGACCTTCAGTGTAGCAATGACTCCCATTTCGTTGACGTACAACTTTGTGAACTATAACTTGATGTTGATGTGGTGGCGTTTCCTTCCGAATAGTTTCATCTTTTGCCATAAAACTTATCGGTTACTGATCCTTCTGGCTCTACAGTTTCTGCTTCAACCACTTGCTGTTCTTTAACAATTTCTGATTCTTCATTTTCTGAATCATAATCCGAAGCTGAAAGATTGGAAGTGGACTGCGGAAGCCAATCTTCGTTCTCACTATCAAACAGTCCATTTGGATGCTTTGGTACAATATTCGAGAAGAGGCCAAACAAAAGTAAGGTAGAGGGACCTGATAACATAAGGATTGTAAAATTCTGTCAATATGTAAGTCAAAATCCAATTCTCTTTCACAAATTATTCCAAGATTCCGTACTTCGTTAGTGGAAGGAATAGGTTCATCGCAGATGAAGTAGTTTCTTGGAACCGGGGCTAGATATTTGCGGGAATAAGTTATACTTTCACCATACCCAAAACTTATATAAGTCATCTTGGGAGTCAAAAAAGACTTTGAAAATTCTCATGTCATCAGCGAAAGTAGAAATATGAGTTTTATATCGTTAATCGCTAGGATAAAGATGATTGGTCCAAGGTGGCTACCCTGAGGGACACCAGATGTTGCTTTATTGGGGTCGGATATTGAAGATCTGAAAATGATCCCGGTCATCTTAATAGGATTTTCTCCATGCCACAAAGTGAGGGAAAAAACCAATTTTTTTTTTTGTTTAAAAATGATAAGTTGGTGAGAAATTTTATCGAATACCTTCCTGAAATCTGTGGAAATTGAATCGACTTCATCACCGTCTTCTAAAGCACAAAGCGTCCTAGAGACGAGCCCAGTTGGGTAAGTGGTGGTTGATCTACGTTTCACGAAACCGTGCTGATTTGTGCAGATAGTTGGCCTACAGTACAAAAGCAGTTGTTGATAGGCCATGCTTTCGAATAGTTTGCTTATGCAAGTGAGTTTTGCAATGGGCCTATAATTGTCAACTTTGGCCTTACGTCCTAGGTATAATAGGTTAAGTTAAATAGGGCAGCGAGGGGAGCACCGAGATTGGTTACAAACTCTATTACAATACCCAGACGAAAAATCATCTTTAAACTTGGAAAAGTTTTCAGATAGCAAAGATCTTGTTATATATATTTGGCGAGATGGATGACGTATCAGGACAGTTTCTTATATAGCTAAAGTAGCTAGGATCGGGTTCAACTGTTTGATTAAAAGAGATTTGGAAATAAATGGACAGGCGTTTTGGACTGGAGGATACAAAATTCAGTTTGTTAGGAACTGTAATAGTTTTCAAAATTCGAAAGACATTTAGAGTTGACATGCGAAGTTAGCGTAGAAAGTTCATTAAGAACTTCGTCGGAAGAGATATCAAATCTCTCATGGTAGCGAACGAAAATTAGCATCGATTCCTTTGGCTTTATAGGAAGACCTTTTCGTTGGATTGAAACCATAATATTGGACTCTCATTATGCTGTCATCGTTTATATCAGAAAATTTCTTAGTAAGTTTGATAGTACGTACTGCTATGAGTAGGGTACTTGAGGTAACCCGTTTTAATTTATGATGTCATTCACATTTTCTACGAAGATTTACCTTCATAAAATTGTTTAAATACTCAATAAAAATGTTTAGTTAAAAGAAAATAATATTAAACATACCTCGGTAAAGTTGGGTAAACTACACCTACGTATAACCTAGCAATTCATTCATTAAATTCAGACGCGTTTTAAGTTTTCTCCGATAGTTTATTTCTCGTATATTTCCATTTAATTGTTCCTGCTTAGTTTGCAATAATTCACAGAAGCCATTTCTCGGTCATTGCCTTGTTCTTTGTTTTGCTGACTCGATTTATACTCAACTTGAATCGATTAAAAGTGCATAATAATAAATGGGCTGAATAGTTCATGGCCGTGTCTAAGAGAGGGCACCACTTGCATTAAATCCATACCAACCAGTTATTACCAACGTTCAAAAGATACGTGTATAAATTTAACAGCTGTCTGACGATTAATTCTCGAGTGAAGCAACTTTTGTTATTGTGAAAAAAATGGATTTAAAGCAATTTCGTGTGTTGATTTACCATTACTTTTGCTTCGATCCATTCGCAAGTGGATTGAAAAATTTAAAAGTGCTCATACAAGCACCGAAAATGATGCACGCAGTGGACGTCCAAAAGAGGCTGTTTCAGATGAAAACATCAAAAAAGTCCACAAAATGATTACGAATGACCGTAAAGTGAAGTTGATCGAGATAGCTGAGGCTCTTAAGATATCAAAAGAGCGTGTTGGATATATCATACACAAATATTTGGATATTCGAAAGCTCTGTTCAAAGTGGGTGCCGCGTTTGCTCACAACGTGTTGATGATTCAAAGAAGTGTTTAAAGCTATTCAACCGCAATAAAGCCGAATTTTTGCGTTGGTATGTGACAATGGATGAAACTTGGGTCCATCACTTTACACCAGAGTCAAGTCGGCAGTCAGCTGAGTGGCGAGCAGGCGACGAACCTCATTCAATAGTCGGCTGGCAAGGTTATGGCATCCGTATTTTGGGATACAGATAGAATAATTTTCATCGACTATCTCCAAAAGGGGTAGACTATCAACAGCGACTATTACATTGCGTTGTTGGAGGGTTTGAAGGACGAAATCGCAGAAAAACGGCCGCATTTGAAGGAAAAGAAAGTGCTGTTTTATCAAGACAATGCACCGTGTCACAAGTCGATGAAAATGATGGCAAAATTGAATGAATTCGGCTACAAATTGCTTTCCCATCCACCGTATTCTCCAAATATGGCCCCCAGCAACTATTTCCTGTTCGCAGACCTCAAAAGAATGCTCGCCGGAAAGAGATTTAAGTCGGATGAAGAAATAATCGCCGAAACAGAGGAAGCAAAATCGTACTACAAGTCGTACTGAAAAGTCGTTTCAATCAGTGATTGATAAATAAAGTTGAATTTTGCAAAAATTTTGTGTTTTACTATAAAACGGCCCATGTGTTAAACTTAACTTAAATCGATTAAAAGTGCATAATATACTCAAAGCTAAGTTAACAACTAACCAATTTCTCTCTACTGGTCACATTTAATTGCATAGACCTACCCCAATCTATCGTCATCATCATATCAGAATTATGCGGAAGTGTGAATTGTTCCTTCACAAATGATCCAAATGCAGTTATGGTGATTAACAGTGGTCTTTGGTTTAAGTTGTTCCATGATTTATGTATTAGATTCAGCAAGTGATGCCTCGTAAGCTTGAAAGATTTTAAAAACATCATTCCATCACACATTTTACATGCGATTAGGTAAGTGTCTCAGTAATTCGTTCAATAAATTTGCGTCAGAAAACAACCACACTTTAAAAATAATTTAAAGTCAATTCACCAAATACGATGAAATTCAAAAATCTGTTGAAGATTTTTCAATTTTTCTCGAACAATCTACGATCTTTGAGATGTGTTCAAAAAGTAAAGTGACTTTTGAAATTTCGCAAGCAACGTACATTCGATTATCGATTTTTTTTTGCTGTGTTGGTACACATATTCCGAACATTTCTACACAGTTTGAATTATATATCATACTTACTTTGTTTTTGACAGATAGAAAGGTTAGATGTCTTTTGGTATATAAGCGTACTATCGATTATTATCTAAAAAGGAGTAAAGTATTTGCAAACAAATTTTGTGTAAAAAAAATGGAATCAAATGCTCTAAAATTCTTGAAATGCTGACAGTGCAATACGGTGAGTCTGCTCTACGTAAAAAAAATGTTTACAAGTGGTACAAGCTCTTCCAAGATGGCCGGGAAGATGCCAATGACGCACCTCGCTCTGGACGCCCCAGCACATCATCAAAAGATGATATGGTCGAGGCTGTGAAGAAAATTGTTTTGGAAAATAGTCGAACTATCATAAGAGAAGTTGCTGAGGTGTCATGTCAATGCCATGCAATTTTTTCCGATGTTTTGGACATGAGAAGTGTATCAGTGAAATTTGTTCCGAAACATCTTAATTTTGATCAGAAGAACCGTCGCATGAGCATTGCTCTGAAGTTTTTAAATGCCGTCAATGATCATAACTGGTGATGGTTCATGGGTATATAATCATGACGTCGAATGCAAAACCCAATCGTCCCAATGAAAGTACCCAGGAGAGCAAAGACCAAAATAAGCACGCCAACTTCGATCAAATATCAGTTTTGTCAGTTTTAATCACTGTTTTCTTCGATTATCGGGGCGAAGTGCATCAGGAATTTTTATCTCAAAGTTGTACGGTCAACAAGGAGTATTACCTTGAAGTTATGCGCCATTTCCGGAATCGTGGAAAAACCTGCTCATTCATCGTTGCTTGGGAAAAATTTTTTGGACAAAAACAATACAACAATCATGCCTGAGCCACCATATTCAGCGGATTTGGCTTTATTCCTGTTCACAAAATTGAAAAGACGTATGAAAGTACGGAGATTTTGCACCGATTAAGGAAATAAAAACGGCATCGTTGGAAGAGCTCAAGGCTATACCAAAAGTGCTTATGAGAAGTGCTTCGAGGATTGTTAAAAGCGTTGCCACTTTGAAGCGGACAACATTAATATTGATGAATAAATATATATAAATATAAAGTCATATTGCTCTGTGAGCACACCTTGTATAATGATAGTCAATTTAGATATATATCTATGCAGTTGACTCAAAACACTGATTTTTGAAAACAAAAAGGGAAACACGACATTAGTGAGGATTCAAAAGCTTTTCTTTCCAAAGGCATCAAATCTATAATAAAATCTTACATCACCAAAATAATTAATTTTTAAATTCTTTTCTCTAATTTAAAAGAAAAAAACGTGGTCCAGAATAGACTTTTCGACTACCAACATTTTTTTCTGATCTGGCAACACTAGAAAACTATGACACTAGCATATGAAAGGTTGCATGTACGTATTTCTCGAAAATGTGCATGCAATTTTCACCATATTTCATCGGAATGCTCTGTATTTACTTTGCATTGTTATCCATTTCGATGCCTCCTCATTTCATTTTTATATTTTATTTTTTTATTTTTATTTTTTTTTTTTATCATGCTTAACAAATAAAAATTGTATTACACAGTGCAAACTTTGTTGCCCTTTCAGAGGGAGGGTTGAAGGGATTGCAGTTAATGAGGTGTTTACGCTGAGGTACGGAAAACTTGTTCGCAAAAATAACTAATTAAATTGAAAACAAAATTTCCCATGTTACATCCCAACGTACGCATTGTAAATTTCCCAATTAATTAAATGAAAAAATGTAAAATCTACAAAAAAAAAAAAAACCGAGAAAAAAGCAAAGAATGAATTATTGAGATTCTCAACAAATCAGCATTGTGGGAACTATTCTGACACACGATACTTGTATGTATACAGCAGGAAAGTTTTTAATTAACTGGTTGCTGTAGACAAGTCTTGGTCCATGTCTAACTATACTTTCTTTTTCTATATAACATCTATAAGACAATATTATGGGTATAGCGGTATGAGTTAAATCTTCCACATCCACTAACGAAGTATTCGCTTTTTTTTTAAATACAGAGAGCCAAACAACAAGAGGTGTCATTTTAAATTGCACACCATTACTGAAATAGTAATATTCAACTATAAGGACGATGATGATAAGCGATGACTTTTGAAACGCAAAAATTGGGACCTTATTAAATATGTATCGATGCACACATACAAATAGTAAAAATTCACTACAAAACAGTGAAAGTATCGCAGAATAAGGTAAAGCTGGGGACATTACGTCAGTGTTCTAAGGTGTCAATTGACTGAGTAACATTAAGTAAATCATGCTGGTTAAAATGGCAAGGACTTGCCTCGGCAGTAGAATAATACTGGTCTACGGCATCATAGAGCTCCTAACCCTGTACAGAAGAGATTTAAAAGGTGTGACGCTCAAGGTATTTGAGTACCCTTAAAATGTTTGTACATAGCGTGGCGAAGGAAAATTAGAGAGGAAGAAAAATGAAATACCGATTTACATTGTTCCTAAATGTTTGCAAGTTATAATGAGTATGAAAAGGGCATTCCATAAGACAATTGGAACGATATTTCAGAGTACGTGCGAAAGTGGGCCTGATGACAATTCATCATACTGATGAGAATTTGTAGCTAGACGGGTGTGACCGTTAAAAGTTTGAAGGGGCGGAATGCTGTTGGCGATTTCTATGGAGTAGTGATAAAACAGAGTGAAACACGAGACATTACATCAGTGTTCGAGAATGTCCATTGTCCAAGTGATATAAGTATCGCACCGTTTTGAATCCTATATAGCAGATGCACAGATATTTTGGGCGCATCCGACCAGATGTAGGCTTTGTATTCCAATTTCCGGGGATAAATGATTTTTATCGTATATTGTGGCCAGATAAGTGGGGAAAAGTATCTCTTACATAACTTGAGGAATCCTAGGCTTGTATTTTGAAAGCGTTAAATTCTACTCTGTTAATGGTTCCCCAATTAGTTAAGCTGTTAAAATCAGAATTTAATGAGCTTAGCATACTATACACTGGCGTTCCTATTCTGCAGGCAATGAGTAGGGACATGAGTCCGGGAACGAATATGAAAGGCAGAGAGTACAGTTGTCAGCAAAAGAATAGATTGTATTAGAAGTAGCAGATAAGTGATCGTTAATAAAAATTTAAAAGATCGAACCCCTTGGGCATACCATGATTTATTTTGTGAATATCAGACTTGAAACCATCTAAGATAACTTGAATTGAACGTTCCGAAAGTTAATTTCTAATCCATTGAAGACGAGAGTCATCGATATCAAAAGCACGCATTTTCTCTGTCAAATCTTGCTTTTAACAGATTGATGTAGTCCTTGGTTCCATTTTTCGGTGAGATATGCCACCAAATCACCAATGGACCTGTTGCTACGTGAACCGTACTGCCGCTCATTGAGAAGTTTTCGTGTTTCGAGACATTTAATAAACTGACTTTTTATCAGCATTTTCATGACCTTGGAGGGAAGGAACGTAAGTGTAATGAGTCTATAGGAGAAGAGAGAAGAAAATTCGCCTTTTTTTAGGGATGTGCTGGACAAATGCTGTTTTTCTTCTGCTCGGAAAGAGTCCTAATAAGTAGTCCTAATAAGAAGGGGAGATATACCATCTTGACTAGCAAATTTGTGAATGTTAATATCTTTAAGAACTGGTGGTGATAGCCTGTGCCTATGAAAAAGCTTCTCAGGAGAGCCATTCATAACCGGCAGTATGTCAGTAGGCCCTGCTCAGGGGTGTAAAAATTCACAAAGTGAGAAACACAAATGAGTGCGAAAAGGTATTCCTTGGCTCACACCAGGCTGTCGCCCCAAAGTATTTATTTATTTTTTAATATCCTTAAGAACTTCGCATTAAAGATTCGATACACTCAAGTGTAGGCGGAGATTAAGAGCAATCTACAATAAAAGTATTGGGGTGGTCGCCAAGTATGCAGCAAGCAGACTGGCCTTGACCAAAGGGCTGACAGATAAAATGTCATTGTAAATGAGCGTAGGGATGAAGGATGAGACAGAATTTTTTCTACCTTTGCAGTATTATTTGCCTCAGCTTTTGTTCGAATTTAAATTTCACGCGTTGCAGTCATTCCTGGCTCGTTTAAATTTTGTTCGGTTTTCCTCTGTAGGGTTGGTCTTGAAGGACAGAAAAAAACATTTCTCTAACCCTTATAGCTTCTTTAGAGCTCGAGTCGTATCATGCCTTTTCTTTTGGTTTGATACTCTTCATTCGATGAGGAATAAAGGATCTCACTTCAAAGAGAATAGTGTTTGTGATTATATCAGCAGCGGCATCCACGTCGTTATCGAGGAAACATAACGGCCAGTTACAATTCCTAAAGAAGATGTTAAGACCAATTGGTCTTACTTCACAAAGTTCCCCACATGGGAACTCAGTACTCCGCGTGCTGTTGACAAAATGCGCCACATGGGCATAGTACCCCGGCTTTAAGTCCCGGACCCTACAAATTAATTTGTATCGTTCCCTTGATAATAATAACAATAATGTTGGAAATACTCAGCCGTAACTAAGTCAGATGGTAAGCAAATTTATTGAAAATCTAAACTCAGTTGCTGTTGAATAGCGGTTAAAGAACTATATGTACATGAACGTGTAAGATAGTCTGCGTATGCAATTATATTCCCTTTTACGGTTGGCTAAATATAGAATTAATGTAGATGCGAAAAAGGATTGACCTTAGAACTGAGCCCTCGCAGCTTGGACCGAAAATACTGGTTCAAAAAATTAGAACATCACAATCAACAGATATAATTTCAAGGTAGTAAGGGATTTTGTCTATCTCTGCTCTGCTATAAATTTTACCAACAACACCTCAGCAGAAATAAAACGAAGAATCTCTCTTGGCAATTACTGTTGGGGCTTAATAGTCCATAAGTCAGTAAGGCCCTATCCCGAAAAACGAAAGAGACCTTACCTTATGACGCAGAAGCGTGGAACATTTCGAAAGTGGATAAAGAGAGAAAAATCCTTCGAAAAATATTCGCTCTCTTTTGCCAACTATTTATACGAGCTGTATAGCGATAGCCTTAGATAGCTAGAATACTAAGAGCGAATGAACACCAATGCTTGGGTCTTTGAATCTAACCCGCAGTTGTCAGAAGTAGAAGCAGATATCACCTTAGGTGAAGCGCACAAGTAGAATGGGACATCAACTCGAAGTGACTCGAAGTGCGCAACTGGAGGCAGTAAGCTAAAGACTAACTGTAGAGGCTAGTTGTTTGCGGCCCAGGTTCACCACGAAGAATAGCGCCACCTAAGTAAGTAGATATCTTATGAGTCAAGTTCTCCAGGCTATGTGATTTAAGATCTCTTTCTCAAACTTCCAAACTACAGTATATGAGAAGTAATAATTCTAGGACCACAAAATTCATCAAGTGACCTGGTGCATTTCTTAGTGCTCTTTTTTTCTTTAAAGTACGCAATGGTGTCAAACCGGGAAAACCTTCTATTGTTGCCTTGGGATGACTTTGTGCTCGTGTCCTTCTGGAAACTAATTTTTGAGGGCAATAAAAAATAAAATAGGACACTATCTTGTGGTATTTGTTTGCCGCAGATACTTTTACGGAAATCTTTTCTGAAGTAGCAGTGATTAAAAAGAACAAGATTTACTTTACAATATTTGGCATCTCTTGAACTGAAAATTAAAATCATCAGACTTCCAAATCTCTACCTCACAAATTCCCATTGCATAATAAACCGGTAAGAGTTTAATACTTCCAACTATCTCAAGGACAATGCGAATGTTTCTGAATAGGTGGCTACGTAACATATTGAGGAATATTCTGGCCAAACCGCATTTGGCTCCATGAGAGAAATGATCAGAATCCTGGAGACGTTAGAAGGCAAAGACATATGTAGCAGTGGATTGGACATAACTTTTGAAGAGGCAATAATAAATGAAAATGAAATGAAATCCGCAAGCCCAGGGCGGAAAAAGAGCAATTCGACCAAGCTACAAGTAACGTAGAATAGTCAAAGCAGAAGCTCGTCAACCCAACACATGTGCATTGATATTTTGAGTCGAAATCAAAGAATCTGCGGGCCAGAGATTTTTTTTTTCATATTTCATAGTCAATATCAATAACATACTAAAATTTCCAATGAATATCTCAGATAGTTTCTAAGTTACAGCCTTGCAAAGAGTAGCCGCTTAGCGCGCTAGATGAGCGAATTCCCATACTGTGTAGCGGTCAGAAATCATCAAACGCGTTTTTCCCGAAACTACATTTTACAAATTTTCTGCAGTTGTAACTCGAAGACAAATCGTCCGATCAATTTGATTTTTTTTGCTTAGTTTGTATATGTTTCTCTATACAATGACCCTCCAGTTTTTCGATTGCAAGAAAAACTTTTTTTTATGCGGTCCAAAATTCATTAAATTTTCGGGCAAAATTCGAGGTTTTTTTTTCAAAAATGTGCCATTTCGTTAAATAAATTGTGGGTCATTGTATAGGCGATGTCCTCTAGTTTAATCGTCTATTCTGCAATCACTGCAGCAGTGGAGGACCTATTTCTTGTGGTAAGGGAGATAGCGAATAACTCGCTGAAAATTTAATTTTTCCTTTGAAAATTTCAGAGTGTATTGCACAATTTATATACAAATATATTCTCCGAGTTTTAAAATATTTTATACAGTAGTTTTCTTTTAAAAAATCCCAAAAATTACCTTATTTTTGGAGGTCACACTAGGTGTGCCCCTTAAACCTTCATTTTTTCACAGATTTATGTCTCGATGTACTAACTAGAAAAGCTTGTTCCTTAAGTAACTTAGCGCTCTTTTTACCTTATTTGAGAAAACCGGTGCTCTTCCTATCACAAACAGCGTTCGTCCTTAGACCTTGACATGTTCCGCTTCACACAACCTTGACCTTAGCAATAATTAGAGCTTTTGCGACTTTAACAAATTGCTGAACAAACTGATTATGTTCAACAATCCGCTTCATCACTAGTCATTTTCAACATACTCGTATTACGTACCATACCCACAATATACTCATGTACACTACGAGCTGTCAAAATGTCTGTTTGTTGAGTCACGTGGTGATTCAAGTTTCTGTATAAAGTCGTTACACCCCAGCCGATTAAAGTGTGAATAATTTCTGTAAAAAGAAAAGAGGTGGGCAAACATTTTCTTACTGATCATTGCTGCGATAAGCGATCCTCTTCTAATATATTCTGTTGGAATGGAATACATTGTCGATTCCCACACTTGGCATGCAGAACACTTCGCATACGTAAACACATTAATTGAGTTCGCCTCTTTGAAAAATCACAGTCCATTCACCTAAATTTCTGTAGGCAACTTCAATACTTACCCGGGATATGCAAATCAGTGTACGGACATACTTGGTACTTCAGCATTACGCAAGCTGGCATGGTATTCAAATTTTCTACAAACAACTGATACTTAGCCAAAGGACCACGAATCTAAGGTTAAATAAATCACTTTGTAAGCGAAGACAGAAAAAACGTTAAATAGCTGAGGTAGCAAGTGGGAACTCTGAGGGATTTCATTGGTAAAAATTATTTGAATTTGCATTTTGTAAGAGAAAGGATGCATGTTAAAGTAAAGTAAATGATTTTACAGTAAAAACTTGAATATAATGTACAAAGGTTTACAACCTAGTTTGGATGGATTATATGATATACGTATTCGAGTGGATACATCATATAATTCAATATTGAACAGCGACATTATCATATTGATGAGACGCTGGGATTTATAGAAGGTAGAAATATCACTACTGTTGTTGAAAAAAAAAATGGCATCGTAATTGAAAGATTCTTCACACTAATAATGTCAAATCCTTTTTTTTCAAAGAAAATTTCAACAACGAATTGTAATGACAAAATCCTCTACTAGGTATTGTGTACAAGGACACCATCATTCATTCAAGTGAGCCTCACTTCTCTTGAATTAAATAAGTTGTTTGAGCACGAGGTTTTGCCGGTAAAAGAAAGCATAGTTGAATGACTTATGCGCTTACAGAAATTAAAGTTTCATAGATCCTAGTTATGTTCGAAAAGAAGCAATATTCAGATGATTTTAAAGGTTCTAAGCCAGAAGTCTTAGTTCGATTCCGAAGTCACGTATCAAAACATAGAAAAAAAAAATTCTTATATCACCACCCACCCTTTCGGCAGACAACGGCAAACCTCAGAATGTGAAAACTTTTGCCTATACTCATACTTTGAAATTATAAATAAATCTTGTTAATGGGTGACAGTAAATATTGGCAGTAGTTGAGTAGGGACGACGAAGAACACAGATGAAATGAGAGCAGAATTTTACTTTAACTAACAAAGAGGACCTTCCATCTAAGTCGGTGCAGATATTGGAGGGGTTAAGAACAGAAAGGACGGAGCTTATTTGTTGATTTTTTTTTTTTTCAAATTTAGTGTGAATATTTTTATTAGAGTTAAATTATCTTTGAAAACGAGAAGAGTTTGCTTAGGTAATAGGTAAAGATACCTTAAACAGAGTTGACTTTGCTTAGCATTCTTGATGGGGGTTCGTGGTATCCATTCGATGAACAAAGAGTACGTCACCAACTTTTCGATTTGTTGCAAGTTGTTGTTAATCTATCAGTTATAGGCACAGGTTTAACAAGGTGACCAGACCGGGCTGCGTTATTCCAGAAAACAAAGCTGATATTGGTTGGAAAATTCCCAAACCAGGTAGATCTGACATAAAGTTGTCAGAAATTTTAAGTGTAAGTTGGAAAATTCTTTGCACCAAATGGAAAACCCATTTAGGTCTTCTTGACATTTGACAATGCTACAGTTAACATGATCAATTGCCAGACTTAATAATAGAATAAGTATGCCAGAAGGGTTACAAAACAATTGATATTTGTTTTTTTCCTCACCGAGCGCGTTCAGATCATTGTTGCCTTGGTACTTCCAAGATTAAGACTTTCCTTTCTGCGAGTTCCTCCAGTGCTTCCTTTCTTGATTAGAATATTGTTGTCTACTTGCTCAATTTAATCAACCTAGCGCTAAGATAAGTATATTGAATTTGATTCATCTTATGAGGGCTGATTCATCGTCAGGTTTGATTTACAATAAGCTTTTGGTTTTGACAGATCACGCGTGACTCCTATCAAACTGTTTTGTCATTTTTGTTCAGTATGAGTTGGCAAGTCTTCATCAAAACACTCACACCAGAACAGCGTCTCTAAATGTTTCAGCTGTATTAAGAAAATCAGAGTTCTGTGAAAAATGTTTTTCGTGCGATTCGAGGAACTTACGGTTCGCATAATCGATCTACTGAAATCACTATTGCCAATACCATTCGCAAATTTGAGTCTTAGTTTAAATTAGTGGATGATACTCGAACGGTTAGACCACATCCAGTGCGTAGTGAAGAGACTGTAGCACCTGTAGATGAGAGTTTACGCGAAGACCGTGATGAATGGATTCGTCGTCGTTCTCAGAAGCTTGGCTTGGCGTATTCGACAACTTGGCGTTGTGGATCTCGACCTAAGAGCGTACAAAATTCAACTTGTGCTAGAATTGAAGCCAGGCGACTTGAATTTGCGCAATTTCTTCCGTGAATGGGCTCTGAAAAAGCTCTGAGTAACCTGAAGAGTACCAAGAGCTACAATTACATCCATTAAAAATAACGGTATGGTGTAGTTTATGGGCTGGTTGAATCTTTTGTCCATATTTCTTCAAAAATGAGTCAAATGAGAATGATACCATCAATGGTAACCGTTATCGAGCCATATTAACGGACTATGTGCTCCCTGAAATTCAAGCACATGGTCTCGGTGAGCTTTGGTTTTAACAAAAAGGCGATATGAGCCATAAAGCGCGCAAGACAATGGACTTGCTGAGAAATCATTTTGGTGAGCACTTAATTTCACGTTTTGTTATGGTAAATTGACCTTTGAACTATTTTCTCTGAAGATGTGTAACATCTCAGGTGTTTAAGAATAAGCCAGCTACGATTGACGCTTTGAAAGCCAACATTACTCTTGTTATCCGCGATAAACCAGTCGATATGCTCGAACGAGTCGCCCAAAATTTGACCTTCCGAATGGACCACCTTAGGCCTACTCGTGGCCAACATTCACATAATATTATTCTCAAAGAATAAGTGCCATGAATTCTTCTTTTAACCGATAGTAAAAATTTTAAGTTTACTTTAAAATTTATGTGTTTTATTTTACATTATAAATCAAACTTTACGATGGATCACCCTTTACAGTAGTTATGTGTCCTTCATTTGACTGTAGATCTTTCGAAGAAATTTCATCTCAAAAGCTCAAAGACAAGAAGTGTGAATGGTTTGTAGAAAGTTGTTTTGTCCATCGCAGGATGGCGCTCTTTTACGAAGCTTGACATTATTCTTGGTGTTAATAATGGGTTCTAAACAGACATACCATAATCTAGTACATCATTCAAAGAGTAGCTGCTCACAGATACAAGATTTTTTATTTTACTCTCGCTTACCAAAAGACCCACTCGATCCTTTTTCCAGACCAAAGTACGCTGATTGAGGTTGAAACTCATTATGTCAATACCAGTTGATCACGCGACATGAGACTCGTTTAAAATATAGATTTGGAGATGCCGATGTTTGCAGCGCTATAGGGTTGAAAGAGTCATATTACAGAGAATTACCTTATCTGCAAACTTCCTTTTTTTGGGTGGGAATAAATATATCAGGATGGACTCAAAAGGTCTAAGGCCACATTGCTGAGACCATTTGTTTAGCGAAGGAGTTTAATATTTCGCTTCATGCAAACTTCATATATGTGGTCCTTAGAAAACTTATCAATTGGTAGTTGGCGCACTTTTTCTGTGATTTGAGTAGAGAATGCTAAGGTTTTGCTAGTAGCGTGTAAGGGTGTTGTGTGTGAATGTCACTTCTCGTATGGTCAGGTGATTATCGGCGCCAGAAACTTGTCTGGCTTAAAGTCGGGTAGTGGCTTGTTGGACTTGGTTGAAGTCATTATTGGAAATATGTACATAGGTTAGATTATCTTCCGAAAATGCTGATTTAAGGGGTAAACCTAGTGTGAAATTTTGAAACAATCTATTGTTTTCGATATCTAAAATAGTTTTTGAGTTACAGCCTTTTAAAGAGTGGCCGCTCAGCGGTCAGACAGTTATGTTTGCTACGGGGTCTACCAGAGTTATGTTATTGTTTGAGCTCTGTAGTCATATAATATGATTCTGGTTTCTATTGTTGACCATCAGGTATACAGAAATGCATGAATAGGTCTACTCTTTAGAGATTTTTCGTAGTTATCTACGTCATATGTTTTCGGAGCCAGACACATTTAGTTTTACTGTGACCGTTATACTGAGCATTTCGTAAGTTATTGTTGTAAAGATGAGTGATCAACCTCTGTAATCAAACCAAAAAGGTACTCACGATATTCACAGGTAATAGGCCAGTTTAAAGAAAACGAAAGTTTACAGAAAATCAACATACATTCGAGCAGTCTAATGAGAATATCAGTAGGTACGTCCGCTGAAAAAACTATCACAAAATAATATTAACAATATTGTGATTGATCCAACTCATGGTAATGTGTAAAACTTGTAAAAGAATGTGACTTTTTATCAAGAGAGTCCGAGAGATTAAGCATTCAAAATTGCTGTCATGCGTGAATGCGGTGTTTCCTACGGGCCTTTAGTGTTTTTGATACGTCTTTCGGACATCGGAATAGCAAGTAAATTTTGTCATCAAACTTTCGCTCGAATTTATAGATAGCAGCAGAATCAGTTTGTGAATTTAGTATTGAAAGAGCTGTTTGAGAAAAGAAGAAGCAAACATTAGAGAAATAAAATTCGGAGAAAAATTTGCGAGTTTCGAGAGGTGGCATCTGGAAAAAACGTGGCCATATTTCACGTTTTGGTGTAATAACTCCTTCAGGAAAATATTGTAAAAAAAATCGTCGATTCGTGTGTTGAGTCTTTTGGGAAAATAAAAAATATAGCAATCCTAAAGATGAAGATCCAGTGTTAAAGACATATTTGGTCGCTCAATTAGTAAATACAGGGTTAAATATTCGCGGTATTTTTCTGTAGAAAAACTAGACTGCTATCTTAAAAAAAAGAATGGGATCACGATGACGTAGTTTGAAAAGAGCCGAAAAGAGCTGAGGAGAAAAAGTTAAAACACCCTAAAATTAACTGTCAACTTAATAAATTAAATTCAAAAGTTATACGGCCTAGCGATCATGAGACATCAAGACAATGTGGATGAAATGTATGAAACAATCTGGACTACATTTCATCATTTGAGTTCGACTAATAAAAATTCAAATCATGGAAACTGCCCAAAAGGCGCGGAGAGTTGGTGCGCTTATAGCCGCGCCGAAGCTGAAGGAATGAATTTGACTTAGTTGAAGCACTATTATTTCCCACTTGATCCAAATGTTCATAAAGCTCTGAAGCCACTATACGAGGACTTGTCTCGGAGTGAATTGCTGTATAGATGTTAGGGCAGTAATACGCAGAATACTAACAAAAGCTAAAATGGTTTAATTTAGCACTTTGCTCTGAAACATCTCCAGAGTGGTCTCAAAACTATTGAATTATCAAATTACTTCGCTATTTCAATATTCAACGACGGCTATACATCGATTTTTAAAACATTTAATGTGATGGGAGTGATAGTTAATCCTGCAACAAGAGATTATGTTGCCAGCAAAGATGAAACAAGACTACGAGTAGCAGAGCATCGCCAACAGGCTACCTCGAAAGAGGGCCAATCGTCTCGAAGTAGAGCCCTTAGGTGGCCTGGAAAGCAGATTAGCGCTAAATCTAATTTTTATCTATTTAAAAGAATAAAATCAATCATTTCATCTTTAAACGTGTTTTCCTCAAAACTAGATTTTTTAAATTTGCTGGGGTAGTAACTCGAAGGCAAATCATCCGATCGCTTTGATAGTTTTCGGTTTTTAACGCCTCCGAATGCGATTTGACCAGGTGGCAGGACCACCGGCAATCCCTACCAGGACTTAAAACACGGTGCCATGGGAGTCAGGAGCCCCTCGTACTTAAGTCCGGGCCTGACTTGGAAAGGTAGGCACCCCTGTGGGAGAGTCATAGTGGCTGTGGTTTAAACCCAAAGTCGCTGAAATGGTCTATGACCCGATATAGAGTTGCAAAATAATGAGTGCTGCAATCCTAAAATCATTAAGAGGTCTTAGATCGGCTTCGACCCGTACCAAGTGTGGAATTTGTGCGTCCAATACAAGCTCTACGTTGGTATCAAATTTGGTATCAAATTGACGGGGAGCCGTTGCAAAACGTGTCCTTGCTCCCTTGCTATATGGGCTTCTCGTGGAGTTAAATTTACATAAAATTCGTCCACGTAAACCACCAGAGATAACTGTATAAGCTATACCGTTTTTTTTTTGTTGTTTTTTATTCCAACAGTGGAGGCTGCAATCACTGCCACAGTAAGACTTTTTTTTGTGACTTAGGACATAGCGGGAAACTCGCTGAAAATTTAATTTTTTTTCGATGTATGTTATGCACATATATTCACTATTTATGTATAAATATATCCTCCAAATTTTAAAACATTTAATGCAATAGCTTTCTTTAAAAAAAAAAATCAAAAAATCACCTTTTTTGCGGTTACACTAGGTGTGGCCTTTAATGTCCCCATCATGTTTTTGATATCATTCACCAGATTACAGGAAGAGACCCCAATTTTCAAACCATTATTGAGGTGGGTGATTCATTCTTACATTCTTTGTCTTCGTTTTTCCACTTCAAACTTGAATGTTGGTTCTAAGAATCCTTTCTGTTTCCTTCTTCAATATTTGCTTTACTCCTTAGTAGCTAATGTTATAACTGACCACAGAGTGTGTAAGTGTTGTACGTTGTACAATACATACATTGACTGTTTTACGTACCACTGGTATTGTTTGCGGCTTTTACGGCCAATCGCCTATTCAGCATTAGCTCGAACATAGTATCTCCCACTGCCATACAAATATTTAATGCGTTAATGTCGCCATGTAGAGTTAAAAGGAACCTTAAGCATGCATGAATGGAAGTCCAGTAGCGAATGTTTAAGCAATCTATTTCGAATATAAATATGCAATGCCAAACGTTCTCATGAGTTCCTAAGGCACAAACCTGTCCGGGCTTTGACTGCAACAAGATAGTGATCTGATTCCATGTTAGTGCCGTGAATATATACTTCTGGGAAACTGGAAGCGTAACATTAGTCTATAAAACATACTAAATCAGTTTGCTTAATTTGGAGGTTGAATTGTCAAATGGTCTAACTTGAGACGGTTCTTTTGTTCGTCTAGGCCTTGAATTCATAAAGCATTCATTCTCCGGTCTGAAGCCAAAAATAAAGTGGTTCACTTCCTTGACAATCACCAGTCCAACATCAAGTTTGTGTCCAGCCAGATGGCAGTTGTAGTATCATAAATGTCATATAATCCCCTTACGAAGCAGTTCTATCCTGCCTATCATATTTCCTGTAGTGTAATGACTATTTTGACATCAGTACGTTACGAGTGTATGAAAGCATTTTCTCTATTGAAAATGAGGACATTCCAGGTACGTATGAAGTTCTTGGTCATCCCTTTGACCTATGCTAGTAAGTTTCTTGGGAAACCTTGTTGTGCTATGCAGCGCCTATATTTCACTGCATGTATAGGGTTTTCTAATAACGACTTGACTTGACAACGCTATTTCGCATTTAATGTTGGCTCTGAGCTCTTTCAACGTCGTCGGCGTGTTGGCATAAACCAATGGCTTAAAGTAGCCCCACAGAAAATAGTCAAGCGGCGTTAAATCGCACGAACGAGGCGGCCAGTCGACTGGCCCATGTCTTGAGATAACACGCTCACCATACTTACTCTTCAATAGATCGATTGTAGCGTGTGCTGTGTGGCTTGTGACACACTCCTGTTGAAACCACATGTCGTCCAAGTCCATTTCTTCCAATTCGGGCCAAAAATAATCGGTGATCATGCCGTGATAACGCTGACCATTTACAGTAACGTGACTATGGTTATCGTCGACGAAAAAATATGGCCCAATAACGCCGCCGGCATGCAAACCGCACCAAATAGTTATTTTTTGTGGATGAAGTGGTGATTCATGAAGAACATGTGGGTTTTCACCTAACCAATAACGCATATTTTGCTTATTGACGAACCCATTGAGCCAAAAATGAGCTTCGTTACGAAGATGATTTTGCGATGAAATTCATAATCTTGGCGAATCTTCTCCAGAACCGAATCGGAGAACGTAGCTTGTTAGTGTACTTTACCATGATGAAAATGTTAAGTTTACTGAATAAATTCACAGTGACAGTTTGATGATTAGTGAAAGAGTGCGTTCACAAATTAAATTCAAAATTGTCAAGTCCCTATTGGAAAACCCTATATATTGATAAATTTTATGTAAGGGAGTGCAGACTGCCATATGTTGCCACATAAATTATATAGTTCCACAATGAATTATCGTAGAAAATCGTTCCTTCAGAAACTAAGCCAGGTGATTATAGAATATTCCTGCATCAATAGGAGCCTAAGAGTATAAGGAAGGTCAATGAAGACCGCACAATCCTAAACTAAACTAGCCAGTACGTAAGCCACAAAATGAATCAGAAGTTGCATATTTTAATGCTTTCTAAGCATTAACTTATCGTTTGTCTGAGTAGAACCAATCACACTTCAGCACGTATGTTCACGGCATATGTTCTGAAAATTATATGCAGATCTATGACTGCCAAACTTTTATGTAGCTTCTCAGAAATTCCATCAAAGGAACCGAGTGATTCAGCTGGGCTCTGGGCAACATGTCTTGAAATAATAATTTAGTCAAACACAGCCAGAGCTACTGAAGAACTAATGGAAGCAGACAACAAAAGAGTATTCACAACATTTTCAAATTTTCAGTTTTGTTTTACTTAATCCAATCGTTAGTTTCCAAAGGCTAACACGCTAAGTGCAGGCAAATTAACAAGATCGCCTATAGACCATTCTTTTGCAAAAACTCACTGCAAGACGTAGGTTTCATAAACAACGCCTATCATCAAAGTAAATACAAGATTCGTAGTAGAAAAAAGGCGCCGAACTTAATCACAATCCACTCACGGAAACCCTCATGCATCTAGGTGCACTGCACCAAAAGACCATTGAACGATCAAACCTGTCTCTCTCGGAGCCCACATTCGAAAATTTTCTTCACGAAAATCGCACGTTCTTGTTTCCCGAATGGCAAAAGCATTGGCGCATGTGTCGTCGGTCGGTCGTCGGTTGTCTATAGCGCGACCATGAACATTCGAATTACTATAAGTTGCATGCTAGAGGGTTCATAAAGTTGCACGGAGCATAAAAGACGAACGCGATCATAGTTTTATTAACAACAACAACGACAATTCCTTCTCACTATGGTATGCCATTTGGAGGCACTTGAACACTAGTTAACATTGCCAAACTGCCACTCGCTTTGATAGTGATGTCGAATCCATCAGTATTGGTCTAAAACTGCTGTTAGATTTCGGGACATGGATAATGTTCGGTGAAACGTTTAAAGGTGGACCCGGTCTACGATTAATAACCAAACATGCGGTGCGACGTGATTATTTTGACTAGACTAGACTACACGCAAGCTGTGCATAATCCAGCTGAGATACCGCATTTACCTTCTCCTAATTAAGCTCCAAATACATGTCATGGGATTTCCATGAAACTCAATGGAATCGATTTTAGGTCCACTGGTAGGTTGCGTGCTTTGAACGGAACGAAGACCACTGATTATGTGTCAGTTGGCTGTCATTTAGGCAAAACATTTGTCACTTTTGCTGTAGCTATGTACATACATACATATATTCATATATACTGGTACGTGTACGTAATACTTGCTCTAGTATCTTACTGGCGTTTTTCTTTTCACAAGAGTGTTCCCTGAAATCACGCGACTGAAATTAAAGATACGAATACATTTGAAGACAAATGTTATCTTTCATAGACGAAGCAGCCTATTTTAATGGTCAATTCGCATGGATGCGAACACTTCAACATTCGGAAATGATTTAGACGACGACTCTAGGAGGCTAGGACGTAACCAGGGAGTACACACATTGATTGCGTGAGCATCAAGTGTAGATTGTTGGCACCACATCCTTCGAATGGGATGTGAAGATTGCATGTGAATTATCAATTATCTGAGGTGACACGGTTTGGAAGTGATTTAAAAAGTGATTATCGGCTTTTACGCACAAAAGTTGAGATGAAATCCCTTTGTAGCTGAGAGATGAGCAATCTATTTTTTAACCAATATAATGTCCTTAAGAGTGGATTTTACAGATGTGTATATATTTTTAGGCAATCAAAAGGAAAAAACAAAGAACATAGAATATTTCACAGAAACTCATTCATCCTCGGTTAAGAAGTCACAAATGGGTATGAAAAGAACTAATCTGTGGTCTTGGATTCTTATGGGATTCAAACCAATGTACGACGGGAAATCTGGAAGAGTGGTATAAGTTCATCTTTGCGTCAGCTTACTCCCTCTATGATTTGGTTTTACCGCTGTTATAATAGACAGCAGCCAAACAAATATTTTGTTGTAATATAATATGATATGATAGAATTTACTCGTGCAGATCCTATGTTGCATTTCTGGTGCCCAAAACACTTCTTGGAACGTAAGTAAGTGCAACGAAAGAAGCAATCATATCCTAAACTTTATGTTATCGTCTGAAGTGGTTATTAGCAATGTTCGACTCACATTAGCTAGAAAAAATTTGCGTAGGCTTCCATGTCAGACCGTAGGAAAATGAAATCCAAACTTTCTGATGAAGAGATATCTAAAAAAAAGCGAACGACTACTGCAAATCTATCTAACCTAAACACAAAAAATCGAATGACATCTATAATACCTTGAGCTAAATGCTAATACTTCATTAACTCATATCCAAGTTTAGACTCATATCATACTCGTATTTATGTAGACTAAAGTAAAAATATTAATTTAAAATGACACCTCTTGTTGGGTGACCAGATAGCAATGAAAGTTTTTCCAATTGTTATGTTTCAACCGCTATTAAAGTTACTAATAACATCTAGCCGTCAAAATATTCAGTAAAGTTTGTTATCTTCTCATGCATCATTGAACAGTTGCCCAACGTATGAAATTATTGAAAAATATTATCGAAATTCCACCAACGTGAACGCCGTCGTGAGGTCGGTCGGCATCATTTGCTTCAGTGGAAAATGAAAAAACATAGCCGCAATAGTATCGAAGAAAACCCAGAAATGTCGATTCGGCGCCGATCTGGTGAATTTAGCATCGTCAGAGAGTCAACTTGGCTTACTTTGTGCCTACATCCGTATAAGATTGTTGTGACGCAAATACCACCGCCACCGTGTAGCCCTCCCATTATTCCGATTTGAGTTCGGCTTTTTTTTTTTTTTTTATTATTATTAAGTTGGTACATCTGTTGTTGACAATGAATTTAAATTTGCAACAATCAACTTGTATTAAATTTTGTGTAAAAAACGGATTTAATGGTGTGCGAACGTTGGAAATGTTGGAAAAGCGATTCTCTAAAGAAAACGGTTATTTACTAGTGGCAGTGAGCGGTTCAAAAGTGGTCGTGAGTCAATCGAAGATGATGGACGCAGTGGCAGAATATCGACATCGAAAACCGACGAAAACATTGATGAAGTAAAAGAAATGTTGGTTAATAACCGCAAATTAACCATCAGAAAGATAGCGGATTGCCTATGGATCCGTCCAAGACATTTTGGTTAATAATTTGGGTTTCCGTCGTGTAACAGCAAAGTTATTACTAAAAGACCTCAATTTCATGCAAAAAACAGACAGTGTTGACGACGTAAAAGAGATGATTTGCTAGGCTGAAACCGATCTCACATTCAGCAAAAGGATCATTACTGGAGAAGAGACGTGGGCTTATGAGTACGACACGCAATCCAAACATCAGGCAAGTGAATGGAGTTCACCAAATGAGCCGAGGCCAAAAAAAACCACCTCGTCTTCAGTCAAAAAAGAAGGCAATGCTCACAGTTTGCATGGATTACAACGGTGTAGTGCATCATGATTTTTTGCCAGAATAAGTTTGTTTCTTTTTTTATAATTTTGAAGTTCTTTTACATTTTGCGGTATTGTATTAACCGTTTTAGGCACTATATAACGTAGTTCTCTTGCGCCATAAACATTGCAAGTCTCTGGTATCCCTAACATTCCTTGGGCTCGTCTTCGTGTGCTTTGATTGTGCTGAATATGTCTTAAACATCGTTGGTCGTTCATATATTTGTTATTACAAGCGCAGTCATCTGAAAAATCTCACGTACATCCAGTGCTCTTAAAGATGAGTTAAGTCCTCTGAAATTTTTTATTAAACGATGTTGTAAGGATGAAATTTTATCTGTATGGGTTTTTGCCGCAGTCCCCTAAGCCAGGATACCGTATCTAATGCGTGACTCTGCAAGTGAGTAATACACCTGCTTCATCACATTATAATTGCAAAGTCTTTTCAGATATACCATCGCAAAAATACCACTCTTAAGTTGTAGATGCAGTGCATTAATGTGTTCACTCCAAAGGAAGTGTTCGTCAATTGTTATTTCTAGATATTTCGTCCGCTGTACAGCTTTAATCTCCTGGTATCCTACCGACAAAGGGCAATTTTCGTTTCGGTGAACAATTTTAATTTCTCCGCTTCGCTTAACACATGGGCTGAAAAGTCAGTGCCGTTTTATAGTAAAACACAAAACTTTTGCAAAATTCAACTTTATTTATCAATATAGTTGCCTTACGATACACTGATTGAAACGATTTTTCAATCTTTCGATACCAGTTTTGTAGTACGATTTCGGTTTAGCCTCAAAATAGGCCTCTGTTTCGGCGATTACTTCTTCATCGATCTTAAATTACTTTCCGGCGAGCATTCTTTTGAGGTCTGCGAACAGGAAATAGTCGCTGGATTTGGCATCTGGAGAATACGGTGGGTGGAGAAGCAATTATTAGCCGAATTCATTCAATTTTGCCATCGTTTTCATCGACTTGTGACAACGCTCCAACAACGCAATGTTATAGTCTCTGTTGATAGTCTGCTCCTTTTGGAGATAGTCGATGAAAATTATTCCACGTGTATCCCAAAATACGGATGGCATAATCTTGCCAGCCGACTGTTGAGTTTTTGGTCGTTTTGGACGAGGTTTGTCGCCTGCTCGCCACTCAGCTGACTACCGACTTGACTCTGGTGTGAAGTGATGGAGCCAAGTTTCATCCATTGTCACATACCGACTCAAAAATTCGGCTTTATTGCGGTTGAACAGCTTTAAACACTAATCTGAATCATCAACACGTTGTGAGCAAACGCGGCACCCATTTTGAACAGGGCTTTCGCATGTCCCAATATTAGTGTATGATATATCAACACGCTCTTTTAATATCTTCAGAGCCTCAGCTATCTCGATCAACTTCACTTTACGGTCATTCGTAATCATTTTGTGGACTTTTTTGATGTTTTCTTCTGAAACAGCCTCTTTTGGACGTCCACTGGGTGCATCATCTTCGGTGCTAGTATGACCACTTTTAAATTTTTCAATCCACTTGTGAATGGTTCATTCGGCTGGTGCAGAGTCCGGGTAACATTTCTTTGCATCGGCTGCATTTTTTCTGATCAAAAAGCAATGATAAATTAACACACGAAATTGCTTTGAATCCATTTTTTTTCACAATAACAAAAGTTGCTTCACTCACAACGCTATATCTTGAGAACTAATCGTCCGACAGCTGTCAAATTCATACACGTATCTTGGTACTAACAGAAAATGGTATGGATGTAATTCAAGTGGTTCCCTCTCTCAGAAACGGCACTGTATTAAATGGTGTGCGAATGTGCATAACTTTCGTTTTTTTCGTGTTGATTATGAGTTCATTATCATGACACCACTTCGAAACGGCATCAAACTCACTTTGTAGATCTTTAATGGCCGTGTTAAGATCTTTATGTTTGACAACGACGGCTATATCGTCCGCAAATGCATACGCAGTACTATTTTTGAAAACCCGTAACAATTCGTTTGTAAAAAGAATGTATAAGATTGGACCAAGTTTGGATCCTTGAGGAACTCCGTACAAGCTGGATTTTTCTTGGCTTATTTCCGATGCCACCTTAACTCTTATTGTTCTATCAGTGAGATAATTTTTGAGCCAATTTGATATTACTCCCCTCACACCGATTCTGGCGAGACTCTCTGTGATTTTCTCATGTGATAATGTGTCAAAAGCCTTGCTGAAGTCAATATAAAGTACCAATATGTTAAGGTTTCTATTTAGTCCTGCATTGATTGTGTTCGCAAACTCTCCTAAAAGTCTGTCCGTGCTTTTGTTTCTTTGGAACCCATACTGGTTTGGATGAATAATTTGATTGAGCCTATTGACCATAACGTCCTCCAAACACTTTTCAACAGCAGATAGAATAGCAATAGGCCGATAGTTTTCTACATTATTTTTAGCGCCAGCCTTGTAGATTGGCCTCACGATAGCTGTTTTCATTAACCGTGGTACGTGGCCTTGTGAAATACTTCGATTTATAATTGCTTGTATAACAAGGGAAAGTATTGGGGCGTTTAACTTTAGATCTATTGTTCTTATATTGTCAGCTCCAGGTCCTTTTTTAGTGTTCAAACGACTTAAAATTTAAAAAATTTCTTCTACTGAAGCTTCTCTTACAAATATACTTTGATGCACCTGTACATTCTCATGGCTAGATGTCTTAATATTACATAAGTGTAAGATGGATAGGATATTTTTAGAAAACTGATCCGCAAACTTCTCCACAATGCCATAATAATCGTTATTTTTTTATTGAAAAGTTGTTGCATACTACTTCGTCTATTGAAAGTTTCTTTCTCCCCAATAAATCATTTATTATGTTCCATGTTTTCCTAGGATCATTTCTGTTTATAAAAATTAGTTTTGACTGCTTGTAGGTTTCCGTTAACAGTATTTCGAAATTGTTTACACTCTTGCTCGTAATTTATACAACTTCGACTGTTTCTCTATCTTCTATAAAGCTCATCCCTTTTCTTGCACATTTAAATTACTTCTTTCGTGAACCATGGTTTCAGTTGTCGTGTCTTTTTGGAAGTTTTTGTTTTGCTGGTTTCAGTATATATATATTTAAATGTTTAGACGAAGTTGTTATATAAATCTTCTACGTTGTTTATTTACAAAATTTCATTCCATTTAGTTTGCTCTATAAGCCTATTTAATATTTCTTGATTTATCTGTACAGCATTTATCGGTTTTTTTTTTGGGATGATCTGTTGCATACAAAATGGCATAGTGGTCGGAAAAATCTGTTTCTATTACTGATGAATATATTTTCTGTTTTGTGAGGCTAACATACATATGGTCAATGAGGCTAGACGTGTTTTTTTTTTTTACATCAACACGGGTAGGTTGCCTGATTATATTTGTAAGGCCTTTTGCAGTCATGACTTCCATATATTTTAAGACTAAAGAGTTATTTTTATCTTGAACAATAATATTCATGTCAACTTATAAAATGTTCGTATTGTTGTCTTTTATCTTATCATTAATTTCATCTATGAATCTTGTAACACTTGACTTAGGCCGCCTATAGATAGCATGAATATACTTTTTGTCATCCCCTTGCATTATTTCTAGATGAATTCCCTCATAGTTTTCAGATTCAGATGGTATTTCTTAAAAATTTAATCTTTCCTTCACAAATACTACAACACCTCCACCTTTTCCATCACGATTTAGAAATTTCGAAGCAAAACCATCAATTTTATAAAATTGATTTCTCTCCTTTTCCTTTTTAGGTATGTTTAATTCATTGAAAACTAATATGTATGTATTGTAGATACTGCAATACGTTTTGTATTTCTGCGACGAAGATATCAAAGGTTTTTGTAATTGATCGTATGTTGAAACTTATGCAAAAAAAATTCATTCTATTTAGAAATTCTTTACTAATACCGCTAACACAATTGATTACCATAAAATCGATAACAGGTTCACTGTATTCATTTTCTTTCATCATCTTGATTTCTGATTTGTTTGTACTCTTTTAAAATGCACACATTAAAGTGACATTTTGTTTATATCGTTTAAGGTCGCATTATGTATAGTTTCTCGATTTTCATTTTTTTCCGCAAGTATTTTCCCATAGTCTCCCATACAAATTTCCAGAAGGGGTCTGTGGGTTTGTGTAAGTCGATTATTTACAAAAATGATAGCATCATTTTCGTTTTGTATAGTTTCGCCATATCCAGTATTTTCCCTAATTTTTTTCAGTGTGATATTCCTAATTATTTTAGTTTGCTTAATAATATTTGTTTTAAGTGTATTTCTTGCAAAGGAGACAATAATCGTTGTTTTGTTTGGATTTTCTTTGTTTGTCCGGTGTATATCAGTGATATCAGAATTGTTTATGTCACTATTTATTGTTTTGCCTTAAGCTTAGACAATATCAATTAGGTTTTCATTCTGTGTTGGGGGGATGTTTTTAATTTCAATATCATTTTTCAGTAATTGTTCAAGAGTGTTTATTTTTGTTTCCAATGTGATAATGTGTTTGTCTTTTTGCATATTAACTTCTTTGAGTTTTTGTACTTCATTTGTAAGTTTTTGTAGAGAGTCATTGTTAGATGGCAAGTGTTTTTGTATTTCTTCGTACTTGCCTGCAACAAACTCACAACTTAATTTTATTTCCGCCATTTCGTTTTATATTTTTTTTTTTCATCTCAAATAGGGTAAGTTGATCGCTTGGTAGTGCGTTGGTTTGTTGTTGTGTTCCATGAGGCGCTTGCGTGAAGCGATTCGCCGAAAGAGACTAGGATTGTGGGTAGAAAACTCTTGGATTTTGCACCATGATAACGCACCGTCGCACAGTGCCATCATTATTCGTAATTTTTTGACGAAAAATGCAACAAATACCATCCAACAGCCACCGAATTCTTCTTTTCTTTCTGTTTAATCGAGTTAAAAAACCAGTTGGTATTGAAGCCGGACGACCATATATATCGCCGAATTAGGCCCATTTTTGGCTCAGCGGCTGTGTCAAAAAGAAAAATCAACGTTATTGGAGCGAACATTATACTCCAACGTTAATCCAAACATCTATGCACCCTCAAAGATTGACTATTTGGTGAGGTTTATGGAATAGCGGTATCATCGGACCTCTTTCCTTCGAAATGAGGAAGGAGACACCGTTACCATCAATGGTCTCATTTCTGTGGTCAAAATTCGACAACATCGATATATCTGATCAGGGGTTCCGACAAGACGGAGCTACATGCCATACAAGCGACGGAACACTCAAAAAATTTTGAAGGATAAATTAGGCGACTAGGTCAACTCATAACGGACGTTCATAAATTGACTACCGCCATCATACGTATTAGCATCACTCGATTTTTTTCTCAGAGGCTACGTCAAGTACTTAGTCTACGTTAACAAGCCAGTCACTTTGGACGGAACATTCGGAACGCTATTGGCGGAACAACGGCGCACATACAGAACCGATTCATCAAAAATTGGACCGACCGCTGAAGCATTGCCAGAAAAGCTGAGGCGGTCATTTGAATGATGTGCTATTCCACATAATATGGCTTCAAAATAAAGCTTTGTTAGAATCAATTTTATATCTCACACCGTTGTTGTATTTTTTAAATTTTGTTCCTTTTCATCTTATATGGTCATCTTTTACCTTAAACTTAGATTCATCGCTTCATAAAGATCTGCTCAAATCTTCTTCTGTCAAGACTTTATAGTTTTTGGCTCATTCTTGCACTTTTTTGCTTACTTGGTTTCCTTGTTGTGACTATTAGCCAATCTTCTTGTTGAATTGTAACTTTGAACATTCCGGTTTGATCGTCTCGTTTAATGGTACGTTGAACTCAGGACCTCGACACCTTAAACTGCCACTTTCTCGTTGCAATTTGACTTCTTTGCAGCGAGTTGTTTTCTGAAGAATCTTAAATAAATTCTTGTGACTTCAAAGTGTGGCATAAACATATATAAGACTCTTGAAATCAAGTTCCACAAAGTTGTATATGTTAGCCTCAAACTTTTGTTCTGCAGTGTACATAAATACTTTAAACATATACTGAAGAAATATTTTAGGACAATGCATGCAGCATTTCTTCTTCGTACAAGCCCAACGTATCAACAAGGAGAATTCTTGGAATGATGACACTGTTAAACCGAATCAGTTAGTGTACATTGCAGAATGAGATACAGTGTATCTCCGGTACCTTAAAAGAGTGACTTGAACTGATTTATCACTGTTTTAGTGTCCACAAAAATTCATATAAAAGACAGAGTGTTCCAAAAACATGCGCATATGTGAAATACTGTCAAATTCCCTTGAATAAGGAAAATCAAATTGGTATAACGCATTTCAGTGCCTTAAAATAACGGAATTATATCCGTTTCTAGTTTTATGAATATTCCTTCTAAAAATGCAAGCTTGTAATAGATAAAACAGAAATAACAACTGCTACGTCTTCCAAATATCTGAGCTTACACATCCACACATCTTCCTATGCCCAGTGTGAATTGCAGTACTATGACCTAATTTGACATTTGATGACCCAAGGCATACGAACTGCACATAAAATAGTTATCAATCATAATCTCGAGAAAAAAATTCGCTTTCCATTTATCATCATGATGTCATATTCCTCTCATGGCATCCGCTATACGTGTTCACATCCCATATCATAAAACATACATTCACCCCCCTCGATTTCATACATTGTAAATCATTTGAAAAGTAAAAATGTCACTCGACATGTCGCTATGCAATAAATCCCCCATTTAACTCTTCTATTCCAACACCACCCCCTGAATTACTGCAATCATCTGCATCTGATTTAAATTCAACAAGCATCCGTTCTCCTCCAGTCAGCTTAGCAGAGGTGCGAAAATATAATTGCGTTCGTCTCTCGTTCAAGTATCTATCAGATAAGAACAACTTTTGTATTCCATTCGAAATATTGATTGATGGATTAGGCTCACATGGGGTGGTGACAACGAGTTCTGATATATCCTTTGTGTTGGACTGTTTCAGAATGCCTATTCCATGATATCATCATCAACTGAGCGAGATGCGGACGCTTTAAATCAGCTCCAATCAGATTTGGAAAATCAGGCGAAATTTTGTGACGGAAAATATGGTATGGCATCGTAGTCATTTAATGATTTGTGGAATTCTTTACGTCATGTGGGCAATCGATTTCTCATTTGTATCAATGAAAAACCGAAGGAATCAGAACGATTTCCGGTTGGCTTGTGGTTTACTTCACTTCACCCACTTTTCTTATGATTCTGAAGGAAATTGTCACGTCATAGTGGTTGGGCAGTCCCTTAGCAGCCCTAATAAAATATGAATTCGTAAGACGCTGAACGAAAGTCAAATCAATCTGAAGGAAAATATGCTGATAAATAGTTAGATACAAGCGAAACTTGTATTGAACATGACAAGCGCCTTTTTCATGCAACATCTATTGGGGTGAAAATCAGTCTTTTACTTATGTAATCAACATCTGCATTACAACGGTACCCTATTCCCCTAATCTTTAGCTCTATCTTATAAGCATATGTCAGAATTTATGTGATTAATCATTAGGATTTGGACTTATCATTTGATAGCCATGGTTCTCTCAAATGGAGATCGGTTTTATGTTAAAATATGGAGCTTATCAGAGTTGGAAGAGGAAGCAACATTTCAGAGTCAAGCTCTGTGTCGTTTTGAGGTGAAATCTATCTAATCTAGTCAAAACGGGAGTCACTTTTTAAGTTGCGCCTACAATATTAGTAAAGTGAGGTTTTATTTGACTTCTGTATGCGTTAGCTTCTTGCACTCGTTTCGAAAGAGCCCATTTGCGATCCAAAATAAGAGTGAAGGGACTTTTAGAATGATATTGAGGTCTCCAGACTTAGCCACTCTTGCAAGTGGATAATAACAATGCAGATACATAAGTTAAGTTAGTTTTCCTAACAAAAAAAACTTTAGTATTTGAAATCGATGTCATCTGTGGCTAATGTTACCAACGTTGAAGAACAGTTTTCACAAAGAGGAAAGCATTTCACGAAACCCATTTTCAAGTTGATTCCATTGAGAGATTCCATGTATTTTAGCCGACAATATACTTATTTCCTTAGATCGCGGGAGAGTCAGAAGTGGACTTGGATTCATCTGGGTTGAGGCATCTTCCCACTTGTTCAGTGCACCTAAAGTGAAGTCTTTCTCTTCCTTTTTTGCGAAGTCCTTCCGGGCAGAAACTGATGACTCACTGAGTCGGAGGATCTATACAAATTCCATCTACAAATGTACAAATCTCTGGCAACTTTTCGGATGGGTCGATTTCGCTGAACAAATCGTTGAGTGTAGTATAATATCGCATAAACCAAAGCTCGTTAGCGCAAACGAGGTCAAATAATCTTGTCTTTAAAACGACGCTCACATTTTCATCAGCCTTCATTGCCGCACCAAGGAGCAGGGCAGACTTTTTCATAGGCAGAAGAATCCACTTTCGGAACTTTGTCATTGTCTGCCAAAAAGGATGATGATATGAGTTTATGGACTTAATCGATCGCCCATTGATAGGGACCAGTTTCGCAAATGGTTTTAGCCGCTTTCACAATACGGCAGACACGATCTTATGCGCTATGTTAAGGGGGCTATCCCTACTGCCTATATTTAGAGGTTCATTTATTATAAGTCAGACAAATGATGCTGAGTATCAGATTTAGCAAGCATACTCTCTTTCGATCAAATATTTGAAACAAGGTGGTGCAAATTCTCCATCAAATCTTCTCCTGCTCCTTTTAAGAGCTCGGCAGGTAGGACATCCGGTTCAGCAGATATTGGTTTTTTTTATTTTATTTCTGTCGATAAGATGGAAATCTTGGCTTTCATCGGCCACGTTGTGTAGTCATTTTGGACAGTTTGAGTTACCCTCTCTGTTTAGCAATCTGAGCTACTGGTTTTCACATAACCTTTCTAAAGATTTTTATTCGGTTCCATTTCTGCTGCTGACACAATGACTTTTAATTAACTGAAATTAAGTTTTACTTTTGACTTCAACCACCTGATTCCAGTAGAACTTTCGAACATCAGCCATAAATTCAAGGGTGGTTAGAGGTAGTTACGCACCTCTCAACGTGAACACACTCTTTTTGAATTTGTAAAACTAGAACTTTGCGGAGATCTAAGTCAATGACCATGTCAAACCACCGATGTTGGACGCGAAACAAATGGGACACGTCTCTTAGAATTTTCCAAGACCAGTCATAAGCTGACTCATCGAGATAACTGATTTAGATTAATATGACTCATACTCCATTCCATACGATCAATAGTAGTGATCAACTTTAGGACACGAGATATCCCCGAGCTATATCTACGCTCTGTTGACCTTGACAAGTTTATTAATTAACATATCTGGTACATTAGTACCTTTTAACAGGGTCTACTCTAACCTAAGCTACGATGATCTGCATCGAGTCTATCGTAGATATTTCCTGGAATTCTCTCTCTTTATGAAAGTCAAGTCAGTTGCAATCGCATCTCTTAATGGAAAGACGTTGGCGTCAGGGTTTGATTTGATTACATGGGAAATTTTAAAACAATTTCCAAGTAAAGGTTTAAAAAAACTAGCGCAGATTATAAGTGCTGCATTTAAGTTAGGATATGTACCAAGCATATGGAAGGTCGAGGGGTTGATAATAATACCAAAACCAGGTAAACCACCTACCGAAGTAAATTCATACCGACCAATATCAATACAACCAATGTTGTCCAAATTATTCGAAAAAAATGCTGGTCACTGGTCCCAAACCACCAATTTGGATCTAGAACTAGTCACTCTACAATTAATCAGGTACATAGAATCACATATAAAATCGAAAAAGTATTTGAAGAGAAACAAGCGTGCTCTACAATATTTCTTGATAAAGCACAAGCTTTCGATAAAGTCTGGCACAAGGGACTGATCAACTGCCAAAACAGTTTTCTACAATTCTGGAGTCATATATATCAGATCGATTCTTCAGAATTAAACAAGAGACAGAGTAGTCAATATTAAGAGAAATTAAAGCTGGTGTACCACAAGGTAGTGTATTAGGTCCAGTGCTGTATCTCTTATTAATTAGCGACCTGCTTGAAAGTGGAGATACCACTATAGCAACTTTTGTAGATGACACTGCTGTACTTGCTGTTGGAGCAACTGTCAAAATAGCAACAAACAAGGTCCAAATGGCAGTAGACAGTATCTCAGCATGGACTGAAAAGTGGCTGATTAGATTAAATGACCTAAAGTCAGTCTTTATTAATTTTACATATAAAAACGTACCACACATTCCAGTACACATAAACAATAATGTAGTGGAATACTTAAATACAGCCAAATATCTTGGCATGACTCTAGATGCTAAACTGCGTTGGAAAGCGCATGTACAGAAAAAAAAGATGAGTTGAGATGAGAACATGCGATACAGTAAAATGGTTTGGCTTATTGGGAGACACTCATCATCATCACTCATTACTGTCCAACAACAATAAGTTATTGCTATACAAGCAAGTTCTGAAACCAGTATGGACCTACGGGCTCCATACAATCTTACAAAAAATTCAAGTCTTTCGAAATAAAGTACTAAGGGACATACTTAATGCACCTTGGTACATACGCAACGCTGATCTACATAAAAATCTAAATATTGATATGGTTGAAGATGAAGTTAAAAAAGTTGCTCAAAGTCACAGAAGTAGGCTTCTCAACCACTTTAATACAGACATAACTGAACTATTGAATACTGACAATATAACCAGGAGATTAGTCGAACGACTAGGTGCAATCCTATCCGGGATGATGAAAGCCCCATTAGGTTTTTATATTGTAGATCGGGTTAAAGTCCCTCACTTTTGCAGAAGCATCCCTTGCGTACAGGCTTTGCAATGTCTTTCGATGATATTTCCTTCTAGCGAACCCCCCCCCCCCTAAACCAAAAAAAAAAAAAATTTGCAAACTAGTACTAGTTAACCAGCGTTGTGCACTTGCAATTGTTTAATTGCTGTAGAGTTGAACAGCTCCTGGGATTTTTGCTACAACCAACACAAATTTGATAAACAAAAACGATAATTGAAGTTTCACATGTAATCTCGGCCACACATTTCGGCCGCTATTTCGCGTTCAATGTTGGCTCTGAGCTCTTCCAACGGCGTGTTGGAATAAACCAATGACTTAACGTTGCCCCACAGAAAATAGTCAAGCGGCGTTAAATCGCATGAACGAGGCTGCCAATCGACTGGCGCATTTCTTGAGATAACACGCTCACCATACTTACTCTTCAATAAATCGATTGTAGCGTGTGCTGTGTGGCTCGTCTCACCATCCTGTTGAAACCACATGTCGTCCAAGTCCATATCTTCCAATTCGGGCCAAAAATATTCGGTGATCATGGCGCGATAACGCTGACTATTCACAGTAACGTGGCGATCGTTATCGTCGACGAAAAAATATGGCCCAATAACGCCGCCGGCAAACTGCACCAAACAGTTATTTTTTGTGGATGAAGTGGTGATTCATGAAACACATTTGGGTTTTCACCCGACCAATAGCGCATATTTTACTTATTGACGAACCCATTGAGCCAAAAATGAGCTTCATCACTGAAGATGATTTTACGATGAAATTCATCATCTTGGCGCATCTTCTCCAGAACCCAATCGGAGAACGTACGTCGCTTCAATTCTTGATTCAGCTTGAACTTGTATGGGTGTAAACCAAGATCCTTACGCAAAATACGCCATAATGTGGTCTGAGCGATGCCCAATTCTTGAGAACGCCGTGGAATTGACTGATTTGGATCGTTTGCTACGGACGTGTGAACGGCAGCGATATTTTCGATACTTTGAACAACCCGTTGTCTCACTGACACTGCAGCATCACGCAACGAATATGTAGACTCAAATTTTTCACTAAACTTGTTATTGCTTATCTACTAGGGCGAGAATTACGACCGAAAATTGGAGTTAACGCTCTTAAAGTTGCAGTCACCGACTCAGAATATCTGTAAAACATTTTTATAATTTGCAGACGTTGCTCGTTAGTATACTTTACCATGATGAAAATGTTGAGTTTACTGAATAAATTGACAGTGACAGTTTGATGATTAGTGAAAGAGTGCGTTCACAAATTAAATTCAAAGTTGTCAAGTCCCTATTGGAAAACCCTAAGCACCGACAATCATTTCGTACGATTTAACTCGATCGTCAGCTGCACAGAAGAAGGTTCTATTAGAGGAATAGCTCGTTGGTACTGGAGTTAGTCCGATATTCCAAACCGATAGAGAAAATTTATTATGCGTTATTATCGCAATTAATTGCATCCACTGTTGACCGTGACTAACGGAAACCATTTTGGACGAATCGCTCGGGTATCCTTTGGCTTGATTTGTTCTTATCCCATCGAGTTCTGTTAATCCTTCGAAGAGTCCGATGCCATCAACTTTGAATGAAAAGGACCAATTACAATCCGAATTCAAGCTCAATTCCACAAAGGAGAAAGATGACGATACCAAAGATAGATTTTACAAGATCCTGCTCAAGACTTATGAGCAGTGCCCTGGCTATGACATTAAGATTGTCCTCTGCGAATGCGAAGCTAGCAAGAGAGGGTATCTTTAGTAGTACTGTCTGAAGTTATAGACTGCACGACACCATCTCTGATAAGGGGTTTAGACTAATCGGAATTGCGGTAGAGCAAAACATAGTCGTAGATAGTATGCATTGCCTATATCCCTATATCCTGAAGGGTACTTGAAGAACTCCTGATCAATTAACCGTCAACCAGAATGATCACATTGCGATCGAGGCAAGACAAAGCTCCAGTATTTTTAATGTCCGATTATTCCGAGGGGCTAACATCGACTCGACTTGTTGTAATCAAGGTACGGTTACCGGTATCCCAAACATACCAAAAGCAATCTAATACTGTGAGGAAGTATGACGTCGGTTGGCTAAAACACGCAAGAGATCGACAAATTCTATTCAGATTGAGTCTTCTTCAATATCTTAAGAGTTCTTATTAAAGACCAGGTGCAACATTGCCAAACAGCCAACAGAGATGCCGCCTCTTTTGTACTGGGTTTCACTCGGCCAACACAAGGATTTTCCAGGTTTGACTGTCACATGCAGCTAAAAAAGAGGCATACAAAGTGGCGCTGCATAGAGAAACTAGAGCTGCTCATGAGCTCTAAAGGCAAAAGCGGAGTGACGAACACCGGCTGCTTCTCAGGAAAAAGAAGGAGCATGTGAAATGTGCGGTCGAGGAAATTGAGAGATGCTACTTTAGCAATAAGATTCGGAAATGTTACATAACTGTTATATAACAGCGATGTCGAACTAAATATCCCTGTGAGGCAGAATGAACCTTTCAGCATGGAGGATGTAGATAAACAAGTCCGTCTACCTAACGTAGATGAAGTAAAGATAGCAAGATCTAAGTTTAAGTCTTACAAAGCTACTGCAGCGGACGGCTCAAATGCCGAGCTCTGAAATTATGGTCGGGCAAAAGTATGCCCGTGAGAATTGCACTTCAGAATTGTTTGTCCGATCCATAAAAATGGAGACCCTCTAAACTGAGCCAACTACAGAAGCATCAATCTTGTTAACCCAGGTTCACACCGGACTTTAGCACCACTTTAAGTAAGTAAATTCATTTTTAATGCAATTAATTCATTGTTTCTTACATGCTTTGCAAAAAAATGGTTACAATTTAGTCTAGTTAATTTCAAAATTTTATTGTAACTTACTGGCCCCATACGGTTACTCTAAGTTAACCGAATACTTAAACTATGCCTTTTGAAGTTACTTACAGTACATATATATATAATATATTTATTTTTAATATTCTATTTATTGTCATTCAAATGTCAGATACCAAGGTATTCTTAGAAGCCAAAGATAGGGACATCCTAAACTAAATGGTTTCTGATTTTTGAAAGTTGATCCTCAACTTCTGGTTGCCGCAATATTTTTCAATTTTGTCAAGGTCGCGTTACAGAAGTATATCAATGACCTGACCCTATCAGATCACTTGTGTAAATGTTAAATAGGATCGGCGATTTTACCGCCCCTTTATAATGTGAAACGTTCCAGCAAAAGGCACATCGCTTTTTTTTACGATGAACTGGCTTACAAGAGGCTCTCTAACCAAACGGCTCCGGCAGGCACTGATTCTTTGTGTGAAAACACTTTTGTCCTCAATTCATTTAGTCAATCAATATCAGATCATAGTTGAGTACGATCACTCTTTCGACAGCCTCAGTGATATTTGGAAGAAGACTGATCGCCGAATGAGAAGTGTCTGTACCAATGAAGCTCTAAAATGCACAAAACTATGGATATTATTCTTTGCATTGTACAACAGGTTGGTGTAAATGCTCACTGCTTCTAATGGGAGATGTTGAAGAATAATACCCGGTATTCCATTGGTTTCCATTGATATCGTACTTCTGATTGTGTCGGAGATCATTTGGAGCTCTTCCTTCCATATCAACGAGTGTTGTTACATCATCAGCGATGGTATTATATTATTTGCCATATTCTCATCACTGAACTGAGTGAAACCCGAGCTCTCGAATCGCCAGAACTAGGTTTTTCAGATCGTGGCTCAGGCCAATGATATCATTCGTGTCAATCCGATGCCTGTATCATAACATTTCTTTATAATGTCTTAGTCTATTACAGATATGTAAAATATTTCACATTCCGGCATACTTAGAGATACTTATCAAGCAGCAAAGCTCCACTCTGAGCAGTAGCTAATGCAGAAACTGATAATCTCAGTAAATTTACTGCTAGAAACACTGACCTTCACATTAAGTATAATATATCCGTAGTGCAATTCACTGAAAGTCAGTATTTCAATTCACGTTTCAGTGTTCGACTTTGCTTAACGATATCGAAGAAATTTCATTGTAAAAGCCAACTTTTAGCAAGCACCTGACAAATTGTCTTAAGTAAATGAAAGCTCATTGCCTATTCATTCGATAAACAAACTGTCAATATGTTAACTACTGGCGTAATCAGCTGTCAACATATTTACACGTTGTAAATGGGAAAAACATAGCCTAACTGTGAGTTTGTCTATCTATTCACCAGTCATGTTTGAGTACGAGTATCTATCTGAAAGTTACCCAACACTCAATGGCATTTCAATATTTAATGATGGGCATTGTGTTTGTAAGTAGATGCTTATTGTATAGTTTCCTTGTTTTGAAATTCAAAATTAGGAAAACCGAAAAATAAAAATATGAAAAATTTGGAAAACATAATTACCGATTGCTAATCAATTAAATGAAAAAAACAATCAGCAATTCCACTAACAACATGGGAGGAGCTCATTCGAATTCAAAAATTAACTCAATCTCCACAAAGTACTAATTGTCCAAAAGGTCCGAATATGTGGATAAACCATAAAGTCCCCTATCTGGAGAAGTGTAGATAATTTCTTCCATAAATATTGGTAATCAGCACGCAATGTCTACATTCAAGTTTCTAGAATTGTTCGTTTGTGAGTGAGTTCTGTCTCGGACCGCTTTGAAATTTAACTCATATGGCAGTTTTAGATACTTTGTCATTACCATACCTACACTTTGCTGATGGTAACGGTAATTATCCCTTAAACGCTTCTTCCATCTTAAGTGGGTTTTCTCTATTATCGTTAAAGACGATAACTTTCCCTCTAACCGGGCGTGAAATTTCATGTTTACCTGCAAAGTTACCAAAGCAGATACAAAAACAGACATCGTTCAGATAGATACCGAATACATCTCTGAGTCGGAAAGATAGTTATGATACAAAGGCTCATACATACAACTTAAGAATTCAAATTAATTAGCTCAAGTAATTAATTGTTGACGCATAGCTGGCTCTTATGGGTGGCCACTATGGTGGTGAATAATCGTTATAAATGACCACAGTCATGTAAGCAGTTTTTTTGGGTTTTCTTTTTTCGGTTTTGATCAGAGTTGACAGTGTAGTTTCCGTGGTTTTGAGCGGGTGTGGCCCTTCTACCATAGATATAGATATTTGTACAAATGAATGAAGGAGGAGGGAGCAAAATATGATTCATTAAGTGGACGGAGAGTAATATGCGATGATAATCTCCTTAGAACCACCATAGGACATAGATAAGAGAAGTGAAAAATGATTTTGAGTTTTTGAAAATTTTGCTACTAAGTTACGGGTATGGGACTGTCTTTTTGAAAGTTGTATACGCGTGTTTGTCATCTCTATGTTTCTGGGAGCAGGTGAAATTTGGATGTAATTTTACACCCGACAGGTGTGCCAGGTTACCGTGCGATTTGTATATGTACGAGTACATTGTGGCAGTCTCTAGGTAGAGGTAGTGGTGTCATTAAATACTTAAGGGAGGTTGTAACATGATAAAGGTCACGAGGGAACGTTTACAAATATTTCGTTTTCTTTACTTCCTCTTTAATATTATATAATAGGTAGAAAAATATTCACTTTGCGATGGAAGATTTATGGGACTAGAAGCATGACTAGGAAACATTTTAGATGCTGATAAGCTTTACACAACGGTGTGGTGGGTATATGTGGCCTTAAATCAAACCTTTCTTTAAAAAGTTATTAAAAAAGGATTCTACAATAGATTATGAAATCTAGTGTCAATTTAATTTATGTAAACGTGGATTATTATTTCTGCAAACAACAATCTACCACTTCTGCTTCACTGATCCGTGTCTAACAAGATGACGATGGAGAGCATTAGCTGCTCCAATGAAGCGATCCATTGTTATATTGGGTCTATAACTTAATTGTGGTTTGCTAAGAGATGGCATTGGAATATGCGTTGGAAAGCTACTGTCATTGTACGTCATTTCAGTATATGTCATTCATTTGAAGCGTAAACGACAGTAATTTTTTTCACTCACTCGAACTTTGTTCCATGAAAAAGTGTTTTTGCGGGAGTTCTTCTTCATTACTTTAATATGAAGAAAACTGCTGCCGAAAGTCATCGTATTTTGGTGAACATGAGCTAGCTGAGCGAACGTACCAAAAGTGGTTTGCACGATTTAAAAGTGGTGATTTTGGCTTGGAAAACGATAAACGTCCTGGGCAGCCAAAAAAGTTTGAAGATGAAGAACCGGAAGCATTACTCTATGAAGATTGTTGCCAAACACAAGAAGAGCTCGCAGAATCTTTGGTTGTCACTCAAGCAGCCATTTTAAAACGTTTAAAAGCAGCTGGATATATTCAAAAGCAAGAAAATTTTGTTCCACATGAACTCAAGCCGAGAGACGTCGAAAGGCAGTTTTGCATGTCCGAAATGCTGCTGGAACGCCACAAAAGAAAGTCATTTTTGCATCGTATTGTTACTGGTGATGAAAAATGGATCCATTATGATAACCCCAAGCGCAAAAAATCATATGCGAAACCTGGCCAACCAGACAAATCAACGGCAAAGCCGAATATCCATGGCGCGAAGGTAATGCTCTGTATTTGGTGGGACCAGATGGACAGATGGATCTATGGACAACGCTACCGAACACAATTAATCCGTTTGAAGAGAGCAGTAGCTCGGCCCCACGTTACTATTCCGGTTAAGAACTATTTAGAAAACATTGGGTGGGAAGCCTTACCCCACCCGCCTTATAGCCCAGACCTTGCCCCTTCTGACTACCATTTGTTCCGGTCGATGCAAAACGTCCTCACTGAAATACGGTTCACATGAGAGCAGAATATCAAAAATTGGCTTGCTTCATTCTTGGCTGCCAAGCTGGCGCAGTTCTTTTGTGATAGGATCCACTATGGGGAAAAGTTATAGCTTCAGATGGGAAAAAACTGTGAATAATAAATACTATTGTACATGTTTTTCTTACATAAACGTTAAACACCAAAAGCACAATTTTTTTAAAGCCTGTGCAACCATTGTACAAGGTGGCGCGAAATGAATCACCCTATTGGAAAATGGTATAATTTTTGCTAATGGCATCGTACGTCAATCATATTTGACATTTGTGAACTGAACTAGACAACTGCATATGGTATACAAACAGACAAGCAATGGAGTCCTATACTTACTATACTTCGTAAGAGCGTGGAATAATTGTGTCGATGTTTTTGACCAATAATCGGTCGGTGGTTTTAGCGCAGTGTGAATTTCGACGTCGATTTCCACGTGTCGCGCCAACTGGGCAAACATTCCGGCGATTTGCTACTTGTCTCGAACAGAGTGGAACCACAGGAGACCATGCAGTGCGTGGTCAAAGAGCCATTACATCCACACAAGCCACTGTGTGGTGCGTCGTTCACACGGGAGGAGTGATTGGGCCGTATTTTTTTTTTAAGAAGACGTCTTCGGCAATGCGGTCACTGTTACTGGCAAATGCTACAGGGCCATGGTAAATGACTTCTTACTGCCGGGATTGGACGAGCAGGGCATGGTGAACATGTGGTTTCAACAAGATGATGCAAAAGCGCACACAGCATGAGGTACAATAGATATTAAGAAGGAAGCGTTTCCTGGTCGCGTAATCTACCGTTTTGGCGATTTGGAATAGCCAGCAGGATCGCCCGATTTAATCATCCCAGACTTCTTTCTTTGGGGCTACTTGAAGTCGAGGGGTTTATGCCAACAAGCCTCAGACAATTGCAGCCCTTAAGGAGAATATTCGACAGTTATCACCGGACGACAGCCACTTGCAGATATTATCTTTTCCGCTTAAAAAAAAAAAAATATTTTAATGGTCCAAATAAAGATATCCATCACTCAAAACAATTTTTTTTTTTATTTGGTAAAAAGTAATTCAAAAACAAAATTGGATGATTAATTTTGGGCTACCTTGTACTTGCATAAGCTGTGAAAATAATATCATTCACTGGTCACTGGTGCGTTTGTAAATATCGAATCATAAGGGGCAAGTAAAATTTAAGCTGTCAATGTGGCAAAATCAAACAAGTATATGCCGTCAATTTTAAGGGATGCACGGGCAACATCGATTAATCTGATAAAACGTCAGAATATATAGATATAACTTTGAGGTAGTTAGGAATGTTTTTCACCTTGCCTCTCCCATCAACTTTGGTAACAACATATCACCAGAAATCAAACGGAAGTTACATTTTCCAATCTCTTCTTTTGATCTAAGCGAGAAAAATAGCAGGTATTTGTAAGAAAGCTTAATCATCCCAGTTCTGCTTTATGGGGGACTAACCATGGGCGTTAGCGAAGCTATTCTAAGTTGTTTTTCATGGAAAGCTCTTCAAGTGAGTTTTGATCTCATTTACTTTGACGACTTTGTGAGAAATGTATGAACCTGATGGGGAACAGACAGGGGAGTTAATAAAGGGTAGGCCAACAGATGGTGTGGATATTAGCTGCTAATTACTGCCACTTACTGAATTCAATTTGGTTGATCTCTTTGACAGATATTATATTATCTTTGGCAATTTCATTTAATATGCAGCAATTTTTGTGATTCAATTTTATCAATTTTATTATTCAATTTTATCAATCATCACCACTGTGAGCGAAAGTGTTCAAAACTAGCCAGGTACCTCAATTCGTCGATGAAGTCAACAATTGGGAATCACTTATGGCACTTTACGGCGCATTTTAAGAGCTGATCTTCATTTGAACGTATATAAAATCCAAGTTAAAAAGGGTGATGATAGTGAGGTTTGATTTATAAAGTAAAATAAAACACATAAATGTGAAAGTGAACTTTAAATTTTTATTATCGGTTTAAATGAATTGTTCATGGCATTTACTTTTTGAAAATGATATCATGTAAATGTTGGCCACGACTATGTTTGAGGTGGTTCATTGGGAAGGTCCAATTTTGGGAAACTCGTTCGAGCATAGCGACCGGTATCTCGCGGATAACACAAGTGATGTTGGCTTCCAAAGCGTCAATCGTAGCTGGCTTATTCCTAAAGACCTGAGACTTTACATATCCCTAAAGTAAATAGTCAAAAAGTGTGATATCGCATGATCTTGGCGGCCAGTTTACTGTAGCAAAACGTGAAATTAAGTGCTCACCGAAATTATTTCTCAACAAGTCCGTTGTTTCACTTGCTGTTTGGCTCGTAGCGCCGTCCTGTTGAAACCAAAGCTCACCAAGACCATGTGCTTGAATTCCAGGAAGCACATAGTCCGTTAATATGGCGCGATAACGGTTACCATTGACGGTAACATTTTGATTTGCCCCATTTTTGAAGAAATATGGACAAAAGATTCAACCAGCCCATAAACTACACCATACCGTTGTTTTTAATGGATGTAATAGTAGCTCTTGGTACTTTTCGGGTTGCCTATCAGCACAAATACGGCAATTTTGTTTATTAACAAAAGTCGCCTGGCTTCAATTCTTACACAGGTTGAATTTTGTACGCTTTAAGCCTGAGATCTTCACGTAAAATACGCCAAGTTGTCAAATACGCCAAGTCAAGCTGCTGAGAACGACGACGGATCGATTCGTCTTGGCCTTCGCGTACACTCTCTGCTACAGCTGTTATAGTCTCTTTACTACTTCCATCTACTAATGGAAACTAGACGAATGGTATTGGCAATAGTGGCTTCAGTAGGTTGATTATGCGCACCGCAAGTTCCTCGAATCGCACGAAAAACATTCTTCACAGAGTCTTTTCGTGATGACTTGTCAAGCGATACGGGATAAAAATGACAAATCAGCTTGATAGTAATCACGCGCGATGTGTCAGAAAAAGCCTATTGAAAATCAAACCTTACGATGAATCACTCTATATTATTAAAGATTCCCTTAACGTCAACAGATTTTTATTTAAACATTTTTCGTTATTGGAAATTTATAATATTATAATGTCCCTTAAAACGTATAACTCAACATCAAATGATATGATTTCCATTAAAATTTTAAAGAGTATTTTGTACAACCTTTCTGACGTATTGTATTGAACTAAGTATACTGCTGCAGCAATTAAAAATTATTGAATTAGAATTTAAATAATTATAATTACTTTAACAAATACTCGACATGTAAACAATGTAGTTGAATTAAAATGTTCTACATTATTATGTCTATAAATTATGTTATGCGAGAAATAAATATCATAAAGTAAAGTGTCAGATAATGTCATATAAATAGCAAAATTTGTAAGAATAAAGGACTCTCATTTGTATAACGTATCCAAAGGCGGCTGTTTTATTCTACAGTTTCTTACAGTATCTATTAGCAACACAGTTTTTAAATCCACAGTTTTATTTCCAACATAATGTTTGTACTCATACCGAACTATCGGTTTACATAAACAAAAAAAGTTGATATGCAGATACACTTAAGCTAGCAGTGCTTATTCCACTGCACAAAAAAGGTGAAACTACGAGTCTTCACTTTTATCAGTCTTCGCTAAAGTTTTTGAAAAACTTTTGGAAACAGGAATGTTATCTTTTCTGGACAAAATCAATTTTCTTAGCGATTTCCAATTTGTGTTCAGGAAAGGTAAATCGACTGAAGAAGCTTTGAAATTGTGTAGTGAGTTTTATCAAAATTTGAATGAGCTTGAAAGGCTTTTGACATGGTGGACCACACTTGGTTGGTTCAAAAACTGTTTGGGATAGGTTTTCGAGGGACTATTTATGACTGGATTGCGTCTTATCTAAGAGGTCGTAAACAAACAAAAAGTTAAGATTCGTGATTGTTTAAGTTCGGGAAAAATAATAAACTAAGGCGTTCCACAAGTTTCAGTTCTGGGACCGATCCTATTTTTAATTTTGGAAATTCACTTTTCGTTTAAACCTTTAAAGGTCAAACTACAGCGTTTGCTGACGATACCTCTTTGTCCTATTCTGAAAAAAAAAACTATTTTGACTTATACCACCTTGATCAAGAGTTCCCGGTCCCCATGTGGCACTTCCATTGTTCCGATTTGAGTTCTGTTGAGCTCCGTTCTTTTTTTGTTAAGTTGGTACATCTGCTGTTGACATTCCCTCTAAATCTTAGAGTCATAGCTTAACATTTGCAAAAGTTAAGTAGCCAAGAGTACAGTTTTGTATTAAATTTTGCGTAAAAAACGGATTTAATAGTGCGCGAACATTGGAAATGTTGGAAAAGTGTTTCTACAACGATTCTCTAAAGAAAACGGTCATTTACCATTGGCACGAGCTGATCAAAAGTGGTCGTAAGTCAATCGAAGATGATGAACGCAGTGGCACCCCATCGACATCGAAAGCCGACAAAAGCACTGATGAAGTAAAAGAAATGTTGGTCAATTGCCGCAAATGAACCATCAGAGAGATAGCGGAGGACTTCAACATTGCCTATGGATCCGTCCAAGACATTTTGGTTAATGATTTGGGTTTCCGTCGTGTAGCAGCAAAGTTTGTGCCAAAAGACCTCAATTTCATGCAAAAAAGAGACCGTGTTGACGTCGTAAAAGAAACGATTTGCGAGGCTGAATCCGATCCAAATCATTCATCAAAAGGATCATCACTGGAGACGAGATGTGGGTTTATGAGTACGACACGCAATCCAGACATGACAGACAGGTAAGTGAATGGCGTTCACCAAATGAGCCGAGACCAAAAAACCACGTCACGTCATTTTCAGTCAAAAAAGAAGGAAATGCTCACGGTTTTCATGGATTACAACGATGTAGTGCATCATAAATTTTTGCCAATAGGCCAGATAGTAAACAAAGTGTATAATTTGAGCGTTATGAGACGTTTGCGTCTCCACGAAAGCGCCTTAATTTTTTGATGAAAAATGCAACAAATACCTGATTTGGCTCCCTGAGACTTCTAAAAAAACGATATTAGTGATTTTTAACATTTCTAAGCTATCGTAGTTGTTCGAGATATTATTTAAATATGTGTTCTCATCTGTCGGCCGTTTTAATATTGAATGGGTTGAATGTTTTAAGTATTTGGGGATAATTTTGGATAGCAGGTTAAGTTGGAAAGAAAACACCTCTAAATTGTGCAAATATTTCAATTACGTTATGAGGAAAATCTATCAACTATGCCTTTACTGTAGTCAACATATATTGAAACTAGTCTATAATGGATTATTTAAATCAAAGTTACAATGTGGATTGACTTGCTTGACAATAAAATTGATCTACTGGTTACTAAGCAAAAGCATGTGATACGTATTATTTGCAAAGATAATCTCAGGACCCATAGTTTTGAATTATTTAAGAGACTTAAAGCTCTTCCTTTAAAACATTTATATTTTTATAAAGTTTTGAAAGCATTTTTTATTGCTCCGGTCACTACTCCGCAAGATTGTATGAGTCCCATAAACTACGGGTCAATAGCCAGAATTTAGTAAATGTATCGACCACAAGAAAATCACATTTTTCACTTCTCTACAAGATCACTGCGCCACGCTTATTTAATAGTTTACCTGTCGGTCTGAGATACGTGAGACCTGAATCAGTTTTTCTGAATAAATCAAAATCTTTTCTCTTCTACTTTAATCTTAAAGAAATTCATTCGAATTTAAATTTATCTTATCTTAATTTTAATTTATTTAAAATTATCTTAACTAAATTTAAAACTATAAGCTTCACAAATTGATCCCCATCAATACAAAGAAAAGATTATGGGTTGACGGTACTTTTGCCCGTACTTTTTCGAAGATGAGGCCGAAAAGACAGTTACAGTGAATTGATTTTTATCCAAAATGAAATGAATTGGGTCTGGACAATCTCTAGTTTCAAGAGGATGTTTTTACCGCCCACACAAATTTGAAGATCGCATTATTTCGGTTAGAGGAGAAGAAACCTTTAGACTTCTTCCTGTGGGGTTATTTGAAGAGTAAGGCCTATGCAAAATTCAGGATCTTACACACATCCAAACTGAAATTGCGCCCATTGACCCACTTATTTTTCAGAAAGTTATCGATAATTTTAATTTTGCGATGGTCACATGAACAATATTGTACCATATTTCATTAAAAATTGCCATAGAACGAACTTTATTAATTAATAAATATTAATTATAGACTTTGCAATAAATGTTTACTAAATTTAGTTAAAATTTCCACACTAACTGTTGGCTCACCCTTCATAACCTGTAACGAACTTCACATCTATTTGCTAAACCTTTAATGGCAAACGTGCTCATTATAAGTGTTTTGTTTTGTTCAAGTCTTAGAGAAAGAATATTGCATTCTGCAGATCTAAATTTTTAACTTTTCCATCTACGGCGTTAAAGAGCAACATTTGAACTAAAAACAGCTCTTGTGTATGAAAGCTAAATCATATATGTGGCTAGCATGCTGATACCAAAAGTCTACCGCTTTTGAAACCAAAACGAACTACTGATCCAACTTTTTAGCTGTGTTACCCAGACAATAGGTAATTTTTGAAATGTCAGAACTTGTCTCGACCCAAATGCATCCTCCTGGCCAACAGAGACTTGATATTTTTAATTACAAATGCAATATAAGATTACTGAATCATTTTGGCACTGGCAGTAGTAACGCTCTCCTACTCTACTTCAGAAAGCCCCTTGAAGACAACTACGACTAAGTGCTGTAGAAAAGGCACTTCGGAAACGTAACTTGCAAGGATCGTACTAAAGGATCAGCCAGATGATATTGTTTTTCTTTTAAGCAGCTTGCTTATAAGGTGTCATGAATACCCTTAAAATGTTTTCGCACATCGCGGAAAAAGGAGGATTAGGAATAAAAGAAAGAAAGATACAAATGTATGTTGGTTTCAAAGCATTGCAAGTTATAATGACTAGGTAGTAAAGAGTTCGGCAGGACATTCTGTCAGGAAGGCATCACTGTATCTTAGGGTTTTTCTGAACGTAAGTTTGAGTTTCAGTTTGAAAAGTAATGAGCATTCATAGCGAGACAGGTGTTATTGTTGAAGATTTGTTGAAAAGGAGAAGTGCTACTGACTATCTCGTACCTAGCATGTAAAGAGAAGTTTAAGAAGCACCTGACCAGATGTGGACATACTTCTACTCCGATTTAGAGTGAATGAACCGCTTATATATTGTTGTCATATGAAACTGGGTAAAAGATTTTTCAATTTAAGCGATGCAAGGGCCATTCCAGGTGCTTAGAGTTCGATTTAAGAACAAAAAACGGCATTTCGTTCTGAAAGCATTTAATTCTGCTGGGCTGGTGATTATTTAGTAAGTTATGCTTTAATTTAATGAATTTTACATACGCTGCCATCCCATTTCTGAAGTCGAAATCCAGAGAGTGTCTTCTTTTGAAAAGGAATATACCTCCCGCTTGACTTATTTTAATTTATATTCCATCGAAGAAGGGATTATTTGCTCTCATATGCACATATTTTTGACAAACGAATTAAATGCTTTTGAAATATCAATTGCAGCTTCGGTTCTTTCTCTGTATTTAAGAAGTTTAGTTTAGCTTCACTTTTCAGTAGAGCATGTCAAGGGATCTGATGCATCGAAAATCGCACTGCTGGATTTTTGAAAAACTTTTCGTATTTTGTGTTATCTTACGAACTGACGATTTACTTAAGTTTTCAAGATGGAACTTACGCAGAGAGAGTGTAAGAGCCTGACTATTACGATTTTCATTTTCTTGGAATCGACATGACATTCAAAAATCTGTTGAAGATTTATCAATTTTCCTCGAACAATCTACGATCTACGAGGTGTGTGCAAAAAGTAAAGGGACTTTTGAAATATCGCAGGCAACGTACATTCGACTATTGATTTTTTTTCTTTTGCTGTGCTGGTACACATATCCCGAACATATACGCACAGATTTAATTAAATAGCATACTTAGTTTGTAAGATGTGTTTTGGTGTGATCGGAACAACGAATTTGCTTCAAATTTTGTGTAAAAAGTAGAATCAAGTGCTTTTTGTCTACTTTAGGTAAAAAAAATGTTTACAAGTGGTAAAAGCTCTTCCAAGATAGTTGAAAAGATGCCAATGACGAACCTCGCTCTGGATGTTGTGTTGTGTTGATGTTGTTTTGAAGAGTTACATAACTCAGTCCAGAACTCGGCCGATGTTACAAAATCCAAAATAAAGTAAAAAAATTTGCCGGTCTAATCGAGTAAGACTACGGGAGATACAGGAATGAAGAAGCTCCGTTGCGTCACCTGAATAAAGTGTCGAGTGACATCAAAGTCGTTATATCCAACCGAAAAACGTGTGAGTTGACAAGCTCCCTGCGTGCCGACATTGACATTCGTTTTCAGTTCTCATCACACAAATAACTTCCTTCTTTATCTTCGATAAAGTGAACGATGTCGGTGATGAACTTACTGCGACTCGATCCCTCGTATGCGATATTGAACATCACCTTGCAACAATAAAGATCAAAATCGATGACTCACCAAACTTCCCGCTGCCTTACTTAAAAGTCCGACATAACACATCGCTCATAGTTGAATTAATGTAACCTGAAGTATATGCACTCTCACCTCCACATGTAAGTCATCTGCGGACGGTCCAACCTTGAAGACAAAGAATACATCTATGCCAACTCCTCCAGTCGCCACCCCACGGAAGCTTATCAATCACTTTAATTCAACTTTGACACCTTCCGAATGGCAACGTAGACTTGTCAAGTATGCTTCAAAGAATCAATTGGTCACTACGTTTCTTATCAAAGGCGCCCCCCGAACACTGATGTTGATTGAATCTCGAATTTCTTCGGAAAGAAATATGGCATCACCATTAGCCACTGAAATTTCCTTTCAACATCTCACCACAGAAGCAAGCTCAGCTTCAAACTCAGTCATCCGACTAAATATGAATGGTTATTCCACAATCCAGCTAGAAACGATTTCAATCTAGGAAAGATGCATATCTGCAAATGGTTAGAAAATTCGACCAACAAGTAGGATAACGTAATACCGAAACCCGTTTCCAACTCCCGCTACAAATCTGACTCTAATTGGAGATTCAAAACTTAAATGTTCCCAATTTCGCCACTCTTACTAACATCCCACCTAGTCAGTACTCCAATTATATACCACCACCCAAACCCCCGCGTCAACGCATCTCTTTTAAATTTAGCCCAATCCCTCACACTGTCTCCCTTGAAATACCTAACCCTTCTGCACATGCCCCCACTTTCCCAAGTTTCGATCTCAAAACCGGAGCCAAATATCCCAACTTCATTAGATCCCATATCATAAATCCTTCATCTGAGAATATGTCTAATGCCCCTTCTATTTCCGGTGCTCCGTTTTCAACATCTTCGTCCACTAGCCCCACTTTTGACCCCCTTCTGCCTCCCATGGGTAAAATAACTCAACAAACTTTTGAAACAACAGAATGTCGTTATGCACTTTCTAGGCTCAGGGAAAACCAGACGTACGAGAATATACGTCTCCTCTTAGCGTATCTGCATGACAAATACGACTCAGTTTGCTATGAGGGAAAACTAAAACAAGCGTAATGGTGTCCAAACAGCAGAAAGGTCTCCCTACTGACCTTAGTTCAAGTTCCACTAGATTTTCTATGTAATATATGTCTCTCCAAAAAGTCTCAGACGACCTTGTTGCTTTCGGTTACTACGTGTATTCAAAAAGGATCTTACATCATCAACGGAGTAGAGCTGACAACGATAAATTGCTTCGTTCCTTACGTGCTTCTATTGCCAGTGTTTCAATCATCCACCCCTACGCCCTTTCGTAATAAAATTCCTCTTACCTCTTCTATCAAAACGTAAGAGGAGCGCGATTTACAGAGAATTGTTCAATTCTTTTTTTTTAATGTCCCCTGTTCGCGCAATAAAACAATTTCTACGGCCCCCCACCCCGCCCACTAGTAACAAGAGAAACAAGTTATGGCCAGTTTTGTTTTCACCCAATACTCTTGCTGACTATTCCAACTATCTCGGGTCATACCTCCAATTCTCCCAACTGTATAACGTTCTCTACCAGCCATACCTTGATATTGCGCAAAATAAGCTTATTAACGACCCTAAGTCCTTCTACCAATTCGTTATCTAGAAAAAAAAAATCTGAAGGTTTTCTCCCATCCCTCACATACGAAAACATATCATCAACCAACCCGCCTGTCATAGTCAACTTTTTTGCGACTTATATAAAGCAATCATATGCCAATAATTCCTTTACTTCTCCATTGGCCTCTCTATTTTTCAAAATTTTGTTTATACAGTAATAGAAGATAAGTTACAGCAACTTAATGATGAATACTTACCTGGCCCAGACGGCCTTCCATCCACATTTCATAAAACACTTTCCCACCCCCTTAAAATATCTTCCGGTTATCGCTCTCTCAAGGTAAATTTCCACAGGTATGAAAGTCTTCTTTCATAACGCCCATTAATTTTCTCATATACCCAAACACCCCGAAAGCATTTTGTGTGAAGCCTTAAGCTTCCAGTAAAAATTTTATATTTAGCCTAATCAACACGGCTTTCTTAAAGGAAGATTAACTACCACTAATCTCATCGAATGCGTGTCCTATGTTCTCTCAATCTTAGAAAGTGGTTCTGATCAAATTGTCCGTCTTGGGCTTTGAACCCATTTTGCTAAAATAGACATCTTCTTACCTAGATAGTAGTCTGTCCTATCGGCCCCATTCTTGGCCACGTCAAGTGTTCCTCAAGGTAGTCACCTAGGTCCACTTCTCTTCATCCTAATCATTTCCGACCTTGAAAGGTTCATTCAACAATCAGTACTTTCTCTCTATGCTGACTATACCAAATCTTTTAAATCCATTTCCTCACAACATGACTCCAGCCTCCTTCAAATAGATCTAAAGAGTTTTTCCACTTAGTGCATCAAGAACTGCTTAGGATTCACTATAATCGGGTACCTTCTCCTCCTCGAATATACCTTCTTCACGGCCAGCCTTTATTCCTTGTTCAGTCTATCCGCAACTTGGCATATTATGCAACAGGGATGCATATTGATGAAATAGTTACTAAAGCAAACTCATCACTTGGCTTCGTTAAAAGATGGTCCAAAGATGGTGACTAGATCACTATAAGAGGGCTCTTTGATGGGTACCCAGATTGGAAGATGGGTGGCGCCATTATTTAGTATAACCTTGGTGACAATCTGACGCCTAGTTTTGTTTTGACACCCATTTCAGTATCTTTAAGTATCTTTTGCGGCCATGGAAATGAGCAATCTCGCTCCTAATCTTGTTCTTGAGTGGCAAAGCCTGCGAGGAAATCAAGCCCATTCTTGATGGTGTGTATGGGACCCATTCACCTTCCCGTACAACCATTTAATATTGGTTCGCAGAGTTTCGGCGGGGCCGTACGTCGGTTTTGATGAACCGCGTCCAGGTGGCCCAAAAACGGTTACCACGGTTTTTTGTGAACAAAATCGGTAATCTTGTGTTGGCAGACCGCCGAGAGAAAATTCGCAAATTGGCTAAGATACTAGGCATTTCAACTGAAGGCATTAGACACATCCCATACGAGATTGCTCTTTGCGTGATGGGTGCCACGGTTGCTCACACTTGAGAGCAAGCGCAATTGTGAGACCACTTCAAAGACGTGCTTGGCCCTGTTTAATGGAAATCCGGTGGAGTTTCTGCGTCACAGAAGCATACTACGTCGATTCATTAGGCTGATTTAATGCCGATTTGAAGAAAAAACGACCACATTTGGCGAAGAAAAAAGTGATGTACTACCACGATAACGCACCAGCTCACACCTCCGTAGTCGCCACAGCCAAATTGGGCGAATTTCTCTACGAATTGCTCCCCCATAATCCTTATTCTCTGGATTTGGCTCCTTGCAATTTTTTTTTTTTTTTTTTTTGTTTCCAAACCATAAAATATCTCAAAACCTAGAAAAGATGCGTTGTCATTTCTAATCCTGGTATTCATCAAACAGCCTTTTCAGGCGTTGTTAATTGCATTTCTCTTCACAACTACCTTTTCTTTTTAACTAATTCTCGAAATTTACGTTGCCCTCGTCTCTTTTATCTACTAATCCACAGAACCACGTATGGCCCGAATGAACCCGTATGTTACGTAAGGTAAATTAAATTCCTAGCTATAGACCCGCTTGTATGAAGCGAAATAAATGGAGGCATCAGTCCCCACAAAAATTAAATTAAACTAACAACGCAGATTTTTTGTGTTGTACAGATGACGATTGGGGGTCAGATGTAACTGATCGTAAATCGTAAAGTGGAGTTATCCTATTTCGAAGTGTTAGACCTGCCGCGTGGGATTTTAAAAAGCAACATGTTGATCCACCAAAATCAATAGAAAGCGAATACATTGTAATGTGGTCATGGTGTACAGCAAGTTGGTTTCCATTGAAATTTACTTATGCTTACGATGTTCGATAATGAAGGTGCTCAATTCGTGGTAAGGAACCACATGAAGGTTCTTGTCAATCCAAACTGCATTAAATACTACTAACTTTACCTATTTTCTTTTTAACCACATTTACATAGAAAATTTATTTATTTTCTCACTCTGAAAATAAAGCAATCAGAATGTGAAGACATTTTCCTTTCTAACTGTGTTGCTATTTTTGGGTCCTTGGAGATTCTTGGAATCATTGTACATGTCTTTCAATTCAATTCTCCACCCAACACGCATATATTTGCAAATTCTGATTTAACATGCAAAACTCATCATCAATTCTGAAATTAAGCAAAACATAAATTCATTTTTCGAAATATGCAAAAACCCAACAAATTCTCAAATATCCCAGCCGTTCCGGAGTCCACACAGATGCGTGTTTAATTCAACAAACTGTACTCGAGAGCATACTTGTGTTTAATTAGGCAAAATGTTATTCACCCCACTTGCGATGGCGGCCGTGACAAACAGCACCAGCAAGCCACGCGCGTCAAGTGTGAGAGAATAACAATTTTCCAAGTTTATGAGCCAAAACGGTACCGTCACCCGAAAATAAATTATTAAAATATGTTAACAAATTAATGCGCCATAATTTTCAAGTCTCTACCCTCCCTCGATTCAGGTCTGTGTTGCAGTGTTCTCTGTGACTACCACGATTTGTAGACACGATAACACAAAACAAGTGCTGCACTCGCCCTGCATTTTATACAACACGAGAGTATTGCGTGTCATCCAATGGACACATGACGTTGTGAGTCGTGTGTCGAGCGAGGCTAAAGGATGCGAGAAGCAGTATTAGCCTAGCCAGTCGGGGTGTCGGCGGCGCAGCGGTAGCGGCCATGGTCGCAGCACAGTTCCAAGTTAAATTACCCAGCACCAGGCGCTGAAATGTCAACATTATGCGTAGGCTTCAGCTTCACCCACACCATTGGCACTTCAGATGAACGGAAAACGCGACTTGGATTTGTGGTATCCGTACCTATTCTGGATGAAATTTATTAGAGATACACTCCAACGAATGCCGCATGATAAACGGTTGACATTTGAGAAGTTTCACACGTATATGCTGGTAGTCACCAATCAACGAAACTTACTGTCTGAATTTTTTTAGAGACAAGTAAATGGGTAAATCGGTCAAAAAATTACATACCCTGTGGTCTTCCACAAAATAAATCGAGGACATTTGCGTGAGGCTGAGCTCTTTCATGGTCGGTTCGTTGATTAATTCTATAATCCATTAGAACCACCTCTTTTAGTCGTACCTAACCACAATGACCGATTTAATTCCACCCTTAGAGCAAGTATTCCGCATCATTTAAATGAGTGCCATTATTTAAACAACAAATTACCCCTCGAGCATCTAGATACAAAAACTATGGTACACAACCACAGACAGCTACGATTCTGGAGAGAAACCACAGAGTGTATCTCAATTTGATGTCGAGATGCAAATACGAATACTCGTACTCGTACCTTAGCCACACACGAAGCTGCATAGCTGCGATCGTAATTTCTAAGTTGATACAGCGGCTATTCTACTGTGTGCGGCTACTTTAATGGATACCAAAATCTCCACCCTTTACCGGATTGCTGGAATGGTTCCTCCTTAGAGAACGCAATTAAAGTGAATTCATTCGATTAGTTTGCGAATGCGCCCTAAGGTCAATTCGTTGTTATAATTCAGCTTGCAAAATCGGGCTTAGGTAAGCCAAGCCTTCGCATGGAAAGAAGGGCAATTTTTCTATGCACGCGGCCTATAAAGACCAGAGATTCACCTTAAATGGAGCTGTATTACCAGTTTCAGTGATTAACATATTAATTGTGACCTGCAATTCTAGATACCTAACATACAGATACAGATATCATTGGATCTTATCCATAGGCAATGAGACAGGGAGTAAAGTTTACAATTTCCTTAGGGGCATCAGAGATAAGGTAATTTCCTGTGAACAGAAGGTGCTGGAGGATGGCGGGGTAACAAACAACAACAGATTCAAAAGTAAATTGAGAAGAAATATCCTAAGGGCATAGTTGGGATTTTGATTTGCAACGCACGAGTAGATTTATTATTCGGAGAGTGTTTCGAGATTGGGGTTGGCAATGTAGTTTTTGTTGGTTGATGGCATATCCTGCAGGTGGTTAAGCGGGAAAATTGTTTCTGTAATTAAATGGAAACATTTTATGGCATAAATTTGAGAGTACAACGCTGTAAGGTGTTGGAGAATGTCTACTTGTAAAATGTGCATGTGTATGTTCATTTATCTTCAACAAACTTTGAGTGTCTTTTGTGGTTTTAGGTTAATGGTGATTGAAATGTAAGGAGGGCTGCCGAAAATGAGAAAATTTCGCCTTTGCGTCATGGTATTTTCTCTGTAATTTTCTGCTCATTAAAATAAGGAACTCAATTCATGCAATAATGTAACCAAAAATATGGGGCTGGTTATAGGTACCATATTTTGGGATGTTTATGCTCAAATAAATTACAATTTCTTAGGCCATAGTATCTAGACTAGACTCGGTAAATTTCTTTAGATCTATACTCAAGTTCAGACATTCTTTTTACTTAGTCAGCTTCTACTAACAACTGGATGAGATGTGTGCACATCATAGTATCATCACATTTTGGAATGAATGTAGTACAAACATCTTCTAAAGTTCAAATAAAACCTTTAAATAAAACTGATATTAGGTGCGCAAGTAAGTTATCGCACTTCTTTATGAAATACAACTTTATTGTGAGAAAATGGTTACAAATGAAGCAATCAAAGTATTGCCTATCGCTCGCTACAACTTTTTCCCATCTTTATGTCTTCATATGAGCGAAACTGCTGACCAGCCAGACCATGTGCGGTGCAAGTGATAATCGAGTGGCGCAATATTTGGGGAATATGGCGGGAGGGTAAGGACTTCCCATTTGAGCATTTTAAGATAGGTTTTAACGGGTTTGGCAACGTGAGACCGATAATTGGCATGCTCTAGAATCACTTCGAATTGAAGTGCTTACAGTGAAGTGTGTTGAGTTTTAACAGTATATAATAAACAACACCGACCAGGTGCCACTAAATATACACCATAGCCTTCGCAGCGTGAATATTCCGCAGAGCCAACGACGTAGAAGCATGACAGGGCAGTCTCCATGACTTTCTTCTCTTTGAGTTGCTGTAGTGAATCCATTTTTCATCACCCGTCACGATGCGATGAAGAAAACTCTTCCTGTTGCGCCACTTGAGCTACACTCAACGTCCCTTAACTTCAAATCATAAGGAAACCAAGTTCCTTGTTTTTGAAGCATTCCCATATAGCATCCTCATATAGCAAGGCCTTAAATTCAGCTTCTTCAAAGGATCTTGGCCTTCCTTCACGCGGACGATCGTCAACATCGAAATCACCATGTTTGAAGCAACGGAACCGCGTCATGCTGTTTCACCTAGAGCAGCCACCGTTTTCTTCGAATGAAAGAAGAAAATCACCACTTCTTGCAAATGACGATTTTTTGGCACAAAATTAGACATTTTCACAGAATCGTAAGTATACCAATAGTATACGAGTATACGACGCCAAAACAAAATAACTAATGTGTCAAAATGGTTTGTTTACCATAGGTCTAAGCTTGGTTCATGACGTTTTGAGTATGTCAAAATCGACCAGCATTTACTGCTGGAGCCATCTATTGACAAACAAACAAACAGAGAACAAAATGTACAGTATTTCGCGTTGTTATATTTGCACGTTCTCATCATGGATATATGTACCTCTTTCATTACCTTAAAGCATAGGAAAGCCTGAAAGGCCATTTATCTGACATGCGTTAGACCTCCCAAATTTATTTGAAAGCATGGTAAAGGAGATCAGATTCAAAAGCGTTGTTGTGCTATAAATTTTAAATAACTTGGTGGATCTCTTTGAAATGAGATGAGTTATGTCTAAATGACCCTGAATTAAAGTCGGACTTGGGCACACAAATCGTAACTCTGAGGAAGAATCCTTGGATGTGCTTATAAACATTTACTTCCATGGTTGGACGTTAAGGACACACTCTGAATTTTCTTTGAGAAAATCTATCTACCTTCAGATCAGCTCGGTGGACAGCTTGTATCCGATGGTATCTTTCCTTCATAACTTCAAACTGTTTTTCAGGATATTACTGCATTTTTTAAGCGTGTTTAGCTCTCGATACAATGCCTTCTAATTAGGTAGCCTTAGTTTTGCTACACAAAGCAGAGGAAACCTTCAAATTTCAGACCATCGAAAGAATCCACGATCTACTAAATACATCTAGTACCATCCGATTAACAGAAGAATGTCTTAATACTAGCAATTTTACCAAGAAAAGAAATTGCTTAGGATCGTACTACACTCTATCTAATAAACCATTAAAAAATCTTCCTCCTGGAAGCAGTGTAAATTAAAGCGATTCTTAATATCGGACCGTTAGCAGCTTGTCATCAATCAACTTTCTTCAAGAAATGGACGGAAATTATTCATTTATAGTCTTGTTCACTTGATTCTCAAAAGAAGAACCACAAGAGCTGCTGCTTTATAACAAAGAAACCACATACAGTGTTCAGAGATACAACGTACCATATATATTTTATACATGTATAGGGTCTTCTAATAACGACTTGACAAAAGGGGCAAACCATTTGAGATATTTCAAAAACTTTATCATTGGCTTGAAGTACAATCAAAACATTTATGAATGGAACTCGACTTCGTTCATATGGCCACCGCGGGCACGTTTGCAGCGGTTGGTTCGTTGGACCCAATTTTCAACGACTCTGCCACACATTTCGGACGAAACGGCCGCTATTTCGCGTTCAATGTTGGCTCTGAGCTCTTCCAACGTCGTCGGCGTGTTGGCATAAGCCAATGACTTAACGTAGACCCACAGAAAATAGTCAAGCGGAGTTAAATCGCACGAACGAGGCGGCCAATCGACTGGCCCATGTCTTAAGATAACACGCTCAAAATACTTACTCTTCAATAAATCGATTGTAGCGTGTGCTGTGTGGCTTGTGGCACCATCTTGTTGAAACCACATGTCGTTCAAGTCCATATCTTCCAATTCGGGCTAAAAATAATCGGTAATCATGGCGCGATAACGCTGACCATTCACAGTAACGTGACGATCGTTATCGTCGACGAAAAAATATGACCCAATAACACCGCCGGCATGCAAACAAAACCAAACGGTTATTTTTTGTGGGTAAAGTGGTAATTCATGAAGCACATGTGGGTTTTCACCCGACCAATAACGCATATTTTGCTAATTGACGAACCCATTGAGCCAAAAATGAGCTTCGTCACTGAAGATTATTTTGCGATGAAATTCATCATCTTGGCGCATCTTCTCCAGAACCCAATCGCAGAACGTACGTCGCTTCAAATGGTCCATCGGCCAAGATCCTTGCGAAAAATACGCCACAATGTGGTCTCAGCGATGCCCAATTCTTGAGAATGCCTTGGAATTGACTGATTTGGATCGTTTGCTACGGACGTCTGAACGGCAGCGATATTTTCGACACTTCGACCAACCCGTTATCTCACTGACACGGCAACATCACACAAAGAAAACGTAGACTCAAATTTTTGCACTAAACTTGTTATTGCCTGTCTACTGGGGCGAGAATTAAAACCGAAAATTTGAGTTGACGCTCTTAAAGTGGCAGTCACCGACTCCGAATATCTGTAGAAAATTTTTATAATTTGCAGACGTTGCTCGTTAGTGTGCTTTACCATGATGAAAATGTTGAGTTTACTGAATAAATTGACAGTGACAGTTTGATGAATAGTGAAAGAGTGCGTTCACAAATTAAATTCAAAGTTGTCAAGTCCCTATTGGAAAACCGTATATATGCTATATAAATAAATTATACTTAAATTGAATTTAAATGTAACAATTTACTATGAATGCAAACTGATAAACGTAATGTTACGTCAAGATTATATTTTGTAACATAAGTGTATGGCACTAAAGAACTTAAAAATGAATGTAATATTCGGAAGAATAAATTAACGCTCTCTTTGCTGCTACTTTAAAATGAAAAAATCACATTTTTCTACTCGTATTCTACCGTACACATACAGAAAGTGCTAAACCCTACACACCCCAGCACAGAGGAACACTCCAAGAGAGTGAACTCTTTCATCTCATATCGAACCTAATCCTTTTTATCAAATTAAAGGACGTAGAAAGTGTTCTGGTAGTTTCGAGCAAATTGCAACAGACACGCTCTAACATTCTCCTACATGGCCTTTAAAATACTATCCCCTTGGAGACCATGCTGTAGCCGCAGTGTTCGTCTTCACGAAAAAAAAGCCAAGAAACTGTGTATCATTCAAACCAAGTCACATGGCCATAGGCTTCATATTGGATAGCAAAGCGAATGGGAAAAAGTGCAGAGCATAGCGAAACAAATTTAATTTTGTTGCCATCTGCGAGTGCAATAGACTCAATGTAAGGCCTGCAACCTAACGTCGTGCACTGACCCCACACCTTGGTTTTGGGGCTTATTCTCACTTACGATGGCGGTCCCAAAAGTACCCGGCCTGACCAAGACATGGCGGTAGTTGTTATATATCATCTGTATTGCAAAGTACGCAGTCTTTAAAGCATATGTTTCAGTTTGAAAGCGCCACGTTGTTTAGTATTTGTTTGGTAGCCATCAATAGTGAACGTTGTCAGTTAATTTGTTCAAATGGAGAAAATTGGTCGTCGTAATGTGATACAATACTTTAATTTGAAAGGCCTCAGCCCAACCAGTATAAAAACTGAACTGGATTCTACTCTGGGTAATTCTGCTCCTTTGTTAACAGTAGTAAAATTTTGGGTTACTGAGCTTAAACGAGGCCGTACGAGCTGCTAAGACGAGCATCTCAGTGGTCGACCAAATGAGGTGACGACTCCAGAAAAGGTGAAGAAAATCCACAAAGTGGTACTGGATGATCATCGACTGAAAGTGCGCAAGCTAGCAGACATTGTAGGCATTTCAAAAAGTGCAATACATCGCATATTATTTGAAAATTTGGATATGAGAAAGCTGCGTGCAAGATGGGTGTCGCGTTTGCTCACACTCGAGCAAAAACAGTGTGGTGAAGATTTTTCAATTGAGTGTTAAGCGAAGTTTCACAGCAACAAAGTAGAATTTTTGCTCCGTTTCATAGAAATGGATGAAACATGGGTCCATCACTTAACACCCGAGACAAAAGAACAATCAAAACAATGGATTTAAAATAGAGAACCGGCTCCAAAGAAGGCAAAGACCGCTTCATCTGCAGACAAGGTCATGGCATCGATTTTTTGGGATGCGAGTGGGATAATTTTCATTGACTATCTTGAAAAAGGAAAAACTATCAACGGCTAGTGTTATGCGAACTTATTGCAACGTTTGAGTGAAGAAATCAACAAAAACGGCCATTTGGCTAAGAAGAAAGTGTTGTTCCATCAATACAATGTACCAGTGTACAAATCCGTTATTGCAATGGCCAAAATTAATGAATTAAAGTTTGAATTGCTACCTTATGCACCCTTTTTGCCAGATTAGGCCCCTCGGATTATTTTCTGCTCCCAAACTTAAAAAAATGGCTCAGTGGTCAAAAATTTTCCAACGATGAAGAAGTGATGTCGGTCAGTTAATAGCTATTTTGAGGAGTAAGACAGTTCTTATCATAAAAAGGGTATCGAACTTTTTGAATATCGCTGGGAAAAGTGTATAAAGTGTATTGAAAAATAAATAATTTTTTTTCCAAAATTTCGGGTACTTTCAGAACCGCCCTCGTATGGGAAATCCATTTGTTAAAAAAAAAAAACAACACAAAGGGCTGCCTACGTAAGCATCACTTCTTTTTAAGCGGTCCTTTATACTTTGCTTCATCCACTACCTTCATATAGACTTATTTAGCATACAGATTGCAAATAACCCTGCCCTCAGGATAGGAGACACTTTGATATAGCATGAGCTAAATTTAGGAGATGCCACTCTCCTCACGTTGACAAAGACTTCAATGGAGACAACGCGAAGCTTTTTGCAGTATGTCAATTTCCACCTGCATAGAATGTTAACATCTTGATTAAGGACCCATGTATACACTGAAGGATCCAGTCTGACATCATACTGTACTATTTTCCTAGCCAAAGTATCAGCCTCTCATCAAGCCCAGATTCCAATACCCTCATTGAATTTTGTAATCCAATTAAGACAGCCAGGCAGTGATAACATCCCTAATTTCAAGCACTAGGGATTCGAGGATAATTAGAAACAATGTCCTATCTTTAAACGAGACGGCTTAGCAGCACTAGATCACACTCTGTTGGGTTATAAGATACTTATACCAGAGAACTGCGTCGTCGTCTAGTAGGTCACTAAAGTCCTGCGCCAATCAAGTAAAACACCTTTGGACTTTGCCTGATTACAGTCATAAGTAGTTGCATCGAGATGAGACATTAAGACTTATACGGAGCATACGTGATCCCAAACCATTAAGTAAACATTAAGAGAAGAGGTGTTTTCAACCTCACAAACAAAGTCACGACCACTGTGCCCATAGAAAACAAGCGTAACGGTTGAAGATGAGGAAGATGATTTAGTGGTTCATTTGGAATGTAATGCCTAGACAATTACTACTTCCGGGATCGATTTAATCTATGATCTATGAAAAACACATACCTAAAGCTCTCTTAAGCAATTACAATGGATCTTCAACTGGTCTAAGTGCACCTGAATAAGAACTACCCTATCCACATTTACCTAATTTATGTGGTAAATCTACTGTCAAGGATCTTAATTTTAGTAGGGTTTAATACAAGCTTTAACTTAAAATTAAACTTAAACTTAAAATTAATGTTGGTTGGAGTGGTGAAGGAGAACGGTTTTTAGGCAGGGAGTGCGGTGAAAGTCGAAGGTAGGTATTTGAATTGATATTTAGTAGCATACGGGAGATTGGTCCGTTTTCGCCATTGGAAATGTGGTAGGTTGGTAGAAAGAAAAGACGAGAGGTACCTAGATAACGAATTTGTGTTGAGGAAATTTGAGTTGCGAAGGGATGCACATTCAACGTGAACTGAAAGAAGTCGATGAATGAGGAGATAGTCAACTGCATCTCTGTGTTCCTCAAGAGTGTTTAAGTTAATAAGGTTGAGACGGTTTTGATAGGAGAACAGAATAAAAGAACTATCCCAAGGTATACCTCGAAGAAAAAAATCGAAGGAAATGGCGCTAAATGTTTCCAACTCTCGAGGTGTGAACAAAATGTTACGTGTACTCGTATACTTGACTGGAGTACACTTGGAGTTGGCGAACAAAGGTAATATAGAGGGACCTGGTCACGTATGGGTTGGTTAATATTTTGGACCACCATTTTACAAAATCTAGTCCAGAGTTGGTTTTAAGGATCCCTTGCCTCTGGTCATGGCTACTCCATTCGAAGGCATCCTTGTTTCAGACGCTTTCAATCCTTTTGTCGATGAATAATCATGATCAGAATCTACTTTCATGCTCATACAGGATAATATATGGGGTAAAGGCATCTACAGGTAAGTAAGTATTCTGCGGCCAAGTCCAGTAAATTGTGTACTCATGAGCAGCTTTTAAGGTAATCGGTTACAGTTGTTGTCAATTGCTCTATTGTACAGGCAATTATTGCTTACAAATCTGCTGTAAACTTCTTTTCTGCAGATTTTTACATTAAAATTCACGAGAATAATTTAAACATCTTGATTTAGGTCGGCTCCATATGTATAAAATTGATTCTATTCAATTAAGCTAAGATTTGAATTGTATTTACGGCAATGCATATCTGTCTAAGTCCACAGCAGACGCTCTCTGTCTAAAGGCATACTCTCAGTAAATATTCAGTTTCTACCGATAGAATGCCCTTCATTACTGGTTTTCCTTCAGCGTTAATAAGAAGTTACCCTTACCCTACTTGATAGATGTTTTTCAAATACTAATTGGGGCAAGTTTTCAGATCCAGTACTAGAAGTTATTCATATAGAGTGTATCTGCCACCACCTTTTCTACTTCTTCTAAAAAAAAAAAGATGGAGCTTATGTACCAAAAAAGAAACTCAGAGCCTTACAAATGGCGAAAGCTCTAAAATGATTTGAGTTCTTCTACAATAGTTATAGACATCACCGTTGATTCTATTTCCGGACTCGTTCGGCCAAATCTCATCCTACTAAAGAACACTTCTGAAAGGCAGAAGCCAGTCAGGTCGTCTCGCTTACTACGTTTACTGCCTACAACCTATAGGGTTGTTCAAACACACAGCTGTTTCCCTAGTCTGAAGAAACATCATTTGGCAAGAGTGATGGTTTGCACCACCAGGGTTTACGTAATTTTTAGGAGTCTGATTCTTCATTTTTGAAAATTAGAGAAATTAGTTTACAGATAAATTGGTATGTTGTCAGCAGGTAGTCTGACTCCCAGCCAGTTTAGATATTGCTATCTAGACCGTCTGTTGGGCAAAGGTACTGTCGATTATTATTCATTTTATGGTTTTTTACTGTCCAACATTCTTATCCTTATCCTTACGAATCTTTAGTATCGACTGTGACCCTACTATTACTGTTACGTTCTGTTTGATATTTTTTTCTTTCTGAACATCAGTTTTGCAAAATCACCTTCAAAGGTCTTGAATCGATCATTTCTATGTTTGTATTCCATTTCTTTTTGAGATGATGATATTCGTCCCGTTTTTTTTCCCATAGAGTTCATGAGCAGCTGCCGAAAATATTTTAGACACGCGATCACAAAAGGCGACAGCGATACGCAATTTAAGCAGTTCGACACCAAATTTATCCACAACTTACTTGTTATCGTTATAAAATATATTTTTTGTACGTCATCTGCAGAAAACAGTTATCGAGATTTAATTTATTTTCATCAAAAAAGCTATGTTTTCTGCTGTTTTGCCTTGAGACTGTCTTGAGTTCCCTCAAAAGGTAGTACAATATTTACTGATCTAAACTATCGTGAACTCTACTGGCTCTAGACTTCACTAATTAGAACCCTCCATGAAAAACTGGGCGATAGGAAAACTGGCATTTCAATAAATGAGAAATAAACCTGGTCTACATTTGTTGCAATATCAAGTCTCGTTGCTCATTCCATCTGAAATTAATCATTTAGATCCACCACTAAGCTGACAGTCGGTATCCATGTAGTAAAATCGTATGCTCTTTGTGCCTTTGTTTCTTCTTACCTAGAGGCCAATCGTTATGCTTTACATCTTGCTTATAGGAATCACTTACTACATCACTTACGCTACTAAGAAATTGCACTCCAAGAGTTTTAAATTTTTTTGCTATTGCAACATTGACAAGGCAATACTTTATTGTAAAAAATCTATCTAATGGCTAGAATTCAGTTTTGTAGGTTTAACCTTTAAGAAATCTTACCTTGAAGCCTAAAATTTCGACAACAAGTCAAAGCATTGCTAACAAATCATTAAAAGCGCCACTTATGCTTTCTAGTGATCACTTCCTGAATAATAATGGCATCTGTTTCATACGAATAGCTATCTGGGGCCACCGTTAGTTGTTTGGCTAACTTCCACTTGATTAAAATGTCCCCTGTGCTCCGAATTCCAACCCTTCGATCTGAAAATATTCACCCAGGATTGATCTTATTAAGATAAGCGAAAAATAAATGTGATCACAGCATCTGTTTAATTTATTCGAACACCAATGTCCTCTACTCGTGCTGACAAGTCAGAAACACATAACCGGGTGCTGACATAACAACCAAGCGAAGAAGGTCAGTGAGGCATAACAAAGTGAGCGATGGGGCCTGAGATCGAGTGACTAAACTTCATTACGACGAACAGATCTTCGAACCATGATTAGGCGAGCAGATACGCATAGTTGTGTGTCATGTCTTCATGATTGGTGAGCACGGTCGTTTATTATGCGTTATCGTTTGATCAGCAGTTGATCGTTCAATGGACTGAGTCTATGGTCCGACAGACTTGGCTGCTTTATGAATTTCACAGTCAAAGCCAATGACAAATTAGCAAATTAATTGGACTTACGGAGTGAAGAGCTTAAATGAAATACACGTTCATTTGATATGGTAATTTAGAAAATGTTGGATGTGGATGGATTGCACTAAAAGCAGATGATACTTTTTAAAGTTGTCATTAGGTTGTGTAATTTGATTCCAGGCACAGTGCTTCCAATTCACTTGATTGATTTATTTGAAATACATGCTGTATCCTGCAAAGAAAAGTTGAGTCCAACTTTTAATTGTCATTAAATTGTACGGCTTTAATGCTTCAAACTCAAATGGCAATCTAGCTGACATCTTGATTTTCATTGATTTCAAAAAAATTTTAAATCTGTTGTTCTTTGGTGAAAAAGTCGTGTCAGAGCAACAAAACTCGAAACTATCACAAAAACAACGTAGTTGAGTAGCAATCCTTGCAAAGAATTTGAAAGAACAATATCTGCTTACTGGCAAACGGCAAAAACGACGAAAATACCGCTCTTAGGGAGAAAATACAATTTAATTCGGCGGAAGACTCCGAAAACGTCCATAAACTTGATCTATGGGAAATGAAGATAGCTGTATCCGAACTCAAATCTAATAAATCCTCTGGATCCGAAAGTTCAGCCACCGAGCTCTTAAAAGCTGGAGGAGAAGATGCAACATCTCGTATATGTTAAATATACAATTTGGTTAGTGTAAAGTATGTCCACTGAATGGAATCTGAGTATCGCCTATCCGGTTTCATAGAAAGAGACCTCAGAACTACGCCAAATATAGGTGGCATAAGTCTATTGCTCGTAAATGTCGCATGCAAAATCTTTTTTATCATATTATGTAGATGTCTTAAGTAGATCGTCAATAATCCACCAATTGCCATTCGTCGCTGTTAACGCTATTAACAAGCCAACACTAGCCATCATATGCAGATGACTTTGACATAATCGATAGAAACCAGAGAGATCTCAGCATGGTTTGTGGAAGAAGCAGCAAAGATGGGTCTGTCAGTCAATGAAACCAAAGCTAAATTATGTCGTCAAAAAAGAACAGTCAACACCAACATCTTAGGCAAAACGTCACTATCGACAACTTAATTTTGAGGTAGCTAAGGAAATCGTTTACCTAGAATCAGCAATGAAATCCAGTAATGATTATGTAAGGAATAGCAAGGAGGAATAGTTGTAAAGCAGAACTACATATATTAGTTGTACGACTAATCGCCTACAGCCATCAAGATGGCAAGGTCATATAGAGCGCATGGACACCGGTACTACAGCCCGAAGGATTTTTGATTCCACAACAGTTAGGCGTTTTCCAACACACACTTGAAACGGTATCTGAAAGAACTTGGTATGATTAACTGGAAGCAGATAGTTAGGGATGGAGCTGACTGGAGAGGTATGTTAGTTGTGGCCCAGAATCGGTCTACGAGATCCCATCAAAATTGAAGTTGATTAGTTGTCCTTAACCATACAAACTTTCTGAATAGCTTGAAGGTCTTGTCTAGACTTACACCAGTTCTAAAATTAAATCAGAAATTAATGTCTTGCTGAGTCAGTATGTGATAACTTTGTGCACTTTTCCGAACTAGATCGATATCGCTGCATATCTATTAGAGCTCGATGTTATATATTAACTCTCACAACCGTTCAATTTAAACGCGAGAAAAATCATTCAAAAAACGACCAAGGAGATCTTCATCCGCCCTCGCTAACGTTCCAAGATCTTCTCCATATAGCAGGAGTTGCCCAAACGCTTTTTTGATATCAAAGGTCTCGACAAGATTGCTTTCAACACTGGCAAAGCATCGAGCATTCTCAATCGACATTCTGAAAGACTTTACGAATTTAACAGGGATCTCAAACCTAAACATCGCTTTGTATAGCTCCTGAATATAATTTCTGTCATATGTGGTCTAAAAGTGATAAGGATATGGTGAGTACCGATCTGGACTTCTTAAATTTTTTGTAGGATCTATCGTTGTGAAAATAATTGCTCACTTCTGGACTTATTGGGCCTAAAACTGCGCTGATAGGAGCTAGTCAGATCACTGTCAAATAATTTAAGGCATGTACACAATACGGCAGAATAAACCGATGTTAAAAAGGCGGTAAGCCTTCTCATCGTATTTCTCCGTCATTGTGGCATATTAACTACCCATAAATTGTTCTAGGGCACAACAATGTAGTGGTCTCAGATGCTATCTATAACAATGTTTTGTTGTCATCTGGGCTATGCCTTCTGATTGTTCCATGAGCGTGTATGGGCTCATAGATTTTTGCGAGAATTTCGTAGAAACATTTCCTGGTAGCATCGTGCGTTTCTTCTGTGCGAGCGTTATTGCACAATCACATTGTTACAAGACGTTACAAGGATTCTCAATACTGGTAATCAAGTGAATTTAATATAGTGAATTCTTGCAACAAGTTGAAGAATTTGATAAAAGACAACCACACAAATTTGTAGGTTTTTGGGACCCTTGAATAGTCAGTTTGCAAGATCATGGAAATCTGCGTGGATTGTTGCCGGTATATTCACCATTGTTTCATTGATTTCTAAAATTGAGGTCATAGCGTCCTTTTTTTCGTTTTTCAGGACAATTTGAATAAAGTCCTCTTATGAAGGATTCGCGGTATATCCGATTTTGACGGGAACATTACGATATATAAATGGCTCTGTGCTTAGAGTGCTGCTTACTAAAGTGCCTCTTCAAGGACGCAGGCTGGCACCAGGGGTACACGAAGCTACTAGCCTCTCAAGACCAGAAACCGGTAGACTTTATCAAACCCGCTATATATGTTTCTGGTTTGTCCAGACATAAAAGATGAGGCCTACCGCAATCAGAATATTATCATTCTTAGCTGCAAAACCACTCCATTACTTATAGCGGGTTAAACCTAGAGGTCGTGGATCTTTCTAATCTGTCATTTGTAAGTCTTCTTGTTGTCAGCATCCTCACTACGCTAAAAGCAGCGTTTCCCACTGGTCACAGAGATCAAGTCTGGGGTGGTAATTACTTAAATCTGTAACTGCAAGGAAACCCGTGCTAGTCTTGTGTGCTGCTAGCATTATCAACACATGAAGTACAATGGATCTGCTTCTTATCTACAATATAGTAAGTGAGTTTCGAATTATATTCTTTTGAAAATGTAATTTTTAAAATATATTTTGGAATACAGGTAATAGCCTTTTATTCCTAAAAAAGATCAAGAAATTCGTGACGTTACTCTGTTGTTCTGCAAAAAGAGCTTCAAAGGGTACCGTAAAGGCCCACGCTGTGTGTAAACATTTTAAGGGTACCTTAATCACTCGATTATAAAAAAAAATACGAAGGTTGCTACTTAAGTTTTGAGAGAAACAAGTAAAAACAAATATTTGTCCACGAAAATGACTTTATTTTTTTGCGAAATACTCTTCATGAAGATCAACATACTTTTGCACACGTGTGAACCAATTTTTGCAACATATTTTCCACTCCAAACGAGGTAACTCCAAAACATGCATTTTAAATGCATCAACCGCTTCTTCAGACGTTGAAAAATATTTTGATATGCGGGAATAAAAATTCCTTTTTCTTATTTCTCCAAAGGCTTTTGGTACATAAATGGTGGTACACCGTTCCATGTTGATCTATTGGCACGGTGGCGACATGTCCGGTTTTTGCGATCCCTCACAGCATTGATGTTTTCACACAATTTGTCCTGGGGTGAACGACAACCCCGATTAAATTCGGAAATTCAGCGAAATATGTTGAACCCGAATGGTATTTTGTCACCAAAAGTTGAAGCAAATAGCACTCGTATCACACAAAGTTCTAAGTGTAAGGAGTTGTCTCTCAAAAAAACCACACTCGTCAATTTTACACACTTTCTTTATTTTCGACTGATCGTTTCGACTCCTCCTTACATACTGACTAATATTAACTTATACTACTCTGACCTAACAGGCAATCCTATCTTTGTGATAATTATGCTCTCTTTGAATCTCATTTTCTTTTGATTTAGTTATTATTCTACTACAGTTCGGCCATCCTGACAAGCAATCGTCCCGATTGACTAAGATTTCTCGATATATTGGGTATATAATTCGTGCGGTTTGCTAAGAGATGGCGCAACTTGTTACTTATTACATTGTTATTATTCCATTGGAACATGCGTTGAATAGCTATTGTCATTGTACGTTATTTCAGTATATGTCATTCATTTGAAGCGTAAACAACAATAATTTTTTTTTCACTCAAATATGCCGAACTTTGTGCCTGAAAAATTGTTTTTGCGGGGAGTTCTCCTTTATGAAGAAAACTGCTGCCGAAAGTCATCGTATTTTGGTGGAAGGTTATGGTGACCATGTACTAGCTGAGCGAACGTGCCAAAAGTGGTTTGCACGATTTAAAAGTGGTGATTTTGGCTTGGAAGACGATGAACGTCCTGGGCAGCCAAAAAAGTTTGAAGATGAAGAACTGGAAGCATTACTCTATGAAGATTGTTGCCAAACAATCTTGTTTGTCACTCAAGCAGCCATTTCAAAACGTTTAAAAGCAGCTGGATATATTCAAGAGCAAGGAACGCTACAAAAGGAAATCACTTTTGCATCACAAAAGCGCAAAAAATCATATGTGGAAACCCGGCCAACCAGCCAAATCAACGGCAAAGCCGAATATCCATGGTACGAAGGTAATGTATTTGGTGGGATCAGATGGGTGTGCTAAATTATGAGCTGCTAAAACCGGGTGAAACCATCAATTTATAACGATACCGAATACAATTAATCCGTTTGAAGAGAGCAGTAGCCGAAAAACGCCCGGAATATGCGACCAGACACGAGACAATAATTTTCCATCATGACAACGCATTTGGAAAACAGTGGATGGGAAATCTTACCCCACCCGCCTTATAGCCCAGACCTTGCCCCTTCTGACTACCATTTGTTCCGGTCGATGCAAAACGTCCTCACTGAAATACGGTTCACATCAGAGTAGAATATCAAATATTGGCTTGATTCATTCTTGGCTGCCATGCTAGCGCAGTTTTTTTGGGATGGGATCCACAAATTGCCAGAAAGATGGGAAAAAGTCATAGCTTCAGATGGGAAATACTTTGAATAATACTATTGTACATGTTTTTCTTAAACAAACGTTCAAATTTCGAAAAAAACCTCACGAATTAAATTACATACCCAATAGTTCAACCACGGTTTTATATTATCTACTTCCCATGTTCCCGTGAAAGGCACCTGACTCAACTGTAGTCCCTCAACATCTTTCAGTATATATTTATCGTTTGGCAAAACCTTTGCCACAATGTATGGACCTTTAAATTTAGGTAAAATCTTCCTACAAGCTCCAGGTTTACTTAGAAAATTCCTTATCATTACATAATCACCTTCTTGGTATTTCTTCTGAATTCTATTTCTATCCTTTAACAATTTATTATAATTTTGGCATTTCATCATTTGTTCTGTTGCTCTCTTTCTCGTACTGACTAGGTCTCTAGTATCATTGCATAGATCTTACTCTTCCAACTTTTCCTTAAGAAGATCGATCATCTTGCCGCTCTGCTGCACACCAAACAATAATTGACTTGCACACCAACCAGTGCTACAGTGTACTGTATTATTTAAAGAAAATTCAATCTCAGGCAAAATTTTATCTAAAGTGTACATTGTGCCTGCACTAGACAATTTGGCTATCATAGGAGCTATACTTCTATTTTGTCTATTTTGATATGTTGTATGTTATGGACATCGAGAAAGTTCTTGAAATCTTTTTTAGTAAAAGCACTGTCTCGATCAGAAATTATCGCTCGCGGTCTACTGTACGTATGGAAATAGTTTGTTAAACAACTTAATACTCCCTTCGTACCAGTTGAATGAACTCCATACAGACTTGTAAACTTGGTGAACGCGTCTATTACCAGAAAAACAAATTTCTTATTCGCTTTCTTCAGTAAGACAGGACCGAAATGGTCTATATGAATTGTGTCGAAAGGTTCAGTGCCTTTTGGTATATTATGTAAAAGTGCCTCATGTTTTTCAAATTTTGATGAAAATGCTATGCATTTTAAACATTTCGTAATGTGGTCTTTGATTTTGGTTTTCATTTTCGGAAACCAATAACTTTTCATTATTGCATTCAAGACTTTCTCACAACTCAAGTGCCCCATTTCATAATGATATTTCTGTAATACGTTCCTTTCTATACTCGCTGGTACATAAAAAAGAGTATTCTCACCAGTTTTCTTGTAAATTAAGCCATTACGCATCTCGTAAACACTGCTTTCCTCTTTTTCTAAAAGCTCCTTAATCTTACAAATACACTTATTTTTTAACTAGCAAATCGACAGATTTTGCTCAAACGTATTCTCTTAAAACTCTAAAATAGTCGACATTCTACTAAGTCCATCTACATGCTGCATCCTAATTCCATTGCGGTGTTCTAACTTATACTCATAGTTCTGCAGTTTAAGGGCCCATCTAGCTATCCTGGGGTTTATCTCTCTTTTGTTTAACGCCAAGGCCAATGAGTTACAATCAGTAACTATTTTGAATTGAGCGCTCTGAAGGTATATTTTGAACCTTTTTAGGGCATATATGATGGCTAAAGTCTCCAACATAAAGCTGTGATACTTTGCCTCTTGTTCTGTTGTTCGTTTCGAGAAATAGAACACGGGGTGGAACTTCCCGTCTGCCTTTTTCTGCATCAGAATAGCACCAAAACTGAAAGAACTTGCATCACAGTGGAGTTCAATTTCGTCCCGTGGATCAAAGATAGCCAACAGGGGTGCTTCCATTAATATTCGTTTCAGCCGTTCGAAACAGTTCATTTCATCTTCACCGAATTTGAATTTGTATAGAGGTTCGGCCAAAAGTGAAAAAGCTTTAATAAATCTCCTGAAATATGAGCAGAGATCTAAGAAATTATAAACGCCTTTTGCACTTTGTGGCACAGGAAAACTCTCTACCGATGATATACCCTTTTCATCTGGTTTTATACCCTCACTGGAAATTGTATATCCCAAGTAATGTATTTCGGACTTAAGAAATCGGCATTTTTCTAACCTTAATTCCAGCCTATTACTAACGAGTCGATCAAAAACTTCCTTCAGTATGCTCAAGTGTTCGTCTACAGTCGTCGTTTCCACCATTAAATCGTCTAAATATATGACTACCTTCTCTGCACGAAGTAAATCATCAAAAACTTCATTTATGAACCTCTTAAATGTGGAAGGAGCATTGCGAAGCCCGAAGGGCATCTTCAAAAACTCAAAGCCCCAGGGGGTTACGAATGATGTGTACCGAATCGATTCTTTACTCATATAGATATGATAAAAGGCACTCTTTAGGTCAAGCAGAGAAAATATTGTCTTATTTGCCAGTGTATCTAACAAATCATCTATAATAGGAATCGGGTAATTGTCCTTCAATGTCACCTAAATGAGAGTTCGATAGTCTACACATAACCGAATGTCGCCAGTTTTTTTTCTTACCAATACAATGGGTATACTTAGATATACTCAGATATACTAGACCTAATTACACCTGATTGAACTAACTCAACCAAAATATCCTGCACTTTTTCTTTTTTTTGATACGACAACCGAACAAAAAAAAGGCCTTTTCATCTGTCAATCTTATCTCATCTCATACCTGGTCTCAGGGAAAACGGGACGCTCGGTGTACATATAACTCTACTCAAATATTCTAGTAAACCTATCCTTCCACCTAAAATCAATTTCATCAGTTCAAACATTAGAATCGTCAACTTTCGTTTCAATGTTCATTAATTCTTCACACTCTTCACCATATGTAGGTATATTAACATCATTTTTCACATTCTTTTCGTCATTTGTTTTTGCTAGTTTTAAGTTAGCATTTTCAAAAAAATCCTTTCCTAATATCACGGGACATTACATAGTATTATTGTCAACAACTAGAACATCTAATTCAATCTTTTCATTTTCGTAGCAAACTAAACATTTTATTTCACCGAATGATATAAGGGGTTTCCTATTAATTCCAAAATAGCTAAAATTAATTTTTTCTTTCTTCTTCAACAAAACCTCTGGCACAAACTATTGACGCACTAAACTTACAGGACTGCCGGTGTCTATTAAGGTTAATATTCATCTTTCGGCTCCTCCCCATGAATCATATGCACCTGCTGAGACTTCCTCTTAGGACATTTGGCGGCATAGTGACCCATTTCCGCGCAAACGTGGCAGGCTCCCATCTCTCGTCTGGATTTGCGGCACTCATCAGCTTTGTGTCCCACGGCGTTGCAATTGTAGCATCACCGGCTGTCGACGTGAAGACGATATCAAAGAGACCTCATAAAATGCGTTCAGAACGTCTAGTTTATCGCTGAACCGATGCATTTTGGCTTGTGCTCTCAGCGTATGATCGGAGATTCCTTCGATTATACCCTCCATCAGGTCCTCCTGGATGACGTTGGCATTAGTTCAAAGTGCAACTTTATTATAAAAATATTCTGGGAACCTTTCGTCTGGCAACCACAACCTGGCCTCAAATCTTCGCCGAAGAATTGCACCGCTGTCGGAGAATATTTTCCGCATCTCATCCAGAAAAGTTCCAATAGCGATGGTAGTGGCATTTGGTCTCGAGTGAAACCACTCTAACGCTCTCCCCTTCAGTTTGCATGCGATAAGGAGTCTGGTATTCAGGTCATCCAAATCGTGAGTATTTTTTATTTCCTGCAATTGGGACTCCTAGCGAACATATGAGCCATCGCTCCCATCAAATTCACTTCACAGTTCTTTCACATCGGCGCATTTCCCGCTTCTATTACGGCTGTCTTCCGTTTTTTCAGCACTCTTCCTCAGCTTGATCAGCTCATTCTCTCTTTTTTGTAACTCGAGCTCGGGTTTCATCAGTTCTACCTCTCTTTTCATTTGTAGGAATTCTTCTTCTCGTCCTCTGTTTGTCTGGCGTATTACACTTTTCTTCTCGAACTGCCTTCTTACACTGCAGCACGGTTGACCCCTCTCTTCAATTGAAACTCTCTGATGTTCTTCTCTCGTTAATGGTGTATGTGTCGTTTTCTCCTTCGCAGTCTTCACTCCTCTGAACTTATCAGATTTTTTTTTTTCGACGTGATTCTCGTTCGTTTGCCTCTCTTCTTTCGATGTTCGTTGTCTTATCGTAGCGGTGCCTTCGTCACTTGAACCGTTTGCTTGTTTACCATTTTCTTCTGAACTCGAACTATCATCATCAGATTCCTCTGGAGACGTTCCGCGTTCGACTTTAGGAATTTCCAACAAACGGAGCATCAGCTCGCTTTTGTCCCCATCTCTTTAACTGCAGGGCAGAAAATGTTTTAAATGTTTCCACTTCGTTTGGCATTTTTTCGTTTTTACTGTTGTATATATATATATATATATAGATATATTTTCACTAGTTATCCGTGTTTAGTTACTATCCCATTTCTGATAACTATAAGGAGTTGTCTCTTTGTCTCTTACACAATTTATTTATTTTCAACTGATCGCTTCGACTCCTCCTTACATACTGTCTAATAGTAACTTATACTACTCTGACCTAACTGGCAATCCTCTCTTTGTGATAATTATGCTCTCTTTGATTCTCATTTTCTTTTAATTTTGTTATTATTCTACTACTTGTACCATTAAAAATGTCCAACCCTGCAATTCTGATGTCAAATTTGACTTATCTTCATCGGTATTACAATATCTCAATACTTAACTATCAACAAGTACCCAGTACCTGAACTCTTTTAATTTTCATAAGCATTGCTAAGAAAACGAGATTTGCTTTGCTTTATAGGACTTGAAATGATAGATTGCAAAGATTGAGATACGTACCTTTACTGCAACTTGAACAAAACTTTGAATGGATTCTCAATAAATTATGAACAAATCCTTTCAACATGACTCCTTAACCTTGGTCCATGAAATATGAACATGATTTCTGAAAGATTCTCCGTTTGCCACAGAGTTTGAAGTAATATACTATGGTCAATCATTATATCTATTGTATATCTATTGTATATTCAGCTTTCCCGTAAATGTTAGATACCTTGATATTGAAATTTTGCTAGTTCGGCTACCCAATTTAAACAACATAGCTGTATGCCTCCTGTATCACTTTTTTCCAACTTTAGCTGTAGTCTCGACAGATCTTTTACAATTGTCAGCTTCTTCAATAGTATGGAGATGGATGTCTGCAATATACAATATTAGTCCGTAAGAGTGGCTATGCTCTTGTATGTTGTTAAATGAACGACTTGACCTTCGAAATGGATTTTCTGAAATAGCCTCTGGCCACTTGTATTGATCATGTTTTATTTCTTTTGTCGGAATATAGCAGATTATATGCTCGTTTATCTTTACAGGAGTCATTGCCAGAGATAGTGTCGCCTATACCCAAAACGTTGGGTATAGTGGTCTTAAACTAAGAAGCACCTTGTAGTTATGAACGTTTCAAGTAGGTCATTTTACATTTGAGGAATTGATGAATTCATGTTTCTAAATGCCTGCTAACTTTAGAAGTATTTATTCTTGACTGTATTCTTCTTTTCCCTACCCATATCTTTTGAGCGTAACTAGGAGAGGGAAAAATATCTATTTAGTTCAGGATAGCTTTGCTTATTATAGTCCATAGGTTATACTGTTAGCTATCTTACCAAACACCTTTCCACAGCTAGCGAAGTTATTTTTCATCTTAAAAAAGGAATAGGTCAACTCAGTTCGCAGAACATGTGGTGATTCTCTGAATTCTCCGGCATTCTTAAACACATAAACGAACCACTGAGCATAGGTATGTATCTACGCGCATCGCACTTATATCGGTCGATCTTCCAACCTATTTGAATACAAGTTCCAAAAATCGAGTTAAAAAAAAAGAAAGTAATCTCATTTTGCAGGCTGAAAACCGACTGAACCCTTCCCGTACAGAATGAATATTTCAAATCACACTATCAAAAGCAACAATTTCGATTTCACACGACCTGGACGAAAAAATTGCCGTTTTTAAATAATAAAAAGTGACCGAAACTAGATGACTTAGCAAGAAATATATACAAACCCTTTAAACTGTTCCAAATTTAGGAATATAGGTGTCCTCAACACCAGTTAAAAGATTATATCTCCTGTATTGTGTGAGCACCTGAAGTATTTTGTTAAAACTCAAATCGGTCCAAACTAGTGTGGGCTTAGGCTTGAAGACTCAATTACAAATCGAGTTGACAAATCATGAAGAAATTCCATAAATTTCAATTTGATACACACCTACTTATTTATTTCAAGGCTGCTTATGAAACTTTGGTCTGATTATGCAGGTTGAAGACAAGGAATACATGCGTTTCCATCAAAATTTTCGATATCACAAAAGGATTCAGTAAAGGCAACGTGTTATCACGGGTTAACTTTAACATTGTTCAAAACTTACATTTTGACATCAGAGCTTTCAAAGGTTGAATTGCTCCATATGGCAAAGATGCAATATCGAAGAAACTCAGCGTTTTTGTAGAGATTGAATGAGGCAGCCTTAGGGAATTTTGAAAATAAAATTATTCGGCCGACCATCAGCCCAATCTACATAGATATCAAATAAAATTGAAGATACAACGATGAGCACACTGATTTGTTTAGAATAGCCTAAATGCATTGATTCTTATTGCTAGAAAATGTGCACCGGATGAATAACAGCACTTTGGTTCAAATTGTCTTTAAATCCAGCATAAAGACATAAAGACTATGCATAACTGAAGGCAGCTAGCTAATGACCGAACTTAATAAAAGCTTAGTTACGATCTACAGGACTCTTTTAGCATTTGAAGAAAAGTAATTATTTAACGCTGAAATACTCGTGTTTACTGCTCTACTCTAAATCTAAAGGCAACCACCCTCAGTGCCCTATTTAGAATCTTATAATTTAGACGTTTCATATGATAAGTTTTTGTTCAAATTGCAAAAAAAAATGAAAGGTTTTTAGATTTCCCTACTTAAATGATATTAAACTATTCTTCTTTGTCAGATACAGGGCCACCAAAAATCGGATCGACTAATATCTAGGACAGACAATCTAACAGGATATTAACAAGGCATCAGTATCCCAACTAGTTACACTAATACTATCGAAAAATTGAAGGTCAGCGTAAATTACTTGATCCTTATTTCCTCACTACATCGATTTATAAAGCAATAGTTTGGTGCAAAACCCTGTCTATCGCCACAGTTCTGACGAATAATTCATAAGATTCTGCTGATGGTGCTCTAAGGACAAGTTCTACAGATGCGCCTTAAATTTCTTGCAGGTGAATAACGTCATATCTGCCATTTACCCACATCTTATAAGCATCTATTTCTGACCATAAGGCGATGCAGTTTTCGCCCTCAGGTTTCTTAGCAAACCCAATTAGCACAACAACTCAAACTGTTAATGTTTGTACGAATACATCTCTCTTTACCTACGAAAACCAACAATCATGTCATGTGCATATTTCTACGTCAAATCCGCCCACAATCAACCTTTCCATTTGTTAATCTAATAATTGCTTTGTGCGCACTTGGTCCCCGAAAATGTGCCTTGAATCCATCAGAATGCACAGCACAATATCGGATTACAGCCCAGAAGGAAAGAATTCACCAATGTTTTGGGGTTTCGCTTCGTTTCGCATAAAAATAGATCGCCTCAACTCCCCACTCACTATCCTACTACTCGTACCATGTACGAGTTTGTAGTCATTTCAAAAAGCTAGCACCAGCAAATGATTAATGACCAAGTCTGAGGCTCATTTGTGAAGCGATTAACTTTTATGCATATGTCTAATGTACACCACCAACACCCACGCCCGCTCTCCGCATTTAGAAACATCTGAAAATCGCTGAAAATAATAATTACCATGGAGCTCATTAATATCCGTATCTCTCTTCTCTCTCGCTGCGTATCCGTCGAAATGAACGCGCTCAGTATACAGAAAGTAGAATTTAAGCTCATGCCCATATCCGCAATGACAGTTGCAATGAGTTTTCTTTATTTTCTGTCAGATCATGGACCGTTTCATGGTTCGATGTGACAGAATCGTCTTTCGGTGGAGAGATAATTGATGAAGAGATTTTCTAAGAAGTAAACTTAAAGAACATTTCCTTTAATCGGTTATAAACTTTGACATTGAACATGGTAATATATGTAGGTGAATGTGAACGTCCCATCTGAAGATACAGATAATCTACTTATCCACATTGACTATCCACTTGGTGGTATACTCGAATATAGCATCGCGAGAGCACTGATGTTGCCATTGCCGTTGGCGCAACCATCAAATCTGACAGTTGTCTGACAGTTGACAGTGCCCGCCTCATTGTGAGATTAATTAATGACGCAATCGGTGGGTTTTTTGAACTTTTTTTTTTCGACCTCTTGGTCGAAAAAGTGCCTGATAGGATAGTGCAATATCACCACAATTAATGGAAAAAACTTATTTCGTTTCGGTAAGAACGAGAGCCTTCGTCGATCAGCTAAAAAGCCTTTAGGTACGCCTTGTTTGCCCATCATCAGCGAAATGTATCTATATAACATATATTCACTCACCAATTGCCAATTGGTTGCTGTCAGATGTGCACAAGTTATGCGAGTATTCGTACATTCATATGGAGACGAAGTACGTGTGCACACATGTGTCAAGAAGATACTATCGTGCCCATCACTTTGCCACACAATCCGCATCCAGTCGACAGGCTTTGATTAATGGACTTCCACTTCACATTTAGGTCCACAAGAGTGTGTGCTAAAGGAGACGCGGAGGCAGCAAAGGACAGAACATCTCAAAGGCAGAAAGTTGCTTTTGAAGATGATGACGACGACGAGAGGATGGTCTATGACTTTATTTACTAAGGCGCTTTGTAGTACAGCGACAACAAATGGGGAGCTCATTCAATTTCAGACATCATTTGGGCGATGGCAAGAGATACTTCTTTTCCCTAATGAGTCATGAAATCAAAAAGTTTTTTCTGTTTATTTTTTTTTTCTTCGTTTTTTCGATCGGAAAATCGCAATGTAACAATGTACAGGGTATAAATGTATACCCTCGTACAATTTTGACGATAGAGAATGAGAAAACCATCAAATATTGCCCATAAGGAATTTGCTCATTTCGCCAGGCAACCAAGCGCTGCCTCCATTACTCTATTCAGGCATCCACAACCGTCACATTGCCATCTTCGACAGTGGACGTGCTATTAATCACAACATTTTTGACACCACAATTAAAATTTTTCGTGACATTATAACGAGGGGAGCCTGCGGATCATAGTGGTGTTCAGCTGGATGCTTGATGATGTGCGGATTGGCATAGAGTAAACACTTACTCGTAGAATGAAGTTGGGAGTGGGCCCTATCAATTTCTTAGAAAAAAAGTGAAATTTGTCAAAAGAGATACCATATACTCATTTGGAATAGATATTTTAACAGAGGCTAATGGGATCTTTTGAAACTTTTCCATTTTCTATCAACATTGTGGAGTGTAAGATATTGGGGAGTTATTCTATCTTTGTTTTCTTTAAGTAGGTACAATGGGAATCATTGGGAATGCATTAAGGGAATCTCCTAAAGGTAATTAACTCTAACGTCTTCGATAATAAATACAAAATATTTGGGACTTATGATCACTAGATGATAAGGAAGTCTACATAACAGATAAAAAGCTGGTTGAAACTTACTGCTGTAATAAACTGGGCTTAATTCACATTTGATTTTTCATGGCATGGTAGTCCAGAAATTCGGTCAATGTATCTTTCTAACCAATTTGGCTCCTAGCACGCTGGATTTAGTTTCGCATGTTGGATGAGGTCCTTTTCATAATACGTACGCCACCCATGCTGCGCATTAGTGTCGAACGTTATGTGGGCAGGAGCATTTATAGGCATGCACCTCAAATATTTTAGTCATGCTAGCAGCTGTAGCAAAGAGTACTTTCATCCGTTTGGGTGAGAGTGACACGCGTACGAGTACATTTGAAGTCAGCTTGGTCGTTCTCAATAAAACTTTGCTGCTCAGTTTTTTTCTTAGTATGAAGCTAACCACATCTACTATTGGAAAAATAAAAATTTTGCTGACAAAGTTAACTGAAAAAACTTACTTGTCGATGGCGACAATTTATGCAATACGTGCATGTACCAATATATGTAACCCATCTCTTGATTATGTTGCCCGCCGTGTTCGTTAAATTATGCCAATACTATAAGCTTATGCCATTTGATTAAATAGTAAGTTCAGAAAAATCTTCAGCCTTTCAGACAATGATTTCTTGGGACGCGAGGGGCTCTGACCCAGATCTGCTAGACCTTTGGATTCTGATGACTCTTGTGGCTTCTACAACACGTTCTGTAGTGTGGGCTGAAGATAAAAATTGCCAGACAAACTTAGCCTGTACTAAATAAATCCCACCAATAAAGGTGGGATGGAGTGTAGGTGCACGAGGTGGATTAAGTGTTGAAAGCGTGACTCCTCCATCAGCGACACGAAGAAGAATCAGGTCAGTAGAATAAACATTAATTAAAACTGTTCAAGTCCTTGAAGCTGAAATTTTCTCCCTTTCATCCGCCTCGAATAGATCAAAAAGGAAAAAGGCTTTTGTCACACAGCATTCCCAACCTATCGACAAAAACCATAGTAGCAGTAGTTATTCTACCTCTATGGTGGAATATAACCGGCGCTACTACTAGCAAGTCATGGCTGTAGAAGGGTGGGTGTTAATGGAAATCGCTTAACCCATATGGAGAAACAAGACTGATTGTGAGCCAAATTGAAGGGTTGCAACTCGTAATTATATAGAAAATCAACTTTCATAAAAACTCAAAAAAGCCAATAAAGAGAAATCCAGTGCTAATCTGTAAGGATATTGTCATTTCCTCTCTGACACATCCAATCGATGAATAAATGATGCAAACTGAATCATTGTGTGGATGAACTGTGGAAACTAGTTAAAGCTGCTGTCAGCCAAGTTTTGTTACGAAAGAAGGCAATAAATAACCGAGTCAACCTTACTAAAAGAAAAAGGAAATCATTAGGTAGGTAGGTAAGTAGGTGAGAGTGGCGGTTTTAAAACAAACCCACTTAGACCTATTGGCCCATTGTGTGCTATGTGGATCTATGATCTTCTTACTCATGGAACCAATTTGAGCTTATGATGAAGTACAAGAGACTGTTAACGTCTATTTTCTTTAGATAATTTAAGTCATTGTAGATGAAAGTTCCTAAGTGGAGAGAGCTAGACATGTACAAATAAGGTGGGAGAATGTCTTCTCTTCCTCCTCGTCCATGCAGCTTCTACAGAAAGCGCCAAGCCTTCTTGCATGCTTGTCTATAAGGCAGTGCCCAGTGACGATACATTTACATTGACGCTACGATGTTTTCTGTTTAGAAGAATCAGACTCTTAGAGCCATTCGGATGCAGCTTTGGTCAGATCTGTTTAATCGCTAGACATGTTGGTCCACCGGTCCATCTAAAGCCTGTTCTTTTATTAGCACCCAGCTAACAATTGGCTTGGCACCCAATAAAGGTGAAGGTTAAACTGCTTTGATGATTGAAGGGCGGTTTTAGAATTTATTTATTTATTTATTTTTTTTTTTATGGGTAGGTGAGAAATCTTTGAAGACACTATAAGCCCGGTGAGATTCTTACTCAATAAAAAACACCTCCCTTATGCAGACTTCGACTGAGTTCACACTCAACACGCAGTTCTTCTTTCGCGTTTTATTTTGCTTTGATAAGATATTTTGCAGGCAATTTTCCAATGAAGATTCCTACGTACTTTAAAAGTCAAGCGCTGTTGATCAGCGCGCTGGATCGAGAGGCTTACTCCTTTTCAGACGGCGCAATAAATTTGTCAAGGAGCTGTTGAACAGATACGTTCGTATGTCCTTGTAGTCGATTATTGTATTTTCGCGCAAACATTTTAATTTCCTTCTGAACGTTTTCAACTCCTAGGTCTCTGTGGATATCATCGTTTCTAATGTACCACGGTGCATTAACAAACCCTCGGAAAACTTTGTTTTAGAATGTCTGGTAGACGTTAACGTTACTATTTTTGGTACAACCTCAAAGCTGTAAACCATACGTCAATACCGGTTCTAGTACTTGCTTATAGAGCAGCAATTTTTCTTTGATGGTCGACGAAATCGTTAGCTTTTTCTTTATCTTCTTTCGCCCGGTCATCTTGGTTTCTTCTTCTTGGCACCACGTGTATTTGGGGCTTTCGAACATTTTTAACGGCTCTCCATATAAAGTAATTGGTATACTTTGTCGCTGTGAGGCTTTCTAGGTAGTTATTTATACCTAGGTTATTGAAGTCCTTGATTGATTTTTTCAACAAGTTTCAGAGCCTTATAAAGGACGTTTTATCTTGTTGAGCCCGAGTTTCATATCATTTTTTCCGCGCTCTTTGCTTTATTTCTTATGATTTCTATGATAAGATATATCATGGTATCTTATGCCGATACTGACAACTTTGTTCGATTTGCGTGGAGTGTTATTCCAGGCCGCCTGCTGTATGACTTTAACAAACTCTTCAACTTCTTTTTCAAGTTGATACGGCGTTATAAGCGGTATTTTCGACAACTTTTATTCGGAAATCTTCTCATTTAGTTTTTTTGTTGGATAATCTGGGTGGTCTTTGTTTCTTAGTCAAGGATTCGTACGTACAATGAAAGGATAATTGGAGAATGGTCGGAGGAGAGATCAAAGCTTTCTTCAACTTTGACCTTACTTGCGTTAACTCCTTTTTCGATAAAGAAGTCTATCAGATCCGATGTTTTGGCGACATCCGAGGGCCAGTACGTCGGTCTACCTGTTGAGTGAAATTGCCAACCACATAGATTGAGGACTAAATTAGACTAAAAGTGTAATTTTTATTTTTAGCGCACCGTGATTATTTGAAATTTATCAAGTTAAATTTATGCTTTCAGGGAGTGTTCAATGCAGTCCTTTATAATAAGGGATGACGCGCCTCTTGGATGATGAGCGTGGTAGTCGCGGTAACCTTTTTCCTGAATAAAAATATTTAGTTTATCAAGCCCTTTCTATAGGCCATTGGCATTTCACGCAAGAATATTGAGCTTCTTTATCATGATTATTTACACAAATCTGCTTCGAGGTTGAGACGCTGTTCGACTATCATCTTATTTTTTTTAATCAGTTCTTCTAGTCTCTCGAGTAGTACTGAGAAAACATTTGAGGCATGATCAGGTGATTTACAGTTGGTCGCATTTGTTTGCGCCGCTCTTATATTTGACGTATTCTCGCGTCAGATGTTTTCCGAAGCTCCTTCTTGCAGTAGGCCTGAGTATGGCTGAATCCCTGACAACGTGTACCTTGGGGACAACAAATCCCAAAATTTAATTTATAGAATAAATCCTTTTTAGACTTTCGGTTTTGTCGAAAGTTAGCCTAAAAAGTGGGAAACCGCGTTTTGTGGTCGGCCTCTCGCCTTCAATACTGCGCTGTTTTTACGCAAGTATATTAACTACGTCAATTATTTTTAAGCCTTAATTTTCAAGGTCAAATAAAATGTTTTCTTTAGAACCAATAGCTACCACTCCTATTGGTTGTCAAGACTCAAAAACCTATCAACTGATAGACAAGAACCGGAGATTAGGATACTAAAGTCGTCAATTAAAAATATTCAAACGCTAATAAAAGAGAATTACAGAATTTCTGTATGTTTGCATTGGAACAACAGGGTTCGGGCTGTAAACACCAGCAACCCGAATATGTTCCCGCAAATAAATAAACTATTTCGGAGAAAAAATCAAAATGACCTATAGTGCCTTAAAATAGCCCGGACAACAGACATCGTACGAGTACTAACAATAGCAGGTATTGATCCAAATGAGGCCGCTGATGATGACGACTTCTTTGTGATCGAGGATCCACAGGAGAAGGTTAAGGCCATAGTGGCAACTTTCCAGGAACTATACAAGGCCACTAATACCATTGGCCCTTATTACGACCTGAACAGTCACATCTTAGTGCACGACTTTCGCTTTCGAAATGAAGTAGAGAACTGGCAATCCGAGGGCTCTGGTTTCACCCAATTCAGCGATGAAAATATGGCAAATAATGGCATCACCAGAGAGGATGACCTACCCCCGTTCATTTCGAAAGAAGAACTCCATGAGATCTTCAACACATTCAGGAGTAAGAAATCAGTGGCGACCGATGGTATTCCGAACATCGTGTTACGACATCTTCCTCTAGAAGCGTTGGATATTTACACCACCCTGCTTAATAATGCAATGAATAATGCACATCATCCAGGGAAAGGATATATCCAATCCGGCGAATCTTCGGTCGATAAGTCTTCTTCCGAATATCAGCAAGGTGTTTGAAAAGGTAATCAACAGAGCTTTGACTAGGTGGGTTGAGGACGAACATATAGTTCCGGATAATCAATTTTTCACGCCGCGTCTAAGCTGGTGTCTGATATACTATGGAATAAAGGCAAAAACCAATGTACTGGTGCCTGTCTTGTTGACTTAGAGAAGGCCTTCGACACCGTATGTTTAGAGGGTCTTTTCTATAAGTTGACTAGGCTGGGGATCAGTAAACCACTCTTGTACATTCTTTACAATATGCTAACTAACAGATAGTTCATCGTGAAAAATGGTGATGTGACTTCTGTTGGAATATTTCAAATTAAAAATGCAGCAAGGCGCGGTTAATTCGCCGATCTTATTCAACATTTATACAAGCGACTGGATAGGTTCACTTCCCCATACTATTGCGTATGCAGACGATTTGATAGCATACAGAACAGGTCCAAGAATCGAGGTCATTAACACTCTCGTGCAGCGTGACTTCTATAAGATAAGACGATTTTGCGATGACTGGAAGTTGAAAATCAACTTTCAAAAATCGGAAACCATTCTCTTTAGGACGCCGTTGTTTAGAGCCTCTAGGGATACCAAGAAAAATAGACAAAAGTTCTCGATCATCGGACAACACGGACCTCTTGCCTGTCGAAAGGTAGTCAGATACCTTTGAATCTGACTAGATCAGTTTCTGTATTTTGACAAAAATGTAGATGCTGCTCTGGCCAGAGCTAAAGACGCTTTTACCCTTACAAAGAGACTGTTTTATAGCAGCCAACTCGATGCGAGGGTAAAGTCAATCTGCAACATGGCCCTTATCAGGCCCATGCTGGTATTTGGATGTCCCGTGTGGTGTAATGTACGAACAAGCTTAACGGAAAAGATTCGGTTGTTTGAGAGGGCTTGCTTTAGGGCTTGCCTTTGCTTGTACAGAACACCAGAGTCTGAGTACAAAAGATTTTATCCTAATGAGGTCCTTTACAACAGGGCGAACCTAATACGAGTGGACAACTTCGTAATTAAGCTAACTTAAAGCACATTGCAAGAGCAATGACCTCGACGAATAACCTAATATCTCGGGCTTACTACACCAATTACCTTTACCACGAGAGTGTGCGCTCTGATGGCTTCGTTCCGCCGCAAGCATTCCTCTACCTGGATCAGATAGGGTTGATCCAGGATAGAGCAGCGGTCCCGTTTATCTTCCATGTCGCTCGGAGAGCTGGTGACAGGCTACTCAACTACAATAGTGATGTCGCACACAACAGTGTGGATCGTCTCAGGTTCAGTAGGGCGGTGGGGGATCGCGATAAGAGGGATGTTGTTCGGCAGCACCAGCATCTCTGATGGTTAAATGGTGGAGAAGATGGTTCGTCGTCGTTTCCGTCAATTACGAACCTGCCTCACTAATGGGGTAGAGCTGACCGGTCTATTTGCGCTGTAAATAACGATGGCCAGTTTACACAGGCTTAGGTTAGACTTTAAGAAATATATATACATATATTGGTATATCCAAAGATATATACTAATATATATAATTATTATTGTGTTATTATTATAATGTCTAATTGTGTGTATGCGTGTATTGTGTATGTAGGTTAGGTAGACTAAGGTTTATTTTAAGTTAGATATTAATTTTTTTATAAAAATTTAAAAATAATGTCCATATGCTAAGTTTTTTGTTAACAATGTTTTTCTTAGCTTTAAGTATAGAAAATAAATATTATAAAATAAAATTAAATGTAAATAAAGTCGAAAGACATAGATATAAGAATTAAGAGTAGCTTAGAGTGCCTGTGTGGGGCCAGTAAGTTAGTATAAGGTTGTTAAGTAATTTTAAGCTAGCATTTAAGCATTTTTTTTTAGTATGTAAGAGTTAGTGATTAAGAAAACAAAATGCACATTCCGTTTTATTTTCGTATGTAGGCCACTGAATCTTCTTGGCATTTAATTTTTGAGAAAGCAAACGGTAATTATCTGTATTAAGGTATTGACAGTCCGTGTATCGTTGTTGATATTACTATATTCTGTAGTCGGTTGAATACATTCATTTCAAGATTGTGTGCAACTTATAGTCCGAGATTCCAAAAACGTTCAGAATTTACTGAGACTGAGTCTAAGGACTTGATAGAGGCTTGACCATCCAAAAAGATGCGGATATCCTTTGCATATATCATGATTTCCTCCAACTAGGACATAGTTTCTTTAATCGCCAAAAATTTACGGGCGGAACACGCTACTTCCCAGCTAACGAGATCAGAACCAACTCATAACCAGGTCATTTCATCAGAATTGCAAGCCGTTTATTTATTTTATTGTAGTATTCTTTTCTTATAAATTCTTTGAAATTAATTTTTCGAATAGGCAAAAATATAAAAGACAAAAAAAAAAAATAGATAATTTTTGACATTCTGTATTGCTTTTATTACAAAAGTTTCGAATGCCACTTCAAAGGGTTTTGCACTTCAAAAATTTAATTTTGGGTGGGGCAATAATTTACCTGCTCCTTCTCACTCGTTCCGAGCGCTTTTTTCATTATGGTCTGTAGGTGTGCAGGTTTCCTTACTCCAGAACCAGCTTTATGCAGCTTCAGCACAAATTGCATTCTTTTCATGGGAGCTGCCTGCAAGTCCATACTTTGCTTAAACAGCTGGTGCGAATAAATTACGTAGCTGTTGATTGTAACAAAGTTAGGCAAAATTTTTGATAATTGACACATTTGGTCAAAGGTATTGACTCCATCATTAACACTTTTCTACGAAGAGTATTTGTATATATTATATATTCGTATATTATGAAATTTCGCGGGCAACGTACATTCGACGAATCGATCTTCTTTTTTTTTTTCGTCTTGGCATATGTTGGGAACATATGTTCACAGTTTCAAGTACTTAGCACACTTAGTTTGTTTTTGACAGATAGAAGAGTAAGACATGTTTTAGTATGCTCGGCTGGCGCAACGAATTTGCTTCAAATTTTGTGTAAAAAATGGAATCAAGTGCTCTAAAACACTTGAAATGTTAACAGTGGCATACGGTGAGTCTGTTCTAAGTAAAAAAAAATTATATATATATATTTACAGGTTGTACAAGCTCTTCCAATATGTCCGAGAAAATGCCCATGACGAACCTCGCTCTGGATGCCTCAGCATATCAACAAAAGATGATAATGTTGAAGCTATGAAGAAAATTGTTTTAGAAAATCGTCAGATTACCATAAGAGAATTTGCTGAGGATGTCGGTTCGTGTCATGCAATTTTTTCGGATGTTTTGGGCATGAGATGTGAGTCGAAAAAAATTTGATCCGTAACTTCTCAAATTTGATCAAAAGAACCGTCGCATGAGCATTGCTGAGGAGCTTTTGACTGACGTCTTTTTTCATGAAAATGCCACTTTATTGTGAATCATTCAAAGCTCGAATACCGTTACCGTAAAAGTGTTTAGCTTTTGACGCTATCCACGAATCAAGCCATTTTTTTATGTCTTCTTATAAGCGGAACAGCTGATCAAACCATGTGTCATCGACCGGAACAAGTAACAACTGGACGGCACAATATCTATGGAATATGGTGGGTGGGGTAGGACTTCCCATTTGAGTGTTTCCAAGTAGGATTTAACGGCTTTGGCAACGTAAAACCGACCGTTGTCATGCTGTCGAATCACTTTTTCGTGTCTCTGCTCGTATTGTGGCCGTTTTTCGCGCAGTTCTCGGCTCAGTCGCATCAATTGAAGTCAAAACGATTTTTCAGTGATGCTTCCGTTGGGTTTCAACTGTTTATAATAAATAACACCGTACTGATCCCACTAAAAACACTGCACAATTTTAATCATCCGTCACGATGAAGAAACCGATGGAAAAAACTTTTCATTTTTTTTCCACTGGAGCAGTTGTTCACAGGCGAAAAAACCAAGCTCAACGTTTCTTGGCCTCAAATCATAAGAAACCCAAGTTCCTTGTTTTTAAAGCATTCAAAACGTATGCAATCACATGGAAATGTCTTAGCGAGTAACTCCTAATGCTGAAGCGAACTCTTTTTGCGTTTGGCACGGATCTTCATCCATGCCTCCGAGGATTTTGGCCGTCCTTCACGCGGACGGTTGTCAACATCGAAATCACCGTCTTTAGAGCAGTATCTCCATACAATTTTTGGGGCTCTCCATGCTCTTTAGTCTACGGTTTCCTCTAATGAAAGAAGAAAATCAACACTTTCGATACACTTGATACCCATATCAAGGGCCGCATTCTGAAGGTCAATTCCAGGAATGCTCGTACTGGAATTTTAATGGCATTTGACGAACAATTGTCTCACGCAATAGCTTTACAATTTTGATTGCGGTTAGCATATGATGTTGACTTTTTTTGTTCTCAGGACTGCTTTGCTTTTGGTAAGGTTTGGTCTTCATCAAAAGCCGATCCGGGATGTGATGCAGGCGTCATGGTGGAGAACGACGATCCAAGAGGACAAAAACGCAGTTTTGATGCCAATAGACTGATTCATCGTAAAGTTTAATTTATAATGTAAAATAAAATACATAAATTTGAAAGGCAACATAAAATTTTTATTACTGGTTTAAAAGAACAATTCATTGCATTTACTCCTCAAAAATGATATTATGTAAATGTTGGCCAAAACTTTGTCTGAAGTGGTACATACGAAAGGTCCAATTTTGGGCGACTCGTTCGAGCATAGCGACTGGTATCTCGCGGATAATACGAGTAATGTTGGCTTCCAAAGCGTCAATCGTAGTTTATTCCTGAAGACTTCAGACTTTACATATCCCTAGAGAAAATAGTCCAAAGGTGTGATATCGTTCGATCAAAGCGGCCAATTTATCTTAACAAAACATGAATTTAAGTGCTCACCGAATTGGTTTCGCAACAAGTCCATGGTTTCACGCGCTGTATGGCTCGTAGCGCCATGTTGTTGAAACCAAAACTCACCAAGACCATGTGTTTGAATTTCAGGAAGCATATAGTCTGCTAACATGGCGCGATAACGGTTACCATTGACGGTAACATTCTGATTTGTCTCATTTTTGAAGAAATATGGACCAATGATTCCACCAGCCCATAAACCACACCATACCGTTGTTTTTAATGGATGTAATGGTAGCTCTTGGTACTCGTCGAGTTGCTCATCAGCTCAAATATGGCAATTTTGTTTATTAACGTGTCCATCGAGGCAGAAATGGCCTTCATCACTGAACGAAATTTCTCGAGCCGCAAATTCTAATGACGCAAATTCAAGTCGCCTGGCTTCAATTCTTGCACAAGTTGAATTCTTCGAATACACCAAGTCCAGCTGCTGAGAACGACGATGAATCGATTCGTCACGGTCTTCGCGTACACTCTCAGTTACAGCTGCTACAGCCTTTTCACTACGTGCTGGATGTGGTCTAACCGGTCGAGTATCATCCCCTAATGTAAACTGGGACTGAAATTTGCGAGTGATATTGGCAATAGTAGTTTCAGTAGGTCGATTATGCGCAACGTAAGTTTCTCGAATCGCACGAAAACCATTTCTCACAGAACGCTGATTTTCGTAATATAGCTGAACATTCTGGAGACGCTGCGCTGTTGTGATGTGAGTGTTTTTATGATGACTTGCTAGATAATACTGAATAAAAATGGCAAAGCAGCTTGAAAGGAGTCATACGTGATCTGTCTAAAAAGCCTATTGAAAATCAAATCTCACGATGAATCACCCTATATTTGCGAGAAGAAGGTGGAATTCGCGTAGTACCACCTTGATCAAAAAAATTTCGGAATTTATTAACAGGGAGCCAAATCAGGTGAATTCGGTAGCTGTTGGATGGTATTTGCATTTTTGTCAAAAAATTACGAATAATGATGGCACTGTGCGACGGTGCGTTATCATGGTGCAAAATCCACGAGTTTTCTGCAGACAATTCTGGTCTCTTTCGGCGAATTGCTTCACGAAAACGTCTTATAACGCCTAAATTATACTCTTTATTTACTGTTCGGCCTTCTGGCAAAAATTCATTATGCACTTCACCGTTGTAATCCATGAAAACCGTGAGCATTGCCTTCTTTATTGACTGAAAACGACGCGGTTTTTTGTTCTCGGCTCATTTGGTGAACGCTATTCACTTGCCTGATATCTGGATTGCGTGTCGTACTCATAGCCCCACATCTCGTCTCCAGTAATGATCCTTTCGATTAATGTGGGATCGGATTCAGCCTCGCAAATTATCTCTTTTGCGATGTCAACATTTTCTCTTTTTTGCATAAAATTGAAGTCTTTTGGCACTAACTTTGCTGCTACACGACGAAAACCCAAATCATTAACGAAAATGTCTTGGAAGGATCCGTAGGCAATGTTCAAGTCCTCCGCTATGTATCTGATGGTTAATTTGTGGTTATTGACCAACTTTTTTTTACTTCATCAATGTTTTCGTCGGTTTTCGATGTTGATGGTCTGTCACTGCGTTCATCATCTTTGATTGACTCACGACCACTTTTGAACCACTCGTGCCACTGGTAAATGACCGTTTTCTTTAGAGAATCGTTACCGACACACTTTTCCAACATTTTCAACGTTCGCGCACCATTAAAAATGTTTTTTTACGCAAAATTTTATACAAGTTCGTTGTTACAAACTTAAATCCATTTCTAAAATTGTAAAAAATCGGCAACACACAGAAATAGATGTACTCTTGGCTACGTAACTTTTTTAAATGTCAAGCTATGATGCTAAGATTTAGAGAGAATGTCAACAACAGATTTACCAACTTAACAAAAAAAAAAAAACAGAACTCAAATCGGAACAATGGGAGCGCCACACGGTGGTTATACCGTTTTTTTTTTTTATCAAGGTGGTATGTTATTTGAGTATGTGGCAACAGTGTCATACATTATCATCATTTCCAAGAGAGTTCAAGAGTGCAAAGTTTATTGGAACACAGTTGGAGAACAGAATTTTTTGAAGCTTGTTTGGGTACAACTTCCCAGACAAAGCCTGGTAAAATATTATTCGGGACCTGAACTCTTTTTAGCCACATCCTTGATCTGTGGTTAGTTGTAGTTTATAAGCCCAACCATTTTAGGCTAAAGTCAAACCAAGCGATTACTTTCGAGACTCTTTAGATAATCAACGGTCTTTCTGCGGTCGCTCGACAAAAGAAGCTGTAGAATTTTTACTGGATTTGCTGAATACCTAAGTCCGTGAGTTATAAAGGATATTACTTCTTACCGTGATTCCTGTGACAGTGATAATGGAACTGCGGAACTCTTCCTCTGTTAATGTCCCGGTTGATATTTAGTTGCAGATCCTAAACGTTGAGGTGGTGGCTGTTGGTATTGTAGGCACTTATTACAGAATCTAGTATTCATCTTCTTCTAAAAGACTAAGAACTTTTATTAAAAGGAACATGGCTAGTTTTTAACTTAGTTCAACGGCTCTCTAATTTTCCTTACTTACAGTCTTTGGAAGCCTCTTTTGGGTTATAAGCCTTTTATTAATTTTGTAAAAAACTGAACACTCAAGTGGGTATGAATACACTTATAATGTCTAAGCATTAAGTGTTAAGTTTTTTGGAAAATGGGATGGACAGAAAAAGGAAGATGTTTGGGTTTAGTGGTTATTTCAGCCAATGCAGGACTGCTTGTATTTTAGAACAGACAGTTCCTAGACGTGATCCAAAAGAAAATACAGCGAAGTCAGCTGCATATGCTACGTCAAACACCTTTTGATGGCATCAAGCAACCCTATATATTAGGGTCTACACTAATATTACACATATTAGTGTAGACAGGTTGTTTGCCTTCTTGTATCTCACCACAAAATTCGCAGTTAAGATCTGATCTTATGCAAACTAATATAAATTGTGATCTTGTTTCGTATCACTTAAACTGATAATCAGTTGAATCTTACTTTCTAGTTGCTATCACTTCTATCAGCATTCACAAGAATAAAAGGGTCATGATCACAAGAGTGCAGTGATTATAGTATTCCATTTGTTCGCCATCTATTCTGAGATCTGCTAGATATCCCACCTGGAAGTCCTATCTGCATTTTATACATTTAGAGTGTAAAAACAAGTTCACTCTGGTAAATTGCTTTCGATTGCAAGACACCTTTTTTGACAAACAGTTCATAAGATGAATCTAACACTTGTCCAAATTGGTTTGTCGTGGGACTGTTTTGTGAAAGAATCGATTGCCGTAGCATTAGTGTAGGCTGGTCTTAATTAGCCGAACCTTACAAGCTCAAAAGCCCACCAAAAACAAAATAATAAAAACCAATGTTTTCATAATTACGAAAGCGTCATGTTGCGCGTAACATCTTCATGTGACCGCGACGCTGAGTTTTCTCCTCGTTTTAATTTTTTAATTTTTTTCTGTTATCTGACGTCCAAGTGAGATTTGGGGTTCTAATGATAAGAGGCAGCCTAATGGCTTGTTAAATGCTAATCAATATAATTTTACTTGCGAAGGTTGCGGTTGAATTTTTGTTGGAAATTAATCAGTTACCTCAACTGTTGTTGTTGTTTTTCGGATGGACAACAAATAAATGTTATGTTGACTGGCTCTACATAGTAGACTTATGGAGCATTTGTGTGTTTATAAGTCAGCCTATTGGAATATACATATATGGAAATTGAAGAAATTCGAATGACTTCAACATTCAAAACTGGAGGTAGATTGAAATAGAGCATTTTCTTGTAAATTAGTTGATGGAAATTGTAACACAAATTTAAGATTTTACAATCCATAGAATTCAGTAGGAGGTAAACAAATTTCAAAAACAAATCTCCTTAGACGTGTTTTCTTCAGATATACACAGCGCACTCCTTTCTACGGGAGTTTCGTACTAACTGACTTTCACCATAAAGCTAAATAACACGATCCATGTTATTTTTTCCCCAATAACAAAACATACCGATGCCGATTTTATAAAAAAGTATGGTCTTGACAAGTTATTGGTGAAAGATTCCGAAAAGTTGAACTATCGATCGGCCTTCTTAATCGTCAAGGTAAAGTATTGTAACTTTCGACATATAGAACATTTTTACCACCTCAGAAACTTAGGCAACGGGCTTTAGGGCCATGTGGAGTTTAGTCAGTTTTCCAATCGGGTGCGTTCCCAGGTAGCAGATATGGGGCCCCTTTGAGAGTGTATGCAAAACCTTGCACAAACCAGAACTGACAGAGGTGGATACTCAAACAAAATCCAACGTGGAAAGCAAGAAAAGAAACGAAGTTATGGTGGAGAGGGACGGTTTCCTAGTACCGGTTACATTATTAGTAAACATGGATGATGTCAGTAATGCTTAAAGAAAATTATCAAACGACATGGATTCGGCTTCTAATCCAGACGATAGACGAGAACATAATGTCTAGTTGATCTACAAAAAAGAAATAGAGATGCTGAGATGGCAGGAAGTCAGACAGAGATACAACCGTTTAAGTATCCTGCCTCGAAAAAGGCGCGATTAGCCAGTTAAAACAAACGAAAATAAAAGCAAGGCTCGAACTAAACAACCAGTCAAGTGAAATGCACCGAAGCCAAAACAAAATCAACAAAAGTCAGCACAAACACGGGTGAATGTGGCCAGAAAAAAGCGGACAACGGGTTCTAAAGAGCCACAGCAACCGCATGCTGTTGCAATTAAGAAGACTAGAGATCTGTCATATGCTAATATGTTTCGGAAAAAAGCGGATCAAGAAGTAGGGGCGAATGTGAGCTGAAACTGAAAAATGGTAGGCGGAAATCTACTCTCTCTAAGCATATCGGCAAATCCAACAACAGCGGTATACGAGCATAAAGATAAAATTGAGGAGGCTAGGAGGAAACGGCAACATTTTGTTCATTGCACAAGAAGTCTTGCTAGAATGCAAAGATATCGACAAAGTGACGTCTAAGTAGAAAATATGCATCGCGTTACGAGTAAAAAACCAAGTGAATGTTGAAGTCGAAACCGCGGTGTTTAGGAACGCAAGAAACTCTTACGTTGGACGAGCACTATAAAACTTCAATGCTTTGAGTTCAGTCACTGTGCAAAAACTTGCAAAACTCTTAACGGATAAAACAGCCACAAATTAAAAGACTGCAAAACCAGAAAAAATTGTTTGCCTTCCTAGCTAACGTATATGAGCATCCTGCAGGTAAATTATCTCATCAATTCAAAATTGATATAGCTATTCTTTGTGAGAAATAGAGAAACTGCCTCAATTCAGGAATACTCGGAGCACCCTGAAGATTATTCTAAACGTTCTAAGATAGGCGGTATCTACGTTTATATAGCCTTATACACCACCTAGCTCTAGTATCAAAATCTTCAAAATGATTTTGGACAAAGTGCTTTCATAATCGCAGGCAATTTCAATGCAAAGGCCTCAGAAAGGGGTATTTTATATACAAATCGCAGAGGATCAGTTTTTTTTGAAGCAATATCCTGTCTGGATATTGTTTTAGCTAATATTGGAACTACAATTACTTTGGGTACAGCAAGGTCAGGTTCTATCACTGATATTACTTTTGCAGCCAACGGTCTGCTAACAGGCAATAACTGGCGCGTGAGTGATAATATTTTTTTTTTCTTTTTTTAAGAACTTATTACTTAAGTGGGTGTAACTACATTTAAAATGTCTGAGCACCTTTGGAATGATGTCATTGGACCTATTGTTGTATTCTCATTTTACGTGAATTTAGTTGTCTAAAAGACAGAATGTCTTTCGGCTGCGGCTGGTATTGAAACCCGAACCGTTCGATTTGGAAGACAATACATTACCACTTGAGTCGTGATCACCCACCCACACATAGCGACCATAAGGGCGTAGTCTCATGTCCGAGGTTACATTTTGAAGGTTTTTAAGGATTTTAGTAGGTCTCTTCAAAAAAAAGTAGGTGGCTGGCCCCCCTGATTGCTCCTTTTGCAGTAATCTGAAATCAAAATTCCAAAAAGATTATTATTTAGTAGGGTTGTCATTTTATTCCGTAGCAGATTAAAAGATTTGAGTCAAAAATAACAAAATGGCGGCCTTGTTAATTTTTTTTTTAAAAAAATCTAATTCTGGTACTGGACACAACCATTCGTGTGTATAATATTTTGTGCCAAAATTTCAAGCGAATCGGTCAAATAGTTTTTTCGAGTTTCGAGAAAAACGCGTTAAAGATTTGGAGAAGTTTGAAGTTCGCTACACTCTCCCTTATTATTTGCTTTAACTTTAAAATGACTTAGTGTATTGGTCTAACATTTTTACAGTATATTTTCAACTTATTAAACTTTGAAAATATGAAAAAAAAAATTGATTTTTTGAATACCAAACATAAGGCTACCGCCATAATGTTATAATGTTTACCGCTGACGCTGATTCAGCAATCCGCAGTACCCGGAGAACACTCAAACGATCCAAACGGAATATACATACCTTAAACGACGGTGTCCTAAGCTTCATCGTTTGTAAGGCGATAATTGAAGCTAGATCCGCAGCCGATTTCATTGCTCAGATATCGTAGTCAATAGTTATGCGTCAATACTTATGCTGTCAGGGGGAAAACACCGACCACCTGATGGATCCCCAGTGTGATCGGTATGCCACTAAATGAGAATAACTTACCTGCGTTGCCACACTTGGTGTGTTGACGACCAGCAGGGGCTATGGACATGCAATGCCTATCGAGAAGCAAGAACCGGACTTAAAAAACTCGACTAAGTCTAGAAAACGTTTTTGCCTTAGAGATCTTTGCGAACGACTAATTCACCATATATGGGGTAAAGCTTATCAAATTGTATCAATGAAGCTGGAAGGCCCTCGCATGCCCGATCATGTTGCGAAAAATAATTGCAACCCTATATCCTCAACAAAAAAGTAAGGTTCAAATTGATCACGAGAGCTCTCACATACCTATGATTATGCGCGGAGAATTGCTCAAAGTATATGAAAAGGTGTGAAACAAAAAATCACCGGGAGTGGATGGTGTTCTAAATGAAGCTTCAAAAATCTGTGTTAAATCACGATCGAACTTATTTGCCAAAATGTATTTCTAACCCTTGGAAGCACTAACAGATATAGTTTCACCAAAGGGGAAAGGGGACCCACATGATTCTTCCTTTCATCGCCTTATTAGTGTGCTCGACATGGTCGGAAAATTTCTTTAGTGGTTTATTTACAACCAACTTTTATCTGTAACTAAAAAAGCAGGAGCTCGGTTTTCCGAAATTACGGTCAACAGCGAACACAGTAAATGCGATAATAACTAGATCTTGAAATGCAATGCTGTGCAGGTGCTGAAAAGGAGGCACCAAGAAATATAATTCCATTAAAACCCTTAACGTGAAGAACGCGCTTAACTCGGCGAGCTGGGAACGGATTATGAGCAGTCTTTATCGAATGCAAACACCTAACTATCCTTGTAAAATGATATCGAACTATTTCTCGAAAAGAATTCTCTTTATGACTTCAAATTTACTGGCATTGTGCCACAAGGCTCGGTCTTAGGCCCCCTACTATTGCACAATGGTTGTAGCAAAAATGCTAAAAGAACTTCAGTTTTACACCGACGAGACCATCTCAGCTATAGGTCTCTAGTTAAACAGCAACGGTTTGTAAATTGCCGATCATAAAATTGAAGCTGTGATTATTACAAGTAGAAAAATTCCCGAGACGATAACGATTAAAGTTGAAGGGCATGCAATTGTATCTTAACCGTTTCTGAGTAGCTCAAAAAGATGATCAAATGCCGAAAAGATAAAGCCTTACACTCAGAGTTGCCAGATACTCGTGGTATCTTCAATGCTTCCTATCAATATACTTGCTGAAGCAATAGTAAGACTCAAAAGTGAACGACCCATAACGATAAAAAAAAAAAAAAAAAAAAAAAAAAAAATATGAACGAATGGAATATATCCTAGATGTTCGGATATATTGTCATGCAAAGGCGTTGATCCATTGATGTCTCATGCAATGTTTGCACCTTCCAACGCAAAACAAAATGTAACGAAAAGAAAACTACCTCAGCATCTTGTTTTCTTGTGATCAGAGAACTAAATAGTCTTCCTATAGCACCCGTTGGTTCCGCCGCTGATAGTCATCAAAACTTATGTATCAGCTCATAAATATAAAAACATACTATGGCATCCAATAAAATATTCAAAGTAAGGCTGAGGTGATAAAGGCTCCTATTCCTTTTCGAAGTCCAATGGCAGAAATCTGTTACAATCTGAAAAAAAAGTCATATCGTCAGCAAGCCGCCAATGGATGGCACGCTGAAGAAATGCGAGTACTTTTTTATAATCATATAGAGAATTAGTCCATTGTACGGAGTACAATCATTGTACAGAGTACAATGTATGTTCCTTTTGCTGAAATTTCTTGGTGCTTCGTTGAAGGATCAGCAAGAGCTGTGCTTACCCGAAGCCTGATGTAGGCATGGGTAAGTCAATGGAAACCCTAACCGAGGACGCAGATAATCCTGAAGCAAGTACCGATAATTAAATACTATACTTCCCATTACCTAAGCACATTATCGAATGTAAATTCGCTGATTTGCTTTGAGTAAGAGAAAACATGGTTATATCGTTGTAGGTCGAATACGATTCGGACAATATTATTATATATGACATTGAGCTTTCTTCTGGAGTTAGGGCAGCAAAAGCTTTCAGAACAACATAGCAGAATCGACATTTGTAGGGTTTTCACCAGCAAGAACTTTGTCCGTCATAAGCGATGTGTAGTCCAGAGAGCACGTAGTCCACCGTGTACCTTACCCATAGTGCATAGACCAAGTAAGGGTCCGGTTAAATTTCAGACCAAGGTTGTTGGTGAAGTCAACATACTCTATTGGACTTTGGGCTAATTGGATTGGTGGATTAAGATTTATAGTAGTTTTCTTTTATGGATCGCAAGTGTTTTTGTCTTTTGGGCATTAAAGCGCAGTTCATTCTTAGCCAACCAGACAAGTATACGCTGGAGATCTTTATTTATCTGCGCAGTGGCTTCGTGAATCAAATTCATTGGAGAGCTTAAGTGGATCTGGGCATTATCAGCGAACATATGTTTTGCGCTACGATTTACAATCTTGTGCAATTCATTTACGTAGAGCAAAAAAAGCAATTGGAATAGTAATAATTTAAGCGTCTTTGAAATGAGCGGTAAGACTGTTAAAGGCATGTGTAATAAAAGGCAGTAAATATGGAAGCAGGAGCTTAGCAAATTTTGGATGGATTTCGTCAAGTCCCATAGCGTTTGATTTGATCGGTGATTGGTCGAAAGTGGTTATGCTTACTTACTTACTACGCTAAGAAAATCGAGTTAACCTAGTTGCAGTCTATATCACCAAGAGTTAGGCGTTTGGTTTCCTAACCCAACTTCACGGACAACTTCCAAACCTCGCTGCCTAAAGAACAGATACTATGTAAACTTCCTATAGTAGAAAACGCGTTTTTTATTTTGGAAACCGTTTCATTGCGGAGTTTGCGACATTTATTCAAAAATGCATTCATTCGATATTTCTTCCAGCTTTTATAAGCTGTAGAATATTAGAGATAAGCCATTAAAGGGAAGGAGGCTTAGTAAATTTTGTTCTTAACGGCAAATGTTTGTTAAAGGGGACACATATTGTTTCATGCAGAAAGTAAGTTCGATAATCAACCAGGGGCATCCGATATATAGTATACATTCCCACCATGTGTCTATATTATCTGCTTGCAATTGATCATAATTTAGGTTATGAAAATCTCTAAACACGACTTTAGACTCAGTAAATTTAGCAAAGTAAGTTAGATACATCAAATCATTCTTTGAGAATGCAGGTGCTGAGAGTTGGCTTAACAACGGGACTTTCCTCACATCGAGGATAAGATAAGAGTCGAGGTAGTGGTCGTAAAGTGGGGAGTTGTAGACATCTTGACTGGGTTTAGATTGAGCGGATATACCTAGCAGGTAACAATTAAAATCGCAGCATATAACTATGTTAGTGGCGGTGTAGCTTTTCTCCTTGAGGATGGTATGGAGTGGAGCAGAAGAAATGGAATTATTTGGTCTGTGGACTACGCCAATCAATATTTTCTCATGACTACATTTGATGTTTAGGAAATAGTATTCGAAGATGATTGCTGTATTTGCATACAAAGTCAAAATCGATTGTATTCCGCACATACAATGCAGACCCACATCCGACGCGACCGACTCTATCAGACCAAAAACGCTTAAAACCTTTCACTTCATAAATTTCATCAGATACATCAGCATGAAACCATGTTTTAGAAACACATAACACCTTGATCAAAACATTTATTCAGAAAATGAAAAATACAAGTACAAGTTTATTCATCTAAATCTATACTGTCTCCTTTAAAATAATCTTTATCGACTGCAACACACTTAAGCCAGAGCTTGATCTAATCCTCGAAACATTTTTTATATTCGGTATGTCCATCAGTGCTTCCTGCGATTCTTCCATTACTTCCTCTCGGCTGCTGAAACGTGTTCCCCATAGTGGTTCTTTTAACTCGATTGAACAGAAAGAAGTCAGGTGAATTCGGTGGCTGTTGGATGGTATTTGTTGCACTTTTCGTCAAAAAATTACGAATAGTGATGCCATTGTGCGACTGTGCGTTATCATGGCCTCTTAATTGCTTCACGCAAACATCTCATAACGCCCAAATAATACTCTTTGTTACTGTCTGGCCTTCTGGCAAAAATTCATGATGCATTACACTGTTGTAGTCCATGAAAACCGTGAGAGTTGCCTTTTTTTGACTAAAAACGAAGTATGACAAGAAGTCATAAGGATTCCCATAATTTTAAAAGGGAAATTCTCAGAATTTTATTTTTCTTATTATCTATCCTTCATTGTTTTTAAACAGAAAGTACCCACATGAATACAAAATATTTTTGATATCGGATTATCTAAGAGAATGGATCGTTTTGAATATCGATTTGGACTTTTCTACTAACAAGCATGGAAAATTTATACAAATTTTGTTATGTTATTGCTCCTTAAGTTTCTCATAATGAAGATTCGTGGATCTAACTCTTCCAGCTATTTCAATGGAACTCATATACATGCGGTGAACAGGCATTCTTATAACAAGCGTCACTCCTAATTTCTCTATAATCACCTTCATTCTGGCAATTCGAATGAATGAAAACGTTGCTAGTGCGTGCCTTATTTCAGTGAACCAAATAAAGCGAAAAGAGCTATATTGGAACATAAGTTTTTTTTTTTATCTTCGAATCCTTTCAACCCATTTTGAATACTTATTTCATCGTTGTGACAAAGAACATACTAACGAACAACTTCGCCATTCGAACGAAAAACAACACCGTCTCGTGCCTCAACCCATCCAGGGCAAAGACAATCTAATAAACTCCTATGTCAATTGTGATGAAATATGACTTGAAGATGATTAAAGTTTCAAATTGTTGGATAACTAGGACCCTGGAGCCATACATCCAAATCCAGTCAACCCAGTGTGGCCGAGAAACTTGTTTTCTCCGGCGTCGCATTACCACTGGCAATCCCTTCTATGATGTGAGATGGATTTGCGTTTTTATTGTTAACGGGCTCGCCCGTGCCTACGTTTATGAGTGCCAGCCCACAATAGAGTCGACCAGAATGAGGGGCATGGTCCATCTGGTGGAACCGTTGAAAAAAAAAAAAAAAAAAAACTCAAATTATAATTAGTATTCGCGCAATAATTTTGATCCTTGCATCTGAAGTCGACTGTAGTTGTGGACTAGGGATTCTATTGCCATCATCCACTCACTACGGGGGCGCGCGTTTAAATCAAAGTCGGTCTGCAATGAAATGCCGGTGATTTGGCTACAAGATACGATAGATATCCGACAGATTACATTTTGTATCCAAAAGGATCGTAAAATATCGAAATTTGTTATCCCACTTGTTGTTGATGTTGATTTTGTTGTTGTTAGTTTATTACAACAGGAGACCGTGAAGGTTGTACCCGTAAAATAACGAGCGTGGCAATATCGTAAAGCATAACGCTTGGGTAAATGTTTGCGCTAGAAATGTGCCAGAAAGGGGTGGATTAATGGAGTTAGTAGGCGGATCATAGTTAAGAGTTTACTTATGACAAGTAATGACTAAAAACTAGCAAAATTTATGAAAATTACAAGGACGAAGCGGTGCAAATGAATAATGTCTTATTGCTGACATGTTGTAGTAATGAGTATTGGACTGCTGCAATAAATTTACTAGTTGTAGGCACATGGTAAAATTGTAGGAAGTCGAAGTCTATGGCCTTAATGTAATGTGTTGGTTGTTGTAACGGTGGCCCAGCATAGATAGTGTACGAGAGCTAAGTGTCAGTTATGAGATAATTGATCAAACATTTTACTGTACCGTATTTGTTTTTATGGTTACGTGGTGGCATGGTTCAGTGAGCTAGTTCGCCAACTACTATCCATAAACATCTTAGAGCATCTTCTCTTCTGATATCACAAACTTTTTGTCGGGTAAAATCTAATTTCCGAAAGTGAAATCGTCTGCTATGAAAAAGTATTTCAATATATTCCCATCCTAACTAGCAGTGGGAGAGCTTTATTGTTACACTGTATACAGTCAAAAGCGACATGAAAATTGAACAGTTACTGATCAATGAAGGTTTGCACGATCCTGAATATTGTCATTTGCATCGAGCCTGGGTATTGGGAAAACAGAACCAGTATGTGCTGGTAATAGGCCTGTATTCGACATTTAGCAAGCAACTGAACAGTTTGTTTTTGATGACTAGACACACAATCACTGTTTTTATTGATATGACATATCGAACTCTTATTCCAGCTATCGGTTAAGTATTTATATACTTCTAACTTTATATGCGGAAGTCTTTCGTTTTCCATATATAGAGTATAAAGAGTTCTTACGCCCTTGGTTTATCGGTCTCATCATCTAAGGTCGGAAAGTTTGATAAGTGTATCCTTTCACGCGAAGTCAATGTGCTGTTCATTCTAATGTTTAAAACATCTACTAGTATGGATGGAAGACAAATCTGTATAAGGCCATGAATCGTTATAAGAGCGATGGGAAACTACGAATCATGAGCACCATTCCACTGATTGGTGCTGGAAGATGAACCTTGTTAAAAGCGGGTGGTATCTTCTTGGGGTTCTTTGAAGAGAAGATTTTAGTTTTATGGAGCTCTGGTCTACACAGAACTAAAGATTAAAATAGAACTTTATACATTACAGCAGTGCAATCTATGAGAAGAAGATTTTACTTTAAACCTTTAGGAATGTTTCACGGACATTCGAAACAGAAGTCAAGCTTTTCTAGTTTCATTGGAAGTAAAGGTGCACACGACACACCTGTATATATGGACTCCAAATCGTATACTTAGATAGTATCAGTCATTCGATAGGCACAGTAGCCCAATATATTTAGATAGGTCCACAGTGTAAGGTAAATCATAAGCACAACCAATAAACCTGCTCAATTTGGTCAGTCTCTAGTCAACCCAAAATTGTTTTGATCCTCTTCTACTTCTTTACTAGGTTATTTCTTTGGCTAGAAATTTAAGACTTTCGGCAGGAGCTTTAAAACATCTCTGGCGAGTAAGGCGAACTTTCACTCAGAAAACTTGATGGCACTTACACTGAGGAAACTCTCTGTTTTAGACTTAACACTCACTTTCCATAGCACGCCCTTGCGAACATTGAGAGTATCCCTTACACTGAAAATCAGAAAATATTCTTCAAAACTTCCCCATCTTTTGACGGCATATCTAACACGATCGCCAAACAACATGACGGAGGCGAATTAAAGGTTAACTCTGTGAGAGCTGGTAAAGACAACAAGATGTTCTGTCTCCACTGCTATAGCTTATGGTAGTCGATTCACTGTTTAAAGCTTTCAATACTTCTATAGTCTCCGCTCAGGCATATGCAGATGATATGGATCATACACAGCGAATGTCTTTTCTAAACTGCAAGCAGCGCTGGACATATTTAACGATAGGTGCACTCGAAATTTGCTCTCAGTCAATCCTCTCAAAACCGAAGTTGTTATTTTTAAGTGAAGGAGGGAGAAGGACCATCCTTTCAGCTAAGGAAGCTGTGTATTTAAGTTTTATCTTGGAAAACGAATTTCTTTGGACATAACATGCCACGTCGAAAACATTGAAAGCGCTGAAATTATTCTTAGGCAAGGTATTAGGCTTGTCAGACCACCGAATTTTTTTCTACACGTTTCTGTTTGGGGCTTGTTGATTTGACATGTTCTTTTTATGATACAGGTAAAACTTTTGAACATATTTCCAATGGAAGTACTTCTCCTTGATCAATTTCTTCTTCAAGCTTGTTAGTCTATGCAACCTGAGTTGTTTTCGTACTTCTGATGGGTTTTTATGATTGCAGCTCTTCAACGCTTAATTCCTTCGCAGTATCTCTCCGATGCCGATATTGATGAGGGCATACAAGGGTCATTTTGACAAACTTAGCCTTAATGCGGATAATGACAACGCGCTTGCTTACAACAAATCTGCATCTGTTGTCTGTAGCAGTCATTGAGTATATCTCAAGTTTAGATGGCTTTGTTTTGCCTTATAGCGGTTTAGGGTGTTCGCTAGTTGTGTGCTTACTATTGTTCGTATAATTGACCCCATGTATGTTACAACTGTAACCAGAAGGAAAAGACCCTTCCTATGATCGATTCGACTAAAAAAACTAGTTTTGAAGCCAGCCAATCCACTTCAGGCTTTGAGAACGGCTGTTGATCCATTTGGCCGCCAACATCTAAATAGTCCTGTAAAAATCCTTATTGAACTTAGTTCTAAGTACATTGAAGTAGTTCATTTAAGGTAAATGCTATGTTGACAGTTCATAAGCCGTTGATTCAGCTACACGAAGGAGGTAATTGATGTGTTATTATGGTTAGATAATAGGCATTGTTAGATTTACACTGCCCAGTATCTACTGTTATCGTACAACATCCACCCCCCAGTTATGGTTGTTTGACTCTTCAGATTTTTAATTTATCCGACTCAGCTCCCTCTTGAACCCCCAGATTCTGCTAAAAATAGGAAGATTGCGTGCAGGATATGACACTTCATTTTATAAAGACAGCACAATCATTGCCATAGTCAAATTTTACAAATAGTTCTGCGTTGCCTTGGATAAGTTACCCTAAAACGAAAAATCAAATATTTGTAAAGAACCACGTTGCTCTTAATGTGTTAAATTTGAATGCCCTTGGCTAACTCATTTTAGTTCCATGACTCATACACCCCTGAAATTTTTCAGTTTGAAAACTGACTCAAGAGGATCAGATAAACAAATATTTTTCTCATTTGTTGTGCAATTGTACTCACATGCCCTCTTCACAAATCGTTGTAAAAACAGAAAAGAACTTTTGTTTCTCGAAACGAGTTACAAAAAAAAAGGAACAAACTTAATTACCCTTCGAAGCGATTCAAATTGCAAATAAATGACGAAGACTTGCTCAAACAGAAAAATTTTCTCAAACGTGAATTGGGGTTCTGCATGCCCTAATGCGGGCTACGGGTATGCGTCTTAGTGCAACTTACTAAAAGGAAGTCGCTTCCTCTCACCGTGTGTTATAAATAAATTTTTGTTGAAATACCCTTCTATTGGATAAGATCTTCCAGAACCGCTTGCTACACAAAATCCTTCAGCCAGTTGATTTTCTATTTCAGAGTGTTTCCGTTTGATTGTTATCTAGATCGCAGCAAAGCATCGTATCTTTGTGGGTTATGTACACTGTTTAGCAAGTGGAGGTTGTTAAATGGAGTAGGCGGACAGAAATGCAGCTAAAAAGTGAGACGACGGATACTTGATGAAGTTTTGTAGTATACACACTTTCGTTATTTTTCGTTTATATATATCTTCATTCAAATCAGACACGAATATGTATGCTTTATGCCAAAGTGACTACAGTTTTCAATTTTGTCTGAAGTGTATTATTTTGAAATAACAGCGAAATGTCCGCAATACCGTGATACACCAATATCACTGAGCACTTTATAGTACTCATATACGTATTTTTAATTTTTTTTACAGACCAGATATCGTAAACAAAAATATGATATGACGATGCACTTATTTCACCTGTGTCCGTGTCTGAAGTACGAATACCTAACTATCATCCAACGCAATGCATTCTGGCGCCACTGATTCGTTTTAGTCAAACACGCAAACCGCTACAACTCACCAACGACACCAACTCACAGTTGAATGTAAAATAATCTCGAGGAGATTTATCGATACTTTCTCCGGTTGTACGACATGCGCGTACTTCGCGCGTCTAGATAAGAAACTAGTCACCAATCTAGGATCTGATCATTTTGTTGCTGTTTGCCTAATGGCGACGTAAAACTTGGACTCTGATAGCTTGGAAACTTGATCATGATCGTAAGCAATGTTGGATCTAGTTGGAAATGGTATTTCGCACACTCTGCGGGACATTAATTTTGTAGTAAGTGACGTCTTTTTAGCAAGACTATGACAAGTAAGGGTAACATGACACAGAGAACACCATCAGGTAATACCATTATGGCCATGAGCAAGGTGCGTTTCAGTTAAATAATTTGTCATTTTGTAAAAGCCATGGGAGGAATACGAAAGGAGGTTGTCTCTCATAACAGTGGATAGGGGTATCCGTATTTGTGATTTATAGGCTATGCAGATATACTACAATAATTTTTGACTTCATATTACCGTTTGTTTTGACAGTTTATCGCCTCATTTCTGCCAGTCGCATCATAGAAAATTTGAAAGAGGATCAGCGTAGGTCTACGGTTGTATAGTTGTTAAACGTTTGTTCGCTCTACTAATCTTCTCTCAGTTTAAATTAAGTCTAGCATACCGGAGTATTTCTAGAAACTTAATATTTTCAGACTTAATCTTTTTCCCAGAGAATTGAAGACTAAAACAGTGAGCGTATGTTGACCATGAGATGTAGAGCCATCCCTCAACCGATTGAGGGTGACAAATCCTTCTGCCAGTTAAATTACAATTAAAAGTCTTGCGGGAGATTGCCACGCCAAGGTAGCAACAAAATCATCCCCGAGTATCCATCGGCGTACGTTTTGTTGAATAACTTTAAAAAAAAAAAAATATTGGCCAAAACCTTCCCAAATCCCCATGAATTGACCGATTCATTCATTCATTTGCATTCAACATATTTTTAAAAAAAATTTTAACTTACAAAATTTTGCGTTTGAAAAGTACGAGAGCTGTTTGATGAATACCCGGATTAGAGATAACAACGTAACTTTTTTAGGTTGTGACAATTTATTTTTCATTGTAACCCGCTTTCAGCACGATACTCTTTTCCCAGCAGTGCTGCAACTTTTTAACCCCTCCGTATAGTACGACATTTGTTGGCCTGCAAAATACTCCTCCGCGGCGGCGATGACTTCGTTCGATACGTACTTCTTTCCGGTGAGCGATCTTTTAAGGTTTGGGAACAAAAACAAATCGCATGGAGCTAAATCCGAAGAATAAGGAGGATGGGAAGCGATTCGTATTGCAATTCGACTAATTTTGCTGTTGCGACTGCGGAGGTGTGAGCCGGTGCGTTATCGTGGTAGAAGAGCGACAAATGTGGTCGCAATTTCTTCAAATTGGCATTCAGTCGGCCGAATAAATTGACGTAGTATGCTCCTGCGATTCTTCAAATAGTCAACCCGGATCACACCTTCGCGCGTCCTAAAAACGGTGACCAGCACCTTTCCGGCCGAAGGCATTTTTGGAGCACGTTCACCGGGTAAAACTAATTATTTCGATTGTGCTTTGGTCTCTGGTGTATACCAATGAATCCATGTCTCGACGACGGTCATGAAATGACCCAAAAGCTACTCCAGATTTCGATTTAACAAGGACAATCACGTCTTTGAAGTGGTATCATGATATGGCTAACGCCGGTCTTGCTCCATCAGTTGCAAAATTTTATCGACTTTTTCAGTGACAGGCCGACCAGTGCGAAGTGCATCTTTTACATCGAAATTTCCGGAACGAAATCGAACAAACCACTCCTGAGTCCGGTGTTCACTCATAGCATTCTCACCGTAAATTGCACAATTTTTTCGGCATGTTTTGCAGAATTTTTCCGTTTTTTATAGTAAAAAAGCATCACATAGCACATTTCCTTAGATATTTCACTCATATTCAAATCAGTATAACATCGAAAACGAGCTACGAATTACACAGCTGTCGTCACAAAAAATGTAGCCTAACATGTCACCTTTCAAACAAGTGTTCGTTTGATACAATCAGATTTGTGTTTCCAGATAAATGGACACCAACACCATCTAGTGGCAAAAAACCGCGGAGACCTTTTGTGGTCTCCATCATATTTTCTTTTCCATTTTGTAAAAACGTAGTTTTATTTTGAGTTTATTTATGTTTATATTATAAACATTGTACCTAATCCTTTGATTAAATAGATAAAGTTCGAGTCTACATGTGTTTGTTTGTGTTTCTTTGTCGTTTGCAGAATAAAGGTATTATGTACTCGCAAATATGTAATCGTATATCTACTATTCATGATAATAATTATAATCACAATTGTTATTGGGTATATATTTTAATTCGTCCGGTTTTTTTTTTTCAAAATTTGAACGTTTATTTAAGAAAAACATGTACAATAGTATTATTAAAAGTATTGCCCATCTGAAGCTATGACTTTTTCCCATCTTTCTGGCAATTTGTGGATCCCATCCCAAAAGAACTGCGCCGGCTTGGCAGCCAAGAATGAATCAAGCCGATTTTTGATATTCTGCTCTGATGTGAACCGTATTTCAGTGAGGCCGTTCTGCATCGACCGGAACAAATGGTAGTCAGAAGGGGAAAGGTCTGGACTATAAGGCAGGTGGGGTAAGACTTTCCATCCACTGTTTTCCAAATAATTCTAAACCGGAATAGCAACGTGGGGCTGAGCGTTGTCATGATGGAAAATTATTGCCTCGTGTCTGGTCGCATATTCCAGGCGTTTTTCGGCTACTGCTCTCTTCAAACGGATTATTTGTGTTCGGTAGCGTTGTCCATTGATGGTTTCACCCGGTTTTAACAGCTCATAACTCATCTGATCACACCAAATACAGAGCATTACCTTCGCGCCATGGATATTCGGCTTTGCCAGTGATTTGGCTGGTTGGCCGGGTTTCACGTATGATTTTTTGCGCTTGGGGTTATTGTAATGGATCCATTTTTCATCACCAGTAACAATCCGATGCAAAAAGACTTCCTTTTGTGGCGTTTCAGCAGCATTTCGGACAAGCAAAACCGCCTTTCGACGTCTCTCGGTTTCAGTTCATGTGGAACCCAATGAAATGGCTGTTTGAGTGACACCCAAAGATTCTGCGAGCTCTTCTTGTGTTTGGCAACAATCTTCATAGAGTAATGCTTCCAGTTTTTCATATTCAAACCTTTTTGGCTGCCCAGGACGTTCATAGTCTTCCAAGCCAAAATCACCACTTTTAAATTGTTCAAACCACTTTTAGCACGTTCGCTCAGCTAGCTCATGTTCACCATAAATTTCCACCAAAATACGATGACTTTCGGCAGTAGTTTTCTTCATATTAAAGTAATGAAGAAGAACTCCCCGCAAAAACACTTTTTCAGGCACAAAGTTCGACATATTTGAGTGAAAAAAAAATTATTGTTGTTTACGCTTCAAATTAATGACATATACTGAAATGACGTACAATGACAGTAGCTTTCCAACGCATGTTCCAATGGAATAATAACAATGTAATAATACAAGTTACGCCATCTCTTAGCAAACCGCACCTGTAATTACAGTTTTAATAATTATAATAAGGATTATAAATATAATATCTATAATATTATTTATTTGGACACTGTGTGAGTTTGACATTTATGGACGTCATGTGCCTGTGGGTAGTTTTTGTACATCAATACACCCAGCACGTTTATACAAGTCCCAGAAACCAAACTGTAAAAACCACAAGTGTAGGGAATTGACAACTTTGAATTTAATTTTTAAACGCAGTCTTTCACTAATCATCAAACTGTCACTGTCAATTTATTCAGTAAACTCAACATTTTCATCATGGTAAAATACACTGACGAGTTACGTTCTCCGATTGGGTTCTGGAGAAGATGCGCCAAGATGATGAATTTCATCGCAAAATCATCTTCAGTGACGAAGCTCATTTCTGGCTCAACGGGCTCGTCAATAAGCAAAATATGCGTTATTGGTCGGGTGAAAACCCACATGTGCTTCATGAATCACCACTTCATCCACAAAAAATAACTGTTTGGTGCGGTTTGCATGCCGGCGGCGTTATTGGGCCATTATCACCGATTATTTTTGGCTCGAATTGGAAGATATGGACTTGGACGACATGTGGTTTCAACAAGATGGTTCCACAAGCCACACAGCACACGCTACAATCGATTTATTGAAGAGTAAGTATGGTGAGCGTGTTATCTCAAGACATGGGCCAGTCGATTGGCCGCCTCGTTCGTGCGATTTAACGCCGCTTGACTATTTTCTGTGGGTCTACGTTAAGTCATTAAGTCATCATCTTAAGTAGTTGTTCGTTATACGCAACATTCTAGATATGGGTTCAAAGTGACCGTAGTTGTCGCGGTGAGTTCGGATCAGTCGATGTTTCCAGTCAATAACTGGTGGATAAAAAGTACATCAGCGAACTCACGGCGTTTTTTTAGGATATTCATGCTAATTAGTTTTAGCCTATTATCCATATGGATCGGCCCAAGGTAGACCACGACGTGCGAAACGGATAAACCTGCGTTGGACTGCTTCTATTCTTTGTATGTGGATTAGTTTATAGGGTGACCAAACTTGGCTGCAATATTTGAGAAGAGTCCTTACAAAATTAATGTACAGGAACTTTGTAACGTGTGGGTTGGAAAATTCTTTTGACCAGCGTTTGATGAAACCAATTTCAGAGTTAGCTTTATTTATAATGCTTTCAATATGTGCGTCGAAATTCAATTCTCTGTCGCAAATTATTCCTAGATTCCGTACTTGGGTAGTGGAAGGAATATGCTCATCGCAGCTGAAGTAGTTCCTTGGAGGGGGATGTAGACGTTTGCGGAAATAGGTTATCGCTTAGCATTTGCTGACATTGAGCTCCAAAAAGTTTTGCTTGCACCATACCGAAAGTCAGAAGGCAATGAAATGACTTTGGAAACTCTTATGTCATCAGTAAAAATAGAAAGATTACAATTCGTTAAAATGAGATTTATGTCGTTAACCGTTAGGATAAACATGATTGGTCCAACGTGACTACCCTGAGGGACACCAGATGTTGCTTTAATGGGGTCGGATATTGAAGATCTGAAGATTGCCCTGTATTGTCGCTCCTCTAAATAGGATTTGGTCCATGCCACAAAATGAGGGGAAAAGCCAAGTTTTTTTAGTTTAAAAATGATAAATTGGTGAGAATTTTTATCGAATGCCTTGCTGAAATCAGTGGAAATTGAATCGACTTCATCACCGTCTTCTAAAGCATGAAGCGTCCTAGAGACGAACTCTGTTAGGTTAGTGGTGGTTGATTTACCTTTTATGAATCCGTGCTGATTTGTACAGATAGTTGGCCTGTAGCACGAAAGCAGTTGTTGATATACAATGCTTTCAAAAAGTTTGGGTACGGAAGAGAGTTTTGCTATGGGCCTATAATTATCGACTTCGCCCTTCCTTCCTTTTTTATGAATATGGATGATGTAAGATTCCTTCCATAGGAAAGAGAAAGTACCTGTTGAGACAGACAAGTTAAATGGGGCATCTAGGGAAGGACCGAGATGGTTAACATACTCTTATATAACAATAGCCGGAAGGCCATCAGGGCCGGACGAAAAATCATTATTAAGTTTTGTAATGTTTTCAGATACCAAATATGTTGTTATATTTAGCGAGATGGAAGATGTCTCAGGATAGTTTCTTATGTAGCTAAAGTAACTTGGATCGGGTTCAGCTGTTTTCTTAGAAAAAGAAAGGCAAAAAAAATTGCATTTTTTTTTGGGGTCGGCAGAAGATTCACTAAGAAATTTGAGAGTAGATGGGTAGCCGTTTGACTTTCTTTTGGTATTAAGAAACTGGTGGAAGCTTTTCAGGTCCGAGACTAAGCCAAATTGCATGCGGTAGAGGTACTCAAGGTAAAGAGACTCACAAAGTTCAGAAAAACGATTGTTTACCAATCGATAATTACTGTAGTCGGAATCAGATCGAGTTCTTAAGAATTTATGCCACAACTTGTTTCTGTAATTACGGAGACCGTAACTCCTTGTTGTACCAGGGAGGAGCTGACATGCAGTCCTTTCGGAAGGTATAAAGAATATATAATGAATAGAACGTTGATAGGGCAAGATCAATGTTAGTTGTTTCAGCAATAAAATCAAAGTTAGTATTGCTGATGAGATTTTTAAGTTTGCTAAAGTCGGTTTTTCGGAAGTTAAATGAAAATGAATTTTCCGAATTGACACTTGCGTTGCCATTTTCATATGAGTATATAATTGACAAGGGCGGATGAAGACGGTCTAGGGTAGAAAGAAGATGATCACTCCTATTAACGACACAGTTATCTAAATCGGATGTAAAGACAAAGTCGAGTTGTCTGTTCATTGTGTTAGGTATTCCACTAATCTGATATAGACTAGAGTTGGTTAGGCAGTCCACCAAGGGAAATTAAAATCCCCTACTAGAATAATACAATCTTCACATTGTGCATTTTCAGTTAAAAAGTCTACTTTGTGAACTACAGGTCGATAAGACTCAATTGGTTGGGATGGGTGAATGTAACAACAAAGAACGTAAAGACAGCGTATGAGGAGCGTAATGTTGACATGTACTAACTCAAAGTTGTCAGTGTGTGGAATATCAACAGGAGTTGCGTGAAAAAAGTTCCGGATTGCTAGTAAAACACCTCGGCCATAGAGATTATCAGCTCTTTCCAATCCATCTTCTCGAAAAACTTTGAAATTTGGAGGAAACAGCTCAAGATTTTTAATGTCCAGAATTAGATTTGTTTCAGTAAGAACAATTAGGTCATAGGGTAACTTTTGAGAATTGAGATATACGACGGAGATTTTAGAGCGCAAACCTCTTACATTTTGATAATAAATGGACATGCATTGTGGACTGGAGGATACAGGATTTAGTTTGTTAGGAACTGTAATAGTTTTTAAAATTTGAACGAATTCTTTGCAAGTGAGAGAGACGTTTAGATCTGACATGCGAAGACAGCGTAGAAAGATCATTATGAACTTCATCAGAAGAGATGTCGAAACTCTCATGGTAGCGAACGAAAATTTCCATCAATTCCACTGACTTAATAGGAAGACCTTTTCGTTGAATCGAAACCATAATGTTGGTTTTGGTTGTGCCATCAATGCAAACGGAGTTGGGTTTATCGTGCACCCCTTGCTACACAGATTAAAACCTCAATTGGGTATTCTTGGACCTTTTTTATAAAGCTACATTGGAGTCAAGAGCAAACCTATGAGAAAATGAGCGTTAGTGCTAAAGAAAAAAATGAGGGGATATTTAAGTAGTCCAACTTGATGGACTGCGGATGAAGTGAAGTCTAGATGTGCTATCATACATTCACGTCTTGATATAGTTCGTAGAATTCGCGGTTATACCTTCCCCTCTTCGCATGCGATACAAAATATTTAATAACTATTTTTTCTATCAATATTTTTTGCTTATCGTTAACAGTATACAGGAAAACTGGAGGATTAAGATTCCGAGTTAGGTAAGATTTTTGAGTCCATATGTTTTGCTTAACCGAAATAACAGTGGTTTCCTAAGGCTAGTATTCGACAAATCTCCGATAAGGTTTCATTCGTTGAGTTGATGTATACTCCGGGGTAGGAAACTCTTCAATTAATTCGATGTTACTACTGACATCATTGACGTTCTGTCGTAGGCCGTGGACAAATGTCTTTTTTGTTTGTTGACAGCATGCAAGTTATATTATTTCGCGCTGCGAAATGCAAAAACAAATATTGTTTCTTTTATTTCGGACAATCGTCCACTTTATTGTGCCAATTCAAACTAAACTCCTTAATTCTAAGTTAAAGTGGTTAGAGTGTTGGGACAGCGGCTTTGAGTATTTCATCAAATTATTGTTGTGAACTTCTGAAAAATAGATGTGAATTGCTGTATGTCTGCTGTCATCTGGATTCTGGAGCACACAAGACGGCATTTGTTGAAGTCGTCTTCATCATTACATACACATGAGTTAATAGTTTAAGATAGACCAATGTGTAGGGGTTCTCATATCGTATTTGAGTTTAGATTCTTTTTAAAAAAGTCTATTTTGTTTACATCCACAATAACTGTCATTATTATTATCATTATTATTATTATTTTTATTTTATTTTTATTTATTTTTATTTTTGTTTTTGTTTTCATTAAACACCTTCCTTCTAGTCTCTGATATACAACAGAAATCACCCATTAACTATGTAAGTATCCTAACGTTAAAGAACCCTCATTCCATTCCATTTAAATTACTATCACACCGAATGCACCTTTACAGAACTGTAGTACGATATTGTAGCTCTACATTAGGGAATATCCGAAACCCCCTAGAAACATTAGAGCCAAGTGGACGGCATGTCGTCATGACTGAAGAAAGATGACACTCTCTAAACCCAGACCAATACAAGAGATGTATCCCATGGTGCATGAGTATAGCTATGACATTCAAATGAATTTATGTCGCTAATGCAAATTGGTTGTATTATAGGTATGTGCTCATCTAACGCATGGTTAAGGATTTCTCTGGCAGACATCGTTATGTTTATTCTCCGCCTTCTGGATTTGTTCGTCGCGACGTGTCGTTGGGGGGATTTCCACTTGAAGAGGCGCAAATAGTTGTACACAATAAATTACGTGGCAATTTCTGGTGTTTCATTGAAGCTAAGATATGGAGTCACAGTATAATCATTCCAAAGGATGAACACCTATTTGCCCTAGGGGCTACAAGCAAATGGTGTGAATGTTACTTTGCCTAAGCAGAGGGAAATTGCCTAGATACGAGTTTACTTGTAGTTTTCCTCCTCCTCGTATGAGTATACTTTGTTGGAGGACTGTAAAACGAAATGAAATTTGCACAATCCCACTTATAATGTGCAACATCTACATTGCAAATGATATAGGCAAAGGATCAAGGCATATTGATGGATGCTTATGCAGATGCAAGATTGTTGCTCGATTCAAATTTGTATTACAAATAATTAGATGATAAGTTTTTAGTAATATAATTTGTGAAATTCGGAATCGAGGAAATGTCAAGATGTTACTGCAGTTTTGTCATAGTCCGGTGTGAATTTGGGCCTCAACCAGTCAATGCTAGATCTATAATTAGCTACACCCAGCTTTGCACGCTAAGTTGGTTAAGGTCCCCTTCGGGGACGGATTGAAAGATTAGTCATTGGACCTTCATTCTTCTGGCTATGAAGAAGAATATCTTCATTATACCTCTTCCTCTAATCAACCGAAAATCACCCGAAGAATTTTCTTCTCAAAACAGCCAAGAACAGTCTCTGCGCCATAGGACAGGACTGGAATTATTAAAGTCTTGTACGAATATAGGGTCACTTTTGTTGTTCGAGATAGGGCTTTTCTAGTCAATTGCTTTCTAAACAGCGATTGGCAAGAGTTATTCTTCGTTTGATCTCTGCGCAGGACCGTTGTCTGAAGTGATAGTGGAGCCTAGGTGACGTTGTGTACTTTACTACCTCACAGTTGAATATATCTGTCCGAGATGTCGGGCAACACTTGCAAGTTCAACTGACCCAGCTTTCTTAGTAATTAAACGGCCTTTTGAAAGATTTTTGCACTATTCTTTCAAGAATGATGTTAAAGAAATCCCATGACAGTGTATCGCTTTTTATAAATCCTTTTTGACATCAAAGGTCTCGGTGAGTTCTTTACTGACCTTAATGGAGCAGAGTGCATTTTCTATCGTCATCCTGCACAAACGGACGAGTACCTGATGGTTACTGGTATCAAGATAACAGTGAATACACAATGAGGTTAGGCGTAACTATTACCTTTCATTAGTAAATTTGTAGAGGTTTTCATTAACAGAAATTTTATCGAAAGTTTATGCCTATTGTATTCTTCTTTGCTTTGATCTGGATCGAACTCTGACCACTGCTCTTGATCGTGATCTCTTTTTGCAGATAGTTTCAGACCTTGATTCTGAACACGATCTCCGAGATTTTAATTGTGATACTAATTTGGCCTACAAAAATAGTATTTTCTAGTGCCACTACAGTTTGCACCCCAAATTGCATTCTCCATTCCTTCCGAAATTGGCTTAAGAAATTTAAAAATTTTTCTCCGACAAATATTCTGCCAATTGATGAAATCGATTTAGTGATGATGAAGAAAACACTCTGCAAGGATGTGGTCAAGATCGAAAGCTAAGTGCGTTCCTGTAATAGTAAACTCAGACATCACATTGAGCTAAAAGTATCTCTAAGATAACAGAACATTTTTGTTCATTCGGGGCAAATTTTTTTTTGCGGAATAATTCGTCAGTGGTGTTGGTGCAGCGTGAATTTCGGCGCAGATTTCTCGGTCGTCCGACATCAACTGAGCAAACACTACGAAGTTTAGCCACTTGCCGAGAAGAATTTTTAAAGATGTCACAGAAGATCCCGGAGTATCGACCAGATGTTGGACATCAATCGGCGATCTTTAGAGAGAATTTTGGTTCCCTTACAAAGTGCAGACAGTGCACTTTCATCGCTATGTGCGTGAAACTTACGATCAAGCCATCCTACGACCGCGAGAGTAGAACACCTTTTCCCCCGAAGTACATCTACTATGTACCATATCATAAAAGAGACCAACAAGGAGGACATCCAAATAGTCACAGCGGATGAACTCATAAACGTATGCAGGGAGATAGGCGACAGTAAAGCGCCCGGACCTGATGGCATACCAAATAAGTCACTAAAAGCAGCTATTCATAAGCGGCCAGACATTTTTATGAAAACAATTCAAAAATGTCTTGAAGAATGAGTTTTCCCGGATGCTTGGAAACTATAACACCCAGTCCTGCTTAAAAAGGGAAACAAGCCACCTGGGGAACCGTCCTCGTGTCGTCCAACATGCCTTCTAGACACAATGGGAAAGATACTGGAACGGATAATATATGCTAGACTGCTCGCAGTAGCAGAAGAGAGAGAAGAACTATCAGACTTTCAGTTTGGGTTCAGAAAATCGCGGTCTACTGTTCGAGCCGTAAAAACTGTGGTCGACATTGCGGCCGAAGCGATACAAGGAGAAAGATGGCGGTATATTACAAAAAAATACTGTGTAGTGGTGACTTTGAACATCAAAAATGCCTTTAACTCGGCAAACTGGGCGTTCATCAGAAAATCACTAGCCAGTATGAATACGCCATATTACTTGCTGAGGATAGTAGAAAACTACTTTACCAACAGAAAACAGAGGTATGAACAGCATTTCAGCTGGGGTTCCACAAGGATTAGTACTCGGTCCACTCCTATCAAACATTATGTATGACGGAGTGCTAAGGCGTATGTTGCCGAGAGGAGTTCAAGTAATCGGATTTGCAGACGACATTGCCGTCGTTACGGTGGCAAAAGAAATAAAAGAGATAGATAGATAGGATAGATAGGATAGGATAGATGGATCAAAAACTGGCTATTGGGTATATAATTATTTTCGCGCGGTTTTTTTTTTTCAAAATTTGAACGTTTATTTAAGAAAAACATGTACAACAGTATTATTCAAAGTATTTCCCATCTGAAGCTATAACTTTTTCACATCTTTCTGGCAATTTGTGGATCCCATCTCAAAAGAACTGCGCCGACTTGGAAGCCAAGAATAAATCAAGCCAATTTTTCATATTCTGCTCTGATGTGAACCGTATTTCAGTGAGGGCGTTCTGCATCGACCGGAACAAATGGTAGTCAGAAGGGGCAAGGTCTGGACTATAAGGCGGGTGGGGTAAGACTTCCCATCCACTGTTTTCCAAATAGTTCTTAGCCGGAATAGCAACGTGGGGCCGAGCGTTGTCATGATGGAAAGTTATTGCCTTGTGGCAGGTCGCATATTCCGGGCGTTTTTCGGCTACTGCTCTCTTCAAATGGATTAATTGTGTTCGCTGGCGTTGTCCATTGATGGTTTCACCCGGTTTTAGCAGCTTATAATACAGCAAACCCATCTGATCCTACCAAATACAGAGCATTATCTTCGCGCCATGGATATTCGGCTTGCCGTTGATTTGGCTGGTTGGCCGGGTTTCACATATGATTTTGGGGAGTGGTTGAAGGACGTAGTGGTGTGGATTAGTATGTATGCGCACTCCTGGCATCGAATATTCTTTTGTTGCGAATTGTGCATGTTGGTGGCACGGGATACCGCATCTTTAGAAGATTACCACATTCATTGTAAAAAAAAAAAACGACCACGAGAGAAACAACTTTTCATGGAAAATCATCATGACCGACGAGGTCAATTTCCATCTTTGTTGATAGTAAATAAGCAAAATTATCGCTTCTGCGGCACCGAAAATCCGCTTATAACACACGAAGAGCTATTAAACCCGCTCAAAGTTACTTTATGATGTTTTTCGAAAACGAAGCGGGCCAAACAATTACTGTGGATGGTGAGCGCTACAGAGCCATGCTTAACGACTTTCTTCTTCCTCAATTGGGTGAATTAGGATTGGAGGATATGTGGTTCCAACACGATGGAGCAGTAGCGCATACTTCACGAGCCGTAACTGAAATTCTGATGGCTACATTTCCAGGTCGCCTAATTTCACGTTTTGCCGATTTGTACTAGCCACCAAGATGCACTGATTTAACCGTTCCAGACTTCTTTTTGTGGGGTTTTTTGAAGTTGCGAGTCTATGTCGACAAGCTTCAGACTTTTGAAGCCCTCAAAGAGAATATTCGTCAAAAATGCTAGGACCTCTTGCCGGAAGTTCTGGCAAGTTCTGATGGAAAATGCCACAAACCGGGCCCGAATGGTCATCAATTTTGGCGGCGTGGAATGAGAAACCAGTTGGCAAAGACCGCACTGATTTGTAAATAAGGTGATGAAGTCATCAAATTACAAGTATGTGCTTCAGGATGTGTAAATTTTTCGAAGCTACTGATGCTCTGCTCTACTCGAACAAAAATAGAGGAAGAAGCAGACAAAGTCTTTATAATGAGAACAGTATCAGACATTACACAACACTCAAAATAATGGTCCTGCTGTGTGGGCTGTCATTGCTCCAATGCTTGTTCCTATTTTGCTCCCCTTTCTCAATGTTCGAGTAATTGAACGGTCATTTCTGGTTAAAAATAAGAAACTCAATTGCCTAACTTAAGTCATTAGATAAGTATTTCAATAGCAAAAGGGCACATTGTTCTAGGTATAAATCGAAGCTTGTTACAATCTGGTCTAATTAAAGGCGAACTAATTTTGATGTTCATGCATAGTTAAGCAAGTAAGTTGTTTCGTCGATGGAAATTCAATCGCTCTCCCCACTATCTCAAAGAATCAAGGGTATTGCAGGAATAATAAATAAAGCCCATTGCTATGTAGGCTAAGCACATAATTACTGATTAAATCAAGATGTTGTACTCTTTATAAAGGAAGGACACTGATTTTAAGTAATTTTTCCTTTAATCTACCCAGCCACCCCTTTCATAAGTTTTGTTTCATACATTTGGTTTAGCATCCTCAGCTCTCTACAAACCGTTCCATCACTCCTAGACATAAAATAAATCTACAAATTCATCTCGAAATGCACTTTCAGTTCATCAAAACATAAAGTTCTCGGATCGCGCATAAAAATACCATCAAATAGATTTGTCTGTCACCCGCTTTGTGCACACACAATTTCATTCCATGCAACCTATTCAAGCTCCACCACTTAAGAAAGTATCTCTCTGAATCCAATGAAAACTGACACCCAGCCAAAGGAATACTGAATGTTGGATCCTTCCAGCCAAACAATAGAGCCATCCGTCAACCCAAGCACTATCGCTTATCGTTAATTAAATTTCATTTTTCATTAAACTCGTTAACGTCTTGGCTTGGCTTCTTTAAGGATATCGTCCCGGTCCTCCGTTGCCAGGAGCAAAATCATGGTAAACGAACATCTTATCCAGGCAGCATGGTGTGCATATTCGTTCTCTCTGATTTGTGAGTGCAATGTGAATTTAAAGGACGTCCTGGCAGAACTGAATATGGGTGACAGTGTAGAACATGTGTGCTTTGGGACGTTCGAGTCAAGTGCATTAGAAGGCAGGATACGAATAGCGCCCTTAAATTCATGGGGCTGCTCTAAAAGAATATTTTATATCTAAATTATGCACATTGCATCCGTCCCTATGTTTTTTTTTTTTTTTTTTTTGTGGCTTTCGTTGGTTCTTAAGTTGTTGCTTTTTTGATGCAGGTTCATATGCCAGCATGATGCGGCTGCATACGGACTTTATAGGTCTCGGTAGGGAGCTATACGTTCTTGGAATGCGACCGACAAGGCAAGTTGTTTTCACACTTTTATCGCGTTATCATTATGTCAAGTGGGGTGAAGAGAGCGTATAGGACGGTTCATTGCCAAGTTGTTTGCATATAGAGTTGAATTTAATGAACGTTAATAGTTTTTATCTTTCTTTCTTGCTTTTCATTTTGTATTCTAAAAATTCAATCGATAAACGAGCACTTGAAGAAGTTTATGAACTCTAACTTTCGAAGAAGTTCATAATTTATGAACGCAATTGAAAGACAGTGAAAGAATGTGTATGGATGACAGTCAAAGGTGGGAAGCAATATTCTGGTTTAGAATGTGATTGCATGTTCTAGAAAGGGCGGCTCGATTACAGCCGAAATATAGTTTTATGAAAATCCAGAGCAGCGCCGAGTTACTGCTACCTAATGTGATCTTGAGCCTAACACTTAGAGAGAAAGTACTCTGCAGAGCCGTCGTCTATTTCACAAAGCCAGAGGTTTCTTATGGCTCTCATTCCTGTGCTAACACATCAGTTAGTAGTTTCCAATCTTTTTGTTAAAAAAATAAAAGGAGAATCGACACTGGAGATTATTCAAACTCAAGCTTTACATGCATTTCTTTGTATGTATGTACCTATATTCATCTTCAAACCAGAAGTTTCTTTGTGGCGTTGCTTTAAAATCAATCACTTCAGAAGCAGGTTCTCTAATGGTTCGTTGACAACATTTCAATTGGTGTACTATGGTTTGTGTATTTTTCGTGAGCTTTAGGATAATGCGATCCGCAAGAATTCTACCAGTCTCTTGAGATAACAGCTGTTTCACATCGAATTGTGGTGGTCTTGCTTGACTCTGTTGTTCTTGCTACATCTGTATTCCCGGAAAGTTTGAATATCTAGAATTTAAGAGTAATGCCTGGCGTCCATGTGCAAGCTTAGTATTTTTTTTTTATTTTATAATTACGCGCGCACACCAAGGGGGTATGAATATCCTTTTACTGGCTTTTCTCCAGGGCGCGGGCGGGTGGTGTAGTAGTTTGAAACTCAGGTGTATTAGGTTGTCAAACTGGAGCCAGTGCATTCTCAACCAATGGGGCTTAGTACGTGCTAGTTGTTAGTTCGTTATATTTAGCCCAGCCAGCAACCACTCCAACATCAGTGATATGCTTTCGTGTCAAAGTTGACGCCGACGAGATTTTCATATAACTGCATACAAATTCTATGAAAAGACTTTTTCAGAGAATACGAACCCGCAACCCTCTACTTGAGGAGTTTATGCATATGATATACCACTTCACCACGGCCACCCCCACGTATGCTCAAAGATCACCTAACCTCCGTATTCGCTCTTCTTTAACATCGTCCTGCACAATTTCGGTATCGTTGCGGGGCAAACTTGTCTAAATCTTTCTCGAATAGCAAATCTAACTCGAAATAAGCATTGGGTTCCTACTTTATAGCAGACGCCGTAGAAAATATCGTCCTTTTTCATTTGCTTTTTGTCCGGCCTACGGATCGTACTTCTACGGCAGTACGTGGTTTGCTAATTGTCTTAAGATTCCATCTGAAATATCGAAATTGCTCGTTCCAAACTAACTTGAAAAGAGGAGGTGGCATATTGTAAGCTGTTAGATAATCATTTATGCAACATCATCCTAACCCAGGAACCATTATTCGTAGAGCCATGGGCATGGGACATCTTTATATACTCCGCTCTATACAAGAGCCAGAGGCAAGTTTAAAACTTGAATATTAGTGAAACGTAGTCTTAAATCATTTTTACTTCCTCACCTCAGCGACCACAGGCCAGACTGGAGGCCACCAAATGCTCCTACTAACTGGCCACGGTTATATAGGACCTCTCTCTGGTTACAACCTAGAAATGGTGTTGATGGAAGCTGGAAGGCTAAAAACTGGCCTCATCATGGGGGTCGACGCTAATGCTCGGTGAGTCACCTTTTGATTATATTATAAGTACTAACCTCATTGTTCACAACTGTGGCAATTAGCCACTTTTATAACAAGAAACCGAAAGGAAATGCTTGCCACCAATCTAGTCTTCGACAACATCACTCAAATCTTAACGAACTGGACGGTATAGGCTGTACACTTATTTTCAGACCACAGATACATCTAAGTCAGCCTGAGTAATGCTTCTAACCAACCAACATTCCGGAACAATCAGAAAACCGATTTGGCCAAATACAGAGGAATATAACAGAAACTCTATCCTCTGAACTCTTAAGTCACCCTCGTGACGCCAACGAGCTTGACATTAAGTTAAGGCTATAGCTGCTTCCTGCCACACTGGTGGACATCATCACACGGACCACTTAGAAACTTTTGCAGAAAACTTTTGAAACTAGAAAAAGCACAAGAAAAGTGACTGACTGGGACTAATATAGGGTTTTCCAATAACGACTTGACAACATTTTTTTTAAATAAAAGGCAAACCATTTGAGATATTTCAAAAAGTTTATTATTGGCTTGAAGTACAATCAAAACATTTATGAATATAACTCAACTTCGTTCATATGGCCACCGCGGGCACGTTTGCAGCGGTCGATTCGTTGGACCCAATTTTCAACGACTCGACCACACATTTCGGCCGAAACGGCCGCTATTTCGCGTTCAATGTTGGCTCTGAGCTCTTCCAACGTCGTCGGCGTGTTGGCATAAACCCATGACTTAACGTTGCCCCACAGAAAATAGTCAAGCGGCGTTAAATCGCACGAACGAGGTGGCCAATCGACTGGCCCATGCCTTGAGATAACATGCTCACCATACTTACTCTACAATAAATCGATTGTAGCGTGTGATGTGTGGCTTGTGGCACCATCCTGTTAAAACCACATGTCGTCCAAGTCCATATCTTCCAATTCGAGAAAAAAATAATCGGTGATCATGGCGTGATAACGCTGACCTTTCACAGTAACGTGACGGTCGTTATCGTCGACGAAAAAATTTGGCCCAATAACGCCGCCGGCATGAAAACCGCACCAAACAGTTATTTTTTGTGGATGAAGTGGTGATTCATGAAGCACATGTGGGTTTTCACCTGACCAATAACGCATATTTTGCTTATTGACGAACCCATTGAACGACATTCAGCTTCGTCACTGAAGATGATTTTGCGATGAAATTCATCATCTTGGCGCATCTTCTCCAGAACCCAATCGGAGAACGTTTACAGACGTTGCTCGTTAGTGTACTTTACCATGATGAAAATGTTGAGTTTACTGAATAAATTGACAGTGACAGTTTGATGATTAGTGAAAGATTACGTTCACAAATTAAATTCAAAGCTGTCAAGTCCCTATTGGAAAACACTATACAAAGAATCTCTCAAAATATATAAAAAAAGAATTGAGGAAGGCAAAGCGACAATCCTGGAGATCATTCCGTGACAAAATTGCAGAGGCATAGTTGTTTGAAAAATATAACGAACCAAAATCAACCAGCCATTTTTTGATATATTCATATGAGCGGAACTGCTGATTAGCCAGATCATGCGCAATATCTGAGGAATATTGCGGGTGGGGAAAGACTTTCTATTTGAGAGCCGACGATGTAGAAGCATAACCATGAAGCAACCATGACTTTGTTCACATTTATTTGCTGCAATGTATCAATTTTTCGTCACCCGTCACGATGCTATGAAGAAAATCCTTCCCCGAATAAAACTTACTGTCCGGTGTTGTTTATTCCTTGTTTTTGACAGCATGTACTTGATTTTTGAACTCATTTACGCTAAACCCATTCTTGCAGCTTCTGCTTCAATACTAACCAACGCACAGGTAACAATCCGCTGAGTTCTGCCAATTAAGTCGATATCATCGATGTCCGCTAGTAGTTTCACAGACTTGTGAAACTATTGTGCCTCCAGTGTTCGCTTGTGAGAACTACCCAATTTTTTCAAGTATCATGTTAAAGAAGTCTAAAACCTTTTTTGACATCAAAAGTCTCGGGTAAGTGGTTACCTAAATTGACGCTCTCAATTTAGCGTTCTCAACCGTCATTCTGCAGAAATGGTTTGGTGGAGATACCAAAACTAGACATGGCTATATAGCTCGTCTCTATTAATGCTCTTATATGGGGCCTTAAGATTGATGGTAAGATGGTGGGTTTTGGTTTGTACTTCTTGAAAATTTTCCATGATTTGTCGAAGTTTGAAGATTTGGTCGATTGTGGATTTTTCTTGTCAGAAAACACACAGATTATTGGCGAAGGGTTGCAGACGTTCAAACAATATGGCAGGTAACAATGTATATCAGGTAAACGATACTGAGATATTATTCATGAGGCATACACTCTTCTGGTTGGATCTGAGTAATGAGATGGTTTGTACTATCCACGATGTCATTTTCATTGAATATTTTGGCAGGTAAACCTCCAGGCCCAGTTGCTTTGTTGGTTTAGAGCTTAGGTATTGCTATGTTTACCTCAATTTGGTCAGATGGATGAAAGTTTTGGCTATTATCGTCTAAGTTGGATGGTCTATTCTGCCTGGGGGGATATTGAGCATCGTTGCCATTATGCAGTCTCCAAAAGTTTTTTTCCATATTCTAGCACAGTGTTTGACTCTATTACAAGGTTGCCTTCTTCATCTCTGCCGGTTTTTGTACGGGACTCCTTGCCATGACACGTTCTTTTTTCCTTCAGATCGCAAGCTTCTCTTCTTCTCGAGAAGCCGATGTTCTTCCCATTTTTTTTGCGTGTAGAGCTTACGAGTGTTTCTCGTTCTTCCTGGCCGCACTGCTTTGTACGCTTCTCTTTTAGTCGTATGCACTTGCCGGATTTCATAGTGGTGCTCGTCGTGTTGTTGTCGAAAAATTTCTACACGTTCGGCGAAGAATACAGCAGTCCGTTGCGATTGCAGCTTTTCTAAGTTATATATTCTAACAGTAGTTCCTCTTCATTGTGATGCTTGGAAAATCCGCATTCATACGTTGGCTGACACAAAATGGTGATCCAAATCAATGTTGGCTGCCCTTTACTCGATCGCACTACAATCAATTTCATTTAGCATTTCACTGTACATTACGATGAAGAAATCGTTTGCTTGCTATAATGATGTTTCGTTCCGCCGCAATGTCAATAAGCCTAAGTCCGTTGCCAGATCTGGTGACCAAGTTTTCCACCTGTCCTACGAAATTTGTCCTTATTTCCTATCTTGGGGTTGAAATTGCCTAGTATGATTTTAACGTAATATATACTTCGGATATTGCTCATATATCTTATCGAGGGGCTCGTAGAAGCATTCTTTGGCTGCTTCGGTTCTATTTTCCGTAAAAGCATAAGCGCATATTAGGCTTATGATAGCGAATTTAGCCTCGATGCGGATTGTCATATGACAGTACTTCCCTAGTTTGCTGCATAGGACAAATCCGTTTCCGTGTAAACGTTGATCTTTTCGATATAGTAATCACCGTTTTTCATATTTTTTTTTTCCAAGCCATGACAGCGCACCTCCTGGATAGGAGTGATATCTTCGTGGTATCAATCGAGTGCCCCTGTTCATTGTTTAGCTGCACTTGGCCTCTTAAGGGTCCAAAGATTCGACATGCAGATTCTAAGGAATTTGTCCTTTAAACGTTTGCAAAGGTCATCTACAGTGAATTTGTTCGCTGAACATGCCCTTGGTATCTTAGTCTACATAAGCAGGGATTTACTCATGCAGTTACCGGGGACCATCACTAGGAGGTAAGGCAATCACTACATTACTAACTTAATTGTTGCGCTGCTGGTCCAATGCTAGTTATAGGACACTTAGAAATTTCCCGCTCAATCGCCGCGCAGGATGGCTAAGGCGTTCAATGCTGAAGTTCTTTGGTCATTATAAGATAATAAGTTAGATTCGACATGCTTAGTGCTGAAAGAAAAAAATGAATTTCATGAATCACAATGCAAAGTTCGAATACGCCTGAGGTGCCCACTTCAGAACGGATTTGATTAACGTTACGGGTCCTGGTACTTTTTTAGTTGAAATGATTGATTTTCAAAGCCAGAGTCCATGCTAAGTCCATCTGGTTTTAGTGTGACATAGGTAGAGAAAGATCCAAACAGCACAAATTATTACCATAAGTGCCAACATCAAATACTACGTATAACGACCATGTGCTAGAGTTGAATCCTCAGGTTTTGACAGAAATTTGGTGTTAATAATGAAGTGCCATCAATGTCTTAGCCTTACATTTGTGTATATGTGAGTTTAAAACTTCTTCATAAAACAAATGAGCATCAGACTGGTCAAAGTCTTTAAGGCAGTCAAATCAGCTAGACTGGAAACACTCAGAAGTCCTGATAACACATATCAAAACAAAGACATTGCGTCATTTCTCGAAATTCACTTCTCAGGTAACCAAGTCAGAACTAGCTCACATCCAGCTCCTATCGCTCAACGCAGAAGTTTACTGAGTAACACAAACTGGAGGAGCTTGTACTCGTATATGCAGCCACTTGTTATCAAATATGCTTTACGTAGTCGTTGGAAACTCTGTGGATAATATTCACAGCATAAAATAGTACAGAACCCCTAGCGAACATTTAACTAAGCTTTTATACCGAAATTTGGATCAACAACAAACGATCTACCTTCATGTGCGTAAAACTGTTTTGTGAAATGCAACAAGTGCGCTTGTAGGTAGAATTAGAGGACAAGAAGGAGAACTTGCGTCGCATTGAGGGTGCGACAGCGTGACCAATAATATACTTCATACTTCAGTTATTCTATAGATAAGATGAAACTGACTATGTGACAGCAAAGGTAAACAGTGGTTGCATCCAATACAAGTCACTACCTCCAGGTGTATGGTGTTCGTCTCACTTCCTGACGCTTTCAATGATTCTTACGGCTACGATCAGACATATATATGTTGTCGATGTAACTGGGTTAACTGGGTCTGTTAAAGCATGGCTATCGACTTTCTGCCCAAAAGCAAGGACAGCCCTAGACGTGATGGGTACATTAGGTATGCACTTTCAGTCAATCTCTCAATTGTTCTCTTTAGTAAAAGGAGGTAGCTGACTGGTCAAACTCATCTTTTGCTCAAACGTATCAACATTTGTTTTCTCCAATGAATCTAAATATTTGAGTTTCATCATGGATAACAAACTTCTTTGGACTAAACATATCACGTCGAAAGCCTACGAGAAGCTGTCAATTAACTCTTAGTAACACATTGAGCTTGTCAGCGGAAGGTCCTCTGGATCCGGCTACAATAAGATGAATTATATTCTCTGCGTTGGTTGTCTGGTAATATAAGCTTTAACAAAAATACCTCACTACTTCTTCTGGCTCCGAAGAACAGTCTGGCTCGGCTAAATCTTTGAATCCACTTTCATTGTGCGTCTACTAAATTGCATAGGTTTCCTATATCTTATTCACTGAGCGGTTATAATATACAATTTTAGGAGAGAACTTAGGGGAAAGTTTACGCAAGATTTAGGCTTTAGATAATGCTTAGAATATGGATACGAGTTAATTGGCTTTCTTATTTTCAGGGGACAAATAATTTTAGGCGGAGGCTGAACAACAATAGAAATACCCTCTCATGTTTTTCATAGCTTTACATTTCTAATAGCAAAAAGGCTTTGAAATATCTCAATGAAATTTAAAAATCATAGCATGTTCTGTAAAACTTGAAATCTTTCATCTTGAGCGCTGCTCATTATAGAAAAAAAATTTGAAGACTCTCGTGGTAAACACCCTGCTCGGCATAACCTTAAAACATTTCAATTGACCAATACGTTAGCTGTTAACATGGCTTCATGTAGTTAAACATTCCTCCTTGCCCTAACTTCCATTTCTTCCTTAGTTTTTGAATTTTTTGTTCGAAAGCCCTTCGCATAAGGAATTTAAAGATACTGTGCTCCCATAAAGTTTTCAAAGAGAAAAAAACGCAAAAGAACTGAAGAATTCCACTCCGTTCGATTTATGGGAGTCAAGAACCGAGGGCGTCATAAAATTTATCGTCATGCCGGCTGATGGAGATGAATAAAGAAGAAGTCCTGGATCTGGTTCATATTTTTATTAACTCATGTGTGTAAATTTAATAGGATCCCTGACCCGGGACACTTACAAACTGGAAGCAGTCATAAGACGGAAATTGACCAAATGATTGAGCTATGAATGAAAGCTTAGTGCCTATGGTGCTATATCAGATGGTTTTCCAGGAAGTAGTGACAATTGCATAAGTATACGTTTGTATGAGCTTTAAAACTGAGAGGATATTTCAAGGTATTTAAGGATATTTTAAAAAAATGATGAATACAATGAATTATGGTTGAAACAAACATATAGAAAAGGCTTTTTGGGGAAATTTGTTGAGACAAGTGAGCCATTTCTTTGATATTGGAATAGAAATTGCCGTATGAGCTGATGTGCTGCCTTTTTTGTTGCTGTATATCGATTCGGTGATTGGTGTTAAATTGTCCGGGATGCGCTTGTTCTTTCTATAGGGTGATTTATCGTAAGGTTTGATTAATAATGTAAAACAAAACACATAAATTTAAAAGCGAACTTACAATTTTACTATCCGCTAAAAGAATAGTTCATGGCATTTATTTCTTTGGAATGATATCATGTAAATGTTGGCCACGACTACATCTGAAGTGGTTCATTCGGAAGGTACAATTTTAGGCGACTCGTTCGAACATAGCGACTGGTATCTCGCGGATGACACGAGTAATGTTGGCTTCCAAAGCATCAATCGTAGCTTGCTTATTCCTGAAGATATGAGACTTTACATATCTCCAGAGAAAATAGTCCAAAGGTGTGATATCGCACGATCTAAGCGGATAATTTACCATATCAAAACGTTAAATTAAGTGCTCATCAAAATGATTTCTCAACAAGTCTATTGTTTACAGCGCTATATGGCTCGTAGCGCCGTCTTGTTGAAAACAAAGCTCACCGAGACCATGTGCTTGAATTTTAGGAGGCACATAGTCCATTAAATATGACAATTTTGCTTATAAACGTATACATTGAGCCAGAAATTGGCTTCTTCACTGAATAAAATTTCCCGATAAAATACCGGACTTTCATTAAGTTTTTCCAGAGCCCATTCACTGAAAAAATTGTAGAAAATTCAAGTCGCCTGGCTTCAATTCTTGCACAAGTTGAATTTTGTACGCTTTTAGGCCGAAATCCTAACGTAAAACACGCCAAGTTGTCGAATACGCCAAGCTTCTGAGAACGACGACAAATCGGTTAGTCACGGTCTTCGCGTACACTCTCAGTTACAGGTGCTACAGTCTCTTTACTACTAACCACTACTAACTAGATGTGGTCTATCCAGTCGAGTATCATCCACTAATGTAAACTGGGACTCAAATTTGCGAATGGTATTGGCAGTAGTGGTTTCAGTAGGTCGATGATGCTTACCGTAAGTTCCTCGAATCGCACGTAAAAAAATATTTCTCACAGAACGCTGATTTTCGTAACACAGCTGAACAATTTGGAGACTCTGTTGTGGTGTGAGTCTTTCCATGATGATTTGCCAAATGATATTGAACGAAAATCATAAAGCAGTTTGATAGGGGTCATGCGTGATCTTTCAAAAAAGGCCTTTTGAAAATTAAACCTCACGATGAATCACCCTATATTGGCGTGTTTATGAATAAGCAAAGAGTATCTACTGATGCATACTAGGATACTAATATTTGACCGTTGAACAGATCAGAGACTCTATGTCCTTCTGACCCAGCTTGTATCAGATAGCTGTCAATTTTAAGCTTAGGTTTTGTGGCAACTTGGAATTGGTCTCATATATCGGATCACGTAGCAAGTGTTATCCTTATTTCCTAAGATGTTGACATTTGAGCTTGTGCGTCTTTGGGAAAGCCCATCCGATTTATAGTTGTACGTTAAATTTAACCATCTCGTTGAGGGATTGCTGCAATGTAAGAACTTTTGGTATTATCAGGAGTTGGAGCGAAAGAAGGAAAAAGTAGCTGGTGCACACGTCGTCTCCGGAGAGAAAAGGTACAGCATGAGAAGTGTGCTATAGGTGAAATGGGAAGAATAGCAACTTACGAAACTACATTCGGATGTTTTGCAAACGGTTTAAAGAACCTGTCAAGTCAACCAGACAGAACGCTGCAGGAATAAGCAAAGAAATTTGTTAGCAAAGATATAGTCTATGCTAAGCATATTGAAAGGCCACTTATGCGGACTGTTAAACAGACATTCTGTCTGTCTAAATGAATCAGATCGAGACCACTTATCCAGAGACGAGCAATAAAAAGCCATGTGTTGTTTTGGTGGCATCCCTGTTACCAATGTACAACGACCAAAGGTCAAACATAAAGGGCAGAAGCAATCTCAGCGTGGCCTTTTATGTCAAGGAAGTATTAAGACAAGGTGATGCGCTGTCGGGTGACTTTTTTATCAACATACTTCACACAGCTCAAAACATGCAAAAATGGGCTTAACTGGGAATAAGAAGTGATGCACAACGTCGACAAACCGGACAGAGTGTCCCAGACACTGACCATTTCATCCGAGTTCCTAGCGTATTCGGAATAAAACATCCTTGATCGTTGAAAACGTTTCAAGAAGCAGATATTTTATTACAGCGAACTTGTCAGACTTCACAGTAACATCGACCCCAGTAGCGTTTTCGTAGTTTAGGAGAAGTTGTGTTTTAAAAATTCATTAAATTTACCGGAAACATACGTTTTCCCACCTATCCAGAACAGAGAAGTTGCGTAGCTTTTAGCGATCTCGTTTAGAGATTCGCGACATTACGTCACTTGTTGTCTTCCTTAGTATTTCAATAAGCGCTTAGCAATCAATATATAAAAGTCAAATGGACTTTAAGTGAATTAGAAAACATTCCAATCCCTCTACCATAATTCATTTTCGACCCTCCTGTAGACATTTTTCTTGCTGTTGCATTAGAAATCCTAACACATCTTCGGCAAGTTATGCTTATAATTTTCAGATTATTTCGTGTAGAATCTATAGAACCGTAAAGTGACTTTGTCTACCCATGGTCAGCGATCCACGATCCTTTTAACAGAAATTTTGTTTTCCTTGATATGTTGAATGTGATGAAGTGAAGTAGGGTTTCCAGAACAGCTTAAGGGATTGTTTTAAGCGCAGTTGTTATTGATCACATCTCAAATTTTTTCTATTGTATATGTTTCTTCCTACTTCTGCTTTCCAAATAAATGAGTAATTTTGTATATTAGATACCACGTGAATGGTGCACTCACTATCAAGTACCACTTATTAGGCAAATTGAGCACTTCTGATGAAGAAGGCCACTTGACTACATCATTCCAAATGAATTAAATGGAAATATATTGCCTATAAAAGGTTCGAATCTTTACATCAAGATCACCAGTTATCATTTTGATTTCACCAAAAACCCTTTCGACGAATCGAGATAAAATGAAGTTCAGTGTTGTCATCGCTACTCTGGCTTGTGTTTGCAGTGTAAGGACTTTTACGGATGACAACATTTTCATGGTGAATAATTTTACTTCCTTATTGATGCATCTAGGCTACCTTTGGTTTTAGCAATCAGAAGGTTGAACAAGTCCATTCAGAGGTCTTGTCCTATGTCCAACGAAATATGGGAAGTGTCCCCATGATGCGTGGTGGCGCCAGTCAGCTAGTTTGCTATGACGAATTCATGCCTCTCATCAACAGTCTTGCATCTGAAGCGAAGAAGTTGTCTCAAATTTGTGTGGAAGATACTGATGCCTCAAAGGAAACCCATTCGGCAACATTGGCTAGGGAGCGCCTTGAACTTGCCATGATAGTGAAGCGGATACAAGATTCGTTGCAAACATGTTCGGACAACCATGATAGCTTGGGTTACTTCAATTGTCTTATCAACACTGTGAGTAATTGCTATAGCATTTCTATTGCCTTCACACACAACTTTCTATTGATAAGGTCGATGACGATAAAGCAATGCTAGATAGCATCTATTTGAGATCAAAAGAACTTATCAGTCAATATCAAGAGCACGTTCGTCTCGCTGATGTCGATGAGCAGAGCTGTCTTCACAAAGCCGTTGATGAAGCTAAGAAAAAGAGTGATTCTGCCTTTGATGGCTTGAAGAGCTGTCTGATTAACGGTGCTGGACTCTAATTAGCTAAAATTAGCTAAACTTGAGACGCTGCAGCGCTGTTTAGTAATACCCGATATGTTAAACTTGATGAAATTAATTAAAATAATCAGATATTTCTAAGTTTGTTGTTTGGGACATACTGTGGTCTATTGTGGTCCACTTTTTCATATTTTTCGTATACTTTGCGAACAAAATGCTTATATCTGTATGAAATCCTTTCTTTAGCCAAAGCCATTCAATAACATCTAAGTTTAGTTACCTAACAACTTGTGAATTAGCAGAAGGTAAACCTCTTCACGTCTTGTAAGATCCAAGTATTGCTTACAAATGTACTAAGAAACACATGGTTATGTGCTACGAGATAGATTCACTGAATAAAAGGAGAGACTAAACTAGGCTCTGGAAAAATATTGCGGCCGATATGCACATACGAGCCTGTGGCAGTATCGGCATTTTCTGGGTGAACTAACTAATACCGGTTCAGTTTGCTTGGATATTCTGGTTACTATTGGATCTGACCCTGCGGACAAAAGCGAACGAAGTCTTATAAAGGGTTTTCCAATAGGGACTTAACAGCTTTGAATTTAATTTGTGAACGCACTCTTTCACTAATCATCAAACTGTCACTGTCAATTTATTCAGTAAACTCAACATTTTCATGGTAAAGTACACTAACGAGCAACGTCTGCAAATTATAAAAATTTTCTACAGATATTCGGAGTCGGTGACTGCAACTTTAAGAGCGTTAACTCCAATTTTCTGTCGTAATTCTCGCCCTAGCAGACAGGCAATAACAAGATTAGTGCAAACAATTTGAGTCTACATATTCGTTGTGTGATGTTGCTGTGTCAGTCAGACAACGGGTTGATCGAAGTGTCGAAAATATCGCTGCCGTTCAGAAGTCCGTAGCAAACGATCCAAATCAGTCAATTCCACGGCGTTCTCAAGAATTGGGCATCGCTCAGACCACATTGGCTCAATGGGTTCGTCAATAAGCAAAATATGCGTTATTGGTCGGGTTAAAACCCACATGTGCTTCATGAATCACCACTTCATCCACAAAAAATAACTGTTTGGTGCGGTTTGCATGTCGGCGGCGTTATTGGGCCATATTTTTTCGTCGACGATAACGATCGTCACGTTACCGATTATTTTTGGCCCGAATTGGAAGATATGGACTTTTACGACATGTGGTTTCAACAGAATGGTGCCACAAGCCACGCAGTACACACTACAATCTATTAATTGAAGAGTAAGTATGGTGAGCGTGTTCTCTCAAGACATGGGCCAATCGATTGGTCGCCTCGTTCGTGCGATTTAACGCCGCTTGACTATTTTCTGTGGGGCTACGTTAAGTCATTGATTTATGACAACACGCCGACGACGTTGGAAGAGCTTAGAGCCAACACTGAACACGAAATAGCGGCCGTTTGTGTGTGGTCGAGTCGTTGAAAATTGGGTCCAACGAATCGACCGCTGCAAATGTGCCCGCGATGGCCATATGAACGAAGTCGAGTTCCATTCATAAATGTTTTTATTGTACTTCAAGCCAATATTAAAGTTTTTGAAATATCTCAAATGGTTTGCCTTTTATTTAAAAAAAAGTTGTCAAGTCGTTATTAGAAAAGCCTATACATAAAACAAAAACATATTTACGAAATTATATGGAGCCCTTTGATATTAACCTTAAAACTGAGATCACTGTCGATTGTAAGCTGTATATTTCAAGTGTTGTTCAAAAATCTGAGTGACTTTTCGAACGGCATATGCCAGAAGCATTGCTTGATCCTGATACATACCGACTAGGATAAAGGTTTTTCTATGATGAAACCTATGAAAAAACTACCATATCAGGATCGCAACGTATTAAGAGACTCGCATATATAGTTACCTCCGGTGCCATGCGAACCGACTTCACACACTTGACAAGATTTCCGCGGTAAATGACTGAATCCCTAAACTTTATTCTTTGAAAGGAGGTTGAACATAGTAATCCCACGTCGGTAAGGATCGGACATTCTAAACCCAAAATGAAACCTCAAAATGAAAGAAGTGGCATACAGATGGATGCAAAATGGATACCGTAGTAGATATGTTGCAAGTGTTTCACCCTATTTATAAACTGAGTTTCATGGTATCTAAGAATTCAGATAATCAAACAGCACTGAATGCGTTAAGCTCAAATTTGTTAAACTCTAAATCGCTGTTAGTAGTAACTTTCATAAATTATTAAAAGCAAACAAGGTAAAGCTTTGGTGAGTACCAAGGCAGGAAAAAATAATTGATTGAGCTAGAAAGGCTCCATCTGATCCAATAAATAGTTCTGAGCCTTCTCATTTCATATTGGTTGAATAAACTAGGCCTAAAACAAGGTAAAACACCTACAAAGCCCTTCGAAAACAAATCCAAATAATCGTTTAACTTTAAAGGGATAATATCAGAAGACTGGTCCGCTTCCTAATAGAACAATGCCGATCTCGACATCATTCACAATACATACAATACAATTTAAAATTAGCAAACAACTTGAATGTCGCATTTGTGTGAATGCGCTCTGTCAGAATGTGTGACCAGATAGCAAGGATAGGTTTTCCAATGGTAATGTTTCAGCAGCTCTCAAAATTACCAATGACATCCAGCTGTCAAACGCTTGCCGAACGTGCCTAAATTACAATCGAAATTCCGGCACAGTTGTAAATATGCAACGTGAATTTCGTTGTGAGGTCTGCCTTATCATGGCTTCGGTGTGCAGCGAAATCGTTGCATCGTGAATGCATACGTGTTCTTTAAGTACGTTAACACATATGGTTTTCTGAGCACCCCAGTACTTTTGACTAAAAAAACTAGCCACTTAAGACGAAAGTTCCAAGAAATCGAAATATTTTATTTCTGAGCAATATGAAGAAGTGGATAATTTGGAAGAGGATGATGTGGAAAGCGATACACAAGACGATCCATCCGATATAGAGGTGAAGAATGAATTACCCAGCTCTCATTCGAGTTCACCACATATATTATGCTTAACGCAAGGAAATATCCGTGGTAAAAATCGTCAGGTATGGTCTACAGCTAAAGGTCAAATGTCAGGCAGAACACCAGCTATAAATACCGTGCGTATTGCCCTACTGGATTTTGCAGGGGCACTATTGACCCATTATTGCTGTTTGAAAAATTTGTGACAAATGAAATATTGGAAGAGATTGTAAAGTGAACAAATGTTGAGATATCAGTAAAAAAGCAAAACAACGAAACGATATCAGCAATTGAAAAATTGAAACCAAAAAAGAAGTCAAAGCATTTATGGGTGTTCTTATATTATCTGCGGGCCTAAAAGACATCCATCTAAATTGCGATGAACTATATGATACAAATACAAAATACAAAGAACAAGTTATATATTGTAGCTTGTATGAGCAAAGATAGATTTAAATTTTTGTTGCGATGTCTTCGTTTTGAGGATAAAATGTTAAGATTACATCGCCAGATTACATCGCCAGATCCTCTTCTACCAATTAGAAAAATATGGGAGTTGCTAATGGCTCAGTGTCGAATTAATTATGAGCCTGGGAGTAATGTCACTGTTGACGAACAGCTTTTAGCATTCAGAGGAAGGTGTAAGTTTAAAATGTATAAACCTAATAAGCCAGAAAAATATGGAATGAAATTGGAAATGATGTGTGACAGTGGCACCAAGTAATGGGTCTTAATTCGTGCGGTTTGCTAAGAGATGGCGTAACTTGTATTATTACATTGTTATTATTCCATTGGAATAATTGAGTTGAAAAGCTACTGTCATTGTGCGTAAACAACAATATTTTTTTTCACTCAAATATGTCGAACTTTGTGCCTGAAAAAGTATTTTTGCGGGGAGTTCTTCTTCATTACTTTAATATGAAGAAAACTACTGCCGAAAGTCATCGTATTTTGGTGGAAGTTTATGGTGAACATGAGCTAGCTGAGCGAACGTGCCAAAAGTGGTTTGAACAATTTAAAAGTGGTGATTTTGGCTTGGAAGACTATGAACGTCCTGGGCAGCCAAAAAGATTTGAAGATGAAAAACTGGAAGGATTACTCTATGAAGATTCTTGCCAAACACAAGAAGAGCTCGCAGAATCTTTGGGTGTCACTCAAACAGCCATTTCAAAACGTTTAAAAGCAGCTGGATGTATTCAAAAACAAGGCAATTGGGTTCCACATGAACTCAAGCCGAGAGACGTCGAAAGGCGGTCTTGCTTGTCCAAAATGCTGCTGAAACGCCACAAAAGGAAGTCTTTTTGCATCGGATTGTTACTGGTGATGAAAAATGGATCCATTACAAAAACCTTAAGCGCAAAAAATCATACGTGAAACCCGGCTAACCAGCCAAATCACTGGCAAAGCCGAATATCCATGGCGCGAAGGTAATGCTCTGTATTTGGTGTGATCAGATGAGTTATGAGCTATTAAAACCGGGTGAAACCATCAATGGACAACGCTACCGAACACAATTAATCCGTTTGAAGAGAGCAGTAGCCGAAAAACGCCCGGAATATGCGACCAGACACGAGGCAATAATTTTCCATCATGACAACGCTCGGCCCCACGTTGCTATTCCGGTTAAGAATTATTTGGAAAACAGTGGATGGAAAGTCTTACCCCACCTGCCTTATAGTCCAGACATTTCCCCTTCTGACTACCATTTGTTCCGGTCGATGCAGAACGCCCTCACTGAAATATGGTTCACATCAGAGCAGAATATCAAAAATTGGCTTGATTTATTCTTGGCTGCCAAGCCGGCGCAGTTCTTTTGGGATGAGATCCACAAATTGCCAGAAAGATGGGAAAAAGTCATAGCTTCAGATGGGCAATACTTTGAATAATACTATTGTATATGTTTTTCTTAAAAAAATGTTCAAATTTTGAAAAAGAACCGGACGAATTAAATAACATACCCAATATATGGTCAATGAAACTGATACTTGCGGCTTACCTTTGGGTGAGTATTTTGTAAAAGAGCTTACTCGAAGTATAACACATATGACTGAAAGTCCGCGCCGTTTTATAGTAAAACGCAAAATTTTTGCAAAATTCAACATTATTATCAACATAGTTGCCTTCGAGGGCGATACATTGATTGAAACGATTTTTCAATCTTTCGATACCAGTTTTGTAGTACGATTTCGGTTTAGCCTCTAAATAGGCCTCTGTTTCGGAGATTACTTCTTCATCGGTCTTAAATCTCTTTCCGGCGAGCATTCTTTTGAGGTATGCGAGCAGGAAATAGTCGCTGGGGGACAAACCATCGTTTTCATCGACTTGTGACACGGTGCATTGTCTTGATGAAACAGCATTTTCTTTTTATTCAAACGCTCCAACAACGCAATGTAATAGTCGCTGTTGATAGTCTACCCCTCTTGGAGATAGTCGATGAAAATTATTCCACGTGTATCCCAAAACACGGATGCCATAACCATGCCAGCCGACTGTTGAGTTTTTGGTCGTTTTGGACGAGGTTCGTCGCCTGCTCGCCACTCAGCTGACTGCCGACTTGACTCTGGTGTGAAGTGATAGAGCCAGATCGACTGTGAGCAAACGCGCCACCCACTTTGAACAGAGCTTTCGTATGTCCAAATATTCGTGTGTGATATATTCAACACGCTCTTTTGATATCTTCAGAGCCTCAGCTATCTCGATCAACTTCACTTTACGGTCATTCGTGATCATTTTGTGGACTTTTTTGATGTTTTCATCTGAAAAAGCCTCTTTTGGACGTACACTGCGTGTATCATCTTCGGTGCTTGTATGACCACTTTTAAACATTTCAATCCACTTGCGAATGGTTCGTTCGGCTGGTGCAGAGTCCCAGTAGCACTTATCAAGCCATTTCTTTGCATCGGCTGCATTTTTTCCCATCAAAAAGCAATGATAAATCAACACACGAAATTGCTTTGAAACCATTTTTTTCACAATAACAAAAGTTGCTTCACTCACAACGCTATATCTCGAGAACTAATCGTCCGACAGCTGTCAAATTTATACACGTATCTTTTGAAGGTTGGTACTAACTGAAATTGGATTTGATTCAAGTGGTGCCCTCTCTTAGCCTTTCAGCCCATTATATTATATGGATCAAACAGAAACGTCACCACCGATAATTGGTTCACTTCTATACCATTGGCTAAACAATTATTACAGCAACCCGGAAGAAATGAGAAATTATAGAGGTAGAAACGTCAGGACATCTATATTCTACTATGATGGTCTTTTAACCTTTCTTTTGTACAAGCCGAAACCATCAAAAATAGTTTATCTATTATCTTCTTGTGATGAAGATGGAACGGTGTCAATACCAAGGGTGTAGTCGATACCTTTGATCAAATGTATTCAACTCTGACATGTAGCAGAAAAACTAATCGGTGGCCAATGTGTCTCTTTTACGGCATGATAAGTATATCATGTATTAACAGTTACATCATTTACTGCCACAATCATTCTATATTGGAAACAAGAATATTACAAGACGAAATTATATGAAAAAGTTACACTTGCAACTTGTGGAGCCTTGGTTAAGAAAACGTGCAAAAATACAAACTATGACAAGGACAAAATCTCCAACGTTTTAGGTATTACTTCTAAAGAACAATGTGTCGATCAGCTTACCATTAGTCAAGAGGAACCAGGACCATCTACAAGGACACATAGTTAAAAAAGAAAAATGTGAGGTGAGTGTTCTTATAAAAAAAGGCGGATGACAAAGACTGTTTGCTGTATTGGAATATGTGGTGAACATCGAATTGACTTCTGCGGATCTTGCGCAAAGAAAAATTAGTTCCTTTATTTTTTTTCCAAAACGTTATTGTTATCTTTATTTTACCAAAGAATAAAAAATATTATTATTTTTTTTTTTTTTTAATTTTGTTAAAACACATTTTAGGCTGAAAAATGCAGTGTTTTGTAAAAAGACTACTTAATGATAAGAAATATAGATTTAGTTAGTTAAAATTACGTTTTGTTTTATTACAGAACACTTTCGTAATGATTTATAGAGTAAAAGTAAAACTATACGCATTATAGAAAGCTACAAAAAATTGCGTTTTAGTACAGGTCGTCAAATCAACGATAAATTAGCTTATTGGGGGTAATCAACAACCTAAGCCTTTAATTCCCTGCCGTAAAAATTAAGAGAAAAAATAAATAAGGACGAACTGATGCAATGAAGTAGTACAGAGCCTTAAAAAAATCCAAGAAATACAAATATGCCTTTGACAAGTAGCGCACGTTTTTTTGGATTTCTTGTCCTGATTCCTAAGACATCTTCCTTGCTTTGGACCTTTTCTTTGAGGTACATTAAGAGGAATATCCTCGCGATTTTTTGTTTCGTCTCCCTCAAAATCTGTTAGCACCTTTTCGATGTTTAACCTCAGATGACTGTTTATTGTTGTTTGCTCCTACCGTTTTTGCATATAAGGTTTTGCAAGAGACAAACCTAAATTGTGAGAAAAGTTGCTTTTTTCATGTTGTTTTTTATTTTTGAAGTTATTTCCGAGCGAATAAAGAACCATCGAATTGATACCAGCCACTGAATACTGATACGCTTAAATGTAAGTATAAGGTTACATCACTGTGCAACAATGTGTGGAAAGTTAACGTCGACAACTCCGATGACTACCCAGCATTGTCCGAAAAATTAAACACCGAGAAGATCCAATGGTACACTTTCGAAAACAAGTCAGAAAGACCATTACGAGTAGTAGCGAGAGAACTTCACCCTTTGTGTACTAAAAACGATATTGTAAGCTAGCTCCGTGTGAAGGGCTTTCAAGTTCTAGACGTCGTAAATATTACTAAAAAAGAAAAGAGAAAAACAGAGGAAAACGATCAAGTCTTGGTTAAGCGGGGACTTCCACTGTTTATGCTTAGTTTCGATTAGTCCGAAAGCCTTTTGTTGGACAGGAGTTAACAGGAGGTTCTAATTATATAATTACGGCACCGTAATTATTAAAAAATTTAAAAATAACAAAGCCTCTGGTTATGATTTAATAACTGCTCAAATCCTCAAGGAGCTGCCAAAGAAAGCCCTGATCAAACTGCTCCAACTTATAAATGCCGCGCTAAAACTATTAAACGTTCCAAGCCAATGGAAAGTTGCCGAAGTTATAATGGTCCCGAAACCAGGCAAATCTCTAAATAAAAAAAGTCCTACAGTCCCACATCGCTTCTACCGATAATATCTAAAATATTTGAAAAACTCCTATTGAAGCGCTGGCAACCGATCATTGAAGAGAGACGTACTAATTCCTGAACATCAGTTCGGTTTTAGAACTAAGCACTCTACAATTGACCAGGTTTTTAGAATTACGAATGAAATTGAGAAAGCCTTAGAAGGGAAAAAGATATGTTCTAGCGTGTTTCTCGACGTATCTCAAGCCTTCGATAAGGTATGGCAGAAAGGCTTAAATTTTAAGCTAAGCCAGGTTCTTCCGAGAGAGCTGCATACGATTCAGAAATCGTACCTGGAAAACAGAATTTTTCATGTTAAACATGGCACCGAATACTCGGAATTTAAAGAGATAGCTGCTGGAGTTCCGCAAGGAAGTGTACTTTGACCGGTATTGTTTTTACTTTACACTCGAGATATACGGGAAGAATCAGGTAGCATAGTAGCCACGTTCGCGGACAACACTGCGATACTAGCTACAGATACTTCAGTCGAGTTAGCTACTGAAAAGCTACAAACGGCTTTGGATAAAATTTTCGAATGGACAAAGATATGGCGAATTGTTCTCAATGAGACCAAATCTACTCATGTTAATTTTACTTACCGGAAAATAAACAACCTTCCCATTTTCATTAACTCGGTACAAATACCATATGCAAATGAAGCAAAGTATCTAAGAATGACACTAGATGTAAAACTTAAATGGAAGCCGCATGTTAAGAATGAACGTGATAATCTTGAAAATAAATTCAGACAAATGTACTGGCTACTACGAAAACATTCCAAGTTAAGCATGCATAACAAACTGCTCATCTATAAGCAAGTGCTTAAACCTGTTTGGACGTACGGTATACAACTTTGGGGCTGTACTAAACCAAGCAACGGAAATATTCTCCAAAGCTATCAAAACAAAGCTCTAAGACAAATCGTGAACGCCCCATGGTATATCAGAAACAGTGATATCCACAGAGACTTAGAAATAATTACCGTCGAGGACAAAATAATGAACTTTGCTCGCAAACTCCGTATTCGTCTTCATGGTCATTGTAATAATAAAATACTCCAAATTCTGGACGAGACAAACTTAGTGCGTCGATTACAAAGAATGAGACCATTCGATCTGGCGCGATAAGGACTATCCGCATATAATAGCGGTACTGCCCCACGCGAACGTTATTTGAAACGGAAGGTTACCATTTAAATATTAATAATAATTTGCACGTAACGATTGGTATACCGATGGTCCCTTTTTCCAGTAGAATATGTAGAGTGGTTCCAATTTTGGCGAGATCGTCGGCTCTACTATTCCCTAGAATGTCTCTGTGGCCCGGCATCAAACGAATGTAAAGATTGAACAGCTCTGCCATCTCCGTAGTAGATTGGCGGAGCAAGGGTGGTGGTCAAGGCCGGTCTTAGAATTTAATGACACCGACTCCAGACACTTGATAGTGGCCTGACTATCCGAAAAGATGCAGCTACCATATTATGAGAGGGTTTCTTTATCCGCAAAAAAATCGATGTTTTCTGTGAAGACTCCTAGTATCCTTTATTAAGAATATAGGCGTAGCCAAATAAATTATTTGTCCACTGTGTAGTCGCTATAAGGTAAATAGCAGCAGTCTGCGACGGCTACTACTTGCCTGCTAAAGATGTCGAGGGGTATCAAGTGAAGCAGAAGGTTTAAAGACGCGGATAGAGTAGAACGTAGAGTTCCGCTTATCCACAGGCATGCTGTTTTTTGGACTCTGCTTAGTTTTCTTAGGCCATCCACCAGACAACAGCCCCATAGATGAGTATCGATCTTATGACTGAGATGTATAGCCCGTGGGTTATGCGAAGTTGAATGTTAGGCTTCCAATTTAGTTTCTTGTCAAAAATGAGACCCAGATATTTCGCTGTATCGAAAAACACTAAACTGGTACCGTTTATTGAGCGAGGGTCTATAATTGGAATTTTTTATTTCCTGGAAACAGGACAAAATCAGTTTCATGGGGATTTATTTCCAATCCACATCAATCTGCCCAGCGGGTTAATCTGTCAAGATTTACCTGATGGAGCTCTTTCATGGTATTAATATGCTCACTTGAGACGGCTATAGCAACGGCATCACCCGATTCTACCTTAGTTTTACAACAAGTTCTTTGACGCTAGCATCAAGTGACTTCGTCTCTGATGTCATGTGTTACTCTCATGCAAAGCTTACAGAGCGGTGCTTCATAAAAGAGCTTGCGTGCGAACTCTACAAGCATAGATACAAAATAAGCTCCGGAAAGTGTAGAGAATAAGGACGGAGTATAAAAACCATTCGAAGAAATAGAAAGATGTTTTGCAAGAATGAAGTAAGAAAAATTTTCTAACAATATCATGAAAACTACCATAAGCTGGCCAGTAATCATGCGGTTTCTATAACACTCGATTCAAGGTCTTTTAAAATTTAGTTAATTTACAGATACACCTCAACGATATAAATGTACTACGTGTTATTTCGGAACTGCATTCGCGAGTAATATTTCATAAGCGGACAAGATTTGTATGACTTATCAAAAAGGACAATAGCTACATGCTGTCCACAAAAAAGACCATTCAACACAGACGTTTTAGACAAATCTTTACTACAGGCAGATATGAATAACCTGTAAACAGAGCCTTTATCTACTAAGAATTGTTGAGGCGGCGATGTACAATCATACCAAAGTGACCAAATAAAAGGCTCTAATCATCCCAAACCTGCTCTAAATATTTCAGAAAAGCATTGGCTTAGCAAGAATTGATGAGGCCTCCCCAGCCATGTGTTCATCAATCACATAATGCATAAAATATCCACCAATATTGTATAAAATACTGACCCACACTTAGTATATGGTATCCTCCTATATCTGGAAAGGGTAACGCCGAAACATGTCCCTAGGTCACATTTACAGTTGAATGAAATCTTTGCTCCATACCATGTTAAAAAATTCTCACAAACAGAACAACATACCAACTGAGCTCAGCAATTGCAATGATTTTTACTTTTTAGTTTGAGGGTAACACTAGTAATAACCGCCCATTAACGATCGCTAATAGTGATCGCAAAGTGTTAAATTATAGGTAATGGTCATGAATTATGCCCAGCAATTCGAACGTACCTTGAGGTGATTTGTTAATAACACCACTGGTATTACTTACTACCATGGAGCTATGCATTGATTCTTGGAATCATAATTACAAGTCTATTCTACGCTCTCAGCTCCTGCTGATCTCCTAGAGAAAGAGAGCGTCAAGCACTTGTTTAAGACAACCCGTGATACTCATATTCGCATCTGTAGCCGCAGTCGTATCGAAGTCAAGCTGTACATGAATACTCGTACATTGGCCACTTAACTGATTTAGCTTCTGATAAGTTTTCACACCGGGATAGCAGCTCAATCCATCCACGGGGCGTAATAAATCACACCTTGCCATGGTATGGTATGGTATGGCTTGGTCAGCAAAGTGGGTTGGCGGTGCGGAATTGTATCATAACAGACGACAATGATGTCGCCGTCTACCAGCTTTTGTTTTACAAAATAAACAAAAAAAAAAAAAAAAAAAAAAAAAAACTGTTAGTGTTTGGCGCCATTCTTAGCCAAGGTGGCAAGTCATTAAATACGAAATTCCATAACCGACGGTTGACCAGAGCTTTTTGACAAGACCCACCTGTGGAATGGCGGACAAAGCCATAACGAATAACAAACAGGTCCCCCATAGGTACGAGTACTCGTAAATGTCTTTTTTTTTACCGCAAAAACCATTTCCAATTTGTATTGGCGACAAGCAAAATTCGCCATAAATCTAACCGAGCGAGTGTTATCGCGTCTCTTGTATCTTCACTTGGGCAATAGGTCGCTTAGCCTGCCCGATGGATAGCTACCAAGGCAACGGGCATTCATGGATGCAAACACAAGAAGCAATAATCACAAATACGCCAGTTCCTGTCAATCTTAAGGGGAAATCTCAATTCTGTATCGATGGGACGGTTTAAAGGAAAACGCCACATGGAACCGGGACGAACTCTTCGGGAGCTCTTGAAGAGCCTGTGATGAATTCATGCAAATGATTTGTTGTTGGACTGTCACTAGACGGTAGATCTATGCTAAATGGTTATTCGGCCATGAAGACATAAGGCAACAATTGACAGGTCCCATACCAATTGGTTGGTGGTGGCTACAGCTACGGATATCTCGTTTTTTATTTGTTCTCGCTCGTCCGTTGGGCTTTGTATGCAGATTGCGTTGTTAGTGCCGAGTGTTCGGAAGAAACAATGATGAGGAAATTGGAAATGGAAAAGAAAAAAACAAAAAAACAAAAAGATATTGCCAGATGCATACGGATACTACGAGTACACGGTAAAAATACGAATATATGGCTGTTCGATTAAATTGTCATCGTCGTCGTCGTTGTCGTTGTCGTTGTCGTTGTCGTTGTCGTTTGTGGAAGTCTCAAAGGTACTCAAATACGTATATCTTTCTTTGTAATTAATTGAGGATATCGATTTATGACAGCTGTAGACGACAATACTGATGTATGTTTATTGTACATTATTTTGATGATGATTTAGGTAGAGAGGTTCTTACCAGCCGCGGACAGTCGTAAAGAGACTATTGGCTTCCAGCGAACTTGACCTGTTTTCTATATGCTGATGGTAGTCCGATGAATACTGAACTATCATGCAGATAGCAAAGAACAAGATATAAACAACTGCTTGCCAATATAAGCCATACAGGGTGGACGCAATTAAAGTAAGTAGGCATGTTTAGTTTGCTTTTTACGAGCAGATATAGTAAATCTTATCTTTTGGCCGTTAATGTACTTTCAAGTAACGGAAGCAACATGTACTGTACATTTTCAAAAATAAACGTAGAAGATGTCAAATTTTATTAACCGCGAATGAGACTCAACTTGAGGGTTGAAAAGAATATGTAATTCATACCTGAGTGGAACCTTTTAGATGTTTGCGATGTAGCGTTAAATTCTGATGAGCATCGTACCTCAATCTTAATCATGAAATTATAGACTATCTTAGTGTTTAAAAAAATAAGAGGACTTATGTCATTATAAACGAGTTGCTGCGTCTACCTTCTTGTGTATCTACCATATGATATTATAGAAGACGAAGGGAGCAAAGAAAAAAATTTGATCATCAAGCTACCAAAAAGAGATTACCTACTGAAGATAAAAATTATAGAGGTGCTTGTACGAATATTCTCGTGGCGGTGGCTATAATTATTGAAATATGAGAAAGATTCTGAGCTGTCCAGTTTCTATTACCCTACTCCTGTAATGTCCATATATTCGATTATATGAAAAGCGTGTTCATTAAGCTTAAAAAGTAGAAGTATCTGCGAATCTCCGTTGGATTTCATTGACGTTTCGTCAAAGAAATTAATTAAATAGAAGCAATGGCTATGCCAAAGATCGATTCACAGATAATTTCAAACTTCGGCATATGCACATATTCGAATATCTTTTCAGGGTTCTGTGGCACATGTTTAGGATATTTTTTCTTTAAGTTGGAAGATGGAACTCTTTCTTGAGTCGCCAATGGATCGAAGTCTATTGGACCTAACGGATTCTTACCGCCTGAAACCATTTCAGGATACCATATTGGTATCGCAATAAGGTATTCCATCACAGGGTCGGCTTGAAAACTTAGCTTACTCTTTTTGATTCGAATTATTTACCTGTTCACTTAAATTGGGGATGCACTTATGCGTCTTCATTCTGGGTATGACCCGACATTGAAAAAGAGAAAATTTACTCTCGCAAAGAGAGAAAAAATCGGGGGCCTACTCAAAGTTTCTGTCGAGATCATTAAATCTAGGTATGACTTCAGTCCCTATCTGCACCTTAAAATGGTTAATGTCCACTTTGTTTCTAAATGAATGCACATAAGTGACGAACACTCCAATGCTTATCTCTTTTATGTACTCAACAATACAAGTCTGCTACAGCTTCCCTATATAGGAAGCCTTACATGCCAAATGCAAAACCTCACATAATATCTATACTGGAACCATGGATTTGGAATAAACTTATCTTTGGTTTCAGATGTTTAAGGGGTTTCACACCATGACGAGCGATTGAAAAGACCGAGAGCTTGTCTTTACGTGCAGAACTTATTCTTGTTATCTACAATACCTTCGGGCATTTTTTCAACCAGGATTTAGTTGCTCCAGACATAAGCTACGAAACGAGCAGAGAATGCAGAAATTCGTTGTTGCGTCTGCTTATTTTCTCTATGATTCGTTATTACCATAACGACTGAAAGCGGTAGCTTTTACTTAATACTGTGATTTCAAGAAGATGGGACTTATCATATGCCGCGATGCTAATGCTCAGAATACTTATTGCGGCAGTAATGAATACAATGTGAAAGGCAATAATTGTTTGGATTTCATAGTAACATATAATGTTATCCAACAGATATGCGAAGGAAATTACCGTCTGAAAAGTACTATCAGAGTTTCTATGTCAGACCGAAGGTACAATGAATTCAGAATCGGATGTGAGGTGTCAATCTTATTGAAGAGGTGGAATCCGCGGACAACTAACTGGACCCTATTTAGTGAAAAGCTTTGCAAATCAAACAGCGCTCCTTGAGCACTCATGACGAAACAAAAGCAAAAGGAGGCAGTTGAGAACATAAACGGTACTCTCACCAAGTGTTTTGAAATGACATATCTAGTTAAAAAGCAATCCTACAGATGACGTTCCTTGGTGAAAGGCAGATTTGCAGTGACTTCGTAAATAAATCAAAAAGCTTTTTAAAACATCGCTTAAGACTTATTTGGAGGAAGACTGGGATCTTTACAGGTCGAATTAAAAATTATTAAGCAGCAATTCGGATTTCGAAGAGTGCTTCTTATAAACACTTCTGCGAAAAGATCGAAACTACCACTGAAACTAGGAAGCTGATCAAAGAATTCAAAAAGGGAAGATAGACTAGACTGGAATTACTCAGAAAATTTGATAATACCTACAGGGAGTTTAAAGCAGGAACTCTCCGTCTCATGCTTTAGGCTCACTTCCCAGGTAACCTAATAAGAACTAGCTCACAAGTAGCGCCTGTTAACGAAACTGTTAGAAAGCCGAAAAACACAACGTACCATAGCTGGTATATCTTATTGGTTGCTATTGCATCCTTTGATAACATAACCCTGTGGTGGAGAAAAAGCGAGAAATGTGAAGAAAAAAAAAAAAAAACAAACGCCAACTCTTCGTCTCTACGTTCTAAACTTTAATGCCCCTCGAGTATTTCATAACCTAGGCTTAAATAAATTGCCCTGTTGGCAAGCCGAACTGAAACTTTTGATCGAGTTGTTTTTGCAACAAAACAGCACCGAACCCTATACTGCTTGCATCACAGTGCAATTCCGTTACTAAAATCGGACTGTAAATAGATAAAACTGGTGACGCTACAAGTTTATCTTTTAGGGTATTAAAAGTTTGCATTTTTTTAATGCCAAATACAAAAGGAGTGTCTCTTTTTAACAACTCATACAATGGCTTTCCGACGTTAGCAAAATTTTTTATAAATTTTCTAAAGTAGGAGCAGAGTCCTAAAAAACTATGTACATCCTTTCTAGATGTCGTTATAGGAAATCCTTTATAGCGTTTAGGTTTCTTTCGTTAGGTCTTCAGTAATCAGGTAATCCAAGTAAACTATTTCTGTTTGCAGAAATGTGTATTTGTCAAACCTAAGGTGAAGGCAGTTTTCTATAATTATCTTCATCATTTGATTTAAAATATCTAAATGCTCTTCCACAGAATGCGTTGCGATAAGAATATCGTCTAGGTAAATTATAATCTTACCCTCACAAATCAAGTTTCGAAAAATGTATTTCATGTGCATTTTTTAGCCCGAAAGGCATTCGAGTATATTCATACTGGCCCAAAGGGGTAATGAACGAAGTGTATTTCATAGATTCATCCGTCAATTGGATATGATGAAATAAATTTTTCAAATCCAAGTATGGGAAATACTTTTTCCCTTTAAGACGGTCTAAGTTATCCTCAATAAGAGGCAAAGGGTAATTGTCTCGGACAGTTATCTTATTAAGTTCGCGAAAATCTATGCACATTCTAATTTCCTTATTCTTTTTCTGCAACTTTCTTGAGAAGATCATCTAAGATCTCTTGGAGTTCAACCTTGTGAACATACGGGAGCCTTTTAGGCGAACAATGAAAGGGTGTGTCTTTAGAAAGAACTATATGCATTCTAAAATCTGTTTTTGGTAACTGATTATTTAAGGAAAAATAAGCTGGCCTAACGATATCTTTTATTCTTTGAGCAATGTTTGCATGGAAATTTTTGTTGATGTTTACATCAAACTCACCGCTCTTTCCACTTATATCTATGTTGAGGATTTCATCGTCGAACGTATTTTGAGAAAGATGTTCCTTCGAATCGCTGGAGGGTCCCGATTTTTGTTGGAACTATTGTCTAGTCTATTTATTTTGAGTGTTAAACCTGTATTTTCAATAAAATTTCTTTCTGAATGACCTACGGGATAGGACATTGAAAAAAACTTTTACCACCAAAAGCTGTAAATTAATTGATAAATTTTCAAAAAAAGATACAAGTACTTATACTCCCAATAGAAACCAGAGGACTGCCGTTTACACCAAAATACGAATTTGAGGCTTTATCTAAAGTTGATAGTAAGACCGGTGGAAGATTCTTCTCTTGAATGAAGCTGATAGGGCTACCAGAATCCAGCAATGTCAGCAACGTCGTAGCAGTTTCAATCTTCTTGCAAGTCCACTTATATTGAATGAAGTTTTCAAATTCATTATCCGTTGACCGAACTCTATCCCCACTATGTTGCAATGCCATGACTGAATCCTTGTTGGCATTTTGTAGAGAAATGGCCTTGCTTTCCACACTTGAAACAGGGGATCGGCTTCTTTTCATATTTTGTTTGGGCACTGCTTTGACTTGCGACTGAATCGCCAAAGTTATTAGCTTTGTTTTGCGAAGAATTAAAGGGCATGTAGGTTGTAGGTCTTTCTGAAGTGTTGCTTTTTTGTTTTTCATATTTTCGAAGAGCGATTTTAAGTTCACTGATGTTATTTGCCCCATACAGAATTGTTTTATTTACTTCTGAATTGGCTATTCCTTTTATTATAAACTGTAGAATGTCTTCTTCCCCAGTGGAGCTATGCGAAGCGATCTCTTGCATGTGAATCACGTACTGCTGCATGCTTTCTCCACGTAACTTTTTTCGCTTACGAAGTTCATTATATACATCAGACTTTGTCACTATACGTCCAAATTTGACTTCCAATGCCGCAATTGGAACGTCCAATTCAACCGCACCAACTATTTACATGCACCGTTCTCACAAACAATTTCGCAGTACCAGATAGAAGGCGTTTTCCATAGATGAATCTATCCCTTTCAGCCAGTTTAAGACTTCAGACAATTCCTCGAATTGTTCTATTCACCCTTTATAGGGTAATTGTCGTCACCAGTGAATGGATGTACAGCGTCTTCTATGTCCTTGTAGCTGTGACTTGTGACTTGTCTGAGATTGGTTTCTGTGTCTTCCAATTGAAGGTTACGAATCGGTTGTTTCAGCTTTAAGATTTCCTGCTTCTTCTGGTGCATTCTTCGGCGTTTTTCTAGTTCAGCATCTAGGCATTCCTCACTCTGGTGAGGAATTATGCCACATGGTCGTGCATAAAACTTGACTTACCTGTGCATTAGCCCACATTTCCTAAAGGTTTTTCTTTCTGCATCAGCTTGAGAAGTTCGCTTTCTGCCAGTTCTTGAGTTGCTTCTTGAGCGCGAATTTTTAATTCCGCTTTTGTGCGGAACTTCTTTAAGCCGGGCTATAGTCGCCGACTCAAAAAATTTTGTCCATTCTTCAGACATAAGTAAACAACTTTTCACGGCTCTGCATAACGAAAAAAAAAATTTTAAAAAAAACTCACGAAATCGCGGTACTGAATCTTATGGCTCACACAATTTGGTACAGTCGTCGCGCTGCTTACTTACTTCTGATGAAACTGTGGTGGAGAAAAAGCGAGAAATGTGAAGAAAAAAAAAAAAAACAAACGCCAACTCTTCGTCTCTACGTTCTAAACTTTAATGCCCCTCGAGTATTCCATTACTTAGGCTTAAATAAATTGGACAATTGCAGTAATTACATATGCATATTTGGAGAGTTTTCGGGGAAATCATGCGATCAGATGGCCAGACTAAGAGTGGTAAAAAAATAGAGAGAACTACTGTGTGACACAGTCTCACAAACAAGTTGGTAACGATATTATTATTAATTATTTTTTCGACTACAACTGTCTATATGCCATAGGTGCCAAGCGACGTTATGCTATCTTATGTTACGAAAAGGTATAAGCCAGCTGCTGGTAAGGAGCATCGTATACTCGCCTAACATTAACATACCTACTGAAGCCCTGGCGAATAGAAAAATGCCAAAAATAGGAAAAGAAAAGCTTGCAAAAACTTTAGGTCTGTCCTTCATATTGAAGAAGTAGGGGTGAATTTTCGAGCTCCAAGTACGTAAAACTGCTTTACGAATGCATCTAAGATACGAAATTCGGAAGATCATGCCTTAGAGTTCTTCAAGATCAGCAGTGTGTCCCAGCAATTTCATAGATATTGAGGGTGCTTTCGACAACATGGTATAGAAGAATCAGTATTTTTGTGGATGAAAGTATTGTACTGCGGATGCTGACTGCGGCAATATGTGCATATGGTTATTCATTAGATTATCCTGTGATTGCATTATGGTATCTTAGCAGTTTTCTACGATATTTATCGCCCATAGCTTGTCTCTTGCCTTAGCGTTCATGAACTACTAGTTTTGTGGATCAAAGCAGTAAGTAGAACACCGACTGCGGATGCTGACTGTGGTCAATATTTGACGGCGAGAGTGAACAGAGGGTGAACGACCCTCTGATTAATGTGCTCAATAATTCTGATGTCTACGTACAAGCATATGCGAATGATGTAGCTGCACTTTCTGTTTGATCATGAGGCAGCACTAGACGCGATCGACGATTGATGCAACAGAAATGCGCTTTTAAAACTGAAGTTTTTCTCTTCACTATAAAGAGGAAATTGACTTTTATCTAGTATTTAAAGGCATCACCATTCAATTCACCAATGGAGCTTAGTATTTGAGTGTTATTCTGGATAAAAAAAAACTTCTATGGACGAAACTTATTACGTCGAAAGTCTCTAAAGAACTCCTGGACTTCTGGCTGTGCAAAGGAGCTTTGAATCTACACGGCGATGATAATGCCAATTATCCTATGCATCGGTTGTCTGGTGAAACAACCTCCCACAAAAAAAATTCGAAAGAAGGGTTATTTCGACTACAAAATACTTGGATTTTCTTAGCCCGCCTGGCCCCATTTCAGACACAATTAATGAATCTCCGTAGCCTTGATATTCTTTGTCACATCAAAGCCATCTCCTGTTTAAAAAGAAACGGTCTTTGATGCAACACGCAATCCTGGTAGCAACGAGCTATGTTATATTTTGAAGAACCGGAAGAAGGGGCGAAGCATTTGCATTAGTAACGACAGCAAAACTGCGCTTAGAGCTTTGCTGTACCCTCTCACGACCTCCGAGAATGCAAGAAAGCAAGACACCATTGAACCCAGCTGTAAGGCTTAATTCACTGAGTCTTATCTAGGTTTCCGATCACAATGGGATCACGTGTAATGAAATCGCCGATGAACTTACCGGGCAAGGCTCAGAGGAGATCTCTTCTGGACCCGAACCTATGTTAGGTATGCCTGCGTCCTCGATTAGGGCTTCCACTTACAGTTGGATTTCATATAAACACAACTGCAGATAGCATGACTCCCCAGATTACAGAGAGACCAAATTAATGCTTCTCGACTTCTCTAAGAGGTCAGCGGCCTTCCCATTGTCCCTTAGCAGAAAAACTGTAAGTTGCATGCTGGCGCCTTAACTGGGATGAAACTTTTGAAAAACACTGAAATATGCTGGCTTTAAGTGATACAACATCCTGTGGGGCTTGCTGTGAAAGTGATGACAATACCACGGACCACGACCTCTGTGATTGTCCGGCTTACGTTCACATCAGGTGTAGGTTGACATGCAAGTACTCGGCGTTGACATGGTGGCTGGCACTTTTTCATTGAAGTGCTTACTCATCTTTGTTCGAAAAACTAAGAAAGAATTTACAAGGAATATAATGGACTAGTTTGTGTAAGTGTCTTGTTGCGACAGAAAAAAACAATTCTCACCTCATTATAAATATTGTACATGTTTGGACATCAACGTCCGTTTCAGCCATCTACATATCTTTGTATACTCGTATAGTTCATTCTTCTTAAGCCAGCAACACCATTTGTCTGCATCTAAAATATTTAAGGATAATTACGTCAAAATCCAAAACATTACATTCGATTTATTCATAGCACTTTGTAACCATTCAACTCCAACCTGGTAATCTAAAGTTTATCAATAAAAACTCATTGGTTCTAGTTTCTTGTTTGGCCAATTTAAACTTGCCCACAGGTATTTACACGATCAACTACAACTGCTTAAATGTCATCCAACTTAAGATAGATTCATGGAATGCCCCAAAATTTTGGGTGTGGAATTGCCTTTCCAGACCAGAGCAGACCTAACCATGCACGCCATCCATATCCTCGTTCATAATTTCAAGTTAAGCGGCTTATCATAATTGCTCGAGATTACAGTCTGTTGTGCAGCAGTTTTTATGTTCAACGTTGTTAAAATGAGAACACAATGCGCAATTAATTAAGCCATGCACGAGAGACATACTTGTAATCAAATGCGACTTTGAGGTCACGACACGCAAATAACAGGGGTTAGCTTAGGTAAGATATAGCATGTACTCCACAGTACCCTCTTAAAACTGACCAACAAAGTTATTTTCCTTCTCATTTACCCAAAGGGGTGAGTGAAGGTAAATTAATCAAATTCGTTTGAAGGTAATGAAAAGTTTCAAGCAAACTAAACTTTCCCAGCGATTAGAACAAAGGAATTTGTGTATTTGAGGTCTACCTTGGGAATGGCTGGAGAGAGAGATGTTCCTTGGCATGATTGATTGAGGTATTAAGATTCTAAAGCGCACGCTATAGAAGGTTTCATTGTTTGTTTTCTGTGGACTCATTTGCACCGGATTGTGGGCTGTATTTACATAAAGTTTCACTTTGTAACTAAATACGAACACCAGAATGGAATGTTAATATACAATACAATCGATGGTTAATGAAATTTTTGTTAAATTTTGTATAAGGAGAACTCTAGGATTCAACATAGTGTGCGAAGGAAGTCCTCTGTAACCTGTTTATTTTTCTCGAGATCGAAATTACGTTTTGCCTTTATGAGTGATATTTGTAGATGGCATTTTTAAACTAAATTGAATTTATTTTCCTTCCACTTTGTCTATGTTCTGCAATGTGAAGTGGTATGTGTCATTTAGTCGCTTCCGAACTCTAAGTGAGGAAAGCAGTAATTAGTAGTGTTTACCAAGTAAAAGACTACTAAGTAACAATCTAAGTGGAAAACTATGACAATTAGTTCGTAAACCGCTTATTGACTTCAGAAACACTAATTTTCATTAAACATGAAATAAGCGCTTAAACACATTAAAGCAATGGATTCTAGTCAGCTGAAGGTCTACCAAAAGATTGACAAGAACAACTGATTACCAACAGCAACAAACACTGTAGTAACGACAGAAGCAAACATCGTCCGAATTATAAAAGCTTCAAAAAGAAGACAAAAATTTACGCCAAAACACAATTCATCCGTAAAAATACTGAAGAAAGATGGAAAAATACAGCAAAAATATCAGCGCAACAAATGAGAAGAGGATAATAGACCTAGCTGCTCCAATGGGCCAGAAAGGGGGAAAATCGATTTGTAACAGATGAGCATCCTTAATAAAAAAAAATATATTGACAGAACATTACGGTGCCATACCGAAGAGAAGGGGAAATCGCGGAAGAAAAGGCAACAAGATCAGGAGAAATAGCAAGAATTGCTGCAACAGCGAAAAAAACAACAAATTCAGAAACAACACCAACAACATTAAATGGGCAAGTTAAAGATGTTCTTTAGGAGAACTTTTAAGAAAATCCCGAACGCCAACCCCGAGACTGACCCAACTTTTCGTTTGTTCGTTTACATGTCTACCTTAAGACTAACTTAATTAGAATTATCCGATCTCCTTCGAGTGGATGCTGCTCCCATAAGTCCTCTTGCACCGTCATCATTTCTCATGCGCTGATGTAAACGCGCATCCGCTTCAGGGCTAGTGCAATATGATCTACACTCCAGCTTCGTGGAAAAAAGTTCGTACCTGAACAATTGTATGTTGACTCAGCAAATCCAATGATTTGCTGTACATCCGTTTGGCGCGTGAACGATGTGCGGAATGTAAGGCCTCCACCGTCAGATCCGAAGGACCAGATTTGCGTTAGGGAAGATCAGGGAACTTGCGGTTGACATTTTTCAGCCGTCGTTTCTGCCCGTTTCACCTTCTGCGTTTTTTCTTTTTTGGAAGTACTGTTTGTCGTTTCAGAAAATCTCTATGTATACCGTTACGAAATTGTTGTTGTTTATTCCAGCAGAGAAGGTTATCCTTTACATTGTTACGAGAATTTTGCATTTTTCTTTAAAAACGGTGTCAAAGCGACGAGGACACAATGAGAAATACATGTCAGCCTTGGTTTATACGCTTTCGTTCAGGAAATACAGACTTTGCTGATGCTGTTCTCCTTGGACGTCCATCCACTATAGACGACAATCAAATCTTGGCTGCAGTTACCGTTGGCAGGCATTTGGCTTGTGGTTTAAAATCGCCCATATAACCATTGCGTAACGGCTGTATATTGTCGTTGTATGTCGAAAAAGGTGGATGTTTGGGTTCCTCACGAGCTTAGTGAAAGAAACATTTTGGATCGCATAATGAGATGGAACTCGCTTGAAAGAATGGTTACGGGTGGCGAAAAATGAGTAGTTTACGACAACATTCGGCGCTAGAGGTTATGGTGCGCTCCTGGGAAACACTGCAATGGTCGGTAAACATGATATTCATCCCAAAAAGGTCATGTTGAGTATTTGATGGCACTGGCGAGGTGTCCTTTACTTTGAGTTGCTTCCACGCAATCAAACAATATATGCCTCAATATATTGCTCTCAGCTCGAAACATTAAGGCAGGCAGTGGAAAATAAAAGGTTAGAGTTGGCTAGAAGGGCGTTGTTTTCCACTATGACAACGCCAAAATGACAAAACAAAAGCTAAATTCATTTGGATGGGAAGTTGTGCAGCACCCACTGCACTCTCCATACCTTACGCCTTCTGACTACCATCTGTTCCGCTCTCTCTAAAACAATTTGTATGGAAGTCAATTCAACTCCGAAGATGAGATCAAAATTTACTTGGAAAATATTTTTACCCATAAGTCTGCTGACTCATTATTATGACTGAATTATGTCTATTTCAGAACGCTGGAAGAAAGTATCGTAATAGACCATGATGGACAATATCTAATAGATTAAATATAAACTTTTATACCAAAAATGTGTGTTCGACTTTAACCCTAAAAAAACCGCAGAGCTTATTGAACAACCCAATACAATGATTGGTGTAATTTTGGGATCCAAGGTGATCTTCCGCCATAGGACGCATGCAATGTTTGCGGCCATCCGCATGTTTGTCCTTCTTTCAATAGTTTTGCTATACAGTCGTCCTTGGTGAGTTTTTTCAACGACTCCTTGTTGCGTATCGTTGAGTTATTTATCGAAAGACTGTCCCCTATGATGCCAAAAATTTCTTCGAGGTTTACTAACATCCTGCGGAATTCTAGGTCAATCTGAGCTCCACTGATGATGGACGGCCTTGTGAACAGATGTTCTTTTTTTTGGTTGAGCAAGTTGGTATCGGTTATACCGTTTTTTGCCATTTGGGAAACTCGAGCGATTTAATTCATTCCTTCTTTGACGACGAAGATGTTATTGAGGTGGTTTTGCGAGGATTCCCTGTTGTTAAATGTTCTAATCCCGTTGACAAACTGATCGATTATCGAGTTGTTTTTTTCTGTTATATCTTCGATTTCCCCGAAAAGATTACTGTTGATTCTACACTGGTGGTTCTTGTTGTTCACTATTTGTTGTTCGCTCTGAAGAATTTTGCTCCAGTCAGTCGCAATCCACTTCCACGCATAGCCTAGCCAGTCTCTCGATAACTTGTTTTTCACTTCGATCAGATGCTGAAACAGTTCCAATTTGATGATGTGTATAAACTTCAAATGCCCGTCTATTAGCCAGATCTTTCCTTCCTTGATTGGAACGATGGGGGATTGGTAGTTAAAAATCTGATAACCCTGCACGGTCATCATAAACAAGTAAATCTTAATGCTACGAATACAAGGATTAATCCAAATATAAACGTACAATACATGTGTGCTCTTCATATGTATGTATAAATTTTTTTATTATTTAGAGGGAGTACTAGCTATAATTCAGATTCTTATCTTCCCCCATTTTTATTTTTTTGTTTATTATACACTTATTTTAGTTTATTAGTTTAAGCGTTTACTAATGCTTAGTTCAATATGCTTTAACTAATTGTATTTTAAAATCCTTATGTTACTTTTACGGACCTCTCGTCCCGTCGATGTGACGACCGTCACCTTTTTATTGCCACAACTTCTTTGCAATATAGGGGTTTACATTTACTTTATGTTTTCTTATATAGGGTGATTCATCGTCAGGTTAGATTTCCAATAGGCATTTTCTGACATATCCCGCGTGACTCCTATCAAACTGCTTCGTTATTTTTGTTCAGTATCGCTTGGCAAGTCATCATAAAAAGACTCACATCACAACAGAGTTTCCAAATTGTTCAGCTGTATTACGAAAATCAGCGTTCTGTGAGAATTGTTTTTCGTGCGATTCGAGGAATTTAAGCTGAGCATAATCCACGTACTGAAACCACTATTGCCAATACCATTCGCAAATTTGGGTCCCAGTTTACATAAGTGGATGACACTTGACCGGTTAGACCCCACATCCAGCACGTAGTGAAGAGAATATAGCAGTTGTAGGTGAGAGTGTACGCGAAGACCGTGACAAATCGATTCGTCGTCGTTTTCAGCTTGTGCGTATTTTACGTGAAGATCTCGGCCTAAAAGCGCACAAAATTCAACATGTGCAAGAATTGAAACCAGGCGACTTGAAATCACGTCGTATTTTCAGTGAATGGGCTCTGGAAAAATTCAATGAAAATCCGGTGTTTTATCGTGAAATTTTGTTCAGTGATGAAGCCCATTTCTGGCTTAATGGACACGTAAATAAGCAAAATTGCCGTATTTGGGCTGATGAGCTACCATTGCATGTATTGAAAACAACAGTATGTTGTGGTTTATGGGCTGGTGGAATCATTGGTCCATATTTCTTGAAAAATGAGGCAAATCAGAATGTTACCATCAATGATAACCGTTATTGCACCATGTTTACTGACATCCTGAAATTCAAGCACATGACCTCGGTGAGGTCTGGTTTCAACAAGACGGCGCTGCGACTTGTTGAGAAATCATTTTGGTGAGCACTTAATTTCAAGTTTTGCTACGGTAAATTGGCTGTCTAGATCGTGCGATATCACACCTTTGGTCTATTTTCTCTACAGATATGTAGGTCTTCGGGTATAAGCCAGCTACGATTGAAGCTTTGGAAGCCAACATTATTCGTGTTATCCGCGAGATACCAGTCGCTATGCTCGAACGAATCGCCTAAAATTGGACCTTCCGAATAGACTACCTCAGACGTAGTCGCGGCCAAGATTTACATAATATCATTTTTAAGGAATAAATGCCATGAATTGTTCTTTTAAGCAATAAAAAAAATTTGGAGTTTGCTTTCAAATTTATGTATTCTATTTTACGTTATAAGTCAAACCTTACGATTAATCATCCTATATTTGATATCACCCTATTTAAACTTTTTTTGGTGATGATGTTTTGGTGGCAATTTTTGTGATTTCGCTATTTTTTGTTTGACTTTTGTTTTTGTCCATTTTTTCCTTTAATTCGTGATTTACTCTAGCACAAAAGTTAACTAAGTTTTGATAATTTATTCTCGATATTCTGTTAAAGAATACGTCTGACGGCTTTCTCTTGGTAACAGAGTGCACGATGTTATTGTATCTGTCAACGGCTATATATTTATTAATTTTTTTTTTTGCCCCAAGCCCTTGTTCTTTGCCTTCATACCATGCATCGATAAATCTCCAAAATCGTGAAGTGAAGTCGTCCCACCTGCACATTTTCTTCGCTACAATGAACGGGTGTTATGTAGAGCTAAATACCCAACATCCATTTGAAGTTGAGAATGGTTTGGCTAAGGATGCTTCGCTCGTTATCAGTCATCAATACTTTACGAACTGCAGAGTAATGTAAGATCTTAGTGATGTTATCTCTTAGATAGAGCGATGATTTGTTTTCGATGCAGAAAAGTTTAGCGAATTTCGAAAACTTATCGATGCAGATGATAAATCGTTCACTCTGTACATCGATGTGAAGTATTTTCACGTGGATATGATGGTACGGGAGTCGGTTGCAGTTTAGGACATGTGGGGTGCCTATCGTATTTGTTTGCCTGGTAGAACTCGCACATTTTAACGTATTTGCTAATGGGAAATTATATCGTTCCAGTAGTTGTATCTTTTTTTCCCTAGCGTTTCTGTGTGCCCTTCTGTCTTCTTTTTTTACATCCTCTACTATGTAAGGTGTTATTTGTTGTTAACAAAGTTACCCAAGTTAACCCTTTTGCCTTAAGAATTTGTATTAACTTAGATTCATCTAGGTTTTCATCAGCGACGTATCGTCCGTTATGTGGTTCTTCATTTATCTCATTCATAAAAGAGTATCTTATCCGTAAACGGAGCTCTAAAGACGCAAAAGTTGATGCTGAAGAAAGAAAACTCATTAAATTGTGCAACGAATCTGGATTGAGCATTTTGAATGGATTAACACTTATCGAGAAGCAGGGCTGCTCCACAATTGATTATGGGCTTATTGGTGGAGATTGTTTCTTCATCCTTAAAGACTTTGTGGTTGGGGATGCAACATATTTGGATTATCTTCCAATCACGATCATGATTGGAAGCGATCTAATCCAAGAATCTCTCTCAAACGAAAAACCTGCTCAAAACATCAATTTTAAGTGGAACTAATCCAAAAAAAAAAAAAAAAATTCAAGTAAAAATGGATATTAAGCTAAGCGTCAAGAAAAATGTTTCAGTAGCAAAGTATATATTGAAGCTATGACTTTTTCCCATCTTTCTGGCAATTTGTGTATCCCATCTTTCAAGTCAATTTTTGATATTCTACTCTGATGTGAACCGTATTTCAGTGAGGGCGTTCTGCATCGACCGGAACAAATGGTAGTCAGAAGGGGCAAGGTCTGGACTATAAGGCAGGTGTGGTAAGACTTTCCATCCACTGTTTTCCAAATAGTTCTTAACCGGAATAGCAACGTGGGGCCGAGCGTTGTCATAATGGAAAATTATTACCTCGTGTCTGGTCGCATATTCCGGACGTTTTTCGGCTACTGATCTTTCAAATGGATTAATTATGTTCGGTAGCGTTGTCCGTTGATGGTTTCACCCAGTTTTAGCAGCTCATAATACAGCACACCCATCTGATCCCACCAAATACAAATCATTACCTTCGCGCCATGGATATTCGGCTTTGCCGTTGATTTGGCTGGTTGGCCGTGTTTCATATATGATTTTTTGCGCTTGGGGTTATCGTAATGGATCCATTTTTCACCACCAGTAACAATTCGATGCAAAAATGTCTTCCTTTTGTGGCGTTCCAGCAGCATTTCGGACATGCAAAACCGCCTTTCGACGCCTCTCAGCTTGAGTTCATGTGGAACCTAATTTCCTTGCTTTTGAATATATCCAGCTGCCTTTAAACGTTTTGAAATGGCTACTTGAATGACACCCAAAGATTCTGCAAGCTCTTCTTGTGTTTGGCAACAATCTTCATAGAGTAATGCTTCCAGTTCTTCATCTTCAAACTTTTTTGGCTGCCCAGGACGTTCATCGTCTTCCAAGCTAAAATCACCACTTTTAAATCGTGCAAACCACTTTTGGCACGTTCGCTCAGCTAGCGCATGTTCACTTCCACGAAAATACAATGACTTTCGGCAGCAGTTTTCTTCATATTATAGTAATGAAGAAGAACTCCCCGCAAAAATACTTTTTCAGGCACAAAGTTCGACATATTTGAGTGAAAAAAAAATTATTGTTGTTTACGCTTCAAATGAATGACATATACTGAAATGACGTACAATGACAATAGCCTTCCAACGCATGTTCCAATGGAATAATAACAATGGAATATTGCAAGCTACGCCCTCTCTTAGCAAACCGCACGAAGTTATAGACCCAATACTATTCTAATCATCTAGAAACATTTTGATTGCTTTACCTAAAGAACTGTGTCTAGACTCTGTGGGTGTCTTTCAAGAAGTCCGACTATCCTATCATGTCAATTGTACTTGGATACAGCAAAATTGGCAGTCTAAATCGCAGCGAACTCAAACCAAAATCAGGCTAATAATCTAATCGCCTGATCCTGACAAATGAAAAATACAGAAATACCCTTACATTGGCACTCCCCCACAATGTACAAACTTGCAATTAACAAAACAAAACAAAAAGTGTAGAACAGACTTCATGTTCTGCACCTCTTAACCAGTGGTTCTACTATATCCCTTCAAATTAAAATGGCCTTCAAAAGGAAATACGTTAACAACTGTAACCGTCCCTATGAAAGTTCAAACTACGAACACTTGGAAGAAATAAATATTTTCCTCCTCACTTCCCTGTTCAAAGGGCATTGCTCAGTCTAGAGTTTGTTTGCCCCCTTCTGCTGACCGCCCCATGTTTGTTTATTTATACTCTGATGAATTCATGACATAAAATTTTTTCAATGTGATAACGGTTAAATTACCCGCGTGCATTGGTAAGCCACAGGACAACACATGTGTTACATGAGCTGTTGTTTAGGTTCTGCTTAAGGAAGGACGAACGACGACGTATTTGTAAACGTGTGTGTATGTGGTTATATGCGTTTAAAACAATTTTTGGGAAGCCTTATTTTTGCCACCACTACTGAGATGAAGTAATGTCACGCGATAATTCAAGCCCTCAGTCTACATGTCTTTTTTTATATTCTTTTTACCAAGTCCTTTGCTGGGTCTGTATCCAAGTTCGTCTCTGTGGAATTCTTCTAGGGTTAGTTTGAAAGGATGAGGGAAAATGTGTAGGTGCTTGGACGGAAGGAAATTCTGTGTCATGATTTATGATCCTTTGTCCTGGACAGCCTGCGAAATGGGCTGAATGAACTTATGACCATTGGTCATGGGAGTTTGGTCATGTCTGGACTGGACGAAATTTTGTCCACCTATTCTTTTCCTATTTCGTCTTCTGACGGTTGGTGGTGGAGACAGGCAGCAGGCAGGATTGTGGTTTCCTGTTGTCGCTGTTCTTTATCTTTGCTATGAGCTATGATTTTTTTTATCTGCTAAAAATGAGAGTCGAAATTAATGGAGGGATAACTTATAGTAGCATTTTGGACCAGAAGAAACTCTTGGTTACAAGGTTTTTTCGTGTCTTCTTTGTTTTTAAAATTTCACAGAATAAAGAGATTTTTTCTGAGTTTTGGATAGGACTTCCTTTGGCTTTGAGATGTACGAAATACAAATAATCGTATTCTTTTAAAGTTGACAAATTTATTTTGAAGCTAAAAGAGCTATTTCAAGCTCATCATATGGTTGGATGCTGTAGGAATGGATTTACACTGACTGACATTAAATTGACGATGCCCAATGTTATAATTGTAACTACACTTAAATTGACAATCCGGATTCAACTTGCTAAATTTATAAGCGCGAGTGTTGAACTAGAAACAAAAATAGCAGCACTATAAACAGAATAGCGGACGAATTCTCTAGACGGAATTAACGGTGGCGCCACAGCTTCAAACGAAACCAAAAAACAAACTTCATCAAGACATTTTTGGAGTTCAAGCAGATAGAGATCTCCGAGAATAAGTCGGGTTTTTTGGAAAAGAGATGGTGGCGGATGAGCCCTTAACGGTTCAACAGCGAAGCTCACATGTCAAAGGTAGGTAACTGACATCGGTTCAACCGGAGAGAGACACCACCCTCGAATGAGAACGGATCCTCTCATGAATTGAGAGTTTGTATCTGAAATATATACACATTGTACACCTCTGTTGCTGTTCAAAAGCTCGAATCTGTCTTCTTGCAGTACAATGCAGATATTAGCGCGACCAGGAGATACGATAGATAGGATCAAATATTCAAAAACGGAAAAATTGCGACATTTATTACAGCTGCCACAAAAGACTGGATATTTAAGGATGCAGATTCGTAGTAGTAGTTGACTTAAAACCGATAGTCGACCACCTGGCTGTGATTCGCATCAAGGCATCATTCCAAAACATCATCCTAATATATGCACGCGCCTCATCCGCTGAAGCTTAAGACTCTACTTGATAAATAATTTCAAAATCAGTTAGGAAACTTTGCGTACTCCAGATTGTCAAACCTTCAACCAAATCCACCATGTGCTAATAGATGCGTGGCACGCGTAAGACATTGTTATCAAATTTAGATCTCGACTATCCAACGAGAAGAAACTGGAATAACCAGGGCCTACAAAGAGCGTCTGAGCGAGTAATCCTTCGCTGTGCCAGCCTTTCAGTGGTGGCCCCGGGAAAAGGTGACTGCAAACGCTGTAGATATTTAAGGATATTTAAGAGTCGAGCTACAGAATCAACATTCGGATATCTTTAAGGAAAGCTAAGTGACTGGCACCTGAAATACAATACTTAATAGGCATCAGGCAGAGAGAGTGATAGGACAAGAAGGGAACCCACATCGAATCTATGAAGATTGAAGAGATAAACTGTCATGTGATTTCCTAAATTTCGTGTTGGAACATTCGTAGATAGTGCGAAAGGCAGGTGTTGACATGGAGGCACTATGTTAAACAAATCTGTTTAGCTGCTGGGATATGCAGACGACATCGACATAATAGGGCGCTTCTAGTTCGCCGTTATAGAGGCTTTTACAGCAATCGAGGAGAGGCGAAACGAGTTGTCTTTGAAGTAAATGAGAACAAAACCAAGTACACGATCTCAACAAACAAAGAAGTGTCTGTTCACAACCTAAGACCAGGACAAACAGTAACCTTAAAGCGACGATTGACGAAATGAATTGAATGAATTAAATTGAAATGAATGAAACGATTGACTCCCTAGTAGAGATTCGGCGAAGACTTACCCTAGCAAACCGTTTCTACCTCGATTTGGCATTACAAAGGTTTAAAAACTCATAACTCGGAAGATGGAATGCATGCTCTACAAAATATTGACCCTGCCTGTTTTACTCTATTTACCCGAGTGCTGGATCATACGCAACAAAGCAAAGCATATAATGAATACTTTCGAGAGAAAATTCCTTTGTCGAATATTTTGTCCTGTACACGAGGAGGGCGAATGGAGAAATAGATACAACCGTAAACTTTATGCATTATATCGAGATATGGATGCAATTCAAAAAGCTAAAACACAGTGCCTATACCGCTTTAGCCAAATCGAGCGAAGCCCAAGAGGTTCTTCAAATAATAGCTCCGAGGTTCAAGGCGAAAAAGACAACCGAACCTCCGTTTCAAGAACCAATCCATCGCAGATGCCAGGGCGCTTGTCTAGACAACAGGAAGCAGCGCGCTTGGGATCGAAGAGAGTGGAAGGCTGCTTTGTCTCAGGCAGGCACTCTTCACAGGTCAAGAGCAAGTAAGAATATCTGAAATGGATATGTTGGCTTCGATAGCTACAAATTTTGCTGGTATTCTCGCTGTTACTTCATGAATTGTGATTTTCCAGATGTCCGTATGAGGCCGTACAGTGGGGCATAGAAAAGGCTCTCTGGAAAGAATTGTATTGCTTGCTTTTCGTTTGTCATAGAAAGTTGGACACTTTCGGTGTATTAGTTGCAATCGAGTTACAGATACGAACGAGTATATGATCTAAAAGAAGGGTAGATATTTATAAAATAAGCAACCCCTGGAATATCTTGAAAAAATCTGAAAACGGACGCTACACGGATTCGACGTCAATTTGAAATAGTCACAGCTTGGTTTCTGTACAAAAAACAGTGTTTTTCCAAACTGGCTACCTATTCAAGTAGTTAATTACCTTCTAGTCTTGTTGTCCGCCAATATTGCTTTGAGCGCTAGGCCTTAGTTTTTTGAGCCCAACTTTATACGCATCTGCTTCTAAGTTATGGACCATTTGGCTAATGCTAGGAGCACGCATATTCCTCTCCAGTTAACTCTTCCTTCTTAAAAAGTTTGATACCCTTGATACGTCTTGAGAGAGTTTGCTCAGATTCTCCCTTATACCCTGGTAGCCGATTCAATTGCAATTTTACAGGGAACGGAGATGCGTATTCGGGATTTATCTCACCATCATTGGTCAATGATTTAGTGATCCATCCATCTGATTAGCCGCTCCCCATTAAAAGTCAATATTTTGCCGTGGAGATCTAGGAGCATGCCAGTATTGTAACTGGGTATTCTCACTAAATTAGAGCGTTGGTTGTTAACTAATACAGTATGAGCAGGTACTGAAGCTATCATATCAATCGATCGATCTGGTTCGATGTTCAAGGTCTAAAATTCGAGACCCAACTGATTTTGTAGCAGTCGTTTCACTTAACTGTTTGCGAAGTCAGATTCTAAGCACTCAGAAAATCTGATGACACGTACACTTAGTCTCATGGTCGAGAACCAATTTTCAGATCAGAACCTGCTCACAACTAGCTTATACCACCGGAACTGCGAGTAAGCTAAGTAATACAACCCACCCTAACTGGCATTGGCTGTGGCGATAGATGAGGACGATATCCAATGGCCGAAAAGTTTTATAGTAAAACAAAAAATTTTTGCAAAATTCAACTTTATTTATCAACAAAGTTGCCTTCGAGGGCAATACACTGATTGAAACGATTTTTCAATCTTTCGATACCAGTTTTGTGGTACGATTTCGGTTTAGCCTCAAAATAGGCCTCTGTTTCGGCGCATACTTTTGAGGTCTGGGAACAGGAAATAGTCGCTGGGGGCCAAATCTGGAGAATACGGTGGGTGAGGAAGCAATTCGTAGCCGAATTCATTCAATTTTGCCATCGTTTCCATCGACTTGTGACACGGTGCATTTTCTTGATGAAACAGCACTTTCTTTTTCTTCAAATGCGGCCGTTTTTCTGCGATTTCGTCCTTCAAACGCTCCAACAACGCAATGTAACAGTCGCTGTTGATAGTCTGCCCCTTTTGGAGATAGTCGATGAAAATTATTCCATGTGTATCCCAAAAAACGGATGCTATAACCTTGCCAGCCGACTGTTGAGTTTTTGGTCGTTTTGGACGAGGTTCGTCGCCTGCTCGCCACTCATCTGACTGCCGAATTGACTCTGTTGTGAAGTGATGGAGCCAAGCTTCATCTATTGTCACATGTAGACGCAAAAATTCGACTTTATTGCGGTTGAACAGCTGTAAACACTCCTCTGAATCATCAACACATTGTTGTTTTTGACTTTCGCATGTCCAAATATTCGTGTATGATATATCCAACACGCTCTTTTGATATCTTCAGAGCCTCAGCTATCTCGATCAACTTCACTTTATGGTCACTCGTAATCATTTTGTGGACTTTTTCGATGTTTTCATCTGAAACAGCCTCTTTTGAACGTCTACTGCGTGCATCACCTTCGGAGCTTGTATGACCACTTTTAAATTTTTCAATCCACTTGGGAATGGTTCGATCGGCTGATGCAGAGTCCGAGTAACACTTATCAAGCCATTTCTTTGCATCGGCTGCATTTTTTCCCATCAAAAAGCAATGATAAATCAACACACGAAATTGCTTTGAATCCATTTTTTTTTTCACAATAACAAAGGTTGCTTCACTCACAATGCTGTATCTCGAGAACTAATCGTTGGACAGCTGTCAAATTTATACACGTATCATCTGAAGGTTGGTATTAACTAAAAATGGTATGGACTTATGGATTTAAGTTGTGCCCTCTCTTAAAAACGGCCATCTGAGGCACACCAGCATTTATTTTTTGAATATCAAACTTCAAACCATCCAAAACAACTTGAATTTAACGTTCCAAAAGGTAATTTCTAATCCATTGAAGAAGAGAGTCATCGATCTCAAAAGCAAGAATTTTCGACAAAAGAGACTGATGCCAAACTCTGTCAAACACTTTAGAAATATCAAGCGCAACTGTCTTGCTTTCACCAGATTGACGTACTTTTTGGTGAGACATATCTTCAAATCACTAGTAGACATGTTGCTACAAACACCGTACTTTCGGTTTATCAGCGTTTCCATGACTTAGCGTAAATACTTTCGTCACGGTAATGGTATGTGAAAAACAAAAGCAGAAAAAACACTAAAAAAACTTCCCCCTCTTTCGTAGATCTGCTTCCACCCTGGTAATGAAACTTTTGTCATTACTTCAGGGTGAAGTCCTTCATGTAGCGTCCTCTAAGATCTGTTTAGAATGCCTGTATTATATTGTCGAAGATAATTCGGCATTTCCATATAAGCACTTTGGTTGCGCGCATTTATGTATGCGTTGAAGGTATCTTCGGTAATGGCCAGGTCGTAATAACATTTGCGTCAAATAAAATTTGTTTTCGCTTGCCCGCCAATTTAGCCAAGGTTCGAATACGGGTATCGTTCGGGCCTTTCATTTGTCACGTTTATCATTTGTTCATGTATAGGGTGATTAATAGTGAGGTTTGATTTTCAATAGGCTTTTTTGACAGATCACGCGTGACTCCTATCAAACTGCTTTATCATGTTTGCTCCTACATCAAAACAGCGTCTCCAAATTGTTCATCTGTATTACGAAAATCAGCGTTCTGTGGGAAATGTTTTTCGTGCGATTGAGGTGAGCATAATCGACCTACTGAAACCACTATTGCCAATACCATTCAAAAATTTGAGTCCCAGTTTACATAAGTGGATAATACTCGACCGGTTAGACCACATCCAGCAGGTAGTAAAGAGATTATAGCAGCTTTAGCTGAGAATGTACGCGAGGACCGTGACGAATCGATTCGTCGTCGTTCTCAGCAGCTTGGCTTGGCGTGTGCGACAACTCAGCGTATTTTACGTGAGGATCTCGTCCTAAAAGCGCACAAAACTCAACTTGTGCAAGAATTAAAGTCAGGTGACTTGAATTCACGTTATATTTTCAGTGAATGGGCTCTGGAAAAACTCAATGAAAATCCGGTGTTTTATCGTGAAATTTTGTTCAGTGATGAATATCATTTCTGGCTCAATGGATTCGTTAATAAACCAAATAGCCCTATATGGGCTGATGAGCAACCCGAAGCGTACCAAGAGTATGGTGTGGTCTATGGGCCTTTGGATTCATTGGTCCATATTTCTACAAAAATGAGGCAAATGAGAATGTAACCGTCAATGGTAACCGTAATCGCGCCATGTTTACGGACTATGTACTTCCTGAAATCTAAGCAAATGGTATTGGTGAGCTCTGGTTTCAACAAGACGGCGCTACGAGCCATACAGCGCGTGAAACAATGGACTTTTTGAGAAATCATTTTGGTGAGCACTTAATTTCACGTTTGGCTACGGTAAATTGCCCGCCTAGATCGTGCGATATCACACCTTTGGACTTTTTTCTCTGCGGATATGTAAAGTCTCAGGTCTTCAGGAATAAGCCAGTTTCGATAAACGCTTTGGAAGCCAACATTACTAGTATCATCCGCGAGATACCAGTCGCTATGCTCGAACGAGTCCCCCAAATTGGACCTTCCGAATGGACCACTTCTTATGTAGTCGTGGCCAACATTTACATGATGTCATTCTAGAAGAATAAATGCCATGAGTGGTTCTTTTAACTGATATTTAAAATTTTAAGTTCGCTTTCAAATTTACGTCTTTTATTTTACATTATAATTCAAACCTTACAATGAATTACCCTATTTTTTGCCAAGTAGATATGGTTTGTCACCTTATCGTTGCTACTACTTGTGCAGCGTATCCGCCGCTCGTCTTCATTTGCCATATTTGTTGCCGTTCTTTAGCTGCTTTTTTCGTTTTTCGATGTTTAAAGTTTCTGCCCACACTTCGCTTCTGTAAAAGGGGATAGTGTTGTTTGAAATCAATAATGGCCATGGGACTCCCGACATTTGCCATTAGTCTGCTAAGGTAAGCTTAGCAGGATTTTTGCGTCGTTATTGTTTCTTCATTTATTCGCATCTCCAGCTCTGTAGGCGTCACTCTTCGCGAAAGCTCAGCATTGTCTGTTGTAAGATTCAGTCCATGTGAGTTCAACAAAACTTGAGTTCTTAGCATTACTTGGGTGAGTTTGCGTTGCACTGCTTCCGTGGTTCGTGCTGTGATGACTGCGGCTTTTCGTCTGCGTATCCTGCTATCGTCTCGCATCTCTGTGTGTAATATCTCGTCATAGGTTATGTTGAAGAGATCAGGGCCCAATATAGATCCCTGCGCTAATCCTGCTGTGATTAGTCTTGTTCTTGTCCAAGATAGATCTCAATACACCGTCCTTCGGGTGTTGTCTCTACAGAAGGTCAAAGTTACCCAGTATTGTGTACATTGTGATCGGCCGTAAAAACGATTTCAGTATGAGGATACAGGGATACAATTCTGTGAATGGAGTCAAACAATGCATCAAACTCTTTAAAGGTCGAATTGCTGTCTACTTCGTTGCTTCTGTAAATAAAGTAGGAGTGGATAATTTGCTTACAGAGATGGAATTTTAGCCACATGAAGTTGAATTCCAGATTGGAACACGGATCACATTATGGCGAAGTTTGGTAAGCTACATCATAATGCACCTAAATGGAGAGACCGCGGTAAGAGATGAGTAATGGTACTAGTTCGTAGCCAAGTTGGTTCAGATCAGAGTAATTTGAGAGGTGTGGGCTGATTTATATTTACAAACGTGGACGTACGCAGAAAGGTCTAGAGAGTGCGGTGGGTGCTGCTTAACTTCCCAGCCAAATGAATTCAGCTTGTCAGTTGTTATCAATGGAAAACAAAGCTCTTCCTGTTCGCTATCTCTGGCCGCTTTTATTCCACTGCCTGATTCAAGGTATCGAGCTGAAAGCAATATTTAAAGGCGTTTATTGTCTGTTTGCGTTCCACTTTGCTCAACATAACCTTTTTGGGATGTAAATCTTGTTAACCGACCGATTGCGGTGTTTAACCAGGAGCTTACCATGACTTCTTACGCCGAATGTTGTTGTAAATCACCCACTCACAGACTATTATACGATCCATAATGCTTGTTTCATGTGTGTTCGTATGGAACCCAAAGATCCAACTTTTTCGACATGTCAAGCCTTTTTAGTCTCTGCGAAACAATTGTACGGGCTATGTTAAATGGCATGCGATCTCCCGTGTAGTCAAATGGCTATCAACGGTAACTGCAGTCAAGATTTTATTGTCGTCTGTGGTGGGTGGACGTCCAAAGCGAACAGCATCAGCAAAATCTAAATTTTCCGTTGCGCCTCTGTCGCTTTGACATTATTTTTAGAAAAAAGAAGCAAAATTTGCCGAAAAAGCACTTTCTTATCCTCCATTTAAAAAAAATCATTGACCACGTCAGGTATACAGAGAGATTTTCTGAAACAACTTCGAAGAATAAAAATGCAGAACTTGTTGAACAATCCGGTAGTAATCTTGAAGTTACAATGCTGTCTGCTCGCTTAAAGTTCGCTTTCACATATGTAAAGAGTGAAGAAGAGAAGCAAAACTCCGTATTACCTCTTCCACAAGTTTTTAAAACATTTTGGGCCCCAGCGATATAAATATCCTAAATAGAATATTTGGTCCTAACTGAAAGAACGACAATTTTTGAGTTGGCCAAGAGGTGGATATATTTCTGACCCTATTAACCAGAGAAACGCCTTGTACCAACTGATGACTGAATTGATGACATTATCCTTTTCGTTGTTTCCTGGTCAAAATTTGACACATCCCCACCCAATCGACCTTGAAAGTTAACTAAAAAGAAAAAACAGAGTAACAACTTAAAAAAAAAAAAAAAAAAAAAAAACTGTTCACTCAATCTACATCTCATGTAGCTTTTAGGTTAATCGGTCCTTTGTCAACATTGAGCAAATATAACTCTTTGTTTGTCTAGGAATGAATGAAATCTATTCCTCAAACAGTGTCCGTAGTTCGAAAACTACAAAAAGGGTAAGAAGGACGACAAACATATATACACACACACATAGAAAGAGAGAACGGAAAGCGTTTCGTGGATAATATTATAGAATTGAACTTTAGTTAGCATTGGCATAAGTTCAACACTTTTACACTCAATTCAATAATGATGAGAACTCGACGAGTATGTACATAAGTTTTCTCTCGAAAGAAACCAAAAGGGATAAAGGATTAGAAGTGTCCCCTTTCCATTACCCAATGAAGTTCGACAAGTTCTCCAGTCAATATTTGTTCAGGAAAAGTTGAAATATATCCTGTATCATACTATCGTCATGTAGTCTAAGGATGGCTTGCCAACAATTCTCGACTCCCTTTGGTTGATATTCATACTACGGTCGGCCAAAAGACGAAGCATGAGGAGATGCTAGAACATAAACTGAACATATTTGTCCTTCGGTTATATTAATCCTCTGACATTCTTATCAATAAGTTTTGTTGAGAAATTGTACATCTTCCTCGTTCGTGTAAACAGTGTCGCAGGATGGACCAATTTTGTTGTACTAGTAGTTCCTTTTTTTGAGTATTCTTTTAATGAGGATGAGGATGAAGATTCCAGGAAGTCTTAGTGGTATCCAAGGATTTTCGATTGAAGCAGTAAGCCCATGTAGCAAGGGTGATGAAGTGGAGTTGTCCTTTTCAAGTTGGAGAGTTAAATGAAAATGTTAAGTAGAATTGGGATTTAGGGTCGATGAGTTTTATTGTTGTTGTTTGGTGCTTGCCTGATCCTTTCTTTTTTAAAAGCTTGTCATTCTTGGTATTCGTGCCGCTGCTGCTATTGTTGTTATTGTTGTTATTGTTGTGTATAAGAGCAAGATAAACTGAACTTTCTCGTCATAGTCTGAGTGTCCTCGACCGTTTAATTTTGAATTTTAAATTGTGTTGGTAGTTTTTCTTTTTTGCTTCTCTACTGTTTGTCTATGAGTTGAAGTGATGAGCATTAAAAGTTCATGGACTAGTTTTAGATGAGTTTTGTTGTTTTTTTTTTCTTCAGATTAAAAGTGGCTGACTAGAAAAGCAATTTTCTGCTGAAATGTGGAAGGGAAAGAAAATGATTGGTATGTAGGAAAGTGCATTCACCCGTTTGCCAGCGGGTTGTTAAAAACTGATTCAGATCGACTTTCCTTTGCTGATAAGATACTCTTATATAATGTTTTAGTGTTCTATAGAGCTTGACTTGTCCCTATAGCAAAGACAGGGAAGAAAAGCAATAACCACTGAAACCAACCAGACTTTTGAAATTTAAACTGTACCTTCTCGAAGAGGGCTAAGATGAAGAATGTTTATTTACTCCTTCAGGATACTGATTTTTAGGAGTACGATGCTCAGATGAAACTGGAGCTGCATCCAACAAAGGCTACATATCCAAATCAAATGTAGCGGCCAAAACCCATTGCCAAAAATAAAACCAGCTTTGAGTTAACCCTCACAAGATGTTCGGATAAAGCCTGAAAAGATCAACGCGCTGGTCGAAGCAAGTCTATTGATGCAGTCACATCGAATCTGAGAAACAACTCCATTATATCTAGGCATGACTGAGACTTTAAGTCTTCATACTTGAGATTCTCTGCCCAGGTAACTTCATCATGGTACCGATGACATATGGTATATCCACTCGGTGAACCCAGTAAGGCAGTCAAAGGTGAAACCACGCAGACTGTGTGACAATAACAAAATTGTATGACATAAAACTTCCCAGGTAATCTGATCTGAATAAGCGAACAATAAGCTTCTATCACAGAAGCTGCAAATGTGCTGAATAACAAAACACGTAAAAGCTGGCTTTTGTCATCGGTTGTGGTGCCGAACGGAGCCACAAAACACGCTGTTGTTTTGTGTAGTAAGTTAAAAGAAAAAAATGCATGTATATACATAAATTGGTAGCACTGAACAACGAATAAAAATTGTAAAGTGGTAACACTATATGTGAGCCTGTCAGTAGACAGGGGGCTGTTGTAATTTAGCTTTAGAGTAAAACGGATAGCGACAAATTGTAGCTAGAAATTGTTTTGCCCTTGTCCAAATACTCTTCATCCAGATTTATAGCAGTTGGTTTTCCTCTTCGATTATAGGAGAGTAGGTGGAGGAGAATTGGATATGTAACTTAAAAACTAGGACAAAAAACTAACAGAATGTCTTAAGAGCTAGGAACGAAGGAAATTGTGGAAACGATGATTGCTCAGGTTGATTTAAAAAACGGAGAGAATTAAGTTGACCTTTCGAAGCATAATGGAGATTGGATCGTTGATGTCATAAGAGGTGCGGTGAGACGGTAGATAGAAGAAAGGAGGACAACGTAGATTACATGGGTTGGTGTGGAAATAGAGACCAAGAATGAAAAAAATGTCAATATTATTCCTACGATCTTCTAATGAATTCATATTGAGAAGTTTGTGGCGGTCCTGATAGAGATTTAAGATTAGAGGGTTAATTCGGGAAACATGAACTCGTTGAAAGCCTGATTGACATACTCAATTAGCGGGCGAACAAAGGTAATATAGAGATATGGCTACACACGGGTTGAAAAATTCCTTCGACTAACATTTAATAAAGCTAAGTGATGAGTTGGTTTTAAGGATCATCTTATCGATATGCGAACGGAAATTAAGAATTAAGAAATTAAGTCAAACAATTTGCCAAGGTCTTAAAAAGACTGAACCAGGGAAATTGGTTGACAATAAAGAAAACAGAGTCGGGTAGGAAACGGGTTGCATTTACGTGAGAAGGTTATAGATTGGCAGCAGTTTAAAAACCGATCAAAGTCTTCTTGAAAAAGGGCAGAGTCATGGGAAGGAGAAATTGTTTAAAAAAAAAAATGTGTTGTCAGCGTAGGATGAAGAGAAGAGGACCAAGATGGCTACCTTGTGGCACTCCAGATGAGACAAGGAATGAAACAGGAAGGGCAGATCTAAACCGAACACTACCATATAATGTCGGTTTACCAAATAAGAATAAATCCATTTTAATAAAAGGGGTTCAAAGCTGAGAGCAGACAATTAGAAGAGGATCAGTTGATGAGGTGAGATATCTTATCAAACGCTTTAGTGAAATCAGTTGCGATAAGATCGATTTCTTTGTCATTTTTAACCTTTATATTACACCTGGCACATATTTGTCTAAGAACCAACTTCAATTTTCGGGCTCGTAGATATAATCAAAAGATTGATACATACGGTGAATTCGTAAACGTAAGATTTGTAAAGCATAGATACTACTGCAAAGCATGTGCAAAAAAGCAGTTGAAACGTCAAAAGCATATGATTGCTTTGCAGAAGAAGTTTACGAACGGCTCACTTCGCAATTTTATTTTCTTTCAACCAAGTTTCGTCCTAATTTTAAATATACTTCTTAATAGTTATCAAGGAAGAACTAACAAAAGAAGTAAAAAAAAAAAAAAAAAACAAGGTGTACGCTAAAATATGGGGAAATAAAGGATTTTTTAAACTTTTTCCGATGACATTTTCCTAGACATTTTAGAATAAGTTGGCAAACATACAAAGTAAGAATAAAGTTATTAGTTTCTTTGGTTGGCAGCATCTTCTTATTAAACTCGAGCTTTTTTGTACAAGAGCTAAAACCGGACGACTTGCAATCAGTTTGAACCGTACTTTACTGATACTTCCATGATACTTCAGGTAAGCAAATAAAAAACAATTAAAACTTTTTATTTTAAGTTTTATCACTTCATTGCATCTAGAGATTATGAGGCGCTAACTGCATTTTCACAGATGTAAGTATAATTTGGTTGGCTTGGAAGAATACAGTATGGCTGCAGTATGGCGAAACAGTCCCTTAAGTAACCGTCTAAGAAACGGATTAATTTCGATTTCACAAGGAGCACATCTTTTGGGAGATTTGCCTTATCCGTTGTCAATGCATATGATGGTTTCATTCAGAGACAATAGCCATCTTACCAGTCAGCAGGTGTAGGCCTACGCAAACACATTACACGTAATCAAGGTGTTTCCGCCGAGTATGATAAACAATTATCAATTCTTATAGTTCAACGAATCACATCGTGAGCAGAGGGACATTCAAGTGGAACCTACAATCAAGCCCAAGATAAAAGAAATTCGATTATGATTCTCACATCAGCATAACAAATAAAATGTATTAAACAGAAAAAAAAAAAAAAACAAATTCAGTTTCACTACTCAAAGACAACAAAAAGGAACATTTAAAAAAAATTAATTCAGTCGCTTGGGTTGAGTTGCTCTTCCTTACAACATCTAACCCAATACCTCTTATATACATCGCATTAGTTCTATCCGTTGTGCCAATATTTCCATTTGATCTTGATGGCGTTTTTTTTTTTCTTTAGCTTCCTATTTAAAAAAGTCCAAAAATTCATTTTTTGCGGACTTTAAGCGCTTAGGCCTCACTAGTTGCGGCTGAGACCATGATGATGGAATTGCCTCTAAGCTTTCTTCGATTTCAGACTCACCGGATGTGAATTCCTAAATGGTAAATTATTTTTCGGCGGATCGATGAACTCCTTCGTTCCATAAATTTCACAAAACAGATCAAAATATCCCCATCGTGTTGCGTCTCGACCAGATTGGGAGTTTCTTTGCTTTATCCTTTTGTACGTGAGAAGAAAACTTTTCCATTTTCGTAGAATTTCATCTTTCTTAAATGAAAGCGCTGGTGATGTCTTTAGTATGTCGTCCAAAACTTTTGTCTATATGCTGACCTTTTTGCTTTTTGCCCGAACAAAAGTTCTGTTCATACTTTAGGCGCACGGTATTAAGGATTCTTGTTTCAGGTCCTGTCCAGTTGTTTATAGCTCTTGAAAAAGTGGTATAAAATGTTTATATACAAAATATGGTCATACAAAAAGTCTCCGCGATTTTTGTCACTAGATGGTGTTGGTGTCCATTTATCTGGGAACAATAAACCGATTGTGCCAAACGAACACGTATTTGAAATGTGACATGTCAGGCTACATTTTTTGTGAAGATAGCTGTGTAATTCGTTGCTCGTGTTAAAAGTTATACTGATTTGAATATGAGTGAAATATCTAAGGAAATACGCTATGTGATGTCTTTTTTACTATAAAAAAGGAAAAAACGCTGCAAAAACATGCCGAAACAATTTGGCAATTTACGGTGAGAATGGTATGAGTTAACGCCAGAGCCAGGAGTGATTTGTTGGATTCCGTTCCGGATATTTGAATGTAAAAGATGCACCTCGCACTGATCGGCCTGTCACTGAAAAAGTCAATGAAATTTTGCAACTAATGGAGCACGACCGGCACGAAAGCTGTCTAAAGATAGCGAGGCATTAACATAAACGGTATGACAGATTGGAATCATCTAAAATGAGCAGGCTACTCAAAGAAGCTCGACGTTTGGGTGCCACATGAATTAACGCAAAAAAAAAATTAATTGACGACAGTCAATTGACATTAGTGAAATGCTGTTGAAACTTAACAAAATGGAATCATTTTTGAAGCAATTCATTACGGGCGATAAAAAATGGATTAAATACGAAAATATTCACGAGTTCAAAGCCTGGATTGACGGCAAACAAGGTAATGTTGAGTGTTTGGTGGGATTGAAAGGGAATTGTGGGAAAGGGAATGAGGTGCTAGAACATGGCGAAACGGTCAACTCGATCCTATACTTCGGATAATTTAACCGTTTGAATGCAGCTATCAAGAAAGAGCGACAAAAATTGGCCAACAGAAAGGGAGTTGTCTTCCATCATGACAACGCTAGGCCACACACATCTTTGATGACCCGGAACAAATTGACGGAGCTTGGTTGGGAAGTTTTGATGCATCCAACGTATATTTGTTTCGGTCTTGCAAAACTCTCTTGATGGTAAAAAATTGGCCGACCGAAAAGCCGCTGAAAATCACTTGGCCAAGTTTTTCGCTAATAAACCACAGAAGTTGAGAAGCTACAAGAGAACAAGCTATATAAGATGAACATGGTGCCAACAAAGACAGCTAAACTAAACGTTGCAACGTCAAGCACACCAATACTATGGCATGAGCGTTTAGGTCATGTCAATTTTCAGACACTTCGAGAAATGAGCAACAAAGAAATTGTAGACGATCACAAAATAGACCACGTGTCAAGTAAATACCCATTTTGTAATCAGGAGCTAAGCGGTCTGGTATTTCTGGTGAAGTTTTTCATGTTGATCTCTGCGGTAAGATGAACATTTCAGCAATTGGTGGTGCCAACTCTTTTTAGTTGTTAAAAGATGATTTTTCAAGATACTGTTATGTTTTCTTTTTAAAAAATAAAACAGATGTGTTAGTTGACTTAATAAAGTTTTGTACAGAAGTTGAAAAATTCATGGACATACCATCAGACGCTTGAGATCAGACGGTGGATTTGAATTTTGCTACGAATGAGTCTGTTCGAGATTTTCTCTTGAAGACAGAAATAAAACATGAAGTTTCGACCCCGAGAGCTTCAGAACAGAATGGTTTCATCAAGAGTGCAAAATCAATGCTACATGAAAAACAATTTGCTTTATATCTTTTGGCAAAGGCAATACATGCCGCAGTTTACTTGCCAAATTGGACAGCATCACATACAATTTGGAGGAGTAACGCCTTATGAAAGGTGGTTAAGCTCAAAACCTTCGGTGAAAAATCGTAGAATTTTTGGCAGCGAGGTTTGTATTCATATTCTAAATGGGAGAAAAATTCAATGAAGTGTCTGATGAGGAGAGCAAAGTTGGCAGAAGAATATTAATCAGAAGAGATGTGATTTTCAATGAAGAACAACTGACGCTCCACGAAATACTCGTAGTTGAAAACTGTGTTTCAACTAAGCCAAATTGTCAAAATAACTCATCTGATTTGCAGGATGATGGTTGTTCTAAAAAGACTAAGAGAGTTAACAAGAATCCAAGGCTTCCAACTCCCAGAATCCAGTACAACATAAGGCAAAGTCTAAGGCCGAATTACGAAGAGTTTTTTGAGGAAGAGTTGATTGTAGCCGAAGTTTGTGCGTGTGGGGTGGAGCCGAAGACGCTGGAGGAAGCCATGAAATCCGAAGATTTGCAAAGGTGGTTAGATGCTATAAATGAAGAGATGGACTCACTGGAAATCAATAACACCCGGATGCTAGTCCAAAGAACAGAGGAAAAACATGTCATTACTAACAGGTGGGGTTAGCGAGATTGGCCGCATGGAATTGTTTACGAAGAGACTTACTGATAGCAATAGCAGCGGCAGAAAATCCTGAAGTTTACTAGTTCGATGTCAAAGCGGCACTCTTGCATGACAATTTAGAAGAACGCATTTTTGTGGAACAACTATGTCGGTTCGAAGATGATGATAAAATCTGTTGTTTTGTTTTTTTTTTTAAATAAAAGCTGATCTGGACTTCAGCAAGCATCGAGGCAATAAAACAAAAGAATTGTTGTATTTCTGATGCAATATGGACTAGAACAATCAAGAGCTGATCATCAAAGCATTTACACAAATAAAATTTTATAACGTTTTTATCATGTTAATAGTTCACCTGTTTTTATGACCGCAGAGCCTGGAATTAAATTTTCGAAAGAATGAAGAAACTCAGAAATCTGAAGTTTTCCCGTATAGAGAAGCGATAGGTTCGTCGATGTATCTAATGATGTGTACAAGACCAGATATCTCGTATATTGTTGGTGTCCTTAGCATATTTATAGAGCGTCCTTTCTTAACACATTGGTAAGGAATTTAAACAATTTTAAGATTCCTAAAGGGAACGTCAGAGCGGGGAGTAACCTTCAATAAAGATTCCATCTGCACCGAAATGACAACCTACTGTGATGCGGACTGGGCTGGACACCTTCATACGCGACGAAGTACAACAGGATGGATCATGTTTTCAAATGGAGGCATAATTGCTTGGAACTCTATGTTCAGCAACCAAAGCTGTTATATTATATCATAAAAAGATTACTGTCAGATCTAGATAAACCAAAAATTAAACCCTACTTACTTACTTGCTTAAGGTAAGCATTTACTTGAGTAAATGGACGGACTTCTGAAAGATAGTGCTGTCATAGGCGGCCCTTAAATCGATGAAAATGTGGTGGGTATCGGATTTTGACCTCCTGGGTTTTTTCCAACATCTGCCGCAGTATGAATATTTGATCGATAGTGGACTTTCCTGGCCCGAAGCCACACTGAGGGGAACCAATCATGTTGTTGACAAGAGGCTTCAGGCGTTCACCCAATACTACAGATAAAATCCTCTATGTGATGTTAAGAAGACTAATACCTCTGTAGTTGGTGCAGTTCAAAGGGTCTCCTTTCTTGAGGATCGGGCAAACAATGCTGAGGTTCCATTCATCGGAAAGACTTTCTTCCGACCATATTTTACAGACGAGTTGGTGCATGTTCCTAACCAAGTCATCACCTGCCGGTTTGAATAGCTCGGCGGTTTTGTTGGACTTAAGCTCGAATATGGCTATATTCACTTCGTCCAGGTGGAGTAGCCGGAGTTTTTGGTCTTCATCGTCCAGGTTGAATGGTTCATTCTGCTTGATAGCGGGATTTAATTCGCCATCGCCGTTAAACAGTCTGCAGAAGTAGTTCTTTCATATACTCATCATCGACTGCGATTCTGCAATGATGTTCGATTGTTCGTCCTTGCAGGCCCTGGCAGGTTGTTTTTAACTTATGGTAAAACTTCCGAACCTCATTCCCGCTGTAACATCTCTTTATTTTCTCGATCGCGCGCTTCTCGTACTCTTTCTTTTTTCTCCTTAGAAGCCCGTCTCCAACTCTTCTTTTCTGCGCGTAGAGCTCACGAGCAGCTCTGGTTCTTCTTTGTTTCGCTGCATGTGCTTGCCGGCACTCGTCGTTGAAACAGGGGCTTCGTTGTGGTAGTCGAGTGAAACCAAGTATCTCAAAAGCGGCGTGTCTGATGACTTTTTGGCAGTGTTGCCACTAATTAACATGCATAGAACTATAGAACCATAAAAACTTCCTCACAGTATTTACTTGTTGTGGCGGTGTTCGAGATATCCGAAACCGTACCTTGGCTACAACGAGGTAGTCGTCCAAGTCAATTCCTTTTGGGCTTGTCAATTCTTTTACATTTTTTTACCTTATTTTTCCTTGAACACTTGAAAAGATAAGTCCCATTTTTGTAGTCTTGAAAATATTTTAAAATTTTAAATCTTTTATAATAAACTACAAATTAAATTATTTAAATAGTTTGTTGCCTTTATATCTACTTGTATATTTACAAAAGGGTTTAATGGATTAGCGCGTTGTCTGAGTGCCCTGTTCTGACAGAAAATAAAACCAACACCAGACTATATTCGCAGATTAATTCTTAAACACATTAAAAACAATCTTAAGCCAAGTTCTGAACAAACTTTCTTTACATATGTCAATAAATTTTTTTATTTTATTCTCTGTGGTATACTTCCTTATTCCTTCCTTACAGGATATTAACATAATCTTTTGCCATTGTAAGACATTGTTTTTGCTTATGTCAAATACAGGTTTGCACTGAAGTCTACATAGTAATGATAGCAATGGTGAACGACTGAGGCACTTCCTTCCAAGTTATTCAGTTGATTTTGCAACATGCTACCCACTGACTGCATCTTGTTGACACCGACTGTATACTGTCTTTCCAAGATGGTATGGATCTTTACTTGGCTCAAGTCAGATTCTTCATTTTGTGAAGACAAACAAACTACTAAGAGTAAACGACTTGTCAGTGGATATACATATCAGTGCAACTACGGATATTCCTATTTTATACCCCCAGCAAGGATCAATCAAAATCTTTGCTGCATACCAACTCCAGTGATTCCAAGTAAAATCGCCGATTAAAAAAAAAAAATAAAAATAAAAAAAAAATCAAATTCACAGTTGTAGGGTATATGGGCATATACTCGTACCTTAAAGAACTAAAGAAAGTTGTATTTTAAATCGAAGATAGCTCAATGATAAGGTAAGAAAAAGGCTTTGGTAGCAGTTTTTTTGTTGCGATAATGCGAAATTAGCAGTTCAACTGCACTTTTGAGGTAAACTTTTTAAGTGGTGCTACCTGTGTAGAAGTGGAAATTTTATTGTCAATGTTATTTACTAAACACTTAAGAAATAAACAATGAAAATAGAAGGTGACTCAATTCGTAAGAAGTTTAAATATAAAAATCACCTCAAAGATGTGGTCTTGTAACATCTTGTCTTGTAATCACAGTAATCACAGCCTTGACAATCACAACAATCGTTCAGAATCAATACCAACTGCAAGTCTTTGCGTTTATCATATCACTCGATTTTTGAAAATCACTTTCGAAATGATACTCAACTGATCCAAACACGCTGATTTAGAAATATTTAGAAAAGAGGATTTCAGAAAAAAGGGAATAAAGAGATTCACATACGGCGAATGAAAGTCTATACAAAATGGATTTTCCTCGGCTAGAAGACGACAGTAATGACACTGACAAATGCATAGCTTCTTCTTTCCTGCTTTCAATTTGTTTTGAGATAATTCTTGTTGTAATCGAGCATGACAGTTATATAGGCTTTTTTTGACAGATCACGCGTGATTCCTAACAAACTGCTTTGTCATTTTTGTTCAATATCATTTGGCAAGTCATCATAAAAAGACTTACATCACAACAGCGTCTCCAAATTGTTCATCTGTATTACGAAAATCAGCGTTCTGTGGGAAATGTTTTTCGTGCGATTCGAGAAACTTACGATGCGCATAATCTGAAACCACTATTGCCAATACCATTCGCAAATTTGTGTCCCAATTTACATAAGGGGATGATACTCGACAGGTAAGACTACATCCAGCACGTAGTAAAGAGATTATAGCAGCTGTAGCTGAGGGTGTACGCGAAGACCTTGACGAATCGATTCGTCGTCGTCTTCAACAGCTTGGCTTGTGCATATTTTACGTGAGAATCTCTGCCTAAAGGCGTACAAAATTCAACATGTGCAAGAATTGAACCCAGGCGACTTGAATTCAAGTCATATTTTCAGTGAATGGGCTCTGGAAAAACTCAATAAAATCTGGTGTTTTATCGCGAAATTTTATTCAGTGATGAAGCCCATTTTTGTCTCAATGGACACGTTAATAAGCAAACTTACCGTATTTGGGCTAATGAGCAACCCAAAGAGTATGAAGATCTAGCAACCATTAAAAACAACGGTATGGTGTGGTTTATCGGCTGGTGGAGTCATTACTCCATATTTCTTCAAAAATGAGGCAAATCAATGGTAACCGTTTCGATAAGCTCTGGTTTCAACAAGATGATGCTACGAGCCATACAGCGCGTGAAACAATGGACTTGTTGAGAAATCATTTTGGTGAGCACTTAATTTCACGTTTCTCGTGCTATCCACGAGAAACCAGTCGCTTTGCTCGAACGAAACCCCCAAAATTGGACCTTCCGAATGGATCACCTCAGACGTAATCGTGGCCAACATTTACATGATATCATTTAAAAAAAAAATAGGTGCCATGAATTGTTCTTTTAATTGATAATAAAAATTTTAATTTCATTTTCAAATTTATGTGTTTCATTTTACATTATAAATCAAACCTCACGATCATTACCCTTTTTAACTTGGATTTTATATACGTGCAAATGCAGATCGGCTTTTAAAATTCGCCATAAAGTGCCATAAGTGAGGCCAAATTGTTGACTTCATCGACGAATTGAGGCACCTGGCTAGTTATGAATACTTTTGCCACAGTGGTGATGGTTTGGCGTGTAGAAACTGTGCGTGCAGTTGTTGTGGAGTTTGACCCGATACCGAACCAATTTCTGCAATACGCTCAACCATTACAGGAATTCCGGACTCACTGCGGCAATTAGGTTAACCGAAAAAATTCACAAATTTTACGAAAATTTACTTTTACAGATCGCACATTTTCGTAATAAAATTGAAAAACAAAAATGCATTGCTGCGTATTAAACGACTCTATAGAGTTTTTTAATAACGACTTGGCAAATTTTTTTTTAAATAAAAGGCAAACCATTTGAAATATTTCAAAAACTTTATTATTGGCTTGAAGTACAATCAAAATTTTTATGAATGGAACTCGACTTCGTTCATATGGCCACCGCGGGCACGTTTGCAGCGGTCGATTCGTTGGACCCAATTTTCAACGACTCGGCCTCACATTTCTGCCGAAACGGCAGCTATTTCGAGTTTAATTTTCGCGAAAGACGTCGTCGGCGTGTTGTCATAAACCAATGACTTAACGTAGCCCTACAGAAAATAGTCAAGCGCACGAACGAAGTGGCCATGTCTTGAGATAACACGCTCACCATACTTACTCTTCAATAAATCGATTGTAGCGTGTGCTGTGTGGCTTGTGGCACTATCCTGTTGAAACCACATGTCGTCCAAGTCCATATCTTCCAATTCGGGCCAAAAGTAATCGGTGATCATGGCGCGATGACGCTGACCATTCATCACTGAAGATGATTTTGCGATGAAATCCATCTTCTTGGCGCATCTTCTCCAGAACCCAATTTGCAGACGTTGCTCATTAGTTTACTTTACCATGATGAAAATACTGAGTTTACAGAATAAATTGACATTGACAGTTTGATGATTAGTAAAAGAGTGCGTTCACAAATTAAATACAAAATTGTCAAGTCCCTGTTGGAAAACCCTATATATGGTCATATAAAAAGTCTCCGCGGTTTATATTAAAAAAATATTTTTATTTAATAATTTAAGTCTGTTCGACTTTTTAAACCTTACATGATCTGAGTTCAGACCGGCGTAAGCCAGTTTGGTTTCTATCTTTAATAAATTAATATATTTTAATACGAAAGAATTAAATATATAAATAATTTTATTTTTAATATAAGAATATAATTAATATTTAACTATTTTGGCAGAATAATGTAATAATTTTAGAATTTATAAATGTAATTTGTATTACAAATAGTATTTGTTTTATATAGAATTAGTTTTATTTTTAATTATAAGTTTAATATTAATTATTTGTGTTTTAGTAAGTGTAGCTTTTTTAACATTGTTAGAGCGTAAAGTATTAGGATATATTTAAATTCGTAAAGGTCCTAATGAAGTTTAGGCTTCATATTTTTGCGTATTTTGGATACAATTCCCATTAGAGCGTAAAGTATTAGGATATATTTAAATTCGTAAAGGTCCTAATGAAGTTCAGGCTTCATATTTTTGCGTATTTTGGATACAATTCCCATTAAAACTCCAAGTTTTCAAGAAAATTCTCGATGAGTTGTCTTGGAAACAATTAGCCCTTCTACTTCCTTTATTTTGGAGATACCAAGTTATTTCATCTGAAATTAAATTTAAAACAATTAAAATGCCTGTTTAAACTGAAATTCAAATTTACCTTATGTAGGATTCTTATTTTAATATTTTTAAGTATTATTTTTATATTTAACAAAAAACACAGAGAAAACTTCACACTTGGCTAAACTTTGTACTCACAATATACAAGTACCATAGTGTTAACAAATTTATCACATACGTTGACTAAAAATGTTTACAAATTCTCAGAAAAAAACAGTGCATTTTAGTTTGCTTTTACTGTGTTGCTTCATAATCACTCCATTTATTTTGAGTTAAAATTTGGTTGCTCTAACTATTAAACTTGAAAAAAATTATATATAAATTATATACCGGGTGAGTTTTTTAACTTGAGACATCCAAATTACTCGAAAAATACGCGATATCGCGAAAAATGTTTCAGACAAAAGTCACAAGGTTCTGAAGGGGACATAAGATGGTGACCACGAGTTTGACCTTGAGCCCCATTTGCAAGGTCAAACGAAGGTCACTTTTGAATTTTCAAATGATAAATCCCGATTTTCATTGTTCAGTCGTATTTCCCAATGGGGCACACGACTTTGTCTCAAACGTCTTATTCATTCAGTGCTAGATACCACTGCACTGGCACGCCTAATCATTAATCGGTTTCCAACGTTGTTAGGGTGTGCCTCGAGTGAAGTTAGAACTCAAAGAAATTTCAGATAGAGACAAATTGTCATAAGCTTATCTGAGAGTGTATGATGTGCACTCTGCCCTTTTTTTCTACTTAAACGGAAATGTACTTCATTTAGAAGTTCGATATTTGTTTTGAGGAACTGATTATTATTAGTATATCGCAGGCTAGTACAGTATAGTATAATGCAGGCTATTTCAATTCAAGAGAAAATTAAAATGATATTGATTTATGGAGAAAGTTTAAAGAACATCGATGGTGCTGTTGCTCTTTACGCCCAGCGTTTCCCAGAGCAGATACGATCGCGCGCTTCCTTTTATCGGGTTATCCAACAATTCACTGGTGAAGGAAGTCAAAGAAAAGGAATCGGTCAGATAGAGTGGCTGTTGAGGACAATGAAATAGCAGGGTTAGCTGCCGTTGCACACGATCCTCACATTAGCACTCGCCAAATAAGTCGTGAATCAGGAATTTCTCAAACGACTGTCTATAAGATATTACATTGGCATAAATACCATCCTTATCATGTTTCAATGCTTTAAGAACTTTCTAGTGAGGATTTTCGCAACCGGGTTTCCTTTTGTCAATGGGCACTTCAGCAAATTGAACGAGACCCGCTTTTCTACGCCAAAGTGTTATTCTCTGATGAGTTGACTTTCACAAATTATGGTACGATCAATCGACATAACATAATATGCATTACTGGGCTACCGAAAACCCTTTTCAGTTCCGACAAGTTGAACGCCAGTACCCTTGGAATATAAATGTTTGGGCGGGAATTATTGGGGATAAATTAACAGGTCCATATTTTATTGAAGGCAACTTGAATGGCGAAAAGTATGCAAACTTCTTGCGGGACCATCTTCCAGTATTACTAGAAGAACTGCCATTGGAGTTGCGACAAACAATGTGGTTTCAACATGATAGTTGTCCAGCCCATTTTTCCCAAGTAGCCCGGATCGTATTAAACAATGTTTGCCATCAACGATTGATCGGACGAGGGGGTCCGAGGCAATGGCCTACTAGATCACCTGATCTTACATCACTTGATTTCTTCTTGTGTGGCTACTTCAAAAGTGAGATTAACAGAAAAAAGCCAACAACACGTGAGGACATGAAAAGACGAATAACTAAAGCTTGCCGTAAGATTACATCAGAAATACTTCTCAGTTCTGTTGCTTCATTTAGAGCGCGGATAGACAAGTGTATTGAAGTGAATGGTCACATTTTCGAGCATTTGTTGAAATAGTCTCGGGAAATAAACGTCGAAATGGGAAGAATTCAATGATTCAACAGTGAGAGGCAAGGGGACCCACTCTAATTAATCACCCCGAAGGAAGCAAAATACTGCTACGTCCACGTCGTTGTTTCTGGGTTATGCTAAACGCAGTATGTAAAAACAAATGACAAGCCTACGAGCAATACGACTGAACAATGAAAATCAGGAATTATCATTTGAAAAATCAAAAGTGACCTTCGTTTGACCTTGAAAATGGGTCTCAGAGTCAAACTCATGGTCACCATCTTATGTCCCCTTCAGAACCTTGTGACTTTTGTCTGAAACATTTTTGCGATATCGCGTATTTTTCGAGTAATTTGGATGTCTCAAGTTAAAAAACTCACCCTGTATATACAAATTATACTTTGTTCTGAACATCTGATCAAAAAGTTGAGTCACTGTATGTTATACAGGGTGTACCAGTTTAGGTTTTCGTCCTGATAGCTGAAGATTCCTGAACTTATGGCGAACAAAAAATTTAATTGCAGGGGCGTTCTATTTGGTGAGGAACCTCTGATTTCAAGGTAAAACTTCTTAAAAAACCTTAGCTTTCTAACGGATTCAGCTTTCACAAACACTTATTTCAAAACGTACGTATCTTTCCTCGACATTTTAACCCAACACGTATTTAAAAACAAATATTTCTTTAATAAATTTATTAATCTTATTCCGAACCGAATTTAAACTTTCCATATGAATTTGTTCCAGCCAGACATTAATATGGGATTTCGAGTACAAAAAATATCCGCCAGAATTTTCGTTCCGAGTGTCAATTATTAGGTGCGAATAACTAAGTTTTCGTTTATCTGTTTCTCAATAGATGGCTTGAGCAGTAAATGCTGGTCGATTTTGACATGTCCAAAACGTCATGAACCAAGCTTAGATATATGGTAAACAAACTGTTTTGACACATAAGTGATTTTGCTTTGGCGTCATATACCTTTGGGTGTGTGAAAATGTCTGATTTTGTGTCAAATAATCGTTATTTGCGGAAAGTGTTGATTTTCTTCTTTCATTTGAAGAAAATGGAGGCTGAAGAGCATCGAGAGCTCCAAAAGATTTACGGAGATGCTGCTTTAAGTGAAACAATGATGTTGACGACCGTCCGCGTGAAGAAAGTCCAAAATCCTTGGAAGACGTTGTATTGGAGGCATTGCTCTATGAGGTAAAAACTATAAAACAATGGTCTTTGATCTAAATATGATCACAGTTTAACTAGTATCTATACAACTACACTCTGACTGACTTGAACGGCAACTTTTTAAAATGCTATAATTTTTTTTACTTCAATATGTCCAGTTTTGCTGTGAATAATGGCCTTGAGATGGCCTAAGAAAAGATCGCACGCTGCACGCAAGTGGCTCTGCGGTATTTTGGCCCATTCCCGGCGAAGTGCTTGTTGGAGGTGGTCCAAACTTTGGCATTTTTTAGTGCCAATTTGCAATCCATTGTGTCCAAGAAATGAAGTGTGGAACTTTGTTTTTTAATCAATCTTGGTTGACGCGCGATTTGTGAGACGTTGCCGAGTCTTGTTGAAATGTCCACGGTTATTCAGACCGAAATGATTGTTTGCTCAATGCTTCAATACTGCCTAGTTGAAGAGTTTTCTGCAATGGTTTCTAAGCGGTCCCAGTGCTGATGTCCATCAGTGCGGGTTTTTCTTGCCTCTAGATTGAATTAGAGGACAGGAAGCAGCTATAGCTTGATTGAGGGCCAAGATGAATTCTTTGACTTTCATGTAAAGCTCGTTGGTATCACGTAAGGGACTTAAGAGTTCAAAGAATAGTGTTTTTGCTTGCATTCGGATTCTGGGCCTCAGCAAATGGTTCTGTTTTGTGGATGTAATTGGGTCTCATGTGTATCTTCTGGTTGTGCCTCACTTCCTTAGCCCCAATTTTATTTATCCGTTAATTCATTTAAATATTCAAAATCTGTAGCCTCCTGGATTTAGTTCTCGCATCAATTTTCTTTTATAAGGGTGTTGGCTAGATAAAGGCAGGTAGGTTGGTAGAACAACTTTCAAGCTAATTCAAGCCAATTCCGAATCTATCAGTGCACTTCACTTACAGCGGCTATGGTCTATGTATGCTCATAATATTGAATTGCACTGAACATAAATATCAAACATCTGCTGACAGTAATAGAACAAACAAACAAAAATGTATCAGTCAAAAATAAAACACACTTTATGAAAACCCCTTTAGGGTTGCATCAAACTATAAGAGACTAATTTAACACAATGCCGGAGGTAACTGAGCCTCAAAAAACTGAAGATCGGCGGATGAATTCACACCATACATTTACAGCTGGCTTAAAAATAAGGGTGGCAGATACCTTATAACGTGTGCGCCAGCAGCTCAGTTTCAATAAACTAAACAGTAAACACATATTGATTTCGAAAGCAATGTAGGTACTTGTAAATGCAATACAACATCGTTCATTTGAACACCACGGGTTCTGTTGCAAGCGACCATCCAAGGTCGAAATTATTGATGACTTTTTGAAGAAAAAGTGAGTCAATGGCCGCAATTTCAGTTTGGATGATACGTTTGAGATACTGAATCATCGCTGGGTTTTTGGCATAGACCTTAGTCTTCAAATAACCTTACAAGGAGAAGCCTAAAAGTGTCAAATAGCTTAGCCTTCGAGGCCAATCAACTTCTCCTCTAACAAAAGTAATGCGATCCTCAAAATTCGTACGTAATAAATTGATTGATTGATGTGGGCGGTAACATCTTTTGAAACTAGAGATCACCCAAACCCAATTCATTAAATTTTGGAGAAAAAAAACAACATACGGCACACATGTCGCGGTATCGTTCTCCATTCACTGTCTCTCCAGCGTCACCTACGAAAAAGTGGGGCTCAATGATGCCGCCAACCATACGGTGACTACAATGATACAATGATTTTTCGTAAATCTTCCGGGTTTTCCGGTCCCCAGAAATGACCCATCCATCCAAAAATGGGCCATATTGAAAAAGATCAAAGTCGATGAAAAATTTTCCCGGTGATCCAACATAGAGTTAACAAATCGGGACGTCGTAAATGGTCGAATTATTGACTTCGGTAATGAATTGAGGTGCCTGGCTGGCGTGCTGGCCGAACATGCTGATATGGAGTCTCACCCGATATCAAATCAGTGTCTTCAAAACGCTTCACAATTCACGACTCACTAGGGCGATTATTTTGATCGAAAAATTTACGAGTTTTACGAAATGTTACTTTTACAGATCGTCCATTTTCGTAATAAGATTGAATAACAAAAATGACTTGCTGCGTAGTAAAGGATTCCATAAGTAAAATTGCCAAAGAATGTATGACATCTACCAAAAAGATCGAGTACGTCAAAATCAGTAAATGATTGTTATTGATAGCAAATATCCACACCCTCTGTTGGCCCACCCTTTATAAGCCACTACAATATATTTGGAATTGACGTCATTAAGAATCCTATGAGTGGTCAGGGAGCTGAGAGGGATGATAGACGATAAATTTTCAGTGAGTTAAGGGCAGCTTTCTGTCCCCCTTTTGCCCATGTGGTGCCAGAAGTAGGGAGTTGTTAGTTTAATAAAATAATTGAGCTGTTAAAAACGTCACCAATGTTACACAATCGAAAATTGATTAAGAATGTATGAGGATGTATTAAGTACTAATGACCATGTATCATGGAAAATGACAAAGACGGTCGATATGCAGAGGAACTGTTTGTATCTTAAACAGATCACGCTTAGATGTATAACCCGCTTAGACGCTATGAAGCGGATATCCCCAAAACCCAGCAAGGATGTGCAGTAAGACAGATTGCATATAAGGAGGTTGAAAAACGCAGAGCATGTACTGTTTTTTTTTTTTCATCGGAACAGAGTACTCAGTCCTAAAACCAATCCATTTTACTGCTTGTAAGTGCCTTTAAATGCAATCTTTCAATTTTTCTATATTTGTGCTCATATGAAATCCAACTCTCAATGGCAGCCATAACCGAGGACAGAGGCAGAGCTAAAGTAGGTTCGAGCCCTGAAGAAAACCCCTTTGAATTAAGTTCATCGGCGATTTCAATATTCATTGTGACCTAAGACCCAAACAAGACTCAGCGAATTTAACTTTTCTTCCGAATGCGTTCACTAAAGTCTTGTTTTCTGCAACTAGTTTGGAAATCGTATGATGGTTAAGCTTGGTTTTCGCTACAGATGCAAATGTTTCGCCTCCTCTGTCCTCCTCTCCAAAGACCACTTTTTTTAAATAGAAGATGCCTTGGAAAATGCAGCGCAGCTGTAGCAGCAGGAATATCAAAACGATGGAAATTCTTCGATGTGTTTAGTTTGGAACCAGGCGAGCTAGGGAAAGCCTCCATGTAGACGGGACAGACCATCAGTTGATGTCTGGTAAAAGCAACAATAGCATATTTTCGTAGGAGCTCCGTCCACAAGACAACCGACGCATAGGATATAATGGGCCTTATCATAGCTGTGTATTTCCAAAGGAATCTTCTTGGGGGCAGACCTCATGTCTTGCGAACAGCTCCTGTACATTACCAGAAGGCCTTAGAGGCTTTCGGCGTAACACAGTCCATAGAAGTTTCTTTCTCGACTGGCACTCAAATACATAACTTCTATTAAGGATTGAATGGTGATGACTTTAAGCACTAGATGAGTCAACCTCAGTGTTGAGAGCAAAAAGCCCAATGTCAATCACTTCGCTAGATACGATCCAACAGGCAATATAGCTACAGCATCCGCTTATGCTCATATATATAGACATGATAGACATCAAAACTATTGAAAGTGTTGAGCAGAGTGTTGACCTATATGCACCACAGCAGTAGAGACAGAACACCGCCTTCTGTGCAACCCCTGCTTACCCCCGTCATCACTTATTCGCCGTAGTCAGCATCCGGGATAAGTAATTTGTCTACGTCGTGTTGTCGAACAAATAGCGTCAAAAGCTATGTTCTTGATGATCAATATCGTTGAAATTGCTCAGCTACCCAGCTGACCTCGAAGCACTGTCTCGCAGGATCTGCGTTGGTAGGCATATTGCATCTTAGATAGAGGATGCATTCGCAAAGCAATTTTATGCATAGTTATCGTAACCATTCCCCCCATGATCAGAAAGATGAAGAAGATGACAAGCCAGAAGCTATTCCAACCTATTTTCGATGTGTAGGCTACTCTCTCTATTTGCCAGGGCTTCGGTAGGTATGTCAGTGCCAGGGGTACAGTGAAGATTCTCTTCAGTTCCAGGAGACTTGAAACCACCAAATTGAGCAACAGCATGTTTGCTACGGCGTGTTGTGTTATTCAGATCACTAACAGCTTATATGATAGGAGCCGATTGTGATCTAGTTCTGATTAGGTTACTTGGGAAGTGAAGTTTGAGACGGCTCGTAAGACTCCAATCTTCGTCCTCATTATTCTTAAGTGATCCGTTTTTTTGCTTTCTGGTTTTTTTACGACATTGCTGCAGATTTGCGTTACACAAACGTACTGCGATCTCCAGGATCTGCTTTCTAGCTGGACATGTATTTTGAAGCACTTGGTCAGGGTGCTGTTGAGTTTCTTATTTTGTCTTGAGCTCAGGGAGAGCACCGTTAGACCTGCAAAGCTCCTCCTCATTAATTTTTTTTCCCGCTCATTCCTCCTCTTCAACAACGTCGAGACCTCGAATTTGATTCTGAACTCGATGTATCTATGGTCTGACAAGGAGACCTTCAATATTAGTTTCCAGACGGTAATCTCCTTGCTGTCTTACTCTCGTAACAAAAGTTGGCTAAGAGTCAACATTGTTGACAACGAGGTTAGAAGACAGTATAAAGTCCATGAGATGTTGTGTTTTATACCGCTCCAAAAGGTATTGTTAGCATTAGCATAGCAGCACATAATAAATGCTATCTTCCTGGAATCACAGTATTCAATGAGTTCGGCTACCGTCTTCAGTGGTGGTGGTACCAACAAATTAGAAGAGAAATAACCAGACAATGGTGACTGTTAAAGATAACAGAAGTACGGCACAGGTTTGTTTTAAGCGGTAGACCAAGGTAAAAAGTCTTGAGCCTTCGTCATATGAGCTAATATCAAGCCTCCAGTAAAACTCACAAGTAACACTTTAAGTATGATGCTTAAGTCAATTCACGTGGTCTTAACGTCAAAATACGAAGGTCTGGAAATGGGTTGCGGCGTGGAATATTACTATAACTATCACAAACGGTTTCTTGAAGTGATCATAAAATATTTAAACAAATTGATCATGTTACGATAGACGCAAGATACTCAACCAGTGTTTTGAGTTTTGAGAGACCAACAGACACTCAAACACGACCTAGTTACAGCCAAGATAGTTCGCCGGCTACAACAACCCATCTCTATGTTTCTGATGTAGGATGTCGGCATCTTAACATCATTTGTGTGATCCACAAAATAGGGTCTTAAATCAATCAGCTAATATATTTAGCAGTCTAACTGGCATCGCGTACAAGATCTTCTCTGCTGCATAGTATGAACGCCTTAGCCGCTTGTTAATAATCTGATTATGCCCTATCAGTAAAATTTTAGGTCGGGTATGTCCGCAATTCACCATTATTGATTTCAAAGCCGTAAATGACACCATCTGTAGAAACAGCTATACAGAGCCATGTATGGTTTTGGCATCACTGGCTACCTCACCAGATTGTGCAGAATAGTAAATTGTGTAAAATTTACAAGCCAACGTAAGAAGTACAATTTTTCAAGAGTTTGTGCAATTATATACACTATAAACTTTACAATAGGCAGCCAAAAGTTTGAGGTAGTTCAGGACTTTGTTCACCTCGCCTCTGCTATTAATTCTGGCATTAAAATCTCGTCAGAAGTCAAGAAAAGAATTGGGAAATTATCTTGGCTCTGCCAAGAAACAAGAGGAAGGCTGAAAACCTTTTAGTAGAGCCACATCTAGAAGAGTCACTTTTGAAAACTATTTCATGGCAACGTTGACTAACATTCCATTTTCACGATTTTAACTAGTTCATCTGATTGCAGAGTTTTAGGTGGGAATATCCAGTCTGCTGAGCCAGATACTCTGTTTGTCGAGCTATTGAAAGCTGCTAGATTTGCTTAAAGTATGCCAGATAAATAGATTCTCAGTTTCGTTTTCCTAGTTTTTCAAATTTTCGACAACTTCAAAACAGTCAAGGCCAAGGTAGGCACGGTATCGCAGCGAAATTCTGCACATCAACGTTGTATTTTATTTCTCACCAAATATTCCGATTCCTATGGATATAGATGAGGGATATTAAGGTATTTGTCCAGACTGCTTAAAAATCGCTAGTGTTACTCTAGTTCATGGTCGATGTCGGTTTAGATTTCCCGTTTGACATTTCACCTTATGGCTGATTATATATAGTATATATCCAGAATCATACAGAATTTCGATTATGTCGTATTTTCGGTCTCGCATTAAAGCTAATGAAGTGGTTCTATGACCAGTTTGCTTACAAACTAGTAGCATTAAAGTGGCTGTAAAAGATTGAACAATTCAATTGGAAAACGAGCACATGCATGAAAACGTTTAACCTTGTTGCATCACAATTAAAGTTACCACTTAAAATTTCCAACTTTTAACTAGAAGCAGACTATTCGTAATTCTGTCTCTCTCCCTTGCAACATCAATAATTGCGATAAAAGTTAATTATCTTGCAATGAAATTTGTTCTGTGGTCTGATTATTTCCTATTCGACTGTACCCAACCACCTTCTCGTTCTCCTTTTGCAACCAATTTTCCCTAACCCACTTTGTTCCCTACCATCGCACGCGATTTCACTAAAACAACTAACAATCGCATCTGAACTCGTAGATGTGCAGAGGGACCACAATTGCTTAACTCGGATAGAACTGCATGTTAGAACTACATCATCCTCTGTGGCCCATTTCAATTTGCAATTGTTTCCATCTGTGGACTCAATTTTTAGCATTCCATTCTACCATCCTTGGGATAGTTCAAAACACTCTATCTATCCAGTAGAGCAAATGCAAACAAACTCCTGAATCCCGATAGTGCTTCCACCAATCGCCTTTTTGTGCTGCCGGTTCATTTGGCTACACCAACGATTTGTAATTAAAGCGCAAATTTATCGACAACTGTTACTATATACATACGAATAAATGGTAGATAGATACGACTATATTGGATTGGTACTTTTGCTATTTGAAAAGGATACAAAAGATACGTAACATATATTTCTCGTCCCTCCGCTGAATCTCTAGTCTCGAAATTAATTTCGATTGTGCCTTAGGGCGCCACTGGGCAACGTTAAATTTCCTACTACGAAATTTCCAACGCAACTCTACTACCGTCTAATCCGGAGCAATAAATGTCTAACAGGGAACTCGCGCTCTGAATTTTAAGCCATCACAAGCCACATTCCGCATTCCACGCAGCAGAATAGAGCGCATTGCGCGTCCTTTATACGAGTACTCGTATGAACAAAATTTTAAATGGGGGCTGTTGCAAACACCCAACACCCCATCTAACACGCAACACAAGCGTACGTATCGTACTACAAAAATAAGCAACACACAGCGCACCATTTTTGCGGCAATAAACACATCGCCATAGAGGTAGGTAGGTATTTGCAGAGTTGGAGCTGGAGCAGCAGTAAAAGCAGCAGTTCGAGTAGGATACGCCCTCCTTATCGGCAGTATCATCACCTGAAAGCACTATGAAGTAACGTCATCACCGGCGTCGCGGTGCTGTAAAGCACCATCCATACTCGACAATAGGAAACAGAATGGCGCGTTGTTTTGTTTTGAATTTTATTACCGCTACCCATGAGTGCGACGAGAAATAGAGACGGAATTTCAAGATTCTGGTTGCCTTCTTAATTGCTTCCATTAATTGCGTCATTTCGGGAGTTTTAAGTGTCATTAAACTTTGTTTGGGAGAGCGCGGTGTGAGGTACATAGACCTACGAGTACTACCAAGAAGGTGTGGAACATTATTGCAGTTGTTCATGTTGATGTCGAGTACGAGTTGTTGTTTCCGATTTAAGCTTCTGCGTTTTATTGTATTCTTTGGCTATGTTGCCGACGAGGTAGTATGGAATACTGACAAACCGACAACGATGAGGAATTGAAGCTAATTTTCAGAGTCGTTAATTCCTGAAGGCTATAATATTTATAGCTACATCCAGAAGCGGTTGCAGAATTTAAGGCCATTATCCGTACCTTCGTACAATATGTTGGCGGCGAAATAATCACCGCCTCGGAAAGGTCAATTTATAACCCTCGTCAACATACAAGTATATCCGTTTTATCGATTTAAGATTTCAGCGCAAAATCCTTTCCATGGCCATTGCTGATGAAGAAAGTGTTTTTTTGACAGAAAATGTGATACTTTCAACATCTTGGTATCCCATATGATCAGCTTAACATTACATAAGTATTCGTACAATCCTACAATTAACTTTCAAATGATATGATTAATTAATCGCTGCCAGTTTCATTGCATTGGCGTTATCGTGGTGGTTCTTTTGGTTATTTTTAAAAACACTAGTCTATGCCGCAGCAACACAACGACAGAACTGGTTCGTCGTCCTCGACTAACCCCACATGCCAATTCAAATACGAAAATACTTTATGTCGGCGTCTGTCGTGGTCCTCCGAACTTAAAACCCACCTGGCATTTGCGCGACTGATTTGTACTTTGTTTTGAGTTTTTAATTTTCCACGCTTCGAACTAAAACAGGTAAATTGGGCGCTAGACTGCGAACCTGTTTTGGGCTAATTTCTATCCATACCTCCGCACAACAAAACCACATCTCCGCACAACCGATTTTGACATACGAGTAAGCCAAGGCGATCGCTGGAGATTGGCGAATGCACAAGCCACCACCGCTCTGATTGTTTTTGGATCCCGTAAGTATAGGGTAAGTTATGTTGTACGTAAGGTTTCTGGAAAAAAGCACTTAAAATTCCATAGATTGTAACAATCTAACCTAATCTTGACAATTTTCGACTTCGATGTGGGATTAAAGATCAATAACTACGGATTGGATCTTAGCAGGGAGCAATGAAGTCTTTCCTAATTAAGAATGTGCTCTGAAACTTTGGCTGGAAGAACTTGTACCAGTCGCTATCGAATAGTTCCTTATACCTACATCACCCTATCGGAAGATGGCGTACAAAGGGCGTTTTACGTCAATCATATTTGACATTTGTACACTACACAGCTGCAGTGTACAAACAGACAAGCAATGGAGTGCTATACTCCGCAAGAGAGTAGTATAATTGTGTCGATGTTTTTGACCGATAATCGATCGGTGGTGTTACCGCAGAGTGAATTTCGACGTCGATTTCCTAATTGTGTCGCGCCAACTGGGCAAACATTCCGGCGTTAAGCTAGTCGACTCGAACAGAGTGGAATTACAGGAGACCATGCAGGGTGTTTCCGCCACCGGACTGGTCGTTCGGCGGAGAATATCGCGGCTGTGGCTGCCAATGTCGTTGAAAACGAAGAAACATCAATCAAATGATTGGCCACGTGATTGCGCATCACCAGACGGACCCTACAGCGAATTTTAGTGAAAGACTTACACATGTTACAGTACAAAGTGCAAACAGTGCATCAGTTTATGTCTCCTGACCGTCAGTAGCGTGTGAATTACTGTAACGCCATCCTCAATCTCAACAACGAATAGGAAGATTTTGTGTCAAAAATCATCATGAGCGACGAGACGCATTTTCACTTAAGCAGTCACGTCAATAAGCAAAATCTTCGTTTCTGAGGCATTGAAAATCTACGTGCGATGCAGTAAGAGTCATTACATCCACTCAAAGCCACTGTGTGGTGCATCGTTCACACCGGAGGTGTGATCGGGCCGTATTTTTTTGAGGACGCCATCGGCAATACGATTACTGTTATTGGCGAACGCTATAGGGCCATGATAAGCGACTTGTTATTGCCGGAATTGGATGAGCGGGGCTTGGTGAACATGTGGTTTCAACACGACGGTGCAACCGCACACACAGCACGAGCCACAATAAATATTGTGAAGGAAGCGTTTCCTATTTACGTAATCGTTCGTTTTGGCGATGTGGCATAGCCAGCAAGATTGCCCTATTTAACCATCCTAGACTTCTTTGTTTGGGACTATTTGAAGTCGCGAGCTTATGTCAATAAGACTCAAACAATCGCAGCCCTTAAAGAGAATATGGTATTAGACAGGAATGCGAATAGTTGTCACTAGAAATCTTGCAGAAAATCATGGAAAATACTATAAAACGATCACAAATGTGTATCAACACTGGCAGCAGCCACTTGGTGGATATCATCTTTTCCACTTAACAAAAACAATTGTAAAGGTTCAAATAAGGATTTCCATTACTCAGAATCATTTTTTTTTTTTTGTATTTAGTGTTATTCAAAAACAAAATTGGCTTCCATCACAAATACGGAAGGTTCAAATCGTCTCCAGTAAGATATGAGCGATATTATTCGGCAGCACCAACAATTTTGGTGGCTTGTGGAAGAAGAATCTTCTTCTTGGTTTTCCTCGTGTGAGCGTGAGAAATCTGAACACGCTAATGGTGGCACTTATGGTATATCCTTAGTGACACTGCTGGCACCGGACTGTTTTTTCGGGCTCTTTGTCTGGGCGATTGGTTGAAGACTTGATTCTTCAGGTTAGAGGATGCACTCGAAAAAAAAAAAACAAGACTTCAGAGACAAACAACAGTCTTGTCTATGGACAAATAAAATGTTGATAAGCTCAGCAATCTTTTTAAGGACAACGAATTTCGGCTTTTCGAATGGAATATAAGGACCCGTAACAGATCACGTCTTGGCGACCAGCTCGCGAAAGGCTTAGACTGCTAAAATGCTGACATTAGGGCAATCTAAATGGAATGAAGCAAAAAGAATGCCGTAAAAAAGGAAAACAACGCTTATTTGGATTTAGATCAAGGGAGGCTAAGGCAAATAGTCCTAAGCTTTCGGCATGTAAGCGATTCGTAACCCGCACCAATACCGAATTCGGAAAACTAGGCCTGAATTGTTTTCACATATCCAGTGACTTCGCTACGACACCAAAATTATGCTAGAACACCTTAACGTGCGGCAAGGAAAGTAAACCGATTTTAAGCGGGTCCTTGAAAATCACAGCTTGCATAATACCACGGCCGACAACTGATTCAGGTTTTTATAATTTATAACCTTTTAGTAGACAGCACGTGGTTCCCAAATCCCAACATCCATAAAGGATTTGCTGTCATCTAATAAAGCAACTATGTATTAACCAGATTGATTTTATTGCGATCGATGCCAGGCACTCGTCCAGCATGCTGAATGTCATGAGTCAAGGAGTCAAGTAAGACCACCAATCATAGATATTGAAAAGCTACAATCGCAAGATATCGTATTACGTTGAACATGACAGGGCTACAAAGCCACAAAAGGGAATATACAAAGATAAACATGAACAACTATTAGTGCAGTCGCAGTTAGCGCTGAGAATATGGAAAGACTACTTCTGCAGAGCGTAAAACGGCTATGATTAGGAAAATACCGCCATCAAGCCGAATGGATCATTTATTCTAGCCGAAGAAGACAGAGATTTGCTCTGACCTGGACGAAGTTATAGTAGAAATATCGAAGGCAAAGTCTAATAAAGGTGCTTACACCTGCTGAGCTACTTAAAGCAGCTGCAGATGACCTGGCCTAAAAACTACAGCTGCTTTTGGTCAGAAGAAAGCATGGAATCTCAGCATTATTTGTCCGATCAACAATATGATTTTTACTACGCCAAATGTAAGGAAATAAATCTCCTAAACATCGCGTATGAGGCTCTTTCCGTTGTATTTCTATGAATAATCTGGTTTGTCCGTACCAGTGCGGATCTTAGAAATGACTTGGAAATTTCACATCGACACTCACTATTTTTTTGTCAACTTCAAAGCCGAATATGCATAGAGACGTGCTAGTTTCGAAATGCCTACCAAACTCATCAGATTGTGGAAGATGTATAGTATACGGAAAATTCTCGTTCCCCCATCAAAGACGGTAATGAAATCACCGATACCTTCAATCTCAGAAAAGGTTTTAGATAAGGCGACGCACTGTCATGTGATTTTTTTAACAACGTCCTAGAAACAATCATGCAAAACTCACTGGCCAACAAAAGAGGAGCGACCGTTTTTAAAATGGTACAGTTACTTACGTACGGTCTGATGATAAACGAAAGCATAAGAAAGTACATGAAGTCATTAGAACAGTACACACATAACCGATGGCTTGGCCAGAAGATTTAACAACGAACTGTTGGAAATGTTCAAAAACATCGGTCTAGTGATGTGTCATTGGATACAACGTTTGAAATGGTTAAGTTATGCTGAGCGATAGGCGACCACAGTTCCGGTCCAGAGAGTTTTCGATTCCAACTTAAGATATGGCGCAGCAGAGGACGACCATTAAAAGTTGCGCATGCAAGTGAGAATGCCGAAAATCTCACCCCTAGAAACTAAGACTTTCGAGGTTCTTGGAGAGCCTCAACTGACGGGCGCCATCTTTAGGGTTCCGGGGCAACTTAGAAAAACGGGAGATTTTCTGATGCATCTTCATACCCAGAACGCTGGACTAGATACTGAAAAACGGAAAACCTAGTCTCATAGGGTAAGAAAGAATCGGGAAAACAAAGACAACTTTTCTCTTGTTGTCGGGTTAAACAAAGCTTCTGTCGAGACCATTTAGTCTCGACAGCACATATCTGCACCTTGAGAGAGTTAATACCCACTTTGTTTCCAAATGTATGCGAATAAGATACGACCGCTCCAGTGCCCATCTATTCTGTGTACTCAAATCAATCTTCAACATTTCAAGTCTGCTATTGCATCCCTATGTAGGAGACTTTCCGTGTTGAACACAAAAGTCTACATAATATCCAAACCAGAAACATGGGTGTGGAACAAACCAATCTGTTGTTTCGGATGTTTAAGGGGTTTCACACCACTTTATGACGAGCAGTCAGAAAGACCGAGAGCCTGTCTTTATGTGCCGAACCCACTCTCACCAGCTAAAGTTGTGGAAATTTGTAAACCAAATTCAGTTGCTGCAGATATAGGCTACGAAGCGAACGGAGAATGACACAAATTCGTGGTTACGTCTGCTCCGCCACTACCGAAGACGATATTGTGTATTCCAGAAAGATGGGACTTATCATATGCTGCGATGTTAATGCTCGGAACCATTTCTGGGGCACTAACAATTAATGCAACGTGAGAGATAATCATCTCCTGAATTTCATACTATTGTGTGAACTGGCCGTCAACAATGTTGGCTCTCAGCCGATTTAACTTTATCCAACAGGTATGCTAAGGTGATTACTGGTTGGAAAGTACTGTCGCAGATCTCCATGTCAGACCATAGATAGGTCGAATTCAGAATCGGATGAGAGATATCGACCTTGATGAAGAGTAGGAATCCGCATAAAACCAACTGGGCACAATTTAAATGGGAGCTCGACAAGTACAATAGTGCTCCCTTTAAGCTCTGGACGAAACATAAGCTTGAGGGAGCTGTTGGGAACAAGAACGGCACCCTCACCATGTGTTTCGAAAGCCTGCAGATAGCCTATTTTAGGTGGAACGCAGACCTGCAGCGTCTTCGTAAAAAATAAAGAAAACTTCTAAACAGGTCACTTAAGAAAAAATTAGAAGAAGATTGAAGTCTTTACAGATTAAAGCAAAAGGATTTTAAGAGGCTTATTCGGACTTAGAAGAGCGCCTCTAACAAAGCTTTTTGCGAAAAGATCAAAACTATCGGTGAAACCAGTAGGCTAGTCAAAGTCCTCAAAAGGGGAAGATAAACCAGACTGGAGCAATTGAGAAAATCTGACAGTACCTATACGAGTCGAAAGCAGATGCTCTATGCCTCATGCTTGAGTCTCACTTCCCAGGTAACCTAATCGAAACCACTAGCTCCTATCAACCAAGCTGGTAGTGAGCTGACAACACAACACGCCACAACTGGTATATCTCATCGGTTGTGGTGACGGATGAGGCCACTATGGCTTCACGTCGCCTGTCACCGAAGGTATTTACCCAGTTATGTTTCAAAAAGGTACAGGCCAACTGCTGGGAACTTTAGTGAGAATTTTCATTGCTAGCCTGGCACTGGCATACACACAGAATTTCAGGAAAACAGCGAGAGTGGCCTTTATAATGAAAATCGGAAAGGAGGCCTACTCGCTCGCCAATAGATTCGTACCTTTAAGTGTGACTTCCTTCATGCTGAAAAGCATCGAAAGAATAGTCGAGATCCATGTGAGCACAACCGCCTTGCGAATGCATTCTCTGTCGGCGATGTAATACACCTACCAACGCGGAAGATCCTGAGAGTACGCTTCAGAATCTGGTAGGCAGAACCAAAGACGCACTTGACAAAGGGTAATGCGCCTTGTGCACCTTCATCGACGTAGAAGGTGCTTTCGACAACGCAGCTTTTGATGGCATATGTAACTCGGCCTGACAACAAGACGTAGACGAGTCACTGGTTTTGTGGATAAAAACAATTTTGGTGAATAGTTAGAGCATTTTTTGCGGATGCTGGCCGAGGCCAATATATGGTGGTGAGTGTAAACAGGGGTTGCCTGTAAGACGGCTTTCTGTCTCCAGTGCTATGGTACATGTTGGTCGACTCACTGCTCAACGCTCTCAAAAGTTCTAATGTCTTTGCACAGGCATACAAGGATGATGTAGCCGTACTGTTGAATCGTGTCTAGAAATTGTCTTCTCTAAAGCGCAGGCAGCCATAGACGTGATCGACGACTGGTGCACTAGTAAGAGGCTTTCAGTCAATCAAACTGCATGGTTTAGCTCATCTAGTGCGTAAAGTCATCACTATCGAATTCTCCAAAGAAGCCAAGTATTTGGGTTTTATCCTGGATAACAAACTTCTCTGGACCAAACATGTTACGTCGAAAGCATCTAAGCCGCTGTCGGCCTTCTCGCAGTGCAGAGGAGATATCTGCAAGACATGGGGCCTACCACCGAGAAGGGTCCTTTGGATCTACACGGCTATGATAAGGGGAATTACAACCCTATGTGTCGGTTTTCTAGTGGAACGGTTTTCGCGAAAATACGTGATTGCTGCTTTTACCAGACTACAAAGAACGGTTTGCCTTGGAACGTCTGTTGCGGTAAAAATACGAAATCGACTTTCCTTGTTCCCGGAATTGGCTTCGGCCATTCCAGGAAATAATTGCAGTCAGGTCTTCATGGACGACCCCAGAACCAATCTAGGATGTGGCGCTGATGTATTTTTAGAGGACGGCAACCTTAGATTTCGATTCACGTTACGAAGGCTTGCATCTGTCTTTCAAGCAGAAATCTACGTTACCCTGATGTTACCGCACTATATTGCAGATAACCGGTGGAAGAGGTGAAGCATTTGCATCTGTAGAGAAGCTACGCTGACGACTTTTAAGCTAGTTCGAGAATGCAAGAGAACGCTGAACCAATTCGGAAGGCTGAATTGAGTGACCCTTGCCTGAGTTCCAGGTCAAAATGGGATCACGGGAAATTAAATCGCCAATGAACTTGTCTGACATGGGTCAGAGGAGAGTTTTTCATGACATGAACCTACGTTGGGTCTACTTGCGGCCTCGGTTAAGACTTCCATTGACAGGTAGGTTTTATATGAGCACAACTGCAATTGGCACATATAACTGGGATGCATGCAGAACAAACTAATGCTTTCCGACAACTCTAAGACGTCAGCGACCTTTCTGCTGTCCCTCAGCAGGAAGGACTGCAGGTTGTTAACTGGCGTCGTGTAAGGACATTACACTTTTGCAAAGCACTTAAATGTGCTGGGCATAAGTGATACAACATAATATGATGCTTGCTGCGAAAGTTATGACGACACTGCGGAGCACTATCTCTGTGAATGTCCAGCTTACACTCGCATCAGGCTGCAGGTACTTGGCCTTGACGTGGTGGTTGCTGGTACTATAGGCACGTTATCACTGAAGCGCTTACTCATATTTTTTCGTAAGATTGAAAGATTTCATTTAAAGGAACTGTACAAAGACTACAATGGATTAGTTCTGAGAGCTCTGTTACAATACCAACCAACTTAGAGTGCGGCACTTTAGGCAGCTGACGAGAGATTGTTTTAGCCGAAGGTGATTTTTGGTTGAGGCCCAGGTTCACAGTAAGTTAGTAAGGGAAGAAGAAAATCACCAGTTTCTTAGGGGTTTGTGTTCAATCCATATCAGCTAAACGTAGTCAGTAGTTCCTTCAAAGTATTATAATGCTTTCCTATGACAAGATTCCGTGTTATAAAGCTTCACAAACGTACATCGAAAAAAATATACAATAAAGCAAATCTTACCTAAGACAGTAGATCATCTTAGAATTTGAAATCTTACTTACGAATAAGGAAATGTTATTTGCTTCGTTTGTATACTAATTGGCAATAACAGAACCTTGTTTAGCATCTTTCTATGTGACGAATAATTTTATCTCTATAAGTTGTAGCTCCCCGATATGCTTTTTTTTGTTCAATAGACAATCTACTTGCACATGGCAAGAGGAACGACGCGCGCACATATGAGTGTAGGATGTTTCATGGCGCTTAGGCGATGATTTGTATCGGAAAAAATGTGGCAGTCTTTTAATTTTCAAATCTCGTTCGGTATCTGTACCTGCCCGGGCGGTGAACTGACTGCCTAGTGGGTTTTTTATTTCTTCAGATTCATTTATTTATGTCTTCGGTTAATGATGCCTGGAATTCGTTCATTTAGCAGACGCACGCGTCGTAGGTTGATTGTAGTGAAATTAGTTTCGCCTCATGATTATAATTGCAACAGTGTAGACTTCTAACTCACAGTAGCAACAAATCATTTTCCCCCAAAGTTGTGTTCCTCGTTGAACTGCACTTTGTTATCACACGGCTGTAGGGATGTCCATTTTCAAATCAAACTACCACCCCCTCTACCTTTGCCTTAACGAAGGTCTATTCAATTTTGGTCGCCTTGGCTGCAGAGGTAAATTAAACAAAGATAAACCCCTTCGGCCACATTTATCTTTGACAACTTAATCTCGGTCAAGTAGAAAATAACTCGCCATTCAAAGGGTGGAGGTGATTTTGAATGGACAAGACTGAATCTGAAGTTTATGTAAACAGTGCGTGGTCAATGGACGGTGAACGGCGGCGGCAGCGGTGGGTGAGTTAGTACAAAGCCAACGCACGGTACCACGACACACTGGCTATGTGGTGCAGCTCTGGAAGAGATTAAGATAAATGGAAGTTTTATGGTTTCGATTAAAGCAACATGCTCTGAGCGGGTACTATCAAAGATCTGTGGTACTTAGAAGTAGTTGTAGCTGTAGTTGTTTTGTAGCTACTTCCTTGTTCAGAATGTAACGTGACATTTATTGCATGGCTCTGTTTGGCTTGTAGTTTGTTTAGTGTCGTGACTTGAACTACGCTGATTGTGAATTGTTGTAATCTTTGTCATAGGGTTGAGATAAAGTTAGCTTAACAATCTCTATGTATAATGACCTTATTTTATGAACTAATCTGCAAACATTGTGATGCGTATTTATAAAGGTAAACTTTGTAAGGTTGATGACATAGACCACATGGGAATAGTAAAAGGTACCAAAAGAAGTATCGTAAAGTTATTAATATGCATTGACCTTTGGACTTACGGGCGAACACGATAATAGTTCATTTCTGCCTCTTTAAAATATTCGCCTCATTAGTCACAGCAAGACTGTCGAATTGCAGTCGTCAAAAGTTTCAAAAAAAGAAAGATCCATTCGAGACAGTTAAGAAGAGCGAATATGTTTTTGAATACGTCGGATAAAATGAATCTTTACTTGATATTCTAATGCAACTATTTAGATGGCAACGACTATAAAGCCTCGTAGTAAGTAACAACTTACTGAGACTATTGGTTCGCTAGATAACATGCAGCTCTGCTGGTAAACCTATTTCACAGCTAATTGCAACGGAACCACAGAGTTTTTTTTTTCCAGTAATTGCATAGGGAAAAGAATGAAATCGAGCGCTCTTATCTACATATACCCAGATAAAGGTTGGTTGATTGTAACACAGATTATGTTTATTCACAGATGTGAAAAACTTCTCTTCCTCTAACATTTGTGGTGCTATGCAACATGCTGATAACACCAGTGACAGCAGCAACCGCAACAACATCAACAAGATCTACATAAATGACTCCCTCACGGCGTATTCAAGATCATTATTAAGAAAGGCAAATGAACTCAAACATAATAATAAATTTAAGTTTTTTTTGGGTCAGAAATGGTACTGTATTCATTAGAGAAACGGAAGGCGAAAAAGTTAACACATGGGAAAAATTCAACTTTATTAATCAATATAGTTGCCTTCGAGGGCGATACACTGATTGAAACGATTTTTCAATCTTTCGATACCAGTTTTGTAGTACGATTTCGGTTTAGATTCGAAATAGGCCTCTGTTTCGAAGATTATTTCTTCATCGGTCTTAAATCTCTTTCCGGCGAGCATTCCTTTGGGGTCTGCGAACAGGAAATAGTCGCTGGGGGCCAAATCTGGTTGGTGGGGAAGCAATTCGTAGCCGAACTCATTCAATTTTGCCATCATTTTCATCGACTTGTGACACGGTGCATTGTCTTGATGAAACAGCACTTTCTTTTTCTTCAAATGTGGCCGTTTTTTTGCGATTTCGTCCTTCAAACGCTCCAACAACGCAATGTAACAGTCGCTGTTGATAGTCTGCCCCTTTTGGAGATAGTCGATGAAAATTATTCCATCCCAAAATACCCAAAATACGGATGCCATAACCATGGACTTTTCAGCCCATGCAATATTAATCGTAATCTTGTGGACTTCTTAAAGTTTGATACATAAAAATTTTGTTTTTTTTTTTTTGTTTTGCGCTTGTACAATTGCTCATCATGTCAAAAAATTTAAATTTTGCTCAGAGTTCTCAATATTTTGTGAATAGGAACTTAAATGAACTAAATTGTCTCTGTATAGAACATCTAAACAATATTAGTACAGGCTTTTCAATAATTCATTAGAATATTCGTAGCCTAAGAACTAACTTTGATACATTTTTTACTCATCTTGCATCTCTTGAACATTTACCTGATCTAATATTTCTTTCTGAAATTTAGATTTTTAAAGAAGAAATCTCGGATTATTCAATTCAAAATTTTACTTTTGTGAATCGACCTACTGAAACCACTCTGACCTGTTAGACCACATCCAGCACGTGGTGAAGAGACTATTGCAGCTGTATTTGAGAGTGTACGCGAAGACCGTGACAAATCGATTCGTCGTCGTTCTCAGCAGCTTGGCTTGGCGTATTCGACAACTTGGCGTATTTTACGTAAGGATCTCGGCCTGAAAGCGTACAAAATTCAACTTCTGCAAGAATTGAAGTCAGGCGACTTGAATTTGCGTCATATTTTCAGTGAATGGGCTCTGGAAAAAATCAATGAAAATCCGGTGTTTTATCGTGAAATTTTGTTCAGTGATGAAGCCCATTTCTAGCTCAACGGATACGTTAACAAACAAAATTACTGCTTTTGGGCTGATGAGCAACCCGAAGAGTACCAAAAGCTACCATTATATGCAATAAAAACAACGGTATTGTGTGGTTTATTCGCTGGTGGAATCATTGGTTCATATTTCTTCAAAATTGTCTCGGTGAGGTCTGGCGAGACGGCGCTACGAGCCATACAGCGCGTGAAACAATGGACTCGTTGAGAAATAATTTTGGTGAGCACTTAATTTCACGTTTTGCTACGGTAAATTGCCCGCCTAGATAGTGCGATATCACTATCTTTTCTCTGGGGATATGTAAAGTCTTAGATCTTCTGGAATAAGCGAGCTACGATTGACGCTTTGGAAGACAACATTACTCGTGTTATCCGCGAGATACCAGTCGCTATGCTCGAACGAGACGCCCAAAGTTTTACGACTGATGATGATATATGGAGATGATGGCTTCCAAAGGGCTAACAAGCGTGATTAAATGTCCCACGCGTATTGATGTTTTAAAAAACACAGCGACGATAATTGACCACGTATATGTTAGTATAACTAAGCGTTAAATATTTTCAGCAGTAATTGAAACCGATCTCTCTGACCATTACGTTGTTTTATATGCAACGAAAAGCTTAAATAGCTCTGAAACACCATGTGAGTTCGAGGTTAAAAATATTAATCAGCAAAAAGTTAATGAGCTTATTCAGAGTACAGACTGGCAACATATACTTCAAGAAAATGACGTTGAGGCACTCTACAATAAATTCGTAGGTGCAATGAATAAGATTTATGCTAAATCAAGTAAAATAACCACAAGGAAAAGAACACGGAAGCATAAGCAATGGATAACTCCAGAAATAGTCACAATGTGCAAAAAAAGGGATGAGTTATATAGGAGGTGGAAAAACAGCCCCAGATGTAAGACGTTTGAAGATGAATACAAAAGATATTATAAGTACAGTTACTAAGAACATTCAACTTATAAAGGCCAAATACTACAAACAAAAGTTTTTAAATGCCAACAACGACCCGAGGAAAACGTGGAGTATTGTGAGTGAACTGCTATTAAGAAAGAAATTCTCAGTAGACGAAGCAATTAAAAGTAATTTTCCAAATGCTGCCGATGGCTTAAAAGACATTGTTGAGGAATTTGCGGAGCGGTTTTCGAATCAAGCGGCATACATCATTCATATCTGTGATACAAAAACCTCAAACCATGAGAACTGGCAACTTCAAAAAAGTATTTACGTAGAGGAACCAACAGAGCCTGAAGTTTAAACAATACTGTGTCAACTGAGTGACAAAAAAGATCCTGGAGCAGACAACATTAGACCAGTTGATCTCAAAATAAATGCTATGTGTCTCACTCCTATAATCACGAAGATCGTAAACCGTAGTTTGTGTCAGTCCTGTGTGCCAAAACTAATGAAAACTTCAATAATTCGCCCAATATACAAGGGAGGAATAAAAAAAAGATACGGAGAATTATAGGCCGAATTCAATTCTACCAGCGGTTGAAAAATGTTTGGAAGAGGTAGTTGTTAATCGTGTTAATTGTTTTATGTCGAAGCACAAAGTGATTCATCCAAAGCTACTGCATATGCCTACGCTGATGACATCGCAATCGTCGTGAAACACAAGGACTTGCACTTAGCCATAAAGATACTACAACACGAGTTCAACCTTTTATCTGAATGGTGTCATGACAACGACCTGGTGATCAACGCAAATAAAACAAAGTTGATGCATAGTCGGACTCCATCGAAGCCAACGGAAGTTATTCAAACCTTTCATCGAAATGAGCGTTGTCTATTACTAAGGAGCAGCAGCACAATCGAGGTAGTTAAAACTATTAAATACCTTGGAGTTACCATTGACGAGAATTTCCTATGGCGTGAGCACATCAACGTACTGCGCCATCAACTTAGGAGCACTATATTTGCAATGGTGTATCTTAAGCGTTACTCACATATGGAGATACTAAAGCAAGTGTTCTACTCGTTGGCAGAGTCACGCATTAGATACGGGATTCTGGACTGGGGAAACGCAGCAAAAACCCACCTGGAGAAGATATCAAACTTACAACATCATCTTGTTGAAATTATTCGACACACTAATTCAAGTTCTAAAGTTTTAGATATAAAGGCAATCTCCCAGATGACGACACTATTAACTTACATGGACGACCGACGGTTTCTTCAACAAATCAACCACACGCTAAACACCCGAAGACGTGCCCAAGGGATGCTAGAAATTCCGACAGCTTACAACTCGTACGGAGACAAAGAACCACGATGCACTGTTCCTAAATTGTTAAATTCGCTCCCACCGTTACTGAAAATAATTCCTAATTTAAAAAAAAAGGAAAAAAGAGATTAAAAAATATTTTATTGAATATCATCATGTAAAGTAGAGTCATATTAGTAATATTATCTTCAAAATGAACTGATTGTATTTAAACCCAATCTTTTCAATATGAAATCACTTCCAAACTATATCAATGTTATGTCCAACCACCTGCAGATAGGCACTTTGCTTTGCAGGTAAAACAATGTTAACGAAAATTTATGTGCAAAAAAAAAGACCTTCCGAATATACCACCTCAGACGTAGTCATGGCCAACATTTACATGACATAATTTCTAAAAAGTAAATGTCGTGAATTGTCCTTTTAACCAATAATAATAATTTTAAGTTCACTTTCAAATTTATGTGCTTCATTTAACATTATGAATCAAACCTTACGATGAATCTAACTTTACAAACTTGTAAGAATGTCTCCACTTCATCCACAAAAAATAACTGTTTGGTGCGGTTTGCATGCCGGCGAAGTTATTGGGCCATATTTTTTCGTCGACGATAACGATCGTCACGTTACTGTGAATGGTCAGCGTTATCGCGCCATGAACACCGATTATTTTTGACTCAAATTGGAAGATATGGACTTGTACGACATGTAGTTTCAACAGGATGGTACCACAAGCAACACACCACACGCTACAATCCATTTATTGAAGAGTTAGTATGGTGAGCGTGTTATCTCAAGACATTAGCCAGTTCGTGCGATTTAACGCCGCTTGACTATTGTCTGTAGGGTTACGTTAAGTCATTGGTTTATGCCAACACGCCAATGACGTTGGAAGAGCTCAGAGTCAACATTGAACACGAAATAGCTTCCATTTCGGCCGAAATGTGTGGCCGAGTCGTTGAAAATTGGGTCCAACGAATCCACCGCTGCGAACGTGCCCGCGGTGGCCATATGAACGAAGTCGAGTTCCATTCATAAATTTTTTGTTTGTACTTCAATCCAATAATAAAGATTTTGAAATTTTTTCAAATGGTTTGCCTTTTATTTAAAAAAAAAATTGTCAAGTTGTTATTAGAAAACCCTATATAAATATTCTGTCTGATTCAATAGACGTTGATAATTATCTATCACTTATGGCGTGACATGGTTTTGATTCTCTATTGAATCAACCTACACGCCTTGATTATTGTCTAGACCGTATATTTCTATCAAGTTATGACTTATGACCTGAGTAAAACAGATCATTATTTTACTTGTATTCAGTCCGATCATAGAAAGTACAAGTTCAGAAACTCCTGTTATCAGTAGTAGGCTACACACTATCATTTTTTAAATGATGGACAAGATCCACATGATGAATATGTGCTCATACAAGCCAATGGAGATGGGTTATGAGTGAAAACACGTGATTTGTATGGAGTTGACGTGAAGGACATTGGAGAAGAATCCGATCTTTCTGCGAGCATTTCTCCATGTCTTATTCTTCTTTTGGAACTACTTCTGCCATTTGTGATTCAAAGAAAATATAGTTTATCTTCTTTTCCACAATCAGTTGACGTTTACGGCTTCGACTTCGTAATTTATCTGCCCATGTCCTTACTCTTCTCCCTTGCCTTTTTTCACCATTTTGTCCTTAGTTAAATACTCTCACGCCATAGATAATAACTCTTCCTGTTTTTTTTTTTTTTTTTTTAATAGGTCTGTGCACTGTTTCATTATACTAATAAAATATGAATTAAATAATAATAAGTACATGATTATTAAAGAACATATAATTGTTTTACTTACACTTGCATCCGCATTTTCGAAAGAGTCGTATATTGTCGAAAATGATAGCACTGGTTTCTTCAAAAGGGTTAAAAAAAATTCGTCGATTCAAACCACCATAACGAAGGAACATACACGTCATCTAATCCAGCACCAGAGGATTCGGATTGCCTGATTTTTTTTAACTCTCATAACACATTCTTTGAGGGGCAAAACGACAAAGAAAACACAAGAAAAGGCTAATGCTCCGTTAGATTACACCGTCAAATATTGATTTCGAGAGTTTCGTGGTGACGCAACTCCACTACCGATCAATTCCGCAGCGACAGGCCCTCCGATGCGGTTACAGAGGACAATGTCAAAAAAATACATGAAATGGTGTTGGCTGACCGGAAAGAGAAGGTGCGCGAGCTAGCGGATACCACAAAGATTAGTACTGAGCGCACACGCCATATTTTGGGCAATTTTCTGCATATGAAAAAGTTATCCTGCCGCTGGGTGCCGCGCATACTCACTCCTGACCAAAAACACGAACTCGAGAGCACTTTGAAATAGTGTTTGGACTTGCTGATGCGGAATCGGGCGGACATTTGGCATCGATTGGTAACTGTTGATGAAAATTGGATCCACAGAACAGAATGAGTGAACGGCAATGGACTGAAGCTGGCACGAGTGCTCCGAATGACTTACGGCTACAATTGCTGTCGCATTCACCGTATTCGCCCGATTTGTCTCCCTCGGACTATTTTCTCTTCCCAAACCTCAAATGATGGCTCATCAATAAAAAAAAATTCAGCTCACGCGAGGAAATCATCAACGCCACAGAGGAGTATTTTGCAGACCTTCCAGAAAATTACTTTTCGGACGGGATCAAGAAGTTGGAATAAGTGTATCAAACTATTGGGTATGTAATTTAATTCTTGTGGTTTTTTTTTTTTTCAAAATTTTAACGTTTATTTAAGAAAAACATGTACAATAGTATTATTCAAAGTATTGCCCATCTGAAACTATGACTTTTTCCCATCTTTCTAGCAATTTGTGGATCCCATCCCAAAAGAACTGCGCCGGCTTGGCAGCCAAGAATGAATCAAGCCAATTTTTGGTATTCTGCTCTGATGTGAACCGTATTTCAGTGAGGGCGTTCTGCATCGACCGGAACAAATGGTAGTCAGGTGGGGTAAGACTTCCCATCCACTGTTTTCAAAATAGTTCTTAACCGGAATAGCAACGTGGGGCCGAGCTTTGTCATGATGGAAAATTATTGCCTCGTGTCTGGTCGCATATTCCGGACGTTTTTCGGCTACTGCTCTCTTCAAATGAATTAATTGTGTTCGGTAGCATTGTCCATTGATGGTATCACCCGGTTTTAGCAGCTCATAGCTCATCTGATCACACCAAATACAGAGCATTACCTTCGCGCCATGGATATTCGGCTTTGCCGTTGATTTGGCTGGTTAGCCGGGTTTTACATATGATTTTTTGCACTTGGGGTTGTCGTAATGGATCCTTTTGTGGCGTTCCAGCAGCATTTCGGACAAGCAAAACCGCCTTTCGACGTCTCTCGGCTTGAGTTCATGTGGGACCCAATTTTCTTGCTTTTGAATATATCCAGCTGCTCTTAAATGTTTTGAAATGGCTGCTTGAGTGACACCCAAAGATTCTGCGAGCTCTTCTTGTATTTGGCAATAATCTTCAAAGAGTAATGCTTCCAGTTCTTCAGCTTCAAGCTTTTTTGGCTACCCAGGACGTTCATCGTTTTCCAAGCCAAAATCACCACATTTAAATCGAGCAAACCACTTTTGGCGCGCTCGCTCAAATAGCGCATGTTCACCATAAACTTCCACCAAAATACGATGACTTTCGGCAGCAGTTTTCTTCATATTAAAGTAATGAAGAAGAAGTCCCCGCAAAAACACTTTTTTAGGCACAAAGTTCGACATATTTGAGTGAGAAAAAATTATTGTTGTTTACGCTTCAAATGAATGACATATACTGAAATGACGTACAATGACAGTAGCTTTCCATCGCATGTTCCAATGGAATAATAACAATTTAATAATACAAGTTACGCCATCTCTTAGCAAACCGCACGAATTTATAGAAGTTATAGCCCAAATAAAAGGGGACTGTATTGAATAAATTCGTGCGGTTTGCTAAAAGATGACGTAACTTTTATAAAAAAAAAGAAAATTTTCATTTCCAAGGTGACTTTGCACTGTGTAATAATTTTTCTTTTCACTTCAGCTAAACACGCATCTTCCCTATATTTCCGCAAAACTTTTAGCAATTACTCATACGCAACACTTTTTAAAAGCTTCTTTTGGTAATAATCTTTCATGATGTGTCCCAAAGAACGCTGTGACTTCTGTAGCAATTATTAAAATCCTCCAGAAGTTCTTTTGGATCGGAAGGAGCCATTATTTTAAAAATTTTCTTCCGAACCGATGCGAATAAGACTTGTGAAAAATTACATTATCATTTCTAATGCATTATTCTCCGTCATTCCAGCAAAATCCACGAAACATTTCAACCCTCATCATTCAACCCTCTGAGCTGAAGTGTATTAAACCGCGGTTGACTTTTCGCTTACATAGGAAAATAAAAAAAGAGAAAAAAATGCTGTATTTTCTTGTGAAAAAGCATCCCAATAATAAAAACCTGAAGAAATACTACAATGCAATGTGCAAGGAATTAAAAAACGAAATACCCATCTGCAGATATTCCTATTTTACAAGTAAACTATCCAAAAATATCGGAAATACAAAAAAAAGAATGGGCAGTAGTAAAGGAGATATTGAACAGATTAACAAATAATGATGAGTTTATCTTAAGACATAATAATGTTAACGTATCGGGCCCTTTTAAAGTTGCCAACTTATTCAATGACTGTTCTACAAATTTGTGTTCCTCGCATGAATTCTTAAATTTAAGTGTCCGTACTTCTCACTATGAATATTCCTTTAATTTAGAGAGTGTGTAATCGCAAACATTTTTATTTTGCGAATTTACAGGTGCTGAGTTTCAAAAAATAATTATGTCACTTAAATCATCAAATTCGTCCTCTTTTGATTTAGTTTCCTGCTCTGTGCTACTTTTGTAACCTTAGTGTTAAAAATGGTATTTTTCCAGCTGTGGGAATACCCCTCCACAAAAAAAGTGATACTTAGACCATAGATAATTATCGGCCTATATCTCTATTATCTGTATTTCCAAAAATTCTGGGAAAAGGTATGAAATTGAGAATTATTTCGTTTTTTCGACGAATTTTTTCAACAATTGTCAATTTGGCTTTAGAATTGGTATGTCGACTGAAACAGCCTTGCAGAAACTCATCGGAGAAATTTACAATAGTATTAATTTGTCCAAAAGATGTGCAGCCCTATTTTTAGATATAACTAAAGCTTTTGACACAGTGGACCACTTTTTTTTTAAATAAACCGTATAATGCGGGCTTTAGAGGCTTTATTTTTAACTGGTTTGCTTCTTACCTAGCACATCGAAAGCAAATGGTAAAAATCAAAAAGACTTTTAGATCGCTGAAGTTTTTAAATACAGGTGTTCCACAAGGATCAGTTTTGGGTCCTATTTTGTTGTTAATATATGTTAACTCTCTGTGTAATCAATTTTTCAAAGGAAAAATTTCCGCGTTTACTATTTTCTACTCTCATAGCAATAATTTTAATATTCTTATGGATGTAAATCACGATTTTGAATTAATGAGATTATGTCACTTCAGTCATCATAAACTTGTAATTAGCTTGAAAACTAAGTTTATGTTTTTCTTTAATATCAGAAGCATGGACTATCAAGATTTTTCCTTATCTTACTGTTGGCCGAAGTGTACACGTTTTCGATTTTTTTGATTAGTTTTGATTACAACACTTAGCTGGTAGGAGCAAACTAATTATTTGAAACATTATATGAATAGAATAGTAAAACAGTTGTACCACTTAAGTCAGTATTGTTATACAACTATCCTAAAGCCAGTTTACGACGTTTTACTAAAATCTAAATTCCAGTATGGGTTATCCTGCTAGAGTGGGGCATATTACACATACAACCTTTGTTAATTAAGCAAAAACATGCAGTCAGAACTATCTGCAGTCAATCGTACAACGCATAGCTAGAACTTTTTAGGAACCTCGAATTTCTTCCTTTAAGGCACTTGTACTGCTATAAAGTTTTAAAAATATTCTTTGAGAAATCTGGTTATTATCAGATTAGAACATATGAAAATTATAACTTTTCTAGGTCTTATTCTGTTGTTGCACCTCGTCTTTTTAACTTGCTTCCTGATAACATTAGATGTAAAAGAGTAAAAACACTATTTTTAATTAATGTTAAAAAATAGCTTTTTTTCTTTTAATTACACGGATATTGAACACACTTTTGAACCGTTAAATTAACCTTTTTGTAACATCTGCTTGGATTTTCTGCTTTATTTCTTTTCTTCTTGAAACATATTCACAGTGTTTTTTTCCACCATAAAAATTTTGAATTTAATTGAATTTCATTTTGTACTATTTTAAAATTACACATTCGTCACTTGTCCAGTAGGCAACATAATGTACTGCATTACTATGCCTAAATTGTTTTGTAACATTGTTATTTATAGTATAAGTTTGCAATGAAATAAAAATAATAGTAAGATGTGCAAAGAGCACTCAGGTCAAAATTACATAGCAAAGACACACCAACAGTAATGCCATAGCCAAACAGGAAATCGGAAGACGCCACTTAAAATAAGGCCTCCTGAATACTATAGATATGACTTCACGGGAATGGTCATCGTTTTAGCATTTCGAAGCAACAAATGACTGAATCTGTAACACCTTCCATGTCGTTGTTGAGACCCCAAGAAAATAGGATCATGTGCTTTAATGGCATGCCTCTTCAATGTGCCCAAATTATTCAAATACATTGCCATGTGAAAATGAGCATTTCACATTGGAATGAAGTCAAACCATAAACATCGAACTATCGAAGAAGAGCAATTTAATGAATGAAAGCTAGCGGAGTAAATACAGAGTGATTTATCGTGAGCTTTGATTTATAATATAAAATAAAATACATCAATTTGAAAGCGAACTCAATTTTTTTATTAGCGGTTAAAAGAACAATTAATGGCATTTTTTTTTTAAACGATATCATGTAAATGTTGCCCACGACTACACCTGAGGTGGTCCATTCGGAAGTTCCAATTTTTGGCGACTCGTTCGAGCATAGCGACTGGTATATCGCGGATAACACGAGTAATGTTGGCTTCTTAGCTGGCTATTTTTGACGAACTGAGACGTTACATATCCTCAGAGAAAATAGTCCAAAGGTGTGATATCGCACGATCTAGGCGACCAATTTACCGCAGCAAAACATGTATGAATGGCTCGTAGCGCCTTCATGTTGACACCAGAGCTCACCGAGACCATGTGATTAAATTTCAGGAAGCACATAGTCCATTAATATGGCACGCTAACCTTTAAAATTGACGGTAACATTCTGATTTGCCTCATTTTTGAAGAAATATGGACCAATGATTCCACCAGCCCATGAACTCCACCGTACCGGTGTTTTTAATGGATGAAATGGTAGCTCTTGGTACTCTTCGGGCTGCTCATCAGCCTCAGCCTACGTGAATTTTCTTTACCACCTTCATCAAAAAGTTCCCGGTGGCGTCACCGTGTGGCGCTCCCATTGTTCCGATTTGAGTTTTTTTTTTTTATAATAACGCGAGCGCACCACGGGGATATGAAAACCCTTTTACTGGTTTTTTTCTTCAGGGCGCAGGCGGGTGGTGTAGTAGTTTGAAACTCAGGTGTATTAGGTTATATCTTTCCCAGAGGTGGTTGTCAAACTGGACGGGACGAGCTAGTACATCCTCAATCAGTGGGTCTAAGTACGTGCTAGTTGTAAGTTCGTTACATTTAACCCAGCCAGCAACCACTTCAACATCAGTGTTATGCCTTCATGTCAGAGTTGACGCCGACAGAATTTTTTTTATAGAATTGTCTCGCACGGGATTCGAACCCGCGACCCTCTGCTAGAGGAGTCTATGCATAAACCACTACACCACGGCCACCCGTGGTTGATACATCTGTTGTTGACATTCCCTCTAACTCTTAGTGTCATAGCTTGACATTTGCAAAAGTTACGTAGCCAAGAGTATATTTATCTCTGTGTGTGTTGGCGATTTTTTACAATTTTAGAAATAGATTTAAATTTGCAACAACGAACTTGTATTAAATTTTGTGTAAAAAACGGATTTAATAATGCGCGAACGTTGGAAAAGTGTTTCGGCAATGATTCTCTAAGGAAAACGGTCATTTACCAGTGGCATGAGCGATTCAAAAGTGGTCGTTAGTCAATCGAAGATGATGAACGCAGTGGCAGACCATCGACATCGAAAACCGACGAAAACATTGATGAAATAAGATAAGTTTTGGTCAATAACTGCAAATTAACCATCAGAGAGTTAGCGGAGGACTTCAACATTGCCTATGGATCCGTCCAAGACATTTTGGTTAATGATTTAGGTTTCCGCCGTGTAGCAGCAAAGTTTCGCCAAAAGACCTCAATTTCATACAAAAAAGAGACCGTGTTGAAGTCGCAAAAGAGATGATTTACGAGGCTGAATCCGATCCCACATTCATCAAAAGGATCATTACTGGAGACGAGATGTGGTTTAATGAGTACGACATGCAATCCAGACATTAGACAAGTGAATGGCGTTCACCAAAGTAGCCGAGACCAAAACAACCACGTCGTTTTCAGTCAAAAAAGAAGGCAATGCTCACGGTTTTCATGGATTATAACGGTGTAGTGCATCATGAATTTTTGCCAGAAGGCCAGACAGTAAAAAAAGAGTATTATTTGGACGTTATGAGACGTTTGCGTGAATTAATTCGCTGGAAAATTCTGGGCTGAAAATTCGTGGATTTTGTACCATGATAACGCACCGTCGCACAGTGCCATCATTATTAGTAATTTTTTGACGAAAAATGCAACAAATACAATCCAGTAGCCACCGAATTCACCTGATTTGGCTTCCTGTGACTGCTTTTGTTCAATTGAGTTAAAAAAAACAACTACAGGGAACGCGTTTCAGCAGCCGAGATGAAGTAATGGAACAATCGCAGGAAGCACTGATGGACATACCGAAAACCGAATATAAAAAATGTTTCGAGAATTGAATCAAGCGCTGGCATAAGTGTGTTGCTGTCGATGGGGATTATGTACTTTAAAGGGGACAATATAGATTTAGATGAATTAACTTCTATTTTTAATTTTCTAAATAAATTTTTGATCAACGTGATATTAACGTATCCATTATTCCAGAAAGAGGCTTTATCACTGAACAAAATTTTGTGCTAAAACACCTGAAAATATGACGTAAAATCAAGTCGCCTAGCTTCAATTCTTACGCAAGATGAATTTTGTACGCTTTAAGGCTGTCTTCGCGTACACTCTCAGCTGGATGTGAGTATTGACAATAGTGGTTTCAGTCGATTATGCTCACCGTAAGTTCTTCGAATCGCACGTAAAACATTTCTCACAGAACGTTGTTTTACGTAATACAGCTGAAAAATTTGAGGACGCTGTTGTGGTGTCAGTCTTTTTATAATGACTTGCCAAGCGATACTGAATAATAATAATAAAACAGTTTGATAGGGGTCATACGTGATGTGTCAAAAAAAGCCTATTGAAAATAAAATATCGCGATGAATCACCCTATATATTCTATCAAGTGTGGGAAAGAAATTAATGAAGATGACCATGAACAGGAAAAAGCATGATCTCTTAAGCGTCATAAACAATCTTTCGCTCTGAATAGTTTTGAAGAAATACGTTTGTTTTTTGGCCAACATTTTCCGAGGAATCCAACAGCTAAAGGCATCTAACATAAAACACCGAAACTATGCTGACGTATTTGCCCGAAATTATGGATTTCCAACAAATAATTCAGGGATCATGAAAAATAGTTATTAAGATATGTAGATCATTTTTAAAGTTCCCTTACTCAACATAAGATTGCTATTGTTGCACCAAACTTGATGTCGGGAACGGAAATTGTGTTTTCCTTACTATATACTCGGCAGTTTATCTCTTACAGCGCAAAAGTTAACGATACCACTTATAAGCACTCTACTAGGAATACGAAGTATACCATTAAATGGAGTCCTACTTACTTAGGTAGTGCTACATTCTGAGAGCTATCTCAGATGCGAACGTACTCTGCTGTGCTATGCTGGAGGTTAGAATTAATAAATTTTGTCTTGGCCTGAGCGTTCGCTCAACATGGTCCACTCATGTCAGGTCCGGTATCTGTAGATGCATGAATGGACCGACGTTGCTGTACAGCCTGTACAATTCTTGGTTGAATCTCCTCCTCCATTCAGCGTGACTGAAGTCTAGATCAAAAATCACGCAAGATAAAGCCATTGTAGTCTAACAAGAGAGGACTCTTTTACTCAATTGCTTCCTGAGCCCAAGAAAACAGCAATCGGCAACTGTAACTGCAGATAGACGAAGTGTTTAGATGTTTTAACATGGATCGATGTTTTATATAGCTCGTCTCTATACAGGCTTTCATATTTGGATTTGAAGTCGACAAAAACTTGTAGATAGTGAATGTCGATATGAAATTGTCGTGTCATTTTCAAGATCTATCGTCTTTTGAATCTTGTGATTAATGGTAGATTTTCCTGGCATGAAACCATTGTGATAAGGATTAAACATTTTGTTCATGAATGGTCTTAAACGCTCACATAATATGGCAGAAAAAGTCTTATACGGGATGATTCCTCTATAGTTGGCCCACTTAAAACGTTCTTCTTTCTTGTTGGTCAGGCAAGTGATTTTGAGTTTGCATGCTTCAGTCATCTGACCATCTCCCATATGAGCTGGTGCATGTTCCTAACCTACCCATATTCTCTGCACAGACTAAGACTCTACTTATATAGGGTACGGTATATAGGTATGATAACTTTTTTTTTAAATAAAAGGCAAACCATTTGAGATATTTCAAAAACTTTATTATTGGCTTGAAATACAATCAAAACATTTATGAGTGCAACTCGACTTCGTTCATATGGCCACCGCGGGCACGTTTGCAGCAGTCCATTCGTTGGACCCAATTAACAACGGCCCGACCACACATTTCGGCCGAAACGGCCGCTATTTCGCGTTCAATGTTGGCTCTGAGCTCTTCCAACGTCGTCGGCGTGTTGGCATAAACCAATGACTTAACGTAGCCCGTAAATCGCACGAACGACGCGGTCAATCGATTGGCCCATGTCTTCAGATAACACTCTCACCATACTTACTCTTCAATAAATCGATTGTAGCGTGTGCTGTGTGGCTTGTGGCACCATTTTGTTGAAACCACATGTCGTCCAAGTCCATATCTTCCAACTCGGTTCAACAATAATCGGTGATCATGGCGCGATAATGCTGACCATTCACAGTAACGTGACGATCGTTATTGTCGACGAAAAAATATGGTCCAATAACGCCGCCGGCATGCAAGCCGCACCAAACAGTTATTTTTTCTGGATGAAGTGGTTATTCATGAAGCACATGTGGGTTTTCACCCGACCAATAACACAAATTTTGCTTATTGACGAACCCATTGAGCCAAAAATGAGCTTTGTCACTGAAGATGATTTTGCGATGAAATTCATCATCTTGGCGCATCTTCTCCAGAACCCAATCGGAGAGCGTACGTCGTTTCAAATGGTCCATCGGTTTCAATTCTTGAGTCAGGTTGATCTTGTATGGATGTAAGACAAGATCCTTACGCAAAATACGCCATAATGTGGTCTTGAGTCTTGAGAACGCTGTGGAATTGACTGATTTAAATCGTTTGCTACGGACGTCTAAACAGCAGCGATATTTTCGACACTTCAGACCAACTCGTTGTCTCACTTATACGGCAACATCACACAACGAATATGTGGACTCAAATTTTTGCACTAAACTTGTTATTGCCTGTCTACTAAGGCGAGAATTACGACCGAAAATTGGAGTTAACGCTCTTAAAGTTGCAGTCACCGACTCCAAAATCTGTAGAAAATTTTTATAATTTGCAGACGTTGCTCGTTAGTGTACTTTACCATGATGAAAATGTTGAGTTTACTGACAGTGACAATTTGATGATTGGTGAAAGAGTGCATTCACAAATTAAATTCAAATTTGTCAAGTCCCTATTGGAAAACCCTACATATTCACCGCCGTAAGTGATATCTGGCATAAGTTGCGGTTACGTATGGGACAAGCTTACTATGCTGTGTCTTTAGATAGCTTCACATAACCTAGTGTCGATGACATATTTCGAGCTACGCTGCAAGAAAGTATGATCAATTGCTCCCAGCTCTTAAGAGAATTATATGTAGTTGCTAGACTAGCATTGGCAAAAAATGGTAGATTTTGTACCGAAAATTAACGAAGATGACTCTTCACACGCTGCAAGCTTTAAAATGGAGATGTTGATTGAAAGTTATGTGCCTAAGACGGTCTACAAATGCATGTTCTGTTAAAATGTAACATGAAGATCAAAGAAAAACAAAAAAATCGTGTACGGCTGATTCTCAATCTAGCAGAATCTCTTTGACACTAAGAACATCTTTGGGAACACTTTTGTGTGTAAGTATGTATGTGTTGTTTTTTGAATTAAGGCAAAGCTAGTGAATAGAACCTTGATTACGGATTCTGTTTGTTGGTCGACTTATTGCCTAACACTTTCAGTAGCTCTAACATCATAGGTGTATGCTAATGCTTGTGTATGCTAGCCGTACTGTCTGTGGTGTCATGCCTAGCGACTGAATTGCAAACTACTCTAGACATAATCAACCAGAAATGAGATTTCAGCCAATTTGCTCAAAACTGTGGTTGCTTACTTTGCGAGAAAGGAGAACTGATTCGGCTCATCTAGTTCTAAAAAGTGTTACCACCCGTTTCCCAAACGAAGCTAATTATATTGGCATAGAGCACACTCTTTTCGACTAAATACAGGCATGTAGAGTTGACAACATTCACGATTCTATCGGTCTTCTGCCAGTGTGCAGTAGTTTTTGCAAAACGTAGGGTTTTTCACACAATAAGTTACTTTGGATCTACACGGCTGTAATAAAACTAATTATATAACATGCCTTGGGTTGCCTGGTTGAACAAGCGTAGACTGCAGATTGCTTACTGACATTTTCATACCGCACTGCATTTTTTCTGTGCATTTAAATACGCCAGGGACAAATGACACTACCTCATCCTTCAGTAATAACAGCACATTCCTCTTTAAATGTCCGACTCATTGAGCGACAAGTGTAGACACTGATTTGGTAAGTGTTGGTACCACTAAGTCGGTACCTCTATTCAAAAGACCAAGAATTTCCATCATTTTTTGAATAATTTGTGGTAATATCACTCGAATATATGACGTAAAGTCGGCGACTTATGAACTGAAGTTGAACTTTGTAGCGAAAATATGGGAGAAGGGAACACACAAACATGATTGATGCCCTGTGCCCCACGAGTGGTCACAGAAACTAAGTTACTAAGTACTCCAACTTCAATATAAGTGAAAGTCATTTCATATTTTCAAACGTTTCACTCCTTCAAATACGTTTAAAACTTAACCGTAGTCATAGATAGCTTATACTTTCAAAGATAGCGTATGTTAAACTACAAATTTGACTGCAAGAGTTCTTGAGATGATTTTGCCCGTTCAAAATTACATTCCAAAATTTACTAGCATACCACAACATAATCTCATATCTGAAAGAGGATAACAATTGCACAATAGACGTTTAAGGATAATGCTTTCTAATGGATCCGTAGTAAATACCCTCCTTTCACTATAATCTCATTCAGAAATTATTAATAATCCTCCCACTCGTGCTTTAAATTAACTATCTTTCGCTCATTGTACAAATCTACTCCAACTTCTTAAGCCCGCACTTGACGTCTGTACTTTGCATTGCATTAAGCATAGCAACCAATTACAACGAAAGTCAAAATGAAGTCTTAATGATGATAAGTAACAAGGAATCACAACAGTTTTAACAATATAATGCAAGTACAACCGCCATTGTTACCACTAACGATTTTATTAATCGCTTGGATATCCTACTTTACACATACTCGTATATACAAGAATCATCTCTCAGAGAGAATTGAGAGATCCTTGTCATCTATTCACCAGCAATGACGTTGAATATTTCTTGTTTTTCAACTTTCAACTTATACTATGTACCTACCACTTAAACTTGTTATTCTTGCTGCCACCTCTGCCAACTATATAGCACAAAAGTAGAAAGGAACAAGAAAATTCAAAGTTTGTCTCTTACACAACACAATCTTGTTGATACCCTCATCCATTAAAATGAAACACATCCTACAAACATATTGTAATAGATTTGTCGGGAAGCAACTACCACACAATTCAAACAACAGTACACATACTCCAACACAACAAATTATTATTGTGAAATCCTTTCTAAGCTCTTCTAAGTGATGATATCTACTCTTGTGTATCCTTTTTCTCAAAAAAAAAAAAAAAAAAAAAAAAAAACCAAAGAAAGAAAAAGATTCTCCTCATTATATACTCTTCAATTATAAGCTCCTTCTCGTCTGACAAGTGGGAAGAGGAAATATTGTAAATTCACACAGAAGATGGCAGCCATCAAATAAAAAAATAAAGTATCAAGTTTCTAGGAAACATCACTGGGTAATCCCAACTGTCGTTCTCTCGTCTAATGATAAGTAAACAGCTTAATGAGCTACAGCGACTCGACTCGACACGATACGTTACGATATTTGTACGATACTCTATCAAAACTCTTGACAGTATGTGTGACTGTTGCTTCTTCATTTAATGAGTCTTAGAATCCGCAAATCCTTGCCAAATAAATGAGACATATAAGATAGAAGTGTGTTCGATGATGCTAGTGGAATGAGAAAGTGTCAAGAAATACTTGAAAAGTTTATGTCCTTGAAGATAAAACTTGTTCCTTGATTGCTCATGTTTTATATAAAATATATACGAAAATATAGTTAGAAAATTCGGCAATATTAAGACCAAAAATGAGCAGATCAAGGTTTAATTAAATTTTTGTATAGCATTTGAGTGGGGAGGACTTGTTTACATTCTCTAGATTGTGCTTCTATCCATGTTATGCTATGAGTGGCCTATTTTGTATGGCAGTGCGAAAAACGTCCGGGACCTATATTTCTGTGACCAAGATGTTCTGACAATTTTTTGATGTGATGTGGTTATACAAATTATTTCAAAAAATTATATTTGGCATATTTTTTGTACGTCTGGCAAAGATGTTTGATTGGGCGAAAACCGTTTGTGACCTATATTTTCGTAATCACGATATTTTAATACAAAACACAACTGGTTATGACAGAAGTCCCTAAAATGAAAAAAAAAAATCTCTTTTACCACACTCTTTCTGACTATATCTTCAATCCCAAAATAGTTTTAAGCTGTTAGACTAATAGGTGCAAGGCGACATGATGTCATCAAAGATGATGTCATCAACGTGTTTTTTGGCTTCATCCGTCAACACAAGCAATGACAGATACCAACTATTGCATACTTTGCATACACACAGCACCACTTTAGCTGGACCAAACCTTTTTTGATAGCAAATGTCTTGATTTGATTGCTTTCGAACTTTAGGGAACAGCACACCTTCTTCAGCGTCTGCCCAATCTGACAAGTGTGTGCATAAAATTTTCATACGACAGAAGTTACTATGATTGGCGCAGTTTAGAAGGTGTCCTTTTTCTTGTATCAAAATAACTAGGTTGAGTTTCCATACACCAAGAATGCTTTTTTACCACGACTTACAAGTATCGCGCAAAAATTTGAATGGTATGTTTAGGCCATCAGCGACTGTGACTTTCAATTGAATCTATTGCTTTCTTTTCAGGTGTTTTTTTCTTGACAAGTCATGACATTTTGTGATAAATCTACCAAAACTTTTTCCTAAATTAGTTCCATTCCATTTCCTCGCTCATGCGCATTTTCTTTTTCTTCATTATCCTCCAATTGAACTGATGTTCTTCTTTCTCGTATCTTGGTAAAGCGCCCAATTCGCTCTGATCCTTCTTTACAGAGCTGCTTTGAAGTCAAATTGTTTCGCTACGTGTACTTGCCTGCAATATTCATTAAACACGGGTCTTGCAAGGGTGGTCGGGTAAAAGACAGCACCTTAGTTGTAGTGTTTATGATCGATTCTTTTCATTGGTAACGAGAGATTGTATGTAAGATACGTAAGATATGTGAATTGTAATGTTTTGAAGTCATGTGTAGCCGTTCCTTGGGTGGAAGTAATCCAGAACAATATTGGCCGTATTTCAAGGGAATTTAATTAAAGGGTGAGAAAGTAGATGATGTGGATATTGGCTGTCAATTACTGTCTTTACTTAATTCAATATGGTTGATCCTGGCGGCCTTGTACTATATTTTGAAAAATAAACAACTTAAGATATTTCCCGGCCAAATCCATATACTTTTCCCGGAAGTGCTGCAACTTTTTTAACCCCACCGTATAGTACTACTTTTGTTGGCCTGCGAAAGCGGTAGCGATGACTTATTTCCGGCGAGCGATCTTTTAAGGTTTTTGGAACAAAAAAAAGTTGCAGGGAGGCAAATCCGTAGAATACGGAGGATGGGGGAGCAATTTGTAGTGCAGTTTGACCAATTCGGATGTTGCGATTGCGGAGGTGTGAGCCATCACCTTTCTGGCCGAAGGCACGGTCTTCGCCTTCTTTGGAGCACCTTCATTGGGTAAAACCCATTGTTTCGATTGCCTTTTGGTTTCTGGTGTATACCAATGAATTCACTTATAATATGAGATCATGGATTTTGTTCACGGTTTTCTCTGTGGTAACTGTTTTTAGGCCACCTGAAGTGCGTCCACTGCGAAACTCTGCGAACCAATGGTAAACGGTTGTACGGAAAAATGAATGGGTCTCATACAGCTTTATTTTCTCGCAAGTTTTGCCACTCAAAAACCCGATGTTTTGAAATCAAAGGGCTAAATGATGGTATTTTGGCTCATTAGCGCCAACTATCTTCCAATCCGGGTACTCATCAAACAGCCCTCGTACTTACAGTAAGATTTAGTCGTTTAAAGTACTTTTTTTTTAATGTGTTCCGACATTCCGAGCACTCAGACATAAACTACTCCGTTATACTCTTCGCAAATTTACTTTTAGTGAAATCTTCCAATATCACAATGAAAAACGGGTGAGCGCTTCAGTGATAAGGCGTCTACAATACCAGCACTCACCACGTCATCGCCGAGTACCTGCAGCCTGATGCGAGCGTAAGCTGGACATTTACAGAGATAGTGCTTCGCGGTGTAATCATCACTTTCACAGCAATCATCGCAGGATATTGTGTCACTTAAACTCAGCATATTTAAGTGTTTTGCTAAAGTATAGTGCTCTGTCACGACGCCAGTAAACAATCTGAAGTGTTACCTGCTGAGGGACAGCGGAAGGGCCGTTGACCTCCTGGAGATGTCGGGAAGCATTCGTTTGGTCTACGTGCATACCAGGGAGCTATGCCATCTGCAGTTGTGTTCATATGAGACCCACCTCTCAATGGAAGCTTTAACGGAGGACGCAGGTAGACCCAACGTGGGTTCGGGTCATGAAAAACTCTCCTCTGACCCATGTTTTTTCCCGTGATCACATTGTGCCCTAGGACCCAGACAAGGGTCACTGAATCAACCCTTCCGACTGCGTTCAGTGAAATCTTGAATTCTCGAACTAGAACATAGTTCTAGTCTTCTGCACTGCCAGAAGACCGACAGGTACTTAGAAGCTTTCGACGTAACATGTTTGGTCCAGAGAAGTTTGCTATCCAAGCTAAAATCCAAATATATTACTTAGCTTCTTTATGAAATTGGATTGTGATGCCTTTAAGCACTAGATGCGTCAGACCAGTCAGCTTTCACCTACTCGTAAATAAAACAACCTCAGTTTTGAGAGGATTGACTGAAAGCCCATTACAAGTGCACCAGTCGTCCATCACGTCTAGAGCTTTTAACGATTTGGAGCAGGCAGTCGCTAGATACAATCCAGAAGACAGAACAGCTATATCATCCGCGTATGCTTGTGCATAGACATTAGAGCTTATTAAGAGCGTTGAATATTGAGTCGACCAACATACAGCATATCAGTGGATACAGAACGCCGTCTTGCGGGCATTCCCAGTTGATAACTTACTGTCTTACTCTCGTAACAAAAATTGGCTAAGAGCCAACATTGTTGACAGCCAGGACAGACGATAGTATGAAATCCAGGAGATGATTACCTCTCACGTTGCATTTGCTACTGCCCGTGATAAGTCCCATCGTTCTGAAATACACAATATCGCCTCTGGTGGTGGCGGCAGTAACGAATCATAGGAAAAATAAGCAGACGCAACGGCGAATTTATGCTCATCTCCGTTTGCTTCGTAGCTTATGTCTGCAGAAACTTCAAGTTGATTACAGAATTGCACAAGCTCAGTTGGTGAGAGTGAGTTGAGCACATAAAGACAAGCTGCCTTACCGATCGCTCGTCGTAAAGTGGGGTGCAACTTCTTAAACATCCGAAATCATAGATGCGTTTTTTCCACACCCATGGTTCCTGAATAGATATTATAGCACACTTGGAATGTTGAGAGTTGATTTGAGTACACCGAATAGATGGGTACCTTGATGGTCGTTTCCTATCCGCTCTCATTTGGAAACAAAGTGGAAATTAACTCTTCCAAGGTGACTTGAGGTAGACTTAATGGTCTCGACAGAAGCTTAGTCTAAGCCCACAACAAAAGAAGATCCCATCTTGATTTCCCGATTGTTTCTCCCTGTGAGAGTAGATTTTTCCACTTTTTAGTGTCAAGTCCAGGGTTCTAGGTTCTGAAGACGCAACATCTTCCGTTTCTCTGAGTTGAGAAGATTGCGCGCATCAGTTTGTGTTCTTTGAAAACCTCGAAAATTTTAGTTTCCAGAGGTGAGATTTTCAGCATTTGATCAGCCATTCAAGAGTTTGCTGCGTGGATAACTTCACTCTAAGAGTTCCAATCTCCATACTGTAGCCTGTTGCGGTAAAATCTACAACAACAAGCTGTACTCTTTTCTCGTTAAAGAGAACCTTTTACCTTCTGAATGGTTGCTTTTCCAACATCCTGAGAGAGTGATGGGCTGCCATGGGCCCATCAGCCATCTGTACATTCTCTCAGTATCTTGGAAGGACAACACAAAAAGATAGAACGGACGATCAAAGCGCGAGGAAGGCGCTATATAGGATTTGTTGTGCGAGAGTCGAGCGCGAAATAGTTGAACCTTGACCCACTTGTTGTTCTGTCTCCCCTAATAGGTTGTCTCCAGACTCGAGTAGATCCAAGATATTCCGCTCCATCCTTCAAGCTCCCAACCCCTTAAACCGACTTGTCTGTTGTATCCGTTGTTGCTTTAGAGGAACGTATTTGCGGAAGACACCTGTAAATTCTTTCAATGCCGGACTTCGCCTTTATGATCCTCGGAAGTGACAACCAGTAAGTCCACGCGGAAAAGACAGAGCCAGGCGAACGGAATAGAACACTCTGAACATATGGCGGATGGTCATATTATTTGGATTACACACCTAGAGCCAGATGGACGGTCTTGTACCTTTTGTGTAAATTAAACATCTACATTCCGAACCAGTTGCCCACAGCAAGGCGGTCTGTCTGCAACTCTCTGCAACACACACCACACAACACATCCATAAAAGCACAGAAGCAAACGAAATACAAGACAGAAACCCAAAAAAAAGAAAAACAAATTTTACAATAAAATATAGAACATAATCGGTGTAATGAGTGGGACGCTATCCAATATTCCCCTTTTCCACCGGGCCCACCGTTCGTAAGTCAACTTAATTTGAGAAAAGCTTCCTTCTTATTTCGTCACAAGGGCTAAGCACACTTTTAAAATGTTTTAACCTGAAACCCCTAGATCCTGACTTGGTTCCCCTTTCTTAATCTCAAATAAATAGTAAATGAACATTCTTTGTATTATTTGAATCCAAGATATTAGGTATATATTTTAATTCGTGCGGTTTTTTTTTCAAAATTTGAACGTTTATTTAAGAAAAACATGTACAATAGTATTATTCAAAGTATTGCCCATCTGAAGCTATGACTTTTTCCCATCTTTCTGGCAATTTGTGGATCTCATCCCAAAAAAACTGCGCCGACTTGGCGCATTCTGCTCTGATGTGAACCGTATTTCAGTGACGGCGTTCTGCATCGACCGGAACAAATGGTAGTCAGAAGGGGCAAGGTCTGGGCTAGAAGGCGGGTGGGGTAAGACTTCCCATCCACTGTTTTCCAAATAGTTTTTAACCGGAAGTTAACCGAGTGTTGTCATGATGGAAAGTTATTGCCTCGAGTCTGGTCGCATATTCCGGGCGTTTTTCGGCTACTGCCGAAACGGATTAATTGTGTTCGGTAGCGTTGTCCATTAATGGTTTCACCCGGTTTTAGCAGCTCATAATACAGCACAACCATCTAATCCCACCAAATACAGAGCATTACCTTCGCCCAATGGACTTTCGGCTTTGCCGTTGATTTGGCTGGTTGGCCGGGTTTCACATATGATTTTTTGCGCTTGGGGTTGTCGTAATGGATCCATTTTTCATCACCAGTAACAATCCGATGCAAAAAGGACTTCCTTTTGTGGCGTTCCAGCAGCATTTCGGACATGCAAAACCGCCTTTCGACGTCTCTCGGCTTGAGTTCATGTGGAACCCAATTTCCTTGCCTTTGAATATATCCAGCTGCTTTTAAACGTTTTGAAATGGCTGCTTGAGTGACACCCAAAGATTCTGCGAGCTCTTCTTGTGTTTGGCAACAATCTTCTTAGAGTAATGCTTCCAGTTCTTCATCTTCGAACTTTTTTGGCTGCCCAGGACGTTCATAGTCTTCCAAGCCAAAATCACCACTTTTAAATCGTGCAAACAACTTTTGGCACGTTCGCTCAGCTAGCGCATGTTCACCATAAACTTCCACCAAAATACGATGACTTTCGGCAGCAGTTTTCTTCCTATTAAAGTAATGAAGAAGAACTTCCCACAAAAACACTTTTTCAGGCACAAAGTTCGACATATTTGAGTGAAAAAAAATTATTGTTGTTTACTCTTCAATGACAGTAGCTTTCCAACGCATGTTCCAATGGAATAATCCAAGTTACACAATCTCTTAACAAACCGTCTAAGTTATAGACCCAGTAATTCGGGGGAAATGTTCAATCAGGTCAAAGGAAATTCCCCGAGGATCTGAGTAATTAAAATGGCACACTTGAGTGTATGAAAGAGCGGTCTAGCTGTGGCCCAGCTAAATGCTCGAATAATGTAGCGGAGCGTTGTACATATCTACCAGATATTGACCCCGCTAAGAACCGAATAGATGTAATGCACGAATGTGTGTGAAGGTAACCAATGGTATAAGTGGACATAAGTTGAATCAGGGCGGCCACTTCTTGGTTGATCACAACGCGTGAAAGAAGTTTATAAAAAAAAATTTATTAAAACGAGATCTAGGTCAAAGTGACAAAAAGGAATATGGTATACAACAATATAAATTAAACAGTAAAACAAGAAGATAAAAATTAAGTGGAAAGTCACAGGGAAGAAGGAGAGGATTAGGTAACAACAGGAAGAGATAGGAATACGGGGAAAGAAGGATACCGAGCAAGAGCTAAGTATTGTGCTATGAGATTTTGTAGTGAGATCCCGGTAGGCTTTCGCCCGCCGGGAAGACGAAAGATAACGGCTCACTAGCGGTTTCCACTACGGTAGGTTTAACTGCCACTCTTCTTTATCAGTTAATTTTTTTTGATACCGCTCAATCCCCTTGGCCATACAAAATTCCGATCAATAAATCGCTGGTTATAACGTGACTTTTGACTTTTGTTTTGTTTTTTTCTTTTCTTTCTTTCTTTAAGGTTTCGCAATTCCTTTTTAAAAAGATTGCATGGAGCCTACAGACACATTTGTGTAATTTTATTTTAAGATTTGCTACTGCTGTATATTTTCCTTTGCCCTTTTTAATCATAAACCCACCACCAGCTGAGCAACTGAAAGTGGCAGCGCTTAATCCGCTGCCTGTTGCAAACTTCCCTTGGGTTTTCTTTGTTTACATCTTAATCCGCCATTATCGATCAAATAACCGCCTGTGTGGATTTCGGGGTCGCTCTTTTTCAAAAAAAATAATAGTTTTGCGGATTCCTCCCACAGGCCGGATACCAAATAACAATTGTTTAATTTAATCCAGAGAAAATAAATAAATTAATTAAAATAAAAATGCAACACGCCCTCTGACCAGAGAGGAGCATCGAAGCACCAGAGAGGAGATAGCAGCGTCCTTTAAGGTTCGCCAGTCTCTTTCCCTTTGGCGTTTCGGGAATTTTTTGGAGATAACTTTTCCAGTGACTTCCAAGTTCCGCCGGCAGAGCTGCAACTTGTGTTGTTTGCAGAACTGATTTCAGCTGGATCTTGTGCGCTGGGAAAGCCACCAGAGTTGTTTCTCAGCGGGGATTTCATTACGACCTATGCTGGTTGTAGCATTGACCTCGTCCGGACGTCACGTGCGTGTGAAACCACCGTTTGTTTTGTTTTTGGAAATGGGCTTAACCGCTCCAAGCGATTTCCGTCCACTAGAGTTGCAGCATTTGCTAATTGCAGAACCAGTTTCATCCGAGAATCGTGCGCGGAGAGACACATCGATAGGAGTGTCGGAAAATCTCTTCCTCTTTGCCCTGTTCAGAGTGTGTCTCTTCTGGAGCCCGTTTCACTTTTCGGCTTTCCCAGACAAGCCGTCAGGAGCAGTACCATGACCAACCACCCGGTACTCTCTCAATCTACGGAACATGTCGTAGAAAGAACCGCATAAGTCTACGGAATCAAATATTTCAGCAGTTCTTCGGCGGAGTAGTCGAAAAGACTACCGTGTGTATTATCCTGTTGGGTCACCTACATACTGTTAACTATTTTAGTTATCAGGCAGCCAAAGAAAGAAAGGTGTAGTACATATTGTTGTGTTTGATTCTTTTATGAACAAGTGACCACCATATTTCCATCTGAATATTGAGATACGGAAACCGCTCATTAGGTTCAGTGATATTCCATCCCGCAGCGAAAAGAAATAGCCCATGTCTATTTCCAAGCGCAGTATTTGTCTCATTTACCTATTTTGGCCTGAATATCAACAGATTCTATAAAGATACTGTCGTCCTCTTTACTCGTAAAACTTTAGTTCTAGTTTTTTAGTTCCCTGTGGAGATTCCTAATCTTTGGGAAACTTTAATCTCTTCAAAATGCTCCACCACTTCAATTCTGGCACAAAAGTTTTAACCTGAAAACTATTAAATTGTAACATATCTGTACTGCCAATCTCACTATATCCCAGAATGTTGAATAAAAATTTTATCTCCAGTTTTGTCATGTCCTTGATACAATGTGTTGTATATGCTCCTATACCACATATCGAGCATTCAAAACATCACTGAACTAACTTGCATGTTAAAATGCGCACCAAAACACAAAAGATAACCATTACCTAGTGGCCTCATATCCATGTATACAAAAGGATCCCTTCATATCCTGCCAGCGTGCCAGGCAAAATTCATGCTGCAACAACTCATCCATATTCATAGCGTTCTCTTCCCAGGGGGTAACAACTAAAAAGTCCTAGGCTAACGCCGGCTGCCTCCTAAGTGAAAGCAACTCCGTTTTAATTAGGCGTTTTCACAGGTGATTTATACGCCTTGCTGAAGAATTTAATTACACGCCATCCAGGCAGCTTTACTTTTACCTAGTATAGCCCTGCCGTACTGGAGATATTTCCTTCATAGTAGTGTTTCTGTTACTATGACGATGTTGTTTTTGTTTTGTTTTGTTTTTTTTTTTAAGAGTTTTTGAGGTTTATTGACATTTTGTGGGCGTACATGAATTCCTGTGGTTCAAATTTTGTCCCAAGTACTTACACAATATGAAGACGAAGAATTTTACACTTTAAACAGTTGCCAAACAGAGTGGGGTAATAGTCTTTGGAGCGCCTACAATGCCAATACTTCAAGCTTATGGTTGATGTGAGATGTTTATAAATTCATCCAAAGGCTTATGAGGTATAGTTCTAAGGCTCATAGACTAAAGTGGAATGAATTTCAGGAAGACCAAAAAAACATTTTAAATCTGATTGAACTTTAACCCAGACACATTTGAGCCATCTCCTGTTTACCTAATTTATTGAAACTAAGTATTTGGCAAAAAGAAGGTAATTGTCGCATGAATTTTTCGCAACGGACAAGTAAAAATATCTTGTTAGAAGGCCCCATAATTCAGATCTCAAAAGTTTTAGAAACTGGCAGATGAGCTATTGTTTTGCTTATTTTTTCCGGACGAAAGTTTTTGTGAGTAACTACCGACTGCCTAAATTATGCAAACTGCCTATGTACATCTCTATAGAAAGAGTCTTGAATCTCAAGCGCGAAATCAATAGAAATCAACATTGGGCAAAGGAACAGGGAAAGATCCCTTCACATGTAATCAATATTGTTGCCATCATCCAGCCTCATGACATGGTTATCCTCTTTTAGGGGTTTTTTGGCCTATACAGAGCTAAGGTCTGAAAGGGGTTTTAGAAGAAGGTGCCAGAATTTGACAGTGTTATGTTTATGAGGCTGATATGAATGGTATTAATGTGACCGACCTATCCTATTCGGTACTGTGCATCCAATGTTAGCTCCCTCAAGAGACCACGTGCAGCCGAACAACTTTCAGAAACCCTTGCTTACGCCTCAATAGATAGTTATTCGAACCAAATTGTACACTAGAAATTAGTTTAGGTTCTCTTTCACTTGTAAATTACACGAATTATTTTGCGATCGAAACGGCTTAGGATATTTTTATCTACACGCTAACGTCCATGCCTCTGCACCACAAAGCCGTACTGGGATGATAAGGCTCTTATTGAAACTCTCCATATTGTTTCTTGACAAAGACTTATTACTTGTTTGCCTTCTTATGCCGAAAATACAGCGATTGGCAAGAGTAACTCTTGGTTTGAATTCTAATGAGATCTCGTTATCAAATTAAAAAGCGGAATCGAGATATACAAAATCTCTCAAAGTTATAGATCTCTTGTGAGTGACACCTCCCTGGGTTAAGGTAATGATGTCAATGTCATCCGACCAATTTTCTCAAGTATCATGTTGATATACTCGTAGTTACATGACGCATGCCTACATCCTTTTCTGACATGATTTCGTAGAAATTGTTTCCAGACTTTATCGAGCAGCGAGCGTTTTCGTCATTCTCCACTATCTGTTGAATTTGGCAGAGATAGAAATGCTAAACATGGCTTTGTATAAATCGCTTCCATACCATATATGCCTGACATATGTGGCCTTTAAACCGATAGAGGGTACATATTGACTTGGACTTCTTTTGTAAATTTCCAGAACCTGCTATAGTGTGAAACATTTGGTCGGTTTCTTGGGATTTCTTCACGATCACATATGAAATTACTTCAATAGAAGCTGTGGGCTTACCGAGCCTGAAACCGTATTAACAGGGCCAAAGCGTTTGTACAATTTTATGGGATGATGCTTCTATAGTTAGTACAGTTATAAGGGTTCCTTTTCTTGTGGGTCGGGCAAATAATACTGAGCTTTCATTCATCAGGCATATTTTCATCTGACACTGACATATGACATATGACACTGTGTATACATAGGCATGAACACATATCAATAAGAATTTATTTAGAAAATTAAAAATACAAGTTTATTCATCTAACATAAATCTATATTGTCCCCTTCAAAGTAATCCCCATCGACTGCAACACACTTATGCCAGCGGTTAATCCAATCCTCGAAATATTTTTAATATTCGCTTTTCGGTATGTCCATCAGTGCTTCCTGCGATTTTTCCATTACTTCCTCTCGGCTGCTGAAATGCGTTCCCCGTAGTGGTTTTTTAACTCAGTTGAATAGAAAGAGCCAAATCAGGTGAATTCGGTAGATCTCCGAGTTTTCTGCTCACAAATCTGCTCTTTTTCGGCGAATTGCTTCATGCAAACTTCTCATGACGCCCAAATAATACTCTTTGCTTACTGCCTGGCCTTCTGGCAAAAATTCATGATGCACTACACCGTTGTAATCAATGAAAACCGTGAGCATTGCCCTCTTGACGAGGGGGTCTTTTTGGTCTCGGCTCATTTGGTGAACGCCATTCACTTGCCTGATGTCTGGATTGCGTGTCGTACTCATAAGCCCACGTCTCGTCTCCAGTAATGATCCTTTTGATGAATGTGGGATCGGATTCAGCCTCGCAAATCATCTCTTTTGCGACGTCAAGACGATCTCTTTTTTGCATGAAATTGAGGTCTTTTGGTTCCAACTTTGCTGCTACAAGACCAAAATTTTTGGACGGATCCTCCTTTATCGCTCTGATAGTTAGTTTGTGGTTACTGACCAACATTTCTTTTACTTCATCAATGTTTTCGTCGGTTTTCGATGTCGATGATCTGTCACTGTGTTCATCATCTTCGATTGACTCACTACCACTTTTAAACCGATCATGCCACTGGTAAACGACCATTTTCTTTAGAGAATCGTTGCCGAAACACTTTTCCAACATTTCCAACGTTCGCGCACCATTAAATCCGTTTTTTACGCAAAATTTTATACAAGTTCGTTGTTGCAAATTCTAAAATTGTAAAAGATCGGCAACACACACAGAGATAAATAAACTCTTGGCTACGTAACTTTTACAAATGTCAAGCTATGACGCTTAAATTTAGACGGAATGACAACAACAGATGTACCAACTTAACAAAAAAAAAAAAAAAAACAGAACTCAAATCGGAACAATGGGAGCGCTACAACGGTGCTTTTGATCGAAGTGGTATATGCTCTTTACTAGGGCATTTCCTGCTGCCTTAAATAGCTCTGAATTGAGCCTGTCCAGTCAAGTAGCTTTGTTGTACTTAGGCTTAGACATTGTAATCCTTACTTTATTCTGGTACAGGTCTTTCTTTAACTTTTACCATTAAGGTTGAGTGGATCATTCTGCCTGACAGAGCAATTTGAGGTGGCCTCCTCGCCGCAGCAGAAGTGTTTTTTCCATATCCTCTGTAATACCAAGCTTCCTTGTTCATCTATAAAGGCCTCTATTAGAACTTGACACCTTTTTTTACGGTGAAAAACATCCAAACAATATTAGTGAAGTAGCACCTTTATATGTATTTGATCGCGTGCTTCTTATGCTTCTTATGCTCCTTCTTTTTCCTCAGGAGAAACCGATGTTTTCCACTTCTTTCTTGCTCTTAAAACTCAAGGGCCGCTTTAATGGAGTATCGCTTCGTAGTCATAAATAAAAAACCCTCCGCTGATCTGGGCGATGATCCAGGAGTTGGATCGTTTCAGTCCGGGTCTTTCTTTTGCCGAAGAGGCCTTGTCTGTTACGGTCAAACTCCATTTCCTCGGGAAATTGAAAATGTGGAACAGCCTCCAGAAGAGACACACTCTGAAGCTGTTCCGTTTAAGGGGCAGGTGAATAGGAAAAGAGAAGTAGAAAAATGCACAGCGCAAACAGACGGCAAGAGCTGTCGAAAGTAGAGAAACAAGTCAGCGTAAAGGACTCATACTCTAACCGACAAGCCTATCGAATCTGAAACTGCGGCCTCATCTTCTGCCCCGAACAAGTTGGGCCTCCTTGGAAAATCCCAAAAAAGTATGAAATACTGTAAATGGCGCAGCTTTTAGGTTGGCCTCATTTCCGACCAAAGGGCAGGTATACTAGTTTGGTACTACTTTGAATGGGGCTTCCACAGTATGATCAAAAGATCCAGAATTGTGGTTATTCCCCATTGTAAATCACGGGTGGTGATTGACGCACTTTAATCTCGATGCAAGCTTAGGCGCCCCGAAGAATAAGGAGTCCTGTACAGAACATGGTCAAGAGAAAGAAAGTTTCCTCTGTCGATTGACCATTACGCGTACGTTGTCCTGCAACTAACAAATGGTGTACTTCCAGTGGACGGAAATCGCACAAAGCGACACAAACGGAACCAGAAGTGGTTTTACCCGCACACGAGATCCGGATAAGGCCGGTACTATAACCAGTGAAGGACGTGTTTCTGGTCAACAGAAGTCGGTTAATGTGGTGGAATCCCCGTTAAAAAACAACTGATTTGATAGTTTTCTTCTTCTTCTTCTTCTTCTTCTTCTTCTTCTGTGGACTAAATATGTTATGTCGAAAACCTCTAAGGCTATGTCGGCGTTGTGGAGCAAGTGAGCTGTCGGCAGGACATAAGGCCTTGTGAAACAACCTATCACGAAAATACGTTATTGCTGCTTTTACCAGTCTCAAAAGAACCGTCTGTCTCTGCTGAATGTGGGTCTTGCCTATTATGTTTGGTACCGCTCTAGACGCATTGATGAATCTCTCTCTCTCTCTCTCCTTGATATTCATATTATCTGAGCCAGAAAAGGAATGTAGTCGGTCTTCCTGAATTATTCCAAAACCGATTCACTCTTCGTTAGGAAAACTTGTGTCTTCTAAGCGAAGATATACGCAATCCTGATGTCAACGAACTACATTGTGAAGAATCGGTTGCGAAGCATTTGCATGGCAGCCACAGTCACAGTCAAGCTGATCCTGGAACCTTGCTGAAGCCTCTTACGACTTCCAGGCTAGTTCGAGAAAGCAAGACTTCACTGAACAAAACCGGAAGGCTAAATTCACTGTGTCTTGTCTGGCTCCCAGGAATCACATTGGACACATTGAGTCAAGGCTCAGAGGAGAGTTTTTCAGGTCTATCGCTCCTTACATCTCTAAGAGGTCAGCGACCTTCCTACTGTCCCTCACTAGGAAACACTGCAGCTTGCTTACTGACGTCATGATGGGGCGCTACACTTTTGCTAAGCACTTAAATGTGCTGACCTTAATGATAACCTTATCCTGTGACGCTTGCTGTAAAAGTGATGCCACCCCGGAGCACTACCATTTTGAATATCTGGCTTACGCTCGCATCAGGCTTCAGGTACTCGGTCCGACACTTTATTACTGAAGCGCTTATTCGTCCTTCTTTGAAAGACTGAACTAGTTCTTTGTTTGAGTGCTCTCTTCCGACGAAAGACTTCGTATTGGATATTTTCATCATCATTTTCATCAGAAGAATACTTTTGGCGAAACAACTTTTGACGGCATGGGTCGGTACGCTTGGCGTAGAGGGATCACTGGATTTGTGTATTAAAGCAATGCTCGTAAGAAGAAACTTGATAACAAATACCGATTACGACTGGTTATCTCTTCACAGCTCCCAACATGTTTAACAGATGATGTAGTTGTGCTGCCTGTCATACCATGATCTTTACGCAAGTATGACAATGCGGCTTTCACCAGACAATAAGTAACTATTTTTCTGTTATTTGGAAGCTTTTCTAGATCGCCTCTATTCCAAATTCACAAGTAAGTCTCACATCCTTGATAGTCATTTCACGGTCTACATTCTCTTTTGCAGGTATATGAAGTCAACCTTTCCTGTGATAAGGTCTAGCTTCGATCTTCATGGATATCTTTAGAGCCAAATGTAGAATATGGCACTGGTTGTTGTTTAAGATTTGTTTTTAAAACCTGAAGGACAGGTGAGTGTGCTAAGTACTTATATGCGCTTGTAACATCTGCCAAGTTACGCTTAAGGCATTACTGAACCTCTCAACACCGCCAATCTGCCTCGCTTATGCAGGACCTCTTTAAACGCACTTGGAAGGCTGAATTCACTCTACAGCACATAAAAAAAGTACAATGGACGTGATCTTTGTCTCCCTTCTGACAGAAAAAAATACCTGGATTCATCTATTTGCTTCCAGTTCCTTTTGGTTCAAATTGCGAAGCAATCGTTCTTCATCGGATAATATTTCTATTGGATTGCAGGCATTCAGTGATGGTATCAAATTACACAATTTCCAACTATCTATATACAAACAACAAACCATGGAAAGGAACAATTTAACAGTAAAAGGCAATTCAACCTGTAATGTTCGTAGCTGCCGTTCTGGTTTGTTACCGATATTTACCTTTCCTATCGCCCAACATCGATCTTCAAGTGCTCACTCTTGCTCTGATTCAAGTGTTCCACGTCTCACGCTCCACAAATAATTTATTATCCTAAATCGACGTCTCTCATTTCGTGCTGATTATCTTGGACAACTGCACCCACTTCAAGAGACCGCGCTCCAGTTAAGCCGCCCCCTCTTGATGGAAAAACTATCAATTTTAACGTTCTATCGTAAACTCGTATTATGCGTCGGCCTTTTATCGTAAAGTCTATTTATCTTTGTTAGCGATATGATTAATGATCAATTTACTGTTATTAAGCCAAATGGTACCAAACCCTCTGCCCCGTCTCATCAGTAAAATATTACGAAACGCTTTCAGTATCATAAAACAGAAGCGCTTAGCTATCAGAACCCTCAGTCCATCCACATTTAACCCATGCGGTTGACATTTGGTAGAACTGTCATCTTTCAGAAGTGTTCAATTGCATCCGTAAGTTGTAGCTGCACTTGTTCGAGTGGGTATCCGTATTTATGGTTTGGGATTATGATAACTGTCATCGATCAAAAATACGAGTGCACTCTCAACATATTGGTGATGGCAACCTTGCATTTGTTGGAAATATCTTCGCTCAGCGTTACAGCCACCATGAGCAGCATGTGCGCGCAAAGATGCCTCTGTCATTGTGGCTGTCGCATTGTAAGAGAATCAGCAGTAGCGCAACGGATGCGATGTTTACGCGATGATCTGGAATTTAATCCACCAGCGAATGGTATTAATGGAACTTTGTTGTTTGGGATTTGTTTGTTCGAAATATTCGTGGAAGCAGCTGTCGCATAAACATAATCTAAACAAATTGCCGACAGTGTAAGATCGCAAGATTAACAACTTTTCATGTTTCGGCTTGAGGGAACTTCTTTTTTTGATTTTGTCTGTCGCTTAACGACACTGTGAGGGGAATTTTGTAAACAAAAATTCTTAAGATATTCCAAAGTGCAGATGCAGATAATCGCAATGGAAGCCGATCTGGAATTTTGGTCTCAATGATCCAGGGGTTATGTGCGACAGATGGCGATTTGATTGCTGAGATCAATGAACTGAACACAAATTGACCTAACTTTTTGATCTGCAAGCTAGTAAACAACTAGTACAAGCAGTGTCGAATTCTTACATGTTTCAGGCGGTTCCCATTTTAACATATTTTTTGATGGACTCTGACAAAAGTAGCCATTTTAATAACGTCAGTTAGTATTGATTATGATATTTATTTATCGAAATGGCAACTTGTAGATGAAGATAATTTGTATGTCTGACATTTCATAAAAATTCAGATCTGCATTAACATGGGTAACAGACGCGAGCTCATGTCATGATCGTCCAAAAACATTCATTGCAGGAACCTATCGAATGCTAAGTAGAATTTATGTGTCACAGCTATTTTCAGAGGGACTCCGAAGTAATAGGTTAAAACAAAATTTCCGGCTAAAGGGGAAAACGGTAAGAGCTACCTTCTGTAAGTCAACTTTGGTCCAAAGTAGAATATAAAGAGTCCAATGACACATGGTTTATAGATTTTCAATTCAAAATTCAGATGCTAGGTGAACTTCGATTTTAAAATTATGTGTTGTTTTAGCGAAAAGTACTTCGCTGCCTTATGAGTGAAAATAAATGCATTGCATAAAATTCGATAGAAAACGGCTAGGAACGTGACTGTGGTCAGCACTGCAGCTATCCATTCTCGATGTATGGAACCCATTTACCTTTCCGTTAAACCGTTTACCATTGTTTCGTTTACCAGAGTTTCGCCATGGTCGTACTTCGGTTTTTGATGAACCGCGCCCAGGTCGCCCAAAAACGCTTACCACAGAAGAAACCGTGGACAAAATCCATGATCTCGTGTTGGCAGACCGCCGAGAGAAATTTTTCGAGTTAGCTGAAATAGCAGGCATTTCAACTGAGCGCGTTAGCCCTATCCTGCACAAGATTTTTGGCATGAGAAAGCAAAGAGCACAAGAGCAATCGTGTGACCACTTCAAAGACGTGCTTGAAGTGCTCCGTTTAATTGAAATCCGGAGAAGTTTCTGCATGGTTTCGTGGATCACATGGATTCCTTAGTACACACCAGAGACCAAGCAACAATCGAAACAATGGGTTTTGCCCGTGCCTTTGGCCAAAAAGTTGATGGCCATCGTTTATTCGGACGTGCTAGATCGTTCAAATTGACCGAATTGCTTTCCCATCCTCCGTAATCTCCGGATTTGGCTCCCTGCGACTTCTTTTTGTTCTTAAAGCTTAAAAGATCGCTCGCTGGAAAGAAGTACGGGTCGAACGATGATGTTATAGTCACCATGTAGGAGTATTTTGCAGGCCAACAAATGTCGTACTATACGGAGGGGTTAAAAAAGTTGCAGCACCTCTGGAAAAAGAGTATCGAGTGGAAAGGGGATTAGATATATTGAAAAGTAAATTGTCAAAACTTAAAAGTTGCGTTATCATTTTTCATCCAGGTATTCATCAAAAAGCCTTCGTATGTACCGCCTCGCATTCACCGAGGTTTTCTTTACAGCGTCGCGGCACTTTGAAACTAATCACATGAGAAGTTGGTTATCTAATGGCTCGTTGACTACTTCCCCATTGGTGTTCTATGAATTTTGAGTGAGCTTGAGAAAAACGAGGTGGGTGACCGTCTAGCGATCGTTTGCGGTTGCAGCTTTCAACATCGAACTTAGATGGTCCCGCTTGACTCCGTTCTGTCCGGGGAAACTAGGTAAGTAGAAGTGGTTATCTGGTAAGGTTCTACCAGAAATACTAATAGTGCCAATACTCCGCACAGTGTGCAATTTTGGCAATCTAGGCAAGCAAAATTGATTTTTGGAAATATTACATGTGATTACAAACACTTGATATTCTATTAGCAAAATATTGGAGCAGCGGTATACTATCTGGCAGTTGCCGTTAAACGCTTTGCATAAATTCACAAGCAACAAGTGTTAATCAGTCGCTGCAGTGCACGTGACAAGTGCATTTGATTTGTAGCCTCTAACGTTTAAATTTTATTTTGTTCGGTTTACAATCATTCAATATACACAGTGTAGCTAGACAATTAAGCTATTAAAAAAGCAAAAACAGTCTTAACGAGATCATTTATGGTTAATATAAAGAGAAGGGGGCCGAGATGGCTACCTTGAGGAACTCCAGAGGTGGCCAAAAATGGAGCGGAGTGGGCTGACTTAAAACGAACACTGTAAAAACGGTTTTCGAGGTAAGAGGATGTCCATTTTAACAGTATGGGTTCAAAGCCGAGGGCAGACAATTTGAAGAGTATTAATCGATGAGAGATTTTATCGAAGGCTTTGCTAAAATCGGTTTGCAACTCCATCGACTTCGTTGCCGTTCTCTAGGGCAGAGATAACAAAGGATACGAATTCAACGAGATTTGTGGTGGTTGACCTACCATTTAGGAAGCCATGTTGTCTAGGGGAAATAAGTGATTTGCATTGGAAACTTAGAGCTTCGTACAAAATACTTTCGAGGAGTTTGGGTATATGGGAGAGTTTAGCGATTGGACGATAGTTTGTTATTTCGTTCTTTGATCACTTTTTGTGGATCGGGGTTATAAAGGATGTTTTCCAAACCTGAGGAAATTCTCCTTGTGAAAGGGATAGTCGAAAGAGATCAGAAAGGGCAAGGGAAAGAGACGAAGAACATTTTTTAAAAAATATGTCAGGGAGGCCATCTGGACCGGGTGTAAATTCGTCATTGAGTTGGTGTAATTTATATTCGATATAGGAGGGCTCCAAGATGTGAGAGAGAAGTGGGCCGTTGGAGAAGTTCAGTAGGTAACGAAAATAGGAGGGATCTGGTACAAAGGAGTCGTTGGTGAAGGATTGTTTAAGAAGCTGGCAAATAGGTTGGTAGTGGTGAGTGGATCGGTTGATGACTTGTTGTTGAAAGAGAGGGAAGGAGGGTAACCATCGGACGTTCTTTTGTAGTTAACAAATTGGTAAAAGGACTTAGGGTCATTTATAAGGTTGACTTGCGCATTGTTAAAGTAACGCTGGTAAAGGGAATCGTAAAGTTCGGTGAAATGAAGATAAGCACCAAGATAGTTGGAATAGTCGGACAAGGATCTTGTACGTAGGAAAACAGCCCATAACTTGTTTCTCTTGTTTCGCAAGGAACGAAGCTTGCGATTATACCAGGGAGGACTAGTAGATGATGTTTTAAGGCGGGAAAATGGAACGTAAAGGCTGAAAGAATTAAATATTTCTTTATAAAAAATGGATAAGGCATCATTTACACTTAGGTTGTGAAAATTAAGGGGGGATCTGCTAAGATAGTCACTGATTTTGTGAAAATTTGCTTTATGAAAGTCGTAGGATGAGAGAGTTGTGGGAGCAGTGGACTGGAAAGAAGAGTTATGAAAAAATGAAAGTAGAAGGGGGGGTGGTAGTTATCGATTGTAGAGAGAGATAGGGGACAAAGTGACACTGAGGAGTTAATGGAATCTGTTGTGAAAATAAGGTCCAATTGCCTGCCCATATAGTTGGATACACCACTGACTTGGCATAGACTTGAGTCTGTTAAGCGATCTAAGAAGAGACATTCCTTAGCTGAGTTGGCATTTGAAGCGATGAAGAACGATTGATCGTCTGATGGAATCCACTGTAGCTGAGGAAGATTAAAGTCGCCGAAAACAAAAATATCGTCAGTAGAGTCAGACTGGTCAATTAAATAGTCGATCGCATCGACAACAAGTTGGTAAGATTCGGTAGGTTGAGCTGGGAGGATGTAGCAACATAAAACGTAAAGGGACTTGAAGGGGAGTGATATTTTTATAGCGACAAAGTCGACTTTAGAGGATGAAGAGATGCTAATGGGAGAAGAGTTAAGGCTGTTGTGGATCGCCAGTAAGACGCCTCGACAGGGGAAATCATCATGTGGGCGGGTAGGATTGCCGTCGCGAAAAACATGAAAAGTAGGGGGGAACAATTCCTGGTTCTTTATGTCGGGAATCAAATTGGTTTCAGTCAAGGCGTAGATATCAAAGGGAAGAGAATGCAATTGACGTAGGACAGCATTGGTTTTAGAGCGAAGACCTCTTACATTCTGGTAGTAAAATGTAAGAGGGATGTTGTGTGGTGGGGATGTATGGCGGGATGGTTTAAGTGCTGACGAGGAAGGCACGTTATGGACGAAAAAATTTATCGTGGTCAGCTCGGTTTCGCTGTAGGTGTGAGACTCGTTTAGAGTGAACGTAGTGACCGAATGCAGCAAGGTCGTCTGCTACTTTCTGAGGGGACATGCTAAAAATCTCGTGGTACCTGACATAAAGGTTCCTGAGACTGATAGGATCGGTAGGGAGGCCTTCCTGCTGGATGGATACCATGACGCTGGTTTTGGTCTTCCCTTCGTAGCAGACCGAGTCCGATTTGTCGTGTAGATAGGCGAGAAAGAGACGAATGTTTTCATATATCTTTCTCTCTCTAAGCCTAGAGAGTGCATAGCGACTTTCTGTAGTTCCATTGGTTTGCTGGGTTAGTTTAACTGTAGGGGGAAAAAGAGGATCAAGAATAGGGGCAGTGGGGGAGGGAGATGGAGATTCGTGGTTGGATATGGAATTGGGCGCCGGGTGAGATGTTAGGTTTAGGGTATGGGAGTTAATAAAATTAGGGTACTTAGCTCCAGTTTGTAGGTCGAAGTTAGGAAATGAGTTTTTTGCTGGGATCGGTGGCGTAGAAGATTGAGAAGGGATAATATGGGTGGTTGGGGTTAAGTTGAAAGAGACGCGTTGGCGCGGGGGCTTGGGTGGAACATTGGAAATTAGCGGATTAGAGGATTGATGTGTAAGGGCTTTGTGTCGGATAAGTGAGGAGGGGGGACTAAAATCGGGGAACAAGTTTGTTTTGGAGCTCCAGTTGGGATCGGGATTAGAGCTTCGTTTTTTGTTAGCGTGCTTTTTAGTTGGAAGGGGGTTTGGGAGCGGTCTTTTTTTTAAGCTTATCGTTACGTTTATTTTTAAAATTTTGGTTGTCGTCGACACGTTGGTTTTCTCGTTCCTCAAAGCATTTGGTGATACTTATCTTCCCAGGTTTAGTGGCCTTACCAGGGGAAGTGGGGAATATCCATGAATATTTGGTTGGGATGCTAATTTTAAAGCTGCAGGAACTATTGGAGTTAGCAGGGGAAATCATCTCGCACTCGTTAATGGTGATGGCATAATTTCGGTGAAAGAAATTCCGCACCCAACTAACATCAGCGTGTTGAGGAGCCCCTTCAATGTAGAATACTGTATGGTTTCCCTCTTTCAACTTTTCGAGTCGGCTTTTCCATTCGTAGGGGGTCCATGAAGTTCCGAATTGTTTGAGCAGTTTTTAGGGGCGGGGGCGGGCGGGAAAGACAGAGCGGTTTCGGTTTCCGTTGTTAGGGCAGCGGGAGGAGTATTTGAAAGTGACTCCGTGTCTACTAATTCATTATGAATTGAGACATTATACGGGGAACTAGCTTGGAGTTGAATTTCATCGGGGATTCCATCGATTTTGTGGGAAGCCAATCTCACTTCTCGAGGTAGTCCACGAAGAGTATGCCATGACAATCCCAGAAAACCAGCGCCATAACCTTTCCGACCCATCGAGCCTCCCTCGGCCAGGATAACTTTTTCATATGCAGAATATTGCCCAAAATATGGCGTGTGCGCTCAGTACTAATCTTTGTGGTATCTGCTAGCTCGCGCACATTCACTTTCCGGTCAGTCAACAACATTTCATGTATTTTTTTGACATTGTCCTCTGTAACCGCATCGGAGGGCCTGTCGCTGCGGACTTGATCGGTAGTGGAGTTGCGGCCACCACGAAACTCTCGAAACCAATATTTGACGGTGTAATCTGACGGAGCATTAGCCAAATAATATCTATCCAACTTTTCTTTTTTCCTTCGCCGTTATGCCTCTCAAAAAATAATGTTTTATGAGAGAACGAAAATCGTTTTTATCCATACTCAACATGATGCCAAACACGTCAACAATCAGCTGTCAAAGCAAAACTAAAGCCAGTATCGCACTGAAATTTGGCATGTCTGCCTAAATATGAACGGACTTCAAGGCACCATAACCTTTTTTGCAGTAGCAGCGCAGTCTGGCAGTCAAGGAGGTTAATTTTCACTCCACCTAGTATGTATGTACATTTTATTAACATATTTTTACTTGTTTAAACTTGTTTTCCAAATTTCCGATGTTTGGTTTTAGCTAGTGCCGGGCAGACACCGAGAAAGTGGAATAGGGTTTCTCTTCCGTGTGAGTTGTTGCAGCTAGTGGGGGTTGAAATGAATGCCAAACCTGGCGGCGTGTACGCGAATCGGCCAGTGACCCGTGATAATTTCTGAGATTCTTGATGTTTCGGGTGCGAGTTCTGCTGATCGTGTCCTGTTTTCATTGCAAGCAAGCTATGTCAGTGTGGATATAGAACAGGTTTTTAGCCTGTTTCACATATTATTGACAATAGAAAGAAAGTTGTAGAGAGCTTAACACTTGATTAGGCTCATTGTAGAGCAGACTGACTCCGCAAGAAAGAAATCGAAGGTTGAGCCATATCTGGCTAGCGCGTCGGCTCTCTCATTCCCCTCTGTGTTGTTGTGGCCGGGAACCCAGAAGAAAGTGATATTAAACCGAGTGCTTATCTGGATGATAATTTTCTTGCACTGGTTTACTAGTTTAGAGGACGAAATAAGTGGGTGGAGTGCATTGATGGCAGCCTGGCTGTCAATAAAGATTCCTACATTGGTTATGGTAATGAAGCTGAGGTTATATATCTTGCAGACCTCTCTAATCGCTAGTGTCTTCGCTTGGAGACACTCGAAGAGTCTGGAAGGCGGTAATATTTGCATACTTTCAGTTCCGCTGATACACGATACCTGCTCCAACGCCACATTTCATCTTGGAACCATCGATGGAGATACATAGATACTTGGTATTTCGATAGGGGTATATTACTAGTATTGTTCCATTCTTTCCGGAATGTAAACTTGGATATTATTAGTAAAATTGAGTTAAGGTATCGTGTAGTCAGTTATGGTCAGAGCTAGATCACAGCTAGATAACAAATAGAAAACTTAACTATGAGGATAGAGTTTCGGAGACCAGAATCCAGATTCTCTTAGTCACGTATCACTACACGAAACGGTGTACCAGGTGTACCGGTATGCACATTTGTGAAAATAAAACACTAATTTTTAATGGGAAAGTAAAAAGTATTTTATTCAAAGTATTGGCTATTGCTAGCTACACATTTTTCCCATCTTTTATGCAATTTATGTATTCCACACCAATGAAACTGTTCGTCCTCGTAGGATTCGAAGTGCTGCTCAGCTAATGCGTGTGCCATCGGTAAAAACAAATGGTAGTCGGAAGGAACTAAGTCCGGTGAATACTGCGGGTGGGGTAGCAGCTCACAGCCAAGTGCTTTGGTTGTATGCTGAACCAGTTTTGCTTTGTGTGCAGGAGTATTGTCATGGAGAAAAATTACCTTGTCGTATCTTCTGGCCCATTCTGATCGTTTTTCAATCAATGTATGGTTCAAATTGATCATTTGTTATCGGTGGTGATCTGTATTAACGGTTTCGTGGAACACCACACCTTTCTGGTTCCACCAGAAACACAGCATTGTCTTTTTGCCGAATCGTTCTGGTTTTGCAGTCGAAGTTGATGGTTGTAACGGATTAACCCATGATTTTTTCCGTTTAGGATTCTAAAAATAAATCCATTTTTCATCGCCAGTAACAATTCGATGCAAAACTGATTTTTTATCGTGTCTATGAAGCAAAATTCACAAGTGATTTTTCGGTTTTCCATCTGCCATTCATGCAATACATGTGGCACCCATTTTCCAGACGATCTTTCCCATAGCTTTTAAATGGTCAGAAATTGTTTGTTGTGCAACATTTAACATTTCTGCCATTTGTTTCTGACTCAAAGTGTCATCTTCATCCAATATTGTTGGCAATTCGGTGTCTTCAAACTTTTTTGGTGGTCTTCCGCGTTCTTCATTTCTCACATCAAAATCGTTATCTCTGATATGATGGATATGATCCTGTTGCTAACGAAATTTTCCGTGTAAAGGTCGGCTAGAGATTTTGCGCAGTATTGAAGGCACCTGCTATTCTTAGAAGGTGGCTTGTGAATACGGTTTATAGTGGATAGATTTCTCAATCGTCTGTATTACTACATGCAGGGCTGTCTCCGTAGACTTACCTTAAAGGTAAGTATGGTGGGCCTGCAATAGAGAAGATCTTTTAGGGCAATCCTGGATATGCATATCCAGGATACCTTCTAAGGTTTTGAGTATAAAAGATGTGAGGCAAATGGGTCTAAAATCTTTATTCGGCTAATAATTTCTTTTGCCGATTTTAGGGATGAAAACTACTCGAACTCGTCCTAAGATCGAAAGAATGTGGTTATGTCGAAGGCTCTCCAAGTTCTTCTGAAATATAATCAATAAAATCCCATCAAGCCTTGGTGAATCTCTGGGGGAGAAAGCTATAGTGACCCATGATATCTCTGTCTGGCTTATTAATGAGTTGAACTCATTCCAGTTACTCTTCTGTGGAATCTGTCCATGTTCCATCAAGTCGTTTGATTAATGTCAGATTAGAGTGTTTTTTTGACAACGTTTTTTAAGAGTTTCAATAGAGTGGCAGTAATCTCTTCAAGCCTATGACTTACTATTGCTTATTCCTTTTTTTGGCAATGCAAGTCTTGTAAATCTTTCAAAATTTGTGTTTTTAGCAGATATTAAAGACGTCCATCGTCAGCTTTCTTAGATGGGACAGATCTTCATTTAACCACAGTGGGAGAGTTTTCTTGCTAAGTTTGACTGAGCACGAAGTGTTGAAGGTTATTACCATAACCTTTTCGATGGTCCTCACTTTTCTTCCAGTGCTTGCACTGATTTAGTACTAGGATCCGGGATTTTTTTTAGTCCAGAGAGACTCACATTGAAGCGTATCCATATATAGTCTGCAAAGGATTTAAGATTGGATACTCTCCAGTTATTTACCCTATATTCGGAGTTAATGGTAGTTTGTGTAATATTGAGTACTTCCTGCCACCGATAAAAAGTTACCAAGCAGAGAAACACGAAAGTTGGAGTGTTGCCCACGCTACCCATATTAAGATTAAATGTCAAAAGAAAATAATGTAAAAACTCATCTCGTTCATTGTTTCCAGTTCTTCCCCCTAATAAGTGTCTTATATTAGAATTACATCCTAAAAGCAGAAACTCCTTCTTGACTTGAAGATCTAACATCATGTGCTGGTCTGGTGTACTGTACACAGACGCTGTGTAGAGCTGTTGTTTGCCTATACCCACCACTTGAACAACTTTTGAGAAGAGAGGATAAATAGTATTTGATGTGTTTCTTGATCAGTGTACAGGTTCTAGGCTTATCGGTATCCTTTTTATAGAAAAGGTAGTATTTGTTGTTGCGGAGTCCAAGAAAGGTCAATCCACTAACTTCTGGATTATGACAATGTCAAAGTCCTCCTACCTAAAGAAGACTAGCATTCTCCGATGCACACATAGTGTGCTGGATATTGAATTTTATAACACTGGGCATATTATTGTTGTTATTTTTGCTGAATGGGATCAACCGGATCCAATTCCAGCTTTCCCTCATCGACGCACTTGATTACCTGGTAACCTCTGACCACCTCCTCTGAAACATAGCCAAGTATAGGTCTAATCTGGTGGTTCAAGATATATAGGATGATTCATCCTGATGTTTGATTTATAATGTAAAATAAAATACATAAATTTGAAAACGATCTTTAAATTTTTATTATTGCTTAAAAGAAAAATTCATGGCATTTATTTCTCAGAAATAACGTCATGTAAATGTTGGCTACAATTATGTCTGAGATGGTCGATTTGGAAGGTCCAATTTTGGGCGACTCATTCGAGTCGCTATAACTGGTATCTCGCGGATAACACGAGTAATATTGGCTTCCAAAGCATCAATCGTAGCTGGCTTACTCTTGAAGACTTAAAACTTTACATATCCCCAGAGAAAATATTCCAAAGGTGTGATATCGCATAATCTAGGCGGCCAATTTACCGCCAAAATGATTTCTCAACAAGTCCATTGTTTCACGCGCTGTATGGCTCATAGCGCCGTCTTGTTGAAACCAGAGCTCACCGAGACCATGTACTTAAATTTCAGGAAGCACATAGTCCGTTAATATGGCGCGATAGCGGTTACCATTGCCGGTAACATTCTAATTTTCCTCATTTTTGAAGAAATATTGACCAATGATTCCCTCAGCTCATAAACCACACCATACCGTTGTATTTAATGGATGTAATGGTAGCTTATTATTATTATTAACGTATCTATTGAGCCAGAAAAGGGCTTCATCACTGAACAAAATTTAACTATAAAACACCGGATTTTTTAAAGAGTTAGGCCGAGATCTTCACGTAAAATACGCCAAGCCAAGCTACACGTGCTAAAGTCCTTTCACTACGTGCTGGATGTCGTCTAACCAGTCGAGTATCATCCACTAATGTAGACTGGGACTCAAGTTTTCGAATGGTATTGGCAATAGTGGTTTCAGTAGGTTGATTATGCGCACCCAAATTTCCTCGAATCGCACGAAAAACATTTCTCACAGAACGCTGATTTTTGTAATACAGCTGAATAATTTGGAGACACTCTTGTTATGTGAGTCTTTCTATGATAATTTGCCAAATAATACTAAACAAAAATGACGAAGCAGTTTGATAGGTGTCACGCGTAATCTGTCAAAGAAATCCTATTGAAAATCAAACCTCAGGATGAATCACACTATAGTTCTCCGTTAACTCGGTGAGCCCATCATTGACGCTGGCCTACTTAGTCAGCACTGCCTTGCTGTCAGATGAGAGTTTGTCCATCGGTGCGACCCGAAGCTGGTCTTTTGTTACATCCGCCTAGTAAGAGAATTTGCTGAGCCTGTTGCAATCTTGATTCTTTTAGAGGTATGTGTGGTCTGTTTCTCATACCTCCCTCGAGCTTAGGTTATTTTTTGGTATTCAATACATGCCTGTTATAATCATGAACTACAGTTTGGTATTTGAGCTTGCCCTCAGAACCTTTCTCATCCACAGTACCCGCCGCTTCATTATGGGCCAGTCCCAGCACTGCCGACACACTGGGATAAGGCACTGATAAAAACAACCTTAGCCGGGAATCGATTTGAGTTTTCTGATGACTTGTTCAAAAATGGTTTTCCTACCCAGTCCTCCACTAAGACCTCTTTGCACATTTTTCACGTCGTAGCTACGGTCTAGGAAATATAATTCGGTTTAATGACATCCTTATCCTCAGTGGGGTCATAAACGCAAATCAGGTTTATGTTTTTGAATTGAGGTTTGACGCGCATTGTTATGAAGCGTTCGCCTATGATGCTTAGATATGATGTTCTTGGAAGAATATGCATGTCATCTCAAATAATCGGTTAAGCTTACCAGAAGACTCTCGAATCTTTATACATATAAAACAACCCTAACCAACACTATAACTACTTTGACTTCTTGTAACTACGAAGGGTGAAATATTCTGATTGACTTCTTTTTCAGTAACAAATAGAGAAAAAGTTCTATTTAACCGTCCTTGCGAGCTTGTCATCAGCAATGCAATGTCAGCATTTTTTCAGTAGAAATTTATTTACATATATGTATTCCATATGGACTATAGAATCAATATGAATATTACTCCCTCGTTTTATTTTCTTCAGACGTTCATAGAGGATAGGTTTGCATCAAACGGGGCTAGGTATATACCAGTATGCATATATTCGTACAATATCGCATATTTCTCCTACGCATCTGCATTACCACTGTGGAGTTAGTTAAATTAGAGGATCTCAAAACCTTGGCAACAGAGATTTCTAAAAAAAGATCTTTGTATAGAGTAACGATATCTGATGCGTATGGGGTTTTTATATATTTAATCCCTTGTTCTTACTTTACTTTTATACATCTTGTAGATTGTTATACACAATGCTGCGTTTGTTAAAGCCGTACACATTTTAGTATACTTATCTTGCTTAGTTTACATTTCAGTCCGAAAAGTCCAAGCTCTGGTATTTTTTAATGCCAACCGTCGCCTTCAAAATATCCCAGACAGCGACATCCAACGGATTTGCATCCGGAGAATTTGGAATCCATTATGTCGAAGAAATGAAGTGTGGAACATTGTTTTTTAACCAATCTTGGTTGACGCGCGCTTTGTGAAACGGTGCCGAGTTTTGTTGAAATGTGGACGGTCTCCAACCGAAATGATTGTCTGCCCAAGGCTTCAATACTACCTCTAAGCCACGGTCCGAAAATACGAGCGGAGAGCGACCATCGGCGGTTATGGTGGCCCAAACCATCACCATCGGTGCTGCCAGATTTCTGGTGGCCGTCGGAAGGTGTAACTTTTCGAGGGACCTCTCTGGCAAGTGAACTCGGTCATTTTGTTTGTTGACATATTGCTCTATAACAAATGGCGACTCATCCGGAAAAACCAAATTCGGCAACACACCACTTTCGTGTAAATGTAGCAACTCTTTCGCTCTTTCGATTCTAACTTTTTTCTGTTGCGGTGTAAGATCGTGTGTTTTTTGGAACTTTGATGGCTTGAGCCCAAGCTCATTTTTCGGCATGTGTTGCATCCGTTTCAACGATATGTTGAGCTCACGAGCCATTTTTTTTTCCACTTCGACGCGGATTTCGCTCAATTCGAGCCTTCACTTTCCGAACAATTTCTGTCGATGTTGCTGTTTTCTTATGACCACCTCCATGGCGTTTTGCAACGCTGTCAATATCATGGAAACGAGATATGATTCAACACACAAATGATTTATTCACGTTGAGGTGCTGAAGGGCTCTAACTATAGCTACTTGTGGTTTTCCAGCCAAATATAAAGCAATCACACAATCACGTTTGAATTCCATTGCGGATAAAAAATTTTCAACATAACTGAGACGCAAATCGTTTAAAAGGCTTGTAAATAATAAAATTATCTGTCATGTGTCAAAATTTGAGTTCACTGTCATAAACGGTTTGGAAATTATAACAGTCTGAAGTTGGTTGCAGTTCGAGTCAGGCAGGGTGTAGGTTGCGCGATCTTTGGCAACTGCCACCACGTATACATAAAATATATTTGAAGATGTCTAAAACTTCTGTCCGGCACCTTAGGCTGAATTTTCCTCTGCTGTGTTGCGCGTTAAGGTAGGAATCGAAGACCTTTGGAGTCGGACTGGTTATATTTATTTTCTCTACATGCCCCAGCCATCTCACATGACTAATGCAAAATTTTCTGAGCAAGTCAGTAGGATAGGGGGTAGGTAACCCACTTAGGCTTCTTCGCCCATTGTGCTGTCAATATGTGATCCTTTTACTCATGGATCTAATTTGAGACTATGATGAAGCGCAGGGGACTGTTAACGTCATATTGGCCCAACAGTCCACCTAAGGTCTGTTCTTTTGCTAGCATCCACCTTTTATATTAATTTGAACGTAGCAATTGGTATTCCCGTTTTCCGGTAGAATAGGTAGAGTGGTTTATTTTGGCGATTTCGTCAGTTCTACAATTGCTTGGAATGTTTCTATGGCCAACAAAGATGAAGGCTGAACTATGGTTCTGGAATTTAATGAGGCTGAGCTGAGCGACTTGATAGCTAATATCCGACTATCCGAAAAGATGCGGAGATCCTTTGCAGATAGAACGTTTTTCTTCAGCCACGATAGAGCTTCTATAAAGGTCAAAATTTCCACCTGTAACACGCTACAGTGATTTGGAAGACGGAAGGAGAGGCTTTGATTTAGCTTATATAGGAAAACACCACCACCAACTATCAATTTTAGATCCATCTGTATAGAACAGCTTGATTTGCCCTCCATGAAGGCATTTTCCATCCAGAAGGATCTAGAGGGGAAGGTTACATGAAAGTCTTTGTCAAACCAAAGTTAAGGTATGGTATAATGATGTTTTCTGTGAGGATTCTTGCCTGTTAAAGATGTCGAGGGGTATCAAGTGAAGCAGAATGTTTAAACCGCAGAGTAAATAGAACGTAAAGCTCCGCTTATGCATAGACATGCTGTTTTTTGGACTCTGCTTGGTTTGCTGCAGTTGACTGCTATGTCTAAGACCGTCCAAAGGAGAACAACCCCGTCTTATGACCAGTGGCTTATGCGGGGTTGAAGGCACTATTTGTTTCCTATGGCTTTTTCGCAAAAAAAAAAAAAACTAATATGGCTTTCTTGAGACCTTATTGAATATTAGGTTTCTAGTTTAGTTTTCTGTCAAAAATGAGAGCTAGAGATTTTTCTGTATCGAAAAACACTAAACTGGTACCGTTTATTGAGGGAGGGTCTATAATAGGAATTTTATATTTTCTGGAAATATATACCGTCAACCTGCTACCTCCCGCTTACAGGTATATCAGCAGTTCATTAACAACTAAGTTCCAGAGAAGGGTGTACATCTTATAGCAGAAGTCTCACCCAGTTTGGGGCTGATATTCTGCTATTAAGCATGAGACTGATCAACTACCCAAGTGGATCGTCTACCTGCAGATTTGACAGCGCATTCTTCATTTCGGATGAGTTGACGTTGTCAAAGGCAACCTCTATGTCAGGGAAAGCAACCATTGTGTACTCTCTATATTGTAGGCATATTTCGACGTGGCTAGTCAGCGAATACAGAGCCGTTTCCATAGAATTTCCTTTACAGTAGGCATGTTGAGCCGTTGACAAAAGTCTTGGACCAATTTAAGCTCGTGTAAGGATATCGATCAGTCGTTCTAAAGTTTTCAGAAGAAAAAATGATAGACTTATGGGTCTGAGGTCCTTTGGAGCAATATGAAAGTATTTTTCGGCCTTTTGAATGAAAACTAAATAGACTACTCTCCATGACAGTGGAATGTGAATCAGTTCTACACAGCTCCTCATGATATTCTCTAGCGGGAGCAGAAGGAAGAGGAGGACCTTTGTAGCTTGGCAGGTATTATACCGTCAGGACCAGCAGACTTGTGTAGTTTGAAGCTACGTAGCGCCCAAAGTAGTTTGCGTCTTGTAATCAGACCATGCATTTTGGTCACGGTTTGAAAGTGGGTGTCAAGTAGCATGTTGAGGGATTCATCAGTTGAGGTTGTCCAAGAGCCATCGGTTTTTTTCTTCAAGCAACTAGTCATCATAGGATTTGAAGAGAGGAATTTTCCTAGCCGCTGTGCTCAGAGGTTTCTGGGACTGAGTCCCAGTCAATGTTTTGCTTTTTGCAATGTTAAAAAATTGTCTGCAGGTGTTTCTAAGTGGTTCTAGTTGTGATGTCTACCAGTGTGGCTTTTTTTTGCCTCTAGGTTGAATAAGAGGGCAGGACGCAGCCATAGCCTGATTGAGAACCAGGGTAAATTCCTTGACTTTCATCTCAAGCTTGTTGGTGTCACGCATGTGATTTAATCATTCAGAGGATCGTGTTTCTGACAGTTTTTCTCGGTATTTTGTCCGATCAACTTTCCGATAGTTCCGAAATGCTGGTTGGCTGGGAGGAGCATCACTCAGGCTGAATTGGATGTGCTTGTGGTCTTAAAAAGAGTGTTCAGACGGTACCATCCAGTTCGTGAGTATTTTAATAATGTTGTCGAGGAAGTGTAACAGGTGTACCAAGTCCACGAACTACGCCTGCTGACATTTCTGGATTAGGATGAGCTTTCTACGTTTTTGAAAAGACGCAAAATAAGAGCGGCCGAAGCCTTTTTTGAGTGATGGAGATTAATCTGTAGAAGACGTATCATTCCTACAATTTACTAGAGTATCCTTCACCACGGTATTGTTCGAGTCCTCCGATTCTGAACATAGGCGCTAGAGGAAGAAGATGTCTTCCTCTGATCGTGTAGGATCTCTTTTTATTTCGTCATCGGTTTTACTTCCGACAGAGTGTCAAAAGAGGAGACCGGCGGCTCAATTATCGCCTCGGATAAATTGGAGTCAACGCTGCCCAATTCTGGAAAGAATATCGACACTCCAAGATCTAATCCTGTGTTTGGAGTTTCCATTAAAGGAGGAGTAGGAGGTTCCTTATTAGTATTCAGCTAATCCTTTTTATAGACCCTTAGGTGAATTGATTCGAACCCAAACCAAATCATGCCATCTGTTTGATCAACATCAATGCGCATCTACTATAGGGGCCCCTTAGTTCTTCCAGTTTCGCGACTTTTCAATCATGAGTCGGAAGGATCGGTTTGCTGAGCCTGATGATTTCCAAAATGCTTTCCGGAGTGGAGGGTTCGGCTAGGATCCAAGTGCGAGTTCTAGATCTGCTAGGGACATAATCCCTTGGCACGACTTCGAGTTTTGCACTTGGCCAAATCTTTTCTAATCCATCTGTGGGTTTGGTGAAAAAATCGAGAGACTTTTGGTCTGCACATGCGATGAGCTTGACGTGGCTTTGGTGTCAGCTGGCGTCGCTTGTGATGGGAGGTGATCCGAAGTTTTCCCCCATAATGGCCAAGAAGTTACCCGAAATTTTCAACTTGACTAACTGCCACCGTATCAATATACAACTCTTAGAGTTCAGTTCTTTATTTGCTCGGCAAAAGCCTGTCAATTGAAGAAAGGCCATGGTCATCTTCAGCTGCCTTCGCTTACGTTCATACTCCTACGCCACAAAGATTGAGCTCTTTTATAGAGTACTTTTATTGTTCTCTATTATAGTACTTAATAGCTTTCTTAGGCTAAGGAAACAGCGATTTACAAGAGTTTCGAATTCACCCCCGGTAAGGTAACGCAGTATAAGGAGTTCTAACATAAGGTTTTGCAACTATCTCAATGAACTCGATATATATGTATAACTGCAGGAGGCAGCTAACTAGTAATCGAGTTCGCTAGGGAGGCATGTTGGTTGGGGCACATGACTGCCCTTGTTTGGAAGACGTCAGAAAAAGTAAGCCAACCAGTGTTATGGTTCTGCTTCAGATATATATGTTATAAAGACCAAATTCTAAGGCGAAATGTTCGGGTTTTTTTTTATAAAATTAATTCTACACCTGGAGAGCTAGAAAGTACACATATAGATTATTTTGCTCATTTGACATGTAAGAGTGTTTTTGAAAAGTTTAAGGTGGCAATCACTTTTGATATCATCCTGAATAGATTGGGTTCTATTTCTTAAATTTCCTTGAATCTTTTTGCCAACCATTTGTTGGTGCTTAGGTTCCAAATTTAATATTTACCTCATCCATCCAACAAACAGTTCTTTCCTGCTAAAATAGACAAAAAAAAACACTATCACATCCATTTCTACTTGAAAATGCAATCAAAATATTATTCAATTCTACACTTTATCTCTTGATAATCTTTTCATTAAGTCAACCTAATAAAGCTTCGCCAAGCAGTCAACACAAGAACATTTATTGTTCACTATCCTGTCGGATAACATATACCCGTATATGCTTAAACGTTATCAAATGTTCCCTTCCTCTCCGCTAAAAAGTTCCAATTTATAACATCCAGTTCCTACAGTTCTCACCACATACTCGCAGTAGAAGTTCAAAATTAATTATCAACTCTTTGTTACTGTCATTAAGTGCAAATACATTATCTTATCGCTGAATAAATCCACATCTATGCTGATATCCCAGTTGCAAGTGAAACCCAACAAAACAAAGAAAAACTCACCGTCCCCCCTCTACACCACCCAAAGGGATTCATGTCTGGCTTTTCAAATAAAAACCCCGAATGTCGAATCAACTAATTCATTCGCTCGTAAATTCATGTTCACCCTAGAAAAAGGGATAATCCGTCATTTTTCCTTCGCATAAAAACGAATAGAACCGCAGTCATTCCAATACCGCTGTTGGTTTGGATCCCGGTCTAGGCCCCGGCCAGACGATTCAATGAGTTGGAAATTATGATATTTCTAGCTGTGCAAGATCTCAGAGGCAAGTGTAATTAGCCAGAAGAAATGGAAACTCTGTGGCACCCAGGACAGGAAAGGCCAATCAACAAAGCCAAGTAAAATGAAGAAAGAAAAAGAAAAAAAAAAATATCCTTTAGTGCGCTGGCACAAGACTTTTAGTTATTTCCTGTCTGCTTAACACCTAAGCACTAATTTAATCGTCATTTTTGGATAATTTACCGCATTATCCTGATGCGCGGCATTACCATCATCATTAGGCAACATAGCATCCCATACCAGGGATGAGCTGCTCATCCAGGAAAGAATAATGTGCCAAAAGGAAAACTAATTATCTGATGACAGTTTTTCAGTGGTGAGAACCAGTGTGACCATTTACATAAGAATTCGAATATGCATCTTTAGATGAAGGGGAAAAAGAGGATGTGTTGCGATATAGTGTAAGTACGTCTTCTAAGTCTACCAGTGTTACATCGCCGACAACCTCAAGACCGGGCCAAATAATCCAGCATAACCAGAGACGTTTTAAATCAAAACTTGTGGTAGTTGAGTGTGTATCCAGATGTTAGAGGCAACACAAACAATTTATGGGAAAAGGACACTCTCTGCGTATATGGCCATTGAATTCAATCAAAAGTCAACATTTAACCAATGAAACTATTATCTCGACTTGGATTTAGACCATGGTTACCTTCCTAGATATACATTGGTGTCCTTGAACGTTGAACAACTTTCATTTCATGAATTTAAGTTTATAAAGATCTATCAGGCAAAGTATTTATCAGGCGGCAGATTCAGCTGACTTTTGATAACAGCAGCCTAACCAACACGATAAATAGAGAATCTTCTTAAAGTGAGATGACAAAATGTTGCTGGGACAATACTTTCCAAAGCTGTTGTGTTCAGGGTTAACGTACTAAGTTTACCAATCTGAAAATTTGTCCTAGTTATTAGCTAAGTCTTAGATGGACCTCTGTGAAGAAGCCGACTCCTAGGCGGATATATACCTCGGCCAACGGATGCTATGCTAGTTGGCCATACAGGCACAGTAATATTTTGAAGTTGATACGAGCACAAAGCAATTTGTTTCATACGAGTATACGAGTAGAATCCCAAACTTAATTTTTTTTTTTAATTTTCTCAGAGCGGAATGAATGAACGAAAAAGTGATTAGAGACCAAAATATAGCCGTCCTAGTTCACAAAAGGAACACCAAAAAAAAAGGAAGATCTCTGTGCTTACTGAGCTATGCCAGTGTCTGCCAGGCTGTAGTCTTTGTAAATAAAACCTATTAACGCACTCACCACATATACGGGATGTGTTCAAAATGTAAGGTGACTTTTTAAATTTCGCGGGCAACGTACATTCCATTATTTGTTTGTTTTTTTTTTTTTTGTGTGTGTGTTGTGTTGGTACGCATGTCCCAAACATATGTTTAGAGTTTTAGACATATAGCATACTTAGTTTGTTTTTGACAGACAGAAAGCTAATACGCGATTTGGTGTGCTCGACGATTTTCAATTATTAAATTTAGCCAAGAATTTACATCAAATTTTGTGTAAAAAGTGGAATCAAGTGATCTAAAAAACTTAAAATGTTGACAGTTCTAGTTGTTCTGAGAAAAAAAATGTTTACAAGTGTTACAAGCTCTTCCAATATGGCCAAGAAGATGCCAATGACGACTTTCGCCATGGACGCCTCAGTACATCAACAAAATATGATAATTTCAAAGCCGTGAAGAAAATTGTCTTGGAAAATCGTCGAATTACCATAGGACAAGTTGCTGAGGGTGTTATTGTTGGCTATTGTTATGCCATTTTTCCGGATTTTTTTGGCATGAGACGTGTGTCAGCGAAATTTTTTCCGAAACTTCTTAATTTTGACCAGAAGAACTATCACATGAGCTTCGGTCAGAAGCTCTTGAATGAAATCAATGATGATCCTGACTTGCTCAAAAGGGTCATAACTGGTGATGAATCATAGATATATGGTTATCCCGCCGAAATTAAAGTCAAATCGTCCCAATAGAAGCACTCACGAGAGCCAACACCAAAATCGCTGGAAAAGCTCACGGCTATACCAGGAAGTGCTGATGATAACTGCTTCGAGGATTGGAAAAAAACGTTGCTACACGTGTATTATATCTGCGAGGGAATTCTTTGAAGTCGGCAACATTAATATTGATGAATAAATCAATTTTTTCATAAAAATATAAAACAATGACAAACAGCACTTAACCTTCTTAAACAGGCTAGCTAAACGGATTTACGGCGATAAGCCTCTAACGGCTGTCCAGCAGAAACAGTAGATAATCAGAAATAATTATCAGTACGTTCTCAAGACAGTATATATCGGATAGCATTCGCTTAGTTTCTGCAGTGTACCTAGAAAGACATGTCTCATAGGTATTGGGACGTTGGTGAATAGAGAAACATTCAGTCAAGCCAAATATGTTGCTATTTTTTAGTTGTGTTTTACAGCTAGAGTTGGATAAATTCTTAATTAATGACCTGGAAGCGTTACCAAATATAAAAGAGCTAGAATTGATTTTATTTTTCGACTAACCTCTAGAGGTATCCTATACCGCCCGCTCCCAGAAAGTAACCCCTGGTTTCAATGACGAATACAGACTAGGAAACCTGGATAAACAACGGATGTACAGAGCGGTTCTGCAAGAAAAAACGAGAAGGGCTTATGAACTCTACAAGCTATGAGAAGACAAGGGAAGAATATATTCTATTCAGAAGAAAATAGTATAATCACAGTCGGTGCTGAGAATCCGGAAATATTATTTCTGTAGACTTCTAAACGGTGATAAGGAACAACATCCCAGCATCAGGCAGAATAAATCATTCAACCTGGACGGTAAGACAAACAACCAAGATAAAGTCAGCTCAGCCATTTCAAAACTTAAATGTAACAATCCTGTGGGACCTGATGGGTCTTAGATGCAGAGCATACATCAACTCATCTGTAAAATCTGCGTCGGCGAATTAAACCTCAGCATTGTCCTTCCAGAAAGGAAAGGAGAAAAAATCTCCTCAACGTCGCATACGAAATTCTTTCTGTCGTTTTATGTGAACGCCTAATACCCTTCATCAGAAAGATTTGTGTGGTCTTACGCCAGGAAAGTCCACCACAGATCATATTTTCACATAACTGCAGATCTTGGAAAAAACCCAAAAGTTATAAAATCGGTACACACCACCTCTAAATTGATTTCAAAACCTCATATGGCAGCGTCTATACAGATGAACCTGTCTACTTTTGGCATACCTGACTATCTATTCGACTATGCAAGATGACGATGGAGAATGCACGCTGCTCCGTCAAGATCCGTACTGACAAAACTGAGATCTTGTCATTGTTCTTGGAAGAATTGTGCGAAACTCACAAGCCAACTGCAGAAGCACCATCTTTCAAATGTCTGTTCAGTTACTCGCATACACAGACGAAATTGAGATAGTGAGAAGAACCAATTGAGCGTTTGCAACTATTGGCGCAGAATCAGCAAATATGGGCTTAGCGGTCAACGAAGGAAATATGAAGTCAACAATGAGGGACACCAACATTGACGCTTAGCACAAAACAATGGCAGTTGACTTTATCTACTTAATCGCTGCTTCTTTGGGCCGATAAATTAATTAGGTAGTAAAATTCTCTCTCAAGCAACCAAAAAGACATTGTACAAAACACTGATAATCCCAGTTGTAGTTTACGAAACTCACGAAAATTCTCCTAGGTATTTCGAGAGAAAATTTATTTGGCTAACACAGCCGTTAGATAGATATCTTTGCATTTGGTTTCTTCAGTTGATGCTAGTAGGGCGTAGCATTTTCGATTGACAAAACTTTGGTGATTGAAGCTACATTGTCTTCGTATTAAATCGTTCGATGCTGGTTTTGCTTAAGTTTTTGCCTGATCCTGAAATCCAAGTCTATTGTTCCGAAATCTTCATCCAGAAACTTTTTTTCTTATCTACTGCAAGCACCGTAGTCTCTCTCGCAATTATTAATCAATTGCTTTCCGGCCGGCATACACCACTATGTACATACGTAATTGTGTTCTGTGCCTTCTAATAACGATTATACTCTTATATGTGAGCTTGAAGGTATCAACTATCCTATGCTATACGAGTAGTAGGCTAGATAAGTTAAGTTTTCCCGAGGAGCTTATCTATGGACAATTTCAGAGATCGTTTGGTAGACCATCTGCTTGTTGTAAGACAGTGGTGGCTTAATGTTGACACGCTATCTATCTGCACAATTCATGAGCTGCACAGTTCTCTATGATTTCCTAGCGCCTGAAACCAAACCGCAATAGACTATGCAACTCGGCTATCTTCCTAAGACATATGTAGGCGCCCCTGGACTTGAGGTCGGTCGATTGAAAAAATCCAAGAGCAGACTAGCATCCCCCACATTCTACTATTTCCATTCCTCAATATCTCTTAATCTGAGGCCATGCTTTGTATAGAGCAAATAGAGCAGAGTTTGAAGGGCCGCCAATAGAGACATTCTAAACGCGACGGTTATGCATACGTACGTGGAGTTTGTTACGTTTTACAATAGTTCTATAGTCCAGTGCATAACTTTGGGTTGTAGACGTTACTTTAAATCTACAGATTTCTTTCATGAGCATCGAGCAACTAGAGCTTTTTATTTTTTTCACCTCAGTTTTCCAACTATTCAAGAACCGCAGAGAATTTCAATAGATCACTTTTAAAATACTACTACTATCCGTGATAGGATAGTAAATTTAACTCGGGTGTTAAATTTCACAACTACAAACGACTGAAGAACTGGTATACTGCTGGTACTTCCAAGTCAATACTATAATCCTTTTTCGTCCAATTTTTTCTAATATGCAGGCACCCATTTTTGTCGCACTCCCTTCGCCATTTAAATATTTTATGTATTTTCGACCCCCCATCATCATGCTGGACATGACAGAAACAATTTAACAATTTCCAATCCTGAGCGGTCAGTTTCGCGAAAATCTTTGTACTTGCAATTGTGAGTCTTCCAAAAAAGTCAACGTCATTTCTCTGTGAAACATTTGTGCTGTGTTTATGGTTCGACTATAGAACTGTCAATCGCAATAATCCTGGCAAGATATAATGTCGAATGTGTAAGGACAAAGACGAAAAAGGGAGCGAGATAGAGGAAATAGGGAAAATGAAAAAACCTTGCATGTCCATCCTTTGGAATTGTCGCACTGAAATAAAAGCCAATTTTCAATTCGATTACGAAAAGATAAAGAAAATTCCAAAGTCATGTCAATACGTTTCGGATTGGATTTGCTTGGATTGGGTTGGGTTAAAAAGAAGGGGAAGAAGTTTGCTTGCTAAGACCGGGACATGTGTGTGATATTTTTGCAACAAAACGGACAAAGGAAGAAACATCAAACATTTCTCTTGCAATTGTCATCGTTGTTACGGGGATGGGATAAAACAATGTGGGATCAGAACATGAACCGTTGCTGAATATGGTCTTCTGTGTACGCTTCCTGTCAACTGCTGTATGGAGTATAACTATAGTATACGAGTTTGAAGCAATCCCCAAGAAATAAAAGTTGAGCTATTGGTTCGTTTTCATGAAGTTAAGGGATTGTGGAGGATGGTTGGCAGCTAAAATTTCTTGGTTCCAGTCCTGAACTTTGTGTGAAATTCACAGTCTGTATTTGAAGTGAAATATAAATGCTTTGAGAGGATTCATTTTCTATCAACCATTTCTTGAGAATAGCTAGCTTACTAGACTCTAGTACAATATATGAAGATAACTTTTTAAGATGGAGTATATAAAGGTGAAGATTCAGCAGAGGGATCATCATTACTCAAAGATTGATTCATAAGCTCACAACACTCGGATAGTCTACCCTCGATCACGTTTGCCCACTGTCTGCCTTGTTTTACGCTCTTTGATGAGATGAACCTGAATTCAAACGAAAGCCTCCCTGCCCCGACATGTAAATTGCCATAAATGCCGAATGACATTGAATGTTATGCATTAAGTCTGGTACTGTTCCATTCTTTAACCCTACGTAAGGATCAGTTCTTTGAATTTTTAAATTTATCTTCTCTTTTACTCTATTTTCAATTGGAGGAATAGCCTTAGAGTTATCTCAGGGAATTACGTACCATATACTTATTTTGAGTTCAGATAGCAAGACCGTACGTCATCTATGTAAGGATTAATATATGTACACCGCAAGGTATGTTTGTCTGGAGGTATCGATTTAATGTTTCAGAGATACGTTTCTATTGTAGTTTAAGTTGTATCCAATCTTTTTATAAACGAAGGATTATAAAGGTCTTTGGATACTATGGTAGATTGTTTAAACTAATAGTCCCCCTACCTTCCAACCTACCCTCCCAACCTATCGTTTTCCCCATGGACTGGATCAAGGTGTCATACTACCCGTGCTGATGATCAACATGGCTGAGGGCCCAGCATCTCTAACAACAGCTCAGTCGCAAACGTATCTGGATACGTGGCGACCTCCGAATTAGTTAGCATTATCTGTATACAGCGAATCTCTGTAACTATGGACCATCCTTTCTCCGCTACTCGTGGATAATGGATACAACCTCAACAAAAAAAAAAAAAAACTAAACCCGAGGCAAGTAACTCTCTAATACCGGGCGGTAGAACGGTGACTGCATCGACTACCGCCAAGGCTCCTGCATTGTCGAGAGGAGGTAAAACTATGGCATGCCACTGTGCACCATCTTCAAAAGGCAAACGCAAAGAGCCTAAAATTAAATATTTAATGAGAGACAAGAATGTGGCAAGCCACTTGTAGCTGCAAGTTTGTGGTAGGCCACCATTAACATCAAAACCCCTGGCCCACCCAACATCACATCTCTGAGGTCATTTATCGAAAGAAGCGACACAGATGTCGATTACACCTAAACGATGGCAGTTCGTCAAGTTGAAGTTTCAGGTAGCTTCTTGGCCATTATGCGGTAAAACCCCGGAACACCTTCCATCACAAACGCCACTGGCTGGCACAAGCTTACTAGTCACGTCAAGCTCATCGCATGCGCCGACCAAAGATCCCTCGATCTTTACACGAAAGCCATAGATGGCTTAGGATGGATTTGGCCAGGTGCAAAACTCGAAGTCATGCCTAGGGAGTATGTCCCAAGCAGACCTAGAGCCCCCACCTGGATTTCAGTCGAACCCTCTTCTCCAGAAAGCATTCTGGAAATCATCACATTCAGTAACCCGACCCTTCCTATTGCTGACTGGAAAGTCGCGAAAGTGGAGGAGCTAAGGGCCTCTTATAGATGCGCGTTGATAGTAATCAATAAGGACTCCCTTAATCCTCTAGCGCAGACCGAAACTGCAAATTCAGTCTTAGATCTGGGAGCTGGGAGATATCCTTTCCATACCGCAGTGTGGCCGTGGTATAGTGGTATATGCATAGACTCCCCAAGCAGAGGGTCGCGGGTTCAAATCCCGTGCGAGGCAATTCCCTGAAAAAGTCTTTTCATGGAATTTGTACGTAGTTATATGTAAATCTCGTCGGCGTCAACCCTGACATGAAGGCATAACACTGATGTTGGAGTGGTTGGGCTAAATGTAACGAACTAACAACTAGCACGTTCTAAGACCCACTGGTTGAGGATGCACTGGCTCCAGTTTGACAACCACCTCTGGAAAAATATCGAAACCTAACACCTGAGTACACCACCCGCCCGCGCACTGGTGAAAAGCCAGTAAAAGGGTATTCATATCCCCTTAGTGCGCGTACACCAAAAAGAGATCCAACACGATCAGAGGAAGAAGATGAGCTCTTGGTTCTTCAGTCTGGTTCTTCAGAACCAGAGAACTCAAACAACAACGTGGTGGAGGCCACTCTAAGAAATTGTGGTCTGGGAACTGAGTACCTATCCGCATGCTATTGACAGTCGGAACACATGGAGTACAATGGACCAGTTTTGTGTCTAAGTGCTACCGTTCCGAAAAAAGATGTTGCGAATTACATACGAGTGCAAAATCTAAGAATATGAACGTTAACAGTCTTCTGCACTTTATTATATGTTAAAATTGGTTCCTTGAGTAAGAGGATCCACATGGCAGAACGACGGGCCAATAAGCCTAAGTGGGTTAGTTTTCCAACCATCACTCTCACCTAACTCAACCTAACCTATTATAGTCATCTTACCTTTCCCACTTCATAAGTCTTGGTAAGTGACTTGGCAGAATCTTATCTGGAAGTTCTTCTCGTCATCGGTGACATACCGACTTAACAAATTTAAGGTAAGCTTGTTATATGTATAATGAACAAGTGAGTAATATATGAGAAGGGAGTTGAAAAAGGATTCGAATCATTCATTGATCTCGGTTCTGGTTCAGAGTCAGAGTTCAGAGTTTTTCTTGCATCATATGGTATTTCTAACAGCATCGCCTAGTATGAGCGAGGCAATAGATTCTAAGAAGACAGATATCACTGCCGTCCATATCAAGTGGTCCATAAGCCTGTTATGCGCTCGATGCTACTAAAGAATATTTCAGCGTGGAGTATGAAGTTAAAATCGTTTGTAGTAATCCTGACGCCAAAATAACAAAAGTAGGGATCTTTGGTAGAAAAATCGAAAAGCAAACCCAACAAAAGACCACGTCAGAAAATTTAAGGCAGTAGCCATACTTTACTGCGGAAAGGGACTACACTTAAAGTGGCATCTCATTTTTTTTTTTGGAAAGTACATAAACCAGTCAAGTAAATTGATCATATTGACATCGACGCTAGGCCATCTTCCAATACTTTAAATATTCGAATGATGTTAGCAACGAATATATACTCCGACCATTACCTCGCTGCAGCTAAGGTAGGTCTACCAATATCTCAAACACCAAAAAAATACTATGATGAGATGCTGCAATTGCAAGAAACCCTCAGCGTTTTTGCCGATCGCGTATCTTTCCACTACTAGACATGTATTATGGAACCAACACTAAGCGCTGAAGGTTAGTGGTGTGGATGCCAAGAAGATATAAGAAACGTGGTATCACTCAACCAACTCCAATAAATCATGGTCTAATTGATTCGTAGAGAAACAATTCGCTTACAAAGTGACACCGCATAGAAGAACGAGAGTGGCCAGTGAGCTCTACAAGCAAAAGAGAAATACATCAAATACATCAAACTTCCCGAAGGAAAGCAAAGAACATGAAAATAGAGGTCTGTCAATCTAGAAACGATATTTGGAAGTCCTACCAAAAACTAAAGGGAACGTATCTAGTTATAAGGCTAGTTAGGTACCATGCTCTTTCACAACAACCAGATAATATGCAATTCCATAAGACCAAAAGGATCCCGCGCATCTGTAACCATTTCAAACTCATTTATATTCTCTGAAAATTCCCAGAAACCTAGAATTGTTCAAAACTGTGTACTCACAGTCACACCATTAAAAAACTCTTCGTCACTAAGCTCGTCCACTGTGTCAGGAGGCACGTTAACAATATCACTGCCAGCTTCTTGCAAGTTCTCCGAATTCTGTTATTGGGTATATAATTATTTTCGTGCGGTTTTTTTTTCCAAAATTTGAACGTTTATTTAAAAAAAAAAACATGTATAAAAGTATTATTCAAAGTATTGCCCATCTGAAGCTATGACTTTTTTCCATCTTTCTGGCAATTTGTGGATCCCATCCCAAAAGAACTGCGCCGGCTTGGCAGCCAAGAATGAATCAAGCCAATTTTTGATATTCTGCTCTGATGTGAACCGTATTTCAGTGAGGGCGTTCTGCATCGACCGAAACAAATGGTAGTCAGAAGTGGTAAGGTCTGGGCTATAAGGCGGATGGGGTAATAATTCCCATCCACTATTCTCCAAATAGTTTTTAACCGGAATAGCAACGTGGGGCCGAGTGTTGTCATGATAGAAAGTTATTGCCTCGAGTCTGGTCGCATATTCCGGGCGTTTTTCGGCTACTGCTCTCTTCAAACGGATTAATTGTGTTCAGTAACGTTGTCCATTGATGGTTTCAACCGGTTTTAGCAGCTCATAATACAGCATACCCATCTGATCTCACCAAATACAGAACATTACTTTCGCGCCATGGATATTCGGCTTTGCCGTTGATTTGGCTGGTTGGCCGGGTTTCACATATGATTTTTTGCGCTTGGGGTTGTCGTAATGGATCCATTTTTCATCACCAGTAACAACCCGATGCAAAAATGACTTCCTTTTGTGGCGTTCTAGCAGCATTACGGACATACAAAACCGCCTTTCGACGTCTCTCAGCTTAAGTTCATGTGGAACCCAATTTCCTTGCTTTTGAATATATCCAGCTGCTTTTAAACGTTTTGGAATGGCTGCTTGAGTGACACCCAAAGATTCTGCGAGCTTGTGTGTTTGGCAACAATCTTCATAGGGTAATGCTTCCAGTTCTTCATCTTCAAACTTTTTTGGCTGCCCAGGACGTTCATCGTCTTCCAAGACAAAATCACCACTTTTAAATCGCGCAAACCACTTTTGGCACATTTGCTCAGCAAGCGCATGTTCACCATAAATTTCCACAAAAATATGATGACTTTCGGCAGCAGTTTTCTTCATATTAAAGTAATGAAGAAGAACTCAACGTAAAAACACTTTTTCAGGCACAAAGTTCAACATATTTGAGTGAAAAAAAATTATTGTTGTTTACGCTTCAAATGAATGACATATTCTGAAATGACCTACAATGACAGTAGCTTTCCAACGCATGTTCCAATGGAATAATACAAACTACACCATCTCTAGCAAACAGCTAAGTTATAGACCCAATAAAAATTTTTTGGTCATTTTGTTCTCATTCGATAACTATTCACTCTTGTAAAGATTTTCTTTTCACGAACTTAGCTGAGGAAGTCACTATTTTACAATAAAAGACCTATGTCTGCATTTAGTAAACCACAAACATCAAGTAAGTGTTCAATATTATGTCCGCATATATCAGCATCTATAGAGAAAACTTATAAAGCGGCAGAAAAACAAAATAAAAATAACCGCGAGTGAACACAATTTGTGCGGTGAAAAAAAAAAAAAAAAACAACGCTGGAAGTGCAGCGTTATTAACATTTACAGTGCGGACATCCCAAATTTTATATCCCTGGTCAAATTTTAGCTTGCACTCAGTCACTACTGTTGCTGTATTATATTGTCATAAAGCGGTCTCGCCATTTACGAGCGTAGTGATGTAGCGTACCAAACTTCACCACAATCTAATCTCTGTTCTTATCTAGAATTCAATTTCATGAGGTTCAAAAGCCCCAAACAGCATTTCGACCTTAAATGAGTTTAATGCGCTGTTTGACTAAATTCTTAGAATTGTATCCCTGTATCCACATGCTGAAATCGTTATTCTGTACAGTAAAAAGCCGAAGGACGGTGTATTGAGATCTTTGCTGCGGAAAACATCTTGGCCCAGCTTGTATATGAGCCCACATAAATTCCAAACCTTGGCAGTCATACCGCTAACACCTTGGACTTGTTTTTAACTTGTCACAAAGATAAGCATACCTTTGATGTGCTCTTTCCCTTTAAGTTCGTAAGACCATTGTGTTATATAAGTTAATTTCTCGTACTCTCACCACACAGCTAAAGAAAAGATTCCTAAAAGAACCGTGTAGCAATACGGTAAAGCCAATTGGAGCCTTCTTAACACCTTCTTTAGAAACTTTAACTGGTCGTTATGTTTCCTCAATAACGGCGTGGGTGCTGCTGCTAATATGATCAGAGACACTATTCTCTTTGGAATGAGATCCTATAACCCTCATCATATGAACAGTATCAAGTCAAGGCTGTCTGGGTTAGAGAAATATTTTTTCGGTCCTTCAATACCAACCAAAACCAACCCTACCGAAAAAAGTTAGAGCGAGCCAGGAATGAATGTAACGTTTTTCATCAACGTGTGGAATTTCAATACGACCAAAAACTGAGCCAAAAAATACCATAATATCCCAAAGGTAGTGAATATTTCTGGTCGTTCATCGAAAATATAAGAAATTCTGCTTCATCTTCCATTCCAACGCTCATTTACAATGACATTTCAGCTATCAGCTCTTTGTATAAGACCAATCTGCTTGCTGCACACCTTGCGGCCAGTTCAACATTTCAAGATTATGCTTTGTTTTCGCCTACATTTTAGTGCGTCGAATCATTTATAGGACAAATCCACGTTCGCACTCATGTAGTAACAAGAATTCATAAAGATCTTAGTATTCACAAATCCACTGGTCCAGATGGTATATCCCCCCTCGTCTGAAGATGTGTTCTTCTTCGCTGGCAAAACCATTGCTTTTTTCTTTCTTCTTTTTCCCCAATCCTACTCTTTAGGACTCTTTACCAGCGGAAGGAAAACAGCATTTGTTCAGCCTGTCCCTAAAAAATGGGAATCTTTTTCTTTCTCCTTCTACAGACCCGTTACACTTACGTTCCTTATTTGCAAGTAACGCTGATAAACCGTTAGTTCATGAAATATCTCGAAACACGAGAACCTCTCAATGATCGATAAAATGGTTTTCGTAGTAACAGGTTCATAAGTGATTTGATGGCAAGTCTCACCGAAAAGTGGAACCAAAGTGTACATCAATCTGGCGAAAGCATAATAGTTGCACTTAAAATTTCTTAACCATTTGACATAGTTTGGCACCAGGGTCTTTAGTCGGAAATGCGTGCTTTCAGGGTCGATGACTCTCATCTTCAATGGATTAGAAATTACATATCGGAACGTTCAGTTCAAGTTGTTTTGTATGCTTTCAAAGCTGATGTTCACTAAATAAATGTTGGTGTGCCTAAGGGCTCCGTTTTGTCTTCGACACTCTTTTTAATTTTCATCAACCATCTCTGTGTACCTGATAGATAGGATTCAAAACGGTGCGATAAAACTCATAGGTGATAATAATATCACCCAGGCAATGGATATCCTTTAACACCCACTTTCGGACATACTCGTAAATATCGTGATTCGTTCCTAAGCCACACAACTTGCTTATGAAATGCCCTGCCTAGCTCCTTTTACTTCCTAGTCATTATAACCTTCAAACATTTAAAACCAACGTTCGTCGGTACATCTCTTTCCATCCTCTCTGATCTACCATAAGGTTATTCAAATATCTTGAGCGAGCACAAATTATATAGGGTTTTCCAATAGGGACTTGACAACATTGAATTTAATTTGTGAACGCACTCGTTCACTAATCATCAAACTGTCACTGTCAATTTATTCAGTAAACTCAACATTTTCATCATGGTACAGTACACTAACGAGCTACGTTCTCCGATTAGTATCTGGGGAAGATGCGCCAAGATGATGAATTTCATCGCAAAATCATCTTCAGTGACGAAGCTCATTTTTGGCTCAATGGGTTCGTCAATAAGCAAAATATGCGTTATTGGTCGGGTGAAAACCCACATGCGCTTCATGAATCACCACTTCATCCACAAAAAATAACTCTTTGGTGCGGTTTGCATGTCGGCGGTGTTATTGCGCCATATTTTTTCGTCGACGATAACGATCGTCACGTTACTGTGAATGGTCAGCGTTATCGCGCCATGATCACTGATTATTTTTGGCCCGAATTGGAAGATATGGACTTGGATGACATGCAGTTTCAACAGGATGGTGCCACAAGCCAAACAGCACACGCTACAATCGATTTATTGAAGAGTAAATATGGTGAGCGTGTTATCTCAAGACATGGGCCAGTCGATTGGGCGCCTCGTTCGTGCGATTTAACATCGCTTGACTATTTTCTGTAGGGCTACGTTAAGTCATTGGTTTATGCCAACACGCCGACGACGTTGGAAGAGCTCAGAGCCAACATTGAACGCGAAATAGCAGCCGTTTCGGCCGAAATGTGTAGCCGAGTCGTTGAAAATTGGGTCCAACGAATCGACCGCTGCAAACGTGACCGCGTTGGCCATATGAACGAAGTCGAGTTCCATTCATAAATGCTTTGATTGATTCAAGCCAATAGTAAAGTTTTTGAAATATCTCAAACCGTTTGCCTTTTATTTAAAAAAAAAGTTGGCAAGTTTTTAGAAAACCCTATAATATGTCTAGTTTTGATCTCCATGTCAAACTAGTAAAATTGTGTAAAATGACGTTAGCAAAGGCTCATTGGCCGCAAAGGTCAGAAACAACCTCTAGTTGACCTTAGGCTTCAAAAAAGCATATAGGTAAGAAGATGCGATGAGCCATTACACCTGTTCAAAGTTACTGCATGGTGTGCTGTTTACGTTGGATGCGCATGCTCACACACTTTCTCCTTCCTCAATTTTATAAATTGAGCAACATCGCATACCGCATAAGCCACAACCCAAATTCTGAGGGCTGCATTTTCGGGTAGCCTAATCTCTCATTTTGGCAATTTTGAGTTTTTTTTTAAGTCACGAGTCTATGTCAACAAGCCTCAAAGAGAATAGCCGTCGTGAATGTGGGGACCTATCACCGGAAGTGATGGAAAATGCCACTTTTGCGCCACCTTGTATAACTTAGACATAGCCACGGATTTTGTATTCCTTATTCCTTATCCCGCTATTATGCGGCATTTGGTAATGACATCTCATCAGATATCATATAAAGATTTATTTGCTAATCGCAGGTCGAAATTGAGGGAGAGAGTGCTGCGATTAAATTCGAAAACGGATTCCACAGCATACAGGAGATTAGTTAGTTAGAGCTATGTGTGGTTGGATGGATGGATAAAGAAAACGGGAGCAATGTAGATTTTGTGGATTGAAATTGTGGAGAGAAATGTAATCAACGGAGCCTGAGAGGAGTCGGTGAATAGAAAGGATATCTACTGCGTTAATGAGTTTGAGACGGTGTGAATAGGGAGGTAATATTAGAGGATCTTTCCAAGGTAGACCCCGAAAAGCAATTCGAAGATAACGACCCTGGATGCTCTTAATTCTGGATATGGTATATGAACTCGTTGAAAGGTACACCACGCTTGGATAATCAACCAGTCTGTAGCAGAGGCTCGAAATTTAGGACACTAGCATGTAGTTTAAAAGAGCGCACTGCAGTTAATCAGACAAGATGAGGTAGCAATAAGAGATAAAGGTTACGGAAACATTGTAAAAATGCACGAACTCGACTGAAATGGACATTCAAATTGATTAGATAATCTATTCCGCATCCCTTAATACAGTAAGAGGGATCGTGTACATTTTCCTCTTCTAATGAATATTATATATATGTACATATATACATGAGCTGTTTGATGAATACCTGAATTAGAAATCACAACGCAACTTTTTTAGGTTTTGACAATCTACTTTCCAATATAATCCCCTTTCAACTCGATACACTTTTCATAGCGGTTTTGCAACTATTTTTACCTATCCGTATAGTACGACTTTGTTGGCCTGCAAAAAACCTACTCCTCTGCGGCGGTAACGACTTCCTTGTTTGACCCGTACTTCTTTCCGGTAAGAGATCGTTTAAGTGGTGGCTGCGGAGGTGAGAACTGGTGCGTGAAGAGCACTTTTTTCTTCGCCAAATGTAGTCGTTCTTTCTTCAAATCGGCGTTGTATCGGTCCAATAAATCGACGTAGTATGCTCCTGTGATTGTTTTTCCCTTCTCCAAATAGTCAACGTGGATCAAACTATCGCGCGTCCCAAAAAGCAGTGGCCATCACCTTTCCGGCTGAAGGTACGGTCTTCCCCTTCTTTGGAACACGTTCAACGTGTAAAATCCATTGTTTCGATTAGTTTTTGGTCTCTAATGTGTACCAATGAATCCGTGTCTCATCGACAGTCGGAAACATCGCAGAAACTCCTTCGGATTTCGATTAAACTGGGCTAAGCACGTATTTTAGGTGGTCTCAGGATTGCGCTTGCTTTCCGGTTTGAGCAAACGTGGCATCCATCGCGCGTGCAGCTTTCTCATTCCCAAAATCTCGTGCAGGATATGACTAAGGCGTTCAGTTGAGATGCCTGCTATCGTATCCGACTCGCAAATTTTCACTCGGCGATCTGTCAATACGAGATTATGGTTTCCTCTGTGGTAACCACTTTTGGGCCACCTAGGCGCAGTTCATCAAAAAATGACGTGCGGCCACGGCGAAACTCTGCGAAGGGAAGGTGAATGGTCCAATACACACCATCGAGAATGGGCTTGATTTCCTTGCAGGTTTTTCCACTCAAATTTCGGATCATGGAGCGATCCATGGTCGCAAAAAACACTACCACGATGTTTTGAAATCGATGTCAAAACAAAACTGAGCTTCGGATTGTCACCAAATTTTGACAGGCGGGCTAAGAGAGGTTATACTCATTTTTTCTCAGAAGCGCCACTTATCTTCCAATCCTGGTATTCATCAAATAGCCCTCGTATATTTGTACTCGTACGTCAGGCTAAACTCGGTCACCAAGAAATAATGGATATTACGGTTCGGTTTTTTACGTTTTCGTTGAATATTCTCGGGCCAACAAACCCTTACATTCCTTAAAAATCAAGAACAGGTAACACTCCTTCCGACACGCCACAACTTTCAAATGCACAATCCATATGCGAAGGATTTGAACTTTCCAATGTATCGGCAAAGTCTCTAGACAAGAGAATAAAGAAAAAGAAAAATAAAAGGAAATCGAGAAAAACCGAGTCCATTCCAGTATCGACGTGTTTAAATCTAAACACGAAAGAAAATTGCTTGCCAACTTTTTGGATTCGTTCTCTCAAAGGATCTGTATGTTACATGTTGTCTCGCTACCCCATGACCTCGTACCAGAAGGATGAAAATCTTGGTTACGCTTTGTTTCTGTCATTTCTTTCTTTTTGTGACATCTTCTTACTTGTTTTAGTTTGCCTTCTCCTCCTCTATGTACTTATTCCACCTACGCTGGATCTTCTTTAAAGTGAATATTAACTTTTTACGTTTCAATAACGAAACGAATCCGAATCTGAACTTAGATATCTGCCGTGAACATCTAATATTACCGACCGACAGTGAGTTTCAGAGACAAACTTTTTAAATTGAAGTTGGTGCAAGGACTTAACATACATACATACATACATACATCACGGTTGCATCTTTGGAATTAATAAATCCTTAACCGCCCATCATCGCGTCGCGCCTTCGTGTGCTGTGCAATTTGCGGCCTTCGATATGTGACTACAGCAGGTGCTAACTAGGGATGGTTAAGAATGAAAGTTTTGTCGCTCACCTGGGAAAGGATAACCTCAAGCAAGCCGTGCCTACATGAGATAATCCAATTAGAAGCGGTGAGAAGTTTAATTAAATCGGCAAAAGTTTTGTCGCGCGTAGATTGTTTCTGTTGGCTGTTTCTGTGTTTCGGTGTTCAAGCAACCGGGTTTCATGATTAGCCTGTATAAGGTTCCACTTAGAAAGGTGTGAAGAAAGCTAATTATCCTTGGAGTATGGGTAATCATCTGTGTAGTGGGTAACTACATTAAAGTTGTTGCTAAAGCTAAGACACATATTTTTGGAACTCCGTTTTGCTGCGCTAATGAAAGTAGAAAACTAGTCACGGTTTCCGTAAGTCTTGCAGTCTTTACAGATCGTTAAGTGAATGTGGTAGACTACGGAAATGTTTTTTGCATGCATGAGTGCAGAGGAGGAGTGGTGCAACACAACTTTTCTTCAGATAGAAATTGATTACATAGAAGTACGGCTACGTATGTAAAGAATGTGTGAAAGAAATTGAAGCAATCGTGGATCCATGCAAACATTTCTGTAAATATTTGAAGTGTTTCTTACATCCTTTTGCTTTGGATGAATGCTAATACGATTTGCCTCTTTCGATGAAAGTCTTCAGAAGAGGAATTCAGTGAAGCAAAAACACATCATGAGGTGGTACGGGTATTTCAAATGTTGGGGAATAGCAATTGGGAACAGTTCTTGGCAATGGTAAATATAAAGTGCATGTCTCGAATGGAAAATGATTGACAATCGTTGTAGCAGTAAAATGAGCAAAAATTTCTAAAAAAAAAAAAATCCAGTTACCAGAACACACAAATTCTTCGCTACCATTTCCCCATTTTATTTGTTATGACAAATTCGTCTTATTGATATGACTTCCCAACGCACTTTTGTTGTTGTTGAGTTCTTGAAAGAATAAATCTAGGGTTTTAAACGTCATCTTACTTACAAAACTTCAGGCGGATATGTGCCTTAACGTTCTTCAAATTTTAGCACATTCCTCTTTGAAGATCTCTCAATCATATCACCTCTTGGAAGTCTGGGTATAACCTGACTGAACCACTTAATTATAGATGGCTTCGTTTGGAAAAGATAATGCTGCAATTTAGGTCCCTTATTCAAATTCAATAATCTTATTTTGCCACTGGGCATTGTCATCAATATTGATATTGATAACGCCTTTGATAACGCCACCTTTAACCGCATGCGTTGATGGTCGCAAACAGGGCTTGCCCGCAAGGCGGCATTCTATCTCAACTACTGTAGGACATGTTCGTCGATAGTTAACGCTCTCAATAGTTCTAAGATCAATACAAGTATACCCGGATGATGAGCCTGCACTGTCTGTTGGATCGTGTGTAGCAATTGTCGACGACTGATTGACGACTGATCGACGAGTGATCGACGACTCTCTATTCTCTCAAAACTGAGGTTGTTCTTTTCATGAAAAGAGTTAAGCTGACTGGTCATACTCATCTTATTCTCCAAAGAAGCTAAGTATCACATATTGGTGTGGATAGCAAACTAGATAACAAACTTCTATGGCCTAAATATTTTTAAAACACATGTGGCCGGTCACCGGAAATTGCGGCTATGATAAGGCCAATTAAATTCTATGCGTCGGTTGTCTGGTGGAATAAGATCTCACAAAATAACGTCATTACCACACCCTTTATTACACTACAACAATTTTTTCACGGTTGCATGGGATCTTCCCCTAGCACGGCTGACTCTATTCTAGACGCATTGCTGAATCTTCTTCTCCTTGATATGAATATCATGGGCTGCATTCTAAAAGCCATCTTCCGTTTAAAAAGAACTGGTCTTCTGTAGAACACACACTGGAACTTTGATGACCTTGCGTGCGGACATGCCATCTGATGCAAAAAAAAAAAAAAACCAGAACTCCTGCAGCAAAAAAAAAAATACGAAATCTACTTTCCCTCTGGACAAAGGATTGAAGTCGGGTCTTCACGGATGGCTCAAAAACCAATTTAGGATACGGCGCTGGTTTCTTTCAGAAATACGACAATATTAGATTTCACTCCTCGTTAGGAAAACTAGCATCTGTCTTCTAACGACATATACATTTACATCTGCAGCGTCAGCCAAGCTATGCTTAGAGCTTTGCGGAACCGTCTTATGACGGTCTAGCTTCTCCGAAAATGTAAAACTTCGTTGAACGCAGTCGAAAGGCTAAATTCGATTAAATAGGATCACTAGAAATGAAATCGCCGATGAACTTATTAGACAAGGTTCAGGCGAGAGCTTTACAGGGCCCAAATCTACGCTAAATCTGCATGCGTCCTCAGTTAGGGTGTCCATTGACAGTTGGTTTTCATATGAGCACAACTGCGGATGTATGACCCTTAAGGTTGGCAGCAGACAAAACGACGTCTTTCCAAAGTCTATAAGAGACTAGCGGCTTTCCTTCTGCCCCTTAGATGCCTGCTGTGAAATTGATGAATACAGCCCGAAGCACCACCTCTGTGGATGTCCGACTTACGCTCGTATCACGCTGCAGGCACTTTTGAGTCTTTCCTCAAAATACTACTAAATTATATTGGGTATATATTTTAATTCGTGCGGTTTTTTTTTTTCAAAATTTGAACGTTTATTTAAGAAAAACATGTACAATAGTATTATTCAAAGTATTGCTCATCTGAAGCTATGACTTTTTCCCATCTTTCTGGCAATTTGTGGATCCCATCCTAAAAGAACTGTGCCGGCTTGGCAGATAAGAATGAATCAAGCCAATTTTTGATATTCTGCTCTGATGTGAACTGTATTTCAGTGAGAGCGTTCTGCATCGACCGGAACAAATGGTAGTCAGAAGGGGCAAGATCTGGGCTATAAGGCGGGTGGGGTAAGACTTCCCATCCACTGTTTTTCAAATAGTTCTTAACCGAAATAGCAACGTTGGGCCGAGCGTTGTCATGATGAAAAATTATTGCCTCGTGTCTGGTCGCATATTCCAGACATTTTTCGGCTACTGCTCTCTTCAAACGGATTAACTGTGTTCGGTAGCGTTGTTCATTGATGGTTTCAACCGGTTTTAGTAGCTCATAATACAGCACACCCATCTGATCTCACCAAATACAGAGCATTACCTTCGGGACATGGATATTCGGCTTTGCCGTTGATTTGGCTGGTTGGGCATTCACATATGATTTTTTGCGCTTGGGGTTGTCGTAATAATTCCATTTTTCATCACCAGTAACAATCCGATGCAAAAATGACTTCCTTTTGTGGCGTTCCAGCAGCATTTCGGACATGCAAAACCGCTTTTCGACGTCTCTCAGCTTGAGTTCATGTGGAACCTAATTTCCTTGCTTTTGAATATATCCAGCTGCTTTTAAACGTTTTGAAATGGCTGCTTGAGTGAAACTCAAAGATTCTGTGAGCTCTTCTTGTATTTGGCAACAATCTTCATAGAGTAATGCTTCCAGTTCTTCATCTTCAAGCTTTTTTGGCTGCCCAGGACGTTCATCGTCTTCCAAGCTAAGATCACCACTTTTAAATCTTGCAAACCACTCTTGGCACGTTCGCTCAGCTAGCGCATGTTCACCATAAACTTCCACCAAAATACGATGACTTTCGGCAGCAGATTTCTTCATATTTAAGTAATGAAGAAGAACTCCCCGCAAAAACACTTTTTCAGGCACAAAGTTCGACATATTTGAGTGAAAAAAAATTATTGTTGCTTACGCTTCAATGACAGTAGCTTTCCAACGCATGTTCCAATGGAATAATATAAGTTACGCAATCTCTTAGCAAACCGCACGTTATAGTTATAGATCAAATATTGAAAAGAAATTAAACGGAGTACAATGGAGTTGTTATTAATCTATGTGCTCTGTTCCGACAGAAGAAAAAAAATCTCGTTTGCCAACTTATACTCACGATTGTAACTATTTAGTTCATACCCAGATATCAGGTGGTAATTGATTGAAATTCGAGTTGAAGACCCAGATTTTAGTTTAAGCTCTAAGTTCAATCCCTAAGAGGTAAAGTTTGGCAACCTTTTCATTGTAGGAAAACTAAAGAGTCAGGAATGTTAAGCTTCTAAGAAAAGAACTCAAATGAGATGGCGAAATAAGCGCCTTAAATGTCCAGACCAGGCGTTAAATTACTAAATAGTTGGGAGCTGATCCTAATAGAGCCATACATTCCAGGTTGTATTCCAGGTTCTATCCGTGATCTTTTGGACAGCCTCCGGGCATGGATTTTGGAGCCACTTTTCGTATACTAAAGAAAGTCTCGCTGATCCACGAGTTGGTAGACCTTCTGATTTTGAAAATACATTCAGTAGATTGGGCTGAAGCGATAGGGGTGGTTCCGAAAAAGACAGGATTGCTGTTTTTTAATGTTTTGCCCAAGGAAGTATAAAAAGCTCTACGGGTCAAAAAAAAAAAAAAAAAAAAAAAAAAAGAGGAAGAGGAAGTTGTGAAGCTAATACAAAGTCGCAAAAAGACGAGAAAATCTGCCGAAGGTCCGAATTCTTAAGCCTTCACTTCTTTAACGGCGACAGAAACGAATAACAGATCGGCGTAGATAACACTCACATAAATCGATAAAAACAAAAGCAGCACACGATTGACAATGGTAAACTGTAGGAGCGAGGCAAAGCAGTTTAAGTTCAAGAGAAGTACACAATATGGGAAAGGGAACTCTCAGAATTAAGTACTCCAAACAGCGAATGTTTGGAGCACTGCGACTGCCTATTAAAAGTGCAAGAAAGCCCTAAATCAGATCGACGACTGGTGCACTAGTTGAGCTTGACTGGTCAGGCTTATCTAATGCCAAAAAGCAATATCATACATTTTTCTCATTAAGCTGTCTGGCTCTCCTAATAGAGAAGGCTAACAATGATTATGGTCTGAACGACGCTGAGTTTAAGCATTTTGCACTGAAGCAGAGAGATACGATATTGAAAGAGGACATATTATAAACCTATAAACTAAGACTTTCGAGATTTAAAGACAAACTAAGTTGACGCGTGCCATCATCTGATTTGTGGGGTGACTCAGAGACAAAGTGGATGTACCGATGCGTCTTTATATTCGTAGTTTGAGACTCCACACTGAAAAGTGGAGAATCGGGCAAACAAGAGCGGCTCTTCTTTTGTTGTGGGACTAGACGTAGCTTCTGTTGAGACCACTAAGTCTAGGCATGACTCACGCCTTCGCTATTACCACAGCAACCCAAACCGTAGCCAAATACACTGATTCCAGTAAGATGGGACTTCGTATCATGTGCTGTGATGTTAGTGCTCAGAATGCTTTTTGAAGCAGCAGATAATCCAATGTGACCGGCAATAGTCTCCCAGAATTCATGTTATTGATTGATCTGGTTGTTAACAATGTTGGCCCACCTCGAAATTTTGTTACGAGGGTAAAACAGCAAGTAATCAACTTAACGTTATCTAACAAGTATGCTAAAACTACCGGGTGGAAAGTACTATCAGAGGTCTCCATGTCAAATCATAGGTACACCGAATTCAGAATTGGATGACAGGCCTTCACCTTATTGAAGAGGCGACAAAGAGCAGCTTGGCAAGTTCAACAGTGCTCCTTCTTAGCTCATGACAAAACAAAAGGAAGAGGAAGCAGTTGAGAATCTGAACGGTAGCCTCACGAAGGAAATCCTGTAGATCGCCGTGCTTTTGTGGAACGCAGATTTTCAGTGGCTTCGTAAAGAAGCTAGAAAACTTCTAAACAGGTCACTTAAGACTTATTTGGAGAAAAAAAAACTGCTGTCTTTACAGGTCGAAGCACATTCGGATGTCGAAGAGTGCCTTTTGTAAACACCTTTGAGATAAGGTCTAAACTGTTATGGCATCTTAGAGGTTGTCTACGATATTCGGCGCTCACAGTTCGTCTCTTGGCTTACTAAAGTTTGGCAAGTCCCCATTGATGCTCCTATGATCTCATTTTCTTTCAGTTTTCCCTGTATATTTGACGAAATATGTTTCTATAAAAGTTGGTGATAATATTCTGGTAGGAGGAATCAAGCTATAATATGTCCGAACTACTACCTGAAGTAGATTCGCTCAGTTTTGAACAAGTTGATTTAGTAAGGGTATGGCTGATGAAAGGAGTCCCAACATTGTTTGCCCAGAGATTCTTTCCGCAGCTGTTCTAACAGAGCGATACTCGGTTCAATTTGCACTTTCGTATGAACAAATTTTTCGTATTTTGATGAGGAACTTAGCATATATAGTGATACCGGGCATCATGAACCTCCTTAGTTACCTGAAGATGTATGTAAGATGGCACTTTAAGTATCCCCACTTACCATGCTTCTAATAAAATATTTTGCCACTCATTAGTACCAAACTACTCTAGATATGAATTGAAAGAAAAATATTCTGTTTGCCTTTGAAAAATATTTTTTTCAAATGAATCAAACAACATTTTCTTACCGAAAGTGTCAGACACAAAAATATATTTCCTAAAAATTTTAAAATTTTCAGTTTAAGTAAATTGTTTGTAAATTTAAAAAAAAAACAGAATAAATTAGTAATGCCGTGCCAATCAACACATCGAAGGGGATCACGACCACGGTCTCGACGATCAGGGGGAAAAATTGTTAAATGCATGCGACCTGGGCCGATCACTAGAAACCCATTCCTCAATTATTTACGAAAATTTCGTAAGGAGCATTGCGAGCTCTCTGCTGTGGAAGTCGTAGTTCAAGGGGCCCGAAACTGGAACAAGATGTCGGCTCAAGAAAAGATGCAGTACATCGGCTCGAAGAATACATCAGGAAAATGTATGCGGCCAGGCCGCATAACCCGAAATCCATACTTAAACTTTCTGAGGCAATATCGCAAAGAAAATTGCGGACTTTCAGCTGTAGAGGTCGTTATACAGGGTTCTCAAGATTGGAATGCAATGTCCAAGAAAGAGAAGGCGAACTACATTAATCAGGTAAAATTAAAAATATGTATGAATACGTCTCTGAGCTTAAAATATATTTTCTTTTTCTTATAGGCCCAATGTGCGCCGCAAGGTAAAAGCGCAAGGTTCGGATCTAGATCAAGATCAAGACAAAGATCAAGGTCCGGATCGAGGTCAAGGTCAAGATCCAGCACACGGTCGAGAAGAATATCAAGAAAATAAGCAAGGCTTATATTTTTCAGAATTAATTAAATAAATATTGAATTCTTTGTAATAAATTATAGTTTTGCGAATAAGAATGTTGAATTTCAATTCGAATTAACTTTTGACTTTTGTGAGACTTTCTGCACTTCAGTCAAACAGAGGGTGAGTGTAGAAAAGGTTTGGGAGAGTTCGTCGTAGCCTGCTTATAGTCAATTGTGAAATCACACAAACTGTGTGGCAATTAGAAAATTTAATGACACCAACTTTCCAAGTAATCTGATCAGAATAAGCTACAAACAAGCTTCAATTACAGAAGGTCGAAGTGTAACCCAACATGCAATAGCTGGTATCTGTCGTCAGTTGTGGTGACGTACAAAGCTATACACCATGCTGTTGCTTCCTCTGAAGGCATATATCCAGTTGTATTGCAAAAACCTATTGGCTACCTGACAACACGTTAGAGAAACTGCGCTGTAAGCTTGGCACTGGCACCAAACCGAACACCTGGCGAACATAAAAAGTACTTTAAATCGGGGAAGAATATTATAAGTTCGCTATGAGTTTTGGTGTGACATACTTAATATTAAGGAGCATGGAAAAAATGGTCGAAATCCATGTGCGCAAGGCAGCTTTGTGAATGCATCCTCTAAAAATGAGTTTTCAGTCAATACTCCCAAAACTGATTTTGTTCTCTTTATGAAAAGGAGAAGGCTAACTAGTTTGACTCATCTAATGCTTAAATGCATCGCCGCCAAAATCTGCAAAGCTCTGCTTTAGATGCACCGATGAATCTGCCTCCCTTGATATTCATACCAGTGGCAGCAATACTCAAACCTTCATCCTTAAGAAGGCGTTATAGTCTTATGTGGATCTGAACCTCAACCAGGTTATATGTTCTGTTATAGATATCCATAGGACGAGAGGTTAGTTAGACCAAAACCAGTAATCGGTTCGTAGCGCTCCGCTTTTCCAAAACCCTGACTTAGTCTCGGAAATCACAGCGCTCCGACAAAGAGCTAGTCCATTGTACTCTTTGTAAGTTCCTTTTAATAAAATTTTTCAGGCTTAAGAAGAAAGATGAGTTAGCGCTTCAGTGTTAAGGTGCCTACAATACCAGCACACACCACATCAGCCCGAGTACCTGCATCATGATGCAAGCGTAAGCCGGATATTCACAGAGATAGTGCTCGGCGATGTCGTCATCACTTGCACTTGCAAATATTGCAGGATGTTGTGTCACTTAGGCCCAGCATATTTAAGGGTAATGCCCTGTCACAACGCCAATAAGCAACCTGCACTCTTTCCTGTTGAGGGATAAAAAAAAGGCCGCTGACTTCCTAGGAACGTCGGGAAGTTGTTGGTTGGTCTACCTGCATTTTGTGGAGTTATGCGATCTACAGTTGTGCTCATATGTGACCCAACTGTCAATGGAATACTTAATCGAGAACGCAGGCAGACTCAACGTAGGTCCTGAAAAACACTCCTCTGAACCTTGCCTGGCAAGTTTATCAGCAATTACTTTTCCCGTGATCCCATTGTGAACTGCGACCCAGAAAAGAAACACTGAATTTAGCCTTCCGACTACGTTCAGTGATCTCTTGCATTCTTGAACTGGCTTGGAGTTCGTAAGAGGGATTAGAAAGGTTCTAAGCGAAGCTAGGCTGTCACTACAGATGCAAATTTTTTTCCCCCCTACCGATTCTCAGCAACATAACTTGCTGCTATCAGGATAGCGTAAATCTCCGCTTAAAAGACAGATGCAACCTTTTCTAATGTGAAGTTAAATCTAACGTAGTTCCACCAGAAAGGCACAAATACCACATCCATTGGTTTTGGAGTCGTCAATGAAGACCTGACTACATTACTTTCCTTGGTCAGAGTCTGTCCTGTGATGGACACAGGGAAAATCGATTTAATTTTTTTTTTTTCGTAACAGGAGTATCTGGCTCCAAATTTGTCGAAGTAGACAATATAGAATGGAATCTAGTTGGGGATCATTTCAAAGTGAATAAAGGACGCGCCAATGACGTTTCTCTAGAGGAGAACAAGGTTAGCAAAACTTTAGTTTTTCTTCTAAACGGATATATACGTAATTCTGTTAGAAATGTGTAATAGTATATATATATACCACTTTGAAGTTAGTTCGATAATGAAAGCCTTTTCTTAATGCAGTCGAAAGGATTAACTCACAGAACCTTGTTTAGATACTAGACCAAGAAATCGCTGATGATCTTGGTAGGCAAAGCTCAGATGAGAGTTTTTCAGGACTGAAAACTACGTTAGGTTTGCCTGCATCCTCGGTTAGGGCTCCAGGAATGCTGTAGGAATGCTGTCCCTCAGTAGGAGAGACTGAAGTCTGCTCATTGGAGTCGTGACCATCAGTTCACTTCTGCTAAGCGCTGGAAAAATACATTAGTTGTACATACGGCGAAGAAAGAAAGTGCGAACTTTATTATGATCAGCTAGTCCCATAACTGTCCCAACCAAAATAATAACTGGATCTGTGACAAGGCAAAACGAAACGGATGTTATATATCCCAAGAAGCAAGCAAACAAACAGAAGGCTTCATTCCATGTTTACAGCTGCTTGTAAGACCAGTTTGACGGCCGGCGAATACCAACTAATGCCAGACAATATGATTGCAGGTCCACGATCTCCAATCGTTATAAAAGGTGACTTTAATGCTTGGGCCACAAAGTGGTGCAACAGACTCACTAACATCAGAGCACAGACAGAGAGTGTCGTTATATGGGTTGGGCTAAACTTTATCGGAAAGTAGGAGTAGGATCCGTCGAAAAGGAAATCTTTGCGAGCAAGTCTATTCTAGATACTATCATCATGCTATATTAATGGAGATTAAGATACCAACCCATCGCGATCGGCCCAAATGTAATGCCCCAAAATGGAATGAAGGGAACAATTTAAATGGTGATTCAAAACAAACTGGAATAACGGAAACCCCATGGATCTCATCTTACACCTATCATCAAAGCAGAGTGCGAGTTATCAATGCCCAAAAGAATAAATAACAGCACGCTCTCTCTAGAAGAGCGGTAAAATAAAGATACTCGGGGCAAAATCATTGAAGGTTCGGCGCAAATGCAGCACGCAAGAAGATTTCCAAGAATATAGCTGAACACTCTAAGACTGGCGATACATACGTAACTAGAGCCTTAAAAGGAATCAAAACCACGTATTTCACAAGTCCTTGTTCAGAAGCTAACATAAATCTGAAGAGTTCCGCATATAAAATGGTGATGGTGAAACGAAAAAAAATACGGGATGTGTTCAAAAAGAAGGGTGACGGCAACGTACGTTCGATTATCGATTTTTTTTTTTTTTTTTTTTTTTTTGTTGTGTTGATACACATGAAGGGTAGATGTCGATTTTGAATAATTTAAGAAAAAATGGAGCAAAGAATTTACATCAATTTTTTTTTGTAAAAAATGGAATCAAGTGCACTAAAAAACTTGAAATGTTGACAGTGGCATACGGTAAGTCTGCTCTAAGTAAAAAAAAAAAAAAAAATGTCTACAAGTGGTACAAGCTCTTCTAAGATGAAGATGCCAATGACGAAACTCGCTCTGGACGCCCCAGCACATCAACAAAAGATGATGACGTGGAAGCTGTGAATAAAACCATAAGAAAAATTGCTAAGGATGTTGGAATATCAGTCGGTTCGTATTATTTTCGGATGATTGGGGCATAAAACGTTCCGAAACTTCTTAATTTTGATCAGAAGAACCGTCGCACGAGCATCTTTCAGGAGCTTTTGAATGACGTCAGTGATGATTCTGACTTGCTTAAAAGTGTCGTAACTGTTGACAAATAACTAGTCATGTTCCCAAAAACTAAGGAGACCTATAAAAGGACGGAAATTTGCAACGAACTCAGGTCTATGTAAAAAAGTGTTTATGAAAAGTGCTTTGAGAATTGGAAAAAGCGTCGGCACTAGCTTTTTATATCTGAGGGGGATTACTTTGAAGGGTACAAAATTATTATTGGTGAATAAATAAATATTTGTTTAGGAAAATATAAAGTCACCCTATTTTTTGAAAATACCTCGTATAGGACATGTCTGATAAGATGCTCGAAAAAGCTATGATCAGAATTGCAAACATCAGCCACAATATGCAACATCATAAAAGAAGTTAGTCCAGAGGAAATCCCGACCAGATCGATAACCAAACTATTAGGTCCAAAAAAACAAGTAATTAAGAACCTTAGAATTATGTTATATGTATCAAACAAACTCCTCATAAATGTTAACGTTACCTATGAACATACATACCTGGCAACACCGCTAATGTCAGGTACAGCCATGAACTATGCCTGGAAAACATTGAAACATTCATCGGTAAATACTTGCATACTTCTGGCAGCTTTGGGTAACATTTCAAAATGATTTACTTCACAGCTTTACTTCGAAATCAGCAATTTTAATTCAAATTCAAATCAAACAGATCCTTAGACATTGTCTATAGTTGTCCTGTTATTCAGCCATTGTCAGGAATAAGGATAAATAGAGAAAACCACTCGCATTTGGTGACTTTGCAGATTTCTCTAATTATATTTTGAATGCGCTATTGAAAGAGGATTCTCTTTTACCATGTCTACCCACACCACCAATTCAATTGGAAAACATTTCAATGCAATGAAATATCCGCAATCCGAATTGAATAGACTCCACTTAAGGAACCCAGTTAAGTCTACAAGGACCTCCTTCCACATCATCGAGAGAGAGGTTTTAGTTTTAGTGTGTTCACTTAGCGAGACAAAATATCGAGAAAGCCCCCAATACACAGCAGTCTTCTTAAGAGGGATTTCCATTGACCTATTTCGAGTGGTATTATGATAGGAGTAGGAGTAGTCTCTCATCTAGCCCATAGGCATGACAAGGCAAATGGAACTGCAAATAAATTACATCCTCTTTCAGAGAACCGTTTAGGTCGTGCACCTGTCTCTTCAATTCTCCACGGAGGAGCGTAATTGAAAATCTATCTATGAAAGGCTGCCAGTGTGGGAACTAGGAACTGCGAACTGTTCTAGAGCTTCAACAGGATTCCAATTTGCTCTTCCTCCTGCCATTGATACAATTTTCCATTGTTGATGATTTGCTTGCTTTCTGAAGAGAACTGGGTTACACGTTAGTGGAAGAAATATTGATTTTTTTTTTCTCTGTTTGTTGTTGTTGCTGTGTTGTTAAGCTCATCGGAATGAAAGCCTGTCATCAGGATGCGACACAATGCAAAGAAGGAATGCTTTACGAGGATTCGATATTCCCATGAGTGGTTAAATTACTGCTGCAGTTTCTGACTCGCATTTCCTAGTTCTCTAGTTGAAAGCGTTACGTTTTTTTTTTTTTTTTTTTTTTTTTGTTTTTTTTGTTCATATTCTACTCCTGGTACATAAATGAGATTGTTGTTTGGGATTTTTTCTATTTTTTCCGGGATGCGTTATACTCTTACTTTGACAATGTAGATAGAGATATTCACTGAGTTGAAGGAGAGTTAAGTGCTCCATGCAGCTGATGGATATGGATTTCCAAGTTCGATGAGAATGGAACTTGATGAAGTCATAGTGCAGCATATTTACTTTTTTTTTTAAAAAATTGTAAATTAATTTACTGGATAAAAAGTTTTGCATTATTGGCTGGTTACACAAATAAGTTGTGTTAGTTTGAGAATGCAATGCTTCTCGTAAGGTTGAATTTACGGAGCCTTATTTGGGGCCCAGGTTACAATTAAATCACGATGGAATCACAATGGCTCACAGAAGAGTTATCTAGAAATCACAACGACATTAAGACATGGCTAGAGCCACCAATGACAGTCGGTCTTCGTGTGGATATAACTGGAGACACCATCAACCTTTGGGATACAGGCAAACTAAACAAATGCTTCTCGACGTCTCTAAAGGTCAGTGAATTTCCTGCTGTCTAACAGTAGGATGGATTGTACACTTTTTTGCATTTGCGCGGCGATTGATCGGGAAACTACTGACTGTTCTACAACTTAAATTGGGCCAGCAGCGAAATGATGAAATTTTTAGCGTAGGACTAACCTTACTTTTCAGTGGTGGCCCTGAGCAACAGCTTGAGTAAGGACTTAATGCATGAGTAAGGCTAAAATTTCAAGTACGTGCTCAACCAGTAGTACAATATAATACTCACCTATGTGATCTTAGAATTCACACCCTCATATGGAAGAGAAAACAAAATTTAACGAGCCGACTAACACTATCGGATAATGAGAATTTCCCTGTTAATGCCCCGGGCAAATGATTAAAGGACAACGATTCAGATCTGCACGCGGAAAGATCGGACCATTAACAGACTGCATGCAGCCACAGAACTAGCGAAGACCCTTGACTGCTGCACGGCAGACACACACCCTATCTAAGAATTACGATGGAATACGATGGTGGTACCAGAAGTACAGAACAAAGATAACACAAAAATTTTGGAAAAAAATTTATTTATTTTTCAACATAGTCGCCTTTCACCTCTAAACAATTTTCCCAGCGATGTTCAAAAAGTTTTATACCCTTTTTATAATAAGAACTGCCTTGCTCCTCAAAATATCCATTAACTGCATACATCACTTCTTCATCGTTGGAAAATCTTTGACCACTGAGCCATTTTTTCAACTCTGGGAACAGAAAATAATCCGAGGGGGCTAAATCTGGCAAAAAGGGTGCATGAGGTAGAAATTCAAACTTTAATTCATTAATTTTGGCCATTGCAATAACGGATTTGTGAGCTGGTGTATTGTCTTGATGAAACAGCACTTTCTTCGCTCAAACATTACAATAAGTTCGCATAATACTGGCCGTTGATAGTTTCTTCTTTGGAGCCAGTTCTCCCTTATAAATCCATAGTTTTGATTGTTTTTTTGCCTTAGGTGTAAAGTGATGGACCCATGTTTCATCCATTGTTATGAAACAGCCCAAAAATACTGCTTTGTTGCTGTGAAATTTCGCTAAACACTCAATTGAAACATCTTCACGACACTGTCTTTGCTCGAGTGTGAGCAAACGCGGCACCCATCTTGCACACAGCTTTCTCATGTTCAAATTTTCAAATAATATGCGATGTACTGCACTTTTTGAAATGCCTACAATATCTGCTAGCTCGCGCACTTTTAGTCGACGATCATCCAGTACCGCTTTGTGAGGAGTCGTCACCTCATTTGGTCGACCACTACGATGCTTGTCTTGGCAGCTCGTACGGCCTCGTTAAAACTCAGCAACCCAAAATTTTACTGTTGTAAACGATGGAGCAGACTCACCAAGAGTAGAATCCAGTTCAGCTTTTATATTGGTTGGCTGAGGCCTTTCAAATAAAAGTATTGTATCACATAACGATGACCAATTTTCTTCATTTTCACAAATTCACTGACAACGTTTACTATTGATGGCTGCCAAACAAATACTTAACAACGTGGCGCTTTCAAACTTGAAACATATGCTTAATAGACTGCGTATTTTCCAATACAGTGATATTTTCAAACAACTACCAACATGTCTTGGTCAGGCCGGGTGGAATGTTACAAACATCCGGTATAACAAAGGGCAGTAGATGTTGCGTGTATTCAGATGCAGATGCGCTGTAAGAGGAAGACTTAAAAAATAACCCGACGATTAGGATAAAAGGCACATTTGCGAACATAAGCCTAATAAAGGTGCATGCTCCGGCAGAATAGAAGCGACGACCTTACCAAAAACTGCTTCTACGAGCTTCTCGACAAAACTTATGTGCAATGCTCTAAGTACGAGTATGATATGAAAATCGTGAAAATGTAGGCAGGTTGGCATTTTTGGTAATACGTCCGGTAATCACCTCATAGGTTTATTAATTTTGCGACGGCGAGCTATGTACTATACCCACCACATGGTTTCCACACCTTGATACGTTAAGTTACATCGACTAGGACCATTATCTTGTTGAAGCCAAGATACGGATGCGGATATTCGATACACCCCAAAACCAACAAACCATTGTGAGGAAGTTTAGCGACAAACAACTACAATTGCAGCAGAACCCCAGGGACTTTACCTATCGAGTTTCTCTTAATCTTAGCTGCTGCAGAATGCACAAATTTGTTGCGTCTGTTGCACGTGACTCCCGCCACTATCGGAGGCGGTAGCAGAACTCATTGAATATTGTGATTCCAGAAAGATGGGACTTATCATATGCTGCGATACTAATGCTTAGAACATTTTTTGGGGCAGTAGCAAATGCAAAGTGAGAGGTAATCATCCAATGGTTTTCATACTTACCTGACTCTCAGCCAACTTATGTTACGAGAGCAAGACAACAAGTAATCGGCTTAACTTTATCTAATAGGTATGCTAAGGAGATTACTGGCTAGAAAGGACTATCGGAGATCATCATGTTAGGCCATAGATACATCGAATTCAGAATCGGATGCGAGATTTCGACCTTGTTGAAGAGGAGAAATCCGCATATAACCAACTGGACACGGTTTAAGAAGGAGCTCAACAAGTACAATAGTGATCGCCCGCAACTCAGGACAAATCAAAAGCTTGAGGAAGCTGTTCAGAATAAGTAAGCAAGCAATTCTGCTTGCAGCTAGTAAGCAATTCTGTATATTGTCCGTTCCTTGGAATCCTTACAGATCAAAGCAAACAAATTTTAAGAAGCTTAATCAGACTTCGAAGAGCATCTCTTACAAAGTTTTCGCGAAAATATCGAAACTAGTAAGCTGGTCAAAGTCCTCAAAAGGGGAAGATCAACCGATCTGGAATCATTCAGAGAACCTGACGGTACCTGTACTGACTCGAAAGCAGAGCCTCCCCGTCTCATGCTTGAGTCTTACTTAACAGGCAACCGGAAAATCGGAACCAGATCACAACTAGCTCCTATCAACGAAGCTGGTAGTGAGCTGAACGACACAACAAGCCGCAGCTGGTAGCGGTTGTGGTAAAAGACGAAGCAATTAAACATGTATCACCAACCAATTTTCAAAAGAAGCTAAGTGTTTGGGGGTCATCCTAGGTAACAAACTTCTCTGGACTAAATATATTACGTCGAAAGCATCTAAGGCACTATCGACATGATAGTCTGTCACCGAAAAGGTTCTTTTGGATCTACAAGGCTGGATAAGGCTCTCTCGAAAATACGTGATTGTTGCTTTTACCAGACTCCAAAGAACGGCTTGTCTCGGATGCACGGGGGCCTTCTCCAGCACTCCTGGCTCCTCTCTAGATGCATTGATGAATCTCCCTCCGCTTAATATTCATATCATGGGCTGAACTCTCAAAGCCATTTTCCGTTTAAAAAGTGCCCGGTACTGGTTTCGGACACAATCTGACCCAGGTATGGAATGCAGTCGGGCCATCACGGACGGCTCCAAAATCAATAAAGGATTTGGAGGTGGTGTCTATCTTCCACGTAATCTTGATAGCAACGAACTATATTGCGGAAAGCCAGTGAAGGGGGCGAACCATTTGCATTTGTAGCTACAGCCAAGCTGCGCTCAGAGCCTTGCTGAACCCTCTTACGACTTTCGAGCAAGAGATCATTGAACGTAGTCGGAAGGTTAAATTTAGTGACCCTTGTCTGGGTCCGAGGTCACAAAGGAATCGCAGGAAATGAAATCGCTGATTAACTTACCAGGCAAGGTTCAGAGGAGAGCAGATGGCATAACTCCCCGCGATGTAGAGAGACCAAAAGAATGTATAAGTGACACAGCATCCTGCGATGTTTGATGTGAAAGTGATGATGACACTGAAGAGCACCATATCTGTGAATGTCTGGCTTACGTTCGCATCAGGCTGAAAGTACTCGGCGCTGACGTGGTAGTACTGTAGGCGCCTTATCACTGAAAGATTTCATTAAAAGAACTTAATAAGGAGTACAATGGACTAGTTCTTTGTCAGAGTGCTGTGTTTCTACAGAAAGAAAAAATCCAACACTGAATTAGATATGTTACTTTTCCTCTTTATTCTATTCAGACGGTTAGGTTTGGGCTATATGATATGTAATAACAGAGAGAGGCGCCAAGCGGTTTTTCTCATTCGTCGTCAGTCAGCCTACTGTGTTTGGGCTTCAGCGGCAACATTTCCTAATTCCTGACAGACTGTTCTTTTGAGCAGGGTGTTGTGTCCCACTAAGTAGTCTGCAGGGCTTTTTCTTTTGACTACAGTAAGAAACTCACTGACCTCGTTAATGGGAGACTGCTGGTCTAGTATACCACGAGACGTAGGTGGTATTGACATTCGCAATTTGTTGGTGGTATACCGCGTTTTTACTGATTGCAGTGCTACTTTATCTCTGTTATCGATTCTTCGTAGATTCTTTGCCATGTAATCACATTAAAAAGGTATAGCATTGTTTTTGTACAATGGATTCGACGAGAACTATTTTATCCAAATGCGAAACAACACAAACGTCAAAGTATACTACTTAACGCGAAAATCAGGGTGCATGCCATGATATAAATATCAGCAGTCTGTCATTATATTGCCTACATGGGGAAGCAACTTTTCTGTGCCATGTAACGTAAGTTCATTGGCGATTTTATCTTTCGTGATTTTATTGTGACCAAAGACCTAAACAAGACTCAGTGATTTCACTCTCTCATTAGCGATCAGGGAAGTCTTGCATTATCGAACTAGCTTGGATAATGCTGTAAGGCTTTAAGCGCAGTTGTCGTGAAAGATGCAGATTCTTTGTCCCTTCTACCGATTTTTTTAATAATATTTGTAGTTCCTTACCGGCTGTATTGCATACTTAAAAGAAAAATGCAGGTTCTTCAAACGAAGAGTGCAGTTTAAACAGGTCTACCAGCATACCAACCCGCATCCTATATAAATCTGTTGTGTATCCACAATCATCTGACTACATTCCAATTCTGGCTCAGATTCTACCCAAACAGTTAAAGTCGATTTCGTATTTTTCCAGCAGCAGGAATTTAGGACCAGAATCCAAATATAATAAATGCTTTACGAAGACCACTACTAGTACACAATTCTCCGATCAGGTCTATGGTTGACTGTACTTTAGAGTAGGCGGTTGTTAGGCCTGAGCATAGACGTCAGAATTATAGGGTGATTCATCGTAAGGTTTGATTTTCAGAAAGCTTTTTTTGACAGATCACGCGTGACTTCTATCAAATTGCTTTGCACATCCAGAACGTAGTGAAAAGCTTAGAGTGTACGCGAAGACCGTGACGCATCGATTCGTCGTTGTTCTCAGCAGCTTAGCCTGGCGTATTCAAGGATTTTACGTGAGGATTTCGGGGTAAAAGCCCGAAATTTGTGCAAAAATTGAAGACAGGCGACTTGAATTTGCGTCATATTTTACGTTAATGGGATCTGGAAAAACTCAAAGAAAATCCGGTGTTTTATCGTGAAATTTTTTTCAGTGATGAAGCTCAAGGGATACGTAAATAAACAAAATTGCCGTATTAGGCCTGATGTGCAACCCGAAGAGTAACAAAAGCTACCGTTACATCCATTACATGGAATTATTGCTCCATATTTCTTCAAAAATGAGGCAAATCAGAATGTTACCGTCAATGGTAATCGTTATTGCTCCATGTTTACGGACTATGTGCTTCCTGAAATTCAAATAATGGACTTGTTAAAGAAATCATTTTGGTGAGCACTTAATTTCACGTTTTGCTACGTTAAATTGGCCGCCTAGATCGTGCGATATCGCAAATTTGGACTATTTTCTCTTGGAATATGTAAAGTCTCAGGTCTTCAGGTATAAGCTAGCTACGATTGACGCTTTGGAAGCCAACATTACTCGTGTTATCTGCGAGATACCAGTCGCTATGCTCAAACAAGTCGTCCAAAGTTGGACCTTCCAAATGGACCACCAATTTTAAAAATTTTAAGTTCACTTTCAAATTTATGTATTTTATTTTACATTATAAATTCAAACCTCACGATAAGTCACCCTATATTACGAGCGTTAAGTGCTGAGTCAACCTTCTTCCCATCACATAATGGCAGCAGCCGCATGGTTTTAATTTTCAATTTTGATGAAAGTGACCGGCGCGTATTGCTTCTTTTCGAGTGCGGCTTCAATTCTGCCCACTACGTAATGAAACAAAATCTCGCAAGAACTTTCACTATTGGTAGGCATATCACATTTCAGACAGAAGATGCATTCGCAAAACACTTGTAAACATAAAGCCTGACGATTGCCTTCAGAGTATGGTCATTTGTACGATTTTCGGTATGAAAGCAATTCTCACTGTTCATCAAGGGTTCAGTGTGTATGCCAGTTTAAGGCTAACACTGAAGTTTTCTTCAGAGTTACCAGCAACTGGTCTATAAATTTTTGTAACTGGAAGCCATCAAAGGAAGCAACAGCTTGTTTTATGACCTCATTCGTCACAACAGCCGATGACAGGCTTTGTTGATAAGAGGTGGTTGTATCCGATTCTGATGAAGTTACTCATTGTTACTCTCTGTACGAGTATATTCCACCCTTCCTTCTGGAATATCAGTCTCAAGCTGAACTGCAGAGACTAGGAACGAGAGTATTCCTAATTGTCGCTGAATGGGTTGAAGCTGTGACTGTGAGTGTGTGGAGGGACAAGACAAGTGCCAATGTTGCTTAAAAGTAAATTGAGAGGAAGTCGGCCTCCCACAGTACGTATGAATGGTTTGAGCCTTAGATATGTTCGCCAGGTCAAGAATATGGGCTTAGCAACAGGTGAACGAATGAGTTCCATACTCCATTCTGAATATTTGAGGAACAAATCGTTGCGTGCTGTAGGACAGGTAAGACGCATTTTACTGTCCAACTGGTGGTCTTTTTTTCTTGCTTGTGCAAAATTTAGGGCATAGGTTTGACACGATACCGTTTTGTCCGTGGTGGGTCTTCATCGGATTTTGTCTTGCAAAGAAGATCTTGCTTGCCTCTTTGCCTGTGTGTCTCACTGTCTCTACTGAGGTGCTGTTTGCGGTACCTCCACTTGACGTGACAACGATAACCCTCAAGGTCTAGCAGCGACTCTAACTGAGAGGTAACGACTGCGTTTCTTCGGGGGAGTTGGACAATCGTCTCTCAGAGTAAGGCCCTGCTCTCGAATGTAACTGACTTAGATGGCGTTTTAGGTGAGACGCAAGTCAAATTGGTTGGGTTATCACGACATTCTTAGGGACGTACTGTTTATAGTAGGGACGCAACAACTGAGCTTTAATCTCAGCCTAGGGTTTTTACTTGCCGGACATGACTCCTTAAATGCATTCTTGCATTAGAGGGGCCTAAGCAAGGTGGAGTTGCACCGCGAGGGGTTGCAGTGATTCATAGGTTGGCAGAAGTATTGTATAGGCATCAACCCTTAACCAAACTACAGTCAGTGCCTTACAAACACCCTCGAATTGACACTGGTGGTGGTGCTTGTACTCGTATTCACCCAAAAGATGCTGACTTCCGCACTATATTGGTGTCTCGTGCGAAGACGCACCGTAAGCTTGACATGTCACGATAGCTAAATACGTTAAAAACTATAGTAGTGACATCTGTCGATTCTAACATGTTTTCTGGCTGATTTCCTCCTTTTGAGGATTTTGATTAGCCTGCCGGTAGCACAGAGAACTTCAATATTTTTGCAAAATCCTTTCTAAGAGGCACTTATTGAAATACGAATGGCTTTGATCCTGAAAGATTCCAATCTTGCTCCAAATTATTTTTAATAACTTGTTTAGAAGTTTTATGGTTTTCTTGAGCTACATTGGTTTCGGTAGAAGATACAGAACACTAGTATCACGTAAAAAGGATGTAAGTGGAGAAAAGGCTTAAGAAATCCTTACCAGTGCTAACGATGTATTCCCTGTGTCTGTGAAGTGACACGTCTATAGTTTATTTTTGTAAAGGCCGAAATATGCAACTCTATAAATACAATAGCATACAATCCACATTCGTACCATGTTCTTAATCATTTCACGTATCAGTAAGTCAAGTTCTAAACAGAGTCTCTTAGTTAATCGGATACCTCAGAGTTTCTTCAAGGATGTCAACATTTACAGTGAATTTTTTCAAATGGCGTAAATGATCTCACCTTCTACGTAAATGTATGTAATTGTATTGAGAGTACTTCAGTTAAACAATCTGTTCCAAGCATGTACTTTCAACCAAAACTATTACTCGGCTTTGATCATGTAATATTTGTCAGCAATTACTTGTTCCTAACCGGTTGTACGGATAAGCTAACGTTCAATTTCTTTATAAATACAAATAAATGTTTCTCCATATACTCTAGCTCTTCTTTTTGTTTACAACAGTCAAAGCAGAAGCTGGTTATGTCCCAGATAAATCACAATTCTAAGGACCTTCCTCTAATGCACAGTGGTCCATGTTTCAACGAATTTACTATTTACATCAATGTCATTGCTGACAATACTAAGAACCTAACACAAGCTTGTGCCGTAAGGACTTCTTCTTATCGAAAAGAAGGAGGATTGGAGACTGAATTCATTAACAAAGTGCTCATCATTGAAAGACAATCTGGAGTATCTCCACAACCTTCAAGAAATGGTGAGGAGTTTAACGACAGTTTTTTGCAGCAGGTTGAGGAAAATAAGCAATTACTAGACTTTATGGCAAGAAGATCGAGAGAAATAGTGTAAAAGAATACACCTGTAAGCTAAAAGCAATCAACGAGAAAGGAAATCATTGCATCAACAAGGTAGTATTGGAGTCCAAACAAAAGAACTATCAAGCGTTTGTTGAGTTGAGGAGATGAATGCTGATCGGATACCGGGCAAATCGGTATGCTGATCGGACTTGACAACTTTGAATTTAATTTGTGAACGCACTCTTTTACTAATCATCAAACTGTCACTGTCAATTTATTCAGTAAACTCAACATTTTCATCATGGTAAAGTACACTAACGAGCAACGTCTGCAAATTATAAAAATTTTCTACAGATATTCGGAGTCGATGACTGCAACTTTAAGAGCGTTAACTCCAATTTTCGGTCGTAGTTCTTGCCCTAGTAGACAGTCAATAACAAATTTAGTGCAAAAATTTGAGTCTACATATTCGTTGTGTGATATTGCCATGTCAGTGTAACTACGAGTTCGTCGAAGTGTCGAAAATATAGCTGCCGTTCAGACGTCCGTATGCATGCCGCCTGCGTTATTGGGCCATATTTTTTCGTCGACGATAACGATCGTCGCGTTACTGTGGATGATCAGCGTTATCGCACCATGATCACCGGTTATTTTTGGCCCGAATTAGAAGATATGGACTTGGACGACATTTGGTTTCAACAGGATGGTGCCACAAGCCACACAGCACACGCTACAATCGATTTATTGAAGAGTAAGTATGGGGAGCGTGTTATCTCAAGACATGGGCCAGTCGATTGGCCGCCTCGTTCGTGCGATTTAACGCCGCTTGACTATTATCTGTGGGGCTACGTTAAGTCATTGGTTTATGCCAACACGCCGACGACGTTGGAAGAGCTCAGAGCCAACATTAAACGCGAAATAGCGGCCGTTTTGGCCCAACGAATCGACCGCTGCAAACGTGCCCGCGGTGGCCAATAATAGAAAACCCTATATAATCTCCTATTCCATTCATTGTCAATACAAATCACGGAAAATCACACACGGTATCGTTCTCTCGAAATGACCAGTTGCTTCTTTATTAGGTGTGGACATGGTGTAAGTCTTGCGAGAGAAGGCTCGGTTACTTAATTGCCTCCATATCCCAGAGAAACAGTAATTGACAAAGGTAATTCTGTGTCTGACTTCTGCGCTAATGTCGTTACTTAATAGTTGACATTGCGGAGCAAACACAGACAAAGTCCTTAACTACCTCGAAGTTAAAACTGCCAATGGTGGCCTTCTGATCAAACCATCGGTATGTGTTCTTTTCTCATGACAATATGTACATAACATATTGTACTTAGTTTTGTCCTTGTTTATCGCCAGACCTATTTTGGCTCTCTACACCTCAACACACATAAAAGCATCATATCATTCAGATTTGAAAAATAGTGTACTCCCTGACCTGAATGATTTAAATCAAGTAGACTGTTCATGAATAATTTCAGATACTTACATAAGAGAGCTTTGTGGTTAGCGCAGTCAAAAAGATATCCTTTCTTATGGATCGGAGAAACGATGGTTAAATTCTATTCTTTGACCATGCGAGTAGGTATCGTACAGATGAGCTAGTGAATGTTCCCAACCACATTAACCGCATCTGCATTAAATGAATCATCAGACAGTCCATTTGGGACAGCAGCTTTATTAATTTGTTATTTATAGTAAAGGGGATGGATTTCTCTGTCGTCTTCATCCAGGGTAAATGGTTTATTATGTCTGACAGTAGAGTTTTTGACCATCATCGAATATATTTAGTCTGTAGATGTTGTTTTTAAAAATTCCTAGGACCGTCAGCGACTACTAGTTGTCGATGTTCATATTCATTGGCTCATGTTCCACTTGTGCTCTTTCTTTTTATTTCTGAGAAGCTTCTACTCTTCCAGCTCTCGTCTTCCGCTGTCAAGCCAGAGATTTATTAGTGGCCACGATTTAAAAGCAATCACATGGGAACCAGCCTCTCTGAAAGCATTTCTATTGGTGATTTATGGTTTGTGCGACTTTGAGTGAGCTTGAAACGCGATGAGGAAAAATTCTAGCGGTATCTTGCAATTGCAACTTTTCGACATTAAAATTTGATTGCTTTACTTGACTCGGTTGTGCCTGTGATATTCGTATTCGTACCCTGCCTGTAATAATTTGATGATCTGGGTCGATGATGGCTCCGCGAAAAGTTCGGAGTATCTAGCGTTGATCGCAGTATGATATATGTGGTTAACGATTGATTGAATAAAGTTCCTTTATGGATGTTGACATGTTAAAAGCGCGTGCTGGCTACTAAAAAGTAGTGCTCCGTTACAGATTCTGAAAACCTAAATTCAGTTTTTCAATGGCCGGATGAAAGATGGCTTCCGTAACTCTTGGAACTTGTCTGAGTACTTGTGTTACTGAATTTGGCCTTGACGTAGATCGTTGTGAGGCATTCAAGAGACAAGCAAGTTTCTCTTGAATACCGAGTCTACATCCAATTTAGCATGTCTTCTGCCTTTATAGCATTCACCGTAGTAAAAATCATTTTTTCATTTGATTTTGGCCCGGCCCATCCCTTCGCACTTCTTGCATTGCGATAGAATCTAGTTTATAGCAGTCTAAGACATCCATGAGTTGTTTGATGTCTTTCTGCCTTAAAGTGCCAGCTTCTCATCAAAAGTCCTGTTCAAATGGTCCAACTAAACAGTTCGGTGGCAGTAGCCTCTTGATGTTATAAAAACCGCCGTTGACCTACTCGGGTTTCAGGGATTCAAATACAACCATAGAGCTTTCTAAAGCGGGTTAAGTGCCAAGTATCTCAAACTGATTACAGCAAGCAGTAGATTCCGCCTTTGATCCGTATACGAGATTTCTCCGTCGCCGCCCTAGTGATGAAGACCTGCTCTATTGCTCTCCCTCGTCTGCTGTCTCTCGCAGGGATTGGGTACGTTTCCTACAGTCAGCGGTATTGGCAGCGTGGCATCGCTTTTGGGAGGTGAGGTTAGAGGTAAGTGTGCAGAGGTTTAAGTTGCAGTGAGAAAAACCGAGGTTTTGGCTAATATTGGGGCTCTTGATTTTGATACTTGATTCTTCTTGACAACAGGCCTCCTAGATTTTATATGGCCATCCATAGAAGTGTTCGAATCATTCATCTCCATTTGCGTTAGACTTGCACGGGCCTTGATATCAGCCTACCTCACAACAGAATAGAGCTATTTCAGGGTTTTCATTCAACATAGTTAGTTTTGGTTAATTCCATTTATCAGGTGCAACTTTGGACTTGGAAATTTGTACTGCTTGGGCTAGGTTTTTTGTCCAAAAGCAGAATAGAGGCAGGCGTCAAAGTGATGATTTCTTTCGTATTAGGAGTTCATACATTTTCTTAATTAATTTTCTTTATTCTCAGATCCATGCGCAGAGATAGACTATATATAGGTCAGACAGTGTTAGCCAGATACCTGGTTCGAGTATCTGGACGATCCATTCTCGGCTTAGCTATTTGATTGTTTGGAGTAAGGTGAATAGTATAGAATAGAAAGGAACAATTTGCTTATGAGTTGGGTGAGGTTAACACAACTACAGGTGACACTGTAATAAAGCTGAAAACTGAAATCTTGCCTTCATGTACGCATTTAATCACTGCTTGACATCCATGAGGTGTTGTCTTGATTCAAGTATATACAACAGCCTTATGTCTAACTTTCGCACGGTTTCCTAGACTAAAGGAAGACCTTGTTGTTAGTTGCCGAAGTGTACTCACATATATCCCATCATCTCATTTGACTCACCCCGAGGGGTGACCGTTTCATATCGCATGACCTTCTCCCTAATTGTCGAAAACTGGTGTTCCAATGAAATTCTTTTCGAGAGTCAAAAAGGCCTACAGATATGTCTCCGAGTATGCACGTCTGAGTAAGAAGAAACAACCAAACACGAATTGTCTCTGTTTTTATGGTCACCTTACAAATACACAATATTTATACATACATAGTCCTGCCATAAGTCTTTTTACAAAATTTCTAGAGCTTATCGTGCAAAACCTCTTTCGGAAATAGAACCGTTTACCTTTTTTTCAGAACACATGCACTGATCAGTGAAGAATATATTACTAGTCAGTTTGGTTTCAGGTTGTAAACTATTAACATGGAGTGCGGCGTTAATAACAATGCTGAAAGAGTGCTGGAAAAATTTTCGAGAATACTCGTTTTTCGGGCTATTGCTCGTTTTGGCGAATTGTCTGGAGTAGACGACAGACCAAGAAGTGGTCGCCAGAAGAAAATTTTTACCGTGGAAGAAGTTTTCAACAAACAAAATGACAAAATTTATGCCACTCATCATAATGAAATGAAAAAAGTTGTTCCAAGGGTTTAACGTGGACATCATAATGACTTCCGTAATGTTTTGGTGGGAGCTCACATCTATCCATTTCTGTGCTTAAACGTAGAACTGGTACAAAGGTTTACCAAGAAGATGTGCAAGAGGGTGTTGTGAAGGGTTTGACCAATACCCTTTTTATTGGATACAGATGGACCTTCCAACAGAACTCTGCTCAAGCGAACAAAGCCAAAACCACGCAGGAGTGGATCAGTACTCCTGGCTATATAGCAGCAGGGGAGTCCAGATCTGAATCCACTGGATTATGGTATGTGGTCAGAATTAGAAAACATGATTTGCAAGACTTCCCACAGAAATTTGGAAAGCCTTAAAACAGCAATAGCCAGCGTCAACGATCTTTATGTTACTGTACGTGCCCCTATAGCCCAATGTCCACACCATCTGGAAGCATGTGTTAAACAAAAGGCAGTCATTTTGAGTAAATCCATGAATCAATATTGTTTACTGTTTTTTTTTTAAGCGTTTTATATGAGTATTTGTGACAGAACTTATGGCAGGACTAAGTGTACGTATGTAAATAGAATGAGGCAAATTGCATTAGGTCTGTTGTGTGTTTAATGACGTTCGACTCTTTGAAAATGAATTGCATTTACAATTCGCTTTCTAGAATCTGATTCTTGCGCATACGTGATTGCCAAAGATTTATGTTACAAGAAATTATCCAGTTGTATCTGATTCATGTGTGGCGTAGTGTGTTCGTCATTTTTGAACAAATTCTAGGATGGAGTCATAAGCACGGGTTAGGTACAAGGGCCAAAGGCAAAGATACTTCCTTCACGAGTCACTATCCTTGTAAAAAAGGTCATACTTTTTCGAGATTTTATGACTTTAGACTACCTATGTTGACGGGTCAAACCCTACTGTTCACGAACAGAAGAAGAACAGGGAGGTGGAATCTCTTGTATTGTAGCGGGACTGGGATTTTTCTCTAGGGATCCTGGAGGGTTATCTGATCGGTTGATCTTTTCAATATCCAAATTAAGAAGATGGTGATATATACCGTTATAAAAAGTCCTATATTTCGTGTTTTACACCTTCTTTCTGCTGTAGTAATCGTTCGTTGTGATTCCTCAGGAATCATTGTCCAGAATCTTTCTATGAGTTTGTTTAGATTTTCATCTTCGATGCATATACCGCAAGCCATTATTGAACTTGCCTGATCTTTCCTCCTGCGATCCACCCAAATACTGTGTTTTGTAAGGTTGGCATCTCTTCGTCGGGTTTTATTGGCCCTATGAACACAAATTCGTAATAAATTTCTGAACTTATTAGCAAATCGATTTGCCCCAGACAGTTGAACGTTGGACCGGCCAACTCGACGTTGCTTGGGTTGTTCATTGTGACATATCAATTAATTCCGACGGTTGAGGTGAGAGTATTTTTGGTATATCGCCTGAATTCTTATGGAGAATCCATTCAATCTAGATCACTCGTTTATGTGTTTTCAGAGTAGTGCAACCGATGTCCTGGACGCGCAAATTATCGTGCTAAAAGCCACAGCCTTTTAACTAGTTTCACTGTTATGAAGTTTAGTTGAGATCCTGAATCTAAAAGTGCTCTCTATTTAATAAAGTCCCCATTCCCGAGTTTCAACCTTATTGGGGCAGTCCCCAACAAAATGTATGTTTAACTAACCGCTTTTACTGCAGACAGTTTGTCGCGTCCCTGATCGTTGTTAGAGGATCCTGAATTGTGAAGCTGGTTTGCCACCAACGTCTTTAGATGGACTAACATGTTATGTTTCTTGGAGCATTTTGTACATCCTCGACGAGGGCACTTCGCAGATAGATGGCTTGCTCGAAGTTAATGGCCGGGTTTAGTTAGCAAGAACTCGTTGCATGCGTAGAACCTATGGTTGCCCTTGTAGATTATATACGATGTTACTGGTGCAGATGGTGCTGCTACTATCATTGCTGGATGTGACTGTTGATTCTCTTCTGGTGACCTTTCTTTATAGCCCAGAGCCTCAAAGATTTGAATCGCATTTCCAAGAAGTCTAGCAGTTGTTAGACGGCTTGCACATTTCTTATATTTTCCAGCAATTGCTCGTACAGAGTATGAGTATCCCTATCTAATTTCTTAAGCAGAATGTAAGTGACTATTGGATCCCATTGTTGATCAGTGCTCACCCCAATATTTTTCAACCCCATTAGACACTCTTGCGTAGTATCATGGAGAGCCCTTATGGTACTAGTTGTACTCTTGCCGGACTTAAGGGTTGGCTAATTCATTAGATTCTTTATAAATGCTGATACCAATAGCCTGGTATTGTTATAGCGATCCATCAACGTCTTCCAGGCGGCATCATAACAGTTATCGGGCGTCGAAAAATGTCGGATTAGCCGAGTGAAAATTTGCGAGTCGGCTGCGATAGCAGGCATCTCAATTAAAGGCGTTAGCCATATCCTGCACGAGATTTTGGCCATAATAAAGCTGCCCGCGCGATAGGTGCCATGTTTGCGCGCACCGGAGAGTAAGCGCAATCGTGAGACCACTTCAAAACATGTTTGGCCCAGTTAAATCGAAATCCAGAGGAGTTTTGCGCTATATCGTGACCGTCGCTGAAACATAGATTCATTGGTACACACCAGAGACCAAATAAGCTGATGGTCACTGTTTTTTGGAACGCGCGAGGTGTGATCCACCTTGACTATTTGGAGAAGGGAAAACCAATCACAGGAGCATACTACCAGGTGGACCGGTATGAAGTGACCGTTTTTTTTTTGTGAAAATAAAACAATAATTTTTAATGGGAAAGTAAAAAACATTTTATTGAAAGTATTCGCCATAACTAGCTTTGGTAGTATCCTGAACCAGTTTTGCTTTGTGTCTTCTAGCCCATTCTGGTCGTTTTTCGATGAATGCATGGTTCAAATTGATCATTTGTTGTCGATAGCGATCTGTTTTAATGGTTTCACCTGGTCTTAGCAGCTCGTTGTACACCTTTCTAGTCCCATCAGGCACACAGTATTGTCTTCTTCCCTAATCGATCTGGTTTTTCAGTCGAAGTTGATGGTTGTCCCGGATTAACCCGTGATTTTTTCCATTTAAGATTCTGAAAATAAATCCATTTTTCATCGCCAGTAACAATTCGATGCAGAACTGATTTTTTATCGTGTCTTTGAAGCAAAATTTCACAAGTGGTTTTTCGGTTTTCCATCTGCCGTTCATTCAATTCATGTGGCACCCATTTTCCAGACTTTTGGATCTTTCCCATAGCTTTTAAACGGTCAGGAATTGTTTTTTGTGCAAAATTTAACATTTCTGTCATTTGTTTCTGACTCAAAGTGTCATCTTCAATCCAAAATTGTTTGTAATTCGGCGTCTTCAACCATCTTTGAAACCATCTTTTGCATGTTGCTGCTGATAGAGCATGATCACCATATGCCTCGACATGTATTCGATGCGACTCTGTAGCACTTTTCTTCAAATAAAAACAAAAAATTAATGCTTTCCGCAAGTCTGGTACAAAATTCGACATTTTTAACACGATGAAAAAATATGACGTTGCTTGCTCAATGACTTGACGTATACTAAATATGTTTGACAGGTGTCATAGCAACGAAACCAAAAAAAATTATTAAGTCCCGTTCACAATAAATGTTTTCTATCAAGACATTTGTATCTGGACGCTCACCAGTACACCTGATATGTCCATTTATTTGGCCGATTTAAAAAAAAAAAAAAACCACCACATTTGGCAAAGAATTGATCGAATTGCACTAAGAATTGCTTTCGCATCCTCCGGACTGGGCTCCCTGCGACTTCTTTTTGTTCCCAAACCTTAAAAGATCGCTTGCCGGAAAGAAGTACGAGTCGAACAAGGAAGTCATCGTCGCCCCGGAGGAGTATTTTGCAGGCCAACAAGAGTCCTACTATATGGAAGGGTTAAAAAGGTGCAGCACCACTGAGAAAAGTGTACCAAGTTGAAAGAGGATTACAATGAAAAATAAATTGTCAAAACCATGAAAAAAAAGTTGCGTTGTATTCATCAAACAGCCCTCGTATTACCGCTTTAGAATCGTTGCACATTTTTTGCTGATATATGGATGAATTTTGTGAAGTTTGTTGGCACAGGTAGGTCATATGGAACTAATACAAGGGACCGTTAGTATGATATATGATATATGATACAATGATAGTATATATGTATTTTTTTGTTCGTGAACACTAACCTACAAAAAAACGCCCTATCTAGTTGTAATGCTTAAAATCATGTTTATGGAATTATGAGATAATATTTTGATTTACTCTGCGTTTTCACTTTTATGAACGTATTTCGTATAGCCTTAGGACCAGTCTGTCAATTCACTAGAGGTTCAACATTACTGTGCGCTCATAATTCTCAGCAATCCCCTAACTAGCACTCAACACTGAAATTAATTAACATTAACTTTCAAAATGGCCTGCGGTTAGATATTTTAGCGCGCAGATTACCGTCGTAAATCTAGTTATACAGCTTCGGTTAGTACTGATACTGCAGTAGCACTAGTAGTTTATTTGTCATAGCCACTAAGGGGTATCAAAATTGCACTTTATGTCTTTCTTTTTTTTTTTAATTTGTTATTGTCATTGTCGTTGTCGGATTTAATTGAATTAATTTGGCACACGTAAGGGAAATTAATTTGTCGCAGTTTAATTCGAACAGAAATATGTACGCCTCTCACAGGGCCTACAAGTTGTGACGCGCACGGATAGCTAGTAGATGGGACAGCCACTGATATTCACCTGGAGCATAAAGCGATGTCGTGTCATATCGGAGCATAATTTTTTTTTTATTTTTTTATTTTTTTTAAATGAATTTTTAATAATTATTGTGCAATGTATCTCTCGGCATTCGGTTGTGTCTTTTCGCAGATATTCGTATGAATATGAGTAGGCAGGCTTATTGTGAATTTATTTTTTGTTGTTGTCGAGGGTGGTGGGCAACCTCCACCCCAACCTTTTTGATTATAATGAGATTATTTAGCCATTATACGTAACGTAATGGCATCTACGTGAAGGTGAGTGGGAACGTGAGTCCCAGGACGAACACGTACACCGTACGAGCTACAGTGTGCAGGGAGCTGGTTGTCATAGCTACGGAGCTAATTATCATTATTCATTAAGTTAATTTAGTCGACGCACAGGGTGTTCGAGTGCAGATAAGCGAAAGGGGCTTTTCGCGTCGTATGTTTTTTGTAGATACGCGCAACGTGGCTTGGTGTAGGAGTTGGCGATGGTGCGAATGTTGTACAGGCCTTGTAGAGTAGGTAGCATTTGGAACCCTCTGATAATTAGGAATTATTTTAACGTTTTTATTTTAATTATGAGAAGCGATAGCTTTCGCTTTTATCACAGACGCTAATGATGAAGTGTGCGCTATGCATTGTTGCGTGAGAACGTGGTATTGGAATAGATGGTGGTATTCTTATGGTAGAATGAACATGGCAGGGATTCTGGGAAATCAAAGGATATTTTGAGAGGGTGTTTGTTACAACTTAATTGCTATAGTAGTCATGAAGCGTATTTAGCTTTCGTTAGAAGAATACTAAGAAATTCCGGCAAGTCTTTCGAGGTGAAATAAAGCTAAATTTAATCGTACACCAACCATCTGTTTGTCTTAAAATACAGATATATACAAACTGAGAGCTGTGTCAATAGCACTACCGATGGATTTTAGTCAAGTAATGTATGAGCACATACAGCATATGATATAAAATATTCTCTTATACTCTAGGGATGGGGTAGAAGGTTCTAATGCGGTACCGTAATGTACGAAGTACTAAGTGTTCAATATACCTGGGTCTGAACAAACTCTTACTACAAAATGTAAATTCAAGTGCATTCTCTTATTTTGTATTCTACATTATCTACATAATTATGGTCAACCAGCATGCATACCCAAATCTCGGTGGCTTCGAACTTATGAACAGCCAACACCCGAAGGACGACGTGTTGAGATCTTTGCTGCTGAAAATAACTTGACTCAGCTTGTAAATGAGTCCACACTTATACAAGACGTTGATAGTCATACCGCCAATACCCTGGACTTGTTTTTAACTTCTCACTGTGATAAATACAAGGTCAATTTACTTACTCCTCTATCCTTGTCAGACCATTGTGTCATATCAGCTAATTTTTCGGATATCGACCACACAGTTAGAGAAAATATTCCAAAGAGAACAGTATGGCAATACGAGAAAGCCGATTCCAGCAGAGTTAACAGCTTATTGAAGAATTTTAACTGGTCGTAATATTTTTTTCGATAACGACGTAGATTCAACCAGAAATGACTGCAACGCCTTTCTTAAGCGTGTAAAATATCAATACAAACACACACGGAGAAAAAAAATATTACAATGTCCCCAAGATAGTAATGTTAATATCAATAATATTGGAAATTCTGCCTCATCTTCCATCCCAACTCTCATTTACAATAATATTGTAGCTGTAAGCTCTTTGGACAAGCCCAATCTGTTTGCTGCACACTTTTCGGCCAATTCAATACATCCACATAGTGCTTACACTTGAGTGCATCGAATCTTCAATGGGACGAATCCAATTTTGCACACGTGTAGTAGCAAAAGTACATAAAGATCTGAATATGGTTTCCCGTATTTTCGATTATTTTTTGGACTCTGGTGGGTACCAGTAAATCCATGACTCCTCGATGGTCACGAAATGACGCAGAAACTCCTCCGAATTTTGATTAAACATAGTCAAGCACGTCTTTGAAAAAGACTCATGATTGCGCTTGTTCTCCAGTGCGAGCAAACGCGGCACCCATTGCGCGAACAGCTTTTTCATGCCCACAATCTCGTGGAGGATATGGCTAGCGTGTTCAGTTGAGAAGCCAACCCGCGACTTTTTAATCGGGCATCCGCCAATTAATGATCATGGATTTTTTCCACGGCTTCCTCTGTGGTAACTTTTTTTGTGCGCGGATCATCAAAAACCGACGCACGGCCACGGCAAAACTCTGCGAAACAATGGGAAGGTGAATGGGTTCCATATACACCATCTGGAATGGGCTTGAATTCCTCACAGATTTTGACAGTCAAAAATAAGAATCAGATCACGGAGCGATACTGCTCTTTTTCCATGGCCGCAAAAAACCCTTACAAGATGTTTTGAAATGAGTGTCAAAAGAAAACTAAGAGCCGGATTGTCACCAAATTTTGACTCATTTTGGCTCAGTAGCGTTACCTATCTTTCAATCCGGATACTCATCAAAAAGCCTTAATATATCCCTTCTTTCTAAGGTCATGGAGACGCTGATACATCATCAGATCATGAAATATCTCGAAACACGAAAACTTCTCAATGACCGACAGTCAGCAACAGTCCTACTAATGATTTAATAACACGTCTTATCGATAAGTGGAACCAAAGCATGCATTAATCCGGTTAGAGCAAGGCAATTGCATATTTCTAAGGCATTTGACAGAGTTTGGTATTAGGCTCTTCTGTCGAAAATGCATGCTTTTAAGATTGACGACTATCATCTTCAATGGAATAGAAATTCAAGTTCAATTTAAATAGTCTTTGATGGTTTTAAGTCCGATATTCACAAATTAAATGTTGGTATGCCCCAGAGTTCCGTTCTGTCTCCGATCTCTGGTCCGCTATTTCTAATCCAATGTATTCCTTTGCTAAAGACAGTACTCTCTGCTCTTCATATTTGTTCTCGAACTCACATCTCTGCTCTTCGGCTATAGAACGGGAACGGCAGCGTAGATTAAACTCATTAAATTCTGATATTAACAGAATAACTTATTGCGAACCACTGACACAGTGCTGTCTGCTGTCGTTAAAACTGAATTTAGTTGCATCGTCTAAACCGAAAAACTTTCCATTCTCGGTATATGTATGTGTCAATGAGTTCTTTCGCTGGAATGACAACACATTTGGTTTTGTCAAAAATGCTGCGAAATGTCTAGGTTTCCTCAAGCGATCTAAGAAATACCATAGTTTACACCCTCTGATCTGGCCAAAATATATGGTGTAAGGCATTCATCCGGCATATTGCTCACATCTGGTCGGGCGCGCCCAAAATATCTCTGCACCTGATACAAAGGATTCAAAACCGTGCGATAAAATTCATCGGTGATACTAATATCACTCAGACTTTGGAAACCCTCGTACACTGACGTAATGTGTCGTGTCTTCAGTGCTCCATAAAGTATTTACTTAGTGCAAACTTGATTTTGTGGGAGTGAGAGATGTAATGTGTCTGAGTATTAACACTAAGTGATATTTAAACTTTCGGGAAGGGCTCTTGGTCATTAAACGTATTGGAGACAACATGGATATATCAGCTTCTAGCTAGTACAGAATCCACATATCACGACCGAAGAAAACAGTACATGAAAAGTAAAATTATAATGACAAACTAAGCTCAATTCCTTTATTTGGCTGAATTGTTGTGCCATGGAGGTTGATGGAAGTGACCCAAAAGTATTATGAATCAGGTGGTACTAACAATAGGGACAATTCACCTGCGGTGTTTTCTACTTCGAGCAGGGCATGGATTCTGGAGGCCCTAACCAACATACCTAAAAGACGCCCTCCCATTTAAGAACTGCATCAGAAGGGACCAGTGGTTAGTTTGAGTGCTATTTTTGACTGTCCTAAGGCTCAGATGAAGAAGAAACGGAGACGTGCTGTAAAAGGCGTGAGTCCTAAAAGTCTCACTCCCCCAGTGGTGACGGAGAAGAAAACCAGATCGACGGAAGTAACACCCTCTTTTTCTGTGCCGAATGTTTTCGGCACTCACTTCTCCGATAAATCATTCTACGCACAATCCACAGATGAAACCAGTGATGCAACCAGCATGAATTGCAGTTCTGGGGGACGGAACTTGGATGTCGCTGGAAAAGCTCTAAGAAAACCCCGAAGTGTAAAAGAGGACGAGACCGGCGCATCTTTTTTGCAGTAACAATAGTCTGAACGACGCTAAGTGCAAACACCGTGCCAATCAATTGTGGGAGCTGGCCAAAACAGAAAATGCTTGCATGCAAACAGAAGTTACATAGCAAACTTTGGAGTGGTTGAACAAGTCTGTACCGAAAATCCCACCTATAGAAACTAAGACTTTCCAGGTTTCCAGACAATCTAAGATGACGAGCGTCATCTTCCGGTTTCCGGGGTAACTCAGAGCTATGGTGGATATGCTAATACGTCTTTATACGCATAACCCGAGAATCCATACTCAAAAGTGGAGAATCTAAGGTTAATTTCCACTTTGTTTCCAAAACAGAGCAGATAAGAGACGACCACTCCAGTACTCATCAATTTTATGTACTCAAATCAGCCTTCAGCAATGTAAATCTGCTACTACATCCCTAAGTTAGAAACTTTCCGTTTTAAATACAAAACCTCACATTATATCAATACATGAACCATGGGTATGGAATAACTCTTTCTGTGGTTTCGGATGTTTGAGGGGTTTCACACCACTATATGATTAGCGATCAGAAAGACAGAGAACTTGTCTTTATTCTAAATTAAGGCAATTTTGCAACCACGAATTAGTTGCTGCAGTCATGAGCTACGAACGAAGAATGGCACAAATTCGTCTTTGTGTCCGCTTTATTTTCCCCACTATTCGTTTTTACCACAGCAACCCAAGCTGTAGCCGAATTCACTGATTCCAGCAAGATGGGACTTCATATTATGTGCTGTGATGTTTGAAGCAGTATCTTATCCGACGTGTCAGGCAATCGTCTCCTAGAATGCATACTATTGACTAACCTGGTTATTAACAATGTTGACCCACCTGCAATATGCTAAGATTACCGGGTGGAAAGTACTATCGGAGGTCTCCATGTTAGATCATAGGTACAACAAATCGGGTGCGAGGTCTTGAGGCGGAAATCCGACTGGACCCGATTTAAAGTGCAGCTAGGAACGTTCAACAGTGCTTCCTTTTAACTCATGACAAAACAAAAGCCAGAAGAATCAGTTGAAAATCTGAACGGTTACCTTACTAAGGCAATTCTCCAGATCGCCGTACCTTGGTGGAACGCAGATCTGCAGCGGCTTCGTAAAGAAACTTGAATACTTCTAAATAGGGCACTTAAGACTAATTTGGAGAAAAAAAAACTGCTGTCTTTAGAGGTCGAAGCAAAAAGAATATAAGAAGCAAATTCAGATTTCGAAGAGTGTTTCTTATGAACACCTTTGCGGTAAGGTCAAAACTGTACAGTACGCTTTTTAAATTCCTCAAAAATGAAAAATTCGACTAAACCTTATAACACCTACACCAAGTCGAAAGCAGTATTTCTCATGCGTGAGGCTCACTTCCCAAGTAACCCAACTAGCTCACAGCCAGCTCCTGTCAAATCCTGCAACAAGGCGCTGAGAAATTTCATCGATATTGGGGGTGCTTTCGACAATATAAATTTTGACGCCAAGTTCCCGACAACACGACATAGACTAATCACTAGTTTTATGGATGAAAGCAATGCTGGTCAATGGGACACTGACTGCGGATGATAACTCCAGCAATATCTGTATATTGGTGCTGAAATTTTGGCTTTCGAGATATTAACCCAGTTATCACAATGATTGCACTATGGCATCTTAGCGGTTTTCTACGACATTTTGAGCCCATAGCTCGTCTCTTGCCTTATTTAAATTTTGCCCATTGATATCCCTATGATCCCCATTTGCATTCAGTTTTCCCTGTATATTTGACGAAATATGTTTCCATAAAAGTTGGTGATAATATTCTGGTAGGAGGAATCAAGCTATAATATGTCCGAACTACTACCTGAAGTAGATTCGCTCAGTTTTGAACAAGTTGATTTAGTAAGGGTATGGCTGATGAAAGGAGTCCCAACATTGTTTGCCCAGAGATTCTTACCGCAGCTGTTCTAACAGCTGCGTATTTTGATGAGGAACTTAGCATATATAGTGATACCGGGTATCATGAACCTCCTTAGTTACCTGAAGATGTATGTAAGATGGCACTTTAAGTATCCCCACTTACCATGCTTCTAATAAAATATTTTGCCACTCATTAGTACCAAACTACTCTAGATATGAATTGAAAGAAAAATATTCTGTTTGCCTTTGAAAAATATTTTTTTCAAATGAATCAAACAACATTTTCTTACCGAAAGTGTCAGACACAAAAATATATTTCCTAAAAATTTTAAAATTTTCAGTTTAAGTAAATTGTTTGTAAATTTAAAAAAAAACAGAATAAATTAGTAATGCCGTGCCAATCAACACATCGAAGAGGATCACGACCACGGTCTCGACGATCAGGGGGAAAAATTGTTAAATGCATGCGACCTGGGCCGATCACTAGAAACCCATTCCTCAATTATTTACGAAAATTTCGTAAGGAGCATTGCGAGCTCTCTGCTGTGGAAGTCGTAGTTCAAGGGGCCCGAAACTGGAACAAGATGTCGGCTCAAGAAAAGATGCAGTACATCGGCTCGAAGAATACATCAGGAAAATGTATGCGGCCAGGCCGCATAACCCGAAATCCATACTTAAACTTTCTGAGGCAATATCGCAAAGAAAATTGCGGACTTTCAGCTGTAGAGGTCGTTATACAGGGTTCTCAAGATTGGAATGCAATGTCCAAGAAAGAGAAGGCGAACTACATTAATCAGGTAAAATTAAAAATATGTATGAATACGTCTCTGAGCTTAAAATATATTTTCTTTTTCTTATAGGCCCAATGTGCGCCGCAAGGTAAAAGCGCAAGGTTCGGATCTAGATCAAGATCAAGACAAAGATCAAGGTCCGGATCGAGGTCAAGGTCAAGATCCAGCACACGGTCGAGAAGAATATCAAGAAAATAAGCAAGGCTTATATTTTTCAGAATTAATTAAATAAATATTGAATTCTTTGTAATAAATTATAGTTTTGCGAATAAGAATGTTGAATTTCAATTCGAATTAACTTTTGACTTTTGTGAGACTTTCTTCACCTCAGTCAAACAAAGGGTGAATGTAGAAAAGGTTAGGGAGAGTTCGTCGTAGACTGCTTGCATTCAACGGTGAAATCACACAAACTGTGTGGCAATTAGAAAATTTAATGATACCAACTTTCCAGGTAATCTGATCAGAATAAGCTTACATCAAACTCCAATTACAGAAGCTTCAAGTGAGCTGTGGAACTTAACATGCAATAGCTGGTATCTGTCGCCGGTTGTGCTGATGGGCAAAGACATAAAACACGCTGTTGCTTCCTCTGAAGGCATCAAATCGCTTCCACCTGTAGTGTAACATATATCCAGTTGTACTGCAAAAACGTATTGGCTACCTGACAACACGTAGGAGAATCCGCACTGTATGCTTGGTACCGGCATAAACACCGAACTCCTGGAGAACATAAAAAGTACTTGAAATCGAGGAAGATTACTTTAAGTTCACCATGAGTTTTGGAACTATAAATCTGACAGCCTTTATGTTGAATAGCAAAGAAAGAATGGTCAAGAAGAAGCGCAAAACTGGTTTGCGAATATAGTATTTAGAAATGAGCTTTCAGTTAAAGGTATCACAATCCAATTCTCCAAAAAACCTAAGTGTTTGGCTGTTATCCTGCATAATAAACTAATATAGAATGCCCTGTCGGGCTTATGGCAAGGGGCTTGTCACCAAAAAGAGTTCATTAGATCTGCATAGCTATGCAAGGCCAAATATATCCTATGCTTCCGGTTATCTGGTTGAACAAATTCTCAGGTAAATAAGTTATTGCTGCTTTTACCAGACTCCAAATAACACATCGTTCTAGACGCATTGATGAATCTCCCTCCTCTTGATATTCATCTTATTATTACTATGAAAAGCATCTTCAGTTTTTGCTTTTTCAAAGATTATTTCATGTAAATGTTGACCATGACTATGTTTTATGTGGTCCATACGGATAGTCCAATTTTGAATCACTTTTTCGAACATATTAGCTGGTATCTCGCTAATAATAACTGTAATGTTGTCTTTCAAGGCTGCAATTGATGCTAGTTAATCAGCATAGATGAGTAATGTTACGTATCCCCATTAAAAGTAAAATCACACGATCTGCCTAGACAATTCACTAGTCCAAACGAGAGATAAATTGCTCACCGAACTCATTTCTCAATTGGTTCATCGAATAGGGTGCTGTGTGGTATGTAGCGTCGTCTTGCCTGGAACACATGCCGAGCAAGTTCAACTTGTACATTTTGGCCAAAAAAAATTCGAAATCATTAAACTATAGCGGGCGCCATTGGTCATTGGACCAAATATGGCAATTTTGTTTATTAGCATACCCATTCAACCAGAAATAAGCTTTGTCGCTGAAGACAATTTTTCGATAAAAAGGCGGATCTTCCTTCTGCTATTTTAAGGTCCACTCATCGAAAACTCGACGCTGTGGCAGGTCGTTTGGTTTCAGTTCTTGCACAAGCTATATTTTGTAAAGTTTTAGGCCAAGGTCCTTACGTAAAATCTTCCACGCAGTCGAATAACAAAAATCCCAATTACTGCAAACAACGACGAATGGACAAGCCACAGTCTTCATTAACACTGGCGGAAACAGCAGCAATATTTTCCTCTGTACGCACTCTACGCATACGGGTAGGTGGCTTGATGTCAAATAGCCTCAAATTGGTGTGAAATTTGATCACTATGGCTTGAATTGCTTGCTCAGTAAGTCGATTATGATTACCGTAAAATTATCGAAGTGCGAAAAAAAACATTTTTCACAGAGCACAAATTTTGAAAATAAAATTGAATAAATTGTAAGAGTTGTTCGGGTGTAAGGCTTTCCATGATGTTTGACTTTGGCGAAGACACGAATAACGCGTGAGCTGTCAAAAGTAGAACAGTGCAAAACCAAACGCTTAAAAAACCACCCATTATACTTCCATTAAACTTTCATAATACTTGCCAATCACTGTTATCTTGAGCTCCGAAAGCCATTGAATAACAGAGCCCTCATTCGAATCACCAAAACAGTTCTCCATAAAACATTGGCCGTCCTTATCATCCTGTACGGCACAAGGGCATGGACTTTATCGAAAAACTATAAAGAGGCGATTGGCCTTCTCTGCATCGAACGAGAGCAACCAAAACCTTACAGTCTGTACAGGCACATAAACTTAACAAAAAGAATCAGAATTGATCTGCTTAAATAGTTGAAATATGTAGAGCAGATGTGCAGCAGCGCTTCAGTTTAAAAAGTCTTGAAATCACCCATCACCGCGCAAGTAGTGACGGGCCTCAACCAGCTTGTCATGCGTAATTGAAAGCAGCTAATAAATAGCAGTGCTGACTTGAAAAAAATTATTGGTTTACTCGTAAATTATAACAATGCTGAAGAATTCATGATGTCCAAGAGCATGAAGTAAAAAACTGCTATATAAAACATATTAAAAAAAGCAATAACGATAGTAAGGGCTATTTCAAAATCAACGTCTGAAGTGAAAAATATTTTTTAAAAAACCAAAAATATTAATTTTTTGCACAAAATGGTTTTATTAACATCTAAATTATTTTTCTACATAGTACAATAATCTCTGCTTAAATCTATACATTTGTGGTAACGTGGGATGAGCTTTTCCTTAAAAAATAGCATTGAGGCATCGATTCACACCGTTCATAAGTTGATCATTACTTCCAAAATGTTAAGAGCCAATGGTCCATCACTCTGTGCCAAATCAGGACTTTAGGGAGGGTGATCAAAAATATCCTAATTGGAATCCTCCAGTAAAATTTTTGTGCGTGCAGCAGTGTTTGGTCGTGCGTTGCCATGCAGAAGCACCACATTTTGATAAGTATTCGTCGTCTTTTTTTCTGGATTGCTCTTCTCAACTTACGTAGAGTTTCACAGGAAACCGCTGAATTGATTGTGTTTCCAGGTTCCATAAAATCGGTCAACAAACTTGTATTTTACGTGCCATACGAGGGCTGTTTTTTTTTTGGACGCGCAAGGTGTGAGCAACGTTCAGAGAAGAGAAAAACAATCATAGAAGCATACTACGTCGATTAATTGAGCCCATTGAACACCGATTTGAAGAAAAAAGACCACATTTGGCAAAGAGGAAAATGCTCTCTCCACCACGATAATGCACCGCCTCACAACTCTGGAGTCGCCATAGCGAGATTGGTTGAATTATTCTAAGAATTGCTCTCCCATTCTCCGGATTTGGCTCCCTGCGACTTATTTTTATTCCCAAGCCTTAAAAGATCAATCGACGTAAAAAAAGTAAGGGTCAAACGAGATCGAAGTCATCGCCGCCGCAGAGTAATATTTCGCAGGCCAACAAAAGTCGTATCTAATGTACGGAGAGGTTAAAAAGGTGCAGCACCGCTGGGAAAAGTGTATCGAGTTGAAAGAGGATTGCAATGAAAAACAATATTTTAAAACTTAAAAAAAAAATCGCGTTGTCATTTCTTATCCGAGTATTTATCAAACAGCTCTCATATGTGTGTTCATCTCGCATTCTTAATCAAAATGTAAAAAAATAATGAAAGATATGCAACAAAATAAACAAAATAAATAAAAAAATATATAAATATTTTGGCGCGACATACAGCCAGGTGTGGGACAAGGCCTAGTTTCTCACTTTGTGAGTTTTTAGACTCCAGAGCAGGGGCAACTTTTTTATGCTGGTTCCGAAAGGCTCTTCTGAGAAGCTTTTTCAAGAGCAGAATTTTACTTTCGGAGGTTTGCCCTTGTTTTCCGAAAGGGTGATGACGATTTGAAAATTTGCTATTGAGCTCCTACTGAAATTCGAGCTCAGGTAGGTTGGCGGGACAGCCAGTGTCACCATCTGAAAGGCATGCAAAATTCAAGAAAAAATCTAAATACCTATACATCAGAGTTGTAGAGACTGCAGTTGACTGACTAAATAGACTTAATTTATAGCCTTAAAACTACAGTCAGCAGTCATTTCGAATATTTTGACTGGGCAGTTACCTAAAGTAGACAATTAATAGCAAGTTAAATGACTGCACTACTATTTCACTGATTCAAGTCTTTAAGTCAATTGTAAATGTTCCACAATTCAATTCTTGATTGATTGAATTGAAGTCTTTCAACTAATATATTTCAGTTTTCTATAGCATTGGACTAGTTCAATCACCATTTTGAATTTGAAGCCAAACTTACGATTTGACCTATGATTTGTGGAGTGTGCAAGTAACAGATGGCAAATGATGTTTTAGATCTGAAAAAGGGAATTCTGATGTGAGCAGTAGGTTAATTGTACACATGCACATATATATAAAATGCATATATATACATATGCATTATGCAATCAATTATTGGTTAAATCAAATCAAATCGGAGGTTTGGTACATGATGAATAAGTTACCACCGACTGACGATGAAGATCAGTGACAACACTGAGCAAAGGAAAACAAATTCTTAACACTTATCTATCAACGAGTGTCTTCCTAGCTTAAAAATAACAAATGGACAATTTACAAACCATCTGTGGTGGATAGTAAATTAACCTATCCATCTTGGTACATACATTTTACAGAAATTCGATGGAACTATAGTCACTATATTTTGTGATTTTTTGACAGATCACGAGTGATTCCTATCAAACTTCTTCGCAATTATTGTTCAGTATCGTTTGGCAAGTCATCGTGAAAAGACTCACACCACGAAAGTGTCTCCAAATTGTTCAGCTGTATTACGAAATTCAGCGTTCTGTGAGAAAACCTACTGAAACCACTATTGCCAATGCCATTCGCAAATTTGAGTCCCAGTTTAAATTAGTGGATGATACTCGACCGGTTAAACCAGATACAGCACGTAGTGAAGAGACTATAGCAGCTGTAGCTGAGAGTGTACACGAAGACCATGACGAATCGATTCGTCGCCGTTCTCAGCAGCTTGGCCTAGCGTATTCGAAAACTTGGCGTATTTTACGTGAGGATCTCGGCCTAAAAGCGTACAAAATTTAATTTGTGCAAGAATTGAAGCCAGGGGAATTGCTTTTGCGTCATAATTTTCAGTGATTGGACTCTAGAAAAACTCAATGAAAATCCGGCGTTTTATCGTGAAATTTTGTCCAGTGATGACAAACAAGCGTATCTTGCTCCATGGATACGTTAATAAACAAAATTTCCGTGTTTCGGCTGATGAGCAACCCGAAGAGTACCAAGAGCTATCATTGCATCTATTAAAAACAACGGTATAGTGTTGTTTATGGGCTGGTGGAATCTTTGGTCCATATTTCTTTTAAAATGAGGAAAATCAGAACGTTACCGTCAATGGTGACCGTTATCTCGCCATATTAACGGACGATGTGCTTCCTGAAATTCAAGCACATGGTCTTGGTGAGCTCTGTTTTCAACAAGACGGCGCTACGAGCCATACAGCGCGTGAAACAATGGATTTGTTGGAAAATCATTTTGGTGAACAGCTAATTTCACGTTTTGCTACGGGAAATTGGCCGCCTAGATCGTGCGATGTCACACCTTTGGACTATTTGCTCTGAGGATATGTAAAGTCTCAGGTCTCAGTCTTCAAGAATAAGCCAGCTATTCGTGTGTTAATTTACATTTTATGTAAATTAATACTGAAGCGAAGTAATGGTCCATTAGTCATATTTCATAGTAAGTTCCTATCATTTTGAGAACTTAGTCGTCATAAACTCACTTCAACTCAATTAATTTTTTTATTTTATTTTATTTATTATGGCATCATGTTTACAATATTTATAGTCATAATGCTCGTATTACAGAGATTTGGTTGAAGCACCTTACTACTAAAATATTATTACAAATTTAATAAATTTGAAGGAAAAGCTACTAAAATAAGTTCTACGCCCGATATCGTTGGAGGAGGGAAAAGGGAAGTGGTTGTAAAACTGGGTTTGAAAGTACAAACTTGAAGTACTAATTAATTAATAGTTTGGAAATAAATAAACAAATAAATTAATAAATAAATAAATACAAGAAATATATATATGATTAGTTGAACTAAACTAAGAACAGAAAAAGTGTTGTATTCGCTATGATGCCAAGTTTAAGATAAAGTCATTGTCAGGGGATAAACACGATATATAATATTGGTGCAAGAGCTTTTCAATTTTCTTTTCTACCATTTCTATATTAGCTATTTCATGTAGTTCTTTTGTAGAGAAGAACCAAGGCAGATTTAGAATCATTTTCAATTATATGTTTTGGGTTGTCTGAAGTCTGACTGGAAATCCGTAGGATATAATGGCTTGAAAGGTAGCCTTAAAAATCAGTAATTTATTTGGGTCATTCTATTTCGAATTTCTGCATACGAAAAGGTAAAAAGGGTTGTGTTGACTTTTTTAATTTCTTCTTCCACATGAAGATTAAAGGTTAAATGTCTGTCTAAATAAGACTGGATCCAAAACGGAGCCTTGTGGAACTTCAGCATTAATTATTTTTTGTCTGAAAAGTAACGATAAATGGGCACTTTAAAACTTCGGAATGATAGGAAGGACTGAATAATTTTAACAAGATACAACGAAAGGTCAATACTGGTAAGCTTATGTATTAAGACATCATGCCATACAGTGTTGAAAGTTTTTTCAACATCTAAAATTATCATACCGATATTTTTTCTACCTGATAGATTGTTTTTAATGTCCTTTGTGATACGATGTACTTAGTGAGTAGTAATATGAAAAGCTCTAAAGCCAAATTGTTCAGAAGGTATATAGAATAGAGCTGTTCCTTAAGAAGGAAATAATTCTAAGCTTTATGATTTTTTCTAGGAATTTACTCAGAGAACTAAGCAAGCTAATTGGTATAGAGCTGCAAGGATCTTTGCCAGGCTTCAAAATGGGAATTATCTTGGCAGTTTTTCAATGTATGGGGAAATATCCGAATCTAAGGCAGCAATCAAATAGTTTCGTTAATTTCGTAAAAGCAAAATGAGGTAAGCTACCTCATACATTCCTAATACCATCAAAGCCAGTAGATTTTCTAGTTTGAAGTCTACTTATAAGATCTTTTAGTTCTTTAATAGGTATGCGATTAAAATCATTAAAGTTTGAGAATTAACGAAATCTACGGACTGTCGACGGAAGCATAGGGGGGGTAATATTATTAGCAATCGAATAATTGTTTGTTTACGCACTAGCCTTATCAGTACAAGAGGGCATTACAGAGTTCCCAGTTCTAAGGGAAGTAATGTAGATATGTCTCTTCTTAATTACCTTGATTATATTCCAGAATGGCTTGCTACCCTTGTTTAAACTTTGGAGCTTTACGTTTCACGATTGGTTTTTGAGATTAGCAATAGCGAATTTGACTAAAGAATTCATTTTCTTACATGGATCTGTAGTTGTTTCTATGCGTAATAAACTGAAGAGTGTAATGCAGTAAAATATTTGAGGCATGTCTTAAGGCGATTTTCTTAGGTACTGACAGATCAAATCCCTGAAGGATGGCATTGGTAAAAATATTTACATTTTGATCAATTTGAGTTAGACTGTTATTTTGAACCCAACAATTTTCTAGTTTTGTTCGCATTAACCTTTTAAATAACTTCCAATTGGCGTTTTTGACGTCGTATATACGATTTGAGCATTTAACTGGAGAAAGAATAACACTACATTTAACAGGTAAATGGCCAGAACTGAGTTCATTAAATGGGTGGTGTGAAAAGGTCAGTCATATTAGTTAAAAATAGATATAACGTAGATGCATTTCTGTTTCTGTTAGCTGGAACATAGCAAAGATTAGGTGGATAAAGAATATCAAAAGGATGCCTTGAGTTTAATTCAGCAAGAATGTTTCCCCAGACGTTTGATCTGAGAAAACTCAGTCGGGTGTTCTGTTAGTGCTCTACTAACTTTAATTAAAAACAAATTAAGAATTGACTTTCCATCAGATGAATATGAAGCTGACCCAAGTTATTCTAATAAAAAAAAAAATCTAAAAGAATTCGGTTTTAAATGAGGTGAATAAAATAAACAAAAAAACAAGGAGACTGTCCAATTCATCAGATTTGCATGAGGGCAAAGAAACTCCTCCGTCGTTGTAAATTCTAACTCCTAATTTTTCTTACAATTTGGGAGATACTCGTAACTCATTGGAGAACAACATTGTTTGTGGCCAGATATTTCAAGTTATAAAACAAGTAAGTTACATTTCTCGTCACACATACCATACCCATCGCTCACTATCTTTGCAATAGTGGCACAAGTCCGAACTAGTTTGCCTAGTTTTAAAATCTTTATTACTCTCGCATTGTACACATATTATTTAAAAGACCTCAAATCAGTCAATAGACTAAAAAGAAAGAAAGAAAAAAAAACAGAAAGAATTACTGACTGCGAAAAATGACTATAAATAATAGAAGACTTACAAGTAACTAAAAGACTTGAATCAGTAAAAAAGTAGTGCAGTCATTTAACTTGCAGTCCAAACAGAATATTCGAAATGACTGCTGGCTGCAATCACGAAGTTTAAGTATTATGTCAAAGTCTTAACTTTTATTAAAAGATTTGAGTCAATTTACTGCGACTTATCTGAACACAGTAGCAAAATACTGCATTCTTTTATAGGGTTTTCCAATACGGACTTGACAACTTTGAATTTAATTTGTGAACGCACTCTTTCACTAATCATCAAACTGTCACTGTCAATTTATTCAGTAAACTCAACATTTTGATTATGATAAAGTACACTAACGAGCAACGTCTGCAAATTATAAAAATTTGCTACAGATATTCGGAGTCGGTGACTGCAACTTTAAGAGCGTTAATTTCAATTTTCGGTCGTAATTCTCGCCCTAGTAGACAGGCAATAACAAGTTTGGTGCAAAAATTTGAGTCTACATATTCGTTGTACAGTTGCCGTGTCAGTGAGACAACAGGTCAGTCGAAGTGTCGAAAATATCGCTGCCGTTCAGACGTCCGTAGTAAACGATCCAAATCAGTCAATTCCACGGCGTTCTCAAGAATTGGGCATCGCTCAGACCACATTATGGCGTATTTTGCGTAAGGCTCTTGGTTTACACAACATACAAGATGAAACTGACCAAAGAATTGAAGCCGATGGACCATTTGTTCTGGAGAAGATGCGCCAAGATGATCAGTTTCATAGCAAAATCATCTTCAGTGACGAAGCTCATTTTTGGCTCAATGGGTTCGTCAATAAGCAAAATATGCGTTATTGTTCGGGTGAAAACCCACATGTGCTTCATGAACCACCACTTCATCCACAAAAAATAACTGTTTGGTGCGGTTTGCATGTCGGCGGCGTTATTGGGCCATATTTTTTCGTCGACGATAACGATTGTCACGTTACTGTGAATGGTCAGCGTTATCGTGTCATGATCACGGATTATTTTTGGAACAAATTGGAAGATATGAACTTGGACGACATGTGGTTTCAACAGGATGGTGCCACAAGCCACACAGCACACGCTACAATCGATTTATTGAAGAGTAAGTATGGTGAGCGTCTTATCTCAAGACATGGGCCAGTCGATTGGCCGCCTCGTTCATGCGATTTAACGCCGCTTGACTATTTTCTGTGGGGCTACGTTAAGTCATTGGTTTATGCCAACACGCCGATGACGTTGGGAGAGCTCAGAGCCAACATTGAACGCGAAATAGCGGCCGTTTCGGCTGAAATGTGTGGCCGAGTCGTTGAAAATGGGGTCCAACTAATCGACCGCTGCAAACGTGCCGCGGTGGCCATATGAACGAAGTTGAGTTCCATTCATAAATGTTTTGATTGTACTTCAAGCCAATAATAAAGTATTTGAAATATCTCAAATGGTTTGCCTTTTATTTAAAAAAGAAAAAGTTGTTAAGTTGTTATTAGAAAACCCTATAAAATCTGAACCGGATTCTACTTTGGATGAGTCTTTTCCTTCGTTTACAATAGTAAAATTTTGGGTTGCTGAGCTTAAACGAGGCCATACGAGCTGCCAATATGAGCATCGCAGTGATCGGCCAAATGAGGCATTAAGAGCAGACATTGAAGGTATTTCAAAAAGTGCGGTACATCGCATATTATTTGAAAATTTGGAAATAAGAAAGCTGTGTGCAACATGGGTGGCTTGCTCACACTGGAGCAAAAACAGTGTCGTGAAGATGATTTAATTAAGTGTTTAGCGAAGTTTCACAGCAACAAAGCAGAATTTTTGCGCCGTTTTAGAACAGTGGATGAAACATGGGTCCATCGCTTAACACCCGAGACAAAAGAACAATCAAAACTATGGATTTAGAAGGCGAAGACCGTTTCATCTGCAGGCAAGGACATGGCGTCGATTTTTTGGGATGCGCGTGGGATAATTTTCATTAACTATCTTGAAGAAGGAGAAACTATCAACGGCTATAATAGTTATGCGAATTTATTGCAACGTTTGAGCGAAGAAATCAAGCAAAAACGGTCGCTTTTGGCTAAGAAGAAAGTTTTGTTTCATCAAGACAATGCACCAGCTCACAAATCCGTTATTGCAACGGCCAAAATTAATGAATTTAAGTTTGAATTGCTACCTCATGCACCCTATTCGAACTATTTAGCCCACTCGGATTATTTTCTGTTCCCAGAGTTGAAAAAATGGCTCAGTGGTCAAAGATTTTCCAACTATGAAGAAGTGATGCAGCAGTTAATGGTTTTTTTGATGAGGAAGACAGTTTGTATTATAAAAAGGGTATCGAACTTTTTGAACATCGCTGGGAAAAGTATATAGAGCTGAAAGGCGACTTTGTTGAAAAATAAATAATTTTTTTTTCCAAAATTTGTTTGTTTTTTTCTTGAGTCGGGTACTACCACCATCGTACATATTATAGAAGTCACAAGTTCGCCGCATTTTAGACGCTTAGTACCATGCAGCTGCTGAGATTTTTGAAACTCCTTTAAAGAGAATGCTGAGAGAAGATTACAAATCATTAATGCAACCGGACGGTACACCAAGTGTGGAACTCTAGAGACAATTTAACGCAATCATTGGTAAATGAAGTTGCAGCCATGGTTACAGGGGAACAATTCGCAACTCGCAATATCGTTTTGCAGGCACTTGATATATATTTTCATTGAATCTACTACACAATTTGAAGCCGAGTGGAAATATCAAACTCAGCTGTGATTGTTTTATTCGTTTGTACCTACATATAAAACGGTGATGCCAATATACTCATATGGTACTCAAGCTAATACACTTTGTTGGCTCCGCGTTTCCTTCCTAAATATTTACTGCATTTGATATTTATCAAACAATAACTTTGTTCTGCCGGTGAAGCCCTTAGAGAATCACGACAAAACAGGCGCCCAAGATACGACAACAGATCCGCCAGGAACACCGCTGTCGGAGACCGTATGGTATTGAGTCTATAACTTCGTGCGGCTCGATAAAACGGTTCGTAACTTGTATTATTCCATTGGAACATGAGTTGGAAAGCTACTGTCATTCATATACAGACAAAAAAAAATTGAAGATGAAGAACTGGAAGCATTACTCTATGCAGATTGTTGCCAAACACAAGAAGAGCTCGCAGAATCTTTGGGTGTCACTCAAGCAGCCATTTCAAGACGTTTAAAAGCAGCTGGATGTATTCAAAAGCAAGGAAATTGGGTTCCACATGAACTCAAGCCGAGAAACGTCGAAAGGCGGTTTTGCATGTCTGAAATGCTGCTGGAACGCTACAAAAGGAACTCATTTTTGCATCGGATTGTTACGACCAGACACGAGGCAATAATTTTCCATCATGACAACACTCGGCCCCACGTTGCTATTTCGGTTAAGAACTATTGAGAAAACAGTGGATAGGAAGTCTTACCCCACCCGCCTTATAGCCCAGACCTTGCCCCTTCTGACTACCAATTGTTTCGGTCGATGCAAAACGCCCTCACTGAAATACGGTTCACATCAGAGCATAATATCAAAAATTGGCTTAATTCATTCTTGGCTGCCAAGCCGGCGCAGTTCTTTTGGGATGGGATCTACAAATTGCCAGAAAGATGGGAAAAAGTCATAGCTTCAGATGGGCAATACTTTGAATAATACTATGGTACATGTTTTTCTAAAATAAACGTTCAAATTTTGAAAAAAAACCGCACGTAAATAATTATATACCCAATATATGGGAGTCTCGTGACGGGCAGCATAAGACAGGACGTCTAAAAGTTGCCGACGGATGGGGAGGTGAACGACTTTTTAAGGAGATTTACGAAAAAAATATTTTTGCTAAGACGAATGTCTCTTTTCGACTTATGGTTCTATTTATAACTTAAAATTAATTAGCAAAATTTTAGTAATTTGAAACATTAACTTTACGCAGCAGAAGGCTGGGCATGGGAAAATCTAGATTTGAAATTTTAAACTACCGTCCAGCACATGCAACGAATGTGAGAGTCCGCGCGTGTTCTGAGTTTACACATATATCGTGATAACTGGGACACACGTTCTTTTCAATCTAGCAGTACCGTGTTGACCGCCGACCGCCGTGTTGCTAAGAAAAAAAAAAAAAAAAAATAGCGCACGCGAGCAAAAACAAAATATTCAGTGTAGTGTCTACTTGGTCATTGATGTTGTCGTGTCTATCATACGGCACGGGCAATTGCTGAATGCATGTAACAATCGATGGATAGCGGGTTGAAAGTGTGAATTTTGCTGATGCATTTTTTCATTTTGTTATAAGGGCATAACACATACAACAATTTGATTCGGAAAACCAATGTCAGAATTTTGCAGCCTTGTTTAGTATCGTCAGTGTTTGTTTATGATTATGACTAGGAAATTTAGGGTTGACATAGCTAATACACACTTCCTAAAAAGTAATCACTTTTCTACGTACATTCACGTCTGTAAATACCTACCAGCTCTTTTCTTTTATGGCACTTATTGAAACAAAGACACATCCCCGCCCACACCTCTCAGATCACTCTGATCTGAAGCTACCTGGCTACGAACTAGTGTCGTTATTCCTCTCTAATTGTGGTCTCATCATTTACGTGCTTGGTGATGTAGCTTACCAAACTCCCCCACTGTGTAGTCCCTGTTTCTATCCGGAACTCAATTTGATGTAGTTAAAACTTCATCTTTGTAAGCAAATTATCCGTTACTGCTTTATTTACAGGAGTCTCAAACTACATAGACAGAAATTCAACCTTTAGCGAGTTTGATGAGTCTGACTCCATACTAACATTGTATCACCGTATCACAACTCTGGGTGGCTTCAACATTCTGGACAGACAACACCCGAAGGATGGTGTGTTCAGATCTTCGCTGCGGAAATTGACGCAGCTTGTAAATGAGTCCACGCGAATACTAGACGTTGATAGTCATACCTCCAACACTCTAGACTTGTTTCTTATCTCCCATCCCGATTGGTACACCGTTGATATGGTCTCTTCTTTAGGCTCGTAAGACCATTGTATTATATCAGCTAATTTCTCGTACTCCCACCACATAGTTAAAGAAAAGATTCCTAAAAGAACCGTATGGCAATACGGGGAAGCGAATTGGAGCAGTCTTAACACCTTCTTTACGAATTTAAACTGGTCGTTATTATTTCTCGATAACGACATGGTTGCCGCTGCTGATATGATCACAAACACCATTTTCTTTGAATGAAAGAAAAGACATGATACGACTCGAGTTGTAAAGAAGGCTGTCAGAGTTAGAGAAAGGTTTTTTCGGTCCTACAACACCAACCTGAGGTTCAATTCAAACGAGCAAGAAGTGACTGCAACGCTTTCTCGTAAATCGAAAGACACTTAACTCTACTTTTTGTAAAATAAGATAATAGAGTAATGAGTAAAAAGAAAAAAAGAAAGCTATGTCGGTTGAGGGGCAGATTTACCCTGGACTGTAAAACCTTTAGGTATATTGCTGTCATCGTTTAAAAACTCTACTTCCTAATAATATGTTGCAATCAGGATAATGAGTTTTACCTCATTATATCGACAAGAAGAGCCTTTAAATAAACGCTACCGAGGAAACTATGTGGCACCAAAGTAAAAGTTATTCTCCATGTTTATATCCTTCCAAGGAATACAATGTAAACTTTGTTTATTTTGGCTTATCAGTACAATAAAATGATTAAGACATCGGTCGAACCATTGCTGCAATCTTTGCAGTTTTCGGCTTACCGGCAACCAATAATTTCGAACGAACAGCATTTGAAAAGTTTGCCTCAACACAAGTATATGGCCGCCTCATGGGCCTATATCCAGCACTTCGGCTTTTCTCAATTTCAAAGCTAGCAACTCGTTCTACTATCATGCTCTTCGGACGCTTGCTAATGTAATCATTAACGTGTGCATTGCTTCCAGTCTTAATGTTCAAATCCACTAAATACTCCCTTAGCTGAGTCTTAAGCTTGGCATTCTCATTTTCAAGATGAGATTTCTCTCGTTTCCTGTAAGCCACATCTAGACGAGCGTTGTTAACACGACGCCAAAACTTCTCCATATTGGCCCAAGATAAGAGGGAAGCCTGTAAAATAAACAAAACAAATTCGGAATTTTGAAAAGAAATTTTAGACGTCATAGAACACCTTACTCCTTTAAGTTCTTTTGGTGGTTTATCAAAATCTTCATCTGTGCTCTCGAAAAGGTTCCTTTTAGTAAGACCAAATGGCAAAAGCTTCTCCTTTTCGCTCTCAAAACGACGGCAAACTGAAGCGAGTTGGACAATTGATTCACCTTCTTTGGTAAGTTGTTTCAAGAACTGTAAGCAATGCATGAGAATATCTTGAAAAAATCTGGTTTTGAGAGCTCTGTCTTACCTTTAAAGCATTATGACTACTGACGCTCATTATCTTAAATTCTAACTTTTCTTGGTTAAAACGATCTTCGAACTCACTCTTCATCTGAGCTAAACGCAAGGCTAACTCACTGCGAAGCTTTTGCAGATATCCAATTTGGGTTTCACTTTCCTCAGTGGCATTTGCGACACTGATTTTTAGATTCGAAATTTGATCAGTTGCCCGCTCGATTTCATAACACTGATCTCGGATGATATTGTTACTCTGTTCGTCACGTTCTTTCAGATCCACGTATTCGACATAGAAGCTTTCAGTGTTCTTGACATAGCAAGACAGCACTTCCTGATACTCTGTCCAGAGTTTCTCCAGCTTTTGCTCACGTTCTTTTGTAATTTCTTCTAACTGAAGCGTCATCTGGGGAAGAAGAAGTAAATTAGAACTAAGAAATTTCGATGCTAGGACAACCACATGACTCGGAAATGAAAGACTTCAATACAGCCGACCTACAAAAAAATTTAGGGGCTGCAATTATCGAGTCGGCATGTGGATTACTAGGAATTACTAAATTAAAGAAGTCCCAAACCAAGCTTACGTTACAGACATCTAAAAAGTTTATTGTGATTGACCTGTTTCGCAGGGGTCCTACAGAAAAGGGCCATAGCGTAACCAGAAACTACCCCTGGGATCTTCTGAAGTGTAATGTCCTAGATATGAAGGAACAAATGTTTAAAAGTTCTTGCCACTTTTTGTGACGCACGCGTAATTGATTTACCCTGTTCTTACAAAGAGTTTTATGTGCTTAAAGCGCGTACGTTTAATACTCATACCAGACACTAATATATTTTCATGTATTGAATGCGGATTCAACGCACATACGAAAGGTTTTACTATTCAAAAAAATAATTAAAAAAATTATTAAATCAAATGTTAACATTGTCCTTAAATGTGAAAAAAACGTGAAGAGTCCAATAAATGGGGGGGCCCTTCTATATTTTCGAAAAAAAGCATTAGTTGACCATTGGAGTCTGAATACCATTACTGAATTCTAATCCATTAGATATCAGTGCAGAAATCCATGAAATTACTAGCGTTCGAAAAAATTCAAACCTTTACAACAACTGTGTACAGATAGCCATGCTGCTATTTCTTCTTCTCCTTTCGCCCGTCCTTCTTCAAAAACTTGCAAATGCACTTCAACTATCCTTCGTTCTTGTGCTGATTCTGTTGCTTGTGCAATTAAAAATACTGCCATCATTTGTTATGACATCATCTATTAAACATTGAAAAGCATAAAGACTATATAGCTTTAGTACAGGCTATCGAGAAACGGTTTGGAGATAGCCACATGCATAAGATTTCTAAAAAAATCCAATTACAAAGCCGAATGCAGCAACGAGGAGAAACACTGTAACAGCTCCAAGCAAACGTGAGTAGACTGCGGCATTTTTCATACCCCACAGCAGGCTAAGAAATAATCGACGGAATGGCAAAGGACTCATTCATTAGGGTAATCGCAGATTCAGATCAGCAGTCAGCAGTAGGGTTGTCCGTAAAGAGAACACATGATGAAGCACTTGCCTTCGCTTTGGTTATGGAAGCAGGCTTCCAAAGCAACACACTTCGTCAATAAATTAGCATCTGGTAAATGCTCCTGCGCAAGACTTAGCGCTGGGGAGCTACATACTCAACGGTAATAAGAAAATAGAGAAAAAAAACGCCGAAACGGCTATCAAGACGCCGATCAACCATAAGTTGTGAGAAAAAGCTTAGCGTAATAGTTGCGAATGCAGTGATAGCCTAGACCTAGACTGGCCTTAATGAATCCCTTCACAACCTCTAGGCTACTTAGAGATTTAAAGGCTTCTCTGAATCCAAATGGAAGGCTGCCTCATTGAGTTTTGTCACAGATCCTAGGTTACAATGAGATCGCAGATAAATTAACCCGGCAATGCATAGTTTACCATACATCTTCCTAGGGCCTCAATCCGCATCATAGTTTTATGCGTCGTTTTCAGTTAACATTTTCACTTCTTGTAAGCACAACAAAAACTAGTAAGCCTGAAGAAACTACAAGTTTAGCCTGAGTGGTTTGAATCTACCAACTAAATAAGAGCATACATTTTAATTTTATTTAACTTTTTTTTAAATCAGAGCGCGCTTAAGGGTATAAGGTACTCTTAAAATGTTTGCATACAGCCCGACGAAGGAAAGCTAGGGAGGAAAGAAAGTGAGGCACCGATGTCCGTTCATTTTGAATGGTTGAAGGTTATAATGGTCAGTAAGTAAAGAGCTCGGCAGAGCATTCCATTAGCGAGATGTACGGCTTAGGAAACAATAACGATATTTCAATGTACGTTCGAACGTGGGCTTTGGAGTAAACTGATGAGCATTCATAGCGAAACGGGTGTTACCCTTTAAGGTTTGAAGGGGCTTAATGCTGCTGGAACACTGGTGGTGAAAATAGCGATAGAGCAAAGTGAGTCAGGAGATATTTCGTCGGTGTTTGAGGTTGTTAATTGACTGTGTGATATTAGTGTCACCTACGAGAGCTGTTTGATGATTACCTGGGTTAGAAATGATAACGCAACTTTTTTAGGTTTTTACAATATATTTTCCAATATAATCCCCTTTCAACTCCATATACTTTTCCCAGTGGTTTTGTAACTCTTTTAACCCCTCCGTATAGTACGACTTTTGTTATCCTGCAAAAAACCTACTCCTCCGCGGTGGTGACGACTTCCTCGTTCGACCCGTACTTATTTCCGATAACCGATCGTTTAAGTGGCGGCTGCGGAAGTGAGAGCCGGTGCGTTATCGTGCTGGAAGAGCACTTTTTTCTTTGCCAAATGTGGTCGTCCTTTCTTTAAATCGGCGTTGAATCGTGATTGTTTTTCCCTTCTCCAAAAACTCAACGTGAATCACACCTCGCGCGTACCAAAAAGGGGTGGCCATCACCTTTCCGGCCGAATGTACAGTCTTCGCCTTCTTTGCAGCTCGCTATCCGGGTAAAACCCAATGTTTCAATTGTTATTTGGTCTCTGTTTTGAACCATGAATCCATATCTCATCGAGACGGTCACGAAATGATGCAGAAACTCCTCCGGATTTCGATTAAACAGGGCCAAGCACGTCTTTGAAGTGGTCTCACGATTGTGCTTGTTCTCTGTTATGAGTAAACGTGGCACCCATCGCACCCATCTCATGCCTAAAATCTAGTACAGGATATGGCCAACGTATTCAGTTGAGATGCTTGCTATCTCAGCAAACTCGCGAATTTCCCCTCGGTGGTTCGCCAATATGAGATCATGGATTTTGCCCACTGTTACCTCTATGATAACCATTGAGCGGTTCATCAAAAACCGACGTGCGGCCACGTCGAGATCGAGAACGGGCTTGATTTTCTCGCAGGTTTTGCCACTCAAAAAGAAGAATCGGATCACGGAGCGATACTGCTCTTTTTCCATAGTCGCAAGAAACACTAACATGGGCTAAAAGAGGTTATACTAAATGCTAGTACACTCGTTTTGGCTCAGTAGCGCCACCTATCTTCCAATCTTGGTACCCATTGAAGAGAAGTATTTCTGACATCATTTGAGGAGACCTAGATGTTTCGCAGTTTTTTGGCTACATCAAATTGTCATTCCAACGTTGTTGTCGTTGACACACATACCGATAATGGAAAGTTTTTTTCGGTTTTAACGATGCAAATGCCATTCATGGATAATGGCTGGGTGTTTGGATTTCGCTTTGAAGACTGCAGAGAGCATTTTGTTTTGATGCATTCAATTTCATTCCGATGATTGCTCCCCAATTGGTGATTCTGTTTGCATCGGAATTTAATGAGCTTAGCATACGCTGCTGTTCGGGTTCTAAAGTCGAAGAACGTAGACGTTAGTCCCGCAATGTATAAAACCTTTTTTTTTGTTGTTAAGTTGGTACATCTGTTATTGATATTCCCTCTAAGTCTTAGCGTCATAGCTTGACATTTGCAAAAGTTAAGTAACCAAGAGCACGTCTATCTCTGTGTGTGTAGGCGATTTTCACAATTTTAGAAATAGACTTAAATTTGCAACAACGAACTTGTATAAAATTTTGCATAAAAAACGGATTTAATAATGCGCGAACGAAATGTTGGAAAAATGTTTCGGCAACGATTCTCTTAAGAAAATGGTCGTTTACCATTGGCACGAGCGATTCAAAAGTGGTCAGGAGTCAATCGAATATGATGAACGGATAGCAGAGGACTTGAACATTGCATACGGATCCGTCCAAGACATTTTCGTTAATGATTTGGGTTTTCGTCGTGTAGAATCAAAGTTGGTGCCAAAAGACCTCAATATCATGCAAAAAAGAGACCATGTTGACGTCGCAAAAAGATGATTTGCGAGGCTGAATCCGATCCCACATTCATCAAAAGGATCATTACTGCAGATGAAATGTGGGTTTATGAGTACGACACGCAATCCAGACATCAGGCATGTGAATGGCGTTTACCAAATAAGCCAAGACCAAAAAAATAATGGATTTTGCAACATGATAACGCACCATCGCACAGTGCCATCATTATTCGTAATTTTTTGATGAAAAATGCAACAAATACCATCCACCGGCCACCGAAATCACCTGATTTGACTCCCTCTATGAGTTCTTTCTGTTTAATTGAGTTAAAAAACCAATAAGGGGTACGCGTTTCAGCAGCCGAGAGGAAGTAATGGTAAAATCGCAGGAGCCACTGATGGACATACCAAAAACCGAATATAAAAAATGTTTCGAGGATTGGATCAAACGCTGGCATATGTGTGTTGCAGTCGATGGGGATACATAGATTTAGATGAATAAATTTGTATTTTCAATTCTCTGAATGAACATTTTGATCAAGGTGGTATGTAAAGCATTGAGTACGTTCTTCGGCAGAGGAGTATGTTGGGGTAGAAGTAGCAGACAAGAGATCAGCTATGGAAATTAAAAGGAATGTCGGAGACAGAATTGAGCAGTGGGACACACCAGATTTTATTTTGTGGTTATCAGACTTCAAACCATCTAAGAAAACTTGAATGAAATGTACCGAAAGGCAGTTTCTGATCCATTAAAGAAGAGATTAATCGACCCGAATACCACGCAGTTTCGTCAAAAGAGCCTGATGTTACGAGCCAAGATGCCAAGATGACGGAGAACCCCTCGAAAGCAATCATAAGTAAGGAGTTTTTGTTTAATATTGGAGAAAAGATATTTGGGTGTTTCTTGTTTTAGAAGGATCGCAATGAAAGATCTATTCAGGCAAAATCTGAACAAAGGTGACGAAAAAAAAATTCACATTGACTTGGTAATAATTAGAAACATTCAGTAATGAGAATTAAATTAATTTTGCGGACTGCTTAGCTGTGAGGATGACCAACATTTTGGTGCCAGTTCAAACAAATCCTGCCAACATAGACAAGAAGGTCATTTTATTGGAAAACTAAGAAAACTCTCTATAAAACCTTTCTCCGGGTCCTACTGGTTTAAAAAAAAAAAAAAAAACTCTCTTCTTCTTTCAGAAAAAATTACTTCGACGGAAACTTAGTCCCATTTGTTTAAACGAACTTTTGTGCATAAGATACAACAATTATCATTGTGTATCATTGCCCGGGTTAGAAAGTTTTCGAATCTATCTAAAGAAGGTAACGATTAGGGGGAAGAAACCTAACTTGCTTGTTATGCGAAATCGCGCTACATTGGCAAGCTATTGAATAGGTACAGTAATGTAAAACAAAAAATTATAAAAATCCTGTAACCGAAGAAAAGAGAATAAGAAAATAAGTGTTTCAAAAATAATGAGACCTGAATACTGGGCTAGATATCGATAATAAGCGGTTCCACCAACTAAACTATGATTTGATGTTGTAATGCAATCCAAATCCAGACAGAACACAAGACTATTACCTCTACAACTCTAAACTTTGTACTGAAACCACACAAGATTTTTGAAGCTTGTGACCTAATCGAAAAGTAAGAGGCTCCACAATCTTAAATTGCAGCAACGCCAGAATAAGTAAAAAACAAGTTCTTGTCAATTTACCAACAGAAGTGCAATTTACGGCGCTGAATCTGAAGGACTGGAAAATATTCGTGAATCATTGAGTAGAAGTTACAGCTCCTCTTCCAGTGTGTTGATCGTAAACTACACTCCTTAACACTCTTGGTTGTACTTACTCTGAAAAGCTCTCGAATTTAAGTAAGATCACAAATCGAAGTCAATCAAGTGACATCACGCTGTATCCATGGTGCTTGCTCTATAAGTGCAGTACTTGAAAAATATCCGCAATATAAAAAACGACTAAAACTTCACACTAAATCAGTGAAGACACTCTGGTTCAATTACATTTCTATTTGCAGATCTTGGGAGAACATATCAGTAAAAAAGGAGTTATAGTAGTGAGACGAATGTTGGCAAGGTTAACGCACATCGTAAAAATTGCATGAAAAAACGTGTAAGCGAAGTATATAGAGCGCCCAGGCTTCATAAGGATACAAAGCTATTAAAATATGAGAGGAGTAAACAGTAACTAGTTTAAATTTTACAAAAAAGGGTGCAGATGAAGTACCTACAATTAGGTAATAAACTTCATACCACTTCCACAATAAACCGAATAGCTTCTAAGAATATTAGAATAGATACTGATCATGAAAACTACGATCTATTAGCGAATCGAAGTGAACGAGGCAAAATTATTAACGAAAATTCTTGAAGTTTCTGGTATTTAAATTGCATCTAAAAGCGAAGATATATTCAAGTGAATCAGTTCGATTTTCTTATTTGAAATTGTTTTCCATTTTTTGTATATAAAGGCAAATTCGTCCGTCAATTTGAAATCGTAGTCAATCAACTCATTTGTAAATCTTTTTCACATCGCGTGAAGATAACAATTCCAAATTCAAATCATTTTGTCAAGTTACCACTTAATCAATTAAACTGACAAATTAATTTACTTCGCTGTATCTAGACACGATTGCATGGCTCATGACTGACACATCTACCGATGGTTGTTCATCTTTCTCTTCTATATAAAGATCACTTTGGTTCTGTAAAGCTCATTCAGTTTTACAATGAAACTACTTCGGTTTAAAATTATCTTCTTTCTAACCTGTATCTGTTCGACTATTTCGTCGCTAAAATGCCGATCTGACGATGGACCTTCGGATGAGAATCTTAAACGCGTAGCCCGATCGTGTATGCAAAAGATCAGTGAAAATGGTGGTCGCTACTCTCCCAACCAAAACAACAGCTCTTCAAGTGACAATTTTCGCGACTGGGAATATGAGGATCACAATCGGGATGACCGATTTCGTCAAGGAAACCGCGATCGTTTACATATGAGATCAAGTCGATTGCGACGATCTCCAACTGACCGAAAATCTGACTATTTATTATTAAGTGGCCGCGATCAACACCAGAATCAAAGATTTGGCAACAGAAATCACGATGGTGGGATGGGTAACGACAACAATAGCTCTAATGGCGATCGCCAATCTCATGATCGTGCCCATGATAAGCCGAGGGATCAAGATGGTGCATGTGTGGTACACTGTTTCTTTGACGAATTAAATATGGTGAGTATGCAAGGAAATACCTTTAGACCTCATCGAAGAAAAAAATCATTTTAGTTAAATAATAACGACTATCCAGACAAGCACAAGGTGATGTACATCCTAACAAAGGACATACGAGATCGAGAGCTACGAAGTTTCTATACGGACACAATTCAAGAGTGTTTTCACTACTTAGATACCCAGCGACGTAAGGACAGATGTCAGTTTTCAAAGGAATTGATCAATTGTATGATGGAATATGCCCAAGCGAACTGTGATGATTGGCAAGATCACACATTGATCTTTACTTAACTCACTTTGTGACCCACAAATTAAAGGTTAACCTTATACGTATATGTTAGACTAATCTAATAAAGATCAGGGATAATCAAAATATACTTACGGAACTTCTCAAATCGTCAACACGGAGTAGATGATCGTCATGTTTTCCCTTAAGGTAAGCATTGTCCTTTCCTTCTAATTCATAGACAACACATTCTAGTTGTACGTGGGCTCTATTGCGGTCGTCTTTGAAGGTTTTAAAGTCGTCTTTGCACTTTTGTAAGACAATTGCTTTTTCCTGAGAGTATTGTTGTTGGAAGAACTCCATACGATGTCGCTGAGTGGCTATAAAAGATAAAATAAAAACTAGAGTAACAGTAACAGTTGGCTTGCAGCTGCCATAAGAATTTTACTACACAGAAGAAGACGGGCCGGGCCCCATTAAAATAATTTAATAACTGAAATCCCTACAATAACGACGGCTCCGCTTTTCATCAACGTACAATCATAACCATTGGTCAGAGTCTGCAGTATACAGTGGGAAATTCCATTGCCAAAAGTTTTAATACTGATGGCCCATCTATCATCAAAGTAACCAAGTTGTCTCAAAGATAATATAAATATTAATAAAAACAATAAGCTATTGTATGATTGAGAGGCTTGTGGCGATTACATTTGACGCAATGAACATTATAACAACAACTTGCAATCGTAATAATGCAATCACGACAACATCCTTCATTCTTCTTTCATCATCAGAACAGAATGCACAATCTATTCAGCTTATCTGAAGAACCAACTAATGGCCTGGCATAAAAACGAATTCACTCCTGACGATCGTTTTAAATGTTTACAAGACAGCAACATTTGGATCTGCACGTAAAATGTTCCAACCTCTAACAGGCCGTGTAAAGCCGAACAATTAGCAGACGTTCTTGAGTACTAGACACAAATATCACCACCATCAAGGAAGTGCGATGGGAAGGCCCATTATGTGATTTATACGTATGGTGATTACTTTATGGAAAAGAAGCTTATTCGGATGCGGATTTGGCATATGCGGTTTCCAACATTTGAGCTAGAGTTTTATGAAAATCCGCATCAAAGCTATTATAAATTCGCTAACATAAGCGTAACATGCTGCCATGCATATTAGTCCTACGGAGGACAAGAACGAAGCCACAAAAGAATGTATTTACGGGCTCCTCAGCAAAACATATTTGTATTAGTAATGTCCGAAGTATGACGTTAAAATCATATTAAGCGATTTCAACGCCAGAATGGGAAAGGAGAACATATTTGGTAGGAAGATTGGTAAACATAGCCTACAAGACACGACTTAGGCTTAATGACTTTGTGGCTCGAGGAAATATCACTATAGCAAGCATACGGTTTCCTTATCTGAATAAACACAAGAGGACATGGCGGTCTCCGGATTTTTAAACGCTAAATCAAATTGATCACATTGCGATAGACGTAAGACATGTATGCAGTAATTTGAACGTTCTAACGTTCCCGGCAGCCAATAATGACTCGGATCAACATTTTGTTGCAGCTTTGTAGCACTACAGCAAAGAAGATATAACGATGAAAAGCTGCAATTGCAAGAAGCGTACAAAGCGGCTATGCAACAAAGGACGAGAGGTGCTGGTGAGTTCTACGAGCAGAAAAGACGGAAAATATATTGACTAATCAAGAAGAAGAAGAAAAAAGAGCACGAGATGCTCGCGATCGAAGATATTGAGAGGTTATACTCCAGGAACATCTTCAGAAGTTCTACCAACAGGTAGAAAGAACGTGTCAAGGAAAGAAGACCAGTATAGATGAAGAAGGAAATCTTATAGTAAAGTCACAGTCGGTGCTGAGAATATAGAAAAACGGCGAGAAGGCTTACATCAGATCGTCAGAAAGAAAAAACCATTCACACCTCTGTTCACACCAGCTCATTCCTTAGAGCTGATCAGAAGAGTGTACGAGTATGCCTGACAAATGAAATCTCAGTATCGTGTGCCCGATAAAAAAGGAGACCCCCTCAACCGACGCCTAGTTTTGTTTTGACAACCATTTCAAAGCATCGCGTTAATGTTTTTTGCGACCAAGGAAAAAGAACAATATCGCTCCGTGACTCGATTCTTGTTTTTAAGTGGCAAAACCTACGAGAAAAGCCCATTCTCAATGATGTGTATGGGACCCATTCACTTCCCTGTACAACCGTTTACCATTGGTTCGCAGAGTTTCGCCGTCACCTAACGTCGGATTTTAATGAACCATGCCAAAGTGGCTCACAAACGGTTACCACAGAGGAAACCGTGAAAAAAATCTATGATCTCGTATTGGCAAACGCCGAGTGAAAATTCACGAGTTAGCTGAGATATCAGGCACTCCAATTGAACACATAAGCCATCCGCAGGAGTTTCTGCGTCATTTAATGACCTTCGATGAGAGACCAAATAACAATAACAAAGAAGGCGAAGACATTGCCTTCGGCCGGAAAGGTGATAGCCACCGTTTTTCGGGACGCACGAGGTGTAATCGACGTTGACTATTTGAAGAAGGAAAAAACCGATTCAACGCCGATTTGAAAAAAAAAGAAAAAAGTGCTATTTCACCACGATAACATACCGGCTCACAACTCCGCAGTCGCCACAGCCAAACTGGTATAGTTGCACTTAAAATTGCGCCCCCATCCTCCGTATTCTCCAGATTTAGCTGCCTACGAATTCCTTTTGTTCCCAAACCTTAAATATCGTTCGCTGGAAAGAAGTACGGCTCGAACGAGAAAGAAGTAGTATTTTGCAGGCCAACAAATTAATTAAAAGGCGTCAGTTTTAATATTGTCAAAGGCATCAATGCGTTTTCACAAATACACGTGCCAGAGAAATGGTCAAAAGTTTGGTTGCACCTCCTGTGCAAAAGGTATTTGGACCTTCTGGGTTTGACGGTACTGACGAGTTGAGCGTACTTTTAAACTCAGCAGAAGTCTCACTACTATCACCGGGAGCTAAAGGCACTAAAGGAAACGTTTTGCAATCAATCGCTCGAATTTTCGACCCATTAGGTATGTTGGGACCTACCACTGTTAAGCTAAAAATTTGCTATGGGGTGAAGTTTTCTCTGAAGAATTACAGACGCAGTGGGATGAATACGTAAAGGGAGTTTTATGGCTTAAAAGCATTTCCAAAGCATGAGGGGTCTATTGAGATCCATTTTTTTCCGATGCCAGTACAAAAAGCCTTTGAAACTAGAGATTTATTGTATTATAACAGCTTCTGTAGTTGAACACTACATTGATTACAGCTTGATTGGGGTCCTATCTGAGGGCAAACACGAAAGGGGATTCGGCGGGATACTATTTCTAGCCTCACCCAAAAATGGCATTGAATCCAGAGCTACAAGTAGCGTTGGCAACCGTACGTCCAGAACATATTGGACGAAAATACAGCGGCTAACATATATCGTGCAGAGGAATCACTCCAGAGGCAAAGAAAATCCTGCAGATTATCTCACCCGTGACGTTAATGAAGAGTTCCCGCAGAAAAACTCACTTTGGGCTAATGGCCTAAGTGGCAGGAAAGGCTACTGGAAATAAGGCAGCAGAAAACAAGTTGTGAAGGCAACGCTTTTTCTCGCAGAAGTTCGCTTGCCGAACCTTGAAGGAAAAAGTGATGTGTTGATGTGTTACTACGACTTTAGTTCTTGAAGTCGTTTACTAAGGATCACCTGCCTTGTTTATCATAGCATGCGTCGATTGCACAAGAAGATTTCTCCCAAACACGGGATGAGATACAAGCAGCAGATAGAAGAGATTTCTATTTTGTAGAGTGGGCAAAATCTTGGAAAATCAAAGCTAGCGAAATTGTTCCTATTCTTAGACTGCAACGGCTCTCTGCGGCCTGGAGGACGTCTTCAGAAGTTGGATGCCCCGCCTTATATCAAACATCAGATACTACTGCCATCGAAGTCTCATATAGTCGCTCTGATTATCGACGATAGTCAACAACGGACGCTTCATGCTGGAGTAAGAACTGTGCTGACGCAATTCCGCAAGCGTTTTTGGATATTGCGTGGTCATTAGATGGTACAGCAGTTAGTCAATGCGTGCATGATATGTAGAAAGCTCTGGAGTTCTCATTCATTGGAGCTATTCGCACCTTTGCCAACAGAACGGATTAAATTGCTGCTCCCATTCGAGAATGTAGATGTGGATTTTGATGGTCGGCTATATTGTTACGATTCTAAATACGAAGCTACTAAGGTTTATGCTGTATTTTTCATATGTGCGACATGACGTGCTGTGCACTTGGAGTTAGTGAGAGCGATGACAACGGCTTTTCTTTCTTCAAACATTCCAGTGCTTCATCAGTCGTCATGGTGCCCCAGCTATGGTTTTGTCAGACAATGCACGGGCATTTAGATGTGCGGCGTTAGAAGTTAAGGCAGGTTGGGTTTCTTTGGACAACAAGGCTTAAGTATTATTTTCTCCGCAAAAACTTAAATGGCGATTTATTTTGGAACGTGCGCCATGGTAGGGCGGCTTCTGGGAGCGAATGGTTCGCACCATGAACAATGTTCGGAAGGTAGCCATCGGTAAGGCGAAGCTGGGTTTTAAGAAGTTGAAGACGATTATGACAGAGGCAGAAATGATCATCAATAACCGCCCGGTAATACAATGTCTGTGAGTACTGATCCTCTAGATTTGAAATTTGTTTGCACCGAAACTCAGTGCGGATTTAGTACAAAAAGTGTGGAAGGAACGTTTTAGGTATTCTAGTAGTTGAAAAAAAGATAGCAAAACGAATATTTGCACTTGCTGGGATCTTTTAATTGTAACTTTCCTCGTTCCACTAGGCAGCTAGCAATCGGTCACGTACAATAGCTTTGCTTTCCCATCCAGGACGAGTAAGAATTGTGTGGAATTATGCGTCGTAAAAGAAACATTCATCGGCCCTCTACCCTTTGGAATTGCGATCTTGCCCAAGGGAAGTAGTTGAATGAAATCCTCAAATGTAGATGCGAGCGGCGGAAGTATAGCGATCAAATTGATTTTCAAACTCAAATTTCAAATCGAACTCACGACTTGAGAAGTCATTGACATAAGTAAGAAGTTGCTTGAATATCTAGTGGCCAGTCGTTGTTAAGAGCTAATTGACTACGGTGAGACAACAATTTGAGGCTTTGAGTAAAGTTACCAAGGTGACAAAAGTGTTGTAAAATGCCTTAGCAGTTATGTACAGTGTATATTTTTTTGTCGTATGTCTGTAATCGATTTTCGTACTTACAAATCATTTTGCCAAGAATTTCCATGTGAGATTGTTGCAAGGTTGCATACATGTCCTCAGCGATATCCAGTTCACTTAAAAGATTATGGATGATACGGTCTTTTCTCTCCAAGGCCATTCTAAAGAATTTTTCTACCTCGACCATTTCATGCTTCAAATCTTGACATTTGATTTGCCGCAAAATCGATCGCCATTCTTGGTTGATTTTCGCCAAGTTTAACCGTGAAAAGGCATCTTCACGTTTAAGTTTGTTCTGAAATTTAAAGAAATCTAAAATTACATCCAGAAACAAACATAGTTCATCTAAGTGTATACCTTCATATAAAGTGAGATAAGATGCTGCTTTCGGCGTCGGGCTTCTTCTTCAATATCTGCCCGAAGTTGAAGGTATCTGGCCCTTTCCTCTTCGGACATTTTGGCGAGTTTATTTTTTGATTTTCCCTTTTTACCCATTTTTTTTTTATAAAATTTTATTTATTTATTTTTTTTTTTTTTGTAATTTAACGACTTAAGCCGGCAAACAAATTTTGTAAATAACAGCACAACAATTGTTTGCATGCGTCTTCGGTTGATATGTTATTTTCGGTAAACAAGCAGCTTTTACTATGGTAATCGGCTAAATGGAAGAAACAAGTGTCACTAGATTTGTTTTTTGGAATATTGTAAGGGTGAAAAAGGTGGTAGCTTCACCTTCCATGTACTCGTATTTAGTGGTGGCGATGAACATTTTGTGAGAGTAATTGAGTTCAGGGTTCAGATTTTACTGTCGTTCTATTAGTAGATCTACTGCGATTTTTCGACAAAAAAAAATTCACTCCACTACTGCATTCTAGTGGCCTTCTGTATACTACGCTTTAAATATTACGGGGATAAGTTATTTATTTTTAGCTTTAGTTTTGATTTGATTAAAATATATTGAATGTGCAATTTTTTTAAAATAGATTTATCTTCTAATTAACTTAAATGCGTTGAAGAATTATTTTTTTTATGAAAAAGTATTGAAATTTTGTTCTTGTTACTCCTTTTATATATTTCAAAAAATTCATCCAATCAAAATCTGCGAAAAATGTAAATCTACGGCGCGTTTTTCATGAATCTACTGCGAAACTCAACTACTGATGTCCGAATTGAGTAACTGAAAATTTGGGTCTTAACAAATCGTTTAGAGCTGAAGTCCTTAGGATGTTAATTAAATGGATGCCATATTTTTGGCTTATTACCATAATTTTTTATGCTTATTCTGTCTGCAGTTGAATTGATTAACTTTTCTGTAGTGATGGATGGATTGCGCTTCAAATCAAATATTCGGTTTTTACATCTTCTCTTACCTAACAACTGACCTTTCCAATACTTCCACTCTAAACGAATTAATTCCTGCACTTGATATACTAGGACCAAATTATTTGGCGGATTTTTGGACATCTTACTAAAGGTTGTTTCAATTAGAGGTGTAGGATTTTTTTTTTATTAGATGCGCAACTAAGTTATATGTGAAAATGAAACTTAACTGTGAAAAAAACGGTTAAAAATGATTCATTGAAGGTATTACCCATCGATAGCTACAACTTTTTCCCGTCTTTTTAGCAGAGCTCGAATACTTTTACGATAAAAGTGTATATCATTTGAGGCTATCCATTGATCAACACATATATTGATGTTTTCATATGAGCAGAACTGCTGATCAGCCACACCATGTGGTATGGAACGGAATATGACAGGTGGCGTAGGACTTCCCATTTGAGGGTTTCCAGATAGGTTTTAATGGATTTGGTAACGTGAGACCAAGAGTTGACATGCTGTAGAATGACTTTTTCGTGCCTCTGCTCGTATTGTGCCCGTTTTCTTGCAGTGCTCGGCTCAGACGCATCAATTGAAGTCGAAACCGTTCCCAAATTATGGTTTCGTTGGGTCTCAACAGTTCATAAATAACACCGACCTGGTACTACCAAATACACAGCGTGAATATTCGGCCGACCCGTAGACGTAGAAGCATAACTTGTATGGCAAATAGCACATCCTGGTGAAGCATATTTCTTCCGTACCCATACTATCGAGCTCCGGCAAAAAAAAAAATTATTTATGTCTTGGAATTGTGCTCCATTGACGTTAATGGCTTTTCGGTTTCATTTTTGAAAAAGTACGGCCTAATGGCACTTCCGGTCCATAACCCCACCAAAAGGTTAATCGTTGTAAGTGCATTGTCATCTCCTAAATGATTCGTGGATTATTGGAGCCTCAGATTCAGCAGTTTAAGTTACAAATGTAGCCGTCAATATAAAAATGGGTCTCATCCGAAAATACGATTTTTTTTACAAAAAACAATGTCAGCATCCGTGTTTTGCAGGACTCAATCCGGGAACGTCCGGCGGTGCTTGTGGTCGGCCGGCTTCAGTTCTTGCGTTATTTTGACCTTGTATGCATGAAGAGCAAAATCATTCATCAAAATTTGGTACAGTGTGGCTGTGAAAAGTTCAAGCTCCTAAGAACCGTGATGGATGGAGGTGTTTGGATCGCCTTCAATATTTTCCTTTACTGCGGCGATATTTTCCCTTGAATGTACAGAGCGAACACGTTTCTGCATTTTTATATCTTGTACTGAGCCCGTTTCTGGCAAGACTCAGAAACCCAGGAACTTGAATAGTAGTAAGCAGCTGGATGGCGTCATACTTCCCATGTCTTACGCCAAGCAAATGACGCCCCTTCCAGCGATATCTAAAGTTAGTCATAGGTAGACTGTGAAGCACTAAGCATAATGTATTAACATATTCCTTACTTGATTCCAAGCAATCAACTAAGCTGATCAACCTCACAACAACTGGACATTGTAACATTGGACGATAGTTCTGCGGGAACGAAGAGGAAGAGAAATCTTGAAAATTTGCCTAAACACACAGCACAAAGTTATCCCTTGGCAGTTCCCACTATCGAGATGTAAATGATCTCCTTCGCTCTTCAAAAGGTATTACAACTGGTACGCTTCAACGAGGTTGCTTGGTAGTTTTGACCTTCCTCGGGTTGTCACGTGCATCTCTCGAAGTCCAAATTAAATTTAATTTCGCAGCCAAACAATGTGGCTAAATAGGATACTAAATTAAGTTTAACTGTGAACTGAATTTTGAGTAAAGTATATGGTAGTCCAAGCCCCATAAGCAATTACCGATAACTTTAGGTCCTCGTTGAAATGCTCGATCATATAAAGCTTTCCTCCTTGATCAGAATGTATCCCCACTGGTTACTTCAAAATTGCTCATTTATCATTTTGTTGTTGATAATCGTCTCTGTACCGTTTGCAAACTAAGACTCATCCGCTATACCGCTGTATCTTGTCTGGATGTTTCACTTTCAAACTTTCGGCAGCACCACAAGTAAGCATTTACTGAATGCTTCTCAGTCATAGTGCAGGACTCAGATGATAAGCTCGTATTCGATAGAAGAATGATTGCCATTAATGATGAAAAGCAACTACTGACAAATGAGTTCTACAACCTCTATTGCACACCCACAACAAGCCGTTTAAATTAGTACAATCCCTAGCCAACTGCCGCCAGTACCGAGTTAATTAAATCTCCTTCAACTTGCATGCTCCACCTTAATTTTAGTGTCGGCTGATGTCCCCATTTATATTGGATTAATACAAGCTTAACCTAACTTAAAAACTAACAGAGATCTTATTTGAGGCGAGTGGTGCTCTGGCTGAAATCAAAAATGAATAGGTTTGAGTTGACCTTTCGGAAAATACGGGTAAATTTTTTATTTTATTTTATAATCCCGTGCGTGTACCAAGGGGATATGATTACCCTTTAACTGGTTTTTCTCCAGGGCCCGGGCGTATGATGTAGTAGTTTAAAACTCAGGTGTATAAGGATTCGGTGCTTTTCCAAAGGTGGTTGTTAAACTGGAGCCAGTGCATCCTCAACCAGTTGGTCTTAGTACGTGCTAGTTGTTAGTTTGTTACATTTAGCCCAGCCAGCAACCACTACAATATCAGTGTTATGCCTTCATGTCAGAGTTGACGCCGACGGAATTTTCATATAACTGCATACAAATTCTATTAAAAGACTTTTTCAGAGAATTGCCCCGCACAGGATTCGAACCCGCGACCCTCTGCTTGAGGAGTCTATGCATATACCACTACACCACGGCCGTAAGGAATTGAGTAGACCGGTAGATAGAAGACATGAGGACAATTTAGATTACGTGGGTTGGTGTTGAAGTAAATTGAGTTGAAAAGGGATACCCATTCGAATGAACCTGAAACCAGTCCATGAATGAAAAAAATGTCAGGAATATTTTTACGTTCTTCTAACGAATTTATATTGAGAAGTTTGAGGCGGTCCTGATAGGGAAATAAGATTAAAGGGTCGTTCCAGGGTAAGCCACGGACAGAAAATCAGAGGAATCGGCGTTCAATATCTTCGATTCCGAAAATATGAACTTGGTGAAAGTGGGATCAAGCTTGACTGGCATACTCAAGCAAGGGACGAATAAAGGTAACATAGAGAGATCTGGTTCATACGGGGTAGAAAGTTCCTTGGACAAAGTGACAAAAACGGACACGCTCACAAAAAAAAAAAAAAAAAACAATTTAGCGCAGTGCAGTGCAGAGTCAAAAAAAAAAAAAAAACATAAAGCATAGTCCGGGTATCTCGACGATCTAGTATCTAAAATTGTCACTTCGCAGTTAGCATCGTCGGTGTTTGTATTTTCTGTGTTTGTTTGTGGTTATGGGTAGGGAATTCAGGGTGGACATGGCTAATATACGCTGGCTAAAAAGCAATTACTTTTCTTCGTACGTTCACGTCCGTAAGTACAGACCAGCAGTTTTGGCACTTAATGAAACACAGGTAGATCACCGCCCACACCTCTCAGATCACTCTGATCTGAAGCTACCAGGCTACGAACTAGTGCCACTATTCTTTTCTCATCGCGGTCTCGCTATTTATCTGCTTAGTGATGTAGCTTACCAAACTCAACCACAATGTACTCCCTATTCCCATCCGGAACTCAATGTCATGCGGTTAAAATTACATCTCAGTTAGCATTTTATGCACTACTGCTTTATATACAGAATCTCCAAACTGGACAGCAATTTGACTTTTAACGAGTTCGATACGCTGTCTGACTCCAATCAAAGAATTGTTTCCTTGTATCCTCTTACTGAAATTGTTATTATTGTACTTTCAATTTCAATATTTACAACTCTGGGTGGCTTCGACATCCTGGACAGACAACACCCGAAGAACGGTGTGTTGAGATCTTCGCTGCGGAAAACAACTTGACCTAGCTTGTAAATGAGCTCACACGTATATCAGACGTTAATAGGCATACCGCCAATACCCTGGACTTGTTTTTAACTTCTCACCCTGATAAATACAAGGTCAAAGTGATATCCGCTCTAGGCTTGTCAGACCACCGTGTCATATCAGCTAATTTCTCGTACATTCACCACACAGTTAGAAAAAAAATTGCTGAAAGAACCATATGGCAATACGAGAAAGCCAATTCGAGTGGACTTAACAGCTTCTTTGAGCATTTTAACTGTTTCTTCGATAACGACGTGGATGCCGCCGCTGATATAATCACAGACACCATTCTGTTTGAAATGAGATCCTTTATCCCTGATCGGAATGAGAGTATTAAGGCATGCTACGACTCTAAAGAAGCTGTCAGGGTTAGAGAAATGTGAAATTCCAATACGATCAAAAACTGAGACAAAAAATACTACAATGTCCTAATGACAGTAACAATTTTTGGTTGTTCGTCAGAAAATTTGAAATTCTACCTCCTCCTCCATCCCAACGCTCATTTACCATGGCATCCCAGCTATCAGCTCTTTGGACAAGGCCAATCTGCTTGCTGCACATTTTGCGGCCAGTTCAACACTAATAGACTGTGCTTTGTCTCCGCCTACACCTGAGTGCGTCAAATCTTCAACGAAATGAATCCACTTTCGCACTCATGTAGTAACAAGAGTACTTAAAGATATCAATCTGCTGGTCCATATGGTATATCTCCCCTTGTTCTAAAGAGGTGTTCTTCCTCGCTGCTAAAACCACTGGGCAAGCTTTTTTATCAATCCTACTCTTTAGGTCTATTTCCGAACAGATGGAAAACAGCATTTGTCCAGCCCGTCCCTAAAAAAAGGGAATCCTCTTCTCTTTCTTTCTACAAGCCCATTGCACTTACGTCCCTTCTTGCCAAGATCATGGAAAACCGTCAACTCCTGAAACGTTTCGAAATGCGAAAACTTCTCAATGACCGGCAGTATGGTTTTCGTAGCAACAGATGCACGGTTGATTTGATGGCATGTCTCACCGAAAGTGGAACTAAAGCATACATCATTCTGGCGAAAGAGATAGTTGCATTTGATATTTTTAAGGCATTTGACAGAGTTTGGCATCAAATTTTTTGTCAAAAAACCGTCCTTTTGGAATCGATTACCCTCTTTTTCAATTGATTAGAAATTAACTTTCGGAACGTTCAATTCTTGTTGCTTTTGATGGTTTCAAGTCTAATGTTCACTAAAAAAAATAATGGGGTGCCCCAGGGCTCCGTTCTGTCTTCGACAGAACTACTTCTAATCGAATATATTCCTTTGCTAATGACAGCACTCCCTGCTTTTCATACGATTCTGGGTACGAAACACCTGGTAACATCGAAAGGGAAGCCTTCCGGCTGGATGGAAACTATGATGTTTTTGTTTTAGCCTCGCAGCACACGTAGTCAAAATTATCGTGCAGATAGGCGAGATATAGACGTATAGATAGTCTCCTTTTTATCTCAGGATACTTAGCTCCAATTCCGTGGTTGAAATTAGGAAAAGTCGTGTATGTTAGGAGTTGAAGTGTGGCAGTTTGATTGGTAGGGGTTAAGTCGAAAGAGGGGTGTAATAGATGAAGTTGGAACATCGGAGGCAGGCTAAAAATTAGGAAAAGTTTTAATTAAAAACCTAGTTGGAGCGGGGTTTGCTGTGGGAAGAGGAGGTGGATCTTGGAAATTTAGATTTACTTGCTAACTTATCAGCTGGTTTTGGTATGACGGCTACTTGACTTTATCCTGCTTCCTGGCCTTATTTTCCAACCATTTGCAAACACGCATCTTTATATTAATGAAATTCTTGCTGGCTGGATTATGGAATATCCATTTATATTTAGCCCGAAGACTGAGTTTGAAGCTACGCTTTTGTGGTGCAATGTTGGAAGCAAATCGCGGTAGCTAATGGTAGTGCCATATTTTTTTTCGAAAAAATTCGAATTTCATTCAACATCAGCGTTTAGGTGTGACGCTGTGATAAAAAGTGTAATGACCAATTGCTTGGTCTAGGTTGCCATTTAGAAAGTTCTATAGTTGAATTAAAATGATTAATAAGATCCGTGAGGCTGCGACAGGAAGACTCTGAGTTCTGGACTGAGTTACGTAACTTTTCAACACTTTTGACACTGTTTTCAATAACCGTGATTTTCTCCATAATCTTTTTGGGAGGTGCGTCTTGGAAGGAGTCATTAGGATCGCTTATGCATTTTATTGACAAAAGAAAAGGAGGATATTTTAAAGTTCTTTCATAAACACCGTATTTCTTTTGTTTGGCCCGATGCAAGCGGAATGAACAATTCCGCAAGACATGCTTAAAATATGAAATGGGTGATGTTGCACTAAACACACGGACGCGTAGATAAATTAGTTGTGTATATCAGTGAGGGTACAAATATAGGTTGCAATAATTGTTTGTTTTTTTTATTGTTTGGTTGCACTTTACTAAAGATAATGGCAGACAAAAAAATAAATTAATTCAAGCTCTAGGGGTAAAGAACCGGAAAATGCAATATGACAAAAATTTTAACTGAAAATTAAACAGGTGAATAAGGAGAGCAAGAAAAACAAATCTGACTGATTGAATAAGTTAGATGTGGTCATCATCGAATGCGCTGACTTTCAAGATAAGATGGCAGATTCTTTGGACCAGACCTGTAGTGTCTAAAAGCCATCCATCTTAGAACATTGGATCCGTCGACGTCTCATTAGACCGATGCCACTGTAAAGCCCGTAAAGTTTGTTTTTGTACGTCCTCTTTGTGTCAAAAGTGCTAAGTGCCTTCTCATCTCTGCGTCAAAGAACGGGATTGGGAAGTTTAGGAACTTCTTTACAGCCAATTTGGTCTTACGAGAACGGGCTCTTCTACCCAGCTGTCTGCTTAGTCAAAAGAAACAGCGATTACCAAAAGTTACTTTTTTATCGTCAGACGAATTCTGGCTTCTTTCGCCTCAATACCCACGTAAGTTTACGTAAGCTCACTGTAGTTCTTTAATAACATCAATATCATTCGCGTACATAAGTAATTGTGAGGGCTTAAAAGATATCTTCGCTCTTTTATTAGCCAGAAACTCTTACATGATTTTTTCAAGTCACAGGACATCTTAAAAGGTCACATGATAGCGCGTAGCCTTGTTGAAAATCCTTCTTGACATTGAAGGTGCGGTTTTGTTGGCATTGATTAACCAACGATAATTCTGCATTTTCATCCTGCACAACCTGACAAGTTTGACGGCGATGTCAAAACTAGACATAGCGTTGTATAGGTCGCCCATTTGCACGCTATCATTTGCGGCTTTGAGATCGACCAAAAGATGATGAAATTGAAATTCTCGGGTATTTTCCAAGATCTGCCGTAGTTTGCACATTTTATAGTTAGTGGACATTTCTGGCCCAAAATCGCACTGATCTCAATAAAATAGCTGAACAGGAATTAGTAAGGATAAGGCGATGTGTAGTCCAGAGAGCACGTAGTCCACGATATACGTTATCTCTAGTTGTTAAATATCAGGCCAAGATTGTTATCAGAGCTGACGTACTTTTTTAGACTTTGGGGGGCTTGGATTGGTGGAAAGTGAGTAAGATCTAATTATATTTATGGATCACAAGTGCTTTTATGTTTTGAGTATTTAGACGAAGTTCATTCTTGGACGACCAAACAAGTACTATATACGCTGGAGATCTCCATTTGCTTGCACAGTAACTTCGTGAATCAAATTCATTGGAAAGCTTAAGTGGATCTGGGCATCATCAGCGAATATATGGATTACACTATGTTCAACAATCTTAGGCAGTTCATTTACGTAGAGCGAAAAAAGCAATGGTCCAAGAATATAGCCTTTCGGTACTCTCCTCTTTACTGGCAAAGAACATAAACATCGGTTACCCGTTGAACGTTGAACGTTGAACGTTGAAGGTTGCTGTCTCCCTTCTTAATAGGAAAGTGAAAGTTTTGTAGAAGACAGTGAAAAATTTAACACTTTCCTAAACTTAAAGTAGATAATAGTGGGGTTAACTGTGTCGAATGCTTTCAAAAAGTCAAGTAACGTTAGTATTGTAGCATGGTTTCCGTCAACAGTTATTCAGATTTCATCGATGAACATTGTTTTTGGTGGAAATCAGATTGGTTCTCGCAGAGCAATTTTACCCGAAAGAAAGATTTGCATCTGAATAAGAATGCATTTCTCAAAAACTTTTGCAAAGAATGGCAAAATTGAGATTGGTCTGAATTCCATCGCATTTCCATTCGATTTCTTGGGAATAAAAATAATTTTATCGTTTTACCAATGAACGGGAAAAACTGACGTCGTTAAGATTGAGTTGAACATATTTATTATGAAGCAGAAGTTTAACAAATTTTGGGTGGATTTTGTCGTGTTCTATAGCGTTTGATTCGATCGATAGTACCGCTTTTGCAACGTCGAGGTACGTTTCTCTAAAATCGTCCGGTGAACGGTCAAAAGTGGATTAGTTGATTGAGGAAGGATCACTCGACGCTAAGAAAATCGAGGTCAGCTGGTTCATCATGAGTTTTGGGCCCTTTTTTTCTCAACCCAACTTCGCGGATATGTTTCCAAACCTCTCTGCCTAAAGAATAGCTACCAAATTTCCTATAGTAAAAAACGCGCTTCTCGTTTCTTATTTTGAAAACCGTTTCATTGTGAAATTTGCGACATTTATTCAAAAACTCATGCATTCGGTATTTCTCCCAGCTTTTATAGGCATCATCACGCTTTTGCATAAGCTGCATTATATTAGGGGTAAGCCATTGAATGGAAGTTAGTTTGATCATCAACAAGAGGCATCCGATATATACACACCCAACATGGGTCTATAAGTGTTCTTGATTCTACCCGGGTAATGCCCATCTCAACCCGGTCACCAAGGTAATGCGGATAATACACAATTTCGTTTGCCAAATATTACAAATACTCTAATTTCATTAAGTTGATAATGTACACCTTTGGTGGGGATTGGGAATATATTCCACAGGGAAAGCGTAAGAGCAGCGATGAAAATATAGGTTATGGTCTATACTATTAGTGAAAAAAATAAAAGTAACAGAAATACATTATCTTTTTAACATGCATTTACAACGAATGGCACCTTAATTCATTTTAAATAGCTAAGAATAAGTTCGGATTAATTTTAAACGGCGTTAAACGTCTCCACTTTAGTTCGAGCTCAATTAAATCGTTTTTACATGATTGACGATGTTTTTATCTAGACTTTATTCTTATAATTTTGTGTAAGTATTATGGAAATACGTTACCACCGGACGGTCTCTTGGCAGCATCTGACGTGGCAATATTAATTTTAAGTGTTAAAACATAAAATGAGTGAAAGAAGAAACAGCACATAAAGTTACGATAACAAAGACATTATTTGAAATATTTGTGGAACTACAATTTCACACAATCTGTCACCATCACGGATGAATAAACACCTCAGATATTTAATTAGATATGATCCAGAGACTCAATCACCAGCATCAGCTGACAATAACGAATTGAAAAGGCAATACATATTCACAACGATTGATATTATGATTTTCTGCGGACAATGGCACAGACCTTTAATCCCTTTTATTGTATTTTTGGAAATACAAATTGATATTATCCTAGTTGCGGTCTAGATACGGTTTAAAGTATATGTTCATACATTTGTTATGATCCCCAGTGTAATGGCTAACACCCACAAAAATATAAGAAACACCAGATACAACAATAGCAACAACAACAACAACAACAGCAACAATAACAACAACAACAAAAACAACAGCAGCAGCAGCCACAACAACAGCAGCAGAAACAACAAACGACTTCAAAACAAAGGGTTTCACCTATAAACACATTTAAGATGGAACTAAAAGAAACAAAAGAACTATGTAGGTCGGCCATAGGCAAAAATTTAGTTTAGACAGGCACGTGATCCACTGAAATACCAAAAAATGAAGGATACGATGACGGAGTTCTGCTCCTATACCCCGAAGGGGGAGAAGCTGCAAACAATGCTGCTGAGGGGTTTAGAACCGTCGACTAATCCGGGGGAGCTCCTTGAACTACTGAAAAAGAAGGAGTGCGAAGAGCTCAAATTCGTGGGAGTTAAGCCATTCGTCATGGCTAGAGCCAAAAGGGAGAAGCGGAAACTACCGTTTTCCTTGGTTCAGCTAAGTCCCAACAGCAGACTGGATGGTCTAAGGAGTATAAAAGTCCTAACCTACCAGGTTGTATTGGGTACATAATTTAATTCGTGCGGTTTTTTTTTTCAAAATTTGAACGTTTATTTAAGAAAAACATGTACAATAGTATTATATGACTTTTTTCCATCTTTTTGGCAATTTGTGGATCCCATCCCAAAAGAACTGCGCCAGCTTGGCAGCCAAGAATGAATCAAGCCAATTTTTGATATTTTGCTCTGATGTGAACCGTATTTCAGTGAGGGCGTTCTGCATCGACCAGAGCAAATGGTAGTCAGAAGGGGCAAGATCTGGGCTATAAGGCGGGTGGGGTAAGACTTCCCATCCACTGTTTTCCAAATAGTTCTTAACCGAAATAGCAACGTGGGGCCGAGCATTGTCATGATGGAAAATTATTGCCTTGTGTCTGGTCGCATATTATAGGCATTTTTGGGCTACTGCTCTCTTCAAACGGATTAACTGTGTTCGGTAGCGTTGTCCATTGATGGTTTCAACCGGTTTTAGCAGCTCATAATACAGCACACCCATCTGATCCTACCAAATACAGAGCATTAACTTCGCGCCATGGATATTCGGCTTTGCCCTTGATTTGGCTGGTTGGCCGGGTTTCACATATGATTTTTTGCTTGTCGTAATGGATCCATTTTTCATCACCAGTAACAATCCGATGCAAAAATGACTTCCTTTTGTGACGTTCCATCATGCATGATATCTCTCGGCTTAAGTTCATGTGGAACCCAATTTCCTTGCTTTTGAATATATCCAGCTGCCTTTAAACGTTTTGAAATGGCTGCCTGTGTGACACCCAAAGATTCTGCGAGCTCTTCTTGTGTTTGACAACAATCTTCATAGAGTAATGGTTCCAGTTCTTCATCTTCAAACCTTTTTGGCTGCTCAGGACGTTCATCGTCTTCCAAGCCAAAATCACCACTTTTAAATCATGCAAACCACTTTTTGCACGTTTGCTCAGCTGGAGCATGTTCAGCATAAACTTCCACCAAAATACGATGACTTTCGGCAGCAGATTTCAGTTATGAAGAACTCCCCGCAAAAACACTTTTTCAGGCACAAAGTTCGACATATTTGAGTGAAAAAAAAATTATTGTTGTTTACGCTTCAAATGAATGACATATACTGAAATGACGTACAATGACAGTAGCTTTACAACGCATGTTCCAATGGAATAATACAAGTTACGCAAACTGCACGAATTAAGTTATAGACCCAATACACTGGTAAAATTAAAGAGGAGTGAAAGCATTTTTCAATGTGTTCGCTCCCAAAGGTTCGGGCACACCGCGTCGAACTGCGAAACGCAGCCTCGATGCGTAAAGTGCGGAAATAACCACAAGTCCTAGGAATGCGCTCTAAGTAAGGACGAAGCGTCAGAAAAAAGCCAACCCTCTTGTGCATTATGTAGGAACACGGGACACACCGAAAATTATTGAGGTTACCCCAAATTCCAATACATCAAAAGAGTAAATCTGGCTCGGCAGCAGAAAATGGAAGTTAAACGTCCACACTTGCAGGTACAAGCACCAGCCGTTACTCCCCACATTACCTACGCCCAAATTTCGGCAGGTAGGTGAAATACGGTACAACAAGCGAAGGTTGCTTCTCAGGACCCAGCTCAGGCACTAGAGCATCGGAACCTGCACCTAACATGCTAGCTATCTTACTATCAATTCAGGGGCAGATGGCTCAGCTTCAACGTCAGATAACAGAACAGGCTACGCGGGTAGATGAAATCTACGTGCTGTTGCCGGGCCTAACGCATCTCCAGTCGTAATGGGTACGCACATGGCGGAGCAAACAATGAAGGTCCTTGCAGTGAATGGTAATTCACTGATTAGGCTCGAATGAAGAGCCGGATTATTTAAGTTGCTTAAAGACCAAGCCCCTGATGTGCTTTTGGTAAGCGAAACTAAGCCCGAAACCCGACCCAACTCCATTCAAGGAGCAGGTGTTGCGATTTTTGTTAGAAAAGGACTGCGTTTTAAAAGAGTTTACAGTCGTGTAGTACGTAGGTTCCAGATTCTAGAAGCATGCATCATGTATGTTACATCCCTCTCCGTAGTGGAAAGCGGTTATACATGGTGTCCATCTATGCATCTAAGGTTACTCAATTCACATTACTCATCTCAGAGCTCGAGACACTTTTTCGATTCCTAAGGCTGGAATTGGAGGACAATTATTCAATTATCGGAGGAGATTTCAACGCCAAACATAGTGATTGGGGAAATATATCATCAAATACTAGAGGGAACCTATTATTCAATTGGTGGGGTCAGCAGGGTATAATGTATCGACTCGGCCTTAAGTCGACGGGTAATCCGTCGTTTCCCAGATGTGGGTCCTACTTGAATCTCCTGCTGTTCGACTCACGAATACAACTGCCGTATTCGTGCGGAATTGAAAGAGTTTGTTCAAAGGCATTCCTACAACTATAGTAGAGTGCGTTGGACATACTTCTCAAGAACACTAACGAGAGCACTCGCCTCGAATTCGCTCTAACCACCGTCCAACAGAAATCTGTCAAACGAGAAAATTGACAGGTATCTAAAGGTAGTGAAAGAGACAATTAAAGGAACAATGGATACAACGATACCTCGATATCAAAACAAAGACAACGAAGACTTATTCCACAACGCAACTATCGACGCACTGCACCGACATAAAAGTAGACTGCTGTCAAGACTAAAAACCTTGTACACACAGTTTACTGACAGACATAATCCAGAGATCATGGCATTAAAGTCGTCGATCAAAAACCTCCAAGCATTAAAAAAGAAAATTACAGAACCTAAATATGTTCACGCAAATAAATAAAATATTTCGGAGGAAAGATCAAAACAACTTTTCATGTCCTAAAATCGCCCGAACGTTGTACAACGAACACATACTTTTAATAGCAGACATCGATTCAAATGAGGCCGTTGGTGATGATAACTTCTTCGTGATCGAGGATCCGCAGAAAAAGGTCGAGGCTATAGGAGGGACTTTTCAGGAAGTGTACAAGGCGAATACATCTATTCGCCTGAACCACGACCTGGAAAATCTAGTCCTTGTGCACAATTTCTACCTTCGAAATGAAATAATGAACTGGTGATTCGAGAGCTCGGGTTTTACTCAGTTCAGTGACGAGGATATGGCAAATATTGTCATCGACCCTTTCATATCGCAGGAAGAGCTCCAAACGATATTTGAATCACTTAGAAGCAAGAAATCAGTGGAACCTATGAAATACCGAACATTGTGCTTCAACATCTCCCACTATAAGAGGTGGACATTTATACCACCCTCTTTAACAATGCAATGAAGAATGCCCATTATCTTGGGCACTGCGGTGCTACATCCAATCCCCAAAAGGGATAAAGACACATAAAATTCGGAGAATCTCCGCTCGATCAGTCTTCTTCCAAACATTAGTAAGGTTTTCGAAAAGGTGATCAATAGAGTCCAGACTAAGTTGGTTGAGGACAAACAAATAGTCCCAGATAATCAATTTAGTTTCAAGGCGGGGCATGATATTATTCATGCCGCGTCTAAGCTGTTTTCTGATATCCAATGGAACAAAGGCAAGAACCAGTGCACTAGTGCTTGCCTGATTGACTTTGAAAAACCTTTGATACCGTATGGTAAGAAGGACTTTTCTTCAAGTTAGACAGACTGGGCATTAGTAAACCACGTCTGTATATTCTTTTCAATATGCTCACAGATAGACAGTTCATCGTAAATAATGGCGATGTAACTTCTGCTGGTATATTTCACATTAAAAACGGTTTTCAACAAGGTGCGGTTAAATCGCCGATCCTATTTAACATCTGATCTGATAGATTCATTTCACCATGCCTTAGCGTACGCAAACGACTAAATGGCGTGCAGATCAGGTCCAAAGATTGAGGTCATTAATACACTTTTGCAACGTGACTTCGACGTGACTGCGACGACTGGAAGTTGAAGATCAACTTTTAGAAGTCGGAAACTATTCTGTTTAGGACGCCTTTGTCTGGGACCTCTAGGGATACCAGAAAAAATTGGCGAACGTTTTCGATCGTGGGAAAGCACGGCCATCCACTTGCTTGTCGAAATGTAGTAAGATACCTTGGGATCTGGCTAGATCAATATCTGTATTTTAACAGACATATAGATGTTGCTCTGTGTCAGAGCCAGAGGTGCTTTTGCCCTAACAAAGAGACTGTTTTATAACAGCCAACTCGATGCGAGGGTGAAGGTGATCTGCTACATGGCCGTTATCAGGCCCATGCTTGTATTTGGATGTCCCATGTGGTTCAACGTGAGAATAAGTTTATTGCAAAAAATTCGTCTGTTTGAGAGGGCTTGTCTTAGGACTTGTCTTCGCTTATACAGAACACCAGAATCTGAGTACATAAAATTCTATCCTAATGAGGTCTTGTACAATAGGGCGAACCTAATAAGAGTAGACAATTTCGTCATTAAGTTGACTCGAAGGCACATTGCAAGAGCAATGACCTCGTCGAACAACCTGATCTCCGGGGCTTACTACCCCAACTATAGGTATCATGAGAGAGTACGCTTTGACGTTTTTGTTCCTCTAGAAGAGTTCCTCTATCTCGATATGAAAGGTCTGATCCAGAACAGATTGGCAGTGCCGCTAATCTTTCACGTAGCTCGAACAGCTGCGGACAGGCGACTCAACTACGACATCGATGTTGCACATGGCGTGCGGAGCGTCTCCGGTTCAGTAGGGCGGTAGCTAGTCATGATATAAGGGATGTTGCTCGGCAGCACCAACAATTTTGGTGGCTAGTTGAAGGAGAAGAAGCTCCGTCGTCTAGTTCTTCGAGTAGTAGGTAGCTCCATAGGAAGCAAAATTGGTCACTCTAATTTAATTTTAGCCGTAGCCGCCTTACATAGACTTAAGTAGGATTAGGTTGGATTAAAAAAAAAAATATAAAATTTTATCTATACTTAAAATGATGCCAAACACGTCAACAACAATCAGCGGTCAAAACAAAACAATATCGCACTAAAATTTGGCATGTCTGCCTAAATATAAATGGACTTCAGGACACCATAACCTTTTTGAAGTAGTAGCGCATTCTGGGGGTCAAGGAGGCTACTTTTCACTCCACCTAGTATTAGTTCCGAATCTGTGAGTTATACGCCTTCTTCATCGAACACTACAACGCATCACTACTAACAACAACAAGCAGTACCTCCAAGAAAAAAATTACGATAAATACAACTATCACTGGCAAGAAAAAATTTCTCAAGCAACTACCTACATGATATCTGCAAACGAACTGCTAATTTTATTTGCTTAAAGCGATATATTTAAGCGTTTTATGTCTGTGGTTGAACCTAATTACGAACTTCCTTCCCGTAGCTTAAACTACACATTTTATCCCTTTTGCAGCTGTTATGCCATCAAGTTCAAGACAACATGCGCTAGGTTCTGTATCCTTTGTAGCTTTGAGTAGAGAATGGTTGGTCATCCACAGCTTCGGACTCGTTAATATCGGTTACTCTACACTATGTTAATGATGATACCAAATTAAAAAATTATACGCATTGTGACGTTAATATGGGGGAAATGCATTTCCTTTTTAGCTATTTTATAAGAAATGTTCATAGCAGAGTAGGACTTACATTTAAAAGTGCATGCATTTGTAACAAAAAATAATTCGAATGTTGTATCTTCAGTTTTCATTATGCTGAGGAAGTTCAGAATAGTATTTGCTGTGCATCACACACGTTAAAAATCTGTGTAAAACATGCCTTGCAATCAGTGAGATCATACTCAGTTGTACTGAAAAAGATAAGCACTTTTGTAAGTCATTTCTATCATTCCAATATCGCAGTATGCTTCAAGTAAGAAACAGAGACAACTTGGCTGCCATGTTGCCTTTGCCTTCAAAGTTGCCCTTTAAGATGGTATACATCTCATTTAATGTGTGAAAGGCTCTTAGCAAATCTTAGCAAATCTTGTGATTTTGGCAGATACAGACATAACATCTTCAACATTGGTTCTGAAACTTGAAGTAAATGAATGGGAATGGTCACAAAAAGAAGCGATAGCTAAAATCTTGAAGCCATTCCAAGTTTCAAAAACATTACTTTGCGAAGAAAATATAACAAAAACAAACGTGGGTGATAATGAAAATATTTTCAGCTTCATGGGAACCATGAAAGAAACCTTGCAGCGCAGATTCAAAGTAGATAGGAAGAAATTTGAAAAAATTCTCACAGAACAAGTTTCCTCTTTTTTTTTGGATCCAGTGAAAGAATTTGTTAGAAAACTCAATGTCCATCGAGAGTAGAGAAGTTGTGAGTCAAAGATGTAGTTCCATGGATTTTTTATTGGAAGGCATTTTACATTTTTAAAGAGAAATCAAAAATTGTTACAACCAAGTATTACAAAATAAGTAAACATTTCTTCATAATTGGAAAACATGTGTACGATTTGTGTTTAAAAATTGAAGTGACTTTACATTTAAGAAAAAAAAAAAACTTATTTATTTATCAATATTAATGTCGTTCCCTTAAAAGTGATCCCCCTCAGATATAATAGGCTTGTGCTTATTCAGAAAATTAAAAATAAAACTTTACCTTCATCTAAATCTATATTGTCCCCTTCAAAGTAATCCTCATCGACTGCAACACACTTATGTCAGCGCTTGATCCAATCCTCGACAAACATTTTTTATATTCGGTTTTTGGTATGTCCATCAATGGTTCCTGCGATCTTGCCATTACTTCCTCTCGGCTGCTGAAACGCGTTCCCCGTAGTGGTTTTTTAACTCGATGGAGTCAAATCAGGTGAATTCGGTGGCTGTTGGATGATAATTCTTGCATTTTTCGTCAAAAAATTACGAATAATGATGGCACTGTGCGACGGTGCGTTATCATGGTGCAAAATCCACGAGTTTTCTGTGCATAATTCTGGTGTCTTTCGACGAATTTCACGCAAACATCTCATAACGCCCAAATAATACTCTTTGTTTACTGTCTGACCTTCTGGCAAAAATTCATGATGCACTACACCGTTGTAATCCATGAAAACTGTGACCATTGCCTTCTTGTTTGACTGAAAACGACGTGGTTTTTGTGGTCTCGGCTCATTTGGTGAACGTCATTCACTTGCCTGATGTCTAGATTGCATGTCGTAGCCAAAAACCCACATCTCGTCCTCAGTAATGACCCTTTTGATGAATGTGGGATCGGATTCAGCCTCGCAAATCATCTCTTTTGCGACGTCAACACTGTCTCTTTTTTGCATGAAATTGAGGTCTTTTGGCAACAACTTTGCTGCTACACGAAGGAAACCCAAATCATTAACTAAAATGTCTTGAATGGATCCATAGGCAAGTCTTCCGCTATCTCTTTGATAGTTAATTTGAGGGCTATTGACCAACATTTCCTTTACTTCATCAATGTATTCGTTGGTTTCGATGGTCTGGTGTCGACGGTCTGCCACTGCGTTCATCATCTTCGATTGACTCACGACCACTTTTGAATCGCTCGTGCCAATGGTAAACGACCATTTTCTTTAGAGAATCGTTGCCGAAACACTTTTCCAACATTTCCGACGTTCGCGCATTATTATATCCGTTTTTTACGCAAAATTTTATACAAGTTCGTTGTTGCAAATTTAAATCCATTTCTAAAATTGTAAAAAATCGGCAACAGACACAGAGATAGATGTACTCATGGCTACGTAACTTTTGCAAATATCATGCTATGACGCTAAGATTTAGAAAGAATGTCAACAACAGATATACCAAGTTAACAAAAAACAAACAGAACGATGGGAGCGCCACACGGTGACGCTACCGGGAACTTTTTGATTAAGGTGGTATTACGGCAGCTAGACAAAATCGGCCTGAGAGGAATCTTTCTGAGGTGGTTTGATAGTTACCTCATAGATACTAGCTAAAGTTAAAATTAAAGAACATTTAAGCGATTTGGAGAATACACTGTATGGAGTGCCGTAAGGATCAAACCTCGGGCCATAGCTTTTCATAGTATACCATATATGAATGATCTACTTTCTGCTCTTCGGCAGAGTAAGGGATACGCTTGATCAAGCTGTATTGTGGTTTTTGTCAAGACCGTGGTGGTAGTGGCGGTGGCCATGGTGTAGTGGTATATGCATAGACTGCTCAAGCAGAGGGACACGGGTTCGAATCCCGTGCGAGGCAATTCTCTGAAAAAGTCTTTTCATGGAATTTGTATGTAATTAAAATATATGAAAACCCGTCGGCTTCAACTCTGACATGAAGGCATAACACTGATGTTGGAGTGGTTGCTGGTTGGGCTAAATGTAACGAACTAACAACTAGTACGTACTAAGGCCCACTAGTTTAGGATGCACTGACTCCAGTTGGACAACCCAGCTCAGGGATTTTGGTTTGTGTTATGCTTTTACTAACCAATTTACGGTATTCTCCCCGATATCTGACACACAAGCTTCCATGTTTTTTTTGGATTTGCTTTTGCAATTCAAAATTTTTCCTTGTAATATCCAGATCAAGTCATGATTTTAATTGACGCCATTCAATAGCTCCTGAGCATGAAACCAGGTTTCAGAAACACATATGACGTCGATTTTAGACTCTACGAAAATATGCCTAAATTCGTCTATTTTAGTGTACAAACTTTTGCCGTTAATATGGCAGATATGAAGAGCCCTGTGTTGTACCTGGAGAACACGAATCATGCTAACAAGATATCCTCTAGCTCATATTCATGATGGGCAGCTATAAAAATATTTTTTGTAGGAAAATCGGAAGATATATTTAAATGAGTAGTTAAATAGTTATGGCCATCAAAAGGCTTTCATTTTTTGTGGATCGAAAAGACGATGCTGAGATTTCATGCCACGAGGCATGCTATCCTATCCCAACCAGGTCATCTCCAGGCGCTTTGAATAGCTCAGCAGGCAGTCCGACTGAACCAAGTAGATGGAATTCATTGCTGCCTTTTTTCAGAGTGAATGGTTCATTCTGTCTGACAGCGGGGTTTTGAACACCATCGCAGTTTTACAGTCTGCAGAAATAGTCTTTCTACATTCCTGGTACAGACTGTTACTCTAAAACTAATCGTCCATATTCATGTTTACAAGTTTCCACTATACAATTCCATTCCAGCAGTAATCGCGCGCTTCCGATGTCCTTAGGTGCAGCGCAGCTTTACATGGTTCTTATTTGGCTGCATGTTACCCATAGTGTTCGTTAAATGGAAGGTTTTGAAAACAATTACATCAAAAACTGCTTCTCGTGTGGATTGTTGGCAACATTACCATTGATTGTTCATCTCCTAGAACAAGTTTGTTATCATGGTTGAGCCATTGTTCGGTCTAGGAGGTCATATTATTCGTACTGGTTGCTTTAATCCTTATCCTCTGTAATGGCATGTATGCAAAAGTCTCATATTTCCGAATTTGACCTTGATGGGGATGAGTATGAGTCTCAGCCGATCACACTTCTTGGATTGTGGTGGCATCTACTTTATAGCAATCTAAGACTTCGACGAGTTGTTTGGCGGATGCAGTCCGTTAAGGGACCTAACTTTTTATGTCCGAATTTCGTTGTTCGTAAAACTTGTGCTGGGGTAGTCAACATTATATCTGTCTGCCCAATTATCAAGGTTTCGCCCATCAATGACGTTGTCTAATAAAAAGCGGGGGCAGAGCAAATCTACTGGTCTTATCGTAAAAGTTTTCGGTACTTATTCCTCCGAATGCTGCATTATTTGACCAGTTACCAGTTACCGGTCAGAGGACCTGTTGGGTGGCATGACCGCCGGTAATCCATACCAGGACTTAAAACACGATGCCATGGGAATTAGGAGCCCTCCGGATTTCGGTCCGGGCCTGACCTGTTGAGGTACGCCCCCTTGTGAGAGCGTCACGTTGGCTGTGGCTTAAATCCAAAGTCGCGGGAAGTGTCTTAACCCAATGTAGAGTTGCAAGATACTGGGTGCTGTGACCCTAAGACCAATAAGAGGTTTTAGGTCGGCCTCGACCCTTACCAAGGGTAGAACTTTTTGCCTCCAACACGAGTTCCGCTTTGGTATCAAAGAATTGACGGCGAGCGATGACAAGGCGTATCCTTGCTCCCATGTATGTATGGACATCCCGTGAAATTAATCCAGGAGTTCACGAAAAACACTAGTGACATCTGTCCGTATTCAAGATGTTCGTTGACTCTGAAATGTTTTTTTTTCCCCCACGACGGAGAAGTTACTCCTGCTTATATTCTCCAACCTTGATGGACAGAACATTAATTAAACACCTACGCAAAGGGTCCTCATCTGTAGTATGAAAACCGTTGGTCTGTTTAGTTTTCTCGAGCCGCCAGAGTCCAGAAGCCCGACAGAGTCATAGAACTCCGAATACGTCGAATTAGATCTCCACCGCCATTTTGGTGAAGATAAGTGCCCTCTCGCTCGATTGCACATTCCAACTAGATCCCGCAGTTGTTGGTTATCCTACTTTAATTCAGAAATACTAGGCTCCAGGGGTTCATCATGTGAAGATGAGAATAGGAGTTGATGGATAGCGACTTCGCTAATATTTTCATAAAGCGCTTAACTACGATTCAAAACCAAGAGAAAGAATTCGCACTGTAATAATTCGCATGATCTCGGCCGCCAATTTCGATCCTAGTTTTGAGAGCGGACTTGTTCAGAAGCAATGGTTTCGCCATTTGTGAAGTACGTTGCAGTGTTTCACTAAAAAAACATCGCCCACATCTACTCCTACAACTTTGGGCCATAAAAATTCATTGATCATTCATGCTATCAGCTATGTATTTTTTAAATGATTTTTTAATCAAGTGCTTCATTAATTTCAATCATTTCCAACATACAGTTGGGAAAGTTAAGACACTGATGACGATCGGCCGACTTAAGTCCTTGAGTCAAGTAAACATTATACTCTATAAATTGGCTGAAATGTTTTTCGTGATACGCCCAATTCCTGACAATTTTCGTTGTTGTTCTTACTGGACAGGCATGATTTCAGTTTTCAAGAAACAACAGCTCACTTCTTGACAAGTGCTTTTCATGGAAAGTACAAAAGCACTGAGTAACGCCCTAAATTCTAGCTTAAGCAAACATCGCTCGAAACCTGCAATAGAATTTTAGAAAATGTTTACCATGTTACATACAAAAAGGTCTATTCATTCCTCGCAGTAGCATTCATCAATTAGCAAAGTAATAGCAACCGTTCCCCATATAATCACGACACAGCTCACAGAGTAAAATTAAATTTTCTTACCCAGACGCTCATTCTTTTATAAGAAACAATTATGACAAAGCTTCAAAGAGTCTTTTGATCCTGAATGACAGCGAAGAATACTATATTTCATAACTTAATCCCGTGGTTACAGTTTATGTCAGTTCTGCTCCCCAATACATTTTTTTTTTTATTTTTTTTTTTTAATATGTAAGTTGCACCCCATATCAATATCAGCAAAGTCTCATCATCGTTAATTTGAAAATTTACTTAACAAGTTACATATGAACGTATTCCATGTGAGGGGTTCTTTGTACCACTCCCACCCACCACCTCATATAGTCACTTCTCGTCGCCAAGCTAACGTATGTACATTCGTATGTAATAAGGATTTCAGAGTCATTAATCCTCTTAAGGAATTCAATTTACCTTACCAACTGAAACACATTACTCGACCGAATTCCATAGACTACCCCAACCCCTAAAATGGAAGGGCTCTTGCATAGTCATATTCGCAGCGTAAATGAACGGTTTGCTTTCTCGATGGGGTAATAATTCAAGCATTCACATTTGGAAGGATTGGATGCCCTTGCTCTGTCTTTTGTAATCGGATTATCTTTTCGCTTGTTAAAAATTGTGAAAGCACCAGGATACGAATACACCACCCATTAGCAATGCCAACTGCCAACTGCAGTACTCGTAATTTCCCCGTCGGTTCTATCTGCCACGTTCGAAGACGCGGTTATAGCCCCTATTTCATCTACGCACATCCATATCTCATAGCGCTTCTCCGCTCCCCGTCCTCCTTCATCACTAATTATTTAAAAAAGCATAAATTTTTAATTTGGATTTTCAAAAGTTATTTCTTATCCTGCTCTCCTCGGCGTGTCTTTTGCTTCATTATGAAGATTTGTTTTAATTTTTCGTCGTTTTTTGGTTCGCCGTTTTTGTCCCTCATGCAAGTATGTAGGTGAAAATCGCTTCATCTTTTATGCATTTGAAGGCAGCAACACAAGAAGTAGAAAAAAAGGAATTTCATTTTGGGGAGAGGATATGCAGGACTCAAGAAACGGAAGATTGTGTTTTAGTTTTTTTCTTTTTCTTTTTTTCTTTAAATTTTCATCAGTTACTGCGGTGGCTTTTCGCGTAATTTTTTTCCCTTCCTTCGATGGCAGGAACATCATCGCATTTCTTTTGTTCACATTTGGTTTTTGCCTCTAAATTAAGGAAATATTTACCCTTGCCTGTTGTGTATTTAATTTAAATAATCTAACAGACGAAGGACCCTCGTTTACTTGTGGTTTATCCTTTTTTTTCTCCTTCGTGTGCTTCTTGTTTGATTTTTTACTTGATCTTGTCGGGCTGAAGGTCCCTGTAAGTGTGTTTGAGGTATATCCGTGGTTGGAGATTTAATGAGGCTGTTGCTGGAGGAGACGCCTTTAGCATTTTTAATGAAAGTGTTTGTTGTTTCGAGGCGGCAGAATAGAATGTTGGAAATGCCCTTGCATATCTGCTGTTACGAACAGTTGCATTTGCATTTTAAAGTATTTTGTGCAGAAAAATCTGCTGCAATGCTGATGGAGCTGTAGTATATAGGCGTTGGAAATTAAACGGTGATGTAAGGAACAATTCCAAAGTCAAATTGTTTTGAACGGAATATACATACTTACCAATAGGTTAGGGAATTTTTGAAATTTTTTTTCATCTACAGTAGCTCAACTGAAGGTGGTATTAAGGACTTTCCCAAATGATTATGTGTGTAAGCTTGCATTAAATGCATTTAAGCCTCGAAACATGTTGTTATTGATCAACATGTTTGCAACATTAAAAACTGTACAATTTTAAAAGATTTACAGGCGGATGATCCAATTGATGGGGTTGTTCATGGGGAAAACTACCTGACCTCGTAAAAACTCTACTGCTACGAAGAAATTAATATGGTATCCTCGGATAAGGACGGATTTACCCTTGACGACCCTTGAAAACGCACGTGATTAAGTCACGTGTAGCAGAACAACTGGAAGGTGACTAGATAAAGCAGGTATTACTGTGGACTAGGAAGTGCCTTGAAAAAAACAGAACTAAATGGGAACGAAAGACAGCAATTGCAATGCTATTAATACAAGGCGCAAAATTATTCATTCAATTTTGTTTTTGAATTACTTTTTTACTAAATAAAAAACGAAAGATTTTGTGTTATGGAAATCTTTACTTCTGCCTTTACAACTGTTTCTGTTAAGTGGAAAAGATGAAACCCGATAAGTGACTGCCGTCAGTGTTGATATACATTTATGCCCATTTTATTTCATTGTCCATGACCTTTTGCAAGATTTAGGATGATAACTGCACACATTCTTGTCGAATATTCCCCTTAAGGGCTGCCATTGTTTGAGGCTTACTGGAATAAACCCGCGACTCGAAGAAGCCCCAAAGAAAGAAGTCTGGTATGTTTAAATTGGTCGATGTTGCTGGCCATGCCAAATCGCCAAAACGGGCGATTACGCGACCAAGAAACGCTTCTTTCACAATATCCATTGTGGCTCGTGCTGTGTGTGTGGTTGCATTATCTCGCTCATCCAATTCCGGCAGTAAGAAGTCGTTTATCATGGCTACAGGTAACGCCAGTAACAGTAGCCGTATTGCCGATAGCGTCCTCAAAAAAATACAGCCAAATCACTCCTCCCGCATGAACGCTGCATCACACAGTAGCTTTGAGTGGATGTAATGGCATTGCATCACATACGGATTTTCATTGCCACAGAAAAGAAAATTTTGCTTATTGACGTAACCGCTTAAGTGGAACTGCGCTTCGTCGCTCATGATTTTCGACAAAAATCGTCCTCTTCGTTTTTGAAATTGAATATGGCTTTACAGTAATGCACACGCAACTGACGGTCAGGAGGCATTAACTAATACACTGTTTGCACTTTATACGGTAACGTGTGTAAGTCTTTCACTAAAATTGGCTTTAGGGTCCGTTTGGTGATGCCCAGTTGCGTAGCCCGTCTTTTGGTTGATGGTTCTTCGTTCTCAGCTACATCGGCAGCCACAGCCGCGATATTCTCGGCCGAACGACCAGTCCGGTAGCGGCCAGGCCCTGCATGGTCCTCTTGGGTTCCAGTCTGTTCGAGTGGAGTAGCTAAGCGCCGGAATGTTTGCACAGTTCGCGCGACACAATTAGGAAATCGACTTCGAAATTCACTCTGCGGTAACACCACCGACCGATTATCGGTCAAAAACATAGACACAATTATGATGATGTTAAGATCGCTTTAGGTGATTTAAATGTTTTCGTAGGAAAGTATGATGTCTATGGTGGATATGCAGGAAAAGCAAAACTCAACATCAAGGGTAGAAACGGACTTCTTCAGTATTTTTAGATTTCCGAACATTCCGAGTAGCCAAAAAAAAAAAAAAAACTCTGACCACCACCCGTTTGCTGCAAAGGCACGTCCTTTAAATATCCCGGACGTCAAAATAACGTAGAAATACTGTGAAGGGACTTAACGTTGAAAGGCGGAAATTGTTACAAACCACCAGATTATTTGCCAATCGAATGCCACACCACCTCGCATAAGAGCCATTGCAAGCTGCATAAAGTCCTTAAGCTTAATGACATCGATGCCAAGAAGTCTTCAGATATATTGGATCTGTTGTGCTGAGTTTCACTCGAACCATCTACGAAACCACCGGTTTGACGAATATATGTACTATATAGTGCAGTCAACCCTCACAATTCCCCTATAAATCGAGACTGCGAAAAAGATCAAGGGTGGATGCTGCAATCCGGAAAGAAGATGAAGCTCGAGATGCCATAAATTTGTTATTAGAATCACAGTCGGTGCAAAGGATATGAAAAACCATTTTGGCATGCTATTAAGCCACAAAAACAATACCATATATGCAGTCAGAGTAAATATTTCTGCACACCCTTTCAAAATAACTCAAAAATAAAAGTATCACAATATGAGTATAACAAGGCTGCCAAGAGCGGAAGGTTTACTAACTGAGGTACTTAACCCTTTCAATACGGATTTTTTTTTTACAGATACAAAATCTTCTCTGATGTATATTAGTTGCTTATGTTTCAAAATTTTTTCTTTACATAATTTGCGCACGCTCAAGGGATTTAAGTACCCTTCGAATGCTTGCACACAGCGAAGGAAAAGGATGTGAAGAGGGGTAAAATCGTCAGGAGATAAAGAGCTAGACAAGGCATTCTATAAGCGAGTTGTACGGCTTAGGAAACAATCACGGTATATCAATGAATGTACGTCCGAAAGTCAGCTTAAGGGTATACTAATGAGCATTCAAAGCGATACGTTCGTTGCGGTTAAAAGTTTAAAGAGGCGGAATGCTACTGAAGATTTCAGAGTAAGACACGAGATATTATGTCGGTTTTAAGAGTGTCAATTGTCTGACTGATATAAGTATCACACATTTAATCACATTTAATCGCACAGTTTTGAATCTTATCTAGCAGGTGCAGAGATTTTTGGGGCACACCCGACCAGATGTGGGCATTTCACTCCGATTTCCGGCGAATAAATGCTTTATATACATATTGAGGACCGATCAGACGGGGTGAAGTATCTCCTACATAGCTTGACGAAACCTAAACATTTCGTAGCATTTCTGACGACACCGAATATGTAGCCACTCCAATGTAAATTGTCATTGACACACGTACCGAGAATGAGAAGTTGTTCGGTTTCGACGATGAAAGTGCCATTCATGGACAATGGTTTGGTGTTTGGATTTCGCTTTAACGACAGCAAATAGCATTGTGTTTTGGAAGCATTAAGTTCTACTCTGTTAGCGGTTCCTCAATTAGTTATTCTCTGAATATGGGAATTAAATGAGTTAAACATACGCTGCCGATCCCCTTCTACAGCCAAAGAGCAGGGATGTGAGCAAAGAATCGAATGTAAAAAGCAGATACTGCTGTCGTCAACAAAGGATTATATCGGATTAGAAGTAGTAGACAAGAAGTCGTTGATAAAAATTGAAAAGAGTGTCAGAGACAGAACGGAGTCCTGGGGCACACCAGCATTTATTTGTCAGACTTGAAACCATCCAAAACAAATTGAATTGAACGTTCCGAAAGGTAATTTCTAATCCATTGAAGAAGAGAGTCTTCAATCCCTAAAGCACACATCTGTACACCTTTTGCCACGAAAATCGTACATTGAGAAGTTTTCGCGTTTTGAGATATTTCATGAACTGTAGAGTAGAAGATTCGTATGAAACGCCTCTTCAGAGAAAGGAGACATATATCATCTGGACCAGCTACTATACGAGTGGGAAAATTGGATTCGTCTCATTGGCGATTCGACACCATCAATTGTTGGCGGAAATAAAGCACAATCGTGAAGTGCTGTTTCTTATTGCACATTTCAACCCAACAGAAAAAATGCCTTGATACCAAAGAGCCCCATCAATAAATCTCATTGGGATACATGTATCTGAATATATAAACTTCACTTTCCAACTATTTTATTGAAGGAAATGAGTTCTTATTATGAGTATATATAATTTTAAATGTAAATTTAATTTAATTAAAATTATATGCGGTAAAACATAACTTGCATAGGAAAGTATAGCTCGATTTTCTCGTTCGCATAGCTTGTAATTTCCACAATTCCTGACAACATTTTTGAACGCTAGGAAGGGCGCCTGCTTATGCTACGAACTTTAACTTTTGCTCGCTGTTTCTCATATACAAAAATTTGTTCCTCCAATTCAGTGAGAAAACTGATTTATGGTATCTGTTTAGAGTAGTAGTAACCCATCAGTTGCATACAAGATTTTTTCATGTTTAGTTCGTGAGTGCTTCAATAAAAATTGAATTGTCATCGTGAAGGTTGATTTTAAATAGGCTTCCTTTGACAGATCACGCGTGACTCCTATTAAACTGCTTTGCCATTTTTGTTCAGTATCGTTTGGCAAATCATCATGGAAAGACTTAAATCACGACAGTGTCTCCAAATTGTTCAGCTACATTACGAAATGTTTTTAATGCGGTTCGAGGAACGTACGGTGCGCATAATCGACCTACTGAAACCACTTTTGCCAAGACCATTCGCAAATTTAAGTCCCAGTTTAGATTAGTGGATGATACTCTACCGGTTAGATCACATGCAGCACGTAGTGAAAAGACTATAGCAGCTGTAGCTAAGAGTGTTTGCGAAGACCGTGACGAATCGATTCGTCGTCGTTCTCAGCAGCTTGGCTTGGCGTATTCGACAAATTATCGTGATCGTGATGAAGCCCATTTCTGGCTCAATGGATACATTAGTAAGTAAAATTGCCGTATTTGAGATGATGAGCAACCCAAAGAGTACCAAGAGCTGCCATTACATCCATTAAAAACAACGGTTTGGGGCGGTTTATGAACTGGTGGTCCATATGGTGGCATTGGTCCATATTTCTTCAAAAACGAGGCAATCAGAATGTTACCGTCAATGTGCTTCCTGAAATTCAAGCACATGCTCTCGGTGAGCTCTGGTTTCAACAAGACGGCGCTACGAGCCATACAGCGCTTGAAACAATGGACTTGTTGAGAAATCATTTTGGTGAGCACTTAATTTCACGTTTTGCTACGGTAAAATCAGAACGTTTGAATGTTTTTGTAAATGGGATGTATGTTTTCGGCGAACGATTAAAAACTTTTATTAACTTTGGTCTCAGTTTGTGGTCGTGTTTGAATTTCACACGCTTAAGAAAGGCGTTCCAGTTTCGATTTTCCTCAGTGCGGTGTGTCTTGTAGGACCGAAAAAATATTTATCTAACCCTGACAGCCTCTTTACAGCTCGAGTCGTACCATCTTCTGTTTTGATACTCTTCATCCGATGGGGTGATCTCAACACACCGTTCTTCGGGTGTTGTCTGTCCAGAATGTCGAAGTCACCCAGAATTGTGTATATTGAAGTAGCCCGTAATAACGATTTGAGTATGAAGATACAGGGATAAAATTCTTTGTTTAAAGTCAGACAGCGCATCAGACTCATTAAAGGTCGAATTGCTGTCCGGTTTGGAGCTTCTGTAAATAAAGTAATAGTGGACGATTTGCTTACAGAGATGGAATTTTAGCCCCAAGAAGTTGAATTCCGGATTGGAAAATGGATCACATAGTGGTAGAGTTTGGTGAGCTTCATCATTACGCACGTAAATGGCGTGGCCGCAGTGAAAGAAGAAAAATGGCAGTAGTTCGAAGACAGGTAGCTTCAGATCAGAGTAATCTGAGTTTCAGTAAGTGCCAAATTTGTTGGTCTACACTTAAGAACGTGGACTCACGCAGAAAATTGATTGCTTTTTAGCCCGCTTATATTAGCTACATCAAACCTGAATTTCCTTGTCAAACACAAACATACACAGAAAACACAAGCACCGACGATGTTAAACAAGGCCGCAAGGTAAAAATTCTGACATTGGTTTAACGAATCAAATTGTTGTAAGTGTTATACCATTACAACAAAATGAAACAGTGCACCAGCAAAATTCACACTTGCAACCCACCATCCATCGGCTGCTACATGCACTCAGGCATTGCCCGTGCTCTTTGATAAATACAGCAACAGCAGTGACCAAGTGCAAACAGTACTATAACCGAGGAGGGGGGAGGTGAGTTTTTTTTTCCATACAAGCGACGCAACGCACGAAGTTATGAAGGAGAAATTTGGTGACTGGAATTATCTCATGGCAAGCGTTCATCAATTAGACGCCGCGATCATGCGATTTGACACCATTCGATTATTTTCTCTGGGGCTACATCAAGTCCTTAGTCTACGCTAACAAACTAACTACTTTAGACGAACTCGAGGCCAACATTCGACACGTTATTGTCAGAATTGAATCGACCGCTTAAAGCACTGCAGTGTAGCCGAGGCGGCCATTTAAATGGTGTGCTATTCGTTATGAGATGTTTTAGATATTTTTTATTTTTTTATTTTATGTGTGTACTAAAGTAGTTATAGCAGCTGCTCAATGTATCTTTAGTATTTAGAACTGCTACATTTTTGAGTAGGCAAGCTCCTTTATAGCAAATGTGGGTATCTTATGGTACTGCGTTGCTATGTATTTGTCATAAGCAGCTAACGTGTTTAGATGGATTTGCTTTCGTATATCCAAATATGAAATGTCGGAATCTGAGGTTTCTGTACTCTGTTATGGTATAACGTCAACAGTAACGTTACAAGTGGTTGTAGCTTACTCGATTTTTGAACTCAAAAACAGCTGGCGTTAGTAGGTTTTAAATAAGGCAACCTATCTATAGAGCTACAACTACATAACAAATCAACTGAGATGCTACTCAGTATACACACAGTTGGCGAAATCGTGTTGTATTTATGCTGTAAATATTTTGGTTATTCCCATTTCACTGTGTTTTTCCACGACATATCCATATTCTTACTACATAGGAAAATGAAAAATCACCCTGAATGTAACAATTTGTTTTCTCTTCAAAGAAAAAGCAGTAAAAACTCGCCAACAAGATGCCAACAAGCATCCTTTATGTTTAAATTTTCTACTTTCACTCCTCCGACAGCAAATAAAATATCGTACTCAGCTATGATGAATCACTTTCTCCTCCTCTATGGTTCTCAAACAATATACTTCTCTGCAATTGTGCATTTTTTTACCGCCAGGTACAACAACTTTGCCACTTTTGTGTTATAATTTTACAAAACAGCTTTTTAACGACATTATTTTCCGAGTCAGTACAAAAGGATTTTCACTTGAATACCATGAAGGATTCCTCTTGGCTTTGTCCAATACACAATGGATTTCCAAGGTAAGTACATCTACACTACGTGACAATTCTACAGGTGGATATACGAGTATTCTAATGTATGTACTTTAGTATTCCATTTCACAATACAATACAAATGTGGGATACAAGATTCCACCTGTCACTCTGACAATATTGCCAAGGTAACCTTGTGCATGGAGAAGATTTTTTTCCCAAGACTTTAGGTAACTACTGTACTATTTATCTAAAGTTAGGTAACCGATGTCAGACAATTGTATAAATGTGATTTACGAATACCAAGAACCCACACTGTCAGATTCAATGAATTGGAAGCACCACAAACGTCCGATTCAGTAGACATGAAGCCGCAACAGCTGTTAGCTTTATAACCACCCCCTCTAAAGGGCAGATGGATCGATCCTTTCTACTCGGACGATTCTATCTATTCCCAAATGAGACATTGCCTTCACGTTTTGAATAATTAATATCGATTTCAATAAATGCAATTATCTTGAGGTTATTTGGAGAATGGTTTGTGGAGTGGAGAATGGCTCGTGCCCATACTTCATCATACTCGTACTTCGTGGCCATCGGAGTGGTAAAACTCGGGAGATGGAGAGAAATCTGAACATAGAAACGGATACGCTGGGGAAATCAAGAAGCCACTTGCATGTTTAAGTAAATAATGACCTAGGAAATAGATAAATCGTGTGTGCAAGTCGGAGTAGTCTGGCAAATACGAGTATGAACATGTATCTCCTCCTGTACCTCCTACAATGCCAGCGTTTTCGTTATGAATTCCTAATTAATTTCCGAAGGCAGTTTATGAATATTGATTACGTTGGTATGCCTGGTTACCCACAGTGAATGGGTGCTAAAAGGAGATGGTTAAACAAAATCAATACTGGCTTCCATTTCGGACTCCTATCTTTTAGCTAATTAAGTATAGAGTTTAGGTATTCTGAAATATTTATTAAAACAAAATGGGAAAACTATGCAGAAGCAAATGAAGTTTTTTTCTGCTAATGAAATGCATGACATACTACAGGTGATACAGGTGATATCTTTCTATTTCGTCATTGCAGTCAAAATAAAATGCATCAAAATATTGTAACAAGTTTTAATCGACTTTGGTAGAAATTCGCACTGAAATCTTTGTAAAAAGTCACTTCTTTGTTTGATGAACTACAATTACATATTTCTGATTATCTTCTGAAAATTAAACAGTGTATATACGAGGTATTAATACTTTAAGAGGCTTATGCCAGTAACAATCAATCTACAAGTACGAGCCCTTAGTAAACTTTTAAACCGAATAGTGCCTTTAGAAATCAAATTCTTACAAAATAAGCACTCACTATACCCTCGCGGCGATTGATCAGGAAACTGCTGACTATCCTATAAACTATAAAGCGCAAGCAGCGTCACGATCGTAGCATAATACTTGCTTTACCTTCCCATAACACTATGAAAAAATCCTTACTCATCCTTTTTTTTTCTGTTAGAACAGAGCACTCAGATGAAGAACTAGTCCATTGTACTCTTTGTAAATTCCTTTTAATGAAATCTTTTAGTACTACGAAGAAAAATGAGTAAGGGCTTCAGTGATAAGGTGCTTACAGTACCAGCATCCATCACGTTAGCTCCGAAATAGTACTCTGCGGTGTCGTCATCACTTTCACAGCAAGCATCGCAGGATGCTGTGTCACTTATGCTCATCACAATTAACTGTTTAGCAAAAGTATAATGCCCTGTCACGACGTCAGTAAGCTACCTGCACTATTTTCAGCTGTGGGACAGTTTTCTTTGGCCGAGTTACACATGCCGTGAAAAGTTTCGCTGCCGAAAGCACACTCAACGTCGATGAAAATGCTCAGGGAGTACTCTCTCTTGTCTGAAGCGCAATCTTGTAGGATCTTCCGCATTTGTAGGCGTTAGATTTTTTCAATGGTTCCAGCCTGGTTTATCTTCCCCTCTTGATGACATTGACTACGCTGCTGGTTTCACCGATAGCTTGGATCTTTTCGCAAAAAGCTTTGTTAGAGGCGCTCTTTGAAGCGAATGAGCGTCTTAAATTTTTTTTTTTTTTTGTTTTGACCTGTAAAGATTCCAATCTTCCTCTAAACTCGTCTTAAGTGACCTGTATAGGTAGATGTTTTTTGGATTCTTTATGAAGACGCTGCAAGTCTTCGTTCCACCAAGGAACGGGCGATCTGCAGGCTTGCTCACTAGCTGGACATGCCTTTTCGAAGCACTTGGTGAGGGTGCCGTTGATATTCTCAACAGCTTCCTCAAGCTTTTATTTTGTTCTGAGCTTTGGGGAAGCACTATTGTACTTGTCTAGCTCCTCCTTAAATCGTGTCCAGAGACTTCGCGTCCGATTCTGAATTCGATGTAACTATGGTCTGACATGGAGATCTCCGATAGTATTTTCTAGCCAGTAATTTCCTTACCATACCTGTACTACCATAACTTTATCCGAGTTAGGTCGATTCTTGCTGCCTTACTCTCGTAACAAAAGTTGGCTGAGAGCCAATATTGTTGACAGCCAGGTCAAACGATAATATGAAATCCAGGAGATGATTACCTCTCACGTTGTATTTGCTACTGCCCGTGAAAAGTCCCATCTTTCTTGAATACCCAATATGGCCTCCGGTGGTGGTGGCAGTAACGAATCATAGGGAAAATAAGCAGACCCAACGACGAATTTGTACCATTCTCCGTTCGCTTCGTAGCTTATGTCTGTAGCAACTAAATCTTTAGATGATGAGATTGAGTTCGGCACATAAACACAAGCCCTTAGCCTTTTCGATCGCTCGTCGTAAAGTGGTGTGAAGCCCCTCAAACTTCCGAAACTACAGATGCGTTTATTCCACACCCACTGTTCCTGTTTGGATATTATTTAAGCTTTTGTCTTCCACACCGAAAATCTCCTACATAGTGATGCAGTAGCAGACTTGGAATGTTGAAGGTTGATTTGAGTACACAAAATAGATGTGTATTGGGGCTATTGTGTCCTATCCAAGGTGCCGCTAGGCACGGGAGTTATACCTAGACTTAATGATCTCGACAGAAGCTTTGTCTAAGCTCACAACAAGAAAAGAGCCGTCCTTGCTTTCCCAATTCTTTCTCTCCCTGTGAGAGTAGATTTTCCACTTTTCAGTGTCAAGTCCAGGGCTCTGAGTACAAAAACCCATCAGAATATCTTCGGTTTCTCTGAGTTGCCCCAAACCCAGATGATGGAGCGCGTCATTTTTGATTGTCTGATAACTTTTAAAGTCTTAGTTTCCAGGGGTGAGCTTTTCGACACAGATTTGCTTAGCCATTCAAAAGGTTGCTGAATGGAGCACTACACTCTAAGAGTTTCATTCTACATATCTTGAATGCAAACATTCTATGCTTTGGCTTGCTCCCACAGTTGATCATTGCCAAACTTCTCAATTCGATACGCCAGAGAGGAAATAGCGACATGACCAGTTGCATACCACTGACTCATAGGGTTCACAACCTTATACGAAAAAGATAGCATGTCATGAACCATGTCATTATATCAGGAAGTTTTATTTATATAGCTTATATAGAAAAGTCAAAACTAATTACATACTTAAGACTAGTGCTGCCAAATCACATGAGCTAATGTCATAACAATAACATAACATAACATAACAAATTCAACATTCGTCTAAAAATTGCAGACAAAATTGGACGCTTTAGTTTTCCAGTAGATGTAGGAAGCAATCGTCCTGTCTTCGGTGCGATCAACTACACGTCCAATTAACCACTTTAAAGGCGGCCTGTTCTCATCTTTGTTTTCGCACTTTTTAATCCACTTGGGGCGCTTCCGCAGCTGGGAGATGGGCACTTAACGCTACAAATATTGCCATCGGTTAAACTCGAGATCTTAAATCCAAAAGATTTTTATCTGGAACGGTTGTGTTGGCGGAAAAGGATCCATAGAGCCTTCGAAGCGCGTACACAACGGCCGAGAATTTTCAAAAGCTTCAATTTTCAAGACCGTCGCGAACTCTTCGTATGCCACCGATGTGCTTCCCAAAACTCGGCGCAAATGGTACATCATCGTCCTGACCCCGGCTTCTCATATGCCGCCAAAGTCAGGAGTGTGAAGCGCCAGTTGATCCATTGAGTGGTAAAAGTGTTAATTACCTCTTCTTTAAAATTCGAAGATTGCAAAAGATTTGACAATTCACGAAGCTGCTGATTTGCTCCAACAAAATTTGTGCTGTTGTCGCTGTACAACGTGTGGCACTTTCCTCTCTTTGATATGAAACGGCAAAATGACATAATAAATGCAGGTGCAAAGCCTTTGTTGACATGCAGATATATAGCGCCAAATACGATTTATACTGCTTTGCACCATGTCTCTTCTATGAGCGATTGGTAAATGGATCCCTTAACAAACCATCCACATCAGCAAAGGGATTAAGAAGCGATAGTTTGCTTTTTACGTTCTACCAATAAATTACGATTTAAGCAACTGATCTCGTTTTTGAAGTTCGAAGTTTGGGATAATTTAACAAGACAATTCTTCTGTAACTGTATGTCTTGAACTTATAATGGTTTTCCCTTAAAAAAATGTTTGATACTTTTATAAGAACGGAATAAACTAATGCAACGCGCAAAAATTTCGCATTCTCAGTTCGTAGAGTGCGTAAGGAAGACAATTTTACCTTTCTCTGGGTCACAATTTGATAAAATCAAAAAGTTTATAGAGGTCCACGTAACTTAATGCCATATCGAGGCGGGAAATGCACTTACGATTTGCGCTCCGCGATCCTCTACAAAAACATTTCTGGCACGAGGATAGCCCTGAATCCATTTAAGCACTGTCGTTGAATCAGAATAAGCAAAATAGTTTATGTTGTGAATTGCAATTGCGTCCTTAACTTTGCTAAGTAACTACAATAACTACAATAAGTAAAGAACCGCACTACTAAAGGCTAGGCTTTACAATTGCACAGATAAGGCATATACGTATTTCTTCACAAATCAAAACCCGAGAGTAAAAAACACCAGCGTAAGCGGATTCCGACGCGAAAGAAAACCCTTGTAACTCTATAGTATTAGTTCTCCGCGATCGTACTGAAGCGACCTCGGTATGCGTAGCAAATTAAAGCACTTAATTTCCGATCTAAAGTCCGACCACTCCTCAAATATTTCTCTGGAAATATACGTATCCCAATTGATACCTTTTAGCCACAAACGTTTCATACAAATTTTCATTTTAACAACAGCTGGCGCGAGCCAGCCTAACGGGGCAAAAATTCTTGGTATATCCGATAGCACCTGTCTTTTTGTTATTTGGGAACCAAGAGTTCAACAAAGACGTTAACTGGAAACAGCCAATTTCTATGTCCCATAGGAGACCAAGGGTTTTTATACCATTTTCACATATTGGAAGCTCCAACGAAAGCTCCCTGCTATTAGGATCTATTGTTCTTATAAAGGTCGAATAGTTCGACGACCATTTGCGTAAGATCATTCATTTTTGACACTAACTGCATCATCGATATGATGAAAACCGCATGATGCTATTAGACGCGTGTGGATACTGTGCCGAATTATCAATGCCGATTTGCTTTAGAACTCGCGTTGCCAAGAACGATGCCAAAGCCGTATCGTACATAGCAGTATTAAGCCGATATTCGAGAGATTTTTGATTAGGATCGCTTCTCCACAATATTCTTTGATAACGTAAACATATCGATATATTCTGCCAATGTTCGCCTTAGTACCAATTTTATTTTTTCGAAACCGTATTAGACATGTAATCAAATAATTTTGAATTATTGGACAAACTAACAAGTAATCGCTTAGCGAAAATCCATTACTCAATTTGCATGAAGCATCAATAACTACGAGTAGCCTCGTCGTCGATGAGGCAGATTAAATGCAGGACGGGTCAATTCAATTTCTGTTACCAAAATAATATGCCCCATCTCTTCATATTCGCGTAAGAACTCAACGTACTCGCGTTTATGATCTTTATTACAATGGAATCAATTTTCCAAACAGTTTTACTTGAAAAGGTAAACTTACCACATATTGGCCATCTGGGCGAACGTAGTGTGTACAAAAATGAATTTCAATTTCATTATCTTCCGATATGTTTAGTTTAAAGTTTTGAAAGTAGTCATACTCGTAAAAACATTTTAACAATTCATCAAGATTGCATGATGAATGTAGTACTCGTACATTTATTTTGCGCGATTGACTGACAGCAACGTTGCCGGCCACTACCTAGCCGAAGACAGTATTTTGTGCTATGGGCGAACATGTAGGACGAACGTTTATTAATTCGCGAAGAATATTAAAAAATAGATCAGCACAAATCAAAATATCTCTTTTATTTGGATATCAGAACTCTGGATCTGCAAGGTTCAAATTGTCACAGAATGATTTGTTGGCCTTAGGAGTTTCAAATTGGCAAATCACTCGTTAGAGATGCGGTAGGAAAATTTTCGTTATTATTGGGAATGTAATTTAATTCGTGCGGTTTTTTTCCAAAATTTGAACGTTTATTTAAGAAAAACATGTACCATAGTATTATTCAAAGTATTGCCCATCTGAAGCGATTGTTATATACACTTGCGGTCATAAAAACCGCACCACCTAATGAGTTTTCAAAAAAATGCCTAATTTCATCAGATCGTAAGGGTTTTACCCATACTAATGAAGGGTATTCCCCATAGCGGAGTTCGGCCTAATATTCAGTGCAAAAAAAAATCAGTTTGAATTGAGTTGTGACGGTGACAAGTAAAAAAAAGTGAAATGTCTGGTAAATATCATCAACTGACTCGGGACGAAAAAGTTTAAATATTGTCTTTAGTCGAAGAAGGGCTTGACTTTTGTGAGATTGCGGTTAAAATAAAATGCTGTCATTCAACTATCGTACGACTGATGAAGAAAAAAGAAAATTTGGATCCACTGGAAAGGAAAAAATGCTCGGGACGAAAACGTAAAACAACCCAGCAAACGGATAATGTATTACAACGAATTAGTATGAAAGATCGCAGATAAGAGCAGAGTTGAGTGCATTTCATCAAGTTGATCTTAGCGCCGAAACCATACGCCGACGGCTACGGGAGGTAGGTTTATATGAAAGCCGACCAGCGAAAAAACCTCTCCTAACTACAAAAATGAAAAAAGCTCGCTTGACGTGGGCAAAAAAGTACGAAGATTGGACGCAGGGTGATTGGCGATATGTGATATGGTCCGATGAATATAAATTTAATTTGTTGTGTGCCGACAATTTGCCATATGTACGACGGTCAGCAGGTGAAAGGTTCAAGGACGAGTGCATAGTCAAAGCAGTGAAGTTTCCTCAAAGCCAGATGGTCTGGGGATGTTTTTCTTTTTACGTTTTGGGCCCTTTGCACTTTGTTAATGGAACTATGAACGCTCAAAAGTATGGAGAAGTAGTAAGAGAGTTTTTGGTACCAGCAATTGAACAGCAAAATTCGTATACTGACAAGTGCATTTTTCAAGATGATTCTGCACCTTGCCATCGCGCCAAATCCGTAAGTAAAGTGTTATAGATAAACTTTTACATGTCTGCTTTATAAATAATAAACAGACAAGTAATTAGAGTCTTTCAATAATTTTCAGCTCAAGACAAAGTTTGATGACCTCGGAATTACCAGACTAGACTGGCCAGCTAATTCGCCCGGTTTAAACCCAATCGAACACTTGTGGCATATAATGAAACGTAAGGTGGTTGAACATAAACCAGAGAGTAAAAAAAAACTAAATGAAGTTCTGGAACATGTATGGAATACTGAAATTTCAAGAGATAAAGGAGGAGCAACTCGGTATTGAAAGTTTTTTATTAAAAGTCGCATATCTAAGCATCTTGTATACACATACATAAAAAATGAGTCGTTTGATTTTGTTAACCAATGAGTATAATAAAATATTTTAAAAAAATAAGAAAGTTAACTGGTTTTTCTTTCCTTGTTAGTATCTTTTTTCAAACATTAAATAAACAGATGGAAATTAGATAGAAATACTTATAAACTACTGCGGAGTACTCAACAAAAATTTCATTTCATTATAAAAATTATTATCGTTGTTATTAAGAATTTTTCAATCATTTTGATATGGTGCGGTTTTTATGACTGCAAGTGTATCTTATTATGTAGCTCTGGTAGCTAGACTTCATTTAATTATAATACAACGTTCACTAAAGCTAAATTTTGCAATCAAAAATGATTCCCAAGATATTCAGTGAATCAACGTTGTGTATATTGCAAGAATAAGGAAGATACCGAAGAATAAACGGAATGCTTACAAAATTGTAGTAATAATTGCGATGTGAATCACGATGAATCAGCAGGAAAATTGGAGGTCGATGCAGTTGTTGAAATGTTTCAGCGATCCGACGATATTGGTGACGGTGATTCTAAGAATTTTAAAGGCATTACTGATTCTAAGCCCTATGAAAATGTCATAGTACTCAAGAAAGAGTGTATAAATCAGGTTCAAAGGCAAATTAACGGAAAACTAATAGACGAACTTTCCATATATGATGGATTAGCCATTCGTGGTGGTGTAGTGTATATGAATAGGCTCCTCAAGCAGAGGGTCGCGGGTTCGAATCCCGTGAGAGGCAATTCTCTGAAAAAAGTCTTTTTATAGAATTTGTATGTAGTTACATGAAAATCCCGTCGGCGTCAACTCTGACATGAAGGCATAACACTGATGTTGGAGTGGTTGCTGGCTGGGCTAAATATAACGAACTAACAACAAGCACGTACTAAGGCCCACATATTGAGGTTTGCACTGGCTCCAGTTTGACAACCACCTCTGGGAAAAATATCGAAACCTAATACACCTGAGCTTTAAACTACTACATCACCCGCCCGCGACCTGGACAAAAACCAATAAAAGGGTATTCGTAGAATCTATGAAACTACACTCAATCATATTTTATCCACTGATGCAAAACCGCAGCATGATAAATGTCCGATCAGAGAGGATTCATGGTACTCATGTCACAAGGCTTAAGCTACAAGTAGTTTTGTTGAGTACAAACATAAGCCAGCTCTTCCAATTGAAGTGTATGAAACTATCAAGTCAGTGTACGAAGAATTGAACAGAGACGATCTTCTTACTCGATGCATCGGCGGTTATACTCAAAACTGTAATGAAAGTTTTGTGTGGGCATTGGTCCCAAAATCCATTTCTAGTGATAAAATGACCGCTTAGCTTCAATTTTGCACATAATGAAAAGGATGGAATTAAAAATCGTCCCGAACATCGACGAAAGATTGTAGATTGACAAAGTGCGCATAAAGATTACGGTCTTTCGCTGTCTGAAGCTGCAAAAGAGTGGAGGTTCACATTAAAATCCAATAGAAAAGAAATCGAAGAGTCTAGAATTCCAATTATATGGTGCAGGCGTCGCGAATTAACGTTAATGCAAAATTTTCCATGACTTTCCATAACTTAACATATTAAAGGCGTTTATCTCAAAACTGCATTTTTTAAGTTGGCCGCACCATAACTTGAACAATTTTCAACAAATTCACTTTAAATTTTACCTAGATCTTCAGAATTATATTGTCTAAATAAGTACGTAGAATTTTTTTTTTATATGGCATAGCTCATTTGTTAATAGCAATTTTCTGGAGATTTTTCTACGAATTTTGTACGTTTGAATTTGAAAAAGCACCATTCGTCAAAATATCAAAATATATCAAAAAAATCTTAAATACTTCTCTAGCTATTGTTATATACAATAAAAAACAATTCAGTAACTCATCCTAATTCAAAATTTACAGGAGCTATTGGTACGGCCGTATACACTTTCAAAAAAGAGGTCTTCTGCACAGCCGCCATTTTTAAATAACTAATTCTATAAAAATTAAGTTTTACAGTCAATAAAATGTACAATAAGCCTCTACCTTTGTAAACTCGATTTAGTTTGTATTTTTCCTGAAAAAAAAAAAAATTATAAAAAAGCCTATTTTTACGGTCTCGGCCTAACCCCTTAAGATGATTTTTTAAACACCCAAAATATTTTTGTAATTATTTAAAAAATTCAAATTCTTGTCACTGATATCAAAGCGAATACCTTTTGTTTTAGGATTTTCAGATCTACAATAAGTAGCTACCTTATAAATTCTTTTTATTAAATTTAACTCAATGCATGAAGGTAAACCTAAGATTGTGCGACAGTCAATTTGTGCTGTATAAGACCTTAATGAAAATTACTTACTTAAGGTTAATAACCGCGTATTTGACTGCATTGTATTTTAGTTAAAAGACTTATTAAAGGTTTATGTCTACTTTATTAGATGGTTAAGGTAAGACTGTGTGGAGCTTATATATCTCTCTTCTCATTAAGCCAATAATATTTATGCTTTGGTATATTACTCCATCAACGTATATAGTATGTATAAACAATTTATGATACAGCAGCTACAGCTGCTGAAACCTAGCGAATGAAATCACATTTGCCTGTGCGCCCATATATTAAGGGCATTTCATATATTGGTTATTGATTTCAATTGTAATGTCCTAAGATTTGCTAGTATGCCGAATTTGATGACAGCCATGATGATAGATTTTGCAGCGATAATGGTAACGATTTATATGATGGTGATTCTGTTAGAAGATATGAATGAATATGATGTGATATGAATCCGTATCAGATGATTCCTCTACATCTCCTTACACGTTTCGTATGCTTGCGTTGGATCTGCTTATTTTTGCGAAGTGGTATCTTCTATCGCACTTTCTGCGTATAATTTTTGACATTGCATTGGTTTGGTGTAATTTACGGTAACCGGAAATGCAATTGTTTTATTTGTGACCACTAGATGATGACGAAATGGATTTGTTGTATTTTGTGCCACCCGGCATGTTATTGTTGTAGCGCAGATCGTTTGATTATAATACTCCAATCACATCTTGACCTTGTAATTGTCGGACTTGTTGTTTTGTTATTTCTAATGCTCTTGAAACTAGTAATGCTTTCTCAGACTTTATGTCTGATTCAATCAGCAAATTGTAAATATTGTGCAATCCGCAAATAAAAATATCACGAACCAAATCTTGACGTAAGGCATTCACATAATAAATTGAGATTTTTCAAAAGCAATTGCAAACACATCAACTGACCAATTCAATGCTTGTTTTCGTCAGAAATATTTATGACGTTCCATTGCAATATTAACGCTAGGCAATAGTGTTTTTTTTTTTTTTTTTTTTTTGTTTTTTCCCCGTGGGAAGGTGAGAAATCTTTATAGACACTATAGGCCTATAGTGAGCCTATAGTAGTGTGAGATTCTTACTCACTAAAAAACAACTCCCTTATGCAAACCACGACTGAGTTCACACTCAACAAGCAGTTCTTCTATCGCATTTTATTTTGTTTTTATAAGATATCCTGCAGGCGATTTTCCATTGAAAATTTCTGTGTACTTTAAAAAAATCACACGCTGCTAATCACCGCGCTAGATCGAGAGGCTTAGTCCTTTTCAGACGGCACAATAAATTTGTCTCGTCGAGGATCTGTTGAATAGAAATATTCGTATGACCTTGTAATCGATTATTATGTTTTTTGCGCAAACATTTTAATTACGTTCTGAACGTTTTTGATTCCTACCACGGCGCATAAACAATACCTCGAAGAACTTTGTTTTGAAATGCCTGTAACATTAATGCTACTATTTTTAGTACAACCCCAAAGTTGTACACCATATGTCCAGATCGGTTTTAGCACTTGCTGGTATAACAGCAGTTTGTTCTCTAAGCTAAGCTTGGAATACTTTCCAATAAGCCAGTAAATATCTCTATATTTGATTTCAAGCTCTTCACGTTTTTTCTTGACGTGTGCTCTAGATTTTAGTTTAGCGTCGAGTGTCATACCGAGATATTTGGCCTCGTTCGCGTAAGGAATTCTTACTGCGTTGATAAACACCGGTGGATTCTCAATTTTCTTGAGAGTGAAGTGCACGTGGACAGACTTATTTTCGTTAAGCGCGATTCGCCAAGTCTTTGTAAAATTGTTAATCCGTGTAAGGGCACGTTGCATTTTGGCAGTTGCTTTTAGCCGTTGCCAAAATGGCAGTTTCATCAGTAAATGTGGCTAGGACAGAGTCGTCCGTTTACGGTTTATCGCGGGTAAAAAGCAAATATAGCAGAGGGCCAAGTACACTTCCTTGAGGCACCCCCGCCTTTATTGTCTTAAAAGTTGAATATTCGTTTCCGTGTCTCACACGGAAGAGTCGGTCTTCCAGGAATGAACCTAAAATACAAGACAATTGCTGGGGTAGGGCTTGTCGGAGTTTATATTTAAGGCCTTCATGCCATACCTTATCAAAGGCTTGCGAAACGTCAAGGACTGCGCTTGAACAGACTAACTTACACTCGATTGATCGTTCAATTACATCGGTTATTCAATGCACTTGGTCAACTGTAGAGTGTTGGCTTCTAAAGCCAAATTGATGATCAGGCAAGAGGGAATTTGTGCCGGTAATTGGTTTAAGACTATTAAGAAGGATTAACTCGAAGACCTTCGATGTAATCGGGAGAAGCGATATTAGTCTATATGACTTGACTTCAGTCAGCGGTTTACCGGGTTTCGGAACCATAATAACTTCGGCTACTTTCCACTGGTGCGGTATGTGCTCTAATCTAATACTGGTATTTATAAGATAGAGCAGCTTTAGCAAACCTTTTTTCGTCAACGCTTTAAGTATCTCTTCCGTTATTAAGTCATATCCCGGGGCTTTATTGGGCTTAAGCGTGTCTATAACTTATCTAAGTTATCTAAGTGTAGCCTTTTCTACTGGAAAGTTTGTCGTCACGTCTAGCGTATTGACATTCTCAGGAAGCACCCCCCCATCGAATGGTTTAAACGTTTCTGCAAGATGATCAGCAAAAACATTAGCTTTTTCCTTATCTTCTTTCGCCCAGTCATCCTGGTTTCTTCTTATTGGCGCCACGTGTATTTAGGGCTTCCGAACACTTTTAACGGCTCTCCATATGGAGTAGTTGGTATCCTTTGTCACTGTGAGTCTTTCAAGGTAGTTATTAGTACCTTGATTATTGAAGTCCTTGATCGATTTTTTTTAACAAGTTGCAGAGCAAATTAAGTGTATTAGTAAAGCTATTTTACGAAAAGCACTTTCCCATTCCAAATTATTGTAGATGCTCGAATATAAATTATAAAAAGATTATACCAGCTTTACCATGGTGTGGATAAGATGAAGATTTGAAAATCTAACCTCAAATGGCGGTATAGAAGACTAGTACTCCTATTTGTTTTGAAGAAGTACTTTTGTTTTACGTTTTCTGTCACTGGTTTGGCTTCGTTACTCATTTTATTTATTACTTTTACTTTATACTTTTAATTTAAATAATGTTTTTAACTACTCACATCTGACACTAAGTACTGTTCTGCTGTATATAAAAATACTAGATAATAAAGTGTTACACGATGTGTGTTCAAAAAATAAGGTGACTTTATATCTTTATAAAAAATATTTATTTATTTATTAATATTAATGTTGTTCCCTTCAAAGTAATACCCATCAGATATAATACGCTTCTGCCGACGTTTTTTCCAATCCTCAAAGTACTTCTCATAAGCACTTTTTGGTATGGCCTTGAGCTCTTCCAGCGATGCGGTTTTTATTTCCTCAATCGTTGCAAATCTCGGTCCTTTCATAAGTCTCTTCAGCTCAGTCTCTTCAGGTGAGCAGTTATGACCCTAGTGTGCAAGTCAGGATCATCATGGAAGTCATTTAAGAGCTCCTGAGTGATTCTTCTGATCAAAATTTAGAAGTTTTGGAACAAACTTCGATGGCACACGTCTTGTGCCCAAAACAACCGAAAAAATTGCATGACACTAGCCGACTGCTACCCCAATATCCTCAGCAACCTCTCTTATGGTAATTAGAAGATTTTCTAAAAAAAAAATTCGTTGCAGATTCGACGTTATCATCCTTTGTTGATGTGCTGCAACGTCCAGAGCAAGGTTCGTCATTAGCATTTAATCGGCCATTTTGGAAGAGCTTGTACCACCTGTAAACATTTTTTTTTTTTTATTTAAAGAAGACTCACCGTATGCCACGGTCAACATTTCAAGTGTTTTAAAGCACTCGGTTCTATTTCTTACACAAAATTTGATGGAAGTTCTTTGCTCCATTTTTGATAATAATTGAAAATCGCCTGTCAAACCAAAACACGTCTTACCTTTCTATCTGTCAAAAAAGTCAAAAAAAAAACTAAGTATGCTTTATTCTTGAAACTGTGAACATATATTCGAGACATGTGTAGCAATACAGCAACATTTCAAAAGTCACCCTACTTCGTATATTGATGCAATAGTAAGAAATGCTGAAGAATTTAATTTCCACTTTAGATACTATGTTCTTAATGTGCTTTCGATTTTTTTACTATAAGGCTTCCATGTAGCACCCACCCTTATATGCACCCATGGACCAGACAATAGTTCTAGTCTTCTGAAATCTTCCCCTATTTGATTCAATTTTATTCAGCATTAAAGCCGACAGAATCCACATAGAGCTTAGTCCAAGATTCCGACATTCGCACGCATCTCCAAATACCCCCCCCCCCCCCCCCCCCAGAACCACCAAAAGTCTTGTTAAATAAAACATGAGCATTTCATAAAAAAACGAATATTTTCCCTACCAAAAAAAGGAATATAAAGTAATCATCCCCATTTCTATTTAGTTATCGCTATTGCCCCAATATAAAGATAAAATCCAAATTGCCCAACCAAACGCGCTATCATTAATCACAACCATCTCAACTAAGCCGCCCATCAATCTCTAGCTCACCGCACATTCCTTCTTCGCCGTTTAGGAAGGATTCCAATTTTTTTTTTTTTTATGAATCGTTTCTGTTTTTTATTCATTTAATCCAAGATATTGAATGGTTTCATGGTGCCAAAAGGGCACCGTCCGCTCATTTTTACGTTTTAGACAAAAAAAAAAACATTTATTTACAATCTTCTTATCTTTTTGTTGATTTGAATTTATTTCCCATGTCATTGCATACATTTTTTTTTCCAATTTTCTAAAACCCTGAAAAAATGAGAAATATTTTTGCGTATTAGCTCATGCCATAAAATTTTCACAGAACGGGATAACTAAACAAGTGCCTGGAATATTGGGAATCAATCTGGTTTCCAGTTTGTAAATTTACAATGTCCTGAAACTAAAGTTTTTGACATCGCTCATCTCTAGATGTAGTTTTTATACAGTACGATGAGTTGGTTGTACAATATATCTTGTAACAAAATACCAAACCATCCTATTATGCGAATCCTTCCGTGATTTTAAGACGTCGCAACTATCAAGGATCAGCATAGAATGTCGCACGCCACTTATAAATAAATGGGTGGGTATTGTAGGATTAGGGGAAGACTTAGCATCATAAACCCTGCAATGGAACGTATTCTATGACTTCGCGTCATAGAATCAACTGTCGCGTCAGCATGACAGATTTCTTATATATATGAGCTATTTCAACATATCTAGAGCTGAGGTCAATAGGAGTACTCGGTACTAGTAAAATTGCTAAAATGAAGATGGCTGCAGATGACCGTTAATGGAACATATCCTAGAAGTGGCCTTCCTTTCTCCAAGTGACCTCATATTGGTTGCAGATTGTACGTGGAGTTAGCTATCCGACTGCTACAAAAAATAGAATGAACACCTATTTACATGCGGATTTGTTGCAATCGACAGATAAAAGCCAGAATTCGCCATTCGCCACATGAGCGAGCGTCCCGTAACTATCCGCATCGATGTCAAACTCGCCAAAATTATGGTAAACCATATGATAGACTTCCTCATAAAACCAATAGACATTGGACAAAATTATTTTCAATTTCAATTTATTTGTTAGACATAGTTCAAGTTAAAAGATATGTAAGTCTTTTATAGTACATAAAGCTAGTTAAAAAAAAAAAAAAAACACTTAGATATAAAGTAAAGCATTGTTAGATGAGCAAAAATAAGAAAATCAATTAATTTAATATGTAACATAGCGCTAAAAGGTCACACGTACAAATGAAAAGACCTTCTTCACTACTATGTAAATTTATCTTTAATTTAAATATACACAAACTAAAATATAAGGTTTTCTAATAACGACTTGACTTTTTTTTTAAATAAAAAGCAAACCATTTGAGATATTTCAAAAACTTTATTCTTTGATTGAAGTACAATCAAAAGATTTATGAATGGAACTCGACTTCATTCATATGGCCACCGCGGGCACGTTTGCAGCGGTTGATTCGCTGGACCCAATTTTCAACGACTCGGCCACATATTTCGGCTGAAACGGCCCCTATTTCGCGTTCAATGTTGGCTCTGAGCTCTTCCAACGTCGTCGGCATGTTGGCATAAACCAATGACTTAACGTAGCCCCACAGAAATTAGTCAAGCGGCGTTAAATCACACGAACGAGGCGGCCAATCGACTGGCCCATGTCTTGAGATAACACGCTCACCATACTTACTCTTCAATAAATCGATTGTAGCGTGTGCTGTGTGGCTTGTGGCACCATCCTGTTGAAACCACATGTCGTCAAAGTCCATATCTTCCAATTCGGGCCAAAAATAATCGGTGATCATAGCGCGATAACGCTGACCATTTATAGTAACGTGACGATCGTTATCGTCGATGAAAAAATACGCCCCAATAACGCCACCAGCATGCAATTCGCACCAAACAATTATTTTTTTGTGGATGAAGTGGTGATTCATGAAACACATGTGGGTTTTCACCCGACCAATAACGCATATTCTGCTTATTGACGAACCCATTGAGCCAAAAATGAGCTTCGTCACTGAAGATGATTTTTCGATGAAATTCATCATCTTGGCGCATCTTCTCCAGAACCCAATCGGAGAACGTACGTCGCTTCAAATGGTCCATCGGCTTCAATTCTTGAGTCAGCTTGATCTATTCTTGAGAAAGCCGTAGAATTGACTGATTTGGATCGTTTGCTACGGACGTCTGAACGGCAGCAATATTTTCGACACTTCGACCAACCCGTTGTATCACTGACACGGTAACATCACACAGCGAATATGTAGACTCAAATTTTTGCCTGTCTACTAGGGCGAGAATTACGACCGAAAATTGGAGTTAACGCTCTTAAAGTTATAGCCACCGACTCCGAATATCTGTAGAAATTTTTTTATAATTTTCAGACATTGCTCATTAGTGTACTTTACCATGAAGAAAATGTTGAGTTTACTGAATAAATTGACAGTAACAGTTTGATGATTAGTGAAAGAGTGCGTTCACGAATTAAATTCAAAGGTGTCGAATCCCTATTGAAAAACCCTATTCCTGCTGATGCGCAATCGTTCTGCGTACTTCCGCAAATATCCATTTTTTTTTTGTCTTCACAGTTGATGAAAAAAGGATATATTACCAAAAATATTGAAAAAAATTCACATATGGTACAATATATTATACAAAATATGTCCTAAAATTGTAAAAATATGCCAAAATATGCTCTTAAAATGCACAAATATGATCCGACGAATAGGGCTCAAAATACTTAGTTTTGTATATACTCCTTGGTGAAAGAGTACATTTGTTCTCTTCTAAATGTTTTGAAGAACTTTTTTTATTGTATTGTATTATTATTGAAGTCCAAAGGGAACGTATTAGTTTTCTTAAAAACACATACCCTTAAATTGTCTCTTATTATTTTGAATGTGAAGTGGACCTACTGTGAATTGCAAAACTTATCAAGTTAACTTAAGTTTTTAAGAGTTATTTTCATCTAAACAGTAGGTACACATACGTGTACTTTGGGTATTTGCACAAGAAAAAGCTTAGTATTTCTGATGTTTTGGCATATAAAAATGTCAACTGTATTTCTCGATGATTTTTTTATATCTTCAACTCAATTTGTTACAAATTTCAATCTGAATTCGAATATCTTACCAAAAAGCTCATTGATGCAGAGCTGGAAAAATTTTTAAACGACAGTGATTCAGACCTCTCTGATAACGATGTTGACTATTTTGAATGAATATTAAATGAAGTATTTGAAGATGAAGATGCAGAATATGATGCTGTTCAATGTCAGGATATCAACGTTATTGAAGAAACTTTGGAGCCGGCTGAGGAGCTTGAAAATAAGAACTATGAAATGGTTGAAGAAAGGATAAAACAAGATTGATAACTATAAGATTTGTATATCAATCAACGGACGAAATTATACATTTGACTGGAATACATATATTGATGGGTTGCTTAGGAATCCCACAGTAGCAAATGTACTGGTTAAATGACTTTCGGATGTTGAAAAAAGCTGAGTGCATGAGCAAAAAATAGCTTTTGTGAACTTCGAAGGTTTCTTCGATTTCCCGAAAGCAAAAGCGAAAATCAACCGCAATCAGACCAATTGTGGTAAGACAATCTATTGATCCTGTGCTCAAAAAGTGTTTAACCTTGCCGATTCCATACTACACCGCAGTAGATGGGCAAATGATTCCTTTTCTGAAATGTTGGAAAAGCCGATATGAAGGAGTTCGGATCGAAAGCTCATATAGTAAAGGTTTTGACCAATATTATAATTGAAGGAGGATATGTATATATAGATCGTTTTTTTATAAGTGTGTGTCGATAACCTAAGCCTGAATAATATTTACCAAACCGGCACTGTGATGAAGGACAACAAAGGTGTACTTCTTCTATCATCATATGTTGGAGTTCGGCCTGAAATAATACAGGGTGACCGACTCAAACTGCAACTTTTTAAAATGCTATAATTTTTTTTATTTTTTGATAAATTTTATTGTGCCAAAGCAAAAAATGTTTACAAATACATCAATTTTCAGTAGTATCAGTAGTTTTCAATATATCCACCTTTGGTGCGAATAATGACCTTGAGACGGTCGAAGAAAGCATCGCACGCTGCACGCAAATGGTTCTGCGGTATTTTGGCCCATTCCCGGTGAAGTACTTGTTTGAGGTAGTCCAAACTTTGGTATTTTTTAGTGCCAACCTTCGCCTTCAAAATACCCCAAACAGAGAAATCCATTAGATTTGCATCCGGAAAATTTGCAATCCATTGTGTCGAAGAAATGAAGTGTGGAACATTGTTTTTTAACCAATCTTGGTTGACCTGCACTTTGTGAGGCGTTGCCGAGTTTTGTTGAAATGTCATCGGAAAAAACCAAATTCGGCAACTCACCACTTTCGTGCAAGTGTATCAACTCCTTCGCTCTTTCGAGTCTAAATTTTTCCTGTTACGATGTAAGATCGTGTGCATTTTGGAACTTCAATGGCTTGAGCCCAAGCTCATTTTTCAGTATCTGTTGCATCCGTTGCAACGATATGTTCACCTCACGAGCCATTTTTCTTCCACTTCGACGCGGATTTAGCTCAATTCAAGCCTTCACTTTCCGAACCATTTCTGCCGATGTTGCTGTTATTTTATGACCGCCTAGATGGCGTTTTGCAACCCTGTCAGTATCACGGTAACGAGCTATGGTTCGAGATACAAATGATTTATTAACGTTGAGGTGCTGGGGGGCTCTAATGATAGCTATTTGTGGTTTTCCAGCCAAATATAAAGCAATCACACTATCACGTTTGAATTCCATCGCGGATAAAAAATTTTCAACACAACTGAGACGCAAATCGTTAAAAAGGCTTGTAAATAATAAAATTATCTTTCTTGTGTCAAAATTTGAGCTCACTACCATGAACGGTTTGGAAATTATAGCAGTCTGAAGTTGGTTGCAGTTCGAGTCAGTCAGAGTGCATATCAACGGTGGTACAAGGATCAGGCTTGTAGAGTTGCATTACCTCAACCTTTCATTGTCAATATGTACAACCCATACATAGGGGGGAGGGGGGTTGATCTCTGCGACCGCTACATTTCACTATATCGCTGCTATGTCCGAACTAACAAATGAACCATTAGAGCATTTAACCATTTTGTAGACCTGATTATTGTAAACTGTTGGATAATGCAACTTTTGGAGTGTCTATATTGGAATAGCTTTGATAAGATTTTCCACAAAAGCCAAAGAAGTGGTCGTAAGGAATCGGTCTAACAGTCCGCTCGCAGTCCGAATCAAGCAAATCACCGGAAACATCTGGTGAAGTTTGATGAAAAATGCTTCAGTGTCGGGCTCCTGGTTGCTCTTCTCGCACATATTACATAAAATGCAAGTTGTACCTTTGCACAAATGGCAATAATTGTTTTTTGACATACCTTTATAAGCAATAATTAGTTTCTTAATTGTTTTTCTAGTTCCTTCATTACTCTTATGTATTTGTAAATGTACCTTGTAATTTGAGGCTTAAACGTTTTTTTTTTTTAATTTGGAAGACTTTATTTTTGAATTAGAATTATTATTTTATATTTTTTGTTATTATTCGTTGAAGACTGAGCACGAAAAGACTTTTTTCAGAGAACTGCCTCGCACGGGATTCGAACCCACGACCCTCTGCTTGAGGAGTCTGTGCATATACCACTACACCACGGCCACCCCAATTTTTTCTGAGGTTCTGTGGTAACAAGAAAATTTGAAAAGTTTACAGAAACTTTAAATAAATCTTTTTGTTTTTACTTCACATCAAACCGTAGTCCACATTTATGTACCATCTAAAACTAATAGTTACACATAAAAAATATAAATTTTTTTTAATCAAAATCAACTAATTAGCCGATGTTTAGCAAGAAATAAAAGAAAACTGAATTATTTCAATACAGTTTGTGGAAGGGATGGAATAGGATAAAACGTATTTTTGTGTAACTAAATTTCCAATACGTCCTTCCAAAAAAAAAAACATGCTTTTGCAGTATTTCTCTTAGCCAACCTTCGGACATACTCTGAAATATCGTGATTGGTTATTAAGCCGAACAACACGCTTGTGGGATGCACTGCCGGGCTCCCTTATTTTCTAATCATTGTAACATTCAGACATTTAAAACCAACGTACATTAGTGCCTTTCTTTCTTTCCTTACTATTTTTACTTCGCACTGCGCAAATATTTCATATGATCCTTAAACCCTTGATCGCGATGAAAAAAAAAAAATCTCATTCGTATATGGTTCTGAGCCCTACGACGGCGTAGGCCACTATTATGCTACATTTTAGCCGACATGAGTAATGATTTACTCATCCTGGTCACCACTAAGGTGTAAAGCGAGCACTATGCTTCGAACTTGATTATTGCGCTGCTGGACCAATCCAATAAATACCTGAATATGATAGAATAAACGATACAAACTGCTGCAATACTTGTTCAATAGACTTGCAATTAAGGGCTCAGATAAAGAAGTCTCTGTATTGACAAAAGAAACTAATTTTTTTCGAAATTAGAATTTAGTAAGCTAGAAAGTATTGTAGTTGAAAGGCGCTAAAAGCAATGCAGAGCACGAGCTCGTAAGTGAAAAATTAACTAAACCTATTTCTACACGGACTATCCTAATGAAAGTGTATTTTTTTTTTTTTTTTTTCATTTGTTCTTAAAAACATTCCCAAAGGAAACGTGTAATATCGTTGGAAAATTTAAAATGTCCTTTTAGATAAAAGCTAAAATCACTACAAACCCTTATCCATGTATAGTATATGAATGTATCAATTGAATTGCTCCATATCCTGCTTTTCAAACAGATCCCGTCCATATTACAATCCTTTTGTCCTGGCACATATTGTGGCATCCAGCTCAGCAGATTAGGGGAGAGATAGACTTCAGGAAAAAAAAAAGAAAAAAAAAACTCAAAACAACAACGAGGCAAAAACGATGTAGAAATATAAAAAACTGGAAACAGACACGAACGTACTAAGAAAAACAGATTTGCCTTGAGATTTTCTTTTCTCCATGCCGATGGTGGCAACAGCGAGAGAAAGGAAAAAACGAACCCTGGGTATCCTGACCCAAAGTGAATTCGAAAAGACATTTTCATCCATTAAGGCAAATTGAACGTCTCAAATGGAAAATATTCGCCTTGTTAAATTTTCAATTTTCCTCTCCGATTTTCCTTTACTTTTTATCATTTTTGTTGTATAAGGTGGCGAGGCCAAAGAAGGCGAGAGGTCCTATTCCGGGTGCATTAAGTATTGTCGTTTTGTTGGTTCCTCTTCCTTGGCGAATCAGAAAGGAAGAACTCAATTTTTCCACCACAATAAAATTCCATTCGATTTTATTTGCATGTTGTAATGTAATGGCAAGGAATGGAGTAACCAAAAAAACAACGAAAAAAAAAAACCCGAGAAAAGCAGACAAAACAGGATAATAATGGTAAAGAGAGAGAAATACAATTTGCAGTAAGGACGAACGAGTCTGGCTGAGTTGTCCTTGCTCAGATATGCTTGCTAAAGTAACTACTTGTTATGCAGTATCCGAGTGCAGGAAGTGCTAAGTTCAAGTTGTTTTTTGGACTGCATTTTGGATTTAAGCAGTCTGTTAGGAAAATTAAAAAGGTACCGCCACTAAGACGAAAACCTAGAGTAGACAGGAAGTGTAAAGATAACTTAATCTACAAGTGAAAGAAGTTTTATGTATACGCTTTCTCCTCAACAGATTGAATATAAATGGAAAAGCCTAGTTAGACTCAAATTATAGGTTTAATTTTATGCTGTTACCATTTGGTGAACACGAGGTAAGGATCCTTGAATTTCATGAATATTATCAAACTTTCTCTAGTTGCTAAATGTCTACCAATGACTGGGGCTAAATCGTGTCTTAGAAACTTCTTAAATTTTGGTCCAATAACACTACACGGTACTGTATTACATGTATTATGAACATGATTATCTGTGTTCAGGATTTTCTATTTTCTTGGCGCAGGTCTCACATCTGTATATGTCGATGAATAGTGAGGCGTATCTATTTAATATCTGGTCTTCTCCAAAATCTCTCGCTGACTAAATATTTGGTCTAGGGAAGACCAAACTGCACTGATTTTGAATGTCAGCGAGGCTTTTATGTGCGATATTTGGCAGGACCTTGTAATTAACACAGTTCATGGTATCTTCTTTCTTTATTTCATTAATTTTGAATGCATTCGTCTCACTAATTTTTACAGATGTGCTAATTTATCTTCCCCATTAGATAATTTTCTCCATCTTTAAAAAACTTTGAGTTTGCACATTGCTTTCTCACTTCAGTTTAGTTGGGTGGACAGTTCAATAATGAGTTCTGTCTACAAAAGTGGTTCTTCAAACAATTCAAACAACACGTCCTTTCACTTGAGTTTTTCGTCGATTTCCTATGAAGATGCTTGTATTCGATCTCTCGTCTTGTTGGTGCGTGTCAGTAGAAGCTTTCGTCATTGACCTTATTCTGGCATGCAGTGTTGTATGATATTGCTTCTTAGTGCCCGACGTATTCCTCGTTGAACCATGGCTTGTTTATTTTCGGATACCTTATTAAACCCATATGAGAAGCGGCATTCCGAATGGCTTTCTGGCGGCATTCGTACCCCGTAACGGGTGCTGATTATGCGGTATTACGAGAAAAGTAGAAAGAAACGTAGTTGAACGAAGCTGTGTCGGTTTCTTGAAATTGTAGCCGTCCGATGTTAGACCATTTCATAGTATATTCTCATGTTGACATGGATTGCCATGAAATTCCTCATCTCAAAATGTGGTTTAATAACAAATCCTTAGTCAAATAACCGCTCCGCACCATGGCTGTCGTCGTAGTGGGTGTCGCAATTGTCGATTCCCTTTTGTTGGCTGGTTTAATTGGCATCTACTATCTCCAATAGATGAACCTAAAGGCGTTTCTGCTCTATTCCGATTCCTTACATCCCAAGTACATAATCGAACGTCATTATCGTTATCACATGTGCATGGTTCATTAGCGTGACCTTTAGCGACATATACCTACACTTATTGTTCACGGTACACCCCATTGTTTTACCAGAAAAGTTTCTTTTTATGACTTTTGAGATTCATATTACGAGTGCAGCTGACCTAATTTAAAAGATATAAGTATGAACACATGCCTTTCCCCAGCTTTTTATTTACGATTACAACGAGAAAGAGTACTCAGACAAGCAAGATCAATGCCGAGTGTTTAACTGCAGGAGTTCAGCTAATCCTGATACATGTTCCATATTATTTCACTGAAATAAACCTATATATTGGTATATATGGTATATATACTTGGTACTGACTAAGTAAATAGGCTTCTTCTTACAATGCGCGTGCATACATATTTGTATATTTTTGAGGTTTTCCACGCTTATTTTTTCAGTTCCAAAAACGCAGTAGACATAATCCTTATCCAAGAACCATGGATCGTAGAAGGGGCTGTTCGTGGTGTTGGGACACCTGTATACACTCCGCTCCATACAGGAGACAAAGGTAAGACTAGAACTTGTGTATTAGTGAAACCTACCTGCATTCTTACTTTCTAAACGTGGAGACGGCAGAAGGCACCTACGAGCTGTCATCGGCACATCTTGGCCACGATAATGTGGGCTCTCTGCCTGGTGACAACCTAGAAAGGGTATTACTGGAAGCTGGAAGGCTAAAAACTGGCCTCATCATCTGATGCGACACTTATGTTCATAACAAGGTATGCGGCACTACCGACATCAACGATAGATGCTATCTCATTGCTTGCAACATTGCCAATGAACCCACTTTCATAACAAGAAGCCGATATCACTTTTGTTTCCGACAACATCTTTCAAAATCTAAAGAACTGGATGGTATCACCTGAACACTCATTTTCAGATCAGTGATACATCCAATTCAGCCGGAATAATGCTCATTCCAACCAATAAGCATTCCAGAATTATCAGAAAACTGATTGTCCAACATACAGAGGAATACTGTTTTTAATACTCTCCTCTGAACCCCCGAGTCCCCCGCGTAACACCAACAAAATTGCTCTAAGTCAGTCTTTGGCTGCTTCCTGCCCTCTTATTCAAACCATCAGTACTGGTACCGCTTAGAAACGTTTGCAGAAAACTTTTAACCCTAGAAAAAGACACAAGAAAAGTTACTTACTGGGACTCATACAAAGAGTCACTCACACAGAAGAACTGCATAAAAAAAGACAATACTGGAGGTCATTTTGTGACAAAATAACAGAAACTTTTGAGGCATCGCGGCTAAGAAAAATACTATCTACAAATCCTATGGTGTCTAGCTATTTAAAAAGGACTAATAGTTCATGATGAATCACTCAACCTGCGGCTATTCACGGCCAGTAGCAGCTATAATAGGACTACTGCAACCATGACTAAAATTCACGATCTGAATACAAGATACAAGCCGCTTTAGGTGCTGCATAGCTTCAAACAATACAAATCTGCTGCTCCGAACGGTGTAATGCCTGCCGAGGTACAAACGTCCTCATATCTTATCCTACCATGAGAAGCAGTAGAAATGTATAAATGATTCTACATTCTACACATTCATGTAGTTGTCATTCCCAAAGTTGGAAAAGCTCTCCCAAAGGACCTCAGACCTATAAGTCTATCATCTTTCAATCTGAAAACTCTAGAACGACTGATTAATATTCATATACGATCTAAAACTTATCCACGACTTTTTTAAACGGCTCAAAATGTATACTGTAAAGGAAAGTCAGTGGAACATCGAACAATCCCTACAATATAGACGGTACATAATAGTCACTTTCCTGGACTGGACAAGAAGGTGCCTTTAACAACTTTAACTAGAAAGCCTTCGAGAGAACATCAATTTCACTATATCCCAACAATAGACTGACGAAGACTTTCATGTAAGCATTCCTTCTAAACCTTCTGAGAGAAAGATGCTTTCATGAATCACAAGTCAATCCACTTCTGTGCAGATTGACCTAAGACCGATTGTGAGGATAGTGGAGGTGTTTTTTCAGATGAGCTTAATCAAAGCCGATTAAGATGCATTCTCCAAAGCAAGGGCCTCTTCCGCAGCAGCCTCCCTTTCCATTTCTTTCGCAATGTGAGCGGGCTCTCCGCTGGCCTGAGCACAATCGGCGACATCGTCCTTTTCGACGAACCGTTGAGAAATGCAAATTGGCACGCATACTCTGCATCGAGTAGAGCGCGAATTTTCGCAATGGTTGCAGAAGGCGGATAGAGCATGTGCAATTTCACTTTTACTCGGTTTTGTCGACACTTCTGAGGACTTAAACTCACTTTTTCAATTTTATCTTCACTTCACTTTATTACTTTCTTTTCCCCTTTATTTTCTTACAACTGATTATCTTCTTAATTTATGTCTCTTCAGTTTGACAGCACACTTTCGAATACGCGCCATTGCCCAATCTTTTCAAACGATGATGGTCGACCTCGATATATTTTTGATGGCGGATTCGGTCAGTTCTAATGGCTGACTTGACGAATCAGGCTGCGTTCACATTGTACAATAGGGCGCGTCCGAAAAGGCTATATATTTAAAATTAATTTAAAAGTTATGTAAATTTGTTGGTTTTTCTAACAGCCGATGTAGTCTAACCTAATCTAGAGGCGGAAATTAAACAAATCTGTTGATGGTAAGTGTGGATGGGAATTGTTAGTCCCAAAATTATGCGATTCTGATGAATTAGCCTTTTCAGAGCCAGAATGTTACCACACGTTGTAGTGAATGTTGTTCGACCTTTACCAAACTAAAAAACTTATGTAGATTTCACATGAAATTAGAAAACAAGGCTCAATAAACATTCTAAACATTCTATAAGTTTTTAGGCCATTTTAGATGTCCGAAAGCCAGCTTAGTTGAGAACATCCAAATCCAAATCACAAATCCTCAACTACCCTTAACGTTGTAGGATTACGTAAGTAATATCACAGTTAATTAGATTCTAAATTTAATCTCCTAATCGTTATATCAATCAAAGCGTACAACGTCACTTAAACAAATCGATTTAGCATTTCAATTAATTGTTGACCTAAAACTTAGTGATCTCCATAAATGTTTCAATCAACTAATATAAGTAATATGGTAGTATAACTGTCTATTGACGCATTACCAACTGAAGGTTTAATCCACTCAGTACTCTAATATTCCTTCATTGCACTGCCTAACTGCAAGAAAATGCTCCCCGGGTGCTTTTGTCTGTTGATGGTAACCTGTAAGTGCCTCGGTTTCACATTCTTTACCTACAACAATGAGTCTAGGAGATTTGAATATTTAGCCTTTCGGCACAAAATATCTCGACTTATCAGAATAACTAGTGGTATTTGCGTGTGTTTTTCCTTTTTTCTGCTTTACTAGCCTTTGGGAGTCAACGTAATGGAAATTGCTACTACTATTTGCTTCGTTTAGAGCTCATTTTGGTTTTGCTATAAGCCATCCTTGTTAGCGAAAACTATCTCCAAAAGAGAGTCAATCTTTTAACAATGCTAAACGAACTGATGTCAATTTTCGACACTATCCAGCAGACTACTAGTTGCAACTCTATCAAATTTTAAACTCGGTATTTAAACTGTCGTATTTCAATCGTTTGGTTGCACTTTGGTCAGTTTTGCTCTAGTGAAACTAGCACGGTGGAGTCACTTCTTAATCGAATTATCCGTCATGACTTTCTATACGAAAATGAATTACTTTCTGACTTACATCAGTCAAAAACCATCGGTGGGAAAGCATGAGTTCACCTACAAGATTCGATAATGGATATATGTTTCACTTCGCATCCATCTGATCAAGGAGAAGATTGATGGATTCTATTCGTTTGTCTTTGGCAGACGAACTGGTGTTTGTATTGTAGTTTCAACTTATTTTTTAAATTCAATTCGGATGACAATGACTTTACGATTAAGGTGTTCGTATTACATTATTCGATTTTAATATTGGTCAGCCTATATGAAGTGGTCTTGTGCAGCTTTATTGCTGAGGAGCTGAAAGTTGTGAGGGATAAGTTTCACGAAAACGTTTGGATACTATTTTGCAAAAAGAAGGCTTTGAGGAGCAAATTCGAATCCAAATTGGTAAGTAAAAGGCTAAAGAGATTACCTAGTTTCCTTTTTACTTTCATCCTATTGCTGATACAGGACAAGATTCGAAATCTACGAACTGAAGCATTAAGGGATTTAAACATTGATTGGAAAATGATATTTAAGCTGTGTTCTAGTTTAGTTATCTGGAATTTGATAATCTGGATTAAGCTCTGATCATCAATCACAACATCTACTATAATTTAGTTTGATGAAGTTTGTGATGTAAAAAAAAGACAATCAGATTGTCTTTCTCACATCAAAAGAGCAGAAGAAAACTTGAAGTACATTGAAACATTACTTGTTACCCTGATTGTTACTATTTCGAAATAGTAACAATAGGTTTCCAGCTAAAATACAGCTGTTTTATGAAGACATCATTGCAAAGTATAATAACTCTTCATGAAGAGTTTTGCTAATTAAACTGATTTCGCGAGCTCAAATTATCAATGTTAAGAGTTTCTTAGTGAGCACGCAGTTCAACCGCAGATAAAGATCCTGAAAGCAAAATTTATTAAGGCCAGCAAGTTCATTAATGTACTTTTCGTAGTCGCATAGAACCCAGACAGAATGTTTTTACACAAAGTGGCCAGAAGGAGAATTAGGGAATGAAGAAATAGTGATAACAATGTACGCTGTTTGCAGAATATAATATCGCTATATGGCATCCGATGATGGATTATAGGGTTTATCACAAAGATGTCCATACCTTACTATAAGATGCTTGGATAGTTGCGCACACTGAGCTGGATAAAGTCGATTTCTAATGCGTGCATGCATGCGCATGCATTCTATCTATGTAAGGCCTTCTAATATTGCCTCACCGGAATGAATTCGAAGGTCCTGTAGGTGGTGTACCGGTATCCATTAACTCTGCATAACAATTATGTTGTACCTTACCTGATTTCTCACCTTAAAATTGATTCGTTCTGACTAAGATATCGCTAATGATTGACTCTTTTTGATGACACCATACATTTAGTTTAGTTTTCGTTCACTGTTCACTGTCAGGCCCATATTTGTTATTTCTTCTTCAGTATTCACAAATGACTCGCTGAAGCGAGAAATAAGACATTTTTTGAATTTTTCTGCCTGTTGTGTTGGCTTCAAAATGTTGTTGCGCTAAATTCTTTTAACTAAGATGCTAAAGAAGTCACACTATCTAGTACCCTTTCTAAAATCTAGCAAAAGGTCTCCATCAACAACATGTGCAACAGAACAAGTTTGGCAATGTCGTAAAAAGCCTACCGATTGCTCTGTTACTTTTGTCTCTATAGACGCTATCAGCGACAATGTTTAAATCGATCACAAGGTGGTGATTATCGATTTGGTATTATCCGGCCTCCTCCAAGATTTGCCGCAAAGTGCATACTCGTATTTAATCTTTAGTAGATTTGCCAGGTCTGAATTTGCACTGATATGGAGGTTGGTGACCAGGTTTCTGATGGTATGAAGTAGGCTTGCAGTTTTCACAGTTTATGGGTCTCCTTTCTTCCCGGCCCGATAGTCGATTCTGAGATTTCTAACATGAGGCATGCTTTGCTTTGACTAGTCTTATAGTTGAGCTAATGAGCTTTCCAGATCATTTACTATTGCTTTGAAAAGCAACGATGCCTGAGCCGACTTCATTGCATGAGGAAGGAAGACGCTCTCTGCGCTAGATATTCATATCATATGCTGCACTCTCAAAGTCATTTTCCGTTTAAAGAGAAGTTGTCTTTGATACCATATTTAATAGAACTTTGATAAATTTGGTGTTACGGACATGCCTTCTAATGCAATGACACCAGAACTCCTGTTGCTGCGAAACCACAAAATCACTTATACTTAGTAATGGTTTGGACAAAATCTGTACTATTAAGAAATATATTGTCGGTTCTTTACGGATTGAAGAACCATTTTGGTAGACGATAATGTTAGATTAGACCTCTCGTCAAGAAAACTTGCGTCTGAATTCGAAGCGAAGTAATACGCAAACCAAATTGTGGTGAAGAAGTATCAGTACCTGTGGTGAACACCCCGTTTTTATGCAAATCTTTTCTGAACGCAGTCGGGAACTTAAATTCACAGAAACTTGTTAGTGTCCCGTGTAACCGAACTCTTAACAAAGCTTAGAGACAGTTTTTCAGAGTCCAAGCTTGCATTAAAACAGCATTTATCTTCTGTCAAGGATTGCATTTCATATGAGCATACCTACAGGTTGCAGAAAAGTCAGAAGTCTTTCTGACGTCTTAAAGTGATTATAGATTTTTCTATTACAGGTAAAACGTATCTAAGTGTGAAAGGTGTGATAGGCATAAGTGATAAAATGTCGCTTGCTGGGAGAAGGAGTGTCCGACCTGGACTCGTTTCAAGCTTTAGATTCCCGACGCTGATGTAAATTTACCACGGGAGCTTTTACTCATCTTTCTACGAAAGACTTAAGAATTCCAGTGGAAGGTAATAAAAAGGAAAAAAATGTTCTCTATTCTGATAGAATAAAACATAAAATCACTCAAATTAAAAGCAGCATGAAGAATTCAGGAAAGGTTAGATTCGAAACTGAACTTTTCTTCTTCAAATTGTTAACAGCATTAACCCAGGCAAATTAAGGAAAAAAGTTTGTGCACTGTTTATTCTACATCAGTTTGTATCCTTTAACACCAAAGCTTAATGTATTTACAGTTATTAACCTTAACATATTTTAAAACAGCAATAAACCTTCTCAATTGCATGTGTTTCAAAGTTAACCAAGTCCTATCCCAACAACAAATCCATAATATGTTAAAAAAATTTATTTACCACCCATTATCACCGTTGGCCTGATGACTGCCGAGGTATCCGTAGAAAGGGTTGTTATTCCTTATAAGCGCTATTCCTACTCCCGTACTTGAAAAGTTTTTATTTACTCGTTTTGCTCTTCAGCAAATGATGTTTATCTTTTGCTGCTTCTTAATTACCCCCTGAGTAACAGCTTGCAAGACTACTCTGCCAATATATCCAGTCATCCTGTAATATCCAGAAGGAATCGTTTTCTATTTTTCTTTTGTTTTCACCTAACTTCTCTCTACAGATACATGCTGCTGCAAATATTTTCAAGTTGCTTTTTCTATTTGTTCGACAGAGGCTCGTGTTGCTTCTTTTGTAGAGGATTCTTTCAAACCAGGAAGCTCATTATCCTGAAAAATGGAATTTGTTTGTAAATAATTTTCTAAAGAATGTTTAACCGTTTTTCTATTTGAGAAGGTAATGGTTCTATGTAATCGTCTTTCTGAAAAATAGGAAAAAAAAAAACATTTCTTTACTATTTTTTCTTTCTGATGAAAGGATAACATGCCACTGAACTTAGTATGAATATTTCCATCAAGATGGTAAGTCTTCAGTGCTTGGCTTAATTTAAAAAGAAAAATAAGAAATGAGTTGTTATAAAACAAGAGACAAACGCAAACACTCTAAAGCCAGCCTACTATAAGATAAACGTTTTATTGACATATGACAGCCAATTACAGAAGGTCTTTTTAACTCCAAGAATTCTGAAAGAGGTCCGGTAAAACAAAGGAATTATAGCAAACAATTGCAAGACCCAATATAGCCACTGTGATATAGATATACAAGTATAACTAGATGGACTTGTAGAGTTGACTGGATATAACGAGTTCTTACTCACAGGATTTAGTGGGACATGGCACAATCATTCAAAGAAATTCAGTATAGTTGAGTGACCTGAAATGCTCTAATGCTTGCTCCCAATTAATTTCAAAAAACTAAGCGGTCAATGCTAATATCTAAAGACTGGAAACAAAAATACCGCACTGTACAAAATTCGCTTAAATCAACATCAGTCGCAACACTGAATAAAATATCGAGTTGAAACTTGATGTGGCACCACCAGAAGGGGTTTGTTTCTGTCGGAATAAAGTACTTAGACGAAGTATCAGTACATTGAACTCCTTAAATATTTCTTTTACTGAAATTTCACTGCCAACACCCTGCACATCACCGCCGATAAGATACAGACTGATACGAATGTAGACCTTACATTCACAGACGTACCGCTTCGAGGTGTCATCACCACCCTCACAAGAAGCGTCGCAGGATATTTTGTCACTTATGCCCAGCACTCTAAGGTGCTTTGAAAAAGCGTAGTGCCTCGGCGCGACGCTAGTAAATAGCACGCAATCTTTCCAATTGAGGCACATTAGGAAAATCGCTGACCGCTTAACCCTGCACGACCTTCGTTAGTCGAATAGACGAACATCGTTTTCTTTTTCGTTATTTTCTTTTATGTCTCTGCGCACTCACTTTTAAAAATTTATGTAGCTATAGTATTCGGCGAGCTTCATCAGTAGGCTGATGGCTTTTGTGCTCCGTGGAGCGGAATATTGAATTTTTGTGTTTGCTGTTAGTCGAAACGGCGAAGGTAGGCTTTAGTGTGATTTTTTTATTAGAGACGTTTTTATTACTTATTTCTTTTATTGCTTTAATTAGTCCGTTTTGTATGTTATACTTATAAAATAGGTCCTAAATGAAAATGACTGTTCCACTCAACCACAAAAAAATATAACGGTTTTTGAACTTGATCGAAGATGATGATGACAGCGATTTCTATCTTCAAGATGATAACGCCGAAAACGACAATTTTGTGGAAAATAATAATCTCATTGATAATAATATATCCGAGGCTGAGACTGAAGAGGACGAAGATTAAATTTTCAAAGACAACAAATTAACGAGGTAAGAACGGTCATAAATGGTCGACAATCATGCCAAAATCCATTCGTGAGGTTGCAATATTGTACATCAGTCCAGGGGTCCCACTTAACATACCAAAAATATTACCGGTCTACTTGAATGCTTTCAATTATTCATAACGGATACCATCTAAGAAGAAATTGTTCAGTGGACCAACACTGAAATCAATTTAACAAATAATAGCTCTAAAGCTGTCACCTCTGAAAAGAAGCTTACAAACAAAGGAACTAAAAGCATTTATTGGACTTTTAGTCTTATCTGCTGTTCATAAAGACAACCATTTGACAGCAAATGAACCTTTGAAACAACATATGGTACTTTGGCTCCCGATCTACTAGCACAATGTATAAACATTGCTTTAAATTTTTGCTAGCGCGTCTACGATTGGATAATAAATCGCTGAGGGTAACGATTACTATATATCTGAAAAATTTGGACCAATAAGAAAAATATGGGACGCTTTTGTTGAAAATTTTACTAAGAACTATACTCTAGGACTCTACTTGACAAATCGATGAATAGCTATTAGCTTTCAGAGGCAGAGTACGGTTTCGAATGTACATTCCTTACAAGCCTGCTAAATATGGTATCAAAATAGTAATGATGTGTGATAGTGGTACAAATTATATGATTAACGCATTTCCGTACTTAGGAAAGGGCTCGAACCATGGAAACTCACCACTTGGCGAATTCTTTGTGAACATGAAGGAACATCACTATGGATAATTGGTTTACGTCCATTCCATTAGCCAAACCGCTTTTTAGACAACCATACAATTTAACAATTATGGGTACACTGCGATCTATTGGGTATATATTTTAACTCGTGCGGTTTTTTTTCAAAATTTTAACGTTTATTTAAGAAAAACATGTACAATAGTATAATTTAAAGTATTACGCATCTGAAGCTATGACTTTTTCCCATCTTTCTGGCAATTTGTGGAACCCATCCCAAAAGAACTGCGCCGGCTTGGCAGCCAAGAATGAATCAACCCAATTTTTAATATTCTGCTCTGATGTGAACCATATTTCAGTGAGGGCGTTCTGCATCGACCGGAAGAATTGGTAGTCAGAAGGGGAAAGGTCTGGGCTATAGGGCGGGTGGGGTAAGACTTCCCATCCACTGTTTTCCAAATAGTTCTTAATCGGAATAGCAACGTGGGGCCGAGCGTTGTAATGATGGAAAATTATTTCCTCGTGTCTGGTCACATATTCCGGGCGTTTTTCGGCTACTTCTTTCTTCAAACAGATTAATTGTGTTCGGTATCGTTGTCCATTAATGGTTTCACCCGGTTTTAGCAGCACATCTGATCCCACCAAATACAGAGCATAACCTTCGCGCAATGGATGCTGCTTGTGGCGTTCAAGCAGCATTTCGGACATGCAAAACCGCCTTTCGACATCTCTCGGCTTGAGTTCATGTGCAACCCAATTTCCATGCTTTTGAATATATCCAGCTGCTTTTAAACGTTTTGAAATGGCTGCTTGAGTGACACCCAAAGATTCTGCGAGCTCTTCTTGTGTTTGGCAACAATCTTCATAGAGTAATGCTCCAAGTTCTTCATCTTCAAACTTTTTTGGCTGCCCAGGACGTTCATCGTCTTCCAAGCCAAAATCATCACTTTTGGCACGTTCGCTCAGCTAGGGCATATTCACCATAAACTTCCACCAAAATACGATGACTTTCGGCAGCAGTTTTCTTTATATTAAAGTAATGAAGAAGAACTCCCCGCAAAAACACTTTTTTCAGGCACAAAGTTCGACGTATTTGAGTGAAAAAAAATTATTGTTGCTTACGCTTCAAATGAATGACATATACTGAAATGACGTACAATGACAGTAGCTTTCCAACGCATGTTCCAATGGAATAATAACAGTGGAATAATACAAGTTACGCCATCTCTTAGCAAACCGCACGAAGTTATAGACCCAATAATAAACGTAAGTTCCGCACAGAATTTTGCCCCACAAAAGGTCGGAAGTTCCAAACATCTATGTTTTGCTACGACCAGGAATTAACACTTCTTTCATTCAGCCGTAGCCAAGTAAACTTGTGTATTTGCTATATTCAGACTATGAGCAAGGCACGATAAATAGTCCGTCAAAAACGCCCGAAATGATAGATTTCTACAATAAAACGAAGGAGGGAGTAGGTTCTCTGAGCCAAATATTCAGCCTGGTATCATGTTCTTGAAAAACAAATAAATGACCAATGTGTGTATTCTATGGCATATTAAACAAAGTGTTCATAAATAGTTATGTCATTTATGCGCACAACATATTTGCAAATAATAAAAAATCTTTGAATCGAAAAAAATTTATAAAAAAAATTTTACACCAGCTAAGTGGAAAATTTTATTAAGAGTCGGCTTGATATACCCACACTGTCTACAAACTTGAGACAAAAAATAGTCAATGATCTTCAAACTGAAGAAAATACAAATCAAAAAAATATAGATGAAACTGAAAAAGTAAGAAAAAGAAAAATTTGTACCTTTGGCTCATATAAAAAATATCGCATGACAAAAAGTTCGTGCGCAAAATGTGGAAAAAGCATATGTGGAGAACATACCATAAAGTTGAGCTCCGTGTCTCTTGTGCAAAATAAAGCGTATTTGCGTCAGGTACCGAGGTATAGGTCCTAGGTCCTAGCTATGAAAAAATAGCAATTGGACCTGATCAGCAATAGCTTAAGACATGTGTCAATGATTGACCAGATAGTATCTTCAGCGAAAGCAAATCGGTGCGTTTGATAATAGAACTAGGTGCCACTTGTTCCACTTATTACATTTAAGGGTGGAATTCATCTATACGTATTTCGATGGGTGTAGACCATTAAATATTCAAATATTTGGCGATTAGCGTCATTGATACGACTCTTCTCGCAGTCCTAAGAAAGTATAAAGAAATTAAGGGGTTTATATGTGTATTATGTGATCTGGACGGCTTGCTATAAACACATACTCGTACATATCTTACTTACTTATCTACTTACAGCTCTAGGTGGAACTGGGCTGCAGGCAGTAGGACAATCCAGTTAGTGCGGTCCCTGACTCTTCAGCTACGCAGTTAAAGTTGGTAGAGGTCGCGCTGGTCATGTTAAGCGAAATCTTCCTCTTCTGTATTGTCCCTCCAGGCTGGAATCGAACAGTTTTCGTGTTGGAGTGTTGTCATTCATTCGGCCTACATGTCCTAACTATCTTAGTCGTTAGTTTCCGGAACAAAACCAATAAAATGATATTAGCTCAAAAAACAAAAAGTTTCCGGAATCTATTCAGATAATTGAAAATACAAGTTTATTCATCTAAATCAATATTGTCCCCTTCAAAGTAATCAACATCGACTGCAACATACTTATGGCAGCGCTTTATCCAATCCTCGAAACATTTTTCATATTCGGCTTTTAGTATGTCCATCAAATTCCTGCGATTTTTTCATTACTTCCTCTCGGCTGCTGAAACGCGTTCCCCGTAGTGTTTTTTTAACTCGATTGTCACAGGGAGGCAAATCAGGTGAATTCGATGGCTGTTGGATGGTATTTGTTTGCATTTTTCGTCAAAAAATTACGATGGCGAAGGTGCGTTATTATGGTGCAAAATCCACGAGTTTTCTGCCCACAATTCTGGTCTTCAGACCATTGCTTCACACAAATGTCTCATAAAGCCCAAATAATACTCTTTGTTTATTGTCTGGCCTTCTGGCAAAAATTCATGATGCACTATACTGTTGTAATCCATGAAAACCGTGAGCATTGCATTCTTTTTTGTCTGAAAACGACGTGGTTTTTTGAACTCGGCTCATTTGGTGAACGCCGTTCGCCTACCTGATGTCTGGATTGCGTGTCGTTCTCATAAACCCACGTCTCGTCTCCAGTATTAATCCTTTTGATAAATATGGGATCAGATTCAGCCTCGCAAATCATCTCTTTTGCAACGTCAACACGGTCTCTTTTTTGCATGAAATTGAGGTCTTTTGGCACAAACTTTGCTGCTACACGACGGAAACCCAAATCATTAACCAAAACATTTTGGACGGATCCATAGGCAAAGTTGAAGTCCTCCGCTATCTATTTGATGGTTAATTTGCGGCAATTGACCAATATTTTTTTTTACTTCATCAATGTTTTCGTCGGTTTTCGATGCCGATAGTCTGCCACTGCGTTCATCATCTTCGACTGATTCACGATCACTTTTGAACCGCTCGTGCCACTGGTAAACGACACTTTTCCAACATTTCCAACGTTCGCTCACCATTAAATCCGTTAAAATTAAAATTGTAAAAAAACGCCAACACACACCGAGATAGATGTACTCTTGACTACGTAACTTTTGTAAATGTCAAGCTATGACATTTGAATGTCAAGTTCTGACAAAAAAACAGAACTCAAATCGGAACAGCGCCACACGGTGGTTCTTTGGTGGAATTTTTCGATCAAGGTGAGAAAAAAAACATCAACAAATTTTGGAGTTTGTAAGTCATACCGAACGCGGACCAAGGAAGTGGCAGAACTGCGAAAGCCTGAGAACCCAAAAGTTGAGAACTCGATTTTAACTTGGTTTGTTCAGCAGACAGCTTAACGTCCCGATTTCAGGAAAAGTTCTAGCAGAAAAAGCTCGTTTTTTTACGGAGGATAATCAATCCTAAGTATTTTAATGCATGCAAGGTTTGGATAGACCGCCTTAAGAAAAGACACGGGATAAGGTTACTCAAAGTAACAGGAGAGATTCTATTAAATAACGAAGCTGCGGTTGATCCGTTTAGGTTAAATTAATAAAAAATAATTCAAAAAGAAAGGTCTCACTTATCAAAAAATATACAATGCCGAGGAATCGGGATTTTTTTGGCGAGTCTTTCCGGACAAGGCACTAGCGTCAGGCAGACGCTAGACGCTTCCTGTAGCTTCAAGGAAGAAAAATATTAAAAGTCCGTATAACCTTGCGCAAATGCTTCCGGAGCACACAAACTTCGTCTTCTGGTGGTTAGAAAAGCAAAAAAACCACGTGTTTTTGGTTCAATTACTCTCCCAGTATCCTATGAAGAGTGGTTTAAAAAATAGTTTATTCCAAGTGTCAAGAATTACCTTCGTGTTAGCAGTCTAGAAAAACAAGCTGTCCTTTTATTGGACAATGCCTATGGGAATCCATCAGAAGAAGATTTAAACAGTGAAAATGGGAAAATCTTCAACATTTTTTTACCACCAAATTGCACTGCGTTGATACAACCAATGAACCAAAACGTAATCCAAAACATCAAACTCCGTTACAGGAAGACATTGCTATATCAAATTTAAGCAGATGATAACACTGAAAGTATCAAGGAGAAACCTAAGAAGTTAACATGGAAGATGTTTTTTTTTTTTTTTTTTTTTTTTTTTTTTGAGTTGGCTGCCATTTGGAAAAACGTGTCTCGAAATCTTACACAAAAATCATGGAATGAACTGCTCTCAGATCCCAATATGAATTGGAAGATAGTATTCCGCTGGGGGTTATATTCCAAAGTATATCTGGAGATGAACATCTTAGTCAGGAATGGGCTCGAAAATGGGCAGAAGTGATGCAGATACAGACTTGAAAGGACAAATGCTTACAGATGAGGATATATTTTCACTAGAAATGCAAAACAAACAACAAAGAACTCAAAGAGAGAATCATACCAACAAAGAAAATTCACAAACAGGCTGCAGAGGCTTTCGACACATGTTTGCAGTGGGTGGAGGAAAATAACATGAGTATTTGAGACATTGTTCTGCTTCAAAGAATGCGTTTCGAAGCATTTTCTCTAAAATTAGCTTGCAGTTCTCCGAAATCTATTACGGACTATCTAAATTGTAGAACAAACATTTAAATGTTACGTTGGTATAGGGTTTGCTAAAAACGACTTGACAATTTTTTTTTAAATAAAAGACAAACCATTTGAGATATTTCAAAAACTTTATTATTGGCTTGAAGTACAATCAAAACATTTATGAATGGAACTCGACTTCGTTCATATGGCCACCGCGGGCACGTTTTCAGCGGTCGATTCGTTGGACCCAATTTTCAACGACTCGGCTACACATTTCGGCCGAAACAGCCGCTATTTCGCGTTCAATGTTGGCTCTGAGCTCTTCCAACGTCGTCGGTATGTTGGCATAAACCAATGACTTAACGTAGCCCAACAGAAAATAGTCAAGCGGCGTTAAATCGCACGAACGAGGTGGCCAATCGACTGGCCCATGTCTTGAGATAACACGCTCACCATACTTACTCTTCAATAAATCGATTGTAGCATGTGCTGTGTGGCTTGTGGCACCATCCTGTTGAAACCACATGGCATCCAAGTCCATATCTTCCAATTCGGGCCAAAAATAATCGGTGATCATTTTCGATAAAGCTGACGAAAAAATATGGCCCAATGACGCCGACGGCATGCAAACCGCACCAAACAGTTATTTTTTGAGGATGAAGTGGTGATTCATGAAGCACATGTGGGTTTTCACCCGACCAATAACGCATATTTTGCTTATTGACGAACCCATTAAGCCAAAAATGAGCTTCGTCACTGAAGATTTTGCGATGAAATTCATCATCTTGGCGCATCTTCTCCAGAACCCAATCGGAGAACGTCCGTCGCTTCAAATGGTCCATCGGCTTCAATTCTTGAGTCAGCCTGATCTTGTATGGGTGTAAACCAAGATCCTTACGCAAAATACGCCATAATGTGGTCTGAGCGATGCCCAATTCTTGAGAACACCGCGGAATTGACTGATTTGGATCGTTTGCTACGAACGTCTGAACGGCAGCAATATTTTCGACACTTCGACCAACCCGTTATCTCACTGACACGGCAACATCGCACAACAAATATGTAGATTTAAATTTGTGCACTAAACTTGTTGTTGCCTGTCTACTAGGGCGAGAATTACGGCCGAAAATTGAAGCTAACGCTCTTAAAGTTGCAGTCACCGACTCCGAATATCTGTAGAAAATTTTTATAATTTGCAGACTGCTCGTTCGTGTACTTTACCATGATGAAAATGTTGAGTTCACTGAATAAATTGACAGTGACAGTTTGATGATTAGTGAAAGAGTGCGTTCACAAATTAAATTCGAAGCTGTCAAGTCCCTATTGGAAAACCCTATATTATAAATTATATATTAATATATGTAGTCAATTACATTTGTGTTTATAATAAAAGACCATGTCACTTTAAACTGGAGTTTTATTTTGATTTATAAATCGGCATATTTCCCTCACATTGTCTAACCCGCACACCCCTCTAATCCGAAACCACGCTTGTTTTTAGGGGTCCGAATTAACGAGACTGCACTGCAGCTATAAATATTGCAGTTTGCGTGTACAATGACGACTTAGCTTTAATTTTGCACATAATGGATGCAATGGATTTATAAATCAGCCCGAACACCTACGAAATGTTCTGGGAGATTGAACATAAAGCTTGCGGAAAGATCGCTGTTTGAAGCTGCCAAAGAGTGGAGGATCGCAATGAAATCAAAAAAAAAAAAAAAAAGAAATGGAAGAGCATCTAATGGGCCAATTATATGGTACAGGCATCGCGAATTAAAGGTACTGCAAAATTTTTCATGACTTTCTGTAACTTAAAATTGTAAACGCGCTTAACTCAAAACTGCATTTTTCAAGTTAGCCGCACCCATAACTTAAAGATTTTTCAACCAATTCACCTCCAATTTTAACTAGATCTTTAAGAATATATGTATCATCTAAATAAGAACGTAATAAGCAATTTTCTGGCGATTTTTTGCGAATTTTACAAGTTTGAATTTAGAAGTGCACCATTCGGCGAAAAATCAATTTATAAAAAAAATTCTTTACGCTTCTTTAGTTGTTGTTATGTACAATAAAATACGATTTAGCGAGTCATCCTAATTCAAAATTTACAAGAGCTATTGGCACGGCCATATACCCTTCCAAAAAAAAAAGGTCATCTGGGTCATCTGCCCAGTCGCCATTTTTAAACAAATTATGCTATTAAAGTAATGTTTAACAGTCAATCATAAGTACAATAAACTTCCACCTTTGTAAACTTGATTTATATAACATTTTTCCTGAAAAAAAATCACAAAGAAGCCTATTTTTACGGCCTCTAGAGTGAACTTAACCATGTTTGAGTTTTTAAGTCTTCTTTTAAGATAATTTTGAGTTTTAACTTGCAGAGAAAAAAAATTGTGGGAAAGAGATGTTTCTTTGGATGCTCTCCAGTTAATACTCTTACAAAAGCTCTTTCCCAATATAAAGTTAACATCGAGGACTTCTTTAAGGCTAAGTCCACTCAGTAAGCGGTCAGCGTCAGAGTGGCTGAGCGGCAAAAAGCTGAGCGGCAAACTTAAGCGGCAAGTGGTCATTTACTGAGCGGCAATTCTTTAGCGATTATTTGTGAAAATGTCGTTATCGAGTGCTGTTCACCGCAATGTTTTACTAGAAAGTCACTTTAAAATTCACGGAATTATTTTAAATTTAAGAAAAAGAAGATTCGGTATCCAGCCTATAAACTATTTCGCCATTTGTATAATAATCTTCGACAACATGAAGACCGATTCAGGCAGTTTGCTTATGTCCATACAATCATTTTCTATATAAATCAGCGCGCGCTCAGGGAGTTTTTGTAATTGTTTTTAAAAGTTCGCAAGTTATAACGACCAGGAAACACGGAGGTCGGCAGGGCATTTCATAAGCGAGTTGTACGGCTTCGAAAAGAATCACGATATTTTAGAGTACGTCCGAAAATGGGCTTGAGGGTATACTGATGAGCATTCATAGCGAGACGGGTGTTACGGTTGAAAGTTTGAATGGGCGGAATGCTACTGGCGATTTCAATGGAGCACCGGTGGTAAAAATAGCGATAAAACAAAAGAGACAGGAGACATTACGTCGGTATTCGACGGTGTCAATTGAATGACTGATATTAGTATCACCAATGAGTTTTGTCGTACGGTTTTGAATCCTATCTAGCAGGTACAGAGATGTTTTAGTAGCACCTGACCAGATGTGGGCATTGTACTCCAATTTTGGGCGGATGAATGCCTTATATATTGTGGCCAGATCAGAGGGGGTAAAATATTTCTTACATCGCTTGAAGAAACCTAGACATTTCGCAGCATTTTTGGTGACATCGAATAAGTGGTCATTCCAACGTAAGTTGTCATTTACACACATAACGAGAATGGAAAGTTTATCGGTTTCGACGATGCAAATGCCATTCATGGAAAATGGCTGGGTATTTGAATTTTGCGTTAATGACAGCCAACAGCATTGAGTTTTGGAAGCATTAAATTCCACTCGGTTGATAGTTCCCCAATTGATTATGCTGTTAATATCGGAATTTAATGAGCTTAACATACGCTGCCGTTCCCGTTCTACAACCGTAGAACAGGGGCGTGAGTCAAGGAACGAATATGAAAAGCAGAGAGGACTGTCATCAGCAAAGGAATAAATTGGATTAGAAGAAATCATTAATGAAAATTAAAAAGAATGTCGGAGACAGAACGGAGCCCTGGTGTACACCACCATTTATTTTGTGAAAATCAGACTTGAAACCGTCCAAGACGAATTGAATTGAACGTTCCGAAAGGTAATTTTTAATCCATTGAAGAAGAGAGTCATCGATCCCAAATTGTCAAATGCCTTAGAATTTGATTTGCTATTGGTTCGTTCTAAAATTACAAAACGAAAGAAACCAATTTCTGCAGAACGTAGGATTGTTTTAACATTAGGGTAAATTAAAAGAAACACACGTTTATAGGGCTTAATTGATGATTTTTTATTGTTCCTTGGCTTTTAATTTGTCTAAAATAATTTTTTTAAATTCTCCTCTGAGCTCGAGTTTTTCGATTTCATTAAATTTTTCCATAAATGGTAACAAGCTTTGGAAAAATTTCATGACTGCATTGTCTTCCGTTCTTCTCATGTCTTCTTTTAATATTTCGAGGCGTTCTCGCCCACGTCTGCTTTTTTTGGTCGTTTTCGGCTTTTATTCGGGCGCTAGTGGCGGCCGCCGGGCTATCGGTAAAATAAATTTCCTCGCTTAACAAATCCTCAACAAAGAGCTTTGAAAGATTGGCCTCTTCAGCGAATTCGTAGTCCTCCGGCTCGCGTAAATTGCCTTGGCGGGACCCAAAGCAATGGTGTCTTTTATAAATGACATCATTTCAAAAAATGGCCATTTAATATAAAAATCAACCTCTTCGTCACCCGATTTCATTGGTGGCAATTTTTGAAGATTTTTTCTGTAGGTGTCCTCAAATTCTTCCATTTTCCTTTCGCTGTTGGTCCTAAGAATATAAATTAAAATTTTGTTCTGTTACTAACATATAATTTTTAATGTTTGTAGGTTTCTCGATACGGGACATTCATTTCATGATCTATCTTTCGCTTTCCCTATTGGCAGAAGCACAGTCAGTAACATTGTCTCAGAGACATTTGCCGTAATATGGGAAGAACTTGTCGAGGAATATATGCCAAAAACAACTAACGAATATTTTAAAAAGTTATAAATGGCTACTATAGGCGCTGGAAATTGCCCAACTGCTTTGCTGACAAAAAATTTTTTACCATCGAAGTGGGCGGTAGGGGAAAGGAAAGTGATGGTGGTTTGGTGGTTTAACTTTATTTAGACTGCTGGAAGCCGATAAATTTAATGTGCCTCCTTCACAATCATTGCCTGGATCAGATATAATTCTTTCAATTTTTTTAATTGGTGACGAAACTTACCCACTTAGAACTTATCTGTTAAGACCATATCCACAAACAGAAAATTTTAATACACGACTTTTAACGGCAAGGAAATGCATTGAATGCGCATTTGGTTTCTGCAAAAAAGTATCGCGATAAAATCAATCACTGCAATTAATTTAATTAAATGTGCCTGCATATTACACAATTTTGTACGTGTGCGAGATGGCCATAATAATCTTGATTACATCCAGGTAACAATGCAAATGAACAATGACGAAACTCTAGAAACAACAGTTAGACAAAAACCAAGCGCCCGTTGTAATAGAATTAGTCAAACAGAGTTGAATATCAGAACTGAACTCACTAAATATTTATGGGATTTTGGATATTAAACCAAGTGTCCAGGTAAATTGAATAAAAAAAAATTTAAAATAAATAAATTGAAACTCACCTGAACAATTACATTTTTCTCCCACTTCACTCCACAGTTTGTCCGTTTTATTTTTATTTTTAAAATCTTTTAATTTGTCTTGCCATAATGCAGGACGGCTTTGTAACTCTGAAATTAATTTTTCAATGTTTATTTTTGCCATGATTTCTGCTTGCCGCTCAGCACTACACTAAAATAATAGAACAGAATTTAAAGCTGAGCGTCGTCGCTCTGCCGCTTAGAAATGTCGCTTGCCGCTCAGAAACTGCGTAGCCACGACCATACAGTTTCTTATGTTTGAATTTTTTTTTGCCGCTCAGCCGCTCTCCCGCTTGCCGCTTACTGCGTGGCCTTAGCCTAAGAAGTAATAAAGAAAAGTATATTATTTCTGTTGTAAATTGAAAGATTTGATCTCAGAACAATTCTACGTTGCTGCTTAGTAATATACACCCTGACTGACTCGAACTGCAATCAACTTTAGACTGCTATAATTTCCAAACCGATAATTTTATTATTTACAAGCCTCTTAAACAATTTGCGTCTCAGTTGTGTTGAAAATTTTTCTCCGCGATGGAATTCAAACTTGATAGTGTGATTGCTTTATATTTGGCTGGAAAACCATAAGTAGCTATCGTTAGAGCCCTCCAGCACCTCCACGTGAATAAATCATTTGTATCTCGAAATATAGCTCGTTACCGTGATACTGGCAGCGTTGCAAAACGCCATGGAGGTGGTCATAAAATAACAGCAAAATCGGCAGAAATGGTTCGGAAAGTCAAGGCTTGAATTGAGCGAAATCCGCGTCGAAGTGGAAGAAAAATGGCTCGTGAGCTCAACATATCGTTGTAATGGCTGCAACACATACTGAAAAATGAGCTTGGGTTCAAGCCATTGAAGTTCCAAAATGCACACGATCTTACACAGCAACAGAAAAAGTTAGAGTCGAAAGAGCGAAGGAGTTGGTAGGCTTTCATGAAAGTGGAGAGTTGCCGAAATTGGTTTTTTCCGATGAGTCACTATTTGTTATAGAGCAATATGTCAACAAACAAAATGAAAGCAGGCAGCACCGATGGTCGCTCTCCGCTCGTATTTTTTCATTTCAAGAAAACTCGGCACCGTTTTACAAAACGCGCGTCAACCAAGATTGGTTAAAAAACAATGTTTCACACTTCATTTCTTCGACACAATGGATTGCGAATTCTCTGGATGCAAATCCAATGGATTTCTCTGTCTGGGGTATTTTGAAGGCGAAGGTTGGCACTAAAAAATACCAAAGTTTGGACCACCTCAAACAAGCATTTCGCCGAAAATGCGCCAAATTACCGCAGAGCCACTTGCGTGCAGCATACGATGCTTTCTTCGGCCGTCTCAAGGCCATTATTCGCGCCAAAGGTGAACATATTGAAAACTACTGATACAATTTGAAAATTAATGTATTTTCCAACATTTTTTGCTTTGGCACAATAAAATTTCTCAAAAAATAAAAAAATTATAGCATTTTAAATAGTTGCAGTTCAAGTAAGTCACCCTGTATAACTTTTTTGGACTTAACTTAATAAGACGTTGATATTACAATAAGAAAACATGGATGTTGTCATCGTTGAGAAGCTACAAGAATACCGCAGTGCAGCCGCCGTTCGTTCCTCTTACATTCACTACTATTATTGGGTCTATAACGGTTTGCTAAGAGATGGCGTTACTTGTACTATTCCATTGTTATTATTCCATTGGAACATGTGGTGGAAAGCTACTGTCATTGTACGTCATTTCAGTATATGGCATTCATTTGAAGCGTAAACAACAATAATTTTTTTTCACTCAAATACGTCGAACTTTGTGCCTGAAAAAAGTGTTTTTGCGGGGAGTTCTTCTTCATTACTTTAATATGAAGAAAACTGCTGCCGAAAGTCATCGTATTTTGGTGGAAGTTTATGGTGAACATGCGCTAGCTGAGCGAAAGTGCCAAAAGTGGTGATTTTGGCTTGGAAGATGATGAACGTCCTGGGCAGCGAAAAAAGTTTGAAGATGAAGAACTGGAAGCATTACTCTATGAAGATTGTTGCCAAATACAAAAATAGCTCGCAGAATTTTTGGGTATCACTCAAGCAGCCATTTCAAAATTTCAAAACGTTTAAAAGCAGCTGGATATATTCAAAAGCAAGGAAATTGGGTTCCACATGAACTCAAATCGAGAGACGTCGAAAGGCGGTTTTGCATGTCCGAAATGCTGCTGGAACGCCATAAAAGGAAGTCATTTTTGGTGGTGATGAAAAATGATCCATTACGACAATCCGCCAAATCAACGGCAAAGCCGAATATCCATGGCGCGAAGGTAATGCTCTGTATTTGGTGGGATCAGATGGGTGTGCTCTATTATGAGCTGCTAAAACCGGGTGAAATCATCAATGCACAACACTACAATTAATTCGCTTGAAGAGAGAAGTGGCCGAAAAACGCCTGGAATATGCGACTAGACACGAAGCAATAATTTTCCATCATGACAACGCTCGGCTCCACATTGCTATTCCGGGTAAGAACTATTTGGAAAACAGTGGATGGGAAGTCTTACCCCACCCGCCTTATAGCGCAGACCGTGCCCCTTCTGACTACCATTTGTTCCGATCGATGCGGAACGCCCTCACTGAAATACGCATCACATCAGAGCAGAATATCAAAAATTGGCTTGATTCATTCTTGGCGCCAAGCCGGCGCAGTCCTTTTGGGATGGGATCCACAAATTGCCAGAAAGATGGGGAAAAGTCATAGCTTCAGATGAGCAATACTTTGAATAATACTATTGTACATGTTTTTCTTAAATAATTATATACCCAATAAATCTACGGATCTGATCTGATAATGATACAGCAACGCAAAACAATCAAAAAGCAACATATCCTTAATCAATAGAACAGCTGTCCCATAGTATGAAAAACAAAAGCACGAAAACCATGTCTATCAAGCAATAAAGTCAACACTTTCTAGAGAATAATTTTGAAGAATTAAATTCAAATTAGAATCCTCAAAAGCAGTTAGGAAGTTCTAAAACGGTAAAATTAAAATAAAAGTTATATTCAACTGCTTGTGAGCTTTACATAATACTTCTCGCTTTCACCATTCCCTTTTACAAAAGGTAAGACATGCAATAAATTCAAATAATTCTTGCAATCGCCAACACCTGATATTCCATCCTTATTAACATACTTTAAGCCCCCGATACATTTACTAATGCGAAATTACTTATGCAAAGCAAATTTAGCGTTAAACAAAGGATGACAAAGGAAACAAGAACATACCACCCAGCAATCGGAAACAACCCACAGGCAAACAAAATAAACACCAGGCGCACGACTCAGCTATTATCCCTGACGGAATATCAATTTCTAATGCCGACAATATGACGGAACATCCTTGATAATTTCTCACTCCACTTTTCTTCACGTTAAAAATGAAAATCAATTAAAAACAAATCGGATTACCTACGAGTATAAGTTTCACAACGTAACGGTTTTAATTGGCAGTGCGCGCGTTTCAAAAGGCTCAATACCGGGATAATTTGAGTTTTGAGATAGGGTTGCCATGTGCTCGGATTTAAGGAGGTGTTACCGGTTTAATTGGATTTTGTTGGGTAGATATTTGAGTCGTCATTTTTAAAAATCCGACGCATGAACACGTTTTGACCTATAAAAGTACTATCTGATAGGACAGGGACTTAAAACGACCTTGCCACGTTTTAAATTCTTATGTTCATTGCTTTTACTAGGTTTTTCAAATATGCAAAGTATTATTGTGATATTTCTCCAATTGCTGATGATAATAGAAGTAGATTTCGTTAATACAGCCAGCGGAAAGAAACGTTCTAATGGTTAGAATTGAACCCTTTGGAATATACAGGGTGCTCCGGATAATGTGTTAAAGACTTTTAAGGGAGATTCCTTGGCATAGTACTTAGAAACAAAAAAAAACAAAAAAAATCTGGTCATTTCATCTCAAATCAGTAGTTTCCAAGAAACGATCCAATTTATAGAAATAAAAAATGCTAATACATATTGATTGCACATTGCTCTGCACGAAGCCCGATTTGTAGCCGTCCTGCCCTAACAACAAAAATTCATTCCTACATTAAAATTTCTACAATGGAATATCAAAGACTACACAAACTCCTAATAAAACAACATTAAACAGCATTTTTTAGCCGGAATGGCATGCAGATAGACTCGTAATGACAGTTTCGAGTTGAGAAAGCTGTTTTACGTTGGTCTTCAGAATTCAATTTAATTTGATGGAAACCTTTTGCTAAATCTAGCATCGAAGTATACTGACATTTATCTAATTTATCAAAAAAATGTTCATTATGTTTCCGACAATCAATTACGATGCGATAATTTTAAGTATGTGGTGCATATGTTTTTTTTTTTTTTTTGTATTACCCGAATTGGTGCATTGTAGGGGCTACAGCTGTGGCTGATTATAAGGGGTGATTCATGGTGAGGTTTGATTTTCAATGATCAATTATGACAGATCACGGGTGATTCCTATCAAACTGCTTTGTCATTTTTGTTCAGCATCGTTTTTCAAGTCATCATGGAAAGACTCACATCACAACAACGTCTCTAAATTGTTCAGTTGTATTACGAAAATCAGCGTTCTGTGAAAAATGTTTTTCGTGCGATTCGAGGAACTTACGGTGCGCCTAAACGACCGACTTAAACAACTATTAACAATACCATTCGCAAATTTGAGGCCAAGTTTATATTAGTGGACGATACTCGACCGGTTAGACCACATCCAGCACGTAGGGAAGAGACTTTAGCAGCTGTAGCTGATAGTGTGCGCGAAGACCGTGACGAATCGATTCGTCGTCACTCTCAGCAGCTTGGCTTGGCGTATTCGACAACTTGGCGTATTTTACGTGATGTTCTCGGCCTAAAAGCGTACAAAATTCAACTTTTGCAAGAATTGAAGCCAGGCGACTTGAATTTGCGTCATATTTTCAGTGATTGGGCTCTGGATAAACTTAATGAAAATCCGGTGTTTTATCGTAAAATTTTGTTCAGTAATGAAGCTTAATAGATACGTTAGTAAACAAAATTGTCATATTTGGGTTTATAGGCAACCCGAAGAGTACTAAAATCTACCATTACATCCATTAAAAACAACGATATGGTGTGGTTTATGGACTGGTTGAATCATTGGTCCATATTTCTTCAAAAATGAGACAAATCTGAATGTTACCGTCGATGGTAACTATTACCGCGCCATGTGCTTACTATGTGCTTCCTGAAATTCAAACACATGGTCTTGGTGAGCTCTGGCTTCAACAAGATGGCGCTACGAGCCATACAGCGCGTGAAACAATGGGCTTCTTGAGAAATCATTTTGGTGAGCACTTAATTTCACGTTTTTCTACGGTAAATTGGCTACCTAGATCATGCGATATCACACCTTTGGACTGATATCTCCGAGGATATGTAAAGTTTCAGGTCTTTAGGCATAAGCCAGCTACAATTGACGCTTTGGAAGCCAACATTATTTGTGTTATAAGCGAGATACTAGTCGTTATGTTTCGAACGAGTCGCCCTAAATTGGACCTTCCGAATGGACCACCGCAGACGTAGTTGTGGCCAAAATTTACATAGTATCATTTTTAAGAAGTGAATGCCATGAATTGTTCTTTAATCGATAATAAAAATTTTAAGTTCACTTTCACATTTATGTGTTTTATTTTATATTATAAATCCAACTTCACCCTTTATTTTGTCGTAAAATTTCATTTATAAGTCGGTCAAATTCTTTGACGTGTACTTCAGGGTAGCGATAGGATTTCGTATACAGGGTGTCCCCTAATTCGTTAAGAATAATTTGAGAAATGATCCTTGGATATATTCTAAGAAAAAAATCGCTCTACTATATGGGTCTATCTCCAATGTTAACATTAGCTATCGAGGATTTAAGAAAAGGCTTACTTTGGTGTACCCTGGCCTATGTTAACGGAAATTGGTCTGTTAGTACTTATGGAAGAAACTTCGTTTAGGACTTTGTTTTTGTGGGAACTACCAGTCTTTGTAACAGGGTTTAAATAAGGTTAATAACTTGTTTGAGTCTTAAGATATCTAATTTCTAAGCCTGTCCTATTTTTCTTGCTCATGCTAGTTTTTGTTATCACTTTTCTATAGAAAACATAACATAACATAAAATAACGTTTTGCTATTTTTTCTTATGAACGTAACAATAAGATTTATGATTTTTTACCTAACTTTCTTAAAACAGTTGAAAATAAGAGTGGTTTCCCCAGAATTAATAATTTTCCAATAATTTTTCTATTTGATTACCTGTTACAACCTTCATTTCTTTACCCTGTTCTTTGCAATTTCTCAGAAAGAGTTAGGTTTGCAGTTAGGTATATATATAAATGATATAAAAGATTAAAAAATAAAAATTCAACAGTTTAACTCTTTACGCCAGGATTAAATTACTTAGAAACGCTGTTTGAAATGTCTGCCTTTGCAAATCAAGTATACCACCTTGATCAAAAATACACACAAACCAAAAACGCGAAATAACCACCGTGTTGCGCTCCCATTGTTCCGATTTGAGTTTTTGTTAAATTGGTAAATTTGTTTTTGACATTCCATCTTAATCTTAGTATTATAGCTTGACATTTGCAATAGTTACATAGCCAAGAGTACATCTTTTTCTGTGTGTGTTGGCGATTTTTTAAAATTTTAGAAATGGATTTAAATTTGCAACAATGAACTTGTATTAAATTTTGCGTAAAAAACGGATTTAATGGTGCGCGAACGTTGGAAATGAAAAAAAAGTGTTTCGGCAACGATTCTCTAAAGAAAACGGTCGTTTACCAGTGGCGTTCAAAAGTGGTCGTGAGTCAACCCATCGACATCGAAAATCGACGAAAATATTGATGAAGTAAAGAAATGTTTATTCAATAACCGCAAATTAACCATCAAAGAGATAGCGGAGGACTTCAACATTGCCTATGGATCCGTCCAAGATATTTTGGTTAATGATTTGGTGGCAAAGACCTCAATTTCATGCAAAAAAGAGACCGTGTTGACGTCGCAAAAGAGATGATTTACGAGGCTGAATCCGATCAGATATTCATCAAATGGATCATTACTGGAGACGAGACGTGGGTTTATGAGTACAACACGCAATCCAGACATCAGGCAAGTGAATGGCGTTTACCAAATGAGCCGAGACAAAAAAAACAGCGTCGTTTTCAATCAAATAACAAGGCAATGCTCACAGTTTTCATGGATTACAATGGCGTAGTGCATCATGATTTCAGCAGCCGAGAGGAAGTAATGGTAAAATCGCAGGAACCACTGACGGACATACCGAAAACCGAATTTAAAAAATTTTTCGAGGATTTGATCAACCTCTAGCATAAGTGTGTTGCAGTCAATGGGGATTACTTTTAAGGGGACAACATCAATTTAGATGAATAAACTTGTATTTTTAATTTTCTAAATAAATTCCGGAAACGTTCGGTGGTATGCAGACATTATGTACGCTTTCGGGCTTACCATGAGCTTTATACTAACCGACGACTTCCTAGTGAAGAAGTATTTGAAAATACGTATCGAAGGCATAGAGAAGCGGAATCAGTTTCAAATACACGACCTAACGCGGAAGTTCCATAAGTAAGAAGAATTTCGTCTGATGAAAGAATACTGGGAGTTGTTACAATTGATCTATCAATCAGCATCTGACGCTTAGCTATGCAATTCAATGTTTCAAGACGTAAAATTTCTAATGTACTGCTTGAAGAAAATCTTTATCCATACCACCATAAACCTGTGCAAGAAAATTATTTCAACATAAATTATTTCGACACAAATGCAGCGTCAACATGTGAGCAGGTATAATTGGAAACACGTTAATCGGGCCCTTCTAGACTGGATTCTACAAACTATCTGAAGTTTTTGTGAAATGATTTACCAGAACTATTGGAGGACATTACACTGGTTCAACTAGGTTAGGTTAGGTTAGGTGGAAGTGGCGGTTAGAAAACCGACCCACTTAGGCTTATTGGCTGCCACGTGGATCTATGGTCCTCTTTCTCATGGAACCAATTTGAGCTTATGATGAACCTCAGGAGACTGTTAACGTCTGTATCTTTAGATGGTTGTAGAAGAAGGCTCCTTGGTGGAGTTTTCTTCTCTGGGAGAGAGCTGGGCATGTACAGAGAAGGTGGAGGATTGTCTCCTCTTCCTCCTTGTCTATGCAGCTTCTACAGAAATCGTTTGTAAAAGCGCCAAGCCTTCTTGCATGCTTGCCGATAAGGCAGTGTCCAGTGATGACACCTATAATGGCGCTGAGTTGTTTCCTATTTAGAAAAATCAGACTCTTAGAGCGATTCAGATCCAGCTTCGGCCAGATCTGTATAGTCGCTAGACATGTTGGCCCGCTGGTCTATTTAAAGTATGTTCTTTTACTGGCATGTCCCACCGAAAACTGGAAACAATGCATATATCAATCTGACGAAAGCAAGATGAAATCAAGTTGCACTTGATATTTCTAAGGCATTTGAGAGAGTTTGACACCAGGCTCATTTGTCAAAAATGCGTGCTTTTGGGATCAAAGATTCTCTTCTCCAATGGTTTAGAAATTACCTTTCGGAACATTCAATTCAAGTTGTCTTGGATGGTTAAAAGTCTGATAAATAAATGCTGGTGTGCCTCAGGACTCCGTTCTGTCTCCAACACTCTTTTTAGTTTTCATCAACGATCTCTAGTCTGCTACTACTAACCCAATACCATATATTCCTTAGTTGACGATAGTACTCTCTGCTTTTCATATTCGTTCTTTGACTGTAGAACGGACACGGCAGTGTATGTTAGTCTTATTAAATTCCGATATTAATAGCATATCCAATTGGGGAACTATTAATAGTGTGGAATTAAATGCTTCCAAAACTCAATTCTGTTTAACGTAATTTAAGCGAAATCTAAATACCCAGCCATACTCGAATTGTCGAAACCGAAAAACTTTTTATTCTTGGTATACAGGGTTGTTTGCTCGATGCTTCAATTCTGCTTCTAAGACAGTTTCACGATATACGATCGCATTAATTTTGACGCCACGGTCCAAAAATACGAGCGGAAATCGACCATCGGCGGTTATGTATATGTATATATATGTATATGTTACATCCGTTCCAACGATATGTTGAGCTCATGAGCCATTTTTCTTCCACTTTGACGCGGATTTCGCTTAATTCGAGCCTGTATCACGGTAACGAACTATGGTTCGAGATACAAATGATTTATTTACGTTGAGATGCTGGAGGGCTCTAATGATAACTACTTGTGGTTTTCCAGCCAAATATAAAGCAATCACACTATCACGTTTGAATTCCATCGCAGATAAAAATTTTTCAACACAACTGAGACGCAAATCGTTTAAAATGCTTGTAAATAATAAAATTATCTGCCACGTGCCAATTTTAGCTCACAGTAATGAACGGTTTGGAAATTATAGCAGTGTAAAGTTGGTTGCAGTTCGAGTCAGTCAGGGTGTATGTGTCAATGACAGCTTATGTTGGAACGACCTTATATTCGGTATCGTCAAGAAATGTCTAGGATTTCTTAAACGAAGTAAGAAATACTTTATCCCCTCTTATCTGGCCTCAATATACAAGGCATTCATCTACCCAAAATTGCGATAAAACTCTTATGTGATACCAATATCACTCAGACAATGGTCACCCTCGAACACCGACGAAATGTCTCGTGTCTCACTTTGTTTTGACGTCGCAACTCGCTTATGTGGATATGCCATGTAAATGAATTGATATTTCTCTTTTCTACCTCCCTGATTTTGCTTCGCCCGCGCTGTAAACAAACTTTTAAGGGTACTCAAGCTCTTTGAGAGCGCTACTTTTAAAAGGGAATAGCCTCATGCTTTGAAGTTTCGATGCATACAGTATGCTCAAATCTTTTTTAAGTATTGGTATTAATGGCCTGGGATCAGTTCAAGCCTTAACTTTCCGCGGTCCGTATACAGGGATATGAAATTTATATACGGCAATGGTTATTGAAAGAAATTTTTATTCGATTTGTGCATAGTTTTCTTCAGTGGTACTTAAGCTTCTAGAAGCAGGGCTTATTGGTCCATTTTTATTTTTTTTTTTTTTTTGTAACTGACAAGCTCCTAAGCTTCACAGTACGAAGCGCCACACTGTAACCTCTCGTAAAAATTGTTTACCACTGGTGCACTGTAAATTTAATTTTATAATTTTTTTTTATTTTTTATTTTATTTATTTACTATATTTATTTATTTTTTAATTTTTTTTGTTTTTTTGTTTTTAATTATTAAATTCTACTTCATGTGCTGAAAGCCTTTAAAATTCCACTCGAAGAAGTTTTCCCTAGATATTTCCCAGACTCTGGACGCATAAGCTCTTGTATGAGAAAATACCGCCATCAGCCTTGATGTCATTCTTGCATCCATTCGCATAAAAATTGATTCAATTGTTGTCGTTGAAAGCATCTTACTCCCAGAAAGATCTAGAGGAGATACATGAAAGTCCTTGTCAAACGAATTTATCATGTAAGGTTCAAAAGTAATGATTGGGTAATGAAAAATAATTAGTGAAAATAAGTAATTAAATTGTTATTGATAGTGTAATGTCCACTTTAAACCAGCAGTGTTCAAAAATTCATTTCTCAAAATTTCGACGTTAAGCTCTATAATTATGAAATTTCTTATAAGTATCTCTTTCTCCGCAAATTCACTCCCTTCAGGAACATTCCGCAAGTTTGTTGCAAAACTATCGAACGGTTCTCCCTCCCGTTATATGATAAAATTTTATAGAATTTCATCCGCTCAAATATTGAATTTTATTTTAGGTTACAAAAGTTTTTAAAACTTCATCAACTATCTTCGCTGAGTCTTTTGAAATATCCAACGTATACTCGTAGTATATAATACATCCGTACCGTGTCTAAAAGAGGGCACCACTTGAATTAAATCCATACAATTTTCAGTTAGTACCAACCATCAAAAGATGCGTGTATAAATTTGACAGCTGTCGGACGATTAGTTCTCGAGATATAGCGTTGTGAGTGAAGCAACTTTTGTTATTGTGAAAAAAATGGATTCAAATCAATTTCGTGTGTTGGTTTATCATTGCTTTTTGATGGGAAAAAATGCAGTCGATGCAAAGAAATGGCTTGATAAGTGTTACCCGGACTCTGCACCAGCCGAACGAACCATTCGCAAGTGGATTGAAAAATTTAAAAGTGGTCATACAACCACCGAAAATGATGCACGCAGTGGACGTCCAAAAGAGGCTGTTTCAGATGAAAACATCAAAAAAGTCCACAAAATGATTACGAATGGCAGTAAAGTGAAGTTGATTGAGGTAGCTGAGGCTCTGAAGATATCAAAAGAGCGTGTTGGATATATCATACACGAATATTTGGACATGCGAAAGCTCTGTTCAAAGTGGTTGCCGCGTTTGCTCACAGTCGACCAGAGTCAAGTCGGCGGTCAGCTGAGTGGCGGGCAGGCGACGAACCTCGTCCAAACTCAACAGTCGGCTGGCAAGGTTATGGCATCCGTATTTTGGGATACACATGGAATAATTTTCATCGACTATCTCCAAAAGAAGATAGGAGACGAAATCGCAGAAAAACATGTTGTTTCATAAAAACAATCCACCGTGTCACAAGTCGATGAAAGCGATGGCAAAATTGAATGAATTCGGCTACGAATTGCCTCCCCACCCACCGTATTCCCTAGATTTGGCCCCCAGCGACTATTTCCTGTTCGCAGACCTCAAAAGAATGCTCGCCGGAAAGAGATTTAAGACCGATGAAGAAGTAATCGCCGCAACAGAGGCCTATTTTGAGGCTAAACCGAAATCTTACTACAAAACTGGTATCGAAAGTTTGAAAAATCGTTTCAATCAGTGTATCGCCCTCGAAGGCAACTATATTGATAAATAAAGTTGAATTTTGCAAAAATTTTGTATTTTACTATAAAACGGCACTGACTTTTTAGCCAATGTGTTACTTTTCACGCGCATCTATTCCAATAAAATTTAATAAAATTGCTTTTTTGACTTCCGCCATGTTTTTTACTCTTTTCAGATTCTCCGACGTATTTTAAATAATTTTTTATAAAAAATTAATAGAAACAAGTTTAATTGATTATTCTGTATCATGTTCAGCCTCTACTTCATTAACCGCTTCCTATAAGCCGCGCACATCCTTTATTAGCAATGGATTTGACGACGCGGAGCTCAACATGCGGACGTGCATTATAATGGTGGAAGACAATTTTGTATTTTTTCCGTGGTCTTTTTGTTTGGATTGTAACATGGAGCTGATCAAGCTGAACCACGTAAACGTCGCTGTTGATGCTGAATTGCCATTTACCAATTTCACTTCTATCCCCCTCAAATACATTACATATTCTTGTTACAGTGGAAAAGCTTCCTCTTAGTCTCTAGACGCTCGACCATCTTATACCAAAAAAAAAAAATAAATAAATAAAATAAAAATTTCTGTGGAAAATATAGACCACATCGTTTCTTTCAATGTGCTTGGAAGCGAACAAACAGTGCCATAATGGCAAGCAGGTAAGACTGGGTTAGGCAATGTTTTGCGGTAGACAGTATCTATGCATATGTTCACTGATGTCTTAAAAAAGAATCGGGAATTGCGAACGCCTTTCTCTTAATGGGATGAGAAAAAAGTTTATAATACTGCTGGGTACCTGGACATCGAAATATTCGCAGAAACTGAAGAACAAGATTAGATATCCGTCCAATTACTAAGGATACTTGAATGCCGCTACAAGTAAGCTTATGCTCAAACTGGATGTGATAGATTTGTCTTAAGCTACATTAAAAACGTACAAGGGTCTCTTATCTGTAAAATGGTCACGTCTTAGCTTCCTAACACTGGGTCACTATTTTAGTGGCTTTTTTCAGGAGCCGATTAACTGGAAAAAGTAAAAGGAAACCAACCTTCATCTGCTGTTCAGCTGTACAACTACCTCCATCGGAAGAAAAGCTTATCTGGAAAATTTCTTTAATGATAAACTTTACTAGAGATCTGTCCGAAACAATGGACAGCCGACTCCTTGCTTGAAGCACAAAATTTAGGTAATTCGAATAGTTTTAGATGCTGATTATCTTCTGGTCTCCACTTTTTAAGTGTGGAGATATTGGGAAGCCTGTTCTGATGTAAGTGAAGATTTTCGATGCACAATGCCACTTGACCTATCCAAACCTTATATATGATCAGTCATCAAAAGAAGTCTCTTAATTGATATGATACCAACGGTGTTACCTACTCTTACCTTTTGCGAGAAGAAAATCAAAACTTCAACGAAAATTTATCAGCTAACTATTTTGGAAGAAATTGTGAAGCCACTCAATCAAATAATGTTCTCCAACAAAGTGTAATCACTCCTACAGGGTTTTGTTCCAGTGCACAAATCAAAAATAGTGAAACATAACCAACGTTCTATCACCAGACACTAAAATATTGCGTCGTCAAAGCGAGTCCTTGCCCGAGCAGTGACAATTTTCCCATGAATAACAGTCGGTATTTAGGTGATATCTCTATTCGTTTAATTATTAATGATAGTAGCTTACTTTCATCAAAACATAATCCATTAGCTGCGTGGCAACCCTAATCCTTACCCTCTCAATGGAAATTAATCACAGGAACCCAAAAAAAAAACTTCACAAAGAAATGCTATTTCATAGTCCTTTGTAATTAGGCGAACAGCAAACGTAGGTGTGCCATAAATTTCTTTCTCGAAAAAAAAAAAAAAAAAAAAAAAAAATCATTTTATTGCCGTCGAAAAGATGCTTTCAAAACGATGGCTTTGTAAGGTGACTTAGTATCCTGGCGTTGTTCGTACTCAACCTTCTGCCGTTGACTCTGGCTATAACTCCGAGAGGAGGTAGTAGTACATCAAATAAATTGCAGAAATTTATGGTCAAAAAGTTCCATCGTCAGAGACGTAGTAATAATCGTGCGAATATTCTCATAAAACTGTAGTTCCTTACGGCTGACTGTTGGGAATCTTTCTGCTTTCAGTTAAGACTGTATGTGTGGTTGTAAGAAAGACCAAAAATTCTTTCAAGCAACTTCATAAACTATCTTGTTCGTGTGGTAATCATTAAGAAAGTTTCTTTCCTTACCCTTCTCCTTTTGCTCGTTTTGGTTTTTGTTTTTTTTTTTTTTTTTAACTGTATACGGAGCTACTTTGGAAGCTTACTTTTTCCCATTTACTACATTATACTTGTGTATTTGTAGAATGTTTAAAGGATGTTGCCAGATGTTACAGGAGATGGAGCTTATGGGTTTATACCGCCGGATAGTTTAGTGTGATGTTTGTGGGCTATAAAGTTTGTAAGTTGGTCAAGTTGTGTTGAGTTATCTCATATTCTTCAATTGCTCCATACTCGTTTCAGTTGTTTTATGTTTCTTTTTAAACAAAAAAAAAAAATAATAAATTGGAAAATTAAGTTTATAAAGAGCTGTTACGGTAGGTTGTTAGGTTAGATACAGCAATCACTGACACATCAATGCAGATATAAGAAATTATATAGTTCGAGTTTGCCGTACAGCCTTTTGGAAGAGTAATACTAATACTTAATAAAGCCAACTGCTGTAGATCCTGCAAAAGTGCGCATCAAAACATGATGGGCAGAACTAAATGTACACTTGTCAAGAAGGAATATGTGCTGGGTATTTTCAAAGACGTTGACACACAACGTTTGTAACTCGGCCAAACAACGGTGATAATGACTATGCTCAATTAGTGATGGCATGGTCAACAGGGGTTGCCCACGAACAGGCGAGACAGGGGCGGTGCACGTTGTTCGACTCACTGGCAATGCAACGACAACAGTTTTGTCATATATTGTAAATCATATGCATATGGCGAACAACTTTCTGTTCTACAGCCCATTGAATCCTAGAAGATCAACGATTGATGCACTAGAAATGAGCTCTCTGTCAAGACTCTGAAAATTAAGATTACTTTTTTCTAGAAAAAGAAGAAAATTGACTACTCTGACATACGTTATTCAGTGCTTCAAGACATGATCTTTAAATCCTCCAAAGAAGCTAAGTTCTTGGGTATCATCTTGGAAAGCAAACTTTCCTAACTGTCAGGATTCTGGTTGTGGAAAGTAGCTTTGGCAAGACATCAATGTTTTTTTGTTGGGTATTTACATTTTGGATTCTAATAGCAAAAAGTAATAAAAAAAAATTTTAAAAAACCCCTGGTCAGGAAAAAAAAATAAACGGGTTAAAAAACAGGCAAAGTGTACTGTTAAATATCAGGGGGTTATACGCGGTTGCAAGGACAAAAAAGACTTTTTGTTATAAAATTTATCTGAAAAAGTATTTTATTTTACAAGAACAAAAATGATAGGTATATTTAGTGGCAACATCTAATTTTATAATGGCAGGAATAATTTGTAAAACTATCGATCTGATATGCTCCTGCAGACGATCTCTTGAATGTCCTCTAAGAAAAAAAGTGTTTATCTCACGTTTAGTTCATCTGAAATGAAAAACCCAAAAGATTCCTTTAGTGGATAGATAAAACAAAGTATTGGTCGAAGAAATAATCAAAATTTTGATTTTTTAGTAAATGGCGGCTTATGGAGTCATGGAGTCATCTATTTCAAGGCCAATAGATCAACCCTCCGTGGCTTTAGTAGCTTCTAGTATCTCGAGTTAAAGTTGTCCTTCCCTCTCGCGTACTCCCATGCGCTCTCAAATCTGATATCATGACGCGATCTACATTCTCTTTCTCAATATAGGCATGGGCATTTAGCCCAATTGCATTCTGAAATTGCAATATGAAATTGAAGTTGTACCTTCATTAAGGATATACATTTCTACAGTTTTTGAGCCACACTGAACGATTTTTGGAGTTATTTTCCATATCAACTGATTGTAGCTCTCAGCGCTTAATAGCATAGAGACTTAGTCCATAGCACCTTATATGATATATTTAACAAACTGCCATCTGATAGCTCCATTAGGAAATTTCTATAATGCTAAGTTATTCAAGAGAACTAAAATAGTATATTATATGGTGTTAGACTTAAGAAATTTAATTTAATTTAATTTAACGAATTGAAACTAAATCTAAAGTTAAATAGACCTTACACAGTGTATTACGTCCCAGGATCACACAGCGATGACAGCTCGTTACGACAAATTGCTACCATTCTGGCCAAAACTATGAATGGTAGCCCTTAAACGAAATTCCTATCAGTCTACACCTGGAAAAAAAAACAATTAGTGAATGTCAGTGACTTCATTTCTGTCATGTCGTCATCGTTTGGGCATCACGTCTGGTCACAGTTGGCCCCACGAAGGACGGTCGGTTCGCCCATCCACACACCACTTGCGTTGAGTTCACAAAAAAACAATTAGAAACTTACAAAGTGAAAACTTACTATGCTTTAAATTTTATTTTATTTTAAAACTAGCATGTGGCTACTTTTAATCTAGCAAAAAAAAAACTTATAACTATACCTACCGGTTATTAGGGATCTTCCTTCGTCATGGCGCCGGCACTTGGAAGAATCCTTTAATTCTATAAAATATAAGAAAATATTTTTCTTCGCGCACAAAAGAAATAGAATAAAATTTAAAAACAAAATAACTCACATTTAACCCTAAACATTTACTCTAAACAATAAATTGACTTTTTTTTTGTTGGGAATGCCCCTCGAAGCATATCTGGCAGGCGATGCAGTTATTTATGGAAGCCGAGATCACAAGGTTGTTGTAGCAAACCTTCACCGTTCAGAAAAAAACACAGCAATTCTCACCCATCAGGCGTAATTGGGGTATCTCTCGTGTCCCCACACGTATCGCACACCGACAAATCACCTTTATAGGCAGGTGTAATTGGTGATTGGGGTAGATCAATTCTCTTTTTCTTCGCGGCAGTCACTTTGTTTGATTTTTTTTTATTTTTTTGGTCTTGGTAGAATTTTCCCCCAACTGTTGGCAATTTTTTTTTTCTACCAAATTAAACTCCCCGAAACTCGATATACAACGTATGTTGTACGAAAATAAACAAAACCGTATGTCCATGTATATCCATGGTGGGAAAAAAACCTTTTTTCGCTCCGACTGTTTTAAGCCAAAAAAAAAAAAAAAAGTGCCAGGATCTTGCGCACCGGCTGTTTTAAATCCAAAAAAACTCAACTGAAAATCAAACGACTTTGCTGTTGTCTTTTGAGAACACTATCGACCACTATTGTCAGCTGATCGATCAGCTGATTCGACTTCCGCAAAGGTCATTGATCTAATTATTTTGCTTCTCTGCATTGCCTTCCTAAAAATTTTTTTTTTTTTTTGTCTTCTCCTTTGTTTCTAACTCTTCATTCTTTCACGAAATATATGGCATTTCTCATTAAAACCAACAACCCATATTCATACAGACATTCACACATACTTAACCTACTCCCACACCATCTGCAACCTTAACTAGGCATTCCCCCTCCTTTTCCTGAATTTTAAGTTCCCTGAAATTATGTAGCATATGTTTTTTTTTTATAATCCCGCGAGCGCACCAAGGGGATATGAATACCCTTTTACTGGCTTTTTCTCCAGGACGCGGGCGGGTGGTGTAGTAGTTTCAAGCTCAGGTGTATTAGGTTTCGATATTTTTCCCAAAGGTGGTTGCCACACTGGACGGGAGACGAGTAAGTGCATCCTCAACCAGTGAGTCTCAGTACGTGCTAGTTGTTAGTTCGTTACATTTAGCCCAGCCAGCAACCACTCCAACATCAGTGTTATTCCTTCATGTCAGAGTTGACGCCGACGGGATTCTCATAACTACATGCAAATTCTACGAAAAGCCTTTTTCAGAGAATTGCTTCGCACGGGATTCGAACCCGCGACCCTCTGCTTGAGGAGTGTATGCGTATACCACTACACCAGGGCCACCCCCTTAGGGAATAGAGGGAGTCTACAAAAGAAAAGAGAAATGAAGGAAGTCGGAAACAGAGGGGCAACAGATCTTCACTATTAGTGAGAGGTTTTGTTGTGAGTATGTAATAAATGTTAGTGTGTATAAGGAATGATTGGAAGGGGAAAAGATCTATTTTAGGCAAGGGGTCAATTAATTGGACTTGGCAAAGTGACGGGACGCAAATGTGAACAAACTCAAGTACGAATATATTTTTTGGTTCAAAAGGCTAACGCTACATCTTTTATTGCAACAAAAAAATTTTCATTTGCCGCCAAAAAGCGCGACCCCGGCGTTACCAAAAATGTGAATTTCAAACTCAACTCACGCGCCCGAAAAATGGTTCTCTAAACCAAAGTAATGGATGGTCTTTCATCAACATATAAGACATGTAAGTAATTTGTATGACTTACTTAGTAAGATAGCTACTCTTTTTGATCCTTGAAGATACTAGGAAGTTGTACCAATAGCTGATGGACACTTGGCTGTCCGCGGCCCTTCTAGGATTTTGAAGAGCCAACGGAAAATGATGTGGATGGGTGTAGGCCAAAAGAACAGGGAACGAGTAAGACTTAGAGTGGTAACTTTTAGCGCAACATCGGGCTTTTCATCGAGGCCTATGCATTTCGGTTTTTTTTTTTTTTTTTTATTGAAAATCAAGCTATTGAAGACACATATCGAAAAAACTTTTTTTTTTTTATTAAATTACATCTCATACCAACCACCAACTAAATCACTTATTGCGCTGAAAACAAAATCCGCCACGGTAGCTGCTACGAGAACTCCAAGAATCCCATATTTCCTCATGTTTACTGCTAGCCTTTCTCGTAATATCCTTACAAATAATCCTTCCTATAGTCCAAGTAAAAATAACAATCTTTATTCAACCGCAAAATCCCTTTCACACTACCACTGCCTCCATACGGAGAGTCTGGATTGAGGATGAGAATATCTTTTGTTAGTTATAACGCACTCTACCTAGCGACAAAGACCAACGACCACCTGTCCCATTTCCCATCGTAAAGTCTAAGTGAAGTGCAAAATTTCCCGGAAAGAGAAGCAACTCTCACCAAGAACTAGTTTCTGCAGCAGGATAATGGAAGACAGCGTCAGTCCTTGTGGTTAATTTATTGGACATTAGATGTTGCAAGAGAAATTGTGTATGTGCGAATAGAGATAAATTTCCACCAGCGTCACTGCAGTAGTGCGTCACAAATAGACCGGTTTATCAAGTGAAGGAAGAGGCAAGTAGCCTAACTAAAAGGATAATGGATGACTATGTCTTTTCTTGCAATTTCATTCGATTACAAACGACGAATTACCAGGAGTCATCCAACGACAGAATCTGACCATCCTGTGATTACGGGCTCAAAACATGTTCGAGATGCGCATGCAATGATGCTCTATTCATGTGCATCGAAGAGGTGCTCCTCTGTGCTCAGTAGCCACATAACAACTTGAACTACGTGCCAAGGATAATTGATAGGACTGTGTGTGCTATTGTGGGTGGTTAGGGAGAATGTTTTTGTTTTTTTGCTTTTTCTTGTCAACAATTCGAAGGACTAAATGAGATATCTTCCAATAAACTTGAAGCATCCTAAACATACTCCACTACGTGGAATCATTTAGGGGGTATCATGTGCGGGTGTTGTGTGTGGATGTCAGTATTGTTACTATACGTGACAGGATTTGTGCTTGTCAGAATGGATTCCAATTGGTTCTTACACAGCCATAAAAGGCTGTTCTTTCATTCTTCCAGAGTACTGACAGGAGCGAGGACCGAGGATGACAGGGAAGAAAAGAAAAAATTCTCTGGATGTGTCAATTGATAAATTATTATCCTCGTTGCGCTAAGGCAACGCAAAGCGCCATGACTTAGAACGCAAGAGGAATTGAATTGACATTCATTCGGTTGATAGCGACACACAGCTGGGTGTTCCAGGTTATCCATTTTCTCCGATGCAGATACCATTTTGGCGTATATACCGAAAATGACATATTAGCCGATTCAGGATACACGCAACAAAATCGAATTGAGTTTTCCTTTTCCCTTGTATTGGAGGTCGTCGTTTTCGTAGTCGTTGTCATTTCAAGGGTAGAACATCGTTCTTGGATATTTATTGGATGTAATTTTTCGGCGACAGAACGTCTAACAATGGCGTTGTACCTATTCAACTGAAAGATATTTCACATTCAAAATAAGGCAGCATGGAATGAAGAAGCAGATGCAGTACAGTAAAATTATGTCTGGTGTAGTAGAATTGACAAGGGGCTTTACTGTCAGATATTGCCATTTTTTTCTCTTTACCTTTCTTCATGTATTAAAGGCGTGCTCTTAATTTATCCCTGTTTATGCTTTAAAGGGTCTGTTAAACTAGTTGAAGTGATTGGTGTGAGCACTGAGGTCAGGTATTTTTACACTATTTAATTTAATATTAGTGGTTGTTGCGTGTTGCCTCCGTCATTTGCAATAAATCTTCTCTAAAAATTCTAAAAATATTTCCAGTTTCTCTATCGTGTGTCTCTTCTGTAGACTTACAATACTTAACAAAATTTTTTCCTCGAACTGACTCAGACTTTTCCTTCCATCCAACCTGAACTCAGTAGTCACCTTTGGTCAAGAAAAAGCTGCTGGAGCTGATGGCCTATCCTTTTTTTTATTTATTTTCGAAACAAAGCACTCAGGCAAATAACTAGTCCCATGTCCTCCTTGCAAAGTTCCTTTTAATGAAATCTTTCAGTCTTACGAAGAAAGATGAGTGACCGCTTAAGTTCCACCACCCACCAGGTCATCGCTGAATACCTGCAGCCTGAACCGAGAGAAAGCCGGATATTCACAGAGATAGTGATCCGCATTACAAGATGTTGTATCATCTATACCCAGCACGTTTAAGTGCTTTGCAAAAGTATAATGCCCTGTCACGACGCCAGTAAGCAAACTGCTGAGGGACATCAGAAAGGCTGCTGACTTCCTAGAGACCTCGGAAAACATTCGTTTGGTCTGGTACATCCCGCGGAGCTGTGCCATCTGCAATTGTGCTCGTATGAGATCCAACTGTTAATGGAAGCCTTAACTGAGGACGCAGGCAGATCCAACGTAAGTTCAGTTCCTGAAAAACCATCCTCTGAATCATGCCTGACAAGTTCATCGGCGATTTCATTTCCGCGATCCCATTGTGACCTGCGACCCAGGCAAGGGTCACTGAATTTAGCTTTCCAACTGCGTTCAGTGATTTCTCGAACTAACTTGGAAGTTTAAGAGAGTTTATCAGGGCTCTAAGTGCTATCGCTGCAGATGCAAATGCTTCGATCCTCCACCGATTCTCCGCAATATACTTCGCTGCCATCAAGATTGCGTAGACTTCTGCTTGGAAGACAGATGCAAGCTTTCCTGAGGTTAAGTAAAATCTAACGCTGTCGTCCTCCAGAAGGACACTAGACACCAACCACTTTATTGGTTTTGGAGCCGTCCATGAATACCCGACTTCATTCCATTCTTGGATCAGATTCTGGCCGAAGCTAGTCCTGGGCACATAGAAAGTCGATTTCGTACTTTTTCTGCAACAAGAGTTCCGGTGTCATTGCATCGGACGGCATATACATAAGACCGGAGTCAAAGTCATCAAAGCTCCAGTGTGTGTTGTCCACTTCTTTTTATTCGGAAGATGACTTTGAGGGTGTAGTCCATGATATGAATATCAAGGGAAGAGTGATTCTACAAAACATCTAGAACGGAGCCAGGTGGCTTTCCCCCATGCATCCGACACAAACTATTCTTTGGAGTCTGGTAAAATCTGCAATCATGTATTTTCTCCACGAGACAACCGACGCGTAGGATATAATTGGCCTTACCATAGCCGTGTAGATTCAGAGGATCCTTCTTTAGAGAATGGGATAGTGATGCATTTAAGCACGAGATGAGTCAGACCAGGCAGTTTCCTCCTTCTCGTAAAAAGATCAACCTCCGTGCACCAGTCGTCGATCACGTCTGGGGTTGTGCTTTGGAGCAGACAGTCGCCAGACACGATCCAACAGAGAGTACAGCTACATCATCCGCATATGCATTTGCATAGACGTAAGAACTATTGAGCGCCTTGAGCATGCACCAACATGCACCATAACAGTGGAGATAGAACACCGCCTTGCGGGCATCCATTATTTACACCCGACACCACATATTGGCCGCTGCCAGCATCCGCAATCAATGTCCTATTCACCAGCATTGCTTTTATCCACAATACCAGTGCATCTTCTACGCCGTGTTGTCTGGCCGAGATACACATGCTATCAAATTGGGTTGAAAGCACCCTCAACATCGATGGAAATGTCCAAGGCGTATTACTTCTTTTTGAGTGCGTCTTCAATTCTGTCTACCAGATTCTGAAGCGCACTCTCGCAGGATCGCCAAAACCAGTATTGAGCACAGGAAAAGTAGATTTCCTATTTTTGCACAACAAGTGTTCTGGTATCATTTCATCAGACGGAATGTCCATAAAAACAGAATCAACAGATAATGGAAGGTCAACTTCAGTGCATGTTGTACCAAACAATATTTCTTTTTTTACGAAAAGGCAGCGCATGATATAAATCTGTGTGTCTATGTAAACTCAAGCCAGCCATGCAGCTTAGTCAGACCGATCATTAGAGTATGGTAAAAACAGCAGTTACATCGACAACAACGGTGTAATCATAGCCGTATAGAGCTAAAAGTCTTCACTCGGTGGCATGTCGTATGTCTTGCCGAGAGCTACTTTACACGGCTAGAAGGTCGTCTGTGCCTTAGAAATTTTCAACCTACTTAGCTAAAACCGAAGATGTTTTTTATCCAGGCTTACACCCAAATAGTTGTGACTTAGCTTCATTAGAGAAATCGATGGTGATACCTTGTAGCACTAGTCAGCTTTCTATTTTTCGTAAAGATAAAAATTTCTCATCATCTATCACATCTAAGCCTGCCTGCGTTGTGGAACACACAGTCGCTTAACAGGTTCAACAGGTGATACTCGTACAGCTACATCAACTACCTACTTCAAACTTTGAAATCAAAATCTTCCTCTACGAAACAGCAGAAGGACGAAAGTACAATAAAATGGCGAATGAATCTCAATATTTGTTCAATTCTGAAAAATAAAATTGGAGTATCCGGATCTGCACCAATTACAAAGAAATCAAGCCGTATATTTAAGCAAAGAAATCATTTCTTGTAATTTCTAACATTGTCCACCTGTGTAAGATTATGTTGAACAATGGCGACTGTACATGTAAACATGTGTCCATGACATGTTTCTTTCACCTCCGGCTAAATCTTCCAAACATCATTTCTGCAGATGTGAATTCTGTCATTTTCCGTCTTTTGAAGATAGTAATGCTACTGCAAAGACGCCTGTGTTGTTTAAAACGAAGATTAATCTCAGATCTGACCCTAATGTTCCTGGCATATAAAAGACATCCTTTCCGTAAGAGCAAATACTCCAGATACACCGATTTGAAGAAGGCATGTCTTCTTAATATACTATATTCTCCCCGCTCAAGGTGAGAGTTTAACCGGAGCCAAGCTCCACGACTAGGTGACACAAACACCTCAACTCGGTGTCTTCTTTTACTCTTGAGGAAATGGGTCTTATTTGTCAGCCTTTAATTAAAAGGGACTTTCAAACGTCGCGCCAGAAGTTCATAATTTCTGAACGCTGTCTTTTTTGTGTAGACATGTCGAACGTAGACACGTGTACAAGTTGCACCATGGATTGTTATACAGAACAAACAGATCATAATCCATGCAGAACTCTTGTCAACTGGTTGTTAGAACATGATGCTGGTTTTTGACGCAAAATCATCTTTAGTGATGACGCTTATTTCACATTGAATTAGTTCATCAACAAACAAAACTGTCGCTTCTGTGGAGAAGAAAGTCGTCGAATAATTTCAGAAAAGTCATTACATCCGTAAAAATTCATTGTATTTTGTGGTTTTTGGGTTTGTGGAATCATGCAAATAAAGAAGCTGTTAATGGCAACGGAGAGCGTTATAGGTACATGCTCGAAGATTTTCTGTGGCCGCAAATTAAAGAAATAGACACAGACGGTCTTTACTTTCAACAGGATGGAGCTACGATTCACCAAATATGTCTAAATATATAAATAAATTTCAGGTAATGGTGACATAAGGTTTTCCCCTAGATCATGCGATTTAACACCATTAGATTACATCCTTTTGAGATTTTGAAAAGTTAAGTCAATGTGAAGAAGCCAGTAACAATTTCGCAACAATTTTGAGGTTTGTATGACAGCCACCTGTTGGTGGACATTTAAATCATATTATTTTCAACACATACTAGTTACGAGCCATATTTTTATAAAAATAAAACACAAAAAAAATCTACTTGCTGCACAATTTGCGACTAGTTCAACACTTCCAGATTGTGCTTTGTCCATCTTCAATGAGACGAATCCACTTTCGCACTCGTGTGGTAGCAAGAGTACTTAAAGATCTTAATAATCACAAACCCGCTGGTTCAAATGATATATCCCTCTTTTTTCTGAATCAATACGTAAACTTTTTCATCAATCCTACTCCTTAGGACTCCTTCCGAGCAGACGGAAAACAGCATTTGTCCAGGCTATCCAATTGCACTTACATCCCTTTATAGAAACCCTGATAAGCCATCAAGCGGCAGCGACAAAATTAAGAGTCATTTCATGAAATGTCTCGAAACATGAAAACTTCTCAATGACCGGCAGTACGGTTTTCATGCTGGGTATATAACTTAATTCGTGCTTAATTCGTTTGCTAAGAGATGGCGTAACTTGTATTATTCCGTTGTTATTATTCCATTGTGTTTATTCCAAAGTGTTTTTGCGGGGAGTCCTTCTTCATTACTCTAATATGAAGAAAACTGCTGCCGAAAGTCATCGTATTTTGGTGGAAGTTTATGGTGAACATGCCAAAAGTGGTTTGCACGATTTAAAAGTGGTGATTTTGGTTTGGAAGACGATGAACGTCCTGGGCAGCCAAAAAAGCTTGAAAATGAAGAACTGGAAGCATTACTCTTTGAAGATTGTTGCCAAATACAAGAAGAGCTCGCAGAATCTTTGGATGTCACTCAAGCAGCCATTTCAAAACGTTCAAAAGCAAGGAAATTGGGTTCCACATGAACTTAAGCCGAGAGACGTCGAAAGGCGGTTTTGCATGTCCGAAATGCTGCTGGAACGCCACAAAAGGAAGTCATTTTTGCATCGGATGAAAAATGGATCCATTACGACAACCTCAAGCGCAAAAAATCATATGTAAAACCCGGCCAACCAGCCAAATCAACGGCAAAGCCGAATATCCATGGCGCGAAGATAATGCTCTGTATTTGGTGGGATCAGATGGGTGTGCTGTATTATGAGCTGTTACAACCGGTGAAACCATCAATGGACAACGCTACCGAACACAATCAATACGTTTGAAGAGAGCAGTAGCCGAAAAACGCCCGGAATATGCGACCAGACACGAGGCAATAATTTTCCATCATGACAACGCTCGGCCCCACGTTTCTATTCCGGTTAAGAACTATTTGGAAAACAGTGGATGGGAAGTCTTACCCCACCCGCCTTATAGCCCAGACCTTGTCCCTTCTGACTACCATTTGTTCCGGTCGATGCGGAACGCCCTCACTGAAATTCGCATCACATCAGAGCAGAATATCAAAAATTGGCTTGATTCATTCTTGGCTGTTCTTTTGGGATGGGATCCACAAATTTCCAGAAATATGGGAAAAAGTCATAGCTTCAGATGGACAAAACATTGAATAATACTATTGTACATGTTTTTCTTAAATAAACGTTTCAAATTTCCATGTCTCAAAATGGAACCAAAGCATAGAGTAGTCTGGCGAAAGCAAGATAGTTGCACTTGATATTTCTAAGGCATTTGACAGAGTTTGGCATCAGGCTCTTTTGTCGAAAATGCGTGATTTTGGAATCGATGTCTCTCTTCTTCAATGGATTAGAAATTACCTTTCGGAACGTTAAATTCAAATTGTTTTGATTGGTTTTAAGTGTTATTCACAAAATAAATGATGGTGTGCCCCAGGACTCCGTTCTGTCTCCGACACTCTTTTTAATTTTCTCTTGTCTGCTACTTCTAGTCCAATATATTCCTTTGCTGATGACAGTAGTCCCTGCTTTTCATATTTGTTCCGGGACTCATTTCCCTGCTCTTTGGCTATAGAACGGGAACGGCAGCGTATGTTAAGCTCATTAAATCCGATATTAATAGCATAACCAATTGGGGAACTATCAACAGAATGGAATCTAATGCTTCCAAAACACAATGCCGTCTGCTGTCATTATGTTGAAATACCCAGTCATTATCCACGAATGGCACTTACATCGTCTAAACTAAAAAACTTTCCATTCTCGGTATGTCTGTCAGTGAGAATCAATATATAAGGCCTTCATCTGCCCAAAATTGGAGTACAATGCCCACATCTGGTCAGGTGCCTCTAAGATATCTCCGCAACGGCTAGATAGGATTCAAAACCGTGCGAACTCATAAAACTCATAAACAATACTAATATCAATCAGTCGATTGACACTCTTGAACATCGACGTAATATCTCATGTCTCACTTTATTTTATCGCTATTTCCACCACCAATGCTCTATTGAAATCGCTTATAGCATTCCGCCCCTTCAAACCTTCAACCGTAGCACCCGTTTCGCTACGAATGCTCATCAGTATACCCTCAAGCCCACTATCGGTGCCGTGCTCTCTATTTCCTGGTCGTTATAACTTGCAATCTTTTAAAAACAATGTACATCGGTACCCTTCTTCTATTCCTCCCAAAATTTCCTATGCCCGTGCTGTGTGCAAACATTTTAAGGGTACAGAAATCAATTGACCGCGCTCTAATTATAAAAAAAAAAAAAATAGAGGTTGCCGTGACCTTATGATTTTGGTGGACTCGGGCGACTTGCAGAACTTTGTTTAAAGCTTAACATTTAAGCATATATCACCAGGACCGCCTTATGAAATCCGAGTTCTTATTCTGATATACTACAGAATCACAATATTCTCGTGCCAGCCTGCGTCCTTGTGCATGGGAGCTGGTAACGAGTTTATTGTGGCGTTGTAGCACCAGCACTCTTGTCATATATGATTCTTCGAAATATTATGTAGAAGCTGCAACTACGAAACCGATGCTCTTCTAATTAAATGGTTAAAGATAACCCCTGACCATGATTATTTACCCAGAAACGATTCATGTCCTTTGGCAAACTCTCTCTTCACTTGATGATTCCAGTCCCTTAACTTATTTCGAAAAAGAAATATAGAAACTTACATTTTTTTTTTAGAAAAAAACGCAGACATCGTCAAACGCTATCACACAAAAGTAATCGCCAACTGCATACAAATGCAATGTCACCCTCAACCTTTGCACAAATCGCTCCGAATCGCCTTCGAAATTAACCTTAACCTTTGGTTCATGCTCTTTGTAGCCATCGTCGTCGTCATCGTCATCATCGTCGTCATTGCCATCGCTTTCACCAATTGCTTCTTCTATCCATCCATTGCCCATTGAATCCATTTGATTTCCATTTCCTATTCCCAGAGAATGGCAATAGCCGTATCAGGCAAAGATAGACCAAAACTTGGGGTTCCCAGTAGCCAACACAAGGTCCTCCTTCATGGTTCTACGTTTATATCCTCCTTTGGTAGCAGTCGTAAAGGTAATTCCAAAGAACGACGAAATAAAACGGGCAATGAGCACTTGTAAGTGACGATAATTCAATTTAATGGCCACCATCGTCGGAACACTACGAATATCTACGACAACGATCCTAAGAAGTAACGACTTTTCACTCAGCTAGAGTATCCTCAACACTATTGCACAATTATCCTGCAAGAGTTGAAAGCCGTTTTTCCCAACCCCAACGATCAGGTGGCTCTGGAATTGGAAGTTGCATTTGGTTAGACAAGATGCAAACTTCAAGAAAACCCTTCCACTCCCGAACTGTAGGTCGATTGAAGAGACTTATTTGCCGACAAAGAGATACGTGAATCGTCGACCATAAAGATCCTCCACACCTGAGCACAGATTAAGGAAACCATTGTCATTGGCGTAGTCGTCGCAGTCGTCGTCTACGCGGTCTTCGTGGTCCTTTGCCATAATTGCACCGTTAACAGTTCACATAAATTTCGACAACCTGCGAAAGGATAAGACAATTTTCGGACGAAAATGTGCTTGAAATGGTGAAAGCGAATAGATTTGAATTTGCTTCGGTGCAGTTGAGAGGTCTTGAGGTTTGGGTTGTACTTTGTCTCCATGAATGTCTCTCCTGGGGGTGGGTATGTTGATGGTGACTATAAGGATTCAAAGCGCGTTTAAAATTTAACTGCAAATTGAGTTCCATATGCCAATCATTCAAGTAGTATGTATATCAGTCATTCTGGTTCGTTAGATTCACCCCAAGTGCATGGTGACACGTATAAAACACACTCCACATCATTCCTTGTATACGTAAAAAGGATTCAATCCAAGTTGGAGTACTCTCGACATGTCAAACGGGGGAACCGGTGACATTATCATTTTTAACACGTACTCGAGAGTAGAGCCTAGGCTCTGTCGAAATCAATGATTTTGCCAAGTTCATGACCGCAATCATAATCAAAGTTAGTCGTCCTGTCTTCCTGGTGTTCCTAAAGTTCTAACTATACCTCTGACAATGCAGTGATTGTGATTCAATTTGACTCTTGGGAGTAGGAGGTGGTATGCTATACTGAATCTTGTTAAGAGTGAATGCGAACATAAAGGGCACTTAATGTGGTGGCACCATAAAGGTTTCTTTAGAGTAGATTATGCCGATTTGCATATCGTGGTAAGGTCGACCTGTCATAGCCGAAATATTCATACTATGTGATGAGCAGCATCCCGAACGTGTGATTGGGGAAAGTTCCTACAATTTCGTTGATGAGAGTTGAAAATACCTTTTCATACGCGACTGGATCTCGGGTTGATGATTTTTAGTTTTGATAAAAAAAAATTAAATCTTGTAAAAACCAGAGTGGAGTGTGCTCAGAGGTTTTATTACTTTAATGTTTCAGTGCAAGTCTCAATACTCCCACTCATTCAAACATTGAAAACTCTATAGATTTCCTTAGTAAAAATGTTCAAGTAAATTAGGAAAAAAAATTCAAAATTTCAAAATAAATTTGAACTGGACTTAAAAAAAAGAAAATTATACTTATTTGAATCCATATCGGTCGTTCAGGCCAAGTCGAAGAATGTTGGATCTGAACTTCATCGTAAGAACGACCGCCAGTTGGTGTGCGCTATTTACGTACCTATTCAACCTGGATGTCCCTTTCCATGTATTTATCTCGTGTGAAATGCATTGCTTTGTTGAAATGTTTTGTCCTATGATGGTATTCTGGATTCTTTACCAAACGTTTTGTACTTTAAATGTCGCAAGACATTATTGTACCACCATACTGCTCAAATCCAAGTTCTTTAAGAAGCCCACGAAGCCGACATATTCCGACTCGGTGGTTGACAAGGTGACATGTGACTGTCGTTCACTCTTCCATGTAATTATGCCATTTCCAATCATAAAGGCATATTCGGTTATTGAACGACTCGTTTCAGAGTCTCTGGCATGATCAGCATCCGTGTAGCCAATTAACTTCACGTCATCTGAACCATAAGTGATGTTCAGATATTTCGTATGATTGTCGATACGGGAACATTATTTCTGGATGACTTTCACTCGCTTTCGTCAGTAAGGTTGCAATTGAAGCCGGTATTGAGACTGGATCGGAGTTCTCCACGAAGTACGTTCGACGTACGATGTCTGACCGATTCTTACGGTATTTGAGCTTGGTCTCCATTCCAACGTAATAATCGCCTCTACCCAGTGTGATTTGGAAGCTTCTTGATGAGTGAGTTAATTGCTACCTTACTGCACGCCAAAATTAAACCATCATCAATATATAGCTAAAGAATTGTCTTTTCATCATAAGAACTCCCCAAAAATTCGCAAGTATCCGATTCCTATTACTTTAAGCTGCAGTCTTCGATGAACGCTATAAACCTCGAGTTCCATGAGCGCGTGGACTGGACAACCCATAGAGACTTATTTTCAACCGACAGACTTGACCATTTTAAAAAAGTCGTCTTCGCATCAAATTGGACAATATCCATGTCATATGCAGCCACCAGCGCCAAAACACATCTAACTGAACCGTAGCGTACAATCAGGGAGAAAGTTCCGGTGTTATCGACACCTGAGCTTTGCGAATAGCCTTTGTCTACAAGTCGTTCTTTGTATTTAAGATCTTCATTTAGCGTTGCCTTCAATTTAAAAAACAATTTGCAATCAACAATATTTTTACAATTTTCTAGTCTATCGACCATGTCCCAGGTCCTTCTCAATGACCAGTTTCCATTCCACACACTGGTCCGATTGCATAGCTTCTTCGTACAACATGGTTCAAAAAAAACATAGCCATGTAGCGGCATATGGAATAACCTTTTTTGGATTGCTACGTAGAGGTCTTCCAGCCTTTTTTTCTTGGTCGATATTTCCATTGCTCTGACTTTCAATAAAAGACGAATTTGTGTCTTCCTCTTTAACATCCTTAGCACAAGTTTGATTTGATGACTCATTTTCAATGCAATTTGGAACGACGTCACGAGAAAATGTGACATATTTGTTTCGAATGAAGATCCCATTAAATTTAACATCACAACTAATGATAATCTTCTTCGATACAGGATCATAGAGTAGAAAATTCTTCTGCGTAGGTTCGTAGCCAACCAAGTGAGTCCTATTTGCTAAAGCATTCCATTTTTTTCGACTAACGTTTTTCGGAGTATGAACAAATCCAGTCGTGCCAAAAACTTTTACGTGGCTTAATGTAAGCTTTTTTAAGCCACTACTGTTCGTATGGTGTCTGACTTGAAATGTTTGTTGTTGAAGTTCTATAGTTCTATAGTTTTGGCCAAAGTGATTGTTCCTTTCAGAGCTTTGCTTTCCATTCACCCAAGCTTCGATTGCGATAGTGTCAGATTCTGCAACGTCCAAGGTTTCAATATTTGCAAATTTAACACCTTTATGCGTTCACAAACCAGTCTCGTAGAAACGTTGTGTATCTTGTTACCGCCGAATCAGCTAACCACAAATCAGCATAGTCTGCAGAAAGAACAATTTCCGTTATCGCATATGCAACCGATTTGCTTTCTTTGTTGCAACGATATTTCCGCCGGTTTTGCTTTTGCCTTTGTTTTCCGGACAAAAGCGCTTCCAGTGACTCACTTAACCACACAACTAACACGCCGACTTTTCTTTTCTCTCACTCATTGTCAACGGTGTCTTTTTCTTCTTTCTTTTGACTGTGTGTTTCGCACTAAATGCCGCTTCATGTGGCTTTGTGTCAGCCCGTTGTGTCATGTCGCTTTCTGCCTTCTGCATTTGATCTTCTTCTAACTGTAGTTTTGATAGAAGCGTTTCCATAGTCCGGCATTCTTTTACATCGAGTTTTGTAATAACGACTTGAAAATTTTTTTCTTAAATAAAAGGCAAATTAATTGAGATATTCCAAAAATTTTATTATTGCCTTGAATTGCAGTCAAAACATTTATGAATGGAACTAGACTTTGTTTATATGGCCACCGCGGGCACGTTTGCAGCGGTAGATTCGTTGGACCCAATTTTCAACGACTCGGCCACACATTTTGGCCGAAACGGCCGCTATTTCGCATTCAATGTTGATTCTGAGCTCTTCCAACGTTGTCGGCGTATTGGCATAAACCAATGACTTAACGTAGCCCCACAGAAAATAGTCAAGCGACGTTAAATCGCACGAACGAGGCGGCCAATCGACTGGCCCATGTCATGAGATAACACGTTCACCATACTTACTCTTCAATAAATCAATTGTGGGGTGTGCTGTGTTTGTGGTATCATCCTGTTGAAACCACATGTCGTCCAAGTCCATATCTTCCAATTCGGGCCAAAAATAATCGGTGATCATGGCGCGATAACTCTGGCCATTCACAGTAACGTGATGATTGTTATCGTCGATGAAAAAATATGGCCCAATAACGCCGCCGGCATGTAAACCGCACCAAGCTGTTATATTTGTGGATGAAGTGGTGATTCATGAAGCACATGTGGGTTTTCACCCGACCAATAACGCATATTTTGCTTATTGACGAACCCATTGAGCCAAAAATGAGCTTCGTCACTGAAGATGATTTTGCGATAAAATTCATCATCTTGGCGCATCTTCTCCAGAACCCAATAGGAGAACGTACGTCGCTTCAAATGGTCCATCGGCTTCAATTCTTGAGTCAGCTTGATCTATTCTTGAGAAAGCCGTAGAATTGACTGATTTGGATCGTTTGCTACGGACGTCTGAACGGCAACAATATTTTCGACACTTCGACCAACCCGTTGTCTCACTGACACGGCAACATCACACAACGAATATGTAGACTCAGATTTTTGCACTAAACTTGTTATTGCCTGTCTACTAGGGCGAGAATTACGACCGAAAATTGGAGTTAACGCTCTTAAAGTTACAGCCATCGACTCTGAATATCTGTAGAAATTTTTTTATAATTTGCAGACATTGCTCATTAGTGTACTTTACCATGATAAAAATGTTGAGTTTACTGAATAAATTGACAGTGAAAGTTTGATGATTAGTGAAAGAGTGCTTTCACGAATTAAATTCAAAGTTGTCAAGTCCCTATTGGAAAACCCTATACTTTTTTCAGGTTAAGGGAAATTATCCTTGGGTAATAAAAAGCTGAAAGAGAGCGGTAAGAAGTTGAGATAAGTGCATTTCACATTTCTTTAAAAATACATTGCCCTATACACACTTTGGTGCCTAGAATTTAAGACCTGTTTTTAAGTATATCTTATAAGGTGATTTCAAAAATGTTAACTGTTTTTTTGTATCAGCTCTAATTTATGATATGGACAAAAAATTAGATTTTTAAAATATGCGGTTTTATTTTAATATTACATGTGAAAAAATTGTCTTTTAAGGGATTTTCTAGATTGAAGTTGTCTTGGACAATCGCGCATAATTCCCCAGCAATAGTTACCTGTTACCTGTTCTCCATTATTTTTATATCTTGATTGAAGAGTTATCCTTGTTCTTCGCTAAGATCTCCTAGGTTGTGCCGACACTGATCTACATATTTAACTATGGAGGAAGTGTACTTTTATGCCCATATTACAGCCAACATTTTTTAAAGTTTAGAAGCATTTCTTTAACTTACTCTTCATAGTCATTAGCCTTTCAGTCATTTGCGAGAAAATTTTGTAAACCTGCTCAAAAGATTTACACGCAAGTTCTAACTCAGTCATAAATGCCTCAAAATTAGTAAAGCATTTAATTAATAAACGCATTTTCATCACTTAATACAGGAAATTTCTGAGAAATATACTGAAAACATTGTACATTTTTGTCCAGAGCTTTCACAAATTGCTTCATTAACCCCAATTTTATATGCAAGGCGGAAGAATGATTCTTTCTCGGGGAACCAAAGGCTCATTTATCACATTGCTTTCACCAACGACCATAGCATCTCTCACAGACCAACTTTTTGTATCCATTGTCTTGATTTTGCTCTACTGTTCCAGAGACAAATAAAATATTGATATTTTGTATAGCCGCTCTGTTGACCTAACAAAAAATTAATCATCTTCAAATCGACATATTTTATTTTCTGCAATAGAACTGAAACTACTTCATATTCTTCTTTCTTGCAAGTAGAGTGGGCAATTGAAATAGGAGCATGTTTATTGTCATTATGTAAAAGGACAGCCTTGAGACTTCTTTTACTGCTGTCAATAAAGAGACGCCAGTCAATTGCCTGATAGAACTCCAAGCCAATGAAAGTCAGTAAACCTCTCACATCACTGCGATATACAAAATTTTCAGCAGAAGAAAAAAATTGCAAATTGCAGGCTAGGCATTTTTTTTTTTTTTCTTTTAACCTTGATGCTAACAGTTCAGTACGTTCTTTTGACAGATCTAAGTCTCTGATGAGATAATTAAGTTCGTTTTGTGAAAATATTTTAGGTTTCGATGTTTCTACAGAGCATTTAAAGTCTTCACTTACTTGAGAAGCACTAACACATGGGCTGAAAAGTCCATAGTATAGTTACTATAGTTTTATAGTAAAACACAAAATTCAACTTTATTTATTAATATAGTTGCCTTCGAGGGCGATACACTGATTGAAGCGATTTTTCAATTTTTCGATACCAGTTTTGTAATACGATTCGGTTTAGCCTGAAAATAGGCCTCTGTTTCGGCGATTACTTCTTCATCGGTCTTAAATCTCTTTCCAGCGAGCATTCTTTTGAGGTCTGCGAACAGGGAATAGTCGCTGGGGGCCAAATCTGGAGAATACGGTAGGTGAGGAAGCAATTCGTAGCCGAATTCATTCAATTTTGCCATCGTTTTCATCGACTTGTGTCACGGTGCATTGTCTTGATGAAACAGCTCTTTCTTTTTCTTCAAATGCGGGCCGTTTTTCTGCGATTTCGTCCTTCAAATGCTCCAAAAACGCAATGTAATAGTCGCTGTTGATAGTCTGGCAGTTTTGGAGACAGTCAATGAAAACTATTCCATGTGTATCCACATGGATGCCATAACCTTGCCAGGCGACTGTTGAGTTTTTGGTCGTTTTGGACTAGGTTCGTCGCCTGCTCGCCACTCATCTGACTGCCGAATTGACTCTGTTGTGAAGTGATGGAGCCAAGCTTCATCTATTGTCACATGCAGACGCAAAAATTCGGCTTTATTGCGGTTGAACAGCTGTAAACACTCCTCTGAATCATCAACACGTTGTTGTTTTTGACTTTCGCATGTCCAAATATTTGTGTATGATATATCCAACACGCTCTTTTGATATCTTCAGAGCCTCAGCTATCTCGATCAACTTCACTTTACGGTCATTCGTAATCATTCTGTGGACTTTTTTGATGTTTTCATCTGAAGCAGCCTCTTTTGGACGTCCACTGCGTGCATCATATTCGGTGCTTGTATGACCACTTTTAAATTTTTCAATCCACTTGCGAATGGTTCGTTCGGTGCAGAGTCCGGGTAACACTTATCAAGCCATTTCTTTGCATCGGCTGCATTTTTTTCCCATCAAAAAGCAATGGGAATCAATTTGAATCAATTTTTTCGCACAATAACAAAAGTTGCTTTACTCACAACGCTATATCTCGAGAACAATCGTCCGACAGCTGTCAAATTTATACACGTATCTTTTAAAGGTTGGTACTAACTGAAAATGGTATGGATTTAATTCAAGTGGTGCCCTCTCTTAGAAACGGCACGGCCCATATAGTATCATATATCAGCGTGCTGTTGAGAGTCGGAACACATGGAGTATAATGGACCAGTTTTGTGTCTGAGTGCTACCGTTCCGAAAAACATGTTGCGGATTATATGCGAGTGAAAAATGTTAATAAATTAAAAAAAAAATGCATAACGCAACTTTAAACTTAGTTAGCTGTTTGAATTTAGTTGGTTTAATTCGAATCCATGGTGTCATTTCTATTTTTAATTTTAATGGTTTCATTGAAAAAAGGCGCGCAAGGCGATCTATATACATATTTATACGCTGGTAGATAGTAAACTAGAAGTGACAGGATAAAAAAAAAACGAATGGATATTATATGTATAAGGTAAGGTTTGATTTTTAATGTAAAATAAAACACATAAATTTGAAAGTGAACTTCAAATTTTTATTATCAATTAAAAGAACAATTCATGGCATTTATTTCTTGAAAATGATATCATGTAAATGTTAGCCACGGCTACGTCTGAGGTGGTTCATTTGGAAGGTCCAATTTTGGACGACTCGTTCGAGCATAGCGACTGGTATCTCGCAGATAACACGAATAATGTTGGCTTAAAAAGCATCAATCGTAGCTGGCTTATTCCTGAAGACCTGAGACTTTACATTTCTCTAGAGAAAATAGTCCAAAGGTATCACACCTAGATCGCACGATCTAGGCGGCCAATTTACGGTAGCAAAACGTGAAATTAAGTGCTCACCAACATGGTTTCTCAACAAGTTCATTGTTTCACGAGCTGTATGGCTCGTAGCGCCATCTTGTTGAAACCAGATCTCACCGAGACCATGTGCTTGAATTTCAGGAATCACATAGTCCGTTAACATGGCTCGATAACGGTTACCATTGAAGGTAACATTCTGAATTGCCTCATTTTTGAAGAAATATAGACCAATGATTCCACCAGCCCATAAACATGGGCACAACCATACCATTGTTTTTAATGCCTGTAATGGTGGCTCTTCATACTCTTTGGATTGCTCATCAGCCCAAATACGGGAATTTTGTTCATTAACATATCCATTGAGCCAGAAATGGGTTTCATCACTGAACAAAATTTCACGATAATTTCGGATTTTCATTGAGTTTTTCAGAACCAATTCACTGAAAATATGACGCAAATTTAAGTAGCCCGGCTTCAATTCTTGCACGAGCTGAATTTTTCGAATACACCAACCCAAGCTGCTGAGAACGACGACGAATCAATTCGTCACGGCCTTCGCGTACACTCTCAGCTACAGCTACTATAGTCCCTTCACTACGTGCTGGATGTGGTCTAACCGATCGAGTATCATCCACTAATGTAAACTGGGACTAAATTTGTGAATAATATTGGCAATTGTGGTTTCAGTAGGTCGATTATGCGTACCGTAAGTTCCTCGAATCGCACCAAAAACATTTCTAACAGAACGCTGATTTTCGTAATACAATTGAACAATTTGGAGACGCTGTTGTGGTGTGAGGCTTTTCGTGATGACTTGCCAAACGACACTGAATATAAGTAACAAAGCAGTTTGATAGGAATTATGCTTCATCTATCAAAAAAATCAAACCTTACTATGAATCACACTATATATTACTTTTCTTATCTACCACAGATGCAAACAAAGTTGCATCAATTTTTTTATTTTTTTTTTTTTTAAGCTTGTGATGTAGGGGACAGATCATCAGGGCCAGCAGGATAGTCATCTTTGAGGTTTATTATTTTATCATTAACTTGCTCGAAAGTTATAGATACAGATTCCAAAATTGTTTGTGGGCAGTTATTTAAGTAGCAAAAGTAAGAGTGCTACTCTGGAATGGATGACGAACGTTTGACTAAAAAAAATTGCAAATTTGGAGATCGCACGAGACCTTGTCAAGAAAATTCAGATATGATGGATAGTTGTCCGATTTACTTTTAGTTTTGATGAGTTAAAATATTGTTTGGGTCAGAAATGAGTGTGTGGTCTATTTGGTTTAAATAATAAATTGTCATAGAGAATTTGGGCAGAACGCAATTTTATGTAAGTATACCAGATCTTATTTCTCTTGTTACAAAGATATCGTAGCTCTTTATTATACCGATAAGTATGAGGGATTCTTGTAAGTTATTACGGCATGGTTTTGCGTTTGTTGAGTTTCTGGTTTGCTATTATTTAGTTGGAACAATTTTCTGAAACCACCTTGGGCATTTCCACAACTTCTTTTGTCACTCGTATTGCTTCGCTTCCACTGGAGAAGCAGTGGAAATAGAGTGGCTGCAGCGGCCTCCAGATGCTTTTCTCGAAATTCTTCTGCTTTTCGGTTTTTAACATACTGGGTTAAATTCGGTGAGCATTTAGATCCGAAAATCATTCCTGTCATCACATATCTGCTGTTGCGGATTAGGTCTCCATACCTTGATTTGGTGAAACATCTGAACGATATCAGCGCAAAAAGCTTTCGGCTTCTGTCTAAATTTCATAAGTACAACTGCTAGTACTTCACATAAATCTAGGCCTGTAAGCAATACTGAGTTTAATGAGGTATCTCCGCAGCGTCGAACACCAATCGTAATTTCTCCAGTTTATTAAGTTTATATACGCCAAAATGGGGTAGATATCATGTTCGATCCCCTCTAATTGAGCCTTCAGCGTTGTTAAGCATCCTTGGAGGAAGTGTTGTATCCTAGGGAACTCTGTGCTCATTACGAATAACTAATCCAATCCCGAGTTTTATTTCGTTGAAAATTGATGAAACTCTTCTGAACTTGATCCGAAAGTAAAAATATCCAATTTTAGTGTTCATCTAATAAACGAGAGCATTGCTTTCTACGAGTAATTATGAATACAATACCATAGGCCGAATGTGGCTACAAAAATAATTAATTACATCTTGACAGGGAAAATTCACCTCATTCGCATTTCCCATTCTCTGGAGAGAATCATCTAACTGCACCCCCGAAATCAACATCGGTTCAAGTTATTTCAATTAATTTAACCAATTGCACTGTCGAAACCCCAAAGTCCCACATTAATCAATACCTTTTGCCAGCCTCTTGTCATATTTCATCGAATAAGACTCCAGGATTTCAGCAGCTACACTCTTGTCGAAATCGAATGTTCTGATGAAGACCATAATTATGTCTTTACCGTAATTGCGCATCTCAGCTTTCAATCCATTTGTCCAGGATATTTATCTTGTTATCCTATCGCTTCCACAAATCCGTTTGCAATATTATGCTAATCGCTCCTAAGCAAGCGTGTAATTATTATTGATTTAATCAGAATCGCAAAGTCCTTTCGCATTATTTATTCCCAAAGCAGCAGTGGCAATCTGTCTGGATCATGTATTCAAGTAGAAGTACTCCACATTCACGTGTTGAGCCCTTATCCCCCAACTTAAGTGTCACCCAACGATAGTACCTACTCTACGTTGTTCGATGTCATTCTATTTAACCTAAACATCTTGACCTCGGTCCCCCAATGACAGTTAAGGAAACCATTGACATTATAATGCAGAGTAGATAGGACAAGAATACAACTATCTATCTCTCAATTGGTCAGCAACTGGGGCATCAGTGACAGGCAAATTGCCCCCCTCAAAAATGAGTGCAGAACTTGAAATCAGGCTAAAATCAGGACAGATGTCCAGGTGTCGCTCCACTGTTGTGGTAAAATGTAATTTACATCCGTTGGGGTGGAAAATATAGATCGCAGAGATTTTTTGACAAATGTTGGTAGTAGAGAGTTTTGCTCATCTTTCGCACTATCAACCACCAACTGTTGTCCTCCAACAAGCTTGTACGAGTAATGAGTGATTCATTTTTAAGGACAAAAACTACGTTTTGAACATTTTCGAGGAAATGATTTAATTTGTCAAGGTTTTCACATTATATTCAGCAAGAGAGGGGACAATTGTAAATTGAGATTTAAACGATATTTTGAAGGGAACGAGACTAAATCCATTGCGTGTGCTTAAAATACCTCAAGTGCTTCCAAAAAGAACTATATTTTGACAGTCAATCAGGACAGTCACGTTTAAAACTTGAAACTTTGGATTGTGTTTATGAATGGAGCGATATCAATTCCGGAAATACTTCTACCCACTATCAACTCCTCCAGTTAGTTCGTCTTTAACTAACTGCTTCCAATCTAATATGGATATTTCTTATGGAAAATCCTTGTTAAAAATTTGCCCTTTAAGGCCAAGGAAGTAGCGATTAGCGATTTGTTTGACTTCTGACGAGATATCATAATGAGTTAAAGGCAAAGCTAGGTATCTCAAGGTTATAGCTGACCTATAACCTTTCTGTGTGACTGTATCTGTGTGTTCATTTAGATACTAAATAAGACATGAAAGTTCATCACGTAGTATACAACCTTTTTTTAACATCAAAAGTCTAAGTGAAACTGCTTTCGATCTCTGTGTTTGGATTAGATATGGTTGTATCGATCTGAATTCGTTAGGTTCTCTTCAGGATATGACATGTGAATATGTAGTCGATCGAAGACTTACTTGATAAGACCACACTAAAAAGTAACGGATGGCCGTTCCATTTGACGGCCTTGTTGGCTTGAGTTAAGATATTGTTATCTTTAGTTCATTTCCCATGTTGAATGGTTCTTTATACCTGACAGCAGAGGTTTGGTCGTCCCCACTATTTATCAGTCTGTAGAAGTGGTTCTTCTATATTCTCAAGGACGGTTGTAACTCTACGATCAAATTTCGTTACTCACCTTTATGTCGTTTTCAACTCTTGGGAAGTTTGCTAAGAATTACTCCTAAAGAAGAGCTCTCCCATTTCGTCAATCGAGTAATCGTCAGTCAGTCACATTGGCTCTTTATACTTGAATAAATGTATTAACTTGTGGCTAAGAGGCAACGATTTTTTATTTCATTTTAAGTTGCGAAATATCTGACGTTTTCTTGGTATTGAATAGTCTGCAAAGGACTTATCGAGTAGTTGGAGAACTTGGGATTGACTCTGTTAGCTTGTTTCAATTGCAGTCGTTCAACATTAGATCTCTTAGTATTTTCCCTCTGATGTGGCATCAGAAAAAACCTTGGACCTTGACTACAACTCGGTTCTGGTTTTGATGATCAGATAACCAACATGTACCTTAGCAAAATATCAAAGGTCAATATATTGTTGACGCAAAGGTCCAGAGTGAAAGATAAACTTTTTCTGATTTTCTGCGTTTTGGCACTAGACCTTCATGCCTAGAACTCGATGATCGTCCACTTTCAGCACGCTTGAACTTTTACTTTTTGAAGTTTTTAAAAGTAAGTTCGACACCGTTACAGCAGCGAGGCTTTTACTTAATCGGGAGTTTAACCCCACTCAACACCCAAATAAGGCGAACAGGTAATATTCAAAAATAGATTGCCTCTTGGAGTTCTTCAAATTTTTTATAAGTAGAACAAGCACATTATTCGACAATATACCATTGATCAGGTTATTTATAAAATCAAAAGTATCGATACTATATTTCTTGATATTTCGTCATAGTTATACCGCCAACAACCTGCTCTTGTTTTTAATTTTTCATCCTTATAAGTACACCATCGATGTGGTCTTCCAACTATGTCATCTCAGCTAATTTCTCGTACACTACAGAGTTAGAGAAAACATTCAAAATACCATATGACAATACGAGAAAGCCAATTCGAGCAATCTAGACAACTTACTTAGAAATTTTAACTGGTTCTTAAGTTTCATTGATAAAGACGTTGGATGCCGCTTCTGGTCACAAATACTATTCTCTTTGAAATGAAACCCTTTATCCCACATCGAACGAAGACTATCAAATCAACTCAATCTACAAAGAGGATGTCACGGTTAGAGAATTTCTTTTCGGTCTTAGAAGACCAACCCGGCAGAGGAAAACCAAAAGAGGTTCAAACCGTCCATAAATGACTGTAAGTCAGGCAGCTTGTACAATTTTAATTTGAATACGACCAAAACAAAAGTAAGCGTTAAACTCATATAGTTTGGACCCACATTGAGCTAGCTGGTTTAGTTGATTCTCAAGGGCTTGGATGTCGTCATTTTTTCATCGCTTCCCAATCGTCATCGAATACAATATTATACGAGTTTAACGCGATATCCGTGTTTCCTCGTATCTTTTGCTTATATACTGGTATTTGGCACGGTATATTGGTTTGCCTCGTATGGTGTTGAGATCTTTAAGAATCTCCACAACGTTATGGATCTACGATACGTATTACATTTACAACTAAGAATCCGGAAGTCTATTAATATCGTTAAGATCACACTCCGTTTTCGGACCCACTAATGACACTAACGTCGCAGTCTTCAAGCTGACTGGCTATAGTTTCTTGCTCTAGTTTAATTGCTTAAAAATGCGATTCACCGCACCGGTCATCTCCTTTATTGCTTTTTTGGTTTCTTCAAATTTACACTTTTAAAAAATAATTTGAAAGCTTTATTTTATAATTTTCTGGAATTAAAGATTTTTATTTATTTTTTTTTTTTTTTGATAAAACTTTAGTTTGCTTATAGGTGATCTACTAATGGCATCAACAATCTACACTACCATATCCCTTGAATTCCAGGATGAACAACTTTGGTTTTATGGGTAAAATGACAAGCACTCCTTGGAGCGTACTAGTAGCACGAATCCTCATGCAAAAAGAATATACACCCTGACTGACTCTAACTGCAACCAACTTCAGACTAATATAATTTCCAAATCGTTCATTACTGTGAGCTCAAATTTTGACACATTATAGCATTTTAAAAAATTGCAGTTCGAGTCAGTCAGTAGTTTTGTGGCGGTCCCAGCTACACCGAATTACTCCACAAGGATCCAATAAAAAATCCGTAAATGAAACATGTACTTAAGCTTTAATAATAATAAAAATAAACTCCACCTGGATGCCTTTTGTTTGCAAGTGGCACTCAAGCATCCTGCCGGTCCCAAGCCTGTGTAAAAGAGAAGGAGCGTCCGAATGGCGACAGACGGAGTAAATCTTGGTAAAAAATCCAGGGAACAGCAAGCACCAATGGGTGCGTGGCTAAGAGGGTGCTTTGTCACTAGTTTGCAAACATCGGATACCAGGCGACCTCCGACTTAAAGAGAGCCTTGCTGTGGTTAGACGGATAGACTACGGGCGACAGGTTATCCCGAACACTCGTGGGAATCAAAATAGATAATTTTACTACAAAAATAATAGAGACGATTTCTCTACAATTGCAGCATCATGTAGGGATATTTAAAAACACCCTGTCAATGCTGACATTGCCAATCGGGCAGAGTTCTCCAGCATCGTTCCGGAGATGGAAGACCTAGAAGAGAACTTGTCCCTGCTTAGGAACTCCGTCTAAAAAACAGGTACCTTTTACAACATTGTACTATCTAATGAACTACATCCCGACCTCTGGAAAATTGGCTCAGACTGGGTCCAAATACGCTAAGCTCAAGGAGAAATATGGGTTAGAAGTGATGCTTGTTAAAGAGCCTTCCTAAGCCCCATGCTATCAGAGGTTTCTTCCCACAAAGTACCGAGACTGCTAGCGAAAGAATACTGGCAATTCTTGATAGCTAAAATAAAGAACTCAACGCAAAAACTTGGAGAGTTCTGCAAAGATCAAATGATAGAGATATCTCCAACCTGGTCCACTCAATAAATGATAGCACTATACACCAACCAGAGTTCTTAATCAGCGACCTTAAACCTGAAGATCACAACGTCAGTGGTAGCTGGCGAAAGCGTGAGCGATATCCCACCTGGGGCTTCTCCCTATGGGGAGGCTGCAGAGACCACAATACAGCACGGCACTATGTCCTAAACCTAAAAAAAAAACACTAGTCAAAGCCCTTTTGAGGCCAGACAAATAGGGATCATATCCACGATCTGAAAGGTAGAAGAGATGTTCCCTCTCAACAGGCTTCTGTAGAACGTAGAGGAGATAACAAATTTTACAAAGCACGCAATCCTGATTACGACCGCATGAAATGACATCCCTTCTGCGCGTGTTCAAGACAAACCTGCACCGAGATATGAGTGCCTGTGTGTGCTATGGGCGAATCATGGTAAGATTGTTGGTTAAAAAAGCAAAACCAGGGAGATAATTTTTGCCAAAAGCCTTTTTAGACAAAGGGCAGCCCTCTTTATTGCAAAAATTCTCTCTCATTCCGCAACTAGGGACCTGGTGGATATACAAATTGTGCGCCACAACAGTCGTGAACTGCACTTCTCCGGTACTGTGAAGCCCAGCAAGAACATATTATCATCGGTTGTAACGCCAACCCACACAATACTATTTGGGGCAACCGTGATACAAACAAAAGAGGTGAGGCACTTTTACAATTTTCAAATAACAAAAACCTAGGTATACCTAGGTATACCCTAATTAAAGGAAACAAACCCACATTTAGAAATTGTATGAGAGAGGAAGTCCTTGACCTCACTTTCTTATTTCTATTTCTACAAAATATGGTAGAAGACTGGCACGTGTCCTAGGAGGCATCTTTATCAGATCATATGCAAACATATCGCAAAAATGTAGCGGTTAAAGCTGTATTAATGCCGAACGCGCTGCTACAACAGTGGACGCAGACCAGACCCAATTTCAGCTAAATGACATCATTCTATCATATTTCAAAACATAGCTGTAAGGTTGTACCAAGGTGGAATGAGAACCTAAAAGCTATTCAAATAAGAGTGAGGAAGCTTTCCAACAAACAACCCACAGCCTAACGCACCGGGACTTGGGAAGAATATAGAACCCTTTTAACTAACCACAACCAAGATCGAGGACATAGAGAGTCTCTTATCATGTTTCCTGTGCTAGCACAACTCCATAAAGCCCTCTCCTAAGATCACTCAAATTGCATGGGATTGTTAATAAAACCAGATGGCTCGAATCACACGCGACCGTAAGGAAACCCTGAATACCTTGATTCAGGTTCACTTTCCATGGTCTTCTAATATTGACATGTTTTATGGACAGTCAACGGAGGTTTCACATCCAAGATTCCTCAGCAAAAATCAACAGTTTATCCGGAAAACTCTTCATTTCGGATAAGGTTAAACAGGCTGTCAACTACCTAAATCATATCGTCATATAAGCTTGACATTGTTTTATTTGAAAACAATGCAAAGAATTATTGACCTTCATATCAAAGAAAGCTTAGAAAACAGCTTGCCTCTGGACCCATGTCAGTACGCCTATCGGAAAGGAAAATCGACGGAAGGTGCTCTAATAAAGCTGACAAATCAAAAGCTCCTTCATCAAATATCAAATGCTTTGCTCCATGGAAACATCGATCAATCCACCATCAACTGGGTCAAAGCCATTTTTAAAAGCCGGATGATTACTACTTCAACAAGGCTGACTTCAGTATCAATATCAGTCGTAAGCGGCTGCCTGCAGATAGGCGTATTATCGCCTCTTCTGTTGTATTTGGTCATAGATGATCTGTTTAACAAATTAGCCAACTTAGGCTACAATACAATTAGTTATGGACATGGAGACTAACGACCTTACTGCACGTATGCAGAATACCCTTAAGGCAGTCCTAGACTGGTGCACCAGAGAGAATCTCTTCATAAGCCCAAATGAGGCTGTCATAGTTTCTTTCACTTAAAGAAGAAACATAAACTTAGGTGGTATAGTCGAGGTCAAAGGAGTTAAGTCTTAGCAAACACCCTAACCTTAATACCCTACTCTCCGAGATACCAGAACTTGATACGATCTGCGCGATAACAGACCGATTTCAAAAAATATTATACTTCAACTTCTCTACGAAGATCATCAGTAAAGAATCATGGGTTAGCAATAACACACGAAACAGCCACAATGGCATAAATGGTATACGGATGTTTCTAAGATGGAATCGGGAGAGCTGGAATACACTGGCCATACCTAAATATAACCATAGCTATGGGCAAATGTCCCAGTGTATCCCAGGCATGTGCAAACCATCAATTTAACAGTCAATTTAGCAATTAAAAGTTGAGAGCATTCGAGATGCATCTCATATTGGAAGAATAGCTTATCCTGCCCTTCAACAAAAATACCAATAGATGTCTAAATCTAAGTCGGCACGATATCAAAAACTTATTAGGTTACCTCACATGACACAACGGTTTAAGATATCATCTCAACGAAATGGATCTACCCGACTCTCCGAAATGCCGACTTTGTCTTAAAGAAGACGAAACTGTTGAGCACATCTTATGTGAATGTCCAGCTCTCAACGGAATTAGACGAAAGATTTTCTTCACAGAACAATTCGGCTCCAACGAATTAATGAATTCATCTGCTAGTAGTGTTATCAACTTCATTCGGAATATATAACCTAACTATATATTAGTTCTGACTAAATGGTACAAAAGATCTTTTAGATCAGAGTGTCATACTTCCCAATTGGCGAGTCAGAAAATTGAAAAAAAAAAAAGCTTTAATATAATACCATGCAGTTGTATTGTAGTCGAAAGAGCACACCTATCTTGCATCCGGCGCGGGTATGTATCTAATATAGCGGCGAGTGTACCTCGTCAGCACAGGTTCCCGTGCATTGATTTTGCAGTACATGGTCATCGTGAAGTTTACCCTATTCCCTAATGTGAATGTAGCCTAGATCGTGTTGACTGCCTTTTTATTTGTTGACAACTTTTATTTACTTCAAAGACAACTCACTTCGTCTGTTCTTCAATTCCCATTAAACAACAAACTCGATAGAAATCGTTGGTGAACTCCAACACTATCTGTTCCAGCCCTCACATGAGTGTACATCTTCTCTCCGATACGCGGTACACGTTTTGAATAGTACGGGGAAATTGTTTCCAAATTGTTTTTTAACATCAAGCGCCGGCCTTTGCCTTGTAGAGTACAAGACTATGAATGCTTTCATATGTGGCATTAAACATGAGGGAAAGATGGTGAGTCTCGACTTGAAATTGACTGGCTATTTCTAGAATATGCTTTAGTGTAAAAAAATTCGTTCAATCGTTGACTTGACAGGCTGCAACTTGCTGCAGGGCTTCAGACGTTCACTCAAAACATTGGGTGGGACCTTAGAAGCGACATAAAACAAGGATATGCGTCAATAGCTTGTAGCCGGTGGCCTTATTGTTCTTCAGCTTTTTGATAACCAAGCTAATCTCTTATATACAATGAGGGTAGTGACTTCTTTATTGGCTGGAAGCGAGTTTCTGTAATTAGGTTCCTTGCATTGTTATGAATAAGTTGGGTTCGTCGCTGGAACCCAGATAGGAGTTGGTTAGCTTCTCTGAAAAATAATGGGGTATTGTTGTAATAGCGGTACTTCTCAATATATTGGACTTGACCTGGAAGCTCTTCCTCTTCTCCTTTCTTCCTGTTCGACACCCTTCTCATGTACATTTTCTGTTAACTTATTCGTCGTGATGATGAGTGCATCATACTAAAGTTCCAATTTCTGTGGCCGGCTAATCGCAATATTGGTTCCACAAATAGTTGACGTTAACGGTTGGTGAATGCACAGTGGAGAGTCTTTCGCTTTGGCGCGAAGTGCTACAGCCTCTCATTGCTTCTACATGCTTCTAACGTTTTTCTGGGTGATTTCCAGCTTCTTCTCGTTGAATAGTCGTGTTGAGTTTCCTTTACTGCTTTTGAGATTAAAGTACCCAACTATGCTTTCCACATTATACTCCGAGAAAGTATATACAGACTTCATCCTTGATAAAGTTTTTACCTTCGTCGCTATGGATTTGTGCACATATTATGATAACGTTTTGGAATACTGCCTAGGTGGGGATTACCGCCAGGTGATCGTTTGATCGTAGCCGATTACTCACGACATATCCGCATGCACATATGCATATGCACATGCACTCTTTTTCATTTTTGCTTATCTGACCCCAACTTTAGTTCTAGGATCACGGCATTTTCTGCTCTGTACAGCATTAAGAGAGATCTAAGTTATTGGGTAGCACTAAAATTGTGCAATGCTCATGCGTCGCAAGTACATACTCGTACTCTCAGTTTATAGTCCGTGAACATACCGAATCGTGATCTTATATGAGCAGTCTGTTGTTATCGGAAGTTTGTAACTCTCAAAACTACCTCTTTAACGTAGTAATGAAGTTAATTCGAGGAGTTTTAAAGAGTCATGAACATTTCTGCTTATCTTCCAAAGACCAAGCTACCAAGCTACTGCTTCGAAGAAAGCAGGTTACGATCTTTCTTGTGATTTTCGTTGGATAAAAAGTTTGTTGCGGTCGCGGTTCGTCTGTGGCAAACTTTTGAGAAAACTTTAGTAATAAGATAATTACAAGGGCTTACCAGTTTACTTCCCCTAGATTTCCGTATTATGCTGGAATTGAATAAATTTATCAATTTTGCAACCAAAACCTCTTTCTGCATATGACTTACTTCGGTGAGTAGTTGCGTCCTGACAAACTTGGCTCCGCTGATAGTTTTTCTGTTGTTACACTGAAAAGGGGAATGAGAAATTTATTCAAATAACTTCTACGAAAACACAGGGTTCTGGTTAATCACCTTCCTTGCTATGTAATGTAGGCCCCTCAATCATTAATTACAATGATCTGCCATAAAGTCTTACATTCATCAAATTGCAATTCAATATCATAGAACCGCTCATATTTCAGTTGTCTCACATACTGTACATGCCGCCGACGCTTCACAGGACCAGATACGATGTCATTTGCATGCAAAGCCTCTTGTTGGCATGACTCCTAACAAACAACCCCCTCCCCCTCCTACTCACCATTAGAGAATCCTCAGAGGTTTTTAGGCCTGCTGCCCCGAAACCACCCCATCAGTTGACATTTTATCAATTACCATCGATTTACTTTCCGATTTATTATTGTCATGAGACACATGATTTTATCCTGTGGTGCCGTGATTTTGTGTTCACTCCTTCTGTGGCCCATTTATAAACCCCATTGAAGGAAAGGATTCGAAGGCTAACCACAAACCACCCTCGGATTTTATAAAGCCTGATAAATCAAAAAATTCCAATTCAGGAAATAGAAATTTTGATATATGGCAGAGTTCGCTGACCACCGAATTGAATAGGACTTGGAATTTTGTGATTTATGTCCCCGGGGGTAGGACAGAGCGGATGTGGCATTAGTTAGCGCGCATAAATAATAGACACTCGAACTGGGCCTACAACAAATTTTCTAAATTGTATGTCAGGCAATCTCGATTAGAATGAATATGGTATAAGAGCAGGAGGGCACAGAAGAACACTGAACACACATAATAGGACCACGAAAACACAAAATCCTTTTTGTGTTTTGAATAAAATTCCTGCCAATTGATTCGGTTGGTGGCGTGTTTTTGATTTATTTGCCAGCCAGAGATGTACGAACGAATATTCAATTGATCAAAGTGCATTTGACAGTATTGAGCAAATTTGGAATTAGAAACAATTGACGAATGTGTAGAGTTGCAGTGTTTGCGTTCAGATATGAATGGAAAAAGTATCCACTACAGACATGCTCTTAAATTATGGATAGTGATGGAGACATTTAAAGTTACATCTTCTCGATAACATTTCGAGACACTCGTTTCACAAATTGGGTATTATGTACCTGTGAGCAGAACTTCTCAGTTGAAAAACCTGTACGATTTAAGGATTACTGTATTTCATGCATCCCTAGATTGATGTTGAAATTACAGTAGATTTGGCAAGTTTGGAGCACAGACAGGTCTATGCGACTGCTGAATCGGCTTTTCGTATAATTAGATGCTTTATGCGCAACCACCCTACAAGGAGTGTTGAGTTTCCAAAACGTGAGCGAGCATCTTATGACAATCCGCATCAAGGCTAAATTCACTTATATGCGCCCATGCCCCTACGGAAGATAAGGACGAGCCACCAAAGAACGTTTCTACGAGCTCCTTGACAAGACATATCGTACTATTCGATCTTAACAGAGGACATCTTTGTTAGCATAGCCTACACGATACCATCAGAAACGCCGCAAGTGCAATGCCGTCAGGCATATGCAACAAAAAAAGAGCGGACATAGTCGTGCTGCAACAAAGGACACGAACTGCTGGTAAGCTCTACGAACAGAAGAGATGGAAGTACATCGGCTTCTCAAGAAGAAGCAAAAAAACCGTGAGAACTTGAACGTGTCAAGACCAGAGAAACCGTACAGAAGCCTGTAGAGATGAAGAAAGAAACCTTGTAGCAGACTTAGTGTAAAGAATATGAAACAAATTTTCTGTAGACTGTACGAGTTTAACGAGGAAGAAACCCAACACTCTGCCATCAGGCAGAATATACCATTCAACTTAGACAATGTTAGCCAAAATTTCAGTCCACCTGAGCAAAACGAAGTAAGGATAGCAATACCTAATCAGAAATCCACCAAGCAGCTGGACCTGGCAACTTACCGGTCGAGGTATTCAAAGCTGCTAGAAACGACAATATAGAGAGCATATAGCAACTTATTTCTCTGATCTGGTCTGAAGAGTGTATGCCTGATGAATAGTATCTTAGTATCGTGTTCTCCATTCAGAAAAACGAAAAGTCTCTTCAACATCGCATACAAGATCTTTTGGAAAAAACAAAAGAAGAAGAAAAGAAGAAGAAGCTTTTCATGGATTTTAAGGACGCATATGACAGCATTTATAGTATAGAGTCGAGCTTTATACAAAAACCATGTCTAGTCTTGGTATCTCTTCCAAGCTCCTCCGTCTGTGGAGAATGACGCTCGCTGCTCCATCAAAGTCGGTAGTGACTTAACAGAGACTTTTGATGTCAGAAAAAGTTTTAGACTAGGTGACGCGCTGTCATGCAACTTATTTAACAGAACTCAAAGGGCTTTCACCGGTGCGTTCACTAGCACTGAAAAGGAAGTTACCAAAATGAGTTTATCGGTAAGTAAGTGCAAAACCAAGTGTATGCTATCAAAAAGAAGGGACACACAACATTGATGAATTTGGCGGGACCTTATATTTGACAACTATAACTTCGAGATAGTCTCTATCTCGAATAAGTAAGAAGATTCTATGTATGACCTTGATCATTCCAATCCTACTTTACGGCGGCACTAACCCACGGTCTCTATCAGAAGTGGGTGAATATATCCTCAGTAGTTTCGAGAGAAAAATTCTTCGAAATATGTTTGACTCCCTGACTTCAACGACGAACTATACGAGCTGTACAGCGACATCGACCTAGTCAGAAAACTGCTCATCAGTTGCCTGAGATGGTAAGGACATATAAAGCGAATGTACACCATTGCTCCAATCCACAGAGTCTTTGAATCTAACACGAAGAAACAATGCAGTGGAGGAAGACCTCACTTTAGGTGGCGCGCACAAGTATAAAGGGACCTTAGTCGACATGGAACGCGTAAATGTAGGCAGTTAGCTAAAAACCGGGCTAACTGAAGAGGCTTGTTAGTTGAGGCTCATATTTGGCTGAAACCATAGCATCACCTAGTTAAGTAAGTAGGTTAGGATTAGGTTAGAAAGCCTTTTGGAAAGGCCAACCCAATAAGACCTATTGGCCCACCGTGATCCTCCGACTCTTAGAACCAATTTGAATTTGAAAGGAGACTGTTAATCTCTACATTATCTTTATCGCTCAAGACATTATAGAATGACACTCTTAAGTGGAGTATCCTTCTTTAGAGAGAGCTGGGCATGTACAGAGTAGGTCGTGTCCTCCTCCTCGTTAATACAACTTCTGCAGAAATCATTTGTAAAGAGGCTAAGTCTGAATGCAAGACATGCTAACCTATAAGGCAGTTTCCAGTTATGACACCTATGATAGCGCTGAGATGTTTCCTATTTTAAAAGAACAAACTCTTAGAGCAGTTCTGGTAGAATGAAGAGTAGGTAGAGTGATACCAATTTTGATGAGTTTTTCGGCCCTACAATTCCCTGGAATGTTTCTATGTCCCGACACCAAACATAGTTGAAGGTTGCACCGCTCTGCCATGTCCATATGAGATAATCGGCAATCAAGGGCGGTTCTAGAATTTAATAAGATTGAGTCCAGGAACTTAATAACAGCCTGAATATCCGAAAAGATGCGGATATCTATTGGAGATACAAAGTTTTTATTCAGCACGAAGAGGACTTTTTAATCGCCAAATTTTCCATCTGGAACAGGCTACAGTGGTTTAGAAGTAGGTAGGAGAAGCGTAGATTAAGCTTTTTTGAGAAAACACCTCCATCAACCCCGCTTTCAGTCTTAGATCCATCTATATAAAAGTGGATTGACTTTTCATCCATGAAAGCATCTTTCTCCCTGAAAAATCTTTTCTAGATACTTACATGAAAGTCTTTGTCAAACTAATGTTGGGATATGGTGTAATAGATGTTCTCTAAAAGAATTCCTAGCGGTCGTAGCTACTTGCCTGCTAAAAATATCGAAAGATGTCAAGTGGAACAGAGTATCCAGTCCCGTGGAGGAAGTAGTTTGTAGGGCTTCGCTTATGCACCGATATGCTGTTCTTTGGACTCTCCTTAGTTTGCTGCAATTGACTGCATTGTCTAAGGCCGCCCACCAAACAACTAACCCATATGTAAGAATCGGTCTTATAACTGAGACGTATTGCCAGTTGGTTATGCAAGGTTGAAGACCCCATTTGTCTCCAATGGGTTTTTTGTAAGAGAACAAAGCTAATGTAGCTTTCTTGACTCTTTCTTGAATGTTAGGTTTCCAGTTGAGTTTCCTGTCAAATATGAGACCCAAATATTTTGCTGTATCGGAAAAGACTAAACTGGAGTCTCTATGATTGGAATTTTATATTTTCTGGAAAAGAATACAAGATCAGTTTTATGGGGGTTAACGCCCAATCCACAGCGATTATTCCAACGGGTTATTCTGTTAAGATTTAGCTCAAGGAGTTATTTGATGGTATTAAGCCTGCTATTTAACCCTGCTACCACCCGCAGCTATATATCAGGTATATCAGCAGCTTATTAAGCACTAAGTTCCAGAGAAGGAGTGAAAGAATACCGCCTTTCGGCGTACCTCCACTAAGAAATCCTTTAGCCTCACCTGATTTGGAGTCAGTTATCCTGCTATTTAGCATAAGACTGATCCACTTCCCAAGTGAGTCGTCTACCTTCAGAGTTGACGACGATCATTGTGTACTCCCTATATTATGGGGATCATTCGATGTGGCTAATCAGTGAATGCATTTCTATTTAGCCATTTCCAACCAATTTCCTTTACAACAGGAATGTTGAGCCTTTGATAAAAGCAGTGGATCAATTTTAGCTCGTATATGGATATCAGTCAGTCGTTCTAGAGTTTTCAGGAAGGAAAGATAATAGACTTATAAATCTGAGATCCGCATTTTCCGGCTTTGGGAATAAGAAATACATTAACTTTTCTCCATGATAGTAGAATGTGGATCATTTTTACAATGAATCACCCTATATTAGCACGACTCATGTCATTAGAATGACACCAACTCCGGTATTAGAAAATATACTTGGTCCCTTTCCCCTAAAAGAAGATGAAACCTTAGCAAAAAGCGCTCTAATATTAAGTCAGCTCAATGGATGAAAACCAAACCTGAAAGGCTGCATTTCAATCCTTACAAGTACATGGGCAAAATAATACCCCATCACGACTTTAAAACACTATTTGCCATTTGAATGGTTGAAAACTTGATATCCATCTACACGGGTGTCGTTCTACATCAGTGTTTTCCAGACTGAAATATTGGCCATAGCTGAAGCAGCCAGACTTGCGGCAATAAAGGCAAAATTTCGACAGGATATTACCATATATACTGATAGCCAGGGTACCATTAAGTCAATAGCGGCAGTCGAGATCGAACTTCCGATATGTACTCTGAGAATACAAATAGAATGAACGATACAAACAAAAGCTAATGCACCTTCCACCTTCTAGCATGTGAAACCTCAGAGCTCAGCTAATCCAGCACAAGTAAGATTTTCTTGAAAAGCAGAGCTGAACTATCTACACTTTTTAGATTACTCACAGGCCATAATCTTCTGTGGCGTATGCAACAAAGCTGCGCCTCTAGAAGCTGCGGACACATAGGCTCACAGAATGATACTCTCCACTATCTGTGCCACTGCCCGAGCCTCAGTAATCTGAGAGAAAAAACTTTAGAAAGTTACTACTTCCAAGACCTCTCACAGCTGTCTATTGTTTCACATACATCTCATTTCATATTCGCGGATGCAGCAAGATGTCTTAGACCCGCTTAAAGTCTAGACGACAATCAACACAAGATGAAAAGCGGAAACCAAAACTAAGTTCCGCAATCTAAATCCCATCCTCTCCCAATTCCCCCGTTCGGATATTGCAATGCAGACCTAAGTGTGATGAGGTATAGAATGACTTTTGCTTCAAATACCATATCAACACGCTAACCCAACCTAACTTAAACCCCACGCGGTCAAGCGTCCAATATTAAGCTCTACAATATAGAGCTACCGTTGTAACAATAGAGATTTTAAGCTCCGCTTCCAATGCAAGAGTTTCAAAACTGGGAAGAACAAATTCACATTTTTTTACCTAGTACAACAGACAGACGATAAATTTGTCTTCAAAGACCCAGTGGACTAACCGAAAGATTAGAAAGACAGCTACTCTTTAGTCACACCTCTTCAGACCTCATTGATCTATCCCAATATTTGGTTATGCAATTCGCCTAAACTAATTTGGTCCTAGCATTACCACATTCACTTGTACGAACAAGTCTTTGAGGCAATTCATGTCCTTTTCCAAACGTAAGAGCAAAATCACTTACTTTAAATACATCTGGTTTCACACCAATGCAAATATTACCTAGTGGTCGCTTAGCTACAAGGTTTTCAAAAGTCACACGCACAAGTAAATTTAAGATTTTCTCGAACTTTATAAGCCATGTTCATGTGGACATAGCCTGCCTACTACACGAAGTTGCACAATTTCGCAATTTTTTAACAAGATTCAACTAGTTCCATTGTGAATAGAGTATCATAGGCCATCTTCGTCTACTGGATAATAAGATCCCTACAGCTCTTCCAAATTTGTAGGTGGTGAGAAACTAAGAAACACAATTTGAGCTCAGTTTTCTAATAACTACAGCTTAGGTGATTAGACCCTCACATGTCCGGACTGCAGCTTTTCATCCAACTAAGTAAAAAGTAACAAACAGAATTTTTCCAGATTTATTTAATCTCTTCTTGAATTGCATCAAACAAGTACACCGATATGAATAGTTCTCCATCTCACTATATCGTTTTCAAAATTTGATCAAATAAGAAATATTGTTTTTGAAAATTAAATAAACGCTGGCTTTGTTGAGTCTACTCGATCTCTCTTCCCACTTGACCATTATGTATTCAAATTCATTGTCTCCAGATGGAAAAGTCCTTCCTTGTGCACTTCTGCAGTTGAACATGAAAATTAACTAAATTAAGAGAACGCTATGAATTGGAAATTTTCAAAAGCCAACACAAAAACCCTTTTGCCTGTATACTCGTATAATAGAGACTCAAGTCAAAATCCGCATGGAATCCAGAAGGATACGAAGATACTATCCTGCGGTAGGGTCAATGGAGTTATATGTCACGGACAGCTGCCGAAAGTTTCGTGAAAACTCTTCCTTACCCCCTTTTTCATAAACCACTGACAGCTTAAAGGGCTTTGCTGGTATTCTCTAGTGGTAAGTTATTCATTAACTTTTACCCCAAAAACTCAAAATGAAACGCATTCTATAACAATTGCATAAACTACTAAACCGAAATGACACATATGTAGTGGCTACATTATGTTGCAAGGAACAATATGGTACCCTACACCCTATATGGGTTACGCAAACGTCAGTGTGCATAACTGAACGGCTTAACTACATAAAACTGGTCCCTTTACTCTAGTTAAAGAATCAAGAGTTTTCACATTATTTTACAAATAAACTCGACGTCTTTAAAAAATTGTTAATTAACTATAACATATGTATGTTCTGCTTTAAATTCGTCCGAGAAAGACGCAAGAACTTCTTCATCTCAGCATCGTATGTCTTACAGATAACCATACAAGTGTTATTTATTTAAAACTGGGACCTGCCCAAGAGCCTAATTGTGAACTTCAACGTACAGGCTCAGTTTAGAGAAAGCTTAATCCAGCCTATTCGGCGGGGAAATCCCGAACATGATGGTTAATTAAACATATGTATTGTACGAGTAAGTTATCAGGTTAGCATCTTTTGTATTGCTCTGACAAATATAAACGTCAGGTAAACTGTACCAGTATGTCGAAAGAGTTGCCGACGAATCAGCGGTAGTACTTCTAAGCCCACAATGGGCCCACAATGCTTTATTTGCAGGAGCTCCAGACTGGACAGCAATTCGACCTTTAACGGGTTTTATTCGCTCTCTGACTCCATACAAAGAATTGTATTCCTGTATCCTCATACTGAAATCGCTATCACGGGCGATTTAATTCTTCGACATTCTAGAAGTTAACAAACCAAGGACGGTATGTTGCGATCTTCGCCGCGGCAAACAAATTAATCCAGCTTGTAAATGAGCCCGCGCAAATACCTGATCTTGATTGTCAAACAACCGTCGCGCTAGACTTGGTTTTAACCTCTTACTCTGATAAGTACAAGTTTGATGCACTTTCCCCTCTAGACTCGTCGGACCAACGTGTCATAGCAGCTACAATAATTCCTCGTATACTGACCACACAGTTACAGAAAGAATTTCTAAAAGAACCATATGATGCCAATTTGAACGGACCACCTTGATCAAAATGTTCCCGGTGGCGGGTACATCTGTTGTTGACATTCCCTCTAAATCTTAGCTTAGTCATAGCTTGACATTTGCAAAAGTTACATAGCCAAGAGTACATCTATTACTGTGTGTGTTGGTGATTTTTTACAATTTTAGAAATTGATATAAAATTTGCAACAACGAACTTGTATTAAATTTTGCGTAAAAAACGGATTTAATGGTGCGCGAACGTTGAAAATGTTGGAAAAGTGTTTCGGCAACGATTCTCTAAAGAAAACGGTCATTTACCAGTGGCACGAGTGGTTCAAAAGTGGTCGTGAGTCAATCTATCGACATCGAAAACCGACGAAAACATTAATGAAGTAAAAGAAATGTTGATCAATAACCACAAATTAACCATCAGAGAGATAGCGGAGGACTTGAACATTGCCTATGGATCCGTCCAAGATGTTTTGGTTAATGATTTGGGTTAGCGTCGTGTAGCAGCAAAGTTTGTGCCAGAAGACCTCAATTTCATGCAAAAAAGAGACCGTGTTGACGTCGCAAAATAGATGATTTGCGAGGCTGAATCCGATCCCACAGTCATCAAAAGGATCATTACTGGAGACGAGACGTGGGTTTATGAGTACGACACACAATCCATACATCAAGCAAGTGAATGGCGTTCACCAATTGAGCCGAGATCAAAAAATGAATGCCGTTTTCAGTTAAAAAAAGAAGGCAATGCTCACGGTTTTCATGGATTACAACGGTGTAGTGCATCATGAATTTTTGCAAGAAGGCCAGATAGCAAACAAAGAGTATTATTTGGGCGTTATGGGACGTTTGCGTGAAGCACTTCGCCGAAAGAGACCAGAATTGTGCAGAAAACTCGTGGATTTTGCACCATGATAACGCACCGTCGCGCAGTGCCATCATTATTCTTAATTTTTTGACGAAAAATGCAACAAATACCATCTAACAGCCACCGAATTCACTTGATATGGCTCCCTGTGACTTTCAGCAGCCGAGAGGAAGTAATAGAAAAATCGCAGGGAGCACTGATAGTAATACCGAAAACCGAATATAAAAAATGTTTCGAGGATTGGATCAAGCGCTGGCATAAGTGTGTTGCAATTGATCGGGATTACTTTAAAGGGGACAATATAGATTCAGATGAATATACTTGTATTTTTAGTTTTCTGAATAATTTCATTTACCTTTTGATCAAGGTAGTATTCTTTAATAATTTTAACTGGTCCCTATGTTTCCTTAATAATGACGTGGACGCCGCTGCTAACATGCTGACATAACAGACACTATTCTTTTGGTATGAGATGTTTTATCGTCCTTCTCGGACTAAGAGGATCAAACCAAATGAAAAAGCGTGGTACGACTCGTGCTGTAAAGAGGCTTTCATAGTTAGAAAACAGTTTTCCGTCCTACAAGACCGAACCGACAGAGGAAAACTGAAAAAAGTATTCAAACGAGTCAGCAATAACTGCAACGCCTTCCTTAAGCTTATGAAATTTCAATGCGAACAAAAACTGAGGCAAAAAATACTACAATGTCCCAATGGTAGTAAACGCTTTGCACTTCGCAGCCGGTTCAATACATCCACACAGAGCCATGTCTCCACCTAAACTTGAAGGCGTCGGATCTTCAATGGAACGAATCCACTTTCGTACATGTGCAGAAGCAAGAGTTGGTACCTAAGGCACCAAACCATGATAATTTTTTTTATTTTTATTTATTTTTTCTTTCATTTTCTAAAAGATTCATTTATTAAGAACCTAACCAGTACTAACCTAACCTAAGAACTCTTAACCAATAATTAAGAAATTCGTAAAAATGACAGAAATATAGTATTTTATGTAAAACTGTTTCAAACGCCCAACCGCGTTGAGCGGCAGACGTTCGGTTATTAGACTGGTTCGCTTCCTGCCCATCCTTTGTTGGCGCCTATGAACCTTTATGCGCCCAAATATTTTCCGGTTAATGTATTGTATTGACTAGGAGGGAAGAGATGATAAATTTCTATTACTGAATTGCAAAGGCGAATAAGTGAATAAAAATTTGTGAGCACTCTACCAACACTGTCTAGACATTGAAGAGAAGCGAATATGCGACGCCGAGCACGAAGCTGAAAAAAACACGCATAAGGATCGTCTGCATGCAAAACATAGAAAGAATGGGTCAGTCTCTGGATGCTGAGGAGCTGTTCTATGGTCCAGGATTATGTGACTGATGTGAGTAAAAAATAAAAACAAATTTAGATAAAATTTAGTTTGTATGTCGAATTATCCTTCAGCAAAGCGTTGAACGCGTTTTTCAAACTGGTTGACAACATATTTGGAAAACTATTCATTCTATTTTTTTTTTTTTTTTTTTTTTCATAAACGTGAAAATGGATTGCCTTTTTGGAAGCGGCGTACACCGCAAACTATTCTTAAGATTCCAATAATATGAATTATTGTATCTTCTTCTTCTGAATAAGTGTCCTTCCTCGCTGGCAAAACTACAGCGGAAGTCTTTTCATCAATCCTGTTCGTTAGGATTCTTTCCGAGTGATTGGAAAATTAACATTGTCCACTTGTCCTTAAAAAGACGAATCTTCTTCTCCCTCCTCATACAAACTAACTTACGTCGCTTCTTTCCAAGGCCATGGAAACGCTGATAAACCATCAGCTCATGAAATGTCTTGAAACACGTAAACTTCTTAATGACCGGCAGTAAAGTTTTCGTAGCAACAGGTCCACTGGTGATTTGATGGTAGAACCAAAACATACATCAATCTGGCAAAAGCAAGGTAGTTGCACTTAATATTTTTTAGGCGTTCGACAGAGTTTGCCGAAAATGTGTGCATTTGGGATCGATAAATATCTTTTTCAGTTGATTAGAAATCAGCTTTCCAAAAGTTTTTTTGTCGGTTTCAAATCTGATATCAACAAAATAAATGCTGGTATGCCTTAAAGCTTCGCTCTGTCTTCGACACTCTTTTTATTTTTTTAATCAATGATCTCTTGTCTGTTATTCTTATTAAAAATATTTATTTGCTGACGATAGAACTCTCTACATTCCATATTCATTCCCGCACCCACGTTCCTGTCCTTCAGCTGTAGAACGGGAAAGCTCATTAAATTTCGATATTATCAGCAGAACTAATCTGGAAGCTACCAACAGAGTGGAATGTCTGCTTTCGTTAGAGCGAAATCTAAATAAAATGGCAGGACAGACTGGAACTTCCATCATTGAAGAACTTTCCATTCTCAGAATGAGTTTCAATGACAACTTACGTTTGAATGACAATTTATTTGATGTTGCCAAAAATGCTGCAAAATATCTCCACATCTGGCATTTATCCGCCCAAAATGAGAGTGCAGGGCAGACATCTGGCCTGGTGCCTCCTAGACTTCATGCACTTGCTAGGTAAGATTCAAAAGCGTACTATAAAACTCACGATAAACATACGATAAATCTTTCACAGTTAGTTGACACCCTTGAACACCTATATAATGTCTCTTGCTTCACCTTTTTCTTCCGCTATTTCCATCATCAGTGCTCTGCTGAAATTTCCAGGAACATTAAGCTCCTGCAACCACTGCACACATTTTTCCACTTTCGGAAATATCAAGATTCTTTTCTAAGCCGTACAACTTGCTTATGGAATAGCCTGCCGAGCTCTTTATTTCCTAGTCGTTATAACCGACAAACATTCAAAACCAATGAACATCGTTATCGTTATCTCTTTTTCTCTCCTTGCTAACTTTTCTTCGTCTGCACGGTGCGCAAACATTTTAAGGGTATACAAAATCTTTTGGGTGCGCGCCTATTATTAAGAAAAAAAAAACCTTTTCAGGATGTAGCACTCTACATAGTTTGGAAGTTATGCCCTGGTTTTAACAGCCTTACCATGCTTCACATATTCGAACATACCCGTACTTATACAAGTATGCAGCATGGATAACTAAAGTATTTACTACCCAAATAAGAGCGACAAGAAAAACTAACAGAAGATTCACACTGAATGTAAAAGCCCTTTTAGCCCATTAAGCCATTAAGCGCGATCTTGCGCTAATTGTCTCTTTAGATTCGAAGTCATTCCGGGCTAAATCGGTGATGTTCATTTACTCAACATGTCCTACCCATCTCACCCCATGCATTCTAGCCCATCTGACTAGGTCAATGTCGCTGTATACCCTATACCCGTACATTTCGCTGCTGTATCCTCTTCTCAAAATTTTCCGTTTATGCAGATGAGACCGAAAATCACTCGAAGAACTCTAATTTCAAAGCAACTAAGTCCATGCTGACTGGAAAAGTCATATTTTCGGATGCCCAAGTTGAAAAAGTCTTTTATCACCTCAAAGGTTTGGTTTGCCAATGTGGCGTGTAGTTCGAGCTGTTAGTCTATGGTTTCGACAGCATATAAGTATAATACTTTACTTAACCCTTCCTTACCATCAAACCCATCCTCTGTGGTTCACTTTGAATACTTCATTCTGCCCGGCAGCTCTGTCACATCATCCATCTCTGGATGTTTCTGTTCGCATTTGGGTCCTTTCCTACTTTCTCTAATTAGGCGTTTCTCTGTATCTTTACTTTTCTTTTTGAGAAATCGATCTCTCATTTGTTCGCAGAGTTTGATCTACAATACTCAACACCCAATCAGTTGTTTATACACATATGAAGTATAAACAAACATATAAAGTGCTTAAAAGCAACACCAGGTACTTGCAGCCTAATGCGGCGTTGCCTCAACACTCTGCAATGTCATAATCATTATTACGACAAGCATCGTGGGATGTTGTCACTTATGCCTAGCACACTAGGTTTTTTATCAAAAGCGCTGTACCCTATTGCGATGCCAGTAGCCGCACTACGATTTTCCCTACTAAGCAACCAGAGTGACCCAGTGAATAAAGCTTTCCGACTGCCTTCACAGAAGCCTTGCATTCTCGTATTAGCTTTAAAGTCGTAAGACTGTTCAATAAGACAACTTAGTTCAGTACTGAAGCAGATATTTCATTCCATATATCAATTCTACACAATATATTCGCAGTTAATTGCCATCAGGATTGTATACATCTCTGTTTGAAGAATAGATTTAAGTTTTTTTAACGAGTAGCGCCATATACATTTCTTTCCTGGCTTAAATTATCGACAAAAGCATTGCTGAGCACAAGTAAACTCGGCTTCGTAATTTCTTGGCAACATAAGTTCTGGTATTATTGCGTCAAACTAAAGTCAAATGACATTCAGTCCACATGGTTATATAAATTGTACTACCTTTTGTACCAAAGGCCTATGGTTTTTAAAGAGAAAGCCCCAATTCAGTCGAGGCAGACCGACGAAAGGAAGTAATGCAGGTTCAGTTGTGGAAGCTTGATCGGTTTCAGTAATTGTCACCTTAGCCGATTTGTTTGTGTTTTCCGTCGTGCACTTGTACTACATCTTTTTGCGCCATGCATTTGTAACATCAACATTTTTCTTCACCAAATGCCTCTTAGACGGTACACATTCATAATAGACTGATCCTTTCCGGTACTCTCTCCAAAGCTCCGGTCAAACCTACAAAAAGAGCCACAAGAGTTCTTGGAATTGAATGATCCAGCAACTCCAGCGCTAGCTGCTACATAAATCGGCTACGTTGACGTGTTACTTGGGGCAAACAGCATCTGTACTCCGGTTACAGTCGAAAAGACGACCTGAGTAACGTCTGAAGTATAGTTTTTCGAGTCAAGACGTTTTTGGTGTTTGGCTGGATGTTCTTCTTGTGTTCCTTTTTCAGAACATTAGTACGTTTGACTCTTATGCCTTCACACCACAACAAAGCAATGAAAAAACTCAATAGCGAGACATGACAAGTTTGCTGTGTTTTTGGCCAATAAGAACGCGAATCTTAACAAAGGGCTTTGACAGGTTATTTAGGTCTAGTGACTAAGCGCTCCCATACATCGAGTTTGTTCAGAGGTGCTCATGGTATGGACTAACACATACGTTCGCTCAGGTCGATTTATTTTCCAATTAATGCATAAGCTTCATAACAAGATTAGCTCTACAAAATGTTAGATAGCCCATAACACGGGTCATATAAAAAGTCTCCGCAGTTTTTTGGTACATTTTTGAAATAAAATTTTCTTTATTCAAAATCAATATCAATCAAGTACGTATTGGCCATTATTATCTATGACCTTTTGCCATTTTTCGGGTAGCTTCATAATTCCATTAGTGTAGAACTTCTATGATTTATCAGCGAAAAACTTGGCCAAGTGATTTTCAGCAGCTGCTCGGTCGGCTCATAATAGACAATTCCCTTCCAATCCCACCATTGAGAGTTTGCCTTCCAATCCCACCTTGTTTGCCTTCAATCCAGGATTTGAAGTCGTTTGTGGTCGGTCACCTGTTCTTTACCATGATCGCTTCCGTTAGATATTCACATATTTAATCCATTTTTCCACGCCCGTAATGAATCGCTTCAAAAATGTTTCCATTTCGCTACGTTTCAGCAGCGTTTCAATGATAGTTTTTCGGTCGATAATTTCTTTGCGTTAATTCATGTGGCACCTAAACATCGAGCTTCTTTGAGTAGCCTGCTCGTTTGAAATGATTCCAAACTGTTATACGGTTGATGTTTAGTGGCTTCGTTATCTCCAGACAACTTCCGTGCCGGTTTTCCTAAATCAGTTGCAAAATTTCATCGAATTTTTCAGTGACAGGCCAACCAATGCGAGGTGCATCTTTTACATCGAAATTTCCGAAACGGAATCGTACAAACCACTTCACTCACAATATTCTCACCGTAAACTGCACAAATTTTTCGGCATATTTTTGCAGCGATTTCTATAGTAAAAAAGCATCACATAGAGTATTTCTTCAGATATTTCACTCATATTCAAATCAGTAACTTTGTTCATTGAGAAGAAACTAGAACAGAGCAGCGCTGATTTGCGAAAAACTTCAATTCGATAGGGGTTCAGATAATCATATTCGTTCAGCAATTTGCTCCCAAAGCTTGCGGTTGTTTTTGAATTCAAATTGTTTCTTTGGGCTAAATTGTTTCTAGAGGATTATTAGCAATTTGCAGTTCTTCTCAACCCCTATAGCTTATAGCTTTTCCCCTTGTGAAGGGGTAGTGGTTAACGGTACAAAATCCTCTTCCTCACAAATGACACAATTCACATAATTACAGCTGATTTTGATGCTATTCACAATTGTGTTCAAGATTTTCTGATCCGAACAGATTGGAACAACCTCACTGAACAAAGAACAGAACAGATTCGAATATAAATTTTTCTCAGCTGTCTACACAAATGTCACCTTTCAAACACGTGTTGGTTTGACACAATCAGATTAGTGTTATCAGATAAATAAACACCAACACCATCTAGTGACAAAAAACGGCGGAAACTTTTTATATGGTGACTTGAGAGTCCGGTGGGACCATAGTCTAGTTCCTCGAGTATGCTACTTTAACTTGCTATTTTAATTCAAAAAAAAAAAGAAAAAAAAAAAAAAACTTTTTCATTGGGATAGTTACGTCAGAATCTATTTTTCATATTTCACCGTATTCCTTGTGACTTGAACCCAGTCCTCGAACGAAGTACCAGAATTCGTTGTTGCTCTCATTTTATAGGTCTATTCAACAGTCTGTGCGAAAAACATTACACCAAACCTAACATACCCTAGGGATATACAATAGTTTAAAAAAGGTTAACAAAAGTTAGGGAGGAACAGCTGCGAAGGAGAATTGATCGCCACTAAATGTGGCACGTCTCAGAGAGTGTAACACAATGCACTGCAGTCCTGTTTCAGGTTTTAAACAATAAATTTCCAAATGCAACTTTCCGAAGTGAAATTCAAGTTGGAAAATTCATCGCGCGTAGATGTTGTGGGAGGGTCTTAAGTTTAAAATGGGTGGCGAGTGCCTGAATAAGAGTGTTGAGGTTTGGTGAGGGAAAAATTTAATGCCAGGCAATCATAATAATTCTCCTTTCAGAGGTAATAATTCGTACACTAAATAAATGGCATTCGTATAGCAGCCGGGATTTGGAGAACTTTTGCTGTTCCCTTGTGTAGATCTGGGTAATGCAACAAATCACCCCCATGGCTAAAGGACTAGAACAAAAATAGAAAAAACAAAAACCAACTCATCTGAGTATTTTGTTGGGGAGTTTATTTTTTGTTGTGCATTCTGTTTTACTATTACTCTTTGCTTCGAGATTAATTTTAATGTAGAAAATGCTTTCCTTTCTCTAAAAGGTTGAGTTGGGTAAGTAAATCCATTGTATGCAGCTTGGTTGTAGTATGTTGAGATTTTGAAGTATCTTTTGTGAATTGTTTTTAATTTTATAATAGAAGCTGGCGACAAATTGACTTTGAGGTTTTACAAAGCAACGTTCCCGAGATAACAACTAGGAACTGTTCTGCCATCATTAAACTTAGAAGTCCAGAGTTTATTCTATTGACAGTAATTAGCCAAAAATTAAACCGTTTTTGTCTGGATCATTTAATCGCTTTGCCGCATTTAAGGACTTGATTCAATCAAGAGGTTGCTTTTAGCGATTCGATATTTCCACAGGATGGAATTTGGCGCTGATATAAATTTTGATGCGATGATGACCTCATCGTACTGATGACCTTCCAGTCCAAATGCGTGACTTTTCAAAATTGATAGGTGAATGATATATGAGGGTCTGCTCTTCCAGTTGCAAGCCATCCACTAAACGTTACAGGCTTCATTTTCTATGTATACGAGTATATTCATCCAACATAAGGTGTCATTTTAGAGTAATAAAATTAAATTACAAGCTGCGGGATTAGTAATGGATTACAACATTTGCCAAATAGTTGCCTCAACTTTTCCTACAAATAGTCATTCTTTTGATGAAGTTTTTCATCAGTTCGCACAGATGTGATATCCTCGTTGATGAAGCATTAACGTAAAGTTTATCTTTCACAAAACTCCAAGGAAAATGTCCTAATGATGTTAAATCGTACGATCGTGTTGACCAATTGAAGTCTACACTTCGAGAAATCACACGTCCAGAAAATTTGCCAGGGTATAGAGCCATCGTTTCACCAGCTGTGTAGCATCGTCTTTCTGACGATTCAAAGCATCAATTTCTTGCAAAAAAAGTCAGTCTACATCGTTCGGTAACGCAATATATTCATTAAAACGGTCGTACCAGCATCATTTTCGAAATAAAAAACATGGACCAATGCCTATTGTGGATGGAGAGTTTGTTCCATTATTTGTCTTGGGTTTTCGGAGCCTTATCACTGAGAATAATTTTGTGTTAAACAACATGTTCTTGTTCATTCATTTCCTGTACCCATTAAGCGAAAGTACGGCGTTGTACGTGGTCTGCTGGGTTCAATTCTATTTCGAATCGACATTATAAAATCAAGACGAAGATCTTTATGCTTAACGCAGTGCAAAGTTAGACTCAATTTCTGTAATCGTGTCGAAATAGACACATTGAGGTTTCAGTCACACTATAATTTTACGGCGATGTTTTCAGCTGACCTTGCCGGACGAACACGAGTTTGAGTCTTTACATCAGTAACCGGTCCGAGACGTTTATCTTTATCTATTAAAATCACTATAGCTATGTAAAATGTCTCTTAATTTTGACCAAAAATAGTACGAACTTTACGAAAGCTTTCGCGATATTTTCGCCGTTTTTGTAGTGAATTTTCGGCAAATTTTGCGAGTGCTTATCGGTCCATATATAATAACATCTTAGCAATGTCAGTTGAATATTGACCAATCAACAATAGCATTAGAAATTTAAAATGACACCCTTCGTTGGATAATGATGTCTAGAAGCAATCGAACCCTAAAACAAGTTTTGAATATAATCTTCATCATTGGAAGGAATTTTACTTAACTAGCAGAAATAGATACCCGGATGAAGGAGTTTTCTCGAAATCCAGCTATCGACTTGCGTCAGGCGTAGGCTTTTTAAGTACGGATCCTGGCAAGTACAGCTCTGGGGAGTATCATGCTAAAAGAATTTGAGTATTTTTGAAAAAAGTACTTTAACTCGCATCTTTTTACACAACTGAAGGCTTATTCTGCGGCGATGTTTACCTTGGCTCTACTCGATCTGAAACCCGTTTGTTTTCTTACTTCAAGCGGCTGTGATTCTTTCCCCGATTGCCAAATTTCGTAGGAGTTCCCGAATTCGATGGTCAACGATTCGAAGCTACTGATTTGAAGGTATTTTATCTCGAAGGCGCTTACTACCGTTGTTTTCTGATTTTCGGATTATCAAAACAGAAGATGTCGGAGCTGTCAAACGAGTTGGTTTTACTTGGGTTGCTACTTTTACCAGCAGCCACTAAGGGATTGCTCTTGTCCTTGTCAGTGTCCTAGGACGTTGATTGCCCACGTGCAAATCAAAAAATACTACCAAAGTGCTAAGTGTGTTTTTTGTGGTAAAGTGTGTTGAGTTTAAAATGTGGTAAAATGTTTTATAGATTTTTAGTAAATATGTACCGTTTTTCAGTGTTTTTGAAGCATGACCCCCGGCGGGTCATGTGGCACCATGCACATCCATGTGTTACCAAGGTGCATGGAGCCACATGACCCACCGGTGGTCATACCGGTTTGAACGGATAATTGTAATAAATGGATCCCCCGAGATTTTATGGATCTTCTGCTGATAATGAAGCTTATGATGAAATAGACGAAGTTGATTTTGAGAGTTCAGATTCAGTGGGTATCTGCCTTCTGATTCTGACGAACAATCCAGCTATTCCAAAACAATGGAACTATCTGAGAATGATTCGAATGCAGATGAGGATATATGGACATCTGTTGGTGGAAGATCTTTGAAAAAAATTGATTTCGAGGAAGCTGCCGAATTTGATATCGGTTTCAGTGCTACAAAGGATCCATATGATTTTTTTTTTTCGCTAATGGTGACCCAAGAAATTTATGAATTGATATTTCATCAGACAAATCCGAACGCTCAAAATGCTTTGTCTGTTAGAACAATTACCCGCAAATCATGAATACAGAGATGGGTTGATACGGACGTTCGCGAAATAAAAAAGTTTCTTGGGTTTGTATTGTCAAGTAGCCATCTATATACAAGTGATGTCCCGAAACCGTTTTGAACTGATTTTGAGGTTCATACATTTTTCCGATAATACAGCAAATGGAAATAGTCGTCTGGGTAAGGATAGCGATTTTTTCGAAATTTTGAAGAAAAATTTTTGGAATTCGCGAACTCCTGGTAAGATTCTAGCTGTGGATGAGTTAAAATTCCCTGGTACGAAAGACTACAGTTCCGCCCATATAACCCTGGAAAGTCCAATAAATACGACGTAAAAATTTACAAACTTTGTAGCCCTTTCGAGTTCTGTTTATGTCAGAAAAAAACAACGGTTTCAATCAAAGAGGGATAGCAACGGACTCAGCGTCATACAGTACACAAATAGTTCTAGACTTAGCGGAGTGCTATCTCGATAAAAGTGGAACTATGGCAACTGACAATTTTTACACGTCAGTTACCTTTGCTTACCCGTAAGACGCATTCGATAGGAACTCAACGCAAGATTCGCAAAGGAAAACCTAAGGACGCAAAAGCAAAAAAAAGAAGAGATAATCAAACGGAAGAATTCGTCTGTTGTAGTAGCCAAATGGAAAGACAGTCGGTAAGTTCTTATGATAAGCACAAAACATGACCTTGAGGTGACAGAAACTGGGAAAAGGGACCGAAATAATGAAAATTTAAAGAAGCTAAAAATACATCTGTGGTCAATGTATTGGTACTTTACAAAGAAAAAACAAACAAAAAATCGTCCAGTTTCGCAAATCAATATGCGAGACACTATATGACCAAACAACTGCCAACGCACCAACTGCCAATGCCAATGAGAAACAAAAGACCAAAGCGATCGGAAACTAAGAAACCGTTGCAGAAACTGCCACAAGGATTTATCAAAAGTTATGGGATGGAATGAAGCGGGAAAAAAAGCCAAAAAAGCTTCAAATTTCTGCAATAAATTCGATGGAAAACCAGCATTTTGCTTAGAATGCTTCAACAAAAACAATAAAAGTGTCAATTACATGTAAAATTTTGCCGATAACGGCCTCTTTTTTTGTTTGGATCGAATAATGGACTTTTAACTAGAAAAAGAAACAAACGTTTTGCTCTAATGCCATTAAGATAATGCTTGTACGAAATCATATAGCGCATGACCCACCGGTGGTAGATGTTTCCTCCTGGGAAGAAATACAATGATCCACCGGTGGGTTATGTGGCACTCATCGTACTAGATTTGCTCTTCTTTTGACCTTTTGATGGGAGTCTATCGATTATAACAACAAACTAGCATCTACATCAGGCATATTCCCAGTTACCCTATCGACTGAGACCCTCAAGTATAATCACTAACACTGCGGCACACTCACGACAGTTGTAAATATGTACACTTTTATTTATTTACTTATTCTATTCCTATGACAACTCCTGGGATATATGTTAAAGAATCAACTTAATTTAGCCATCTTCATGTCATTCCAAGTACCCTCAAGTTCTTTTAACTAGTTCCGCCTTTGCTAAGATGACTCTCTAACCATGTTAATGGATTCCACAACACGTCATATTCACAATTAAGTTTTCTTTGCGCTTTAAGGTGTGACCAATCCACTGCCACTTCATTCACCATGTTGTGATTATAAAAGCTTCTGGCATAGAGATAAATAACGTAGTTCAAGTGTTTTGGGTAAGATGTCATTATATTTTAGATGCCCCTGCTTTTTCGGAACAGTCGGAAGAGTCGGAAATCGGAACAGTAGGAAATCGGAACAGTAGGAAATCGGAACAGTAGGAAATCGGAACAGTAGGAAATCGGAACAACATGGATAAAATACAATCCTGCCGAACACCGCTTTGGGCCTAAAAAGCCTCTATCAACTTTCCGTTGACATTCTTTTCGGGAAGCGGTACATATTAGCTAATTTTCATTTGGGAGCATTGCCTTCAGTGCAGATAGTTTTTCGGTAAGATTCTCCGTTATAGCATAAACACTCTTACTGTCTCATCGTCGACCTGTACCGTTAAGGCGTTGTTGGAAATGATATCATTATGGCGTCATATATTAGACTTAACAGTCTGTCTTATGATACGGTAGTGGGGTTCACGCTCAAATCTTTTTTCTCCTGAGTTTTGAACTTCAAGTGTGAAACGCCTCCACAGACGTTTTAAAAACATTTTTCATGGATCTTCAGTGGTCTTCCACAGGTGCGTATTCAGATCAGCTGATTATTTCTATTTCTAGGTTGGTCTCGGAATTTTTAATATACTGCAGGATTACGAAACCTGTTGGTATTGTACCTGAGTAAAGTAAGCACACTTGCACGGTTGCTACCAACGGATGCTGTACAAAGATGCATTTGAGTTACCATATCTTGGTGATTGCGTTCCACCTATTTTATCGACTTACTTACTTAAGGTGGCTCTAAAGTCTGGGGTGGACCTGAGCCTTAACCAACAAACGTCTTCTACAAAGTCATTTTTGTTGTTCGAGAGAAGGCTTTGCTTGTCAATTGCCCCTCTTAGTCCCAAAGATGGTATGATTGGCAAGAGCTATTCTACGTTTGATCTCAGCACTGGTATCGTTGTCTGAATTGATAGCGGAGCCTGGAAAGACAAAGTCCTAAACTACTTCAAAGTTATATCATTCGAGGGTGACGTTCTGTCCGAGACGACGACAGTGTCAAGTGTCTTTTCTTGTTGGCATTGGTTTTGTCTTGGACGTTAAACCTATCTCCCCGCTTGGACCTCAATACTCGCGTAAGCGAATGTCCAAAAGATTGTGTCTCTTATATTGCGGCGTGGATTTTGGAATATTGTTTCAAGAACTATGTTAAAGAAATCGCATGACACCGTGTCGCCTTGACTAAATCCTCTTTGACACAAAGGTCTCTGTGAATTCTTTACTGGCGTTAATGGAGCAGCTTGCATTCTCCATTGCCATCCTACACAAACGGACGAGTTTGGCTGGGATTCCAAAACTAGACATTGTTTTGTAGAGCTTTTCTCTGTACATATTCTCATATGCGGCCTTAAAATTAATGAATAAGTGGTGTGTATCGTTTTAGAGCCCACGAGTTTTTCCCACGACCTGCCGTAGTGTAAATATTTTGTCGATGGTGGACTTTGCTGGCCTGAAACCACACTCATATAGTCCAATTGTGCTGACGAATGGCTTCAGCTCGTAGAAGTTATCCTTGGTGTCGTTATATTTCTCCCCTTCTCAAGACGTCTGCCTCTAACAACAAGTCTGCATTCAAATAGTCGTTTCTTTTGTCGTCGATAGCAATTGACGTAGTAGATGTCGCAGTTTTTCATTTCTTGGATGGCAGTAACATCTGGCTTGCACGTGGTCTAACATTCCTAACATTCCTCGTCCAGGTCCGAAGTATGTTGACCTTGTTCCTTTTGCAGAAGAAGATCTGTCTGTATCCGAGGCTTGTTGTCGATTCGTAACTTAGTTTTTTTTTCACACCCGGACAGTTACCACGGCAACACAACCACCAGTATGAAAGGGTAGTTCCATTATAGATATCACTAGAATGAGAGGTCGATTAGACCTTTAGCCAGTAAATCGTTTGGGGATGCAAGCGTTGTCATTGGTACATTTAAAGCACATCCGACATCTCTTTTCCAAGACCCTGATTTAGTCTCGGAAATTCTTACCTGCCTGAGCTTCCAATATATCGGAGTAGTCCGAATAAGGTTTTAATTGGATTGCGCAGGGATTTTGCATCACCGTTGATTCCATCTGTGGAATTCATCCACTGTCCCGTTTATAGTGCTGCTATTTTTGTCTGCTGGTCAGTACTCACGCTTATAAGTACAGCAAATCGAGTCTGGATGGACATCGAACAGCGATTGGAGGTAAAATACTAGCTAACCATGATCCGAATCGCTTTTGTTAACTGGGCGTTTGCCATTGCAAACATTAAATGTTTTTCGTTGTCATTTTGATATATGACGCGCGTGATTGAGCAAGGTTTCGCCGCATCTTGCACCTACTTGCTTGTAGAAGATGACGCTCTCTTCCTAAAGGATGCCTAACACTGAATAAAAGTAATCTTTTTATGCTGTTCTGGGTTTTTGAGGTCTATTCGAGTTCGTACAGAAAAGACCGCACAGCAGAGAAATTCTATAGCTAATGTGGTGCCCCAAATGAAATTGCGTTGTGCAATTGGACGGCTACCAATTTATTTGGAACAAATTCTTGGTTCATACTTATGAGTCGCTATACTGCTAAAAAACGCGGAATAATTGCTATGATTTTTTTGCGGAATAATTCATGAAATTCAGCATGAAATTCATCGCAGATTTATCAGTCATCCGACACCTACTCGGCAAACACTACGATCTTTTCCCGCTCTCCTAGAAGAGTGTGGAGGAACACGACATGCTGCCAGGCCTGGCCCGGAGCAGCCGTTCTGCTGAGAAGATCGCAGCTGTAGTTGAAGATGTGACAGAGGATCGCGGAGTATCGACCAGACGACGTGTCATGCGATTGGGCATCAATCGGCGGAATTTACAGAGAATTTTGGTAAAAGATTATAAGATGTTCACTTCCACAAAGTGAAGACAGTGTATCAGCTGTTAGCTGTTAAATGCCAAGCGGGTGTAACCTATGACCAAGCCATCGCGACCACACCGGGGTCAAAACGACTACAGTGGACGGCGAGCGGTACAGGAGTCATGTTCAACGACTTTCTCCTTCCTCAATTAGATAAATTGGGAATGGAAAATATGTGTTTCTAACAGGATAGAGCAACGGCGCATACTGCACGAACCACAAACGAAATTCTGAGGGATATATTTCCGTATCGCCTAACCTATAATTTTGGCGATTTGCACTGGATGGCAAGGTCGCCAGATTTAACCGCTCCAGACTTATTTTTGTGGGTTTTTTTTTTTTAAGTCACGAGTCTATATCAGACTCTTGCAGCCCTCAAAGAAAAAATCCGTCAAGAGTTCGAGGACCTATCGCCGGAAGTTCTGGCAAGAGTGATCAATTCTGGCGGCGGCCACTTAGCCGATAACATTTGTTCAACTAAATAGAAACAAATTTAAGACACCAAGAAAACACAATCCAGAAGCAGGCGACTATGTTTTCTTCATTTCGCACCAATCTCTGTCTGGTTGGTGCCTTAAAATCCAGAAGAGTGTACTTACGATCAAACTTTTCCACGGTGCGATAAATAATAAATTAAATAATTTCCGCACGTTTAACAAGCGCAAAACGATGCTTGATGAAATGACAAACCTTACTGCCATTGGTAACATTGACAGCTGCTGAAACATATTAATTGGCAAAACTATCATTGCTGTATGGTCACCCTATAGATGCATATTCTCTTATTAAAGTATGATGGTACCTACTACTTAAGAGACGCCATTCGGTAATAGGAAAACTATTTTCAACAATGTTAATACATTTTGCTATAAAGCTAGGAAAACAACCATTTTAATGTAAATCCACCATGGACTTAAACCTATTTGTTTTCGTCGTAAATATATTTTATGGAAAAATGCTCATATCAACACCAGAAATATATCGTAGACTGAAGTTTGAGCACTCCTGTTGTGTAACTAATTTTCTGATAGCAATCTTCTGCAATGTTGTAGAATAACAACTTCAGCAGAAACATCCATGAGCTACAGTTAAAACAGAATTCTTGTCTTTTGAAAGTTATAAAAGGAACTGATAAAACGTTGTCTGCATCATATGTATATGTACAGCTGACAGTATATTTTATATGCTGACTCGTATAAGGGATTAACGACATTTTTTGAAACTTAATGAAGAACAAAAGAGGCAAATCGATAAACAATACGCACCGATTTTCTACCGACTTTAAGCTGCGTACAACAGCATGTCTGCTTTCGACACACCTGAAAAATTCGTTCGACTTCGAAGAACGACAATAGAAGAAGGCGCCAAAGATGAAAAGAAGGCGTCAGATGAAAAAACCTTCCGTCCATACAACAACTCAATTACGTAGACGATATTGGCATTATCAGGGGAACTTGTCTCAGTTACATTAAATGGTGGATAGATCAAAGCAATACGAAGTATACGATTATATGCTATAAGTGACTTGGTCTGGACTTGATCTACTTAGGCTCCGCTATAAGTACGAGTAATAACAAAGCTCTTTCTCGTATAACCATGCTGTCCCTTTATACATAAATCTCTGATCATCCTAGTTCTGCTCTATGCAAGGACATGGAATTTTCTAACCTTTGGTTGCTTTGAGTGGAAAGTGCCTACGGCCTGAACAGCAATACTAAAAGAATTCGAAAAAACGGCTTTAACGTGTGTGTCATGCAGAGCAGATGATTATTAATGCTCTGGCCTGACGAACCTTCGAATCTTCCAATTAACACTATAGTGGCCCTCTGGTTGTCCAGAAAAGGGACTTCAACCAACTTGGCCTTTCTCATCGGATTTATTCTAGTTTTCTGCTATTGACACCCTAGAATCCTAGCCCTACTGGTTAGAAGTTCATTGTTTCAACCGAACGCGACATCTTATATGGCTCACCGTTGGTTGAAGGTGCCCGAGACGTTTTTTCTGCAAACCCTGAAGAAGAATCGTTATTGTTTACGACCATACTCAGAGTCACCAATGGGATTTGATTTATTGGCAGCTTTCTGACATATGTATGCATGCAACTCACACCAAATAATTTTGGCAAGAGGTAATAGTAGCAAGAGTTTCCTATTTTCTTTTCTTTTTTTAGAACTTAACACTGAAGTGGTTATGGCAAGGAGGATTGTATTGACGTTGTATTTAGACAACCATGAGATTTTAGTTGAGCCACTTGATCTACATTTTAGTCTGGTCTTCACGAGTGGTTCCAAAATATATCTAGGATGCGACGCAGCTGTCTTTCTAAAGGATAACAACGTGAGATTACACTCCTCGCTGGTAAAACTTACATCTGTCTTCCAAGCAGAGATATTCGCAATCGTGATGGCATAAAGGGCTTTGGTGAATCCTCTTACAACTTCCAACCTAGTTTGAGAATGTCAGAGTTCATCGATCACCAGCCGGAAGACTGAATTCACTGAATCCTTTGTCAGATCTAGGTCACAAGGGGATTACGGAAAATTAAATCGCCGGCATTTACTTTTTGAAAATGATATCATGTAAATGTTGGCTACGTTTACATCTGAGGTGGTCCATTCGGAAGGTCCAATTTTGGGCCACTCGTTCGAGCATAGCGACGGGTAGCTCGCGGATAACACGAGTAATGTTGGCATCAACTTTCTTATCCCTGAAGACCTGAGACATTACATATCCCCAGAGAAAATAGTACAAAGGTGTGATATCGCACGATCTAGGCGTAGCAAAACGTGAAATTAAGTGCTCACCAAAATGATTTCTCAACAAGTCCATTGTTTCACGTGCTGTATGGTTCGTAGTGCCGTCTTGTTGAAACAAGAGCTCACCGAGACCATGTGCTTGAATTTCAGGAAGCACATAGTGCGTTAACATGGTGTGATTACGGTTACCATTGACGGTAACATTCTGATTTGCCTCATTTTTGAAGAAATATGGACCAATGATTTCACCAGCCCATAGACCACGCCATACCGTTGTTTTTAATGGATGTAATGGTAGCTCTTGGTACTCTTCAGGTTGCTCATCAGCCAAGATATTGGAATTTTGTTTATTAACGTATCCATTGAGCCAGAAATGGGCTTCATCAATGAACAAATTTTCACGATAAAACACCAAATTTTCATTAAGTTTTTCCAGAGCCCATTCAATGAAAATATGACGCAAATTCAAGTCGCCTGGTTTCAATTCTTGCACAAGTTGAATTTTGTACGCTTTTAGGCCGAGATACAGCTGCTATAGTCTCTTCACTACGTGCTGGATGTGGTCCAGCCTGTCGAGTATCATCCACTTATGTAAGCTGGGGCTCAAATTTGCGAATTGGCAATAGTGGTCTCAGTAGGTCGATTATGCGCACCGTAAGTTCTACGAATCGCACGAAAAATATTTCTCACAGAACGCTGATTTTCGTAATACAGCTGAACAATTATGAGACACTGTTGTTATGCGAGTCTTTCCATGATATTTTGCCAAGCAATACTGAATAAAAACGACAAAGCAATTTGATAGGAGTCATACGTGATCTGTCAAAAAAGGCCTATTGAAAGTCAAACTTTACGATGAATCACCCTAAACAATGGACTAAATCTATGCTATCGACAAGAAACGATATCCGGCTCGATAACACACCGAATCAGCAAAAAATAGCTTTGTTAATTCTGGAAAATCAGACAATGGTATAATCGTTGAGATCAAACTAAGAATTACCATTGCCATTCGCTGTGTTACGGATTTAAAGTGCAACAGAGGAATACCATAAATCATTCGCACGAACAATAAAGCGGAAGCATGTAGTTGTTACAAGAAAAAAAAATTTCTTCGCCCCCGACATTGTGCTCGTAGAAAGGCTAGAACTCATTAGCTTCAATAGCTAGGACATGTTGTGAGAATGAACGCCACAGCTCTAAACACGAATTTCTTCGAATCCATATCGCAAAGACAACGCGGTATTGGAAGACCTCATTTTACATAGTGCACTGAAATGGAAAGGTACCTCAGCCTACTAAGTCTGCACAGCTTTTACCGTTTAGCGCAAATTAACACCAAATTGAAAAATTTGTTGGATGCAACCCAGGCCAAATCTGGGATAAATTAAGAATGCAGGGGTATTGAATGCTTTTCTTTAGACAGCGGTAGCGGTGTTACTTATCATTCTTTACAATTTCCTTTTTGTGTAGCTGATGATCTAATGGATGGTAGTCGATGGTTTCTTGTCGGCATTCTTTTAAATGAGTCTTAATATACCGGAATGGTATGAGTTTTGACCTTTAATAGCATCTAACTGGTTAATAATAGTCCCCTTTATGGCAAAGACATAAATCTCAAGTCTTCTTGTTATCCTCGTACTTTTTGTGAGAAAGATTTTATAAAGCCGACAGCCTGGTGAAAGATTTATTGACCTGTTTTGCAGTGGTTTAATTAGAACATACGAGCAGAGCAAGCGCGCTCTATGATAGTCGCCTGTAGAACAGGACCCCTTGTTGTAGGGCTTTCTTGGAAGATCTAAATTTATTCTGTCTTAGTTTGACACAACGAACAGCTTGCACTGAGCTTTCCTACTTTATACACTTGAGACTTGTACAGAGGGAACGTCTTTAAAAACAAGCTGAATGTGTTTTCGCATTGAATGTCTAAGTTCAAGTTGCTCTTATGTGATAGAATCCGATATTCTATTATTTCTTTTCCGAAAGGAGTTTTGTAACAAAGAAACGAGAAATTACAGAAAACAATCTTGCACTACCTAGCCTTGTATGTCTATGTCAAAGTTGAAAGGATAATTCCAATGTTAATTCTTAGTGATGGCGCAATGGCTCTATCTTGGTCTTAAAGTACCTCATTGAGGAAACTTCAAAGCAATAAACCTCATATCTTAAATAATTACAGCTATTTGGTAATAGAATCTGCGAAACAAGATAGCAGATCTGCTCCCGCTGGACTGCGTTAGGGATTGGTTGATGATAGCCTGAGTTGTCCCAGCTGCTTTATATTTAGAACCATGCACACTTGAATCACCCCATATCACATTATTCACATGTAAAACAGCCCTGAAATATTCTAAACCCTCAAAATTCTTTCCGTCAGGCACTTCAATCTATTTCAAAAATAATAAAAAAAAATACAATTAACATAATATACAAAATTAAGAAGCCCAGTCGTCCACTCTAAGTGCGAACTTTGTTCCTCCGTTTGGGTTTCTTCGTGGTCGGTGGCAGTAAGCTTTCCAAAAACTCAATGGTGTTCTTAATCGTTTCCGAGCTCACATTGCCAATATAGTTCTTGTCGAAAAACACCACTGGAGCTGAAGTGGTACTCTGATATTGTTGGGCACAAGAACACGGAGTTGTGTTGATCACAGCGCGGAAAGTCTCCACATCACTATCATTAACTGGATCAGGATCCGGTGCTTCTGGTGCTGCGGCTGGGGTAGCTGTTATAAAAGTTGAAGATGTTTTAAATAAAATAAAATACCGAGAAAATGCATACTCAACTTGGAATGAAATTCTGAGGGCGAAAGCACTCCTTAATCTGCATCCATTTGCTGCAGTAGTTCCGTATAAAGCCATCGCTCTGTGGAAATATCGATCTACCCACTTGATCCACCTGAATTTGCATGAATGACGGAACAAATGGCCACTTTCCCTTTGCCGCAAAGAAGCAAACTATATCTAGAATATACAAACGTATGTGTCTATTGGTAAATGACCCTTGTGGGGAGGCATAATGAAATCTTACATGGAACATTGAAGAGGTTAAAGAAATTCCTTCGTTCCTCCAGCCTGGTCTTAGCGAAAATTGTCCTTTCTCCTTCGATACCATTCCTTTTTCTAAATCCAACTGCACTTTTCCTAACCGAATCCAAGAATCCATCTGAGAAGAGGACTACAACGGTAAGTAAAATTGGTGCTGATAACTTTCGAAAAATCATTGTCAGGGTTGTGTTGACGGTTTGTCTCAACTTGACAGACTAATTGAATAGTCGAGAATGATTTGCACCAGGAGTTGCATACCATATCGATTGCTTCGGATAATTGCATGTCTATTGGTCAGTAGGAAGCTTTTCCAAAGGACATTGCACCGAATGCAACAACATGTCGGAGGGATTCACATTAAATGCATGTGTTCAACTACTTTATGGTTTACTGTCGGACATGGTCACTATTTACGGTCACGTGAGTGAACAAACAGTTATTACAACAATTACGAGCCATTAAAATATAAATTTGGTTGCATGTAGGATAGTCGTTAAGGGCCGGACCCAAGCACAGGCAACAAACTGTTGAGTCGGATTAAAGTGTTATATTGGCTTGTTTTTTAGAAAGCTGATGTAGTTAGTTGTTAACCGAAGAATGACCAAAATTTTGGTACCAGTAGTAATTAATTCAAGTCCGCACTTAAGTGGTCATGTTCAGAGTTTCGTTTTGCTTCTAAGGCACTTAAACACTATATAGACCTGTAATTCTCAGACAATCGGAAGCGCTGGCCTTCTCCGACCAAACCTTACACAAGAATAAAAACAACACTGAAAGATTTGGATGTGATATACCATACAACCATAGAGAGGATAGATGATAAATCAAAAATTGTGACATAGTTGGTAACAGCACCTTGCAATCACATGATTTTGCAGACTTGAGACAATTGGTATGAAGCTCAATTGTATTGGTATAAATGGATATCATTTGGAGCAGGGTAGGGCAGTCAATAAAACCAATATGTAGGTGATGAGCAAGGAGTACATCAGCAATTTCAGAGGCTGAAGATAGATTAGCTTTAAACGATCGCTGTACAGAGGCGAGTTATAAATATCTGTCCAAGGTAGGCCCCGTAATGCAAATCGAATGAAACTCTATTGAATAGCTTCAATTCGCCTAAAGTGCCTTTCGTAGTAAGCGGACCAAACTTGGCTAGCACAATTCAGTATGGGCCTAACGAATGTGAGATAAAGGTTAGAGAATTCCTTGGACTATCGCTAGCTTTGTAATAATGTTATCAATATGCGCCCGGAAATTAAGTTCTTTAGCGCATATAACACGTAAATCGCGAAGAAAGATGAAAGGGGGTATTAATTCATTTCAGATGAAATAGAACCTTGCTGGTGACGGCACACATTTACGCGAATAAGTTATAATTTGGCATTTGCTAGCATTCAGCTCCAACAAAATTTGTTCGCACCAGATCATTTTGTAGTGCTTGAGAGTCAGAAGGTATAGAAATTTGCTTATATGATAGATCTTTATATCATCTGCATAGATGGAAACTAGTCAAAATAGTCCATTGTAGTCCTTGTAAAGTTCCATTTAATGATATTTTTCAGTCTTGCGAAGAAAGATGAGTGATAAGGTGCCTAAAGTACCAGCACCCAACCCGTCAGAGATAGTGCTCCCATCCCACTTTGAACTGGAACCCAGACAAGAGTCACTATATTTAGCCTTCCGAAGCAAATGCTTCGCCCTCTTTACCGGATCTCCACAATGTAGTTGCTGCCATCATGATTGCTCCAGTGCATGTTGTACCAAAGACCACTTCTTTTTAATCGGAAGATGGATTTGAGAGTGCAGCCTATGATATGAATATCAAGGGGAGGGAGATTGATCAATGCGTCTAGAGCGGAGATAGAATTTCTATAGAAAGTCCCTTTTTATCGAAAACAAACCGTTCTTTGGAGTCTGATGAAAGCAGCAATGACGTATTTTTGCGAGAGCTTATTCCACCAGATAACCGTGTATATCCAAAGGACTCTTCTTGGTGACAGGTCGCATGTCTTTCTGATAGCTCAACTGCACTGCCAAAAGGCCGACAGCCAGAGTCCAGAGAAGTTTGTTATCCAAGCTTCTTAGGAGAATTGGATGGTAATGCCTCTAAGCACTAGATGAGTAAGACCAGGCAGCTTCCTCCTACTCCTCACCTTCCTTTCTTCGGCTGGCTTGTCGTGGCAGGAAGCCTTAAGAATCAAAGATCATAAGGCTCTAAAAGAACCCAGGTGATACGTCTAACTAAGCGCCAAGAACGTATTAACCAATAAAACCCCGAAACGCCAAAGGAATCGAAACAGGCGAACCTACAAGGACGCTGCTATCTCCTCTCTCGTGCTTCGAATCAGGAAAGCTGGCAATGACAACAGTTTGAACCATGCTGAGTGCAAACACAGTGGGAGCTAACAAAGCCAGAGAATGTTTGCATTCAAGCAGAGTGGTACGGTATGGAGAATGGAACTCTTAAAGTAAAGTGATCCATACAGCAAACTCTTGAATGGCTGAGCAAATCTGTGCCGAAAATGCCAAGTGACACGAGGCATCTTCTCGGGTCCCGGGGCAACGGAGGTATTCTGATGTATCTTCATACCCAGAACCCTGCACTTAGCGCTAAAAAGTGGAAAATCTATTTTCACAGGGAGAGAAAGAATCAGGAAAACAAGGACGGCTCTTCTCGTGTTGTGGGCTTAGTCAAAGCTTCTGTCGATACCATCTAGTCCCTATCTGCACCTTGGAAAGGTTAATTTCACTTTATTTCAAATGAGTGCGGATAGAAGACGACCACCCCAGTACACATCTATTCTGTGTACTCAAATCAACTTTCAACGTTCCAAGTCTGCGTGTATTGAATACCAAATCCCATATAATATCGATACAGGAACCATGGATGAGGAATAACGCATCTGTCGTTTCGGATGTTTAAGGGGTTTCACACCGAGAGCTTGTTATGTTTCCTCGATATCGACATGTATGCCGCTGCTGATATGATCACAAAAACCATTCTCTTTGAAATGAGATCCTTTATTCTTCATCGGATGAAGAGTATTAAACCAAAACAAAAGACATAGTACGACTCGCGCTACAAACAGGCGGTCGGTTAGAAAAATGTCCTTTAAAACCAACCCGACAAAGGAAAACTAAAAAACAAAATTTCAGACGAGCTAGAAATCACTGCAACACCTTTCTAACTAATAACCAAAAACTATGGCAGAAAATATTATGCTACAATGTCCCCAATTGTAGTAAACATTTTTAGTCATTCGTCAAAAATATATGCAATTCTACGTCATTCTCTATTCCAGCGATTTTTTATTATAACATTTCATCTATCACTTCACAGTTCATCCGCACAGTTTGCGGACAGGTAAACACTTCCAGACTGTACTTTATCTCCGCCTACACTTGAATACTTGGAATCTCCACTCGTGTTTTAGCAAGAGTTCTTAAAGATCTTAACATCCAAAAATCCACTGGTCCAGTTGGTATATCTCTCCTTCTTCTGAAGAGGTGTTCTTCCACGCTGACAAAACCACTGCTTAAGCCTTTGCTTCGATCCTACTCTTTAGGACTTTTTCCGAGCAGACGGAAAATAGCATTTGTCCAGCCAGTCCCTAAAAAAGGTGAGACTTCTGCTATCTCCTCCTACTTTCCAAGGTCGTGAAAATGCTGATAAACCGTGAGCTCATAAAATATCTCGCAACATGAAAGCTTCTTAATGACCAGCAGTATGGTTTTCATAACAACAGGTCCACTGGTGGTTTGATGGCATGTCACACCGAAAAGCGGAACCAAAGCGTACACCAATCTGGCGAAAGCAAGATAGTCGCAGTTGATATTTCTAAGGCATTTGACAAAGTTTGGCATCAGACTATTATTATCTTTCGGAACGTTCAATTCAAGTTGTCTTGGATGGTTTTAAGTTTGACGTTCACAAAATAAATGGTCATATACCCCAGGGCCCCGTACTGTCCCCGACACTGTTTTCATTTGCATCCAATCCAATCCAATATATGTATTCATTTGCTGACGACAATACTCTCTGCTTTTCATATTCGTTCCCGCTACAATCAGTTAGGTGCTTTTAAGTTGATATTGTAGTCACAGACTTGTGATATAGAACCTACCATGGTCTCAATACCAGCAGTCTATCTCCCACTAAATGTACTCGAATGCTCTCAGCATACCGCATTGCGGACCAGACCCTTTTTTCCAAAAATTGTAACTTGAACTCTTTTAAATTCCAATCTAAGCCAAAAATACTGTTTCAATCGTTCAATCGTTCAATCGTTCAATCGTTCAATCTTTCAATCTTTCAATCGTTCAATCGTTCAATCGTTCAATCTTTCAATCGTTCAATCTTCATGCGACACATTGGACTACAAACATGAGTTAACTCCTCATCATTTGACATAAAATGACAAATCTGATTTTTGATAAAAAAGAACTTTTCAGCTTTTTGAAAATAATTTAAAATGTTCGTTTTAATCAAAATATTGCTCATCTTAACCTAAGTCCTTTTGACAAGAAACTTTCGTCAAAGATTCTTTGCTTCTTAAAATAACAACAATAACTTAACGTTAAACTAATTTTTTTTTTTAAATAAAAACTATTTTCTTATTTCTAAGTTTCGAATTAATTCTACTAATGCACACTCAATTACGCGTTATCACATAGGAGCTCTTGTTGTGGATTCGCATTGCTTGTCGGATTGATGAAATGTTTATTCTCCTTCTTTTTGGCTTTTCGGCGTTTCCTTGAGTGTATGTAACATATCACAACTACAGATTTAGAAACAGAAAGTTAATAAAATTTATCACAAATTTTTCATAAATTATCTCCCCTTACTTATTATGACAATAATGGCTCCACCTAAACATCCAGCCACTGTTAGCCAAACACTTTTAGCAGCAGCTTTTATGGTTTCCTGGTTGCACTGATCAAACTCCGGTAACCCTACAGTGATATTGTACAGTGGAGGACATTCGTCAAGGCCTGCATTAGCTACGAAAAAAAAAAAACACACGAAATGAAACAATACCGTTAGATATTGACAAAAGAAGTGATGCCAGTTTTTTGCAGCTTACCCTGATTCTGGCATATAGGCAGGAAGGTTGTTTTCATATTTCTTAAATTAGCATAATCTACGATTTGATGGCAGGCACAATTTGGCATTTGAGATTTTGTCAAGTCTATACTTTTTAGATGGCACATGGTGGCAAAGGTTTCTGTAGTGATGGTTTTCAGGGGATTCGATGAGGCATTTATATGCCAAAGGTCTTAAAAAAATTAAAAAAAAAAAAAAAAAAAACACACAAACTGATTAATTGACATCGGGGAAAGGATATAGAAAGTACTTACATGGTAGAATGCCCATATTTGGAAGATCGTAAAGACCGCAATCGGCAACATTTAAATATTCCAACGGAGCCTGTATGGGCTTCTCTAATCTCTGTAAATAAAGGATAATATTTCATTAAATACGACTCAGTTCTTTAGGAGGCTTTTTCTATCAATATGACTTTAAAAATAACGGTTAAATATAGATTAACATTAAATGAAATAAAACTTTTACTCAAAATCTAAACTTAAAGGGCATATACGAGTAAGAACCTCTTCATAATTTCTTCTTTTTACTATTCAACGCGTTGGGTGCTTAAAAAAATTGTTTTCAAACATTTTAAAGGGCACATCTAATGTGAAATTTTGAAAAAATAATTTTTTATTATATTTCGATAGTTAATACTTTAATAAAACTAAAATACTAATATTTCAAATAAGTATCTCAAATAGTTTTTGAGTTACAGCCTTCTAAAAAGCTGTCAGAAAACTACAATCTACCAGAGTTATTGTTCGGGCTCTGTCGTCATCATACACCATTCTAATACTATTCCGGTTCTATTGTTGACCTCCAGGTATACAGAAATGCATTTATACTATAGGTCTATAGGTCTTCTCTTTACGTAGAGTAAAGTGTCTTATTTTTTTCAGAGCCAGACATATTTAGTTTTACTGTAACTGTTACACTGAGCTCTTCGTAAGTTATTTTAGTAAAAATGAGTGCTCAACCTCGTGCTTAAAAATCCATTAACTCATCAGATCGGTAACAAGATACAATTCTCAGAGCTTCATCGAAATATGTTAACTCTATACATTCTCAGGGTAATGATCAACAATGCTATTGTCCTTTGATTATCTCAGTTTCGTAATCGTAGTGACTTTATTATTCATATTGTTTAATGTCTTTGGCATCCAGCAGTCCCTTGTTTCTACCTATCCGGAATTTTTGTACCAATATCTATACAAAGAACCATTACGTACAATTCGAAAACGATGGTTTAATTTGTCTAAAAACGCGAACTTTAGGACTAGGTTGCAATATAAATTGTAGATTATTGTTCCTAATAATTATTACGAAAATTGAAAGAACCTAACATGTACCACAAATTAGTAGTGATAGACGGGCTATTGAGACCACGTTGAGCGTTGACATATCACCAAAGCAATATTTTTGAAAAGACTATAAAAATTACAACAATACTCACCAATAGATCGAGATGTAAATTAATTAAGTCATTACTGTCGACATAAAGATTGCGCAATGAGGGCAGTTGAAATATGTCCAATGGTATTGTCAAGAGAGCATTATTCGATAAGTCGATCTCCTAGAAGCAATCAAGAACACAAGGCAACTGTTAGTAAATAACAAACTTCAATCATGGTGGTGTCTGCTTAATCATTTTCTTCCACTTAATTAACCATGAGTCCACTTACCTGTAACGATGACAAGTGCGCAAATGTGTCAGGTTCGACGGACTGAATCATATTTTCATATAACAGAAGATACTTTATCTTTCCATAGCGTTCGAATGAGTGTCTCTTTAGTTTTTTTATCCGATTAAATGATAAGTCCAACACCTGCAATAATTGGTTGATTCATTTTAAGGATTAAGAAAAGTTTAACATATGTGTTTACTTAAGATCTAGTGAATTTGCTGAAATAATTAAAAATGGGATACAGAATCTTCTGACGGTATTTTGAGGCATTTGTCTGCTTAAGTGAAGCTTTTGAGTGCGACTTCTGCCCGCAAGAAGAGCAACATGTAGTCGAACCAGGTGCATTTTTGAAAGACTTCTCGGCCAATGTTATTTTAAGAACACCCTCCATGCTGATTTGAATCGAACTGCTAAAAAGATTTCATTGGCCCTTGTCAATGGTTAAGCCTTGTCTTGGCTGGCGCATCTACAGTGGGACAATGACTTGGGAAAGATATCCGCTTATAAAGTGAAAATGCTCATAAATGTGCAGAAAGTGCGATATAGTAGGCAAGTTACAAATACATAGAATGAAAAACTGTCATATTTCAGATTGGTGTTGGGAACAAAAACTTTGTCAGGAAACCTTAAGCGTTCGATACAGATACAGAAGCCAATGTTAAAAAAAAAAAAAAAATGACAAGACATTCCAACTTCATCCAACGTTGGCCCCGAGTAATTTATTCTTCAGGCTGTATCTTATACTCGTATTTATAGTAACAGTACAATGTAGTTGTTTATTTCAATAAAATTGTTCAATTCTTCGAAAAAAAAACATGAACGTGTGAATTCTGAAGTACTGAAAGCCTGTTGCTACTAACGTAGATATTTAGTTCCCTTCACCTTTTCATTATAATTAAGTACAATACATTTCAATCAGAATTGTATATGTCTTTGCTTGACAGAAAGGCTTAAGTTCACCTAATGAGTAGTGAAATCTTAGCTTGTTTTCTCCACAACGATACCATCACCACATTCTAAATCCGTTCGGAAGCCATTGGTTATGGTCAGACTACACTCTATTCAACCCAGTATTTTGATTTCGTATGTCCAGTGTAACTGCGTCGTACGACCGGTATGTAATAATAAGTTATACATACATGCGTGTGAGAAATAGTTCCCAAGCAGAAGAGACATATCATTCCTTGTAGTTTCGTCAACGCAGTAGTGGCATATTTGTGAAAAAGCTTATTCCGTCCTCTTCTTTGACAAGGCCCCTGTCTTCCCGAAAGTCAGAAAACTAACAGTGCCTCTGAGGTTTTCAATGCGACATGTTTGGTCCGAAAAAGTTTGCATCCTAACCGTATGCTTAGCTTCGCTGATTTAACGGATGGTGATGCTTTTCAGCATGATTTAAGGGTTTCTCCTGTCCTCTGAGGAAAACAAACTCAATTTTAAGAGGGTTGATTGAAAGACTATTTTTAGTATAGCAATCGTTGATTACGTCTAAGGCTACAGCAGAAAGTCGTTAGGCATGATTCGATAAACTTTACAGGTTCATCATCCACATACATGTGCGTGGTGATATAACTGTTGAAAGTGCTAAACAAGGTGTCGATGAATATACATCTTAAATAAGGAGGCTGGAAGTCACTATAAGGAAAACATCAGCAAACATCCGCAATCAAGCCGTGCACTGAAGGCTTCTAGCAAGTGAGTGAAGATTTTCGGTATGAAAGCTACTATCGCTATTACTAGGCGTTCGATAAGTTTGCCATTGCCAGACAAGAAATGAGGATTCTCTTCACAGTTAGTAGCGGTTTGTTTGTTTGTTTTTTTTTTTTTTCTAAATAGCGCTCGCTCAAGGGATTAAGGTACCCTTAAAATGTTTTATGAAGATAGGTATCCATGTAAGTTGGTTTTAAATGTCTGAATGTTACAATGACTAGGAAATAGAGAGCACGGCTGGGCATTCCACAGCAAGTTGTTCGCCCTAAGAACAAATCACGCTATTTCAGAGTATGTTCGAAAGCGGGAGCATTGGTGGTGGAAGATGCGATAGAACAAAGTGAGATACGAGACAATTTGTCGCTGTTCAAGGGTGTCCATTGAGTGAGTGATATCAGCATCACTTATGAATTATATCGCACGGTTTTGAATGCACCTGACCAGATGTGTGCATTGTTCTCCAATTTAGGGTAGATAAGCGCCCTATATGTATGTATATTGAGGCCTTATCAGAGGGGGGAAGAGTATTTCTTCGAATATCGAATATGTGGTCATTCCTACGTAAGTAGGTTTTCACTGACACACATACCGAGAATTGAAAATTTTTCGATTTCGACGATGCAAGTGCCATTCATGGATAATGGCTGGGTGTTAATATAAGGTTTTACAATAGGGACTTCACAACTTTGAATTTAATTTGTGATCCCACTCTTTCACTAATCATCAAACTGTCACTGTCAATTTATTCAGTAAACTCAACATTTTCATCATGGTAAAGTACACTAACGAGCAACGTTCTCCGATTGGGTTTTGGAGAAGATGCGCCAATCATCGCAAAATCATCTTCAGTGACGAATCTCATTTTTGGCTCAATGGGTTCGTCAATAAGCAAAATATGCGTTATTGGTCGGGTTAAAACCCACATGTGCTTCATGAATCACCACTTCATCTACAAAAAATAACTGTTTGGTGAGGTTTGCATGCCGGCCGCGTTACTGGGCCATATTTTTTCGTCGACGATAACGATCGTCACGTTACTGTGAATGGTCAGCGTTATCGCGCCATGATTACCGATTATTTTTGGCCTGAATTGGAAGATATGGACTTGGACGACATGTGGTTTCAACAGGATGGTGCCACAAGCCACACATCACACGCTACAATTGATTTATTGAAGAGTAAGTATGGTGAGCGTGTTATCTCAAGACATGGGCCAGTCGATTGGCCGCCTCGTTCGTGCGATTTAACGACGCTTGACTATTTTATGTGGGGCTACGTTAAGTCATTGGTTTATGCTAACATTCCGACGACGTTTGAAGAGCTCAGAGCCAACATTGAACGCGAAATAGTGGCCGTTTCGGCCGAAATGTGTGGCCAAGTTGTTGAAAATTGGGTCCAACAAATCGACCGCTGCAAACGTGCCCGTGGTGGCCATATGAACGAAGTCGAGTTCCATTCATAGATGTTTTGATTGTACTTCAAGCAAATAATAAAGTTTTTGAAATATCTCAAATGGTTTGCCTTTTATTTAAAAAAAAAGTTGTCAAGTCGTTATTAGAAAACCCTATAGTTCCCTATAGTTAATATCGGAATTTAATGAGCTTACGCTACTGTTCCTGTTCTACACCCGAAGAGCAGGCACGTGAGTCCGGGAATGAATATGAAAAGCAGGGAGTACTGACGTCAGCAAAAGAATATATTTGATTAGAAGTAGCAGACAAGAGATCATTAATGAAAATTATAAAGAGTGTCGGAGACAGAACGGAGCCCTGGGACACAACAGCATTTATTTTTTTGAATATCAGATTTGAAAACATCCAAAACAACCTAAATTAAACGTTTCCAAAGGTACAAAAGGTCAAAACCGGGTGGTTTCGACCAAATAGCCTGATGCCAAACTCTGTTAAAGGCCTTAGAAATATCAAGTGCAAATATCTGATTTTGTACGCTTTGGTTCCACTTTTCGGTTAGACATGCCATTAAATCACCAGTGGACCTGACGATTTACCAGCGTATTCATGACCTCGGAAAGAAGCATCTAAGTGTAATGAGTCTATAGGAGAAGAGAGAAGAATAGTTGCTTCTTTTTAGGGGCGGCCTGGATATCTGCTTATCCAGTGGTTTTGCCAGCGTGGAAGAGGAGATATACCATCAACACCAGCAGGTTTGTGCGAAGCAAGTACTCTTGCTTCTACACGAGTGCGAAAGTGGATTCGTCTCCCTTAAGATTCGGCGCCTTCAAGTGTAGGCAGAGACAAAGCACAATCTGAAAGTGTTGTGCTGACCGCTGACCTTGTCTAAAAAGATGGCAGCTGGAATATCATTGTAAATGCTCGTTTTGATAGAATTTCTGATGTTTTTGACAAACGACCAAAAGCTTTTACTACCTTTGGGACATTGTGTTATTTTTTGTCTCAGATTTTAGTCGTATTGAAGTTTCACACAAGAAAGACGTTGCAGTCATTCCTGGCTCGTTTGAACTTTTTTCGGTTTTCCTCTGTCGGGCTGGACTTGTAGGATCAAAAAAACATTTTTTCTAAATAACTCTGACAGCTTCATTACAGCTCGAGTCGTACCATGTCTTTTTATTTGGTTTGATACTCTTCATCCGATGAAGGATAAAGGATCTCACTCCAAAGAGAATGGTATTTGTGAACATATCAGCAGAGGCATCTACGTCGTTATCGAGACAACATAACGACCAGTTCAAGTTCCTAAAGAAGCTTATAAGTCCGCACCAATTGGCTTTTTCGTATTGCAATACGTCTCTTTTTGGAGTCTTTTCTCTAACTGTGTGTTGGGTGTAGCAACTGATATGACACAATGTTCCGATGCAAGGTTGCAAGGTTTATCGAATCAAATTGTCGTGGATGTTATGCCTTTACAATAATATGAAACAGTGTACCAACAAATTTTTCACTCACAACTCGCTACCCATCAGTTTTTACAACTTCCCGTGCTGTAGGACATATACAGCAACGTCAGTGACTGAATGCAAGCAACAATACTTACGACCAGAAGCGGGAGAGTTGGGATACCCACCTTGTTCCTTCTCCACTGCAGTAGTTTTTTTTTCACTCATGGTAGTATGTCGATCATATATTGGTAGTGTTCTAAAAGATCCCAAAAGACCAAGGCTGGTTTATTGATATTGCAGGTACCATCTGGATATAAATCCGTTTAGAAAGCCTCTATACTTTTTAACCGTTTAGCATCTACTCAATCTAATAAGAATTTCTGGCACTTAAACATTCCCAACCCAAAAAAATGCACCAAAAGCATGTCTACCATGTCAATGATAAACAACATTCATCAGCAGCCTGATCACCATTTATCAGTGCCAAATGAGCCCACTATAAATCTCAGAATGACTTTTACAGTCCGACCCGATATTCTAGATTTACTACACAGAGAATATCTATTTACATGGATGCAGATATTATTTGTTAAGAAGTTAACCCTCAAGAGGGTATGACTACTCTTAAAATACCGAATCACTTGATAGGTTTTTTTGGAAAATGGGACTGAAAAAAAAGGAAACTTGTTTGTGTTAAAGGGCTATTCCGATCCAAGGTAGCATCCAACATTTAATGGGGAGACCAAATCATTAGGAATTGAACGCCGAACCTTCCGATTTGGAACCCAATCCAAATACTACCACTTGTGCCACGGCCACTTGGGGTCAACATTCAAAGAATTATATATGAAAATAGTCTTGTTCGGTTCGATAGAAAAACATTAGTAGTAGGAGATTCATCAACGGGCTATAGGTGCTAACAATAGGGTCAAATGTAGATTTAACAAAACCAAATTACACATCGAACTTCTAGATTAGTATGTGGTTACGACACGTTGAATGGGTGAGCATCAATACTCCTCCCAACAGAAAGTTCTCAAGCAGTGAATCAGATATCAGGTTGTTCAAAGATCTAAAATCCTGATAAGCAATTAGCTTGGAATGCGTTACTGAAGGTAGGGGTCGGTCGGTTTATTAGCAATTTTAGATATATCCGTAATTTTCTGTTTCTGTGTTCTAAGAAAACAATTCGCTTGTTTTTGGTCTCTAGGTAAGATTCCCATTATCCTGGTCCTGTTCTTTGGTGCAGAAACACTGACGTTAGCGAAGGTAGAAGATGTTGTCGTTCAAGTTCTGGACAAATCTAAACGCAATTAACTTGGAATGCGTAACTGAGGGTAGAGGCTGCTTTATTAAGCTTCGGGTTTAATCCGTAGTGATACGTTAGTTAGTAAAGTAACCTACCATAGACCCATAAAATATATTTTGTGATGCAGTAATCTTCGCTTGTTTGAAGGGACAAATGAGGGGTATTAAATATCACGATATACAATCAGAACACTTAATGCTGTTCCCCACATTATAACCGAAAACCCTAGATATAGCCAATAAAATCATCTTACTGGTTTTACCAACAATCAGTTAAAATACTTGTCGGCGATAAATTTTGTAAAACAGATACTGAACGAGAGCCATGTAGGCTCTTGAATATATTCTTCGTCACCCTGTAAGTAAATCTTTTCCTGTTTATACCATGCCACTTCAAACAGTTTTTTTTTTTTCTCTCAATTAATTTAAATTGGCGGGCGTTGATGAGAAGAAGAACTCAGTCCCTGGCAAGAAGTTTTATTACGACATCCATTGTCGTCTTCAGAGCAAAATGACAATGCAATGACCTACGCTCAATTAAGCTGTGACCCGAATTAGTAAAAAAGAGCAGAGATGAATTTCGAATACAATATTCTCAAGCAGAATTCTATCAAACTCGACTCATCGAATTACTAATTCTTTTCTTTTTTTCAGAGTTCTTAATTTTTATAGAATAAACCAGCATTTAGCAATTAATGAGTAAAGACAACTGGAGCAACAGCTGTTTAGGGATCAAGGCCGAATCAATATAGAGTTTAGATTATTTTAATTCTTAGTCTTTAGGGAGAGGAAATTATTGGAATGAAGGTTAAAAAAACAAAAACAAAAAAATATATACAATATAATCTGTATTTATTTATTTATTATTTTTTTTTTTTTGAATGTGCAGTAAATTTTTTGTCAAACTGATATTTAGCCAAAGCAGATTTACCTATCCGAACCTGTGAAAGAAAATTTGCAGTTTGATCTTCTTTTAACAAAAAGTCCAGCTTATTTTGTACTATAAGACCAGTGTGTCGCCAGTTATTTCTGTTGATAAATACCAGCCTAGGTGTTAACATACAACGAACATAAAAAGAGGCGAAAGAACTTTAAAAGCTCCCAAGAGTACAGCGGTTTGTTGCATTAAAAAACAGTCTTGTACTGAAGAACTTTCGGTAGTATAAGCCGTTAAACTCTCTGATACAGAAAGTTCACCACCGAAACTCTGTATCCCGTGTTTATCTTGCAGCGTGTCAGTCCCAGTAGAATATACCCCAATCGACGATTGCCAAGCAAAAAAAAAAAAAAAAAAACGAAAAGAGTCTCGCATGATATTGCTCTGATTTTAGACTACAGGTTGCTGCATTCCTTTACATTGAAGAATATGACTATAATGACACTTTCGATATAATAGATATAAGGCCTCACCTAATACAGTAGGGACAAATTATTGGAATCCATTACCACGCCGTTAGAACTACGAGGAATGGATTAAACCTACCAAGCTGGGAATTAAACCGAAACAACAGTGCTAGCATAGATAGAAAATTTAAGTGGATGCCGAATGGCTGAAAAATGTTAAGAAAACATCAGTCACTATTTCAAGCTACAGCCTCATACCCGGGAAAAGGCTGTGTACCAACCCCAAAATTGAATTTAAGCTAAAAGTGCTTAAAAGTGGAAACGAAAAATGGCAAATATGCTTAGTGATGGACGACTCGATATTCATCTTCACGAATGGATCGAAGGTGGAAATAAACACTGTGGCTGTGATCTTCTCCAATTAATAGAATCTATGATATTAACTTCGACTCGCATATTAAAGTAGTGTCTGGCAAGTGGGATATTGGCTGTAACAGAGGCAGGAAAACAAGCGACAGTAAAACTTATATCCCACGAAAACATTCAACTTGGGCGATGCAAGCCAAAATTTTCATGCAACCAACAAAAATGAAGTTAAGATACTACGCCAAATATTGTGTGAAAACTAGAATCCATTTTTCAGCGTCCTGATAGCAACTTGAGTCGAGTTAGGCTACAATCTATAAAATATTCACACTAAGGCAGATTCAAGTAAAAATATAGAACGATACTAACCACCTCTTTTTGGTGATGGAATCTTAAAGAAGCGGAAAGAACCAAAAATGCATAAAATTCTCTTTTAGTGTGCAAAAAACAGTAGTAAAAATATGGGCCTTGAAACCTGCTATGATGCATTGGTTATATATGGTAGTGGTAAAACACATACTTACGATGGCGGTCCCAGAAGTACCCTGCCTATACCCTGCAGTCTATAAAGCATATGTTTCTAGTTTGAAAGCGCCACGTTGTTGAGTATTTGTTTGGCAGCCATCAATAGTGAACGTTGTCAGTGAATTTGTGAAAATGAAGAAAATTGGTCATCGTTATGTGATAAAATACTTTTATTTGAAAGGCCTCAGCCAACTAATATAAAAGCTGAACTGGATTCTACTCTTGGTGAGTCTGCTCCATCGTTTACAACAGTAAAATTTTGGGCTGCTGAGTTTAAGCGAAGCCGTACGAGCTATCAAGACGAGCATCGCAGTGGTCAACTAAATGAGGTGACGAGTCCAGAAATGGTGAAAAAAATCCACAAAACGGTAATACATGATCGTCGACTGAAAGTACGCGAGCTAGCAGACATTGTAGGCATTTTAAAAAGTACGGTACATCGCATATTATTTAAAAGTTTGGACATGAGGAAGCTGTGTACAAGATGGGTGCCACGTTTGCTCACACTCGAGCAAAAACAGTGTCGTTATTGCAATAGCCAAAATTAATGAATTTAAGTTTGAATTGCTACCTCATGCACGATATTCGCCAGATTTAGCCCCCACGGATTATTTTCTGTTCCCAACCTTGAAAAAATGGCTCAGTGATCAAAGATTTTCCAACGATGAAGATGATGATGATGATGTAGGCAGTTAATAGCTATTTTGAAGAGCAAGACAGTTCTTATTATAAGAAGGGTATCAAACTTTTTGAACATCACTGGGAAAAGTGTATAGAGCTGGAGGCGATTATGTTGAAAAATAAATAAATTTTTTGTCCAAAATTTTTGTGTTTTCTTTGTTGGGTCAGGTACTTCTGGGACCGCCCTCGTACATATGGCGCACTAGTATGTTGGAAAGCAACAAACCAGAAAACGGTTTACGGAAAATTATCGACGATTCAAAAAACGGCAGCATTGGATACCTTTCTGCACCTAACACCGCTTAATTTACAGATCAAAAACTTGCTGGCAACAGAGCGATACGACTCACTAATTTGGGTCACTTCAAGAGCAGTAGTTTCGGAAACGGCACGGCCCTAACTCCCGGCAATCCAATTCCAACAGATAGAATTCCCTTTTTGGTCGATCTTGACATTCTGTATGATATAATATATCCAAATGCAATAATCAGGTCAAATGAAATTAAAATTTTCACAAATGATTCGGAAACAGAAGAAGGAACAAGTTTTAGTATCTTCTCAGAAGATCCACGACTAAGAGTGACTACCGGACGCAAAGAGTGTCTTCCCCAGAGCGGTTACTCAATAATAGTGAGGTTGGTAACATCAAACCACCCCTTTGCATATTAAGGAGCACTATCGAGGAAAAAATCGTAAAGACTGCCAGCCTAAGGTAATCAAGTCTTGAAGGATATGGGGTGTTTAGTTATCTCTTAACACTTTTTAACGATAAAAGATCTAGGGAGCTAATAAGATTAAACAGAGATAAGCTTAGAAATAGAAATCTTGACAGGACACTGTCTCCTGGAGAAACACGCAAAAAGACTAAAATTGTAAGATACGGATATTTTCAGATTCTGTGGTGATCTGCAAGTTGCTGAGGACATAACACACATATTGTGTGAATGAGAAGCAATAGAAATTTTTTTAGAGAAATTCTTTTTCGAAAGCCTTCTCTAAAATAGACAGCACGGACTTTAAAGGAGTTCTTAGCTGTTGCAAAGAAATTGGGTGTTTCACCAGAGAGATTGTTTAGGTTTTTGCCTTTTTAATACAAATTTAACTGGTTTTGCAGGGATTGCGATGGGCACGTTTTGGTGCTTAGTGTTTGGACATTGACATACTATCACACCCCTATTTTAACCTAACATTATCTAACACCCCTTTCAATGCTACATATGAAAGGGACCACTTACATATACAGAGAGATGTGACTTGTCTTGAAATCCCTACTAAAGTCCTCAAATTAGCAGACTGATGATAAAGAACTCTCGCTTCCTGAAAAGAAGTATGCAATCTTACCGAGACAACTCTGACATGAAGGCATAACGAACATGTAACGAACTAACAACTAGCACGTACTGAGGCTCACTGGTTGAGGATGCACTTGCTCGTCCCGTCCTGTTTGACAACCACCTCTGGGAAAAATATCGAAACCACCCACGCGCGCCCTGGAGAAAAAGCCAATAGAAGGGTTTTCATATCCCCTTGGTGCGCGCGCGGGATTATAAAAAAAAAGAAAAAAAAAGAAGCGATACAAGTAGGTTAGGATGAAAATTAGTTCACATCAAATGCATACATACATCAGACCAAGCCTCGTGTAAAAGACAGTTTTTAAGCTCAATAAAGCTAATTTTTGTTCTTTGAGAAAACATGATTATTTGAGTCCTTCTTTCCGAAATGTTAATAAAGAATCCCGTCATGGAATGATCAGATATCATGAAATTAAGGACAAATTATATTATCCGCAACGACACATTTACCAGATACATTTCATTTATGAAGCACCCGAGTGCATGTGATGCTGTTAGCGCCAAATAACTACGTAATAAACAATATGTTGCTTAGTGCGCTAATCATATTGCAAAGTTCTTCTAGAACTCTGGCCAGAGAGGAGTAATAGATAACCAACTCGTGAATGATGTGGTGGACCAAAGCATCAAATCTAAACCGTTTAGTCTGTTGTTACAAGTGTAGCAGGCCATATAAATCAAAGCTAACGATAGGTGCAAGAATCTTTCCACTTGTGAAAGATCCAAATAATCACGGCCGGAATTTAACAAACCCAATATCGCAAAACACACTTCAAACACGGAGCAAAACTGTCAACTCTAGTCCGGCCATAATCTTCCCAGAATGCATGGACCAAACTTGTACCTTAGCGATGCTAACCTCTGCAGGAGCTTTGAAGACGAAGACTCACAGGAGTTTTTCCTTCACTATATTATGGCGTTGTTTTAGCCCTGGCAAAGTCGGGGATCTTCGACAGATACTAATGTATGGACTACCTGCTCCTTCATTTCAGATTCCTGGATAAAAAATTCATAAAATACAACAATCAGGGGTGGACCAAGATGTTTCTTTTACTCAGTGGAAAAAGACTAGGTTGCTTTTTCAAAAAAGAAGTATAGTAGATATCCAGAAGAAAGGGAAGTACCATTAAAAAAGGTGTTCTACTTTTCCTTGTACGTCAAGTTTTTAACTGTGAACTTATCCACAGCGCCACCGCACTGTAAGTTCACTAATGCAACAAAATGAATAAGATTCGTCCGACCATACAAGCGGAAATATCAACTTAACACCGCATCTTCTCCTCAAAAGGGCATCATAATAGGTCTGCATATACGAGTACCTAATTTCAATAAGTTGTAATGAAATTGACAATTGCCCCATTCGGATTTGCAGTTGGCAAACACATATGGTATGTATAAAACACATGTTAACCTTGAAATCTAGAACAGAAGTATTGCGCGCCTATCAACAACTTCGTTTAGGAACTTCCAGCAATACATTCCCAATCTTACATTCCGGTTTTAGCGTCAAAACCCCTGAATACTAGTTTGGCATCATATCTCAGGATATTTTCTGTAGGCTCTATCCAGGATTTAATAGTATTATTTCTTAACACGGTCTTCAGGCTTTTCGATATATTTTAAGCTGATGTAATAAGATATACTCAAAGCTCTAATGCAAATTACAACGAGGAATCGCTTATTGGCAAAAAATCAATAACCTTAGTTGATCTCCTATGAAAAGCCCACATCTCAACGTGTGCTTCCTTTTGTGACAGGTGTAATGCTCGTATATGAACAGATGTCACATTTTTTCCTATTTTAAATATTTGATTCCAGGTCGGATTGTTACCTCCACCTTAAAGATAGTTTCAAGTTTTTGAGTAGGGGTATACCTCATGGTTCACTTCCGAGTGCATGCTTGCAGTTAACAGCCCATCGACATTCAGGGTCTTGGAAATCCATTTGTTTTTGAAACTTCCGGATTAGCTGTGAAATGTTTATATTGCAAGAAAGTTACCCCGATGGTACAACCCCCTATTTCAAGGACCTGAATTCAAAAAAGTGTGATCAAAAAAGAAGACTATTTTCCATTGAATTTTTTTGATGTATCTAATGTAACATAATTTGGAAAATTACTCCATAAAGTGTTCACTGAGAAACCATTTATAAAAGCTAGTCCAACTGCTCTGCACTGTAAAGTAGAGTAGAGGGTATGCCATAGTAGAGTAGAGTAGTAGTAGTAGAGTCTACAATTTAGCTGTGTACCTTATCTTGTGAGAGAAGTACAGGACAACTTCTATCTCGAATAGCATGGCTGAAGAAATAGCTTTAAATAAGTATGGAGCTTGATACCTCTAAAAGTATACACTATTTGTGATGTATCCGCATGTCCTCGTCATGTTGAGCTATCAACAAAGTAAATTTAATTGGCTAATGTTGGATGGAAAATGCTAACCTAACCTACATACTTAAGCAGCCCTACATGACATTGTTTGTCCTATAGTTCTATCTATCATTGCTCTCAACAGGCAATCAATTTGAAGCATAAGTCACATGGTCTTCAAAAAATTAAGACAACTAAGTCACTGAAATGACTTTTTTCAGTATGTGTGGCTGGAAGGTTTGATCTCTTTAATCCAAATTTAATCAAAGCGCCAATTAACGGAAAAATATGAAGAAAATATCTTGAAAGATAAAACAGATAAAAATTTGATAATTACACTTTACCTCGACTGATGTACTCAGATACTGTGGCACTTCCTTCAAGTTCATGTCGAAACATCGAATCTTCAACAGTCTATCCATTTTGAGATATTTACACTTTCGGTCGTCCTGGCTAATGAATCCAAAGGCCAACATTTTTGCAAAAATAACAATATAGGATATCTGGAGTATAATGATGCGGAGGTCCATTCTACAAAGACACAAAACGGAAATCACACATTAGCACACATACAAAAAAGAAGTCAAATATCACAAAGGGTCCTAATTTGAATACATTTATTGAATTAAACTCTCCACTTAAACAGTCAATTGGTGGAATTTTGATCAAATTTATTTAGCATGCAAAAGTCATAAAAAAAATTCTCACAAAACCACTGTCTGATTGAATTTAAATTTGAATTTCGCAAGTATAAATCTTGACCCAACGACACAGACTAATCTGAACAATTAGAAGGGAACCATGAGTATCTTACTTGATATGCGCTCACCAGCACTGTATAGTATACTTAAAGTACCATCTTGGGTACAGCACTTCTTGCCTGATGTAATATGGTTCCTTAATTGAAATTCAGTTAATTTAAACAGAAGACGCAAAGACGAACGAAAATATGTGGATGTGTTACCTCTAGAACCGAGGACAAGCGATGGAATGAGATGTCGAAAATTTAGAGATAAAAATGCAATCCATCTGAGAAGGATTTTGAGTGTATGACAGTATGACTAAGATACAAATACTTACATTGGATTATGTGAACATACGAGTAAGTGAAAAAATATGCATGCTGTGTTTATAGTTTTACACTTACTTACAGATGCATACGAGTATATCCAACATGCTACCTAACCAGTTGGAATTTCAAGGATATAATACGAGTATCTGCAGAAAACATGTACACACATATGTGCTCGTATGACTTACATCTACCTGGCTCTTCATTTTTTTTTTTTTTTTTTTTTTTAATCTACGGATGTTTGTATACCTGTATGTTTGTGGACCTGCCACAGTATTCGACCTATGCTCAAACATTAGATTAGAAACTGTGTACATTCTCCGTTCAAATGTGAGTGGAAAATTTTTGAAAAAAAAAAAACGAAGAATCCATCTGAAGTCATGGGTTTGTTTCACCCTGTGAAGCCACTGAAGGCACTTTTTCATTTATCCTTATTAATTTGCAAATATGTGTAGAGATCACAGAGATCATACGAGTATGCTTTAGGAATGATCATTACTTACTTACTTACTTAGACGGCGCTACAGTCCAATGTGAACTTGGACCTTAACCAATAAGCCTCTCCAATTAGAGCGCTCTTTGGCTAACTGTCCCAGTTGCGCACTCAAAGTTGGTTGAGATCCCCTTCCACTCACGCGCCACCTAAGGTTAGTTAAGGTTAAGGTTAAGGTTAAGATTAGTATTCATTTGCTCTACATGTTCCAACCATCTCAAAAGCCCGATGCGCAGTTTTTTGACCAATTTGATGTCGCAGTTCGTGGAGTTTTAAATCGTCTCCTTCAGAACCCGTCAATACATATAGGACCATATATCTTACGAATAATTTTTTTCTCAAAACGACCAATGATATGTTCATCTGCTTTATCGTCGATGCTTCGAATAGAAGCAAAGAGCAGAACTGTAATTACAAGGGTCTTATGTAGAGTTTCCTTGGTTGTTCGGAAGAGAGACTTACTACATAGTTGCCCTCTCAGCCTAATAAAACAGCGGTTGACAAGCGTTATTCTTCGTTGGATTTCTGAAGACATGTCTTTTTCAGATGTGGTAGCAGAGCCGAGGTAGACAAAGTCCCTTACTAACTCAAAGTTATAGCTGTCGATTGCGACATTCTGCCTGAGTCGTCGATGTTGGGTATCCCATCATAATGGATATATAACTATTTTCGTGCGGTTTTTTTTTTTTCAAAATTTGAACGTTTATTTAAGAAAAACATGTACAATAGTATTATTCAAAGTATTGACCATCTGAAGCTATGACTCTTTCCTATCTTTCTGGCAATTTGTGGATCCCAACCCAAAAGAACTGCGCCGGCTTGGCAGTCACGAATGAATCAAGCCAAATTTTGATATTCTGCTCTGATGTGAACCGTATTTCAGTGGGGGCGTTCTGCATCGACCGGAACAAATGGTAGTCAGAAGGGGCAAGGTCTGGGCTATAATGCGGGTGGGGTAAGACTTCCCATCCACTATTGTCCAAATAGTTCTTAACCGGAATAGCATCGTTTGGCCGAGCGTTGTCATGATGGAAAATTATTGCCTCGTGTCTGCTCTCTTCAAATGGATTAATTGTGTTCGGTAGTATTGCCCATTGATGGTTTCACCCGGTTTTAGCAGCTCGCAATACAGCACACCCATCTGATCCCACCAAATACAGAGCATTACCTTTGCGCCATGGATATTCTGCTTTGCCGTTGATTTGGCTGGTTGGCCGGGTTTCACATATGATTTTTTGCGCTTGAGGTTGTCGTAATGGATCCATTTTTCATCACCAGTAACAATCCAATGCAAAAATGACTTCCTTTTGTGGCGTTCCAGCAGCATTTCTGACATGCAAAACCGCCTTTCGACGTCTCTCGGCTTGAGTTCATGTGGAACCCAATTTCCTTGCTTTGAAATATATCCAGCTGCTTTTAAACAATTTGAAATGGCTGCTTGAGTGACACTCAAAGATTCTGCGAGCTCTTCTTGTGTTTGGCAACTATCTTCATAGAGTAATGCTTCCAGTTCTTCATCTTTAAACTTTTTTGGCTGCGCAGGACGTTCATCGTCTTCCAAGCCAAAATCACCACTTTTAAATCGTGCAAACCACTTTTGGCACGTTTGCTCAGCTAGCGCATGTTCACAATAAGTTATAGACCCCATGTACTTCGTTGTGCCCTCGTTTACCTCTAGACCCATTTTTGCTGGTTCGGACCAGTGACAGTTCGCTGTGCTCTACCAATAAAAGCAATATCGTAGACGTATGTAAGCAATTGAACTTCTGAAAGTTTATACCTCGTGTGTTGGCTTATGAGTTTTGCATAATTCTTTCAGGTATGATGTTAGATGTTGATGTTAGTCGTTTTTTAATATTAAAGGTCTTGGTTAGATCGTTACCGAACTTGCGCAGCAACGAGCTTTCTCCATCGTCATCCAGCACAAACGGACTAGTTTGGCAGGGATGCCAAAACTAGACATGGCACTGTAGATGCTGTCATATGCGACTCCAAAATCAATAAAAAGTGGTGAGTATCGATCTGAACTTCTTGGGTTTTCTCCAGGAACTGCCGTAGTATGAATATTTGGTAAATTGTAAATTACCGGGCCTAAAACCGCACTATGTCCAATCAGATCGTTGACAAATGGTTTCAAGCGCTCGCACAATATGGCAGACAAGATCTTATATGCGATGTTTAAGAGACTGATACCTCTGTAGTTGATGCAGTTTAAAAGATCTCCTTTCTTGTGAACTGGACAAATGATGCTGAGGCATCATGCCATCAGGCATACATTCATCCAACCAAATCTTGAAAGTAAGTTGGTGTATGTTCTCTACCAAGTTATCTAAAGCTGCCTTTTATAGTTCGGCGGGTAGGCCATCCGGCTCGGTAGCCTTGTTCGACTTTAGTTTAATTATGCTTTCCTCACTATCCATTTTGGCCGGGTAAACGGAATTCTTGACTTGCATCGTCAATACTGAATGGTTCGCTCTGCCTGATAGCGGAATTTGTGTCATCTTCGCAGTTTAGTAGTCTGCAGAAATGGTTTATAAATATCTTCAGCACCGACTGTGACTCTACTACAAGGTTTCCTTGTTCATCTCTACAGGCCGCCGTTCGGGCTCTATTACTCTGACACGTTCTTTTTATCTTTAAGTAGAATTTCCGAACATTATTCCTGGAGTAGAAAATCTCTAACATATTTCCTCGATTGCGCGCTTCTCATGCTCTTCCTTTTTTCTACGGAGAAGCCTATTGTCTTCCCTCCTGTTTTGCTCGTAGAGCTTACGAGCCGCTTTCGTCCTTTTGTGTAGCACCGCTTTCTAGGGATGTTGTTTTCAGCACTTTTCATCAGGGTTTTCGTAGTGATGGGAGGGTGGAATCCAGTACGACATTTGAGGTATTTCTGATGGCCTCTCGGCATCTAAGCCACTGGTCTTCAACACTTGATTTTGGCTGCAAAGGACTTCTCGAGAGGTTAAGGAATACTCGGTCACCAAAGGTTCTGGCGGCTTGTTGCGATTGCAACTGTTCAACGTTTAATCTCCTTATAGCATTTCTTGTTGTTGTGGAGTCTGAGATATCCGTAGACGTACCTTGGCTGCATCTAGGTAGTGATCCGAACTATGTCGGCCACTCGGAATGTTCAGAAATCTACAATACTTGAGGAAGTCGATCGCAACAGGATTAATCTCGTTGAAAGTTTGCTGACCTGGTGATCGCCATGTTGTGAATATTGAAGTGAGAAAATCTGAAATGATTGTAACTCTACAACAAACCTAAGTCCCCCTCTGGGGCAGTCGTAAAGGACTGATGGAGGTTGGGCGAAAGAAATTAATTATTCTTGTCCTCATCAGCGGCTTTTTCAAAAGCCATGTTTCGCAACGCACAGCCAAAGACAAGTAGCGAAAATAGTGTCAACAATGACAACCGAAGCAACTATGACAATTTTTTAATCTGCAGGATAAATGTACAGCCAACGTACTCGAAGATATCCTGAATAGACTGCTATAAAGCAGATATCACAACCAAGAAACATGATATGAAATGCTGGCCAAGCCAATGATATTGTGTCTAGAAGAGAGGCAAAATCAGAAAAAAAAAACATTTAATTTTCAAATCCGATCGTCAATCTACAATAGTTCCTGAATATAAGGAAACACCAACTCCTTCCATTACTTGGATGTGATTTCGATTTCAGAATAGAGTCTTGATCACTCTTAATCTCACTCCTCAGATGAGAAATATGGCGTAACCAAAGAAAACTCTTACGGATTCCAAAAGTTTCATCCTGCTTCGCCGAAGGATGTTACAAGTGCGCACACTTAGAGCATTGCTGCTCATTGAAAATATTTTAAAAACATTCATATGAAAATATATTTTAAAAAATGAATAGGAAGGGCTATGAATACGCTATAGCCATGGTACAAATATCCCTGATATGCCGGACTCCAAATCAGGTTAACACACAAGAAATGCTATGAGGAACCTGGAATAACTGCTGTCTTGAATACTGACAGCAGGACCAGTCGTAAGACGTCACAATCAATATGAATGCTGCTTAATGACTACCCGGATTACAAATGACAACGCAACGTGTTCTCCGGTGTGAGCAAACGTGGCACTCACCGTACGGACTCACGGTCAAAGTTCTCCACGGTTCGACGAATACCTGCATACTGAAACCATGATTACGACGGACCTCATGACGAAATTCACGTTGCGAATTTATAAGTGAGTCGAAATTTCGATAAATTTTTTTAATAATTTCCGCACGTTCGGTAATTATAAAACGATGAATGATGAAATGTCAAACCTTACTGAATATTTTGTCGGCTGGATGTCATCTTTTAGACAATAAATGTTAATGATGCTCCTACCTTTCCAAAGAAGTTATATCCAGAGAATTACCTGGTGGATGCAATAACTTGATACGGAATCTTTTGGAATATTCTACCAATTCCTGATATAGGCCTACATTGTGCCTGTAAACCCATATTTCGACGTTTGCACGATAGATATGAGTGAATGATAGGTATGAACATTTTATGCTTTTCTTTATAGGGATCAGAACCTCCCTTAAACAGCTCATTACAAAAAGTCGCAATAGAAATCGTTTTCCTCATAAAGTCACTTTAAAGTCTTTTTAATAAAGATATCATACAATGAGTCCTTCTATCTTTACCGGCATAGAATTCATCGATAAATAAAACTCCATATCAACACGAACGTCAAAGTCACCGGGTCACAAATCCAAAAACACTTCATCACAAGTACGTAGATACTGAGTTCAGTAAGATTGTTTTCTTATTACTTGCGAATTTTAATCTAATTTCTGATAAACTTAATTACACATCCCCGGGAAACAAACTCGAATCCGATACCCATATCGTTTGTCGAAAGGCTAGTAAAATTAATCGCAAATCCGCGAACAATGAGTCGGAATTTAAGACCCCCAAAGCTATTACTAAATGTATTTACACATACGAGTATGTAAATGTCTACAATAACAATAATGCAAAATATACAACTCAAATTATTAATAATTAGATATGATGTGCAATTTGATGCGAACGTCTGCCTGTCTGTTTATGTGTTTGTTCGTCCATTGGCTGTCAACTGCTACGTTTGGAACACGAAAGGATGACCGGATCTTTGCAAAAGCCTAAATGACAGACAATTTTGTGGCATTCAACGACATCAAACAACTTGTAGATATATGGTATACTCGTAAGTGCGAGTATACTTGTACATACTCATAGTAAATTGCAGCTCCTGTTTCATTCATAGAATCATGGTGATTATTCATTTTACAAATCACCATTGAACTTATTATGTTTTCTTTTGTGATGACAGTGTGGGATTTGACGCTGTGATAAACGCTGAAATAAGTGCTATTCCTTAAGTAGTTAAAGCTGAAACTAGAGTTATTGTAATTGAAAATTTCTGGTTTACATGTCTTAGACCATATAGCTTTAAATATTTTTAAACCAAATCCAAGGCAGCTAGCTTGAACAATGAATTATAGAGAATAGGTATGCAGTCTTCTAAAAAATTTATCAAGCTTTGTAGGTATAATTACACTCAACCTTATTCGATCAGATAGTTAGATTAGAAAAGGTTAGATGTCATTTTTCGAAAACATATTTTCCCGTAGCATGTGAGTAGTTTTTCTTCGAAGCAATTTATTTCCTCTAATGGTCTCATTAGGTAACAATGAGAAAAAATTTGACTTTGGAATGTGCAATCTCGCAATAACGATATCCCGTCTTCTAATTGCAGTGACTATTTCCATCATACGAGTATCTACTTTCATACTAAAGCTTTTATTTTTAACCATGCCCAAGTTTGGTGTACAACGCTAGGATATCGAGAGAACCATCGCAGGTAAACATGGTGAAAAAATCAGTTCAGAATCTTGATACATATCTCTTCTCAATTTAATTATTCACATAGGTGGCGCTACAGTTCGGGGTAAACATGGGCCTCAACTTACCAGCTTCTCCAGTTAGCCCGTTCCTTAGCAAGTGGTTTTACGTCCCCTTCTACTTGTGCGTGCCACCTAAAGTCAAGTCTTCCTCTACTGCATAGTCCCTCTGGGTTAAATTCAAAGATTCTATGGACTGGAGTATTGGTGTCCATTCGCGTCTACATATCCTAGCCATCTCGGGCGACTGATGTCTGACAAAATAGATGTCGCCGTAAAGCGCGTTGTTGAATCTGAGTTGAAACGACTGAGGATATCTTCATCCGATTTTGATAGATTACATGCCTCAGCGCCATAAAGTAGGACTGGGATGATCATGGTCTTATAAAGAGTCTCTTAAGTTTTTCGGGATAGGGCCTAACTACTCAATTGCCCACTTAGCCTAAGAAAAACAGTGACTGGCAAAAGTGATTCTTCGTTTTATTTCTGCTGCGTTCCCTCGCTGCCTTGAAGTTATAGCTATCGATTGTGACATTCTTGTTGATAACATATACTTGGCTTTAATCTAGTTTACCGGCTCCGTTTCAATACTAGTGAATGCTTTGGTGACAGCCCGCAGAGTTCTGCTAAATATGTCGATATCATCGGCGCATGATAGTAGTTGTACAGACTTTTGAAATATTGTGTCTCTGGTTTTCGACTGTGAGTTCCGCGTAATTCTTCCAAATATAATGTTAAAGAAATCAGATGAGAGCGCGTCACCTTGTCTAAAACTTTTTTTGCCACCAAAAGCATTGGTTAAATTGCTACCGACCCTGAAAGAGCCGCGATCGTTCTCCATCGTCATTCTGCACACACGGATGAGTTTGGCACTGAAGCCGTAACTAGATATGGCTCTATATGTATAGTTTTTCTCTATAAATGCTGCCATATGCGTCCTTAGAGTCGGTTTCGGCTTGGACTCCAAGAGTTTTTTCCAGGATCTGCCGGCGTATGAAGATTTAGTAGATGTGAACTGAAACCATCTGATAGGACCCAATCAGGTTTCTCAGGAAGGGTTTCACACAATATGTTGAGAAGAGTTATGCCTCTAAAGTTGGCTCAGTTCAAGGATCTACTTTTTGTGGATCGGCTTAATAGTGCTGAGACTCTATTCATAAGGCATATACTCTTCTGATCAAAGCTAAGAAATGCGTTGATGTATGCTCTCCACTACATCACTTTCAGGAGCTTTAAATACTTTGGCCCGTAAGCCTTCAAGTTTAACTACACTGTTGGATTTAGGTTTTGTTATCTAAGCTCCTTAAATGGATATTAAGGTTTGATACCAGAAATAGAAAGCTTTCAGAGAACCTAGTGGTTCTTACAGAAAGTACGGATGGAAAAACCAATTCTGCAGACTTTTAAGCGACAATGGCAATCAACTGGATATTATGTTGTCAGATGGAAGTAATCATTTAATCTAGACTATGATAGCAACAATTGTTTCCACCCAATCTTAATCCTATAACCCTGCAGGTATTAACGAAAGCAACCAGATAAATAAATATGTAGGCATCGGCCTCCTCAACATCGCTTATAAAATCTTCTCTGCCGTAAAATGCACTCGCTTTAAGCCATTTGATAATTTTATTGGCCCTTGACATTGTGGAAAGACTCCTAATAACAGCTTACGAGTATATCAGAAAATATTATAAAATCATAGAAAGTCATGCCCTGTCTTAGTATACCTTCTAAACTTGTCCAGCTCTGCAGGATGACCATGGAGAAAACTCACTGATCGATTAGGGCCTTACAAATACATTTCAGCTTAAGAAAGACATCCGGTAAGACGATCTTGTACTTGAGAATATTGAAGAAAACTCGCAAGCCAACAAGAAACGCATGATCCTGGACAACCTATTCTGATGGCAAAGACATAGAAATCGACCTATTTGTAAGCTAGGTAAATGAGGAAAAAGTAAAAGGACACAAAACATGGATTGGTTGGTGAAAAAGAAATAATACAAGTATAACTTCGAGGTACTCGAGGGCTTTACCTACCTAGGTTCCGCAGCTAATATAAACAACTACCTAACGTAGAGATCATTCAAAGAGCTACTCTTGGCAATCGTTGTTTAATTTTTTGGGCTCAAAAGCCAATTGCATAGCAGAACCATCTCTCGGGTAGTCAAAATAATGCTGTATAAATCACTGATCTTTTCAAATCCTTCTCCGTGGCTTAAGCCATTTGATCACTTAAAGACAAAAGTGCTTGCGAAGTGTCTGCATCAACAAAGAGTGAAGGAGGAGGTTTAACCAAGAACCGTACATGCTTTAAAACAACATGGGTTTAGTTGAATGAATCAAAACTTAAAGGCTTAGTTGGCTGAAATATGAAGAGCTTATAGAGATCAGTACTCAGTTTCCCAATATTTTTAAGTTACTTTTGAATCTAATGTAATTGAAGTCATTGTTTTCACTTTAAATTGCATCTCCCTCGTACCATTGTTTGGATTTTTATTTCTTAATTATGCTTTTACTTAAAAATTCCAATTTTCATTACTTATCTGGGGATTCTATTGTTTTCATTAAAAGCCGATACGTATCTCGAATACAAGTAACTCATAATGAAGTGACTTACTAATTCTCCAATAATGACTAACAATAAAAAATTAATTGTTAATACAAGTCACTCATATGCATTTACTCGTACATACCAACAGTCATCTTATGACGCAGATTGTAATTGCTTCTGCATCATAACTAATATATTCTTCACTTTGTTGCAGATGCAGACATTGCGGCATGACAAGATTTCATCTTAAACCAAACAAAGTAAATGACTCATTAGGCAAAGTGCATTACATTTTCCGATTAAAAAACTGTCGATGCATCACGATATTTTACATATTTTTTTTTAAATAAAAAAATAAAACAATAACCTAAACAAACATGCTCATAATAGAACTTATACTAGATCTATCCGCTGACAAAGGTCCACAAGATTTCAATGGAAAAAAAAAACGGTGAAATTGAATTGTAGGACCAATAAAAATATAACAATCATTCAGGCTAATCTACAATAAATAAAGTACACCTCTATCTAGGTACACAAGTGGGTGATACCTGTCTAGTGATCGCAATCACCCATAGATATAAAAAGTATAAGCAACAATTAAATACCATTGATCAATAAAAATAGGGCTAGGTTTCATAATTCAAATTTAATACCACTATTTGGCAGCTGTCAGCAAAAATTGTTTTATCATATTGTATGTTGGCTTTAAAAAAGTTTCACATTTATGGGTGAATATTTTTTTACAATTACAATTTGTTGGTCACGAGTGAGCAGAAAAATAATACAGTTCTTCATTTGCAAAATTCTTTTAACATTAAAATTAATTTAAACTTTAAAAAACACTGCTCTACAAAAAAATTTTAATTTTATATGGGAATGTATTGTATTAGCTTTATAATATTTCACTCGCGGAATCTAAATATACAACTTAAAGCTCATAGTTAGCTCTTATTCTTCATTTATGCCATATTTAAGATTATAGCGTGTAGCTCAATATATTTATTAAAGTTACGATAACAGTTCTCAATATTTAATGGTAACCCGTATAAATTTTATTAGAACTTATTTATTTGTTGTGCCTTAAGCTGTCCGTGTTATTTTTATCATTACAACGTGATTTCTTTTCGATTTTTTTTAACATTTTTGTCAAATTTTTGGTAAAAAATCTACAGTTTTCACAATTTTTGTTACATATGTGGTAAAGTGACCATTAGGAACAGCTTACTTCCATTTTTTTGGAATTAAAATTAGAAACAAAGACAAATCTACTAATTTGATTAAGTGGCTAAACAAACAGAAATATTCATTGCCCTTTGGCATTCCAATGATATAGAGGGAACCTACTAATCATGCGAAAGATTGTTACTTTTGCTTGACATTACCCATCCAGCATGGTATCTCGAGAAAAAAGAAGCGGAGCGTGATATACCCTGTTGTTGTATCTGTAACGCAAACAGTACCACACTGAACCGATTTGACTGTTCATTAACCTCCTGAAGCCTGCTAGCAGGATAATAAAGAAGAGATTAATTTAATGGAAGTTGACTACAATGAGCCTTCAACCTCACAAGCGTCACAGTTTTCGGGTAAAAATATTGTTTGTAACGAATCATAGAATTCATAGAGTTTCGCAAGATGAACTTAATAACCTCATACGAGATTTAAATGTGCCAAAAGATAAAACAGAATTACTCGGATCTAGACTTAAAAAATGGCATTTTTTACAACCGGATATTAAAATCAGTGTTTACAGAAACCGTCCGAAGGACTTGATGCCTTATTTTAAATCAGAAAACCAACTTGTATTTTGTCATGACATAAATGGCTTAATGAACGCTTTAAAGATTGAATACAATCCACAGAAATGGTGACTGTTTATAGACGCCTCAAAATTGAGTTTGCAAAGTGTTCTTCTCTACAACGGTAACACAAAACCTTCGATTCCATTATGTCGCACAGGCCATACAAAACAAACATATGAAAATATGGGCTAGATCTTTACATTACATAAAAAAAGACTGGAATCCAAGACTAGGTCTGCGTTCTGAAGTTTACCATCTTTATATCTTAAATTAGGACTAATGAAGAACTTTGTCAAGGCTCTCAATAAGGATGGACTGGCATTCAAACACCGTCGACTTACCACGAACCATCAATTTATTAATTAAAAATACAAGTTTATTCATCTAAAGCTATATTGTCCCCTTTAAAGTAATCCCCATCGACTGCAATACACTTATGCCAAAGCTTGATCCAATCCTAGAAACATTTTTTATATGCGATTTTTCCATTACCTCCTCTCGGCTGCTGAAACGCGTTCCCCGTAGTGGTTTTTTTTTTTTTAACTCGATTGAACAGAAAGAAGTCACAGGGAGCCAAATCAGGTGAATTCGGTGGCTGTTGGATGGTATTTGTTGCATTTTTCGTCAAAAAATTACGAATAATGATGGCACTGTGAGACGGTGCGTTATCATAGTGCAAAATCCACGAGTTTTCTGCCCACCATTCTGGTCTCTTTCGGCTTCACGCAAACGTCTCATAACGCCCAAATAATACTCTTTGTTTACTGTCTGGCCTTCTGGCAAAAATTCATGATGCACTACACTATTTTAATCCATAAAAACCGTGAGCATTGCCTTCTTTTTTGATTGAAAACGACGAGGTCTTTTTGGTATCAGCTCATTTGGTGAACGCCATTCACTTGCCTGATGTCTGGATTGCTTGTCATACTTATAATACCACGTCTCGTCTACAGTAATGATTCTTTTGATGAATGTGGGATCGGAGTCAGCCTCGTATATCATCTCTTTTGCCACGTCAAAACTTTGCTGCTACACGACGGAAACCCAAGTCATTAACCAAAATGTCTTGGACGGATCCATTTCTTTTACTTTATCAACGTTTTCGTCGATTTTCGATGTTGATGGTCTGCCACTGCGTTCATCATCTTCGATTGACTCACGATCGCTTGTGCCATTGGTAAACGACCGTTCACGCACCATTAAATCCATTTTTTATTCAAAATTTAATACAAGTTCGTTGATGCAAATTTAAATCTATTTCTAAAATTGTTAAAAAAATCGCCAACACACACCGAGATAGATGTACTCTTGACTACGTATCTTTTGCAAATGTCAAACTATGACGCTAAGATTTAGAGGGAATGTCAATGACAGATGTACCAACTTAATAAAAAAAAAAACAGAACTCAAATCGAAACAGTTGGAGCGCCACACGGTGGTTACTCCGTTTTTTTTTTATCAAGGTGGTATGAACAATGTTTTTTTTTTAATAAATTGTTTTTGTACTTTAAAAATGTTGTTAAAGTATTTGACAAAAACATGTATGTTTTCGGATTCAGTGACCCCATACTACAATAGTATAAAAATATAGGATTTAATTAAAAGGCGTACAAAAAAAAAATGTTGCTGTAGACCAGTGAAGTCAAAGGTAAGGAATCATGCTCATAAGGGACATCCAGAGAATGTGAGCCTATGTAGAGATGAAGGCACAAAGAACATGAGTTGGCCACCGAGGGCTCTGATAAGTTCAGCGAGGCGACTGGCACCAGACCATTTAGCCGGACCCTTTGTAAAAGGATTCTTTTATGTTAAGTTGGGGGTTTCTTTTCCGCCGTGAAAAAAACGGATATTATATTGACGACCCCAGCAAGCTTTTAAGGACAACAAATTTCGATTTTGTACGAACCGGCGCCGTGAAATAAAGCCAACTGGGATAAAGCCAAACCTTTGCATTGCGGTTAATTTCATTTTGTGTAAGTGAAATTAGCCCAATTTGGCGTCATTCCACTTTTCATCGTTTTTAATTTTGCTTACCCGATATAAATCAATTGCCATCCTTAGAACTTTGAAATGATTAAAGTACAAACATTTGACTCAATGGTTTTGATCCTTATATAAATTTTCAATGCATAGTACCGTGTGTTGTTTTGCGTGTAAATTACAACAATAACATAGCGATGTACGCCTAATCAATTCGATATAAAACAATGCTTCCAAGTTCTATTTTGTTCGTTTGCGGTGAATTTTCAGAATTGTCAAACATTTGCCAACAAATTTTTTTTTTAACATATTAAATTTGTTTACCAACCGAAAAATGACTGCCTTAAACGTCATAGATAAATGTGTGCTACCAAGTTTTCTTTATGAACACTTAAGGGTTCGCTTTTTTTGTGACAATCGCTAACATGCGATGTATGTATGAAATGTGTGTCAACAACTGTCAGGCAAGCGTGAATCAAAACACCAAAGGGTGCTCAGCGTTTGTTCAAAAAGTAGGGTGACTTTTGAAATTTCGTAGGCAACGTACATTATTATTATTATTTTTTTTTTGCTTTGTTGGTACACCTGTCCCAAATATATGTTCACAGACAACATTAATATTGATGAAAAAATAAATATCTTTTTTACAAAAATATAAAGTCACCTTACTTTTTAAACATAAATCGTATAGCATGTTTGGTCTTGAAATGAAATACGTTAAAAAAAATAAACCTTTATACGTAAAATTTTTTTTAATAAATAAACATTTTAGTGGTTTGGCCTTATTTTACTTTCTATAGAGAATTATTAATAGTTTGGCCTTATTTCACCAAAATCACGGGCATTTCGCGAACGCTCTAAGCTGCTTGAAGGCAGATATTACCACAATCCAAGATGTGTGATTTGATAGATCTGGCGTAAATGAAATAGTCATTTACTACGGCTTTGAAAGTAGATTTGGTATTCGAAGATGAAGAAAAGAAAACACCGCATTACCATCCACATTAGAGTCAAATTTTGGTCTGCTGAAAAAAAAAATATTGATATCCGCAAAGGATATCCACATCTTTTGGATAGTCAGGCCGCTATCAAGTCCTTGGACTCAGATGCAGAATATCTCTTACGGAGCACTTCAACCTTAATTTTTGTTGGGTGACGTCGCACAGACATTCCACAGAATTGTAGGGCTGATGAACTCGCCAAAATTGGAACCATCGTATGCTGAAATTAGTTTTATTAGTAAGATGATCACAGATCCACGTGGCATCGCTATGGGCCAATAGGCCTTAGTAGATTGGTACATTCCAAACGCTACTCTTACCTACCTACCTATCTACCTAGGGTTAAATTCGGAAACATAAGCCTGATTTGGGTTCATGCCCAAATGGTCATCGACATCCGTCATTTGACAATGGATTCAGGTTTTTAGAACTTGTAGCGGAGCGTAACCAACACGCGGTTTCCAGATCTCAACATCTACAAAGGGGCTTGACTACCCCCATTAACCAGATAGATCTCAATGCTATCGACCTTGAATCATAGACTTATTGCAGCCCCACGCTCTCTTGGATATTTAGCCCCCATAAACAAACCGTAGAAAATTAATGGGAATATTGTCAGCGAACCATCAGTGAAGTTCCTTATGTGGTTTTCGTGGTTGGGTCTATGAGGCTTGCTAAGAGATGGCGTAACTTGTATTATTCCATTGTTATTTTGTAACGTTGGAACATGCGTTGGAAAGGTACTGTTTACAACCGTAAACAACAATAATTTTTTTTCACTCAAATATGTCGAACCTTGTGCCTGAAAAAGTGTTTTTGCGGGGAGTTCTTCTTCATTACTTTAATATGAAGAAAACTGCTGCCGAAAGTCATCGTATTTTGGTGGAAGTTTATGGTGAATATGCGCTAGCTGAGCGAACGTGCCAAAAGTGGTTTGCACGATTTAAAAGTGGTAATTTTGGCTTCGAAGACGATGAACGTCCTGAGTAGCCAAAAAAGTTTGAAGATGAAGAACTGGAAGCATTACTCTATGAAGATTGTTGCCAAACACAAGAAGAGCTCGCAGAATCCTTGGATGTCATTCAAGCAGCCATTTCAAAACAGCTGGATATATTCAAAAGCAAGAAAATTGGGTTCCACATAAACTCAAGCCGAGAGACGTCGAAAGGCGGTTTTGCATGTCCGAAATGCTGCTGGAACGCCACAAAAGGAAGTCATTTTTGCATCGGATGAAAAATGGATCCATTACAATAACTTCAAGCGCAAAAAATCATATGTGAAACCCGGCCAACCAGCCAAATCAACGGCAAAGCCAAATATTCATGGCGCGAAGATAATGCTCTGTATTTGGTGGGATGAGATGGTTGTGCTGTATTATGAACTACTGAAACCGGATGAAACCATATATGGACAACGCTACCGAACACAATTAATCCATTTGAAGAGAGCAGTAGCCGAAAAACGCCCGGAATATGCGACCAGACACGAGGCAATAATTTCCCATCATGACAACGCTCGGCCCCACGTTGCTATTCTGGTTAAGAACTATTTGGAAAACAATGGATGGGAAGTCTTGCCCCACCCGCCTTATAACGCAGACCATGCCTTTTCTGACTGCCATCAGAGCAGAATATCAAAAATTGGCTTGATTCATTCTAGGCTGCCAAGCCGGCGCAGTTCTTTTGAGATGGGATCCACAAATTGCCAGAAAGATGGGAAAAAGTCATAGCTTCAGATGGGCAATACTTTGAATAAAACTATTTTACATGTTTTTCTTAAATAAACGTTCAAATTTTGATATAGAGAGATGTCACTGCCAATATTCTTCATGTATGAATCGTATATCCGTAGATAGTGCTGAGAATATGAAAATACTGTTTAAAGGCCATGGTAAAGAAAACAACTGTCATACAGAATGAACCAGCCTTTGACGAAGACAACAGAGAATTCCGTCCCCTTAACCGAGACCGTCTTAACGAACCAATCATGGAACTAAACTCTAAAATAGATCCTGCGCCTTCCCATTGTCTGCTAAATTGTTAAAAGCGATGATCTTGTTAGGAACATGCACCAGTTTGTCTGTAAAATATGGTCAGAGAAAAGAAAGAGAAATGAAAGAAAAGACCAACTAAAGACCAAATAATTCCCTCAACATCGCCTCAACAGATCCAAGAATTTCAAATTGGAACTCACCGCATGTGACAGCGTATACAAGGTTGAGGTAAATAATGCCAAATCCAGTTTTGTCATCCTTGCGAAACTTCTTATGTTGTACGAATGACAATGGAGAATTTTTACTGCTCTATAAAGGCCGGCGTTAAATAAACCGAGACTTCCATTATCAAAATAAGGTCTTAAAACACGGCGACACGATGTTATATGAATTTTTTACATAAATCTATAAATGAACCTGCAAAACTTAAAGACCAACAAAAGAGGCACGATTCTGTTTAAGTCTACGTATTACTTGCGCACCCGTGTGATTGGAGGAAAACGAAGCACATGCTATCTTCAGAAAAGGACGCACACTACCGGAGACTTGGCTAGATATAATTTCGAGGTAGTTAAACGCTTCGTCTTACAAGCAACCTCAACATCAAATCTAAAATCAGATGCAGAACTACTCTTGACAATCGCTGTTTCTTTGCTCAGGAGGCAATTGAATAACAGAACCCTTTCTTGTAAGACTAAACTGTCTTCATTCAAGAGCCATTCATTCATTCATTTCGTTTCTACGAGAAAGAGAAACACTTAGTCAGTCGAACTTTCGCTGATTAGGATCTATTGAAGATAGAAGAAGATGTGACGAGGCACATTTTTGGTCAGGCGAACAGCCGAAGTTGTTCCAACAGTAGCCACTGTATGCGAAAAATCTGTCTGTTTGGATTGGCTTATGGTACATGCCGCAGGTGTTATTGAGCACAATTTCTTCGAATTGGTGCCGGCGAATCGATTATGGTCAATGGAGATCACTATCGATCCATGGTAACCATTTTTTTTTTTTTCGATAAATTGGAACTGGAAAGCTTCGAGGATATGTGAAGGACAGTGGTACTTGCCAAGCAGCGTTTTCCATATTAAGAACGATGTTCAATGGTTGTCTTATCGTCTGAAATGAGCCTGTAAATTAGCCCCCCCCCCTACTTGCGCAGTTTAACACTCTTAGACTCTTTATTGTAGACTACATGAAGGTATTTGATCATACAGTCAACGGTAATGAATCAATCTATATGCACAACAACTCCACCCCACACTGTTAGAGTACGGAATTATCACGAATCTACTATAATCAAAAAAAAATCTATTTTTCTTCAGGACAAATTTGATTTTTGCCCAATAAACCTAAGCAATCAATGCAATCACAGAAAATATTAGAACTACATATGTATTCCCGACAAAACTAGTGTATATCCCAATCATTTCAATTTGTTTACGGCTCTTTTTTTAACAATTCTTGAGTAACACATAGCGAAGCACAACTGCTTAACTAAGGCCACATTCCATCGTAAGCCTTGGCGAAAAAAAATTTGATTACTCACCGGAAACTTTCAAGTGAAGTTACTTGTTTAAATTTGTTGTTTGATTAATTACAAAAACACAAATTGTTAATTGCAATTTTGTAAATATGAGCACTATTTCATAGATGATACTATCTACGTCACTGATGCAACTCAAATGTGATACTAAGAGCCAATTGTGGGTATTAGAAAGCTTCTTATCAGAAAAAATACAATCTACGAATACAACTCTTACTCGTAAACCAACAAGAACCAAGAATGCAAGTAGATACGGATACAAGTACTCCAAGCAATACCAATTTCATTTCTGATAAGATGAAAACGTAACAAGAGTATAGATTCCGGCAAAATGAGGATACAAGTTTCATTTGTACAGAGATGTTGTTGTCTTGATAAGCCTTGTCGCAGATAAAAATTTTATAACGACGTCAAGCACCTAAAAGTTATCTTTATCACTCTTTCAAAGTGAAGGTATTCGTTTCTATCTACAAGTTATTCTAAGGAAATTTTTTGAGAAAAAAACATACACAACACTCAATCCAACCTAAACACATAAATCTAGATCCTCTTATCATTTAATAAAAACCCGTTTTTTTTTTTTTTAACCAAAAACTCCAATTAAATATTCGTTTTCGAAACTAGCGATACATAATGCGTAAGAGGGTGATGATGACCTGTGATTCGTTCCGAACATTATTTTGAACTTGACTTGATTATTGTTACCTCAATTATGTGTAAACTGCCCAGAGCTCTATAGACCAATTGTTCTGTTCTAATTCTCCTTAGTTTGACCAATAATCATAGTAGAACGTCCACTATTAGGTGGTCGACGGTCGTGGTTCATTGAGTCTTTGGCTCACCAGGTTTTGTCTCACAGTCTCTGGGAACTGAACTGTCTACACTGTGAAATGCAAACTTTTGTCAGCGTTTTAGTTTAATGTGCAATTTCCTCATCGCTGCCATTAATCAGTTGAACTTGACTGAGTTTTAGAATTTGAAAGCTTGACTTGCATCTGCATCAATTGTTATGCAGATTTACGAGAGTAGATAAATAGATACGAGAACATGCCGACAGGGGATATGGTCGATTGGGTTTTTTCAATTGACACACAATGCTAGGTAGTTAGATTGGTATGGCTTTGGTAATCGATTGTGTGATACTCAATGAGAAACGTAGTTGTTGAAACCTTGGTTTTTTGAAAACATCATCTCTTACAAGTGGAAATTCTATCGAAAATGGTTGAATATATTTTCCAAGGTTACAGTATTCTCCCAGATACATTATCTTATAGAGATGGAATCTTCTGGGATAATCCAGGCTATTATTTTAGAATCAGTGCTGAGGTCGAGACTTCGTTTCATCATCGTGGTGCCAAACAGAAGCCTATTTAATCCCTTATTACTGAAATAGCATGATATAACGCTAATAAGCAGTAATTTAGTCAAGTTAATTCTTGATTTACTTCGACTTTCAAAAATCGAAATCACCTGAGTCGTTGAAAGTTCCCAAACACGCTTGTTGGACATTAGAAACTACCAATAGCGATTAAATAACCCTCTGATAGTCTTAGCAAACTTACAGAATGCAAAATGTGAATGGAATGTACGAGGGCTGTTTGATAATACCCGAACTGGAAGATAAGTGGCACTACTGAGCCAAAATGAGTGTATCATCATTTAGTATAACCTCTCTTACCACGCCTGTCAAAATTTGGTAACTATTTAAAAACATCGTGTAAGTGTTTTCTGCGACCATGGAAAAACAGCAGTATTGCTCCCTTATCCGATTCTTGTTTTTGAGTGGCAAAATCTGAGAGGATATCGAGTCCATTCTCAATGGTGTGTATGGATCCCATTTACCTTCCCGTACAACCGTTTACCATTGGTTTGCAGAGTTTCGCCGTAGCCGCCACGTTAGTTTTTGATAAACCGTGCCTAGGTGGCCCAAAAATGGTTACCACAGATGAAACCGTGGACAAAGTCCATGATCTAGTATTGGCAGACCGCCGAGTGAAAATTCACGAGTTGGCTGCTATAGCAGGCATCCCAACTGAACGTGTAAGCCATATCCTGCAAGAGATTTTGGGCATGAGAAAGCTGTCCGGGCGATGAGTGCCGCATTTGCTCACACCGTATAACAAGCGCAATCGTGAGATCTCTTTAAAGACGTGCTTGACCCTGTTAAATCGAAATTCGGAGGAGTTTCTGGATCGTTTTGTGACCGTCGATGAGAAAAACTACTTTTACGACAGGCTTCGCCAAAATGTCTTTTGTTTCTGGCAAGTGAGTATGCACATCGAGCGCATAGTTGAGCAAAAAGGACTTTTCTTCTCATCCAACTGAAAAGACATTCGACCTTGCGGCGGGTAAAAATTTTTAGGCGATAAGCATGAAGTTTTCTCAGATTATAAGCTGGCCGTACGGCAAATTAGAAGGAGTTACATTATTGGAGGCATCAGCGAACCGTTTTAAGAGGCTATATTCTGGCACTATGGTATTCAGGTGTCCCTGAAACATCGGTTTCAGCTTGCCTTGATCGAGGTTGGCCCCCTTGGATCGTCTCGATGGTTGTGGTGTAAATTTAAATCGAAGAGTCTACTGACAGTCGATTGACTCGAAATTGTAGTGAGTCCGCGTTAGAATGGCGGACGCTTAAGATAGGTCTCAGTCTTCAGTTTATGCCTTTAAATTTGTATGGGAATAATGGGCTTTCTGCTACTCTAAGTTACTTAGAGCAGTTACTTTATCGCAAGCATAGGTGAATTCAATTCAATAATTGTTCGGGGACGAATTTAAGGAACAAATTCGACTAGAGGTCAATCATACTCTGTTGGAATTGTTACGCAACGTCATCTTTTAAGGTAGTTGTAGTAAGCTATTGGCTGCATGGTCAACTATTTTCAAGGTCCACACAGAATTAAGTAGAGACAAGTAAATTTGTTAAAGCTCGTAGAGTTGCAGTCAATATTGAGGATATGAAAGGACAACTTCTGTTAAACTGTTAATTTATACAATAGCAAAAGGAAAATATAGCTGTTTATGACAAAAAGTCATTCAAAATTGTGGACGGTAATGGATAATATTATTTTTTATCCCACATCGAAGAAGTGATGACGGCAATACCTAAACTAGTTCAAATATATACGAGTATGTCCGATGATTTACCAGAGAAACTCTTTAAATTTAATTAGATAGAAACATACGAATGTTTTATTTATTAATCAGAAATTTACTCGATATAACTGGACGGATGTGTGAGCACCCTGTAGCATAATCGCGGCAGCCAACTGATGAACACTCGCCTTGAGATGAATCAGTCACCAAATTTCCCCTTCACAACTTCGAGCGTTGCGTCGCTTGTATGGCATGAAGCTCCATCTTGTTGGAACCACAGCTCGAATATATCGATGTTGTCGAGCTCTGATTACATAAAGTCGGTTAACATTGCTCTATATCTGTGTCCATTGGCGGTAATAGTGCCTTCTCCCTCATTTCGATAGGGCCAATGATGCCACCATGCCATAAATCGCACCAAACAGTCAATTTTGGCGAAAACATTGATGCTTAGCCGAACACTTGTGGGCCTCGTCCGAGAAGATGATATTTTGACCAAAATCCAAATCTCCGGCCAACATTTTTAGCGCCCAATTAACGAAGTCATGGCATTGTCCATCTTCAATTCATTCATAAACACAATCTTATACGGACGTAGGCCCAAATTCAACCGCAAAATAGACCGGGTTGACTCTCTAACTATGTCCAATTCAGCTGATCGGCGCCGAATCGACATTTCTGGGGTTCGGCGGCTATGTTTTCCTCATTTTGCACCAATCTCTGTCTGGTTGGTGGCTTAAGATCCAAAAGAGTGTACTCACGCTTACGCACTGACATGATGATGACCAATCTCACTACGAAATTCACTTTGCGTATTTGAAATATTGAGCTGAAATTTGGATAATTTTCGCACGTTCGGCAAACGTAAAACGATGAATAATAAAATGGCAAACCTAACTGTCATTCAATTGTTGGATGTTAATGGTAACTTTGACAGCTGCTGAAACATAACAATTAGAAAAACTATCATTGCTATCTGGTCACCCCTTAAATCATTATCGGTATAGCCCTGGGTTAGGAAAATGCATAGATAGATCGCCCAGACTAAATAAAGGAAAGCCACATCAAGAATGCTACACTGATATGGAATGCATTTGCATTGTACAAATAAAAATCGTCTTAGAAAAAGTTTCAAGCAAACGTGCTAGTTTTCTCCAAAAAGATTCAGTCAACGAAACAATTGCTTGCAGAAAAAATTGTGTGAGAAAATCGGATACATATCGGATAATACTCAGCGGGAATGACGAGGGAATTCGGGGAACTAAAAGTGAAGAAACTGTTTGTGGGAAACTAAAAGTTGTCCATGCTAGCTGGTATTTCCACAAGTAACCTGGTAAGCAGCTGCATCTCATATTTTAGTTCCACTAAATGCAGATACTTGGAAAAAATGATAGATACACTTAGATTAAATAAATAAATAGTTGCACGAATCGTGAAAGAGGAGCTGAATAGTAGAGATGATAAAGATGATAGCAGTGATAATCTGAAATTGTTACTGGTACACGAATGATTCGTCATTTGTACTCGTAACAATGAAAGACAATATCTATCAAAAAAACCAGACAATGATGTATGTGCCTTGGCTTTTATGAATGTACTTTTAATTATATTCAACCTGCATCCATACTGCCCAGTTTCTCTCGTTCTTAAAATAGTTGTTCCATCAAACGAAGTCAGGAACCGGTGTCGACGTCAGACTTAAGTGGCCATAAATATTCGTCATGGTGAATCCAAACCTATTGTGATATTAGGGATATTACGTTGTGAACTATCAGTTAGTTAGGCCTTCAGTAAATTAATTTTAATCACTAATTAATTTAATTTTAATTTAGCTATTAGGTGCGCACCCTCCCACGCTCTTTCAGTGATATAACAAAGGATCTACAATTGGTATTAAGTGCGCAACTAAGTTATCGCTGTTTTTTTTTTTTATGAAAATGGAACTTTATTGTGAAAAAATGGTGACAAATGAATCATTTCAAAGTATTGCCTATCGATAGCTATAACTTTTTCCCATCATTCTGGCGGAGCTTGAATACCGTTAGGGTAAAAGTGATTATCTTTGGGGCTGTCCAAGAATCAAGCCATTTTTTGATGTCTTTATATCAGCAGAAGTGTTGATCAGTCAGACAATGTGTCATCGAACGGAACAAATAAAAATCGGACGACGCAATACCTGGGGAATATGGTGGGTGGGGAAGGACTTCCCATTTGAGCGTTTCCATGTATGTTTTAACGGGTTTGGCCGAACGTTGTCATGCTGTAGAATCAGTTTCACGAGCTTCTGCTTGTATTGTGGCCGCTTTTCAGGAAGTGCTTGGTTCGATCGCATCAATTGAAGTAAATACCGTTCCCCTGTGATGATTTCGTTGAATTTCAACAGATCGTAATAAATAACACCGACCTGGTCTCCAAATACACAGCATTACTTTCGCAGCATGAATATTCGGCCGACCTGATGAAAAGCATGAACTGGCAGTCCTCATGATTTTCTTCACGATGCGATGAACAAAACCCTTCTTTTTTTGCCGATGGAACAGTTGTTCACAGGCAGCAGAAAAACGAACTAACGAAGGAACCCAAATTCCTTGTTTGTGAATCACTCCCAACGCATGCATTCGCTTGGAAATGGCTTACCGGGTAATTTCTTGTGCTGAAACAAACTCATTTTGCGTTTGGAATGGATCCTCATCGAGCAATGCCTATAATTCAGCGTCTTCGAAAGATTTTGGTCTTCCTTCATGCGGACGGTCGTCAACTTCGAAATCACCATCTTTGAAGCGACGATACTAATCACGGCACGTTATTTCACTTAGATCAGAATGTCAGTAAACATTTTGCAGCTCTCGGTTCGGAGCCGTTTTCTTCGAATGAAAGAAGAAAACCATGCTTTCCGCAAATGACGATTATTTGGCACAAAATCAGCCATTTTCACAAAACCAAAAGTATATGACGCAAAAGCAAAATCACTAATGTATCAAAACGGTTTGTTTTACCTATGTCTAAGCTTGGTTCATGACGTTTTGTATAAAACTTCAAAATCGACCAGCACTTACTGCTGGAGCCATCTATTGACCATTGAGAACTTAGTTGCGCACCTAACATTTTTTTTTTTTTTAATTTAAGTATAAATCATCATCGGATTAAATTTATTTAGAAAAATAATTTAACTGTCAACTATCAACTAATTAGTTTATTTGAAATTGATTCGCAATTAGATAAAATATCCGTAAGAACTTTTAACCTACACGGAATCAACGTTGGTTGAATGGTCAGAGGGTTGTATGATAGAAGTGTTAACTGGGTGATTAAGAAGCTAAATATCGTATTTGGTACATTTTTTGCCAATGATCTCCGAACTGAAAAATATCCGTCCAAAGTATGTATATCTTAAAATTCAAAAACCTCTCCTATTCCAAAAAAAAAGGTAATACAATTGGGAAAATTATTTGAGTTTAAATATTAACAACCTACCTCGATCTAATACCCAAAGAGTAACAGACAAATTAGACAGCCAGTTGTCGCAGATTGAACCTTTATTTCCCAAGAAGTCTTCTATGCATAAGGTTTAATTCTGCTAATGTAAAACTTATGAAGGTATTGCAAATCGCCTCCAACAACCTATGTTAATTAAATTCACAAAAGCTGGATTTATAATAATCTTTAATGGAATTAGGGTAAAATCAATACGATATAAATTACAGTGGAAAAAAGTCGATAGTGTTAGTTCATTAATCATTTCAAAAAGAAGTGTTTACGTACTAATGTTGTATAAGAGTAAATACAATAAGAAGAGAGAAACCGATGAAGCACAGTATAATCCGCGTATCTGCTTTAAGACGAAGTTCTAAACTTATAGTATTACTTCTTCCCAATTTCCTTTAACTCGAAAATATCTCGATTTAGTTTTTTGACTAGAGAGTCATCAATAACGCACACGTATACAACCATTGCTGGGTACCTTTCAGCCTTCAACTCAACACCAGAAAAGAAAACCTAAGCGTGTCCATTGAATAAGACAAAAGACTCCTCTGATAGAATACAAAAATCGGCAAGTTTCCACAGTTCAGGAGCAGCGTGGAAGATTGATAAAGAGAGATTAATAAAGTGTTCCATGCTTCAAAGCCTGAGCGGGATTGTATTTTTAAAACTTTGTGAGCAGTGCGTGTCATTTTCGATCATATTCATGTGATTACCGCAAGAATATCAGAATGAATCAAAACACGCGTAAATGAGAGACAGGTTTGCAATTCCGGTACTCCATAGGGTAGTATCACTGATAGAAAGAGCCTTGCACTTAAAAGTATTCAATTTCGGAGCACTTCGGAACACTCGTATTAAAGCTGAACACACGAATTAATTCATCTTTAGGAAACTCCACAGAGCAGGATTCTCTCTCTGGCATCTGGCTTCTTAGCAATTAAATATTGGGACATATAAAAAGTCTCCGCGGCTTATTGTCACTATATGGTGTTGGTGTCCATTTATCTGGAAACACTTTTCTGATTGTGTCAAACGAATACGTGTTTGAAAAGTCACATGTCAGAATACTGTGTAATTCGTTGCTCGTGTTAAAAGTTATACTGATTTGAATATGAGTGAAATATCTAAATAAAATGCTGAAAAATTTGTGCATTTTACGCTGAGAATGCTATGAGTGAACGCTGGACCCAGAAGTGGTTTGTTCGATTCCGTTCAGGAAATTTCGATGCAAAAAATGCACCTGGAACTGATCGGCCTGTCACTAAAAAAGTCGACGAAATTTTGCAAATGATGACCGAAAAACTATCAGTGAAACGCTGCTTGATTAAAAACGTGAATATCTAACGCAAGCGATCATGGTCAAAGGCCAGTGACCGACCACAAACGACTTCAAAGCCTGGATAGACGGCAAACACGATAATATTGATTTTGGTGGGATTGGAAGGGAATTATGAGCTGCTAGAATGTAGCGAAAACGTCATAGCTCGACCGTTTGAATGTAGCTTTCAAGAAAGAACGAACTGAATTGGCCAACAGAAAGGGAGTTGTCTTCCATCATGATAATGCTAGGCCACACACATCTTTGATGACCCGGAACAAATTTACGGTGCTTGGTTGAGAAGTTATGATGCATCCTCTGATTACCATTTGTTTCGGTCTTTGCAAAACTCTCTTGATGTTAAAAAATTGGCTGATTGAAGAGCCCCTGAAAATCACTTGGCCAAGCTTTTCGCTGATAAGCCACAGAAGTTCTACTTCGATGTAATTATGAAGCTACCCGGAAAATGGCAAAAGTTCATAGATAATAACGGCCAATATGTACTTGATTGAAATTGATTTTGAATAAAAATTTTTTTTTTCAAAATGTACCAAAAAACTGAGGAGACTTATATGACCTAATATTAAATAGAATTGCTTTTTTTGTCTTTTTTATGCTGAGCCATACTGGAGTCATTTCAAAACGAAGGCTAAAACTAACACTTCATTATCGATAATTCTCTATCAGAGATCAATCTTCACATTTAAGCCCCCAAAGATTGGACGAACTAAACTTAAAGAATTTACGAAAACACGGTTTTTAAGATTCAAAACTGAAATGGAAAGAGAACATAGAGAAATGAATTAAGAGCGCAAGTATGGCTCCAACTAAGCGTATGGCAGACGTTAAGGAATAGGTGAGACTTCAAAGTGACTCTAGTATGTGGTTTTTATACTATAATTGTGGGACATTTTCTGATATACGGTTGGTTATTCTGGTAGAAGAACTAAGATTCCCGAATCTGACCAAAACTTAGCTTGTATCAGGATGATGCTCAAAGCTTCACTCAAGACTGTGCTGAGCCTCATCTTGCTAGATTTGTATTTCGATGTTTCAGCAGCCAAGCGAATCGTTTCTCATTAAGGGTAGCAGCAAACTTGTCAAATCTAATCTCCGCAAAGTAAGTATGGTTTTCAATAAGCCAGTCCTCGGATAATCTATCTCGAATAGTGTTCGAGATATCTTACCTGAAAATCTGCATATTGTGTATACATGTAGAAAAATGGCTAAGCCACCTGTGGGGGAGCAAGGCCCCCTGACCAATAAAAAAAAGGTCGAAATACATACATACAATGATGGATCTAAAATAAACATTCGCAGGGAGACATGGGTCCATTGTGAAACCCTAGGACTTAACTTAACGGCACTGACTTTTCAGCCCATGTGTTATATTATTTATGGCGCGCTCGAGGGGCTATATGCACCCTTAAAATGTTTGTACACAGCCCGGGCGAAGGAAATATATGGACGAAGAAATGAGAGGTGCCGATGTATGTTGGTCTTAAATGTTTGCAAGTTACAATGACTAGAAAATAGAGAGATTAGCAAAGAATCATGAGAGTTACGGACTAAAAGTTTGAAAGAGCGGAATGGTACTGGCAATTTCGATGAAGCAAACGGAAACGTAATGTGGGTGTTCAAGCATGTCAATTGACTTTACAATATTGGCATCACCTTTGAGTTTTAGCTCAAGGTTTTGAATCTTATCTAGTAAGTGAAAAGAGGTCTTGGATCCACTTGTCGAGATATGGGCATTGTATCCCAATTTTGGGCGGTAGATGTTCAATATATTGCGGTCCGATTAAGGGGTGGGGGGAGTATCTCTTGCATTTGGCGACATCGAATATGTAGTTTTTCCAATGTAAGCTGTAACTGACACACATACTGAGAATGGAAAGTTTTTTGGTTTCGACGATGTAAGTGCCATTCATGAATAATGGCTGGGTATTTAAATTTCGATTTAATAACAGCAGACAGACTCAGTTGGTAGTTTTCCAATTGGTTATGCTGTTGATATCAGAATTTTAATTAAACGTACTCTGCCATTCCCGTTCGGCAACTGAAGAGCAGGGAACGAATATGAATATGAAAAACAGAGAGTACTGTCGTCAACAAAGTAATATATATGATGGATTAGAAGTAGCAGACACGATATCAATGATAAAAATTAAAAAGAATATCGGAGACAAAACTTTTTGCTTTTGCCAGATTCTTGCAACATACGTTTTTGTTCCACTTTTGGTGAGAAATGCCATCAAATCACCAGTGAACATGTTGCTACGAAAACCGTACTGCCGATCTTTGAGAGGTTTTCATGTTTTGAGATATTTCATGAGCTGACGGTTTACGAGTGCTTCCATGACCTTGAAAAGACGAAGTAATAACTGAGTACGAAAGTTTTTAAGGTCACCAGATTTTTTAAGAAAATGTATCCTCAAATACAAAATAATTACAAACTACATATGTACGAGTATATAATCAAATAGGAGCCTATCGCAAGCACATCGAGCCAATACTTTGTACTAGGTACACGTAGCACAAGATTTGCATAAATTAATCCTGCAGATGATATATTCATAGATATGGATACGTCCAATTTTGTTTCCCAACGAAACAGAGCGCTCAAAAAAGTTCATTGCACTCCTTTATACGTCAAGCTTACTCAAAAGATAATCAGCAAAGAAAAGGCCATCAACCACCAAATATTCCAGGAAAACTAAAAAATGTTGTAAAGGGGACACCAATATTTTGGTTATTTTAGAATACTATGATCACTCAAATAAATGTATATTATACGAGTATCTTTGATGCAGCAAAGAAGTGTCTATTTCAATCAAATTAATTCACTGTTTTAGAACTGTAGTCCCTAATCATAGAGAGTACTGACACTTAGCAAATAAGCCTTACCTACTAAGCAGTAATTATAACACACACCGCGATTTTAACACAAAAACACGTTCTCAAATTTCGCACTTGAAAAATTCTTTTAAAAATCACAAATAAATCACGATCATGAAATGCAACTCGATAATGCAACTGCAGATACATTTGTCAACGCTGTGCAGTACAGCATGCAATTCCGTAATTATTTTATGTGACTTTCTGATTACATGTCATTTGAACGGGAGACGGATAAACCAGCTGAAATGTCTAATTACAGTTAAAAGCCAATGTGATATGAGAAATTCTATTTAAATTTATTTTTCATCTGTTTTTTTGTTTCACATCTCGTTGCAAATAATTTCCGGAATTAAATGCATCAGCACAATTGTCGCAATAGTGATTGAAATCGCTACTTTTAAGTGGACTTTTGCAAGCTATCAGAGGGAAATCTTCAGAGAATATCTCTGTGTATGTGAACATGAGATTGCTCTGTACCGCTCTTGCTCTGGAAAGGTGTTTGGGAATATTGAAAAAGTGAAAGAAACAGATTTGGCGAATGGTCTAGTCTGGAACATGAGGGTAGCACATTAGAAAACAGTAGTGTCTTAGACGACACAGAGATAAGAACTTTACTCAATTGCTCAACTCAAAGCCGGCAAAATTTTTAAATACTGTTTTCGAAAAGCATCTGTTTGATCTGCTGGGATCCTGCAGAGTCATGACACGTCTAGTTGTGCTCTCAGGTAATCCGATTATACGAGGGCTGTTTGATGAATACCCGGATTAGGAATGATAACGCAATTTTTTTAAGTTTTGACAATTTATTTTCCAATAAAATCTCCTTTTTTTTCGATACACTTTTCGCAGCAATGCTGCAACTTTTTTAACCCCTCCGTTTAGAACGACTTTTGTTGACCTGGAAAATACTCCTACGCGGCGGCGATGACTTCCTCGTTCAACATGTACATCTTTCCGGCGAGCGATCTTTAAGATTTGGAAACAAAAATAAGTCGCATGGAGCCAAATCCAGAGAATACGGAGTATAGAGAGCAATTCATAGTGCAATTCGACCAATTTGGCTGTGGCGGCTGCGGAGGTATGGTACGTTATTGTGGTGCAAGAACACTGTTCTTTTCGCCAACTGTGGTCATTTTATCTTAAAATCGGTGTTGAATCAGCCCAATAAATCGAGGTAGTACGCTCCTGTAATCGTTTTTCCCTTCTCAAAATGGTCAACGTAGATCACACCTCGCGAGTCTGAAAAAAAGGTGGCCATCACCTTTCCGGTTCTTTGCAGCACGTTCTCTTGGTTCTTTGATAGTATAGTTTATGCCAATGAATCCATGTCTCATCGACGGTCACGAAAAGATGCAGAAACTCCTCCGGACTTCGATAAAATAGGGCCAAGCAAGACTTTGAAGTGGTCTCACGATTGCGCTTGTTCTCCAGTGCGGCACCCATCGCGCGGACGGCTTTCTCATGCAGGATATGGCTAACACGTTCAGTTGAGATGCCTGCTATCGCAGCCAGCTCGCGAATTTTCACTCAGCGGTCCGCCAATACGAGATCATGGATTTTTTCCACTGATTCCTTTGTGGTAACCGTTTTTGGGCCACCTGGGAGCAGTTCATCAAAAGTTCATCAATGGTAAACGGTTGTACGGGAAGGTTAATGGGTCACATATACATGGACTTGATTTCATCGTAGGATCAAAAATCGGATCACGGAACGATACTGCTCTTTTTCCATGGTCGCAAAAAACGTTAACAGGATGTGTTAGTGTCAAAACTAAACTAATCGTCCGATTGTTACCAGATTTTGAGTGGCGGCTAAAATAGGTTATACTACAATAAATGATGGGACACTCATTTCGGTTCAGTAGCGCCACCGACCTCATAAAAAAAATCATAAGTGAGCCCACTGATACTGCCAATCTATATTCTTTAAAGTTCTTCTCTGAGCCTTGTATGAGTTCGTCTTCAACTTAACTTAGTGGACTAAGCCGTCCGACTGAATTCAGAAGAATTATCTCCACGGCCTTCTGGAAGCGGATGCAAGGTTTAAGGAAAATCTTATACGTACATATCATAGATACAAGGTTGTTGTCATTCACAAAGACACCAATTTCTCATCCTAAATCGATTCTGAAGCCTTTGGTGAAGATCCGATTTCATTCCCTTTCTGACCCAGATTCTATTCGAAGCCAATCATACATATCCAAAAGATCAAAGTCAAATTATAGTCGGCGAGCAATGTCAACATAACTCCTGCGTGAATTGTACCAAAGACTCCTTTTAAACGGAGGATGGCTTTCCAAGGGCTTACGATTAAGAAATTTCATCAGTGCACCTAGAGCAAAATCAAGAATACTACGGAAAACCCCCAAGCAGAAAAGGGAAGAGTTTTTTTTTATTTTGGTATAACCAACAGTGACGCATTTGCTGGCATGATCTCTTCCCAGTTACTTTCAGCGCCACTCCCTTTGGGCCGGATCTGTTGCGCCTATTCACTCAACTTGACCCAACTATCTGAGACGATAGATATCTCCGCAGACGTCTGACTAAACCGTGGTACAGACTCTTCAGTGGATTCTCCATTGCTCTTCAATACCAGAAATCACGCGCAGTATCCTCGGCAGAAACGGCCAAGTGCTTCTTCATCCACTCATTACAAGGTCCAAGCCTCTGCGCCATAGAGCAGGACAGGGATGTTTACGGTGTTGTAAAAATGTCAGTTAAAAAATAGCTCTGTTACTTAATTCCCTCCTGGGCCCAAGGAAACAGCGATTGTAACGAGTAACTCTGCGTCTGATTTCTGCTTTCATATCGTTGCTACTTATAACTCCGCAACTAAGGTAGATGAAATTCTATCGAAGTTATTAATGCCAATGGTGACGTTTTGATTAAGCCGTTGTGTCGGTGGTGCCCGTTAATTTCTTATGGTAGCATGCACTTTGTTTTAACTTTGTTTACCATCAGATTCATTTCGGCTGCCTCCGTTGTGTGAAAAGCAAGAAATAGGCGGAATTAAAAAAACAGTGCCTCTTTTGTTGACCAGTGACGTTAAAGAAGTCACATGAAAGCGCGTGCTCTTGTCGAAAACTCTACTTATTATTGAAGGACTCAGTTAATTTGTTACCAAACTTAATTGAGTAGCGAGAATTCTCCATTCTCCATTCTGCATATCCTGACGAGTTTGGCAAGCATGTCAAAACTAGACATGGCGTTGTATAGCTCGTCCGTATGCACGCTGTTATATGCAGCTTTCAAATCGACAAATAGACGGTCAGCGTTGATCTAAAATGTCCGGGCCTTTTCAAAGATCTGGAACCGCACTAATATAAACCAACCAGATCATGAATGATTTTAGGCGGTTATATAATATAGCAGAAAGATCTTCTAAGCCATGTTTAGGGAACTTATTCCTCTGTGGTTGGCGCAGCTTAAAGGGTGTCCTCTCTTGTGGGTCGGTCTATCGATACTGAAATTTCATGCTATGGCATTCTTTTCTTTCACAATATTTTGGAGTTGAGTACCCAGCCAGGTCATCACCAGCTAGCTGTCCCTTTCAGCCAACAGCTTTATTAGATCTTACATTTGATATTGCTACCTTAACTTTGTCCAGTATGAATTATTATTTTTATTATTATTATCAAGGGAACGATACAAATTAATTTGTAGGGTTCGGGATTAAACGCCTGGGTACTATGCTCATGTGGCGCGTTTTTTTCAACAGCACGCAGAGTACTGAGTTCCCATGTGGTCCCCACCTACGTACTTACCGCGCCCAACACTGCTTGATTTCGGTGATCTGGTGGGAACCGATACTTTCAGTGTGGCGAGGCCGTTGACTCCAGTATGAATGTTTGATTACACTTGACAGCAGTATTTTGGCTATCATCGCAGTTATACAGTATACAAAAAAGTCTTTTCATATTCTCAGCACTGACTACGACTCTACTATTAGTTGTCCATGATAGTCTTTTATTACCTAACCAAAGATTTTCTTGTGGCAACCCTCCGACATTTGAAACCAATCAGATTCTAGTGGATTCGAGCAATCGCTCTTCGATATCAAATTTTGGTGGTCTTTCTTGACTCTGTTGTGCCTGTACCCTGGATTAAAGAAGGTGATGATCCTAGTCGCTTTTAGCTCTTCATAAGATTCGAACATCTAGAATACTGAAAGACAATTTGGCATCGATCACACCTGGATTAAAGAAGGTGATGATCCTAGTCGCTTTTAGCTCTTCATAAGATTCGAACATCTAGAATACTGAAAGACAATTTGGCATCGATCACAATGTGATCGATCTGGTTCACTGTTGCTTTATCAGGGTCTAGCCATGTCCCCTTATATGTAATATAATATGACATAGGTGTCAAGCAATCAAACGCAAACGGGTTGTATTACTTACCTCAATAGCAGTAACGCTTTATTAATGCGACTGGAAATCATCTCTTGACTCAGTGGCACCTACACTCGAGCCTATTTAACTTAAATTGTATCAGCCTGATTGCACCGAGTGCTTAAATACTTACTTTACTTAACGGGCTCCCGACCCGTGAAGACTCTCTGCCGGGAACGCTGCTTCCAGTTATCCAGACCAGTCGCTCTGACATACACGATAGTTTGGTCTTTAAAACGGAGCTTTGGCCTTCCTTGAACTTGAAGTTGGGAATCGAAGATTCTCTTAGCTAGAGCATAATTATCCATTCGTTTGCTGTGGCCGAGCCAATACACATATTGATACAACTCATAGATTTCGTGGTTGTATCTTTTTTTCCTTTCGCCCTCCTCGCACACAGGTTCAAAAATCCTTCAAAAGATTTGTCTTTCCAATTCGTGGAAGGATAAGGGTTTTGTAAGGCACACTTTTTGTCCTTGGAGTTGGGACGTTTTGCCAGACCGAAGTAGCAACGCTTTCCTAGGGTTATTCTTCGTCAGATCCCCACTAAAGTGCCATTCGTAGGTAGGTGAACTCTTCAACTACCTCGAATTCATTTCTATCAATAGGGACGATTCATCCTACGCGGTGGACATATAGTATGCTAGTTTCTTTGTTAATAACATGTAGTTAGTTTTCTCCTCGTTTACTTAACGGCCAACAAATTGAAACAATATCGCCCGCATATCCGAATAACTAAAGGGGCCTGTTAAAGATAGTGCCTTCCCTGTTGACACCTGCCCTGCGCACGAGATTGAAGAAGGCTCACGATAGCGCATCTCCTAGCCGAAATCCGGTTCATGTTTGAAATAGTTAGAAGGAGCTTCTTTCAAATTGCACCTTGCAGCGCGTATCTTACAGGACCATGCGACGCATTTAAAATGAATACTATCATATGTGGTGGTGTATCTCAACCTAAAATTCGCTGGTCTTTTCCAGGATTTGTCTCTGTGTGAAAATTTTATCGAAAGTCGATGTGCCGGGCCGGAACCTACACTGGTACATGCCGATTAGTGTGTTGCAGAACGGTTTGAGAAGCTCACACAGTACGTTGGATAGTATCTTATATGCGCCATCAAGAAGGGATATGTTCCTGCACGACATAGACATGATAGTTCAGTCTTTCCTCATGCTATTTTCCACCCATACTTGGTTGACGATTTGGTACATGCGTCTTGCCAAAGCATCGCCACCGTATTTAAAGCCTGCTTGATATTGTTGTTCTTAACCTTTTTTATAGCTAAGCCGACTAAGCCAGCCGCCAGTTAATTGGATTTTTTTGTAAAACCTCCGGATGTTGTTTAAATCGCGGGACCCTTCAATCTCTTTGAACTGGGTGGCTACGTACAGTTCCTATATTTTATTTTGCACTTTTTTCCGGAATTCGCATTCATCATCATACCACGGACTCTTTCTATCTTTCTCTGATTGTTGGGATTTGTGGTGGGTAACTTCACAGAGGAGAGTTTCTTACTAAAGCGCTCTCTGTAGACTCCTACTAGATATGCCTGCCTCGCATCGATTTGGTTGGCGGTTCGACCGTCCGAGTTCCGGCGGTTCGAGTGCCCCAGGTTGCTGTGTGGACCATTAGCCTTGGAAACTTAGTGATGCCTATCACCATAGCTACTGTAAAATTGATTAGCCGATAGCCGTTGTCTGTTGTCGTTTCGGGAACTCTGTGCTTACCACCTAACGCAAACAAATGTTTTCCTTTCCAATTTTAGCATTGAAGTCCACGAGCATAGTTTTTACATTTTTCTCCGGACAGGCTCATAAAACATCTCCCTAATAGGATCTTCATTCTCGAAGGTAGATGCCTGTGCACCTATGTGTTGGAAGATGCCTTTGATGCTATCCAACGTATCTCCTGAGTCTCTTGAATCTCCTAAATCTCATGAATATCTGCCTTGTACCGCATAAGGTTAGATTCAAGCTTTTGAGAAGCACTTGGGGTGTACCGTGTTCGTATATTGCCGGTGCATAGTCCATTGACATTCCAGGTCTAGTTACCATTGAAGCAGATTCATTATCTGAGGCCTACATAAGTGGGCTTAGATGCTTAAATTCTTCGAAATCCGAAACATTTTTTTTTTTTTTTTGCTTTGTTATTGAAAGGATTCAAGCCTTCTTTAAAATCATTCTCGAATTAACTATTTAACTATCAATGACAACAACGACAAACTCGATTTGAATCAAAATAAAAAGTATTCCTTGGGAATAGATTTAATTTGCAGACTCTCTATGTTATTAGTTATTTGGTCGTGGCAATTTACGTGGCATCTGCCTATACGAATAAAACAAAATAAAATAAAATAAACAAATCTACCATAGAGGGTGCCTGAAAATGAATCCGGCTTTCAATACATTGATCTCCCTCTTCTTTCATTTGTTCCTAACCGGATTTATTGCCATCCGATAATTTTAAGTCTCTCCGATAAACAATGGAAAAACACAAAAGTTATTTCTAATTGCAAAAAAAGATTTGTATCCAGTTCTTAGGCTCGGTTTCCACGGTTAGCTCTTCTGATAGAGTCATGATCCGCTTGCCAAGAAATTTTTCGTAATCAACCCTTTTATTTATAGATGGTGTTAGTTTATCTATGATTTTGCAATAAGATTGGAGCTAATATAACCAATAACAAGTTTCACATTATTTTTTTATGAATAATAAAATTTTCAAATTACTAAAAACATAAACACACCCGAAAATATTTAGAATAAGGCAGCACACCTAAAACATGTTTTCAATGTTAATCCTGTTTTACTGGTCGTAAAGTAAAAACATATTAGAGCCGACACCTGTTTCTTTGAAAGTCTTTCCAACTGATCACTTAAGACAATTGCTACTTTGAAAAACTGTTCTTTAGCCTTTAATCTGATTATGAGAGACGACGGACTATTTGGATGGTTTCATCTTAGTGGGCTAAGAACATTTAAGTTTGTTTGCCAAAGAGTGTGAGGAGAAACAACTTTTCCGGCTGATTGAATTTCAAAGAGAAAATTAATGAGAAAAAGACTGAAAGTAATCATGCTTCGAGGTATGGACTTTCCAATATTCGTATGACACTAAGTTTCTTTTTCAGATATTCTTCTTAAAGGAAACATTTCCAAACAAAAGTGGTGGCAATGTTATTCCATCTGAAGTACCTCAGGATCCTCTGAAAAGATACGGGTCGAGTCTAAGGGGATCTTAAGACTATGCTACTGTAAAACAATGCTCGTTATTCTCCCGAGGGAATTTACTTTAAATTTACGACGTAAAGAAAAATGTTAAGTATTATCTTAAGCCTTATGGCGATAAACGGGTCGTATCTTTATAGCATGCTTGGAAGAAGAATCTTTGAGAATATTTGCCTTAAAGATGAGAGCTACAATTATGCAAGCTTGTAACGAAAATTGTGACATTCCTTTTATTTATGTTCAGCGATGGGACCAAAAAAGGGTTGCCAAATATTCTCGACATTAGATTGAGAGTTTAGAAACAAAACTGGACTAAAACTTATTTATAAGAAAACAGTGATATTTCCTAAGTACGAGGTGTGTTATTATTTATTATTATTTATTCATCAATATTATTGTTATATCCTTTAAAGTAGTCCCCATCAAATATAATACACTTATGACAATGCTTTTTCAAATTCTCAAAACACTCCTCATAAGCACTTTTTGGTATAGCCTTGAGCTCTTCCAACGATGCCGTTTTTATTTGATCAATTGTTGTAAATCTCCTCCGTCCACAAGTCTTATCCTGCTGAGGCGTGATTGTCGTTTTGTTTTTGGCCAAACAAATTTTTCAGAAGCAATGATGAATGAGCAGGTGCATTATCGAACGTTTTTTCGTATCTTCTCTTCTCGCGAACGGAGCATAACTTCAAGGTAATATTTCTTACTGACCGTACGATCTTAAGGTAAAAACTCCTAATGCACTACGCCGCGGTTATAAAGGGTGATTCATTGTGAGGTTTGATTTATACATGTATAGGGTTTTCTAATAACGACTTGACAACTTTTTTTTTTTTAAATAAAAGGCAAACCATTTGAGATATTTCAAAAACTTTATTATTGGCTTGAAGTACAATCAAAACAATGTCCAATCGACTGACCCATATCTTGAGATAACACGCTCACCATACTTACTCTTCGATAAATCGATTGTAGCGTGTGCTGTGTGGCTTGTGGCACCATCCTGTTGAAACCACATGTCGTCCAAGTCCATAGCTTCCAATTCGGGCCAAAAATGATCGGTGATCATGGCGCGATAACGTTGACCATTCACAGTAACGTGACGATCATTATCGTCGACGAAAAAATGTGGCCCAATAAAGCCGCCGGCCTGCAAACCACACCAAAGAGTATTTTTTTGTAGATGAAGTGGTGATTCATGAAGCACATGTGGGTTTTCACCCGACCAATAACGCATATTTTGCTTATTGACGAACCCATTTAGCCAAAAATGAGCGTCGTTACGGAAGATGATTTTGCGATGAAATTCATCATCTTGGCGCATCTTCTCCAGAACCCAATCGGAGAGCGTACGTCGCTTCAAATGGTCCATCGGCTTCCATTTTTGAGTCAGCTTGATCTTGTATGGGTGTAAACCAAGATCCTTACGTAAAATACGTCATAATGTGGTCTGAGCGATGCCCAATTCTTGAGAACGCCGTGGAATTGACTGATTTGGATCGTTTGCTACGGACGTCTAAACGGCAACGATATCAGGACTAAGTCTGAGGCGGTCCATTCAAAAGGTCCAATTTTGCGTAACTCGTTTTGCGGATAACACGAGTAACGTTGGCTTCCAAAGCGTCAATCGTAGCTGGCTTATTCCAGAAAACCTGAGACTTTATATATCCTCAGAGAATATAGTCCAAAGGTGTGATATCGCACGATACAGGTGATACAGTGATCAAAACTTTGACATTTGATCGAACTTGGTGTGCTTCATTTGGTTTTTTCTCACCTGGATGCTTCCACTGAGACGATTGGGTTTTAGTTTTGACGTTCTAACCGTATACCTATGATTCGTCACCAGTTATGACTATTTTAGGTTAGTCAGGATCATCATCGATATCGGCATCAATGTTTACCCAACAAACAAAATGTCTGGCTATTGTTTTTGTCCTTTTGATTCCTGGATGGCCGCGATGGAGTTGTTTAAGAGCTCGTTTCCTATACAAATTCGGTATGTCGACTTGATGACCAAACATGACGCATCCATCGATGATGCTGATGTCCTCTCTGCGATTAAAAAATGCCTGTAATTCGTTGTCTTCCTTAATTTCGCTTGACCAGCCCTTAGTCACAAATTTAGATATTCGCCTTTTGACTGATGCAGTAATAAAGTTCTCGGCAACTTGGATGTTTCTGTCAATAAGATGTGAGAGAACATCTGCATACCCGAAGCTACTGGTTGAAATTGAAACTAACCTCGAATTTGTATGCTAATAACTTGACTGCCCAGCGTTGAAGCCACGTGTTGTCTTGTAGTCGCTGCAACTCTGCTTCCACAACTTCTTGTTAGTTTAGTTTCGTCACTAGATGCCCTTTTGTTTTGTCACAAAGGCCTAATGTTTCGTCGAAGACGGCTGGAAAAGATTGTTTTAAGAGTGAACAACTTTCTTGGATAGATATATTAACACTTTTCCGGTTACTAACTGTGACTTGATTGCAGATGATTGCACTTATGGACATATTGTCCAGCTTTAGTGCCTTAAGCCCGTCTAGTCCCTTGACATTTAAATTGTTGATCGGCGTAATATAACATGTAGAATGTGATTGTCTCTCTCTCTCTGAATTTTACTTTGCAATCGAATTGCACTGACAATGGTAATATTCCAGTGAATATCGATGTTCTTGAAATATTTCTCCGATATTATTGTGATGTTAAATGCTGTGTCTAATTGCAAATTAATGTTTGTTTCGTTAATTGTGACGTTCACGTATTTCCGCTGCGACAAATCAATTTTATTGCTCTTTAACTGTGGCCAAAATGTTTTGTTGTTGTGTTGCTGTCTTTTTCCTCACATCCTGTGTTGTGATTTTGCGTTCCATTTTGCTGTTTTTTTTCTTGTATTGCAATATCCTTATGGCCCACGTCGCTGCATTGCTCATATTTTTGTTTAGCATATGTGCACTTACGGGAATAATGCATGCTACCACAACTATTCTTTGCTTTGTGTAAATCGATCGCAAAAAATTGCTTATATAATACATAGGCTGAAAAGGCCGTACCGTTTGTCAGAGAGGGCATCATTTAAATTAAATCCATACCATTTTCAGTTAGTACTAACTTTCAAAAGATACGTGTATAAATTTGACAGCAGCCAGACGATTAGTTCTCGAGATACAGCGTTGTGAGTGAAGCAAATGAATGCTTTTTGATGGGAAAAAATGCAGCCGATGCAAAGAAATGGCTTGATAAGTGTTACCCGGACTCTGCACCAGCCGAACGAATCATTCGCAAGTGGATTGAAAAATTTAAAAGTGGTCATACAAGCACCGAAGATGATGCACGCAGTGGACGTCCAAAAGAGGCTGTTTCAGATGAAAACATCAAAAAAGTCCACAAAATGATTACGAATGACCGTAAAGTGAAGTTGATCGAGATAGCTGAGGCTCTGAAGATATCAAAAGAGCGTGTTGGATATATCATACACGAATATTTGGACATGCGAAAGCTCTGTTCAAAGTGGGTGGCGCGTTTGCTCACAGTCGACCAAAAACAACAACGTGTTGATGATTCAGAGGAGTGTTTAAAGCTGTTCAACTGCAATAAAGCCGAATTTTTGCGTCGGTATGTGACAATGGATGAAACTTGGCTCTATCACTTCACATCAGAGTCAAGTCGGCAGTCAGCTGAGTGGCGAGCAGGCGACGAACCTCGTCCAAAATGACCAAAAACTCAACAGCCGGTTGGCAAGGTTATGGCATCCGTATTTTGGGATACACATGGAATAATTTTCATCGACTATCTTCAAAAGGGGCAAACTATCAACAGCGAGTATTACATTGCGTTGTTGGAGCGTTGGAAGGACGAAATCGCAGAAAAACGGCCGCATTTGAAGAAAAAGAAAGTGCTGTTTCATCAAGACAATGCACCAAGTCACAAGTCGATGAAAACGATGGCAAAATTGAATGAATTCGGCTACGAACTGCTTCCCCACCCACCGTATTCTCCAGATTTGGTCCCCAGCGACTATTTCCTGTTCGCAGACGTCAAAAGAATGCTCGCCGGAAAGAGATTTAAGACCGATGAAGAAGTAGTCGCCGAAACAGAGGCCTATTTTGAGGCTAAACCGAAATCGTACTACAAAACTGGTATCGAAAGATTGAAAAATCGTTTCAATCAGTGCATCGCCCTCGAAGGCAACTATATTAATAAATAAAGTTGAATTTTGCAATGCAATGCAAATGTCATTTCCGAATTGTGTTGTTTTGAATTTTAAATCTAAATTCAACAAAATTTATTTACAAACATGTAAGTACATAATATATATCTCAAAACACTTAATAATAATGAAAATATTAACAATTTTGTTTTTAGGTCTAATTCAACAAAATAACAAATCGCGATTCTTTCCGAATTCATGGAGAAACATTCTGGACGAGGCAGAATCAATAATAAATCTAAAAATTAAATTAGGTTTGAACGCTTCCCAAATAAAGTACAAAGAAGAAGCTCACCCACAACAAAAGATCAATAAAGCAAACAGGTGGCGATGCATTTGATTTAAAGTCTTTGGACGAGACGGAGGAGGCGATTATAATTACCTGTGGAATGGAAGCGTCCGTAAGTGACGTTCAAAGGAGTTTGGCTTTTGGGAGCAGTGAAAAACGTATGCACCTACATTGTACTTAGCTACGTTATTTATATTTTTCTGCAAGCAGAAAACGATGAACAAGTTGTTCATACTATTGAGCAGCTTCTGGCAGACCTTCACGAAAGAACGGATCCAATTCCAAAAACTATAAACGATACGTCAAACGTCTCACCTTCATCAAAAGAAGGGAAAAATAGCCCGGAAGACGAAATTTTAAAGAGACAGTTGGATCTTCAAAAGAATTTCTTTGCAAAACAAATATAAAATACCAATAAAGCAAATTGCAAACATTGCAAGAAATAAGAGATGCCAGCTGTGTGCAGCCAAAAAATAAGAAACAGCGAAAGTGAGAAGTAGAAATTGCCGAGATTGCAAATGATATAAAATTAAAGGAGATTAACAAGCAATCAAAATGATTTTTTTATGTGTACATATGTAGGTTAATGTGTTCAACATAGTGAAATAATTTTTAATTTAGTTTTATTATTTTCTTTTTGTATGTAAAAAGCTTTAGGAAAGCGATTTTTTTCTGAAATGTTATAACTAAAAAAAACGCTGTGAATATACGAGTGCTGTGCAATATATTTGTTTTTTTTTTTTATTAATTAAAAGCTTTAAAAAAGCATTTATGTTTGAATTTTGTGTTTTGAGTTTTTAATTTTATATATTTATCAATTGGTTAAGAAATAAGCTGTTTCTGATGAAATCACAAATCCGTTTAGCTTCTTCATTAGCGAAATTATCTCCTTCTCCAACTTGGATTTGAACGTTTGAGGAAATATTAATTTTTTGTGCTACAAAAGGTACGTTAAGATCGCAGCATATGTTGTGCAATGCAGAACAGACATTTACCAGGTGTACCGGGATGAACTGCAGTTTTTTTTTGAAAATAAAACACAAATTTTTAAAGGGAAAGTAAAAAACCTTTCATTCAAAGTATAAGCCATTACTAGCAACACATTTTCCCCATCTTTCAGGCAATTTATGGATTCAACACCAATAAAACTGTTCGTCTTTTGAAGAAAACCAAAAAGTCACCCAATTTTCGACTTCCTCGTAGGATTCGAAGTGCTGCTCAGCTAATGCGTGTCCCATCGATGAAAAGAAAATTAGTCGGAAGGAGTCGAGTCTGGTGAATAGGGCGGGTGGGGTAGCAGCTCTCAGCCAGGTGCTTTGGTTGTATCCTTTTTTTGCTTTGTGTCAAGTTGCGTTGCCGTGTCTTGTGGCCCATTCTGGTCGTTTTTCTATCAATGCATGGTTCAAATTGATCATTTGTTATCGGTAGCGATCAGTATTAACGGTTTCACCAGGTTTAAGGAGCTCGTATTACACCACACCTTTCTTGTCCCACCAGACACACAGTATTGTCTTCTGGTTTTTCAGTCGAAGTTGATGGTTGTCCCGGATTAACCCGTGATCTTTTCCATTTAGGATTTTGAAAATAAATCCATTTTTCATCGCCAGTCAAAATTCGATGCAGAACTAATTTTTTATCGTGTCTTTGAAGCAAAATGTCGCAAGTGGTTTTTCGGTTTTCCATCTGTCTTTCATTCAATTCATGTGGCACCCATTTTCCAGACTTTTGGATCTTTCTCATAGCTTTTAAACGGTCAAAAATTGTTTGTTGTGCAAAATTTATTATTTCTGCCATTTGTTTTTGACTCAAAGTGTCATCTTCATCCAATATTGTTTACAATTCAACGTTTTCAAACTTATTTGGTGGTCTTCCACGTTCTTCATTTCTCACATCAAAGTCGTTATCTCTGAACCGTTGAAACAACACACTTTTCTTCAAATGAAAACAAAAAATTAATGCTTTCCGTAAGTCATCATTTCCTGGTACAAAATTCGACATTTTTAACACGATGAAAAAATATGATGTTATTTACTCAATGACTAGACGTATACTAAATATGTTTGACAGGTGTCATAGCAACAAAACAAAAAAAAAAATTAAGGCCCGTTCACAATAAATATTCAATATCGAGACATTTGTATCTTGACGTTCACTTAATACCGGTACACCTGGTAATATAAGGGGTGATTCATCGTGAAACTTGATTTTCAATAAGCTTATTTTGACAGATCACGCGTGACTCCTATCAAACTATTTTTGTTCGGTATTATTCGGCAAGTCATCATGAAAAGACTCACACCACAACAGCGTCTCCAAAATGTTCAGCTGTATTACGAAAATCAGCGTTCTGTGAGAAATGTTTTTCGTGCGATTCGAGGAACGTACGGTGCGCATAATCGACCTACTGAAACGACCTACAATACCATTCACAAATTTGAATCCCAGTTTACATTAGTGGATGATACTCGACCGGTTAGACCAAATCCAGAACGTAGTGAAAAGATTATAGTAGCTGTAGCTGAGAGTGTAAGCGAAGATCGTGACGAATCGATTCGTCGTCGTTCTCAGCAGCTTGACTTGGCATATTTTATGTAAGGATCTTGGCCTTAAAGCGTACAAAATTCAACTTGTGCAAGAACTGAAGCCAGGCGACTTGAATTTGTGTAATATTTTCAGTGAAATTTATGGTGAAATTTTGTTCAGTGATGAAGCCCATTTCTGGCTCAATGGATACGTAAATAAACAAAATTCCAATATTTTGGCTGATGAACAACCTGAAGAGTACCAAGGGCTACCATTACATCCATTAAAAACAACGGTATGATGTGGTTTTTGAGCTGAGGGAAATCAGAATTTTACTGTAAATGGTATCTGTTGTCGCGCCATGTTAACGGACTATGTGCTTCCTGAAATTCCAGCACATGATCTCGGTGAGCTCTGGTTTCAAAAAGACGGCGCTACGAGTTATAGAGCGTTTGAAACAATGGACTTGTTGAGAAATCATTTTGGTGAGCACTTAATTTCAGATTTTGCTAGGGTAAATTGGCCGCCTAGATCGTGCGATATCACACCTTTGGACTATTTTCTCTAGAGATATGTAAAGTCTCAGATCTTCATGAATAAACTAGCTCCGATTGACGTTTTAAAAGTCAACATTACTCGTGTTATCCGCAAGATACCAGTCGCTATGCTCGAACGAGTCGCCCAAAATTACACCTTCCGAATGGACCACCTCATGGACCAACATTTACATGATATCATTTTCAAAAAGTAGATGCCATGAATAGTTCTTTTAACCGATAATAGAAAGGTTAAGCTTACTTTCAAAATTATGTGCTTTATTTTACATTAGAAGTCCAACTTTACGATGAATCATCATATATATTTAGGCCGATATATTTATTTACAAAAATGTGTATGGACTTATCTGATTCTGGGGGTTTTCTGCCTCGGCCACATAGGCCGAGGTACGTTTCTACTAGTGGAGGAGGGTAAACCCTCTCCGCCACAATCACCGACTTTCGCCCTGTCGTATCCGTTGAGGTTGGCAGTTTCTTTTTTTCCTGGTTTGTCCGTTGGTGTGTTTCTTGTCGTTTCTCTTTTTTTGGTTTGGTTTTCGTTCTACCTTTTTTTGTTCTCTTTTTTTTTGGCTCTAGCCAGTGAGACGATATGCTAACGAATGAGCTCACCGCGCCTTGTGGCAAACTTCGCCACCCATACACACATTTGATTTCGTCAATTAAGCTGTTAGAGCAAAGGAAATCACACCCAGAGCTCCAACAGCTTCTCACCGACTCCCCTGCCAATCATACCAGTCGATGTTTGTTGTTTGTGGGTCATGTTTGTTCGTTCTGTTTGTTTTGTCGTCCCAGTTTGGCTTCGAACCAAAGCAAGGGAGGAAAAGTATTTTGCCGTACCCGTAATGCACTAGAAGGCTCGTAAGCCTTCTTGGAGGCATATGGGGCAAACTAACGCGGGGAATTGTGGGCTTTCCTTTACAATTTTGTATTTAACTTTTGTGAGGGTAGGGGTGTTTTGTAGGAAAAGAGAGGGAACTGAATCCAGCAAATACAGTAAATCTCACCTGTACCGTGGCGTCCAGAGCATGACGGGAAGAAAAGAACGAAGACGAAACAAGAGAAGGCAGGAGGGCAGAGGGGTGAAACAGACAACAAAAGGACCAACGAAGTGGAGGATTTTTGGGGCGTGATTTGTACGTAACACAATGATATAAAAGTCGCTGGTAAGTACTTTAATGGAATGTTAGAAATCTCTCTTGTGTCTAAATTGGACCTTTTTCTTCGGTTTTTGTTTTCTAAAGAACTTAACACTTACAACTACCCACTTATGACTTAAAATGCCTGAGCATTACAACTATTAAGGAAAAAGACACAGAGAGAAAGAAAAATGTTTGGTTTCAGCTGTTATTCCGTTCATCGGTGGTTGATAATTTAGTGGGGAGACTAAATTATTAGTGTAACTAGGCGTGTTGTTGTATTCACAGCAACCACTCACCTAACGTGATTTTATTTGCCTGAAAAAAAGGATGTCTCTCGTGCGCGGTTAAGATTAAATGCAGAACCGTCCGATTTGAATGCCAAAACACCACCATTTGAGCAACGGCTACCCACATACAGCTCTTGAGGTTCAAACAAGAACGTGCTACATAACATATATCTCGTGGTGCGATGCAAATTTCGGGCGAAGTTTTTCGCCGACGAATTACATCAAAAAATAGTAAGAACAGCAGACTCCAACGATCTCCTGATTTGAAGGTCCCCAATTTTTCTTGTGCGGCTGCTTGAGAGAAAATGTGATCAGCATCAAACCAAACCACCGTAATCAAACCAGTTATTTGGCAGAATGTTATGTAAAACACACTCAACTTGAATACAAGAAAATTCAAACAAGCACCAGCTTAGATAAAGGTAACCTTGGTTTCATAACAACGTCTTACAGTGGCACTATAGATTTGAGCAACACATAAGATGGTACCACAAAGAAAAAACTTTGGAACATATCCTTGTATGTATTGGTTAAGGTCACACCAACCATAGATCAACTTCTCATTATCTGATTCATTGAAAAAATATATTAAAAGTACATTTCCAAAATTTATCTTTCTTCACTCTTTCTGAGATTTAAAAAGACCAAGCGACTGTCAGTTTAAATTTAACGATTTCTATTGCAAAACACTAGCAGGACATTGAATAGACTATTCGGTCTACAACAAATAGGTTATACGGGACAAGATTAACTTTAGATTATATTTGTTTAGCTTGCCTTCATCTATTTATCCAAATTCATGACATATCAAACAAGCCAATGAAATTATTGAAATATCTTCTATCCAAAGTTTAGGTGTTAAAAAAAATTCAACAAGCCGCATTCATAAGACACTTTTCTAGATTTCCAAAGACGTGTAAATTCTCCCACAGTTAACCTGTCCAAAAACCACTCAACCAAATAAATCAGCAACCAATTCTTAGGTGAACATAAAAGAAAAGAAACTGTCGCCATTATTCTTAAAACAAAAAAAAAAAAAATCTCTGAAAAATTATTTAGAGAACTCTCGCACCTTCTTTCTTCAGCCACTTGAAAGAATTTTAAATAAATATTTTAAATGTCAGAAAAGAATCCGTGCTAGTGCCAACCCTCTTGACAGAGATCCTCATTTAGACGCCAATAGGTATCTCCAAATAAATCATTTGGCTACCATCAGCCACCGAACTGTCAATTCACCTTTCCAAGATGCAGACTTTAGAGTTGCTCTTTTAAAAAATTACAATGTTTTCAAAAAGAAAATAAAATTTATCAACAAAGGCCGCACGGAGCTCGAATAATTTACTAAAAGATACTCGCACATATAAAAGATGTTCATAATTTTATGATACGAAATTTTAGTTTTCTACATGAATTGGAGCGGCAAACGTTTTTCAGTTGCTCAATATTCATCAGATTGTCCAGCTACCCTTTAGACGGCCTGCCCTCATGTCTCTATTAATATCCATCCCCCCGAATGCATTAAGCACTTGTCGATCCATAAATAATGTCTGAGATAGCTTTACTAATTGAAAGAATGTTTTTTGTTGAAAATTTATTAGTTCGATGAGTGGTTTTGTGATTTTTATTCGAATTCGAATTGTAAGGGGGAACTTCGAGATTCGACAATCAACAAAAATAATCATCGTTCTCGTACGTGATCGGAGGCGATCGTAATCCGAACATATGGCCTTCCCGGATGCTATTGTTATACAAAACAAAAAAAAAATTGAAATTGAAAGTAGAACATCTTGCGAGTGACGGATAATTGGTATTTTATGGGAGCAAGGAGAATTGTTCAAAGATTATGTCGGGTTGTTGCAAGGTGCTTAAATGGACCGATCTTGTGATTGGTTATGGCTTTGAGGGGTGAAATAAATCGATCGCGTGAAAGGCAAACAAGTTGGTGAATGGTCGACCATAAATTGCAATACGAGTATGTTAACGTAATTTCTAAAACAAGTGATTCAATGCCCATACTAAGGAGATTCTCAAAAGATACAAAATCTTTAGACAGATGTCGTATTTGTGTTCCAAACTGTCTCTTGTTCAATAAAAAAAGATTTGCGCTTCAACTACGTTTACTACAAATCATGCAATTTTTTTTATTAAAACTAGTGGTCAGTTACAGTAAGTTAACTCTAATCTCCAAGCTATAATCATTCTGATAAGCCAACAAATGAGCGTTTAGTAAAAAAATTCGAATCGATTTATTTACTGCATAATGTTGCCGCGAGAGTGAGACAGCATAATGCCAAAAGTAAGGAGAGTACATATTGCACTTATGCGGGAGTCAGTTGGTCAAGACCGCAATCAATCGATTCCTCACCGTTCTTAAGAACTAGGCTCCTTAGAAATGTCCTTGTGGCATTTTTTACGAAAATACTCGACTATACGTATAAATGAGACCATATTGACCCAATAGCTTAAGTCAAGTGGCCCTCGTGCACGTGAAGTTTCGCTAAGTGGATCTATTGAAGATGGAAGAGATCCATATTTTCACGATAAAATCATCCTAAGTGATGGGGCACAGTTTTGGTTAAATGGCATGTTAATAAGAAAATTTTCCGCATTTGGATAATCGAGCACATTTTAAGACTCTGCGACTTTTGGCGTGAAATTGCTGATATATCGGCCAATTTCTGCTGAAAAAAAATATCTGTACAACTATTTGACTTATGGAAACCAGATTTTCTGAACCAAAATTATGGAAAATTGTTCTATCAAATGTTACAACATTATTAAATTTCTCCAGCAAAGTACAATCCACGGCAATCTGTGCTAAGAGTGTGATGCTCACAAAGGCTTCAATTTATTATTCGATCCAATCTACTGAGAAGAATTTCTTTCCCTCTACTCACGCTGATCTTAAATCGAATGGCTCAAGAAACACTATAAAACGTATTCTCAAGAAAAACAGTACAAGTTATTGTGCTTTTATTGTGTTATTATTTGACATTGATACTTTCCAAATATTAAATGAAATACTGGTGATATTGCACGAGGTATTCCCTGATATTCCACGAGACTCCTGATTGTGCGACCAAAAATGGACGCCTAAATCTGGAGGTTTTCGAAGTCTTAAGCAGACGTCTACCAGCTCATGACCTAAATCTTCAAGAAGGAGATTGAATGTTGTATCTGTAAAATCAAGCCATAACATATTCATGCCAAACCGTGATTAAAAATTTCGCCAAAAGAACACAAATGTGAGTTAAGACGAAAAGAAGCGTAGAAAATAGTCATTCTGAGTTCGCTAATGTTTCAATAGAAAATTTAATTTCGGTTATTCCCGAATACATACATACATATCACGTACAATTCATACATATGTATGTCCCGATAACATTTTGGGAAGGAAGCACCTTCCAAATAAGATCTCTGAAAATTTCATTTCCAAATAATGAAATCGATATGCATATCTTATCTTATATCTTATATCTTATCTTATCTTATCTTATCATATCTTACACCTTCTTCTCACAAAATTGCATTAACTGTCATGGAGTTGAATAGTATTGCTTTGTCGACTGTGAATAATTGTCTCGTAAATTCTCATAATATGCAACATTAGTTTCACCGATGAGTAGTTGTTGCAATTTTTTGGTTCACCTTTGCTTCTATACGAGGTGTATTCAAAAAGTAAGGTGATTTTTGAAATTTCGCGGACAACGTACATAAATACATTCAATTACAGATTTCCTTTTTTTTTTTTTTTGCTGTGTTGGTACACATGTTCTAAACATATGTTCACAGTTTCAATTATTATAAAAAATGGAGCAAAGAATTTACGCGAAATTTCATCTAAAAAATGTAATGAAGTACTCGAAAGCACTTGAAATGTTGACAGTATCATGCGGTGAGTCTGCTCTAAGTAAAATAAATGTTTACAAGTGGTACAAGCTCTTCTTAGATGCCCGAAAAGTTGCAAATGACGAGCCTCGCTCTGGACGCCTCAACATCAACAAAAAAAGAAAACGTCGAAGCTGTGTAGAAATATTTTTTAGAAAATCTTCGAATTACCATAAGAGAAGTTTCTGATGATATTGGCATATCGGTCGGCTCGTCTCGTGTATTTTTTTTTTTTTTTTTTTTTTTGATGTTTTGGGCATGTGGCGTGTGTCAGCGAAGTTTGTTCCAAAATTTCGTAATTTTTATCAAAAGAACCGTCGCATGAGCATCACTCAGGAGCTCTTGAATGATCTCAATGATGATAATGATTTGCTCAAAAGGGTCATAACTGGTGATTAATCACGGCTTTATAATTATGACGTTGAAACCAAAGCCAAATCGTCCTAATGAAAGCACCCGGAAGAGCCAAGGTTGATACCTTGGCGTAGTGCACCAGTAGTTTTGACCTCACAGTCGTGAAATAATACACCGTTTGCGAGAAGTAATACAAATAAAAAGTCTGAATTTGTGGAAAAACAATTTATGCACCTGCTCATTCATTGTTGCTTAGGAGAGATGTTTTGGCCAAAACAATACGATAATCATACCTCGGCCACCATACTCAACGGATTTGACCCGATTCGACTTTTTCCTGTTCCCAAAACTGAAAAAACCTATGAAAGGACGGAGATTTGCAACGATTGAGGAAATAAAAACGGCATCGCTGGAAGAAGTCAAGACTATACCAAAATGTGCTTATGAAAATTAATTAAAGAATTAGAAAAAGCGTTGGCACAAGTATATTATATCTGATGGGAATTACTTTGATTGGGACAGCATTAATATTGATGAATAAATAAATTTTTTTTTGTAAAAATATAGTCACCTTAGTTACACACCTCGTACAGTGCCATAAGAAAGCTTTCGCTCCACCAGCCAGACATCGGATCGCCATCGTTCTACTATAATATATTCACTTATTCAATTCATCACACCTCTTCGTTCGATATACCCTAATGCAGGCGGCAGGTGTTATTTCCGCTTACACTTCAAACATGCTCATTTTCAATAGTTTTTGGTGAGTTTTTTCTACGTAGTGCTGCAATCTTAATAATATTAGGTCATATGGCTACTTTGACATTGCAGTTCTTCTATAGCTTATCACCTACTTATAGGTATTGAGGGTACTTCATTCAATCCCCGAAGCAATGCTACCAATTCTATCACGCGTGCTCCAGTTACCATTTTTTTTAGCTCTTTTTTGCAGCGTAGACGCATTTCATCGGTTTCTCTATTTCTTGGCTTTTCGTCTTTAACACTATTTTTGTCTGATCATTCCATCACTACTTTTCTTTATTTATATGAAGTTGGCATTTTGAAGCATCGAACAGAGAATTTTCACATTAACTCGTTCCTTTTGGTTGGCGGCATTTTTGCGGCATTGAAATTTGGCATCCAGAGTGGGCCTTTCCCTTACTCAAGTTGTGTCAGTTTATTTTCTCGATTTATAGTGGTTTTCGTTAGTTTCCCTTGGTATAAGATAATTTTTACTTCCTAGTAGCACCACCAAATAACTTTAGAAACTTTTACTCGCTGCTGCGCCCTAGAGGGTAGATAAACCATCTGAGTTTGGTGTCATCAAGTGCCACTCTTGCTAAATATATAGCAAATTAAGTATTGTTTAACCGTGCTGTTAGTTTACATTCCCCAATTGAGTTTTTCGTTTCGAAACCGTTTCTTCCCTGGCAATCTTCGTAGTCGCAGCTCCATTCACCGATGTGTCCTGCGCCAATGAATAGCATTTCCTCTCATTAAAGTCGCATTGAAATATATCTTTTTCTCATTGCCAACTGGCTTACCCTATTTCAAGTTTCAAGTGTGAAATTATTATCATAATGTAGCTGTAGCAGGCAGCCCTAGAAATGATAGGCGAACTTCATCAAACTATTGTTATCTTTACTAAGAAGAGGATACTGAATAGTCTGACCTGACTGAAGCTACATATCTGGGTATTAACCTGGATATTAAGCTTGTTTGAACCAAGGCGTTATCGGTCTCCGAACGATGTAAGAATCAGGATAGTCTTATGTATCTGAACCCATTGATACTTTTACCGTATTCGGGTGCATGGGTGCTTTACCTTTACCTCCTTTTTTTGTTACCCATATCAGGGGATATGGCCCCAAAGAAATTCTCCATTAAAAAAACGAATGCGTTGCAGTGTAGACCCCTTTATGCCCCACTTACTTGTTCTATTGAAAATGGCGAACAAAAGTCATTTTGCGACGAAAGCAAAACAATAGAAAAGAGCAGCTTGCTCTTGAAATCGAATACAAAGTTCAAGCACTTGATTACCAAAATAGTGACTAACGGCTACATATTATAGTAAGTCGACTAAAAAATTGCCTTATCTGCCGGAAATTCTGATAACCGTTTTAAATAAGAATCTTCATATCATTATCAAAATCTATTTTGGGAACGATGAAATGCTTACGACAACCAAGACTTTAAGTCACAAGAATTAGGGGTAATTCCATCAAACTTAATCGATTGCAGGTGAGCATTTTAATTTTAGCCAAATTAGTCCCATTTAACTTCCTGAAACAATGTTGACGGGTTTTTAGTGAGTTTCCTTTTTTTTTTAATAGAAATGTGTCATTGCTTCAAAATACTCCACTGTGAATCATTAAAAATAGTATCTAAAAGATCTCAACTAGATGGGTTGAAGGATGAGGATAAACAGGTCGATTATAGTCCTCAGACTATAAGAAAGTGCCTGTTAGGAATATTAATAGACAAGAAATTGAATGTGGTAGCAATTTCTTGATTCGAAAATTGTTAATAATAGTTTTTTCCGTGAAAGCTGAAGTGTTCACTTCATCAACATTTATTTAAAATACTTTTGCTAAATTGATCCTCTTTGGATCACGAAAAGTGATGTTAAAAGAACGATGAAAACATTTCAGTTCTATAAGGCTGACGTCAAAATTTTGACAGAGGATTACCCCTATCGGAATTTGATCCTGGGATATCAAGTCTGATTTATTGAATATGCACTGACAAAGGTTGTTTGATGAATACCCTGATTAGAAATTACAACGCAAATTTTGACAAATTCTTTTTCAATATACTCGTAATCCCCTTTTAACTCAATACACTTTTACAAGCGGTGCTACAACTTTTTTAACCCCTCCATATGGTACGACTTTTGTTGGCCTGCAAAATATTGCTCCGCGGCGATGATTTTCTCGTTCTGCTATCTCAGCCAACTCTCGAATTTTCGAAGATCATGTATTTTGTCCACAGTTTCCTCTGTGGTAATCGTTTTTAGGCTATCTGGGCGCGATTCAGGTTTTGCCACTCAAAAACAAGAATCGGGTCACGGAGCGATACTGCTCTTTTTCCCTGATCGCAAAAAACACTAACACGATGTTTTGAAATTTATATCAAAACAAAACTAAGGGTCGGATTGTCACCATTGTTTGACAGGCCGCTAAAAGAGGTTATACTTAATGATGATACACTCACAAAACAGCCCTCGTATAACTGGGCCAGAACATACGTTCGATTTTATTTAAATTGTGATTTCCGGATCTTCGCCTGTTTTATTACATTATGATCCTAATATTAAGGTCAAAAAATATGGGCCTCTGCTCATTTTGAGCTGTTCCTTAATTATTTCATGTGACGTTCATTGTAACATTATAAATATGGCTGAGGTTCGATATTATAAATTAACATCTGGACCTAATAATGGCACAACCTGACAGTTATATTTTCAAATTCACTTGCAATAGTATATTATAGAGACAACAATATAAGCAACTAATATCTGTCAAGATCTGTTCGGTATCGGAATTAAACATAATATCGCCTTTCCATTGGAAAGGTTTGTATGGTTCAATAGAATTACAAAAAGACTAATTATTTAGTGGAATAAGCGCTAGGTATGTTTTAAGGAACACAAGAAGTGACAGCGACGATGGATTTGTTGACTGTTAAGCTGCACGATCAGCTAATAGACAACGTACAATAAACCATTTCTCCATTAGTTGTAAATTGATCCAAAGTTAGAACCACCATATAATTGTAGCTACTACACATCTTCATTCTCCATCGGTTAACAGCCATCGATGCAACTTGTTTAAGATACCCATGTATAATACCAGCCAGTAACGGGATCCCGAGGTTCGCTAACAAATATGAGAGCACGAATACAGAGCATCGACAACATTGTCAAAATGCTAATTTTACGTCTGGAGGAGACACTATTGTTGGTAGCAGGAAAGAAAGCCAAAGTATATGGCTGAGAGCACGGTTTGCAGCAACCTCAGCAGTAGAGAGAGAACTGAAAGCTCAGACGCATAAAGAGCAAATGAGTAAAGCATAGTGTAACACAAGATAGGCTTTAGTATCTTACTTTACTTTACTCTAGCCACCAAGGCTAGAAGATCAGTTAAATTGAGCGACAGTAGGACAATTTATAGTAGGACAGCTGATGGTCAAAGTGGTCAACTTGCCAGATGGCGGAAACATTTTGTTTGTGGCATTGACTGCTTAACCACTTAGGCATTAGCTGTTTGGATCCACCTCATCCTCTTAGTAATGTCGGCGAAAAAGCCCCAAAGAAAAACAAGGCTGTTGGCATGGACTGTATCCCGGCGGAACTCTTATAAGCTCAAAATGTGCTCAACATTTCGACAGAATGTTACAAAAGCATTAGAAAACATAGTAAGCCGAAGCCTATCCAAAAATTGGTAAAAGGGAATAGTTATTTAGCTGCCCAAGAGACGGAAAACTAGTCTCTATTATAAAGGCTTCTTATGATGGAATTAAATGTCATATCTTACACACCACGAAGATTTCATTGGAACTTGCAGTTCCCAACAGCATACGATTGGGTTGCATTGTTTCGGCACTGAGATTCCCTGCAATAAGCAGTGATGTGATCCGTGTAGCTCTGTCTAGGGAAACCATGGGGCTGCAATGGCCTATTCTGATAACATTTGCCTGCTTTCAAGCAGCATACTGGACACATTCGGCAAAATTCGAGTCAGAGGCGAAGAAAGTAGGACTCAAAATAGACACTTAAATTTCTCATCATCACGATAGAGTCACTCAATTCAAATTATCGGGCATCATGTCGAAAAAGTAAGCAACTTTCTATACCTAGGACGCAGAATTCGCCGAGTAAACTACAATCGAATTGATATATAAATTCTGGAGACACAGTGTTTTGAACACAAAAATCAGCATGGAATTGTTACGATCAAACGTGAAAACAGTTCTAATTTGTAGATAGAGTCACTGGAAAGTCACAAGTAAGATGCAAACCATCGTAAATAGACCTCTATTCTTCAACATCTTAAGGATCTTCTGAACAAATCATATATCGTACAACTACTTAGCGATAACGGGCCAAGAGCATATAGACTTCAAAATACGGTGCAGAAAATGACACCGGGTTGTCATTTCTTACTACGCAAAGGAATCGTCATTACGAAGTGCGTCCAGCGATGAAGTTCACTTACCCAATAAGGTAGACGAGTGGCCTTAGGCAGGCATGGAGAAAAACAGTCGAAAAGAAATCAAGATCTTTGCGGATGTTTTTGACGGAACTCAGGAGCCTTGTGGAACCTCGAATACAAAAAAGCGTAGCATTTTTGATGCAGTATATCCCACAAAAGTTCAGAGAACAGGTTTTGATAAAAATTGAGCTCTCAGGTAGAATAAGCCACTCAATTTAAATGATGACACAATTTTGTCTAAACGAGCTGAAAGAAATAAAAACAATCATTTCAAAACGCAAGTCCATCAAGCTGCTTTAGCTGATGACTTGCTCACCAAGCTAACAAGACACAAATTCTCTAAAGTTCGTCTAAATAAACGTATACGCTGATTATATTGATCTGAATAACGCAGCGTAAGTAATCTAAAGGTGTGAGATCACAGAATCGTGGAAGCCACTTCAAAGTCCATTACGCGAAATTATGAGCTCAGCAAATGTTTCCCGCAATAAATTGAGGGTATGGCGCGCCGTGGGGCTTGTTGACACCAAAGCTCTGTCACGTAAATTCGTCACGTTTAAAATGGGAATCAAGCTGAATCATGTTTACAGCCCATTCACTGAACCTACGACGTGTATAATGGTCACGCGGTTTCAACTCTTGCATAAGCTAGATCTTAAAAGCTTTTAAGCCAAAATCTTTCTGTTAAATCTTCCACAAAGTGAATGGGCAAAGCTCCAATTGATGTGCACGATGGCGAATCGACTCATTCGGATTCTCCTCAATACTGCGCTCCACAACGGCAATAACTTCTTCTGTTCTGTTTGTCGTCTTTGGAGATGCGTACCATCAACTCGAGTGTACGTGGTGCTAAAACGATTCATCGTGTTTCGAATAACTTGCTCAGATGGACGATTATGTCGACGGTAAAATAGACGTAGCGTAAGATAAATAAGCGAACCGAACCAGGGTTTTCAAAGTAAGTTTGCGTTAATGGTTTCTTTGTAAAATGGCAAAACGTACTAACCACAAATCAACTTTCAGTTGTCAAGTTGACAATCAGGTCAATGCTATATCGAATCCAATCCCTAGATACTAGTTAGCCAGGAACGGAAAGCTTGCAATAAACACACAATCCTATAAATCATTGATTTTATTCTGATGACTGCAATGGCAGCAATGATTGTGTTTACCACTCAGAAGTGCATGCAGAATCCTAAACTGACGCTCCCTCATAAGAAAGATTTGATCAAGCGAACTGGGAAACTTTTGGGAGAAAGAAGACTCATAAGATACCAAAGTTTTGAGATCCCACAAATACAATTGACTTCTCAAAATCACAAATATACCCCATATCTTAAGAATCGTAAATAAACCTCAATCGTCCGATTTTGTAAAAAATTAAAAAATAATCCAAATTCCCATAGTCACAAGTCAAAGTCTATCAGCTATCATCACATGAATATATCTCAAGCTTTTCCATATTTATTCATACGTATGCACCCACATTGGGTAGAGTATTTACATGACATGCTCTTAAAATCTAAATTAATTTAAGGTACTCACTTTTCTTTCACTGCTTCTAGTATTGATGATTTCCAAAATATCTATAAATCCACTCAGGTCATAGTGACGTTGATTTCTTTTTTGATTTTTTTTTTTTTTTTTTTTATCGAATGAAATCACTGAAGTAAACAAATTTATTGTTATCCACTTGTGTTGCGGAAAATCTTAATTAATATCCATCAGCACTCTTTCAGATAAATATACGAGTATATGATAGTATGTATAAATTTTCCACAAACGGTTGAAATTTAAAAGTGTACACATTCCTGTTATCGTAAACGTTATACGCAAACACTAGCGATAAGCAAAGAATTTCAAATATCCACCATTCGTCAAAAATTTCGAAAGTACCACCACTTGTCACTTAAAAACTCATTACGGTCGCATAACTCACTCAACAACTAATTAATTTTTAAGAAATGAAACAACCAGATACCGTTACAGGGAAACAACTTTAAGTCGAAACTTTTATGCTGTGTCGACACTTTTCCATAAATCGATCAATTCCGCTTTGCCTCTTCGAAATATGTTAGTTTACGTGTGTACGAAACGCGAGAATAGAAAACAAAGAACCCGCACGAGAACACGGTGAATTATAAACAATCAGATGAGATACGTGTATTTCCCTTTAGTGATCGTCAGAAATCGTTAGTGACCGTCGCAACTAGAGAGTGATCTGTTCCATTTTATGGCATTCCAGATCAAAGCAACCAATAGCCACAGCCAAAGGCAGACAGACAAATGGAACCAATTTAAATCAATTAACCGTTTAAGCGTCTTTACTGCCGCTTTAATGTTATTCTTGCGATCGCAGTAGTTATGATGGTGGTCGTACATCGATCATGAGTGAATCCCTCTCGAAAATGTAGCAGCCCCGAAAGCAAAAGTGATCAGATCAACAACGGTTAGTTGGTCAGTAGCGATTTTCTTCACTTGATATGCACGTTCCACCCGCTTGCCACTTGGAATGAAATTGAAAAGACTGATCGAGGAGTTGCTCGGCAATCACTAAAACAACGTCAAATGCGATTGCCTGAGTTAAGGGAACGTTCAGCAGTTCAACCAAAACAACGATCGACTAGCCGGCGTCGGCGTTCTTGTATGTATTTGATCGGTGATATGACGGCCATGCGATTGTGGTTTAGTAGAAGTAGTTGCTAGTTTTGTCAAAAACGGGGGGAAATTATTAAAACAAAAAAAAAAATGAATAAATAAATAAATAAATAAAAATCAAAAAACACTTTTAAATATTTTGGAGGTTTTGCTTTGGAGGAGATTTTGTTTATTTATGATAAGCCATTCGTTAGCTATCAGCAGTGCGCCTCACAGTACTGCTTTACACTTACGTGCGAGTAATATCAGTTTTCAGATTTATACGTAAATACTGTGAATAAACGATGCAGTGAACCATTGCATTGGGTCATTGGGTCAGTGGGCAATCAACGATGCATTAGGTAATAAACTAATAACTATTTGGTTCAAAAATTAATTTTTTCTTCGATTGATTAGCGTGACATCAAAGTCGAGTTCTAACTGATAGATAAGAGTAACAAGCTCATCAGAAAAGTGTAAAGATTATTTTTTTTAGAAAGATCTGGACGTTGAGAACAAATTATAACCGCTATCTTGTAACGGGATTGTAACATTTACGAGTATGTTATCATGGACATTTCTGAAGCTAAGGAAATATATGTACTGGTTGGGTGCTGTACAATTAAGGTAGGCACTGAGCGGCGCTTAGCTGCCGATTGATTACTTTATCTCTTCATGGTAGTCAACGGGTACTGGTCTCACCTAACTGGACTTGACTTGAATCTTTTAAAGTTACCATTCGAGCAGAAGTAAATTACAACTTCAGAAGAATACGTACGATGGATGATTGAATCAACGGTGGTGTCAGTATTAGAGATTCCTTCAACATAATAGGACTTGAAGTCCATAAGAATTTCCAGAAATGTTCAGGCTACTGAAACTTAAATGGTGCCGAGTGAATTCTTGGAAATATCCAACCAATTTTGCCCAAGAGTTTGCAGAAAGGGCCTGCCCCTCATGTTGGAGAATACCAATAAACTCGAATTAAAATGACAATGACATTCGGATCTCCACACGGAATATTCGGACTGTAAGCAGACCTCGTACAGCAACTGAACAACTAATGAAAGCCTTAGATCGCCTTGAAGAAGATATCACGGCCATCCAAAAAGTGCGATTGGATTGGCCCGACTGAGAATGTAAATCAACGATCGATTATACGGTGACTGCTACAGAGAACAAAAGCAGCTTATATTAGTGTGCGAATTTGCGGACTTACTGTTTGCAAAAAGTTATGAGCTTTGGACACATGAGCAAAGGCCTTGTAACAATCCGCATTTAGACTACATAAGCTCGTCAGCATAAGCCTAATATAAGATCACTCCACCACAAAAGAAATAAACGATGCCAGCAAGGAATGTCTTAGTAAGGTGAGTTTTTTTTCAGGTGACTTTTACGCCAAAACAGTAAACAGTGCAGTCGGTTAGCATGCCATGTCTAGAAGCGTAATAAGAACAATGGCTTAAATTTCGGGGTGAACTGTTGCTGTAATTAAAACACGGTTTTGCCACGTTAGTAGAAGTAGGTTTGATCATATCGCGATTGACGCAATCCATTGTTTCGAGTAATCTCGGAATCCCACAGGAAATACTGTTTTATTATTAAACGGATGCAATCGCAAAAAGAGCAGTAATAATTCTTTCGATAGCTTGTGGCTGAACTTATGCAAGCCTTATGCAACCTTCGTCAAGTGTTGAAGATCAGGTGCATGGGTGTCGATAGCCCTTCAGAAAAGTCATAATTAATGTGCTACTACTCTCATGTTGCGGCAGTTGTTGAGGAGTCATCTCACTTAGAAAAACCACTCGCCTACGAATCGGGACTATATAAAAGTACGAATGCGAATGATGGAAAACGTCAGCTTCTCCGACAGAAAAACAAAACGAAACATGAGAAGCTCGAAGCTGACGAAATAGAGAAATGAAATTTTAAAAAATGTTATCAAATGTTAAAAAGAGAAGGCATGACTTAAAATTAGATGCGTATAGGTGAGCAAGCAACTCTAGTTGCTGAGGATATGGAAAAACTGTAACCGGGGAATAAGCAGATTTCACCAACAGACTAAACGAACCATTTAACCTGGGCGATGAAATCCACAAAAAAAAAATTAAAGTAAAAATAGCGATAGGTATCACAAGGCTACCAGATTGGATACTCAACCTGATTTTATGGTAAAGCTGCAAAAGTACATAAACTCATTTCCAAGATTTGGCCAGAGGAATGTGTGTCTAATGAACGGAATCTCAGCATCGTTTGTGCAAACCCCTGAAGCCATTTATCTTCGATCTGATGGCCACCTATCCTTTCAATACCGTTTGAGTTCTGGTAAGTCCACAATAGACCAAATATTTACCCTACGGCGATCTTAAAGTCGCACATGTTAGTAACTATAGATATGAGCTATACAGAACCCTATCTTGTTTTGGTGTAGCACTCGTCAAATTGTAAATAATAGAGATGGAGACCGTTTCCTACTCCCTAAATTTTGGAAGCAATCACACCGAGTCTTTTAATGTCGAAAAAGAACTTAGACAAAGTATCGCCATGATTTGTGCATGGCATATGATTTCTTTAATATCATGCCAAAGAAAATTGTGAGAAGCTTAAACGCCAAAACTTATATGGTATAGAAGCACAACTTTCCAAGAAGGTTTTTTTTTAAGGAGCACTTAAGAACGTACGACTGGTCTTAAAATGCCGGAGAACATGTTAAGTTTTTCGGAAAATTGGATAAAGAAAGTTTTTTGGGCTCAATGAATATTTTGCTCCATGGGTGGCATCTAACATTTAATGGAAAGACTAAACTGTTAGTGTAAATTGACGTGTTTTATTTTAAGCAACCATTCAAATAAGGAGATTTTAGTTGCCTGAAAAATACATAGAATGTCTTTCAGGTGCTGTTGCGATTCAAAACCGAACCGACCGATTGGGAAGATAATACTGCGGGTATTGAAACAGAAGTGGCAAAAGTGGGTAAATGAGAGCAAAACTAAGTATGTATTAGGTGCTCAACTAAGTTAGCGCTGTTTTTTTTTTATGAAAATGCTACTTCATTGTGAACAAATGGTTACAAATAAATCATTCAAAGTATTGCCCATCGCATCAAAGTATTACCATGTTTATCTTTTGAGGCTATCCACGAATCAAGCCATTTTTTGATGTCTTCATGCTGGAACGGCTGGACCGCGTAATATCTGGAGAATATGGCAGGTAGGGCAGGACTTCCCATTTAAGCGTTACCAGGTAGGTTTTAACGGGCTTGGCTCAGCTTGTGAGCTGTGGCTCACAGCGAACAAACGACGCTCAACGTCCTTTGGGTTCAAATCAGAAGAAACTGAAGTTCCTTGTTTTTGAGTAATTCCCAATGCATGCAATCGCTTGGAAATGTCTTGGCGGGTAACTCCATTATAATGCTTAAGCAAGTTTTCTTGCGTTTGGCATGGATCCTCGTCGAGCAATGCCTGCAATTCAGCATCTTCGAAGAATTTTGGTCTTCCATCACGCGGTCGGTCGTCAACATCGAAATCATCATAATTTTTCGGAGCCCGCCGCCTTCAGCCGCCGTTTTCTTCGAATGAAAGGAGAAAATCAACACTTCCTGAAAATGACGATTATTTGGCACAAAATCAGACATTTTCACACAACCAAAAGTATATGACGCCAAAACAAAATCACTAATGAGTCAAAACGGTTGGCTTACCATAAGTCTAAACTTGGTTCATGACCTTTTGGATATGTCAAAATCGATAAGCACTTACTGGTATCTATTCGAAAACGAGCGAGAACTTATGGTAGTTGCGCACCTAATACTCGTATCTACATATATTATGTCAACAAGAGAGGCCGCACAACATCAAAGAATTAGACGAAATGTTACAATGGCTTTGAAGTACTTGGGAACTCGTCACAATTCTAGTAAGTCCCCTATTACACGGTGACTCTTGACTCACGATTCCTTTCTTTCCTTTTCATTCTTTTGAGGCTCGTGCCAATACACGTTGACTCTTTTCAATGCCTCTAATTTAACAGCTCTCTTTTGTTTTTTCTTCAGCCGTGTATGGAGTGTATAGAGCTCTCTAAACAAACATTTTCATTTATCCTTTGAATAATAAATTTTTTCCGCCATCTTTTGCCGGAATGCAACTTTGCATTCTCGAACTGCCTTAGAAATCGTGACGGGGTGCAACAAGGCTTTGTGAGTAGCTTGACAGTCGCCACAAATGCCTTTGTTACCAATTTTTCACAATATAGTGATCATGATTGCGTATATCTCCGCTTGGAAGACAAACTCAAGTTTTCCTAACGAGGAATGAAATCTAATCTTGTCTTTCCCCAGAAAGACAGAAAGACACTAGTGCCACATCCTAGAAGCTATCCGTGAAAAGCCAACTTCATTCCCTTCATTCCTAGCTCAGGTTCTAGCCTGAACCATTCCTGGGCACAAGAAAATACGATTTAATATTTTCGCCTGAGAGAGCTAGGAAAAGAAAGCCGAATGCATATTAACACTGTTCTCGGAAGTCTTCAGTCCCTACTTAAAGGAACAACCCAGAAAAAGAAAACCTCGAAAACAATGTCACCGATAAGTGGAAATGCGCAACTGGAAGCAATTTTCCTAAATCGCTCTTATTATAGAGGTTTATTGGTTAAGGCCCAAAGCGACCTCAGACCGCAGCACCATCGAAGTAACGTGGAAACTCTTAATTCAGTCTTCGTGTAAGTTTTGTTTAGTTATACTGTATAGGAGGAGTTGAAATTTTACTTTAACAAAAATGCTTAACAAAAAAGCATCAGCTTTTTTCTAAGCATGAAGTTCAAACTTCTGCAGATTTAGAACAAATCTTAAATTATTTATGAACATGTTATTTGCTTTATTTTATTTTGATTAATTCAAGTTCTGAAATGAACATTCTTATCTGTAAATGACCTTTAATTTCACACTTTTTAAAAAAAGCGATAATTTTATTATGGCAACAACTACAATATTATAGTTAATTAGTTAACACTTAATTCCTTATCTTGAATTTCTTGTGTTGTTTGTGTTGTGAAACATTCGTGACGTATTTGTTATGTTGTAGTGCTATCAATGGCGCTTCAGTCCAGAATGAAACATGACTTATTCGATACGTTGTGCGAGCTAGTTCGAGGTTTGGTAAGTTGCTTCCGGTTACACACGCTGCGTGGAGGTCTGAGTCGTTGTCTTCTGCTGCACAATGCTGCTGTTTATTCACTTCCAGCCATCGTAGGGCTATTCTGACTAAGTTCGTAGCAATATCCTTATTGTGTTGAATATTGTCCTCCATTTACCGCCTATGTAGACAGAATCGAAGGTCGCCGAGACATTTTCCCTCAAAACATCCTGGAACATCTGAGACTTCTTTGTTGAATACGTCTTTTTTGACAGCATATTCTTTGTCTATAATTCGCTAGACCCAACCTAGCCTCTTCCAAAAAAAACACCGCATAACGTCTTTTCGATCTTATCAAAATGTCAGTGTACGCGTATGATTGCACTTTAAAAAACTATATAGCTTGGAAGTCGTAAGAGAGTTAAGCAAGCATCTAAGCGCAGCTTAACTATCGGTGCAGATACAAATGCTTCGCCCCCTCCACCGGTTCTCCGCAAGACACCAGCGCCACATCCTATATTGGTTTTGAAGTCATACGTGAAGACCGGTCTGCATTTCTTTCCTGGCTCAGATTCTGGCCGAAGCCAGTCCTGGGCACAAATAAACTAGATTTCGTATTACGATATTTTTGTAACAGGAATTCCGGTGTCATTGTATCGGACGGTATGACCAAAAACCTAAGTCATAAGACAGACGGCGCGCAAGCCATCGAAGCTCCAGTGCATATTGTACCAAAAACCACTTCTTTTTAGTCGGAAGATGGCTTTTGACCGTCCTTTGGATTCTAGAAAAAGCTGTAGTCACGTTTTTTCTTGACAGCTTATTCCACCAGACAACCGTGTAGATCCAATGAACCCTTCTTGGTGACAGGCCAGAAGGCCGAAAGCGCCTTAGATGCTTTCGACGTAACATGTTTAGTTTGTTATCCAGGATAACACTCAAATACTTAGCTTCTTTGGAAAATTGAATGGTGGTGCCATTAAGCCTTAGACAAGTCCGATTAGGTACCTTCCTCCTACTCGTAAGGAGAACAACCTAAGTTTTGAGAGTATTGACTGAAAGTCCATTATTAGTGTACCAGTCGTGTACCACGTCCAGGGTTGCCTGTGCTTTGGAGTAGACAGTCGCTAGGCACGATCCAACAGGCAATACAGCTACATCATCCGCGTATGCTTGTGCATAGACGTTAGAATTATTGAACGTGTTGAGCAGTGAGTCGACCAATATGCACCATAGCAGTAGAGACAGAACGCCACCTTGCGCCAAGCCCTGTTTACACCCGCCACCACATATCAATATTCCAAATCAATGTCCTATTCACCAACATTGCTTTTATTCACAAAACCAGTAACTCGTCTACGCCATATTGTTCAGCCGAGTTACACATGCCATCAAAAGTTGCGTTGTCAAAATCACTCTCAATAATGCCCAAATCGTATTCCTTCTTGTCAAGTGCATCTTCAATTCTGCCTACCAGATTATTAAACGCACTCTCGCAGGATCTTTACGAAGACGCTGCAGGTCTGCGTTCCACCAAGGAACGGACGATCTGCAGGATTGCTTACTAGCTGAACAAGCCATTTCGAAATGTTTGGTGTGGGTGCCGTTCATGTTCTAAACAGCTTCCTCAAGACTTTGTTTTGTCTTGAGCTTAGGAGCACTATTGTACTCGTCGAGCTCCTTTTTAAATCGTGTCCTGTTGGTTTTATGCGGACTCCTCCTCTTCAACAAGGTCGAGACCTCGCATCCGATTCTGAATTCGATGTATCTATGGTCTGGCATGGAGATCTGCGATAGTATTTTACAACCAGTAATCTCCTTAGCATACCTGTTGGATAAGGTTAAGTCCATGACTTGCTGTTTTACTCTAGTAACAAAAGTTGGCTGAGAGCTAACATTGTTGGTGGCCAGGTCAGACGATGGTATGAAATTCAACAGATGATTTCATCTCACGTTGCATTTGCTACTGCCCCAGAGAGTATTCTCAGCCTTAGAATCGCAGCATATGATACCATAAGTCCAATCTACCTGGAATTGCATTATTCAATGAGCTCTACTATCTCCCCGCTTTTGGCTGCATACGAATCATACGAATCATAGGAAGAATAAGCAGACGCAACTAAGAACGCAGATAAGGAGAATGAAAAACTGTGATGTTTACTAAGGTATTGCTATAGGGAACAGAAATATAACGAGCGCTTCTTCGGATAAGGATTTGTCATACGCGGCAGACCTATGATTTAGCGTTCTAAGGTGGTGCTTATCAGACCAGGCTTTAGAGACTGATAGTTCTGCAAAAGTGTGGTATTCAAAAAGTAGGTAGAATTTATCGTTTAGCTCATTCTCTGGTTTTGTTAAGAACATTAAAAATTCTTCAACATTTGCATCACTTTGAAGTTTTGAAAATATTCTTTATAAGAGGTGGTTGTATGCAAAGTTCTATACTAAATCCTCGTAATCTACAACCAACTTTTCGTATGTTGTAAATTGTTTAATAAGCTTCCTTTGAATACTCGCATCACTTGATGTTTGCCAGTCTTAAAAAAAGTTTAAACATCGCTTCTCAGTTTTGATTACAAAGATATTTAAATTTTGTTGTCCTATGTTGTTTGAATTGTCATAAAACTAGCTTTTTTCCTACTGGTTATCATAGCTTCAGTTTTTTCGCAAAAATCTTTTCTCTTGCTTTTATCGTTTAAAAATGAAATAACTACCCGACATCCTTAAATATGATCCAACGAAGTGATTTAATTTCACACAAATATCACTGTATGTTCTTAAGTCAAATATTGTTTAAAATAGATTTAGTAAAAACGCTTTGTTAAAATAAGGAATATGTTTTAGAAAAAAAAAGTGTTACTGAGTTGACAAATTCGTATCCACAAATGTGTCCCCCTTCTGTCCAATAGCCGTTTTGTATGACGGTAGCGTCTACCTTTTAGGAATCTAGCTAATTACACGTCTCAGTGACCGGGCAGCTTTCCCAATCTATTAGGCCGGGTACTTAATCATAACATCGATGACAAGCGGTTAGATAAACCTAAACAAGTAACTCAGGATATGAAAACTACTGCTGGGATATGACTTTGAGCATAGGTTTTATGTTAATTTCATGATTTGTAATAATTTAGTCTTAATCTAGATTCTAAATAATACAGTTGTTTTTTTTTATTATAAAAACTAAATAAATAATATTTTTAAATGGCGCCCGAGCAGGGACTCACAAAAGTGAATGCAAAATTATAAGGTTACGGTAAAAAATCCAAGTAGCTCTGAGTTTCGCTGGAAAAGTCTCGTCATAAGTCCTCAAGTAGCACAGACGAACCGTTTAGTGTGATTCTCACCGCTAACAGACTGGTAAGATACCAAAGAAAAACTCCTGTGCTTGCATAATTGCGACTTCAAAACAATGCTTTTTACATCATTAATATATTTTTGTAATTTCGATCGTAAATAGTTCATGTAAGTTTACGTAATATTTTGTCAAATTGCCTTTGTTTTTTAAGACACGGTAAACTCTGTTTGGCATACTCGTAATGCAAGTTTGTTCCATATCTTTGATACCACTATCATTCCTTCATATATCCTCAATATATTAACATCTAAATGGTTGCATTCTTTCGAGAGTAAACTTTAGAATATAGGTAAGCCCAACAGTTCTCGATGGTATTTTTATCTGGAGAATTTCCCGCTCAAGGAAGAGTATTAATATTTCTTGAGTTTAAAAATTCTATACTTTTTTCTAAGTGTACCAAGAAGCGTCATCCTGCATAAAGGTGTAGTCCGTTGAAGGAGGTTGAAAGCTATCCAAATAAGGCAATAAAGCTATATTGAGGACCTGTACGTATAGGTCACTGTTCATTATTTTGGCAACAAAATATCCTTCCATATCCGACGATATGCAGTTCCAGATCATAACTGATGGCGAATGTTTTACCGTTTTGACCACACATTCCTCTTCGTAGCGTTCTTGTGACCTCCTTCCAATTAAGTTCATCACTTCGGCATTCGCCGCTAAATATGACCTTCAAATGAGAAACAAGAAATGATTCAACAAAACAAACGTTTTGCTGTAAAAAAAATAATTGTTACAGAAGAAGACTTTTGTTGACATACCTTATTACAATAACTTATTTCAAAGTTCCGATGAAATTTTGTCCAATTACACCCTGCCTGACTCGAACTGCAACCAACATAAGACTGCAATAATTCTCAAAGCGTTCATGACAGTGAGCTCAAATTTTGACACATGACAGATAATTTTATTATTTACAAGCATTTTAAACGATTTGCGTCTCAGCTGTTATGAAAATTTTTTATCCACGATGGAATTCAAACGTGATAGTGTGACTGCTTTATAGTTGGCTGGAAATCCACAAGTAGCTATCATTAGAGCCCTCCAGCACCTCAACGTGAATAAATTATTTGTGTCTCGAACCATAGCTCGTTACCGTGATACTGGCAGCGTTGCAAAACGCCATGGAGGTGGTCATAAAAAAACAGCAACATCTGCAGATATGGTTCGGAAAGTGAAGGCCTTGAATTGAGCGAAATCCGCGTCGAAGTAAAAGAAAAATGGCTCGTGAGCTCAACATATCATTGGAACGGATGCAACACATACTGAAAAATGAGCTTGGGCTCAAGCCATTGAAGTTCCAAAAAACACACGATCTTACACCGCAACAGAAAAAAGTTAGAGTCGAAAGAGCGCTTGCACGAAAGTGGTGAGTTGCCGAATTTGGTTTTTTCCGATGAGTCGCCATTTGTTATCAAGCAATATGTCAACAAACAAAATGACCGAGTTTTAGTTGAGAAGTTAGAAGATGACCCGTGGGCCGACGATAGGTTTTCACATGCAGATCATCCGGAATTAGAATAAACAAGGATCTGGTTGATATATCCAATTTATTGGACATGATCCTCTGCTTCTTAAGGGATTTTCTCCGAATTCGTTCACTCACTGCCCTCACTACCTTATTACAGACGCGATAAATGAATATTCTCGATATTTCGAGTGGTTTTAGCAACTCGAAAATTTGGCCAGCACTTTTCAGCCCTTATGCACTGCTATTACCGCGACTCGATTCTCTTTAACGCCCCACTCCAGGACTAGGTATACTAGTTGGGATAAAAAGTAACCTCCTTGGGAATGAAAACAAATTTTTTTTAAATGTTTTTTTATTTTATTCAATATAGTCAACTTTTAATTTGATACACTTATTCTAGCGATTTTCCAACTTCTTGATCCCGTTCGAAAAGTAATTTTCCGGAAGGTCTGCAAAATACTCCTCAGTGACGTCGAAGATTTCTTCGCCTGTGCTGAATTTTTTATTGCTGAGCCATCTTTTGAGGTTTAGGATGAGATAATAGTCCGAGGGAGCCAAATCGGGCGAATACGGTGGATGCGACAGCAATTGGAGTCGTAAGTCATTGATTTTAGCCATGGTTGCGATGCTCTTGTGAACCAGTGCATTATCTTGCAAAAACAAAATTTTTTTTCGCTTCATGTGAGGCCGTTTTGCAGCGATTTCGGCCTTCAATCGCTCCAATTATGCACAGTAATACTTGTTGTTGACGGTTTTTCCTTTTTAGAGGTAGTCCACGAAGAGTATGAAATGACAATCCCAGAAAACCGACGCCATAAACTTTCCGACCCATAGAGCCTCCCTCGTCCGCTTCGGAGCACTCGTGCCGTCTTCAGTTTATTTCCGGGCACTTATTCTGTTCTCTGGGGTTCAAAAGTTACCAATCGACGCCAAAAGTCCGCCCGATTCCGCATCAGCAAGTCCAAACACTTTCGAAATGCTCTGGCGTTCGTGTTTTTGGTCAGCAGTGAGTATGCGCGGCACCCAGCAGCAGGAAAACTTTTTCATAGGCAGAATATTGCCCAAAATGTGGTGTGTGCGCTTAGTTCTAATCTTTTTGGTATTTGCTAGCTCAAGTATCTTTACTTTTCGGTCAGCCAATACCATTTCATGTATTTTTTTGACATTGTCCTCTGTAACCGCATCGGAGGGCCTGCTGCTGCGGACTTGATCGGTAGTGGAGTTGCGGCCACCACGAAACTCTTTAAACCAATATTTGACAGTGTAATCTGATGGAGCATTAGCCACATCATATTTATCCAAATTTTCCCTTGTTTCCTTCGCCGTTTTGTCTCTCAAAAAATAATGTTTTATGAGAGAACGAAAATCGTTTTTGTCCATACTCAACATGATGCCAAACACGTCAACAACAATCAGCTGTCAAAACAAAACTAAAGATAGTATCGCACTGAAATTTGGCATGTCTGCCTAAATATGAACGGACTTCAAGTCACTATAACCTTTTTTGCAGTAGCAACGCATTCTGGCGGTCAAGGAGGTTACTTATCACTCCACCTAGTATCTAAAATTTATATAAAGTGTAAAATTACGAGTGTTAGAATAAGTAATCAAATTTATAATATCCGTTAACTCTCGTAACTCCAAATTCCTTTTTGTTTTGAAATTAATATGGCAAGCCCCAACAATATAATCAGACTTAATGTTCCTGAACCGAAACCCCAAACCGCAACAGCACATCCACCCAATATTGGTGGTGTTGTTACTAATGAGGCTTTAGAAGCCTTAATTACAAGCGTAGTAACACACTTTCTTCAGAGTGAAGGACGACAAGTTATTCAATCACTCATAAACCGCTTTTCCGACGATTTAATGTGGCTCGTTGTCTGAAAGGTTGGAAGAAAATTGTTGACCGAATCATACAACTATACGAAAGCAAAAAAGGAACACGGAATAAAAAAGTTGGCCAGACCGATGTGGTATAAGAGTTGTTCAATACCCCGCTGCACTGGAAGTACATAGTTCGTTGTCTAATGCATTATGCTGATAAGCGCGAATTATCCACCCTTGAATACCAGATGCCATCTCCAATTCAAGAGAATCTTACAATCCAAGAATTTTATCACTCGGTATACGGACACTTACCATTGATTCCTAACAAAATAGGTTGTATGGAGATCGATAACGAGTCATTAAATATTCTCACACAAACACCTTTAACACCTAGAAAAGCAGTTTTCTTTCCTCAGGTAGCTTATGTTCCGCGATCTAACCAAAACCACTTTATGTACAGACAAGCTCTTCCGATCTGGCCCACCAACCTATGCTATCATGTCCCATCGCACCAAAACCTCAACAAAGGTCACTTCCAATGGACATCAGTGTCCAAACGAAAGATGTAGATTATATGAATAGGCTTTAACAGACCCCGTAATATAACGGGAAAAACATACGCGCCATCTACACAACAGGCGAAAGTGCCAATTAAATACCAGAGAAATTTCCAAGCAAAATAAACTGAAGGCCAGGACCCAGAAGCGCAACATCCATACCAACGTATTTTAGATTGTGAAAACAACAAATACGAACAATCTCTTTCACAACATGTCGAATCATTTGTAAATCCAAATGACATACAACAAGAACCCATCGATATTCATTTTTTAACATAAATGGCGCTTTACTGTCCTATTTTGAGTACAGGACATGAGTGCACAATTGCTACAAATTTTCATTGAAACTGGTTTAAACAAGAACTACATTTAGTCAGGTCTTGTTTTAAAGAAATTCAGCGCGAGTTCTATAGGCGGTAACATTAAAGTAAGTCACCATACTGTCGTTGCTTGGTTCGGCCTCAAAATCAAATTCTTTCTCTTTCCTACTCTAAAGTCCTTTCATGTTATTCTGAGAAACGATAGTTTGCAAGAACTCTCCGCAAAAATTCACACTAATCATGAGCTTACCACCATTTAGTATAACGTCTTTTAGCCCGACTGTCAAAGTTTGGTGACAATCCGACGCTTAGTTTTGTTTTGACACCCAAAACATCATGTTAGTGTGTTCTGCGTTCATGGAAAAAGAACAGTCTCGCTCCGTGATCGGATTCTTGTTTTTGAGTGGCAAAATCTTTGAGGAACTTAAGCCCATTCCCGATGGTGTGTATGGGACCCATTCACCTTCCCGTACACGTTTCTCCGTGGCCTGGTGGCCCAAAAATGGTTACCACAGAGGAAACCGTGGACAAAATCCATGATTTCGTATTGGCGGACTGCCAAGTGAAAATTCGCAAATTGGCTGAAATAGCAGGCATATCAAATGAACGCGTTATCCCTATCCTGTACGAGATCTTGAGCATGAGGATGCAGTTCGCACAAACCGGAGAACAAGCGCAATTGTGAGACTGCTTTAAAGACGTTCTTGGTCCTGTTTAACCGAAATCCGGAGGAGTTTATGCGTCGTTTCACGACCATCAATGAGACATGGATTCATTGGTATACACCAGAGACCAAAAAACAATCGAAACAATGAGTTTTACCCGTTGAACGCGCTCCAAAGAAGGCGAGCTGATAGCCACCACGCACAGCTCACACCTCCGCAGTCGCCACAGCCAAATTAGTCGAATTGCACTATGAATTACTCCCCCATCCTACAAGTTGCAGCACCTTACCCAGTGTATCGAGTTGAAAGGGGATTATATTGAAAAATAAATTGTCAAAACCTAAAAAAAAAAAGGTGCGTTGTCATCTCTAATTCAGGTATTCAGCAATAGCTCTGGTAGTACTGCGATTAGTCTCGCCGATTGGTAATTCCATGCAGGTAATATGTTGTTTCTACGTAAGCATCATGCTAGCATATTCTTTTCCCTACATTGGGAGCCATACCACTATGGAGAACAGGAGTATGGACTGTATATGACTAATATGCATACATATCTACTTAAATACTTGGTGATCGTGCTCTGATTTCGAGACCTGTGGCAAGATGTGGATATATGAAGTTGGTAGGCTACTAAAAGACTTTATCTGGACAACTGAAAGCAATTTTCGCTTGAGGTTGACGATAATCTTTTCCGGACCTCACTAAATGATTTTCCCAGAAGCTACCCTTGTCTGATAAAAACAAAATACAATTGCTGGAAATGACGTCTTATATAATCTTTACCGTTTCCTGAACAGCATCCGTCCAACCAACCATAATAAAAAATGCTCACAATTGAATTACAGATAATTGTAAATGTTGTACTTTAGCAGCTTGGTAATCAGTCTGTAGTTCGTTACTAGAACTACCAAATTTCAAGACGAAGATTTAGAAGATTAACAGATAATAGTGACAAAGTCAGTACCTGAAATCTATTTTGTACGATTGTATAATATATTGTACATATATGCTCTATATATGTACTTGATAGCATTCTTATATATACTGTACTCCTATACATATACCACACTCCATACCCGTACACGTAACACATTCAGGTTATAATGACCAAACAGGCGAGGTGTTAATAAGTTGAAAAAATTTTGGCGACAGAGCGAACCCTAAAATTTGAATGTGAATTGGTGCTCAAATATTGTAATATTACTGGGAACTTGTCAGTGGGGATCAATTGGTTCAAATTGAATAATTTTTGGATTACTCCATTAATCCATTAATTTAAAGTAAATTGAAATGTTAAGCAAAAGCTGAAACTTATTAGCATTGCAATGACAAACAAAATCACTCTTGCCATGTACGATCTGATGAACAACATTTTGTGTCGTTCCTTTTATTTGCATGCACATCTATGTTGCTAATCATGATGGTTTTGACACATTTAGAGCAAATACCGCTCCATGGATCTCAGTAGAGCCATCATTTATGATTACAACTTATCTAACTAACTCTTTGAGAATGTTGGTATTGGAATACAACAGATGTTGTCTATTTTCCTGATGGTTCTAGAAATACGAGATGTATTCAAAAAGTAAGGTGACTTTATAAATATTTTTATAAAAAAAAATTATTTATTCATCAATATTAGTGTAGTCCCTTTCAAAGTTATCCCCCTCAGACATAATACACTTGTGCCAACGCTTTTTCCAGTCTTCAACGCACTACTCATAAGCACTTTTGTTATAGCCTTGAGCTCTTCCAGCGATGCCGTTTTTATTATCATAGGTCTCTTCAGTTTTGGGTTCAGGAAAAAGTCGCATGATTATCATGTTATTTATGGCCAAAAAATCTCTCACAAGCAACGATAAATGAGCATGTGCATTAACGTGATGCAAAAAAGCCATGAATTGTTTTTCCACAATTCCAGACGTTTTTTGGTATTGCTTCTCTCAAACGGCTCATAACTCCAAGGTGATACTCCTTATTGACCGTACGACCTTGTGGTAAAAATTCCTGATGATCGAATTTAGCGTGCTTTTTTTGGACTTGGTTCTTCTTTGTGCTTCCATTGGGACTATTGGGCTTTGGTTTGGACGTCATAACCATATACCCATGACTCGTCACCAGTTAGGACCCTTTCGAGCAAGTCAGGATCATCATTGACGTCATTCAAGATCAAAATTAAGAGGGCTGTTTGATGAGTACCCGGATTGGAAGATAGATGGCTCTACTGAGCCAAAATGGGTAAATCATCATTTAGCACAACCTCTTTTAGCCCGCCAATTGGTGACAATCTGACGCTTTGTTTTGTTTTGACATCCATTTGAAAAAGAGCAGTATCGCTCCGTGATCCGATTCTTGTTTTTGAGTGGCAAAACCTGAGAGGAAATTAAGTCCATTATCGATGAGGTATATGGGACCCATTCATCTTCTCGTACAAAAGTTTGCCATTGGTTTGCAGAGTTTTGCCGTGGCCGCACTTCGGTTTTTGATGAATCGCGCCAGGTGGGCCAAAAATGTTTACCACAGAGGAAACCATGGACAAAATTTATGATCTCGTATTGGCTGACCATCGAATGAAAATTCGCGAGTTGGCTGGCGAATCTCACACCACGTTAACCTACCAGTTCCCACCTTCGTAGTCGCCACAGCCAAATTGTTCGAATTGGAATACAAATTGCTCCCCCATCCAATGTATTCTCCGGATTTGGCTTCCTGCGACTTTTTTTGACAAAAAATGGCTTTAACTTTAATAAAAAAATCTGTTGATTTTGCAAGGATTAGAAAAATTATTAAATAAAAATTTTAAGAATGCATTTTAAGCATTTTAATGGAACCCCAATTTTTTATAATTTTGAGTTTAAGGAGCCATAACTTATTTGTTGCTGCACAGATGTACCCAAAGCATGTAAGGCTTGTATGCACCACTACATAAATTATCTTTCCGAAATGTCTGAAACTATTTTTGTACCTGTACTACTCGTAGTTTAGAAGTAATAGTGTTTAAAGTGGTTACACATCCAAATTAGAGGTCTCCCACTTTGATGGGCTATAAATTGAAATGGAATGAGAATATTCCCCCCTCTGTCATACAATTTTTTATTTGGCGGAACTTCAGAAATATGTTCTTGAAGGATTATACTGCTAAACTTGGACACCCTATATATTAGAAATCAATGACTACAATTCAAACATTCTGTGATTTTTGCTGTATACTGATCACAAACGGGCTTATTATAGTCCACCCATGACTTTCTTTACTTTCTTCCCTTTCGAATAGACTACTCGTTGCAAATGTAGCGTGATCCAACTACAACTTTTCTACCACTACCGTCTCGTTAATCGTTATTATCAGTTAACACTTCTATTACGGGCCTTTCATAGTAACTTTCGATTGAGATTTTCGTTGCATGATTTCGCATGACTTGCTGGCTAGAAAATCGCTCTTCTATCATTGGCATGGCTAGTTGATCTGAGACATGCCGTGGAAAAAGTCTGCGTCTGTTAGTTTTTTTGCAAGCAAATAATTATTTTCATAGTAAATAACGTATGCAGCGACACTGGCGATATCCAAAATATTGTTAAAAAATAGCTAGCGCCCATCTGCACGTTCGCCGTTTAGTCAAATATCTCCTGCACATTTGATCCATAGTATAAACGCTAGCTTTGGTTTTGTTGTGAAACAAAATAATTCCTGGTTTCTGGTGAGATGCACCAGAGATCGTAGCATCATTGTGTATCGTACTGAGAGGAATACCATATACGAACAGATGGTAACCTTCTCGTGAAATCCAAAATGCGTTGACAATAATGGTTGAGAGTTTAACGGTTTCATTTCTGGTGGAATGAATGTTTTCAAAATACTGACAATAGTGAGCTTCCATGACAAAATACTCTCAACCATCTGGCTTATGTTCCGGCCAGATCCTTTGTAAGCGGCCACCAGTTCTTTCACAACTAGTTCTCCTTGTATTGAAAATCCCTCTGAGTGGATAAGAATTACTTGCGTCGCACTACCAAAATACTTTTAAACCATATTTAGCAGGCTTCGATGGCATGTATTTGGTGAACTTCGTTTTTCCCCGAAGACAAAAGAGCTGTTTGTCGATAGTCAAGTAATCCGTTGGTCTATACACCGCCACTAGGTTGCATTCAGTAAGTTCCAACTATCAGAATTAAGTGCAGCTTTATCATTTTCTGCTCTTTCCTGGTGTGTAATCGTCAAAACGTAAAAGAGACTGAAACCGCTTTCGTCCCGTCGTTGCACTATAAAACGGATATGACTTTTTCTTCCACATTTTATATATGTGGTCTGTGTTTGAGTTATTCAGTTACCGTAACTTTCTTCCAAACACGCGGCTCCTATTGTGGATGCTTGCTATTGTAATCTTGATACTCGGCCTCCGCTTTTTTATTTATTTGTGCACCAAACGATGGCTGGCTGAAACATCTGAAGCTACTTCGTTATCACTTTCCTCCTCAGCATCTCTTTTGTCGTTATCATAAAAATCTTCATTATCCGATGCTTCAGCATTGACAGAATACCTAGTGTTATCATTGGAAAACCAATCCTCGTCTTCACTGTCCGAAGGGTCATCACTTGGTCATTTTCTTCGCAAAGTAATCTCTTCAAGTACTCGTCTTTTTCATCGTAAATCAATCTCAAAAGTAATAAATAAATTATTTTTACAATGATATTACACTTATAAGAATATCAAATATATAATACAAATATAATACCTCAAGAACTCAGCTCCCGACAATTCCTCCATCTTTCTGCTTTTTGCTTCTAATTTCCACAGATATAATGGATAAGTTCTATGCACACTTCACTAAATAATATTAGAGTAACTCAGGAAATAAAACCAGCGGATCTAACATGCACACATACACCAAACTATCCAAACTCTCTCAGCAGCAACTGCACGTCTTGCTTCTTCGAGCAAACGATAAAAACAAAGCTATACAGCTTTACTGCTCCCAAATTTATGGGCATGTTTGTGTCTACGTGTTTCAAAAGTGTTGTCGAATATTCTTCAGTTATAAAACAACAGAAACATCGATCCTTGTGTTTCTGTTCTTCTGTTTTATACCTGATTTAGGACTCCCAAGGTATATTTGTTGCTATATTCAAGCAGGAATACCTTCCTAGAATGTGAATAATTAAATATTGACCGAATGCATATATTTATTTTTCCTTTTAATCGACTTTTACCAAGAATTTCGTAGGCGGTGTTCCCTGGTACCCGGGTGGCAGATGCCGACAGCAACGTTTTTTTTTGCACCCCGGAGAGCTAAATATTACATAAAACACTCTTCTCACTTTTAAAGAAGGAACATTTTGCTTCTGGTTTTCATTTCAGACGAAAAATTTCTCCTCTTGATTTTGAGTTGGAATATTTTGTTTTCAAGCAATCGACTGTGTTGGACTTTAGAATAAGTTTTTAGTGTCACATTGGAGTCCAAATCGTCCAACTTACGAAGAGAAACAGACGGAAAACGCCATGGAGTCAATAGGAGGAGGATTTGAAGGGCATGAAGGGCATCCGCTCACCCCAACCATACGATTTATTTCTCATAATACGTAAGGAATCTCCCCTTTAAGGTTTGACATATTATCTGAAGAACCCTGTATATGTTTGCTAAAATACAGATGTTGATCTAGCTAGATTCCATGGTATTTGACTACGCTTCGGCAATCAAGTCAAAATGTCGCCCGCCAATTCTTTCTGAGACTAAGACATAACCGTACTTAGAAGAATGGGTTCCCACTTCTGAGAGTCGATCTTAAACGTCCATTAATAACACCTAACTTTGAACTTGATATTTACTTATTTGACTCGTCTGTGTAGGCGATGGAATGGTGATGTAGTCCCACAAGATCGCCAGTATCAATGTTAAATAGAATCGGCGAATTATCCGCACCTTGTTGCAAGCGAAATACTCCTCCACGGCGGCGATGACATCCTCTCTCGAACCGTACTTCTTTCCGGTGAGCGATCTTTTAAGGTTTGGGAACATGGAAGATGAAGAAGCAATTCGTAGTGCAATTCGACCAACTTGGCTGTGGTTACTGCGGAGGTGTGAGCCATCTTTCCCAAATGTGATCATTAAATCGGCCCAATAAATCGACGTAGTATGCTTCTGTTATTGTTTTTTTCCTTCTGAAAATGGTCAGCGTGTGTCACACTTCGCCCGTCTCGAAAAACGATGACCATCACCTTTCCAGCTGAAGGCACGGTCTTCGCCTTCTTCAGAGCACGCAAACCAGGTAAAACCAATTTTTTCGATTGTTCTTTGGTCTCTGGTGTGTACCAAAGAATTCATGTCTCATCGACGGTCACGAAACGACGCAGAAACTCCTACGGATTTCGATTAAACGGGGCCAAGCACGTCTTTGAAGTGGTCTCACGATTAAGCTTGTTCTCCGGTGTGAGCAAACGCCGGACCCATCGCGCGGTCAGCTTTCTCTTCTCCAAAATCTCGTGCATGATATGGCTTAAGCGTTCAGTTGAGATTTCTGCTATCGCAGCCAACTCGCAAGTTTTCGCCAATACGAGACCTTAGATTCTGATAACGGTTTCATCTGTGCTAACCGTTTTTGAGCCACCTGGGAGCTGTTCATCAAAACCGACGTGTGGCCGCATCGAAACTCTGTGAACCAATCATAAATGGTTGTTCGGAAAGGTTAATGGGTCCCGTATACACCATCGAGAATTGGCTTGATTTTCCCGGAAGTTTTGTCTATTTAGAAACAACAAAGCACAGTGATTTTTGAGTTTTCGAACAGCCGGTTATCCATATTATTTGCGAGGTAGGAATTTTGCAAAAGGACCAATTGTTAAGATTTTGGTTCTGACAAATGTCATCATTCTACTTGTACACTTTGTGAATAATCGCTCGTAAGGTCTCTTATTTATCCTGGACTTAATCCTGCTTTTAGGAGTTATAGTTAAGATAGTTAAACATCGTTAAACATCGAAGGGCGTTTCTATCTTTACTTCGTACATATTTTTGAATAAACTCCCTCAATTTCATGTTTTCTTTAAGTCATTGTCGCTTACGAACGAGCTGACCCCCTCAATTGGGTGGTATATCCGCTCTAATATTCGCTGTACTATTTCTCCTATCCTTGTATTTGGCGTTAAAATCTGTACCTATTATCAAATAATGGTCCTCGAAAACGAAAATCTTACCAGTTCTGTGAAAAATAAGGTCGATCCAGTAATGTACACCCGCTTTCCACTATTAAAAGGGATTTATGTATGCCTCCAGCAACAGGAACCTTAGGACCTTATGGCAGTACACTCATTTAAATCGCAAGCTTTTTCTTATGTTAATCGCAGTGCCTCATGTCTTGTGCAGTGTATGGAGTTGGGTGTATTTCTTCTTATAATTTTATAGTTGCTGTGCCTTATTTTGTGCTTTTTGCCCACCTTTGTTTTGTTAAAAAAAAAAAGCATTTCATGGGCTTGGTCTGATCTTTATTAGTGAATTCAATGCAAGGACCTCAAGGACCTAATTACGATTGGAGCTGCAATAAGATGCAACTCCACCGGTGTTCTACGCGTTAGACCTGAGTCATTTGCGCTTAGGTAATTTGAACAGTGACGCCTGGAGTTTGAATATAATGCACTTTTTATTGCCAAGCCAGATTTACTCTTTATGTAATGGAAATGGATTAAGGAAACTCCCCTAGTTTTCATTTTGTTCCCGTTCAGGCAAGAAAGCTGACGTTTTTGTCTCTCCATCACTGCCCAGAACCCAATTTGTTATTCTTTCCACACTGCACGAATTTCATAGTTAGACGCGGTGCGCTTGAAATTTTTTTAGCAAACAATGAGTGGAAAAATGCCATCGCTTTTACCCACTGTACAAATTGATCCGGGATGAGTCCAGGATAGTCCAGGATAGTCCATTTTGCTATTGGGAATGAGGTTTTCTTTGTGTAATAAATATTTCTAACCATTCTACTTTGTTGCCACTTCCGCCTGCGTAAAGAGAGCGTTGTTGATGTAAATGCCACTGCTTTGCTGCCGCCATTTTTACTTCTGTTGCTGCTGCTGTTTCTAGTGCTGATGCTGTGTTGCTACTAATTACGCGTGCCTTTAGACTATTCTTTTTCATCTTCGCTCTTATTATATGTCGCTTGATTTCAAAGAACGTTATGCGGATTATCGAATTACTGCTAGATGAACTATCAGTTTCGCTTTATCTTTTGCTTTGCACTTTTTTTTTTTTTTTTTTGCTGTTAGGGAATCGCGCGGACAAAGAGTGACTTTAGAATAGTAGGCGCAATTGATACGATTGTGTGACAATTTAACTAATTTTGTTTGGTTTATACGATTGTAAAAATTTTATAAAATACACAAATGAGCTTTTATTTCCAAATTAAACAAATTTCACTTCAAATTTTATTCGCATACCAATTAAAATAACAATTTCTTTTCATTTATATACAACAGTATTACGTTTTTGAAAAAAAACAAAAAAAGAAAACATCAAAAAAAAAAAATTATCTTTATTCAATTTGTCCGTCTTCTAATCTAAAAGAGCCGAAGCGGAATAGTTTATGACGTTCTATTTATGCATATTGCTTTGGAAACGTTTATTGCTTCAAGTCGTCCTCGTTAAGTCCTAGTCTCGTCTAGCAATATTAAAAAAAAAAAATAAAAAAAAATTAGAAAACAAAAAGAAACAAACATTAACACATATCGTAGGGAGTTGGTAAAAACAAGTGTTTAAACTGAAAAAAATACAACAAAAGATATTTGACTTCAATTTTTTAATGAGATAATTTATAGTTTAAGGTAAAGTTTAATTTTTTTAGGGTTTTTAATTTTTTAATATTTTTTTTTTTTATTTTAATATATTGTTAAGATTTTTTTAATGTTTCTATTGTTTTATTATTCATTGAATAGATTAATAGGATTTATTAGGATTATACGTTTTTTTTTAACATTTTCTTTTAGATTAGTATTTCTTTTTACTACAGTGGTGTTCTTATTTTGTTTTCGTATAAAAAATATAAATTTAAAATTGCTTTGTTGAATAACATGAGTTTTTTTTTTTTTAATAAATATTTAATATAGAAAAAAAGAAACAAGTGAGATGCTGCTTTGAAAATTAATTGATTTAGAATGCACCTTTAGTAATTGTACCTTTGGCAGTATCTCACTTAAAATAATAAATAGTTGCCTTGGCTTACATTTTCCCCTGTGCATTTCTCACTCAAATTGAAAATTATAACAATAAATGAAAATTTAAAAACAAAATAAAAGATAAAAAGAAAAATATTCGTAAAACAAACATAAGAAAATAATTTTTATTTTTATTTTTATTTTTTAAAGGGGACTTTCCAACCCCCTCGCTCTTCTTGAAAGGAGACTGGTGTTTTAAAATGATCGAGAGTAAGCGATCGATGATGGCAACATTTAAATCACAGCAAATTTGCACTCCATTTTGAGAGAAAGCCCTACATTTGCCGATATTAAGTCCCCGGACCCAACCCCGCTTGGTTCACTATACAGCAACTTTGGAATCGTCACTAGTTGTAGTATTGGAATCATCGATACTGTTTTGCTTGCTGGCTTCTTTTAACTGAATCTGGAGCTCAGTAAGTATGTTTGTTTCTTGATAGAAAAGTCTTACTAGCCATGGGTCTGTGGACTTTCGCAGTACTTCAACTTGGAATGTTTCACTGAAACGTGAATCAATTAACTCACTGAAACGGAAGCTTACTTCTTCGGACCAGAAATCAACACCAGCTGCATTTTCTAAAGCACAATGCTTTCCAGCTGGCTCAATGTCACGCATGTCTTCGGGAATTTTACGAATTTGATCCGTTACACTTGAGTTACCAAAGTCTAAGTAAATAACCTCAAAGTCTTTTTCTTGCACAGACAATATTTTCGCCCGATAATAGGCCTCATCTTCAGGGAATTGAGCTATACATATATCTCCAACTTGGGGGTCTTCGAGAGGCTCAAAATTGGCCGCATCCATTAGGCTTTCTGTTATTTTCTCAACCTGAGGCCCATCGTCATTGAATTGAATGTAAAAATCATTCGGGGATGTCACTTGGATTACAGTACATTTGCGACAATCATCCACTGGAGTTGTTTCCGTTTCATTTTTACCATTTTCAATCAATGTTTTTAATTCACTTGAAATATCTTTGTCTCTAATTAGAAGATTGACTGACAAAACCTCATCATCATCATCTCCATTTGTAGAGACAGCTTCGACTTGGAAAATTTCCCCAAAGTGCGCCTCCATCATCGTAGAGAAACCATCTTTTAAAACATTCTCATCACCTTCGGGAATTTCATGCAGGCGACACTTTCTTGCCAAACTTGGTATGCCCTTCAACTCGGAAGGGATGATCCGTAAATCATTTGCAACTACAGAATTTCCAAAATCAATTAGGAAAACCTCAAATTCTCCATCGGAAATCTTTTTTGTAACCTTACCACGGTTGTAGATTTCATCTTCTTTGGAATAAACCGCACACAGATGCCCTTCTTGGGGGTTCTCCATTTTAGTCATATCACCAGCTTTTTCAAGTGCTTTGGACATTTGATCCAGTCCACCTCTTTCAAATTTAAACTGAACGTAGAACTCATTTGGTGATATAACATGACTGACTAGAGCGTCCTTTATGGACGATTCAGAACTTCCATCGATTCCCAGCAATCGACTGAGTTTCTCACAGAGATTCTCATCGTTTCCGTATAGTTTAACCACAGCTGGGTCACTTTCATCATCTAAAACATCTATTTTAACGATTCCACTGCATTCATCAATCAGGACATTGAATACCTCAATGGCAGCAGAGATTGTTGAAAGCTTATTGGCATTTTCCAATGTACAGTGCTTGGAGAATGGTTTTATGCAACACAAATCATCGGGCAAAATTCGAAGATCATGAGTCATAGATTGATTGCCGAAATCAATAAAAACCACCCGCCAGCCATTCTCACCACAATTTTCTAATATCTTCGATCGATAAAGAGCACCATCGTCTGGGAATACTGCTGCACAAAGCATACCAACATCGGGCTTTTCTAGTTTACCCATTCCGATCTCGTTCAGTGTTGTGGTTATATCATCTAATTTGTGCACATCGGAGTTGAATTGAATGTAGAAATCACACGGTGAGTTTAAATGACTAATGGTTCCATCACGGACACCATTGCCGTAGCTCTCATTCATTGACGTTTGCATTGAAGTGTAAAAGCTCGTATTCATTTCATTCTCTGTATGCAGCTTTCGATCACATAATGGTTCCAGGTCTTCTATAATATTTTTACCATCGACTGATAGATGTACAATAGCATGTTCACTTGGTTCCTTAAGCTCCACAACGAAGACTGTCTCTCCCAGGGCGGAAATGTCTGAGAATTTTTCCTCTGCAGCATCTGACCAACAGAGTACATCTTCAGGCAGTTGCAAAGCGCATTTCTTCGACAAGAATGGCAAATCAGCTATGTCTTGTGAAATTTCTTTAACTTTAGGACTTACTGCTGTATTTCCATAGTCGATGAACAGAACTTCAAAGCCACCTTCTCGTTTAGCCAAAAGTTTAGCGCGATACCAATTTTCATCGTCTGGAAATAGAGCCGCACATATTAACCCATGCGTGAAAGTATTAATTTCAGGGAGTTTCTCATTTTCGGCCAAATATGACTCGATAAGATCTAATCCTTTGGCATCTTGTTCCATTTGAATGTAAAAGTCAGACAAATTATTCACATGACTTACAAAGCAGGTTTCTCCAGAGGGAACCATTTCTAGAGCTTTTGCGTATCCATCAGCGATAAGTTTATCAGCTACATCCACTCCGTCTATGAACAAACGAATAAAGTTCTTTGTAGGACTCTGTGTTATGTACTCGTAGTGTATTGTTTTGTTGTATGACACATTGAAGAATGCATTCGCGGCATCTACCCAATCAGTAGTGCCTTTTGGTTTTATAGGCAATGCACAAGGGATACACAAAGGTTCGATGTCGGGAAATACACTCATTTCCTTGATATCGGTTGTGTCTGTTAGAGCATCAGTATTTCCATAATCGATGAACTGTACAACCATAAGCTCGCTGTCCATAATCTTTGCCCGATACCATTGGTGATCGACGGAATATAGTGAAATACAATTTGCTCCCTTTAGAACTCTCATTAAAGGTGGCAAAGAGCTCGCTACAATCTGAAGATTTTCTTGTAATTGATGAAGTTCATCCAGCTTTCTACTATGATGAATGAAAAACCTTCCCGGGTTATCGCAGTGACTCAGCATACCAGATTCCATGTTCTTGTAGGGATCTTCTGGTGGTTCAATAATTTCTTCTTTCACTACATTTTTTGGTACATCTCCAGAAGGGACGACTATATTTTCCTGTTTCTTTGCCTTCTTTGGAGAAGCAGCAGTCTTCGTAGTTACCTTTACAACCTTTCCACCGATCTTTTCAGATGCATCGCTTCTTTTCGTTCTTTCAGATAAACTAGAATCAGGACTAGACACTATATGTGGTTCTTCATCATTCTCGATTGTCAAATCAACAGTTTCAATGTACTCAAACAATTTGGCTGGCTCCTTATCAATCACACTTCTAATATAGCCCACATCTCTGCCACGAGTCAGCCCCTTCTCCTTTAAAACAGTTACAATACTCTGATCGTTTAGACACAAATCTGCAATCAAACGATTGCTTCTCATCTCGATCACTTTCACAGTCAGCTCGAAGTTTGCTGTCAAAGATTTGATCTCATCTATCACAGTCTTTTGGTTACTTTCGCTAATGCTTTTCATTGGTAAATTTATCTCGATGGCGTAAGCACTGGGACCATCAATATAAAATTGCGATTCGAGTCGTTTAATTTTCGTTTTCGTTGAGTTGTCGATTAGTTCGATGTTGCCATAGTCCATGTAAAGGACATTTATGTTATCGGCAGATTTTCTCGATAAAATCCGGGCACGATACCAATTACCGTCGGCCGAGTTAACTGCACATACGGTATCAACTTCGTATTTTTCTAAATAGTTACCTGTTGGAAAAATAAAGGACAAAAATCAGTGAGAATATCTGGCTGGATGATGGAAAGTTGTTGGTGTCTTACCTTTTTGGTCGTAGTAACAGAACAAGTCGTCAAGAAGTTGAGCGACGTCACGTTCTGTTGTTGTTAGATGTCCGTATATTCGATGAACGGAACTTACATAAACAACGCGTATATTAAATTTCTCCCAAATCAGTGGATATGGGCAGATGTAGTTTGTCGATATGTCGTCTTGAAGTAATGGAAGCAATGGACGAACCATTAAACTGAAATAAAGATAGAGAATCAATCATAGATATAAAAAAATAATAAAAAAATTGCAGAAATCTTTATTTGAATTGATAAATCAATGCTTGTCATTTACTTTTTTAAGATTATTTCATGTTAATGTTGACCACGACTACGTTTTAAGTGGTCCATACCGAAAGTTCAATTTTGAATCACTTTTTCGAGCATATTGACTGGTATTTTGCCAATAACACGTGAAGTATCCCCACAAAAACAAGTAGTCTAAGTGCGTCAACTCGTACGTTCTAACCGGTCAATTCACCGGCCCAAAACGATAGGTAAATTGCTCACCGAACTCATTTCTTAACTAATCCATCGATTCGCGTGCTATGTGGCATATAGAGCGGTCTTGCTGGAGCCACATGTCAATCAGGTTTAGCACGTTCATTTTGGGCAAAAAAAGGTCGAATTCATCTGCCGGTAACGGGCGTCATTGAGGGTAATGTTGTTTTCACGATCGTCTTAGAAATAAGAAAAAACGGACCAATGATTAGGAGGAATCATAAACCGCACCAAACAGTAAATTTTTCTGGGTGCATTAGTAGCTCTTGTATTACCTGAGGTTGTTCATCGGACCAAATACGGCAGTTTTATTAACATACCCATTCAATCAGACAATTTTTCGATTAAAAAAACGGATCTTCCTATCGTTTTTCTAAGGGCCACTCACCAAAAATTCGTCGCTGTGACAAATCGGTCGACTTCAGTTTTTGCACGACGAGTATTTTGTAAGGTTTTAGACCAAGATCCTTGCGTAAAATCTTCCACGTAGCCGAATAACACAATCCCAATTGGTGTGAATGGCGACAAATGCACAAATCACGGTCTTCTTCAAAGTGTTAACTGGCGGATACAGCAGCAATATTTTCCACTGTACGCATTCTACGCATACAATCAATAGCATGAAATCGGTGCGAAATTTGGTCACTATGACAATAATTTGTAAGCGATGTTGGGATGTAAGTTTTTCTATGATACGAGGGCTTTTTGATAAATACCCGGATTAGAAATGACAACGCAACTTTTTTGGGTTTTGACAATTAATTTTTCAATATAATGCTCTTCAACCCGATACACTTTTCGCAGCCGTGCTGCAACTTTTTTTAACTCCTCCGTATATTAATACTTTTGTTGGCCTGCAAAATACTCCTCCGCGGCGGCGATGACTTCCTCGTTCGACCTGTACTTCTTTCCGGCGAGCGATCTTTTAAGGTTTGGGAACAAAAAGAGGTCGCGGGGAGATAAATCCGGACAATTTGGGATGCGTTGTCGTGGTGGAAGAGCACTTTTTTTTGCCAAATGTGGTCGTTTTTTCTTCAAATCGGCGTTGAATCAGCCCAATAAATCGACGTGGTACGCTACTGTAATTGTTTTTCCCTTCTCCAAATAGTCAACGTGGTTCACACCTCGCGCTTCCCAAAAAACAGTGGCTATCACTTTTCCGGCCGAAGACATGGTCTCGCTTTCTTTGGAGCACTTTCACCGAGTAAAACCCATTGTTTCGATTGTTCCAATAACTCATCGACGGTTAGGCAAAGATGCAGAAACTCTTGCGGATTTCAATTAAACAGGGCCAAGCATGTCTTTGAAGTCTTCTCACGATTGCCCTTGTTCTCCGGTGTAAGTAAACGCGGCACCCATCGCGCTAACAGCTTTCTCATGACCAAAATCTCATGCAGGATTTTTTTTTTATAATCCCGCGCGCGCACCAAGTGGATATGAATACCCTTTTACTGGCTTTTCTCCAAAGCGCGGGCGGGTGGTGTAATACACTCAGGTGTATTAGGTTTCGGTATTTTTCCCAGAGGTGGTTGTCAAACTGGAGCCAGTGCATCCTCAACCAGTGGGTCTTAAGTACTTGCTAGTTGTTAGTCCGTTACATTTAGCCCAGACAACAACCAATCCAACATCAGTAGTGTTATGGCTTCATGTTAGAGTTGACGCTGACGGGATTTTCTATGAAAAGACTTTTTCAGAGAATTACCTCGCACGGGATTCGAAACCATGACCCTCTGCTTGAGGAGTCTATGCATATACCACTACACCACGGCCACCCGCCAGGATATGGCTAACGCGTTCAATAGAGATGCCTGCTATCTCAGCCAACTCGCGAATTTTTACTCGCCGGTCCACCAATACGAGATCATGGATTTTATCCACGTCTTCATCTGTGGTAACCGCTTTTGGGCCACGTGGGCGCGGTTCATCAATAACCGACGTGCGGCAACGGCGAAACTCCGCGCACCAATGGTAAACGGTTGTACGGGAAGGTGAATGGGTCGTATACACACCATCGAGAATGGGCTTGATTTCCCCCAGGTTTTTACCACTCAAAAACAAGAATTGGATCACGGAGCGATATAGCTCTCTTATATACTAAATTGTGGTAAACTCATTTTGGCTCAGTAGCGCCAACTATCGTAAAATCCGGGTACTCATCAAACAGCCCTCGAACATCAACACTATGCTCAATCACAACAAGAACGCAATTAATCAGTTAAATGAACTTTTTTTTCAAGAATTACGCAGGTTTATTGACTTTGTGGAGGAGGCTTTTCAATATAACTGACAACATGCTCAACACGTGCATGCTCAAGAGAGGGCACTACTTAATTAAATACATACTTTCAGTTAGTACCAACCTTCAAAAGATACGTGTTCTTTTGAGATATAGATTAATTCTCGAGATATAGCGTTGTGAGTGAAGCAACTTTTGTTATTGTGAAAAAAAAAAAAAATGCAAAGAAATGGCTTGATAATGTTACCCGGACTCTGCACCAGTCGAACGAACCATTCGCAAGTAAATTGAAAAATTTAAAAGTGGTCATACAAGCACCGAAGATGATGCACGCAGTGGACGTCCAAAACAGGCTGTTTCAGATGAAAACATCAAAAAAAGTCCACAAAATGATTACGAATGACCGTAAAGTGAAGTTGATCGAGATAGCTGAGGCTCTGAAGATATCAAAAAAGCGTGTTGGATAAATCATACACCAATATTTGGATATGCGAAAGCTCTGTTCAAAGTGCGTGCCGCGTTTGCTTACAATCGACCAAAAACAACAACGTGTTGATGATTCAGAGGAGTGTTTAAAGCTGTTCAACTGCAAGAAAGCCGAATTTTTGCGTCGGTATGTGACAATGGATGAAACTTGGCTCCATCACTTCACACCAGAGTCAAGTCGGCAGTCTGTTGAGTGACGAGCAGGCGACGAACCTCGTCCAAAACGACCAAAAACTCAACAGTCGGCTGGAAAGGTTATGGCATCCGTATTTTGGGATGCACATTGAATAATTTCATCGACTATCTCCAAAAGGGGCAGCGACTATTGCATTGCGTTGTTGGAGCGTTTGAAGGACGAAATCGCAGAAAAACGGCCGCATTTGAAGAAAAAGAAAGTGCTGTTTCATCAAGACAATGCACCGTGTCACAAATTGATGAAAACGATGGCAAAATTAAATGAATTCGGCTATGAATTGCTTCCCCACCCACCGTATTCTCCAGATTTGGCCCCCAGCGACTATTTCCTGTTCGCAGACCTCAAAAGAATGCTCGCCGGAAAGAGATTTTAAGCCGATGAAGAAGTAATCGCCGAAACAGAGGCCTATTTTGAGGCTAAACCAAAATCGTACTACAAAACTGGTATCGAAAGATTGAAAAATCGTTTCAATCAGTGTATCGCCTCGAAGGCAACTATATTAATAAATAAAGTTGAATTTTGCAAAAATTTTGTGACTTTTCAGCCCATGTATTATCAGTGAATTGTATCGCTCAACGCAGCCAACATGAGTTGGCTTGAACGAGGATATCGATTTTTTTGGAATTTAATAAACAGTTGGAGGTAGTCGGATGAAGTTGTTGCACCCGTAGCTAGACGAGCATAAGTGTCCGGTGTGTCTTTCGTATGAATTGAGTGCAAAATCTTTTTAATAATATGAACTTTTATTTTTATTTCTTTTTTACGAAACTTTCGTCTCCCATTTGGATGGCATTCGGAGTATTCACATTGCCGAATCCTTGTCTATTTTGAATTCCTTTATCCTCGAACATATTCAGAGTCTAGTGCATGACATTACGAGCGATTCCAAAGTCGGAACACAACTACAACACGATTTTTAATGCGACAATGTTGCAGAAATGCTACACGTAAAATAATGACTTGTATGACTGTCTAGGTAGACAATCAGAGGTTCACCTTTTTGCCCTGTAGCCCGCTTGCTCTTTTCTAGATACATTTATTTACTTATTTATTTCTCAAGTAATCTGATGCTTATTCATAGCTGGTGCCTTTTTATAATTGGAATCTGTAACCTCTTGTTAAGCTTTTTTGAGATTTTGTTTTGAAATAATACAAAGTCTGCTCCCTCCGTATTTAATTAGTTTTCATATAATTTGTTCGGATCCGATTTAGCGACAGCTACTAACCAGTTTCAGTGAAATCAAATCGGTCAATGACAACTTTTAGTGTTGGTTCACTATGTAGCAACTTAATCTGGCAGTTGTAAAAATGTAGAATTGGCAATAACCAGCTCTCTCAATCTCAAAGATTAGCTTGAGCGAGAGGTATCGTGCGGCAAAACGCTCAATGTTACGCTTTCCTCTTAAGGAACCTTACGTGAGGCATTAAAGAGCAGACAGGAGACAACAAATTTATAGCACAAATACATTTGCCTTTTATTAAAATAAAGTTATGTACATAGAGGTCATCAACCTCAAAAATTCTGTAAAATACTAAACAGCTGTTAACACAACTGACCACCGAGGCTACATGTTAAGTAAGCCGAGGACAAAACAGGAATTCTTGATTTACAGTCTGCCAGCGACAAGAGCTGACAAGAGTTATAACATTTTGAAGAACAGTGTGTTTCTTGTTTGATAGACATTTGCTGGCGTGACTGGCTCAGTGACAACTGAGCCTGGAACACACAGAGTGAGCACAACACGAACAACTAAATAGATGAACAAACACCATCAAAATCTGCTGGCTTACTATGCTTCAATAAAGAAACTTAATTCAGGAGAGAACTTCACCTAAGCAATGCCATTGGAGATTAAACTGAACAACGATTCAAAGCTTTTTACAACCGGGAATTTGCACATATACAAAGAAATCGACATTCATGCACACTAGCTAATATAAAAATAAATCAACATCTCCAAAAGCTGAATTAATCATTCTATCGAGCATTGATTTCCACCTCCAACCTAACGATTTAGTGTCTAACAAAATTTTAACAAATTGGAATGCGACACATCATAATTGATTATGTAACTAGATAGGACTTTTTTTTTAATACTTACACTTTATCATCAGTCACTTGTGATATATTTAGCACGCATGATTTCCCATCGTAGAATTTTTTGAACTTCTTCGCCATATCTGGATTCGATTTCACATATCTCACATCGTCATAGGAACATAAAAGTTTAACATCACAGCCTTCAATTTGAATTTTAAAATTGAGCATACTATTTATGGAAGTAATCTTGGCACGAATTTGTTGTCCGGATAAAAGCTCAAGCTGTGTATCTGTAAGCGAGAGCGTTTAGTTAAGAATCCAAATATATATATTTTTTTAATTGAATTCGACCTCTTACCTGGACTAACCACAGAGAGCATCCCATCATTTACTAGTGCAGTTTTGAGTGAAGCTCCATTTACATTAATATTTACATAATACAAATCCTCTTCACGTTCCAGATACTCACATAGAAGTCCAGCTCCTACCGGTAAGTACTTGTCCATGCGTTCAATTATGTACGAATTATCATAATTTGAAATAATACTATCAAAGCAGCAAAGATTAGCCATTTGAGGGAAATCAGCAAAGCGTTTCTCCACTTGCCAAATGTCTTGATCACCAACAGTCGACTGATTGCCGAAATCAACGAAGAAAACCTTGTATTTTCGCAACATTTGATTGCAGGCAATGATACGTGCTCGGTATAATATGTTGTCTTTACGATAGCGAGCAATTACGTTTGAACCAACTTTAAGAGACATTTGCTTTGTTGGTTTATTGCGATAGAATGCTTGAATCTGTCGCATTAGCTTTTCGAATTCTTGATTTCTTGATTTCAGATGTGTGTAGAATTGATGCGGAGAAACCCACCAACAGATCATGACTTCTTCACGTGCTGGCACATCGATCAGTAGTTTAACGAATTCTTTATCCAATGGAACGTATTCCTCAATCACTGTAACTTCGAGAATACCATCGTTTGATTCACGTTGAGATGATGCGGATGAGGAAGCCAAATTATGTTTCTTTGATTGGGAATAACCATCCATTGGAAATTGGGGACGGTCCTTGAACTTCTGTTGGTTCGATTTTGGCTGGCGTCTGAAATTAAGTGGTAAACAATGCATAAACATAAAATGGGCAAAACAAATAGAGAGGATGAGCTTTTAAAGGCACCTTACAACTCCTAAAACCTATACCAGAAAAACGGATATGTAGAGAACTCCACACAAGGTATCGACGTAAGAAAAACTATTGAGCTGGACAGAATTATTATTACTGCTACTAATTAAATAAGAAAATTCAAAAGCTTAAAAACACAAGAACTTCATAGTAGCGGAATATTTTTTACTTTAAATCCTCCTCTACCGAGAGGAACCTCCCAATTCTGACTGGACTCATCTTTGATGTCCTACTTCACTGAAAGATTCCTATTTTCCCCAAATTCAGCACTCATGTCTATAGCAATCTGAATCTACTTAAAACGCTTGAATTGACATTTAATGATGTATAAGTACGGACCACCTATATAATTGCAGAGCCACCGTTTGAAATCGCTCACTGTGGAAGATCGTAGATTTCAAGTTACTTAGTAATTATCTGGCCAACCAAAACCCATTACCCTTGAATCGATTCTATGGAAGCAGAGTTGCACCTAAAATGCCTTAATCTAACAACAAAACATTCTTCTAACAATGTCCTGCATGAAATCGATTGGCTACTGTGGACATGAATTTAGGCATTAGAGTTACAATCTTCCTAATATAGGGTGATTCATCGTGAGGTTTGATTTTCAATAGGTTTTTTTTTCTGACAGATCACGCGTGACTCCTATCAAACTGTTTTGTCATTATTGTTCAGTATCGTTTGGCAAGTCATCATGAAAAGACTCACACCAAAACAGCGTCTCCAAATTTTTCAGCTGTATTACGAAAATCAGCGTTCTGTGAGAAATATTTTTCGTGCGATTCGAGGAAATCACACTATAGCTTGGTTGTTGTATTCAAAAAATTCAACTTGTGCAAGAATTGAAGCCAGGTGACTTGAATTTGCGTCATATTTTCAGTGAATGAGTTCTGAAAAAAATTCAATGAAAATCCGGAGTTTTATCGTGAAACTCAATGGATACGTTAATAAACAAAATTGCCATATTTTGGCTGATGAGCAACCAGTAGAGTACCAAGAGCTACCATTACATCCATTAAAAACAACGATATGGCTTATGGGCTGGTGAAATCATTGGTCCACATTTCTTCAAAAATGAGGCAAATCAAAATGTTACCGTCAATGGTAACCGTTAACGCGCCATGTTAACGGACTATGTGTTTCCTGAAATCCAAGCACATGGTATCGGTGAGCTCTGGTTTCAACAAGACGGCGCTACGAGCCATACAGCGCGTGAAACAATAGACTTTTTGAGAAATCATGTTGGTGAGCACTTAATTTCACGTTTGGCTACGGTAAATTGCCCGCCTAGATCGTGGATATCACACCTTTGGACTATCTTCTCTGGGGATATGTAAAGTCTCAGGTCTTCGGGAATAAGCCAGCTACGATTGACGCTTTGGAAGCCAACATTTCTCGTGTTATCCGCGAGATACCAGTCGCTATGCTCAAACGAGCATAGACCTTCCGAATGGACCACCTCAGACGTAGTCGTGACCAACATTTACATATCATTTTCAAAAGCAAATGCCCGCTTAGACACTAACAATCAGATTAGAGTAGGGAATAACAATGACAAACAGCTTTTATATTTCTGAAATACTCTCTACTTTGTCATAGGAGGCCCCATGTTTGACCACAAGTCTTTTGGTCCCTTGACCAATTTATGGAAAATCAAATCTATCATCTTGCAATAAAGGTTTTTTTTTCGAAATTGCATCATAGACATCCAAAAGGAGGCTTAACAAGAGGGGTCAAAGCACAATAACGGCCAACTATAAAACTATAGAAACTAAGTAACTAACTCACTAACAACAACTAAGGTAATCTCTTTTTTTATGACTACAAACTATCAGCAGAATGGTATTTCCAACTATTCTAGAACATTGGAGTATTGTTTTCTGGAGCGCCAGACATTGTAGAGATCCTTGGTTATCCTTTCCTCGTCTCGAACTCGAACATTCGGTTCGGCGCTTGATCAAGTATTCGCCAGCGATACTCATCAATTCAGATGAGCTGCTTGAACTAGCAATTTCTCGTATTCGGCCCTCAGCTATCAGTAAAGAAGAAGGATACTATGAAAAAAGTCAGCAAGACTTGATGGTATTCCGGTGGGGATCCCAAAAGCAGCGCCAACAGAATTTTCAGATCTCTTGCATCCACTGCTGGAGAGATTATGGGAAACCAAATATTTTTCCGCAAAGTGAAACAGAGTTCTAAATGCCAAAATGATAGTTAAAATTAAGCCTTGAGCGAATAAAGCATCACTTTGAACCTATAACAGCCGATCAGGAAGGTTTTCAATCCGTATCCTCCTGCGTCGGTCGTATCAGCACATCGATGGATCATCATTGAAGGGTGCGTGAAATATCAAGCTCCGTTTCTTATCAATGGCTAAAAAAAAAAAATTAAAAATATCATATCCTTCATAACGGGATGGTTGTAATGTAATGATCCAGAGTAATGTGTGACAAAGATATTACCATTACCCAATACTTTTTTCTTGGTAATGACTCGACGTGTTTTGCGATTCTCTATCGACTAAGAACTGAAGAACCCAATGCACTATATCATGAAAACTGCAACAACTTAACTAAAAATGTCGAAAATGTCACAATTTCTTGGTATCACTTAATATTAAGGATACATGAACTAAATTACAGCTGGAGCGTGTAATTACGCAAGCGTGAATATTCATATTCCCATTCATATTCCCACCTCAACCACACAAGTAAGAATTGCAGGACAGCGAGTAGAGAAACTAAAACGTTTCCAAAAACTTGAAAGTATTGTCTTTGATAAGGCTGAGACAACCGAGTAAACAGGATAAAATCTGTTCGTTATAGAGAAGGAATGATATACGAGGTGTGTCCAAAAAGTAAGGTGACTTTTAATTATAAATTACTCAGGAGCTCTTGATTGACGGATGGCAAGCTGAGAAATGCCATGAAAGCGAAAGGTATTCGACCAATGTATACTGCCCGTTATACACTACGGAGCTGAGACCTTAACTTTTACAAGATGGTCTAGTAACAAGCTCGAAATAGCCCAAAGTGCAATGAAAAAAATTAAAAGAACTGGAGTCATTGACATAACCAGGCATATTGCAAAGGTGAACGAGTCCAAGGTAAGACATCAGAAACAGAGGAAAGCCACCAATACGATAAATTGACGAATCAAAAGAGCGTTTCCAAAAAATTGGATCCAAAAGCTCAGGATAGAAGAACGTGGAAAAACAGACTACGTGATAATGATTATGATGGGTGATTGGGTCGAGGAGCAAAGATAGAGTACAATTTTGTTGAGGTGGAAATCGAAAAGACTATGTGGGTTTGTGTTATGAGAGATAAGACGGAGTAAAGACGGGCTATCGATATTATCGGCTAGTACACGATGGACAAAGGGAATGCCGGCAACTTTCCGGTGTACAGAAAGGAAGAAGCACTATAAGTTCCAGGCAATCTGTGTACAGTGGTAAATAAGTGGGGTCCCCGTAAAGCGAATCGAATATGGGGGGAAAATTCCTTAGAGCAGCGTTTGATAAAACAAAGTGCAGTGTTAGCTTTACTTATGATAGTGCCAATATAGGGACGAAAGTTGAGTTCCCTTCGCATATAACACCTAAGTCCCGCAATTCAGTTACTAAAGGGACAGGCTGATTATACATAAATTAAATACGTACGAGGAGAAGTTGGGAAGCGCTTATTGCTTGGCACCTACTAAAATTGTGCCAATTTTTTATGCATCAAGTAGAATATATGTCCAAATTATTCTGCCGTAAAACACAATCAGAGTAGGTTGAGAAATGAACATATAAACTAAGATAGCTACCTTAAGGTATTCCGGAAAAGACATTAATGGAGTTAGGAATGCAGGACCTAAATAATATTGTCGATCTTCTAAGTTGGATTTAATCTACATAATAAAGCTCGATTGAAAGCCATTAGAATTTCGTTTGAGCAAAATAATTTTTTGAAAGATTTTGTCAAAAGCTCTGCTGTGACATAGAATGATCTCCTTCTACTTCCGAATGACAGCTGACATGTAGTGACGTGAATTTCGCCGTGCAGAAGAAAACTGTTGATACCATAAATCATTAGCATAGCCATCTTCAAACCATTACAGGTCAACCGGCTGTGAAGGTAGAACGAAAAATATATAACCAACCGAACTAGCAAGCATAACATTAGTTAAAAGATCAAGCTACGACTGCTAAGTTTTGCCATTTAAAGGCAGCAATTGAAAAATATACTGCACCATCGCTAGGAAACAATAAACGGCTTAAGATCGTTTTCTACGATGCAAATTCCTGATTTTGTGGCCAAGTAGTTTGATCGTCACGAGATAACATATTGGAATAATATACATAGTCTTCACAATTTGTAGATCGCACATTCGTAGATCGATAGATTTTGTCTACCCAGGCAGAAAGAAGAGCGAGTGGACCGAGCTGTACAGTCTTACAGGATTGTTTGTTAGAATTAAAACACAAATCATACGTGCATACGATGGATCAGAGACATTAAAGACACCCTGAGACAGTCGTACGAGGTAAAACTCGTACCCTAACTCACACACAATACAACTTAAACTCACCTATTATCAACCGGCTCTTGTTGGATTTTCGCATTCAAAAATCTAGGTGGCACATTGTTTTTGTTTTTGTTGTATGATGCCTTTTTATTTTCATCATAACTCGAACGCTTATCACTTGAACTTGAACTTTTATTCATGCGATCTGAACGTTGGTCTCTATTCCCTCTTAGCTGCACTGATGATTGCTGTGGATATTTCCTGGTTTTATGCTCACTTGAACTTGATCGAGAATCTCTATTTTCGAGCGAACTCGAACTATTTTTATCCCATTCTGCTGATATATTACTGTTTTGTGAATTTCTATTACCACTGCGCTCGTCTGCGCTTTGCACTGAAGTGGAATTTAAATAATTTCCCGATTTTCTTGAATCAAGAGGAGAATGATGTTGAATTTGTTGTAAAGGCATATGAAACTGTTGCTGTTGCTGTTGCTGTTGCTGATAGATTGGTTGCAATTGTTGATATTGATTTTGCGGGTGTAGTTTCTTATCGTAGCCATTTGAGTGATTGTTTAATTCTTCCTTCTCCATGGATATGTATTGATCAAAGGGCATACTAAGTTTATACAATTTTTTCATAACATTCAAGTCCTTGGTGCAAAGATTGACTAAGTACGCACTATTTGGCTGTATGCGAAATACTTTTACAGTAAACGAACGACGACTACGATTAGATTCCTCTGCTAGCATTTCGAATTGTGTGGTTGCTAAATCTCGGGTCATTTCGTTATTCTCGAAACCTTTGAGACAACACTGAATTGCTTGTCTTGGCAACTTTAAATGTTTCTCCGACACAGTACTCAAGAGATTCTTAGTTACTTTTTGTTCATAGCCAAAATCAACATGACGTACAACAATTGTCATCCCATCGGCACGCATCACTTCGGCACGATACCACTCATTATCGTATTTAACCATACAAGGAGTTCCAATCGCCAGGTGATTCGGCACAACTTGTTTCTTATTATAGTAGACAAACATATCGTCCATCATTTTTTCAAACTCCTCAATGTTGGAGATTTTTTGTACATAAAAATGCTTTGGCGAATCTATGTAACGAATCTCGACTACGTCGTTTGTGGTAAGACCTTCAGCTTTTGGAAAAACTAAACGACAGCGTTGAATTTGTTTTAATGTTTCAAAGATATCTTTGTCTCCAAGTCTTAGTTCACAGTATTGAACAAGTGGAGGACCTTCTAAAGGCATTACTTTTAAATTACAGTTTTTGAACAGCACTATTTCTTTGAAGGCTTTTTTAAGACTCTCATCAATTGGCTCTAACTCTTTGTAGCCGGAGAGAGTGAAACGTATGGCAAAAGCTTTATGCCTTAAGTATTCTTCAGGTATTTCGTAGAGATCTCGGAATTGCACAATTTCGGCATTGCCGTAATCAATGTAATTAACCTTACAGGCTGTGGGTTGCACTCCTGTTATCAGAGCTCTGTATAGTTGGCCGTCTTCCGAATATCTTGCAATACATGCTGTGCCAAGTGTTGGTTTATCCGTGAACGATTTTAGTTGCACCGATTCGATTTTGTTCATCATTTCTGTGAGTTTACTTTGTTCGGTCATCAATTGCACCGAAAATAAACAAGGACCATTCTCTACAAAGCTGCAACAGACCTCATAACTGTTACCCACAACCAATGTATTTGACTTAAATGTTGCTGGTCCACGTTTAACTGGTGAACGAAGTGGCTCTAAAGGAGCTGGTGGCACTGGTCGCGTATATCGCGGAGTATATACCTTCTGCTGAGGTCCTGCATAAGCAATACGAGTATTTTGTTGTTGGAAGCCTATTAGGAAAATATTCACAGTTAAATGGTGTTCTTTGTTTTCACAACAAATAATAGAACCTTACCCTGCACCATGGAGTGGAGATTTCCAAATGCATTTGGGTATCTGGAATTGCCCTACAAAAATACGAAAGAGATTTAGAAAATATATTCAATCAAGAAATTTCAGCTCACCATTGTCGTTGGATGAAGTTGTCGTGCAGCAACTGGCCTCTTCAATATAACTTCTCTATTGGAATACAATGGTATAGTGTTATTGTTGCTATTGCAAATCATGACTGTATTGCTTGGCATAATTGGCACTGCATATTGAGTTTTGTTCATTACCCTAAGGAAGTTATCGCGTAAAATCTCATTTTGAACGGGAGCACCAATTTTTTTCTGTAAAATTAGGTACTCGGCAAAATTGAATTCTCTCCATTTCATTTGAATGAATTTGAATTGATTTAGCTGTGTAAAACACGAGAGAATGTTATTCAAACATGAAGAGTTTGATTTCTAGAATAATTTACCTCCATGTCGATGGAGATCTCGAGTGATTGATTTACAATTAATCGAGAAATTTCTTGTAGATCCTCTTTACTCCATTCGGATAGAATGCCTAGCATAATAAATGTAGAGCACAATGGTGGTATTTGTTCCAACGTATCCGGCAATTGTGGAATGTACACCTAAAGAGAACAAAAAGAAAAGAAAAATATGACTGGATTATAATAAAATATGTTAAGTGTTAAGAATAATAATTAAAATCAAATCACTAAGTGTAGAATGATGTATGAATACGTGAGATATTTTCTAATTTTTATTTCATCGAACACGAAAGAGTACGCAATCACCCTATCACTTGACTATTACTAAACAGAAGATGTGTTAAACTGTAAAGAAAATTGTTGTTGTGGCGCACTTTGATGCAGTATTGCTTTGGAGCCGACTAGTTTATTAATAGAAGTACGAAAGTATTTGCAAAAAAATAAATTAAAAATTTAGCTGAACTGCTGAGTTTTTTTTTTTTTTGTAACCGAGAGAATCTGCTAAGTTTTTCGAATGCTTTATTTTTGCATGGAGACAATGTTATTAAACATGGGTCATGGACAGGACTGGTCATTAAGATCACAAACTACAGTTCTAAGAAGAAACAGCACTTAGTAGCCGTTCACCACAGATCAAGCAGAAAGTGAGAAGCGAAAGCAATCGACCTTTCTAGTTCAACTTAGTTCAAACGAAAAAGTGGATGGTCTTAAAAGTATTAGAAATAAAAGTGTACAATGTGTTCGCTTCCACAGCTTTAATCACACCGTGTCGAAATGTGAGATGCAGCCACAATGTGTGAAATGCGGAAAGGACCAAAAATCAAGGGAATATGGTCTTAGTAAATATGCACGGTCAGAAAAGGGCCAGCCCTCGACTGACTTGTGTAAGAACCCGGGTTTCCCTAAGTCCCAATATTGAAATATGAATCTGGCTTAGCAACAGATGGAAATTAAACGGTCATCCGTACAGTTTGAAACACTAGCTGTCACGCCCCATATTACCTACGCCCGAATGGCCACAGGTAAGAATAGCACGGTACAGCAAGCGAAGTTTGCTAATGGGGCCATCTGAAGCTGTCCCCAATACTCGTATGCTAACTATCTTGCTTTCTATCCAAGAATACTTCCTATACAGCTGAAACTACTAAATCCAGCTTATTTATCTCAGAGCCCGAGGAAATTTTTCGTTTCAAAAGGCTTGAAATGGGTAAGCATTATTTCATTATTTCAAACGAAGTTGCAGAATTGGAGCAATGAGTTCAAAGGAATGCCTGTAATTATAGTAGGGTAAGTTGGACACACTCTTCGAATTCTCTCTACCCACCGTCCAACGGAAATCTATCGAACGAGGAGATTGCCAGGGACCCTAAACAAATAGACGAGACCATAAAAGTGGACTGACTTCGAAACTACAATAGAAATAGACAGAGGGTGTACTAATAGCCATAACTCGGAAGCCATAATAATGAAGCCGTCGATCAAAAACCTCGAAATATTGATAAATAAAAATTACAGGAATTCTATTAGCTTGTATTGGAACAGCAAACAGCAGGTATACCCGCAGATCTAGGAGAATCTGTCTATGATGGCATTTTTTTTTTTTTTTTTTTTTTTTTTTTTTTTTTTTTTTTTTTTTTTTTTTTTTTTGTGATCGAAAACCCGCAGGAAAAGGTATAACCCATAGAAATGACTTTCCAAGAAGTCTAAAAGGCGAATGAGATCATAAGTCAGAAAGGCCAACAGTATCAGCAGATACTGTGAAAGTATTTCTGTTAAGTTTAACAGAGAAACAGCCGAAAAAGGACGCAAAAATTACATATATATTGTACATACACCTAATAACAATGAGTGTGCCAATACTACGCTTCGATTCGCTCCAGTACATATATTTTTACTCACTTAACGCAGGTCACACCAACAAAAATGCAAAAAGTTGACCAACGCTTCCCACAGATGATGTACAACACATTATTTCGCAACGCAAATAACACGCGTTGATGAACGAATTTAATGAAACTCCAACGCTTTCATTAAACAGAGTTGAGATCCTCTTCATTAAAGTTGAATGCTTTGAATCCGAGGTTGATGTGTTAATGTGGATGACAAAAACCTAACCAAAAATCGAAAGCACTGAACAGCACTGGTTGAAAAAATGATAAAAAAAAACCCGGACAGTCTAGTGTATGCTCTTGGTAGCACGTGGCCACTGTGGCATCAGTAATGAAGGGTATAGTAGGCAGTGAGCTATAATGACATTATCGATCTTCATTTTTGAGAGTCAAAGCTTCAGTTTCAGCCGGTTGGCTGTACAGACCTCAACCCGTTTGATAACAAGCCAAAATCCATCTTAGAGGGCATAGCCTTTTCTAGTCGAAATCAGTGAATTCGATTTCATTTGCCACTGATTTTATGACTAGACTCAACTAAACAAGATATACAGTCTTTAGAAAACCAGTAAGGACAATGTGTAGACCTTGTACATCTGCCTTCCAAGAAGCTGCATTGACTGCTATGAAATTTTATTACATTACCACCTTGTAATTGCTGTAGTTTCTCGTGTCGCCTTTGTCTTTATACGGGTACATTAAAACAAGAAAGCTCGCTCTTCATTGGTAATGCATCCAATCACTTCTTATCATTTTAGTAAACAAGATCTCGGGCTATTTAAGTTTGATTCTGATTCTCACCCATAACTTGAATCGGTCCTACTGCATATCCCCAGTTCATTCTTTTAACTGAAACAACAAAAGCAGTGTTTTTTCGCAGAAATTCTGCATTATGCAGCGTTGGTAGTTTCATTGTTCTAAGAAAGTAAACGTCCCTACTCGTCCTATATATGTTTCGGCGATTTAATCTCTTGAGCATTTTCACTCCTCCACTGAACAGCAATATTATCGCTGCAGCTCACTTAAAAAAGCAATTCCCCTCTAGGTCTATTCAAAGTCGAGTCAAAATATTTCTTATTTTCCATGATTTGTAATGTCTACTTGTCGTACTGACATATATATGCTGACTTTCAAACATCCATACAATTTTAAGTTAGTACCAACCTTTAAACGATAGGTGTCAAAATTTTGATGACATTTCAACCATTAGTCATCTAGATATTGAAGTTTTAGTGACGCACCCTTTGATATTCTCAAAACCATGGAAATAGCAAGTTTCGTGTATTGATAAATTACTTATTTGATGGGGAGAAATACTGCTGGAGCTCAAGAATGGCTTGTAAAGTGTTGTAAGGAATTTGCTCTGTCGAAAGCAATCATTTCTCGCTCGTTTGCTGAATTCAAGCGCAGTCATACATACACAAATGATGCTGAATGCTGTGGGCGCACAAATTTACAAAATCGTTTTGGAAAACTATAAAGCGAAAGTGCGTGAGATAGCTGACATCGTAAAAATATCAATAGACCGTGTACATCATATTTTGAACGAGTTCAAAGTGGGTACTGCGTTTACTCACAGTTGACCAGAAAGTTGATGATTCCTATGTTTGGAGCTGTTTAAGTGAAATAAAAAGAATTTTATCATGCAACATGTGACAATGGGTAAAATGTATGAAAAAAAATGCTCCCCGGTAAAAGACATGGCTCCTATGAAGAGGTGGTCGCCGAAACTAAAACGAATTTTGGTTCGTGACTTTTCGAACCACTTGTTACTGCTAATTTTTGATACATTTACAATATTATCTGGGAGTTTAGCTGCCAAGGTGAAAGCTACCAACTTTTTTTTTTTAATTAGCGCGGTCGAGGTATCGATGAACGTTGGTTTTAAATGTTTGAAAATTATAATGACAAGAAAATAAAGAGCTAGGCAGGGCATTCGAGTATTACGGTCATTTCAAGTTACATGAACGGGAATATATAGATCAGTTAGTGTTGTGATTTTCTTAAGAAATATATTAAAATGCTCAAATTTAAAAACTTCAAAAGTTAAATCAGAGTAAAGGCAAAAAATATCCGATCACGAATGTATAGAGACTGTTCATAGAAATGTTAATAAATTTGACAACATTCTAAAAAAGATAACAGCAATAACAATCAATTAAATGAATCAGTAGTGAGCTTCAAATTATAAAAAATAAAAAAGATAAAGTTCCACTAAGAACTATATTTTGTTTTAAATGTGAACCTACCTACCTACCTTACTATTTTGCTAGTCAATGTCTATCGTTTGGTCATTATTTAGTATTTAAACGAGTAACGTTGACAAATTGTTAAAACTTATAACCAAATTTCGGAGTCGTTTGCCTCAACTTTAAGAACGCTAACGCTAATTATCGGCCGTTATAAACGCTCCTCCCGGCTCGCAATTCGTAATTTGGTGCAAAGATTTGAGTCCACTGCATATGAGCAAAAGAATTGCAAAGAGTGCTGAAAACATTGAGGCCCTAATCTGTGCATCTGTTTACAGAGACCCAAATCAATCCATTCCAGGCCGTTCATACGAATTGGGCATGGCTCAAACAACATTGTGGCAAATTCTGCGAAAGGATCCTACACCCGTATAAGATCAAATTGACTCAAAGAAAAGTCGAACTTTCTCATATTTTGTCTCTGCAAATGGTTACAACCGATTCGAAATTTCATCGCAAAATCATCTTCATCGATGAAGCTCATTTCTTGCTAAATAGCTTTGTTATTAAGCAAAATATGGGCTAATGGACGGCTATAAACCCATACGTGCTTCATGAGTACTGTTTGTTGGGGTTTTTGTGACGGCGGCGTCATTGAGCCGTACTCGTAAGTTTTCGTTGGTGGTGATGGCAGCCATACTATAGTTAATTATAATCGCTATCGGGACATGTTGTAATGTTATTTTTAGCCGAAATTGCATGCACTCAACACTGGCGACATGTGGTTTCAACAGGACGGCGCACATAGGAGTATTTACACTAAAAACCTAGCCAAAAGTCGGATATCCAAAGCATGATAGTACTCAATACAATCAACTGTTTATAATATCAAATAGCTTGTCTATGATAACCTACCACCTTCCACATCTCTCGCCTCAACTAAACGGCACACAAGTACTCGGAATTCGGTTGTCATCTAATACGCTCCATTGTTCTTTCAATGAGTTTAGTTTTTTTATTAATTCCATATATAGGATGATTCATCGTGAGGTTTGATTTTTAATGTAAAAAAAACATTTAAATTGAACTTACATTTTTTATTATCGGTTAAAAGAACAATTCATTGCATTTAATTTTTGAAAATGATATCATGTAAATGTTGGTCACGACTACGTCTGAAGTGGTCCATTCGGAAGGTCCAATTTTGGGCAACTCGTTCGAGCATACCGACTGGTATCTCGCGGATAACACGAGTAATATTGGCTTATTCCTGAAGACCTGAGACTTTACATATCCCCAGAGAAAACAGTCCAAAGGTGTGATATTCACGACCTAGGCTGCCAATTTACCGGAGCAAAACGTGAAATTAAGTGCTCATCAAAATGATTTCTCAACAAATCTATTGTTTCACGCGCTGTATGGCTCGTAGCGCTGTCTTGTTGAAACCAGAGCCCACCGAGACCAAGTGCATCAATTTGAGGAATCACATAGTCTGTTAACATGGCGCGATAACGGTTACCATTGATGGTATTGGGTCTATAAGATTTGCTAAGAGATGGCGTAACTTGTATTATTCCATTGTTAGTATTCAATTGGAACATGCGTTGGAAAGCTACTGTCATTGTACGTCATTTCAGTATATGTCATTCATTGATTTGTTGTTTACGCAACAATAATTTTTTTTCACTCAAATATGTCGAATTTTGTGCCTGAAAGTGTTTTTGCGGGGAGTTCTTCTTCATTACTTTATAATGAAGAAAACTGCTGTCAAAAGTCATCGTATTTTGGTGGAAGTTTATGGTGAACATGCGCTAGCTGAGCGAACATGCCAAAAGTGGTTTGCACGATTTAAAAGTGGTGATTTTGGCTTGGAAGACGATGAACATCCTGGGCAGCTAAAAAAGTTTGAAGATGAAGAACTGGAAGCATTACTCTATGAAGATTGTTGCCAAACACAAGAAGAGCTTGCAGAATCCTTGGATGTCACTCAAGCAGCCATTTCAAAACGTTTAAAAGCAGCTGGATATATTCAAAAGCAAGAAAATTGGGTTCCACATGAACTCAAGCCGAGAGACGTCGAAAGGCGGTTTTGCATGTCCGAAATGCTTCTGGAACGCCACAAAAGGAAGTCATTTTTGCATCGGATTGTTACTGGTGATGAAAAATGGATCCATTACAACACCAAGCGCAAAAAATCATATGTGAAACCCGGCCAACCAGTTAAATCAACGGCAAAGCCGAATATCCATGGCGCGAAGGTAATGCTCTGTATTTGATGGGATCAGATGGTTGTGCTGTATTATGAACTGCTAAAACCAGATGAAACCATCAATGGACAACGCTACCGAACACAATTAATCCGTTTGAAGAGAGCAGTAGCCGAAAAACGCCCGGAATATGCGACCAGACACGAGGCAATAATTTTCCATTATGACAACACTCGGCCCCACGTTGCTATTCCGGTTAAGAACCATTTGGAAAACAGTGGATGGATTCTTGGCTGCTAAGCCGGCGCAGTTCTTTTGGGATGGGATCCACAAATTGCCAGAAAGATGGGAAAAAGTCATAGCTTCAGATGGGCAATACTTAGAATAATACTATTGTACATGTTTTTCTGAAATAAACTTTCAAATTTTGAAAAAAAATTAATATATATACCCAATACCATTCTGATTTGCCTTACTTTTGAAGAAATATGGACCAATGATTTCACCAGCCCATAGATCACACCATACCGTTGTTTTTAATGGATGTAATGATAGCTCTAGGTACTCTTTAGATTGCTCATCAGCCAAAATATGGTAATTTTATTTATTAACGTATCCATTGAGCTAGAAATGGGCTTCATCACTGAACAATCCTTCACGATAAAACATTGAGTTTTTCCAGAACACATTCACTGAAAATATGACACAAATTCAAGTCGTCTGGCTTCAATTCTTGCACAAGTTGAATTCTTCGAATACACCAAGCCTAGCTGCTGAGAACAACGACGAATCGATTCGTCACGGTTTTCGTGTAGTAGTACACTCTCGGCTACATCTGGTATAGTCTCTTCACTACGTCTTGGATGTATTCAAGAATATACAGAGAAAACAATAGACCAAACGTTGTTGTTTCTGGAAAACAATGAGTTACCAAATTGACCAACTAAAACACACCTTTAGCCATTTTAAGCACAAATGGATAGCTGCAAACTACAAACATGATCGCCTCCTAAAAAAAAAATAAGCAATGGTTACAGAATTCACAGAAGTCGCAAAATCTAGTGACCGATCGAAACGAAGAAAAACTAAAAGTTTAAAGGACAAAGTTCCTCCAGAATAATTAATCTGTGCTGCACAGATTAGTCAACGGGCCGAAGGTAAAAAAGATGCGTCTAAAATAATAAAAGCCATCACTTTGACGCCAACCAGAGCAACTAAGCTCCAAAAGATTGTGTCTTCGACAGATCTAAATAAAATAAAATAAAAAAACACTCCATCTGATGCCTCGACTATTTTCGTTGAATGAGATTTTAGTAGAAGACAATGGGAAATTCTACAGATTGCAAACAAGAAAATATAGGGTTTTCTAATAACGACTTGACAACTTTATATAAAAGGCAAACCATTTCAGATATTTCAAAAACTTTTTTAATGGCTTAAAGTACAATCAAAACATTTATGAATGGAACTCGACTTCGTTCATATGGCCACCGCGGGCACGTTTGCAGTGGTCGATTCGTTGGACCCAATTTTCAACGACTCGGCCACTCATTTCGGTCGAAACGTCCGCTATTTCGCGTTTAATGTTGGCTCTGAGCTCTTCCAACCTCGTCGGCGTGTTGGCATAAACCAATGACTTAACGTAGCCCCACAGAAAATAGTCAAGCGGCGTTAAATCGCACGAACGAGGCGGCCAATCGACTGGCCCATGTCTTGAGATAACTCGCTCACCATACTTACTCTTCAATAAATCGATTGTAGCGTGTGCTGTTTAATTGTGGCACCATCCTGTTGAAACCACATGTCGTCCAAGTCCATATCTTCCAATTCGGGCCAAAAATAATCGGTGATCATGGGGCGATAACGCTGACCATTCACAGTAAAGTGACGATCGTTATCTTCGACGAAAAAATATGGCCCAATAACGCCGCCGGCATTTAAACCGCACCAAACAGTTATTTTTTTTGGATGAAGTGGTGATTCATGAAGAACATGTGGGTTTTCACCCGACCAATAACGCATATTTTGCTTATTGACGAACCCATTGAGCCAAAAATGAGCTTCGTCACTGAAGATGATTTTGCGATGAAATTCATCATCGGAGATCGTTTGCAGATGTTGCTCGTTAGTGTACTTTACCATGACGAAAATGTTGAGTTTTAGTGAAAGGGTGCATTCAGAAATTAAATTCAAAGTTGTCAAGTCCCTATTGGAAAACCCTATATATCCTTGCTACTCTCTCATAAAAACAGGCGAAGAAGGATTGTTATCTAGACGAGCAATCTATGAGCATAACTTTGCTTCTGTGTAAGTATTTGGAGTCAGTTTTAGAAACCATTTCCCAAGAAGAAAAGAAAAATTTACAACATATTGTAAAATGGGGCTGTGATAAGTCACAATAATCACAATTTAAACAAAAGTTTAAAGTCAAAGTTTTTCGTAACAAAGGCCAAAACAAAATTGTGTTGCAGAATCCCTTGCCGTCCTATTCTAGATTTTGTAGGCCTATAAGATTACGTTTCATTCACGAAACTAAAGATGTCACTAATGATGAAATAAAGTACATAGAGGACCTGGCAAGGAATTTAACTGAACAGAAATACCTGTTTACCATTTACATTACATACGAGTACAAACTTCTACCAACAATGGTGGTCGCCAAAATATTTGATGCAGCTACAAACTCATCTTCAACTATGAGATGCTATATTTGTGGACTGACTGCCAAAGACTTCAATGATTTAACGAAACGAAATGAAGTGGATCCCGATAGACTTTAGTTCGGGCTTTCTTCGAGTGTTCGTTTCATCTATCCTACAAGCTTACCATTAAGAAATGGCAAATAAGGTTGGCTGAAGACAAATTCAGTAAAAATAAATGAAATGAAGTAAAAGGCTAGAATCAAAAGACTAGAATGAAAATATTCAAAAAGCATTTTGTGAAAAAATGGGAATATTCGAATTCGGAAACACTAACGATGGGAACACAACTCTTTTCTGATCTTTACGCTGCTTCCCGAATTACTGGAATAGACAGGACATTGATTCAAAGTGATCTTGGACAAAATTTCAAGTGGCCATGAGATTGACAAAAAAATTCGAAGTTTATACACTTAAATCTGCTACTCTGTACATTCAGTTGTACGGGTGGGATCCAATGTACATTAGTACATAAAATACTAATACATGGTGCAACAGTGATTTCGCACTCTAGTTCGCCAATCGGGCAACTCTCTGAAGCCCGTAATAACCACTTCAGGCTTTATAAACAGAAATTCTCCTAAAAAATTGACAAAGTCAAATGCAATAGAGACATATTCAACAGACTTTTGCTTACGTCTGACCCATTGCTAAGCAGCAGTCGAAAACGTAAGAAATGCAAGCCATTCTGCTTGAAAACTTTAGGTCTCCTGGTGCCTGAAATGAAGAAAGAACAAATGGAACGCAGTGATGTCGAAGAAAATGATGGAAATGATGAGACAGACTTGGATGATTAATTTATTTTAGTTCTAAGAGCCTTTTTTGACTTATTCCATTAAACAATAAGGAAATTATTCTGTCTAGTGTTTATTTATACATATCTAAAGGAAAAAATTTGTTGGATAGGTTTTTAGTGTAAATAATCCTATGTGCGGCGCCACTTGCGAGCTGTTGAAATCAAAGTTTAGTGAGTTTGTTGGCTCAAGAAACGGAACAGTCAATAGGCCACCACGCACAAGTCCACTTTCGGACTACTTAAAATATTGCGATCAGCTTTTAAGCCGTACAACTCGCTTATGGAATGCCCTGCCGAGCAAAACCACTTCACCTTTCTTTCTTTCCTCCCTGATTTTCTTTGGCCAGCGCTGTGTGGAAGCATTTTAAGGGTACCCAAACCCCTTGCGTGCAAATTATAAAAAGCAAAAACAAAAACTAAAATGTTGTCTGCTTAAGAGATTGCAAGGCCTTGTATTTGGAACCTCATAAATGAATCGCTAAGTAGTGGCATTTTTCCACATCACTGTAAGGAATCAACTTCCAATTGAAGTAAAGAAAACAGTAAATCCATCAGAGTTTCATCCAGTCAACATGCTCATGACTTAGAATAAGATCCTGGAATAGATGGTGCATAAACAGCCACAAAGTTATATGGACGGACTACCATTCAGGTTTTCACAGCTGTGAATCACTTTTGGATCTGATTGTTACACAATGGAAAAGCGAAGTTCAGAAAAAAAAGGTTATTGATGCGCTGTTTTTGGATCAGCAAAGGGTATTCGAGACCGAAGATCGACACATACTTATTCAGAAGCTCAAAAGATATGGCATAGGAGTTGAACTCGAATGGTTCACTAGTTACTTGCGGAACAGTTCTCAACGAATCAAAGCGGGGGTTGACTGGATGTACCACAGGAAGAAATTTTGAGAACACTTCTCTTCAGAATTTATATCAGCGATTTGGTAAACGTCCTACATCATTCGAAAGCTAGACTGTTTGCGGACGATACTTTTGTATAGGTTGCTGGAAGTGCATCAATTGACTGTAGTAAATTCTGATTTAAAAAAAAACCCAGAATTCTAGATGTCGAAATCGATACCCACCATCTTTTCATCAATTTTTAAGGTTGCATATGACAGCATTTACAGAGACGAGCTATACAGAACCATGTCTAGTTTTGACATCCCTGCCAAACTAGTCCATTTGTGCAGAATGACGATTGAGAACACTAGCTGCTCTGTCAAGATTGGCAATGACTTAACCGAGACCTTTGATGAAGAAAAATGACGCGGTGTCATGTGACTTCTCTTTCATACTTGAAAGAATTGTGCAGAACTCAAAAGCGAACACTAGAGGTACAATCTTTTAAAACCTATACAACTACTAGTGAATGCCGATGATATTGACATAATTGGCAGAACTTAGCGGGCTATCAGCGGTGCATTCGCTGGTATTGAACGGGATGCTGCCAAAACGGATTAAGCGGTAAATGAGGTCAAAACCACGTATATGCTGTCCACAAGAAGAAATCGACGAATAGGACAGTCACAGTCGACAACTATAATTTCGAGAACCGTTTCTGCAATTCACAAGAAGGAAGACCCTCTTAACTTTGCCAAAGTTCACATCGCGCACAAGATCTAGTTTGTCCGTATTAGAGGAATTTTAAATCCAGTAAAGCAGTTGATCAACTATTGACGATATAGCACATTTTTAAGAAAACCTAAGAAGTTTACATCGATCTATCAATGTAAGATAGACATACAGGGTAATTTCTAGTTTTGGATTTCAATGTTAGCGAAGACGGATGATGATATCGATTTTTCGAACCATTATTGTCGCGTTTGCGTTGACGGGCTTTAAAAGAGGACAGCGGACTCTATGAACTTTACACCAACATCAACCTGGTCAAAGTAGTGCGCATCAGTCGCCTGAGATGGCTTAGACATTTAGAACTAATGAATATTAATGCTCCGGTCGAAAAACTCTATGGTTCTTTCAAAGAGGTACGACATAGCCAAAGATCGGGCTAAATGCTGAGGCTTATTAGCTAAAGCCTAGGTCTGTCTCGGACTGTAGCGCCATCTAAATAAGTACAATAAGTAAGAAACTAAGTAAACCGATTGAGTAGAAAAATTAAAAATAGACACAACACAAGCATGTCAAAGTTAACGACTGTCCCACAAACTAAGAAGGGCTCCCTAATAAACATGTGCTCAGGATGGGAAAATAGAATGGCCAATCCAATCAGTATAATAATAACCTTTGAGCAGAGCAGATAATTTAAGTCCTATTGCAAGAACATGGATAAGCTTTTTGACTGTGTTTGAGAGAAGTAGTTAAAATGTTCTGAGGAGCAGGCATTGGTAGACCTAACACCGAAACATATGAAACAAAATTTCTGTAGACAATGTTTAAATGGGTCACCTAATGCAAGTATACAGATACTCTTTATGTTCATATGAACCGACTGTAGTATCTACAAATAACTTAACATCCGAATACCAGATAAGACACACTCTTTGATGTTGGTTTTACGGTTGCGTCATTTTACTAATTTTAACCTGCTTCCGTTCCGTTTTTTTTATTATAGCTAAGCACTGGGAAAGAAAACTAAATGCAGGGCGGTTAAATCGAAATCTTGTTCTTAACCGTAGCAAAGTCTACTGTATCTACATTATCTACTGTGAGATTGAGAAGACAAAAACATTTCGAACATCCATGTGTCAAATTTATATCCGGATTAAACCAGATTTTGTGAAAAGTATGGACGAACCAAAGTAAATGAACTCTACTACGCACGCCCACCTGAGCTTTGCATTCCTCGCTCTCTTCAAACCCTCGTGCAAACTTCAATTACACAACCAACGAGAATCTTCTGATCAAATACCAACAAACAACGTGATAACCAATCAGAAAAAAAAAAAAAAACGAATAGAAGAACGCACTTCTGCTGCTTACTTCCCATTAGGCAGGTTCCAAAAACCAAACAGCCAACGCTGCAATAACGTTGACCTTACGAAATACTTAACAAAAAAGAAAAAAATGAAAAACGCTCATCACTGCCACTGCTTGTGATTCACTTATCGGCACTGACTCCACAATTCGCTCACTTTTCGCAACCTTCGCATTGGATATAGACAAAAGACAATTATATTCAAAGAAATTAGCATTGTAACCACCCACCCACATGCAAAATTCCATTCAATTAGACACCAGAACGTACACAAACGTCTACTGCACCACCTTGTACCCGTTTACCCAAAGCTTAGTTCAATTATAATTCTATTCTATTCTATTCTATTTACAAGAAAGCCTTCATACCTCATTGCTGTTGACTAGGATCGTGTATCCATAATCGATGTACTCTACTTGTACTACATTTTCCGGATGCATCACAGCCGTAATCCGAGCTCTACATACATCATCGTACCGCTTGCACAGACACAATGTTCCCGTCAGCAAATTGCATGCATTTGTGGAGTAGCATGTTGGCAATACCATCTGAATCTTAGTGCGCACCACCCGCAATGCATCCGGATTCAGTTGTCCACAAATCTTCAGGTACGGTCCCAAAGCATCGACAAACGTTACAAACAGTGTCTTGCGATTCATGATTTGTTCGCGCTTTGTGAAAACTACAACGACAATGATGATGCCTGTGCTCTGCCAAGGATTTTGTGAGTGTTTCTCTAGAAATTCTGCTTCACAATGGAGACGTTGCCAGTGGTATTTGCATTTCTTCCTCCGTGGACGTTAGTTTACCTGAAAGAGTGAAGAATTTTTACATTGAATCACTCGCAACTTTCCAATTGGGACAACGCGACGACCACGACAACGTCGACATCGAATCAAATCAATCTGTCAAACGTGCAGTGAATCTTCCTCGCCACCACCTCTTACAACGGCTCTAGCAGACACACTTACCACAATTTTTATTACGCCCTTTTGCACAATCGACGAATTGTTTCTCTTTGCAGTGAATATAACCTGGTGAAGCTCTAGTTGTGAGATATTTTTAAACAATTATTTTGGAGGTGAGTTTTTTCGTTTATCAAACGAATTTTCGAAGAAATCTTTGGCTTGAAATCTTTAGCGTGAAAGTTTTTTTTTTTTTTTGTAAAAAGGAAGAAACCGCTGCTCGGCTGTGACAAAACGATGAGAAAACAACTGTTTTTCGTTTTTCTTCTCTCTCGATAAGTTGGAATATTTTTTTTTCCAACTAGAGTAATGGAATTGTCAGAGAGATGCGAGTGACGAAATGCTCTTTGTGGAGGTTTGTTTTGATGGTTTTACTGTTGGTTAAATGGCGGTGCGTTGTCAAGCGTTTCTGTTAACAGAGATGGTATCTTATCGGGTATACTAATGGGTTTCAATTTTTTTTTTAACTGAATTACATTAATCAAAATATTCCTACTTGGCTTAAATATTTTTCTAATATGTCACCGTGTGTTTGATGTTCTTACAGTATGAACAAGATGTGGTTATAACCGAAAAGAGCGTACATTTCACCTATCAATAACAATCCAAATGTACTCGGAAGTCATAATATCGTTATATTGAAAGTGTCATCGATTTGAAATGTGGAAAATTAACTTGTTTGGGTTTAGTCGTAAACGATCAGAAGAATTTTTGTTCAATATCGTATATTGAGTTTTCAGCGGATGAGTTAAAAAAAAAAAAATTTCCTTGTTACATAAACATGACGTTTAAGCTCAAACAGTCCAGCATATACGAGAAATATAATTGTAAAATGACAACAACGCAAATGAAAATGTTTTGCGTGGAACAGATGCGTGCAGTAACATACATAAGACACACGTAAAACGGGAGTTGTAATTTTTTATTAGCAAATTTTTATAGTTTTTACCCTCTTAATGATATAAACACATATTTTTTCGCACAAATTCAATTAATTGTTCCTCCATTTATAACAATATATTTTTCGAAAAGATGCTTAAAATTTCACTGACGTTTTCAAAAAAACGTCAAATGGCGTTAAACATACTAAATTGTACTAATTTGCGAACTAGGGCCCCGGCCCACAGATGCCGAATAGGTTGACGTGGACTTATTTGACGGAAATGACAGTCCTATAGAATCCGTCGCAAATGAAACAAAATAATTGAAATTTCAATAATTTTAAAGTTTTCTTTTCAAGCTTTGTCAATTTCTCTTCATTCTCTCAACGTCTCCACCAATGAAAGTGCTTACACTCAATTTGTGAATGCATGAACCTCAATATATGAATGTATGGTCCTCAATGTGTGAGAGTGTGAACTGCCAACGGATTGAAAAGTAGAAAGTAAACCTACTTTTTCCGTTATATCTGTTGTTTATGGACCTGCTTCCATAACGAAGTGTATATTATATCCAGCTTTCAGTCGATAACGTCGACGCAACGGATTCTATGGGCCTTGGCCTTATTGCAGCAACGCGTAAGGTGCAGTATTTAAACATGTGTGTTCGTTTGAATAGAAAACTATGTTCTCTAATTATGCTGCACATGTGGTTCAGGCAATAGGGATGTAAGCAAGCATATTATAATGCATATGAACAAGAAGAACGCAAAAGTATTCCAAGAACAAAAAAACAGAAAAAAAAATAAAATAGATTACGCAAATGTAAATGCATTAGCAAACTCTCGGCCACGCTGACGCTGATTCAAAACAAAGCGGCTAGTAGACTAGTTTTAAAGTCGGCATACCTAGCAACAAACGACGCAAATGTTATTCAAACACGTGTGAGAAATATGTAGCAACATATGTTGTACGAATAGACGTTTTCATTTGAGGTTTTGCCGATAGAGTATCCGTCAACCTCACTCTAGAGCGCGGCTGCATAGGAGGACGAGAGCGGATCTATACTTCGTATACTTTACGGACGAAGAATATCGGTTTCTTCTGAGTGAAATGAAAGATTATAAGAAGCGAGCGGTTGGAGAAATTATCCAGAGACAACATTCCAAAGTTTTACAAAAAGATGACATATATGGCATTTAGTAGCAAAGTTACGTGGTGAGGACATAGAAAAACATGTCCGCAAACACGGAATAACCACCGTGTGGCGCTCCCATTGTTCCGATTTGAGTTCTGTTTTTTTGTTAAGTTGGTACAACCGTTGTAGACATTTTCTCTTTATCTTAGTGTCATAGCTTGGCATTTGCAAAAGTTACTTAACCAAGAGTACATCTATCTCTGTGTGTTTTGGCGATTTTTTAAAATTTTAGAAATAGATTTAAATAAGCAACAACGAACTTGTATTAAATTAATAGTGCACGAACGTTGGAAATGTTGGAAAAGTGTTTCGGCAACGATTCTCTAAAGAAAACGGTCGTTTACCAGTAGCACGAGCGGTTCAAAAGTGGTCGAGAGTCAATCGAAGATGATAAACGCTATGGCAGACCATGGACATCGGAAACCGACGAAAACATTGTTGGTCAATAACCGCAAATTAACCATCAGAGAGATAGCTGAGGATCCGTCCAATATATTTTAGTTAATTATTTGGGTTTCAGGTCGTGTAGGAGCAAAGTTGGTGGCAAAAGACCTCAATTTCTTTTAAAAAAAGAGATCATGTTGACGTCGCAAAAGAAATGATTTGCCAGGCGATGATTCCCCATTCATCAAAAGGATCATTACTGTAGACGAGACGTGAGTTTATGAGTACAACACGCAATCCATGTATCAGGAAAGTGAATGACGTTCACCAAATGAGCCGAAACCAAAACAACCATGTTGTTTTCAGTCAAAAAGAAGGTAATGCTCGCGGTTTTCATGGATTAGAACAGTGTAGTGCATCATGAAATTTTGCCAGAAGGCCAGAGTATTATTTGGGCGTGAGACCAGAATTGTGGGCAGAAAGCTCGTGGATTTTGCACAATGATAACGCACCGTCGCACAGTGCCATCATTATTCGTAATTTTTTGACGAAAAATGCAACAAATACCATCCAACAGTCACCGAATTCACCTGATTTGACTCCCTATGACTTCTTTCTGTTCAATCGAGTAAAAAAAAAAACACTACGGGGAACGCGTTTCAGCGGCCGAGAGGAAGTACATGGACATACAGAAAACCGAATATAAAAAATGTTTGAAGAATTGGATCAAGCACTGGCATAAGTGTGTTGCAGTCGATGGGGATTACTTTAAGGGTGACAATATAGATTTGGATGAATAAATTTGTATTTTTAATTTTCTGAATAAATTCCGGGAACTTTTTCAAGGTGGTAAGCAGTGTTATGCACGCATTTGCAAACGACGCAAAAAACGACCAGACTTCGAGTTCATCGTACAAAATTAGTAGCACAGACATATCTATGATGTTTAATGGCAGTTCATCTGTCGGTTGATGAACAAATTTAATTTATTTTGAAAAAAAATGATTAGCGTGCGTCGTACTAACTAACATTAGTATTTTCACTTCACAACTTTATTTTGCATCGTTCCTATTAGTGTTTTTTTAAATATCATAACGACTCAAGAAGTAACTTCTCTTCGTACGTCCATATCTGTAAATAGGAGAGATTTTCTGGCACCTAGTGAATATATGGTAAGTATGTTAGATTTCCACCCCAACCTTGAACTTGAAAAGGATCTGAATGCGACTAGTGCCACTATTCTTTTTACGACATGGTTTGGCAATGTACATGCGTAGTGATTTAGTTTACCAAACTCCACCTCAATGTGATCTCCGTTAAGATTCCATATGCATAGGCAAATTACTCACTACTGCCTTATTTACAGAAATCCTTAACTGAACACCAAATCGACTTTAAACAAGTTCAATGCGCTGTCAGACTTCATACGAATAATTGTATCCCTATATCCTCCTAGGTACCAAAATCTTTATATGATTTCCAAATATACAATTATGTGTGACTTCGTGGCAGCTATACCTGAAGGAAGTTATGTTTAGAATCCAGCTTGTGAATGGGACACTACGAATCGCTGACGTTGACGAATTTTAATTGGTCGTTATGTTTCATCAATATTGATGGATGTCGAGGTTGAAATTGTATCACTAGAGTGCATTGGGCATTTTATAGGACGAATCCACTTTCGCACTCGTGTATATTAGTATCAATAACACTCAGGTATACACAAATCTGCTTGTTCTCAAATGGTATTCTTCCATGGTGATAACCCATTGCATATAATTTTTCATCAATTCTACTCTTTAGGACTCTTTAGAGTGTTTGTCCAGCCCGTTTCTAAAAAAGGCGAATCCTCTTCTCTCTCCTCTTACAGACCCAATGCACTTACGTTCCTTCTTTCCAAGATCACAGAAATGTTAATAAAACGTCAGCTAATTAAATATCTCATGAGGTACGGTTTTCGTAGCAAGAGGTCGACATCTGTCAACAATGAATGCAGTTGCAATCGCTGAATCTTTTCTTTAATGAATTGAAAATTAAATTTCGGAACGTTCAATTCAAATTCTCGGAAACCGTTTCAATTATGATATCCACAAAACGAAGGCACCTTGTCCGACACTTTTTTTTTAATTTTGAACGATCTCTTTTCTTTCATTTCTAACCCAGTTTATTCGTTTGCGGAAGACCGACCACTCGGGTTTTCATATCTGTTCCCGAGCTAGCGTCGCTAGGACGGAAGCGTTTTCAATTTGCAAACTACCTGTCATATATTCGAAGTCGCCAAAAATGTGGGAAAATGTAGAGATTTTCTGAATATAATATAAAATATAAAAATGCTTTACCCCTTCGCAGTGGTTATGGAGTAGATTGTGAAGAATGTGTAGAAAATTTGGAATGGGCGCTTGGGGACGATTTCAAAAACGGATTTTATAAATTTTTCTTCGACACTAAATATGGTAAAGCCCGCCATTTTGACTCGTGCATTGTGTTAGGTTGGAACAACTAGGCTGTTAAGCTGAACTCCTCGTTCTGGTTATCATCTTCGTGCCGATCTACGTAAAGGACTGCTAACTTTGCTGCTGGCCGTATGTACATCACATCCTTGGTTTTAACTAAAGCGGAGCATAGCTGGCCGTTTTTGGTGCTCGTTGTTTGTATTACCCTATCTTTTGGTCAGGAGGTCTTTAGATTGCTCTCGGCGACTATTATTACTGTGTCCTCCTCTGCTATCGGTTTTGATGTGTAGAAGTGTAGGAAGATATTTCTTAACCCATCTTTTCTAGAATAAATTCCCATAATATTCTTAGGTAATCCAGTTCCTTTTCAATGTAGAAGCATTATCCGTCGGTTAACCAAAATAATAGTTTCCATTAGAGGAACCAGGAATGAGAAAGCAACTCCCCCGTCAACTGCCACGTAGGTAAGAGGTCTACAATTAACTATATTTTCGGTTTCTGTCATTATGCTAAGTAAAAGCTTATCTTTTGGGTTTCGATTGGGCTTTATTTAAATCAAGACTTATTTTATTGAGGGCATTAATCACTCCCAGCTCCCCCGCCCCCAATGCGTGGTGATGCCGGTGGAATAAAGTTCCACTTTGTGCCTTCGTGTTATCTTTTCACCTCTTCAGAAGCTTCTCTATAATTAGTGCTATTGTTGCTCCATAGCTCAACCGGCTTACCTCTTCTCGAGCAGAAGCACTTCAGGGCTAGAACGCATGAGTCGCTTAATAGACTGTAGGCTACTTCTATGTGGATCGCCCTAACAGTGAAACAGGTAAATAACACCTCCATACGCTTCTCCAGATGCCCCCGTATAATAAACATAATAGATCAGAACCCCTCCATATAGAATAGACTTTTGTTGGCCTGCAAAATATTTCTCCGTGGCGAAGATGACTTCTTCGTTCTACCCGTACTTCTTTCCGGCGAGCGATCTTTTAAGGTCTGGAAATAAAAGAAGTTGCAGGGAGTCAAATCCGGAAAATACGGAGGATGGGGGACCAATCCTTAGTGCAATTCGACAAATTTGGCTTCGGCGACTGCGAAGGTGTGAGCCGGTGCGTTATCGTGTTATTTTTTTTCTATAATCCCGCGCACCAAGGGGATATGAATACCCTTTTACTGGCTTTTTCTCTAGGGCGCGGGCGGGTGGTGTAATACACTCAGGTGTATTAGGTTTCGGTATTTTTCCCAGAGGTGGTTGTCAAACTGGAGCCAGTGCATCCTTAACCAGTGGGTCTTAAGTACGTGCTAGTTGTTAGTTCGTTACATTTAGCCCAGACAGCAACCACTCCAACATCAATGTTATGCCTTCATGTCATAGTTGACTCCGACGGGATTTTCATATAACTACATGCAAATTCTATGAAAAGACTTTTTCAGAGAATTGCCTCGCACGGGATTCGAACTGGTGACCCTCTGCTTGAGGAGTCTATGCATATACGATTACACTACGGTGGAAAAGCACTTTTTTCTTCTCCAAATGTGGTAAAATCGGCATTGAAATGGCCATGCGTCCCAAAAAACGGTGGCCATCACCTTTCCGACCGAAGGCACTGTCTTCGCCTTCTTTGAAGCAGGTTCACCAGGTAAAACCCGTTGTTTCGATTGTTCTTTGCTCTCTGGTCTAATCGACGGTCACGAAACGACGCGGAAATTTATCCGGATTTTGACATAACAGGGCCCAGCACGTCTTTGGAGTGGTCTCACGATTGCGCTTGTTCTCCGGTGTGAGCAAACGCGGCACCTATCGCGCGGACAGCTTTCTAATGCTCAAAATTTCGTGCAGGATATAGCTAAAACGTTCAGCTGAGATGCCTGCTATCATGGATTTTGTCCACCGTTTCCTATGCGGTAACCTTTTTTGGACCACCTGGGTTCATCAAAAGCCGACGTACGGCCACGGCGAAACTCTGCAAACCAGTGGTTAACGGTTATACGGGAAGGTGAATGGGTCCCATACACACCATCAAGAATGGACTTGATTTCCTCGCAGGTTTTGCCACTCAACAAGGGTCGGATCATGGAGCGATACTGCTTTTTTTCAATGGTCGCAAAAAACACTAACACTATGTTTTGAAATGAGTGTCAAAACAAAACTAAGCGTCGGATTTTCACCAAATTTTGATGTACAATCCGACTATTCATTAAAATGCCCCCTTAGGTATTACATGGGCTGAAAAGTCTGTGCCGTTTCTAAGAGAGCGCACCGCTTGAATTAAATCCATAACATTTTCAGTTAGTACCAACCTTCAAAAGATACGTGTATAAATTTGACAGCGAGATATAGCGTTGTGAGTGAAGCAACTTTTGTTATTGTGAAACAAAAATAGATTCAAAGCAATTACGTGTGTTCATCTATCATTGCTTTTTGATGGAAAAAATGCAGCCGATGCAAAAAAATGGCTTGATAAGTTTTACCCGGACTCTGCACCAGCCGAACGAACCATTCTCAAGTGGATTAAAAATTTAAAAGTGGTCATACAACCACCGAAGATGATGCACGCGGTGGACGTCTAAAAGAGGCTGTTTCAGATGAAAACATCAAAAACGTCCAAAAAATAATTACGAATGACCATAAAGTGAAGTTGATCGAGATAGCTGAGGCTCTGAAAATATCAAAAGAGCGTTTTGGATATACCTTACACGAATATTTGAACATGCGAAAGCTCTGGTCAAAGTGGGTGCCGTGTTTGCTCACAGTCGACCAAAAACAACAACGTGTTGATGATTCAGAGGAGTGCTTAAAGCTGTTCAACCGTATGTGACAATGGATGAAACTTGTCTCCATCACTTCACACCAGAGTCAAGTTGGTAGTCAGCTGAGTGGCGAAGAGGCGACGGACCTCGTCCAAAACGACCAAAAACTCAACAGTCGGCTGGCAAGGTTATGGCATCCGTATTTTGGGATACACATGGAATAATTTTCATCGACTATCTCCAAAAGGGGCAGACTATTAACAGCGACTATTACATTGCGTTGTTGGAGCGTTTGAAGGAAGAAATCACAGAAAAACGGCCGCATTTCAAGAAAAAGAAAGTGCTGTTTCATCAAGACAATGCACCGTATCACAAGTTGATGATGGCAAAATTGAATGCATTCGGCTACGAATTGCTTCCCCACCCAGCATATTCTGCAGATTTGGCCACCAGCGACTATTTCCTCAAAAGAATGTTCGCCAGAAAGAGATTTAAGATCGATGAAGAAGTAATCGCTGAAACAGAGGTTTATTTTGAGGCTAAACCGAAATCGTACTACAAAACTGGTATCGAAAGATTGAAAAATCGTTTCAATCAGTGTATCGCCCTCGAAGGCAACTAACTTGATAAATAAAGTTGAATTTTGCAAAAATTTTGTGTTTTACTATAAAACGGCACTGAGTTTTCAACCCATGTGTTACTAAGGTTAGAGTGGGCTTCGTTGATGTGTACCTAGGGCAGTTGTATGGCCATTGTGGTACCACTGAGAAAGTGTGAAAAGGCGATACCTTAGCTACTCCTAGGAGCAAAACTATTTCCTAATTAATATGTCAAGGTCGGTAATCTTCATATATGGTTGCTTAGGATCAAATTTGCGTCATATGAGATGATTATATATCTACGTATGTCCGACGTAGGACATAGATGGCTTGACCTTGTCAATATGTCTGCTATTTGTTCCTAGACATCAGAGTCTGGCCAATTCATCCGACGCGGATATTAGATTTAAGCTGAGCCCAGCGATAGCGTAAGAAATATCTAAGGCGTCAGCTTTTCCCTCCGAAAAACGGAATCCTTGGCGTATTCAGGGAATCGCTTTAGCGGTTTTAGAACCATCTATGTAGATGGAAATGAACTTAGAGTTATTGTCATTCGTTCATTTCTGGAATCAAGAGACTGAAGTCAACGTTGAAGTTGATTTAAGGAGAGCACGATTCAGCGTAAGTTGACTGGTTTACATTACATATAGCTTCTTCCATTGAAAAGCTTGTGAACAGAGCTAATTAGAATCTGTATGTCAAAAAACCAATAGATAGCAAATGGAGATCTTTAACGCTTCAGTTAAGATTTTAACGTTTTTTCTAATAATGATAGTCCTTCTCCCCCGTAAAGGCCAAAAGTGAATATTCTGTAAGTGATCACTGGTATTGCCACAGTGGCGTACACCCAGAGCATAGGTTTTAGTTGTAGACTTTACTCATACTTCGAACCTAAAGCCCTTTGGTACCTACAACCCAAGGTCAACTACAGCACCTTTTTCGCAATGCAATGTACATAGGTATGTTATTATTTCTGCTTCAGTTTGCTGCCAATAATAAGGCCTTGGTATGTATCTGCTACTTTTCGGAAAACTCAGAGGGGCGCCATTGATTTTAAGTGAGAAGATGCACGGTCCTTCATATTCATTTAGTTTAGTTTGCTGTCTCTCAACGGATAGCAATTGTACTGGTCGGTGGTGCTGATTTTTATCAATAAAGTGATTAGCCATATTTCTACAAAGGATTGTGAAAATGCATTGAAAGCAGAATACATACGAGTACGCATATGTTAGGGGTAAACTACGAGTAGCCTTGCCGTTTTCTGACGCTTTGTTACGACAAAAAATGGGTGTGTTGGCGTGTAAGTGTTTTTGAGTGAAACCAGATTTATGGATAGTAAGACAAATAAAAGATATTATTGGTTTGTGAAAATCAATTTACAAAATCAAGCAATTCGTTGTATGTGTGAGTAAAATAAAATTGATTTTTTTTATCAAGCAACGTGGGTGCATCAGCGGTGTTTATTCAATTAACTACAGAAAGGAAAAGTACAACATTGAGGTGTGTGACTTAAGTTATGTAAGACCTAGACAAGTGCCTTCCAAAGTCATGTAGGTTAGTGTACTAGTCTTACAGTTTAGACTTAAAATTTCCTTTATAAAGCGTACGAATCCGGATTTGGAAGTGACGTCGATGTTAATGTTAAAGAGCCCACAGGGAATGACGGAGTCCACTCAGACATAGGGCGGCTAGATACATATGTACGGGCAGGGAAGGCTGGTATATAAGCAAAAAGATATTATATCGAGTTAGTATGAGATGTTATTGATATATCGATCCGAGTCCGCAAATTATGTTGATCTATTTCAGCGTAACATATACTATTGATGTTGTTTAGATAGAGAGAAAAACTTTGCTCTTCCAATCAAATTTCTTCGATTCTCTATAACTCGAAAACAGCTGGACTTATATTTTTTATTTTATTTTAATTAAACTGATGAAACGCCAGAAATAGTCGAGTGATACAACATTACTAGATGGGGTGAAAAGTAGCCTCCTTGGGAATGAAAAAAAAAAAAAAAAAGATTTAAATGTTTTTTTTTATTTTATTCAATATAGTCCACTTTTGGACACACTTGAAACACTTATTTCCAACTTCTTGATACCGTCCGAAAAGTAATTTTCCGGAAGGTCTGCAGAATATTCCACCGTGGCGTCGATGATTTCCTCGCGTGAGTTAATTTTTTTATTGATGAGCCATCTTTTGAGGTTTGATAGGAAGGGATAATAGTCCGAAGGAACCAAATCGGGCGAATACGGTGGATGCGACAGCAATTGGAGACGTAAGTCATAGATTTTAGCCGTGGTTGCGATGCTCTTGTGAGCCGGTGCATTGTCTTGCAAATACAAAATTTTTTTTCGCTTCATGTGAGGCAGTTATTCAGCGATTTCGGCCTTCAATCGCTCCAATAATGCACAGTAATACTCGCTGTTGATGGTTTTTCCTTTTTCGAGGTAGTCCACGAAGAGTATGTCGTGAAAGTCGTAGAAAACCGACGCCATAACCTTTCCAACCCATCGAGCCTCTCTCGGCCGCTTCGGAGCACTCGTGCTGGCTTCAGTCCATTGCCGGGCACTCATTCTGTTCTCTGGTGTTTACCAGTTACCAATTGACGCCAAACGTCCGCCCGATTTCGCATCAGCAAGTCCAAACACTCTTTCGAAGTGCTATCGCGCTCGTGTTTTTGGTCAGGAGTTAGTATGCGCGTCACCCAGCGGCAGGATAACTTTTTCATATGCAGAATATTTCCCAAAATGTGGTGTGTGCGCTCAGTTCTAATCTTTTTGGTATTTGCTAGCTCAACTATCTTTACTTTTCGGTCAGCTAACACCATTTCATGTATTTTTTTGACATTGTCCTCTGTAACCGCACCGGAGGGCATGCTGCTGCCGACTTGATCGGTAGTGGAGTTGCGGCCACCACGAAACTCTTGAAACCAATATTTGACGGTGTAATCTGACGGAGCATTAGCCCCATAATATTTATCCAACTTTTCTTTTGTTTCCTTCGCCGTTTTTCCTCTCAAAAAATAATGTTTTATGAGAGAACGAAAATTGATTTTGTCCATACTCAACATGATGCCTAACACGTCAACAGCAATCAGCTATCAAAACAAAACTAAAGACAGTATCGCACAGAAATTTGACATGTCTATCTAAATATGAACGGACTTTATAGCACTATAAACTTTTTTGCAGTAGCAGCGCATTCTGGCGGTCAAGGAGGTTACTTTTCACTCCACCTAGTATAAGCCATCATCTGAAAACAGCACAGATTCATCATCACCTTCAACTTCCTTAAAATCCTTCTCTAAAGTAGGTAAGTTCTCTCGGGCGTCGGAAAATTGATCCGATTTCATTCCTTCGATTATGTACCAGTGTACAAATACTCGCTTCGCAAACATTAAGTCAAATTTATGGTCTAGACTTGCAAATGTGTCTGCAATAGATGTTGTCGAGGCCAACATAGAAGCACCACGTGAAACTGGTAGACGTACTAGCTATACCCCCAACGTATATTACATAGGCTTTTAATGAATAAGGCTTTAATAAATAAGAGGACATGGGCAGCTCTAACATAGGTCCTAAGAAGCTTTTCTCTTAGCTTTACCTACTAGAAAAGGCCTTTCCCAGACAAGACTCAGTGAATTCATTTTTCTAACTGCGTTCAAAGGGGCCTTGTATTTTCGAAACTGCCTAAAGGTAGTAAGACCTAAAGCCCATCTTGTTTGTCACTACAGAGGCAGGTATTTCTCACTATCTACCTGTTACTCACAATATACATACAATAATATATTGTCAGCAGCATTGCGATGTCTCCACTTAAAAGAAATTTGTTGTCCTCCACGAAGACGCCAGCACCACAGCATATTTTGGGAAAGTCGTCTTCATATTCCCAGAGTAACGGGCGCTCGGATGTCATTGCAGCATGTGAATGAGATCGTTTTTAAATGGCAGTCGGTAAGTTAGGAGTGGTTTTACCAGAAATTATGTCGCACCCATGACATGAATTCGTCCCTGCAACTAGGGTAGAGCCTGACATGCCGGAAAAACTTCCCAAGCAGCCGTTACAGACGTGTAGATCAGAATGACGCAGTTTGTATTGTTAGGTCTGTGACAAAATAACTTCAGTTAGGTATTTTAAGATAGTTGAGGTATCCTTCCTTTTGAGCGCGCCTCCTTAGGCCTTTCTCTATTCCGGGTAGGTATCGAAGACGCTTCGGATAGGAGCGGTAATATTTATTTGTTCTAAAGCGTGAGCCAACAAGTGGAGTGGATGTTGGCTGTTAATTACTGTCATTTACTAATTGCAATGTGGTTGATCACAACTAGGTTTTCAATAGTCAATAGATGGCTCCAGCAGTAAGTGCTGACCAATTTTGACATATCCAAAACGTCACGAACCAAGCTTAGACATATGGTAAGCAAACTGTTTTGACCCAAAAGTGATTGTTTTGGCGTCATATACTTTTGGTTGTGTAAAAATTTCGGATTTCGTGCCAAATAATTGTCATTTGCTTGAAATATTGATTTTCTTCTTTAATTCGAAGAAAACGGTGGCTGAAGCACATCGAGAGCTAGATGTTGACGACCGTCCTCGTGAAGGAAGACCCAAATCCTTCGAAGACGCTGAATTGGGGGCACTGCTGGATGAGGATCTATACTAAACACAAGAAGAGTTAACTTCAGCATTTTAAGTTACACACCAAGCTATTTTGTTGGGAATGATTCAAAAACGAGGGACTTGTGTTCTCTATGGTTTAAAACCAAGGGACGTTGAGCGTCGTTTTTTCGCCTGTAAACAACTGGTCCAGAAAAGAAAGGGCTTTCTTCATAGAATCGTAACAGGGATAACAAATGGATTAATTACAACAGCTCAGAGAGAAGAAAGTCATAGGGACTACCCGGATATGCTTGTATATACTTCGTCGGCTCGGCAGATATTGCACCGGATCGGTGTTATTTATTATGAACTGAAGAAACCCAAAGACCCAATAATCACTGAGAAACGGTTTTGACGCCTCAACTTGCCAAACCTATTAAAACCTACCTAGAAAAGCTCAAATAGGAAGTCCTATCCCACCCGCCATATTCCCCAGATATTGCGCCGATTATTACTTGTTTCGTTCGATGGCCTGGCTGATCAGCACTTCCGTTCATGTGAACATCAAAAAATGGCTTAATTCGTGGATTGTCTCAAAAGATAAACACTTTTACCGTAAAGATATACAATCTCTGACAGAAAGATGGAAAAAAAAGTAACTTGCGATGGGTAATACTTTGAATGATTAATATGTTACCATTTTTTCACAATAAAGTTGCATTTTCATCAAATAACAACAACTAAGTTGCGCACCTAATAACATTTCGTAAAATTCTTGACTTTTTCGTTCAAAATAATCACCCTAGTGAGTCCGGAATTCTTGCAATGCCGAAGCGTTTTGAAGACACTGGTACAGTATCGGGTCAAACTCCAAATCAGCCTGCTCGGCCAGCATGTACACGCCGAAACATCAAAAATGTGAGTGAAAAGGTTCAAACGTGGCGCTTTACTTCGAATTTTTGAATTTTGATCTTTATTTGCACGCCTATAAAATCCAAAGCACACAACGATTGAAGCCTTTGGATAATGCAACAGCCCACATAAACCATTAATCAATCAATTTATTGCGTACGAAAGTTGAACACGTTATTTTTGCTTGAGGAGAAGTTGTTTGGCCTCCAAGGTCATGTGTTGTTCACATGATCACATGAACAATGTTGTATTTTGTTTGTAATTGCCATAGACCAAACTTTATTTATCAATAAAGTTCTACATTGATTACATAGTAAGTGTGTGCATAATTGAAATAAAACTTCCAGACTTGCTGTTGGCTCACTCTTTACATATTCAATAGACTGACTAAAAGTGCATATTTTCAGACCAGGTCGATGCCGCTTTACTATTCCTTAGTCCGCTTTTTTATCTTCTCTTTTATATCTTGTCATCTCAAGACAAGATCTCGTACGCGATGTTAAGAAGATTGATTCCTCTATAGTTGGCGCTAATCAGGGAGATCTCGTATGTAAGTTTGGTTTATGGAAGTTATCTAGGATAACACTCAGATACTTACCTACTCGTACTTTGGAGAAACGACTTATGACACCGTTCAGCACTAAATGTGGCATGCCAATCCTAACGAAAAGAAGGGACTAACCTCAGTTTTGAGAGAGTTGGCTGAAAATCGTCGATTAAATCCACAACTGTCCGTGCTTTAGGTAGAAAGTCTATCCACATAATCCGGCTATATCATTTGCGTAGACCTTAGAATCATTTTAAGCCTTAACTTAAGACTCGATAAACATGATTCATATTTGTATGATCGAATTGAGTATAAAATGCCACCTATTGGATCATTCGTCCGATCCCTACAGCCGTTGCACAATCCTATTTTAGTAGCATTTTACGCAAATCGCTAAAAAATAGAGACTCGTACCATCATTCCACACTGAGCCTCTTGATAATTTTGTATAACAGACGTGAAGCTTAAAGATCAATCTACTGAACCATTCAACATACTCCTTATTTTTGAAGAGTAATCGCTGTTAGACGTCTACAATTTGACCTTAAAATTGCCATAAGTCAAGTGCCGTATGTAACATAAGAGCCTTATAGTTCTCTGTTGCAAAGACGCGTGCTTGAAATTTAATGAACTGTAGCTGCCCACTTAGGGGAGACCGAAGAAAGTTTGACGCACGATTTTTGTTTCCATAACACTTACACCACAAATATCTTCTTCCGCCCTCGATGTATCAACCTCAGCCATCAGATCGTTTCAAAGATACACTAGTAGAACTCTTGCACTTTCAAACTCAAGTGCGTCTAATCAATTTGGGGCAGAGTTGTTAATGTTCTCGAAGGACTGATCCACTACTGATTGCCTTCTACTCGTATCTAAATCTTTGCCCCAAATGTTGTATCTAAAGCCAGAAATAGTTCGACGTCTCCGATATTTGTGTCAAGCACCCCATTGCGAATATGCGCTTCACCTCGGCGATCGAGGATCACTTGAACTGTACGGACCCATGCAGTGAACTGATAATGGAAGACTTTTACTTTTAACTGAAGAATGTTAGCTGACTAGACTCACCACTAAGCAAATAAACATATGTATTCTGCTCGTACAACTGACAAATTGACAAACAAACATGCTCACGAGTAGATACGGCTAACTTCGAATTCATTGAAAATTTGTTCAACATAGGGTGGCTTATCACAACAAGTGTCAGGCTACTGATTACCAGAGCTGGACTAGTGATTTTGCACAGTACGACGCGCATTTCTCAGTATCAGTGAGAAGCTGATAGAGTGTCGTAAAGCAACTCCTAGATGGAATGTATCTAGAAAGAAAGTGTATAAAATAATTGACAGTCGGGTGCAGGATTCATTCGATACGAATAAATTCTAGTCGCAGGTGATTGTGAACGGGTTAGATTGTTTTAATTTCTTATTTAAAAAAAACGTGCCGTCATGAAATTGAGTGAAATTTTTGTGATACTGTTGTTGGGGATTGTGTCTCAGAGTGATGGATTGGAGAACGGATTAGCTAGAACCCCACCAATGGGTTGGATGCATTGGGAGAGATATAGATGTATCACGGATTGTAAAAAGTATCCTGATGAGTGTATAAGGTGGGTTAATGTTGTTGAAATCAAGTATTCCACTGTAACAAAGAAGAAATCATATAATTTCGCTGAACTCTTCTGCCTGACCACAGGCTAACAAAATCTGATAGTAGAAAGTTTGCTGTGCTGGAAGTTTGACTGATCTTATCATTGTTCTCGTCCGCTTTGAGATTTCAACGAATGCTTTTGATTACATTTCAATTTCACATCACCGTGTTGCTCGTTTATGTATGTAGTTATTTTCTGAGAATAGAAATTCATATACATGTACACCTATTCGCAGATCATCTATTGGGTAACTGCGAACTCCGAGGTATTCATGAGTGTTTCAGCAGTAGCTAGTTGCATTTAATGCTACTTGGTTAGATTTAACTAAATGTTTTAGGTGCTTTTTACTGTCCCTTAGTGTTAATTTCAAGACTCACCAGTATTACTCAGACTCACCGAATTTGTATCAGTTCACCATTTTTATTGAATTTTCCGCTCCAAAAAAGATAAAAGAGAACTACGATAGTTGACTATGATGTGGAATGTTAAGACTCTTTAAAGATCGTCAAGTAAGTATCACTTTCTAAGGTGGTGTTATAGTTTCGAGGTATATTTGGGCCTGTCTAGCTGTCTCCAATGCCGCTCTCTAAGTTGGTTGAGGTCCCCGTCCATTTAGATGTGATCGTCGTATATTGTGTCGTCCCTCGGAGTTAGATTCGAAGACTCTTTGGTCGGGAGCTGCGTCCATTCCCCACATCAGGGGTAGACACCTGACTAGGTATGTATATGTGGTGTACTTAACTTACATCGAAGCTACGTTCGGTTATAAATGATAACATTCTGGCCAAGCTGTTGATGAGGTATGATATTAGTCATTTCCGCCTGTGCTCGTTCATTCACATATGTCATCCGGCTTACGCATGACATATAATTGTATAGACTTAAAAGAAATCGTGCCTTCTGTTGTTGATTAGTGAAGAAGACCGCATATGGCTGAAAAATTTCTAGATTGTAACAAAGGCGATATCACTTTCATTGAAAATGTTCGTTGGGATGTGCCATAGTAAGATTGTAAGTTGACGGCGTTACTGGTTTCTGGTACTTGTTGAGTAGGTAACGCGATCTGCAAGGACTTCAGAAGTCTTTGTGATTGAAGCTTATCTATGTTATATCTTCTTACAGTCGTTCTTCTTGACCGTACCTTGGCTGCAATAATGTAATGATCCAAAACACTATTGTGTCGTTGAAGGGTTTAAACGTTCAATATACTGAAGGCATGCTTTACGTCGATCGTAGAATGATCAATTTATTGTATTGTTTGATCCAGAGAAATCCATATCCACCTCTTGTGTGTATTGAGATAAGGTAACCATATAATTGCTGTGGCGCTATTTCGTCGCGTCATATAGTCAGTAAGTCTACGACCGTTGCTATTCGTGGTTTCACGTAGTAGGCTATGCTTATCAGCTGTCCTACCAAAGAGGTCCTTATTTTTTATCTTAGGATATTTGCAATATGTTATGTCTTCAGAGGATCTCGTTGATGGCGTCGTCCTTGTCTTCAGTAGGCGCATGGCCATGTATTACGGCTATGTTAACGAATTTAGCCTTGTTGCTTGCTCACATGTCGGAAGCTAAAGACTTCTTGCCTAAGTCTGCGGCGAATAACAAATTTGCATCCAAATAAGCTCTGCTTCGGTTCCCTATAGCAACCACCATATTATGTATCACAGTTTTTCATTCTCCTTATGCTCGGCCCATTCTATAGCACTTTATAGATATCTGCGAGATAGCAGTCAATACCAATTGCACTTCCAAAGATCTGTGTCATTGTTTTGTTAACTGGGGTCGTCAACAGTCAGGTCATCTATATCCGAGGCTTTTTTTTTAGTATTTTCGCGTAAGGGAAGTTATTCCGGCGAATAACCCATAATCTAGAACGATAAGCCTTTGGTTTTAACCCCTGGCATCCGCTAGCAACCGTTGAGCTATCAAGGGCTCCTCCGATATCATCTCCTGCCTCAGTCCTTAAAGAAGCTTATAAACCTGAGTCCAAATATGTCGGAGTACTTTAAATAAACCTTTCACCATTTTGACCTTGGACGTCACAGTTGATTCCAAGAAAGAGAATTCCTCCGCTACATGAGGACGTCTTATTAGACATCAGAGGGAACTTGCTAATCAGGTCAAAAAGAGATGCCTCAACTGGCACATGCGTGCTGATATTTACCCAGCTGAGCTTGCGTTGTTCCTGTACCATATGTACAGACAGATTGAGCATACCCTAATCGTTAATTCACTATCATGTGGAGGTGATAATACAAATTTTTTTTGTCATGCTTTCAATTCAGTTGGATGAAAGCATGACTACAAAACAGAATCACAGACTAATTTCCAGAGTCCTTTACAAGAGAACCACGCCCTGACCGGCGCAAACTGTTAGCCTCAACATCAATTTCATGATGCTGTATTACATAGGCAGAAACGTTCTTCAATAATTTGGCCATCACTTTTGCAGTCTGAGAATTGATAAATCCACCAAATATTTACTTAATCTTCACGACAGATATTGATCCTACCAAAGGGTTTTCGCTGTTATTTTAACAAGCACAATAGACAGTAATAACTTCTAAATATTTCGAGACTTCGTTTACCTATGCTTCGATATCTGCGCAGGGGCCAAGCGGAGTATAACCTTTATCATTTTTCATTTGAATCAGAAGGCAATTGTGTGATAGTGAACTTTATCGTACTTTAAGTCTTTTAGAGATATGTGCCTTATAAAGAGCAGACAGCGTTGAGGCAAGTGTTGCATAGCTATATCGACTTCGCAAGAAGAAGTCAATTACAACGATCACAGTGGTTAAGAATGTAGAAGAGATGTACATCAATACACTTGTACCAACGCTTTTTCCAATCCTGGAAACATATCTCATAAGCACTTTTTGGTATAGCTCTTTATGAGCTCTTCCAGCGATGCCGTTTTTATTTCCTCAATCATTGCAAATCTCCGTCCTTTGAAAGGTCTCTTCAGTTTGGGAACAGGAAAAAGTCCCATTAGGCCAAATCCGGTGAATATAATGGCTGAAGCATGATTGTCATAACTTCAAGGTAATACTCCTTATTGATAGTACGACCTTGAGGTAAAAACTCTTGATGCATTATGTTACGGTAATCGAAGAAAACAATGATCAAAACTTTGGGCTTGGCTCCCCTGGATGCTTCCATTTTGTCGATTGGACTTTGGTTTCTATCTGTCAAAAACAAACTAAGTATATTTTATACTTAAAACTATAAACATACGTTTGGGACATGTGTACCAATATAGCAAAGAATACGAATGTACGTTTCCCGCGAAATTTCAAAACTCACCCTACTTCTTGAACACCCCTCGTATACATAAGTACAACCAGCCATGTAACCAGCCATGTACGGTAACCGCCATGACGCCCAAATATTTCGAATGAAGACTTGCAAATCATAAAATTCCTAATGCTTATCTGGTTATATGCTAAGATATGTCTTTAAAACAGTAGAATACTTAAATCGGAACCTTGCGGTCTCTTTTCCTCGGTCTACTTCAAATTGTTTTCAGATCGATACTCTGAGTTTTTCTTTTTTTCTATTATCACATTTTTTTTTTTTTTTTTTTTATAATTAAAAGTGAAGACCTGTTCAAGAGAACCACAGATTTATTAGTATCTGAAGGATATGCCGATGCTGGATATGAATATGTGATCATTGACGATTGCTGGCTGGAACGTGAGAGAGATAATATTACCAGAAAGCTTGTTGAGGATCGACAACGTTTCCCAAGTGGTCTCAATGCCTTGGCGGATTATGTAAGGTTATCTTGTGATGGAACAAATTTATTTTTAAACGATGTTAATTTTCCTTAGATTCATGAGAAAGGTCTTAAATTTGGCCTTTATCAAGACTATGGGACCTTTACTTGCGCTGGCTATCCTGGTGTGATTAATCACATGGAACTTGACGCTCAAACTTTCGCCGATTGGGACGTAGACTATGTTAAACTTGATGGATGCTATGCTGATATCAATGACATGGACAAGGGATATCCGGAGTTTGGAAAGTATCTTAATAAAACTCGACGGCCAATGGTTTACTCCTGTAGTTGGCCAGTTTACCAAGAATACGAAGGAAAGTTGGTAAGTTTTTACAATAAGTCTCCCTGATGAATCCAAGTTCCTTCCAAACTGCCATACCATATAATGTCGCTATTCTCATTATTCATAGCCAAATTACGAGGCATTGAAGGAGAACTGCAATTTATGGAGAAATTGGGGTGATATCGATGACTCTTATGAATCGGTCGCATCGATTATGGATTACTTTTCAAAGAATCAAGACAGAATTCAACCACATGGCGGTCCAGGTCACTGGAATGATCCAGATATGGTTAGAGACCATAACAATATCCTCCAAAATAAAATAATGAAATGGTTCATTTATTTCCAGCTCATCCTTGGAAACTATGGTTTAAGCTACGAACAGAGCAAAACTCAAATGGCTGTTTGGGCTATCCTTGCAGCTCCTCTGATCATGTCAAATAATCTTCGAGTCGTTCGACCTGAAATCAAAAGTATTCTCCTAAACAGGTAAGAAACTGAAACATGACTAGTACGTTAGAACGTAACACTCCCATTAACTTCCAGAGACATTATAGCTGTCAATCAAGATCCATTGGGGATTCAGGGTCGTCGCATGCTAATCAAAAATAAGATCGAGGTTCAACATTTTCATTTGCATTTAACAAATTCTATGAATCACATTTTTGCTAGGTATGGTCTCGACCTATTACCCCCATAAATGATGCTGGAGATTATTCATATGCGGTTGCTTTTGTTAGCCGACGAGCGGATGGTGCTCCCTATCCCATAAAGCTGACTCTGAAAATGTTCGGAATGCGTAATTCGAAAGGTTACGAGGTCACTGTGAGTTTATTAACATTTCAATACTTGAGACCGTAAAACTGACAAATTTATGCACGATCTTTAAATATGATTTTAGGACCTATTTAATGGATTGACAAGAATAGGAAAGTTCCAGTCACTGGACACTTTTGAGACACGAATAAATCCAACGGGTAAATGAATGAAAATATTTCCATAAAAGAATATTGTATATTTTGTGGAATTTTCAGGGGTTAACTTCTTTAAATTCACTGCGATATAGATGTAGATGAAGCGGAAGTGGATGAGTCTTAGGTTTTAAGATGTGTCTGCTGTTAGTTCAAATGTGTTTGCAATAAATCGTGGATCTATAAAGAAGATTTTGTGAAAGGTGAAATGAAAATATATACATAGTTTCCTGATCCAAAAAGAGTTTTTTTTTTTTTTTTTAATTTAAAATTTTAGCGCAATATAAACTTAGCTATCAATTTCGCATACCAACTCTTCTGACTATGGTGGAAGAAAAACAAATCTACTAACAAGGAATCGGTAAACTTTTGAGTCAAATTGTTGTTGATCAGGTCGTAACAGTTAAAGGGTTTTATTCCTACGATTACTCCGGCAGTATTACAGATGTCTAAACATTCCGAGCCGCCAATATGAGCTCCCTAGTTGAAATCAAGGTACGTAGAGGGACAAACACCTCCTAGGATTCCCTTTAAAGGAGATCAGTGGCATCGATGATCAGTCAGATATAGCAAAATGTCTTGCCTAGGTGGGTAGTGCTGGATTGTCGGACGATAGGTGCTTGTGTGCACAACGTTTGTAGGTTTTACAGAAATTTTTTTCCTGTCGAAAGTAGAACTGTAGAGCTGAACCTGCAACAAACAACCACCTTTGCTTGCTACCAAAACTGAGTTGGAATAACAAAAATGTGGAAAGATACACAGCGAATCTAAACCTCAAAATAAATAATAGTGAGCTCAAATCCATCAGAGGCATACAAATGCTTACGATATTTATCTCAAACGCTGCTGAACTCTTGCAACGCAAAACCACAAATAAGGGAACACAAACTTGGAATCACTTTGGAATGTGAGGCAGCCAGGAAAAAATCGTTTGCCTTTCTAAGGCTCCTGAGAAGCATGGGCAATAAAAATGCGGAATGTAATACATGGGCTGATGGGCTGGTCCGTCCCGTTTCTAAGAGAGGGCACTACACTACTTACCGAAATACAAAAGATGGATAGTAACGGATTGCCGGAAAGTTGACTAAGTCAAAATCTAGCTGTCATTTTCTGGTGATGGTGCTGCTGACTAGGGGGAAGTAAAAACATGACACAGATAAGTGATGCCACAGTTGTCCCTCCTACTCGAGTCTTGAGTTTGAGGATGAGACATTGAACTTTTTTCCTCACCGGCTATGTTGGTGATTGATTTGATGTCCTGTTTATTGTTTGAAGATCTTGATAGTTTTCAATGAAAGCAGGTTTCAAGCGTTCAGTGCTGATAGTTGAATGGTTTCCATCGACGTTGACGATGAAGACATAATCTGACTGTCTGTCGATTAGTTCGTATGGTCCGCGGTAAGGCTGCTCCAAAGGCTTCTTGATCTTGTAAGTCAAGGTGTAAAGTGTTTTGTGGGCTAAGGCCCTTGCCTTGTTATGATGTGCCGTGGGAGCTGAACGTACCTCTATCATAAAAACGTGAGATTTCTCGATAAATATCTGTGAGTTAAGATTAAGTTCTTCATCAATAAACAGTTCACCTGGTACGCGAAGCGTCTTTCCATAAAACATCTCAGCTGCACTTGCTTTTATATCTTCTTTTAAACTGTTGCAGAGTCCTAGGAGAACTACCATCAAAATAACTGTCTTGTCACCAGAGCTGTGGCACATGATCGCTGACTTCAAGGATCTATGCCATCGTTCAATTATTTCATTAGACGCTGGATGGTAAGCGGTAGTTTGAGTACGATTGCATCCCAATAATTTGGTTAGCGAGTCGAAGAGTTTCTATTCGAACTGAGAGCCTTTGTCACTGTCACTGTCACGATGTAAGGGGTGAACCGAATCGACTTTCCCAGCCTGCGAAGAAGGTTTCGGTGATGGTATCGACAGTGGTATCTTTTAGTGGTATTGCCTCGGGCCAACGACTAAAGCGATCGATGATCGTGAGGCAATATCTGTATCGTTTTGAGAGTGGAATGACGATTATGTCGATGTAGGCATGTTTAAAGCGCTCACTGAGGATCTCGATACGCTATTGAATGTTCTTCACGTGGCGATTTAGTAACGTCTCGATTCATATGTGGACACACATAGTGCTGACTCACCGATTTCCTGGTGGAGCGTCCATTTGGACGAGATGGGTTGTGGATGGTGTCGAATATTTGGCGTCGAAGAGGTTGCGGAATGTAGAGTCCATTGTTGTTATTTGATGTGACACAGTAAACGCATGGTCCAGCAACATCAATATTGTGTTGACGGAGTTGCAAAGAAGTGGACTTGGACTTCAGCAGGTGGTTAAGTTCATTGTCGCTAGCTTGTGCGTCTGCGATGTCTTGGATAGAAATAAATGTCGGCAAACTGATTGTGTTAATACGTGACATTGCGTCTGCAATAACATTTGATTATCCAGACACATGTGTGATGTCGGTGCTAAACTGGTTGATGTACTGAAGTTGTCGTTGCTGCCTCGGAAATGCTTTATCTGAGTGTTGTAAAAAGGCGAATTGCCAATGGTCGATGATCAGTTAAAATGGTAATACTTCGTCCTTCTAGTTGGTGTTTGAAAAACTTGATACCTTTGTAAATAGTAAGAAGTTCACGATCATATAGATTCGGTTTTACTTAGCTTCTGTGTAAAAAATCCTAGTGGATGTCTTCTTCCATCAACGAATTGGTCAAGAGCAGCACCAATTGATTTGTCAGATGCGTCGCATTTTTCAGAGGCACTGTCAGCTTCACTGGTCCATGGCACTGGGCGTTTGTCGTTTTTTGTTGCATCAGGAATTAAATTAATTAATGGTGCATGAATCTCGGCTGCATCTGGCATATTTAGGCGATAAAATTTCCAAGCACAGAAAAATTTTCGAAGATCTGCTATGGTTTTAGGCTTGGGATGGATACGGATAGCTTCTAATTTTTCTGCAGGTGGTTTTATTCCATCTTTACTGACGGATTAACCAAGATAAACCACTTCTTGCTGAACAAAAACGCATTTGTTGTGGTTTATTGACAAACCGTGTTCCTGCAGCTTGCTGAAAACTAACCGTAGATGTTCATCGTGCTCCTGCGCCGTAGTTGATGCGATCAGAATATCGTCGATATATACTTGGCAGAAGTCGAATCCTCTTAAGATCGAATCCATTAAATGTTGGAAAGACTGGGCAGCGTTGCACAGGCCAAAAGTCATTACATTGAACTGGCTGTTTTCGGTCGGTCCTCTGGTGCAACTGGTATTTGATAGTAGGCGCGAGACAGATCCAGAGTGGAAAACACCCTGCATCCGTAAAGTTGAAAAGTGAAATCGCGAAGGTGGGGAATTGGGTAGCGATCTGGAATAGTAATTTGGTTTAAGCGACGGTAATCACCATATGCACGCCATTCGCCGTTTTTCTTCTCTACGAGGTGTAAAGGGCTGGTCCACTCGCTATTAGAAGGTTCACAAATACCCTGCTGCAACATGTTCTGGAATTCGAATTTAGCCGAATGTTACTTTTCACCTGACAAACGCCGAGCTCTCTCTGCTACCGGAAGACCCCTTGTGATTATATGGTGTTGTACGCCGTGTGATGGTGATATACAACCGACTGGTCTCGTAATTTGTTCCAATTCCTTCAAGAGGTGAAAATATGGATGATCGGAGTTGATTGTTAAAACAGATGGTTGTTTTGAGTTTACTAACAACGCTTCTATATAAAGTTTCGTCTGAGAATCGAGCTATCTCTTACGACGCAAATCGACGAGTAGTCCGTGATGTTTAATGAAATCAGCTCCGAGTATGTCTGAGACCAATGTCGATTGTGATTGCCTTTGAACCATATGTCTTAATCACAGAACCATTTCCTGGAAAGAGATTAATTTTAACATCTGATTTTTTAATATTGTATAAAACACTAAGCTTAGGAATCACTGAAATATCAGCGCCAATGTCGACCAAGAACTTCAGACCAGTTTTTGAATCTTTCATTTAAAGGCGAGCATTGGGTTGTCCGTCGAAAATGCTTGCCAGTTGTGCTTGTGTTCGCAGCTGAGTTTCTTGTACGACTGGCTGATCTGGGACGGACGTGCTTGAGGTGATGTTGCAGTGTTGCTAACTGTTGTGTCAAAGCGTAAACTTGTATTTCCAGATCAGATGTTGAAGCGCTTTTTTGGGATGATATACCCTCAGTGCTACATATCGCCATGATGTTAGGACGTTGTATATTAAGTATTTTGTCGGCTTGCGTTGCTAGTTTTGCCAGGTCTGTGATTTCACTTATTGCAAGGATTCCTCGGACTTGCTCGGGTAATTGCTCCAAAAAGAATGTGCGAAGTACTTTCTCCGAAAATTGGTTTGCTACATACGTTGCAGCAAATTCGATGGTTTTTCGTCAGCTAATTCGAGTCCAGAAAACGTCGAAGTTTTGACTCGTTTGTTTCCGAAAAAGATGAGATTAGACGCTCTTTGATCGAATCATATTTACCTGAACTTGGTAGTGAAGATATAATATTCATGACTAATGGTAGCGTGATCGTATCCAGATGTAATAAGACATATCGATACTTTGTCACATCCGCTGTTATTCTTGGTAGATCAAATGCAGCCTCCACTTGCGCAAACCAGAGAGATGGATTTTATCGCACGTGCTTGAAAAATCTCTTGTGTGTCGCTCTGATTTTCGCTTATTGCGTCTTTGTCTGCTCCAGCTGCATGCATGTTGAAACGTGTTAGCAAAATTAGAATCTTTTGTCAAAAGGAATTTTTGCATTTGAGTATCAAAGGGGTATCCAATTTGTGATTTCCTGCGTCAGAGTCACCAGTTTGTGGCTGGTAGTTGTGAGCCACAATGAAACAATTGTTGTTCTATCTAATTAAACACTTTATTATTTAGAGAATTACCGAAATACAAAAGATGGGTAGTAACACTATGCCGGAAAGTTGACTGAATCAAAATCAAGCTGTCATTTTCTGGCTTGAAAATGCTTGTATAGTGGGAAGTAAAAACATGATAAGTGATGCCACAAATCCATACCATTTTCAGTTAGTACCAACCTTCAAAAGATACGTGTATAAATTTGACAGCTGTCGGACGATTAGTTCTCGAGATATAGCGTTGTGAGTGAAGCAACTTTTGTTATTGTGAAAAAAAATGGATTCAAAGCAATTTCGTGTGTTCATCTATCATTGCTTTTTGATGGAAAAAATGCAGCCGATGCAAAGAAATGGCTTGATAAGTGTTACCCGGACTCTGCACCAGCCGAACGAACCATTCTCAAGTGGATTAAAAATTTAAAAGTGGTCATACAAGCCCCGAAGATGACGCACGCAGTGGACGTCCAAAAGAGGCTTTTTCAGATGATTCAAAGGAGTGTTTAAAGCTGCAATAAAGCCGAATTTTTGCGTCGGTATGTGACAATGGATGAGACTTGGCTCCATCACTTCAAACCAGAGTCAAGCCGGCAGTCAGCTGAGTGGCGAGTAGGCGACGAACCTCGTCCAAAACGACCAAAAATTCAACAGTCGGTTGGTAAGGGGCGGTTCAAAAGGGGCAGACTATCAACAGCGACTATTACATTGCGTTGTTGAAGCGTTTGAAGGACGAAATCGCAGAAAAACGGCCGCATTTGAAGAAAAAGAAAGTGCTGTTTCATCAAGACAATGCACCGTGTCACAAGTCGATGAAAACGATGGCAAAATTGAATGAATTCGGCTACGAATTGCTTCCCCACCCACTGTATTCTCCAGATTTGGCCCCCATCGACTATTTCCTGTTCGCAGACCTCAAAAGAATGCTCGTCGAAATGAGATTTAAGACCGATGAAGAAGTAATCGCCGAAACAGAGGCCTATTTTGAGGCTAAACCGAAATCGTACTACAAAACTGGTATCGAAAGATTGAAAAATCGTTTCAATCAGTGTATCGCCCTCGAGGGCAACTATATTGATAAATAAAGTTGAATTTTGCAAAAATTTTGTGTTTTACTATAAAACGGCACGGCTGTTGTTATGCACCAGCTTACAAATAAGAAGTTTAAAAGTATTTGCGAACAGAAACAAAGACTGTACATTCAGAGCTTCTTGTCAGCGTTGGGGAACATATTATATAACAATCTCCTCATTAATGGCACTGTAATCTATGCAAGGCACTCCTTTAATATTAAATTTGTCAACATCTAAGTAAACATCGGTCGCACTTTATCTTATTGTAGGCATGAGCCAAAAGTTGTTGTTAAACGTCATTGTCTCATATTAGTAATGATAAATGCCGTTGAAAGTATGCGGCCAAAAGAGATACAAATCTAGCGGAGCTGCAAAGTCAGTGATGCCGCTGTTACTTAGAATAAGCACCTGGTCGCTGAAGTCGAAAATGGCAATCGCGGCGAACGATTTTACGGGAGAATTGATCAAAGCAGTCGAAAATGACATTAATAAGTGGCATTCATGAACCTCATTTGCAATTAATTAACTAATTAACATTGCGATAATGTAACTGAATACGAGGACTAACGCAAACACGCTTGACCTAGGCAAAGTACAATATGAATAGTTTTCCAACAACGCGTTTTCATTGTTGAGCAATATTTTTAAAATAATAAAGGTTTGGCAGCTACAGTTCGAAATTTTCGTAGAAAATATGGAGAAAGTGTCAGGAAAGTGATTAAACTTCATCAATTGTGAAGAGATTGTTTAAAAAATTCAGGGAGACTGGAGTAATTACTGATCTTAGACACTCTGGCCGTCATTTAACAAGCTGTTAAAACATCGAGGTAGTTCGTGAGAGCAGAGAGAACATTAATTCGGTCAGGAATTGCATCTTCATGTATACAAAGTGCAATTGGCTCAAGAAATGAAGCTTACTAGTGCAGCAGCGAGCTGTGTCACTCTGCACAAGCGGACGAGTTTAGTAGGGATGCCAAAACTCAGTATAGCTTGTCTCTGTAGATGCTGTCATAAGCGGCTTTAAAATAGATAGGTTTTATCCAGGGTCTAGCGTTGTGTAAATATTTGGTCATTTGTGGACTTACAGGGTCTGAAACCGCAGTGATAGAGTCCAATCAGATTGTTGACAAATGGTTTCAGGAGCTCACACAAACGCGATGTTTAGGAGACTGATACCTCTATAGTTGGCGCAGTTTATAGGGTTTCCTTTCTTGTGAATCGGGCAAATGATACTGAGGTTCCATCCATCAGGCATACATTCATCCGACCAAATCTTCGAAGTAAGTTGGTGTACGCTCTCTACCAAGGTATCTCCTGTTGTTCTCGTAAATAGTTCGGCGGGTAAGCCATCCGGTCCGGCAGCCTTTTTCGACTTTTGTTTAAATATTGCTATACTCACTTCATTTTTTTCGGGTGGACAGAATTCTTGACTTCCATCGGCAATATTGTATGGTTCGTTCTGCCTGACAGTGGAATTTGTGTCGTTTTCGCCGTTTAAAAGTTTGCAGAAATGGTTTTTCTATATCCTCAACACCGACTGTGACCCTACTACAAGGATTTCTTGGTTATTTCTACAGATTTCCGTTCCCTGATACGTTCTTATTACCTTTTTGGTAAAACTTCCAAACATTATTCCTGAAGTAGCATCTCTCTATTTCCTCGAACGCGCGTTTCTCATGCTTTGTCTTTTTTCTCCGGAGAAGCCAATATTCTTCCCTCCTCTTTTGCTCGTAGAGATCAGATGCCGCTCTCGTCCATTTGTGCAGCGCCGCTTTGTTGGCATGTTGTTTTACTGCATGTGCTTGCCGGCAATCTTCATTAAACCAGGGGTTTCGGGGTGGTGGGCGGGTGAAACGATTTTAATGTTATACATTGGACCTTGCTCGTAGGTTTTGTCGAGTAGGTCGTAGAAAATTTCTTTGGTAGCATCGTCCTTCTCCTCTTTTAAGGCGTATCCGCGTATCCGTATATAAGGATGATGTTAGCGAGCTTATACGGATACGGATACGGATTGTTATAAGGCGTTTACTCACATGTCGAAATCTCAATATTTCTTATCTAAGGCCCACAACCTGTAGGGACATGCCCTTTACGAGACGTCTAGGGAAAAAGGAGCAAATTCCGGAGCTAGTAAACCCCTTCGTTACAATTTGCATGTACGAAGTTTGTTTAAGCAATTTTTAATTCAAAGTGGATACCGACAGGACTAAATTTTCCCACCAATACTATTGTTTTACCATTGCAGTTCCAATTTTAATATTAAATTTGGCAAATCGATTCAATCTTGCATTTCAATTCAACGGACAAATAAGAGTTGCTCTTCGACGGAATACGACAATAAACAAGTTTGTTGATAGCAGTTGCTCAAAAAGGACTGCGCAATTAGAAGGACTTGTAAATTAAAGCGCTCACAGGGTTGTCAGCAAAGTATCTTACCACAAGTATACGTTCATATTATGCCTGCTTATTCTAAGCTCTTAAACTCTTAACAAATTTTTTTGATGGATCTCTGAACTTCTGACTCGTAATGAAGAATTCATTTCTGCGTCAACTCACCTAAACCTATACTTTTAAATTGTCCATCTCTTTGGAAAATTGCTTCAACAAAATTGATCACGAACTATCTCCATTTTGGCGATACTTAAGTTAGCTAATAATAAAAAGGTCTTGTCGTTATTAGAGAGCCTTTTAATATAAATAAACTTTAAGGCGCTTTATATAGGATTTTCTTATAACGACTTGACATTTTTTTTTTAAATAAAAGGCAAACCATTTGAGATATTTCAAAAACTTCATTATTGGCTTAAAGTACAATCAAAACATTTATGAATGGATTTCGACTTCGTTGATATGGCCGCCAGGCACGTTTGCAGCAGTCGATTCGTTGGACCCAATTTTCAACGACTTGGCCACACATATTTCGCGTTTAATGTTGGATCTGAGCTCTTCCAACGTCGTCGGCGTGTTGGCATAAACCAATGACATAACGTAGCCCCATAGAAAATAGTCATGCGGCGTTAAGTCGCACGAACGAGGCAGCCAATCGACTGGCCCATGTCTTGAGATAACATTCTCACCATACTTACTCTTCAATAAATTGGCATCTGTGTGGCTTGCGGCACCATCCTGTTGAAACCACATGTCGTCCAAGTCCATATCTTCCAATTCGGTCTAAAAATAATCGGTGATCATGGCGCGATAACGCTGACCATTCACAGTAACGTGACGATCGTTATCGTCGACGCAAAAAGATGGCCTAATAACGCCGCCGGCATGCAAACCGCACCAAACAGTTATTTTTTTGTTGATGAAGAGGTGATTCATGAAGCACATGTGGGCTTTCACCCGACCAATAACGCATATTTTGCTTATTGACAAACCCATTGGGCCAAAAATGAGCTTCGTCAGTGAAGATGATTTTGCGATGAAATGCATCATCTTGGCGCATCTTCTCCAGAACCCAATCGGAGAACGTAGCTCGTTAGTGTACTTTACCATGACGAAAATGATGAGTTTACTGACAGTTTGATGATTAGTGAAAGAGTGTGTTCACAAATTAAATTCAAAGTTGTCAAGTCCCTATTGGAAAACCCTATACTTTTATATAAATGAAATTGGTAAGTCATAGATTTTTCAAAAGTTCCCTGCGCTTGCATAGCTTATTTTTAAATACTCGTAAACAGGATGTATTTAGTGATATTTTCGTTATGGCTTTTAGATTTGAATTTAGAAAAGGTTTTTCCATAACTGTGTGTTATAAACAATATTTTAACTTAATTACGAGTGTACTTTACTAATAGATTGTGAAGCTAACAAAATCAAATGCACTGGCATGATGGTGTTAGTGAAGTAAGGAACATTCTTGAGAGACAGTTGGTTGTGAGGGTAGTTGAAGAGATGTTAAATATCGTAGATTTTCCACCAGATTCAAAGGCTTGATTCAAGGTGTCCGTAATTTATTTGGAGAGAATTGAAATGAAACAGAGGCATACACTTAATATTACAAAAATCATTGTAAGGTTCAATAAGCTGAAGTAGAGGCAGTACAAATGCTGTCTCTACATATAAATAGTTTTTTTTTCAAAATTTGAACGTTTATTTAAGAAAAACATGTACAGTAGTATTATTCAAAGTGTTGCCCATCTGAAGCTATGACTTTTTCCCATCTTTCTGGCAATTTGTGGATCCCATCCCAAAAGAACTGCGCCGGTTTGGCAGCCAAGAATGAATCAAGCCAATTTTTGATATTCTGCTCTGATGTGAACCGTATTTCAGTGAATACGTTCTGCATCGACCGGAACAAATGGTAGTCAGAAGGGGCAAGGTCTGTTTTTTTCCAAATAGTTCTTAACCGGAATAGCAACGTGGGGCGGAGCGTTGTCATGATGGAAAATTATTGCCTCGTGCATTACAGAGCATTACCTTCGCGCCATGGATATTCGGCTTTGCCGTTGATTTGGCTGGTGGCCGGGTTTCATATATGATTTTTTGTGCTTGGGGTTGTCTTAATGGATCCATTTTTTTATCACCAGTAACAATCCAATGCAAAAATGACTTCCTTTTGTGGTGTTCCAGCTGCATTTGGGACATGCAATACCGCTTTTCGACGTCTCTCGGCTTGAGTTCATGTGGAACCCAATTTCCTTGCTTTTGAATATATCCAGCTGCTTTTAAACTTTTTGAAATGGCTGCTTGAGTGACACTCAAAGATTCTGCGAGCTCTTCTTGTATTTGGCAACAATCTTTATAGAGTAATGTTTCCAGTTGTTCATCTTCAAACTTTTTTGGCTGCCCAGGACGTTCTTCGTCTTCCAAACCAAAATCAACACTTTTAAATCGTGCAAACCACTTTTGGCACGTTCGTTCAGCTAGCGCATGTTCACCATAAACTTCCACCAAAATACGATGACTTTCGGCAGCAGTTTTCTTCATATTAAAGTAATGAAGAAGAACAAGAAGAACACTTTTCCAGGCACAAAGTTCGACATATTTGAATGGAAAAAAAATTGTTGTTTACGCTTCAAATGAATGACATATACTGAAATGACGTACAATGACAGTAGGTTTCCAACGAATGTTCCAATAGAATAATAACAATGGAATAATACAAGTTACGCTATCTCTTAGCAAACCGTACTTTGCATCTCTTAGCAAAGTAATAGACCCAATATATCAAATTTAACATGCGAACTTAACAGGGTCTTCCTTGGTGAGAGTAGGTCACACGATGCTCAGGTTCAATTTAACGGGCATATTTTTACCTAACAGGGTGGTACCTAAACAAATGCATCTAACATACGTTGCGTTTCTGTTAAAATCGGGCATCGAAACATAATGCATTAAAGCACACCAAATTTTGAAGTACACTACAGCTCTATCTAGTTCTGCCATAAGTTCTGTTACAAATATAAACGTTATAAAAAAAAAAACTGATACACATATTGTGTTCGAAATTGTTTAATTTATTAGACTACAATATTGATTATTAAAAAAATATTGGATTCACTCGAAATGGGCGCCTTTTATTTTAACACAAACTTCCAACCGTTGTGGCCATTGGGCTATAGCATAAATGCTGTCTCAAGGCTTTCCAAATTTCTGTGGGGAGTCTTGCAGGCCATGTTCTCCATGTTCTCACTACAAGTCATAATCCATTGGATTCAGATGTGGAATCTCCGACGGGCACACTTCTGCTGCTGTAAAGCCAGGAATGTTGACTCTGAGCCACTCCTGCGTGATTTTGTACGCTGAAGCAGCGTCCTGTTGGAAGATCCATCTGTATCCAATGAAAAGGGTCACACCCTTCACAACACCCTCTAGCACATCTTCTTGCAGCAGTTTTTACGCCTTTTTTTTTACAGAAATGTCTTACTGTTTACTGTCTCTCACCACAGTGAGAGACCCCTACCAAACCATTACGGAAGCGGGATGATATCCACGTTGAACTTTTGGGACAACTTTTTTGGCTTCCTTAGATGGCGTGGCATAAACTTTGTCATTTTGTTTGTTAAAAACTTCTTCCACGTTAACAATTTTCTCATCCGTAAACAGAATGTTTTCATGGCCATTGTCCGCGTGCCATTGTCCACTGCAAAAGTCGCTTGCCTAATTTTTTTTATATGAGGAGTTAGAAGTTGATCCGTGGACCGACGATAGGCTTTCATATGCGGATCATCTTGAATCAGCCAAGACATGGATCTCGTTGATATATCCAATTTCTTGGATATGATCTTCTGCTTCTTAAGGGGATTTCTCCGAATTCGTTCACTCACTGCCTTTACTACCGCATTCGTACGTATGACGCGCAGGCGGCCACTTCTTGGTCTGTCCTCTATAAATAAATAAACACTTTGGCGCGACAGCCCGGTGTGGGCCAAGGCCTAGCTTCTCGCACTCATTTGTGTGTCTCACTTTGTCAATTTTTACACTCCTAAGCAGGGCCTACTGTTTATTGCTGGTTCCGAACGGGTCTCCTGAGAAGCTTTTTCATAAGTTTTTTGATTTTCAGAGTTTTGCCATTGCCCGCCGAAAGGGTGATAACGATTTTGAAAATTTGTGTTGTGCTCCTGCCGGGATTCTAACCCAGGTAGGTGGCGTGACAGCCAGTGAGTCAACCATCACGCCAACGCCACCACCTCCTCTCCTCTACCCCAGATAATTCGCCGAAGCGAACAATAGCCCGATAAACGAATATGGTATTATCGATATTCCGAGTGGTTTAAGCAACTCGAAAATTTGGTCAACATTCATTCCGCAACGTTATTACTGCGACTCGCTTTTTTTTAACACCCCACTCCATGTTAAGATTTTGCAAACTAAATCCAAACCGACGAATATTCTTCACTGATCAGTGCATATGTTTTAAAAAAAAAGTTAATGGTTCTATTCCCGCGAGAAGTTTTGAACGATAAGCGCTGAAATTGTATAACAGAACATATGACAGGACTCGGTATACTACAAGTAGTTCTCATTTCTTGGTTCCAAAAGGCATCAATTTTTATAAATTTTTTCCTAAACGATTTTACTATTTAGAAGAATAATTTTTGAGGTGAAACTTTTTAACGCTCGTTGGGCAATAATTCAGAACTACGATGAAACGAAAAAGCGACAGTAAGTGATTACGAACTCCGATGAAATAAAGCCCCTTTAGTCCCTTTTACACCCAAAACCGTGCGATAATATTTGTAAATGGCACTAATATTATCCAACAATAATGAAGCGTTCGTTGTTTCCCTATTTCCACCAGTAGTACTTCTACGTAGCCAATAAAGTTATTTCAATCAAACTCTGATTATCGCCCATCTTGTAGTGAATGCTAAAAATTCGAAAACACGAAAAAGCGTCAGAAAATGGGAGGTGGTAGCGCACATGGTGAGGCAGCTCGGGTAGAGAGATATGCGAGAGAAACGAAAATTCGACAGACACAGAGTAGGCAACTAAATGAGAGGGGGTATCGCGCGTACTGGGGCACTAATTAGGACAGAATGAGCGGTGAGCGGTAAAGGTAAAGGGGCGTCGTGGGCGCAAAATGCCAAAGTTACGTTCAAAGCAACAACATCAGCATCACTTGGTAACAACACCAAAAACATCATAAATACATAACGCAAAACTTCAGTTTAATAAAAAAATTTGGCTTGGCATGGCTTTTTTTGTTAACGCCAAGAAGATAATCAGCATAAAAGAGCCCAGCAACAGAATTGCTCCAGCGACATCGGTTGACCTAGTTTTGAATTAGGCGTAGTAGCAATGCAAGCAAAACAACATGATTTACAATACATCTATGAACTATGAACTCATTGCATCATATAATGTTTTGTATTACTCTAGGTATTATGTTAAGTTACTTGTAGTAGAAGATAACAAGTAAGTCGTGTGGAAAACCTTGAAGCAGAACGACGTTATTCAAATTAGTTGTGTTTTACTTTCAAGGGCTGTACAAAGTACATATGTACGAGTATGTAACTCGCGCACGTGATACCGATGCTCAATTTCGTGTTCGTACCACAGATCTGACTATAGGCACATATAAAGAGTCATGAGAGAAGAGAGAACAAAATTGAGAAATTGGGAAGGAACTTGAACTACTCGTTTATGGGCTCAGGTACGAAGAAGTTGTCTGCAGATGATTGTTTAAAAAAGTTGGAAAAATAATTGGCAATGTTATGTAAGTCGATCGATGACTTACATAATGAGACTAAGGCCAAGGGTTCGATAGCGGCCTAACTATCTGAAAAAATGCGGATATCCTTTGCAGATATCAGATTTTTCTTCAGCCACTACAGTGATTTGTAAAACAGAATGAGAGTCTTAGATTTAGCTTATCTGAGAAAACACCGCCATTAACTGAGCTATCGGGTTTTGATCCATCTTTGTAAAAGTGGATTGTCTTGTCCTCCATGAAAGCATCTTCTTCCCAGAAGGATCTAGAAGGGAAGCTTACATTAAAGTCTTTGACAAACCAAAGTTTAGGTATGGTGTAATCGATGTTCTCTGTGAGAATTCCTAATATATTAAGAACATTAGCGTCGCCAAATAAATTATTTTTCCACTGTGTAGTCGCTTTAAGGCGAATAGTTGAAATCGCAGCTACTTGCCTGCTGAAGATGTCGAGAGGCGTCAAGGTCTATAGCCGCGGGAGGAAGTAGAACATAGAGCTCCGTTTGTGCATGTTTCTACTTTGAACTCTGCTTAGTTTGTTGCAGTTGACTGCATTGTTTAAGGCCGTTCACCAGACAACAAGTCCGTAGGTGAGTATCGGTCTTATGACCAAGATTTATAGTTAGTAGATAAACAAGGTTGAAGGCCCCATTTGTTCCCTATAGCTTTTTTGCAAGAGAAAAAAGCTCGTGTGACTTTCCTGAATCTTTCTTGAATGTTAGGTTTCCACTTTAGTTTCCTGTCAAAAATAACACCTCCCAATCTACAGCGGTCTGCCTAACGGGTTAATATGTTAAGATTCAGCTGAAGAAGTTTTTAATGGTATTAAGCTGCTTACCTGAGACGGCTAAAGAAACGTCATCCGCATAGGCAATCACTCTGCTAGCACCCGTTTCCAAGTATATCAGCAGTTCATTAACCACTAAGTTCCAGAGAAGGGGCGAAAGTCCACAACCTTGTGGCGTACCTCTGCTGACACATCTTTTAGCAGAAGTCCCACCCAGTTTGGAGCTGATTATCCTGCTATTAAGCTTAAGAGTGATCAACTCCCCAAGTGAGTCGTTTACCTACAGATTTGATAGCGCTTTCGTGATTGCGGGTGTGTTGACGTTGTTAAAGACGCCCTCTATGTTTAGGAAAGCAACCACTATGTACTCTCTACATTGTAGGGATAGTTAGATGTGGGTAGTCAGTGAGTGCAGAGCGGTTTCCAACGACTTTCCTTTGCAGTAGGCATGTTGAGCCGTTGACTAAAGTCTTTTATCAATTTTAGCTCGAATATGGATATCAATCAGTAATTTAGCTTTGCGAATGAAAGCACATTTACTTCTCTCCATGACAGTGGAATGTGGATCAATTTTACACAGCTCCTCATGCGTGGGCAGGGTAATATCTGACGACATTTGTAGCTCGGCAGGTATTATACCGTCCGGACCCGCAAACTTGTATGGTTTGAAGCTATCCAGCGCTCGAAGCAGTCTGCCTTTTGTAATCAGAGCATGAATTTTGGTCACGGTTGCAGTTTGGTTTACTCCTGGCCGCGAATAGGGAGCTACCTGGAAATTGAGCGTCAGGTAGCAGGTTGAGTGATTTATCACTTGAGGTTGTCCAAGAACCATCGATTTTTTTTTTTACATATTTTGACGGATTCCTTGTATGAGTCCTAGCCAGTCTCTTTTCTTGTGCTTTTTGCTAGGTTGAAAAATTATCTGCAAGTATTTCTAACCGGTCCCAGTGCTAACGTCCACCAATTTTCTTGGCTCTAAGTTCTTCCTATGGAGAGCCAGATTGAATTCCTTGACTTTCATGTCAAGTTCGTTGGTGTCATGCGGGGGACTTGAGAGTTCAGTGTTAGTATTTCAGATAGTATTTCTGACAGTATTCCACTGCATTTTGTCCAATCAGTTTTCCGATAGTTCTGAAATGTTGATGGGCAAGGAAGTCTGAAAATGAGTGTTCAGACGATACCTTCCAGCTCGTTAGCATTTGAGTTATGTTGTTGGACACAAGTGTGATACCTAGTACTTCCTGTCGGTTTCATGGTATAAAAGTGGGCTCATTTCCAATGTTACAAACAATGGGGTTAGCACTTATACTATAATATAATCAAAAAGTGACTCATCTCTATCAGTTGATGTCATTATTGCCTCAAACCGTGTGATGTGCGTTAGCGTCGCACCCGATGATGAGACCAATTTTAAGCCTTAAAAATCTAGTACCACCCTTTTTATGTTACCACCAGGGATAAGGCCCACATGATTGTGGCCAAGATATGCCAATGGCTGCCAGCAGGAGCCTTTGGCAGTCTCTAGTCTGACAACGCACTTAACCGTCCATTGGAGTTGCTGAGATTAGAAAGTAAAAATGAATTAAGACCACGTTTCACTAATATATTGTACAAGTTCTAATCTAACTTTTGTCTCTTGTATAGAGTGGAGCGTGTACAGCTGTTCCAAGTCCACGAACCAACCTTCTATGATCCATGGTTCCTGGATTAGAATGATGTCTTCTGCGGTTTTAGAAAGACTCAGAATAAGTGCAGCCATATCATTGTTACAATTTACCAGAGTTTCAGAAGAGGACACCAAGCTTTGTTGTCGCCACGGATAAATTGGAGTCATCGCTGAAATCTGGAAAGGATTGTTAGGTGAATTAACTGGAAACCGAACCAAGTCATGCATTTAGTCTGTGCCAGAGAGTTAAGGGATTCCTTATTGGTCACAATCAACGAGCGTCTATAAGGCCCCTTAGTTCCAGTTTCGCGACTTTAAAACCATGAGTTGGAAGGGTCAGGTTTTTGAGCCTGATGATATTCAAAATGCTTTCTTGGGACGAGGGTTCGGCTGGAATCCAGGTGCGTGTTTTAAGTCTATGGAAATCCTCTATAGGCACGACTTTGAGTTTTTCACCTGACCAAATCTCTCCTAAGCCACCTATGGCGTTTGTAAAAAGATTGAGAGATCTTTGATCTGGCACATGCGATGAGCTTAACGTGGTCTTGATGCCAGTCGGCGTTGCTTGTGATGGGAGGTGGTCCAGGGTTTTCCCGCATAATGGCCAAGAAGTTTCTCGAAAGCTTAAACTTGACCAACTACCACCGTTCAAATGTAATAGATCCATCGGTGTCACTTCTATCGATTACAGCGATCGTCATAGCGTCTTTTAATACTTCGCTAAATGACTTCAGAGATGCGGTGTGGATGGCCCATGGGTTTTAGTTTTACGGTTTGGGCCTTTTGGGAAATATTTTGGTTCTAAGGCTCCAGGTGGGTTCAGGTTGAGGATTTGAAAGGGGAATGAATCTGTTTGATTTATAATTAGCAGTAAGACTGGGATGATCAAGTTGTTATATAGAGTCACCTTAGTTTTGCGGGATCATTAATACTAAGTTGACTTCTAGCCCCAAAGAAACAGCGATTAGCAAGAGTGATTCTTCGTTTTATTTCTACTGAGGTGTTCTTGGCAGAATTTAAAGCAGGGCCGAGATAGATAAATGCTGTAACTACTTCGAAATTATAGCTGTCGACTGTGAGGTTTTGTTTAATTTGTCAATGTTGTGCGCCCCTTCTACTTGTTAACAGCTATACTTAGTTTAGTTATCATTTACAGCGAAATCCAATTCAGAAGCTTCCGTTTCAATACTAGATAGCGAATGCAGAGGTGGCCACCCGCTGAGTTTTAATCATGTTTATATTATTTTCGTACGCTTGTAGTTGTACATACTTCTAAAAGATTGCGCATCTAGTGTTTGCTTGTAAGTTACGCACAAGAAGTCACATGACAACGTCACCTTGTTTAAAACCTTTTTAAAATCAAAGGTCTCGGTTAAGTCATTACCGGCGTTGATGGAGCAACAGGCGTCCTCAGTCGTGCGCAAATCAACGAGTTTGGAGGGAACGCCAAAAGTAGACATGACTCTATATAACTCGTCTCTATAAATTCTGCCATATGCGGTTTTAAAATCGATGAAAAGATAGTGGGTGTCGGTGCAGTTGAAGAGGTCTTCTTTTTGTGGATCGGACAAACGATACTGAGATGCCATTCAACAGGCATGCACTCCTTCGATAAGATGAGCTGATGTATGATCTCTACAAAGTTATTTCCAGCAGCTTTGAATACCTCGGGTGGTAAGCCGTCATGTCAACCTGCTTTATTTGTTTTCAGCTTAGATATTGTTATAATTACTTCATTAAGGTCCAGTGGGCGGAAGTTTTTATTATCATCGTCTAAGTTGAACAATATATTCTATCTGACGACGGAATGCTTGAGTTCGTCGCCGTTATACAGTCGGTAGAAAAACTTTTCCATATTCTAAGCACCGAATGTGACCACAAGGTTTCCTTTTTCATCTCTACAGGTTTCTGTATGGGTCTTCTTGATACGTTTTTTTTACCTTTTGATAAAATTTCCGTACGCGGCTCTTGGAGTACAAAATCTCAATATTTTCGATCGCGGGCTCCTCGTGATCTTTTTTTCTCCAAGAGAAGCTGATTTTCTTCCAGTCTCTTCTGCTTGTAGAGTTCTTTGGTCCTTCGTTGCAGCGCCGTTTTGTCTGCTTCTTGTTTAATTGCATGTGTTTCCTGACATTCTTCATCAAACCGGGGATTTCTTGGTGATGGTCGCGTGAAACTCAACACATCAGGTCAGCGTCTCAGATGGCGTGTTGGCAGCGTTGCGATTGGCCTTCGGTAGTTGATGCTGTTTGGCATAAGTGTTGTCGAGAGATTTCCATTTGTCCTGAGAATTGTATTCGATTACACTATCTCTTACCATCTGTAAGTGTTCTTTGTATTGTGTTAAGAACTATTGTTTTTTTTCGGAAAACAGAAGTTTTAAGGTATTCGTGTAGAGTGATCATTACATTATAATTAGGTGTTTTGGGGGGGGGGGGGGTATATGAAAGACTCTTCTAATATAAAGGCGCCACAGCTTTTCGACAGTCTTATATTTTTTAATTCTCCACACTTGTGCAGCATAAAACACGAAAGACTTCGTACTTACAAATACTTTGTTTTAACACCTGCGAGCAAAAGTTTATTGTTGAAAGAAACATTGTTCCAGGCTGCTTTAGCTTTCGATAGTTTTTCTTGCAGGTGTTTCTCCGTGTTTCTTTGTGACCATAACTCCCAGATATTTATATTCCTTAACTTCTTTGAACATCCCGCCGTCGTAGTGCCTCGACTTATCGATTGAGTCTGCCTCCATCCTTTTTAAAAATCATGAACTTTGTCTTAGACAATTTGAAAATAAGGTTCCACAAAATGCAGTACTCATGAAGTTTATTTATCATCATCTGTATCGATTTCGCGGAGCTAGCGAAGAGAAGCACTTTTATGTACAGTTTTGCATACTCCACTCCATCAGTTAGCTTTTCCACAATACCCAGTAGGACTTAGGGTACCTCACTGGTTCACTTCCGACATCATTTAGAACCACGGCGATATTTCTGCGTCATTTCATACACATGTCTTGGTTCCCTCGAACAGGCATTACAGAACCCGTCCAAACTATGCTCCTTTAAATAAATATAAATATGTGGCCGATCGTAGAGTATCCCTTTAAAAAAAAAACTCTGAACCGCATTTGATGTTCCTTAAGCAGCTTATTTTCCTCGATCCATGCCAATAGACGACCCTGCAGGGTAGCAGCAAAATACTTTATATGAGACATTTAAAAACGAAAAGTGTCTATGGTTTGACCTTAATATCCAAGTTCACTTTCTAGTTCTAGGTCAACGTTTTGTTATGTACAGTTATCCTAGTTTTCGATCATCTTCTTGTCCGGTATATTTTATCCTATTTTTTGGTCAGCAGTTATGTTGTATTAGCGTTATAGATTTTTAGTGTTTCTATTAACGTCAAACGTTGATGTGACGTGATGTGTGAGGCGTTAACAGTGAAACCAATCTAATCCAAGGCTGTTATTATTTTGATAACATAGACAAGAGCAATGGTACAATATTTGCACTTCAAGATTTCTTCGTGAGCTTACGCTACGATCTGGTCATTCTAGTAAGAACCAAAAAAGTAGAGGACCTCTTCTTATAAAAAAAACGTTCTCCAGTCTATGCTCGATGTCAGTAACCCTATACACCCAATCAAACTCGTCGAAATGCACAATATATGCTCCATACCCATTGAAGAAATGAAGTCACAACATGCCACGGAAGTGTTTAAATTTAATAAAACTGAAAACGGAAATCAGCATGCAACTGGTCTTGTTCTGTTCACCTTCTATCAAGCACAGTCAATATCTGCTGGTATAATGTTCAAGTAACCGAGTATTTCCCTAATCCTATTTGCAGTCAAAACCGCTAATTGTTGGGCCACAAAAATTATAGACCAAAAAACATAGCCTCTCCATCACAACACACACATATTCTAATTCCATAAGTTATAACACCCGCCACACGATCTAACACACATTTTTACAACATCACAACACAAATACCAATTTCATCTATCCCTCAATCAGTAATAAAAAACAGTAAATTCTACACAAGCGCTTTAAAAAACATGAAACCGATCAATAGCAACAATTACAATAATTACCTTAAATTCGTTGTTCGTGTACTTAACTATTCAACCGTGACGAAATGCTGGATAGTACAAAACGTTCTCGAAAGTTGTCAGGGGAGTATAAATATCAGCATCCCCTAAGGTATGCAAGACAAAGCCAATTGGAACGGTCTTAAGACGTTCTTTAGGAATTTTAACTGGTCGTTATGTTTCCTCGATAACGACGTGGAAGCCGCTGCTGGTATGATCACAGACACTGTTCTCTTTGGGGTGAAATCCTTTATCCCTTATCGGATGAAGAGTATTAAACCAAAAGAAAAGGCATGCTACGACTCGAGCTGAAGAGATGCTGTCAGGGTTAAAAAAATATTTTTTTCGGTGCTTCCCACCTAACAGAAGAAAATATTCCAGTTGTCAGCTCTTCGGACAAAGCCAATTTGCTTGCTGCACACTTTACGGCCGGCTCAACAATCCCAGATTGTGCTTCGTCTCCACCTATACTTGAGTGCGTCGAATCTTCAATGGGACAAATCCACTTTCGCACTCGTGTAGTAGCAAGAATTCTTAAAGATCGTTGCATTCACAAATCCGATGGTCCAAATAGTATATCTTCCCTTGTTATGAAGAGGTGTTCTTCCTCGCTGACAAAAGCACTACGTAGGCTTTTTTATCAATCCTACTCTTTAGGATTCTTTCTGAGCAAAATGGAAAACAGTATTTGTTCAGCTCGTCCCTAAAAAGGCAAATCTTCTGTTTTTTCCTCCAACAAACCCATTAGACTTATGTCCTTTCTTCCTAAGGTCATGCAAACGCTGATAAATCATCTGCTCATGAAATATCTCGAAACAGGAAAACCTGTTTTCGTAGCAACAGGTCCACTGGTGATTTGATAGCAATTATCACCGAAAAGTGAAACCAAACGTACACCCAATCCGACGAAAGCAAGATAGTTGCATTTGATATTTCTAAGGCCTTTTGTCGGAAATGCGTGGTTTTAAGACTGACGATTTTCGTCTTTAGTGGATTAAAAATTACCTTTCGGACCGTTCAATTCAAGTTAACTTGGATGGCTTCAAGTCTGACATTCAAAACATAAATGCTAGTGTGCCCCAGGGCTCCGTTCTGTCTCCGACACTATTTTTAATTTTTATCAACAATCTCTAGTCTGTTACTTCTAATCCAATACATATCATATTTCTTTACTAACTACAGTACTCTCTACTTTTTATATTCTTTCCCTGATTCACGTCTCTGTTCTTCGGCTGTAGAAAGGGAACGGTAGCATATATTAAGCTCATTAAATTCTGATATCAACAGCATAACTAATTGGGGAACCACTAACAGGGTAAAGTTCAATGTTTCCAAAACACAATGCTGTCTGCTGTCGTTAAAGCGAAATTTAAACACCCAGCCATTGTCCATGAATCGCCCTTGCATCGCTGAAACCGAAAAACTTTTCATTATCGGTATATGTGTCAATGACACCTTATGTTGGAATGACCACATATTCGGTGTCGCCAAAAATGCTGCAAAATGTCTAGAATTTATCAAGGATTTCTCGGAAAAAACGGACAAGGGAAAAAAGTCGTGCAACACCGGTACCGAGTGTCGAGAGTATGAAAAACAAAATCCTCAGTCTCTATAATTTGGATTAAGAGCAGTGTATCCTGGCAGACAAACTAATCGGTGAGAACGCTGATATAACATACATATTTGCTACACAAAATGGAGAATACGAAACTTGTTCAACACCACATTGACACTGGAAACGCTCGATCAATTCGTCAACCTGCAAGGCGTCTTCCATTGGCAAAGCAAACAGAAATTGCCGAAATGCTGTCGAAGACACCAGTGGTCCTCGTGAAGAAGAAAGACGGCAACACGAGGTTTTGTGTAGACCGCCTACGTCTCAAGGATGTCACTACAAAGGACAGCCATTCTCTACCAAGAATTGAAGACAAATTGGATACGCCTTCTACCTGAAGAGTGGTTATTGGCATATGGAGATTGATCGGAAAGATCGTGAAAAAACCGCTTACTATGCAGGAAGCAGTATTTGGCTGTTTACGGTAATGCCGTTCTCACTGTGCAATGCTCCGGGCACCTTCAAGCGATTAATGGAACATTTTATGTGGACGATGTTATTGTTATAGGCAAGTCATTTGAAAATGAACCCAGAAAAATGTGCCTTGTTCCATCCACATTATATCTGCGGAAGGAGTAATAACGGAACAAAGTTGTGAAAAGTTGACGTGTTCCTAAAGATAAACATCAACTGCGAAGCTTCTTGGGACTTGCCACGTATTACAGAAGACTCGTAAAATATTTTGCTGGTATTGCAAAGACCAACACAAACTTACGGCAGTTCAGGTGGTCTGGAGAGTCTGAAAAAGCATTCCAAGAACTCAAGCGGCAGCTGTAAAATGCCACATTTTAGGTTACCCAACACCCGGAAAAATGTTCATCGTGGACGTCGACGCTAGCAATGTTGAGGTCGGAGCTGTGATCTCCCATGTTTATGATGGTCAAGTATGATGATGTCATCCAAGTAGAATGTAAAAGATCATCGATTTTGGGTAATGGATATCTATGGATGATTGCGTTTAGTTGTCAGTAATCGACGCAAAGGCGAATGCCTTCTTCTTTTTTTAGGACCAAGGAGAATGGTGAGGCCAATGGCGATTCGCACTCTTCCACGATTTTGTTTGCAATTAATTTATTTAGTTCGTATTTTAGTTTGTTTTTACTGCTATTGAACTATCCTTACCGGTATTTATATGATACAATGTATATGGAGTTAGCTCGGATAGGGTATAAAAATATTTCCTTCTCTTTTCTTATTACTTTAAGACAGTCCTTCTGGACTTGGCTTAGAACGACTGCTTCTTCCTCTGTGAGCTCTATATCAATGAAATTTTGATTTTCATAAAGAGGGAGCCCGGATTACTCTCTTTGGATGTGCTGAGGTCTGTTTGATGAGTACCCGAATTGAAAGATAGGTGGCGCTTCTGAGCCAAAATGAATGTATCATCATTTAGATTACGCTAAGTTTAGTTTAGTGTTGACACACATTTCAAAACATCGTGTTAGTGTTTTTTGCGACCAGCGAAGTATAGTATAGCTCCGTGATCCGATTCTTGTTTTTGAGTAGCAAAAGCTACGAGGATATCAAGCCCATTCTCAATTGTGTGTATTTGACCAATTCACCTTCCCGTACAACCGTTTACCATTGATTCGCAGAGTTTCAATGTGACCGCACGACGGTTTTTGATGATCCGCGCCCAGGTGGCCCAAAAATGGGCATAAGAAACATGTCCGCGGAATGGCTGCCGCATTTGCTCACATGGGAGAGCAAGCGCAATCGTGAGCCCACTTAAAAGACGTGCTTGGTCCTGTTTGATCGAAATCCGGATTATTTTCTGAGACACGAATTTATTCGAACACACCAGAGACCAAAGAACAATCGAAACAATGGATTTTACCCGGTGAACGTGCTCCAAGAAAGGCGAAGACTGTGCCTTCAGCCGGAAAGGTGATGGCCACCGTTTTTTGGGACGCGCGAGGTGTGATCCACGATAATTATTTGAAGAAGGGAAAAACATTCACAGGCTGATTCAACGCCGATTTGAAGAAAAACGACCACATAAGGCGAAGAAAAAAGTGCTCATGCACTACGATATCGCATCGGCTCACAGCTCCGCAGTCGCCTCAGCCAATTTGGTCGAATTGCACGACGAATTGTCAATTGCGGATTTGGCGCCCTGTGACTTATTTTTGTTCCCAAACGTATCCAACAATGAAGTCATCGTTTCCGCGGATGATGCACATCTACGTGTACGGAGGGGTTAAAAAAGTTGGAGCTATGCTGGGAAAAGTGTATTGAGTTGAAAGTTGATTATATTAAAAAATAAATTGTTAAAACCTCAAAAAGCTGCGTTGTCATTTCTAATCCGGGTATTCATTAAACAGCTCACGTACTAAGTCAGGAAAGGGGTATTCTTTTTGCCGTTTTCTGTCCGTGGTAACGTCGGTACGTCTAAGAACGTCTTGGAAGATTCGCTGAAGCGATTGCGGTGAATAATCGTTGCCTTTTGTTGCCTGTAACGTACTTCTAATTTTGTCTATGGCGCCTGGGCCCAGATATTTCTTCCAGTTAGATGGTGATTCGGGAATTGACTTGGACTTGATTGGATTAAGCCAGGTCAAGAAAGCTGAGATGTTAGGGGATTGGTGCAAACGTTTTGATGGTGTCAAGCTGTGAGCAATAGTCTGTGTCCTTGCCAGCGGTGAGATTAGCATGAAGAATTCCTGAAACTTACTTCTTTGTTTAGACAGTCTAAGGGCAAATTTCAAATGATTGTGGTGTGTGAAGTATCGTGAAATTTAAAGACTTTTTCTGGTTGATCAGCAAAGTACCAGATTCGTTGCTTAAGGTCTAACGCTACGCCGTTTTCCCTAAGGAAGTCTATCCCGATTAGTGTGCAGTTGTCCGTCGTTCTTGGAATTAAGGCGATTTTTAAAAAGTATGTTGTTATCCGCGATACATAATTCTTGTTTTTGGGAGTTTTTGTCGGCAAGAGTCACATTAGCATCGACCACTTTGAATAAATCTCTGCCATCAAAGTTTGTGCGAGCTGATGTATCAATATAGGCAATGTCGTTTTCGCCAGCGAAGCTCTACTTATCGTGGGCCTTTAAGGAGCCCTTTGGTAAATCCTTGCATTTGTAGCAATGTACCTTGGGTTCGCCTCAATAGAAGTTAGAGCTTTTCCAATCGGAGTCAGCTTGTTCTTTCTTTTGTACTCATAAATTGTGTGATCCACATATTTGCAAAAATTACAACACTTTTTCTCTGGCTGATTGTTTTTGAATTCTTTATGAGCATTCTTTTCGGTTTTCTAAAGCTCAACTGCTCTGGCTTTGGTTCAAAGTTCGCAATGCTTTCGCACGGTACTCCATCAAGAATTTGAATACGAAGTAATTCGTACACCATATCTAACATCATTGCTTCAGCAAGCATTGGATCTGGGAGTTTTACAAGGAGTGACCTTTTCGTTTATGTATACAAAGTCATCCGTAGGCTCTTTAATTTTTGTTTATTGCCGAATACTTCCAGTAAACATTTTTCGAATCAAAAGCGCCAGCCATAGCAAGAATCCACTAACCTTAGGTTGAAAAGCAAGTTTAAAAAGCTGCGTTTGGAATTAAAAAAAGAGTTCGCCTTTTGCCGCTACAAATATTACTGAAATAAATTAATCTCTGCTAAGGGCAATCTAAAATCAAAATGGCAGGTAGTGAACAATATTCTGAACAAGTCCCCGTCAACACCAAAAACCTCTTTTAATTTGTGTGAGCAACTGAGAACTTCTTGACAAACTTGACATTGCTAATGCATTCAATGAGTATTTCACTTTAATAAGAAACAGCCTACCAACACAAACAGTACAAAGAAGTTACACTCGTTGTAACATCTCGAGAAGTTGTGGTGGCCAGTCGCAGAGTTTTAGTTTTGCCTTCGGGCCTATCACTGCTTTAGAGGTCCTTAAAGCAATTGGATCCCTAAAAAACTCAAATTCTTGTCGCTTCGATGGTATTTTAAATTTACTTTTAAAACGCATAGCATTCTATGTGGTTGATGTGCTGGCAGCCATTTTTAACAGCAGTATATTCGCAGGAACATTCTCCGAGGCATTCTGCAGACGATATGAAAAACTATAGGCCTATTTTACTTCTGCCGACATTTAGTAGAGTATTTGAAAAAGTTATTAAAGAGAGAGAGTAGTGTCTTACTTGAAAAAAGTTGAGTCTTTCAATCCAATGCAATTTGGTTTTCAGCAGAATAAATCTACCGAAAACGCCCTTCTGAATTTTTACTCAAATTTTTTCTCTATCCTTAATGACAAAAAATTTAGGGCTGGATTATTTGTTGATATATCAAAAGCCTTTGACATGGTCAGCGGGTTTTCGCGGGCTTATGCTCGAGTGATTGAGATCATACCTATTAAACAGATCTCAAAAAAAGATTCGCTTCTTTAATTTTGGAGTTCCTCAAGGTTCTGTGTTGGGACTCATTCTACTTCTTGTTTATATAAATTCGCTGTTTTCATTAAACTTGAGGAGTAGACATACGGCGTTCGCAGATGATGTTGGATGTTCGTATGGCTATCACAGTGCCCTGGATCTAATCTCTGACATTATTTGGGATCTTAGTTTACTAATAATGTGGTTTACACAGAAAAATTTGAATATTAGCTCACAGACCAAAATAATGTTTTTTAATTTACCTTCCCCAGTGAGTATGAATGCGGACGTTTACTTCCATGCATCATAATGCCAAAGGTATGGATTAGCAAGCTGCTATTGTTCTTCAAGCCAACCACTTCCTACCTTCTGCAGCAGTCTTAAGTTCAGTGACAATTGCTTCCTGATTAAAAAAGTGGATAAGTTTAAATATCTTTTGCAAGCCATACAGAGTTCTTAATGTAATATTTTCGAAATACCCTTCGAAACTTGTGTATCTGAATAAAATCAAACTCTAACTAGTTTTGCAAAAATGTGAAATGAGAAAAATCTGCAACAAACATCGGCGTCATCCAAGTTTCCCATTGTTTTGTGACAGTTCGTCATTTGTATTGTTTTAAAGTGTTGAAAACGTTCTTTCAGATATCAGGAAATTTAAACTTCAGACTTATCTCTGATTATGCAGAAACTTTTCTTAAGTTGTTACTGTACAACTGTTCATAACTTTTACATAATGTCTTCATGTCGGCTATTTAATAAGTTCCCTCTAAAAGTAAGAACGATAACAATTTTATAGAGTTTTTAAAAAGTGTGTAAGGAATTGGCTTTTTGATAATGATTCACTTAAAGTGAAATACCTTCTCGCTGATATTCTGGTGTAGATTAAGATTCTTTTCTCTAATTTTTTATTTCTGTATTTTTCCTTTATTTTTATTTGCCCCTCTCGCTTTGCTTGCGATAAATGTATCTTCACTTTACTTTTCGTTCTTTTTTTAACTAAAAATAAACGGGTCACTCCACTCATATTTAATTATACGAATAAAGCCCATTGAAGTGGCATTTGGCACTATTTGAATACTTTATGTATAGAAAATATAACATATGTCACTTTATTATTTTTCTATTATAATTTTAATTTATCTAATGAGTAATTGTTTCTTATAATTTACATAGTATACCTGATCATATTGTATAAAATGTTTACGCGGTTTTTTGTCACTAGATGGTGTTGGTGTCCATTTATCTGGAAACACTAATCTGATTGTGTCATACGAACACGTGCTTGAAAGGTGACATGTCAGGCTCCATTTTTTTAAATTACAGGCAATGAAAAATGGATTAAACACGTGAATATCCAACGCAAGCGATCATGGTCAAAGGTTGGTGACCGACCACAAACGACTTTAAAACCTAGATTAACGGAAAACAATGTTGTGTTAAGTGTTTGGTGTGATTGGAAGGGAATTGTGTATTATGAGTTGTTAGAACGTGACGGAACAGTTAATTCGATCATCTACTGTGAACAACTCGGCCGTTTGAATAAAGCTATCAAGAAAGAGAGACCAGAATTGGCCAACAGAAAGAGAGTTGTCTTCCATCATCATGACAATGCTAGGCCACACACATCTTTGATGACCCAGAACAAATTGACGGAGTTTGGTTGGAAAGTTTTGATACATCCATCGTATAGCCCGGACCTTGCACCCTCTGATTACCATTTGTTTCGGTCTTTGCAAAACTCTTTTGATGGTAAAAAATTGGCCAAATGAATAGCCGCTGAAAATCACTTGGCCAAGTTTTTCGGTGATAAGCCACAGAAGTTCTACACCGATGGAATTATGAAGTTACCCGAAAAATGGCAACAGTTCACAGGTAATAATGGCCAATATGTACTTAAGTACTTAATTGAAATTGTTTTTAAATAAAGAAATTTTTTTTCAAAAATGTACCAAAAAAACCGCAGAAACTTTTCATATGACCCATAGTATTGTATGATACCAATGTATTTTATAATGGAATAATAAGAATAATAATAAATAATAAATAATAAAAAAAAATTCTTAGTAATAAGAGCGTTTCGGTACACATTTTGACTTTGTCATTTGCTTCTTCCCACCAGCTTACAACATTTTCTTACAGTAATAGAGGAAAAGAAATAATTGCGTCTGTTTCACTAATACTCAATGTCTTTTATTGTGGATGTAAAACGTTCCAAAGGATAATAGGATCGCGTTTACCTTCTAAGCCAGCACTGCAGTTACTGAAGCTACCTCTATTTGCCATAGCTTGACTGGATGTTTTCTGAATTTTCTTGGCGGCAATACGGTAACTTAATCGAATTGGCTTTGAATTGGGCGTCAACAATACCGGTTCTCTGTCGGAGTTTGGGGTTCCAATTTACAGTACAGTAACTAAAATTCATAAGTAATTTATCTTAACCTAGGTACCTAACAAAATTCAAATATAATAAAATTCGAGCTATTTTTAATTTTGTAATGACCATGTTATACCCTGAAATATTTCGAACAATCTGTGCCATCCAGCGTTCGCTATAATCAGAGCTAGGTGTCAATCCTTGAGAATTATAAAGATTTCAACAGGATTTCAATAAATTAATTAGTAATAAAGCACTGTTCGATTTATATCACAAACGGTTCGTTGATTCGTGCGAATCAGTTCGAACGACGATTTTAAAATTTGGGTTGGACAACTACCACATATTACAAATACTACAAATTGGAGTTCTTGCTTAGAAAGGACAATTTGTGGGATGTTGTCGTTGAATCCATGCCTGACCGAGTCAATACCGATTGGATAAAATAAGACAGCGATGCCTGTGTACTTATAGGTCAGGACAGTCAACTCCATCACGTATCACGTCTTAAACCATGAAAGCAATAAAGTACAAATGATGAACAAAATCTCTAACAAAAAATTACAAGACGGGCGGTAATATAAAGGAGCACATGCAACATACCATTGTACAAGGAGTACAATGAACTAATTCTTTTTCAAAGTGCTCTGTTCCGAAAGAAAAAAAAATCTGCCTCTCAACGATTTTTTCCAGGATTTCGTTATGGTGCTTGGATGAAACTTACCACATTAGATGTTGAGGTTGATATTGAGAAACGTGTGTTAGTTAAGAAACGACGTTGTGCAAATAGAGCTGCGAAAAGACAGTCAATTTTAGACAACATGTCCAAACTTACAGAAGAAATCTAAAGCAAGTTTAAATGAGCCAAAAATGATTACAATGCTTTGCTTCAGTTTGGAAAATTCCAATACAAACAAAATCTAAGGCAAAAAATACTACGATGTCAGAAAGGCAGTAGAAGATTTTGTACATTGTTAAAGACGCTAGGACAAGAAGACGAGATATATCTTTGAAGAAGACAGCGGTCCGCTTTTTTCTATTTCTTCTCTGGAGACCTTAGATGCAAAGTTTTGCTGAATCTTGTTCGACGTATCAGAAGGAGTTTGTTCCGGGGATCTATATTAGCTCGTTTAAATGGCATACAGTGAGACTGCTCTAAGTAAAAAAAATGTTTGCAAGTGGTACAAGCTCTGGATGCCTAGGTACATCAACAAAAGATGATAACGTCGATGCTGTGAATAAAATTGTTTTAGAAAATTATCAAATTACCATTAGATAAGTTGCTGAGGATGTTGGCACATCGATCGGCTCGTGTTATTTTTTTCTGATATTTTGGGCATGAAACATGTTTCAACGAAACTTCTTAATTTTGATCAGAAAAAGAAAGATCACATGAACACGCTCAGGAGCTCTTGAATGATGTCAATGATGATCCTGACTTGCTCAGAAGGGTCATAACTAGTGGCCGTGCCGTCTCTAAGAGAGGGCACCACTTGAATTAAATCCATACCATTTTCAGTTAGTACCAACCTTCAAAAGATACGTGTATAAATTTGACAGCTGTCGGATGATTAGTTCTCGAGATATAGCCTTGTGAGTGAAGCAACTTTTGTTATTGTGAAAAAAATGGATTCAAAACAATTTCGTGTGTTAGTTTATCATTGCTTTTTGATGGGAAAAAATGCAGTCGATGCAAAGAAATGGCTTGATAAGTGTTACCCGGACTTTGCACCAGCCGAACGAACCATTCGCAAGTGGATTGAAAAATTTAAAAGTGGTCATACAAGCACCGAAGATGATGCACGCAGTGGACGTCCAAAAGAGGCTGTTTCAGATGAAAACATCAAAAAAGTCCACAAAATGATTACGAATGACCGTAAAGTGAAGTTGATCGAGATAGCTGAGGCTCTAAAGATATCAAAAGCGCGTGTTGAATATATCATATATGAATATTTGGACATGCGAAAGCTCTGTTCAAAGTGGGTGCCGCGTTTGCTCACAGTCGACCAAAAACAACAACGTGTTGATGATTCAGAGGAGTGTTTAAAGCTGTTCAACTGCAATAAAGCCGAATTTTTGCGTCGGTATGTGACAATGGATGAAACTTGGCTCCATGACTTCACACCAGAGTCAAGTCGGCAGTCAGCTATATGGCGAGCAGGCGAAGAACCTCGTCCAAAACGGCCAAAAACTCAACAGTCGGCTGGCAAGGTTATGGCATCTGTATTTTATGATACGCATGGAATAATTTTCATCGACTATCTCCAAAAAGGGCAGTCTATCAACAGCGACTATTATATTGCGTTGTTGGAGCGTTTGAAGGACGAAATCGCAGAAAAATGGCCGCATTTGAAGAAAAAGAAATTGCTGTTTCATCAAGACAATGCACCGTGCCACAAGTCGATGCAAACGATGGCAAAATTGAATGAATTCGTCTACGAATTGCTTCCTCACCCACCGTATTCTCCAGATTTTTCCCCAGCGACTATTTCCTGTTCGCAGACCTCAAAAGAATGCTCGCCGGAAAGAGATTTAAGACCGATGAAGAAGTAATCGCCGAAACAGAGGCCTAATTTGAGGCTAAACCGAAATCGTACTACAAAACTGGTAGAAAGATTGAAAAATCGTTTCAATCAGTGTATCGCCCTCTAAGGCAACTATATTGATAAATAAAGTTGAATTTTGCAAAAATGTTGTGTTTTACTATAAAACGTCACTGACTTTTCAGCCCATGTGTTAGTTATGGCGTCGAAACGGAAGTCTCGAGGGAAGCACCCAAAAGGGCTAAACTGAAAAAAGCTCGCCAAGTTCAATTATCGGCATCAGTAGTTTTTACTTCAAGGTCGTATGGGCAATATTGAGTATTACCTTGAAGTTATGCGCCGTTTTCGAGAAGCAGTACGAAAAAAACGTCATCCAATTCATTGCTTTTGCGTCATGATAATGCACGTGCTCATTTATCGTTGCTTGTGAAATATTTTTCAGCCAAAAACAACACGACAAACGACATCGCTGGAAGAGTTCAGGAATACCATATACTAAAAAGTGCTTACGAGAAGTGCTTCGAGGATTGGGAAAAGCGTTGGCACAAGTGTATTATATCTGAGGGCGATTACTTGGAAGGGAACAACATTAATATTGATGAACAAATAAATATTTTTTTCATAAAAATATAAAGTCACCTTACGTTTTGAACACACCGCTTATACACATAAATGTAGCATGCATCTATCAGCATATGCTGTTCCATATTGGATTGAAGATTTCATGGAGTATATTCTCCAGATCCCGGGCAGAGGCATGACTGTTACTAGGAATTTGTTACAAATGGCCATCACAAGGAGGCTATAGTCGCATTTCTGACAGGCAAGCAGTTACGCCACACAGAGGCCTTAGTGGATGCTCTTGACTGTCAGCGGCCACCTTGGTTTCTTCGACGCATTAATGGTACCTTCTGCATAAGCCCAATTTTGAGCAGAAGATACAACAATAAGCACATGTTGAGAACCGCTCTGGTACGTATTGTTTTGGAATTAATTCCATAGGGGAAACGTAGTAAAAGCAAACCTCGCCTTAGATGACAAGCCCAAGTAAAAAGAGACCTAAAAATACTTGGTGTGCAGAAGTAGATACGATGGGCGCAAAATCACGCTAAATATAGAAAGCTGCTGATTGAGGCCCAGCTCCACTTCAGACCTCGTGATCTACCATAAATAAAGTCTTCTTCCATCTGTCGGCTTGAACCCTCTTAAATAGGACACTATAAGCTACCATAAAGCCTTATATCCATAAATTTCCTTATCTTACGTATAGGGTACCACGCGATACAAATCCGAAATTTGTACGTGCTTTTTCTAAAGTACGAGTATGGGTTTTTTGCACAGTGTATATGCATTTTATTTAAAATTATTCCACCTTTTGATGCGACCGTTTAGAATTGACCAAGTCAGTAACTCAAATATCTACTCCTAATAGACATTCCATAATTTTATTCCCATAACTGTTTTTTTCTAAGCTATTTCCGAATATGCAAAGTGACTATCAATTGATCGAGAATGTAGGTGCGGTCAGCTAAGATGAGGTATAAGGCTAGAACTACTTATGTACATATTCAAAACAATGAAATATAAGTATTCTACGAGACAATTTACAATGAGTCGTGATTATCTTTTTAACATCAATGAATAGAATCTCAAGATTAATCATCGTTAGACCTTCATATAATTTTTTGAATGTCCATTTAGTTCAATGCCCCATGAACTGATTGTTCATTTTCATAAAAAAAAGAGAAAACAAGTTTGTTTTGCTAAAAAAAAATCGGTATCTCGTGATGAAAGTGCTGACGCGCCAGTGATTTTCATGCGTCAGATAAGGAGTCGAAATAAGGGTCAAGTTTGTTGCAGATACATGTAGATAGATATAGATATGTAGATCTGAGATAATGACTGCTTTAAAATTACCTCACTATCCTCCTCGTATCGCTTTATGCAAATTTATTAAAAAGCAACATGAGAGGCTCTATTATTCGCTGTTATGGCTTTAATTGTACTTTTACGATCTACCGACACAAAAACTACATTAATCACAAATTTTTCCTTTTTATCTGCATCGATGTCAAGTCAGTTTTGATGTGTGTACAGTGCAATAAATCTGTACTTTCGTACAGAGCTCAATGCCAAAATGTCAAAAGGTCAGAGTTCCTACCAGAAGTAGTTTTTAATGTTTTTATTTGCAGAGTCACCTAAAATTTAGCTCTGGTTGTCCTACTTAGGGACATCTTAGAGATTTACGATAGATTACGATGCCAACTAAAAATTCCTCTGTTGCGGCGTATCAACTACCATTCGGGTTTTTAAAACTCCAGTACAGCTAGCCTAAAAGATACCCATTGCAAGCACAATGAAGTAACATATACTATGGTCGCTTATCGTTCGTTCAGAAACTTGGTGTTTCACTCTGCTGAGAATTCGGAGGTATCAGCGCATCCTAGCTCCATACCAATCTACAAAGCGTGAGAAGACAAGTCACGTAAGTCCGCCCACCGCTTGCACCTACCTTTTCTTATTCTTTATTGTCGACTTGGCCAAGGCACTAACGGTCCGCCATTTGTCCTTGTAACGCCTAATAGCTTTCACTGCTGATGCCACTTTGCGCAAACGAAGTACATGTCCACTTCAGTATCATACACTGCAGGGCAATAGACGCATCTGAGTGAGGTTTTCACCGCCACACCGTGAAAATTTTCGTTAAATTGCCCGTGTCTTGGGTAAAGTAATAATTCATCCCATCATGACTTCGTTTCAGCTAAGGGCGCACGGAATCTTCATGATCGGTGTGACATTGTACGTACGCGAGGTTAGAGAGATCAGAGCCCTGGGAAATTCCTGACCTGGAGAACCCCGGATTGGTTACCTTCATCTGTATATAGCGGATCTCTTTACAGATGGACCCCCCTTATATGGAAATTTCTAAAACAAAATTCCAGACCGTAACTTTTTCATTACCGGACGGTACTACGGTGAATATACCGACTACTGGCAAAGCTCCTGCAAAGACGAGCAAGGCAAAACTGTGGCAGGCCATACCCTTAAGTTCACCCCTCAAAAGAGGAATCAGAGGCTCAGCCGCATCGACAAGCCTCATCCAAGGTGTTTTATAAAAGACGCCGATATGCCGCACGCATTATCAAAATCTCTGAATCCATTCCGGAGGTTGGGGAGAACGCGGACAGGAGGAACACCTAGGTTGCCAGAACTTCCAAAATTAAAAACGTCGAAACCCCGCTCAGGGTCTTCCAACTTCACATCTCTGAAGTCTTTTAGCGAAGTCCTAAAAGACGCAATAATGGTCGCAATAACAATTAGACGTGAACGGTGACAGTCAGTCAAGTTAAAGTTTTCGGGCAACTTCTTGGCCATCATATGGGGAAACCCTGAATGTCCTCTATTACAAGCAATACTGGCTAGTACCAAGCTTGTCGCTTCTGTCGACCAAACATCTTTTGATCTATACACAAAAGCCATAGGTGGATTAGGAGATGTTTTGCTGCGTACAAAGCTCGAGATTGTGGCTAAGGAGGATATCCCTAGCAGACTCAAAACTCGCACCTGGATTCCCAAAAAGACATTGTACAGATCATTACCTCAATCCTCTGGTGCAGATTAAAGGCATGATTCGGTTCGTTCTCTGCTTTATTACCACAAGGGCTTACAGGAAATGGAAACCGATAACGAATCTTAAATAGTTCTTTTAAGATTAGAGAATGAAGATGAGTTTTTGGGCGCACTTCCAAAATCGGAGGCCTCAAATAACACCGTCGTTGTAGCAAAGGTGCAATAGTTTCTTTAAATTAACCCCTATTACTCCAAAAAGGCCTCGGCCCCACTCTTTTCAAAGTCGTCAAAAAGTCATGCTAATTCAGGGACCTTGGGTGTTATGATTAAAACTTATACATTAGTGAAACGTAGCTTTAATGTACTCTTTCTTCCTAATCTTAGCGGCCATGATATAACCGTTGCTAAATTGGAGATTGCCAAAGGATCTTATTGGCTGGCATCGGCATATCTTGGCCACAACTATGTGGAAGCTGGAAGGCCAAAAACTTGTCTCATCTTCGGGTGCGAAACCTCGAAAGTCTTAGTTTCCAAGGGTGGATTTTTCGGGAACGATTTTTTTAGCCATTCAAAAGCTTCCTGCGTGGAGCACTTCACTTTAATTTTACCATTATTCATATCGCAGCCCTTTGCTTGGATGCAAACATTCTCTGCTTTGACTAGTTCCCACAGTTTATCGACACTATGTTTGCACTCAGCATCGTTCATACGTCATTGTCAGCCGTCCTAATTCGAAGCGCCAGAAAGGAGATAGCAGCATCTTTGTAAGTGCGCTGGTCTTGTTTTTTTTTGCGGTTACTTTGCGATATCTAATTCCGTCCGCCCGAGCTGCAACTTGTTTTGTTTGCAACACCGATTTCAGCCTGATACTGTGCGAAAGCCACCACCGGAGTTGTTTCTCAGCAGGGATTTCACCGCTTTGGCCAACTTCCGTCGATCAGAGGTCCATCGACAGGAATGCCGGATCACCTGATATGCCAATTGTGTTTGTTGTGTAAGCTTAAGTATGCCCATACATCCATGGGAGAAAGGGTACGCCTTGCAATCGATCTCCGTTAACTTACTTTGATACAAAAGTAGAACTTGTGTTGGAGTCACAACTTCTACTATGGGTATGGGTCAAAGCCGATCTAAAACCTCTTACTGAACTTAAGGTCACAGCACCCTGTACTTTTTGAAACCCTTTTGAAAACTGGTCAAATCATGGTAAGCTTCAGAGGCGTTTAATTCAGAAAACCGTTACTATAAGAGCAGTACATTATTCTGGCTCTGCTTTTTATTAAACAACGTCATTGATGTGCGAAGCCTTGATAATTAGACACAAATGAAAATGCCTGATTTTGTGCCAAATAATCGTCATTTTCCCGCAAATTGATTGATTTTCTTCTTTCATTCAAAGAAAACGGCGGCTGAAGCACATCAAGAGCTCCAAAAAGTTTACGGAGATGCTGCTCTAAGTGAAACAACGTGCCGTGATTCGTTCTGTCGGTTCAAAGCCGTTGATTTCGATGTTGACGACCGTCCGCGTGAAGGAAGGCCAAAATCCTTCAAAGACGCTGAATTAGGGACATTGCTAGATGAGGATCCGTGCCAAAAGCTTGCTTCAACATAAGAAATTACCCACCAAGCTTTCTAATAACGACTTGACAACTTTTTTTTTTTAAATAAAAGGCAAACCATTTGAGATATTTCAAAAACTTTATTATTGACTTGAAGTACAATCAAAAAGTTTATGAATGGAACTCGACTTCGTTCATATGGCCACCGCGGGCACGTTTGCAGCTGTCGATTCGTTGGACCCAATTTTCAACGACCCGGCCACACATTTCGGCCGAAACGGCCGCTATTTCGCGTTCAATGTTTCCTCTGAGCTCTTCTTAACGAAGCCCCACAGAAAATAGTCAAGCGGCGTTATATCGCACGAACGATATCTTCCAATTCGGGCCAAAAATAATCGGTGATCATGGCGTGATATCGCTGACCATTCACAGTAACGTGACGATCGTTATCGTCGACGAAAAAAAAAATGGCCCAATAACTCCGCCGGCATGCAAACCGCACCAAATAGTTATTTTTTGTGGATGAAGTGGTGATTCATGAAGAACATGTGGGTTTTCACCCGACCAATAACGCATATTTTGCTTATTGATGAACCCATTGAGCCAAAAATGAGCTTCGTCACTGAAGATGATTTTGCGACTCCGAATTTCTGGAAAAAAATTTTTATAATATGCAGACGTTGCTCGTTAGTGTACTTTACCATGATAAGTTTACTGAATAAATTGATAGTGACAGTTTGATGATTAGTAAAAGAGTGCGTTCACAAATTAAATTCAAAGTTGTCAAGTCCCTCTTGGAAAACTCTATATTTCAAAGCGATTGCATGCGTTGAGAATGATTTAAAAATAAGGAACTTGGGTTTGTTATGATTGGGGAAACATTGAGCGTCGATTTTAGCCTGTGAACAGTGGCAAAAAAGGAAAGGTTTTCTTTATCGCATCGTGACGATTGATGAAAAATGGATTCATTACAGCAACTTAAAGAGAAGAAAGTCGTAGGGACAACGTCGTCAGCTTGGTCGAATGCTTACGCTGCGAAAATTATGCTGTGTATTTGGTGGGTCCAGGTTTGTGTTATTTATTATAAGCTAACCAAACCATCACTGAGGAATTGTATTCACTTCAATTGATGCGATTTAGCCGAGCACTGCGCAAAAAAACGGCCACAATACGAGCAGAATTACAAAAAAGTCATTCTTCAACATGACGATGCTCGACCTCACTTTGCCAAACCCGTGCAGCCTATCTGAAAACGCTCAAATGGGAAGTCCTTTCACAACCGCCATATTCATCAGATATTGCGTTGTCCGATTATTACTTGTTCCGTTCGATGGCACATGGTCATTGGTGCCAAAAGTCCTCAATTTCATGCAAAAAAGACACCGTGTTGACGTCCCAAAATGAGCCGAGATCAAAAAAATCACGTCTGTTTCAGTCAAAAAAGGCAATGCTCACGGTTTTCATGGATTACGATGTAGCGCATCATTTCTGCCAGAAGGTCAGACAGTAAACAAAGAGTATTATTTGGGCGTTATGAGACGTTTGCGTGAAGCTATTCGCCGAAAGAGACCAGAATTATGGGCAGAAAACTCGTGGATTTTGCACCAAGATAACGCACCGTCACAGTGCCATCATTATTCGTAATTTTTTGACGAAAAATAAAATAAATAAATACCATCCGACAGCCTACAAATTCACCTGATTTGGATCTCTGTGACTTCTTTCTGTTTAATCCAGTTAAAAACCACAAAAACCACTACGAGGAACGCATTTCAGCAGCCGAGTTGAAGTAATAGAAAAATCGCAGGAAGCACTGATGGACATACCGAAAACCGAATATAAAAAAATGTTTCGAGGATAGGATCAAGCGCTGGCATAAGTGTGTTGCAGTCGATGGGGATTACTTTGAAGAGGACAATATAGATTTAGATGAATAAACTTGTAATTTAAATTTTCTGAATTAATTCCGGGATCAAGGTTAAGTCCTATCTGCTTGGCATCTGAGTATTCAATGTGTTCGGCTACTGCCTTTGTTCGCGCCGCCTGTAGTACAGCATAATAGGGCAGATAATCTGAAGCAATGACGAACTTCGCTGTTCTCCAATAATTTAGCTTACGACCGCAACAACTATATTTTAATTGCAGAATTGTGCAAACTTAGTTTATGAGACTGCATTCGGCAAAATAAGATAATTTATCGGCCTCTCAGATAGCGTTCTATACAGTGGTGAAACCCTACTCAAACATTGAAAACCACATGCGAGTATACGTCTCTCCACATCCATAGTTTTTTTTGTTAAAATTTTTGTCGTATCGCATAAATAAAAGTACTTTGTATTGCGCAGATATTTTTGCTTCCCTATCAATATCAATCAGGGTTATAAATTAAAATCAAAATAATCAAAAAATTCAATTAACTCATAAAAATATTGCCTAAATGACTAATTTCCACTGGTCAAGGTTTCACGGAACAAAATCGCGATAAGAAAGCGCATATAAGAAGCACAAGCCACTTAATCCCTCCGCTAACAAATTACCCGTTTTACAGCGCTCCAATTCCAGTGATTCAGATACGTAATTACACAGCCAGACAAACGGAAGTGCACTTTCACCTTTGCCAATTAAATAGAAAAACCAAAAACTTACAATTTCTTGCAAAATGAACGTTTTGCAAAAAAAAAGTATCAATTGTAAAAACAACTTGGAATCACAAAAACGATACATTCGTGAAAGAGCTCTCTAAATAGCTCTCCAAGTCGCAACTTCAAGGTCAAAATTTATTCGACTTGAGTTCGTTTTGTTTACACTTGACTTTGGTGTTTTTTTTTTTTTTTTTTTTTGAAAAGAATCTACAAACATACAGATATACGAGAAGGTATACAAATTATAAACAGAAAATTATTTATTTTGTAGTATAATTAACATTTTTATGTGGGCTTACCAGGAACTGGTTATTCAATTTTCGCACACGTTTATGTAAACAGACGTCAGTAGGTAAAAAATTATGTCCAAAATTAGATTTTTAAATCTCTGGAAACTTGAAATATACAACAATTTAGATAATGTTTCCGATTGGAAAAGTGTACGAAATGTAGATATATATCAAGAACTTTACCAAAAAATTTTAATTAATATCTTTCATAGAACTGCAAGCTACGGAGTACACCGAAAACACACAATTTATTTAAAGATCTGTCAGGAGAGCTTCTTAACCTCAGCCAAGAGTTGAATAAGATTGTTAGGTCGATCAGATTTATTCGATAGAAACGTGTACCATATATACAAGGGTCATGCTCATGTGCTATAGCAGTTATATAATGGTAGATTGGAAATGATTAGACTGGTCTTAATTTGAGGGTCATTTAGAGCAAATAAGTCCGTGACTTTTAGAGATTCCCGCAATGTAAATAAAAAAACAAGATTACTCCTGTTAATTACTATATTTCAATAGATTGCTGTCATATTTCGAGCAAGTTGCGTTATTTTGATAGCCATTTACAGCAGACAACCCCGTGAATTTTAGTAAAAATAAGTGATTTTCGTGTGACGACCGCGATGGAATGTTTAGTGTTGTTCCACTGAAATTCGGCTAAAGTTCTTGCACTCTTTCATAACCGAGGACTAAGCATAGATACACACCGTCCCATTGGACACCAAGCAGCAGTCGAAAGAATAGGTTTCTCGGGTGAATCGATGCCGCCGAAGAAGGTCATACCCAGATCTGTTCACCAACAGGGTGAACAGGCTCTTCTTGCGTAATCGTCATGGCGAAATTTTATGAATTGCGAGTCACCCCACAGTGACTGTTTCTTGGTTCAAAACCTGAAAAAATGGTTCGACAGAAAGACATTTGGCTTCAGCGATCTGAACCATCTTATCCCTAGTAGAAGAACCAGGAGTACGTAAAAGTTTTGTCCGTTTTTTTCAAGGGAAATTATTTTTTTTATTTAAAATATTGGCTATTGGCTTCTACACATTTCGCCCATCTTTCAGGTGATTTATGAATAGCATGCCAGAAAAACTACCTGTGTTAAGCAGCAAACCATTCTGCGAGCCATTGATGTGAAGAGGTGATAGTCAAATGGCACCAAGTCTTGGGAGTACGGCGGATGCAGAAGGATGTCCCATTCCATGTCGCATTTCAAGGTGTCTTTTACTAGTTGCGCTGTGTGAGACAGTGCGTTTTTGTGTAACAAAATCACTTTGCCATCATTTCTTCGCTCATTTCGGTCGTCTTGCGATTAATGTGTGGTTTAAATTAACCCTTAGATGAAATGATTTTTCCAAACTTGAAATAAAAATTATCCTGATTATATGTTGACCTCGAAAACAATTCCTCATCAATAATTTTTGATTTTGTCAATTTGTATGTTAATTATTTGCTAAAATGTAGTTTGTGCTAAATATGGCACATTGTGCATTAAGCAATCAAAAAATTAGAATAAGAACACAGTTGGTCTTACAAAAGTTTTAGTGTTATTAATAACTTAAATTTTATTTTATTTGTTCATAATAATAATATTTGTATGTACATTTATTAAAAGAAACATCTATCTTTCATGAAATTTCTGAAAACAATTATTATCTTTGTTCAAACATAGTGCAACACCCATTTGCGGCATGTTAAAAAAGATTTCAATTTCCATGACAGAAACTCACACTTCTGGCGGTCAGTTCCTCAAACCGGCATATGGCTGATCCCATCCCGTCTCACATCTGTTGAAGGTATGGATGAAGCTGGTCCACTTTTCTTTTTTTCAGCCTGAAATTAAGAAACGAATGGACTTCCTGAAGATTTTCCACGTTTTAACAAAGACGATGAGTTGGTACCAATATTGCATAGCGTCTTCGCTACTTCGATGCGAAAGCGAACCAAATTTATGTCCTTGTGAGCTGAAGTTCGCTTATAGAAGAGCCATGAATTTATAACAGCCAAATCGACGAAGTGATAGAAAATGCGCATACATACCACTTTTTGGATTTCATTAAAATTTTAGATCTTCTGATAAAGCTGTCCACCAAATCTACTCCTCCCAAATGGTGAATATATTCTTTTATTACAGCCGGACATTTTATTATTATATTGGATTTCGATTTCCTATCGAACCTTTTTGTAACTCCTTCAGGTTCAGATCCAACAAAGGTTGATAGCATGTTGACGCATTTATTATCTTTCCATATCAAATTGGAAATAGATATAATTCAGTAGATAATTCTACTGAAGTTCCCATAGTTACGTTCTTCATTTTGTGATCGCTTGGTAATTCACAATTTGGTATCCTATTCCGGCTTACTCTTCCCAGCGAAACCATTTGAAGCTAAAGGGATGTGTAAAAATTATCAAAGTAAATCTTGTAGTTAGATGACCCCAAGTCTGGCTCTTTGTGTAATACATATTCAGCAGTATAATATTCTAGTCCCGTGAAAATTTCAAAACTGTATGCGAAACCAGAGACACCACATAAAACAAAAATTTTGTATCCCCATTTATAAGGCTTCAGTGGAAGGTATTCCTTCAAACTATGTTTGGTTTTTGATGCACAAATTTGTTCATCGACAGAAAGGTGTTCTTCCATAGGAATTGATAGACACTTCCTTTCGAATATTTCCATAACTGGACTAAGAAATTTGGTGTCATCGAATTCCTAACCAAATTAAGGCCAAGTTCTCTATCCCAATAAAGTCAAATATTTGGGTACTTTGCAACAGATGAAAGAATTAAAATTTCGAGATATTTTAAAATATCATATTTTGCAACAGAAAACGAGTCCTCAATAGCTTTGGTTCGTGCATAGAAATTTGCCTGTTCTACGATATATGTTGCAATTTTTTAATCGAAAAAGTACCGGAAAAAGTCGTATGGTGTTTCAAGCTATTCTTCACTTGATGGCAAATCGGTAAGACCACGAAATCAGTAGAAACGTTAATAGATCTTTTTCAACGAAAAGATCTTTTTATAGCCTCATAATCTTCACTTTCGTTAGGGTCTTAATCATACGTATATTGTCGTCTCCAAGAAGGTTCTCGAACAATTCATCATTTAAAGCGGTAGTAAGACCTACCACCCCTTCATCCAATTCCTCTTCAGCACTTTCCAGATCATCCACACTGTCGGGAGAAATAGTAGATAACAGATTTGATATTTCTTAATCCACAAGTTTCTTATTACAATGAGCCTTTGGAGCATCTGACATCTATAAATACATACAGAAATCTGTATCTGATTCATAATAGTACACTACAAATTTACTAAAAATATTTTTTTTATTATTAACTATGCATAGAGTTTTCTAATAACGACTTGACAACTTTTTTTTTAAATAAAAGGCAAACCATTTGAGATATTTCAAAAACTTTTTTAATGGCTTGAAGTACAATCAAAACATTTATGAATGGAACTCGACTTCGTTCATATGGCCACCGCGGGCACGTTTGCAGTGGTCGATTCGTTGGACCCAATTTTCAACGACTCGGCCACACATTTCGGTCGAAACGTCCGCTATTTCGCGTTCAATGTTGGCTCTGAGAAAATAGTCAAGCGGCGTTAAATCGCACGAACGAGGCGGCCAATCGACTGTCCCATGTCTTGACATAACTCGCTCACCATACTTACTCTTTAATAAATCGATTGTAGCGTGTGCTGTGTGGCTGGTGGCACCATCCTGTTGAAACCACATATCGTTCAAGTCCATATCTTCCAATTCGGGAAAAAATAATCGGTGATCATGGCGCGATAACGCTGACCATTTACAGTAACGTGACGATCGTTATCGTCGACGAAAAAATATGGGCCAATGACGCCGCCGGCATGCAAACCGCACCAAACAGTTATTTTTTGTGAATGAAGTGGTGATTCATGAGGCACATGTGGGTTTTCACCCGACCAATAACGCATATTTTGCTTAATGACGAACCCATTGAGCCAAAATGAGCTTCGTCACTGAAGATGATTTTGAGATAAAATTCATCATCTTGGCGCATCTTCTCCAGAACCAAATCGGAGAACGTACGTCGCTTCAAATGGTCCATCGGCTTCAATTCTTGAGTCAGCTTGATCTTCTATGGGTGTAAACCAAGATCCTTACGCAAAATACGCCATAATGTGGTCTGAGCGATGCTCAATTCTTGAGAACGCCGTGGAATTGACTGATTTGGATCGCTTGCTACGGACGTCTGAACGGCAGCGATATTTTCGACACTTCGACCAACCCGTCACTGACACGGCAACATCACACAACGAATATGTAGACTCAAATTATTGCACTAAACTTGTTATTGCCTGTCTACTAGGGCGAAAATTAAGACCGAAAAATTGGAGTTAACGGTCTTAAAGTTGCAGTCACCGACTCCGAATATCTGTAGAAAATTTTTATAATTTGCAGACGTTGCTCGTTAGTGTACTTTACCACAGTGAAAATGACAGTGACAGTTTGATGATTAGTGAAAGAGTGCGTTCACAAACTAAATTCAAAGTTGTCAAGTCCCTATTGGAAAACCCTATATAACATATAAAATAACCACGTAAGACGATGTTCACGCAACTAATTTGCACTAAAAAAAAAAAACAGATATCTGTATAACCGTTACTTATACTACCTTGATCAAAAAATTCAGAAATTCATCTAAAGCTATATTGTCCCCTTTAAAGTAATCCCCATCGACTGCAACACACTTATACCAGCGTTTAATCCAATCCTTGAAACATTTTTTATATTCGGTTTTCGGTATGTCCATCAGTGCTTCCTGCGATTTTTCCATTACCTCCTCTCGGCTGCTGAAACGCGTTCCCCGTAGTGTTTTTTTTTTTTTTTTAACTCGATTGAACAGAAAGCCAAATCAGGTGAATTCGGTGGCTGTAGGATGGTATTTGTTGCATTTTTCGTCAAAAAATTACGAATAATGATGGCACTGTACGACGGTGCGTTATCATGTTGCAAAATCCACTAGTTTTCTGCCCACAATTCTGGTCTCTTTCGGCGAATTACTTCACGCTAACGTCTCCCCAAATAATATTTTTTGTTTACTGTCTGGCTTTCTGGCAAAAAATTCATGATGTACTATTTTTTTGACTGAAAACGACGTGGTTTTTTTAGTCTCGGCTCATTTGGTGAACGCCATTCACTTGCCTGATGTCTGGATTGCGTGTCATACTCATAAGCCCACGTCTCGTCCCCAGTAATGATCCATTTGATGAATGTGGGATCGGATTCAGAGTCGCAAATCATCTCTTTTGCGACATCAATATGGTCTCTCTTTTGCATGAAATTGAGGTCATTTGGCACCAACCTTGCTGCTACACGACGGAAACCCAAATCATTAACCAATATATCTTGATCCGCTCCGCTATCTCTCTGATGGTTAATTTGCGGTTATTGACCAACATTTTTTTTACTTCACCAATGTTTTCATCGGTTTTCGATGTCGATGGTCTGCCACTGCGTTCATCATCTTCGATTGACTTACGACCATCTTTGAACCGCTCGTAAACATCCGTTTTCTTCAGAGAATTTGCCGAAACACTTTTTCAACATTTCCAATGTTCGCGCACCATTAAATCTGGTTTTAAGGCAAAATTTAATACAAGTTCGTTGTTGCAAATTTAAATCCATTTCTAAAATTGTAAAAAATCGCCAACACACACAGAGATTTTTGCTATGACGCTAAGATTTAAAGGGAATGTCAACAACAGATGTACCAACTTAACAAAAAAAAAACAGAACTCAAAGCGGAACAATGGGAGCGCCACACGGTGGTTATTCCATCTGATACTTTTGATCAAGGTGGTATGTCAGTTTGAAGAGAAAATAAATAACTGCTAATACAATGTATCCATGGAATGTGCCATTTATGGCATGTTATGCATTTATATCGATATAATTTCGCTAAGTTAAAATATTGATGGAAAATCGGTTAGAGCCATATATGATACATTATGCGGTTAAGGGTAAATCATTTGTTGGCGATAGCGTTGTTTCACTGGTTTCAGTGGGCTTCAAGAGTTCATAATACACAATGCCGTACTAGTTATACCAGACACAGAGCATGGTTTTCTTGCCGAAGGGATTTGGCGTTGGTGTTGAAGGACCGGCTTTGTCCAGGTGAAAGGCACGACTTTTTCCACTTCTGGTTTTCAAAATAAGTCCATTTTTCGTCACCCGTAACAATTCGATGCAAAAAGGATTTCCCTTCGTGGCGTTGAAGCAACATTTCACAAATGACTTTGCGATTTTCTATTTGACATTTATTGAGATCGTCACTACTCGTAAACATCTCCTGATTGTTTCTTGTGACACGTGTAATGCTTCTGCTAATTGCCGTTGAGTTTGAGTTGGGTCATTATCCAATAACGCCTGCAATTGCTCATCTTTCCATTTTTATGGTCTACTAGAGCGCTCACTGTCTTTCACGTTGAAATCTACACTTTGTAATTGTCGAAACTATGTCTCACATGTTCTAGTTGAAGAAGTCGGGTAGGATGGGCCGGACAGAAGGAAAATGAAAACTGTGACATTAACTTCGCTGAAGGGATGAATTAAATTGTGAAATTGTTGTAAACGGTTGACCATGGATAAGTAGTCTCGAGCTTCAAGCACATGAGCGAACGCAATTTAAAAATCTGCATCAGGCTATAAAAGACGATGTTTTCAAAGAATATTTAAAGGGCGTCGCAAAATTTATGCAACATTTGAATTTTACGCCATTCGTGAGTTAAAGTGCTACCAACGAAAAAAAAGAGAATGCGTAAAGGTGACAGCTCATCGTTATCATTGCCGATCAATATTTTAAAAATTATGAAGATTTGGCAGCTACAGTTTGTAACTTTTGTACAAAATACGGTCGGATAGTGATTTGACTTCATCAATTGTCATTAATTAATTTCGAGATTAATTCGAAAATTCAGCAAGACTGGATCAATTTGTGATCCCAAACACTCTGGCCGTCTTTGAACAAGTCGTACATCATAAAACATCGAAGCAGATCGTAAGAATTTGCATCTTCATGCATACAAAGCGCAATCGACCAAATAAATGAAGCCTACTAACCAAGCGGAGCGAAGGGAGTTCATTGAATGGATTATGGAACAACAACAAGCGGATGCTGATTTTTCAAACAAAATCATCTTCAGCGATGAGACCCATTTTCAAATTGATGGCTGTGTTAATCATCAACATTGTCGAATTTGGGGCTCAGAAAGTGATTATTAAGAAACAAATGCATCTACAACGTGTCACTGTTTGTTGTGAATTTTGGTCAGAATTAGCCGCCCAGATCATGTAATTTAACGACGCTGTTGAACTTTTTTTTTAAGTCTAAGGTTTATGCCAACAAGCGACATTTATCCAAAATTGTTCGACACAAGAGTGCGTACGTCTCAGAAAGCCATGCAGGTAATTTACCCGGTATGCTGTTTCATATATGTAAGAGGGCTGTTTGATAAGTACCCGGATTGGAAGACAGGAGCCTTAATGAGTGAACCATCATTTATTATAACCTCTTTTAGCCCGCGTCTCTAAATTTGGTGACACCCATTTCAAAACATCGTGTTAGTATTTTTTGCGACCATGGAAAAGAGCAGTATTGCTCCGTGATTCGATTCTTATTTTTGAGTGGCAAAACCATTATCGATGGTGTGTATTTGACCCATTCACCTTGTCGTACAACCGTTTACCATTGGTTTGTTTCGCTTTGGCCGCAAGGCTGTTTTTGAAGAACCGCGCCTAGGTGGCCCAAAAACGGTTACCACAGAGAAAACCGTAGACAAAATCCATGATCTCGTATGGCGAGACTACAGAGTGAAAATTCGCGAGTTGCCTGAGATAGCAAGCATCTCCTGCACGAGATTTTGGGCATGAGAAAGCTGTACGCGCGATGGGTGCTCTGTTTGCTCACAACGGAGAACAGGCGCAATCAAGAGACAACTTCAAAGGCGTGCTTGGCTCTGTTTATTCAAAATCCGGATGACCTTCTGCATCGTTTCGTCACCGCCAATGAGACATGGATTCACTAGTAAGCATCAAAGACCAAAAACAGACGAAACAATGGGTTTCACCCAGTGAACGTGCTCCAGAGAAGGTGAAAAGCGTGACTTCAGTCAGAAAGGTGATGGCCACCGTTTTTTGGGACGCGCGAGGTGTGATTTGGATAAAGGAAAAACAATTACAGAAGCATACTACTTCGATTTATTGGGCCGATTAATGACCAATTTGAAGAAAAAGTGACCACACCTCCGCAGTCGCCACAGCTAAATTGGTCGAATCCGTATCCGTATTCTCCGGATTAGGCTTCCTGTGAATTCTTGAGGAGGAAGTCATCGCCGCCGCGGAGAAGTATTTTGCAGGCCAACATAGGTCGTACTGTACTATACGGAGGGGTTTAAAAAAATTAGCTTTTTTTTTAGATTATGCTAGGTGGAGTAAAAAGTAACCTCCTTGGGAATGAAAGAAAAAAAAAATTTTTAAATGTTTTTTTTTATTTTATTCAATATAGTCCCCTTTTCCAGCGATTTTCCACCTTCTTGATCCCTTCCGAAAAGTAATTTTCCGGAAGGTCTGCAAAATACTCCTCCGTGGCGTCGATATAGTCATACGGTAGATGCGACACCAATTGGAGCCGTAAGTCATTGATTGTAGCCATGGTTGCGATGCTCTTGTGCGCCGGTGCATTGTCTTGCAAAAACAAAATTTTTTTCGCTTCATGTGAGGCCGTTTTGCAGCGATTTCGGCCTTCAATCGCTCCAATAATGCACAGTAATACTCGCTGTTGATGGTTTTTCCTTTTTCGAGGTAGTCCACGAAGAGTTTGCCGTGAAAATCGTAGAAAACCGACGCCATAACCTTTCCGACCCTTCGAGCCTCCCTCGGCCGCTTCGGAGCACTCGTGCCGGCTTCAGTTTATTGCCGGGAACTCATTCTGTTCTCTTGTGTTTAACAGTTACCAATCGACGCCAAAAGTCGGTCCGATTCCGCATCAGCAGGTCCAAACACTTTTTCGAAGTGCACTCGCGTTCGTGTTTTTGGTCAGGAGTGAGTATGCGCCGCATCCATCGGCAAGATAACTTTTTCATATGCAGAATATTGCCCAAAATATGGCGTGTGCGCTCAGTACTAATCCTTGTGGCATCTGCTATCTCGCGCCGCATCCATCGGCAAGATAACTTTTCCATATGCAGAATATTGCCCAAAATATGGCGTGTGCGCTCAGTACTAATCCTTGTGGCATCTGCTATCTCGCGCACCTTCACTTTCCGGTCAGCCAACACCATTTCATTTGATTGGAAATATCGTTGGCACAAGTGTATTATATCTGAGGGAAACTACTTTAAAGGGGACAACATTAATATTGATGAATAAAAATTTTGTTTTTATAAAAATATAGTCATCTTACTTTTTGAACACACCTCGTATTTTTACAGACAGCTTTCCCATCCTATTTACTGCCAAACACATTCACTTAAATATCCAAAATTCGTCTATCAGATGTGTTCTGATTACATTTGACACCTGCTGAAATCCAGATGTTATGTCGCGTTTCGTCTGGCTACGAGCATGCACTTTTTATTTACAACATTCCCATGATTTACTTAATTTTATTCTTAATTGTAAAATAGTATTTAAGGTGATGCATTTTTGCCAAATAAAGTCACTTGTCACAAATCAGGAAAATTGGGTGGTGGAAATGAATGAATAGGATTACGATTTTTTACACAAAATTGTTCTGAGTGATGAGGTTCATATTCATTTGTCTATCTACGTAAACAAACAAAACTGTTGCATTTTCGGCTTCAAAAATCCCAAAAGAAATATTGGAACAACCTCTCCATTCACAACGAGTGACAGTTTGATGTGCCATTTTTTCGAAAATGATGCTGGTGCGACCGTTTCAGTGAATGGATTCCGTTACTGAACAATGTTGACTAACTTTATTTGCCTAAAATTGATTCTATGGACAGGGCCACATGCCACACAACTGATGAAACAATCGCTCTATTGTGTGACAAATTTTCTGGACGTGTGATTTCTCGAAGCCGATACATCAATTGACCGCTGAGATTGTACGATTTCGAGCTTTGGTAAAGATAAGGTCTACGTGAATGCTCTACCAAAGATTCACACACTAAAAAAAAATATTAGAGCTGATATTAGCCGCAATTATACGACAACATGCGACAAAAAATTTCCTCAAAAGAATAACTATTTTTAGTCAGGATTACGGCAGAGGTTTAGTAGATATTGCAGTTCATTACTAATCTCAGAGTTCGTAGTTTAAACTAAAATAAAAATATCACCGTTTTTCATAGAAATATTGAAAATGATACCATTTGTTCGATGAACCTAAATCTGATTGAATCTCATTTAGTAAGTAAGTAAAGTTTGTTAGCGCTTGTCGTGAAAACTCTGTCTAGTCAAGCTTTAAGTAGATTCAGCTTACCTTCACAATGTATGAAGCAAAGTGCTTGTATGACCTCTCGTAGTTTTCAAAGATGCTCTATAACTTTTAGATAATAAATAAAAAACCAAACGGAACACTTATTGCATACAAAAGTTGAAGAAATAATTTGATTATTTGAATTTCAGCTCTAATTGGCATAAGAATGCGTTTAGAATTATTTTTAGAGCGAAGTATGGTTAAATAATATTGCTCATAGTGATTAAGGAAAGCCTTGCACAAAATGTGAATCAATTTCATTTATTTAAGTGTTTACACCATATATTTCTATGTACGAGTACAAGTTTGAGAAAAAAAGTGTTTAACTGTTAAAATTGGCAAGCTTCTGAATGAAATAGAACAATAAAGGCGTTCACATGGCTAGATAGTCTGTGATTGTCGTCAATCACTTATGCAATATTATCTGTACTCGAGCCGTTCCCACTAAAGTAGAGAAATCAAAAATAAATCTCAAATCTGCGGTAGCGCATCACTATAGCTCGAGGTCACGTTGACAGGTACCTCTAGCTATTTTCATAATCGTAGATGGTACTAATTCCGCAATGCGACACCAATTTTTTGTTGCGAGAATAAATTACGATTTAAAAAAGACAAGAGTGCTCGAAGGAGGATGAGGTCATTAATTTACTGGAACGCACTTGATTGACAGCTCCGAGAGGTCAGTGAAATCATTGACGCAATTCGTGAGTTCTCTATTTGATCGGTTAGTTGTAAAGAAACTTTTGTGTAAGGAATAATAAGTCAGCCGACCTACTACTTAACAACGGGGTGCAAAGGCAAGTACTTAGACCAGTCTCTGGTTGCCATGTACTGGGGATCAGCAGAAAAATCCTCGACTTAGCTGATAAACACCCTCCATGTCGGGCCTCTGTACTATATACTTGAAAGTATTTTGGGTAGCAAACGACTATATTGTATGAGGTTAATTAATCCCTCAGCTAAGGTTGTGCGTTGACTTGACAGTCAGTCAAGCATATGCACCTGAAATGTAAGAACCCTTATTAGTAAAACTTCCGCTTTTTACTTACGATTACTTCCTAACTTATCAGCCTGGCAACATTTAGAGGGCCAAAGCAACACTTAGAGGGTCAAAGCAATACTTAGAGGCGTACTGCTTCCAGTTGAAAAGACCAAACTATCGAAGGTTTGGTCTTCCTTTTCTTCTCCAACCTGATGGCTTCGAAGACCCCCTTAGCTGGAGCATTATCACCAATCCGTTCGATGTGGTTGAGCCTTCCGTAGTATGTTGACATCTTTGTACAGCCCATAGAGTTCGCTGTTATGTCTTCTTCTCCGTACCCCCTTATTCACAGACAGGACCAAATATTCGACAAAGGATTTTTCTTTTAGAATAGCTTACAACTTGTTCCACTGTTTTACTTATCATTCAAAGCAGCACCGGCAAAGCAACCCTCTCTAGAGCATGATTTCGACTCTTTGCGTTCGGAGTTGTTTCGACAGACCGGTACTCTTCGTCGAATCGCCACTATGATGTCGTTTGTGGGGATAGGTGAACTCCTTGCCTACCTCAAAATTGTAGCTGTTGATCTGATTTAGTAACGTGAGGCCGAGCGTTGTCATGCTGTATAATCATTTTTTCGTGGCCGTGACCTTCGCACCATGAATATTCGGCCGAGCTGACGACGTAGACGCATGACCGCGCAGTCCCTATAACTTTCTTCTCTTTAAATTGCTGTAATGAATCCATTTTTTATCATTCATCACGATGCGATGAAGAAAACTCTTCCTGGAGCAGTTGTTCAAAGGCGAAAAAACGACGCTCAACGTCCCTTGGCTTCGAATGATAAGGAACCCAAATTCCTTGTATTTGAATCATTCCCAACGCATTCAATACCTTGGAAATGGCTTGGTGGGTAACTCCTAATGCTGAAGCAAGTTCATCTTGCGTTTGGCTCGGATCCTCATCGAGCAATGCCTCCAATTCAGAATTTTGGCCTTCCTTTATGCAGACGGTCGTCAACATCGAAATCACTTTCTTTGAAGCGACGTAAACTTTTTGGAGCTCTCGATGCGCTTAAGCCGCCGTTTTATTCAAAGGAAAGAAGAAAATCAAAACTTCCCGCAAATGACGGGGCACAAAATCAAACATTTTCAAATGTCAAAATCGACCAGCACATACTGCTGGGGCCATCTAGAGCCCTTAGTAGAGAACTTAGTAGCGCACCTAATATGTATATCGTTTTTTCCTCATTTACTTTAAGACCAACTCGTTTAGAATTTTCTTCAATTGCCGTAAAGGCTTAAATTACGGCATGATGGGAACGTGCGATTATATCAATATCATCCGCGTATCCCAGACGAAGGACGGACTTGGAGAAAATAGTATCTTTCGTGATGACTTTTACACATCGTACAATCCGTACAAGTACTTTATTGAAGAAGCCACACGATAGCGCGTCTCCTTGCCGAAATTCGGTTCAGGTCAAGAATAATTCAGAGATGCTAGTTCAACACTACACGGTGCATCGCAAGTTTTCCAGTGTTGTGCGACACATCCGGATCAATTTTTCCGTAGTCTCAAATTCCGCCATCGCATTATATAGGTAAGTGCCGTGGATGCTATCATATGCGGCTTTGAAGTCGATGAAGAGGTGGTGTTTGTCGACAAGAAATTTTCCAGGATCTACCTTAATGTACAAATTTGATCTGATGTCGATTTGTTTGCCCCTTAAGCCGCCCTGGTATTGGCCGATTTGTGCGGTGCAGTACGGTTTCAGATAATTACGCAGTACACTAGATAGTATCTTATAAGTGACGTTAAGTAGGAATATGCCTCGATAGTTGTTATAGGACATAGAATCGCCCTTTTTATAGATGGGACAGATAGAACTAATATTCCAGTGGTCAGGCATGCTTTCGTCATCTCATGCTTTGCAAATGATCTGGTGCATGCTCAAGAATGACAGGCAATTCGAGCCAGCGACTTAGTTCTTTTTTAGCTCTTGTATAGCTTTACTGACTTCTAAGCTGGGCGGGAAAACTAATTCTTCGACTGGAGGTGTTTTCTTCTTGCTCTTACTCTTTAGGTCATGTCCATTAAGCAACTGCTGAAAGTGTTGATTTAATACATCCACAATTCCCTGTTGGTCAGTGACGAGATTACCTTCGCAGTGCTTGGGGACCAGTTTTACGTAGGTGTCCAATATTGAGCCTCCCTCAATAAGCACGTGATCGATTTGGTTGACGGTTCGACCATCAAGAGTTAGCCTGTTTGTTTTATGGATTCCTTTGTGATGGAACCTCGTGCTACATATCACTGTATCGCTTCGCCAAAGATGTTCTCCTCACAAATTTTGGCATTGAAGTCCCCGAGTACATTTTAAACATCGTACTTCAAACAGGTTTCGCAGGTTCCATCCGAAGGTCAAAAAAAATCCTCCTTAATGGATTCTTTAGTCTCGTTAGTAGGGGCGTGATGTTATAGAATCTTGCATTGACGCGGATTACAGCCAGGCAATCACTGATGACCTGTTTTCACACTGCGAATTCGCATCCTAATATGTGAAAACTTTTGTGAAAGCTCTAATAAATGTCGGAATCTGTTCTTTTTATCATTCCTGATCCTGTTCAGCGTACTTCCTGTTTGAGGATATTTTCCAGTTTTTGAGTTGCTCCTGGGATGTAAAGCGTTCTTACGTTCCATACTTTCAAATCGTAGTCGTTCTTTGCCCCGTATTGTCTTTGATTAGAGGTTGGATTGTGTTCATTCACAATATTTGTTTCTTTTACTTGAGTTGGTCGTCAGCCCAGAGCACAACCGCCATTCTGGTCGCTTCATGCATTATTTTACTACCCAGCGGGTGTTGGAATAGCCATCCATGGGCACCACGAGGAGCCTGAATTTCAATTTGGATCGGACAATCACAAGGATCGCTCTGGCCCCCGCCGGTAAAGTTCGTAATGTTAGCTGCTATATCTTCCCCTCTAAAGTTTTCAAAGCAGAAGCGGCCAAAAACAACTCGAAAAATTTTGCGTTAAAACCACTGCTTTCGTTAATATCAATGCTTTTGCTCCATAGAGCAGGACTGGATTAACAAGAATGGCTTCATAAGGGCCAACAACAATTCACTTTAGGGCACTTCACCATGTGGCAAAATTAAACGAAAGCAGATGTTACCGCCATCCATGAAATGCAATGGGATGGAACGGACAAAAATAAAATGAAAAACTGCGACATTTATCGCGGCGAATTTTTTTTTTTTTTTAAGAACTTAACACTCAAGAGGTAGTGACTACTTTCAAAATGCTGGAGCACGTGTTAAGTTTTTCGGAAAACTGGAGAGAGAGAGAGGGAAATATGTTTGGACTAAGTGGTTATTTCGCTCCATGGGTGGCATCCAACATTTTATGGGGAGACTAAATTATTTGTGTAAATTGACTTGTTGTTTCATTTTAGTTGCCGTCTTTCGGTCACGACTGGTATTGAACCCCGAACCGTCCGATTTCGAACCCAATACACTACCACTTGATCGAGTCTCCCTTAATCTCTTAAGAGTTCCTATGCCACCATCATCAAGTATCGAACGCCAGTGGCAATATTGCCTCTGATGTGCCGGGTTTCACTAGGCTATCACAACAAAACCGATGTCGCCGTCGATGCTAAGGATTTGGAAAAAGCATTTCTGTAGACTATATAATGGCGATGACGAACCAATTACCGCTCTCAGGCAGAATGAAGCTTTCAACCTGGATGATGTAGACCAAAAATTCTAGGTCCACCCGACCTGGATGAAATAGAGAAAGCTATATCTAAGCTTAAGTTAAACAAAACCGCTAGATCAGACGGCCTGACTGCCGAGCGCTTCAAATCGGCAGACGATGACTTGGTAAGGAACTTACACCAACTCACCGATCAATGAAATCTCAACATTGCTTGTCCGATCCTTTAGAAAGAAGACTCACTTAACTAGATCAATTACAGAGGGATCAGTTTTCTTAGCATCGATCAGCATACAAGATCGTAACTGTCGTATTGTGTGAACGGCATATGGTTTCATATTCAATATTCACACAACGGCAGATATTAGAAGAAACCCATGAGCTCGAAATTGATACACACCACCCACTTATCGATTTTAAGGCCGCGTATGTCAGCATATGACGAATTGTACAGAGCAATGTATAGTTTTGGTATCCCTGACAAACTCGTCGGGATGCGCACTGCTCCATCAAGATCAGTAAAGAATTCACCAAGAACATTGATGTCAAAATAAGATTTAGACAAGGCGATGCGCTGTCATGCGCCTACACAAGAGCCACCATTTTTCAAAGGTCCGTCTAATTACTCGCATGCACCTACAATCGCTTTTGGGAGTATTGAGGGTTTAACGGTCAATGCGGGGGAAGAATAAGTATATGGTGTTAACAAGAAACACTGACGTCTCGGACAGAACGTCGTCCTCGACAGATATAATTTTAAGGTTGTTAAGAACTTTGTCTAGTTAGGTTCTGCTATCAATACAGACAACGAAACCACCGGTAAGATCGATCGAAGAATAACTGTAGCCAATCGCTGCTTCGCTAGTCCCTCGAACAGCATAAGTGATTCTGTATACAATAAGACCTTAATAATCCTATCTATGTTCTAAGGTATGAACTATATGCAGAGGTAATGTCTTTATCAAACATTGATGAGGGTGCTTTTGGCTTCTTTAAGAGGAAAATTCTTCGGGTGATTTTCGATCCTATCTGCAGAGACGGTGAGTGGAGGAAGAGATACAATGAGGAACTTGACGGGCTGTACAGCGACATCGACTTAGCCGGAAGAGGTGGTTGGGTCATGTCCGAGGAACAGCGCAATAGAGAAGACTGTGACTTAGATGGCGTGTGAAACTAGTGGAAACTAGTTAAAGATCGAACTGGCTGGAGAAGCTTGATGTAAATAAGTAAGTGATTGTAGTCATATCATATCTATCTGCAGTTGCTAGATAGGATTGAAAACCATGCGATTCATAGGTGACACCAAATTTCGCAGGCATACTCTGCGTACAATAAGATAAGATAAGCGTTTTTCTATCAGCTATCATCACTTAGCGCAGCAACCTTATGTTTCTCCCATGAATAATTCATGTAATCAAGGGTTACACACTACTCTTTGACAAAAACTTCATCAAAAATTCAAGTCTCATTGTATTTCTCGTACAGTTGTTTGTACCTATGAGTAGTTCACTTTACAAATTAAAAATACTGACCTTTGCACAGCCTTAAGTAATAATGTACAGTATAGAGTACACACATAACAAAGGCGCAATGATTTTGTATACTCGTATCAATAACTTGCTATCAGCTACAGTGCGATTGAAAAAAAAAAAAAAAAAAAAAAAAAAAAAAACAACAGGAAAACTATAAATTGGGTACAAGATACGCGGTCACGTTTGTTGATAATGATACCAAGTAAACGTGTTGGAATATATGAAGAGCTCCAAGTGGACTTTGTCGTTTTCTTGTTTTTCTGTATACAAGAACGTAAGAAGGACTTCCTACCCTTCACCCTGTAGTATTAAAGGTAAGCCTCTTTGCAGTATCTTTATTATTTCAACACATTTTACAAGTGGCATAGGCAAGATCATCTTAATCTAAAGCAAAGTCTAACATTTGGGCGGTCCATACTTAAATTTTATGATGTAACAGCGATAGTATCCGTAAGTAAACAAAAAAAGTCGAATTTCATCCAAAATATTCATCGACTAACTGGCACGTCTTCCAAAGTGTTTTGTTTCAACTGCCAATTGGCCAAACATCCATACAATCGCCACCCTAAAGTTAACATTTCGACAATTAACTTGTTATACGTTTCGTCAACAATCAGCAAATCGAATGCATAAAGAAGAAGAAAGAGAAAATCAATAGCTAGCTCCCAAGTATTTTTTTTTTTTTTTTTTTTTTTTAATTTTGAAAATAAAATTCCAAAACGATCTTGCAATAGACTTATCTATCTATGCGTTGTACGCGCGCAACCAGCACACCTTGCTGCCAAGAAGAGTTAGTTTTCATTTCCATTTCCATTTCGAATAGACGAATAACCGCCCCCTTCCATCTGTTCAAACGTTAAAAGTAAAAAGAAATCGAAATCTAAAATAAATAAAAGCAAATTGATTCTCTCTCGTTTCTTAACTTGTTTTATTTTCACCTCTTTTCATTTGTTTTTTTTTTTTAGTAATAGATACTTTACACATACATATGTCCACCTAAGTTTATAGTAAACAACTTCCTACCTAACTACAAGGTATCAAAATATCCCCTAACCGTCTTTATACAACGGTTTTCTTGAGTTCCCCATTTGATGAGTTTTGTTTTTTTGTTAATGGAAAACAGAAAAAAATTTTATAATTATAACTTTACACCGTGCGTAACAAAATAACGGTAATTTCTTAATTATTATTATTATTTTTTTTTTTGTTGTTGTTTAAATAAATTATTGTCAAGAAAATTAGTTTAAGCAAATCAAAAACAAAAAAATGTTGCCTTAAGTAGTGGACTGATGGCTGTTGGTTATCTGAAAATAAGCAACCAACAGCACAATTCCGTTTAGTGAATGCCATTCGATATCGTGGGTACCCGTTCGTAGGTCCTTCGATGTAGCGCGTCCACTTCTTTAAGGTAGTAAGTGCCGGGGAAAAGAGCACTGATGCTGCCATTTGGAGTGTAAGGAGCTGCATGGTTATTTTTCTCACGAATTTCCATTAGTTGAGAGAAGTCCGCCGGTGATTTTTTCTCTCGGGAATTTAATGTCGGCAGAACATAATCCAGATTTGAGACGAATTTCTTGAAAACTTCAGCATCTTTGGTAACTGAAATGGAGTACATAGATGCAGCTAGTCCCGAGCCATAGGAGAATAGTCCAATACGAGAGCCAACAAGATTTTCAGGAGCCTCACTGACCAGCAGCGACACGAGTCCTGAATAAACCGATGGAGTGTACATGTTGCCCACTTGACTAGCTAAGAGTAGAGATTTTTTCGTCTTCTTTTCGAAGACATGCTCAAATTGTGTCATGAAAGTCTTTTCCACATCCCGATCGAAGTAGGTTGTGGCAAGTGTAGAATTGGCAAATTTTTCCAGTCCAGGAAATTTAGATTCTCGTTTACTTTCCGGTGTGAGTAGGTAATCGTTGAAGACAACTCTAGCGACGGATTTTTGAACTAATTTACAAAACGGAGTGTGAAAGAGTAGCGCGTCAAAATTATCCAAACCCACTTTGGGGGCATTCGGGTATTTAGTTTCAAATTTTTTCCGATACAACTGATAGCAGGCGTCCAACGCAGACAAATAGCACTGAATCGACAATTTACCATCCACTATTGGGTATTCCGAGCTCAAATCTGGCTTGTAAAAGTCATAGGCGTGATCCATGTGGCTAGCTCGTAGACCCCTGTCAAACACTAAAGGAGCATTTGGTCCCACAAGCATGGCAATAGCACCAGCACCTCCTGTCGGTCGAGCAGCACCCTTAGCATAAACAGCGATATCCGCACATACGGCCAATGCCAATCTTCCATCCCAACTGGACGACTCTATCCAATTAATTGAATTAAAGAGAGCAGCAGTTCCACCATAACAAGCGTTCGTTGTATCGATTCCTTCAATATCGGTGGCACCTTGTTCGGCAAACAATTGCATCAGGACACTCTTCACAGATTTTGACTTATCGATGATGGTCTCCGTACCAACTTCCATACGTCCAATCTGCGATGGCTTGATATGATGTCTCTCCAACAATCGACTTACCACCGTCAAACAGAGACTATTCACATCCTCCCGATCCGAACAGAATCCCATTTTGCTCTGGCCCAAGCCAATGGTGTATTTACCAGACGAAGCACCATCGAATTCCTCCAGCTCTGTTTGATCGACATATTGTGAAGGGAATATCACATCGATGGCTAAGATTCCAACGTTTTCAGGCCACATTACCACGGATTTTAGTTTTTTTCTGTTTTGTTGAACTAATTCACTTGAATTGACTGAAGTTTGTCCAACTAAAATACGTTCCACAACGTATAGCAGGAGAACTAAGGATGGACAAAAAAAAAAAAAAAAAAACTTTCACCTCTTTGTTGTGTCTTCCTCTTTCTTAAGGCTTATAACCACGATTATAACGCTTGAAACTTTCTCTCTCTTGCGCCAGACTTACTCCGTTTGACTATTGAATTCGGTTTCTTCTTTTGATTCGTCTTCGTTAGGCCTAACTAGGTCGCCTTGCACTTTTTCTGTTACAAAGTCGTTTCACTTTTTTTTCTTCGTGTTCTTTTGATATTTTTTTTTATTGTTTTGCTCTTCTTTTTCCTTCGTCTGGGTCTACACGTCTTCCGATCAAATTCTAAATGATTTATCTATGTCGGAGCGATTAAGTAACAGATTACCTTCGTCTGGCTTTTCGATTTTGTTGGTTATTACACCTCAGGCGGAGGAAATTCCAATATTCAGGTGCTTTGATGCTTGACTTGGTGACTGAGATTATTTATCTTGCAAAATTGATTCAGTGTATCCAACTCCGAATTAGGACTACGCGACCGAATTGGCTTGATTCACACGAGCGACTGACGTGATAGGAAGTTCAATACTAAAATTTAAGGTGAAAAATTGATTTGCTTTAGCCTAAGAGTACTACACTGACGACTGACGAATGACTGACTAGCTAGAGTGTGGCTAGCTTCGATTCGAGAGCGTGTAAATAACTCACTACTCACCTGCAAGTCGATTGGAATTTGTGTTCGGTGGTTGGTCTCAATGGAGAGCTGCTCGTGCTTGGAATTTCATAACATCGGAGATGTGGACACAGTATATAGGCGTGCTGAATAGATTCGGTATGTGGATTTTTGTGAATGAAACTTTGACCAGGCTGACGGCTGATTTGTTGGATGATTCACTTTTTCAGTGAGAAGGAAATTCTGTTTCTTCTTTTCCACTTCGTTCGTTCTTTTTTTTTTGGTGCTAATTGTGGTGCACTGACAGCAACAGTCTAGCAATTACGAGAGATGACATACAACACAGCACAACAACGTGCGACCCGTATTAGAGAGTAAAGTGGAATTTTTTTAGACAGAATGTTGGCTGTTTTTGACGTTCTCTTTTAAGTTTAATTTTTATTCGGAATTTGGTATTATGATTCACAGTTGTCAAAATGAGGGTGAAATTGTCCAGCTACTGCTAAACTGTTGATGAAAAATTGGGTTTGTGTCTGCGGTTTTAATTGGTTTGAGCGTGTGGTGGATAGATAAATTGTTATTCTTGATTGAGTGGCTGAAGAGACCGTTGAATTTCGAATTTATTCTCCAAATTTGCAAGTTCAAGTTTCTACAAAAGGCAAATAAATCGTGTTCACATTTCCTGCAAACCAAAACGAAGTTCATTTTACCTACTCATGTTCGTATCAGTACGGGTTAGAACAAAATCCTGTATGTGTGATCGGGCTTCCACATCAGAAGACTGATAGTGGGGCAAATGAAAAATCTGAAACACTAATTTATTCACGCATATTAGCGCCACACGGATGAAAATGGAATAGTCAAAACCAAAGAAATGGAGAGCCGAAGGAGAACCATTGAAAATATTAGTGTCAGAGCTCGACACGAGAGAAAGCTATACGATGCTTTCAAATTACGTTTCGCAATGATAGGCAAAAGTTCCGTGTGTCACGGCAACGTAAAATAAGTATAATGTGCTTTCAAGAAACAAAATGGTGAGATTCCGAATCTTTCGACTGCCATCATCCTTACGAACGAATAATTTTGGGAGAAATTAATAAGCCTTTGGAAGAAATACCAGGAGAAAAGGTGTGAAATCTCTTGGCGCTAAATTTCCGGGAATAGCTCTAAAATGCCCGAAACCAGGTGCATATGTAGAACATATTTGAAGAAAAATATAAGATCAATGATTCAAATCTCAGCACTGATTCAAAAAGATCTATTTAAGATTCTTTCCCTTATAATCGACTTGTTTAGGTATAGCTTCAGCTGGTGATACTTGCCACAAGTCTGAAGGAAGGTTAACGTAGTTTTTAACCCAAAACCAGATAAACCTAACGAAGTACCTAAATCCTTTCGACCTGTAAGTTTTACATCATTTTGCTAAAAACCATGGAAAGGCTTAATTTTTTTTTTTAATTTGATTGTTCATGAGATATCGGAATCATAAGAGGTGCGATAGGTAAGGTGACTTTATATTTTTATAGATAAATATTTATTTATTCATCAATATTAATGTTGTCCCCTTAAAAGTAATCCCCTTCAGATATATTACACTTGTGCCAACACTTTTTCCAATCCTCGAAGCACATTTTGGTATAGCCTTGAGCTCTTCTGCGATTCCGTTTTTATTTCCTCAATCGTTGTAAATCTCAGTCCTTTTATAGTTATCTTTAGTTTTGGGAACAGAAAGAAGGCCCATGGGAACAGATCCGGTAAATATGGTAGCTGAGGCTACCATATTACCTTTTTTTGGGCAAAAAATCTCTCACAAGCAACGATGAATGAGTAACATATCCACGATTTATCACCTTTTGAACAAAAGTCAGGATCATCATTGACGTCATTAAAGAGCTCTTGAGCGATGCTCATGCGACAGTTCTTCTGATCAAAATTAAGAAGTTTCGGAACAAACTACGCTGAAACACGTCTCATGCCCAAAATATCCAAAAAAAATTGCATAACACAAGCCGATCGATGTGCCAACATCCTCAGCATCTTCTCTTATGGTAATTCGAGGACTTTCAAAGCAATTTTCTTCACAGCTTCACGTTATCATCTTTTGTTGATGTTACAAAATCTACACAAAATTTGAGGCAAATTCTTTGCTAAATTTTTTATAATAATTGAAAATTGCCGAGCACATCAAAACTCGTCTAACGTTTCTATCTCTCAAAAACACACTATGTATGCTATGCAAGTATATAAACTATGAACATCGATAATCGAATGTACGTTGCCTGCGAAATTTCAAAAGTCACACACCTCGCCGAAGAGACGAGGACAGCGTAGGTTACGAGGGTTAGTGTTGAAGGGAATAGAATTGCAAAGGGAAGCGCAATCCACAGAACCAAAGAACAGTCGATGAATGAAGAGAATGTCAGCTACGTCTCTGCGTTTTTGGAGGGTATTCAGGTTAAAAAGCTTGAGGCGTTAACGATAGGGAGGTAAGTTAAAGGGGTTATCCCAGGGTAGTCTTCGAGGGAGAAATTGAAGAAAACGACGTTGAATGTTCATCGATTCATCAAAGACCTTGTGAAAATTAATTCACCTATACACCCTCACTTATATATTCATTAATAGATAAATTCATACAAGATAAATCCTTGAAAGGCGCTCTACTAAGGTGGTGTTCTCTCCGCGCTCCTGTGGTCAATGGTCATTGATAACCTACTAGTAAGACTTAGTAATCTATGTTTTCAAACACCCTAAAGAACTTTGCTATAATATGCAGAGTGCTCGAAAGATAGTAAACGGCTGGCTTACTGGAGAAAATCTTTCAATCAACCCCAGTAAAACTACATTTGGTTCCACTGCGTAAGCTTTTCCATCAATCCTCATTTTTAGGACTCTTTCCGAGAAGATGGGAAACAACATTGATAAACCGTCAGCTCATGGAATATTTCGAAACAAGAAAACTTCCCAATGACCGGGCCGCATGGTTTTCGTAGCAACAGGTCCTCTGGTAAGTGGAAACCAAAGGAACCAAAGCGTTCATCAATCAGATAGTTGCACTTGATATTTCAAAGACTTTTGACAGCGTTTGGTACCAGGCTCTTTTGTCGAAAACGCCTGCTTTTGGGATCGATGACTCTCTTCTTTAATGGATTAGAAACTATCTTTCGGAACGTTCAATTCAAGTTATTTTGGATGCTTTCAAGTCTAATATACACAAAATTAATGCTGGTGTTCACAAGGCCCCGTTCTATCTCTGACACCCTTCTTAGTTTTCATCAATGATCTCTTGTCTGCTACTTATTTTGCTGACGACAGTACTCTCTGCTTTTTATATTCGATCCCGGACTCACGTCGATGTTTTTCAGCTCTAGAGCAGAAATGGCAACGTATGCTAAGCTCATTAAATTCTGATATTAATAGCTGTTATCGCTAAAGCAAAACCAAACACTCAGCAGTTATCTATGAATGGCACTTGCATCGTTGAAACCGAAAAACTTTCCATTCTCGGTATGTGTCAATGACAACCTACCTCGGAATGACCCAATATTTGATGTCACCGAAAGTTCTGCGAAATGTCTCGGTTTTGTCAAACGATGTAAGAAATACTTGTCTATCTCTGATCTGGCCTCAATGTATATACATATAAGGCATTAATCCACACAAAGTTGGAGTACAATGCCCATATCTTGTCAGGTGCTACTAAAACTACCCTGCACCTGGTAGATAGGATTTAAAGCCCGTGCGATAAGTCTAATAGATGAGACTAATATCACCCAATCAATTGACAAACTCGAACACAGACGAAATGTCTCCTGTCTAACCTTTCTCTATCGCTATTTCCACCACCAATGCTCCACTAAAATTGCCAGTAGGATTCCGCCCCTTCAAACCTTTAACGTAATACCATCTCGCTATGAATGCTCATTAGTTTACTCTTAAGCCCACTTTCGGATGTACATTCATTGAAATATCATAATCATTTCATAAGCCCATACATACAGCCTAGCACTTTATTTCCTGACCATTATAACCTTCAAACATTCAAAACGAACGTACATCGGTACCTCTCTTTCTTTCCTGCTTTCCTTCTCTCTGTGTGCAAACATTTTAAGGGTACCTTAGGCCCTTGAGCATACGCTATTAAAAAAAAAAAAAAAAAAAAAGCGGCCGCCTACCTAGCTTCGGCAGAAGGCTCAATATAGTGATTCCAAGCCGAAAAGAAATGGGACTACAAAAACCCCACCTCAAACCTTAAAGATATCAAGCAGTATACGGATGGATCAAAGACTGACATCGGGGTGGGTGCTGGTATATTTGGGCCAAATAGTCCAAAAGTCCCAGTGTATTTTAGGTGGAAATACATGCCATTCAGGTGTGCGCAAATCTTAAAGCCATTAGACTCTAATCTCTTTGACTCCAAATCAGTCATGCACTGCTTCAATACCATACACTACAAAATCTTTCCCATAAGAACGAAGTAAAACGTTGGTGGGTGCCTGGTCATGACGGAAATGAAATAGCCGACGAACTGGCTAGAAACGGTTTTGAACCATTATTTCAAACCATGAACCAAATATTCCGAACTCAGCAGTTAAAGGTTGGGAGAACAATATGTGTATATACAATTGGGAAAACATCCCAGAGCTTCGCCAGGCTAAAATAGCCATCAAACATTTTCAAAAAAAATCAAATTAATTTCAACAACTCTAAAGGGATTATATCTGGTTGGATTTATAACCGGAGAGCGACACCTTTAATATCACTTACACAGAATTGGTCTTATTCAGGAAACTGAATGTCATCTTTGCATGGAAAACGACTAAACTGCAGAACATATTTTATGTGAATGCATGGCTGTGTCTTACTAGTATAATTCCTTAAAAAAATTTAAATCCGTGGGGAAATTACCAAAACGTTCACCGGAAAGATTCTGAATTTCATCAAAAGAGTTGAGCCTCTCTTGGCTTAGATCTTTTAGGTCGTAGTGCCTTGGCAATAAGGGGATCAGATCCTTTAAAAGAAAAGTAGCATTTGTCGATTTCGGTTCGAGTTCCTTAGAAATGGCATCCATATTCCATCCACCCAAACTGCATCTTTTGCTACGACCTTTACCTCCATACTGTTTAAACATTGATTCTTTAGTGTCGGTATCTTTGACGAAAGAAATGGGACTTATGTTATGTTGTACACTTTCTGACCGAAAACTTTATAGACCTGTAGGAAATAGCGGTCAAAAAACCGCTTAAGTTTTCTGAAAATATCAAGTGAATCGACTTGTACTTAAATCTGCTCCAAAGTGGCTATCCTCGCTTTGACCTTTAGACTAGACCACTACTTTATGTATTAGCACATTACGATGCTGTGTTATGAAAAAATGGCTTCTCTGACCGAAAGGTTTGTTTGATACAAGCTGCCTTTTCAGCCTTACCTAAGTTAACTTTCTAATATACTTATCGAACATATTTCTGAATATTGTTCGGCCTGAAGATACCAACTGGGGTGAAAAGTAACTTCCTTGACAGCCAGAATGCGCTGTTACTGGTTATAGTGCCTTGAAGTCTTTTCATATTTAGACAGATATGCCAATTTTCAGTGCGATACTGTCTTTAGTTTTGTTTTGACAGCTGATTGTTGTTGACGTGTTTGGCATCATGTTGAGTATGGACAATAACGATGTTCCTTATCTCATAAAGCATTATTTTTTGAGAGGCAAAACGGCGAATTAAATAAAAGAAAAGTTGGATAAATATTATGGGGCTAAGGCTCCGTCAGATTACACCGTCAAATTTTGGTTTCGAGAGTTTCGTGGTTGCCGCAACTCCACTACCGATCAAGTCCGCAGCGTCAGGCCCTCCGATGCGGTTACAGAGGACAATGTCAAAAAAAATACATGAAATGGTGTTGGCTGACCGGAAAGTGAAGGTGCGCGAGCTAGCAGATACCAAAAAGATTAGTACTGAGCACACAATCCATATTTTGAGCAATATTCTGTATATGAAAAAGTTGTCCTGCCGCTGGGTGCCGCGCATACTCACTCTTGACCAAAAACACGAACGCGAGAGAACTTCGAAAGAGTGTTTGGACTTGCTGATGCGGAATCGGGCGGACTTTTGACGTCGATTGGTAACTGTTGAACACCAGAGAGCAGAATGAGTGCCCGGCAATGGACTGAAGCCGGCACGAGTGCTCCGAAGCGGCCGAGGGAGACTCGATGGTTCGGAAGGGTTATGGCGTCAGTTTTCTGGAATTGTCATGGCATACTCTTGGTGGACTACCTTGAAAAAGGAAAAACCATCAATAGCGAGTATTGAGTATGCATTATAATTATAAATTCACATGAATTTTTGCAAGACAATGCACTGGCGCACAAAAGCATCGCATCCACGGCTAAAATCAATGACTTACGGCACAAATTGCTGTCGCATCCACCGTATTCACCTGGTTTGGCTCCCTCGGACTATTATCTCTTCCCAAACCTCAAACGATGGCTCATCAATAAAAAATTGAGCTCAGGCGAGGAAATCATCGTCGCCATGGAGGAGTATTTTACAGACCTTCCGGAAAATTACTTTTTGGATGGAATCAAGAAGTTGGAAAATCACTAGAATAAGTGAATCAAACTAAAAGGGGACTATATTGAATAAAATGAAAAAAACATTTAAAAAAAAATGTTTTTTTATTCCCAAGGAGGTTACTTTTCACTCCACCTAGTATTTCTCTGAGCATACACACAAATCTGGTAGTAAACTCTCCCTACACGCATTTCCACCTTTTATGTTTTAAGATAAAATAGGATGACACACGTAGCCTATAAATTAATTCATCTCATCTCAGTTCTTTCATCCCACAATTTCCTGATTGAATTTCCATTAAATAGGGAATCAAAGTCTAAGGGAAGTAATTTCGCACTCCAATCAAAACCAGGTGCTCTAACTGTCTAAAGAATAAATTATTCTCCTAAAACGATCTGAGAAAATAAATTAGAATTCAGAGTTCCGGATTTCGGATCTTTCCTTTCACGTTGTTGGGAAGGGGGTAATTTTAATTTCAAAACCATGAAACGCAAAAAGATTGCTTTCATCAGTAGAATGTGACATGCATTCACAAGCTTACAATGGGATTCATAATGTTTTTTAATCTGTCAAAGGAGTTTCCACCCCGTGGAACACGTTGCAGTTAGATTCCAAGAATCGAAATAGACCTCCGCATGACCAGCAGGATAACAGAATGATATGGCCGTGATTTTAGTTAATTAGTCTACTGCCACATATACTTAAAATTGTGTATTGAAGCGCGTCGACCCACCATTCTTTTCATGCAAATAAATAGAGTACGTGGATACACTTCAATTTCATATTACTTTCAGAATGGATTTGAAAGTCCTCCTAGGACATTATATGGGTATTTATGAAAGAGAGAATTTTGTGAGGACAAATATGAGTGCATTGGTTCTCGGAACCAGGATTGGTAACGCCAAAGATTCTGTTTGGCGCGCTTTTAATGTTTTTGTTATGACTTCTCTTCCTTCAAAGTTCATTTAGGAATTTTTAATTTGCATTTAAAAAGGAAAACATGAGAAAAACCTCCCATAAACTAAAACTCTGTAGCGAAACTATTCACTTCACAGTGAAGGGTAACTGTAATGTTTGGGAATCCTTTTGTAGTACCAACGTAAATTCCAGGAAAAATACTCGACTGGTGGATATGTTTTTTTTTTTTGTTTTTAATGCAGAAACAGGAAAAGTTCTTCCTTTAACGTGTTTTGTAACATAGTAGTAAAGTATTAACTAAAAGGATAATGAATATGTATGTCATTTGGATACGGGTTAACTTTATCAAGAGTTAGTTATCGACTTGACGATGGTATAAAAGCTGGTGGAAATCCGGAGGGAACTCCGGCAATCCGTTGTATTATGTAGAGTATACGAGTACGAGTATGCGAGTAGAAATCCTAGTGTATCACCTGAATGACATGTATTTCCGCTTCAAAAACAGGGACTTTGGACCAAATATATCAGCATCCACCCCGATGTCAATCTTTGATCCATCCGGATACCGCTTTCCGTAAGCCTTTAAGGTTTGAGGTGGGGTTTTTATAGTTGCAATTCTTTTCGGCTTGGAATCACTATATTAAGCCTTTTGCCGAAGGTAGGTGTTCGGTCGTTTTTGTTCTTTTTCTTTTTTAAATTAGCGTACGCTCGATAGGTTAAGGTACCTTTAAAATGTTTACACACAGCTCGAGCGAAGGAAAGCAGGAAAGAAAGGTAGGTAGCGATGTACGTACGTTTTGAATGTTTGAAGGTTATAATGGTCAGGAAATAAAGTGCTGGGCTGTATGGCTGTATGGGCTTATGAAAGAATTATGATATTTCAATGAATGTACATCCGAAAGTGGGATTGAAAGTAAACTGAGGAGCATTCATAGCGAGATGGTGTTGCGGTTAAAGGTTCGATGGGGCGGTGTTCGAGTTTGTCAATTGATTGGATGGTATTAGCCTCACCTATGAGACGTATCGCACGGTTTTGAATCCTATCTATCAGGTGCAGAATGATTTTAGTAGCACCTGGCCAGATATGGACATTGTACATTAATTTTGGGTGGATGAATACCTTTCGGAAATATGTTTTGGAAGCCTTTAATTATACTCTGTTGGAGGTTCCCCATTAAGTGATGCTATCTATCCTGGAATTTAATAAGCTTAGTATACGCTGCCGTTCCTGTTCTATGGCCGAAGAACATCGACGTAAGTCCGGGAACGAATATAAAAAGCAGAGAGTACTGTCGTCAGCAGAGGAAGTAGCGGACAAGAGGTCGTTGATGAAAATTAAAAAGGGAGTCAGAGACAGAACGGATCCCTGTGGCATAACAGCGTTTACTTTGTGTTTATTAGACATTAGTGCTTTGGTTCCACTTTTCGGCGAGACATGCCATCGAATCACCAGTGGACCTGTTCCTAAGAGCACCGTACTGCCCGGTATTTTCATGACCTGGAAAAGATGGGGCGTAAATGCAATTGGTCTGTAGGATTAGAGAAAAGAAGATTCGGCTTTTTTAGGGACGGGTTGGACAAATGCTGTTTCTCATCTTCTCGGAAAGAGTCTTGAAGAGTATGATCTTTGCCAGGGTGGAAGAACATCTCATTAGAAGACGGAAAATTGAATTTGGTGAAGGCTAATGCCTCCATTTATTTGGCTTAATGCAAGCTTAAACTAACTTAAAAAACTAGGACTTAAAAAGCTAACTTAAGAACTAAAACTAACTTAAGGGTTAGGGAAAAAGGGAGTGGTTAGGAGATCAAGTTTTAGGCGAGAAGTGCTCAGGTTAAAATCAAAAAGGGGGAGGTTTGAGTTGACCTTACGGAGCATGCGGGAGATTGGTTCGTTAGAGCCATTAGAGGTGCGATGGGTTGGGATATAGAAGAGACGAGGACAGCGTAACGTCGGCTACGTCTCTGCGTTTTTCGAGGATACTCAGGTTAAGAAGTTTGATAAATGGGTCACTCCAGGGTAGTCCACGAAGAGCAAAACGACGTTGAATGTTCTCAATTTGGGATATATGAGTTCGCTGAAAGGGGGATCACACTTGGCTGGCATATTCAAGAAATGGGCGAACAAGCGTAATGTAAAGTAACCTTGTCACATAAGGGTTGCTAAATTCTTTAGACCAACGTTTGATAAAACCGAGCGATGAGTTGGCTTTAAGGATTATCTCATCAATATGCGAACGGAAGTTTAACTCTCTATCGTATAAAATTCCGAGGTCGCGAAGGGATTGCACCTGGGGTACAGGTTGGTCATGCAGAAAATAAAGTCTAGAGGGGATTGATAGGACTTACGAGACAAAATCATAGATTGGCATTTGGAAACGTTAAGCTCAAAGCAATTTTTTAGACACCAGGTGGAAAACCTATCGAGGTCTTCTTGAAGGAGAATAGAGTCTTGGAGTGAAGAAATAGTTTTGGAGAATTTAGTGTCATCAGCGTAAATGGATACGGAGCAGTGTTTGATAATCCTTTCAAGATCGTTTATAGTTAGAATGAAAAGGAGGGGACCAAGATGGCTTAAAACGGCGTTGAGAAGGCTGACCTAAAGCGAACGCTATAGTAACGGTTCTCCAGATTTCTCCATTTAAACAAAATGGGGTCAAAACCGAGGGAAGACAATTTGAAAAGGATCAGTTGATGTGATCAGATATGTGATCCCTAGCGAAATCGTTGACATTTTCTAAGGCTGAAAGCGCAAAGGACACGAATTCAACTAATTTTGTAGTAGTTGATCTATCTTTTAGAAATCCGTGCTGACTGGGTGATATAAGTGACTTGCACTGAAAGCTTAGAACATCATTTAAAACACTTTCGAACATTTTAGGTATGTGAGAAAGCTTAACAATGGGACGGTGGTTGGTTACTTCATTCTTTGATCCCTTTTTGTGAACCGGGGTTATAAAAGAGGTCTTCCAAACTTGGGGGAATTCCCCTTGTGTGAGGGACAGGTGAAATAGGGAGGAAAGTGGGTGCGAAAGATTGGAGGCACACTTTTTGAGAAATATTGCTGGGAGCTCATCTGGACCGGATAAAAATTCATCATTGAGATTTTGTAACTTTTCTTCGATAAGGGTGGTATCAAAAGCTTGCGAGAGAGAGGGGCCAATAGAGAAATTGGGTACTTAAAGGTACTTGAAATACATGGGGTCATGAACGAAGGGGTTGTCTGCAAATGACTGCATAAAAAAGTTTGCAAAATAGTTGGCAATAATATGTGGTTCGGTCGATGATATGTTATCGAACGACAGAGAGGGGGGATATCCGTCTGATTTTCTTTTGTAGTTGACGAATTGATAAAATGTCTTAGGATCAATGATAAGGTTAGTCTGCGCTGTGTCGAGAAAGCGCTGATAGAGGCAGTAATAGAGCTGGGTGAATTGCAGGTAAGTTCCAAGATAGTTAGAGTAGTCGTAAAAAGAAAAGTTGCCCATAATTTTTTTCTTTTATTAAGTAAAGAGCGAAGTCTTCTGTTGTACCATGGAGGGGAAATAGAAGATGTTTTATGCCGTGAAAAGGGGACGTAGAGAGAAATAGAATTAAATATTTCGCTGTAGAAAATGGAGACAGCATCAGATAGGTTAGTAAAATCAAAAGAACATTTGCTGAGATAGGTATTGATTTTACGAAAATTAGCTTTATAGAAGTTGTAAAAAAAGATGGTAGTTGAAGAAGTGGGTTGGGATGGAGAGTTATGGAAAAATGAGAGAAGAAGAGGGGAATGAAAGTTGTCGACAGTTGATAGGATAAAGGGACAAAGCGTTACTGTGGAGTTTATATGATCACTAGTGAAAATAAGGTCTAGTTGCCTACCGATAGAGTTAGGGACGCCACTTACTTGGCACAGGCTTGAGTCAGTTATGCTATCAATGAAAAGACATTCCTTGGATGAAGTGGCATTTGACGCGGTAAAAAATAAGTAATCATCCGATGGAATCCACTTCAGCAAGGGCAGATTGAGATCTCCAAAGATAAGGATACCTTCGATGGAATCACTTAGGCCAATTGCTTTAATATCAAGGATGTAGGATTCGATAGGTTGAGCTGGGAGAATGTAGCAGCACATAACGTACAGGGACCTATTGGGAAGTGTTATTTTAATTGAGACAAAATCAATTTTAGCAGAAGAAGAGATAGCGATGAGAGAAGAGTTGAGGTTATTGTGAATAGCAAGTAGGACACCTCTATATGGAGAATTAACTTTAGGAATGGCAGGGTCATTAACCATAGGGAGAGAGTGATCGTCATCTCGGAAGACATAAAACGAAGATGGGAATAGCTCCTGGCTCTTTATGTCGGGGATCAGATTGGTTTCTGTAAGAGTATAGACGTCGAAAAAAGACTGTATGATTTAGACAATACAGCCCGAGTTTTAGAGTGCAAGACTCTTACGTTTTGGTAGTAAAATGTAAGAGATAGTTTGTTGCGTCTAGGAGTAGGGGAGTGTAGATGAGATGCAGGCAAAGAAGGCAAATTAGGAATGAAAAAATTTATAATGGTCACCTCAACTGCGCTGAAGGGGAGAAAGTCTTTTAGAGTGAACATAGCTGCGGAAAGCAGCGAGGTCATCCGCAACCTTTTGAGGAGGTGTGTCGAAGATTTCGTGGTACCTGTTGTAATCTGTTGTAAAGCTTTCTGAGACATCCGTAGGAAGGCCTTCCTGTTGAATGGAGACCATGACACTTGTTTTTGTTTTTCCCTCAAAGCAACCAGAGTCGGATTTGTCGTAAAGATATGCGAGAAAGAGACGTATATTTTCGTATATATACGAAAGATATACCATCTGGACCAGCGGATATGTTTATGTTTACAGAGCAGATTATGCCAAGCTCGGGGATTTCAGAGAGAATATTCATTTTATTCATGTGATCTGAGTGATTAATCTCTCCTATTTGTATAAACCTGACCGTACTGCGGATTGTCATCTTTTGTATAAAGAGATGGGTTGGCGTTAAACCAATGAGGGCTTCTATAGCTGCTGTGGGGTATGTGCGCATTCTGCCGGTGATACCGAGGCATACAAGCCTTTGTAGCCGCTGCAGCTTTTATATGACAGGCTTTTCTTTTGTTTTGTCGTATTATCATTGTATGTATATTGTATAATTGGCGAAGTTTGGCAAGCTCACATGGCTTTAGTCGCTTTGGTAATTTTATTATTAATATGTCAATTCCAATTTAGTTTTTCATCGAGAACCATTCCAAGATATTTTACTTTAGGTTATCAATGACCATTGACCACAGGAGCGATGAGAGAACAGCTCCTTGTGGCCAACCTTTGACCGCTGAGACAGAGATTTTGGTCTCACCGGAAAATTTCCACATTTAAGAGCATCGCTCTAACGCAACGGTTAGTGGGATGGTCAATATCCTTTATGGACATGGCCTCCGAAATAGATTTATATCCGGAATTATGAAAGGCACCTTCAGTATCTAGGAAATCACATATTGAAATTCTTTTGTCGGTAGGCCGTTTTTGTCTATGTCACCAGATTTGCTAGAGTGCCTTCCGATGATTTTTCTTTCCTGTATGCATATTGGTGAGGTTGCAGAGGTGAATTTTTGTTGACTAGGTCTTTGATGTATATTTTAATCGATTAGTTCTTCCATGGTTTTCGGAAAAATAATGTTAGACTTACAAGCCGAAAAGATTAAGGAAGTTCATTAGATTGATCTAGTTTGGGATTAAAAACTACGTTCACCTCCCTCCAGACTTGTGGAATGTATTAAGAGGTGAAGCTATACCTAAACCATCGGTTAGAGTGGGAATAACCTTCACTAGATTTTTTGAATCAGTGCTGAAAAAATTCCGTGTGATCCGAGTGCTTACTTACTCGTAATTGCCTATTCAAGTTGTTCTATGCTGAAAATATTTCCAGATGCTTTAATCATATATCATGTACTTCCCTCTCCGAAGTGAAAAGCGGTTTTACTTGGTATCTGCCTATGCAGCTTAAGACACTTAATCCACCTTATTTATCCCAGAAATCAAGATACTATTTCGATTCCTAAGCCTGGAATCGGAGGAGAATCATATCATTGTCGGCGCAGATCTTAACGCCATACAAAGAGATTGGGGAAATAATATGCCAAACTCTTGGGGGAACATGCTACTTAATTGATGGGACAGCAAAATATTTTGAATAGAGAGATTAACAGGCGCCTCATGGAAATGGATAAGACCATCAAATGAACGATGGACATCACAATACATCGGTACCGATACATTGACAACGAAGACTTATTCCGCAATACAACTACTGTATCATTTCACAAGAGTAGATTGCTGTCGAGACTAAAAACCTTGTACCAACAGTTTACTGAAAGACATAACCTGGAGATCATGACACTAAGGTCAGCGTCTAAGTATTAATAAAAGAAAATTACAGGGCTTGTGTAACACCAGCAACCCGAATATGTTCCTGCAAATAAATAAAATATTTCGGAGGTAAGATCAGAACGACCTTTCATGTCTTAAGATCGCCCGAAAGACGAACAACGAACAATTACTGCTAATAACAGGCAGAGATCCAGAAGAAGCTTTCGATGCTGATAATTTCTTTGTGGTTGAAGATCCGCAAGAGAAGGCAGAGGCCATAGGAGCATTTTAACAGAAAGTGTAGAAGGCGAACGAAGTCATTGGTCCGATTCGCGCTCGGAAAATCAGGTCCTTTTGCATAATACCTAAATTCGAAATGATATGGAGAGTTGGCGATTCGAGAACTCAGGGTTCACTGAATTCAACGACGAAAATATGACAAATAATGTCATCGCCATCGATTCATTTCTAGGGAAGAGCCCCATGCGATCTGTGAATCACTGGGAAGTAAAAAAATTAATGGGAATCGACGAAATTCCGAATATTGTACTTCTAAACCGCCCAATAGAAACGGTAGACATGTACACCACCCTGTTTAATAATGCTTTAAATAATGTCGATAAGTCAACATCCCAATATAAGCAAGGTATTCGAAAAGGTTTTCAATAGAGTCCTGACTAAGTGTGTCGAAGACAAAAATTTAGTTCCAGATAATCAATTCAGTTTTAGGGCGGAACATATTATCTCACATGCCACTGCTACATAGCTCTTATCCGGCCTTTGCTTGAATTTGAATGTCCCGTACGGTTTAACGTCAGATCAAATTTAATGAAAAAGATTCGAGTATTTGTGAGGGCTTGCCTTCGCTTATATAGAGCACAGTCTTATACAATAAGGCAAACCAAAGTAAAGTGGACAATTTCGTCATTAAGTTGATTCGAAGGCACATTGCTAGAGGAATGACCTCGAAGGACAATCTGATCTTCGGGGCCGCCAATCTTCCAGGTCGCTTAAACAGCTGCAGACAAGCGACTCAACTACGACAGAGACATCATACATGGCAGTGAGGAATGTTTCCGGTTTAATAGGGCTGCAGGGAGTCGCGATATGAGGGGTGTTGTTCGGCAGCACAAACAATTTTGGTGGTTTAGTGAAGGAGATGAGACTCCTTCTTCATTTCCTTCAAGTTCTAGGTAGCGCTTTGAGGGCGAGGTCGGTTTGCTTGATATTCCAGCCATAGCCGGCTTACATAATATAGGTAGAATAAGAGTAGTTTTTAAGGCAAAAGGAAAAAAAATATTACAATGTACTACAATATTACTAATATTACAAACAAAAACAAATAAACAAAAAAGAACAAAGCGAGAGTAACAATTTATAGTACAGGTGACAGGGAAACCAAAAGTTAAGTTAATAGAACAATTAAAAAGTTCGATGCTTCCAAAGAAACGACACCTTTTTACGCATTCGTTGCGGCCAATTTACTGTAGCAAAACGTGAAATTAAGTGCTCATCAAAATGATTTCTCAACAAGTCCATAGTTTCACGCGCTGTATGGCTCGTAGCGCCGTCTTGTTGAAACCAGAGCTCACCGAGACCATGTGCTTGAATTTCAGGAAGCATATAGTCCGTTAAAATGGTACAGAAATGGTTACCATTGACGGCAACATTCTGATTTGCCTTATTTTTGAAGAAATATGGACCAATGATTCCACCAGACCATAAACCACACCATACCATTGTTTTTAATGGTAGCTTTTGGTACTCTTCGGGTTGCTCATCAGCCCAAATACGGCAATTTTGTTTATTATCGTATCCATTGAGATAGAAATGGGCTTCATCACTGAACAAAATTTTACGACAAAACACCGGATTTTCATTGAGTTTTTCCAGAACACATTCACTGAAAATGTGACGCAAATTCAAGTCGCCTGGCTTCAATTCTTGCACAAGTTGAAATTTTCGAATATATCAAGCCTAGCTGCTGAGAACGACAACGAATCGTTGTACACTCTCAGCTACAGCTGCTATACTCCCTTCACTACGTACTGGATGTGGTCCAACTCGTCGAGTATCATCCACTAATGTAAACTGGGACTCAAATTTGCAAATGGTATTGACAATGGTGGTTTCAGTAGGTCTATTATGCGCACCATAAGTTTCTCGAATCGCACGAAAAACATTTCTCACAGAACGCTAATTTTTCGTAATACACCTGAACAATTTTGAGACACTGTTGTGGTGTGAGTCTTTCCATGATGTCTTGCCAAAAATAATACTGAAAAAAAATAACAAAGCAATTTAATATGAGTCAAGCGTGATCTGTCACAAAAAGCCAATTGAAAATCCAACCTCACGATGAATCACCAAAGTCCAAAGTTTCTTGTCAGACAGGTAATATAAGGTTTATGTCGATTGTGGTATTTCTTCTTTAGTGAAGTTTAATTTTGGTGTCCCTCAAGGATCCGTTCTTGGCCCACTATTAAATAACATGTATACATCAGATTTTCCAGCTATCCCACAATGTGAATCAGCCTTATTTGCTGACGACATAGCAATATATTCATCAGACACATTCGCTCTCAATAATGAGAAGAATTTTAAACTGGCTGTTGAAATATTGGAAACTTATGGTATTGTAACAAATGGAAAATAAAATTGAATGCGGACAAATTTCAAGCTAAATTTTTCTCACAGAAAGTCTTATTATCTTCCCAGCAGTTTATGTAAAATCAATGGAAAAGATATAAATTGGGAAAGGTCCGTAAAATATTTAGGTATACACCTTGATACTTAACTTACGTTCAGCTATCGTATTAATAATAATACATGGGCCGTGCCGTTTCTAAGAGAGGGAACCACTTGAATTAAATCCATACCATTTTCAGTTAGTTCCAACCTTCAAAAGATACGTGAATAAATTTGACAGCTGTCGTACGATTAGTTCTCGAGATATAGCCTTGTGAGTGAAGCAACTTTTGTTATTGTGAATAAAATGGATTCAAAGCAATTTCGTGTGTTGATTTATCATTGCTTTTTGATGGGAAAAAATGCAGCCGATGCAAAGAAATGGCTTGATAAGTGTTACCCGAACAAACCATTCGCAAGTGAATTGAAAAATTTAAAAGTGGTCATACAAGCACGCAGTGGACGTCCAAAAGAGGCTGTTTCAGATGAAAACATAAAAAAAGTCCACAAAATGATTACGAATGACCATAAAGTGAAGTTGATCAAGATAGCTGATCAAAAGCGCGTGTTGGATATATCATACACCAATATTTGGACATGCGAAAGCTCTGTTCAAAGTGCGTGCCGCGTTTGCTCACAGTTGACCATTCAGAGGAGTGTTTAAAGCTGTTCAACCGCAATAAAGCCGAATTTTTGCGTCGGTATGTCACAATGGATGCAACTTGGCTCCATCACTTCACACCAGAGTCAAGTTGGAAGTCAGCTGAGTGGCGAGCAGGCGACGAACCTCGTCCAAAACGACCAAAAACTCAACAGTTGGCTGGCAAGGTTATGGCATCTAATATATAATACAACTATATTATATATAATACGCATTTGAAGAAAAAGAAAGTGCTGTTTCATCAAGACAATGCACCGTGTTACAAGTCGATGAAAACGATGGCAAAATTGAATGAATTCGGCTTCGAATTGCTTCCCCACCCACCGTATTCTTCAGATTTGGCCCCCAGCGAGTTTTTCCTGTTCACAGACCTCAAAAGAATGCTCGCCGGAAAGAGATTTAAGACCGATGAAGAAGTAATCGCTGAAACAGAGGTTTATTTTGAGGCTAAACCGAAATCGTACTACAAAACTGGTATCGAAAGATTAAAAAATCGTTTCAATCAGTGTATCGCCCTCGAAGGCAACTATATTGATAAATAAAGTTGAATTTTGCAAAAATTTTGTGTTTTACTATAAAAAGGCACTGACCTTTCAGCCCATGTGTTACACTGAAGAAAATAAGTCTATCAATAAAAATACTTTATCCTTTCATGAATCGCAATTCTGTTAATACGGAATATACGGAATGGAAGCAAATAAACTCACTAATTAACCAAATGCATGCATATAGTAGGTATTTAGGTAGAAGTGACGGTTCATGCCATTCAACCCAATTAGCACTACGATGTGCCGTTTTGTTACCACTCCTCATGTAACCTATTTTTTGATAGTTGTTAAGGATGTGGTCCGGTCGGTGCCTAAAACCAACCTGTAAATTTGAGGGAGCGGATAAAATCCTGTATCCCTTTACCCGAGATGTCGCTAAGGTCGTCAAAGAATGGTTGGTTTAGTGCGCGCAGTCTGGCTCTTGCTAAATTTAGACATTTGCAGAGGAAGTGAAAGAGAGTTTCTTTCTCGTTTGTATTTCCGCAACTGCGGCAAGGAGGGTTGTATGGGGTATCTAGTTTGGCCGCATGGTCTCCAATTGGCCAATGTCTCGCCTTCTAGCGATTTCTGGACGGGCTCTGTTTAATAGGTTCTTCGTTTTATTTTGATCGTAGATAGGCCAGATTTTCCTTGATATGACGCAATTTGTCAATCCCGACCATTGGAAATTGGACCCTCGGTGAGAGCAAAACGCGTAGTGCTGAGCTCTTTCTGGCCAGCTCATCCGCACGATCATTGCCTGTTACGTCACTATGCCCTGGGACCCAGTGAAGTGTGACCCTGAAACGTTCGCTCAGGCAGGCAAGCTCGTTTCGGCCCCCCTGCACCAGTTTGGAGTATATAGTAGCCGAGTCGATGGTTTTGATAGCGGCTTGGCTATCTATAAGGATGACAATGCTTTGTTTCTGCGTTGTTTCCCGCCCTAGTTGCGTGCGTGCTTCTCGGATGGCCAGTAATTCCGCCTGGAAAACGCTGGCAAAATCCGGTAAGCGGACTGAAATTGATTACATCACTTCCAAGTGTGTTCTGGGGATGTCCGAAATATGATACCTGGGCCACCAAATCACCCGTGAAGGAATCAAGCCACTTGAAGAAAAGGTAAGAGTTATACAGAAGTTTTAAAAGCCGACAAAAGCCAAAGAGATGAAGAGGTTTTTAGCAATGCTCAACTTTTACCGACGTTTCTTACACACACTCAGCAACCAGTCAGTGCTCCAAAAGCTAGTTCAAGGCAAAAAAAAAAAAAACGATTCGACTCCCGTCATATGGACCAATGAAGCAGAGAGAGCATTTCAACGACGCAAATTAAATCAGGCGACCGCTACGCTTTTAGCGCACTCAGCGATCAACGCGCCTCTTTCAATCAGTTGCGATGCTTCAGATGTCGCAGTAGGGGCCGTGCTTCACCAAGTTGTTGGGCTTCTTCAGCTTAAAGCTAACGAAAACACAAAAGCGGTACAACACATATTGACAGTGAGCTGTTAGCGCTTTATTTGGGCTTAAAACATTTTCGCCATTTTATCGAGGGCAGGCAATTCCCCATAAAAACGAACCACAAGCCGCTCGTATCCACCTATAAACAAAAGCATGAGAAGTCTTCACCACGACAAGTTCGACAACTTGGTTTCATCCCACAGTTTAGCACAGACATTCGTTTTATCAAAGGTGCGGACAACAATGTAGTCGATTCGTTGTCACGAGTAGAAGAGGTCAGTACACTAGTTATCGACTTCGACTCAAATAATTTCTAGAAAAAGTCAACGCAGGTAAACTTGTTTCAAATTCACTAACCGTTAAGCTACTTAGCCTTCCAGAATCCAAATCACTTGTTTATTGCGATGTGTCGACGCACAAAGTTCGACCAACAGTTCCGAGAACCCTACGTCATTGGGTGATGAAGTGTACCACTGGCAATGTATACACACCCTGAAGGCCGATTCGAGCACATTAATGAAGATATTGTCGGCCCGCTACCATCATCACAGGGTAACCATTACCTTCTTACGTGCATAGATAGATTTTCTCGTTGGCCAGAAGCTTTGTTTTTACCAGATAACACAGCCGAAACGGTGTCAAGGATACTGGTAGCTGGATGGATTTCCCGGTTTGGAGTCTCATTGCGAATTACAACAGACCTGGGCGGACAATTTGAAAGCACGATCTTTAAGGAGCTAACACGACTTCTTGGAATCAAGCATTTAAAGACAACTCCGTACCATCTCCAGGCGAATGGGATGATAGAGAGATGGCACCGTGCACTCAAAACTGCCATTCGTTTTTACCAAACCCAGGATTGGTGTGAAGTTTTGCCATTGGTACTGCTTGGTCTGCGGTGAACATATGGTACAAGGAAGATCTGAAGTCAACTACAGCCGAGATGTTTTACGACACATCTTTGAGACTTAACGGCGAGTTGTTTGGTTGCTAGCAGAAAACATACATAGAGTCAGAGTTTGTAAAAGGTTTGCGACGTTCAATGGAAAACGGTCCCAGAAGTAACCGGTCTGACTAAGACATGGCGGTAGTTGTTTAAAAATATCACTGTATTGTAAAGTTCGTAGTCTATAAAGCATATGTCTCAAGTTTGAAAGCGCCACGTTATTTAGTATTTGTTTGGTAGCCATCAATAGAGAACGTTGTCAGTGAATTTGTGAAAATGGAGAAAATTGATCATCGTTATGTGATACAATATTTTTATTTGAAAGGCCCCAGCCCAACCAATATAAAAGCTGAACTGGATTCTTCTCTGGGTGAGTCTGCTCCTTCATTTACAACAGTAAAATTTTGGGTTGCTGAGTTTAAACGAGGCCGTACGAGCTGCCAAGACGAGCATCGCAGTGGTCGACCAAATGAGGTGAAGAAAAAGCACAAAACGGTACTGGATGATCGTCGACTGAAAGTGCGCGAGCTAGCAGACATTGTAGGCATTTCAAAAAGTGCAGTACATCGCATATTATTTAAAAATTTGGACATGGGAAAGCTTTGTGCAAGATGAGTGCCGTGTTTGCTCACACTCGAGCAAAAATAGTGTCGTGAAGATGTTTCAATTCACAGCAACAAAGCAGAATTTTTGCTCCGTTTTATAACAGTGGATGAAACATGGGTACATCGCTTAACACCTGAGACAAAAGAATAATCAAAACTATGGATTTAGAAGGGAGAACCGGCTCCAAAGAAGGCGAAGACCGTTTTATCTGCAGGCAAGGACATGGCGTCGATTTTTTGGGATGCGCGTAGAATAATTTTCAATGAATATCTTGAAAAAGGAAAACCTATCAACGACCAGTATTATGCGAACTTATTCCAACGTTTGAGCGAAGAAATCAAGCAAAAACGGCCGCATTTAGCTAAGAAGAAAGTGTTCTTTCATCAAGATAATGCACCAGCTCACAAATCCGTTATTGCAATGGCCAAAATTAATGAATTAATTTTTGAATTGCTACTTCATGCACCAGATTCGCCAGATTTAGCCCCCTCAGATTATTTTCTGTTCCCAAACTTGAAAAAATGGCTCAGTGGTCAAAGATTTTCCAACGATGAAGAAGTGATGTGGGCAATTAATGGCTATTTTGAGGAGCAAGACAGTTCTTATTATAAAAAGGGTATCGAAATGTATCTCTGGGTATCTCTGGGAAAAGTGTATAAAGCTTAAAAGCGATTATGTTGAAAAATAAATAAATATTTTTCTAACATTTTTGTGTTTTCTTTGTTGGGTCGGGTACTTCTGGGACCGCCATCGTATTAAGATGGCGACAAATGTTTATATATGCAGTCAAATTACCACTTCAATAGTGGCGACTCAGATTATTTATATAATATTACTTCTAACTGCTATTTTAAATATCAACTGCTAACGTATTATAACATATCAGATATACCACCTCTGTTATATATGTCAAGAGTAACGCTGAGTTGTTATAGCAGAGAAATTAGTTTTCGTCAAGAAGCCAAACGACACGGTCGTACTCCCCTCCGCATATAAGAGATATAATGTTTTGATTTAAATATATACACAATATTTGTAGATTAAAGTGAGTTATAACTATCGAACATAATGCTTTTATCTTTCCCAATACGATTTCCACACATTTATACACTAATGGACAAAATAATAAATACAGCTTTATGAAATTGAATTGTGTTCACTTCTTGTGGCATTGATTGTATTTAGCCACTGAACTGCATACTTATTAACAACTTGGTTAGTACGCGTATTCTAAGCCGTTTTTAATATAGAGAGTTCGTCGCATTTACTTTTAAATTTAAATAAAATGTACTGTGGGGTGGACAAAAAATTAAATACAGTTAACAGTTTTGAAGACTTTTATTGAAACTCTCGATTTTTTATAAATATTGGCCTTGTTTTTTCTACAACATCCTTAACCATTTTCCAAAGGTTTTCAATGAAATTAAGGTCCGGCAACTGGGATGGCCATGGTAAAACTCGTAATCCCTTTGCATCTTTTCAGTTTTTTGTAGCTTTGGCTGTATGTTTTGGATCATTATCAGCCTGAAATGTCCAAATTAAAGAGTCCAAATATACTCTTCTTTCTTCATAGTTCCATCTATTAAATGTATAGGACCAACTCCATACCAAGAAAATCCTGCCCAAATCATAATATTATATTCACCGCCATGTTTCACCGCTTTTATTGTGTAGCCCGCTATTGTATGCAGAATTTGGAGGACGCCAAACAAACCGCCTACCATCCGACCTAAATAAATTAAATTTGCACTCGTTCGTACAAAATATATTTCACCTACTTTTTGGCCTTCTTCGCCAGACCAACTTTCGTGCCGAAGTGCAAAGTCCATCTATGTTTAAAAAGTGTCTTATTGAGAAGTGGTACTTTAGTGGGTGATTTATCTTATAGGTTATTTTTCATCAACCTACTTCTTATTATTCTTGAAGAAACATTTGAATTCAGCTTCTACAAAATGGCGCCTGACGAGAGGAATGGATCTTTCTTGACTTCTAAAATGATATTCCGATCCATTCTTGTTGTTGTTTTTCTAGGTCTTTCTATTTTTTCCTCAGTTTTCTCTTTCTTTTTTTTCCTTTAATGCATTCTGCACCTTTCCTAAAGAACAGCGGACCGTTGAAGCAATTTTCCTGGTACTCATGCCGGCGCTTTGCATTTATTTTATAATCTCTTGAGACCCATTTTTATTCTTAAGAAAAAAATTGTATCAATTTCTGTGTAAAAGAGTAATAGCGTATTTATTTTTTTGTCCACACAAAACCAGAGTACTCGTAACACTTTGCATAGAATTTTATAATAAATGCGACGAAGTCTCTATACGAATAACGGTTTCGAGTAGGCGTTGTCAATAAGTATGCAGTTCAGTGATTTAATATAGGGTTTTCCAATAGTGACTTGACAACTTCGAATTTAATTTTTGAACGCACTCTTTCACTAATCATCAAACTGTCATTGTCAATTTATTCAGTAAACTCAATATTTTCATCATGGTAAAGTACATTAACGAGCAACGTCTACAAATTACAAAAATTTTCTACAGATATTCGGAGTCGGTGACTGCAACTTTAAGAGCGTTAACTCCAATTTTAGGTCGTAATTCTCGCCTAGTAGGCAATAACAAGTTTAGTGCAAAAATTTGAGACTACATATTTATTGTGTGATGTTGCTGTGTCAATGAGACAACGGGTTGGTCGAAGTGTCGAAAATATCGCTTCCGTTCAGACGTCCGTAGCAAACGATCCAAACCAGTCAATTCCACGGCGTTCTTAAGAATTGGGCATCGCTCAGACCACATTATGGCGTATTTTGCGTAAGGATCTTGGTTTACACCCATACAAGATCAAGCTGACTCAAGAATTTAAACCAATGGACTATTTGAAGCGACGTACGTTCTTCGATTGGGTTTTAGAGAAGATGCGCCAAGATGATGAATTTCATTGCAAAATCATCTTCAGTGACGAAGCTCATTTTTGGCTCAATGGGTATTGGTTGGGTGAAAACCCACATGGGCTTCATGAATCACCACTTCATCCACAAAAAATAACTATTTGGTGCGGTTTGCATGCCGGCAGCGTTATTGGACCATATTTTTTCGACGACGATAACGATCGTCACGTTACTGTGAATAGTCAGCGTTATCGCGCCATGATCACCGATTAGTTTTGGCCCGAATTGGAAGATATGGACTTGAACGACATGTGGTTTCAACAGGATGGTGCCACAAGCCACACAGCACACGCTACAGTCGATTTATTGAAGAGTAAGTATGGTGAGCGTGCTATGTCAAGACATGGGCCACTCGATTGGCCGCCTCGTTCGTGCGATTTAACGCTACTTGACTATTTTCTGTGGGGCTACGTTAAGTCATTGGTTTATGCCAACACGCCGACGATGTTGGAAAAGCACAGAGCCAACATTGAAGGCGAAATAGCGGCCGTTTCGGCCGAAATGTGTAGACAAGTCTTCGAAAATTGGGTCCAACGAATCGACCGCTGCAAACGTGCCCGCGGTGGCCATATGAACGAAGTCGAGTTCCACTCATAAATGTTTTTATTGTACTTCAAGCCAATAATAAAGTTTTTGAAATACCTCAAATGGTTTGCCTTTTATTTAAAAAAAAGTTGTCAAGTTGTTATTAGAAAACCCTATACAATCAGCTCCAGAAAAAGTGGAAACAATTCCAGTTCATGAAGCTGTATTTATTATTTTGTCCATAAGTGTATATATATTATAATTCTGTTTCTTTTTTCTCTTTGTATTTTCTTTTCTTTTTGTAAGGTATTTATTGAATTGTTTATTTTGTATTTATTTATAAATTATTCAACTTATTTATTTATTTATTTATTTATTTATTGACTTTCTTTTTTTGTTTTTTTTTTGTTTCTCTTTTTTTTTGTTAATTTACTTGGTTATGTGTTTAAATATCAATTTTTTCTTAATTTTTTGTTTATATTGGTTTTTTAATTGTATGCATTCTAGTCATTATCATCTTTTTCTTTTTTTTTTCTTTAAATTGCATTTTCCTTCAAACAAACAATATTGCCGTTTTGTATATTTTTCAATGGTATTACAATATTGTTTCAGATGTAAGATAATTATAGTCAAATGTCTGGATTGTAAAATGTGCTGTTACAACACCTTTGAAATTGTTTTGCAAAATAAATCTATCTATCTATCTATCTATCTAATAAAATGCATATAAAACGAAATTAAAAATGAATGCTGAAAATATTTCCAGGTAGATTGTTGTTATAGTACTTCAGGCTGCTGTGCTTAGTAATGTCGGTGTTTGTGTTTGTCTTTTTTTATAATGACTCGAAGATTTAGAGTGGATATAGTCAACATTTTCCGGCTAAAAAGTAATCACTTTTCTGCATACTTCCACGTCTATAAATACAGACCAGCTGTTTTGGCACTTAGTGAAACAGAAGTAGATCCCCGCGCACACCTATCAGATAAATATTTCCTCTTCACCGTGGTCTCGCCATTTACGTGCGTAGTGATGTAACTTACCAAACTCCACCACAATGTAGTCCCTGTTCCAATCCGGAATTCAATTTCCTGTGTTAAAAATTCCATCTCCGTAAGCAAATTATTCACTACTGCTTTGTTCACAGAACCCCTAAACTGGACAGCAATTCGACTTTTAACGAGTTTGATGCACTCCCTGTCTCCATACAAAAATTTAATTTCTGTTTCGTCACCGTTGATGTGCTCTTCCCTCTAGGCTCGTTGGATCATTATGTTGTATCAGCTAATTTCTCTACTCCCACCGCACAGTTAGAAAAAAAGATTCCTTATCGTATAATACAAGAAAACCAATTGGAACGGTCTTAACACTTTCTTTAGGAACTTTAACTGATCGTTATGTTTGATCAGATGCCACTGCTTATACGATCGCAGACACTATTCTCTTTAGAATGAGATCCGTTTTCCCTCATCGGATGAAGAGTATCAAGTCAAAAGAAAGCGCATGGTACGACTCGAGCTGTAAAGAGGGTGTCAGGGTTGGAGAAACGTTTTTTTCGGTCCTTTAAGACCAACCCGACAGAAGAAAACCGAAAAAAGTTTAAACGAGTCGGGAATGACTGCAATGTCTTACTTAAGAATGTAAAATTTCAATACGACCAAAAGCTGATGCAAAAATACTACAATGTCCCAATGCAATGGTAGTAAAAATTGTTGGTCCTTCGTCAAAAACATTAGAAATTCTGCCTCATCCTCTATCCCAACGCTCATTTACAATGACATTCCAGCTGTCAGCTCTTTGGACAAGGGCAATCTGCTTGGTGCCCACTTTGCGGCCAGTTCAGCAGTCCCAGATTGTGCTGTGTCTCCACCTACACTTGACAGCGTCGAATCTTCAATGGGACAAGTCCACTTTCACCCTCGTGAAGTAGCAAAAGTTCTTAAAGATCTAAGCATTCACAAGTCCGCTGGTCCAGATGGTATATCCTCCCTATTTCTGAAGAGGTGTTCTTCCACGCTGAAAAACCACTGCGTAAGCTTTTCCATCGATCTTGGCATTTAGGACTCTTTCCGAGAAGATGGGAAACAGCATATGTCCAGCCCGTACATAAAAAAAGGCAAATCTTCTTTTCCCTCCTCCTACAGACTCATTACACGCTGGTAAGCCGTTAGCTCATGAAATATCTTGATCACGAAAACTTCTCAATGACCGGCAGTACGGTTTTCCTTGAAACAGGTCCACAGATGATTTGATGGCATGTCTCACTGGAAAGTGGAACCAAAGCGTACATCAATCCGGCAAAAGCAAGATTGCTGTATAGCTTTCTAAAGCATTTGACCGCGTTTGGTACCAGGCTCTTTTGCCGAAAACGCGTGTTGTTTCAAATCCGATGTTCACAAATTAATTGCTTGTGTGCCCCAGGGCTCCGTTCTTCACCGCCACACTTTTTAATTTTCATTAATGATCCCTTATCTGCTATTTATAATCCAATATACTAAGAGAGTACTTTACTGATCACAGTACTCTCTTCTTTTCATATTCGCTCCCGGACTCACGTCCTTGCTCTTCACCTATAAAACAGGAACGTTCATTAAAGCTCATTAAATTGCGATATTAAAAGCATAACTAATTGAGGAACCACTTACAGAATAGAATTTAATGCTTCCAAAACACAATGCTGTCTGCTGTCGTTAAACACCTAACCATTGTCCATGAATGGCAAAATATCCGGTGTCGTCAAAAATTCTACGAAATGTCTAGAATTTCTCAAGCGATGCAAGAAATACTTTACCTCCTCTAATCTGGCCTCAATATATAAGGTGTTCATCCACCCAAAATTCTAGTACAATGCTCACATTTGGTCAGGTGATCCCTAAACATCTCTGCACCTGCTAGATAAGATTCAGAACCGTGCGACAAAAATCATAAGTAATAGTAATATAACCTAGACAATAGACACCCTTGATCACTGACGTAGTGTCTCGTGTCCCACTCTGTTATCGCTATTTTCACCACCAGTATTCCATAGAAATTGCCAGTCACATTTCGCCCCTTCAAACTTTTAGCCGTAACACCCGTCTCGCTATGAATGCTCATCAGTATACCCTCAAGCCCACTTTCTGACGTACTCTAAAATATCGTAATTCGTTCCTAAGCCGCACAACTCGCTTATGGAATGTCCTGCCCAGCTCTTTATTTCCTGACCATTTCAACCTTCAAACATCTAAAACCAACGTTCATCGGCACCTCTCTTTCCATCTTGGAAATGATGGCATTTTAAGGGTACTCAAATCCCTTAAGCGCTCGCAAATTTAAAAAAAAAGGTTTGTGGCTTCAGAAAGGCTCGAGTCTGTGAAATGAACCGAAAGTAGTATTTTTTTACAGTTTCCTCTCGACTTCCTTTTGTAACAGACCTAAGCTATTTGAAGAGTACTTTGAGATAACTTTCTTCCTCCAGGAAGCTCTATAGGATTTTCTCAATTCTTTCTTAAAGTTGGTAAAGTGGAGTTGTATGGGTACCAATTGCCGATGTGCTTAGATTTGTTAAACATTTTTCTCACTATTTTACGCAATTGTTCAGGTTGAGGGTTCCACCATTGTACTCGTACACTCCTTTTGGCCATATTAGATTTCAATTTGCAACACCATTTAAATGATGAGATAGTGACTTCGTTAAGTTGACCCACTACCCCATTTATGCGGCCAATGGACTGTGAAATGAAGGCAGTGAGCCAGTTTTGACAACGGAATTTCTCGAAAAGTACTCTAGTTCCTGAGTTTCCTCATGTATCTAGTTTGACCCTGTCCGTGATAACATCCAATATTGAACCTTATGTGCATATGATCCGATAAGGATGCCTCATCTAACATACGACAATCCTTGATGAGAGTATGAAAAAAGATAAACGCAATGATAAGGCCAAGTACCTCTTCAACTCAATTTTCTTTATTAACATGTACGAGTATACAAAAAAGAAAATAGAATTTAACGGAAGATTTTTCATGCAGTTGATACATACAGAATAGTAAGTGACATCTTTTTGTAAAAAAAAATAGAGATGATGTCACATTTTAACAATTTTTGCTTTGTACGATTACAAAGGCACAAAACAGTTTAGTTTTTTTTTTTCTTAATTCCAGTGAGAGAGATAGAAAAAAATTAATCTTTAAGAAATTAAAGAAGGATATCTATAATCAAAAACTATTGTAAATGGCCCTTTATCCAGGAACCATACATTCTTATGGTACTGTTTCGTGTCAGTGAACTTGTGCCAACATTGTTTCTTCATTTATTTATTCAATTTCTCTTCTTTGACCTTCGTATTTATTGTTTAAATTTTTCTGTGATACAATTTTCAAAAGTGACTAGGCGCGGGAAATCCGTAATCCGCAGAATACTTTATAATTTTAAGACAACGAACGATAATAAAACCTGACTACGTACTCGTACTCGTACGTATTAAGGAACAGCAGTAGAATTCCTGCTTTAAAATCACTGGTTCAGAGACGGTTTTCCGGAAAAGACAAAGGTCACGCACACCTGCTACCATACTCGTTCTCACTGTATAATTTTCTGACTCTGGAAGAATTTTTTATAAAAGTCCATAGCAAGACACATACGAAAAAGTCGAAATGAGTACCCTGATGCATTTTCGTAAACGAATTATTTTAGAATACGAACGTGCTACATCTGCGAGTGAGTACTTCTCACCGACATCGTCCTTGAACTCTGAAAGAATAAAATCCACTGAAAACGGAGAAAATTCAGACCCTAATGAGAATTTCCTTCGAAATTCTAAAACTACCACCTCAAACACTCGAACTGACTCACCCTTACCATCACCAGCAAAAAAGAAACTATCCCAAACACAAATGAAGCTAAGATGTCGAAATTTAATCAGTCAACTTCAGAATTCTCAAAACCTGCCGAAATTTGCTCATACACTTCATCGAGAACTATGGGTAAGCAAACCCTATCTGTTCAAAAAAAACTCAAAGTCGGATAAGTGTGAAAAACTTACACTCCCCTTAGCAAGGGACAAATGTACCATAATCATCGGTCCTAATGGAACCGAAATACCACAAGTTGCTTGGGCGATTATGGATTGGAATCGCTCTGTTGCTGCTATTACCAGGAAAATTCTAACCCTCGCTTTTGGTCGCGATACATTGGCCCATTGTACTCTTACAGGCAAATCATCAGTATTAGATAGTGAGCAGATAAAAGATCGTCTTGATCCTAGTAAAATCGAAGATCTAATCTACTTGATCACTGGAAAAACACATGCTACTAAAACTGAAGTGCGCTGTGCTATATCCAAAAAATGCTACGATGAATTCAAAGCAAAAAGACGGAAGATCATGCAAACAATTTTCGGAAGCAAGGAAAACCAAAGGGTTTGACAATTTACCCGGGAATCCTTAATAATACGACCTTAAAAACCAGCTTAAGGGACTCTCCGGTGAGTTTTTATTTGACTCCAGTAACCCTGGAAAACCCAGAGCATATATCTTAACTACTAACAATACAAAACTCTTTCCAACTCCAGAACATACTAAACAGGATTTAGTAGCTGCAAAAAGTTGAGTTGCTTTTATATGCTCAGCTTACCTGCCAGGTGACTCCACCGATTTGACTTTCCTGTCACTTAGGGGATTGGCAGAGTACTATGCTAAGAAAAACCTGCAACTAATTGTAGGCAGCGACGCAAACGCCCATCACGCGGTCTGGAGCAGCTCAAACATAAGCAAACGGGGTGAATCTGTACTAGCATCTATTAATTTCAACAATTTACAAATTCTAAATCAGGGAAGCAACCCCACAGCATTAAACAGCATTAGGACAGACGTCCTATATATCACTCCTTGCACTTATTTTATATAAAAAAAAAAAATAAAAATTATGAATAACTGGCGTGTCTCATCCGAAGCCTCAATGTCGGACCATCGCCACATCCTACTTGACCTTTACCAGACAACGCAAGTCCACAGACTGTGATATATACTGCCAGCAACGTATGGGTAACCTAGGTAGATGTAACGCAAACATCAGAGATGAAGACAATATTAATCTAACTTGTAATAATCTCAATAATGGCAATCACTATTGCCTTTCATCAGACAGACAATCGACTTACTCCCTGATGAAACAAAATCCACCCAAACTCAGAACAGAGACTGGAAAGCTCTTCATCGTAATGGTGAATTGGAAATATATAGAAGAACACTCACCAACAAGGAATTAGAAGGACAAAGAGAGAATCATGGAAAAACTTCTGTCGTACAATCGATGACACCAAAGGTTATGCCCGCATTTATAAAATACTCTCTAAGCAGCACACTTATTCTATCGAGTAAATGAAAAAACAACACAGATTTCTCCCAGCTATTTAGAGGCATTCATAACATGGGAGTTGACGGGAGTGTGATAGCTACGAAAGGAAACACTCAGGGAGGAGTACTGCCACCCCTACTATGGTCCATCGTAGCTAATGAACTACTGATTATACTCAGCAATGATGGCTTCTATGTCCGAAGATATGCAGACAACATATCTATTCTAATCGAATTTGAAATTCGAGGAAACAATCCTGGATCGCCTCCAGAGGGCTTTAACCCTAGTTGCTGAATGGTGCACCAAAATTGGCCTCAAAGCCAATCGCAAGAAAAGCACCATTTTTAAGTTCATCAAGAGAAGAAGGCGAGAAAGACCCAGACATGCCACGGAAGTCCAATATCTAGGAATCACACTGGATTGGAAACTTACGTGGAACACTTCTAAGGCTATTTACAAGGCCAGAACCTCATTATGGACCAGCAAAAGTCTAGCTGGAAAACATTGGGGAAATCTACGCAGGTCAAATTCAACAAATTACATTTACTAGCCTATTTTGTACAACTGGTGCAATGAAAACCGCACCAACAGCTGCGCTTAAAATTATTTTAAACTTCTCACCACTTCACTTGGAACTCATGAAAGAAAGTGGCCTGATGACCATGGGCATAGACAATACATTCAGCCTGTGCCATGAGAACGTGGAAACAGCAGAACACATACTATGTGACTGCAATGGTTTAACCAAAACACGTCAACGTTACCTAGGTAAATTCTACCTTGAAGCGGCGAACACAGCTGTCAACTCACTTAAAGACGTAGCCGCCTTCCTAACGAATTGCGGCATCATGAATGAGCTCTAAATGGAGGATATCACAATATGTCCATCTGTGGCCGCAGTAGTCTGGGATTCTTTATATCACCTCCCACAACAATCTAAATCTAGCTAAGCAAATGAGCAAACCATTTTTATCTCTTAATTTTTTTAATTTAAAAAATGAATAACGCAGCAGATTTCTTGATGATTAAAACCAAGCAGCCATGATTTAACTACTTTTGTAAACGTATTCGAATTTCCAAGGGCAAAGAGGTAAATAGTTTGCATGAAACAATGGATTAAAAGTTTCTGTAACTTGTAGTACGAAAAGCAGGGACATTTACAACAAAGTTTGAATAACTACATACATAAGCTGCGGAATTCAGAAATTGGATTCTATAGATACCCGCCTCCCACGAAAAAAACCTTCAGAAGTTTAAAATAAAATAAATGACACAAAGGAAGAATTTTCAAGGCCCAGAAAAGGTTCATTGTGTCCGCAGAATAACAAGAACCACAAATATTTCGTATTGCAGATTTTTGAGAGAGAGTTAATTGTTGCAGCTTACTAAGATAAGGCCATGCCAACTACAAGGCCCATACTGCAATCTTGATTGGAATATATGTCCAGAGAGCAATATTTTCAAAGGCGGAAAAGTAAAGGAAAAATATATATTTTTTCAGAGCAGATATGTGCTTGAATCAGTTGAAATTTGGATCTATGGTAACACTAAAATACTGGAAACTACATTTTCAATCTTAAAGCAGTCAGCATTTCTATTGAAAGTGAGGAGAATGAAATATTAAATCTGAGTCAGGGTACTTCTGTCCAGTAAGAATAATATATATCAACGTAGTTAACAAAAGTTTGTGATTGACATCTAAGTAGAAAAACGTCAAGATTTATATCAACGATTAGATCTAACGGACTTGGTGAACAATAATTAACTCCAAGGTCGTCGGAAGAAGCTGTAGTTTTACCCATAAAATGGGAGAGGGGTACTCCCTGGATATATGTTTTTGAACTGCTTATATTGCCTCCAATTTTAACATATTGAATTCTGTCTTTAAGATAAGACATAAAACATTTTTATATGAATCCTTTGACGACAACCTTATACCATATACATAATTTATCTAAAAGTTATTCGTTATATCCACAAAAAGGCCAGCACTAAAATGTTTCTTATCCCACCCCTTATATAGGGTGATTCATCGTGAGGTTTGATTTTTAATAGGCTTTTTTGATAGATCACGCACGATTCCTATCAAACTGCTTCGTAATTTTTATCCAGTATCGTTTGGCAAGTCATCATGAAAAGACTCACACCACAACAGCGTCTCCAAATTGTTCAGCGGTATTATGGAAATTAGCGTTCTGTGAGAAATGTTTTTCGTGAGATTCGAGGAGGAACTTACGGTGCGCATAAATGACCTACTGAAACCACTATTGCCAATAACATTGATTTGAGTACCAGTTTACATTACTGGATTATACTCGACCGGTTAGACCACATCCAGCACGTAGTTCAGAGACTATAGCAGCTGTAGCTTAAATTGTACGCGAAGACCGTGACGAATCGATTCGTCGTCGTTCTCAGCAGTACAAAATTCAACTTGTGCAAGAATTTGCGTCATATTTTCAGTGAATTTTCTGAAAAAATTCAATGAAAATTCGGTGTTATATCGTGAAATTTTGTTCAGTGATGAAGCCCATTTCTGGCTATTTGGGCTGATGAGCAACCCGAAGAGTAATAAGGGCTACCATTACACCCATTAAAAACCACGGTATAATGTGGTTGATGGGCTGGTGGAATTATTGGTTCACATTTCTTCAAAAATGAGGCAAATCACAATGTTACCGTCTATGGTAACCGTTATCGCGCCATTTTAACGGACTATGTGCTTCCTGATATTCAAGCACATGGTCTCGGTGAGCTCTCGTTTCAACAACACGGCGCTACGAGCCATATAACGCGTGAAACAATGGACTTGTTGAGAAATCATTTTGGAATAAATTGGCCCTAGAACGGGCGATATCACACCTTTGGGCTATTTTCTCTGGGGATATGTAAGGTCTCAGGTTTTCAGGAATAAGCCAGCTACAATTGACGCTTTGGAAGCCAACATTACTCGTGTTATCCGCGAGATACCAGTCGCTATTCTTGAACGAGTCGCCCAAAATTTGACCACCTCAAACGTAATCGTCGCCAATATTCACATGATATAATTTTTAAAAAGTAAATGTCATGAATGGTTCTTTTAACCGATAATAAAAATTTTAAGTTTGTTTTCAAATTTATGTGTTTTATTCTACACTAGAAATCAAACCTCACGATGAATCACCTTATATAAGATAGAGCAGCCTACGTGGGCTTGTTATCCCTATTACATAGAAGCAGATTTTTTTTATAAAAATATAACTTAAAAGTAACTCACCCTTTTTGTTGTTGTCGCTGCTACCCCAGATGTTGTTTTTGGCGACGGTGGAGACAGTTCGAGAAGAACAGTAGGAATCGCATCTATTTCTTCGTGGAAAACTTGCATTCCACGGAGGTAGTTCGATGGTCTCAGTTGCAAAATTTCCAAGCTTAAATGTCGACACTATATTCAGCACAACACTACAAAATCTCCGTTTACATACCTTAACCGTAACATCATCCTGTTGTGCCCAAACTAATCCCTATTCAATTCATTCAATTTCGTAAAGAAAAAGTAGGTCAGCATATGTCGATAATGGTCAGTGTTGAGTGTAAAGGTCTCCCTATGGCCATCTTGAGGAAAAAAGGTGGCCCAATGATGTTGTCAGCCCACAGATCAGGTCATTGGGATGACTTGGTTATCTGTGAATCGCATGAAGGCTTTGCGGAGCGCCAGATACGGCAATTTTGTTTGTTTACATACCCGTCCATACAAAAATGTGATTTATCGGAAAGATCACTTTTGATGAAAAGTTGTTACTTCGTTCCACCATCCACTGTACCTACGAAATGGCGACCTCGTCGTGCGTGGTCCGAGCACTTTGGCTTGCACTTTTTTCAAAACGTTTAACCATTTTGAGATTTTTTGATTCAGAAGGACGATAATGTTGACCGAAAAAATCACAAATCTTGTGAAATGTCACTCTCATAGAAAGATCAGGCATAATAAACTTACATTCTCACATCCTTCACATTACAGAGCTTACACCCTTCGTGAGCTTTACGTAGTCTTCACTGGGATGATAGCCAAAACTTACCACCATACACTGATCGGCTCAAACTTATAAATTTACAAACCCTTTCTATACGTCAAAAAGTTGCCGATATTCTCTTTATTCATCAAATTTTAAATGGTAATATTGATTGTCCTTCTTACTTCAACAAAACGCGCCACATGGGCATAGTACCCCGGCGTTAAATCCCGGACCCTACAAATTAACTTGTATTGTTTCTTTGATAATAATAATAATAATAAAAACTTCAACTTATAACTTTTAAAACAAACCCACGCAATCTTAGGTCTGTGCCGGTTTTCCCGCTAAATCTTCTCAAAACGAATTACGGACATCTGGAGCCAATGTCTAGAATGCTTCGTGAAGTTAATGATATCCTGCCTCAATTCGACTACCACCTCGGCAAACTCTACCTCAAGAATATTCTTATTTCCACCTATGCCTCACGTCCTAACTTTCCTTAACCGTTCAGTTCAGTTTTTATCTTTAGTTTTAAGTGAAATTGTTAGTTTAAGAATATGCTTGCAAGAAGCCTCAATAAACCTGTCCGGGGTTAGCTCGGGCCTCAATAAATGACAACCAACATCAAAATCGCCTGTTATCTCGCAATATATAATTATTTTCTCAATGCCCCCGCGTGCTACAAGCCAAGGCCATTAAGCTGTTGCGTCCATTGCGTCGACGTTATCGACTGATAGCTGGATTGAATATACACTTTGTCATGAAAGCAGGTCCATAAACAACGGATATGAAGGAAAGAACGGAAAAAGTAGGTTTACTTTCTACTTTTCAATCCGTTGGTAGTTCACACATGCACACATTCAGGACCATACATTCACATATTAAGGTTCACGCATTCACAAATTGAGAGTAAGCCCTTTCATTGGTGGAGACATTGAGAGAATGAAGAGAGAATTGAAATTAATTGAAATTTTAAATTATTTTGTTTCATTTGCGAAGAATTCTATAGGACTGTCATTTTATTCAAATAAGCCAACGTCAACCTAGAAAAACTAGAACAGAAAAGTACAGCCCATATGTTAGCTGTTAAAAATTCTTGTGAAGTTGTTTAAAAGTTGAAAAGATTCTCAAAGTGCAATACAAAATTGAATAAATAAAAATGGTTTTAAGTAAAATTCAATAAATTAACGTATTTGGCAGTGATTGTGACAGTGATTGTCGAGTGATGGAACAACAGATTCCAGAGATATAAAAACTTTAGTGGGCGTTATTTCTTTTATTGTCGGGAAAGATTCAAGGAACTGTATCGCACATTTCTGAAAAGGAAATCATCCTTACGATGAAAAGGAATTTTTGACACAAGGACACAGTGCATAACTCGCACTCTCCATAAACGGTTGGAAGACACATTTGCAACATCGGATATTTACGCCAAATTATGGTAGAGGCCCGAAAAACATATTCTGCTGAAATGCATATAGCGCTCTTTCTTTGGTTTGCTGGGCATGAGGCTTGCTCCTACAGGGATATTGACGCTAGATTCAACCTCACTCTATCAACAGAGTACTGTATCTCACAGCAAAATTTGCGATCCTGTCATCCGATGATCTACTGAAGATGAGAAAATGGAAACCAGCTCGTATGTGAGAAATAAAACTAGAATTGAAGGTGTTTTAGGTACTTAATTAATTGCATTTAATAATTGACAAACGATGTAGTAACCTACCTCTTTTCTTACTTTTGCATCGATCATAGATGGTACAAAAATCAAAATTGACTCCCATAGGCATAGAAAGGACGACTACATTGATAGAAAGGGCATTTTTCGTCAAAAAAATTACGAATAATGATGGCACTGTGCGACGGTGCGTTATCATGTTGCAAGGTCCACGAGTTTTCTGCCCACAATTCTGGTCTCTTTCGGCGAATTGCTTCACGCAAACGTCTCATAGCGTCCAAATAATACTTTTTGTTTACTGTCTGGCTTTCTGGCAAAAATTCATGATGCACTACACCGTTGTAATCTATGAAAACCGTGCGTATTGCCTTCTTTTTTGACTGAAAACGACGTGGTCTTTTTGATCTCGGCTCATTTGGTGAACACCATTCACTTGCCTGACGTCTGGATTGCGTGTCGTACTCATAAACTCATCTCGTCGCCAGTAATGATCCTTTTGATGAATGTGTAATCGGATTCAGCCTCGCAAATCATCTCTTTTGCGACATCAACATGGTCTCTTTTTTGCATGAAATTGAGGTCTTTTGGCACCAACTTTGCTGCTACACGACGGAAACGCAAATCATTGACCAAAATATCTTGGACGGATTCTCCGCTATCTCTCTGATGGTTAATTTGCGGTTATTGAGCAACATTTCTTTTACTTCATCAATGTTTTCGTCGGTTTTCAATGTCGATGGTCTGCCACTGCGTTCATCATCTTCGATTGACTCACGATCACTTTTGAACCGCTCGTGCTACTGGTAAACGACCGTTTTCTTTAGAGAATCATTGTCGAAACACTTTCCCAACATTTTTAACGTTCGCTCACCATTAAATTCGTTTTTTACGCAAAATTTAATACAAGTCCGTTGTTGCAAATTTAAATCCATTTCTAAAATTGTAAAAAATCGCCAACACACAGAGAGATAGATGTACTCTTGGCTACGTAACTTTTGCAAATGTCAAGCTATGACGCTAAGATTTAGAGAGAATGTCAGCAACAGATGTAGCAATTTAACAAAAAGGGAACCAATCTCAAATCAGTACAATGGGAGCGCCACACGGTGGTGAGCTAGGGACATTTTGATCAAGGTGGTGTATTCTAAATTACCATATTTATGTGGGGGCGGGTTTCTAGTGGGAGATTCCCCTTATGCGTGCTCACAACCCATATCGCGACAATGGCTAAAGGCAGAAGTTTTTTTACCGGAAGTTAAGTTCCGGTAGGATCGCAATAGAGCATTACTTTGGTGTTCTTAAACAGCGCTTTCGAAAGCTTTATTATTGCAAGCTGAGAGGAGTAAAGAAACTGCCATTTTATTTGAGCTTGTGTTGTGCTGCATAATTTATGCAACGATAATGAGCTGCCATTTGAAATTGACGAAAACATTAAAGTAAATGACATTTTCAATACAGTTGCTTACCTGCAGCAAGGCTTCAGCCTTCGAAATAGGCTAAAATTATTTTTCTAATTTTTGTTTTGTTATCTATGCATTTATTTTTATTTTTAATTTAGAGAATCTATTTAAGCCAACCACAACCTGCGCTTCTCTTCTTTCTGCTTGATCAGCTCAGCAGTTCGTTCTCTACAGACCTCAAGCTTGGCATTTTTGTACTCTCGGTCTGCCACAGTGCTGGTTTTCTTTCGTTTTCTTGGTGGAAGATGTGTCTTCTATACTATCCAGCGGAGTATTACTTTCACTGGCTGGTATTCCTTATTAAAAAGAAATGGAGGAGTCTTGAATGTTTTATATTATTTAATGTTATACAATTACTTGCAATGAAAGAAATTTTAACCTCCTTCGCTTTTCTACTTCCAGTGACTCTGCCCAACCGGTAGGAACAACGTGGCCCGCAGAGAAATCTGAACCGAACAACTGCATGCAGCCAGCAATCTGCTCCCAGAGTTTTTTTTTGTTTTTTTTTTTGTTTTTAGGTCACAGATTTTGCCGAGCTTTGGTTCTAAATCTTTATACAGAGTTATGAGGAGTTGGAAGTCCTTCTCCAGCCAAATTGCTTTTTGTTTTTCTTTTACACGGAATCCTGGCTGGTGGCTGATTCGGCTCCAAAAGACTGGTTAAATACTTCCTGGCGACATTCTTCACCTAAAGAAAAATCTGTGTAAAATATGTTAAATCCATAAAATTTGTACTTACTATTTTCTAAATTCTGCGTGTATTAGGAGAACATTCAACCCTCTTATTTCTATTGTTGCACTTTCCACAACTTTTTTTTTTAATTCACACTGCACACAACAATGTGCAAACAAATTGCTGGAAACAAATCAAAATGACAGAAAAAGCTGATTTTGACAACTGCACACCAGTCTGCTCTACCTCAAGAGTAGATGCAAGTTTTTCTGTACTTTTCTGCCCAGAACAGCCTCACTGAATAGACCTTTAAAAAATTAGCAATCGATTTTTTTATGTCTCTGAATAGATTCAAAGCGCATTGGGATTGATTCACACATTAAGCTGGCATTGAAAATCATCGTAATACGCGGAAAAGGTAAAATTTTGCAATTATATAATATTTTCGATCGGCCGGGGAAAAAAATGGCAAAGAACTATTCCATTGACACTTTTCTAATTTCTTTAGAAGCAAATATTTCTTTCTGGCTTTCTATTTTGGATTTTGTATCAGAATGACTGTGTTTGGCTTCAAAGTCAAAAGAAGTTTTTAATGTTCCATTGAATTCCAAATTGCCCAATTTCTGTAAAGAAACCAATCGAAAACATCAATAAATTTGTTTCTGTAAGTCCTATTTGGAAATGCAAATGTCAGTTCTTGTTGCGAGAAGAACGGAAAAGTCAATATCGAGAAACTGTAAGCCTCTTAAAGGTGCTTCCAGAAAGGAAGAACTAATGAGGAATGAAATGTCATTCTTCATCATCTAACTGAATTGATTTATGAGCCTAATTTCACAGTGCAACCGAATATTTTCATCCGAATTCGGACGAACACTTCCATCATATTTCGAACGAACATTTCATCAGATTTACATCTGAAACTTTCGTCAAAAAAAAAAATTAATTCAGTCTGTATCTATTTTTGAAATAGGTTTTATTGATTATTTGTTATTCGATTTATAATTATATTTATATATAATAATAATTATTTGCATTTATAAGCATCAACATTTTGATTCTCCTCGGAATGTATACAATATTCATTTATTTATTTTATGCCAATCGTGATGTTGATGAAGATTTTGTTTCAATTAGGATTGGAAACATGGCCAGTCCCTGCTCATTTAAAAGCATACCATGCATATGCCTCACCAGGATTTTTTTCCAAATAAGGTAGCAAACCTAAGATTAAAAAAGCTTTTCATCCACATTTTCTTTAATTGTTCTCTTCTTTTTGGTCAGTAATTCTTTGTATTGCTTTGTGAGTTTACACATTCTTCATTCTCTGAACAATTAGGGGGATCATCTTTATCGATTTCTTTAAATGTATTTGGAGAATAGTCTTTAATATTTTCAATATTTCCACTGCTTTTACGTGGAGTTGGAGTAATGTTTTCATTTAGATGACACGATTTGCTCCACGCTAATATCAATTTTCTCTTCAATCGAAAAAAACGATTAAAAGTTCAACACAGACCTGGTTCTCAAGAGAAATTAAGGATTTAATAATCGTAAGGCAACGTGATCAAGCATATCACCGGTTAAAACGTTTTCGGATCGAAGAATTCCACCGAGTATACAAATCTTTGCGAAATATTGTCGTTCGTGAGATAAAAGCGACAAAGGCACAATTTTTTTCTAGTTAAATACCAACTTGGGTAGTCGAAAATTTTGGAGTAACTTGCGACATGTAGGTGTACGCAAGGAACGAATTAGTTGCCCAAATAACACCAACGTTAATGAACTAAACCAAAAGTTCGTATCTGGAGGGTCTTCTTAGACAGCTAACCTGAACTTAAATGGAAACATCGTTTTGTTTCTCATGTGTTGATAGTACAGATGTAGTCGAAAGTTTTTATCAATAGGTCCTGTGCAATACGTGTCATTGAAATTCACCTTGTCTTTATTAAAGTCATCCTTTCTTCGATCCTGCCGTATATGACACTTTTTTTTTTTTTTTTTCATGGGAAGGTGAGAAATCTTCATAGACACTATAGGCCCGGAGCCTATAGTAGTGTGAGATTCTTACTCACTAAAAAACACCTCCCTTATGCAAACCACGACTGAGTTCACACTCAACAAGCAGTTCTTCTATCGCATTTTATTTTTATTTTTTTTTTATAAATTCCTGTGTACTTCAGAAAAATTTTAGCTAATCACCGCGCTAGAACGAGAGACTTAGTCCTTTTCAGACGGCGCAATAAATTTGTCTCGTCGAGGATCTATTAAACAGAAATATTCGTATGACCTTGTAATTGATGTTTTCGCGCAAACAATTTAATTACGTTCTGAACGTTTTCGACTCCTAAGTCTCTGTGGATATCATCGTTTCTAATGTACCACGGCGCATTAACAATACCTCGAAGAACTTTGTTTTGTAATGTCTGTAATACATTATTGTTACTATTTTTAGTACAATCCCAAAGTTGTACACCATATGTATAACAGCAGTTTGTTTTCTAAGCTAAGCTTGGAATACTTTCCAATAAGCCAGTAAATATCTCTATATTTGATTTCAAGCTCTTCACGTTTTTTCTTGACATGTGCTCTCCATTTTAGTTTAGCGTCGAGTGTCATACCGAGATATTTGTCCTCGTTCGCGTAAGGAATTCGTACTGCGTTGAAAAACACCGGTGGATTCTCAATTTTCTTCAGAGTGAAATTCACGTGGACAGACTTGTTTTCATTAAACGCGATTCGCCAAGTTTTTTTCCAATTGTTAATCCGTATAAAGGCACGTTGCAACTTGGCAGTTGCTTCTTTGACTGTTTTATCCGTTGCCAAAATGGCAGTGTCATCAGCAAATGTGGCTAGGACAGTGTCGTCCGTTTGCGGTATATCACGGGTAAAAAGCAAATATAGCAGAGGGCCAAGTTCACTTCCTTGCGGCACTCCCGCCTTTATTGTCTTAAGAGTGGAATATTCGTTTCCGTGTCTGACACGGAAGAGTCGGTCTTCCAGATATGAACCTAAAATACAAGACAATTGCTGGGGTAGGGCTTGTCGGAGTTTATATTTTAGGATTTAATGCCATACCTTATCAAAGGCTTGCGAAACATCAAGGACTGCGCTTGAACAGACTAACTTACACTCGATTGCTCGTTCAATTACATCGGTTATTCGATGCACTTGGTCAACTGTAGAGTGTTGGCTTCTAAAGCCAAATTGATGATCAGGCAAGAGGGAATTTGTGTCGGTAATTGGTTTAAGACGATTAAGAAGAATTCGCTCGAAGACCTTCGATGTAATCGGAAGAAGCGATATTGGTCTATATGACTTGACTTCAGTCAGCGGTTTACCGGGTTTCGGAACCATAATAACTTCGGCTACTTTCCACTGGTGCGGTACGTGCTCTAATCTAATGCTGGCATTTGTAAGATAGCAAACCTTTTTTCGGCAACGCTTTAAATATCTCTCCCGTTATTAAGTCATATCCCGGGGCTTTATTGGGCTTAAGCGTGTCTATAACTTGTCTTAGTTCCCTAAGTGTAGCCTTTTCTACTGGAAAGTTTGTCGTCACGTCTAGCGTATTGACATTCTCAGGAAGCACCCCCCCATCGAATGGTTTAAACATTTCTGCAAGATGGTCGGCGAAAACATTAGCTTTTTCCTTATCTTCTTTCGCCCAGTCATCCTGGTTTCTTCTTATTAACGCCACGTATATTTGGGGCTTTCGAACACTTTTAACGGCTCTCCATATGGAGTAGTTGGTATCCTTTGTCGCTGTGAGTCTTTCAAGGTGGTTATTAATACCTTGATTATTGAAGTCCTTGATCGATTTTTTCAACAAGTTGTAGAGCCTATTGAAGGACGTTTTATCTTGTGGTGCCCGGGTTTCATGCCACTTTTTCAGCGCTCTTCGTTTCTTCCTTATCATTTCTCTGATTTCCGGTTGATTTCTTCAACTTTGACGTAACGTAACAGAAGTCTATTAGATCGAGTGTTTTGGCGACATCCGAGGGCCAATATGTCGGCTTGCCTGTTGAGTAAAAATAGCAACCACATTCCATACCAGCCCTGTAAACAGTTTTGCCTTTTTGAGAGATACACCTTGAGCCACAAAAGGTGTGCTTCGCGTTAAAGTCGCCACCAATAATGAAGATTGCTCCAAAAGAGTTGAATAGGTCAATAAATTTTTGTTTTTCTATTTTGCAGCGCGATTGGCAATAGATTGAGGATATATTAAAAGAGTAATTTTTATTTTTAGCAAATTTGTCAAGTTCAATTATTGCTTCCAAAGTATGTTCAATGCAGTCTTTTATGAATAGGGATGACCCGCCTCTTGCGTTTCCCGATGGATGATGAGCATGGTAGTCGCGGTAACCTTTTAGTTCCAAGCGCGATTCTGTTGCCAGGTGAGTTTCGGAAATTAAACATATGTCAATTACTTTTTCCTGCATGAAAATATTTAGTTCATCAAGCCTTTTCTGTAGCCCGTTGGCATTCCACGCAAGTATATTGAGCTTCTTTGCCATAATTAGTTACAGAAATTGGCTTCGAACTTAAGAAGCCGTTCGACGATTATCTTATTTATTTTAGTCTGTTCTTCTAGTCTCTCGAGAATTACTGATAACACATTTGAGGCAGGATCCGGTGATGTGCAGTTAGTCATATTAACTCGCGCCGCTATTTGCGCGTAAGTTTTTCCACTTTTCACTTGCGCATTGTTATTTTTGACGTTGTTGTTATTGGTGTTTTTCACCATTACCTTCTTTAAAGGCTTTGGAGTAGGACCGCTGTTGTTATTTCTCATTATAGCTGTCCCTGCGTTTTTGCTTCTTTGTTTGTTCAATATCAGGCGGGGAAGTAGCTTTGCGCTTCATACCTGGCTTTTTATTTAAATATCCAGTCCGTTTCGCGGACTAGCTCTTCTTCGTCCGTATGAAAACTCGAGTTTTCGGGGCGGTCAAGTAGCGAAACAGACTCAGACTCAGATTTTGATTGAGGCTTAATGGCATCTAGTTGCTTTTTTAGTTCGGCACAGATTTTGTAGCTTATTTGGTGTAATGCTATTGCCCTGAGCTACCGACTGTGCTTGGTCTTTGCTTTCGCATGATTTTCCTAGCGATCCGCGTGCTCCTCGTGCCCCTTGAGCATTTTTTAAAGGGGTCCTGGTTTATATTTGTATTATTTTCAATATTATTTGAACTCATTTTAGTTCCCACGAGTAGCGGAGAAAGGGTAGTCCGTCTGTCCAGAGATCCGCATTAGACAGATAAGGCTGGCTGATCCGGAGGTCGCCAAGTATCCGGATGCTCCGTTAGAGATTGAGCTATTTTTATACTGGGCCCCCAACCTGGTCGATTCTGGCACGGGTCGCTTAACACCTCAATCCGGCCCAGTGGATTTTAGTCGCCTCTTACGATAGGCATGCCTTACCTCGGATATTATCTAACCCCTAACCCAAAGGGGTGTATATGACACTTGTCATAAATGCTATTATGACAATAGGAATTTGTACCGATTTTTCCCCAAAGTATGCGAACGAAAAATGCAAAAGCAATTAGATGGGTATCTTTCTCTCAACAGAATGCTAGCTCACGTACAGTCGGGCTTCCCAAAAAAACATTGTTGTACAACGGCTCTTATGAAAGATGTCAAAGATATAACATCAAATATAGACAAAGTTACCATTGTAATATAGGGGTTTCCAATAGGAACTTGACAACTTTTTAATTTGTGAACGCACTCTTTCACTAATCATCAAACTGTCACTGTGAATTTATTCAGTAAACTCAACATTTTCATCATGGTAAAGTATACTAACAAGCTACGTTCTCCGATTGGGTTCTGGACAAGATGCGCCAAGATGATGAATTTCATCGCAAAATCATCTTCAGTGACAAAGCTCACTTTTGGCTCAATGGGTTTGTCAATTAGCAAAATCTGAGCTATTGCTCAGGTGAAAACCCACATGTGCTTCATGAATCACCACTTCATCCACAAAAAATAACTGTTTGGTGCGGTTTGCATGCCGGCGGCGTTATTGGGCCATATTTTTTCGTCGACGATAACGATCGTCACGTTTCTGTGAATGGTCAGCGTTATCGCGCCATGATCACCGATTACTTTTGACCCGAATTGGAAGATATGGACTTGGACGACATATGGTTTCAACAGGATGGTGCCACAAGCCACACAGCACAAGCTACAATCGATTTATTGAAGAGTAAGTTTGGTGAGCGTGTTATCTCAAGATATGGGCCAGTCGATTAGCCTCCTCGTTCGTGCGATTTAACACCGCTTGACGACGTTGGAAGAGCTCAGAGCCAACATTGAACGTGAAATAGCGGTCGTTTCGGCCGAAATGTGTGGCCGAGTTGTTGAAAATTGGGTCCAACAAATCGACCGCTGCAAACGTGCCCGCGGTGGCCATATGAACGAAGTCGAGTTCCATTCATAAATGTTTTGATTGTACTTCAAGCCAATAATAAAGTTTTTGAAATATCTCAAATGGTTTGCCTTTTATTTTAAAAAAAAAAGTTGTCAAGTCGTTATAAGAAAACCCTATACTTCTCGACTTTTCTAAGGCATTCCATACCTTGCTCTGCGAAAAGCTGTTTTTTCTTCATCAGCTGTTAAAATGGTTTTGTCCTATTTAAGCAATAGAAAACAAGCCGTATCGTATCTGATTTCCTCAACTAAACTCGAAGGCTACCTCAAGGATTTATTCTGGGTCCTCTCTTATTTTTATTGTACGTAAACGATATACCAGATATAGTTGTACATTTGTCAACTCACATTCATGCTGATGATGTCCAATTTTATCAGAGCCGCCCGTTAGGTTTATTCAAAATTGTGGCCTTAAAATCAATCACAATATTTCATTGGTCTTTGAAAAACGGTTTGACCCTTAAACCTAATAAGTCTAAATGCCTGGTTATTTCTAGAGCAAAATTGGACTATTCAAATTTCCCACAAATAATTTTAAATAACTTCTCTCTTGTTTTGTGTGAGTTCAATTTTACAGACTTTTAACATGGAAGTCCCACATAAATAGCATTACAGGGAGGGCCATGGCGTTTTGCGAACCCTACGTATGGCCCAACCATTTACACCACTGAATACTCGAGTTAAATTAGTACAATCATTAGTTATTCCTGTACTTGTTCATGGGTGTGAAATATTTGGTAATTGCGATTCAGCATGTACACGAAAGTTACGAGTTGCTTTTAGTAGCCCTATTCGTCATATTCATGGGCTCAGAAGATATGATCACGTCGCATACTTTTTTATAAACGTTTTAGGCAGGTGATTTGAAAACTATCTTAAATTTCGTACTTTGGTTTTTTCAATATCCTCAAACCACGGCAGCCTTCTTATCTCTACTTTGAATATCCAGCATCAAATAGATCTTCCTTCCTTATCAAACCGAGATTCCATTATCATATATCTAAGAGGCAATTCTCCATTGTTGGCATCCGTCTTTAAAATTCACTACCAAACTCTTTGAAAGCACTAAGCGATAGGTTTAAAAGGGAATTGCAGTATTTCCTATCCAATCAAAAGTACCATATTCTATTGTACTTATAAGTTATAAGATTCATCGGTCCATACATTCTGGATAAATAAATAAAAAAATAAATGTAGGTCCAGCACCTGTTCTCGGTTTTGGAATTTTATTGTCCTTTTTTCTTAAAGTATTTCTCAGGCCATTCCATTTTTGCTTACAAAGATTTTCTGGAAAATAAATAATAAAATTCTTCTTTACAAGTATCTTTCAAGTGGAATGTTTTTTTTTTAGTTTTATGTCTGAACTTTCGTCTAAGGGACAATAGAATGGGAAAAATTGTCGAAGAAGTTTGTGTAACTATTTAGGAGAAACCCAAAAGCACTCTCAACCTCGACATTTCAAACAAATTTGAACAAAATAATAACTTTCCGCACTGTATCGGATGTATTGTACAAACATATTCATATTAAAGCGCCACCCAAAAGTGGGTCCATGTTTTACAATTACAAAATGTATTTTTCAATTGTAAAGGGTGACCAGATAAGAACGACAAGAAAATTGTTTAAAAAAAACAACAACGTTGTGAGATATAAAATTGATTCTGGCTTCTTTTTGAAGCTGCGTTCAAGCCATTATACAATAATCGTCTGTGGAATAGCACATCACTCAAATGTCCACCTTGGTTTCGCTGTTAGTGCTTCAAGCGGTCCGTCCAGTTTTTGATGGCTCTGTCCAATATTTGAGCCTGTTTTATTTATAGCATGACAAATGTTGGCCTCCAGCTCATCCAGAGTGGTTGAAAGAGTAAGGAATTGACGTAGCCCCATATGTGAAATCGCATGATCGCTGCGGCCAATTGATGAACGCTCGCCATGAGATGATCCAGTCGTCAAATTTCTTCCTTGTATGGCATGTAGCGCCGTCTTCTTAGAACTACAGCCGGGATATATCGATATTGCCGAGCTCTGATCACAAACCACTGACGGTAACTGTGTCTCCTTCTTCGAAAGAAATAAGGTCCGATGATGCTACCATGCCATAAGCCGCACCAATTAACGCTTGGCTAAAAACTTGTGTTTGCTCCAATGTTGGCAATTTTTGTTGTTGACATAGCCGCTGAGCCAAAAATAGACCTCGTCCGAGATGATGAGTTTTTGGCCAAAATCCGTATCTCCGGACAACATTTCCAGCAACCAATTAGAGAACTCATGGCGTTGTCTAAGGTCTTCCGTCTTCAATCTTATATGGATGTAGGGCCAAATCCAATCGAAAAATAAGCCCAGTTGACTCACTAATCGGCTCGTGCCTTGTTATGATCCTTTGGAGCACGTCGGGATCATCATTGACGTCATTCAAGAGCTCCTGATCAAAATTAAGAAAATTCGGAAAAAACTTCTCTCTCGCCGACAGATATACCAACATCCTCAGCAACTTCTCTTATGGTAATTCGACGATTTGTCAAAACAATTTTCTTCACAGCTTCTTTTTTTGTTGATGTTCTGGGGCATCCAGAACGAGGTTCATCATTGGCATCTTTCGGCCATCTTGGAAGAGCTTGTACCATATTTCAAGTGTTTTAGAGTACTTGATTCCAAAATCAAAATTTGATGCAAATTCTTTGCTCCATTTCATATAATTGAAATTGAAAATCGGCGAACACTACAAAACAAGCCTTAAATTTCTATCTGTCAAAAACAAACTACATATATACTTGAAACTATGAATATATATTGCTGTGAAGTAAGGCTTTAAGGTTGTTATCTTTACGAGAAGAAAAAAGCTGTTTGGTCTGACCCATCTAGTGCTTAAAGGCATCGCCATCCAATTCTCAACAGAAACTAAATATTTGGGTGCTATCCCGGATAACAAACTTCTCTGGACTAAGCATGTTACGACATCCTGGCAGTGCAGAGGAGCTATCGGCAAGACATGGGGTCTGTCACCGAAAAGGGTTCTCTGGATCTACACGGCCAATTATATCCTGTGCTATCATGGGCTGCACCCTCAAAGCTATCTTCCAATTAAAAAGAAATGATCGTTGGTACACCACACACTGGAGCCTCGATGATCTTGCGCGCCGGCTGTTTTATGACTCCGGTCTTATGGACATGCCGTCCGGTGCAATGTCACCTGAACTCCTGTTGCAGAAAAAATACGAAATCGATTTTCCTTGTGCCCAGGACTGGCTTCGGCTAGAATCTTAGCAAGGAGTCTGCAGTCGAGTCTTCACGGATGGCTCCATAACCAATATAGGATGTGGCGCTAGACGTTAGATTTCACTTCACGTAAGGAAAGTTTGTATCTGTCTTCCAAGCAGAAGTTTATGCAATCCTGATGGCAGCGAACTATAATGCAAAGAAACGGTGGTGGTGGTGGTCGTGCATCTGCAGCGGCAACCAAGCCGCGCTTAGAGCCTTGCTGAGCCTTCTTACGACTTCCAAGCTAGTTCGAGAATGCAAGAAATCACTGAACGCAGTTAGAAGGCAAAATTCAGTGACCCTTGTCTGTGTCCCAGATCATAATGGGATCACGGGAAATGAAATTGCCGATGAACTTGCCAGGCACGGTTCATAGGAAAGGTTTTCAGGATCAGAACCTACGTTAGGTCTACCTGCGTACTCGGTTAAGGCTTCCATTGACAGTTGGTTCTCATACGAGCACAACTGCAGATGGCAAAGCTTGTAGGCAGACAAAAAGAATACTTCCCCACATTTTTAGGAAGCCAGCTGCCTTTCTGCTGTCTCTTAGCAGGAAAGACTGCAGGTTGCTTATTGGCGTCGTGACGGTGCAATACACTTTTGCAAAGCACTTAAATCCGCTAGGTGTAAGTGATACAACATTCTGCTATGCGAAAGTGATGACGACACCGCGAAGAAATATTTCTTCCGACTTACGCTCTCACCAGACTGCAGGTACTTTGCTCTGACGTGGTGAGTGCTGGTACTTTAGGCACCTTATCACTGTAAGACTGTTCCGAAATTAAAAAAAAAAGGCTTTGACGATAAAACTATGAACCATTTACAGAAAGTTGGATACAAAGGGAAGCTCATTGCATGGGGTCCTCACGAATTGAGCGCGAAAAACATGATGGACATAGTTAACATCTGCGAGAAACTCAATAAATTCGAACGAAAGGTGTTATAATCGGTCAATTTCTACGATAATCGGAAGCGTCAAAGATTCTGGGTAAAGAATGATGAGCCGTCACAAGCATTTGTGAAGCCAGGACTTACAAGGCAGAAGATGATGCTGTGTGTGTAACGGGACTAAAATAAACCACCCTGAACTGACTAAAATGAAAGGTGTTGCCTTCCAACATGACATAGTCGAATCATACATCTCTTTGATGACCCGACAAAAACTGCGGGAGCTTGGTTGGGAAGTTTTGATGTACCCACCGTAAAATCAATGAATAGTCAGTGTAATGTAGAAGATTTCACCAGGTTCGTTCAAGTGTTGCATTCCTCCTTAGAGCTATTAGAATCGAAACTAGCGTTAGGTTCAAGTGGTTAACATATTTTCGTAGATGCTACCTTCTTCAATCATCTTATTTAGCACTCAACAAAAAAAACTGTTACATAAGTTTTATTGAGCCAGTAGATAGTCTCCTTTACTCGTTGCCTGTTTTGTTGACTTTAAATTAGGCGCCCTATGAGGTTCCTTTTGCTCCCCTACTGCTTTTGTTATCGAAGCAATTTTTTGACGAAGGATTATGAGCTTAGTTATAGTCTTTCTTAAATCAAAATCAAATGAATTACCACAACGAAGAAATTTTCAAGCAAAAGCACCTTCTGATGATATTTTGAATTTTAAACCTATCTTACCGGTGACCTCGTTTGCTATCTGCATGTTCCTTTTCCTTTTCTAAATTTCTTTGTCAGTTGATTTATGACACGTTCTCATCATATATCAAATTCCTTTAGAAAATATGAAATCACAATTCGAAACATGAGTTCCTTATGAAACCTCCATTACCACCGTAGGGAAACAGGGAAACATTCCCGTAATAAGCAGACCCCACTGTGTGTCGGTGTCATTCATTTAAAAATCATAAAACCTTGCACTGTCATTCCAACAATATATGAAATGTTCCATTATTGTTGGACGCGCATCGCATACCTACGTCACATATGTGTTGCTTCGAGAGATTGCTCTTCACGCCATGAAAGGACTTTTGCTTCAAGCATCACCGTGTCTCGTCACAATTCAGATCCTTCCTAAGTTTTTTTTTTTTTTTTTTTTTTTTTCTCCCCCTCATTTTAACCAGGGAACGATATATATTTGTATGCCCGTACTTGTATACTCGTATGTTGACACGTCAAGTCAACAACGGAACGTAGAAAACAAGAACGTGTTTATAATCATGGCAGCAGAGTTGAAAGAAGCATGCTGGCATTAATGCATGGGAGCAACAAACCTACATAACTCCTGCTCCATAAACTTCCCTAGGGGTATTTGTCATAAATATTTCACCAACAAAAAGGACCACCATTCCACACCAACCCATAAATGCGTGTGCTGCAACTGCAGATTTAAACTTTCGTCGCACATGGGTTCTCTGTATTCCCTCGGGTGCATTTGCATTTTGACTAATTGAACGTTAAAGGGCTGCTGCCACATTAAGCCATAGAATTCGTCAGCCATGGTAACTTGTACACCCTGTAAAATAACCTGGTGCGGTACAATGGTTGCTACAACCACATTACAGTTAGCAAACGTTTTGAATTTTTCAAATCTAATTTCAACCTGTCCTTTTGGAATTCAATTGAATTCTAGCATCCGTGCTACATGAATTGATCTTGGGGAAAAACAAATTTACCTGAGGTTAGTAGCAATTCCGGAGCATATACGCCATGGGAACTGCCTCTGATCACAGGGGAGAAAAGTTTTTGACATACATTTAGCCGCTGGCACATGGTAGTTAAGTCTGCAACATAAAAATGACAAAAGTTTTCCCCTGTCAAACTGAAAATATTTTTTGATGCGATAAGTCGAAATTTAACTTAAATTTGAAGGGTGTGACATGGATTCTGTTGTAAATTAAAGTTTGATATTATAGCAGGCCGACGCTTTAATTCAAATTTAAATTTGCACGCCTTCAAGTCGTGAATCCTTTTAACAATAAAGTATGTCTCAGTTACTTACATATACCTACTTGTTACTCTATTATGCCAAGGATGTAGGAAGCAATCGCAGGCAAAGAGCAAAAATCCGCCAAATGGTAACAATGTCTCTATGGATGGATATTTTGTTAAAGAGGTCTGTACAACCTTATCCTAACCCAAATATCTTTCTCTCTATCTATGTATCCAATTTTCCAAAAAGCTTTACATGTGCTCCGGCCTTTTAAAAGTAGTAATACCCTCTTGAGTGTTAAGTTCGCAAAAAATAAAAGAAAAAAGAAAAAAAACCTTATACGCTTCAATAGCAGCAATAAGAAAAAAGTAGAAAGCTGAACATAGTATAGGAAGTGATAAGTGCTATCACCATAAACCGACTTGATGAAGTGGTAAACAGGAGTGACAAAAGAATTTTTTATGATATCGGCTTACACGATGATCTATGATTCCAATTAAATTGCAATAGTACCTAGCTATCAAAAGAAATTTAGTGCTAGATGAAACTTCTATTAAATAGTTAAGACCGCAGCGCTATTTGCTTTCCGTACCGGATTTACCTCCACGAGGAGCTTGCTGAAACTCGGATGAGTGCAAGATCAGCCATCTGAACTTCAACACGTTTGTGCCAGAACAGGCATCTTTTGCTGACCTGATGGACAAGAGACTTGCCTAGCAAGAGATCCTCAGAGGAGAAGGTTCACAGTTGGACTAATCTTCTTCGACATATTCAGAGTTTAGCTCAATACAGAACTTTGAAGACTGAGGCACCGTCGTGAAAAAAGAGGTGATGGCGGAGGAGTACTTGATGGTGGTACTTGAAGTGGATTACTGGTACCCGGCCCCTTATTCTAGAGGATAAAACCAAGGATCTAGCCCCCTAGGTTGGGTGGTTGTACGACGGGGCAACTTCCTTCCACTGAGAAACCGAAAAATTCCAAAACAGCTACAAACACCTGATAAAGATGACTTACGTCACGTGCAGTGACGAAACAGATGAAACAGTGACATCTACTAATAATCGTATAGCGATTGCTATAGGGAAAAGAAAGATGCGGATTTGCTATACGCGGTAGACTAAAACAAGAAGCCTTGAGCTCCCGACAATCCACAAGACGACTAAATTCCCTAGCATAAGCTTAATATGCGTGCTCATGACCCTATGGAAAACAAGGGCGTCATCACCAAAGAATGTTTCTACGAGCTCCTCGACAAGAGATATGAGCAATATCTTGAGCATGACGTTAAATGCGATGGTATACATAGCCTGCAGAACACAAGTTCTGGCAACGTTCTTAGGCTTATTGACTTTGCAGCGGTAAAAATTGTCACTATATTATGTACACAAGGGCGGTCTGCTTATCCTGAAACTCTAAAATAAATTTCGATCGGCGTAAGATATGCCTCCAGTATTCTGGACGTCCGAATCATCCAGGCAGCCAACATTGACTCGAATCACTACCTTCCTGCAACCAACATACGAACGCAGATTTCCCAAGCGCCACAACTAAGAAGAACTGCTGTTAGAAGATATAACGTAGAAGAGCTGCAATGCGTAGTGCGTATCCAGAAATCTTTTAACAAATCCTATGCCACCAGAATCAAATACTGAAAAACAGTGGCAACGCTGCCAAGGCGCCATCATTGACCTCACACATCATGTGCTGGGTTTCACTCGACCACCAAGAAACCTCTGATTTAATGATGAGTGTCGTCAGGCACATGCAGCTAAAAAAGAAGCCTACAAAGCGGCAACGAAGGATGTGAGCCGCTCGGGAGCTCTACGGGAAAAAGAAATGAAATCAATATCCACTTCTCCAGAATCTTTTCCGTTGGAGCACAGCAAGATTTCTACAGTTGCAATGTACGGAAGTTTTACCAAACGCGAAGAGAACATGTTAATGCAACAAGATCCAAAAAAAATCTGGGTACAGGTACAAGGAATCTTGTAGCAGTGACCCCAACCTCCCAAACTGCGCTAACTATAGAGATTTAAGTCCTCCCAACATTTATGACGTATATGACATTTTGACATCCTTGTCAAACTCGTTAGTCTATGCAGGATATGACGATGGACGACTTCTTTAACATCACACGTACTTAAAAGAACTGTGCTGCACTCAAAAGTCGTCACAGTATGAAAAATCTTTCAAGTTCTGAGGTAGTAACTAACTTTGTGCCAACACCACATCAGCAAAAATCAGAAAGTATAAGACGGCAATTGTGTGGTAAGGCTCTATCACGGAAAAGTAATATAAAAGTTTGATCATCCCATTGTTACTTTATGACATTCCCAGATTGTGCGTCAAATCTTCAACGGAACTAATTCATTTCAGTACTCGTGTAGTAGCACGAGTACTTAAATATGTGAGACAATTGCGCTGCTCCAGTTATCACATCTCGCCTTCTTCTCAAGAAGAACCACTGCGTAGCCTTTTTTTTCAATCCTACTCTTCAGGACTCATTTCGAGCAGATAAAAAACAGCATTTTTCTAGCCCGTTCCTAAAAAAGGCAAATCTTCTTCTCTTTTCTCCTACAGATCCATTGCACTTATATTTCTTCTTTTCAAGATCATGGAAACCATCAACCCATTAAATATATCGAAACTCGAAAACTTCTCAATGACTGGCAGTAGGGTCCATACTGGTTCACTGATAATTTGATGGTATGTCTCACCGACAAGTGGAACCAAAGCATACATCAATCTGGCGTAAATAATGTAATTGCACTTGATATTCTTAACACATTTGACAGAGTTTGGCATCAGACTGTTTTGTCGAAAATGCGTGTATTTGGGATTGAAGAATCTCTTCTTCATTAGATTAGAAACTACCTTTCGAAATGATGAATTGAAGTTATCTTCAATCGTTTGAAGTCTAATAATCACAAAATAAATGCTAGTGTGCCCCAGTGCCCCATTCTGTCAACGAAATTTTTTAATTTTTACCAATGTATTCCTTTGCTGACTTCTTCTCTGCTCCTTCGGCTGTAGAACAGAAACGACAGCGTATGCTAAACTCATTTAATTCTAATATTAAAAGCATCACTAACTATTGAACCTCGAACAGAGTAATGCTCCCAAAACACAGTGCTGTCGTTAAAGCGAAATTTAAGCACCCAGCCCTTGCATCGTCGAAATGTGTCAATGACAATCTATACATGTTGGAAAGACCACATATTCGCTGTCGTCAAAAACGCAGCGAAATGTCTAGGTTTCCTCAAGCTACATAAGAAATATTTCATCCTCTCTAATCTGGCCTCAATAAATAAGGCATTTATCCGCCCGAAATTGGAGTACGGTCGAGTGCGTTCAAAACATTTTTACACCTGCTAGATACGACTCAGAAGCTTGCGATAAAACTCTTAGCTGACACTAAAATCAGTCAGTGAATTGACATCCTCGAACAGCGACGAAATGTCTTGTGTCTTACTCTGTTTTAACGCTATTTCCACCACCAGTGCCCCATAGAAATCGCCAGCAGCATTCCGCCCCTTCAAACTTTTAATCGTAACACTCGTCTTGCTGTGAATGCTCATCAGTAACGTCATCATCATTGAACGTAAAAGCGTACAACTTACTTATGGAATGCCCTGCCCAGCTCTTTATTTCTTGACCTACATTCAAAAACGAACGTACATCGGTAGCTTTCTTTCTTTCCTCCCTACCTTTCCTTCGTCCGCGCTATATGCGAGCATTTTAATCGTACTTATATCCTCTTAAGTCCGTATGCTTCTCCGTTTACAAATCTGGTGTACTGGACGGAATCATACCAAAAAAGCTCCATGTTATGCGGCTTGAGAGACTATTTCCTCTGTAAGGTATTTAAGTCCTGGTGCATCCGGCCTGGCTGTTAAGTTTTTTAAAACAGCGGAAAACGACCTGGTTAAAAACATGCATCTGCTCATTTGTAAGAGATGAAAAGAGAGAAATTAGCAGAGGAAATATAAGCATCGTTTGTCCAATTACGAAGACCCTTTGAATGTGGCAGCTAGAGAGGCATGAGTCTCCTAAACATAGCCTACAAGATGTTTTTTGTCGTATTATTGAAAGAACAATCTGGTTAGTATGATTTCAGGCCAGGTAATACCACGATCGATTAAATTTTACGCTGCGCCAACACTGTCGAATTACAGACCCACATTCGCCATCTATTTGTCGACCGTGCTTGATAGACTTTCCTTTTTTTTCAGGCAACTAAAATGAAAGGTTGTCTAAAATACAACAACAAGTCAATTTTCACAAAAAATTTAGTGTCCCCATTAAATGTTGGGTGCCACCCAAACATCTTTCTCTCTCTTCCTGTACCCAATTTTCAAAAACACTAAGCACGTCCTCCGGCATTTTACGAGTAGTAGTAGAGTTTTAAGTTCTTTAAAAAAAAAAAAATCCAATTTCATCAAATTGTGTGAATTCACACTGCTCCATCAAAGTCGGAGCAATTTTAAGAAAGCTTTTAGACATGGCGACATGCTGTCATATGACTTTTTAACTTCACCCTAGAAATAATCGTACAATACTCACTAGCCACCAAGACCGTCGCCATTGGCAGTTATAATTTCGAGCTGTTTGAGGACTTTTTATATCTTGGATTCACAGTTGCAACCAGCATTTCTGAGCAGATTTATTTCTGAACTCAGAAGGCATTTGAGTAATAGAGCCGCCTCTCCTTACACCAAACGGGCTTTATACAAAAGCCTTACCATCCCGGTCCTGCCTTTTAGCCCAAATTCTTGGACCTTACCGAAAGAAGATGAGGAAACAGATGGTTGTTTTCAGAGATATTGCGGGTCATTTTCAGTCCCATTTGTATTGACGGGGATTGAACGAGGAGATGGCGAACCAAACGGACTATATAGTGGCATCGGTCTAGTCAGGCGTCTACGGATCCAATGTCTGAGATAACTGGGCTATTGACCTCCAGCCCAAAGAGCATTCCAGAGACACAACATCTAAGGTGGCGCCCACAAGTGGAAGGGAACCTCAACTAACTTGGGGTACATCACTGGATGCAGCTGGCGAGAGAATGGGCTGGCTGGAGACGCTTGTTACTTGAGGCACAGGTTCACCCCGGAATGTAGCGCCACCTAAGTACGAGTAAGTAAGCAAATATCACAAATAAACACAAGACTCTATGGTGTTAGAGATGGCAGTTAATTTGTCCTTATTGCACCTACTAGTTTAAATATATCAGAAAAACCAAAAGTAATAACTCAATTCAAGAAAAATCATATTTCCATTCCTGCCTTCAATTTATTTTAAACAAATTCTTATACAAATAATTCCAAATCAACTGTTTCTAGCTATAACAACATTCATATCCAATCTTAAAAATAACGACATTACCGTTTTTATCTTAATGAGAGGGTAGATAAGGCTTCCATAATTTCCTGACGATGTTAGCTTCTGGCTATATTACAATATTTCAAAATTTTCTCCTGCCTCTTCATTATCTTAAATTTTTTCTTCATCAATTTATTTAACATATTCTTAAGTCAGTGGGGAAATTTTCTAAAAAAAAAAAAAAAATTACCAAACAACGGATGTGTATAATTCGGAAAAGTTTCCTTCCTCCAAGGCAAGTGACAGATTTTCTGAAGGATGGGAATGAACACAGTTCCTGTCAGTGAAAGGGTTCAGAACTTAAACAAAAGAAACATCCCACCCGTTTCTACGAGTACTATTGAAACAGGAGTGTGAATGGCGAATGGCTGCCATATTTTCCCAGAAGGTTTGAGGAAAAGGATTTTAGATACAAACATACATATAACATGTGAGGGGTTGACTGGTATCTTAAAAAGTTTCCATTTTATTTTATTTTTCTTTTTTATTGTGTTTTTCTAATTTTGATGAGTTAAAGTCCTTTGGCTGAAAAGGTTACATGTGCTTAGATGTGAGTTCGGATATGATCCCTGAGTTGTGATGGGTTCTAGAGGAATTTCACAGGATATGACAGAAATGCTGAGATGCTTTTATGTTGAAACACTTAGGAATTATTTATTTAGGTGGAATTAGGAGTGTGAATGTTTAAAATATCCTTATCTTGAAGTGATTGAGGACACTTGTTCCGTTGTGCAAATGTCCAATTGAAAGTTGTGTGTTTTTACTAAGGAGCTCTCGAAAGTGATTAAAATTTTAACCGGAAGCTGTGCTTATGGAGACTGAGATACACATCCACCAGGGGATTCATACACATATTTCCCTCAAAATACCAAGATATAGGTATGAGTAGCTATTTGCTGAAGTTAGTTAGTAGTGGGTATATATTTTAATTCGTGCGGTTTTTTTTCAAAATTTGAACGTTTATTTAAGAAAAACATGTACAGTAGTATTATTCAAAGTGTTGCCCATTTGAAGCTATGACTTTTTCCCATCTTTCTGGCAATTTGTGGATCCCATCCCAAAAGAACTGCGCCGGTTTGGCAGCCAAGAATGAATCAAGCCAATTTTTGATATTCTCCTTTGATGTGAACCGTATTTCAGTGAGGGCGTTCTACATCGACCGGAACAAATGGTAGTCATTCCCATCCACTGTTTTCCAAATAGTTCTTAACCGGTATAGCATAGTGGGGCCGAGCGTTGTCATGATGGAAAATTATTGCCTTGTGTCTGGTCGCATATTCCGGGCGTTTTTCGGCTACTGCTCTCTCCAAACGGATTAATTGTATTTGGTAGCGTTGTCCATTAATGGTTTCACCCGGTTTTAGCAGATCATAATAAAGCACACCCATCTGTGCAAAAATGACTTCCTTTTGTGGCGTTCCAGCAGCATTTCGGACATGCAAAACAGCATTTCGACGTCTCTCGGCTTCAGTTCATGTGGAACCCGATTTCCTTGCTTTTGAATATATCCAGCTGCTTTTAAACGTTTTGAAATGGCTGCTTGAGTGACACCCAAAGATTATGCGAGCTCTTCTTGTGTTTGGCAACAATCTTCATAGAGTAATGCTTCCAGTTCTTCATCTTCAACGTTCATCGTCTTCCAAGCCAAGATCAGCACTTTTAAATCGTGCAAACCAGTTTTGGCACGTTCGCTCAGCTAGCGCATGTTCACCATAAACTTCCACTAAAATACGATGACTTTCGGCAGCAGTTTTCTTTATATTAAAGTAATGGAGAAGAACTCCCCGCAAAAACACTTTTTCAGACACAAAGTTCGACATATTTGAGTGAAAAAAAATTATTGTTGTTTACGTTTCAAATGAATGACGTACAATGAAAGTGGCTTTCCAACGCATGTTCCAATGGAATAATACAAGTTACGCCATCTCTTAGCAAACCGCAGGAATGGAAATGTTTTTCGTGCGATTCGAGGAACAAATTAGGGTACGCATAATCGACCTACTGAAACCACTATTGCCAATACCATTCGCAAATTTTAGTCCAAGTTTACATTAGTGGATGATACTCGACCGGTTAACTGGAAAAACTCAATGAAAATCCGGTGTTTTATAGTGAAATTTTGTTCAGTGATGAAACTCATTTCTGGCTCAAGGGATAAGTAAATAAACAAAATTACAGTATTTGGGCTGATGAGCAACCCGAAGAGTATCAAGAGCTACCATTATATCTATTAAAAACAACGGTATAGTGTGGTTTACGGGCTAGTGGAAACATTTGTCAACATTTCTTCAAAGGTGAGACAAACCAGAATGTTACCGTCAATGGTAACCGTTATCGAGCCATGGACTTGTTGAGAAATCATTTTGATGAGCACTTAATTACAGGTTTTGTAAAGTCTCAGATATTCAGGAATAAGCCAGCTACGATTGACGCTTTGGAAGCCAACATTACTCGTGTTATCCGCAAGATACCAGTCGCTATGCTTGAACGAGTCACCCAAAATTGGACCTTCCGAATGGATCATCTCAGACGTAGTCATGGCCAACGCTTACATGTTATCTTTTTTAAAAAGTAAATACCATGAATTATTCTTTTAACCGATAATAAAAATTTTAAGTTCACTTTCAAATTTATGTATTTCATTTAACATTATAAATTGAACCTTATGATGAATCACCCTAAGCAACTAAGCGAACACCAATTTGAATGTATAGGAATATCAATCACTCTTGCAAGTTTTGGGCAAGTTGTTTGATGAACCGTACCCAGGTGGCCCAAAAATGGTTACTACAGAGGAAACCGTGGACAAAATCCATGATTTCGTATTGGCGGACCGCTGAGTGAAAATTCTCGAGTTGACTGAGATTTTGGGCGTGAGAAAGCTGTCCGCGCAATAGGTGCCCCGTTTTCTCTCACACCGGAGAGGAGTTTCTGCATCGTTTCGTGACCGTCAATGAGACATGAATTCATTGGTACATATCAGAGACTAAAGAACAATCAAAATAATGGATTTTACCTGGTGAAGGCGAAGACCGTGCCTTCGGCCGAAAAGGTGATTACCACCGTTTTTTTGTTAACTATTTAGAGAAGTGAAAGAAAATTACAAGAGCATACTACGTCGATTTATTTGGCCGATTCAACGCCAATTTTAAGATAAAGTGCTCTTTCGCCACGATAACACACCGGCTCACACTTCCGCAGTTGCCACAGTTAAGTTGGTCGAATTGCACTACGAAATGCACCCTTATCCTCCGTATTCTCCGGATTGAGCTCTCTGCGACTTCATTTTGTTCCCAAGCCTTAAAAGATCGCTCGTCGGAAAGAAGTATGAACGAGATTTAACGGGGAAGTCATCGCGGAGCCGCCGCGGAGGAGTATTTTGCAGGCCAACAAAAGTCATTCTATACGAAAAAAAAGTCAAAACTTAAAAAAGATTCGTTCTCATTAGCCTCCACCAAAATCACAAACAATTTCCAATTTTCGACCATTTTTCGAGCAACATCGCAACAATTGCGCATTACTTGAATAATAAATTGCTTAAAGGCGTCAATCATTGTTGGATTACGGGCATAAATTAGGGACTTGACAAAGCCCTGCAGAAAATTATCAAATAGCGTAAAATAGCATGATCTTGGTGGACTATTGACGGGTCCATTTCTTGAAATGGCTATTGCCAAGTCGTGTTTTCAATAAAGCGATGTTTTCGTTTGTAGCATGGGGTGGAACACCATCCTGTTGGAACCACAGTTCTTCCACATTGATGACACTTAAATTTGGGAACAAATAATTGTTGATCATAGCATTGTAAAGGTGTCTATTGATGAAAAAATAAGGACCAATGATGGTACCGGCGTACAATCCGCAACAGACAGCACATTTTTTTTTTAAATGCAATGGTATCTAATGAACTTCTGAGCATTTTCCTTGCTCCAAATACTGCAATTCTGCTTGTTTACAGTATCACTGAACAAAGTTGTAAGGAAAGAAACTGGGTCAAATTTGCAGTGGTCCAATCAATGAACACCTGACGTCCTTGCATAAATTCGATCTTATAAACCTTGAGGGAAAGAATCTTTCAAAAACAACGGCGAACCGATATATTAGGGGTCCTCTTCAACAACAGCTTCGACAGCCACGATATTTTCTGCCGAACTTCTTCTTCTTCTCCTTCTTGTTAGTTCGCGGGTATCCCAATAGTCTGAATAGGGTGTAAAATTTCTTAATAATCCCATAGATAGCACTTTCAAATGGCCGATGATGTCTGCCGTATATTTCACGAAATGCTCTCTACGTTGTGCAAACACTGCTTCGATTTTGGAAATAAAATTCGACATCGTTATTGTGACATCAGTCTTTTAATAATGAAATGGCAAACTAAACTGAATATAAATGGAGCTTAATAGCTCAATGTGACAGCTGATTTGATATTTAATCCTTATTAGGAGATGTGACACTGCAAAAAAATACTCTTTGCATGTGATGCCAAAAAAATTAATTTTGGATTAGAATGGATTAGAAACTACCGTTCGAACGACAGCGTATGGTAAGCACAGTAAATTCCATCAACAGGAACAGATTAGAATTTAATGCTTGCAAAACACAATGCGTCGTCGAAATCGAAAAACTTTGCATGCTGTGCCAATGAACAACTTGAAATGACCACATATTCGATATCGTTGTTATGACCTTGAGGTTAAAACTCCTAATGTACTTCACCACGGTAATGGAAACTTTGACATTTGATCGAACTTGCCGGCCTTTTCTCGGTTCTGGCTCTTCTAGGTGCTTCCATAGAAAAGATTGGGTTTTGGTTTCAACGTCATAACCATATATCCATGATTTGTCATCAGTTATGACCCCTTTGAGTATGTCAAGATCATCATTGACGTCATCGCTCCTGAGCGATGCTCAGCGGACGGTTCTCCTTAGCTCTTTTGCTCAAAATTAAAAAGTTCGCTGACACGCGTCTCATGCTCAAAACATCCGAAAAAATTGCAAGACATGAGCCGACCGATATGCCAACATCCTCAGCAACTTCTCTTATGGTAATTCGATGATTTCCTAACTAAATTTTCTTCACAGCTTCGACGTTATCATCTTTTGTTAATATGCTGGGACATCCAGAGCGAGGTTCGTTATTGGTATCTTCTCGATCATCTTGGAAAAGCTTGTATCACTTGTAAACGTTTTGTTTACTTAGAGGCTTGGTTCCATTCTTTACACAAAATTTGATGGAAATTCTTCGAATTAATTGAAATTAATTGAAAATCGCGAGATTTTACTTTTTGAACACACCTCGTATAAGGCATTTATCCCCCTGAAATTAGAGCACAACACTTATATCTGGTCAGGTGCTCTTAGCACCTTTTTGTACTTGCTAGATAGGATCCAAAAGCGTGCTATAAAACTCATAGCTGATGATAATATTACACAGTCATTCGGCACTCTCGAATACAGAAGTAATGACTCCTATCTCACCATGTTGTATCGCTATTTTCACCCTCATAAAAATCGCCAGCAGCATTCCTCCCATTCAAACTTTTAATCGTAACACCCGTCTCGCACTTTCGGACGAAATCTGAAATATCGTGATTCGTTCCTTAGCTGTTCAACTCCTTTATGGAGTGCTCAGCCGAGCTCTTTATTTTCTAGCCACTATAACTTGCATACATTTAAAACCAACGCACATCGGTATCTCTCATTTTTCCCTCCATAATTTCACCTCGCCCACGCTTAGGAGGAACAAAATCTCTTGTGCGCGCACAAAAAAATTACCAGCAGGCCAATAAGTGTAGACCTACAATTTAGATTTCTAAAAGTCTACCTGTAGCATTTATGCCACTGCTATACCGTGGAGGCTGATGGCCCTTGGCTTCACATCTTGGAACATCTTGGAGCAAGGTGGATGGTATCATCATAGGGTAAGTTCGGTGATGGTGTGTTTTATGTTTGGCCCATTACTTTTGGTTTCCTGTCATCAGATCGCCGGAACTTAAATAAAATGGAATTAGGGCGGCTTTCTTTTCCCGCGTTGCTTTTCGAAAAAGCTTCATATTTCTTTGACCGCAGTCTAATCACGGAGATATTTGTACACTGCCAGAGGTAAATGAGCTATGGCTTCCTTACATCACTTGTGCTTGGGGAGTTTGAGAGTGGTCTCTAGACTCATCCCAGTAATGATGTCAAAGGTTCATTTACATATAATGATTACGAACTTCTTCTAGCCACTGTTATCCCTAAGATCTACCATATGTAGTCTTCATTTCAACTGAGCGTTTAAAATATTAGCCTTTCATCTCTGTCCTGTCTAGCATGTTTAACCGGGATCTCAAAGCGACCTGAAACACAGAAAAAATTTGGTGAACTGAGTACGTTGGGAACTTTCGAAAGTGTCTTGGAGGTCTTTGACGTGCATGTTTAGTCTAAATATCAATCGTCTACTAAGCCTAGGGCTGCCTACGCAATGGTGAAAGCAGATGCTAGACATTTTACGTAGACGTTGGAAATGTTAAAGTTGTTAAGCAGAGAGTAGACCAATATGGACTATAGGAGTTAAGACAAGACATCGCCCGCATTACATATTGAATACAGTCAGCATGGCTCCAACCGATTCCTAGTTTAAGACTGTAGCAGCTTAACCTTGATTACAGCTCAGATGCGAAGTCTGAATTCGGCATAATAGGCCAAGCAATTCGCTCTTCGTATATGTAGAGGTGTAAGATTCTGCAAATTCGTAGAGACATTGAGTGGCTTTTCTCCATATCCGTGATTCCTGTATGTACTATGGTTTGGATTTTCAAATATCAGATAAAATGTGACAGCTTTGGCAAATAATCAAGATTCCTTTTACAGGTTTCCCACTTTCCAACCTCAAATTAATTTTGTCTTTAGTCGCTTCAAATCAGTACCGCTGTCCACTTTCGTATTGCATTAACTGTCAGATTTTTGGGTGATCCGAAATTCGTTTCTCATCAGTTCATCAACACAAAGTAGAGAAGTTGCAATCGAAATTAACATGGAGCAAATATTGGTAAAGGGCCCTTATCGATTCAAGTGTATTCTTGCATCCTTATATAAGTATGAGTACGATCCGCACGTATTATGCTTGTGTACCTAAGTGCAGTATTATCTACTGTTTTTACGACATGTTTATATCAGATTGAATAGTAAACCCCAATTTCTGAAACCTATTTCGCTTTAGAGATTTTAGCATAGCAGTGTCGTTTCAATATTCTTGAATTGAATATCCTCTACGAATTATTTGCTGCATTTCTGTATCTTTCTTGCCAAAATAATGTCAAAAAGGATTTTATGAGTAGTGCTTCTTAATAAGTTTGGCATGCTCACAGTCGGAAGTCATCAAATCAATTTTCCAAGCAAAAATAAGTGGACCATCCAACCTACCGCTTGCCAAAAGATATTAAAAATAAAAAGTCTTTACAGAAAAGGAACTCAATTTCATGTGCCACAATGTACTCGTATCCTCATCCGCATCCGTATCCTTATCCGAGTGCATAGTAGTTGGTACAATCTATCCATCTATATTTATTTGTTTTGCACTTCTTTCAATTTCATCAAATTCTCCACCAAACAACTTTTGACATGGATTTAGATTCTTCAAGTGCAGCTGAGAAGACGTTATCTAGAACTCAGAGTTAAAAAAAAAAAACAACCAGTTGCCGCAAAAATTTTTGTTTACTCAATTTCAATTCTCGATGTTGTTACATCGCAGAAGCTTTCCTTATTCGTGTGCTATTCGTTCCATGTTAGAGTAACTCCATATTTGAACTCAGCAATGTCCGGGGTTACTTCACCATCTATATCACAATGAGGAGAGAGAGAATATTTAATAATAATATCTCATTGAAATTTAGCCAAAAACTTAAAAGGAGACGAAGAAACTTTATCTGCACGCGGCTGCAAGGAAGTGGCGATGGATAAATTGTAGTTACGGCAACAAATACGAACATGAATTGTAGCGCATATCCCGGGAATTCGTTAATTTTGTTCTATTCGTTTTTAGCCGAAACCAGAATTCATATACATCCACAGGATTAGAGGCTCTGCAGACATCTACTAAGAGCTATGATGTTGTTATTATCCTTGCTATCACTGCCTTCCGGTTGTTGTCTCTATACGGAGTTGATTCATAGTTTTCTGCAAATGACTTGGCGGTATTCTGCGTCTTGTTTCGGTGGCTCATTTTAATTACAAATCACTGAACCGCACTGGAAAATGTATAAGAAATAAGCGAAAGCAAACTTTTAATGGAAATTGGAAAATTCTTTCCCATCGAGCTGAGATGAGATTAGTTTCACAACAAGTATGAGCCCTGGGTGGATATCTAGATATAAAAATATTTCATTTTTCAAATTCAGTGTGAGAAGAAAAGCCTACGAAGTTGAACTTCTTCGTCAGGATGGCTTTGGAAAACCAAACAATTGTTCGCTCAATGACATTCTTTCTGAACATGGGAAGGGCGGACGCTTGTTGATTGATTTACTTTAACTTGAGGTTAAACAAAGTCTAAGTAAGTATTTTTCAATTTGTTCTTATCAATTTAAATTTTCAGGCAGCACGTCTGTATTCATTGCAAAAATTTAACTTTTTGAAACATTCACTAGAGTTTTTGATGTTTAGAAGTTATAGCCTAACCTAGTACCTTAAAACCTCAATATGGTAGCTTTGTTTTCTAACGTTTTGTCCATGTTATAGGAATTTTTAGCATAAGCTACTAAATTTTAGCTCCTTTTAGTGTATAGAGTCCAGAATGGCTTGTATAATAAATCCTGACGCCCTCAAGTTTTCCAAAAAGTCTGTACCCCAGTGTTTGTCACGGCATATTTGGAGGTTAGGCCAGTCGCACAGCACGAGTGTGATAGTCCCTATTTCATCTTCGTTTCCATAGTTTCTACAATAATCCTGAGAATAGACTCCTGTTCCGGTGGCCATCCTGGTGTACGCGTACGAGTACAGATATCTTCTTTGTTGATTCTAAGGAGAGTACGTGCTCTCCCGCTGTCTAAGTTTGACCAAAGGGACACAGTTACTTCTGGAGATAGATGTTCTATTGAATCGTTCTATTGGCATGAAATCTATTTTACGTTTAAGCGTTTCAATTATTATATTTATGTCGATGTGTGTGTTATTCTAGTGCAGATGTGCACCCTCTTTTGATAGCTTATCCGCTTTCTCATTTCCTTTTGTGTGTTTATGTACTTAGCAAATATTCAGTTCACATATCTACAACATTTTTGTGGCTCTACTGATTTGGTAGTTTACTTGCCAACATTTTTATGGCTGCTTGACTGCACACAAAAATAGAGATCCTTTAGGGATCAAGTTTCGTGAGTATTACGGCCTATGCAGCTTACGAAATACTACATTTGTGCGGAATCTTGACCGAATCCTGGATCTGTAACACTTAAAAGTAGATTATAATTGCAGTACCTTTCTTCATTTTGGAACTGTCTCTGTAGAGGTGGATTTTCCCATTGTTGGTGGCATGCTGCTAAATGTCATGGTTTCCTTAAACGACGTAAGTATAACTTCTCCCCATCTGATTTGGCCTCAATATTTTAACTAACTTTAACATTTAAGTAACTAAATACCTTGAACGCGCGCTCATTTTAAAAAAAAAAAATCAATAGGCCTGATTTAGCGCAGACTAAAGACATGATGCGGTTCAGCTTGGAGGCAATAAAATTTCTACCTCCTTTAACTGAAACTCCGAATACAGTCTTAGATCTTGGAGCGTCGATATCCTTTCCAGAAATGGACAGCGACGACTCCAATTTATCCGAAGCAACTAGTAAGCCGTCGGTCTCCTCTTCTGACACTCTGACAATCAGATGAAGAAGATGAGCTCTTGGGTTCATGTTCAGAATTGGAGGACTCGAACAACACAGTGGTGGAGGCTACTCTGGCAAATGTAGCATTTATACGGTTTCTCCAGATTAATCTCATCATCATCTCATTACTCAAAAAAGGTCTTTCCAGAAAAGCAGAACACATCATCCTAATCTAGGAACCATGGATCCAAGCAGGCGTGGTTCGTGGACATCAGATACCAGTAAACACTCTTATCAAGTGAATATTAGTGAAACATAGCCTTAATGCATGTTTACTTCCTAACCTCTTAACCGACTTAACCGTTGCCAGGCTATATACTACCAAAGGCTCCTACTGGCTGACATCGGCAGAATTTGGCCAAGATCATTTGGGCCCTCTTCCTGGTGACAACCTAGAAAGGATGGTACTGGAAACTGAAAGGCTAAAACCTAACGCTCATCACACGGTATCGGGCAATACCGACATCAACCATAGAGATCAGTCACTTTTTGATTATATTTTAAGTACCAGCCTCATTGTTTTCAACATTCGCAATAAGCCCACTTTTATAACAAGAAACCGACTGGAAGTGCTAGATATCAATCTAGTGTTCGACAACATCACTCAAATGCTAACGAACTGGACGATATCGTCTGAACACTCATTTTCAGACCACAGGCAAATCCAATTCAGCCTAAGTGATGCTCCCCCCAGCCAACCAGCATTCCGGCATTATCTGTAAAATTGATCGGCCAAAATAAAGATCAGAAATACTACCCCTTGAACTCTCAAGTCCCCCGCGTGACACCAACGAGCTTGATATCAAAGTCACGGAATTCGCCCTAACTTTCAATCAAGCTTTGACTATTGCTGCCCTCTTATTCAAACTAGAGGCAAGCAAAAGCCGCACTGGTGGACATCAGCACTAGGACTGCTAAGAAACACCTGCAGAAAACTTTTGAATCTAGCAAAAAGCACAAGAAAAGTGACTGATTTGGACTCATACAAAGAATCCCTCAAAATATATATAAAAGGACTGCAGATCATTCTGTGACAAAATCACAGAAACCTCTATGAAGCCTTGTTGTTTGAAAAAAAAAAACCGATGGCTCTTGGACAACCTCAAATGATGAATTACTCACTCAAACCGGAGTACCACAACCGTGAACAAAATTCATGGTCTGATTACAAAAGACAAAGTGCTTTGGGCGCTGCATAGCTTCAAACCATACAAGTCTGCTGGTCCGGGCGGTATAATATTTGCAGAACTACAAAGGTCTTCAGATATTATCCTGCCCACGCTAGGTAATGTCGTGAGGAGGTTTGTAGAACTGATCCACATTCCACTGTCATAGAGAGTAGTCATGACAGACCTATATGTCTATCATCTTCCCTTCTGAAAACTCTAGAACGGCTGATATGCATATTCAAGATAAATTTGACCCAAGATTTTTGTGAACGGCTCAACATGCCTACTGTTAAAGAAAGTCGGAGGAAATGGTTCTGCATTCGCTGACTAGCCACATCGAACGATCCCTATAATATGCCTCACTCCAATCAGCGCTCTAAACTGGGTGCGACTTCGGCTAAAAGATGTGTCAGCAGAGGTACACCGCAATGTGGTGTCCTTTCTCCCCTTCTCTGGAACTTAATGGTAAATGAACTGCTGATCTACCTGGAAGCAGGTGTTGTAAGGGTGATTGCTTATGCGGATGACGTTGCTATAATCGTCTCAGGCTGCCATTTTTCAGTAATTGTTAAAAAATACTACAAGGTCACAAAAAATGCATTTAAAAAAAATAAATAAAAGAAAAAAATGAGTACATGTTCCCTATTGGGAACATTGGACTGTAAAGGGTTAAAGGAACTTCTAAAACAGGAGGTTTTGAGCGGCAAACCACCCAAAAATCGCGAAATCTCTTATGTGGGACTTAAGCTAAACGAAGGACTCAAAACTGGACGTATATTTTTCAGTTCATCATATAAAAAACCACGGCGAATCCTACAGTATTATCGGAAATAGCTCAACTGCGTGATTCATTATAACCGTTGGAACCTACTGTCTTAAGCGTAAAAGCGCTCATGCGAGAGCTTCGGCTTCGCCAACGATTTATTGTAGTATCCGGTGAATACCATATCAGTCTAAAGCAAAGAACGAACATTTAGTTTAGTTTAGATTTAAATTTGGATCTATAATTCAGTGATTCTAACGAGCAAGCTTACGGGATGTGCCTATACATTCATCCTCTCGATAACAATGGACATATTTCAATAAATCTATTTTGTTCAAAATAGCGTGTACCTCCGCTCAAATCCATTACTCTATCCCTTCTTGAAATATGTGATGCTCATTTAGTAGCTCTTTTTTGTTAAACTCGTTAAGGTAGATTTGGTGAAATCTATTGCTGGTCTGATTCAACGAGTGACCAGTCCTTGGAAAACTTACGTTGCCAATAGGGTTAACAATCCGTTGAGTTAACATCATATCGCAACTAATCAAAGCCCAGCTGATCTACTTACTTGCTTGATTGATACATCAACGCTTAGTTCGAATTCTCCTTGGTGAAGGAGAAGATCTTCTTCCTGAAGAAGATCTTCCTGAAGAAGATCTTCAAATAGCCAACTGCTAACAAAACAAGAATTTCATACCTTGCAGTGGACAACCCATCGATATTCGACTTGTTAATAAACAAAATTATCGAAGTGAAGGGGTGTTAAAACTATAAAAGCGTATATTGCCTTATTTATCTGTCTCAGTACAAGCGTAATCCACATTGAGCTCGTCAGTGACCTCGCGACATCTGGATTTTTAGCTGCATTTAAGAGATTCGTTGTTTAATGTTTTATAGCTGAACTGAAGTAGTTATTTCGAGTAGTTCATGATCCACAAAGTCATTTAAAAATTCAAGGAATTGAATGGAAATTTATACCACAGGACTTACCACATCAACGTGATATATGAGAAGCAAGATCAAATCGAAAAATCACCATCTATAGAGAATCTTGAAAACTAATAACTTAACTCTACATACTCGCAAAAATAGAGGCCTGATTTAATTTGCGTCCTTTAACTCCTTCAAACTTTGACTTCAACACATTTTTTGATAGGCAAATCGTTAATACCGATCCCGTAGTCACCTTAGATTAGCCAACAATGTGTTAAACGTTTCTGGAAGCGTCGGCCACAGGAATATCTCTCCACAATTTATCTTTCTTCGCTCAAAATGGAAGACAATTCAGAACAACTTGAGGACCCATGACATAGTTTTGATTAGGGGTTATGGCGTTTTTAGGCAGAATAGTTGAAGTTTTTACTGAACCAGATAATCTCGCTCGAAGCGTCTAAGTTAAGACTCGGATTTGATTCATCAACACAGCTATTCATAAACTGTGTCAGCTTTCAATTCAATTCAATTAGTAATTCAAAATTATTTAAATAATCTGGTGTTAAGCCTTACCTATTGTACTATTGCACCATTATACGACTTTTGTAGACTGCTTTGACAACAGTTTGTGCTATTTTTTATACACCCATTTGGTTCGCGACATGTCCACTCTTTGTGCTCTTCTTGAGCACAATTCTAAATCTAACACAACGAAAACACTTTGCATCAGCGATGCTTGAACAAAAGTCGTTCATCCGGCCGTAACATAAGAATCGATGATGTACGAGGAATATAAGAAAAAATGCAAATAAAATCCTGATCTTATAAGCAGTATGCTTCAGATAGTAGAAAAACTTCAGGCTGACCAAATCAGCTGGTCTGGCCTTGCTCAACCAAGGTGGTCAGAAAATCTGGCCCTAAAAGCAATAGAAACTCAATTTTAAGCTAAGTTTTGAAGACGCGGGTGAATGAAAAAAAATGAGATCATTCAAATCCAAAAATACCAGAAAACTTTTGGACGTAACAAGATGATTCAAAATCCCAAGAGTAGCCTGTAGAATGGTTCTGTGGTCCGCGAATTCAGTCAACTTCACAAGCGACTCAGTATCAATGCAAAGACGTGGGAGAAATATTAAGTAATTATACGCTTTACATATAATTATTTCAATAAAAGAAGAAAAATAATCATCGCATCAACGGGGTAAGTTTAGTTCAATGTAGTCACATAGAAACGCGTCGGATGTCCAAGAGGCAGTGTCTTAAAATTTTGGAGAACACCAAAATTTGAACACAAAAATTATTATCTCTATAATGAAGCTCGGTTGAATAGATGACTCAAGTTCATCTTGGAATGGCGATAATTTGCAATAATAGTCTGTTATTCTGGGGTTATTACCCCTATGAAGGTTACCAGGATAATACGCTCTGATCTGGCTCTACCCACTCGGAGTCATATTCCCACATTTTGAATGAGGAGTAGGAATTTCGTCCCGGTAATTTACCTCACCTGCGAGAAGTGCTTCTCTATCTGTTCCGTTTTAATCCTGCGATTGCAGACAGGATTTGCATCGAATTTTGGTTTATACGCTTTCTTAAGTCTATGCATTACTTAGATAACAAAATACTTCTATTGGATATGTAATTTAATTCGTGCGGTTTTTTTCCAAAATTTGAACGTTTATTTAAGAAAAAATATGTACATTAGTATTAATCAAAGTATTGCCCATCTGAAGCTATGAATTTTTCCCATCTTTCTGGCAATTTGTGGATCCCATCCCAAAAGAACTGCGCCGGCTTGGCAGAGAATGAATCAAGCCAATTTTTGATATTCTGCTCTGATATGAACCGTATTTCAGTGAGGGCGTTCTTCATCGACCGGAACAAATGGTAGTCAGAAGGGGCAAGGTCTGGGCTATGAAGCGGGTGGGGTAAGACTTCCCATCCACTGTTTTCCAAATAGTTCTTAACCGGAATAGCAACGTGGGGCCGAGCGTTGTCATGATGGAAAATTATTACCTCGTGTCTGGTCACATATTCCGGACGTTTTTCGGCTACTGATCTCTTCAAACGGATTAATTATGTTCGGTAGCGTTGTTCGTTGATGGTTTCACCCAATTTTAGCAGCTTATAATACAGCACACACATCTGATCCCACCAAATACAAAGCATTACCTTCGCGCCATGGATATTTGGATTTGTCGTTGATTTGGCTGGTTGACCGGGTTTCACATATGATTTTTTGCGCTTGGGGTTGTCGAAATGGATCCATTTTTCATCACCAGTAGCAATCCGATGCAAAAATGACTTCCTTTTGTGGCGTTCCAGCAGAATTTCGGACATGCAAACTGCCTTTCGACGTCCCTCGGTTTGAGTTCATGTGGAACCCAATTTCCTTGCTTTTGAATATATCCAGCTGCTTTTAAACGTTTTGAAATGGCTGCTTGAGTGACACCAAAGGATTCTGCGAGCTCTTCTTGTATTTGGCAACAATCTTAATAGAGTAATGCTTCCAGTTCTTCATCTTCAAACTTTTTTGGCTGCCCAGGACGTTCATCGTCTTCCAAGCCAAAATCACCACTTTTAAATCGTGCAAACGATTACTTTCGGCAGCAGTTTTCTTCATATTAAAGTAATGAAGAAGAACTCCCCGCAAAAATACTTTTTCAGGCACAAAGTTCGACATATTTGAGTGAAAAAAAATTATTGTTATTTACGCTTGAAAATGAATGACATATACTGAAATGACGTACAATGACAGTAGCTTTCCAACGCATGTTCTAATGGAATAATACAAGTTACGCCATCTCTTAGCAAGCCGCATGAATTAAGTTATAGACCAATAATTATAAGTTCAATATAAGTGACCTGATGGCTGATTACGGTCTCAGCTTAGTCTTAGGGGAAAAAGAATCTAAGTTGTTATTTGACGAGCTTCGTTGTACAAGGTAACCAGATAAGAACAATAGGAAAAAAATTTTAAATAAAACAACAACAGTCTAAGATATAAAATTGATTCTGGCTTTTATTTGAAGCTACATTCATGCCATTATATGTGAAAAAGCTCGTCATTCAAATGGCCGCCGTCGAATGTTGGCTTCAAGCTCATTCAAAGTGGTTGGCTTGTTAGCGTAGACTAAGGACTTGACGTCGCTCCAGAGAAATTAATCGAGTGGTGTCAAATAGCAAGAACACGGCGACCAACTGATGAATGTTCGCCATGATATAACCCAGTCGCCAAATTTCTCCTTCACAACTTCGAGCGTTGCGTCGCTTTTATGGCATGTAGCGCCGTCTTGTTTGAACCACATCTCGGATATATCGATATAGACGAGCTCTGACCACAGAATGTAGGTTAACATCGCTCTATACCTGAGACTATTAATGCTAATCGTGTCTTTTTCCCTATTTCTAAATAAATAAAGTCTGATGATGTGGCCATGAGGTTTCAATTCTTGCATCAGCATAATCTTATACAGATGGAGGCCCAACTTCAACCGCAAAATAAGCCGGGTTGACTCTCTGGCGATGCTCAATTCAGCTGGTCGGTGCCGAATTGATATTTCTGGATCATCTTCGATACTGGCCGCTACAGCGGCTATGTTCTTTTTCATTTCGCACCAATGTATACTATATCTGATTGGTGGTTTAAGATCTAAAAGAGTGTACTTACGCTCGAACTTTTTTCCACGGTGCCATGAATTTTACCTCACGATGAAATTCACGTTGCGTATTTACAACTAAGCCGCCATTTCGATAATATTTTTTTTAATAATTTCCATAAGCGTAAAACAATGCTAGACGATGATGATAAAAAGATGAAATGGCAAACCTTACTGACTATTTTGACAGCTGGATAGTATTTACAGCTGCTGAACTCGTTATCATAGTTTTTAGGCTGAAAGGCAATAATTTATTATTGTTAAGTTCGGAGCGATTGTTAAGAGCCCGTTATTATAGTTAAATTAAATTAAATATTGTTAAGATAAAAAAAAAAACAAATTAACTGACCTACCTTTACGCACGATTTCGTATTTGTATCCGCAATTTAATTTAATAAATAAAGTTTACGAGTATACTTATGAGACTATTGCTGATATCGATCGTTTAACTTACGAATTTCTGTGTCAAACTATCCACCCTTATAAATTTAGACAGCAACTTAATATTCCACTACATGATTTCATTATATATATATTTTTTTTGTCGTCAGTGTTTGCCCTTGTGCTACTTTTTTAAAACTGCTGTACCATTTTTCCAGCACAATACCCAACGAAGTCTATTTTAAAGTTCTCTAGGAAGAAGGAAATATTCCTGGATATCCACATACAAACTCAGAAAAGAGCACTTGTTTTCCTAAAAAAATAAATAAATAAATAAATAAATAAATCTATTACTTGGAACATTCCCAATGCTATCAAAACAAAATTCCTTAACATAAACTGAAGCAAAGACTCGACAAAATAGGTACACCGTTCACATTGTCACTCTAATAAATTGATTCGATATCATGCATGACGGACGCGAACATTTATCTTTTCCTAGAAGTAGGAAACAAAAAATAAAGATGAAAAGAAAAATTCCTAGAAAACATATCCTTAAAGGATAAATGGATGGCGTAACAACGAAATGGGTACAGATATAGATCATCCACTGCCATTGACAAAATTCGATTTAGGTGAAGTATCATCCGCAATAAGACGAATCTCTTTGAAGTCCCCAACCTATTGAACACCAATCCAACATTTCTTATACTTATCCTTAAAATTGTCCTTGAGCTGCTCATCCTTCTCCCGATTCCTCTAGTGTCCAAAGAAAAGCCATTTCTTTTAGTCATCCTTGGAAGTGCACTCAATATATGCAAACGACGCGGGTAAAGGTCGGTCCTTCTTTTACGAAAAAGCTCCTCAACTCAGCTCTGCTCGGTTTAGCTCAAAGAGCTGCAGATACTCGTACTAGTCGTACATCAAGACTTGCATAAATAATGCCAATGAAGCAATGAATACATTATTACGTGAATCTATCCGTAGTCGTATCTATCTGAGACGATTTTGCAGCTATTCGTAGTATAAGCAACCCCTATGTACTCCCTACTTACTCGTAAATGGAATATCTTATGTGTCTAAGGCTACTGTATGTGATTATCTTTTGTGGATTAGTTTGGCTGAGTAGCAGTTGCTGTGGCAGAAGCAGTGACAGGGAAGGGATGAGCTATTGGTCTGTGAATGGTTTTTCACAAGTTATTTTGTTTGTCATGAAAGACTGTCTCCATTTTTATCGGGCAACATTTTTACAAGAGTCGTTAAGAAAACAAAAAAATCATAGCACTGAGGGTTGGAAGTCATTTAAGATATAGTTTATGTGAAACAACTTTAGTTTCATTTTTTCTTCTTTTCTTTGGATTTTTATTATTGAACACTTACGACTTTAAGGAGGAAAGCAAATTTGAGTTATGGCCTCCAGCAGAACTTGAGTTGTAGGGTTTCAGCTTACAGCTAAATAAAGTTAACTGACCGTAAAGTTAAACTGGAAGTTAAGTGTCGTGATGACAAAAGCAATTTGACGATAAAGAGTTTACGTCCTTAAACTTTGGCCCACTTGTGTGTGAGCAACTGACTGAAATGGTGAGGGAATGATACTTCAGAATCTTCAAGTAGATTCGAGGGTAAATTTGTTTCCCTGAGGAGTCATCACTTTCTTTTCTTCCTTCTTCCAACCATTTCAAAGGTTGGTTTTAGGTGCAAATAACCATGTTGATAAACATTGTCATACATGTGGAGAAGAGCAGAAAAACTGTCTACGAGTACAGATTCAAAGTAACTGATATCCGAAAGTGACTTTGTTTCATGTGTCAATTGAGTTTTGAGAATCTGTGGTTGGTTGCGTTTTATGCCTTGTTGATGTTGATATCTTAAACTGAACTGCACCAAACTAATAATTACTAATCGTAAACATCTGCCTGATCCTATCGACAAAACATAGCAACTACGCTACACAAATTCTAAAATAATAAAATGACTTAGCATGACTTAAAATGTGTAGAAGAAGGCGGTCAAAGGGGTGGTAAATGCGATTATATGAAAACACAAGCGTTCTCACTTTAACCTCGCACCATCCATTCCTACTACTAACCTCCAAGTGTTGACTGAATAGTACCTCGACTGGAGATAGGGTAACCAACTCATGTGGTTTCTCCTATTTCCAGGCGGCAGCGGGAGAATTCTAAGGATGGAATTAACACTGGTGACCACAGTTTCAGTTAGGTCGACGTAATGTTATCTCTATATGAGCTGCTACAGCGTATTCGAATATAAGGATCCCTATGGATCTCCAACACTAAGTCAAGGTTTTGGAAAAGAGTTGGTGGCGAATGAGCCTTTAATAAGGGTCAACGGTAACACTCACATTCCCGAATCGGGTTACTGGCCTCGGAATTTGGCCCGGTCCCTTTTGTTCTAGAGGTCCTAAAGTGGGTCTGGCTATCCAGGTTGGGGTTTGTGCGTGGGGTTAACTGCCCAACCACGTAAAAAAGTAATTGTTACGAAGCGACCTCGGATTTACTGCTGACTACTGTGCGAAACAAACACAGGACAACGAGCTTCGGAGTTGCACGTGAAATGTTTGCACCTAGAAAAGGCCGGAGGACCTAGACTACCATAAAGCAGAAATCACCTCCATCCAGGAAGTGCGGTGGGATCAACCGACCAAAAGAAAGTAAAATAATGTGATGTTTACTACGGTGATTGCTATAGGGGGCGTCAGTAGCGTCTATTTGGATGCAGATTAGTTGTAAGCGGCAGTCTTAGGCAAGAAGTTTTCAGCTTTCGAACGTCAGTAAACGCCTTATAACATTGGTAACATCAGTACTATATGCGCTCATGCCCTAACAGAGGAAAAGGACGATGCTACCAAAGAAAGTTTATACCAGTTCCATGACAAATCCTACGAGCAATGTCCGATGTATGACGTTAAAATTGTCCAAGGCGACCTTAATGCCAAAATAGGAAAGGAGGACTTCTTTGGTAGCACAACGGAAGATTTCGCTGCGGGGCCTAACGTTACTATAGCAAGCACACGGTTTCCTCACATCAATATTCACAAGGGAACATCACGGACACTAGATCAGAAAACTGTCAAGCAGATTGATAATGTTGCGATCGACGTAAGGTACTTCTCAATTATTTTAGATGTCCGAACATTCCGAGCGACCAACATTGACTCGGACCACTACCTAGTTGCAGCCAAGGTACGTCTACGGTTATCTCAGACGCCACAACAACGGCAAAATACTATGGGGAGATTTAACCTTGAATGGTTGCAAATGCAACAAGTCACCAGAACCTTTGCGGATCGCGTATCGCTCAACCTCTTGAGAAATTCTTTGCAGTCAGCGTCGGCTTAGATGCCGAAGACAAGTGCAGAGTTTCACCCGTCCACCACCACGAAACCCCTGGTTTATGAATTGTGCCAGCAAGAACATGCAAAAAACCTACCTACATAGCGGAGCTGCATAAAAGGACGAGAGCGGGTCCTGAGCTCTTTGAGCAAAAGAGGAGGGAAGAACATCGGCTTTTCCTGAGAAACAAAAACTAAGTTAAAAAACTAGAACCCGACAACTATCACGCTCTGAAAATTATGAAAGAAAAAACATTTCTCTAACCCTGACAGCCTCTTTAAAGCTCGAGTCGTACCATGCCTTTTCTTTTAGTTTGTTACTCTTCACCCGATGGGGGATAAAGATTTCTCCAAAGAGAATGGTTTCTGTGATCAAATTAGCAGCGTTATCCATGAAACATAACAACCAGTTAACCAGTTCTCTAACGGTGAGGTCTATGTATGAGAAATTAGCTAATATTTGGTCATATAAAAAGTCTCCGTGGTTTTTTGTCACTAGATGGTGTTGGTGTCCATTTATCTGGAAACACCAATCTGATTGTTGCGAATGAACACGTGTTTGAAAGGTGACATGTCAGGCTACATTTCTTCTAAAGACAGCTGTGTAATTCGTTGCTCGTGTTAAAAGTTATACTGATTCAAATATGAGTGAAATATCTGAAGAAATATGATATGTGATGCTTTTTTACTATAAAAAAGGGAAAAACGTTGCTGAAACGTAACGAAAATGGAATAATTTTTCAAGCGATTCACTACGGGCGATGAAAAATGGATTATGTACGAGAATATCCAACGCAAGTGATCATGGTCAAAGGCCGGTGACCGACCACAAACGACTTCAAAGACTGGATTGACGGCAAACAAGGTTATATTGAATGCTTGGTGGGATTGAAAGGGAACTCTTTATTATGAGTTGGTGGAACATGGTGAAACGATCAATTGGATCGTTAACTGTATTCAAACTTTCGAGAAATAGGGACCAGAATTGGCCAACAGAAAGGGAGTTGTCTTCCTTCATGACAATGCTAGGCCACACATATCTTTGATGACCCTGAACAAATTGACAGAGCTTGGTTTTGAAGTTTTGATCCTTCCACTGTATAGCCCGGACCTTGCACCCTCTGATTACCATTTGTTTCGATCTTTGCAAAACCCTCTTGATGGTAAGATATTGGCTGATCGAAGAGCCGCTGAAAATCACTTGGCCAATTTTTCCGCTGATAGGCCACAGAAGTTCTATACCGATGGAATTATGAAGCTACCCGGAAAATGCCAAAAGTTCATAGATAATAATGGCCAATATGTAACACATGGGCTGAACACAAAACTATTTATCGATATAGTTGCCTTCGAGGGCGATACACTGTTTGAAACGATTTCGAAACCAGTTTTGTAGTACGATTACGGTTTAGCCTCAAAATAGGCCTCTGTTTCGGTGATTACTTCTTCATCGGTCTTAAATCTCTTTCCGGCGAACATTCTTTTGAGGTTTGCGAACAGAAAATAGTCGCTGGAAGTCAAATTTGGAGAATACGCTGGGTGAGGAAACAATTCTTAGCCGAATTCATTCAATTTTGCCATCGCTTTCATCGACTTGTGACACGTTGCATTGTCTTGATGAAACAGCACTTTCTTTTTCTTCAAATGCGGCCGTTTTTCTGCGATTTCGCCCTTCAAACGCTCCAGCAACGCAATGTAATAGTCGCTGTTAATAGTATGCCCCTTTTGGAGATAGTCGATGGAAATTATTCCATGTGTATCCCAAAATACGGATGCCAGCCGACTGTTGAGTTTTTGGTCGTTTTGGACGAAGTTCGTCGCCTGCTCGCCACTCAGCTGACTGCCGACTTGATTCTGGTGTGAAGTGATGGAGCCAAGTTTCATCCATTGTCACATACCGACTCAAAAATTCGTCTTTATTGCGGTTGAACAGCTTTAAACACTTATCTGAATCATCAACACGTTGTTGTTTTTGGTCGACTGTGAGCAAACGCGGCACCCACTTTGAACGGAGCTTTTGCATGCCCAAATAATCGTGTGTGATATATCCAACACGCTCTTTTGATATTTTTAGAGCCTCAGCTATCTCGATCAACTTCACTTTACGGTCATTCGTATTCATTTTGTGGACTTTTTTGATGTTTTCATCTGAAACAGCCTCTTTTCGACGTCCACTGCGTGCATCATCTTCGGTGCTTGTATGACAACTTTTAAATTTTTCAATCCACTTGCGAATGGTTCGTTCGGCTGGTGCAGAGTCCGGATAACACTTATCAAGCCATTTCCTTGCATCGGCTGCATTTTTTCCCATCAAAAAGCAATTCAAATGGTGCCCTCTCTTAGAAACGGCACGGACTTTTCAGCCCATATATTACTTGATTGAAATTGATTTTGAATAAAGAAAATTTTTTTCCAAAAATGTACAAGAAAACCGCAAAAACTTTTTATATGACCAATATAACAAAATGGTCCGATGATCATAAAGGTGATAACACATTGACCTTATAAGGGGTCAGCGTCTCCAAATTGTTCAGCTGTATTACGGAAATCAGTTTTCTGTGAGAAATGTTTTTCGTGCGATTCAAGGAGGAACTTACGGTGCGCATAATCGACCTACTGAAATCACCATTGTCAATACCATTTGCAAATTTGAGTCCCAGTTTACATTAGTGGATGATACTCGACGAGTTGGACCACATCCAGTACGTAGTGAAGGGAGTATAGCAGCTGTAGCTGAGAGTGTACGTAAAGCTTGGCGTATTCGATAACTTGGCATATTTTACGTGAGGCCTAAAAGCGTACAAAATTCAACTTGTGCAAGAATTGAAGCTTGGCGACTTGAATTTGCGTCATATTTTCAGTGAATGGGCTCTGGAAAAACTCAATGAAAATAAGATGTTTAATCGTAAAATTTTGTTTAGTGATGAAGCCCATTTCTGGCTCACTAATGTGCAACCCGAAGACTATCATGAGCTACCATTACATCCATTAAAAATAACGGTATAATGTGGTTTATGGGCTGGAATCATTGGTCCATATCTTTTCGAAAATGAGGCAAATCTGAATGTTACCGTCAATGGTAACCGTTATCGCGCCATGTTAAGAGACTAAATGCTTCTTGAAATTCAAGCTAATGGTCTCGGTGAGCTCTGGTTTCAACAAGACGGCGCTACGAGCCAGACAGCGCGTGAAACAATGGACTTGTTGAGAAATCATTTTGATGAGCACTTAATTTCTCGTTTTGCTCCGGTAAATCGGCCGCCTAGATCGTACGATATCACACCTTTGGACTATTTTCTCTGGAGATATGTAAAGTCTCAGGTCTTCAGGAATAAGCCAGCTATGCTTTGGAAGCCAACATTACTTGTGTTTTCCACCAGATAGCAGTCGCTATGCTCGAACGAGTCGTCCAAAATTAAACCTTCCAAATGAACCATCTCAGACGTAGTCGTGGCCAACATTTACATGATATTATTTACAAAAAATAAATGCCATGAATTGTCCTTTTAACTAATAATAAAAATGTTAAGTTTGCTTTTTAATTTATGTATTTTATCTTACATTATAAATCAAACCTTACGATAAATCACCCCTTGTTTATTAGGTTGAGAAGTTAAAAACAAGTCCAACAAGTGTTGGCGGTATGACTATCAACGTCTGGTATACATGTGGACTCATTTACGAGCTGGGTCAAGTTGTTTTCCGCAGCGAAGTTATCAACATACCTTCCTTCGTGTGTTGCCCATCCAGAATGTCGAACCCATCTAGAATTGTGTATATTGAAATCGCCCGTAATCACGATTTCAGTATGACGAAACAGGAATTCAAATTTTTGTATGGAGTCAGGTAGTGCGTCAAATTGCTGTCCAGTTTGGGGCTTCTATGAACAAAACAGTAGGGAACTTAAGCCAAAAAAAGTTGTTTTCCGCAGCGAAGTTATCAACATACCTTCCTTCGTGTGTTGCCCATCCAGAATGTCGAACCCATCTAGAATTGTGTATATTGAAATCGCCCGTAATCACGATTTCAGTATGACGAAACAGGAATTCAAATTTTTGTATGGAGTCAGGTAGTGCGTCAAATTGCTGTCCAGTTTGGGGCTTCTATGAACAAAACAGTAGGGAACTTAAGCCAAAAAAAAAGTTGAATTGGATTGGAACACCGATTACATTGTGGTGGAGTTTGATAAAATGCATCACCACGCACGTAAGTCACGGGACCACGGTGAGAGAAGAGAGAAGATTCGATGTAACTCCGCTTTTGCACAGTTGTGAGCTGCGTTTTACACGTGGATCCATATATCGCTTCCATTTCTTAATCGTATTATTAGTGTAACCCTGTCTTTAAATTAAATCGCTTATTTTACCGCACACTATTAAACTCTAAAAATTGATTTGTTTTTTAAATTTTAACTATCCCGAGTTTCGGCACCATGTAAAAAATTATTGTAAACTTAAAACCGACTTAAGATATACAGTTACTGTTCTATATACTTACTCGTAACATGGGCGTACAAATGAAAATGTTTACAATGTATGAGTGGTTATAATTAGTAAATGTCTTCTTTTTTTTATTTTCTACAGCATGAAACTATTTCCATTTTAATCGTTGGTTGATCTACCTCCTGCCTACATAAAGGTTATGGTGCCTTGAAGTCCGCTCATATTTATACCAAACATGCCAAATTTCAGTGCGATACTGTCTTTAGTTTTGTTTTGACAGCTGATTGTTGTTGACGTGTTTGGCATCATCTTGAGTATGGACAAAAACGATTTTCGTTCTCTCATAAAGCCTTATTTATTGAGAGGCAAAACGGCGAAGGAAACGAAAGAAAAGTTGGATAAAAATTATGGGGCTAATGTTCCGTCAGATAACACCGTCAAATATTGGATTCGAGAGTTTCGTGGTGGCCGCAACTCCACTACCGATTAAGTCCACAGCGGCAGGCCTTCCGTTGCGGTTACAGAGGGCAATGTCAAAAAAATACATGAAATGGTATTGGCTGACCGGAAAGTGAAGATGTGTGAGCTAGCAGATACCACAAAGATTAGTACTGAGCGCACACGCCATATTTTGGGCAATATTCTGCATATGCATATTCTGCTGGGTGCCGCGCATACTCACTCCTGACCAAAAACACGAACGCGAGAGCAATTCGAAAGAGTGTTTGGACTTGCTGATGCGGAATCGGGCTGACTTTCGGCGTCGATTGGTAACTGTTGAACACCAGAGAACAGAATGAGTGCCCGAAGCCGGCACGAGTGCTCCGAAGCGGCCGAGGGATTCTCGATGAAGCGAAAAAAAATTTTGTTTTTGCAAGACAATGCACCTGCGGACAAGAGCATCGCAACCATGACTAAAATCAATGACTTACGGCTCCAATTACTGTCGCATCCACCGTATTCGCCCGATTTGGCTCCCTCGGACTATTATCTCTTCCCAAAGCTCAAATGGCTCATCAATAAAAAATTCAGCTAACGCGAGGAAATCGTCGGCGCCACGGAGGAGTATTTTGCAGTATCTTGCACTATCTCTCTTGAATTTAGAGGGGTATTAGTAGACTTAAATAACGGCTTAGATAGTTTCCTGACATATTTCTCAAAATTGCAAACATAACAATTATTTATGAATTGTGTGATTTGTTATTTCATTTGTAGTTTAGATTTAGCTCCATTCTCGTTTTAGCTCCGTGTTTACCTCGGTGATTTTTCCGTAAATGCTCTTTTTTATAAGTTCCGCTAATTTTTCTTCGTCCATTATACGATATATTCGAACAATGTAAAACAACGGATAACTTTAAATTTATCGTTATTAGAAAAATGTTTCTTGAACGTATTTCAACTCTTCGTTTTCTGTTAGGAAAGCGTTTAGAACATTAGAGTTGAAGTGGTTCCTTATCAGGATGATTGCAGAGCTTTAGTGTATATTGTATATCGATTCCTTTTAAACACTTTAATTCTCTGAAGTCTTAAAGATCGTGTTTGTGATTTGTTTATCACAATTTGATTTTTGAAAACATTTAGGCATGAGTTACTTGCTGGTAAACTTTCATCTTCCTGTGTTGAGCTATGTAAGCGAATTGTGTAGCTCAAATAATTGCTAATAGCTCTTTTTCTATAGTACGAGGGCTGTTTAATGAGTACCCGAATTGGAAAATAGTTGTCGCTTGTCAAAATTTGGTGACTATCCGACGACTAGTTTTAATTTGTAATCCATTTCAAAATATCGTGTTACTATTTTTGCGACCAAAAATACTGCAAAAAGAGCAGTATCGCTTCGTGATTTGATTCTTGTTTTTGAGTAGCAAAACCTGCGTGGAAATCAAGCCAATTCTCGACGGTGTGTACGGGAGTCATTCACATTCACATTCCCGCAGAGTTTTGCCGTGGCCGCACGCCGGTTTTTGAAGAACCGCGCCCAGGTGACCGAAAAACGGTTATCACAACCGTGGACAAAAACCATAATCTCGTATTGGTGGACCGCTGAGTGAAAGTTCTGAAATGCTGAGATTGCAGGTATATCAACAGAAGAAGGGAAAAAAACCACAGGAGCATACTACGTGGATTAATTGGGCCGATTCAAAACCGATTTGAAGAAAAAACTACCAGAATTGACGAAAAAAACGCACCGGCTCACAACTCCGCAGTCGCCACAGTTAAAAAGGTCGAATTGCACTACGAATTGCACACCCATCCTCCATATTCTCCGGATTTGGCTTCCTGCGCCTTATTTTTGTTCCCAATCCTTAAAAGATCGCTCGCCGGAAAGAAGTACGGGTCGAACGAGGAAGATATCACTGTCGCGGAGGAGTATTTAGCAGGCCAACAAAATAAGTATTATACTAAAGGGTTAAAAATGTTGTAGCACGGCTGGGAAAAGTGTCAAAACCTTAAAAAGTTCTGTTGTCATTTCTAATCCGGGTATTCATCAAATAGCCCTTGTAGAGGGTTTTCCAATAGGGACCTGACAACTTTGAATTTAATTTGTGAACGCACTCTTTCACTAATCATTAAACTGTCACTGTCAATTTATTCAGTAAGCTCAACATTTTCATCGTGATAAAGTACACTAACGAGCAATGTCTGCAAATTATAAAAATTTTCTACAGATTTTCGGAGTCGGTGACTGCAACTTTAAGAGCGTTGAACTTGGTCGTAATTCTCGCCCTAGTAGACAGGCAGTAACAAGTTTGAGACTACATATTCGTTGTGTGATGTTGCCGTGTCAGTGAGACAACGGGTTGATCGAAGTGTCGAAAATATCGCTGCCGTTCAGACGTCCGTAGCAAACGATCCAAATCAGTCAATTCCACGGCGTTCTCAAGAATTTGGCATCGCTCAGACCACATTATGGCGTATTTTGCGAAAATGCGCCAAGATGATGAATTTCATCGCAAAATCATCTTCAGTGACGAAGCTCATTTTTGGCTCAATGGGTTCGTCAAGAAGCAAAATATGCGTTATTGTTCGGGTGAAAACCCACATGTGCTTCATGAATCACCACTTCATTCACAAAAAATAACTGTTTGGTGCGGTTTGCATGCTGGCGGCGTTATCGGGCCATATTTTTTCGTCGACGATAACGATCGTCACGTTACTGTGAATGGTCAGCGTTATCGCGTTATGATCACCGATTATTTTTGGCCTGAATTGGAAGATGTGGACTTGGACGACATGTGGTTTCAACAGGATGGTGCCACAAGCCACACAACACACGCTACAATCGATTTATTGAAGAGTAAGTTTGGTGAGCGTGTTATCTCAAGACATGGGCCAGTCGATTGGCCGCCTCGTTCGTGCGATTTAACGCCGCTTGACTATTTTCTGTGGGGCTACGTTAAGTCATTGGTTTATGCCAACATGCCTATGACGTTGGAAGAGGTCAGAGCCAAGTCGTTATAAGAAAACCCTAGGCTATACTATAATTTACCTCATGCTCGTTAAGCATGGTTCTCTTGAGATAATATAGCACTGAGCATATTGACTGGCGTCTGTGGTTATGACAAATGTCTTATTGAAGTTGGGATACATTGATATCGGTTGGTTTATTAGAAGGGTTTTTAATGTTTCAAACGCTTGTACGAGTTCAGGATCAGCTGAACTAATTTTCATGTTTTTCTTTAGTTATTTGGTCATTGGTTTCGCAATTTTCGAATAATCTTTTATAAATTTCCAGTAATAGGATTAACCTCCTAAAAATTGCTTTATCTCCTTACATGTTTTAGGTATTTAATAGATTCTGACCCATTCAACTTTCTTTAGATTTGTTTTTATTCCCTCTGGTGTTATCACATGTCCTAAGAATACGGTTTTCTTCCTAAGGAATTCCGACTTATCCAATTGAAAGAGAATCTAAAAGCTCTTGGAGGGACGTTAAAAATACTATCAAATCGTCGATATTTTCATAGACTAAGCGATACTGATTGATTATTACGAGGATTACGTAAAAGAAACCTTCGGCAAAATCATCCTTTTCCAGTGTTGGCCGCTTATTAGGCTTATGTTGGCAAATTTTTCTTTAATGATTCCTAAGGCTTCTTTCATTAGCTTTCCTGTGATGACAGGAATTGAAGCTTTCTGTCGAAATCAAGGTGCTAGATGTGACAGTTTAACATTCTTCTTTTCACCAGCTGTGTGCCAGCTTAATACCAAAGTTGCTTTTCAGGACACTCGCACTCGTAGATATGTATGGCGATGCCCAGGCTTTTTGGAGGCAATAAGGCACACAAAGTTTCTTAAAAAAAAAAGCAAAAATTATTAAAGGACCTAACATACTTTAGTCCGTAATCTCAATCTTCTCACGTTTATTTCAATCAACAACTCCCTACCTGATGGCAATTTTCAACAGGCCATCTTGTGTCGTCATATAAACAGAACCATTTTCTATGAATCTACATATGGTAAGTGTGAAACCAGGTGAAAAATCCAGATGCTTAAAAGCAAACATTTTATTCACGCCAAATTCAGTAACTTCATTAGAATTTCCCACATAGTTTTTTATTTAAACTGATAACGGGATTATCCTTCAAGGTCACATTAAGGGTTGCGAAAATGAAAGAATACCCTACTCATGTGTCACCCATTTGGTTTTATTTCCAACTCAACTACCTAAAATTCTTCCTTTAAATGGAAGATTCAAGAGTTTCTCTGAGAAAGGGATGGTAATCATTGGCTGGTAAGCATCTTTCCCAAATCAGAAAACATCTAATCCAGCTTAAATTTCATTTACAATTCCATCTTCTATCTGGGGGAGAACATCATCCGTTTAGAAATAAAATAACACCGGAAGGGTGGACTTAGAGGTAAAGAATAATAACAATAACAGTAAACAAAGCCATTTTATTGGGGTTTTCTCATTCGTCTAACAATAAATCGCTTAACGCACGACTCCTTTCGGTCCTTTCACTTAAATAATGAGAAGAGCAGAGGGGAGAGCCTATTCAAACCAAAAGAAAAAAAACTTTCAATCGATTTGTCAGCACCTTTCATTGATGCATATGATGGCCATTTGTATTACCGAATTGACATACCATATTGCCACCTAATAGCTCCGACATACGTTACTCGTACACTCGTATTCATCGAAAATACCCTCTACGTGCTATGCATCGCCAATGTGTTTATCACTTAATCCCTACACAAGCGATACACTTATCGGTAGTATGGTTTTTATTGACCAAAAGTTCTGCCAGAAGTAGGCCAGAAAACGTACTCTGGCCTATTATCTACGAAACACGATTCATCTAAAATGTATTTAATCGTTTTCTGAAGCGGAAGGACCGTTGCCAGGAATTATAACTGTGAGAGTTCAAATCGATATTCATATTTTCAGATTAAACTACGAATACATGGGAGATGAAAATAAGGGAAGAGACACCCACTTGAATCGGAATGTTGAGTGAGAAAGATTAAATGAGGGAAAACAACAAAAAGAATGACCTTTAGGTCGCCCTTACGTCTGGAGTAATGGAGCGCTCATCCATTGGTTTCAGATTCCAGGATACAAATAGACGACTTATATGTATGGACCCATTGGATGTTGAAAATACTTTTTATGCGCGAAAGTTTAGCTGGAGAAGCGATCCAAAAAAGTTCATATCGGATTATTGCTCATTTTTATTTAATTTTTATACGAATTAAGTTATGTGAAGCTGAAATAAATTGGAGAGGATGTCCTGCCGTAGAGCCCATTGAGAAATAAAAGAGTCACTCGAGGTCGTGGATGTTGATTTACGGTATTGAAAAAGGTTATCCAGTGAGCAATAATGACTTGGGACTGAGATGACATGCTCGTAAATAAAATTTGTGTCATAATTTTCTTCATTTTTAGATAAAATTGGATTTTGGTGACATCGATGGGTTGGAGGATTTAGGACTTTTGAAATATGCATACGATTTGCTCTTCTCAGAATACGAAATGCCGAAATCGAAAATAAAGAAAAATTGAACTGGTCAAGAAGATTTATGATATTGGTGGCGCAATTTATGAAGGTTTTTTTTTTATATTTTTAATTATAAACATGTTAAGCAATTCACCATGCCAACATTTTTGGATAAATATAGACAAACTACAAGACATACGAAAAAATTTATTGAAACAATCTGAGCAGAGATGCTAGCTCTTCAGATATACTGAATATGGATTTGTTACTCTTCCGATTGGGATAGGCATGGACCGATGTCCAGGTTGACGATTCCCAGTGGTGAAACTATGACAAAATTCGTACATCAATTGCGTTCTACATGCTTGTTTCGTTAAACCAGACTTGGCTTCCTACACTCATAACAACGGCGTTTTACAAGGAGAAAATAGCAACACTGTAATACCATTCTCGGATACAATACAGCCTCAGAGTAGTCCATGTTAAAGGGCACTTAAAGCAATTATAGGTCCATTGTGATGTCACTAGGAGATCGTGGAAGAGCGATGTCCTACAATAGATACTTCCACAAACAAAAAGTTAGGGAACGTCTTCTTGGCACGAATCAGTTTCAAAAAAAGTGGGCAATAGATTCTCCTTTCTTTTCGAATCTGCAGCTTCTGCACAAATAATTTTGAGGAATATTCTTAGAAGCAAAAACATTTGCTTCGGTGATTTTTATGGTTGATTACTAGAATCGGACATAGGTCATACGGACAAAACTCCCAGTGTATTTCAGGAAGATCTCCACACCATTCAACTATGCGCCAACAATATTTACAACTTTGTTATCAAAGACGCAAACATCCATATATTTACGGACAGTCAAGCAGCTGTAAATGCCCTTAGCTCGCTCACCATTGAACCCAAATCAGTCATGTACTGCTTCAAAACCCCTCCAAAAACTAAAGTCTGGCAACAAAAAAAAAAAAAAAAAACTGTGGTTGATTCCTGGTCATGAGGGCATTGATGGGAATGAAAAGGCCGACGAACTGACCATAAAGGGCTCAGAAACTCCCTTTATTGAAGTTTATAACCCCTAGAGGAAACTTTATTCATTTAATTTAGCGTTCGCAAGGCGCAACATATAAAGCTTAAACACATTTTGCATTTTTCGCAACTGTTGGCAACCGGTCAACGCATCAGCCAGGACCTTTCTTTCCTGACAATCAGGAGTTAATAGAGATCCATCGGTTGGCGGTCTAATCCCTTGGTCGTTCACACATATTATGTGAATGTGTAATCCTCAACGGAATTATCCGGAAGAGTTTCTTCAGGGAACAATTCAGCTCCAATGAACTAATAAATTCCTCTACTAGTAGTGTCATTAACTTCATTCGGAAGATAGAAAAACTACTAGCCTACTTACAGTTCTGACTAAATGGTAAAAAAGTGCCTTAACTCAAACTTGGCGAGTCATAAAAAAAAAAAAAAAAAAAAAAAAAAAAAAAAAAAAAAAAAAAAAACAAAGATCATATGAGTCTAAATGTCTCACTGTGATATCGAGGAGTCCAGCTATGATTGCCGTAGAGACCGTACATTAAAGTTTATCATTTGTTTCGCATTGGATAGTGGTGTCGTTGATGAGCTGCTTACTTTTTCTTCTTAAGGATATGAGTGTGGCAAGTTAAGGTGTGAAGTTGTGGGGAACACATGCAATAACTCTTCGTTGCGCAATCTGTTGTGCACTCAAGTTATCACCGAACAATTGCGTGGGACCGTCTACCAAGAACGGAAAACCCATCTCGATTAAAAGGTTTTTAAAATGAACGACTTCTTTTGCTGCACATGAAAGAGCAACATATTCGGCTTCAGTGCTACTTAATGCGACCGATCTTTGCTTTCGGCTTTCTCAATTAATTGCTGCACCAGCTAGGTAAAACGCATACCCAGTAAATGATTTTCGGTCGTCGCAACTGCCAGCCCAGTCGGCGTCTGCGTATGCCTTCATTTACTCGCCTGTCTGAAAATACGTTAATTTTTAATTTAAAGTGCTTTTCAAATACCTTAGTATAAGCTTCGCAGCATTCAAGTGTTCTACGTGAGGGTTTACGTTAAATTGCGCCAGCTTACACACTGAATTAAATCAATGAGCCAATAATTGATTGATATTGCTTCGCGTCAACCTTCTGACAACTGGAACAATCAGTGCAGCTCTTAAATTTACTTCCAGGATCCAAGGGTGTTGCACACGGCCTGCTTTGTTCCATTAACAGATCATGAAGTAGATTTTTGATAAACTGTTTTAACGAAATGCTCACAGAACTTCCTTGGTTGCTTTCCGCAGGACCTTTATCCACACCATCGAATTGTAGGCTTATTTTGTGTTTAATTCTTTCAAGGCTCTCTAGATTTGAACACGCTAGCAAAATGTCATCAACATATACGGCTACAATATTTATTTCGCTTCCCATTTTCGTTGTATAAACGCACGAATCTCCATTACACCTTAAGAACCCAATTTTCATCAACGCGCTATCTATCTCGTGGTTCCACACTCGTCCAGACTGTTTTAAGCCATAGATAGTCTTTTTTAGCTTGTAGACAAGATCAATGAAGTACTCCGGCTGTTGCATATACACTTCTTCTTGGAGTATGCCGTTAAGGTAGGGCGACGTTACGTCCAACTGATGTACAGACAATTTTAACTCTCACGACAATGCTAAAATAAGCCGTATCGAGGAGTAGCGGACAACTGGGGAAAACGTCTCTTTATAATCCACGCTAAGTTTCTGACTGCAGCCCTTGGCAACTAATCTTGCTTTGTATCGCTCCACCTTCCCATGTATGTTCCGTTTGAGATTAAAAACTCATTTGTACTTAATCGCTCTACGGGTTCTAGGTATGGAAACAAGCTCCCAGATACCATTGGATATCAATTGTATTCCATCTTCATAGATTGTAGCCATTTATCCCCTTCAGATCTGTTTAAGGCGTCTTCTACCTAAACTGGGCTTGCTAATGCTTTGGTAGACTTAATGAAACAAAGTTTTTTTTCGTAACGTGGGCGCAATCGTTCGAACCAACCCTGTCTTTCGGCACCATCCCTTAAGCAATCATCATGCTCGGCTTCAACATCTCCACAATCATCAATTTCCGCATCCGTAAGTGAATCAACAACAGCACACTTATCACCTTCAGCATTAATAAACGTCTCTTCCTCACTAAGTTCAGCACAGTCCGATTCTGGATCAGGAAATATGAAGTTAACGGAATTATCGTGGTTAAAGCTTTAATCTCGTTTACCTGCTAGAGGTTCGTGAATATCACTCGCTTTTAATTGTTTCGGCTCCAGATCTAAAATGGCGAAATCACAGAAATTCTTATTTGAACTAATCTTACCAGTATCTTCAAAAAACTGAACTTCTCGGCTTTTGAAAATTTTTCTTGACTTTGACTCGTACAGACGATATGCTTTGGATGCGGCCAATCTAAACCATTATACATTATGTAGACTTTGAACTGAACTTAGATTTTCCAGGGCGCTTATCAAGCATAAACGACTTGCACCCAAAGGTCCTAACGTGGGAAACAGCTGGCTTTTTGCCACACCAGGCTTCATAGGGTGTTACGTTATTTTAAATTGCTGTAGGACATCTGTTTCGTATATAAACTGCGGTGTTGACATTTGCATGCTATAACATGCACCTCGCCATTTCAACAATGGTGCGATTTGCACGTTCCGCTACCTCAAAAACCTCACTTTTACTTTTTAAAAAATAAACAAACATCTTTCTGCTGATGTCGTCTGTAAACAAAGCAAAATATCGTGCCCCACCAATTGAATATGTTCGCATCGGACTACAAATGTCACTGTGGATTAACTCTAATACACGTTTACTACGCGTTAAAACGTTTACACGTTTTTCTTTAAGGCACGTCTCACAATTCATTGTCCCGCATGCACTTGTTTCTAATTTGATACCCCTAACCATGTTCTTTTTTACTAGGAAGTAAAAAGGCTCTTTGCATTTAAGTGGCCGAACCTTTCATGCCACTTAGTAAGCAACCTATCTTTGGTGTTAACATTGAGGAGCTTCTCTTTTACCATTTGCAATACAAATAAGCTACCAAACATTTTTGCATGCATTATTTCATTTCCTTGAACGTTTCTTATAACCGCACTGTTGTTATTAAATTCAACTCGATTTTCACTTTCAGTGGCTCTGCTAACCGAAATAAAATTCGTTTTAAGATTTTTCACAAAGAGCACATCGCGAAGCTTAATCTTACATGCACCTGTTTCAATTAAAACATCGCAAATTCCATCTGACTGAATGAAATTATTAGCCGCTAATTCAATTTGTCCCGTTGAGCATAGCAAACAAAGATGTCACTTTGTTTCCAATTGCTTTTGTTGACACATTAGTTCGACACTCAGATGAGATATGCCACTTTTTGCCGCACTTGTAGCACTTACCCTTGAAAATTTTTTTCGGTAGTTTATTCCTTTTTCGCATGTCCCCTTAACGTTTCCTTCCCTCTTCCAATGCCTTGGTTTTTAGCGCGCTTACTGCTGGTAATGAGTCCCGAGACTCAATTGCTATGACAAAATTCTTATTGCTTTTTGGAAGACCCGATAATATAAGAATGGCCAGCATCTTTTCTTGCAATTTGATATCGATTTCTATTAATTTTTTTTTAACAAATCGAAAAAATTATTCAGATGACTCGACATTGAAGAATTTTCCGCCATTTTTAGATTTAGTAATTGCTTGAATAATGTCACCTTTCTTGCTGGACCACATGGTCGGTGAATTTCCTGCAGTTTTTTCCAAGCTTCAAGAGAAGTTTTACACTGTTTTATGTGCAACAGCTGGGATGATTATACACACAGGAAAATCATTGCCAATGCTTTCTCGTCTTTTGATGTCCATGCTGCAATCAATGTCTCATCTGATTCGGGTTTAGGTGTTCTACCGGACACATAGCTCACTACGGACTAAAACTGACCGCATTTGCACAGTCATTCCGTCGTTATTCTCGTCGTCCAATAATAAACCAGAACTCATCCTGATGTTTATAAACTAACAAATTAAAAGTTAATTCAATTCACGCCACTAAAACTTAGAAACTGGGCCCATAACCTTTGTTATAGTTTGAATTAAATAAAAAAAGAAAGACCGTTCGGTAAAAAGGTTTTATTACGACTAACTAGTAACTAGTTGTTTGGTTATGTAGTTTATGTACGTGCTTCTATGAAGATAAGTATAGGTATAATGAACAGGGTGAGTATATTTTGTACGCTTTTAGTCCGAGATTCTCACGTAAAATACGCCAAGTTGTGGAATACGCCAAGCCAAGCTGCTGAGAACGACGACGAATCGATTCGTCACGATCTTCGCGTACACTCTCAGCTAGAGCTGCTATAGTCTCTTCACTACGTGCTGGATGTAGTCTTACCGGTCGAGTATCATCAACAAATGTAAACTAGGACTCAAATTTGCGAATGGTATTGGCAATATATTTTTTTTTTTTCTCAAATATGTCGAACTTTGTGCCTGAAAAAATTTTTTTTTTCGGGGAGTTCTTCTTCATGAAGAAAACTGCTGCCGAAAGTCATCGTATTTTGGTGGAAGTTTATTGTGAACATGAGCTGGCTGAGTGAACGTGTCAAAAGTGGTTTGCACGATTTATTGGAAGACGATGAACGTCCTGGGCTGCCAAAAAAGTTTGAAGATGAAGAACTGGAAGCATTACTCTATGAAGATTGTTGCCAAATACAAGAAGAGCTCGCAGAATCCTTGGGTGTCACTCAAGCAGCCATTTCAAAACGTTTAAAAGCAGCTGGATATATTCAAAAGCAAGGAAATTGGGTTCCACATGAACTCAAACCGATGGACGTCGAAAGGCGGTTTGCATGTCCGAAATGCTGCTGGAACGCCACAAAAGGAAGTCATTTTTGCATTGAATTGTTACTGGTGGTGAAAAATGGATAAATTTCGACAACCCCAAGCGCAAAAAATCATATGTGGAACCCGGCCAACCAGCCAAATCAACGGCAAAGCCGAATATCCATGACACAAAGGTCATGGTGGGATCAGATGGTTGTGCTGTATTATGAGCTTCTAAAACCGGCTGAAACCATCAATGGACAACGCTACCGAACACAATTAATCCGTTTGAAGAGAGCAGTAGGTTCAGTAGGTCTATTATGCGCACCGTAAGTTCCTCCTCGAATCGCACGAAAAACATTTCTCACAGAACGCTGATTTACGTAATACAGCTGAACAATTTGGAGATGCTGTTGTGGTGTGAGTCTTTCCACGATGACTTGACTGTCAAAAAAAGCCTATTGAAAATCAAATCTAACGATGAATCACCCCTTTTTTGATTGAATATTACATTTTAATTAAAATCAAATCATAATCATTTATTAATTAAAGTCTTTACAATCGAAATAAGTTAATTTCAAAAGTCAAAATGGAGTGCATTGTGAGTAATTTAAAAATTGAAAGAGTTGAACAAAATATTCAATGCTCTGCCTGCAATCTTTACGTTCACGCAAAGTGCGCTAACCTGATGAAAGATGACATCAAATTCTTGAGAAAAAGTATACAGGGGTATTAATGTGTAAAATGCGCTAGCACGCGAGGAAAATCGTTTCGGGGAGAGCAAAGTCCAATCCCAATCACCGAAACGCATGTTAGTCATCCAACTTACATGATCGGTTCTACTGCCTTCGCCACCCGTTCTAAAGACGCCGCAACTGAATTAGCGATCCACAATCCCTCTGTTTCAACACCCTCCACTGCGCCTGCCCCTGTGATTGATTCAACTACATCACTACATCACATAACATCAAGGGCAACATCTTTATCAATGACAGCTTTACAGCCTACACTCGTTCGTTATTAAAAAAAAATCTAAAAAATAACAATAAGTGCAAATATGTTTGGGTTCGTAACTTAGCAGGTGCTTATAAGAGTTAAGGATGGAGATAAGGTATTATCAAACAGAAACTGTAAGGATCTTGCTACGATTTACACACCCATCAATGGAGTCTAATAACCGAAATGATACTCACAGTTTCTGTAATCTAAATTGTCTTTGTATAAATCATTCTCTGTTATACATCAAAATATTCGCCGTTTAAGAAAAAAATTTGATACGTTTTACTCCCATCTGGCTTCTCTCGACCATCTTCCGGATATTACATGGCGTCTCCACGAGCCATTATTCATGGGATAACTCATTGCGTGCCTGAAAAAAAGCAAATGAAGACCGTCAATGGCAAGCCATATCGCTCATCTCGCCATCTATGTCTCGATTTTCGGTTTGTCATCTAAGGCCTGCCATAAACTGTCAGTTTCGCTGAAAATTTTCACTTTCCTTGAAATTTTCAAGCGGAAAGGTTCCGTTTTTTGTTTTTGGTGCAAGTAAAAAAAGTGAAATAAAAAAATAATTTAAAAACATGGGTGATTGGGAAATGCGTGCATATGAAGTTATTAAATTAATTAATAAATATAAAGAGTTCAAGTGATTGTGGAACTACCGCAGTAGTGAATACAAGCGGCTCGACTTAAAAAAAAAAAAATGCAAGTCTGCAGTTATCGAAAGAATTCGGCAGAGATTTTGAAGATGTCAAAAAATAAAATATTTGCGGTGAACCTATGTGACCGAAAAACAAAAGTGGACGCTTCAAAAGAAAATCTGGCGCGTCGGCGGATTCGGTTCGCCAGCCGCATTTATTTTATTTTGATGAATTTTTCTATTTGGATGCCGTTATTGCTTTAATGAAAACCACAACAAATTTTGAATTTTATTTTTCTGAATAATTTATGCAGCATATTGCGAATTATTGTTTTCTATTTATTCTAGGATATTGGTGTTGAGCAAGTTCAAGAAGCAATAGAGGAAAGAACTGAGGCCCTGGATTCCAGTTACCTTACCGAAGATAATTCGGTGTCTCAACCATCGCCATCCACATCCGCCGGTTCCATGCGGAGACTTGGGAAAAAAACAGAGGAAATCTTCTCCCTCAAAATTTGACGAGGCGATTGAGAAAATTTAAAGCACGCTACAGAAGTGCCAGAAGACACCTTGTACACGTCATTCGGGAAGACCATAGCTCTGCAATTGAGTCAGCTCAAACCAATTGAGGCCATATCGGCGATGGAGACAATCCGCACCCTGTTGACGAAGACTACGCTCTCGCGAGGCATAGAAACACCAGCGTCAAGCACATCTGAATTTTCAACATCAGCTGGAAGCAGCGGCAAACTCCAAGCAGCTACGTTTGATTTGAGTTCCGATTTGAGTTCTGTTTCTTTTTTTGTTAAAATGGTACGCCTGTTGTTGACATTCCCCCTAAATGAAGCGTCATAGATTGATATTTGCAAAAGTTACGTAGCCTAGAATATATCTATCTCCGTGTGTGTTGGCTATTTTGTACAATTTTAGAAATGGATTTCAATTTGCAACAACGAACTTGTTTTAAATTTTGCGTAAAAAAACTGATTTAATGGTGCGCGAACGTTGGAAATGTAGGAAAAGTGTTTCGGCAACGATTCTCTAAAGAAAACGGGCGTTTACCAGTGGCACGAGCGGTTCAAACGTGGTCGTGAGTCAATCAATCGACATCGGAAACCGACGAAAACATTAATGAAGTAAAAGAAATGTTGATCAATAAATTAATAATTAACGATCAGAGAGATAGCGGAGGACTTGAACATTGCCTATGCATGTTTTGGTTAATGATTTGGGCTTGCGTCGTGTAGCAGCAAAGTTTGTGCCAAAAGACCTCGATTTCATGCAAAAAGGAGACCGTGTTGACGTCGCAAAAGAGATGATTTGCGAGGCTGAATCCGATCCCACATTCATCAGAAGGATCATTACTGTAGACGAGACGTGAGTTTATGAGTACGATACGCAGTCCAGACATCAGGCAAGTGAATGGCGTTTACCAAATGAGCCGAGACCAAAAAACCACTTCGTTTTCATTAAAAAAAGAAGGCACTGTATGACATATGATGGACATACCGAAAACCGAATATAAAAAATATTTCGAGGATTGGATCAAGCGCTGCTATAAGTGTGTTGCAGTCGATTGGGATTACTTAAAAGGGGCAATATAGATTTAGATGAATAAACCTGTATTACTAATTTTCTAAATAAATTCCGGGAATAATTGATCAAGGTTACTATACAGTCAAAAGAGCGAAGGAGTTGCTACGCTTGCACGAAAGTGATGAGTTGCCGAATTTGATTTTTTTCCGATGTTACGCCATTTGTTATCGAGCAATATGTCAACAAACAAAATGACCGAGTTTACTAGCCAAAGAGGTCCTTCGAAAATTTACACATTCAGACGGCTACCAGAAAGCAGGCAGCACCGATGGTGATGGTTCGGGCCGCCATAAACGCCGATGGTCGCTCTCCGCTCGTATTTTTGGACCGTGGCTTCAAAATTAATGGCATCGTATACCGTGAAAATGTCTTAGAGGCAGTATTGAAGCCTTGGACAAACAATCATTTCGGTCGGAGACCGTGGACATTTCAACAAAACTCAGCATCGTCTCACAAAGCGCGCATCAACCAAGATTGGTTTCATACTCCATTTCTTCGACACAATGGATTGCAAATTCTTGGGATGCAAATCCGGATTTCTCTGTCTGGGGTATTTTGAAGGCGAAGGTGGACATATTGAAAACTACTGATACAATTTGAAAATTGATGTATTTTCCAACATTTTTTGCTTTGGCACAATAAAATTTATCAAAAAATAAGTTCGAGTCAGTCATGTACAGGCTTAGAGACTGTTACCTTTAATTTTTCCGAGAATTGAAAACCAAAATACAAATGGATACACTCGTAGGCTGGCAGACAACGTAAGCAGTATTTCAAAGGAATGGAGAGTCGTGAATAAAATTTTGTATCGTAATGCATCAGATGTTGATCTAAAAATTAAGAATAATACAGTTAACCCTAATCGTATTGATGTAGTTTATACTTTTAATGGATACCACTGCATTGGCACGCCTAAATCATTAATCAATTTCCAACGTTGGTATGGTGTTAGAAGGTCGAGATTTGTTTTGAAGAAATCATTTTTGCATCGAGTGAAGTTAAAACTCAAAGAAATTTCAGATAGAGACAAATTGTCCTAAACTTATCTGAGAGTGTATGATGTGCACTCTGCCCTTTTTTTCTACTTGGACGGAACTTTACTTCATTTAGAAGTTCGATATTTGTTTTGAGGAACTGATTTTTATTAGTAACGTTTTCCAGATTAATAATGCAGGCTATTTCAATTCAAGAGAAAATTGAAATGATATTGATTTATGGAGAAAGTGGAAGGAACATCGATGGGGCTGTTGCTCTTTACGCTCAACGTTTCCAAGACCAGATACGATCGCTCGCTTCCTTTTATCGGGTCATCCAACAATTCACTGGTGAAGTAAGTGTGCAACCAAGGAAAAGGAATTTGGTCAAATAGGGTGGCTGTTAAGGACAATGGAATAGCAGTGGTAGCTACCGTTGCACACGATCCTCACATTAGCACTCGCCAAATAACTCGTGAATCAGGAATTTCTCAAATGACTGTCTTTAAGATATTACTTCGGCATAAATACCATCCTTATCATGTTTCAATACATCCAAAACTTTCTAGTGAGGATTTTCGCAACGGAGTTTCCTTTTGTCAATTTCCTTCAGCAAATTGAACGAGACCCCCTTTTCTTCGCCAAGGTGTTACTCTCTTATGAGTCGACTTTCACCAATCACGGTACGATATCGAAAACCCTTTTTGGTTGCGACAAGTTGAACGCCAGCACCCTTGGAATGTTAATGTTTGGGTGGGAATTATTGGGGATAAATTAATAAGTCCATATTTTATTGAAGGCAACTTGAATGGCAAAAAGTATGCAAACTTCTTGCGGAACCATCTTCCAGTATTACTAGAAGAACTGCCACTGGAGACAAACAATGTGGTTTCAACATGATGGTTGTCCAGCCCATTATTCCCAATTAGCCCGGAGCGTATTAAACAATGTTTACCATCAATGGTGGATCGAACGAGGGGGTCCGAGGCAATGGGCTGTTAGATCACCTGATCTTACGTCACTTGATTTCTTCTTGTGGTTCTACTTAAAAAGTGAGGTTTACAGAAAAAAGCCAACAAGACGTAAGGACATGAAAAGACGAATAACTGAAGCTTGCCGGAAGATTACGCCAGAAATACTTCTCAGTTCTGTTGGTTCATTTAGACTGCGGATAGACAAGTGTATTGAAGTGAATGGTCACATTTTCTAGCATTTGTTGAAATAGTCTCGGGAAATAAACGTCGAAATAGGAAGAATTCAATGATTCAACAGTGGGAGGCAAGCGGACCCACTCTAATTAATCAGCCCGAAGGGAACAAAATACTGCTACGTCCACGTCGTTGTAAAAACAAATGACAAGCCTACGAGCAATGCGACTGAGCAATGAAAATCAGGAATTATCATTTGAAAAATCAAAAGTGACCTTCGTTTGACCTTGAAAATGGGTCTCAAGATCAAACTCGTGGTCACCATCTTATATCCCCTTCAGAACCTTGTGACTTTTGTCTAAAACATTTTTCGCGATATTTCGTACTTTTCGAGTAATTTTGATGTCTTAAGTTTTATAACGCCCTCTCACGGGAAAAGAACGCATTTTTGAAAAAAGTGTTTCATGTAAAAGAATTGTAATTTTTCACGCAGATTACGAATATGTCAAAAAAATAGGGGTTCCCATTAAAAAGTGACCTTCGTTTGACCTTAAAAATGGGACTCAAGGTCAAACTCGTGGTCACACCCTGTATAGACCTCTTTCTCTTCTGCCAGTCTTTTCAAAGATATTTGAAAGGGGTATAAAGGTCAGAATTATGACATTCTAAATAGAACTGAGATTTTTAAAGTGAAATTTATAAATCAATTCACGAGTCTTATATTGATATAATAAAAACTTTTGATATGGTTGGCCATGAATTGTTGCAGTGAAAAATTTTTAGGGCAGGATTCAGAGGATTTGTTTATGATTGGTTCTGCTCCTACTTTACAAATCGTAATCAAAGAACCAGAGTCAAGAATAGTCTAAAACATGGGCTGCCCTATTATAGTAAAACACAAAATTTTTGCAAAATTCAACTTTATTTATCAATGTAGTTGCCTTCGAGGGCGATACCGTGATTGCTTGATTGTAGTACGATTTCAGGTTTAACCTCAAAATAGGCTTCTGTTTCGGCGATTACTTCTTCATCGGTCGTAAATCTCTTTCTGGCGAACATTCTTTTGAGGAAATAGTCGCTGGTGGCCAAATCTGCAGAATACGGTGGGTGGGGAAGCAATTCGTAGCCGAATTCATTCAATTTTGCCATCGTTTTCATCGACTTGTGACACGGTGCATTGTCTTCCTCGAATGCGGCCGTTTTTCTGCGATTTCGTCCTTCAAACGCCCCAAAAACGCAATACAATAGTCGCTGTTGATAGTCTGCCCCTTTTAGAGATAGTCGATGAAAATTATTCCATGCGTATCATAAAATACGGATGCCATAACCTTGCCAGCTGACTGTTGAGTTTTTGATCGTTTTGGACGAGTTTCGTCGCCTGCTCGCCACTCAGCTGACTACCGACTTGACTCTGGTGTGAAGTGATGGAGCCAAGTTGCATCCATTGTGACATACCGACGCAAAAATTCGGCTTTATTGCGGTTGAACAGCTTAAAACACTCCTCTGAATGGTCGACTGTGAGCAAACGCTGCACCCACTTTGAACAGAGTTTTCGCATGTCCAAATAATTGTTTATGATATATCCAACACGCTCTTTTGATAACTTCGGAGCCTCAGCTATCTCGATCAACTTCACTTTACGGTCACTTTTTTGATGTTTTCATCTGAAACTTTTTAATTTAAAATTTTTCAATCCACTTGCAAATGGTTCGTTCGGCTAGTGCAGAGTCCGGGTAACACTTATCAAGCCATTTCTTTGCATCGGCTGCATTTTTTTTTTTTCAACAAAAAGCAATGATAAATCAACACACGAAATTGCGTTGAATTCATTTTTTTCAAAATAACAAAAGTTGCTTCACTCACAACGCTATATCTCGAGAAATAATCGTCCGACATCTGTCAAATTTATACACGTATCTTTTGAAGGTTGGTGCTAACTGAAAATGGTATGGTGCCCTCTCTTAGAAATGGCTTTTCAGCCCATGTATTGGTTCAGGTTTCACAGGCTAGTTATTATCAGCAAAACTAAGATCATGTTCATAAATTAGGATTAGTTCCTGAAGGCTTACCTTTAACTTATCATGCACCTTGCTCCTGTAGGTTTGAACTTTTTTTGCCACTACTACACCTGTCAAACATATTTAGTATACATCAAGTCATTGAGCAAACAACATCATATTTTTTCTTCGTGTTAAAAAGGTCAAATTTTGTACCAGAAAATGATGACTTGCGGAAAGCATTAATTTTTTGTTTTCATTTGAAGAAAAGTGCATCGAATGCTTGTCGAGGCATATGATGATCATGCTCTATCAGAAGCAGCATGCAAAAGATAGTTTCAATGGTTTAGAGACAACGATTTTGATGTGAGAAAAAAAGAACGTGGAAGACTACCAAAACAGTTTGAAGACGCCGAATTGCAAACAATATTGGATGAAGATGAAACTTTGAAATGTTAAATGTTGCACAACAAATATTTTTTGACCGTTTAAAAGCTATGAGAAAGATCCAAAAGTCTGGAAAATGAGTGCCACATGAATTGAATGAAATAGAGATGGAAAACCGAAAAGCCACTTGCGAAATTTTCCTTCAAAGACACAATAAAAAATCAGTTTTGCATCGAATTGTTACTGGCGATGAAAAATGGAATAATTTTCAGAATCCTAAACGGAAAAATTCGTGGGTTAATCCGGGACAACCATCAACGTCGAATGCAAAACCAGATCGATTCGGCAAGAAGAAAAAGCTGTGTGTCTGGTGGGACCAGAAAGGTTTGGTGTATCATGAGCTCCTAAAACCTGGTGAAACCGTTAATACAGATCGCTACCGACAACAAATGATCAATTTGAACCATGCATTGATCGTAAAACGACCAGAATGGGCCAGAAGACACAGCAAGGTAATTTTGCTTCATGATAATGCACCTGCACACAAAGCAAAACTGGTTCAGGATACAACCAAAGCACTTGGCAGGGAACTGCTACCCCACCCGCCGTATTCACCAGACTTGGCTCCTTCCGACTACCATTTGTTTTCACTGATGGGACACGCATTAGCTGAGCTACACTTCGAATCCTACGAAGTGTTTTATTTTCACTTCATACCGGTAGTGATTTTTCAAAGCTTCGTAAGACTAGCCTTAACTGACTTACCTTGTTGGTAAAGATGCTAGCATTTCAACTGTCTTTTGTACCTGAGGCTGCACTAAATGAGAATTGTCTCAAGATTCACCCAAAAATACATTAATAATGCATAGCAGGGTGTCTCTGATGTTCTGAATTTCTGTAATTTCCAAAGTGATCTGAAGTTGGGTAGATTTCTTCAGATTGCTGAAATGCTTCTAGGAATCCCACTTTCATAACGATGTTGAAGGATTCTTCCACAGAGTCAACCCAAGTGTTATCCGGGTATCCAAGCATGCTCTATAGTGAAGTACTTTTCGCAAAATCTGCCGTATTTTCGAGAATTCACTTGTGTCGGTGATGAATTTCGCAGGATTGCATTGTTTCTTATTTGTACAATAGATCTTTGAGGATTTCTTGTAGGTTTCCCAGTTACGTTCTGACCTAGATAGTTTAACGTAATCAAGTTATTTCTACTCTTGTAGTACACTTTTAGGAGATACGTGCCCCATCACTGTAGGCACTTACCCTCCAAAACGGATTTAGTTTGTTGTGAAGTTCATCTAGCTCTACCTGGGCTGTTGGAATACGACTTCCTCACCCAACCATTTATGCATAAGCAAACTTGTTGGGTCCTAGTTCGTTTTCCGACGATCGCGGGAGACATTTTCCGAATCGATAAGTTGAGCTGTAAGTATCGGTGGTCAAAGTGAGGAAATTCATCTGACACCTTCTGGTTGTACATCAAATTAAACAAATTATTTGATAAAAGAGTGACATTAAAAACTTCTTGTCATTTTCTAGTCAAAAGCGAAATTTTATTTTTATATCCTGAGATGGTTCTTATACGAAACGAGCAAAAAACCGTCCAGCTCAGGACCATCTGTCAGTTCTATATGATTGCTTAGACGGTTCTGCTTTCATATGTATATGCAGCTACTTCGGCTTCTGCAGTTGTAACATTTTTGTAGTTGTTTTTCCACATTGCACGCTAGTCTGCACTTCTCTCTTATATTGCCATGAGCTTTTTCCTTCTCGCTACAGGAGTTGCTGAAAGACAATCCCATAATATTTATCCCATAACTGTTTAAATCGTAGCAGTCTTCAAAGGTGTTATGTACAAAAACCGTAGCGATAAGACCAGTAATTTGGTAGATAATTGAGCAGGGTTCTATGTTGTTGGCACATTAAGGAGTTCCCTTAATTATCCCACTGTCGTTTGGTAGTCGGTTGCGTCTGTTTTGGATATCTGACTTCTCAAACAATAGCTAATCGTCAGGTGATGGATCTGTTTTCTGTAAACTCGTCAGATGATACCCAACTGAGTTTGTCTTGTGATCAAACATGTTGCCTTCTATGAAGCAGCAGTTACATTGTATCATAGAAATCCAGAAATCCAAATCAGTTGCCAGATTTTTCGGAACGTAAAATTTTTACTCTGCTCAAAAATGTTGCTTCTAAAATTCTCTTGGATCTTTCTGGACAGTGTCAAGAGCACTCCATGTTGATTGATGGTTATTGTAAGATAGCACTACTACCTATTGGCGCTAATAATAATCTTGCTCATACCCAATTCAGGGTTCAATTGGTAGTATCTGTAGTTATCACATTTTGAGTTGAGTAGAATGTTGAAATTGCTATCATTGGACAAGAACGATGGCCACAATTCGTCATCGTTTGATCAGTTCTTATCAAGACATTGTGTCTGTTTCGGTAGCCGCACAAATTCAGACTTAGAATTATGTATTACGAACGCAAAAGCTTGTACAGCCATTATCACGACAAGGTAATAGCAAGGAATTCATTGTACCATTACTGAATCAATCAGAGTTTGGAACACAGGATCACAGGACAATGCATGTGCCTTGGATACTGTCTGTCATCTTCAAAACATTTCTTCAAACTTTTCACTACGCCATGTTTCTCATGTCTTGAGTTGAAATGTAATTTCCAGGTAACTATACCTGACATGAATTTTATAACAAATAAAGCCGAAAGTTTCATCTTTTCTTGAATACCTTTCAGGCCAACACATTCTTTTCTAAAAACAAAAAAAAAAACAAAAAAAAAAAACAAAAATGCAAAATAAGAAATCACGTATACACTTTGAATTTTTTTTTTATTTTTGTTTTCTGCAATTCCTTAAAGCGAAAAGTAAAAATCCCGAACTATGTACGGTATGCACCCACAAAAGTCTTGATAAACGCCTCCGGGAAACACCTCATAACCTGCAATATGTCACTTTCCTACGAAGAAGTTAACTGCTAGTAAAACTTTGTCCTTACAAACCGTTACCCAAGGCAAACGGGACGTGCCAGCAAAAGAAAATCCAAGAACTTGCACTTTATTGCCAAAGAAAAACATTTCCCCTGAAAGAGGATGCTTCTTAATTAAGTTGGTAGTACGATGATAGTGACAGGGATTGTTTCTTTTTTGTCGTTTTTTACTCTAATCCTAAGAGTCCTGATCCAAACAATGTGAGTGAAGGCCGATTACATAAGCTACAATACCATATAACGCCCTCCATATGGCAATTACATGATCACATGTACCTAATTTAAGGAGTAACTTGCTTTAACTCATTATATCCGTGGCGTGGTATCCTCTCGATAGATTCGCATTCGTCGCCAAATGTGTTCAACCGTTTACTGCATTCATACCTCGTACTGTACTCGTATCCGTATGTGAGATAAATTTTCGGATTACATAATTAAGTTTCCACTGATGGAAAATTTACGAAAGAAAACTTCTGAGAACATTCAAGGACGAAAATGGAAAAACGAACTCTGAAACTTCTTGTACCAGTGTGTGCATTGGGTTTCTGCGCTGAGCTTTTGGACGTGCAACGTGTGAATGTAAGAATCTCTGGATTCGCTTACTTTTTTATTTGCCAGTCGTGCAGTTGCTTTACTATAAGTAGCAATTTTGTCATTTTTCGTTTTATTTTTCAGTCGTAAGCAGCGTTGTCGTTGAAGTAGATTGTCTTATTTGCTCCATTACTCTTGAAACTAAGGTAAGTACAGGGCGTTTGTTATTTGCACTAGCTTATAGATGGAAGAGTGTTTAAGAGCCTGCGTCTTCCAGTTTTATACTGGTTAGTTGTGTCAATTGCGCATGGTTAACCAGTTAACTTGTGTACATCATATACGTACTCCTATCGCCTTGAAGATACATAACAGCTTCTGATTTGCATACTTCAACTTCCACATCCATGAAAGCAAGCTTCCTGCCATTCTTGCTCGCTTGACCTTGAACTAGAGATGCAGTGCTCCTGGAAAACAAAAGACATAAAACCTCCTTAGTTGATTTTCGACCAAATCCGAAAATCATGACCAAGAAATCCACGTTTTGGTGCAATTTTAATTGTCCTTTCTTTGAAAACTTTACAGCTTACAAGCCAGTATCCACACGGTCTTGATAAGAGCAATTTCGAAAACTGTTTGATGAGTACCCGGATTGGAAGATAGGATGCGCTTCTGATACAAAATGAGTATACCATCATTTAGTACAACGTCTTTAAGCCCGCCTGTCAAAATTTGGTTACAATCCGATGCTTAGTTTTAGTTTTGAGACTCATTTCAAAACAGCGTGTTAGTGGTGGAAAAGAGCAGTATCCGTGATCTGATTCTTGTTTTTGAGTGGCAAAACCTGCAAAGAAATCAAGCCCATTCTAGATGGTGTTTATGGGACTCATTCACCTTCCCGTACAACCGCTTACCATTGGTTCGCAAAGATTCGTCATTCTCACACATCGGTTTTTGATGAACCACGCCAAGGTGGCCAAAAAACGGTTACCACAGATGAAACAGTGGACAAAATCCATGATCACGTATTGGCGGACCGTGAGACCACTTCAAGGACATCCTTAGCCCTGTTAAATCGAGATCCGGAGGAGATTCCGAATCGTTTCGTGACCGTCGATGAAAAATGGATTCATTGGCACACATCAAAGACCGGGACAGTGGATTTATCCGGTGAATGTGCTTCAAGGAAGGCGAAGACCGTGCCTTCGGCCGAAAATGTGATGGCCACCGTTTTTTCTTGGGATGCGCGAGGAGTGATTCACGTTAAATATCTGGAGAAGGGAAAAATCACAGGAGTATACTACGTCAATTTATTGTTTTATTGTTTCCAAACCTTAAAAAATTGCTCACCGAAAGAAGAACGCATCGAACAATGAAGTCATCACCACCGCGATACAACACGCACCAAAGTTTTGATGACCTTGCGCGATTAATTTTTTGGGTTTAATGCAATGGTACCACAACTCCAGTCGTTTCGAAAATACGAAACCAATTGATTTTGTCCAAAAACTGAGTCAGGAAAAGAATATATTCGAGTCCTCACTGATGACCGGTTGAGTGTGCGGTGCTGGAAGCTTTCTGGACAACGGGAACTTTAGATTTAACTCCTCGTTAGGAAACTTGTATCTGCCTCTCAAGCGTAGGTATACGCAATCCTGAAGGCACTGAACTGCGTTTAAAACCTTGATGAATCCTCTGACAACTTCGAATCTAGCTGGAGAATGAAGTCTGTTTAAGTGTCACTTCTCTGTTACACTTGCTGGCGTGTCGATCGTGACGGAACACAAAGCTATTGTTAGGCACACTCTCTATGAGTTACCGACATACGCTTACGCTAGGTTGTGGTACTCGTCGCTGAGGTGGTGGGTGATGGTACTTGGTACTATTGAAGCGCTTACTTGCCATCGGCTCCTGCTGATTTTTTTCAATTGGCTTTGCTTTTCTTACTTCATGTTGTTCGCGTGGACTGTAGTTTTTGCGGTCTTCTTAAAAGTATGCACACATTTTTCTTATACGTACATATATTCACAGAAACACCTGCTTCCCTATTATTTTGTTCCCGTGGTCATTCATGTCAACTCTGGTCTAAATTTCCTAGAAGAGCATATTTCAATAGCGTTGACTTCTCGCCTTTGGAACTTGATCTATTTCATTTTAAAAAGCTTGTGCTCGGATTACCTCCCCTGCTGGCATGTCTTGGCAACTCTTGCCCTCGTATGCGGTATCACATTAATAGTTGAACTATGTATTTCTTCATCATTGAAACATCGCCACTCATTCTGGTAGAGAATCATCCATGGGTAGTCTCATCCGAGACTTGACTTGGAACTTGGCTACAACCACATATATGGTAGACCAAATCAACTATGGTAACAAGGAGCATTTAAAATACTGGGCGCATGCCTTCCATCTATTGCAATATGATCAGTACCCACCGGATCATAAAACCGTCAACCAACTTGATCAAGTTGCTATACAGGCAAGGCACTCCTCCAATATTAAAGATGTAAGAACATTCCGAGGGCCCAGTATAGACTCAGACTAATTTTTATGGACAGTGAGGAGATTTAAGGTTGAACGACTGATTCCTCATTTCTTCTAAAAGTACTACCATATGCACATTGCATTAGCTGGTGCAGAAGACCAGTGACACCAATGTGAAGAAGCCGTTACTGCTGTGCTGGGTTTTACTCAACAATATACACTAAACACCTGGTTTGAAGAAAAGTACAGGCACACGTAGTAATACAACAAGAAAGCAAGAAAATGGAGATTCAGAAGTCTTACTAAGAGATAAAACACTGACAAGAGTGAGTGCTAAGGATATAAAAACCAGTTCCCCCAATTGTTTAATGGCAACAAGGACTCAAATATTGCTGTCAGCGATGTCAATAGGAGATGACCTAGTAGAGAACATATGTCATCTCATTTTCAAGATTTTTTTCAGAGAAAAGTATTCCTGATGAAAGGAGCCTCAACATCGCTTGTTCATTCCAAAAGAAAAAAGACTCTATAAACTGGTTCAACTAAGGGGGCGTCAGTATTTTTCTGTAGACGCCTGAAACCATTTATCAACGACCTATCAGTATGGTCCTAGGCATCTTTAAATATATGACTGGGTTTGATATCCCTGTCAAATTCATTACATTGTACAGAAGAACTCCGGGAAAAAATAAAACAGCGGATTCTTCAATTTTTGAGGAAAGCCTTTGCTCTTATAGATTGCACAAGTAAAAACCGAACTTAACCATAGTGTAGGGCATAATTGAAGGCTGGAGAAGCTTATTAGTATAAGGTCCAGATAGCGCTTTCTAAGAAGATATATGCTTAAATAAGTCCGAGTGTTAAGTCAAATAGACACGGTCAAACTAAACAACCAGAGTATGCCTGCTGTTATAAAATCCCCCCCCCCCCCCCCCAAGAATTTCCCTGCCAAAACTGGGTACATGGCTATGGAATATAAAAGAAGGCAGTTTACATAGTCATCTTATACCCTCGAGACGTGTGAAAGACACAAGTTGTTGGTAAAACTGGTTATTGCGACGAACGACTAATACCGTTAATACCGTTAGAGGCCAAGAAAAATTCAATAAAATCAGTGAACAAGCTTAGAAAGCTCTATTTCCATTCGAAAGTACCTAAAAATCTAAGACATACAAGTACTAATCAGCAACAACAAACAAATGATTGGAAACAGCTTCTCATTCATTGATTCCAAACAAGAAACCTGCAATAACCTATATACCACATTGATAAAAAAAAAAAGCGGAATAACCACCGTATGGCGCTCCCATTGTTCCGATTTGAATTCAACATCTGTTGTTGACATTCCCTCTAAATCTTAGCGTCATAGCTTAACATTTGCAAAAGTTACGTAGCCATCGTACATCTATCTCTATGTGTGTTGGCGATTTTTTACAATTTTAGAAATGGATTTCAATTTGCAACAACGAACTTGTATTCAATTTTGGAAATGTTTCGGCAACGATTCTCTAAAGAAAACGGTCATTTACCAGTGGCACGAACGGTTCAAAAGTGGTCGTGAGTCAATTGAAGATGATGAACGCAGTGGCAGACCGTCGACATCAAAAACCGACGAAAACATTGATGAAGTACAAGAAATGTTGGTCAATAACCGCAAATTAACCATCAGAGAGATAGCACAGGACTTGAACACTGTCTATGGATTCGTCCAAGACATTTTGGTTTCCGTCGTGCAGCAGCAAAGATGGTGCCACAAGACCTTAATTTCAGAATTGTGGGCGAAAAAACTCGTGGATTTTGCACCATGATAAAGCACCGTCGCACAGTGCCATCATTATTCGTAAATTTTTGACGAAAAATGCAACAAATATTATCCAACAGTATCCGAATTCACCTGATTTGGCTCCCTGTGACTTCTTTCTGTTCAATCGAGTTAAAAAATCACTACGGGGAAAGCATTTCAGCAGCCGAGAGGAAGTAATAGAAAAATCGGAGGAAGCACTGATGAACATACCGAAAATGGAATATAAAAAATGTTTCGAGGATTGCATCAAGCGCTGCTATAAGTGTGTTGCAGTCGATGGGGATTATTTTGAAGGGGAAAATATAGATTAAGATGAATAAACTTGTATTTTTAATGGTTGTTTAAGCATGGAAAATATTCCACACATTCATAGTGACTCAAAAAACCGGTCTCGTTCATATACTCTGCGACTAGTGCATCTAAATTTTCACTGAACCTTAGTTCAGTACTAAAGTATGCAAAGAAGCGACGGGCCCACTTAACCCAAAAAATTTAAAACTAACTACAGTACCACTACTTTAAAGTATTCTCTTAAGAGAATCTCTTCCAATACTCGCAAACGTATATATGATATAACTCCGACAACACTGTGGCTACGAACGAAGCCACTCTGTGGCACACAAACCCCCCCACCCGAACTATATCGTCCTTTCTGGAAGTCTTCATGTGTGATTTCGTTAAATTACTTTGAATGGACCTTCGAAATATTTAACCTAATTTTTTTGCCATGTACCACATGTTTTGCGACAAACTACAAAACAGCTGATGCATCCAACAAGGGTAAAAAAAAAATACCAAGACCGGCATATCCTTGTTTCCTGGCAGACCCATTTCAAAGGAAAAAAAAAAAAAAAACATACCATTTGACTCAGGCTCAGTTAATCTAACCAAGTACGAGTATAGGGGGCAAATATAGCAGTACGGATGCACATTATGTGATATATGTGTACGAATACCTACTAGATGAGCACGGACAGACTGACGTCTAAAAAGGATGTCAGATGGTAACAAGCAGCATAAGAAGGAAAAAAAAAGGTATTATAGAATTTTCCTTCATCATGCGACAAGCAAGGACAACAAAAAGCCGTTCTTCCTTAACATTTTCCTTTTTTCCGATTTCTCGATTTTTTTTTTTCCCCCGTGCAGTTAGTAGCCTAAAGTACGGTATCCGTAAACGGGGGATACTAATACGTAGCGTACAAACCTCATCTACGGCACAATGGAGTCATCCTCCGGCAAAATAACCTCAATTTTTTCTCTCTTCTATCGTCCTTGGTCCGTGGTCGTCTTCGTTCGTTCGTTCGTCAAGAACAGGATGTGCAGAATAAAAAAAAAAAAAAAAAAAATACCAGCGAGCGGCGAATCAAAGTTTTTCGGTACTTTCTTTCTTGATATTGTACGGTCGATGGAACATTATGGCAATCATTAAACGTAAATTCACTTTAGATGAGGAGGCGTAGAAGGCGGTCGGCAGTAGATATAGGAGTAGGAGGTGGGAATAGAACCAGAAGAATCTGTAGGAATAACAGCAGAAAGATGCTGTTGAAGGCAACATCAGGTACCACTACCAGCACTTACTTAAAGCGCCCACAGGCGCTACAGAACTGGGACGACCGACTTTGAAAAAATAGAAAAAATCGTCGACTTTATTGGAAGGATGTCTCATTGGCAGCAGGAAGTGGAGCAAACTATAATTTTGTTTCTTTTTTTCTGAAGAGTGCTTTTTAGAGTTCCGTTTCCATTTTTTCGGTTACGTTGTCGTATGCCTGCAAAAATTCCAAGAGTTTGGGATAATGTGTTCAATTATATCGAACTCAAGAATGTATATGGGCTCGGTTCGGTTCCCTTAAGGGCACATTCAAAAACAAAAAAAAAAAAACAAAAAAAAAACGGCACTGTATTGCTGTGTTGTGTTCTAAGAATCTTTTTCAGACTGCGATTGCCCATAATGATATCGTGGGCAATTTTCTTAAATTGGCATTTACACACAGAAATGGTTTGATGGGATCAGTACAGAGATATCGAATTACGACTGCAAGGATGAGTTGATTTCAAGTGGAGCAATCGATAGATTTTCCAGTGGAGAAGAAAACTTTTCCGATTGTTAAGGAAGGGCGGGAGATAATGCTTTGGAACGTACAATAAATATCTACAGAGTCGTACTCTCAAATGTATTGAGTTAAATTGTTTCAATAAAGTAGTCCATACGGATGGCCTGGCTGATTAAAACGTAATCATTATTGTTATGAACATGTAGCCTGTACGAGTATTTTAGAAGAAAAACTTCATACATGAAATACAGAAGGTGTACCCATGTCAATTATTTTTTTCTCTAAATAGGATATCGAAAAAAAGTTTATTGTCCATTGATAGAGAGACCTAAATGCTTCTCGATATAAATAGACATTTAGTAGTAGAATATAAGTCCTTTGCTCTTGATCATCAATAAAACTGAATGGTACTTTTAAGCTTAAATTGTATTCAATGAACAGTCCTTACGAAGGAAGACGAGCACTTTCTTTTCAGACAAAAAACTTTTCTATTGTAATTGTCCTCATATAGGGTGATTAATGGTGAGGTTTGATTTTCAATAGGCTTTTTTTGATAGATCACGCGAGAAACATATGCAATTCCGCAATTCTTGGTCAATCCACCTAAACCAGCAAGAATGGGGTCACACAATGCAAATCCCCCAATATCAGCAAATGACACTAAAACCAATACTGCAGACTCAACAATTAACAATTAACGGCGGGTCATCATAGGCTTAGTTAAATTAAGATTTTTCATAATAAACGAACGGTCCCCGTTCTTTTTTCTTTCGGGTCTCAACGCGATACATAACTGGCACAGTCGGTAATCCTCTATTCGGTGAAAAAGAGGAAGATACGTGAAAGGTCAAGATCGCAACACAGTTTGTAAGACGGAACAACGAAGTGTATTGAAGTAAAATTTACCAATGCACGAAGAAACGGGTTAAAGAACTTAAAAGTGAAATACAGTGATAGTTAGTGCGAAATGGCTCAACAACAAGCTTCAGTGGAACAATGTCTAATTACACTAACAGAATTGTTGGTGACACAAAACCAGCCACAGAGTTGGAGAGCCGCAGTAGAAAAAGAGATAAAATTCGTTCAAGCGTTCAGTGGTGAATCGGGGATGTTACCCTCGTTTTTAGAAACAATTGATCAAACTTTATTAGAATTTCGTGAACAAGCCCCACAAGTGTTTCGGGTAATTTATAACGAAAAAATAATTGGTGCCGCGAAAAATTACTTATCAAGCGATGTTCCAGCAACGTGGGATGAGTTCAAGGAGAAGCTTAAACTGCACTACCGACCAACGAAGGATCAGCTCAGTATCATAAAGGACATCAATAATATTAAGGTATTTACTATTAACCAATTATTAGATGTAGTCCAAAACATTGTTAATAATATTACTGAATGTGCTGCCTTTAGTGATCAGGGTCTAGAAATAGCTTCTTGTTTAAACAGTACACTTATTTTAAAAATCAAAGAAGTTACAGCCGGTGCATTAGCTGCCGAAATTTATAATAAATATTCTTTCTATATAACCTTAATATAGAAAAGGGTTATAAATCACACAACAACAACACAAGACACCAAACTCTAAGAATCAAAAACCACAAACAAAAAGTGATAGCACGTTTAATGAAAATAGGCCTCAGAGATCAGGACAATTTAGACAAAATGGAGGAGAGCAATCAAAGCCACCTCCCCATTCAAATCAAGTAAGAGTCCAAAATAATTATGGTTGTAATAACAATAAGAACTCTGGACAACACAGATCAGGACAAAATAGGGAGAATCAAATGGAAGTAGATACTCTTAGTACTAAAGAGGAAGTGAATCAGATAGAAAACGAGTTTTTTATCAATTAGCCTCGAATACAAAAAAAAATTTTATTGAAATAACATTAGAAAGCAATAATTTTGTAGCCTTAATTGATACAGGTTCTACAATCAGCCTTCTAAATTCCAATAGAGTACCCAATGAGCTATACAAGAAGATAGCAGAACATCCCATAAAAATTAATACGGTTCAAGGTCTCGTAAAAGAGAAAACAGAACAAGTAAAATCCAAGTGTCCCGAACAATTTAAAATGCCATATAATGCTAGAATGAGATGGACAAAAATAGCATTGGACAAACCATACGATTTTTTAATAGGAATGGATTGGATATCGCAACACGCTAAAATAATAGATTTGCAAAGCCAATAAATCTTATTGATGAATGATATCCGTCTTCCCTTCTTATCCAAATTACTCAACGAAGTAAATACGTTAGAAGCATGTGAAGCTAAGTACATTCAGACAGATCATCTCAAAAATAAGGAAAAGCAATCCATTGAAACACTCCTTAATAAATACAAAAAAACTGATATTTCGCGAAGGAGACCAGTTGACAAACACGAATACAGTGGTTCATGAAATTAGCACTACAACCGATGAACAAATCAATTCTAAACTTTACAGATATCCACCAAAACATGAAGCGGAAGTTCGAAAACAAATAGATGAAATGGAAAAACAGGGTATTATTGTAATTATTGTAGTTCCGAAAAAAAATGATAATTCTGGAGAACAAAAGTACAGAATTGTTGTAGACTATAGAAAATTAAATCAGGTAATAAACACCCTCTTCCAAACATAGAAATTATTTTGGATAAATTGGACAAAGCTCAATATTTAAGCACCTTAGCTAAGGGATATCACCAAATTCTGGTAGCAGAACGTGATATCCAAAAAACTGCTTTTGAAACACCATCAGGCCTTTATGAATATGTCAGAATGATATTCGGACTTAAGAATGCACCTGCTACGTTTCAAAGCATGATGAATAATATTTTGCGGGAGTATATAAACAAAATTTGTGTTGTTTACCTTGATGATATTTTAATATTCTCTACAAGTCTTGAAGAACATCTTAAGTCTTTAGAGAAAATATTTAAAAAATTGCAAGAACACAATCTAAAAATTCAGGCTGATAAATGTAGCTTCATGAAACAAAACACTGAATTCTTAGGACACATTTTAACTAAACTTGAAAACTTAAAAATACCAAAAACTGAGAGACAACTTAAGGGATTCTTAGGTATGACAGGATACTACTGCAAGTTTATAAAAGATTATTCGAAGGTAGCATACCCTATGATAAAATACCTAAAGAAAAAGGAGAAAATAAATATAAATGACCCACAATATATATCGGCATTTGAACATCTAAAAGCCTTAATTACGGCACATCCTATTTTAAAATTCCCTGAATATGATAAACCATTTGTCTTAACAACGGACGCCAGCAATCATGCTATTGGTGCCGTTCTATCACAAAATGGGCATCCAGTCTGCTTTGTTTCAATAACTCTAAACAATCACGAAAAAAATTATAGTGTCACAGATAAAGAATTTTTATCAATCGTTTACTCTGTTCAATATTTCCGTCCATATCTATATGGAAACACATTTAAAATAGTAACTGATCATGCACCTATTAAGTACTTACATAGCAAATACAAAGGTAAAGAATTTTCTCAGAGAAATCAAAGATGGTTATTAAAACTACAATAGTACAATTTTACTATAGAATATCTTAAACGTAAGGACAATAAGGTTGCAGATTTTTTAAGCAGGTTAGAAAATACACCCAAAATCAAGGAAAATAACGATACTGATTCAAACATGGAACAAACAGAAACCATGCACTGAGTTGAGGAACAACAACTAGATCATATAGGTATTAAAGAGGAAATCGTTAACAAGTACAAACCACAACTTATATTAACTTATAATGTTAAGAAAGAAATTGAAATTTTACATAATAGAAGGATAATATATCTGAACCCACTTGAAGAAGTAAGTAAAATCAAAGATGTTTTAATAAGATTCATAAAGAAAGGAATAATAGGAATACATTCAGAAGTTGAGGATCATCAATACAACATAGTCCAAAAAGTTATTATACAGCTATTCTCACGAGATACAAATGTCAAATTCATTAAGTGCTCACATAAACAAATTTCCATCTATCACACAAAGGAATCAATGCACAGTGGCGTTAACGAGACGTATTACACACTTAAAGACAAAATCTATTTTCCTAAACTTCATGAACAAATTCAGTTACTAATTGGCAAATGTGAAAAATGTCAAGAAATAAAATACGATATGAAGCCAATTAAACCAAAATTTTATATTACAGAAACTCCAACGCAGAAAAACGAAATTGTTCATCTAGATATATTTCACATTAAAAAGAAATCCTTTGTTACAATTATCGATAAACTTACTAAATTTGCTGTAGCTTATACAATTAATGACAGAAATTGGAGATGCAAAAAGGAAATTTTAATGGATCATTTTTCAAAATTTGGAAAACCCAAAAGGATTATTACAGACAACGAATTCAAATTCAAATCAGAAGAAATTATACAGTTTTTGAGAGAAAGTAACGTAAAAGTCCATTGGACTTAACCAAATAGCCATACAGGTAATTCAGACGTAGAAAGACTTCATTCTACCATGTTAGAAAAATTTACAGGAGTAGAATTATTTTCTTTCAGTAGAAATGAAAATACAATTAGTTTTAAATAACTACAATAATCGGTTTCATTCTACAATTAGGACAACACCTAGAAAAGCTAAGGACGAAATTAGTGAACAAAAGTTAAGTAATAGAGTTCAGGAAACAAAAAAATTAAAAAAATTAATAAACTTAATGAAAAACGAGAAAATTACACAGAACAAAGACAGGTAGGTCCAATTAAAAATTATAAACACGTTAGACATAAAGAAGAAACTAGATATAAGATCAAGAATTTAAGCAATGTGCACTTAACAAATATTAAAAGACCACATAAATTTACAGGTAATACTTATTTACAATACCAATGATACATGCAACACTTCAGATAACACCAATCAATGAGCAGTCAGGGGATTTGAAAATAATAACAGAGACAGTTCAAATCACTAACCAAACTAATATTATTCTACACCTTATAAATTCAGAAGAAATATTTCGAACAACAATCATTCTAAAAACTAACCTTCGGCATATACAAATTGAAAATAAAGACATAGTTTACAAAAGATTAGAAACTTTAAAAGCTAAAATTAACTCAATAATGCCTAAGAAAGCAGAAAGGCAGAAAAATGGCTTTTCGGAACTATGGACGATACAGACAGACAAATTATTTTCAATCATCTTGGAAACATAGAAGAAAACACACACAACGCAATTTACACAATTAATAACCAAGTCAAAATTAATCAACATTTTAATGAAACTATACATTGCTTACAAACCGTTTTACGGAATGATAGACAAAGAATACTAGACATTTACAATAAAGTAGATAGCGTTATAAATAATATTTTAAAAGAACAGTTATTCTTAGATCAGATCACTTAAATAGGTTTTATTGAAAATTAAGTCAACCAAATTCAAGATAATATTGTATCAGCTAAACATTATATAGTTCATCCAAGTATTCTCACAGCACAAGAAATTAACGAATATAAAATCGATTTTTATAAACTCAAACTGTTAAAGGTAGAAGTTATCGAATACAGAAATAATTTTGTTGTTATAGCAATAAAAATTCCAAGAAATTATATATTAATTGAAAAAATGTTAATAACTCCATTACCAAATAAAGAAAATTTTTAAATTGATAATAAAGAAGAATATATTGTAGAAATAGAAAATAAAACTTATAATTATCAACCCGATGTTACATTAAAAAACTTAAAATTAAGCAAACACTGCATTGTAACGAAAAATTGTAAACTTAGATATAATAACGAGACGCAAATTTATCGTATAGATGAAACTACCATTGTAATTAAAAATGCTAATCAAAACTTACTAAAGCAAAATTGTGACGAACGAAAAATTGTATCTAATAAAAACTATCTTTTCAATTTTTACAACTGTCGAATAACATTACTTAATGAATCATTCGAAAATAAACAAGAAACCTTCCAAGATAAATATTTTTATCCCGATAATAAAATTAATATTAATTTTTCCAAAACTTTGACTTTTAACGAAATTGTGTCTAGTAATTTCCAAAATATTAAAGAAATAAAAGAATTAAAACTACACACAAATATATCTTATAGTTTAAGCTTAAGCATTATAATAATTTTGATCATTGTAACATTTATTTTTACTTATTATTGTACTAAATCATATAAAGTAAAAATATCGGAAAATAAAATTCTGGGGAATTTTCACGCAAACCGAGGAGGAGTAACATATGCAATTCCGCAATTCTCGGTCAATCCACCTAAACCAGCAAGAATGGGGTCACACAATGCAAATCCCCCAATATCAGCAAATGACACTAAAACCAATACTGCAGACTCAACAATTAACAATTAACGGCGGGTCATCATAGGCTTAGTTAAATTAAGATTTTTCATAATAAACGAACGGTCCCCGTTGACCAATAGAAAATTTATAAATTGTTTTTTTTCTTTCGGGTCTCAACGCGATACATAACTCGCGTGACTCCTTTCAAACTGCTTTATCATTTTTGTTTAGTATGGTTTGGCAAGTCATCGTGGAAAGATTCACACCAAAACAGTGTCTCCAAATTGTTCAGCTATATTACGAAAATCAGCGTTCTGTGAGAAATGTTTTTCGTTAATCGACCTACTGAAATTCGCAAATTTGAGTCCTAATTTACATTAGTGGATGATACTCGACCGGTTAGACCACATCCAGCACGAAGTGAAGAGACTATAGCAGCTGTAGCTGAAAGCGTACCCAAAGACCGTGACGAATCGATTCGTCATCGTTCTTAGGAGTTTGTCTTGGAGTATTCGACAACTTGGCGTGTTTTACGTGAGGATCTCGGCCTAAAAGCGTACAAAATTCAACTTGTGCAAGAATTGAAGCTCTGGAAAAGCTCAATAAAAATCCGGTGTTTTATCGTGAAATTTTGGCTCAATGGATACGTTAAAAAACAAAATTGCCATATTTGGGCTGATGAGCACCACCAAGAGTACCAAGAGCTACCATTATATCCATTAAAAACAACGATATGGTGTGGTTTATGGGCTGGTGTAATCATTGGTCCATATTTCTTCAATGGCAGCCGTTGTGGCGGCATGTTAACGGACTATGTGCTTTCTGAAATTCAAGCACATGATCTCGGTGAGCTCTGGTTTCAACAAGACGGCGCTACGAGCCATACAACGCGTGAAACAATTGACTTGTTGAGAAATCATTTTGGTGAGCACTTAATTTCACGTTTTCCTACCGTAAATTGGCCGCCTAGATCGTGCGGTATCACACTTTTGGACTATTTTCTCTGGGGATATTTAAAGTCTTAGGTCTTCAGGAATAAGCCAGCTACCCTTTGGAAGTCAACATTACTCGTGATAACCGCGAGATACCAGTCGCTATGCTCGAACAAGTTGCATAAAATTGGACCTTCCGAATGGATCTCCTCAGACGTAGTCGTGGCCAACATTTATATGATATCAGTAAATGCCATAAATTGTTCTTTTAACCGATAATAAAAAATTTTTCAAATTTATGTGTTTTATTTTACATTATAAATCGAGCATCACGATGAATAACCTTAGACTCGTTATGTTGTATTCTTCTATAACGTATGTCCGTGAAACACCAATCTTTTTCTTGTGCTCACTGGAGTGCATACCGCTGAATATTTGAAATTGAATTTATTGTATTCCAAAAGAAGTAGACGAGATGCTAACATTCCACTTGGTTAGTACAATGTTTGTTTTCTTCATTTTGATAGAATTTGTGAAACCTCGATGCTGCTTCTTAAGGCTCTTCTTATGCTCAATAGGACATGTATTCGAGACTACAAATAAGTAAGCAACGGAAAGCCAGTGAATAAATTGTCGGAAAAAAAAGGGAAATTTTAAGGGTAAGTTTTAAATTTCAGGTGAAAAGTCATCTACCACATTCACGAGTGGTGCTGCGCATTTGCCGAATCTTTCCTCATAAATTTTTACTGATTTTGGACTGTAGCCCTCATATATTTTATTTCGAAGTTTATCAGGTAGCCTAAAGGAGCGCACAAGGACCAAACCGCAATGATTTTCCTTTTGAAAATTGCTTACAACCATGGCGGTCAAAATAGGTGGTCTGTAAGCGGCCGCAATTTTCACATCTTGTCTATATAGTTCACCTTTTTTTCGCTTCTATCAAAATGCAGAAACTGGGAAACTTGCTGGAATCGATTTCGATTCATCAGCGTTTCAGAATGACCGGAATCTGTTTTGAGCATTATGTACATATATCCGTTATAACAATTAGAATTCCAATATACGTTTTTAGCTCAGCGATTGTTATGTGAGAATTTGATTTTCCGAGAAAGATTGCATATTTTTTCTAAATCATTGACAATGTGTTCTAAAAGTTCATTGTCAATAAACTTCTTCAACTTGTCATGAGGCTGCAGCTTATTGCAATTTTTGTAATTGGCTAAGAGAAAGATTGGGATCCTAGCAACTAACGTATCCTTTACCCACGTAAGTGTGGAGGCTTATTTTGAACGTTGTTGCTATTACTTTTCGTAAAGAACTTTGCTCAGCTTTCGAAGTCAATGGTTCAGTTGAAGACAATGATTGACCAAGTAAATCGACTTCCAAATTTTAACTTGAGTTTTCTAGAATATCTGCCAAAATAGATCAGTGCATCCTATTGTATCGACTTCGTCGTTATCGCCGAAGAACCGTCACAGTATCATGCAAAGTAGTAATGCGTCTCCCATTTTGCATTAAAATTTCGCACGATGATTTCAATTGTCCAGCACATACATCGTCTGAAAAACCAACATCATCATCAGCATCATCCTCTCTGCTCAGTACGCCACTTTCGATTTCTGGTGGTAAAAGGTACGGTGCTTGAACTGTTTCACACTCTTGCACACTTAACGGTCTACAATTTATAAGAACGCAGGTACCATATAACCAAATGAGCAAAATAAAAAGATTCATTTCATTTGTCTTCACATATAAGTAGAAAATTTAAGTATCTATCTACTGAAGGGTCATCCAACAAGATGTGTCATGTTACATTTCGCGGCATTGTTGAACCGTCAACATTCAACTATCAGTCCGATAATTTTTAATAAGTAAAAACTAGCAGGTGATTAAATATGGATCGATACACGATTGCACAACGTGTTGAATTGTAAAAATTTACTATTGAGTCTGTAACTTCGTACGGTTTGCTAAGAGATGGCGTAACTTGTATTATTCCATTGAAACATGCGTTGGAAAGCTACTGTCATTTTACGTCATCTCAGTATATGTCTTTCATTTGAAGCGAAAAAAAAAAATATTTTTTTTTTCACTCAAATATGTCGTCCTGAAAAAGTGTTTTTGCGGGGAGTTCTTCCTCATTATTTTAATATGAAGAAAACTGCTGCCAAAAGTCATCGTATTTTGGTGGAAGTTTATGGTGAACATGCGCTAGCTGAGCGAACGTGCCAAAAGTGGGCAGCCAAAAAAGTTTGAAGATGAAGAAATGGAAGCATTACTCTATGAAGATTGTTGCCAAACACAAGAAGAGCTCGCAAAATATTTGGGTGTCATTCAAGCAGCCATTTCAAAACGTTTTAAAGCAGCTGGATATATTCAAAAGCAAGGAAATTGGGTTTCACATGAAAGGCGGTTTTGCATGTCCGAAATGCTGCTGGAACGCCAAAAAAGCAAGTCATTTTTGCATCGGATTGTTACTGGTGATGAAAAATGGATCCATTACGACAATCCCAAGCGCAAAAAATCATATGTGAAACCCGGCCAACCAGCCAAATCAACGGCAAAGACGAATATCCATGGCGCGAAGGTAATGTTGTGGACAACGCTACCGAACACAATTAATCCGTTTGAAGAGAGCAGTAGCCGAAAAACGCACGGAATATGCGACCAGACACGAGGCAATAATTTTCCATCATGACAACGCTCGGCCCCACGTTGCTATTCCGGTTAAGAATTATGTGGAAAACAGTGGATGGGAAGTCTTACCCCACCCGCCTTATAGCCCAGACCTTGCCGCTTCTGACTACCATTTGTTCCGGTCGATGCAAAACGCCCTCAAAAATTGGGAGGGGATCCACAAATTACCAGAAATGTGGGAAAAAGTCATATCTTCAGTTTAAAATATCACCACCGTCACTGAGAGAGTGACTTAATAGATAAAATAATATAAGACTTGCAAAAGTGGCAAATCGGAGGGGACTTCTTGTTGAGGAGGTAACTAAGTGAACGAGTAAGTTCGGTGTGTCCGATTTTTAGTCTTAGGAAGTTTTGTTTGTGGATAAACTGCCGGAGTTGGATTAGGATTAATTATCTGATTATGGTGGGAATGTATATTCCCTCCACCCTTCATGTTTTTTTTTTTTCCAGTGAGTATTAGCAAATTTAAGAAAATCTTTTTTTCAAGTTTTTGTTTGTCAGTTGGACATACTTAAATTTGAATCTGTAGAAGTAGCTTTATGTAACCGGTCTGGCAATATGTGCAGTTGTTTAAACAAGTTTTAGATTACTTTGAAATTTAACTATGTTACTATAAATTTTACGGATAAATGTGACTTGTTATTTAAGTCTTGAATGGCTGTAAGTGTTGAGAGGCTATCTGTACATATGATGGTTTTCTTTTTGATTTTGAAAGTGATTTCTGTAGCGTAAAGTACAGAAAGCACTTCCGCAGAGACGATTAAAAATAAGGTGGAATTTTTTCTGCAATCATAAGAGTAACATTTGAACTGACTATTGCAAAACCAACATTATTATCGTTTTTAGAGCTGTCAATATAGAGAATTTCCCAGGTATTTTCAGGTAGGTGCTGATCAGTTCTTTAAATAATTGATTATATACTTCAATCGGAGTGTTGTCTTTTTTGAAGGTGGATAAGTTGATGATGATTGAGCTTGGAGGCAGAGTCTAAGGAGGATGTTTTTCTAGCGAAGTCTTATGTCTTTAGCAAAAGTAAAATATTAACATGTATGAAACGGTTTTTAGATGCTAGATATTTTACTGGTAGCTACTTTATTTTTAAAAGCTTCTAGGGTACTTATCAAAACTAGTTCTTTTTATTTCCATAATTTTTATTTAACTCTAATGGTCTGATTGTGTTTATGTGTAATCTAATTGTATAATTTGGAAAAGTTGTTAGTTCTTTGGAAGATATACATTATGAGAAGTGAAGTGGTCGATCGGGTTTTCAGATTGGCCGAGTTGTATAGTAGAAATATTTTGTAAATATAAAAGAAAATCTTTTTCGTGACTGTATTTAGTTAGTTTTGTTTTAAAAAAAAGTGTACCAAGTGCGCCATCTAGCATTGAGTAGAAACCAACCTGTCAAGGAAAAACGGCCATGATTCAGGGAACTACAGCCACGTACACAATTGTAAATATCCCTGATATAGGCTGACGTGCCATAGTAAGGAAAAAGGAAAAATAAAGTAAAGCTATATTTTATTCACGCTAAAACAAACGGTGTTAAAACTCCTTCTATGGAAAAAGATTATAAGCGCAAGGATGGTTTTGTTTCGCATTTCAATGCATCCATATACCAAAAATATATTTGATTGACTAGTAGTTGTAAACTTAACAAAATATTTTGTTTTCCTTTTCTTCTTTTTTTTAATTCCCCTAGTGTTTGGATCTGTACGGGCTACGCTCACATAAACAATTAAGTTAATTCGGCAAAAAAAAAAAAAAAACATGTCAAAACGGAAAAACATATTCGTAGCTGTTTATCTTTGCACGAATTAGGCACTAATCGCATTAAAACCTCCTTCGACAAGTCCTTTGTAGCTCACAACAAAAAAGTTATAAGAAATCGTAAGTTAATGGAACGTTTATAGATACAGTAGTTCTTTCAGGCAAACAGGAACAAGCATTTTGGGGTCACATTGAAAAGTCAGATTCTAATAATCGTCGCAATTATATTGAAACAATTTTACCATATTCTTTTACTTATATAAGTTTAACACATTAATAGACTCCCATTTAGATCTGTGCACATAATATAGTTTTTTCGGGTCTTTCAAATGACATTCAAAAGGATTTGATACATAGTATTGCTGCAGTGATTAAAGATGAAATTATAGTAGAAATAAGTGAAACGCGTTTTGTGTCCATTATGATCAATGAAACACCAGACGTGAGCCATAGGGAACAATTATATTAAGTGCCATATTGCGTTACTTATCGAAGGAAGGAATAGGGGAAAGGTTTCTTGTTTTTTTTTTTTTACGTGAATGAAAGTCGAAATGCAGATGAGCTCTCTAAGCACATTTTTAATATATTTGATGTATACGATTGCAAGGAAAAGTTTATTGGACAATCTTACGATGGTGCCGCGGTTATGTCCGGGGAAGTGGGTGGTGTTAAAAAGAAGTCCTCGACGTATGTGCAATGGTTTATTAAATTTGGTGTTATCCCGATCACTAGAAAATATACCTGAGTTAAAAGTTATTTTTAGCAATATAAACACTGTAGTACGCTTTTTTAATAAATCAACTAAACGTTCAAATATTTTAAAACAATAAGAAAACCGACGCATGCCGGGAGTATCAGAAACTCGCTGGCATTACCATTCCCGAATAATAAACGTTATTTTTAAATATAGATTCGATATATATATGTATTAACCTAATATTAGACAATCCAAAAGAATGGGAAAATGACGCACTTTCAATGGCCGAAAGTTTATTATTTTAATTATAAGGGAAATATTTTTGTTTTCTGCTGAATACGGTTTCCGAGATTTTTGCTAAAACGGATTTATTGTTTTATTTAATACAAATTAGAGTGTTTTGAGTCTTGGCTTTGTACTGAGTTTCTAAACAAATTTGATTCCATTTTTGAAAGCATAAAAGATTGTGCTGAACCTCCACGAAAACGACGATTACTCGATACTGATTTCAAGACTCACTACAAGCGCCTTTTTGTAGAAATAAAGGACAATATTATATCCTAACTTAAGACACGATATAAATCTTTCTCGGATTTATTTATTAATGTATTTTCTTTTTATTTAACTCAATAAATGAAAATACAGTCATTTTGCGCTATCAAGCCCAGATGATAAAATATCTTCTCTAATTAATTTTTTTCCTGGAATTTTCGACTTTATAGCTTTAAAAAACGAACTAAAAGTTCTCTATACTACATCTTCACTTAAAAACTTGACGTTCTATCACTGTATAAACATTTAAGAGGTGATATATTGCGTGAAACATTTCTTCAAATTTTAAAATTAAGTGCACTATTTTTAATATTACCGATAACTGTTGCTTCCGTCGATAAATCTTTTTCCACTCTGTAAGGAATACGTAACACACAGCCGAATTCATTCAATTTTGCCATCGTTTTCATCGACTTGTGACACGGTGCATTGTCTTGATAAAACAGCACTTTCTTTTTCTTTAAATGCGGCCGTTTTTCTGCGATTTCGTCCTTCAAACGCTCCAACAACGCATTGTAATAGTCGCTGTTGATAGTCTGCCCCTTTTGGAGATAGTCGATGGAAACTATTGAATGTGTATCCCAAAATACGGATGCCATAACCTTGCCAGCCGACTGTTGAGTTTTTGGTCGTTTTGGACAAGGTTCGTCGCCTGCTCGCCACTCAGCTGCGTACTTGACTCTGGTGTGAAGTGATGGAGCCAAGTTTCATCTATTGATGAATCATCAACACGTTGTTGTTTTTGGTCGACTGTGAGCAAATGCGGCACCCACTTTGAACAGAGCTTTCGCATGTCCAAATATTCGTGTATGATATATCCGACACGCTCTCCTGATATCTTCAGAGCCTCAGCTATCTCTATCAACTTCACTTTACGGTCTTTCGTAATCGTTTTGTGGACTTTTTTGATGTTTTCATCTGAAACAGCCTGTTTTGGACGTCCACTGCGTGCATCATCTTCGGTGCTTGTATGACCACTTTTAAATTTTTCAATCCACTTGCGAATGGTTCGTTCGGCTGGTACAGAGTCCGGGTAACACTTATCAAGCCATTTCTTTGCATCGGCTGCATGATAAATCAACACACGAAATTGCTTTGAATCCATTTTTTTTTTTTTTCACAATAACAAAAGTTGCTTCACATAAAACGCTATATCTCGAGAACTAATCGTCCGACAGCTGTCAAATAATTTATACACGTATCTTTTGAAGGTTGGTACTAACTGAAAATGGTATGGATTTAGTTCAAGTGGTGCCCTCTCTTAGAAACGGCACGGACCATGTATTACATGTTTAAGAAATTCTCAAGAAGAAAACAGGCTTTCTGATTTAGCACTTTTATCGATAGAAAAGCGACTCCTTTTAAAAATAAAAAGTAGACCTAACTTTTATGAAAAAGTTCTTGCAGAATACGTTTAAAAAAATCGAAAAATAGACTAAGAGTACAAATGAAAAAAACCAGTTTACCAAAGCTTTTGACAATTTTTACAAAATTCAACTTTTAAAGTCTGTTTTTTCTATACCTTACTTGTAAATATTATACGTGGAGTATTTTAATTTAATTTTTTATTTATTTATTTAACAAAACGTCATTTGCGAAGTTCCTAATTTCTTTTATTACTTACCATACTATCAATTTACTTTAAGGGATCGCATTTGCATCTGCCAAAAAAAGTTTCTTTCGAAGCCACTTTTATTATACTTTAGGTTCATTGTAAATTTAACCCTTAATGACTTGAAGTATAAAAACTTACCTTGAATTGCTTTACTTATAAGCGATTTGAAATACACAATATAACTTCAGAAAGCGCTTGCAGGTGCATATTTTTTCCGACTTACCATTTAAGATTTTCCACGCCACACCACTGGTCGCCTTGGTAAATGAATGGCAGCGATTGTAGTGTTTTTAGCTGCATGTTTTCCGAATATATATCGCGAGGTTGTGAAATAACAATCTCGGAGCAACACCTGGAATACTTTAGACATAAGATGAATCTAGAAATAGTCCAAGGTAAAATGATGCAAAATGACCGCCAGACAAAAAAAAAACTCTTTCAAACAAGACTCAAAATTAAGTTTAATTACTGCAGAGTCGACCTAAATTATAATATCCCCACACAAATGGAATAAGCTCTGTCAAAAAAATAAACAAATCGAATAAAATTGTATGTTTAATGTTCCACAGGGTTCCACAGTGTAACCTTCTTTCTATAAGAAAACAAAAACTTAAATTCTAAAGCGATATCCAAAATACTGAATGAATTTTATTTACAGTTATCAATAAATACAGTTATCAATAAATACAGATAGAGAGAGAGAGAGAGAGAGAGAGAGAGAGGGAGAGAGACATAACCTACAGAAAACCTATGATACAGTCAGTTGAGTTATATAGGTGTATACGTTTAACTTTTAATTTATCCTCCTTGTTTACTTTAATCTCCTTACCAACGCATACCTACCACTCTTTCACATACGCATTTCATACTCCAGTTCAATAATTCCTTAATGCTTGACAAAAAAAAAAATGCTTAAAAGTTAGCTTAATTAATTTAAATATCCTAATTTAACCTACTGACCTTGTGCGGGCAATCTAAGTTACGCCTATCACTTAATCTAAGTCTTTAGAGGAACATTAATTTGTGCTGGATCAGTCCTTTACTGTCTAAATAGAGACACACTTCTGGGGGAATGAAGCTGTTAAAGCGCAAGCTTTCGTGATATAAATATAGGGTTTTCCAATAAGGACTTGACAACTTTGAATTTAATTTGTGAACGCACTCTTTCACTTATCATCAAACTCTCACTGTCAATTTATTCAGTAAGCTCAACATTTTCATCATGGTAAAGTACACTAACGAGCAACGTCTGCAAATTATAAAAATTATCTACAGATTTTCGGAGTCGGTAACTGCAACTTTAAGGGCATTAACTCCAATTTTCGGTCATAATTCTCGCCCTAGTAGACAGGCAGTAACAAGTTTAGTGCAAAAATTTGAGACTACATATTCGTTGTGTGATGTCGCCGTGTCAGTGAGACAACGGGTTGTTCGAAGTGTCGAAAATATCGCTGCCGTTCAGACGTCCGTAGCAAACGATCCAAATCAGTCAATTCCACGGCGTTCTCAAGAATTGGGCATCGCTCAGACCACATTATGGCGTATTTTGCGTAAGGATCTTGGTTTACATCCATACAAGATTAAGCTGACTCAAGAATTGAAGCCGATGGACCATTTGAAGCGACGTACATTATCCGATTGGGTTCTGGAGAAGATGCGCCAAGATGATGAATTTCATAGCAAAATCATCTTCAGTGACGAAGCTCATTTTTGTCTCAGTGGGGTCGTCAATAAGCAAAATATGCGTTATTGGTCGGGTGAAAACCCACATGTGCTTCATGAATCACCACTTCATCCACAAAAAATAACTGTTTGGTGCGGTTTGCATGCCGGCGGAGTCATTATGCCATATTATTTCATCGACGATAACGATCGTCACGTTACTGTAAATGGTCAGCGTTATCGCGCCATGATCACCGATTATTTTTGGCCCGAATTGGAATATATGGACTTGAACGACATGTGGTTTCAACAGGATGGTGCCACAAACCACACAGCACACGTTACAATTGGTTTATAGAAGAGTAAGTATGGTGAGCGTGTTATCTTAAGACATGGGTCAGTCGTTTGGCCGCCTCGTTCGTGCGATTTAACGCCGCTTGACTATTTTCTGTGGGGCTACGTTAAGTCATTGGTTTATGTCAACACACCGACGTCGTTGGAAGAGCTCAGAGCCAATATTGAACGCGAAATAGCAGCCGTTTCGGTTGAAATGTGTCGCCGAGTCCTTAAAAATTGGGTCCAACGAATCGTCGAGGTAAATTCATAAATGTTTTGATTGTACTTCAAGCCAATAATAAAGTTTTTGAAATATCTCAAATGGTTTCCCTTTTATTTATAAAAAAGTTGTCAAGTCGTTATTAGAAAACCCTATATTTGGAATATTTGGGAGGTTATTGCTCTTGCAATGTGCCTTCGAATCAACTTTATAACAAAATTGTACACTCTTAGTAAGTTTTACCTATCGTACAAAAGCTCGTTAGGATAGAATTTTATGTACTCAGATTCTGACAAGCCCTAAGACAAGCCTTCTTAAACACTTGAATTTTATTTCAAATAAACTTGCTCTCACGTTGAATCACACGGCACATCTAAATACAAGCATAAGCCGGATAAGGGCCATATAGCAAATCACTTTCACCCTCGTATCGAATTGGCTGCTATAAAATAGTCTCTTTGTAAGCACCTTTCGCTCTGACCAGAGCAACATCTATATCATCATTTGTTAAAATATAGATATTGATCTAGCCAGATCCCAAGGTATCTGACTACATTTCGACAGCAAGTGGCTGCCCGTGCTGTCCCGTGATAGAAAATCAATTCTGGCCACTGACAAAGGCGTCCTAAGAAGAATTGTTTCCGATTTCTGAATGTTGATCTTCAACTCCCAGTCATCGCAATATCGTTTAATCTCATCGAAATCACGTTGCAAGAGCATATTAATGATCTCAATCTTTGGACCTGATGGTGAAATGAACCTACAAGATCGCTTGTGTATATGTTTAATAGTATCGGTAAATTAACCGCACCCTGTTGCAGATCGTTTTTAATGTCAAATATTCCAGCAGAAGTTACATCGCCATTTTTTACGATAAACTGTATACTGATAAGCGTATTAAAATGAATGTACAGCAGTGATTTATTTAGCCGTACAGCGTCGAAAGCCTTCTCCAAGTCAATCAGGCAAGCACCCGTGCATTTTTCTTGCTTTTGGTACACTGGATATCAGATACCAGTTTAGACGCGGCATATGAAATATCATGCCGTGCTTTGAAACCGAATTGATTATCAGGAACTATATTTTTGTCCTCAACCCACTTAGTCAGAACTCTATTGATTGCTTGATTGATTGATTTTCGAATAATTCGAATAATTCGAATAATTCTAAATAAAAAAGCTTATCGTGGTGTTTCAATCGCTTTGTATTTTCACGTATTTTATCTCGTTTATTTGTATAATTATATATGTAAACCTTAGAAATTTTCTTGTTCCTAAACAAGCAAATGTTTTAACACGTAATTTTCATTTCAACATCCATATCAGAGATAAGAAATATGGCAACACCTTCCGCGCCCATCCTTGAATGCTCCGAAAAGCTTTCTAAACGCACGAAAACCAAAAGCACGACTATAAAACCAACTGAAGAAACAATATCCCTTCATGAAATAATAAACTGGTAACACTGGTCGTTCTAGAAAATTTATCTGATACTGAGCCGGGAGCTGAGCGACAGGCATCTGTGTTCGAAAAACAGGCTCCCCCATAAGGCATGTACTGAAGACTTTTATTGGACAGAGTAGGTATCGATGGATAACTCTACTGACAGAAAACCACACATACTTCTGCAAACATGCGTCCTGTATGAATAATACCATAACGCAGCTTTCAATTTATGGCACGTATTCACAGTTAGTCGCATACACTATGTGATTTACTAAGCCAGACAACTAGGCAGCACTGGTCTTGCAACTATAGAACATCTGCTTGTTAAGTGGCGTCAGTTGGACGGCCAATGAGATACATCTGATAATCCCATACGTAAGCATATTATAATACACATGCATTTGCATTTCTCTTTAAAAAAAAATCATTCTCCCCCACCATATTATCCCTGTATGCATACCTAAGTAATCACATTCTTTCAAAACAACCCTTGCATAACTCAAGTTGATCATAAGCATCATAGATAAAAACTAGTTCATGATAAGCATCCATTGCCCGGTAAATCCATGTAAATGAATGAGCGAACATAAGTTTTCGAGAGTTCTTCGATTTTTTTTAACTGTTTCCTCTCTCCATGATAGGTATTGATCTGCTCGATCACTTGTTCTCTTCTCTGTTTGTATTGCTAGTACCTAACGGTATATTGAATTTTTAAGGAAGCCACCACCAAAACAAATACAATTTCTATATTTTGCTCGTATGTACCGAAATTCCAACAAATATGATCATTCGCAGTTGAAATTCGATTGAGGAAACATGGCGTTAAAAGGGACTAGCCGAAATAAAAGCCAAAATATTTTTCTGGTCTTGGATAGTTCTACATGCAAGATCCATCTGGATTCTGTTCAACTGGTACGACAAATTAAAAAACATCCTACAGTCTATAATAACCTCATACGTCGAGATCTGCTTACTTTGTTTACCTCATGGGAAGCGATTATATGCGATTTGTTGCCAGGATTTCCTTTTATGCAAATCTCTCAGAAATCTGAAATCCGTAAGTATCTTATTCGTGATGTACAAATGCATATATGCAACCACTGAATCTGATTTTTAAATAGGAACCAACATACGTTTACGTTGGAGATACATGCGAAATACTTTTCGGCGGAATTTGTCGAGGAAATATCCAATAGTTCGCAGAACGCATATAGAATGGTTGGATGAGATGAAGTTTATTCTACCATACTTGGTTAAGTAGGTTTTTTCTCATTGATATATCTCATATCTGAGTCTAAAATTGTGTTTCTTTTCAAATAGATCCAGGTCACTAGAACAAACATCTGTCGATTCGATGAATGTGGTAACTGCATCCGATCCGCTTGTCGAAGACCAAACCACACCGGACACTAATTTGGTGTCGTTATTGCCTGCAGTCATCACTTCCCAGTCCGAACTTATTGAAACATTCATTAATACCCATAATGGGAACGAGGCAAACCAATCTCCAGACGAAGATATGAATTTCTTGTTCGCACTATTAAATTCCTTGCGTAAGATGACCCCTCAGAATAAAATTCTGCTGAAGAACCGACTCAACATCATCAATTTCTAAAATAACTCAACTTTGTAACAGTAATAAGAATCCATTTTTATTTATCAAATAAAGATACATTTATGAAAGAAAATAAATTCAAATTGTTTTCTTAGTATTAGGTGTCCTCTTCTAAAAGAACCCCATAAAGCGCCCGTATAATCATCACCTTCATTTTAGTCTTTTCCCCTGGTCCCAAAGTATTGAGCATCGGCAAGAAGGACATCACATACTGATAGTCGTCGTCAGTTTGTTGGGTGACGGGATCTTCTGGGAACTGTGGTGTTATAGGTGTTATAGGTGTCACAATGTTAGATGCTTCGATACAAATGGACGCCGAGTATTGCACAAGCACTTGCTGGGTCTGATTTTTAATTGCTGTAAATGGCTTGCCCGATTCGTGTACTACATTTTCAAAGAAAGTCAGTGAACTAAATGACTCTTTAATTGCTAGTATTCGTGTGTGCTTACTGTTGTCTTCCGGTAGAACTTCTTGTGTGAACGGTGCTAAGCAACTAATCAAAGTTTTAGGCATCCGAAAGCAAACTGAAATACCAACATTTCTATTTTGCATAGATTCCAATCCAACCGATAGCCAACAGATTGTGTAGTTACCAGTAACGACAGAGTTGGATGATAACATTTCAAATTGTATGCCAGAATCCGATAGTTGCATACCGTACGGTGATGATTCACAGCTGAATTGCAAACATTAAAATTGAGAAAAATGAATTTCAGAAAGCCTCACCTCAGGTCGATGTATGGCTCCAGGAATTTCATTAGATTAAGCCAATTATGTTCAGCATTCGGAATTTTTACTGTCTGGGCAGCTCGTTCTTGCATATCCTTCACTAGAATATGTCTTATCCATCCCCAAAGCCCACGGAAACCATGAACTAAAATAAAAAGCGATTGAATTGATAGGTTTGCATTGGTTCTATATCGTTTAAAGGACTTACCCCAGTATGGAATATGTGACAAATCAAAGTTGTTATTGCATGCAAGCAGTGTTTTAACAATAGATTTCCAGGCCAAATCAATGTGCGTCTTGGAGTAGGCATACTGACTGTTGTAATTATAGACGAGTGGATTCTTCTGCACTTCCAAAATGAAAGATTGGATAGCCAAAGCTGAGTAGTGGTGGACGTGAATTACTTTCTCCACATGCGAATTGTTTGCGTCCATTCTGCTGAAAATATTTATCTGAAATGATTTGTGGATGTACAGATGGCACAATCAGCAGGACATTCGTCAACGAACACTATTCAAAATCGATCGACCAGTTCTTTGAGACGTGTGTTTGCATTCAAACACCCTTTGACAACCAAATCTACCGTTATAGATTTGAAGGAGATACATATTAGTGCTGCCACTTTGTTTTGCAGAAAAAATTTTGTATATGAATGTTAATACCTTTACTTTTATTTTAACAGGGGAAAAAAAGAAAAACAAATAAATAAACCATTAGGATATAGAACTCGAATTACTGAAATGGGAATACACAGCAACTTGTACACATTTTTATCGTTTGACTTGGTTAGAGTGCGAAAAAATGTACGTGCTGGTATGAACAAGTCATAGCCATCCCAGGCGACTGATGCGTGGTTCTCTGACTAGGACGATTGCACCGTCAGATGGCAAGTTGTTGAATCTCTAGCTCTAAAGCCCGTCAACGCATGCGAAACCGAATAGGGGCGACAATGAATTTCTTGAATGAAACCTATTTTGTGAAGGTGATATCGAAGGTGGCAGTGTCCGGTTAGAAATCCAATCATCGTTTTTGAGTTGTAGGGATCCTTTTACAATAATTTGTTGTGAAAGGGTTTCGATTACTTTTTTAGAATGCCATAGGATGTTTTCCCAATGGAATTTTCAATTATTATATAAACTGGAGCAAAGAATTTGCATACAATTTTGTGTTAAAATGAAATCAAGCTTTAAAACACTTGAAATGTTAATAATAGTATACGGTGTGTCTGCTCTAAGTAAACAAAATGTTTAAAAGTTGTACAAGCTCTTCGAAAATGGCCAAGAAGATGCCAATGACGAACCTCGTTCTGGCCGCCCCAGCACATCAACAAAAGATGATAACGTCGAAGCTGTGAAGCGAATTGTTTCGGAAAATCGTCGATTTACCATAACAGAAGTTACTGAGTATGTTGGCGTACCGGTCGACTCGTATCATGCAATTTTTTCGGATGTTTTGGGCATGAGTTGTGTGACAGCGAAGTTTGTTCCGAAACTTCTTGATTTTGATCAGAAGAACTCAAAAGAACCGTCACATGAGCATCGCTCAGGATCTTGACTTGCTCAAAAGGGTCATAACTGGTGACGAATCATGGGTATATGGTTATGACGTCGAAACCAAAGCACCGAAGCACGCCAAGTTCGATAAAATGTCAAAGTTTTGATCACAGTTTTTTTTTCTTTTCGATTACTGTGGCGTAGTGCATTGGGAGTTTTTACCTCAAACAAAACTTTTAAGTTATGCGCCGTTTGCGAAAAGCAATACGAAGAAAAAACGTCTGGAATTGTGGCTTTTGCATCACGATAATGCATCTGCTCATTCATGGTTGCTTGTGAGAGATTTTTAGGCTAAAAAAAAAACACGACAATCATGCCTCAGTCACCATATTCACCGGATTTGGCTCCATATGACTTTTTCCTGTTCCCAAAACTTAAGAGGCTTATGAAAGGACGAAGTTTTGCAACAATTGAGGAAATGAAAACGGCATCGCTGGAAGAGCTCAAGGCTATACCAAAAAGTGTTTATGAGAAGTGCTTCGAGGATTGGAAAAAGCGTTGGCAGAACTATATAATACACTGAGGGGAATTCATTTGAAGGGAACAACATTAATATTGATGAATAAATAATTTTTTTTTTTTTATAAAAATATAAAGTCACCTTTCTTTTTGAGCACACCTCATTTTATTAATAACATCAGTTAATACTTTAGGAATACTATGTATACATTAACAGTCTTTTACCATTTGTCATTGTTGTCATTTCTTAGTTATTGTAGTAAGCCTTAGGAACGTCTTCTGCCATTAAAGTGATGTTAATTGGACTTCTGTAATCGCAGGCCCTTATAATAGTTTAGCTGAAGAGTCATGCTGTAGATGCGTTTGACATTTTTCGTCAGGAAAATTTGCTTGATTTCTTATATGAGGGATGCAATTCGAGTCTTTTGAAGTTTTAATATATGCGTTTGAGATGCACTGCCCCAACCAAGTATAGTGCATCGGGCGTTTTTACCTCAAATTCGGTAGGTAGGTACGGTAGGTCTAGTACCACATAAGATACACCACAAATAAAAAATAATATTGGGTCTATAAGTAACTTCGTGCGGTTTGCTAAGAGATGGCGTAACTTGTATTATTCCATTGGAACATGCGTTGAAAAGCTACTGTCATTGTACATCATTTCAGTATATGTCATTCATTTAAAGCGTAAACAACAATCTTTTTTTTTCACTCAAATATGTCGAACTTTGTGCCTGAAAAAAGTGTTTTTGCGGGGAGTTCTTCTTCATTACTTTAATATGAAGAAAACTGCTGCCGTATTTTGGTGGAAGTTAATGGTGAACATGCGCTAGCTGAGCGAATGTGCCAAAAGTGGTTTGCACGATTTAAAAGTGGTGATTTTGGCTTGGAAGATGATGAACGTCCTGGGCAGCCAAAAAGGTTTGAAGATGAAGAATTGGAAGCATTACTCTATGAAGATTGTTGCCAAACACAAGAAGAGCTCGCAGAATCTTTGGGTGTCACTCAAGCAGCCATTTCAAAACGTTTAAAAGCAGCTGGATATATTCAAAAGCAAGGAAATTGATTTCCACATGAACTCAAGCCGAGAGACGTCGAAAGGCAGTTTTGCATGTCCGAAATGCTGCTACGACGCCACAAAAGGAAGTCATTTTTGCATTGAATTGTTACTGGTGGTGAAAAATGGATTAATTTCGACAACCCCAAGCGCAAAAAATCATATGTAGAACCCGGCCAACCAGCCAAATCAACGGCAAAGCCGAATATCCTTAAACCGGGTGAAACCATCAATGGACAACGCTACCGAACACAATTAATCCGTTTGAAGAGAGCAGTAGCCGAAAAACGCCCGGAATATGCGACCAGACACGAGGCAATAATTTTCCATCATGACAACGCTCGGCCCCACGTTGCTATTCCGGTTAAGAACTATTTGAAAAACAGTGTATGGGAAGTCTTACCCCACCCGCCCTATAGCCCAGACCTTGCCCCTTCTGACTACCAATTGTTCCGGTCGATGCAGAACTTCCTCACTGAAATACGGTTCACATCAGAGCAGAATATCAAAAATTGGCTTGATTCATTCTTGGCTGCCAAGCCGGGGCAGTTCTTTTGGGATGGGATCCACAAATTGCCAGAAAGATGGAAAAAAGTCATAGCTTCAGATGGGCAATACTTTGAATAATACTATTGAACATGTTTTTCTTCAATAAACGTTCAAATTTTGAAAGAAAAAAAACCGCACGAAATAAAATATATACCCAATATTTAAATACTCCCGAAAAGAGTAGGCATAGGTGTAATGTGGATGTAATGTTTAAATTGCAAGCAACACGAAAAAAAACAGTTTCAGTGTGACTGTTGACCGCGGAAGTGTGGATTCCTAGTTGTTTTGATCGCGAATTGTACTTAACTTTTTCAAGATGTCATCAAAACCGTAAGAATTCATTTTTTTTTTTATAAAAAAATCGATTTGCATTGAGAATAAACATAAAACAACAAATCTGATGCAATAATTTAATTGTTTTATGCAAAATTATGTGTTTTGTTTATTCACGAAATATGGTGTATCATATTTGATACACTTATACAGAACATCATGCCTATTACTTTTTTTCAGATCTTACTTACTTACACGTTTAGAAGACGACGAAATCAAAAATACGCAGTGGGAAAGTGATATTTATTTACATCCGTCTGCGAATGCAAATGAGGAATTGACAGATGAAGACTCCAAATTTGTTGAGAACGCATGCAGAACTGGATCAAGCGATACCAGAAGCCGAGCAAAAAGATCTTGAAGATATAGAAAGTCGTCAATGCAGTCGAGATCGAGGTTGCTTACCTTTGAAACTAACAAATTTTTAGGTAGAAAGAACCTTGCTATTGATATCAAAATAGAGGAAATGAAGTGCTCTGTTGGCATTTTGCTAGTCAGTGGCTACTGCTAAGTAAATAGGAGATGAATGTATTGGGAAAATACACCTAATACAAGAAATGAACTTATAGTCAGTGCATTATCTCGTGATAGATTTTCGTCCATATTTTCAAATCTTCACTGCGCAGATAATCTTCAGTTGGATAAGTCCGATAAATTTGGTAAGGTGCGTCCACTTATAAATAAATGGTCTGACAAATTTCTGGAATATTGTCCATAAATGAAAATCATAGTGTTGATGAGGCGATGGTGCCATACTATGGACGACATGGATGCAAACAATTCATCCGTGGCAAACCGATTAGATACGGCTTCAAGCTATCAGGAGGTTATATATGTAGTATGGTTCGAACAATACTAAGGTGCGACAACTAATATAAATGCTAGATATGCAGAATTAGGACTCGGTGCCAGTGTGGTTCTTAGTTACACCAATAAACTTAGTAGGCTTGTTCTTGGGGGAAATTACCATTTTTTTGTAGATAATTTTTTTTTGATAGCTGAACTTACTAAGAGAAACATACGAGTGACAGGAACTATGAGAGAAAATAGGACTGGACAATGTCCTTTATTAGAAACAAAGGAAGCTAAAAAGAAGGAACGAGGTTTCTTTGACTACCGTGTCTGCGATGAAATTTTAATTTGTAAGTGGCATGGCAATAGCATAGTATCCGCAGCTCGAATGCAATTGGAATAAGCCCCTTACACAAAACCGATCGATATTCTCAAAAAGAAAAAATATTCTGATTCATCAATACAACCAAAATATGGGAGGTGTTGATCTTTCAGACCAAAATATTTCATCTCTCAGGACAAGTATTCGCGGGAAGCAGTGGTATATGCCCCTCTTGTTGCACTGCATTGATATTTCCCTACAAAATGCATGGTTGCTCTCCCGATATAACGGTGGTGGTATGGATATGCTGACATTCAGACGCCGCACATAGGGGTATTTGCATTCAAAAAATCATAAAAATCTTTCGAAGTTGCTCCACAAATATAACATTTCATTGTACAATAGATTTAGTGTTAGTTGCTGCGTTGTAAACTTTACCATCGACCATTGTAAAAACTAACGTGTGTTTTACTTCCAATATTCTATCGCCTATGAAAGTTTTGTTCAATGTATTGTATTTATTTTGAATTCAATAAAGGCTATTTCACTTTGCGTTATATAAAGAGTTTCTTTTACAAAACTTATTTTTATTGGACGACAATATCGTGGCGAGGATGGCGTTGGATCTTGCCAAATAATTTTGTTGATTGAATTGCAAAACAAACGTAAGGACACAAATGAGCATTAAAGGTGTTTGCATTTGAATCAGAGATGTTTTCAAAATTTTGCTTGAATTGCGTTTGTTGCGAACCATCACATCCCCATTTTGAAATAAGTTCTAAAGAATTGCACTCGTTTTCACATAAAGTTTTTAGTACGTCATCCAAATACAACAATAAGCGTTCCTGTAAGTTTATCTCAGCTAAAGTTTTTGTTACAGTATATGACTCAGGGATAGGGTAGCATTATTTTTTTGCTTTTTGAAGAATACTGTAGCAAGGAAAAAGTTTTTTTTTTCTCAAGTTCTCACAATCTCATACTGCTTTCGAGATAGATTTGCTTCAACGAAAATAGAAAGAGCTTAAAAAATGCATAGTTTCTTATGTTGGAAACTATCGGACAATGCATTCTTATACCTCTTTGCCATCCCAGGAGAGTCGATGATTTCTTTTATATGGTACTTTTGAAGCTTGCGATTTTCTTGGCTCACGTAGTTTCATTTGAGTAGCAAACGCAAGTTCCTCTGTTTTATTGCTATCACGTAAGCTCTGCGTTATTCTTTTCTTGCTCAAAAAACTCTCTGAAGCCAAATTTCATTTTTTCTTAAAAATCTAACATTTGTCCGTTGTGAACTTAACCATCTTAACTTAAATTCATGTTTTAATATAATTAAAAAGATTGTAAGTTGAAACTACAAATAAAAATAAAGTTGAGCTTAGTTTTAAGAGTAGTAGTAGTAAAAGTTCTTAAAGATCTTGATATACACAAATCCTCCCTTATCTTGAGGAGATGTTCTTCTATGTTAGTTCATCGATGGCTACCACTGTACACCAAATCTTGTCAAATGTTGAGTCTTATGTTAAATATGACGACGGGAAAAAAAAGAGAAAGGAGACAGGTAAGCAGTACGCAAAAAAATCTGGGTCGCGTTCAATTCGTGGAAGTGTTTTGTTCACTGTTAGGTTGAGTTCACACTGAAGATATTATAAGACCGAATCGCTGACATCCTGGGGACCTGAACTATGTGGAAGACTTCAAATTCAAAACAGCGAGGCGATTAATTACCCGTCTCGGCTTGACGCCACCTCCGTTTGCATGTACATCTGCGCATTTCACCACCCCATCCTAGATGATGAACGGATCTTATTGGCTTCTATTAAAATGACTATCTGGTTCCGTGTTTCGATACCATTTAGAGCGACGTTTGATTTCGTAGAGTGTTATTGCCCACTCCACGATCGGCTGCCTCACGAATTCGGGTTTTTTTTAACCTCCTCTTCCTTAGATACTCAGTTTTGCTCATAGTAGCCCTCATAGCTCGTATCTAATTCTAGAGAAAAATCATTAGCAAAATACAGAAGGAGCAGTGGAAATACCGGAGATGCTTCTTTGCAGTAGCGTTTGCTTACCTCTATCGTCTGGTTTTCTCCTAACTTAAAATTTAAAAATTTTCTTAAAAATATTTAGTTTATTAAAAAATTACTATTTTATTCAAAAATATATGTTAAGTACTTTAAAACGCGTTCCGAAATGTTTGGCGGTTTCCTTTCGTAGTAATCCTATCTAAATGATCGGACATAATTTGTGGCGGTGTTGAAAATGTCGGAGACCAAATTTATGTTCAGAAGTTCCGTAAAGTGTCAGAAATATCAAGACGATCATAAAGATAAAAGACAATAGAGTCTTTAAGGTTTCTGTAAATAAAAAAAAAAAAATTAATTCAGGAATCGACAGGCTAAGACTGGGAAAAGTAGCCATTAAAGTAAGAAAAACATCCGCTATGCTTATAGAAAGTAATGGATGCTACAGGAAAAATAAACTTCTTCATTACATAACACTATGTTTTTTTATGAAAGGTTAGGTAACAAGTGGACAGCCTATTTTCGACACCACTTTAAGGCCCTAATAAAAAGCAACTACCAGTAATGCCGTACATATGGTAGTCTGGCGTTGTGGCTCATTCTATGGAATATCTACAACAGACGTAAATCCAACATACGTATGAAGCACTATTAATCCTCAATGAGAAGGCAATCCTACCCTCAACGTCCAAGTAAATTTAGTGGCAATAATTTCTGAAACAACTGTACAGTACCAGGTTAGGTTAGATACAATGCTTACCTATTTGCAGAAGGTTATGTTTGCAGATAAAACGTCCAATTTTAAGCTTAAAATATTTAAGTTTTTCCTTCGTGCAAGACGCTTAATTGAGCAAATAGCTCTGAAGGTGATCCAATTTAGCTTCATACTCATTCATAGCATCAAATAACTGCCTTTTAGATAAAATACAGAAGCCAGACGATCCTTCAAGCAAAAGAATTCATTTTATGATAAGCAATTTTCGAATTTTCATTAAACTTGACACACATAAAGGACGATAAAATCTAGAGGGGCAATTATGCGCAGCAATTTTTTTTTTGCTACTGCTTCCTGACATCTTTCTCTATAAGCTGACGCTAAAAAAGTTACCGAATAATACCGAATTATATAACAAAAGGACCATTAAAAAAAAAAAAATTGTTCACCTACACACATTTCAAATAAATCCAATATCTATTAAATTAAAGCTACAATAATTATAGAAATAGCTTCATAATAAAGTACACACCTGCAGCTGATTCTTTCATAGCAAAAAATACTGTACACAATATTAAAAACAATAAAAACTTAATTATTTAGCAGTGGGATTTTTCACACAAATCAACAGATTTATAATGCAAGCTTATGATCGATGACTTTCAACTGATGCTGTGTCAAAGTGTGTGCATAAAAACAAAACAAAACGACGGTTCATTGTTCAATGGAAAAAAAAAAAAAAATACTTCTCAACTCTACATTTTGAAACGTAGATTTATGAGCGGTTTTTCGAGGCAAATACCCTTATGTGCGCCGCGTAGCAACCACGATAATAGAGTCAAATAGACTGCGAAGTAAACCGGGCCTGAGCAGACCATCGTCACTAGCAATAGATGCCAGGTTCGATGCGAAAGGCCACTATGTTATCAAACAACCACAAAATAAAAGAACGAAATATGCACTCTGTCATAATTTGTGTCTTGCAAGATGCGTCAAGTGCGATATTGGTCTACATGTTGACTGTTTTATGACTTACCACTCTAAAAAATAAATATGTATTATATTTTGTTTTCAATTACTCATATTCATTACTGATTACATGGGCTGTGCCGTTTCTAAGAGAGGGCACCACTTGAATTAAATCCATACCATTTTCAGTTAGTACCAACCTTCAAAAGATACGTGTATAAATTTGACAGCTGTCGGACGATTAGTTCTCGAGATAAAGCGTTGTGAATGAAGCAACTTTTGTTATTGTGAAAACAATGGATTCAAAGCAATTTCGTGTGTTGATTTATCATTGCTTTTTGATGGGAAAAAATACAGCCGATGCAAAGAAATGGCTTGATAGGTCTTACACGGACTCTGCACCAGCTGAACGAACCATTCGCAAGTGGATTGATAAATTTAAAAGTGGTCATACAAGCACCGAAGATGATGCATGCAGTGGACGTCCAAAAGAGGCGGTTCGGATGAAAACATCAAAAAAGTCCACAAAATGATTACGAATGACCGTAAAGTGAAGTTGATCGAGATAGCTGAGGCTCTGAAAATATATTATACACGAATATTTGGACATGCGAAAGCTCTGTTCAAAGTGGGTGCCGCGTTTGCTCACAGTCGACCAAAAAGAACAACGTGTTGATAATTCAGAGGAGTGTTTAAAGCTGTTCAACCGCAATAAAGCCGAATTTTTGCGTCGGTGTGTGACAATGGATGAAACTTGGCTCCATCACTTCACACCAGAGTCAAGTCGGCATTCAGCGAGTGGCGAGCAGGCGACGAACCTCGTCCAAAACGACCAAAAACTCAACAGTCGGCTGGCAAGGTTATGGCATCCGTATTTTATGATACGCATGGAATAATTTTCATCGACTATCTCCAAAAAGGGCAGTCTATCAACAGCGACTATTATATTGCGTTGTTGGAGCGTTTGAAGGACGAAATCGCAGAAAAATGGCCGCATTTGAAGAAAAATTGCTGTTTCATCAAGACAATGCCCCGTGCCACAAGTCGATGAAAACGATGGCAAAATTGAATGAATTCGGCTGCGAATTGCTTCCCCACCCTCCGTATTCTTCAGATTTGGTCCCCAGCGACTATTTTCTGTTCGCAGACCTCAAAAGAATACTCGCCGAAAAGAGATTTAAGACCGAAGAAGAAGTAATCGCCGAAACAGAGACCTTTTTTAAGGCTAAACCGAAATCGTACTACAAAACTGGTATCGAAAGATTGAAAAATCGTTTCAATCAGTATATCGCCCTCGAAGGTAACTATATTGATAAATAATTGAATTTTGCAAAAATTTTGTTTTTTTACTATAAAACGGCACTGACTTTTCAGCCCATGTGTTATATCCAATTTGGTATCTATGCTTTGTCATTTATGCTTGTGAATAAACCTACCTCTTCCAACCCCCCTATGGAGTTCATATTTTTTTAAATACATTTTTCTAGTTCTTTTGATATGATATGATAAAAATAAATAAAAATACTTGTTTTCAAAATAAATAGTTTCAGGTCTAAATGAGTTAAAACATTTATGTCATTACAGTACACTAAGATATCATCTGTTTTCGAAAAATAAGGAACCCATTCACTTGTAATTTTCTGTAATTTTCACCCCAAGCTTAAGCAGATTCCACTATTTTAACTTTGAGCTCAATATTTCTGCCTTTAATTTTGACGAATGCACCTGTGAACTGTGGTAAATCAGAGGAAATGAAATATATTGTATGACAAACTTTCAGTATCCGAAAGTTGTCCGGAGGTGGCTTTGGAACTGGTAACATTTCTGTATGTGGTGTTGGTTATGTTACATCTGCATATTTTACGGAACTCTTTGATTTTCGAGAAAATCCCTTCAAATTGGTACAACAATAGTAATAATGCGTGTGATTCTGGGGCTCCCTTCATAGCATAGGCACTCCAACGGGCATAAAAGGAAATGACCTGTTAAACCAACGAGTTAGCCATTTGTGACAAGTAAGCCAGCAAATGTGTGGTGCTCAGAGCTTGTCCTGTCGGTTTATTTTGAATTAAACATAGGACAAGTAGCACTTTCCAATGAAAGGTGTGATTTTCTTTTTTCGGGAACTTGGTGTATAATTCTGGCCAATTAACATAAAATCGAGGAATTTTTTTTTTATAATCCCGCGCGCGCACCAAGAGGATATCAATACCCTTTTACTGGCTTTTCTCCAGGGCGCTGGCGCGTTTTGTAGTAGTTTGAAACTCAGGTGTATTAGGTTTCGATATTTTTCTCAGAGGTGGTTGTCAAACTGGACGGGACTAGCATGTGCATCCTCAACCAGTGGGTCTCAGTATGTGCTAGTTGTTAGTTCGTTACATTTAGCCCAGCCAGCAACCACTCCAACATCAGTGTTATGCCTTCATGTCAGAGTTGATGCCGACGGGATTCTCATATAACTACATACAAACTCTACGAAAAGACTTTTTTAGAGAATTTATTTATTTATTTATTGACATGTCGTTTTATGTCAGAAGTTCGAATACCACCTACTCCTGTAAATTTACTTTCATCCATACCTGTTATTTATTATGTTGTATATCTACGCGGTACTGGTTTCATTTCGGAATATGCTATAAAAGGTGAGCCAACAGCTAGTGTGGAAGTTTTTATTAAATTAAACACACATTTATTGTAAAATCAATGTACGAGGGCTGTTTGATGAATGCCCGGATTAAAAATGATACCGCAACTTTGAAAATTTATTTTTCAATATAATCCCCTTTCAACTCAATACACTTTTCCAAGCGTAGCTGCAATTTTTTCAGCCCCTCTGTATAGTACGACTTTTTTTGTCCTGCAAAATACTCCGATGACTTTACGTTTGAAAACAAAAAGAAATCGCATTGAGCCAAATACGCAAAATACGGAGGATGGGGGAGCAATTCAACCAATTTGGCTGGAGCGACTGCGGAGGTATGAGCCGGTGCGATATCGTGGTAGAAGAGCACTTTTTTTTCGCCAAATGTGATCGTTTTTTCTTCAAATCGGCCCAATAAATCGATAGTATGCTTCGGTGATTGTTTGTCCGTGGATCAGTTTTCGCATTATTTTGAGCACGTTCACCGGGTAGAACCTATTGTTTCGAATGTGCTTCGGTTTTTGGTGTGTACAAATGAATCAATGTGTCATCGACGGTCATGTCACCGGATTTCGATTAAACAGGGCCAAGCACGTCCTTGAAATGGTCTCAGAATTGCGCTTGTTCTCCGGTGTGATCAAACGCGGCACCCATCGCGCAGACATGTTTCTCATGCCAAAAATCTCGTGCTGGATATGGCTAACGTGTTCAGTTGAGATGCATGCTATCTCAGCCAACTCGCGAATTTTCACTAGGTGGTCCGCCAATACGGTTTTCTCTGTGGTAACCATTTTTGGCCACCTGGGCGCGGTTCATCAAAAAACCGACGTGTGGCTACGGCGAAACCCTGCGAAACAATGGTAACTGGTTATACGGGAAGTTGAAAGGTCTCATACACACCATCGAGAATGGGCTTGATTTCCTCGCAGGTTTTGCCACTCAAAAAAAGAATTAGATCACGGAGCGATACTGCTCTTTTTCTATGGTCACAAGAAACACTAACACGATGCTCTGAAATATGTGACAAAACAAAACTAAGCGTCGGATTGTCACCAAAATGACAGAGATGCTAAAAGAGGTTATAATAAATGATGGTATATTTTGGCTCAGTACCATCTCAACTCTCAAATTTCGTACGCAATAAATCGATTGATTGATGGCTTGCGTGGACGGTAGCACCATCTTGTTGAAACCAGAGATCGTCCAGACCCAATTCATTAAATTCTGGAAAAGAGTTCCCGGAATTTATTCAGAAAATTAAAAATACAAGTTTATTCATTTAAATCTATATTGTCCCCTTCAAAGCAACCCCCATCGACTGCAACACACTTAGGCCAGCGCTTAACCCAATCCGCGGAACATTTTTTATATTCGGTTTTCGGTATCTCTATCAGTGCTTCCGGTGATTTTTCCATTACTTAGTGGTTTTTTTAACTCAATAGAACAGAAAAAAGTCACAGATAGCCAAATAAGGTGAATTCGGTGATTGTTGAATGGTATTTGTTGCATTTTTCGTAAAAAAATTACGAATAATGATGGCACTGTGCGACGGTGCGTTATCATGGTGCAAAATCCACGAGTTTTTTGCCCACAATTCTGTTTTTTTTTTTCGGCGAATTGCTTCACGCAAACGCTTCATAACACCAAAATACTACTCTTTGTTTACTGTCTGGCTTTCTGACAAAAATTCATGATGAACTACACCGTTGCAATCCATGAAAACTGTGAGCATTGCCTTCTTTTTTGACTGAAAACGACGTGTTCTTTTTGGTTTCGGCTCATTTGGTGAACGCCACTCACTTCCTTGATGTCTAGATTGCGTGTCGTACTCATTTATCCATGTCTCGTCTCCAGTAATGATCCTTTTGATGAATGTGGGATCGGATTAAGCCTCGCAAATCATCTCTTTTCCGACATCAACACGGTCTCTTTTTTGCATAAAGGTTTATTGGCACCAACTTTTCTGCTTCACGTCGGAAACCCAAATCATTAACCAAAATGTCTTCGACGGATCCATAGGCAATGTTCAAAACCTCCGTTATCTCTCTGATGGTTAATTTGCGGTTACTGACTAACATTTCTTTTATACATTTGTTCCAGTATTTATGTTACAGTAAGCGCTGAGCCTATTCATCATAAGCTGCAACCCATCCACAGTGTCGGAAAGTCATACTTAAGAGCTTGAATTTTCATGCTGCTGAACTCGATTCCAACCTTTACAGCATCTGACATGTCGTTGATAAAAAGGATAAACAGTAACGCACTCAAGATACTTCCTTGTTTCACACCGATCGTTGTTGTGAGTTTTCCAGGTATGGACTCCCCATCCCATACATACGCCACTGTACATTATATGTGTACAGTGCTCTTGGAATATTGACTATTACCGTATACAATTTGTAAGTTAGAGCCTCACGCGCTATGGTGTCCTTAAAGGCTGCTCGAAAGTCAACGAAAAAGGCATATAGTACAAGTATTTGGTCGAATTTCGAGTAATTACTCCTAAAACTTCTGCAAAACGTTTTTTTTTAGGTCTGTTATATATAAGGTGTTCACGAAAGATATTGCTCTGTAGTTTGTAGGATCGTCATAGTCACCCTTTTCTTGCAGTGTGTAGTCAATTGCCTTTTTAAAACTTTCTAGAATATTTGCTGATTCAAAGTTTTTATTGAATTCCACTACGAGCGCAGACATGAATTCATATGTGCACTTTCTATACAATTCATATGGAATTCTGTCATCTCCGGGGTCCTTTCTCGTTTTTGCTTTATTAATAACTTCTTTGATGTCTTCTATTGAAAATAGAAGAATAGATCACGAACTAATCTTGCACAAGGGGGTCTACTTCTTCAAATTAAGCCAGAAACAAAATTCTGTATGTATATCGACTAGCCGCTGAAAAGCCTTCAAGTATGTCGACAGCCTTGCCTTCCTTAGGCTTATAAGCGCATATTAGTCTTATGTTAGTGAACTTATTTCTGATGCGGATCATTATAAGGAGCTCGCTCACGTGTCGGAAGCTTCAGATTTCTTGCCTTGGACTGCCTTGAATCACAAATACGGCCCAGTTCGGCTTAACCCATCATACTTGCTGGATGGCGGTAGTATCTGCATAATAGTAATCAAGGACCTCTACTAACTGCCTGCTAAGGGTCCGAACATTCCACGTTCATCTTCACACAGAGGTCGTTGTCCTTGTTTCGTTAGCAAAAGTCGTCAACAATAGGATCATGCATATCCGAAGCTGTTGTTGTTTTGAAACTTTTTGGTTTCTTAGTAGAAGAGATAGCCAACGTGAAGGGCGGATTCCTTGATTTCAGTCCCAAAATATGGAGCCGGATGCTCTAATGCCCTTAACCCACTTCCGGGATGCGGCCACTAATATTTGGCCATGAAGAGTTGCTTCAACACCATCTAATTTTTCCAAAACCCTGCCTTGATCTTAAAAGTTCCTTATTCAGCCTCCAAATATGTCAAAGTGTCTCAAATATAGCTTTCGTTCGTCTGACAATAGTTTCCATAGAGGGGAATTTTCTCGACAAGCACTGCTTCATGCGCTGCACCTTTTATGGCACTTAAAGAACAAAAGGGACTGCTAGCTCGAAAAACAGAATGAGAGAGAAGAGATATGGATTCGTCCAAAAAGGATTTTTGAATTCCATCACTCAGATTTTGATCGGAAAGAACAACCGAACACAACAAATTAAAGGCAGAACTTCAAGGCTGATAAAGTTAGAACCCTCGAAAATCAACAGAATCTAATCCTCATTAATAAGTTGCCATGTCAACGTGTATCTGAACACAAATATAAATTCATATTTAAAAGCTTAAGTCCGCAGCTCAAATCTACCAGCAACTAGAATTCATTGAAAATTATCGCAACTCCAGAAAAGTTTATGCACAGGCGACGAGAAATTAATACTTCTGCACAATATGCAAATTCTATCAAATCCCATCCACATCAATATGTCCGTATTAATATCGGTACCCTTGTCAGTCCGTAAGTCCTTGTCTTGGTATAATAAAGCAAATGTTTGGTCTCAAATCGAATCAAATGTCCAACTGTCTTCGTGTCACCTCTCGGTCTCGTATTGAGTTTAATTATTTAATTTATGCGCAACCCCCATTGAAATCAACAAGAGTATTTCCAACTCCCATATCTGTCTCTGTATCTATATCTGGACTTTTATCTAATATCAATGACACCAAATATGTAAGTATAGATATTTAGAATAGAGGATAGAAGAGCATCTCTATTTGATATTACTCCTGCCACCCCTAGACTAATTTGTTTAATCCCTTATTACGCATTGACAAATCCAAATACCCCTGCCATCGACCGAAGGCTACCCTTTAACCCCTACAATCATATGCAGATCAATATCCCTAATGAACCGTAACGACCCACGTGCCTACATTGAATTATATTGATATTTTATTCGTATTTGTGCCTTGATCTGAATTTAGGGTATCTACAGATACTGTGGATTGTCAGAATCGAAATCGGAATTGGATTCGGGGTTGGGTCGAAGTCGATTTTGTCGCTGTTGGTGTCGTAGACCACCGCGTTGTATGCTACGTGACCAAATAAGCAACTCACAGGATAATAATTGTGTCCCAAAGCAGGAATCCCATTTCATGAGGTGTTGATGTATGCCTTATTCCTTCTTCTGTTCTTGTGCAAACAGAGTGCTTCCCTCCTCCATTGTTTTTTCTCAAAAAAGAAAAATAAAACAGAAATTAATCAACGCTATCCGTGGATATTAGTAGTCCTTCGGGGACACCAAGTGCAGTAGCAGTACTGAGGGAGAAGAAAAATGCTATAAACAATCAATTTGATTGCCACAGGGGGATCCATCCACTGTTGTAGTACCTACGAATACGTGTCTCATCATTTCCAATTTTGCACGGCACGGATAACACACATAAAATTGAACACATAAAACAATCAACCATAACGATGAGAGCAGTGCCCGGCTAATTTGGATTGGTTCGTTGGACGTGGCTGTACCTCATGCAGAAAGGATACGGATATGGCTATGGGACAACACCCTTCAAAAACACCGTTTTCAATTTCAATTTAAAGTCTTTCAAGCGTTCTGTTTTCTCTTTACTGTTTGTTGTTTGTGTGCGGTCGATCGTTATTATTCCAGGACACTGGTTCATAATAGGCTCCGCTCGCACTCCACCGATCAAAGGCCATCCTATCCTATACCAATATTGTATTATATCATACTTGGACCTCGACGTTCAGTTGCTAGACATCCCATACGGTTCATCTTCGTGTTTATGGCTGTAAACACGTATGAGTATGTGCCTTTGGCGGTTATATGTAACTACACCATGAGTTATGAGCCAACGCATATTCGTATACCTAGAGTCGGAACAGAACCACCAACTAGAAGGATTATTCATATATTTGGTTCCGGCTTGGTGCACTGGTGATACTATGTAGGGTGCCTTTAGCTTTTGAATGCTACGGATTGTTAACCTGTCGGAATGTCCAGCTCGTGCACGTTTATCCTGACATGAGAGTTTTTTTTTTTTTCAATTTTCTTTTTTGTCTTCATGTTGACCTAATCCTTGGGCATGTTTTGTTTTTTCCTCGTTCTCGGTTTGTTTTTCTAGCTGTCAGTTATTGTGTGGTGTAGTCAGAATTTGTGACTGCAATGTTATCCTTGCTGTGTCAAATGTTTCCCTGTGTTATGTTAGAAAGTTAATTTCATCTGCACTTTATAAAATGCAATGAGTAGTAGCGTTACAGGGAATAGCGGACATGTAATGTGTCTAAGGAAGTTAAATTCAATTATTTTTTTAGTTGCATCAACACGTTGAAAGAGCACTTGAATTGTGCCTCGAGTTTTAGCAATATTTTAGCAACAATGCATGCAAAATATTTGTAATGGACAATTAAGTCATTAATAGGCTTGAACCTTGCTTAGTATCTAATATGATTTAAATGATCGGAGAGGGCTTTACATTTTCATAGAGGGCGTCGTAGTAGCTGGATGAATCTGGTTCACGTTAGAACCCAGCTCTTTCTTTCGATCTCATACAATTCGACATTTGGAATGGAAGATCTTTATTTAAATCTGATCAGATTAGATGTGCATCAGAATCCCTGATCCTAGGTTTCTTCTAGAAGCAATCAAGGACATTTTTATCTGACTTAGATACAATAATGTTTTTCCGTCAAAAAGTTGAGTTGGATTATACAGTGCTTTCTTCGGTCTTCGTGACAGACTTATTTCGTAGTTGCCTCCCTTAGCCAAGGAAACAAGAATTAGCAAGAATGGTTCTTCGCTTCATCTGAGCGGTTCTGTCGTTGTTTGAATTTAGAGCGTATCCAGGGGGGAAAAACTCTTTTATTATTGTAGTTCAGAGTTATGGTTTCCTATCGTACTATCGTACGATACGTACTATCGTAGCGTACTATCGAAGCTTTGTATGCTCCTTGTCGACAGAACATATGTAAGCATATACTCTGAGGTTCTTCTTATCTTTCTTTCGTTTCACTGCAAGCGCTTGGTGGCACCTACTGTATGTGTCAAATCAGAAGTTTCGTTGTGGAAGTCAACTTGGACATAGTCCATCAGAATCGATTGCTGATAGTGTCGCCACCACCCTGTTTAATAATGCAATGAATAATGCACATTACCCAGCGCATTGAAAAACGGCTCTGGTTCAGCCTATCCCAAAAGGTGGTTTACTGATCCCCAGCCTAGTCAGCTTATAGAAAAGACCTTCTAACCATACGGTGTCGAAGGCCTTCTCCAAGTCAACAAGGCAGGCACCAGTACATTGGTTTTTGCCTTTATTCCCTTGGATATCGGACACCAGTTTAGACGCGGCATGTGAGATATCATGTCCCGCCTTAAAACCGAATTGATTGTCCGGAACTATATGTTTGTCCTCAACCCACCTAGACAGAGCTCTATTGATTACCTTTTCAAACACTTTACTGATATTAGGAAGGAGACTTATCGACCGGAGATTCGCTGGATTGGATACATCCTTTCCCTTTTTGGGGATAGGTTGAACCACCGCCGTTTTCCAATGCTCTGGATAATGTGCATTATTCATTGCATGATTAAACAGGGTGACGTAAATGTCCACCGCTTCTAGAGGAAGATGTCGAAGCACGATGTTCGGAATACCATCGATCCCCACTGATTTCTTACTCCTGATTGTGTCGAAGATCTCATGGAGTTCTTCCTTCGAAATGAACGGGGGTAGGTCACCCTCTCTGGTAATGACATTATTTGCCATGTTTTCGTCGCTGAATCGGGTGAAACCAGAGCTCGCGGTTCGCCAGTTCTCTACTTCATTTCGAATGTAGAAGTCGTGCACCAAGATGCGATCGTCCAGGTCATAATTAGGGCCAATGGTATCATTGGCCTTGTATACTTCCTGGAAAGTCGCCAATATGGCTTCAACCTTCTCCTGTGGATCCTCGATCACAAAGAAGTCGTCATCATCAGCGGCCTCATTTGGATCAATACCTGCTATTGTCAGTAACCGTTCGTTGTCTGATGTCCGGGCTATTTTAAGACACTGAAGATCGTTTTGATTTTTTCTTCGAAATAGTTTATTTATTTGCGGGAACATATTCGGGTTCCTGGTGTTTACAGCCCGAACCTTGTTGTTCCAATGCAAACTTACAGAAATCCTGTAATTCTCTTTTATTAGCGTTTGTAAATTGTTAATAGACGACTTCAGTGTCCTGATCTCCGGGTGTTGTCTGTCAGTAAAATGTCTGTACAAGTCTTTGAGTCTTGACAGATATCTACTTTTCTGTCGGTGCAGTGCGTCAATAGTAGGATTGCGGAACAGGTCTTCGTTAGTCGTATGTCGACACCGCGGTATTGTAGTGTCCATAGTTTGTTTAATTATCTCGTCCATTTGTTTTAGGTAATTGTCGATCTCTTCGTAGGACAAATTCCTATTGGACGGTGGGTGGAGCGTATTCGAAAAGATCGCACTTGTCATGGTTGCGGAGACGCGTGTCCATCGAGTCTTACTGTAGTTGTAAGAATATCTTTGAACAAACTCCTCCAATTCCGAAATTTCGTTGGGAACTGTAATTTCGGTGCTAAAACCGCAATGGTCACTGTCATACACGAATGTGCGCCGACAGTTTAGCGTTTGTAAGTTCGTACCTGTCCGTCGTATACGTTCGTCGTACAGCAGTAGATCCAAATGAGACCCGCCTCTGGGAAACGACGGGTTATCCGTCGCTTTAAGACCGAGTCTGTACATGACATCGTGCTGACCCCACCAATCGAGTAGTAGGTTCCCTCTAGTATTTGGCAAATGATTTCCCCAATCTCTGTGTTTAGCGTTGAAATCTCCGCCGATTTCATCCTCAGAAGTCGAAAAAGCGTGTCGAGCTCTGTAATGAATAAGGTGGATTGTGAAGCCTCAGGTGCATAAACAGAGACCAAGTACAGCCGCTTTCCACTGCGGAGCAGGATGTAAATGACCACAGCTTCCAATACCCGGAACCTGCGCAACACGTTCTTGTAGACTCTGTGAAATTTTATGCCTTCTTTAATGAAGATCGCGACACCACCTCCACTTTTGGATCTGGGCCGGTTTCTTCTTCTAACACATCAGGAGTTTGGTCTTGTAGAAATTTAAACATCGCGGCTTTTCGTTCGATCCTAATCAGTGAATTAACATTCACCGCAAGGACCTTCAAAGTTTGCTCCACCATGTGCGTACCCATTATGACATGTGTTGCGTTAGGCCCGGCAGCAGCGCGTAGATCTGGTCCACCCGCTTATCCTGTTCTTGCACCTGCTTTTGCAGCTGAGCCATCTGCCCTTGGATTGCGAGCAAGATGGCCAGCATGTTAGGTGCAGCTTCCGTTGTTCTCGTCATTGGCGCCGGAGAAGCAACAGTCGCTTGCTGTACCGTAGGCCCCCTACCTGCAGCCATTTGGGCATAGGAAATTTGGGACGTAACGGCTGGTGTTTGATACCTAACAGGTGAACGTTTGACCTCCACCTTCTGCTGCCGAGCCAGTTTTGCTTTCTTAATGTCAGCGAACTTAGGACAACCCCGATAGTTTGCGGTGTGTCCCACGTTTCCACATAACACTGCATTTGGCAGTTCGACGCGGCGTGCCCTAACCTCTGGCAGCGAACGCATTGTATAACGCCTTCGCTCCTTTTTAATTTTTCCCAGTGAACCACTTCGTAGTCTAGGACATTGATACTCCTTACAATATCCAGACGGCTTTCGGGACTGAGCTGCACCAGGAAGAACGGCAGACTCCGCCTCTCCCGCCTGGCTCTAACTGTGGTAAGTGGCTTTACCCCCACAAACTTGAGTCCTTCACACTCCTTCTCTTTGGGTAGTGCCAGGATCTCCTCAGGATCAGAAGACAGTTCCAATCCCTTCAGCAGCATCGATTGCCGCTTTTCACACTTCGGTGTGAATGAGAAGTGCTCCGTCGTCGTTTCTTTTAGGAGCTCTTTCTCTTCGCGTAGCCCTCCACTGTATTACAGTGGATGGCATGACGATCGTTCCCCAATCTCTTAATGTTAAAATTGTTACCAATGACCAACTTACACAGGTCCTTGGTTGCACTTACCTCTAATTTATAGGTATTGATGGGAGGCACCTTCTCCTTCTTCTTCTGCTGGTGCTGCAGCAGTTGTTTTTGTTGTTGTTGTTGTTGCTGCTGCTGCTGCGATTTTTCCAGCTGCTGTGGTTTCAGCTGTTGTTGTTTTAGCAGCTGTTGCTGTTTTTGCTGCTGCTGTTGGATCTGATGCTGCTGTTTAGTTTGCTGCAGTTGTTGTTTCTGCTGTTGCTGGTGTTGTTGTTGCTGCAGTTGTTTTTTCTGCTCTTGTTGCTTTTTTGGTTGGGAGCTTCTAAGTGCTCCCTCTGCCTGCGTGCAGTTTGATTTTGCTTAATAGCAAGCACTTTTTCCTTCAGATTTTGGATGTTGCTGTTAATCTCTTTTATGAGTTCATCCTCGTCTTCCGACTCAGATGCCGCTAGAGAGGCAAAGTTGTTGTTGCCCCTCTTATAATGGACCTCAGGGATGTACATTAACGCATCATCTGATTGTTTTTTGTTTTGTTGTGTTGTTTTCGCTATTTCAGCTGCAGCACTTATTTTTATTTTTGTTAAATTAGGAGTGGTTCTTAACCTCCTCCTCCTTTGTATAGCTTTCGTCACGGCACAGGCAACAGTATTGTTGTCTTTTGCAACCCCCTTTATGGGAAGAGCGGAACGCTCTCCACTCTCCACCATGGAAAAAGTAATCAAAGAACAGCTGATGGACTTGACCTTTGAGCACAATATTTTATCTTATGAGCAATTTGGCTTCAGGGAAAACCATAGTACAGTTCATCAAGTTTTCAAGATATGTTAAAATTCAAAATTAAATCATGAATAAGGATGATTTGATAAGGAGTTCTTGACACCGTATGGTATAATGGATTATTATTTAAATTACTAAATTATGGTCATCTTCAAATATTTTTACTTAAAATTGTGCAAAGCTTCCTTTCCGATCGCTTCCTTCAAGTACATGTTAATAATTCTGTTACTGCTTTGTTAAATGTCAAATGCGATGTGTCCCAGGGTTCCGTACTTGGACTTATATTATATAATTTGTTTACTTCCGATTTTCCTGTACTGTCAAATTGTATGTACGCTATGTTTGCAGATGACACTGCGATATTTTCTTTCCATCAGTTTCCTCTCAACATTTGTTGAATTTTATATGATTCGATGGAAGTACTTAAAAACTATTTCAAAAAGTGGAAAACTAAACTTAATCTGTCTAAGGTAAAGGCTATCTTTTTCACACGAAAAAGGAGAACTTACTACGTTCCAATTAGCAATTTTTTAAACTGGGAAATTTTAACCAAGTATCTAAGTATCGTATTTGTCTTGACTCTAAATTGACTTTTAAGGACCACATAAGCAACATACTGAACAAAATTAGTATTGCGATTAAAATGCTTTATCCTTTTATTAACCGAAAATCGCATTTATCGGGGGACAATAAATTTATTATATTTAAAGTAATTTTCCAAAAAAACCAAGAAAACCATCACTTCCGCAGTCGGTGGAGTGTTCAAAGATTAATATACATCCTAAGCCAAGGATGTACACTTTTCCTCAACTTGAAAAGTTGACTAAAATAAAAGGTTCATCGAGACCAGTCCAGAACAATAAACCTGAAGTCAAAACTAAGGACAGATTTCTCGACGCAAGAAAAGAACTTGAAACTGATAAGGCCCAAGAGAACCACCAGATATCTGAAATCATCACAACTGGAACAAGCAGCCCAGTGGAAATGGCTAAAGAGCTTCAAAGGTCAAACACTTCAGAAGACTGGTCCACAAATTTCAAGACCGAAGTTAGTCCACAGAATACAAGATACGCTGCTGAGGTACTTAGTCATAGTTTTAATAAGGATCACCTAGATTTGGACTTCATCCAGGAGCCGTACACTTACAACGACTTACACTTATGGCCTCTCAGATGAGTTACTCTAAGATTCCGTAAATGAAGGAACACCTGGAATTTGTATTAGGTTCAATTAGAATAAAACAGCTATTTTAATTCTAGAAAACACAAATAAAGACATGGCAGCGAGCTACCCGGTGAAGGTATTAAGACAGATGCAGTTATATTCTCAACCTACCTGGTAGGAGACACCTCCGATCTGGACTTTCTGCCATTGCAATATCTCATGGACTTATGTGGCTGAAGCAGATTTTAGCTGATATTATAATGGAAGCGATGCAAATGCCCACCATATAAACTGGGGCAGCTCAAATATCAACAAAAGAGGTGAATCTCTTCTAAAATTTATTTGCAAAAATAATCTTGAAATTCTGAACTACGGAAACAGCCCGAACTTTATAGACAAAATTAGGGAAGACCTCACCTTATGCACCTCATTTATTAAAAATCGTATTAGGAGCTGGCATGTTTCAACTGAAATATCGATATCTGATCATCGACAAATCAGTTTCGATATCCTATTGGGCTCTAAAATTTCCGTATTTACAGAACTCATGGAAACCACGGCCAATTGCTACAAAAGCATACGAGGGCTATTTGATGAATGCCCAGATTAGAAATGACAACGCAACTTTTTAAGGTTTTGAAAATTTATTTTTCAATATAATCCCCTTTCAACTTTATACACTTTTCCCAGCGGTGCTGCAATATCTTTAACCCCACCATATGTGATAGTTTTTTTTCTTCAAATCGGCACTAAATCGACGTAATATGCTCCAGTGATAGTTTTTTCCTTCTCGAAATAGTCAACGTGGATCACATCTCGCGCGTGCCAAAAAATGGTGTCCATCACCTTTTTGACCGAAGGCACGGTCTTTACTTTCTTTGGAGCAAGTTCACCGGGTAAAACCCACTGTTTCGATATTTCTTTGGTCTCTGTTGCGTACCAATGAATCCATATCTCACCGACGGTCACAAAGCGACGCAGAAACTCCTTGGCGGTCTGCCAATACGAGATCATGGATTTTGTCCACGGTTTCCTCTGTGGTAACCGTTTTTGGGCTACCTGATGATGATGGGCTCATCAAAAGACGACGTGCGTCCACAGCGAAACTCTGCGAACCGATTGTAAACGGTTGTACGGGAAAGTGAATGACTCCCATACTACCATTGAGAATGGGCTTGATTTTCTCGCGGGTTTTGCCACTCAGAAATAAGAATCGGATCACGGAGCGATACTGCTCTTTTTCCATGGTCGCAAAAAACACTAACACGATGTTTTGAAATGGGTATCAAACTAAAACTAAGCATTAGATTGTCGCCAAATTTTGATAAGCGAGCTAAAAGAGGTATTGCTTAATGATGATATACTCATTTTTGCTCAGTAGCGCCACCTATATTCAAATCCGGGTATTCATTAATCAGCCATCGTAAGAAAATTTCAGGGCATGGAACTTGACTGCGACAGTCTCAACGCTCAGCTAAAGTCTGCCTACCATCAGGGTTGCCCAAAAAAAGAAAAGTTTGGTAACCGCTCTACTCCATGGTGGAATAACAAAATCGCCGAATTAAGACCACATACCAGGAAGCTTTTTAATAAAGCGAAACGCGATGGAGAATGGGCTAAGTAATTTGAAACACCTTAAAAGTATAACTGAGAAATTAGAAGAGCTAAAAAAGAATCACGGGAAAAGTTGAGAAGAGGTTGAGTTTATATCCAAAATAGGTAGTAGACCAACGGATTTAACCAAATCATACAGACCAGTAAACCTCACCTCGTTTTTCCCAAAAACAATGGAAAAAATACTTGACAGACATATCAGGGGTGGTCCACTATATAAGGAACCCACGTTATAAAAACCAAACACCAAAAAATTGCGGTGGTCTGCTGCGTTGATATTTCGTCAATACAGAACACGCCCATATATATAGATGCATCCATAACACAGGAGTATCTAATATCGTACTACATGTAACTGGATAAAGCACATGCTTAAGGGGAGTGTGAGAATCCCTAAGGAGTGAGAGAATCAACCTCACGGTTGAGAAAGGTTGCCCCTAGAGTGGTGTTTACTCCCTTCTGCTATTGTCTATCGTAATAGAAATGCGTAATGCGTACGTAAATGAAATGCTTAGTATACTTTGCAACGACCAACGGTTTCTATGTCCAAGGATACGCTGATGACATTGTGATCCTTATCACAGGAAAAATCTAGGAAGCTATCTCGAAACTCCTCCAGAGGACACTCAATATGGACTAGTAAAAGTCTACTGGGTAAAAACTAGTCCCTTAACCCCAAGTTGTCACTGTAGATGGAGTGTATGGTACTTATAAGGCTTGGAAAGCTATTAAAGTCGCGGACTTTATTTTTCATAAGCTTTTCAATAGTGTCTAATATCGAACTTATTTAAAATAAAGCTTTGAAGCTTCTTCTCGTTAGACAGTCGAGCTCTGAATTTAGCTCCCCAAAATAATAGTCAGAGTCAGAGCTAGTGTTTGAGCTTTTGAATGTCTGTAATTTATGATGCGTGGGTCAGATTTATAAGCTTATTGTCAATGGGTTGCTGGGTGGATATTAAAGCGTGAATATTTTTTCTACGTACGAAAACGTCGATGAGGTTTTCTGGCATTTATTTGCGAATTCTGTACATTTTGACTACAGTGTGCAGGCAATTTGAGCGTGAGTACACTCCCAGACACATTTTAGTGTGAAATGATGAAAACATAGCCGCCGTAACAACCAGTATCGAAGAAGACTCATAAATGTCGATTCGGCGCCGATAAGCCGAATAAGGAATTGCCAGAGAGTCAACCCGGTTTACTTGTTGGATTAGGGCCTGCATCCGTATAAGATTATGCTTAAGCAAAAATTCAAGCCGGACAACCATAGACAACGCCGTGAGCTCGCTAATAGGGCGCTGGAAATATTGGCCGGATATCCGAATATCATCTTCTTTGACGAGGCCTATTTTTGACTCAGCCGTTATGGGAGCAAATACAATCCACAAGTGTTCGGTCAAGCATCAATGCATCCACAAAGGTTGACTGTTCGGTGCGGTTTATGACCTTGGACGAGGTCAAGGTCAAAATTTGACACGCTTTTGCCGGAATAATAGTGCTCATATTGGACCGATGGGTCAAAGCACAGTCAGCGAAGCCGGGGCGGCTGTTTGAATGATATGTTATTCCACAAATAATGGTATGAACGCAGCCCCAAAATAAAGCCAGAATCAATTTTACACATTATACCGTTGTTGTTTCATTTAATTTTTTTCCCTATCGTTCTTATCTGGTCACCCTTATACGAGTAAAGTGACTTTATATTTTTAATAAAAATATATTTATTTATTCATCAATATTAATGTTGTTCCTTTCAAAGTAATCCCCCTCAGATGTACAATAATACACTTGTGCCAACGCTTTTTCCAATACTCGAAGCAATTCTCATAAGCACTTTTTAGTATAGCTTTAGCTCTTCCAGCGATGTCGCTCAATCGCAACAAATCTCCGTCCTTTCATAGGTATCTTCAAAAGTCGGATGGGACGAAATCCTCTGAATTTGGTGAGAGAGGCATGATTGTTGGATAGTTTTGGCCAAAAAATCTCTCACAAACAACAATGAATGGACAGGTGCATTATTGTGATGCAAAGCCATGAATTGTTTTTCCACAACTCCGAATGAACGGACGGCACATAACTTCAACATGATACTCCTTATTGACCGTACGACCTTGAGGTAAAAACTTCTGATGCACTACGCCACGGTAATCGAAAAAAACAGTGATCACAACTTTGACATTTGATCGAATTTGGCGTGCTTTTTTCGTTTTTGGCTCTCCCGGGTGCTTCCATTGGAACGATTGGGCTCTGGTTTTGACGTCATAAACATATACCTATGATTTGTCGCCAGTTATGACCCTTTTGAACAAGTCAGGATCATTATTGACGTCATTAAAGGGCTCCTGAACGATGCTCGTACGACGGTTCTTCTAATCAAAACTAAAGTGTTTGTGAGCACTTGATTCCGTTTTTTACACAAAATTTGATGCAAATTCTTTGCTAGATTTTTTATAATAATTGAAAATCGCCGAGCATACCAAAACAAGTCTAGCCTTTCTATCTGTCAAAAATAAACTAAGTTTGCTATGTACGAGTACTTGAAACTATATGTTTGAGACATGTTTACCACACCAGAAAAAATCGATAGTCGAACGCACGTTGCCCGCGAAATTTCGAAAGTAACCTTATGTTTTAAGCACACCTCGTATACTCGCCTCGAGGTCATTTCCTGCTCCCTTAAATATCTTGGAGGTTAGTCCGTCTGTTAGACAGCTTTGTTCTGATTGGGAATTCTTGACTTTAATGGTCCAAACTGAGTGTTCGTCTTTCTTGACAGGGCAATTATTGTCGACTTTGCCGTTTAACAATCTGTATCCTCATTGCCGACTGTGACTCTACTATTAAACGCCCTTGCCTTTAGCTAGGCAGGCTTCTTTTAGGTTTTGGTAAAACTACTGTATGTGGTTCTCAGAAATCTTCATTAAATCAAGGGTCCGTGCGGGTAGTTGAGGAAAACGCACACATCATTTCTAATTCCTTGGCATCGACGCCATCGATCTTGCCAACAATCCGCAAAGATTCCGATTTTTTGCTTCTAATGGAAATATTCAATGCTTAATTTATTCACAATATTTCTCCGTCGATGTGTTGTCTGATACATCCGGAATGTACGGACATCTATAACGCTGGAGAAGTCACTTGCGTTGATCGTAACATAATTAATTTGATTGACTGTTTTATGATCTGATGAGGAAATGGCTTTCTAGCTTCAATGATATACCATCTCGCAGCAGAGACAATCAGGTTAAGTCCATTTCCAGACGTTATTTCGCAGAGGTTATTCTCATCGACTGTACTTACAAGGATGCTCATTTTTAACGACAGACGACCATACTTTGATCGTAGGAGCTCATAGATACATTCTTTGGTAGCACTCTCTGCTTCATTCTTGGATGCGTAAGCGCATACCAGGCAGATGCGAATCGTTACAATGATTTTGTTCAAGGGCCGTAAATTCAAGATTTTTTGATTTAGTCTGGCAAGTAAAACAAAACAGTTAATACGTCTTTATCCGAGGCTTTCTATTATTTTGCACACAGTAACCCTCTTCAGGGTTATGATAACTTACATTGAATAATTAAAAGTTCATCCGCTATCAGCTCTGTCAGTTCTGAAAAATTCTTAATGAGTTCAGTTCTAAATAGGTTATACATAGTGCATACCATAGTTCATATAAAGTTTCCAAAACGCCGATTGTTGACACCACGGTTGATTCAGTTCCGTGGATTTATCCGCAGCTGTAGCTATCTTTCTGAGATTGGGCCATTTCAGACAGATTATTATATTGCAAAAATGCTATTTTGTCCGTTGAACGAGACTAGTAATCGGTGGTTACTGCAATTGATGTGTAGTGATTGTCACAGCACTGGCTATATGGACTGGTAAATCATACAATGCCCACCTACTCAGATACAAGATGAATGTTGGTATCAGATTCAGAATTTACTGTGAAACACTGCAAGTAAATCGTTAATTTAAATGTAATTATTAAGTAAGTAAGAACTTTATGCCTGGTATATGCAAAAGAATCTGTCTCCCAAATGGAAGCTTAGTCGCAAGAATACGCTTTTCATATCTGGCTTCATAACTGGTCGCTGCGTCGTAAGTATTTATACGGAATATTACAGATCTTGGAAAAGCATACTGAAATAGCTGCAGCATTGAAGAAGAAGTGTGTAATGCTTCTATGAGAACTCAGCGATGTCTCTATAGGTTTCGGGGTAAAACATACAATGAACCCAACGGACAAACACTCTGGTCCCAGTAAGTAGTGGCTTACAAGTCATAAATAACGTATTCATCCAACTTAGGGTAAGGAAGGATAGTGGCGGTTAGAAAAGATCAACCCACTTAGGCCTATTGGCGCATTGTGTTGTTACGAGAACTTATGATCGCCTTACTCATGGAACCAATTTGAGTTTATGATGAAGCGCAGGAGACTTTTAACGTCTTCTCTGGGAGAGAGCTAAATATGTACAGAAAAAGTAGAAGATTGTCCTCCTCGTCAATGCAGCTTTTACAGAAATCGTTTTTAAAGGCGCCAAGCCTTCTTGCATGCTTGCCTATAAGGTAGTGTCCAGTGATGACACCTATGATGGCATTGAGATGTTTCCTGTTTAGAAGGATCAGAATCTTAGAGCGATTCAGATCTAGCTTTGGCCAGATCTGTTTAGTCACTAAACATGTTAGTCCACCGGTCCACCTAAGGTTTGTTCTTTTCTAAGCATAAATAATAACTTGCACGTAGAAATTGGTATACCTATGCTACCCTTTTCCGATAGAATAGATAGAGTGGTTCCAATTTTGGTGAGTTCGTCGGCCCTACAATTCCCTGGAATGTAACAGAGGTGAAGGTTGAACTACTCTGCCATCACCATAAGAGATGATCGTCATTCAAGGGTGGTTTTAGAATTTAATGAGACTGAGTCCAAAGACTTGATAGCGGCCTAACTATCCGAAGAGATGTGGATATCCTTTGCAGATATAACAACTTTCGCCTGGATTTGGAAGACGGAAGGACAGGCTTAGATTTAGCTTATCTGAGAAAACACCGCCACCAATCCCGCTATCGGTTTTAGATCCATCTGTGTAGAAGTGAATATACTTGTCTTCCATCTTTCTCCCAGAAAGATCTAGAGGGGAAGTTCTCATGAAAGTCTTTGTCAAACCGAAGTTTAGGTATGGTGTAATAGATGTTCTCTGTGAGGATTCCTAATATATATTAATTTCTCCACTGTGTAGCCGCTTTCAAGCGAATAGCTGCAGTCGCAGCTAACTACCTACTGAAGATTTCGAGGGTTGTGCAGTGAAACAGAATGTCTAATTTCGATGAGGGAGTGCATAGACATTCTGATCTTTGGACTCTGCTTAGTTTGTTGCAGTTGACTGTAATGTCTAAGGCCGTTCAACAGACAACAACACCGTAGGTAAGTATCGGTCTCTTGACCGAGGTGTATAGCCAGCAGATTATTCGAGATCAAAGGCCCCATTTAGTCCCAATGGTTGTTTTGTAAAATAATAAACCTTGATTATTTTTTGAATGCTAGGTTTCCAGTTTAGTTTCCTGTCAAAAATGAGACTCAGATATTTAACTTTATCGGAAAATACTAAACTAGTACTGTTTATTGAGAGAGGGTCTATAATTGGAATTTTATATTTCCTGAAAAAGAGGACAAGATCAGTTTTATAGGGGCTTACTCCCAAAGGGTTAACGTGTTAAGATCCAACCAACCTACATAAATACTATCGGATGAAGATGTGGAAAATGATTTTCAACAAAACAACATTCCCCGTATCACAAGTTTAAGGAAATTGGAACATTTCATCTATTAGATGGGGCTTTTTATGACAAAATTAAAATGATACTCGTACTTCACTTTAGCATACAATCAAAGGGGACATGATTCAAAAAGAAAAAAAAAAAAAACATCTCCAACAAACCATTTTCAAAGGACTTTGTGAGTTTAAAGCCACCCATGCATGCATGAGTCCCTCAGACCGTTCATAAATTTATTCAATAATAATAATAATTTTCTTAATACCGTCGACTTTCCCTCATTGCGACGGTTCGGTTGGTCGTCGGTTGTTTTCAGTAAGGACAGCATATCCTTGTAGATACTTTGAAAAAACATTTCCTGTTTAATGAGATAGGAAAAAGGGCAAACATGTCCACCCCCTACCCAATAGGAACAAGTACGAGTATGTGTGAACGAGGATATGTTCATATAAACAGACTATGCATGTGTCCTCAAACATCTCATTCCAACTTTCATTCCCATTTCCACTTCCATTCATTGAAATGTTTATTAATGTCCTCTTTATGCTTTCGTGCTGTCCCACCGTCCCGCTCAATTCAAACGGCTGTTTGTTTGTCTTACTGCGAATCCGAAAGTACATAAATGAAAACTTTTTCAGGAAATATCGTAATATACGTGTATATCCGCAACAACGATTGTGTTGACGACGTGCCCGACAAAGGAGTAAGATACGGAAGGCAATTGGGTAAGGAAATCGTAATGGGAATGCTATTGGGATGGGATATATAGAATATTTGCCAAATTACACTCCACAAGTCCTGGAATCTGGGAGAACATCCCTCTGACAAAGTTCGTATGTGTTCTTATGTTCTCGTGTTCTCGTTTACCCGTGCCCCCGCGTACCAGTGTCCTCGTGTAGCTATGAAGTTTTAAGCTGATTAAACGATTATCGTTTGTGCGTTTGATTTGCAAAGTTTGCGAGTCCTGGCAAGGAGTAGTAGGAGGAGGATGAGAACAAATTCCATAGCATTGCCACAAGAATGATTTGGTTTTGTTGGTGGTGAAAAACCGCTATTTGTTGTAATATCTGTTTGTTCTGGTTTCTCTCTTTTGCATGGAAAAAGTTTGAAAATTTGTTTTCGGTTATAGAGCGAGCTACTGCGACAGTCTGGATCTCAGTCCCATTTACTCAGAGTCTCAGTGTCTTCTGTGAAATCAGTTGATTTCGTTTACCAAGGATTTAGCAACTTTCGCAAAAATATTTCTATCGTTTTTAGGGATAAAGTATTAACTGTTGCCTGGTGGGTTTTCAATGTGTCTCAAGCTCTTTAGTAATGATGCCACGAAAGCTATTTGTAGGACAATCACTGCTTGTTCAAAGGAAATATGTAGATAGCTGGTTTGGTTTTTAGTTTTTCATTTATTTTTTCGGTTTCCATGAGCGCATTCGATTGGGGATTTTAGTTTTGGTATCTATAAGATATTACGAAGCACGTTTTATTTTTATCAGCTATGATTTTGATTACAAGAGAAGATAAAATTGTTTACAAATATTTAACTGGTATGGCCAGGGTTAAAGTAGGACAAGAAATTCATTGGAAGATGTTACTTTTTGTGTGATACCATTTATCTCTCTGAGATAAGTCTGTTTTGATGATTTGATTGTGGAAGTATTTTAATTTACGTTGCTTGGTACTGTTTTATAGTTTGATCTGTATCTTTGCTCTAAAGGTACACAACACGTCTTCTCGTTTCAAGTGTGTTCTGGTGTCATTGCATCAGACAGCATATCCATAGGACCAGAGTCAAAAGACAGGCGCGCAAGGTAATCAAAACTCCAGTACGTGCCTCTATTCTTTAAAGAGAAGGTGGTTTTGAAAATGAAGTCCATTACATGAATACCAAGAGGAGGGAGATGCATAAGTGCATTTAGAGCAGAGTCAATCCTACTAGGGAAAGGCCCCATGCAGCCGAGATAGACCGTTCGTTGGAGTCTGGAAAAAGTAGCAGTAACGAATTTTCGCTAAAGCTTGTTTCGGCAGACAACAGACGCATGGGACATGATTGGCCTTACCGTAGCCTTGTACATCCAAAAGGCCCATGCATTGCTCCTTTACACTGCCAAAAGGTCAACACCGCATGAGACTTAATATGTTTAGTCCAAAAATGAAGTTTGTTATCCAGGATATTTAGCTTTGTTGAGGAAGTGAGGAGTGAGACCAGCCTTCTCCCTGTGTATGGAGCTTTTGGTTCTGGTAAAACTGTCACATCATAATCCATTCCCGAGTAAACCATCATCATCTTCGTCGGTTGCGGAGAACGTGGTAACGAAATGTCTGAAGTACTTCCTGATTTCCTCGAGTTGTCAATTTAAATCCATGGTATCATCGAATCTGCTCCTGTTGCCAACTCATCCAGCATGCCTGTCGTTCCTCGTGACATTGGTATTATTTTGCACAAATACTTCCGTTACATATGTTATAATGTATTCATGATGGCTGATTCTACATTCCGTTTTTTTAGGATTTAGCCTAATTGACCTTTGTTTGGGTTCCTCTTGATGCTGCTGTATTACTTTCTGGTTGTGATTTCTCAGTTTCTGTCACTTTTGCTACTCTCAATATTGCATTGGTGTTCTGGAGTTTGGATAACCCAACAATTTCCCTTTCATAATTTCTCATTTCTGTGCCTTATATGATTCCTATGACAAGAACTTCGTCGAATACGCTACACCATTCTCGAGATTGCCAAATGGCTTAAGAACGATTTCTTTCAACAAAACTTCTAATTTAATGTAACAAGCTCGGGTCAAATCCGGAGTTTATTGAGCTTAGTACAAACTGCTCTTATAACTAGAATTAAACCTAAAGAACAGGGAAGGTCAGGGCCGGGAGACATGATAATTGAGGGTGTTTTTGTGGGTACTTCAGCTACAATGAAAATTGAACACATGGAAAAATCCATTAGCTTAACGTATCATTCGAGACAGTGGTTTCTTAAAACTATATGCGGTTTGGTGGTTATTTGGTGAAAAAAAGGAACAAACCTTAAATTGCGAGGGCTGGTATTAAAAAAAATTTGATCCAGCAGTGAGTGACAGTAGATGGAGCAGGTTAAGAGTTGGTGTATACAGATAATGTCGGCGGATTAACGACGTTTTTCCCACGATGGTCGACCCAGAAATTTGAGTCGGTCCTTATAGGGCGGAATAATGTAGTGATCAAACCATGGGAGCTTGCGCAAAACGAATCGTAGGAATCTGTGTTGGTACAGCATCGATACGAAGAATGTGGTTTTCATAGTAAGCCGACCATACCTGACTAGCATATTCGAGTAGTGGTCTTGCAAGGGTTATGTATAATGATTTTGTGACACAAGGCTGACATAAGTCTTTGGAACATCGCTTAACAAAGCCAAGTGCTCAAGAAAATTTTTGTGACACCATATGCAAAACCTATTGAGATCGTCTTGAAGAGGTTGAGTATCAGAAAATTTTAAAATTTCATATTGTCGGCATAGTCATAGTCATAGTCATATGTGTGAGTTTTTTAAAATATTTACAAAATCATTAATAGTCAAAATGAAAATTAATGGACCAAGGTGGCTGCTTTTTGAAACAGACAAGCGAGAACAAAAGTGGACGGTCCAGGCTTTAAACCAAGTACATTGAGTTTGAGAAGAATTAACTTATGTGCGATTTTATCAAAGGCCTTGCTAAAGTTAATGATAATCACATCCCTTGAGAACACAATGTACTAGAAAAGCCCTTTTCTAGAGTGAGAAAAAACCGCCTACGAGATCGCAAGTCTGAAGATACTTACGATTTCTGAGGAGGTAATAGAATTGTTGATGTCATATGAGAAAATGACAAACAGGGGAGGATGTAAACGGTCTAATTTGCAGAGAAGAAGTTCACATTCACGGGCAATATAATTTATAGCATCAGATGTAAAGATCGGGTCTACTTCTTAGGATTACCATTTATTTGAAAAAGACCCGACCTAGAAATACAGTCAGTAAAGAGGAAACAGCATTTGAAGCTTCGAGATAAAATTCATCGTCATTGAATTTTTATTTTTGAAAATCATCATCATTGAGCCCATACGAGATTCAAAACGCCAAGAGCTATGATATCATCACAGGGGTCAACAAAATCAAAAAGAGAATAGGCCAGATAAGTCGCAAGCTGGTAGGCACGTGTTGGTTGAGAGATGCGAGTAGAACAACAGAGTATATAAAATGAAACCTGCGCTTCGAGGAATTAATTTCGACAACAATAAATTCGAATTCAGATGGAATAATGTACTAATTTTTCAACGATTTGAGGGTTAAAACGGTTGTGAATTTTCAGGAGGACTCCTTGACCTCTACAAGAATCATCATTCATACGGCCGTCATCACAAACACTCTGAATTCTGATGCAAACAGTTGTAAAGCTTTGATATTAGATTCGTTTCGTTCAAAGAAAATATTGTACAGACAGCTCGTAAGTCGTTGAATCTTTTCCTCCAAAGCCCGTCTACGCAAACGGGACAGAATAATTTTCGAGGGATTTTTCTCTCGAACCGATGATATCTTCATCCACTTTCGATAGAAGTCATGTGTCAGCGTCGCCATAAAGTAGGATTGAAATGTTCAAGGTCATAAATAGAGCCTTCTAGATTATTCGAGATAGAGCCTCACTATTCAATAGCCTTATAAGCGAATAACTCTTCATTTTATTTCTAATGGAGTGTTGTTGGGTATTTGTAGCAGTGCCAAGGAAGATCGTCCCTTTCAGTTCGTTGATGTTGTGTGTGCCTTCTTGTTGACAGCATGCATTGGTTTATTTTATTTTGGCAGCTTCCGTTTCAATGTTAGCGAACAGAGTAACAGCCCTCTGAATTCTCAAAATTATGTTTATATATCGGCGTACGCTAGAAGTTGTACAGACTTCTGAACAATTGTGCATCCAGTATTCGTTTGTTAGATCTACACAATTCTTTCAAGACAGTACGTCACCTTCTCTAAAACCTTTTTTGACGTCAAAGGACTCTGTTAAGTCGTTACTGACCTTTGGCAGTTATGCCAAAACTAGATATGGCCCTATATAAGCAGCTCATCTCTATAAATGCTGTCATATGCAACCTTAAAATTGGTGAAATGATGGCGAGTCTGCCGGAGTATGCAGATTTGCTCGAAGCACTTCCCTGGTCTGAAACCGCTTTGATGGACACTAATCAGGTTGTTGACGAAGGGTTTCAGACGTTCACACAATATGGCAAATAAGAACTTGTATGCGATGTTGAGAAGACTTATACTTTTATAGCTGCGATCTCCTTTTTCGTGGTTCGAGCAAACGATGCTGAGATTACATTCGTCAGGCATACACTCTATTGACTAGATCTGAAAAATGAATTCGTGTATGCTCTCCACAAAGTTACTTACAGCAGCTTCGAATACTTCGGCCGGGAAGCTGTCAGGTCCAATCGTTTTGTTGGATTTAAACTTAGATATTGATATCCGTACTTCGTTTTCGCCATATGGACGGAAGTTTCCCCTATCATCATTTGACGTCGTTATATTAGGCTTTTTCGCCACTTCACAGATTAGAGAATAATTTGTCCATGTGATCAGTACCGAATGTGACACTACTACAACGTTTCCTTAATTATCTTTACAGGTTTCGTGCACGTCTTGTTGCCCCGACACGTTCTTTCTACCTGTTGGTAAAATTTCCGTACATTATTCTTGGAGTACAAACCGTCACTATTTTGTGCTGTTTTTTTTTCTTCGGGGAAGCCGGTGTTCTCCCCATCTCTTCTGTTCGTACTTCATTGCAGCACCACTTTGTGTGCATCTTGTTTAGCTGCATGCGCTTGACGGCAATCTTTATCGAACAAGGAATTTCTTAGTGGTGGTCGGGTGAAACCTAGCACATCAGTTGCAGTGTGTCTGATGGCATGTTCGGGGCGTTGCTACTGGTCTTCGGTAATTAATGATGGTGGCATAGGATTTGTTTAGAAATTTAGAGTCAACATTGGAGTGGAGGTATGCCTTACGTTTATCGCAATATGATAAATTTGATTTAGCATTCCATGATCCGGAGACTGCCATGTCTCTTATTGTATGCTGAGATGAGGAAACCGTGTGCCTGCTATAGTGATATTTCGTCCCGCCGCAAAGTCAATAAGCCTAAGTCGGTTGCCAGACTCTGGCATATTAGAGTCAAAGCGATGGAGTTAAAAAAATATTTTTAATATATTTTGTAGTTGTTCTTATTGTGCTCTAATATTATTATATTTACAGTAGCTTCCAAAGCCCGTAGATTTGGAAGAAGGTTTTTAAGTAATAATCTTTCAATTCCTTCCCAAAAATACTTAAGAAATACACTCACGAAAGTTCCTCACTATTTCGTTACCGAAATGGAAAGGCTGCATTCCATTGTGCTTTTGGCAACTGAGAAGGACAATTTGAACAAAAGGATGACGGGAGCTTGCCGCACAATTGAAAATAATTTTGGTAGTCTTGTGTCATGGTGACTTATATTTTTTACAACATTACGTACATACGAGTATTGTTTGTACACAGAAAAAGTCATTTTGGCTTGCGTCGCATTACACAATTTCTTAATATTTAATAGGAGAAATGCGCCACCCTATTGTCCCAATAACTTCGTGGATTTAGATGACTCTGATGGTAATCATCATGATGTACACAACCATTGGGGAATGGAGAATGGAAATTTTTATCGAATTTTCCAGCAAAATGGAAAATTATATTAGAACACTGGATGGTAGAGAATGTTCTCGAGAGATGTCAGGGGAGTATTAATATCACCATCCCCCAAGATATGCAAGTTAATTCTAAAGTGGAATTTAGAAGCAGCATGTAGCTCACCGCCGTGTGATCCGATCTGAAGTTACCTGACTACGAACTAGTTGCATTATTTTTTTCTCACCAGGGTCTCACAATTTACGTGCGTAGTGATGAAGCTTACGAAACCCCACCAAAATGTTGTCCCTTTTCCAATACGAAATTCAATTTAATGTGGTTGAAATTCCATCTCCGTAAACAGATTATCCACTATCGCTTTATTTAGAGAAGCCCATAACTGAACAGCGATTTTACCTTAAACGACTTCGATGCACTGTCTGACTCTATTCAAAGAATCGTATCCCTCTGTATCCTCTTACTGAAATCGTTATTATGGGCGATTTTAATATACACAATTCTGGGTGGCTTCGAAACTCTGGACAGACAGCACCTGAAGGAAAACAATCTGACCAAGCTTTTAAATGTGTCCACACGAATTCCAGACTTTGATAATCATATCGGCAATACCCTGGACTTGTATTTAACTTTTCATCCTGATAAGTACACTGTTGACGTGATCATCCCTCTAGGGGATGATCCTAAAAGAACCGTATGGATATACGAGAAAGCCAATTGGAGCGGAGTTAACACCTTATTCAGGTACTTAAACTCGATAACGATGTGATGATGGATATCACAGATATTATTCTCTTTGTAAAGAGATCTTTTATCCATCATCGCATGAAGTGTACCAAGACAAAAGTGCTACGATTCGAGTTGTCAGGATTAGGAACACTGCGTAAGCTTTTTCATCAATCCTACTTTTGAGTACCCTTCCGAGCAGTTGGAAAATAGCATTTGTCAATCCCGTCCCTAAAAGAGGTGAATTTTCTTCTCTCTTCTCCTGCAAACCCATTTTACTTACGTCCCTTTTTTCCAAGGTCATGGGCTTGCTAATGCACCTGTCAGCTCTTGAAATATCTCGAAACACTAAAACTTCTCAATGACCGGCTGTACGGTTATCGTAGCAACAGGTCCAGTGGTAAATTAATGGCATGCCTCACCGAAAACTGGAACCAAAGCGTACATTAGTCTGGCGAAAGCAAGATACAATAGCTGCTCTTGACATTTCTAAGTCAATTGACAGACTCTGAAATCAGGCTTTTTTATCGAAAATGCGTGCATTTTCTGATCTTCAATAGATTAGAAACTACGTATCAGAACCCCCAATTCAAGTTGTCTTGGAGGGTTTTAAGTCCAATGCTGGTGTGTTCCGTTTTGTCTCCGACACTCCTTTTAACTTGCATCAATCGATCTCTTGTCTGCTTGTTCTAATCCTATATATTCCTTTGCTGACGACGGTATTCACTGCTTTTCATATTCGTTTCCAAACTCAAGTCCCTGTTCTTCGGCTGTAGAACGGGAACGGCAGCGTATGCTAAGCTCATTAAGTTACGATGTATACAGCAGAGAGGAATGTAATGCTTCCACAACTTAATACTGTCTGCTGCCGTTAGAGCGGAATCTAAATACCCAGCAATTATTCATGAATCGGCGTTTACATCGTCGATACCAAAAAAAAATTCCATTTTCGGTATGTGAAAACATACATTATAATGACCACATATTCGATGTCGTCAAAAATGCTACAAAATGAACTATTTCACCCCCTCTTATCTGGCCCTAATATATAAGGAATTTATCTACTCAAAGTTTATGTAAAATGCCCACATCTAGTCAGGTGCTTCTAAAACGTCTCTGTATCTGCTAGATTAGATTCAAAATTGTTCGATAAAACTCGATAGGTGAAGCCGATTTTACACGCTTAAGCACCTTAACACATGTTTCGCTATGAATTTTCATCAGTACCACTTTCGGTCGTACTCTGAAATATTGTGATTAGAATGCCCTGCTGGGCCTGTATTCCCTAGCTACTATAACTTGCAAACATTTAAAACCAACGCACATCGGTTTCTCTCTTAATTTCCTCACTAACTTCCCCTTGCCTTCACTATGTGCAAACATCTTAAGGGTAGACAAAATTCCTTGTGCGCGCGTCAATTATTGTATAAAAAATCCCACCAAGTGAGCGCCACCACACTCAGCGCGAAAGCACTTTCCCTAGTCTCAACAGTAAAAAATGTTTGTTAAAAAAATAAACTTACTTCTCTCAAGAAGTAATTTTATTGAAATTTGAAGTTGCAAATAGCTACTTATCTGTCAAATGTAAAGCAAAAGTGAACGAAAACTCTGCGAAACTGAGCAATTCGGCATTATTTGTGCAGGATAAAAATTGCGTCACTGCAGCGTTCATTAGTATTAATTAGGGGACAATGAAATATATGCTGTCAATAAGAAGGGATACACAACATCGACGAATACGACAGAATGTCACAATCGACAGCTATAAAGGACTTTGTCTATCTTGGCTCTGCTATGAATTCTGCTAACAACACCTCGACAGAAATAAAACGAAGAATCACTCTTGTCAATAAATGTTCCTTTGGGCTAGGAAGGCAACTAAGTAGTAAGGCCCTATCTCAAAAAACTAAGGGGGCTTAACCTAATAAGACCTTGATCATCCCAGTCCTACTTTATGGCACAGAAGCACAGATCCTCGATCATTTCGAGATAAAAAATCCTTCAGAAAATATACGGTCCTATTTGCATTGACGGGCCTTTAAGGAGAAGATTAAACGATAAACTATACAAGTTGTACAGCGACACTGACTTGGTCAGAAAACTGCTCATCAATCGCCTGTGAAGGCCAGAACATGCAGAGCGTATGTACACCAATGCGCCGGCCCGCAGAGTAAGTAAGAGCATAGACGTTAGGGTCTTGAAGCGTTAACAACATGTTTCATAGCAGTTGAGACAGGACGCCGCACTATGGAAACCTCGGAAAAAGAGTGATTCGTCACCGCCATATTGTCTATTTAAGTTAGATATGCCGTCAATAGTTTCGTTTTCGACAGTATCCGCATTATTGATGAAAATGTTCAGCATACATTCGTTTTTGTCGGACGCTGCTTTAGTTCTGCCACTAGATTTTCAAGGGCTACTTTTCTTCATTGCCAGCGTTTCAATATGTATGCCGGTGCTAGGTTTACAGGGAAGATTTTTTTCGATATTGTAACTGGTTTATTGATGGCCTCATTCGTCACTATACCGACAGATACCGCACACGACAGATTGTATTTCATAGCTAATTTATAGTGTCAGGGATAGAAGCTGCTTCCATCTCTGCTTACTACTTACGCAGGGCTCCTTATGTAAAAAATTCACTTTGACCAAACTGCTGGCTTCACCGTGTTTCTTTTGCAGTATTCTTCATAACCACTTTTCAATATTGGAATCGAGTGCTTATAGTCTCTTCAACTTGGTCTCTTAGTTTTGTTCCAATTTCGTCATAAACAACACATTTAAAACAGTTCCAGATCTGCAATTTTCTAGCAGCAGGTACTGAATAAACGTCAGCTCAATACGGATCTCCATAAAGCGTTTTTCCCTTCTGCCTGAGGTAACAATATTGAATGAGTTGGGCTACTGCCTTTGTGAAGGCGAATCATATGAAAAGTAAGTTGGGGCAACAACAGTAACTAATTGTTCAGGTTTAGAAGCTGAGAGTGAAATCGGCACAATAAAAAAAAGCAAACCTCCAAACCTCTAAGGCCACAGATGCTGTTTTTCCGAACTCATTGCTTCAGTTCCTTCAGGTCTGCACTGCAAGAAACAATCTCAGCTATCTGTTTTTAATTTTTCTTACTAATGGAGTGGAAATGATATTGTCTTCTTTTTAACTCGAGCATATTGACTATGGAACATTTTTCCTTTCCTGTTTAACCCATAAATATCCTAAGAGCAAAAACAGAGTCCTTAAAATTAAAGAGAAAAACGATTTCATTTCATTAAAAGGTAAAACGAACACAAGCATTGACCCCTTAAAGATATGCTAATTTATTCAATTTACAGTTAAATAATTGCCATCCATCAAATACGAGGAGAGTAAACTCCCAGATATACCGACGAACCAATTTCGAAAAAGTCCCAGAGTCCATCCACGCCAACCCCATTTGGCAATTCATTTCGGTTTGCTGTCATCCCTCACCAACGAGCGTTTAGTAGTACAAGTATGTGTGTGCCGCGAAAACAACTGAAGCATTACAAAAATCTGATAACAGATCCTCCTTCCTCCTGTTCACATCGGCACAGTCGTCCACAATTGACTTTACGTTCATGTCCTGTCTCAACGCGGAACTTTTCCAATCCAAATATAAAAACCGGGTCGAGGAATAACAACAGAAAAATTCCGATTCGACGAAACTGATAAGAAAGGTGGAAGCCATCTGCTAACACCTATACAGTACTCGTAATGATTTAAAAAAATAAAAAAGAAAAAAAAAGAAAAACACCCTCGCTGTCATTACTTTTGCAAGGACTCGAACGCCGAACGGTACTAGTATACTGAATACATTACGGAAACCCACCAACGGGCACAAGAAGTAGAAAAAACATTTCACATTTCAAAGATGGAAAGAAAAATGACACCAATGGAAATTTGTGTAAAAGAAAAATCCTTGTCGATTTATTATCCTTGTGACTGTTGTTCTACAAAATATCCCGTATATATCTTACACTTAAAACTACAAACTACTAAATTGTTACAAAAAGGACTTCCTCTTTCTCTCTTTCTATTTCTATCCACAGTCTCCATTTCCATCTACTGTCCTTTAGTTGTGTTATCATAGTCGGAATCGTTCTCCTCCTGGCAGAGAGTGTCCTTTTGTCCTAATGTCCTTAAAATATCACTTGTTCTGTTGTCACACACTTGTGTGGTGTTGCGATAAATCTTCCCTTTGCTGCTGCCGGCAACTAACTATTCTTCCTCAAGTGGTAGGTCCTTCCTATTGCAAACTAATTCCTTGGCAAGGATTTTCCGCAAACAAAGAGTACGTCTGTTCATCAGCACCTTTCTCGAGGAGTTCACAAAGTGCCACAATGTAGGTCTGGGCCATTTGCAGCGTTTCGAATTTAGAAAGTTTCTGGTCAATGGCAGGAGCTGGAACAACTTCTCGTAAACGGTCAAATGCCTCGTTGAGGCCGTTCATTCGTTTACGTTCACGTGCATTGGCTGCTTGGCGACGTTTTCTTAGAATTGTTGGACTGGTGGGCTGTGATAGGCGAGATGCTCTACACCGAGTGGAAGTGGATTTCTGAGAAGATGTCCTGGATGATGTTTCTTCCGCTTCGATATCGTAATATCCTTGAGGGTTTATTTTAGATTTGTTGCTTCCATAATTGATAGTTGTGATGTATTCCACTTGCCATTCACTTGGATTATAGAGATCACTCGATGATGGTACTGTCCCATGAAAATGATATGGACTGCCAGTGTAATTGGAACTATCTTCCTCCGAGGAATATGGAAAATCCGTTAATGACGTATGATGTACACGCTCCGAATTCATTGATGTGAATTTCTTGACTTCTTCTAAACAACTGAACGGGGCAGAGTTGGCCAACACTCGACCTGTCTCCGTGGCACGCGACTATTTTCACTCACTCACACAGAATAGTGGCTTCGATGTAACAGCCGTGGTCAGTTTCGGTTGTTCGTTTGGTCTGTCTGTCGATCACTTTTTTCTTTTTTGTTCGGGGGATAGCAAGAGATATTCGTCCTTAGGGGTTGAGTGTTGCTGATAATGTTGGTTGAGTCGCATGCCATGGAATGCAATCGAATACGAATAATTTTGAGAATACACCAACCCTTCGGCAGTGTTGGTAATAATCAACGTTTAAATGGTTTGGGGTAAGAAGTTTGACTTGGTGGTAGTCGTAGGTCGTCTCTGTGGCACGCGCCATATGTTGGCAACATATGTGGTGTACAAATTTGGATGGAACCTTTTTTTCTATTTTTATTTGCTTTGATGGTGATGGGTAAGAGTATATCATTCTGGAAAGACGACGCAGTGAATGAATTTTATTAGCTACAGTTGGGCGAGGGATGATGCCATCATTAATTCTACTCGAAATTAGGTTGGTTTCATGGATGGAGAGATGGTGTCTTCGTTGACTAAGCAAACGGGAAAATTACTGCTCACTTGAATAATTTGCAAATTGATAGATTTGTGTTTTTTTTTTTTTTTTTCGTTAAACAAAATGACATTATAATTACAGAGACTTCAATTGAGAACGGTTTTCAATAGAAAATAGGGGCGAGACTTTTTTACCAGAAGAAAACACAAGATATGTAATCGTATGAACGTCGCAACTCGATTGAGTGAGGTTGTTTCTGAAGAAGTTTTTGGAAAGTTCAAAGTCGGTACCTTTGGGTCGGAGGGAGAACAAAGCCATTAATACAAAGGATTACTGTACACAAGTGTGGACAGTAGCAACTCTGTATTCAAGCTGAGATACATGCAATAGATAGATCTCTGCATTAAGGAGAACTTAAACAGGAACAATTACATTCTATCTGACAGCCAAGCGACCCTACTAGCTATTAGTGCTAGTTAATAATGTACACAATTTTCTGGGACTTCATTATATGACATTTCTCATTAAAGTGGCCAGCATCAATAAAGTCCACTTTACCTGGGTACCAGGTTAAGCTGCTCTCAGTTTCGCACCCTAAGTTGGCTAAGGTTCCTTCCACTCACGTGCGCCAATAGAGTCGTGGTCCTCCTCTACTGAGCTGTTCTTCGGAAGCAGATTCGATGTCTTCGCTCTACATGATCCAGCCATTTCAGTCGTTTTACCGTCTCTTCTGCCTCACTCTTCTGTCTAAGTCGATGTCACTGAACACCCAGTACAGTTCGTCGTTGGATTTCCTCCTCCACTCACCGTATATGCTGACGGGACCGAAAATCATACGAAGAATTTTCCTTCCAAGGCAGCCAGGGGTACTTTAATCCATTTTTGTTAAATTCCATGCCTCTGCGCCATAGAACAGAACTGGGATTAATAATAATAATGGACTTTTGAAAGATTGTGCGTCTTATATAGGCGCGTGAGTTTTGCACTATTCTTTCAATAATGGTGTAAAAGAAATAGCATGAAAAGATCCGACAAGTTCTTTACTTTCATTATTTAATGGAAGAGCGCGGCATCCTGCACAAACAGACGAGTTTGGCAAAGTTGCCAAAACTAGATATGCCCTGTATAGCTAGTTTCTATAGATGCTGCCATATGCGGCTTTACCATAAAATCGAGGAATAGGTGGTGCATATCGATTTGAAAATCATTAGTTTTTTCCAAGATCTGCAGTAATGTGAATATTTGGACAATGGTGGGCCTTCCTGATTTGAAGCCGCACTGATATTGACCAATCAGGTTGTTAATGAACAGCTTTAGATGTTCACACAATATGGCAAATAGGATGTTGTGCAGCTCAGATAGTATCCTTATTAGAGGATCAGACCAACTATGTTGAGGTTTCATTTATCAGGTATACTTTTGCCCGAAAATATTTTATCAAATAATCGCCTGCCGCTTTGACAAGCTCGGCAGTCAGGTCATCCACTCCAATAGCTTTTTTGGACTAAAGCTTAGATATGGCTATCTTCACTTCATCCAAGTCAGGTGAATACAGCTTGGTCTACATCATCCAGTTTGAAAGGTTCATTCTACCTGACAGCGACATTTGGTTCGTCATCGCCGCTATTCAGTCTACAGAAATGCTTTTTTCAAATCATCAGCATCTCTTCGGATTGTAGCTTGCCTTCGCGATGTTCGGGATATCCGCAACCGTACCATGGCCACAATAAGGTAAAGGTACGAATCGATGTTGGCCCCTGAAAAAGTTCGGACACGCATAATATTGGAGTAAATATCGCAGTATTTCACCCTCTTTATATCAGGCCCATCTTTTATTTCGGTTATATCTGCAGCAGTCTAGGGCGTCGGCCAGTTATTCGGCTGCCAGTAACCTATTAAAGAACCTAACATTCCATGTGCACCTCCGAAGTTCATTGTCTTAGTTTCCTTTGCAGAGGTTGTCAACAGGAGATACGTCCGTATGCGGGGCTTTTTGTTGTTTTGTTACCATGGCCCGGTTACGCAACCCCCAACCTGGATGGCTGATTAGTTCCATAAAAGCTTTTGTAAATAACTGGCTGAAAACAAAGGCACTCTATTACTGTATGGAAACTGAAGGTAGCGCAAGCCAACAATTGTTTACCAACCCCTTAACTCAAAAGAAATAAACAATTCCTACAGCTTTCTAACGAGCAGATACAGTTATTAACCGGATTAGTAACGAGGAACTGCAGAGTCAAAAAACCACCTTATGATTATGGGGAAAGTACAAGACAACAACTGTCGCATGTACAGTGAGGACAAGCATATCGTAGCATATCCTTTGCCATTATAACCACCTAAACAAGCAATATCTTGAGTCAGAAAATATCACTGCCAACTCACTCAAAGATACTCGTTATACCGAGTTTATTAAAAGCTCAGGCAACATGGTTGAGCTACAGCTTAAGGAAATTACAATAGGTCTTTTATGGCTGCAGTGGTAAGGGTACATAATAATTGATAAAATCCTTTGCATCTGATTTGTGAGAAGGCTGGATAACTAGATACTAGCTCTAAGAAGCACATAACTTATGACCGGGTTAATTCACTCAACATTGATACAATCAGCGCAATATTAACCATTATTCGGTTAGGTTAGCTAATGATCTTAATGCGATCTTCTTCCTCATTTTCAAAAAAAATAAATAAATAAATAAATAAACAAAAAATAAGATAAAATAAAATTAAGAGCCCTCCAACGTGAAGACCACAATAAAGTATGCATGTCTATCATGGTTATTCTGTATACCACCTTGATCAACCACCGTGTGGCGCTCCCATTGTTCCGGTTTGAGTTCTGTTTTTTTTTTTTTTTTTTTTTGTTAAGTTGGTACATCTGTTGTTGACATTTCCTCTAAATATTAGCGTCATAGCTTGACATTTGCAAAAGTTGCGTAACCAAGAGTACATCTATCTCTGTGTGTGTTGGCGATTTTTTACAATTTTAGAAATGGATTTAAATTTTAACCAACGAACCTTTATTCAATTTTGGTTAAAAATAGGATTTAATAGTACGCGAACATTGGAAATGTAGGAAAAGTGTTTCGGCAACGATTCTGTAAAGAAAACGGTCGTTTATCAGTAGAACGAGCGGTTCAAAAGTAGTCGTGAGTCAATCGAAGATGATGAACGCAGTGGCAGACCATCGACATCGAACGAAAACATTGATGAAGTAAAAGAAATGTTGGTCAATAACCGCAAATTAACCATCAGAGAGATAGCGAAGGACTTGAATATTGCTTATGGATCTGTCCAAGACATTTTGGTTAATGATTTGGGTTTCCGTCGGGTAGCAGCAAAGTTGGTGCCAACAAACCTCAATTTCATGCAAAAAAGAGTCCGTGTTGACTTCGCAAAAGAGAAGAAAACGTGGGTTCATAAGTACGACACGCAATCCAGACATCAGGCAAGTCTGGAGCCGAGACTTAAACAACCATGTCGTTATCATGAAAATAAAGAAGGAAATCTTCACGGTTTTCATGGATTACAACGGTGTAGTGCATCATGAATTTTTGCCAGAAGGCCAGACAGTAACAAAGAGTATTACGATTTGGCTACCTGTGATTTCTTTCTGTTCAATCGAGTTAAAAAACCACTACGGAGAACGCGTATCTGCAAGCGAATGGTAATGGAAAAATCGTAGTAAGCACTGATGGATATACCGAAAACCGAATATAAAAAATGTTTCGAGGATTGGATCAAGGGTGCTGCAGTCGTTCAAAGTAATCCTACTTTAAAGGGGCAATTCAGATTTAGATGAATAAACTTTCCGGGAAGTCAAGATCTTTTCGCAAAAATATGCACATAGGGGATGGACAAAGACTAAACTATTAACAATTCTAGATCTTTCGCTTTATTCACTGGACGCACATTATGTTCGCGTTGTTAGCTTTTCCTCAACTTGTAGTATCCATAACATGCTGAACAGAGAGCTCAACTGGTTGATTATAAGGACCAACAAAATCGCAAGCAATAACCCAACAAACTAACAACCAAACATAAAGTGGAAAAGGGATAGTCCTTAAATAGAATCGAGAGTGAGAGTTGGAATACACGGATCTAGCCTAAATAAATTTAGTCGAGTCTCCAGAGTGCCGACTCACATCTTATTTGAATGTCCAGACCTCAACGGATTCAAACGGAAAAGTTTCTTCAAGGAACAATTCGGTTCTAATAAACTAATGAATTTCTCTGTATGGAACCAAATTCAATTTTCGATTTTGAACTGAGCAACGAAGTGAAGTTGGATACAGTAAGGAATAAGAGAATTATTTTTGAATGATATTGGGTTGTCGGAAAAGGCATAACGCATTTTTTTATGTTTTTCAAAAATCATTTATTTACATAAAGTACAAGATCAGTTAATAATAAATTGACCGTTTTATTGGATGACCTTTTGCCATCTTTCAGTAAGTTGCATAACTCCTTATTAATCAAACGATCTGTTTTTATGGCGAAAAACTAAAGAATGTGCTGATTTATAGATTCATCTGAACTGAACATTTTTCCATGCAAGGAGTTTTGAAGAGTACGAAAAAAATGGAAGTCTGATGGCGCAAAATCTGGTGAATATGGCGGCAACACATCCCATCCAAACTCCAATAACTTTTGGAGGGTGGGAAGTAGGAAACTTTTCAACAAAGCAAAAACCTCAATGAAAGCGTCAGATTGGGAATCATACAAAGAATCCCTCAAAACATATAAAAAAAGAATTGAGGACGGCAAAGGGTGAATCCTATAGGTTCTTTTGTGATAAAATTACTGAAGTCTCTGAGGCATCACGACCGAGGAAAATCCTCTCAACCAGTCCTTTGATGCTTAGCTGCTTGGAAAAAAGAAACACCTCATGGATACTCATTTTCTAGGTAGCTCCCCTTTTACGGCTAGGAAAAGTCATAATAGAACAATTGCAGCCGCGACAAAAATTACTGGCCTCTTCACAAGAGACAAACAGCTCCGTTCACTGCATAGCTTCAAACCATATAAGTCTGCGGTGGAAACGGCACTAACTAACAAGCCATAACAAACGATCCTTATATTATAGGGAATATACAATGATAGTTTTCCTGAACATAGAAGGCGCCTTTAATGACGTCAAAACATCCGCAATCACGACTGCGCTGTTGCTCTCACCCCTTCTCTGGAACTTAGTGGTTAACGAACCGCTGATAGGGTAGAGGGTGATTGCGTATGCGGATAACGTCTCAGGATATTCCAATACAGTGAAATATCTGGATCTAATTTTCGACAGGAAACTAAGCTGGAAACCTAACATTCAAGAAAGAGTAAAGAAAGCCTCAGTAGTTTAATTCTCTTGCAAGAAACTCATCGGGAACAAATGGGGCCTTCAACCTCGCATCACCCATTGGCAATTGAAACCACTATACCTATCACACCTGAAAACATAGGTATACCTATCGCTACGTGCAAATATGAAATAATGCTGAATGCAAATAGAAGAAAAAACCGGTTGGAACGACATGTTTAGCGACCAAACAAATCTGGCCAAAGCTAGATCTGAATCGCTCCAGGAGCTTAATTCTTCTAACGTAAATAGAAAAACACTTTAGCGCCATTATAGGTATCATCACTGGACACTGCCTCATAGGTAAACACGCAAGAAGGCTTGGCATGTTTACTAACGACTTTTGCAGAAGCTGCATGGATGAGGAGGAAGAATAGACAATCCCTCACCTCCTCTGTACATGTCCAACTCTCTTTCAAAGAAGAAATCTCCACCTATTAGCCTTCTTCCACAACGACTTAAGTGACTTAAGCAACATAAATATTAAAAGTCTCCTACGCTTTATTAAGAGCTCCAAATGCTTCTGGAGTAGGAGGATCAGTGGGTTGGTTTTTCAACAGTCACATAAACGTAACCTAACCTTTGGCTAGTGGTCAAACTTGTGTGTGGCTGTGGAAGCTGTGGAAGTTTATGGATGGCTGATTCGTTCAAACTGTCCAACTATCGACAGCAAACGTTAGAGTTAATTGTTTAGTAGGAGCTGAAAAAACACGAAACCTTTAAATTCGCACCACACGGACAGCATAACCTTTCTCTGATGAAGGTTCGCTTTCGATCTCGTTTAAGGCTCTTTATCACAATTAGACCAGTTATCAGTCGCTTCAAAAAAAGGTAATTTTTCTGACGTTTAATGACCATATCATCGTGGATGTTTAATCGTCAAATGAACCACCTTTAGTTCATGTGAAACCCAAATATCGAGCTTGCTTACGTATCCCTTCTTCTTCAGGTGGTCATGAACACTTGAATGATGGATATTCAATGTTTTTGCAGTCTCTGCAAAATTAAATGTTTTTATAGAGCATAATCACCGTAAACTTTATGCATTTTTTCACAAGCTTCACTTGCATTCTTCCCTTTATGTCTTTGTTATTTATGTCTTTGTTATCCACCCTCTCTCACATATTATTGCCAAATATTTTGCAAACTTTTTTAAACAGTCATTTGCAGACAACCTCTTCGTACCCGACTCCATTTATTTCAAGTACCTTCCCAATTTCTCCATTGGCCCCTCTTTCTCTCTATCTTTTGATCCCTCTATTATTGAAGAAAAGTAACAAAATCTCAATGATGAATTTTTATCCTTTTCAAATGGGCTCCCAGTAATATTTCTCAAAAAGTGTGCCTCCAAACTTTCGCACCCACTTTCCTCCGTATTTCATCTGTCCCTGTCCACAAGAGGAATTCCTCCAAGTTTTGAAGACCTCTTTTATAACCCCGGTTCACAAAACGGGTTCAAAGAATGAAATAACCAATTACCGTCCCATTGCTAAGCTTTCTTACATACCTAAAATGTTTGAAAGTTTTTTATATCAAGTTCTTAAATTTCAATTCAAGTCACTTATATCACTCAGTCAGAACGGATTTCTAAAAAGTAGATCAACTACTACAAACTTAGTTGATTGCATATCATTTGCGCTTTAAGCCCTAGAAAATTGCAACGAAATTGATGTTATTGCTATAGATTTCGCTGAACCGTTACTATAGCGTTCGTTTTAGGTTAGCCTTCTCAATCCCGTTTGTAGCCACTTCTGGTGTCCCACACGGCAGGCATATAGGTCATCTCTTTTTCATTTTAATTATAGACGATCTTGAGAGGACTATCAAACACTGCTCCGTATCCAGTTACGCTGAAGAAGACCTCGATAGGTTTTCCACCTTGTGTCTAAAAAATTGCTTTGAGCCTAATGTCTCCAAATGCCAATCTATGACTTTTTCTCCTAAGTCCAATTAGTCCCGCTCTCGACTTTATTTTCTGCATGACCAACCTGTATCCCTGGTTCAATCCCTTCGCGACCTTGGAATTTTATACGATAGAGAGTAAAACTTCCGTCCGCATATAGACGAGATAGTCCTTTAAGCTAACTCATTGCTCGGTTTTATTAAACGTAAGTCTAAAGAATTTTTTAACCCTGATGTGAAAAGATCACACAAGGTCAAGTGTGGTCCCCCTTTCAGCGCATTCATATATCCCGAATCGAGAACATTCAACGTCGTTTTCTTCGATTTGCTCTTAGTGGTCTACCCTCGAATGACCCATTTATCTTACCTCCCTATCGTGACCGCCTCACGATATTATCTTCTTTAACTGAATACCCTCGAAAAACGCAGAGATGTAGCTAACATTCTCTTAATTTATCGACTACTCTCGGGTTCTGTGGACTGCGCTTCCCTTTACAATTCTATTTCCTTCAGCATTTACTCTCGTAATTTACGCTGTCCTCGTCTCTTCTATATCCCAACCCATCGCACATCTTATGGCTCTAACGAACTATTCTCCCGCATGCTCCGTAAGGTCAACTCAAACCTCCACCTTTTTGATTTTAACCTGAGCACTTCACGTCTTAAACTTGATCTCCTCCACCATTCCCCTACTTCATAACCCACAATTCTTGTTAGTTTTTTAAGTCCTAGTTTCTAAGTTAGTCTAAGCATGTATTAAGCGAAATAAATGGGGGCTAACCAAATTAATTAAATTAAAATTAAATTATGGAAGTAGAAGAGTAAAATATGGCGAAAATGCACACGTTGATCTTCCATATTTAGTTTGTTGTAAAATCAGCAAAACACCATCAATTCCGCTCATTTTCTTTTTTTGACCGAGAACAGAGATAAAAATAAATAAATAAGTGGCGCAACAACCTGGTGTGGGCCAAGGGCCTAGCTTTCTCGCACTCATTTGTGTTTCTCACTTTTTGAATTTTTACACTCCTGAGCAGGGCCTACTGCTTATTGCCGGTACCGAATGGCTCTCCTGAGAAGCTTTTTTCATAGGCAGAATTTGACTTTCGGAGGTTTGCCATTGCTCGACGAAAGGGTGATGACGATTTTGAAAAATTTGCTGGTTGTCAAACTGGACTCAATCAGTGGGTCTTAAGTACGTGCTAGTTGTTAGTTCGTTACATTTAACCCAGCCAGCAACCACTCCAACATCAGTGTTATGCCTTCATGTCAGAGTTGACGCCGACGGGATTTTCATATAACTACATACAAATTCTATGATTCTATGAAAAGACTTTTTCACAGAATTATCTCGCATGGGATTCGAACCCGCGACCTTCTGCTTGAGGAGTCTTTGCATATAACATTACACCACGGCCACCCCGAATTATGATGATATAGTTTTTAGCGTAAACGATGAAAAATTCGTTGTTATCAATATTAGAAAGTGGAATACCATTCACCAAATTGTACGAAGAAATTTTACAGAGGTGCCACCAGATACTCAAAAAGTTTTAGATCTTATGTGGTATGTTCAGACCGATGAATAAGCAATAAATGTAGATCCAATCCTTAAAGTTAATGATTCTGCCAGGACCAAATACTATAGGGTAGCATAGAGGTATGTGTGACTTGTGATGAAATGACCCTTCCTCAATTACAGCTTACTGCAGCTCTTTTGCTTCTAGGGTGAGCTCATATTTAGTTAAAAATCTGAACGTAAGTTTTGAGCGTATTTTTCTTTGGACTGACTCAAAAATAACTCTATGTTGGATTCAAAATGGGGCAAAGAAGAATCCTACGTTGTTGAATTGTTGAAATCAGAAAATTAACTGAGCATTTTAAATGGAATCATTGTCCAGGGAAGAACAATCAAGTGTAAGGTCAATATTTCTTGCTACCTCCGATCTATGTTTGTATTACGCATGTATTACGAATATACAATGGTCCAGCGTAGTCTACACCTGTCATATCGAAAGGTTTCGTAACAAACATCCGGTCCCAGGAAGAGCTGCGTACAAAACACTGATATATTACCGACTTTACCAGTGACAACAACAACGCCTATTATTAAAAATTTATCCCTTATCTCAGCAAATGTTGTATTTATTCCACCATGCAACATTGTCATATGAGCATTAAGAACATTGAGGTTTGTTATATGTGCCCGCTTTGGTAGAATTATGGGAAATGCATTTACTGTTTACTCGCAGTAATCCATTCACAAAGTATATAAAACAGAAGACTTATCAACAATATCTTACCGCTGAATATCTATAATCTCGTTTTATGTTTGAACCTCTTTCGGTAAATGCCAACAAAACGCACTACAAGGGCAGATATCTGTAATAATATTCTCCAAGAACTGTATCTTTTCATTCGCAGACTAGGCTTCTTCGTAAGGAAATGACTCGTATCAGCAATAGACACCTGTTGTCCAATTAGAGCCGTTCATTCGTATTAAGCCGTATCTTCTAAATTAAGCGTCTGCGGGGTCATATTGTGCACCAAAAAACAAAAAATTGAAAAGTAGCCGGTAAAAATATAAAACGCAAATATGGTTGTACATTCTAAATAAAGCGTCTACGTAGGTCATAATTTGCAAAAAAAAAAAAAAATTCAAAACATTAAACGGCTGCGTTGGTCATATTTTACACCAAAAATAAAAAACTTTAAAAATAGCTGGTTAAAATTGTAAAACACTAAAATGGCTGTATCTTCTTTACTAAGCGTCTGCGGAGGCCATATTTTGCTAAAAAAAAAAAATTGAAAAGTACCCGGTCAAAATTTCAAAACACTAAAATGACTGTATCTTCTTGACTAAGTGCCTGCGGGGGTCATTTTTTGCGCCAAGTATAAAAAATTTGAAATGTAGATGGTTAAAATTTCAAAACACTAAAATGGCTGTATCTTCTAAACTAATCGTTCGCGGTGTTCATATTTTGCACCAAAAATAAAAAATTTTAAAAGTAGCTGGTTAAAATTTTAAAACACTAAAATGGCTGTATCTTTTAAACTAAGCGTCTGCGGGCGTCATATCTGCATCGAAAAAATAAAAAAAAATTTGGAAAGTAGCCGGCCAAAATTTCAAAACACTAAAATGGCTGTATCTTCTAAACTAATCGTTCGCGGTGTTCATATTTTGCACCAAAAATAAAAAATTTTAAAAGTAGCTGGTTAAAATTTTAAAACACTAAAATGGCTGTATCTTTTAAACTAAGCGTCTGCGAGCATCATATTTGCATCGAAAAAAAAAAAATTTGGAAAGCAGCCGGACAAAATTTCAAAACACTAAAATGGCTGTATCTTCTAAATTAATCTTCCGCGGGGTTCATATTTTGCACCAAAAATAAAAAATTTCAAAACACTAAAATGGCTGTATCTTCTAAATTAAGCGTCTGCGGGGTCATATTTTGCACCAAAAATAAAAAATTTGAAATGTACCCGGACAAAATTTTAAAACACTAAAATGGCTGTATCTTCTAAATTAAGCGTCTGCGGGGGTCATATTTTGCACCAAAAATAAAAAATTTGAAATGTACCCGGACAAAATTGTAAAACACTAAAATGGCTGTATCTTCTTTACTAAGCGTCTGCGGAGGCCATATTTTGCTAAAAAAAAAAAAATTGAAAAGTACCCGGTCAAAATTTCAAAACACTAAAATGACTGTATCTTCTTGACTAAGTGCCTGCGGGGGTCATTTTTTGCGCCAAGTATAAAAAATTTGAAATGTAGATGGTTAAAATTTCAAAACACTAAAATGGCTGTATCTTCTAAACTAATCGTTCGCGGTGTTCATATTTTGCACCAAAAATAAAAAATTTTAAAAGTAGCTGGTTAAAATTTTAAAACACTAAAATGGCTGTATCTTTTAAACTCAGCGTCTGCGGGCGTCATATCTGCATCGAAAAAATAAAAAAAAATTTGGAAAGTAGCCGGCCAAAATTTCAAAACACTAAAATGGCTGTATCTTCTAAACTAATCGTTCGCGGTGTTCATATTTTGCACCAAAAATAAAAAATTTTAAAAGTAGCTGGTTAAAATTTTAAAACACTAAAATGGCTGTATCTTTTAAACTAAGCGTCTGCGGGCGTCATATCTGCATCGAAAAAATAAAAAAAAATTTGGAAAGTAGCCGGCCAAAATTTCAAAACACTAAAATGGCTGTATCTTCTAAACTAATCGTTCGCGGTGTTCATATTTTGCACCAAAAATAAAAAACTTTAAAAATAGCTGGTTAAAATTGTAAAACACTAAAATGGCTGTATCTTCTTTACTAAGCGTCTGCGGAGGCCATATTTTGCTAAAAAAAAAAAATTGAAAAGTACCCGGTCAAAATTTCAAAACACTAAAATGACTGTATCTTCTTGACTAAGTGCCTGCGGGGGTCATTTTTTGCGCCAAGTATAAAAAATTTGAAATGTAGATGGTTAAAATTTCAAAACACTAAAATGGCTGTATCTTCTAAACTAATCGTTCGCGGTGTTCATATTTTGCACCAAAAATAAAAAATTTTAAAAGTAGCTGGTTAAAATTTTAAAACACTAAAATGGCTGTATCTTTTAAACTAAGCGTCTGCGGGCGTCATATCTGCATCGAAAAAATAAAAAAAAATTTGGAAAGTAGCCGGCCAAAATTTCAAAACACTAAAATGGCTGTATCTTCTAAACTAATCGTTCGCGGTGTTCATATTTTGCACCAAAAATAAAAAATTTTAAAAGTAGCTGGTTAAAATTTTAAAACACTAAAATGGCTGTATCTTTTAAACTAAGCGTCTGCGAGCATCATATTTGCATCGAAAAAAAAAAAATTTGGAAAGCAGCCGGACAAAATTTCAAAACACTAAAATGGCTGTATCTTCTAAATTAATCTTCCGCGGGGTTCATATTTTGCACCAAAAATAAAAAATTTCAAAACACTAAAATGGCTGTATCTTCAAAATTAAGCGTCTGCGGGGTCATATTTTGCACCAAAAATAAAAAATTTGAAATGTACCCGGACAAAATTTTAAAACACTAAAATGGCTGTATCTTCTAAATTAAGCGTCTGCGGGGGTCATATTTTGCACCAAAAATAAAAAATTTGAAATGTACCCGGACAAAATTGTAAAACACTAAAATGGCTGTATCTTCTTTACTAAGCGTCTGCGGAGGCCATATTTTGCTAAAAAAAAAAAAATTGAAAAGTACCCGGTCAAAATTTCAAAACACTAAAATGACTGTATCTTCTTGACTAAGTGCCTGCGGGGGTCATTTTTTGCGCCAAGTATAAAAAATTTGAAATGTAGATGGTTAAAATTTCAAAACACTAAAATGGCTGTATCTTCTAAACTAATCGTTCGCGGTGTTCATATTTTGCACCAAAAATAAAAAATTTTAAAAGTAGCTGGTTAAAATTTTAAAACACTAAAATGGCTGTATCTTTTAAACTCAGCGTCTGCGGGCGTCATATCTGCATCGAAAAAATAAAAAAAAATTTGGAAAGTAGCCGGCCAAAATTTCAAAACACTAAAATGGCTGTATCTTCTAAACTAATCGTTCGCGGTGTTCATATTTTGCACCAAAAATAAAAAATTTTAAAAGTAGCTGGTTAAAATTTTAAAACACTAAAATGGCTGTATCTTTTAAACTAAGCGTCTGCGAGCATCATATTTGCATCGAAAAAAAAAAAATTTGGAAAGCAGCCGGACAAAATTTCAAAACACTAAAATGGCTGTATCTTCTAAATTAATCTTCCGCGGGGTTCATATTTTGCACCAAAAATAAAAAATTTCAAAACACTAAAATGGCTGTATCTTCAAAATTAAGCGTCTGCGGGGTCATATTTTGCACCAAAAATAAAAAAATTGAAATGTACCCGGACAAAATTTTAAAACACTAAAATGGCTGTATCTTCTAAATTAAGCGTCTGCGGGGGTCATATTTTGCACCAAAAATAAAAAATTTGAAATGTACCCGGACAAAATTTTAAAACACTAAAATGGCTGTATCTTCTAAATTAAGCGTCTGCGGGGTCATATTTTGCACCAAAAATATAAAATTTAAAATGTACCCGCTCAAAATTTTAAAACAATAAAATGGCTGTATCTTCTAAATTAAGCGTCTGCGGGGGTCATATTTTGCACCAAAAATAAAAAATTTGAAATGTACCCGGACAAAATTTTAAAACACTAAAATCGCTGTATCTTCTAAATTAAGCGTCTGCGGGGTCATATTTTGCACCAAAAACAAAAAATTTGAAATGTACCCGCTCAAAATTTTAAAACACTAAAATGGCTGTATCTTCTAAATTAAGCGTCTGCGGGGGTCATATTTTGCACCAAAAATAAAAAATTTGAAATGTACCCGGTCAAAATTTTAAACACTAAAATGGCTGTATCTTCTAAATTAAGCGTCTGCGGGGTCATATTTTGCACAGAAAATAAAAAATTTGAAATGTACCCGGTCAAAATTTTAAAACACTAAAATGGCTGTATCTTCTAAATTAAGCGTCTGCGGGGTCATATTTTGCACCAAAAATATAAAATTTGAAATGTACACGGTCAAAATTTTAAAACACTAAAATGGCTGTATCTTCTAAATTAAGCGTCTGCGGGGTCATATTTTGCACCAAAAATATAAAATTTAAAATGTACCCGGTCAAAATTTTAAAACACTAAAATGGCTGTATCTTCTAAATTAAGCGTCTGCGGGGTCATATTTTGCACCAAAAATATAAAATTTAAAATGTACCCGCTCAAAATTTTAAAACACTAAAATGGCTGTATCTTCTAAATTAAGCGTCTGCGGGGGTCATATTTTGCACCAAAAATAAAAAATTTGAAATATACCCGGACAAAATTTTAAAACACTAAAATGGCTGTATCTTCTAAATTAAGCGTCTGCGGGGGTCATATTTTGCACCAAAAATAAAAAATTTGAAATGTACCCGGACAAAATTTTAAAACACTAAAATGGCTGTATCTTCTAAATTAAGCGTCTGCGGGGTCATATTTTGCACCAAAAATAAAAAATTTGAAATGTACCCGCTCAAAATTTTATAACACTAAAATGGCTGTATCTTCTAAATTAAGCGTCTGCGGGGGTCATATTTTGCACCAAAAATAAAAAATTTGAAATGTACCCAGTCAAAATTTTAAAACACTAAAATGGCTGTATCTTCTAAATTAAGCGTCTGCGGGGTCATATTTTGCACAGAAAATAAAAAATTTGAAATGTACCCGGTCAAAATTTTAAAACACTAAAATGGCTGTATCTTCTAAATTAAGCGTCTGCGGGGTCATATTTTGCACCAAAAATATAAAATTTGAAATGTACACGGTCAAAATTTTAAAACACTAAAATGGCTGTATCTTCTAAATTAAGCGTCTGCGGGGTCATATTTTGCACCAAAAATATAAAATTTAAAATGTACCCGGTCAAAATTTTAAAACACTAAAATGGCTGTATCTTCTAAATTAAGCGTCTGCGGGGGTCATATTTTGCACCAAAAATAAAAAATTTGAAATGTACCCGGATAAAATTTTAAAACACTAAAATGGCTGTATCTTCTAAATTAAGCGGCTGCGGGGGTCATATTTTGCACCAAAAATAAAAAATTTGAAATGTACCCGGACAAAATTTTAAAACACTAAAATGGCTGTATCTTCTAAATTAAGCGTCTGCGGGGTCATATTTTGCACCAAAAATATAAAATTTGAAAAGTACCCGCTCAAAATTTTAAAACACTAAAATGGCTGTATCTTCTAAATTAAGCGTCTGCGGGGTCATATTTTGCACCAAAAATAAAAAATTTGAAATGTACCCGGACAAAATTTTAAAACACTAAAATGGCTGTATCTTCTAAATTAAGCGTCTGCGGGGTCATATTTTGCACCAAAAATAAAAAATTTGAAATGTACCCGGTCAAAATTTTAAAACACTAAAATGGCTGTATCTTCTAAATTAAGCGTCTGCGGGGGTCATATTTTGCACCAAAAATAAAAAATTTGAAATGTACCCGGTCAAAATTTTAAACACTAAAATGGCTGTATCTTCTAAATTAAGCGTCTGCGGGGTCATATTTTGCACAGAAAATAAAAAATTTGAAATGTACCCGGTCAAAATTTTAAAACACTAAAATGGCTGTATCTTCTAAATTAAGCGTCTGCGGGGTCATATTTTGCACCAAAAATATAAAATTTGAAATGTACACGGTCAAAATTTTAAAACACTAAAATGGCTGTATCTTCTAAATTAAGCGTCTGCAGGGTCATATTTTGCACCAAAAATATAAAATTTGAAATGTACCCGGACAAAATTTTAAAACACTAAAATGGCTGTATCTTCTAAATTAAGCGTCTGCGGGGTCATATTTTGCACCAAAAATATAAAATTTGAAATGTACCACGTCAAAATTTTAAAACACTAAAATGGCTGTATCTTCTAAATTAAGCGTCTGCGGGGGTCATATTTTGCACCAAAAATAAAAAATTTGAAATGTACCCGGACAAAATTTTAAAACACTAAAATGGCTGTATCTTCTAAATTAAGCGTCTGCGGGGTCATATTTTGCACCAAAAATAAAAAATTTGAAATGTACCCGGTCAAAATTTTAAAACACTGAAATGGCTGTATCTTCTAAATTAAGCGTCTGCGGGGTCATATTTTGCACCAAAAATATAAAATTTAAAATGTACCCGGTCAAAATTTTAAAACACTAAAATTGCTGTATCTTCTAAATTAAGCGTCTGCGGGGGTCATATTTTGCACCAAAAATAAAAAATTTTAAATGTACCCGGACAAAATTTTAAAACACTAAAATGGCTGTATCTTCTAAATTAAGCGTCTGCGGGGTCATATTTTGCACCAAAAATATAAAATTTAAAAACACTAAAATGGCTGTATCTTCTGAATTAAGCGTCTGCGGGGGTCATATTTTGCACCAAAAATAAAAAATTTGAAATGTACCCGGACAAAATTTTAAAACACTAAAATGGCTGTATCTTCTAAATTAAGCGTCTGCGGGGTCATATTTTGCACCAAAAATATAAAATTTGAAATGTACACGGTCAAAATTTTAAAACACTAAAATGGCTGTATCTTCTAAATTAAGCGTCTGCGGGGTCATATTTTGCACCAAAAATATAAAATTTGAAATGTACCCGGACAAAATTTTAAAACACTAAAATGGCTGTATCTTCTAAATTAAGCGTCTGCGGGGTCATATTTTGCACCAAAAATAAAAAATTTGAAATGTACCCGGTCAAAATTTTAAAACACTGAAATGGCTGTATCTTCTAAATTAAGCGTCTGCGGGGTCATATTTTGCACCAAAAATATAAAATTTAAAATGTACCCGGTCAAAATTTTAAAACACTAAAATTGCTGTATCTCCTAAATTAAGCGTCTGCGGGGGTCATATTTTGCACCAAAAATAAAAAATTTTAAATGTACCCGGACAAAATTTTAAAACACTAAAATGGCTGTATCTTCTAAATTAAGCGTCTGCGGGGTCATATTTTGCACCAAAAATATAAAATTTAAAAACACTAAAATGGCTGTATCTTCTGAATTAAGCGTCTGCGGGGGTCATATTTTGCACCAAAAATAAAAAATTTGAAATGTACCCGGTCAAAATTTTAAAACACTAAAATGGCTGTATCTTCTAAATTAAGCGTCTGCGGGGTCATATTTTGCACCAAAAATATAAAATTTGAAATGTACACGGTCAAAATTTTAAAACACTAAAATGGCTGTATCTTCTAAATTAAGCGTCTGCGGGGTCATATTTTGCACCAAAAATATAAAATTTGAAATGTACCCGGACAAAATTTTAAAACACTAAAATGGCTGTATCTTCTAAATTAAGCGTCTGCGGGGTCATATTTTGCACCAAAAATATAAAATTTGAAATGTACCAGGTCAAAATTTTAAAACACTAAAATGGCTGTATCTTCTAAATTAAGCGTCTGCGGGGATCATATTTTGCACCAAAAATAAAAAATTTGAAATGTACTCTGACAAAATTTAAAAACACTAAAATGGCTGTATCTTCTAAATTAAGCGTCTGCGGGGTCATATTTTGCACCAAAAATAAAAAATTTGAAATGTACCCGGTCAAAATTTTAAAACACTGAAATGGCTGTATCTTCTAAATTAAGCGTCTGCGGGGTCATATTTTGCACCAAAAATATAAAATTTAAAATGTACCCGCTCAAAATTTTAAAACACTAAAATGGCTGTATCTTCTAAATTAAGCGTCTGCGGGGGTCATATTTTGCACCAAAAACAAAAAATTTGAAATGTACCCGGTCAAAATTTTAAAACACTAAAATGGCTGTATCTTCTAAATTAAGCGTCTGCGGGGGTCATATTTTGCACAAAAAATAAAAAATTTGAAATGTACCCGTACAAAATTTTAAAATACTAAAATGGCTGTATCTTCTAAATTAAGCGTTTGCGGGGGTCATATTTTGCACCAAAAATAAAAAATTTGAAATGTACCCGGTCAAAATTTTAAACACTAAAATGGCTGTATCTTCTAAATTAAGCGTCTGCGGGGTCATATTTTGCACCAAAAATAAAAAATTTGAAATGTACCCGGTCAAAATTTTAAAACACTAAAATGGCTGTATCTTCTAAATTAAGCGTCTGCGGGGTCATATTTTGCACAGAAAATAAAAAATTTGAAATGTACCCGGTCAAAATTTTAAAACACTAAAATGGCTGTATCTTCTAAATTAAGCGTCTGCGGGGTCATATTTTGCACCAAAAATATAAAATTTGAAATGTACCCGGTCAAAATTTTAAAACACTAAAATGGCTGTATCTTCTAAATTAAGCGTCTGCGGGGTCATATTTTGCACCAAAAATATAAAATTTAAAATGTACCCGGTCAAAATTTTAAAACACTAAAATGGCTGTATCTTCTAAATTAAGCGTCTGCGGGGTCATATTTTGCACCAAAAATATAAAATTTAAAATGTACCCGCTCAAAATTTTAAAACACTAAAATGGCTGTATCTTCTAAATTAAGCGTCTGCGGGGGTCATATTTTGCACCAAAAATAAAAAATTTGAAATATACCCGGACAAAATTTTAAAACACTAAAATGGCTGTATCTTCTAAATTAAGCGTCTGCGGGGGTCATATTTTTCACCAAAAATAAAAAATTTGAAATGTACCCGGACAAAATTTTGAAACACTAAAATGGCTGTATCTTCTAAATTAAGCGTCTGCGGGGTCATATTTTGCACCAAAAATAAAAAATTTGAAATGTACCCGCTCAAAATTTTATAACACTAAAATGGCTGTATCTTCTAAATTAAGCGTCTGCGGGGGTCATATTTTGCACCAAAAATAAAAAATTTGAAATGTACCCAGTCAAAATTTTAAAACACTAAAATGGCTGTATCTTCTAAATTAAGCGTCTGCGGGGTCATATTTTGCACAGAAAATAAAAAATTTGAAGTGTACCCGGTCAAAATTTTAAAACACTAAAATGCTGTATCTTCTAAATTAAGCGTCTGCGGGGTCATATTTTGCACCAAAAATATAAAATTTGAAATGTACACGGTCAAAATTTTAAAACACTAAAATGGCTGTATCTCTAAATTAAGCGTCTGCGGGGTCATATTTTGCACCAAAATATAAAATTTAAAATGTACCCGGTCAAAATTTTAAAACACTAAAATGGCTGTATCTTCTAAATTAAGCGTCTGCGGGGTCATATTTTGCACCAAAAATATAAAATTTAAAATGTACCCGCTCAAAATTTTAAAACACTAAAATGGCTGTATCTTCTAAATTAAGCGTCTGCGGGGGTCATATTTTGCACCAAAAATAAAAAATTTTAAATGTACCCGGATAAAATTTTAAAACACTAAAATGGCTGTATCTTCTAAATTAAGCGGCTGCGGGGGTCATATTTTGCACCAAAAATAAAAAATTTGAAATGTACCCGGACAAAATTTTAAAACACTAAAATGGCTGTATCTTCTAAATTAAGCGTCTGCGGGGTCATATTTTGCACCAAAAATATAAAATTTGAAAAGTACCCGCTCAAAATTTTAAAACACTAAAATGGCTGTATCTTCTAAATTAAGCGTCTGCGGGGTCATATTTGCACCAAAAATAAAAAATTTGAAATGTACCCGGACAAAATTTTAAAACACTAAATGGCTGTATCTTCTAAATTAAGCGTCTGCGGGGTCATATTTTGCACCAAAAATAAAAAATTTGAAATGTACCCGGTCAAAATTTTAAAACACTAAAACTAAAA